>OU342701.1:12500-10012500 GCA_910589285.2 Mythimna ferrago
CACTAGGGTAGAACGGCTGAGAAAAGCGAGAGATCAGAAAGTTGTGGTTGGATTTGGATCCCGGGAGGAGATGGTTAAGGTGACAGAGAGGATAAAAAAGGCAGGCAATCTAGTGGTGGAGGAGGTTAAAAATAAAGATCCACTCGTCATTATCAAGGACGTGCTCTCTTGCCATTCGGACGAGGAGGTAATTGATGCCCTGAAGCGCCAAAACGGCCATCTAATGGGTGACATTCCTGTAGGAGATGTAAGGGCTGCAGTCAAGTACCGCCGCAGGACGAGGAACTCTCACTTATGCCACATCATCCTGCAGGTGTCTCCATCGTTGTGGCGGAGGCTAACAACTGTGGGTCGAGTGCACATTGACCTGCAGAGAGTGCGTGTACTGGATCAGTCACCGTTGATTCAGTGCACCCGCTGTCTGCGTTACGGACACAGCCGTAAGTTGTGCACTGGACCTGCGGACCTTTGTGTCCACTGTGGCGAGCCGCACCTGCAAGCGGATTGCCCCTCGCGGTTGGCGGCTGGCGTGCCAACGTGCCGAAACTGCCTGTCAGCGAAATTGGCAAAAACTGACCACACTGCTTTTGACAGCGAGTGCCCTATTCGCGTTAAGTGGGATGCTTTGGCGCGCCTGCCCGTAGCGTATTGCTGAGGTGGTCCCTGTGGCTACCCCCGAGTATAAGATATTCCAAGCCAACCTGCAACGGAGTCAGCTAGCCACAAACGAGCTGCTGCTAGAAGCAGAGAAACAGAAAGTTGCTGTAGCATTGCTCCAGGAGCCTTATGTAGGTGGAGTAAGGAGAATGAAGGACTACCGGGGCGTAAGGGTCTTCCAGTGCTCTGAGGGAGGAGAAGGGACCGTAAAGGCGGCAATTGTAGTCTTTGACCAAAAATTGGACATATTACAGTACCCGCAACTCACCACAAACAACATCGTTGTGGTGGGAGTCCAAACCAGAGCCTGGACGATCACGCTGGTGTCCTTCTATTTCGAACCCGACAAGCCGTTAGGGCCATACCTGGAGCATCTCGAACGAATAGAGCGAGAGATGGGCTCTTGCAGGTTGGTCGTTGGAGGAGATGTTAACGCCAAGAGTCCTTGGTGGGGTAGCAGTAGCGAGGACCCAAGAGGGGAGCAGGTGAGCGGAGCACTGGGCGAAATGGGATTGCAAATCCTCAATACCGGCTCTAACCCGACCTTTGATACTGTGAGAGGAGGAGTAAGGTACAGTAGCCACGTGGACGTAACGGCCTGTTCGGCGGACATACTGGGACTGGTGGATGGCTGGCGAATACTGGAGGGTCTCACGAGTTCCGACCATAACGGCATCACTTTTAGCATTCAATTAATTAAATCAAAAGGTATACACATTAAGCGCACCACAAGAAAATATAATACAAAAAAGGCAGATTGGAGAAAGTTTCATGAGAAACTGTCTCAAATTATGTCAGACAGAAATATAACAATTACAGCACTTGCAAATATAAATAATATAGAACAATTAGAACAAATAATAAACACTTACAATAAAGCTATAACTGACACATGTACACACAGCATTCCAATAAAAAACACAAAAGAAACACTTACAATGCCGTGGTGGTCGGAAGAGCTCGCGAAGCTGAAGAAGCTGGTCGCTACCAAAAAACGCAGGGTCAGGAACGCAGCGCCGGTCCGGAGAGAGATGGTGGTTGGTCTATACCTGCAAGAAAAAGAAAAATATGAGACAGCGGTGAGGAAGGCTATGGAGGAAAGCTGGAAAAATTTTTGCACAAAACAAGACAAAGAAAGCGTCTGGCAAGGAATATATAGAGTGATGGGAAGGATTTCAAAAAGGGACGAGGATCTGCCTCTTCGGGAGGGGGGACAAACACTGGATGCGAAAAATTCAGCTAGGCTGTTGGCCGAGACGTTCTACCCCGAGGACCGGAGCGAAGATGACGACTTGGACCATCGCAAAACCCGACAATTAGCAGAAATTGTAAACGAGTGGAGTCATGATGAACAGCATGACCCACCGTTTACCCAAAGCGAGCTCGATAGGACCATGGCGTCATTCAATCCTAAAAAGGCCCCGGGAGTGGACGGCTTTACTGCCGACATTTGCTCTCAGGCCGTGCGATGTAGCCCTGGTTTCTTCCTGTCACTGCTTAACAAATGCCTGGCATGCCACCACTTCCCGAAGGTCTGGAAGGAAGCAACGGTGATTGTGCTGAGGAAGCCAGGCAAAGACTCGTACACAGAACCGAAGTCGTACAGGCCGATTGGGCTCTTGCCTGTCCTAGGGAAAGTGTACGAAAAGATGCTGGTTGCTCGTCTCAAATTCTACTTGCTTCCTAGGATCAGTACTCGCCAATACGGCTTTATGCCCCAAAAAAGCACCGAGGACTCCCTCTATACTCTTGTTCAGCACATCCGTGCAAAAATGACACAGAAAAAGATCGTCACGCTTGTTTCATTAGATATAGAGGGAGCCTTCGACAATGCTTGGTGGCCCGCCATCAAAGTACGGTTGGCTGAGGAAAGGTGTCCAGTGAATTTGAGACGAGTAGTCAGTAGCTACCTCAGTGACAGGAGGGTTAACGTGAGGTACGCCGGAGAAGAGAGCAGTAGGTCAACCAGCAAGGGCTGCGTCCAGGGTTCCATCGGAGGTCCCAGCTTCTGGAACTTGGTGCTAGACCCACTTTTGAAGGAGCTTGAGAGTGGAGGCTTTTACTGCCAGGCTTTCGCCGATGACGTCGTCTTGGTTTTTGACGGCCAAACGGCAGTGGAGATCGAGAGACAGGCCAATGCCGCTCTCGAACATGTTCGAGCGTGGGGTGTCAAAAATAAGCTGAAATTCGCGCCGCACAAAACTTGTGCGATGGTGTTGACGCGGAGGTTAAAATATGACACGCCACGTTTGAGCATGGGTGGGATCGACATTGGAATGTCCCAAGACATAAAAATCCTGGGTCTCACCATCGACGCGAAGCTGACCTTCAACAAACACGTGGCTGTCGCCTGTAAAAAGGTGATAGCTATGTACAAACAGCTGGCCAGGGCGGCTCGGGTCAGCTGGGGTCTGCACCCTGAAGTGATCCGTACATTGTACACCGCAGTGATTGAACCCACGCTCATGTACGCCGCAAGCGCATGGGCAACGGCTGCTAACAAATTAGGGGTTCAAAAGCAGCTAAACGTTGTCCAGAGAGGTTTCGCGCAGAAACTGTGTCGAGCCTACCGCACGGTTTCCCTTAACTCGGCTCTCGTGCTGGCTGGGATACTCCCTCTCGATATCCGCATTCGCGAAGCGGCTGCGTTGTATGGGGCCAAAAGGGGGGTGCCCCAGCCTGAGCTGGGTGACAGGGAGGTTGAGCGGATGGCTCCAGCGATTGAAGCACCACACCCTGCAGAGCAGGCCAATCTGGACTTCGGAAGCCTGATAGACGAGGATCAATATAAAAACCACAGCAACCTTGCTGTGCGCATCTTCACAGACGGCAGCAAGATTGAGGGCAGAGTCGGGGCGGCGCTATCCTTATGGAATAGTACCACCGAAGTTAAGGCCCTCAAGCTTGCCTTGCCGTCTTACTGCACCGTCTATCAGGCTGAGCTGCTGGCCCTACAAAGAGCGGCTGGAGAAGCGTTAAAAGGCAGGGAAGAAAGTTTCGGCATTTTCAGCGACTCCATGGCGGCTCTCCAGTCAGTCGTAAACGTGAGTTCTCCCCATCCTCTGGCAGTGGAAACCAGAGACACCCTACGCCGCTGTAAGCTCCAGAACAAGAGGGTGTCCTTGTTCTGGATAAAGGCCCACGCAGGATTGGAGGGGAACGAGCGAGCCGACCAACTCGCCAAGGAGTCCGCCCTGGGGTCGAAGAAGAAGCCGGACTACGATCTGTGCCCCGTTTCATTCGTCAAGCGGCTGATCCGTATGAGGTCGCTTGACGAATGGAACGAGAGATATAAGTCCGGGGAAACAGCCTCCAGCACAAAAATATTCTTCCCTGACGCAAAAGCGGCGTACAGTGACGTACGGAAAATGGAGCCGACAAGACTGACCACTCAGATTCTGACGGGGCACGGTGGGTTCTCTTCGTACCTGAAACGCTTCAGGTGCAAAGAGAACGCATCGTGCGCCTGTGATCCTGAAACGGACGAGACGGTATTGCATGTCCTACTTGAATGCCCAATTACTGCTGGAATACGGTATGAGGTGGAGCAGAGACTAGACATAAAGTTGGTGGCCTCAAATTTACCACATTTAATGTTAGGCAAGAAAAGAAAAGACGTGTTAAATTACTGTAGCCAAATAGCCTCAATAGTGAATAAAAGAAATAAGGCAGCTTAAGAAATAAAAGGATACTTATTTATATAGTGAATATATAATTAACGTATCTTACAAAAAAAAAAAAAAAAAAAAAGAAGATGATTAAGTGGTGGATTATCATAAACTAGGCCGTACATTGTGAGTACATGAAATAGTGTCGCATGATATGTTTGGAGTTCGTCTCCCAGATAATATGCAGAAACAAGAATAACAATATTAAAAATCGCCCAAAAAGAGCTTTGATTATGTCAGAGGACAGCAAAAAAAAAAAAAAAAAAAAAAAAAAAAAAAAAAAAAAAAAAACCTAACCTAACCTAACCTAACCTAACCTAACCTAACCTAACCTAACCTAACCTAACCTAACCCAGTAACCGATAACACGTCGCAACAGTACCATCGCCTCCGCGTTAAAAATTCATTAAAATTCAACGCGTTGAGTTACGTGCGCCAAAACGTTAACAGTGGAATTGTGGAGTGTTAAATTGCCAGGATTCGTGTGGGCAAGTGTCTGGCTCTTCTGGTTGCGGAGCAGTACGCCTGGAACTTCTGTGGGGAATATCTCAGCCAAGGTCAGTGCCATTATTGTGCGAACATCATCCCTGAGAGACGCAGCAGAGACCTATCTAGAGACACCAAGAACAGCAAATTCGGAGCACGGGCTTGGAAGCTATTGGCACATAAAAATCATCAAAACACGTGGATTTTTTGCCAAATTAACCTCACTTTGGCCCCACGTGTTGTTCGCGACACGAGGTGTGACGTCGAAATAGCCAATCAAGCCCTCACTGAAGACTCCGTTGCCGGACGAGGAATCTGCCTGCAGACCAGCCATCAGCGTGACGACTCCGCGGCTCATCATCAGGTTAGCCCGAGGGAACTCCTTAACGACTGGTCCTATCCTACCCGAGTTTGGACTTGTCTGACTTGGAACTCCAGGACCTTTCTACAAGGATCTGTTCCTCATCCCCCACCCCACGTCGCCATCCTCCCTCTCCCCCAAAAACCTTCCACCCTCAATAAACTCCCCGCGAGACTTCCCCCCCCCCCCAACCCCCCTCAGGGCGGCCTCACCCCCCCGCGGCCTAACTTCGTTCCCGTTGGAGTTGGGATAGCCGAGTTTGGGCTCATTTGAAAGAGCTCGAAAAGCTCTTCAATTTGGCCCCTACTGAATCTCAAATCTCGTGACCCTTACACTTAGTGGTCCAGCGGCACTTCAGGATTTCACTGGAGACTACAGTGCGCACTCAGGGCTCAGAACATCGAGCTCTAGCAGTTGTCGGGCTCCTCATCGGACAGCAGTCGCCGACCACCAGCGACGGAAGATTCCGTGAGTCCACCTCAGTAATAATAATAATAATAATAAAAAAAAAAATATATAATATATAAAAAAAAAAAATAATAATAATAAAAAAAAAAAAAAAAAAAAATACTAATCTTTACATCTTTACTAATAGGTAACTAACTACTGTACCCGTTAATATATATATATATAATAAGAAGTAAGGTATAAATAAGTAATTGTTCCGTGTCTTAATTTTATCCATTTCCTTCCCCCTATTAATTACAAAATATCCTTCATTTCTTCTGTTTGCAATAATTGTACTAACATTGTCCGTAGGTAGGTAAAATTGTTGGCACTACAACCTCAATAAAAAAAAAAATAAATAAAAATGTCATCACAGCAATCCACCATATCTGCCTCTCGTAAAACAACCGTGGGAGTCTCCACTAACCTCCGGAAAAAGTTACTTAGGAACACTGCTAAATCTACGGTGTCTGAAAAAGCGGCGCATCCATCGGAGCCACCCCAACAGTCTACCCCGATCCCAACGGCGTCGTCGGAGACGCAGGCAGCGGGCTCAGGTGTGTCGGCATGTACGACACACATCTCGGACACGACAACATCGGGACCCGAGATGCGAGAGGGAATTCCCTGCACAGTGTCGGAGACGGTTATAAACTGGGAGCAGTGTGGAATTTCCCCCCCCCGCCAAATCATCTCAGACGACGAGAGCTCGGTGGCTTCTTCAGCGGGTCACCTAAACAGACCTGAGCGTCAGAGTCTTCTGTACCGAACTCCAAGACGGGGTACAGGTGTGCAGATGGATTTGGCTACGCGAGAAGCAAACGACCTGCTTCAGAGGGGGAAAGACGCCTTAGAGTCGGCAGGGAACATGAAGCGGGAATGTAAGGTCACCGCCCATGAGTGCCTCCAGGGTCTCTACGAGACAGTTCTGTCTCTGGCAGACTCGCGGGCACGTCATAAATTCAACCTCGAGAAAGAGCGCTCTCGACATGCACAAGAGCTCGTGCGGGTCGAGAGAGCTCATACTCGAGATGTTATGACCCTAAAAACGGAACTCTCGCTCATGCGAACTGACCTGACCGATACTAAGAAAGAGGCAAAGGGTATCCGTGACTGGCTAGGCCACGAGACTCTTGAAGCTTTCAAGAGTCTAAAGGAGGTAAGGGAGGAAGTCAAGCTGGTGAGCTTGAAGAACTCCAAGGAGCACGAACAGACCAGGCTGGACATTGTAAAGACACCTGGGGATCCTAAAGGGGAACTCCTGAGTGGGGGATTGTCCCGTCTGGAGTCAAATATTACCAGCATCTCGAACCAGCTGGACGTGCTTCGTCAGGAAATAGAAAAACTGAAGCCTGACCCTACCCAGCCAGGATCGAACCTAAGCCAGGCGTCTGAGGCGGAGGCGGCAAAAGACATGTTGACAAACACTCGGTTTGACGAGGAAATGGGGAGAATGCGGGCACAGATCCAAGAGATTCTGAGTAAACCCACGCCTCCCCCACCACCAACACAGCTACGAGATGATTTCGATAAACATCTCAAACCCATAGCGGAAAGGCTGGACCTAGTCTCGGCGGATATCCGAGTCCTGCGGGATAAAGAACCCCCCACCCAGATCATGGCAGCTCCAAACTTGGACGCAGAACTGGCGGTCGTGGAGGTGAAAAAGCACCTCCAAAACATTGAAAAAGGGGTAGCAGACCTGGGCAAAGTAGATAGACCTCCTCAACAACTACAAGGCCCAAAAACCTTTGCCCAGATTGCTAGTACACCAAAACCCGCCCCTAAGCCAAACCAATTGCTACCAAACCACACCCTGATCATCTCGTCGACGGACCCCAAACACACAGGGGACAACGTTATCGAGAGGATTAGGACCGCCTTGGATCTCAAGACGACCGGAGCAAAGGTGGATGCTGTCAGGAAGGCCCGAAACCAAAAGGTAGTCCTGAGGTGCGCCAGCAAAGCCGACTTGAATCTGGTCAAAGACCAGTTTAAGAAAAATGGGGGTCTCAAGGTTCAAGAGTCAAAGCCCCAGAACCCCTTGGTCTGTGTGAAGGGCGTACTGTCCAGCTACAGCGACGGGGAGATCGTCGATCTCTTGTTGGCGCAGAACAAACATCTTCTGCAAGATGTCGCTGAGGGTGAAAAGGCGGCTAGAGTGCGATACAGGAAGCGTGCGAGGAATCCCCACGAGTGCCATCCGGTGTTGGAACTCTCACCAAAAATGTGGCTTATCTTCACCCAAGCCCAGAGAGTGCACGTGGGTATCAAGCGGTGCTCAGTCGTAGATCAGTCCCCACTCGTTCAGTGCACAAAGTGCCTCGGATACGGACACAACAGGTCCATATGCGGGGCAGCAAAGGAGTCATGCTTCTTTTGCAGCGGTGCGCATGATGGTAGGGACTGTCAGAACAGAGCCGAAGGCAAAGAGCCCACGTGTATAAACTGCAAGGGGGCACAGAAAAAAGGAAGCGACCTGGCACACACTGCGTTCAGCGAAGACTGCCAGGAACGCCAAAAGTGGGATGGGATAGCCCGGTCGCGCGTTTCCTACTGCTAAGGGCGACCCGCAGGAAAACCACCAACAAAGTCCCCCTCAAAATTCACAAAGATCGACAGCAAGATTGAAATTCATCCAAGTCAATCTCCAGCGCTCCAAGCTGGCCACAGATGAACTCCATCTGATGGCTCAGGCAAAGGGAATTTCCGTGGCACTTGTTCAAGAACCTTACGTGGGAAGAACAGGTGTAATGAAACAAAGTCCAGGCACACAAGTTATCCAGTGCAGCCTCAACCGCCAAAAACCAGTGAAAGCCGCAATAGTGATCTTCGGAAGCAGTTTGGAAGTCATTCATGACCCCCAACTTGTAACTGAGAACATTGCGGCCGTTCTGCTGAAGGTGGGCCAGCTTAGTCTTGGAGTGCTATCGGTCTACTTTGAGGGAGATCAAGAATTAAACCCATACCTTTCCACATTACAACACACAACAAACAAACTACACACAAACAACATCCTGGTGGGAGGTGACGTAAATGCCTGGAGCCAATGGTGGGGCAGCGTATCCGAAAACCATCGGGGGGCCGAGTACTGTTCCTTCCTCCACGAGCAGGATTTCCAGATCCTAAACTCGGGTCAAACACCAACTTTCGAGGTCTACAGAGGCGACAGGTGGTGCACAAGCATAGTAGATGTAACTGCATGCAGTCTGTCGCTGCTGGGAAAAATGGAGGAGTGGCGAGTAGAAAGAGGGTTGACCTCATCCGATCACAATGCAATCACCTTCTCCATGCGCTTAGAGAAAGCTTTGGAACCCCTAAGGCCAGTCTCGACGCGTATCTATAACACCAAGAAGGCAAAGTGGTCCGTTTTCTGCGCGCGCTTCAAAACCATCCTGGCAGGAAAAGAAATAACAAAGGCCAGGATCTCGGACGCCCCGAGCCCGGGGGATCTGGAAATAATCCTCGACGAGTACATAAACGCCATCCACAGTTCGTGTGATGAGGCGATCCCAAAACTGGGATCTCCAAAACACAATTCAAAGCCCCCTTGGTGGAATTCTGCTCTTGACCGTCTCAAAAAAGACGCAATGACGAAAAAGAGGAGAATTAAGAATGCGGCCGCTCACCGGAGGGAAGACACCATTAAAAATTACGTCACGGCAAAAAATGAATACACTTTAGCAGCAACAGAAGCTGCCACTGCAAGCTGGAGGGAGTTCTGTACAAAGCAGGACCGAGAGAGCATGTGGGACGGCGTCTACAGGGTATTAAGGAAGACCGCCAAAAGGCAGGATGACACCCTCCTGAGAAACACCGCAAGAGAAACTCTTAGCCCACAGCAATCCGCGGACCTGCTGGCAAAAACCTTTTACCCGGACGACTCACCAGATGGTGAAAAGCCATACCATAGTGCATTGAGACAGCTTGCGAGGGAGGAAAATCCACAGGGATTATCCGCCAACGATCCACCCTTCACAACCACGGAGCTGGAAATGGTCCTGCAAGACCAAAATCCGAAGAAGGCCCCCGGCCCCGATGGTTTAACGGCAGACATCTGCGCTGCAGCAATAAACTGTGACAGGGAAGTGTTCTTGGCGATAGCAAACAGATGTCTGTCGCTATCACACTTTCCGAGGCAGTGGAAGGTCGCTCACGTGTGCATCCTCCGCAAGCCAGGCAAGGATGATTACACCAGTCCAAAATCCTACCGGCCAATAGGTCTCCTATCGGTCCTCGGAAAAATCGTGGAAAAACTCCTTGTAGGCAGACTTCAGTGGCACTTCTATCCAACACTGCACAAAAGTCAGTACGGGTTCATGCCACAGCGTGGTACCGAGGACGCCCTCTATGACCTCATGGGGCACATACGTGCCGAAATCAAAGCAAAGAAAATAGTGCTTATGGTATCATTGGATATAGAGGGGGCTTTCGACAACGCATGGTGGCCTGCATTAAAAAAACAGATGGTGGCCAAACAATGTCCCAAAAACTTGTACACTCTCGTCGCCTCATACCTAGAAGACCGCTACGTCAAGGTCAACTACGCCAGAGCGACTAGCGAGAAAGGAACCAACAAAGGATGCGTCCAGGGCTCAATTGCCGGTCCGACGTTCTGGAACCTGATCCTAGACTCACTCCTTCACAAACTGGCTAGTATGGGCGTATATTGCCAAGCATTTGCAGACGACGTCGTCCTGGTATTCTCGGACCACGAGACCGGTCCCCTGCAGCAAAAAGCCAATGAGACGCTAAGCATAGTGTCGAAGTGGGGCGCCCGAAATAAGCTGCGTTTTGCCGCGCATAAAACAAATGCGATGGTTTTAACGAAAAAGCTTAAATACGACGACCCGGTTCTGCACATGTCGGGCACAAGGCTGGGCCTGGTCCAAGAGATCAAGCTGCTAGGTCTCATTATTGACGCCAAACTCACTTTTAATGCACACGTGTCTGCAATCTGTAAAAAGGCTACAGACATCTATAAACAACTCGCATGTGCAGCGAAGGTGACGTGGGGTCTCAATAGAGAGATAATCAGGACGATTTACGTGTCAGTGATAGAGCCCATCGTGATGTATGCAGCAAGTGCGTGGGCCCCGGCGGCTGAGAAACTGATGACACGAAATCAGTTTGATTCGCTACAGCGGGGTTTCGCGCAGAAGATCTGCAAGGCATACCGCACGGTGTCTCTGACATCGGCACTGGTTCTGTCAGGCCAACTCCCATTAGATCTCCGGGTGATTGAGGCGGCAACCCTCTACAAGATCAAGAAGGGCCATTCCCGAGAGTTCCTACCACCGGGCCGTGAGCTGGAACGGAATATAAATTATTTAAATCACCCTCATCCAGCGCGACTCACAACAACCGAGTACGCACGCCTAGAAGACTGGAATCCCGAAACCTTAGAGACTCACAAAGTTACCGGCCCCCAAATCTACACTGACGGCAGCAAGATAGAGGGGAAAGTTGGAGCTGCCCTAACTTGGTGGGAAGGAGAAAAGGAGTCCATGTCCAGCACTTTTGGCTTGGAGCCTTACAATACTGTCTTCCAATCGGAAATGTATGCACTCTTTCGAGCTTTCAGGTTGGCAAGAGAATCTAAAGCGGCCTCCATAAGCATACTGAGTGACTCAAGGTCGTCGCTCGACCTGCTGAGGAGACCGTCTGTTACTCACCACCTGGCACTTCAAATAAAGAGTTTCATTCGAGAAATCAGAGAGGAGGGTAGAAAAGTGAGGCTTTTCTGGCTCAGGGCCCACGTGGGAACTGCCGGGAATGAGCGAGCAGATGAGCTGGCAAAGGAGGCAGCCCTAACAAAGGAGACAGCGGACTATGATAAAGTCCCCGTATCATACGTGAGAAGGAAGATACGGGAGGGGACCGTAAAGAAGTGGCAAGCGAGGTATGAGTCCTCGAGTACAGGAGCGGTAACAAAGGTGTTCTTTCCAGACGTCATAGCGGCGAAAAGAATCCTTAGGGACACAACCCTAACACCGGCCCATACTCAAATCTTGACGGGACACGGAGGTTTTGCAGCTTACCTCCACCGCTTCCACCTCAAGGACAGTCCCTCGTGCGTCTGCGACCAGAGCTGCGAGGAAACAGTCTGGCACCTTCTCTTCGAATGCCCAAGGTTCTGCCTTGAACGAATGGAACTGGAGCGGAAAACAGGGCTCCAGTTAAATCAATCCTCACTCCACAACTTTATGGAGAAGCCAGCTTCGAGGACTCCATTCTTAGCATTCGCGAGTAGAGTTGCCTTAACCGCAGCGGGGCCGAACAAATCAGATGCCCCCGCACGAAGTCGAGTCTGGCTACCATCTACTCGTACCCCCACCACAAACACAAACACAACACCTACACTAAATACAGAACATCCATTACCCACAACTACAAACACAACATCAACAACAATTACTCAAAACCTAACACTTTCAGTTACACATCAAAGCACAAATACACAACCAGCATCAGTGACAGCGCCACCGGTACCAACAACAGGGACAAACCAACAGACGATCCTAACCGACATGCCAGTAACACACTTCCTGGTATGCGGTAGAGATGGAGTCCCCGGTATCAGACTTCGAGGGGTCGCCCTATTCATGAACAGGGAATCAGAGACGCTGGGCATAAGTTTCTGCATTGGTTCAAGCTGCACTGGAGCCCGAATTACAATTTCACCGGGCCTAGCTGCCCTGATCAACGGGAGCACATTAAAAACGAGCATCAAAGGAAGTAAGTACTCCGCGCTGCAGCAGGTGGAGATAGCCGCTCACAAGTGCCGTTTAGTGCGATTCAAAGGAAAGACAATAGCACTACTCGAGTGGAGAGCGGAGACCCCATTTGCCCAAGCCAGCTCGCTGCTCCAAAAGATTACGAAAGCAGGTGAAAATACGTGCATAGCACCCCGCACGATCAGCATCGATGCTATGGTGGTCGGTGGAGAAAGAGGAGACATTGCAGACCGTTTCGGCTGTCTTAAAGCCTCAGAACAGCATGAGGTCGTGGTCTATGAGGACAGGGGGGAAACTCTAAGCTTTCTCAAAGCCCCCCGAGACCACACAGGCAGCACGATGAGCTCCACTAAGAACCCGATCGCCCTGAGCGGAGCTGAGAGGGCTCAGCAGAAGTTAACGGCAGAAAAAGAAAAGAGGGACAAAGGCGGAAACTTTAGCCCAGAGGACCGAACCCGGTCCAAAACCCGTCTCAAAGCAATAGGCAACTTCCTCAGCGCACTGCTCCCGAGTACCAGCCGCACATCACCATCAGAGCGGCAAGAGTCAGCGGTCATGAGGTTTTTCAAACCGAAACCTAGAGAAACACCAGCACCAAAACCCAAACCGACCAGAGCCGACAAAGGGCAAGTCAGCCCACCGACCCTCGCTGTAAACTCGGGTATCACGGACCACATACACAGCGCATTCCTCGAGTATATAGCAGTCGTGAGGGCAACCAGAGAGGTAAACCTCGCGACTTGTAGAAAGATTCTGCAGACCTTCCATTGGAAAAATGAGGGTCTGTTAAGGGTTTTGCTCGTGGAAGCAGAAGCAGCCGTGTACGACAACGTCAAATCCCAGGTCATTGCTGGTGAAATGACAGGGTCGTACATGGCAGCTTATAGTGCTAAGAGTGCCTTTGTGACCCTGGACGTGGAGGAAACGGAGCGCTCAGGGAAAGCTACATTCCGAACACCCGCAGACGACCCGATAGTGGTTACCGCCAAGTGTACCAAAATTATGCTGGACGACAGGATCCTCGAAATGGCACAATCCTTTTCGGGGGCCTGTGTTTCGCCAGCTTCGGAAGCACACTGGGCGGTACCCAGTATCAGGTGGGTAAATGGGGTCCCAGGGTGCGGAAAGACAACCTGGATAGTGAACCACTTTGACGAGGAGAGCGATATCATAGTGACCACAACAACCGAAGCTGCTAAAGATCTCAGAGAGAAGCTGGCGCACCGATTAGGAGATCGTGTTAAGGCAAAGGTGCGCACTATGGCCTCAATTTTAGCCAACGGGTTCAGACCAGAGGAGAAATGCCGTCGCCTTACGGTTGACGAAGCCCTCATGAACCATTTTGGGGCCATAGTCATGGCAGTGAAGTTGTCTGGAGCGAGCGACGTCGTTCTCATCGGAGACGTGAATCAGCTACCATTTTTGGACAGGGAGAACTTATTTGAGTTAAGGTACACCCGTCCGAATTTGGTGGCTAGCATCACCCAGGAGTTGCTCTGTACGCATCGGAACCCAATGGACATAGCCCTGACCCTGAGTGAGATATACCCCGGTATATACTCCTCCAAGACGTCGCTGTCGCAGGTTCACTCTCTGAAAGTGGAAAGGTTCACAGGAGCGCGCATACCGAAAACCGCCCACAACACCTTATTCTTGGTCCATACGCAGGAAGAGAGAGCCTCTCTTGCTGACCAAGGCTATGGGTCTGGCGAAGGGTCGCGCATTCTCACCATCCACGCAGCTCAGGGGTTGACCTGCGACAGCGTTATTATAATTAACACCAAGTCAAGGAGGCTCCAGATCCATGACAGTATCTCCCACGCAGTTGTCGCAGTGTCGAGACACACAGTCAGCTGTGTGTATTACACCGACGACGCCGACGATGCCACGGGCCGTTTTGCCCGGAAAGCGATGGATGCGCCTTCTAAAATGGTCGTCGAATACAACCTTAAGACGGCCATGCAGCATCGAGACATCGCAGTCGTAAAAGCCCTGATGGAGTTAGTGAAGACTCTAGGTAGCAAATAAATAGAAACCTAATACCCCAATTCTACCTACAAACCTTAAATGTATAGTCATGTGTAACATTTAAAATGTACTTTTTAATTTGTATAGTAATTTAGTGCTATAAAGCTTAAGCGATTTGTATAATTGTGAAACTAGCCATTAAGAAACATATTATAATACAAAATATAACAAAAGAAATATAAAGAATAAAAAAAAAAAAAAAAAAAAAATGTACATTATAACACAAAAAAAAAAAAAAAAAAAAAAAAAAAGAATAAAAAAAAAAAAAATAAAGAGTCTGAGGTGGACTCGCGTAGTTTTTAACCTTAGTTTTTAAGCTTAGTTTTTAAGTAAATATTTGTCCAAGATGAGGGCACGACAATGAAAAATAATCTGTAAACAAAATGAAAAATGTAAACAATTGCGCGGACTACCATGTCTGCGGTAAAATATGTACGAAAAAAAAAAAAAAAAAAAAAAAAAAAAAAAACCTAACCTAACCTAACCTAACCTAACCTAACCTAACCTAACCTAACCTAACCTAACCTAACCTAACCGTGAAAAACAAGGACCCACTGCTAGTGTTCCGTGGCGTCCTCCGCATACACTCCGATGAGGAACTGCTGGAGGCGCTACGAAACCAAAATCGGGATGTCTTTCGCGGCCTCGACAACGGGGAGGATAGAATGATGGTTAAATTTAAAAGGAACGCGCGGAACCCCCAAACCAGCAATGTCGTCGTCAGCACGTCCCCGGCTATCTGGAACAGGATGCTCGAGAAGGGAAGAGCACGCATCGATCTCCAGACCGTCTTCGTCGATGACCAGTCGCCACTGATTCAGTGCACGAGGTGCCTTGGATACGGGCATAGTCGGCGGCTCTGTAAAGAGCTCGCCGACTTATGTAGCCACTGTGGAGGCCCACACCTCCGAGCACAATGTGACCAGTGGCTAAAGGCTGAAACACCGAAGTGCCACAACTGTGTCTTGGCGAAGATGGGGAAGATCGACCATAATGCATTCAGCCCTGAGTGTCCTGTTCGAGTAAGGTGGGATCGACTGGCACGTGCATCCGTCGCCTATTGCTAAGGTGGTCCCAGTAAACACGATGCCTTACAAGATACTCCAGGCGAATCTCCAAAGGAAGAAGTTGGCGACCCAAGAGCTTATGCTTGAGGCCGAGCGGCGCAAAGCCACCGCAGCGCTGATCCAGGAGCCTTACGTGGGCAGTGTGAAGAGGATGAGCGGGACCAGAGGTGTCCGAATCTTCCAGAGCACCAGACAAGGAGAAGGGACTGTCAAAGCGGCAATAGCCGTCTTTGACCCAAAACTGACCGTACGACAGTACCCAGAACTCACCACGGACAACATCGTCGTGGTGGGGATCCAAACCGGTGCCTGGAGACTAACTCTGGTCTCGTTCTACTTCGAACCAGACCAGCCCTTAGGGCCATACCTGGACAGCCTCAAAAAGGTGGAAAGCGAGACCGGCCCGCATAGGCTCATCATGGGAGGAGACGCCAACGCCTGGAGTGTCTGGTGGGGCAGCAATGGGACAAACAGCAGAGGCGACGAGATGCTGGGAGCTCTCGATCAGCTTGGACTGCAGGTACTCAACAGAGGGGAAACTCCAACCTTCGACGTAGTGCGTGGTGACAGACGTTACACGAGCTGCGTCGACGTCACAGCCTGCACAGCGGATATGCTGACGGTGACCGACGGCTGGCGAGTCGTCGATGACCTGACGGGGTCGGACCACAACGGCATAGAGTTCAGCGTACACCTCGAAAAGTCTGTGGGTATCACGGTCAACCGGACTACCAGGATCTACAATACTAAGAAAGCAAATTGGGCGCAGTTTCGTAAGAAACTGCGCCAAATTATGCAAGAGAACAAACTCACCGTAAGTCTGTTCGATGATATCGACAGCGTGGACGATATAGACCTGGTAGTCGAGGGACTTACGACGGCAGTGCAAGATGCCTGCACATCCGTGATACCCAAAAAGAAGAGTGTAGAGAGGTTAACCGTGCCGTGGTGGTCTGATGAACTCGCCAGTCTGAAGAGGCTAGTGGTCACTAAAAAGCGGAGGATCCGCTGTGCAGCGCCAGTTCGTAGACCAAAGGTTGTTGAGGAGTACCTGAAACAGAAGGGAGAGTATGAGCGTGCAGTAGTCCAAGCTAAAATCGAGAGCTGGAAGGGGTTCTGCGAGAAGCAGGATAGGGAAGGCTTATGGGAAGGCATATACCGGGTGATCCGTAGGACGGAAAAGAGAGAGGAGGATTTGCCGATGGTGAGGGACGGCAGGACCCTAGACCCACAGGCCTCGGCGAGGTATCTGGCACGGGTGTTCTACCCGGAGGACCGTTCGGAGGGGGATAACGAGGAGCACAAACGGATGCGGCAACGAGCTGAAGAGGTGAACAGGGGGAACGAAGCTGAACCTTCGGACCCTCCCTTCACACTCGACGAGCTGGAGCGAGCGGTCTCCTCGTTCAACCCCAAAAAAGCCCCCGGTTCCGACGGTCTGACGGCGGACATATGGGGCCACACGATCCGTCAAGACCCAGATTTAGTTCTGCGCTTGGTAAACAAGTGCCTGGCGCATGGATACTTTCCGCGGTCCTGGAAAGAGGCAACTGTCGTCGTGCTCCGTAAACCCGCTAAAGACGACTACACCACCCCAAAATCATACAGGCCAATTGGGCTTTTGCCTGTTCTCGGCAAGGTCTTCGAGAAGCTGCTCGTGGCCCGACTCAAGTTTTATCTGCTACCCAGGATGAGTACTCGCCAGTACGGATTCATGCCCCAGCGAAGCACCGAAGACTCCCTCTATACGCTGATGGGGCACATTCGTGACAGACTCAACGCAAAGAGGCTTGTCACGATTGTGTCCCTGGATATTGAGGGGGCCTTCGATAGCGCATGGTGGCCAGCCATACGAGTCCGACTGGCTGAGGAAAAGTGTCCTGTAAACTTGAGGCGGGTCATAGACAGCTACTTGTCCGAGAGGGTGGTGAAGGTCAGATATGCGGGAGTGGAGTACGAATCCAGGACCGAGAAGGGATGCGTCCAGGGGTCAATCGGTGGTCCCATATTTTGGAACCTTGTGCTGGATCCTCTTTTAAAGGCTCTGGAGGAGATGGGGGTCTATTGCCAGGCGTTTGCTGACGACATTGTCCTTGTGTTCGATGGTGAGACGGCTCTTGAAGTCCAGAGGGATGCCAATGTCGCCCTTGAGTACGTGCGAGCATGGGGTGTCACGAACAAGCTTCGGTTTGCGCCGCATAAGACAAAAGCAATGCTGGTCACGCGCAAACTGAAGCATGACACCCCACGTCTCCAGATGGGTGGGGTAGACATTGGCATGTCTGAGGAAATCAAACTGCTCGGCCTCACCATCGACCACAAGTTGACTTTCAACACTCACGTCGCAAACGTCTGTTCCCGAGCTGTCGGCATATATAAACAGCTGTCGCGGGCAGCTAGGGTCAGTTGGGGTCTCCATCCAGAGGTAATCCGCTGCATCTATACGGCTGCAGTGGAGCCTATCGTCCTGTACGCGGCGAGCGCGTGGTCGCCGGCCGCCACCAAAGTCGGGTTGCAGAAGAAGCTGAACGCCGTCCAGAGGAGCTTCGCGCAAAAGCTGTGCCGAGCCTACCGCACGGTCTCCCTACACTCAGCACTGGTGCTGGCTGGGATACTCCCTCTTGACCTCCGGATTAAGGAGGCAGCCTCGCTGTACGAGGCCAAGAGAGGGGTACCTCACCCAGCGCTGGGAGACCGGGAGATCGAGCGGGTGGTATCGGCACTAGAGATGCCGCATCCGGCTGAGCAGAGGGCCATTGCACTGCGACGCCTGGTAGACGAGGAACATTACAATGAGCACCGCGATTATGCGGTGCGTATTTTCACAGACGGCAGCAAGATTGAGGGCAAGGTCGGAGCCGCAGTGTCGGTGTGGACCGACCAGGCGGAGGTCAAGGCCCTCAAACTTGCTTTGCCGTCTTACTCTACCGTCTACCAGGCCGAGCTTCTCGCCCTCTGCAAAGCAGTGAAGGAAGTCCTCCGAAGGACCGAGACGGCGTTCGCTATTTACAGCGACTCCATGGCAGCCCTCCAGACAGTCGTGAACCCCGAAGCCCTCCATGCCCTCGCAGTAGAAACAAGAGACGCCATCCGCTGCATTCACGCCCAGAACAAGAGCGTCTCCCTGTTCTGGGTGAAAGCTCATGCGGGGCTGGAGGGAAACGAGAGAGCCGACTCGCTCGCGAAGGAGGCTGCCCTGAAGTCGAAGCGGCAACCCGACTATGACAAATGCTCGGTTTCATTCGTCAAGCGTATGATCCGAATGGAGACGCTGGGCGAATGGAATCGGAGGTATTGTGCAGGAGAAACGGCGGCCACGACGAAGATGTTCTTTCCCTGTGCGATCGCCGCGTACAGGACGATAAGAAGGATGGAGATGACCAAGGAGCTGACCCAAGCCCTAACAGGCCACGGCGGCTTCTCCGAGTACCTGGCTCGCTTCAAGTGCAAGGAGAACCCGGCGTGCGCCTGCGACCCCGACAAGCAGGAGACAGTCCTCCACCTCCTGACGGACTGCCCGGTATATGCCTCCCACAGATACAAGTTTGAGGCACGAAATGGGGAAAAAATGATTGAAGAAAATCTGCGAAAATTCATTGGAAACAGCAAATACAGAAAAGAATTTATAGAATTTATAACAAAAATTGTTGTATCAGTAAACAAAAGGAACAAAAAGTAACTGGACATCCAAATTATTTGACACAAACCCAAAATTTTACATATTATTTATTAATGAATTATTTAACTATGAATTGATTACTTGTGAATATATATATATATATTTTAACTTATTTATTAATTATAAAAATGACGTGAAATTTAATATTTAAAATGACTATAACATTTTGACAATACAACATATTATAAAACATAGCTATAAATCATAAACAAAAAGTTGCTAAGAATATGTCTACAGCTCATTTAAGATCCCTGCGCAACCTGACGGCAGGGTCCTTTCGCATGGCAGGAGTGGTTTTTAGCCGGTAGGAGTCCGGCACTACCCAGACTGTCTTCTTACGAGGCAGTCTGGGTGTCCATGATGGATTTCCCACTCCTGCCACAAAAAAAAAAAAAAAAAAAAAAAAAAAAAAAAAAACCTAACCTAACCTAACCTAACCTAACCTAACCTAACCTAACCTAACCTAACCTAACCTAACCTAACCTAACCTAACCTAACCTAACCTAACCTAACCTAACCTAACCTAACCTAACCTAACCTAACCTAACCTAACCTAACCTAACCTAACCTAACCTAACCTAACCTAACCTAACCTAACCTAACCTAACCGATCTGATTCCTAACCTATATATACTAGCTACAGGGTACTATTATACGTTTTTGGACGCGTCTCTGCGAGACCTATACGATCCTGGTAAAATAATTCAAAGATTTTCACAGGGAAACTTTTTATTCAAGAAAAACCATTTTTCCAAATTTTCATTTCTTCAAAATTTTATATCTCGATCCCTGGTTGACGTAGGTCGGTTCTGAGGGTGCCGTCGTACGCGCCTCTGCTCGCCCTACAGGATTCCTGCAAAAAACAAATCAGATTAGACATTTCCTAGAAGAAAATTTTTCAATTTTCGCAAAATATTGACTTTTTTATTCAAAAAATTGACACTTATCTGATAATAACTCCCGTTTTTGTGGTCCGATCGTGACCAAAGTAGTCTCAAAACACGGGCCAGCGCGTCGCCTGTGCGCCCCGACCCTAAAAAATTTGCGTCCCATAGGAAAATTTTACACCCGACAGTAAAAAACCGCAAAAACTTCAAATTTTCCGCCCGCCCACCCACCCTTTATTTCCAATTGTAGGAAAACCAAAATATTTTTATTGCTTTCAATAATAGAGGGTCGCGAGACGAGCAGGAATATACATTTGCGTGCATACTCATAAGGAAGTTTGAAGGTTTTATTGACTCTAGCCTGTATAGGAAAAATTCCTTTTACTTTTAAGGACTTACTGACCCCCCTTTACAGGGTACAGCATATTAGTTTTAACAGATAATTGTGGTTTTCTTACGTATTTATTTTTATAATAGTAGCTTTTAAGTATCTGACTGCTGTTCCCCTCTTTACAGGGATCAGTACATTATTTTTAAATTTTTATTGTAAGTATATTTATTATTGTCTTATTTTAGTCGTTTCATTGACACCTCTTTTGAGGAATTATTCTGACTAATCGTTTATTGACATTTTGATCCCCCCTTTACAGGGATCAGAATAGTATTTTTAGGAAATTTTATTTGATTATTTATTGATTTATATTTGACCTCCACTACCATGTTCCTCTCTAGAACCCCGGCCAAGAAAGCCTCCACAGGACCCCATGTCTCTCCACCGAACGCGGCACTCTCCATCACTTTCGAGGGGGAATTTTCCCCTCCCAGTGCTTCAACTCAGGCCTCTAGTGTGAGGCGAAGCATTGGCGAGTGGGAAAATGGGAGAATAACAGAGTCTCAGCCCCTCCCGTCGGCCACCGCGAATCCATCTAAAAAAGCTGCCCCGACAGTAACAGCCTCCCAGAAAACCACAAAGCGCGCCACATCCCAGCCGGATAACAAGGCCGTGGCGCGCCGGACCTCCACTGAGACCCTGGGAGGATCATCGGAGGTAAGCCAGCTGCAGCCGAACAAATCCACCGATCGGGTGACCGAGGCACGCAACTGCCTTCTGCGCGCAAAGTCGCATCTTGGCGATTCGCGCAACTTGAGGGCAGACTTAAAAACCGGGATCACCCAATCGGTGGAGCGGCTGTACCAGCTCGTGAAGGAGGAGGCGGCGGCTGCAACACTTTTAAAGGGGGCTGAACTGGCAAGGGAGGAGGTCATTAAGGCCATACCTCCGCCAGAGGCTCCCAAAATCCTCTCGGAGGTTAACTCGTTGCTCGCTTCACTAGCGGAGCATAGCGCGCTGGTGAAGGAGAGCAGCGAGAAGATGGAGAGTCTGCGGCAGGTGATGGAGAGGCAGGGGGAACTGCTAGAGAAGACGGCCACTTACGCAAGTGTAGCGGCGGGTCCACCGAAAAGGCAGACCCCAGGAAGGACCGCGCTGCACTCGATAGTGGTGACGTCTAAGAATGAAGACGATACAGGAGAGGAAGTTATAAGAAAGATCAGGGAGGCAGTTAAGGCCAAGGATGGAGGAGTGGAAGTGGAAAGCGTGCGAAGGGCTAAAGACAGAAAAGTTATTATGGGATGTAGGTCGGTCGAGGAAAGGAATCGGGTTAGACAAAGAATTGAGAAGGCAGGAGATCATCTCGTTGTCGAGGACGTGAAGAACAAGGATCCGTTGCTGATCCTTCGTGGCGTCCTCCGCATTCACTCTGACGAGGAGATGCTGGGAGCGCTACGGAGTCAGAACCGCGATGTTTTCCGCGGCCTCGACAACGGGGAAGACCGACTCAGCATTAAATACAAGAGAAACTCCAGAAACCCTCAGACCCAGAACGTGGTAGTCAGCACGTCCCCGACTGTCTACAACAGGATGCTCGATAAGGGGAGAGCGCGTATCGATCTTCAGACCGTCTTCGTTGACGATCAGTCGCCACTGGTGCAGTGCACGAGGTGCCTAGGTTACGGGCATAGTCGGCGACTCTGTAAAGAGTCCGCCGACTTATGCAGCCATTGCGGAGGCCCTCACCTGCGTGCAGAGTGTGCCCAGTGGCTAAAGGCGGATACCCCAAAATGCCATAACTGCGTCAAGGCGAAGATGGAGAAGACGGACCACAACGCGTTCAACCCCGAGTGTCCTGTTCGAGTCAGATGGGATAGGCTGGCACGCGCGTCCGTCGCCTACTGCTAAGGTGGTCCCAGTGGACACACTGCCGCACAAGATACTCCAGGTGAATCTTCAAAGGAAGAGACTGGCGACCCATGAGCTTATGATCGAGGCCGAGCAGCGCAAAGCCACCGCAGCGCTGATCCAGGAGCCCTACGTGGGCAATGCTAAAAGGATGACCGGGATCAGAGGCGTCCGAATCTTCCAGAGCACCAGGCAAGGAGAAGGGACTGTCAAAGCGGCCATAGCCGTCTTTGACCCAAAGTTGGCCGTTCGACAGTACCCAGAACTCACCACGGAAAACATCGTCGTGGTGGGAATCCAAACTGGTGCCTGGAAAGTAACTCTGGTCTCGTTCTACTTTGAGCCAGATCAGCCCTTAGGGCCATACCTGGACAGCCTTAGGAAGGTGGAAAGCGAGACCGGCCCGCATAAGCTCATAATGGGAGGAGACACCAACGCCTGGAGTGTTTGGTGGGGCAGCAGTGAGACTAATAGCAGAGGCGACGAGATGCTGGGAGCTCTCGACCAGCTTGGACTGCAAATACTAAACAGAGGGGAAACTCCAACCTTCGACGTAGTTCGTGGTAACAGACGTTACACGAGCTGCGTCGACGTCACAGCCTGCACAGCGGATATGCTGACGGTGACCGACGGCTGGCGAGTCGTCGATGACCTGACGGGGTCAGACCACAACGGCATAGAGTTCTTCATTAACCTCGAAAAGTCTGTGGGCATCACGGTACACCGGACTACCAGGATCTACAATACAAAGAAAGCAAATTGGGGCCAGTTTCGTAAGAAACTGGCCCAAATTATGCAGAACAACAATCTAACAGTAAGCCTGTTCGATCAAATCGACAGCGTGCACCAATTAGACCTGGTAGTCGAGGAACTGACGACGGCGGTACAAGGCGCCTGTGCCAAAGTGATGCCCAGGAAGAAGACGGTCGAGAAGTTAACCGTGCCGTGGTGGTCTGACGAACTCGCCAGCCTGAAGAGACAGGTTGCCACCAAAAAGCGGAGGATACGTTGTGCAGCGCCGGTTCGTAGACCAAAGGTTGTTGAGGAGTACCTGAAACAGAAAGAAGAGTACGAACAAGCAGTAACCAAAGCAAAGGTCGAGAGTTGGAAGGGTTTCTGTGAGAAACAAGACCGAGAAGGCCTGTGGGAGGGAATATACAGGGTAATCCGGAGGACAGAAAAGAGAGAGGAGGACATACCGATGGTGAGGGATGCAAAGACTTTAGGCCCCGAAGAGTCAGCGAGGTTTCTAGCACAATCGTTCTACCCGGAAGACCGTCCGGAGGGAGATAACGAGGAGCACAAAAAGGTGCGGCAAAGAGCGGAAGAGGTGAACGGGGAGAACCAAGTTGAGACCTGGGACCCTCCGTTCACTCTCGACGAGCTAAAGCGAGCAGTCTCCTCGTTTAACCCTAAAAAGGCCCCCGGCTCCGACGGTCTGACGGCGGACATATGGGGCCACGCGATTCAAATAGACCCAGACCTAGTTCTGCGCTTGATGAACAAGTGCCTGGCGCATGGACACTTTCCACGGTCCTGGAAAGAGGCAACAGTCGTTGTCCTCCGCAAACCCGCTAAGGAAGACTACACCACTCCGAAATCGTACAGGCCGATTGGGCTTTTGCCTGTACTCGGCAAGGTATACGAAAAACTGCTCGTGGCCCGACTCAAGTTCCATTTGTTGCCCAGGATGAGTACTCGCCAGTACGGCTTTATGCCCCAGAAAAGCACTGAGGACTCCCTCTATACACTCATGGGGCACATTCGTGACAGACTCAATGCAAAGAGGCTTGTCACGATTGTGTCCTTGGATATAGAGGGAGCCTTTGACAATGCATGGTGGCCGATCATACGAGTCCGTCTGGCAGAGGAAAAGTGTCCTGAGAACTTGAGAAAGGTCATGGACAGTTACTTGACCGAGAGAGTGGTGAGAGTCAGGTATGCGGGAGCGGAGTACAAAACCAGGACCGAGAAGGGATGCGTCCAGGGGTCTATCAGTGGTCCCATATTATGGAACCTAGTGCTCGACCCGCTGATCAAGGAGCTGGAGAGCATGGGGGTCTACTGTCAGGCGTTTGCGGACGATGTCGTTCTTGTGTTCGATGGGGAGACGGCACTTGAGATCCAGAGGGATGCCAATGTCGCCCTTGAGTATATACGCACATGGGGTGTCACGAACAAGCTTAAGTTTGCGCCACATAAGACCAAAGCAATGCTGGTAACGCGCAAACTTAAGTATGACACCCCATGTCTCAGAATGGGTGGGGTGGACATTGGCATGTCTGAGGAGATCAAACTGCTCGGTCTCACCATCGACCACAAGTTGACCTTTAACACCCACGTCGCAAACGTCTGCTCCCGAGCCATCGGTATCTATAAGCAGCTGTCGAGGGCCGCAAGGGCCAGCTGGGGTCTGCATCCTGAGGTCATCCGTTGTATTTATACAGCTGCAGTCGAACCCATCGTCCTGTACGCGGCGAGTGCATGGTCGCCGGCCGCAACCAAAGTTGGAGTCCAGAAAAAGCTGAACGCCGTCCAGAGGAGCTTCGCGCAGAAGCTGTGCCGAGCCTATCGCACGGTCTCCCTACACTCAGCACTGGTGCTGGCTGGGATACTCCCTCTCGACCTCCGGATCCGAGAGGCGGCCTCACTTTATGAGGCCAAGAAGGGTTTACCCCATCCAGCGCTAGGAGATAGAGAGATCGAGCGTGTGGCATCGGCACTAGAGATGCCACATCCGGCTGAGCAGAGGACCATTGAACTGCAACGTCTGGTAGACGAGGAACAATATAATAACCACCGCGACTACGCGGTGAGAATCTTTACAGACGGCAGCAAGATTGAGGGCAAGGTCGGGGCCGCACTATCGGTGTGGACCGACCAGACCGAGGTCAAGGCCCTCAAATTTGCGCTGCCGTCTTATAGTACCGTCTACCAGGCGGAGCTCCTCGCCCTCTGCGAAGCCACGAAGGAAGTCCTCCGAAGGACCGAGACGGCGTTCGCCATCTACAGTGACTCCATGGCAGCTCTCGAAACAGTCGCGAACCCCGCAGCCCTCCATGCCCTTGCAGTAGAAATAAGGGACGCCATTCGCTACAGCACTATCCAGAACAAGAGCGTCTCCTTGTTCTGGATCAAAGCTCATGCGGGGCTGGAGGGTAACGAGAGAGCCGACTCGCTCGCAAAGGAGGCTGCCCTAAGGTGTAAGCGGCAACCCCACTATGATAAGTGCCCGGTTTCATTCGTCAAGCGTATGATCCGAATGGAAACGCTGGACGAATGGAACCGGAGGTATTGTACTGGGGAAACGGCGGCCACGACGAAGTTGTTCTTCCCGTGTGCGATCGCGGCGTACAGGACGGTGCGAAAGATAGGGATGACCCAGGAACTGACCCAGGCCCTAACAGGGCACGGTGGGTTCTCCGAGTACCTGACTCGCTTCAAGTGCAGGGAGAGCCCAGCGTGCGCCTGCGACCCCGACAAGCAGGAGACAGTCCTCCACCTGCTGACGGAGTGCCCTGTGTATTCCTCCCACAGGCATGATCTCGAGATGAGAGTCGGCAGATCTGTAACTAAAGAAAATCTCAGCCTTCTCATAAAAGACAGAACAAACAAAATGAAATTTATTGCATTTGTAGTCAAAATTGTAAAGTCCGTCAACAGGCGGAACAAATAGCTGACGAGACTTTTATAATTATACTAGTCATCTTAATCATTTTATTACTATTTTTTATTTTATTTTATATGTTTTTATTTTTGACAATAAACATTAGAACAAAAACTGCAATTGACTAAACTATATCAAAATGAATTATTTATTATTATTATTTATTATTATTATGTATTAAAATGTAAATAAATACAATAATTGAATCAATCTACAGCCCTTGACAACTACCCTGCGCAGCTTGATGGCAGGGGAGCTCTTCGCATGGCAGGAGTGGTTTTTAGCCGGTAGGAGTCCGGCACTACCCAGGCTGCCTTCCTACAAGGCAGTCTGGGTGTCCATGATGGATTTCCCACTCCTGCCACTTTAAAAAAAAAAAAAAAAAAAAAAAAAAAAAAAAAAAACCTAACCTAACCTAACCTAACCTAACCGGATCTGATTCCTAACCTATATATACTAGCTACAGGGTACTATTATACGTTTTTGGACGCGTCTCTGCGAGACCTATACGATCCTGGTAAAATAATTCAAAGATTTTCACAGGGAAACTTTTTATTCAAGAAAAACCATTTTTCCAAATTTTCATTTCTTCAAAAATTTTATATCTCGATCCCTGGTTGACGTAGGTCGGTTCTGAGGGTGCCGTCGTACGCGCCTCTGCTCGCCCTACAGGATTCCTGCAAAAAACAAATCAGATTAGACATTTCCTAGAAGAAAATTTTTCGATTTTCGCAAAATATTGACCTTTTTTATTAAAAAATTGACACTTATCTGATAATAACTCCCGTTTTTGTGGTCCGATCGTGACCAAAGTAGTCTCAAAACACGGGCCAGCGCGTCGCCTGTGCGCCCCGACCCTAAAAAATTTGCGTCCCATAGGAAAATTTTACACCCGACAGTAAAAAACCGCAAAAACTTCAAATTTTCATACATTTTTTATAGATTATTCCCGTTAATCCAGAGTATTCCTTGATATTCCCGGACAATATTAACACCCCGTGCGCCGAGAGTATATGAGAATCGAATAGAGAAAAAACCGGCCGCGAGTCTAGCAGTAGTCAGCGGAAATTCCAAAATCAGTAAAATTTATAGTACTATAGTTATATAGATATACGCTCAAAAGTTTACTAGCCAGAGCGTTGATTTCGAAGGTGTGATCTGATTCCTAACCTATATATACTAGCTACAGGGTACTATTATACGTTTTTGGACGCGTCTCTGCGAGACCTATACGATCCTGGTAAAATAATTCAAAGATTTTCACAGGGAAACTTTTTATTCAAGAAAAACCATTTTTCCAAATTTTCATTTCTTCAAAATTTTATATCTCGATCCCTGGTTGACGTAGGTCGGTTCTGAGGGTGCCGTCGTACGCGCCTCTGCTCGCCCTACAGGATTCCTGCAAAAAACAAATCAGATTAGACATTTCCTAGAAGAAAATTTTTCGATTTTCGCAAAATATTGACTTTTTTATAAAAAAAATTGACACTTATCTGATAATAACTCCCGTTTTTGTGGTCCGATCGTGACCAAAGTAGTCTCAAAACACGGGCCAGCGCGTCGCCTGTGCGCCCCGACCCTAAAAAATTTGCGTCCCATAGGAAAATTTTACACCCGACAGCAAAGAACTGCAAAAAGTGCAAATTTTCATACATTTTTTATAGATTATTCCCGTTAATCCAGAGTATTCCTTGATATTCCCGGACAATATTAACACCCCGTGCGCCGAGAGTATATGAGAATCGAATAGAGAAAAAACCAGCCACGAGTCTAGCAGGAGTCAGCGGAAATTCCAAAATCAGTAAAATTTATAGTACTATAGTTACCCACCCACCCTTTATTTATATAGTAGTAATATAGTGGATTTAGCAAAATATTTTTATTGCTCTTAATTGTAGGGGGTGGCAAGTGGAGCAGAAACAGACATTTGTGTGCTTGACGGCGGCCTTTATTGAAGCTCTTTTTATTTTATTAGTTGCTTCTGACGCCTCGATTGAGGACTCCAATTTTATTTAAATTTGACACCTCTTTAGAGGATAATTTTGACATTTTATAGACATACTGATCCCCTCTTTACAGGGATCAGCACATAAGTTTTAATTATTATTGTTTTATTGTAATTTATTTGTTTTATTGACACCTCTATTGAGGATACATATTGACTTATTTTATTGACTTACTGATCCCCTCTTTACAGGGATCAGTACATTATTTTAGACTTTTACCATAATTATTAGTATATATTATTTATTTATTTCAAATTTAGGATTTAATTTTTTACTATTAAATTTTTTACTCCCTTACCATGTTCCTCTCTCGGACCCCAGCCAAGAAGGGTTCCAAGGGTCCCCAAGTCTCTCCATCGAACGCGGCGCTCTCTATCACCTTCGAGGGGGAGGTTTCCCCTCCCAGTGCTTCAACTCAGGCCTCTAGTGTGAGGCGAAGCATTGGCGAGTGGGAAAACGGGAAAATTGCTGAATCTCAGCCTCTCCCGTCAGCCGCCGCGAACCCACTAAAGAAAGCTGCCCCGACCGTGACGGCTTCCCAGAAGGCCTCAAAGCGCGCCACTTCCCAGCCGGACGGCAAGGCGGTGGCGCGCCGCACTTCTACCGAGACACAGGGAGCGTCACCGGGGATCAGCCAGCTGCAACCGAGCAAACCCACCGATCGGGTGACCGAGGCTCGCAACTGCCTTCTGCGCGCGAAGTCGCACCTTGGCGATTCGCGCAATTTGAGGGCAGACTTGAAAGCCGGTATCACGCAATCGGTGGAACGGCTGTACCAGCTCGTGAAGGAGGGGGCGGCGGCTGCTGTACAAGTGATGGGGGCTGAACTGACAAGGGAGGAGGCCACTAAGGCCACACTTCCACCAGAAGCACCCAAGAGCCTTCCAGAAGTTAACTCGCTGCTCGCTTCACTAGCGGAGCATAGCGCGCTGGTGAAGGAGAGCAGCGAGAAGATGGAAAAGCTGCAGCGGGCGATGGAGAGGCAGGGGGAACTATTGGAGAAGACGGCTACCTACGCGAGTGTGGCGGCGGGTCCACCGAAAAGGCAGACCCCAGGCAGGACCGCGCTGCACTCGATAGTGGTGACGTCAAAAGACGAGGGGGATTCGGGGGAGGACGTCATAAAGAAAATAAGAGAGGCGGTTAAAGCCAAAGAGGGAGGAATCGAAATAGAGAGCGTAAGAAAGGCCAAAGACCGAAAAATTATTATGGGCTGTAGGTCGGCGGAAGATAGGAAGAGAGTTAGGGAAAGGATAGAGAAGTCAGGAGACCACCTCGTTGCCGAGGACGTGAAGAACAAGGACCCGCTACTAGTGTTCCGTGGCGTCCTCCGCATACACTCCGACGAGGAACTGCTGGAGGCGCTACGGAACCAAAACCGGGACGTCTTTCGCGGTCTCGACAATGGGGAGGATCGAATGACGGTTAAATTCAAGAGGAACTCGCGGAACCCCCAAACCAGCAACGTCGTTGTCAGCACGTCTCCGGCTGTCTGGAACAGGATGCTCGAGAAGGGAAGAGCGCGCATCGATCTCCAGACCGTCTTCGTCGATGACCAGTCGCCACTGGTGCAGTGCACTAGGTGCTTGGGCTATGGACATAGTCGGCGGCTCTGTAAAGAACCGGCCGACTCATGCAGCCACTGTGGAGGCCAGCACCTACGAGCAGAATGTGCCCAGTGGCTAAAGGCGGAAACACCGAAGTGCCCCAACTGCGTCAAGGCGAAGATGGAGAGAACCGATCACAACGCCTTTAACCCTGAGTGTCCTGTTCGAGTCAGGTGGGACAGGCTGGCACGAGCGTCCGTCGCCTATTGCTAAGGTGGTCCCAGCAAACACGATGCCGTACAAGATGCTCCAGGCAAATCTCCAAAGGAAAAAGTTGGCGACCCAAGAGCTTATGCTTGAGGCCGAGAAGCGCAAAGCCACCGCAGCGCTGATCCAGGAACCCTACGTGGGCAGTGTGAAGAGGATGAGCGGGACCAGAGGTGTCCGAATCTTCCAGAGCACCAGGCAAGGAGAAGGGACTGTCAAAGCGGCCATAGCCGTCTTTGACCCCAAACTGACCGTACGACAGTACCCAGAACTCACCACGGACAACATCGTCGTGGTGGGGATCCAAACTGGTGCCTGGAGACTAACTCTGGTCTCGTTCTACTTCGAACCGGACCAGCCCCTAGGGCCATACCTGGACAGCCTCAAAAAGGTGGAAAGCGAGACCGGCCCGCATAGGCTCATCATGGGAGGAGACGCCAACGCCTGGAGTATCTGGTGGGGCAGCAGTGAGACCAACAGCAGAGGCGACGAGATGCTGGGAGCTCTCGACCAGCTTGGACTGCAGGTACTCAACAGAGGGGAAACTCCAACCTTCGACGTAGTTCGTGGTGACAGACGTTACACGAGCTGCGTCGATGTCACAGCCTGCACGGCGGATATGCTGACGGTGACCGACGGCTGGCGAGTCGTTGACGACTTGACAGGGTCGGACCACAACGGCATTGAGTTTAGTATACACCTCGAGAAGTCTTTGGGTATCACGGTTAACCGGACTACCAGGATCTACAACACCAAGAAAGCAAATTGGACGCAGTTTCGTAAGAAACTGCGCCAAATTATGCAAAGCAACAATTTGACCATAAGTCTGTTCGATCAAATCGACAGCAGGGACAAAATAGACCTGGTAGTCGAGGGACTTACAACGGCAGTGCAAGACGCCTGTACATCCGTGATACCCAAAAAGAAGACCAAAGAGAGGATAACCGTGCCGTGGTGGTCTGATGAACTCGCCAGTCTGAAGAGGCTAGTGGTCACTAAAAAGCGGAGGATCCGCTGTGCAGCGCCAGTTCGTAGACCAAAGGTTGTTGAGGAGTACCTGAAACAGAAGGAAGAGTACGAGCGTGCAGTAGTCCAAGCTAAAATCGAGAGCTGGAAGGGGTTCTGCGAGAAGCAGGACAGGGAAGGCTTGTGGGAAGGTATATACCGGGTGATCCGTAGGACGGAGAAGAGAGAGGAGGATTTGCCGATGGTGAGGGACGGCCGGACTCTAGACCCAGAGGCCTCGGCGATGTATCTGGCACAGGTGTTCTACCCAGAGGACCGTTCGGAGGGGGATAACGAGGAGCACAAACGTGTGCGGCAACGAGCTGAAGAGGTGAACGGGGGGTACGAAGCTGAACCTTCGGACCCTCCCTTCACACTCGACGAGCTGGAGCGAGCTGTCTCCTCGTTCAACCCCAAAAAAGCCCCCGGTTCCGACGGTCTGACGGCGGACATATGGGGCCACACGATCCGACAAGACCCAGACTTAGTTCTGCGCTTGGTAAACAAGTGCCTGGCGCATGGATACTTTCCGCGGTCCTGGAAAGAGGCAACTGTCGTCGTGCTCCGCAAGCCCGCTAAAGACGACTACACCACCCCAAAATCATACAGGCCAATTGGGCTTTTGCCTGTTATCGGCAAGGTCTTCGAGAAGCTGCTCGTGGCCCGACTCAAGTTTTATCTGCTACCCAGGATGAGTACTCGCCAGTACGGATTCATGCCTCAGCGAAGCACCGAAGACTCCCTCTATACGCTGATGGGGCACATTCGTGACGGACTCAACGCAAAGAGGCTTGTCACGATTGTGTCCCTGGATATTGAGGGGGCCTTCGATAGCGCATGGTGGCCAGCCATACGAGTCCGATTGGCTGAGGAAAAGTGTCCTGTAAACTTGAGGCGGGTCATAGACAGCTACTTGTCCGAGAGGGTGGTGAAGGTCAGATATGCGGGAGTGGAGTACGAATCCAGGACCGAGAAGGGATGCGTCCAGGGGTCAATCGGTGGTCCCATATTTTGGAACCTTGTGCTGGATCCACTTTTAAAGGCTCTGGAGGAAATGGGGGTCTATTGCCAGGCGTTTGCTGACGACATTGTCCTTGTGTTCGATGGTGAGACGGCTCTTGAAATCCAGAGGGATGCCAATGTCGCCCTCGAGTACGTGCGAGCATGGGGTGTCTCGAACAAGCTTCGGTTTGCGCCGCATAAGACCAAAGCAATGCTGGTCACGCGCAAACTGAAGCATGACACCCCATGTCTCCGGATGGGTGGGGTAGACATTGGCATGTCTGAGGAAATCAAACTGCTCGGTCTCACCATCGACCATAAGTTGACTTTCAACACTCACGTCGCAAACGTCTGTTCCCGAGCCGTCGGCATATATAAACAGCTGTCGCGGGCAGCTAGGGTCAGCTGGGGTCTCCATCCAGAGGTAATCCGCTGCATCTATACGGCTGCAGTGGAGCCTATCATCCTGTACGCGGCGAGCGCGTGGTCGCCGGCCGCCAACAAAGTCGGGTTGCAGAAGAAGCTGAACGCCGTCCAGAGGAGCTTCGCGCAAAAGCTGTGCCGAGCCTACCGCACGGTCTCCCTACACTCAGCACTGGTGCTGGCTGGGATACTCCCTCTTGACCTCCGGATTAAGGAGGCAGCCTCGCTGTACGAGGCCAAGAGAGGGGTACCTCACCCTGCGCTGGGAGACCGGGAGATCGAGCGGGTGGTATCGGCACTAGAGATGCCGCATCCGGCTGAGCAGAGGGCCATTGCACTGCGACGCCTGGTAGACGAGGAACAATACAATGAGCACCGCGATTATGCGGTGCGTATTTTCACAGACGGCAGCAAGATTGAGGGCAAGGTCGGAGCCGCAGTGTCGGTGTGGACCGACCAGGCGGAGGTCAAGGCCCTCAAGCTTGCTTTGCCGTCTTACTCTACCGTCTACCAGGCCGAGCTTCTCGCCCTCTGCAAAGCAGTGAAGGAAGTCCTCCGAAGGACCGAGACGGCGTTCGCTATTTACAGCGACTCCATGGCAGCCCTCCAGACAGTCGTGAACCCCGAAGCCCTCCATGCCCTCGCAGTAGAAACCAGAGACGCCATCCGCTGCATTAACGCCCAGAACAAGAGCGTCTCCCTGTTCTGGGTGAAAGCTCATGCGGGGCTGGAGGGCAACGAGAGAGCCGACTTGCTCGCGAAGGAGGCTGCCCTGAAGTCGAAGCGGCAACCCGACTATGACAAATGCCCGGTTTCATTCGTCAAGCGTATGATCCGAATGGAGACGCTGGGCGAATGGAACCGGAGATATTGCGCAGGAGAAACGGCGGCCACGACGAAGATGTTCTTTCCCTGTGCGATCACCGCGTACAGGACGATAAGAAGGATGGAGATGACCAAGGAGCTGACCCAGCCCTAACAGGCCACGGCGGGTTCTCCGAGTACCTGACTCGCTTCAAGTGCAAGGAGAACCCGGCGTGCGCCTGTGACCCCGACAAGCAGGAGACAGTCCTCCACCTCCTGACGGACTGCCCGGTATATGCCTTCTCCAGATACAAACTAGAGGAAAGGATAGGGGAAAGTATTACCCAAGAAAGACTTCCTATAATAATGAGCAACAAAAAATACAGACATGATTTTATTGTATATATTACTATGATAGTCCGAACAGTAAACAAAAGAAACCAAACCTGACAATCATAGTCAGATTTGTTTTCTTTTGTTTAAATACAATATAAAGTGATATTTTTAAATGTATTTATTTATTTATTTGGTAGAATTATTTATCATGATATTTTATTATGAACTATTTATTACAATTATCTTTTTAAAATACAGCTCAACAAAAATTTCAACTACAGCCCATAAATATCTCTGCGCAACTTGGCGGCAGGGGCCTTTCGCATGGCAGGAGTGGTTTTTAGCCGGTAGGAGTCCGGCACTACCCAGACTGTCTTCTTACAAGGAAGTCTGGGTGTCCATGATGGATTTCCCACTCCTGCCACAAATTAAAAAAAAAAAAAAAAAAAAAAAACCTAACCTAACCTAACCTAACCTAACCTAACCTAACCTAACCTAACCTAACCTAACCTAACCTAACCTAACCTAACCTAACCTAACCTAACCTAACCTAACCTAACCTATCGTCCTGTACGCGGCGAGTGCGTGGTCGCCGGCCGCAACCAAAATTGGAGTCCAAAAGAAGCTGAACGCCGTCCAGAGGAGCTTCGCGCAGAAGCTGTGCCGAGCCTATCGCACGGTCTCCCTACACTCGGCACTGGTGCTGGCTGGGGTACTCCCTCTCGACCTCCGAATCCGAGAGGCGGCCTCACTATATGAGGCCAAGAAGGGTTTATCCCATCCAGTGCTAGGAGACAGGGAGATCGAGCGAGTGGCATCGGCACTAGAGATGCCACATCCGGCTGAACAGAGGGCCATTGAACTGCAAAGCCTGGTAGACGAGGAACAATATAATAACCACCGCGACTACGCGGTGAGAATCTTTACAGACGGCAGCAAGATTGAGGGCAAGGTCGGAGCCGCACTGTCGGTGTGGACCGGCCAGACTGAGGTCAAGGCCCTCAAACTTGTGCTGCCGTCTTATAGTACCGTCTACCAGGCGGAGCTCCTCGCCCTCTGCGAAGCCACGAAGGAAGTCCTCAGAAGGACCGAGACGGCGTTCGCTATCTACAGCGACTCCATGGCAGCTCTCCAAACAGTCGTGAACCCCGAAGCCCTCCATGCCCTCGCAGTGGAAACGAGGGACGCCATCCGCCGCAGTAGTATCCAGAACAAGAGCGTCTCCTTGTTCTGGATCAAAGCTCATGCGGGGCTGGAGGGTAACGAGAGAGCCGACTCGCTCGCAAAGGAGGCTGCCCTGAGGTGTAAGCGGAAACCCCACTACGATAAGTGCCCGGTTTCATTCGTAAAGCGTATGATCCGAATGGAAACGCTGGGCGAATGGAACCGGAGGTATTGTACTGGGGAAACGGCGGCCACGACGAAGTTGTTCTTCCCATGTGCGATCGCGGCGTACAGGACGGTGCGGAAGATAGGGATGGCACAGGAGCTGACCCAGGCCCTAACAGGGCACGGTGGGTTCTCCGAATACCTGACTCGTTTCAAGTGCAAGGGGAACCCAGCGTGCGCCTGCGACCCCGACAAGCAGGAGACAGTCCTCCACTTGCTGACGGAGTGCCCGGTATATTCCTCCCACAGGCACGATTTAGAAATGAGAGTCGAAATTCCAGTCATAAAAGAAAACCTCGGAGTCCTAATAAAAGACGGAAAAAACAGGAAATCTTTCATAGATTTCATTATAAAAGTCGTCAAATCCGTCAACAGACGAAACAAATAATTGACACTTTTTATTTATTATTTATTAACATTTGACAAATCAAATTTTTTAGCAATTTAATTTTAAAAATTTATTTAATAAACTAATCTACAATAAATCTATTTATTATTTATTAATCAGAAATTTTAACTAATAATTGACAATTTAAAAAAAAAAAAAAAAAAAAAATTCACATCAATATCATTTTAAAAGCTATTTATTTATATAATTTATTATTACAACTACATATTATTTTGTGGAAGCTATATATAATCGTGACGCATTTTGAGCTTAATAATAAATTTTAGGACGAAAGTTTAACGATGGATTATTTAATTCAATCTGGATTTTTAACTTTACTTAGTTTATTATATTAATATTATATATATATTTATCATAAGCCAGCAATAAACAAATACTGGAAACAAAAAAAAATGAAGACTACAGCCCTTAATACCCTGCGTAACTTGACGGCAGGGTGTCCCTTCGCTTGGCAGGAGTGGTTTTTAGCCGGTAGGAGTCCGGCACTACCCAGACTGCCTTCCCATAAGACAGTCTGGGTGTCCATGATGGATTTCCCACTCCTGTGCGTCGCCTGTGCGCCCCGACCCTAAAAAATTTGCGTCCCATAGGAAAATTTTACACCCGACAGTAAAAAACCGCAAAAACTTCAAATTTTCATACATTTTTTATAGATTATTCCCGTTATTCCAGAGTATTCCTTGATATTCCCGGACAATATTAACACCCCATGCGCCGAGAGTATATGAGAATCGAATAGAGAAAAAACCAGCCGCGAGTCTAGCAGGAGTCAGCGGAAATTCCAAAATCAGTAAAATTTATAGTACTATAGTTATATAGATATACGCTCAAAAGTTTACTAGCCAGAGCGTTGATTTCGAAGGTGTCATCTGATTCGTAACCTATATATACTAGCTACAGGGTACTATTATACGTTTTTGGACGCGTCTCTGCGAGACCTATACCATCCTGGTAAAATAATTCAAAGATTTTCACAGGGAAACTTTTTATTCAAGAAAAACCTTTTTTTCCAAATTTTCATTTCTTCAAAATTTTATATCTCGATCCCTGGTTGACGTAGGTCGGTTCTGAGGGTGCCGTCGTACGCGCCTCTGCTCGCCCTACAGGATTCCTGCAAAAAACAAATCAGATTAGACATTTCCTAAAAGAAAATTTTTTAATTTTCGCAAAATATTGACTTTTTTATTCAAAAAATTGACACTTATCTGATAATAACTCCAGTTTTTGTGGTCCGATCGTGACCAAAGTAGTCTCAAAATACGGGCCAGCGCGTCGCCTGTGCGCCCCGACCCTAAAAAATTGTACCCTTTATTTCCAATTGTAGGTTTGACAAAATATTTTTATGCTCTTAATCAACGGGGGGCAGTAAGACGAGCAAAACTATACATTCGCGTGTGAATTTGTAGCTCATCTTAGAGGGTAATTGACTCACTGTTCTCCCTTTACAGGAATCAGTGCATTCTTTTTAGAAAATTTGACTCTTAATTGACCCCTCTTTTGAGGAATTTTAGTGACTTAATAGCCTACTGATCCCCTCTCTACAGGGATCAGTACATTAATTTTAAAATTATCGTATTATTGTTTATTTAATTATTTATTGACGCCTCTTTTGAGGAAAAATTTGATATACTGCTGCTACTGATCCCCTCTTTACAGGGATCAGAAAATTAGTTTTATATTTTATATTGTATTTAATTCTTTTATTGACACCTCTTTTGAGGAAAAATTATTATTGACCATTTGATCCCCCCTTTACAGGGATCAAAAATTTTTTGTTTTATATCAAAGGTTTATTTATTTTTATTTAATACCGATTCCCTCTCCTCTACTCTTCCATCATGTTTCTCTCCAGGACCCCAGCAAAGAAATCTACAGGTCACCAAGTCTCTCCATCGAATGCGGCACTCTCCATCACTTTCGAGGGAGAGGCCTCCCCTCCCAGTGCTTCAACTCAAGCCTCTAGTGTGAGGCGAAGCATTGGTGAGTGGGAAAATGGGAAGGCGATGGAGTCACAATCCCTTTCATCGGCCGCCGCTTACCCACCTAAAAAATCGGTCCCAACAGTGACGGCTCCTCAGAAGTCCACACGGCGAGCTTTGACCCAGCCAGATTCCAAGGCTGTGGCACACCGAACTTCCACCGAGACGGCGGGAGCGTCACCGGGAGGGAGCCAGTCGCAGATAAATAAACCCGCCGACTGGGTGACCGAGGCTCGGAACTGCCTTCTGCGCGCGAAGTCGCACCTCGGCGACTCGCGTAATCTGAGGGCAGACCTCAAAGCTGGGATCACCCAGTCGGTGGAACGGCTATATCAACTGGTTAAGGAAGGGGCGGCGGCCGCTGTACATGCGAGGGGGGCTGAGACGGTAAGGGAGGAGGCCATCACGGCAACACCCCCGACAGAAGTGCCCAGGAGCTTCCCGGAGGTTGACTCGTTGCTCGCTTCACTAGCGGAGCACAGCACGTTAGTGAAGGAGAGCAGCGAGAAGATGGAGAAGCTGCGGCAGGCGATGGAGAGGCAGGGAGAAGTACTGGAAAAGGCGGCCACTTACGCGAGTGTAGCGGCGGGTCCACCGAAAAGGCAGACCCCAGGAAGGACCGCGCTGCACTCCGTAGTGGTGACGTCCAAAGATGAAGGGGTTTCTGGAGAGGAGGTCTTACAGAAGATTAGAGAGGCAGTAAAGGCCAAAGAGGGAGGAGTGGAAATAGAGACGGTACGAAAGGCGAAGGATCGCAAAATTGTCATGGGCTGTAGGTCGGCAGAGGACAGGAACATGATAAAAGAAAGGATCCAAAAGTCAGGAGACCACCTCGTTGTTGAGGACGTGAAAAACAAAGACCCATTGCTGGTTTTCCGTGGCGTCCTCCGCATCTACTCTGATGAGGAAGTGCTGGAGGCGCTACGGAACCAAAACCGGGATGTCTTTCGCGGCCTCGACGGCGAGGATGATCGAATGACGATAAAATACAAGAAAAATGCGCGGAACCCCCAAACCAGCAATATCGTTGTCAGCACATCCCCTACTGTCTGGAACAGGATGCTCGAAAAAGGGAAAGCGCGGATAGACCTCCAGACCGTCTTCGTCGATGACCAGTCGCCACTGGTCCAGTGCACGAGGTGTTTGGGCTACGGGCATAGTCGGCGGCTCTGTAAAGAACCTGCCGACTTATGCAGTCACTGCGGGGGCCCACACCTTAGACCAGAATGTGACCAGTGGCTAAAGGCGGAAACACCTAAGTGCCCCAACTGTGTCAAGGCGAAGATGGGGAGAGCCGATCACAACGCGTTTGACCTTGAGTGCCCTGTTCGGGTCAGGTGGGATCGGCTGGCACGAGCGTCCGTCGCCTACTGCTAAGGTGGTCCCGGTGAACATAATGCCGCACAAGATACTTCAGGCGAATCTCCAAAGGAAAAAATTGGCAACCCAAGAGCTTATGCTTGAGGCCGAGAAGCGCAAAGCCACCATAGCGCTGATCCAGGAGCCCTACGTGGGCAGCGCAAAGAGGATGAGTGGGACCAGGGGATTCCGAATTTTCCAGAGCACCGGACAAGGAGAAGGGACTGTCAAAGCGGCAATAGCCGTTTTTGACTCAAAACTTACCGTAAGACAGTACCCAGAACTCACCACGAACAATATCGTCGTGGTGGGGATCCAAACCGGCGCCTGGATACTTACCCTGGTCTCGTTCTACTTCGAGCCAGACATGCCCTTAGGGCCATACCTGGACAGCCTCAGGAAGGTGGAAAGCGAGACCGGCCCACATAAGCTCATCATAGGAGGAGACGCCAACGCCTGGAGTATCTGGTGGGGCAGCAGCGAGACCAATAGCAGAGGCGACGAAATGCTGGGAGCTCTCGACCAACTTGGACTACAGGTACTTAACACAGGGGAAACTCCAACCTTCGACGTAGTTCGTGGTAACAGACGTTACACGAGCTGCGTCGATGTCACAGCCTGCACGGCGGATATGTTGACGGTGACCGACGGCTGGCGAGTCGTTGATGACCTGACGGGGTCGGACCACAACGGCATTGAGTTTAGTATACACCTCGAGAAGTCTTTGGGTATCACGGTAAACCGGACTACCAGGATCTACAATACCAAGAAATCAAATTATGCAAAACAACAATTTGACCGTAAGTCTGTTCGATGAAATCGACAGCAGGGACAAAATAGACCTGGTAGTCGAGGGACTTACAACGGCAGTGCAAGACGCCTGTACATCCGTGATACCCAAAAAGAAAAGTGTAGAGAGGTTAACCGTGCCGTGGTGGTCCGATGAGCTGGCCAGCTTGAAGAGGCAAGTGGTCACCAAAAAGCGGAGGATCCGCTGTGCAGCGCCAGTTCGTAGACCAAAGGTTGTTGAGGAGTACCTGAAACAGAAGGCAGAGTACGAGCGTGCAATAGTCCAAGCTAAAGTCGAGAGCTGGAAGGGGTTCTGCGAAAAGCAAGATCGGGAAGGCCTATGGGAGGGTATATACCGGGTGATCCGTAGGACGGAGAAGAGAGAGGAGGATTTGCCGATGGTGAGGGACGGCAGGACCCTAGACCCAGAGGCCTCGGCGAGGTATCTAGCACAGGTGTTCTACCCGGAGGACCGTTCGGAGGGGGATAACGAGGAGCACAAACGGGTGCGGCAACGAGCTGAAGAGGTGAACGGGGGGAACGAAGTTGAACCTTCGGACCCTCCCTTCACACTCGACGAGCTGGAGCGAGCGGTCTCCTCGTTCAACCCCAAAAAAGCCCCCGGTTCAGACGGTCTGACGGCGGACATATGGGGCCACATGATTCGTCAAGACCCAGACCTAGTTCTGCGCTTGGTAAACAAGTGCCTGGCGCATGGATACTTTCCACGGTCCTGGAAAGAGGCAACCGTCGTCGTGCTCCGCAAGCCCGCTAAAGACGACTACGACCTACGACCACCCCAAAATCATACAGGCCGATTGGGCTTTTGCCTGTTCTCGGCAAGGTGTTCGAGAAGCTGCTCGTGGCCCGACTCAAGTTTTATTTGCTACCCAGGATGAGTACTCGCCAGTACGGATTCATGCCCCAGCGAAGCACCGAAGACTCCCTCTATACGCTGATGGGGCACATTCGTGGCAGACTCAACGCAAAGAGGCTTGTCACGATTGTGTCCCTGGATATTGAGGGGGCCTTCGATAGCGCATGGTGGCCAGCCATACGAGTCCGACTGGCTGAGGAAAAGTGTCCTGTGAACTTGAGGCGGGTCATAGACAGCTACTTGTCTGAGAGGGTGGTGAAGGTCATATATGCGGGAGTGGAGTACGAATCCAGGACCGAGAAGGGATGCGTCCAGGGGTCTATCGGTGGTCCCATATTTTGGAACGGTCTCCCTACACTCAGCACTGGTGCTGGCTGGGATACTCCCTCTTGACCTCCGGATTAAGGAGGCAGCCTCGCTGTATGAGGTCAAGAGAGGGGTACCTCACCCAGCGCTGGGAGACCGGGAGATCGAGCGGGTGGTATCGGCACTAGAGATGCCGCATCCGGCTGAGCAGAGGGCCATTGCACTGCGACGCCTGGTAGACGAGGAACAATATAATGAGCACCGCAACTACGCGGTGCGTATTTTCACAGACGGCAGCAAGATTGAGGGCAAGGTCGGAGCCGCAGTGTCGGTGTGGACCGACCAGACGGAGGTCAAGGCCCTCAAACTTGCTTTGCCGTCTTACTCTACCGTCTACCAGGCTGAGCTTCTCGCCCTCTGCAAAGCAGTGAAGGAAGTCCTCCGAAGGACCGAGACGGCGTTCGCTATTTACAGCGACTCCATGGCAGCCCTCCAGACAGTCGTGAACCCCGAAGCCCTCCATGCTCTCGCAGTAGAAACAAGAGACGCCATCCGCTGCATTCACGCCCAGAACAAGAGCGTCTCCTTGTTCTGGGTGAAAGCTCATGCGGGGCTGGAGGGCAACGAGAGAGCCGACTTGCTCGCGAAGGAGGCTGCCCTGAAGTCGAAGCGGCAACCCGACTATGACAAATGCCCGGTTTCATTCGTCAAGCGTATGATCCGAATGGATACGCTGGGCGAATGGAACCGGAGGTATTGTGCAGGAGAAACGGCGGCCACGACGAAGTTGTTCTTCCCCTGTGCTATCGCCGCGTACAGGACGATAAGAAGGATGGAGATGACCAAGGAGCTGACCCAAGCCCTAACAGGCCACGGCGGGTTCTCCGAATACCTGGCTCGCTTCAAGTGCAAGGAGAACCCGGCGTGCGCCTGCGACCCCGACAAGCAGGAGACAATCCTCCACCTCCTGATGGACTGCCCGGTATATGCCTCGCATAGATATAATTTTGAGGCACGAAATGGGGAAAAACTTATTAAAGAAAATCTGTGCGAATTCATTAGCAACAAAAAATACAGAAATGAATTTATAGAATTAATAACAAAAATTGTTTTGTCTGTAAACAAAAAGAATAAAAATTAATTGGGCAACATAAATTGACACATACCCAAAATTTTACACATAAATTATTAGTGAATTATTTTACTATAAATTGACTATTTGTGAATGTATATTTAAATTATTTATTGATTATTATGATGATGTGAATTGCAAATAACCGAAATTTTAAAAAAGTGAACTATTAATTAATGACTATTACATTTTGACAATCCAATATATTATACAACATTGTTATGAAAATTACAAATACAAAGTTGCTAAAAATATGTCTACAGCCTATATAAATCCCTGCGCAACTTGACGGCAGGGGCCTTTCGCATGGCAGGAGTGGTTTTTAGCCGGTAGGAGTCCGGCACTACCCAGACTGTCTTCTTATGAGGCAGTCTGGGTGTCCATGATGGATTTCCCACTCCTGCCACATTTTTAAAAAAAAAAAAAAAAAAAAAAACCGGTTCTGAGGGTGCCGTCGTACGCGCCTCTGCTCGCCCTACAGGATTCCTGCAAAAAACAAATCAGATTAGACATTTCCTAGAAGAAAATTTTTCGATTTTCGCAAAATATTGACCTTTTTTATTAAAAAATTGACACTTATCTGATAATAACTCCCGTTTTTGTGGTCCGATCGTGACCAAAGTAGTCTCAAAACACGGGCCAGCGCGTCGCCTGTGCGCCCCGACCCTAAAAAATTTGCGTCCCATAGGAAAATTTTACACCCGACAGTAAAAAACCGCAAAAACTTCAAATTTTCCGCCCACCCACCCTTTATTTGCAATTGTAGGTTTGACAAAATATTTTTATTGCCTTAAGTAATAGGGGATAATAAGCCAATTCGAAATATATACTTACGTCCTGGACAGCAGCCTTTATTGAGGCTTAATTTTAATTGACAATTATTTTGACACCTCTTTTGAGGTTTTTATTTTTATTTTTATCCTTTGACTTTTAAACCTCTATTGAGGAATACTATTATATACTCACTGATCCCCCCTTTACAGGGATCAGTATTCTAGTTGATATAAGGACTTCACTAATTTATATTTTAAATTTTAATTGGCTGTTTTACCCATTTAAACCTCGTCATAATGTTTCTCTCTAGAACCCCAGCCAAGAAATCCTCCGCAGGGCCCCGTATCTCTCCATCGAACGCGGCACTCTCCATCACCTTTGAGGGGGAGGCCTCCCCTCCCAGTGCTTCGACTCAAGCCTCTAGTGTGAGGCGAAGCATTGGTGAGTGGGAAAATGGGAGAATGGCGGAGTCTCAGCCTCTTCCGGTGGCCGCCGCGAACACATCTAAGGAGGATGCCCCGACAGTGACGGCTTCCCAGAAGTCTTCAAAGCGCGCCACTGCTCAGCCGGACAGCAAAGCTGTGGCGCGCCGAACTTCTACTGACACATTGGTAGCGTCACCGGGGACAAGCCAGCTGCAGCCGAATAAACCCACCGATCGGGTGACCGAGGCTCGAAACTGCCTTCTGCGCGCGAAGTCGCATCTCGGCGATTCGCGCAATTTGAGGGCAGACTTGAAGGCCGGGATCACTCAGTCGGTGGAACGGCTGTACCAGCTTGTGAAAGAGGAGGCGGCGGCTGCTGCACGGGTGAAGGAGGCCGAGCTGGCAAGGGAAAAGGCCACACTTCCGCCAGAGGCACCCATAATTCTCCCGGAGGTTAACTCGTTGCTCGCTTCACTAGCGGAGCATAGCGCGCTGGTGAGGGAGAGCAGCGGGAAGATGGAGAGTCTGTGGCGGGCGATGGAGGGGCACGGGGAAATCTCGGACAAGAAGACCACCTACGCGAGTGTAGCGGCAGGTAAGCAATATGTGCCTCCACAGCCGCTGCACTCGCTTATTGTTAGCTCGGAAAACACGAAAGACAGTAGTGCCGAAGTAGTAGATAAAATTAGAGTCGCTGTGGACGCCAAGGAAACGGGAATCCGAGTTGACAAGGTGCGGAAGGCAAGAGACCAAAAAGTGGTTATAGGGTGCCAAACTCGCCAGGAACTGGACCTGGTAAGGAGCAGACTGGGGGATTCCGCGTCCGGACTAAAAATAGAGGAAGCAGTTAACAGGGATCCTCTGGTGATGTTGGCGGATGTTTTATCCTATAACACCGACGACGACATCACCAGAGCGATCCTGAAACAGAACCAACACCTCCTAGGTGAGCTCAAAAAAGATGAGGTGAGAGTCGCCGTAAAATACCGCAGGCGAGCACGAAACCCACATGAAAGCCACGTGGTGGTACAGGTCTCCCCCCCGGTGTGGCAGGTCTTGACCAGGGCAGGTCGTGCACATATTGACTTACAAAGGGTGAGGGTGTTCGACCAGACTCCCCTTGTGCAGTGCACGAAATGCCTTGGTTTCGGTCACGGCCGAAAGCAGTGCACCGGGAAGGATGACCTTTGCTCGCACTGCGGCGACGCACATCTGAGAGCGGACTGCCCATCGCGCCTGGACGGGGAGCCCCCCAAATGCTGCAATTGCCGGAAAGCGGGCCACGACAACTTGAGCCACAATAGTTTTAGCTTGGACTGCCCGTTACGCAGACGGTGGGACGCAATAGCGCGATCCACCGTCGCGTATTGCTAAGGGCGCCGCAGCGATAAATACGGCGGGAGATTTCCTCCGGGAGGAGTCTAAGAGGTATGGGTTCGTCCAGGCCAACCTGCAAAGAATGCGACTAGCCACGGACGAGCTCATGCTGGAGGCCGCAGGTCGCAAAATCGCGGTTGCACTGCTCCAGGAGCCGTATGTGGGCGGAGTCGGAACTCTAAAGCCGTATAGGGGGGCCAGAATCTTCCAAAACGGCGGCCGTCCGGGGGGCACTGTAAAGGCAGCAATTGTCATCTTTAGTAAAGATATAGAAGTCATACAGTGCCCTGATTTCACGACAGACAACATTGTGGTCGTGAAAATTCGCACGGCTGCCTGGGAAATCACGCTGGCCTCTTTCTACTTCGAGCCAGACACGCCCATAGAGCCATACTTGGAGCAGCTCAGGAAAATAGCGGCGGCGAACCCGGCGAGGCTTCTCTTTGGGGGGGATTCGAACGCAAAGAGCTTTTGGTGGGGTAGCGGAAGAACAGACTCCAGAGGAGAAAACCTGGCGGGCGCTCTTGACCAAATCGGAATGCAGGTGCTCAATGTCGGTGACACTCCAACCTTTGAAACCGTCCGGGGGGGGAGGACGTATACTAGCTACGTCGATATAACCGCGTGCACGACGGACATACTCGACCTGGTGGGTGACTGGAAAGTGGACCAGAGCCTTATAAACTCGGACCACAACGGCATAACCTTCAATGTGAAGTTGAAGAGAGGTGAGATCACACACATACAGCGGACGACGAGGCTGTACAATACGAAGAAGGCAAACTGGAGCCAGTTTTGTGAGAAACTGGCTCAGTTAAACGCAGATCAGAAAATCAGCCCGTCGGAAGTTACAACAATCACTAACACTCTACAACTCGAACACACAGTAAACACACTCACAAACAATATTCACAAAGCATGCACTGAACACATTCCACGCATTAAAACACACACAACTCTCACCTTGCCGTGGTGGTCTGAAGAGTTAGCCACTCTAAAGAGGGAAGTTGCCACCAGAAAGAGGCGTATACGCTGCGCGGCCCCCTCCCGGAAGGCTGGGGTGATAGATGAGTACCTGCAAAAGAAAAACGAGTACTTTGCTAAGACCAGGGAGGCCCAGACCAAAAGCTGGAAGGAGTTTTGCGGGAAGCAGGACAAGGAAGGGCTTTGGGAAGGAATTTACAGGGTGATCGGTCGCACGTCTAAAAGACTAGAAGACGTCCCCTTGAAATCGAACGGAAAGTTCCTGAGCCTAAGGGAGTCGACGAGACTGCTCGCCGAAACCTTCTACCCGGAGGACCCTATAAGTGAGGATAACGCTGACCACCAGGCCACTCGACTGCAAGCTGAGTCAGTGAGCGGAGACCATGATGACAACCATGACCCCCCGTTCACGGAACAGGAGCTGAGAGTGGCCGTGGAAAGCTTTAACCCAAAGAAGGCCCCGGGTGCCGACGGTTTCACGGCAGACATCTGCGCGCGAGTGGTCTCACAGGACCCAGGGACTTTCCTGGCCATCGCGAACAAATGTCTACAGTTGGGCCACTTCCCAAAGCCCTGGAAAGAAGCGACCGTCGTTGTCCTGCGAAAGCCCGCCAAGGACGACTACTTCCAGCCAAAGTCTTACAGGCCAATTGGCCTGCTTCCTGTCATGGGCAAGGTGCTCGAGAAGATGATCGTGGGGAGATTGAAGTGGCACCTTCTCCCCAAAATGAGCGCCCGCCAGTACGGTTTTGTGCCTCAGAGGAGCACCGAGGACTCCCTCTATGACCTAATGGGACACGTGAGAGGTAAGTTGAAGCAGAAAAAGCTGATAACCATGATCTCATTGGACATAGAGGGAGCCTTCGATAGCGCCTGGTGGCCAGCCATAAAAGTGAGGCTAAGGGAGGAAGGATGTCCCGGGAATATCCGAAGGATAATCGGCAGTTACCTTCAGGATAGAAAGGTCGAGGTGAGATATGGAGGAGAGACACACTCCATGAGTACGACCAAGGGGTGTGTCCAAGGCTCCATAGGAGGCCCGATCCTGTGGAACCTCATCCTCGACCCACTCTTGAAGGAGTTGACTGCCATGGGCGTCTATTGCCAGGCGTTCGCCGATGACATAGTCCTGGTTATTGACGGAGACACTGCGCTGGAGGTTCAGAGACAGGCCAATGCTGCCCTCGCCTATGTTGGAGAGTGGGGAGTCAAAAGTAAGTTGAGATTCGCACCCCACAAGACACAAGCGATGGTGGTTACGCGGAAACTCAAATACGACGAACCGCTCCTTAGCATGGGTGGAGTGAGTATTGGCATGTCAAAGGAAATAAAAATCCTTGGCCTAACCATCGACAGCTGCCTGACATTTAACAAACATATTTCTAATATATGCAAAAAAGTCGTTAATATATACGGGCAGCTGTCGAGGGCGGCCAAGATCAGCTGGGGCTTCCACGCAGAAGTCATTAGAATCATTTATAATGCAGTCATCGAACCAGTGATTATGTACGCGGCGAGCGCCTGGGCACCGGCAGTGGGGAAGCTGGGAGTAAAAAAGCAATTGAACGCAATCCAGCGTGGGTTCGCGCAGAAGCTCTGCAAAGCCTACCGCACGGTCTCCCTGAACGCAGCGCTGCTCCTGGCCGGGATACTCCCACTCGATATCCGTATACAGGAGGCAGCCGCCCTGTACGAGGCAAAGAGGGGAGTCCCCCGGCCAGATTTGGCAGGCAGGGAGGTCGAGCGGAGGGCAGGGCACACCGAAAATGGACACCCGGCGACGCATATGCACCTAGAGTTCAAGAGCCTGATAGACGAAGAAGAGTTGAACGCAAATAGCGACTTTGCCGTTAAGATATTCACAGATGGCAGTAAGATTGATGGCAAGGTGGGGGCCGCAATATCCTACTGGGAGGGCGCGGCCGAAACCAAGGCCGTCAAGCTTAAGCTACCATCTTACGGCACCGTCTATCAGGCGGAACTTCTGGCCGTATGCAGAGCCACGGGAGACATTGTTCGGGGTGCTCAGCAGAGCTTCGCAATTTATAGTGACTCCCGATCTGCGCTGGATACCATTGTCAATAATGGCTCCCTGCATCCCCTGGCGGTCGAGACCCGCAAAAACCTCCGGACGGCCCTCAGCCAGAGCAAAACTGTGTCCTTGTTCTGGCTGAGAGCCCACGCGGGGCTTGCGGGCAACGAACGCGCCGACTGCCTAGCAAAAATGGCTGCCCAAACCCTGAAACGCGCCCCTGACTACGACAAGTGCCCGGTCTCGTTCGTCAAGGGACAAATCAGATGTGAGTCACTTGACGAATGGAACCGGAGATATCAGTCAGGGGAAACTGCCGGGACTACCAAGGTTTTCTTCCCGGATGCCACCGAGGGGTACAGGATCGTCCGTAAGATGACGATGGACAGTGTCGTTACACAAATATTAACGGGGCACGGTGGGTTCTCCGAATATCTGACCAGATTCAAGTGTAAGGAGGACCCATCGTGCGCCTGTGCCCATGGAGTTGAGGAATCCGCTCTACATGTCTTGCTCGACTGTCCGGTCTTTGGTCGAGCAAGATATGATTGCGAGCAAGAAATTGGTTTTAAAATTAATAGGGGAGCTGTGAAGGACATAATGACGAAAAATAAAACTAGAAATATATTTTTAAAGTATGCGAAACACGTAGCCGAGGTCGTTATAAACAGGAATAAATAAAATAAAGGACACACTAATAGTAAAGAATAATGTCATCAAAAAACTATCTGCATTTATATTATATACACAAAATAAATATATTATTACAATAAATATAAATAGATACCAATTAAACATAGCTATATATTATAACAGGTAAAGAGGAAAGACGGTATTGTAAGAGAAAAGCCTCAGGAAAGCGCAAAGTATTGGCAAAGCTAAGAGTTTGCGCAACCCTTGAGGAAGGAATGTAGGAAATCAGAATTGAATAAGCAAACATATATGTATCTATATATTCATACTAATAATAAAATAAAAACATAATACAACAAAAACATGAAGTACAGACGATTGCAAAATAATAATAAAATATGTATGGCATAAGAAGAAAGCAAACTAATAAAATAAATAAATAAATACAAAAATAATAGAACATTTAATAACATAAAGAATAAATAACGACCCTGCTCAGGGCAGGGAGTGGCGTGTCTGAAATATAAAAAAAAAAAAAAAAAAAAAAAAACCTAACCTAACCTAACCTAACCTAACCTAACCTAACCTAACCTAACCTAACCTAACCTAACCTAACCTAACCTAACCTAACCTAACCTAACCTAACCTAACCTAACCTAACCTAACCAGTTCCCCCCCAACTCTCGTGGCGGTCGGTTCGTTTTAAGTGTGCTCCGCGTTCAAAAAATCGTCCAAACGGGTTATTTTACGATAAATAAGAAGTGCGATACGTCAAAAGTTGCGCGCTCGCGAGTGCTATCGATTGGTGCTAAAAGTGCTGAAATTGGACCATTTTCAGAGACACTAGACCCGAAAAACCATTTTTAACCTCAAAATTTTGCATTCCTGACTCAACGCCGCCTGATTTTCAGCGGTAACCTATATTTTTCGGACTGCAGTTTGAAGCGCACTAGAGGCAGCTACAATCAGGCGAAGTCCCGGAATTTTCCGGGCAAAACTCGCCGAGCCACAAAGGAAAAACCAGAAACCACGTGGCCACGTGCTCCCGATTCCCGACGCCTGGAAACTATTCACCTGCTGAGCATCGTGTAAGACACCGAGACCAGCCAGCTGACACCTTGATCGTCGAAATCGGAGCACCCCCTTGGAAAATAGAAGCCTCTTAAGGTACGACGAACTTTGAACCCATCCAGAGCTGAAACAAGATCGGTGACGTCACTTTTTCTGGATTTTAAAAAATTCTTCACTCTTCAGAGAACAAGTGTGCAAAAATTCAGAATTTTCTGACTGGTAGTTTTTGAACTACGGAAAACTTAGTCAATAGGGTGAAAACTGTGACGTCACGCAAAATCGGAACTACCCCAGACGATCTGCTCCCGGCAGTACCCGGAGGAAAAATACCTCCCAAGAAGAAAACTCTTCGAGGCCAACCTCCTAGGACGCGAAGTTTCTGCACTAGCAGCCATTTGCAGAAAATTGTCAGCCACCCCCAACTTTGGCAGGCTGTCGAGGGAGGCGCAGCCAACGGAGGACCCCTGGACTGGCAGAGCAGCAAGGACCGGTTCATCCCCAGTGGAACAAAAATTTTAGTGTGTATATAGGATTAAGAGTAGAATTAATATAGATTTTAAGGTGGAACAAGGGTCCCGGACGGCATTACCAAATAAGTTTGTACACCCCCTGGAGCCTCAGGGGAGCGAGATATCGAAAAAATAACATCAAATCGGTTGTCTCTGCGACAAACGATCATTAGGTCGACCTCCTTGTTGGCACCCCCAAAAACCACCCCCGACGAGATTTTTTGGAAAAACAGGGAAAATTTTTGGTTCCTGGATTTCCAGAAGGGAAAATAAGGGGCTTGTCAGAAAATTTGGGCAAAGGCCTATACCCTAGTATTTTTCTCCTTTCTGATATCTCGTTCCTAAGGGCGAAACAAAGTAAAAGTTGTTGACAAAAAGCTACCCCTAAGTTTGAGGACAAATAAAAAATTGACCAGGTGACCCACCCCCGCGGGATTCAAAACACTTCACGGCCCAACTAATACTCTGTTGTCTGGATTTTTCCCCGGTGAAACCAGACGATAGGGGAATTTTTATCAGCTCTTTAAAAACACCCTATCGAGCCGTTTGACGGCAAAGAAATAAGATTGTTTAGGTATTTTTCCCCAAAAATTTCTCGAAAAATACCTCGTAGCTCGAAAACCGTGCGTCCTAGCCCAAAAATAACCAAAATTTTCCACCCCCCTCCCTAACCTACCCCCCTTGCTCCGCAAACCCTAACCCTTAAACTACCCCACCCCCTGCACCCAACCCCTAGGTCTTCAACCCCCTACCCCTAAAAACCAACTTTTGTTTTCTGGACTTAGAAAAATTTGAGTTAAAAAATTTTGCACTATTAACTATCGGACTATATTGGCTTGTTTTAAATTGTATAAAATTTTATATATGATAGCGGTATTATCGAGGACGTCTGAGGGTTGCAACCCCTAAACTTACTTGCATTGTATCTTGCGAACGGAGAGAGCTAGAGCTACGGGGTTTTCTCTATATGATAGAGAATAGCCTAAAGAATTTTTTGGATAGAGTCAAAAGACTCTACATAGAGCTAAAAAATTTTTTATATAAATTTTTATTCCAAGTGTAAATAGTTTTAAGTAAAATAAAAAACACTACACGTCACACAGGAGAGTTGACTCTACCTACGACTGACAAAGTGTTGGTCTGCTTCTGATATTCACTCAAGTTTTATTAATTTATTAATTTTAGGATCCAAATTGGAGTATTTTGGGCGACTCTACATAGAGATAAATTTCATTTAATGTTGTTCTTTTAAATTTTTGTTATTTTTTGTTGGTTGTGTTTCATCGAGGGCATACTGAATATACTACACGACATATAGTGACCAAAATAGAGTTGACTCTATCCACGACAGTCAAGTAGAGGCCTGCCTTCGTTTATACACACTAAATTTTACCACCCGTAGTTGTAACTTGGAGTAGCAAACCGACTCTACATAGACCCTACTTTACCACTATTCAGATTCAGACTTTTGTTTCATAATTGTGAGCCCGTCAGGGGCAGACTAAATACATTACACGGCACATAGTGACCATAGTAGAGTTGACTCTACCCAAAACCGACAAAGTGAAGTTTTGCTTTCTTTACAAACTTAAGCACTTTACTAGCTATAGGATATAAACTGGAGTTGCTAAGCGACTCTACATAGAGAAAATTTTTAATTTTGTTTTAATTAATCTTAATATTGTTTTTCCTTGTGTGTTTGTGTATTGACCAGAGTCAGAGACTCATCATTTACAATTTTATTTTATAATTTTTTAATTTTATATTTTAAAAATCCTTTTTACTGTGTAATCTTTTGCGGTATAACAAAGGGGCAACTTTTACAACTTATACAAAATTACGTCCCTCCGCATCACATTCCCAAAAATGTTTGGGCACCGCACGCCTGTTAAAAAGCCAGAAAGCAATAGGTCGCCCCCAAAAGAGGCCGTTCGCAAAAGCATAGACAAGTGGGAAGCCGCCATGCCAAATGAGGAGCTCGCTGCTAGAGCAGATGGCCGGGCTATAAGGACTAGCACGACAACGCAGGCAGACCCTGCAGCAGTAGCAACAAAGGTTGCTACAAAACCTGTGCCAACTGCAATGGTTACTGTTCCCACACAGGGAAACGCTGCTGTCGCGCGCAGGGTGTCAGCGGGAGACGAGGAGTCTCCCACAAAGCGCTATGCCAGTAGAGCGGCAGAAGCGGCAGCCTGCCTGAATAAGGCAAAGGCCCACCTAAGGAACTCAAGGAACCTTAAGACAGAAATTAAAGAGGGGGTCGAGAAAGCACTTGCACGGCTCCTTGAACTAGTCAAGGAATCCGAGGCGGAGCTCAAAACGAAGGGAATCATAATGGAGGGAGATCGGGTGGGGGGGAGAATGGGAGCACGTGTTGCTCCACTTCCTGACCCCGCTCACTCTCCTTCCCCTACCTCCAGAGAAAGCCTACTCATGGAACGTTTAGTGGAACACACTAACTTGATAAGGGAAAGCGGCAGAAAAATGGAGGAGCTGAAGGCCACGATTGAAAGGCATGCCGAGAAAATAGAAAAGGCAGAAGCACCAACCTACGCCGGGGTGACCGCAGCACAGAGTGACGGGGCGCTGCAAAAGCGTACGCTGCACTCGGTTGCGGTTGCTTCGACCGTGGAGACGGAAACAGGAGAGGAGGTGCTCGAAAGAGTTAGGAAGGCCATAGACGCCAAAGAGGGATGGGTAAAGGTGGAGAGGGTAAGGAAAGCCAAAAATAGGAAAATAATAATGGGCTTTGGGTCCAAGGAGGAAAGGGACAAGGTAAAGGAAAGAATAGGGAAAGAAGGGGGTAGCCTCACCATCGAGGACGTGGAAAACAAGGACCCGCTGGTCAGGCTTGGGGATGTTCTGTCAGTAAATACTGATGAAGACATCCTCAAGGCTCTCCGGAATCAGAACGGGGCTGTTTTCCACGGTCTCGGTGAAGGGGAAGATAGGATAGCAGTGAAATATAGAAGAAGAGCTAGAAACCCTCACACCAACCACGTAATCATAAGCGTATCGCCCAGTATCTGGAGGCGGGTGACTGAGAGAGGCTATGTTTACATAGATCTCCAACGGGTCAGAGCAGAAGACCAGACTCCACTAGTTCAGTGCACGCGCTGCCTGGGGTACGGCCACGGCAGAAAATACTGCCAAGAGACTACAGATGCTTGCAGCCACTGTGGTGGCCCACACCTGAGAACGGAGTGCGCGGACTGGCTAGCTGGGGAGCCACCTGCCTGCAGAAACTGCGGAAAGGCGAAACTGACGCAGTTAGAGCACAATGCCTTCAGCTCTGGGTGCCCTGTGCGCCACCGGTGGGAAGAATTGGCCCGGTCGACCGTCGCATACTGTTAACGCCAACGTTGCCACCACCACATACAGCTATATGCAAGCGAACCTCCAACGAAAAAGGCTTGCAACAATCGAGCTGCTGCTCGAGGCACAAAAACAGGGGGTAGCCGCGGCCTTGCTGCAAGAGCCATATATAGGGGGGAGCAGGACAATGAAGGGCCACAAGGGAGCGAGGATCTTCCAGAGCACTGAAAATGGGGAGGGGAACGTTAAGGCTGCAATCGCTGTTTTTGATAGCAACCTTAACATAATACAGTACCCAAAACTCACCACAAACAATATAGTTGTGGTGGGTATCCGGACCAGTGCCTGGGAGATCACTTTGGTCTCCATATACTTTGAGCCGGATAAACCCGTGGAGCCCTACTTAGACCAACTCAGGGACATAGTGGCTAAAAACGGCTCAAAGCCCATAATCGTTGGAGGCGACGCAAACGCAAAAAGCACTTGGTGGGGCAGCCCGACGGTCGACCGTAGGGGAGAAGAGGTTTGCGGTACTCTCGGGGAGCTCGGGCTGCACATACTAAATGCAGGAGATACTCCTACCTTCGACACCATTAGGGGAGGACAACGTTACAGCAGCTATGTCGATGTTACAGCTTGCTCGGCAAATATCCTCGACAAGGTAGCAGACTGGAAAGTCGTCGAGGGACTCAGCAGCTCCGATCACAACGGCATCGTCTTCAAAATTTCACAAACCTGTTCAAAAGGATTAAAAGTAGAAAGAACAACTAGAAAGTTTAATACTAAAAAAGCAAACTGGCCTGAGTTTCATGCGAAACTCACCCAGTTGAGCCAAGAGCATAAAATTACAAAAGAAGAAATAGATAAAATAAATCAGACAGAGCAATTAGATAAAATAGTAGATAAGTACACAGAAATAATAGCTAAATCATGCAAAGCATCCATGCCAATTAAAAAACAAAAGGAAAAACTTACCTTGCCGTGGTGGTCGGAGAAGCTTGAAAAACTGAAAAAAGCGGTAGCTACCCATAAAAGGAGGATCAGATGTGCTGCTCCAGTCCGAAGATCCATGGTTGTCGAAGCGTACCTGCAACAGAAAAAAGAGTATGAGTCAGAGGCAGCCAGAGCTCAAACCGAGAGCTGGAAGGAATTCTGCCGCAAACAGGATAGGGAGGGCGTGTGGGAGGGGATTTACAGGATTATAGGAAGGACAACGAGTAGGGTGGAGGACCCGCCATTGGTGAGAAATGGGGATGTGCTGGACGCAGAAGGGTCCGCCCGATACATAGCGGAGACACTGTATCCAGAGGACCACCCAGCTGCAGATGACCCTCACCACAGCCTTGTCAGGTTGGAGGCGGAAAGGGTGAATGAAGGTGAAAATGGTGAGCCATGCGATCCTCCATTCACCATGGCCGAACTGATGGCGTCTAGTGAGTCCTTTAACCCAAAGAAGGCTCCGGGAATGGATGGCCTCACAGCCGATATCTGCAACCGTGCTATCAGCAAAGACCCCGAAATTTTCCTGGCTATCCTAAACAGATGCCTCGCACTAAACCATTTCCCCAAAGTGTGGAAAGAGGCAACCGTAGTCGTACTACGGAAGCCAGGAAAAGCGGATTACTCAACACCAAAGGCGTACCGTCCAATCGGCTTGTTGCCGGTACTCGGAAAAATCTACGAGAAGATGTTGGTGGCCCGACTCAGGTTCTACATAGCACCGAGGATGAGTACTCGCCAGTACGGATTCATGCCACAAAGGAGTACCGAAGACTCCCTCTATACCCTTATGCAAAAAATACGCGTTAAGCTGAAACAAAAGAAAATAATAACACTAATATCGCTGGATATAGAGGGAGCCTTCGACAATGCCTGGTGGCCAGCAATAAGGGTCCGACTGGCAGAGGAAAAGTGTCCGGTTAACCTGAGAAGGGTCATCGACAGCTATCTACGTGACAGGAAAGTACGAGTAAGGTACGCCGGTGCTGAGCATCAGAGAAGCACGGAGAAGGGTTGCGTGCAGGGCTCCATTGGAGGCCCCATTCTCTGGAACCTTATACTGGATCCCCTCCTCAAAGACGTCGAGAGTAGAGGTATATACGCCCAGGCTTTTGCCGATGACGTGATCCTGGTCTTCGATGGTGATACTGCTTTGGAAATAGAGAGGCAGGCTAGTGCCGCCCTCGGGCATGTTCGGGCGTGGGGCGTGGAAAACAAGTTAAACTTTGCGCCACACAAGACCAGTGCCATGGTCATAACAAAAAAGCTAAAGTACGACGCCCCACGCCTGAGCATGGGCGGGGTCGACATCGCTATGTCCAGGAAAATTAAAGTACTGGGTGTCACCATCGACGACCGGCTCACGTTTAACGAGCATGTTTCCGACGTATGCCGCAAAGCCATTGCAGTCCATAAACAGCTGTGCAGGGCTGCAAAAGTTAACTGGGGTTTAAATCCAGAGGTTATAAAAACCATATATGTGGCTGCGGTGGAACCAATAGTTCTGTACGCTGCCAGTGCATGGGCGGAAGCCGCAAATAAACTGGGGATGATCAAACAACTAGGCGTCGTGCAGCGGGGAATAGCACAGAAGATGTGCAAGGCGTACCGAACTGTCTCACTAAATTCGGTTCTTCTACTAGCAGGGATACTCCCCCTGGATCTGAGAATTCATGAGGCGGCATCATTGTACAAAGCCAAAAAGGGAGAACCACAGGCCATATTGGGAGACAGGGAGGTGGAACGCATGACTTCAGCACTGAAATCCCCGCATCCCGCGGAGCGAAGCGACTTGAAAATCGCCAGCCTGGTAAACCGGGAGGACGTTGACGCCAATTCAGACCAACAGGTAAAAATTTATACCGATGGTAGCAAGATTGGGGGGCGTGTTGGTGCGGCACTGTCCATCTGGAACAGAGAGGCCGAGACGCGTGCCCTCAAGTTGGCGTTACCGGGATATTGTACGGTTTACCAGGCTGAGCTACTCGCGATATGCCGGGCAACGCGGGAAATTAGGAACAGCACAGCGCCTACTTTCGGGATCTTTAGCGACTCCATGGCGGCTCTATTGACAGTGAAAAACCCTAGTTGCCTTCATCCCCTGGCGGTGGAGGCCAGAGAGAACATTACAGCTTCAACTCTCCAGAACAAGGTAATATCCTTGTTCTGGATAAAGGCCCACGTGGGGTTGGAGGGCAACGAAAGAGCGGATCAGCTGGCAAAAGAGGCCGCCATGAACCTAAAGAAAAAGCCAGATTATGACCTGTGCCCGATCTCATTCGTCAAGCGCCATATACGTATGGCAACGCTTGACGAGTGGGATCGGAGATACAGGTCTGGCCAAACCGCAAAGATCACCAAGATCTTTTTCCCAGATGCGGTGGCAGCGTACAGAACAATAAAAAAGATAAAAATTACAAACATAAGGACACAGGTAATGACAGGGCACGGTGGATTCTCCGAGTACCTGAGTCGCTTCAGGTGCAAGGAGAGTCCATCGTGCATCTGCGACCCAGACAAGGAAGAAACCGTGCCACATTTGCTTCTAGAATGCCCTGTACACGCTGTGGACAGGCATGACATAGAACAGGCGCTACAAATAAAATTGGACCAGGAAACTGTGGGGGAAGTGATGCGAGGGAAATACAGAGAAGAATTTTTAAACTACTGCACAAAGATTGCACAGAAGGTAATAAATAGGAACAAATCAGCCTAAGCAAATATGCTTATAGTATATTTAGAAATATATATATATAAAGCATAGAAATAAGAATAAAATGTAATTAGAGAAGATACTAGTATAAGTAGCAATAGAGAATAAGATATTATGATAAGAAAAATGTATAGAAATAATACTAGAGTAAGAAAAATGTAAAGAAATAAAAGAACAAACTGGACAATTATTTCCCCCCTGTACTGCAATAAGGAATGAATAAAATGGAAAACATAGTAGATAGACAGAATTAAATTAGAGTAAGAAACAACTTTAAAAGAAATAAAAGGCAGACTACACAGTTATTTCCCCCTACACTACAATAACAAAGGAACAAAAAGGAACAATAATAGATAGACAGAATACCTAGGTTTAGAATGGGAATCCCACCCAGAATAAGGAATGAAAGATGATGAATGCAGAAAGACAAAGTATGCGGCATGAAAGTACGAGAAGAAAAGAAGCGAGAACTGGAATGACAAAGAGAATTAGGCTTAATTTGTTAAATTAGCTATGTATGGACTCCGATAATGTTGGAGGTAGGATTTAAAAAAAAAAAAAAAAAAAAAAAAAAAAAAACCTAACCTAACCTAACCTAACCTAACCAGTCTGAGTCCAACCGCGCTCGAGAACACCACGTTTTCGCAAAGCTCCGCTTTCAAAAGATCATTTTGTCGGTATTTTTTTGCGCTACAATGTTGTGTTATACATCAAAAGTTGCGGAATAGTGTAGTGCATACGGTCATAAAAAAAGTTTTGTGTTGGAAAACTCGCAGTGAAAAACAGCCAAGAGAAAACCAGTAAAGTCGTGTTTTCGGAAAACTTTAAACCTGCATACCTTCGAAACTACATCGACAGCCTACTAGTTTTTTGATGCGGGTTTGTAGGAGACACTTTGAGAAATCAACTGACACATCGCGGGTAGAAATCTGCATACGCACCGCTGAGAAAACAAGGAGAAAGTGAAAATCTAACCTCAAAATTTTGACACGTGTTCTTCGAATCCGATATTGGACAGATCTGAGTTTTTGTACACTCAAGAAAAGTCTCTAGACAAGCTTAGCAGCGTTTGCAGAAAAATTTTAGCACCCCCTGAACCGAAGATATTCAAATACGAACATCTGAACTTTGAGCTCTTGTCCTGAAAATTCTTCAGGCAGGACCCCTTCTTTTTCCGGCTGATCCTGCTGCGCGCTCCTTTGATGAAGACATCTAGCATAAGATAAGATTTTTTACACCCCAATTTTTGGAAAAAACTCGTATTTTATGATTTTTTCAGTTTTTTCAAAATTTTACTTCGTAAATTTCACCAAATTAATTATTTCTCTTTCTTAATATATAGTTTAGTAATTTAGACGATTATAACAGTTTTTTCCAAATTTTTATATATTACCGTTATAAAGATATTTCATTTTTAGTCTTTTTTGCAAATAATTCAATAATAAATAGAAATAATTTAAATTTAAGTACAGTATTGTGTTCAAAGCATGTATTTGGCTTAGATTGAGCCCAAAGACGCGCCCAATAGCTTTGGAATTGACAGAAATTGACTTTTCAGCCATTTTGTTTTTAGATGGTTGTCACATAAAAATTACAATATCTTCGAAGCTATTGGACTCAGAAACCTCGAATTTTCACTGTTATCAACGGGGTATATGTGCGGATATTTTCTGTATATTTTCAGGCGTTTTCAGGACCTGAAGATTTTCAGCCCTGAAACTATTTTTGGCGGATAGAGGAGGTGGAGCCAGGCACAGCACTCCAAACCGCGCTTCTCTGTGGGGAACGGTTGCGGAGTTATAGCCAGCCAAAGTCTGGTTTTGACATTTATCCCCACTCTTTGGGAAACTTTGGCCTGGTGTAGCTCCGGATCCGGAGGTCGCAGAGACTTGCCGTTTTCACTGTGGTGTTTGTGGGGACAACCTCTGTCCGATCCACTAGGTTTCAGGTGTTTTGGAGCTGAAAAATTTCAGGAGCCTGAAAACCAGTTTACACGTCGGAGCGGGACGAGCCAAGCAGAACAAGTCCGAGCTCGGGTACTCTGCGATCGCTGGGAGGGAAGTTATACCGGGTGGAAGATCAACTTTGACAGTTCTGGAACTGTCAAACCGATTTTCGGGCTCGGATAACTCCCGAGTCGGGGGTCGTAGAGGGCTCGGGTTTTCTTTGGGAATATCGGCTGGCTCCTCCCTACCCGATAGGACTGCCTTCAGCGGTTTTCAGGACCCAAGATTTTTCAGGCCTGAAACCTGCTCCGCGGAGTAGATCTCTTTGAGCCGGTTGGGGAGAGCCCAAGCACGGTGGCATTTGGCCGGACGGTTCCGGAGATAACCACCAGTAACCAAATTCCGGCCGCCATCTTGGATTAGCAACCGGAATTTCAAACTGCTTTATCTCCGGAACCCTTTGGGATAGGGTGGCCGTGTTTGGGTTCGTTTGAAGGGGCTCGGAAAGGGCTCTCTTCCTAACGGTAGAGTTTTGCTCTACATAGAGCCAAAAATTTTTTCCTCATTTTCGTGCTGCTTTTATGAAAAGCAGCCCGTGACACACGCGGAGCCTGACCAAACGCGTGTCCCCAGTTGAGAGGGACCTATATAAATTAGTTAAGCTAGATTGTAAACTTGTGACTGAGTAATCCGTGTAATAGGGCAGCGTACTTTACTGATCACGGCTCTCTATTATACCAGACGGTATCTCCTTTGTATAGGGATAGCAATTATAGTTGCGACTGCTCACCATCCTCCCTTTACAAGGATAGTGTAGTGTTTTTATTGTGTTTATTTTATTATTCCTGTTTTGACTTTGACCATCCCCCATATACAGGGATAGGGAAAATAAGCCTAGAAATAGGTCACTTACAGTTTTAGTACAGGACAATCTACCTTGCGACAAGACATCATGATACTCGCACATACACCCCGTAAACAAATCACCCTAGAAACTTGCTCCTCGGCTGACAAAGAGAAGGCAGGACCTTCTCCTAAGACGACACCCACCCCAAGTGTTCGTAAGAGCATAGGGGAGTGGGAAAACAGTAAAACGAAGGACCCAAGGGCAGCTGCATCGACTACTTTCACTGTGTCGCCCAAAAAGCCAGCGCAGATCCCATCAACTCTCCCAAGAGGGGCGCTAAAGGTCACGCTACCCCAAGAGGCTAAGGAAAATAAGCGGCGAAGCTCAACGGAAACCGCGAGTACGTCGCAAAAGTCTGTTGCACCGACCGACAGATTGACTGAAGGCCGCATCTGGCTTCAGAGGGCGAAAACCCAACTGGGAGAATCGCGGAATCTGAAGTCGGAAATAGAGGCAGGTATCACTCTGGCGGTCGATTCAATGTACAAACTCATCAAGGACGCTGCAGTGGAGATTGATGCACTAAAACAAAAATCCTACCGTTTAGAATTGAGAGAACAGCCGACACAGAGTGACGACAAAGGAGAAGCATCTGACAAAAATAGGTCAGAAGACACAATACTCCTCCTAAACAAGATTGAGATGCACTCCAAGCTGCTAGAAGAAAATAGTAAGCGCATGGATGAGCTCAAAATAGCACTGGAGGAGCAAAGGTCGCACAATGGGACAAACTCGTATGCGAGGGTGGCTGCTACGTGGGGTGCGGGTGGAGCGTTAGAAAAACGTAACACGCTGCACTCGGTGGTGGTCACCTCTAAAGATGAGGATGAAACGGGGGAGCAGATATTGGAAAGGGTGAGGAAGGTGGTGGAAGCTAAGGAAGGCTGGATAAAATTTGAAAGGGTAAGAAAGGCAAAGAACAGAAAGGTAGTCATGGGGTTCGAGTCAGAAGGTGAGAGGGATAAGATGAAAGAAAAACTAGAACGAAATAGCATCGACCTCACCGTGGAGGCGGTTAAAAACAAGGACCCGATGTTGATTCTCAGAGACGTCTTAGCAGTGAACACAGATGAAGACGTGAAAAAAGCCCTGAGGAATCAGAATAGGGACGTTTTTGGTGGCCTCCGCGATGGAGACGACAGAATAGAAATTAGGTATAGGAGAAAAACAAGGAACCCGCACTCCGTACACGTAGTGCTCAGCACGTCCCCCGAGCTATGGCAGCGATTAACAAAAAGGGGATATGTCCACGTCGACCTGCAGAGAGTTCGGGTCGAGGACCAGACGCCTCTCATGCAGTGCACTCGCTGCCTGGCCTATGGGCACGGACGAAGGCACTGTACGGAGAAGGCGGACTTGTGTAGTCATTGTGGTGGTCCTCACCTAAAGACCGAATGCCCAGACTGGACAGCGGGGGGCACGGCAGTCTGCAGGAACTGCGAGAGAGCGAACATGCTAAGCAAAGAGCATAACGCATTTAGCTCCGAATGCCCTGTCCGCCGCAAATGGGACGCAATAGCGCGGTCAACCACCGCTTATTGCTAAGGGCGCACCAGGCCAAAAAATCGCCCATAAATTCGCACAGGCCAACCTCCAACGGAAAAAACTGGCAACAATCGAGCTACTGCTAGAAGCAGAGAAACGAGGGATCTCTGTAGCACTATTGCAGGAGCCCTATGTCGGTAGCTCAAGAGATATGAAGAGCAAGAGGGGAGTGCGAATCTTCCAAGACACTGGCGTCGGAAACGGGACTGTCAAGGCGGCAATTGCTGTCTTTGACCAAAACATCAAAGTAACACAGTACCCGAAACTCACCACGGAAAATATTGTCGTGGTGGGAATCCAAACCGGTGCTTGGGAGATCGCACTCGTCTCATTTTATTTTGAGCCAGATAAACCAATGGAACCGTACTTAAACCACCTTGGGGAAATAAGTACTGTTATCGGCTCAAAACCATTTCTCGTTGGAGGGGACGCCAATGCGAAGAACACCTGGTGGGGGAGCATGGTGGTTGACCGTAGGGGTGAGGAAATGTATGGAACTCTTGGTGGGCTCGGGCTGAATATCCTTAACACAGGGGAAATTCCGACCTTCGACACCATTAGGGGGGGACAGCGCATCAGCAGCTATGTTGATGTGACCGCATGTTCCGACAATATCCTGGAGCTGGTAGAGCACTGGAAAGTCGACGAGAGCCTCACGAGCTCCGACCACAATGGCATACTCTTTGATGTTAGATTAGAAAAATTAAAAGGAACACAAATAGAAAGAACTACGCGCATGTTCAATACTAAAAAAGCCAATTGGGCTAAATTTCATGAGAAATTCACTCAATTAAGAACAGAAAATAATTTCTCCAAAACTGCAATAGACAAAATTAATAATACAGAATCTTTAGACATAACAACAAATAATTACACAAAAATCATACAAGAAGCATGCCGCGCTGCGATGCCAAATAAAAAATCCAAAGAGAAAATAACTATGCCATGGTGGTCGGAAAACCTCGAGAAGATGAAAAAGAGCGTCGCTACCAGCAAAAGGAGGATACGATGCGCTGCTCCAGTCCGGAGACCGAGGGTCGTCGAAGAGTACCTGAAGAGGAAGAAGGAATATGAGGCGGAGGCAGCTCGAGCCCAAACCGAGAGCTGGAAAGAGTTTTGTAGTAAGCAGGATAGGGAAGGGGTTTGGGAGGGGATCTACAGGGTGATTGGGAGAACAGTGCAGAGAGGAGTGGACGTGCCGATGATAGAGAACGGAAAAGTGCTTGATGCAGAAGCTTCCGTTAAATTGATAGCGGAGACTTTTTATCCCGATGACCTCACAAACACAGACAATACTTATCATGGCAGTATACGAACAAAAGCCGAGAAGGTCAATGAAGAAGAGGTAGAAGTCGCTGACGATCCACCCTTCACACTGATCGAATTAAAAACTGCCTGTGAATCATTTAATCCCAAAAAAGCTCCAGGAGTGGACGGCCTCACAGCCGATATATGCAGCCAAGCCATTGGAGGAGAACCCGATGCTTTCCTGGCTCTGTTGAACCAATGCCTGAAAGTCGGATACTTTCCGAGGACCTGGAAGGAGGCCACAGTGGTGGTGCTAAAGAAGCCTGGGAAAAAGACTACACCACTCCAAAATCATATAGGCCCATTGGCCTCTTGCCGGTCTTGGGAAAGGTGTTCGAGAAGATGTTGATGGCTCGCCTCAGGTTCTACATTTTACCCAGGATGAGTACTCGCCAGTACGGATTCATGCCTCAGAGGAGCACCGAAGACTCCCTCTATGATCTGGTGAAGCACATAAAAGGTAAACTTGAATTAAAAAAGATAGTGGTGCTAATATCCTTGGACATAGAGGGAGCCTTTGACAGCGCCTGGTGGCCAGCTATAAGGGTCCGGCTGGCAGAGGAAAAGTGTCCACGGAACCTGAGGAGGGTCATCGACAGCTACCTCAGAGACAGGAGGGTCAGGGTAAGGTATGCGGGTGAAGAATTCTCTAAAGGCAAGAGCAAAGGCTGCGTACAAGGCTCCATTGGAGGCCCAAACTTCTGGAATCTGTTGTTGGATCCCCTCCTAAAAAGCCTGGTAGAGCTAGACGTGTACGTGCAGGCGTTCGCAGACGACGTGGTCCTTGTCTTCGACGGTGACACAGCATTAGAAATAGAACGTAAAGCAAATGCCACTCTCGAACATGTTCAGGCGTGGGGTGTCGACAACAAGTTAAGGTTTGCGCCGCAAAAAACAAATGCGATGACTATAACAAGAAAACTGAAGTATGACACCCCACGACTGACCATGGGCGGAGTCGAGGTAGCTATGTCTAAAGAGATCAAGATCCTGTGTCTGAGCAGGAAGCGAAATCATAGCGCGATCACCTAAAATAATGTAGTTTGCAGAAATTAGTACCGCTTGTCTCCCTAGATGGCGTTGGGATCGAGTTAGATCGCGCTATGGTTTCGTTACGGCTGTTTACCTAGGTCTAGAGGTTTTTTTTGTGACAACGAGCAGCAGCAGCAGTAGCGCACCTATCGGGAAATATTGTAACCAAGTCTGAATATACGGAAGTGTGACGCAAATCCGGTAGTGTGTTATTGATATCCCTCCAAGTCGACCCTCGGTCGTGTACATGGTCCTTCGAGCCGGATATGGTCGCGAGTGTTTTTGGTGGTCACTGGTGGTGGAAGTGACTACCACCCTGCGCGTCAGTACTGGGCAGTGGATCGCTGTCCAGAGCAGCCCCTTCGGCGGGTACCAAGTGAAAGGTGCCCAGGAGTTGGAGGCGGAGCCGGGTGGAGCTGGAGCCAGGAGCAGCCTGTTGGAGCTACAGCATCGGCAGCCAGGTCTGGCTGTGTCACCCTGGAGGAACGGCGCAAGGGAGGTGAAGCAGACCATAAGGGAGAGCAACTAAGCAGAGGGCTCCGTTTGTATGGTGCAAGTGTCGGTCATCAGTGTGAGTGAGTGTACAGTTGTGAAGAAAAACCGTAAGTACATTTACAAACATAATTCAAAAGTTCAATTTAACTTTGGACTTGTAAAATATTTAGGCAAAAAGTGGTTGGAACGGGGAACCTATGCCCAAATTTCAAAAAAATTAAAGTTAAAAACACGTAAAAAATTCTAAACCGTTAAGTTAACTTTAACTAATTGTTGGAGTTAATATTGGAAAAAGTTCAAAGTGTTTTTAGAGACATTAAGTTTAATAGTTGTGATTACTGCTATCACAAGTCTATTGTTTTATAACTACGTTTTATCTTTTTGTGTTTTCTGTTGTTACTTGTATTATTGTTTATAAAAATGGATTCGTATAATGATATTCAAGAGGACATTAAGTCTTAAATTGTGAAGGCTAGAGCAAATGTTAAAAAATGTCCTAAAGACCGGCTTACAGTTTCGTATATCGAAACACGTTTGGAGAGCTTGGAACAACATTGGAATATGTTTTATACGACTCATATAAAAATAATTAGCGAAATTAAACGGGCAGATTTGTGTAGTTCCAAATATCACAAAGATGGTGTCTATGATGACGTAGAAGAGATTTATTTGCAATTTAAAAGCGATTTAAAAGAACTCTTATGTGCAGGTAAACCGATACAATGTAGTGATATGCGTAGTAGTCCAGGAACTAGTTATGAAGTCTCTAATTTTCGATTGCCTGAAGTAAAAATTCCCACGTTCTCCGGTAAATACCGAGAATGGCAGACCTTTAGGGATTTATTTGTCGGGTTAATTCATAACAATAAAAGGCTGGATGATGCACAGAAAATGTATTATCTCAAAAGTTATTTAACCGGAGACGCGGAAACCTTGTTAAGAAATGTAAATGTTACTTCAGACAATTATAAGGCTAGCTGGGAAAAATTAGAGTTGATGTACAATAATAAAAAGTTTCTGGCGAATGGTATTTTGAAACGTCTATTTGGTCAAAAGGCTTTGACGGTAGAATCAGCCACGGAGATTAAAAGGTTAATAAGTACTACATCTGATTGTTTGGAGTCAATAAAAAATTTGGGAATTGATGTTTCATCCTGGGATATCTTGATAATTCATATAGTTAGTACAAGATTAGACAAAGAAACCAGGAAAGCCTGGGAGTTACAGGTAGCTTCAGATCCCACAGATGGTTTGCCGACATTCAATCAGTTGAGTGAATTTTTAATAAGTCGCTTCCGTGGTTTAGAAAATCTAGATACCAAAATAGATAAAGATCCTAAAAATACACAGTCATTTCATGTAGTCAAAAATAATAACAATGTAACTTGCGCATATTGCTCCGCTGATCATAGAATTTCATCTTGCCCTAAGTTTTCTAAAGAGTCTACTGATAGTCGTCGAAATATTGTGCAAGAAAAGAACTTGTGCTTTAATTGCCTAAATAGTAACCACTCTGCTAGGTTCTGCAAAAACACTCACAGGTGCCAGGTGTGTAAACGCCGCCACCATTCTTTGCTACACCCAACGGGTGTTTCTGGGTTGGCAGTTGGTGAGGGTAGTTCAGCTGCTCGCGAGGGAACCTCATCAACTGATAATGAAAAAAAGGATAATAACGCAAAAATGGAGGATAAACCATTAGTCTCATGCCATTCGACAGGAAACACCAGGCAAGCGGTGTTATTAACCACAGCCTTATTAAAGGCTGAGTCGAAACATGGGACTTACCGCGTGGTAAGGGCGTTATTGGATCAGGGATCACAAGGATCCTTTGTAACTGAATCAATGGTTCAGTATTTGGGTTTGAAGAAAATATCTTCAAAAAATACAGTATTAGGTATGGGTGGAGACAAAAGTACTTCGTCAACTGCCAAAGTAGTTTTAACAATTGGTTCAAGAATTGATCCAGCGTTTAAACTACAAGTAACCGCCTACGTCCTGAAATCGGTCACAGCCCTTCTCCCTGCTACGAAAGTGACTAGGGTAGAATGGGTAGATTTAAGCGATACCGAGTTGGCCGATCCAGAATATTTCAGGCCTAATAAAATTGATATTTTATTAGGTGCTGAAGTATATAGTCAGGTTATTCGGGACGGGTTAAAGAGGAACGCAAGCGGGACACTCGTAGCGCAGGGCACCGCTTTAGGCTGGATATTGTCGGGGGCAGTTGAAGTGGAAAACAGTAATAAAATTCAATCACATCTTACCGTGATGCACTCTACTGTCCAAGATGATGAAGTGTTGCGAAAATTTTGGGAATTAGAGGCCGAACCATCTAGGACAAAAAAGATGCTCACGGAGGATGAAGTCAGATGTGAACAACTATTTACGACTTCTACACGGCGTAATGAAAATGGCAGGTATGTCGTAAGGTTACCGTTCCGAGATGTAGAGCTGATTGGAAAGTTTGGTGAGTCGAAAGCTATAGCTGAAAAAAGACTGAAAAGCTTAAAATCAAAATTAGGGAGAAATAATAAATTAAAACACGATTATCAGAAGGTTATACGTGAATATTCAGAATTACATCACATGGAAAAGGTATCAGAAGATAAAAGGAAAAATAAAGAAGCCATATACTTACCACACCATGCTGTCGTGCGGGAAGATAAGGATACGACCAAGGTCCGTGTCGTATTCGACGCTTCATGCAAGGGTTCAAATGGGATTTCACTTAATGACAATTTGTTGATCGGACCAACCTTGCAGTCAGAACTGCGGCATATTATTATACGATGGAGATCACATGAGATATATTTAGTGGCCGATATCGTTAAAATGTCTCGGCAAATTTTAGCTGACAGAAGAGATACAAAATATCAGCGCATACTCTGGAGGGACAGTCCTGAAAGGGATTTAGAAGAACACGAACTAATCACTTCGTTGATAACATCCAAAACAAGGGTGGCGCCTGTCAAACAAGTGTCCATCCCAAGACTAGAACTTTGTGGAGCAGTTCTTGTTGGCAAATTAATATCGGAAGTAGGTGAAGTCATGGGTATACCTAAAACTGATTGGCATGCTTGGACTGATAGCGAGGTAGTACTGGCATGTTTAAGTCCAAGCCGCTGGAAAACTTTTGTGGCAAATCGAGTTTCAGATATTTTGACCACATTAGATACTCATCACTGGGCTCATATACCGACTAAGCAAAATCCAGCAGACTGTGCCTCTCGAGGCGTTTCTCCTTCAAAACTGGTAAAAATGTCGATATGGTGGGATGGACCGAGCTTATTAAAGGAACCGGTGATTGAATACGAAAGCCCAAAGCATCTTGTTAAATGTTCGAAAGAGATTGTTAGAGTTAGGCTTAAAATGTCACAGTTGGATCACCAGAGAATGATGGAAGATTTCTGGCGTCGATGGTCGCATGACTACCTTCACCAATTTTTGCAGAGGCATAAGTGGGCCTACAAAACTCCAGAACCATCGGTTGGTGATGTGGTTTTAGTAAAAGAAGAGAACTTGCCCCCTGGCAAGTGGTTATTAGGTAGGATTAAAGAGAAACATCCGGGATTGGATGGTGTTACTCGTGTTGTAACGATACGTACATAGGCATCGACCATAAAAAGGCCGACGTCTAAACTGTGTGTTTTTCCTGTAACCAATTAAACTTGTTATTTTATACTTATGATGTTTTTAGTGTTTTTTGGAACTTGTAATAATATCTTATTGTTGTTAATTGGTTAAACTCCTTACCAATGACATTGATACACCCAGGTCCAAATAATCGAAATTACTTTAGCACGGTGGGCGGTGTTGAAGGACATTGGGCAGTATGTCCTTGGTGGGCGGTATGTCTGAGCAGGAAGCGAAATCATAGCGCGATCACCTAAAATAATGTAGTTTGCAGAAATTAGTACCGCTTGTCTCCCTAGATGGCGTTGGGATCGAGTTAGATCGCGCTATGGTTTCGTTACGGCTGTTTACCTAGGTCTAGAGGTTTTTTTTGTGACAACGAGCAGCAGCAGCAGTAGCGCACCTATCGGGAAATATTGTAACCAAGTCTGAATATACGGAAGTGTGACGCAAATCCGGTAGTGTGTTATTGATATCCCTCCAAGTCGACCCTCGGTCGTGTACATCCTGGGAGTCACCGTCGATGACAAGTTGACGTTTAACACGCATGTCAGGAACGTCTGCAAAAAAGCAATTGGGGTATATAAACAGCTGTGCAGGGCAGCGAAGATTAGTTGGGGGCTAAACCCCGAAGTAGTAAAAATTATATACGTAGCTACAATAGAACCGATTATCCTGTACGCTGCCAGCGTATGGGCCCCAGAAGCAGAAAAACTGGGAATAAGAAAACAGCTGGGCGTCGTGCAACGCGGAATAGCACAAAAAATGTGCAAGGCGTACCGCACCGTCTCCCTCAACTCAGTACTTCTATTGGCAGGGATACTCCCCCTGGATCTCCGAGCTCGTGAGATGGCCTCACTTTATGAAGCCAAGAGGGGAGTGTCACTGCCAGTGTTGAGGGACAGGGAAATGGAGAGGCCAGTGTCCGCGTTGAAGTCTCCGCACCCCGCCAAGCGTATCGACCTGGAGTTCAAAAGTCTGGTGGACCAGGAGCAGGTTGACGCCAGCGCCAAACCTGAGGTGAGAATCTTCACCGACGGAAGCAAGATTGGGGGACGTGTTGGCGCTGCGCTGTCCTTGTGGAACAGCGAGGCCAAAACACGTACCCTCAAGCTGGCGTTACCAGAATATTGCACGGTCTACCAGGCGGAGCTCCTGGCGATATGCAGGGCAACAGGGGAAATTCGGAAGAGTGCGGCGTCCAGTTTTGGTATATACAGTGACTCAATGGCAGCTCTCATGACAGTGAAAAACCACAGTTGCCTTCATCCCCTGGCAGTGGAAGCGAGAGAGAATTTAACAACTGTTTCTCTCCAGAACAAGGTAGTCGACTTGTTCTGGATAAAGGCTCACGCAGGGATTGAGGGTAACGAGAGGGTGGATCAGCTGGCAAAAGAGGCTGCCATTCTGAGTAAAAGAAAGCCGGAGTACGATCTCTGTCCTGTATCATTCGTCAAGCGTTGCATTCGTTCGGCAGCGCTTGACGAATGGAATAGTAGATACAGAACCGGTACAACGGCTTCTGTTACCAAGATGTTTTTTCCCAGATGCGGTGGCGGCGTACAGGATCATCAGAAAGCTACAAATTGATGGGAACCTGACTCAGGTCATGACGGGGCACGGTGGATTCTCTGAATACCTGCATCGCTTCAGGTGTAAGGAGAGTCCATCGTGCATCTGTGACCCAAATATTTCGGAGTCGGTACCACATCTGCTGATTCGCTGTCCTGCGTACACCTACGAAAGGAATCAGTTGGAACAGGAATTAGACATAGAGATTAACGAAGCAAACATAGCAGCAATAATGGCTAGTAAATGCAAAAGAAAATTTTTTAGAGTACTGCGTAACAATCGCAAAAAGAGTCATAAAAAGAAACAAAACGGATCAGTAAAGTATGCTACCACTATATTGTATGATATATTAGTTAAGCATATGTATAGAAAGTTAAGTAAATAAAAGGTATATGGGCAGTTGAACAATAAAAGAATGTATACTGGAAAATGTATATAAATTAAAAAAAGTAAACTAAAAAGATACAATTAGTATGTAAGCACCCCTAAGTAAGTTCATGTAAATGTAAGTAATAGTGAAGTAAACCAAATGAAATGTTAGAATGTAAGCATAGAATAAGTTATAAAATTGTGAATAAGTACTTAAGACTTGTAACTTAATGGAAATAAAAACCCCAATGGAGTGTTATTTACCCTAAGTCAGAAAAGGAACACAAATTTTGTGCGCATAACAAAGCTAGGCAACAAAAGAATAGTAAGCAAATGGGAGCCCCACCCATTAAAAGACTAAATGAGGAAGGATGAAAGAAAGAAACAGTATGAGGAATTAAAGTGCGAGAGGAAAGTAAGCGAGAACTGGTATGAAAGTGTATTACCGCAGACATAGACTCTTGTAACGCAAGAGGTATTTATTATAAAAACTAACCTAACCTAACCTAACCTAACCTAACCTAACCTAACCTAACCTAACCTAATCTAACCTAACCTAACCCGTAACCGATAACACGTCGCAACAGTAACATCGCCTCCGCGTTAAAAATTCATTTCAATTTAACGCGTTGAGCTACGTGCGCTAAAAAGTTAACACTGGAATTGTGGAGTGTTGTTTTACCAGGATTCGTGTGGGCAAGTGTCTGGCTCTTCTGGTTGCGGAGCGGTACGCCTGGAACTTCTGTGGGGAATATCTCGGCTAAGGTCAGTGCCATTATTGTGTAAACATCATTCCTGAGAGACGCGGCAGAGACCTATCTAGAGACACCAAGAACAGCAAAATCGGAGCACGGGCTTGGGAGCTATTGGAACATAAAAATCGTCAAAACACGTGGATTTTTTGCCAAATTAACCTCACTTTGGCCCCACGTGTTGTTCGCGACACGAGGCGTGACGTCGAAACAGCCAATCAAGCCCTCACTGAAGACTCCGTTACCGGACGAGGAATCTGCCTGCCGACCAGTCATCAGTGTGGCGACTCCGCGGCTCATCATAAGGTCAGCCCGAGGGAACTCCTTAACGACTGGTCCTATCCTCCCCGAGTTTGGACTTGTCTGACTTGGAACTCCAGGACTTTTCCACAGGGATCTGTTTTTCATCCCCCACCCCACCTCGTAACCTCCCCCTCCCCCTCAACTATCCCCCCTCAATAAACTCCCCGCGAGACTCCCCCCCCCAACCCCCCTCAGGGCGACCTCACCCCCCGCAACCTAACTTCGTTCCCGTTGGAGCTAGGATAGCCGAGTTTGGGCTCATTTGAAAGAGCTCAATAAGCTCTTCAATTTGGCCCCTACAGAATCCCAAAACTCGTGACCCACATACGCAGCGATTCAGCAGCACTTCAGGATTTCATTGAAGACTACCACCAGTGCGCACTCAGAGCTCAGAACATCGAGCTCTAGCAGTCGTCGGGCTCCTCATCGGACAGCAAGCGCAGATCACCAGCTGAGCATCCGTGAGTCCATCTTAAATTATATATAAAAAAAAAAAAAAAAATTATATAGATAATATATCATTCACACAGGCAAAATCATATAACAAAAAAAATAGTATTTTATAAGTATTATTGCTGTAAGATATAGTGCTAGTAGTGTAGTATAAATAAGTTGTATTAATAAGTTTACCAAAAAAAAAAAAAAAAAAACTAAATAGTCATGTCTTCCAAGACTTCCACCACCTCCCGTAAAATGATCACGGAGGCCGCAAAAGCCCCTAAATCTCTCAGAGAAAAAATTCTGAAAAACAACACAGCGAAGTCGATAGTCTCGGAAAAGTCGGCGCGTCCATCGCAGACACCACATGTGTCAAGAGCGGCGTCGGAGTCGGATGTAGCGAGCAGGCGGCCGTCACCACCACCACCATCAGCGCCTGAGTCACAAACCTCAGAAGATCGCCGGAGAATATCCGAAACTGTGATCAACTGGGAACAATGTGGCGTCTCCCCCCCACGTCAGATCATCTCGGACGATGAAAGCTCGGTGGGCTCCACAGTAAGCCAGGCCGACCGTCCCGAGAGTGGGCGAGTGAGCCTTCTTTACAGAACACCAAGAAGGGGCACAGGGGTAGAAATGGACCTGGCTACTAGAGAGGCTAACGAACTTCTCCAGAAGGGCAAGGACGCCCTCGAGTCTGCCGGAAACATGAAGAGAGAGTGCAAGGTCACGGCCCATGAGTGCTTACAGGGTCTGTACGAGACGGCCCTGTCATTGGCAGACTCGCGAGCACGTCATAAATACAACCTCGAGAAGGAGCGCTCTCGACATGCGCAAGAGCTAGTGCGGGTCGAGAGAGCTCACACTCGAGAACTGATGGCGTTCAAGGTAGAACTCTCTCTCATGCGCTCTGATGTCTCAGAGACAAAAAAAGAGGCGAAAGGGATCCGCGAATGGCTCGGCCATGAAACTCTTGAGGCCTTCAACGGAATCAAAGAGTTAAAAGATGAGGTCAAAACGGCAAGCTGCAGGAACCTCAAGGAGCACGAGAAATTCAGACAGGAAAGCGTAAGAGCTCCAGGTGATCCAAAGTGGGATACAATGGGGGCCAGCTTTTCTCACCTAAACAACAATGTTACCAGCATTTCTAACCAGCTGGACGTGCTCCGAAAGGCCCTGGAGAGACTCAGGGAGGATCTCAACCGACCATTAAACACCGAAACGGCTCCGAGTAGCCGAGAGACAGAACTGCTCACGACCGGTAGATTCGAGGAGGAAATGGAGAAACTGCAGAACGTTTTGCAGGCCGTTGCCAACAGGCTTGCTTCTCCCATTCTACCACAGCCACCACCACCACCACACCCACCAATTAACATCACTCACCAACTCAAACCTATATCGGAAAAGCTTGAGATCGTTTCAGCGGATCTTCGCGTCTTGCGCGACAAAGAACCGCAGATCCAGGCGCCTCCTGCGCTAAATCTAGAAGCGGAACTGGCGGTCGGGGAGATGAAAAAAAGGCTCCAGAATATAGAGAAAGGGGTGGCAGACCTGGCCAAAGCAGATAAACCGCAGCAACAACAGCAAGGCCCCAAAACCTTTGCCCAGGTCGCCAGTACGCCCAAGCCCCCCAAACCACCCACACAAACCAACCATACCCTGATTGTCTCATCGACGGACCCGAAGCACACTGGGGACAACGTCATTGAGAGAATCAGGACCGCCCTGGACCTTAAAACCAGCGGAGCCCGAATCGACGCAGTTCGTAAAGCACGTAACCAAAAAGTGGTTCTCAGGTGCACAAGTAAGTCGGACTTGAAAATAATAAAGGACCAAGTCCAGTCAAAGCAAGGCCTCAAAGTCCAGGAGCCGAAACCTCAGAACCCGCTCGTCTGCATTAGGGGAGTGCTGTCCAGCTACAGCGACGAGGAGATTGTCGATCTCCTAAAAGCGCAGAATAAACATCTTCTGCAAAATGTCGCTGTAGATGGACAGACAATAAGGGTGCGCTACAGGAAACGCGCAAGGAACCCTCATGAATGCCATCCTGTTCTGGAGCTATCTCCAACACTCTGGAAATGCTACACGGCGGCACAAAAGGTCCATGTGGGCATCAAGCGATGCTTAATTGAAGATCAGTCCCCACTAGTCCAGTGCACAAATTGCTTTGGGTATGGACACAATAAGTCCATATGCAAGGCTGTAAAAGCAGTTTGCGGTTTCTGCAGTGGAGCACACAACATAAGAGACTGCTCGACTCGAGCCGATGGTAAACAGCCCACTTGCATAAACTGCAAGACAGCACTTAGGACTGGCACCGACCTGGCACACACAGCGTTCAGCGAAGACTGCCAGGAACGCCAAAAATGGGATGGTATAGCAAGGTCGCGCGTTGCCTACTGCTAAGGGTGACCAAGATCAAGTTAACCATCGGGTCATTCCCCAAAACACAACAAGACCGACAGCAAAATTGCAGTTTATCCAAGCAAATCTTCAGCGCTCCAAACTGGCTACTGAGGAACTTCTTATGGTAGCTCAGGCAAAGGGAGTTTCAGTAGCACTTGTTCAAGAGCCATATGTGGGAGGAACAGGAGTGATGAAACAAAACCCTGGCACGCAAGTCATCCAGTGCACTCTCAATCGCCAAAAACCAGTAAAAGCGGCGATCGTTGTTTTCGGGAACAGTCTGGAAGTCATCCACGATCCCCAACTTGTAACCGAAAACGTCACTGCCGTCTTACTAAAGGTTGGCCAACTCAGTTTTGGGGTGTTGTCGGTCTATTTTGAGGGTGACCAAGAAATTGAACCCTATCTTTCCGATACACACAACGTAATACACAAACTACACACTAACAACATCATAGTGGGAGGAGACATAAACGCCTGGAGCCAATGGTGGGGAAGTGTCTCTGAAAACCATCGTGGGGCAACATATAATTCATTCCTCAATGAGCGGGATCTCCACATCCTTAACACGGGCCAAACGCCGACGTTTGAGACGTATAGAGGAGACCGGTGGTATACAAGTATGGTCGATGTGACAGTATGTAGCTCGTCGCTGCTGGGTGTGGTCGAGGAGTGGCGGGTGGAAAGGAATCTCACAACTTCTGACCACAACGCAATTACCTTCTCGATACGCTTAGAAAAGACCTTAGAACAGTTAAAGCCAATCTCGACGCGCATCTACAACACAAGGAAGGCTAGGTGGTCCGACTTCAGAGCGCACTTCAAGACCAGCTTAGCAAACGGCGACATCACACCGGTCAGAGTCTCGAATGTTTTGACCATGGAGGATCTGGAGGCGCTTATTACAGAATACGTGAACCACATCCACCACGCGTGTGAGAAAGCGATCCCGAAGCTCGGGTTGCCGAAACACAATGGCAAGCCCCCATGGTGGACTCCTTCTTTGGACAAGCTTAAAAAAGAGGCAATGACAAAGAAAAGAAGGATTCGAAATGCAGCTCCAGGCCGGAGGCACTTTGTCATCCAAGAGTATGTGTTGGCTAAAAACACGTACACTACAGCAGCGTCGGAAGCAGCCACAGCCAATTGGAAGGAGTTCTGCTCGAAACAGGACCGAGAGAGTATGTGGGACGGTATCTATAGGGTATTAAGGAAGACCGCTAGAAGACAGGATGATGCGCTTTTGAGAAATACTGCGGGTGAGACACTCAGCCCGATGCAATCCGCGGATCTTCTGGCAAAAACTTTCTACCCAGATGACTCAACAGAAGCTGAACAACCTTATCACACAAGTTTGAGGAGGCTAGCGGAAGAAAGAAACCCTCAAGGACTGTCCGCTGACGATCCTCTTTTCACGGTCGCAGAGCTGGAAATGGTTCTCCAAAATCAGAATCCGAAAAAAGCACCCGGTCCCGATGGACTAACAGCGGACATCTGCACAGCGGCAATAAACTGTGACAGGGAAGTGTTTTTAGCGATAGCCAACCGGTGTCTGTCGCTGTCACACTTTCCAAAACAGTGGAAGGTCGCTCACGTGTGCATCCTCCGCAAGCCTGGAAAAGATGACTATACCAACCCAAAGTCATACAGGCCAATAGGCTTACTCTCGGTCCTGGGGAAAATCGTCGAGAAACTCCTTGCAGGGAGACTCCAGTGGCACCTCTTCCCAACACTAAACACAAACCAGTACGGTTTCATGCCTCAGCGCGGGACCGAGGACGCCCTCTATGCTCTGGTGGAACACTTAAGAACTGAAATCAAAGCCAAAAAGATCGTGCTTTTGATATCATTGGACATAGAGGGGGCTTTTGACAACGCGTGGTGGCCAGCACTCAAAAAACAGTTGGTGGATAGGAAATGCCCCAAAAATCTTTACACTCTCGTCTCCTCATATTTGGAGGACCGCAATGTCAGGGTCAACTATGCCAGAGCGATTAGCGAGAAGGGCACCACAAAAGGATGCGTCCAGGGATCCATTACCGGACCGACCTTTTGGAACATAGTCCTGGACCCGCTCCTAAACGAGATGGCTGGTATGGGGGTATATTGCCAAGCCTTCGCGGACGATGTTGTCCTTGTTTTCTCAGACTTCACAACCGGTCCTCTGCAGCAATCAGCAAACGACACACTACGCATAGTATCGGAATGGGGCGTCAAAAATAAGCTACGTTTCGCCGCGCATAAAACCAATGCAATGGTGTTAACGAAAAAGCTTAAATACGATGATCCAGTACTACATATGTCGGGCACGCCGCTGAACCTAGTCCAGGAGGTCAAGATACTAGGCCTCACGATAGACTCTAAGCTAACCTTCAACGCGCACGTGTCTGCTACCTGTAAAAAGGCAGTAGACATTTATAAACAACTTGCATGCGCGGCAAAGGTGACTTGGGGTCTCAACAGAGAGATCATAAGGACAATATATGTGTCGGTGATAGAGCCTATCGTGATGTATGCAGCGAGTGCATGGGCTCCCGCAGCTGAAAAACTGATGACCAGAAATCAGTTTGATTCACTGCAGAGAGGTTTTGCCCAGAAGATCTGCAAAGCATACCGCACGGTGTCTCTGACATCGGCACTTATCCTGTCGGGCCAACTCCCCCTAGATCTGCGGGTAGTCGAGGCAGCCACTCTCTTCAAGGTCAGAAAGGGATATTCCCGAGAGTTCATACCGCCAGGTCGTGACCTAGAGTGCAAAGTAAATCACTCCCAAAACCCCCACCCAGCGCTACTCACAACAACAGAGTACGCACGTTTAGAAGATTGGACTCCTGAAACTCTAGAAACCCATCAAATAATTGGTCCCCAAATATACACCGATGGCAGCAAGATAGAGGGAAAAGTTGGAGCTGCCCTAACTTGGTGGGAAAAAGGAAAAGAGTCCTATTTTAGAACTTTTGGCCTGGAGTCTCATAACACGGTCTTCCAATCAGAAATGTACGCTCTCTTTCGAGCTGTCAAGATGGCAAGAGAATCTACGGCGGTCTCTGTAAGCATCTTAAGTGACTCAAGATCGTCGCTTGATTTGCTGCGAAACCCGTCTGTCACTCACCACTTGGCACTCCAAATTAAAAGATACATCAGCGAGATCAGAGAGGAGGGCAGAGATGTGAGATTCTTTTGGCTTAAGGCCCACGTGGGAACCGTGGGGAATGAAAGGGCGGACGAGCTGGCCAAGGAAGCAGCTTTAACCAAACAATCTCCAGACTACAACAAGGTACCCGTATCGTTCGTGAGAAAAATGATACGGGAGAGGACTATAAAGAGGTGGCAAGCGCGATATGAATCCTCAAGTACAGGAGCGGTCACAAAAGTGTTTTTCCCAGACGTCCTTGCGGCAAAAAGGATACTCAGAGACGTAGTTCTCTTACCGGTCCACGTACAAATCCTAACTGGACATGGAGGGTTCTCAGCGTATCTCCATCGCTTTCATCTCAAAGAAAGTCCCTCGTGCGTCTGTGACCCTAGTTGCGAGGAAACGGTGTGGCATCTGCTTTTCGAATGCCCGAGGTTCAGTCATGACAGAATGGAGCTGGAAGTAAAGATCCAAATCCAGCTAAGCCAGTCCACGGTCCACATCATTATGGGGAAACCGGTCACTAGGACACCATTCTTGGCATTCGCGAGTAAAGTCGCTATCGTCGCGGCAGGGGCAAACAAAACGGACGCAACCTTCCGAAGTCAAAACCGACCACCATCTACTCGAACAGTTACACAAACAACCACTGCAACCACCACACAAACAAACACTGCAACCACCACACAAACAGCAAACATTCAAAACACAACACACACAGCACTCACACATACAACACAGGTCACACACATAAACCAACAACCAGTACCGGCAGTAACAGAAGACAGCGGCTTGCAACTAGCCCCTAGTTCCATGCTCATATCACACCTTTTGGCATGTGGAGGAGACGGCTTGCCTGGCGTCAGACTGCGAGGCGTCGCTCTGTTTATGAACAGGGAAGAGGAAAAGTTGGGCATAAGTTTCTGCATAGGCTCAAGCCGACCTAAAGCCCGTATTCCCATATCACCGGGCCTTGCCGCCCTGATCAACGGAAGCACCTCCAAAACAACCTTAAAAGGCAGTAAATATGCTGCCCTGCCTGAAGTAGAAGTGGCCACGCACCGATGCCGTCTAATGCGATTGAAAAAAAAGACGATCGCACTATTAGAGTGGCGAGAGGAGACGCCATTCGCTCAGGCGAGCGCGCTGCTTCAAAAGATCAAGGAGGCAGGAGAATACGCGACAATCACGGCCCGTACCATAAGTGTTGATGCGATGGTGGTTGGAGGGGAGAGAGGAAACGTCGCAGACCGCTATGGATGTCTAAAAGCATCAGAACATCATGAGCTGGTCATCTATGAGGACAGAGGGGAAACTCTAAGTTTCCTTAAAGCTCCAAGATGCCCAGCAGCCACCGCAACAACCCTCGTAACAAGCCCGACCATCCAAAGTGGATCAGAAAGGGTTCAGCTGAAGGCGGCCGCTGAAAAAGCCGCAAAGAAGCAGAACACAACAACTAGCCCGGAGGATCGGGCCAAATCGAGGAGTCGCCTAAAAGCCTTCAGCGCTTTTCTCAGTGCAATGCTCCCAAGCACAAGCCGCGCATCGCCGTTGCAAAAACAGGAAACAGCAGTGGAGAGGTTCTTCAGAAGAAAGGAAAAAGAACCAACTCCACAGAAGCCCTCACCAACAAGAGCCGATAAAGGGCACGTCAGCCCACCGATCCTCGCAGTTAACTCGGGCACCACAGATCACATTAAGAGTGCCTTCCTCGAGTACGTTGCAATTGTGAGAGCGACCAGAGAAGTTAATCTCATGACATGCAAAAAGATCCATCTGACCTTCCAAAGAGAAACAGAGGGCTTACTGAAGGTACTGCTCGAGGAGGCAGAGGCAGCGGTGTACGACAACACCAATTCTCAAGTCATCAAAGGGGAAATGGTGGGGTCGTACATGGCAGCATACAGTGCAAAGTGCGGTTTTGTTGCCTTGGATGTGGAGGAAACGGAGCGCTCAGGCAAAATAAAATTTAAAACACCGGAAGATGACCCGATAGTGGTTACCGCCAAATGTACCAAAATCATGCTAGACGATAAGATTCTTGAAATGGCACAGTCCATCGCAGGAACTTCGGATACGTTGGCATCGCAGGAATGTTGGGCGATACCCACTATCAAGTGGATAAATGGAGTACCGGGTTGTGGCAAAACAACCTGGGTGGTAAAGCACTTCGACGAGGAGAAGGACGTCGTTGCCACCACGACAGCTGAAGCTGCCAGAGATCTAAGAGAAAAGCTTGTGCGCCGCTTGGGAGACCGAGTAAAGTCAAAAGTGCGCACTATGGCCTCAATCTTAGTCAACGGGTTCAGGAGCCACCAGAAATGCTATCGTTTAACGGTAGATGAGGCTCTTATGAACCACTTTGGGGCCATAGTTATGGCAGTAAAGTTGTCTGGAGCAAGCGAGCTTGTCCTCGTCGGAGACATAAACCAGCTTCCATTTTTGGACAGAGAAAACCTATTCGAACTAAGGTATACCCGTCCAAACCTGGTGGCTGGCATCACCCAGGAGCTACTTTGCACACATCGCAACCCAATGGATGTGGCGTTTACACTGAGTGAGATATATTCAGGTATATACTCCTCCAAGTCGTCGCTGTCGCGGGTCCACTCCCTGCAAGTGAAGGGTTATACAGGAGCGCAAATTTCGGGCACTACCCGAAACACTCTATTCCTGGTTCATACGCAAGAAGAGAAAACTTCTCTTATCAGCCAGGGATATGGGTCCGGTGAAGGGTCGCAAATTTTAACCATACACGAAGCTCAGGGGCTGACCTACGACAGTGTTATCATCATTAATACAAAATCCAGGAGGCTCCAAATCCACGACAGTATCTCCCACGCGGTGGTGGCGGTGTCGAGACATACTGTTAGCTGTGTCTATTACTCCGATGACACCGATGACGCCACGGGTCGCCTTGCAAGGAGAGCGATGGAGGCGTCGACAAAATCGGTCGTTGATTACAACTTAAAGACGGCCATGCAGCATCGAGACTCAGCCGTTGTAGATGCTCTGCTTGGGCTAGCGAAATCCCTGATCAAAAGACCCCAATAATAACCACTAACAAGACCCCATCCAACTCTTATTCGGATTCCTATCCACTCAGTAAGCCCTGCAAACACAAATAGAAATGTAAAACTTCATAGCAGCGCGAGTTTGACAAACTGTTCCGCGTTCGTCGTGTCCGTGAACAGATGCCATCGATTGAAACCGGCCGACTCGCGCTGCCATGAGGTTCTAGTTTATAGTTTAAATAGTTTAAGTGGCTACCAATGTTGTGTGTTTCTATTAAGCAGTGCATGGCTATGTGCTGTTTGGTGGAGATACACAGCCTTGGTATAATAAAGTATATGATAAATAATGGATAAAAATTGTAATGCCTGTGAAATAATAATAAAACAAAAAAAAAAAAAAACAAAAAAACAAACAAACAAAAAAAAAAAAAAAAATTTCAAAACAAAAAAAAAAAAAACAAAAATGCCTAAATAATATATTTATAAGAAAAAAAAAAAAAAAAAAAAAAAAAAAGATGGACTCACCTAAGCATAAGATTTAGATTACTTGTACTGGAGCGCCTTCACGCTAGCGTTTGTCAGGTGTGGGCGTTCGATGGGCGTATGCGCTGCGCTGGCGTCGCGTTGTTGCGGCGTTCAATCGGTCCTGAGGAAGCGTTGCAGCGGCTAGACGCCTGCGACGCTGCGCGTGCGTTTGTCGGGCGCCTGCGTTGGGCGAGCGCTGGTGTGAGGGCGCTCCTTTTCATAAATTATAGAAAAAGCAACAAATAAAGAGTTTGCACTTATAATATTTTTAGATTTTAGATTGAAATAATTATAGGAGTAGACTAAACAAGTACAATATAGTGAAATAAGGAAAAAAAAAAAACAAATATAAATAAAAAACAAGTAAGCATAAATAATAAAATGTGTGTCCGATATGGGAGCACCACGACTGTAATGAAAAATATTATTGTTAACAAATAATTAAACATTTCAAACAAAGGCGCGGACCATCATGTCTGCGGTGTAATCTTAACATAAAAAAAAAAAAAAAAACCTAACCTAACCTAACCTAACCTAACCTAACCTAACCTAACCTAACCTAACCTAACCCAGTTATAGTGATCTGATTCGTAACCTATATATACTAGCTACAGGGTACTATTATACGTTTTTGGACGCGTCTCTGCGAGACCTATACGATCCTGGTAAAATAATTCAAAGATTTTCACAGGGAAACTTTTTATTCAAGAAAAACCATTTTTCCAAATTTTCATTTCTTCAAAATATTATATCTCGATCCCTGGTTGACGTAGGTCGGTTCTGAGGGTGCCGTCGTACGCGCCTCTGCTCGCCCTACAGGATTCCTGCAAAAAACAAATCAGATTAGACATTTCGTAGAAGAAAATTTTTCGATTTTCGCAAAATATTGACTTTTTTTATTAAAAAATTGACACTTATCTGATAATAACTCCCGTTTTTGTGGTCCGATCGTGACCAAAGTAGTCTCAAAACACGGGCCAGAGCGTAGCCTGTGCGCCCCGACCCTAAAAAATTTGCGTCCCATAGGAAAATTTTACACCCGACAGTAAAGAACCGCAAAAACTTCAAATTTTCCGACCGCCCACCCACCCTTTATTTCCAATTGTAGGAAAACTAAAATATTTTTATGCTCTTAATCGACGGGGGGCAGTAAGACGAGCAAAACTATACATTTGCGTGTGAATTTGTAGCACGTTTTTAGGGTTATTAACCAACTGATCCCTACATACAGGAATCAGAGCATACTTTTTAAAATTGGACGCATTTTTTGACCCCTCTTCTGAGGAATTTTAGTGACTTTAATATGCTACTGATCCCCTCTTTACAGGGATCAGTATATCAGTTTTAAAATTTATGTATTATATTATTATTATTATTGTTTATTTTAATTCGTTATTGACGCCTCCTTGAGGAAATACCTCTTTTGAGGAAAAATATTGACATTTTATTGACCCACTGATCCCCTCTTTACAGGGATCAGTACATTATTTTAGACCTTTTTACCATAATTATTGATATACTTTATTTATTTATTTCAATTTTGATTTAATCTTTTACTCCCTTACCATGTTCCTCTCTCGGACCCCAGCCAAGAAATGTACCAAGGGTCCCCAAGTCTCTCCATCGAACGCGGCGCTTTCTATCACATTCGAGGGGGAGGTTTCCCCTCCCAGTGCTTCAACTCAGGCCTCTAGTGTGAGGCGAAGCATTGGCGAGTGGGAAAACGGGAAAATAGCTGAATCTCAGCCTCTCCCGTCAGCCGCCGCAAACCCAGTAAAGAAAGCTGCCCCGGCCGTGACGGCTTCCCAGAGGGCCACAAAGCGCGCCACTTCCCAGCCGGACGGCAAGGCGGTGGCGCGCCGCACTTCTACCGAGACACAGGGAGCGTCACCGGGAACCAGCCAGCTGCAACCGAGCAAACCCATCGATCGGGTGACTGAGGCTCGTAACTGCCTTCTGCGAGCGAAGTCGCACCTTGGCGATTCGCGCAATTTGAGGGCAGACTTGAAAGCCGGGATCACCCAATCGGTGGAACGACTGTACCAGCTCGTGAAAGAGGGGGCGGTGGCTGCTGAACAAGTGACGGGGGCTGAGCTGGCAAGGGAGGAGGCCACTAAGGCCACACTTCCACCAGAGGCACCCAAGAGCCTTCCGGAGGTTAACTCGCTGCTCGCTTCACTAGCGGAGCATAGCGCACTGGTGAAGGAGAGCAGCGAGAAGATGGAGAGTCTGCGGCGGGCGATGGAGAGGCAGGGGGAACTGCTGGAAAAGGCGGCCACATATGCGAGTGTAGCAGCGGGTCCACCGAAAAGGCAGACCCCAGGAAGGACCGCGCTGCACTCCATAGTGGTGACGTCCAAAGACGAGGGAGACTCCGGAGAGGATGTCATTAAGAAAATAAGAGAGGTAGTCAAAGCTAGAGAGGGAGGAGTGGAGATAGAGAGCGTGAGAAAGGCCAAAGACAGAAAAATTATTATGGGCTGTAGGTCGGCGGAAGACAGTAAAAGAGTGAAAGAAAGGATAGAGAAGTCAGGAGACCACCTCGTTGTCGAGGACGTGAAGAACAAGGACCCACTGCTAATGTTCCGTGGCGTCCTCCGCATACACTCCGATGAAGAGCTGCTGGAGGCGCTACGGAACCAAAACCGGGATGTCTTCCGCGGCCTCGACAACGGGGAGGATAGAATGACTGTTAAATTTAAAAGGAACTCGCGGAACCCCCAAACCAACAATGTCGTCGTCAGCACGTCCCCGGCTATCTGGAACAGGATGCTCGAGAAGGGAAGAGCGCGCATCGATCTCCAGACCGTCTTCGTCGATGACCAGTCGCCACTGGTTCAGTGCACAAGATGCCTTGGATACGGGCATAGTCGGCGGCTCTGTAAAGAGCTCGCCGACTTATGTAGCCACTGTGGAGGCCCGCACCTCCGAGCACAATGTGACCAGTGGCTGAAGGCTGAAACACGGAAGTGCCACAACTGCGTCTTGGCGAAGATGGGGAAGATCGAACATAATGCGTTCAGCCCTGAGTGTCCTGTTCGAGTTAGGTGGGATCGACTGGCACGTGCATCCGTCGCCTATTGCTAAGGTGGTCCCAGTAAACACGATGCCTTACAAGATACTCCAGGCGAATCTCCAAAGGAAGAATTTGGCGACCCAAGAGCTTATGCTTGAGGCCGAGCGGCGCAAAGCCACCGCAGCGCTGATCCAGGAACCCTACGTGGGCAGTGTGAAGAGGATGAGCGGGACCAGAGGTGTCCGAATCTTCCAGAGCACCAGGCAAGGAGAAGGGACTGTCAAAGCGGCCATAGCCGTCTTTGACCCAAAACTGACTGTAAGACAGTACCCAGAACTCACCACAGACAACATCGTCGTGGTGGGGATCCAAACTGGTGCCTGGAGACTAACTCTGGTCTCGTTCTACTTCGAACCGGACCAGCCCTTAGGGCCATACCTGGACAGCCTTAGGAAGGTGGAAAGCGAGACCGGCCCGCATAGGCTCATCATGGGAGGAGACGCCAACGCCTGGAGTGTCTGGTGGGGCAGCAGTGAGACCAACAGCAGAGGCGACGAGATTCTGGGGACTCTCGACCAGCTTGGACTACAGGTACTCAACAGAGGGGAAACTCCAACCTTCGACGTAGTTCGTGGCGACAGACGTTACACGAGCTGCGTCGATGTCACAGCCTGCACAGCGGATATGCTGACGGTGACCGACGGCTGGCGAGTCGTCGATGACCTGACGGGGTCAGACCACAATGGCATTGAGTTCAGTGTTCATCTCGCTAACTCTGTGGGTGTCACGGTCAACCGGACTACCAGGATCTACGACACCAAGAGAGCAAATTGGGCGCAGTTTCGTAAGAAACTGCGCCAAATTATGCAAACAAATGACACCATAAGCCTGTTCGATGAAATCGACAGCGGGGACAAAATAGACCTGGTAGTCGAGGGACTCACAACGGCAGTGCAAGACGCCTGTTCATCCGTGATACCCAGGAAGAAGGGAGTAGAGAGGCTGACCGTGCCGTGGTGGTCTGATAAACTCGCCTGTCTAAAGAGGCTAGTGGTTACTAAAAAGCGGAGAATCCGCTGTGCAGCGCCAGTTCGTAGACCAAAGGTTGTTGAGGAGTACCTGAAACAGAAGGAAGAGTACGAGCGTGCAGTAGTCCAAGCTAAAATCGAGAGCTGGAAGGGGTTCTGCGAGAAGCAGGATAGGGAAGGCCTGTGGGAGGGCATATATAGGGTAATCCGCAGGACGGAGAAAAGAGAGGAGGACTTGCCGATGGTGAGGGATGGCAGGACTCTGGATCCAGAGGCCTCGGCGAGGTATCTGGCAGAGACTTTTTACCCAGAAGACCGGTCGGAGGGGGACAACGAGGAGCACAGAAGGGTGCGGCAACAAGCTGAAGAGGTGAACGGCGGCAACCAAGATGAACCTTGGGACCCTCCCTTCACACTCGACGAGCTGGAGCGAGCTGTCTCCTCGTTCAACCCCAAAAAAGCCCCCGGTTCCGACGGTCTGACGGCGGACATATGGGACCACGCGATCCGTCATGACCCAGATTCAGTTCTGCGCTTGATGAACAAGTGCCTGGCGCATGGATACTTTCCGCGGTCCTGGAAAGAGGCAACCGTCGTCGTGCTCCGCAAACCCGCAAAGGACGACTACACCACCCCAAAATCGTACAGGCCGATTGGGCTATTGCCTGTCCTCGGCAAGATTTTTGAAAAGATGGTCGTGGCCCGACTCAAGTTTCATTTACTCCGCAGGATGAGTACTCGCCAGTACGGCTTCATGCCCCAGCGAAGCACCGAGGACTCCCTCTATACGCTGATGGGACACATTCGTGGCAAACTTAATGAAAAAAGACTTGTCACGGTTGTGTCCCTGGATATTGAGGGAGCCTTTGACAACGCGTGGTGGCCGGCCATACGAGTCCGTCTGGCTGAGGAAAAGTGTCCTGTAAACTTGAGACGGGTCATGGACAGCTACTTGTCCGAGAGGGTGGTGAAGGTCAGGTATGCGGGAGTGGAGTGCGAATTCAGGACCGAGAAGGGATGCGTCCAGGGGTCGATCGGTGGTCCCATAGTTTGGAACGTTCTGCTGGATCCTCTCCTAAAAGGTCTGGAGTCGATCGGGGTCTACTGCCAGGCGTTTGCTGACGATATTGTCCTTGTGTTTGATGGGGAGACAGCGCTTGAGGTCCAGAGAGATGCCAATGTCGCCCTCGAGTACGTGCGAGCATGGGGTGTCACGAATAAGCTTCGGTTTGCGCCGCATAAGACAAAAGCAATGCTGGTCACGCGCAAACTGAAGCATGACACCCCATGTCTCAGAATGGGCGGGGTAGACATTGGCATGTCGGACGAAATAAAGTTGCTCGGTCTCACCATCGACCACAAGTTGACATTTAACGCTCACGTCGCAAACGTCTGTTCCCGAGCCGTCGGTATTTATAAGCAGTTGTCGCGGGCTGCTAGGGTCAGTTGGGGTCTCCATCCAGAGGTCATCCGCTGTATCTATACGGCTGCAGTGGAGCCTATCGTCCTATACGCGGCGAGCGCGTGGTCGCCGGCCGCCAACAAAGTCGGGTTGCAAAAGAAGTTGAGCGCCGTCCAGAGGAGCTTCGCGCAGAAGCTGTGCCGAGCCTACCGCACGGTCTCCCTACACTCAGCACTGGTGCTGGCTGGGATACTCCCTCTTGATCTTCGGATTAAGGAGGCAGCCTCTCTGTATGAGGCCAAGAGAGGGGTACCTCACCCAGCGCTGGGAGACCGGGAGATCGAGCGTGTGGTATCGGCATTGGAAATGCCGCATCCAGCTGAGCAGAGGGCTATTGCACTGCGACGCCTGGTAGACGAGGAACAGTACAATGAGCACCGCCATTACGCGGTGCGTATTTTCACAGACGGCAGCAAGATTGAGGGCAAAGTCGGTGCCGCACTGTCGGTGTGGACCGATGATGGGGAGGTGAAGGCCCTCAAGCTTGCTTTGCCGTCTTATAGTACCGTCTACCAGGCTGAGCTCCTTGCCCTCTGCAAAGCAGCGAAGGAGGTCCTCCGAAGGACCGAGACGGCGTTCGCTATCTACAGCGACTCCATGGCAGCTCTCCAAACGGTCGTGAACCCCGAAGCCCTCCACGCCCTCGCTGTAGAAGCAAGGGACGCCATCCGCAGCAGTAGTACCCAGAACAAGAGCGTCTCCTTATTCTGGGTAAAAGCTCATGTGGGGCTGGAGGGTAACGAGAGAGCCGACATGCTCGCGAAGGAGGCTGCCCTGAAGTCGAAGCGGCAACCCGACTATGACAAGTGCCCGGTTTCATTCGTCAAGCGTATGATCCGAATGGAGACGCTGGGCGAATGGAACCGGAGATATTGTGCAGGAGAAACGGCGGCCACGACGAAGATGTTTTTCCCTTGTGCGATCGCCGCGTACGGGACGGTGCGTAGGATGGAGATCACAAAGGAACTGACCCAAGCCCTAACAGGCCATGGCGGGTTCTCCGAGTACCTGACTCGCTTCAAGTGCAAGGAGAACCCGGCATGCGCCTGCGACCCGGACAAGCTGGAGACAATCCTCCATCTCCTGACGGATTGCCCTATATATGCTTTCCCCAGATACGAACTTGAATCCAGAATTGGAGAAAAGGTGACCAAGGAAACTCTTAGCTTAATTATAAGTTGCAGGAAACAACGGGCTGAGTTAGTAAAATATATTTCTGGAATCGTAGCGTCGGTAAATAAGAGAAACAAATCATAATTGACTATCAAAATTTTGACAATTCCTTTATTTATCGATATGAATTTCAGTTTTACTTGACTCACTTATAGCTGACCTAGTCCTAAACAGTATTTAACACTGCAAGAATCTATCCTGAAATATTAAATTGAGAAAAAAGTAATTAATTTTAAAGTACTTATATTAATTGTGAAGCGGAATTTATGGATTCATTACAGATTATCTATAAACATATATATTTACATATCATATACCATAACAAAAATAAGAAATAATAAATAAATGGAAAATGAATATACTCACAGCCCATAACACCCTGCGCAACTTGACGGCAGGGGGCCTTTCGCATGGCAGGAGTGGTTTTTAGCCGGTAGGAGTCCGGCACTACCCAGACTGCCTTCCTGCAAGGCAGTCTGGGTGTCCATAAGTGACGCCTCTTTGAGGATTTCACACCTTTTGACGCCTTTTTTGAGGTCTTCTGTCTTTTCTGACACCTACTGCTGAGGGACAGCTAATCATTATATTGACACATGTAATTTCCCATAAGTTCATCCATTTTGATTAACTTTTATTACTGTTTACAGATCCCCCCTTTACAGGTTTTTTTTTTTCGATTTATAGTTTTATAGTCCTCTGACAGCTTAGACTTACACTCTTTCCTACAAAATGTTCCGCACACCGGCAAAGAAAGATTCGGGCTCTCAGGGCCCCGAGAGGTCGCCGCGTTCTGCGGAGAGGGTAGGCACTTCACTTCCAAGCGTGAGACGGAGTATTGGCGAATGGGAGGCCGGTAGAGCGGAACAAAAGCCCAAGTCACCCACCAATATAAAGTCTGATACTGTACCACCGACTACGCAAAAGCCACCAAGCGCTTCGGGGACGCGCCGGGCCTCTGGGGGCGCTGCGAGTCCTCTGAATAAGCCCGAATCCAAATACCCTAACCTCACCGCGGAAGCGAGAGCTTGCCTAAGTAAAGCAAAGCTTCATTTGGGCAACTCTCGCAACTTGAAAACGGAAATTAAAACAGAGGTTATGGGGGCCATAAACCGTTTGTATGAGATCGTCAAAGAGTCGGAAAGAAGGAAACTTTCAGTCTCACCCGAGATTGCATTAAGCACAAATCAGCCGTGCCAACCCCCTACTGAAGAGAGCCAAGGGATTCCGACGAAAACTGTGGATGTTCCGACAGAGTTAGTGAAACAGCTCATAGAGAATCTCCAACAACACAATCAAGCGTTGGAGGAATGCCAACAGCACACACAAGCTCTGTCGGAACAACTCAGGCAGACCCCCCATTACGTCGCGGGCCGCGGGCCAACTTTTGCTGAAATCGCTGCCAGTTCGAGGCAGCAAATCCAAGAGCCCCTTCACTCGGTAGTCGTATCATCTCTCAATGATCAGGACACCGGTGAAGGGGTTATTGAGAAGCTTAGAACGGCGGTCGATGCCAGAAATGAAGGTATAAGGGTCGAGCGGCTGCGGAAAGCGAGGGACCAAAAGGTTATTGTCGGTTTCAAGACCAGGGAAGAGATGATAAAAGTGTCAGAGCGTATAAAGAAGGCGGGAAATCTGGTGGTAGAAGAAGTTAAAAACAAAGACCCGTTAATAATCATCAGAGATGTTCTCTCCTGCCACACGGATGACGAAGTTATTGGAGCTCTGAGGCGCCAAAACCAGCACCTGATTGGAGACATACCTGCGGGGGACGTGAGGATAACAGTCAAATACCGTCGTAGAACGAGGAACATCCATATGTGCCACGTCATCCTGCAGGTGTCCCCAACCCTATGGCAGAGGCTAACGGCGGCGGGTCGAGTGCACATCGACCTGCAGAGAGTGCGTGTACTGGATCAGTCGCCGCTGGTGCAGTGCACTCGCTGTCTGCGCTACGGCCACAGCCGAAAGCTGTGCACGGAACCTGCCGACCTCTGCATCCAGTGTGGTGACCCCCACTTGTGCGCCGACTGCCCCTCCCGACTTGCGGCGGACACACCGACGTGCAGAAACTGCCTTTTGGCTAAGATGTCAAAAACCGACCATAACGCCTTCGACGGTGAGTGTCCGATTAGGGCGAAATGGGACGCTTTGGCGCGTTTGTCGGTAGCTTATTGCTGAGGGCGTTCCTGCCGCAACCATCGAGTACAAAATGGTCCAGACCAACCTGCAACGAAGTCAGCTGGCCACCAATGAGCTGCTGTTAGAAGCGGACAAGCGCAATCTCGCCGTAGCATTGCTCCAGGAGCCCTATGTGGGTAGGGTGAGAAGGATGAAGGGCTACCGGGGCGTAAGGGTCTTCCAGAGCTCTGAGGGAGGAGAAGGGACTGTAAAGGCGGCAATTGTAGTCTTCGACAAAAATTTAAACGTATTACAGTACCCGCAACTCACCACAAACAACATCGTTGTGGTGGGAATTCGAACCAGAGCCTGGACGATCACGCTGGTGTCCTTCTACTTTGAACCCGATAAACCCATAGAGCCATACCTGGAGCATCTAAAACGAGTGCAGCGAGAGTTGGGATCTTGCAGGTTGGTAATTGGAGGAGATGCCAATGCTAAAAGTACTTGGTGGGGCAGCAGCAGCGAGGACTCGAGAGGGGAGCAGATGTGCGGAGAATTAATAGAATTGGAGCTTCAGATCCTAAACACGGGAGACATCCCCACCTTTGACACCGTAAGAGGGGGAATCAGGTACAGCAGTCACGTGGACGTAACGGCCTGTTCGGCGGACTTACTGCCCCTGGTGGCTGGCTGGCGGATTGAAGAGGGTCTCACGAGCTCCGACCATAACGGCATTTTATTTGAAATAAATCTCACTAAATCTAAAGGAATTAATTCATTAAACCCCGAGCGAACGCCGGCATTCGCGCACCTATTGTCTTTCTATTGTGTCTGTAATTCTCACGATTGAAAGGTTAAAATAGAACGCACAACAAGGAAGTTCAACACAAAGAAAGCAGACTGGGGAAAGTTTCATGAGAAACTAGCCCAAGTCATGCTGGATAGAAACTTAACCTTAACAAATTTAACAAATACACATAATGAAGATCAATTGGAAACAATAGTAAAAACATATACACAAGCTATAACTGACACATGTAGAGACACAATACCCATTAAAAATAACACAGAAATACTTACAATGCCGTGGTGGTCCCAGGAGCTCGCCGAGATGAAGAAGCTAGTCAACACTAGGAGGCGTAGGATCAGAAACGCAGCGCCGGTCCGAAGAGCGATGGTTGTCATGCTGTACCTGAAAGAAAAAGAAAATTATGAGTCAGCTGTAAAGAAGGCCATAGAAGAGAGCTGGAAGGAATTCTGTACGAAACAGGATAGGGAGGGGGTCTGGGAGGGGATATACAGAGTCATGGGAAGGGTCGCACGAAGAGAGGAAGATTTGCCTTTAGAGAGAGAAGGAAACACTCTGGACGCCAAGGACTCAGTGAAGCTGCTTGCTGACACTTTTTACCCCGAGGACAAAGAGGAAGACGACAACACGAGCCATTGCCAAATTAGAGAGCTAGCAAAAACGGTAAATGGATGGAGTCATGATGAACGCCATGACCCACCGTTTACTCGAAGCGAGCTGGATAGAGCCATGGAGTCTTTTAATCCCAAAAAAGCCCCGGGGGCAGACGGATTTACTGCCGACATCTGCTTGCATGCTGTAAATTGCAACCCCGAATTTTTCCTTGCGCTCCTTAACCAATGCCTGGCTCACTACTACTTCCCGAAGATCTGGAAGGAGGCAACAGTGGTTGTTCTCAGAAAGCCAGGTAAAGACTCGTACACCGTACCAAAATCGTACAGGCCGATTGGGCTTTTGCCAGTACTAGGGAAAGTGTACGAGAAGATGCTGGTTGCCCGGCTCAAATTCTACCTACTTCCAAGGATAAGTACTCGCCAATACGGCTTTATGCCCCAAAAGAGCACTGAAGACTCCCTCTATACTCTTGTGCAGCACATCCGCATACAACTGGCACAGCGGAAGGTTGTGACGCTTGTGTCATTGGATATAGAGGGAGCATTCGATAATGCGTGGTGGCCTGCTATTAAAGTACGCTTGGCTGAGGAACAGTGTCCGGTGAATTTGAGACGAGTAGTCAGCAGCTATCTTAGTGACAGAGCAGTTTGTGTGAGGTATGCCGGGGAGGAAGTCAAGAAGTCGACCAGCAAAGGGTGCGTCCAGGGTTCTATTGGAGGTCCTACTTTCTGGAACTTGGTGCTGGACCCACTCCTAAAAGAGCTGGAGGCTGGGGGCAATTACAGTCAAGCATTCGCGGACGACGTCGTTATGGTGTTCAGCGGCGAAACGGCGGAAGAAATTGAGAGACAAGCCAATGCCGCTCTCGAACATGTTCGAGCGTGGGGTATCAAAAATAAACTGAAATTCGCGCCGCACAAAACCTGTGCGATGGTGTTGACGCGAAAGCTCAAGTATGATACGCCGCGCTTGAGCATGGGAGGGATCGACATTGGAATGTCCCAAAACGTAAAAATTCTGGGCCTCACCATCGACTCGAAATTGACATTCAACAAGCACATAGCTGTTGTCTGCAAAAAAGCAATAGCTACAAGCAATTATCCAGGGCAGCTCGGGTTAGCTGGGGTCTAAGCCCGGAAGTAAACCGCACCATATATAACGCAGCAGTCGAGCCAACGCTCCTGTACGCTGCAAGTGCTTGGGCACCAGCCGCGAAAAAGCAAGGGGTCATTAAGCAATTAAACGTGGTCCAAAGAGGCTTTGCACAGAAGCTATGTAGAGCCTACCGCACGGTCTCCCTAAACTCGGCTCTATTATTGGCTGGGATACTCCCCCTCGATATTCGAATCCGTGAAGCGGCCTTACTATTTGAAGCCAAGAGGGGGGTGACCCAACCCATGCTAGGTGACAGGGAGATCGAGCGGATGGCTCCAGCTTTAGAGGCTCCACACCCTGCAGAACAACCCAATCTGGACTTCGGCAGCCTGGTGGACGAGGAACATTATAGCAACCACAACAACTTTGCAGTGCGTATTTTCACGGACGGCAGCAAGATTGAGGGCAGAGTCGGAGCGGCGCTATCATTATGGAATGGCTCCACCGAAGTAAAGGCCCTCAAGCTTGCGTTGCCGTCCTACTGCACCGTCTACCAGGCTGAGCTACTAGCCCTGCAAAGAGCGGCTGGTGAAGCGCTCAAAAACAATGCGGGTACGTTCGGCATCTTCAGCGACTCTATGGCGGCTCTCCAGTCGGTGGTCAATGTGGGTTCCCCCCATCCCCTGGCAGTAAAAACTAGAGACACCCTACGCCGCTGTAAGCTCCAAAACAAAAGGGTGTCCTTGTTTTGGATAAAAGCCCACGTGGGATTGGAGGGAAACGAGCGAGCCGATCAACTTGCTAAAGAGGCCGCCCTGGGGTCGAGGAAGGGGCCGGACTACGATCTGTGTCCCGTTTCATTCGTCAAGCGACAGATCCGTATGAAATCACTTGACGAATGGAACGGGAGATACAAGTCGGGGGCAACAGCTTCTGTAACAAAGCTGTTTTTCCCTGATGCGGTTGCGGCGTACAGTGTAGTGCGGAAAATGGTGCACACCGGAATGTCAACACAAATTCTCACGGGGCACGGTGGGTTCTCTGCATACCTGAAACGCTTCAGGTGTAAGGAGAACGCATCGTGCGCCTGTGAGCCTGGAGTCGATGAGACGGTCCTACACGTTCTACTAGAGTGCCCAATTACAGCTAGAGAGCGGTATGAGGCTGAGCAAGAACTTGATGAAAAATTGGTTGCTGAAAATCTACCAAATATAATGCAAAGTAAAAAAATGAATAAATTGATAGCATACTGTAATAAAATAGGATCAATAGTCATAAATAGGAATAAGCTAGCTTAAGCAACGTTGGATACTTAAATATATAGTGAGTATATACATTAAGTATCCATAACCACAAAACGAAAAAAAAAAAAAAAAAAAAAAAAAAAAAAAAAAAAAAAAAAAAAAAAAAAAATATGCGGACAAAGGTAGTCGGTATCCAAATCTGAAGCAAAAATCAGACATGTATCACCGGTGAAAGGGAAGATATCTCTATCTCAGGTCTATTTAAACACTGGTTTACTTATCCCTATGATTCAGCAAAAGACATAAAGTACAAAATACTTCTAAAACGCTGAAAAAGAGCTCTGACAATGTTGGAGGACAATGTTATAAAAAAAAAAAAAAAAAAAAAAAAAAAAAACCTAACCCAGTTCCCCCCCAACCCTCGTGGTGGTCGGTTCGTTTCTTAAGTCGCTCTGCACTTAAAAAATCTTTTGACCGGTATTTTCTGAAGCTAAAGTATCGAGATATATATCATATTTCGTGATTTTGTACAGTGCATCCAGTCCCGAAATTTCTTTGTGCCGGAAAACTCTTTGTGAAAAGTTATTGTGGAAAAAGTGACAAAGTGACAACGCAAATAACCTTTGGAGCCCTGTAGCTCTTAAGGTAGATCGACGACCTAGTATTTTTCTGGCCTTGTTTCAAAGAAGAAAACGAGGAGCATCATTAAAATAGAAAAGATCAGAATTTTATCTCCCTGGGAACCTTTCAAATTTTCAACCTGAAAATTGAAGATAAAACCCTTCGTACTCGAAATTCTTCAGGCAAGACCCCCCAATTTTCTTGCGGATCCTGCTGCGCGCTGACTCAAGCAACTTATAATCATTTAGATAAGTACTTTTTACTAATTAAAAACTGAAAAATTCAAAGTTTTTCAAGTTTTTCCGCTTTTTCCAAAAATTTTGTCCAAATTTTATTATTTTTCAAAATTTATTATGTACCCCTAAAAGTGCTACTATTTATACAAATAAAACAGTTTTTTCCAAATTTTTATGTTATCCCGTTTCAAAGATATAAATTTTTTCACAATTTTATGATATAAAATCTAAATCAATAAAAATAAAAAATTTTTGACTACAAGATTGTCTTCAAATCATATATTGGGTCTACTTTAAGCCCAAACTCGCGCCAAATACCTCCGGAAACAACGAAGATAGCAATTCTCAGCCATATTGGTTTTTTCGGTTACCGCATAAATTGTTACTTATCTCCGGAGTTATTGGACCTAGAAAGGCGGGATTTCCGCAGGTTCCAAGAGAGAATAGGCAGGAACTATAATTTTATAGTTTCAGTTGATTTTCAGGCCTGAAATTTTTCGACCCTGAAATCTACGCTGAAACGATAGAGGAAGTCAAGCCTAGTATTATAGCCAAAACCGCAACTTTCAGCGATTAACGGTCACAGAGTTACAGCCCGACGAAGTTGGCGTTTGACAGTTGGCCGGCCATTTTGTTAAATTTTGGCTTTCCATAGCTCCAGACCCAGTGGTCGTAGCGAGTTACTGTTTTCACAGTGGGGCTTATGAAGACTGTCTCTATCCGATCGGCTGGCTTTCAGTCTTTTTCAGGCTGAAAAATTTCAGGATCCTGGAGACTATCTGGCGCGCTTGCGCTGGTTAAGCCAAGTCAAATAAGGTCAAACTCGAGTGTTCTACGACAATTGTGAGGGAAGTTATTGCGGGTCGAAAGTTGACATTGACAGTTCTCGGACTGTCAAACAGATTTTCAAACTCGCGTAACTCCTGAACCGGGTGTCGTGGAAGGCTCGGGTTTCCACTAGAGACATTGTCTGGCTCTTTCCTAGGCATTTATAAATTTTTCAGGGGCTTTCAGGAACCAAAATTTTTTCAGGCCAAAAACGATTTCAGGAGATAGGTCTCGTCGGGCCGAGCCAGAAAAGTCCGAGCACGGTGGTGTTTGTGCAAACGGTTCCGGAAATAACCAGATTTGGTTATTTTTCAGACTAAAAAACCAAAATTTTAAACAGCTGTGTCTCCGGAACCCTTTGTGTGAGGTGGGTCGTGTTTGGGCTCAATTGAAAGGTCTCGGAGGGACCTGTCTCTTGGAAAGTAGAGATCGACTCTACATAGAGTCGAAAAAATTTTTCGACTCTCCTCGAAAATTCTATTAGACACATACATTCCTGAAGGCTTCGCGACGCTAGACATAAGTCAGAAGACTGTATTTTGCCTAAGATTTGCTTTTGTTTGTGTTTTTGACAAGCTGAAATCGCTTTAAATCTATTTTTATATATTTATTTTTTTATTTTTCATGTGTTATTCTTCTATTTTCTATTTATACAGCTAGAGGACCATTTTTTTTTTACAACTTTTACAATTTTAGTGCCTCTATTTGACGTTTCTCTCTTACCCCCGTTATGTTTGGGATCAGAACGCCTGTTAAGAAAATGGAGAATGAGAAATCTCCCAGTAAGCAAAGTACCAGCGTGAGACGTAGCATTGACCAGTGGGAGATCACGCAACAAAGCAACGATGCTACCTCTCCTACAGCCAGTGAGACGATGCAGGCAGGTCCTGCTGTAACGACAGCGAAAACGACCCTTCTGCAGAAATCACAGAAGGCACAAGGTCTCAAGCTGACTACGACTCGTAGAGTGTCGGTAGAAAACACTACACCACCAAAAGTGTACGCAAGCAGGACAGCAGAAGCAACGGCTTGTCTCATAAAGGCAAAAATTCACCTCAAAAATTCACGGAATTTAAAAACCGAAATTAAAGAAGGGGTGGAAAAAGCGGTAGAGAGACTTTGCCAACTGGTGAAGGAGGTGGAAGCAGAATTAAAAGCGAGAAGTAGGGAAGGAGACAAAGAGATTGAAGATTGCTTACTCCCTGGCCCACTGACCCTAAAAGACCAGAATACGAGCCAACTCATGTCAAAAATTGAAGAACATTCCAAACTGTTGATGGAAAGCAACAGGTGCATGATAGAGTTGAAGGCCACGATAGAGATAGAGAAGGAAAAGTCTGAAAAGTTAGAATCACCCTCTTATTCAAAGGCGGCTACGACTCAGAGCGGCAAAGCTTTAGAAAAACGCAATACACTACACTCAGTCGTAGTCGCCTCCAGTAATGAGACAGAGACCGGGGAGGATGTTCTTGAAAGAGTAAGAAAGGTAGTTGACGCGAAGGATGGGTGGATTAAAGTAGAAAGGGTGAGAAAGGCGAAGAATAGAAAGGTTATAATGGGATTTGAGACAATAGAGGAGAGAGACAAAGCAAAGGACAGAATAGTCAAGAAAGGAGTCGGCCTCACCGTGGAGGAAGTAAAAAACAAAGACCCGATGGTGATTCTCAAGGACGTTCTACTCGTTAACACTGATGAGGATGTACTCAAAGCCTTGAGAACCCAGAACCGGGACGTTTTCGACGGCCTCGACGGTAAAGTGGACAGGTTAGAAATCAAGTTTAGAAGGAAGACCAGAAACCCCCATGCTGGACACATAGTCATCAGTACTTCGCCCAGTATTTGGCAACGGTTGACAAAAAAGGGATACGTACACATAGACCTTCAACGTGTCAGGGTCGAAGATCAGACCCCACTGATGCAATGCACGCGTTGCCTGGGCTATGGGCATGGAAGAAAGTACTGCCAGGAAATCGAGGATAAGTGTAGCCATTGCGGTGGGCCTCATCTGAAGGCACAATGTGCCGACTGGATGGCCGGAGCGCTTGCCACTTGCAGAAACTGCCAAAAAGCAAATATGGCAAACGTGGAGCATAATGCTTTTAGCGCCGAATGCCCTATACGTCTCAGATGGGATAGACTGGCACGGTCAACAGTTGCGTACTGCTAAGGGCCCCGAGAGTGTAAATTTTGCGTACAAAATTGTGCAGGCTAACCTCCAGCGTAAAAAACTTGCTACAAATGAGCTACTGGTAGAGGCCGAGAAACGCAGATTTGCAGTAGCGCTTCTGCAAGAACCTTACGTTGGCAGTGCAAAAGTAGTTAAGAGCCAAAAAGGAGTACGGATCTTCCAAAGCACTGACATAGGAAATGGGACAGTCAAGGCGGCAATTGCCGTTTTTGACAACGACTTAAGTGTTAAGCAGTACCCGAAACTCACCACAAACAACATCAGTGTGGTGGGAATCCAGACCAGTGCTTGGGAGATCACTCTCATCTCTATCTACTTTGAGCCTGATAAGCCAGTAGAACCATATCTGCAACAATTAAAAAACATCGTAATGGCGAATGGCTCTAAGCCATTGATCGTTGGAGGTGACGTCAACGCAAAGAACACCTGGTGGGGAAGCCCGACTGTTGACTGTAGGGGTGAGGACGTGTGCGGAACTCTCGGAGAGCTCGGGCTGAACATTCTCAATACAGGGGAAATTCCGACCTTCGATACAATCAGAGGAGGACAACGCTATAGCAGCTATGTCGACATCACAGCTTGCTCGACAAACATCCTTAATCTAGTTGACGACTGGATGGTCGATGAAAATCTCACGAGCTCCGATCACAACGGCATAACTTTTAATATTTGGCTACAAAGATCAAAAGGAATTAGTATAGAAAGAACTACTAGAATATACAATACGAAAAAAGCCAATTGGTCTAAGTTTCATGATAAACTTAACCAACTGGTAGTAGAACACCAATTTACAAAAACAGAAATAGAAAAAATTAATAACGTGGAACAAATAAATACAGCTGTTGACAGGTACACAAAAATACTACAAGAAGCATGCACTACAGCAATACCCATAAAAAATGTCAAAGAAAAACTTACCTTGCCGTGGTGGTCGGAGAAACTCGCGATGATGAAGAAAGAAGTCACAACCAAGAGGAGAAGGATACGATGCGCTGCTCCCGTCCGAAGATCGAAGGTCGTTGAAGAGTACCTGAAAGAGAAAGAAAAGTATGAGATAGAAGCAGCTCGAGCTCAAACAGAGAGTTGGAAAGAGTTTTGCTGTAAGCAAGATAGAGAAGGAGTTTGGGAGGGAATTTACCGGGTTATAGGTAGGACAAAGCGAAGGGATGAAGACTTGCCAATGATAAAGGATGGTGAGGAGCTAGACGCAAAGGGCTCCGTGAAATCACTCACGGAAACTTTGTATCCGGAGGACCTATTGAATGATGACGATGATTACCATCGTCGCATTAGAATAGAGGCCGATAAAATAAATGAAGAGAAGCTCGGCAATAGTAACGACCCACCCTTTGTCATGTCGGAATTAAAGGTAGCCACCGAATCTTTTAACCCTAAAAAAGCCCCGGGTAAGGATGGCCTCACTGCCGATGTATGCAGCCGTGCTATAGGCAGTACGCCAGATGCGTTCCTGGCTCTTCTGAACAAATGCTTAGGACACAGCCATTTCCCACTGGCCTGGAAAGAGGCCACGGTGGTAGTGCTCAGAAAGCCGGGAAAAAGTGATTACACCACCCCGAAAGCATACAGGCCAATAGGCCTATTACCTATCCTAGGTAAGATATTTGAAAAAATGGCCCGCCTCAGGTTCCATATACTGCCTGGGATGAGTACTCGCCAGTACGGGTTCATGCCACAGAGGAGCACCGAGGACTCCCTCTATGTTCTAATGCAGCACATCCGCAGTAAAGTCGAGAAAAAGAAAATAGTGGTACTGATATCGCTGGACATAGAGGGAGCTTTCGATAGCGCCTGGTGGCCTGCTATTAAAGTACGACTGGCTGAGGAAAAGTGTCCGGAAAACCTGAGGAGGGTCGTAGACAGCTATCTAAGGGACAGAAAGGTCAGGGTTAGATATAGTGGTGAGGAGTATGTGAAGGGCACAAACAAAGGCTGTGTACAAGGCTCTATAGGGGGCCCCTTTTTCTGGAACCTGATCCTTGACCCACTCCTCAAAAGTCTGGAGATGAGAGGGGTTTACTGCCAGGCATTCGCAGACGACGTAGTCCTTGTCTTCGATGGTGACACAGCGCTAGAAATCGAACAAAAAACCAACGCTGCTCTCGAACATGTTCAGGCGTGGGGTGTCCGAAATAAATTGAGGTTTGCGCCACATAAAACTAACGCGATGGTGATAACCAAAAGGCTGAAGTACGATACCCCACGGCTAAGCATGGGCGGGATCAGCGTAGCGATGTCGAAAGAAATAAAAATCTTGGGTGTCATCATCGACGACAAGTTGACATTCAACGCACACGTCTCTAGTGTCTGTCGGAAAGCCGTCGCTGTTTACGGACAGCTGTGTAGAGCAGCAAAGGTGAGCTGGGGGTTGAACTCCGACGTAATTAAAATTATCTACACAGCAACGATAGAACCTATCATTCTGTACGCCGCCAGTGTATGGGCCCCAGCTGCAAGTAAGCTGGGAGTAATAAAACAGCTGAGTGTGGTGCAGCGTGGCATTGCACAAAAAATGTGCAAAGCCTACCGTACCGTCTCCCTGAACTCAGCACTCTTGCTGTCTGGGATGCTCCCCCTTGACCTCCGAGTCCGCGAGGCAGCCTCACTATACGAGGCCAAGAAGGGAGTGCCTCAGGCGGTGCTGGGGGATAGGGAGGTGGAACGTATGGCGCCTGCCTTAGAATCCCCACACCCCGCCAAGCGTATCGACCTGGAGATCGTAGGCCTGGTAGACCAGGAGCGAATTGAATCCACCGCCAGCATAGAGGTAAAAATCTTTACAGATGGTAGTAAAATTGGGGGGCGTGTCGGTGCTGCACTGTCAATATGGAACTGTGAGACCGAAACGCGTACCCTCAAACTGGCGCTGTCGAACTACTGCACAGTCTACCAGGCTGAGCTCCTGGCGATATGCAGAGCAACCCGGGAAATAAGAAACTGCGCTGCATCCACCTACGGAGTCTATAGTGACTCCATGGCGGCTCTCCTGACAGTGAAAAACCACGATTGCCTTCACCCTCTGGCAGTGGAGGCCAGAGATAACTTAACAGCTATATCCGTCCAGGGCAAATTGGTAAAATTGTTCTGGATTAAGGCCCACGCGGGGTTTGAAGGCAACGAAAGAGCGGATCAGCTGGCAAAGGAAGCCGCCATGAACAGCAAGAAGAAGCCGGACTACGATCTGTGTCCTGTTTCGTTCATCAAGCGGTACTCACGCAAGGTGTCGCTTGATGAATGGAACAGGAGATATGTCGAGGGTCAAACTGCATCCGTTACAAAAGCGTTTTTACCAGATGCAGTGGCGGCGTACAGGATAGTCCGGAAAATTGAAATTGACGCGACGACAACGCAAATTATGACGGGGCACGGCGGGTTCTCCGAATACTTGCATCGCTTCAAGTGTAAGGGGAGCCCGTCGTGCATCTGCGATCCAAACGTCGGTGAATCCGTCTTACACATACTATTAGACTGTCCTATTTTCGGCGTGGAAAGATATGATTTGGAGAGAGAGTTGGAAATAAGACTAATAAAGGAAAATATTAGTGTGATAATGCAATCAAACAAAGACCGACAGAAATTACTAAATTACTGCAAAAACATCTGCAAAAAGGTCATAAACAGAAACAAAAGCAAATAAAACTATGTTTTCAAATATATTGTTATATATATCTCTGTTAAACATAGGAAATAGTTTATAAAATAAAAATGTATTAGAATAAGCAGTAACTAGAAGTAAGACTGAAATAAAAAATTGTATTAGACTATATAAAATAGGATAAGAAAATTGTATTAGAATAAGAAAGATTGTTTAGAAAATAAAAGAAACATGTCCACTCCTTATTTTCCCCGTGTACAAGGAACGCAATAAATAAATATTATAAAATAAAGTAGGAAAAAGTAAGAGTATAAAGTAAATAAAGAATAGTATTATAAAGTAAAGTAAAAATAAATAGTAAACAAGCATAGCTAGGAACATAAATATAAAAGCGTAGGTTAGCGAACAATGGGAGTCCCACCCATGGAATGAATGAGAATAGTATGAAAGAAAGATATAGTATGAAGCATGACAGTACGAGAAGCATAAATGTGAGAACTGGCATGAATGCGAATTAGCTAAGTAAGGTCTCCGAGAACTGTCGGAGGTAGAGAGAAAAAAAAAAAAAAAAAAAAAAACCTAACCTAACCTAACCTAACCTAACCTTACCTAACCTAACCTAACCTAACCACCCAATGGACATAGCCCTGACCCTGAGTGAGATATACCCCGGTATATACTCCTCCAAGACGTCGCTGTCGCAGGTCCACTCTCTGAAAGTGGAAAGGTTCACAGGAGCGCGCATACCGAAAACCGCCCACAACACCTTATTCTTGGTCCATACGCAGGAAGAGAGAGCCTCTCTTGCTGACCAAGGCTATGGGTCTGGCGAAGGGTCGCGCATTCTCACCATCCACGCAGCTCAGGGGTTGACCTGCGATAGCGTTATTATAATTAACACCAAGTCAAGGAGGCTCCAGATCCATGACAGTATCTCCCACGCAGTTGTCGCAGTGTCGAGACACACAGTCAGCTGTGTGTATTACACCGACGACGCCGACGATGCCACGGGCCGTTTCGCCCGGAAAGCGATGGATGCGCCTTCTAAAATGGTCGTCGAATACAACCTTAAGACGGCCATGCAGCATCGAGACATCGCAGTCGTAAAAGCCCTGATGGAGTTAGTGAAGACTCTAGGTCGCAAATAAATAGAAACCTATATTATAATACAAAATATAACAAAAGAAATATAAAGAATAAAAAAAAAAATGTACATTATAACACAAAAAAAAATGAATAAAAAAAAAAAAAAAAAAAAAAAAAAAAAAAAAATAAAGAGTCTGAGGTGGACTCGCGTAGTTTTTAACCTTAGTTTTTAAGCTTAGTTTTTAAGAAAATATTTGTCCAAGATGAGGGCACGACAATGAAAAATAATCTGTAAACAAAATGAAAAATGTAAACAATTGCGCGGACTACCATGTCTGCGGTAAAATATGTACGAAAAAAAAAAAAAACTACCATGTCTGCGGTAAAATATGTACGAAAAAAAAAAAAAAAAAAAACCTAACCTAACCTAACCTAACCGGTGGTGGTGGTGGCGGTGGTGGCGGTGTCGAGACATACTGTTAGCTGTGTCTATTACTCCGATGACACCGATGACGCCACGGGTCGCCTTGCAAGAAGAGCGATGGAAGCGACGACAAAAGCGGTCGTTGACTATAACTTAAAGACGGCCATGCAGCATCGAGACTCAGCCGTTGTAGATGCTCTGCTCGGGCTAGCGAAATCCCTGATCAAAAGACCCCAATAACAACCACTAACAAGACCCCATCCAACTCTTATTCGGATTCCCTGCCTTAAGCCCTGCAAACACAAATAGAAATGTAAAACTTCATGGCAGCGCGAGTTTGACAAACTGTTCTGCCGAGGGAAACATAGCGCGTCTGGTCACAGAGCTCTCTAAGATATAGTTGAGCGAAGCGATTGAAACCGGCCGGCTCGCGCTGCCATGAAGTTCTAGTTTATAGTTTAAATAGTTTAAGTGGCTACCAATGTTGTGTGTTTCTATTAAGCAGTGCATGGATATGTGCTGTTTGGTGGAGATACACAGCCTTGGTATAATAAAGTATATGATAAATAATGGATAAAAATTGTAATGCCTGTGAAATAATAATAAAAAAAAAAAAAAAAAAAAAATATATATGTATATATATCAAAACAAAAAAAAAATATCAAAACAAAAGAAAGAAAAACAAAAAAATGCCTAAATAATATATTTATAAGAAAAAAAAAAAAAAAAAAGATGGACTCACCTAAGCATAAGATTTAGATTACTTGTATTGGAGCGCCTTCACGCTAGCGTTTGTCAGGTGTGGGCGTTCGATGAGCGTATGCGCTGCGCTGGCGTCGCGTTGTTGTGGCGTTCAATCGGTCCTGAGGAAGCGTTGCAGCGGCTAGACGCCTGCGACGCTGCGCGTGCGTTTGTCGGGCGCCTGCGTTGGGCGAGCGGTGATGTGAAGGCGCTCCTTTTCATAAATTATAGAAAAAGCAAAAAATAAAGAGTTTGCACTTATAATATTTTTAGATTTTATATAGAAATAATTATAGGAGTAGACTAAGCAAGTACAATATAGTGAAATAAGAAAAAAAAAAGTATAAATAAAAACAAGTAAGTATAAATAATAAAATGTGTATCCGATATGGGAGCACCACGACTGCAATGAAAAATATTATTGTAAACAAATAATTAAACTTTTCAAACAAAGGCGCGGACCATCATGTCTGCGGTGTAATCTTAACATAAAAAAAAAAAAAAAAAAAAACCTAACCTAACCTAACCTAACCTAACCTAACCTAACCTAACCGAGTACATAAACGCCATCCACAGTTCGTGTGATGAGGCGATCCCAAAACTGGGATCTCCAAAACACAATTCAAAGCCCCCTTGGTGGAATTCTGCTCTTGACCGTCTCAAAAAAGACGCAATGACGAAAAAGAGGAGAATTAAGAATGCGGCCGCTCACCGGAGGGAAGACACCATTAAAAATTACGTCACGGCAAAAAATGAATACACTTTAGCAGCAACAGAAGCTGCCACTGCAAGCTGGAGGGAGTTCTGTACAAAGCAGGACCGAGAGAGCATGTGGGACGGCGTCTACAGGGTATTAAGGAAGACCGCCAAAAGGCAGGATGACACCTTCCTGAGAAACACCGCAAGAGAAACTCTTAGCCCACAGCAATCCGCGGACCTGCTGGCAAAAACCTTTTACCCGGACGACTCACCAGATGGTGAAAAGCCATACCACAGTGCATTGAGACAGCTTGCGAGGGAGGAAAATCCACAGGGATTATCCGCCAACGATCCACCCTTCACAACCACGGAGCTGGAAATGGTCCTGCAAGACCAAAATCCGAAGAAGGCCCCCGGCCCCGATGGTTTAACGGCAGACATCTGCGCTGCAGCAATAAACTGTGACAGGGAAGTGTTCTTGGCGATAGCAAACAGATGTCTGTCGCTATCACACTTTCCGAGGCAGTGGAAGGTCGCTCACGTGTGCATCCTCCGCAAGCCAGGCAAGAATGATTACACCAGTCCAAAATCCTACCGGCCAATAGGTCTCCTATCGGTCCTCGGAAAAATCGTGGAAAAACTCCTTGTAGGCAGACTTCAGTGGCACTTCTATCCAACACTGCACAAAAGTCAGTACGGGTTCATGCCACAGCGTGGTACCGAGGATGCCCTCTATGACCTCATGGGGCACATACGTGCCGAAATCAAAGCAAAGAAAATAGTGCTTATGGTATCATTGGATATAGAGGGGGCTTTCGACAACGCATGGTGGCCTGCATTAAAAAAACAGATGGTGGCCAAACAATGTCCCAAAAACTTGTACACTCTCGTCGCCTCATACCTAGAAGACCGCTACGTCAAGGTCAACTACGCCAGAGCGACTAGCGAGAAAGGAACCAACAAAGGATGCGTCCAGGGCTCAATTGCCGGTCCGACGTTCTGGAACCTGATCCTAGACTCACTCCTTCACAAACTGGCTAGTATGGGCGTATATTGCCAAGCATTTGCAGACGACGTCGTCCTGGTATTCTCGGACCACGAGACCGGTCCCCTGCAGCAAAAAGCCAATGAGACGCTAAGCATAGTGTCGAAGTGGGGCGCCCGAAATAAGCTGCGTTTTGCCGCGCAAAAAACAAATGCGATGGTTTTAACGAAAAAGCTTAAATACGACGACCCGGTTCTGCACATGTCGGGCACAAGGCTGGGCCTGGTCCAAGAGATCAAGCTGCTAGGTCTCATTATTGACGCCAAACTCACTTTTAATGCACACGTGTCTGCAATCTGTAAAAAGGTTACAGACATCTATAAACAACTCGCATGTGCAGCGAAGGTGACGTGGGGTCTCAATAGAGAGATAATCAGGACGATTTACGTGTCAGTGATAGAGCCCATCGTGATGTATGCAGCGAGTGCGTGGGCCCCGGCGGCTGAGAAACTGATGACACGAAATCAGTTTGATTCGCTACAGCGGGGTTTCGCGCAGAAGATCTGCAAGGCATACCGCACGGTGTCTCTGACATCGGCACTGGTTCTGTCAGGCCAACTCCCATTAGATCTCCGGGTGATTGAGGCGGCAACTCTCTACAAGATCAAGAAGGGCCATTCCCGAGAGTTCCTACCACCGGGCCGTGAGCTGGAACGGAATATAAATTATTTAAATCACCCTCATCCAGCGCGACTCACAACAACCGAGTACGCACGCCTAGAAGACTGGAATCCCGAAACCTTAGAGACTCACAAAGTTACCGGCCCCCAAATCTACACTGACGGCAGCAAGATAGAGGGGAAAGTTGGAGCTGCCCTAACTTGGTGGGAAGGAGAAAAGGAGTCCATGTCCAGCACTTTTGGTTTGGAGCCTTACAATACTGTCTTCCAATCTGAAATGTATGCACTCTTTCGAGCTGTCAGGTTGGCAAGAGAATCTAAAGCGGCCTCCATAAGCATACTGAGTGACTCAAGGTCGTCGCTCGACCTGCTGAGGAGACCGTCTGTTACTCACCACCTGGCACTTCAAATAAAGAGTTTCATTCGAGAAATCAGAGAGGAGGGTAGAAAAGTGAGGCTTTTCTGGCTCAGGGCCCACGTGGGAACTGCCGGGAATGAGCGAGCAGATGAGCTGGCAAAGGAGGCAGCCCTAACAAAGGAGACAGCGGACTATGACAAAGTCCCCGTATCATACGTGAGAAGGAAGATACGGGAGGGGACCGTAAAGAAGTGGCAAGCGAGGTATGAGTCCTCGAGTACAGGAGCGGTAACAAAGGTGTTCTTTCCAGACGTCATAGCGGCGAAAAGAATCCTTAGGGACACAACCCTAACACCGGCCCATACTCAAATCTTGACGGGACACGGAGGTTTTGCAGCTTACCTCCACCGCTTCCACCTCAAGGACAGTCCCTCGTGCGTCTGCGACCAGAGCTGCGAGGAAACAGTCTGGCACCTTCTCTTCGAATGCCCAAGGTTCTGCCTTGAACGAATGGAACTGGAGCGGAAAACAGGGCTCCAGTTAAATCAATCCTCACTCCACAACTTTATGGAGAAGCCAGCTTCGAGGACTCCATTCTTAGCATTCGCGAGTAGAGTTGCCTTAACCGCAGCGGGGCCGAACAAATCAGATGCCCCCGCACGAAGTCGAGTCTGGCTACCATCTACTCGTACCCCCACCACAAACACAAACACAACACCTACACTAAATACAGAACATCCATTACCCACAACTACAAACACAACATCAACAACAATTACTCAAAACCTAACACTTTCAGTTACACATCAAAGCACAAATACACAACCAGCATCAGTGACAGCGCCACCGGTACCAACAACAGGGACAAACCAACAGACGATCCTAACCGACATGCCAGTAACACACTTCCTGGTATGCGGTAGAGATGGAGTCCCCGGTATCAGACTTCGAGGGGTCGCCCTGTTCATGAACAGGGAATCAGAGACGCTGGGCATAAGTTTCTGCATTGGTTCAAGCCGCACTGGAGCCCGAATTACAATTTCACCGGGCCTAGCTGCCCAGATCAACGGGAGCACATTAAAAACGAGCATCAAAGGAAGTAAGTACTCCGCGCTGCAGCAGGTGGAGATAGCCGCTCACAAGTGCCGTTTAGTGCGATTCAAAGGAAAGACAATCGCACTACTCGAGTGGAGAGCGGAGACCCCATTTGCCCAAGCCAGCTCGCTGCTCCAAAAGATTAGGAAAGCAGGTGAAAATACGTGCATAGCACCCCGCACGATCAGCATCGATGCTATGGTGGTCGGTGGAGAAAGAGGAGACATCGCAGACCGTTTCGGCTGTCTTAAAGCCTCAGAACAGCATGAGGTCGTGGTCTATGAGGACAGGGGGGAAACTCTAAGCTTCCTCAAAGCCCCCCGAGACCACACAGGCAGCACGATGAGCTCCACTAAGAACCCGATCGCCCTGAGCGGAGCTGAGAGGGCTCAGCAGAAGTTAACGGCAGAAAAAGAAAAGAGGGACAAAGGCGGAAACTTTAGCCCAGAGGACCGAACCCGGTCCAAAACCCGTCTCAAAGCAATAGGCAACTTCCTCAGCGCACTGCTCCCGAGTACCAGCCGCACATCACCATCAGAACGGCAAGAGTCAGCGGTCATGAGGTTTTTCAAACCGAAACCTAGAGAAACACCAGCACCAAAACCCAAACCGACCAGAGCCGACAAAGGGCAAGTCAGCCCACCGACCCTCGCTGTAAACTCGGGTATCACGGACCACATACACAGCGCATTCCTCGAGTATATAGCAGTCGTGAGGGCAACCAGAGAGGTAAACCTCGCGACTTGTAGAAAGATTCTGCAGACCTTCCATTGGAAAAATGAGGGTCTGTTAAGGGTTTTGCTCGGGGAAGCAGAAGCAGCCGTGTACGACAACGTCAAATCCCAGGTCATTGCTGGTGAAATGACAGGGTCGTACATGGCAGCTTATAGTGCTAAGAGTGGCTTTGTGACCCTGGACGTGGAGGAAACGGAGCGCTCAGGGAAAGCTACATTCCGAACACCCGCAGACGACCCGATAGTGGTTACCGCCAAGTGTACCAAAATTATGATGGACGACAGGATCCTCGAAATGGCACAATCCATTTCGGGGGCCTGTGTTTCGCCAGCTTCGGAAGCACACTGGGCGGTACCCAGTATCAGGTGGGTAAACGGGGTCCCAGGGTGCGGAAAGACAACCTGGATAGTGAACCACTTTGACGAGGAGAGCGATATCATAGTGACCACAACAACCGAAGCTGCTAAAGATCTCAGAGAGAAGCTGGCGCACCGATTAGGAGATCGTGTTAAGGCAAAGGTGCGCACTATGGCCTCAATTTTAGCCAACGGGTTCAGACCAGAGGAGAAATGCCGTCGCCTTACGGTTGACGAAGCCCTCATGAACCATTTTGGGGCCATAGTCATGGCAGTGAAGTTGTCTGGAGCGAGCGACGTCGTTCTCATCGGAGACGTGAATCAGCTACCATTTTTGGACAGGGAGAACTTATTTGAGTTAAGGTACACCCGTCCGAATTTGGTGGCTAGCATCACCCAGGAGTTGCTCTGTACGCATCGGAACCCAATGGACATAGCCCTGACCCTGAGTGAGATATACCCCGGTATATACTCCTCCAAGACGTCGCTGTCGCAGGTCCACTCTCTGAAAGTGGAAAGGTTCACAGGAGCGCGCATACCGAAAACCGCCCACAACACCTTATTCTTGGTCCATACGCAGGAAGAGAGAGCCTCTCTTGCTGACCAAGGCTATGGGTCTGGCGAAGGGTCGCGCATTCTCACCATCCACGCAGCTCAGGGGTTGACCTGCGATAGCGTTATTATAATTAACACCAAGTCAAAGAGGCTCCAGATCCATGACAGTATCTCCCACGCAGTTGTCGCAGTGTCGAGACACACAGTCAGCTGTGTGTATTACACCGACGACGCCGACGATGCCACGGGCCGTTTTGCCCGGAAAGCGATGGATGCGCCTTCTAAAATAGTCGTCGAATACAACCTTAAGACGGCCATGCAGCATCGAGACATCGCAGTCGTAAAAGCCCTGATGGAGTTAGTGAAGACTCTAGGTAGCAAATAAATAGAAACCTAATACCCCAATTCTACCTACAAACCTTAAATGTATAGTCATGTGTAACATGTAAAATGTACTTTTTAATTTGTATAGTAATTTAGTACTATAAAGCTTAAGCGATTTGTATAATTGTGAAACTAGCCATTAAGAAACATATTATAATACAAAATATAACAAAAGAAATATAAAGAATAAAAAAAAAAAAAAAAAAATGAATAAAAAAAAAAAAAAAAAAAAAAAAAAAAAAAATAAAGAGTATGAGGTGGACTCGCGTAGTTTTTAACCTTAGTTTTTAAGCTTAGTTTTTAAGTAAATATTTGTCAAATGTAAACAATTGCGCGGACTACCATGTCTGCGGTAAAATATGTACGAAAAAAAAAAAAAAAAAAAAAACCTAACCTAACCTAACCTAACCCATTAAAAAATTGACACTTATCTGATAATAACTCCCGTTTTTGTGGTCCGATCGTGACCAAAGTAGTCTCAAAACACGGGCCAGCGCGTCGCCTGTGCGCCCCGACCCTAAAAAATTTGCGTCCCAAAGGAAAATTTTACACCCGACAGTAAAGAACCGCAAAAACTTCAAATTTTTTTATGCTCTTAATCAACGGGGGGCAGTAAGACGAGCAAAACTATACATTCGCGTGTGAATTTGTAGCACATTTTTAGGGTTATTAACCAACTGATCCCTACATACAGGAATCAGCGCATTCTTTTTAAAATTTGACGCATTTATTGACCCCTCTTCTGAGGAATTTTAGTAACTTTTAATAGCCTACTGATCCCCTCTCTACAGGGATCAGTAGTTTTAAAATTTATCGTATTATTGTTTATTTTAATTATTTATTGACGCCTCTCTTGAGGAAAAGTTTGACATACTGCTGCTACTGATCCCCTCTTTACAGGGATCAGAAAATTATTTTTAAACTTTATATTGTATTTAATTCTTTTATTGACACCTCTTTTGAGGAAAAATTATTATTGACCATTTGATCCCCCCTTTACAGGGATAAAAAATTTTACATCACAAAAGTCACCATATTTATATACTTAGATTTAATACCGATTCCCTCTCCTCTACTCTTCCATCATGTTTCTCTCCAGGACCCCAGCAAAAAAAGCTTCTACTGGTCACCAAGTCTCTCCATCGAATGCGGCACTCTCCATCACCTTCGAGGGAGAGGTCTCCCCTCCCAGTGCTTCAACTCAAGCCTCTAGTGTGAGGCGAAGCATTGGCGAGTGGGAGAATGGGAAGGTGATTGAGTCACCACCCCTTTCATCGGCCGCCGTTCACCCACCTAAAAAGTTGGTCCCGATAGTGACGGCTCCTCAGAAGTCCACACGGCGAGCCAAGGCATTGGAATCCGGCTGGGTCAAAACCCAGCCGGATTCCAGGGCTGGGGCACGCCAAACTTCCACCGAGACGGCGGGAGCGTCACCGGATGCGAGCCAGCCGCAGACAAATAAACCCGCCGACTGGGTGACCGAGGCTCGAAACTGTCTTTTGCGTGCGAAGTCGCACCTCAACGATTCGCGTAATTTGAGGGCAGACCTCAAAGCCGGGATCACCCAGTCAGTGGAACGGCTATATCAACTTGTCAAGGAAGGGGCGGCGGCCGCCGTACATGCGAAGGGGGCCAATACGGTAAGGGAGGAGGCCATCATGGCAACACCCCCGATAGGAGTGCCCAGGAACTTCCCGGAGGTTGACTCGTTGCTCGCTTCACTAGCGGAGCACAGCGCGTTAGTGAAGGAGAGCAGTGAGAAGATGGAGAACCTGCGGCAGGCGATGGAGAGGCAGGGAGAAGTACTAGAAAAGGCGGCCACTTACGCGAGTGTAGCTGCGGGTCCACCGAAAAGGCAGACCCCAGGAAGGATCGCACTGCACTCCGTAGTGGTGACGTCTAAGGATGAAGATGATACTGGAGATAAGGTCTTAGAGAAAATTAGAGAGGCAGTGAAGGCCAAGGAGGGAGGAGTGGAGATAGATAGGGTGAGAAAGGCGAAGGACCGCAGGGTTATTATGGGATGTAGGTCGGCGGAGGACCGAAACAGGCTAAAGGAAAGGATCCAAAAGTCAGGAGATCACCTCGTTGTCGAGGACGTGAGAAACAAGGACCCCTTGTTGATATTTCGTGGCGTCCTCCGCATACACTCCGACGAGGAATTGCTGGAGGCGCTGCGGAATCAAAACCGGGATGTCTTTCGCGGCCTCGACAACGAGGAAAGTCGAATGACGATCAAATTCAGGAAGGGTGCGCGGAACCCCCAAACCAGCAACGTCGTTGTCAGCACATCCCCCACTGTCTGGAACAGGATGCTCGAAAAAGGAAAAGCGCGTATAGACCTTCAGACCGTCTTCGTCGATGACCAGTCGCCACTGGTCCAGTGCACTAGGTGTCTGGGCTACGGGCATAGTCGGCGGCTCTGTAAAGAACCTGCCGACTTATGCAGTCACTGCGGGGGCCCACACCTTCGACCAGATTGTGACCAGTGGCTAAAGGCGGAAACACCTAAGTGCCCCAACTGCGTCAAGGCGAAGATGGGGAGAACCGACCACAACGCGTTTGACCTTGAGTGTCCTGTTCGGGTCAGGTGGGATCGGCTGGCACGAGCGTCCGTCGCCTACTGCTAAGGTGGTCCCGGTGAACATAATGCCATACAAGATACTCCAGGCAAATCTCCAAAGGAAGAAATTGGCAACCCAAGAGCTTATGCTTGAGGCCGAGAAGCGCAAAGCCACCATAGCGCCGATCCAGGAGCCCTACGTGGGCAGCGTGAAGAGGATGAGTAGGACCAGGGGAGTCCGAATTTTCCAGAGCACTGGACAAGGAGAAGGGACTGTCAAAGCGGCAATAGCCGTCTTTGACCCAAAACTTACCGTAAGACAGTACCCAGAACTCACCACGAACAACATCGTCGTGGTGGGGATCCAAACCGGTGCCTGGAGACTAACCCTGGTCTCGTTCTACTTCGAGCCAGACCAGCCCCTAGGGCCATACCTGGACAGCCTCAGGAAGGTGGAAAGCGAGACCGGCCCACATAAGCTCATCATGGGAGGAGACACCAACGCCTGGAGTATCTGGTGGGGCAGCAGCGAGACCAATAGCAGAGGCGACGAGATGCTGGGAGCTCTCGACCAGCTTGGACTGCAGGTACTTAACACAGGGGAAACTCCAACCTTCGACGTAGTTCGTGGTAACAGACGTTACACGAGCTGCGTCGATGTCACAGCCTGCACAGCGGACATGCTGACGGTGACCAACGGCAGGCGAGTCGTTGACGACCTGACGGGGTCGGACCACAACGGCATTGAGTTTAGTATACACCTCGAGAAGTCTTTGGGTATCACGGTTAACCGGACTACCAGGATCTACAATACCAAGAAAGCAAATTGGGCGCAGTTTCGCAAGAAACTGCGCCAAATTATGCAAAATAACAATTTGACCGTAAGTCTGTTCGATCAAATCGACAGCAGGGACAAAATAGACCTGGTAGTCGAGGGACTTACAACGGCAGTGCAAGACGCCTGTACATCCGTGATGCCCAAAAAGAAGGGTGTAGAGAGGTTAACCGTGCCGTGGTGGTCCGATGAGCTCGCCAGCCTGAAGAGGCAAGTGGTCACCAAGAAGCGGAGAATTCGTTGTGCAGCGCCAGTCCGGAGACCTAAGGTTGTTGAGGAGTACCTGAAACAGAAGGAAGAGTACGAACGTGCAGTAGTCCAAGCAAAAATCGAGAGCTGGAAGGGGTTCTGCGAAAAGCAAGATAGGGAAGGCCTGTGGGAGGGCATATACCGGGTGATCCGCAGAACCGAAAAAAGGGAGGAGGATTTGCCGATGGTGAGGGACGGCAGGACCCTAGACCCAATGGCCTCAGCGAGGTATCTGGCACAGACGTTCTACCCAGAGGATCGTTCGGAGGGGGACAACGAGGAGCACAAAAGGGTGCGGCAACGAGCGGAAGAGGTGAACGGAGGGAACGAAGATGAACCTTCAGACCCTCCCTTCACACTCGACGAGCTGGAGCGAGCTGTCTCCTCGTTCAACCCCAAAAAAGCCCCCGGTTCCGACGGTCTGACGGCGGACATATGGGGCCACACAATCCGTCAAGACCCAGACTTAATTCTGCGCTTGGTGAACAAGTGCCTGGCGCATGGATACTTTCCACGGTCCTGGAAAGAGGCAACTGTCGTCGTGCTCCGCAAGCCCGCTAAAGATGACTACACCACCCCAAAGTCGTACAGGCCAATTGGGCTCTTGCCTGTCCTCGGAAAGGTTTATGAGAAGCTGCTCGTGGCCCGACTCAAGTTTTATTTATTACCAAGGATGAGTACTCGCCAGTACGGCTTCATGCCCCAGCGAAGCACCGAGGACTCCCTCTATACGCTGATGGGACGCATTCGTGACGGACTCAACGCAAAGAGGCTTGTCACGATTGTGTCCCTGGATATTGAGGGGGCCTTCGATAGCGCATGGTGGCCAGCCATACGAGTCCGACTGGCTGAGGAAAAGTTTCCTATAAACTTGAGGCGGGTCATAGACAGTTACTTATCCGAGAGGGTGGTGAAGGTCAGATACGCGGGAGTGGAGTACGAATCCAGGACCGAGAAAGGATGCGTTCAGGGGTCTATCGGTGGTCCCATATTTTGGAACCTAGTGCTGGATCCTCTTATAAAGGCTCTGGAGGCAATGGGGGTATACTGCCAGGCGTTTGCCGACGATATTGTCCTTGTGTTCGATGGTGGGACAGCTCTTGAAGTCCAGAGGGATGCCAATGCCGCCCTCGAGTTCGTGCGAGCGTGGGGTGTCACAAACAAGCTTCGGTTTGCGCCGCATAAGACAAAAGCAATGCTGGTCACGCGCAAACTGAAGCATGACACTCCATGTCTCAGAATGGGCGGGGTAGACATTGGCATGTCTGAGGAAATCAAACTGCTCGGTCTCACCATCGACCACAAGTTGACTTTCAACACTCACGTCGCAAATGTCTGTTCCCGAGCCGTCGGCATATATAAACAGCTGTCGCGGGCAGCTAGGGTCAGCTAGGGTCTCCATCCAGAGGTAATCCGCTGCATCTATACGGCTGCAGTGGAGCCTATCATCCTGTACGCGGCGAGCGCGTGGTCGCCGGCCACCAACAAAGTCGGGTTGCAGAAGAAGCTGAACGCCGTCCAGAGGAGCTTCGCGCAAAAGCTGTGCCGAGCCTACCGCACGGTCTCCCTACACTCAGCACTGGTGCTGGCTGGGATACTCCCTCTTGACCTCCGGATTAAGGAGGCAGCCTCGCTGTACGAGGCCAAGAGAGGGGTACCTCACCCAGCGCTGGGAGACCGGGAGATCGAGCGGGTGGTATCGGCACTAGAGATGCCGTATCCGGCTGAGCAGAGGGCCATTGCACTGCGACGCCTGGTAGACGAGGAACATTACAATGAGCACCGCGATTATGCGGTGCGAATATTCACAGACGGCAGCAAGATTGAGGGCAAGGTCGGAGCCGCAGTGTCGGTGTGGACCGACCAGGCGGAGGTCAAGGCCCTCAAACTTGCTTTGCCGTCTTACTCTACCGTCTACCAGGCCGAGCTTCTCGCCCTCTGCAAAGCAGTGAAGGAAGTCCTTCGAAGGACCGAGACGGCGTTCGCTATTTACAGCGACTCCATGGCAGCCCTCCAGACAGTCGTGAACCCCGAAGCCCTCCATGTCCTCGCAGTAGAAACCAGGGACGCCATCCGCTGCATTCACGCCCAGAACAAGAGCGTCTCCCTGTTCTGGGTGAAAGCTCATGCGGGGCTGGAGGGCAACGAGAGAGCCGACTTGCTCGCGAAGGAGGCTGCCCTGAAGTCGAAGCGGCAACCCGACTACGACAAATGCCCGGTTTCATTCGTCAAGCGTATGATCCGAATGGAGACGCTGGGCGAATGGAACCGGAGGTATTGTGCAGGAGAAACGGCGGCCACAACGAAGATGTTTTTCCCCTGTGCGATCGCCGCGTACAGGACGATAAGAAGGATGGAGATGACCAAGGAGCTGACCCAAGCCCTAACAGGCCACGGCGGGTTCTCCGAGTACCTGACTCGCTTCAAGTGCAAGGAGGACCCGGCGTGCGCCTGCGACCCCGACAAGCAGGAGACAGTCCTCCACCTCCTGACGGACTGCCCGGTGTATGCCTCCCACAGGCACGACTTTGAGATGACAGTCGAAATGAAAATAAAAAAGGAGAGTCTCGGTCTTTTGATAGCCGACAGAAAGAGCAGACCCAGTTTCGTAGATTATATTACGAAAATAGTACGATCCGTCAATAGACGGAATAAATAGTCGATAAATTTTATGTGTGTTGTTGAATGTTTTAGGAAAATTTTAAAATATTTATTAATGACAATTTTGATTATTATTTAATTATTTATTATTTAATTTATTATTTTTATCTGACGATGTACAACTAGAACGATTTTATTAACGTACAGCCCATCCCAACAGCCCTGCGTCAATGTACGGCAGGGGCCTTTCGCATGGCAGGAGTGGTTTTTAGCCGGTAGGAGTCCGGCACTACCCAGATTGTCCACATGTGAGGCAGTCTGGGTGTCCATGATGGATTTCCCACTCCTGCCACAATTTAAAAAAAAAAAAAAAAAAAAAAAACCTAACCTAACCTAACCTAACCTAACCTAACCGATCTGATTCCTAACCTATATATACTAGCTACAGGGTACTATTATACGTTTTTGGACGCGTCTCTGCGAGACCTATACGATCCTGGTAAAATAATTCAAAGATTTTCACAGGAAAACTTTTTATTCAAGAAAAACCATTTTTCCAAATTTTCATTTCTTCAATATTTTATATCTCGATCCCTGGTTGACGTAGGTCGGTTCTGAGGGTGCCGTCGTACGCGCCTCTGCTCGCCCTACAGGATTCAGGACAGTAAAAAACCGCAAAAACTTTTTATTAAAAAATTGACACTTATCTGATAATAACTCCCGTTTTTGTGGTCCGATCGTGACCAAAGTAGTCTCAAAATACGGGCCAGCGCGTCGCCTGTGCGCCCCGACCCTAAAAAATTTGCGTCCCATAGGAAAATTTTACACCCGACAGTAAAAAACCGCAAAAACTTCAAATTTTCATACATTTTTTATAGATTATTCCCGTTAATCCAGAGTATTCCTTGATATTCCCGGACAATATTAACACCCCGTGCGCCGAGAGTATATGAGAATCGAATAGAGAAAAAACCAGCCACGAGTCTAGCAGGAGTCAGCGGAAATTCCAAAATCAGTAAAATTTATAGTACTATAGTTATATAGATATACGCTCAAAAGTTTACTAGCCAGAGCGTTGATTTCGAAGGTGTGATCTGATTCCTAACCTATATATACTAGCTACAGGGTACTATTATACGTTTTTGGACGCGTCTCTGCGAGACCTATACGATCCTGGTAAAATAATTCAAAGATTTTCACAGGGAAACTTTTTATTTAAGAAAAACCATTTTTCCAAATTTTCATTTCTTCAAAATTTTATATCTCGATCCCTGGTTGACGTAGGTCGGTTCTGAGGGTGCCGTCGTACGCGCCTCTGCTCGCCCTACAGGATTCAGGACAGTAAAAAACCGCAAAAACTTCAAATTTTCAGGCCCGCCCACCCACCCTTATAGTATATATATAGTAGTAGTGTAGTAGATATAGCAAAATATTTTTATTGCTCTAAATAATAGGGGGTGGTAAGAAGAGCAAATATATACATTTGTGGGTTAATTTCTGGCACGTTCTGAGGGTTATTTACTGACAGATCCCCCTGTACAGGAGCAGTGCAAACGTTTTAGGGAATTTGACGCTCCTTATTGACCCCTCTTTTTAGGAATTTCTGTGACTTGTATTAGACTACTGATCCCCTCTTTACAGGGATCAGTACATCAGTTTTAAATTTTATTATTTTATTATTATTTTGTATTTTTAATTATTGATTGACACCTCTATCGAGGAAAAACATTTTCACTATTTTTTATTGACCTACCGATCCCCTCTTTACAGGGATCAGTGTATTGTTTGAAACATAATTAATTAATTAATTGTATTATATATTTTCTGTATTACTTATTGATTCTATATCTCCACTCCCTGCAATGTTCCTCTCCAGGACCCCGGCCAAGAAAGTCTCCGCAGGACCCCATGTCTCTCCGTCGAACGCGGCACTCAACATCACCTTCGAGGGGGAGGTTTCCCCTCCCAGTGCTTCAACTCAGGCCTCTAGTGTGAGGCGAAGCATTGGCGAGTGGGAAAACGGGAAAATAACTGATTCTCAGTCTCTCCCGTCAGCCGCCGCGAACCCATCGAAGAAAGCTGCCTTCCCAGAAGGCCACAAAGCGCGCCACTTCCCAGCCAGACGGCAATGCTGTGGCGCGCCGAACCTCTACCGAGACACAGGGAGCGTCACCGGGGACAAGCCAGCTGCAGTCGAGCAAACCCACCGATCGAGTGACCGAGGCACGCAACTGCCTTCTGCGCGCGAAGTCGCACCTTGGCGACTCGCGCAACTTGAGGGCAGACTTGAAAGCCGGGATCACCCAATCGGTGGAACGGCTGTACCAGCTTGTGAAGGAGGGGGCAGCGGCTGCCGCACAAGAGATGGGGGCTGAGCTGGCAAGGGGGGAGGCCACTAAAGCCACACTCCCGCCAGAAGTGCCCAAGAGCCTCCCGGAGGTTAACTCGTTGCTCGCTTCACTAGCGGAGCATAGCGACGGCGACTCGCGCAATTTGAGGGCAGACTTGAGAGCTGGGATCACCCAATCGGTGGAACGGCTGTACCAGCTCGTGAAGGAGGAGGCGGCGGCTGCAGCACAATTAAAGGTGGCTGAGCTGGCAAGGGGGGAGGCCACTAAAGCCACACTCCCGCCAGAAGTGCCCAAGAGCCTCCCGGAGGTTAACTCGTTGCTCGCTTCACTAGCGGAGCATAGCGCGCTGGTGAAGGAGAGCAACGAGAAGATGGAAAAGCTGCGGCGGGCGATGGAGAGTCAGGGGGAGCTACTGGAGAAGACGGCCACTTATGCGAGTGTAGCGGCGGGTCCACCGAAAAGGCAGACCCCAGGAAGGACCGCGCTGCACTCGATAGTGGTGACGTCTAAAGACGAGGGGGATTCGGGAGAGGACGTCATAAATAAAATAAGACAAGTAGTCAAAGCCAGACAGGGAGGAATAGATATAGAGAGTGTGCGAAAGGCCAAAGACCGGAAGGTTATTATGGGCTGTAGGTCTGCGGAAGACAGGAAAAAAGTAAGGGAAAGAATAGAGAAGTCAGGAGACCACCTCGTTGTCGAAGACGTGAAAAACAAGGACCCACTGCTAGTGTTCCGTGGCGTCCTCCGCATACACTCCGATGAGGAACTGCTGGAGGCGCTACGGAACCAAAATCGGGATGTCTTTCGCGGCCTCGACAACGGGGAGGATAGAATGATGGTTAAATTTAAAAGGAACGCGCGGAACCCCCAAACCAGCAATGTCGTCGTCAGCACGTCCCCGGCTATCTGGAACAGGATGCTCGAGAAGGGAAGAGCACGCATCGATCTCCAGACCGTCTTCGTCGATGACCAGTCGCCACTGGTTCAGTGCACGAGGTGCCTTGGATACGGGCATAGTCGGCGGCTCTGTAAAGAGCTCGCCGACTTATGTAGCCACTGTGGAGGCCCGCACCTCCGAGCACAATGTGACCAGTGGCTAAAGGCTGAAACACCGAAGTGCCACAATTGTGTCTTGGCGAAGATGGGGAAGATCGACCATAATGCATTCAGCCCTGAGTGTCCTGTTCGAGTTAGGTGGGATCGACTGGCACGTGCATCCGTCGCCTATTGCTAAGGTGGTCCCAGTAAACACGATGCCTTACAAGATACTCCAGGCGAATCTCCAAAGGAAGAAGTTGGCGACCCAAGAGCTTATGCTTGAGGCCGAGCGGCGCAAAGCCGCCGCAGCGCTGATCCAGGAGCCTTAAGTGGGCAGTGTGAAGAGGATGAGCGGGACCAGAGGTGTCCGAATCTTCCAGAGCACCAGGCAAGGAGAAGGGACTGTCAAAGCGGCAATAGCCGTCTTTGACCCTAAACTGACCGTACGACAGTACCCAGAACTCACCACGGACAACATCGTCGTGGTGGGGATCCAAACCGGTGCCTGGAGACTAACTCTGGTCTCGTTCTACTTCGAACCAGACCAGCCCTTAGGGCCATACCTGGACAGCCTCAAAAAGGTGGAAAGCGAGACCGGCCCGCATAGGCTCATCATGGGAGGAGACGCCAACGCCTGGAGTGTCTGGTGGGGCAGCAATGAGACAAACAGCAGAGGCGACGAAATGCTGGGAGCTCTCGATCAGCTTGGACTGCAGGTACTCAACAGAGGGGAAACTCCAACCTTCGACGTAGTTCGTGGTGACAGACGTTACACGAGCTGCGTCGACGTCACAGCCTGCACAGCAGATATGCTGACGGTGACCGACGGCTGGCGAGTCGTCGATGACCTGACGGGGTCGGACCACAACGGCATAGAGTTCAGCGTACACCTCGAAAAGTCTGTGGGTATCACGGTCAACCGGACTACCAGGATCTACAATACTAAGAAAGCAAATTGGGTGCAGTTTCGTAAGAAACTGCGCCAAATTATGCAAGAGAACAAACTCACCGTAAGTCTGTTCGATGATATCGACAGCGTGGACGATATAGACCTGGTAGTCGAGGGACTTACGACGGCAGTGCAAGATGCCTGCACATCCGTGATACCCAAAAAGAAGACCAAAGAGAGGATAACCGTGCCGTGGTGGTCTGATGAACTCGCCAGTCTGAAGAGGCTAGTGGTCACTAAAAAGCGGAGGATCCGCTGTGCAGCGCCAGTTCGTAGACCAAAGGTTGTTGAGGAGTACCTGAAACAGAAGGTAGAGTATGAGCGTGCAGTAGTCCAAGCTAAAATCGAGAGCTGGAAGGGGTTCTGCGAGAAGCAGGATAGGGAAGGCTTATGGGAAGGCATATACCGGGTGATTCGTAGGACGGAAAAGAGAGAGGAGGATATGCCGATGGTGAGGGACGGCAGGACCCTAGACCCACAGGCCTCGGCGAGGTATCTGGCACAGGTGTTCTACCCGGAGGATCGTTCGGAGGGGGATAACGAGGAGCACAAACAGATGCGGCAACGAGCTGAAGAGGTGAACGGGGGGGACGAAGCTGAACCTTCGGACCCTCCCTTCACACTCGACGAGCTGGAGCGAGCGGTCTCCTCGTTCAACCCCAAAAAAGCCCCCGGTTCCGACGGTCTGACGGTGGACATATGGGGCCACACGATCCGTCAAGACCCACATTTAGTTCTGCGCTTGGTAAACAAGTGCCTGGCGCATGGATACTTTCCGCGGTCCTGGAAAGAGGCAACTGTCGTCGTGCTCCGTAAACCCGCTAAAGACGACTACACCACCCCAAAATCATACAGGCCAATTGGGCTTTTGCCTGTTCTCGGCAAGGTCTTCGAGAAGCTGCTCGTGGCCCGACTCAAGTTTTATCTGCTACCCAGGATGAGTACTTGCCAGTACGGATTCATGCCCCAGCGAAGCACCGAAGACTCCCTCTATACGCTGATGGGGCACATTCGTGACGGACTCAACGCAAAGAGGCTTGTCACGATTGTGTCCCTGGATATTGAGGGGGCCTTCGATAGCGCATGGTGGCCAGCCATACGAGTCCGACTGGCTGAGGAAAAGTGTCCTGTAAACTTGAGGCGGGTCATAGACAGCTACTTGTCCGAGAGGGTGGTGAAAGTCAGATATGCGGGAGCGGAGTACGAATCCAGGACCGAGAAGGGATGCGTCCAGGGGTCAATCGGTGGTCCCATATTTTGGAACCTTGTGCTGGATCCTCTTTTAAAGGCTCTGGAGGAAATGGGGGTCTATTGCCAGGCGTTTGCTGACGACATTGTCCTTGTGTTCGATGGTGAGACGGCTCTTGAAATCCAGAGGGATGCCAATGTCGCCCTCGAGTACGTGCGAGCATGGGGTGTCTCGAACAAGCTTCGGTTTGCGCCGCATAAGACCAAAGCAATGCTGGTCACGCGCAAACTGAAGCATGACACCCCATGTCTCCGGATGGGTGGGGTAGACATTGGCATGTCTGAGGAAATCAAACTGCTAGGTCTCACCATCGACCACAAGTTGACTTTTAACACTCACGTTGCAAACGTCTGTTCCCGAGCCGTCGGCATATATAAACAGCTGTCGCGGGCAGCTAGGGTCAGCTGGGGTCTCCATCCAGAGGTAATTCGCTGCATCTATACGGCTGCAGTGGAGCCTATCATCCTGTACGCGGCGAGCGCGTGGTCGCCGGCCGCCAACAAAGTCGGGTTGCAGAAGAAGCTGAACGCCGTCCAGAGGAGCTTCGCGCAAAAGCTGTGCCGAGCCTACCGCACGGTCTCCCTACACTCAGCACTGGTGCTGGCTGGGATACTCCCTCTTGACCTCCGGATTAAGGAGGCAGCCTCGCTGTACGAGGCCAAGAGAGGGGTACCTCACCCAGCGCTGGGAGACCGGGAGATCGAGCGGGTGGTATCGGCACTAGAGATGCCGCATCCGGCTGAGCAGAGGGCCATTGCACTGCGACGCCTGGTAGACGAGGAACATTACAATGAGCACCGCGATTATGCGGTGCGAATATTTACAGACGGCAGCAAGATTGAGGGCAAGGTCGGAGCCGCAGTGTCGGTGTGGACCGACCAGGCGGAGGTCAAGGCCCTCAAACTTGCTTTGCCGTCTTACTCTACCGTCTACCAGGCCGAGCTTCTCGCCCTCTGCAAAGCAGTGAAGGAAGTCCTCCGAAGGACCGAGACGGCGTTCGCTATTTACAGCGACTCCATGGCAGCCCTCCAGACAGTCGTGAACCCCGAAGCCCTCCATGCCCTCGCAGTAGAAACAAGAGACGCCATCCGCTGCATTCACGCCCAGAACAAGAGCGTCTCCCTGTTCTGGGTGAAAGCTCATGCGGGGCTGGAGGGCAACGAGAGAGCCGACTTGCTCGCGAAGGAGGCTGCCCTGAAGTCGAAGCGGCAACCCGACTACGACAAATGCCCGGTTTCATTCGTCAAGCGTATGATCCGAATGGAGACGCTGGGCGAATGGAACCGGAGGTATTGTGCAGGAGAAACGGCGGCCACGACGAAGATGTTTTTCCCCTGTGCGATCGCCGCGTACAGGACGATAAGAAGGATGGAGATGACCAAGGAGCTGACCCAAGCCCTGACAGGCCACGGCGGGTTCTCCGAGTACCTGACTCGCTTCAAGTGCAAGGAGAACCCGGCGTGTGCCTGCGACCCCGACAAGCAGGAGACAGTCCTCCACCTCCCGACGGACTGCCCGGTATATGCCTTCCCTAGATACAACTTGGAAATAAAAGTTGGAGAAAAAATTACCCAAAGAAATCTCAGTTTCCTAATAAGCAACCAAAAACATAGAAGCGACTTCATTGAATATGTTACAAAAATCGTTATGTCAGCTAACAAAAGGAATAAAACTTAAATTCGGCAACAAATACGAACTATTTTCTTTAACATTATTTATTTTAGACTATTTTTAAATTATATATTATGATATAATGACATGAATTTTTAATGATTGAGTTTTTAATATACGAATGATTATGAAAAGGATTTTAACATTTATTAATATTATATTATTACATTCCATAGAAACTGACCATGCTTATCTTAAGTAAGTAAAACTTCTGTCAACAGCCCATATAAATCCCTGCGCAACTTGACGGCAGGGGCCTTTCGCATGGCAGGAGTGGTTTTTAGCCGGTAGGAGTCCGGCACTACCCAGGCTGCCTTCTTGCAAGGTAGTCTGGGTGTCCATGATGGATTTCCCACTCCTGCCACATATAAAAAAAAAAAAAAAAAAAAAAAAACCTAACCTAACCTAACCTAACCCACAGGGATCAGAAAATTAGTTTTATATTTTATATTGTATTTAATTCTTTTATTGACACCTCTTTTGAGGAAAAATTATTATTGACCATTTGATCCTTCCTTTACAGGGATCAAAATTTTTTTTTTTTGTTTTATATCAAAGGTTTATTTATTTTTATTTAATACCGATTCCCTCTCCTCTACTCTTCCATCATGTTTCTCTCCAGGACCCCAGCAAAGAAATCTACAGGTCACCAAGTCTCTCTATCGAATGCGGCACTCTCCATCACTTTCGAGGGAGAGGCCTCCCCTCCCAGTGCTTCAACTCAAGCCTCTAGTGTGAGGCGAAGCATTGGTGAGTGGGAAAATGGGAAGGCGATGGAGTCACAATCCCTTTCATCGGCCGCCGCTTACCCACCTAAAAAATCGGTCCCAACAGTGACGGCTCCTCAGAAGTCCACACGGCGAGCTTTGATCCAGCCAGATTCCAAGGCTGTGGCACACCGAACTTCCACCGAGACGGCGGGAGCGTCACCGGGAGGGAGCCAGTCGCAGATAAATAAACCCGCCGACTGGGTGACCGAGGCTCGGAACTGCCTTCTGCGCGCGAAGTCGCACCTCGGCGACTCGCGTAATCTGAGGGCAGACCTCAAAGCTGGGATCACCCAGTCGGTGGAACGGCTATATCAACTGGTTAAGGAAGGGGTGGCGGCCGCTGTACATGCGAGGGGGGCTGGGACGGTAAGGGAGGAGGCCATCACGGCAACACCCCCGACAGAAGTGCCCAGGAGCTTCCCGGAGGTTGACTCGTTGCTCGCTTCACTAGCGGAGCACAGCACGTTAGTGAAGGAGAGCAGCGAGAAGATGGAGAAGCTGCGGCAGGCGATGGAGAGGCAGGGAGAAGTACTAAAAAGTAGGCTCTGGCAACCCTAGTGACAGGTCGTGAAAAAACGATCTCTTAGACAAATTATCTTTAAAAATTAGTTAATTAAGTATATTTTGTGTAAATTCTATTATAAAATTTAGAATCTTAGTGTAAAGTGTGACACTCAGTGTTTGTACTGTGTTTGGTCGTGATATTTCATCAATAAAGATATCTTCGTTCGACCAGCTGTCAAAATTTGAATTGTTTGGATTGCAGATTTGAAATCATCAAACCCGGGGAGTACTTTGTTTTATTTTATAGCTTATTAAAGTCATATTTACACACTATTCAACACCTGTATACTCTGCTCAGGGTTCTGAGCTACGTCCAGAACACATTGGCACCGTTTATGTCTCCTTTTACTTGACAAACTGTGGAAGTAAAATCGACGACTAAAACATAAGCCCCAGACAAAACTTACACTACATTACTTACTTCACATATATTTTATTATTTTCAATCTGCTTTACCTTAACTTCCTAGATTAATAACTGTCTCCATTATCAAACTAATGATATCCGTACTTAATTAATTTTATAAATAAATAGCAAATCTTACAATATTGGCTTAGCAATAATAATCTCTCAATTAAATCAATCAATAAATAAGTAGTTTCTTTTCCTCTTCATAATATCTCCTTAAAATTTTTTTTTTTTTTTTCTTATTTTCTTCTACCTACACTACTAGTTAATATTATATTATAAATTCTAAATTTCAATCTTCTTTTTTGTTTCTTTATTTCTTTTTAACTATTTGTCTGCCCCTAAGTATCTCAAGTTCCTTACTCAATAAGCATCTCATCAAATACTAAGCCTTTTATTGTAACATTCCAGGAGCCACTCGGGAAAGTTTATAATATGATGACCCGTGGAGCTACAGTTCGTGACATGCATGTAAAACTGAGTGCAGCACTGAAGGAGCTGGAGGTTTCAAGAAAGACTTGTAATGACCTGCTGCGGGAAAGAGAGGAGAGCGAGGTGGAAGTTGGGAAGTTAATAGACAAAAACACTCAACTCAAGAGACAGCTTGTAGAGCTGCACACCCAGCATATGGACATACTTGAGCAGCATGACCATCTCCGTCAACTTGTGTCCGAGTTTCAGGAATGCAGAGACACTCATGACCAGGCACTAAGTCGTATATCAGGCCTTGAAGCGGAATTGTGCAAGGCTCGCAACACAATTTCTGCTGTAGATACTTTGAAAGCTAGTGAACAGGTTACTAACACCAATAACCTCTTCGACAAGCTCGTGGGTAGTGTTGCCGGACTGGAGTGTGAGAAACCTACTGTTATCATAGACTTAACCAGGGATGATACCATAACTAAAGGTCCAATTCTAAGTAGTCATAATAAAATTAAGAAGTACATTAAAATCACCAAAAACATTAAAAAGTACAAAAAACTATTAAAGACACAGAATGTTTATAAATGTAATATTAATCTTAGAAAGCAGCGTAATAACTTACATAAGCAATTAAATGAATGTAATTATAATTTAGAAAAAAGCAAAATCTTGTATGATATTGATATACAGAACCTCCAAAGGGAATTATTGAGTAGGGAAAATACAATAAAGGAAATATTTTGTAAATATGAGTCTTGCCAACAAATGTTGAGTGAGCGCATGCAGGAGGCTTGTGAGTTGGTGGACTTGGTGAAGTTCAACGCAGAGAGGTATGAGTCATTGACTAACAATATCACCTGTAGTTGTGCTCTTGCTTCGCCACCTCCCATGTCTCAGTATGAAATTCCTATGCCTTCCAATGTTGTACATAATAACAATTCAGAATCAATAAACCCTTGTCAAAGTAACATTTTGGTATATTCAGATAGATTAGGGACAGGTTTTGGGTCTTTGTTAAATAACCGTTGCAAACATACCATTATGAGTCATTGTTACCATAACCTGCATTTTAACGAGCTTGTTGATAAAATAAAAAATACACAAATTAATGAGCAGACCACAGTGGTACTTTTGATTGGAAACAGTCTTAGTTTAACTAAAAGGGACTTGGTTAGTGGTATTGAAACCCTGCTTAAATTGAAATTAGGAAAATTAATTTTGTGTGCATTGCCCTATTCCAACAGTTTATGTGAACTTGATAACAATTACATTTATAGCCTAAATAACTTGATGCACATTTTGTCATGTCGTCATAGTGACCGTATATTATATTTTGACACAAACAATTTTGTTAGAGATTTTATTTTGATTCGGGAACATACAAGTATGTTTCTTCCCAAAAAAAGTCGACATTTGTTGGCTACTTTGTTAGCATACAATATACACGCAGTTATTGATGATTTAACTGAGATTAGGTTAGGTGACAAATCAGTATTATCTAGTATACCTAATAATACTGATATAGACTCTTTAAACTTTTAGTAACGACAAAAGGGAAGCCTATTAATAACATTTTACTATACCATCAGAATATAAATCGCTTCTCTGGCAAAATACTAGATGTGGAAATGTTAATAGATAGATATAATATGGATATCTTATGTTTTTGTGAAACCTGGTTAAAACCAGATAGAATGCAGTTTAATGTAAATAATTTTTCAGTTGCCAGTGCGTACAACAGATCATCAATTGGGGGTGGCACCTTGATATTATGTAATAATTCTTTAAGATATAAGGAAAGGAAAGATATCACTGCTTGCTCTGTTGATCGCTTATGCGAGGTAGCATGTGCAGAGGTTGAAGGCCAAACTTTCTTATGTGTTTACAGACCACCCGCATCAAACTTGACATCTTTTTTGGTTGTAATAGAAGAAATACTAAATAAACTTATTAGAGATAACAAATTAGTTTTCGTTTGTGGGGACTTAAATATTGATTTACTCATAAATTCATCAGAAAAATGTAAACTTCTCTCATTGTTTAATTCTTTTAATTTAAAATGTATTTTTAATGAAGCTACAAGAATAACTCCCACTTCAGCTTCATGCATAGATAATATTTTTACTAATTGTGATATAAAAGAGTCATCACTGATTAGTGGAGTGAGGTCTGACCATACGGGTCAACTTGTATCTTTTGAGTTAGTCAAAAAGTTGCAATTAGATTCAACTGCAGAGTTTAGACCGCTTACTAAAAATAAATTAAATTATTTTAATAACAATGTTCTTACTAGTCTCTCAACAGCCAATTTTGATTCACAAGACCCCAATGTAAATTATGGTACATTATTCTCTACAGTGTGTCAGGAATTTAATAAGGCTTGTCCAGTTAAAAAGGTTCAAGTCAATAATAAATCCAAATTTAATGAATGGGCTACTACTGGAATTAGAAAAAGCAGAGATACTTTATATCAGCTATACCAGGAAAAATCATTATCGTCTGATCTTAACTTTCATAACCATGTTAGAATGTATTCAAAGATGTTCAAAAGAGTCTGCGCCCAAGCTAAATCTAAGTCAATAAGTAAGATAATTAAAAATTCTAACAATAAAATAAAAGCTGTCTGGAAGGTGATAAACAAGGAAACTGGAAGAACAAACCAGCGAGATCGAAATGAATTGTCCCTAAAAATTGATAATGAAATCATTTCAGACAGGACCGAAGTGGCTGAGAAGCTAGAAAACTTCTTCACCAACATCCCAATAGAAGTTACGAAATCTCTCCCTTCTTCATCTTTGTTAGCTGAATCTTTTTTAAAAGAAAATTTCACAAAGGATGTACCAACCTTTGAATTTAAGCGTATTTCTGTTGATATGATTAAAAATACATACAAAAGTCTTAATATAAAAAACACTGAGGACTTATGGGGTATATCCGTTAAGGTTCTTGGAGATATTATTGATACAATTGCTCCTGTCCTAACAGGCATATTTAATCAATGTCTAGACAGCGGTACATTCCCTGATTTAATGAAACATAGTAAAGTAGTACCAATTTTCAAATCAGGTAGTAAGAGTGATCCCTCTAATTATAGACCAATATCTGTGCTTCCAGCATTGAGTAAAATATATGAAAAAATCATGCTCGACCAGATGTTGTCTCACTTTAATTCAAATAGGATTTTGCATAGTCATCAGTTTGGCTTCACGAAAGGAAGGTCAACGACGGATGCAGGAGTGAATCTCATCAGTCACATTTTAGAGTCCTGGGAGAAGTCCCAGGATGCTATTGGCATATTCTGTGACCTCTCAAAAGCATTTGACTGTGTTGACCATAATACTCTGATCTGTAAATTACATCATTACGGAATTCGTGGAAGAGCTGCTGATCTTGTTTTTTCCTATTTATCTTGCAGGCAGCAAAAAGTATCCATAAATGGGGTAACGTCCTCGGGGTCTTTAGTAAGGATGGGCGTGCCCCAGGGTTCAATTCTTGGCCCTTTCCTTTTTCTGGTTTATGTTAATGACCTTCCTTACATGATGGCTAATTTATCAGATATAATTCTATTTGCTGACGACACTTCTCTTATTTTTAAAGTGGATAGAAAAGATGCGGATGTCTTGCGTGTTAACGAAAGTCTGGCTGTTCTTTCGAAATGGTTCGCAGCCAATAATCTTTTACTAAATGCAAATAAAACTAAATGTATAAAGTTTTCATTACCGAATGTTCCTCAAGTTGGCGTCAATCTAATTCTTGATAGCAAAAAACTTGATGTAATTACAGAAACTGTGTTCTTAGGTATAACTGTCGATTCCAAACTGCAGTGGGGTGCTCATATTAGAACTCTCTCAGGTAGATTAAGCTCAGCGGCATATGCAGTAAGAAAAATAAGGCAGTTGACAGATGTCGCCACAGCTAGGTTAGTTTACTATGCCTATTTCCACAGTATTATGTCTTATGGCATTTTACTGTGGGGATCTGCAGCTGATGTAGACTCGATTTTCGTATTGCAAAAGAGAGCAATCAGGGCTATTTATAAAATGGGTCCTCGCGAGTCCCTCAGAAATAAATTCAAAGAAATCGATATATTGACACTGCCTTCTCTTTATATCTTAGAAAGTATTTTGTATGTTCGTAAAAACCTAGGACTTTTCAAGATTAGAAGCGATTTCCATAATATAAATACTCGTAGTAAACACGAAATTATATTACCCAAATGGAGATTAGCCAAGACCAGTAAGTCATTTTTAGTAAATAGCATACGCTTTTATAACAAGCTACCAAAAGCGGTGACTGAACTTAGCGAAGGAAAGTTCAAAACCCATATTAAGCGTGTATTAACCAAAAAAGCATATTACAAGGTTAAAGACTATGTCGAAGATACGCTTGTTTGGCAATGACTACCTCTGCACTTGTGGCCCCCTGGTAACTCATAATAATGTGTGAATGTATCTATTAACTGCTCCATCTTTGTCGTAACATTTTTTTTTTTTTTTTTCTAACACATTGCTTTTGCAATATTTTTATTTTATTTTATATTATCTGACTCCAACCACATTAAATTCGTTAGTTTTTCTTTTTTGGTTGTTAACGTCTCATTTATTGACAGCTTTTTTTTATATAGCCTTTTTTTATAATGTAAATGGAAGAACACTGTAGACTCCACGAATTCTTAGATTACTTCATATTTTGACTCACTTTTTTTAAATGATTATTTTGATGATTTTATTGTGCTTTTGAGTACAATATAGACCGGTTTACACTGTTCTTAAATAATACCTATACTTTTAATACTGTAATATGGAAATATTGTAACTACAACCATTTTTTTTTAAAAGAGTAACCATGGAGTTTCTTGCCGGTTCTTCTCCATAGGAAACGACCAATTTCGAACCGTGCACTAGCTTCTGACGTTTTATAAGTGCCCATGTAGGCCTATGTGAAATAAAAAACTTTTGACTTTGACTTTGAACTGGAAAAGGCGGCCACTTACGCGAGTGTAGCGGCGGGTCCACCGAAAAGGCAGACCCCAGGAAGGACCGCGCTGCACTCCGTAGTGGTGACGTCCAAAGATGAAGGGGTTTCTGGAGAGGAGGTCTTACAGAAGATTAGAGAGGCAGTAAAGGCCAAAGAGGGAGGAGTGGAAATTAATATTATATAATAATTTTAAGTTTTACTACAACATAGGTACTTGCAAACTAACTGCTTGACGTGGATTCGCTTCCATTAATTATTTTGTATAAAAATAATGATTTCAGAGTACTTTGTTATTTTTATTTACATGTGTAAAAAAAGGACTTTTTTATATATTAGGCGAGGCGAAACGCTTAGTACGGACCGTAGAGGTTTCAACAACGTAAGGGTGAATATTCGACACGATATGTGCGAATTATCCGTTTGACGGCGATTGTATCAGTGTAAAATCCTCTTAACATAGCAGAAAGTGATGTGACGGTGCGATACGTATTTATAACAGTACAGTTTTGTTGGTAAGGTGCAGTGTGGTTGTCTGCCTGAATGAATTAAACTAAAATTCGGACGTCCTTGGGGACCAATCTGGATCATAAAATACGGAGTGACGTGTCAACTACACATGTTATTTCTAATTTTATGAAGAGACGTGAGACAACCTGTCCTGAATCTTAGTTTAATGATTACGGTATCCTAAAATTTAGACGTCCTGGGAGTCCAATCCGGATCATAAAACACAGAGTAACGTGTCATCTACACACGAAACCTCTAATTTTATGGAGAGACGTGAGACAAGCTGTCCTAAATTTTAGCATACTATATTCAGATAGTTTGCTTAGTAAAAATTTGAAGTGAAAATGTGAAGCTTAGTTATTTGCTTAGTATTATAGTGGCATAGTGGCATTGCGCAAGAACCTAGTAAGAAGCCGAGGTAAGCAATTATATTTAAAAGTGGAATAGGCCTTAGTGACGTGCAGGGTGGTGGTGTCGTATCTGAATGAATTAAACTGAAATTCGGACGTCCTTGGGGTCCAATCTGGATCATAAAATACGGAGTGACGTGTCAACTACACATGTTATTTCTAATTTTATGAAGAGACGTGAGACAACCTGTCCTGAATCTTAGTTTAATGATTACGGTATTCTAAAATTTAGACGTCCTGGGAGTCCAATCCGGATCATAAAATACAGAGTAACGTGTCACCTACACACGAAACCTCTAATTTTATGGAGAGACGTGAGACAATCTGTCCTAAATTTTAGCATACTATATTCAGATAGTTTGCTTAGTAAAAATGTGAAGTGAAAATGTGAAGCTTAGTTATTTGCTTAGTATTATAGTGGCATAGTGGCATTGCGCAAGAATCTAGTAAGCAGTCGAGGTAAGCAATTATATTTAAAAGTGGAATAGGCGCTGAACCAGTGTTTTAAGACATCATTCAACTAAACGATTGCTTGTTTGCTCACCATGGCCGTCCTTCAATAAAAGATAGTGAGTATTTTATAAATTAGATTTTGAAAGTGGAATAGGCGCTGAACCAGTGTTTTTAACATATCATTCACAAAAATGTTATTGTGCATTCTATCCCACGCGACAAGCGGAGCGTAGCGAAGCGATGTCGCATCAAGTGGGATAGAATGCCCAATAACATCCTACTATTGGTGTTAAAATGATTAAGCATTTGATTTAACATCACCTTTTCAAATATCTTGCTAAAAACCGGCAAAACGGACACCGGCCTATAATTATTAGTGTCTTTACTGTCTCCGGATTTAAAAAGTGGTATCACTTTACTATATTTCATTAGATAGACTCCTTGATCTATACACAAATTAAATATTAACGATAAGTACGGCGCTACAGTCTCAATAATTGAGGTACAAACTTTGATAGACATACCCCATAGATCTTCTGTCAATTTAATCTTGATTTCTTTAAAAGCTTTTATTACTGTTATGGGGTTTATATGTTTAAAGTTAAATTCAGTCGAACAGGCTGCAACGTTCGCCTGTAATAAACCAAAAGCATGCGATGGCGACGAATTTAGGGCTTCAGTAGTTTTAATTGGAATACTGGTAAAGAAATTTACAAATTCTTCTGCAACTAGTTTGTTATCGCTAATAAGACCATGATGAGTCTCCAATGTGTAATCATTATTATTTCTTTTGTTTCTGTTGGTTTCATTATTTATTATATTTCAACCCGTTTTTATTTTATTATCTGCTGTTTTAACTTTGTTGCTGATGTAAAAGGCCTTAGCTGCCTTACAAGTATTTTTAAACATTTTAGAATAAGTAGCAACATATTTATTAAAAGTTTCAGTGTTAATAATAGGCTTAAGGCCATACAACTCGAAAAGTCTTTCCCTACTTATTCTGATTCCTTTAGTTGCCCAGTCACTAAATCTAAACTTAGGGCAGATAGTTTTAGTTTTTTTCTCAAACGTCTGATTAAACTCCTTTTGAACTACTGAAAAAAAATTTTTATACAAAATATTACCATTGTTTTCTGCAAGGTTCCAATCACCCAACCTGCTAGTTAAAGTGCTATTAAATTTATTTAGTTTACCGGAAATATCGTCACGCTATCACTAACTCCCTTTTCTTTCATATCACCTCTCACACAATCCAGCCATCTTTTCTTTGGCCTCCCTCTCCGTCTCCATCCATCCACATGTAAATTCATAACTCTTTTAGCAACATGCTTTTCATCTCTCCTCTTTACATGACCATACCAAGACAAACGATTTCCTTTTTAACCGACTTCTAAAAAAGGAGGAGGTTCTCAATTCGGATGTTTGTATTTTTTTTTTTTTTTTTTTTTTATGTATGTTCGGGCATAACTTCGTCGCTTGCCAACCGATTTGAAAAATTCTTTTTTTGTTGGAAAGGGTATACTTTCCAAATGGTCCCATAGTCACCAAGTCGGGATCTGATGATGGAATCTTGGCTAAATCGAGGGAACTCCTCAAATATTATAGGCAACTATATAGTCATTTTGATATTTTCATCAAGGAGTTAAGCATTTACAGTCAAAAAGTGACATTTGATGAGGTGGAACTGGTTAAGAAGACCAGAAATTGCCAACGGAACTTCATACTCAAACAAATATCACAATGAACATAGTTAAGCGACTATGACAATACAAATAAATGAATAGTTCTGAATAGTTATGTTGAAAATGGTATCATCGAAGTAACCTGATGATAGTGATGGAGCTGGAAGATAGGCACCGGAACTCCGTAATTAATGAATGTATCCTACCCGTGTTTGGGCTTATTAGAAATGTCATGAGATGCACTTTGGCTATAAGGTACTATCGAAGTGATCTGATGATGGAGCCGGAAGGTGGAAGGTAGACACGGGAACTTCATGTGAAAATGATGTATTCTAGCAGGGTTTGAGTTAGTTGGAATTGACATGAGAAAAAAGTACTCTGGCTGTAAGTGTGTTGCAACTAAAAACTATGAAATAAAAAAACTTTTTATAAAAAAAATATAACCGACTTCACAAAAAAAACACTAAAACGATCAAAATAATTTTAATTTCGGAAGTCGGTGTTAAATAAGGAACAAACAATAACGAAAAACACCGACTTCCGAAATTAAAATTATTTTGATCGTTTTAGTGTTTTTTTTGTGAAGTCGGTTATATTTTTTTTATAAAAAGTTTTTTTATAACCTTTCAGTCACTGGCGCCACTTTCAAACTTCCCCTTATGTACTCATTTCTCACTTTATCCATTCTCGTCACACCACACATCCATCTTAACATTCTCATCTCCGCTACATGCAATCTTTTTTCATCCGTCTTTTTCACAGCCCAACATTCTGATCCATACAGTATGACAGGCCTTATCACGGACTTGTAGATTTTACCCTTCAACTTGAGGGGCATCCGTGGGTCACAAGTTGTTCCCGTGACCTGTCGCCATTTCATCCATCCTGCGTTGATCCGATGTGTTACGTCCCGGTCTACCTCACCATCCCCTTGGACGAGCGACCCGAGGTACCGAAATTCGGAACATATCGGTATGGGCGTTCCGGCGAGAGCTAAGGGCACTGGATTGGAGAGACCGCCGAAATCGTAGAACAAGTACTCCGTTTTGGTTCTCCTCAATTTCAGGCCAACACTCTCCAATCTGTGCCACCACACCTCCAATCTGTTCTGGACCTCTAGGCCACTCTCGGCAACCAGCACAATGTCATCGGCAAACAACATACACCAGGGAGCCTCTTCCTGAATGTCCGACGTCAGAGCGTCCATTATCATTAGGAAGAGGTAAGTGCTGAGGGCCGACCCTTGGTGTAAGCCGACAGCCACATTGAAGCTTCCAGTAGTGCCCACTGAAGACCGGACTTGGGTACTGCATCGGCTGTACATCGCTCGGATCAACTGCACATACTTCCCAGGCACACCTATCTCCTTAAGGGCCCACCACAGAACCTCACGAGGTACCCGGTCATATGCCTTTTCGAGGTCAATGAATACCATGTGTAAGTTTTCATGCGCACCTCTGTATTTCTCGCACAGCTGGCGTATAGCAAAAATGGCATCCGTTGTACCCCGACCAGGCATAAAACCGAATTGGTTCTGTGAAATTTCACTCTCTTCTCTCAGTCGCCTTTCAATAACTTTCTCCCAGGCTTTCATAGTATGTGACATTAGCTTTATTCTTCTATAATTGTTGCACTCAAGCACATCACCTTTGTTCTTAAAAATGGGCACCAAAGAACTGCTGCACCACTCATCAGGTATGGCTTCTTCCTGCAACAACTTATTGAAGAATAAAGCTAACCACGTCCATCCATCCACTCGCAATAACTTCCACACTTCAACTGGTATTCCATCTGGACCAATGGCTTTACCATTCTTCATTCCATTTAGTTAGGATAGCAATCCTAACTTCATCCATACTAACCATTCTCAATAACCCCACATTCACTTGGTTATTCTCTAACACACTACTCCAATTATTTTCCTCATTCATCAGTCTTTCAAAATAGTCCTTCCACCTCTTTTTGATTTTCTCATCATCCGATATAATCATTCCAGTTTCATCTCTTATACATCTTACCTGGCAAACATCTCTCGTCTTTCTCTCTCTTATTCTAGTAAGCCGGTATAGTTCTTTTTGGCCTGCAGGACTGTCCAGTGTGTCATATAATTTGTCCTGGGCTTTTGATTTTGCTATGGCCACGGCTTTCTTCGCTTTCTTCTTTAAAACGTCATACTCACTCTTTTTTTCAGCTTTTAAACTAGCGTTTCCTGGCTCTACACGCTGCCACTCCTTGAATTTTCTCTTCTTTTCTTTCAATACATTCTGAACTTCTGTCGACCACCACCATGTATCCCTATCTATTATGCCCTTTCCTTTCGTCTCTCCCAAAATATCTTTCGCTGCATGCCTGATACACCCAGCTATCTCATTCCAACTTTCATTTATACTTCGATCATTCATATGTCCCATCTCTATCATTCTGTCCACCACTCGTTCCCTGAACTTATTCGCACAATCATTCCTCTCTAACATATGCCATTTTATTTTAGGGGGAGGACGCTCTTTGTGTTTGTTAAACAGTATTTTGACCACTGATGTCATAATTAGGAGTCTGTGCTGTGAGACTAGGTCATCTCCTGGCAGTATTTTGCAGTCTTTGACATGCTTTAAGTTGTTGCGCCGAACTAGAAAGTAGTCGATTTGGGTCTTATGACTACCACTATGAGCAACAAGTTTATGAAAAGACTAGCTCTGCCCACGACTTCGTTCGCGTGGACTACAGGATTTTGAAATTATTTTTTTTTTTTGCTAAAATAAAAGTAGCCTGTGTTAGTTAACTTACTCCTTATTACATCAGCTACCTGCCAAAAAAAATTCCCGTCAAAATCGGTTCAGCCGTTTCAGAGATTAGCCGGAACAAACAGACAGACAAACAAAAATTGTAAAAAACGTTATTTTGGTATATATATCATATAGTATCATATATATATGATACATAATGTGCATGTTGTGAAAAGCGGTTAATTCAATATTACAAACAGACACTGCCATTTTATTTATATGTATGTCCTCAAAGAGATGTCAGCAAACCGTAGTGGCCCAGCAGGGATGACGCCCGCTAGCACCGCGAGGAGATCCTGACAAGGGAACCTGTAGTCCTAGAACGTGAAGGGCATCTGAAGGGCACAGGTGTGGTTTTAGTCAATAACAATCTGACACGCCCTCTCGCTCCACCCAGAGCGGGAAAAGTCATTGGATGATTTCCACACTTATCAAAAAAAGGGTAGAGTGGGGAAAGTCGGACAGCGAGCTCCCCTTGCTCGCCGTCCGCAAACCCGGGGGTAGTACTCTATTCTACGCTACCCAATTCAAGTAAAGTTGAGTTGAGTAGAGTACGCAAGGAAGAGTATGATAGAGTATAATAGAGTACCAGTTGACGGGAGCGAGGCCGCGGGCAAAAGCTAGTATTAGATAAAATAAATCTCAGTCCTTAAAACAAATCTATTTCTATGTTTCAGACATCGTCGTCGCCACACACACACAACTAGAGTTTTACAACAATGATGGTACACGGACGCACACACAAGTTATACCATCGGCTGCTCTGATCACTTCAGTAACATACGATCCTGTGCACTACAGGGTGCTGTTTAGCGACCTTCACGACTCGACCGTGTTTATATCGAGCTTGGACGTATCAACCGAGACTGTACAACGTTTAGTTACGACAACAACGAACAACTGGGTGAGGCTCGTCTACGACCCCGTCACACAAGCTCTCTATTGGAAGGAGAAAACTAGTATAAACAGGTTTTCATTAAGTCCTGCATCTTCTAACCAAGCTGATGGAAATGTTTTAGTTAGCTTGGATTACTACTGCTGGGATCTCGCCGTGGACATCTATGGAAGGTACGTTACTAGTGAGTAGTACCCGCACACGGGCCACAAAAAAACGCCTCCACAAAAAGAAGCTTGAAACGGCTTTGTTTTTGTGGCTCCTGTGCGGGGACACTAACGAGAAGATCGGAAAACTTGTTTTTTGTATTGAGAACAGTTTTCATTTGTTTCATGAAATAATCAAATAACATACTCAATCTTATTTGCACTTATCTACACTTCATCATTCATCATCATCATCATTTCAGCCGATACACGTCCACTGTTGGATATAGGCCTCCCCCAAACGTCGCCACATCGAACGTTCCTGTGCGTCCCGCATCCATCGGTTTCCCGCCACCTTCACCAGGTCATCGGTCCACCTTGTAGGAGGCCTTCCAACGCTGCGTCTTCCGGTACGCGGTCGCCACTCCAAAACCTTTCGGCCCCAACGGCCATCTATTCTGCGAGCAATGTGCCCTGCCCATTGCCACTTAAGTTTGGCAATTCTTTGTGCTATGTCGGCAACCTTAGTTTTCCTGCGGAAATCTTCATTTTTTATTCGATCACGCAAGGAAACCCCGAGCATAGTCCTTTCCATTGCTCTTTGGGTGACTTTAAGCCTTCTGATGAGGCCCATTGTGAGCGACCACGTTTCGGAGCCATATGTCATCACTGGCAACACGCACTGATTAAAGACTTTCGTCTTGAGACACTGTGGTATGTTAGACGAGAAGATACCGCGTTGCTTCCCGAACGCTGCCCAACCAAGTTGGATTCGACGGTTGACCTCTTTCTCGAAGTTAGACCTACCCAACTGGACTGTCTGTCCGAGGTAGACGTAATCGTCCACAACTTCGAGTGTAGAGTCTCTGACCTTGATAGGAGTGCGCGCTACATGGTTGTTAATCATGATTTTGGTTTTATCCATGTTCATTTTAAGACCCACTCTTAGAGAAGCTCCACTTATAATATTATAAATGTGAAAGTAACTGTCTGTCTATCTGTTACACTTTCACGGTTAAATTACTAAACCGATTTTGACGAAATTTGTTACGGAGATAGCTTCAAACTCAAGGATGGACATAGGCTACTTTTTATCCGTCTTCGACTTCGCGTCCGCTATAAATAACATTCACGCGAACGAAGCCGCTGGCAGAAGCTAGTAATATCATAAAAGTGAAGTGTAAGTTAGTTTGAACGTACTAATCTCAGGAAGCACGTGTCCGAATAGAAAAATTCTTTATCAGTTGGATAGCCCATTTAATTTATTCAGATATTACATTTTTTCTATGTAGGAGGTAATCTCTGAAAATACAAGTCCGATTGCTGCACCATTCGACAGTAAAGGCCAGTAAAAAAAAATTGTTACAGTATTGCACAAAGTTTAACAGATAAACATGTCGACTGGTAACCCATCACTTCGCGGACTGACAGGCAGATAGTGGTGTGTGGAAGGTGACGCGCTTGGAAATGGCGTCTCTCTCAGCGCGTCCGGTTAAATGTAAAAATAACTATGTCTGTTGTGTCTGTTACGCTTTCACGCTTTAACTACTGAACTGATTTTGATGATATTTGGAACACAGTAAGCTTGAAACCCAACAAAAGATATACGTCCGCAATAACCGACATTTATCCAGACGAAGTCGCGGGAAAAAGCTAGTTAAGAAAAGATTATTAAATTTTTCAAGATTATAAAATTAAATTTTACTTGAAAATAATGTATCTATTTATGTTCCGCTATGTTTGCCCTTGTGTGTAGGTTTATGACTCAGCTGAATTCCTCTTGAATTTTGTTAATATTGATGGATGTTTACAAATTACAGGTATATTTACTGGATCACAAACTATGAGATAGAGAGGGCTCGGTTAGATGGCTCCGAGAGAGAAGTTTTAATATCAGGTACTGTTGTGTGGCGACTAAGCTTAGCCATCGATCAACAAACACAAAAAATGTACTGGACTGAGCAAACACATAGTAGTGATGGTCACGTGTCTATTGAAAGTGCAAACATTAATGGAAAGAACAGAACAACACTATATATTGTAAGAAACACTGATTATGTATTTTCCTTGGCCGTGTCAAAAGACTTTATATACTGGCAGAACTATGAGGAACAGGGAATTTGGCGATTACCGAAGTATTTAACACAAACTGTGGCAACAAAACTAACCTCACCGTCTAGCTTAGACTGTTGGCCTTGTCATCGTATAGCAGCCAACTACACGATAAAGGAACAAATTCAGGGGATAAACAGCTGCGACGCTCTCCAGGGTCTGATTCCGAATGACTCGAAGAGTGAGTCTCCAGCACCAGTCTGTCAGAACTACTGCATTCAAGGAGAGTGTAGCGTCAGTGCTGAGGGACAACCTACATGCAGGTAAAACGTGTTCATCGCACAGATATTCGGGGTCAGCTCACGATGCTTGAAGAAATGAAGCCGCGGGGTTTATTCAGATTCTCTTATGTGATACGTATATGTTGTTGTGTACTAACTCTAATAATTATAATTCGCGCAGCATCACTTCGCGTCTCGGTGTGAGCTGACCCTAACGTTTTTCACTGACGGCAAGTTAAGCGACGCCTACAAATGTTACATGTCTAACGGTAACAGATCCTTAAGCATCCACGTCATTACCAGCTTCGAAATGTAAAGTTAGAATTCCTGGAACAGTGACGCGCGTCTAACACACACGATACTTTCGCGGGCTTGCGGACGGCGAGCAATGGGTAGCTCGCCGTCTGACCGTCCAGAAGTCGACCGGACCGAGCCCAAGTCGTTGACGGCGCGTAATGTTCCACGCGCAACCTCAAGGAGATGTCAGCAAACTGTAGGGCCCCAGCAGGGTCGAAGCCTACAGGGGCCATGGGTTCGCTTCTGAAAGGAAAACCCGGCCCTGGAATACAAGGCAACGAAGGAATGTACGAGTGAGTTTTAATCAGTAGTATCTGACTCGCTCTCCCGCCCCGCCTTGGAGCGGGAGATGTCATTGGATGATTTCCCACATAAAAAAATTGAACACATATTAATTTCAATGTTTAATGTGTCTTGTGAACTGTGGGACAGAGACTTGATTCATTAAACCCCAAGCGAACGCAACTTTTACTACAGGATCAGCTCTTTTCTACGAATTTCTACGAATACAGTTTATGTTTGTATTAATTGGCAAATGTAAGAAAAAGATGATTGATTTAGGGTTTATAAAAATATAGGTCAATAAAAATAGGTTCATTTTCATGAGTACTTTTAACCCCTGAAATATACTAAAGTTCCTTATTGCTGATCGAATTCATGAACATTCTATTTGATTGTAAATCATGTTTAGTGACGCGCAGTGGTCGCGCACCTCGTTTGCGTGTTACAACTAGTCACAATATCTGTTGGTCGGCTGAGTGACGCTGTTTCTTATCTTCATTATTTCAGTTGTAAAGCCGAATACTCCGGGGAGAGGTGCGAACTAAACGCGTGCCATAAGCACTGTTTAAACGGCGGTGTTTGTTCATTGAACGAAGAGGGTAAGCCGGCCTGCCAGTGCACAGCAGGTAACAATGGTGAAAGATGCGAAGTGTCCATTTGTAAAGACTATTGTCTACAAGGAAACTGTAGCGTCGGTGCTGAGGGCCAACCTCAATGCAGGTAAATATATACCGTGTTACCCATGGAGTTCGTTGTATAGATAATACATTTTATAACTAACTAGCGGACCTAACAGATGTCAGCCCGCCCGATTCTATTATTACTCTCCATTGTCGACTGACTGCGAAACATATGGCGACACACTGCACAACCTGACAATTGATGGTGCGGGTGTCCTGAAACTTCTGCAGAATCTAGATACGTCAAAAGGTCCAGGAAGTGACGGTATACCCCCCCTCTTCTTTGTTAGGTGTGCTGAATCGCTCTCTTCACCAATTACTTATATTTTTAATAGGTGTTTTCGTGAGGGATACTGTCCAACTATATGGAAAACTGCACACATTGTTCCTATTCATAAAAAAGGTTGCAGGAATTTAATAGAGAATTATCGTCCCATATCAATTTTGAATGTATTGGGGAAAATAATGGAAAGAATAGTCCACAATTTTATCTATCCTACCATTTCTAAATTGATTCCCCAAGAACAGCATGGATTTATTAAAGGTCGCTCTACTAATACCAATTTGGCAGTGTTTCTTGAAAATGTTGTTCGTGATATGGATGGTGGGGGACAGGTTGACGTGATCTACACGGATTTTGAAAAAGCGTTTGACCGTGTGGATCACGTCATCCTCCTGCGTAAGCTGCAAGAGCTCGGAATCCGCGGAAATCTGTTCAGATGGTTCGAGTCTTACCTTAGGAATCGGTCTCAAATTGTTATTTTGGGCGGGGCGCGGTCTGACTGTGTAACCATACCATCTGGTGTGCCACAGGGCTCAATTTTGGCCCCTCTGTTATACTCTGTCTACCTATATGATATGGGAGCACATGTTCTTAACGCTAAATTTCTGATGTATGCTGACGACACCAAGATTTTTATGACCATTGGAAACAAAAACGATTGTGAGAAGTTACAAGACGACTTAAATAGATTATCTAATTATTATATTATCAATAGAATCAATGTTAACGTAAGCAAATGTCAGATAATAACCTTTACTAGGAAGCGAAATTTTATTAACTACACCTATAATCTTAGTGGTGGCAACGTTGTACGTTGCAATGTCATTAGGGATCTTGGTGTCGTCCTTGACTCGAAACTCTTGTTATCGGAGCATGTGTCCTATGTCGTCGGCAAGGCTTACAAGAATCTTGGATTTATATTGCGTATATGTAAACTATTTGCTGATACAGATTGTATCAAAATACTTTATTTTGCATACATACGCAGTATTTTAGAATACTGCAGTAATGTCTGGAGTCCTCAGTACTTAGTTTATACACAGCAAATTGAATCTATACAATCCAAATTCATCAAATATATTAATTATCGCACTGGTTTTAATTCTGAAGATTATCTGCTTGCTTGCAAACATCATAATATGCTGCCATTGGAGAATAGACGTATGATTCTGGACATGCTTTTTCTTTATAACATCTGTAATGGGAACATTGAGAGTATTGCTTTGAGTAATTTGTTTCTAAGATTGAGTGCTCCGTCGCGACGAACTAGGCACACACAGTTTTTCGATGTACCGCGCAATAGGACAAACTACGCTCAAAACTCTGTCGTTGGCAGGATATTGAGGAACTATAATAAGAAATTCTCTCATCTTGATTTATTTAATACCAAAAAACATACTTTCAGGAGACTGCTGGTAACGTCTGTATGCGACGAATTAATCAATAATACTTAATTAAAAGAATGATGGCGATTAACAACAGTATAATAGTATTTCATACACCACATCAACTCTTCACACTCACTCCAACACACCCACTCACACAGCACACCACTACTAGGCTTAAATGGTACTAGCGTTTTATTCTGTTTGTTTCTGAGGCATAAATGTTTAGATAGTAAATTGTAAATCCTTAATTGGCTGTAACATCAGTTTATATTTAAGTAAAATTTTTGTTAAAGAGCTGTGGATTTTGTGAATAAATAAATAAATAAATAAATTACCCAAACTCTATAAACATTAAATTCAGCCACTATATATGTACCTATATCGCAGGGAAATAAGGATATCAGGGATTTTGAGAAATCCATAGTGTATCACGAAATCCCGATAGATGTCGAATATTCTTGTTTATTACGTCTTCTCACTAAAAGAATCTAGTGATATGACTAAACAACAATTTATCGTAAACTAAATCTACTAAAATGTCAGAAAAGCGCATACGGCCGAATGTCCAATCAACTACCTGAATGTACCCTAAAGGGGGTTGACTGTAGCCTATCAACAACCCTAGCTCCCTAACAACCTAGCGCTAAACATGTAACAACAATATATACGTACATTTATAGTGCGGGAAGCCTGTTACCATGAGACCTAAGGCAACAGACGGAAAGTGGGAAGGATGAAGGGTGTGTCGGATGGGATCTTCTCACTGCCGATCCGCAGCCTCACGGACCGACCAATAACTAAGGCTGGGTATGGCCAGAGCTTTCGGTAACCATTTATAGGCACAGTAACAGTGAGACGAGTCGATGGTCTCGTCGTAAAGAAACAAGTTGCTCGAAGCGTAGAAAGAGACTTTATTACATATTTACATGCTATTTATATTAATCTATTTACATGTATGAGTATGTAAATTATATTAACACACTTGTGTGAAACAGCTGATGCAGTCCAATAATTAAGTGACAAATAGGTAACTAGTATTGACGTAAATTCGGGTTCACCGCGGTCACTGCCCTGCTGCGTCGGCATGTTCACATCCTCGCGTGAACACCGAATAAAAATCATATTATATATATACATTTCTCTCGCTCGCTCTAGCACTCACAGGCCCGTGTGAGTGCTAGAGAGTGCCAACTACTGGGAGCGAAACAAAAATGCGAGTGTGTGTGTGAGTGGGTTTTAGTCAGTAAAAGTATAACACGCCCTCCCGCTCTGCCCTAAAGCGAGATAAGTCGTTGGATGATTTCTCACCTAAAAAATCTCTTGTTCAGCAGATGTGCTGGAAGTTTCTGTTGAAATAAGCAGAACCTTCGAACAAATGTTTACAATGATTTGATTTGACTTTCTTTTGTTAGAAGTGTGTTCTGAAATAAAAAAAATCAGTCGAATTGTATAAAAGGAGTTCAATATCCATAGAGCAGTGGCGGCCGAGTGGTATCGACGCCCACTTACGAGTAATAGGTCATGGGTTGGAACCCAGCCAGACGCATTCCTTTGTGTAATTTATTTCATCCCCACTGCTCTCAAAACGGTGATGGAAACCGACATGTCCTAGAACCAAAAATTGTAATTATAATTATACAGAAGAACAAAATTATAAATGTAAAGAGAATGCCTGCCCGCTATCATCCCACTGGAGGGCAGAGGCCTCTTCTCACACAGAGAAGGGACCAGCATTCATCAGCACACTCGCTAATAGTGAGTTGTAGACCGAGTCCCCTCACCGACGTCAGTGTGGTCTAAGATATACTTATAGAGCACCTGAAACAGCGCAGTGGTCGCGCACCTCGTGCATCTGTTACAGCTACTCACAAATAATTGTTAGCTTTCTTGATTATTGCGTAACTCTTTTGTACCGTCGTTATTTCAGCTGTAAACCCGGATACGCTGGTGACAGATGCGAAGTGAACGCGTGCAGTAATCGGTGTTCAAACAATGGTGTGTGTGCTCTGAACGAGAAGGGGGAGCCGACTTGTGAGTGCACAGCAGGTTACGACGGTGAAAGATGCGACGTGTCCATCTGTAAGGACTACTGTTTCCAAGGAAATTGTAGTGTCAGCGCCGAGGGCCAACCTAAATGCAGGTAAATCATAATATTACCCTGAACACCCATGGAAGTGGTTGTATTTGGGGCCAAGGCGAGCAAAAAAGCGGCACAGCCGTACCATGCTTTTGTCGAAACAGTTCAGGCCATTTTCAACGCCCTATAACTTTGTTGTGTATAAATTAAACTAGAAACCTAAACCAAGTTACCAAACAAGCGGTAACGGTAGAACGAATTATTTATTTATTTATTTATTTAATTAAATAGAACGGCCGAAGCCAATTACACTATTTAAACTTATACCTAATTCTTTAACTCAGTCATGCATTCTTCTCACAAAAATTCAAACATTCTAACATTATCACCTTCCATTCATCTGCAAACACATCAAAACCTGTGTTTGAGTTCAGGAGAGCGTTAATGGCGGCTACTGTCCGCGGAATAGGCGACTTGGAATGTGCAATAGTACGGGAAGTTGGAACAGCCAGTAAGCGATGTTTTCTGCCACGACAATAATTGTCTGGGACGAACAAATTGAATATTTCATTGTGCAGGCCGGGATCATCAATAATTCCCCTAAGAATTTTAAATACAACTGTCATCTGATCGCGCGACCGTCTTACTTCCAGGGAGTTGAAATTTAAGCAACCCAACAAGAATTTAGTGGGATACAAATAGGGATAGAACCCGTACAAGTGCTTGTAAAGGAACCTAAGGAATGCTTTTTGTACTTTCTCTAAAGCTAATACGTACTGCTTTTCATACGGATTCCATACGCACGCACTAGACTCAAGCTTGCTACGGACCAACGCGCAAAAAACAAGCTTGATAACGTGGGAGTTCTGGAAGTCACGACAATTCCTTAAAACAAAACCAAGGCGCCTGAAGGACTCCTTAGCAGTAGATGTGATGTGGTCGTGAAAAGTGAGCTTGCGGTCGAATATGACTCCCAGGTCTTTCATGGAATCAGTTCTTGTAATTATATCACCATTCAGTTTGTATAGAAAGTTGACTGGGTGCCACATTCGACCGAAAGACATCACGTGGCAATTATAACTGATCAAAGTTTCTTTATTCTAACAGTACAACAATTATTTGTTTTGAACTACATTTTTGTGTTAAGAAACATTGAACTTTATTTTTATCCAATAGGTACCCTCAGATAGGAGAAGAAAAGATCTGGTTTGTGCTAACTCTCGGACTAAACATGCTTTTGCGAATCGGTTTTATATATTTCCGAGACCTTATTTATATAACCAGTTAAACAGAATACTACACATTTATAGTTTAAGTTACAATAGGTGTAATTTACTAGTCCAGGATGTTTTGGCAAAACACAACGATGCAGACACGACAAAACTACTAGAAATTGTAAAATGCAGTTCCTATACACCGTGAAATTTTAATGGTTGTTTTCCCGCGGCAGATCGACTTGCCATAAGGAGTACTTTCGAAACATAGAGTAAAAGTAAAAAAAAAATAAAAATGTTTTTGTTTTAAAATAATTAAAAAAATATTCAACAACTCGAAAAAGTGAGAAAAAATAGTAACACTAGACGTAACTTGTAGGCACTCGCGTCGCACGCGCGCGCTTCATAGGAAAGCAATGCACAAATTAATGTTCAAACAAAAATAAGCTCCCGTGTATGTGGTGATACGGCATAAAATAACTTGCACGCAACAATGCAATGCAGTTCTAATATTTTATTTATTTATGAAACGATTATATTACTAAGACAAAACCATTTCGCTGCGGGAAAACCACCATTAAAATTTCACGGTGTATAACTACTCTAATATAAATCACTATCTTTAACTTAAAAAAAAAAAGATATAAACCAGTGCTTGACTGCGATCCCACCTGATTGTAAGCAGTGATGCAATCGTTTCCGGGCCATGGTCCGGACCGAGGAGGAGTGGCAGGCGGTCGCCGACTTCTGCGAAGCAGTAATGCTCGCAAAGGAGGAGGCCGAACGCATCAGGCAACGGCGTTATCGCCGCCACCGCCGGCACCGGGATATTGATCCCGATTTCCGGCCACCGTAGGCGCGGGCTTGCGGACAGTGAGCAATGGGTAGCTCGCTGTCCGGCCGTCCGGTAACTGTCCGGACCAAGCCCAAGTCGTCGACGGCGCGCGCTGTTCCCGCGCGCCTCAAGGAGTTGTCAGCAACAGCAGGGACCCAGCCGGGTCGAAGCCTACTGGGGCCAGGGTTATCCGAAAGGGTGCTCGAGCCCCGGTATGAAGGCTTGAAGGAACGGGATGGGTTTTTAGTCAGTAAGAGTCTGACACTATCTCCCGCTCCGCCCAAGAGCAGGGGTTGTCATAGGATGATTTTTCCCATCAGAAAAAAAAAAGTGATGCAATCGTTGATGGTGACTGACCGATCATCAAGACTAAGAATTACGTTTTAGTTTTCTTTATTATAGAAAGAAAGGAGTTACTCTTTTATATCTTCGTTATTTCAGCTGTATGCTCGGTTACTCCGGGGAAAGATGCGAAGAAAACGCGTGCCATAAGCACTGTTTAAACGGCGGTGTCTGCACCTTAAACGAAGAAGACGAGCCGGCCTGCCAGTGCACAGCAGGTTACGATGGTGGAAGATGCGAGCTTCCTGCCTATCAGGACAACAGGTAAAACTTGTTCTTCTCACTGTACACTAGTTATATCGAGCGCTGCGCTGGACGCTGATCGTGCACTCGGCAGATGCGACGAGATTTGTCAAAGAAAAAGTAAAAATAACATAATTCTAAAGTTTGCCGTATATAACGTTCGTTCACTCGTAGTGGGTGTTACAACTTTATCTACACTAATATAATAAAAAGGTAGTTTGTTTTTTTGCTTTTATGTTTTTTTGTTTGTAGGGGGTAATCTCTTAAAGTACTGGCGCATCTTAAACAGATGTCAGCAAAGCCGTAGGGTTCAGCAGGCTCGACGCCGCTAGGGCCGCGGGAATTTTTAAAAGAGTTACAGTGGTCCTGAACTGCAAAGGCAACTGACGGACACTGGTGGCCTTTAGTCGGTAAAAGTCTGACACACGCTTTCGTTCTACTTTGAAGCGGAAGAAGCCAGTTGATGATTTCCCACTTCAAACAAAACCATGTCACGAAGGACTTGAAACAGAACTTGTTAAAATAATATAAATGCATAACAATGCGTAACAATTTCATATTGCGAGCGCCATTGCAATAGTGGTGGCTTTTTTATTATTATTGATAGGCTTGCGTTTGACCACCATCTCACCTTTTTTTTTAAATAGTTTTACTATGATTAACTATGAACTGTAGTTATCTTGTATTGGCGTGTCTATTTATTGTGTTAACCTGTTTGAAATGTTCGTTGTTGCAGTTCTGTTGCCGGTAACTCTGGGAAAGGAACAGTCAGCGCATGCCATCAGTTCTGTCTAAACCACGGCGCCTGTTCGCTGAACGAGGCGAGGGAGCCAGTCTGCCGGTGCACAGCAGACTACGAGGGTGAAAGATGCGAGCTGTCAATAAGGACTCGTGTTGTCCTACAGTTACTAAAGTTACCGTTACTCTGAGCCAAGGAGTGCAGTCGACGTGTGCTTCAACCGTTGTATGAATATTATCATCATACAAGAATTATTAACATATTATAAGAATTCTCTACATTTTAAGTTTCGTATTTCAATTTAGTTGGTACAAGTAAAGGTTATATTAAGTTTAATTTACAAGGCATGTTATTTTAATATTTTTAAATATTTTAACTATTTTTCATCTGCTGTACTTAGTCTAACTATGAAAATAATAATTTAGTAACTAATAGTTTGTTGTATTTTAGTTTTACATTATCTCAGTTCAATACTCAAAGCAAGCTCCTCCTGTCGCCGACCTACTGATGGATGCAGGTCACGACTCTAAGCCTTCGTTTCTTTATAAATTGTGAATTAAAAAAAAGAAAAGAAAGAAAAAAATGTTATTTGGCACACAATGAATAAAATAAGTAAAAAAAAAAAATTAAAATTAAAAAAATTAAAACAGCAACAATGTGTCTCACAGTAGTGCCAAATAGGTTCAGTTCAGCATACTGCCAGACAATCGTAGCAGTTGCCTGGTTTTCAACTGAACTTTGAGTGTAGGGTAATTCGTGTGTATATCTTTAGTTGAGAGTCCACAATAGATAAGTAGATCGTTAGCTCTCAGGGCACTTAGCCTTATCCCAAATACGTATTATTACGCGATTACGGGTCGCTCGTCCAAGGGGATGGTGAGGTGGACCGGGACGTAACACGTCGGATCAATGCAAGATGGATGAAATGGCGACAGGTCACGGGAACCACTTGTGACCCACGCATGCCCCTCAAGTTGAAGGGCAAAATCTACAAGTCCGTGATAAGGCCTGTCATACTGTATGGATCAGAATGTTGAGCTGTGAAAAAGACGAATGAAAAAAGATTGCATGTAGCGGAGATGAGAATGTTAAGATGGATGTGTGGTGTAACGAGAATGGATAAAGTGAGAAATGAGTATATTAGAGGAAGTTTGAAAGTGAAAAGTTGAAAGGAAATCGTTTGGTATGTTCATGTGAATAGGAGGGACGAAACGCGTGTTGCTAAAAAATTATGAATTTACATGTCAGGCCAAAGAAAAGATGGATAGATTGTGTGAGAAGCGATATGAAAGAAAAGGGAGTTAGTGATAGCGTGACGAGTGACAGGACAGAATACAAGAATAAAACGTGTTGCGCCGACCACAAATAAAACGGGACTAGGGCAGGAAGATGATGATGACGCGATTACGACAAAGCCAAAGGAAGGTTACGATTTTGAGAGACTGTGTACATATGTATGTATGTCAGTATGTTCATCTGTTCCCTCCTAATTCCTAATCTACTTATTGGAACTCGACATATTACGTATCGTTAGGACCGTCATAATCGTCCGCTGAACATAGGTTACGTGACGTGTCACAAAACTCGATATGGCGCCCTCTAGCGGACGAAAAGTAATATGTTAAAAAATAAAAATGGAGATAAATCCGCCGTGTTTGGTTTCATTTGAAAGGGCTTCACTTATACACTTCCAAAATATTGCTCAAACTTAAAGTCACACCTTCTAGCGGACAAAAAGATAGGTGTTAAAATGAATACACCAACATGTTAAGATAAACTATAAACTATATACACCGCGTTTAATATCATTTGAAAGAGCTTCACTGGTACCTATCGAAAAATATCATCAAAATTCAATGTGGCGCCCTCTAGTGGTCAAAAAGTTTTGTGTTTAAAAAATAATCTAAATACGTCGTGTTTAGTATCAAGATCAATATCACAGCGATTTAACACCAAAATTGTTTACGTAAAAAAAATGTAAAACCCGATTACAACAGAAAAAAAAACGAGGCTGACGCGACAGTACAATACGAAAACCGTAGTCACACGTTATTAAACTGTTTCGGTTGGTACCTATAACGTGTGACTGCGGCTTTTCTTTTTGTTCTGTTCTTATTTTTCCAGTCACCTTGTTAATTTCAGTATCCTGAAAATCTTGTTTTATATTTTTTCAGCATGGTTTTTTTGGTCACAGTCGGGTTTTAGTATTTTTACTTTTTTTTTGTCATTGCAAACTCACTTTCCTAGAAAAATATTTTCATGCTTCGAAAACATGTAATTCTAAACTTATTTAATACTTAATGAACGCACCATCACACGAAGCTTCTTGCCTATTGCGTACAAAAAAAATATATGTTTAATATATTCAGCTTATTGCATTCAACAGCAACAGCATATGGGAGAAACGCTGTTATGACCCGACTGCCTCGTATATACTCTGAGTGTTGGAAAATGAAGATTTATTACATTTATCCAAACAATCCTATCGGAAACTAGTTAAGCAGATATTGTTTAGTAGACAAATTGTACCGTAACTCATTTCATTTAATTAAATTTTTTGATAATTATATAGGTGGTATTAGTTTTTCAACGGTTAACCGCAATCTAATTATTATATGTAAATTGGATCTTACTGGTTAAATTTCACGATTTAATATTTATATATATGTTGAATTGTTATAGTATACCTTATTTGTGTATTTTTACGCTTTTAATCTTTCCTTCCACCACTTTCCAGTTATTCTAGTTTTGTAAATGCCGTGGAACTCTGTAACTGGTTTTAGTGATGATTGTCATCATTTCGCTATCACTGTGCAGCCTGTGTAGACCTCACTTTTACATGCTAGTAACTTTCACGCAACTGCATTGGGCTGCTCGTTGATAGTGGGGTGGATCTTCTTAACTCATGTAACTTAAAAATAAACTGTTAAGTTTCCTAAACTTAACAGTTTATTAAGACCATGACGGAGGTCGTTATTTCTTTTGTACCAGAGTGTATAGGAGTATAAATAAAAATATAATATTAGTACTTACTTAATGATGGTGGTGATGGTGATTATTATTATTATTAATCGGAAGTAGTCTGGTTACATTTGCAGACCACGTCAGGAAAACTACCATCCAATTTATTCGAAAAGATTTGTCATCACGTGGAGAACATGGCACGGTAAAATGACTTAAACCAAGAAAAAGACAATGGGTGTGTCACCGGATTGTAGCAAGTACAAAGTTTATAAAATATCTCTAGAGATTGTGAACCCTCGATACATTAAGAACAGGACGTTTCTTCAGCTGATCGGATTCGCATATTGACACACATCAAGTACATAGTTTCCCTTGAATGGGAAAGCGCGGATAACAGATAGTCTGACTTGCTACTGTCCTACTTCTTATCCGACACTGTATTCAAATTAAATGTGTAAATCTGTAAGTTTGAATGGTTGTTAATCAAGCACGTCACGCCTCAACGACTGAACGGATTAGAAAGTTCGGAACAAGGTTGACTTCAGTAGAAAAATCCGACTCTTCGTATGTTTGTATGTATGTCCTCTAGTGATAGTAACCGACCTTCACGCGGGCGATGCCGCTGCCTTGAGCTACTCTTAGCGACAACTATTGTGGCCCTAAACGTGCACTTGTGAACAAACTAAAGCCATTCGAAGTAAGTGCACATTAACTGCTTTACCTGGTATAACTGAATAATTTCATATTTAGTTAATTTTTAATATACAATTCTATGAGGATTTACACCTGAGTTGATTTGAATTTAAGTTGGTACTTGGGTACCAACTTAAATCGCCATTGCCTGAAAATTAGTCTCGAGTAGTTGTGCAGTCTATCTGTACACTTGCATGTAAAGTCACTTCTTACATCTTTGTTTGTAATCAAGGCAATACACGATTTAGGCTTGGTCCGGACAGTTACCTGACGGCCGGACATCAAGCTACCCATCGCTCACTGTCCGCAAGCCCGCGCCTACGGTGGCCCGAAATCGGGATCAGAATCCCGGCGGCGGCGGTGAAAACGCCGTTGCCTGATGCGGTCGGCCTCCTCCTTTGCGAGCATTACTGCTTCGCAAAAGTCGGCGACCGCCTGCCACTCCTCCTCGCTTCGGACCATGGCCTCAACCAAGGCCCAGTGCTAGAGGTCTCCGCCGCCGATGGCCCCCAAGAGGGCACGGCGTGTCCTCCGGGCGTTTCGCACAGTGGCGACACCCGGGCGTCTCTTCCGCTTGAATCCGGAACAGGTACTACTCTCACCTTGCACATGTCCATTTATTTATTTACTAGCTTCTGCCAGCGGCTTCGCCCGCGTGAAAGTAAGTATTTCCATACAAACTCTGGACCCTGTTTCATTCCCTTATGGGTAGAGTTTCGTAAAATCCATTCTTTGCGGATATCCGTAGGTGTTATAGTTTCTGAGATTTCGTGATGTCAGTGTGTGATAATTCGCTATACAATATTATTAACTAAAGTAACTCTTGCTCAATCTCTTCTTCTACCTCTTCTTGACTACGCTGATGTCTGCTTCCTTGATGAGACTGAAGAACTTCTAGATAAACTGGAGCGTCTGCTGAATTTGTGTATCCGCTTCATTTCTGGCCTTCGGAAGTATGAGCATGTCTCGGAATTTCTAAGGCAATTGAAATGGCTACCTATTCGGCAACGTCGAAACTGTCACACTCTTTCTTTTCAATTCTCTGTTCTTCATAATTCCAACTCCTTGTATCTTTACGCTTTGAGTGTCAAGTTCCGAGAGGAAAACCTTGACGCTCATCATCCTCTCTTCTCCCTCGCTTACCTCCCCACTGTTCAAGTCACATTTCCGCACACATTGAGGGCTAGCCCTTCATTGGAAGTTGTCAGGGGAAGAATTAGGGAACCTTTCCTTTCAACATGACCATAAATAAGTATGTTTATAGGTATATGTTATGTTTATGTATAGTGTGCTGTACACATATATTATCTCTTTAGTATATTTCATGTGCTTAAGATTTGTACATTAGTTATCCTCAATTGTAAAATTTGTTCTTGCTGTGAGAAAACCCAGTTGTGGGTGAAGCTCGCCTATGTACATCGACTGTCCTTTTCATATTTGTTTAAAATTGTATGTACAATAAAGAATAAAGAATTATTTTTAGTGTGTGCGATACCGGAATATAGTTTGTTCAGAATCAGTAACTAAATGGATTATTCAATTCCAATAGTTTTAAAATATTTAAAAAGGTCACAAGTTGGACACCAGCGATACTAAGTACAACACAGGTCACGGCAGGTCATAGCGGGTACTAGCCGGCAAATAGCTGGGTGCAAGTGCAAAACGACCCCTAAGTCGCCTAGATGGCTCCGTGACTACGTATTTTTGCTTACATAACAAGCCTATAACTTTGTGATTTTTCATGACACAGTTATGAAATTTTGTACATATATTCTTTACATAAAAATCTAGACACGTGTTTTGCATATAATAATGTTGTATAGATTAAAAGTAGTATCTTTGAGACTCAAAATTGAATATGATTCATGAAGCACTTGATTTGTGTTTCCACGGTCGCTGTGTTTCCACGGTCGCCGGTCTCGGAACGCGCCGCCATTGAGTTCCCAACTTACGGTAGGAGGAGTTCACATCGGTGTCGGGTCGACGATGAAGTACCTGGGACTCGTCCTCGACAGCCGGTGGAATTTCGTGGAGCATTTCCGACGTCTGGCTCCCAAACTCAACCGGGCTGGGGCTGCGCTCAAGCGGCTCCTGCCCAACCTTGGGGGTCCGGATGCCTCCTGCCGAAGGCTCTACGCGGGGATCGTTCGGTCCATGGCCCTCTACGGGGCGCCGGTGTGGGCGCCGTCGCTGAAAAAGCAACCGGCGGCCATACTGAACGCCTGTCAGAGGGTCATGGCGATAAGGATGGTGCGGGGATACTGCACGGTCTCCCGCGAAGCGGCGAGCCTTCTGGCTGGCCTACCACCGTGGGATCTGGAGGCAACAGTCCTTGCACACATGCACGATATGCGCGTGGAGATGCAACGCCGGGGTGAAAGTCCGCTGCCGCGACAGGTCACGGCATGGCGGACGGAGCTCCGGCGGGATCTCATGGTGAAATGGCGTCAGCGACTATCGCAACCCAGTGCTGGGCACGCCACAATCATGGCGGTAAGTCCCCTCTTTGAGGCGTGGCTGGAAAGACCTCACGGCGTCCTTACCTTCCGCATGACGCAAGTACTCACCGGACATGGTTCGTTCGGGAGTTTCCTGCACTCGATTCATGCGGAAGTGACGCCCGGGTGTCGCCACTGTGCGGAACGCCCGGAGGATACGGTGGAGCACACAGTCGAGGTGTGCCCTGCTTGGGCGGAGCATCGCCGTGCCCTCGTGGGGGCGATCGGCGGCGGAGACCTCTCGCGCCGGGCCTTGGTTGAGGCCATGGTCCGTAGCGAGGAGGAGTGGCAGGCGGTCGCCGACTTCTGCGAAGCAGTAATGCTCGCAAAGGAGGAGGCCGAACGCATCAGGCAACGGCGTTATCGCCGCCGCCGTCGCCGGGATTCTGATCCCGATTTCCGGCCAACGTAGACGCGGGCTTGCGGACGGTGAGCAGTGGGTAGCTCACTGTCCGGCCGTCCGGTAACTGTCCGGACCAAGCCCAAGTCGTCGACGGCGCGCACTGTTCCCGCGCGCCTCAAGGAGTTGTCAGCAACAGCAGGGACCCAGCCGGGTCGAAGCCTACTGGGGCCAGGGTTATCCGAAAGGGCGCTCGAGCCCCGGTATGAAGGCTAGAAGGAACGGGGTGGGTCTTTTAGTCAGTAAGAGTCTGACACTATCTCCCGCTCCGCCCAAGGGCGGGGGATGTCAATGCATGATTTTTTCCCACCATAAAAAAAAAAAAAAAAAAAAAAAAAAAAAAAAAAAAAAAAAAAAAAAAAAGCACTTGATTTAGAAATAATAATGCCATCAAAAACATAACTTGTAGAAAAACCAAGGCACGCAACTTAGTTCTAACGTAAAAAGTTGTGAGATCAATGTAATACCAAGTCAGCTATTTATTCAGTCCGTACTGATGACCTAGATTGACTTGGTAATTGCATGTATATCACAAGTAATACGTATTATACACCCCTACTTTTTAATTAGTACAAAAAAAAATGGGGCTCTATCTGTACCTGTCACTGATCATATTTTTGTAGTCAAAAGTAGAAAACACCGAAATCCTTAGATTGACCACGAAAAGATAAATTCATCATAGAATCAATCAAACATAACAATTGCTAGTAGAAAATACTGCGGGCAGTGTTTATCCTTAATAATTGTCACTTATTCATTCATTAATCATTTCCTGCACAAAGCCTGCACAATATTTCCATAAATTGAGTGACATATTGGGACATAAACCGACGCTAATAACTTTGCTGTTTATGAATATTATTTATTGAGATTTTACTTATAAAATAACAAGGGCTTTCCTAATAAGCCCTATAAGTATTTGTACTAATTAAAAAATAGTGGTGTATAAATTGGATTGTTTAGTCTGATTGCCAAGTCAATCTAGGTCGTTGGTCGTGCGATGGAAGACCAGGGGCCTAAGTCTGCTATTTTTATAAATTCGTCATTCCAACACGATCCCATTGTCATTTTGCTAAAAGTTTTTTTTTTATTATTGATAGGCTCGCGTTTGACCACTATCTCACCTGATGGTAAGTGATGATGTGGCCGACGATGGAGCACGCTTACCTAAAAGTAACCTATTCACTCTTGATTAATTATACATTATTATTATATACCTTATTATTTAATTATACATGTGCAATAGGGTAAGCCCCCTGATACATACATCCTCGCAGATATTGATCTGTACTGCATACCACCTAGCCTCCTTACACTCAAACGGAGTTAATGTCGGCTGCATATTCAGCAAACATAATCATATGTTGGCTAGGCAGCCGACCTAATGTCGGCTAGGCAGCCGACTTAATGTCGGCTCGGTAGCTGACGCGACGTCGGCTGTGTAGCCGGCGTAACGTCGACCGGGAAACAGACCAGAGGTCGGCTAGCTAGCCGGTGTAATATACATTATGCTATGGGCTGAGTTATAAATCTGCCTTGTCGTTCACAGATCTTGGAACGCACTACCATGGGCGATCTCGCCAACTGGGATCCCCCTCCTGATGAAGAGCTGGCATACAACCAATTCTTCAGGAAGATTGACGCGTTATATCCCGACGATTGGAAATCCTGGGTCGTAAACTCCGTCAATTACGAGGACCTATTTGGGAGCAGGATATCGTCAGACGATGAATGTCGACTTCGCTTTGCGATGCCCACAGTTGATCTTGCCCACATTTTCAGCGAAAATACCCCTGTATCCCTAAGTGAGCGAAAATATAAAGCTATAAAGAGGAAACTGATCCACTGGCCAATAGGTCGCGCTCTCATCTATGCGCCTCTCGCCACAATGAAAATGATCCACCCAACTGACGCTTTCAACGGGTTTTACGAGTTTTTACCGACAATTAAATCTCAGTTGATTTCTCAAAACGAAGCATCTAAAATCCTTAAGTCCTGCACTCATGGATCCGTTTCACCCTTATCATCTGCACAGAGTTACCGCAATAGGTATCAAAGCCCACAGGTAGAACAAAATTCCAGGTTAGATAAACTGGAACAACTCATGGAGCAGCAATCTAAAATATTGCAGGAACTCTTGCAGACCTCTCATCAAGACTCAAGACGGGATGAGCCAGAATCTTCCAATGACAGTGAAGATGATAGTTGGTCTGCACCACCGTTACTATTAGAGGAATCCAATAATGTGCAAACAAATACTTCAAACCCTGATGAAGAAGAACATTTTAATAATTTTAACCCTGAGACCAAAGAATCTGAAGCAAAAGTTGGTGATGCTGACGAATCTCTCGCCAAACAAGGTATTCATATTCAAAGGTTAAATAGCGACAAGTGGAAGAACATCCGATACGCAGATGTCCAAAAACATTTTACTGCAACCCCCGTTTTCACTTCTTTAAAAGTTAATAGCATTCTTGCGAGCACAACGCCTCCTTGGCAAACGATCACGTTGTTAGAGAACATGGACCAATGCCTATCAGCAATCACCCACGGGCTTCTTCAACAGAGACAATGTTTCATGGAAACTTTTAAAAATGCGTCCCTAGAAGTAAAATCGCATATCAGCAAAAACTTCTTGGCAGCAGACTCCCATTTTCGTAAAACGTCTGATGCACTCCTTCAGTATACATGCGGAAAAAGAGCGGAGGTTATACAGCACAGGCGTAATGTCTACAAACCTGTTAATAAAACCCTAAGCGAACTACTACATTCAATCCCGCCATCAGCAACTCACCTTTTCACGGAACCTCAACTGTCAGACCTAGTCAAGGAACAAGGTGGCCCTAACAAGTTTTTTCCGACAAGACAACGAAACCAAATCAATTCCTATAAAACAAGGCCCTTCAAGGCGCCGGTCACCCATCAGGAAATTAGGACTAAGGCGCGAATCGGAGATGATACCAGAAGACCTAATTTCAGGCAAGAAAAAACTACGGACCGACCCTCTAGAAAGCGCCCTTCCACAACATTTACTCAGAAAGCGAAGAAAACTAAATTTGACGGAAGGAAATACTAACATTATAGCAGGACAGGTAAAAGATAAATTATTGGTCTAAAAAGACCTTGGCGCGTCTAAAAATCTTCTGTCCATATTGTCTGGCTGTAGCCTTTACCTTTTACACGCACTCCACCACTAAAAGTGTTCAATGCTGATACTTGCACCAAAATACGCTACTGATATGACACTTGAAATTGAAAAAATGCTAGAGTGCGAGGCAATTGAAATATGTAAAAACCCTTCGGGATTCTCATCTCCAATGTTTTCAAGAAAGAAATCCGATGGCTCAAACCGACCCATACTTAATCTTAAGCTTTTAAATGAATACTTGAACCCTCCTAGATTTCGATTAATAAATCACCAGAAAATTCCACTCTGTTTAGACAAATTAGATTACATGATCAAAATGTCTATTTATATCTTTCGCAAGCATATTTTCACATTCCGATTGTTGAATCGCACCGTAGATTTCTAGCCTTCTATTATAACAAAACAATATTTCAGATGACCTGTTTACCTTTTGGGCTCGCAACAGCCCCTATGTATTTGCAAAGGTAACTAACTGGATTGCAAATATTTTCAGGGAAAGAGGAATCAGAATAGTAGTATAATTAGACGATTTTTTGATAATGCATCACGACCCTGCTATTCTTCTGGAACAGAGCAACTTAGTTCAAGAACCTCTCGCGAGAATGGGATGGTGCATAAATTCTCACTCCCTGTCAAAACGTGGAATACCTCGGAATTCTCTGGGATACAAAAGTAAACACAAAACGGCTACCAAACACCAAAACCTTAAAGATAGTACAACTGATTCAAGAAATCCTACGAGATCAAACATGGTCCTAGAGGGTTGCCAAAGTTTTATTAGGGCATTTAAACTTCGCAACTTTTGTTTTTCCACTAGGGAGGTTACATTCTCGTCGCATTCAACTGGCAGCCAACCGTCTCCCAAAAGAAGACTCACAGAGAGAAAAAAAAAAAATCCCCTCCCAAATATAGTTGCTCAGAGACTTCAGTGGTGGCTCCACAATGTTCGACAAACATCATTAATCCACCAAAAGCCGGCCACAATATTCATCACCACCAACGCTGCCGGTACCGGATGGGGCGCAACAGTCAACAACCGGAAACTACAAGGCTCGTGGAACAAGGCCCAGAAATCCTGGCACAGCAACAGAAAAGAGCTGTGGGCTGTTTTGGAGGCACTCCGAAAGACCGGTGCCCAAATGAGAAATCAAACCGTTATGATCCAATCAGACAACAGATCAGTCGTCGCCTATGTCACCAAGGAAGGCGGAACGAAGTCCCCAAATCTCTTGCAAATCACCGAAGAAATTCTACAGTTAGCCAAACACTATCAGATAAACTTGGTAGCTCGTTATTTTCCCGGAAGATACAATACGACATCAGACAGCCTCGCGAGAGTAAAAACAATGCCAGAGTGGACACTGCGCAAGTCAATTCTTCGAAAAATTTTCCGAAGGTGGGGTACCCCGACAGTCGACCTCTTTGCAAGTTCCCGCTCAGCTATCATGAACAACTACGTGAGCGAAGACGCCAGAGACCCCAATTGTCTAGGTGGACGCATTCAGCCGGCCTTGGGAATTTACACCGGGATGGATATTTCCCCCACCGGGTCTCATACCACGCGTTCTACGGCATCTCAAGAGAAGCACAGGAACCTACTTTCTGGTGACGCCGCAATGGGAGCGAACCTTTTGGAGAACAGAGGTCAAGAAACGAGCAATAGGGCCCGCATTCAATATTCCGAACCTGCACCGGAACCTAGTAGACCTGAGAACGAGACGCCCCCCTCCCGAGATAAAGAACCTGTATTTGCAGGTTTGGAGGGTACGGGCTGGTCTCATCTAGTAGAATCGTTGTCAAGCGAGACTCGGTAACTGTTGGAAACATCATGGTGACAGACAACACTTAAAACTTATAGTTCTGCTTGGAAGCGTTGGAAGTCATGGGCTCAAAGTAATAACAGCTAAATCGACAACCCGAAAACTCAAGAGGTTGTAAAATATCATTTCCTTCACAATGAGATGAAACTAGCAGCAAAAACTATTGCGGTTCACAAATCCGTAGTTACCACGTTCGCAAATCCAGAGATGAGCGATAGTCTCAACAGTCACCCGCTCGTAAAACAAATGATGAAAGCAGTCTTCATTGCACAACCCCATTTACCAAAGGCACAAACCTGGAATGTGTCGCAACTAGTTGATTTTTTTTTTTTTTGAAGATTTATGAAATTGATAATAATAGTATTTTTCAAGTATCGCGACACGTAGCTGCATTGCTTTTATTATCATTGGGAAAAAGAATTCATGACCTGACGCTGCTAGATATAGGACCACAATCGTTCGAGTCCCATAGTAACTACATTGTGTTTTGGCCTCGTTTTGGCTCTAAAACAAACTCTTCTAAATATAGACAATCTGGGTGGCAGTTACATGATAAAGGCATTGAAAAATTAAACTTAGTACATTGGGTTAATAAACTAATCACCATCAGTAAGTTAAGACGGGGTACTTTGACTAGCCTATTCACTTCTTAAAACTTACTTTAAGGAAATCCCAAATCAGTCAAACGGGTATTCAGATAGTTTAAGTTTTTCGTTCACCCCTATTTTAACTAAAATTAGTATTACGAGTACAATGAAAGACTGATATTTTTGTTATTTTTGATTAAACTTTTTGATTAGTAACACTTTTCATAATCTCATTTAATGTGCACAATATTCCCCAGCATTATCACAGTACGTCTAGCCATCGCCGGCAGAATATAAACACATCTCACAGTGGGTCGAGCGTAGGCTCGAACACCTAAATAGAACCGTTTTCCCCCCGAAGGGCAGAAAACGAATATTTAGGTTTCAGCCGTAGCTCGACCCACTATTTGCCGCTCTTGCCGGCATACAGTTGTGAGAGTACTGACGAAAAAGCTAACCGGCGATGGCGCCAAGACGAACAACTGTCACTTCGTAATAAAGTACGTGAAATGGGGGTAGATACACACTGCAAATGCGCAAAGTTCAAGGGGGTAATCTCACAGTGGGTCGAGCTACGGCTGAAACCTAAATATTCGTTTTCTGCCCTTCGGGGGGAAAACGGTTCTATTATTGTATAAGTCGAAATAGTCTAATGGTTCTAACTGTAGACTTATGTGGACGTGGTCGTAAGTTCAAATCCGTCACGCTACTTTTAGTAGGTTTGCGTTTAGATTACTGAATTGTTTTTTTTATTTTTTTTTTAATTAAATTAATCAATTTAAATTAATTATTTAAAAATAAATAACAAAATTAATGAAAAACAACTAAATATTACTTATAATATAACTTGTAATATTTAAAATTTTACATACAAAAATATAATTTAAGTATTCGTCTAATAGGCATAATTTAAATAACTATATCTAAAGGTATTAATTATGACAGGATATAATTATTTGAAGGTAATAGAATTTTGAACATGACGAAAACAGTTTATTTATTTCAATAGTGCCAGTGGCGGATTAACCACGCAGCAAATACTACGGGCTAAAAATTGTTTACACGACGTCACTGTAATTAGCGTCGACTGGTTTTTGCGTTATTAGAACGGTTCATTTTTATTTCTGTACCCTTAAATAAGTAACATTTGAATACCAGTTTTATGATGAATATGCCTAATTGTCTTGACTACCCACTTATTACAAGTCAAGCGAAATTATTCCAGATATGTTTGAAGAATGTTTAGCTAGTTGATTGTTACTTACAATAACGTTTTGAAAATGTTTTAAATGGAAATCAAAAAAAATATACAAGATTTGCGATATAATCTCGTGCCTTACTGAATCAAAGCCTTTACATAGACCACTAAGCCAACTTGTATAAAAATATCATATTAAGCTATCAGTAGTCTTACTGCAAAAGAAACAAAATTGCTTAATAAGTAGTTTTTTATACCATTATTATATCCTTTTCAAAATTTTTATAAATGTGTAATACCTACCTAACTAAAACACAAAAGCTGGAAAACAAAAATAAAAATTTTTAATATGAGATTCGAACCAGATACACGTGCTATATAAGTCGCTGTTGTTACCATTAAACCAAATGGACTCTATTGAACTGGTTCGAAATTTAACGTTAGTTTTTACGCTAGACGCAATATTTGTGCCCGTTTACAAACAGTTGATAAGAATCACGAAATTAGTTATGCTTGTGTCTCATATTTTTTATCAATCTACCCTCACACTCAGTTGTTGACGATAATGATGACGCATGTGTCTATTTTCTGTCAAACTAAAAGTCAAGTTTATGGTTTGTGAGATTGCCTTGGTCGCCATTTAGCTGGGAAGAAACCAACGCCATCTAGTTACATTTTCGAAAACCTGAATTCTAACGTGCAAGGGAAAATAGACACTAAGGTACCCAGGCAATTTTACTGCTATCTGTACATTACCATATAAACTACCAATGAAAATTGGTTTGAACGAGATCTAGTGAGTAGTTTTTTTTTTAATACGTCATAAATCTAAAAAAATACACTATTTAAAACATCGATCAAAGTTACAACGAACTACAAGAACTTTTATATTATGTTACTTGCTGCTACGGAACTTATTCCGACTTGCACTTGGCCGGTTTTTTTTATCATAGTAAAAATCGGCAGAGCCGAGAGAGGGAGAGAGAGTTGGATATGAGAAGTCAGATAAGAAGGAGAAGAAGAGTTGTCAAGAAAACAGGTAAGTCAAGGCCCTTAGTGCTCTACGCTGACGAATAGTTAACCATTTCAAAAGCGAACGATGTTCAGGAACATATCAGACTTGTCAAAATGGTCTAAGTCTAGATTAGCGTTCCAGGATTTCGGGTTTTCCTTTTGGAAGCCAATTTATGACCCCAGTAGGCTTCAGCCTCCCAGGCACCGGCAGTTTTCTTTGAGGCGCGCGTGGAACACTACGCGCCTTCAACGACTCGGGCTCGGTCTGGATAGTAACCGGACAGCCGGACGGTAAGCTACCCGTTGCTCGTCGTCCGCAAGCCCACGCCTACGGTGGGTGAAAATCAAGGTCGAAACCCCGGTGGCTGCGGTGTCAGAATGTCCGTTCCCTCACGCGTGCGGCCGCCTCTTTCCCTAGCATTACTGTTCAGCAGAAGGAGGCGACTGCCTACTATTCCCTACGCTCCAGACCATGTCCTGTAACAGGGCTCGGCGCGAGAGGTCACTACCATCGATCGCCCCCACGAGGACACAGCAGTGCTCCGCCCAAGCGGGGCACACCTCCACCATTATGCTCCACTGTGTTCTCCGGGCCAGGCGGTCCACACAATGGTGACACTCACTCTTACATTGTTGACATTTCTACGGTCTAAAATAAACCCTTCGCCTCGTCTTTTATGTCACGTAGGTACATCAAAGGACTGGAACAATTTGCCTGCTGCGGACTTCCCGTCCTATTACAATTTAGGTGTCTTCGAAGCTATAGTGAATAAACATAGTACAACAATTCTTAACAAACTGGTGCGCTTCACTATCCAAGATTGCATCATCGCTTACCATCAGGTGCGATCCCAGTCAAACACTAGTTTATATCTTAGATATATCTTATCTATATAAGTTCACCTCTGACCTTCATTGATATGAAGCATTGATAGCAATACATACTAGGTACATAATGTTTAGATTCAACTGACCACAGATAACGAGTTATCAACAATTGGGTTTCGCCAGTGCTTATTTTTGTACTATGTTATCTTTTTAACAACGAACAGCATTAAAATCTTATTTTGAATACTACATCGCAATTATAATAATTGGCTATCAAATGAAGCAGCAATTAGCATTCCAAACATTGGTTTGAGGAGGTGCACAGGTAGCCGGACGGCGGTGACGTCACATTTCACATTTCAGTATGTGCATCCTTATACTGTTTGACAGTTTCCCCTTCCACCAGATTAGAAAGACTTGATTGAACGAATTTGAAAATTTCTTTCGATTTTCGAATAAGTTACTTTTTGATGCAAACAACTAAAAAAAAAAACAGGCAAGTGTGAGTCGGACTAGAACACTGAGGGTTTAGTTTGATAATTAAATCTAATGGGTTTATGGTCTATTTCCACAGTGACATTGTTCTGTCCAAATACATATTGGTGGAATCTTCCCAGAGCATACACAATAGGCTAGTTGCTGTAAAAAATGTAATTAGTCCGTCTTTTAGATTATTCAAAAATAAGGGACACGTATTTTGTTATTTGAAAATTAAACCAAAAATGACAAAGATAGGTATAGCCCATTAAAGTTACGTGTAACATCACGCCGTGCTGCATTTTTTCGCACGGGGTGACGTCACACGTAACTTTCATGGGCTATATCTTTTTTATTTTTAGTTTAGTCGAAAAAAGAAAAAATACGTGTCCAATGTATTTTTATGATCTAAAATACGGACTAAATAAAATACAATTATTTTGACCCTGGAAACTACCCTATTGTCAATAACTCTTTTTCAACGCTGTGTCAGTTAAGGTGTATAGTCCCTGGAACATCTAGCCGGAGTTAAATGCACGAATACTTGCACTGCGGTCTGTGCTCGTATAGAGCCCCACTGACCTGTACAACCATTTTGTTTTTTGTGAAATATTGATTGATTTACATATACTATATAATATATTCTGGAAAACACTTTACCACCATTTTTGTTTGTGTTAATATGTTCTAAAGTTCAAAGCCGTTTGAAAGGAGTATGTAAAACCAGCGAAAAATTATCATGTCAAATATTTCTTTTAAACAAAAATATTAATCGCACGATAAAATCATATGTTGATAATATTGTATATGAATCTATTATAACATTTTTTTTTTCAAATCTATTAACCCAGCCATTTATTTTTATTTATTTTTTGTGTCATCATGTCCCGTAGTGGTGGGGGATGTAGTCACTGCAACCTAAATGATCTATTGTGATTCGCCACCTTGCTATAGTAACTCTTTTAGCCCGGAGGCATCCAGGAAATTTAGAATACTCCTAGCTTTTAGAGTTTTAATCTCCTCCGGGTGAATAATGTGTCCGCCCAGATGAGATGGACACTGCGTTTGTGTATAACGGGCCCGCATTCACACAAAAGGTGCTTAAGCGTCTCCCTCTCCTGATTGCAAACATCAGTGTCACTCAGTTTCATGTGAAATTGGTGCTTGTTTAGTTTGCAGTGGCCGGTTAAGGCGCGGGCTATCGCACAGATGTTCGTCCTGCTAAGCTCAAGAAGCTCGGCAGTTCGTTTTTGTGAGTAGCCTTCTATAAGAGATTTGGCGTGTAGCAGTCCTGGTTGTACCAACCAGTGCTTTTTTGAATCGCCAAATAGGTTGTCCTTAAGGGTCTGCATGGCCTGGTTCTTTGAGATACCACAGGAGGGTTCTGGTCCTATCTGATGATCTTGAGCCCCAGTCCTTGCAAGTTCATCGGCTTTTTCGTTTCCATTGATTCCAGAATGACCTGGTACCCATGCCAATCCTGACTGAGCATCTAATACCACTAAAGTAACGTGCTCCTTGCAGCTTAATAGCTGGTTCGGTGAGCGTCGGTAGCGGGTAATGCGCACGCTGTACGACGCGGCTTAGCGGACGCGGATCGAGACTCCTCAGATTGTGTTATCTTTTTTTTAAGGTGAAAAAATCATCCAATGACATCCTCCGCTCTTGGGCGGAGCGAAAGATAGTGTCAGACTTTTACGGATTGAAAACCTTCTTGTTCCTTCTTTGCCATTGTCCTAAGGTCCCGGGGATCTCTTTCACATCACCCATAGCCGCAGTAGGCTTCGACCCAGCTGGGCCTCTACGGTTTGCTGGCAACCCCTTGAGTCGCGCGTGAAAATACCTACTATACGCTGCCGATGACTTGGGCTCGGTCCGAATGAGTCTATAGCCCACTCCTCGTCGCTCCGGACCATGGCCTCTACCAAGGCCCGGCGCGAGAGACCACTGCCGCCAAGCGCCCCCACAAGGATATGGCGGTGCTCTGCCTAGTTGGGGCACATCTCTACCGTGTGCTCCACAGTGTCCTCCGGGCGATCCACACAGTGGTGACACCAGGACGTTTCTTCTGCACGAATCCGGTGCAGGAATCTCCAGAACTGACCATGTCCGATGAGAACCTACGTCATGCGGAAGGTAAAGACGCCATGTTGTCTTTTCATCCACTCCTCAAAGAGGGGACTTATCGCCATGATTATAGCATGCCCAATCTTTCTTAGTTGCTACCACAATCTCATTAACCCACGGTGTTGGGTGTGTAACTTTTCTAATCACTCGTATCCATTTTGACAATAGTTTGTCACACACTCCTGTAGGTATCTCACGAACTGCACAGAGTGGCGGCTGAGCATCGCAATTAGTATCTACGACCAAGCCCGAGTCACCTCAAAGAACTTTTAGCACAACCGTAGTGGCCCAGCAGAGCCGATACCCGCTAAGACCGCGGAGAATTTCTGAAAAGTAAACCCAAGTTCTTAAAACGCAAAAGACCAACTGAAGGAAACCGGTGTGGTTTTAGTAAGTACGTAAAAGTCTGACACGCCCTTCCTGTTCCACCTCAGAGTGGGAGAAGTCATTGGATGACTTTCCATCTTAAAAATACAATCAATTGTCTAAAGTCAATTGTCTTTAAGTTTGACGTGCCCCACGGTTTTATTTTAGTCTAGTCTATGCATATGTTTATAATTCCCACGACTGTATCTATTTTATTATTTTTTGGTTTTTAGTACATTTATCTTAAACATTGCAATGTATGTTTAACATAAAACCGTTTAACTTAAAAAGTTTTTTTACCTATTTTTATTTTCTAGTTTTTAGTTTTTATTTCGCATTCTGTTTAATTCATTTAGTGCTTCATTATTGCAAGGTTTCTTGCCCGTTAGTTTATTGCAGTCCAACTCCTCTATACGTAGTCCAAATTAAAATTAACGACAAGGCACGTCACGTTGTTTGTGTTGAGACCTTTCATTTGATACCCATGTTGATGGGATTGATAAAACCTAAGTTATCCGCCATTTTGTAGAGGCCGCCATCTTGGATTTTAATTTTATATAGTACATTGTATTATACTGGTTGAGCACTTTCATTTGATACCCATATTGATGGGATCGATAAAACCTACGTTATCCGCCATTTTGTAGCGGCCGCCATCTTGTATTTCAATTTTTTATAGTATATTGTATTCTGCTTGTTGAGCCCTTTCATTTGATACCCATATTGATGAGATTGATAAAACCTACGTTATCCACCATTTTGTAGCGGCCGCCATCTTGGATTTCAATTTTTTATAGTATAGTGTATTCTGCTTGTTGAGCCCTTTCATTTGATACCCATATTGATGGGATTAATAAAACATAAATTATCCGCCATTTTGTAGCGGCGGCCATCTTGAATTTATAATGATGATGAATAAACATAATTGTATTGTCACCAAAATCCAAAGTGTATACAAAATTTCAGATTAATCGGTTGACAGGAAGAGGGTGAAATTTGAATTACTAAATTTGACCAAAGAATAAATAAAACAAACGGGGTGAGCTAAATAAAACCGTTTAATAATAAAAAAGAAACATTGCTTTTGTTTAGTGGTACATGATTAGGGTTGTCACCGCATAAGAAAGTACTTTGTTTTATTTTTGGTAAATATATTTTATGATTTGTATGCAAATAAAGTCTATAAAAACACTTTACTTCCAATATTTACTGTGGTGCATAAAATCGAACCTATCAAGCATAATAACTGAACTATCATCGATACTTTTACGTTGAAACTAAATACTAAATTGTGTATTGTAACCTCGTTAGGCCCCACCTAAAAGGTGTCTAAACAATGTTACTGATGCACATCGAGAAAAAGAGCAAGGGGTAACTTGCACACTCAATAAATGGGCTCCCAAAAACGTCCCTTCGTGCTAGCGATAACACGAAGTGACGTTGGCAACATACACCGAGTTGCTTGAGGAGTAGAGAGGTACATATACGGTCAAGCTCTACCAGCATCTTACTGGCTTATACAACCTTCTCCCAACGCTTGCTCTTGCAAATCTCTACTCAAGTCATGCAATAAGGCAAGGGAGAGGTGGAAGCTCTGTTCCTCGTCAGTGTTCACTAAGGCCGGCCGATAAAAGCAAGCCGGAGATAAAGAAATAAAATTCTCCAGGGAGATCAGGGTCGTGAAATCACTAATACCTAATGTTCGCCATAAAACTGCCTTGCGGATTATAGCTCTGTTGGTCTGGCTTCTCACCCTAGGCATGTTACGGCAAAGTAAACTCTATTGGTACAGACCTAGGGTTCATTTTTTTTCCACAACTATCACACAACGCCATCTACACCCAAGCTAAGCAGAGCTTGTGTTATGAGTACTAGACAACTGAAAAACAAACTTATATATTTCTAAATACATACATATTATAGATAAATTACATCCAGACAGAACAAATTATCATGCTCATCACACAAACATTTGTCCTGGGTGGGAATCAAACCCACGACCTCCGGCAAAGCAGTCAGGGCCACTAACCACTAGACCAACAGGCCAGTCAAAATTAGAGCGTGCTGCCGCACCACAGCAACGTGGAGATAAAATTTTTATCACGAATTCCGTTTAGGTATAAAAAAAAATCCAGGCAATTGCGAGTTAGAATCTTGCACTGAGGGTTCCGCACAAACTTACCTATGAAAACAGTTCAATTCGAGTTAAGAAGATTTTTTCGAATCGCAAAAAAAGATTTTTTTTGTGACATAACTACAAATTTTTCAATTTGAGACCTAGCTTTGACGCCAAACAGGATTCTGAGTCAACAAGAAGTATTCTTTGAATTTGGATTCCCTTAAGATTGTCGAAATACACGTTTTTTGCGACATAAACGGTCGTATTTTTTTTCGTTAACTTGGAAATTTGATTTTTTCACAGCTACAAAGGACCGCAGGCTATGGTTAGAATATGGTTTTAATTTTACCTCAATACCTCCACGCGTTCTGGAGATAAAGTATCTTGGCAGACAGACAGACATACGAAAAACAAAGTGAACCCAAAATGGAAAAATGGAACCCTTTTAGGACAAGGGTTCCATTTTTCCGGTTGAGGTACGGAACCCTAAAATCCTGAATTTTGGTGCCTACCTCATTTCCAAGGTCAATAAGTACTTGATAAGCATAAAATCATATTATCCGCATGCTAAGCAGTGGTGGCCCAGTGGTAACGGCTAGTTGTAGGTCGTGGGTTCAAACCCAATCAGGTGCATTAATTTGCGTAATTTACGGTATAGTATAATAACAAGAGGTTCTAATTTTTCTGACTGATTCCAATCAACATTGCTGTCTTACATTGTAAACAGTTGTAAGGTCATGTAAAGAGAAGAGATGAAAAGCATGTTGCTAAAAGAGTTATGAATTTATATGTGGATGGATGGATGGCGAGGGAGAGGGAGGCCAAAGAAAAGATGGATCGATTGTGTGAGAAGTGATGTGAAAGAAAAGGAAGTTAGTAATAGCGTGACAAGTGACAGGACAGAATGGCAGAAAAAAACTAAGGCGACCCCAAATAAAACGGGACAAGGGCAGATGATGATGAAGAGGATGAAACGGGGGTCCAAAATTTGTATGGAGAAACCTCCATATATGCAGGCGAAGCCGCTGGCAGAAGCTAGTAAATAAATAATAAAATAAGAGTCATAAAAAATAGTAGTATCAATTTACCTATTTAAGGAGATTTTTTAAATGGCAATGAAGGAAAATAAGAACGTGAGGTTCTGGTTTCGATAAAGTTTGTTTGGTAAGGAACCTCTCAGCACCTGTGTACAGTTTGGAAGTCAGCGGAGTGACCCTTTCGTGCCTCAGTAAGCACGTGAACCCGTTGATCCTGCACCTGATCTTTCCCTGGTCTCGTCGGTCTACCGTCCCATCGAACTATGAGAGTAGAGGGTCAATGAGTGCACCTGTGTTTGCGCATACACTTATTTCCTTATTTTTAATATTTCCGTTCGAAGCAATATCATATAGCTGTCTTGATATAAAAACCAGTCAAGAGTGAGTCAGAGTCGCACACGTAGGTAGGTTATGATACGAGCGGTGCTCAGCTTGGAAGTCATTGACTCACCTTTTGAAAGCCTCGCCTAACGACTAATGTGAAGATATCTTGTCATTGTGTCTAGTAAAAAAATACTACTACCACGTTCTGTTTGGACAGGATAGCAAGAGAATTCTTAACACGACTGCTCAGATTAAGTACTTCAGCAATCCCGGTGATATTTTTTTCGAAATTTGCATCCTGTTCCTGCTCATCTCAACTTCATCTCCCTAGCTTTTTCCCAAGTAGCTTGGGGTCGGCTTCTAGCATAATGAACTTTATTTACATTTTCACTATTATAAATTAATTAATTATCTACACTTATAAACAACTTAATAACTATAATTACAGTAAATTACAAAATAAATAAATAATAAAACCCTACGCTAAAATACACTATCTAAAATATGGCGTCAAAAAACTCTTCCACATCGCTGTCGACTGGTAATGTGCCCAAAAGACTGGCGGCATTGCCACGTTATATAATAATTAGCATAATTGGGTACAGCTGAACATCCTTATTTTACTTGGAGCCAATGAGTATCAGTCCACAATCCAGTAATTGGGCAACTGACGATCAGAATTTCTGACGGTGAGTCAATAATGTTTTAGATAAACTTTGAAAGTACATGTGAATTTAATCTACTTTGGTAATTGCCCGGTTATAAACCTTCGCTTTGGGGTGCGTTAACCAGTAGGCCATCACGACATTTCTTTTATTTCAGTCATGAAAGTTGTAATAATCCCCACAGCAGTCACGGAACAGTAAAAACATAGCAATCATAACGTTTGCGTTTTCCGCCGAACGCAGTGCGAGGTTATGCTATGACAACATCATCAGGCGCATTTCGATTATTTTAATAAGTTTTTGAGGAAGCAGATTAAGTGGCAATCGGTGACGAAGATGTTAGGGAATTTGTCATGTTCAGAGGCATTTTCTGCCAGTCCACCGGTCCATAGGAGTCGGCAGAAGTGTTCCTATATCTTACATAGAATCTACTTTTCTCCAGTAACTATATTGTATTGTACAGCATTTAATTAACTTATTGAAGCAACTCTATGAATATGGCACTGGTGGATGAAGTCCTTTCGGAAACTTTTAGGATTGAGTCTGGTGTTCCACAGCGGTGTCTTTTGTGGCCCTATTCAATACTAAAAAAAACCGGCCAAGAGCGTGTCGAGCCACGCTCAGTGTAGGGTTCCGTAGTTTCCCGACCGTCACAATAAGTGTACCTACCCACTTATGAGTTTAAAAAAATGCTTGATATACGATTACACTACAAACTTAGTCCAGAAATTATTTTGTAGAACCCTTTTGTCTTTTTTGTACAAAAACTGTTCTTTCCATCAAGTTCAAAATAATTTTCCTAGAAATTCCTTACAAAGTTCTACTTTTCAGATTTTTTTCATATTTTCAAAACTTATGGTTCAAAAGTTAGAGGGGGGGGGACACATTGTTTTTTACTTTTGGAGCGATTATTTCCGAAATTATTGACATTATCAAAAAATGATTTTAGTAAACCCCTATTCATTTTTAAATACCTATCCAACGATATATCACACGTTAGGGTTGAAATTAAAAAAAAAATCACTTCCCACTTTACATATAGGGGAGCTACCCTAATAAAACATTTTTTTCCAATTTTTATTTTACCACTTTGTCGGCGTGATTGATATACATGTTGTTACCAAATTTCAGCTTTCTAGTGCTAACGGTCACCGAGATTAAGCGAGGACGGACAGACAGACAGACAGACAGATAGACGGACAGACAGACATGGCGAAACTATAAGGGTTCCTAGTTGACTACGGAACCCTAAAAATATCTGATGTGATTTGTATTATTTCGTAATCAGGTCGATATCTTCCTGTCCTTGTACCGTTTAATTTGGGCACAACACAATTTTTTCTTGCATTCTGTCTTATCACCCTTCGCGCTATCATATCCTTTTCTTTTATCACTTCTCATGTAACTAATTGATCCGTATTTTCTTTGGCCTCTCACAAGTATACTCATAATACTTTCAGTAAAATTGACATGGCCGCACCAAGACAAAAGATCCCCTTTTTACTTTTCAGTCACTTGGCGCCACTTTCAAATTTTCTCTAATATACTTATTTCTCACTTTGTGCATTGTCGTCACACCACATATCCACCTCGACATTCTTATCTCCGCTACATGGAATCTTTTTTCATCCGTCTTATTCACAGCCTAACATTCTGATCCATACAGTATGACAGAACTCAGGTTGGCTAATGAGAAATAGCAGCAAATATTTTAATTCAATTTCACATTTAAAACTAAAGATATTCATACTTTTTTGTTTTGGCATAAGTTCTGGTCAATAGTTGTGTGAAGGTCGAAAATAAAACCGCAAAACGATAACAATATCTAATGTTGTCGCATTGGTTTAGTTGCTTATCAAAAAAATATCACGCTTGTGGTGAGAATCCTGAATTACTTTATTGTAAGAGTCGTAGCCGCTTGGCGATCTAAATAGTTCTTTACTCCACGGGAAAAGACATAAGTTTATATAACGTTAGTTTATCTAGGTTTCCAGTTTATACAACGGTAAAACAAAGTACGATTGTACGGTCTACGTACATTGACCTTATTTTTGCATGACAATGCGAATCAATATGTTCGCTTGTCACAACAAATTAACTACTACTTATACTTAGTGTGCAACTTACCAACACGCGGAACATACGGGCATGTGAGAATCATTAATCTTTACGGTGTACGATACTAGTTATAAATAAACTTTGATTGGTACTATGTGAAGTGTTTTACATGTTGGTCACACCTGCTACCTAACACATAACCAAACACACAAACAATTACAGTGTACAGTTCAGCAACTACACTCTGACCCGTACATTAAATGGTCGTACACCATAAAGATTCTCACATGCACGTATGTTCCGCGTGTTGGTAAGTTGCACATTAAGTTTAAGTACTAATTTGTTGTGACAAGCGAACATATTGATTCTCATTGTCATGCAAAAATAAGGTCAATGAACGTAGATCGTACAACGATTTTAAAATGATTTGTTTTTCAATAAAAGCGTCTTGACACACAGTACATTCCAAGCACCAGTAAATAAGTGCTATTTAAAGTGCTATATTGGGCACGCCATAATTATGGCAGTAAGTCGCCTCTTTGAGGCGTAGCTGGAAGGATCTCACGGCATCCTCACCTTCCGTAACATGCAGGTCCTCACCGGACATGGTAAGTTAAGAAGGTTCCTGCACCGGATTCGTGCGGAAGTGACGCCCGAGTGTCACTTTTGTGCGGATCACCCGGAGGATACGGTGAACCTTACGGTGGAAGTCTGCTTTGCAAGGGCGGAGCACCGTCGTACTGTCGTCAATTTAGAATCAAAACCCTCGTAGAGGCGATCGGTGACGACGAGCTTTCACATCTGGCTCTGGTTCAGGTTATGATTCGGGGCCAGAGGGAATGGAAAGCAATCACCTACAGCGGTGAGCAAGGTGACTAAAACCGCGAGGGAGAGTAAATCCTCAAACCCCTCTAATCATCACTTGAAGACAAACCAGGTGTCATGAGTCACATGACAATTTGCACCACCAATGAACATTTTTGGGTATTTAAATTACCCGTTCATTCAGCCAGAATTTTTTTTGGTGTGGTATTTGACTAACGTCTCCATACATCAGACGAATGTTTTTCTTTAGTGGGAACTGCTCCACCAAGAGTCTTCAACTTTAAAATATATTTTTTCCTAACCGACGCATATTGATGGTCAAATGCAGCCTTTGAATTCGCGATCTTCACGGGTAGAGTTTGCAAAGTTGTGACATTCAACCAAAAAAATAAAACCTATTAGCCTTAACAGGATTCGTCGCTTTTGCTGACATCTCTTTGAGGCGCGCGTAGAATATAATTCTAAGTCCACTCAAGCCGGTCCTTATCGGACAGAAAACTAATAATTGTTCACCATCTACAAACCCGCCCCTACAATACTCAGAAATCGTACTGCGAATCCTAATGTCTCCTAAGGTCTCCTGCAGTGAGTATTTTCCGCAGCCTACCCAAATGTCCTTCCCGTGGTATTGTTCGTCAAGTCGTTGAGCTCCTTAGTAGTCCTGAGTTGAGCTTTGCGAATACTGACAAATGTTGACGCGTCCGCTCAAATCTGTATGGTTCTTTCTTCAAAAGACCATCTCAGACTAATCTGCATGGTTATCATGTGATTTGACCATTACATATTTACTGTATGGACCTTAAAAGAGACTTTGACCTCTGAGTTTGTTTCGGTGTTTCTTCTCAGGGTAGTCAGCTAGAAAACACCGGCCTCATCTAGCTAACGCTGACGAAAAAAAAATTTTTTTGACGTGTAAAAGTGTTTTTTTAAAACCTAAATAAATATCATTTATCAGTGAGAGCAGTGGTGGCCGAGTGGTAACGGCCCCGATTTACGAGTTGTAGGTCACGAGATCGAACCTAGCCAGGCGCATTACTTTGTGTAATTTATTTCATCACCACTGCTCTCAAAACGGTGAAGGAAAACGTCGTGAGGAAACCGGCATGTCCTAGAACCAAAAATTCGAAGACATGTGACATTCAGCAACCCGCACTGGGCCCACGTGGTGGATTACGGCCCATTCCCTCTCCTAGATAGGAGGCTTGAGTCCCAAGAGTGGGAACATTAAAAAGGCTGGTGAAGATGATGGTGATGATTTATCAGAGGTCGAGGCGTGACAATTGACACTCCCTTACGCTTTCTGCCACTTTCTTCGCTCGCATCATTGTTTAGTGGAAGGAGGTGATGACTGCCGTCTTTATTGGATTCTTGTTCTATACCATGGCCTATACTAGGACCGGAAGCGAGAATTCGGGTTTTCAAGGTGTTACTCGGGACTGATCAACGTTGAGCACTTACCAAGTGTATGGTCGGTTTTGAGTACAATTTCTGAGTGTGGACTGAGGATTGTGAGGAGATGTGGATGAGACTGGTAATTGGTACTACTTTATTTATTTGTTTCTATTTTTTGTATTTTTGAAATCAGGTTAGAGCACTATTTCTTAGAGGTGAGGGTGAGAAGAAACAATGAACAAATCTGTGTAAGATCATTATTTTACGCCAATACAGTTGTTTCTAAACAACACGACAAACTATTTCGACATTTAAATTTCAATCAACTTAGCCGTAACAGGAGGCACAGACTGTTGTATCTGGGGTCGAACCTTCGCCCGAGCCTAGTCTCCTATCGTTGGGTTTCATTTTACACATTTTATTGTAAACATAAAAAAAAATTGTAAGCGTGCAAGAATACGTAAAAACAATAAAATAAAACCTCCTTCTAAAAACCCATATGGAATTCGAACACCCTTCGTGTTACATGCAAGTCACTGTGCTACGGTCTTCGATGATCAAATCAAAATAGACATAAATGACATAATTGACTGATTGGCTCCTTATCGATAATTACTGCAACGCTCCTTCATAAAAATAGCGTGATTATTATGTTTCCAGAGTTATTATTTATTAACTAAATAACATGATGTCATTTTGTGCATTCAATTACGAACAAAAACCTTTCGAAATCAATATTGCTTACCTCCCATAACTTATAGCGTGATAATATGTACCGTTAAGCCTTCCTTGGTTTACAAAGAACATTTTTGCTGAATTTCAATTCAATCTATCCAGTAGTTTTGGCGTGAAGCCGTACCATACTACACACAGACAAAAAATCTAAAAAGTCATTTTTTGTCATCAGTTACGATTTTCTAACAAAAGCCACTTATTTTTTTCTCTAAAATTCTCAATGTGCAGTTTTTCTTTCATTACTGTTTTATTATATGTATAGATCAACACCTACCTACACAGAATACATGATGTGCATCATCTTGGATGATTGGGAGAGGGGTGTACCGCAGTAGGAGCGGTGATAAATAACTTATGCTATAACGACGACATGACCCTCCTTGTAACAACTGAAGAATTATGAAATCCGGCTTAACAAATGTTTTAACAAAACATTTGTTGTAGTAATATTTCATGTATTTTATTTTTTGTGTATATATAATTATGACAGACAGATATACCTAATATCTCACGCGCCAGCAACAGCATTACAGCGTCAGCAACAAAAGCGAGATACGTTCGTTCCACAAGCCTGCAACACCGGTAGCGCTAAGAAGAGACCTACTGAGATCTTGGCGTCATCAGCTCGATACACAATTACACACACAGCACACATGTACATTAGCATCATGGTGCATTGACCACAATTGTATGTAATTAAGTTAATATAATGGTAATTAATTAATTTATAATAGTGAAAATGTAAATTATATGTAATAAATAACTAGTAATCAAAAAAAAAAAAAACTTTTTGTAAAAAAAATATAACCGACTTCACTAAAAAAACACTAAAACGATCAAAATAATTTTAATTTCGGAAGTCGGTGTTTTTCGTTATTGTTTGTTCCTTATTTAACACCGACTTCCGAAATTAAAATTATTTTGATCGTTTTAGTGTTTTTTTAGTGAAGTCGGTTATATTTTTTTTACAAAAAGTTTTTTTATTTCATACTTTTTAGTTGCAACACACTTACAGCCAGAGTACTTTTTTCTCATGTCAATTCCAATTGACTCAAACCCTGCTAGAATACATCATTTTCATATGAAGTTCCCGTGTCTACCTTCCACCTTCCGGCTCCATCATCAGATCACTTCGATAGTACCTTATAGCCAAAGTGCATCTCATGACATTTCTAATAAGCCCAAACACGGGTAGGATACATTGATTAATTACGGAGTTCCGGTGCCTATCTTCCAGCTCCATCACTATCATCAGGTTACTTCGATGATACCATTTTCAACATAACTATTCATTTATTTGTATTGTCATAGTCGCTTAACTATGTTCATTGTGATATTTGTTTGAGTATGAAGTTCCGTTGGCAATTTCTGGTCTTCTTAACCAGGTCCACCTCATCAAATGTCACTTTTTGACTGTAAATGCTTAATACCTTGATGAAAATATCAAAATGACTATATAGTTGCCTATAATATTTGAGGAGTTCCCTCGATTTAGCCAAGATTCCATCATCAGATCCCGACTTGGTGACTATGGGACCATTTGGGAAGTATACCCTTTCCAACAAAAAAAGAATTTTTCAAATCGGTTGGCAAGCGACGAAGTTATGCCCGAACATACATAAAAAAAAAAAAAAAAAAATACAAACATCCGAATTGAGAACCTCCTCCTTTTTTAGAAGTCGGTTAAAAAAAAAAAATAATGGTTCTGGTCTGCAATACAATAGTAGTTGTCAAGTTTTGTTTAGGTAGAAAAATCATTCGATGACATCTCCCGTCCTTGGGCGGGGTGAGAATTGTTCTTTCCTTGCCTTCATCACAGGGGTTTCACTTTCACAGTACCCGTGGCTCCAATAGGCTTGTCTTTGCTGACAACTCCTTGAGGCGCACGTGGAAGAATATTGACGGTTACCTGACGATCGAACGGCAAGCTACTCATTCCTCGCTGTTCGCAAGCTCGCGCCTACGGTGGCCTTTGTAAATCGATCTGTAAACGACTTTATTCTCAGGTAAATTAACATTAAAAAAAAATTAAAAAATACAATTAATTGAGAACCTCCTACACAGTCACGTGGGCAAAACCGACATGTTTAAACATATGAGTGAAAAATAACGTAATATTATTTTACAGGAAACCAGCGATAAGATAGTGGTGTGGTAAAAACCAAATTGTTATCAGGACAAACCTATGTGAGCTTGTTTATCAAAGAAACGCGGTTCCAATAGGAAATAAAAACATGGCACTAGCAACCCTTTGCTTTAATATTCTTCGGGCTCTCATCGAGAGTGCACGTCTCATCTGCTGAAACAACTTAGTCTGAAAAAGATGTACAGCACGCGTGTTTTGGTGCTGTTAGTACTGCTCGTCGGGTTTGCGCATTGCTTCTCGTGGGGTGAGTACTTCCAGTTCCTATAATGTGAATTTTGTTATTATTCTTAATTAATTTCATTTTTTGTTGAACGTCGGTTTACTATATCATAACCATTTTACTTCCGATACTAATAAATAAAAAACCGGCCAAGAGCGTGTCGGGCCACGCTCAGTGTAGGGTTCCGTAGTTTCCCGTCCGTCACAATAAGTGTACCAACTTATGAGTTTAAAAAAATGCATATACGATTATACTACAAACTTGGTCCAGAAATTATTTTGTAGAACCCTTTTGTCTTTTTTGTACAAAAACTGTTCTTTCCATCAAGTTCAAAATAATTTTCCTAGAAAGTACTTATAAAGTTATACTTTTCAGATTTTTTTCATATTTTCTAAACTTATGGTTCAAAAGTTAGAGGGGGGGACACATTGTTTTTTACTTTTGGAGCGATTATTTCCGAAATTATTGACATTATCAAAAAATGATTTTAGTAAACCCCTATTCATTTTTAAATACCTATCCAACAATATATCACAAGTTAGGGTTGAAATTAAAAAAAAAATAACTTCCCACTTTACATATAGGGGGGCTACCATAATAAAACATTTTTTTCCAATTTTTATTTTACCACTTTGTCGGCGTGATTGATATACATTGGTACCAAATTTCAGCTTTCTAGTGCTAACGGTCACAGAGATTAAGCGAGGACGGACAGACAGACAGACGGACAGACAGACATGGCGAAACTATAAGGGTTCCCAGTTGACTATGGAACCCTAAAAAAGGTGCGCTAGTAATTTTTAAATGAGAATTCAATTATTAGGCATTATTCTAATTTCATTTATTTTTAAAAGTTAACAAAAAAAATAAGTTACGATATTTCTTTATTGGCCACGTGATCTAACTTCTGATTTTATAACTAAGCAACTTGAAAATGAGATAGTCTCTAATAAACACATTTTTCTTTTTTACATCGCTAACTAAATATTTTTATTACCAAAAACGCGCGAAGCAAGCAATTATAAAATCATCGATATTTTCTGGTTGCTAACAAAGAACTTACCTCCACAGTGTTTTGATGACACAACTTCAACTGACACTTTTTATCAAAAAAGTTACCTACCTGAGTAATATTTATCAATATACTTGAACAGTGTTATGATGAAGTAAAATAACAAGGTAAACCACACAAACTTTACAAAATCTGTAATTTACACTTAAAGATATGGCTGCACTCAATCGAGTACAGTGACCTTTAATGGGTTAATAATAAGAATTTTGTCAACTCGAATTTAAACCACTTTCAATGAATTAAACTAGTTGTTAAGTGACGTAGGTATGTGTTAAGAATAGTTGTTTCTTCACCACAAGATAATAAATAAGATTTAAAGAATTTATTTCTCACTAAGAACAAGATTCGCTTGATGAATTAATCTGTTTACAATGGATCATGGCGGAGTCCAAAATAAAATTTTGCTGACATATTTTTTTAGCGCCAACTGATGAAAAATATACAGATTAAATTTCTAAATAATTTTTTCTCAGACATTACTATTAAAAGAATCTTTATTTTAAAGATATTCCAGTTTAAAGTTAATGAGATTACGTATATGTTAATAATACCTACGTACCTCCTTGAGAATTAAAAAAATCATTTTTGAACGTACGACAAGTTGTCATGTTTTTTTTTTTTCGGTGGGGAAAATCGTCCAATGACAACCCCCGCCCTTGGGCGGAGCGGGAGATAGTGTCAGACTCTTACTGACTAAAACACCTACCCCGTTCCTTCAAGCCTTCATACCGGGGCTCGAGTTCCCTTTCGGATAACCCTGGCCCCAGTAGGCTTCGACCCGGCTGGGCCCCTGCTGTTGCTGACAACTCCTTGAGGCGCGCGGGAACAGTGCGCGCCGTCGACGACTTGGGCTTGATCCGGACGGTTACCGGACGGCCGGACAGCGAGCTACCTATTGATCACTGTCCGCAAGCCCGCGCCTACGGTGGCTGGAAATAGGGACCGGAATCCCGGCGGCGGCGAGATCGCCGTTGCCTGATGCGATCGGCCTCCTACTTAGCGAGCATTACTGCTTCGCAGAAGTCGGCGACAGCCTGCCACTCCTCCTCGCTCCGCACCATGGCCTCAACCAAGGCCCGGCGTGAGAGCTCTCTGCCGCCGATCACCCCCACGAGGGCACGGCACACATACATTGTTTTAAATCCGAGCATAAATCACAGATCGTTCACGCACACACTCATGGTAATATTCCTATACAACTAGGTAAAGAACATAATTAGTATCCTTACGGCGACGAATACAGACGAAATCATGATTAATTTCGCTCGAAAAGTGCATTTCTACTTCTACCATAGTAGAGCCCGCGACCACTCACGTAATATTTTTATTGTGCGTTGCGGTCGATGTTTGTGAATTGTACCGTTACCTTATTTTGGCTATTACTATGTATGTACCTATGTATATTATAAAGTTTAAGGTTAGTGCAAAACCGGACGACGATTTTTCTCAGATCAATGGACATACAGAACAGATAGTAGAATTTATCGATGGTTGGAAGATGAAAGCACTAACGACAAAGATATAATTGAAAGTGACACTGATGATGCGCAATCAGAAGAAAAAGGCTGCTTGCAAGAATTCTCACATAGTACGAATACAGAGCAAGAAGGAAATAGCACAGGGTCGGACTTGGAAAATCGGGAACTTTTACATATAAATCTTACATTAAAAGTATTCTACGTATGTAGAGAGCGCGCGAACTTTCGTCCCAAGTATAGGCGCGCCTACTGGAGTGTTAAATCTATTACTATCTAAAATATAACTTTTTAACATACCTATTCTGATATTTTCTAGGCTGGTCTTTAAAGAGTTTTGCACCTTCACAAAATATAAAGTATTTGCCAAAAGTCTTTGTTCTGGGTTTCCATAGTTTAATGTTGCTAAGATGGTATTTTATTTTGGTGAATTTTAATTCAGTGTAGGTATATTTTGCCTCATAGAATCTTTTTCACTACGAGATGCATGTTATGTATGCGTAAAGTTTTTATTTCATCGTAATGTTTTCTGTATTTGAAAGATGATTATAGTTCAACAATATCGTAATGACTTTATTTTGGGAGGTTTGAATAGTTTTGAGTTTTGGTTTGACAGTACAATCTCAGATTTCTATCAAATACTCTAGATGTGACTTTACCACAGAGTTATAGATAGACTTACGCACTTTATGAAGGACACGAGTTATTGTTTTATGTGAAATATCGTTGAGAGATGTAAGCTCTGAGATAAGATAGTTTGTCATCTAAATAAATGTCTAGGTTTTTTTTTTCGGTGGGAAAATCATCTAATTCATTAAACACCAAGCTAACGCAACACCCCAAAAAAGACCCCAAGCGGTTCGCGCATCTATTGTCTTACTATTGTGTCTCAAATTGATAGTATCTGAAAGGTTAATGACATTCCCCACTCTTGGGTGGAGCGGGGGATAGTGTCAAACTTTTACTGACTAAAAACCCACTCCAGTTCCTTCCTTGCCTATCGTACCGGGGGCTGAGCTTTCGGAGCTAACCCTGGCCCCAGTAGGTTTCGACCCAGCTGGGCCCCTGCTGTTGCTGACAACTCTTTGAGGTGCGTGGGAACGCGCGCCGTCGACGACTTGGACTCGGTCCGGATAGTTACCGGACGGCCGGACAGCTACTCATTGCTCGCCGTCCGTAAACCCGCGTCTACGGTGGCCAGAAATCGGGATCGAAATCCCGGCGGCGAAATATGTCTAGTTATTTTTTATGGTGAGAAATTCCCGACTGTTGACCAGACAATTTATTTATTATTTATTTATTTAATCTTTTTTTTCTTTTTTTGTATTCATGCATTCTATATGTGACCAAATTATGGAATTATTTCAGTGCCGTAGTCTTTTTCTTCTTCTCGAATCGACAGTTTTCTCTTTCCTCAAAGTTTTGGGCCCAGTATGTTGCCACGTTTATACGAGTAGCGGCATCAGTGGCGTCTGTACAGATGTTAGGATACTTTGGGCACTCTAATAAGTGTGCTTTTGTCTGGTCAGGAGCACCGCACTCGCACTGGGTATCGAAGGGGTCTATAATACCCCGTTTTGCCAGGATATTTTTGCAACGGCGTACTTGGGTGCGCAACCTATTGATAGATTTCCACATAGGCCACTGCAGATCGCTTCCGGGTGGCAGATGTTCCAGGGGTTGAACGAAGCCGGGCGGTGGTAAGTGGCGTTCCTCCAACAACATACATCTCACTGTGGATGGTTGGTTCCGAATGGCCTGTGTGAAGTGGAGAAAGCTCTTCTGACTTCTAAGTCTATCCGAAGCTGATGATGCCATATAATTGAATCGCTTAAAAACTTTTTCTTTTTAGTTTCTATAATTTTTAATGTTGGCTTTTGGTCACAGAAAGGCCATGACAGCCGCATCGTAACCTAATACAAGTAAAGCTTTGAACACTATCTTATTATCAAAGATAGCAGCACTAGTAAGAGGCTCCGATAATATAATAAATAGTAATAATAAAATAGCCATTTATTTCCAAACTTTGGGATACAATATTTTTTGTGTGGCTGTTATAGAATGTCCCTCCGTTCGGTGTGCCTTTTAGCATAGGCCTCCTCCAACTGCCTCCACTGGACTCAGTCCATTATCACCCTTGTCCAATATGGACCCAAGGTCAGGCGGATATCGTCTTCCCATCGTCTTGTTGGACAATCCTGTTTTCTGACGCCATCTCTTGCGTGCCATAGGGTCACTTGCTTGCTCCATTTGTTAGCCGTGCAGTGAATCATGTGACCCATCCAGCCCCATTTTAGATGGTCAATTCTGGTCAGGATGTCTGAATCTTTAGTTCTTTTCCATATTTCCTATTATACAAGGTGTCGTTTTGAAGCTGCAAAATATTTCAGGAGGTAATTATGTTAGTGATTCTCGACCCGAATCAATAATAAAATAAGTAGGTAATTTTTTTTTTTTTATAACCGCGCTTTTTTTCACACACACAAACACGGAACAATAAAGGTCGTTTTCACACACACTAACTCGCAACGATAGTTTCATAAATAATGTATCATCCAATCATCATCCCGCACGCCACACCCTAGCCACGCCCCCGCGGCCATCGATCAATCGATTTAGTTTAGAGTAATCAAAAAATTAAATAACAAGTATTATTGATTATTGACCAGGTATCGTTTTTTTAAATGATTATTTATGAGTTTTACTACAACATCCTGAAATATTGTGCAGTTTTAAAACTGCACCTTGTATACTCGTTGGCATTTTGCAAGTTTCTCGCGATGGTCCTGGTTGAGAGACCATGTCTCATAAGCCATATCTAATGCAAAGAAGTATGCAGGTGTTAAGAGTTTTTTCTTGATCGCAATGCTCAGCTCTTTACTTTTCATTATTTCTTTCAGAGACCAGTATGGTTTCCAATCACAGGCTATTCTTTTGTTAATTTCCTTAGTCGTTTGCTCTTTAGGGGCAATTATTTAGCCCAAGAATACATACTCTTGTCTACTCTCCACATAAGCAGTGATAGACTTATCAGTGGTAGGTCGCGGGTACAAACCCAACTAGGCGCATTACTTTGTGTAATTTATTTCATCACGGTGAAGGAAAACGTTGTAAGGAAACCGGCATGTCCTAGAACCAAAAATTCGATGACATGTGACATTCACCAACACGCACTGGACGTGCGTGGTGGCTTACGGCCCATTCTCTCTCCTAGAGAGGAGGCCCGAGTCCCAACAGTGGGAACATTAAAAAGGCTGATGATGATGATACATACTCTTGCACATATTCAAATGTTTTTCCATCCAATTTTATGGCAACCCCTTCAGAGTTAGTCATCAGTTTTGTCTTAATGTCGTTCATTTTTATACCTACTTCCATACTTTCGTTAGATAGATAGGTAGATAAATTCTTTATTGTACACCAAAAATAAAACAATGACTTATAAAACTTAAAATTAATAGGGTGTCACAATGGGCGGTCTTATCGCTAAAAGTGATTTTTAGTGAGGTTTGCTAGCGTTTGTACAATTGTTTGTTGTTTGTCTGGGTCTACTTCCAGCAAAACGAGGTGATCAGCAAACCTCAGATGGTTCAAGAGGCTGCCTCTGATATTGAGGCCATATTCATCCCAGTTAAGTCTTCTGAAAATATTTTCCAGCACAGCTGTGAATAGTTTGGAGGACAGAGGATTACCTTGTCTAACACCTTTGTTAATGGGAAAAGGTCCCCCTTTCGATTTCAGTTTTATGCGGCTCTTGTTTATACTGTAGACGTTCTTGAGTATTTATATGTAGGCATTGTCCACTCCTTGCTCTTTTAAGGTGCAAAATGCAAATATGGCTAAATGCAATTATGGTTTAGGCTATCAACGCTTTGGGATAATCAATAAAAGCTATGTAAATGGGTTACTGGTATTCATTGCTTTTTCCAGTATTTGTTTGATTGTGAGAATTTGGTCAATGGTGCTATAGTTTTTTCTGAAGCCTTTTTGTGATTCTTTCTAGAATTACTTTAGCAAACACCTTGTAGACATATGAAATCAGACTAATTGGTCTATAGTTATTGATGACTTCTCTAGGCCCTTTTCTACGCAGGAAAATGATGTGGGACTCTCCCCATTGTTTTAAGTATGCCGTTATATATCTTGCTTAGAATTGGAGTCAGTTGTCCCACCATGCCCCTTACCAGCTCGTTTGGTATTTTGTACTTCTGCTGTAAGTATTGGCGGTACTTCATCACATATATAAGGTGGTTTCTCACTGGTTTTTAAGGACGTATTCACCTATTTCGACAAATATCACGGTTTTTCGGGAACCATTATGATGCTCTAGGAATCATAATTATGAGTATATCTTGGCATCAAATAAAAGACAATATATTTATCTCCGGGATGGCATAAAATAAATATTATGGTCTCATATAAAATTTTCATATAAATACGATTTTACCAACGCACTAATACAAGAAAATTACGAAACACAGAGTCTGAGTAGGAACCCGTAACTTAAATCCAGTAAACATTTTACCATAAAAAAACATAAAATAATACAGCTTAAGTAGTCTTGAACACCTATAGCTAATTATTTTGAACCTACATAAATAACTTTATGATTTATGACCAAAATAAAACCACTCTCAATATTTCTTCATACATTTTTCATTGAACGCGCGATGTCTAGCGTCAGTCCGCGCTCAGAAGCGCTTGTGAACGGATGTCCGTATCGCTCTTTTACAAAAAAATAAATACGTCGAAGCCTATACTAAAGTGTGTGCCGACTTGTATACTGCGACTACAAAGACGTGCTACTTTTTCGGACCGAAATAAAACTAAGTACAAATATCATACTTATTTTTAAAATTGGATGGATTTTATGGAGTAATAATGGATTTACTGATACAGAATGAGTTTTATTCTAAAACAAAGACCAGAAATGGCCAACGGAACTTCATATTTACATAGATATCACAATGTAGATAGTTAAGCGACTATGACAATAAAAATAAATAAATGGTTCTGAATAGTTATGTTAAAAATGGTACCATCGAAGTGACCTGATGATGATGGTGGAGCCGGAAGATAGGCACCGGAACTCCGTAGTTAATCAACGTGTCCTAGCCGTGTTTGGGCTTATTAGAATTGTCATGAGATGCACTTTGGCTGTGAGGTACTATCAACTGATTTGATGATGATGATGGAACCGAAAGTTAGGCACCGGAACTCCGTACTTAATCAATGTATCCTAGCCGTGTTTGGGCTTATTAGAATTGTCATGAAATGCACTTTGGCTATAAGGTACTATCGAAGTGACCTGATGATGATGTAGCCGGAAGATAGGCACTGGAACTCCATAGTTAATCAATGTATCCTAGCCGTGTTTGGGCTTATTAGAATTGTCATGAAATGCACTTTGGCTATAAGGTACTATCGAAGTGACCTGATGATGATGGAGCCGGAAGATAGGCACTGGAACCCCATAGTTAATCAATGTATCCTAGCCCTGTTTGGGCTTATTAGAATTGTCATGAAATGCACTTTGGTTATAAGGTACTATCGAAGTGACCTGATGATGATGAAGCCGGAAGATAGGCACTGGAACTCCATAGTTAATCAATGTATCCTAGCCGTGTTTGGGCTTATTAGAATTGTCATGAAATGCACTTTGGCTATAAGGTACTATCAAACTGAACTGATGATGATGGAACCTGAAGATAGGCACGGAACTCCGTAATTAATCAATGTATCCTAGCCGTGTTTGGACTTATTAGAATTGTTATAAGATGCACTTTGGCTATAAAGTACTATCGAACTGATCTCATGATGGAGCCGAAGGGTGGAAGGTGGACACGGAAACTTCATAACCCTAGCAGGGTTTGAATTAATTGGAATTGTCACGAGAAAAAGGTACTCTGGCTATAAGTGTATCGTAAGTAGTAAGTAGTATGAAATAAAAAACTTTTTACAAAAAAAAAAATAACCGACTTCACTAAAAAAACACGACCCCCACGAGTCGCGCGTGGACCCGCGCGAGGCGTGGGGCGCCGCCTGATACATGTATCGTATCAGGCTGCGTAACTGAAAGCTCATAGGTGTCGTTTTAGTCAGTAAAAGTCTGACACGCGAGAGCTCCTTCGCGCTCTACGCGAGAGATCGGGATTATATTTTGATTTGATTGATTTATAATTAACAAAAAAGCAAAGGGTACTACCAAGTTCAGGGCCAGTTACGAATAACTGGTCAAAACATGTATATATTTGCCGTGTGGACAAAATTAAATACGAGTTTGTCAAAAGCGACGACCAGTTTTGGAAGGAAATCATGGAAGGACATTTAGTTAAATTCTACTATGACTGTTTACTTCCAGAACTAGTTGACCTTCGATATGTCAGATCTATAAATCTTAGAGACCACAGTTCCCACTCAAGAAGTATATTGACAGAAAAAAATAATGTGTAATTTTGTTTTTTTTTTTTTTATTTTATTGTACTTTATATTACTTACAAATGTTTATGTTTTCATCAAAAACACCATATCAAGATCATAACCCTATAGTAATCCAATCGGGCGTTGAATTTTGACATGAACCTTGAAACTCGATAAAAATAATTTGTTCGAGCTTAGAATATAGGTTATAATGACACATATGACATTGTAGTGCAATTCGAGTATATTACAAAATAAAACAATATCTTCGAGTACCAAGATAAATTAGGACACTTTTCACTACATATTATAAAAGAAAGTCCCCCGCCGCGTCTGTATGTCTGTCTGTTCGCGATAAACTCAAAATTTACAGCACCGATTTTCAAGCGGTTTTCACCACTCGATAGCGAGATTCTTAAGGAAGCTTTTAGTATATAATTTGTTAAGTTTTTGTGTGTATTTCTGTGTACATTAACGATATTTGTTGAAGATGTCGGGAAAAAATAAGCCGTCTGGGTCCTCTGGAAGCTTTTAACGAAAACGCTGCCTAAACCCTTTGAGATATAACAAAATAATGTATGGTGGAATTGTGTATCTTATATAGGTCTACAGAAAAGTCTGCAATGGCATATGTCTATCTCTTAAGGTTAACATACTATATCCATTTTACTATTTTTAAAAATTGGCATTCATGAAGCGTTTATTGGAAAGCTATTTACATAATTACTGTATTAATTCTTATCAAAATAAGTTACTTCGCGTTCAAGGCTATATCAGTATCTGTAAATTACTTTTTGAATCATTTAAATCGGACGTACCATTAGAAATCTTTCATAAATTGAATAATTCTCAAAAATAAAATTCCCACAAGTTCCGCTCTTCAGTAGCTACGCATGACGCGGTTGCTGATCCTCCACCCGCACCGTCTTGCCTACTGTTTCTTTAGCTAATAAGCCAAACGACAATAACGCACGACTGATGACTGTGTTCGGGTGTTGTTGAAAAGTTATAATTGCATTTTTGTTTTGTGTTTGTTTTCTTAACTAACACAACATCAATAATGGTAGTATATGTGAATTAAGGTAGTAAGAACTACGCTATTCACGCGTGTAAAACGGAGGTCCAAAATTTATGGGGAGTAACATTAGGTTACGCCACGCGGGCGAAGCCGCGGGCAAAAGCTAGTGTATTTATAAATCAATTTTTTCCTGTTAGGTACTATTTTGAAATAGAAGGAATTAAAGTTGCCACAATATCATGATATCAAATTAACGATGATTTATTCATCTCCCCGTTACATGCTTTAAAATTATTCAGTCCCATACAATCTTTTCACGCAAATACAATACAGAAATTGGATATGCTACAAATAGGGTCTGGATGGCACACAACGGCTAAATCCGTTGTATATTTTACCTTATAATTATAAAACAATACATAAGTATTCATAGTTTTAAGTGTATTTTTACGATTAGATCGAATATTAAATTGGAAATACCTACTTGCTTCAGACATCGTACGAGTATTTATTGAGTTTGAAGATTTAATTCATGTCGAAGAGGGGTTGCGCGTTGTACCTGATTGTCGGATAAAATTAATCTCAAATACCCATTTGATTTTGTTAAATATAATATTTTTAAAGTAATAAAAAGCCTGGGAAATAATCGTAGGTTTACAAAGAAATTGGTCATTATTACCCGTAACGATATAGCAACTGCTTATTTTTGCTATACGAGTAGTACTCGAAACTGGATAAGCAGGCAATTACATATTGCCATACAGTAATACTGATACTAAAAATCAAACAAGCTTGACTCAATTAATACTTACTAAGAAAAATAAAATAATACCTCAAATATCAAGACATGTTCGGTTAAAGTATAAAATTGAACGAACAATGGGCTCTATGTGTGCGTGCGCGTAAGGTCGATGTATTGCGACCAAGATACCTAAATTCGAGCTAGTGAATCTTGCTCACGCGTCCTTCAAAGTCTTTATCTATATGGGTGTTTTCACCAACAGCGTTTTTAGAGGTTCTACGCGTGAAATCACTATGTAAAATATTTATCTGTGACCATTCTATTTTTTTTCGTGTAATAAGAAAACTAGCTCATATGAAGGCACTAGTATAAATATATTTCTCTTAGATATAAATTTAAAAAAAAAATCTGTTTCTCAATAACGGTGGTATGTCCGTGATTAATTTTTAAGCGCATTTACCTCTTTAAATAGTTGTGATGGCAATTTTAGTACTTCAATTAAACATTATTATATTGGCCAATACATAAAGTAACCATATTTATCACTTCCGATACTTTTCTATCATGCAGACATCAGGACCATTGTGATAAGAAACGTCCACGCCAAAATTGCGATTTCGGTGTATTTTGTTGAAATCGATCTATAACGTAAACACGAACTATCTCCTTACGTACAGGCAGGCCAAGACGTGCTCTTGCGTTCTCGTAGTAGTGACATATCGCATCCTGCCGAGTTTTCATTCCATTACATAAGTACTTTTTTTTTCTGAGAGGGAATACAAACTTATGCAATTTCGATGGGTTACTGTACGAATGATCCAGCTACTATTCCTACTCTTTCTCTGTCCACGCAGTAAGGTTGTGGAACTCACTTCCGCCTAGCATTCGTGATTTGAAAACGATCTCACTCTTTAAGACTAAAGTAAAAGAGCACTATCTTTCCTCTCTTGTGTGATAATCATATATATATACATATTATGTATTTGTTTTTAGTATAAGATATATATAGTTAAGTGAGTATTTATTGATTTAATTTAAGATTTCACTAACTCTTCTTTAATCATCTCTGCACGCTACTGTCTACATCTCTTGTAATTTCTCCTTTCACAGGTCTGCTAGAAGAAATTTATATTTGAAATAAGCAGTACCTTTGTACAAAGTAGTATTTGTGTGTACATAAATTGTAAAATAAATAAATAAATAATGAATGTTGTTTTTTTATGTTACGGTTTTCTAGAATATTATCTGTTATTGGGTACCCTTAGCAATCATACAACACAAGTGATGGGAGCAAAAATAGTTTTGTTTTTATTTAATTTTTTCTTATAATTTCAATATCAGTGGTTTCGGTGGTAACTTTATTGCCACCGATAGTAATATTAGAAATTTAGAACATATGAACCTGGTTCATGTGTAATCTCTGGGTAAATATCTTACCAATTGGTTACAAAATCAATCCGACAAACTTTAGTACTAAAAGTAGGTAGTCATCATCGTCATATCAGCCAAAAGACGTCCACTGTTGGACATAGGCATCCCCCAAGCGTGGCCACAAAGACCTGTCCTGTGCGTCACGCCTCCATCGGATTCCCGCGACCTTGACTAGGTCATCGGTCCACCTTGTTGGAGGCTTTCCAACGCTGCGTCTTCCGGTACGTGGTCGCCACTCCAGAACCTTTCGTCCCCATCGACCATCTGTTCTGCGTACAATGTGCTCTGCCCATTGCCACTTAAGTTTGGCGATTCCTCGAGCTATGTCGGTAACCTTGGATCTCCTGAGAATATCTTCATTTTTGATGTGATCACGCAAGGAAACTCCGAGCATAGCCCTTTCCAATACTCTTTGGGTAACTTTAAGTCTTCTGATGAGGCCCATTGTAAGCGACCACGTTTCGGCGATCACTGGCAACACGCACTGATCATAGGCTTTGGTCTTGAGACACTGTGGTATGTTGGACGAAAAGATACCGCGCAGTTTTCCGAACGCTGCCTAGTTGAGTCGGATTCGTCGATTGATCTCTTTCTCGAAGTTAGACTTATCCAACTGGACCGTCTGTCCCAGGTAAACGTAGTCGTCGACAACTTCGAGTATAGAGTCTCCGATCTTGATAGGAGTGGGTGCTACATGACTGTTTACCATGACTTTGGTTTTGTCCATGTTAATTTTAAGTCCCACTTTTTCGGAAGCTCTACTGAGATCACCACTGAGTTCCTCCGTAGTCTCAGCCATGACTACTATATCGTCAGTAAACCGAAGGTGAGTGATGTACTCGCCTTTGATAAGAATGCCTAGTCCTTTCCATCCCAGAACCTTCAAAACAAGTTCACGGCCGCAATGTAGGCGGCCGTGAACAGTTTCTGAGAAATAACGTCTCCCTATCTCACACCCCGCTGCAAGAGGACAGGTTTCAAGTTCTGGTTTTGTAGTCGCACTAACATGGTGTCAGACATTATGTTAGAGCTCGAAACGGGGTGAGGCAGGGAGACATCATTTCTTCGAAACTGTTGACGGCCGCAATGGTCGTCAAGTTTACTGATAGTCAATCTGGCACCGTTGGAGAGGCTGCAGTTCAGCCCAAGTCTCGATCGAATCAAAGAATTTCTCGTAGTCTACAAACGCTAAGCAGAGAGGTTGATTATACTCCTCAGTCTTCTGTATAACCTGCCACAGTGCATTTATGTGGTCCACGATGCTGAAATCTTTTCCAAGTCCGGCTTGTTCAGGAGGCTGGAAGTCGTTGAAAATGTGCGCGAGACAATTCGAGATGACTTTCGAAAACAGCTTGTAGACATGGCTCAGAAGTGAGATGGACCTGTAGATCTTAAGCAGGGTATTGTCGGCCTTCTTAAAGAAGAGCACCACACCTTTGCTCTATGCCTCGGGCGTTTTTGCCTCGATTATAAAGGATTTGAACAACTTCTGAATGGCCTTTCTTTAGGACCGGCTTTCTGGTAATTCTGTCCTCGCCCGACGCCTTATTGTTTTTCAGCTGTCTGAATCAGCTATCCTGATCTCGTAAAGGTTGACGTCAGAGATATCTTCGGTATGACGTCGGGTCAATCTAGCTCTTGGGTCGTTTGATAGATTTGCAGCGGGTTTGGAGATAGACGAGTATAACTGTCCATAAAATGCCTCGATCTTTCCCAGAGGCTCCGATTTAGCGGATATAACTCTGCTATCGTCGGTCTTCAGTTTCGTGAGCAGAGTCTAATAGACAGATCTCGTGCAATGTTGTCGTTTGTTCAATAACTTTCATGAATCATGATGCAATAAAATAAATGCATTTTATTTTTTTATTTAACTATTTATGTACACACACATAGAAATACAAGAAAAGAGGAAGGAAACAGAAAAAATAGTACAAAGGTGATGCTTATTTCTAATGAAATCTCTTCCAGCATACCTGCGACAGGAAAGTTGAAGAAAATAGAGAAGTAGACACCGTGTGTAAAAGTAAAAGGAAAATTAGTACACACAAAATACAAAGTTAACAATGAAATAGTATAAAAAAAAAAAAAAAAATTAAAGATATATATATATACCTACTGCTATAATTATAAACATACACATATTAAAATAAATATTACACAAATGCATACTAAACAATACCTAAAATAAAATAATACATATTAGTTTAAATTTGCAATTATGAAGAAATAGAAAGATAGTGTTCTTTCACTCTTCTTATAAAAACTGCAAGAGTTTGGCAGCCCCTGATGTCAGGCGGAAGTGAATTCCACAACCGTACTGCGTGCGAAGTGAAGGAATAGGAATAGAAATCGGTGGAGTGGGGAGGGGATTTAAGGAGATTCTTAAGATGTGACCTGCAAGGTGCATCAGAAGGACGAGAGTAGGAGAAACGTTCCCGCAGGTAAGAGGGAGTTTTAGGGTTGAAAAGGATGTTAAATAGCAGACATAATATCCGAGTGTTCCTGCGAAGTCGAATAGGGAGCCACTTGAGTACCATGCGAAAGCCTGAGACATGATCATACTTTTTAAGGTTGAAAACAAAACGAATACAGATATTTTGCAAACGCTCAAGTTTATTTAAAAGCTCCTCGGTGGCATCCAAATAACAGGCGTCAGCGTAGTCAAAGATGGGTTGAATCAGTGTTTGGGCAAGAGAAATTTTGGTCTTCAAGGGCAAAAAACTCTGAAGGCATTTTAAGGAGTGAAACGTGTAGTGCACTTTGCGACTGACTTCAGCGACATGGGCAGTCCACGATAAATTCACCCCAAGATTTTTAGCCATCTTAACATGGTCTATCTGAACTCCATTTAACCAGAGTGGAGACAGCAATGTAATGTCCAGCTTGTTCCGCATATATCTGCCACCAATAACTAAAGCCTGGGATTTCTTGGGGTTAATCTGCAAACCACAGGACTGCGACCACTCCCCTATCAGCTTCAGGTCACTGTTCACAGCGGACACAGTGGCCTCAGAATCTTCCGCACGAAAGTGATGGTACAGCTGCAGGTCGTCTGCATAGAGATGGAAGTAAGAGGAAATGACTCTAGTGACAGAGTTGATAAAAATAGAAAAAAAGGAGAGGTGAGAGAACGCCACCCTGAGGCACACCCGCAGCAAGATAGCACCAATCCGATGAAGACTCATCAAGGCGTACCCGCTGCGAGCGGCCATTAAGATAGGAATGGAATCAATTAACAGTGGAAGAGGAGAAATTGAGAGATTTTAGTATCCCAAGAAGGATATCGAAGTCAACAGAGTTGAAGGCACTGCTGAAATCAAGAAGAACAAGTAACGTAAGAGATTTGTGGTCCATGGCCAAGCGGATGTCATCATCATCATCATCATCATCATTTCAGCCGACAGACGTCCACTGCTGGACATAGGCCTCCCCCAAGCGTCGCCACAACGAACGATCATGTGCGTCCCGCATCCATCGGATTCCCGCTACCTTCACCAGGTCGTCAGTCCACCTTGTAGGAGGCCTTCCAACGCTGCGTTTTCCGGTACGCGGTCGCCACTCCAGAACCTTTCGGCCCCAACGGCCATCTGTTCTGCGAGCAATGTGCTCTGCCCATTGCCACTTAAGTTTGGCGATTCTTTGTGCTATGTCGGCAACCTTGGTTCTCCTGCGGATATCTTCATTTCTGATTCGATCACGCAAGGAAACTCCGAGCATAGCCCTTTCCATTGCTCTTTGGGTGACTTTAAGCCTTTTGATGAGGCCCATTGTGAGCGACCACGTTTCGGATCCATATGTCATCACTGGCAAAGCACACAGGTCATAGACTTTCGTCTTGAGACACTGTGGTATGTTGGATGAGAAGATACCGCGTAGCTTCCCGAACGCTTCCCAGCCGAGTCGGATTCGACGGTTGACCTCTTTCTCGAAATTAGATCTACCCAACTGGACTGTCTGCCCGAGGTAGACGTAATCGTCCACAACTTCGAGTATAGAGTCTCCGATCTTGATAGGAGTGGATGCTACATGGTTGTTTATCATGACTTTAGTTTTGTCCATGTTCATTTTAAGACCCACTCTTTCGGAAGCTCTACTGAGGTCATTGAGCATTGTACTGAGCTCTTCTGTAGTCTCAGCCATGACTAATATGTCGTCGGCAAACCGAAGGTGAGTGATGTACTCGCCATTGACAGTAATGCCTAGTCCACTCCAGTCCAGAACCTTGAAGACATCCTCCATTGCGGCCGTGAACAGTTTCGGAGAAATGACGTCTCCCTGCCTCACACCTCGCTGCAGGAGGATAGGTTTCGAAGTCTGGTCCTGAAGTCGGACTGACATAGTGGCGTTTTCGTACAAACACTTCAGCACCTCGATGTACCGATAGTCAATCTGGCACCGTTGGAGAGACTGCAGTACAGCCCAAGTCTCGATCGAATCAAAGGCTTTCTCGTAGTCCACAAACGCTAGGCAGAGAGGCAGATTATACTCCTCGGTCTTCTGTATAACCTGTCATAGCGTATGTATGTGGTCCACGGTGCTGAAGCCTTTTCGGAATTCGGCTTGTTCGGGAGGCTGGAAGTCGTCGAACCTGCGCGCGAGACGATTTGTGATGACTCTGGAAAACAGCTTGTAGACATGGCTCAGAAGTGAGACGGGCCTATAATTCTTCAGTAGGGCCTTGTCGCCCTTTTTAAAGAACAGTACCACCACGCCTCCGCTCCATGCTTGTGGCGTTTTTCCCTCGAGTATGACGGAATCAAACAGCTTCTGAAGGGCCTTAACTCTTTGAATGCCGTAATTAGAGACACAATAGAAAGACAATTGCTTATGTCGAACTGTATAACTTAAGACATTCAAAAGGTTAAGGATCGGTTTTCCACCCGCCTTCAAAAGTTCGGCCGTAATTCCGTCGTCACCCGGCGCCTTATTGTTATGAAGCTGCTTCAGAGCCATCCTAATCTCGTACAGGCTGACGTCCGGGATATCTTCGGTATAGTGTCGGCTCAATCTAGCTCTTGGGTCGTTTGCTAGATTTACAGTGGGTTTAGTGATTGACGTGTACAACTGTCCATAGAAAGCCTCGATCGCTCCTAGAAGCTCTGGTTTGGCGGATATGACTCTGCCATCTTCGGTCTTCAGTTACGTGAGCTGGCTCTGCCCAATAGACAGATCTCTTGCAAACACCTTGGAGCCCTTATTTCGCTCAATCGCGTCTTTAATTTTTCCCGTATTATAATGACGGAGATCGTGTTTCAAGGACTTAGAGATCCGTTTATTGAGCTGCCGATATGTGTACGAATCGTCTGAAGATTGCAGAATCATCTCACGCCTCTCCTTCATGAGCTGGAGAGTTTGATCGGTGACCCTCTTGCTTTTATTTGTACGTGTCTTAAAGAGTTTAGAGCCGACCGTATGGACAGCTTCCACGAACTCATCGTTGTATTCGTCCACGGAGCTTCCTAGGCATTCGAAACGATTTTGAAGTTTGAGCTGAAAGCTTTCGGAGTTATGGATTCGGATCTGTGCAGGACGGAGCGTAGACTTCATCAGTCGAGATCTTTCAAGCTTGACATTGATATTCAATGTGCCTCTTACCATGCGGTGATCACTTCCGGTTTTCACCCTATTGATCACGGAGACATCATTGAATATTTGCTTCTTCGTCGACATGATGAAGTCAATCTCATTTTTAGTTGCACCATCAGGGCTTTGCCAAGTCCACTTCCTGTGCTCACGCTTGCTGAAGAAGGAGTTCATCATGTAGAGGCCCTCCTTCTCCATAAAACTGGCCAGTAGATGTCCCCGGTAGTTCCTACGTCCAAATCCAAATTGCCCCACTCGCAGCTCGTCGCCGTCTCGTTTGCCCAGTTTCGTGTTGAAGTCCCCCATGACCACGGTGAAGTGACTCTTAGAACCATGCATGGCTCTGGATACGTCCTCATACATGGTCTCTACTTCGTCGTCAGGGTGTGTCGAGGTCGGAGCGTAAACCTGTATGACCTTCAGCGAATATCTTGATGATATTCTGAGTATAAGGTACGCTACCCTGGTCGACACACTCTCGATCTTCACAACATTGTTCACGAGGGACCTGTGGGGTGTAGACGGGGTTCCAAACAACACCTATCGGGACCCAAGCCAACCTCACCTGCACGTGGTGCACCCTGCTAACTAACAAACGAGGCTCTGGCGACCCGCCAACACGCACTGGACCAGCGTGGCGGGTTACGGTCCTAAACCCCCCCAAATGCACAGATGCACAAAAATCAGGCCCCAAGTGCTCGGCGACTCCAGCGGTTGTGCTAACGTTGACGGGCGTGAGCGCGGCCCTGGGGTCCGGGGTGCTAAGAATCTCCGGGCGAGAGCGATAAACCGTCGACGACTTGACCTGGCAACGTACAACACACGTACACTCCGGTCCGATGAGAACATCACCGAACTCGAGGAGGAGTTGAGCGGGTTACGATGGAGTATTGTGGGATTGTCTGAAGTCCGAAGACAGGGGGAGGATACGATAATCCTAGGATCTGGTAACCTGCTCTATTTCCGGGAAGGGGACAAGCAGTCCCAAGGTGGTGTCGGGTTTATCGTCGACGCGGATGCGAGCGGATGTCATCAGTAACCTTTAAAAGGGCAGTGACAGTGCTGTGACCAGGCCGAAAACCGAATTGGAAAGGGCTAAGAAGATCATTACTAGAGAGAAAGAGAGAGAGTTGCTGATGGACAATGTGCTCAAGAACTTTATAGAGATACAGAAGGATAGAAATTGGTCTGAAATCAGTCAGCGAGACCGGGTTAGGGATTTTGGGTAACGGAATGATATGGGCTTGTTTCCAGGCATCGGGAACAGCGCAAGAAAATAAGGAGAAGTTAAAAATGTGGGTTAAGACGGGAAGTATTGCGAGGAGGATAGAGGAAATCATTCTTGAGCAAATGCCATCATTGCCAACTGCGGAAGAGGAGATAGCAAGAATGGATTTTTTGACATCATTTTCACTCACAGAACTAAATTCAAAAGAAGAACACTGCGGCAATGGCAGACTAGACAACTTATTAAGAGTAGCTGATTTGACGTCTGGATCTAAAGTTACAGGGGGAAGTGAGTAATGTTGGTTAAGAGCACACACGTCAATATCTTTGCTGGAAACGTTAGGGGACTTACCAATGCCGACAGTTTTCAAAAACTTCCAGACTTCGGAAGAGTTCCGGTTGTCAAAAGAATTATGGAAGTAGCGTCTCTTTGCATCTCTACACATACGACTGCAGCGATTACGCAGCTCCTTAAAATAAGCTCTGGTTGCGCTCGGAAGGACAGCGCTTCAACCTCCTTTTGGCTCGGTCTCTAATTGCCATCGAATCCTTAATGGCGGGAGTGAGCCAGGGAGCAGGGACATATTGAACTCTAACTCGACGTATCGGGGCGTGTTGATCATAGAGACTTAGTATTTTATTGTTTAAAATATTTACCATATCGTCGACAGATGAGCTATGGAAAACATCAGTCCAGTCAATGCCTACAGCATCACGCAGTAATGCCTCCAGATCCATGCCCTTGTAGTTCCGAAGGAAAATATAATGCGGCTTGCGCTTAGGAGGACGGATCTTATATGACAAAAAGATTAAGTCGTGGTAGGAAAAACAAGCGGTAAGCTGGCCGTGGATAGATACGTTATTAGTATTAGAAACAATCATAAGATCTAAAAGAGAAGGGGAGCAATTGGGAAAATGAAATTTTATTTTATTTTTCACATTTTAGGAAAGCTAACAGACTAATAACAACATAGTGACAATAGTAGGTAATTAAATTGCTAATTTAATTTAATTTAATTGGTGTGATATTGCAATTTCAGTGCAAGATTTGCAATTTCGGTGTAAAATTCTCAATTTCGGTGGGTAGGCAATTTCAGTGACCGTCATATTTTCAAAACCACAATAGTTATTTGTTTCCTACAAAAATATCTAGAATACTGATGTGTTCTGGAATAAGACAAGTTTATTTTTTCATCTGAAAACCTACAAATAAAAAATACCACCAAAATTAGCAAAAAAATTGAGCCTGCGTGAAATGACCCATATTAGAATAGAGAGTTCTGTAATATTCTGTAGCTAATTTCTGGATTTCTTACCGTTTTGTCACTTGAATAGATTTGGTACTATTAAGTCTAAAACCTAAACTCCTTAACTCCTTAAAAGCTTTCTTTGTTCCGCCTGTTCTTTTGATCGTGTCTTCTAATTTTTAAATTTTTTAGACTTCCTGTCTTTTCTCATACTTTCTCGAATCGGTTTGTTAAGGTTAGAGATTCTGTTTAGGTTTTCTTTACTCTTGTTTTTATTTATAATTTTATTAGTGGCTTTTCTTCTTTTAACAGCTCTATAGTTTTGTCACTGAATATGTTATTGTCTTTTTTTGTTATTCTTTTTTTAATTTCTGATAGTTTCTGGTCTAACCGCTGAATTGCCCGTGTGCCGCTGAGCGGCACATGACCTTGAAGCCTACATTGCCCGTGTGCCGCTGAGGAGAACATGGGCGCCGCGCACCTCAGTCGTTTAAGTTTTTGAAGTTTACTCGTCTCTGTCTGTCTATGGTCTATTTGTATAAATTTATTTCGCTTCTCCGTTAAACCTACCAAAATAAACCAAACTGTATATCCGAACGATGGAAACACCGTTAAATTTTGCGTGTACATTTACCGTTAAACTTCACGTATAGGCCTAGAATAAAAGTAATACAATAATGTAGGTAGTCTAATATTCTTACAAAATAAACAAAAATCATAGCAATAGCGTTTACCATTGCTTAGAAATATGACAATTATACCTTTTTTGTCCTATGATGAGTTCCCTGACAGTTCATTTTTTTCCGTGGCACGCATACTACTTTAGATTACTAAAAAATAAACTGGCAAAAAAAATAAAAATGAAATGATAAAAAAAATATTGTCTTTCGTAAATTAATAAGTAAATTATTGTGGTTATAATTAACTGTTAATAAATTAAGTAAATAAAATAAAAAAGTATAGAACTTAAAAATGTGTAATGCGTTAAACGGAACTTCTGCCAATAGAGATTGACACTACTCGACGACACACTAATCGACAAAATCGGAGCGGCCATCTTGTAATCGCATGTAACGGTAGAAAATTGGAAAAAAGTAATAGAAAAAACTCAAAAAACTATAACAGAGGACTGGAATAAATATATCCGGATCGACCGAATTAGGGCCAATAATTAATCATCGCGATTAGTTGGAAAAGATTCCGATTCCGATATGGATACGAGTTCAAATCAAGAGTCAAGTTCTGACAGTGAATAATAAATAAATTATTATTTTAAACAGATTGCATTTTATTTACCACTAGCCGTCCCCCGCGGTTCCGCCCACGTTATTTCAGGTTTTTAGTTTTGTCAGGTTTTTTGGTTTACTGTAAAATTTCTTTAAAATCCGTATAGAGTAAGATCCTAGGACCGCCAGACATCACGTATTTTCTGACGAACGAAATGTGGACGATTGTTGACGTTTGATTAGTATGTACTAAGAATGCATGCCTACCTGCTAGCTTTCTTAGACGGCCAATTTTCAGGTATCACGTAATCAAGGCTGATTTTTACGTATTTTGTAGGCAATATGTTTAAAATCAAGTCGCCAATATTCCCAGACACATTCCGTCGGCCATATTGTTTAACAGACGCTTTAAAGCTCCAAAAAAAAAAGATGTAACTTCACGTATTTTCTCAAAGCTGATTTTTACGTATTTTGTAAGCAATATCTTTAAAATCAAGTCGCCAATAGGTACTCCCAGACACATTCCGTCGGCCATATTGCTTAACTGACGCTTTAATGATCAAGCATGAAAATTTACGTGAAGTTATGTCATTTTTTTGGGATCTTGGACTAGTAGACTAGTTCTTGCGTGAAAGAGTAACAAACATCTACACACACATACAAACTTTCACATTTATCATCTATAAATCTAAAATCGGTAATCCGATTCCATTTTCTTTGCCAACTGATTCGTTATTGTAAAAAATCGATTAAATTTCGTTAGGTCACATCACTATAATTGTCAGACAAGAACTGTCAGGGAACTCATCATAGGACAAAAAAGGTATAGTGACAACAGTAAATTCAAATTTTTCGCCAAACCGTACCGCCAAGTTTCGGGTTATGACGAGTAAATTTACTACTACTTACTACGTACTTCTCTCATCAGGGTGACTGTGGTAAATTTGCAGGAGTCCTGTAGAACTTGGTTGGTTATTAACTCCTGGATGCAGTCAGCTTTGGATGCAGTGAGTCTGGTGGGTAATATCTTTCTCACAGAGGTACCAGTCTTTCAGCTTCGGGCTTTCAGCCTCTATGTACACATGCAACATCTCGTTAGTTGCAAAGAAGGGGAAGGGTGGAATAAGGGCTTGTGCGTGTTTATTGGGTACTACAGAGAGTCTATAAAAATCGTACCTATCTTTGGAAAAGATTGGGAATTTAAATACGAATACTATCTGCTTATCTACGTAATATGATCCTGGTTTTATAATATCATAATAATTTCTAAGTTCTAGATCTAAAATTTGCTCTTCAGCGTAAATGGTCTTAAGTTTTCTTATCATTGACTCTAGTATTTCTATATCTATCATAGAGTGGTGTGTACTACTCGCACGAACAAAAGCTAAACTATTTTCTATCCTTATTAATTCCTGAGTTAAATCCTCTACATTATCACTTATAACTTCAAGTAATTGGGCAAAATGAGCATATTTTATTAAACTATTTTCTCTGAGTGCATTACTTTGCAATATAATCTCTAAAGTAGTATTAATTTTATTCTGGTTTTCTACTATCTGTGTAATTACATTATTATATTTAGACATCCACTCCTTACTTATACTAACATGATCATTGAATTCGGTTACTAATTTATTTTGGTTACGTTCTAAAATTTGAATTGCCTGATTATACTTTAGCGCATCCTCGTGATCTAGGTTCCCGGTTAGACTTTTTATTATTGAACCTAGACCGTCTACAAGACCTCTTTTTGCTCTATTGGGCTCTAAGGATCTTAATGGTCTGAGAACATTGCCAAGTTTGCTAGCAAGATACTCTAGTTGAATTTCGTATAGCGCGTAAGTGTCATTAGTCATTTGGTTTTGACAGATGGTTAGTTGGGTTTGCAGGGAGCGAACATTGTCTTCGATATTATTTAGTTGTACGTACTGGATGAAAGTATGATGATGAGTTGTAATTTTCATTTGTCCGAGTTTAAAGGGTAGAAGTCCTGGTCCGTCAGCGAGGCTTTCAAGTTTTATCTCCTGACATTGCGTCATGGGGAGAATTGTTATCAGTAGGATCCTGTAACAATTTTGCTGATTTAGGTACACGCTTAAGTCTTGACTTCGCTATGGGGCCACGTTTTTTAGATGTATAAATGTGAATCGGCAAGTCTGCTAAAACTGTGTCCTGTGTGTATCGTGGGGCAGTTTTCTGTCGACTAGCAAGGGGGTTAGTTATGAATATTTGCTGTTGGGGTGCGTATTCTATCTCGGGTTCGCGGGTTTCGTTTCTTTTCTCAATTATCACGCTCCGATGAGCTAGCGATGACGAGTTAATGATGTCATAAACATGTTTCATTTTATCTCGATGAACTTGTGTATACTGTTGCAATAAATGCTGTGTAAGGTCAATATCTTTACAGTCTCGGGGGTCAAAATGACCAGTCAGTAAGTCAAAGGGTCGACATCTTGTAAAACTGTGTATAGAGCTATTATAAGCTATTAACGCATAGGGCACAAGATTAATTATCGGTTCGTCTTTATGCTGTAACTTAAGGAGTCTAAGATGTTCCAGAAGGGTTGAGTGAAATCATTCGATGTTTCCGTTGTCATTAGGAGAGTGAGCTAATATTCTATGGTGGTTGATTTTGTGAAGCCTCGTAAACTCCATGAACAATTGGTTCGTAAACTCAGTCCCATTGTCGGTGATAATAGTTATAGGGACACCGTGGTGGGTACAGTATTTCAAAAGGGCTTGTACTATGTTAATAGCCGTCCCGTCACGTAGGTGATAAGCTTGACCGTATTTTGTAAATACGTCGATGAATGTTATGTATTTTTCGCCCTGTACAGTGAATAGATCCGCGTGGACTATTTCAAACGGTTTAGTAGCTGGTGGTACAATGTTAAATTATGTTTTTATTGGGTTTCTATCATACTTGGCCTGACCGCAAATCGTACACTCATTTATGAATTTAGTTATCTGGTCTTTAATTTTTGGCCAATAGTACTTACGAGATAAGGCTAAGTGACACTCAGTGATTCCACGATGGTTAGTTTTACCGTCGTGATAGTGTCGTATTATCTCCTGTTGTCGGAGATAATCCTTAACATTTTCTAACTCGGATTTAGCTAAAACTAGATTTAAGGATGAACTTTTGAATTTGTCCTGTATTATCGGTATAATCGAATACATGGCTAAAGGTGGATTAATTAAGATAGCTGTCTTAACCTTGGGGTTAACGTACTCCTTTATGACACTGATCACTTCTTCCTCTAAGTTAGATTCGGATAGCTGGATGCTTATGCGTGTATGGGTGTCAAATGGCTTAGTAATAACAGGTCGTTTTTTAACGTCATTTACAATGGTGAAACATATCTGTCTGTTAAATTTATTTAATGGCTCGTCAGTTATGGGAACCTCTAAGATAGGGTTTTCTACGCTTGTATGCACCGTCTCGGTTGAGGAGTCCGGTTTGCCAAGGATGGATTCCGATGGGTTACCCATTAGGAAGTTGAGTTCAAGGACATAGCTTCTTTGATGTGAATTTCAATACGAGAAAGGGCGTCGGCGTTCGTATTGGATTTTCCTTTTTTATAAATAACTGTAAAGTCGTACTCGCTTAGTCTCAGTCTCCACCTTGTCAGTCTGGAATTTGGTTCTTTCATGTTCATCATCCATTGTAGTGGTTAATGGTCAGTGAAAATTTTGAATTTACGTCCAAATAGGTAGGGTCTAAAATATTTCGTAGCCCAAACTATAGCGAGTAACTCTTTTTCTAGAGTACTACAAGGTGCAGTTTTAAAACTGCACAATATTTCAGGAGGTTGTAATAAAACTCATAAATAATCATATAAGAAAACGATACCTGGTCAATAATCAGTAATACTTGTTATTTAATTTTTTAATTACACTAAACTAAATCCATTGATCGATGGCCGCGGGGGCGTGGCTAGGGTGTGGCGTGCGGGATGATGATTGGATGATACATTATTTATGAAACTATTGTTGCGAGTTAGTGTGTGTGAAAACGCCCTTTATTGTTCCGTGTTTGTGTGTGTGAAAAAAAGCGCGGTTATAAAAAAAAAAAAATACCTACTTATTTTATTATTGATTCGGGTCGAGAATCACTAACATAATTACCTCCTGAAATATTTTGCAGCTTCAAAACGACACCTTGTATAGTTCATCTCGCTTTCATTCAGAGTTCGAGATGCATAACAGATAGGTTTTTCTGAATTTATAGGTCCTTGGGATAAAACAGCGCCGATGGCTACATTCGAAGCGTCTGTCGTCAGGTTGAATTCTTTACTGAAGTCTGGGTACTGTAAGATGGGGTCGTTGGTCAGTAGGGTCTTACATTTTTCGAAACAGTTCACGTAGTCGGGGTCAAGGGTTATCTTTCGACCTTTTTTTAGACATTGAGTGAGAGGTTTTGTTGTTCGGGCAAAGTCAGGAATAAATTTTCGGTAATAACCGAGAAGGCCCAGAAACTGTTTTATTTCCTTCGGTGTTTTTGGAATGGGATATTTTTGAATTGCCGATATTTTATCGGGATTTGGCTTAATGTCGTCTTTACTGATGATGTGACCTAAGTAAGCGGTTTCAAGTTTAAGGAACTCCGATTTGTCCATCTGGATTTTAAAGTTGGACTCTCGAAGTCTCTGAAATACCTTTTCGAGATTAATTATGTGCTCCTGAAATGATGTACTGAAGATGATTATGTCATCCAGGTATACAAGGCATATCTCGTTTTGGAGACCTCTCAGGACATTGTCCATCACACGTTGAAATGTGGACGGTGAGTTTTTTAAACCCATCGGCATTCTGAGAAATTCAAAATGACCGTGCTCTACATTGAAAGCGGTCTTTTCTACGTCATCAGGGTGCATTTCTACTTGGTAGAACCCACTGGCCAAATCCAAGGCCGAGAAATAGTGGCACTTGCCTAACTTGTCGAGTACGTCATTTATATTAGGTATGGGGTACTCATCATCCAGTGTCTTTTCGTTTAATTTACGAAAATCAACTACTAGACGCCATTTTTGCTTTCCTGAGGCATCTATCTTTTTTGGCACTACCCAAATGGGCGAGCTCCAAGCAGATTCCGATGGTCTTATGATACCTTGGTCAAGCATTTTGGTTATTTGGTCCCTAACTTCTTGGCAGTGTACGAATGGATACCGGTAGTTTTTAGCGTGCACTGGAGTCTCATCGGTAGTTCTTATCCGATGCTTTATCTTATTTGTAAAGGTTAGTTCCTCCCCTTCAATATAAAAGACGTCCGAGTAACGTGAGCAAAGAGCTATAAGATTGGCTTTTTCCTGCGGGTTTAGGTGATTAGTTCGTAAACGCTAGACTACTTCCTGAGCGCGAGTCGATGTTTGTTGAGTACTACTGCACTTAATATTAAATAATTCCGCGTGGACTGGACGATCGAGTGAAAATATTACATCGTTTAATGTCGGGTTTTCGATTTCTAAGTAGCCGCGATTATTGCTTACGGTGGTAATGCATTCATGGATTATGCAGTTGCAGAGAATTTGTTCCCGAATGAAAGCGTCGCCTTCTGGCACGTCTATAGGTATACGAATAACTTTAGTACTCCCAGCAGGTATAATTTCCTCGTATAAGTTAACGTTACATGAGTTATACATTACAATTGGGTTTGTCGCGGATCGGGTTACTAACATATTTTCTTTCAAATCTATGCGAGCTTCCCAATTATTTAACAGGTCCAAACCGATGAGTCCATCAAAATAATCGTGAAACCGATAGATGAATAATTTTATGCTATTGGCGTCGTTGAATTCCGCAAAACATGGCAAGGTTATAGAGTAGTCGTTCCTACTTGTCGCGTGTATGTTGGTTATCTCAAAAGGGTCGAAATTCAAAGGATATTCGGGGAAATACCTTTCTACGGCTTCGGGGCTAATGAAGGATTGGTTAGCGCCAGTGTCTATTAAAAGTTTTAAAGGTGGGTCTCTAATTTTTATATAGGGAAGTTGCCTCTGTGTCTGCAGGTTTAATTCTATTTTGGTTTTTGTGACGTCGAAGCCTCCTGAAAATCCTGCTGAGCATAGTTAGTAGTAACACCCGCTTGCGATTCATCGAATACTGGGTCGGTCGTTGACGCGTTATAATAAATCGAGTCAGCGGCTAGACTCGGGTCATAGTCACTGTCGTTGTAATCAGTATAGTAATTGTACTCCGGTTCATAGTAATAGTTGTAATATGAGTCGTCATAGGTCATGCACTCATTCATATTCATTTCTCGGGTTTTAAAATAGTTCGTGGGTGGTGGATTGCCAAACTTATTCTAATCAAGAACTGCGGGCCTATTTGTTGGAGGTAGAGGTTTGGGAGTAAAATGTTGAATACCACTCATTGGCTGAGGGCCTTGGGGTTCATTAGGTTGAGGTGGTATCTTAAATACGTTACTCCGGGGGATGTAATTAGGAGGTGCCGCACTAAACATTCTCTATGTGTTCGTTGGCATACGATGATGATGTTGCCCTGGTGCAGGGAATTTAAAAGGTTGAGGTGCGGGTCCCGCTGGACGCTGACCTATGGGCAACGGCCAATTAGGCACTGGTGCTGAGAAGTTATGAGGTCGTGGAGCGAACGCTACAGGTGTTAGAGTGGGAGAAGTGACTTTAGAGAGAACTTGGGCTTTTGGGGCCTCCCGTTGTTGCAAGTACATTACATTGAGTTCCTTTTGAACGAACTCAAGCGCCTTTTCTATTGTAGGTGGGCGCATGCAACGTATACGGGATCCTAAGGGTTCTTTTAGCCCTCGGACATATGCCTGCATGGTAACCTTTTTATACAAGTCGCGTTTTGCTTCTACAGTCGTCGATACAGTCTCATGTAAAGTCACGTATGTCATGATCGTACTAAATAGCGTTTGGCAATGATCATAGAATTCTTGTGGCGTTTTGTTACCCTGAGTAGCTAAAGAGAGGTCGTTGTACAGCGCGGTTTCATCGCGTTGATCTGAAAAGTTATTAATCAAGGCAGTTCGAATGCCTAGCCAGCTCTCCGGTATTCCATTGGCGTTAATAGTACATGCCGCGGTACCAGTTATTTTATTAAGTATACCATTTAGTAAGCAAAGGTTAGAAAATTCGCTACCAGGTGAATTACTTAAGTACTGTGCAGCTAATGAATCACAAATCCTAATGAAACGGGTAAGAATATTAGGGTTGCTATCGAACTCTGGAACAAGGCGAAGAGCCTTGTATATAATATCTGGGTTACTCTGAGGTTGAGTGATATTATCTAATTCTAAAACTTCTAAAGTTATATCTCTATTTATATCTACTGTACGTTGGCGAGCCTGTCGTGATTCAGGCTCCCGCGCACAAGAGGCCCTTGGATGGTAAATCTTGAGGTTTAAGATTCAAAGGGTGCAACACGAGAATGATTCAAGTGTACTTACAGATATCTCATTTCTGGTTCCCCTCCGTGAATCGATGGCTGTATTCTCCTTCTGGTCTGCAGCAGGTCCGTAGATTCTGGATACTCGATGATGGTGCTTGATAGCCACCCGGGTAACTCGCGACGCGATTGGTAACGAAGCCTAGCTACCTATTCCCGGTCCTGCGAATCGGCCCGCGAGTATCCTACCGACTGCGCCAATTACGTTTACTGCGATCAGAGGATCGAAAAAAAACCGAAATGATTTTAAATAAATTTAATTACTGAATTAATATTACAAAATAAAACCTATGAATGATGATTCTAAATCGAAGTAGGATAGTAGAATGATCATTCTTACAATTTATTGAACAAACAACAGCTTGCGAAATTAGTTAACGTCATAGATGCATCAGCGATTAAATAAATTATTAAATATTGGCGCGGATGCAACATAGCGATCTTCATATAGTAGCACTATGTAATTTACTAAACACAAAAAACATAACACTTAAGAGTTACAATAACATTTTGACGCACAATGGATTGTTTATTGGAAACTCGAACACGCGCGGCGGGAGGCCATAAAAACGTCTCAAGTGGCGGGCATAATGATAACGATTTGCTTGGGGGCGGGGGCGCGTAAGCGGAATAAGTAATCATATTTTTTTCAGAACTCAAGTAGTTTTATTATGGCGACACATCTCGAAAGTATGGGGTTTAGGTTTTAAAAAGCATTATATTTTGACCTAATCTAACCTAACCCAAGTGTTTTGAATCTTTTTTAAATAAAGTCATTTTTGACGAGATAAACGACTACACGAGCTGCTGATTACTTTTAATACTGAGCTAAGCAAAGCGCAGCACAGCTTGATGTTGATTGTTAAAAAAACGTAGCTTAAGAAACACAGCACAGCACAGCGCAGTACAGCGCAGCATAGGTCGATGTTGATTTGTCACCCTAAAGCTATTATTTAACGGTGTGTATAAACTAGCGAGCCACACAGATTCGCACGGGTGCAATGCTGATATTAAATAAACTACAGAATGTCTTTATAATGTTCACAGCTTTTTAGGGTTTCGTACCTGGGGTACCACGACAGAAAACCTCCACGAGTGCCCGCAGGCTGTAGTTCCCTTGCGGATACGTCCGGAGCTAAGGCCAGTCTGCGGGACGGTGCACCCTGGGAGGCGGCCAATGACCCCCTTGGGTATTGCTGCCTAAGGGGCCTCGATGGCCGTCTGCGAATGTTCTGTCTGTAGGAACGCTTCAACGCGTGTCCCTCTGCTAAAGCAGAGGGCACAGTGGCGAAGTAAGAGCGGGCTCGGTGCGCACTCACACTGCCGCCGGGCAGGCAGGAGGAAGGCTTGCTCCTCCTTCTGCCACCGTTGGTCTCGTAGCCCCAGAGATTGTCCAAGGTCATGTTTCTGACTTTTGATGGGGGACGAGGGTCTTGGCTTAACCGCCCGGGCCGCGAGGAAGACAACCTCTATAAAAAATTACCCCAAACCTCCAAGCGGCGGCGCACCGTGAGGGAGGTTGTTAGCTTGACTAATGGGTAGCTAAATTAGTCTCTAGTGCGAACCACGTATTTGAGCCAGTAAAATAATATACTTACTCGTGGGAACAGAAATGGAAACTCATAATTCAAAATTTTTTAAAAATCCAGGGAGTGATGCGCGGTCGGAGTCCGACGCGGCATCCAGAAGGAGCTCGGAGGGCTCGGAGAGGGAAGAGGCTGGGGGAGACCCCAGTAGAGGTTCGGAGGCAGAGGCTGTGGGAGACCCCGGAGGAGGCCCCGGTGGAGACCCCGGTGGAGACCCCGGCAGAGAATATCGTCTCTCTTTAAAGCGCCCTGTGTCGAGGGACAGATCGTCCTCCGACACAGAGGGGGAGAACCCGTCGGCGAGGAAAATTGCCACCAGCAGCCGCGGCGCGGGCCGAGCCCGTGGAAAAGGGCGGGTGCTTAAGGCCAAAGGCTCTGCCCAGCAAGTCGACAGGCTGGCCGTGGAGGGGCGTCACCCTGGAGCGACCGGCGCCCGGATGGACCTCTCGGAGCCATCCGGCAGTGAGAGGCATGCCGGGGAGGACTCGGAGGGGGAGTCGCTCCAAAGGCTGGCTGTCACCCTTTTGCGGGATGTGAGCCGCAAAAGGGAGAAGACCTCCAAAGAGAGGACGGTGCAGCGCCATGCCGTGTCCCTCAGGGAGGCATTTGACGCCTCCCTCAAAAAGAGGGTGGCGAAGCTCCGGAGTGAGCTCCAGGCCGAGCTCCGGACGGAGATCCAGACGGAGCTCGCGAAAGCAGGCCATCAGAAGCCGACGGAGGGGGGGCGCAAGCAGGGGAACGGGCAAAGCCAGCCCCAGGCCCAGCCCGAGCCGGAGAGCCAGCTGCTGACGCTGGTGCGGCAGGAACTAGCTGCTTTCCAGCAGCAGCTGCAACAGCAGCAGCAGCAGTTCCAGCTGCGCATGAAGCAGCAGCTGTCCCTGCTGGAGGGTATAGTGCTGCGCCCTCCGCTGGCGGCCTCAGGTCAGCGAACGATGGCGTCTTATGCCGCCGCCGCCGCAACAACCACGGCAGTTGTGCCCAGGTCGGGCCCGTCAGGGCAGGCCAGACTGGCCAGAAAACAGCAGCAGGGGAAGCCAGCCCCTGCTGCCGCCCCTCCCAAGAAGGGCAAAGCGGCGCCGGCCACCAAAGTGGCGGGAGCCCCCTCCGTAGCGTCAAGCAGGCGGCCTATGCCGGCTCCCCTGCCTACGGAATCTCCGGTCGAAGCCGAATGGCAAGTGGCCGGAGCCAAGAAACGAGCGGGCAAGGCGGCACGGGCCGCCAAGAAACGCGAGCGGCGACGGCAGCGCAAAAAGAGGGCCATCGAGGCTAGGCTTCGCTCCCCGGATTCTTCGGCTGTAGTGATCACACTGCAGCCGGCGGCGGAGAAAAAGGGCGCGACCTACGGGGAGGTCATCCGGAAGGCGAGGCGGGAGGTGAACCTCTCCGAACTCGGAATCACCGGGGGCTTTCGGATGCGGCACACCGCGACCGGTGCCCTTATGCTGGAGGTCCCCGGAGCGAACAGCGGCACCACCGCGGACGCCTTGGCCGAGAAACTCCGGACATCCTTGGACGCGGAGGAGGCCCGAGTGTCCAGGCCCACAAAATGCGTTGACATGCGCATTATGGGCCTGGACGACTCAGTGACGGTGGACGAGGTCGTGGCCGCCGTCGTCGGGGCGGGTGGTTGCCTTGCCGACCAAGTCCGAGCAGGTGCCATCCGTGCTGACGGCACGGGCATGGGGGCAGTAACGGTGAGCTGCCCCGTGTCAGCGGCCAAGAGCATCACCGGGGAGGGCCGACGGCTTCTAGTGGGCTGGGTTTCTGCGCGGGTAAAACTGCTGGAGCCCAGACCTCTGCGGTGCTACCGATGCCACGTGGGGCACCACGTTGGCGCCCGCTGCGCCGCGGAGGAGGACCGCAGTGACCGCTGCTATCAGTGTGGCCAGCCCGGTCACAAGGCCGCAGAATGCCGTGCTCCGCCGCACTGCTACGCATGTGCGGCGGCAGGCAAGCCGGCCGACCACCGGGCTGGGGGCCGGTCCTGCGACCCTCCCGCCAAGGCCAAAGGCAAGGCCCGTAGGCCCATCCCCGCCGACGTCCTCACCGCCGCGGCCGCCTCCTTGGCCGCCGCCGCTGTCGCCGCCGCACCCGCCACGGCAGTGCCCTCAAGAAGGGCTCGGGAGGAGACAATGGACTGCCAATAACGGCCCCATTCCGTCTCCTCCAGGCGAATATCAACCACTGCGCCCCCGCTCAGGATCTGTTGCTCCAGAGCATGGCGCAGTGGTCGATAAATGTCGCCGTCGTCTCCGAGCCGTACTACGTCCATCCCCGTGGAGACTGGGTTCAGGACCTAGACGGCTCGGTGACGTTAATCTCGTCGGCCGCCGCCGGTACCCCCGCCCCTCGAGGCTGTTGCGAGGGGACGGGGTTGCGTGGCAGCACGGTTCGGGGACATTGCAGTGGTAGGCGTCTACCTGTCCCCGAACAGATCTCTCGACGAACTCCAAGTCTCCCTTATGGAGCTAAATGTCGTCGTCGCTGGGTTTGGTACCCTCCCCGTGATCGTTTGCGGGGACTTCAACGCCTGGAACACGGCTTGGGGTTCCCGGTACACGAACCCACGGAGTCGGATGGTGGAGGACTGGGCTTTGGAGCTGGGCCTGGTCGTCCTGAACCGGGGTTCTGTCCCCACGTTGGTGCGGATGCGGGGTGAATCAGTGGTGGACATCTCGTTCGCCAGCCCCGCCCTGTCACCACGTGTCGTCGACTGGCGCGTTATGGAGGAGGTGGAGACGTACTCCGACCACCGGTACATCCGGTTGGACGTCTCCGCCGAAACCTCGGCCGCGCCGGTCCGACAGAGCCCTTGCGGTCCGCGGTGGGCGCTTAAGCAGATGGACCGGGAGCTCCTCCTGGAAGCCGCGACGGTACAGGCCTGGGTGCAAGCACCGGACAGGCCTGTCGACATAGACGTCGAGGCGGAGTGGTTCCGGGAGGCCATGTCGCAAATCTGCGACGCGGCAATGCCCCGAGTCCGTCCAGGGCGAGCTAAGCGCCAGGTGTGCTGGTGGTCGCCGGAGATTGCTGCACTGCGCAACGCATGCAGTCACGCGCGGCGCCGGTACGCCAGACACTGCAGGCGCCGCATCCGCCCGCCGGATGCGGAGGCCAGAGAGGCGGAGCTGTATGAGGGATACAGAGCGGCAAAACGCACCCTCCGAGCGGAAATCAAGCGGGCCAAACTGGAGGCCCGCAACGTGTGGCTGGGGTCTCTGAACGCGGACCCATGGGGGCGCCCGTACAAAACAGTACGGGAAAAACTGCGCCCCTGGGCTCCCCCGCTGACTCAGAGTCTCCGGCCCCAGATCGTGGAGGGTGCGGTGAACGCTTTGTTCCCTGCGCGGGGGGAACACTCCCCCCCGCCCATGGCTCCGCCTTCGCCAGCGGTGTCTAACGCGGACCGCAATAGCGACGACGACGATGCTCCAGAGGTGACCGAGGTAGAGATGAGAGTGGCGGTGCGAAGGCTGAGTGCCAAAAACACCGCCCCAGGACCCGATGGCTTGCCTGGAAAGGCCTGGGTCCTGGCTATGGAGGCTCTCGGGCCTCGACTGAGAGGGCTCTTCAGCGCATGCCTGGAGAGGGGCCAGTTCCCACTTTGCTGGAAGACGGGGAAACTGGTCCTCATAGCGAAGCCAGGGCGCCCTGCGGACTCTCCGTCCGCGTACCGGCCCATTGTGCTGCTCGACGAGGTGGGCAAGCTCTTTGAGAGAGTCATTGCAAACCGCCTCGTCGGGCGCCTAACACGGGTGGGGCCGGACCTTTCGGACGGTCAGTTCGGCTTTCGCAGGATGCGCTCCACGGTGGACGCCATCATGCGCGTGCGAGCCCTCACGACGGGGGCTGCGGTGTCCCGGGGCAGGTGTGTCGTGGCAGTGTCCTTGGACATTGCCAACGCGTTCAATTCCCTACCCTGGAGTACGATCCGGAGGGCACTCCGGTACCACCGGGTGCCCGAATACCTCTGTCGAGTGGTCGAGGCCTATCTGTCGGAAAGATTTATAGTCTACCCCGGTCACCAGGGAGACTGGAAACGTCGAGAGATGTCGTGCGGTGTTCCGCAGGGGTCGGTACTAGGGCCACCCTTGTGGAACATCGGGTACGACTACGTGCTGCGCGGCGACTTCCCTGACGGGGTCAGCGTGGTTTGCTACGCAGACGACACGCTGGTCCTAGCGCAGGGAGAGTCATACCAGGCGGCGGTCCCTCTAGCGACACGCGGGGTTGCGATGGTCGTTGATAGGATCCAGGAGTTGGGACTCGAGGTGGCGCTTCACAAATCCGAGGCGATGTGCTATCACGGTCACCGCTCTCGGAACGCGCCGCCATTGAGTTCCCAACTAACGGTAGGAGGAGTTCACATCGGTGTCGGGTCGACGATGAAGTACCTGGGACTCGTCCTCGACAGCCGGTGGAATTTCGTGGAGCATTTCCGACGTCTGGCTCCCAAACTCAACCGGGCTGGGGCTGCGCTCAAGCGGCTCCTGCCCAACCTTGGGGATCCAGACGCCTCCTGCCGGAGGCTCTACGCGGGGATCGTTCGGTCCATGGCCCTCTACGGGGCGCCGGTGTGGGCGCCGTCGCTGAAAAAGCAACCGGCGGCCATACTGAACGCCTGCCAGAGGGTCATGGCAATAAGGATGGTGCGGGGATACTGCACGGTCTCCCGCGAAGCGGCGAGCCTTCTGACTGGCTTACCACCGTGGGATCTGGAGGCAACAGTCCTTGCACACATGCACGATATGCGCGTGGAGATGCAACGCCGGGGTGAAAGTCCGCTGCCGCGACAGGTCACGGCATGGCGGACAGAGCTCCGGCGGGATCTCATGGTGAAGTGGCGTCAACGACTATCGCAACCCAGTGCTGGGCACGCCACAATCTTGGCGGTAAGTCCCCTCTTTGAGGCGTGGCTGGAAAGACCTCACGGCGTCCTTACCTTCCGCATGACTCAGGTACTCACCGGACATAATGGTTCGTTCGGGAGTTTCCTGCACCGGATTCATGCGGAAGTGACGCCCGGGTGTCGCCACTGTGCGGAACGCCCGGAGGACACGGTGGAGCACACAGTCGAGGTGTGCCCTGCTTGGGCGGAGCATCGCCGTGCCCTCGTGGGGGCGATCGGCGGCGGAGACCTCTCGCGTCGGGCCTTGGTTGAGGCCATGATCCGGAGCGAGGAGGAGTGGCAGGCGGTCGCCGACTTCTGCGAAGCAGTAATGCTCGCAAAGGAGGAGGCCGAACGCATCAGGCAACGGCGTTATCGCCGCCGCCGCCGCCGCCGCCGCCGGGATTCTGATCCCGATTTCCGGCCACCGTAGGCGCTTGCTTGCGGACAGTGAGCAATGGGTAGCTCGCTGTCCGGCCGTCCGGTAACTGTCCGGACCAAGCCCAAGTCGTCGACGGCGCGCACTGTTCCCGCGCGCCTCAAGGAGTTGTCAGCAACAGCAGGGACCCAGCCGGGTCGAAGCCTACTGGGGCCAGGGTTATCCGTAAGGGCGCTCGAGCCCCGGTATGAAGGCTAGAAGGAACGGGGTGGGTCTTTTAGTCAGTAAGAGTCTGACACTATCTCCCGCTCCGCCCAAGGGCGGGGGATGTCAATGCATGATTTTTTCCCACCATAAAAAAAAAAAAAAAAAAAAAAAAAAAAAAAAAAGGGTTTCGTACCTCAAAAGGAAAAAAATGGAACCCTTATAGGATCATTTTGTTGTCCGTCTGCCTGTCTGTCTGTCTATTTATCTACCTGTCTGTCTGTCAAGACTCTTTATCTCGGGAACGCGAAGAGGTATTTAAATTGGACTTGAAAAGCATTATGTACACGAGCTCTTTTAAGTCAAGACTCAAAGCTTTCTTATTGGAGAAATGTCTCTATTCCATAGATGATGACATATCCACGATTTGATAATAGGGTATTAATGTGAGACTGAGTAATATTAAATTTAGTAATTGTTTTGTAGTGTTATTGACATTTTTTTATTATGTATCTATGTTTTATGTGTTGTATTATATAGTATGTGTTAGTTTTATAATTATTTTAATAAATGTTTTTTTATACTTTTATTTATGCATTTCAAACACAGTGTAAATTGTTCCTAAAATAAATTGATTGGTTGATTGATTAAAATTGAAATTATGACCATAAATTCAAGGTGGCGGTTCCTTAAAGCTGTGAAAAAATGAAACTTCTATGTTAACGAATAAAAAGATATGGCCATTTATGTCGCAAAAACACGTACATTTCGATACTTTCAAAAGGATCAAAATTCATAGGGTACTTCCCGTTGACCCAGAATCCTGAAATTTGGTACAAAGCAAGGTCTTATAGCACAGGTATAGGAATAAATCTGAAAACAGAAAATTTGTTATTATTATTTTGAAGATAAGGGGCTATGCATCTCCCGTAGTGTACGGGATGTAGTCAATGCGACCTAAAAGATCTGTTGTGACTCGCCACCTTGTTAGAGTAACTCTTTTAACCCGGAGGCTTCCAGAAAATCTAGAATACTCCTAGCTTTTAGAGTTTTAATCTCCTCCGGGCGAATAATGTGTCGGCCCAGATGGACACTACGTTTGTGGATAAGGGGCCCGCATTCACACAAAAGGTGCTTAGGCGTCTCCCTCTCCTGATTACAGTACCGGAAAACATCAGTGTCACTCAGTTTCAGTTTCAGTAAGGCGCGGGCTATCGCACAGATGTTCGTCCTGCTAAGCTCAAGAAGCTGGGCAGTTCGTTTTTGTGAGTAACTTTTTATAAGAGATTTGGCGTGTAGCAGTCTTGTTTGTACCTACCAGTGCTTTTTTTAATCGCCAAATAGGTTGCCCTAAGGGGTTTGCATGGCCTGGTTCTTTGAGATACCACAGAAGGGTTTTGGTTCTAATGATCTTAAGCCCCAGTCCTTGCAAGTTCATCGGCTTTTTCGTTGCCATTGATTCCAGAATGACCTGGTACCCATCTCAGAATAACTTTATTCCTTTGCCCCAGGTCATTCAGTTTGTTAACGCAGTCTTTTACCAGTTTCGAATTTATGGTATTCGAGTTCAAGGCGTTAAGAGCTGCCTGGCTATCTGAGTAAATCAGAATTAATTACCGTGATACCGTGCCGTGCCGTGTTATGATACCGCGCTGTGACAGGGGCCGACAACACAAGCCATCACATCGTCAGCATAGCTATGTATACATCTAAGTCTCTTTTAGAGGCTTCAACCAGCAATTAGTCAACAACGAGTAGCCATAGAAGTGGCGATAAAACGCCTCCTGGTGGGCACCCTTTAGTTGTTTTGAAGATATTTGTAGTTCCGTGTAAGGTAACACTGATAGTTCTGTTGAGGAGCATGAATTCGATCCAGCGAGTAGTTGTTTCATCAATCCCTTTTGCCTTCATTCTCTTGGAAAGGGCGTCTATGGTGACGTTGTCGAAAGCTCCTTCAATATCAAGGAAAGCACATAGGGCTATCTGTTTATCTTCCAAAGCCCTTTCGGTCCTGTCTGTTGGTTCTAACAGAGCAGTTTCTGTAGATTTTTCTTCTTGGTAAGCATGTTGCTTCGGATGCAGAGGGTTATCCCTTAATGGTCCATCCCTGATGCATTCGTCAATAACCTTTTCCATACTCTTGAGTAGTAAGGAGGTAAGGTTTATTGGTCTGAAGGACTTTGGTTGAGAGTAGTCCTTCTTACCAGCCTTTGGAATAAAACAGACTTTAACCATAGTCCATTTCTCTGGTATATATCCCCAGGCAAAGCTTGCTCTGAAGATTTTGATTAAAAAGGGATGAGTATAGTCTTTCCTTGCTACAGGAAAGCTGGGAAGATACTACTCGATCGAGAATCAGCCGTTATCGCGAACTAACGCTACCAGAGATCTCGGTATTCTTATCGAATCTATTATCTTAGAAAAATCTCCTACGAATGTCATATCGATCATATCGCCAAAAAAGCTGCCAAAGCCCTGGGATTCCTTACCTGTAATCCCAGTTCGTTTAAAAATATGAAAACCCTAAAAATACTTTACTTACGTCCGCAGTCACCTTGAATACGGTAGTCAAATTTGGAACCCAAATTATGCTGTTCAATCCGACCGGTTGGTACGAATACAATGGAGGTTCACGAGGTACTTGGGGTACAAGTTCAAGATCCCTTATATAAGTTACAATGAAAGATGCACTCGACTCCACTTGCTGCCCCTTGTAACTCGCAGAAATATATCTGATATTCGCTTTCTTATCAAAATGGTACGCTCTAATCTATCAAAATTGCCCTGAATGATTGTCAAAGCTATCCCTGAATGTCCCCTCTCGGCACCGTCGGATTAGAAATCTTCTTCACGCTCCTCATTTACGCACAGTCTACCGTAGTAACTCTTACTTGATTCGCGCAGCAAAAGCATTTAACAATTTAGTCAAAGAACACACCTCAGTTGATCTCTTTACAAGCAGCTTAGCATCCATAAATATTGTTATGTCCAAAAGCAATGTTTTGTAATTGTATTAATTATTATTGTCTTCTATTATTATCTTGCTACCAAACTTTGTTTATCTCAATTACTTCCTAACTGTAACTTTCCACAATACTTCCATACTATATGTGGAGGCTTGTAAATGGCTCATCGTGATCTATTTTAACGTTTATCTTGTATTGTCAGCTGTGAGCCACCCAAATAAAATAACATAAAAATAAAATAAGATATCATCATCACCTGCAGATTTAATCGGCTTGAATGAGAGTCTATATTATTATATAGCCCATTCTACCTTGTTCGGTCTAAAATACGCCGCTCTTCTCCAGTCTTCATTTGAAGGCCTGGAGAGGCGGATATGAGGAGTATTTTGTACGATGATGTCTAATGCCATCACCGAGCCAGGGAAATGTATAAACGCCAGAAGTTTCAGGGTTTCTTCCGCTGATACAGCGAAGGCACTGTCTGGTTTCTTTAAGAATTCCAGTTGATTTGTAGGCGATTTGGATAAGACTTTGTGAATCCTGGCTCCTTGAGGGACTTTAGTAATCTCCTCGCAGAACTTCCTCCATGAAAGATTTTCGCCTTTCTGATTTCCTTGTTATAGGTAGTTAAAGCTTTCCGATACAGATCCCAGTCATCAGTCGATTTAGTCTTAGTAAACAACCTACGTGATTCTTTCCTTAAAACATCGAGCTTTTTGTTCTACCATGTCACTTTTCTATCCCTCACAGTTCTTAAAGGGCAGCTCTCTTCGTAAGAGGCTGTAATGTATTCTGTAACTTGAGCAACAGCATAATCCAATGTTTCAGGGGAGCGTATGGATTTAGGGAAGTCTTGGAGTCTCTCCTGGAGCTTTCATCTGTACAAGTCCCAGTCCGTGGCTTTCACATCCCTAAAAGTGATGGTTTCGCAAATTTTGGATGTATTCAGTGCGAATTTAATAAGTCGATGATCAGACATAGATGGTTCATCACTGACATGCCAATCGGTTATCAGCCTGGCATTAACATAAGCTGCAATCAGGTCATCGCTGCATAGGCCTTGTATGCATAAGAAATCAATATTATTATTGAAAAGTATACACGCTCTTGGTTTGACTCCACCGATATGGTCTACGACCTTACCTGCAAAGCCCTGTCCAGACACCGTGTTAGTATTGGCCAGCCACGGTTTCTGAATAAGAGCAATGATGATGAAAAAAAATTTTTCTGGTGTGAATAATACTAGAAAAAATAAATTTGACCGTCTGTCTGTCACTAGATAGTTGCAATTTTCACAAACTAAGTATTTCTGCTGCTGCTATAACAACATATACTACTAAAAACCGTTTTTAGGGTTCCGTAGCTAATTGGCAAAAAACAACACGCATTTTTATTGAAAACTTCCTTTTCAATTCACAAAGTATTTTATTTCTTTATTTATTCCCAAAAGTGGGAACATGTTCTTTTAGGGTAAACCAGCCCTATGTGCACCAGTCAGTAACGGGCCCCACTTGCCAAAACACGCATTTAAAATTTCAATAATAGTACATTGTTACACAAGGGGTGAAAGTAACTCCTTTCGTCCCGAGAAGGAGTTGGCGGGCGAGCGTAGCGAGGTCGCTAATTCGAGGGATTAAATGGGTTACTTTCACCCCGAGGTAAACATTGTGCTTTTCATTACGAATACGAGGAAACTAAAAATAAAATAAAAAGTTTGTAAAACCTGAGTCGTCGTACCTATGATTTTAAGTAGGTATCTTTCTTCTGATTTAGGCGGTAAAAGGTATTCCACTACTGCTTTAGCCTCTTCTCTCATGAAATTAGGCGTTAAATCACTATTTTAATCTGATAAACATAACGTGTTAATACATATCTTTGTTGTACGGAAACGTAAACAAAACTCGAAAAAACCAACGACTGATTGCCATTTTCCCGCCATTTTGTTTTTTTTTTCTGCGGCCGGCCAGCTATTCAGCCTCATTAATGAAAAATTAGAAATTAATTGTAATCTTTTAAAAATAAAGTATTCTAAAGAAATAGTTTAACAAATAAATCACTTAAAATATAATATTATTTAATTAATACTTGTTTTTAATTTATTTCAATTTTATATCGCGCTGTGATTGACTGGCTGTATGATAAATTGGAACATAGTTCAATAGAAATGTGAAGATAGAACTAGTTTTTTTTTAATAATTTGACAGCTGTCAGTTGTAAAGTAAAACTCCCTAGGGATGAAAAGTATCACTTTCAGCCCGCTCCTCAGGCAACTTCAGACCTACTTTCAGAGTATGAGTAATGAAATAGGTTTATATTAGCACGTTTTCTTTCGAAGAGCGAAACTGTACGTACTTTTAACTATAACTTATTCTGTGGTAACGGTAAGATACATTTCTGAGGAGGGAAATCATCAATTGACTTCTCGCGCTCTAGGGTGGAGCAAGTGGGCGCGCCAGAATTTTACTAAAACTGACATAAACTCCATATGTTGCCCTTTGCGTTTCAGAGTTGCTTTTTCTCTCTCTTACAGCCCTAGCAGGCATCGGCCCTGCTGGGCCCTTTTATTTTTTTTGAGGCGCGCATGCACTACGCACCGTAGACCTTGACCGTTTTGCGATTGCAGCACAAGAAAAAAAGAAAAAGAATTTATTTGTGTCAAACATGGCGCATACCTTAAAATAAAACAAATAACAGTATCGACTTAAAGTAGCACGTAAGTAGGATATACGTTACATCCGCGCAAAACGGCCAGTGCTCAGCAAAATGCTGTGGCTCGTGTAAGACAGAGCCACAGCGCTGAATACATGTTATATCATACTTCCAATCACAGAATAAACAAAATAAAAACATAAATAACAAAAAACCAAAAACAACAAAACACAAATTGGCAAACAAACACTGAACTAGTCGATTATTATAATCGATCAATGAACGATTGAACATAAAACTAGAATTGTCAATGCGCAGTCACATAATCACATTTTGACACTGTAGTTATTTTCCTCTATGGTCCGCTCCGTAGTAAAAAAAAAACCGGCCAAGTGCGAGTCGGACTCGCCCATGAAGGGTTCCGAGCAGCAAGTAACATAATTTAAAAGCTCTTGTAATGTGTTGTAACTTTGATCGATGTTTTAATAATAGTGTATTTTTTTCGATTTATGACGCATTAAAAAAAAACTACTTACTAGATTTCGTTCAAACCAATTTTCGTTGGCAGTTTTTATAGTAATGTATATCATATATTTTGTTTAGTTTTATCATTCTCTTATTTTAGAAGTTAGAGGGGGGGGGACACACATTTTACCACTTTGGAAGTGTCTCTCGCGCAAACCATTCAGTTTAGAAAAAAATGATATTAGAAACCTCAGTATCATTTTTAAAGACCTATCCATAGATACCCCACACGCATGGGTTTGATGAAAAAAAAATTTTTGAGTTTCAGTTCTAAGTATGGGGACCCCCAAAATTTATTGCTTTTTTACTATTTTTGTGTGAAAATCTTAATGCGGTTCACAGAATACATCTACTTACAAAGTTTCAACAGTATAGCTCTTATAGTTTCGGAAAAAAGTGGCTGTGACATACGGACGGACAGACAGACAGACAGACAGACAGACAGACAGACAGACAGACAGACAGACAGACAGACAGACAGACAGATAGACAGACAGACAGACAGACAGACAGACATGACGAATCTATAAGGGTTCCGTTTTTTTGCCATTTGGCTACGGAACCCTCAAAAGATGACTGATCGATGGGTAACAATAACAGCGGCAAGATTAATTTATGTACCTACGTTAATAATTATGTAAAAAACAAGATTCTTGACCTACGCAATCGATTTGTTTGCATAAATGTGTTATTGGGTGAATTGATTTGTTGAAATGTTGAGTTTTGGTGAGTAGTAACATAAAGTGAAGTTTGAGTGCGCATTCATCTATGCGCATAAATAACACGGACAGACGAGATTGTCAAGCCAGCAAGAGAAAATCAACAAAGGTACAATAAAAAAAAACAATCATAAAAGTATGTAATTGAATCAGTACGACTATGTAATAATTGGAATAAATATAAAGTTTTCAGAAGAATGTACACTTGATTAAATATTATGTCATTTACTTACAGATATATAAAAATAGTTGAAAATCGAACTTCTAAGTTAACGAAAATAAAAGATATATGTATAGCCGTTTATGTCGCAAAAAACGTACAATGCGTTCCAAATGTCCAAGTATATTTCGACACTCAAGGGAATCAAAATTCGTAGGGTACTTGCTGTTGACTTAGAATCTTGAAATTTGGCATGAAACAAGATCTCATAGCAGAAATATTGGAAAAAATCTGAAAACTAAATATAAAGGTACGTCACAAAAAAAAAACAGATTTGCGATTTAAAAAAATTTTCGTAACTTTATTCAGGAATTGAACTGTTTTCATAGGTAAGTTTGTACAAACTTACTGAAGGTTCCGTAACCCTCAGTACGCGAGTCCAACTCGCACTTAATATTCTCGCACTAAATATGTAGAAATTAATAAAACTGTTTTCGGCAGAAATAAAAAAAATTTTTTTTTGCTATTCGGAAAAATCTTCGAGGCTCCTTTCGGGAATGGTAGTTTGCACGGAACCCTCAGTGCGCGAGTCCGACTCGCACTTGTCCAGTTTTTTTATACCTTTTTTTTTATCCAGCTATTACACTAAGTAATATTGTAAAGGAGAAAGTTTGTGTGTACCTAGAATTGTATGTTCATGAATACTTCTTCACAATCAAACGACTGATCGGATTTCGATCAAACTTGATATCATAATTTGGTTATTCGGAAGTGAAACGACAAGCGTTTGAAAGTTCGTTCAACAAATCAAACTTGACAATTAAGTATTGAAATAATTGCCAAGTGTGATTTTTTGAACAAACTTATTTATTTGTCACATTCAGTTTGCAATAATCGTCATTTGAGACACCGGGCTGCAGTGCAGCTTTAGAGACCGGTTGCAATGTAAAACACAGCAGCCATTCAACTTCTAAAACTTTTGGATTTTTAGAATATCTATAGCAATACTATTATAAATGGAAAAGTAACTTTGTCTGTCTATTACCTCTTCACGTCTAAACAGCTGAACAGATTTGCATGAAACTACAACACAAGTAGACTATATCCTGGATCAGGAATCTAAATCTATTCAGCCGTTAAGAAGTAGTTTATAACAGATTTACAGACCTGTTGGTCTAGTGGTTAGTGACCCTGACTGCTATGCCGGAGGTCGTGGGTTCGATTCCCACCCAGGACAAATGTTTGTGTGATGAGCACGATCATTTGTTCTGTGTCTGGGTGTAATTTATCAATAATATGTGTAGAAATATATAAGTACGTTTATCAGTTGTCTAGTACCCATAACACAAGCTCTGCTTAGCTTGGGACTAGACGGCGCTGTGTGATAGTCGTGGAATATTATTATATTATTATTATATTAGATTTAAAAAAAAGTGAAGAGGTAACAAACAGATAGACATATGGACAGATAGAGCATCCACTTTCACATTTACAATACCAGTTATGATAATACCAATACCAGTTATGGTAATGGATATGATATAATATTTTTTTATATTCGAATATAATAATGACTCTGCATGTATTGGTTTCTGTAATAAAATAAATAAATAAATGTTACCGTGCCGCCGACAATATATTAAAATACTGGTAGTACCTAGTCCTCTCGTACTTCTGTGGCACTCCCCATAAATTAAAATCATGTCGGAGTACTCTGAAGCTATGTTATTGTAACGAGGCAATACTTAATGATAATACTAAAAGAAAACGTGCTTGCAATACAAAACTTTTCAAATAAAAATAGTAACGTCACTGACTTTTTTTAGCAATATACCACAACATAAAATAGTAATAAAAAAAAGAGTACAATACAGTTGCAGTGACTGTGCCACCTCGTGTACTGAGTAACTGTTGAACCATTTCATTTGCAAGTTAGTGGGTAAGTAGTGAATTGTAGAAGGTAGGATCAGTGAGAATGCAAGTCATTTGGAAACCATTTGTATGAGCAACAAGTTTATGAAAAGACTAGCTGTGCCCGCGACTTCGTTCGCGTGGACTACAGGATTTTGAAATTATTATTTTTTTGCTAAAACAAAAGTAGCCTGTGTTAGTTAACTTACTCCTTATTACATCAGCTACCTGCCAAAAAAAGTCCCGTCAAAATCGGTTCAGCCGTTTCAGAGATTAGCCGGAACAAACAGACACACAAAAATTGTAAAAGATGTTATTTTGGTATATATATCATATAGTATCATATATATATGATACATAATGTGCATGTAGTGAAAAGTGGTTATTTCAATATTACAAACAGACACTGCCATTTTATTTATATGTATAGATGAAGAATAGCTTGATTTATATAATAGTGATCCACGCTCTCCTCAAAGAGATGTCAGCAAACCGTAGTGGCCCAGCAGGGACGACGCCCGCTAGCACCGCGAGGAGTTCCTGACAAGAGAACCCGTAGTCCTAGAACGCGAAGGGCAACTGAAGGACACTGGTGTGGTTTTAGTCAATAACAATCTGACACGCCCTCTCGCTCCACCCAGAGCGGGAAAAGTCATTGGATGATTTCCACACTTATCAAAAAAAGGGTAGAGTGGGGAAAGTCGGAAAGCGAGCTCCCCTTGCTCGCCGTCCGCAAACCTACGGGTTGTACTCTATCCTAAGCTACCCAACTCAAGTAAAGTTGAGTTGAGTATAGTACGCAAGGAAGAGTATGATAGAGTATAATAGAGTACCAGTTGACGGGAGCGAGGCCGCGGGCAAAAGCTAGTATTAGATAAAATAAATCTCAGTCCTTAAAACAAATCTATTTCTATGTTTCAGACATCGTCGTCGCCACACACACACAACTAGAGTTTTACAACAATGATGGTACACGGACGCACACACAAGTTGTACCAACGGCTAATAAGATCACTTCAGTAACATACGATCCTGTGCACTACAGGGTGCTGTTTACCGACCTTCACGACTCGACCGTGTTTATATCCAGCTTGGACGTATCAACTGAGACTGTACAACGTTTAGTTACAACAACGTACAACTACGTGAGGCTCGTGTACGACCCCGTCACACAAGCTCTCTATTGGAAGGATGGATTTAGTATACGAACGTTTTCATTAAGTCCTGCATCTTCTAACCAAGCTGATGGAAATGTTTTAGTTAGCTTGGATCACTGGTGTGGTGATCTCGCCGTGGACATCTGTGGAAGGTACGTTACTAGTGAGTAGTACCCGCACACGGGCCACAAAAAAACGCCGCCTCAAAAAGAAGCTTGAAACGGCTTTGTTTTTGTGGCTCCTGTGCGGGGACACTAACGAGAAGATCGGAAAACTTGTTTTTTTGTATTGAGAACAGTTTTCATTTGTTTCATGAAATAATCAAATAACATACTCAATCTTATTTGCACTTATCTACACTTCATCATTCATCATCATCATCATTTCAGCCGATACACGTCCACTGTTGGATATAGGCCTCCCCCAAGCGTCGCCACATCGAACGTTCCTCTGCGTCCTGCATACATCGGTTTCCCGCTACCTTCACCAGGTCATCGGTCCACCTTGTAGGAGGCCTTCCAACGCTGCGTCTTCCGGTACGCGGTCGCCACTCCAAAACCTTTCGGCCCCAAACGGCCATCTGTTCTGCGAGCAATGTGCCCTGCCCATAGCCACTTAAGTTTGGCAATTCTTTGTGCTATGTCGGCAACCTTAGTTTTCCTGCGGATATCTTCATTTTTTATTCGATCACGCAAGGAAACCCCGAGCGTAGTCCGTTTCTTTGCTCTTTGGGTGACTTTAAGCCTTCTGATGAGGCCCATTGTGAGCGACCACGTTTCGGAGCCATATGTCATCACTGGCAACACGCACTGGTTAAAGACTTTCGTCTTGAGACACTGTGGTATGTTGGACGAGAAGATACCGCGTAGCTTCCCGAACGCTGCCCAACCGAGTTGGATTCGACGGTTGACCTCTTTCTCGAAGTTAGACCTACCCAACTGGACTGTCTGTCCGAGGTAGACGTAATCGTCCACAACTTCGAGTGTAGAGTCTCCGACCTTGATAGGAGTGGGCGCTACATGGTTGTTAATCATGATTTTGGTTTTATCCATGTTCATTTTAAGACCCACTCTTAGAGAAGCTCCACTTATAATATTATAAATGTGAAAGTAACTGTCTGTCTACCTGTTACACTTTCACGGTTAAATTACTAAACCGATTTTGACGAAATTTGTTACGGAGATAGCTTCAAACTCAAGGATGGACATAGGCTACTTTTTATCCGTCTTCGACTTCGCGTCCGCTATAAACAACGTTCACGCGAACGAAGCCGCTGGCAGAAGCTAGTAATATCATAAAAGTGAAGTGTAAGTTAGTTTGAATGCACTAATCTCAGGAAGCACGGGTCCGAACAGAAAAATTCTTTATCAATTGGATAGCCCATTTAATTTATTCAGACATTAATTTTTTCTATGTAGGAGGTAATCTCTGAAAATACAAGTCCGATTGCTGCACCATTCGACAGTAAAGGCCAGTAAAAAAAAATTGTTACAGTATTGCACAAAGTTTAACAGATAAACATGTCGACTGGTAACCCATCACTTCGCGGACTGACAGGCAGATAGTGGTGTGTGGAAGGTGACGCGCTTGGATTGTTAGGGAAGTGTTGACAATGGCGTCTCTCTCAGCGCGTCCGGTTAAATGTAAAAATAACTATGTCTGTCTGTTACGCTTTCACGCTTTTACTACTGAACTGATTTTGATGATATTTGGAACATAGTAAGCTTGAAACCCAACAAAAGATATACGTCCGCAATAACCGACATTTATCCAGACGAAGTCGCGGGAAAAAGCTAGTTAAGAAAAGATTATTAAATTTTTCAAGATTATAAAATTAAATTGTACTTGTAAATAATATATCTATTTATGTTCCGCTATGTTTGCCCTTGTGTGTAGGTTTATGGCTCAGCTGAATTCCTCTTGAATTTTGTTAATATTGATGGATGTTTACAAATTACAGGTATATTTACTGGATCACAAGCTATGAGATAGAGAGGGCTCGGTTAGATGGCTCCGAGAGAGAAGTTTTAATATCAGGTACTGTTGCGTGGCGACTAAGCTTGGCCATCGATCAACTAACACAAAAAATTTACTGGACTGAGAGAACACATGGAAGTGATGATCACGTGTCTATTGAAAGTGCAAACTTTAATGGAAAGAACAGAACAACACTATATATTGTAAGAAACACTCTGTATGCATTTTCATTGGCCGTGTCAAAAGACTTTATATACTGGCAGAACTATAATGAACAGGGAATTTGGCGATTACCGAAGTACTCAACACAAACTGTGGCAACAAAACTAACCTTATCGTCTAGCTCAAGCTGTGTGGAATGTCATCGTATAGCAGCCAACTACACGATAAAGGAACAAATTCAGGGGATAAACAGCTGCGATGCTCTCCAGGGTCTGATTCCGAATGACTCGAAGAGTGAGTCTCCAGCACCAGTCTGTCAGAACTACTGCATTCAAGGAGAGTGTAGCGTCAGTGCTGAGGGACAACCTACATGCAGGTAAAACGTGTTCATCGCACAGATATTCGGGGTCAGCTCACGATGCTTGAAGAAAGCGAAGCCGCGGGGTTTATTCAGATTCTCTTATGTGATACGTATATGTTGTTGTGTACTAACTCTAATAATTATAATTCGCGCAGCATCACTTCGCGTCTCGGTGTGAGCTGACCCTAACGTTTTTCACTGACGGCAAGTTAAGCGACGCCTACAAATGTTACATGTCTAACGGTAACAGATCCTCAAGCATCCACGTCCTCACCAGCTTCGAAATGTAAAGTTAGAATTCCTGGAAAAGTGACGCGCGTTTAACACACACAATACTTTCGCGGGCTTGCGGACGGCGAGCAATGGGTAGCTCGCCGTCTGACCGTCCAGTAGTCGACCGGACCGAGCCCAGGTCGTTGACGGCGCGTATTGTTCCACGCGCGCCTCAAGATGTCAGCAAACCGTAGGGCCTCAGCAGGGTCGAAGCCTACTGGGGCCATGGGTTCGCTTCTGAAAGGAAAACCCGGCCCTGGAATACAAGGCAACGAAGGAATGTACGAGTGAGTTTTAATCAGTAAAAATCTGACTCGCTCTCCCACTCCGCCTTGGAGCGGGAGACGTCATTGGATGATTTCCCACCTAAAAAAAATTAACTCATATTAATTTCAATGTTTAATGTGTCTTGTGAACTGTGGGACAGATACTTAATTCATTAAACCTCAAGCGAACGCAACTTTTACTACAGGATCAGCTCTTTTCTACGAATACAATTTATGTTTGTATTAATTGGCAAAATGTAAGAAAAAGCTGACTATTTCTAGGGATTTTAGGGTTAAGTCAATACAAAATAGGTTCATTTTCATGAGTACTTGCAACCCCTGAAATATACTAAAGTTCCTTATTGTTAATCGAATGAACATTTTATTTGATTGTAAATCATGTTTAGTGACGCGCAGTGGCCGCGCACCTCGTTTGCGTGTTACAACTAGTCACAATGTCTGTTGGTCTGCTGAGTGACGCTGTTTCTTATCTTCGTTATTTCAGTTGTAAAGCCGAATACTCCGGGGAGAGGTGCGAACTAAACGCGTGCCATAAGCACTGTTTAAACGGCGGTGTTTGTTCATTGAACGAAGAGGGTAAGCCGGCCTGCCAGTGCACAGCAGGTAACAATGGTGAAAGGTGCGAAGTGCCCATCTGTAAAGACTATTGTCTACAAGGAAACTGTAGTGTCGCTGCTGAGGGCCAACCTCAATGCAGGTAAATATATACTATGTTACCCATGTCAGCCCGCCCGATTCTATTGTTACCCAAACTCTATAAACATCAAAATAAAGCTACTATAGATATGTGTATATACCGGAGTTCTGGAACGCAAGAATAATAAGGAACATAGGAGTGGGTTTTAGTCAGTTAAAGTCTAACTCGCCCTCCCGCTCTGCCCTAGAGTGAGATAAGTCATTGGATGATTTCTCACCTAAAACATCTCCTGTTCAGCAGGTCTGCTGGAAATTTCTTTTGAAATAAGCAGAACCTTCGAACAAATGTTTATAATGATTTGATTTGCCTTTCTTTTGATAGAAGTGTGTACAGAAATAAAAAAATCAGTCGAATTGTATAAAAGGAGTTCAATATCCATAGAGCAGTGGCGGCCGAGTGGTATCGGCGCCCACTTACGAGTTATAGATCGTGGGTTCGAACCCAGCCAGACGCATTCCTTTGTGTAATTTATTTCATCCCCACTGCTCTAACAACGGTGATGGGAACCGACATGTCCTAGAACCAAAAATTCGAACATATGTGACCAACCAGCACTGGGCCCGCGTCGTGGATTACGGCCCATTCCCTCAGTGGGAACATTTAAAAGGCTGATGATGATGATGATGAGTTCTTTAACCTACTCATGTACAGAAGAACAAAATTATAAATGTAAAGAGAATGCCTGCCCGCTATCATCCCACTGGAGGGCAGAGGCCTCTTCTCACACAGAGAAGGGACCAGCATTCATCAGCACACTCGCTGATAGTGAGTCGACGATTCCCGACTTGTATTTATTTGAAGTCCGAGTCCTCTCACCGATACCAGTGTGGTCTAACATAAACTTGTAGAGTGCTCCTGCTGCATCTACTAACACTATGTTATAGTTTTCTTGATTATACAGTAACTCTTCTGAATTTTCGTTATTTCAGCTGTATGCCCGGTTACTCTGGAGAAAGGTGCGAAGAAAACGCGTGCCATAAGCACTGTTTAAACGGCGGTGTCTGCACCTTAAACGAAGAAGACGAGCCGGCCTGCCAGTGCACAGCAGGTTACGATGGTGGAAGATGCGACGTGTCCATCTGTAAAGACTATTGTCTACAAGGAAACTGTAGTGTCGGTGCTGAGGGCCAACCTAAATGCCGGTAAATCGTATTATGCATGAAATAAGTTTATTGAATATTTAATAATTACTATTATTACAGAGACTAACAAATATTGCCTTGCCAGGTTCAATTGTAACTCTAAACCATCCGGGACATATAACCAACCCACTCTAAAACAAAAGTTAAGAGTTTCAATAATATCGAGCCAGCTGTTTAGAAGACTTCAGTGTCAAACAGATAAAGAAAATTAACTTTATATAAATGTTAAGTAGAGGCCTCGTCTCATACAGAGAGGGGACCAGCATTCATCAGCACACTTGCTGAAAGTGTGTTGACAACTTCAGACCTGTATCTGTTGGAAGTCCGAGCCCCATCACCGATGTCAGGTGGTGTAACATAAATCTATAGAGCCCCCAAAACGACGCAGTGGCCGCGCACCTCGTGCCCCTGATACATCTACTCACAAATGTGTTGGATTTCTTAATTATAGTAACTATTCTGTAACTTTGGTTTTTTAGCTGTAAGACCGGTTACGCTGGGGAAAGATGCGAACTGAACGTGTGCTGCCATGAATTCTGTTTAAACGGCGGTGTTTGTTCCCTGGGTGAAGAGGACATGCCGGCCTACCCGGACACAGCAGATTACGATGGTGGAAGATGCGAGGCTTCTGCCAATAAGGACAACAGGTAAACTAAATCTTGGTCTTGTCACTGTCACTAGTTACGGAGCGAGGAGGAGTGGCAGGCGGTCGCCGACTTCTGCTAAGCAGTAATGCTCGCTAAGGAGGAGGCTGAACGCATCAGGCAACGGCGCTCTCGCCGCCGCCGGGATTCCGATCCCGATTTCCAGCCACCGTAGGCGCGGGCTTGCGGACAGTGAGCAATGGGTAGCTCGCTGTCCGGCCGTCCGGTAACTGTCCGGACCAAGCCCAAGTCGTCGACGGCGCGCGCTGTTCCCGCGCGCCTCAAGGAGTTGTCAGCAACAGCAGGGGCCCAGCCGGGTCGAAGCCTACTGGGGCCAGGGTTATCCGAAAGGGCGCTCGAGCCCCGGTATGAAGGCTTGAAGGAACGGGATGGGTTTTTTAGTCAGTAAGAGTCTGACACTATCTCCCGCTCCGCCCAAGAGCGGGGGTTGTCATAAGATGATTTTTCCCATCGAAAAAAAAAAAAAAGGCACATATTATATTTATAATAATTATATTGATACAAGTCGTCGAACGCTGCGTAGTGCTCCTGGCGTGCCTCACAGAGATGCCACCAAACCCGTCGGAGCCCAGCAGGGCCGGTACCGCTAGGGCCGCGGGAGATTTTTAAAGAGTTACGAAGGCCCTAGAACCCGCAGGCAACTGACGGACACTGGTGACTTATAGTCAGTAAAAGTCTGACGCGCCCTCTCACTCTACCTTAGAGCGGGAGAAGCTAGTTGATGACTTCCACATAAGACCACCCTGTCACGAGGGACTTGGAACAGAACTTGACAAAATAATATAAATGCAATTAGTAACAATTTGATATTGAGAGCGCCACTGCAGTAGTTATGACCGACCACTGATGAGCGTTTGACTGTACGTTTAACGACCCTTTTTTATTTTTGTTAGTTTTACTATAATTAATTATAATTACATTGTGCCGGCGTGTCTGTGTATTGTGGTGCCATGTTTGACATGTTCGTTGTTTCAGCTCTGATGGCGGTAACTCTGGGGAAGGGAAAGTCAGCGCATGCCATCAGTTCTGTCTAAACCACGGCGCCTGTTCTTTGAACGAGGCGAGTGCGCCAGTCTGCCAGTGCACAGCTGATTACGCGGGTGAAAGATGCGACATTCCCGCCTTCATAGCCAAATGGATATACAATAGTAAGATAATTTGTGGTCAAAACTTAATTTAATAATAAACAATAAAATCAGAGCTTTCCCTCTAGTGCAGACGAGGTCGGTGTCAGTGACTCAGGCCCATGTTCCATGGCCCACTTGCCATAACAACGGAAGATTCATTTCAATAAAATACGAGCAATAAATTCTGTCAATTCGATGATTTGAGGCGGAGTTGAGTTGCAGGATGCGACTTGGGAAAGTCTTTCCTTCTTGGTTTCTCGAGCCTTAATAATCTTCTCGTGACATCATTGTGTATTATTGTGCTCTCTTTCTAGATGTGCCGCCGGTTACTGTGAGCGACGTCAAGTCGACGTGTGCTTCAACGGTTGTCTGAACAACGGAGCTTGTTCAAAACGAGCGCGAAATGTGCAGCAGTCGAAGAGTGCGCGTTCATCTTTACAAATTCAAGAACATGAGTTTAATGTAGTTAAAGTAGTTTTCATATTTGATATTTTTAATTTTTTTTTTACATTTTCTTACCTTCATATTATATTTACAACCCGAGCGCATTAACACGGCTCCTGACTCGAAAACAGTTGCCACATTGAATACTCGAAAATAGTTTGTATCGTCACGTTTAAAGCATCGTAAATTCGTAAAGTAGTGTGTCATGAAGAAACTACTCGGCGCAAAATAAATGTTGTTAATCAAAAAACTAAAAAAAATTCAATGCACTGAATATTTCAAACGTCACTTATCAGGTGCCATGTTAATGCGCACGGGTTGTAGGTATTAACTAGTTTGTATTTTAGATTTACGTTATCTTAGTTTCAATACTCAAAGCTCCTCCTGTCGCCGGCCTACTGATGCATGGAGCTCACGAATCTAAGACTTTGGTTCTTTATAAATTGTGTATTCTTGTGCGCTTGTTCAGTTGAGGCTCCTCAATCAATAAGTAAATCGTTAGGTAAGTACCCTTATCTCTAATACCTATTAGTTGTCATTGTAAACTCTCTTTCTTAGTACAATTTCATGCTCCAAAAACATGTCATTCTAAACGTATTTAATACTAATGGACGCACCATCACACGAAGCTTCTTGCCTGTTGCGTACAATAACATTGCTATAGATGTTTATTAGATTCAGTTTATTGCGTTCAATAGGTTATTACATATTTATATGTTAATGACATAATAGTACATTATGATGTAAGTGTGTAATGTTAGTTATTATTGTCGAGGCGGTATTTAGAACCGAGCCGTGGCAAGGGTCTGAAAGCTGAGAACGGTAATCATTAATTACTCACGTGTATCATACGACATTTTTTAATACACTTGTGAAGAAAATAACAGTAAAACTAGTAACTTTTTTTAGTAGTAAAAACTAGTAACTTTTTTTTGTAGTGACATTGCGGTAAAAATCTGTTTTCATATGCGTGCGCATAATTTTTTTATTTACCCTAGGGGAAGGCTAAAGTGTTTAGATCATACTGCCTAGTCGTACGTTTATGTTTTTTGCGTGAAAAATTTTTACCAATGTCTTTCGTAGTGACAATGGAATATGCATGTAACATTTTCTAATGATTTTGTAGTATTTAATATTATTTAATTAATTTAATATTTTCTTTAATAAATTAACAGCCACTGGTTTACACTCGAATAAATCAAGTCAAAAACCGCGCGCATTTTAAAATGGCGGCCAGAGACCACAAAAAAAACAATTTTTATTTGAATGTACAATTTATTTACTATTTTTTTTTTATCAATTAAATCGTTTGTACAAGTTAAAATGATCAAAATTGCATGAAATAAGTTAGACACTAATTTATACCTTAAAACGCAATGACTTATGTGAATTTTTTTCATATTCAAAATTTGTTTTGCGAACAAAGAGGTTGAACAAAAAGGTTTTAACTACATTATAGCACGAGTGCGTAATGGTAATCAAAATGTCACAGTTTGATAACAAGTGCCTTTATATATCTAAGTTCAGTGCATTAAGAGTCACTTTCTGAGCAAGTGTATTGAAAAAGACTAGTATCAAAATTCGAAATTTCTCAGTCTATTTTATTTCCGATAAAGTTAATTGTGTTAACCTGCAGCAGGACTTAGACCGTTTCTCTAACTACTGCTCTTCCAATAAGCTTAACTTTAGCCTTCCAAAGCGTCATGTCATGACGTTACCAAAACGAAAAACATCACCGAGTTCGACTATCGTCTTGCTATTATGTGTATTAGTACTCGTAAAGTTAGTTTTCTCCGCAATCTTGATGTTCTGCTAGATTCGAAGCTCCATCTGGATGTTCAAATAGAAAAGATTGTTAACAAGCCCCACCACATGTTTGGTTTTGTTATGAGACCTTCCCGGGGTCCGTCAACCTTCCGCCTTATTGCACTTATACATTCGTTTTAGTATATGAACAAACAAACAAAGAATCTATGTACAAAATTTCATAACTGTATCATGAAAAATTACAAAGTTGTAAGCTCGTTATTTCAGCAAAAATACATAGTTACCGGGCTATACAGGCAACTAAACGGTTGTATTGCACTTGCAGCCAGCTTTTTCTAATGCTCGCTATGACCTGCCGTGACTTAGTGTCAGTGGTGTCCAACTTATGACCTTTTTAAATATTTTTGGGAAAAATATAACATGATGTAAAAGCTATTGGAATCCATTCAGTTACTGATTCGAACAAACTATATTCGGGTTTCGCACAAACTAAATATAATGTAGTATTCGTCAATAACTTCAATAATGAGTGCAACGTTAGAGTGTGCAGTACCTACGTGGAACCCGAGACTACGTCAAATATAATGAACTAGCACGACGTAAATACCTTCGCGATATCTATTTTAGATGTTACCGGAAAAAAACTTGCTTCTAAAAAAAGTATGATTTTTTACCTTAAAGTCGAAATGGAAACTCCTGGAAGTTTTATCTCTGTTGTACGTGAGCCGCCATCATCTTGATTGTCTGATTGTCTGAACACTTACGAGATAAAAATATCGAAGAAGATGTGAAAAGTTTCGAATCTGGGGAACAAACGACGGATTACAGTGAAGAACTGTCATCACGACAGTCGTTTGACAACAGCTCAAACTCCATCAAACTCTCTCAGGAACGACATGAAGAGTACAACACAGCGACATGTGACTCTGTACACAGAAGAAATATCTTACAAAGAAAGAACTACAGAGAAAACTGAAATCACAGGATGGCATAAATCTTAGAGGTGACCAGCGACCACATCAAGATACCAACAATTTTAAAAATGTATTGTCATATAAGACACACAAAGTTGAAATACTGAGAATGAATTACGATATGGATGATACAAAACAAGACATTACTCCTGATTTGCACCACGACACAGAGAGTGGCCTGATGCTAGAACCAAAACACTAACCGAAGGCAAGACCAGTCTCCGACCAGCTACGGGGGCAAACCAAACCAGACTAGACCAGGTCTAAGAGCAGACATAAGAACGCGCAGATCTACAGCCTGCACGACGCAGTCATTGAGGTTCAGTTAGCTAATACGGACTTATTGGAATCTTTGAGTATGTTTGCACCAGTCGGGATTGGAAGTCGAGAGTCGGAAAAGTAAGACTTTGATTGATTCATTTAAATGTCAGCACCAAAACATAATCAATGTTATTCGACAGCAAGTGGTTGAGTGATTGTCTTTTTTATTATTGATAGGCTCGCGTTTGACCACCATTTCACCTGATGGTAAGCAATGATGCAGCTCATGTGGCTGACGATGAAGCAGTAGCTTTCTTTATTAAGTACGTATTATTTATAAATAAAAATAATATTGTTATGTGATGATCAGCATTACCTACTAATGACATTATTTGTCGTGTTGTTGGTCGTGTCCCATTCTGGTAGTCATCTTCTCACGATAATTATGTTCTTCATTTTTTAATTTATTATTTATATGAGAAACATTAAAAATTGTTCCAGATATAACCAATCTTTGCCTCAGAGGTCTGCTGCAACTTGTTATGAAGCGAACTAAAACAGTGAAAAAACCTCAAAACCCTAAAATGATGATGATGATGAACAGTAATAAATAGTTCTTGCAAAGACATTAAATATATATGTACTACCAATAGACAGGACATAGCGAACAAAAGTCCAAACCGATACTTGTTACTTGGTAGTAACAAGTCGCTCAGTCTAGTATGACACCCCTAAACGTCAAGTCGTGTTTGTGTCCGCTTAAGGCACTAAAAGAAAATCATTTTCTGAGAAAATGTGCTGAGTTGCGCATTACGCTATTGCAAATCTTGTTATGGTAAAATTATTGGACCTAAATTCGGTTTATTTTCATAAATATTCTTGGTATTAACGCAGTAATTAATTAAAATTCAACAATTTCCATAAATAGTTCTAGAACATTTGCTGATTTTATGATAGCGCCATCTATTGCTGAAAAGTTTAACCTTACCTTGCACACACCAGTAGCGTAGCGTGGGTTTTCGCCGCTTGGGGTCGACCAGAAATACGCCGCCCTTTATTATTTATTATGTATAAGAACACCAGTATTAAGAACGACTGCAGGTATCCCGTCGGGGCCACTAGCTTTATCCATACGTACGTCTTTCTAATGGATACGAATATCCGACATACTCGTCACGTACCCATCAGGAGAAACAGGGGGCGGTGCGTCACCGGAATTCAGACTGTATTTCTGAACAGTTTCTGGTACTGAACGGGGTTTGAAGCGTGGCATCGTGTTAGTGGAAGATGAAAGATGTTTCTGATTTTTACTAAGGCAGTATTTGAATAGTATGACACTTAGTTCTACGAAGCATTATGCAGTTAGGTGTAGTTCTTTGTCATAAGGGTTAACCCTTATTGCACAAATCTAGACGCTAGTTGCTACTTAAAAGTTCCAAATATAAATCCAATACCACTACCCGTGCGTGGAAGTCAAACCCAGTACCCCTAGATCCCGTGGCATACGTATGGCTGATATTAACTGGTCCACAAAAATTCCGAATCTTTTTTTTTATCTGTTATAAACTAGTACTTGACTGCGATCCCGCCTGATGGTAAGCAATGATGCAATCGTTGATGGTGAGGCGCACTAGTTTATTAAGAGCCTATTCACTCTAGCCTTGAAGTAGGCTAGAGGACTCTCGGACTAGAGGTGGCATCGACTGGAATCACAAATTCGATTAGATTGTAACACATTTAGTCACGTGACCCGCGCCGGATCAAGATGACGGTGGCGGCGGCGGCGGCGGCGGCATCTGATTTGTCGGTGGCGGCGGCGGCGTGTGATTGGTCGGTGGAGGCGGCAGCATGTGATTGGTCAGCGGCGGCGGCGGCACGCCGGCGCATTGTCCTCAATATCTGCATGCTTTTCTGAGTCTAAAACTATTCACAGAATGTGGTCTTCACATTTTGCACACTCAACTGCTCAACTCTCCCACTCCCCCATCCTATCTCATAACTCACTTTCAATTTCTTTGTTCTTCACACGCAAGGAATCTGCGTTCTTCAAACAATCTCCTTCTGCTCTGTCCTTCTCATACTTCTGATTTTGTTCATTCTTCCTTCTATATACAGTCCATTCTTCTGTGGAATGCGCTTCCTCTCGATATCAGGACGGCCGAAAGTCGGTATGCATTTAAGCGGAGGTTGCGGAATCATTTTACACCAATAGCAGAATCGTCTCAAAACTTCTGTCCTTACTTTATATAAATATATATATGTAGTATATATATTATATTAAATATATATGTATGTGTATTTTATCTATAATTATGTATACTTTTTACTCTTGTTTTAATACCAAAATTTTCTTTTTGTGCGCCTACCATATTGTCTCTTCACCACCCTAGGTTGACTGGTAGAGAATGCCTAAGGCATTAAGTCCACCTATGTACTTTGTGTTGCATGAACATTAAATAAATAATAAATAAATAAATAAATAAACTGCTTCCATCGCCTGGTCTATTAGGGCGCACGGCCAACGACCTAGATTGACTTGGCAATCGGACTAAACAATCCAATTTAATATACCTAATACCTACGTATTACTTGTAATATACATGCGAATACCAAGTCAATCTAGGTCATCAAGGTCCCTTAAGAACGGACTGAATAAATAACCGACTTGATATTACATTGATCTCACAACTTTTTACGGTAGAACTGAGTTGACAAAGCAACATGGACGCAACCCACGGTTGATAATAAACAATAAAATTCCATGCGAATTTTCGTATATGATCATAGCAAGAATAGCCACGATTAGAACAAGGACTACGAAGGTGCCGCACGCGACTGCAGCAGCCTTCCAGTTATCACACAGATCCAAAGGCTCCATTGCTGAGAGACATTTGTCTCCGCACTTCACCAAACCAAGATCAAGAACATTTTTTCTCGATTTCATATAAGACAGGTCTTCAGAATTCCAACAGGCACATTGAAATCTGTTATTAGATAAATATAAACTTATATTCGCTTCTAGGAATTCCATTGGTATCTCTGTCAGATTATTGTTTGAAAAATCTATTGTTTGAACGTTTACTGACGGTTAAAATTACAGCGTATCATGCGTATGTCACAGCTACGTTACAATACGGTATCACATATTGGGGTAATTCCATAAATATGGACACGGTATTTAGGGCTCAAAAAATGTGTGATAGGTCAAGATGGGGCATTCAAAGCACGGAAAGCTGTAAACCGTATTTTGTGACTCTTCGTATATTAACAGTACCCTGTCTATATATACTTTCAGTCAAAAAAGTATCGGGAATGGATGATTTGTTTATGGTTCCAAATTCAAATTTTAGTTTTTTTTTTTTGTTACTAGATTGGCACAACTGTTTTCCATTTTGGCGCGGAGTTTGAGTTGCATCTGTTATTTATATTAAATACAGTGCTGTTTTTAGTTATATCATATCTAGTGTGTATTGCGAATTTCATAATGGACAAAAACATCGAACAAAGAGTTTGTTTTAAATTTTGCATCGCCAATAGAATTTCGTGTTCGGAGTCACTGTAAATGTTACAGAAGGCTTACGGTGAATCGAATTTATCAAAAACTTGTGCTTATGAGTGGTACAAAGCATTCAAAAGTGGTCGAGATGTGATGGAAGATTTGCCTCGCTCTGGTAGGCCATCAACATCTGCAATTGAAGTTAACATCGCCAAAAGTGAAGGAAATAGTGACTGAAAGTCCTCATTCAAGTTTGAGAGAGATAGCCGCCGAACTTTCTGTATCTCACGAGTCGATCCGTACCATTAATAACTATTAACAAAACATGTTGCCGCTCGGCTAGTCCCAAAAGACCTGAATTTTCTCCAAAAACTCAATCGCATGAGAGTCGCTGAGGACATGCTAGAACGAGTCAATTCCGACCCAACATTCATGAAACGCATTGTTACTGGCGACGAGACGTGGGTTTACGAGTTTGACATGCAAACAAGTCAACAAGCTTCGAAGTGGCCTTCCAACTGAACCAAAACCGAAAAAACCACGCCAAAGTCGATCAAAGTCAAAGTCATGTTGACTGTTTTGTTTGACTATCGCGGTGTTGTGCACTCGGAATTCTTACCGGAAGGTCAAACGGTAAATAAAGAATATTATTTGAGCATTATGCGGCATTTAAGATAGCAAATTCGTCGAAAAAGGCCTGATTTGTGGAAAGAAAATTCTTGGATTTTGCACCACGATAATGCGCCTTCGCACAAGGCCATCATTGTGAACGAATTTTTGACCAAACACTCAACAAATAACATCGAGCAGCCACCATATTCGCCAGATATGGCTCAAGCCGACTTCTATCTTTTTCCCTAAACTCAAATTACCACTTCGTGGCACCCGTTTTCAATCTGTAGAAGATCTAAAGGAGAATTCGCGGCGAGAACTGAACTCAATTTCGGAAACAGCGTTTAAAAAATGTTTTGATGATTGGATTATTCGTTGGCGTAAGTGTATCGTTTCTGAAGGGGCATACTTTGAAAGTGATAAAATAAATTTGGATAAATAACAAAAATTTTGTGTATTATTGATTTTTTTTTCTTTTCCCGGTACTTTCTTGACAGAGTAGTATAATTATGAAGTAGCTATATTTGTAAAACAAAATCTTCATTTGTTTGGAGTTTATAACAGCACGCGACATAGATATAAAATAAGCGGCAGACCACACAATAAAGCCATATTTCATAAAGGTTTCTTAGGAATGGCTCCACGGGTATACAACAAACTGCCTCAATCTTTGCTAGAATGCGACCATGTTGACGTATTTAAAAAACAATTGCACAATTTACTGCTAAATAAGACTTACTACACAGTGAATGAGTACCTGTTAAACAGGAATTTATGTGTACAATAATGACAAGGGTTACTTCTTTCTAAGTCCGACTTACTTTACTTAATCTACTTATTGTATTTATTTTGAGTTTGTTTTTATTTGTATTGACATTATTGTTTGACTACATTAATTTTGTTTTGTTTTGTGTTGACATTATTATTAGTAGATATTAATCTCTGACATATACCTATCAAGTAGGTATCCAAAATGTTTAATTTATTACAATTTTGCATGCCTAATTTGGAAAAACACTGTTTGCTGAGCATTCACATGACATCCAGAAATGTATAATTGATTGCTACTGTGTTCTGCCATAAAGATTTAACTTTGACTTTGACTTTGAAAATATTGGATTTCATATAACGATTTTGGTGGCTTCTTTAATCCAAATTCTAACAATACTTTCTTTAAATACCTAATCATCTTCAGACATACTTTTAGGATTCCGTAGCCTAATGGCAAAAAAACGGAACCCTTATGGACTTGTCATATCTGTCTGACTGTCTGTCCGTCCGTATGTCACAGCCACTTTTTTTCAAAACTATTAGAATTATACTGTTGAAACTACCAAACGTAGATGTATTCTGTGAACCGCATTAAAATTTTCACAAAAAAATAGAAAAAAAAACAAAAAATATTGGGGGTTCCCCATATTTAGAACTGAAACTTAAATTTTTTTTTTAATCAAACCCATACGTGAGGGGTATCTATGGATAGGTCTTCAAAAATGATATTGAGGTTTCTAATATCATTTTTAGGGTTCCGTAAATATATGTAAACTAATCGTGTTTGGGATTATTGGAATTGTCAAGAAATGCGCTCTGGCTATAAGGCATTTAAGTTTGTTTTTAGTGACGGTACCGTAAATAAAAATTGAAAAAAAAAAAACAAAAGAAATACACAATGTGGATCTGGAACTACGACATTAAATTAAAACGAGCACAGTACTAGTCCATTGAAACATTTTCAAGCAAAATTAATAGTAGAATCAACTGCATAAAAAATAAACACGCTTTATCTAGGAAAGTCACTGATCTAGTGCGCAGCGAGGTGCGGGATGCAGCGGGCGGCGCACTATGGATTTATCGTAGAACAAGGGCTGATCATAATACTTTTTTGAAATTTTGGCCTTCATTTCTTCCTAAAGAGTCATACTATTATATGCAATTCGTTTTTTAACAGTTCAATAAAGAAAACTTTGATAAAATTGCATTAGGACTCAACAGTACGACGATGAATTGTAACCTTAAATTAGGTATGTTCAGAGTTAAATATTGAGCACTTGTGAAATAAGAACCATATAGTATGTTATATACTTAGAAAGGGTATTTTATATGAATTGTAAAACTGTAGTTAATTTTATAATTAATGATAAAATATACCTGTCATAATTATTTACATAAAATGCTAGAAAAAAACAATTGTTTTGACTTCAACGAGACTTTTGGTAGTTAGCTAAGCTTGCCTAAGTTCTAAATTCAATCTTATGTGCCACGCAAGGTCTATCTAATTGACATATGCAAAAAGAAAATCTTGCGCATATTTGCGCTTTTTTGTGTTATGAAGCGTCATGTGACAAGACATCCCAAATGAATTTTCACGAAAACTAAATAAATTACTATTGTATTAGGTTCTAGTGGTAATATTGTACGGGTTTGCATATCTTCTAGTTGTAATAAAGACACATCATCTTTATTCGATTTTGATATAAAAAGTTGGCCATAGAACACCCAACACCACAATCCCTATAGTTCGTTATTGATTTATTCTCCAAAATAATGATTACTTTTATATTGGGATTTTTTAATTATTCTAGACATTATTTGATTGTTACAAACTTAGAATGATAAAAATATTTCAGCCCTATCAACATTTTTACCTGAAAATTATCATGTTTAAAAAATAACTTACAAGCGGTATTATGTGATTTTCACCAGAAATTGTTTTTGTTATTTGTTGTTGTTGCACAAGTTTTACAGGTAAATTTCTTAGTTGACTGTACACAGAATTTTCTATTGATAACTCTGCCTGCTTTAACAACAGGAGAAGACGCCCAATGCTACAAAAATTTTAGACCACATCATTCGAGAAAATGTTCAAGATCGGCAGCAAACAAAGATGTATTTCATACATTATTGTCTAAGTACATGGGATCTAAGATACATTACAAGTATTCACAAAATATCTAAAAAGAATGTCAAGGAACTAGCCGAAGACACTCTGCAACTCTTGAGAGTGATTCAACTAATCACGGATCCTGACACTTTTCAGGTATAAAAATTGCCTAAATTTATTTATTTACCTTTTAGATGTATAGGTACATGTAAAAGGTAAATAAATAAATGTGCTTGATTGAAGCAATTCAGGATATTTTGTTTGAACCATTTACTATAAATACTTTTTTTGTTATATTATTTAAGTTTATTTTATTGTGTTTACATCTTACTTCGTAGAAGGCATTAAAAAGAGACAAAAACCACATTGTAGTGAATCCAAAATAACATACGTACGGTTTTTTGACATCATCGCGAATTTAGACGCAAGTAAAACTGCAAGTAAACCCTAGTGCTTATTAAATGTATAATATTTAAATACCTATAGTATGTACTATGTCACTGCAAAATTTCAACTCTTTATCTATAAAAATAAAGGAGATATAGATTTTTAATCAGCAAACGACCCATATTTTCCATAGTGCGGCGGTGGTGTTGGGCGTAGGTACTTTAGTCAGAGAACAACAAATCAGTGGCATAAACTTGCTCCGTGGACATAAACACACTAAGTAGCGAGTTGTTTTAAAAGATCATTGATTGAATAACTAATCATGTAATATCACATTACAATTAGAATTGAAATCATCAACAGTCAAATTTTTAAATTTTCAAAGTGTCCCCCGTTGTGCACTATGCACAAGTGACATCGTCTTATTAAATTTTCACGGACTCGTCTTAACAAGTCCCCATCTGCCATTCATTTAAGTTGGTCGAAGGCATTAATTATTTTAATTTTTAACTCGTTCACAGTGTTCACTTCTCGTGCACACCTTGTTTTTTACGGCCCCCCACAAAAAGAAATCCAGCGGTGTCAGGTCTGGTGACCGTACTGGCCATCGAATAGGTCCAAAACGGCCAATCCACTGCTTTTCAAACATATCCGTTAGTCGCTGTCTAACAGGCACTACGGAATGGGCGGGCGCATAGTCCAATTGATACCACAGTCGTCCATACACGTCCAAAGGTAAATCGTCCGTATAGTCTGACACTGGGCCACTAAGAATTTCTCTGTATTTAATGTCCCATCAATAAACACTGGACCTATTATTTTGTTCCTATGAATCCCAGTCCAGACATTTAGTGAAAACCGGTACTGGAATGAAGACTCACGGCTTAGGCGCGGGTTTTCGTTACTCCAATATCTTAGGTTTTGTCTATTCCAAACTCCATTTCTTGTAAGAGTGCTCTCATCTGTCCACATAATATTAAATAGGAAGTCTGGGTCATCTGATATTTTGTCGAGAAGCCATCATATCTCTGGATAACACTTGTTGAACTTTTCTGAACTTGTAAGGTCGCCGTGCTTGCCATTTCAAATTTCTATGGACAGTTCTGTGACTCACTTGAAACTGCGTCGCTGCTTTCCAAAGGTTACAAGTCGGGTTGTTTTCAAAATGTTGTAATATCCGGTCCTCGATACTTGAATTTGAAGACACGCCCTCTTCTTGAGGAACCAAAGGCCTATTCTCTCGTAACCTCTGAATGGCCAGGGTATATTTACGGCTGTTGGTAGGGCACGTTCTTGTGTTACCGTATCTCTCCCGATATCTACACAATGCAAAAGCCGCATTTTGGTGACATTCTCCGTACTTAAATACCATGTCGGTGTAATCGGCAGCTGTTACCTTATTTCAAGCATAATTAAACTAAAAAACTTACAAACCTAACCTAAATCACAAAACTGGCTGCCTAATAAATGCCTAAATAACTAATAATACACTAACACTTAACAATAAGTCACACTAACCTGTGCACACTATGCACTACTCCAAATATCATAAATCGTCTTTAATCACAATAACAACAAACTTTTCATAACATCACGACAATGCGCATGTGGCTCGTCTTGTGGTAAAAAAAAAGTAGGCCCTGTGCTCTCCTCAAAGGGCGACGCTATGCACTGACTGACGTAGTTACTGAGTCAAGGACTATTTGCCTGAAAAAATCCGCTCACACACACTCGCAATTTTCTTTGCACCACTGATGCATTATTTCCGTAAGTAATATTTCTTTTTCTTTATAATTGTAGTATTTTGTGGGAGTAAGCAGGGCGCGTTAGAGTGGTATCGTATGACACCTTTCTCTGTCTTTCAAGCATATTGAGACGTAGAGAATAGAATCGTTTGTTTTTGCACAGGTTTTTGACTTTACAATGTTTACCTATTATTACGGACTCCAATCTACATCATGTTGAAAAATAAGAAAATGAAAAATAATTTCCTGTGGCTAAAGTATTCATTGGATTTGGTTGATTTTTTGTGTACGGTTAAAGAACATGCCATTTGTATAAAATTGTAGGAAATTCTCAGGAATTTTAGAAATTAAAAATCAGGGTCGTAACTTGCAGTGTATCAGTTTTAATTTGCCAGTCATGACATACAAATATCATGGCGGTAGTTGATAGTTAACGCCTGATAAAAAACTTATAGCTAATATTTATTTATCTAATCATTGCTAACTTAAACTAGTGGTGCAGAATTGAAGTGACGCTTCAACACCATTCTTTACGTGGTTTAGAGGAATGTCAATCGTCCTGCCTCACATTGTATTAGAGAAGAAGTGTAGATATATATGTATGTATTTAGAAATATATAAGTATGTTTATCAGTGGTCTAGGACTCATAACACAAGCTCTGCTTAGCTTGAAACTATTGTGGCCCTAAACGTGCACTTACCGTTCACCGCGTTCGTGTGCACGTCACCTAGTGTGTGAACAAACTAAAGCCATTCGAAGTAATTACACACTTACTGCTTTAGCTGGTTTAATTGATTCATTTCTTATTTAGTTCATTTTTAGTATATAATTGTGTGAGGATTTACACCTGAGTTGATTTGGATTTAAGTTGGTACCCAACGCCTGCTCAAATAAAATGAGCAAATCAACAGTGCCTGTTAATTAGTCACACGTAGTTGTGAAGTCTATCTGTACACTTGCATGTGATTTCACTTCTTACATCTTTGTTAGCAATCAAGACAATACCTACAATTCTTAGGTGAGAAGAGTCGTTCAAAGTTTTAGAACAATTTTGGATCAAAATGTTCAGAAACTTTGAGTGAAAATTTGATCCATTACGATCGTGAGCCGGATTTGTAATTCAATCATAACAAGTTTTGTAATCCTACTCTTACCTTGCCATTTTATTTATTCATTTAATTCATTAAACCCCAATCAAATGCCAGCGTTCGAGCTGTTATTGTCTTTCTATTGTGTCTCTAATTGACTCGATTGAAAAGTTAATTCAAACAGAAAGGTTTTAACTAATTACACTATTTAAATTCATGAAGTACAGAGAAAGCAGATTTAAAATACAATATAAGACAATAATTCAAAGCCGGGAATGAAGGCATGATGTTATATTAATACACTGTTTAATTCACTTCAATGTTTTCTGTGCAAGTAGTTCTATGCTGTGTCGTAGCCTCGTAGCGCTACGAGCCGCTACGGCGTAGCACACAATCGAGTCGAGCGTAGCAAGTAGTTAGCGGTGTACTCATTGATTAATTCAATGTAAAAAACTAATCAGAATATTTTAATTTCACATAGTCACTTTCACTTATGACGACATGGGCACTTATTAATCCTAGTGCGGCAACGTTATTTAAATAAGAAATACGCTTCTGATATTTAAGAAAAGATGAAAAGAAAATGAAGGTCTAGAGACTTTTGAAGGAAAAACAAGATGAGATATTTATTCTCAAAGAGTGTGAAGTTCATGTTGGTATTATACCAATTTTTTGCCCGTGGTTTGCTCGCATTAATGTAGATTTCTCAAAAACAGTAGTTTTTCTCTGTCTAATGGTACTCTGTGTTTATTTTTGTACCGTTGTTTTAGGAGAGAAATCATCAAATAGCTTCTCCAACTCTTTGTGGAGGGAGAGAGCGCGTCAGACTTACTGACTACAACCCACCTGTGTCCCTTCAGTAGCCCTCAGCGACCCGATGGTAACCTATGATGTACCCACTGTAGCGACATCTATGGCGTCACATAAGAACTAATCCTGCAGCGCGCAATCAAAGTTCTCCGCGCGATTTGAACATATACGACAGCCCGAAATCATCTATCGGGTTGTCTAATGTTTACCCGAAGATTATATACCATAATCATCATATTCCCGAATTTAATTTGCCCGAATGTTTTGTTTGCCCTAAAAGACATATGACACACTGTTAATTGCCCGAAACTTGGATACCATAAGATACGAGTGCCATACGTATTGTTTTTCATATTTTTAAATTTTAAGTGCCATAATAATTATTTATTTATTTATTTAATGTTCATGCAGCACAAAGTACGTAGGCGGACTTAATGCCTTAGGCATTCTCTACCAGTCAACCTAGGGTGGTGAAGAGACAATATGGTAGGCGCATAAAAAGCAAATTTTACTTAATTATAGATAAAATACACACACATATGTAATTATCAAACATAATATTTAAACGCCATAATTATTATTAGACATAACATTTAAATGCCATAATAATTATTAGACAAATATTTAAACGCCGTAATACATGCACCTAACCAAACTATTTCTGTGTGGTTTATAAAAAAATAACCACGAAGGGGATGGCGGCGCCCTTCTAACCTAACCTATCCGAGTCGGAGTGCCCTGCGGGCTTGCGGACAGTGAGGAATGGGTAGCTCGCTGTCCGGCCGTCCGGTAACCGTCCGGACCAAGCCCAAGTCGTCAACGGCGCGCGCTGTTCCCGCGCGCCTCAAGGAGTTGTCAGCAACAGCAGGGACCCAGCCGGGTCGAAGCCTACTGGGGCCAGGGTTATCCGAAAGGGCGCTCGAGCCCCGGTATGAAGGCTTGAAGGAACGGGATGGGTTTTTTAGTCAGTAAGAGTCTGACACTATCCTCCGTTCCGCCCAAGAGCGGGGGTTGTCATAAGATGATTTTTCCCATCGAAAAAAAAAAAAAAAGTTGGTGTGCCCTAAAGTCCCGATTGCATCCAGTTTCTCCTGATATAACAACCGTTACATACCCAATGTCGATGGCAAATGATGTTATGGCATATGATAATTATGGCATGTGATAATTAGGGCATGTGATAATTAGGGCTTACAATGATTATGACAAATGATGTTATGGTAAGTGACTTTATGGGAAACAAAGCTTCAAGCACGTGACTAATATAGCAAATCAGAGTAGGGCAAATGAATATTACGTCGTATAATATTATGGCTGTTAACTATTATGGCAAATGATATTAGGGTAAATAAAATTCGGGCAAACGGCGGTATAACCATCTATCGGACAATTGCCCACCAGACTATAACACCTGTCTGGTCGGAGGATCCTCCCTTTTCAAAGGAGGTTTGCAGAACTTTACTCTCTGTTCCGCATACTTCAAGACCACAATTACTGACAACGTGTACGCGAAATGACGCCTCTTTTGTTTAGAAATAGCCCGAAAAGAAACTAATTGTTATTTATTACTTTTATCAAATCAACAGTCTTTTAACACGCAGTCACGTGGATGAAACCGAGGCACAGGAAATAGTCATGGTAAACATATTGCCAAAAAATGAAGTTGGTTTACTATCGCCGGAAACCATGATAATCTTATCAGTGTGCGAAAATTTATATTTCAAAATAATGTCAAAGTGTAATCAGTATTTAACCACAAAAACTTGCTTATCAAATAAACTTTGTTAGAACAGGAAATAACTTCATGGCACCAACCAACACTTTACTTTAATAAACTACGAGCGGTCACCGGGAGTGGACGTCTCATCTACTGAACCCAACTTGTCTGAAGAAGATGCATAGCGCGCGTATTTTGGTGTTGTTAGCACTGTTTGTGAAACATGTGCACTTATTCTCTTGGGGTAAGTGAGAGTTATTTTATTATTTATTATTGTTAGTTTTATTTAAGGATGAACGGCAAAATTTTTAATGCATAAGAAAATCGTAATCCGGTTGCAGTTGCAGCTGCCAGGAAATCCACATGAAGTAGTCATTACCAAACAGGCGTGTTTTCAACGTAGTCTCTAACATTATAATATGTTTTTTTGACAAGGACATGCTTATTTGGGTTTTAAAATTTGCCTCGCTACGTTCTGTAACCGTATTTCGCAACTTGTTATAAAAGCGTATAATTTATTTGCTTGTTTTAGCTAATCTCCATTTGGATAATACAATGTAATGTTTACTACGCATATTATTTAATTATTAAAATCACTTCTATTTTTGATAATACTCAAGTTTTTGCGAACATGCATAATACACTCTACTTTAAGTAATTTTGTTTTAGGCGAAAACGGTAAATTATTCTGGCATAACAGAATCTTAATCATGACGTAAATTCGTAAGGGTGAAAAAAAAATCAAAAAAATCAATATCGGTATAAAATCATGATGAATTTTCTGATTTCTGACCAATAGGCGGTAACAGTAGGGTGACCAGTTTTCAACAGTTTCATTTCCTATTGTTTGAAATATTACGAATGTCCATAAAACATTTTCAAAGAACTAGACCAGTTATTATTTAACGTAAGTTATGAGTACCTATGTGTTTAGACTATTGAGTGGTTTTTGAACCGCCAAAGCCAAGCTTTTCCTTCCACACGATATCAGAAACTCATAGGCCGTGTCGCCGAGATTTGAATTCAAATTCAAAATATTTTATGTCACATATGCCTACATGGGCACTTATAAAACGTCAGAAGCTAGTGCACGGTTCCAAATTGGTCGTTTCCTATGGAGAAGAACCGGCAAGAAACTCCATGGTTACTCTTTTAAAAAAGTGGTTGTTGATACAATATTTCCATACTACAGTAATAATAGATAATACAGAGTCTTTCAACAAAAACTTTGTTTTATAAAACAAAATAAAACCATAAATTTTGAGGAAAATGAATAAAAAAATTATTGTATTACAAAAAGAAAATTTTGGTAATTATGAATGAAAAATGATATCTGGCAAATGTCCACCACGACCACGCTGACAGATGTTTCGTATTCGTATTCTTTATTGTACACAAAAACAAAAAAAAATACAAACAAAAAAAACAGGACATTTGATGTACATAGGCGAGCATAGGCGAGATGTTGATTCTTTTATCAATATTTTCGAAAAAAAAAACGGCCCAATCACGCCTCCAGACCACATAGCGCACCACTGTGACACGTTGAGCATGCAAAGGCTTCTTAATCTTCTTCTTAAGGCTTTTACGATTTGCAGAAGCCTAAATGGTGCAATTTTGCTTGTTGACGTACCCTGACAAATGAAAATGGGCTTTGTCTGAATAAATGTTTTTTTTTTTAAAAAAACACGGCGATTTGAATGGTTGGTCAGGTTCAATTCCTGCATCAGTTGGATCTTGTAAGGCTTCAAAGCTTTCGCGTTTGCCTTGTTGTGCTTTTGGATATCCCCAATTGTTGAGAACGTCGTGAAATTGACAAATTTTGATCTTCTTCAATACTGTGGCTCACGGCGGCGATGTTTACTGTTGAACGACCTGGTCGAACACGGGTTGGTGTTGGCACATTTTGTACCGAGCCTGTCGACTCAAATGTCGCAACCAAATTCTTAATAGCGGTCTCAGAAGGACGATTATGCTGTCCGAAAATATCACGAATTTTACGAAATGTAACTTTAACAGAACGACCATTTTCATAGTGAATTTGAATTATTTTAATGCAATTTTCGAGCGAAATTGAATTCATTGTAACAATTGCCTAAGCACCTACTACGAATACCGCCAAAAACTACATGTCAAAACTATCACGTTCTTGGTTTTGCCCCATTTGAAAAACAAAGTTCTTGTTGAAATACCCTTTACGTAAGAACAGTGTAAATACCCAAAATCACAAAAAAAGAAAGAAATAATAATAATGATTGTTGACATATCCATTCCGCATGACGAGAACCTCGTGAAAGCCGAGAAAGATAAACAAATCAAGTATATTGACTTGGCTCGCGAGGTTGTCGACATGTGGGAAGTGGATTCAGCGATCATTGTACCGATAGTTGTGTCAGCCAATGGCTTAATAGCCAAGAGCCTCGACCAACACCTTAGGAGGCTCTCGTTAGGCGACTGGATCAAGGGCTTGATTCAGAGAGCAGTTCTTCTGGACACGGCCCGTATCGTTAGGAGGTTCCTTTCTCTGGAGCCCTGACCGCCGGTAGCTTGGACCCTGTTCCCGATACCGGTGGGATACTGTTTTTTTATATTTTTAAATGTTTTTTTTAATCTATTTTTTTAAGGAATATTTAAAAATATATTATAACATGTAAATAAAATAAGAATAAAGGAATAATAATAAAAAAATTAAGTAGTAATAAGAAGAAACCTAAGAATTCATGGAGTCTACAGTGTTCTCACAATCACATTTTTAAAAAAGAGGCGATATAAAAAAGGCTAGAAAAAAAATTACAAGTATCAATAAAGTGTTAACAATATTACCAACGAATTTAAGATAGTTGAAGTCTAAATAATTTAAAAATATTGTAAAAGCAATGTGTCAGAGAAAAAAAAATATATATATCATTATTAAAACAAAGTTGGAGCAGTTAATAGACAAAATATTAATGAGTTACCAGGGGGCCACATGTGCAGAGGTAGTCATTGCCAAACAAGCGTATCTTTGACATAGTCCTTAACCTTGTAATATGCTTTTTTGGTTAGGACACGCTTGATATGAGATTTGAATTTTCCCTCACTAAGTTCAGTTACCGCCTTTGGCAGCTTATTATAAAAGCAAATGCTGTTTACTAAAAATGACTTGCTAGTTAAGACTAGCTAGTCTCCATTTGGGTAAGACAATTTCTTGTTTATTTTGCGTGTTTTTTTTTTTTTTTGTGAAACTCGCTTCTAATTTTAAAGAGTCCTAAGTTTTTACGAACATACAAAATGCTTTCCAAGATATAAAGAGAAGGCAGAGTAATTATATCGATTTCTTTGAATTTATTTCTGAGGGACTCGCGTGGGCTCATTTTATAAATAGCCCGGATTGCTCTCTTTTGTAATAATATATGAAAATTGAGTCTACATCAACTGCAGATCCCCACAGTAAAATGCTATAAGACATAAAACTGTAGAAATAAGCATAGTAAACTAACCTAGCTGTGGCTACATCTGTCAATTGCCTTATTTTTCTTACTGCATATGCAGCTGAGCTTAATCTTCCCGAGAGAGTTCTAATATAAGCACCCCACTGCAGTTTAGAATCGATAGTTATACTTAAAAATACAGTTTCTGTAATAACATCCAGTTTTTTGCTGTCAAGAATTAGATTGACGTTAACTTGAGGGACATTTGGCAATGAAAACTTTATTCATTTAGTTTTTATTTTGCATTTAATATGAGATTATTAGCTGCAAACCATTTCAAAAGAACAGTCAGACTTTCGTTGACATGCAAGACATCCCCATCTTTTCTGTCTACTTTAAAAATAAGAGAGGTGTCATCAGCAAATAGAATTATATCGGATAAAATAGCCATCATGAAGGGAAGGTCATTAATATAAACTAAAAAAAGGAAAGGGCCTAGAATTGAACCTTGAGGCACGCCCATCTTTAGTAAAGACCCTGAGGACGTCACCCAATCAATGTTTAACTTTATGCACAAATTAAAAACGTTGAACCAAGATGCGACCTATATGCTTTGGGATCTTCTATTACTCAAATAAGACTCAAAGGGAGGGTTTTTGTTCGAGGTTGGAAGTCAGCAAATAAATTCTGCCGCTCAGGATGGAGCCAGAGAGCGTGTCAGACTTTCACTGACCCACCTGTATTCTTTCAGTAGTTTTTACGTTCTAGGGTCACGGACAAATGACACAAGATCGGAGGGGGATATAGTGGCATATGACAGGAATTTAATTTACCGTCGAGCGTGCGATTCCTAAACAAAAAAACCACGAATGACCTTTTCTTGCCGATGCCAGGCAAAGTTTCTTCGTTCGCTACGACAACCATCTTGCTCGGCTTGCCAGTCGTCAATAAGTCTGTACTGACATTGCGAAGAAACCACACCACGTATTTGTCACGTACTTTTCAACCCCCATTCCCTCGTGATCTAGGTTGAATGGGTTAAAAACTCGCAAAAATATAATTTGACCAACGCATTTCCTTCCAGTTAACCTTAGGTTAATGAAGAGACCAAAATATATGTATATTTTAAGGTTCATCTATCTGTATCTATCAGTTATGTTGGCACAAAACGTATCAGAGGCGTAGAAATAATCAAAACTAGTACAAATTAAAGTTCTGCAAACTCAACTGACAGATTGCTTGCTTACAATTGCTTGCTAGCCGCGTCAGAAAACTAATTTACGTCATGAAGAAATTACGAGACTGTACTCCAATTAAAATTCTCCGAATAGTATACCTCGGACTGTGCCAATCGGTACTCCAGTACGGAATCTCAGTCTGGGGAGGAGCCGGGAGAAGCTCATTTATTGAAATAGAAAGAGCACAAAGAGCCGTAATCAAAGTGTTACTTAAAAAGCCCTTCAGATTCCCGACAGATCTATTATACGATAAATTTCCGGTTCTCCGAGTACGTCAACTATTTATTCTCAGTGCCACACTGCATGCTCACAAATCCATCAAAAATAGACCTGACTACCAAACTTTACTCTCAAAACGTATCTTTCATGTCCCTCTTCCTACTGCAAACAGTCTTCTGGCCAGACGATGCCCCTCTTACTCACACATACATATATACAACAACATAAGCAAAAGCTGTGATATTAAAGTTCTCAGCACCCATCAATGTAAAAAGTTGACAAAAAGCTGGCTTCTCTCCCTGTCATACAATCAAACTGAGGAAATATTAACTTAATAACACACATTTACAACACACACACGCACACATATACACCATCACTCTAACCTTAACTTACCATACTCACACACACCATTTAAAATTAGGAACACTTTTCTTATGTTTTATTTTGTTTTCTTTTATTTTAGTTTGTTAATGGTTTTTTTTTTTTACTGTTATTTCGGTAGGCAGACTGCTACCAGTATTTAATTTGATTTATATTTGATTTATATACCTGATTTTTAAACATCTTGTTTCAAGTGTAAAAGTTAGCATGTCTTGGACTAAAATAAATGTAAGTTAACGCAACTCCGGCCCCCAAGATACAGGCGCTGCCTAGTTTGGGGACCACAGCTCAACTTAATGTTAATTTTACCAGTTACTGTGAACACCCTTAATTATCATAAGTTTAGTATTTAAGACTTACTCTGTAACACGAGACCAATAAATTATTATTATTATTCCATTTATTATCTATTTATGTACATATTATTTACATTTTTAAATATTTCTTAAAAAACACATTAAAAAAAAACATTTAAAAATATAAAAATAGTAGCCCACCGGCATCGGGAACAGGGTCCAAGCTGCCGGTGGTCAGGGCTCCTGAGAGAGAAATCTCCTAACTATGCGCGCCGTGTCCAGGAGTACTGCTTTCTGGATCTGGCCCTTGATCCAGCTGCCTAACGAGAGCCTCCTTAGATGTTGTTCGAGGCTCTTAGCTATTAAGCCATTGGCCGTTACGACTATCGGCACAATGATTGCTTTATCCACTTCCCACATGTCGACAACCTCGCGAGCTAAGTCAAGATATTTGATCTGCTTATCTTTCTCAGCTTTCACAAGGTTCTCGTCATGAGGGACCGCTATATCTATCTTATTATTATTATTATTATAGATGTGATACTAGGAACTTTGTTGCATCACTTTTTCTCTCAGCCCAAATAGTGGGAAATCTTCAAAACTTCGAATATAAAAAAAATTCTCGTGTCACAGAGTTTGTTGCCAAACTCTTTCGAAGCGGCTTGACCGATTCTCATAAAATTTTGCATGTATATTCAACAGGTTTGGGAAAAGGACATAAACTTTTTTTTACTCTCCTATCCGTAACCCCCATTTTTTCCGAAACGGCTCGACCGATTCTTACAACATTCCATTTCATGTATCTGAAAATCGGACTTAGACTATTTTTTACGCACCTACCTCCAATGTTTTTTCTTGCGAACGGCAAGCAGTGGATAGCTCACAGTCCAATCGTCCGGTAACCGTCCGGACTGAGCCCAAGGCGTCGGCGTCGCGTATTGTTCCACGCGTGCCTCAAAGAGTTGTCAGCAAACCACAGGGGCCTTGAAAGTAAGATTCGGCCTCGGTACGAAAGACAGGAGTGGAAAAGAACGTAAACGCAGGCCTAGAACGTAAAAAGCAACTGAAGGACATAGGTGTGGTATCAGTACAAGTGTGTCCTACTCCACCCTAGAGCGGGAGAAGTCATTGCATGTTCCCCTTGATTTTACTACATGAAAATTATTTTAGTCATATACTATACTAGCTTTTGCCAGCGGCTTCGCCCGCGTACATAAAATATACTCTATGCCACTCAGGAAGAAAGCAGCTTTCTAACCGTGAAAAAAATTTAGCAATCGGACCAGTACTTCCAGAGATTACCTCCTACAAACAAAAAAACAAACTTTACCTCTTTATTATATTAGTGTAGATTATACTTCGTACCGCCTGCCTCAGTGACAATCAGTCGTACTGATGCCGTAGTTTATTCACTTCGTGTTACAAATTAAATATATTGTTGGTAGCGTCTTGGGCGTCCGTTGATTACAGACTCTGTGTCAATCGTATTCAATTCAATAAGGCACTCTCTTACGGTTTCTCTCTGACTTAAGTGTGTCTGACAGAAATTAGAATTCAATATGTAATTTTCTAAACAATTAAAAACAACGACGTATCTCCCGGAATTTGAAGTTGCTAGTTCAGATAAATACTTTAAAAAAAGCGGATGAGGCGACGTTTTATAATATGGTTTCGTTGAGAATAAATAACGAGATTCATTTCACGTCGTTACGAGCCCCTCCGCCGACATAGATTATGTTGAAGAAAAGGAACATCACTGCAGAAGAACAGGTGTTTCCAAATTATAAAATGAGTCTAAATAAGTTTCAGACTAGATAATTCGATTTTTTTTTACGCTTAAAAATATTTTTTTGAAAAGGTCAGGCAGTAAAGGCCACCCAACACCACACAACATTTGCAATCAGCACTTTTTATAAAGGTTACTAACAACTTAGTATGTGACCATTATAATTGCATATTTGTTATAACATGATAGGTACCACACAAGACCGCTCTCTCAAAATGTGGTTTGAAAATGTCTTGGAAAACAAAACCTCATTTCTTCATCGGTACTCGGATTTAATTAGCTCTAAAGTCATATTCAACCTTTTTTTTTTCTTGGGCCACGTAGTGCTTTTACTATTATCACGATGGGCCTCAATAACAGTAAAATAAAAGTACATTAAATAGTACCTACATAACTGCATTTTTTAAATATAAAATATAAAAATGTGAAACGAGAACTACTGCCGACAAACTGTTTTACAGTTTGGCAGAATTTTGTAGCATGTATACTGTAAGCAAATTTTGAATAAATAAAAAATAAAAAATTTTAGACACGTCTTTTTTAATTTTTTGTTTTAACAATTTTTATACATAATTTCCTTGAATAACAGTTTGATGACGATTTACTCCTGCTTTTTAAGAAAAAGCGGCCAAGTGCGAGTCGGACTAGCCCATGAAGGGTTCCGTAGCAGCAAGTTACATAATATAAAAGTTTTTACCTATAGTTCGTTGTATGTTTAATGTTTAATAATAGTGTATTTTTTTTTAGATTTACGACGTACTAGCTTTTGCCCGCGGTTTCACCCGCATACATAAAATATAGCCTGTGTCATTCAGAAATAAAGCTGTTTTCTATTGGTGATAAAATTTTCGCAATCGGACTCTCAGAGATTACCTCCTAACAAACTACAAACAAAAAACATAAAAATTTTGCGTGAAAGAGTAACAAACATACATCCAATCATCCATACATACAAACTTTCACGTTTATAATATTAGTACAAATAAAGGAATGATTGGGATCAATGTATTTGACACTTGCTGTCAATGTGTTTGATAGTTGCTGTCATTTGCCAGTGGGTTAGAAAATTATCCCAAGGGAACATAATCCCAGGATAGAAAGTATTCTATGTGTTATTCTAGGACATGGTCTACCCGTGTACCATGCCAAGTTTCATCGGAACCCGTTCAGCAGTTTATGCGTGAAAGAGTAACATACAACCATACATCTATACATACAAACTTTCGCATTTATAATATTAGTAGGAAATAGGATGAATATAAAGGTTGATCAATATTGCGCTCTATCGCGTTTTGTTGTCCAGGCATTGGTCAGACAACGCGGTCGCCGCGGAGTGGTGTCAGCTCCGAGGCGGCCGCCAACTGCATGTCTTGGTAGCAAAATATCTTAACTTCATCTTGCATTGCCGATTTCAGTACTTTCACTTGATAAATATTCTTTTTAACCGACTTCGAAAAGGAGGACGTTCTATGTTCGGCTGAATGTTTTTTTTTTCTTTTTTTTTCTGTATGTTTTTTTACCGATATATCGGTCAATTGTGGAACGATTTAAAAAAAAAATATTTTTTGATTGAAAGGTTATGCTACCAAGTTGGTTCCATAGAAATATTGTTATGATCTGATCATTAACTTCCAAGATATGGAACAAAACTCCTCATAGAATCACAGCAGAACTGTCGTTACAAGTAAAAATACTTTGTTTATACGCGTTACAGTCGATGACTGAGTGAAAGAAAAAGGGGAGGGGATGTATCGAACTGATCTGTTGATGAAGCCAGAAGGTAAATTAATGTAGGTAATCTAACCGTGTTTTGATTATGAGAATCGTTATGAGATGCTCTCTGGCTATAAGGTATTTAAGTTTGTCTGAGCGGTACTTTTTGGTGGTGGTACCCTAGCTAAAAAGTATAAAATAAAAAACTTAAAAAAAAAATATAACCGACTTCAATGTTAAAAAAAATACTGAAAAGTATAAAATAACTTTAATTTCGGAAGCCGGTGTTTCTATAATAGTTTTGTCTCTTCGCTATATGAGACCGACTTCCGGAATTAAAGTATTAGAATTATACTTTTCGGTGTTTTTTTTTAAATTGAAGTCGGTTATATTTTTTTTTTAAGTTTTTGTTTTAATAATCTATCGACCGCAGTGCCGTAACATAGACTTTTGTACGCCCGGTGTGACCTTCTATAACTGAATCAAGAAAAAAGTTTTTTTTTTACAAAAAGTGGGTAAGTATGCAAGAGCGAGCCCAAAACTATCTACATAGTCTGCCTAGTTCGCCTAGAATAGATTCAATTTTACTATATATTAAGTAACAGGGCGGCAGGCTAGAGGAGAACAGGTGGTCTCAAGTAAATACGTCAGATTGCGATACCTGTAGTCACGGGTGCTCGACACCCACTGTTGACCTCTTGTGGCTGCTCGTGCCCCCGAGTACCCACGTAGTTGGCCTTCCTGGTAGGGCACGTCTACACCCATATTAGCTATATGATCAATAATGTATGTCTGCAACTGAATACACAACATAATACAAACTTGGCCCTGGTATAATCCTCTGCGGGCGGCGCCTTGTGCCCGGGCCCCGCTGGCGCCGCCCTAGTTACGGCACCGTCCGCTGGTTAGACTATGTGAGTGCGTCACATTTAATTAAAAATGGCACTGTCTTACAATGTCTACCTTTCTGAATTAAAACTTAGAGAATAATATATAATTTTAGAAGAAATTAAAAATAATCAAGCTGCCTACTCCCGGAATTTGAAGTTACTATTTCCAAAGATCTTTTAAACTTATAGCTAGTGGACTAGGCAACTTTTTATGAGATGATTTCGTTGAGAGCTGTTTACTTTAAAATTAAGGGCCAAGCGCCCGAAAAGTGCCATAAAACAGTGATTTTCTGAGGCCTACTCCTCCGTAACGGCTAAGTCAATTGGTTTGAAAAAAATATATGTTTATTACAGATTTATGAACAATAATATCAACATTTGATTTTTTCGTGCAATTAATACTTTTGTCAAAAAGAAATATTTAGCAATTTCGCAACTTTTCCCTACTCCTTCGAAACGGCTTGGATCTTTAGAAACATTTTTACACATAAAAATTGGTTGTTAAATATTCTTCAAAGTGAACATTGCATATGTAAATCAATCAATATCTCGCAGAGAAAATGGATTTAAAGCGCTTTCCGGGCGCTGCTGGCCGCAAATAAATGCACAGATTTGCGTACTGCCGCCTAGGCGAGTGCGAGAGTTGCGTTCACATAATTTCGGTCAGATGGTTCAAGGGACTATACGCCTTAATTAGGCTTATTTTTTGCATGTAATAAATAATAAGTACCCTAGGTAGGTACGTACTGATTTTTGGAAAAACAAATTACAACTGCTGACATAGATATGTTAAAGAGAAGGAACATCAGGGAAGGGAAAAAGAACAGGCGTTTTCTAAATATAAAATAAAGCTAATTAAGTCCCAAACCAGATCTATCCATTTTTTTTTACGTTAGTAGGTACTCGTAACTCGCCGTCGACGACTTGGACTCAGCCCGAACGGTTACCGGATGGTTGGACAGTGAGCTACCCATTGCTTGCCGTCTGCAAGCCCGGGCCTGCGGTGGTCGGAAATCGGGTTCGGCATCCCGGTGGCTGGGGCGTAAGGGCAGAGGCCCTTACGCCCCAGCCACCGGGATGCCGACCGGGATGCCTTGGCGCGTGCACGTGCGGTCTCCTCACTTTGCAAGCATTATTTATTCGTTTTTATTTATTTTATATTGTTCGGAACGGCATAGACTAGCGATGTGCGGCTTGACGTAATGCCTGCCTTTCATTCATTACTAATGAAAGAAACAAACTAAAGGGCCGTCTATGGTTCGACGTATCGCGTAGTGTATAGGGTTTAGACTGTCTCACTCGGAAAGAAAACAAAGTCGAGTCTGAATATCGTGTGCTGAATAACGCGCAGTGTAATAGGTTCTTTAACACTACACATAAAACTTAACAATAATTATATTAAGGCTAGGCTATCAGTTGAAGAGAGGTGGTCAGGTTATATCTCACCTCCTTTATATGGATGACTTGAAGCTCTTTGCCCCCAACAATCTGCAACTGATGGAGCTACTGAAGGTAACGGAAACCTTCAGTAGTACCATCAGGATGGAGTTTGGTGTGGACAAATGTGCGGTCATGCATATAAAGCGAGGGGAGATTGTGGAATCCGTGGGTATCCAACTCTCGGATTCCATACACCTGAGATCCCTCTCTCCAACCGAAACCTACAAGTATTTGGGTATGTCGGAAGCGTTAGGCATCAATGCCACTGACATGAAGCAATCGTTGAAGGAGCGCTTCTTTGGCCGCCTTAAGAAGGTACTTAAACAGCCTTCTGTCAGGTGGAAACAAGGTGCGTGCCTTCAACGGTTGGGTCATGCCGGTATTGATGTACGCTGTCGGTGTACTCAAATGGACTCAAACGGAACTTGATGCCCTGGATAGGAGGGTTCGTACACTGCTGACTGCATATCGAATGCATCACCCTCGGTCGTCGGTAATGAGACTGTATATCCCGCGGAAGTGTGGGGGTCGAGGCTTTTTAAATGCTAAGACCCTGCACAATCGCGAGGTATGCAGTCTCAGGGAATACTTCCTAGCCGCCGACGGGGGTATGCATCGTGATGTAGTAGCAGTGGACAAGGGACTCACCCCGCTCTCCGTGGCTAACGAGAACTGGCGCAAACCTGTAGTGCTTGACACTAACGTACGCAGGGAAGTATGGCAGAGTAAGGAACATCACGGACGCTTTTTCCGGGCCCTTCATGGGCCTGATGTAGACCAACTAGCATCTGTAGCCTGGCTGCGCGTCGGTGACCTCTTTGGGGAAACCGAAGGTTTTGTACTACTAACTATCGGAGATTTATTGTGAAGGACGGCACGGTTGACATCTGTCGGGCATGTCACCGACCGGTTGAGTCTATTAGACACATTATCTCTGGTTGTTCTCGTCTAGCTAACGGAGAATACTTGCACAGACACAACCTTGTAGCCAGGATTCTCCATCAGCAACTTGCTCTGAAGTACTCTCTTGTGGAATCGGAGGTACCATACTACAGGTATGTGCCCGACCCAGTTCTCGATAATGGCGATATCACGTTGTACTGGGATCGGTCCATCATCACTGACAGGACTAGTGTAGCCAATAAGCCTGATATAGTGGTGGTGGACCGAAGCGAGAGGCGTGCAATGATTGTTGACATATCCGTTCCGCATGACGAGAACCTCGCGAAAGCCGAGAAAGATAAACAAATCAAGTATATTGACTTGGCTCGCGAGGTTGTCGATATGTGGGAAGTGGATTCAGCGATTATTGTACCGATAGTCGTTTCAGCCAATGGCTTAATAGCCAAGAGCCTCGACCAACACCTCAAGAGGCTCTCGTTAGGCGACTGGATCAAGGGCTTGATTCAGAAAGCGGTACTTCTGGACACGGCTCGTATAGTCAGGAGGTTCCTTTCTCTGGAACCTTGACCGCCGGTAGCTTGGACCCTATTCCCGATACAGGTGAGACACTATTATTTTTATATTTTTAAATGTTTTTATTTTATTTTTTTATTTAAATATTTAACAATATAATTTATATGTTATAATAATGAATAAACGAATTATATTAATAACAACCGACGAAAACTTTTGTCACCGCCTGTACTCAAGACAGAGATAGCGACACGAAAATGACACCAATGCTAACGTGCGAGCAAGACCTATTACCGCGTACCGAACATTGCCGGACAAACACGAAGCTTTAGGGCCTGCGCTCACTTGAGACAAGACGTTTTTTAGACAGACTTGTCTAAGACGTTTCAGACTTGTCTGAGAACAGAGAGAGAGAGAAACAGTTTTTACATATAAATTATAGGCACACATTAATTAAATTCAAAAACATTAACATAATAATCATAAAAGTAATAAAAAAGTAATAGTAATTATGAAAACAATGTCAAAAATAATAATAATAATGAAAGTAATGTAAAAATAATAATAATAATAATGGAAACAATGTCATAAAAAAATAATAATAATTAAAATCATGTCTCTTTATAAATCGATAGTGTTTCATGTACCGGATCGACCCTCCACGGGATTAAAGCTATTAAAATTTAACGGTGTGTATAAACTAGCGAGCCACACGCACGGGTGCAATTCTGATATTAAATAAACTACAGAATGTCTTTATATATAATGTTCACAGCTTTTTAGGGTTTCGTACTTCAAAAGGAAAAAAATGGAACCCTTATAGGATCAATTTGTTGTCTGCCTGTCCGTCTGTCTGTCTATTTATCTACCTGTCTGTCTTTCAAGACTCTTTAACTCGAAAAGGTATTTAAATTAGACTTGAAAAGCATTATGTACACGAGCTCTTTTAAGTCAAGACTCAAAGCTTTCTTATTGGAGAAATGTCTCTATTCCATAGATGATGACATATCCACGATTTGATAATAGGGTATTAATGTGAGACTGAGTAACATTAAATTTAGTAATTGTATTGTAGTGTTATTGACATTTTTTTATTATGTATCTATGTTTTTTTATTTTTGGTGTACAATAAAGAATTTATCTATCTATCTATCTATGTTTTATTGAATTATGTAGTATGTGTTAGTTTTATAATTATTTGAATTAATGTTTTTTATACTTTTATTTATGCATTTCAAACACAGTGTAAATTGTTCCTAATATAAATTGATTGATTGATTGATTAAAATTGAAATTATGACCATAAATTCAAGTTGGCGGTTCCTTAAAGCTGTGAAAAAATGAAACTTCTATGTTAACGAATAAAAAGATATGGCGGTTTATGTCGCAAAAACACGTACATTTCGATACTCTCAAAGGAATCAAAATTCATACGGTACTTTCCGTTGACCCAGAATCCTGAAATTTGGTACAAAGTAAGGTCTTATAGCACAAGTTTAGAAATAAATCTGAAAACAGAGAAAATTTGTTATTATTATTTTGAAGATAAGGGGCTATGCATCTCCCGTAGTGTACGGGATGTAGTCACTGCGACCTAAAAGATCTATTGTGACTCGCCACCTTGTTAGAGTAACTCTTTTAGCCCGGAGGCTTCCAGAAAATCTAGAATACTCCTAGCTTTTAGAGTTTTAATCTCCTCCGGGCGAATAATATGTCGGCCCAGATGGACACTACGTTTGTGGATAAGGGGCCCGCATTCACACAAAAGGTGCTTAGGCGTCTCCCTCTCCTGATTACAGGACCGGAAAACATCAGTGTCACTCAGTTTCATGTGAAATTGGTGCCTGTTTAGTTTGCAGTAGCCGGTTAAGGTGCGGGCTATCGCACAGATGTTCGTCCTGCTAAGCTCAAGAAGCTGGGCAGTTCGTTTTTGTCAGTAGCCTTCTATAAGAGATTTGGCGTGTAGCAGTCCTGGTTGTACCTACCAGTGCTTTTTTGAATCGCCAAATAGGTTGCCCTAAGGGGTTTGCATGGCCTGGTTCTTTGAGATACCACAGAAGGGTTCTGGTTCTATCTGATGATCTTGAGCCCCAGTCCTTGCAAGTTCATCGGCTTTTTCGTTGCTATTGATTCCAGAATGACCTGGTACCCATCTCAGAATAACTTTATTCCTTTGCCCCAGGTTATTCAGTTTGTTAACGCAGTCTTTTAACAGTTTCGAATTTATGGTATTCGAGTTCAAGGCGTTGAGAGCTGCCTGGCTATCTGAGTAGGTAAATCAGAATTAATTAGCGTGATACCGTGCCGTGCCGTGTTATGATACCGTGCTGTGACAGGGGCCAACAACACAAGCCACCACATCGTCAGCATAGCTATGTATACATCTAAGTCTCTTTTAGAGGCTTCAACCAGCAATTGGTCAACAACGAGTAGCCATAGAAGTGGCGATTAAACGCCTCCTGGTGGGCACCCTTTAGTTGTTTTGAAGCTATTTGTAGTTCCGTGTAAGGTAACACTGATAGTTCTGTTGAGGAGCATGAAGTCCAGCGAGTAGTTGTTTTGTCAATCCCTTTCGCCTTCATTCCCTTGGAAAGGGCGTCTATGGTGACGTTGTCGAAAGCTCCTTCAATATCAAGGAAAGCACATAGGACTATCTGTTTGTCTTCCAAAGCCCTTTCGGTCCTGTCTGTTGGTTCTAACAGAGCAGTTTCTGTAGATTTTCCTTTTTGGTAAGCATGTTGCTTCGGATGCAAAGGGTTATCCCTTAATGGTCCATCCCTGATGCATTCGTCAATAACCTTTTCCATACTCTTGAGTAGGAAGGAAGTAAGGTTTATTGGTCTGAAGGACTTTGGTTGAGAGTAGTCCTTCTTACCAGTCTTTGGAATAAAACAGACTTTAACCATAGTCCATTTCTCTGGTATATATCCCCAGGCAAAACTTACTCTGAACATTTTGATTAAAATAGGGATGAGTATAGTCTTCCCTTACTACAGGAAAGCTGGGAAGATACTACTCGATCGAGAATCAGCCGTTATCGCGAACTAACGCTACCAGAGATTTCGGTATTCTTATCGACAATAAGCTCTCCTACGAATGTCATATCGATCATATCGCCAAAAAAGCTGCCAAAGCCCTGGAATTCCTTACCCGTAATTCCAGTTCGTTTAAAAATATGAAAACCCTAAAAATACTTTACTTACGTCCGCAGTCACCTTGAATACGGTAGTCAAATTTGCTGCTGTTCAATCCGACCGGTTGGAACGAATACAACGGAGATTCACGAGGTACTTGGGGTACAAGTTCAAAATCCCTTATATAAGTTACAATGAAAGATGCACTCGACTCCACTTGCTGCCCCTTGTTACTCGCAGAAATATATCTGATATTCGCTTTCTAATCAAAATGGTACGCTCTAATCTATCAAGATTGCCCTGAATGATTGTCAAAGCTATCCCTGAATGTCCCCCCTCGGCACCGTCGGGTTAGAAATCTTCTTCATGCTCCTCATTCACGCACCGTCTACCGTAGTAACTCTTACTTGATTTGCGCAGCAAAAGCGTTTAACAATTTAGTCAAAGAACACACCTCAGTTGATCTCTTTACAAGCAGCTTAGCATCCATAAATATTGTTATGTCCAAAAGCAATGTTTTGTTATTGTATTACGTTATTATCTTCTATTATTATCTTGCTACCAAACTTTGTATATCTCAATTACTTCCTAACTGTAACTTTCCACAATACTTCCGTACTATATGTGGAGTCTTGTAAATGGCTCATCAAGATCTATTTTAACGTTTATCTTGTATTGTCAGCTGTAAGCCACCCAAATGAAATAAAATAAAAATAAAATAACATATCATCATCACCTGCAGATTTAATCGGCTTGAATGAGAGTCTATATATAGCCGCCCATTCTACCTTGTTCGGTCTAAAATACGCCGCTCTTCTCCAGTCTTCATTTGAAGGCCTGGAGTGGCGGATATGAGGAGTATTTTGTACGATGATGTCTAGTGCCATCACCGAGCCAGGGAAATGTATAGACGCCAGAAGTTTCAGGGTTTCTTCCTCTGATACAGTGAAGGCACCATCTGGTTTCTTTAAGAATTCCAGTTGATTTGCAGGCGATTTGGATAAGACTTTGTGAATTCTGGCTCCTTGAGGGACTTTAGTAATCTCCTCGCAGAATTTCCTCCATGAAAGTCTTTTCGCCTTTCGGATTTCCATGTTATAGGTAGTTAAAGCATTCCGATATCGATCCCAGTCATCAGTCGATTTAGCCTTAGTAAACAACCTACGTGATTCTTCCCTTAAAACATCGAGCTTTTTGTTCTACCATGTCACTTTTCTATCCCTCACAGTTCATAAAGGGCAGCTCTCTTTGTAAGAGGCTGTAATGGATTCAGTAACTTGAGCAACAGCATAATCCAATATTTCAGGGGAGCGTATGGTTTTACGGAAGTCTTGGAGTCTCTCCTGGAGCTTTCATCTGTACAAGTCCCAGTCTGTGGCTTTCGCATCCCTAAAAGTGATGGTTTCGCAAATGTTGGATGTATTCATATAGATCAGACGTAGATGGTTCATCACTGACATGCGAATTGGTTATCAGCCTGGCATTAACATAAGCTGCAATCAGGTCATCGCTGCACAGGCCTTGTATGCCTAAGAAATCAATATTATTATTGAAAAGTATACACGCTCTTGGTTTGGCTCCACCGATATGGTGTACCTTACCTGCAGAGCCCTGTCCAGACACCGTGTTAGTATTAGCCAGCCACGGTTTCTGAATAAGAGCAATGATGATGAAAAAAAATTTTTCTAGTATGAATAATACTAGAAAAAATAAATTTGACCATCTGTCTGTCACTAGATAGTTGAAATTTTCACAAACTAAGTATTTCTGCTGCTGTTATAACAACATAAACCACTAAAAACCGTTTTTAGGGTTCCGTAGCTAATTGGCAAAAAACAACACGCATTTTTATTGAAAACTTCCTATTCAATTCACAAAGTATTTTATTTGTTTATTCCCAAAAGTGGGAACATCTTCTTTTAGGGTAAACCAGCCCTATGTGCCCCAGTCAGTAACGGGCCCCACTTGCCAAGACACGCATTTAAAATTTCAATAAAATATATTACAATCACATAACTAAATGGAATCACAAAGTAGAGTAGGAAAATGTAATTAGAATGCTGGAGGCGGGCAGCCATATCGCATGTTTACGTACCGCGCGGCTGTAGGCATTTGTTTCAAAGATACGGCCGAGTTACAAAACTGTATATTACCGTGTCCGAGCCGTGCAATGTATTATGAACATTATGCATGTTGTTAATAGGTTTATATTAGCACGTTTTCTTTAGAAGAGCTAAAATGTACCTACTTTTTAATATAACTTATTCTGTGGTAGCGGTAAGATACATTTCTGAGGAGGGAAATCACCAATTGACTTCTCGCGCTCTAGGGTGGAGCTAACGGAACAGAATTTTACTAAAACTGACCTGTACTCCCTATGTTGCTCTTTGCGTTTCAGACTTTCAGAGTTGCTTTTTCTCTCTCAAATTTAAAGCCCTTAAAACTTAAAGCCCTGTCAGGCATCGGCCCTGCCGCCCTGGGCCCTTTTAGTTTTGCTGACAACTCTATGAGGCGCGCGTGCACTACGCAACGTAGACCTTGACTGATTTGCGCTTGCAGCAGAAGAAAAAAAGAAAAAGAGTTTATTTGCGTCAAACATGGCGCATACCTTAAAATAAAAAAAATAACAGTATCGACTTAAAGTAGCACCACGTAAGTAGGATATACGTTACATCCGCGCAAAACGGCCAGTGCTCAGCAAATATACATATTATATCGACGGGTTCCGGGCTAATTGTATTAAGCGACACTCTGAGCGATATAGACTTTTATACATATTTGGAATCAGCGAATTTTTCTGCGTTATTTGAGCTGGGTTTGGTGACGATCGGAGCACTTTTTTGTCGCTTAATACAACCACATTTTTTGGGCCCATTTTGAACTGCAAAGTATGAAGCGACACAAAATATTGACAAATTTAGGAACTGTCTACTTAAGCTCACTACCAAATACCAGACAGTCGTTTAAACTTTTTTTCCTGTAGCTACAATTTAATGCAACGCACGTTAAATCAATTAGCCTGACTTTATAAATATATAGAAATGTCGCTTCATACAATTAGCCTCTTTGTTAAATTCTTATCCAGTGTCGCTTAATGCAATTAGCTTTACCGTGTAAATATACAAGAATGTCGTTTAATACATTTAGCCTCCTTGTTAAATTCATACCCAGTGTCGATCCATACATTTAACTCTGTACATGAAATGTTAGATGTTGTCCTTTCAACCATTTAGCTTGCAGTAGATAATGATTATGTCGGTCGCATGAACTATTAGGATTTCATCAGTAAACATTTAAAGGTTATGGTTAAACCTATTTTTCTTATTCAATATTTGATTTGCAAGGTCGTTTCAGTTAATAACAAAATTGAAGTTCTAGTACTTCAAATAGTTTACCTTAAATGGAATAGAAACAACTCAATGCAAAATATAAATCAAAGCTTCCTATCACTAAAGCAAAATATAATGACCTTTTTTTTATGGTGGGAAAAATCATGTATTGACATCCCCCTCCCTTGGGCGGAGCGGGAGATAGTGTCAGACTCTTACTGACTAAAAGACCCACCCCGTTCCTTCTAGCCTTCATACCGGGGCTCGAGCGCCCTTTCGGATAACCCTGGCCCCAGTAGGCTTCGACCCGGCTGGGTCCCTGCTGTTGCTGACAACTCCTTGAGGCGCGCGGGAACAGTGCGCGCCGTCGACGACTTGGGCTTGGTCCGGACAGTTACCGGACGGCCGGACAGCGAGCTACCCATTGCTCACTGTCCGCAAGCCCGCGTCTACGTTGGCCGGAAATCGGGATCAGAATCCCGGCGACGGCGGTGGCGATAACGCCGTTGCCTGATGCGTTCGGCCTCCTTCTTTGCGAGCATTACTGCTTCGCAGAAGTCGGCGACCGCCTGCCACTCCTCCTCGCTCCGGACCATGGCCTCAACCAAGGCCCGGCGCGAGAGGTCTCCACCGCCGATCGCCCCCACGAGGGCACGGCGATGCTCCGCCCAAGCAGGGCACACCTCGACTGTGTGCTCGACCGTGTCCTTCGGGCGTTCCGCACAGTGGCGACACCCGGGCGTCACTTCCGCATGAATCGAGTGCAGGAAACTCTCGAACGAACCATGTCCGGTGAGTACCTGCGTCATACGGAAGGTAAGGACGGCGTGAGGTCTTTCCAGCCACGCCTCAAAGAGGGGACTTACCGAAAATATAATGACCTGGAAAAGCTATGTGACACTGGCGCTATCTCAAGAATATTTCATTCAGAATATATCAACCTACCATCCAGCAATACTGGCAAAGATACACTGATCGATACTGATATTGAAGACGAAGCAGACCTGCCAGATTAAGCAATTTTCATTATGTCTAATGGGAAAATAACAAGTGTTTCAGTATAAAGAAGAAAATTAATTAGAAAGTATTAGTAAGAAGGAAAAGAATGGTTGAATTTTAACTAAGATGTTATTTTTAATAATTTTGATTATTATTTTTGGTTACTGTAGTTAACTACAATTTATTATTGTCATAGGAGATTACAATTATTTTTGTTATTGAAGAAAAACTAGGGATAGTATCTATAACAAGTAAGAAAACTTATAAACTTTTTTTTAACGACAGATGTTTTTGATTTTGATTACTGAGAAAGTTAGAAAAAAATAATAGAAGAAAATATGTAAAAAAAATGAAAACCAAAGAAACACTTTTTTTTTGTGATTATTTTTAAAAGAAATTATTTTATAGAGAAACCTTTTTTTTTTGTAATTTAAGAGATTTTTCTTTTATCTTATAAAAAGTAGTACATACTTTTTAAAAAACAAAAGAAAAATCTCGAAAAGAAGTTCTTATACCAGGTGTAAGGGACAGCCCTCCACAAACTTTAAGGGCTTGCTCAGTAGACGAAACTGAACAACCTTCCACAAGATCTTTTTTCAGGAAAACAAAAAAAAAAATCGGCCTCGCCAAACAAATTGTCCAATCAAGTTTATCATTTTGTATGACGAGGCCGATTTCTTTTTTCGTTTCCTGAAAAAAAAAATTGTGGAAGGTTGTTCAGTTTCGTCTACTGAGCAAACCCTTGAAGTTTGTGGAGGGCTGTCCCTTACACCTTTTATACATAAACGTTAAATTTTAAGAATTAAGAAGAATGAGAATAATTATTTCACTTAATAAGACTGTAGGCTACGTAATATAAAGACTGTTTAACTTCTGATTCCTATACAATTGTATATATAACTTTAATTGTTCCGTATGGTGTCCGGACGTAAAGAATAACACCATCCCATCTCTTCCCATGGGTGTCGTAAGAGGCGACTAAGGGACATTTTGAGACCGTGCGTACTGTTAAGCACCTGAGGTCACCGCGTGGTGGCGGGTATACCACCAGCAACAGCATTCCCAAGGAGGGTTAGTGTCAGGCAGGCGGCCGACTGTAAAATATTTGCCAAATCCCTAGCAACATGATTGGAATAAATGATAGAATGCGCGATAGGGTTAGGGCGTACCCCACAGGCGACGTTTGCCAGGTAAGATGTATAAAAGATGAAACTGGAATGGTTATATCGGATGATGAGAAAATCAAAAAGAGGTGGAAGGACTATTTTGAAAGACTGATGAATGAGGAAAATAATTGGAGTAGTGTGTTAGAGAATAAACCAGTGAATGTGGGGTTCGTGAGAATGGTTAGTATGGATGAAGTTAGGATAGCAGTAAATGGAATGAAGAATGGTAAAGCCATTGGTCCAGATGGAATACCAGTTGAAGTGTGGAAGTTATTGCGAATGGATGGATGGACGTGGTTAGCTTTATTCTTCAATAAGTTGTTGCAGGAAGAAGCCATACCTGATGAGTGGTGCAGCAGTTCTTTGGTGCCCATTTTTAAGAAAAAAGGTGATGTGCTTGAGTGCAACAATTATAGAGGAATAAAGCTAATGTCACATACTATGAAAGCCTGGGAGAAAGTTATTGAAAGGCGACTGAGAGAAGAGAGTGAAATTTCACAGAACCAATTCGGTTTTATGCCTGGTCGGGGTACAACGGATGCCATTTTTGCTATACGCCAGCTGTGCGAGAAATACAGAGGTGCGCATAAAAACTTGCACATGGTATTCATTGACCTCGAAAAGGCATATGACCGGGTACCTCGTGAGGTTCTGTGGTGGGCCCTTAAGGAGAAAGGTGTCCCTGGGAAGTATGTGCAGTTGATCCGAGCGATGTACAGTCGATGCAGTACCCAAGCCCGTTCTACAGTGGGCACTACTGGAAGCTTCAATGTGGCTGTCGGCTTACACCAAGGGTCGGCCCTCAGCCCTTACCTCTTCCTGATGATAATGGACGCTCTGACGTCGGACATTCAGGAAGAGGCTCCCTGGTGTATATTGTGTGCCGATGACATTGTGCTGGTTGCCGAGAGTGGCCTAGAGGTCCAGAACAGATTGGAGGTGTGGTGGCACAGATTGGAGAGTGTTGGCCTGAAATTGAGTAGAACCAAAACGGAGTACTTGTTCTGCGATTTCGGCGGTCTCTCCAATCCAGTGCCCTTAGCTCTCGCCGGAACGCCCATACCGATCTGTTCCGACTTTCGGTACCTCGGGCCGCTCGTCCAAGGGGATGGTGAGGTAGACCGGGACGTAACACATCGGATCAACGCAGGATGGATGAAATGGCGACAGGTCACGGGAACAACTTGTGACCCACGGATGCCCCTCAAGTTGAAGGGTAAAATCTACAAGTCCGTGATAAGGCTTGTCATACTGTATGGATCAGAACGTTGGGCTGTGAAAAAGACGGATGAAAAAAGATTGCATGTAGCGGAGATGAGAATGTTAAGATGGATGTGTGGTGTGACGAGAATGGATAAAGTGAGAAATGAGTATATTAGGGGAAGTTTGAAAGTGGCGCCAGTAACTGAAAGGTTGAAAGGAAATCGTTTGTCTTGGTATGGTCATGTAAAGAGGAGAGATGAAAAGCATGTTGCTAAAAGAGTTATGAATTTACATGTGGATGGATGGAGAGGGAGAGGGAGGCCAAAGAAAAGATGTATGGATTGTGTGAGAAGTGATATGAAAGAAAAGGGAGTTAGTGATAGCGTGACGAGTGACAGGACAGAATGGAAGAAAAAAACGTGTTGCGCCGACCCCAAATAAAATGGGACAAAGGCAGGAAGAAGAAGAAGAACTTTAATTGTTTCCTTGGTAAGCTAAGAAGTTACTGCTGTTCCTAAGTGATGGTCATTTTAAATAAAAAACTTATCTTTAAACATTTTACTGTGTTTTTTATTTCTCATTTTATAATTATTACAAGATAGGTAGGTACACCCTATGTATGTACCTTTTAATTTATCAGTGTTTTAACCGCCAATTTCTGCAAACTTCATTAATCAAGTATGATTACAAACAATTTATCTAAAAAAATCAGTCCCATAAACTAATTAGCCAAACATTAATAAGTTTAAGATATGGTATTTAAATCAATTAGCTTAGGTTTGAAATATGGCCAACTCTTTGATTAAACCACTTAGCTTAGAGCTATTATTTGCATGTCTAGGCGGTTAAGTCATTTAGCTTGGAACAAGAAGTAATAAACCTAGGCGGTTAAGTCATTTAGCTTGGAACAAGAAGTATTAAACCTAGGCGGTTAAGTCATTTAGCTTGGAACAAGAAGTATTAAACCTAGGCGGTTTAGTCATTTAGCTTGGAATAAGAAAAAGTAAAATATAGGTCATTTTGTATGAAGCGACATTTATCTTCGTTAAAAATAGGAATATTAGAAATAAAAATGAATTCGATTATGGGGAAGATGTTATAAAAACAGTAAAATCCTTCTTTTTAAAAAAATAATGCTATTTACTAAAGTTACATTTTTTTTTCTAAAAATCGAAACTTTAAACTGCTCTGGTGTAAAGTTTCAAAAATGTCGGTTAATACAAATAGCCCGGAACCCGTCGATATCATACTTACAATCACAGAATAAACAAAATAAAAACATAAATAACAAAAAACCATTAAAAACAACAAAACACAAATTGGCAAACAAACACTGAACTAGTCGATTATTATAATCGATCAATGAACGATTGAATATAAAACTAGAATTGTCAATGATGCGCAGTCACTTATTCGTTCTGGCGGGAACTTCAAAAAAGAGCGCGCGGAAAAAAAATCTCAAATTCTTTTTTAATTAAAAACTTGCATTTTTTACTTAAAAATTTAATAAAATAACCGTGTTAGGTGTGCTATATAAATGGTGGGAAACGAGGGGGGTGGGGACAACCCACCCACCCCAAAACGTCTTCGGTCTGAGGCTGGAGACGGAGGAAAGAACATGGACTTGGATGGCGGCGGCGGTGAGCTTGATTTACCGTACATTAAACCAGATTACAAAAGACTATACCCGGAAAATGCTAATTACGTAGACTTCAAAGTCTTCATTGAAGCTATCAATAATAAGGATAGAATAGGCAATAAGAGCCCTATCCACCTCAACCATATATTTTCTAGCGAAATAAAAGGTGTGACGGCTATACAAAGAATTAATGCAAATAAACTAGCAGTAATATTCAAACAATTTAATACGGCCAATAACTTTATTAATAACAGCGCTTTTCTTAACAAACATGGCTTGAAAGCATTTATTCCGGCTGCGCAAATAGAAAAAACAGGCATAATTAGATATGTACCAGCAAACATTTCCAACAAAGAACTTTACACTAAACTATCATCAATTTATGAAATAATAGCAGTAAGAAGATTTACAAAGAAAGTAGGACAAGAGCGGGTACCACTACAAACAGTTAGCATTACTTTTCTATCAAATATACTTCCAGACAATGTACAATATGATTTGTTTTCATACCGAGTTTTTGAATATGTCGCCCCATTACAGCAATGTTTCCGCTGCTTTAAATTTAACCACTCTGCTAGGATATGTAATGGCAAACAAAGATGTTCCATTTGTGGAGGTGAGCATTTATATAAAGAATGTGATAGACCAACAGAGATCTGCTGTTGCAACTGCAGCGGGCTTCATCTGGCAATATCTAGATTATGTCCAATTATTAAGATTAATAAAATTTTAGAAAAGAAAAATAAAATTACATATGCAAGTGCTACATCAAAAATGAAACCAATGGACACTGTAAATAAATTTGTAAATAAGTCTGTACATAAAGCTGTAAATAAACCTATATCTGTAAATAATTCTGTACAAAGTGTAAATAAATCTAAAGATGTCCCTCCTAAGAGTGACATCAAATCCCAAATAGTTGCCAACAATGATGTACTTATGGCCCTGGTACAGACATTGGTGGAACTGGGAAATAAGGGAGATAATACGCCTACCACCGTAAATAGTATTAAAGAAATACTTCTTAAAAATCTAAAATAATGGATCCAAGACACACACTGTCTAAGCTTCGTATTGCTCAGTATAATATTCAAAGTGCTTATAGTAAAAAACCCTTATTGATTCAATTCTTACAAAAACAAAACATTGACATTTGCTTACTTAACGAAACATGGTTTAAAGACAATAGTTTTAGAATACCTGGCTATAATATTAATAATAAAAATTCTAATAATACTCATAATGGTGTAGCAATATTGATTAAACCATATTTAAAATGCAAAGTTTTAAACACTAGATTTTATGAAGACATTCAAACTGTTGCTTTGTCCTTATCTACTGTGCATGGTAGCTTGACTATTCTTTGTGTATACTGCCCTCCTAGTGGACATATACGGATCAATAGACTACGTAACATAATTAATGATCTTCCAAAGCCTATTTTTGTCAGTGGTGACTTTAATGCACACCACATTGCATTTGGATGCCTATCCACTAAGAGCAGAGGTCAAGATTTATTTAATATCATAGATGACTTGGATCTATGTATTTTAAATGACGGTAGGTTTACAAATGTTAACAACCCGAGACGAAATCCGTCTGCAATTGATGTTACCTTTATTATTGCTAATCTTGCATAAATATGCGAGTGGTCAACAATAACAGAAATTTCACTACATATAGATAAATATCATATTAATCCTCCTGTTGATAGGTTTATATATAAAAAAGCAGACTGGGAAAAGTATAAAACTATTTCCAAAACAATATTTAATGATTTAGTCCTAAAATTGTATGATCCTATTTCAACCTACAATGATGTTTGTTCTCGATTGAATACTTTAAAAGATATGACGATTCCTAAATTTAATAAACCAAATGATTTCAAAAGCAGACCTCCAGCTCCTTGGTGGAATGACATTTTTGAAAAAAGTGTAATTGCCTCTTACAATGCATTGAAACTTTATAGAAGGGAACCTACCATGGAGAACTATTTAGCATATAAAAGAAAAGATGCACTTAAAAAAAGAACCATATCGGAACAAAAAAGAATAGGTTGGGAACACTTTTAATAGAACTACTCCTATAAGTAAGATTTGGAATCTTCTTAAAATGTTCAAAGGTATAAGAGTTGGCAATAAATCATATAAAGATGAGTTTATTTCTCAATTTCTAGATAAATTGTCCGACAATAGCAATTTAATTGACATTAATAGTTTTGGCAATATTTTCGAATGAAATAATGATAATCTAAATTCTAAACTTTTGCTAGATCCTTTTACATGGTCTGAATTTAAAATGAGCTTGTTATCCCGGAAAGACACAACACCTGGTTTAGATGATTTCCCCTATAGTATTATCAAAAATTTAGATGAGTCTGCACAAAAAATATTTCTTAATATCCTTAATTTACTTTGGCATTGTAAATGTATTCCACAATCATGGAAAACACAATGTGTCATTCCGATTCTCAAACCAGATAAACCTTCAGAGATTGCCGGCTCTTATAGACCAATATCACTGTCTTCATGTCTAGGTAAATTATTTGAAAACATGATTAAAAATCGTTTGGATTGGTATATAGAATCTAATGGCATCATTCCACATGTACAATATGGATTTCGTCGTGGGCGAAGTTGTGCAGACAGCTTCACTTCCTTAATTTCAGACCTGAAACATGCAAAGGAAAGAAAGTTACACACTGTTTGTGTATTTTTAGATGTTCAAGGTGCTTTTGACAGTCTAGATCCGGCTATACTTGCACAAGTTATGTCTAGGTAAGGTGTACCTGGTCAACTATGTAAATGGATATATATTTTTTTATATAAAAGAACACTCTACGTAAGACACAATAATGCATTACATGGTCCAAAATGTGCATCTAAGGGTACAATGCAGGGTGCTACACTATCTCCTTTGCTATACAACATATACACAAGTGAGATTTGTAAATTTGTAAATTAAATAGTGATGTAGATATTTTGCAGTTTGCAGATGATATTGTTTTGTACAGTAGTAATTATAATGTAGAAATTGCAATTGAAAATATTAATAGAGCCTTGTCTCAACTATTTCATTATTATAATGATGTGCTACATTTAACAATTAATCCTTCAAAAAGCAGTGCGATGATATTTGGAAATGAAAACACAAACTTAAATGTAGTATACAATGGAGAATCTATAAAACTAGTAAATTCAAAGAAATTTTTAGGTATTGTCATAGATAAGAAATTAACTTTTGAGGAACATATTAAATACATATCAAAGAATGCTCTAAAAGGTATAAACGTAATTAAATGCCTTGCAGGCATCTCATGGGGAGCAGACCCTAAAATATTGTCAATTTTGTATAAAAGTATTGTTAGAAGCCATTTTGATTATAGTTCTCTAGTTTATATAAATAGTAGTCATGTAAATAAACTAGATCTATTGCAGAATAGGGCTTTGAGAACAATTTCTGGTGCAATGTGCTCTACTCCCATAAGGGCCATGGAAGTGGAGACTAAAATTATGCCCCTAGCTTTGAGACGTATTTTACTTGCAAAGAGATTCTGTCTTAAATTAATTGCTGCTAATAATAGAAAAATAATAAATAAAATTGCACCTTCTGTAAATAGAACTCCTGGGCCTCTAACAACAGGAGAGGAACTCTTGAATGGCAAATCCCCAACATTATCCAAAATATTATTAGAAACAGAAGATAGTTTAACTGGTATTAGAAAACAGTGCCCATGGCCATGTTACTCCTTCTCTTACCAATGTATTTCACATCCTGTTAAGGTATTGCAAAATCCCTTATATAATAATTTAGATATGTTGCAATTTTTGGAGGATAATCAGAATTATTATGTTATTTACACTGATGGCAGTAAGGGGAGTGATTATGTACATGCTGCTATATTTATGATCCACATGGAAAAGTTTCTCGAAGCTTTGTTCTGCATAATTTAAGTACTATATTCACTGCAGAGGCATATGCGGTTTATCAGGCATTATTACATATTCGCCAAATTAGCCATTGTAAATATTTTTTGATACTATCGGATTCACTGAGTTTGATAAAAGCGTTACCTAACTAGCCTTAGTTTCATTTAAGTCAAATTATATTCTGTATTTTATCAAGGAAATAGTTCATCAATTTTACCTTAAGCACATCAAAATTGCTTTCCTGTGGGTTCCTTCTCACCGGGGTATCTCTGGTAATGAAGCAGTTGATAAAATCGCAAATGAAGGTAATAATGCTGTTGATGTTAGAAATGCAATGGACATTCCTATGACTGATTTCCTGCAATGTATCAATGAAAAAATATGTAAATTATGGTTAGAAATGTGGAAGAAAGACCAAGACTTAAAAGGAAAGTGGTATGGCAATATTCAAGAAGCATTACCTGATAAACCGTGGTACAATAATTTAAAGGAAGCCAGCCGAGACTTTATCACTACGATAAATAGATTACGCTTTGGCCATAATACTGCACCGTCACACCTTGCTAGACTTGGCATTATTGCAAGTAGCACATGCCCCTATTGTGAATCCTAGAGGTGGCCGTTTTTAAAAGAACGTTGGTGGCCAACGATGTCAGTCTATGATGTTGGCCAACGATGTCGAAATGTTGAATAACGGATGTGAGTAACACCGGCTAACACCCAACAAACTCAACGCGATGCCGAATAATCTCGACCATACCCGACAACAACCGATGTTCCGTTGCGAGCAGCAACAATATGGTGAGAACGTAGGTACGAAGGAGACCGAACGACGCACGAAACGATGACAACAAAACTGCGTGCTTGAAAGAAACAAGAAACCATCAAGTGCCGTCATTCAACTAATAGGTACTGAAGTGTCGAAAATGGAGCGAACTTTAAAGCGTACTATGGAATGAATTAGAATAAGCCCCATACGTTTTGGTAGTAATATTACAATAGGTATAAAAAAAATTAAAAATAAATAAATAAATTCATCATCATCATTTCAGCCGATACACGTCCACTGTTGGACATAGGCCTCCCCCAAGCGTCGCCACATCGAACGTTCCTGTGCGTCCCGCATCCATCGGTTTCCCGCTACCTTCACCAGGTCGTCGGTCCACCTTGTAGGAGGCCTTCCAACACTGCGTCTTCCGGTACGCGGTCGCCACTCCAAAACCTTTCGGCCCCAACGGCCATCTGTTCTGCGAGCAATGTGCCCTGCCCATTGCCACTTAAGTTTGGCAATTCTTTGTGCTATGTCGGCAACCTTAGTTTTCCTGCGGATATCTTCATTTTTTTATTCGATCACGCAAGGAAACCCCGAGCATAGCCCTTTCCATTGCTCTTTGGGTGACTTTGAGCCTTCTGATGAGGCCCATTGTGAGCGACCACGTTTCGGAGCCATATGTCATCACTGGCAACACGCACTGGTTAAAGACTTTCGTCTTGAGACACTGTGTAAAAATACTTGTACACTGTATAGTAAATAAATTATATTTTAATTATTATATGTTATTAAACTAATTTCACAGAGTGTTATTATAGTACTGCTCTAATTTGATTTTTATTGGGTACGATTTCAGGTTTGATTGATTTCATTTCAAGATTAGTATCTTACTATCAACTACTACTTAAATCAAAATATTTTGTTCTTCTTGCATCTACACTTTCCTTTATTATTATTTTCATAAATGTCGTTTCGTTGAAGTACAAAGGTATCTAACTTCAACACTACAACGTTTACGAAAACGCCAACGTAGTCACGATGGCGTTCTCGTAAATGCCGTTGTTGTTCAACATCAACATCAACTTGACATCTAATACGTTAGCTTGGATGTGGATGTCCGACATCGTTGGCGGAAACAACGATGTTGACAACGGGTGTCGTTATCGGAGCAACGATGCGCATCGATGGCGAAAAATATTAACAACGCCCATCTCTAGTGAATCCGAAGAAGGGACCGTTGAGCATCTTATTTTTGATTGTCAAAACTTTTTACTTGACAGATTAGTGTTGGCTAGTGAACTCAGTGATGTGAACATTAAGTGTGATTATTCTGCCCGTCCGCCGCCAATTATACACCTTTTAAAAGACCAAAACACTTTCAAACCGCTCTATAAATATATTAAAAACACAATTAAATCTTTATAAAAAGTGATGTGATACATAGTGCAGTGTTTTGAAAAATAAAATAAGAATTGACTTAAAGATCCAAGTGACCAGGTCTTAAAATTACAAAAAAAAAGTACAGTAGTAAAAAAAAAAAGGCTGATCGATGGATATAGGTCGCGCGGTGAATCAAGATCGCTCGGTGAAAGTAGTGGGGGCAATCGGCGCATGTGTACAATTGCGCACAGAAATTCTTAGTATGTTAGGATTTTATTTTTAATTTCGTATGTTTGAACCTTATTATTATTATTTAGAAGATAAGGGGCTATGCATCACCCATAGTGTAGGGGATGTAGTCACTGCGACCTAAAAGATCTATTGTGACTCGCCACCTTGTTAGAGTAACTCTTTTAGCCCGGAGGCTTCCAAGAAATTTAGAATACTCCTAGCTTTTAGAGTTTTAATCTCCTCCGGGCGAATAATGTGTCGGCCCAGATGGACACTGCGTTTGTGGACAAGGGGCCCGCATTCACATAAGAGGTGCTTAGGCGTCTCCCTCTCCTGATTGCAGTACCGGCAAACATCAGTGTCACTCAGTTTCATGTGAAATTGGTGCCTGTTTAGTTTGCAGTGGCCGGTTAAGGCGCGGGCTATCACACAGATGTTCGTCCTGCTAAGCTCAAGAAGCCCGGCAGTTCGTTTTTGTGAGTAGCCTTCTATGAGAGATTTGGCGTGTAGCAGACCTGGTTGTACCAACCAGTGCTTTTTTGAATCGCCAAATAAGTTGCCCTTAAGGGTCTGCATGGCCTGGTTCTTTGAGATACCACAGAAGGGTTCTGGACCTATCTGATGACCTTGAGCCCCAGCCCGTGCAAGTTCATCGGCTTTTTCGTTGCCGTTGATTCCAGAATGACCTGGTACCCATCTCAGAATAACTTTATTCCTTTGCCCCAGGTCATTCAGTTTGTTAACGCAGTCTTTTAACAGTTTCGAATTTAAAGTATTCGAGTTCAAGGCGTTAAGAGCTGCCTGGCTATCTGAGTAAATCAGAATTAATTGATTTATGTAGTTTCGTTGACGGTTGGCCTCCACACATTCTATGATGGCGTATACCTCCGCTTGGAATATGGTAGCATGTTTACCCAGATTCAAGCTTTTGCTGAATTTCGGGCTAATGCCAAATATTCCACATCCTACATTCTCACCCATTTTGGACCCGTCTGTAAACCAGATCAGGCTTCCAGCCTTGCAAGTGATGAGGTTGTTTGACCAATCCTCTCTGCTCGGCAGTTCCACTGTGTAATTCCTTGTGAAATTACACTGTGGAAGCATGACGTCTGTTGTCATAGCTAGTTGATCGTGTTCAAGTACTGATTCGTGTAGCGATCTCAGTACTTGAGAGCGCCAGTTTGCTTTGCCAGTGCTGTTTGTTCTGTACATGCTTGCCTTCGCCTCCTTCGCAATGAATAGATGAAGTGGCGGTAGGTTAAGCAGGGCATTTAGGGCAGCTCCTGGGGTTGTGGACATGGCCCCTGTTGATATGAGGCATGCAAGTCTCTGCAAACCATTAAGTTTGTTAATGACTGTCACCTGAGTTGTTTTCCTCCACCATACTACGCAGGCATGCGTTATTATCGGCCTGACTATGGCGGTGTACAACCACAGGGCGATTTTAGGGTTTAAGCCCCATTTCTTCCCTGCTAAGCGACAGCATATTCCTAAAGCTATTTTAGCCTTTTGGATCACATTGTTAATGTGAGTGTTCCAGGTCAGTCTCTGGTCGATAGTTACGCCCAGGTACTTGACTTCGTTGGAGAATGGTATGAGAGTCCCCTTTACAGTGGGCGTTACAAGTTTGTCCAACTTACGCTTCCTAGTAAAGGGGACTATTGTTGTTTTACTCGGGTTAACCGATAAATTGTTTTCTGTGCACCATGTGTTAATAATGTTCAGAGATCTTTGTAGTATAGATGATACCGTGCTGTGACAGGGGCCGACAACACAAGCCACCACATCGTCAGCATAGCTATGTACATCTAAGTCTCTTGTAGAGGCTTCAACTAGCAATTGGTCAACAACGAGTAGCCATAGAAGTGGCGATAAAACGCCTCCTTGCGGGCACCCTTTAGTTGTTTTGAAGCTCTTTGTAGTTCCGTGTAAGGTAACACTGATAGTTCTGTTGAGGAGCATGAATTCGATCCAACGAGTAGTTGTTTCGTCAATCCCTTTCGCCTTCATTCCCTTGGAAAGGGCGTCTATGGTGACGTTGTCGAAAGCTCCTTCAATATCAAGGAAAGCACATAGGGCTATCTGTTTATCTTCCAAAGCCCTTTCGATCCTGTCTGTTAGTTCTAACAGAGCAGTTTCTGTAGATTTTCCTTTTTGGTAAGCGTGTTGCTTCGGATGCAGAGGGTTATCCCTTAATGGTCCATCCCTGATGCATTCGTCAATAACCTTTTCCATACTCTTGAGTAGGAAGGAGGTAAGGCTTATTGGTCTGAAGGACTTTGGTTGAGAGTAGTCCTTCTTACCGGCCTTTGGGATAAAACAGACTTTAACCATAGTCCATTTCTCTGGTATATATCCCCAGGCAAAGCTTGCTCTGAAGATTTTGATTAAAATAGGGATGAGTATAGTCTTCCCTTGCTGCAGAAGAGCTGGGAAGACATCGTCATCCCCTGCAGATTTAATTGGCTTGAATGAGTCTATAGCCCATTCTACCTTGTTCGGTCTAAAATACCTCGCCGCTCTTCTCCAGTCTTCATTTGAAGGCCTGGTGAGGCGGATATGAGGAGTATTTTGGACGATGTTATCTGGTGCCATCACCGAGCCAGGGAAGTGTGTAGACGCCAGAAGTTTCAGGGTTTCTTCCGCTGATGCAGTGAAGGCACCGTCTGGTTTCTTTAAGAATCCCAGTTGATTTGTAGGCGATTTGGATAAGACTTTGTGGATTCTGGCTCCTTGAGGGACTTTAGTAATCTCCTCGCAGAACTTCCTCCATGACAGTCTTTTCGCCTTTCGGATTTCTTTATTATAGGTAGTTAAAGCTTTCCGATACCGATCCCAGTCGTCAGTCGATTTAGCCTTATTAAACAACCTACGTGATTCCTCCCTTAAAACATCGAGCTTTTTGTTCCACCACGTCACTTTTCTATCCCTCACAGTTCTTAGAGGGCAGCTCTCTTCGTAAGAGGCTGTAATGGCTTCCGTAACTTGAGCAACAGCATAATCCAATGTTTCAGGGGAGCGTATGGTTTTAGGGAAGTCTTGGAGTCTATCCTGGAGCTTTATTCTGTACAAGTCCCAGTCCGTGGCTTTTGCATCCCTAAAAGTGATGGTTTCGCAAATGTTGGATGTATTCAGTGCGAATTTAATTAGTCGATGATCAGACATAGATGGTTCATCACTGACATGCCAATTGGTTATCAGCCTGGCAGTGTGAATAGTAGCGAGAGTTACATCAAGAACTTCCTTCCTCGATCTAGTTACAAAGGTCGGTTTACATCCCTCATTAGCTATTTGGAGGCGGTTAGTTAGTACAAAATCATGAAGCAACTCACCTCTGTCGTTGATGTCAGTGCTGCCCCAGTTGGTATGGTGGGCGTTGGCGTCACACCCAATGAGAAGCTCGGCATTGTTGGCATAGGCGTACTCGACTACCTTTGCAAGCTCCTCGGATGGGTCGGTTTTCGTCCCGTCCAGGTATGCCGAGCACACGATGAGGCGTCCATTTCCGCTCTTGACATTAACATAAGCTGCAATCAGGTCATCGCTGCACAGGCCTGGTATGCATAAGAAATCAATATTATTATTGAAAAGTATACACGCTCTTGGTTTGACTCCTCCGATATGGTGTACGACCTTACCTGCAGAGCCCAGTCCAGACACCGTGTTAGTATTAGCCAGCCACGGTTCCTGAATAAGAGCAATGTGAAGGTTCTTCTGTGTGAAGTGTTTTTCCAGAACAGCCGTGGCTGCTCTGGCATGGTGCAGGTTGATCTGCACCACTTGTGTGTTTGTGTGTGTCTGTGTTATGGTGTGTTTGTGTTGTGTTAGTGTTGTGTGTTTGTGTCGGTGGGTGGGTTAAGTGGCGTTATTCGACCCGCTTGGCTTCGGGGCTGTAGGGCAGCCCTGAGGTTTGGCCGGTCGGCTCTCCACTCCCGATCGATTGGGACGTGTAGCCCTTTTCGTCGGTGGTGCTCCGAGGGGGCGGTTCCTGACGCCCTGGCCTCCAGGTTTCGGCTTGGCGTTTTGCCGCTTTGCCGTTTTACCAGAGACCCGGACGCTCGGCCCCGCCCTAGGAGCGTGTTGAGCAGGTGGCAGAATCTCTGCGCTAGATTGGCTAGTTCCTGCCACCTGCTCTGCCCTCGCCGGCGTATTATCGCCGCGAATGCGAATCCAGACTTTGCGAAAGCCTAGTTGCGGCCTGCAGTCTAGCTTGCGCAAGGCTTCTACAGAGGCATCATCGATAGAGAGGGCGGTCGTGATTCCGTCCCTTTCTTTCTTGACGCTCAGCACCTTCCACAAGCCAGTCTGCAGGTCGTTTTGTTTTTCCAGGAGATTGAGGGCATCTCTTGGAGTTTTCAGGACATCTTCTGTCTTGAAGTGGAGGATCCCAACCTTAGCTTTTGGCAAGTCCTTCTCGTTAATGAACGAGAGTTCCGCCTCTGGCCACGGCTTTAGTGTCCCCACTTTTTCTTCAAGCCATTTCAGGCTGTAGTCGTTTTTAATTACGACTTGCAGCCATCCCGGCTTGAAAGTGCAGCCCTCAATTCGAATTTTGAATTCGGGGGCTTTGGGCATAGGGGCGTTAAGAATCGCCCTCAATATGTCCTTGTAAAGGAGCCCCAATTGCGCGTCCGACATGGGCTCCTTGTTACGGATTCCCACCCGGATGTTAGTTAGGGCATCCTTAAAAGACATAGCGCTTGTCTCAGGCGGTGGTCCGACCTGAGTTGCGGACGGCTCATCAGGGATCATTGGAATTGACCCTGACTTTTCGTCCACACGCGTAGTCTTTTTGACATGATCTTTTGGCGACTCGTCCTCGGATCGGGATCGTTTTACCGGCCTCTTCCCCGAGGACATATCGGCCATTAGACCAGTCGAAGGAGTATGCGCACTTGCCAACCGCTCCGTGACCAGCTTGTAGGCCTCAATGGGGTCCATACCGCCAGCCTTGAGGCGCCGCAGGCGCTTACGCGCTGCTCCTGTCAACCGTCGTTTCCTGGGACTGAGGTCAGTTCCCGACGGCACTTCCGAGTCCATCTCAGTAGGCCTCGTGCCATCGTTTGCCGACTCCAGCTCAGGAGGGTTGAGTTCGGTGTCCAAGGTGACTAGGGAGTCTCCCTCAGAACCGAGCAAGAGAGCAGTCAGATCGGGAATTGACCCAGTCAGACTACTCGAGAGTTCCGGACGTTCGTCATCGTCCAGAGATGGAGTATTTTTTTTAAAAAGGTGTAGATCCATACAGTTCCCACGAGAAGCTAGGGAAATAAACAGTCCACCTGGGCAGAGCCCCGCTTGCCCAGGTAAGGCGAAATTACTACTCCAGGATTGCCATCTCCCTGGAGAGACACCGATAGGAACCAAGCTCCCCCTTGGCCACGCATCCCTCGGCTCGGTACGTATGACACCTTGGATTGGGTTTTGCTGATTATTCGCCACCACTGTAAGTGAGTCCCCTACCCATGCCATAAGTAATGACACACGTAAGAGAGCCACCTACAGTGGCGCCCAGGATGCACCGTCCCCCCCACTGTTCTTCCCAGCGAATGCCTACATACAGCCGCATATAAAATGCAGATGCATACATGCATGAACTGGGACGAACAGCAAGAGAGCACACGTGGAGGTTATCTAGCACGCACCCCTTGTTTGAACCTTAGTAACATAACTTATAATAACACTAGTTTTTGATTGTAATTTATCTTGTAAGTAGGTAAATTCAAAAAATTAAAAATTTTAAAATAAAACATAAGTAAAATTAAAAAAAATAATTTCGTTAGTTTCTTTCTTTAACGTAATAATTCACGTCGTAAACCATTTTTCTGGCTAGCCGTTTTAAAACTTTATTTTTAACAATTTTTTTTTAAGATTACGTATTACTATTACGATAACACAAGCTGTACGTAACAGTACCCAAGTACAACAGTATCCAATGAGAGGCGAGAACGCAACGCGGGAATTGAAGAGCGACTCTATCTACCAATGACGTGTCGCCGACGGCGCACACCCGCCCGTACGTCGCCAAATAGACCGTAGAATTGAATACTGCGCATGCCCCTTCCACTTTTGCCGAGCGATCTTGATTCATCGCGCGACCTGTAACAATAACAGCGGCAAGATTAATTTATGTACGTTAATAATTATGTAAAAAACAAGATTCCTGACCTACGCAATCGATTTGTTTGCGTAAATGTGTTATTGGATGAATTGATTTGTTGAAATGTTGAGTTTTGGTGAGTAGTAACAGGAGTGAAGTTTGAGTGCGCATTCATCTAATGTCAAGCCAGCAAGAGAAAATCAACAAAGGTACAATAAAAAAAAAAATAATCATAAAAGTATGTAATTGAATCAGTACGACTATGTAATAATTGGAATAAATATAAAGTTGTCAGAAGAATGTACACTTGATTAAATATTATGTCATTTACTTACAGATATATAAAAATAGTTGAAAATCGAACTTCTAAGTTAACGAAAATAAAAGATATATGTATAGCCGTTTATGTCGCAAAATACGTACAATGCGTTCCAAATGTCCAAGTATATTTCGACACTCAAGGGAATCAAAATTCGTAGGGTACTTGCTGTTGACTTAGAATCTTGAAATTTGGCATGAAACAAGATCTCATAGCAGAAATATTGGAAAAAATCTGAAAACTAAATTTATAGGTACCTACGTCACAAAAAAAAACTTTTTTTGCGATTTAAAAAAATTTTCGTAACTCAATTTAGGAATTGAACTGTTTTCATAGGTAAGTTTGTTCATACCAACTTACTGAGGGTTCCGTAACCCTCAGTACGCGAGTCCAACTCGCACTAAATATGTAGAAAGTAATAAAACTGTTTCTGGCAGAAATAAAAAAAAAAAAATTTTGCTATTCAGAAAAATCTTCGAGGCTCCATTCGGGAATGGTAGTTTGCACGGAACCCTCAGTGCGCGAGTCCGACTCACACTTATCCAGTTTTTTTTATACCTATCCAGCTATTACACTAGGTAATATTATATGTATGTTCATGAATACTTCTTCACAATCAAACGACTAAACGGATTTCGATCAAACTTGATATCATAATTTGGTTATTCGGAAGTGAAACGACAAGCGTTTGAAAGTTCGTTCAACAAATCAAACTTGACAATAAAGTATTGAAATAATTGCCAAATGTGTTTTTTTAAACAAACTTATTTATTTGCCACATTCAGTTTGCAATAATCGTCATTTGAGACACCGGGCTGCAGTGCAGCTTTAGAGACCGGTTACAATGTAAAACACAGCAGCCATTCAACTTCTAAAACTTTAGGATTTTTTGAATATCTATAGCAATACTATTTAAATGGAAAAGTAACTTTGTCTGTCTATTACCTCTTCACGTCTAAACAGCAGAACAGATTTGCATGAAACTACAACACAAGTAGACTATATCCTGGATCAGGAATCTAAATCCATTCAGCCATTAACCTTTCAATCGTGGAAATCACAGACGGGTTTAATGAATTACGAAGTAGGTAATAACAGATAAAAAAAAAAGTGAAGAGGTAACAAACAGATAGACATAGGGACAGATAGAGCATCCGCTTTCACATTTACAATACCAGTATGGATATGTTAATGACAATGATGATATTTTTTAATATAATAATGACTCTGCATGTATTGGTTTCTGTAATAAAATAAATAAATAAATGTTACCGTGCCGCCGACAATATATGTATTAAAATACTGGTAGTACCTAGTCCTCTCGTACTTCTGTGGCACTCCCCATAAATTAAAATCATGTCGGAGTACTCTGAAGCTATGTTATTGTAACGAGGCAATACTTAATGATAATACTAAAAGAAAACATGCTTGCAATACAAAACTTTTCAAATAAAAATAGTAACGTCACTGACTTTTTTAGCAATATACCACAACATAAAAAAAAGAGTACAATACAGTTGCAGTGACTGTGCCACCTCGTGTACTGAGTAACTGTTGAACCTTTTCATTTGCAAGTTAGTGGGTAAGTAGTGAATTGTAGAAGGTAGGATCAGTGAGAATGCAAGTCTTTTGGAAACCATTTGTATGAGCAACAAGTTTATGAAAAGACTAGCTGTGCCCGCGACTTCGTTCGCGTGGACTACAGGATTTTGAAATTATTTTTTTTTTGCTAAAATAAAAGTAGCCCAAGTTAGTCCTTATTACATCAGCTACCAAAAAAGTTAAAATCGGTTCAGCCATTTCAGAGATTAGCCGGAACAAACAGACAGACAGACAAAAATTGTAAAAAATGTTATTTTGGTATATATATCATATAGTATCATATATATATGATACATAATATGCATGTAGTGAAAAGCGGTTATTTCAATATTACAAACAGACACTGCCATTTTATTTATATGTATAGATGAAGAATAGCTTGATTTATATAATAGTGATCCACGCGCTCTTCAAAGAGATGTCAGCAAACCGTAGTGGCCCAGCAGGGACGACGCCCGCTAGCACCGCGAGGAGTTCCTGACAAGGGAACCCGTAGTCCTAGAACGCGAAGGGCAACTGAAGGACAAAGGTGTGGTTTTAGTCAATAACAATCTGACACGCCCTCTCGCTCCACCCAGAGCGGGAAAAGTCATTGGATGATTTCCACACTTATCAAAAAAAGGGTAGAGTGGGGAAAGTCGGACAGCGTGCTCCCCTTGCTCGCCGTCCGCAAACCCGGGGGTAGTACTCTATCCTACGCTACCCAACTCAAGTAAGGTTGAGTTGAGTAGAGTACGCAAGGAAGAGTATGATAGAGTATAATAGAGTACCAGTTGACGGGAGCGAGGCCGCGGGCAAAAGCTAGTATTAGATAAAATAAATCTCAGTCCTTAAAACAAATCTATTTCTATGTTTCAGACATCGTCGTCGCCACATACACACGACTAGAGTTTTACAACAATGATGGTACACGGACGCACACACAAGATATACCATCGGCTAATTATATCACTTCAGTAACATACGATCCTGTGCACTACAGGGTGCTGTTTAGCGACCTTCACTACCCGACCGTGTTTATATCCAGCTTGGACGTATCAACCGAGACTGTACAACGTTTAGTTACGACAACAACGAACAACTACGTGAGGCTCGTGTACGACCCCGTCACACAAGCTCTCTATTGGAGTGATGGATATAGTATACGCACGTTTTCATTAAGTCCTGCATCTTCTAACCAAGCTGATGGAAATGTTTTAGTTAGCTTGGATAACTACTGCCGTGATCTCGCCGTGGACAGCTGTGGAGGGTACGTTACTAGTGAGTAGTACCCGCACACGGGCCACAAAAAAACGCCTCCACAAAAAAACGGCTTGAAACGGCTTTGTTTTTGTGGCTCCTGTGCGGGGACACTAACGAGAAGATCGGAAAACTTGTTTTTTGTATTGAGAACCGTTTTCATTTGTTTCATGAAATAATCAAATAACACACTCAATCTTATTTGCACTTATCTACACTTCATCATTCATCATCATCATCATTTCAGCCGATACAGGTCCACTGTTGGATATAGGCCTCCCCCAAGCGTCGCCACATCGAACGTTCCTGTGCGTCCCGCATCCATCGGTTTCCGGCTACCTTCACCAGGTCATCGGTCCACCTTGTAGGAGGCCTTCCAACGCTGCGTCTTCCGGTACGCGGTCGCCACTCCAAAACCTTTCGGCCCCAACGGCCATCTGTTCTGCGAGCAATGTGCCCTGCCCATTGCCACTTAAGTTTGGCAATTCTTTGTGCTATGTCGGCAACCTTAGTTTTCCTGCGGATATCTTCATTTTTTATTCGATCACGCAAGGTACCTAACCCCGAGCATAGTCCGTTCCATTGCTCTTTGGGCGACTTTAAGCCTTCTGATGAGGCCCATTGTGAGCGACCACGTTTCGGAGCCATATGTCATCACTGGCAACACGCACTGGTTAAAGACTTTCGTCTTGAGACACTGTGGTATGTTGGACGAGAAGATACCGCGTAGCTTCCCGAACGCTGCCCAACCGAGTTGGATTCGAAGTTAGACCTACCCAACTGGACTGTCTGTCCGAGGTAGACGTAATCGTCCACAACTTCGAGTGTAGAGTCTCCGACCTTGATAGGAGTGGGCGCTACATGGTTGTTAATCATGATTTTGGTTTTATCCATGTTCATTTGAAGACCCACTCTTAGAGAAGCTCCACTTATAATATTATAAACTAATTAACAGATAAACAGGTCGACTGGTAATCCATCACTTCGCGGACTGACAGGCAGATAGTGGTGTGTGGAAGGTGACGCGCTTGGATTGTTAGGGAAGTGTTGACAATGGCGTCTCTATCAGCGCGTCCGGTTAAATGTAAAAATAACTATGTCTGTCTGTTACGCTTTCACGCTTTAACTACTGAACTGATTTTGATGATATTTGGAACAGCGTAAGCTTGAAACCCAACAAAAGATATACGTCCGCAATAACCGACATTTATCCAGACGAAGTCGCGGGAAAAAGCTAGTTAAGAAAAGATTATTAAATTTTTCAAGATTATAAAATTAAATTGTACTTGAAAATAATGTATCTATTTATGTTCCGCTATGTTTGCCCTTGTGTGTAGGTTTATGACTCAGCTGAATTCCTCTTGAATTTTGTTAATATTGATGGATGGTTACAAATTACAGGTATATTTACTGGATCACAGACGACGAGATAGAGAGGGCTCGGTTAGATGGCTCCGAGAGAGAAGTTTTAATATCAGGTAGTGTTTATGACCGACGAAGCTTGGCCATCGATCAACTAACACAAAAAATGTACTGGACTGAGACAACACATAGTAGTGATGATCACGTGTCTATTGAAAGTGCAAACTTTAATGGAAAGAACAGAACAACACTATATACTGTAAGAAACACTCGTTTTGTATTTTCATTGGGCGTGTCAAAAGACTTTATATACTGGCAGAACTATGATGAACAGGGAATTTGGCGATTACCGAAGTATTCAACACAAACTGTGGCAACAAAACTAACCTCACCGTCTAGCTCAGGCTGTTACTATTGTAATCGTATAGCAGCCAACTACACGATAAAGGAACAAATTCAGGGAATAAACAGCTGCGATGCTCTCCAGGGTCTGATTCCGAATGACTCGAAGAGTGAGTCTCCAGCACCAGTCTGTCAGAACTACTGCATTCAAGGAGAGTGTAGCGTCAGTGCTGAGGGACAACCTACATGCAGGTAAAACGTGTTCATCGCACAGATATTCGGGGTCAGCTCACGAGGCTTGAAGAAATGAAGCCGCGGGGTTTATTCAGATTCTCTTATGTGATACGTATATGTTGTTGTGTACTAACTCTAATAATTATAATTCGCGCAGCATCACTTCGCGTCTCGGTGTGAGCTGACCCTAACGTTTTTCACTGACGGCAAGTTAAGCGACGCCTACAAATGTTACATGTCTAACGGTAACAGATCCTCAAGCATCCACGTCCTCACCAGCTTCGAAATATAAAGTTAGAATTCATGGAACAGTGACTCGCGCCTATAACACACAATACTTTCGTGGGCTTGCGGACGACGAGCATTGCTTAGCTCGCCGTCTGACCGTCCAGTAGTCGACCGGACCGAGCCCAGGTCGTCGACGGCGCGTATTGTTCCACGCGCGCCTCAAGGAGATGTCAGCAAACCGTAGGGGCCCAGCAGGGTCGAAGCCTACTGGGGCCATGGGTTCGCTTCTGAAAGGAAAACCCGGCCCTGGAATACAAGGCAACGAAGGAATGTACGAGTGAGTTTTAATCAGTAAAAATTTGACTCGCTCTTCCGCTCCGCCCTGGAGCGGGAGATGTCATTGGATGATTTCCCACCTATAAAAATTGAACACATATTAATTTCAATGTTTAATTTGTCTTGTGAACTGTGGGACAGAGACTTAATGCATTAAACCCCAAGCGAACGCAACTTTTACAACAGGATCAGCTCTTTTCTACGTATACCTACGAATATAGTTTATGTTTGTATTAATTGGCAAATGTAAGAAAAAGCTGATTAAGGGTTAATAAAAATATAGGTCAATAAAAAATAGGTTCATTTTCATGAGTACTTGCAACCCCTGAAATATACTAAAGTTCTTTATTGTTGATCGAATTCATGAACATTCTATTTGATTGTCAATCATGTTTAGTGACGCGCAGTGGTCGCGCACCTCGTTTGCGTGTTACAACTAGTCACAATATCTGTTGGTCTGCTGAGTGACGCTGTTTCTTATCTTCATTATTTCAGTTGTAAAGCCGAATACTCCGGGGAGAGGTGCGAACTAAACGCGTGCCATAAGCACTGTTTAAACGGCGGTGTTTGTTCATTGAACGAAGAGGGTAAGCCGGCCTGCCAGTGCACAGCAGGTTACGATGGTGAAAGATGCGAAGTGTCCATCTGTAAAGACTATTGTCTACGAGGAAACTGTAGTGTCGGTGCTGAGGGCCAACCTCAATGCAGGTAAATATATACCATGTTACCCATGGAGTTCGTTGTATAGATAATACAAACACTTTTATAACTAACTAGCGGACCTAACAGATGTCAGCCCGCCCGATTCTATTGTTACCCAAACTCTATAAACATCAAAATAAAGCTACTATAGATATGTGTATATACCGGAGTTCTGGAACGCAAGAATAATAAGGAACATAGGAGTGGGTTTTAGTCAGTTAAAGTGTGACACGCCCTCCCGCTCTGCCCTAGAGCGAGATAAGTCATTGGATGATTTCTCGCCTAAAAAATCTCTTGTTCAGCAGGTCTGCTGGAAGTTTCTTTTGAAATAAGCAGAACCTTCGTACAAATGTTTATAATGATTTGATTTGTCTTTCTTTTGTTAGAAGTGTGTACAGAAATAAAAAAATCAGTCGAATTGTATAAAAGGAGTTCAATATCCATAGAGCAGTGGTGGCCGAGTGGTAACGGCCCCCACAGTTTACAAGTTGTAAGTCACGGGTTCGAATTCAGCCAGACGCATTACTTTGTTTAATTTAATTCATCACCACTGCTCTCAAAACGGTGAAGAAAAACATCGTGAATAAACCGGCATATAGTAGAGCCAAAAAATCGAGGATAATTTCACGTCCTTCACTCCGCACTGGGTCCGCGTGGTAGATTACGACCCATTCCTTTCCTAAAGAAGATGCACGAGTCCCAGCATATGAAAACATTATCAGATTGATTATGCTACATGATTATGCTCCTGACTAATCGAGTAACACTGTTTCTTGTCTTTATTATTTCAGTTGCACAGTCGGATACACGGGGAAGAGATGCGAAGTGAACGCGTGCCATCAGTATTGCCTTCACAACGGCGTATGTTCTCTGAACGAGGAAGATGAACCGAGCTGTGAGTGCACAGCTGATTATGAGGGTGGAAGATGCGATGTTGCTATCACACAGGCTGGTGATTGTGCTGATAGCTCGACGCAGCAAGTACTACGAGACCCTCGCAGCGAAATGAGACTAGTGTTTAAAGAAGAGTTGAAACATATCCTGCAATTGATCTCTGATAGACTTGATGGGGATGAAACCAAGTGTTAGAGTTTAGTTATTTAAATTAGCTTTTTTGTATGTGACGAATCATTTTGACGTTGAAAATTACTGTCGTCTTGTACCACTAGATGGCGTAGTTTAAGTATGTTTATGAACCTGTTTCGTTAAAATAATATTGATTTTTGTAGTTCTAGTGTGAGTCTATGTCGTGGTCAGATCTTAGAAGCAATGACTGGCGATACGGTTGGCGTAGTGGTCAAGCGATTGGCTGTTACACCGCGGGTCGTGGGTTCGACTCCCGCACGAAAGAAAAATTATGTATGTCTGATTATGGTTTCTGCATCATTGCATGTGGCCGGAACAAATATTTGTATGACCTACAGATAGCTGTGTCCTGGAGGTCTGGGTGTCTTTTGTGAGTTCACATGTTTGTAAATGCATCCGAGACACAGTAGTAATTCCTAGTGTGGAACACAGTTTTGTTTAAAATAAGAAAACTCACTTCATGGTGTGACCGACCATTTCATGAAATGTTTTAATTTCGTTAAATAGCAGTCTAAAACTGGCCAAATCTTTTAAACGTTAATATTTTGTGACTTGTCAATTCACGTTTGGCCATATTAACTAGCTTGTGCCAGTGGTTTTGCTTTCATGAATGTGGATTGTTCAGACAAACTAGATCTCCATTTAATCCGTTTAAGGGCTGAATTTTATAAAATCATTTTTTAGTGCTAAAAAGAAGACTCGCGCAAAATTCCACGTTATTATACCCAGTTGTTTCGTCTGTGTGTTGATATATCAGACAGTTTCTCGTTTTATATAATGATGTATATGAAGGATTGCTACGATGATAAATGTCTTAATATTATAACAACTTATGTATTGTTCTTGTGAGTACAAACATACTTGAGAATACAATTAAAAAATAAAAGATAGATAGATACATAAATTCTTTATTGTACACCAAAAAATAAAGCAATTACATAAGAAACTTAAAATTAATAGTGTGTCACAATGGGCTAGGTGGTCTGCTTTGAAATGAAAAGTCAATTCCAATCAAAATCGTTCAGATGTCCTTGGCACAACTGTAGATACCATAGCGTCACTCAAACTGCTGATTGACTGCAGTCCCATATATATCAAATAACGCAGCTTTGCGTCGTATTTCACTGCACATGTGTACTTCGTTTCAAAATTATTATTCGGTTTTAATTAAACCTACGTTTCATAATCAAAACAAAATCAGCACCTCTACCGGTGGACTGTATAACAATTTTACGATATGATCACTCAAGTTTGATCATAATTATCATAGACAAATCGTAAGTTTAGATGTTAACATCGTTAAAGGCAGAGTGCTCATTGATTTAACTAGCCCATATCATGGGCGCAGTTCAGCGGGCACGATTCCGTTTTCATTTAATGAAAAACTATTTTTTTTGCCAATGGAATGATTGATCCAATGATTGACCAATTTTAAGATTTGACCACAATAATTATCTTCTAATACGTAAAAATCTCGTGTCACAGTGTTTGATTTTATATTCTGTAGGTCTTAGAATAGTTCGTAGGCTAGTTTTGGCCCTCCTAACTTCACCCTCATTTCTTTTCTTAAATATTCATAGTGGAGAACAAATTTTGACGAGTCAGCAAGTAATTATATATACTCCTTTTGGTAATTATAATTTAAAAAAAATTAAGCATGGTCTGTGTCCAATAGCGGGCGTTTTTCTTTATTTTGATTTTTTTTTTCCGAAATGGACTTATTAAATGTTTATTTACTGATGACGTGTGAAAACTTTAAAATTACTGTTATTTTTTAATTATTATTATTTGATGACTTAAAATCTGTACTTCTATAAGTTTATATTACTTTATAAATTTAGAGTTTATTTTTACACTGTAGACTTTGATTGTGACGATTAAGTAATGCACATATTAACTGCACATATATGCTGACACTTCATGCTCTTGATCCACATAAGCCAGAGCTGACCATTTAAAATATCTAGGTGTCACGATTGACTCAAATCTAAATTTCTGTAAACATATCGAGTTATTGTGTACGAGAGTGCGCAAATTAATATGTGTTTTTTTTTTTAATTTACGGAACATAGCCGATTACAAATTAATTAAACAGGTCTATTTGGTTTTGTGTCAATCCAGTCTTACATATTGCATAACTTCTTAAATAATTTTACTCCCGTTAGAGCGTGCTCAAAGAGCAGTTCTCCAGGTTGCAACCTTTCGCCCTTTTAGATTTCCTACGCATCAAGCTTTACATAGCGTGTAAAGTGCTTACAGAGCGGCAATTATTTATTTTAAACATAGTACAACTCCAGCATACTACACTTCCTTTTGACCCCTTACCATCCGACAAGAGAAGGAAGGAATTGGTTTGCATACAACAGACCAGACATACCTTTGCTAAGCGTTTTTACGTGTTTTTAAGACCTTTTCTATATAAAAGGCTTAACAAAGTACTAAGCGTCTATAGCGTAAGGTATTAAAAATGTAGTAAGATGTTGTCAGAATATTTAATGATACTCAATTACACAGACACAGAACAACTTCTAGAAATTTTGGCATAATGCATATCTAATCCCCTCGTTAATGTTTATTTTTGTATACATTCATACTCATAGTTTTTAGGTATTATTGTAGCATAAGCTTTTTTTCGTAGTTATAAATAGAATATATTATTGTAATAGTATTACTCTAATTTTAAATTTTACTGTCGCTTTGAAACTGAACTGTAAAGTGATGGCCTGAAACACAAGTTAAAAAAAATCTGATCGCCCAAAATCGAGCTCAAAGGCGTTGGTTACAAACATACAGGTGAAGCTAATATAAGCGTGTTAATTAACCTAGTTCGGGCGGTCCACTAACAAACATTGCACATCCGAACCACGATTATTTGCACCTTTAATAATATTTTAGTTTTAGTATATTTTTAGGCACTGAAATGTATGAACAACCTTATTACTGTTGGCTTAATGTTTCTTTTTTTGTAAACGTTATTTGAATAAATTTATTATTAATGAAATAAAAGTTTTTTGATTGGACCGTTTCATTTTCATTGAGTACAGTAACCCATTGCGGAGCAGTGGTGTCCCAATGGCCTCGACTAACAAGTTGTAGGTCGTGAGTTCAAACCCAGCCAGGTAGAATACTTTGCGTAATTTATTTTACCACCACAGTTCTCAAAATGGTGAAGGAAAACATAGAACCAGAAATCCGATGACATGTGACATCTACTAATCCGTATTGGGTCCGCTTGGTAGATTACTGCTCATATTCACTCCTAGAGAGGTCTGAGTCCCAGCAGTTGGAACATTACAAAGTTGATTATGCTATTTATATGCTCTATATATATATATAATCGAAGCTGTGAAAAATATATCTCGACATCTTAAAAAGTAAAATCGCTTTCTACATCCTGCTCAGTACCCTCATCCTCATTTTCCTACCCTTGTCCCGTTTTATTTGTGGTCGGCGCAACACGTTTTTTTCTTCTATTCTGTCTTGTCACTCGTCACGCTATCATTAAACTGTGCACTAGCTTCTGACGTTTTATAAGTGCCCATGTAGGCCTATGTGAAATAAAATATTTTTGATTTGATTTGAAACTCCTTTTCTTTCACATCACTTCTCACATAATCCTTTCAGCTTTTCTTTGGTCTCCCTCTCTCTCCATCCAACCACATATAAAATTCATAAATCTTTTATCAACTTACGTTTCAAAAGACATTAAACATGTTTAGTCCAATGTAATAAAATAAAAAGTCTATTTACGAGATTTTTTTTTAAAAGAATTGATTTATTCAGAGTGTGAATTCAATAGAAACCTAGGTAACCACACAAACCTACAAGTTATGTGTTTTCAAAATATCAAAAGAAATATGTACAATAACGTAATAATCACGTAAGAGTGGTTGTATGGAAATATATCGCAGGTTGGACGCTCTTAACGCTTGTGACCTAGTGAGTGCAACCCGCCGCACTATTGCACTATTTGACTCGAGCAGGCGCCAAGTGCGCAGTGCGGCCTCTTGGGTTTTTTTGTTATTATTGATTAGCTCAAACTTATGAGCGAGAGAGAGTACAGTACAGAGTTATGAGTATACAAGGCGTTGGGTGGAGAGGGAGAGAGAGACCAACAATATAAGATCAAACGAACTTCTTGAAGTGAAGTTCGATCAATATTATATGAGTCGCTTCATTCGAAGATACAAGTTACCATGTAGTGCCTTTATCCTATAAGGCTTATTCGCACATTTAAAGAATCGATTTTTAATCGATTGTATACTTTTTTTTTTTTATCTACCTTACGTGATTCGTGCCGAGAACTTCATTCTTGTTTAGAGATAAGTTTTCTATGATGGGTTTGGGTGGGTGAGGGCTTTGTATCTTCGAATGAAGCGACTCATATAATATTGATCGAACTTCACTTCAAGAAGTTCGTTTGATCTTATATTATATTACGTCGCTTCATTCTTCAGATACAAGTTACCATGTAGATGTTTAGAGATATTAGTTAAAACTTTAGTTATCAATAGAAAACTTTTATTTAAGTAACAAAAATACTTTTTTTCTTAATTTTAAATCATACAATCGTTACTGGAACAACAGAAAAACAATTAAGAGCTAATAGACTAACTTTAGGCTTAATAAACATTTCTGTCAATTAGGATTACTAATGGCGCAGACAGATCGAGCAAATATTCCATCATCAATTATAGGGCGGTTATAAAACCGAGCAAACGTCTGAGATGAGCTGGCCCAGCCAGCCGTCTTCCTGATGGTGTCGAGACAGACTCCAGCGGAGGCCGCCGCCGAGGTGGAGGCGTGGCGCGTGCTGTGTGCACTGAACATTGTGACGTCGACGCCGCTCTCCGCTAGGGTCTGCTTGATCCATCTACTGATAGTTTGAGACGAAGCTTTTTTATATGGTCTTTTAACCGTTAGCAGAAGGCTCTCGGTTCCTTTGGGACGTAAATTTGATGTTACCTCGAGGTAATCATCGAGAGTCTTTGCAGGACATATCCTGGGATTTTCTCTGAAATACGGTAAGTATAAAACGGGTTGTTCTCGATTTACGGCAGAAGTTTTTATCATATCGGTTATAACAATTTTTATACCAGAGGGAGACCTGTTGATGTTTTGCACTTTAATGAGGGAGAAGGTTTGTACTCGATGAGAAGTACATAATGCTAATAAAATTGATAATTTTCTTGTCAATTTGTTAAGAACAAGATTAGTATTAGGGTACCATTGGGAAACATAATCTAGCGCTAATTTTGGGTCCCAAGTAATAGTATATTTGGGACGAGTTGGCTTTTGTCTGTAAATTCCTTTGAGAAGACGTTTAATCCGCTCATCTGCTCCAATGTTATTCCCGAGGAGTAATGAAAGGGCAGATCGGTGGCTATTGATAGCGCCATATGATGCTCCCTTATTAAAGAGTTCAACTAGGAAAGCTATAACTGATGATACCGAAGCTTCGAACGTATTGAGATTATTTTCACTACAAAAAAGCCACCAATATTTGTATGTGACAGAATACTGTTTCATTGTATTGTCTGAGATGGAGCCTAACATTAAGTCTAGCGCTACATCTGGGGTATTTATTCTTGTAAATGCTGTCCTGAGAGCGTGGCGGCCCCCAGGGTAAGGCTGCCGTGAAGCGGGTGGCGAGACCTGTAATTGGAATGTAAAAGGCCTTCATTAGGTTCGAAGAAAACAATATCTGACGTGAGCATTCTTTTTAGCAATGGGAACCAAGGCTGTCCGGGCCAGTAAGGAAAAACTAGGATGCCGGTGGCTGCGTCGTCAATTACTTTTCTCAAACATTTTAGGATAAGAGCAAAGGGGGGAAAAGCGTAAAAATAAGTTGATTGCCAACTAACTGTAAAAGCATCTACGGTTATAGAATCAGGATCCGGTTTCCATGAAATATACTGAGTACATTTGGCATTGGTGCGGGAAGCAAATAGATCAATTTTTGGTTCACCTAACTTTTGAACTATCGTTTTGAAGGCCCAATCCGATAGTTCCCATTCTGTATCTAAATTTGTTTTCCGGGATTCTTCATCGGCTTGACGCAAATATGTATACATTTCGTTTCTCACACCATTGCCAAATTGTTTTTGTCAGTTCATTTAAATGTGGGAACCGAATTCCTCCCATACGATTAATATAGCTAATCGCAGTTGTATTGTCAACGCGAAGCAATATGGAACAGTTATAATGCGAGTTTGCAAAGCACTTCAAACCTAGGAAAACCGCTAGCAATTCGAGGTAATTGATGTGAAACGATAATTCCTCGTTCTTCCAGCCACCGTTTGCTCTATTGCCATTACAGACTGCCCCCCAGCCAGACCTAGAAGCATCCGTAAATATTTCTAAATCGAAACAAATATCTTTTCTCATGGCGTGACATGTTAAGTCTATATTTATTTTCCACCATTTTAAGTCAGGTAAAATTACTTCCGACAGATTTATTTTTGCTTCGAAATCACAATGCTTTTGAAGGGCTAAATATTTCTGACGTTCGAGTGTTTTGGTGTATAACCAACCATATCTAACTGCGGGGCAAGCTGCAGTAAGTACGCCAATTAACTGAGACAATTCCCTAATGGAACATTTGGGGAGAGAAGAGAACTTTGTTACTAAGTGCATGATCTTAATTCTTTTTTCCTCTGGCAGACTTAGTGACATATCGACGCTATTGAATATGAAACCTAGAAACTTACAAGTTTGTCTAGGTTCAAGACAACTTTTTTCGTAATTAATGACAAAACCTAGGCATTTGAGCAACGTTAGTGTTTCATTAACGTTGTCGAGACATTCATCGTAAGTATCGCCTATACACAAAATATCGTCGAGATATATGACTGATCTATAGCCCCTATGTCTTAGATGGTTAATAACCTCCTTCATTAACTTAGTAAAAACCCTAGGAGCAACAGATAAACCATAGGGCATAGCATTGAACTCGTATGTTTGATCGAACTGAAAACGTAAGTATTTACGATGTTCTTTGCAAATCGGGACTAAAAGGTATGCTTCCTTTAGATCAATACTTGCCATGTAACCGTTTTTAGGTAAAAGCCTAGCTGCAGTCCTATGGTCCTCCATTTTAAAATGGGTAGTGGAAACGAACTCATTTAGCTTTTTTAAATTCAATATAAACCGTTTCCCTCCGTTGGGTTTTGAAGTTAAAAAGATATTAGAAACAAAATCATTTTTAGTTCTGTGACATGGGGATATAGCTCCTAAGTCTAACAATTTTTTGATAGCTTTTAACATATGCGGTTGATCGCTAGAGGATACAGAATTATCAACAATTGCTGTAGCTTGATTCACCTTTTTAGAAAAAGGTATAGAATACCCTTCAGAAATCCATTTAAGGATTACTGGATTTTTGCTTATTTTACGCCAACAATTATAAAATTTCTGGATTCTGCCAGCGTGTACCTCTATTGTTGTTGAGACGCTGCACGTTGTTTGCTCTGGGATGATCTCTGTTGAGCACTCCCTGTCTGAAACTTGCGGGCTGTTGAGGCAGTCCTCGGCCCCCCTCGCCCCCCCCTGTTCGACGAGAAGCGAGAAGGGCCTCCCCAGTTTCCCTGCGAGCGCGGCCGATTCGTTGGTTGATATGAAGTAGAAGGAGTTTTCAGGTTTGGTGGCGGCTTCTTGATTTGCAAGCCATGTTTTTCTATAACTTTCGTGGCTTTTATTTTCTCTGAAGTTTGCTTCCAAAAAGCATTACATCACGATCAGAGTTTTGTATAATATTTAGGAACGATTTGTCGAGGCCTGGAGTGACAAACTTCTTTCTCGCCTCTGTTTCTTCAAAGTGCAGATCGCACAACAAGCGACAGCCGTCGCTTAAATGTTTTATGGCCTGAACTTTATCCTTCTCATCGTCAAGGAGCAGATCTAACCCTCTATTAAGAGCAGCAATTCCGTGTCCTAATTGCTGTTGTACTGCTTCTACTCTTTTGTCACGAGTACGGGCACTTTCGTTCACTGCTGCCAGGATTTCTGGGTTTAATTGAGGCGCTAGTAACAGAGAACAATTTTCAGGAATCAGGTACTCTTTGTAGAGCCTTTCCTTTGTTCCCTTATCCAGCCCTTTCCGGAGGATAGGTAGCCAAAGCCTCGTGAGGTTTTCGTGTATTTTTGAACCGAACCTTGGTGTCTCTTCCGTGGTTTCGCCTAACGCATCAGCTCTTTTCTACGTATACCTACGAATATAGTTTATGTTTGTATTAATTGGCAAATGTAAGAAAAAGCTGATTAAGGGTTAATAAAAATATAGGTCAATAAAAAATAGGTTCATTTTCATGAGTACTTGCAACCCCTGAAATATACTAAAGTTCTTTATTGTTGATCGAATTCATGAACATTCTATTTGATTGTCAATCATGTTTAGTGACGCGCAGTGGTCGCGCACCTCGTTTGCGTGTTACAACTAGTCACAATATCTGTTGGTCTGCTGAGTGACGCTGTTTCTTATCTTCATTATTTCAGTTGTAAAGCCGAATACTCCGGGGAGAGGTGCGAACTAAACGCGTGCCATAAGCACTGTTTAAACGGCGGTGTTTGTTCATTGAACGAAGAGGGTAAGCCGGCCTGCCAGTGCACAGCAGGTTACGATGGTGAAAGATGCGAAGTGTCCATCTGTAAAGACTATTGTCTACGAGGAAACTGTAGTGTCGGTGCTGAGGGCCAACCTCAATGCAGGTAAATATATACCATGTTACCCATGGAGTTCGTTGTATAGATAATACAAACACTTTTATAACTAACTAGCGGACCTAACAGATGTCAGCCCGCCCGATTCTATTGTTACCCAAACTCTATAAACATCAAAATAAAGCTACTATAGATATGTGTATATACCGGAGTTCTGGAACGCAAGAATAATAAGGAACATAGGAGTGGGTTTTAGTCAGTTAAAGTGTGACACGCCCTCCCGCTCTGCCCTAGAGCGAGATAAGTCATTGGATGATTTCTCGCCTAAAAAATCTCTTGTTCAGCAGGTCTGCTGGAAGTTTCTTTTGAAATAAGCAGAACCTTCGTACAAATGTTTATAATGATTTGATTTGTCTTTCTTTTGTTAGAAGTGTGTACAGAAATAAAAAAATCAGTCGAATTGTATAAAAGGAGTTCAATATCCATAGAGCAGTGGTGGCCGAGTGGTAACGGCCCCCACAGTTTACAAGTTGTAAGTCACGGGTTCGAATTCAGCCAGACGCATTACTTTGTTTAATTTAATTCATCACCACTGCTCTCAAAACGGTGAAGAAAAACATCGTGAATAAACCGGCATATAGTAGAGCCAAAAAATCGAGGATAATTTCACGTCCTTCACTCCGCACTGGGTCCGCGTGGTAGATTACGACCCATTCCTTTCCTAAAGAAGATGCCCGAGTCCCAGCATATGAAAACATTATCAGATTGATTATGCTACATGATTATGCTCCTGACTAATCGAGTAACACTGTTTCTTGTCTTTATTATTTCAGTTGCACAGTCGGATACACGGGGAAGAGATGCGAAGTGAACGCGTGCCATCAGTATTGCCTTCACAACGGCGTATGTTCTCTGAACGAGGAAGATGAACCGAGCTGTGAGTGCACAGCTGATTATGAGGGTGGAAGATGCGATGTTGCTATCACACAGGCTGGTGATTGTGCTGATAGCTCGACGCAGCAAGTACTACGAGACCCTCGCAGCGAAATGAGACTAGTGTTTAAAGAAGAGTTGAAACATATCCTGCAATTGATCTCTGATAGACTTGATGGGGATGAAACCAAGTGTTAGAGTTTAGTTATTTAAATTAGCTTTTTTGTATGTGACGAATCATTTTGACGTTGAAAATTACTGTCGTCTTGTACCACTAGATGGCGTAGTTTAAGTATGTTTATGAACCTGTTTCGTTAAAATAATATTGATTTTTGTAGTTCTAGTGTGAGTCTATGTCGTGGTCAGATCTTAGAAGCAATGACTGGCGATACGGTTGGCGTAGTGGTCAAGCGATTGGCTGTTACACCGCGGGTCGTGGGTTCGACTCCCGCACGAAAGAAAAATTATGTATGTCTGATTATGGTTTCCGCATCATTGCATGTGGCCGGAACAAATATTTGTATGACCTACAGATAGCTGTGTCCTGGAGGTCTGGGTGTCTTTTGTGAGTTCACATGTTTGTAAATGCATCCGAGACACAGTAGTAATTCCTAGTGTGGAACACAGTTTTGTTTAAAATAAGAAAACTCACTTCATGGTGTGACCGACCATTTCATGAAATGTTTTAATTTCGTTAAATAGCAGTCTAAAACTGGCCAAATCTTTTAAACGTTAATATTTTGTGACTTGTCAATTCACGTTTGGCCATATTAACTAGCTTGTGCCAGTGGTTTTGCTTTCATGAATGTGGATTGTTCAGACAAACTAGATCTCCATTTAATCCGTTTAAGGGCTGAATTTTATAAAATCATTTTTTAGTGCTAAAAAGAAGACTCGCGCAAAATTCCACGTTATTATACCCAGTTGTTTCGTCTGTGTGTTGATATATCAGACAGTTTCTCGTTTTATATAATGATGTATATGAAGGATTGCTACGATGATAAATGTCTTAATATTATAACAACTTATGTATTGTTCTTGTGAGTACAAACATACTTGAGAATACAATTAAAAAATAAAAGATAGATAGATACATAAATTCTTTATTGTACACCAAAAAATAAAGCAATTACATAAGAAACTTAAAATTAATAGTGTGTCACAATGGGCTAGGTGGTCTGCTTTGAAATGAAAAGTCAATTCCAATCAAAATCGTTCAGATGTCCTTGGCACAACTGTAGATACCATAGCGTCACTCAAACTGCTGATTGACTGCAGTCCCATATATATCAAATAACGCAGCTTTGCGTCGTATTTCACTGCACATGTGTACTTCGTTTCAAAATTATTATTCGGTTTTAATTAAACCTACGTTTCATAATCAAAACAAAATCAGCACCTCTACCGGTGGACTGTATAACAATTTTACGATATGATCACTCAAGTTTGATCATAATTATCATAGACAAATCGTAAGTTTAGATGTTAACATCGTTAAAGGCAGAGTGCTCATTGATTTAACTAGCCCATATCATGGGCGCAGTTCAGCGGGCACGATTCCGTTTTCATTTAATGAAAAACTATTTTTTTTGCCAATGGAATGATTGATCCAATGATTGACCAATTTTAAGATTTGACCACAATAATTATCTTCTAATACGTAAAAATCTCGTGTCACAGTGTTTGATTTTATATTCTGTAGGTCTTAGAATAGTTCGTAGGCTAGTTTTGGCCCTCCTAACTTCACCCTCATTTCTTTTCTTAAATATTCATAGTGGAGAACAAATTTTGACGAGTCAGCAAGTAATTATATATACTCCTTTTGGTAATTATAATTTAAAAAAAATTAAGCATGGTCTGTGTCCAATAGCGGGCGTTTTTCTTTATTTTGATTTTTTTTTTCCGAAATGGACTTATTAAATGTTTATTTACTGATGACGTGTGAAAACTTTAAAATTACTGTTATTTTTTAATTATTATTATTTGATGACTTAAAATCTGTACTTCTATAAGTTTATATTACTTTATAAATTTAGAGTTTATTTTTACACTGTAGACTTTGATTGTGACGATTAAGTAATGCACATATTAACTGCACATATATGCTGACACTTCATGCTCTTGATCCACATAAGCCAGAGCTGACCATTTAAAATATCTAGGTGTCACGATTGACTCAAATCTAAATTTCTGTAAACATATCGAGTTATTGTGTACGAGAGTGCGCAAATTAATATGTGTTTTTTTTTTTAATTTACGGAACATAGCCGATTACAAATTAATTAAACAGGTCTATTTGGTTTTGTGTCAATCCAGTCTTACATATTGCATAACTTCTTAAATAATTTTACTCCCGTTAGAGCGTGCTCAAAGAGCAGTTCTCCAGGTTGCAACCTTTCGCCCTTTTAGATTTCCTACGCATCAAGCTTTACATAGCGTGTAAAGTGCTTACAGAGCGGCAATTATTTATTTTAAACATAGTACAACTCCAGCATACTACACTTCCTTTTGACCCCTTACCATCCGACAAGAGAAGGAAGGAATTGGTTTGCATACAACAGACCAGACATACCTTTGCTAAGCGTTTTTACGTGTTTTTAAGACCTTTTCTATATAAAAGGCTTAACAAAGTACTAAGCGTCTATAGCGTAAGGTATTAAAAATGTAGTAAGATGTTGTCAGAATATTTAATGATACTCAATTACACAGACACAGAACAACTTCTAGAAATTTTGGCATAATGCATATCTAATCCCCTCGTTAATGTTTATTTTTGTATACATTCATATTCATAGTTTTTAGGTATTATTGTAGCATAAGCTTTTTTTCGTAGTTATAAATAGAATATATTATTGTAATAGTATTACTCTAATTTTAAATTTTACTGTCGCTTTGAAACTGAACTGTAAAGTGATGGCCTGAAACACAAGTTAAAAAAAATCTGATCGCCCAAAATCGAGCTCAAAGGCGTTGGTTACAAACATACAGGTGAAGCTAATATAAGCGTGTTAATTAACCTAGTTCGGGCGGTCCACTAACAAACATTGCACATCCGAACCACGATTATTTGCACCTTTAATAATATTTTAGTTTTAGTATATTTTTAGGCACTGAAATGTATGAACAACCTTATTACTGTTGGCTTAATGTTTCTTTTTTTGTAAACGTTATTTGAATAAATTTATTATTAATGAAATAAAAGTTTTTTGATTGGACCGTTTCATTTTCATTGAGTACAGTAACCCATTGCGGAGCAGTGGTGTCCCAATGGCCTCGACTAACAAGTTGTAGGTCGTGAGTTCAAACCCAGCCAGGTAGAATACTTTGCGTAATTTATTTTACCACCACAGTTCTCAAAATGGTGAAGGAAAACATAGAACCAGAAATCCGATGACATGTGACATCTACTAATCCGTATTGGGTCCGCTTGGTAGATTACTGCTCATATTCACTCCTAGAGAGGTCTGAGTCCCAGCAGTTGGAACATTACAAAGTTGATTATGCTATTTATATGCTCTATATATATATATAATCGAAGCTGTGAAAAATATATCTCGACATCTTAAAAAGTAAAATCGCTTTCTACATCCTGCTCAGTACCCTCATCCTCATTTTCCTACCCTTGTCCCGTTTTATTTGTGGTCGGCGCAACACGTTTTTTTCTTCTATTCTGTCTTGTCACTCGTCACGCTATCATTAAACTGTGCACTAGCTTCTGACGTTTTATAAGTGCCCATGTAGGCCTATGTGAAATAAAATATTTTTGATTTGATTTGAAACTCCTTTTCTTTCACATCACTTCTCACATAATCCTTTCAGCTTTTCTTTGGTCTCCCTCTCTCTCCATCCAACCACATATAAAATTCATAAATCTTTTATCAACTTACGTTTCAAAAGACATTAAACATGTTTAGTCCAATGTAATAAAATAAAAAGTCTATTTACGAGATTTTTTTTTAAAAGAATTGATTTATTCAGAGTGTGAATTCAATAGAAACCTAGGTAACCACACAAACCTACAAGTTATGTGTTTTCAAAATATCAAAAGAAATATGTACAATAACGTAATAATCACGTAAGAGTGGTTGTATGGAAATATATCGCAGGTTGGACGCTCTTAACGCTTGTGACCTAGTGAGTGCAACCCGCCGCACTATTGCACTATTTGACTCGAGCAGGCGCCAAGTGCGCAGTGCGGCCTCTTGGGTTTTTTTGTTATTATTGATTAGCTCAAACTTATGAGCGAGAGAGAGTGCAATACAGAGTTATGAGTATACAAGGCGTTGGGTGGAGAGGGAGAGAGAGACCAACGAAAAGATGGATGGATTGTGTGCTTTATGCACATTACACTGTACAAAGGCGGACTTAATGCCATAAGCATTATCTATCAGTCGACCTTAGGATGGTACAGAAACAATATGGCAGGTGCAACTTAGTAAATAGACAAACAGAAGAGAGACAAAAACAATAGTAAATACATACCTACTTAGATAAATACATACAAATAAAAAGTGTTATGGTGAAAAAACCAATCCAACCAATCAATGCTGTGATGATTCTGTCAAGTTCTTGCGAATATGCTCACCTTAAAAGAAAATCGGCTGGTCGCCATCCTGATATACAGAGGGAGCGCATTCCAGAGAGATATGGAATGCGCCTGGACAAAAAATGAGGAGTGAATAAGTCCAGAGCGGTGTGAGAGACATCGTAGAAGACGATTATTTGTAGACCGAAGATTATTATTGTGCCTAGAGCAGAGAAATTGAATTTATGAAATCAGATAAGATGGAGAAGAAGGTTTATCAAGAAATGAGAACAGGGTAGCAAGGCCCTTAGCGCTCTGCGCTGACGAATTGGTAACCATTTCAAGAGCGTACGATGCTTGCATATATGATCATGTTTACGGAGGTTGAAGACAAATCGAATGCAGTTATTCAGAAGGCGGTTAAGTTTATTGAGGAGATCTGCATTCAGGTCATAAAAAGTAAGTAAAGTAAGATAGTGATAGCATGACGAGTGACAGGGCAGAATGGAAGAAAAAAACGTGTTGCGCGTACCGCAAATAAGTTGGGACAAGGGCAGGAAATGATGATGATGATGATTGGCTCAGGCTTGGTCACTACCTCACCTGATGATAAGTGACGTTGGTATCGTCGATGGAGCTCGCTTGCCTAGAAGTAACCTAATCACGCTTAACCTACAAACCTCTAAGTCGTAGCCATCAGGAAACTCAGACTACGGTAATTCAACTCTTTGACTGGACGCACTATATATATGTTCCCAAAACTTTTGGGTGTGATATCCATCATGTACTTATCGGAGGTAAATCACCGTACGTTTTGTCGTCCTATAATGGAAAGAGTTTGGCGAAATCAGACTGGACTTCGACGCACTGTCCCTGAAATATAACCGGCAAAAAAACTGACAAGCTAGCAAACGGAGTCGCCGTTAAAATTTTGAAGCTCTTTTTAAAAGTACACGAAGTTCAGGTAGGAATTATATAGTAGCACATGAAACCCTTTCAAATCTAACGATAACAAGATAAGGCTTAAAATGGCTGGGCACAGTTGTACGAGTAGTGATGACCTTTCTGAATCTTTTAGATAAGACCGAGTCTGGTGTTTCACAGTGGTGTGTTTAGTCGCCCATATTTTTTAACACTTACACAATATAATATCATACGTATCATTTTGGATGAATAGGTGAAGGGTGTACCACAGTGGTGGCGAGTGATACATAACGTATGATATACACGAAACGACCCTTGTAAAAATCAAAGAATTATGATATCCCACTTAAAAAAAAAAACTTGGTAACAAATTGTACATTTTGGTGTAAGTGCGCAAACTTTGTCACTAAACCGAAGTGAAATATTGCGCGAGGTCGTTTTCAAGCTGAGAACTACTGTTTTACAATCGCTGTGCAGTTGATTCTAATAGTTTGTGGTATCCCGCTGCTGATGTTTTACTTTCGCCGATTTTCTCTCGCAAGTCGTGACGCCAGCGTTTCCTAGGTCTTCCTCGACGATATTGCAAGACAATTCTGGCCGAAAGGTCATAATAATTATATTTTCTCTTTAAGCTACAAAATCATCTTCTGACTTCTTCCGCTCCAGTCTGGAGCCAGAGGGTATCAGACTTTTATAGACTAAAACCATACCTATGTTCCTTCAGCTGCCCTTGCGTTCTAAGACCACGGTATCCTTACCCATTGTATTACTATAGACTTCGGCCCTGCTGAGGCTCTTTGAAGCTCGCGTGGGACACTACGCGCCGTTGATGACTTGAGCTCGTACTGGACGGTCGGATGGTAAGACGACCCATTGCTCTTCGTCTGCAAGTCCACGCCTACGACGGCTGGTAGTCGTAGTCAGGGTCTCGGTGACTGGGGTGTGAGGACGTCCGTTCCCTCACGCGAGCGACCTCCTCCTTTGCTAGCATTACTACTTCGAGTATTTGAGAAGAGAGGTCGCCGCCACGTCACGATATGATGAGAATCTAATTATTATTTTGCTGACTTATTCTGGTTTTAAGTTTTGAATTTCGATTTCATAAAATGTAACGTGACACACAGTCGTGTTAAGGATTCTGTTGCTTTCCTGTCCAAACAGTACGTAATAGTAGTATTTTTTTAATAAACACAATGACAAGACATCTTCACATTAATCGTTAGGCGAGGATTTCAAAAGGTGAGCCAATGACTTCCAAACTGAGCACCGCTTAATGTGTCATAACCTACCTACGTATGCGACTCTGACTCACCCTTGACTGGTTTTTATATCTAGGACAGCTATACGATATTGGGTCGAACGGAAATAAAAGAAAAAAGGAAATAAGTATATGCGCAAACACAGGTGCACTTGTAGAAATGAAACGTACGAGGTTCGAATGCCAACTGAAACTGTGTTTATTAATTCCTTCTAGGTACTTATAGTTGATACCTATGCACCCAACAATATTCCCCCTTTTTTTTAATAAATGTTACATAATTTTGATTAATACAAGTGGTTTTATTCTATTTATTATAACTTTAGCTTACAATCCATAATTACATAAACTTTAGCTTATAGTAGGTACATTACATAATAGCTTGCTTTATCTTACCGTAACAATGTTTATAATATCAACTGTAGCCAAGTATCGATTTACTAGTTTGCTACAGTATGATGTTTTATTTTATTACAACCATGAGTTTGAAGTACCTACATACAAGTTTAATATCGTGTGTCGTACATCTGAACTATAATTTGTGGCGTACACTTAATTTGCTGAACACTTTAATGAAACTAAATAAGAAATAATTCAGTTAAAACAGCTAAAGCAGTTAATCTGCACTTACTTCGAATGGCTTTAGTTTATTCACACACTAGGTGACGTGTACACGAACGCGGTGAACGGTAAGTGCACGTTTAGGGCCACAATAGTTGTCGCTAAGAGTAGCTCAAGGCAGCGGCATCGCCCGCATGAAGGTCGTTAACTATCACTAGAGAACATACACACAAACATACGAAGAGTCGGATTTTTCTTTCGAAGTCATCAGTCTACCCGTGTTCCGAACTTTCTAATCCGTTCAGTCGTTGAGGCGTGACGTGCTTGATTAACAATCATTCAAACTTACATATTTACACATTTAATTTAAATACGGTGTCAGATAGGAAGTAGGACAGTAGCAAGTCAGACTAGCTGTTATCCGCGCTTTCCCATTTTAAGGAAACTATGTACTTGATGTGTGTCAATATGCAAATCCGATCAACTACTACAACACAACGCCGTCTAGTCCCAAGCTAAGCAGAGCTTGTGTTATGAGTCCTAGATCACTGATAAACATACTTATATATTTTTAAATACATACATAATTATATATCTACACTTCTACACTAATACAATAGAATAGAATAGAATATAATAAACTGTATTGTACACCAAAAGTAAAATTACAATAAACATAAACTTAAATCTATGGGTATACAATCAGGCGGTCTTATCGCTTATAGCGATTTCTACCAGACAACCTTAGGATGGATTGAAACGAATAACACAATACAGGGGTAGTCTGCGGTGTACTGCTAATAGATATCTTTGAAATAATATATATATATATATATATATATACATATTATATATATATATATATTTATATTTCTATGTATAAATATTATATTATACTTACACAATTTCATCAGAAAAAAAAAGAAAAACATAAAGAAAAATAAAATCAAAATAAAGTAGAGATGGTGAAAGAAATTGAATTAAATAGCACCAGGATAGCGTTAGAGATGAAGAAAATGGTCTTCAACTTGATTTTTGATGGAAACTAGTAACTGGGCTTGTCTAATTGGTAACGGCAACGCGTTCCACAAACGTACCGCCTGGATCGCAAACGACTTGTCACCGTTTTCAACGGACTTATGAACGGACTTACAATGTGAGGCAGGACGATTGACATTCCTCTAAACTACGTAAAGAATGGTGTTGAAGCCTCACTTCAATTCTGCACCACTAGTTTAAGTTAGCAATGATTAGATAAATAAATATTAGCTATAAGTTTTTTATCAGGCGTTAACTACCAACCACCGCCATCAGGGCTGTTTTATCCATTAGGCACTTTAGGCAACTGCCTAGGGGCCCCGCCAGGTTCAGGGCCCCCACGCTTCAGGAAAGAAATAGACTGTTTCATAAACAGTAAAAAAATAATTTTTAATTTTGATGACATGACATTTAACTAGCAATCCTAGCATTAGGTTATGCGAAAAGCGGTCAACAGAATATAGAGTTAATAAAACACAATTTTTCATTAGGGTTATGTAGGTTGGGTTTTCGGTGGTAATTTTGGATTGATACGTTCAGAATAATAAAATATTTAAGATTTTTTTTAACTTAGTTCACACTAAGTTAAAAAAAAATCTTACATATGCGGTTAAATTATAAACTTAGTTCAGAAATTATTATGTACAACTTTTCAACCCATCAATTTCAAAATAATTTTCCTAAAAAGTCTTTCATTGCCACAGGAAATTATTTTTCATTTTCTTATTTTTCAACATGATGCAGATTGGAGTCCGTAATAATAGGTAAACATTGTAAGGTCAAAAACCTGCGCAAAAACGAACGCGGATTATTTCTCTACGTCTCAATATGCTTGAAAGACAGAGAAAGGTGTCATACGATCCCACTCTTACGCGCCCTGCTTACTCCCACAAAATACTACAATTATAAAGAAAAAGAAATATTACTTACGGAAATAATGCATCAGTGGTACATAGAAAATTGCGAGTGTGTTTGTGAGCGGATGTTTATGTCCACGGAGCAAGTTTATGCCACTGATTTGTTGTTTTCTGACTAAAGTACCTACGCCCAACACCACCGCCGCACTATGAAAAATATGGGTCGTTTGCTGATTAAAAATCCATATCTCCTTTATTTTTATAGATAAAGAGTTGAAATTTTGCAGTGACATAGTACATACTATAGGTATTTAAATATACATTTAATTAATATACAAACAGGGTTACAAATAAACGCACTAGGGTTTACTCGCAGTTTTACTTGCGTCTAAATTCGCGATGATGTCAAAAAACCGTACGTATGTTATTTTAAATTCACTACAATGTGGTTTTTGTTTATTTTTAATTAATGCCTTCTACGAAGTACCTAGGATGTAAACACAATAAAATAAACTCAAATAATATAACAAAAAAAATATTTATAGTTTTTACTCATAATAAAATCAGTCTAAAAAATTGTTCAAACAAAATATCCTTTTTTTTTTATGGTGGGAAAAAATCATGCATTGACATCCCCTGCCCTTGGGTGGAGCGGGAGATAGTGTCAGACTCTTACTGACTAAAAGACCCACCCCGTTCCTTCTAGCCTTCATACCGGGGCTCGAGCGCCCTTTCGGATAACCCTGGCCCCAGTAGGCTTCGACCCGGCTGGGTCCCTGCTGTTGCTGACAACTCCTTGAGGCGCGCGGGAACAGTGCGCGCCGTCGACGCCTTGGGCTTGGTCCGGACAGTTACCGGACGGCCGGACAGCGAGCTACCCATTGCTCACTGTCCGCAAGCCCGCGCCTACGGTGGCCGGAAATCGGGATCAGAATCCCGGCGGCGGCGGCGGCGGCGATAACGCCGTTGCCTGATGCGTTCGGCCTCCTCCTTTGCGAGCATTACTGCTTCGCAGAAGTCGGCGACCGCCTGCCACTCCTCCTCGCTCCGGACCATGGCCTCAACCAAGGCCCGGCGCGAGAGGTCTCCACCGCCGATCGCCCCCACGAGGGCACGGCGATGCTCCGCCCAAGCAGGGCACACCTCGACTGTGTGCTCCACCGTGTCCTCCGGGCATTCCGCACAGTGGCGACACCCGGGCGTCACTTCCGCACGAATCCGGTGCAGGAAACTCCCGAACGAACCATGTCCGGTAAGGACCTGCGTCATGCGGAAGGTAAGGACACCGTGAGGTCTTTCCAGCCACGCCTCAAAGAGGGGACTTACCGAAACAAAATATCCTGAATTGCTTCAATCAAGCACAATCAAAAATCAATCAATCAGGCAATTTTTATACCTGAAAAGTGTCAGGATCCGTGATTAGTTGAATCACTCTCAAGAGTTGCAGAGTGTCTTCGGCTAGTTCCTTGACATTCTTTTTAGATATTTTGTGAATACTTGTTATATATCTTAGATCCCATGTACTTAGACAGTACCTAATGTATGAAATACATCTTTATTTGCTGCTGATCTTGAACATTTTCTCGAATGATGTGGTGTAAAATTTTTGTAGCATTGGGCGTCTTCTCTTGTTGTTAAAGCAGGCAGAGTTATCTATAGAAAATTCTGCGTACAACCAACTAATATTGGCTTTAAGAAATTTACCTGTAAAACTTGTGCAACAACAACAAATAACAAAAACAATTTCTGGTGAAAATCACATAATACCGCTAGTAAGTTATTTTTTAAATATGATAATTTTCAGGTAAAAATGTTGATAGGGCTGAAATATTTTTATCATTCTAAGTTTGTAACAATCAAATAATGTCTAGAATAATTAAAAAACCCCAATATAAAAGTAATCATTATTTTGGAGAATAAAATAATAACGAACTATAGGGATTGTGGTGTTGGGTGTTCTATGGCCAACTTTTTATATCAAAATCGAATAAAGATTATGTGTATCATGTCACATTCTTTATTACAACTAGAAGATATGCAAACCCGTAGAATATTACCACTAGAACCTAATACAATAGTCATTTATTTAGTTTTCGTGAAAATTAATTTGGGATGTTTTATCACATGACGCTTCATAACACTAAAAAGTGCAAATATGCGCAAGATTTTCTTTTTGCATATGTCAATTAGATACCTTGCGTAGGATATAAGATTCAATTTAGAACTGAAGAAGAATTGAATTGCTGTTTTTTGAATTGAATCAAATTATGAAAATATTATACCTTAAATTGAGCTGTAAAATAATAAATAATAGACGCATTTAAAATTAGCATCGTAATATTTGTGTTAAAATACCTATTCGCTTTTAGCGTTGGGTTGCTAACTAGACCGGGGACTTGTAGCCGTAAATAAAACCAACAGTTGATGGTCTGGTAATATCTGATTTTTTTTTTTTTTTTTTGTGTGGCCTCTCGCAGGTCAACCTAGGAGGTTGTCGACTGCTTAACCGGACTTGCCTGTGGCGGCCTTGATCTCTAATCAAAGCCTCCAGCCAGGGCTTACTATACTAACTTAAAACTAAGCGACTACGCTAAGGGCACCCCCTGTGGGGTACGAGCCTCGGCTTAGGGCGTCGCTGGGGGAGGGCAGCAAAGGGACGGGCTGGATCTAGCAAAAATTTTATTATTATTATAGGGGAATTTCAGACTACTGGCTCAGCGGCGCGGGCTGGCTCGAGCAAGGGACGGGGAGGACAATTACGGGTTTGTCGCGGCGGGCCTCGGCGGCGAGGACGGAAGGATCGCGGTCTGTAATGTTTTTTAACTGTGCTAGTTTCCCTACGGCTCTCTTGGAGCAGGGTAGTGGGGTCGTCGGGGGCGATTAGGGTATGCCTAGGGCGGCGAATCTTGGAGATGCGGGAGGGTTCGTATCGGGCTGCCGATGCGATAAGGGGGTTGCGGTGCTTCACAGCAGTGTCAAAGAAGCGCTTGCACAGGCGTTTCATGAACTGCTGGATGGTGGGGACTCTGAGATCTAAATGTAGATTCTCATTTCGGATGTAATAGGGGGCTCCGAGGATTTTTCGGAGGGTACGGTTTTGGAGGGTCTGCATCCGGTGGAGGTGACGGGCCTTGGCGTGTGCGAAGATTGCACAGGCATACGTCATGATCGGGCGAATGACTGCCGTGAAAAGGCGCAACTTGCACTTGCGTGACAATTTGCTGCGGGCAGTCAGTAGGTAATGAAGCCTACCCTGAGCGAAAGCAGCTCGCGAGCGAGCCTGCTTTATGTGCTCGGCGAAGGATAGGCGTTCGTCGAGGATCACTCCGAGGTACTTGGCTTGCTTCTCCCAGGGGATCGGCTTGCCGTACATGGTGATCGGAGGGGGAGGGGGGTCAGATCTCCGCCGTCTCGCATAGAGAACGGCTTGACTCTTATCAGGGTTAACCTCGACTCTCCATTTCCGGAACCATTTGCCCAAAATGTTTGCGGAGGTTTGGAGGTTGCGAGCGATAACTCTGGGGTCATGACCTGTGTAGTAAATAGCCGTATCGTCAGCGAATAGCGCCAACTTAGACTTTTTACTTTTGGGGATATCGCTGGTGAACAACGTGAAGGCTAGAGGGGAAACAACGGAGCCTTGAGGTACTCCTGCTCTGATGGGGTGTGGGGAGGACAGAGCTCCCTCGACTCTATAGCGAAAGGTGCGATTCGACAGAAAGTCTCGCATGATGAGCACGAGACGATCTGGCACACCGAGTTGGTATAGCTTATAAAATAAGCCATTGTGCCAGACTTTGTCGAATGCTTTCGCTATGTCAAAGTACAAGACGCCCGTCATCGTGTTACGTTGGAAGCCAACGCTTATGTGCTCCACGATGCGGTGAACTTGATGGACACACGAGTGTTCGGTACGGAACCCGAATTGCTCGTCGGGGATGAGACCCTTGGTTTCGGCAAAATCTTTGAGTCGCTTATAAATAAGCCTCTCGTAGATCTTACCGAGAACATTGAGGAGACTGATGGGACGGTAACTAGAGGGGTCAGACTTGGGCTTGCCTGGTTTGGGGATGCCGATAACGGTGGCCTGTTTCCACGCTTGTGGGAATATATTATTGCTTAATGCGCCATTGAAGATGGCGGTCATTAGCATTATGAGCTGGGGGGGGAAGAGTTTGAACACTCTGTTCGTGATGCCGTCGGCACCGGGGGCTTTCCGTGGTTGAAGCCTTTTCACGATGTCCTCAACCTCGTCGGGTGTGACGGGGGCTAGAGGGTTATCGGGGTCTTCAACGGGAGGGAGGGAGGCTCTTCGTTCGACTTCAGCATCCACCATATCAATGTGGGCTTGGTCTACTAGATGAGAGCTAGGCGAACATTGGGCTTCGAGACTGTCGGCCAGGCACTCCGCTTTCTCGGAGTTGTCGAAAGCGACACTCCCATCAGGGCGGGTGAGCGGGGGCATGGAGGACTCTTCGGTGGAACGTAGCTTCCTTTGGAGTTGCCAGAAGGCGAGATGGGTAGGCTCAAGTTCGCTGAGCGTCTTTTCCCAGCGGGCGGAACGCAGCTCGGTCATACGCTTCCTTACAGCACGCTGTAATTTACGCATGTGAGCCTTGTTGGCGTCGCAAGGAAAAGCGCTATACGCACGGATAGCAGCGTTCTTCTCGGTCAACAGAGCCCGTACATCGTCCGGGATTTTCCAGCGACAGTCCTCTGTCACTGGAATCTCCCTTGAACAATCGTTCAGGACGGATTGTACGTGCTCTGTGAGCGAGTCGATCGCCTCCGTCGTCTCGGCGACTGAGACTATATGGTCAGGGATGGAGTCCAACTGATGTGACGTAGTAGATTTCAGTCGTTCGCTTACTTTCTTCCAGTCAGTGATCAGTTGGGATGGAGGGGGCTGGCCGGGGTCGAGATTTCCCGAGCGGGAGCCAAGGTGCATGACCACGGGGCGGTGGTCAGAGTTTAGTTCGTGTATTGCTTCTATAGATTGCAAACGGAGGTTTACATTCTTTAGCAGCGCTACATCGAGAACGTCAGGCCTATGATTGGGATCGTGGGGGAAGTGAGTGGGACACATCGGGCCGATGATGTCAAAATTCAGGGAAGCACCAAGGTTGAAAATGACCTTACCTCTAGGGTTGGTCGTGCTGCTGTTCCACGCGGGGTGTTTAGCATTGAGATCGCCCGCTAAGATAACGGAGTCACTCATGCCAAAGAGGGATGTCAGGTCTCTGGTGAGAGCGGTGGCTTCGTCTGTTAAGTTGGACGAAGAAGACGATGGGGGGTAATAGGCGGAGATGACTGTGATCGGCGGGTGACCAGTCATGCCTAGCCGACAAGCCGAGAACTCCAATAGAGATAGGGGCGCGGGTGGAGTTAGGGAAATGCAGTGCAATTCCTTTTTGTAGTAGATGAGGGTGCCACCACCGTGACAGCGGATCCTATCGTTGCGAACTATGCGATAGTTGGCAATCCTAGGATCTTTGAGGTGGGGCTTTAGATAAGTTTCCTGTATAAGGAGAATGTCTAGTTGATGGTCGCGGAGGAAGGCCGCGATCTCATCACGCTGGGAGTTAATGCTATTTGCATTGAAGAAACCTAATTTAAGGGATCGCGGTTTGGAGCAACAAACTTTCAGTCGCTTATCCATTAATTTAATTATTAAGGGTAACAGCTGGAAGCTTGTCCAGCTCGGACAGTGTTGGCCTATGCTGATTGAAGAGCTCAGCCATCTTCTTCAGGGTCACTGTACCCGTGGCTTTAGCCACGTGTAACTCGTCAGCTAGGTCTCTAGCATCCTGGGTCATAAATATGATATAATGCTCCAGGATGATTGAGCCAGCTGGGTCGGTCCTGGGAGGAATCACACCAGTGAACCGAGGCACAGCCTTAGGGGCTGCTGCTGGGACTGCGGGTGCCACAGGGGCGGGAGTAGGCGCTGGGATGGGTTTGGCCATCAAAGCTGGAATAGGCTGAGAGACCGCCAAGGCCGGGAAGGCCTTTTGGTGGTTCAGCCTGTTCCAAGGGGACGGGCGCTGGGGAGCGAGACGCTCGGGGAGCTGGGTTGAGGGGGCTAACCCTGAGGGGGCTTCTCTAAGCTGGCGTGCAGCGGCGCGCTTTGCGAGCTTTGGAGAAATTTTAGGGGCCTTGGGGCAACCCCGGTAGTTAGCCGGGTGCCCAGCTTGCCCGCACAGCACACAGCTGGGTGGCTCTGTGCAGAGCGTGCGGTCTTTGGGACGGGGGCATTCAGTAGTGCCGTGCTCACCCAGACACTTTACGCATCTGGGTTTTGCGTAGCAGTTGGACTGAGCATGTCCATAGAGTTGGCAGCGGTGACACTGGCCAACTATCGAGCTTTTATACGGCTTCTCAATTGAGATGCCGGAAAGAGAGCACACCGACTTGATCTTTAAGATCGGGTGGTGCCCTTCTGTAGGGTCGCAGACGACCAGTACCATATCGTACTGTTCTCTGCCACGAGCCTTGTGCAGGCGGTGAACCGCAGAGACTGGGACGCCCTGCGATTGAAGGTCGGACTTGATGTCGTCCGTGGGGATTTCCTTTGGCACACGTCTAATGACCACTCGGGTCGGCGTGTCCTCTGGGAGAGAGTATGTGTGGAAGCACACGTTCCTCTCTCTGAGCGATCGGGTAAGTTCCCGGTAGTCCGCGACTGTCGGGACTACGACACGAATGCCCTGCTGGCATGCTCGTGCGTTAGAGTAGTTGATCTTACGATCAACACACATCTTGGACACGTCCGTCCACTTCGCCTTGTCCTGGATGTACAAGGGAGGCGGGGGACGTTGCTTCTTTGCAGAAGCTGAAGGATTGCCGCTAGGCTGCGACAGCTGTGACGCTGGGGCGGGTTTGCTACTGAGGGTAGTAGCGGGGGCGGGGGTGGAGACATCAGTCTTCTTGGTCTTACTGGCGGGGGCCTTGGTCTTTTTCTTCCTCTTTCCTTGGACGACTTGATAGTCGTCGTCAGAGGAGGACTCCTGGGCCTCAGAGCCTCCAGGCTCTGAGTCAGTGTCTATGGGCACTGTCGTATCCATAGCCTCGCTAGGAGGGGGGGCAAGATTTCCCTCAATTTGGGAAGAACAGGGGTGGGAGGGAGGCAATCCCGTGGACGGGGCCTGAGTAGCTTCATCGGTGGAGGGATCCACCGATGAGGAGGGAATGAGCGGGACGGCCTTCCGGGTGCCGACAAAATTTCGGAACTTATCCCGGAAGCCATCAATGAAGGTGGGGTCTTCGACTAATACTTGCTCGAAGAAAGCAAGTATAGTCTCTGCCCGAATTATTTTAAGATCCATGGTATCCATGGTAGAGAATTAAAGGGGGGGCAACATGGGTTGAAAAGCCTTTGTCCCTAACACCTAAGTCCCCGGGTGGACGGGCCCGGGGGTGAGTGACCCTCCCAACAAGGGTTGTGCACGCTGGGAGGTGTGTACCTAATGGTGAGCCCTAAGCTTGTAAACCGATCGCCAATCTTAATGTGCGATCGGGCCCTGACAGGGTCTGGTGCGAAGGGATAGACACCCCAACCGACACCAGGTGTGTAGCTGGAAAAGAACTCGGAGTTATAGGTCTGACGAGGGGCCACCCCCAAGGCCAAGACCTAGCTCCCGACTCCAAATGACTGCCTAGCCCTGAAGGGGTTCGGCGGGTGTATTGGGGCAACACCCCCTTGGCTTGTTGACACCGTGAGGTATTCCCGCCAAGGACCACGAAACTGTGGCTTTTCCCTTAAGGGGCACTACGTTTTCGACTATTCCGTAAAGGAAATAGTCTATCGTCCACTGCCTTGAGAAAGGCGGCTTCCGATAGTGTTGTGGTCGGCGACCACTGATGACGTCACGGCGAGCGGGCGCGGCGAGACGTAGGAGGGGGCACGTAGCACAGAGCGGGCGCGATGCACGGGGCGGCACGTCCGTTCGGGGCGAGCGACGGGCAGCGAATCATCCTCTGATTTATTTTCAAAAACACCCTACTTATATATACATCATTCAAATTACCCTACGTTAAATCCACCAATAGCGACGCGCGCGCGCGGGGCGCGGGGCGCTATTTTGCACACGGCACTATTCGGCCACGAATCCATAAATACGAGTTGCTCGCTCGCGCGGTCCTTTTCGCCGGGTCGACGTCGTCGAGTGCAGATCTCCGCTGCGAGAGCCTACGAGTTCCGTCCGCGCCGCTGCGAAGCTTGAAGTGAAGGCCACATGATGAGCTTCTGCCTTGCTCTGCTAACGCTTACAAGCCCATCTTATTTCTTGACTTGTCGAAAACGCACTGCTTCACTATTTCTTTTCATGACATTGTCGAAAACGTATTGCTTCACTGTTTCTTTATATGAAATTGTCGAAACGTGGTAACCGGTTCCGAGGCACTGGCAACCGGCGGCGGCGCGGCGGCTACATCACTCCCCCCTAAGCGAAGCGTACGTTGTGTTTGACTGCGCGGCCGGATCGGGTGACGTACGTGTTGCGCGGCGCGCTAGGGATTGATGACTGAGGCTCGACGCTCGCGGTAGGTGTGCACTCAGTGCTCGGAGCTTGTTGTTGCGCGCATGTTGTTGAATTGAATTCTTCGTTGAGTAGGTGTGCTGGCTTGAGTCTGTCTATTGAGACAACTGTAGTTCGGAGTGGCATCTGTATGGTGAAGAGTTTGCTGTCGCGTTGGATCACCTTGAACGGGCCGTCGTAAGGAGGGGTCAATGGTCTTCGCACGGTATCATTTCGCACGAAAACATGAGTACACGTCGCTAGGTCCTTGTGAACAAACGTGCTCCTGTTGTTGACACGTGACTTTCTATTAGGTGCTAGTGACGACATTGATTCGATCAGTTGGCGGACGAATTCTGCGTCTTCTTTTTTTGGCTGTGTAGGCGCGAAGAAATCTGACGGTATTCTTAGTGTCGATCCGTAGGTCATCAGGGCCGGGCTGACTTGTGTGTCTTCACGCAGTGCTGTCCGTAATCCAAGCAGCACGGTCGCTAATTCATCGCTCCAATGGGTGCCGGCGCCTCTCGCCATGAGCGCGGCCTTCAACGTTCGATGCCAGCGTTCCAGTTGACCATTCGCTTGCGGGTGGTATGCAGTAGTTCGTATCCTTGTGATGCCAAATTTCTTCATTAGGGCGTTGAATAACGACGATTCGAACTGCCTTCCTTGATCCGTAGTTACACGTAATGGACAGCCAAATCGCGATATCCATCCTTCGTGAAATGCCTTAGCGACGGTGTCGGCGGTGACGTCACGAATTGGTATCGCCTCCGGCCATTTAGTGCAGCGGTCGATCATTGTTACAAGGTATCTGTAGTCGTTAGATGGCGCCAGGGGTCCGACCAAGTCGATTTGAACGTGTTCGAAACGCGATGATTTTGGAAACTCGCCGAGTGGACTGATAACGTGTCGTTGGACTTTCCCACGCTGGCAACCGATGCATGATTTGGCCCACAAACCTACATCCCTGTTCATGCTTGGCCAGAAGAACTTCGTCGACATTATTTTTCTTGTTGTTCGCACACCGGGATGACTTAGTTCGTGCTGTGCTTTGAACGCTACTATACGATAAGTCGCTGGTAGGTATGGACGAGTATTGCCAGTTGATATTTCACATATGATGGGTTGCTGACCTCCGGGCAATGTGATACGTTTGAATTGTAGACTTGGGTTGGACATGCAGGTCTTCAGCTCTTCGTCATTTTCTTGATCTTGGGCGAGTAGGTTGTAGTCGATTGCGGAGTGTGACAAGTTCATTTCTTCGATACGTGATAAGGCGTCGGCTGCTTCGTTCTTATCACCGTGAACGTATTGGATCTTCGTGCAAAATTGACTAATATAGTGTAACTGTCGTTCTCTTCGTGGTGTATCGCTGCTACTTGACGTTCTTGTCAGCGCGTAAGTCAGCGGTTTGTGATCGGTGAATATTGTTACGTCACTGCCCTCTATTAGTCGTCGTAGGTGTTTAACAGCGGTGTACATTGCTAGTAATTCACGATCGTACACGCTGTAACGTCGCTGCGTCTCACTCATAGTTTTTGAGAAGAATGCTAGTGGTTTCCAGATGTCATCAATCTTTTGCTGAAGGACGGCGCCGATGCTAGTGTTCGATGCGTCGGTAAATAAATATAACGGCGCGTTAGGTATCGGATGAGTCAAAGTTGTTGCCTCTAGTATGCTTTGTCGGCATTTCTCAAAGGCTTCTTCTGCTACTTGAGACCATTGTATCTGAGTCTTGTCGTTCTTTTTGCTATTGTGTAGGTATTTGTTTAATTCATGTTGGTGCTCGGCTTGATGTGGTAAACAACTACGGTAGAAGTTGATCATACCTAGAAATCTTCTTAGTTCTTGAACTGTCTGAGGTTTCGGATAGTTGACTATGGCTTGTATTCGTTCTTGAGTGGGTTTGATTCCTTCTGATGACACTTCGTATCCGAGGAACTCGATGTTTTCCCTTTCAAACTCGCACTTGTCGATATTAAGACTGACGCCGTAGGTATTTAGGCGTTCGAGTACTTGCTCTAAGTGGCAGCGGTGTTCTTCCTTATTTCTTGAATGGACGAGCAGATCGTCGACGAAGCAGAATACGTTGTCATCTAGTCCTCGTAGTACCTCGTGCATGAATCGTTGGAAGGTTTGACCAGCGTTTCTTAAGCCGAACGTCATGCAGGTAAATTCGAAGAGTCCGAACGGTGTTATTATCGCAGTTTTCTGAGCATCTTGTTTCGAAATAGGTATCCAAAAATATGCCATTTTTAGATCTAGTTTTGAGTATATTTTCTTGCCGTGTAGTTGGTATGTGAAATCTTGAATTCGTGGAATGGGGTATCGGTCTGGAACTGTGACGGCGTTGAGTCTTCTATAATCGCCACATACTCGTAGTGATCCGTCCTTTTTGTTTACGATGTGAAGTGGACTTGCCCACGGACTGTTTGACGGCTTGCATATTCCGTTCTCGATCATGCGCTCGAACTCGAGTTTTGCCGCTTTATATTTGTGGGGCGGTAGAGGGCGCGGCCGTGAGTAGATCGGCGGTCCAGTTGTCTCTATGTGATGTGTGACGTCATGCTTGATTGGAGTTTTGAGTGTCATCGCAGTACATCTGGATATGTCTTCAGCAGGTCGTGATGAGTGTGGTCGCGGTTGATAATGTGGATCGACTCTTCTTTGCAGTTTATTTTGATGGCGTTCACGCTGAGCTCCGTTACACGGTCGATGAGTTTCCTTTGGTGCAAGTCGACTAACAGTTTATGATGTACTAGAAAGTCGGCACCCAGTATTGAAGTCTTCACGTTGGCGACAACGAAGGTCCACTTAAAGCTTCTTCGTAGGCCTAGGTTGAGCTCGAGTGTACGCTCTCCGTAGGTACGAATCTCTGTGCCGTTTGCCGCGTAAAGTTTGTAACCTGCGTTCATCGTCGGTCTTGAATATTTCTGGTTTCGTGCGGCTAGTACCGATACGTCGGCTCCTGTGTCGACAAGGAATTTTTCTTTGGTTTTGGTGTCGATTACACATAGGCGGCGGCTTGATTGGTTTACATCGACACCCGCCACTATCGATGCACGTTCTAGTTTTCCCGCTTTGTGAAGGAACACGGCGATTCGCATTTTCGTGCTCCGTTGCCGAATCGATAGTGGTAACGGCACAGCCAGTCGGGATCGCCGGGCTTGCGGGCGTTATCCGTACGCTGTCTAGAATGTGAGCGTGAGCGGCCACGATGTGCGGAGTTTTGGCGGTAACGGCGTTGCGACGAATATTGGTGGTTGCGGAGTTCAGCAACTTCGAGTGACAATTTCTCTATTTGTTTCGTTAGCAAGTTGATCTGTAAGGCTGTCAACGCGTTTATCTGCACCTCATTGACTGCTGGGCTTGTTGATGGAGGGTTTGCGGTGGAGACTGCGGCGACTGTAGCGGGTTCAAAATGTTCCATCATTTTGTCTGCCATCGCGGCTAGCACTTCGAGGGACGACTCGGTGTTAACGGAGAGTACGGCGCGCACCTGTGTGGGCAGCTGGTTGAGCCACATAACCTTCAGCGCCTCATCAGACAGTAGCTTGCCACTGAGGTCTCTCATTTTGCGCAGCAGCTGGCTTGGCTTGTTATCGCCGAGCTCGAGGCCGCTGAGTAACTTCTGTAACTGCCGGTGGTCTGACTCCTGGTACGTTGAGATGAGTCTGTCTTTGAGCGCACTATACTTGCCGGTGCTTGGTGGGTGCAAGATGATGTCTCCGATCTGTTCTAGGTCGCTGTTGCCGAGTAGTGGGACGACGAGGTTGAATTTCTGCTCCTCACTTATCTTGCTGGCAGCGACGGCGGCTTCGAATTGCGCATAGTCGTGGGTTTTGGCGCCAAAAAGGTGGTAATCTTGCTGGGAGTGAGACTGATGCTACGTCGCTTTTCATTGCTGCGCTGCCCTGACAATCGCTGAAATCTTCGGTATCGGTCAGCATGATGTGTTCAGTGTTCAGGCTCCTCGGGGTCACCACTTTGGCGTTGGGTTGCTAACTAGACCTGGGACTTGTAGCCGTAAATAAAACCAACAGTTGATGGTCTGGTAATATCAGATTTTTTTTTTTTTTTTTTTTTTTTGGCCTCTCGCAGGTCAACCTAGAGATTGTCGACTGCTTAACCGGACTTGCCTGTGGCGGCCTTGATCTCTAATCAAAGCCTCCAGCCAGGGCTTACTATACTAACTTAAAACTAAGCGACTACGCTAAGGGCACCCCCTGTGGGGTACGAGCCTCGGCTTAGGGCGTCGCTGGGGGAGGGCAGCAAAGGGACGGGCTGGATCTAGCAAAAATTTTATTATTATTATAGGGGAATTTCAGACTACTGGCTCAGCGGCGCGGGCTGGCTCGAGCAAGGGACGGGGAGGACAATTACGGGTTTGTCGCGGCGGGCCTCGGCGGCGAGGACGGAAGGATCGCGGTCTGTAATGTTTTTTAACTGTGCTAGTTTCCCTACGGCTCTCTTGGAGCAGGGTAGTGGGGTCGTCGGGGGCGATTAGGGTATGCCTAGGGCGGCGAATCTTGGAGATGCGGGAGGGTTCGTATCGGGCTGCCGATGCGATAAGGGGGTTGCGGTGCTTCACAGCAGTGTCAAAGAAGCGCTTGCACAGGCGTTTCATGAACTGCTGGATGGTGGGGACTCTGAGATCTAAATGTAGATTCTCATTTCGGATGTAATAGGGGGCTCCGAGGATTTTTCGGAGGGTACGGTTTTGGAGGGTCTGCATCCGGTGGAGGTGACGGGCCTTGGCGTGTGCGAAGATTGCACAGGCATACGTCATGATCGGGCGAATGACTGCCGTGAAAAGGCGCAACTTGCACTTGCGTGACAATTTGCTGCGGGCAGTCAGTAGGTAATGAAGCCTACCCTGAGCGAAAGCAGCTCGCGAGCGAGCCTGCTTTATGTGCTCGGCGAAGGATAGGCGTTCGTCGAGGATCACTCCGAGGTACTTGGCTTGCTTCTCCCAGGGGATCGGCTTGCCGTACATGGTGATCGGAGGGGGAGGGGGGTCAGATCTCCGCCGTCTCGCATAGAGAACGGCTTGACTCTTATCAGGGTTAACCTCGACTCTCCATTTCCGGAACCATTTGCCCAAAATGTTTGCGGAGGTTTGGAGGTTGCGAGCGATAACTCTGGGGTCATGACCTGTGTAGTAAATAGCCGTATCGTCAGCGAATAGCGCCAACTTAGACTTTTTACTTTTGGGGATATCGCTGGTGAACAACGTGAAGGCTAGAGGGGAAACAACGGAGCCTTGAGGTACTCCTGCTCTGATGGGGTGTGGGGAGGACAGAGCTCCCTCGACTCTATAGCGAAAGGTGCGATTCGACAGAAAGTCTCGCATGATGAGCACGAGACGATCTGGCACACCGAGTTGGTATAGCTTATAAAATAAGCCATTGTGCCAGACTTTGTCGAATGCTTTCGCTATGTCAAAGTACAAGACGCCCGTCATCGTGTTACGTTGGAAGCCAACGCTTATGTGCTCCACGATGCGGTGAACTTGATGGACACACGAGTGTTCGGTACGGAACCCGAATTGCTCGTCGGGGATGAGACCCTTGGTTTCGGCAAAATCTTTGAGTCGCTTATAAATAAGCCTCTCGTAGATCTTACCGAGAACATTGAGGAGACTGATGGGACGGTAACTAGAGGGGTCAGACTTGGGCTTGCCTGGTTTGGGGATGCCGATAACGGTGGCCTGTTTCCACGCTTGTGGGAATATATTATTGCTTAATGCGCCATTGAAGATGGCGGTCATTAGCATTATGAGCTGGGGGGGGAAGAGTTTGAACACTCTGTTCGTGATGCCGTCGGCACCGGGGGCTTTCCGTGGTTGAAGCCTTTTCACGATGTCCTCAACCTCGTCGGGTGTGACGGGGGCTAGAGGGTTATCGGGGTCTTCAACGGGAGGGAGGGAGGCTCTTCGTTCGACTTCAGCATCCACCATATCAATGTGGGCTTGGTCTACTAGATGAGAGCTAGGCGAACATTGGGCTTCGAGACTGTCGGCCAGGCACTCCGCTTTCTCGGAGTTGTCGAAAGCGACACTCCCATCAGGGCGGGTGAGCGGGGGCATGGAGGACTCTTCGGTGGAACGTAGCTTCCTTTGGAGTTGCCAGAAGGCGAGATGATCTGATTTATTTTCAAAAACACCCTACTTATATATACATCATTCAAATTACCCTACGTTAAATCCACCAATAGCGAAGCGCGCGCGCGGGGCGCGGGGCGCTATTTTGCACACGGCACTATTCGGCCACGAATCCATAAATACGAGTTGCTCGCTCGCGCGGTCCTTTTCGCCGGGTCGACGTCGTCGAGTGCAGATCTCCGCTGCGAGAGCCTACGAGTTCCGTCCGCGCCGCTGCGAAGCTTGAAGTGAAGGCCACATGATGAGCTTCTGCCTTGCTCTGCTAACGCTTACAAGCCCATCTTATTTCTTGACTTGTCGAAAACGCACTGCTTCACTATTTCTTTTCATGACATTGTCGAAAACGTATTGCTTCACTGTTTCTTTATATGAAATTGTCGAAACGTGGTAACCGGTTCCGAGGCACTGGCAACCGGCGGCGGCGCGGCGGCTACACGCTGAATCCTAGAGATAGGATTTTGTTGAAGTGTAATCATTTTAAACTTGGTGCGTATTGCCGTAACTCGCGATCATTCGATTGGCACTGTGAACAGTACAAAATCTAAATCACTACAAATTCCCATAAAACGATAAAGCCATCCATCACCGTTTACCTGAGTTCCGGAGCCCTGATTTCAAGGTTACATAGCCTGAAGGTGACGCCGAGGACACGACGCCAGATCACCCGGCAAAGGATGTCCGGGCGCCGCCCACCGAAGTGCCATCATCGGTGTTGCGGCGCCCCAGGCCGCCTACGCGACTGCCGCTTCAATTGTCATGTTTTGACATTTTTCTTTTTGGCATTTGAACAATTTTTTTAGTCAGTGTTTATTTTTAGTGTTTTTCCTTTTATTTAGCTGTGTAAGTTAGTGGTTAAGCGTAAATTTATTTTTATTAAATGCCTAGTGACAACAGTGTAGTGTTGGTAAACAGTGCAAGTCAACCTTTAAACGTCCTGGAGAGGTGCCCTCTGTGTACTGAGGCACGATTTTTTAAAGGTAAGCGGGGTCTGAGTGTGCATATTGGGAAGGCACATAAACCCCAACATGCACTCACTTCAGACCCTGTAGTTACACCATCTCCCTCACCTACTACTTCATCATTAGATCCGTTTTGGAAAACTCTTTCAAAATTCAAAAATTCTTGCCCAGTTCTAAAGCGAGTTCCCCGCGGCGCTAGAGCTCTTGTGGCCCAACACCTAGCAGGTTGCATTCGCCTAGCCGTACGGGAGAACTCGCAAAGTGCTTGGGAACATCTGCTCACCTTCCCCTACAGAGTTTTACACGTTCAAAAAAAATTGGCGACAAAAAAGACTTTAACTGCACAAATCAAAGAAAACTGTAATGTTTCGGCCTGTGATTTAGATTCAAAATTACCGTTTCAGAGATTTATCTCTTCAAAAGGGATATCTCATCTGGTAGAAACAAAGCTGGGGGAAGGTGACATTAGCGGAGCAGCCAGGATCCTATTCAGTAGTGACGTGGTGGCAGCGTGTTCTTCAGATACTCTCGCAGATCTGGAGAGAAAACACCCTGCCCCAGCGGATGGCCTTTCATTTCCCGACCCCCCTGTTCCGGACATTCACACCCTCACCATTACAGGTCGAGAGGTGGTCACAGCCGTTTGCTTTTTCCGGAGTGGCTCTGCTGGCGGCCTCGATGGCCTCAGTCCTCAGCACCTTAAGGACCTTATCAGTTCAGGCGCCGGGGAAGCTGGTGAGTTGCTCTTGAGGGAGCTTACGGCCCTGATTAACCTAATGCTCTCTGGCAATGTGAGCGAAACCGTCATCGACGTCTTATACGGGGCTAACCTATGTGCCCTGCGCAAGAAAGATGGCGGAGTTCGTCCCATTGCCGTGGGTACCACCTACCGTCGTATGGCAGCCAAGATTTGTTGCAAATTCTATGGTGAGGTGGTTTCGGAAAAATTTCAGCCCCTGCAGCTTGGCTACGGCTCCAAAGGGGGCTGTGAGGCTGCCGTACACGCGTTGTCGACCTATCTAAATTCAGGCAAAGGAGAGGCTATTCTTAAGGTTGACATAAAAAATGCATTTAATTCTGTTAATAGGGACACCTTGTTGTCAGAAGCTAAAAAAGAAATACCTCAAATTTTTAGTTTTCTCTGGCAATGTTATAGACAACCATCGAAATTACTGTTTCGTGACAAAGTTTTGGATTCCGCTGTTGGCTGTCAACAAGGTGACCCCCTCGGGCCAGTGATCTTTAGCTTAGCTATACACCCAATAATTCGAAAACTAAATTCCAAATTTAATGTGTGGTACCTCGATGATGGGACCTTAGGAGGCGATGTAGACACCGTTTTCAACGATCTACAATTCTTAAAAAACCAACTTTCTTCTATTGGACTAGAACTCAACTTTTCTAAGTGTGAGTTATTCCTATCTGAAAGTATTGACAAAAATCTGACTTATTCAAAATTCAATGCAATAGCTCCTGCAATCAAAATTATCGACAAAAGTTCTCTGCGCCTCCTTGGGTCTCCAATTTTTGAGGATTCCTTTCCCAGTTTTGTGGAGGAAAAAATTAAAAATTTCAATGATGTTTCGGAAAAATTGCTCGAAATTAATATGCATTCGGCCATTACCCTAATCCGTTATTGTTGTTTCGGTCCTAAATTAATATATTTCCTTCGTGCTTCCCACTTATGGAAGCACCCTCACCTTTTGGAAAAAATGGACCAAATTATCCGGCACACCCTAACTTTAATTTTAAATATGACCTTGGACGATCGAGCTTGGGCTCAAGTTACTCTTCCCATCCGTATGGGAGGCCTCGGTGTCCGCAAAATTACCAGTATTAGTTTACCGGCATTCATATCTTCGGTCCACGGCACTGATAAATTAATCAGGAACATCCTAACTTCTACACTGATTCCTTTAGAAGTGCCGTGTTTCGCCGAGGCTTTGGATGCCTGGAGAATCGCTTGCCCGAATACAAATCCACCTAACAACCCGGCTTCCCAGAGACGGTGGGATGAGCCGCTCTGCAAAGTAGTTCAGGAAAACCTAATCGTAACATCTGCTACTGCTGCGGAGCGTGCGCGCCTGCTGGCTGTGGGAAATTGGGAGTCAGGTCTTTGGCTTCACGCACTGCCGTCGTCGAATATTGGCACCTTGTTCGACGATACTACTTTCCGCTTAGCTGTTGCCCTACGTCTAGGTGCTCCTTGTTGTTCTCCTCATCGCTGCCACTGTGGCGAAGTTGTCAACAGCCTCGGTCACCACGGCCTGTCATGCAGTCGAAGTGCGGGACGCATAGCGCGGCACGCGAACATTAACGACATCATCCGACGAGCCCTTGTCACCGTCGGCGTTCCGGCTGTTTTGGAACCTCATGGCCTGGCACGCGACGATGGTAAGAGACCAGACGGTATGTCTTTATTTCCTTGGAAGATGGGTAGGCCTTTAGTGTGGGACGCTACCTGTGTCGATACTCTTGCGCCATCCCATCTTCCTAGTTCATCGTGCTGTGCTGGTGCTGCCGCGACGGCTGCAGAGAACCTCAAGCGGCGGAAATATAACAGCCTCGTCGGCAGTTATATTTTTGAGCCGTTTGGGGTTGAAACTCTCGGGCCGTGGGGTCCGAGTGCTCATATGCTTTTTAAAGAATTAGCGAAACGCTTAATTGACGCTTCGCGTGACCCAAGGGCTGGCTTCTACCTCGGTCAGAGAATAAGCATTGCCATACAACGTGGCAATGCCGCCAGCCTTTTGGGCACACTTCCAGTCGACAGCGATGCGGAGGAGTTTTATGACGTCATATTTAACTAGGCATTTAGTGTATATATTATTTTTAATTATTTAAGTTATTGTTTAATTTGTTTATTATTTCCTAGCAATTAATTTTAATAAATAAGATATATTTAAAAAAAAATAAAAAAAAAAAATTTAGAACTTAGGCAAGCTTAGCTAACTACCAAAAGTCTCGTTGAAGTCAAAACAATTTGTTTTTTTTCTATCATTTTACGTAAATAATTATGACAGGTATATTTTATCATTGATTATAAAATTAACTACAGTTTTACAATTCACATAAAATACCCTTTCTAAGTATATAACACGCTATACAAGGTGTAAGGGACAGCCCTCCACAAACTTTAAGGGCTTGCTCAGTAGACGAAACTGAACAACCTACCACAAAATTTTTTTTCAAGAAACGAAAAAAAAATTCGGCCTCTCCATACAAACTGTCCAATCAAGTTTATAATTTTCTATGGGGAGGCGGATTTTTTTTTTCGTTTCCTGAAAATATTTTTTGTGGAAGGTTGTTCAGTTTCGTCTACTGAGCAAGCCCTTAAAGTTTGTGGAGGGCTGTCCCTTACACCTTGTATATATTATACCATCTATATATGTACATATGGAATGCAATAAAGTATTGAGAATTGAGTATATGGTTTTTATTTCACAAGTGCTCAATATTTAACTCTGAACATACCTAATTTAAGGGGTACAATTCGTTATCGTACTGTTGAGTTCTAATGCAATTTTATCAAAGTTTTCTATATAGTCTAGTCAAACTAAGTCATTTTTTAATAAAGATTGGAATAAATTCTCTGGAGAGGCAAAAACGTTTCTGATGGTATTGTATGAGTGAAAAATAGAGTATAAAAAAAAAAAACATTTGGCGCCCCTACGGAAGGGGGTGAAAACTGTTTATTGCTCATAACTAACCAGAGAATATAGGTGTGCTCACCGTTTTTTTTTTTTATGTTATATTAAACCTCAACCTACATTATTGCATTTTAATTATTTTAATAAGACCAACGCAGCATTAGAAAACAATAAAAATGTTATTTTTGGCCATTGCGGCATTGGGGAAAATTGTGTAGTTTTGTAAACTGAGGAAAGTGTTATACATTTCGACCTAAGTACATGATTGATTTTGCACCCCAGTGCGACGTATGGAAATTAGTTTTTCACGTTTTTTTGCTTCTGTACTTCGGGGGAAATTTAAGTAGTTATGAAAATAATCACAATTACATTAATTTGGTTTCCTTTATATTTGCACCCTATAAAAAATTAGCATTTTTTTAAGGAACATACGTTTTTCTAGTGTTGTCTTAATTGCCAAAGAACTATTACGCCATGGAAGTGACAAGCGCGCGACACGGAATAATAAACTGACAAGAAGAGATAAACGTAGTCACCTAGGAGTGTTGTGGGATGTATTTTACGAGGAAGGAGTACTTTCTGATTGTAAATGCTCTGTTAGTAAGTGTAAGTAAAGAAACCTAATTTTGTTTTTATAAAAAAAAAAAAAACAGTTAAAAAAACCGTCTATGTTTAAACAAAAAAAACGAGAGTGTCCTGCAAGCATGTTCTTTATTTATCTTCTATACATACATATAAATAAAATTGGAGTATCTGTTTGTAATATTGAAGTAACTGCTTTTTACTACATGCATACATATATACGGTACATAAAGTTTGACCATCGAAAGAAGACAACGAATTATTAATCAAACGTTATGTATGGCAGCATTTAAAAAAATTAAGAATTGTCAAAATTGTTTTTCTGCATCTTATTATATACTCATTTTGCTTAAAATAATGCCATAAACAATCACTAGTTCGATGGAAAGGCTACTATTTAATATAATGGACAAATTTAAAGACGCAAAAAGTGAATTAAATTAAAAACATGCAGATAAAATGCGACGGTTGGATACAATAATATCATTTCTAGGTTAGTTTTTTAATTACTATTATAAAAACTTGATACTTTTTGACTATTTAATAATTGTAATTTTACTCACACGGTGTATTATACTTTTCAGGAGGTTTCGGCAATGAGTAGTCGAAACTCCTAATAATGAAAACAGTAAAAGACATGGAAAGTTGTATATTTCGTATGCGCGCTATCTAGCAAAGTAGCGGCGGACATTTGAACGATATTATATTCCATACATAATGACATCAATCATCCATCCAAATTAATAAAAAAAATCGATAACACACAATTTGTTTTATTCAAATTTAAAGATTCCAGGGAAGTGTTCATTGAAAGGCCCACTGGCTCTGATTGGACCTGTGCTTTGTATAACATTCGATGTTGGCCTGGTATAAAGCGCCGTCAGTGCCGGATTAAACCGACCCGGAGTCTATTGCTAATTCGACCAAGGGTAGCGTTGAAAATTCAGGAAAGAAACAATTGTTTCTTTCAATGAAAAAAACAAATTGTGTTTTTTTTCCGTTTTTTCACATGTTGCATTGAAATTTTGCGGAAAAAATCGTTTGGGAATAAAATAGAAATCTTTCGAATGTTTTATTCATTGTTTCGGTTAAGCCTCCCCCAAGTGTCACCATAATGATCGGTGCCCACTGTTGGACACAAGCCTCTCCCAAGTATCGCCATTTAGGGCTTTAATGACTGCTGTCCACTGTTGGATATAGGCCTCCCCCTCGCTATAATGACCCATGCCCACTGTTGTACATAAGCCTCCCCCGAGTGTCGCCATTAGGCGCTAAAATGACTGATGCCTATTGTTGGACATAAGTCTTCCCTCGCTATAATGACCTATGCCCACTGTTGGGCATAAGCCTCCCCTAGTGTCACCACGTAGGCGTTATAATAACTGATGCCTACTGTTGGACATAGGCCTCCTCTCGTGATAATGACCTATGCCCACTGTTGGGCATAAGCCTCCCCCAAGTGTCACCACGTAGGCTTTATAATAATTGATGCCCACTGTTGGACACAGGTCTCCTCTCGCTATAATGACCTATGCCCACTGTTGGGCATAAGCCTCCCGCAAGTGTCACCACGTAGGCGTTATAATAATTGATGCCCACTGTTGGACATAGGCCTTCTCCCGCGATAATGAGCTATGCCCACTGTTGGGCATAAGCCTGCCCCAAGTGTCACCACCTAGGCGTTATAATAATTGATGCCCACTGTTGGACATATGCCTCCTCGCGATAATGACCTATGCCCACTGTTGGGCATAAGCTACCGCCAAGTGTCACCACCTAGGCGCTATAATGATTGATGCCCACTGTTGGACATAGGTCTCCTCTTGCTATAATGACCTATGCCCACTGTTGGGCATAAACCTCCCCAAGAGTCGCCATTTTGGCACTATAATGATTGATGCCCACTGTTGGACATAGGCCTCCCCTTACTATAATGAGCTAGGCCCACAGTTGGGCATAAGACTCCCCAAGTGTCGCCATTTAGGCGCTATAATAATCGATGCCCACTGTTGGACATAAGCCTCCCCCAAATATCACCTTTTAGGCGTTATAATGACTGATGCCCACTGTTGGACATAAGTCTCCCCTCGCTATAATGACCTGTGACCAGTAATGGACATAAGCTTCCCCCAAGTTCCACCATTTAGGCGTTATAATGACTGATGCCCACTGTTGGACATAAGCCTTCCCCAAGTATCGCCATTTAGGCGTTATAATGACTGCTGTCCACTGTTGGACATAGGCCTCATAAACTAGTGCGCCTCACCATCAGATTGCGTCATCTAGTTTATATTAATTAAAAAAAAAAATGAGTGAATTTATACAGAAAAGCTGTACAGTTAAGATTTACTTAGGATTACCTAGGATGCAACATTTATTTTTCTTTGAAGTAGTCTGATTTAGCAAATTTTTAAGTGGAGTAATCTTTCTGAGTGATTTTTCTCATCAACACGCCAACATCGATAGTCATCATCATTTCAGCTGAAAGGCTTCCATTGCTATACAAAGGTTTTTCCTATGTCACCACAACGGCCGGTCCAGTTTATCACGCCTCCATCGAATTCACGTGAACCCTACTAAATAAAAGGTTATTCTTACCCTTGTTGCGAGACCTTTCAACGTTACGTCTTCAGGTATCCGGTCGCCATTCCAGAACCTTTTGGCCCCATCGATCATCTGTTCTGCGAGCAATATATGTACCCAGTTTACTGCCACTTAAGCTTATCTTCCTCTCCATTGCTCTTTGTGTTACTTAAAACCATCTGATGAGGCGCATTGTGGACGACCACGTTTCAAAGCCAAATGTCACTACGCACAGGCAATGTAATATTCACATAGACTAATTATGTAATTATGTCTAGATATGTAATTCCCTAAAAACCTTGTTTAAGCTTATTCTTAGTAGGGTTATTAAGATTGAGCTTAACCTACACATATTAAAATTAAGTGGTTTTAGCTAGCGCTGCTAGAAGCTGCTGGCTAAAGCTACCCTTTCTAAAATAAGCTTGAACAAGGCTTTTATTTACCAATAACTCCGTGGATTTTAAGATCACTTGCGTAAAAAGTACGATGATGGGATAAATTCTAAGAGATCTTATATTCTGTAGTTTGCTTGCAGGATAGTCTGAAGTAAAGTAACTATCTCATCACATCCAAAAAAATCAGCTGTATTTAGGTTTCACGCAGTACCAATATTTTGACTAGATTTTTATATTATTTTAGACTAGCAGCTACCGTAGCTTTGTGCTCAATGAACTGCCCAAAGTTTAAGGAAATTTCAACTCCCAAGAGCTGAAGGCGGTCGATACACTCCAAGGATACATTCTAAAAAGCAGGTGCTAAGGTGATCAGGCTGCTTTTGGCAGTGAACAGACATGCTTGAGTTTTGGCGGCATTGAATATCGCGGCTAAATAAGCAGTACATGTTTAATTGTTAAATAAACATGCATCATATATATATCGCATACTTATTATTTTCATGATTAATCAAACGTATCAACTCTGTTTAAGTGGCGTACAGCTAGGGTGAAGAGCTTCAATTTTTTTTTAATACGGCCTCTTTTTTGTTATGCCATCTTTCGTTGGTCAGAGTCTACACCAAAATAACATTTTTTGCAATTTTTGTCTGTCTGTCTGTTTGTCCGGGCTAATCTCTGATTTGGCGGGACTTTTTTTGGCAAGTAGCTGATGTAATAAGGAGTAACATGAGCTACTTTTATTTTAGAAAAAATAAATTCAAAATCCTGTAGTCCACGCGAACAAATTCGCGGGCACAGCTAGTTTCAAATAAATTAGTTGTATTTCGGTTGTCTTTAGAACTATAAATCGTCTGACAGCGCTGATTATTCTACGGCATCGGGTAAGGTAGGAACAATAAAATATTAGTATAAAAATGTGGAGTTTTAAGTATGCGCCTCAAAAAGAAACTGGGTAAAGGCGAGTCGGACCCGCACACTGAGGGTTCCGTATCAACTAACTTTAATACAATAAATATCAAGCTTTTGCCAGCAGCAATTATTCCTATACTTATTATATACTTAAGACTTGCTTCGTGCCAAATTTCAGGGCTCTAGGTCAACGGGAAGTACCTTTATGATTCCCTTGAGTGTCGAAATATATATATTTTTTTTTGCGACGTATCTTTTTTATTCGTTAACTTACATGTTTTTACTTTTACACAGCTTTAAGGGACCGCAGTCTTGAGTATACGGTTTAAATTTCAACTTGATACTTGCACTTGTTTCCGAGATAAAGGGACTTGACAGACAGACGTACGAACAACAAAGTGATTCTATAAGGATTCCGTTTTTTCCTTTTGAGGTATAGAAAGAAATAAAGATCGGCAGAGAATTGATATGATTATCATAATTTCTTGTTAAATAAATACTTAATACAGGGGCAGGTCGGGAGGTCACGACAAACAATGCAATACACTCCATAATCCATTTTCACAACACAGCTAATAAAATAGAGGAAATTATAGTTATTAATTTGTATAGCGCAGGGATCGCTTCTTGACACAAAAATGATGTAAACGCATATACATGCACGCACTTACTTACTCTCGACCCCGCCGCGCGCGCGCCGCGCGACCCCGCGTTCGCCCTCCGAGTGCCACGAGTCGCAGTATGTAATCACGTTAACTCTACATAAACTTCCAGTTATATATTTCTTATTTTTATTACGTGCGAATGTTTTATATATAGAATACATTATATATAAAAAAATCCATGACTACACTAATTTGCCCCGAAGTACAATCTACAAATATTGTAAAATGCTGTTTTCCTAGGGGTGCAAAAGGGTGCAAAAATAACTGGGTGTATAGGATGCTTTAAAAAGCTTATTATGAGTTTGCACCAACTGGCTAAATTTCCCTTGAGCCGCAAAATAAAAATAATGATTTATTAGTGTTTCATACACCTCACACTTTTTTCGTGAAAAGTAATCATACACCAAAGGGGTATCTACATATATCTAAACTTACCACAGCTAAATACTTATGAATTTTTTAAATTTTGGGACTTTAATGTTAAAACCTAATATTAAACAATGTTCCGTACATAACAGGAATGGTGCAAACTCAGAGAAGACTTATATTCATGTCTTCTAATGATTCCACAAAAAATTACAACTACACGAATTAGGTCCAATCTTTTTGCTAATTTGACTAGACTAATATTGAACTGTTAAAAAACGTATTTAATAGTAAGAATCTTTAGGAAGAAATTAAGACTAAAATTTCAAAAAAGTATTATGATCAGCTCTTGTTCTACGATAAATCCATAGTGCGCCGCCCGCTGCATCCCGCACCTCGCTGCGCACTAGATCAGTGACTTTCCTAGATAAAGCGTGTTTACTTTTTGTGCAGTTGATTCTGCTATTTATTTAGTTTGAATATTTCAATTTTTAAATTTTCCATTAACTACTAATCTTCGTGTTTTAAAATGTTTCGATGCACTAGTACTGTGCTCGTTTTAATTTAATTTCGTAGTTCCAGATCCACATTGTGTCTTTCTTTCGTTTTTTTTTATTTTCAATTTTTATTTACGGTACCGTCACTAAAAACAAACTTAAATGTTTCATAGCCAGAGCGCATCTCTTGACAATTCCAATAATCCCAAACACGATTAGTTTACATTAATATACAGAACCCTAAAAATGATATTAGAAACCTCAATATACCTATGTTTACAAACCAAATAAATCATTATGATTATGATTATGATTATGACAATACTTTATGCCTGATTACTGCATACTCAGAGGAAAAAATGGAGATGATATACTTGGCGACAATATGTCGGTAATAACAGCATTGGAAGGCGGAAACTATTTCGTTCATAAAAAACAGAATTTGGTATAGTTACGAAAGATATTAAACATTATACGGAGAAAATGGCTGTATAGTTTTCATGTGGCACAATTATGTGAAAAGGCAATAGAATCTTATTTTATTTGAAGTCGGTTAAGATACCGTTTTTTGGAAATCCTATTCTATGAACTCGACGTAGTTCACGTTTTGTATCGTACATATTTATTTATTAAAACTTTATGCACCAGTAAACACTGTACAAAGGTGGACTTAATGCTTGAGGCATTTTCTACCAGCCGACCTTAGGGTGGTGCAGAAACATAACATGGTAGGTGCAACTTAAAGGCAAACAAACAAGTAGCAAATTAAAACCAAAATAAATACATAATTATTGTATAAATAAAACTTATACAAATAAATACTTACGAGTATTTACATACAAATAAACAAAATTATTATCAGAAACGAATCCGTCAAATCAACACTGTTTTGATTATGCCAACCGGCTGGATGCCATCCTGATATTCGACGGGAGCTCATTCCAAAGAAAGATCGCTTGGACAAAGAAGGACGACCGAATAAACCCAGAGCGGAGTGAGGGACATCGGAGTAGACTATTATTCGTCGATCGGTTTTTAGGGTTCCGTAGCCAAATGGCAAAAAACGGAACCCTTATAGATTCGTCATGTCTGTCTGTCTGTCTGTCCGTCCGTATGTCACAGCCACTTTTTTCCGAAACTATAAGAACTATACTGTTTAAGCTTAGTAAGTAGATGTATTCTGTGAACCGCTTTAAGATTTTTACACAGAAATAGAAAAAAAGCAATAAATTTTGGGGGTTATACTTAAAACTGAAACTCAAAAATTTTTTTTTCATCAAACTCATAGGTGTGGGGTATCTATGGATAGGTCTTCAAACATGATATTGAGGTTTCTAATATCATTTTTTTTCTAAATTGAATAGTTTACGCGAGAGACACTTCCAAAGTGGTAAAATATGTGTGTGTGTCCCCTGTAACTTCTAAAATAAGAGAATGATAAAACTAAAAAAAAATATATGATGTACATTACCATATAAACTACCAATGAAAATTGGTTTGAACGAGATCTAGTGAGTAGTTTTTTTTTAATACGTCATAAATCTAAAAAAATTCACTATTTAAAACATCGATCAAAGTTACAACGAACTACAAGAACTTTTATATTATGTTACTTGCTGCTACGGAACCCTCAATGGGCGATTCCGACTTGCACTTGGGCGGTTTTTTTTATCATAGTAAAAATCGGCAGAGCCGAGAGAGAGAGAGAGAGTTGGATATGAGAAGTCAGATAAGAAGGAGAAGAAGAGTTGTCAAGAAAACAGGTAAGTCAAGGCCCTTAGTGCTCTACGCTGACGAATAGGTAACCATTTCAAAAGCGAACGATGTTCAGGAACATATCAGACTTGTCAAAATGGTCTAAGTCTAGATTAGCGTTCCAGGATTTCGGGTTTTCCTTTTGGAAGCCAATTTATGACCCCAGTAGGCTTCAGCCTCCCAGGCACCGGCAGTTTTCTTTGAGGCGAGCGTGGAACACTACGCGCCTTCAACGACTCGGGCTCGGTCCGGATAGTAACCAGACAGCCGGACGGTAAGCTACCCGTTGCTTACCGTCCGCAAGCCCACGCCTACGGTGGGTGAAAATCAAGGTCGAAACCCCGGTGGCTGCGGTGTCAGAATGTCCGTTCCCTCACGCGTGCAGCCGCCTCTTTCCCTAGCATTACTGTTCAGCAGAAGGAGGCGACTGCCTACTATTCCCTACGCTCCAGACCATGTCCTGTAACAGGGCTCGGCGCAAGAGGTCACTACCATCGATCGCCCCCACGAGGACACAGCAGTGCTCCGCCCAAGCGGGGCACACCTCCACCATTATGCTCCACTGTGTTCTCCGGGCCAGGCGGTCCACACAATGGTGACACCCACTCTTACATTGTTGACATTTCTACGGTCTAAAATAAACCCTTCGCCTCGTCTTTTATGTCACGTACATCAAAGGACTGGAACAATTTGCCTGCTGCGAACTTCCCGTCCCATTACAATTTAGGTGTCTTCGAAGCTATAGTGAATAAACATAGCACAACAATTCTTAACAAACTGGTGCGCTTCACTATCCAAGATTGCATCATCGCTTACCATCAGGTGCGATCCCAGTCAAACACTAGTTTATATCTTAGATATATCTTATCTATATAAGTTCACCTCTGACCTTCATTGATATGAAGCATTGATAGCAATACATACTAGGTACATAATGTTTAGATTCAACTGACCACAGATAACGAGTTATCAACAATTGGGTTTCGCCAGTGCTTATTTTTGTACTATGTTATCTTTTTAACAACGAACAGCATTAAAATCTTATTTTGAAAACTACATCGCAATTATAATAATTGGCTATCAAATGAAGCAGCAATTAGCATTCCAAACATTGGTTTGAGGAGGTGCACAGGTAGCCGGACGGCGGTGACGTCACATTTCACATTTCAGTATGTGCATCCTTATACTGTTTGACAGTTTCCCCTTCCACCAGATTAGAAAGACTTGATTGAACGAATTTGAAAATTTCTTTCGATTTTCGAATAAGTTACTTTTTGATGCAAACAACTAAAAAAAAAAACAGGCAAGTGTGAGTCGGACTAGAACACTGAGGGTTTAGTTTGATAATTAAATCTAATGGGTTTATGGTCTATTTCCACAGTGACATTGTTCTGTCCAAATACATATTGGTGGAATCTTTCCAGATCATACACAATAGGCTAGTTGCTGTAAAAAATGTAATTAGTCCGTCTTTTAGATTATTCAAAAATAAGGGACACGTATTTTGTTATTTGAAAATTAAACCAAAAATGACAAAGATAGGTATAGCCCTTAAAGTTACGTGTAACATCACGCCGTGCTGCATTTTTTCGCACGGGGTGACGTCACACGTAACTTTCATGGGCTATATCTTTTTTATTTTTTGTTTAGTCGAAAAAAGAAAAAATACGTGTCCAATGTATTTTTATGATCTAAAATACGGACTAAATAAAATACAATTATTTTGACCCTGGAAACTACCCTATTGTCAATAACTCTTTTACAATTTGTACGTAACGACACTGTGTCAGTTAAGGTGTATAGTCCCTGGAACATCTTTTTTTTTTTTTTTTTTTTTTTTTTTTTTTTTTTTTTTTTATGGTGGGAAAAAATCATGCATTGACATCCCCCGTTCTTGGGCGGAGCGGGAGATAGTGTCAGACTCTTACTGACTAAAAGACCCACCCCGTTCCTTCTAGCCTTCATACCGGGGCTCGAGTGCCCTTTCGGATAACCCTGGCCCCAGTAGGCTTCGACCCGGCTGGGTCCCTGCTGTTGCTGACAACTCCTTGAGGCGCGCGGGAACAGTGCGCGCCGTCGACGACTTGGGCTTGGTCCGGACAGTTACCGGACGGTCGGACAGCGAGCTACCCATTGCTCACTGTCCGCAAGCCCGCGCCTACGGTGGCCGGAAATCGGGATCAGAATCCCGGCGACGGCGGCGGCGGCGATAACGCCGTTGCCTGATGCGTTCGGCCTCCTCCTTTGCGAGCATTACTGCTTCGCAGAAGCCGGTGACCGCCTGCCACTCCTCCTCGCTCCGGACCATGGCCTCAACCAAGGCCCGGCGCGAGAGGTCTCCGCCGCCGATCGCCCCCACGAGGGCACGGCGATGCTCCGCCCAAGCAGGGCACACCTCGACTGTGTGCTCCACCGTGTCCTCCGGGCATTCCGCACAGTGACGATACCCGGGCGTCACTTCCGCACGAATCCGGTGCAGGAAACTCCCGAACGAACCATGTCCGGTGAGGACCTGCGTCATGCGGAAGGTAAGGACGCCGTGAGGTCTTTCCAGCCACGCCTCAAAGAGGGGACTTACCGCCATGATTGTGGCGTGCCCATGACGGGGTTGCGATAGTCGCTGACGCCACTTCACCATGAGATCCCGCCGGAGCTCTGTCCGCCATGCCGTGACCTGTCGCGGCAGCGGACTTTCACCCCGGCGTTGCATCTCCACGCGCATATCGTGCATGTGTGCAAGGACTGTTGCCTCCAGATCCCACGGTGGTAGGCCAGCCAGAAGGCTCGCCGCTTCGCGGGAGACCGTGCAGTATCCCCGCACCATTCTTATTGCCATGACCCTCTGGCAGGCGTTCAGCATGGACGCCGGTTGCTTTTTCAGCGACGGCGCCCACACCGGCGCCCCGTAGAGGGCCATAGACCGAACGATCCCCGCGTAGAGCCTTCGGCAGGAGGCATCTGGACCCCCAAGGTTGGGCAGGAGCCGCTTGAGCGCAGCCCCAGCCCGGTTGAGTTTGGGAGCCAGACGTCGGAAATGCTCCACGAAATTCCACCGGCTGTCGAGGACGAGTCCCAGGTACTTCATCGTCGACCCGACACCGATGTGAACTCCTCCTACCGTTAGTTGGGAACTCAACGGCGGCGCGTTCCGAGGGCGGCGACCGTGAAAACTCATAGCCTCGGATTTGTGAAGCGCCACCTCGAGTCCCAACTCCTGGATCCTATCAACGACCATCGCAACCCCGTGTGTCGCTAGAGCGACCGCCGCCTGGTACGACTCTCCCTGCGCTAGAACCAGCGTGTCGTCTGCGTAGCAAACCACGCTGACCCCGTCAGGGAAGTCGCCGCGCAGCACGTAGTCGTACCCGATGTTCCACAAGGGTGGCCCTAGTACCGACCCCTGCGGAACACCGCACGACATCTCTCGACGTTTCCAGTCTCCCTGGTGACCGGGGTAGACTATAAATCTCTCCGACAGATAGGCCTCGACCACTCGACAGAGGTATTCGGGCACCCGGTGGTACCGGAGTGCCCTCCGGATCGTACTCCAGGGCAGGGAATTGAACGCGTTGGCAATGTCCAAGGACACTGCCACGACACACCTGCCCCGTGACACCGCATCCCCCGTCGTGAGGGCTCGCACGCGCATGATGGCGTCCACCGTAGAGCGCATCCTGCGAAAGCCGAACTGTCCGTCCGAAAGGTCCGGCCCCACCCGTGTTAGGCGCCCGACGAGGCGGTTTGCAATGACTCTCTCAAAGAGCTTGCCCACCTCGTCGAGCAGCACAATGGGCCGGTACGCGGACGGAGAGTCCGCAGGGCACCCCGGCTTCGCGATGAGGACCAGTTTCCCCGTCTTCCAGCAAAGTGGGAACTGGCCCCTCTCCAGGCATGCGCTGAAGAGCCCTCTCAGTCGAGGCCCGAGAGCCTCCATGGCCAGGACCCTGGCCTTTCCAGGCAAGCCGTCGGGTCCTGGGGCGGTGTTTTTGGCACTCAGCCTTCGCACCGCCACTCTCATCTCTACCTCGGTCACCTCTGGAGCATCGTCGTCGTCGTCGCTGTTGCGGTCCGCGTCAGACACCGCTGGCAGTGGAGGCGGAGCCATGGGCGGGGGGGAGTGTTCCCCCCGCGCAGGGAACAGAGCGTTCACCGCACCCTCTACGATCTGGGGCCGGAGACTCTGAGTCAGCGGGGGGGCCCAGGGCCGGAGCTTTTCCCGTACCGTTTTGTACGGGCGCCCCCACGGGTCCGCGTTCAGAGACCCCAGCCACACGTTGCGGGCCTCCAGTTTGGCCCGCTTTATCTCCGCTCGGAGGGTGCGTTTTGCCGCTCTGTATCCCTCATACAGCTCCGCCTCTCTGTCCTCCGCATCCGGCGGGCGGATGCGGCGCCTGCAGTGTCTAGCGTACCGGCGTCGCGCGTGACTGCATGCGTTGCGCAGTGCAGCGATCTCCGGCGACCACCAGCACACCTGGCGCTTAGCTCGCCCTGGACGGACTCGGGGCATTGCCGCGTCGCAGATTTGCGACATGGCCTCCCGGAACCACTCCGCCTCGACGTCAATGTCGACAGGCCTGTCCGGTGCTTGCACCCAGGCCTGCACCGTCGCGGCTTCCAGGAGGAGCTCCCGGTCCATCTGTCTAAGCGCCCACCGCGGACCGCAAGGGCTCTGTCGGACCGGCGCGGCCGAGGTTTCGGCGGAGACGTCCAACCGGATGTACCGGTGGTCGGAGTACGTCTCCACCTCCTCCATAACGCGCCAGTCGACGACACGCGGCGACAGAGCGGGGCTGGCGAACGAGATGTCCACCACTGATTCACCCCGCATCCGCACCAACGTGGGGACAGAACCCCGGTTCAGGACGACCAGGCCCAGCTCCAAAGCCCAGTCCTCCACCATCTGACCCCGTGGGTTCGTGTACCGGGAACCCCAGGCCGTATTCCAGGCGTTGAAGTCCCCGCAAACGACCACGGGAAGGGTACCAAACCCAGCGACGACGACATTTAGCTCCATAAGGGAGACTTGGAGTTCGTCGAGAGATCTGTTCGGGGACAGGTAGACGCCTACCACTGCAATATCCCCGAACCGTGCTGCCACGCAACCCCGTCCCCTCGCAACAGCCTCGAGGGGCGGGGTACCGGCGGCGGCCGACGAGATTAACGTCACCGAGCCGTCTAGGTCCTGAACCCAGTCTCCACGGGGATGGACGTAGTACGGCTCGGAGACGACGGCGACATTTATCGACCACTGCGCCATGCTCTGGAGCAACAGATCCTGAGCGGAGGCGCAGTGGTTGATATTCGCCTGGAGGAGACGGAATGGGGCCGTTATTGGCAGTCCATTGTCTCCTCCCGAGCCCTTCTAGGGGGCACTGCCACGGTGGGTGCGGCGGCGACTGCGGCGGTGGCCAAAGTGGCTGCTGCGGCGGTGAGTGCATCGGCGGGGACGGGCCTACGGGTCTTGCCCTTGGCCTTGGCGGGGGGGTCGCAGGACCTGCCCCCAGCCCAGTGGTCGGCCGGCTTGCCTGCCGCCGCACATGCGTAGCAGTGCGGCGTAGCACGGCATTCGACGGCCTTGTGACCGGGCTGGCCACACTGATGGCAGCGGTCGCTGCGGTCCTCCTCCGCGGCGCAGCGGGCGCCAACGTGGTGCCCCACTTGGCATCGGTAGCACCGCAGAGGTCTGGGCTCCAGCAGTTTTACTCGCGCAGAGACCCAGCCCACCAAAAGCCGTCGGCCCTCCCCGGTGATGCTCTTGGCCGCTGACACGGGGCAGCTCACCGTTACTGCCCCCATGCCCGTGCTGTCAGCACGGATGGCGCCTGCTCGGACCTGGTCGGTAAGGCAACCACCCGCCCTGACGACGGCGGCCACGACCTCGTCCACCGTCACTGAGTCGTCCAGGCCCATAATGCGCATGTCAACGCATTTTGTGGGCCTGGACACTCGGGCCTCCTCCGCGTCCAAGGACGTCCGCAGTTTCTCGGCCAAAGCATCCGCGGTGGTGCCGCTGTTTGCTCCGGGGACCTCCAGCATAAGGGCACCTGTCGCGGTGTGCCGCATCCGGAAGCCCCCGGTGATTCCGAGTTCCCCTGGAACATCTAGCCGGAGTTAAATGCACGAATACTTGCACTGCGGTCTGCGCTCGTATAGAGCCCCACTGACCTGTACAACCATTTTGTTTTTTTGTGAAATATTGATTGATTTACATATACTATATACTATATTCTAAAGTTCAAAACCGTTTGAAAGGAGTATGTAAAACCAGCGAGAAATTATCATGTCAAATGTTTCTTTTAGACAAAAATATTAATCGCACGATAAAATCATATGTTGATAATATTGTATATGAATCTATTATAACATTTTTTTTTTTCAAATCTATTAACCCAGCCATTTATTTTTATTTATTTTTTGTGTCATCATGTCCCGTAGTGGTGGGGGATGTAGTCACTGCAACCTAAATGATCTATTGTGATTCGCCACCTTGTTATAGAAACTCTGGATGCCTCCGGGCTAAACCCGGAGGCATCCAGGAAATTTAGAATACTCCTAGCTTTTAGAGTTTTAATCTCCTGGATGCCTCCGGGCTAAACCGGCCAAAACGCCATTGACCCGTACAATTCGAATTATTAACCAGCTTCACGTAAATATTGTTATATTTATTATTATTATTATTTAGAAGATAAGGGGCTATACATCACCCATAGTGTAGGGGATGTAGTCACTGCGACCTAAAAGATCTATTGTGACTCGCCGCCTTGTTAGAGTAACTCTTTTAGCCCGGAGGCTTCCAAGAAATTTAGAATACTCCTAGCTTTTAGAGTTTTAATCTCCTCCGGGTGAATAATGTGTCCGCCCAGATGGACACTGCGTTTGTGGATAACGGGCCCGCATTCACACAAAAGGTGCTTAGGCGTCTCCCTCTCCTGATTGCAAACATCAGTGTCACTCAGTTTCATGTGAAATTGGTGCTTGTTTAGTTTGCAGTGGCTGGTTAAGGCGCGGGCTATCGCACAGATGTTCGTCCTGCTAAGCTCAAGAAGCTCGGCAGTTCGTTTTTGTGAGTAGCCTTCTATAAGAGATTTGGCGTGTAGCAGTCCTGGTTGTACCAACCAGTGCTTTTTTGAAGCGCCAAATAGGTTGTCCTTAAGGGTCTGCATGGCCTGGTTCTTTGAGATACCACAGAAGGGTTCTGGTCCTATCTGATGATCTTGAGCCCCAGTCCTTGCAAGTTCATCGGCTTTTTCGTTTCCATTGATTCCAGAATGACATGGTACCCATGCCAATCCTGACTGAGCATCTAATACCACTAAAGTAACGTGCTCCTTGCAGCTTAATAGCTGTTTCGGTGAGCGTCGGTAGCGGGTAATGCGCACGCTGTACGACGCGGCTTAGCGGACGCGGATCGAGACTCACTCAGATTGTGTTATCTTTTTTTTAAGGTGAAAAAATCATCCAATGACATCCTCCGCTCTTGGGCGGAGCGAAAGATAGTGTCAGACTTTTACGGATTGAAAACCTTCTTGTTCCTTCTTTGGCATTGTCCTAAGGTCCCGGGGATCTCTTTCACATCACCCATAGCCACAGTAGGCTTCGACCCAGCTGGGCCCCTACGGTTTGCTGGCAACTCCTTGAGTCGCGCGTGAAAATACCTACTATACGCTGCCGATGACTTGAGCTCGGTCCGAATGAGTCTATAGCCCACTCCTCGTCGCTCCGGACCATGGCCTCTACCAAGGCCCGGCGCGAGAGATCACTGCCGCCAAGCGCCCCCACAAGGATATGGCGGTGCTCTGCCTAGTTGGGGCACATCTCTACCGTGTGCTCCACAGTGTCCTCCGGGCGATCCACACAGTGGTGACACCAGGACGTTTCTTCTGCACGAATCCGGTGCAGGAATCTCCAGAACTGACCATGTCCGATGAGAACCTGCGTCATGCGGAAGGTAAAGACGCCATGTTGTCTTTTCATCCACTCCTCAAAGAGGGGACTTACCGCTATGATTATAGCATGCCCAATCTTTCTTAGTTGCTACCACAATCACATTAACCCACGGTGTTGGGTGTGTAACTTTTCTAATCACTCGTATCCATTTTGACAATAGTTTGTCACACACTCCTATAGGTATCTCACGAACTGCACAGAGTGGCGGCTGAGTATCGCAGTTATTATTTACGACCAAGCCCGAGTCACCTCAAAGAACTTTTAACACAACCGTAGTGGCCCAGCAGAGCCGATTCCCGCTAAGGCCGCGGAGAATTTCTGAAAAGTAAACCCAAGTTCTTAAAACGCAAAAGACCAACTGAAGGAAACCGGTGTGGTTTTAGTAAGTAAAAGTCTGACACGCCCTTCCTGTTCCACCTCAGAGCGGGAGAAGTCATTGGATGACTTAAAAAAGAAACATTGCTTTTGTTAAGTGGTACATGACTAGGGTTGTCACCGCATAAGAAAGTACTTTGTTTTATTTTTGGTAAATATATTTTATGATTTGTATGCAAATAAAGTCTATAAAAACACTCTATTTCCAATATTTACTATAGTGCATAAAATCAAACTAAATACTAAATTGTGTATTTTTACCTCGTTACGCCCCACCTAAAAGGTGTCTAAACAATGTTACTAATGTATTATCGAGAAAAAGAGCAAGGGGTATTGCACACTCAATAAATGAGCTCCCAAAAACGGTCGCTAGCACGAAGTGACGTTGGCAACATACACCGAGTTGCTTGAGGAGTAGAGAGGTATACCACGGTTTCAGAACAATCCCGGAAGTACGGTCAAGCTCTACCAGCATCTTACTGGCTTATACAACCTTCTCCCGACGCTTGCTCTCGCAAATTTCTACTCAAGTCATGCAATAAGGCAAGGGAGACGTGAGAGCTCTGTTCCTCGTCAGTGTTCACTAAGGCCGGCCGATAAAGGCAAGCCGCAGATGAAGAAATAAAATTCTTCAGGGAGATCAGGGTAGTGAAGTCACTAATATCTAATGTTCGCCATAAAACTGCCTTGCAGATTATAGCTCTGTTGGTCTGGCCTCTCAACCTAGGCATGATACGGCAAAGTAAACTCTATTAGTACAGACCCAGGGTTCATTTTTTTTTCCACAACTATCACACAACGCCGTCTAGACCCAAGCTAAGCAGAGCTTGTGTTATGAGTACTAGACAACTGAAAAACATACTTATATATTTCTAAATACATACATATTATAGATAAATTACATCCAGACACAGAACAAATAATCATGCTCATCACACAAACATTTGTCCTGGGTGGGAATCAAACCCACGACCTCCGGCATAGCAGTCAGGGCCACTAACCACTAGACTAACAGGCCAGTCAAAATTAGAGCGTGCAAACCGCACCACAGCAATGTAGAGATAAGAATTTTATCACGAATTCCGTTTAGGTATTAAAAAAAATCCAGGCAATTGCGAGTTAGAATTTTGCACTGAGGGTTCCGCACAAACTTACCTATGAAAACAGTTCAATTCGAGTTAAGAAGATTTTTTTGAGTCGCAAAAAAGATGTTTTTTGTGACATAACTACAAATTTACAGTTTTCAGATTTTTTCCTATGCTTTACCTATGAGACCTAGCTTTGACGCCAAACAGGATTCTGAGTCAACGAGAAGTATTCTTTGAATTTGGATTCCCTTAAGATTGTCGAAATACACGTTTTTTGCGACATAAACGGTCGTATTTTTTTTCGTTAACTTGGAAATTTGATTTTTTCACAGCTACAAAGGACCGCAGGCTATGGTTAGAATATGGTTTTAATTTTATCTCAATACCTCCACGCGTTCTGGAGATAAAGTATCTTGGCAGACAGACAGACATACGAAAAACAAAGTGAACCCAAAATGGAAAAATGGAACCCTTTTAGGACAAGGGTTCCATTTTTCCGGTTGAGGTACGGAACCCTAAAAACCTGAATTTTGGTGCCTACCTCGTTTCCAAGGTCAATAAGTACTTGATAAAAATAAAATCGTATTATCCGCATGCTAAGCAGTGGTGGCCCAGTGGTAACGGCTAGTTGTAGGTCGTGGGTTCAAACCCAATCAGGTGCATTAAGTTGCGTAATTTATGGTATAGTATAATAACAAGAGGTTCTAATTTTTCTGACTGATTCCAATCAACAGCTGTCTTCCATTGTAAACAGTTGTATGGTCATGTAAAGAGAAAAGATGAAAAGCATGTTGCTAAAAGAGTTATGAATTTACATGTGGATAGATGGATGGAGGGAGAGGGAGGCCAAAAAAAAGATGGATGGATTGTGTAAGAAGTGATAAGAAAGAAAAGGGAGTTAGTGATAGCGTGACGAGTGACAGGATGGAATGGAAGAAAAAAAGGGTTGCGCCGACCCCAAATAAAACGGGACAAGGGCAGGAAAAAGATGATGATGAAGAGGATGAAACGGGGGTCCAAAATTTGTATGGAGGAACCTCCATATATGCAGACGAAGCCGCTGGCAGAAGCTAGCTACCTATTTAAGGAGATTTTTTAAATGGCAATGAAGGAAAATAAGAACGTGAGGTTTTTTTTTTTATTTTATTATTGATAGGTTCGCGTTTGACCACTATCTCACCTGATGGTAAGTGATGATGTGGCCGACGATAGAGCACGCTTGCCTAGAAGTAACCTATTCACTCTCGACTTAAAGACCCCTAGGTTGGAGCTATCAGGAAACACAGACTCCGGCAGGGAATTCCACTCTTTAGCTGTACGCATAATGAATGTGTGTTTCCAAAACGCTTTGTACGAATGGGTGGGATATCCACCATGTACCGATGGCGCAACGCCGTACGTCTAGTGGTCCGATGATGGAACGGACTTGGCGGAATTAAATTGTGCAATTCCAACGCACACTCACCGAAGTGTAATCGATAGAAAACCGCCAGGCCAGCAACTCGGCGTCGATGCTCAAGGCTTTGGAGCTTTGACTCAACAAGCGCATCATCACCGATGATCCTCTTGGCTCGCCTCTCAATCGACTCCAGAGCATCAAGCTGATACTTGGCAGACCCATCCCAAAGATGAGAGCAGTACTCCATACACGATCGAACTTGCGCTTGGTATAGGTTGAGCAGCTGTTCCGGAGTGAAGTACCGCCTCACCTTAGCTAAGATCCCCAGTTTTTTGGCAGCCTGTTGTGCTTTTGCCTCAATGTAAGAGCCGAAATTGAGGGTAGATGATAACGTTACCCCAAGAAGCTTAAGGCCGTCGGTTATCGGCACGGTCACACCCCGAAATATAGGAGCCGAGTAAAATTGGCTTCGTTTGGCGGAAAAAAGACACGCCTGGGTTTTAGCAGCATTGAACCTGACCAGGTTGGCATCGCCCCAATCGGATACTGCTTCCAAGGACAAGTTCAAGCGCTCAACCATAGCTTCCCTCAAAGACTGGATCTGTGACCCACTAGTACGTGCATCGGACACGTAACTCTCAGCAACAGTGCTATCGTCTGCATACCCAAAGGTACCGGGTTTAAGTAGGTCGTTTATGTGCAGCAAGAACAGTGTTGCAGAGAGCACCGACCCCTGAGGGACCCCGGCATTAATATCCATTTGCCCGGACGAGCAGCCATCAATAACTACTCGGATGGATCGCCCCCTCAAGAAGTCTGCGATCCAGTTACACAGACCAGTGGGCAAACCGAAGGAAGGAAGCCTAGCAATAAGGCTATCATGCCAGACCCTGTCGAAAGCCTTCGAGATATCAAGGGAGACTGCAAGTGCTTCCCCATGCTTCTCGATGGCCTCGCTCCAGATGTGAATGGCATACGCTAGAAGATCCCCAGTTGACCGATTTCGGCGAGGTCCTGGTTTCGATGAAATATTGTTTGGTAAGGAACCTCTTAGCACCTGTGTACAGTTTGGAAGTCAGCGAAGTGACCCCTTCGTGCCTCAGTAAGCACGTGAACCCGTTGGTCCTGCACCTGATCTCTCCCTGGTCTCTTCGGTCTACCGTCCCATCGAACTATGAGAATAGAGGATCAATGAGTGCACTTGTGTTTGCGCATGCATTTATTTCCTTATTTTTAATATTTCCTTTCGAAGAAATGTCGTATTTCTGTCTTAGATATAAAAACCAGTCAAGGGTGAGTCAGAGTCGCATACGTAGGTAGGTTATGACACGAGCGGTGCTCAGTTTGGAAGTCATTGACTCACCTTTTGAAAGCCTCGCCTAACGATTAATGTGAAGATATCTTGTCATTGTGTCTATTAAAAAAAAATACTACTACCACGTTCTGTTTGGACAGGAAAGCAAGAAAATTCTTAACACGACTGCTCTGATTACGTACTTCAGCAATCTAGGTGATATTTTTTTCGAACTTTGCATCCTGTTCCTGATCATCTCAACTTCATTTCCCTAGCTTTTTCCCAAGTAGCTTGGGGTCGGCTTCTAGTATAATTGGGTACAGCTGAACATCCTTATTTTACTTGGAGCCACTGAGTATCAGTCCACAATCCAGTAACTGGGCAACACAATGCTCCTTGGATAGACTGACGATCACAATTTCTGACGGTGTGTCAGTAATGTTTTAGATAAACTTAGAAAGTACATGTGAATTTAATCTACTTTGGTAAGTGCCCAGTTATGAATCTTCGCTTTGGAGTGCGTTAACCAATAGGTCATCACGACATTTCTTTTATTTCAGTCATGAAAGTTGTAAATAATCCCAATAGCAATCATCACGTTTGCGTTTTCCGCCGAACGCAGTGCGAGGTTATGCTATGACAACATCATCAGGCGCATTTTGATTATTTTAATAAGGTTTTGAGGAAGCAGATTAAGTGGCAATCGATGACAAAGATGCTAGGGAATTTGTCATATACAGAGGCATTTTCTGCCAGTCCACCAGTCTATAGGAGTCGGCAGAAGTGTTCCTATATCATACATAGAATCTACTTTTCTCCAGTTACTACATTGTATTGTACAGCATTTAATTGACTTATTGAAGCAACTCTATGAATATGGTACTGGTGGATGAAGTCCTTTCGGAAACTTTTAGGATTGAGTCTGGTGTTCCACAGCGGTGTATTTTGTGGCCCTATTCAATACTAAAAAAATATCTGATGTGATTTGTATTATTTCGTAATCAGGTCGATATCTTCCTGTCCTTGTACCGTTTAATTTGGGCACAACACAATTTTTTCTTGCATTCTGTCTTATCACCCTTCGCGCTATCATATCCTTTTCTTTTATCACTTCTCATGTAACTAATTGATCCGTGTTTTCTTTGGCCTCTCACAAGTATACTCATAATACTTTCAGTAAAATTGACATGGCCGCACCAAGACAAAAGATCCCCTTTTTACTTTTCAGTCACTTGGCGCCACTTTCAAATTTTCTCTAATATACTTATTTCTCACTTTGTGCATTGTCGTCACACCACATATCCACCTCGACATTCTTATCTCCGCTACATGGAATCTTTTTTCATCCGTCTTATTCACAGCCTAACATTCTGATCCATACAGTATGACAGAACTCAGGTTGGCTAATGAGAAATAGCAGCAAATATTTTAATTCAATTTCACATTTAAAACTAAAGATATTCATACTTTTTTGTTTTGGCATAAGTTCTGGTCAATAGTTGTGTGAAGGTCGAAAATAAAACCGCAAAACGATAACAATATCTAATGATGTCGCATCGGTTTAGTTGCTTATCAAAAAAATATCACGCTTGTGGTGAGAATCCTGAATTACTATATTGTAAGAGTCGTAGCCGCTTGGCGATCTAAATAGTTCTTTACTCCACGGGAAAAGACGTTAGTTTATATAACGTTAGTTTATCTAGGTTTTCAGTTTATACAACGGTAAAACAAAGTACGATTGTACGGTCTACGTACATTGACCTTATTTTTGCATGACAATGCGAATCAATACGTTCGCTTGTCACAACAAATTACTAATTAAACTTAGTGTGCAACTTACCAACACGCGGAACATACGGGCATGTGAGAATCATCAATCTTTACGGTGTACGACACTAGTTATAAATAAAGTTTGGTTTGTACTATGTGAAGTGTTTTACATATTGGTCACACTCGCTACCTAACACACAACCAAACACACAAACAATTATAGTGTACAGTTCAGCAACTACACTCTGACCCGTACATTAAATGATCGTACACTGTAGATATTGATGATTCTCAGTTTAAATACTAATTTGTTGTGACAAGCGAATATAAATATTCTCATTGTCATGCAAAAATAAGGTCAATGAACGTAGATCGTACAACGATTTTAAAATGATTTGTTTTTCAATAAAAGCGTCTTGACACACAGTAAATTCCAAGCACCAGTAAATAGTACACTGGACCCTACCCTCTATTGTCATCTCTCTCTATCGCTCAATGGTTTGCTGGAAGAAAACTCAACTTTGAGTTAAGCTCGCCTATGTACATGAACTTTGTTATCCACTTATTTTGTGTTGTTATAGTGTACAATAAAGAATTAAAGAATTAAAGAATTAAGTGCTATTTAAAGTGCTATAATGTGCACGCCATAATTATGACAGTAAGTCGCCTCTTTGAGGCATGGCTGGAAGGATCTCACGGCATCCTCACCTTCCGCAAGGCGCAGGTCCTCACCGGACATGGTAAGTAGGAGGTTCTTGCACCGGATTCGTGCGGAAGTGACGCCCGGGTGTCACTATTGTGCGGATCACCCGGAGGATACGGTGAACCTTACGGTGGAAGTCTGCCTTGCAAGGGCGGAGCACCGTCGTATTGTCGTCAATTTAGAATCAAAACCCTCGTAGAGGCGATTGGTGACGACGAGCTTTCACATCTGGCTCTGGTTCAGGTTATGATTCGGGGCCAGAGAGAATGGAAAGCAGTCACCTACAACGGAGAGCAAGGTGACTAAAACCACGAGGGAGAGTAAATCCTCAAACCCCTCCAATCATCACTTGGAGACAAACCAGGTGTCATGAGTCACGTGACAGGTAATATTATAATGTTTCAGTAAACTTTTCTTTAGCCAAGAATAAATAAATAAACCGGCCAAGTGCGAGTCGGACACGCCCATGAAGGGTTCCGTAGCAGCAAGTATCATAATATAAAAGTTTTTGTAGTTCGTTGTAACTTTGATCGGTGTTTTAATAATAGTGTATTTTTTAGGTTTATGATGTATTAAAAAAAAAAACTACTGACTAGATCTCGTTCAAACCAATTTTCATTGGCAGTTTGTATGGTAATGTACATCATATATTTTTTTTTAGTTTTATCATTCTCTTATTTTAGAAGTTACAGGGGCGGGGGGGGACACACATTTTACCACTTTGGAAGTGTCTGTCGCGCAAACTATTAAGTTTAGAAAAAAATAATATTAGAAACCTCAATGTCATTTTTGAAGACCTATCCGTAGATATGCCACACGTATGGGTTTGGTGGAAAAAAAAAATTTGAGTTTCAGTTCTAAGTATGGGGACCCCCAAAATTTATTACTTTTTTTCTATTTTTGTGTGAAAATCTTAATGCGGTTCAGCAGAATACATCTACTTACAAAGTTACAACAGTATAGCACATATAGTTTTGGAAAAAAGGGGCTGTGACATACGGACGGACAGACAGACAGACAGACAGACATGACGAATCTAAAAGGGTTCCGTTTTTTGCCATTTGGCTACGGAACCCTAAAAATGTATAAATTCGGATGCGTCTTACCATAATGGAGTGTATTGTGTTCAATGTTTACCTAAGTATTACATTGTCGGCACTATAGGTCTATCAATCATAAGAAAACAATTATTTTAAGAATTAAATTTTTATTTATGACTGTTTGATGCCAAAATAAAAAAAAGTGACAATTTGCAACAACCAATGATCATTTTTGGGTATTTAAATTACCCGTTCATTCAACCACAATTTTTTTGGTGCGGTATTTGACTGACGTCCCCATACATCAGACGAATGTTTTTCTTTAGTGGGAACTGCTCCACCAAGAGTCTTCAACTTTAAAATATAATTTTTCCTAACCGACGCATATTTATGGTCAAACGCAGTCTTTGAATTCGCGATCTTCACGGGTAGAGTTTGCAATGTTGTGACATTCAACCAAAAAAATAAAACCTATTGGCCCTAACAGGCTTCGTCGCTTTTGCTGACATCTCTTTGAGGCGCGCGTGGAATATAACGCTAAGTCCACTCAGGCCGGTCTTTATCGGACAGCAAACTAATAATTGTTCACCGTCTACAAACCCGCCCCTACAATACTCAGGAATCGTATTGCGAATCTCAATGTCTCCTAAGGTCTCCTGCAGTGAGTATTTTCCGCAGCCTACCCAAATGTCCTTTCCTTGGTATTGTTCGTCAAGTCGTTGAGCTCCTTAGTAGTCCTGAGTTGAGCTTTGCGAATACTGACAAATGTTGACGCGTCCACTCAAATGTGTATGGTTCTTTCTTCAAAAGACCATCTCAGACTAATCTGCATGGTTCTCATGTGATTTGACCATTACATACTATGGACCTTAAAAAAGACTTTGACCTCTGAGTTTGTTTCGGTGTTTCTTCTCAGGGTAGTCAGCTAGAAAACACCGGCCTCATCTAGCTAAAACTGACGAAAAAAAAAATTTTTTTTGGCCTGTAAAGGTGTTTTTTTAAAACCTAATTGCAAAAATTAATATCATTTATCAGTGAGAGCAGTGGAGGCCGCGTGGTAACGGCCCCGACTTACGAGTTGTAGGTCACGGGATCGAACCCAGCCAGGCGCATTACTTTGTGTAGGTAATTTATTTCATCACCACTGAAACAACGTGAGGAAACCGGCATATCCTAGAACCAAAAATTCGAAGATATGTGATTTTAAGCAACCCGCACTGGGCCCACGTGGTGGATTACGGCCTATTCCCCCTCCTAGATAGGATTGTTTGAGTCCCAAGAGTGGGAACATTAAAAAGGCTGGTGATGATGATGCTGATGATTTATCAGTGGTCGAGGCGTGACATTTGACACTCCCTTACATTTTCTGCCACTTTCTTCGCTCGCATCATTGTTTAGTGGAAGGAGGTGATGACTGCTGTCTGTATTGGATTCTTGTTCTATACCATGGCCTAAACTAGGACCGGAAGCGAGAATTCGGGTTTTCGAGGTGTTACTCGGGACTGATCAACGTTGAGCACTTATCAAGTGTATGGTCGGTTTTGAGTACAATTTCTGAGTGTGGACTGAGGATTGTGAGGAGATGTGGATGAGACTGGTAATTGGTCGGACAACACCAAGAGACTACTTTCTTTATTTGTTTTTATTTTTGTATTTTTGAAATCAGGTTAGAGCACTATTTCTTACAGGTGAGGGTGAGAAGAAACAATGAACAAATCTGAGTAAGATCATTATTTTACGCCAAAACAGTTGTTCCTAAACAACACGACAAACTATTTCGACATTTAAACTTCAATCAACTTAGTCGTAACAGGAGGCACAGACTGTTGTATCTGGGGTCGAACCTTCGCCCGAGCCTAGTCTCCTACCGTTGGGTTTCATTTTACACATTTTATTGTAAACATAAAAAAAAAAAATTGTAAGCATGCAAAAATATGTAAAAAAATAAAAATAAAACCCATATGGAATTCGAACACCCTACGTGTTACATGCAAGTCACTGTGCTACGGTCTTCGATGATTTTCGTTCAAAATAGACATAAATGACATAATTGACTGATTGGCTCCTTATCGATAATTACTGCAACGCTCCTTCATAAAAATAGCGTGATTATTATGTTTCCAGAGTTATTTTTTTATTAACTAAATAACATGATGTCATTTTGTGCATTCAATTACGAACAAAAACCTTTTGAAATCAATATTACTTACCTCCCATAACTTATGGCGTGATAATATGTACCCTTAAGCCTTCCTTGGTTTACAAATTACATTTTTGCTGAATTTCAATTCAATCTAACCAGTAGTTTTGGCGTGAAGCCGTACCATACACACAGACAAACAGACAAAAAATCTAAAAAGTCATTTTTTGTTATCAGTTACGTTTTTGTAACAAAAGCCACTTATTTTTTCTCTAAAATTCTCAATGTGCAGTTTTTCTTTCATTACTGTTTTATTATATGTATAGATTAACACCTACCTAAACAGAATACCTACACAGATGATTGGGAGAGGGGTGTACCGCAGTAGGAGCGATGATAAATAACTTATGCTAAACCGACGACATGACCCTCCTTGTAACAACTGAAGAATTATGAAATCCCGCTTAAAACAAAACATTTGTTTTAGTAATATTTCATGTATTTTATTTTTTGTGTATATATAATTATGACAGTAGGTATATCTCACGCGCCAGCAACAGCATTACAGCGTTAGCAACAAGAGCGAGATACGTTCGTTCCACAAGCCTGAAACATCGGTAGCGCTAAGAAGAGACCTACTGACATCTTGGCGTCATCAGCTCGATACACAATTACACACACAGCACACCTATACATTAGCATCATGGTGCATTGACCACAAAAATTGTATGTAATTAAGCTAATATAATGGTTCTGGTCTGCAATACAATAGTAGTTGTCAAGTTTTGTTTAGGTAGAAAAATCATTCGATGACATCTCCCGTCCTTGGGCGGGGTGAGAATTGTTCTTTCCTTGCCTTCATCACAGGACGCTGGGTTTCACTTTCACAGTACCCGTGGCTCCAATAGACTTGTCTTTGCTGACAACTCCTTGAGGCGCACGTGGAACAATATTGACAGTTACCTAACGATCGAACGGCAAGCTTCTCATTCCTCGCTGTTCGCAAGCTCGCGCCTACGGTGGCCTTTTTAAATCGATCTGTAAACGACGTTATTCTCAGGTAAACATAAATAAATACAATTAATTGAGAACTTCCTACACAGTCACGTGGGCAAAACCGACCTAGATGGTAAACACATGGCTGAAAAATAAAGTAATATTATTTTACAGGAAACCAGCGATAAGATAGTGGTGTGGTAAAAACCAAATTGTTATCAGGACAAACCTATGCGAGCTTGTTTATCAAAGAAACGCGGTTCCAATAGGAAATAAAAACATGGCACTAGCAACCCTTTGCTTTAATATCCTTCGGGCTGTCATCGGGAGTGCACGTCTCATCTGCTGAAACAACTTAGTCTGAAAAAGATGTACAGCACGCGTGTTTTGGTGCTGTTAGCACTGCTCGTCGGGTTTGCGCATTGCTTCTCGTGGGGTGAGTACTTCCTATATTGTGAATTTTGTTATTATTCTTTGTTAGTTTCATTTTTTGTTGAACGTCGGTTTACTATATCATAACCATTTTACTTCCGATACTAATAAATAAAAAAGGTGCGCTAGTAATTTTTAAATGAGAATTCAATTATTAGGCATTATTCTAATTTCATTTATTTTTAAAAGTTAACAAAAAAAATAAGTTACGATATTTCTTTATTGGCCACGTGATCTAACTTCTGATTTTATAACTAAGCAACTTGAAAATGAGATAGTCTCTAATAAACACGTTTTTCTTTTTTACAACGCTAACTAAATATTTTTATTACCAAAAACGCGCGAAGCAAGCAATTATAAAATCATCGATATTTTCTGGTTGCTAACAAAGAACTTACCTCCACAGTGTTTTGATGACACAACTTCAACTGACCCTTTTTATCAAAAAAGTTACCTACCTGAGTAATATTTATCAATATACTTGAACAGTGTTATGATGAAGTAAAATAACAAGGTAAACCACACAAACTTTACAAAATCTGTAATTTACACTTAAAGATGTGGCTGCACTCAATCGAGTACAGTGACCTTTAATGGGTTAATAATAAGAATTTTGTCAACTCGAATTTAAACCACTTTCAATGAATTAAACTAGTTGTTAAGTGACGTAGGTATGTGTTAAGAATAGTTGTTTCTTCACCACAAGATAATAAATAAGATTTAAAGAATTTATTTCTCACTAAGAACAAGATTCGCTTGATGAATTAATCTGTTTACAATGGATCATGGCGGAGTCCCAAATAAAATTTTGCTGACATATTTTTTTAGCGCCAACTGATGAAAAATATACAGATTAAATTTCTAAATATTTTTTTCTCAGACATTACTATTAAAATAATCTTTATTTTAAAGATATTCCAGTTTAAACTTAATGAGATTACGTATAATATGTTAATAATACCTACGTACCTCCTTGAGAATTAAAAAAATCATTTTTGAACGTACGACAAGTTGTCATGTTTTTTTTTTTCGGTGGGGAAAATCGTCCAATGACAACCCCCGCCCTTGGGCGGAGCGGGAGATAGTGTCAGACTCTTACTGACTAAAACACCTACCCCGTTCCTTCAAGCCTTCATACCGGGGCTCGAGTTCCCTTTCGGATAACCCTGGCCCCAGTAGGCTTCGACCCGGCTGGGCCCCTGCTGTTGCTGACAACTCCTTGAGGCGCGCGGGAACAGTGCGCGCCGTCGACGACTTGGGCTTGGTCCGGACGGTTACCGGACGGCCGGACAGCGAGCTACCTATTGATCACTGTCCGCAAGCCCGCGCCTACGGTAGCTGGAAATAGGGACCGGAATCCCGGCGGCGGCGAGATCGCCGTTGCCTGATGCGATCGGCCTCCTCCTTAGCGAGCATTACCTACTGCTTCGCAGAAGTCGGCGACAGCCTGCCACTCCTCCTCGCTCCGGACCATGGCCTCAACCAAGGCCCGGCGTGAGAGCTCTCTGCCGCCGATCACCCCCACGAGGGCACGGCACACATACATTGTTTTAAATCCGAGCATAAATCACAGATCGTTCACGCACACACTCATGGTAATATTCCTATACAACTAGGTAAAGAACATAATTAGTATCCTTACGGCGACGAATACAGACGAAATCATGATTAATTTCGCTCGAAAAGTGCATTTCTACCATTGCATAGTAGAGCCCGCGATCACTCACGTAATATTTTTATTGTGCGTTGCGGTCGATGTTTGTGAATTGTACCGTTACCTTATTTTGGCTATTACTATGTATGTACCTATGTATATTATAAAGTTTAAGGTTAGTGCAAAACCGGACGACGATTTTTCTCAGATCAATGGACATACAGAACAGATAGTAGAATTTATTGATGGTTGGAAGATGAAAGCACTAACGACAAAGATATAATTGAAAGTGACACTGATGATGCGCAATCAGAAGAAAAAGGCTGCTTGCAAGAATTCTCACATAGTACGAATACAGAGCAAGAAGGAAATAGCACAGGGTCGGACTTGGAAAATCGGGAACTTTTACTTATAAATCTTACATTAAAAGTATTCTACGTATGTAGAGAGCGCGCAAACTTTCGTCCCAAGTATAGGCGCGCCTACTGGAGTGTTAAATCTATTACTATCTAAAATATAACTTTTTAACATACCTATTCTGATATTTTCTATGCTGGTCTTTAAAGAGTTTTGCACCTTCACAAAATATAAAGTATTTGCCAAAAGTCTTTGTTCTGGGTTTCCATAGTTTAATGTTGCTAAGATGGTATTTTATTTTGGTGAATTTTAATTCAGTGTAGGTATATTTTGCCTCATAGAATCTTTTTCACTACGAGATGCATGTTATGTATGCGTAAAGTTTTTATTTCATCGTAATGTTTTCTGTACTTGAAAGATGATTATAGTTCAACAATATCGTAATGACTTTATTTTGGGAGGTTTGAATAGTTTTGAGTTTTGGTTTGACAGTACAATCTCAGATTTCTATCAAATACTCTAGATGTGACTTTACCACAGAGTTATAGATAGACTTACGCACTTTATGAAGGACACGAGTTATTGTCTTATGTGAAATATCGTTGAGAGATGTAAGCTCTGATTTTACATGTTCGTAATGCTGTTTCCATGATAGTTTGTCATCTAAATAAATGTCTAGGTTTTTTTTTTCGGTGGGAAAATCATCTAATTCATTAAATTTTTTACATTATTAGATTAGTTACTTGGTGAAGGTATAAGTAGAGTAAGATAGTACATTAAACACCAAGCAAACGCAACACCCCAAAAAAGACCCCAAGCGGTTCGCGCATCTATTGTCTTACTATTGTGTCTCAAATTGATAGTATCTGAAAGGTTAATGACATTCCCCACTCTTGGGTGGAGCGGGGGATAGTGTCAAACTTTTACTGACTAAAAACCCACTCCAGTTCCTTCCTTGCCTATCGTACCGGGGGCTGAGCTTTCGGAGCTAACCCTGGCCCCAGTAGGTTTCGACCCAGCTGGGCCCCTGCTGTTGCTGACAACTCTTTGAGGTGCGTGGGAACGCGCGCCGTCGACGACTTTGACTCGGTCCGGATAGTTACCGGACGGCCGGACAGCTACCCATTGCTCGCCGTCCGTAAACCCTCTGGCCACCGTAGACGCTACGGTGGCCAGAAATCGGGATCGGAATCCCGGCGGCGAAATATGTCTAGTTATTTTTTATGGTGAGAAATTCCCGACTATTGACCAGACAATTTATTTATTATTTATTTATTTAATCTTTTTTTTCTTCTTTTGTTTTCATGCATTCTATATGTGAACAAATTATGGAATTATTTCAGTGCCATAGTCTTTTTCTTCTTCTCGAATCGACGGTTTTCTCTTTCCTCAAAGTTTTGGGCCCAGTATGTTGCCACGTTTATAGCGGCATCAGTGGCGTCTGTACAGATGTTAGGATACTTTGGGCACTCTAATAAGTATGCTTTTGTCTGGTCAGGAGCACCGCACTCGCAATGGGTATCGGAAGGGTCTATAATACCCCGTTTTGCTAGAATATGTTTGCAACGGCCTACTTGGGTGCGCAACCTATTGATAGCTTTCTACATAGGCCACTGCAGATCGCTTCCGGGTGGCAGATGTTCCAGGGGTTGAACGAAGTCGGGCGGTGGTAAGTGGTGTTCCTCCAACAATATACATCTCACTGTAGATGGTCGGTTCCGAATGGCCTGTGTGCAGCGAAGAAAGCTCTTCTGATTTCTAAGTCTATCCGATACTTCTGATGCCATATAATTGAATCGCTTAAAAACTTTTTCTTTTTCTTTTCAGTTTCTATAATTTTTAATGTTGGCTTTTGGTCAGAGACAGGCTATGACAGCCGCATCGTAACCTAATACAAGTAAAGCTTTGAACACTATCTTATTATCAAAGATAGCAGCACTAGAGAGAGGCTCCGATAATGTAATAAATAGTAATAATAAAATAGCCATTTATTTCCAAACTTTGGGATACAATATTTTTTGTGTGGCTGTTATAGAATGCCCCTCCGTTAGGTGTGCCTTTTAGCATAGGCCTCCTCCAACTGCCTCCACTGGACTCAGTCCATTGTCACCCTTGTCCAATATGGACCCAAGGTCAGGCGGATATCGTCTTCCCATCGTCTTGTTGGGCAATCCTGTTTTCTGACACCATCTCTTGCGTACCATAGGGTCACTTGCTTGCTCCATTTGTTAGCCGTGCAGCGAATCATGTGACCCATCCAGCCCCATTTTAGATGGTCATTTCTAGTCAGGATGTCTGAATCTTTAGTTCTTTTCCATATTTCCGCATTACTAATTTTATCCCTGAGTTTTATTCCTAACGTACTTCTCTCCATCGCTCGTTGGCATTTTGCAAGTTTCTCGCGATGGTCTTAGTTGAGAAACCATGTCTCATAGCCATATCTAATACAAAGAAGTATGCAGGTGTCAAAAGATTTTTTCTTGATAGCAATGCTCAGCTCTTTATTTTTCATTATTTCTTTCAGAGACCAGTATGGTTTCCAATCACAGGCTATTCTTTTGTTAATTTCCTTAGTCGTTTGCTCTTTAGGGCCCAAGAATACATACTCTTGTCTACTCTCCACATAAGCAGTGGTGGCCGAGTGGTAACGGCCCCGACTTATAAGTTGTAGGTCGCGGCTTCGAACCCAACTAGGCGCATTACTTTGTGTAATTTATTTCATCACGGTGAAGGAAAACATCGTAAGGAAACCGGCATGTCCTAGAACCAAAAATTCGAAGACATGTGATATTTACCAACACGCACGGGCCTGCGTGGTGGCTTACAGGCCATTCTCTCTCCTAGTGAGGAGGCCCGAGTCCCAACAGTGGGAACATTAAAAAGGCTGATGATGATGATGATACATACTCTTGCACATATTCAAATGTTTTTCCATCCAATTTTATGGCAACCCCTTCAGAGTTAGTCATCAGTTTTGTCTTAATGTCGTTCATTTTTAGACCAACTTCCTTACTTTCGTTAGATAGATAGGTAGATAAATTCTTTATTGTACACCAAAAATAAAACAATGACTTATAAAACTTAAAATTAATAGGGTGTCACAATGGGCGGTCTTATCGCTAAAAGTGATTTTTAGTGAGGTTTGCTAGCGTTTGTACAATGGTTTGTTGTTTGTCTGGGTCTACTTTCAGCAAAACGAGGTGATCAGCAAACCTCAGATGGTTCAAGAGGCTGCCTCTGATATTGAGGCCATATTCATCCCAGTTAAGTCTTCTGAAAATATTTTCCAGCACAGCTGTGAATAGTTTGGAGGACAGAGGATTACCTTGTCTAACACCTTTGTTAATGGGAAAAGGTCCCCTTTCGATTTCAGTTTTATGCGGCTCTTGTTTATACTGTAGACGTTCTAGAGTATTTATATGTAGGCATTGTCCACTCCTTGCTCTTTTAAGGTGCAAAATGCAAATATGGCTAAATGCAATTATGGTTTAGGCTATCAAACGTTTTGGAATAATCAATAAAAGCTATGTAAATGGGTTTCTGGTATTCATTGCTTTTTCCCGTATTTGTTTGATTGTGAGAATTTGGTCAATGGTGCTATAGTTTTTTCTGAAGCCTTTTTGTGATTATTTCTAGAATTACTTTAGCAAACATCTTGTAGACTTATGAAATCAGACTAATTGGTCTATAGTTATTGATGACTTCTCTAGGCCCTTTTTTATGCAGGAAAATGATGTGGGACTCTCTCCACTGACTTGGTATGGCGCCTGTTTTGAGTATGTCGTTATATATCTTGCTTAGAATTGGAGTCAGTTGTTCCACCATGCCCCTTACCAGCTCGTTTGGTATTTTGTACTTCTGCTGTAAGTATTGGCGGTAATTCATCACATATAAGGTGGTTTCTTACTGGTTTTTAATTCAAAGTCTTTATCTATATGGGTGTTTTCACCAACAGCGTTTTTAGAGGTTCTACGTGTGAAATCACTATGTAAAATATGTATCTGTGACCATTCTATTTTTTTTTTCGTGTAATAAGAAAACTAGCTCATATGAAGGCACTAGTATAAATATACATGTTTCTCTTAGATATAAATTAAAAAAAAAAAAATCTGTTTCTCAATAACGGTGGTATGTCCGTGATTAATTTTTAAGCGCATTTACCTCTTTAAATAGTTGTGATGGCAATTTTAGTACTTCAATTAAAAATTATTATATTTATCACTTCCGATACTTTTGCTATCATGCAGACATCAGGATCATTGTGATAAGAAACGTCAACGCCAAAAGTGCAATTTCGGTGTATTTTGTTGAAATCGATCTATAACGTAAACAAGTCTATTTTAACGAACTATCTCCTTACGCACACGCAGGCCAAGACGTGCTCCTGCCGAGTTTTCACTCCATTACATAAGTACTTTTTATTCTGGGAGGGAATACGAACTTATGCAATTTCGATGGGTTACTGTACGAGTGATCCAGCTACTATTCCTACTCTTTCTCTGTCCACGCAGTAAGGTTGTGGAACTCACTTCCGCCTAGCATTCGTGATTTGAAACGATCTCACTCTTTAAGACTAAAGTAAAAGAGTACTATCTTTCCTCTCTTGCGTGATAATTATATTTATATATATATATATACATATTATGTATTTATTTTTAGTATAAGATATATATAGTTATATAAGTATTTATTGGTTTAATTTAAGATTTCACTAACTCTTCTTTACTCATCACTGCACACTACTGTCTACATCTCTTGTAATTTCTCCTTTCGCAGGTCTGCTGGAAGAAATTTCTATTTGAAATAAGCAGTACCTTTGTACAAAGTATTCTAATAATATTATCCTCTTCAGTATATTTGTGTGTACATAAATTGTAAAATAAATAAATAAATAAATAATGAATGTTGTTTTTTACGTTACGGTTTTATAGAATATTATCTGTTATTGGGTAACCTTAGCAATCATACAACACAAGTGACGGAAGCAAAAATAGTTTTGTTTTTATTTAATTTTTTCTTCATGTTTCTAATTTCGGTGGTGCAATATCGGTGGTTTCGGTGGTAACTTTATTGCCACCGATAGTAATATTAGAAATTTAGAACATATGAACCTGGTTCATGTGTAATCTCTGGGTAAATATCTTACCAATTGGTTACAAAATCAATCCGACAAACTTTAGTACTAAAAGTAGGTAGTCATCATCGTCATATCAGCCAAAAGACGTCCTCTGTTGGACATATGCATCCCCCAAGCGTGGCCACAAAGACCTGTCCTGTGCGTCACGCATCCATCGGATTCCCGCGTCCCTGACTAGGTCATCGGTCCACCTTGTTGGAGGCTTTCCAACGCTGCGTCTTCCGGTACGTGGTCGCCACTCCAGAACCTTTCATCCCCATCGACCATCTGTTCTGCGTGCAATGTGCTCTGCCCATTGCCACTTAAGTTTGGCGATTCCTCGAGCTATGTCGGTAACCTTGGATCTCCTGAGGATATCTTCATTTTTGATGTGATCACGCAAGGAAACTCCGAGCATAGCCCTTTCCAATACTCTTTGGGTGACTTTAAGTCTTCTGATGAGGCCCATTGTAAGCGACCACGTTTCGGCGATCACTGGCAACACGCACTGATCATAGGCTTTCGTCTTGAGACACTGTGGTATGTTGGACGAAAAGATACCGCGCAGTTTTCCGAACGCTGCCTAGCTGAGTCGGATTCGTCGATTGATCTCTTTCTCGAAGTTAGACTTACCCAACTGGACCGTTTGTCCCAGGTAAACGTAGTCGTCCACAACTTCGAGTATAGAGTCTCCGATCTTGATAGTAGTGGGTGCTACATGGCTGTTTATCATGACTTTGGTTTTGTCCATGTTAATTTTAAGTCCCACTTTTTCGGAAGCTCTACTGAGATCACCACTGAGTTCCTCCGTAGTCTCAGCCATGACTACTATGTCGTCAGTAAACCGAAGGTGAGTGATGTACTCGCCTTTGATAAGAATGCCTAGCCCTTTCCATTCCAGAACCTTCAATACAAGTTTACGGCCGCAATGTAGGCGGCCGTGAACAGTTTCTGAAAAATAACGTCTCCCTATCTCACACCCCGCTGCAAGAGGACAGGTTTCAAGTTCTAGTTTTGTAGTCGCACTAACATGGTGTCAGACATCATGTTAGACCTCGAAACGGGGTGAGGCAGGGAGACGTCATTTCTCCGAAACTGTTGACGGCCGCAATGGAGGATGTCGTCAAGTTTACTGATAGTCAATCTGGCACCGTTGGAGAGGCTGCAGTTCAGCCCAAGTCTCGATCGAATCAAAGACTTTCTCGCAGTCTACAAACGCTAAGCAAAGAGGCTGATTATACTCCTCAGTCTTCTGTATAACCTGCCACAGTGCATTTATGTGGTCCACGATGCTGAAACCTTTTCCAAGTCCGGCTTGTTCAGGAGGCTGGAAGTCGTTGAAAATGTGCGCGAGACAATTCGAGATGACTTTCGAAAACAGCTTGTAGACATGGCTCAGAAGAAAGATGGACCTGTAGATCTTAAGCAGGGTATTGTCGGCCTTCTTAAAGAAGAGCACCACTCCTTTGCTCTATGCCTCGGGCGTTTTTGCCTCGATTATAATGGATTCGAACAACTTCTGAATGGCCTTTCTTTAGGACCGGTTTTCTGGTAATTCTGTCTTCGCCCGACGCCTTATTGTTTTTCAGCTGTCTGAAGCAGCTATCCTGATCTCGTAAAGGTTTGGAGATTGACGTGTCCATAAAATGCCTCGATCTCTCCCAGAGGCTCCGATTTGGCGGATATAACTCTGCTATCGTCGGTCTTCAGTTTCGTGAGCAGAGCCCAATAGACAGATCTCGTGCAATGTTGTCGTTTGTTTAATAACTTTCATGAATCATGATGCAATAAAATAAATCCATTTTGGTGTGATATTGCAATTTCAGTGCAAGATTTGCAATTTCGGTGTAAAATTCTCAATTTCGGTGGGTAGGCAATTTCAGTGACCGTCATATTTTCAAAACTACAATAGTTATTTGTTTCCTACAAAAATTTCTCGTATACTAATGTGTTCTAGAATAAGACAAGTTTATTTTTTCATCTGAAAACCTACAAATAAAAAATACCACCGAAATTAGCAAAAAATTGAGCCTGCGTGAAATGACCCATATTAGAGTAGAGAGTTCTGTAGTATTCTGTAGCTAATTTCTGGATTTCTTACCGTTTTGTCACTTGAATAGATTTGGTACTATTAAGTCTAAAACCTAAACTCCTTAACTCCTTAAAAGCTTTCTTTGTTCCGCCTGTTCTTTTGATTGTGTCTTCTATTTTTTTAATTTTTTAGACTTCCTGTCTTTTCTCATACTTTCTCGAATCGGTTTGTTAAGGTTGGAGATTCTGTTTAGGTTTTCTTTACCTTGAAGCCTACATTGCCCGTGTGCCGCTGAGGGGAACATGGGCGCCGCGCACCTCAGTCGTTTAAGTTTTTGAAGTTTACTCGTCTCTGTCTGTCTATAGTCTATATGTATAAATTTATTTCGCTTCTCCGTTAAACTTCCTACCAAAATAAACCAAACTGTATATCCGAACGATGGAAAAAAAAATTTAAAAAAAAAGTTGAAGTTGACAATGTTGCGTAATTGTCAGTGTCAAGTTACGGTTATGTAAAAAAACTGTGTTTCAGTGTTACAGTTGCTCGATTTACTTGGTGTTTGTTTTATTTTCAAGGTAAGTAAACAACTAATACGTAGAAAAAAAAGTAAACACGAAACTCGAAATTTACTCGTCATAACCCGAAACTTGGCGGTACGGTTTGGCGAAAAATTTGAATTTACTGTTGTCACCAGTTGTCATATTTCTCAGCAATGGTAAACGCTATTGCTATGATTTTTGTTTATGTTGTAAGAATATTAGACTACCTACATTATTGTACTACTTTTATTCTAGGCCTAAACGTGAAGTTTAACGGTAAATGTACACGCAAAATTTAACGGTTTTAAGGCGCGCGCCGGCAGATTTTTATGCAAAATAAAACGGCTAAAAAATAAATTATTTTGTATGGACGAGTGTATGGTATTATTTTTTTTCTTAATCTATATACCCTAAATATCATAATTAAAAAAAAACACTATGTCATCGCTTTAGTTTTTGAGATATAATTTTTTTAAAACAAGTCGTGCTTAAAAAGCGCTTATCTCTGTGTTTACAGTATCATATTTCGACTCCGTAGTCGACGAAACATAAACAAAACACTTGAATGGGTCGCCCCATTCATACTAAACACAAAAAACATAACACTTAAGAGTTACAATAACATTTTGAAACACAATGGATTGTTTATTTGAAAACCGAACACGCGCGGCGGGAGGCCATAAAAACGTCTCAAGTGGCGGGCATAATGATAACGATTTGCTGGGGGGCGGGGGCGCGTAAGCGGAATAAGTAGGTAATCATATTTTTTTCAGACACTCAAGTTGGAGTTGGTGATTTCATACAATATCACGAGGTGGGACAATTCAGTATTATTCGCGTACTGTTCTGGTAGTAAGGTTGTATAATTTGCTATGAATTTCCTTGACTTTTTTGTTGGATACATCTTTAGGCTTCCCCGAACCATTCGGTGGTTAGTGTTAAAAGGAGGATGCCGGATTTTGTATGGGCACCGTTCTCACCCTCCAACAGACATGAGACAGGTGTCAGTTGAAGCGTCTAGTTAAATAGAGTATTTTTTATTATGGCGACACATCTCGAAAGTATGGGGTTTAGGTTTTAAAAAGCATTATATTTTGACCTAATTTAACCTAACCCAAGTGTTTTGAATCTTAAATATACTCATAATGTAGTACTGCCATATATTTTTGAATGTAGCTTTGAGAACTCTGTGCGATTTTGCAAAATTATTACACAAAGGGCATAGCGTAAAATTTTAATTTTAACCTAACCGGACCTAACTTAAGTTTTGCGCATAGTAGTATGCGCAAAACTTAAGTTAGGTCCGGTTCTGTCAAGAACGTACCGGGAAAAGATCAATCATACACAAAATTTTTATTATTCATCCAAATTTATTTTATCAGAAACGATACACTTACGCTAAGGAATAATCCAATCATCAAAACATTTTTAAACACTGTTTCCGAAATTGAGTTCAGTTCTCGCCGCGAATTCTCTTTTATGTCTTCTACAGATTGAAAACGGGTGCCACGAAGTGGTAATTTGAGTTTAGGAAAAAGATAAAAGTCGGCTGGAGCCATATCTGGCGAATATGGTGGCTGCTCGATGGTATTTGTTGAGTGTTTGGTCAAAAATTCGTTCACAATGATGGGCTTGTGCGAAGGCGCATTATAGTGGTGCAAAATCCAAGAATTTTCTTTCCACAAATCTGGCCTTTTTCGTCGAATTTGCTCTCTTAAATGCTGCATAACGCTCAAATAATATTCTTTATTTAACCTTCCGCTAAGAATTCTGAGTGTACAACACCGCGATAGTCAAAGAAAAAGTCAACATGACTTTGACTTTTGATCGACTTTGGCGTGGTTTTTTCGGTTTTGGTTCAGTTGGAAGGCGCCACTCCGAAGCTTGTTGACTTGTTTGCATGTCAAACTCGTAAACCCACGACTCGTCGCCAGTAACAATGCGTTTCGTGAATGTTGGATCGGAATTGACTCGTTCTACCATGTCCTCAGTGACTCTCATGTGATTGAATTTTTGGAGAAAATTCAGGTCTTTTGGCACTAGCCGAGCGGCAACGTGTTTCATACCCAAATGATTAGTTAAAATGGTACGGACGAACTCGTGAGATACAAAAAGTTTGGCGGCTATCTCTCTCAAACTTGAGTGAGGATTTTCAGTCACTATTTCCTTCATTTTTGCGATGTTAACTTCAGTTGCAGAGGTTGATGGCCTACCAGAGCTAGGCAAATCTTCCATCACATCTTAACCGCTTTTGAATGCTTTGTACCACTCATAAGCACGTGTTTTTGATAAAGTCGATTCACCATAAGCCTTCTGTAACATTTACAGTGACTCCGAACAGGAAATTCCATTGGCGATGCAAAATTTAAGACAAACTCTTTGTTCGATGTTTTTGTCCATTATGAAATTCGCAATACACACTAGATGTGATGTAACTAAAAACAGCACTGTTTTTAATATAAATAACAGATGCAACTCAAACTCCGCGCCAAAATGGAAAACAGTTGTGCCAATCTAGCAACCATAAACAAATCATCCATTCCCGATACTTTTTTGACTGAATGTATATTAAGTTACAGGGCAGCAGGCTAGAGGAGAACAGGTGGCCTCAAGTAAATACGTCAAATTGATATACCTGTAGTGGGTCTACCTTTTATAGCAGAACTTTTTACGTCATAATATTGTTTTGCATAACAACGGATAACATAAACTTCATTTCGCAGAAAATCATTTCGCATACACTCAGTTGTCATACATTCAAAACTCATAATTTTGTTAGTCAGAATCATCTTTAGGCATAATGTTTATATCCATAATAATTAAAAAGCAGAACCATCATATCGCAGAAAATTCACAGTCAGAATCGTCTTTTGGCATACATTTTATATCGATAGTCATTAAAAGGCAGAACTGATTATTTTTTTTTTTTTTTGAAAAATATTTTCGGCTTAGATGCATGTAGCATGCAAACAGGCATACAACATGCAAGCAGGCATGCAACATGCAGCATGCATGCAGCATGCATGTAGCATGCAAGCAGGCATGCAACATGCAAGCAGGCATGCAACATGCAGCAGGCATGCAGCATGCAAGCAGGCATGCAACATGCAGCAAGCATTGTTTCTGTCACGGCTCCGGCGCTGCGGGGTTTGGGCGGCGCCACGCGAGCTTATCGTCACAGATGGTTTGAAGGCCCGCCACCGCGGCTGAGGCTGGCCGGCGAAGCCGGCCAGCAAGCCGAAGCTGCGGTGGTGCACCTGCTCCTCAGCTCGCGGGCCGCCCTACCCCTCCGCGCCTACGCGGGTTTAAATTACACTCTAGGGGTAGGGCAGACAAGACTGCGTAAAGTCGGTTTCGCAGCGATTCGTTTCTGTCACAAAATTTTCTCTCTCTCAGTTTTATTCCATATATTATAAGTTTTTGATGTTTTGAACACTAATTTTTACAAGAAGATACATCTATTTTAATTTTTGATGTTCAAATATGCACCCATACCAAATAATCGTATCTCTAAATAATTGTTATGCTAAACAAAATTATGCATAATATTAAATATGGCAAAGGTAATTATGCGAAACAAAATTCTGCCAAGATAAAAGTATGCCATTGTAAATTCGGACACGTAAATATTCTGCCAAACAAAAGTTATGCTAAATAATTTTTATGCCTTAAAAATATTCGATTAAATAAGATTATACCATGTGAGTTATGCCAAATAAAAATCGGAGTATCAAGATTCTGCCAAATAGAAGGAACCCACCTGTAGTCACGGGTGCTCGACACCCACTGTTCACCTCTTGTGGCTGCTCGTGCCCCTGAGTACCCACGTAGTTGGCCTTCCTGGTAGGGCACGTCTACACCCATATTAGCTATACGATCAATAATGTATGTCTGCAACTGAATACGCAGCATAATACAAACTTGGCCCTGGTATAATCCTCTGCGGGCGGCGTCCTGTGCCCGGGCCCCGCTGGCGCCGCCCTAGTTACGGCACCGTCCGCTGGTTAGACTTTGTGAGTGCGTCACATTTAATTAAAAATGGCCCTGTCTTACGATGTCTACCTTTCTGAATTAAAACTTATAAATTAATATATAATTTTAGAAGAAATTAAAAATAATCAAGCTACCTACTCCCGGAATTTGAAGTTACTATTTCCAAAGATCTTTTAAACTTATAGCTAGTGGTCTAGGCAACGTTTTACGAAATGATTTCGTTGAGAGCTGCTTACTTTAAAATTAATTTAATTAGGCTTATTTTTTGCATGAAATAAACAATAAGTACCCTAGGTAGGTACTTACTGATTTTTGGAAAAACAAATTACAACTGCTGACATAGATATGTTGAAGAGAAGGAACATCAGGGAAGGGAAGGAGAACAGGCGTTTTCTAAATATAAAATAAAGCTAATCAAAAAAAAAAAAAAAAAAGTCAAAAAAGTCAAATCATTTATTTCAAATAGACCATTTACAGGCACTTTTGAATAGTCAAATGTCGGTCAGTCCAAGAAAAGTGAAGCTAAATTGCACGTTCCAAAGAGTAGGTCTCTATGGAGAAGAACGTGCAAGAAACTCCATGGACACTCTTTTAAATCATATTATGTGTTACATATAATGCTTGGTTACATATTACTTGTTGCTTCTATCATGTGAGCACAATGTCGATAATGAAATAAAAATGTAAAATAATTAAAAGATAGAAACTGAATTAAGCCACTGGCAGCTAAGAGATGACCAGTCCCATCTGACGGCACCTGTTCACGAGCATGACGCGTGCATCAGCCCCACTCAGCTCAACCATTTTGAAGGGAACTGAACGACCCAATAACACGTGCCACCAACAGCGAGACATTTGAGTGAGCATGACAAACTCTCAACTGCCATGCTCGTAATGTCAAAAAAAAAAGTTGTAACCTAATAAAAATGCTCCATGGTGCTTCACATTCACAAACTTGAAAAAAGTGCTTCTACATTATACAATGCAATTGTCTTTCAAATTAAAAAATAATAATATTAGTTTCCAACTAATCAACTAATTAGTACGCCCTAGTGGTAGTGGAGCTGGACCAGCATTGAGCCAAGCATTTTTATCTTGAATATAATCCTCCAACTTATAATATGCTTGTCTGCATAGTGTGCGTTTAATACAAGATTTAAATTTCGTTTCATTGAGGTCTAATATTTGGGGTGGTATTTTATTATAACATTTCAAACAGTACCCCATGAAAGAAGAGGCCACTTTAGCCAGTCTGAAACCTGGTTGAACTAATTGATCCCTATTTCTTGTAACATAATTATGTCTATCGCCTCTTTTGCTAAAAAGATGAAGATTTTTTCTAACATACATGATGTTTTCATAGATATATTGACAAGGTACCGTCATTATGTTAATATCTTTAAACAGTTCCCTTAAAGAATCGCACCGGCGGAGATTGTAAATAGCTCTGATGGCTCTTTTCTGTAATATAAAGATTGACTCGATGTCTGCAGCCCGTCCCCATAGTAAGATACCGTACGACATGACACTATGAAAATAACTAAAATAGACTAGCCTAGTGGTATCAACATCCGTAAATTGGCGGATTTTTCTAACAGCATATGCAGCTGAGCTAAGCCGCCTTGCAAGAGATGTTAAGTGAGGACCCCATTGTAGCCTTGAGTCTAGCGTAATCCCCAGGAAAATCGTTTTATCAACAAATTCTAGTTTTTCATTATTCAATACAATGTCACAATCACTACTTTTGACATTCGGTAAGGAAAATCTTATGCATTTAGTTTTTTTCCCATTTAGAACCAGATTATTAGCAGTGAACCAGTTTTGAACCTGCAATAGGGCGCTATTTTCGTTGTCAAGATTGTTAGTCTTTCTATTTATCTTAAAAATCAAAGAAGTGTCGTCAGCAAACAACACCATATTAAGTTTATTTTGCAACAAATTGGGTAAATCATTAATATAAACTAAAAATAAAAAAGGACCTAAAATTGAACCTTGGGGCACCCCCATTTCAACATTCAATCCCGACGAATTGACACCGTTTATTTGCACTAATTGCTGTCTATTATTTAAATAAGATTTTAATAAGCTTAACGCTGCATTGCCTAGTCCGTAATGCTTGAGTTTCAGAAGCAATGTTTCATGAACTACACAATCAAACGCCTTAGATAGGTCGCAGAAGATGCCTATAGCATCTTGTGCCTCTTCCCACGCATTAAAAATGTGTTTTAGTAAGGAAACACCCGCGTCAGTTGTACAACGTCCTTTGGTGAAACCATACTGTTTATCATGTAGGATTTTATTGGAGTTAAAATGACTAAGCATTTGATTTAACATTACCTTTTCAAATATCTTGCTAAGAACCGGCAAAACGGACACCGGCCTATAATTATTAGTGTCTCTACTATTCCCGGATTTAAAGAGTGGTATCACTTTACTATATTTCATTAGATCTGGAAAGACTCCTTGATCTATACACAAATTAAATATTAAAGCCAAGTACGGCGCTATAGTCTCAATAATTGAGGTACAAACTTTGATAGACATACCCCATAGATCTTCTGTCAATTTAATCTTGATTTCTTTAAAAGCTTTTATTACTGTTATGGGGTTTATATGTTTAAAGTTAAATTCAGTCGAACAGGCTGCAACGTTCGCCTGTAATAAACCAAAAGCATGCGATGGCGACGAATTTAGGGCTTCAGTAGTTTTAATTGGTATACTGGTAAAGAAATTTACAAATTCTTCTGCAACTAGTTTGTTATCGCTAATAAGACCATGATGAGTCTCCAATGTGTAATCATTATTATTTCTTTTGTTTCTGTTGGTTAATTAAGTCCCAAACCAGATTTATCGATTTTTTTTTACGTTAGTAGGTACTCGTAACTCGCCGTCGACGACTTGGGCTCAGCCCGAACGGTTACCGGATGGTTGGACAGTGAGTTAACCATTGCTTGCCGTCTGCAAGCCCGGGCCTGCGGTGGTCGAAAATAGGGTTCGGCATCCCGGTGGCTGGGGCGTAAGGGCCTCTCCTTGGAGCGTGCACGAGCGGTCTCCTCCTTTGCAAGCACTATTTATTCGTTTTTTAGGGTTCCGTAGCCAAATGGCAAAAAACGGAACCCTTATAGATTCGTCATGTCTGTCTGTCTGTCTGTCTGTTCGTCCGTATGTCACAGCCACTTTTTTCCGAAACTATAAGAGCTATACTGTTGAAACTTTGTAAGTAGATGTATTCTATGAACCGCATTAAGATTTTCACACAAAAATAGAAAAAAAGCAATAAATTTTGGGGGTCCCCATACTTAGAACTGAAACTCAAACATTTTTTTTTCATCAAACCCATACGTGTGGGGTATCTATGGATAGGTCTTCAAAAATGATACTGAGGTTTCTAATATCATTTTTTTCTAAACTGAATAGTTTGCGCGAGAGACACTTCCAATGTGTGTTCCCCCCCCTCTAACTTCTAAAATAAGAGAATGATGAAACTAAAAAAAATATATGATGTACATTACTATAAAAACTGCCAACGAAAATTGGTTTGAACGACATCTAGTAAGTAGTTTATTTTTAATGCGTCATAAATCGAAAAAATACACTATTATTAAAACATCGATCAAAGTTACAACACATTACAAGAACTTTTATATTATGTTACTTGCTGCTACGGAACCCTTCATGAGCGAGTCCGACTCGCACTTGGCCGGTTTTTTAATTTATATATTGTTCGGAACGGCATAGACTAGCGATGTGCGGTTTGACGTAATGCCTGCACAGTGGCGTCCGCGCAGGCATTACGTCCGCGTCTTTATTTCCACAGTTTCATTCATTACTAATGAATTAAAGAAACAAACTAAAGGACCGTCTATGGTTCGACGTATCGCGTAGTGTAATGAGGGTTAGACTGTCTTACTCGGAGAGAAAACAAAGTCGAGTCTGAATATCTTGTGCTGAATAATGCGTAGTGTAATAGGTCCTGCTCAAGACAGAGATAGCGACACGAAAATGACACCAATGCTAACGTGCGAGCAAGACCTATTACCGCGTACCGAACATTGCCGTATAAACACGAAGCTTTAGGGCCTGCGCTCACTTGAGACAAGACGTTTTTTAGACAGACTTGTTTAAGACGTCTCAGACAAGTCTGAAATGTCTTAGACAAAACGGTGTTGTCTACGACACGGGGCGCTAGGGCTGTGGATAAAATGTCGATTTATCGAAATATCGATATTTTTTTTATTTGTTATATCGGTTTTGTGTTAAAAAAAGATCGTAAGTCGACTTAAAATCTCATCAATGGCCTGTGCTGCAATCTCTGCAAAGGTACCAAATTGACTATCGGTACATCGAAGTGCTGAAGTGTTTGTACGAAAACGCCACCAAATCAGTCCGACTCCAGGACCAGACCTCGAAACCTATCCTCCTGCAGCGAGGTGTGAGGCAGGGACACGTCATCTCTCCGAAACATTCACGGCCGCGATGGAGGATGTCTCAAGGTTCTGGACTGGAGTGGACTAGGCATTAATGTCAATGGCGAGTACATCACTCACCTTCAGTTTGCCGACGACATAGTAGTAATGGCTGAGACTATGGAGGAGCTCAGCACAATGCTCAATGACCTCAGTAGAGCTTTCGAAAGAGTGGGTCTTAAAAACAACATAGATAAAACCAAAATCATGATTAACAACCATGTAGCGCCCACTCCTATCAAGGTCGGAGACTCTACACTCGAAGTTGTGGACGATTACGGCTACCTCGGACAGACAGTCCAGTTGGGTAGGTCTCACTTCGAGAAAGAGGTCAACCGTCGAATTCAACTCGGCTGGGAAGCGTTCGGGAGGCTGCGCGGTATCTTATCGTCCAATATACCACAGTGTCTCAAGACAAAAGTCTATGACCAGTGCGTGTTACCAGTGATGGCATATGGCTCCGAAACGTGGTCGCTCACAATGGGTCTCATCAGAAGGCTTAAAATCACACAAAGAGCAATGGAAAGGACTATGCTCGGGGTTTCCTTGAATGATCGAATAAAAAATGAAGATATCCGCAGGAGAACTAATTTTGCCAACATAGCAAGAAGAATTCCTAAACTTAAGTGGCAATGGGCAGGGCACATTGCTCGCAGAATAGATGGCCGTTGGGGCCGAAAGGTTCTGGAGTGCGACCGTGTACCGGAAGACGCAGCGTTAGAAGGCCTCCTACAAGGTGGACCGATGACCTGGTGAAGGTTGCGGGAAACCGATGGATGCAGGACGCACAGGAACGTTTGTTGTGGCGACGCTTGGGGGAGGCCTACGTCCAACAGTGGACGTGTATCGGCTTAAAATATGATTAAAAAAATTAAATTAAAAATGTATGAAAATGTAGCGTTCTCAGTAATTATATTATTCTTCAATTTTAATAAAACATGCGTACCAATATTTCTCAAGATGTTTAAAAATACATGTTATATTCAGCTGTTTGAGTACCGCGATAATATCGATATTATCAACAGCCCTAGCACCCCGTGACGTAGACAAAACAGTTCTGTCTAAGACGTCTTGTCTCAAGTGTGCGCAGGCCCTTACGAAGTTACTAGAAAGAGGTATGCAATACGCGTGTTTGAGGATGTTATAAATAATCGATATTTTTTTCAAATCGATTTATATTAAATTACAAATATATATTTATATTCAATTTTATAAGGATGTTTAAAACATTCTCAAACAGTCGTTATTGTAGTAGTCGTCTGTAAATATACACTAATATAATAAAGAAGTAAACTTTGTTTTTTTTTTTTGTTTATAGGTGATCTCTGGAAGTACTGGTTTGATTTCTAAAATTCTTTTACCGATAGAAAGCTGCTTTATTCCTGAGTGACATAGGCTATATTTCCGTGCGCAGGCGAAGCCGCTGGCAAAAGCTAGTAACTGATATATACTACGTTAAATTTTGATCGTTTTAATCCCGTGGAAGGTCGATCCGGTACATGAAACACTATCGATTTGAAAAGATAAAATTAAAAAATGAAGTACCTTTTTTTTAATAGCGGGTTCAATGACCTATAGGTAATTAGTACGCAACGCCGACCTACAGGTCATTGAACACGCTCAGCTGACGTCTTCTTTAAGAAATTAATTTCGAACATGCGTAAATTAAAACGAGTTTTAAAAAAAGGTACTTTATTTTTTAATTTTTAATTTACAAATCGATAGTGTTTAAACGATCAAAATCTAACGGTGTATATACTAGCGACTAGCGTGCAATGCTGATATTAAATTAACTACAGAATGTCTTTCTAAACAATGTTCACAGCTTTTTAGGGTTTCGTACCTCAAAAGGAAAAAATGGAACCCTTATAGGATCAATTTGTTGTCTGCCTGTCCGTCTGTCTGTCTATTTATATACCTGTCTGTCTGTCAAGACTCTTTATCTCGGGAAAGCGAAGAGGTATTAAAATTGAAATTATGACCATAAATTCAAGTTGGCGGTTCCTTAAAGCTGTGAAAAATGAAACTTCTATGTTAACGAATAAAAAGATACGGCCGTTTATGTCGCAAAATCACGTACATTTCGATACACTCAAAGGAATCAAAATTCATAGGGTACTTCCCGTTGACCCAGAATCCTGAAATTTGGTACAAAGCAAGGTCTTATAGCACAGGTATAGGAATAAATCTGAAAACAGAAAATTTGTTATTATTATTTTGAAGATAAGGGGCTATGCATCTCCCGTAGTGTACGGGATGTAGTCACTGCGACCTAAAAGATCTGTTGTGACTCGCCACCTTGTTAGAGTAACTCTTTTAGCCCGGAGGCTTCCAGAAAATCTAGAATACTCCTAGCTTTTAGAGTTTTAATCTCCTCCGGGCGAATAATGTGTCGGCCCAGATGGACACTACGTTTGTGGATAAGGGGCCCGCATTCACACAAAAGGTGCTCAGGCGTCTCCCTCTCCTGATTACAGGACCGGAAAACATCAGTGTCACTCAGTTTCATGTGAAATTGGTGCCTGTTTAGTTTGCAGTAGCCGGTTAAGGCGCGGGCTATCGCACAGATGTTCGTCCTGCTAAGCTCAAGAAGCTGGGCAGTTCGTTTTTGTGAGTAGTCTTTTTTAAGAGATTTGGCGTGTAGCAGTCCTGGTTGTACCTACCAGTGCTTTTTTGAATCGCCAAATAGGTTGCGCTAAGGGGTTTGCATGGCCTGGTTCTTTGAGATACCACAGAAGGGTTCTGGTCCTATCTGATGACCTTGAGCCCCAGCCCGTGCAAGTTCATCGGCTTTTTTGTTGCCATTGATTCCGGAATGACCTGGTACCCATCTCAGAATAACTTTATTCCTTTGCCCCAGGTCATTCAGTTTGTTAACGCAGTATTTTAACAGTTTCGAATCTATGGTATTCGAGTTCAAGGCGTTGAAAGCTGCCTGGCTATCTGAGTAAATCAGAATTAATTACCGTGATACCGTGCCGTGCCGTGTTATGATACCGTGCTGTGACAGGGGCCGACAACACAAGCCACCACATCGTCAGCATAGCTATGTATACATCTAAGTCTCTTTTAGAGGCTTCAACCAGCAATTGTTCAACAACGAGTAGCCATAGAAGTGGCGATAAAACGCCTCCTGGTGGGCACGTCCCTTTAGTTGTTTTGAAGCTTTTTGTAGTTCCGTGTAAGGTAACACTGATAGTTCTGTTGAGGAGCATGAATTCGATCCAGCGAGTAGTTGTTTCGTCAATCCCTTTCGCCTTCATTCCCTTGGAGAAGGCGTCTATGGTGACGTTGTCGAAAGCTCCTTCAATATCAAGGAAAGCACATAGGACTATCTGTTTATCTTCCAAAGCCCTTTCGATCCTGTCTGTTGGTTCTAACAGAGCAGTTTCTGTAGATTTTCCTTTTTGGTAAGCATGTTGCTTCGGATGCAAAGGGTTATCCCTTAATGATCCATCCCTGATGCATTCGTCAATAACCTTTTCCATACTCTTGAGTAGGAAGGAGGTAAGGTTTATTGGTCTGAAGGACTTTGGTTGAGAGTAGTCCTTCTTACCAGCCTTTGGAATAAAACAAACTTTCCCCATAGTCCATTTCTCTGGTATATATCCTCAGGCAAAGCTTACTCTGAAGATTTTGATTAAAATAGGGATGAGTATAGTCTTCCCTTGCTACAGGAAAGCTGGGAAGATACTACTCGATCGAGAATCAGCCGTTATGGCGAACTAACGCTACCAGAGATCTCGGTATTCTTATCGACAATAAGCTCTCCTACGAATGTCATATCTGTTACGTACGTGGGTAATCAAATGCCGATTTACTAAGAGACAACTTTATTCACCACTAACAATAACAAAATAGTCCAGTCAACAATAATCCGAATCGCAATTAACACTAGAGTACCGTTACACTATCGCTTAGGTCGTTAGATAAAATCACTTCAAGTACTAGGGTAGTTCGCTCTTGATCGCAGTCGAAATCACAACTGACTCGCTTCCGGCCGGGGGCTCGTATTTATATGCGGAGCCGAGAAAATTCTAGATACCGACTTCCCACGAACGATCCAGAATTCCAGAACAATTGAATCGCTTCTCGAAGTCATAAATTATTTTTATTACTCGTGGTAATAAGAGTCACTTTCATGCGAATTTCAACTCTATTGTTAACGTCGGAGAGTACCATTTCCCATAAATACCTAACTACTACTTGTAAGTACTTTGTGGATGTTTCGAGATTTTTCTAAGGCTGGCTACGTACAACCATTCTAGACCTTTCGAACAGCAATGCGTTTTAATTATTACGAGCTACTCTTTATTTTCTCGGAGATATGGCGTGTTCACGTTTAATGGCGTAACAGTGCCCCCCTCTTAGTCATGCTCGTCCCGAGCATTATTAGATCCGTGATACGGCGCCAATCTATCCACATGGACAACCTTGGGTTTCCCTCTTAGCCCTTTCTTGATGCGGTAGGTCACGTCATTAATCCTTTTTAACACGGTGTAAGGTCCCTCCCATCGAGCTTGGAGTTTCGGCGACTTCCCTTTCCGTCGAAGCGGGTTGTGAAGCCAGACCAGTGTACCTTCCTCAAATCCCTTGGCATTGGCATTACGGTCGTATCTAGTTTTCATTTTTACGCTGGTGTTCATGCTATTCTCACGAACTCGTTTATGCACTTCGTCCAATTGATCTTGAAGGTCACTTACGTAGTCCGTAACTGGCTTAGTCTTGTCAGGTGGCACGCCAGTTATGGCATCGACTGGAAGTCTCATCTCCCTGCCGAAATTCACTCTTGCTGGGGTATGTCCCGTGCTATCATGCACTGCCGATCGGTAAGACATCAGAAATAGTGGAATATACCGGTCCCAGTCCTTCTGATGGTCATCGACAACCTTAGCCAGGTGATTCTCCAGGGTTTGGTTAAACCTTTCCACCATTCCGTCCGACTGAGGATGCGCAGGTGTTGTGCGTGTCTTATAAATTCCCAGAAGAGTACACATTTCCTGGAACAGCGCAGATTCGAAGTTACGGCCTTGATCGGAATGGATTTCCAAAGGTGCGCCATACCGACATACTACTTCTTCGACCACCTTCTTCGCCACTGTCGTCGCTTCCTGATTGGGTATGGCGAAGACTTCGGGCCACTTTGTGAAATAGTCCTGGATCACCACTATGTACTTGTTTCCGTCATTTGTAACTGGAAAAGGTCCAGCGACGTCGATAGCGATGCGTTCCCATGGGGCTCCCACATTGTACAGCTGAAGCCTGCCCCTGCTCCTAGTCTGTGGTCCTTTCACAGATGCGCACGCTGTACATTTCCGACACCATTGCTCTATGTCATCTCTACAATTGAGCCAGTAATACCGCTGTCTCACTTTCAGTAGAGTTTTCTTGATGCCCAGGTGTCCTCCAGAAGCACCATCGTGTATTTCCTGTAGCAGGGGGACTACTTCACATCGTGGTACTATCACTTGTGTGGTCACCTCTTTGCCATCGTTCGATTCCCATTTCCTACAAAGCACATCATTTTCTAGGACTAAACTGTCCCACTGTGCCCAGTAGCTCTTAGTTACGGGACTGTGTGACGATACTTCACTCCACTGGGGCCTAGTTCCGCTACGCTTCCAGTCCAGTATAGGTCGAATATCGTCATCTTCTTCCTGGGACTTCTTGAAGTCGCCTTCAGCCCTAATTAAATTAACGCGTTCTCGGGCTTCATTCTGCTGGCAGTGTCTGCAGTCATCATTACATGGACGTCGCGACAGGGCGTCAGCATTGTTATGCCCTTTTCCACTACGATGTTCCGTCACAAAGTTAAACTCCTGCAGCTGCTCGAGCCATCTTGCAACTTGGCCCTCAGGGTTTTTAAATTGTAGAAGCCATTTCAATGCAGCGTGATCCGTCCTCAAAGTAAATTGTCTTCCTATGAGGTACTTGTGGAAATGCTGCAAGGTTTTAACCACAGCCAGCAGTTCTCGTCGAGTCACGCAGTAGTTCCTTTCTGGCTTTGAAAGTGCCTTACTGAAGTAAGCGATTACGACCTGTCTGTCGCCCTGCACTTGTGACAACACTCCACCAATTCCCGTGTTGCTGGCATCGGTATCAACGACAAATCTTCCGTCTCTGCTCGGATACCCCAGTATAGGCGCTTCACATAGCCGTTGCTTTAGCTCGTCGAATGCTGACTCACAGTTCTTGTCCCAAATAAAATCTCGTTTATCCTCAGTCAGCTGATGTAAAGGTTTTGCAATGTCCGAAAAATTCTTGACAAACCGCCTGTAGTATGTGCACAACCCTAGAAATGCACGTACTTCAGTTTTGTTCTTTGGAACCGGCCACTGTTGGACTGCCTTTATCTTCTCAGGGTCGGTTCTCACCCCGTCGGCGGAAATAACATGTCCTAGGTAGCTGACCTCCTTCTTGAACAGGGCACACTTCTTTGGGCTTAGTTTTAAGTTAGCCCCTCGTATCCTGGTGAACACTTTCTCCATATTCCTCAGGTTTTCCTTAAATGTGCGACCCATTATAATGACGTCATCCAAATATACCAGACAGACGTCACCAAGAAGGCCCACCATGACTCTCTCCATGAGGCGTTCAAACGTCGCTGGAGCGTTGCATAACCCAAACGGCATGACGTTAAATTGCCACAGGCCGCTGCCAATGCCCGTACTGAACGCTGTCTTTTCTTTATCTTTCTCGCTGATTTCCACTTGCCAGTAGCCACTTTTCAAATCAATGGTCGAAAACCACTTCATGCCACTGAGCATATCCAGCGTATCGTCTATCCTTGGTAAGGGATAACTGTCCTTCTTCGTCACATTATTCAGCATTCTGTAGTCCACACAAAATCTGGTGCTGCCGTCCTTCTTCTTCACTAGAACGACTGGAGAAGACCATGGACTCGTAGAAGGCTCAATTATTCCGCTATCAGCCATATCCTTTACCATTTCTGCTACCTCAGATTCCTTAGTCCAGGGTATGCGGCGCGGTCTCTGTTTAATCGGTCTAGCATCACCTGTATCTATCTCATGCTTGACGAGACCTGTTCTCCCGCAGTCTTTTCCCGTTGCAAAGATATCTCGAAACCGTAGCAGAAATTCCCTGGCTTGCTGCAATTCCGAAGGCGATAAATTGCTCTTAGAATTTTCCAGAAGTTGCTGGATGTGTTCCGTTTCAACTTTGGTCGTGTCTTGCTTTGCTGGAGATGTGTTGATTTGACGGAGATACTTGACTTCTTCACATCTCCCAACAACACTATTTTTCTTCAGTTGGACCTCTTCTTTCCCAAGGTTCACAATCCTGACCTTGGATTTCCCTTTCGTCATAACTAATGTCCTCGCAGTAATGATCTCCGGGTGCCGGCCAGTATCCTCTACCAAAACACATCTTGTTTGCCTGATTCTCTTGGGAAACTTTACTTCGACTAAGGTTTCTGTTCTCGGAGCCAGTGTAGTATTATTTAAACAATAGAGGTTGCATGACTTAATTCCTCGCAGGAAGACTTCTTGATCTGGGAATTTCAATACTCCCCTGTCGATATCTAAAATACATCGGTTATTCCGCAAGAAGTCGAGACCCAGTATGCAATCGTCGGTAATATTCGCAATTAACGCAGGATGGATATACACTTGATCACCGATTTTGAACTCAATTTGTGTATCACCGAGGACGGAGACTGGCTGGCCGGTTGCTGTCTGAAGTCGGCAGGATGGAGACTCTCTTTGCCACAAGATGGTGCGTTTCAGCAACTCAGGTCTTATAACAGTCCGTGACGCCCCCGTGTCAACGGTGAAATTGCAAGCACGATGATTCAGCGTCCCTTCGATGATCAAACTATTTCCGTTGTGAACTTGATTGATGGTGATGGTTGGGGCTGTGGCCCTGGCGACATTAAATTTTATCGGCTCCTCGTTGACTTGAGTTCCGGAGTCCACACTTTCCCTCTTTTTCTTAGGACAATCGGTGCGAATGTGCCCTTTTTCTCTGCACCCGTAACACGTTGGAATATAGCGGGACTGTGCTGGAGAAAAAGCCACCACTTCTCGATGACGTGGTCGCGCTGAAGGCGAGACCACCACTTCCCTAACTCTATGCGTACGTGAATCTTGTCGTACGGCTTCTACTTCCAGAGCGTGAGCCATCGCACTTTTTAGAGTTTGGTGGTGTCCGAGTCACACCGTAGCCCTGACTTCAGGATCCCGTAGACCGTCGATGAATGCTTGCACCAGATTAACTTCCACCGTCTCTGGTGTCATCGACCTGTACGCACGCCGGACCAGCCGTTCAACCTCAACTCCCCATTGCTGCAGGCTCTCGTTCGACCTCTGCGTTCTCTCGCGAAGCTGCGCGCGGAAAACGTGCTCGAGGTGCTTGTCTCCATAGCGAGTGTCTAATCCCTCCATGAGACGCTCCAACGTCCTGCTGTTCGGAGGAAGGTTCTCTAGGACCAGCAGAGCGTCCCCTCGTAGAGCCAAAGTTAATGCCGCAAAAGACTGCTTATCATCCCAGCGGTTTGTTTCGACCAATGTCTCGAATTGGTACTTAAATGCCGTCCAGGAAGACGTGCCATCAAAACGCGGCATATCAAATTTTGCGGCGGATGCACAGGGAGTGTGCGATGGTGAGCCAACAGCAACGGGTTCGCGCGCTTCGAGCTTGACGATTTTTTTGTTGATGTCCAGCAGCCGATCTTCGTGGCCATCAATTCTTGTTTCGAGGCTATCAGCTCGGGCGGAAACCTCCTTGACCTCTAAGGTGAGATTCTTTACTTTCTCACCCAACGTGACGAGGCCGTGATCAATTTTTTCGAGGATCAGGTTCTGCTTAGCCTCTTGATCTCGGCGAGCTTCTTCCTGTTCGCGGCGAGCGGCTTCCTGATCGCGGCGAGCGGCTTCCTGCTCGCGGCGAGTGGCTTCCAGTTCGCGACGGGCTTCTTCTTGGTTAGCCGCGATGAGGTCCTGGAGCTTGCGCTGGTTGGCCTCCATACTAGCTTGCATGGCGGCCAACACCGTAGCGAGGCTCATTTCCGAGGATGATTCCGTTGGCGCCTCAGCAGCTGCTGTTGCTCCCATATCAGCCTGATCTTCCTCCTCCATACGATGACGCGCAGCATCCATCTCCATTTGCCTCCTTGTTCGTGGTCGCTGTTTGTCGTCCCTCGGTGTTAATGGCATCCCACTTCTGACACCAGTTGTTACGTACGTGGGTAATCAAATGCCGATTTACTAAGAGACAACTTTATTCACCACTAACAATAACAAAATAGTCCAGTCAACAATAATCCGAATCGCAATTAACACTAGAGTACCGTTACACTATCGCTTAGGTCGTTAGATAAAATCACTTCAAGTACTAGGGTAGTTCGCTCTTGATCGCAGTCGAAATCACAACTGACTCGCTTCCGGCCGGGGGCTCGTATTTATATGCGGAGCCGAGAAAATTCTAGATACCGACTTCCCACGAACGATCCAGAATTCCAGAACAATTGAATCGCTTCTCGAAGTCATAAATTATTTTTATTACTCGTGGTAATAAGAGTCACTTTCATGCGAATTTCAACTCTTTTGGTAACGTCGGAGAGTACCATTTCCCATAAATACCTAACTACTACTTGTAAGTACTTTGTGGATGTTTCGAGATTTTTCTAAGGCTGGCTACGTACAACCATTCTAGACCTTTCGAACAGCAATGCGTTTTAATTATTACGAGCTACTCTTTATTTTCTCGGAGATATGGCGTGTTCACGTTTAATGGCGTAACATATCGATCATATCGCCAAAAAAGCTGCCAAAGCCCTGGGATTCCTTACCCGTAATTCCAGTTCGTTTAAAAATATGAAAACCCTAAAAATACTTTACTTACGTCCGCAGTCACCTTGAATATGGTATTCAAATTTGCTGCTGTTAATCCGACCGGTTGGAACGAATACAACGGAGATTCACGAGGTACTTGGGGTACAAGTTCAAAATCCCTTATATAAGTTACAATGAAAGATGCACTCGACTCCACTTGCTGCCCCTTGTAACTCGCAGAAATATATCTGATATTCGCTTTCTAATTAAAATGGTACGCTCTAATCTATCAAAATTGCCCTGAATGATTGTCAAAGCTATCCCTGAATGTCCCCTCTCGGCACCGTCGGATTAGAAATCTTCTTCACGCTCCTCATTCACGCACCGTCTACCGTAGTAACTCTTACTTGATTCACGCAGCAAATGCTTTTAACAATTTAGTCAAAGAACACACCTCAGTTGATCTCTTTACAAGCAGCTTAGCATCCATAAATATTGTTATGTCCAAAAGCAATGTTTTGTAATTGTATTACGTTATTGTCTTCTATTATTATCTTGCTACCAAACTTTGTATATCTCAATTACTTCCTAACTGTAACTTTCCACAATACTTCCATACTATATGTGGAGGCTTGTAAATGGCTCATCGTGATCTATTTTAACGTTTATCTTGTATTGTCAGCTGTAAGCCACCCAAATAAAATAAAATATCATCATCACCTGCAGATTTAATCGGCTTGAATGAGAGTCTATATATAGCCCATTTTACCTTGTTCGGTCTAAAATACGCTCTTCTCCAGTCTTCATTGGAAGGCATGGAGAGGCGGATATGAGGAGTATTTTGTACGATGATGTCTAGTGCCATCACCGAGCCACGGAAATGTATAGACGCCAGAAGTTTCAGGGTTTCTTCCGCTGATAAAGTGAAGGCACCGTCTGGTTTCTTTAAGAATTCCAGTTGATTTGTAGGCGATTTGGATAAGACTTTGTGAATTCTGGTTCCTTGAGGGACTTTAGTAATCTCCTCGCAGAACTTCCTCCAGGAAAGTCTTTTCGCCTTTCGGATTTCCTTGTTATAGGTAGTTAAAGCTTTCCGATACCGATCCCAGTCATCAGTCGATTTAGTCTTAGTAAACAACCTACGTGATTCTTCCCTTAAAACATCGAGCTTTTTGTTCCACCATGTCACTTTTCTATCCCTCACAGTTCTTAAAGGGCAGCTCTCTTCGTAAGAGGCTGTAATGGATTCAGTAACTTGAGCAACAGCATAATCCAATGTTTCAGGGGAGCGTATGGTTTTAGGGAAGTCTTGGAGTCTCTCCTGGAGCTTTCATCTGTACAAGTCCCAGTCCGTGGCTTTCGCATCCCTAAAACTGATGGTTTCGCAAATGTTGGATGTATTCAGTGCGAATTTAATAAGTCGATGATCAGACATAGATGGTTCGTCACTGACATGTCAATTGGTTATCAGCCTGGCATTAACATAAGCTGCAATCAGGTTATCGCTGCACAGGCCTTGTTTGCATAAGAAATCAATATTATTATTGAAAAGTATACACGCTTGACGTCACGTTTGACTCCACCGATATGGTGTACGACCTTACCTGCAGAGCCCTGTCCAGACACCGTGTTAGTATTAGCCAGCCACGGTTTCTGATATGAGCAAAGATGATGAAAAAAAATTTTCTAGTACGAATAATACTAGAAAAAATAAATAAAAGCTACAACAACATATACCACTAAAAACCGTTTTTAGGGTTCTGTAGCTAATTGGCAAAAAACAACAAGCATTTTCATTGAAAACTTCCTATTCAATTCACAAAGTATTTTATTTGTTTATTCCCAAAAGTGGGAACATCTTCTTTTAGGGTAAACGTAAAGTAACGGGCCCCACTTGCCAAGACACGCATTTAAAATTTCAATAAAGTATATTTACAATCACATAACTAAATGGAATCACAAAGTAGAGTAGGGAAATGTAATTAGAATGCTGGAGGCGGGCAGCCCTATCGCATGTTTACGTACCGCGCGGCTGTAGGCATTTGTTTCAAAGATACGGCCGAGATACAAAACTGTATGGTATTATTACCGTGTCCGAGCCGTGCAATGTATTATGAACATTATTCTTGTTGTTAATAGGTTTATTTTAGCACGTTTTCTTTAGAAGAGCTAAAATTTACCTACTTTTAACTATAACTTATTCTGTGGTAGCGGTAAGATACATTTCTGAGGAGGGAAATCACCAATTGACTTCTCGCGCTCTAGGGTGGAGCAAACGGGCGCGCCAGAATTTTACTAAAACATACTCCATATGTTGCCCTTTGCGTTTCAGAGTTGCTTTTTCTCTCTCAAATGCTCTTACAGCCCTAGCAGGCATCGGCCCTGCTAGGCCCTTTTAATTTTTTTGAGGCGCGCGTGCACTACGCACCGTAGACCTTGACTGTTTTGCGATTACAGCAGAAGAAAAAAAGAAAAAGAGTTTATTTGCGTCAAACATGGCGCATACCTTAAAATAAAACAAATAACAGTATCGACTTAAAGTAGCACGTAAGTAGGATATACGTTACATCCGCGCAAAACGGCCAGTGCTCAGCAAATATACATATTATATCATACTTACAATCACAGAATAAACATAATAAAAACATAATTAACAAAAAAACATTAAAAACAACAAAACACAAATTGGCAAACAAACACTGAACTAGTCGATTATTATAATCGATCAATGAACGATTGAACATAAAACTAGAATTGTCAATGCGCAGTCACATACCCTTAGTTCCGAATTACGTCAAAAGCGATTATATCGCATATCCAACTGAATTTAATAGTCACAAAATATAAGGACTATTGAGTACTGTTTGTGACGTTGCGCATTAGTCGGATTCGCGATATAATCGCTTTTGACGCAATTCGGAACGCGGGGATAGTCACATTTTGAGACTGTAGTAATTTTCCTCTATGGTCCGCTCCGTAGTAAAAAAAAAAGATGGCTGATCGATGGATAACAATAACAGCGGCAAGATTAATTTATGTACTACTTTAATAATTATGTAAAAAACAAGATTCTTGACCTACGCAATCGATTTGTTTGCATAAATGTGTTATTGAGTGAATTGATTTGTTGAAATGTTGAGTTTTAGTGAGTAGTAACAAGAGTGAAGTTTGATTGTGCATTCATCTATGCGCTATAAGTTATAACACGGACAGACGAGATTTTCAAGCCAGCAAGAGAAAATCAACAAAGGTACAATAAAAAAAAAACAATCATAAAAGTATGTAATTGAATCAGTACGACTATGTAATAATTGGAATAAATATAAAGTTGTCAGAAGAATGTACACTTGATTAAATATTATGTCATTTACTTACAGAAATAGTTGAAAATCGAACTTCTAAGTTAACGAAAATAAAAGATATACATATATATATAGCCATTTATGTCGCAAAAGACGTAGGTACAATGCGTTCCAAATGTCCAAGTATATTTCGACACTCAAGGGAATCAAAATTCGTAGGGTACTTGCTGTTGACTTGGAATCTTGAAATTTGGCATGAAACAAGATCTCATAGCAGAAATATTGGAAAAAATCTGAAAACTAAATATAAAGGTACGTCACAAACAAAAATTTTTTTTGCGATTTAAAAAAAAATTCGTAACTCAATTCAGGAATTGAACTGTTTTCATAGGTAAGTTTGTTCGTACAAACTTACTGAGGGTTCCGTAATCCTCAGTACGCGAGTCCAACTCGCACTTAATATTCTCGCACTAAATATGTGGAAAGTAATAAAACTGTTTCTGGCAGAAATAAAAAAAAAAATTTTTTTGCTATTCGGAAAAATCTTCGAGGCTCCATTCGGGAATGGTAGTTTGCACGGAACCCTCAGTGCGCGAGTCCGACTCGCACTTGTCCAGTTTTTTTATATCTATCCAGCTATTACACTAGGTAATAATATAAAGGAGAAAGTTTGTGTGTATAATTGTATGTTTATTAATACTTCTTCAAAATCAAACGACTAAACGGATTTCGATCAAACTTGATATCATAATTTGGTTATTCGGAAGTAAAACGACAAGCGTTTGAAAGTTCGTTCAACAAATCAAACTTGACAATTAAGTATTGAAATAATTGCCAAGTGTGATTTTTTGAACAAACTTATTAATTTGCCACATTCAGTTTGCAATAATCGTCATTTGAGACACCGGGCTGCAGTGCAGCTTTAGAGACTGGTTGCAATGTATAACACAGCAGCCATTCAACTTCTAAAACTTTAGGATTTTTTGAATATCTATAGCAATACTATTATAAATGGAAAAGTAACTTTGTCTGTCTATTATCTCTTCACGTCTAAACAACTGAACAGATTTGCATGAAACTACAACACAAGTAGACTATATCCTGGATCAGGAATCTAAATCTATTCAGCCGTTAAGAAGTAGGTTATAACAGATAAAAAAAAAATGTGAAGAGGTAACAAACAGATAGACATATGGACAGATAGAGCATCCGCTTTCACATTTACAATACCAGTATGGATATGTTTATGACAATGATGATATTTTTTTATATTCGAATATAATAATGACTCTCTGCATGTATTGGTTTCTGTAATAAAATAAATAAATAAATGTTACCGTGCCGCCGACAATATATTAAAATACTGGTAGTACCTAGTCCTCTCGTACTTCTGTGGCACTCCCCATAAATTAAAATCATGTCAGAGTACTCTGAAGCTATGTTATTGTAACGAGGCAATACTTAATGATAATACTAAAAGAAAACATGCTTGCAATACAAAACTTTTCAAATTAAAATAGTAACGTCACTGACTTTTTTTAGCAATATTGGTATATGTTGTTTGTTGTGGTCAACATAAAATAGTAATAAAAAAAAAGTACAATACAGTTGCAGTGACTGTGCCACCTTGTGTACTGAGTAACTTGAACCATTTCATTTGCAAGTTAGTGTGCAAGTAGTGAATTGTAGAAGGTAGGATCAGTGAGAATGCAAGTCATTTGGAAACCATTTGTATGAGCAACAAGTTTATGAAAAGACTAGCTGTGCCCGCGACTTCGTTCGCGTGGACTACAGGATTTTGAAATTATTATTTTTTTGCTAAAATAAAAGTAGCCTGTGTTAGTTAAGCTACTCCTTATTACATCAGCTACCTGCCAAAAAAAGTCCCGTCAAAATCGGTTCAGCCATTTCAGAGATTAGCCGGAACAAACAGACAAAAATTGTAAAAAATGTTATTTTGGTATAATATATCATATAGTATCATATATATATGATACATAATATGCCTGTAGTGAAAAGTGGTTATTTCAATATTACAAACAGACACTGCCATTTTATTTATATGTATAGATGAAGAATAGCTTGATTTATATAATAGTGATCCACGCGCTCCTCAAAGACATGTCAGCAAACCGTACTGGCCCAGAAGGGACGACGCCCGCTAGCACCGCGAGGAGTTCCTGACAAGGGAACCCGTAGTCCTAGAACGCGAAGGGCAACTGAAGGACACAGGTGTGGTTTTAGTCAATAACAATCTGACACGCCCTCTCGCTCCACCCAGAGCGGGAAAAGTCATTGGATGATTTCCACACTTGTCAAAAAAAGGGTAGAGTGGGGAAAGTCGGACAGCGAGCTCCCCTTGCTCCCCGTCCGCAAACCCGGGGGTAGTACTCCTACGCTACCCAACTCAAATAAAGTTGAGTTGAGTAGAGTACGCAAGGAAGAGTATGATAGAGTATAATAGAGTACCAGTTGACGGGAGCGAGGCCGCGGGCAAAAGCTAGTATTAGATAAAATAAATCTCAGTCCTTAAAACAAATCTATTTCTATGTTTCAGACATCGTCGTCGGCACAGACACACAACTAGAGTTTTACAACAATGATGGTACACGGACGCACACACAAGTTATACCATCGGCTGCTCTGATCACTTCAGTAACATACGATCCTGTGCACTACAGGGTGCTGTTTAGCGACCGTCACGGCTTGACCGAGTTTATATCCAGCTTGGACGTATCAACCGAGACTGTACAACGTTTAGTTACGACAACAACGGACTTCTACGTGAGGCTCGTGTACGACCCCGTCACACAAGCTCTCTATTGGAGGGATGCACGTAGTATACGCACGTTTTCATTAAGTCCTGCATCTTCTAACCAGGCTGATGGAAATGTTTTAGTTAGCTTGGATCACTACTGCTGGGATCTCGCCGTGGACATCTGTGGAAGGTACGTTACTAGTGAGTAGTACCCGCACACGAGCCACAAAAAAACGCCTCCACAAAAAGAAGCTTGAAACGGCTTTGTTTTTGTGGCTCCTGTGCGGGGACACTAACGAGAAGATCGGAAAACTTGTTTTTTGTATTGAGAACAGTTTTCATTTGTTTCATGAAATAATCAAATAACATACTCAATCTTATTTGCACTTATCTACACTTCATCATTCATCATCATCATCATTTCAGCCGATACACGTCCACTGTTGGATATAGGCCTCCCCCAAGCGTCGCCAGATCGAACGTTCCTGTGCGTCCCGCATCCATCGGTTTCCCGCTACCTTCACCAGGTCGGTCCACCTTGTAGGAGGCCTTCCAACGCTGCGTCTTCCGGTACGCGGTCACCACTCCAAAACCTTTCGGCCCCAACGGCCATCTGTTCTGCGAGCAATGTGCCCTGCCCATTGCCACTTAAGTTTGGCAATTCTTTGTGCTATGTCGGCAAAATTAGTTCTCCTGCGGATATCTTCATTTTTTATTCGATCACGCAAGGAAACCCCGAGCATAGTCCTTTCCATTGCTCTTTGGGTGACTTTAAGCCTTCTGATGAGGCCCATTGTGAGCGACCACGTTTCGGAGCCATATGTCATCACTGGCAACACGCACTGGTTAAAGACTTTCGTCTTGAGACACTGTGCGTATGTTGGACGAGAAGATACCGCGTAGCTTCCCGAACGCTGCCCAACCGAGTTGGATTCGACGGTTGACCTCTTTCTCGAAGTTAGACCTACCCAACTGGACTGTCGGTCCGAGGTAGCCGTAATCGTCCACAACTTCGAGTGTAGAGTCTCCGACCTTGATAGGAGTGGGCGCTACATGGTTGTTAATTTTGATTTTGGTTTTATCCAAGTTCATTTTAAGACCCACTCTTAGAGAAGCTCCACTTATAATATTATAAATGTGAAAGTAACTGTCTGTCTATCTGTTACACTTTCACGGTTAAATTACTAAACCGATTTTGACGAAATTTGTTACGGAGATAACTTCAAACTCAAGGATGGACATAGGCTACTTTTTATCCGTCTTCGACTTCGCGTCCGCTATAAACAACGTTCACGCGAACGAAGCCGCTGGCAGAAGCTAGTAATTTCATAAAAGTGAAGTGTAAGTTAGTTTGATTGCACTAATCTCAGGAAGCACGGGTCCGAACAGAAAAATTCTTTATCGGTTGGATAGCCCATTTAATTTATTCAGATATTATATTTTTTCTATGTAGGAGGTAATCTCTAAAAATACAAGTCCGATTGCTGCACCATTCGACAGTAAAGGCCAGTAAAAAAAATTGTTACAGTATTGCACAAAGTTTAACAGATAAACATGTCGACTGGTAACCCATCACTTCGCGGACTGACAGGCAGATAGTGGTGTGTGGAAGGTGACGCGCTTGGATTGTTAGGGAAGTGTTGACAATGGCGTCTCTCTCAGCGCGTCCGGTTAAATGTGAAAATAACTATGTCTGTCTGTTACGCTTTTATCTACTGAACTGATTTTGATGATATTTGGAACAGAGTAAGCTTGAAACCCAACAAAAGATATACGTCCGCAATAACCGACATTTATCCAGACGAAGTCGCGGGAAAATGCTAGTTAAGAAAAGATTATTAAATTTTTCAAGATTATAAAATTAAATTGTACTTGAAGATAATGTATCTATTTATATTCCGCTATGTTTGCCCTTGTGTGTAGGTTTATGACTCAGCTGAATTCCTCTTGAATTTTGTTAATATTGATGGATGTTTACAAATTACAGGTATATTTACTGGATCATAGACGAAGAGATAGAGAGGGCTCGGTTAGATGGCTCCGAAAGAGAAGTTTTAATATCAGGTACTGTTTGGTGGCGACTAAGCTTGGCCATCGATCAACTAACACAAAAAATGTACTGGACTGAGAAAATATATGGTGGACCATGGTCTATTGAAAGTGCAAACTTTAATGGAAAGAACAGAACAACACTATATATTGTAGGAAACACTCCTCGTTCATTTTCGTTGGCCGTGTCAAAAGACTTTATATACTGGCAGAACTATGAGGAACAGGGAATTTGGCGATTACCGAAGTATTCAACACAAACTGTGGCAACAAAACTAACCTCAACGTCTAGCACATACTTTGCGGATTGTCATCGTATAGCAGCCAACTACACGATAAAGGAACAAATTCAGGGGATAAACAGCTGCGATGCTCTCCAGGGTCTGATTCCGAATGACTCGAAGAGTGAGTCTCCAGCACCAGTCTGTCAGAACTACTGCATTCAAGGAGAGTGTAGCGTCAGTGCTGAGGGACAACCTACATGCAGGTAAAACGTGTTCATCGCACAGATATTCGGGGTCAGCTCACGATGCTTGAAGAAATGAAGCCGCGGGGTTTATTCAGATTCTCTTATGTGATACGTATATGTTGTTGTGTACTAACTCTAATAATTATAATTCGCGCAGCATCACTTCGCGTCTCGGTGTGAGCTGACCCTAACGTTTTTCACTGACGGCAAGTTAAGCGACGCCTACATATGTTACATGTCTAACGGTAACAGATCCTCAAGCATCCACGTCCTCACCAGCTTCGAAATGTTAAGTTAGAATTCCTGGAACAGTGACGCGCGTCTAACACACACGATACTTTCGCGGGCTTGCGGACGGCGAGCAATGGGTAGCTCGCCGTCTGACCGTCCAGTAGTCGACCGGACCGAGCCCAGGTCGTCGACGGCGCGTATTGTTCCACGCGCGCCTCAAGGAGATGTCAGCAAACCGTAGGGGCCCAGCAGGGTCGAAGCCTACTGGGGCCATGGGTTCGCTTCTGAAAGGAAAACCCGGCCCTGGAATACAAGGCAACGAAGGAATGTACGAGTGAGTTTTTAACTCGCTCTTCCGCTCCGCCCTGGAGCGGGAGATGTCATTGGATGATTTCCCACCTATAAAAATTGAACACATATTAATTTCAATGTTTAATGTGTCTTGTGAACTGTGGGACAGATACTTAATGCATTAAACCCCAAGCGAACGCAACTTTTACTACAGGATCAGCTCTTTTCTACGAATTTCTACGAATACAGTTTATGTTTGTATTAATTGGCAAATGTAAGAAAAAGATGATTGATTTAGGGTTTATAAAAATATAGGTCAATAAAAAATAGGTTCATTTTCATGAGTACTTTTAACCCCTGAAATATACTAAAGTTCCTTATTGCTGATCGAATTCATGAACATTCTATTTGATTGTAAATCATGTTTAGTGACGCGCAGTGGTCGCGCACCTCGTTTGCGTGTTACAACTAGTCACAATATCTGTTGGTCTGCTGAGTGACGCTGTTTCTTATCTTCATTATTTCAGTTGTAAAGCCGAATACTCCGGGGAGAGGTGCGAACTGAACGCGTGCCATAAGCACTGTTTAAACGGCGGTGTTTGTTCATTGAACGAAGAGGGTAAGCCGGCCTGCCAGTGCACAGCAGGTAACAATGGTGAAAGATGCGAAGTGTCCATCTGTAAAGACTATTGTCTACAAGGAAACTGTAGCGTCGGTGCTGAGGGCCAACCTCAATGCAGGTAAATATATACCGTGTTACCCATGGAGTTCGTTGTATAGATAATACATTTTATAACTAACTAGCGGACCTAACAGATGTCAGCCCGCCCGATTCTATTATTACCCAAACTCTATAAACATTAAATTCAGCCACTATATATGTACCTATATCGCAGGGAAATAAGGATATCAGGGATTTTGAGAAATCCATAGTGTATCACGAAATCCCGATAGATGTCGAATATTCTTGTTTATTACGTCTTCTCACTAAAAGAATCTAGTGATATGACTAAACAGCAATTTATCGTAAACTAAATCTACTAAAATGTCAGAAAAGCGCATACGGCCGAATGTCCAATCAACTACCTGAATGTACCCTAAAGGGGGTTGACTGTAGCCTATCAACAACCCTAGCTCCCTAACAACCTAGCGCTAAACATGTAACAACAATATATACGTACATTTATAGTGCGGGAAGCCTGTTACCATGAGACCTAAGGCAACAGACGGAAAGTGGGAAGGATGAAGGGTGTGTCGGATGGGATCTTCTCACTGCCGATCCGCAGCCTCACGGACCGACCAATAACTAAGGCTGGGTATGGCCAGAGCTTTCGGTAACCATTTATAGGCACAGTAACAGTGAGACGAGTCGATGGTCTCGTCGTAAAGAAACAAGTTGCTCGAAGCGTAGAAAGAGACTTTATTACATATTTACATGCTATTTATATTAATCTATTTACATGTATGAGTATGTAAATTATATTAACACACTTGTGTGAAACAGCTGATGCAGCCCAATAATTAAGTGACAAATAAATAGTATTGACGTAAATTCGGGTTCACCGCGGTCACTGCCCTGCTGCGTCGGTATGTTCACATCCTCGCGTGAACACCGAATAAAAATCGAGCCATACATTTCTCTCGCTCGCTCTAGCACTCACAGGCCCGTGTGAGTGCTAGAGAGTGCCAACTACTGGGAGCGAAACAAAAATGCGAGAGTGTGTGTGAGTGGGTTTTAGTCAGTAAAAGTATAACACGCCCTCCCGCTCTGCCCTAAAGCGAGATAAGTCGTTGGATGATTTCTCACCTAAAAAATCTCTTGTTCAGCAGGTCTGCTGGAAGTTTCTGTTGAAATAAGCAGAACCTTCGAACAAATGTTTACAATGATTTGATTTGTCTTTCTTTTGTTAGAAGTGTGTACTGAAATAAAAAAAATCAGTCGAATTGTACTCGTATATAAGGGGTTCAATATGTATAGAGCAGTGATGGCCGAGTGGTAACTGCCCCCACTTACGAGTTGTAGGTCGCGGGTTCGAACCTAGCCAGACGCATTACTTTGTGTAATTTAACATCGTGAGGAAACCTGACATGTCCTAGAACCAAAAATTCGAATACATGTGACATTTACCAACCCGTGGTGGATTACGGCCCATTCCCTCTCTTAGAGAGGAGGCCTGAGACCCAGCAGTGGGAACGTTAAAAAGGCTGAGGATGATGATGACTTCAATATTCTACTCAGGTGCAGAAGAACAAAAGTAATAATGTAAAGAGAATGCCTGCCCGCTATCATCCCACTGGAGGGCAGAGGCCTCTTCTCACACAGAGAAGGGACCAGCATTCATCAGCACACTTGCTGATAGTGAGTCGACGATTCCCGACTTGTATTTATTTGAAGTCCGAGTCCTCTCACCGATACCAGTGTGGTCTAAGATAAACTTGTAGAGTGCTCCTGCTGCATCTACTAACACTATGTTATAGTTTTCTTGATTATACAGTAACTCTTCTGAATTTTCGTTATTTCAGCTGTATGCCCGGTTACTCTGGAGAAAGGTGCGAAGAAAACGCGTGCCATAAGCACTGTTTAAACGGCGGTGTCTGCACCTTAAACGAAGAAGACGAGCCGGCCTGCCAGTGCGCAGCAGGTTACGATGGTGGAAGATGCGACGTGTCCATCTGTAAAGACTATTGTCTACAAGGAAACTGTAGTGTCGGTGCTGAGGGCCAACCTAAATGCCGGTAAATCGTATTATGCATGAAATAAGTTTAATTGAATATTTAATAATTACTATTATTACAGAGACTAACAAATATTGCCTTGCCAGGTTCAATTGTAACTCTAAACCATCCGGGACATAACCAACCCACTCTAAAACAAAAGTTAAGAGTTTCATTAATATCGAGCCAGCTGTTTAGAAGACTTCAGTGTCAAACAGATACAGAAAATTAACTTTATATAAATGTTAAGTAGAGGCCTCGTCTCATACAGAGAGGGGACCAGCATTCATCAGCACACTTGCTGAAAGTGTGTTGACAACTTCAGACCTGTATCTGTTTGAAGTCCGAGCCCCGTCACCGATGTCAGGCGGTGTAACATAAATCTATAGAGCCCCCAAAACGACGCAGTGGCCGCGCACCTCGTGCCCCTGATACATCTACTCACAAATATGTGTTGGATTTCTTAATTAAAGTAACTCTTCTGTAACTTTGGTTTTTTAGCTGTAAGACCGGTTACGCTGGGGAAAGATGCGAACTGAACGTGTGCTGCCATGAATTCTGTTTAAACGGCGGTGTTTGTTCCCTGGGTGAAGAGGACATGCCGGCCTACCCGGACACAGCAGATTACGATGGTGGAAGATGCGAGGCTTCTGCCAATAAGGACAACAGGTAAACTAAATCTTGGTCTTGTCACTGTCACTAGTTACGGAGCGAGGAGGAGTGGCAGGCGGTCGCCGACTTCTGCGAAGCAGTAATGCTCGCTAAGGAGGAGGCTGAACGCATCAGGCAACGGCGCTCTCGCCGCCGCCGGGATTCCGATCCCGATTTCCAGCCACCGTAGGCGCGGGCTTGCGGACAGTGAGCAATGGGTAGCTCGCTGTCCGGCCGTCCGGTAACTGTCCGGACCAAGCCCAAGTCGTCGACGGCGCGCGCTGTTCCCGCGCGCCTCAAGGAGTTGTCAGCAACAGCAGGGACCCAGCCGGGTCGAAGCCTACTGGGGCCAGGGTTATCCGAAAGGGCGCTCGAGCCCCGGTATGAAGGCTTGAAGGAACGGGATGGGTTTTTTAGTCAGTAAGAGTCTGACACTATCTCCCGCTCCGCCCAAGAGCGGGGGTTGTCATAAGATGATTTTTCCCATCGAAAAAAAAAAAAAAGGCACATATTATATTTATAATAATTATATTGATACAAGTCGTCGAACGCTGCGGAGTGCTCCTGGCGTGCCTCACAGAGATGCCAGCGAACCCGTCAGAGCCCAGCAGGGCCGGTACCGCTAGGGCCGCGGGAGATTTTTAAAGAGTTACGAAGGCCCTAGAACCCGCAGGCAACTGACGGACACTGGTGACTTATAGTCAGTAAAAGTCTGACGCGCCCTCTCACTCTACCTTAGAGCGGGAGAAGCTAGTTGATGACTTCCACATAAGAACACCCTGTCACGAGGGACTTGGAACAGAACTTGACAAAATAATATAAATGCAATTAGTAACAATTTGATATTGAGAGCGCCACTGCAGTAGTTATGACCGACCACTGATGAGCGTTTGACTGTACGTTCAACGACCCTTTTTTTATTTTTGTTAGTTTTGTGTGTGTCTGTGTATTGTGGTGCCATGTTTGAAATGTTCGTTGTTTCAGCTCTGATGGCGGTAACTCTGGGGAAGGGAAAGTCAGCGCATGCCATCAGTTCTGTCTAAACCACGGCGCCTGTTCTTTGAACGAGGCGAGTGCGCCAGTCTGCCAGTGCACAGCTGATTACGCGGGTGAAAGATGCGACGTGCCCGCCTTTGTAGCCAAATGGGTATACAATAGTAAGGAAGTTTTTTCAGTCTAAACTTATTTTAATAATAAACAAGGAAGTCAGAGCTTTCCCTCTAGTGCAGACGAGGTCGGTGCCAGTGACTCAGGCCCATGTTCCATGGCCCACTTGCCATAACAACGGAAGAAAACCTTCGATTCATTTCAATAAAATACGAGAAATAAATTCTGTCAATTCGATGATTCGAGGCGGAGTTGAGTTGCAGGATGCGACTTGGGAAAGTCTTTCCTTCTTGGTTTCTCGAGCCTTAATAATCTTCTCGTGACATCATTGTGTATTATTGTGCTCTCTTTCTAGATGTGCCGCCGGTTACTGTGAGCGACGTCAAGTCGACGTGTGCTTCAACGGTTGTCTGAACAACGGAGCTTGTTCAAAACGAGCGCGAAATGTGCAGCAGTCGAAGAGTGCGCGTTCATCTCTACAAATTCAAAAACATGAGTTTAATGTAGTTAAAGTAGTTTTTTAAGTCATATTTGATATTTTTGATTTTTTTACATTTTCTTTCCTTCATATTATATTTACAACCCGAGCGCATTAACATGGCATCTGGCTCGAAAACAGTTGTCACATTGAATACTCGAAAATAGTTTGTATCGTCACGTTTAAAGCATCGTAAATTCGTAAAGTAGTGTGTCATGAGAAACTACTCAGCACAAAATAAATGTTGATATTCAAAAAAACTGAAATAAAATTCAATGCACTGAATATTTCAAACGTCACTTATCAGGTGCCATGTTAATGCGCACGGGTTGTAGGTATTAACTAGTTTGTATTTTAGTTTTACGTTATCTTAGTTTCAATACTCAAAGCTCCTCCTGTCGCCGACCTACTGATGCATGGAGCTCACGAATCTAAGACTTTGGTTCTTCATAAATTGTGTATTCGTGTGCGCTTGTTCAGTTGAGGCTCCTCAATAAATAAGTAAATCGTTAGCTAAGTACCCTTATCTCTAATACCTATTAGTTGTCATTGTAAACTCTCTTTCTTAGTACAATTTCATGCTCCAAAAACATGTCATTCTAAACGTATTTAATACTAATGGACGCACCATCACACGAAGCTTCTTGCCTGTTGCGTACAATAACATTGCTATAGATGTTTATTAGATTCAGTTTATTGCGTTCAATGACAAAATTCGAAATTTCTCAGTCTATAAAATTATTTTTGATAAAGTCAATTGTGTTAACCTGCAGCAGGACTTAGACCGTTTCTCTAACTACTGCTCTTCCAATAAGCTTAACTTTAGCCTTCCAAAGCGTCATGTCATGACGTTATAAAAACGAAAAATATCACCGAGTTCGACTATCGTCTTGCTATTATGTGTATTAGTACTCGTAAAGTTAGTTTTCTCCGCAATCTTGATGTTCTGCTAGATTCGAAGCTCCATCTGGATGTTCAAATAGAAAAGATTGTTAACAAGCCCCACCACATGTTTGGTTTTGTTATGAGACCTTCCCGGGGTCCGTCAACCTTCCGCCTTATTGCACTTATACATTCGTTTTAGTATATGAACAAACAAACAAAGAATCTATGTACAAAATTTCATAACTGTATCATGAAAAATTACAAAGTTGTAAGCTCGTTATTTCAGCAAAAATACATAGTTACCGGGCTATACAGGCAACTAAACGGTTGTATTGCACTTGCAGCCAGCTTTTTCTAATGCTCGCTATGACCTGCCGTGACTTAGTGTCAGTGGTGTCCAACTTATGACCTTTTTAAATATTTTTGGGAAAAATATAACATGATGTAAAAGCTATTGGAATCCATTCAGTTACTGATTCGAACAAACTATATTCGGGTTTCGCACAAACTAAATATAATGTAGTATTCGTCAATAACTTCAATAATGAGTGCAGCGTTAGAGTGTGCAGTACCTACGTGGAACCCGAGACTACGTCAAATATAATGAACTAGCACGACGTAAATACCTTCGCGATATCTATTTTAGATGTTTACCGGAAAAACCTTGCTTCTAAAAAAGTATGATTTTTTACCTTAAAGTCGAAAAGTTTTATCTCTGTTGTACGCGAGCCGCCATCATCTTGATTGTCCAGACTCCTAAGAGTCCCTGTTCGCTGGTTCCTCGAACAGCTCATGTACGCGAGGTACGCACTCGACGTCTGTTTGCTACCAGCCTCGCGTTCACCACTTCATCGTAATATGTTTGATACATATAAGAATGAGTTCAATTCAATCCACATTCGTCTTCTTAGTAAAAAGTCACTAAAGGATCCGCCGATCTCTATGTAATAACGTGGGCTTTGATGATGTACGCACATGAATTGACTTTTTGTATTTATATTTTAAATTCAGAGATTAGTTAAAGAAAAATGATCAGTTTTGTATAAGTTCTGTATCTGTGTACTAGCTAGTTTTAAATACTTAGAATTTTAATCAGTCGGGAACGTAGTGGCTAGCATAATGTTTTAAAATGTAGTAATTATTTAAGATATTTTGACTATTATCTTATTGTGCTACTTTTAAAATAAAATACACCGGCCTAAGTCTGTGTACTAGTCCGAGCTGTGATCTGTAAGCCAGGTATCGTCAGGTGGCTGACCGACTGAGGAGCAAGTGGTGCCAGGGCGTCACGCTCACAGTTCTCGTCCTGAGGGAGACGCGCGAACAGATCGCCGTGCAAATGATTGCTCGTCACACGGTCGTCTGTGTGGTGCGTCTATTTCGCTCTGTATTCATTATTTTATCTTTGGGCGTCAGTCTACAGTTCTCTACAAATATTTTTTTCTATTGTATTTTATTAATTAAGATTTTTAAATAAATATCATAATATTAAATAATACATGCATTTTTATATTAAACCTTCTAGTTTACTTTAATTTTCAGTTTTGGATAGATACACACTTGAGACATAAAAACTACTTCAAATTTACATCACAATTAGATATTGTGATGGATGGATGAATTAAAAATATTGCGAATAATTGTAACAACCATTATAATTCACTCGAAAAAATCTAACCTAAAATTCTGATCAATATAATAATATAATATAATATTCCACAACTATCACACAGCGCCGTCTAGTCCCAAGCTAAGCAGAGCTTGTGTTATGGGTACTAGACAACTGACCAACATACTTATATATTTCTAAATACATACATATTATAGACTAGCTTTTGCCCGCGGCTTCGCTCGCGTTAAATTCGGGGTAACACGGTTCCCCCTTTCTGTGGGGGGTTAGTGAACTCCCCTTAGCGAACTCCATCGCGGGTGACGTAACCTATGTCATAGGTTTAACTTATTTAACTTATTATTTGCAGTTGGTACAGTAATCGGGTCTAGGGATCAAACCGCAAAATTAAGTTTGTTTTTTAATGTATATACTTTTCCGGGATAAAAAGTACCCAGTGTGGTGCCCAGGATCATCATTCATCATCATCATCATTTCAGCCGACAGACGTCCACTGCTGGACATAGGCCTCCCCCAAGCGTCGCCACAACGAACGATCATGCGCGTCCCGCATCCATCGGATTCCCGCTACCTTCACCAGGTCGTCAGTCCACCTTGTAGGAGGCCTTCCAACGCTGCGTTTTCCGGTACGCGGTCGCCACTCCAGAACCTTTCGGCCCCAACGGCCATCTGTTCTGCGAGCAATGTGCCCTGCCCATTGCCACTTAAGTTTGGCGATTCTTTGTGCTATGTCGGCAACCTTGGTTCTCCTGCGGATTACTTCATTTCTGATTCGATCACGCAAGGAAACTCCAAGCATAGCCCTTTCCATTGCTCTTTGGGTGACTTTAAGCCTTTTGATGAGGCCCATTGTGAGCGACCACGTTTCGGATCCATATGTCATCACTGGCAACACACACTGGTCATAGACTTTCGTCTTGAGACACTGTGGTATGTTGGATGAGAAGATACCGCGTAACTTCCCGAACGCTGCCCAGCCGAGTCGGATTCGACGGTTGACCTCTTTCTCGAAATTAGATCTACCCAACTGGACTGTCTGCCCGAGGTAGACGTAATCGTCCACAACTTCGAGTATAGAGTCTCCGATCTTGATAGGAGTGGGTGCTACATGGTTGTTTATCATGACTTTAGTTTTGTCCATGTTCATTTTAAGACCCACTCTTTCGGAAGCTCTACTGAGGTCATTGAGCATTGTACTGAGCTCTTCTGTAGTCTCAGCCATGACTACTATGTCGTCGGCAAACCGAAGGTGAGTGATGTACTCGCCATTGACATTAATGCCTAGTCCACTCCAGTCCAGAACCTTGAAGACATCCTCCATTGCGGCCGTGAACAGTTTCGGAGAAATGACGTCTCCCTGCCTCACACCTCGCTGCAGGAGGATAGGTTTCGAAGTCTGGTCCTGAAGTCGGACTGACATAGTGGCGTTTTCGTACAAACACTTCAGCACCTCGATGTACCGATAGTCAATCTGGCACCGTTGGAGAGACTGCAGTACAGCCCAAGTCTCGATCGAATCAAAGGCTTTCTCGTAGTCCACAAACGCTAGGCAGAGAGGCAGATTATACTCCTCGGTCTTCTGTATAACCTGTCGTAGCGTATGTATGTGGTCCACGGTGCTGAAGCCTTTTCGGAATCCGGCTTGTTCGGGAGGCTGGAAGTCGTCGAACCTGCGCGCGAGACGATTCGTGATGACTCTGGAAAACAGCTTGTAGACATGGCTCAGAAGTGAGATGGGCCTATAATTCTTCAGTAGGGCCTTGTCGCCCTTCTTATAGAACAGTACCACCACGCCTCCGCTCCATGCCTGTGGCGTTTTTCCCTCGAGTATGACGAAATCAAACAGCTTCTGAAGGGCCTTAAGGATCGGTTTTCCACCCGCCTTCAAAAGTTCGGCCGTAATTCCGTCGTCACCCGGCGCCTTATTGTTATTAAGCTGCTTCAGAGCCATCCTAATCTCGTACAGGCTGACGTCACACACACAGACAAAAAATTTTTTAATCACATTTTTGGGTTCGGTGTCGGTCTAGTAACACCCCCTGCCATTTATTTTTTTGATATTTTCAATGTACAGAGTTTTCACTTCTAAAGAGTTATTGTAAGTATAGATAATATATAGAAGATAAATTACACCCAGACAGAACAAATGATCGTGCTCATCACACAAACATTTGTCCTGGGTGGGAATCGAACCCACGACCTCCGGCGTAGCAGTCAGGGTCACTAACCACTAGACTAGCAGGCCTGTCGAAATATTAAAGAATCTTATTTAAATAACGAGGAATTTATAAGTCACACCACACAGAACATGAGATGGATTCTTATAAACTAAATCGCCTCTTTTGTAGCGCAACTGATTCTTAATCCAAGAGCGAGCGAAGCGAGCTCGGAATTGCTGGGCACTCCGACACGGAGTGTTTTTTTATTTCCACCCAGAAAGTGACTTACTGGGTTAAAAGATCACTCGTGGCTAAGTTATGATCTGTTTGGGACAGAGTAGTTCCTGAACTGTACACTATAATGTTTGTATGCTTAGATAGGTGTTAGGTAGCGGGTGTGACCTAATTGCGAAATACTTCACATAGTAAAAATCAAAGTTTATTTATAACTAGTGTCGTACAATTACCGGCACGGATCTTGAGCGCTGGCTTCAAGTTGCGCAGAAGTCAAATATTCGGTCTCTAGTGGTGCGAAGTGAGACGCGGGGGCGGGGAGTGGCAGTGATTGGCTCGCCACCCCATCGTGTCATAGACGTCACTCGTAATTCGTTTCCTGCTTTTGCTGCATGTATCTAACAACGACGACGATTGGCTCGCCAATGTATGGATTGCGCAAAGCGATCCCGACTCTGACGCCGAGCGCTCAAGGTCCTTGCCGGTATTAGTACAACGTAAAGAGTGATGATTCTCACATGTACGTATGTTCCGCGTGTTGGTAAGTTGCACACTAAGTGTAAGTAGCAATATTTGTGGTGACAAGCGAACGTATTGATTCACATTGTCGTTCAAAAATAAGGGTAATGTACGTAGACCGTACGGTATCATGCGATTGCTTGTTAATTGTGGCTGACTTAGTCATTTAGAAGGAAAAGTAGATCTTTGGAGGTGAATAATGCTATAAATTAAAAAGAAATCTGTTTGACTAGCACCCATAACTTATATTACTACAAGATTTATAACTTGACGGTCTTTAATAGAAATATTTCAATGTCTGTAATATTGCCACACCTACAGTATTCGTGTGTTAGGTTTTTGGTGTAAAATATAGCTTACTAGCTTTTGCCCGCGGCTTTGCCTGCAGACATAACATATAGACTACGTCACTCAGGAACAAAGCAGCTTTCTATCGGTGAAAACATTTTCTGGGCATTATCACTGACGCCTCCACGCGCCTCACTCTCCAACACAATCATCACTGATTTTCATCTGAAAGATACGATTCTGACTTAAATAGTTATCGATCGAATTGCTATTATACTATATGTATACTATATACAAGGTGCAGTTTTAAAACTGCACAATATTTCAGGAGGTTGTAGTAAAACTCATAAATAATCATATAAAAAAACGATACCTGGTCAATAATCAGTAATACTTGTTATTTAATTTTTTAATTACTCTAAACTAAATCGATTGATCGATGGCCGCGGGGGCGTGGCTAGGGTGTGGCGTGCGGGATGATGATTGGATGATACATTATTTATGAAACTATCGTTGCGAGTTAGTGTGTGTGAAAACGACCTTTATTGTTCCGTGTTTGTGTGTGTGAAAAAAAGCGCGGTTATAAAAAAAAAAAAATTACCTACTTATTTTATTATTGATTCGGGTCGAGAATCACTAACATAATTACCTCCTGAAATATTTTGCAGCTTCAAAACGACACCTTGTATATGTCGTTTTTAGAACCATGACACAATCTGGTATTTTTGTAAGTAGGAAATCATTCAGTGCATTCTCCTGCTCTAGACTCCTGTCAAACTTTTACAGACTAAAACTCACTCCATGTACCGTCTTCATCCACCCCAGGTTTTCCTTAGTGAAGCGAACCCATGACCCCAGTAGTCTTCGCCCCTACTGGGCCCATACAGTTTTGCTGACATCTCTTTGAGGTGCGCGTGGAACTCTGCGTGCCGTCGACGACTCGGGCTCGGTGTGGACGGTTACCGGACGGCCGGATGGTGAGCAACCCATTGCTACAGTAGCTGCAAATCGGGGTCGGGATCTCGGGGGCTAGGGCTCGTAAGTCCGTCCCCTCCACGTGCAGCCTCCTCCATCCCTAGCATTACTGCTTTGTAGAAGGAGCCGACCGCCTGCCATTCCTCCTTGCTCCTGACCATGACCTGTATCACTTTCCGGTGCGAGAGTTTGTGGACGCCGATCGCTCTCACGAGGACACGGTGATGCTCCACCCAAGCGGCACACTTACACTGTATGCTCCACTGTGTCCTTCGGGCGTTCCATACAATGGTGACACTCAAGCGTTTCTTCCATACGAATTCAGTGCAGGAACATCCCGAACTCACCATGTCCGGTTAGGACCTGCGGCACGCGGAAGGTGAGGACACTGTGACGTCTTTCCAGCCAGTCCTCAAAGAAGAGACTTACCGTCATGATTATGGCGTGCCCAATGTCGCAACCTAGGTGGGACAAGGACTTATAGGAAAAAGTTTTTTTTTAATAAGGACACAGTTAAGTCACTACATTTACTTTACTCTGTTATTAACTGCACTTCGATTGTGTTTCGGCAATTTTAATGATTTCGACTCATTGAAACTGCGTGATTGTTGCGCTTCAACTTGATGATGAAACCTTTTCTTAAAATTACATGTTTAGGTCGAGACCATCATTCATGTGCTCATACGGATCAATCTGACGATCAGGGTAATCATAGTAGGCTGGTTTAGAATAACCCATTGTCTCACGAGAGGGAGCAGTGACATCACTTACAGATGTCATGACGTTAATAATGTCTTCAACTTTACTATCAGTAGCTGTCACTGTATCAGTAGTCACTTCTTTGTTTAGATCTTTAGTGTCAGTGATATCCATAACGCTGTTTGTAACTTGAGATGCAGTTGTGTCTTCAATAACTGTTGCATTGGTTGCATCGCTACTGATCGTGTTTGGTTTAAAATATGTGTTATCATTTACTGTAGTTTTAATGTTAGTCGCATAACTTTTTGTAATATTTCCTTTTATAACGTCCTTTATTTCCAAATCAATGAAGCTGAACACCAAACCGTGCGTGCTGAATATTATACTTTACATTTTATAATTTTTTTCATAATATCAAATAATGAACAGCCAGGCATACAGTTGTTAATTATTGAGTGTCCCGGATATTCATGTGCCAAAAGGTGGCCTAAACCTTTTCCAATTTCATCACAAAATATAACTATTTCTTTATTTAAAATCTGTTGTGACAAACAATTAGTAATATGGGTTTACTGGTAAGCATTCCAGGGTTTCATCAACTACCTTCCAGTTCTATCATCAGGTCCTCGTCATAATGAGAAATGTATAGGTTAAGACGAATCTAATGAGCCCAAACTCGGTGGATTTACTAGTAGGCATTCCAGGGTTCTATCAGCCACATCCCAGTTCTACCATCAAGTCTTCGTCATCATGAGAAATGTATAGAACCAGGTTAAGACGAATCTAAATGAGCCAAAACTAGATGGGTTTAATAATAGGCAATCCAGGGTTACTTACCATCGAGCTCCATCATCAGACCAGCTCAATGGCTCAAGCATGTTCATCACTTATGAATATTTCTAATATTAAGTTACACATACGTTTGAATATAAAGTAAACACTTATTATGTGTTTAAGATCTATACTGCACATAACAAACGAGCTGATGACCTTGAACACCTAAACAGATCTTCATAAATTGTATCTAAGAACCATCTCGATAACGTCAGCTTTCAAATAAAAAAAACTGCATCAAAATCGGCGCTACGATGCCACACACAGACACATAGACACCTCAAACTTATAACTCTCCTCTTTTTCGTCGGGGGTTAATGACTTCTTACTTATGACAACAAACTAACATATTACAGTGAATTTTTAAAACGAAAAACTTTTTTGTAGTTTCATTTACAATTGAATAATGTACACGAGTTAGTTTCCAAATACTTGTTGTGCGTTTTCTATGCCGGAGGTGCTCATATCTAGCGTGATATTCCATATCTAGCGTGAAGGCTAGTTAGGTAGTAATTCTGTTTTTAGTTGCTATATCTAGCGTGAAGACATATTCCATATCTAGCGTGAAGGCTAGTTAGGTAGTAATTCTGTTTTTAGTTGCTATATCTAGCGTGAAGACATATTCCATATCTAGCGTGAAGGCTAGTTAGGTAGTAATTCTGTTTTTAGTTGCTATATCTAGCGTGAAGACATATTCCATATCTAGCGTGAAGGCTAGTTAGGTAGTAATTCTGTTTTTAGTTACTCTATAAGACTACAACTGCGAGCAAAGAGTTAATGTATTGGGCTTTTTTTTAGGTGGGAAATCATCCAATGACTTTTCCCGCTCCAAAGCAGAGTGGGAGAGCGTGTCAGACTTTTACTAACTAAAACCCACTTCTATGTTCCTTCTCTGCCTTGCATTTCACGACCACGGGTTTTCCTCTCAGAAGCGAACCCATGGCCTTTGCGCCCCTGCAGTTTTGCTGACATCTCCTTGAGGCGCAAGTGGAACAGTACGTCAACAGCTTGGGCTCGGTCCGGACAGCTGCCGGACGGCCGGCTACCCATTGCTAGCCGTCCGCAAACCCAAATGTTCTGGAGGGAGTGGCAAGGAAATTTTCAAGTCCGTAAAGAAAACATGGTCAAAACAGAGCTTGAAACTAACGCAAAAGTAACTACCGAATATTCCAAACAACAGAAAACAAGTGCACACTCCCGTTTTAATAATAAAATACTAACGTTTTTATGGAATCATAAAATGAACACTCATTGTAACTGTTTGTTGTCTCTAAGGCAGCGGTCACGGGGAGTTTGTACAGCGATACAATCGCGATGTTGTCGGTCTTAGAGCTCAAACACACGAGCGGCATGTTACTCGTTGAAATTATTAAGACCCCTCATTTTAAGTATTAAAAAAAAATAATTAAAGGAACAATTTTTCTAGGGGACCATTTCGGAAGCATACTTCTAAATTTGGCAACGCCTCTAGCGGTCACTTGCAGAACCAAAACAGCTAGTAAGAGTCATCAAGTACAAAACTCAAAAAGTAGGAACTCGCTAGCGACTAATAAGTTTTTAGCAATTTCCCATAGAAAATCGGCACCATGAGTAACAAAGACAGGCGCTATCGAAACAAACCGTTACTACAGTAGTAAAGTAACTCACTAGGAAATTGAAGAGTGAAAGTGTTGTGAAGAGTGTCGAGTAAAACCATATTTCATTTATTTTTGTATAAATATGTCCGGTAAAACTTATTTAACGTGAAATATATGGTACGGTACGGATGATTGACAGATTATGAAGATGAACGACGCCTCAAAACAAATTTCCAAGCTACTGTACACTCGTATAGTGTACAGTAACTTGGAAGGCACTTGAACGTATAGTGAAAATAATTTCATCAAAGAATAAAGGCTCAATAAAGAGGCTTCCCAGCATTTTTGTGGAAAGAGTTTATACAGATTTGAAATCTACACAAAAAGTAACATTTGAATAATACTAAGAAATACCTCAAATTTTTAGTTTTCTCTGGCAGTGTTATAGTCAACCATCGAACTTACTGTTTCGAGACAACGTTTTGGAATCCGCTGTTGGCTGTCAACAAGGTGACCCTCTCGGGCCAGTGATCTTTAGCTTAGCTATACTCCCAATCAATCGAAAACTAAATTCCACATTTAATGTGTGGTACCTCGACGATGGAACCTTAGGAGGCGATGGAGACACCGTTTTCAACGATCTACAATTCTTAAAAAACCAACTTTCTTCTATTGGACTAGAACTCAACTTTTCTAAGTGAAATTAATTAATAATTAATTAAAAAAAAAAAATATTAATTATTCTTAACTGAAAGTACTGACAAAAATCTCACTTATTCGAAATTCAATGCAATAGCCCCTGCAATCAAAATTATCGACATAGTTCACTTCGCCTCCTTGGGTCCCCAATTTTTGAGGATTCCTTTGCCAGTTTTGTCGAGGAAAAAATTAAAATTTTCAATGATGTTACGGAAAGGTTGCTCGAAATTTACATGCATTTGGCCTTTACCCTAATCCGTTATTGTTGTTTCGGTCCTAAATTAATTTATTTCCTTCGTGCTTCCCACTTATGGAAGCACCCTTACCTTTTGGAAAAAATGGACCAAATTATCCGGCATACCCTTACTTTAATTTTAAATATGACCTTGGACGATCGAGCTTGGGCTCAAGTTACTCTTCCCATCTCTAAGGGAGGCCTCGGCGTCCGCAAATTACCAGTATTAGTTTAATTCATATATTCGCTCCACAGCACTGATAAATTAACCTTCGGTATGCCTGGTAGGGTCTCTCAGACCCACGTGTACACATAAACCGTTGGATTTCCTTCAAATTAGAATTTCGCGCCTAACCACACGTAGTAGCTGGCCATTATGAATTGCTAGACGCCTCCCGGCCGCTACCTCAGCCCAGAGTGTGCTCCCGTGGGTAGTAGGACGTGCGTATAGTTTGCGCGAGTGTCACGGACCCGACTAGGCATACGACGTGACGTTTCTATGCAAGTATTTGTGGTCTGTGTTTTTGGAAATTGAAGTTATTTTTATGTTTAAATATAATATTTTTCAAAATGGGGAGCTATCTGTGCGAAGATGATATTAGTAATTTATTACTTGACGCGGCTGAATAAAAATAGAATAGAATAGTCTTCAGAACTTAAGATGACATTATTTTCAACTCAAGTGGATAAGAGTCCGATCACGTCAATCAGGATAGCGAGGCATCAGATTCAAAGGCAGAAAACAATGTTAAAAATATGTTTATGCTATCATCACTTCACCATGACATGGAAATAGATGAGAAGCAAAAACAAAATAAAACAAAGGGTGGAGTAGACACTGTTGATAAGTTTATTCAATCTTACGATGTGCGACATCGAAACTCGAGAAGGTGGCCATTGGCATTATTCTTCTGAATGCTCAATATTGTTGGCATCAAGGGTAAAATTATACAAGCATAGTTGAAGAAGTTTCATAAAAGACTTGGGCCTTGCTCTGATTGAACAACATTAGCAGTCAAGGTAAAATAACAATCGCTTATCTAAAGATCTTCGCAAGCAAATAATCATTTGGATACTCAAGATGACTCGCTATTGAAAAAATCGACTCCTGGTATAAAACGTTATACGTACCATTAATAATCAAGAAAGACCACAAAACGTAATATCTTGGTGAGACCTGTAAAAGTTACTATAGTCTAGATCATGCAATTTTCTAATGTGCACTTTGCTTTCGAACCAGAGCCCTGAAAAATGTCGATAAAAGTGATAAATATTCTCCAGTTATTTATAATAACATAGAAGTGCCTTATAGGTATATCTATATAGTCTGATTAAGATCTCTTTAGTTTATAATAAGTAAAGTATGTTATGAGTGTAACAAAGTTTAAAAACTTTATTAAAAACACTAGGTACCTTAGTTTAACTGGAAAAATAATTATTAAAAGTGATTTTAAATAATTTTTTATTTTATTTTCTAACATACCCCTCTAGTAAAAATATTAGTACATTTTAATAACTTATTTATCAATAAATATTTGAGAAATTACAAGTTAAAAGTCCAGGTCTGATAAACCCACAAGGCATACCGTGTAACTTTTTGCCACCAGGCATACCGAAGGTTAATTCAGGAACATCCTTACTTCCACACTGATTCCTTTAGAAGTGCTGTAAACTTATTTTATACCTGCTTTTCATAATAGAAATACCACTTTTCAATACGCTCACTATTTTTTTACGCACATTGAAGTTAGTATAGCGTATTCCTGGCTTAGCTCTCCATTTTTCGAATTTTAAATTTAATAATAGTATAATGAAAAATCGAGTTGTCGTTAGCGAGTCCGAGTTGATAGGCTCGCGTTTGGCCGCTATCTCACCTGATGGTAAGCGATGATATGGCCGACCATGGAGCACGCTTGCCTAGAAGTAACCTATTCACTCTTGACTTAAAGACCCCTAGGTTGTAGCTGTCAGGAAACACAGACTCCGGCAGGGAATTCCACTCCTTAGCTGTACGTATAATGAATGTGTTTCCAAAACGCGTTGTACGAATGGGTTTATTGGTTTGGGAGTTTAATAGTAAACTACTCGATTTTAATAGTAATTCATGGTAAAGGTACAGATCTCTTAATAAAGGCATAGTAAGCTATAGATATACAATGTATTGTTTTATTATCGTTTGCCTTATGATTGACGGTGAATTCTCTGTAGATGGAAAGGTATGTAGTAAAAAGAATTATAGGTATATCGTCGTGTTGGTGGAACATTCTGTAGCTGGACTGTCCGTGGAAGATTCTGCTGGGGAAACGGAAATAGATGAACCATGTTGTCGATGAACAGTTCAAAATCTCTCTTAGAACAGTTGCGGAATCGTACAGCTGCAACTTAAGTGGCAATGGGTAGGGCATATTGCACGCAGAACAGATGGCCGGTGGGGATGAAAGTTTCTAGAGTGGTGACCACGTACCGGAAGACGCATCGTTGGAAGGCCTCCAACAAGGTGGACCGATGACCTGGTCAGGGTCGCGGGAATCCGATGGATGCGTGACGCACAGGACCGGTCGTTGTGGCGACGCTTGGAGGCCTATGTCCGACAGTGGACGTCTTTCGGCTGATATAATGATGATGATGATAAACAATACGTTTTATGAACACATTTATTATACGTGCAGTTAAGGAAGGGAATTCCCTGCCAGAGTCTGTATTTTCTGACAGCAACAACTTGGGGATCTTTAAATCAAGAGTGAATAGATTACTTCTAGGTAAGCGCTCCATCACCGACCGCATTGTCGCTTTCCATCAGGTGGGATAGCGATCAAGCGCAAAACCATCAACAATTAAAAAATAAAAAATATCAAAAGGTCGTAAAAAAATAGGCCAAAAGAAAAAATGCAATGTTCACGTGCACTACTGAGTCGAAAAAAAAATCATCGTGTACAACTGACTTTATGCACACGATAAAGTTTCATTACAATTTTATTAATAATAAAACTGAAATAGTACACGACAAAGATTTTTGAGAGGTTTAAAGTGGCTTTTTTATAAATACTGAAACAAGTTATTCCTTTACTTCAATTGATTAACAAGTTTCATTATCATCATCATCCTACCCTTGTTTATCCTTACTGACTTGAAGTTTTTTTTTATGCTGGGAAAAATCATCCAATGACAACCCCCACTCTTGGGCGGAGCGGAAGATAGTGTCAGACTCTTACTGACTAAAAGCCCACCCCGTTCCTTCAAGCCGTTCGTACCGGGACTGAACTTCCCTTTCGGATAACTCTGGCCCCAGTAGGCTTCGACCCGGCTGGGCCCCTGCAGTTGCTGACAGCTTCTTGAGGCGCGCGGGAACAGTGCGCGCCGTCGACGACTTAGGCTCGATCCGGACGGTCAGACAGCGAGCTACCCATTGCTCGCTGTCCACAAGCCCGCGCCTACGGTGGCAGGTAATCGGGATCGGAATCCCGGCGGCGGTTAGGACGCCGTTGCCTGATGCGGTCGGCCTCCTCCTTTGCTGGCATTACTGCTTCGCAGAAGGAGTACTGCCTTGAGGTCGACGCAAGACGTTTTTTTACTTCCATTCTCGTCATCGTCATCATCATCACTATCACTAACTCCCATATCTTTCACACCACTCCTCACACAATCCATTCACCTATTCCTTGGCCTCCCTTTCCCTCTCCATCCATCCACATTTATACTTACAACTCTTCTAGCAACATGCGTTTCATCCCTCTTCTTCACATGATATACAATTGAGTGCTGAGCCTCGAGAGGGATAAATATAAGAGTGGGCGAAGTGAGAAGAGAACCAAGAAAAATTAAGAAATCAATTAGTTAAAATAATTTACAAATATGACAATGACACTGAGTGAGAGAGTAGACACATGCGGTGCGAGTATTACCACGAAGCGATGAACGAGACTGAATATTCAACCACAGAAAAAGCACAAACATTTATTAAATCTATCTCAGTGGCACTATGCTTTGCTCTCAATAGTGTTACATGTGAGAGTGACGTCACACTATGCTGATATTGTTTCTGTGTATATTCCTTCATTATGATTTACTTCATGGCGGCCAAGAGATGGGTATGTATTCTTTTACTCCTTATGGTTCAGTTATTTTCATAATTTCGTGCTTCCCTTGATCATAAACTGCACACCGATGCGGTCTTCAAATACTCGCTTCTACTTCCATATAAAACTAATCAACAACTCTTCAACAAATTAATGTTTGACATAAAAATTAAATTTTTGTATTACGTTTTGTAAATAAAATGTCATCAAGAACATACCTTGTAGAAAAACTAAGGCACGCAACTCAGTTCTTCTGCCGTAAAAAGTTGTGAGATCCATGTAACACCAAGTCGGTTAATTTATTCAGTGCGTACTTAAGGGACCTTGATGACCTAGATTGACTTGGCAATCGGACTAAACATGCGATTGCCAAGGTCAAGATAATAATAATAATAGCTAATATATCTTTGCATTTCTTTTTATTATTGTGAATGTGATGACTATGTGCGTTACTTCTTTTTTCTTTTCAGTTTTTAGCTCATGTATGGCAATTTGAGAATTTTCTGTAGACTATCCAAATGTCCTTTCCTTGGTATTGTTCATCAAGTTGTTCTTCATAGTAGTCCTGAGTTGAGTTTTACGAATACTGATAAATGGTTACATTGACCGGTCCAGTTAAATCTGTGTGATTCTTTCTGCATGGTTCTCATTTGACTTGACTATTACATATTAACTGTATGGACTTTAAAAGAGACTTTGCCCCTAAACCAACTGGTTTGTACGTTTCTTCTCAGAATAGTCAGTTAGAAAACACTGACTTCATCTAGTTTAAACTGACGAAAAATATTGACGTGTAAAATTGTTTTTACACGTCAATATTTTTTTTCATCAATATTGGAACCTATTTCAAAAATAAATACCATTTAACAAAAACACACTCTCTTTCTCTCTCTCTTTCTCTCTTTGTTAAAACTCTATCTGTTTTTATTATTATTATTATATTATATATCTGCCGCTGTGCTATAAAGTATCAAAGCCATCACAATTCTGTTATGGAAAAGAGATTCTACTATTATTTATTTATTATTATTCAAAGGCTCACGCTTTACCATCTCACCTGATGGAAAACGGCGATGTACTCGACGATGGAGCACGCTTGCCTCGACGTAACCTATTCACTTTTGATTTTAAGATCTCCAGCTTCTAGCTATCAAAAAATACAGACTCTGGTAGGGAATTTTTCGCACAACATCATGATGGCTTGTTTTGTAGCTGCTCGACACTTATGCAATTTATCCTCTTATTCGATTATGGGGTTTTGCGCACACACGCACGTGCTGTGTCGTCATCGTCATTAAAGGGATGCAACTCGATATACATTTTCACTGTTTTTCATACAACCGCTCTTACGCGATAACGACGTTATTACACGTTTTTCATTAGACATTTTCGAAACACAGTATCTTGTGGATATTATCTAGGTTTCTATTCAAATTCTAAATTTATAAGTTTGTATAAAACTAATCCAGTTCAGACTTCTGAAAATCTGCTATTTTGCATGAACTTTGACACTTCATAATTAACTAAAAAATTAAAAAGTATAAGAATAGAAGCCTAGCAAATTTTATCAAGATTCCGAACGACGAAGTTTTTTTTCAAAAACTTATAAGGGTATTTAATAATCACGTATTTCCTGGAACAAGTTTTGTAAAATATTCGAGTAAATCACGGAATTACCGAATGCCAACAAAGTTTTCAGGCGTTATCTCTCTTTTTTCGCGTTGCCTTTTTATCCAACATCGCGTTGGATTGCGTTAGATGAAGTAACAAGTAAATCATGCTCGACATTGACGATAGATGAGTGGAAAAGCAGCCTCTTACACACGTACATCTTTTTATACGGGGAGCTTGTGTGTCTCACACACTCGTCGACAGTACAACTCCCTTCGCGTTCAATATAATAATGTATTCAGGGTGCGGATGAGGCATCGGGGACGTTCGCCGAGTCACAATTGCACGGTGCACATCCCTGGTGCGCAGGGTCCGGGCTAGCGCCAGCGGCATCCTGAGGGAATTCGCGCAAAGGTTTGATTGTCAGTACCTGACGGTTAGGGTAGCCAGGTCTTCAAACCGAATAGCCGGACAGACAAATCTCATATCAAGCGAGTCCTAACCGAAAAAGCATATTACAAGGTTAAAGACTACCTCTGCACATGTGGCCCCCTGGTAAATCATCAATATTTTGTCTATTAACTGCTCCACCTTTGTTTTAATAATTTTTTTTTTTTTCTCTGACACATTGCTTTTGATTCCTTTTTTTTTTATATAGCCTCTTTTTGTAATGTGAATGTGAGAACACTGTATACTCCACGAACTCTTAGACTACTTCCTATTACGACTTACTTTGTTTTTTACTGAGATAATTTTTATTGTGCTTTCGTGTACAATATTTCACTGGTCTACACTGTTCTTACATAATATCTATCAATATTGTAAAACCAACCACTTTTTTTTAAAGAGTAACCATGGAGTTTCTTGCCGGTTCTTCTCCATAGGAAACGACCAATTTGGAACCGTGCTAGTGCACGGTTCCAAATGTCAGAAGCTAGTGCTTCTGACATTTTATAAGTGCCCATGTAGGCCTATGTGAAATAAAATATTTTTGAAAATGCTAATAATGCTAATAGTTTTTACAGTGTCAAGGAGTTTCTAGAGCATAAAATCGGACGATGACAGTGGTTGTATGTTGTTGTCATGTATGTAAATTTGTACGCTTATATTCATGAAGCAAAACATGTAGAACCTACCTGTGTATTTATATTACCATCTTGTATACCATGTTTTTCGCAAATAAAATATTATTATTATTAAAATAACCGACAATTTTTTTTAAAGGCAAATTCGCATTTTTCGTATACCATACCATACTATATACCTATATCAATATAATATTTGTTTTTAATTTTAATGAAACAACAATAATACTGGCTGTTATAATTGCTGGTTGGTTTCTCTTATGCTAGCGATACATTATAAAATAAAAGACATGACAAATCTAAAAAAAATCTTATTTAAAAAGCCTAACATAAGCCGGACAGGCTGAACTCCGCCTAATTTGTCCAGACACGCAACTCAAAAACCTCAATGGATTCATGGTTCATTTATTGAGAAATCGCATTCATAATACATATTATTGTGTTTAATTAATTTGTGTTTGTGGTCTCTGTAGTTGTATGATTGTTGTTATTTTTTATTTTGTGCGGACTATTATCATTTTTTGGTTTGGTATTATTATTGATATATTCCACATCAACTGTAGCAGTGAATCACAATTCCTATAAATTCCAGAAAACCACAAAGATAGCTTTCTAGACTACAGCATCACTGAGTTGTGGTGGAACGGCACCCCTGGCATCGAGCAGTCGGACCGCATCACTGTGCAGTACTCCTTCATGCCGACGCCGCCCGGACACGGCAAGTTCGTGGGCCCCGACGACGGCCAGACCGACCCGCCGATGCACCCGGAGATCCCTTCCGAAGAGCTCAAGACGTTCACCCCGTTCCCTGACATAACGCGGCCTTCATACCCGTTCTCCGTGGAGAACCACACCGTGGTGGCCGCTTCCCTGGTGCCCCGCCCTCCCCCCTTGCCTTCGCCGTGGCACATAAACTTCCCCGGCCTGACTCCTCCTCCCAACTTCCCGTCAGACTACAGATACCCGACCGTGTTCCCCGAAATGGATGACTCATATTCTCCGTCTCCGACGGGCCCCACGCCTAAAGGACCTTCGTTCACGTTGCCTTCCGTGTCCCGCCCTAAGTTCACATATCCGAATTTGTTTTCAACTAGTACTCCTGTGTTTCTTGATCATGGCCCACCCAGGGTGCCAGGCCCTGAAACCACAACTACTCCGCCGGAGGTGTCTCATGTGTCGTGGGATCCGGCTGACGCGTACGTGAAGCTCTGGAAGAAGCAAATCGCTTCTGACGCGGCGATTGCCACGACTCCGATGGACACGGTGCCCAAGATACATCAAATTTTTGATTATGATTTCACAAGTAAGATTTGGTAATTCTATCAGTAGTTCCACTTGCTGTTATAAAAGTTGGAGTTTGGGTTGTTTGAAGACTGTTAATCAATTACACCTCAACGACTAAATGAATTTAGACGAAACTAAGCACACAGGTGCCACAAGACCTATGAGGAGGAGATGCCCAGAGTGTCGGAGTCGCGGAGGGTCCCCGGCCACCGTAGGCGCGGGCTTGCAAACGACGAGCAATGGGTAGCTTGCCATCATCGTCTGAGTCGTTGACAGTGTGTTATGTTCCACGAGCGGCTCAAAGAGAGGTCAGCCTGACTATAGGGGTCAGTGGCCGCTAGGGCTGAGAGGTATTTCTGAAAGGGGCTACCGAGATCCTAGAACGCAAAGGACAACTGAGAGACAGGTCGGTTTCCGACTTTTACTGACTAAAAAGTTAGTAATAGTTTGAAACGTCTTCTCGCTCCACCCAAGTGCATGAAAAGCCATTGGATTGGTCAGTATTGACCGGAGAACTTATGAAAGGGCCTTTGTAAAACTTTGCCAATATAAGACGATCAAAATAACAATCCATATCAACTATTGAAATATTTTTCAGCATCAGCTGAACAGTTTCCAATGGCTCACAGACGGATTCCAAATATACGTCAAAGAAAGTTCAGCAGCAAGCAGCCCGTGGACCCTGAAGAGGACATAGCGCATGCGCCGTCAAGTAAAGAAAGCTCAGAGTCTGAAGCCAAACTGCCACCGTATGACTCCGATAGTCGAGCTGACGAGAGAGCCCAAACAAAAGAGCGTCACACACACACAGACGCTAACAGCTGCAGGCATGCTGACACAGGACATAGATCCTCTCAGGGTGTCGGCGAACACATGTGGAGACAACGCTAGTGATGGTGACGATAATAATGTTAATAAAACGTGTATGCGACGAATTAATCAAGAATACGAATAGTAATAGTAATTAATAACAGTATTTCATACACTAATTCAATTTCAACTCTTCACACTCACTCCAACACATAATAAATTGTAAATCCTTAATTGGCTGTAACATAAGTTTACCATTAAATAAAATTTGTAAACGAGCTGTGGATTTTGTGAATAAATAAATAATATAAAATAAAACAAAAAAACAACACAGAGGCATTATAATAAAGAAGTGCATATTTCTAGAATTTAGTCATAGAAGGATACAGCGCTAACAATTTTTCGTGTTTTAAACATTATTATTCAAGAAGTGTAGTACGTGAGCTCGACAAATAAATATTTTATTAACTCACAGCAAAATTGCACTGCGACTCAGCACAGTTCGAATGCACACTAGTGCGACACTAAGAATTAACATATTTCAGGGCACCCCGACACGGACAGGTTAGGTTAGAAGGCTAAGGCAGGAAATCAGCTTCGCTTCGCTCCCACCTTAGCCTTTGTGGTTGTTTTTAGGATTCGAAAACTTGTAGGTATTTCGACACTCTCAAGGGAATCAAAACTCATAGGGTACTTTGTGCTAGAATCCTGTCTGGCATGAAGCGAGCTCTCATAGCACAAGTATAGGAAATAATCTGAAAACTGTAAATTGGTAGTAACGTCACAAAAAAAAAAACATTTTTTGCGATTCGAAAAAATCTTAAGTACGGAACCCTCAGTGCGCGAGTCCGACTCGCACTTGGATGGTTTTTCCTTTTGAGGTATGGAACCCTAAAAACCCAGTAACCAGTTAGTGTCAGACGGTACACATCATCGCCGCGCGTGTGACTGAGGGACGCCACACACGAGCCACCGGCCACCATCACAAAACGCCGCCACACATATTTCCTGTAAGTTTCACACATTTTATTATGTATTCGCCGCACACGGTTGATGCCGGTGGCCGCCACACGCTACAAATCGCCGCTGCTCGCTTCTCGTGGCCCGCACTGGCGACTCGACGCCGATACAAACGCTGTCTCAAGCCACTCGCGCATTCAAGCCTTCTTCGTCAGAGTCCATTATGATACTGCGCCTACGGGTTAAATAAAGCAGCAGCCACTGGCCACAAGTGGCTTGTGACCTCTTCTACCTTGTCCTGGTGCTGTTTGCGGCTGTGGCACGTGGTGCGGCGATCCTATGAGTTCGAAACTCCGACAATGAGATTTGTCAATGAAAAATATGGATTAAAAAATAAACATCAGCTACCAACCACAAGTGGCTGTCGCGCGCTTCAGCTTCTTTTGTGGCCGCTTCTAGCTTCTCGTGGTGGCGTTTGTGGCTGTGGCGTACAGCGTGTGCGGCGACACTAAGGGCTATATTTCACCGGGACACAATGGCGGCGCGACCGGCGTCTCGGTGAAATATAGCCCTAAGCTACCAAACTAGACACGATACAGACACCAGAGTCACCACACGTCCGAGCTGGTCGCGCCACCAAATTGGTTGCGCAACCAAACGGACACCAGGTGAGTAACTCTTCATCGACGTCGCGCACTGTTCCAGCGCGCCTAAAGGAGTTATCAGCAACAGCAGGGACCCAGCCGGGTCGAAGCCTACTGGGGCCATAGTTATCCGAAAGGGAACTCGAGCCCCGGTATGAAGGCTAGAAGGAACGAGGTGGGCTTTTAGTCAGTAAGAGTCTGACACTATTTCCCGCTCCGCCCAAGAGCGGGGGTTGTCATTGGACGATTTTTCCCACCATAAAAAAAAAGGTGAGTAGCGGCGAGTGGTCGCGCCGCCATGGTATCGGTGAAATATAGCCCTAAGAATACTAGTTCACTTTGGTAACGTTTGAAATAGTTTCAGATCGGTTTCAGGATCTTTATGTATAACAATATATTACAATAATATTTGATTGAATATTTGAATGAAGAAATCAAAAATGTGCAATCACAATTTTTATGACTCAATAAAATAGTGTTTGTGTTAAAATGAGAGTGTGCACTAGTTTTCTGCTGTTCGGAATATTCGGTAGGTACAAGAGTTGGCCGCACGACACTGAATTAAACTTTCGAATACTGGGACACAATAGAACGACATTAATAATAATAATAGTAATAATTCCCCATCGCTGTATCTCTATGTTGACGTCGTGGTGGGGCTTGTGCGCTCCAAACCCTAGGTCTGTACCGGTAGAGTTTGCTTTGACGCAGCTTGCCTAGGGTGAGGGGCCAAACTAAGAGAGATACAACCCGCAGGGTAGTTTTTTGGCGAACTGTTGGGCATTAGCGACCCCACGGACCCGATCTCCCGGGAGAATTTTTGTTTTTCATCTCCGGCTTGCCTTTATTGGCCGGCCGTAGTGAATACTGACGAGGAACAGAGCTCTCACCTCTCTCTTGCCTTTATTGGCTGGCTTGAGTGGAGATTCGCAAGAGCAAATGCGCTCGGGAGAAGGATGTATAATCCAGTAAGGTGTTGGTAGGGATCTTGACCGTACTCCCGAGATTGTCCTGATAACCGTGGTATACTGCTTCACTCCTCGAGCACATCAGGATATGTTGCCCTCTTGTTGCTACGTCACTTCGTGCTAGCGACCGTATTGGGGGCCACTTTGTTGAATGTGCAATTCACTCCCTGCCCTTTTATCGATGGAAATTAAAAACATTGTTCAGGCAGGGGCCATAGTTTTAACATAGTTCCCGGTAACCAGTCCACTTAAGACTCCAAAAACCATAGCCTTATTATTATTTTCCTCATGTTGCAATAGTTTCCCTTCAACCGGGGGTTGTCGTTGGATGCATTAGCATGCGCATACAGGGATAATCACCGGTTGGTACCACGTTCCATTAAAAGCGTCTACAAGGGCCTTTGCGAGTTGGTTTCGGCTCCTCGTATGCCTTCCAAAGGTTCAGGGCCTCAGGGTCCTGAGATAAATAAATATATAAAAAATAGTAATAGTATAATACACGGCTCGTATAGTCAGGAGGTTCCTTTCTCTAGAGACCTGACCACCGGTAGCTTGGACTCTGTTCCCGATACCGGTGGGACACTATTTTTCATATTTTTAAAAGATTTTTTAATATTTTTTTTAAGAAATATTTAAAAATGTATTTAATATGTTAAAATGTAAAATAAAGATTATAATAATATATCATTTATTTCTCTCAAAAAGGCGCATTTTAACAGAAGTTTATTTATACATTTTGCCTAAGACTAAAACCTTTGTGAGAGCTGGAGTCTGCACTAGATTAAAGACCTACAATGAGAGAGTGAACGCCGGCGTTCGCTTGGGGTTAACTATTTAGTTCTTCAGGGTGTAAAATTTCATGATTTGATGCGATTTTTTGGTTATTGTAATACTTTTTGACGTGAATACGTCTTTATAATTACTTCCATAGCGAGGTAATCCAAAAAAAAACCATCATCGTAGGACATAGTGTCGCCATGAACATTGAATTCCCGCAACCTCTACCAGAGCCTCAAGTCTGCTACTATACGAGTAATAGTGTCCGAATGGATCGAGTAATAGTGTCCATGGATTTCTTGTTGATTTTGATAAGTTTTGTAATGGCATCATTATGACTTTCCAATGGTCAACCACTGACACTCCATTGAAAGAAATGGCATAGAATAGTCTCATACTTAATTATGACTCTAACACCAGAGTGTGACTTGTTTGCTGGGAGATGGATAGATGTGTGTCGTGAATATCTGATGGTTTTGTGAGAGGATGGATGAAAAATAAGTAAACGTTGTCTTATTTGGTTTTGTGGGATATATTTTTATTTTATATTAGTGGTAATGTAAATGTTTTCTTCTTTTTTAGGGTTCCGTAGCCAAATGGCAAAAAACGGAACCCTTATAGATTCGTCATGTCTGTCTGTCTGTCTGTCTGTCCGTATGTCACAGCCACTTTTTTCCGAAACCATAAGAGCTATGCTGTTGAAACTTTGTAAGTAGATGTATTCTGTGAACCGCATTAAGATTTTCACACAAAAATAGAAAAAAAGCAATAAATTTTGAGGGTCCCCATACTTAGAACTGAAACTCAAAAATTTTTTTTTCATCAAACCCATACGTGTGGGGTATTTATGGATACCTAGGTCTTCAAAAATGATACTGAGGTTTCTAATATAATTTTTTTCTAAACTGAATAGTTTGCGCGAGAGACACTTCCAAAGTGGTAAAATGTGTGTCCCCCCCTCTAACTTCTAAAATAAGAGAATGATAAAACTAAAAAAAATATATGATGTACATTACTATAAAAACTGCCAACGAAAATTGGTTTGAACGAAATCTAGTAAGTAGGCAGTTTTTTTTTAATGCGTCATAAATCGAAAAAGAAAATACAGTATTATTAAAACATCGATCAAAGTTACAACACATTAAAAGAACTTTTATATTATGTTACTTGCTGCTACGGAACCCTTCATGGGCGAGTCCGACTCGCACTTGGCCGGTTTTTTATTTTCTTCTTGTTTCTGTACAACGCATTAGTTTAGTTAGACTGTAATGTTGTACAAGTAAATTGTAAATAAATAAATAAATGACAGTTCCTCTGACCTACAATTGTTGACCGAACGTCATTGTGCAGTTATGGCTTTTTATAAGCTCAATATTTTCATTTTCCCACTACCTCTATTGCGATACTATTGACCGATCAATGATCGATCATTATGAATTAGCAGATAACGAACTTTTAGCAAAATGACGATAGTGTTGGAATGATGAATTTATAAAAATAGCAGACTTGGGCCCCTAGTCATCGGTCCACCTTGTAGGAGGCTTTCCAACTTTGCGTGTTCCGGTACGTGGTCGCCACTTCAGAACCTTCGTCCCCATCGGCCATCTGTTTTGCGTGCAATGTGCCCATTGCCATTAAAAATATATAATTTCGACTATATTCCTTAAAAAACTATATCAAAATACAAAATCGCATACGGTTGAAGAGGGCTTCTCAAAAGCAATCGAATGGTACTAATAAAAAACCATATGGCCGAGTATATGCTGTTATATTATATGATTTTGCCATCATAAACAAAACATGGCAACCTGGAGGACTTCATTGCTCAAACATGATTCTGACGTAGAATACAGAAAAACAAATGCACAGACTGTGCATTGCAACAACCTCAGTGCGATCGCTGACCCGCTCGCCAAGCCTGGCGATTATAAAAGCTAGGGATAAATAATATTCCTTAAAATATTTTTCAGCTTACAAACACTGTTTCGCATCGAACACACCGACCGATAACAAGAGAAGTGTCAACCTCGCACTGGAAACAGTACTAGAGTTCAACGACAAAGACAAGGCGGGCGACATCAAGTTCTTAGACAACGTGCAGAACTTCATCACTAAAGTCAAAACTGTTATTGACAAAAACAGCAATGTTAAGACCGGCTTCCGACGCGACTTCAAAACACCGACAGTTAACACCATTACAGACTTCATTCAGGAAGCCGTCAAAATACTCAACACTTACGACAATACTACATTCAAAGATTTTTTTGATATTCTAGATGAAGAAATCAGGAAATACCATTACAGAGGATGCAAGTTTTACGAATTGATGGAAAATTATGAAATCAGAAAGATGATCGCCGTAAAACTAGACTTACTCAAGAGTCAACCTGCAGCAGTTATCAAAGCCGACATCAACGCACTTTCAGAAACGTTAACAAATGTAAACCATGACAAAAACATTATAGAAGTCGTAGATTATATCAATTCTTTATACAGACAGGACGCTACAGAACAGCTCCACAAAGTGTTATCCGACCTACACGCTCACGGCAAGGCTAAGTCTAATACTAATTTGCGTGAGATTATTAAAAATGCCGTCCGTTCCATCGTGTTCGATCACTACACGAACTTGAATACTAACGTCAAACGAGATGTCAAACAGAAAATAGAACAATTTTGGAAGCGATTCGTACAAAATGCTGACACCTCTGATAATATTATTAACGAAGCTAAAAAGACCAAACCAGTTTCAAGAAAACATACCGCCGACATTGATGTTAAACAGTCTGATTACAAAAACTTTGGTATGAAACGAAATGTTATGAGATTTGACAAGAAAAAGTACAAAAATAATAGAAAACACACCATCAATGGACCTCTTAATGGTCAAGAGAAGGTCAAAAAAATATTATCTCCTCAGTATACTGTTTCTACAGTCAAACAAAAGACCAAACATCAAGGAGAGTCAAGCAATGGTGAATCGTTAGAGTTTTATCAAGAACCTAAGGACAACACCCAGCTTAACAAGGCAATACAATCGAAAAAAATATTCCACAGAACTTTAATGAAATCAAGAAAGAAATCAGAGAAATTTAAAGCCATGAATTTCACAACGAACATCCCCGTAGACAACACAATGCCAAATATATGGATAGAAGAATCAACGGGAAGACTGCCAAAAGCTGTTCTCGATAAATTGGCAAATAAACCTAGAGGACACGAAGTGATGATCAGAGGGATAAACAAACGTGGTCCTAAGCATAATAATAAAAATAGCAAAAGTCAAAAAAGTTGGCACGGAAAAATATATGAACCAAAGCATGACATGACGTCTGGAAAAGAATATAATAAGAAGTACCAAAATGAAGATATAAGAGAGCATCGAATTGAAATGAAGTACGACGCACAGTCAACGCATAGCTCAAGGCAGACATCGAGTGAAGATACCACAAGATACACAAGTCTGACAAAACTTCGAATATTTTAAAAAAAGAGTTACACAAGAAAAGTACGGGTCCATTTAGAATAGAATTAAAGTAAGATTTTAGTTTTTTGTACTTCTTTTTATGTTGAATCGAAGTTAACAGGGTTTTGAAAAAAAAAAAGTTAAAAAGAATTCTTTTGTCTATATATCCGTCATAACTGATTATTTCAAGAAAGATAATTTATGTTTCTTTAAATCAGACAGACTACCCATAAAATCGTTAGTTTTACTAAATCTATGTTAGTATAATCAAGAACAACAACAACAAATTTATCTAATTAGATAATGCAATCGACTCGCATTTGGAGTTATAATATTATTTTTTTTTATTGATTTATCATCGAAATTCAGTTAAAATAGATTTCCAAATTCTGTATCAGCCTCTTGCATTTTTTTACTGGCTTTGTAAACACCACAAGTGCTATAAAATAGAATGAATACATAACAATGATATTGCTTCATTAATTCCAGCCACGCTGATCGGTCGAGTGCAACTGCTATAAAAACGCAGAAGTTTTTGGACGTTTTAGAGGAACCGATACCGGCAAAACCAGGTAAAACAATCAAAACTCCTCGAGGTGCGCGAACAGCTGCAAATAAGAATCTAGTTGCTCCTTCCAGAACACAAAGAGTGAAGTACAATCACGCAAGACGAATGAAGACGCTACAAACGAAACACTCTAAAAAAAATCAAATGCTGTCCCGGAAATTTCAATCATTACCGTCCAACGAGGGTACGACCGTAAAACAACTTGAAATAAAACACAAAAATAGACCTGAGCACCAAGTACAACAAAGTGTTAATAGTTTGGAAAAAGATCTTTACGTCATAAAAAAAATTAGAAATCTTGAAAGAGAATTAGAAGAAGTAAAAAGCAGGCTAAATGACCAAACCGAAATCAAACACAGTGCCCCAAGAGAAAACCAAAAAATACGTTACATTTCTGAAACTCAGACAAGATCAGATGCCAACAGATTCATCAATGACTTTAAATTTATCCAGAAAAATGTTGAAACATCAGAAACTATAAATAATAACAACATTATTGAAAATGAAAACATTCAACTAGTAACTTATAAATACAACGACATAAAAGATAACAGAGAAACTGATAAAAGTAGAATAAATGTTAATGCTAATGAAAGGAAAGTAACAAAATTTCTACAGAGCAGTGAGTCTTCGAAATTGAAAGGTAAAATTTCAGAAATGATGTCGCCACGTACCAATAGGTTTCCCGTAGTTTCTAAGCCTAAGCCAGGCCAAACAGAGATAATAGGAATTGCAGAAAACCAAATTAAGAGTCCAAGTGGAAACACATACGTTAAAGGATCACTTTCCAAATACCATAAATTAATGGATGAATTAAAAAATGGTAAAAGTAAAATGATAGCGGAAGAAAATATCAACGACTTTAAGGGGAAACGAGACGAATTATTACGGATGACAGAAACTACTAATAACATCAAAAAGTTTTTAACGGAATCTGACAAATATCCTGAAAAGTCTAAAAATATTTTCAAATCAGATGTAAATATGAACTCTAACTTCAAGGATAGAAAAGAAAACATAAATTTGAAAACGAGAACCGATAACAAAACGAATATAAACTCAAAAGTAAAAAGAAATAAAAATAATGTTTTAGATATTAACATAGAAGATATTAAAAATACACTTAAAGGTGAGAAACTTACTAAAGCAATGAAAGAAAAAATCTTCTACTATGAGAAGATGCAAAACGAATCATTACAGATGACCAAAACTGCAAATGTTACCAATAATATTTTAAATAAACCCATTAAAGATAAAGATTTAAAAATAGACAAAAATGTAAAATCTCAAACTGTAAATGTTACCAATAATATTTTAAATAAACCCATTAAAGAGGATGATTTTAAAATCATGGACAAAGGTATAAACTCCAAAACTACAAATGTTACCAATAATATTTTAAATAAATCCATTAAAGAGAATGATTTCAAAAACATAGATAAAGGTATAAACTACAAAACTAAAAATGTTACCAATAATATTTTAAACATACCTATTAAAGAGAAAGATTTTAAAACCATAAACAAAGACACAAACTCCCAAACTACTAATGTTACTAATAATATTTTAAATAAACTTACTCAAGAAAAAGATTTTAAAAGCATAGATAAATATATAAACTCCAAAGTTAACTTTAGATCACATTTAGACATCTCTAATGATTTAAAGAGTGAAACAGAGAATTCAAATGTAATAAGGGTAGCAAACAATAAAGAAGACAAAGATTCTAGAAACAACGAAGTTAAAGATAACATAAAAGAAGTTAAAAATAAAATTAATGTAAATGCTGATGCTGTGAATAAAGATCAAACAACAAAACTTCCGCACCATAAATATCCAAACGACGGTAAAACTAGATCTAGGCGTCCAAATATCAACAAGTTTATCACGGATCCTATATCTGGACCAAACCTATTAGAGCCTACAAACTCTGTAGATAAGAATACTATAGCGTCACTACAAAAGGCATTCCTTGAAAAAACAGCTTCCAAGTACCACAAATTAATGGCTGAGTTAGAAACAAATAAAACTAATGGAATTATGAAAATGAGCAAATTAAACCATGTATCAAAAAACAAACTTCAAAATCATGTGCCTGAAGACCTAAACACTAAAAGGCTGTACGATGAATTTGAGGCGCTTACAAATAAATTGCTCAGTAAGTCAACAAACAACCTTAGTAAAGCCAAAAAATCTAAAACCAAAGAAAAACCTAAACTTCAAGATACTACAAAAGAAACAAAGGTAACAGAAGCAGTGGGCGACAGAAATCCATTCACTGGGAAAAATAAAAAAAATGAATTAAAAGTCGACAATAAACATCAAACCAATGTAGTCAATAAACTGCAAGAAATTATAGTAGAAGATACGAAATCAGAAGGAAGTTCCAACGTCGGTGACGGTACTCCTATATATCGTGCAGGCTTAGAAGCAGTGGAAGGCACAGTAACTAGTCTTCTAGCAGAGGCCACCGAATCGCCCAGTGACGCTACAATGACTATCGTAGTATCGACTCCTATCACTTTGAAATTATCAACAGAATAGGATTTTGTTCCTGAAGCTACATCTTTGCAGCCATTGTATGTTTGAAGAACACAAAGAGTTTATAAATGATGAGAGAACCATTCAAAAGTAAAGTAAAATGTGATGATTGTTCAAACTGAATTTTACATTGCGTCATAACTATTCGTAAAATAATAGGCAGAATTTGTTATCATTTTGTTTATACACTATCCCTAGCTATCCGCCCCATTCAATCTAGCTAGCTCTTGTTATATGCACCAGTCGATCTAGCTAGCTCTTGTTATATGCACCAGTCGATCTAGCTAGCTCTTGTTATATGCACCAGTCGATCTAGCTAGCTCTTGTAATCCACCCTATTCAATCAAACTAGCCCTAGTTATCCGCCCCATTTGATCTTACTAGTTCTTGGTATCCGCTCTATCCAATCTAGCTAACTCTTGTTATCTTCTCCCTATCCGATCAGATTAGCCTTGTTGCCTCTGCTCTTAAAACGGTGAAGGAAAACATCGTGAGGAAACCGGCATGTCCTAAGACCAAAAATTCGAAAACATGTGGCATTCACCAACCCGCACAAGGCTCTCGTGGTGGATTACGGGCAATTCCCTCTCCTAGAGTGGAGGTCTGAGTCCCAGCTGAGGAAACATTAAAAGGCTGATGCTTTGATGTATGGTAATTAAAAAGAGTTATATTCGCGATCATAACAAATATGTGTGTTAAGATTGATCATAAAAACCAAACGCAGTGTAGGGTTCCTTAATGGCCAGTTACAACATGTGGATTAGTAACGTAAATGCTCCTATTACCGCCAGTTTTAGCTGTCTTAGGATTCACTTTAAAAAAATAGATATAAGCTGTAATGTTAGGAAAGGTGTTATAATTTATAATTAATCTCAGCGAAGTATTCTTTGCAATTCAGTACTTAAATTCAATATTCAATAACACAATATTTACTAAATAATTATTTAATCCAAAAGAGTAGTTGATTCTATTACCGACCCATAGAATGCTGCAAGATTCTATTACCGATTTTTCTGCTTCTTTTACCGACCGCTACGAAGTTGTCACTTCTTCTATACTATTAAATAAAATAAAAAATCGTTTTTAAGGTATTTATTATATAATAGCAATAGTTATGAGATCAACATTATTACAATATGAAAATAATTATTTATTGCAACGCTTAGAGCACTTATTTTTTGTTATTTTAATTAATAAAAAATTTAATCAGTCCCAGAAAACAGTCTTCAAACAATTAAATGCTTACTTTTTAATTACCTACATACTAATAAGATATTATGAATCAGTAACCAAAATATTTTTATCCGTAATACAATCACAAAATAATTTCTCTTGTCACGCAGAGTTGTCCTCGGTATGCCATAGGTTTTTGAAGCTTCATATAAGCTGGTCCCTTCATTTATAGCTAGAAGCGCAGCTTCTAGTTGAGCAGAGGCGTACTGCTTGCGCTTCTGCGACTCCATGATTCTATAAAAGAACACAATCTTTAAAAAGATATAGAATTTAATTCTTAGAAAAAAGCTTTAAAAAGTTACATGGCCCCCATTCCGTCCCGCCATTTTTATTTGATTTGAAATCATATAAAATATAGCCAATACCATGAAGCCATGAATGAAACTGGATAGCAAATATTATTTTACATTAATAATATGGCATGTGACAAAATCTCTCAAAACGTCACGTATGCAAGAAATGAGCCAATTTGTTCAAAAATATACCTACATTTTTTTTTTGTGTACTGTAATATTACCAAATATATCGTCACAGCTGTGAGTCGGTAATAGAATCAAGTAAGAAGGTTACAATATTCTATTAGCGACCAATAAAATTAATAATAAACAGATAAAATATCCGCTTTATGGTATACTGTTAAATTCGATCTCATTGCTATATTATTGCTTTTAATGTCAGTTAGTCTTAATTCAGATAATACAAGTTATTTACAGAATAATATCATTATAATAATAGGGATATTGGCTAACGTTGAATCGAGTTTTACACAAAAACTTTAAGAAATAGCTTTGTCGTTAATAGATCTAACGAAGTAAAATAATTTTAAACAAAAATTAAAATCAAATGAGGTAGTTAATAATAGATATTATTTTAAAATACTAAATGTTCTCAAAATTTTAACAACGCCATGGGTTGTTATTAGAATCAAGTTTTGAAATTTGGATTCTATTACCGCCTTAAATTAAAACATGATTTTATAACATAAAAACCAATAAAAAGTATTATATTAAGAGTTAGTTTAGAAAACGAGTATATACGTTACAGTTGTAATGTGATTTCAAGAAGACAAATCCATTTTTAGGGTGTTATTTTCCTTAAGTAATATTTAGGTGTACTTACGTGGCTGGAGACGTGACACTATGAAAAGTGCGTCCGCTTCGGGCGCGTCCCACTCAAAGTCAAATTATTTCTTTCACTGGCTATTTAAACACACAAACTTTACTCTTTTTGTTGTCCAACAAAAATACGTAACTAATTTTTAAGGTATGACTTTTCTGGAACCCTATATTATGTCTAATGTGAGTGATTTAAAAATTAGATCGTTAATAGAGTACACATTTTAGGGGGTCGTTAATAGGAGCTTTTACGTTATTTATTGCTCGTGCTATTAAAATTATAATTTAGTCAACGGCAAATAACGTTAAAACAACAATTTATTTATTTATTCTAAAATCTATTTTAAGGGGATGCATCTGGACATACATTGTCACTGTTTTTCATACAACCGCTCTTACGCGATTATGACGTTATTACACATTTTTCATTAGATATTTTGGAAACACAGTGTCTTGTGGATGTTATCTAGGCTTCTATGGAAATCAATTTATAAATTTGTGTAAAACTAATCCAATTAAAACCTCTGAAAACCTGCTATTTTCCATGAACTTTGACACTTCATAATTTACTCAAAAAATGAAAAAGTCAAAAAAGTACAACATACAAGTCTAGCAAATTTTATCAAGATTCTAAATAATGACAATGTTTTTCAAAAACTTTTAAAGATTTAAAAAAATCACGTATTTCCTCAGTAAATCACAGAATTGCCGCATGCTAACAGAGTTTACAGGTGTTATCTCTCTTTCCTCTCGTTGTCTTTTCTTCAAACATCACGTTGGATTGCGTTAGATGAAGTAACAAGCTTTTAAACCATGCTCGATGTTTACGACAGGCGAGTGGACAAGCAGCCTCTTAACAAGGAAAGTTACAATAATTCGCTGGCTTTTATTTTAATACTCATAGATAATTGAATTAAAACAAAGGCTAGCGTATGCAAAACCGATTAATAATTAGTAACACGTACAATCATTATGGAGATCAACGGAATCTGCATTGAAATCTCCAAACTCATAGACCGTTATTAAAATTTAGGTCGATCGCTAGCAATAAATATCAACCAAACTTGTTACAAGTGGTGATGCAATAAATGAAACAGCTGCAGATTTCATCAACATTTAATATTGGATTCTGACAAGTTTACATTAAAATATACAACAATCTGAATTTTATACGTAACAATATCTTTGGGTCTCGACTAGACGACACTGTGGCCACTTTGGAGGCACATTCATTTTTACTTACAACTTATTACTAACAGCTACATTTATTATGTTTATAACATACGCGGAGGGTTGGTTTCGAAAAATTGCTCACAGAGAATGGAGGCGATATGACAGCAGTTTCTAGAGGTGTAGTCCGTCTAAAAAGTTAAACGACTTGGGATTTTTTTTTATGGTAATAGGCTCTTAATAAACTAGTGCGCCTCACCATCAAAGATTGCATCGCTACTTACCATCAGGTGGGATCGCAGTCAAGCACTAGTTTATCTTAATTAAAAAAAAAAAAAAAAAATCTTTTTTTTTTATAAGTTCGCGCTTGACCTCTATCTCACCTGATGGAAAGCGAAGATGCGGTCGACGATGGAACGCGCTTAACTAGAGGAAACTATTCACTCTCGACTTAAAGATTATCGGGTTGTAGCTATCAGGAAACACAGACTCCGGCAAGGAATTCCACTCCCTAGCTGCACGCACAATGAATGTGTTCCCAAAACGTTTTGTGCGTGTGGTGGGATATCCACCATGTACCGGTGGCGCATCGCCGTACGTCTGGATGTGATGTGTTCGATGATAGAACGGGCTAGGCGGAATTATGTTATGTAATTCTGATGCACACTTCCCGAAATGCAACCGGTAGAAAACCGATAGGCTAGCAACTCTCCGTCGATGCTCAAGACTTTAAAGTCTCACAGTCAGACAATTATCTTTCTGGCTCTCCTCTCAATTGCCTCAAGTGCATCAAGCTGGTATTGGGCAGATCCGTCCCAAAGATGAGAGCAATACTCCATACACGATCGAACTTTGCACTTGATAAAGTTTGAGCAGCTGTGTGTGAAGTACTGTCTAACCTTTGCGAGGATTCCCAGCTTTTTGCAGCCAGTTGAGCCTTTGCTTCGATGTATGGCCCAAAGTTAAGTGTTGATGTCAGCGTAACACCAAGAAGGTCAAGATGGTCGGTTATCGGCATGGTTCACCACGGAAAGTTGGAGCAGGGCTGAATATGCTCCTTTTAGGGGAAAAAAGACACGCCTGGATTTTTGCAGCATTGAATCTGACAAAATTAGCATCGCCCCATTAGGATACTGCCTCCAAGGATAACTCAACCATAGCCTTTCGGAGAGACTGGATCTGTGAACCACTAGCGCGCTGTATGTCTAAATCTTAGCAACAGTGCTGTCGTCTGCATACCCAAAGGTAACGGGCTTAAGCAGATCGTTTATGTACAGCAAGAATAGTGTTGCCGAGAGTACTGACCCCTGAGGGACCCCGGCATTAATAGCCATTTGACTGGACCAGCAGTCATCGATATCCACTCGGATGGACTGGTTATTCAGGAAGTCTGCGATCCAAGCACACAATCCAGCGAATAAACTGAAAGAAGGAAGCTTACTGATAAGGCTTTCGTGCCAGACCCTATCGAAAGCCTTCGAGATATCGAAGGAGACGGCAAGTTCTTCCCCGTGCTTCTCGATGGATGGCATACGCTAGAAGATCTCCAGTTGACCGATTTCGGCGAAAGCCGTATTGACGGTCACTTAGTATATCATTGGTTTCTAGGTAGGTATGCCTGGAGCTTAGTGTTGAGTACACGTTCCATAGCCTTACAGAGAATGGACGTTACTGATAGTCGGTAGTTAGCTGGGTCAGCCCGACTCCCCTTCTTGGGCACGGGCTGTACATTAGCTTGCTTCCATGCAATTGGCACTTTTCCAGCCTTAAATAAAAGCCTAAATAGGCGTGTCAGGATCGGAGACAGTTCAGGTGCACACGTTCTCAGAACAATTGCTGGTATCCCGTCTGGACCGCTAGCCTTGTTCACGTCAAGGTTACGAAGCACCCTACGGACATCGTTCTGATCGATGCATGCATGAATATCCGACCTACTCGCATCGCAACTATCAGGATGAGCAGGGGGCCGAGCATTACCTGGATCTAGACGCGAAGATTCCGCGAAGAGTGAGGCAAATAAATTTGCTTTCACCTCAGCGGTATGTGCCAGCGACCCATCGGATTTCAGCAGTGGCGCTAGTGAGGGGTGGCAGAAATTCGATTCAACCAACTTAGCCAGGGACCAAAACGCCTTACTGCCCGCAGGGTATGAAGCTAGTTTGTTCCCGATGCGGCTAATGTGATCGAACCGAGACCTCCGCATCACCTTCTTGCAAGACTTGGCAGTTCTGTTGAAGGCTCTCTTCTTCTGGGTTACGTCATTTGTCTTGTGCATACGAGCGTCAGCCAATGCCTGATATGCCGCGTGCTTGAGAGCGTTAGCGCGATCACACTGCACCAAATCAAGGGCGAGCTCGACCAGACATAGTTACGCCAGAGAACGGAATGTAGTACTCCATCCCCCGCCGCAACACCTCCGACACAGCATCTGCGCACGGCGATGGATCTCCCGAAGAAAAGCAAGTAGGCTACCAAGGATAACATGCGAAGAAAGATCAAAGTCAAAGTCAAAAAGTTTTTTATTTCACATAGGCCTACATGGGCACTTATAAAACGGATGCCATCCCAATCTGCTGACCTGTATCGGCAAACCCGCCTGGTACCTCTAGGGCTGGGATCGGGCGGAGAGTAGACTGTTACAGATTTCACCAGACAGTGGTCGGAACTACCTAACGGTGATGATATCGACACTGAATAGCGGTCTGGATCTGTGTCAGCAGAAGGTCTAAGCCGGAGGAAGGTCTAATTGGCCGTGTGCGAATCAACGTCCGGCACCCTTGTTGCTCCCTGGACCAGCTGGGTAAGATGTAATGCTAGCGCAAGCTTTCGCGTCTCTCGACCAGCATGGCCTGTGCACTGTTATGGGATGAGCCACTCCTGATGGTGGGCATTAAAATCTCCAGTAACACCAATTGTGCGGAAGGGTACCTCTGCTGAGCCGCATCCGCCGCCTCGCTAAGCCTCTGCACTTTGATCTTTGGAAATGTATTCTACTTTTGTATTGAGAATATCATTAAAAAGACTGAAATAGATACATTCTAAACGAAAGCGTTTTGCATTTTTTATTGTTAAAAAGTCTCCTAATAGTATAAAATAATTTAAAAAATATTTATATTCGATACTTTTTATAAGGTTCTATTAGTAAACTTTGATTATTCGACCAATGTTGTCTGCATTAGATTTAATTTTACCCTAATTATTACCCAAGTGGTTTAACTTTTTAGACAGACTCTAGCACTGACGACACTTTTACACAAATTAAGCGTGTCACGTTGGGATTTTTCGCAGCAGTTTGTTAGTACATTTTGATAGCACGCGTCTGCACTGCTACTTACTAGCGTCAACAGGCGTTCTCAGATAACCTTCAGCAGTGACGGCATCGCCTCTCTACCGCGGTCTTCTTGTGACATCTTCATTCGCTGCAACATCCGCGGCTGCTTAACACTCAGAGCTCGCATTCAATTTCAATCACACAGTTAAGCTAACCTTCTTTTTTGATCTCATTTTTAACTTCTGCTTTCAGTTCGCTCTCACTTTTCGCTTCAGCGCTAACTTCACTTTTCTCCTTATTCTCAAGCTTATCCACATCGATGGAGCTTCTGGATAGTTGCCTTAAAATGTTCTCAAAGATTCGTGGAGCGCTTTTTGTGTTTGGTAGGGAGATGTCTGTTTGTGTGGTGGCGGTCTCGCATTTCTTTTCTTCTTTGACGTCAAGAGGGATGCTTGTCTCTTTCAGGGGGAGGGTCATAGTTTTCTTCTTGGTTCTGAGCTCCGGGTCGTCGGTGCTGGCGCGGCGGTCGATGGCGCGTGTTAGCACGGACCCGAGGAGGTGTGCGCACTTGATGATGTTCTGTGTCTCCCGCGGCGTGAGGTGCAGTCCCTGGGTTCTGATGATGTTGTTGATCGCTTCCATGTTGTCGGGGGAGCGCTTGCGAGAGCCGTCAGAAAATTCTGGAATAAGATACCGAACATTTACTTCACTGAATGGTTTGTTTTGCTTGTTACCCCAGTCAGAAGGGACCAGGCTGTAGTTGTAGGCGTGACGTGCGTACCCCAGTCAGTCAGATTTATGTTGGTGGTACGGTAGGGGTAACGTACGAACCCCTGTAGTCGGTATACTCACTGTCAGTGCGGTAGGGTGCCGTATGTACCCCACTCATCGGTATGCTCGCCGTCAGTGCAGTAGCGGTGAGGTTCGTACCCCAGTAGTCAGTATGCTCGCTGTCAGTGCGGTAGGGGTGACGCAGGTAGCCCAGTCAGCCAAATCTATGCTGGTGGTGCGGTAGGCGTGACGTACGTACCCCAGTCAGCAGGGTCGACGCCGTCAGTGCGGTATGGCGTGGGGCAGCGGTCGTAGAACCGCTTGACGGGCGCGGAGGGTAGTGAGTTGTTGTAGTTAGCCCAGAAGGCGCACCACTCGCCGTCCAGCGCGTCGGCGCCGGCGGCACGAGGCGCACCAGCCTCGCTACACTCCGCCCAAGTGCTGACGCAGCAACTGCGGACAAGGAGACAAGTGAACAAACTGAAGATAAGCCTGTTGATCTAACGCTTGGTGGCCCTGATTGCTATGCAGGACGCCATGGGTTCCCACCGAGGACAATTTTATTTATTTATTTAAACTTCATGTACACTGTAGTGGTACATAGGCGGACTTAATGCAACAAGGTATTCTCTTCCAGTCAACCTTTGGGTTAAGAAAGATATTACTGTAGTAAGTTTGCATAAATAACAAATACTTGAAACGGAAAAAAAAAGTTTTTTATACATAGTATATAATAAAATACACATATATGTATGCTAAAATAATAAACTAATAAATACTATGAAAAATATCAAATCTTAAAGAGAACTTAATAACAATTCTGACGAAGAACAAACTAAGGTTGAAAGGACTTCAAGTAGTTCTCGTAGTTCCGAATTTTACGTTTGAAGGAAAATTTACTTTCGGCTTTTTTGATGTCTAGGGGAAGCACATTCCAGAATGTTATGGTGGAAACAGCGTAAGAATTGGACATAAGTAAAGCCAGTACGGTGAGAAGGAACCTGAAGGAGCATGTTTTTGGATGCACGAAGGTTAAGATTATGAGAACTGCCCGACACATTAAAATATTGTACGATCATTTATTCTGTGTCTGAGTGTAATCTATATATATCTGTCGCAGGGAAATGAGGATATTAGGGATTTCAATTTCATTTTCTTTATTTTTTAAAAATACAAAAAGAAATTTAAGCGAATTGTATTTCGCACTTTTTAACAGCGTAAATGGCAAAACATGCCATTTGGCTTTTCCTGTATTAAAAATAACAATATTTCTAATATTCTCGACGTAGGAACCTAGATAAATATTGTCTATAACCGAATATCATCATAATATGTTGGAAATATGCTCCAACTGCAAATGAGCGTGGTATTACGTTTGTATGGAAGTTCATCCGTCGCCGGCCCCTTAAAAGTATGCGAAGTTCAACAATTAAGACAACTTTTAACTCTTGATGGAAAATCTTGTTATTTATTTAAACAAGGCAGTGATTTGTGGCACCTTGAATCACACAAAACATTTATCTTCTTGCAAATACATCTTTTGGTTTTGCACTAGACCTATGTCTTTTTACAATTACATTTTTTAAAGCCTTTTCCTCCAAAGTAGACATTCTTCCAGCTAATAACAGTTTAATTTGTGGCACTGAGACTATGAATGTTGTATTGTTTTTAGATTTGAGTTTCGGGGTAACCATTACTTTAATATACTTGCCAGCTGAAGACTCAATTTTATAAACACCACATTTTATCTTTAATACAGTGCCGCAATACCATTCTGTCCGTGTGGGTACTAGAGCGGGCAAAAGAAATGCATGGCTCGATTTTTATTCCGCAGTATCCGCTTTTCTGACATACAGACTATACTAGACTAGGTATGCGGAACAGAGAGTAAAGTCCCACATAGCTCCATTGATAAGGGAGGATTCTCCGACCAGACAGGTGTTATGGTCTGGTGGGCTACTGCCCGATAGATGATTTCGGACTGTCGTATATGTTCAAATCGCGCGGAGAACTTTGATTGCGTGATGCAGGATTTTGTATTTTCTTCGTAGTTCTTATGTGGCGCCATAGATGTCGCTACATCACTCCCCTCCGGAGATCGGAGATCGATGGTTCTTGATGCGTGCCAGGCCAGCGTAGGTTGGTTCCAGTGGGTCGGAACCGATGCCCCATAGTTGTCGGTGAGTCGGAACTGTCTGCGGTGATGCCCCAGTGAGTCGGGGTGTTGGTATCCCAGTGAGTCGGGATGATGCCCCAGTGAGTCGGGGTGATGATGTCCCAGTGAGTCGGGATGATGCCCCAGTGAGTCGGGTGGTGCTGTCCCAGTGAGTCGGGACGATGCTGCAGGCTCCAGTGAGTCGGAGTAGTGCTGCTGGCTCCAGTGTTGACTGTTGGCGTCGACCAGGAGAGGTTCTTCATGGCTCTTCATGTGACTGGCCGAAGGTGCGGTGTGCCAAGCCAAGGTCGCTGATGAGGCTGAAGGTGATGACCAGGTATGACCAGGTAGGCATGCTGGTGGTCAGGATACCCTCTATAGCCTTGGGTGCTGGCTGTATGGCTCGCTGCTCGAAAGCTTGAGGAAGTGATGATGACGTCACGAAGTAGTAGCTGCACGAAGGCTGCGCTGACGTTCTTTGTCGAGGGTCACCAGTTTGGAGGAATGCGGAACAGAGAGTAAAGTCCCGCATACTACCTTTGAAAAGGGAGGATCCTCCGACCAGACAGGTGTCATGGTCTGGTGGGCTACTGCCCGATAGATGATTTCGGACTGTCGTATATGTTCAAATCGCGCGGAGAACTTTGATTGCGTGATGCAGGATTTTGTATTTTCTTCGTAGTTCTTATGTGGCGCCATAGATGTCACTACAACTAGATTAAGTTTAGTGAAATGACATATCACTGACGATAAATTGGTGTTTTGTCAAATCACTAGACACTTTTAGTAAGAAGACGTAATAATCAAGAATAATAGCATATACATATATAGCATAAAACGTTTACATTTTTTTTTTTAATGATTTTTTTCCCTCAGTTTTAGGTCAATCGATTTAAAAATAATTTGGGGTGTCTCAGGTTATCGCCATGCCCTCGTGGGGGCGATCGGCGGCGGAGACCTCTCGCGCCGGGCCTTGGTTGAGGCCATGGTCCAGAGCGAGGAGGAGAGGCAGGCGGTCGCCGACTTCTGCGAAGCAGTAATGCTCGCAAAGGAGGAGGCCGAACGCATCAGGCAACGGCGTTATCGCCGCCGCCGCCGCCGGGATTCTGATGCCGATTTCCGGCCACCGTAGGCGCGGGCATGCGGACAGTGAGCAATGGGTAGCTCGCCTTCCAGCCGTCCGGTAACTGTCCGGACCAAGCCCAAGTCGTCGACGGCGCGCACTGTTCCCGCGCGCCTCAAGGAGTTGTCAGCAACAGTAGGGACCCAGCCGGGTCGAAGCCTACTGGGGCCAGGGTTATCCGAAAGGGCGCTCGAGCCCCGGTATGAAAGCTAGAAGGAACAAGGTGGGTCTTTTAGTCAATAAGAGTCTGACACTATCTCCCGCTCCGCCCAAGAGCGGGGGATGTCAATGCATGATTTTTTCCCACCATAAAAAACCGGCCAAGTGCGAGTCGGACTCGCCCATGGAGGGTTCCGTAGCAGCAAGTAACATAATATAAAAGTTCTAATAATTCGTTGTAACTTTGATCGATGTTTTAACAATAGTGTATTTTTTTAGATTTATGACGTATTAAAAAAAAACCACTTACTAGATCTCGTTCAAACCAATTTTCGTTGGTAGTTTATATGGTAATGTAAAGTCGGTGCCCTAAGTGGGCTAACCCACCTCCTTTGATAAGCTATTTTAATCATTATCTTGCTACCATTAAAGATGAAAATTCTTTGTGCCAGCATTTCGATAAATCTTGCTATCCTAGTGTGAGGGTAGATTGATAAAAGAAAATGGCACGTCAGTGACAAAAGTAAACTTAGCTAATTCCGTGAGTCTTATCAATTGCTTGTAAATGGTCCATAATATTGCTTCCAGCATTACAAGTAACGTTGAATTTCAATACTATCTATAAGAATCCATTTAGTCCAGTGGTAATAACAGCGATTTGACACGCAAGTGAAGCTAGTTCAAATCTCACTTTTAACGTCTTTCTTTTTGTTTTCCATCTTTTGTGTTTTAGTTATCTTTTTTACTTTTATTGAACGACAAAAGTCGAGAAATGGATCGTTTGTATAGAAATGAAACAAAATATTGCAAGTAAATAAAATGTTTATTATTTCATTACATATATATACATATATACCTATATATATATTTATATATATATGTAAATATATATATATATAAAGTAAGTAAATGGACCAAAATAGTCCAAAGTTAAAATACATTTTTTAATATTATAATCAAACAAACACATTTATAAACATTTATAAAGGGATATAATAATGGTATAAATAACTACTTATTACGCAATTTTGATTCTTACGAACTTAGACTTAAAGTTTATTATTGGTATTTTAAAATGTATTGACTACCGATAGCTTATTTTGGTAACCCTAATTAAGGTAATATGGCTTAGTGATCCGGGTGAAGACTTTGACGCAGTAAGGCACGAGTTCAATTCTCATACCCTGTATATTGTTTTGCTTTCCATTTAGAACTTTTTTATTATTTTAAGTAACAATCGACAAACTAAATATTGTTCAAACATATTTGGAATAATTTCGCCTGAATTGTAATAAGCGGGTAGTCAAGATAAATATGCGTATTCATCATAAAACTGGTATTCAAATGTTACTTAGATTAAGGGTAGAGGAATAAAAAAATGAACCGTTCTAATAAAGCAAAAACTAGTCGACGCTCAATAGCAGTGACGTCGTGCAAACAATTTTTAAGTTGCCTTACTAAATTGCGTAAAACAACGTCTTTATTTACAATATTTTTATATACCTAGTTATAAAACATAAAATAATCTATTCACATGAGGAGAATATTGGTTTCCGGAGAGATTGATAGGAGGCGTCTTAATATAGCCCCAGGTAAGTGTCTTTTTTTCCATTTTATTTATACTTCTTTTTTAAACTTACACATTTTATGCTGTGACGTAATCAAACATCTTTTTAATTATACCTACACATAAAGTAACTTCTGTTTCGTTTCTTTGTTTCAGAGAAATACAGTCAGATTGTGGTTTAAAACTATAACAAACAATACAAGTCAGGACGTAAAATTGAAATAACTGCTGGTCATCCGTCAAGTCCATTTTGCCCAAGAATATCTGAATTTCTATCTGAGAAAAAAACATGTTATTATACTGCCGTATACTCGCAGAACTGGCGGGTGTAACTCTGGGTTATTTGTGTTGAATGTCTTCTGTGGAACCTGGTTAACTTGTAGAAATTGGTGGCCGATTCAGTAATAAATAATACGTGACGTAATGTCATCAGTGCGTGTAAGCAACAATGGATAATTATTTACTTCTTCTAAGCAGACACAATACCTTCTTGTGAGTGCTTATGTGTAGTGTATTGGTTAAATAAATCATAGTAATCTTAATTTGTTAGAAAGTGTTTATATAATAAATTAACTTATCCTTCTTTCTTTCTTAATCAAATTTAAAACTTAAAATTCTATATATAACCTGTAAAAAAAAACAGTTAAAATGTCAAAATATTTAGAGCAAGTATGACAGTTAATGTAGTGATGCTATTGTTATAAAATAGAAATATTATATATTTCTAATCATGTAACATGTTGATTCACTGCAGTAACTCTTCTTTAAAAATACAATTAGTATTTCATTAGCACTATTGAAATAAATAAACTGTTTTCTTTTTCATGCTCAAAACTGTATTACAAATAATTCTACAATATCAAAAGCAGTTTAATATTGTTACTTCTTTTATATGTTTTACCTTTATATATAGTTATTTAAATTATGTCTATGAATAAATATTTTTTTTGTAAATAAATAAATCGTTACCTATCCTAACCATTTTTGTTTTTTATTCATGTTGCTTTTATGTTTCAATAACTAATTTAAATTTATTAATTTAACTTAAAATAAATTATAATTTGATTTCAAAAATCATAATCCAATATTATAACACAAAACTACTAAAAGAAACATGACGGACTTGAACTTACGTCCATGTCATTATAAGTCTACTATTATGACCATTAGACTAAATCGACTTACGATAAAATATTGAAATTAACAAGTGCATTCCGAGACAAAACTTATTCATAAGTTTACCTACCTTAACGTTACGTCTTAAAGATCAAATTGACGTAACAGTATTCTATAATATTTGACTACCTGCCTCTCGTAATATTCGTTTGAATTATTATGCTCCGAATTGATTATCATGTGTCTTATGCTAATTGCAGAAGGTTCAAATTCGTCTAACTTTTAGCATGTCTTATATTACCTTCTGCTGTTACGTGGGTCACGTCTCTTGGGTCTTCATGTGTACATCATATACTTTTTTTTAGTTTTATCGTTCTCTTATTTTAGAAGTTACAGGGGGGGGGAGGACACATTTTACCACTTTGGAAGTTTCTCTCGCGTAAACTATTCAATTTAGAAAAAAATGATATTAGAAACCTCAATATCATTTTTGAAGACCTATCCATAGATACCCCACACGTATGGGTTTGATGAAAAAAAAATTTTTGAGTTTCAGTTCTAAGTATGGGGACCCCCAAAATTGATTGCTCTTTTTCTATTTTTGTGTGAAAATCTTAAAGCGGTTCACAGAATACATCTACTTACTAAGTTTCAAAAGTATAGCTCTTATAGTTTCGGAAAAAAGTGGCTGTGACATACGGACGGACAGACAGACAGACAGACATGACGAATCTATAAGGGTTCCGTTTTTGCCATTTGGCTACGGAACCCTAAAAAAGTGTTTCGGGTTTTACGCCTTTTAAGAGAGTAGTGGTGGCTGAGTGGTAGTGGCTCCGACTTACATAATAATCAACCTGTAGAAGTTTACAGTTGTGCGCGCATCACCTAAAATGTACGTATTTGACGTAAATAAATTTTATACGTTTACATGTGTAACCTGATGTATTACTTAGGCTTTGTTTCATCGCAATCGGTTGACTATATATAAAATTCATTAACTGTTAGGCGGTACGGAGTTCTCAGGGTCAGTCTGTTAGTCTATATTTATAAAACTTCATGCAATACAAAGGTACAAAGGCGGACTTAAGGCCTTAAGCGTTCTTTATCAGTCAACCAAGGGTGGTGAAGAGAAAACATGCCAGGAGCACAGGAAAAAAGAAAAGATTAAGAAGAAAACAAGGGAACAAATATATACAGGGTTATTTGTAAATCACTACCAACCTTGCAGGACTGTATCACTGACATCATAAACAACAACTTTTGTTCTATGACTTTTTACAAAACATAATAAATTTACTAAAAACAAACCTTCAAGATTTCGTTGTTCTATCTGACACATTTCAACTTTATATTTTTCTGTATCTACTGCACCCGTGCACTGTTCTCGTAATAATAATAAGCAAGCTTCCGAAACATGCAATGATCATCATACCTAGCAAGCATTTGCACCATTACCGTGTAAGTGCTCGACATTAGAATATTGACACACCATCATTAAAGATATTACGCCGCCGAATTTCGCTACAAAAACACGTATGACGCGACTCAAACTTATCAAGGCGACCGACCGACAAGTGAGGGCTACCCGTAAATAGGTCAAGTTCATGTTCAGCTACCTTTAGTACAGGATACGGTTAAGAACGACCTTCACCGGTTTGTTTAATGGATGAAACCTATTTTATGATAAATTTAGTATATTAAATAACATAACGCGGGTGGGTTGCCTGAGAAATTCCTGGCCAAACAATTTTTTTTTTTTTGTAAAATGCACCGGTGTGTTTAACGAATAAATTTAATACTAACCGAAAGAGTGAAGCCTTTAGAACATAAAAATGTTGGGTTGCCTATTTGTTTCCTGGCATAGCTATGGGTTGCCAGGTATAAACAGGTATGCATAAACAGGTGTGTTTTTTTTATATACAACAAATTCTATATCAAAATAAACGCTGTTTCATTACGAATACGATGTTATAGTGTTGTCTGCAAAAAAATCTGGAATGGATAACGGTTGTGCATTTTTCTAAAAATAAAATAAATTTTCAATTTTTAATTAATAATAGTCTGGCCAGGAATTTCTTAGGCAACCCACCCGCGTTATATTATTTAATACACTAAATTTATAATAAAATACGTTTCATCCATTTAACAGACCGGTGAAGGTCGTTCTTAATCGGATCTTAGACTACTTCTGCTATTGTATTATTGCTTGCTTTGCATAGACTTCGATGGCGGCGGCGAGTGACGCCGTGGATAAAAAATATATAAAAAACATTCCATTGTGTTTCAAGCTTTGGTGATTTTACCTTTTAATGGTAAGATACAGAATATTAGTGAATAGTAAATAATTGATCTCAATTAGCCAAAATAAATTTTGATTTGTTAAAAATTTTACAAATATTGTTTTATTTCATTAAACCTTCACATGACCTGATTTTTTTACAAAAAAAAATGTTACGCCGCCGGCGTCGCGCCGCCGCCGACAAAATTGTAGTCGGCGCACATGTCTACTGATTTACACATGCATACGGCTCAATGGGTAACAATTTGTAAGACTTGATTACAGACAAACATTACGCCACCTGTCGTAATGTTTGTCCGTAATCAAGTCGACAGGTGATAATAAATAAAAGCATGTAACAAAGAACAAATGAAAGAAAAATAGAGATAAATTATGCACTTAATTATGCACAGATAACACTTGATGAAACCGATCAAGAAGTAGAACAATCGTCAAGCTTACCTGGACAGCTGTAAGTCCTGACTGCGAGGGGACAGAGCCTGCTGCGAGGCGCGCGTGGGGAGCGTGCGCGGGGAGAGGTCTGCCGACGACTGCCCCGAATACTCCGGGGACACCGACGAGTAGTCTAGCTCAGCGGGAGCTCTACGAGACAAAGGTACTAATTAAAGGCTCCTAACGCGATACAATATACTTAAATTGAACTGTTATAGGGATGGAGCTGTACACCACTAATGTTTAATTAGTTCTTCTTCAGTCGTACACTCTTGACAGAATGGTCGTGGTCATATCTCGGTCGAGTCCCGCTCCACCGCCTCTCTCGCTCTCTGTATTTGGCAGCTTGGGAGCCTTCATTTACGCTGCAGTGTGTCACGGTTTTGATGAGGTCCGTCCAACGTGTTGGAGAGCGTTTTAATAAGTATAAATACTTGAAGCGCGAGTAACGCGAACGTGATCAGATCGTCACACCACCATCGCCACGGTCCACCTCGATGACGTAGGCCTCCCGCAGGCGTCTAACGTGAATCACGCCCATCTGCCTGGGTGTATTCGTTCCTTCATATATAGGAGAAATATTAAGAGTAAGAGAAAAGAGAAAAAGAGGATAAAAGAAGAAAAAAAGAAACAGACAACGAGACATAGAACTAAAAAGGCAAGAATGACAGTATCGCATCCAGGTAGAGTTAAAAGTAGAAAGCAGTGTCATAGTGTCTGCGACGGTAAGAGAAACTGTGTGGCCAGTAAACGGCCGTAATCTGACGAGGCGCATCGTTAATAACTGCGTGCGATGCAGGCGTCTTCGAGATAAATAAAACATTATGCCTTAGAATGAGTGAATTGCCTTGTCAGCCGGTAAACCCAGGTTATCCCTTTCTATCTGTTGGTTTAGACTTCGCCGGCACATTTTTTTATTGACAATCGTAAAGGCCGTGGAAGCCGCGTTATAAAATGTTATAAATGCATATTCATTTGCTTGCATTATATTATGCATTCACCTAGAGGCTGTCAGTGATTTTTTTTTTTTTTTTAATTGAGATAAACTAGTGCTTGACTGCGATCCCACCTGATGGTAAGTAGCGACGCAATCTTTGATGGTGAGAGGCTTCTTCTTCTTCCTGCCCTTGTCCCATTTTATTTGGAGTCGGCGCAACACGTTTTTTTCTTCCATTCTGTCCTGTCACTCGTCACGCTATCACTAACTCCCTTTTCTTTCATATCACTTCTCACACAATCCATCCATCTTTTCTTTGGCCTCCCTCTCCCTCTCCATCCATCCACATGTAAATTCATAACTCTTTTAGCAACATGCTTTTCATCTCTCCTCTTTACATGACCATACCAAGACAAACGATTTCCTTTCAACCTTTCAGTTACTGGCGCCACTTTCAAACTTCCCCTAATATACTCATTTCTCACTTTATCCATTCTCATTTTTCTTTGATGGTGAGAGGCGCACTAGTTTATTAAGAGCCTATTCACTCCAGGCTTGAAGACACCCAAATTATAATTGGACGGGAAGACCGCAGCAAGCAGACTGTTTCAGTCCTTCGATTTGACGAAAGATGCGTTTATAATGACCCCCAGCTGATTCATTGCTTGTCGTGGAAAACCTGCGGATATATTCAGCGACAATACAACAAATTTTGTGGCCGCAGCTAAAGAACAGATTTCTAAAGCAAACAGGTGTGGTAATCTTGGCTGATGGTGAGGTGTTGGTTATGGTACCTACTTGATATGGTTGGTGATAAACTACAGGAATCTTCTGTGACGACGTACGCAGGCTTCAACTGGTTGATCGATATGTTTGCTTGTTGATTAGGTAGCTGTATGACTTTATCTGCGGGACGCACATAAAACTGTTACTGAGTTGCAATTGGCATGCGCGCGCGTCGTCTCTCTAGTGGGCGTACACGAGACTTATGTCTGGAGCAGCGATTGGACAATAGTTTTGGCGCCGGGAAAGGGAACAGTACAGTATTTAGTAATTGGACAATAGTTATAGCGTAACGCATACGAACAAAGTGAAAGTGACTTTATTGGTTAGTTAGCTTTAGCGGGACATTCGGTACACTATTATTGGTTAAGAGTTAGCTGGTATTTCTTATTGGTTAAATTCTTAGGTAGCCCGTAACATTGTACATTAGTATAAAAAGAGGTGCATGGTTAAAATATACACATTCAGTTTTGGAGTCAAGATCATAACTTCCACCTCCTACTATCCCCAATAAACTATAACTTTCAAATTCATTCCTGCTTACTCTCCTCATATCGGTGACATATGAGAGGCCGGGGTAAAACCGGCCAAGCACCATATAAAACATGTTATTGGCAATAGCCACTTGACTTACGAAGAAACATCAACTTTGTTTGCACAGGTGGACGCAGTTTTAAACAGCCGTCCCCTGTGCCCTGTGTCCTCCAGTCCTGACGATCTCCTTCCACTTTACCCAGGACACTTTGTAATCGGGAGGCCGTTAACTGCACTGCCAGCTCCAACCCTGGATGACATCAGCCGCGACCGTCTCAAGCGCTACGAGCATCTGGAAAGAATACGGCAGCACTTCTGGTAGCAAAGAATATCTGTCAGAATTACAGCAAAGAAGTAAGTGGCGGATTGATACATCCAAATTGAACGTCGGAGATAATAATATAGTGCTGCTAGCAGACGACAATTCCTCCCCGCTGCAATGGAGACTCGGACACGTGGCGCGTCTCATCTACGGACCGGACAAAATACCAAGAGTCGCGGATGTCAACAGTACTAAGGGTTGTGTACGCCGGTCCTTGGTACGGCTCTGCCCGTTACCAACAGCGGATGAACTCAAGGGTTGAAAGGGTCAGTCTTTCAACGACCGGGAAGATGTTCCGGCGCAGCTACAAGCGCCTACTCAAGAAATTGTACAAATCATTGCCGACATAATTTCGATAGGCGTTTGCTAATTAATACCAAAATTGTTTACCTCCTTCACTAGCGCCGGAAAATCTTTTACCTTTGGTTAGAGAACGATGTATCAAATCGTGGCCAGAATATTTTGATAAAAGGTCTTTATCGAAAAGCATTTGTCACCAAGATGACTCGGCCATCTCTTCCACGGATGCTCTGGTTCAGCGAATTTGAATGAATTGAATAGACAGGAGGACCCCGATACGGCCACAACCCACTCAACAGCTTCGGATTTATGATGCGCAAAGTCGATTCTCCCAATTATGTTATCTGTGGCACTGTAGAAGATGTGCATCATATCCTGTCGGAGTGTGTGCGTGTTGGGGTCCAAAGCTGTTTTGTCAAAATAGAGTTCTAGCCTCACCTTTAACAGATGCTAGAGTCCTTTATCGTATTATTAAGTATATAAGGTTGCGGGTAGACTAGTAAATATGTTTTAAAATACACTTCTGGACACATCTATTGGCCCACCTTGTATTTTCAGTTTCGGTTGGTCCTAGCTAAAATTTTATATTAGGTCGAGCAAAAAGTTTTTATGCAGTTTTGAACCTGGCACATTCACAATTTCATTCAATAGTCTTTTTTTGAATTTCGAACACAGAATTTAAAGAAACAAAAGACAATTTGGAGCCTGTTTGTTGATATCAAACAATCGAATACTAAGAAAACTTGGTTTTATTGGTTTACTTGGATTTAATTCTTGAAAAAGTGATTGATATCTTTGGTTTTGCAACAAACATTACTTATTCTTAACATTAAGGTGAGGTTCTATCAATAATCTATGGATACTTCACCTGAAGTCGCCGCCCAAGCTGTGGCACTTATTCAGGCCGGACACAGCCAAAGAAACGTGAGTGCTCAACTTAATTTAAGTCGATCTGCGGTCCAAAATGTTTATCGGAGGTACCTAGAGACTGGCGGCTTTGTACGTCGCCAAGGAAGGCCACGATCTCGGGTCACAACTGAAAGGCAGGGTCGATTCATCGTGACGACCAGCTTCAGAAATCGTCACCTTACCTCCATTGAGATACAAAACCAACTTCGCGACTTCCACGGAGTATCTGTGAGCGCTCGAACTGTTCGGAGAAGGTTAAAAGAACGCGATATGGTACCACACAAGACAGCTAATGGGCCCAAACTAACGCGAGCCCACCGAACAGCGCGCCTTCATTTCGCACGCAGTCATTTAAATTGGACACAGCAAGATTGGAGCCGTGTACTCTTTTCTGATGAGTCTAAAATTGTGTTACATGGCAATGATGGAAGGAAGAAGGTCTACCGACGTAAGGGAGAGCGTTTCGCACAATGCTGCTTTGAAGAGAGGGTTGCTTATGGCGGTGGCTCATGGACTGTCTGGGGCGGTATATCCGCGAGCGGCAAAACTCAACTTGAGGTTGTTACAGGACCACGGCTGCCAACATTAAATGCTGAAAGGTACATTCGTGAGTGCTTAGAACCTTACGTGATACCATACGCGGACTATGTGGGCCCAAATTTCCTTTTTATGCACGATAATGCAAGAGCCCATGCGGCCGGCATCGTCAGGGAATATCTTCGGGATGTGAACATCACAGTTATGGACTGGCCAGCCAGAAGCCCAGACATGAACCCTATTGAGCACATGTGGGACGAGCTAAAAAGACGTGTTAGGGCTCGTCAGCCAGTTGCCCAGACGATGCAGGAGTTGAAAACTGCCATAGAAGAGGAATGGGAGATGATCCCTCAAAATTTCATAGAGCGGTTGATAAACTCTATGCCTAATCGTATGAGAGCTGTGGTAGATGCCCATGGAGGCAACACGCGTTATTAAATTAAACCTTTATTTGATAAAACATGTTTTTTATTCATAAATCAATTGCCTTTAACAAGGCGCATATCCGACTTGTTAGGCGTAGCTCCATGTCGTATGGTATTCTGAATTCAAATTTAAAACAATACGATCGAAAAATATGGTAAAATGTATCAGGTTTAAAACTGCATCAAAAGTTTTTGTTCAATCTACCAATCATATTTCGGTAGGCCGGGGCCATCGAAACCTAAACTCTAAGGTGGGCCAATAGATGTGTCCAGAAGTGTATTTGTATTAAATCATCGGGGTGACATAATCTGTTTAAAAAAAAACCCGCAAATAAAATGTGATTGAAAAAAAAAATGATATTAATCAACGAATTTGTTGTGGTTAACAGCTATCTACTAATAGATGTAAATGGAGGAGTCAATAGTGTTTGATTGAGATTTTGATTAGGTTAACATAAGGAAAGAAAAATAAAAATATATACTGGACCAATAAGTGACAGGTATTCCAAACCAACGTAAAATTAACAATTAAAAAAAACTACGTAGGGACTTAAAACTAAAATATGCTATAGTAAACGCCTGATGAAATATACATCGTAATAATACGACGTGAATAGAATCATTGTGGCAGGCGTTAAGGTCGGTTTCTAAACAGTACCGAAAAGGAAACAAAAATGAAAAGAGCTGCACTATTTTATGCACCTTTCCATAGCCACTAGGGGGCGTCACCGTGTGTTTACTTTTTACAACGCTCTTTTTTTGAATAATTATTTAAAATAGTAAAAGTGCCAAACATTGGTATTTTCTGGACATAAGCTAAAGTTTGAATGATAAATAACCTTAGATCTTATTATCTGTGCAAAATAAAACTTAGAAGTGAACTTTGTTGTGAAGTGTAAAACTTAGTGTTCCAAGATCATATCCAGCAAGAAATCTTCATCTGAGGGCTTTAAGATTGGAGTTGGTCTGTCAGCGTCCTCGACAGGCGTTTACAGTGTCAAAACAACATCGCAGCTAAGTGCAAAAGAAATTTCTTTAAACCACAACAACAATCAAAGTTGCAGTGTCATTAGCGAGTTTTAGTAGAACGCCTTCTATTGGTACACTTGAGAAATACGGTGTCGGTTAGTTAACCATTTGACCGATAACAACAACTGCCCATCATTCATTGATCCTGCCTTGTAATCAATAGATTTCCTTCGTTGCAACCTACACAGCGTAGAGGGCGCTAGTGGTGTGGACCGCAGCAGCAGCAGGGACCCAGCCGGGTCGAAGCTTACTGGGGCCAGGGTTATCTGAAAGGGCGCTCGAGCACCGGTATGAAGGCTAGAAGGAACGGGGTGGGTCTTTTAGTCAGTAAGAGTCTGACACTATCTCCCGCTCCGCCCAAGAGCGGGGGATGTCATTGCATGATTTTTTCCCACCATAAATAAAAAGGTGACATCGGTTGTCGAATAGTAGAACGAAGTACAGTACTAATTTTTCAACTGCTCTCTAACTTAGTACAAAGAAATGTCAACGGAGGGTGCCAAAATGTCAACATTAGAACAACTAATAAGAGAATTGAGAATTGATATTAAAAAAGACTCTGAAGAATCACTAAGCCAACGACACTAGAATTACACAAAACATAAATAAAAGTCTGGACCAGAAATTCAATAAAATTCAAGAAGAAATAGACCAAATTAAAGAAAATAGAGTTAAACAAAACCAAAGAATTCTTGAAATAGAAAAACACATTAGATTCCGTATTATTATATTCTTCGAGATGGAAGACGGAGAAAGGTCATACGAAGATTTAGAAAGAAAAATCTTACACGAAGATTTAAAAATTGGTGGCGCACCCAACGAACTAAAAATGATTAGAAGAATGGGTAAAAAAGCAGAAAATAAAGTAAGACCCATAACTGTAACCTTTACTTCTTATTTATTTATTTATTCATTTATGTACACACAAACACTTAAAAATGAAATAGACAAATACAGATAAAAGAGTACAAAGGTACTGCTTATTTCAAATGAAATTTCTTCCAGCAGACCTGCGACAGGAGAGTTGGATGAGAGATGTAGACACAGTGTATACAAATGAGTCAGAAAATTAAGAATATACTATATTACATATCTAAATTAATTAATGGCTTCTTATGGCAGAAAAACATCTATTTTAAAAACCAAAAAGAACCTCAAAGATAAACAGATATATATGAAAGAGGACTACCCAAAACAAATCTTAGAGAAGAGAAGATAATTACAAAAGCAAGTACAAGCAGAAAGAGAAAAAGGAAAGATAGCGTTCTTACGTTATGACTGCCTTATAGTGAAAGAGATAGACACCCATGTTGAAAAAAATAGCAATAAGGAAGATTTAAATGATCCTAAAAATAAACAAACACCCAAAAATAAAAGAGAATTAGAAATTACTCCACTAAACTAAGTATCATTTGCATATCAAAACAAAGCTAGATCGCCAAAGGGACAAATCAGCAAACGAACTAAAAGGATTAAAAATAAAATACATACAGGCCAAAGTTCCATGACAAGCTACTTACATAATATGCAGCATCAGGATACACTAAGACATGCTACAGCCCTCTCTTCAGATGAATTAGAATAGCAAAAAGCAAGCCCCCAAATGCAATACATACAAACAATACAAAATACAACAAAAATCCACCACAAACATAAATAATACCCTGAAAAAACCTCTACCAGAACGGCCGGTCACCGCGCGGGCAGTAGACCAAAACCTTCCAAAGCAAACTGAAGAAATATTAAATCAACCTGTAGAAAAATCAAAATACTACATAGCTACTTACAACGTTAGATCATTAGCGAGTGAAACAAAAACAATAGAACTTGAGTATGCAATTTCTTTTATAAAGTGGGATATTTTAGGAATCTCAGAACTACGAAGAGAAGGTTATGCGATAGAAGATAGAGGTAGTTATGTACTATACTACTATGGACAAACGAAAGGAGCAAGGCGTTGGGCTTTCTAGTGAAAAAACAAAAACACTTGTAAGTACAAGATTTTATTCCGACATCGGAAAGAGTCGTGACTTTGAAAGTAAAAATCCAAGACATAATTTTAGTGTCCAACCGAAACTGGTTTTTCAACCGAAACCGAATTTCGGCAACAGTCTCAGTTTCGGCCGAAACCGAAACTTCCTTACGAGGACCATGTTTTGAGGGAAACATAAAGAAAACGTTATTTTGAATAATCAGTCAGTCCTTATTTTTTTAATGTTTTTAAAAGGTATTTATATTCATTGATTATCATGAATTTTACTGTACTTGATTTTAGTTTGGGAGTAGGTAAAACGAACTGCAAACACAAGCCAGTCCCCGGAGGACACGGTGGAACATACGGTAGAGGTGTGCCACGCCTGAGCAGAGCACCGCCTTGTCCCCATTGGGGCGTTGGGCCTTGGTACAGGCCATTGTCCACAGCGAGGAAGAGTGCAGGTGGTTGCCTCCATCTGCGAAGCAGTAATACTAGCAAAGGTGGCGGCCGCACGCGCGATAGCAATGGCCCTCGCACCCTTGTCGCCGGGATTCCGATCTTGATTTCCAGTCACAATAGGCGCGAGCTCGCGGACAGTGAGCAATGGATAGCTCGCCGGACTACCGTCTGGCAACCGTCCGGACCGAGCTCAGGTCGTCGACAGCACGTCTCAAGCCTCTCAAGGAGTCGTCAGCAACCGTAGGGGTCCAGCAGGGTCAAAGCCTACTGGGGGCCTTGACAACGTTACATTTTCATCAACGATAACGAAATTCGATATCTCCGAAATGTATGAAACTGACATAAGCTTTCGAATTGTCACGTGATCGATCGCTAATTGCTAAACAATAACGAAACGACGACGAACTTCGATCAACATAAACGATATTCTCATCTAGCAATTAGCGATCGATCTCGTGACAGTTCGAAAGCTTATGTCAGTTTCATACATTTCGGAAATATCGGATTTCGTTATCGTTGATGAAAATGTAACGTTGTCTAGGTCCCGCTATGATGAGATGTACTAAATCTGTTATTTTCATGGGCGATATGAACGCCAAAATAGGTAAACAGGAACCTGGCGAGCACATGACAATGGGTAGCTATGGGTTCGGAAAAAGGAACCAAATAGGTCAAATGTTCATAAACTTCTGCCACCAATCCCGACTCAAAGTAGCTAACACTCTGTTTAATAAACCAGAAAATTTGAGATGGACGTGGAAGTCGCCTGATGGTTATACTAGAAACGAAATTGATTTTATAGCAGCAAAACAAACCAAAAGTAAACGTCGAAGTGATAAACAGATTTTTACACTCTAGTGATCACAGATTAGTTAGGATGACGCTCAGATTAAAAAATATAAAGAAATCGCGACCAATATACAGAACTGGCGCACAAACTTCTGTAGATTACAACCGATTTGAAACAGAATTCTTGATTCAGACAGGAACTAAAAGTGAAACAGTACAAACCCTTTATGATAAGTTAAAAACAACACTTGTGAACCAAAATGGACTCGTTCTATCGGCAAGTATTACATAATTCCTACGATGTGATTGTTCTAACGGAGACGTGGTTAATAGATGGTGTTTTAAATTCGGAGTTGTTTGATGATCGTTATTTGGTGTGGCGCCGTGACCGGGTTTATGCTTTGACTGGACAAACGAGGGGTGGTGGTGTGCTTATAGCGACGCGTAGGAAGTAACCTGTCACTCCTCAACCGCTCTTACACTCCTCGGCGGAGATCTTTGGATCAATTTAGGTACTTCCCAAATGGTCCCATAGTCACCAAGTCGGGATCTGATGATGGAATATTGGCGAAATCGACGGAACTCCTCAAATATTATAGGCAAACATATAGTTCTTTTGATATTTTCATCAAAGACTAAAGCATTTACAGTCAAAACATGACATTTGATGAAGTGGAACTGGTGAAAAGACCAGAAATGGCCAACGGAAGTTCATACTCACACAGATATCACAATGAACATAATCTGTTCTGAATATGTTGAAAATGGTATCATCGAAGTGACCTGATGATGATGATAGAGCCGGAGGATAGGCACCGAAACTCCGTAATTAATCAATATATCGTAGCCGTGTATGAGCTCATTAGAATTGTTTTAAGATGCACTAAGCTATAAGGTACTATCGAACTGATCTGATGATGATGATGGAGCCGGAAGGTAGACACAGGAACTTCATAATAAAACCATGTATCCTAGCAGGGTTTGAGTTAATTGGAATTGTCATTAGAAAAAGGTACTCTGGCTGTAAGTGTATTGCAACTAAAAAGTGTGAAATTAAAAACTTTTTACAAAAAAAAAAATCGACTTCACTAAAAAACGTCAAAGTCGGTGTTTCTCGATATTGTTTTTTACTTATTTAACATCGCCTTCCGAAATTAATTTTTTTTTATAGTTTTAGTGTTTTTTTTTAATGAAGCCGGTTATTTTTTTTTTGTAAAAAGTTTTTTTAGCTACATATCCATCCGTACTTAACCAGTGAGAGTTTTTTTTTTTTTTTTATTAATGATAGGCTTGCGTTTGACCACTATCTTACCTGATGGTAAGCGATGATGTGGTCGAGTTATTAATAAATGAATAAAATGAGATTTTCTCAGTTTTCTGATTGACAATTGGATTTTTTTTCGTGTTTCAGTTCTATGGTAAAATAACAATAATTTTGCAATAAAGTTGCAATACAACTAAAAAGTGTGAATACCCAAAATTTTTAGTTTCCTTTGGCAATGTTACAGACAACCATCTAAATTACTATATCGGGACAATCTTTTGGAATCCGCTGTTGGCTGTCAACAAGGTGATCCCCTCGGGCCAGTGATCTTCAGTTTAGCCATTCACCCCATTATTCGACAGTTAAATTCCAAATTCAACGTTTGGTATCTCGACGACGGTACCCTAGGAGGCGATGCAGATACAGTTTTAAATGACTTACACTTTCTAAAAAATGAACTCCACTCAATAGGACTTGATCTAAACCTTTCAAAATGTGAACTATTCTTATCTGCCAGCACCGACAGACAACACACCCTTTCCAAATTTATTACAATAGCCCCAGAAATTAAAATTATAGAAAAAAGCTCTCTTCGCCTCCTGGGGTCTCCTATTTTCGAAGATTCCTTTCCCAACTTTGTCGAGGAAAAAATTCAAAATTTTACTGATGTTTCGAAAAGATTACTCCAATTGAACGTGCATTCACCAAATGGACCAAATTATTCGGCATACTCTGACATCAATTTTAAACGTAGCCATGGATGACCGAGCTTGGGCTCAGGCTACTCTTCCTATCCATATGGGTGGCCTCGGCGTCCGCAAAATTTCGAGTATTAGCTTACCAGCCTTTATATCCTCGGTTCACGGCACTGAGAAATTAATCAGGAATATTCTATCTCCCTTACTGAATGATTTCAATGTGCCGTGCTTCATCGAGGCTATAGATGCCTGGAGACTCGCTTGCCCGAATTCTAATCCGCCCGACGAACCATCATCCCAAAGACGGTGGGATGAGCCGCTCTGCAAAGTAGTTCAGGAAAACCTGATTGCAACATTTACTGCTCCTGCAGAGCGAGCGCGCCTGCTGGCTGTGGGAGAGTGGGAGTCGGGTCTCTGGCTTCACGCACAACCGTCGTCGAACATTGGCACCTTGCTCGATGATAACACTTTCCGCCTCGCTGTTGCCTTACGTCTAGGTGCTCCATGCTGTTCTCCTCATCGCTGCCACTGTGGCGAAGTCGTCAACAGCCTCGGACACCACGGTCTGTCATGCAGCCGTAGTGCGGGTCGCATAGCGCGACACGCGAATATCAACGATATAATCAGACGCGCTCTTGTCACCGTCGGCGTTCCAGCCGTATTGGAACCCCATGGCCTGGCACGCGACGATGGCAAGAGACCGGACGGCATGTCGTTATTCCCTTGGAAGATGGGAAGGCCTTTAGTATGGGACGCTACTTGTGTCGATACTCTTGCGCCTTCACATCTTCCTAGCTCGTCGTGTCGTGCTGGTGCTGCCGCTGCGGCTGCGGAGAACCTCAAGCGGCGGAAATATAACAACCTTGTTGGAAGTTATATTTTCGAACCGTTTGGGGTTGAAACTCTTGGATCGTGGTCACAAGTTGTTTAAAGATCTATCGAAACGTCTAGTTGACACTTCGCGTGACCCAAGGGCTGGCTTTTACCTCGGACAGAGGATAAGCATTGCCATACAGCGTGGCAATGCCGCCAGCCTTTTGGGCACATTACCAGTCGACAGCGATGTGGAAGAGTTTTTTGACGCCATATTTTAGTTTGATTTTAGTTAGTTGTAATTAGCGTAGGGTTTTATTATTCTTATTTTTTTAATTTACTGTAATTATAGTTTTTAGTTGTGTATGTAATAAGTTAAATTGATTTAAAGTTAATAAAATTAAATGTTATATTTTAAAAAGTGTGAAATAAAAAACTTTTTACAAAAAAAAATCGACTTCACTAAAAAATGTCAAAGTCGGTGTTTCTCGATATTGTTTTTTCCTTATTTAACACCTTCCGAAATTTCGTGTTTCAGTTCTATGGTAAAATAACAATAATTTTGGACATAAACAGTTGGCTGTAACGCGTAGGCCCAGAAGTGAGCATGCTCTTTTAGGTCGTAAATCCTTACGAGGTTATATTTTACAATTTGGTGTTTAGTTTCATAGAAGTATCAATAATAGTTCAGTAATTATCCTTAAAAGTGTTTGATTTTACGCATTACAGTAAAGATTGGAAATATAATATTTTCATAGACTTTATTTTCATACAAAACACCAGATTTGGTTAAGTCCAACCTTCAAAGCCTTGAGCACAGGCGTAGGGTAGCCAGCCTTTCGGTGTTTTACATGATGCATTTTGGAGAGTGTGCGCAGGAATTGCATAACTTGATTCCACCATCGCAATTCTACTATCGGACAACCCGACGTACGGCGAATATTCACCCTTACGTTGTTGAAACCTCTACGGTCCGGACTAAACGTTTCGCCTCGTGCGAACAGTTTGCCTGCTGCGGTCTTCCCGTCCGATTATAATAGATAGATAGATAGATAGATAAAATCATTTATTGGCTACAGCACAAAACATGCACCAAAATACATAATGCACACAGATTATAAAAACTAAGCACATAGACAACAACAAATGAAAAAATAAAATAATAACACATGTAGGTACTAAGACAAAAAAAAAGAGAGAAATAGCAAAATAGACCCATAGTGCGGTGTGCATGTCGCGCTGCACCAATGGGAGTCCAGCTCAGCATGTGTCAGGCAAAAATACCTGACGCTGATATTATGCTGGATCCTTGTGGTGACATTCGGACGCTCAGATGGTTTTGAGTGAAAAGTTTTAACGAAGTGAATTTTGTAGGTGGTGAATATGTAGATAAATATATAAAGTTGTGAATAATGTAATGTACGAGTATGTGTGTGTAATGGAACATAAAAGGTGAGGTGCGGTGAGTCATAAACAGCATTTTCAATATGTATTAACCTATCAAACGCAAGCTACCAAGCGGAATATGTGGGTACGTCCAGCAGACTGTCCCGGAAACAAGGAACACGCAGACCAGCTATATGTAGGACGTATTCGAAATGAACATACCACGTTCTTTCTGTGAGGTGATGAGAAATTGTCGTAGCCTTATTCTGAACGTGTTAACACATTTAACATTCCTAATCGGCGGAGGAACATTGTTCCAGCATTTGGATGCTGCGTACCTGAAACTGCCCCTGAAGGCAGCCGTCTTGTGCGATGGAGTGGACAGTTGTTGCGAGCACTGTCTGCTGGCACATTCCCTTTTGCTTGCGATCCAGCTCAATTTATTATAAAGATAAGTCGGCTGTTTGTACTTTATCACCCCAAACAGTAGGCAAGCCAAATGCAACTTACGACGCGACTTCATTCTAAGGATAGAGTGCTTATTTAAAAACGGCGTTACGTGAGTTCTTGCTGGGATGTTGAAACAAAATCGAGCACAGGCGTTTTGTACCCTCTGGATCAGTCGATCAGTTCGTGCCAGTAGTCGAGGGCCAATAACGGTATCCGCATAGGTTAGATTCGAAAGCACAAGTGATTCAACAAGCTGGATTCGCAACTCTTCGGAGAGATATGGCCTTATTTTATAAAGGATCTTTAATCGATAGAAACATGTGCGTACGGCGGCTGCCACGTGTACTTCGTATCTCAACCCTTCGTCCATATTCAGACCCAAATTACGTGCCTCACTGACTCGACTGACCGATTCACCCAATAGGTTACCCCATTAAATGTTGATGGCACTGCACTGATTTGACATTTGGTTCCAAAAAGCATGTATTTGGTTTTAGTAGGGTTCAATACCAAACCGTTATTTTCAGCCCAACTTGCTATTCTGTCGAGATCATCGTTTAGATCCTTTAGTGCGCTGTCATAGTCACTCGGCTTAAAAGAGATATACACTTGCACATCATCGGCATAAATATGGTACCTACATCCGTTTTAAAGAACGTATAATGTCTGCACAATACAAAATAAAGATTATAGGGCCCAAAATAGAGCCTTGCGGAACTCCCCTGCTAACAGGGGTGAGTGACGAAACAAGTGACGAGCCATCGCCCAACCGGATGTCCACACGCTGCCGTTGGCTGGTGAGATAACTATGGAACCAGTGTTTCGCATCCTGATCGAAACCGTAATAGTTCAACTTTGACAGAAATAAATCAATATTGATACAGTCAAAAGCCCTTGAAAAGTCAAGCAAAACGAGAAGGGTACATAGGCCACTATCCTGTGCTGCCAAAATGTTGTCCGTTACATCTAGAAGGGCTGTAGCAGTACCGCGCCGTTTACGAAAACCTGACTAGCTCAGGCAGTATGTTTTTTTCTTCCAAATATTTCGATAACTGTTCGCATACCGCCTTCTCTGCAATCTTGGACAGGCAAGGCAGTATGCTAATAGGTCGGAGATCCTTTAAGTCTGTTGGATTAGATATTTTGGGTAACGGTCTAACAATAGCAATTTTCCAAATGTCAGAGAATGTTGTAGAGCCGATTGAACCATTCACGATGTTGGTGATGAGTTTGAGTGTGTGTGGGAGGGTTAGCAAAAGCATATTCAGGGTCACCTTATCACAGCCCTCAGCGTTAGATTGAAGCTCACGAAAGTATCTCAAAACTTGACCTATGGTTACTGGCTGCAACGTGAAATGGAAACCATCATCCCCGAAACGATGAGACTCAAAGAAATTACGTAGTGAAATGTCACAGTCTGGGTTCCCAGGAACGTTCAAAAAATGATCATTTATCCGGTCTGGGTCTCTAAAGTGGGTAGGAAGGTTCGTTTTACGATATTTGGTCAAGGCGGCATTTCGTAAGTGCATCATTAGTTTAATAGTCTCAGTAATCCAAGGGTATGATGGTTCCTTAATTAAGCGTGTCTTAACTGGAGCGTGCAAATCGTAAATTGGTAAAATGGTTTTATTCAGTTCGTCAACCATGTCATTTACATTACATAAATTACATATGTTGTCCCAGTTTATAAGAGACAAATCCTTCTCCAGCATTTCTCTATTTATTTGATTAATAGGTCTGTACGTTACTGTGTGAGGTTTATATTTACTGCGCCTAATTCACATACGATAAGCGAGTGACCATTTATTGAGCCATAAGGCTCAACTGACACTCCTCTGTGGTTGACATTAGTACAGACAACGTCGATCAATGTTCCACTGTGGTCTGTGAAATGAGTGGGTGAGCTTACCAATTGTTTTAGGCCCAGGCTATTCAGAAACTCGCTTACTTTCTTAGTTTGGCCATCAGCACTTAGTAAGTTCACATTGAAATCGCCGAGCAGTATGTAGTAGTCGCATTTTGCTAATGAACTAATGGAATCAGTTATGGCGTCGAGAAAAAGGTCTAAGTCAGAGCGCGGAGGGCGGTACGCAGTACCTATTGCAATTTTATTACCATTTAGTGTTAGGGTAATCCACATTTGTTCAATCGACTCGTATCTTGGATCAGCTGGAGTGCACAAGGTACGAACGGTCAGGCCATGTTTAAGATAAAACCCTACACCACCCATGCACAGAAAGCGGTCGCGGCGTGTGCCGCAAGCGGTACCCTGGCACAGTGGGAGCACGCAACTCTTCTCCGGCACGTAACCAAGTCTCGTTGACCGCCATTATATCGAATGAATGCCTTTCAATTGCTGCTATAAAATCATCCTGATTAGTGTTAAGGGAACCCACGTTTAGCAAACCAAGTTTAAGGTATTTTTCAAGCATATTGAATCATATTGATATACAAAAGTAAGTACAGAAACCTATTCTCGTGGGCATGAAATTCTGAAATTGTCATACACAAAATAAAATTGCATAATTTAACCATATGTCGATAGTGTAAATGACAACAATAATTATAATTAAAGGCGAAAGGAGAAGTAACTGCGGGAAGAAGTGTAAATAGGATTATTCCAATGTAAAGAGTAAAAAACTTATAAGTATTAAATCAAAAAAAATAATTTCAATTACTAATTGTATATAAGTCAGTGTATAATACATTTGTGTATAAGTTATTACATATAACAGATTTTGATAATAAATACGTGTAAATATAATAATGTTGTAAATAAAATAGGTGTATGATTTAAAATAATCTATGCATAAAAACATTATTAACTCTGTATTGAGTAATAAATAAATCAACGCCATCAATACTGTCCATAATTTGCCAAAAAGGGCGACATTAACATGACCATAGTAATTATAATTAAAGGATAAAGAAGAAGTAACTGCTGGAAGAAATGTAAACTGGATAATTCCAATGTAAATAATAAAAATTGTAAATAATAATTCAATAAATTTGACTGTAATTAATATTGTAATATGAATGACAAAAAATATCTTAGTAAAACTATTTGTAAATAATAATTGTGTATAAGTCAGTGTATAAGTTATTATATATAGCTGATTTTGATAATAAATACGTGTAAATATAAAAATGTTGTAAATATTTATCATGTTAAACATTATTAACTCTGTATCAGGATTGAGTAAAAAATAAACTACCGCCATCGATACTGTCCATAATTTCAATGTACAATGTACTGTTAATAATTTGGGTGTCTTCAAGGCTAGAGTGAATAGGCTCTTAATAAACTAGTGCGCCTCACCATCAAAGATTGCATCGTTATTTACCATCAGGTGGGATCGCAGTCAAGCACTAGTTTATCTCAATTAAAAAAAAAAAAATCACAAAATAAATTTACCAAAAACAAAGTAAGGTATGCTCTTATGCAGTGAGAGTGGCAACCTTAGTCATGTACCACCTAACAAAAGTAATGTTTCTTTTTTTAAGTTGGATAATCACCTAATGACTTCTGCCGCTCTAAAGTGGAACTGGAAGGGCGAGTCGGACTTTTCCTGATTAAACCATACCTACCTGTTTCCTACAGTTGGGTTTTTGCGTTCTAGGACCTTGGGTTTACTTTTCAGAAATTCTCCGCGGTCTTAGCGGGCATCGGCGGTTTTTTTCGATGGGAAAAATCATCTTATGACAACCCCCGCTCTTGGGCGGAGCGGGAGATAGTGTCAGACTCTTACTGACTAAAAAACCCATCCCGTTCCTTCAAGCCTTCATACCGGGGCTCGAGCGCCCTTTCGGATTACCCTGGCCCCAGTAATTACCCTGGCCCCTGGGCCTCGACGGTTGTGCTGAAAGCTCTTTGAGACGATGCTCAGCCGTCACTCTGTCCGGTTCGTGAGATACCTATAGGAGTGTGACAAACTACTCGTATTGTAGAACGGATACGAGTCATTAGAAAAGTTCCACACCCAACACCGTGGTTTAATGTGATCGTAGTAGCAACTCAGAAAGATTGGGTGCGCTATAATTATGGCGGTAAGACCCCTCTTTGAGGAGTGGCTGAAAAGACATAACGGCGTCCTTACCTTCCGCATGACGCAGGTCCTCAATGGGAATGGTCAGTTCGGGAGATTCCTGCACCGGACTAGTGCGGAAGAAACGCCCGGGTGTCACCACTATGTGGACCGCCCGGAGGACACGGTGGAGCATACGATAGAGGTGTGCCCTACCTGGGTAAAGCACCGCCGGTCCTTGGCACAGGCCGTGGTCCGGAGCGAGTAGAAATGGCAGAACGGTCGCTTCCTTATGCGAAGCAGTAATGCTAGCAAAGGAGGCGGCCGTGCGCGCGAGGCAATGAGCCTTGCGCCCCAGCCACCGGCATTCCGAACCCGATATCTGGCCACCGTAAGCGCGAGCTTAAGGACGAGGAGCAGTGGATAGCTCGTCGTCCGAACGTCCGGTAACCGTCCGGACCGAGCCCAAGTCGTCGACGGCACATAGTGTTTCACGTGCGCCCCAGGGAATTGTCAAGGCGGTGATGCGAAAGAAATCCTCTGGGCCTTGGAACAATGCAAAGAAGGAACAGGAGTGGGATTTCAGTTAGTAAAAGTCTGACGCTATCTTTCGCTCCACCCAAGAGCGGGAAAGTCATTGGATTGTTTTCCAACCTAAAAAAAAAAAACAAAAAGGATAGCACTATCCGAGTGTGTCTCGATTCGCGTCCGCTAAACCGCGTCGTACAGCGTGCGCATCACCCGCTACCGACGCTCACCGAAACAGCTACTAAACTTCAAGCAGCACGTTACTTATGTAAATTAGACGCACGGTCAGGATTTTGGATACCTGGTACAAATAGATGATGAGAGCATGATTCTGAACGCACATTCGGAACGCTATTTGGGAGATATCAATTTTTGCGTTTGACATTATGGTATTAATTACTCGTCTGAGATGTTTCGTTCAACAATATGGCAGATTTTGGAAGACTTAAAGGGTGTTAACTCTTCCGTCGACGATGTCATTCTATGGGCATCGAGTAAGCCTGACCATGACGCGAGGTTGCCCGATCGAGCACGAGAGGTCGTCATGAGATTCAATAAGTATAAATGTGAATTTTGTGTGGAACAGGTAACCTACTTGGGACACGTTTAGCGCAACAGGAACGCGTAAAAATAAGTTAAAGGCAATTCAGTTCATGCCAAGTCCCCACGATAGGCAGTCATTACAACGATTTTTTATTTGTCAAAATTCATCCCAAACTATTCAGATATAGCTTCATCGCTACGTACATTGTTGAAGCAAGATTCAGAGCGATTGTAGGATGAGGTGCAAGATTTAGCTATAGAGCGGTTGAAAGACTCGGTGTGCGGTGCGCCTGTGTTAGCTCTATATTCGGCCCGCGACTCGGTTTTGTTATCAGCAGATGCGACCTTGCGCGCATTATCGCTGAGCAGCCGGCCAGATGAGTTTAACACGGTAACACTAAGGCTCCAAATCAAAGTCAAAGTCAAAGTCAAAATATTTTATTTTACATAGGCCTACATGGGCACTTATAAAACGTCAGAAGCTAGTGCACGGTTCGAAATTGGTCGTTTCCTATGGAGAAGAACCGGCACGAAACACCATGGTTACTCTTTTAAAAAATGTGTTTGTTGTTACAAAATTGATAGTTTATGTAAGAACAGTGTAGACCAGTCAATATTGTACACAAAAAAAGCACAATAAAAATAATCATAATAAAAAAAGTAAGTCGTAATAGGAAGTAGTCTAAGAGTTAGTGGAGTATACAGTGTTCTCACATTATTAAAAAAAAATATTATTATTATTGGATTTATCCTATTAATTATCACCTACTAGACTCATACTAGACACATAGGTACATTACAAATATATTAAATCAAATTGTATTAATAAATAAATAAATAAGCCTTTATTCAGACCTTAATTAAAATTGTTGAACACAAAGTTATTATATACAAAAAGTTTCTTAATCTAACAACTCTGACGAGTTAGTGACACCAACAACCTGGTCTGTTTGCCCAACTTTGGCAAAGGCCTCCTCCATTTCCTTCCACTCTGCTCTATTCTGAGCTCTTCTAGTCCATGTACTCCCTGCTATGTTTTTGATTTCGTCATCCCATCTTCGATACTGTCTACCTCGATTTCTTTTCTTATCCCTAGGGTACCAATATATTGTGTTTTTATTCCACTTTTCAATGCCTCTGACTATGTGGCCGGACCATTTCCACTTTAGTTTTCTTATTCTTGTTGTGACATTCTCAATTTCCATGCGTCTTCGGATAGTGGTGTTTCTTATTCTATCAGATTTTCTTACGTTTAGCATACTTCTTTGCATTGCGGTCTGACACGTTTCGAGTTTTCTATATTGTGCATTGGTGAGAGCCCAAGTCTGGCAGCCATATGTCAGGACTGGGAGTATACAAGTGTTATACAATTTTGTTTTGACGTACGTTTTAATTTCCGTGTTCTTCATTATTTCCTTGAACCCCCAGTAGCGTTTCCATGCATTTCCAATCCTTTTGTCGATTTCTTTAGTCATTATATCAGTGATCGAGATTTGTTGGCCCAGGTAAGTATATTCTTTCACAAACTCTACCGGCTCGCCGTTTAGAAGGATAGTGTCTTCCAGTGCGTTTGTCATGGCTTTAGTTTTAGTAGTGTTCATCGTCAGACCTACCTTGCGGCTTTCTCTATCCAGATCAGAGATCATGTTTTGTAGTTGGTCTGTTGTCGTTGCCAGTATTATTATGTCATCCGCGAACCGCAGGTGTGTAAGATTTTCGCCGTTTATATTAAGTCCATACTGGTCCCATTCCAGCCTCCGAAATATATCTTCCAGTACAGCTGTGAATAATTTAGGTGACAGTGGATCTCCTTGGCGTACGCCTCTGTTTATGTTTATTTGTTTCCCCTGTTTCTCCAATTTTATTCTCGCTGTACTGTTGGTGTATATGTTCTTCAGAATCCTGATGTACTTCTGGTCGACTCCTTGTTTCTTCAGACATTGCCAAATACTGTTGTGTTCTATTGAGTCAAATGCTTTGTTGAAATCGATGAAGCAACAATAGAAGGGCACTTTAAATTCTTTGGCTTTTTCAAAAATTTGTCTTACCGTTAGTATTATGATCTAATGTTGAATAGCCTGACCGGAAGCCAGCTTGTTCCTTGGGCTGGTTTTCGTCCAGAATTCTGGTTATTCGCCGTAAAACAATTTTCGCAAAAATTTTGTAAATGTTCGACATTAGGCTTATTGGTCTATAGTTATTAATTTCTCTTTTGTCACCCTTTTTATGTAGCACGATGATCGTTGATGTGGTCCACTGTGTAGGGATTTCCTCGGTGTGAAATATGTCGTTGAAAATGTGTTTAAGTAGTGGTGCTATCTCGTTTTTACAATCTGCGAGTAATTCGTTATTGATATCGTCAGGGCCGGGAGCTTTATCCTTCTTCTGTGTTTCTATTGCCTTGTTTATTTCTTCTATTAGTATAGGCGGTACCGCGTCGTTGTTACTTAAGTCGGTGTTTTCTATTTGGTTCTTGCTGGAGTAAAGGTTTTCGTAGAATGTAGTTGCTATTGATAGTATGTCATATCTTTTTGTCTTCGTTTTGGAAAGTTGGTCTTTCATACTGGGTATCCAGTTTGTATTTCCTTTTAAAGTTTTTAAAGCTTTTTTAATGCCTCCAGTTCTGATGTGTTTCAAAAGTTTCCCGCCTGACATGTTCTCTATCTTTTCTTATTTGGGTATTGATTTCTTTGCTTATTTCGCTAATTTTGTTTCTGATAGTTTTTGTTTTGTTTGTTGTGTTTAACAGTTTTGATCTTGCTTCTAGCAGTTTAGTTACTTTCTCGGATAAGTTTTTCTTATCCTTCGTATTATTCTTAGTGTGAGCTTCTGGTCTCAATGTCATTATTTCATGTAGTGTGTTGTACTTCTGCTGAGTATTTATGCCCTCGAAAGATGATTCTGTCACCAATTTGAGTTTCTCTTTGATGGTGTTTATAAATTGTTTGTTATTTGGTCTTGATGTTCTAACTTTGAAGGGTCGACTTTGAAGAGAGCATATTGACATGTTCAGACGTGCCCTGAGGACTCGGTGGTCGCTATTGAAATTCAAATTAGTGGTGCCGCAATCATCAATTAATTTTGGTCTATTTGTTAAGATGTAATCAATTTCGTTTTTAAAACGGCCGTCTGGTGATTCCCAAGTCCATCTTTTTGAAACTCTTTTCTTGAATAGGCTGGTCATTATCTTCATGTTATTTTCCATCGCCATTTCTATTAGTTTTTGTCCGTTTCTTGTTCTTTTTCCACTGCTGTAAGGGCCAAGTACAACAGCTTCTCCATTTCGTGGCGTTCCAATCTGAGCATTAAAATCCCCCATTACTATACAGTGTTTGTATGTGTGCTCTTTCAAAGCGGTGTTGAGAGCTAAGTAAAATGCATCGATTTCTAAAGTAGATGACTGCTCTGTTGGTGAGTAAGTTTGCACTATAGACCATATTTCCTGTTTTGGAGGGATTTTAATATTTAATATAGCAATCCTGTCCGAGACTCCTATTATTTCTACGATGGAGCTCTTGAGTTCATTCTTTATTAGAAATCCTACTCCGTATTTTCCCGGAATATCGCCTCTATAGTATAGTGTAACTTTATGATACTCTTTGATAGCTTCTCCGTGTCTTCTCACTTCGCATAATCCTATAATGTCCCATTTAATATCCTCTAATGAATACAGAAGTTCCTGTAGCCTGTCTTCGGTCCTCAGAGAACGTGTATTATACGTAGCTATGTAAATTTGCTTGGTGTTTCGTAGTTTATTGTTTTCTAAGGAATTGGTTTGTTGTAAGGAATTTATAATTGGAGGGTAGTGGTCGCCATTCCCCACGGTGACCAACCGGCTTGGGGAATGTGTTTTAGCTGTTTCTTTGGATACATATTCGTAGCTTAAGTTGGGTTTCCTGTTGTCGGTGTCTGTTAGGCGTTTTTTGATGTTGAGAATAGTGAAAGTGATGTGGCTCTACCCCGAGATACAAAGTCCATCATGTTTGTTTTAGTGAGTTTCTTTGGTGCAGGGGCAGGTGGTTGGTTTGGCGACTTATTTGAAGGACTAATGCAGTCACTTTTCCTCTTGCCTATTTTATCCTCTCTCGGCTCTTTAATGACTATTTTATCTTTGACGAAATAACAAACATTTCCTTTTTTGCGCTCTTCTTTTAGTTGGGGTAACAGTTGTTTCCTATTCTCCAGGATTTCTTTGCTGAGGTCTTATTTAATGTATATTTCGGAATTCAGTTTCTTTTTATTCCTAAGCACTTCGTTTCGTCTCCAGTTTGTTGTGAAAGTTACAAGAATGGGGCGCGGTTTGTTGTCTTTCTTTTCGCCAAGTCGGTAAGCGCTATTTATTTCATTTGGCTTTATGTGTATATTCATTTCTTTTTCTATAATTCCTAATACGGTTTCCAAGGGGGATTCACCACGTTGTGGCTCTTTTACCCCAAAGAAAAGGATGTTGTTTTTCTTTTTGTGTTCTTCCAAGGATTTAATTTTGTCGTTTAGGGTCTTGACTTCAGCTTTCAAGATTTTGTTTTCTTCAGCTAGCGCTGTTAATTTTTCATTAATGTTTTCTGATACATTTCTCGTGACTGCTTCTGTTATCTCTCTTGTTTGCATTGCCATTTCTTCTTTCAATTTATTCCAGAATTTCTCCATCTCATTTTCCATTTTATAGGGAGTTTTTTAGAAGTTTGCAACACTAGTTAGTGGTTGGCAACACTTGCTTTGAGTTATCAACACTCGTTTTGAGTTGACAACACTAGTTTTGAGTTGGTAACACTTGATTTGAGTTGGCAATACCAATTGAAGGTTGGCAACTCTAGGTCATTGTTGGTAACACCAGTACGGAACTACCAACCTCAGCACGATATGAACAGTAACAGTGTCTATGACCAGGATTATGATTGGTTGAAATCTGACAGCTGTCTACTTGTAGGAATAGTGACACTTTTCTAACCTGTTTGCTTTTGTGTTTCGAGAATTTTTGGCTTGTTTTTTCACGCTTCGTGCCTCCGATTTATATGCACTACTTGAATTCGTCAACTACTTGCGTTCGATTTGGCAGTGTAAATTAATTAGTTTTGAGAGAGCAACAACAATAGGTGTTTACTGTTTGACACCGGAAACTACTAGATTTATTTATTTATTTATAATTCTGTAAAACATTTTTTAAATTCCATCAATGGCAAGGTTTTTATGTGTTCAGGAATTTTATTAAAGATAACAGGAGCCATACAGATCACACTTTTTTTTAATAAGCTAGTTTTAAATGTGCCTGTGCATAGTAGGTTCTGATATTGTGATCTTAATGATGTACTTCGTTTTCTAGTTTCTGTTAATATTGCAAATAAATTACGGTTTGTTATAACAAATATTGCTAATTCGAGGATATATAGGCATGGGAAAGTTAATAATTTCTGGGACTTAAACATGGGCACACAACTGTCAGTAACTTTGAGGCCAAATATAGCTCTCAAACAGCGCTTTTGAGCTTTAAAAATGCTTTCTCGTTCACTACAGTTACCCCAAAATATTACACCAAACCTTAAGATAGAAATTACGAGACCATGGTAGGCCACTAATGTTGTTGGCAGATTTACTTTTTTGGATAGGATGTATAACATAAACGCGGCTGTGCTTAAACGTTTACATATATCTTCTGCTTGCGGCTTCCATGTTAACTGGCTATCAATTAAGATACCTAAAAATTTTGTGCTATTCACTTTATCGATAGTTTGGCCATTGAAGTTGATGTTCATGTCACCTGTAGATATTCGTTGGTGAAAATGCATAGTTTTAGTTTTTTGCAGATTTATAACTAAGTTATTATTGTTAAGCCATTTTATTAAACAGCTGATTGAGTTATTGATGTCATTTACGTATGAGTTTTTATTGATACATGAAACAATTGAAGTACTGTCGTCTGCAAATAAAACCATTGGATTAGATATATGACGTGGCAGGTCATTAATATATAATAGGAAAAGTAAAGGTCCGAGGGCACTTCCCTGTGGGACTCCATATTTTATTTCTTTAAATGACGATAAAGATTTTAGTTCCTTCTTAGATTTTAAACACAGGCTTGATATCTCTGTACATTGTCTACGGCCTTTGAGGTAAGTTTTTATTAAATTTAGAGCATTGCCACGAATACCGTACGCATCAAGTTTGGTTAAGAGAATATCGTGGTCCACGCAGTCAAAAGCTATCGACATATCGGCATATATTGCACATACCGGTATTTTGGAATCTACTTTAGGCATTATTTCATGGAGAAAATCAAAGATGGCCATGTTTATATTTTTGTTTTTCCTGAAGCCCTTTTGTTCATCACATAGTATGTGGTATTTAGTTAGGAAGCTGTCAAGAGATTCATAGATGATTTTCTCTATGATCTTTGAGAATATAGAAATAAGAGCAATTGGCCTATAATTTACCATTTCATCTTTATCATTTTTTTTATATACTGGTATAACTATTACGCTTTTGAGACTTTCAGGAAATACGCCAGACTGTATGCTTACATTAATAATGTGAGCAAGGGGCTCAGCTATGCAATGTGCAACAAATTTGATAACTGTTCTTGAAATGCCATCGAGGCCAGAGCTCTTTTTATTTTTTAGGTTTTTAATTATACGTATTACATCTTGGGGTATAACTGGGGCTATAAATATCGTATGTGGGTTTATATTTATGTTAATGGTATCGCGTAACGTATGTTTAGATATGCCAGAGGTTTGTTCAATGAAAAAGTTATTAAAAGACTCAGCTATTAAATTAGGGTTTGATATTATTTCATCTCCATTTTTTATTTGAGAAATGGGTTCTCTTACAATTTTGTTATTATTAATAATTTGCCAGGCCGTTTTGGATTTGTTTTTTGAGTTATTTATTAAGTTGTTATTCTGAGCTTTTTGTGTAAGTTTAATAATTTTCTTAAAGTTTTTGTCTCTGTAGCCATAACAGTTGTCGTTGTTTTTTGCTACATATTCGTATCCCTCGAGAGACCCATTTTATTTTTTTCTCAGATTTTACAGTTACTAATTTACACGGGAAACAGAGGTCATGTAACAGTCGGAAAATATCAAGAAAGTTATCATAGGCTTTGTTAGCATCCTCTGTATTATATACATCAGAAAATGATAGACTTTCAAGGTGCGATCGAAATTTAATAAGGTTTTCTTGGGTAATATCTCGCTTTAGTGTTCTCCATGTTTTTATTTGATTCGTTTTATTAACTTTTATTTTAATCAATTGAGCAGAGTGGTCAGATAGTCCAAAGTCGGTGACTTCATGTTGGCACTTCTGCTTAAGATTATGTGCAAAATTGTCTAAACTAGTGCTGCTTCATTTGATAACCAATTATTATTGTGATGTAGTTTTCAGAAAAAGATATCTTTTTAGTGCTATTTGTTGTTAAATAGACAGCATAGTACAAAAATAAGCACTGGCTAAACTCAATTGCTGATAACCCGTTATCTGCGGTCATTCAACTCAATGCAGATGATTATGTACCTAGTATGTAGTGCTATCAATGCTTCGTATCGGTGAAGGTCAGAGGTGAACTTGATATATTTTTATTTTTTTGTATTTTCTGTCTCTTTGTTTTGAAGGATATAAATAGTGCTTGACTGGGATTTCACCTGAAGGGAAGCAATGATGCAATCTTTGATGGTGAAGCACACCACTTTATTAACAACTATCATGTATGAATGAATAAATATACCATGTTTATTGACTAAAGCTTCGAAGACATCTAAATTGTAATAGGACGGGAAGTCCGCAGCAGGCAAATTGTTCCAGTCCTTCGATGTACGCGGTATAAAAGACGAGGTGGAGGGTTTATTTCAGATCGTAGAAATATCAACGATGTAACAGTAGGCGTCACCATTGTGTGGACCGCCTGGTCCGGAGAACATGGTGGAGCATAATGGGGGAGGTGTGCCCCGCTTGGGCGGACCACTGCTGTGTCTTCGTGGGGGCGATCGATGCCAGTGACCTCTCGCGGCGAGCCCTGGTACAGGACATGGTCTGGAGTGTGGGGAATAGCAGGCAGTCGCCTCCTTCTGCTAAACAGCAATGCTAGGGAAAGAGGCGGCCGCACGCGTGAGGGAACGGACATCCTGACACCGCAGCCGCCGGGGTTCCGACCTTGATTTTTTCCCACCTTAGACGTGGGCTTACAGATGACGAGCAACGAGTAGCTTACCATCCGGCTGTCCGGTAACAATCTGGACCGAACCCGAGTCGTTGTGAGCTCGTACTGTTCCACGCGCGCCTCAAAGAGATGTTAGCAAAACCGCAGTTGCCTAGAACGCCGAAGCCTACTGGGGTCATAAGTTGGCTTCCAAAAGGAAATCCAGGAACGCTAATCTAGTGTAGTATGATCAGACCATTTTGACAAGACTGATATGTTCCTGAACATCGTTCGCTTTTGGTATGCGTATGGTTACCTATTTCGTCAGCGTAGAGCACTAAGGTCATTGACTACCCTGTTTTTTTTTTCTAGACAACCCTTCTCCTTCTTATCCGACTTCTTATACCCAATTCCTTTGTTTTGCCCGTAGTAAAAATCTCCGATCGACAAATAATCGTCTACTACGATGTCCCCCTCACACGGCTCGCGCTCTGGGTTTATTCGGTCCTCTTTCTTTGTCCAAGCAATTTTTCTTTGGAATGAGCTCCCGTTGAATATCATTTTGCAAGAAGTTGGTAGAATCAACACAGTGTTGATTTGACGGATTCGTTTCTCATAATAATTTTGTTTATTTGCATGTATTTATATAAGTATTATTTTACTTGTATAAGTTTTATTTATATAATTATGTATTTATTTCAGACTATCTTTTGCCCGCGCTGCTTCGCTCCTGCTCTTCCCTATTCCACCCTACTATACCCTACTCTACCCTGCTCTACCCTACTCTACCTTGTTTTTATGACCGAAATTATTTCCGCCTTCCAATGCTATTAATATTGATATATTGTCGCCAAGTATATCACCCCCATTTGTTCCTCTAAGTATGCAATAATCAGGCATAAAGTATTGTCGTTACATGTAATTTTTAAAAGTTAATGAATATTGTATTGGACTTACCCTCTTTTTATTATCTGCCTCCCAAAGACCACCGAAATGTGGAGCATAAGGAGCAATAAAGATGAAGTTAATCCCTTCAGGGGCAATGTCACCAGACAACGTATTGTTATATTCTTTTAAAAATTTACCGAGTTCATTATAAGCGCCTAAAAACTAGGTTCCGTTGTCGGAATATATATGCGTAGGTTTACCTCTACGAGACATAAATCGACGAAGTGCTGACAAATAATTATAACAGGTTAAGTTACCAATCAACTCAGTGGACTGCCTTTGTCGTGAAACAAATAAATAATAAAATATAACCTTTACAAGTCGACAACCAAGACCTTGACGAGAAGCTGACAGTATGGGCCCCGCGTACTGCAGTATCAACCTCAACACATCCGAATGGATGACCACCGGACGCCGTCGCTGTAATTTTCCCCACAATGAAAGTAATTGGTTTAGCCGTGAAGCGACTACAAACAATACAACGATGATAACATAATTCTGTGGCTCTTGTGAAAAAGGATGTAAGTCCAAAAATGCCATTTTACAGGAGACGCAAAAAACACTCCGCGTGCTTCAAAATTATTTATTTATTTATTTATTTGTCCAATTCAAATGCGTGTTTGACCTAGTGTGACATTTGAACCGCTAGCTAATGAAATACATGTGATATTTTTTTAGGTAAACAATTAATGCTCTTTAATATTATTGGGTTATTTTTTATGTAAAGTTAAGAGTTTTTAAAAAAGTGACTTACACCAATTACAAAATGAATTCCTTGAGGGTATAAAATATTAATTCCTGTAAGTGAAAAGGGATACGCATTTGATATTATTTAAAAAAAATTAATTACCTAATGCAAAGAAATATTTTTTTCCTTTATTTTGGTGAAAACTGATGTAAGTCCATACCATTACTAACCAAACCATTTTTAAGGACTAAGTGTTGTTGTATCGATACGTGGATGATTTAATTATGTTAATTAAATTAAAAAACAAAATTTTTATTTTTCTGTTTGAAAGGACATAAATGGACTTGAAACCAACTTTTGTAGTTTTTGGTGTCAGTTGAACCCATAGATATAAGAAAGTGCACCCTTTTACACAAAGTTAGAGTTTATTTTAGAGTTAACTTAGATTTATTTTCACCAAACGATGGAGCATTTTTTTCTGATCATTTCGATATACTTAACTTCGACAAAATCGGACTTATACCCCTTTTCACTAGGGCCATAGAATTTAGATAAATTATGTTATCAGGGGCTTGGCCGTGGCCGTGGCCGTGGGCGAGACCCAGCTAGGTTACGCCCACCTATTTAATTGGGCAGTACGTATCCCTAATATGGGCCAATAATAATTGCGATCCTGTGTGAATTCAAATTTGATGTGTATATTCAAATAATAATAGTTTAGAAAATCGATGAGTGGACTGTATTAAATACCGATTTTTTTTCTCGAATGAAAATGATAAATTTTGTAAGCGACCACCTACACGGGTTAACTTATGCTCATCTAGAAATACATTTAGTTTATTCAGTGGACTCCCTTTTGAGAAGCACTGTATTTTTAATTAATTATAATTAATGTTTAGGAAATGATTCTATCTGAGACTGTTGCGCGCGGAGGGGTATTATTATTACGAAATTGCGCGTTTTTATGTAAATAACAAAAAAAACCGACTACGGCAAAGCCAAAGGGGGAATAAATGTGACTGAAGATACGCGTGAGTACAGGAAGTAATGAGGGGAGGATGAGAGTAATCATTCTTGAGCATAACTTATCATAGCCGACCGCGGAAGAAGTAATCGCGAGGACATATTTCTTAACATCAATCTCAGTAACGGCAAACTAGAATGACCATCTGCAAGTTTTATTTTTTTATTATTATTATTAATCGAATTCTACTGTATGTGTGAGGTATGAATGAAAGTTTTTTCTTTCTTTTCTTTCTTTATCTAGTGTCATAGCTTTGACACAAGGATCCAGTTCGGTTCGACGGCACGATCGTCCCATTTAGTACAGATGTAAAGGATCTGGGCTTGATCATCGACAGTACTATGAACTGGCGTCAACCATCGATTATGGTGACGTGTGCTATTATGACCTGAATGCAGATCTTCTCATATATGGTTTACTGGTACTTATGTCTATTTTTGTATTCGTCTTCTCTCTTTCATTTATTGCACCTACCACCCAAAGGTTGACTGGCAGAAAATGCCTGAGACATTAAGTACGCCTCTGTACTTTTGTGTGCATAAAGCATTTAATAAATAAATAAAAGGGAAGATGAGAGAAATGGTTGCCGAGATCATTAAGGTTCACATCTTTACACTGATTGGTTGGTGATTTGCCTGTGCCAACAGACTTAAGAAATTTCCATACGTCGGAAGAACTACGGTTATGGAGTTGTTCGTGGAAATAGCGTCTCCTGGCAACTTAACACAGACGCTTACAGCTGTTACGCAGTAAAATAAAACAAAAAAAGAAAGATTCAGCTCAGAAGGTCTACGCTTATATATTATTATAACCTACCTGCTCTTAGCTTTGTCCCTGCGAGCCATAAGCTCTTTAATATGAAGAGTTATCCAAGGTGCTGGATTATGTTTTACCTTCTTTCACTGTGCGCGGTCAGCTATGTTAACATTTGTTTGGGTATAACAGAGACAAACATATAAAATTGATTCTCTTATGAAGCGTTGCGGCGGTGTTTTTTAGAAACCAAATTTTGTGAGGCCGAAAAGGGCTCATACGCACTGCAAAGAAGTTTTACTTTGCCTCTAACAGACCTCATACGCACTGGCTGAAAGACCATGAAAAATGGCACCGCAGCGAGCATGTTAATGTTGCCACTAATATAAATCTTGGTCAAGTAACATACTCGTAGTTATGCTATGCTTTTTATAATAAATACTTTGGAAATACATTTCCGCATTAAATAATAAACATAAAAATAAATGTTCCTTGTGCTTAGAATATATTGGCTAAAATGACAATACATTATGATGTTGTCACAGCAATAAATACAATATCGAGAATCACATCACGAGAAAAAGCATGGCATTAGCCATTTCATCAGCCGTACATACATAACTACACCTCCTCCTCCACCCTTGCCGGTGCCAGACCAAAATAACTTTTTAGACGCTCGCGAGTTCAAGTAGTGAAGTGATTTTGATCGAGCAAAGCGGCTTAATTTAAAAGGAATCTAGCCAAGCAACTGACAACAACAACTGCAACAGGTCATATTAATAATAACTGTTTATTTCAGGCATCGGAGGCCCATAGAAAAAAATACATACAATAATCTTAAGCAATACTTAATAAACTAATACATACTTCTTATTATAACAATAAAACTTATTTTATATTATTATACACAACTAACTTATTTTATATTACATCGCGGGTCTCAAACCATAGGGGCGTAAACGCAAAAATGTGACTTTTCGTTTTTAATGCCATTGGATTCTACTATAAGCAATACATTATCTGAATTTTTCTTATATTTTTTTGTGAATCTGTAATGTACCATAAATTAAAAAATATTATTTGCCGTAAGCTGGAGAGTCTAGAATTATTTTTAGACCAAATAGTCGTATACTTGACGTAAGAGCAATACTATTGCTTACTGGAGCAGTTTCGACGTGCCACAGAGACGTACGCACGTACGACTTTCAATTTTATCGTGAATCAAAGAAAATCGTATCGGACCATAAAGAAAAATATGATGTAACTCTAGACCGTGTGACATAGTTTAAATATCTTGGACATATAGTGACTGAGAGAAGATTATGTGATGATCAGGATATTGAAAGGGAGCGCAGGGCACTGTCAGTGCGCGGTAATATGCTGGCACACAGATTTGCTCGGTGTACAGCGGAAGTAAAGATAAATAAATAAATAAAATAAAAAGCCTTTTATTTCTTGCATTACAAGTACGAAAATAAAAATAAAAATATGTAGTAAAAATGATTTACAAAATAGTTGGGAATCCAAATTGATTGATCCAAACGCTAAAGTAAAGATAACACTGTTTAAAGCCTTTTGCCAGACGTTTTATACCAGTGGACTGTGGACAAACTTTACAAAGAGAACTTACAGTGCCTTTTCGCGTCCAGTACAATAATGTATTCAGGGCGCTGTTCCGGCTTCCTAGGTGCTGTAGTGCCTCTGGGATGTTTGCCGACGCCAGTGTGGTTGACTTCTACGCATTAATGCGCAAGAAGGTTGCGTCAGTAATGAGACGTGTACGTGGGAGCCGAAACAGTGTACTGAGAATGATCGGTGACAGATATGATACTGCACTACTGGGCAGGTTTACGGAGCTTTATGTTATGGGGGTTCAGTGAGCCTGCTGACTTGGACAGTTGTTAATTTTTTGTATTGACTTTGAATTTAAATATTTTGTCATTTGATTTTGATTTCATTTATTTATTATGATTTTAATGTTAATTTGAGACTTAATTTATTTATTGTGATGTTGATTTTAATTTTAATTTGATTTGTTTATTGTGATTTTAATTTATTGTTTTATTTATTTTTACTATAAGTTATAATGTGAATTGATTTGTTTTGATTTTAATTTATATTTTTAATTGATTTATTTTATGATTTCATTGTTTTTGTTTTAATTTCATTCAGTTTTGTCCTGTTTTAATATGAGATTACTGGCTATGGACTCTTGTCTGATAATAAATTATTTTTTATTATTTTTTTATTTATTTTATAAAGGCGTATGAACATACGACTGTTTATTTTACTTTAACCTGAAATCATTTTGTCAAGCTATATAGACGTTAGTGATGTAACGAATATTCGCTTTCGCGAATATTCGCACGTTTTTTGATATTCGTATTCGCATTCACGAATATTCGCATATTTTTTTGATATTTGCATTCGCATTCGCAAAAAACATGCGAATATTTGGCGAATGTTTCTAACCAACAAAAAGGAAATAATATTTTGATTGAATGGATCTAGAAAGACAATACAAGTTATATGATTTTATATTTACTTTAATATTTTTCATCATATCACACAACTTTATTTCACATTTGCAGAATCACAAATTGTGAAACAACATGTTCACCTCAAATCATAACAAATCTTTTCGAATGAATTTAACTGTTTCTCCAGATGGGTGCGTGACGAGCATTTCGGATATTCGTATCCATCAGGGGTTATGGGACATCTCGCCCACGTAAAAACTGGCCTGTGGGCCAGATGTCCACTTTTTAAAATGTGCATGGGTAGATTCGCCCGAACCAGTTTAGTAAAACGGGCCAGATGTCCACTGTTAAAAATTGAAGGGATAATTCGTCCTAATTGGTTATTTATTAATTAAATAGCTGATAAATCTGCAAATCATAGCATCAAATGATAATTTAATTGTTTTTACAAAAAACAAACAGTTCAGTACCTAATCATCATATATTAAACTTTTAAAACTATTATATATTAAATTAGTCTAAAAGAATTAGTGGATCAAGAGATAAGCGTAGGACACTGCATTGAAAAATTATGTAATTTGTAAAATTATGTATTATACGTAATTAGGGTATTTGTAAAACACTAACAACTCTGTAGGACTGTATAACTTACATCATAAACAACAATTTTTGTTCTATGACTTTTTACAAAACATAACACTTTTACCAAAAACAAACCTTCAAGATTTCGTTGTACTATCTAACACATTTCAACTCTGTATTTTGCTGTAAGTAACCTCCTACGCCTCCCGCGCACGATCTCCGCTCCCCTCTGTTATTGTACTATCGCTTGCTTCGCGTAGACTTTGTAACATTTAGAACGCTCAATTTAAATATTTTTATTTTTGTATGAAAATCTAATGGAAAAAAAATGTTGTTTATGATGTTCTTAACATAGTCCTGAAAGGTTGCTAGTGTTGTACAAATAACCCTGTATAATATATTCTTTAAGCGGTTCATTGAGTCCAATGCCAAGGTAGCTGCTAGAAAACTCGGCATTCTTGCAAAGGTACGGCGATACTTCACACCGGTATAGCTTCTAATGTTATACAAATCACGATCTGGACTAATCGTTTTGCCTTATCATATAAACCGCGTACATTTGGAACAATTAGCCTGCTACAGTCTTCTCGTCCGATTATAATTTAGGTGTCTTCAAGGCTAGAGTGAACAGGTTAGGCTCTTAATAAATTAGTGCGATTCGAAAAAACCTATGTAATTTAAGTTTCAAGTTATACTAATTATGTACTTAAACTACTACTACTTACTACTACTACTTACTACTTTACTGTTTTTTTTTTTTTAAAAACAATTAAATTATCATTTGATGCTATGATTTGCAGATTTATCAGCTATTTAATTAATAAATAACCAATTAGGACGAAATATCCCTTCAATTTTTAACAGTGGACATCTGGCCCGTTTTACTAAACTGGTTCGGGCGAATCTACCCATGCACATTTTAAAAAGTGGACATCTGGCCCACAGGCCAGTTTTTACGTGGGCGAGATGTCCCATAACCCCCATCAGAAGGACGTTCGTAGTGTTCGTAGTATAGTCTAGTCAAATTAGGTCATTTTTTAATAAAGATTGGAATAAATTCTCTGGAGAGGCAAAAACGTTTCTGATGGTTTTGTATGAGTGAAAAATAGAGTATAAAAAAAAAATCATTTGGCATTTTTAACCATTTTGGAAGGGGGTGAAAACTGTTTATTGCTCATAAAACCGATTCGCAAAAGCATGTTTAGTCCGAGAGTTAGCACAAACCAGATCTTTTCTTATCCTATCTGAGAGTAGCTATTGGATTAAAATAAAGTTCAGTGTGTCTTAACACAAAAATGTAGTTTAAAAAAAATATTGTCGTACTGTTAGAATAAACAAACTTTGACCAGTTATAATTCGTTCTACCGTTACCGCTTGTTTGGTAACTTGGTTAAGGCTTCTAGTTTAATTTATACACAACAAAGTTATAGGGCGTTGAAAATGGCCAGAACTCTGAACTGTTTCGAGAAAAGAACGGTACGGCTGTGCCGCTTTTTTGCTCGTCTTGGCCCCAAATACAACCACTTCCATGGGTGTTCAGGGTAATATTATGATTTACCTGCATTTAGGTTGGCCCTCGGCGCTGACACTACAATTTCCTTGGAAACAGTAGTCCTTACAGATGGACACTTGGCACCTTTCTCCAGAGTAACCGGTTATACAGCTGAAATAACGAAGACACAGAAGAGTTATATAATCAAGAAAACTAAAACATAATTTTACATGTTACATTAGTACATGTAACAGATGCACGAGGTGCGCGACCACTGCGCTGTTTCAGGTGCTCTATAAGTATATCTTAGATCACACTGACGTCGGTGAGGGGACTCGGTCTACAACTCACTATCAGCAAGTGTGCTGATGAATGCTGCTCCCTTCTCTGTGTGAGAAGAGGCCTCTGCCCTCCAGTGAGATGATAGCGGGCAGGCATTCTCTTTACATTTATAATTTTATTCTTCTGTACCTGAGTAGGATATTGAAGTCATCATCATCATCACCATCAGCCTTTTTAATGTTCCCACTCCTGGGACTCAGGCCTCGTCTCTAGGAGAGGGAATAGGCTGTAATCCAGCACGCGGGCCCAGTGCGGGTTGGTGAATGTCACATGTCTTCGAATTTTTGGTTCTAGGACATGCCGGTTTCCTCACGATGTTTTCCTTCACCATTTTGAGAGCAGTGATGATGAAATAAATTACACAAAGTAATGCGTCTGGCTGGGTTCGAACCCGCGACCTACAACTCGTAAGTGGGGGCCGTTACCACTCGGCCATCACTGCTCTATGGATATTGAACTCCTTTTATAGAATTCGTCTGATTTCTTTTTATTTCTATACATACACACTTCTAACAAAAGAAAGACAAATCAAATCATTGTTAACATTTGTTCGAAGGTTCTGTTTATTTCAAAAGAAACTTTCAGCAGACCTGCTGAACAAGAGATGTTTTAGGTGAGAAATCATCTAATGACTTATCTCGCTCTAGGGCAGAGCGGGAGGGCGTGCTAGACTTTAACTGACAAAAACCCACTCCTATGTTCCTTATTATTCTTGCGTTCCAGAACTCTATAGAATCTCAGATATATACATATCTATAGTAGCTTTATTTTGATGTTTATAGAGTTTGGGTAACAATAGAATCGGGCGTACTGACATCTGTTAGGTCCGCTAGTTAGTTATAAAATGTATTATCTATACAACGAACTCCATGGGTAACATGGTATATATTTACCTGCATTGAGGTTGGCCCTCAGCACCGACGCTACAGTTTCCTCGGAAACAAAAATCTTTACAGATGGACACGTCGCATCTGTCACCATGGTAACCTGCTGTGCACTGGCAGACTCGCTTATTGTCCACATTCAAAGAACAAACACCTCCGTGTAGACAATATTCATGGCACACCTTTAGTTCGCACCTCTCCCCGGAGTATTCGGTATTACAGCTGAAATAATGAAGATAAGAAACAGCGTTACTCAGCAGACCAACAGATATTGTGACTAGTTGTAACACGCAAACGAGGTGCGCGACCACTGCGCGTCACTAAACATGATTTACAATCAAATAGAATGTTCATGAATTCGATCAGCAATGAAGAACTTTAGTATATTTCAGGGGTTGCAAGTACTCATGAAAATGAACCTATTCTTTATTGACCTATATATTTATTAACCCTAAATCCTTAAAAATAGTCAGCTTTTTCTTACATTTTGCCAATTAATATAAACATAAACTGTATTCGTAGGTATTTGTAGAAAAGAGCTGATCCTGTAGTAAAAGTTGCGTTCGCTTGGGGTTTAATGAATCAAGTCTCTGTCCCACAGTTCACAAGACACATTAATCATTGAAATTAATATGTGTTCAATTTGTTTAGGTGGGAAATCATCCAATGACGTCTCCCGCTCCAAGGCGGAGCGGGAGAGCGAGTCAGATTTTTACTGATTAAAACTCACTCGTACATTCCTTCGTTGGCTTGTATTCCAGGTCCGGGTTTTCCTTTCAGAAGCGAACCCATGGGCCCAGTAGGCTTCGACCCTGCTGGGCCTCTACGATTTGCTGACATCTCCTTGAGGCGCGCGTGGAACAATACGCGCCGTCGACAAATTGGGCTCGGTCCGGTCGACTACTGGACGGTCAGACGGCAAGCTAAGCAATGCTCGTCGTCCGCAAGCCCACGAAAGTATTGTGTGTTATAGGCGCGAGTCACTGTTCCAAGAATTCTAACTTTATATTTCGAAGCTGGTGATGACGTGGATGCTTGAGGATCTGTTACCGTTAGACATGTAACATATGTAGGCGTCGCTTAACTTGCCGTCAGTGAAAAACATTAGGGTCAGCTCACACCGAGACGCGAAGTGATGCTGCGCGAATTATAATTATTAGAGTTAGTACACAACAACATATACGTATCACATAAGAGAATCAGAATAAACCCCGCGGCTTCGCTTTCTTCAAGCCTCGTGAGCTGACCCCGAATATCTGTGCGATGAACACGTTTTACCTGCATGTAGGTTGTCCCTCAGCACTGACGCTACACTCTCCTTGAATGCAGTAGTTCTGACAGACTGGTGCTGGAGACTCACTCTTCGAGTCATTCGGAATCAGACCCTGGAGAGCATCGCAGCTGTTTATTCCCTGAATTTGTTCCTTTATCGTGTAGTTGGCTGCTATACGATGACAATCCCCACAGCTTGAGCTAGACGTTGAGGTTAGTTTTGTTTCCACAGTTTGTGTTGAATACTTCGGTAATCGCCAAATTCCCTGTTCATTACAGTTCTGCCAGTATATAAAGTCTTTTGACACGGCTAATGAAAATGCATACAGAGTGTATCCTACAATATATAGTGTTGTTCTGTTCTTTCCATTAAAGTTTGCACTTTCAATAGACCACTGTCCACTTTCATGTGTTCTCTCAGTCCAGTACATTTGTTGCGTTTGTTGATCGATGACCAAGCTTCCTCGCTTTTGAACATAGCCAGCTATTAAAACTTCTCTCTCGGAGCCATCTAACCGAGCCCTCTCTATCTCATAGTCTGTGATCCAGTAAATATACCTGTTTTTTGTAAACATCATCACACAAGGGCAAACATAGCGGAACATAAATAGATACATTATTTTCAAGTACAATTTAATTTTATAATCTTGAAAAATTTAATAATCTTTTCTTAACTAGCTTTTTCCCACGACTTCGTCTGGATAAATGTCGGTTATTTCGGACGTATATCTTATATCATAAAAATCAGTTCAGTAGTTAAAGCGTGAAAGCGTAACAGACCGACATAGTTATTTTCACATTTAACCGGACGCGCTGAGAGAGACGCCATTGTCAACACTTCCCTAACAATCCAAGCGCGTCACCTTCCACACACCACTATCTGCCTGTCAGTCCGCGAAGTGATGGGTTACCAGTCGACAGACCAGACATGTTTATCTGTTAAACTTTGTGCAATAATGTAACAATTTCTTTTATTGGCCTTTACTGTCGAATGGTGCAGCAATCGGACTTGTATTTTCAGAGATTACCTCCTACATAGAAAAAATATAATATCTGAATAAATTAAATGGGCTATCCAACTGATAAAGAATTTTTCTGTTCGGACCCGTGCTTCCTGAGATTAGTGCATTCAAACTAACTTACACTTCACTTTTATGATATCACTGGCTTCTGCCAGCGGCTTCGTTCGCGTGAACGTTGTTTATAGCGGACGCGAAGTCGATGACGGATAAAAAGTAGCCTATGTCCATCCTTGAGTTTGAAGCTATCTCCGTAACAAATTTGGTCAAAATCGGTTTAGTAATTTAACCGAAAGTGTAACAGATAGACAGACAGTTACTTTCACATTTATAATATTATAAGTGGAGCTTCTCTAAGAGTGGGTCCTAAAATGAACATGGATAAAACCAAAATCATGATTGACAACCATGTAGCGCACGCTCCTATCAAGGTCGGAGACTCTACACTCGAAGTTGTGGACGATTACGTCTACCTCAGACAGACAGTCCAGTTGGGTAGGTCTAACTTTGAGAAAGAGGTCAACCGTCGAATCCAACTCGGTTGGGCAGCGTTCGGGAAGCTACGCGGTATCTTCTCGTTCAACATACCAGTGTCTCAAGACTCAGTACACGAGGTGGCATAGTCTTTAACCAGTGCGTGTTGCCAGTGATGACATATGGCTCCGAAACGTGGTCGCTCACAATGGGCCTCATCAGAAGGCTTAAAGTCACCCAAAGGGCAATGGAAAGAGCTATGCTCGGGGTTTCCTTGCGTGATCGAATAAAAAATGAAGATATCCGCAGGAGAACTAAGGTTGCCGACATAGCACAAAGAATTGCCAAACTTAAGTGGCAATGGGCAGGGCACATTCCAATGACCTGGTGAAGGTAGCGGGAAACCGATGGATGCGGGACGCACAGGAACGTTCGATGTGGCGACGCTTGAGGGAGGTCTATATCCAACACTGGACGTGTATCGGCTGAAATGATGATGATGATGATGATGATGATGATGATGATGATGATGATGATGTTGATGAATGATGAAGTGTAGATAAGTGCAAATAAGATTGAGTATGTTATTTGATTATTTCATGAAACAAATGAAAACTGTTCTCAATACAAAAAACAAGTTTTCCGATCTTCTCGTTAGTGTCCCCGCACAGGAGCCACAAAAACAAAGCCGTTTCAAGCTTCTTTTTGAGGCGGCGTTCTTTTGTGGCCCGTGTGCGGGTACTACTCACTAGTAACGTACCCTCCACAGCTGTCCACGGCGAGACCATAGCAGTAGTTATGCAAGCTAACTAAATCATTTCCATCAGCTTGGTTAGAAGATGCAGGACTTAATGAAAACGTGCGTATACTAAATCCATCCTTCCAATAGAGAGCTTGTGTGACGGGGTCGTACACGACCCTCACTACGTAGCCCGTTATTGACGTAACTAAACGTTGTACAGTCTCGGTTGATACGTCCAAGCTGGATATAAACACGGTCGAGTCGTGACGGTCGCTAAACAGCACCCTGTAGTGCACAGGATCGTATGTTACTGAACTGATCACAGCAGCCGATGGTATAACTTGTGTGTGCGTCCGTGTACCATCATTGTTGTAAAACTCTAGTTGTGTGTCTGTGGCGACGACGATGTCTGAAACATAGAAATAGATTTGTTTTAAGGACTGAGATTTATTTTATCTAATACTAGCTTTTGCCCGCGGCCTCGCTCCCGTCAACTGGTACTCTATTATACTCTATCATACTCTTCCTTGCGTACTCTACTCAACTCAACTTTACTTGAGTTGGGTAGCGTAGGATACAGTACTACCCCCGGGTTTGCGGACGGCGAGCAAGGGGAGCTCGCCGTCCGACTTTCCCCACTCTACTCTTTTTTTGATAAGTGTGGAAATCATCCAATGACTTTTCCCGCTCTGGGTGGAGCGAGAGGGCGTGTCAGATTGTTATTGACTAAAACCACACCTGTGTCCTTCAGTTGCCCTTCGCGTTCTAGGACTACGGGTTCCCTTGTCAGGAGCTCCTCGCGGTGCTAGCGGGCGTCGTCCATGCTGGGCCACTACGGTTTGCTGACATCTCTTTGAGGAGCGCGTGGATCACTATTATATAAATCAAGCTATTCTTCATCTATACATATAAATAAAATGGCAGTGTCTGTTTGTAATATTGAAATAACCGCTTTTTACTACATGCATATTATGTATCATATATGTATGATACTATATGATATATATACCAAAATAACATTTTTTACAATTTTTGTCTGTCTGTCTGTTTGTTCCGGCTAATCTCTGAAATGGCTGAACCGATTTTGACGGGACTTTTTTTGGCAGGTAGCTGATGTAATAAGGAGTAACTTAACTTAAACAGGCTACTTTTATTTTAACAAAAAAAAAAAATTCAAAATCCTGTAGTCCACGCGAACGAAGTCGTGGGCACAGCTAGTCTTTCCATAAACTTGTTGCTCATACAAATGGTTTCCAAATGACTTGCATTCTCACTGATCCTACCTTCTATAATTCACTACTTACCCACTAACTTGCAAATGAAATGGTTCAACAGTTACTCAGTACACGAGGTGGCACAGTCACTGCAACTGTATTGTACTTTTTTTTTTTATTACTATTTTATGTTGTGGTATATTGCTAAAAAAGTCAGTGACGTTACTATTTTTATTTGAAAAGTTTTGTATTGCAAGCATGTTTTCTTTTAGTATTATCATTAAGTATTGCCACAGATTACTGAATAGTTACTACGTAAGTATTGCCTCATTACAATAACATAGCTTCAGAGTACTCCGACATGATTTTAATTTACGGGGAGTGCCACAGAAGTACGAGAGGACTAGGTACTACCAGTATTTTAATATATTGTCAGCAGCACGGTAACATTTATTTATTTATTTTATTACAGAAACCAATACATGCAGAGAGTCATTATTATATTCAAAGATAAAAAAATATCAACATTGTCATTAACATATCCATACTGGTATTGTAAATGTGAAAGCGGATGCTCTATCTGTCCATATGTCTATCTGTTTGTTACCTCTTCACTTTTTTTTTCTTTTATAACCTACTTCTTAACGGTTGAATAGATTTAGATTCCTGATCCAGGATATAGTCTACTTGTGTTGTAGTTTCATGCAAATCTGTTCAGCTGTTTAGACGTGAAGAGGTAATAGACAGACAAAGTTACTTTTCCATTTATAATAGTATTGCTATAGATATTCAAAAAATCCAAAAGTTTTAGAAGTTGAATGGCTGCTGTGTTTTACATTGCAACCGGTCTCTAAAGCTGCACTGCAGCCCGGTGTCTCAAATGACGATTATTGCAAACTGAATGTGGCAAATAAATAAGTTTGTTCAAAAAATCACACTTGGTAATTTTATTTCAATACTTAATTGTCAAGTTTGATTTGTTGAACGAACTTTCAAACGCTTGTCGTTTCACGTCCGAATAACCAAATTATGATATCAAGTTTGATCGAAATCCGTTTAGTCGTTTGATTGTGAAGAAGTATTAATGAATATACAATTATACACACAAACTTTCTCCTTTATAATATTACCTAGTGTAATAGCTGGATAGGTATAAAAAAACTGGACAAGTGCGAGTCGGACTCGCGCACTGAGGGTTCCGTGCAAACTACCATTCCCGAATGGAGCCTCGAAGATTTTTCCGGATAGACAAAAATTTTTTTTTTTATTTCGGCCAGAAACAGTTTTATTACTTTCTACATATTTAGTGCGAGAATATTAATAGTGCGAGTTGGACTCGCGTACCTAGGGTTACGGAACCCTCAGTAAGTTTGTACGAACAAACTTACCTATGAAAACAGTTCAATTCCTGAATTGAGTTACGATAATTTTTTTAAATCGCAAAAAAGTTTTTTTTGTGACGTACCTTTATATTTAGTTTTCAGATTTTTTCCAATATTTCTGCTATGAGATCTTGTTTCATGCCAAATTTCAAGATTCTAAGTCAACAGCAAGTACCCTATGAATTTTGATTCTCTTGAGTGTCGAAATATACTTGGACATTTGGAACGCATTGTACGTTTTTTGCGACATAAACGGCTATACGTATATCTTTTATTTTCGTTAACTTAGAAGTTCGATTTTCAACTATTTTTATATATCTGTAAGTAAATGACATAATATTTAATCAAGTGTACATTCTTCTGACAACTTTATATTTATTCCAATTATTACATAGTCGTACTGATTCAATTCCATACTTTTATGATTGTTTTTTTTTTATTGTACCTACCTTTGTTGATTTTCTCTTGCTGGCTTGACAATCTCGTCTGTCCGTGTTATAGCGATAGGCGACTCGAGTTATCTAACTCGAGTAACTCAAGTCAGACCGTAAGCGAGTCAGCGCGAGTCAAAATATCTGCAAACCGAGTTGACCCGGAGAGCGCGCGCGGCGGGCGGTGCGGTGGGTTGGCGGCCCGTGGCTAGCCCGCGAGTCGCGAGGCCCGAACGACTCCGAGCGAGCCCGAATCAGCCCGATGACCGAACGTCCGAGCCGCGAGTGAAAGAGATAGTTTTCGTTCTTGGTTTCTTAGCAGACGGTTAGTCAGACAGAACGAGAACTAATGTGTGAGTTTTGACATAGAAAGCCAGCTCGCTTTTTTGGTTTGTTTACGTTTTTGTTATTGTTACTTCGTTAGTTGTTTATTGTTTTGTTGCCGTTTCATTAGTTTGTATTAGTTATTTTTATAAAGTTACCTACTTTGTATTTTTTGAACTTAAAACTGGTATTCATTCAGAAATAAGTGGCATTACTTAGATGTTGATTAGCTTTTTTTATAGGTGTTACTTGATAGATAGATGACTAAATACCAAACGGTGCGGTGTTTAATTTAAAGACTAAAGTGCCATTATTATTTTAGTTTCTTATTATTTACGAGATGAAAATGTTACCATTCCTTTGCGCTACATAAGTAGTTCGTTTTGTGATGTGACGTTTGTAAACGCTAATTTATAAACGTCTGATTTTTGAACGGGCTCAATTTTATTAACTACCATTGAATTGACTCGACGCCGCCACGCAGCCCAAGGCCCGCCGAACTCGAGAACGTAGCAAACTACCAACCCGCGGAACGATGCACCGAGTTGAGCATTTACTGACTCGCACGGACGACGCGGCGACGCGGCAGACTGAACGAGTCAACTCGAGTTGCAACTCGAGTTGGTAAGCGAGTCAACTCGAGTTACCAAAAAGTCGACTCGGCCCATCGCTACCGTGTTATTTAAGCGCTTAGATGAATGCGCACTCAAACTTCACTCCTGTTACTACTCACCAAAACTCAACATTTCAACAAATCAATTCACCCAATAACACATTTATGCAAACAAATCGATTGCGTAGGTCAGGAATCTTGTTTATTACTTATTTAATAACGTAAATTTATCTTGCCGCTGTTATTGTTATCCATCGATCAGCCATTTTTTTTTTTACTACTGTACGGAGCGGACCATAGAGGTTGTACAGTCTCAAAATGTGACTAAGTGACAGCGCATCATTGACAATTCTAGTTTTATATTCAATCGTTCATTGATCGATTATAATAATCGACTAGTTCAGTGTTTGTTTGCCAATTTGTGTTTTGTTGTTTTTAATGTTTTTTTGTTAATTATGTTTTTATTATGTTTATTCTGTGATTGTAAGTATGATATAATATGTATATTTGCTGAGCACTGGCCGTTTTGCGCGGATGTAACGTATATCCTACTTACGTGCTAATTTAAGTCGATACTGTTATTTTTTTTGTTTTAAGGTATGCGCCATGTTTGACGCAAATAAACTCTTTTTCTTTTTTTCTTCTGCTGCAATCGCAAATCAGTCAAGGTCTACGTTTCGTAGTGCACGCGCGCCTCATAGAGTTGTGAGCAAAACTAAAAGGGCCCAGCAGGGCCGATGCCAAGGCCAACCAGGGCTTTAAGAGCATTTGAGAGAGAAAAAGCAACTCTGAAACGCAAAGAGCAACATAGGGAGTCTATGTCAGTTTTAGTAAAATTCTGGCGCGCCCGTTTGCTCCACCCTAGAGCGCGAGAAGTCAATTGATGATTTCTCTCCTCGGAAATGTATTTTACCGTTACCACAGAATAAGTTATAGTTACAAGTAGGTACAGTTTCGCTCTTCGAAAGAAAACGTGCTAATATAAACCTATTAACAACATGCATAATGTTCATAATACATTGCACGGCTCGGACACGGTAATAATATCATACAGTTTTGTAACTCGGCCGTATCTTTGAAACAAATGCCTACAGCCGCGCAGTAGGTACGTAAACATGCGATAGGGCTGCCCGCCTCCAGCATTCTAATTACATTTCCCTACTTTGTGATTCCATTTAGTTATATGATTGTAAATATACTGTATTTAAATTTTAAATGCGTGTCTTGGCAAGTGGGGCCCGTTACTGACTGGGTCACATAGGGCTGGTTTACCCTAAAAGAAGATGTTCCCACTTTTGGGAATAAACAAATAAAATACTTTGTGAATTGAATAGGAAGTTTTCAATAAAATGCGTGTTGTTTTTTGCTAATTAGCTACGGAACCCTAAAAACGGTTTTTAGTGGTTTATGTTGTTATAACAGCAGCAGAAATACTTAGTTTGTGAAAATTTCAACTATCTAGTGACAGACAGACGATCTTTATTTTTTCTAGTATTATTCATTCATCTCACTCATCTCAGCCGATACACGTCCAGTGTTGGACATAGGCCTCCCGCAAGCGTCGCCACATCGAACGTTCCTGTGCGTCCCGCATCCATCGGTTTCCCGCTACCTTCACCAGGTCGTCGGTCCACCTTGTAGGAGGCCTTCCAACACTGCGTCTTCCGGTACGCGGTCGCCACTCCAAAACCTTTCGGCCCCAACGGCCATCTGTTCTGCGAGCAATGTGCCCTGCCCATTGCCACCTAAGTTTGGCAATTCTTTGTGCTATGTCGGCAACCTTAGTTTTCCTGCGTATATCTTCATTTTTTATTCGATCACGCAAGGAAACCCCGAGCATAGCCCTTTCCATTGCTCTTCGGGTGACTTTGAGCCTTCTGATGAGGCCCATTGTGAGCGACCACGTTTCGGAGCCATATGTCATCACTGGCAACACGCACTGGTTAAAGACTTTCGTCTTGAGACACTGTAGTATGTTGGACGAGAAGATACCGCGTAGCTTCCCGAACGCTGCCCAACCGAGTTGGATTCGACGGTTGACCTCTTTCTCGAAGTTAGACCTACCCAACTGGACTGTCTGTCCGAGGTAGACGTAATCGTCCACAACTTCGAGTGTAAAGTCTCCGACCTTGATATGAGTGGGCGCTACATGGTTGTCAATCATGATTTTGGTTTTATCCAAGTTCATTTTAAGACCCACTCTTAGAGAAGCTCTACTGAGGTCATTGAGCATTGTGCTGTCGTCGGCAAACCGAAGGTGAGTGATGTACTCGCCATTGACATTAATGCCTAGTCCACTCCAGTCCAGAACCTTGAAGACATCCTCCATTGCGGCCGTGAACAGTTTCAGAGAGATGACATCTCCCTGCCTCACACCTCGCTGCAGGAGGATAGGTTTCGAGGTCTGGTCCTGGAGTCGGACTGACATGGTGGCGTTTTCGTACAAACACCTCAGCACTTCGATGTACCGATAGTCAATTTGGCACTTTTGGAGAGATTGCAGCACAGCCCAAGTCTCGATCGAATCAAAAGCTTTCTCGTAGTCCACAAACGCTAGGCAGAGAGGCAGGTTATACTCCTCGGTCTTCTGTATGACCTGCCGTAGCGTATGTATGTAGTCTACGGTGCTGAAACCTTTTCGGAATCCGGCTTGTTCGGGAGGCTGGAAGTCGTCAAACCTGCGCGCAAGACGGTTCGTGATGACCCTGGAAAACAGCTTGTAGACATGGCTCAGAAGTGAGATGGGCCTGTAATTCTTCAGCAGGGTTTCCATGCCTGTGGCGTTTTTCCCTCGAGTATGACGGAATCGAACAACTTCTGAAGGGCCTTTAGGACCGGTTTTCCACCCGCCTTCAGGAGCTCAGCCGTAATTCCGTCCTCACCCGACGCCTTGTTGTTCTTCAACTGCTTCAGAGCCATCCTAATCTCGTACAGGCTGACGTCCGGGATATCTTCAGTGTAGTGTCGAGTCAATCTAGCTCTTGGGTCGTTTGCCAGATTTGTAGCGGGTTTGGAGATCGACGTGTATAACTGTCCATAAAATGCCTCGATCTCTCCCAGAAGCTCCGATTTAGCGGATATGACTCTGCCATCTTCGGTCTTCAGTTTCGTGAGTTGGCTCTGCCCAATAGACAGATCCCGTGCAAAACTTTGGAGCCCTTATTCTGCTCAATCGCGTCCTTAATCCTCTCGGTATTAAATCGGCGAAGGTCGCGTTTCAGAGACTTCGAGATCTGTTTATTGAGCTGCCGGTACGTGCACGCATTATCTGAAGACTGCAAAGTCATTTCACGCCTCTTCTTCATGAGCTCGAGAGTTTGATCAGTGAGCCTCTTGGTCTTACTTGTACGGGTCTTAAAAAACTGAGACCCGACTGTATGGACAGCTTCCACGAACCCATCATTATATTTGTCCACGAAGCTTCCTAGGCACTCGAAACGGTTTTGAAGTTCGAGCTGAAAGCTCTCGGAGTTTTGGATCTGGATCTGCGTAGGACGGAGCGTAGACTTCATCAGTCGAGATCTTTCAAGCTTGACATTGATATTCAATGTGCCTCTTACCATACGGTGATCACTCCCGGTTTTCACCGCATTGATCACAGAGACATTATTGAAAAAAAAATTAAATTATTATTTATACTAGAAAATTTTTTTGCTGCGCAAATCAAGTAAGAGTTACTGCGGTAGACTGTGCGTGAATGAGGAGCGTGAAGAAGATTTCTAATCCGATGGTGCCGAGAGGGGACATTCAGGGATAGCTTTGACAATAATTCAGGGCAATCTTGATAGATTAGAGCGTACCATTTTGATTAGAAAGCAAATATCAGATATATTTCTGCGAGTTACAAGGGGTAGCAAATGGAGTCGAGTGCATCTTTCATTGTAACTTATATAAGGGATTTTGAACTTGTACCCCAAGTACCTCGTGAATCTCCGTTGTATTCGTACCAACCGGTCGGATTGAACAGCATAATTTGGGTTCCAATTTGACTACCGTATTCAAGGTGACTGCGGACGTAAGTAAAGTATTTTTAGGGTTTTCATATTTTTAAACGAACTGGAATTACGGGTAAGGAATCCCAGGGCTTTGGCAGTTTTTTTGGCGATATGATCGTAATGACATTCGTAGGAGAGCTTATTGTTGATAAGAATACCGAGATCTCTGGTAGCGTTAGTTCGCGATAACGGCTGATTCTCGATCGAGTAGTATCTTCCCAGCTTTCATGTAGCAAGGGAAGACTATACTCATCCCTATTTTAATAAAAATCTTCAGAGCAAGCTTTGCCTGGGGATCTATACCAGAGAAATGGACTATGGTTGAAGTCTGTTTTATCCCAAAGGCTGGTAAGAAGGACTACTCTCAACCAAAGTTCTTCAGACCAATAAACCTTACCTCCTTCCTACTCAATAGTATGGAAAAGGTTATTGAAGAATGCAACAGGGATGGACCATTAAGGGATAACCCTCTGCATCCGAAGCAACATGCTTACCAAAAAGGAAAATCTACAGAAACTGCTCTGTTAGAACTATCAGACAGGATCGAAAGGGCTTTGGAAGATAAACAGACAGCCCTATGTGCTTTCCTTGATATTGAAGGAGCTTTCGACAACGTCACCATAGACGCCCTTTCTAAGGGAATGAAGGCGAAAGGGATTGACGAAACAACTACTCGTTGTCAAATTCATGCTCCTCAACAGAGCTATCAGTGTTACCTTACACGGAACTACAAAGAGCTTCAAAACAACTAAACAACTTCGACCTATGCTAGTAAATGAGGTACGACAGGAAATACTGTCTCTGTCTTTCACCAGGTCAGAGGGTTCGAAATCATAAAAGCTTGTTGTAACGGAATAACTAGTATTCTCACTCATTTAACAAATATGTCTTTTTCCCATGGAACCTTTCCTGACAAATTGAAACTTTCCATAATTAAGCCTTTATTCAAGAAAGGAGACAAATGTGACATCAATAATTACCGACCTGTTACTTTTATACCCCTCTTGTCTAAAATTTATGAAAAATGTATGTCTTCTTCTTCCTTCCCTGGTCCCATTATTTGGGGTCAGGTCTCCTCACTTATGAAAAATGGATGTATAAAAGATTAATTAATTTCTATTGTAAATTAAAAATTATTATTGACAAGCAGTTTGGATTCCAAAAGAACAAATCCACATCATTAGCTTTTTATTCTCTAATGCAAGCAATATTATCGAATATAAATAATAATTTTCTGACTACCGGTCTTTTCTTTGATCTATCGAAACCATTCGATCTAGTGGATTAGAGGACCAGCACTCCAGTGGTTATTGTCCTATTTAAGTGATAGAATGCAATGTGTCATTATCAATAAAAAAAATGTAAATAATGACATAATATCCTACTCATCAGAATATAGGCATAATAAATATGGCGTTTCACAAGGAAGCGTCCTGCGCCCAATATTATTCCTCATTTATATAAATGACATCATAGAAATAACTAACCACAAATGCATATTATTTGCCGATGACATATCTTTTATAGTGATATCTTATAAAAATATAATACAATTTTGGATCACGAGCTTGACATTAATAATACAATTGACAAATTACTGCATTGGCTTGACATTAACCATTTAAGAAAAAATTTAGACAAATTAGTTTACATTCAATTCAACCAATTAAATATTAATAATGTCATCAAACTCAATATTGATAAAATCAAACACGTAACGCATACAAGATTTTTGGGTGTAGTTATAGATAAAGATATTAAATGGAAAGAACACATAGACAGTGTTAGTACTAAAATCAATAAATTTGTATACTGAGGTGTAGTTAGTTTATATTATGCTTATAAGATATTTAATGAGGTATATTTTATAATAAAGGCAGTATATTACCAGCAAGCACTCGTTTCACTCGTCTCCCAACACACCACCTTACATGGCGACCGTGACAGTAACAGGAGAACCTGTGAGCCTGCGCGTGTAAGCATCCGTATATGGACTGGATCATATTGTGGCAAATATAAATGACAGAGTGTACTTTGGGCAACATGGAATATTCCGTTGTAAAGCGTGATACATATTCGACGTGTAAAATTTTGTTAAACTTTCATTAGTTTGAAAATGGGTGGTTCAAATTCTAAGGAAGAGGTGGTGATAGCACAAACTGCTGGAGTCGGCACGAATCATATCCGCGCGCAACAGATGCATGAGACTACCAACACGACTCTCATCGTTATTTGTACAATTCTGGCGATTGGTATGATACTGATTTTTTATAAATTGTACAAACGATGCCATGCTAAACAAATTGAGCAAAAATTGGATCAGATGACCTTGAGAAGGTACTCCAGTCTGCTTAAGAGAGCCCAAGCCCAGATGGCTCCTCAGCAACCACAGTCAGCTACGCCAGAGCTCATCATGTAACATCGTCAGGAGCTGAAGATACGTATTATATCCACGAGTGTATAGTGCGTGTGTTAAAAGTGCCGCGAAAATATTGGTATCTTTATTTATCTAAGCAGAGTGCGCATTCGCGAGTGTTTTTTTTTCTCTCCTACTTTGTTTCCTTCCCCTATTATTATAAGTAAGTGACCGGAAAGAAATGTAAGTAGAATATAGTTTAATGCATAAAGTATACTGTGTAGTAAGTATGACTCTCTATGAATTTTAATCATTTTAAGTATTCTTCAAGTGAAGATAATCAATACTTGTATTTTCCACGTACTAGTTATTTTAATATATTAATAAAACATTGTATCGATATGTTATGGAGAAGAACTAGCTCTTTTACTAAATGATTTAAAAGCAATAAGAAATTATTTGATAAAAATCGGTCCGAGCCGCAGAGTAGGTAAAATATTAATTACAAATAGAGAGAATGCACAAAGTTTATTAGCTTAATATAATAAGTATTTACAACATGTAGGTGAGTCCAAGTTAGCTCAGGAGACAGCATTAATTAACAAAATTTGTGAACAATTTAATAACTTGTATTCAAAAGTACTTTTATTGTGTACCAAGAAAGTTAAGGAGGGAGAACCCTCTCATAGTAAAATGGCAGAGGAAAATTTTAATTTAAAAATTGCATTGAGCCTTCTGCCTGCTATGACAGATAATGATAACAATACTACACAATTAATTGAAAGCATAGAGTATTATGAATCTATATTAAGTAACGACAGATGTAAACAAAAATTAATACAATTTGTTTTAAAACATAGATTATCACAGCAAGCAAAGTTAAAGATGTTGCAAAGATATGCTAGTGTTAAGGAGCATGCGAAAACTATTACTGCCACAACAGAGTTTCACAGCGTTACAGACTAGATTGCAGCAATGCCGCCAGAATAATAAAACAGTGTCTGACTTTGGCAGAGAAATATCAGAAATATTTGTGGAATTGACGACTTCGCAGGCCAGTGTAAATTCAGATAGTTAATTATAATGTTGAATTTGTGGGTTGGAGTGTACCAACAATCTTATTATTCGTCTAGGAGAGGTCGTCGAGGATATAGAACTCAACAAAACTCTGGTCCCAGAGGATTCATGCAAAACGCATATGCCCATAAACAGGCGCAGGGACCGCTTCCTTCACATGCAAGCCAACAGCGAGATCAGCAGTCACAGGTACTGTCATCTTCCAACAATTACCGTGGTAATTATTATGTTAATAATCGTTTCCGTGCTAGGGGTAGGCGGAACAGAACTCGTTGCTTTAGATCACAGAACAAGATAAATATCTTGTCAACCAATCAAGAGGTACTAACCGCGAACCAAGTGGAAAATAATTGTGACCAGATGAACCAAATGCAGAATCACTTAGTCATCTTTTTCGTGCCTAACGTAATCTTCTCGTGCAATAACTTAAACAAAGTTTCATTTAAAGTCGGGCAACATAAACATGACTGGCTAATTGACACCGGCGCATCAGTGTCTGGAATTAAGTACGAGTATTTGAAACATTTACAAATACCATACCATATAGAGAAAGTTATTGTTAAAGGTATCGGTGGAGATGTATTCTCAGAAGGTTATGTGTATCTTTGCCTTAATCATAACGAACACGATTTTATGCATAAATTTCTTGAATTTAAAAACTACTTTATGTAAAGGCAGCGGTATATTAGGACATGATTTTTTTAAGAAATACAAAGCTAAATTAAACTTTGAGTCTCGTACGTTACAATTACTAACAAATAAATCGAACTGGGTTACATTGAATTTTGACTGTTTCGGACCAAATGATACTATTAATTGTTATACGAGTATAATAGCACCGGCGCGATGTGAATCAATACATTATATCGAGACAAGTATACAAAAAGAATGTGTTATTTCAAGTCAAGAGTTATGCGAGGGTGTTTTCCTAGCCAGTAGCGTGACTAGGCCGAAAAATGGAAAAATACCAATATGCATCTTGAATACCAGAGAAAATGAGCTAGTAATAAACAACTTCAAGGTCGGTAGTAGCACTCTCAAGGATTACTTTATTTGTCAGTTTCAGAAACCAATGGTTAATGCTGATAGAGTAAAAACTACCTATGTTTTCCTTGTTAAATTTAACCTCTCGTATGCAGACACAATTAAAAAGTCATTGTGTCTCGCGTAGATCTGCGTTCCGGCATACAACGGGTTAAACGGATTACATTCCGAGGAGCAACAATCAATTAAAAGCATTTGCGCTAAATACCCGGGTCACAGATTACTGCGGGTATATTTCATCTACCTGGTGAAAAATTATCTACAACGCCAATATATGAACAAAATATAGATTTAAAACCGCATACTAGCCTACACTATATTAGTGCACTACAATATATTAGTGCCAAAAAAAATCGATAATTCAGGTAAACAAAAATGGCGCGTAATCATAGACTATCGTAAGTTAATGTACGCGAAGTATAAAGGCGACACTCAAAGTACATGGGGTCTTGCCAATCTTCTTTGGAGCGCAAGTTTCAGAAACACGAGACGCTAGCTGTACATTACAAAACGTTCATGAATGAATATTTACAATTAAAACATATGAAATTAGCTTTGCAAAGTAACTTGACACTGGAATGCTACTTACCGCATCACGGCGTGCTACGAGAGGAATCTACTACAACAAAATACAGGGTTGTTTTTAACGCATCTGCGAGGACATCTTCAGGATTCAGCCTCAACGATTTGATGCATAAAGGACCCAACCTTCAACAAGATCTGCAAATATTATTGCTAAAATGGAGGCAATATCAATACGCTTATACCTACAGCAGACATCGAGAAGATGTATAGGCAGATCCAAGTACATGAATTGGATCAACCTCTACAAAAAATAATTTGGCGCAACGATGCTCAATGTCCTATACAATCATATCAACTCACAACAGTTACATACGGAACTAAAGCGGCTCCATTTTTAGCTCTAATGACGCTGAAGAAATTAGCAGCTGATGAACAGAAAAATTATCCTGACGCGGCTTAGGTGTTGGACAAAGATTTTTACATGAATGATCTTGTACATGAGTATCATTCTGTTGAACAGGGGAAGAAACTTATATCTGATTTGATGACCTTACTACAAAAAGGGGGTTTTAACTTGCGTAAATGGGCCTCCAACGAACCAACATTAATTGAAGACATACCGAGTCATCAAAATCCAGACACAAACATTGTATTTAATTCGAAATCGGAGTCAACGTCATCAAAAACTCTGGGTCTGTGTTGGAACACAAATACAGATATTTTTTTCTTTCAGTGCAATTTTTCTAAGCAGTCTTCAAGGCCAACAAAACGCAACTTATTATCGGAAATATCGAAATTATTCGATCCGTTAGGCTGATTGACGCCACTATCCACCTAACTAAAATTATTATTCCAAAAACTATGGGAAAACAATTTACAGTGGGATGAACAAGTGTCCGATGACATTTTCAACGATTGGGCCAAAATAAAAGCGGACCTAGACAACATACACAGCTGCGAGGTACCAAGGTGGTTGAAGAACAACAGTGATGACGTCATCGAAATTCATGGGTTTTGTGACGCATCCATGAAGGCTTATGCATGCGTAGTTTATGCGCGCATAAAACATCAATCGGAAGTAACACTCATTGCCGCAAAATCTAAGCTTGTGCCGCATAAGAAATCCCTTACGTTGCCAAAACTGGAACTTAGTGGCGCATACCTACTCTCTAAACGATCCGGACAGATGTATCGTAACAGTTTCCTCACCACTTGGAACTTCAGATCACTGTCTGGTGAAGTCTGTATCGTCCTTCTCCCCACCTGACCACGACTCACGTGGCGAACGGCGAATGTGGCGATACAGGTCGGCAGATTGGGATGAGATGCGGCATTTCTTTGCGTCTTATCCTTGGCAGCAGGTCTGCTTCTCTTCTGAAAATCCGTCGAGCTGTGCGGATGCTGTAACCGATGTGATACGCCAAGCTATGGAGTATTTTATCCCTTATAGCGATGTACGCATCGGTGGCTCAGCTCACCCGTGGTTCAACGCCGATTGCGTTCAGGCTGAAGAGCGTAAGCATTCGGCGTTTCTCGCCTGGGCTGACGCTCGTGACCGCAAAGCTCCGGATCTGAATTCAAAGAAGAGAGCCTTCAACCATGCTGCCAAGTCCTACAAAAAAGCATTAAAGAAGGCACGCTTCGACCGCATAACCCATATTGGCAAAAAACTCTCTGCACAGCCGTCCGGTAGCAGAGCATTCTGGTCTCTTGCCAAGTCGGTCGAGGCGAACTTCTGTCGGCCCACTTTGCCTCCGCTGGTAAAGCCTGATGGAACACTGGCTCATACGGCAAGAGAGAAAGCAGGACTCTTTGCATCTCTCTTTGCCCATAATTCTCGTCTTGACACTAGCAATGCTGCTCCACCGACTCTGCCTCATTGTAACTCTTCAATGCAGGAGGTTCACATGAGGAACAGAGAAGTTCTGAGAGAGCTGCGTCGTCTAGACGTGAATAAAGCCAGTGGACCAGATGGCATACCAGCGATTGTTCTAAAGGCTTGTGCGCCCGAGTTGTCTCCTGTATTGACGCGCTTGTATCGCCTCTCATTTAGGACTGGTATAGTGCCCAAGTCCTGGAAGCTTGCCAACGTGCAACCCGTGCCCAAAAAGGGCAGTCGTGCCGATCCTGCCAACTATCGGCCGATTTCGGTAACCTCCATACTCTGCAAGATTATGGAGCGTGTATTGAACTCGCGCCTCATGGCATACCTGGAAGGTAACGATCTCCTCAGTGACCGACAGTACGGGTTTCGCCGCAAGCGGTCTACTGGGGACCTACTGGTTTATGCTACCCACTTGTGGGGCGAGGCCCTCGAGAAGAATGGGGAAGCGATTGCCGTTTCCTTAGATGTCTCGAAGGCCTTCGACAGGGTATGGCACGCTAGCCTATTGAGTAAGCTTCCAGCGTACGGCATTTCCCCTGGTCTGATTAACTGGGTAAAAGACTTCCTGAGTGAACGGTCTCTCCGAGTTGTTGTCGACGGATGCTCATCAGAGCCCATGACGATTAATGCCGGAGTTCCTCAGGGGTCTGTTCTCTCTGCAACTCTCTTCCTGTTGCATATCAACGATCTGCTGGTGCCCGGTATCTATGGGTATGCAGATGATAGCACAGTTGTAGAGAGATACCTGCCCAGTGCTCGGGCTAGTAAGGAGCTAATCCGGTCCGAAAGAGAGGCTATGGTAGAGCGAACGAATATCTCACTTCAGGCAGTCTCCAAGTGGGGTGAAGCCAATCTAGTGGGATTCAACGCCGCCAAAACACAAGCGTGTCTTTTCACTGCCAAAAGGAGCCCGTGCACCTTGGTTCCTACTTTTCGGAATTTATCCCTGGAGTACACCGACCGCCTTCAGCTCTTGGGGGTTGAAATTCCCTCAGACCTTAACTTTGGGCGGTTCATTGAGTCCAAAGCCAAGGTAGCTGCTAGGAAGCTGGGCGTTCTTGCAAAGGTCCGGCGGTACTTCACACCGGGACAGCTTTTAATGTTATACAAAGCACAGGTCCGTTCGTGTGTGGAGTACTGCAGTCACATATGGGCTGGTGCTGCAAAATGCCACCTGGCAGCTTTGGACTCGGTGGAAAGGCGTGCAAAGAGGCTAATTGGTGATCCAGATTTGGTTAAGTCCAACCTTCAAAGCCTTGAGCATAGGCGTAGGGTAGCCAGCCTTTCGGTGTTTTACAGGATGCATTTTGGAGAGTGTGCGCGGGAATTGCATGACTTGATTCCGCCATCGCAATTCTACCATCGGACATCCCGACGTACGGCGAATATTCACCCTTACGTTGTTGAAACCTCTACGGTCCGGACTAAGCGTTTCGCCTCGTCGTTTATACCACGTACGTCGAAGGACTGGAACAGTCTGCCTGCTGCGGTCTTCCCGTCCGATTATAATTTGGGTGTCTTCAAGGCTAGAGTGAATAGGCTCTTAATAAACTAGTGCGCCTCACCATCAAAGATTGCATCGCTACTTACCATCAGGTGGGATCGCAGTCAAGCACTAGTTTATCTTAATTAAAAAAAAAAAAAAAAAAAAAAAAAAAAACTAATAAATAAAATTCAACAATCCTTAACAAATAGACTAGAAATATTTGGATGAACGGATTCGAAGGTAACACTCAGTTGGATACAGGGTGAGCCTAATCGTTGGAAGGCGTTCGTTGCAAATAGGGTCGTCAAACTCACAGAAATAATGCCTCCTGACTGCTGGCGTTATGTAAAATCAACGGAAAATCCAGCGGATTGTGCCAGCCGTGGAATATTAGCGTCGCAGCTGATACAACATACATTGTGGTGGCAAGGCCCTCTATGGCTAAAAACATGGACTCCGGAAGATGAAACTGAAAAACAAATATAAAACATCAACGAAGAGATCAGAACAGTCAAAAAACAAGTCATCATCGTACAAGATTGCCCAAATATCATTGACCATTTCTCAGAAAAATACAACAGCACAAAGAAGACAGCACATATATTAGCATGGGTTTATCGAGCGAGCACACCTGTACGTTGCCGTAAATATTTGCCGAGCTATATCACATTACAAGAGTTACACAAAACTAAAACAATTATTATAAAACATGTGCAAAATAAGGAATTTGCAACGGAAATAGAAAAATTGCGCAAACACGGTAGCGTTGGCTCAAAAAGTCAATTATTGAATTTAGATCCCTTTATTGATCAAAACGGATTGTTACGTGTTGGTGGACGATTGAAGAACGCTAACATAAGTGAGGAAATGCGGCACCCGATAATCATACCACATAAGTGTCGGTTGGCGGAGATTCTCATCGATGAAGCACATCAACTATCATTTCATGGCGGACTACGTGTGACCCTCGCCAAATTACGACAATACTATTGGATAACGAGCGGGAACAATGCTACCAAGAAACAAATACGAAAATGCGTGATTTGCCGAAAACATGAATCGGGACGACAGTATCAACTAATGGGCGATCTTCCTGAGGAGCGATGTAACCCCGCTCCGCCCTTTTATCACACAGGCGTCGATTACACGGGGTTTGTGGAAATAAAAACAAACAAAGGACGTGGAGTTAAAACAACTAAAGGATACGTGGCGGTATTCATTTGCATGGTCACTAAAGCCGTGCACTTGGAGTTAGTCTCGGACTAAACAAGCTCTGCTTTTTTGGCTGCGTTGAAAAGGATGGCAGCTAGGCGAGGAGCGCCACGACATCTTTACAGCGACCAAGGAACTAATTTCGTTGGCGCCAGCAACATTTTAGAAAGCGAATACCAACAATTACAACAAATTTTCAACGATAGCTTCTTGGCCGAAGTGACCGAGATGAAGATCGAATGGCACTTTAACGCACCATCTTGGCCGAGTGCCGGAGGCTTGTGGGAGAGAGCGGTAAGAAGCCTTAAGTTTCACCTTAGACGCGTTATTGGAGAACAGAGGGCTCACATTTGAAGAATACTCGACTATTCTTGCTCAACTTGAGGCTTGCTTGAACACTAGACCACTGTGCGCTATAACAGAAAATATAGAAGACCTTTACTTTTTAACACCAGCACACTTTTTAACAGGACGCACAGGATTAACAGTTATTGAAACAGAAAGGGACGCCAGGGCACGTTGGCATTTAACCCAGAAGCTATCAGAAGACATTTGGAGAAGGTGGAAGTCAGAATATCTAAGCCAACTAACAGCTAGAAGTAAATGGCCGAAACCACAACAAAACTTGAAAGTAGGCGATTTGGTCGTCATGCAAGAAAACAAAATACCTTCTGGAAAATGGGCTATGGGAAGAGTGATTGAGGTCCACCCAGGCAAAGATGGACTTGTACGGGTTGTATCCTTAAAAACGAAAAATGGAATCGTGAAGAGACCTATCATGGCACACGCTTAAGATGGTACGGCCACGTCATGCAAAGAGACAGCGAGCATGTGGTCCAGAAGGCCATGGCAATCCCAGAGGGCAAGAAAGGAAGAGGACGGCCGCCCTTGACCTGGTGGACTAGTATGGCCAATCTAATTAGGAAGTCCAAACTGCCTGACCCGACAACCCAGGACAGATTGTCCTGGCGCAGAAGGATAAGGAGAGCCGACCCCACCTAACGTGGGAAGAGGCAAAGAAGAAGAAGAGACCTATCATAAAACTTTCTCGATTACCTATTAATTCGCCTGAAACAAGTGAACAAGAACATAAAACAGAAGACAGACAAGGAGAGAACAAAACAAGAAAACGTACAGCGTCGGTCAGACAAGGCCATGTCAACTTCATTTCTTTGGCCCTAGCATTAACATTATTTATGTCAATCGCAATCAACACTGCGCATGGCATGATGCACAACATTTCAAAATTAAGGAATAATCAGTCCTAATATTTTGATCCTGTGGCCAAAATGAATCTCATCCGTGACAAATGGACCTTAGTCGTCTATTACGATATGTCGCCCTACTGGGAGGGCACAACGGCGCTAGAAAAACTATTAACTCATTTAAATAACACATGTACTAATATAAACAGCGGTGTTTGTAACATGATAGTACCGGAACTACAGCACGAGTTCTTCGAACTAAAATACTACAACGCGCTCTTGATGACACAACAATTTATCGCACACTCCAGACAGCGTCGTGGGCTTATCAATGGGTTAGGTTACGTAGCGAATTATCTTTTCGGCGTTTTGGATGAGCGTTTCGCTGAACAATACACTAAGGACATTGAACTCATAAAGCGAAATCAAAATCATTTGGCTAAATTATGAAAAAACCAAACATCTGTTGTAGAGTCAGAATACAACATCCTGAAACGAACTGAAAAGATTATCCATAAGCAACACAAAACTATAAATCATCATTTAGATACATTGGACAAATTAACAAATGGAGTACAACAAGTAATGACTAACATGAGTGCAGTACAAGGACAACTCGTAACTGCATTGACTGCAAATACTTTGCTCCAAACATTAAGGGGTAATCAAGATACTTTACTGGACACTTTGACGGACATTCGCCATGGTCAGTTTAACGTACATTTATTAACGCCTAACCAACTACAACAAGAACTCAACGTCATTGCTGGCCAACTTACGGATGATTTAATGCTACCTATCGATCAAACTGATGTGAGAAAACTGTATCATCTATTGCAAATAAAAGCACGGACCACAGAAAAATATTTTATATTCCAAATAACATTCCCATTAATCAGCAGAGCTCGATACAAATTATACAGAGTGATACCAATTCCCAAACAATTCGGTAAGAATATGACAAGCATTGTGCCAAAATCAGAATACATTGCAGTGAATCTGCAAAAGGACTCGTACATACCGACAAACAACAATGAGCTTTCAACATGTCTTACTCAGGCAGAGACGTATATGTGCGTGCTAAAGAGGCCTGTTTACCATCTAGGCAGTGACAACAACAATTACTGCAATCTCAATCATGAGACAAACCAATGTAAAGTTGAACAAACTTTATGCTCAAACATGTGGGTACCGTTGAACGATCCTTCTGTGTATTTATACCACTGCTGTAACAACTATTCCATTAAAATAATTTGTGGAGAGTATATCACAGTCGAACAACTCAACCAAGCAGGAGTAATATACCTCGGACTGGGTTGTGTTATCAAAGGGCAAGATTTTACCTTGCATGCAAACACAAAATTTGACAATAATATGACAGTTCAGTCAAATATTTACGTACCCAACATTGACCAACTTAACAACATTATCAATGTGAGCTTACCGATCGAAAAGGCTAACGATAATCAAACTGAGGAGGACAAATTAGATGACGACTTGCTCAAAATCTACAAACAAATCAAACAGCTAAGAAACAGTGATGTAGAAATAGATGAAACGTTGTCACCACACAACATCCATCATTACGTGGTAAGCTACACCCTCGTGCTGGCGGCATTTGTGGGCTCGGCCGTGCTCCTGTGGCGGTGGCGACGACGCCGCATGCGACGCGTGCTGATCTCACCAGACATCGAGCTACGAAGTGTTAACGACGCGAGTGCTAGTGCTTGTGCGCGACAATGTAACGAGGCTGACCGTCAGCCCAGTGCTCAAAGTGCAGTGCAAGTGTGCGTGGTTAAAAAACAAAATAAAGCGTGTTCACCAATCATATACAAAAACTAGAAACATTAAGATTATCTATAAGCTTTTCTAAACGCTAAAGTTTTGTAATATCTTAAGAATCACCACTAACATTAGGTTACTATCATCTTATCTAACATGATTGTATTATCATCATCTCATCTTAACTGCATCTATGCCGCCCCAGAATATGTTCGGTCCAAGCAACCGAACACCTGCTAACGCAGCAATTTCCTACAATCGTACTTTAACATCAGTGCATTACGAGACACCGAACGGACCGGGTGCATTCATCTAACATAACCTTTTAACGTAACATTTGAAGAACTTTTAATAAACTATCCAAAACCTATCAGTGCTTTTATATCAACTACAACCCACACCCCGCACATAGTCCATACGGAAACCAACGACATGCCTCACGAACTAGTATTCGGGAAGTGATGTATATTACCGAGCAATCTCAATGGCGATATCATAGATCCCCTATATGCTCATCACAACTACGCATTAGAATTAAAGTATAGATTGCAGCGAGCGCAAAAAGATGCTCACAATAATTTAACTCAAAGTAAGATAAAAAGGAAAATTAAATATGATACTTTAGTAAACCCTGTGTATTATAAGAAGGGTGATTTATTGTTGTTAAGAAATCCTTCAGAGAACAAAATGGATTCAATATTTTTGGGACCCTCTCCAGTTTTAAATGATTTGGATTATAACGTAAAAATTTTGAAAAATTGAAAGGAAGATATTGTGCATAAAAACCGTACCAAATTATACAAGAATGCTGTATAAATAGAAAAATTCAATAACAAGGATATTTAAAGCAATTATTAACTTAACAATAATGTACCTTTGAAATATCTATAATCATGTCTTGTATTCGGAGGTGTTAATGTAAACATATACTTAGTTGTAACATTTATAAAGACCATGTACTTACGTAAACAACAAAAAAAAAAACCACTGCGCAGGTAAAAAAAAAAGAACCTAGCTATTATTATTTAGCCGTAAGTCTTTTTTTTTCTTGTAAAGGAAAGGTGCGGTGTAGTTAGTTTATATTATGCTTATAACATATTTAATGAGGTATCTTTTATAATAAAAGCAGTGTATTACCAGCAAGCACTCGTTTCACTCTTCCAACACACCACCTTACAATCTGATGATGGAATCTTGGCTGAATTGAGGGAACTCCTCAAATATTATAGGCAACTATATAGTCATTTTGATATTTTCATCAAGGAATTAAGCATTTACAGTCAAAAAGTGACATTTGATGAGGTGGAACTGGTGAAGAAGACCAGACATTGCCAACGGAACTTCATACTCAAACAAATATAACAATTAACATAGTTAAGCGACTATGACAAAACAAATAAATGAATAGTTTTTTTTTTTTATCTGTTATAAACTAGTACTTGACTGCGATCCCGCCTGATGGTAAGCAGTGATGCAATCGTTGATGGTGAGGCGCACTAGTTTATTAAGAGCCTATTCACTCTAGCCTTGAAGACACCCAAATTATAATCAGACGGAAAGACCGCAGCAGGCAAACTGTTCCAGTCCTTCGAAGTTCGCGGTATAAATGACGAGGCGAAACGCTTAGTCCGGACCGTAGATGTTTCAACAACGTAAGGGTGGATACTCGCCGTGCGTCGGTTTGTCCGATGGTAGAAATAAGATGGCGGAATCAAGTTCTGAATAGGTATGTTGAAAATGGTATCATCGAAGTGACCTGATGATAGTGATGGAGCTGGAAGATAGGCACCGGAACTCCGTAACTAATCAATCAATTCTAGCAGTGTTTGGGCTTATTAGAATTTTCATGAGATGCACTTTGGCTATATAATACTATTGAACTGATCTGATGATGATGATGATTTAGCTGGAAGATAGGTACCGGAACTCCGTAATTAATCAATGTATCTTATTAGAAATGTCATGAGATGCACTTTGGCTATAAGGTACTATCGAAGTGATCTGATGATGGAGCCGGAAGGTGGAAGGAGACACGGGAACTTCATAAGAAAATGATGTATTCTAGCAGGGTTTGAGTTAATTGGGATTGTCATGAGAAAAAGGTACTCTGGTTGTAAGTGTATTGCAACTAAAAAGTGTGAAATAAAAAACTTTTTATAAAAAAAATAACCGACTTCACTAAAAAAACTAAAACGATCAAAATAATTTTAATTTTGGAAGTCGGTGTTAAATAAGGAACAAGCAATAACGAAAAACACTGACTACAAACATTTGTAGCAATTATACTTGGTGAAAATTCTTTTAAAAACTTAAAAATTTGTGTACCGGTAGGTACACAAATTTTTGCAGCAATAGCAGATGTTATTCTTTTTAACGTGGCAAATCATCCAATGACTTCTCTCTCTCTCTAAGGTGGTGCAGGGAGGGGGGGAATGTCAGACTTTTACTGACTAAAACAACAAGTTTCTTTTTCAGAACGGCTCTAGCGCGCATCGGCGCTACGCTGGGCGCCTACGGTTGCTGACATCGTTTTGAAGACTACCCGGATAGTGCTCCATGGCCCCAACTCGTCGGACGGTTACCGAAGGGCAGGACGATGAGCTGACATGCTGATATTTCTATATTGTTAAACTCAAAATGTTCGTTAAGACTGTCTCTAAAAACCGTCACGACTTCCCGATATTCGGACATGGAGAAGAAGCGGTGCAACAAATTCCCCAACACATCTGTCGGTTAAGTTAGCAGAACTTTAATTTAAGCCAGTTTTAAAATGATTATCTCTACCCCCATGATAAGACTTTTGCCATATTTAAAACATGTCAGCGATTGATATAGACAGATGAAACCTAAAACATATTTTTTCTCTTCATTACCCTAAAGTTAACTGAAAAAAAAACCGGCCAAGAGCATGTCGGGCCACGCTCAGTTTAGGGTTCCGTAGTTTCCCGTCCGTCACAATAAGTGTACCCAAGTGAGTTTAAAAAAAATGCTTGCATATACGATTATACTACAAACTTAGTCCAGAAATTATTTTGTAGAACCCTTTTGTCTTTTTTGTACAAAAACTGTTCTTTCCATCAGGTTCAAAATAATTTTCCTAGAAAGTCCTTATAAGGTTCTACTTTTCTGATTTTTTTCATATTTTCTAAACTTATGGTTTAAAAGTTAGAGGGGGGGACACATTATTTTTTACTTTTGGAGCGATTATTTCCGAAATTATTCACATTATCAAAAAATGATTTCAGTAAACCCCTATTCATTTTTCAATACCTATCCAACAATATATCACACGTTAGGGTTGAAATTTAAAAAAAAAACATTTCCCACTTTACATATAGGGGGGCTACCCTAATAAAACATTTTTTTCCAATTTTTACCACTTTGTCAGCGTGATTGATATACATATTGATTCCAAACAGCTTTCTAGTGCTAACGGTCACAGAGATTAAGCGAGGACGGACAGACGGATAGACAGACAGACGGACAGACAGACAGACGGACAGACAGACAGACGGACAGACAGACATGGCGAAACTATAAGGGTTCCTAGTTGACTACGGAACCCTAAAAAATGCCCAGTGAGGTCCGTTAATCACATGATATTTTTTAGCAACTTTTTAATCCGTTCCCTCTGGATCGCGAGGGGGAATGGGATGTCGCCACTGTGCGGAACGCCCGGAGGACACGGTGGAGCACACAATCGCGGTGTGCCCTGCTTGGGCGGAGCATCGCCGTGCCCTCGTGGGGGTGATCGGTGGCGGAGACCTCTCGCGCCGGGCCTTGGTCGAGGCCATGGTCCGGAGCGAGGAGGAGTGGCAGGCGGTCGCCGACTTCTGCGAAGCAGTAATGCTCGCTAAGGAGGAGGCCGACCGCATCAGGCAACGGCGCTCTCGCCGCCGCCGGGATTCCGATCCCGATTTCCAGCCACCGTAGGCGCGGGCTTGCGGACAGTGATCAATGGGTAGCTCGCTGTCCGGCCGTCCGGTAACCGTCCGGACCAAGCCCAAGTCGTCGACGGCGCGCGCTGTTCCCGCGCGCCTCAAGGAGTTGTCAGCAACAGCAGGGGCCCAGCCGGGTCGAAGCCTACTGGGGCCAGGGTTATCCGAAAGGGCGCTCGAGCCCCGGTATGAAGGCTTGAAGGAATGGAATGAGTTTTTTAGTCAGTAAGAGTCTGGCACTATCTCCCGCTCCGCCCAAGAGCGGGGGTTGTCATAAGATGATTTTTCCCATCGAAAAAAAAAGGGGGAATGGGATTTGAAAAGTACGTGACAGATCCGTAGTGAGGTTTCTTCACCAAAGTCACAGACTTGTTGACAACTGGCAAAACCGAGCCGGGTGGCTGTCGCGGCGACCGGAGAAACGTTACATGGGAACAGCAAGTTAAGGTCATTTGTCGTTTTTCAGTTTAGGAATCGCAAGATCAACAAAGAAATAAACGTCATATGTACTACGTTGTGTACCTACGTCACCATAGTGATAAAACGCAAAGGGAAACTGAAAGGAAGGTTTTAATCAGTAAAAGTCTGTCACGCTTCACACGCTCAACCCAGAGCGGGAGAAGTCATGAATGACTGAATATAGGATGACATTCCACTTCAAAAAATAAGCCCTTTTAAACCTTACGCGAATAGGTAATGGACGATCCCAAAGCGTACAGGCATGCTTTGGTTTAGCATCGTTAATTTGTGCATAAAGATAAAAAAAAATCCTCGCACCAAGAGGGTCTCTCATCAACCACATGATTTCCTGATTCCGGGTTGAAGGACAAACATAACTTTATAGTTCGAAAAAGCTCAGCCTTCTAAACATATACCTACGTTATACAATAATTGGTATAATTCTCTGAGAAAGAGAAGGAGTTAGGGCCTGTCCACACAGCGGTATTTCACCGCGCGGTTTTTTTTTTCGTTATTCTGTAACACTTTGAATCTTATGGAAGTTTCCACACAGGCGATAAAAAAACACGCGATAAAAATTCTGTGATTTCTTGCAGATTTGACGCGGTGCGGTGTGGAAATCAATCCGCGCGAATATTTTCCACGCGGTGAAATACCGCTGTGCGGACAGGCCCTTATAAATATATTAAATAACATACAATGAAACTGTGCGAGGACGGACATTCCACCGTTCCCAGGTCTTCGCAACCAAACTAATGTTTTTCTCAAGGATTGCTATTCTAGATGGCAAAAAATATATTTGTGCTTATAAAATTGTGACTGGGTAGTTTTAAAATAGAAGATTTTTTTCCTGAAACCGTATGATCAGAATTTTATTTTCTTTAAATTTAATACCGATACTAAAAGCCGACAAATATTGCAGAATATGTAGTTATGCAGATTAGTTTTGAAAGTAAATTGATAATAGCTGTTCTGTTAAGCCGTGATAATTTATCGGTCTGACTTAGAATTAAAGAACAAACTTTGACTTACCCCAGGAAAAACAATGTACCAGCCCAGCGAATAGTAATAATATCAACGTTAAAACACGCGTGCAATGCATTTTCTTCTTCAGGCAAAGTTGTTCCAGCAGATGAGACGTCTACTCCCGGTCACAGCACGGAGAATATTAAAGCAAAGTGTTGGTTAGTGCCTTGTACTCATTTCCGTCACGTCGTGGGTAAAACCTGATTACATTTTATCGTTATTTTATTCCGAACACTCATATGCTTATCACTTGTTTCCGTCAAAAATAAAATTGACTGTATTTTTTTGGCTATTTGTTTTATCGTGTACCTACTTCCTGTGTCCTTAGTTTGCAAATTTGATTAAAACAATTTAAACATAATTTATTATTAATATAGTAATAAACTAAGTTAACTAAGTAAGTGGGTTCTATTGCACGACATGGTCTGGCCGTATGCTAGGTTTCATCCAAATCTTTTCTGTCATGAAGACGTCACTTGCGTCAATGTACATGGGGTTTTTTGTATATCAATGACATGAACAAACATACCCTCATTCGCACTTTAAGTCTTAAAGTTTGTTCGCTGACATTTCCTATATACATTGTGAGAGTACAGGAATCGCGGGAGAGATATAAATTGAAGGTTACTTAAAAATTCCTTCTTATAATAAGCGATGCAGAAATAAACATAAGGTACCATGAATACCGAAAAAAAATCTATTTTCTAGAAATGTACATTGATGCAAGCGAAGCCGTGAGCAAAAGACTGATACAGTACCGTCATGAGCCTCTTAGATATAAAACTTCAAGGTAATACTGATCAAACCCTCTAAGAGTAATAAGTACAATAATAAAAAAAGATTCAAAATAACTTTTCGGTACCACCAGATATACCTATATTATATACGATAGAATTATCACACTAACGTTAGGGGCAGCTCACACCGAGACGCAATGCGACGCGACGGCGTCATGGAAGTAGCCAGTTATTTCGCACTGCATAGCGCGGGGTAAAACGCATCATAGGTAACGGCGTAAGGTGCAATGTGAAGCAGCAGGTGAATAAAACAAACAAACAAATATAAGTACAAAAATCACTGCTACCGTCACCGCTGAAGATTTCTTTTATCTGGATGCCGCGTCAGGTCATGCTTTCCATAAAAAAAGCATTGTTATTGGAAGTGAACCAACTTGTGAAGATTAAACTCCGAGGGATGAGAGGAAATGGTTCTCACTCAACTTGCAAGATCTTTTTTTTTTTTTTTTTATGGTGGGAAAAAATCATGCATTGACATCCCCCGCTCTTGGGCGGAGCGGGAGATAGTGTCAGACTCTTACTGACTAAAAGACCCACCCCGTTCCTTCTAGCCTTCATACCGGGGCTCGAGCGCCCTTTCGGATAACCCTGGCACCAGTAGGCTTCGACCCGGCTGGGTCCCTGCTGTTGCTGACAACTCCTTGAGGCGCGCGGGAACAGTGCGCGCCGTCGACGACTTGGGCTTGGTCCGGACAGTTACCGGACTGCCGGACAGCGAACTACCCATTGCTCACTGTCCGCAAGCCCGCGCCTACGGTGGCCGGAAATCGGGATCAGAATCCCGGCGGCGGCGGCGGCGGCGATAACGCCGTTGCCTGATGCGTTCGGCCTCCTCCTTTGCGAGCATTACTGCTTCGCAGAAGTCGGCGACCGCCTGCCACTCCTCCTCGCTCTGGACCATGGCCTCAACCAAGGCCCGGCGCGAGAGGTCTCCGCCGCCGATCGCCCCCACGAGGGCACGGCGATGCTCCGCCCAAGCAGGGCACACCTCGACTGTGTGCTCCACCGTGTCCTCCGGGCATTCCGCACAGTGACGACACCCGGGCGTCACTTCCGCACGAATCCGGTGCAGGAAACTCCCGAACGAACCATGTCCGGTAAGGACCTGCGTCATGCGGAAGGTAAGGACGCCGTGAGGTCTTTCCAGCCACGCCTCAAAGAGGGGACTTACCGCCACGACTGTGGCGTGCCCAGCACTGGGTTGCGATAGTCGTTGACGCCATTTCACCATAAGATCCCGCCGGAGCTCTGTCCGCCATGCCGTGACCTGTCGCGGCAGCGGACTTTCACCCCGGCGTTGCATCTCCACGCGCATATCGTGCATGTGTGCAAGGACTGTTGCCTCCAGATCCCACGGTGGTAGGCCAGCCAGAAGGCTCGCCGCTTCGCGGGAGACCGTGCAGTATCCGCGCACCATCCTTATCGCCATGACCCTCTGGCAGGCGTTCAGTATGGCCGCCGGTCGCTTTTTCAGCGATGGCGCCCACACCGGCACCCCGTAGAGGGCCATGGACCGAACGATCCCCGCGTAGAGCCTCCGGCAGGAGGCGTCTGGACCCCCAAGGTTGGGCAGGAGCCGCTTGAGCGCAGCCCCAGCCCGGTTGAGTTTGGGAGCCAGACGTCGGAAATGCTCCACGAAATTCCACCGGCTGTCGAGGACGAGTCCCAGGTACTTCATCGTCGACCCGACACCGATGTGAACTCCTCCTACCGTTAGTTGGGAACTCAATGGCGGCGCGTTCCGAGAGCGGCGACCGTGGAAACACATCGCCTCGGATTTGTGAAGCGCCACCTCGAGTCCCAACTCCTGGATCCTATCAACGACCATCGCAACCCCGCGTGTCGCTAGAGCGACCGCCGCCTGGTATGACTCTCCCTGCGCTAGAACCAGCGTGTCGTCTGCGTAGCAGACCACGCTGACCCCGTCAGGGAGGTCGCCTCGAAGCACGTAATCGTACCCGATGTTCCACAAGGGTGGCCCTAGTACCGACCCCTGCGGAACACCGCACGACATCTCTCGACGTTTCCAGTCTCCCTGGTGACCGGGGTAGACAATGTACCTGTCCGACAGGTAAGCCTCGACCACTTGACAGAGGTATTCGGGCACCCGGTGGTACCTGAGTGCCCTCCGGATCGTACTCCAGGGCAGGGAATTGAAGGCGTTGGCAATGTCCAAGGACACTGCCACGACACACCTGCCCCGGGACACCGCATCCCCCGTCGTGAGGGCTCGCACGCGCATGATGGCGTCCACCGTAGAGCGCATCCTGCGAAAGCCGAACTGTCCGTCCGAAAGGTCCGGCCCCACCCGTGTTAGGCGCCCGACGAGGCGGTTTGCAATGACTCTCTCAAAGAGTTTGCCCACCTCGTCGAGCAGCACAATGGGCCGGTACGCGGACGGAGAGTCCGCAGGGCGCCCCTGCTTCGCTATGAGGACCAGTTTTCCCGTCTTCCAGCAAAGTGGGAACTGGCCCCTCTCCATGCATGCGCTGAAGAGCCCTCTCAGTCGAGGCCCGAGAGCCTCCATGGCCAGAACCCAGGCCCTCCCAGGTAAGCCGTCGGGTCCTGGGGCGGTGTTCTTGGCGCTCAGCCTTCGCACCGCCACTCTCATCTCTACCTCGGTCACCTCTGGAGTATCGTCGTCGTCCTCGCTATTGCGGTCCGCGTCAGACACCGCCGGCGGAGGCGGAGCCATGGGCAGGGGGGAGTGTTCCCCTCGCGCAGGGAACAAAGCGCTCACCGCACCCTCCACGATTTGGGGCCGGAGACTCTGAGTCAGCGGGGGAGCCCAGGGGCGCAGTTTCTCCCGTACCAATTTGTACGGGCGCCCCCACGGGTCCGCGTTCAGAGACCCCAGCCACACGTCGCGGGCCTCGAGTTTGGCCCGCTTAATCTCCGCTCGGAGGGTGTGTTTTGCCTCTCTGTAACCTTCGTACAGCTCCGCCTCTCTGGCCTCCGCATCCGGCGGGCGGATGCGGCGCCTGCAGTGTCTAGCGTACCGGCGTCGCGCGTGACTGCATGCGTTGCGCAGTGCAGCGATCTCCGGCGACCACCAGTACACCTGGCGCTTAGCTCGCCCTGGACGGACTCGGGGCATTGCCGCGTCGCAGATTTGCGACATGGCCTCCCGGAACCACTCCGCCTCGACGTCTATGTCGACAGGCCTGTCCGGTGCTTGCACCCAGGCCTGTACCGTCGCGGCTTCCAGGAGGAGCTCCCGGTCCATCTGCTTAAGCGCCCACCGCGGACCGCAAGGGCTCTGTCGGACCGGCGCGGCCGAGGTTTCGGCGGAGACGTCCAACCGGATGTACCGGTGGTCGGAGTACGTCTCCACCTCCTCCATAACGCGCCAGTCGACGACACGTGGCAACAGAGCGGGGCTGGCGAACGAGATGTCCACCACTGATTCACCCCGCATCCGCGCCAACGTGGGGACAGAACCCCGGTTCAGGACGACCAGGCCCAGCTCCAAAGCCCAGTCCTCCACCATCTGACCCCGTGGGTTCGTGTACCGGGAACCCCAAGCCGTATTCCAGGCGTTGAAGTCCCCGCAAACGACCACGGGGAGGGTACCAAACCCAGCGACGACGACATTTAGCTCCATAAGGGAGACCTGGAGTTCGTCGAGAGATCTGTTCGGGGACAGGTAGACGCCTACCACTGCAATGTCCCCGAACCGTGCTGCGACGCAGCCCCGTCCCCTCGCAACAGCCTCGAGGGGTGGGGTACCGGCGGCGGCCGACGAGATTAACGTCACCGAGCCGTCTAGGTCCTGAACCCAGTCTCCACGGGGATGGATGTAGTACGGCTCGGAGACGACGGCGACATTGATCGACCACTGCGCCATGCTCTGGAGCAACAGATCCTGAGCGGAAGCGCAGTGGTTGATGTTCGCCTGGAGGAGACGTAATGGTGTCGTTATTGACATTCCATTACAGTCTCCTCCTGAGCCCCCTGTGAGGGCACCGCCGCGGCGGGAGCGGCGGCGACAGCGGCGGCAGCCAAGGTGGTGGCTGCGGCGGTGAGGACGTCAGGGTGGATGGGCCTGACCTTGCCCTTGGCCTTGGCGGGGGGGTCGCAGGACCTACCCCCAGCCCGGTGCTCGGCCGGCTTACCTGCAGCCGCACATGCGTAGCAGTGCGGCTTTGCACGGCATTCTGCGGCCTTATGCCCGGGCTGTCCGCACTGGTGGCAGCGGTCACTGCGGTCCTCTGCGGCGCAATAGGCCCCCACGTGGTGCTCCACGTGACAGCGGTAGCACCGCAGAGGTCTGGGCTCCAGCATCTTTACCTGGGCCGAAACCCAGCCCACCAACAACCTTCGGCCCTCGGCCGTTATGGCCTTGGCCGCCGACACGGGACAGCTCACCGTGACGGCTTGCATGCCCGTGCTGTCAGCGCGGATGGTGCCCGCCCGGACCTGATCGGTCGTGCACCCTCCCGCCCTGACGATGGCGGCCACTACTTCCTCCACCCTAACGGAGTCGTCCAGACCCATGATGCGCATGTCTACGCTCTTGGTGGGTCTGGACACTCGGGCCTCCTCGGCGTCCAGGGACGCCCTGATCTTTACGGCCAGAGCGTCTGCGAGTTCCCCGCTATTTGCCCCAGGGACCTCCAAAATTCGGGCACCGGTTGCAGTGCGCCTCATCCGGAAGCCCTCTGAGGCTCCGAACTCACCGAGGTGGCCAATCACCGCCTGCTTGGCTTTTGCCATGACTGCGTCGTAATTGACGCCCTTCTTTTCCGCAGCTGGCTGTAGTGTGATCACTACAGCTGCGGAAGTCGGGGCGCGAAGTCGAGCAGCCATGGCCCGCTTTTTGCGGTCTTGTCGCCGCCTGCGCTTCTTGGCCGCCCTTGCCGCCTTGCTCGCCTTCTTCTTGGCGCCAACGACTGTCCACTCGGCGCCAGCCGAAGGGTCTTCGGGCGGAGGGGGTGGCAGGCGCGACCCAGTCGCTGCCGCAGCGGGAGGCCCCGCCGGTTTGGTGGCAGTCGCCACCCTGCCCTTCGAGGGAGGGGCAGGCTTCCCCTGCCGCTGCTGCTGCTTGGCCGCCGGGACCGGCCTCACAGGCTCCGACACGGCGGCCACGCGCCCGGCTTGCCCCGAACGGCCTGCCTTGGGTGCCATAGTCGTCGTGGCCGCGGCGACCGTGGCATACGACGCCGTCTTCTTTTGGCCGGAGGCTGCGAGAGGGGGGCGCAGGACGATACCCTCCAGGACGGAGAGCTGGCGCTGTATGTGCCCCTGGAACTGTTGCTGCTGCTGCTGCTGCTGCTCCCTAAAGGCAGCCAGCTCCTGCCGCAGCAGCGACACCACCTCCTCACTATCCGCCTGGGGCGAGGGCCGGGATCGGCCCTGCTCCTGCCTGCTCCTCTCTTCGGGGCGAGAGCCCTGGAGAGCGGCCACGGCCGCCTCGAGCCGGCCAAACCTTCCGCTGAGGGTGCGCTCGTAGGGCTCGAAGACGAGCCCCAGCGCCTCCTCAATCGAGGTGTTGGCCAGCTCGATGGAGCGTTTTTTGGCCACCCTCTCCCTCTTATTCGCCACGCTAGTGATGGCGGCTGCCACGACCGCTCGGAATTTGACCAGCGCCTCAGCCATTCCTTCTGGCAACTCACCAGGAAAGTTCGGCACTGGGGCGCTGGCCTGGCGTCCCTCACTGGCGGTCTCAGCGGGGGGCCCTCTTCCTATGCCCGTTTTTCGGGCTGCGCCCCGCCCCGAAGACGAGATCTTCCGGGCAGGTGCCGTCTCATCGTCGGACACGGAGCGCATGAACGCCCTCCTCTTGTTGTTGGGGGCGGATACTTCCACCTCCATCAAATGGAAGGGCTCCTGCACCTCCTCCACTTCGCTCTCCTTGCCGTCCGAGCCGAGTGAAGACGCGGCATCAGAGTCCGACGCCGCGTCTTCACTCACCTCTCTGAGGCCGTACCTACGGCCGGCCTCAACCGGCGTCGCGGACGTGCTGGGAACTGGTCCCAGGGACTCCGCGCTGCCGAAATGTGAGCCACCCTGGCTCTCTGCGTCCACAGAGGACGGTATAGGGTCCGGAGACCCGAGGCTCCTTCTTCTGGACTGCGTGTCGGACTCCGACCGCGCGTCACTCTCAAGTTGGGGTTTTTTAGACAAATTTTTCATTTTTGATCCCACGAGTACAAACTTTATTTACCTGCTCAAATTTAGTGGTTCGCACTAGAGACTAATTTAGCTACCCATTAGTCAAGCTAACAACCTCCCTCACGGTGCGCCGCCGCTTAGAGGTTTGGGGTAATTTTTTATAGAGGTTGTCTTCCTCGCGGCCCGGGCGGTTAAGCCAAGACCCTCGTTCCCATCAAAAGTCAGAAACATGACCTTGGACAATCTCTGGGGCTACGAGACTAACGGTGGCAGAAGGAGGAGCAAGCCTTCCTCCTGCCTGCCCGGCGGCAGTGTGAGTGCACACCGAGCCCGCTCTTACTTCGCCACTGTGCCCTCTGCTATAGCAGAGGGACACGCGTTGAAGCGTTCCTTCAGACAGAACATTCGCAGACGGCCATCGAGGCCCCTTAGGCAGCAATACCGAAGGGGGTCATTGGCCGCCTCCCAGGGTGCACCGTCCCAACTTGCAAGATCTGGCCTGAACAAACTAACATACACACTACGCAAATAAATTTAAAACTTGCAAAATGTATGGCACTGCAGGTTGCGATTTTTTTTGTTGTAGCATTCTCATAGAAATGTGTACCTTTTAGAGTGGTAAATAAAGTTCTATTTCATATGGCTATCTTAAAAAGCGCGCAGCTTCATACGGCGTCGCTTCTCGGTGTGGGCCAACCCTAATAATACCATAATTGTACGGAAACTGAAATCCGATAAAATGGCTCCAACTAATTCAGTCTGAGATAAGAGTTATTTGGGATTTTGTAGCTATTCTGGTATAAAAACAAGATTTTAAGGTTCCAACCTTTTTGGTGGAAAAATCATCAATGACAGCCCCGCTCTTGGGTGGAGCGAGAGATAGTGTCAGACTCTTACTGACTAAAAACCCACCCCGTTCCTTCAAGCCTTCATACCGGGGCTCGAGCGGTCTTTCGAAACTAAACCTTTACTTTTTTCCGATGGGAAAAATCATCCAATGACAACCCCCGCTCTTTGGCGGAGCGGGAGATAGTGTCAGACTCTTACTGACTAAAAAACCCATCCCGTTCCTTCAAGCCTTCATACCAGGGCTTGAGCGCCCTTTCGGATAACCCTGGCCCCAGTAGGCTTCGACCCGGCTGGGCCCCTGCTGTTGCTGACAACTCCTTGAGGCGCGCGGGAACAGTGCGCAAGTCGTCGACGACTTGGGCTTGGTCCGGACAGTTACCGGACGGCCGGACAGCGAGCTACCCATTGCTCACTGTCCGCAAGCCCGCGCCTACGGTGGCCGGAAATCGGGATCAGAATCCCGGCGGCGGCGGCGAGGACGCCGTTGCCTGATGCATTCGGCCTCCTCCTTTGCGAGCATTACTGCTTCGCAGAAGTCGGCGACCGCCTGCCACTCCTCCTCGCTCCGGACCATGGCCTCAACCAAGGCCCGGTCGAAACTAACCTTGGCCCCGGTAAGGTTCAAACCTTGAGCACGCCACAATTACGGCGGTATATATCTTTTAGGAGTGGTTGTAAAGACGCTAAGGCATCTTCACTTTCCGCCTGACACACATATAGTTAGTGATAGCGTGACGAGTGACAGGACAGAATGGAAGAAAAAAACGTGTTGCGCCGACCCCAAATAAAACGGGACTAGGGCAGGAAGATGATGACACATATTCACCGGTCATAGGTGTTTCAGGAAGTATGTGTTTTGGATTCGTAGAGAAGAAACGTCCAGGTATCAATATTATGCTAATCACTCAAAAGACACGGTGGACCATGCGGAGGACCCCATAAGTCTGCCCCACTTGGGTGGAGGACTGAGTGTCCTAGTGGAGGTGATTGTTGGCGGCGATCTCTAGCGCCAGGTCTTGGTGCAGGCGGCTGATAGTGGTGGTGGTGGTGGTAAGGAGCGAGAAGGATAGGAAGCAGTCAGTTCCTGTGAAGTAGTAATGCAAGCGAAGGTGGTGGCGGAGATCATGAAGGAGAGGAAATCCTTATGCCTCAGCTGTCGTCGCGGGTCGTATGGACAAAACGAGCAAAATGAACCGAGCCCACATGGGCCACCGCTTGCTAGGGCTGCGGGATTTTCCAAAGAGTTAGTTACCAGAGTTCTGGAGCGCGAAGGACAACTGGAGGAACACAGGTCGGTTGTAGTCTGTAGAAGTCTGCCACACACAAGCCATACATAAGTTTGTTGTATGTCCATCTGTCACAGCCTCCGAATTTATTGGACAGATTGGGTTCAAATTATATACACTAGCTGTGCCTTATATACGCTCGTTCGCGTGGACTACAGGATTTTGAATTCATTTTTTCTACGATAAAAGTAGCTTAAGCTACTCCTTATTAGATATATCAGCTACCTGCCAATAAAAGTCCCGTCAAAATCGGTCCAGCCATTTCAAAGGGTGTACTATGCCGAATCGAATGCCAAATAGTCGAACATCAATTAATCGAACACCTAAATACTCGATTGTTCATAATATCGAATGGTTAATAAATCGAACACTCAATACGTCGAGTGTTCAAAATATCGAATGTTTTATCGAGCGGCCATTGCATCACACATTCATCCGGAGGACATGGTGGAGCATATGGTGCTTCTGTACGCGCGTGTCTTGGCCGCGGCTGTACGTGTGAGGGAACGGGCTTCCTCACGCCCCAGCCGACGGCACACGTAGGAAACTACACGCCGTTAACGGGGGGTGTGAGAAAGCCCCCCAACAAACATTTTGGCGCTAAGAGCAACCTTTATTTAGCTGCCATATGATTATAAATTATATATAAGAGCTCCGATTGTAACATTTGATTCTACTGTGGTGTTAAGGATAAATAATTAAACCTTCAAGAGGAATAACAGTTAAAAATAAAAAATATACAACTTAAGGCGGTAGCATAGAGTTGGTGGGAGCCATTGCTATAGCTCATTCTTATAACTTTAAGAAGCTTCAAACACTAAAAGCAATTGTAAAGTGTTTTCTAACTCCTACTAACGACTGATGTCTTTAATCAGAGTTAGTTAGATTCTTTATAACACTTAGGGACTACTGTAACAGCTTAAAGAAGCGTATAACACTATAAGTAATTGTAAGGTGTCAACTAACACTTACTATTAGCTGATGTTCTTAAATAAAGCCAGTGAAATACTTAGTACCACTTCACGAGATCTATCGAATCCTAAGAGCTGACAAAAAAGCTATTGGTGTCATACAAGTGTTGATTACAAATTCTGTAGAACTAGATGCCGCAATAGTCAAAAATCACCTTTAAACAATTATTGATTATATAAAAGGGTTACTAGGTCAACCTTTTTATAAATATTTCTTAACAGCGGTAAACAATACGTGCATAGATTATGTTCTTGTATTATCTTGATTATTTACTTTACGTTGAGTTATAGAATTTTATATCACCTAAATATAATAATAATAATATTCCATAACTATCACACAGCGCCGTCTAGTCCCAAGCTAAGCAGAGCTTGTGTTATGGGTACTAGACAACTGATAAACATACATATATATTTCTAAATACATACATATTATAGATAAATTACACCCAGAGACAGAACAAATGATCTTGCTCATCACAAACATTTGCCCTGGGTGGGAATCGAACCCACGACCTCCGGCATAGCAGTCAGGGTCACTAACCACTAGACCAACAGGCCAGTCAAATATAGAACATATAACCATTATGCAAACTCAACCTTAAAAATTGTTGTCTTTTCACTTTTAGAACCATATTGTAGAACTGCAAGGGACATAGAAGTGCTAACAATCGGTCTTTAAGCACTGTGCTGGGAATAACAGAGTTATTAGGATCCTTAAGCAATTTAGAATTGACGCCATTAAATAAATAGTTAACCTAAAACATTTTAAAAGGAAAACACTTTTTCTCATCAATATTGCCCCACTTATTTACTGTATTATTGTCAGATTTTCATTAATATACTTTTTGACAGTATTAAGAACTATTATTCAACATAATTGATATGAAAAAAATAGTGAGGTAGTAACTTTTTTCTACAATTATCATCAAAAGCAGTTTAATTTTGAGGCGCTTCAAAATTGAGATGAAAACATATATAAATTGTTACGAAAAACTTACCATCGTAGTAACTTTTGATAATTATAACACTCAAAATCTAAAAACAAAAATATTAACTTATCTATTTTAATAAATGTATGGTCATTTTAAACACTAAAAGACTCTTTATAACACTAAATCGGAGATGAATATGTGAATATGCGTATTGCTAAATATTTTAACACTATTGACGGTAACAAAAGCTTAAAAAATATGAAAAGTGGTGAAAAGGTTGGCGCTTTGGGTAATATTCATTGCTACTAAATACCTACAATATATTCTCATGGGATATATTGTATCGAAGAAGCACTAATATAGTACTAAAAAAGTTATTATAGTGGATTTTACAACTATACTGCTACCTTAGCTTGCAGGTGTAACCTGCGTATAGCTTACAATACACTTAAAGCAGTAAGCACTGCTTCAATAGCACTATTCTAGCTCTTTATTGTCACTCAGGTATCTCTACTCTATAACAATTAAGTCACTTTAAGCTATAAATTCGTGGGCCCAAATCAGGGTTATAAAACAGTTAAAACGCACTATATCACCAAATAATAGTGCCTATATAAGACCCTAGGTTATAAAAAATCTATTAAACAGCTCACGTAGCACTAATTCTTAACACCAAAATGTTAGTTGGGCCGTTCCCTCACACGCACAGCCGCGGCCTGTACCAGGGATCGGCGCAAGAGGTTGTTGCCGGCGATCACCCTCACGAGGACATGGCGGTGCTCCATTCAAGCGGAGCACACCTCCACCGTATGCTCCACCATGTCCTCTGGGTGAATGTGTGATGCATTGGCCTCTCGATCAAACATTCGATATTTTGAATTCTCGACGTATTGAGTGTTCGATTTATTAATCATTCCATATTATGAACGTTCGAGTATTTAGGTGTTCGATTTAAAGTGTTCGATTAATTGATGTTCGACTATTTGGCATTCGATTCGGCATAGTACACCCCATTTCAGAGATTAGCCGAAACAAACAAACAGGCAGCCAAAATTTGTAAAAATTGTTATTTTGGTGTATGTACCGTATTTAGATTCATATGCATTTAGTGAAAAGCAGTTATTTCAGTATTACAAACAGACACTCCAATTTTATTTATATGTATGTATAGATGCACGCGACTGCGTTCGTGTGGACTACAGGATTTTTGTAATGTATTAGATACTTAAGTAGGCCATGCATATTTAAGAAGTATATATCTGTGACAGGCGCAAGATGTCTTTTGTTCTGAATAAACCGCTGGACCAAGCTACACGTATATTTTATTCTTAAACATCTCAGTGGCGACGAGGATAAAAATTTAACACATAGGTACTTATAAAAAATAGTCATGTCTATAGGCAAGTTGGCAGAGTTCAATGTGAGATCGGGAAATTGGACAATGTATGTAGAGCGAATGGAAATGTTTTTCCAAGTGAATAATATTAGGGAAGAACTTTGGTTACCTTTCTTGATAGCGGCGATGGGTGACGAAGCTTACGAACTGTTGAGTAACCTAACAAGTCCGGAAAAACCTAGTGCAAAAACTTACTCGGTGGTTGTTAGGATTATGACAGATCATTTGCAACCAAAGCCGTCGTTCATGGCGGAGAGGTATCGTTTCCGGCAAAGAAGGCAAAACATGGGTGAATCGATTTCACAATATATTTCGGAACTGAAGAAAATGTCAAAATTTTGTGACTTTAAGGCCGTGTTAGAAGAAAACTTACGAGATCAGCTTGTGTGCGGGTTGCGAAGTGAGCAAATAAGGCAACGACTGTTTACTGAGGAAAATCTGCAATATTCTAACGCCGTGAAAATTTCATGTACTATGGAAGCGGCGGAGAGAGATGCAGCAGCAGTGGAACGGACGGTCGGGAACAACAGCGAGGCTGGTGGCGACCAAGACGTCGCAGCGGGAGCGTTGAACGTGGTGGCTACGCCAACGAGGAGCGAACGCAGCCGTAATAGCCGTGGTAGCCTACGTGGATTGTCAGCGGAAGGCGCTGGAAAAGCCAGCGGAGCTGATTCGAATAACAATTGTTCTGCGTGTGGGGCTACCGACCACCACAGTGAACAATGTAGATACAGACGATTTATCTGTGGCAGATGTAGACAGAAAGGGCATTTACGTCGAGTTTGTCAAATGCGTTTAAGGGGTAAGCGAGGTCAAAGTGACACCAATAACATTGGAACGCATTTGCAAGCAGCAAGTGGAGTAACTAGAAAAATTGACCTTGAAGATCAGTCAGGGGAAGATGAAGGCGAGGAAGACTGGGAGGCTGCAGAAAGTTTGCATCAACTCAGTTTGAATAGTTATAAACCGGTGAGTTTGACCATATGGATAGATGAAAACAAGTTATCTATGGAAATCGATACGGGGTCATTAGTGTCATGCATTAGTAGGAAAATGTACTACAAACTGTTTAGCCATAGACCTTTGTGTACTTCAAATTTAGTATTTCGATTTTATGATGGCACTATAATAAAACCAGTTGGAGTTATTAAGCCATTAGTTAAGTTTGGAGATAAATCCAAACATTTGGAATTATTTGTAATACAAGGTGGTACTACCTCTTTGTTAGGTAGACAGTGGCTGACAGAACTAGACATTAAAATACCTTTGTATCAAAACTCCTTAGTGGTAAATGCAGAAAAAAACAATTGTAATAGTTGGAATAATCAATTAACACTATTACTTCACAGGTATAAAGATTTGTTCTCGGAGGGACTGGGTCGATTCACGGGTGTTTGATCTGATTACGCGCACTGACTACCTTAGTAGTACACGTAACCACCGTGAGTTATTTTGATAACTGACCTATTCGAATCGTACCGCGGAGGGTCATGAAAGCACTGAAAATCTTAACAGCGAATTATAGAAATGTGACGTATTTACGAAACGCCATCTATTAAATAAAATATGAACTAATTAAATATACGCCATCTAGGCAAATCTGTATAAACTATCTTAACACTAATATAGCTACCTAAATATGGTTTTAAACTTGAACATACCGCCCCCCAAGGACATTATTGCAGAATGTCCTTATAAATTGAACGTTTTTTAATAATAACTTTTTGCAGTTGATCTCTGAAGGGTTTCTTGACCTTAAGTCCTTGGTAAGTGGTAGTTGAAAGCTCAATATAAATATACAAACTCAAGTTCTAATAACAGTGATAGATTTAACAGAGGAGTTACACCCGTAGAACTAGCCTAAATTACAAGAACAACATAACATCTTAAGATCTTATTTTAACATAAATATCCTGTAACAACAAAACAGTGAACGTAACCTTTAATAATATGTTACAAGAAGTTCCTAACCCATACACATTTTAATCCAAATCTTGTGATAACAATAACCAAACATGAACTCAATTCACCTTGAAAATAAAGCTTAATCATTTACCGGTAGGACACATAGTTTTGAAGTCGCACGCTTCAAGAGACCTTTACTCGTACGTACCTTTACCACTCTCGTTATACCATCGGGACCAGGATGTTTTTCTACTATTCGACCAAGTAACCAACAAGCAGGAGGTAGATCTGACTCTTTAATTAGCACTATGTCCTCGATTTTGGGCTCTGGAGTTTGGCGAGACCATTTGTATCGATGTACTAAACTACTTAAATACTCGGTAGACCAGCGCTTCCAAAAGTTTTGTAATATTTTTTGCATGTGCTGCCACCGAGACAACGAACTAATATTAGACTGTGCATAATCAGGACTAGGAACAGTAATTAATGCTTCCCCAACTAAAAAATGACCAGGAGTCAATGGCATAGGTTCGTTAATGTCTTCCCCACTGATAACAGTCATTGGTCTAGAATTTAAACAAGCCTCTATTTGACTTAGTAGAGTGCTCATCTCTTCATATGTCAGAGTAGTGTTTCCTATCACGCGTTTTAAATGAAATTTCATGGACTTCACTGCTGCCTCCCATAGTCCACCAAAATTAGGGGCGTGGGGAGGTATAAAATGCCACGTAGTTCCATGTGTCTCTAAATACTCTGCACTATTTTGTTGGACTGCAAGCAATTCTCTGAGCTCTCGCGCAGCTCCAACAAAATTTGTTCCATTGTCGCTCCATAAATGTGCACAATGGCCACGTCTAGCTACAAATCGACGGAACGCGGCCATGAAACCTTGCGTACTCATATCGCTAACTACTTCTAAATGTACGGCTCTAGTAGCAATACAGACGAACACACAAATATACCCCTTGTGTGAACGATGACCTCGACCTTTGGAGGTACGGATTTGAACTGGACCTGCATAATCCACCCCGCTATGTAGAAATGCTCTGGTTGGAGTACAACGTGCCGAAGGGAGTGATCCCATCAGCTGATTGTAAGTTTCAGCCTTTGTCTTAACACAAGTTACACACTTACGTACGTGACTCTTAACTACACTCTTCAACCTAATAACCCAATAAGCTGATCTTATAAAGTTGATCATCATCTGAGGACCACCATGCAATGTACGCTCATGTGAATCAGCGACTAACAATTTGGTAAGATGCGCATTAGGTGGAAGGACTACTGGATGCTTTTGTTGATCGGGCAGAAAGGCTTGTTGTAGTCTGCCACCAACACGTATTAAATCATCCTTGTCTAGAAATGGACATAGTGATTTCAGTTTACTTGATATATCTAATATTGGTTTCCCTTGTTTTAACTCATCATATTCGTTTTTGAATTCTAGTTTTTGACACTGTCTTATACAACATTTTAACGCGTCATCCAACTCTGACTTGCTTAAATACTTAGACCGGTCATTTTTAATTTTAAGTTTGATGTGAATAAAACTCCTACATAATGCTACAACTCTTAATAATTTCCTTAACGAACTATATTTGACCCACGGTGAATCTTCTTTCAGGTGTTGATTTTGCGCGAGCTTCCTTTCCAATGCTGTGAATCGACGCAATGCTATTTCTCTGATATTACCACCCACACAAGCTGGTTTTGAGTCTTTGAATGGCAGCCTCACTATGTAACGACCGTCCGTAGATCTTATCGTTGTTGATGTAAACAGCTCTTCACATTTCTGTTCTTGTTCTGTAAATAACCTTGTAGTGCGGGGCAGTTGATCTTCAATCTCCCAGAACTGCTTTATGAGATCGTTTTGTTCTACGTGGGCATGAAAAGAAGTAATTTTGGGTAATATATACGATTTCTTATCCATATGTGTTGTACCAGATAGAATCCAACCTAAACTGGTACACTGTGCTACTATCGATCCTGCAGGTGCTCTCTTTAAACCATCTTTAATTATTTTGCTGTAAATGCCTGCGCCTAATAAGATGTCGATCTTGTTGGGCTCACTGTACTGAGGATCTGCTAGCGTTACGTGTTCTAACTCCGACCACATAAGAGGTGGCAGTTGTTTTTCAGGAAGGTACGTCGTGATGTTTTTTAACACATACGCCCTTACCTCGAACTCGAACTGAGGATCTGTCACTGATCGTAAAATTAATTTAACCATGTGTTTGGCTACTGTAGTTTTGTTACTACCGAGCCCTGACACAATACCTCTAATCGGAACTCCTTTCAACCTTAAAAACTGTACTGTCGCCTCCGTGACAAACGAAGCCTGCGACCCCTGATCTATTAAGGCTCGAACTACCTGATAATTACCCAAAGCTGTTTGTGCTTCAACTAACGCTGTAGCCAATAATACTTGGTTAGCGTGACTAATTTTCTTTGTGGAGATACACGACACTACTGATGTTGGGTCAGCCGAAGTACTAGTATCAGCTGATCCAGAACTTGACTTAGAGTCATGAACATTAATATGCAAAAGCGTATGGTGTTTTTTATTACAAATTCGGCAAGTTTTCAATCCTTTGCACTGATGAACTAAATGATTTCCACCTAGACAATTAAAACAAATCCTTTTATCTAGCACAAACTGTCTTCTTTGAGAGACATCCATTTTGATAAAAGGCTCACAAAAACACAGTTTGTGGTATTTACCACAATTCTCACAACTTATTTTTGTCTGTCTTGAGCGGGTGGAATTTTTATTATCCGTAACAAGCATGACCCTTTCGCCTAGTTTGTTCGTCCTTGACCCAGTACGCCACTGTCCCTTCGTTTCAACAAACTCGAGGGCCCTAAATCTACTCTCGAGAAATGATTTAAATTGACCTAAAGTAGGCAAATCGTTGGCCTCTTCAGAGGCGACTTTTAATTCCCACTGCTTGCGAGTTTCTTGGTCGAGCTTATCAGAGACAATATGAATGACGATTATATCCCAAGTCGTAACATCTATCCCTAAATTGCCTAATGCATTCAAACAATCATTAGTCGTATCCAAGAGATGCTTCAACGTTGTAGCAGACTCAGTGCTTACCCCCTTTTGCCCAAACAGTCTCTGCAATATACAATTCGCTAAGTGCCTCTTGTTATTATACCTATGTTCTAACTGTTCCCAACACACTGAATAGTTAGCCGCAGTTATTGGAATTTGTCTGAGCAGCTGTTCTGCCTCACCCGTTAAGCATCCCTTTAGATAATGCAGTCTCTGTACATCATCTAATGTTTTATTAAAATGAACGAGTGATCTAAACAAGTCACGGAAACTTGTCCACTCTTCGTATTTTCCGGAAAACGTCGGTATATTGATTTTAGGTAACCTTATATTACAACCTTTGCTATCATTTGTAGGTATTGTTTGTAGCCGTAGTTCCCTTGTTACCGAATTTACTGATAGAGCATCCTTTAGTTCCGATTTATATGTAATATATATATCTTCGGTTTTGTCATATATCTCGGACTTGAAATATGTGCTTTTTAAGTCTTCGACAGAGGCCTTTTCAATTATTTGTGTGTGAGTGTCAGCAAATTTTACCCATTGTGCTTCTAGTGACTCTAATCTAGTTTCGATATATCCTAGTGTTATTCTCTCTTTGGGAGATTTTTTGAAATTAGTTCTCCCCTTTTCAATTATGTTTTTAACGTCAAGTTGCAATCTTAATAATGACTCCATGATAATATTGTCAAGAAATAAGTAAGTGTTTATGTTTGGTTAAAGTTAGTATGGACAATCGGTCATAAGTTCTCCGTATATCGAATTATGAACTTAATCAATACCCTTACTTTAAAACAGTTTCTAAGTTAGAGTACTTACAGTTTATCACTGCACTCACGCACTTTGTTGAACCTCTGTCTGCTTGTGCGAAGTGACGCCTTGAACCGTCGCTCGCCTTACTTCGTACTCGTGCTGACGCGCGCTGCGCGTGGACTAGCACGGACGCGCTGCGCGTGCACTATGCACGCTGCACTTGGACTGGCGCGCTGCACTTGGACTGGCGCGCTGCACTTGGACTGGCGCGCTGCACTTGGACTGGCGCGCTGCACTTGGACTGGCGCGCTGCACTTGGACTAGCGCGTTGCTCCTGAACCGCGCGTGCACTATGCGCGCTGCATTTGGACTGGGCCCGCAGCGTGTGGACTTGACGCGCTGCACGTGCACTTGGCGCGCTGCACGTGCACTGGGCGCGCTACGCGTGGACTGGGCGCGCGGCGCGTGGACCGGGCGCGCTGCGCGTGGAAGGCTGGGCGCGCAGACCGTGCACTGGGAGCGCTACGCGTGGACTAGGCGCGCGGCGCGTGCACCTGGCGCGCTGCGTCTGGACTGGGCGCGCGGCGCGTGCACTGAGCGCGCTGCGCGTGGACTGGGCGCGCGGAGCGTGCACCTGGCGCGATGCGTCTGGACTGGGCCCGCAGCGTGTGGACTTGACGCGCTGCACGTGCACTTGGTGCGCTGCACGTGCACTGAGCGCGCTGCGCGTAGACTGGGCGCGCGGCGCGTGCACTGAGCGCGCTGCGCGTGAGGATTGGGCGCGCTGCGTCTGGACTGGACGCGCGGCGCGTGGACTGAGCGCACGGCGCGTGCACTGAGCGCGCTACCCTCGCACTGCTCCGGCCGCCACTGCTTCAAACTACTCCAGCCGCCACACTGCTTCGAACTGCTCCGCCGCTGACCACCTCGAACTGCTCCGCCGCTGACCACCTCGAACTGCTCCGCCGCTGACCGCCTCGAACTGCTCCGCCGCTGACCGCCTCGAACTGCTCCGCCGTTGACCGCCTCGAACTGCTCCGCCGCTGACCGCCTCGAACTGCTTCGCCGCTGACCGCCTCGAACTGCTCCGCCGCTGACCGCCTCGAACTGCTCCGCCGCTGACCGCCTCGAACTGCTCCGCCGCTGACCGCCTCGAACTGCTCCGCCGCTGACCGCCTCGAACTGCTCCGCCGTTGACCGCCTCGAACTGCTTCGCCGCTGACCGCCTCGAACTGCTCCGCCGCTGACCGCCTCGAACTGCTCCGCCGCTGACCGCCTCGAACTGCTCCGCTCCTCTCGACCTGGGGGTATCCACTTCGGCACCCAACTCACCAGCACCTTGGCTCTATCAGCAGCGATCCACTATTGTGACTACAGTCACATCCGGCTCGAAGGACCAATGTTTGATCTGATTACGCGCACTGACTACCTTAGTAGTACACGTAACCACCGTGAGTTATTTTGATAACTGACCTATTCGAATCGTACCGCGGAGGGTCATGAAAGCACTGAAAATCTTAACAGCGAATTATAGAAATGTGACGTATTTACGAAACGCCATCTATTAAATAAAATATGAACTAATTAAATATACGCCATCTAGGCAAATCTGTATAAACTATCTTAACACTAATATAGCTACCTAAATATGGTTTTAAACTTGAACAACGGGAGGTAAGGCACGGTTGCGAATACGCGAGGGAGCGGCACCAGTGTTCTGCCGCGCACGACCTGTACCATACGCACTTCGCGAGCGCGTCGAGGCTGAGCTGGAGGGGATGCTGCGCGCAGGGGTCATCGAGCCTGTGGACAGCGCGGACTGGGCTACTCCACTTGTGCCGGTACGTAAGGCTGATGGTGGACTCCGTATCTGTGCTGATTACAAAATAACGTTAAATCCGGTTCTATTAGTTGATAGATATCCTTTACCACGTATAAACGACCTGCTGGTTAAATTAAATGGTGCTAAGATATTTACGAAAATCGATTTAACACAAGCATATAATCAAATAGAATTGGATGACCCAGATAATTGTACAGTAATTAATACGCATAAAGGCCTCTTTAAGTACAAAAGGCTAGTTTTCGGGTTGTCTTCAAGTCCAGGTATTTTTCAAAGAATTATGGCAAATCTTCTTAACGGTATTTCAAACGTAGAAGTATTTCTTGATGATATTATTATAGGATCGCCCAATATACAGGAGCATTTAATTACTCTAGAAAGAGTTTTAGAGCGGCTACATAGCAATGGTATGAAACTAAAGAAAAAAAAAATGTTTATTCATGACCAGTGAGGTAAAATATTTAGGATATATTATATCTGCCGAGGGAATTAAAGTAGCTGAGAAGGTAGAAGGGATAATAAATATACCACGACCAGAGAACGTCACGGATTTGAGAGCATTTTTGGGCACAATTAATTACTATGCCAAGTTTGTTAATAATTTGAGCACTATTTTGGCGCCTTTGTATACATTGCTAAAGAAGGGAGCGACATGGAAGTGGGACAGGGAATGCGAGACGGCTTTTAAAAAAATTAAATCTATTTTGATTAGTGCCGACGTTCTTGCTCATTATGAACCAAGTCGACCTTTGTTTTTAACTTGCGATGCAAGCGCGAAGGGCATCGGTGGCGTACTGAGTCAGATGGGTGAGTCGCGCCGAGATAGCAATGGGTCGGCCGAACTCCGGGAGCGACCAGTAGTATACGTGTCACGCGCGCTTAACGCGGCTGAGAAACATTATTCACAAATCGAGCGGGAGGCTTTGGCTATTGTGTTTTGTTTCGAAAAATTACACCAGTATTTATACGGACGTCGATTTACACTACGCACGGACCACAAGCCTTTAGTTACGATTTTTGGGCCTAAACAAGGTATACCGTCGATGGCTGCTAGTCGGTTACAAAGGTGGGCTATTAAGCTATCAGCCTATACTTATGATATCGAATATGTTACTTCTAAGCAGAATGGGGCGGATGGGTTATCGCGATTGCCAGCTACAGCTGGAATCAAACAAACTGTTAAATATCCGGAACAAACACATTTACATTTCGCACAAAATGCGATGTTATTAGATCACAACGAAATTAAAAAACACACCGGCCGAGATCACTTGCTAGGACGTGTATTAAGATATCTACGCGATGACTGGCCGGTTGATAATGAAATAACATCGCTTCAGCCATATTTCAATCGTAAAAAGGAGCTGTATGAAGAGTTAGGTTGCGTAATGTGGGGCCATAGGGTAGTTGTACCGAGTATGTGTAGGATTAAGGTTTTGTCCGACTTACACGAAGCCCATATGGGTATAGTCAAAACGAAAGCGTTTGCTAGAAGTTATGTTTGGTGGCCGGGTATGGATGAAGATATTGAAAAAATGTGCCGGGGTTGTAGTGTGTGTGCTGCAGAAAGTGACGCGCCACCACGTCATACACCCTGTCCATGGCCTTGGCCAGATAAACCGTGGGCCCGTGTTCATGTTGATTTCCTAGGTCCTATCACCGGACGGTTATTTTTAGTGATAGTGGATGCCAGAACCAAGTGGTTAGAAGTTAGTCAAGTACCTAGTACAGGGGCTAGTAATACAATCAGTGTTATGAGTGATGTGTTCGCACGTTTTGGTTTGCCTAGACAAATAGTCTCAGATAATGGGCCGCCGTTTACAAGTTACGAGTTTTCTGAGTTCCTCAAGGCAAATGGTATTGAGCACGTATTTTCTGCACCTTATCACCCAGCTTCAAACGGGGCTGCAGAAAACGCAGTACGTACAGTTAAAAGAGCGATTAAAAAGGCCATTAGAGAGAATTTAAACATAAATTTATTTTTGAATAATTTTTTGTTATTCTATAGAAATACCGAACACTGTACAACTGGCGAATCTCCGGCGTCGCTCATGTTCGGCCGTAGGTTGCGAACAAAATTCGACGCGCTAATACCGAATATTGATAACAAAGTTAGAGACGCTCAGGAGCGACAACAAAAATATGGCGCAAGCGGTTCGCGTCAATTAAAACCGGGGGATGATGTGTGGTTACGGCACTATAAGGGACATGACAAATGGGTATCAGGAAAAGTAACGGAAAAGATGGGTACCACAGACTATAAGGTAGTCGATGCCTTAGGTAGGGAATGCCACAAACATGTCGATCAGATAAAGCAACGGATACGGAGTTCATTAATCTGTCCTTCTAGCCCTGGTAACGAGAAGTCGGAGGAAGCAGCGTTAGCTCCTGACCCAGGAGCGCTCAGTCCGGATGATCAGATCTCGAGTACAGAAAACGCGCCTCACGAATACGAAGAACAGGAGCTTTTCAAAGATTGCGAAGAAGAGCCGTTACCGTTTCCAACACAACCTGCCTTGTCCTCTTCAGAACCGTCCCAGTCTCGTCCCGTGCGTCAATGCCGCATTAATAAACCCGTTAGATATAAGTTTTAGAATACTTACATTTATGTTCTTTTTTGTTTTTGTTACTTATATTAGAAGTTTGTTTAGAAGATTTCCAATTAAGGGTGAGGGTGTAATGTATTAGATACTTAAGTAGGCCATGCATATTTAAGAAGTATATATCTGTGACAGGCGCAAGATGTCTTTTGTTCTGAATAAACCGCTGGACCAAGCTACACGTATATTTTATTCTTAAACATCTCAATTTTGAATTCTTTTTTTCTAAAATAAAAGTAGCCTAAGTTACTCCCTATTACATCAGCTACCTGACAAAAAAGTCCCGTCAAAATCGGTCCAGCCATTTCAGAGATTAGCCGGAACAAACAAACAGACAAAAATTGTAAAAAAAATATGTTGGTGTATGTACCGTATATCCTACTAATATTATACTCGTAAATATGGAAGTTTATATGTATGGATGTATGGATGTTTGTTACACTCTGGACCTCGTAAGTGGGTTTCATCAAATAAAATTAAATCCTAAGGACGCATCCAAAACCGGCTTCACCGTTGTAGGTAACGAAATATTCGGGCACTATGAATTCACAAGAATGCCCTTCGGATTAAAAAATGGTCCGGCTACGTTCCAAAAACTTATAAATACTGTGCTCTCTGGCCTTCAAGGCCTTCACTGTTATATCTATTTAGATGACTGCATTATATATAGCCAAAATCTTCAAACCCATATCGATAAACTGAAACTAATCTTCGACAGATTTCGTGAATACAATCTCAAATTACAGCCCGCAAAATGCGAGTTCTTACGACGCGAAGTAGCCTATTTAGGTATATAATTACCGATAAAGATGTTTGTCCCAATCCAGATAAAATCAAGGCCGTCACTCAATTTCCAACTCCTAAAAATCCGAAAGATATAAAATCTTTCCTTGGGCTAGTCGGCTATTATAGGCGATTCATTGAATACTTTTCCAAGATTACAAAACCTTTAACTTCCCTTTTAAAAAAGGACGTTTCTTTTATACGGTCAACAGAGCAAGAAAGTGCTTTTAATATACTAAAACATAAATTAACAACGGCGCCCCTATTACAATATCCAGATTTTTCTCAGCCGTTTCTGCTGACTACCGATGCTTCTAACTACGCCGTAGGCGCTATACTATCTCAAGGCGAAATAGGCAAGGATAAGCCTATCGCATACGCATCGCGAACATTAAACAGAGCTGAGGGCAACTACTCAACAACCGAGAAAGAGCTCTTAGCTATCCTTTTCGGTGTTAAAACGTTTCGTCCCTATCTGTTCGGTTATAGGTTCAAAATCGTCACTGATCACAAGCCCTTAGTTTGGCTATTCAACGTCAAAGACCCTGGTTCTAGACTAATACGTTGGCGCCTAAAATTAGAAGAGTATTACTATGAAAGAGTTCATAAACAAGGCAAATTAAACTGCAACGCGGACGCTCTGTCGCGTTTCCCATTACAAGATCCTGATAATAATCTAAATCGCCCGGTATGCGCTATCGAAGACGAGTCATCGAACTCAAATATTCCGATTCTTATGGACTCTCATCCTCCAAGCTCACCCTCCGGTAATCCTTCGCCATGCTCGTCAGATACTTACGAAAAATACTTAAAACAATCTAAACAGCCTAACTTTGGTTTTGATACCACCATTCAAGAATACAACGAATCATTATTAAAGGCCAAGTGCAAGTTAATTGCATATCCTACCTCAATCGATTTGGACGATTCTGTTCCTTATTGCAAAGACATTATAGACTTATCTACAAGTCAACCTAGCGTTCGTGACATTGAACGTGAACTTTTTACCATATACAGCACTTCTAACGATAAGCATTTGTTCACACATTTATTCGTGCGCGTTCATCACTACGATGAAATGTCGTATAAGGATATTTTTAGACTATTAGTCGAATATAGAGATATGGTTAGATATTGGTATTTAGAGGAGAAAGAAGTTGCGATTTCAGACTTCTCCGACCCATTCACCAAGCTTTCTTATACGAAAATCTACAATATTATAGGCTACGTATTCCATGATACTGGCATTAAAGTAAATATCTATAGAAACTCTATTCTATTTCCCACACCTGAGGAAGTCAAAAAGATACTTCGTAACAATCATGATCTACCGACGGCTGGTCACCCTGGCGTATCACGTATGTTTGAAAGGATAAAGACCATGTACTGGTGGAAAAATATGCGGCAAGACATCGAAGATTACATAAAAAACTGCAAATCCTGCCAGATTAATAAACCCCTACGTCAAATTCATCGTGCGCCTATGATCATTACCTCCACTGCAACAAAACCACTTGAAAAAATATTCCTTGATATTGTTGGTCCTCTCCCCGAGACCTACGAATTTAAATACAAATTTATTCTTACCATTCAGGATGATCTTACAAAATACTCGCAAGCCTATCCCTTGTTAACCTGCTCATCGGATGAAACCGCTAAGAAATTAGTTCACTTTATATCTCATCTCGGAATCCCTAAAATGATCATCACGGATCAAGGCACTAATTTTACTTCCGAGGTCATTAAACAACTTACAAAATTATTCGGAATGAAACACATTCTAGCCTCGCCTTATCATCCTCAAACTTGTGGCGCCCTAGAGAGGAGTCATGCCACCCTTAAAGAATATTTAAGGCCATTTGTGAACGAAAATGCCCATACTTGGGACTTATACAGCCATGTTTTCCTACAATTCTAATGTTCATTCAACTACTAATTATTCACCATTCGAATTGCTATTCGGCTCCAAGCCACATATTCCTAAATCTATAGATACTTTAGAGAATAACACTTATACGGATTACGTCAGATTTTTAAATCATAGATTATATTATAGTAGGCTAAAAGCACTACAAAACATTCAATTATCTAAAGAAAGGTTTAACGCCTTTAAGATTCTCATGCTAAGCCTGTTACGTATAACATTGGTGACTGAGTCTACCTCAAGTGTCACCACAAACAAAACAAAGCCTTATCCCCTGTATGGAAAGGCCCTTTTAAAATAGTCAAAATAAACGGTAATCACACCGTCACCTTATTAATAAATCGTAGACACGTACGTCATCATTACGACGAAATAAAGCTGGCGTCAGATGATGCTATAACTTGACCTTATCTTTGCAGGCACTTTGGTTCATCAACTTCGTGTCATCAGATCGTTACGCCTATAACTACGAGTCCAGGCCTATATTTTGATAAAGTTAACAATCTGAAATTCACCAATGATAACTGGAACGTCATAACTTACCTAGATATTAGTAGAATACATTCTCACTTCACTATCGTAGAATGGTTATTTTCTAGGGTCAATAATTATTGCAAAGATTATAGTTCTTCTAAAATCCAACAGGATTGTTTAAATGCATTATCAGCATTACAAAATCAACACGATAATAACGTTGAAAAGTATTCCTCTGTCTCGTACTTGGTTAATAGTAATAAAAGATACAAACGCGGCCTCGTAGACGCTGGCGGATCTTTATTAAAAACTTTTTTCGGCACTCTGGATGCAGAGGATGCTCTCAAATTTTCCGATGCGATCGACCAAGTACAAACAGATGAAAAACAATTAGCCCATTTAATGAGAGATAATATCCATGTCATTAAGTCAACTATCACTACATTCAATAATTCTATCTATAAATTAAACGAAAATGAGAAATGTCTAAATAAGAATCTCGAGGTCATTGATAGAGGACTTCAACTCATTTCCAACTCCAACGATAAGTTAGAAATCAAGTCAAACATCAATTCACTATTAAGTGCTCTTGAAAGTTCATTATTTCATTATCATTTGATATAGAAGATATCAATAATGCGATTTTATTCAGCAAGATGAACGTATTGCATCCGACTATACTTAGTCCACATCAATTATATAACGAACTTGAACAAAATAGGAATAATATGCCAAGGTATTACGAACTCCCGGTATCCCTGTCGTTACAAAACATTCACGAACTAATCGATATTTCTAGAATCGTTTCTTATTTTCATAATAACAAAATAATTATCGTCATTAAAATCCCGCTCGTCCTTCCGCAGACCTATATATAAATATACCTTGTACCGCGTAATTCCAATACCTGTCCCTTACGACGTATAGCAACCTGATACGTTTGCACTCATCGCTCCCACTCATCCTTACCTAGCAATAACAGTCGATCATATGTTCTATTCATTGTTGCGTAGTGTAAATCAGTGCAAAGTGATTGCGGGTAAATCCCATGTGTGTGAGTTAGAAAGTGTTTTTTCAAGTGTCGTTAACCCAATTTGTGAAACTATCTTAATTGCAGAAGTAGTAAATAAGTTACCTAGTTCTTGTGAAATTAAGCTACTAAAAGGTTCAGTACAAGTATTTCATAAAATAAATAATAATAATTGGATTTTCGTTCTGTCTGAGTCAGGAAAGTGTCATATTTCTTGCGAGAATGATGGAAATAATTTTGACGAAACTTTGTTTGCCACGGGCATACTGTCCATACCTAAAACCTGTAAAGCCTTCTATAAAACTCTACAATTCGTGCCACAATCAAATATCGTTCTCAATATAAGTTCACAGACTATTTCTAATTTAAATCTTGTAGACGATGATTGTTGTGATAAAAGTAGAGTCAACAAAACACTTACCAGATTGCCTTATTTAAAACTAAACGATGCAAATAATATGGATTCTCTATTACAAGCTAGTTTACATTTAAATTCATTCGAAAAGGATTTAGATAGCCTTGAAAGTCCTAATCATTTTCAACAATATGGCATTCATTACATGTCTCTTTCCTATGTACTTTTCATTGTATTCTTTGTATATTTACTTTATAGAATCAGAAATCAGAAATCAGAAACGTTTATTTCAAATAGACCAGTTACAGGCACTTTTGAATAGTCAAATGTCGGTCAGTCCAAGAAAAGTGAAGCTAAATTGCACGTTCCAAAGAGTAGGTCTCTATGGAGAAGAACGTGCAAGAAACTCCATGGACACTCTTTTAAATCGTATTGAGTTACATGAATCTTCGTTACATATTTCTTTTTTTGCTTCTATTATGTGAACACAATGAAGATAAGTAATAAAAATTAAATATAATGGTAACAATAAAAATAGAAATTGAATAAGTCACTGGCAGCTAAGAGATGACCAGTCTCAACTGACGGCGCCCGTTCACGAACACGACGCGTGCATCAGCCCCACTCAGCTCAACCATTTTGAAGGGAGCCAAATGACCCAATAACACGTGCCACCATCAGCGAGACATTTAAGTGAGCATGACAATCTCTCAACTGCCGTGCTCATAGTGTCAAACAACTTGTAACCAAATAAAAATGCTCCATGGTACTACAGAAGATATTTTTGTCCAAAATCGACAGATCATTGTTGCATACAGATACTCAACCAATGTAATTCTAAGAAAGTTACTGAAACTCATCAACCTACTATCGAATTATCTGTCTTGAACGAAAACGGCGTGGCCGATGAGACTTATGCATCAATGTCAAGGCCAACACCAATTAAGCGTAACCTTTTAGTATCTAAGATGAATTAGAATTCAAATTGAATGTTCTTAATATTTCTCTGCTAATTATTAATAATGTTACAGAGTGTTTACAAACAAAATTCTGTATCAAAATAAGAAACCAGTATTTAACTGAGTGATAAATGCTAACAGCTATAATTTTACTTTATAAATTGAGAGGCTTCATAATATTTGAGCCATTTTGAGCGTCAAAGCAAGGAAAAAGTATTTGCTGTGCGCTCAAAACATCTTCATGCATGCTGTCTGAAGGCGACGCCGAGGACGCGACGCAAATTACCGAGCAACGGTTGCCAGGGCGCCGCCGCCGGAATGTATTCTTCGGTGTTGCGGCGCTCCAGGCCCCCAAAGCGACTGCGCCGCGCTGTTGGCGTGATCCGTTACAATTGACATTTGTTTTTTAGTGTTTTTGTCTGTTTTAATTTTACAATTTCTTTTAGTTATTTATTTTATTCTGTTGATTAAATTTGTGTACATAAATGTTAAGTGGCAGCAGTGATGTGGTGGTAGACAGTGCGTCTCAACCTTCTACATCGCTGGCAATTCTGGAAAGGTGCCCTCTCTGCACAGAAGCAAGGTTTTTTAAAGGTAAGCGGGGTCTGAATGTGCACATTGGGAAGGCCCACAAACCACAAAATGTATTCACTTCGGACCCCGTCATTACTTCTACACCCCCTACACCATCTACATCCTGTTTTGACCCGCTTTGGAAAAACCTCACAAAATTAAAAAAATCAGTTCCAGTTTTAAAACGAGTTCCTCGTGGCGCCAGGCCTCTAGTAGCGCAAAGTTTAGCAAGTTGTGTCCGCCTGGCGACCCGGGAGAACTCACTCAGTGCTTGGGAACAGCTTCTCACCTTCCCTTACAGAATATTACATTTTCGAAAGGATTTGGCAAACAAAAAAACTTTAACCACACAAATTAAAGAAAATTGTAACATTTCGGCTCATAATTTAGACCCCAAATTATCGACACAGAGGGTTACCTCCTCAAGAGGTATTTCCCATCTGGTCGAAACTAAATTAAGGGAAGGTGACATTAGCGGAGCAGCCAGAATTCTTTTCAGTAGTGATGTGCTGGCTCCATGTTCTCCAGATACTCTAATAGCCCTGGAGAGCAAACACCCTGCTCCAGCGCATGGCCTTTCTTTTCCTGACCTTCCTGATTCGGACATTCATACTCTCACCGTTACAGGTCGAGAGGTAGTCTCAGCCGTTTGCTCTTTCCGGAGTGGTTCTGCTGGCGGCCTCGACGGCCTAAGTCCTCAACACCTAAAGGACCTCATCTGCTCAGGCGCCGGGGAAGCTGGTGAGTTGCTCTTGAAGGAGCTTACGGCTCTGGTTAACTTAATGCTCTCAGGCAAGGTCAACGAGGCCGCCATCGACACTCTGTACGCAGCCAATTTATGTGCTCTGCGCAAGAGAGATGGCGGCATCCGACCCATTGCCGTGGGCACTACCTATCGTCGTATGGCAGCCAAAATTTGCTGTAAATTTTATGGTGAGGCTCTTTCGAAAAAATTTCAGCCCCTGCAGCTAGGTTTTGGCTCCAAAGGGGGCTGCGAGGCTGCCGTACACGCTTTGTCGACCTACCTAAATTCTAATTTAGGAGGGGTCATCCTGAAGGTTGACATAAAAAATGCATTCAATTCGGTTAATAGGGATACCTTGTTGGCAGAATCTAAAAAAGAAGTACCCCAAATTTTTAGTTTTCTTTGGCAATGTTATAGACATCCTTCTAAATTACTATATCGGGACAACCTATTGGAATCCGCTGTTGGCTGTCAACAAGGTGATCCCCTCGGGCCAGTGATCTTCAGTTTAGCCATTCACCCTATTATTCAACAGTTAAATTCCAAATTCAACGTTTGGTATCTCGATGACGGAACCCTTGGAGGCGATTCAGACACGGTTTTGAATGATTTACATTTTCTAAAAAATCAACTCCACTCCATAGGTCTTGACCTCAACTTTTCTAAATGTGAGTTATTCTTATCTGACAGTACTGACAGACAACTGACTATTTCAAAATTTAACACAATAGCCCCGGAGATAAAAATTATTGAAAGAAGCACTCTTCGCCTCCTTGGGTCTCCTATTTTCGAAGATTCCTTCCCAAATTTCGTTGAGGAAAAAATTCAAAAATTTAATGATATTTCGAAAAGATTGCTAGAAATTAAAATGCATTCGGCCATCACCTTAATTCGTTTCTGCTGTTTCGGCCCTAAATTAACATATTTTCTCCGCGCCTCTCATTTATGGAAACATCACCATCTTTTGGAAAAAATGGACCAAATTATCCGGCATACCTTTACGTCAATTTTAAACGTGGCCATGGATGACCGAGCCTGGGCTCAAGCTGCCCTTCTCATCCGCATGGGAGGTCTCGGTGTCCGCAAAATTTCTAGTATTAGTTTACCAGCTTTTATATCCTCGGTTCACGGCACTGAGAAATTAATCAGGAATATCCTATCTCCCTCACTGATTGATTTCAATGTACCGTGCTTCATCGAGGCTGTAGATGCCTGGAGATTTGCTTGCCCGAATACAAATCCGCCCGATAACCCAGCTTCCCAGAGACGGTGGGATGAGCCGCTCTGCAGAGTAGTTCAGGAAAACCTAATTCTAACATCTGCTACGACTGCGGAGCGGGCGCGCCTGCTGGCTGTGGGAAATTGGGAGTCAGGTCTTTGGCTTCACGCACTGCCGTCGTCGAATATTGGCACCTTGTTCGACGATACTACTTTCCGCCTAGCTGTTGCCCTACGCCTTGGCGCTCCTTGTTGTTCTCCTCATCGCTGTCACTGTGGCGAAGCTGTCAACAGCCTCGGTCACCACGGCCTGTCATGCAGTCGAAGTGCTGGTCGCATAGCGCGGCACGCGAATATTAACGACATTATCCGACGAGCCCTTGTCACCGTCGGCGTTCCGGCTGTTTTGGAACCTCATGGCCTGGCACGCGACGATGGTAAGAGACCGGACGGTATGTCTTTATTTCCATGGAAGTTGGGTAGACCTTTAGTGTGGGACGCTACCTGTGTCGACACTCTTGCGCCATCCCATCTTCCTAGTTCATCGTGCTGTGCTGGTGCTGCCGCTGCGGCTGCGGAGAACCTCAAGCGGCGGAAATATAACAACCGTGTCGGCAGTTATATTTTTGAGCCGTTTGGGGTTGAAACTCTTGGGCCGTGGGGTCCGAGTGCTCATATATAAAGAGCTGTTAAGACGCTTAATTGACACTTCGCGTGACCCAAGGGCTGGTTTTTACCTCGGTCAGAGATTAAGCATTGCCATTCAACGTGGCAATGCCGCCAGCCTCTTGGGCACACTTCCAGTCGACAGCGATGTGGAGGAGTTTTATGACGCCATATTTTAGTAGGAAGTAGCCCTTAGTGTGTATAGTTAGGTTAAGCATACTTAAATATTTTAATTTAAGTTTATTATGTATATATTTTGTTGCTTTAAGTTGTAAATAAATAATTCAAAAAAAAAATAAAAAATAATAATAATGTAACTAATGTTTATTTGGGGTAATTAATTTGTTTTAGGATTATATGTACTACTGTTTACAATTTTACTATGTGCTATCGCTATAATTAATATTGTTTGTAAGTCTGAAACGACGTTCAAGTCATCTCGTAAACTTTAATATCAATTTCGCATCTTTTCCTCCCAGATGCTCCATTTTATCCGGGGGGCTGTTATATATTAAATAACATTATTAAGAATATAATAATTACCAGCTGACGCTACAACACGTGTATCCCACGTTTTTCCATTGACTCAGCATATTGCAATAACTTAGGAATATACTTTTTACAGTCAGTGTGGAATTGAACGTCGTCGCGGACAATAGGCTTTCTTTGTAAACTTTCTTTATTAATTAAAAGTTCTTCTAGTTCAATCAAACTTTTTTTTTTAAAAAGCCTATTTTGACCCACCCCGTAACAGAACCTCTTTCTTTTTGAAGTTTGTTAAAACCAATTCCGGCCAGATGTTCACGGTAAATTCACAATCAAAGTATTGCTACGTTCGATTCGTTTGTGTGCTACGCCGTAGCAGCTCGTAGTGGCTCGTAGCGACTCGTAGCTCTACGAGGCTACGACCCATTATGGAACTACTTGTACAGAAAACATTCAAGTAAATAAAACAGTTTATTAATATAACATAACATCACGCCTTCATTGCCGGCAAGAGCAAGCAGAGTTGTATAACTGTGTAGTCGTAGTGTGTTGTAGTGCGATTCTGCCGTCCGAGGCGCCTCGGCGGCCACGACGACTATATCCATGTGGAAGATGATTTATCCATTCTGCAACGTTTTGTTGGTTCTTTGTTACTATCGTTGCTTTTCATGTCTGTTGCTTTACACAAGTTTGACCAAAGATAAAGTAAGTACGGAATGTAAATAGTAATGTAACGACACTACAGCCGTCGGTCGTAGGGAACACCGGCTCCTGGCAGTTCCTACGTGTGGCACAGTCGCGCACTCCACATCACGCATACCTCGGACACTGTCTGCGCTTAATGCTCTCCTAGACAAGCACACAGATTTTGATATGTCTGCGGTAGAATGGAAGACAATACTGTCAGGATGTATGAGATGAATGTATGACTGTGTATTATCTTTATTAAATAGGTAAGAAAAGTCCTGCACGAAATATGTCTCTTATTAACTCATCGAATGCCGTAATTAGAGACACAATAGAAAGACAATTGCTTATGTTGAACTGTGTAACTTAAGACATTCAAAAGGTTAATTGTAATTTAAATAATTGTTTTATATTTTTAAGCTATTGCATAGCTTCTATCGCGGGCCTTGAGCGTGGAGACCGAATCCATAAATTCCGTAACGAAAATAACCTAACACCCCCCACTCATTTGTTTTTTGAGCGTGGTGACCGATAAGAAAACAAATGAGTGAACAATCAATCAAAATTCAATTCAATGTGTGAAAGTGTAACTTCAATTAATATAAAAAAAAAAACAAAGGAAAAAAATACTACATAAATAAAATAAATAAATAATTATAATTGCATAAGTTGATAAAAATGCTATGCAATAGCTTTACCGCGGCAGTCCCCGAGTGCCACACGTCTTTTTTTATTTTATTGTTCTATTTTCTAAGTACTTATTGTTTAAAAAGTTGTTTGAATTAAATGAATAAATAAATAGATAGGTACCAAAATAGCGTTTACAATTACCTCTTTTATTATGTGAATACACAGAAATAAAGCAAAAAGTAAAATACATACTCAGCCAGAAATAATGCACAAATAACGAATAATTATAATCAATACTTACTAAACGATTTATATGAAGATGCTCCATCTAGACATCATAATTATAAAATCATAGCCAACAACTAACCACATTTTATTCTTCGTTAGTGTTCCGTACCTTAGGAGGAAGAACGGAAGCCTTAATTATAGTGCCTAATGGCGTTAGGAGTTTTTTTTTTAAGTGTGGGAATCATCTAATGACTTCTCCCGCTCTGAGCAGAGCTCGAGGGCGTGTCAGACTTTTACTGACTAAAACCACACCAGTGTCCTTCAGTTGCCCTTTGCTTTCTAGGACTACGTGTTTCCTTTTCAGAAATTCCTCGCGATTCTAGCTAGCGGGCGTCGTCCCTGCTGGGCCCCTACGGTTTGCTGACATCTCTTTGAAAAGCGCGGGGATCACTACGCGCTGTTGATGACTGGCCTCGGTCCGGTCAATTACTGGACGGCCGGACGGCTAGCTACCGATTGCTCGACGTCCGCACATCCGCCTTTACTGTGGCTGGTGCTCGTGGTCGTAACATCGACGTGGAGCGTGAGGAGGTTTGCAATCTCCTCCTATGTTAGTTAATAGATAAGTTAGTTCCTATCTCCTCCTGTGTTTAATGCATGCCATGGCAGCCTTGAATTAAGGCTACGCTATATAATGTAACAATGTTGAATCTTTAGCATGTATAATGGTGTATTCTTTTTTGGTTGTCCTTGAATAAATAAATAAATAAATATGTAAATAATAAATAAATAAATCTCACACGCGCGCCCTCCTCCTTTACTGCTTTACAGAAAGAGGCAACCGTCTGCCATTCCTCCTCACTCCAGACCATAGCCTGACAGGGCCCAGCGCGAGAGGTAGCTGCCGCCGATTGCCTCCACCAGGACACAGCTGTGCTCTGCCCTAGCGGGGCACACCTCTACCGTATGCTTCACCGTGTCTTCCGGGCGATTCACACATGCACACCCAGGCATTTCTTCCGCTTGAATCCGATGCAGGAACCTCCCGAACTTGGTATGTCCGGTGAGGACCTGCGTCATGCGGAAGGTAAAGACGGCGTGTTGCCGCTCCAGTTACTCCTCTAAGAGGAGACTTACCGCCGTGATGGTGGCGTGCCCAAATGGCGGTAGGGGTAAGAGCGGGTTTTCGAGTAAATGTATTGAAAAATATTTTGTATCCACACAAATCAAAAACTGCCAAATACGAGTCGGACTCACGCACGACGAGTTCCATACCGTGCCATTCTATAAAAACAGCAAAAAAAAAAGACGTGTGGCACTCGGGGACTGCCGCGGTAAAGCTATTGCATAGCATTTTTATCAACTTATGCAATTATAATTATTTATTTTATTTATGCAGTATTTTTTTCCTTTGTTTTTTTTTTCTTTGATATTAATTGAAGTTACACTTTCACACATTGAATTGAATTTTGATTGATTGTTCACTCATTTGTTTTCTTATCGGTCACCACGCTCAAAAAACAAATGAGTGGGGAGTGTTAGGTTATTTTCGTTACGGAATTTATGGATTCGGTCTCCACGCTCAAGGCCTGCGATAGAAGCTATGCAATAGCTTAAAAACACGTCTGTTGTATAAGAGCCCCCCTAAATATTTATTTTATTCTGTTTTTAACTACAACAGCAACAAAAAATACATCATCTGTGAAAATCTCATATGAGATACGGCCTGGTGACAGACGGATAGACGGACGGACGGCGGAGTCTCAGCAATAGGGTCCTGTTTTACACTTTGGGTACAGAACCCTAAAAATATAGTGATATTTATTACCCGACTACGGCTAAGCCAAAGGAGGGTTATGATTTTGACAGGCTATGTATGTATGTATGTGAGTATATTCATCGGATCCCTCATAGCTCATAATCTACTTATTGAAACTCGACATATGTGATATCGTTAGATCCGTCTTAATTATCCGCTGAACATAGGCTACGTGATATATATCACATTATACATTATCACAAAACTCGATATGGCGTCATCTAGTGGACAAAATGTTATGAGTTAAAAATAAAAATATATGTAAATACAACGTATTTCATATCATTAGTAAAGGCTTCACGGGTACTTATCAAAAAATTTCGTCAAAATTCAATGTGGCACCCTCCAGTGGACAAAAAGTTTTGTGTTGAAAAAATAAGATAAAAATGTGTTGTATCATTTGAAAGGGGTTCACATGTACATACCAAAAATATCGCCAATATTCAATATGGCGCCTTCAAGCCGGAATCTGTGTTTCCTGATAGCTACAACTTAGGGGTCTTTAAGTCGAGAGTGAATAGGTTTCTTCTAGGCAAGCGTGCTTCATCGTCGGTGGTCGACTAACATCATCGCTTACCATCAGGTGAGATGGTGGTCAAACGCAAGCCTATCAATAATAATAAAAAAAAGCAGATAAAACATATCGTGCGCAAGTAGAAATAATATAATTCTTATTTGACAATTTAGCTTTTACAAGTAAATAGTATAGAAGCACACTGATTTAACACCAAAATTGTTTAACTTTTCAATCGTGGAAATTACAGACACAATAGAAAGACAATCGGTACGCGAACAGCGGCGTTCGCTTGGGATTTAATGAATTAAATAAAAAAAAGTCAAAAACTAAAACCCGACTAAGTCAAAAAAACGACACTGAAAAATTATAAGTCGTCGCGCGCGCTTCGTTAGCGTTAAGCGTGTGTTAGACTGCGTGCGCGTCTTCAATTGTAAATAATGACGTCTAATGTAGTGAAATGTCCGGGTTGTAACCTGGTAATTTGTGAAGTATTGGCTTTTGTGAAAAACAAACTTGATGTGATGGACGAGGACAGTTTGAGCAGAATATGTGTGACGGCGTTTTCGTCCGAAGAAATTCTCAGTGCAAAGAAGTTACTTTTCGACTCAATTCCGTCGAGCCAGCCATTGAGGATTCGCAAAGGTGATAAGAAATCGCAGCGGGACATCGATGACATCATTACGCTTCTGAAGCAGACTGATCCTGAGATGGTAACTTGTGGTAACGGAGAACTCATCCCAGCCCATCAGTGCTCAGGACTGTATTCCCGACCAGGTACCCCACATTCAGCATGAATTAACTCAAGGGGTAGATTCAGAAAATTGTAATTTTTCCTCTCATAACGGTAGGGATTATCAATCAATTATATTTTCAGATAGTATAGGAAGAGGATTAGGGCAATTAGTTAGTAAAAAACTCCCTTTTCCTTCTCAAAATTATTGCACACCTCAAGCTTCCTACCATCACATAATGTCATTAGTTAATCAGCAAGTATATGATCCCAACGCTATTCTAACTGTATTTGTGGGTAATAGCTTAAATGTGAAGACAGATGACATCACCAATAATGTCACTGAGCTGTTGAACATAAATTGTAGGAAGATAATTTTGTGCGCTTTTCCTTACTTTGAGCACTTGTCAGACAGACAAAATAAGTACATACATATGCTAAATATGCATATGCATTTTTTAGTTAGTCATCATAGTGATAAGTTTTTCTTTTTTGACATCAACAATTTTGTTGATAAACTTTTTTCGACCAGGTATACTGTGTACCTGCCTATTATATTAAGACGTCAAATAGCGCAGCTATTAGCAGTTAATATTAACTCAGACATAAGCAGTATGTCGGCGTACCCAGTAATCAGTCCCACCATTAGTAATAGTACTAATATTTTAAACTAGGTAATAAGACAACAGTTGGTACTGATGTTGGCAATGTATGTCAACTTAAAAATAAAGTATCTTCTAGCATTCAAGCTACAGGGAGTAAGCAAAAATCCTTTAATATGTTTCTTCAAAACATTCAGGGTTTTTCTGCAAAACAATTGGAAATTGAATTATTCTTAGAAAAAACTATGTTTGACATTATTTGTTTTACTGAGCATTGGTTAAAGGATTTTGAAATGCTAATTAATTATGATAATTATAATGTGGGCAGTTGTTTTAACCGAAAGTCAATGTTACGTGGGGGTTCATTAATCCTTATTAAAAATAGTATTAAATTTAAAACTCGTAAAGATATAGTTGCACTGTCCGTTGAACATAGCATTGAAGTGTCGTGTGTTGAGCTGGATAGGCATATCATAGTGTGCGTTTACAGGCCCCCTAATTATCAAAACTACTCTATTTTTGAGTCAGTCATGGAAGATGTTATGGCTAAACTTTCAACTGGTAATAAACCAGTAATTATCTGCGGAGACTTTAATGTTAATATTTTAGAAAATAATTCAGATAGCAGTAGATTATTAAATCTTTTCAAATCATTTAATTTATCAAATGTGTTTATTGAACCAACTCGAACAACGACAACTACTGCTACATGTATCGATAATGTTTTTTGTTGCTGCAAGTATTTAGAAAAAGCCATTGTAAATTATCTGCCTTCTGATCATAGCGGCCTAATGGTAACATTTGAATCCAACTTACCAATACAACAAGTGCAGATACAATTCAGACCAATAACATCCGGTAAACTAAATAAATTTAATAGCACTTTAACTAGCAGGTTGGGTGATTGGAACCTTGCAGAAAACAATGGTAATATTTTGTATAAAAATTTTTTTTCAGTAGTTCAAAAGGAGTTTAATCAGACGTTTGAGAAAAAAACTAAAACTATCTGCCCTAAGTTTAGATTTAGTGACTGGGCAACTAAAGGAATCAGAATAAGTAGGGAAAGACTTTTCGAGTTGTATGGCCTTAAGCCTATTATTAACACTGAAACTTTTAATAAATATGTTGCTACTTATTCTAAAATGTTTAAAAATACTTGTAAGGCAGCTAAGGCCTTATACATCAGCAACAAAGTTAAAACAGCAGATAATAAAATAAAAACGGTTTGGAATATAATAAATAATGAAACCAACAGAAACAAAAGAAATAATAATGATTACACATTGGAGACTCATCATGGTCTTATTAGCGATAACAAACTAGTTGCAGAAGAATTTGTAAATTTCTTTACCAGTATTCCAATTAAAACTACTGAAGCCCTAAATTCGTCGCCATCGCATGCTTTTGGTTTATTACAGGCGAACGTTGCAGCCTGTTCGACTGAATTTAACTTTAAACATATAAACCCCATAACAGTAATAAAAGCTTTTAAAGAAATCAAGATTAAATTGACAGAAGATCTATGGGGTATGTCTATCAAAGTGTGTACCTCAATTATTGAGACTGTAGCGCCGTACTTAGCGTTAATATTTAATTTGTGTATAGATCAAGGAGTCTTTCCGGATCTAATGAAATATAGTAAAGTGATACCACTTTTTAAATCCGGAGACAGTAAAGACACTAATAATTATAGGCCGGTGTCCGTTTTGCCGGTTTTTAGCAAGATATTTTAAAAGGTGATGTTAAATCAAATGCTTAATCATTTTAACACCAATAACATCTTACACGATAAACAGTATGGTTTCACCAAAGGACGTTGTACAACTGACGCTGGTGTCTCCTTACTAAAACACATTTTTAATGCGTGGGAGGAGGCACAAGATGCTATAGGCATCTTCTGCGACCTGTCTAAGGCGTTTGATTGTGTGGTTCATGAAACATTACTCCTGAAACTGGAGCATTACGGACTAGGCAAAACAGCGTTAAGCTTATTAAAATCGTATTTGAATGACAGACAGCAACTAGTTCAAATAAACGGTGTCAATTCGTCGGGATTAAATGTGAAAATGGGGGTACCCCAAGGTTCAATTTTAGGTCCTTTTTTATTTTTAGTTTATATTAATGATTTACCCTATTTGTTGAAAAATAAACTTAATATGGTGTTGTTTGCTGACGACACTTCTTTGATTTTTAAGATAAATAGAAGGACTAATAATCTTGACGATGAAAATAACGCTTTATTGCAGGTCCAAAACTGGTTCACTGCTAATAATCTGGTTCTAAATGGGAAAAAAACTAAATGCATAAGATTTTCCTTACCAAATGTCATAAGTAGTGATTGCGACATAGTATTGAACAATGAGAAACTAGAATTTGTTGATAAAACAGTTTTCTTGGGGATTACGCTTGACTCTAGGCTACAATAGGGTCCTCACTTAACATCTCTTGCAGGACGGCTTAGCTCGGCTGCATATGCTGTTAGAAAAATCCGCCAATTTACGGATGTTGATACCGCTAGGCTAGTCTATTTTAGTTATTTTCATAGTGTAATGTCGTACGGTATCTTACTATGGGGACGGGCTGCAGACATCGAGTCAATCTTTATATTACAGAAAAGAGCCATCAGAGCTATTTACAATCTCCGCCGGTGCGATTCTTTAAGGGAACTGTTTAAAGATATTAACATAATGACGGTACCTTGTCAATATATCTATGAAAACATCATGTATGTTAGAAAAAATCTTCATCTTTTTAGCAAAAGAGGCGATAGACATAATTATGTTACAAGAAATAGGGATCAATTAGTTCAACCAGGTTTCAGACTGGCTAAAGTGGCCTCTTCTTTCATGGGGTACTGTTTGAAATGTTATAATAAAATACCACCCCAAATATTAGAACTCAATGAAACGAAATTTAAATCTTGTATTAAACGCACACTATGCAGGCAAGCATATTATAAGTTGGAGGATTATATTCAAGATAAAAATGCTTGGCTCAATGCTGGTCCAGCTCCACTACCACTAGGGCGTACTAATTAGTTGATTAGTTGGAAACTAATATTATTATTTTTTAATTTGAAAGACACAATTGCATTGTATAATGTAGAAGCACTTTTTCCAAGTTTGTGAATGTGAAGCACCATGGAGCATTTTTATTAGGTTACAACTTTTTTTTTTTGACATTACGAGCATGGCAGTTGAGAGTTTGTCATGCTCACTCAAATGTCTCGCTGTTGGTGGCACGTGTTATTGGGTCGTTCAGTTCCCTTCAAAATGGTTGAGCTGAGTGGGGCTGATGCACGCGTCATGCTCGTGAACGGGTGCCGTCAGATGGGACTGGTCATCTCTTAGCTGCCAGTGGCTTAATTCAGTTTCTATCTTTTAATTATTTTATATTTTTTATTTCATTATCGACATTGTGCTCACATGATAGAAGCAACAAGTAATATGTAACCAAGCATTATATGTAACACGTAATATGATTTAAAAGAGTGTCCATGGAGTTTCTTGCACGTTCTTCTCCATAGAGACCTACTCTTTGGAACGTGCAATTTAGCTTCACTTTTCTTGGACTGACCGACATTTGACTATTCAAAAGTGCCTGTAAATGGTCTATTTGAAATAAATGTTTTGATTTGATTTGATTTGATGGTTCCAGTTTTTGTGGCCCGTGACCTTCAGAAACTGCCGCCGATCACATTCGACCACGTAGATGTGACACGACTCCTCAAGGATATTCTGGTGCTGAGAGAAGAACTGAAGGCAATAAAAGACAGCTTCGTCACAGTAGAAACATTTAACGCATTGCAAAAAAATGTGGATATGATAAAAACATCAACCTTAAGTTTCAATGACGAATATTGCAACGTAAATTTGAAAAGAGGCTGTTGTCGTCAAATGAGTATCATTGCGACAGTGGACCGATGGGATTATGTAATTTTTCACAATCTAGTCCTAATAATGACAAAAGTAAAATGATAAATACCGTTGGATCACTAAATGCAACATTTGTTAATTCAAACCGAGAAAAAATAATTCCAGATGTCGGTATGTGTAACGGGCAAAAAAATGTAAGCAACTTCGATGTGCCCTCAACACCACAAATGTTGAAACAGGTGATTGGTACAGTAAATGCGATGACTAATGAAGCTACCGACATTCCAAGTAATGCGCATACAAAACCACCTTTGTTCCGTAGTAGTCCTTTTGTGCGCGCAAGACCGCCGATGTTGCAAAACGACTCTGGTACTGCGCAAGTAAAACAGCCAATATGCCAGCTGGAATCCCGAGCGACTTTGGCAGACGTAGTGAAGGCTCCTGGCGAATGGAAAACCGGAAATACGTCAGAAGAATGGAAATTAGTTCAGAAGAAAAGACTGAGAAATAGAATTGTAGGAAAAAAAGGAGCCGCAGCGGCAGAACCGCAAGGGAATTTTAAGGCGGCCGACATAAACATACCGTTGTTTATATACAATGTCAACGAGTCTGCTACACCTCATGATATAAGTGCGCATGTGTACAATAAGTCTCAGGTGCAAGTGCAGGTAAATAAACTAGTTATGAGAAGTGATAAAGGTTATGATGCATACAAAGTGTTTGTACCTAAACAGAAACTAGATATATTTCTAAATGAAAACTTTTGGCCTGAGGGTGTATTGTTTAGGCGTTTTGTGGATTTCTCGAAACCCAAAGTGAAAGACAGGGAGGAACAACACTCAAGCAATGGATAGTGCAGTTATAAACAGGTACTGTAATTTTTTAAGTTTTAACTGTAAGAGTCTTGCGCGCTCAATGGAGTGTGTGAGGAATCTATGTAAGTCGACGGATATCATTGCACTCCAAGAGACTTGGCTACTACATCATGACATTCCAGTGCTAAGAACTATAGACTCGGAATTTTCATACACCGGTAATACGGCTGTGGACCTTTCTTCGGGAGTTTTGCGTGGCCGGCCACACGGTGGTGTCGCTCTCCTATGGCGTATGAGTTTGTTTCCATGTGTCTCCATAATTCAGTGTAAAAGTGTTCGTCTGACGGGTATTAGGGTTACAATGAGTGATAGATCTGTGATTGTACTATCGGTGTATATGCCTAATGATGAACGTGATAATTTTGGAGAGTTCTCTTCCTGTCTGGGTGAAATTTGTGCGATTATTGAGAGTGAAGATGTGGACTTGGTTTACTTGTTGGGTGATTTTAATGCGCACCCTGGCATGCCCTTTTATAATGAGCTTAAGCAATATTGTAGTGAACAACAACTGTGTATAGCAGACACTGAACTTTTGCCTGTAAACTCGTATTCCTATGTTAGCGATAGTCACGGATGTAGGTAGTGGCTTGATCACTGTGTGACCTCTTTAGCGGCTAGGAAGACTATTGAAAGTGCAAAAATTCATTACGATGTTTTTTTTGGTCTGATCATCTACCCATGGAATTCGTAATTAACCTAGACAATTGTACATCTAAGACATCCATTGATAGTTGTATGAATAATAGCAAAGATAGTATAACGGGTGTTATATGGGGGGAAAGGGATCAGTTGCAGATAGAAAACTACCATAAAATATGTCAAAGTAAATTAAAACATATTGATTTTCCTGAGGCATTACACTCCTGTGCAGATAGGTTATGTCATAATATTGAGCATAGAGATGTGATTAATAGGTTGTACCGAGATATTCTAACTGTGCTTGTGGAGGCCTCTGTAGCCAGCCACAAAAGCAAACCTGTGAGGGGGCGCCACATCGCGGGTTGGAATGAGCATGTTCGGGATGCACATCAAAGGGCTAGGTTCCATTTCCAAGAATGGTGTTTGCATGGTAAGCCTAAGTCAGGTAGGCTCTATGAGGCCATGCATAATGCTAGGAAGGACTTTAAAGCCAAGCTGAAATATTGCCTTAATCATAAAGATCAAATAAAAATGGATATAATTGCCAAACATCACAAGTCTAAAAATTTCAGCCAGTTTTGGAAGTCTACAAACAAGCTTAAGCCAAAGGTGAGTCTCCCAGCCAGTGTGGAAGGGATTAGTGCTCCCCGTGATGTGGCTAACCTGTTTAGAGACTACTTTAGAGTAAAACCCCTTTTTGAATCAGAGGTCGACGAAATAATGCTTGATGCTGGGAAACTGGGTACCGGTGAACCCCCAGTTAAAATAACTTATGCGGAGGTTGATAAGGTTATTAAGCAAATGATCAGAGGGAAGTCACCGGGGCACGATAGTCTCAGCATCGAGCATCTGCAGCATGCTGGTGTTCATCTGCCCAGGGTCCTATAATTAAAAATAAGACTGGTGACGCATCGGAAAAGGGAAATTATAGGCCTATATCTCTGGCCACGACCCTGGGTAAGGTGCTGGACGGTGTGCTTAACAGACATCTGAGTCAACATGTCTCTCTGCATGACGCTCAGTTTGGATTCCGACCTGGGTTGTCCACAGAATCTGCAGTACTGTGTCTTAAGCATACTGTCCAGTACTATACTAGCAGGGGAACACCAGTGTATGCCTGTTTCCTGGACCTGTCAAAAGCGTTTGACATGGTGTCATACAATGTTCTATGGAGGAAGATGAGGCTTAACACCGGGTTGCCTGTTGAGGTTATCGATTTATTTAGATATTGGTATAATAAACAAACCAATGTTGTTAAATGGATGGGCGAATACTCAGATGAATATAGGATGGAGTGTGGAGTAAGGCAGGGGGGATTGACTTCACCTACTCTATTTAATCTGTATGTAAATGGATTGATTGAGGAGCTTAGCAGTGTTGGTGTCGGTTGTTCAGTTGATGGTATTTTTATGAATAATATTAGCTATGCCGATGACATGGTGCTGCTGGGTCCCTCAATCAATTCTGTGAGGTCACTATTGGCCATATGTGAACGGTATGCGTTGGCCCATGGGCTCAGGTACAATGTTCAGAAGAGTGAGCTGCTGATTTTTAAGGCTGGGACTAAAACTTACCCTGTTCCCCCCATCAAACTAAATGGAACTATCCTACAGCAAGTGTCCGAATTTAAGTACTTGGGTCACTGGGTCAATGACAAACTTAATGATGATAGGGAGCGCAGAGCATTGGCGGTAAGAGGTAATATGCTTTCTCGCAGGTTCGCGCGATGCTCACGTGACGTTAAAATCACATTATTTAAAAGTTATTGCCAAACATTATACACGTGCAACCTGTGGAGCAATTATACTAAAAAAGCCTACAGTGCTCTGCGCGTCCAGTATAACAACGCGTTCAGGGGTCTATTGGGGCTTCCATGGCGGTGCAGTGCCTCCGGCATGTTCGTCGCCCACAGTACAGATGGCTTCCAGGCGGTTCTTCGTAAAAGAGCGGCCTCCCTGTGGTCTCGGGTAAAGAGAAGTACCAACACGCTTCTGGGCGTGGTGTCGGGCAGAGTGGACAGCCAAATCCTGAGGCAGTGGTCGCTCATGCACGTCCAACAAAACAATCATAATTTTAAATTTTACTAACATAGTTATAAGTTTATACTAACAAATATGGACTTGTGTCAAACACTGTGTCTGAAATAAATATTTTCAATTCAAATTCAATTCAATTCAATAAAAACAAGATTTTCAGTATGATTAAATAAACAAGGTAACTGGAAAAACAAGAACAGAACAAAAGACCAAGCCGTAGTCACACGTTACTAAAGTGTTTCGTTTGGTACCTATAACGTGTGACTTGGGCTTTTTCTTTTGTTCTGATCTTGTTTTTCCAGTTACATTATTATTTCAAACAATTTCACTACATAGATCGCATACATCAGAATCAGTATTACAGCAGCTCATAAGAGATAATCAATCTTTTGAAGTCGGGAGGTCTCAACCTCAGGAAATGGAAAACAAATGTTCCTGTGTTATTACAACACATACCGTCCGAAAACAATACTCAAGATAGTTTCAATTTCAAGCAGTCAGAACAAATAAAAGACCTTGAGACTAATAATTTGGGAACCCAAAAAAAGACAATACAATTAGAAATGCAAAAAGAACAAACAAATACACAAATGACTAATAAAAGAACATTGTTATCAGATATCTCAAAATTATTTGACCCTTTGGGATGGCTATCACCACTGACAACAAAGCTTAAGAGGCTGCTTTTCCACTCGCCTATCGTAAACATCGAGCATGGTTTAAAAGCTTGTTACTTCATCTAACGCAATCCAACGTGATGTTTGACGAAAAGGCGACGCGAAAAAAGAGTTATAATACCTGAAAATTCTGTTGGCATTCAGTAATTCCGTGATTTACTCGAATATTTTACAAAACTTGTTTCAGGAAATACGTGTTTTTTTTTAAATACTCAAAAGTTTATGAAAAACATTGTTATTACATTGATTCTTGATAAAATTGGCTAGGCTTGTATGTTGTATTTTTTTATTTTCTAAATTTTTGAGTAAATTATGAAGTGTCAAAATTCATGCAAAATAGCAGATTTTCAGAGGTCTTAACTGGATTAGTTTTACACAAATTTATAAATTGATTTTCATGGAAGCCTTGATAATATCCACAAGATACTGTGTTTCCAAAATATCTGATGAAAAATGTGTAATAACGTCATAATCACGTAAGAGCAGTTGTATGAAAAACAGTAAAAATGTATGTCGAGATGCAGCTCCTTAAAATCATTTTTCAAAACTTATGGTTACGTAACCTAAATTGGGACGATTCTTTGCCTGAAGACATACTAAGCGAATGGGTGGGTATTAAAAGCATCATCAACAAACTACAAGTACCACGATGGGTAAACACAAGAGAATATGTCAATATTGAATTATTCGGTTTTTGCGATTCATCTTAGAAGACATTTGCGCGTGTAATATATTATGTTCGGATCAAGGGGTATGAGCAATCAAAACCAACACTGCTAGTTCTGTTGGAAAGGCTAGACATGTACCAGCGAATAAATCAGTATCATTGCCGAGATTAGAGCTGTCAGGAGCTATCTTACTAGCAAAACTAATGAATAAGGTACAGCAGTGGTTTGTTTATCAAATTACTGACTTACTCCATGACTGTGTTATTAGGCGGGCTGAATGGTGAACCAAGATCATGAGGAAATACATATCAAGCAAGAGCAAAATATTGAACTTAAATCCGCTTCTTCAAGACGGCATTCTTCGAGGCGGCCGGAGGCTCAAACATGCCAACATAGATCATTAGATGAAACATACAATAATCCATAGCAAAAAGCAGTCGTGTAACGGAAGTCCTGATTGACTAGGCCCACGTGCTAGCATTTCATGGTGGACCTCAGCTAACTTCAGCATTTATACGACAACATATTGGATTGTAGGCGGAATCAGAGCAGTTGAATTCCGAGTTCGACGTTGCGTTAAGTGTCGTCGCTACAATCCCAGCAATCAGCATCAAGTCATGGGAGATTTACCACCAGAAAGACGAATCCGTCACGTCCTTTCCAAAATGTAGGTGTAGACTATACGGGACATGTCTATATCAAGGCCAACAAGGGTCGTGGAATAAAAACCACCAAGGATTATGTCGCCGTATTTATTTGCATGGCAACTAAAGCCGTGCACTTAGAGTTGGTGTAGGATTTTACATCATCATCATCATTTCTCGCTGCTCTTCGCAGAATTCTAGCTCGGAGAGGAGTCCCACAGAAAATATTCAGCGATCAAGGTACCAACCTTATAACAAGGTCCTACAGGACGAATATCATGCAATAAGAAGCACATTCAATTAAGAATTTCAGTCACAAATAACTAAAATGGGAATCGAATGGCACTTTAACGCACCTCCATGGCCATCAGCAGGAGGACTATGGGAGGCATCCATTAAAAGCCTAAAATATCATCTGAAGAGAGTTGTAGAGGAGCAGAAATAAACGTTTGAAGAGTATAGTATAATACTACATCAGTTGGAGGCATGTCTGAACTCAAGACCAATATATCCTTTAACCGAAAATTCAACAGATTTGAACTTCCTTACTCCCGCTCGTTTCTTGTCAAGTGGTCAAAATTTAATACTGTACGAAACAGAGAAAGATGTACGCACAAGATAGAATCTTGTGCATAAGAAATCGAAGGACTGGAACAATTTGCCTGCTGCGGTCTTACCGTCCAATTACAATGTGGGTGTCTTTAAGGCTAGAGTGAATAGGCTTTTAATAAACTAGTGCGCCTACCATCAGGTGGGATCGTAGTCAAGAAGAAAGAAAGAAAAAGTGTTTATTCACGTCAAACATGACGCATACCATAAAAAATAAATAACAATATCGACCTAAACTAAACACATAAGATATGCGTCACATCCGCGCAAAACGGCCAGCGCTCAGCAAAATGCTGGGGCTCATGAAAAACAGAGCCACAGCGCTGATTTTCAGCACCAGCCGTCGTCGACGATGAGACGCCGATCGGTTAACAAAGATTTATTTTACTTGCAATCGATTAATAAAATAAACAAATTAAAACATAAAATAACAACAAACTTAACTTAATTAAACATTAAATATAAAATAAAGCTATGGAAAAAACACAAGTTGGCTAACTAATATGAACTAGTCGATTATTTTAATCGATCAATAACCGGTCGAACTGTCAGTGCGCAGTCACTTAGCCACATTTTGAATCTGTGGTAACAAAAAAAAGATGGCTGATCGATGGATAACTACGGCAAAGTTATGTAATTATTATGCAAAAAATAAAATTCCTGACCTACGCAACTTACGCAATCGATTTGTTTGCCTATATGTGTTAAATGTTAATGGGTGAATCAAGCACTAGTTTATATCAATTAAAAAAAAATCAAACTCAAAGGACTTATCTAGATATTTGGAAACGCTAGCGAAGTAAATATATAATACAATTAAATACAAGGTCACAATGGACACGTCCTCAAGAAAATATCAATGTCGGTAACTTGGTGTTGGTGCAAGACAAAAAAAACAAATGGGCAATGGGAAGCGCGATGCAAGTGCACCCTGGCAGAGATGGGTACGTCAGGGTAGTCACACTACAAACAAGAAATGGCCCTATGAAATGGCCTGTCTTCAAGCTTCCTTGCTTGATTGCGAAGAACAAGAAGACCACAAACAAGTATCAGCTTCAGTCCAACAGGATACAAAACCATCTCCACAAGTAAACTTAAACCAACGCAGAAGACTTACACTTTTTCTACAATATTGTAATTTACTATTTCTGATATTAACATTACATGTAACGCACAGGGTGCATACAACATAACACAATTAGGAAGAAAACAAGCAATTTATTTTGACAAAATATCAGAAATGAATCTAAAACTAGATCATTGGAAAATAATAATAATAATAATAATAAGCTGGCAACCCACTGAAAACAAAGTCAAATATTTTCTTATCCCGTATTAAAAATTAAATTAACTATAGTTTTATCGACAATTCATACAAATTATATCCAAAGCAAAGCCCTCATTATAAATAAACGGAGAAAACCTTTAACCAAAACAAGAAACCACAAGAAATAGAATATTTAAAAGAAATAAAAATACAAGCAGACAACATGACAACTGTCAACGACGTGACACCTTCAAAAATATTAATAAAAACGAGCAAATGGGATGAAATGATAAACTGACGAATGTTGACAAGAACAGCTGCACGACGCGCACGCCATCCACCCCCGGACTCGTCGCTCAGCTCCGCCTCGCCGCCGCCGGACCCCGGATCATCAGTGTCACCGGTGGCTGCAGCTGCGTCGAGCTCGAGCGACGAGTATTTTTCCCCGCCGACGTCGCCAACACCTGTACGTCGGCCGGGGAGAGGCCGGCCACCGAACGGCTTAGGACCTAGGGGCCAACCGGCCCCGAGCCGGGTCCCCGCTGCCGGTGGTTGTGTGCAGCGCATGAAATGGACTCAATCTATCAATGAGAACGTCATGCGCGCATATTACGGGGCTACAGAGGGGGGAACTAACCTCACTGCGTACCGTGTTAGGATGCTGTCTCTTTTTCAGGAACTTGAACCATCCGTCAACGTCACGACCCAACGATTGTCGGATCAAGTGCGGGTTATCCAACGGAATCACAGATTGGACGACGCCGCACTTGATAGGCTGCGCTCAGAGGTACTGAGCAACCGTATCATCTCGACTCCAACACAGACACAGACTGCGGCACCACGGGCTACAGATGCAATCATGCCGCGGTCCAATCATGGTGATGATGAAGCAGATGATAGGGTTGTCACAGTAAGTAGCCAGTGCAACGATCGACTGAGGAGCGCGCTGGAGGATGCACTCCGCGAGTACAGATCGACTCCAATCGCTCGTAGACCTCGTCTACCCCGGTTACCTATGCACAAAAAAAATAGGGCGCTAGTGTGTGCTCTGGACTCGCTGCTTGAGAATGTGTTCGAGAGCAGTGTAAACCTCGTTGATACGCACTCAATCCTCTATTGCGGGGCTATTGCGGCATGTCGTTTAGCCAACGTAAAACTATTAAGTTGTGACGAAGCTACTCGACCAAAGCCTGCCGTCCCTGCCTGGCAATATAGGATTGAGAGGCGTATCGATGGGGCCAGAGCACTCATTGGTAAACTATACTGCTTCAGGGAGGGTAACACACGACCACGTGTGATGCGCTTCGTGAGGCGAGCGTTCTCGGGGACTGGAATTAGCCCTCGAGAATACTCATCTCACGTCACGGAGCGCATCGACTTCCTGAAGCAGAAAGTTTGTGCATGGGCTAGCCGTATTCGACGTTATAAGCGGCGAGTCGACCGGTACTCGCAGAATCGCATGTTCCAGAGCGATGAGAGATGGGTATACAGAGCTTGGGAGCGACCTGAGCAAAATGTGACGGACGTGCTCCGCCCGGATGATGCTGCCACGAATGCATTCTGGCGCAGCATCTGGTCGGTGCCCGTCTGTCACACTGAGGGTGGCTGGATGCGTGATGTCGAGCGCGTGTGCGAAGCTATACCAGAAATGGAAAAAGTAATCATTAGCTCAACAGATGTGGCCAGAGCAGTCCGTCCGTTACCGAATTGGAAGTCTCCAGGACCGGACGGACTGCAAAACTTCTGGTTAAAATGGTATAGCAGCTCACACGCGCTCTTAGCATCTCAATTCCAGTCATCTTTAGAGTCTGGGTCGCTACCTCAGTTTCTAACAACTGGCGTTACCCATCTGCTCCATAAGACAGGCAGTACTGCGGAACCCAAGAATTATAGACCGATAACATGCTTGTCGACGGTCTATAAACTTCTTACATCCATTCTGAGAACAAAAATTAACAAGCACATTGAAAACAACTCAATTATGTCTGCCTCTCAGAATGGATGTAGGAACGGGTCACGTGGTACTAAGGAGCTACTCCTCATTGACATGGCCATAAGCCAACAGGTTCGTCGATCCCGCAAGGATTTGTCGACATGCTGGATAGATTACAAGAAGGCCTATGACTCTGTTCCACATACATGGCTCATGAGGGTGATGGAGTTGTATAAAATAGATGTAACTCTACGCACCTTTCTTGAGTCATGTATGGGGGGATGGAACACAGTCCTTCGCTATCCGGGATGTCGAACGATCCGGGGGGACGATGAGCCTATTTGGATTAAACGGGGAATATTCCAGGGCGACAGTCTGAGTCCACTTTGGTTCTGCCTAGCCCTGAATCCTCTAAGCACATTGCTAGAGGATTCAGGCTTGGGCTATCGGTTGAGAAGAGGTGGTCAGGTTTTATCTCACCTTCTTTACATGGATGATCTGAAACTCATTGCCCCCAACAAATTACGACTGATGGAACTACTGAAGGTAACGGAAAATTTCAGTAGTGCCATCAGGATGGAATTTGGTGTGGATAAATGTGCAGTCATGCATGTAAAGCGAGGGGAGATTATGGAATCTGAGGGAGTTCAACTCTCGGATTCCATACACCTTAGATCCCTCTCCTCGACCGAAACCTATAAGTATTTGGGTATGTCGGAAGCGTTAGGCATTAACGTCACTGACATGAAGCAATCGTTGAAGGAGCGCTTCTTTGGCCGCCTGAAAAAGGTTTTAAACAGCCTGCTGTCAGGCGGAAATAAGGTGCGCGCCTTCAACGGTTGGGTCATGCCGGTATTAATGTACTCTTTCGGCATACTCAAATGGACTCAGACCGAGTTAGACGCTCTGGATAGGCGAGTCCGTACATTGCTGACCGCAAATCGGATGCATCACCCACGATCCTCGGTGATGAGACTGTACATCCCGCGGAAGTGTGGAGGTCGTGGCTTTCTGAACGCAAAGACTCTACACAACCGCGAGGTGTGCAGCCTCAGAGAATACTTTCTCAAAACCGACGTGGGTATGCACCGCGATGTGGTCGCAGTGGACAAGGGACTCACCCCGTTATCCATGGCTAAAGAGAACTGGCGCAAACCTGTGGTACTTACTACTGATGACCGCAAGGAAGTATGGAAAGGCAAGGAGCTCCACGGGCGCTTTTTTCGGGCTCTTCATGAGCCTGATGTAGATTTTTCGGCGTCCGTGGCCTGGTTACGATTCAGCAACCTCTTCGGAGAAACTGAAGGTTTTGTCTGTGCAATTATGGACGAAGTTATCTTGACGAACAACTATCGGAGACATATTATGAAGGACGGGACGATTGACGTGTGTCGGGCATGCCATCGTCCGGGTGAGTCTATCAGACATATTATCTCTGGTTGTTCTCGTCTGGCTAACGGCGAGTACTTGCACAGGCATAACCAAGTAGCCAGGATTCTTCACCAGCAACTTGCTTTGAAGTACAACCTAGTGGACTCTGAGGTACCGTACTACAGGTATGTGCCCGACCCAGTTCTTGAAAATGACCATGTCACGTTGTACTGGGATCGGTCTATCATTACTGACCGGACTATTGTAGCCAATAAGCCGGACATAGTGGTGATAGACCGATTAGCGCGCCGTGCAATGATAGTCGATGTCACCATCCCGCATGACGAGAATCTCGTGAAAGCTGAGAAAGAAAAACAAAATAAAATATCTTGACTTAGCACACGAGGTTGTCGACATGTGGAATGTGGACTCGGCTATCATTGTGCCGATTGTTGTGACCGCTAATGGTCTTATAGCCAAAAGCTTCGACGACCATCTGTCGAAGCTATCGTTGCACGGGTGGATCAAGGGCCTGATACAGAAGGCAGTACTCCTCGATACGGCTCGCATTGTGAGGAGGTTCCTGTCTCTGGGGCCCTAACCACCGGTAGCTTGGACCCTGCTCCCGACACCGGTGGATAACTATATTTTTATATTTTTAAATGTTTTTTTTTTCTTTTGTATAATTTTGTTAAAAAATATTTAAAAATGTAATTTTATATGTAAAAAAAAAATGAATAAAGATAATAATAATAATAATAATAATAATAATTTATTAACACACACACAAGTTAGTAAGAAAATAAAGAAATCAACAATTAGAGTAAGACAGACAGTACACAATAGAAGTGGCCGTGGGCCCCAAACTAGGCGTGGCCTGTATCTTGGTGGCCCAGGTGATTATCAGATTTTTGCGACAGTACAATTTTGCACAAAGGAAATAACAGATAGAAATTAATACAATATAAAGTAACAGAGTAACAACAAGAATCAAGAAAGAAATGCAGAATTACAAACAGATGAAATCAAATTAAATTTAAAATATTACATTACATTAAAAATTCAGTTAAACTACATGAAATTGAAAAAAAAAAAAAAAATCTAATCAAATTATAAAGTACGACGAAAAAATAGTATATTACGACATGTAACCATATTGGCACGGGTGTAATAATTAACATCTATATAAAACACCTTGAAAGCTTATATTCACAAATAAAAAGCAAATTCCGTTGTGACGTTATCATATTGTTACAACTACGTCACGGATTCATGGAACTGGAGTACTACGACCGTAGTATGTTACTCAGTCAGCATTTTGAAGCGCATTCACGTAAGCGCCGAAGCCTTATCAACGAGATCGGATACGTTGCGACAAGTCTCTTTGGTGATGAAAATTTCGCCGAACAATACCAACAAGACATTACGTCAGAGAAAATCAAAAACATCTTGCCAATCTTTGGTGCAATCCAACATCTATCATTGGAGTTGAGAACAACTTCCTCAAACGTGTTGAACAGACAATGGAAAAACAGCATAAAATATTTAATCAGCACTTAATAAATCAATTCAATTCAATTCTTTATTGCGTACCACAATTATGGACCCCGTCGGACGCAGCATAGATAAATTTAGGTAGAAGAGAGGATGAAGGCAACGCAACAATATACATAGATCAAGCTATCAGCACATTGAAGAATGAGGTTGAGAAAGTAGCAATCACGGAAGACTTCATTTTATCAACTTTATTTGCAAACAACATTCTAAGCAGCTTAAAGAACATTGAAGATTTTTTGCTGGACACGATCACTACCGTCCAACATTTCAACGTTCATATCATAACACCAGTTCAACTACAAGATGAGCTAAACATTATTTCAAATCAGATGCCCAAAGATCTATTTTTGCATTTGTACAAGATCTATCAAATTATTCAAGTAAGGGCACGCATGACACATGAATACTTCATATTTGTAATAAAAATCCCAATAGCAAACATATTATATCATATGATACCTATTCAACACCAAGAAAGTAGTCGTATGATTAGTAAAGTAGTAATATAAACACAACTGTAAACTTCAAAAGGGATACATATTTACCCGTATCTGCAAATGAACTTCTTCAAAATTGCTTACGGTTAAATCAAACCTATGCCAACTACAAAAACCTGTCTATCAGTGAGAGTCAGACAACAATTTCTGCGTCACAAAACCAAGAAAAAACCAGGAGATACCAGTACAACCATAAGTGCAACTTGCAAAACAACATTGATAGAATTGAATGTTTATTACATTCATGACTACGTATTGGGGACAATGCACTCTGAGAATCATATGTGGGGATCAAATTACAACTGAACAGGTGGCCGGAGTCAATGTTATTGTGCTCGGAAACAACTTCATAATTACGGCACACAAACAACACACGAATGATTGACAAATTAAGCTCGATATGATTGTCGTAGAGATCGCTCCTGTCAATAATATTATCAATTTATCAGTTCAACACTACGAGTACAAAGAAGAAAAATATTTATCTTCACAACAAAGTATCTCCGAGCAAATAAAACAAATGAAAGCAGCCTCGAAACAGGTGACCATCGCTGACGGGGTGTCAATTCACGATATACACCAGTACGTGGCCATCTACGTTGTTGGGGCAGCAGGGCTAGCCTTCTCTACGTTCGCATGCATACGCTGTGAAGACGCCGCACCGTGCACCTTTGGCCTCAACCTGGGCAACCCTCCGTGCACTACCAAGCCAGCAACAGTGACCTTAATGCGAGTGGTGTACCAAATCAAAGTGTACAGTGCGTGAGTGACGTGTTTCGTAGTGATCAGTGCGCGATAATAGAAACCAATAGAACAACTTCACCTGTTACCACAAAATGTAGTTTTAAAAATATCAACTAACAATTTAGGAACATAAGTAAAAATTATTCTATCACCTTGTATCAGCAGATCATACTAACAACACCATATCAAAGCATCATCAGCATCAGTCAACTCGCGCCCGGGAGTATGTACGGTGCAACCACACATTGCGTAAATGCTCTCTCATCATAATTGAATTGTAACTAATTATCACACATTTTACATCAACTTTGCAATATTTATATTTACATCAAGTTCACATTCGGACCGCGTGTTACATACGGATCCCTAATGGATATCGCCGACCTAGCAATTCATTCAATTGACGTCGGACACATGAAAACTGCATCGTCGACACCTGGGCCAGCCACGAGCCGCCGACGCAGCAAAACACATATTAGGAATAAGCTTTTTTTAATAAGTTTTTGGTCATTCCATATTCTAGTATCGAATAGGTTTCACTAAAATTAACTGTAATTTCTTTGTTCTAAAATAAATTAGTTTAAAGTACTTTGGTTTTTTTCGAGCCTCCGCCTGCAGTCTACGTAATTGGCGCAGTCGGTAGGATACTCACAGGCTAGTTCGCGTTTTGCATTAGAGTCATCTTTCTTCGATATTCGCAATCGCGGGTCGCCCGGGCGGCTATCAAGTCACGTCACGAGTATCCTGAACCTACGTTGGAGCTGCGGAGCCGGGTGGTGAATCCAGACATCGATTCACGAAGAAGAGCCAGAGATGAAACATTATGTAAGTGCACTAGAATATTTCTCGTGTTGCTTCCTTCTACTCCTAAGTTATTTTTATGCCCAAGATTTTTCATCGCGATAGATCTTACCCCCGGGAACCTGCATCACGACAGGCGCGCCGGCATTTAAAAATGATTTTGCAATACTCTATTAGGATCTATGTCTGACTTGGTAGCCATAACTGAAACTGGACTTAATGAGTCGATACATGAGATATAGATAGCGAATCAGATTTTAATTTGAATAGTTTATTTGAGCCCAATATGTCTTTTAATCCCGATACTACTTTCAAGGCCTTACGCCTCGTGCCCGATTTTGATGGAAACCCTAACGTTTTAACTAGATTTATTAACATATGCGATAGAATAGTTACTCAGTATGCTAGCGCTTAACTGGGTAGCGAGTTAAATAATGTGTGTCTTTTAAACGGTATTTTAAATACTACTGGGCCTGCTGCATCCACTATAAATTCAAATGGCATCCCCGAAACCTGGGCAGGTATTAGATCAGCCCTCATTAACAACTTTTCAGACCAGCGCGACGAAACGGCTTTGTACAACGACCTCTCATTGGCTACGCAACGTACAAAAACCCCTCAGGAATTTTATGACCAGTGTCAGACCTTGTTTAGTACGATAATGACGTATGTGACATTACACGAGACTATCCCGACGATTATTGAGGCTAAACGAACACTCTATAGGAAGGTTAGCATGCAAGCCTTTGTACAAAGACTTAAGGAACCTTTGGGCTCGCGTATACGTTCTATGCGTCCAGAAACTATCGAGAAAGCCCTGGAATTTGTGCAGGAAGAATTAAATATAATGTATTTGCAGCAGCGTAATGACGTAACAAAAACTCACAGTGACCCTAAGCTAGATAGACTTCCTAACATGCTCGTAATTTACAAGCCCCCTATCATGCATGCTATGCCTTTCAACGGCGCTTCACGACCCACACACTACCTAACTGGCCTGCTCCAGTAGGTCTGCGTGGCCTTCAGCCTCAGCCTTTTAAATTCAATACGCCTTATCAATCACATAATCGCATGCCGACTCAAAGGCAACAAATGTTCCACGCACCACCACCAAATTATCGTCCGCAAAGTAACGTTTTCAGGTTACCACCTAGGAATAATCCACCACAAAATATGGGTGCAAAACCCATGAGCGGAGTGCAACATTTCAATTCGAAACCCTTACCCATGACATCAGGACATGACTGGTGTAGAAGCGGAAACCCACCACCGTCTAATTATTTTAAAACTCGTGAAGTGAACATGAACGAAATCGCTTTACTGACAATTGTCTTTATCCGGTCGAATATTATCCCGAACCAGAGTTCAGCTATTACATGGACTATGGCGACTATTACATGTTTTACCACTGTGACGGCAACCCTGCTATGACTGACAGTAATGTAATTTATGACAATCAGACAACAAGTGACATGGAAACACAACCGGGTCCCAGCGACGCTAACCAGATTCAGAATTTTCCGAAGGACAAGCCATTAAAAGAGCAAAGATAGACTTAAACTTACAGACCCAAAGACAACTACCATACATCGAAATTTCTTGCCCTCCTCTAAAATTTTTGATAGACACTGGCGCTAACCAGTCTTTCATCAGCCCCGAGGCTGTGCAAAAGTTTTTCCCTCATCACCCCCTCAACTATGACCCTTTCGAGGTCACAAATGTGCACGGTGTTAGTAAAAATGATTATTCTATAACACTACCATGTTTTAACGAGTTCAACGAGACTGACTCAATTAAATTATTCATTTATCGCTTTCACGATTATTTTGACGGACTTATAGGATTCGATTTACTATCCAAATGGGAAGCCAAAATAGACTTAAAAGACTATAAGTGTTTAGCTGAACTTTTTAGTTTTTGTTTAGTGACATCTATTGGCCAAATATGTATACCGGTTGCGCGTTGGGCAGTCTTAATATTTTTTTAAACTCACAGATGGAGTTGGTCAATTACGTCACTTTCTTATAAGTCGCAAATGAGATTCTCCGCGATCTGGTTAGGTGTCTGGAAAACAATTTTGTCGACGAGAACAATAGAGAATTAAATAGAATTAATAAAGAATAAATAGTGATCCAATAGTTCTTCATAAGTTAATAACGCGTACCGCTACAAATCAAGTAAAAGTATATAATTCACGCAATGTTAATCTGTATGAGGACATTATCCCAGCAAATAATTCTAAATTAGTTCGAATACCAATTAACACCCCGGATGGCGATGTTCTTGTAAACGAACAGGTTTTTTGTAACTGCATCATTCATGAGTGTTTGATTACTGTAGTTAACAATCGTGGTTTTGTAGAGCTAGAGAACCCAACATCCAATGACGTCGTCTTTTCTTTAGACCAACCAGCCCAAGCAGAACTCTTTAACGTTAATTGTACACCAACTAACCAATCAAATCGCGCTGATGATGTTTTTCACGTCTACGTACAGACCATCTTAATGAAGAGGAAAAGGCTAACCTTTTGACGCTCTGCTCTCGTTATACTGACGTATTTTACATTGATGGAGAACCATTGACTTTTACTAATAAAATTAAACACCGTATAAGAACCACCGACGAAGTTCCCGCATACACAAAAAGTTACCATCCATCGTGAAGAAGTTAGGAATCAGATATCAAAAATGCTAGACCAAGGCATAATTAGGCCTTCAGATTCAGCCTGGAGTTCACCCATATGGGTTGTCCCCAAAAAGATAGACGCTTCAGGAAAACAGAAATGGCGTATCGTGGTAGATTTCCGAAAGTTGAATGAGAAAACCGTCGACGACAAGTATCCCATTCCAAACATCAGTGACGTCCTTGACAAGTTAGGGAAATGCCAATATTTCACGACCTTAGATTTAGCAAGTGGATTCTACCAAGTCGAGATGGACCCCCAGGATATTCCCAAAACCGCTTTCAATGTGGAACACGGCCACTTCGAGTTCCTTCAAATGCCTATAGGACTTAAAAATTCGCCGTCCACATTTCAGAGAGTCATGGACGTTGATGTTCTAAGAGGCCTCCAGAATAACAATTGCCTCGTTTATTTAGATGACATTATCGTCTACAGGACCTCTCTCCAGGAGCACATGGACAACCTGGAAAAGGTTTTCCAAAGACTCAGAGAGTCGAACTTTAAAATTCAGATGGACAAATCTAAGTTTTTAAAGCTCGAGACCACATACCTAGGTCACATCATTAGCAGAGACGGTATCAAGCCGAAGCCCGACAAAATATCTGCTATTCGAAAATATCCAATATCAAAGACCCCCGAGGAAATTAAACAATTTTTAGGCCTCAGTTATTACCGAAAATTCATTCCCGACTTCGCTCGGATAACAATCCACTAACCCAATGTCTAAAAAAAGATAGTAAGTTAACTCTGAGCCCATAATATACCAATGCCTTCGAGAATTGCAAGACCCTACTGACCAATGACCCCATACTGCAGTACCCAGACTTTAAACGAGAATTCAACTTTACAACAGACGCTTTGAATGTCGCTATTGGAGCAGTGTTATCTCAGGGACCCATAGGATCTGATAAACCTGTCTGTTATGCCTCACGCACACTTAACGAAAGTGAGCTAAACTATAGTTTTACAATTAATAATACAATTATCTTGAAAGGCACATAAATCTGCATGATGGACAATTTGGTTTTCGAAAGGGTTTGTCTACAGAAAGTGCCATTTTGACACTAAAGCACACCGTGAGATACTATGTTGATAGAAAGACACCAGTATACGCGTGCTTTCTGGACCTCTCCAGGGCTTTCGACATGGTAAATTATGGAGTGCTGTGGAAGAAACTTCGTAGTACTAGTTTGCCTAAAGAGCTATGTCACGTTTTTGAGTATTGGTATGACAATCAGATCAATTATGTTAAGTGGGCAGGTGAATTATCTGATGCATATGGTTTGGAGTGTGGTGTGAGGCAGGGAGGAGTAACTTCTCCAAAACTTTTTAACTTATATGTTAATAACCTGATAGATGGCCTCAGCAGCATGCAGGTCGGCTGTTCCATAGACGGTATCTTTGTCAATAACTTGAGTTACGCGGACGATATGGTGCTGCTGGCGCCATCTGTCAGCGCACTTAGAAAATTATTAAGGTTTTGTGAGACTTACGCTTTGACCCATGGTTTGCGATACAATGTTAAGAAAAGCGAATTTATATTGTTTTCAAAGGGTGGTTTAGGACCTGATACTGTGCCACCCGTGATGCTGAATAATGTTACTCTTAACAGAGTTGATAGATTTAAATATCTGGGTCAGATTGTGACGGCTGATCTAAAGGATGACGCTGACATTGATAGGGAACGCAGGGCGTTGACGGTGAGAGCGAATATGTTGGTCAGACGATTTGGAACTTGCTCGAAGCAGGTTAAGATAACGCTCTTTAAGGCATACTGCCAAAGCTTCTATTGCAGTAGCTTATGGACAACATATTCGCGAAAATCCCTCGACGCCTTGCGCGTCCAATACAACAACGCCTTTAGGATGTTATTGCGGCTCCCGCGGTTTTGCAGCGTATCTGGCATGTTCACGGAGGCGCGTACAGACGGATTCGCAGCCATTTTGCGCAAGAATGTGGCCTCCCTATTAAGCAGGGTTCGTGCGAGCAGCAATGGCATTCTGGCGGTTGTTGCTGATAAATTTGACTGCCCTTTACTGCAGCATCAAATTAGGGTGCTGACTGAATGTAAAAAGTGACTAAGTATAGTATGACATTTTTAATCTTTTAATTTTACTAACACCTAGATGATAAGTTTGCTACTAACCATTGGATCAATGATGTCTGAATAAATAAAAATTATTATAAAATTATTATTATATTATTATTATAGTACCATCGAAAAGGAGTTACATTGTCTGCGTGACGAAGTATTTCCGACCTTACTTATTTGGTAGGAAATTTAAAGTATTGACTGACCACAAACCCTTACAGTGGATGATGAATTTGAAGGAACCAAACTCACGACTGACTAGATGGCGACTCAGATTAAGCGAATATGACTTTACAGTAGTATACAAAAAAGGAAAGTTTAACACCAACGCTGATGCTCTTTCACGTGTAGAAATTTATAATGAGGAAGTGGATGAGATCAACTCATTAATTGAAAGCATTAAAGACCTTAGCTCAATGATCAATAACCCATCAGAAACACCACATCAGCAGACGAACTCCTCGACTGACACCGTACATACCAGTAATGAACATCCCATACTTGAAGTCCCCATCACAGACGAGCCACTCAATAAGTTTCATCGACAGATTTACTTGACTGTAGTAGGTGACGTAAAACGCCGACCAACAGTGACTAAACCTTTCGAAAACCATACGCGAATGGCAAAGGGCGCTCGAGCCCCGGTATGAAGGCTAGAAGAAACGGGGTGGGTCTTTTAAGTCAGTAAGAGTCTGACACTATCTCCCGCTCCACCCAAGAGCGGGGGATGTCAATGCATGATTTTTTCCCACCATAAAAAAAAATTCAGCTTTCAGAGTCCAACCTAGAAAATGACGTTATCAATGCTATTAAAGAATATGTGAACTCGAAGGGTAAAACGGCTATCTTGATAAATCCCCCATTGGCAATGTATTCAATAATTCCCATTATACAAGATAAATTCAAAAGCTCCTCTCTCATTTTAGTACTAGCTAAAATAGAACTGGAAAATGTCAAAGAATATCTGCGACAACAAGACATCATTCGACACTATCACGACGGTAAAACAAACCACCGTGGTATAAATAAATGTCACTTGGCCCTTTCACGAAAATATTATTGGCCAAAAATGAAAGAACATATTACCAAGTACATCAATGAGTGTACCATTTGCAGTCAAGCCAAATATGATCGAAATCCCATTAGACCACAATTTAACATAGTTCCCCCAGCCAGCAAACCACTTGAAATTATTCACATGGACCTCTTTACAGTTCACTACGTGACTTTCATTGACGTCTTCACGAAGTACGGACAAGCCTACCATTTACGAGACGGAACAGCCATTAACATTCTGCAAGCTCTGCTACGTTACTGTACCCATCATGGATGGACCTATGACTATAATCACTAACCAATTGTTCTCTGAATTTACACGACTTCATAAGATAATTCATCATAAAGTTTTACCTCAGAGCCCAAATGACAATGGTAACATAGAGCGCTTTCATTCAACATTATTGGAGCACATTAGAATCCTCAAATTACAACACAAAGAGGAACCTCTTGTTAACCTCATGCCATACGCTATCATAGCATACAATAGTTCTATCCACAATGAATTATTCAGACCCGATAGACATCGACTTTAGGGAGCACATTTTACAGCAATATGCAAAGAATCATAAGCAGCAGATGAAGCAGGTTTATGACATTATTAATGACTCATCTCTTGCCAATCGGACAGCTTTAATTGAAAGCAGGAATAAAACTCGGGAGCCAAAAGTAGAATATGCCCCTCAGCAGCAGGTGTTTATTAAAAATCCCTTTGCCAGCCGTCAGAAAACTGCACCACGGTATACGCAAGATACTGTACTAGCTGATTTACCGATACATATATATACTTCTAAAAAACGAGGCCCCGTAGCCAAAGCGAGGCTAAAACGTGTACCTAAAGGCAGCCAATTGTTACAGATTTCTGCTGCTACTGACAATCCATGTGTCGCACCCTCAAGAGATAAGACTTGAGACCTTAGCTGATGGACCAGGATTACTACCATATAAACTAGGACATATTAGACTAACCACACATTACTACTCCTTCATACAGTACATACAACTAGCTGACATAGAGGACAAAATAGACTCTGTACAAACGCAACTTCAATCGTTTAAGACCAGACTTAACAATGAGACTTACATGCTTTACGAATATCAAGTCGACTATCTTACTAACAAGCTTGACAGAGTTTTAAAGCATTGACCTGCTTTATCTTTGGAACCTTCCAGAGTCAAACGAGGTCTCGTAGATAGCCTAGGGTCAGTAATAAAAAGCGTTACTTGCAACTTAGATTATTTAGATGCTCTGAAACTTGACGAAGCAATTAAAACTTTACAAAACAACGAAAATAAGTTTCAGAATTTAATAATCACATCAGTCTTAGTAAAGAATGGATGTCCCAGCATTGTACCATCCTAGACCAGCTAACCAAGAATCAGAAAATAATGAACGCAACCTTAGAACTACTTTTAGAGAAAAACGCTTACAGAGATTATAGTTTAATCAAATTTGCAAAGTTTGCCCAAATCCTAGGAATAATTACTAATAACGTAGAAGATTTAAAGTTAGAAATAGTTAGAATAGAAAACATAATGCCTTTTATACGCGCGGCTAGCACTCATCATTCGATGATAGACATAGAAGTACTAAGAAATATGATAGACAAGTTAAAATCGATATACCATCAAGTTCAGGTTTTAAATCTAGAGTTAAGAGAATATTATAATCTTATTAAACCAGGTTTTTACTTTATTGAGAAAAGAATAGTTATAGTTTACAGCTTCCCCATAGTTTCCATAGACTCTTACGATCTATACAGATTATCTATCGTACCCAATAAAAAACAGCTTGCCCTTATACCTCCTTCTCCCTATATAGCAACTAACGAGAAATCATTCGTGTACATAGAGGCTGAATGCCCGAAGTACAGTAACATACATCTCTGTGAAAAGAAGACGAGTCACCAAATTAGGACAAAACCAGATTGTATCCAGAAACTCATCACCAACCAGGATCTAGAAGACACCCGCCACTTCGTCAACATTTCACTTTCCAAAGAAGCAATGGAGAAACTGGATGACCAGCATTACATACTGTCACTACCTCAACCAACTAAAGTACAATTAGCATTTGGAAGAAAAGACTTCAACACTCTACAAGGCAGCTACCTCGGCACCATTCCGGTGGACTGCTACCTGCAAACATCAGAATTCACCATCATCAACGACAACAACGAGATTGAAGGCCAGCCGCTCAAGTTATCAAAGATCCCATACAACGAGATAAATCAGACCAACATTCCCACTCATCATCATTGGCTTCAATTCAGTCAACTTAGAAGAGCTTCACAGCATCCAGAGAAAAGCAATGATGGAAAGTCCTCTAAAGATTGACAATACTCATTCGGTTGTTCTATACCATACAACCATACCATTCTACATCTTCGCAATATGCGTACTCGCACTTATCATCTTAGCGATAAGCCGCAGATAGAGATGCTGGAATCTCAGAGCGGACAGCAAAGAAAAACCACAAACTGTTAAGATACATACGTACGAAGAGGTAACCATCCCTGGTTACCTCTTCGTACGTATGTATCTTGGACTCCAAGAAACGAGATGAACCTCCAGCAACATTTTCTCTCAACATGATCAAATAGTTGCTGATCTTCGGAGGGAGGTGTTACATACGGATCCCTAATGGATATCGCCGACCTAGCATTTCATTCGAGTGACGTCGGACACATGAAAACTGCATCGTCGACATCTGGGTCAGCCACGAGCCGCCGACGCAGCAAAACGGCATATTAGCAATAAGTTATTTTTAATAAGTTTTTGGTCATTCCATATTCTAGCATCGAATAGGTTTCACTAAAATTAATTGTAATTTCTTTGTTCTAAAATAAATTAGTTTAAAGTACTTTGGTTTTTTTTCGAGCCTCCGCCTGCAGTCTACGTAATTCGCGTCATAACAATACCTCATTTATCATTAGTTAAGGTCGTGGACTCAATACTCGTATCAAGTGAATTACATAGTTTTACTTTTAGCATTCAGCATCTCTATCAATCAAAATCAATCAGCAAAAGACGTACGGTAACAAAACGTACACGTAAGTATTTTCAAAAGTAGATAAAGTAAAAAAGTCCCTAACATTAGTATTTTGTTTTAAGAGCCATTTATAAGATATTAGAAAGATCTGAAAAAGTGTTTAAATTACAATTAAAAGATAAAATAATATCAATTTCCATTGACAGATTAAAACCCGCTTACATATTGAAAGAAAGCGAATCTGCATAAGCGAATAAAGATAAGAAAACGACGCGTAGTGGTAGAATTAGCAAGACTCCTGTAAGATTCTTGTAAAAGTAAAAACGTAAAATTAGCCATACTTTAGGTAAATAATAAAATGTAATAAAAATAAAAAGTGACCATTGGTAATGTACATATCTAGTCTATGAAATATGATAACTAGACGTATTAATAGTACGTAGATAATAATGTGATCGGTAGCATCTTTTGCTGAGCCAACGGAAAAGCCTAGAGATCGAAGCATTCTCTTTATTTTGCGAAAGCATCATTATAACATGTGCAGTGTGCAGAGCAGCGAACTTGAATCAAATATAATTTTGTTCAAAAATCCATTATTAGAAAAATACTTTTTCAGAACTTGCTCAGTTCGATACTACCTTATAGCCAAAGTGCATCTCATGACGATTCTAATAAGCCCAAACACGGCTAGGATACATTGATTAATTACGGAGTTCCGGTGCCTATCTTCCAGCTCCATCATCATTACCATACCATTTTCAACATAACTAATTAAAATGATTCATTTATTTGTATTGTCATGAAAAACAGTGTTACAATATTTTTAGCAATGAAATTACATAATATTAAGGAGATTACCTGATATTTCGTTACTTTTAACAATTGCCTTTTTCTTTTGTTTTTTTTTTCTTTTGGAAACTGTCAAAACTATTTTTGAATAAAGTATACGACGCTGGGCTCCACTCCGATTGCCCTGCAATTCTTTCAAATACCGAAAACGCCACGCCACAATATTGTACCCCTCCATTGACAACTTCCTTTTAGACCTCCTTTTTTTTAATAAAATCCTGTTCCCCTCATAATTCTCCAAAAAGTGTTGCAACTACCGTTAAAATCGATTTTGTCTCACATTTCGTGCAAAAATTTTGGTAGAGTAAGCAACTCTTTTCTTTTTTCCCCTCTTTTTTCTGTAGACAGACAGAAGAGCCAACATTACGGCGAAGGAACTTCTTAAGTGAAACGCACTGTAACCATGTTCATTGGGATATCTGTGTGAGTATGAAGTTCCACTTCATCAAATGTCACTTTTTGACTGTGAGTGCTTAAATTCTCGATAAAATGCCAAAATAACTATATGGTTGCCTATAATATTTGGGAAATACGCCCTGATAATAACTGGCCTCGCAATAGTCATTGGCATCTATATCATAGGTGCTTAAGAAATGTAAGCAAGGAGCTCAGAAAATATTACGTAAAGAGATGACAGTTTGGCATAGCAACATGAATATACCAATGTTTGAACAAATGACGCAACAACAATATAGTCTTTAGTAATATGTGTAAAAATAATAAACAACATTACTATGAAAAGGCATTATGTCTAAACTCATATCTGTACTAAATTCATCAAAAAATGTAAGTTATTAAACTAAGTAGAATTAAGTTTTTACTCAGAGTACTTAGTCAGCTAAAAAATATCGCCTTTATATCGCCTTAACGCGTATAAGTGTTATTTGTAAAATAAACACCATTTATAAATAAATTGTCGAAGTAAATTGGTTACGATTCACAAAAATTTAGCCGTTAGACCCAAGTTGGTAGGATCCAGGAGTTGGGACTCGAGGTGGCGCTGCGCAAATCCGAGGCCATGTGTTTTCACGGTCGCGGACGTCGGAACGCGCCACCGTCGGGTTCCCAACTAACGGTAGGAGGAGTTCGCATCGGCGTCGGGACATCGATGAGGTACCTGGGACTCATCCTCGACAGCCGATGGAATTTCGAGGAGCATTTCCGACGTCTGGCTCCCAAACTCAACCGGACTGGGGCCGCTCTCGGGCGGCTCCTGCCCAACCTTGGGGGTCCAGACGCCTCCTGCCGGAGGCTCTACGCGGGGATAGTTCGGTCCATGGCCCTCTACGGGGCGCCGGTGTGGGCGCTGTCGCTGCAAAAGCGACCGGCGGCCATTCTGAACGCCTGCCAGAGGGCCATGGCAATTCGGATGGTGCGGGGATACCGCACGATTTCCCGCGAAGCGGCGAGCCTTCTGGCTGGCCTACCACCGTGGGATCTGGAGGCAACAGTCCTTGCACACATGCACGACATGCGCGTGGAGATGCAACGCCGGGGTGAAAGTCCTCTGCCGCGACAGGTCACGGCATGGCGGACAGAGCTCCGGCGGGATCTCATGGTGGAATGGCGTCAGCGACTATCGCAACCCCGTCATGGGCACGCCACAATTATGGCGATAAGTCCCCTCTTTGAGGCGTGGCTGGAAAGACCTCACGGCGTCCTTACCTTCCGCATGACACAGGTCCTCTCCGGAAATGGCAAGTTCGGGAGGTTCCTGTTCCGAATTAAAGCGGAAGTGACGCCCGGGTGTCGCCACTGTGCGGAACGCCCGGAGGACACGGTGGAGCACACAATCGCGGTGTGCCCTGCTTGGGCGGAGCATCGCCGTGCCCTCGTGGGGGTGATCGGCGGCGGAGACCTCTCGCGCCGGGCCTTGGTCGAGGCCATGGTCCGGAGCGAGGAGGAGTGGCAGGCGGTCGCCGACTTCTGCGAAGCAGTAATGCTCGCTAAGGAGGAGGCCGACCGCATCAGGCAAAGGCGCTCTCGCCGCCGCCGCCGGGATTCCGATCCCGATTTCCAGCCACCGTAGGCGCGGGCTTGCGGACAGTGAGCAATGGATAGCTCGCTGTCCGGCCGTCCAGTAACCGTCCGGACCGAGCCCAAGTCGTCGACGGCGCGCGCTGTTCCCGCGCGCCTCAAGGAGTTGTCAGCAACAGCAGGGGCCCAGCCGGGTCGAAGCCTACCGGGGCCAGGGTAATCCGAAAGGGCGCTCGAGCCCCGGTATTGAAGGCTTGAAGGAACGGGATGGGTTTTTTAGTCAGTAAGAGTCTGACATTATCTCCCGCTCCGCCCAAGAGCGGAGGTTGTCATAAGATGATTTTTCCCATCGAAAAAAAAAAAAAAAAAAAGCCGTTAGACCCAAAATGAATAACAAACTCGTACTTACCCCACTTGAAAGAATGCACCAGCCCGACGAGCAGTGCTAGCAGCGTCAACACACGCGTGCAGTGCATCTTCTCTTCACACAAACTCGTTTCTGCAGATGAGACGTTCACTCTCGGCGACCACTCGGAGGATAATATTAACATGAACATATTTGCTGTTCCAGCTTGATAAGCAGGCTTGTGTGTGTAAATCCTAATTAACTCACACACTCCTCTGCTTATCATTAGTTTCGTACAAAAATAGATATTACTGTATTTTTAGGGTTCCTTAGCCAAATGGCAAAAAATGAAAACCTTATGGATTCGTCATTTCTATGTCTGTCTGTCTGTCCGTCCGTATGTCATAGCCACTTTTTTCCGACATTAAAACGTACATTACCAAGCAAACCTCTACTGAAAATTGGTTTGAACGAGATTTAGTACTTAAGTAGTTTTTTTAATACGTCGTAAACTGCAATTTACCATTCATTCAAACAACTCAAATATAAAAAAATAAATAATAATAATTTCATAAACATAAACCTTATGTATAAACTGTGAACCATTATTATAGGTAAGTTTGCACGGAACCCTCAGTGCGTGAGTTCGACTCGCACTTGGTCGGTTTTTTAGCAATGTGTGTTATCAATCATTTACTTCCCGTTTCCTTGATGTCGATGTTTCCTATATGTAGCAGACTGCAGAATTGATTTAATTAACTAAAAAAGTCTCATGACAAAATTCCTAAAGACTTAGACTTCAACTTACTTGATAGTCATTTTTCTACTTCGCCCTTATTAGATAGGGCCACCAAAGAAACTACACTAAGTCATCTTTCAAAACTTCCCTGATTATTCTCCTTTTTAACCGACTTTCAAAAACAGAAGGTGGTTCTCAATTCGGTTGTATTTTCTTTTTTTAGGTTTGTTAACTGATTTGCAAATTTTTTTTTCCCTCACCTGATATGCTTAAGGGCTTATGCAATTACAGTCAAAAAGTGACATTTGATGAAGTGGAACTGGTGAAGAAGACCAGAAATGGCCAACGGAACTTCATACTCAATCAGATATCACAATAAACATGTTTAAGCGACTATGACAATACAAATAAATGAATAGTTCTGAATAGTTATGTTTTAAATGGTATCATCGAAGTGATCTGATAATGATGATGATGGAGCCAGAGGATAGGCACCGGAACTCCGTAATTAATCATTGTATCCTAGCCGTGTTTGGGCTTATTAGAATTGTCATGAGATACACTTTGGCTATAAGGTACTATTGAACTGATCTGATGATGATGATGGAGCCGGAAGATGGCACCGGAACTCCGTAATTAATCAATGTATCTTAGCCGTGTTTAGACATATTATATTTGTCATAAGATGAATTTTGGCTATAAGGTACTATCGAACTGATCTGACGATGGAGCCGGAAGGTGTCAGGTGAACACGGGAACTTCATAATAAAACATTGTATCCTACGAGGGCTTGGGTTGGTTAGAATTTTCATGAAAAAAAGGTACTCTGGCTACAAGTGTATCGCAACTAAAAAGTGTGAAATAAAAAAACTTTTTACAAAAAAAAATAACGTATATTTTTTTTGTAAAAAGTTTTTTTTGTATAAGTCAATTCACTGCTTGTGATGTTAAAAAGACTATTTTATCGATTACATCCAATGCTGTTGGTAGTGACTGTGTCAGCCGAAAGATGATCATCCCCATTCTTGATAACATTCTACCTGTCATCCTTTACATCCTGAACTTCTCTATTTCTAGTAATGTCTTCCGAAAAGTTTGGAAAGATGCTCAACTTATACCTTTGCTCAAAAATCTAATCCTTCTTCGTTTACTGACTATCGTCCTATTTCTATTCTTCCATTCCTATCCAAAGTCCTTGAAAAGCTGGTCCACCAGCAACTTAGCATATTCCTTTCCAAGCACAACCTACTTAATCCCTTCCAATCTGGTTTTCGACCTGAACAGCAGCACTCGCTCATACGAGTACCTATCACAGATGATATCAGGTCAGGCATGGAGATGGGGAAGTTAACAATACTTGCTTTGCTAGACTTTAGCAATGCTTTTAATACTGTCGACTTCAAAATTTTGCTTGGCATCCTTAGCTCTTTTAATGTCTCCTTCGATAATAGGGTAGTTTACTGGGTCAAAATAATTACATTTTATTTAATCCGGATTTTAGATTATAAAAAAATATTGGACACGAATTTTTACTTTTTTCGATTTAACAAAAATAACAAAGATATAGCCCATTAAAGTTACGTATGACGTCACCCCGTGCGAAAAAATGCAGCACGGCGGCGTGACGTCACACGTAAATTTAATGGGCTATATCTTTGTCATTTATGGTTTAATTTACAAATAAAAAATACGTGCCCCTTATTTTTGAATTATCTAGAAGATGGACTAATTACATTTTTTACGGTAACTAGCCTATCGACTTGTTTAAAGTTACCTGTTTGGTCGCCGGCAGCGTATTTGCATTGAGCAATCTTTTTCTTCTTGGTGTAAAACTTCTGTCGGTGTGCTTTTCACTCTTTTTATTATTAATAATAATAATATTTTTTATTGCAGACATAAAAATCCACAGAGTGTTAGTTACATAAAAATAAAATCTTATTGCCTATGGTTAGTAACAATCAATCTTCGCACAAACTTCTGAATAATTGGATAGGTGAAGCTCTCGGCTATGGTTCTCAGGATGCTGTTTTGACTGTCCCTGACTCTCCTCAGCAGCGACGCTGTTTTTTTGCGTATAATCGCATAGAACCCGTCGATACGGGCTTGCACGAACATTCCCGACGCACTACAGTAACGAGGCAGTCTCAACAACATCCTGAAAGCATTATTGTATTGGACGCGCAGGACATCCAGCGATCTCTTAGTACAAGCAACCCATAGACTGCCCGAGTACAGACTTTGGCAATAAGTCTTGAAAAGTGTTATTTTTACTTGGTCTGTAAACCGCGCAAATCTACGGACCAACATATTACTCCGGACCGCTAGAGCCCTGCGCTCCCTCTCAATGTCTACATCGTCTCTGAGATCAACGGCAAGAAAATGCCCTAGGTATTTAAAAGTTGACACCCTATTAATAGATGACCCGTTCAAAAACAGCTCAGGTCCTTCTCCACGGCGTTTGCCGCTGACCTCAAAGACCATGTATTCACATTTTTTAACATTGTACCTTAATCCATGTGCGGCAGCGTAAGCCTCGCACGTTTTGAGCAGTTCCCCGATTGCTCCCGCCGACGGACCCAGTAGAACCATGTCATCTGCATAGTTGATGTTTTTATTCTAACCCCATCAACACTGCATCCGACACGCATGCTGCTAAGTGCGACTAGCAGGTCGTCCACGTAGAGGTTGAAGAGCCTGGGAGACGTCAGACCACCCTGTCTCACCCCGCACTCCAACCTATACGGCTCAGAGACTGTATCATCCCACTTCACATAATTGACTTGGTTATCGTACCAATACTGGAAAAGCCCACAAATTTCCGCGGGTATACCCCTGTCTTCCATCTTTCTCCAACTTCAACCGACTTTTAAAAACTTTTCGCTTTTCATGCATTTCATCGTAAACCGGGCCCGATGAGGGACGATGGTTCAGCACCCAGGTCTGAAAGCTACACCTGGCCTCGCGGTGAGCGTCTCTCACGTATTCGTTCCACCCACACACTCGCTTACCTCGCCTCGGTCCCACTACAGATGTCCCTCTAAATTGCCTAGCCGCCGCAAAATGGATTTCCACAATCTGTTCGTACAAACTGTCCAGAACAACCCTATGCTCAGCCAAGCCACATGATCCAGCGCTACACTTTTCAAACTCTTGGGGAAAATCAATGTCTCGCAATTTACTATTACAAAAATTATGATAACTTTGCGTTTCTGACTTAGTTCTTTCACCCCAAAAGGCCGAATTACGGCCTGCACCCCCAGTTATTAACTTAGGTCTCACAACTTCCAAGTAACACTCCAGATATATAGGTAGATGATCCAAAACATAAACATCTTCGGATACATCAACATTTATAATTGTATGCCAACCCGATACAGATACTACACAGTGATCTAACCATCTCCTGCATGCTGCTGCTTTCGTGCTTTATGTCAGCACAAATCCACGATTGGTCGGAACAAAAACTTATCAACTCTTTATAAAACAATTCTTGAGGGTTAGCGTTGAAATCACCTAATATACATTCTCTACCTCACAGCTTGCTATGGTAGCACTAATCTCATTTAATACATTTGTAAAAGTTAGTAAGTTATCTGGGAAATTAGTAGGCATATATACAGAAAATACAATAATAGCACGACCCCTTGACGCGGCTGCGATGGCCACCAACCGAGGACTGCCACAGTCAACAACAGAGACTTTCTCAAAAATGCCTTTCCTCCAGAGAATGGCAACCCCCGCCCCCATGGGGTCTTTCTTTCAACAAGCCTTCAGCAGTATCTACAGCTGACTTACCCGTATACTCGAAGTCAGGGCTTATTGTTCCTAACATTGGGGGAAGCAGCCACGTCTCATGCAAGGTCACCAAATTAGACCAAACACATAGTCGGCTAAAAAATCCTTAGATGATATTAAGGACTTATGTCCTTAATACAAGGTTAAAGACTACATCGAAGACACGCTTGTTTGGCAATGACTACCTCTGTACATGTGGCCCCCTGGTAAATAATCAATATTGTGTCTATTCACTGCTCCAATTTTGTTTTAATTATTGTATAAACATTTCTTTTTTCTTCTTTAACACATTGCTTTTGCAATATTTTTTTTTATTACTTAGACTTCAACTGTCATAAATTTGTTAGTAATTTATTTTGTTAACATTTTATTGATAGTTGTTTATATTATTCCTGATTTTTTTATATAGTCTCTTTTTTGTAATGTGAATGTGAGGACACTGTATAGGTACTCCACGAACTCTTAGACTACTTCCTATTACGACTTACTTTTTTTATTATGATTATTTTTATTGTGCTTTTTTTGTGTACAATATTGTGACTGGTCTACACTGTTCTTAAATAAACTATCAATTTTGTAACAACAAACACATTTTTTAAAAGAGTAGCCATGGAGTTGCTTGCCGGTTCTTCTCCATAGTAAACGACCAATTTGGAACCGTGCACTAGCTTCTGACGTTTTATAAGTGCCCATGTAGGCCTATGTGAAATAAAATATTTTCACTTGACTTTGACTTTGAATATCATCTATGGATTTTTTAGCCGACTTACAATTAAAACTAGTTAAGGTGTTTATTACTATTTTTACTACCCATAATTTGAAAACGTTAACTAACTTTAGGCTCCCGAGGTTTCATTCGATACCTACATAAAATGTACAAAACGCCTAAACACAATTCCATCAGGCCATAATTCATTGTTTAAAAACAAATCCACAAAGCGGATTTGTTGTTTTTTTTTGCTTAGAAACGTATAGTTTACGCTTTCTGATAGACTTCATGCCTTTCAATCGTGGAAATTACAGACACAATAGAAAGACAATAGGTGCGCGAACGCCGGCGTTTGCTTGGGGTTTAATGAATTAATCTTTTTTAATGTAACTGTTTTACCTGTCTTATCTTTAATATAACGAATAATATCATCTTCACTTGCTTCTATACTAACGTTCGAAATCAACAACGACACTTTAATATCCACGACCCAAAATCTTTCGTCCGGGGTAGTTATAGCCGTTCCTTTCCTACTATTCAACCTGTTTTGTTTATAACGTTTTTTCTGCACTACCTTCCATTTAGACTCCATAATGTCCCCACCACCTACTGTTTGTTCACTACTCACGTTAACCTCACGCAAACTCGCACACAGTACTGCTGCTGCCGAAGTCTGTGCCTCACTCGATAACGGTTCGTGTGATTTCGTCGCGAGCGCAGCAGCTTGCCACCCGTTAGTAGGGGACCGTGACATCATCGCACAGATCGGTGATAACGAAACCCCTGCCGCTCATCGTCACATTTTCACTCGTCACGTACTCGATCTCGCTCGCACTTGCAGTTTCGGCCGTACCTTCTCGCTCGCCTACACGCCTACTATTCTCTGTCACACTATTTTGTTCCCGCACAACAGAGATGCATTTATTCACATTGTGCTCTGGTGTCGATGACGCATTCCTTGATAACCGGCCGTTGACTTTTGAATCAGCTGTTACTTGGGAATACTTAATCGGCACATATTGCAAGCCTATGGGGCCACTATCTAAATTCATTCTGTTTTGCAAACTAGCTCCTCTTCTTTTGTTTACATTCACGTCAATCGTGTAGGTGTCAACTAATGATGCATGTTTCATGTTTTCTACTTCTTGCCTAAAAACATCGAATTGTTCCACCGTGACAGTTTTTTCTTCCAAAACACTGACCTTATTTTGCAGCTTTATGATGTCCTTTGGTAATCTGGTAACATCCACATGATCGAAAGAGACGGGGGGGGAGGGAGTTTGTGCAACTCTTTCGCCACAAATATCGGGAAGAGCTCTGGATTTGTTCCTTTCAGCACACAAATCATATCTTCGAGGTCCCGAGACATTTTCTTCTTGCCATCTTTTCGTCGCACAGGCATCTTCTTCCCGCGAGGTATTGACTCAAACAACAGAGTCTTGGCTTTAACTATTTCTTCCGCCGTGAAAGAGGAAGTACACAGTTGATGTATGCTTTTATTTATTTATTTATAATTATAATAAGGAACACCAACGACTTATTAAGAAGTTCTTGTACAGGTAGGTAATTTTATAGATATTAAATTCTGTGTAAATATGTAAAGGCGTCTACAGCCTATACAATTTGACAATATATTATATAAATTATCTATACTTACATCTATACATATATTATAAATAAAATTGGAGTGTCTGTTTGTAATATTGAAATAACCGCTTTTTACTTCATGCATAATAATACATACACCAAAATAACATTTTTACAATTTTTGTCTGTCTGTCTGTTTGTCCGGGCTAATCTCTGAAATGGCTGGACCGATTTTAACGGGACTTTTATCGGCAGGTAGCTGATGTAATAAGGAGTAACATAGGCTACTTTTATTTTAGAAAAAATAAATTCAAAATCCTGTAGTCCACGCGAACGAAGTAGCGGGCACAATATTGGATTTAATTTGATAAGATTCGATAAGACTCTGGAAATACATTACTAAATAATTAAGACAAAATATAGGTATAATAGATATTTAAATTATTAAATTGAAAATTGTATTAAATTAAATTGATTTGAGCGATAAATTAAAATTAGAATTGAATTGAATTAAAATAATGACTAGCTTTAAGTTGACTAATAAGGAACTGACCACAAATCAACCACGTACAAATAATCTTTTTCTCAACTCGGTCATGGTGCCGCCGAATAAGTCAATCATCAATGTCTGAATTAGCTGAGATAACCCTATTAGTTGTGACCATCATTCGGTTTAACGGAGCAAATCGACCGAGAGTAGTAGTAGTACTGACCTAACTGGGCACGTACGGGGTACACTAAGGGAAAGATTAGGAAGCAGTTCAGGACAAGATAACTGACCATTTAAAATTTTAAAAATAGTCGTGACGTCGATAAATACGCGACGCTGTTCGAGCGAGTGCAAACCAAAGTGAGTCAATCGCTGTGAGTAGTCGGCCCTATAGGGGCAACCGCAATCTTTGTATCGAAGGAATCTGGCGAAGAATTTTGGACTCGTTCGATGCGGTCGATATGCACTCTGTATATTGGACTCCAAACTGGAGAAGCGTATTCAAGAGTACTCCGTACGAAAGACCAATCCTCTTAATGAAACCAACCATTTTACAAGCCTTGCACAGAATATTGTCAATATGTGGAGTAAAGGAAAGGTCACTGCTGAGTAAAACTCCCAGATCCCTTATGACATCGACCTTCTGGAGTGCCATCCCTTGAAGTGAATAAGACGATGATACGACTCGTTTCTTGCGTGTAAATGTTATGTGCTGGCACTTCCCAACGTTGAGCACCATTTTATTCGCAACACACCATTCTTGGAGAGAGTTCAGATCGGACTGCAGCAGAGCGACGTCTGATTGAGATTCGATAACACGATACATTTTCAGGTCGTCTGCAAAAAGCGAACATTGACTGTGCTTGATGTGGTCCACTATGTCGTTGATAAACACAATGAATAAAATAGGCCCAGCATGAGAACCCTGAGGCACACCGGAAGTAGCAATATATTTAGGCGAATGGTACCCATTTACAACAACTCTTAGTTTTAGGCCGCACAAGTATGACCTAAATCATTTTATGAGGTTCTCGTGCACCCCGTGTCTCTCCAGTTTGGCAAGCAGCAACCTTTCCTCATCCATAACATTTGGTAAGAAAGCCAACAGTTCGTTAATGACGTGACGACATTACACTTTACTGTATTTAACGTTATTCACTGCAATGAGTCACCGATCACAACGGCTCTGCTAACGCATTCGCGCTTCGTCGCGTGCGCAACAAGACTGATTATGCTATCACTCAATGAATTTCTTCAGACGCAAGTCTTCTTCTTCTTCTTCTTGTGTCGATTTGACTCAAATTTTGTCTGACCAATATTTAGCTACCTGGACAGCTCTGTCGTTGGCTTCATTTAACTCAAGGAGGGTGCACAACCTGCACCCTCCTTGACTTAAACAAGCATGGGCAGGAAAGGAGGTGACACATATTCTGTGAAGGAGCTCCACACTGGCTCTGTATTTGCAATGGGTTAAGGAAATCCCATTTGACCAGATTATCTTTGCAGTGGCAAACCAACCTGAGTCCGCAGTCGGTTCAGAGATTTCCAGATTGGCCACTGCAGTTCGTGTCCCGGTGGCAGATGTTCTGCCGGAGAGATAAAGGTAGTTGTCAAGCTCATCTCTCCAACAATCATGTATGACGGCAAATTAAAAATAAGTCCGCGGTAGCATGCGCCTATCTTTCAAAGTTGACTTATTGTGACCTTTTTTATGATAATCATATTTGTTATCATAAGAAACAATTATTCAGGTGCAATGTTTTATAAACATTGTATTAAGTTCGGTCAATGGCGGCAACGTCGACGCATGTGTACCGCTAACGAGTGTGATTAAATAAAATATAAACGATGTTGTTAAGTGCAACAGTTTTAAGTGAACTCCTTGCCTTCATCCAAAATAAGATGCAGGCGATGGATGAGGAAAGTCTTGTGCGTATCAGTGTAACGGCTTTTACGAGTGTCGAAATCGAAGAAGCATAAACCTTGCTGATTGACGCTGTGTCCCTGTCTTCCCAGAAAAAACAAGGAAACGCGAGGGTTAGTCCCAGCGAGATGTGGATGATGTGGATTCATTTTCTTGGACTGACCGACATTTGACTATTCAAAAGTGCCTGTAAATGGGCTATTTGGAATAAATGCTTTGATTTTGATTTTTTTTTATTTTTTTCAGTTACTTAAAGCGTTGATCCAGATAAGACACCTATCTTTGTGGCAAGATATCTACATAAACTGCCAGCGATTACCTTTGATCATCTGGATGCAACTAAATTATTAAAGGGCATCCTACTATTGCAAAATGATTTGAGGCATTTTAGGGATAGCTACGTGACAAAGGAGCAAGTAGCTCAGCTCGTATCATAGATAGACGATCGTAGTAGGTTGCCGTTATGTGACGATAAACACTCAAACAAGAATATTACAAAACAAAAAGAAGCTTGTTTGTTGAAAAGTTTTGAATGTGATAGTGGCCTGGGTTTTGTAGAAAATGTTGATAACGATTTAAATCTCCTAAATAACGAATCGATCAATAAAAATCCCATTAGTATTATAAAACTACCTACCCGCTACCGGAGAAAGTGAGCAAAATTTCTTATCTATGCATCGCCCCGATACGATACAAAAACCTGTTTCGCCCGGTATTGATACTTTGAAACGATCAACTGTTTGTGCCGGTAACGTTTCACTGTCACAGTATGCGTCCTCGGTTAGCGTGAACGTAAACAATATCGCGGACTGTGTTATGCAAGCAAAACCATTAAAAATCCGAAATTCAAGTTATTTTTTACTTTTGAGTGTTTTTTTAAGGCGTATAGTCCCTTGAACCATCTGACCGAAATTATGTGAACGCAACTCTCGCACTCGCCTAGGCGGCAATACGCAAATCTGTGCATTTATTTGCGGCCAGCAGCGCCCGGAAAGCGCTTTAAATCCATTTTCTCTGCGAGATATTGATTGATTTACATATGCAATGTTCACTTTGAAGAATATTTAACCACCAATTTTAATGTGTAAAAATGTTTCTAAAGGTCCAAGCCGTTTCGAAGGAGTAGGGAAAAGTTGCGAAAAGTTGCGAAATTGCTAAATATATTTTTTTGACTAAAGTATTGATTGCACTAAAAAATCAAATGTTGATATTATTGTTCATGAATCTGTAATAAACATAATTTTTTTTCAAACCAATTGACCTAGCCGTTACGGAGGAGTAGGCTTCAGAAAATCACTGTTTTATGGCACTTTTCGGGCGCTTGGCCCTTAACATTGAAGTCGGTTATATTTTTTTGTAAAAAGTTTTTTATTTTACACTTTTTAGTTTACAATAACTAAAAAGTGTAAAATAAAAAACTTCCCATCTCTCAACTCACCACCACTAAAAAGTACCCCTCAGATAAACTAAAATACCTAATAGCCAAAGTGCATCTCATAACGAGTTTAATAATCCCAAATACGGTTAGATTACATTCATTTAAACTACTTCGGTAAAAATGCCCTATCTCAAAAACTACTAAACCGATTTTGATGAAACTTGCAGTATTCCCTAAGTTGATTCCCTGATTCTGATTCCCTAAGTTGAACAATACCTAGTACAAAAAAAAAAGAATTACTTAAATCGTACTTGTAGTTCCGGAGATATGCGAACTCAAACTTAAAAACATACATACATACACTTTTGAAATTTGACACATTCGTTCAGATGCTGATATTGCCGATCCCGATTTCCGGCCACCGTAGGCGTGGGCATTGCGGGCGGTGAGCAACGGGTTGCTCGCTGTCTGACCGTCCGGTAAATGTGACCGAGCCCAAGTCGTCGACGGTGCGCACTGTTCCTGCGCTCCTCAAGGAGTTGTCAGCAGCAGCAGGGGCCCAGCTGGGTCGAAGCCTACTGGTGCCAGGATTAGTTTCGAAAGATAGCTCGAGCCCCGGTATGAAGGGGTGAAGGAATGGTGTTGGTTTTTAGTCAGTAAGAGTCTGACACTAACTCCCGCTCCGCCGAAGAGCGGGGGATGTCATTAGAAGATTTTCCCACCATAAAAAAACCTGGGATGTATTTTTAGGTCTTGTATCAGTATACAAGGTGTAAGTGTAAATAACCTTTCGTATGCCGTAATTAGAGACACAATTAAAAAGTTATTGTGTCTCGCGTGGATCCACGTTCCGGACACACAAAGGGTTAAGGGTTTGCTCAGTAGACGAAACTGAATAAACTTGCAAAAAATTTTTTTTCAGGTAACGAAAAAAATCCGCCTCACCATACAAAATTAACTAATACTAATGAACTTGATTGGACAGTTTGTATAGAGAGGCCGATTTTTTTTTACGTTTCATCCTATTTCCATTCTACTTTCCAGGAATCTGATCCTGTGCCAGCTACTTCTGGCGTCACTCGCGTTGACATTGGCTCTGTTAGGGTGTCTCAGTTTCAAGTTTTAAAAGAACCTTTCAATACTTGCTGCTGGCTTTGACAGGCACGAAAGGTACTCTGTTTCATGGTGTTCCGGAGAAAAAGTTTTAAAAGAACCATGCAAAAGATTGTATCACTACTTACCATCAGGCGGGATCGCAGTCAAGTACTAGTTTATAACAAATAAAAAAAGAAGCTTGTTTCAATATTATTATGAAGTCTCATGAAAACACAAATAACAATGTTTAGTTGGAAATTATATGGACTGGATTCATTAAAAATATTTATAAAAGGGTGTTTTTTTTCTTTATCATCAGCTTTTTTAATGTTCCCACTCAGGCCTCCTCACTAAGAGAGGGAAAGGGCCGTAATCCACCACGCGGGCCCAGTGCGGGTTGAATATCATGAATATGTCTTCGAATTTTTGGTTGACATGCCGGTTTCCTCCACCGTTCGGTTTCGTTTTCCTTCACCGTTTTGACAGCAGTGGTAATGTAATAAATTACACAAAGTAATGCGCCTGGTAGGGTTTGAATCCGCGACCTACAACTTGTAACAACTCGTAAGTCGGAGCCATTTTTTTAATAACTATATTTTAGACATTTTACAATAAGCATTTGTTCAACTAAACATTTTAGGTTTGAACAATATGTATAAGTATATACTATATCTCTCAACTTCTCAATTATTATAGGCAATCTTAAAGTGATTTTGGTGAGTGGCGAAGCGCACCCTCCGAGTGGAGATAAAGGGGGCCAAACTGGAGGCCCACAATGTGTGGCTGGGGACTCTGAACGCAGTTCGTTTCCACGGTCCTCGGAGCGTGCTTGACTACATACCCGACCTCACAATCACTTCTGAACATGGACACTAATCTCGCTGCCAGCATTGGGGATCTTAAGAAATTGTTTGGCTCCCGCATGCAGGAGTATGAAGCTGAATTGCTGAAAGCAACATCGGGTGCAGCTTCTTCGTCATCTGATATTTCATCGTTTGCAAGTGAATTCTTCGAGTTTAAGCAGTTTGTATGTCAAGCACTCTCTAAATTAAAAACACAGATCGAGCTACTTGCTACTGGCTTTGACAGGCACGAAACTGCCTTGCCAAGAAAGGTACTCTGTTTCATGGTGTTCCGGAGAAGAATAATGAGAAGTTACACGATGTAGTTCAAAAATTATTAACCAACCAATTTAAATCGACAAAGTATAGTAAGGACAACCTACTATCCATGTTGTCACAGACTCCGATTCTCACAGCAGAAAGCCCGTCCTATACTTGTTCGATTCTTCAAGATGGAAAGCCGACAGCTGGTATGGGAAAGCAAGAAAGCCCTCAAAGGTTCCGGGAGAACTATCTCCGAGTTTTTGACTCCGTGACAGCGTGTGTTTATAGCCGCTCGTAAGCATTTCGGCATGCTAAACTGCTGGTCTATGGAAGGCAGGATTGTTGTTATTTGCCCAGACAAATCCCGTAGGAAGATTGAGACGGCAGGTGAACTAATAAACGATTTGATAGCCAATTTCCCGTCCAGCTCAGTCGACACCGGGGACTGCGCAGTCCGAAGAACCTCAATCTTCAGTGGCTGCAATACCGGCTGCGCCCGCCAAGTATATAAGAAGACCCGTTTGCGCAAGTAACATGTGGCGGGTCTCAAACCATAGGGGCGTATCCACAAAACCCTTACTTTTCAGGAGAGATAAAAAACTTAATAACTTTTCCTGTGATTGAGCCAGCTCGTTGTTTTTGTGCATGTAGCTATATATTTATACTGCAATTAATATAGGATTCTTAATTTTAGAGCATTGCCTTTATAACACTAGTTTTTGATTGATACGCCTATATAGCATGACGACTATACTGTAAAATTCCGTCAAAAAACTCCCTAAAATATATGAAATTTATGGACGTAAAATCTTTTTCCTCAAATTGTTAATATTTATACCAATATTTATTATTACTTAATTGGTGACTTCAAATATTGCTATTTAGGAATGAGAACCCATTAAAATTAACGTTATTTACGTAATTTCAAGAAATCATACGCTTGTCTGGCTTGTCATAAATATTGAGAGGTATTTTAACTCAAAGAGGAAGTATTTATACTTCCTATAAACCAGTTTTGTTCTACAATTAAAAAAAAAGAAATGATTAATAGGCAATTACACAATATTTTCGTGTTTGAAAACTTTTTACAAAAAAAATAAAACCGACTTACTAAAAAAAAACACTAAAACTATCAAAATAACTTTAATTTCGGAAGTCGGTGTTTCTGTAATAGTTTTGTCTCTTCGTTATTTAACACCGACTTCCGAAATTAAAGTTATTTTGATAGTTTTAGTGTTTTTTTTTAGTAAGTCGGTTTTATTTTTTTTGTAAAAAGTTTTTTATTTCACACTTTTTAGTTGCAGCCAGAGTACTTTTTTCTCATGACAATTCCAATTAATTCAAACCCTGCTAGGATACATTGTTTTATTATGAAGTTCCCGTGTCTACCTTCCGGCTCCATCATCATCATCTAATCAATTCGATAGTACCTTATGGCCAAAGTGCATCTCATGACAATTCTAATAAGCCCAAACACGGCTAGGATACATTGATTAATTACGGAGTTCCGGTGCCTATCTTCCGGCTCCATCATCATCATCAGATCAGTTTGATAGTACCTTATAGCCAAAGTGCATCTCATGACAATTGTAATAAGCCCAAACACGACTAGGATACATTGATTAATTTCGGAGTTCCGGTACCTATCTTTCAGCTCCATCATCATCATCAGGTCACATCGATGATACCATTTTCAACATACCTATTCAGAACTATTCATTTATTTGTAACTATGTTCATTGAGAGATCGGTGTGACTATGAACTTCCGTTGGCCATTTCTGGTCGTCTTCACCAGTTCCACTTCATCAAATGTCATGTTTTGATTATAAATGCTTAAGTCTTTGATAAAAATACCAAAAGAACTATATGGTTGCCTATAATATTTGAGGAGTTCCCTCGATTTCGCCAAGATTCCATCATTAGATCCCGACTTGGTGACTATGGGACCATTTGGGAAGTATACCCTTTCCAACAAAAAAAGAATTTTTCAAATCGGTTGGCAAGTGACGAAGTTATGCGCGAACATACATAAAAAAAAAAAAAAAAAAAATACAAACATCCGAATTGAGAACCTCCTCCTTTTTTTAGAAGTCGGTTAACAAAACATAGCTCTCAAAAACGCTGAAGGAAAACATCGTGAGCAAACCGGCATTAGTGATGTAACGAATATCTGATTTCGTCGATCGCGAATGCGAATGCGAATATTCAAATTCAATATTCGCGAATGCGAATGCGGATGTTGACTATCAAACAAAGTGCGCGCAAAATGTCAACCGAAAATGCCAAATTTGAACCGAACATAACAGAGCCTTAACAGACTGATTGAATGAAGCTTAACACAAATAGTTTTTTAGAAAATACAGAATCCTGCAGGGAATTCCACTCCTTACCTATACGCATATTGAGTGTGTTCCCATAACGCTTTGTACGTATGGGTGGAATGTCCACCATGTACCGGTGTCGCAACGCCGTACATCTTGTGGTCCAATGATGGAACGGACTTGGCGGAATTAAATTCTGCAATTCCAATGCACACTCTCCGAAACGTAAACAATAAAAAACCGACAGGCTAGCAACTCGGCGTCGATGCTCAAGACCATACACGATCGAACTTGTGCTTGATAGAGGTTGTACCGTCTCACCCTCACTAAGATCCCCAATGCTTTGGCAGACCGTTTGGCTTTTGCTTCAATGTAGAAGCCGAAATTGAGGGTAGTCGACAGCGGCACCCCAGGAAGCTCTGAGATTTGAGAGAGATCTCGGAGAGACTGGATCTGAGACCCATTAGTTCGCGCGCCGGACATGTAACTCTCAACAACAGTGCTATCATCTGTGTACCCAAAGGTACTGGCTTTAAGTAGGTTATTTATGTGCAGCAAGAACAGTGTTGCCTAGAGTACCGACCCCTAAAGAACCCTGGCATTAATATCCATTTGACCCGACGAGCAGCCATCAATAACCACTCGGATGGATCGATCCCTCAAGAAGTTTATGTTCCAATCACACAGACCAGTGGTTAGACCAGAGGTAGAGGACCCTATCGAAAGCCTTCGAGATATCAAGGGAGACGGCAAGCGCTTCCCCATGCTTCTCGCTAGAAAATCCCCAATAGACCGATTTCGGTGGAAACCGTATTGCCGGTCAATGACGATGTCGTTAGTTTCTAGGTATGCCAGAAGTTATTAGTTAAACACCCGTTCCATACTCTTACAGAGGATGGACGTAACAGAGATGGATCGGTAGTTTGCCAAGTCAGCTCGACTGCCTTTCTTGGGCACAGTCTGAACGGCACGTATTCTGTCTCAGAGAGGCGAAATAGGCGGGTCAAGATTAGAGACAATTTAAGTGCAAAAGTTTTCTGCACGGTCTCCCGCGAAGCGGCGAGCCTTCTGGCTGGCCTACCACCGTGGGATCTGGAGGCAACAGTCCTTGCACACATGCACGATATGCGCGTGGAGATGCAACGTCGGGGTGATAGTCCGCTGCCGCGACAGGTTGCGGCATGGCGGACAGAGCTCCGGCGGGATCTCATGGTGAAATGGCGTCAACGACTATCGCGACCAAGTGCTGGGCACGTCACAATCATGGCGGTAAGTCCCCTCTTTGAGGCGTGGCTGGAAAGACCTCACGGCATCCTTATCTTCCGCATGACGCAGGTCCTCACCGGACATGGTTCGTTCGGGAGTATCCTGCACCGGATTCATGCGGAAGTGACGCCCGGGTGTCGCCACTGTGCGGAACGCCCGGAGGACACGGTGGAGCACACAGTCGAGGTGTGCCCTGCTTGGGCGGAGCATTGCCGTGCCCTCGTGGGGGCGATCAGCGGCGGAGACCTCTCGCGCCGGGCCTTGGTTGAGGCCATGTTCCGGAGTGAGAAGGAGTGGCAGGCGGTCGCCGACTTCTGCGAAGCAGTAATGCTCGCAAAGGAGGAGGCCGAACACATCAGGCAACGGCGTTATCGCCACCGCCGCCGCCGCCGGGATTCTGATCCCGATTTCCGGCCACCGTAGGCGCGGGCTTGCGGACAGTGAGCAATGGGTAGCTCACTGTCCGGCCGTCCGGTAACTGTCCGGACCAAGCGCAAGTCGTCGACGGCGCGCACTGTTCCCGCACGCCTCAAGGAGTTGTCAGCAACAGCAGGGACCCAGCCGGGTCGAAGCCTACTGGGGCCAGGGTTATCCGAAAGGACGCTCGAGCCCCGGTATGAAGGCTAGAAGGAACGGGGTGAGTCTTTTAGTCAGTAACAGTCTGACACTGTCTTCCGCTCCGCCCAAGAGCGGGGGATGTCAATGCATGATTTTTTCCCACCATAAAAAAAAAGTGCAAAAGTTTTAAGAACAACTGCTGGTATCCTGTCGAGGTCACTGGCTTTATTCACGTCAAAGAATACTTAGTCTAGTCAAATTAGCAAAAAGATTGGACCTAATTCGTGTAGTTGTAATTTTTTGTGGAATCATTAGAATACATGAATATAAGTCTTCTCTGAGTTTGCACCATTCCTGTTATGTACGGAACATCGTTTAATATTAGGTTTTAACATTAAAGTCCCAAAATTAAAAAATTTCATAAGTATTTCGTTGTGGTAAGTTTAGATATATGTAGATACCCCTTTGGTGTATAATTACTTTTCACGAAAAAAGTGTGAGGTGTATGAAACACTAATAAATCATTATTTTTATTTTGCGGCTCAAGGGAAATTTAGCCAGTTGGTGCAAACTCATAATAAGCTTTTTAAAGCATCCTATACACCCAGTTATTTTTGCACCCTTTTGCGCCCCTAGGAAAACAGCATTTTACAATATTTGTAGATTGTACTTCGGGGCAAATTAGTGTAGTCATGGATTTTTTAGCATATAATGTATTCTATAAATAAAACATTCGCACGTAATAAAAATAAGAAATATATAACTGGAAGTTTATGTAGAGTTAACGTGAATACATACTGCGACTCGTGGCACTCGGAGGGCGAACGCGGGGTCGCGCGGCGCGCGCGCGGCGGGGTCGAGAGTAAGTAAGTGCGTGCATGTATATGCGTTTAGATCATTTTTGTGGCAAGAAGCGATCCCTGCGCTATACAAATTAATAACTATAATTTCCTCTATTTTATTAGCTGTGTTGTGAAAATGGATTATGGAGTGTATTGCATTGTTTGTCGTGACCTCCCGACCTGCCCCTGTATTAAGTATTTATTTAACAAGAAATTATGATAATCATATCAATTCTCTGTCGATCTTTATTTCTTTCTATACCTCAAAAGGAAAAAATGGAACCCTTATAGAATCACTTTGTTGTTCGTACGTTTGTCTGTCAAGTCCCTTTATCTCGGGAACAAGACTTGATACTTACATCAAGTTGAAATTTAAACCGTATACTCAAGACTGCGGTCCCTTAATGCTGTGTAAAAGTAAAAACTTCTAAGTTAACGAATAAAAAAGATACGTCGCAAAAAAAAAAATATATATTTCGACACTCAAGGAAATCATAAAGGTACTTCCCGTTGACCTAGAGCCCTGAAATTTGGCACAAATACAAAATATAAATACAAATATCTATATATATGCACGAAGCAAGTCTTAAGTATATAATAAGTATAGGAATGATTGCTGCTGGCAAAAGCTTGATATTTATTGTATTTAAGTTAGTTGATACGGAACCCTCAGTGTGCGAGTCCGAGCCATTACCCAGTTTCTTTTTGCGGCGCATACTTAAAACTCCACATTTTTTATACTAATATTTTATTTTTTCTACCTTACCCGATGCCGTAGCCGTAGCGTGATCAGCGCTGTCAGACGATTTATAGTTCTAAAGACAACCGAAATACAACTAATTTATTTGAAACTAGCTGTGCCCGCGAATTTGTTCGCGTGGACTACAAGATTTTGAATTTATTTTTTCTAAAATAAAAGTAGCTCATGCTACTCCTTATTACATCAGCTACTTGCCAAAAAAAGTCCCGTCAAAATTAGTCCAGCCATATCAGAGATTAGCCCGGACAAACAGACAGACAGACAGACAAAAATTGCAAGAAATGTTATTTTGGTGTAGACCAACGAAAGATAGCAAAACAAAAAAGAGGCCGTATTAAAAAAAAATTGAAGCTCTTCACCCTAGCTGTACGCCACTTAAACAGAGTTGATACGTTTGATTATTCATGAAAATAATAAGTATGCGATATATATATAATGCATGTTTATTTAACAATTAAACATGTGCTGCTTATTTAGCCGCGATATTCAATGCCGCCAAAACTCAAGCATGTCCGTTCACTGCCAAAAGCAGCCTGATCACCTTAGCACCTGCTCTTTAGAATGTATCCTTGGAGTGTATCGACCGCCTTCAGCTCTTGGGAGTTGAAATTTCCTTAAACTTTGGGCAGTTCATTGAGCACAAAGCTACGGTAGCTGCTAGGAAACTCGACATTCATGCAAAGGTTAGATGGCACTCAGTGGCGGATTAGCCATATAGCAAGAGTAGCAAATTTTACAGACCCCCCCCCCCATTTTGGGGCCCCGCGCGTTCAGGGATCCCGCATTTTTGAACATAAAAAAAACTAGTCAAAATATTGGTACTGCGTGAAACCTAATAATACAGCTGATTTTTTTGGATGTGATGAGATAGTCACTTTACTTCAGACTATCCTGCAAGCAAACTACAGAATAGAAGATCTCTTAGAATTTATCCCATCATCGTACTTTTTACGCAAGTGATCTTAAAATCCACGGACTTCTTGGTAAATAAAAGCCTTGTTCAAGCTTATTTTAGAAAAGGTAGCTTTAGCCAGCAGCTTCTAGCAGCGCTAGCTAAAACCACTTAATTTTAATATGTGTAGGTTAAGCTCAATCTTAATAACCCTACTAAGAATAAGCTTAAACAAGGTTTCTAGGGAATTACATATCTAGACATAATTACATAATTAGTCTATGTGAATATTACATTGCCTGTGCGTAGTGACATTTGGCTTTGAAACGTGGTCGTTCACAATGCGCCTCATCAGATGGTTTTAAGTAACACAAAGAGCAATGGAGAGGAAGATAAGCTTAAGTGGCAGTAAACTGGGTACATATATTGCTCGCAGAACAGATGACCGATGGGGCCTAAAGGTTCTGGAATGGCGACCGGATACCTGAAGACGTAACGTTGAAAGATCTCGCAACAAGGGTAAGAATAACCTTTTATTTAGTAAGGTTCACGTGAATTCGATGGAGGCGTGATAAACTGGACCGGCCGTTGTGGTGACATAGGAAAAACCTTTGTCTAGCAATGGAAGCCTTTCAGCTGAATTGATGATGACTATCGATGTTGGCGTGTTGATGAGAAATATCACTCAGAAAGATTACTCCACTTAAAAATTTGCTAAATCAGACTTCAAAGAAAAATAAATGCTGCATCCTAGGTAATCCTAAGTAAATCTTAACTGTACAGCTTTTCTGTATAAATTCATTGGCTTCGCCATCAGCATCGAAAAGACTCCTTAATTCTGTATTACTTGTCAGAAGAAAACCTAAACGTCCTAAGCAAAATTCTAATCATTCGGGGTATGCTAAAAACGATCATCATCTAGGTTTTCCAAAAGTACTAAATTAATTAGTATCTTACTACTAAATTAATTGATTAGTGGTAGAGGGCCCCTTGGTTAGCGTTGAAAAAAACAGGGAATATTCCCGTTTCTTTAAAATACTGTTGTTTTATTCAATGTAACATTCGAAACTTTCAAGAAATTTATAAATTATAAATTTCATGTATTTTTCCAATAAAACCGAAAAAAAAACCGGCCAAGAGCGTGTCGGGCCACGCTCAGTGTAGGGTTCTGTAGTTTCCCGTCAGTCACAATAAGTGTACTCACTTATGAGTTTAAAAAAATGCTTGCATATACGATTATACTACAAACTTAGTCCAGAAATTATTTTGTAGAACCTTTTTGTCTTTTTGTACAAAAACTGTTCTTTCCATCAAGTTCAAAATGATTTTCCTAGAAAGTCCTTATAAAGTTCTACTTTTCAGATTTTTTTCATATTTTCTAAACTTATGGTTCAAAACTTAGAGGGGGGGGACACGTTGTTTTTTACTTTTGGAGCGATTATTTCCGAAATTATTGACATTATCAAAAAATAATTTTAGTAAACCCCTATTCATTTTTAAATACCTATCCAACGATATATCACACGTTAGGGTTGAAATTAAAAAAAAAATCACTTCCCACTTTACATATAGGGCCTAGCTCATTATAGTAAGGGGAGGCCTATGTCCAACAGTGGGCATCAATCATTATAGCGCCTAGGTGGTGAAACTTGGCGGTAGCTTACGCCCAACAGTGGGCATAGGTCATTATCGCGAGAGGAGGCCTATGTCCAACAGTAGGCATCAGTTATTATAACGCCTACGTGGTGACACTAGGGGAGGCTTATGCCCAACAGTGGGCATAGGTCATTATAGCGAGGGAAGACTTATGTCCAACAATGGGCATCAGTCATTTTAGCGCCTAATGGCGACACTCGGGGGAGGCTTATGTCCAACAGTGGGCATGGGTCATTATAGCGAGGGGGAGGCCTATGTCCAACAGTGGACAGCAGTCATTAAAGCCATAAATGGCGATACTTGGGAGAGGCTTGTGTCCAACAATGGGCACCGATCATTATGGTGACACTTGGGGGAGGCTTAACCGAAACAATGAATAAAACATTCGAAAGATTTCTATTTTGTTCCCAAACGATTTTTTCCGCAAAATTTCAATGCAACATGTGAAAAAACGAAAAAAAAACACAATTTGTTTTTTTTCATTGAAAGAAACAATTGTTTCTTTCCGGAATTTTCAACGCTACCCTTGGTCGAATTAGCAATAGACTCCGGGTCGGTTTAATCCGGCACTGACGGCGCTTTATACCAGGCCAACATCGAATTTTATACAAAGCACAGGTCCAATCATTTGTGGAGCCAGTGGGCCTTTCAATGAACACTTCCCTGGAATCTTTAAATTTGAATAAAACAAATTGTGTGTTATCGATTTTTTTTATTAATTTGGATGGACGATTGATGTCATTATGTATGGAATATAATATCTTTCAAATGCCCGCCGCTACTTTGCTAGATAGCGCGCATACGAAATATACAACTTTCCATGTCCTTTACTGTTTTCATTATTAGGAGTTTCGTCTACTCATTGCCGAAACCTCCTGAAAAGTATAATACACCGTGTGAGTAAAATTACAATTATTAAATAGTCAAAAAGTATCAAGTTTTTATAATAGTAATTAAAAAACTAATCTAGAAATGATATTATTGTATCCAACCATCGCATTTTATCTGCATGTTTTTAATTTAATTCACTTTTTGCGTCTTTAAATTTGTCCAATAAATTAAATAGTAGCCTTTCCATCGAACTAGTGATTGTTTATGGCATTATTTTAAGCAAAATGAGTATAATAAGATGCAGGAAAACAATTTTGACAATTCTTAATTTTTTTAAATGCTGCCATACATAATTAATAAATTAATAATTCGTTGTCTTCTTTCGATGGTCAAACTCTATGTACCGTATATATGTATGCATGTAGTAAAAAGCAGTTACTTCAATATTACAAAAAGATACTCCAATTTTGTTTATATGTATGTATAGAAGATAAATAAAGGACATGCTTGCAGGACACTCTCGTTTTTTTTGTTTAAACATAGACGGTTTTTTTAACTGTTTTTTTTTTTTTTATAAAAACAAAATTAGGTTTCTTTACTTACACTTACTAGAGTCTGTGCGGAAAGTAAACCATCGTGGGATTTGAAGGCGCTGCTGTAGATAAATATCGTTTTTGTTATGTAAGCAACATTGTGACGTCATTATAGTGCGACTGTTAAATCTTGATATTTTGAAACTATGTTAGACTAGCTTCTTCCAGCGGCTTCACCCTATAATAAAAATTATCCTATTGGCTGAATTTGCTCACCTAATGAAACTGCAAAGTTATTGCTTATGTGCTATATTATTGCAATGTTTATGATTAAGTTCATCTGTCTAGTAGTTTTTGCGCGACACATCTAAACATACGAGTACCTTCATCCATCTTCATAAACTTTCGCTTTTAAATTATTAGTAGCCTATTTATTGAACTTGCTCACGTGATGAAACTTAGCAAAAATATAGGTTATGAGCTATATTATTGCAACGTTCATCATTAAATTCATAATGATGTCGTTTATAAGTTTTTGCGTAATGAGTAACAAACCGTTAATTGTGGCGACACCTGGGGGAGGCCTATGTCGAACAGTGGACGTCTTTCGATTGTAATGATGATGAACATTTAAATGCAAACACGAACCGGTAAAGGAAAATAGCGTGAAGAAACTGCTGTACTGCTTATCTAGGTAGATTCCACCAGCGACCAATTACCCAGTGCCAATGAAAATGGTTCTATCACTTTGACTGGGATCGGTCTATTATCACAGACTGGAATATTGTAGCTAACAGCAAGTTTATGTTTACCCTAGTTAAATATAAAGGTAAAAATGGAACACACTACCACTTTCTCGTTGTCTTCCTCAGTACATTTTTCCCTTTTGCTAATCTATGAAAAATATGAACTTAATGACTATGAAAATAAAGTACACTTCAGAATTTGTAATGTTGCTTCGTAAAAAATCTATTTAGCCTGTAAGGGACCATCTCGTATATAAGATCCTTGGGATCACTTTGTTGTCCGTCTGTTTATCTGTTAAGACCCTTTAACTCGAGAACGCTTGGAGGTATCGAGTTGAAATTAAAACCAAGTCTGCGGTCTTTCGAAGTTGTGAAAAAATCAGACTTTTGAGTTAACGAAAAAAAAAGATACGGCCGTTTATGTCGCAAAAAAACGTATATTTCGATACTCAAGGGAATCAAAGTTCATATGGTGAATCACGTTGACCTAGAATCCTGAAATTTGGCATAAATCAAGGTCTCATAGAACAAGTACGGGGAAAAATCTGAAAATTGTAAATTTGTAGATCAGCCACAAAAAAAAAAACTGTTTGCAATTCGGAAAAATCTTCGTAACTCAATTCGGGAATTGATTTCATAGGTTTTGTACAGAATCCTTAGTGCGCGAGTCCGACTCGCACTTGCACTTTTTTATTTTAGTTACTGTATCCTTACTCTAGCCTGAAAAGAAATATTCTAAGTTAGTCGAAACGTATCAACTTAAAGTATCAATACTCTTTATACTAACCATCGAAAATATTGACCAAAACAAATTAAACAAATATCGTCATGTTTAAATGAATTTCCGTTTAATTTATATATATTTGGAGATAACAGGGACAGGAGTTCAGCTAGGAAGTCTAAAAACATTAAAACAAAAGTGTTACGTACCAAAAAAACAGCTTACCAATGTTTCCCAAGTTCGTGACTTTGTTTTGATCAATAATGGTGTGATTTGCCATTTGTTATCTTTGGCAAAACTGTAATATATTAAATATTATTTCCCTTGCAGCTCAGTGAAATTTTTTAACACATTTCTGAAGATTTCAATTAAAAATCACAATAAAATAACATAATTAACAAACCGGTGTCAACATGACATGACGTTTAGCATTTGACGGATGGCTGAGTTGGGTTGCTACTTAAAATCTTTAATGTTGTTTTCACTTTACGCCACAACGGTTCTTTTATCGCACAGACAATAACAAAGCATTTACAATCAGAAAGTACTCCTTCCTCGTAAAATACATCCCACAACACTCCTAGGTAATGACTACGCTTATCTCTTCTTGTCAGTTTATTATTCCGTGTCGCGCGCTTGTCACTTCCATGGCGTAATAGTTCTTTGGCAATTAAGACAACACTAGAAAAACGTATGTTCCTTAAAAAAATGCTAATTTTTTATAGGGTGCAAATATAAAGGAAACCAAATTAATGTAATTGTGATTATTTTCATAACTACTTAAATTTCCCCCGAAGTACAGAAGCAAAAAAACGTGAAAAACTAATTACCATACGTCGCACTGGGGTGCAAAATCAATCATGTACTTAGGTCGAAATGTATAACACTTTCCTCAGTTTACAAAACTACACAATTTTCCCCAATGCCGCAATGGCCAAAAATAACATTTTTATTTTTTTCTAATGCTGCGTTGGTCGAATTAAAATAATTAAAATGCAATAATGTAGGTTGAGGTTTAATATACCATAAAAAAAAAATGGTGAGCACACCTATATTCTCTGGTTAGTTATACATTTCTGAGATCTTATTTAAATAACCATTTAAACAGAGTTCTACAGATTTATAGTTTAAGTTACAATAGGTGTAATTTACTAGTCCAGGATGTTTTGGCAAAACACAACGATGCAGACACGACAAAACTACTAGAAATTGTAAAATACAGTTCCTATATAACTACTCTAATATAAATCACTATCTTTACATAAAAAAAAATCATATGACCAGCTTGACTGCGATCTCATCAGTGATGCAATCGTTGATGTTGACTGACCGATCATCAAAACTAAAAATTACGTTTTAGTTTTCTTGGTTATAGAGTAACTCTTTTATATCTTCGTTATTTCAGCTGTATGCTCGGTTACTCCGGGGAAAGGTGCGAAGAAAACGCGTGCCATAAGCACTGTTTAAACGGCGGTGTCTGCACCTTAAACGAAGAAGACGAGCCGGCCTGCCAGTGCACAGCAGGTTACGATGGTGGAAGATGCGAGCTTCCTGCCTATCAGGACAACAGGTAAAACTTGTTCTTCTCACTGTACACTAGTTATATCGAGCGCTGCGCTGGACGCTGATCGTGCACTCGGCAGATGCGACGAGATTTGTCAAAGAAAAAGTAAAAATAACATCATTCTAAAGTTTTCCGTATATAACGTTCGTTCACTCGTAGTGGGTGTTACAACTTTATATTAGATACAATTGTGCGTTCAATGAAAGTGTTGGCCGACTAACTAAACGGAACTAACTAGTGACACAGTCGTCTGTTATTCAAATAATAATTTCATGTCGTCACGTTCCGAGTGTCTCGCTGGTCTAGTAGTCAGAAGCTCTACCTCTAAACATGAGGTTGTGGGCTCGGTACGCGGGTCATGCATATTATATTTATGAATTTTAGTACGTGAAACTTGTCAGTAGCAGCTCGAAGCCTGGGCTCATACAAAACCGTAGGAGCCCAGCAGGGTCGGCGCCGCTAGGGCCGCACAGTGGTGCATGTAGTACGGGCATGCGGTAATTATTATTTTTAAATGAAAAGACATTGCGTTTCTTCATAATACTTTATTAAAATGATATAATGAATGTACTAGTATACAAAGAGAAAGATATAATATATGTTTTTAGGATTCCGTAGCCAAATGGCAAAAAACGGAACCCTTATAGATTCGTCGTCGTCTGTCTGTCTGTCTGTCTGTCTGTCTGTCCGTCTGTCCGTCCGTATATCACAGCCACTTTTTTCCGAAACTATAAGAGCTATACTGTTGAAACTTTGTAAGTAGATGTATTCTGTGAACCGCTTTAAGATATTTACACAAAAATAGAAGAAAAGCAATAAATTTTGGGGGTCCCCATACTTAGAACTGAAACTCAAAATTTTTTTTACATGTGGGGTATCTATAGATAGGTCTTCAAAAATGATGTTGAGGTTTCTGATATCATTTTTTTCTAAATTGAATAGTTTACGCGAGAGACACTTCCAAAGTGGTAAAATGTGTGTACCCCCCCGGTAACTTCTAAAATAAGAGAATGATAAAACTAAAAAAAATATATGATGTACATTACCATGTAAACTACCAATAAAAATTGCTTTGAACGAGATCTAGGAAGTAGTTTTTTTTTAATACGTCATAAATCTAAAAAAAATACACTATTATTAAAACATCGATCAAAGTTACAACGAACTACAAGAACTTTTATATTATGTTACTTGCTGCTACGGAACCCTCCATGGGCGAGTCCGACTCGCACTTGGCCGGTTTTTTTTTTTTATTAACATGAATACTTATATCATATTTTTTCACATGAATTGAATTATAAATATTAGATATTCAAAAAAATATACAGTCTTACACGACATGATAAAGTGTTATTTACCCTCTTTAGAAACACTTATTAACCCCTCGAGGGTTAATATAATGCACTTTTTCTTAATAAGAGCGTCATTAGTTAATAACCTGGTATTTCCAAGATCGCAGGATATCGCAGCCAAAACTGATGTATTCTTAATCTACAGGGTCTAATTAATCTCCGAAAGTATATTACTACGCAACGGTCGATAACGGAGATTAGGTTATGATCTCATGATTGAAAACAAAAAGTTCGAAATGACCTTCTTCATTAAAAATGTGATAGCAACTAATTACTAATTATTTCATACGTATTTTATTAATTCTTGCGCTGCGCCGCAGTATGAAACACGTCCAAAATGGCTGCTGCACATAAAAGGACGTATTTTATTAATACACACAATAAACTTATGACTCAACTAAAAATTGATTTTATAGTATTTAGGTTCTATTCATATTTGAAATATCAATATTTTTTGCACAAAATTTGTTACTTCTCGATCACAATACCTTGGCATCATATAATTATTTACCCGTATTAATTTTAGGACTTGTTTCTACCAACATTCTAGTATGTGTGTACCAAATTGTAGACATTTTAAACAATGTCTAAATAAAGGACTTTTTTCCGCCCTTGAACCAATGTGGGCCTCGGGAATTATTGAAAGAGTTACAGTGGTCCTGGACCGCAAAGGCAACTGACGGACACTGGTGGCTTTTAGTCAGTAAAGGTCTGACACACTCTTTCGTTCTACTTTAAAGCGGAAGAAGCTAGTTGATGATTTAACTCGTTAAAGTAATATAAATGCAATTGATAACAATTTGATATTGAGAGCGCCATTGCAGTAGTTGATGACCGGCCACTGATGTGCTTTTGACTGTACATTTTTCAAACCTTTTTTAAATTTTTGACAAAAAGTTGTATTACTATGATTAATCTTAAATTATAGTTACATTTTACGGACGTGTCTGTTTATTGTGTTACTATTTTCGAACATTTCCATTGTTTCAGCTGTGATGCCGGTAACGGGGACGGGGCAGTCAGCGCATGCCATCAGTTCTGTCTGAACGATGGCGCTTGTTCGCTGAACGAGGCGAATGTGCCAGTCTGCCAGTGCACAGCTGATTACGCGAGTGAGAGATGCGACGTTCCCGCCTTCATAGCCAAATGGGCACACGCATACAATTAGTAAGCAATTTTTCGGTCTAAACTTATTTTAATATTAATCAATTAAATCAGAGCTTTCCCTCTAGTGTAGACGAGGTCGGTGCCAGTGACTCAGGCCCATGTTCCATGGCCCACTTGCCATAACAACGGAAGAAAACCTTCGATTCATTTCAATAAAATACGAGCAATAAATTCTGTCAATTCGATGATTCGAGGAAGAGTTGAGTTGCAGGATGCGACTTGGGAAAGTCTTTCCTTCTTGGTTTCTCGAGCCTTAATAATCTTCTCATGACATCATTGTGTATTATTGTGCTCTCTTTCTAGATGTGCCGCCGGTTACTGAGAGCGACGTCAAGTCGACGTGTGCTTCAACGGTTGTCTGAACACCGGAGCTTGTTCAAAACGAGCGCGAAATGTGCAGCAGTCGAAGAGTGCGCGTCCATCTCTACAAAATCAAAGTAGTTTTTTAAGTCATATTTGATATTTTTAATTATTTTTTTTACATTTTCTTTCCTTCATATTATATTTACAACCCGAGCGCATTAACACGGCTCCTGGCTCGAAAACAGTTGCCACATTGAATACTCGAAAATAGTTTGTATCGTCACGTTTAAAGCATCTTAACTTCGTAAAGTAGTGTGTCATGAGAAACTACTCGGCGCAGAATAAATGTTGTCATTCAAAAAACTAAAATAAAATTCAATGCACTGAATATTTCAAACGTCACCTATCAGGTGCCATGTTAATGCGCACGGGTTGTAGGTATTAACTAGTTTGTATTTTAGTTTTACGTTATCTTAGTTTCAATACTCAAAGCTCCTCCTGTCGCCGACCTACTGATGCATGCAGTTCACGAATCTAAGACTTTGGTTCTTTATAAATTGTGTATTCGTGTGCGCTTGTTCAGTTGAGGCTCCTCAATCAATAAATAAGTAAATCGTTAGCTAAGTACCCTTATCTCTAATTCATATTAGTTGTCATTGTAAACTCTCTTTCTTAGTACAATTTCATGCTCCAAAAACACGTAATTCTAAACGCATTTAATACTAATGGACGCACCATCACTTCTTGCCTGTTGCGTACAATAACATTGCTATAGATGTTTATTAGATTCAGTTTATTGCGTTCAATGACAAAATTCGAAATTTCTCAGTCTATAAAATTATTTTTAATAAAGTCAATTATGTTAACCTGCAGCAGGACTTAGACCGTTTCTCTAACTACTGCTCTTCCAATAAGCTTAACTTTAGCCTTCCAAAGCGTCATGTCATGACGTTACCAAAACGAAAAACATCACCGAGTTCGACTATCGTCTTGCTATTATGTGTATTAGTACTCGTAAAGTTCGTTTTATCCGCAATATTGATGTTCTGCTAGATTCGAAGCTCCATCTGGATGATCAAATAGAAAAGATTGTTAACAAGCCCCACCACATGTTTGGTTTTGTTATGAGACCTTCCCGGGGTGTCCGTCAACCTTCCGCCTTATTGCACTTATACATTAGTGTTAGTATATGCAAAACCCGAAACACGTGTCTAGTATTTTCGTGCAAAGAATCTATGTACAAAATTTCATAACTGTATCATGGAAAATTACAAAGTTGTAAGCTCGTTAATTCAGCAAAAATACATAGTTACCGGGCTATACAGGCAACTAAACGGTTGTATTGCACTTGCAGCCAGCTTTTTCTAATGCTCGCTATGACCTGCCGTGACTTAGTGTCAGTGGTGTCCAACTTGTGACCTTTTTAAATATTTTTGAGAAAAATTTTACATGGAGTAAAAACTATTGGAATCCATTCAGTTACTGATTCTGAACAAACTATATTCGGGTTTCGCTTAAAAACTAAAAATAATGTTGTATTCGTCAGTAATTTCAATAATTGGTCCACCGTTAGAATATGCAGTACCTACGTGGAGCCCTTGTTACGTCAAATATAATGAACTAGCACGACGTAAATACCTTCGCGATATCTATTTTAGATGTTACCGGAAAAAACTTGCTTCTAAAAAAGTATGATTTTTTACCATAAAGTCGAAATGGAAACTCCTAGGACTTTTATCTCTGTTGTACGTGAGCCGGTATCATCTTGATTGTCCAGACTCCTAAGAGTGTGTTCGCTGGTTCCTCGAACAGCTCATGTACGCGAAGTACGCACTCGACGTCTGTTTGCTACCAGCCTCGCGTTCACCACTTCATCGTATGTTTGATACATATAAGAATGAGTTCAATTCAATCCACATTCGTCTTCTTAGTAAAAAGTCATTTAACCTCTCGAATGCCGTAATTAGAGACACAATTAAAAAGCCATTGTGTCTCGCGTAGATCTGGTTCCGGCAGTCAACGGGTTAAGAAGCAAACCCAAGCAACCTCTAAAGGATCCGCCGATCTCTATGTAATAACGTGGGCTTTAATGATGTACGCACATGAATTGACTTTTTGTATTTATATTTTAAATTCAGAGATTAGTTAAAGAACAATAATCAGTTTTGTATAAGTATTATATCTGTGTACTAGCTAGTTTTAAATACTCGGAATTTTAATCTGTGGAGAACGTAGTGGCTAGCATAATTGTTTTAAAATATAATAATTATTTAAGATATTTTGACTATTATCTTATTGTGCTACTGTTAAAATAAAATACATCGGCCTAAGTCTGTGTACTAGTCCGAGCTGTGAGCTGTAAGCCAGGCATCGTCAGGTGGCTGACGGACTGAGGAGCAAGTGTCGCCAGGGCGTCACGCTCACAGTCCTCGTCTTGAGGGAGACGCGCGAACAGATCGCCGTGCAAATGATTGCTCGTCACACGGTCGTCTGTGTGGTGCGTCTATTTCGCTCTGTATTCTTTATTTTATCTTTGGGCATCAGTCTACAGTTCTCTACTAATATTTTTGCTTTTGTATTTTATTAAATAATATTTTTAAATAAATATCTTAATTAAATAATCCATGCATTTTTATATTAAACCTTCTAGTTTACTTTAATTTTCAGTTTTGGATAGATACACACTTGAGACATAAAAACTACTTCAAATTTACATCACAATTAGATATTGTGATGGATGGATGAATTAAAAATATTGCGAATAATTGTAACAACCATTATAGTTCACTCGAAAAAATCTAACCTAAAATTCTGATCAATATAATAATATAATATAATATTCCACAACTATAACACAACGCCGTCTAATTCCAAGCTAAGCAGAGCTTGTGTTATGGTACTAGACAACTGATAAACATACTTATATATTTCTAAATACATACATATTATAGACTAGCTTTTGCCCGCGGCTTCGCTCGCGTTAAATTCGGGGTAACACGGTTCCCCTTTCTGTGGGGGGTTAGTGAACTCCCCTTAGCGAACTCCACTGCGGGTGACGTAACCTACGACAAACTTATTATTTGCAGTTGGTACAGTAATCGGGTCTAGGGATCGAACCGCAAAATTAAGTTTGTTTTTTATTGTATGTAATTTTCCGTGATAAAAAGTACCCAGTGTGGTGCCCAGGATATTAAAGAATAATTATACCAAGTTTCATCGTAATCGAACCGGTAGTTTTTGCGTGATGCCTGAACAAACAGACAGACAAAAATTTTTTTAATCACAATTTTGGGTTCGGTGTCGGTCTAGTAACACCTCTGCCATTATTTTTTTTTGATATTTTCAATGTACAGAATTTTCACTTCTACAGATTTATTATAAGTATAGATTTAAAAGATAAATTACACCCAGACAGAACAAATGATCATGCTCATCACACAAACATTTGTCCTGGGTGGGAATGAACCCACGACCTCCGGCATAACAGTCAGGGTCCAACAGTCAACCAACAGGCCTGTCGAAATATTAAATAATCTTATTTAAAATAACGAGGAATTTATAAGTCACACCACACTGAAAATGAGATGGATTCTTATAAACTAAATCGCCTCTTTTGTAGCGCAACTGATTCTTAATCCAAGAGCGAGCGAAGCGAGCTCGGAATTGCTGGGCACTCCGACACGGAGTGTTTTTATTTCCACCCAGAAAGTGACTTACTGGCTTAAAAGATAACTAGTGGCTAAGATAAGATCTGTTTGGGACAGAGTAGGTCCTGAACTGTACACTATTATGTTTGTATGCTTAGATAGGTGTTAGGTAGCGAGTGAGACCTACATGTGAAATACTTCACATAGTTAAAATCAAAGTTTATTTATAACTAGTGTCGTACAATTACCGGCACGAATCTTGAGCGCTGGCTTCAAGTTGAGCAGAAGTCAAATATTCGGTCTCTTTAGTGGTGTGAAGTGAGACGCGGGGGCGGGGAATGTCAGTGATTGGTTCGCCACTCCATCGTGTCATAGACGTCACTCGTAATTCGTTCCCTGCGTTTGCTGCATGTATCTAACAACGACGACGATTGGCTCGCCAATGTATGGATTGCCTCTGACGCCGAGCGCTCAAGATCCTTGAAATCTGTTTGACTACCACCCATAACTTAAATTACTACAAGATTTATAACTTGACGGTCTTTAATAGAAATATTTCAATGTCTGTAATATTGCCACACCTACAGTATTCGTGTGTTAGGTTTTTGGTGTAAAATATAGCTTACTAGCTTTTGCCCGCGGCTTTGCCTGCAGACATAACATATAGACTACGTCACTCAGGAACAAAGCAGCTTTCTATCGGTGAAAACATTTTCTGGGCATCATCACTGACGCCTCCACGCGCCTCACTCTCCAACACAATCATCACTGATTTTCATCTGAAAGATACGATTCTGACTTAAATATTTATCGATCGAATTGCTATTACCTATACTATATGTATATTATATATATGTCGTTTTTAGAACCATGACACATTCTGGTATTTTTGTAGTTAGGAAATCATTCAGTACATTCTCCTGCTCTAGACTCTTGTCAAACTTTTACAGACTAAAACTCACTCCATGTACCTTTTTCCACCCCAGGTTTTCCTTACTGAAGCGAACCCATGACCCCAGTAGTCTTCGCCCCTACTGGGCCCATACAGTTTTGCTGACATCTCTTTGAGGTGCGCGTGGAACTCTGCGTGCCTTCGACGACTCGGGCTCGGTGTGGACGGTTACCGGACGGCCGGATGGTGAGCAACCCATTGCTACAGTAACTGGAAATCGGGGTCGGGATCTCGGGGGCTAGGGCTCGTAAGTCCGTCCCCTCCACGTGCTGCCTCCATCCCTAGCATTACTGCTTTGTAGAAGGAGCCGACCGCCTGCCATTCCTCCTCGCTCCTGACCATGACCTGTATCAGTTCCCGGCGCGAGAGTTTGTGGACGCCGATCGCCCTCACGAGGACACGGTGATGCTCCACCCAAGCGGCACACTTACACTGTATGCTCCACTGTGTCCTTCGGGCGTTCCATACAATGGTGACACTCAAGCGTTTCTTCCATACGAATTCAGTGCAGGAACATTCCGAACTTACTATGTCCGGTGAGGACCTGCGGCACGCAGAAGGTGAGGACACTGTGACGTCTTTCCAGCCAGTCCTCAAAGAAGAGACTTACCGTCATGATTATGGCGTGCCCAATGACGCAACCTAGGTGGGACAAGGACTTATAGGAAAAAGTTTTTTTTTAATAAGGACACAGTTAAGTCACTACATTTACTTTACTATCTGTTATTAACTGCAATTCGATTGTGTTGTTTGTGTTTCGGCAATTTAAATGATTTCGACTCATTGAAACTGCGTGATTGTTGCGCTTCAACTTGATGATGAAACCTTTTCTTAAAATTACATGTTTAGGTCGAGACCATCATTCATGTGCTCAAACGGATCAATCTGACGATCAGGGTAATCATAGTAGGCTGGTTTAGAATAACCCATTGTCTCACGGGAAGGAGCAGTGACATCACTTACAGATGTCATGACGTTAATAATGTCTTCAACTTTACTATCAGTAGCTGTCACTGTATCAGTAGTCACTTCTTTGTTTAGATCTTTAGTGTCAGTGATATCCATAACGCTGTTTGTAACTTGAGATGCAGTTGTGTCTTCAATAACTGTTGCATTGGTTGCATCGCTACTGATCGTGTTTGGTTTAAAATATGTGTTATCATTTACTGTAGTTTTAATGTTAGTCGCATAACTTTTTGTAATATTTTCTTTTATAACGTCCTTTATTTCCAAATCAATGAAGCTGAACACCAAACCGTGCGTGCTGAATATTATACTTTACATTTAATATTTTTTTTCATAATATCAAATAATGAACAGCCAAGCATACAGTTGTTAATTATTGAGTGTCCCGGATATTCATGTGCCAAAAGGTGGCCTAAACCTTTTCCAATTTCATCACAAAATATAACTATTTCTTTATTTAAAATCTGTTGTGACAAACAATTAGTAATATGGGTTTACTGGTAAGCATTCCAGGGTTTCATCAACTACCTCCCAGTTCTATCATCAGGTCCTCGTCATAATGAGAAATGTATAGAACTGGTTAAGACGAATCTAATGAGCCCAAACTCGGTGGATTTACTAGTAGGCATTCCAGGGTTCTATCAGCCACATCCCAGTTCTACCATCAAGTCTTCGTCATCATGAGAAATGTATAGAACCAGGTTAAGACGAATCTAAATGAGCCAAAACTAGATGGATTGACTAATAGGCAATCCAGTGTCCCTTACCATCGAGCTCCATCATCACATCAGCTCAATGACTCGAGCATGTTCATGACTCATGAATATTTCTAATATTAAGTTACACATACGTCTGAATATAAAGTAAACACTTATTATGTGTTTAAGATCTATACTGCACATAAAAAACGAGCTGATGACCTTGAAAACCTAAACAGATCTTCATAAATTGTATCTAAGAACCATCTCGATAACGTCAGCTTTCAAATAAAAAAAACTGCATCAAAATCGGCGCTACGATGCCACACACAGACACACAGACACCTCAAACTTATAACTCTCCTCTTTTTCGTCGGGGGTTAATGACTTCTTACTTATGACAACAAACTAACATATTACAGTGAATTTTTAAAACGAAAATCTTTTTTATCATGAAATTAACAAGCATTCGGCCATTACCCTAATTCGTTATTATTGTTTCGGTCCTAAATTAATTTATTTCCTTCGTGCTTCCCACTTATGGAAGCACCCTCACCTTTTGGAAAAAATAGACCAAATTATCCGGCATACCCTTACTTTAATTTTAAATATGACCTTGGACGATCGAGCTTGGGCTCAAGTTACTCTTCCCATCCCTAAGGGAGGCCTCGGCGTCCGCAAATTACCATTCATACCTTCGGTCCACAGCACTGCTAAATTAATCAGGAACATCCTGCTGTAAACTTAATTTATACCTTTTTTTTTTTCGATGGGAAAAATCATCTTATGACAACCCAGCGGGGGTTGGGCGGAGCGGGAGATAGTGTCAGACTCTTACTGACTAAAAAACCCATCCCGTTCCTTCAAGCCTTCATACCGGGGCTCGAGCGCCCTTTCGGATAACCCTGGCCCCAGTAGGCTTCGACCCGGCTGGGCCTCTGCTGTTGCTGACAACTCCTTGAGGCGCGCGGGAACAGCGCGCGCCGTCGACGACTTGGGCTTGGTCCGGACAGTTACCGGACGGCCGGACAGCGAGCTACCCATTTCTCACTGTCCGCAAGCCCGCGCCTACGGTGGCTGGAAATCGGGATCGGAATCCCGGCGGTGGCGAGAGCGCCGTTGCCTGATGCGGTCGGCCTCCTCCTTAGCGAGCATTACTGCTTCGCAGAAGTCGGCGACCGCCTGCCACTCCTCCTCGCTCCGGACCATGGCCTCGACCAAGGCCCGGCGCAAGTGGTCTCCGCCGCCGATCACCCCCACGAGGGCATGGCGATGCTCCGCCCAAGCAGGGCACACCGCGATTGTGTGCTCCGGGCGTTCCGCACAGTGGCGACACCCGGGCGTCACTTCCGCTTTGATTCGGAACAGGAACCTCCCGAACTTGCCATTTCCGGTGAGGACCTGTGTCATGCGGAAGGTAAGGACGCCGTGAGGTCTTTCCAGCCACGCCTCAAAGAGGGGACTTATCGCCATAATTGTGGCGTGCCCATGACGGGGTTGCGATAGTCGCTGACGCCATTCCACCATGAGATCCCGCCGGAGCTCTGTCCGCCATGCCGCGACTTGTCGCGGCAGAGGACTTTCACCCCAGCGTTGCATCTCCACGCGCATGTCGTGCATGTGTGCAAGGACTGTTGCCTCCAGATCCCACGGTGGTAGGGCAGCCAGAAGGCTCGCCGCTTCGCGGGAAATCGTGCGGTATCCCCGCACCATCCGAATTGCCATGACCCTCTGGCAGGCGTTCAGAATGGCCGCCGGTCGCTTTTGCAGCGACGGCGCTCACACCGGCGCCCCGTAGAGGGCCATGGACCGAACGATCCCCGCGTAGAGCCTCCGGCAGGAGGCGTCTGGACCCCCAAGGTTGGGCAGGAGCCGCTTGAGAGCGGCCCCAGTCCGGTTGAGTTTGGGAGCCAGATGTCGGAAATGCTCCTCGAAATTCCATCGGCTGTCGAGGATGAGTCCCAGGTACCTCATCGATGTCCCGACGCCGATGCGAACTCCTCCTACCGTTAGTTGGGAACCCGACGGTGGCGCGTTTCGACGGCCGCGACCGTGAAAACACATGGCCTCGGATTTGCGCAGCGCCACCTCGAGTCCCAAAACTTAATTTATACCTGCTTTTCATAATAGAAATACCACTTTTCAATATGCTCACTGTTATTTAACGCACATTGAAGTTAGTATAGCGTATTCCTGGCTTAGCTCTCCATTTTTCGAATTTTATATTTAAGTAGCTGCTGCCCGCGACGTCGTCTGCGTGAAGCCTCTACAGCACTAAAAATACCTAAGGTGCCAGTGTCGCTATAGCATTATAAATAAACAACTTTTAAAATAGCATTATATTATAAGTTTTTTTTTTGCAAACGAAGCAAGTGAAGAGAGTTATATGAGAATCCTGCTGAGTTCAGTCATAAGATGTGACTGAAGGAAATAGAGAAAATAATGCAGGAATACATTCCAGGACACAAAAGAGTAAAAATACGTACAAACGTATCATACCTTACAAGACTTCCCTATAAACTACGTTGGTAGTTATACTGCCAGGAGCCAAAATGTAAAGAGAGTCAGGACTGTTGACGCGGGAGCAAGCGACGTACAGTTGCCCGTGTGAGAAGCAACTCGTCCTGAGTTCGACACCCGCTGCCCTTAGCGTCTGCCCCTGCGACTTATTGATGGTCATCGCGAAGCAAACACACACAGGGAACTTTACGCGCTTGAACTGGAACGGGAAGTTATGGGGTATGAGGGGAATGCGTGGTATAAATACTGCCTCGCCGACGCCACAACCCGTAAGAATTTCCGCCTCAATGGTGTGTCTGTGTGGAGCGAGATGACTTTAAGGCGGGTCCCGTCACAACTTCGAAGCATAATCGGGACACCGACCTTCAGCTTGATGGTATGCGCCGGAAGTCCACTTGCTGACAGGGAGTTCAGAAATTCTACGGAATAATGTGTGGCGTCATCTTGCTCGACAACAGTGTTTATCGAGGTGTAGACCACTTCATTCTTCTCAATTTCCGAGAGAATGCATTCGTTAATTGCTGCAGCCTGATCATTTTTGGATGTCAAAACCCAAGAATTCTGCTGGTGCGGTATACGACTGATGTCCCCGTACACACAGTGAATGAGTTTTTCTAAGCTGGATACCACTCTACCGAGAGACTCTGGAAGCACCACCTGTCCACCTCTCTCTTCTGGTAGAGTGGCTTTACCAAGACTTAGAAGGACATCGGAGAATTCTTGAGCAAGAGCATTGCCGCCGAGCCGAGCTCTCATATTAATGGTCAAGCGCAGTGTACGAACTCGTGACCACAACGAAGATCGTTTCGACGAAGCATTCACCTCGTCAGCCCTCGATCCCCGCTTCACCTCGGGAAGTGTTTGCCGAAAATCGCCACTGAACAGAACTGTGACACCACCCATCAAATGTTCGTTCCTGCTGATGTCCTGCAGGGTTCTGTCCACGACCTCAACTGCCTTCCTATTGGCCATCGTACACTCATCCCATACGATCAGAGAGCAATCCTTGAGCACGTGTCCCTTATCGCTGTTACGTGACACACCACAAACAGGCGTTTCGACGTTCTTTAAATCGATGGGAATTTTTAACATGGCATGTGCTGTCTTGCCTTCCGGAAGCAGTGTGGCAGCGATTCCCGACGACGCTACAGCAATAGCAATTTTGCCTTGCCTCCTGACCTCTGCAAGTATGTCAGTGGTAACAAATGTTTTTCCTGTTCCACCAGGAGCATCCAAGAAAAACATTTTACCCTGGTTTTGCCCAACGCTTTCAAGGACGGTGTCATAAATTTGTTTTTGCTCTCAAGAGAACAAAGTGACATGGTAATTTCGTATGGTGGTCATTTCGCCCGGATCGTAATTTGTCTCAGCGTTATACTCCCGATTTCCACGGTCTTGATGTGGCAATGATTGGAGAGCTGGTAACCCATATTCGATCAGTGGATTGCTGCCGATAGAAATGACCACATCTTGAAGTGAACTGAGACAAAGCTACCGGGTTCGCCACTCCACAAAACACCAAGATGATGGCACACAGATGACGCATGCGGCTGGGACTGTCACTGACGCTTGCCTCCGCGAGGGTGTCATCCCAATTAGGCAAAAGGCTGCGCGGTAAGTGGGATACTCCACGCCATCAAATGTCCTCAGAAAAGCGAAAGACGTTGGGCCTGGGACAGTGTGAAGTAACAACCGCAGAAAATAGCATTCGCCACTATTCGGGTGCATGGTATAAACCCTACCCAATGCGGTGTCCTTGAAAATTCCCGGAAAACCTTTCACAGCACCTCCTCGTCGACGTCGGTTAAATACACCCCTTTGCTTGTCGTACGTGTAATATGAAGGCACCTTGTCATACGTAAGGGATCTCGCAAACTGGTCGACTTCACAAAGTCTGAAAAATGCCACCATGTAATACCTAACACCGCATTTTTTTTAAATGGTCTTCCTCAACTCTGCTCAAGATTTTGAGGGTTTTTTTGGAACTTGAATTTGTCAAAACGAACTATAATAATTGTGAAGAAAATGCACATTACCATCTATGAATTTTAAGAATAACTAACTAATAACCTCGCCAACATGATCATATTTAAATTATTAATTTCCAAAAAGTGTTAACATGTAACTTGATTTGATTTTTATGAAATCTCATAGATGGCGCTGCTTTAAAATTGTCTTTATACTATTAACATTCATTAAACTATGTTTCTCTGCCCAAGTTACTTTAATGGTGTAGTTTTTATAGTGTAAAGCTAGATAATAGCATGGCTTACTCAAAACCAACATTTAAATATGCGTCGTTAGATTACACGCTGTCATAGGATGCGTAAGAAAAATAAAGATTCACAGCTCCTCCCCCGTAGGTGATAGCGTGATAATATGTAGCCTATATGTTGACCCGACCTCTTAGTAATATTCATGCAAAATTTGAAGTAAATCCATGCAGTACTTTTTGAGTTTAGCCCGGACATACATACAGACAAACAGACAAACCGACAAAAATTCTAAAAACTATATTTTTGGCTTCGATATCGATTGTAGATCACGCCCCAAGTATTCTTTTAAAAAAATATTCAATGTACAGTTTTGACTTTCCTACGATTTTATTATATGTATAGATAATAGTATAATGAAAAATCAAGTTGTCGTTAGCGAGTCCGTGTGACTCATGGAACGAGTTTTTTTTTTTATTATTGATGATAGGCTCGCGTTTGACCACTATCTCACCTGATGGTAAGTGATGATATTGTGGCCGATGATGGAGCACGCTTGCCTAGAAGTAACCTATTCACTCTTGACTAAAGACACCCAAGGTTGTAGCTATCAGGAAACACAGACTCTGGCAGGGAATTTCACTCCTTAGCTGTACGTATAATGAATGTGTTTCCAAAACGCTTTGTCGAATGGGTTTATTGGTTTGGGAGTTTAATAGTAAACTACTCGATTTCGATAGTAATTCATGGTAAAGGTACAGATCTCTCAGACTTGAAGCGCGAGTGACGCGAACGTGATCAGATCGTCACACCACCATCGCCACGGTCCACCTCGATGACGTAGGCCTCCCGCAAGCGTCTAACGTGAATCACGCCCAGCTGCCTGAGTGTATTCGTTCCTTCATATATAGGAGAAATATTAAGAGTAAGAGAGAAGAGAAAAAGAGGATAAAAGAAGAAAAAAAGAAACAGACAACGAGACATAGAACTAAAAAGGCAAGAATGACAGTATCGCATCCAGGTAGAGTTAAAAGTAGAAAGCAGTGTCATAGTGTCTGCGACGGTAAGAGAAACTGTGTGGCCAGTAAACGGCCGTAATCTGACGAGGCGCATCGTTAATAACTGCGTGCGATGCAGGCGTCTTCGAGATAAATAAAACATTATGCCTTAGAATGAGTGAATTGCCTTGTCAGCCGGTAAACCCAGGTTATCCCTTTCTATCTGTTGGTTTAGACTTCGCCGGCACATTTTTTTATTGACAATCGTAAAGGCCGTGGAAGCCGCGTTATAAAATGTTATAAATGCATATTCATTTGCTTGCATTATAAATGCATTCACCTAGAGGCTGTCAGTGATTTTTTTTTTTTTAATTGAGATAAACTAGTGCTTGACTGCGATCCCACCTGATGGTAAGTAGCGACGCAATCTGATGGTGAGAGGCGCACTAGTTTATTAAGAGCCTATTCACGCCAGGCTTGAAGACACCCAAATTATAATTGGACGGGAAGACCGCAGCAAGCAGACTGTTTCAGTCCTTCGATTTGACGAAAGATGCGTTTATAATGACCCCCAGCAGATTCATTGCTTGTCGTGGAAAACCTGCGGATATATTCAGCGATAATACAACAAATTTTGTGGCCGCAGCTAAAGAACAGATTTCTAAAGCAAACAGGTGTGGTAATCTTGGCTGATGGTGAGGTGTAGGTTATGGTACCTACTTGATATGGTTGGTGATAAACTACAGGAATCTTCTGTGACGACGTACGCAGGCTTCAACTGGTTGATCGATATGTTTGCTTGTTGATTAGGTAGCTGTATGACTTTATCTGCGGGACGCACATAAAACAGTTACTGAGTTGCGATTGGCATGCGCGCGCGTCGTCTCTCTAGTGGGCGTACACGAGACTTATGTCTGGAGCAGCGATTGGACAATAGTTTTGGCGCCGGGAAAGGGAACAGTACAGTATTTAATAATTGGACAATAGTTATAGCGTAACGCATACGAACAAAGTGAAAGTGACTTTATTGGTTAGTTAGCTTTAGCGGGACATTCGGTACACTATTACCTATTGGTTAAGAGTTAGCATTTCTTATTGGTTAAATTCTTAGGTAGTCCGTAACATTGTACATTAGTATAAAAGGAGGTGCATGGTTAAAATATACACATTCAGTTTTGGAGTCAAGATCATAACTTCCACCTCCTACTATCCCCAAAAAACTATAACTTTCGAATTCATTCCTGCTTACTCTCCTCATATCGGTGGCATATGAGAGGCCGGGGTAAAACCGGCCAAGCACCATATAAAACATGTTATTGGTAATAGCCACTTGACTTACGAAGAAACATCAACTTTGTTTGCACAGGTGGACGCAGTTTTAAACAGCCGTCCCCTGTGCCCTGTGTCCTCCAGTCCTGACGATCTCCTTCCACTTTACCCAGGACACTTTGTCATCGGGAGGCCCTTGACTGCACTGCCAGCTCCAACCCTGGATGACATCAGCCGCGACCGTCTCAAGCGCTACGAGCATCTGGAAAGAATACGGCAGCACTTCTGGTAAGTTGGAGCAAAGAATATCTGTCAGAATTACAGCAAAGAACTAAGTGGCGGACTGATACATCCAAATTGAACGTCGGAGATAATAATATAGTGCTGCTAGCAGACGACAATTCCTCCCCGCTGCAATGGAGACTCGGACACGTGGTGCGTCTCATCTACGGACCGGACAAAATACCAAGAGTCGCGGATGTCAAAAGTACTAAGGGTTGTGTACGCCGGTCCTTGGTACGGCTCTGCCCATTACCAACAGCGGATGAACTCAAGGGTTGAAAGGGTCAGTCTTTCAACGGCCGGGAAGATGTTCCAGCACAGGTACAAGCGCCTACTCAAGAAATTGTACAAATCATTGCCGACATAATTTTGATAGGCGTTTGCTAATTAATACCAAAATTGTTTACCTCCTTCACTAGCGCCGGAACATCTTTTACCTTTGGTTAGAGAACGATGTATCAAATCGTGGCCAGAATATTTTGATAAAAGGTCATTAACGAAAAGCATTTGTCATCAAGATGACTCAGCCATCTCTTCCACGGATGCTCTGGTTCAGCGAATTTGAATTAATTGAATAGACAGGAGGTTGTGATGGATTTGAGACTCCGATCCGGCCTCAACCTACTCAACAGCTTTGGATTTATGATGCGCAAAGTCGTTTCTCCCAATTATGTTCTCTGTGGCACTGTAGAAGATGTCATGTGCATCATATCCTATCGGAGTGTTTGCGTGTTGTGGTCCAAAGATGTTTTGCCAACTTACAGTTTTAATGTGCGCTTCTATAATAGCGTTCTAGCCTCACCTTTAACAGATGCTAGAATACTTTACCGTATTACTCGTATTAATATGGGTATAAGGTAGACTAGTAAACATGTTTTAAAATATTTGTATTAATTCATCGGGGTGACATAATCTGTATAAAAAAAAACCGCAAATAAAATGAAATTGAAAATAAATTGTTTGTTGTGGTAAACAGCTACTACTTACTACGTAGTAGATTAGATGTAAATGGAAGAGTCAATAGTGCTTGATTGAGATGTTGATTAGGTTTACACAAGGAAAGAAAATTAAAAATATATACTGGACCAGTAAGTGACAGTATTCCATACAAAAGTTATTAACAATTAAAAAAAAACTACATAAGGACTATAAAAACTAAAATATGCTTTAGTAAACGCCTGATGAAATATACATCGCAATTAGTAACACGACATGAATAGAATCATTGTGGCAGGCGTTAACATTGCTTAAAAACCGTAAATACCGATAACATTTGTTTTGATGTTTTCGAATGCCATCTTTCAAAGCAGTGCAAACCAGCCTTAGACAACTGTCCTGTAGCCTGATTCACGTAAAATCAAACAAGCCAAATATCGTTGAAGTTTTATAGTCGTTCGATCGAAGTCCTATCCAAAAGCGATATTCACGATCTATCGAATTATTTCCAGTTACATTGATAAGTATTCTACCAGGATAATTTAATACAGATTTTTTTTTTAATCGACGAGTTTCAAACGACTTTAAAATCGGTGTTGTTCAAACTTGTTTGATGGATGTGAATACGGAAATGGTCTAAACGACTAAATCGCTACAATATCGTTACGGTTTTCATTACGTGAATCGGGCTACAGGATGAATTTAGTCAGAATGACGTACGTCATAATACGAAAAATAACACAGCAGTTAACGGCCGCCGTAAACTGAATTGCCTGGAAACAAACTGGATTTTAAAAAGGTCGTAACACGCCCCCAGTACTGAAAAATATGTGTATGTGTTATGTATCTACACTAATATTACAAAGAAGAATTCGATTATAGACGTATAATTGAATTTCTTATCTTGTGATTAACTGTCAGATGTGCAAAGAATTACTTAAGTTCGTATTTCTTCATTACGTTTTTACAATAAAACAATTAGGTAGCAAAACAATTAAAACTAAATTTATTTGGTATTTATTGCAGTAAACCAATTTACAGATTTTCGTCTTTCGCCCGGAGGACACAGCAGCACATGGTAGAGGTGAGCACCACCGTATCCTCGTGGGGGCGGTCGGCGGTAGTTAACTCTCGCGCCGGGCCTGCATACAGGCCATGGTCCGGAGCGAGGAGGAATGGCAGGCGGTCGCCTCCTTCTACGAAGCAGTAATGCTAGCAAAAGAAGCGGCCGCACGCGCGAGGCAGTGGCCCTCGCGCCTCGGCCGGGATTCCGATCCCGATTTCCGGCCGTAGTGTTCCACGCGCGCCTCAAGGAGTTGTCAGCAACCGTAGGGGCCCAGCAGGGTCGAAGCCTACTGGTCTCAGTATGGTTCGACACTTGGGAGTGATACGAAAGAGATCCCCGAGGCCCTGGAACAAAGGCGAAGAATGAACAGGAGTAGGTTTTTAGTCAGTAAAATAATAATACATATAATCCAGAGCGGGTTGTAGAAAGTATATGGAAAGTATCACGGGTAGGGCGATCTTAACTCTGTCTATGCCGTGCACAAGTTTGTTTGAGGAGATCCTTCGCTTACCTTCCAGCTCCATCATCAAACCATATCCACAGTATCAGAAGGTCAGTAAGTGTTCGAAAAATGAGCTACTAAATTCTAACCGGATACATAACAATATAAACAAGTTGTTAACAAACTTGTAAAAACATAGAGTTGTTCTTATGGGCACGTATCATGTAAGCCACTCTCAAATTGATTTTATTTCATTTACGTTACATGTCCGTATTTGGGTCACAGATATCTGTAGATACTAAATAACTGAATCAATCCGATGAATTCGGAGGCAACTAGCTGTGACAGACGGACAGACAGACAGGCTTATGAGTGACTAAAAGTTCCGTTTTTTCATTCGGAGGTTTAAAACCTGTTTTTGGAAGTGAAGTGAGAGGGAGCGCCAGACTTTACTGACTAAACCCACCTGTGCTCCTTCAATTGCCCTTCGCACTCCGTGGCCGCGGGAACTCTTTTTATTTACTCTATTCGCGACATGGTGTTGATGGTCGAGTAGTTAAGGGGTATAGTCCCCTGAACATCCGGCCGGAGTTAAATACACACACTCGTACTGCCGCCTGTGCCCGCATAGAGCCCTGCTGACCTTTAAAATCAAAAAATCTTTAAAATCTTTTTATTTTTGCAAAATATTGATTGATCAACATAATTAATAATTATCCTATTTTGTGGGTAAATATATTTCTAAAAATCAAATCCGTTTGAAAGGAGAAGGGAAACCAGTGAAAAAATATCACGTCGTTATTTTTTTTTGGGAAAAGTATGAATCAAACGGAAAAAAAAACACACTGTTGATAATGTTATAACCGAGCCATTACCGGGGAGTAGGCTTCAGAGAGTCACTATTTGGTAGTATGGCACTAATTGGGAGCAAGGACCTTAAACTTTGAAAGTTAAACTTGCAATAACTTAAAGTGTAAACGAGAGAAACAGAGTTTGTTGATTGCACTCTGACACTACGCTATCAACACGCCACACTAACGCTAGCATCTTCATGACTTAACGGCAGAAAAGATTTGGATGAAACCTAGCACACGGCTAGAACATGTCGTAGTGGACACATGCCACTTTTAAAAATAGACCGAAACGAAACTTAGTATCTACTACTTTTTAACCGACTTCTAAAAAAGGAGGAGGTTCTCAATTCGGATGTTTGTATTTTTTTTATTTATTTTTTTATGTATGTTCGGGCATAACTTCGTCGCTTGCCAACCGATTTGAAAAATTCTTTTTTTGTTGGGAAGGGTATACTTCCCAAATGGTCCCATAGTCACCAAGTCGGGATCTGATGATGGAATCTTGGCTAAATCGAGGGAACTCCTCAAATATTATAGGCAACTATATAGTCATTTTGATATTTTCATCAAGGAATTAAGCATTTACAGTCAAAAAGTGACATTTGATGAGGTGGAACTGGTTAAAAAGACCAGAAATTGCCAGCGGAACTTCATACTCAAACAAATATCACAATGAACATAGTTAAGCGACTACGACAATACAAATAAATGAATAGTTCTGAATAGTTATGTTGAAAATGGTATCATCGAAGTAACCTGATGATAGTGATGGAGCTGGAAGATAGGCACCGGAACTCCGTAATTAATCAATGTATCCTACCCGTGTTTGGGCTTATTAGAAATGTCATGAGATGCACTTTGGCTGTAAGGTACTATCGAAGTGATCTGATGATGGAGCCGGAAGGTGGAAGGTAGACACGGGAACTTCATAAGAAAATGATGTATTCTAGCAGGGTTTGAGTTAATTGGAATTGACATGAGAAAAAAGTACTCTGGCTGTAAGTGTGTTGCAACTAAAAAGTATGAAATAAAAAACTTTTTATAAAAAAAATAAAACCGACTTCACTAAAAAAATTATACTAATAAAATTATTTTGATCATTTTAGTGTTTTTTTAGTGAAGTCGGTTTTATTTTTTTTATAAAAAGATTTTTTCAGTTGTAAACCAGCGTCTGGCAACTACCATGTAGTTGTCTGGTATTATTGCTGAACTGGACCTATTTGGCGCCGCCGTGAGACACACATTGTTAGTTGTCTCTTTTTTTTTATATATAATAATTTATTAGTGTCTACATGTTGTTACTACATTGTGTATCTACGAGTGTGTATGCCAAATAAAATAGTTTTCTTTCTTTCTTCTTTCTACTTATTCAGATAATTAAATCAATTCCCAAGTCTGCTACATACACGAGTCTGGGCGACATCAAGGACACGGGAAGTAAATGATTGATAACACACATTGCTAAAAAATCGACCAAGTGCGAGTCGAACTCGCGGTTCCGTACAAATTTACCTATAATAATGGTTCACGGTTTATATAATAACGTTTATGTTTATGATTTTTTTTTATATTTGATTTGATTGAATGAAAGGTAAATTGCGGTTTACGATTTATGACGTATTAAAAAAAATATTCACTAGATCTCGTTCAAACCAATTTTCGGTGGAGGTTTGCATGGTAATGTACATCATATATATATTTTTTAGTTTTATCATTCTCTTATTTAAAAAGTTACAGGGGCAAACTATTTAGTTTAGAAAAAAATGATGAAACCTCAATATAAGTTTTAAAGACCTATCCATAGATACCTTCACGTTCAGGTTTGGAGAAAAAAAATGTTGAGTTTCAGTTTTAAGTATGAGCAACCCCCAAAATTTCTTGTGTTTTTTTTTCTATTTTTTTTGTGAAAATCTCAATGCGGTTCATAGAATACATCTACTTACCATGTTTCAACAGTATAGTTGTCATAGTTTCGGAAAAAGGTAGCTGTGACATACGGACGGACAGGCAGACAGACAGACACAGACATGACGAATCCATAAGGGTTCAATTTTTTGCTATTTGGCTACGGAACTCTAAAAAATACAGTAATATCTATTTTTGTACGAAACTAGTGATAAGCAGAGTAGTAGTATCCGAGTGGTCGCCGAGAGTGAACGTCTCATCTGCAGAAACGAGTTTGTGTGAAGAGAAGATGCACTGCACGCGTGTGTTGACGCTGCTAGCACTGCTCGTCGGGCTGGTGCATTCTTTCCAGTGGGGTAAGTACGAGTTTGTTATTCATTTTGGGTCTAACGGCTAAATTGTTGTGTATCGTAACCAATTTACTTCGACAATTTATTTATAAATGGTGTTTATTTTACAAATAACACTTATACGCGTTAATTCTTCGTTTATTTAAATTAAATGAGGCCGGTATTTTTTAGCTGACTAAGTACTCTGAGAAAAACCACCGAAACATAGTCAGAGCTCAAAGTCTCTATAGGGTATCGTGTGTACAGAGAGAAATGAAACGCACGAGGTTCGAATGCCAACTGAACTGAGTTTGACCTCTGCACCCCCACAGTATTCCCCCTTTTTTTGTTATGAACATTACAAGTGTTTAATTCTATTTATAACTTTAGCTAATATTACTAGTACAATTAATGCATTATCCTACCTTAACAACGTTTATAATATCAACTGTCGCCAAGTATTGCATTACTAGTACATTAACAGTATGTTTTTTTTTTATTGGATCAATAGATTATACATTAAGTTGTATCCCTTGTATAGTTCATCTCTGGTTATTAGATGTATGGCGTACACATATATTGCTGAACACTTTTTGATGAATTTAGTACAGATATGATTTTAGACTTAATGCCTTTTTATAGTAATGTTGTTTATTATTTTTACACACATCACTAAAGACTATACTTACAGCATGTTGTTGTTGCGTCATTTGTTCAGCCATTGGTATATTCACGTTGCTATGCCAAACTGTCATCTCTTTCCGTAATATTTTCTGAGCTGCTTGCTTACATTTCTTAAGCACCTGTACCTATATGATATAGCCTCCTGGATTCCAGAAAAAAAAAAATTATATTGTCTAAAACTTAGGTTTTCTGATATTTCAGGGGTCAGAACATGTGTAAAAAAATGTCAATAAATATATTGTATTGTATATATAGATTTTACTTATGTCATATATATCGAACAATGGTTCTGTATATGACACGAGTATTAATACTTACGTCATATGTATCTGACATTGGCATTCAACACCAAATAAAAATCCAAGTATTTTATTAAATCAATATGCATTTATTATTCTATATTACATCTGGTCAGTCTTTATAATCATTTTTCTTAACATATGTAACATAATTATAATTGTTGGTATGCAAAATACCTTTTTTAAATAATACTTTTAAAAAACATGACATTATAATTATATTTTTTTTTATAACTTAGTTGGTAAAACGGGAGTTCTAAAGGTTCAAAATGACCATTCCATGCGTCGAAGATAGGCGTTCCTACTACTGCTACTTGACGTGAATGCCCGCGGGCCTCTAGTTCTCCCTCCACGGACAGTTGAGCGGGTGCGATTTCGGCCTTGGCTCCTTAGTCTTTCTGCTACAGAAAATTGCAGACATACGTCTGATAGGGAAATTACTTCCTTATCTGAAGAGCTGGATGATAAAGTACTGGATTCTTCCTCTTCTACAGGTCTCGGTGTGAAAGTAGTATCATCATTCTCATCAGCATCAGAGAGATCTATGATTCTTCGAGTCGCAATAAAAGTTTGTCATCGCGTAAGGCTGTAAAAAATAACTCTTTGAGAACCAATGTAATATATATATGACATAAACCATAAGTCAATTCTCATACTGAGAACCATTGTAATACCAGTATGACATTAAAAAGTTTCTGATCTCAATGCTCACAAAAAATCACCAATTGAAGAAATAATCTGTTTATTAGTTACGTAGGTATGTTATTAGTACGAAACAAGCACAGTTATTGTGACAAATAAAGTGATTCAATAGGAATTTTCGGATAACTTACCGCGTGCATCTGAGCGACGTGCCATCTTCCTCGCGGCGACTCAAAAAAAGAGTTTTTTGACGTCTCTGTCATACTCAAAATGACATTTAGTGCAGTGTTGCTAGTTTACCAAGGTTGTAGAACTACCGTTAAACGATTATTTCGGAAAACAGTTCACAGACAATCTTCGAACAAATTTTTAATTGTTTATGTAATATAGGTATGACACTGGCATCCAGGAGGATAGATGCCAATGACTATTGCGAGGTCAATTATTATCAGGGCGTATTTCTCAAATATTATAGGCAATCATGTAGTTATTTTGGTATTTTCATCGAGGACTTAAGCACTCACAGTCAAAAAGTGACATTTGATGAAGTGGAATTTCATACTCACACAGATATCCCATGAAAATAGTTAAGCGACTATGACAATACAAATAAATGAAAGGTTCTGAATAGCTATGTTGAAAATGGTATGGTAATGATGATAGAGCTGGAAGATAGGCACCAGAACTACGTAATTAATCAATGTATCCTAGCCGGGTTTGGGCTTATTAGAATCGTCATGACATGCATTTGGCTATAAGGTAGTATCAAACTGAGCAAGTTCTGAAAAAGTATTTTTCTAATAATGAACTTTTGAACAAAATTATATTTGATTCAAGTTCGCTGCTCTGCACACTGCGCATGTTATAATGATGCTTTCGCAAAATAAAGAGAATGCTTCGATCTCTAGGCTTTTCCGTTGGCTCAGCAAAAGATGCTACCGATCACATTATTATCTACGTACTATTAATACGTCTAGTCAACATATTTCATAGACTAGATATGTACATTACCAATGGTCACTTTTTATTTAATAGTTACATTTTATTATTTACTAATTAAAGAATGGCTAATTTTACGTTTTTACTTTTACAAGAATCTCACAGGGGTCTTGCTAATTCTACCACTACGCGTCGTTTTCTTATCTTTATTCGCTTGTGCAGATTCACTTTCTTTCAATATGTAAGCGGGTTTTAATCTGTCAATTGAAATTGATATTATTTTATTTCCTAATTGTAATTTATACACTTTTTTCAGATCTTTCTAATATCTTATAAATGGCTCTTAAAACGAAATACTAATGTTAGGGACTTTTTTAATTTATCTACTTTTAAAAATACTGTGCGTGCCTGTACGTCTTTTGCTGATTGATATTGATTGATAGGGATGCTGAATGCTAAAAGTAAAACTATGTAATTTACTTTATACGAGTATTGAGTCCACGATCTTAACTAATGATAAATGTGGTGTTGTTATGACGCGGTCCGAATGCGAACTTGATGTAAATATAAATATTGCAAAGTTGATGTAAAATGTGTGTTAATTACTTACAATTCAATTATGATGAGAGAGCATTTACGCAATGTGCGGTTGCACCGTACATACTCCCGGGCGCGAGATGACTGATGCTGATGATGCTTTGATATGGTGTTGTTAGTATGATCTGCTGATACAAGGTGATAGAATAATTTTTACTTATGTTCCTAAATTGTTAGTTGATATTTTTAAAACTACATTTTGTGGTAACAGGTGAAGTTGCTCTATTGGTTTCTATTATCGCGCACTGATCACTACGAAACACGTCACTCACGCACTGTACACTTTGATTTGGTACAACACTCGCATTAAGGTCACTGTTGCTGGCTCGGTAGTGCACGGAGGGTTGCCCAGGTTGAGGCTCCAGGTTCACGGTGCGGCGTCTTCACAGCGTATGCATGCGAACGTAGAGAAGGCTAGCCCTGCTGCCCCAACAACGTGGATGGCCACGTACTGGTGTATATCGTGAATTGACACCCCGTCAGCGATGGTCACCTGTTCCGAGGCTGCTTTCAATTATTATTGTTTTATTTGCTCGGAGATACTTTGTTGTGAAGATAAATAGTTTTCTTCTTAGTACTCGTAGTGTGGAACTGATAAATTGATAATGTTATTGACAGGAGCGATCTCTACGACAATCATATCGAGCTTAATTTGTCAATCATTCGTTTGTTGTTTGTGTACCGTAATTATGAAGTTGTTTCCGAGCACAATAACATTGACTCCGGCCACTTGCTCATTTGTAATTTGATTCCCACATATGATTCTCAGAGTGCATTGTCCCCAACACGTAGTCATGAATGTAATAAACATTCAATTCTGTCAATGTTGTTTTGCAAGTTGCGCTTATGGTTGTACTAGTATCTCCTGGATTTTTGACGCAGAAGTTGTTGTCTGACTCTCGCTGATAGACGGGTTTTTGTAGTTGGCATAGGTTTGTACTTAACCGTAAGCATTTTTGAAGAAGTTCATTTGCAGATATGGGTAAATATGTATCCTTTTTGATGTTTATAGTTGTGTTTATATTACTACTATACTAATCATACGACTACTTTCTTGGTGTTGAATAGGTATCATATGATATAATATGTTTGCTATTGGGATTTTTATTACAAATATGAAGTATTCATGTGTCATACTTGAGTAATTTGATAGATTTTGTAGAAATGCAATGATATATCTTTGGGCATCTGATTTGAAATAATATTTAGCTCATCTTGTAGTTGAACTGGTGTTATGATATGAACGTTGAAATGTTGGACGGTAGTGATCGTGTCCAGCAAAAAATCTTGAATGTTCTTTAAATTGCTTAGAATGTTGTTTGCAAATAAAGTTGATAAAGCGAAGTCTTCCGTGATTGCTACTTTCTCAACCTCATTCTTCAATGTGCTGATAGCTTGATCTATGTATATTGTTGCGTTGCCTTCATCCTATCTTCTACCTAAATTTATCTATGCTGCGCCCGACAGGGTCCATAATTGTGGTACGCAATAAAGAATTGAATTGAAATGAATTATTAAGTGCTGATTAAAAATTTATGCTGTTTTTCTATTGTCTGTTCAACACGTTTGAGGAAGTTGTTCTCAATTCCAATGATAGATGTTGGATTGCACCAAAGATTGGCAAGATGTTTTGTTTTTCTCTGACGTAATGTCTTGTTGGTATCGTTTGACGAAATTTTCATCACCAAAGAGACTTGTCGCAACGTATCCGATCTCGTTGATAAGGCCTCGGCGCTTACGTGAATGCGCTTCAAAATGCTGACTGAGTAACATACTACGGTCGTAGTACTCCAGTTCCATGAATCCGTGACGTAGTTGTAACAATATGATAACGTCACAACGGCATTTGCTTTATATTTGTGAATTTAAGCTTTCAAGGTGTTTCATATAGATGTTAAATATTACACCCGTGCCAATATGGTTACATGTCGTAATATACGACTATTTTCCAATGATCTTGTTTTTGATTAATTTCTGATATTTTGTCAAAATAAATTGCTTGTTTTCCTCCTAATTGTGTTATGTTGTATGCACCCTGTGCGTTACATATGATGTTAATATCAGGAATAGTAAATTACAATATTGTAGAAAAAGTGTAAGTCTTCTGCGTTGGTTTAAGTTTACTTGTGGAGATGGTTTTGTATCCTGTTGGACTGAAGCTGATACTTGTTTGTGGTCTTCTTGTTCTTCGTAATCAAGCAAGGAAGCTTGAAGACAGGCCATTTCATAGGGCCATTTCTTGTTTGTAGTGTGACTACCCTGACGTACCCATCTCTGCCAGGGTGCACTTGCATCACCCTTCCCATTGCCCATTTGTTTGGTGGTAGGTTGGCGTCTTGCATCAACACCAAGTTACCGACTTTGATATTTTCTTGAGGACGTGTCCATTGTGACCTTGTATTTAATTGTGTTATATATTTACTTCGCTAGCGTTTCCAAATATCTAGATAAGTCCTTTGAGTTGGATTTTTTTTAAATTGATATAAACTAGTGCTTGACTACGATCCCACCTGATGGTAGGCGCACTAGTTTATTAAAAGCCTATTCACTCTAGCCTTAAAGACACCCACATTGGACGAGAAGACCGCAGCAGGCAAATTGTTCCAATCCTTCGATTTCTTATGCACAAGATTCCAACTTGTGCGTACATCTTTCTCTGTTTCGTACAGTATTAAATTAGGACCACTTGACAAGAAACGAGCGGGAGTAAGGAAGTTCCAATCTGCTGAATTTTCGGTTAGAGGACATATTGGTCTTGAGTTCAGACATGCCTCCAACTGATGTAGTATTATACTATACTCTTCAAACGTTAATTTCTGCTCCTCTACAACTCTCTTCAGATGATATTTTTTGGGCTTTTAATGGCGGCCTCCCATAGTCCTCTTGCTGATGGCCATGGAGGTGCGTTAAAGTGCCATTCGATTCCCATTTTAGTTATTTCTGCCTGAAATTCTTGATTGAATGTGCTTCTTATTGCATGATATTCGTCCTGTAGGACCTTGTTATAAGGTTGGTACCTTGAGCGCTTAATATTTTCTGTGGGACTCCTCTCCGAGCTATAAGGGACTCCTCTCCGAGCTATAATTCTGCGAAGAGCAGCGAGATATGATGATGACGATGTCAAATCCTACACCAACTCTAAGTGCAAGGCTTTAGTTGCCATGCAAATAAATACGGCGACATAACCCTTGGTGGTTTTTATTCCACGACCTTTGTTGGCCTTGATATAGACATGTCCCGTATAGTCTACACCTACATTTTGGAAAGGACATGACGGATTCGTCTTTCTGGTGGTAAATCTCCCATGACTTAATGCTGATTGCTGGGATTGTAGCGACGACACTTAACGCAACGTCGAACTCGGAATTTAACTGCTCTGATTCCGCCTACAATCCAATGTGTTGTCGTATAAATGCTGAAGTTAGCTGAGGTCCACCATGAAATGCTAGCACGTGGGCCTAGTCTATCAGGACTTCCGTTACACGACTGCTTTTTGCTATGGATTATTGTATGTTTCATCTGATGATCTATGTTGGCATGTTTGAGCCTCCGGCCGCCTCGAAGAATGCCGTTTTGAAGAAACGGATTTAAGTTCAATATTTTGCTCTTGCTAGATATGTATTTCCTCTGGATCTTGGTTCACCATTCAGCCCGCCTAATAACACAGTCATAGAGTAAGTCAGTAATTTGATAAACAAAGCACTGCTGTACCTTACTCATTAGTTTTGCTAGTAAGATAGCTCCTGACAGCTCTAATCTCGGCAATAATACTGATTTATTCGCTGGTACATGTCTAGCCTTTCCAACAGAACTAGCAGTGTTGGTTTTGATTGCTCATACCCCTTGTTCCGAACATAATATATTACACGCGCAAATGTCTTCTGAGATGAATCGCAAAAACCGAATAATTCAATATTGACATGTTCTCTTGTGTTTACCCATCGTGGTACTTGTAGTTTGTTGATGATGCTTTTAATACCCACCCATTCGCTTAGTATGTCATCAGGCAAAGAATTGTCCCAATTTAGATTACGTAACCATAAGTTTTGAAAAATGATTTTAAGGGGCTGCATCTCGACATACATTTTTACTGTTTTTCATACAACTGCTCTTACGCGATTATGACGTTATTACACATATTTTATCAGATATTTTGGAAACACAGTATCTTGTGGATATTATCAAGGCTTCCATGAAAATCAATTTATAAATTTGTGTAAAACTAATCCAGTTAAGACCTCTGAAAATCTGCTATTATGCATGAACTTAGACACTTCATAATTTACTCAAAAATTTATAAAATAAAAAAATACAACATACAAGCCTAGCCAATTTTATCAAGAATCTATGTAATGACAATGTGTTTCAAAAACTTTTAAGTATTTAAAAAAAAACACGTATTTCCTGGAACAATTTTTGTTAAATATTCGAGTAAATCACGGAATTACTGAATGCCAACAGAGTTTTCAGGTATTATCACTCTTTTTTCGCGTTGCCTTTTCGTCAAACATCACATTGGATTGCGTTAGATGAAGTAACAAGCTTTAAAACCATGCTCGATGTTTACGATAGGTGAGTGGAAAAGCAGCCTCTTAAGCTTTGTTGTCAGTGGTGATAGCCATCCCAAAGGGTCAAATAATTTTGAGAATCTGATAACAATGTTCTTTTATTAGTCATTTGTGTATTTGTTTGTTCTTTTTGCATTTCTAATTGTAGTGTCTTTTTTTGGGTTCCCAAATTATTAGTCTCAAGGTCTTTTATTTGTTCTGATTGCTTGAAATTGAAACTATCTTGAGTATTGTTTTCGGACGGTATGTGTTGTAATAACACAGGAACATTTGTTTTCCATTTCCTGAGGTTGAGACCTCCCGACTTCAAAAGATTGATTTTCTCTTATGAGCTGCTGTACTGATTCTGATGTATGCGATCTATGTAGTGAAATGGTTTGAAATAACAATGTAACTGGAAAAACAAGAACAGAACAGAAGAAAAAGCCCAAGTCACACGTTATAGGTACCAAACGAAACACTTTAGTAACGTGTGACTACGGCTTGGTCTTTTGTTCTGTTCTTGTTTTTCCAGTTACCTTGTTTATTTCAGCATACTGAAAATCTTGTTTTCTGCGTCGTTTTTTTGACTTAGTCGGGTTTTAGTTTTTGACTTTTTTATTTAAACAATTTTGGTGTTAAATCACTGTGCTTCTGTACTATTTACTTGTAAAAGCTAAATTGTCAAATAAGAATACTACACTACTACTTGCGCACGATATGTTTATCTGCTTTTTTTTATTATTATTGATAGGCTTGCGTTTGACCACCATCTCACCTAATGGTAAGCGATGATGTGGTCGACGATGAAGTACGCTTGCCTAGAAGAAACCTATTCACTCTCGAACTAAAGACTCCTAAGTTATAGCTATCAGGAAACACAGATTCCGGCTTGAAGGCGCCATATTGAATATTGGCGATATTTTCGGTATGTACAAGTGAAGCCCTTTCAAATGATACAACACATTTTTATCTTATTTTTTCAACACAAAACTTTTTGTCCACTGGAGGGCGCCACATTGAATTTTGACGAAATTTTTTGATAAATACCCATGAAGCCTTTACAAATGGAAATACGGTGTATTTATCTCCATTTTTATTTTTAACTCATTACATTTTGTCCTCCACCTGATAGGTGGCGCTGCTATCGGGTTATTTTTTTTATCTGACAAAAAGTCTTCGGACAGGACGACATCTGTCGGAACTGCTAGTCTTTTTAAGTTTTATTTCATCTGTAAGTGTGTATGTCACCTAATTCTTCCAAAATGGCTTGACCGATTTGGGTGTTTTGTGTGTATATTTAAGTAAGTCCTTGGATGGTTCGAAAATAAAATTAAACCCGGTAGGTGGCAATTCACATTTTTTTTTTATGGATGTAACAAAAAAAAAACGTATGTACTTATGGATGTCCTTTTCACACTTTTCTTTATATTACAGAAAAGAGCCATCAGAGCTATTTACAATCTCCGCCGGTGCGATTCTTTAAGGGAACTGTTTAAAGAAATTAACATAATGACGGTACCTTGTCAATATATCTATGAAAACATCATGTATGTTAGAAAAAATCTTCATCTTTTTAGCAAAAGAGGCGATAGACATAATTATGTTACAAGAAATAGGGATCAATTAGTTCAACCAGGTTTCAGACTGGCTAAAGTGGCCTCTTCTTTCATGGGGTACTGTTTGAAATGTTATAATAAAATACCACCCCAAATATTAGACCTCAATGAAACGAAATTTAAATCTTGTATTAAACGCACACTATGCAGACAAGCATATTATAAGTTGGAGGATTATATTCAAGATAAAAATGCTTGGCTCAATGCTGGTCCAGCTCCACTACCACTAGGGCGTACTAATTAGTTGATTAGTTGGAAACTAATATTATTATTTTTTAATTTGAAAGACAATTGCATTGTATAATGTAGAAGCACTTTTTTCAAGTTTGTGAATGTGAAGCACCATGGAGCATTTTTATTAGGTTACAACTTTTTTTTTTTTGACCTTACGAGCATGGCAGTTGAGAGTTTGTCATGCTCACTCAAATGTCTCGCTGTTGGTGGCACGTGTTATTGGGTCGTTCAGTTCCCTTCAAAATGGTTGAGCTGAGTGAGGCTAATGCACGCGTCATGCTCGTGAACGGGTGCCGTCAGATGGGACTGGTCATCTCTTAGCTGCCAGTGGCTTAATTCAGTTTCTATCTTTTAATTATTTTACATTTTTATTTCATTATCGACATTGTGCTCACATAATAGAAGCAACAAGTAATATGTAACCAAGCATTATATGTAACACATAATATGATTTAAAAGAGTGTCCATGGAGTTTCTTGCACGTTCTTCTCCATAAAGACCTACTCTTTGGAACGTGCAATTTAGCTTCACTTTTCTTGGACTGACCGACATTTGACTATTCAAAAGTGCCTGTAAATGGTCTATTTGAAATAAATGATTTGACTTTGACTTTGACTTTGACACACAAAAACTACTAAAAGGACCATGTCTTAGAATAGCATATAGAATACTTTTTATCCTGGGAGTACGTTCCTTAGGGATATTTTTTTACTATCACGCGGGCGAAGTCACTATCAGCACTAGTATCATGATGTAATCTTTTATTATGTCATGAATTTCGTCAATTAGTGCTTCTTACATGTCAATGTACCATCGCGGTCATTTTTGCCTGATCACTTAGAAACATTTTGGCTTGATTCCTGCGGCGCGGCGCCAAACCAAACCTTTTGAAGTTTTCGTTTCGAGTGCAAGTAAAAATGAACTTAGCGGTGGTCAGGCGGAAATGTCTTCGATGGTACATGAGAAAGCGAGGTTGATCTGTTTCTAAATCTTTGACAAGAGTATGTTCGCCGACTTCTTTTAATCGTTAGGAACTCAGTACCTATTTTCTTTTGCTACCTTTTGTTTCTTGATACTCTAAAGTCATTAAAAAAAACATCTTCAAATTCGCTATCTGATTCGTACACTTCCAACAAACTATACAGACGACATCCTTCGATGAAATCAAAGGTTGTAATGCGCGTCACACGTGTTACGCGTTGCGTCGGTGTAGTGTGCACACCCACCGCACACGTCTGACACGTCTCACACGTGTGCGTCGGTCTAATGTAGTTCTAGATTTATTTATTTATTACTAGCTTTTGCCCGCGGCTTCACCCGCGTACATATAAATTATAGACTATTACACTCGGGAATAAAGCAGCTTTCTATAGGTTAACAAAATTTTAGTAATCTGACCAAGTACTTTCAGAGATTACCTCCTACCAACAAAAAAACAAACTTAATGACCTCTAAGTTGTAGCTATCATGAAACAATCAATTTTCGCCCGCATACACAAAATACAGCCTATGTCACTTAGGAATAAAGCAGCTTTCTTTCAGTGAAAAATTTTCGCAGAGATTACCTCCTATAAACAAAAAAAACCTTAAAATTTTTCGTGAAAGAACAACAAACATACATCCATACATATAATTTTTTTTTATACATATTAACCACAGGCTGGTCATTTTTATTTGTCAGATTTTGAAAATTTAATAATTAATTCAGAGTCAGTGTCAGTCTGGTTGTCAGCTGAATTTTTTTGAGAATGTCAGTTATTGAAATTGAGTAAAATGAATTATAGTAAAATGAAGTAGAATGTTGTTATCGGCTGTGAGAACGGCGTCTTCTGCTGATCCAGTCTCAACATGCCTCCGTGCGAGACCTATCCGCCAACCCGTGTGGATATCTCCTGCTGCTCCGGTCTCTGCAAGCCTCTACAGGCTTCTACAGGCCGTGTAAAACCGGTCGCCCTGCCATGTGGACCCTTTTTCGATTCCACTGGTCTCTGAAAGCCTCTGCCGGCCATGTGAAATCTGTCCGCCGCATCCCTGCGAGCCTCTGAGTGCCGCATAGGGTCGTTTCACTCAGCTGCTGTGAGGATCTCGCCGACTCCGCGTCTGCTGACTCTTTTCTTCGTTACATGTGTGCTACATCTCCTTTGGTGTCAGAGTTTGGTGTGCGTAAACGTTTGTGTTTTTTTTACGTGTGTCTTCCTTATGTTTTAGTAGTCGTTCTTGGGGTATAAATAGTGAACTAATACGACTTTGTTTTATTTATTAAATTAAAGGTAAAAGATTTCGCATTTATTTACTCTTTGTTGCCAATCGTGGAATGGTTGACCGAATGGTAGAATGAATAACCGAATGATGGAATGATTGACCGAATGAAGGAATGATTGGGATTAATGTATTTGACACTTGCTGTCAATGTATTTGACAGTTGCTGTCATTTGTGAGAGGGTTAGAAAATTATCCCAAGAGAACATAATCCCAAGATAAAAAGTATTCGTTGTGTTATTCTAGGACATGTTCTACCCGTGTACCAAGTTTCATCGAAATCTATTCAGTAGTTTTTGCGTGAAAGAGTAACAAACATCCATACATACAAACTTTCACATTTATAATATTAGTAGGATTATAATATTAGTAGGATTTACATATTTATTTATATATTCATTTATTTATTCAAGGACAACCAAAAAAGCATACACCATTATACATGCTAAAGATTTAACATTGTTACATTATATAGCGTAGCCTTAATTCAACGCTGCCATGGCATGCATTAAACATAGGAGGAGATATGAACTAAATCTGTGTACTTGTCTAGGAGAGCATTAAGCGCAGACAGTGTCCGAGGTATGCGTGATGTGGAGTGCGCGACTGTGCCACACGTAGGAACTGCCAGGAGCCGGTGTTCCCTACGACCGACGGCTGTAGTGTCGTTACATTACTATTTACATTCCGTACTTACTTTATCTTTGGTCAAACTTGTGTAAAGCAACAGACAAGAAAAGCAACGATAGTAACAAAGAACCAACAAAACGTTGCAGAATGGATAAATCATCTTCCACATGGATATAGTCGTCGTGGCCGCCGAGGCGCCTCGGACGGCAGAATCGCACTACAACACACTACGACTACACAGTTATACAACTCTGCTTGCTCTTGCCGGCAATGAAGGCGTGATGTTATGTTATATTAATAAACTGTTTTATTTACTTGAATGTTTTCTGTACAAGTAGTTCTATAATGGGTCGTAGCCTCGTAGAGCTACGAGTCGCTACGAGCCGCTACGAGCTGCTACGAGCTGCTACGAGCTGCTACGGCGTAGCAAAAACGTAGCAATACTTAGATTGTGAATTATTTTAAATGAACTTATTTATTGAAGCGTATAGTACCGCGAACATCTGGCCGGAATTGGTTTTAACCAACTTCAAAAAGAAAGAGGTTCTAATAGAAACTCCTTCTTTATGTTCGGCTGAATGTATTTTTTTTTTGTAATGGATAGGCTCGCGTTTGACCACTATCTCACCTGATGGTAAGCGATGATGTGGCCGACGATGGAACACGCTTGCCTAGAAGCAATCTATTCGCTCTTGACTTAAAGATCCCTAGGTTGTAGCTATCAGGAAACACAGACTCTGGCAGGGAATTTCACTCCTTAGCTGTACTTATAATGATTAAAAGAAGATACTATTTTTATAAGGCTCACTGATATATCTCGGTCACTAAAATTGTGGACCGATTTGAATTTTGCTGTTTCTTATTGAAATGTTATGCTTTCGAGTTGGTCCCATAGAAATATTGTTATGATCTGACGATGAACTTTGAAGATATGGAACAGAACTCTTCATGGGTTCACATAAGAACTGTCGTAACAAGTAAAATTGCTTTGTTCATACATGAACTTGTTGTGTATTTGTATTTGTGTTACGGAGTCAGTAGGTATGGTACCACCAGATCTCTATCATCCTCCTTTAGATATAAATATAAATTTCGGCACAGCTTCCCATAACAATTCGTTACAACCCAGTAACAATGAACGGTCTACAGATTGGAACTTCAACAAGTGTAATTATGAGCTCCTTGATACTTTATTGGCGGAGGAACAATGAACATCTGTAGCTCTGGCGCCTGACACAGCTACCGGTATAAATAGTTTTTATGAAATAGTGTATAAAATATTTGACCAATGTGGCATACATTGGTCAAATATTGTATACTGATATATAAATATTTTATACTACTAAAAAACAGAGAAGTAAATTCAGCAGGAAGTGTTATCCGGTCTGGTTCACTCGCGACATAATAGCCTATAAATCTAAACTACATGAGACTTGGAAACAATCTCGTTGTTCCACCGACTATAATGTTTTCTCTTCATTTAGACGAACCCTTAAACAACGCATCTCGATTGCTTATAAGTCCCATTTACATTACATCGAAAACAATATAAAACAAAACCCAAAACAATTTTGGCAGTACATTACAAGTTTACGATGTAAAGGTGGCTTTCAATCTACTGTCATCTACCACGGCGAAACGTTATCTGGTGTTGATGCAGCCAATGCGTTTGCAGATTACTTCTCCAGTGTCTTTCTTCCTGATTTTCCTGAGCTAGATGCCAATAAAATCAATACTTCTGATACTACGTCGAACAGCAATTATATCAACATAGCTCAAATTTCCCCTGAAGACGTTGAACGCAGCATTAATAAGCTAAAGCTCAGTAGTTCAGCTGGACCGGATAACATTCCGTCTTCTATGCTAAAGGTTTTAAAGAAATACTTCACTGGACCTTTATGCTGTATTTATAATTTAGCACTCAGTACAGGTAAATATCCATCCCAGTGGAAAGTATCGAGGGTTACACCCATTCCTAAAAAAGGTGTTAAGACGTCCGTTGAAGACTTCAGACCTATCGCTATCCTTTCTTCACCTGCCAAAGTTTTTGAACATATTTTACACAAAGAGATTCTGAGACAAGTCAACAAACATCTATGTGATGAACAACACGGTTTTCGCGTCAAAAGATCAGTTAATACGAACCTCGTAACATTAGCCGATTACATCACTACCAGTATGGACCGAGGAAAGTAGGTGGATGTATTATACTTTGATTTTCAAAAAGCTTTCGATATAATCAATAACGACATCCTAATAGAAAAATTAAGCGCCATAGGTTTTGCTCCCAGTCTCCTTATATTGATCGCTGACTATCTCCGTGATCGTCAACAGTATGTACGACTGGGCCTATACAATTCTCAGCCGTACAACACACGTTCAGGAGTCAGCCAGGGTTCAATTTTAGGACCTTTATTATTCCTTATAATGATAAACGACATTCCACAAGTTCTAAACCACTCCAAATGTTTACTATATGCCGACGATTTAAAATTATACTCTGAGATTCAAACTCTAGCAGATTGTGTAGCCATCCAAAAAGATATTGACGCTTTAAGTGAGTGGTCAGTGATTAACAAAATGAATTTCAATCCATCTAAATGTAGCATTATGAGTTTTAGTCGTTCACAAAACCCAGTGCAATACACTTATACTATAAATGATGTAGAAATAGCAAGAGTGATGACGACTAAAGATCTTGGTGTTATCTTCGATACTAAGTTTAATTTTCATGATCACACTACTTCTCTAGCCAAAGAGTCATTTCGGAGGTTGGGGTTTGTCCTTAGAAATTGTCGTGAGTTTACAAACCATCAAGTAATCCGACTTCTGTATAACACGCTTGTTAGAAGCAAACTTGATTCAAGCTCGTGTGTTTGGAATCCACATGAGAAGTCCTATACCCTTATGATAGAAAAAGTCTGTTAGGTTGTTTGGGTTTTACTTCTCTCCAGGTTAGACGAGCCTTTGATCAGCTTGTAACTGCCTGCAAGATCATACACGGAAAAATCGATTCGCTTAGTCTGCATGTGGAGCTGTGTAAAATTTTTGTTCCTGATAACTATTGCCGGGCAAGACGGCATAAATTATTTGTAGTGCCGCGCTGCCGTACGGTTGCACGACGTATGTCACCTATTCCGCGAATGTTAATCGCACTCAACGCTCTCCTTGAATCCAGTCCTAGACTAGATCTATTCGCTGATGAATGGAAGGAGATATTGATCGAATGTCTGGCGATTTGCGAGAAGACTGAATAAGAGGTTTAGTTGTATTATTTGTTATATTTTCTTTAATTAGGTTTTACATAATTTGTACCTTTTGTAATCAGTGTGATTGGCATTCTATCGTTCTGGTTAAATAAATAAAATAATAAATGACATGTAGTCGATGACTGACTGAAGAAAAAAAGGGAAGGGGATATATCAAACTGATCCGATGATGAAGCCGGAAGGTAGGCACCGGCACTCTGTCAGTGTAATCTAACCGTGTTTGGGATTATTAGAATTGTTATGAGATGTACTCTGGCTATAGCCATGGTACCGTATAAGGTACCGAGCTAATCTGATGATGGAAGGTGAGCACAAAAGCTCCGTAATAAAACAATGTATCCTAGCCGTGCCTTGGATTATTGGAATTTTCATGCAATGTTTTAATTATTGAATTCTATAAGTACCTTAATATGGAATTTGCACACTTTAAGTTTGACTGAGGGGTACTTTTTAGCTGTAGAATTTTTTTTATATATACAAAAAAAAAATTGCAACCCATTTCACTGATGAAAAAATACAAAAAAATGCAATAAGTATAAAATTTATTTCGGAAGTTAGTAAATAACGAAGACACAAAACTATTAGAAACTATACTATATATAGAAGAAAGAAAGAAAGAAAGAAAACATGTTTATTCTGCCCGTCTAGACACACAAATAATAACAAAATAAAAATTAATAAAAGAAAAACAAAATAAAAATAAAAATTAAAAAAAGAAAAACAAAATAAAAATAAAAATTAATAAAAGAAAAACAAAATAAAGATAAAAATTTGTTGCCATAACGTCAAGTGTAGACCAGGCCTAACAGATTTGAACCATAGACAACTTTGTTGCCTAGGTTGTCTATTAAAACACGCGTAATAATAACAATGTAATCTGTGCGACGCCGGCCGCCTCGAGATAGACAAACAAAAATAAAAGTTAAAAACAAAACAAATACAATATAAATACATTCAAATTGTGCGTCGCATCTAGGCAAGAATAGGCCGTTGCTCAGCTTATACTGTGACGCTGGACAAATCCAGCAATCTACAGTGCTGGTTTTCAGCAACCACCGTGAGTGACAAATTGGCGTCCCTTCCGTGAGTAGGTAAACAATAATCCAAGGTCAGTATACATTCTTCTAACATTGAGTTAAATACATACATTATTAAAATTATACAATATGAAAACAAACAAAACATGGCCATAAAGAAAACAACATTAACCAAACTACTATATAAACTATAGAAACAACGACTTCCGAAAGAAAAGTTAATTTGTACTTTTTAGAGTTTTTAGGGTTCCGTACCTCAAAAAGAAAAAACGGAACCCTTCCCTTATAGTGGCTTTGTTGTCCGTCGGTCTGTCTGTCTGTCAGTCTATCTGTCTTTTAAGACCTTTTGTCTCAAGAGCGCGTGGAGGTATCGAGTTGAAATTAAAACCATATACTCACATCTGCAGTCCTTCAAAAAATCAAATTTCTAAATATCGAAAAAAAAAAGATACGGCCGCTTATGTCGCAAAAAACGTGTATTTTGACACTCGCAAAGGAATCTAAATTCATAGAGTACTACCCGTTGTCCTAGAATCCTGAAATTTGGCATGAAGCAGTCTCATAGCACAAGTATGGTAAAATATCTGAAAACTGTTTTGTAAACACGAAATTCTTATAAACTCACCGGTCATGTGTTGATGTTTACTGTATTAGAGTAAGATCCCAGGGTCGCCAGACGTCACGTATTTTCTGACGAACGAAATGTGGACGATTGAGTACTGTTAGTATGTACTAAGAACGCATGCCTACCTGCTAGCTTGCTTAGACGACCAATTTTCAGGTATCATGTAATCAAGGTACATAAAATCATTACTTACTGCAGGTAAATTCTCCAAGCTCATTTTTACGTATATCTTAGGCAATATCTTTAAAATCAAGTCGCCTTTCCTTTGATTCCTTGGGCCGTATTGTTTTACAGAAGCTTTAAAGCTCCTAAAATAATGACATAACTTCACGTAAAATTCTCATGTTTGATTTTTATATGTTCACAACTTCATGTATTTTATCCTTGTCGGGGTACCAAACTTTAGATTTATTAGAAATTTAAATTTCATAATTGCAATTCACGTGTTTTAGTCGAAAAAAGAATCAGTTTTGTAATCTGCAGACTAATGGCCAATCATACGGTATGCTTGGCCATTAGTCTGCTGATTACCCTACTCATTAGGAAGTCTACATATCTAGTTAATATAAGAACTTAAACATTTTTTTTGACCTCGCCGACTCTACGTCTACTGACTCTTTTCTACGTTATATTAAAATTTGTGCTACATCTCCTTTGGTGTCCGAGTTTGGTGTTTATCCCAGGATAAAAAGTATCTTATGCGTTATTCTAGGACATGGTCTAGCCGTGTACCAAGTTTCATCGAAATCCGTTCAGTAGTTTTTGCGTGAAAGAGTAACAAACATCCATAAATCCATACATATAAACTTTCATATTTACGAGTATAATATCTAATAGGATATACGGTACATACACCAACATATTTTTTTTACAATTTTTGTCTGTCTGTTTGTTTCGGCTAATCTCTGAAATGGCTGGACCGATTTTGACGGGACTTTTTTGTCAGGTAGCTGATGTAATAGGGAGTAACTTAGGCTACTTTTATTTTAGAAAAAAAGAATTCAAAATCCTGTTGTCCACACGAACGCAGTCGCGTGCATCTATACATACATATATAAATAAAATTGGAGTGTCTGTTTGTAATACTGAAATAAGCGCTTTTTACTAAATGCGTATGAATCTAAATACAGTACATACACCAAAATAACAATTTTTACAATTTTTGTCTGTCTGTCTGTTTGTTCTGGCTAATCTCTAAAATGGGGTGTACTATGCCGAATCGAATGCCAAATAGTCGAACATCAATTAATCGAACACTTTAAATCGAACACCTAAATACTCGAACGGTCATAATATGGAATGATTAATAAATCGAACACTCAATAGGTATCGGTGATCGAGTAGGTATTTAGGTGTTCGATTAATTGATGTTCGACTATTTGGCATTCGATTCGATTTCGACTTTTATTGGCAGGTAGCTGATGTAATAAGGAGTAACTTAGGCTACTTTTATTTTAGAAAAAATGAATTCGAAATCCTGTAGTCCACGCGAATGAAGTCGCGGGCACAGCTAGTGTATATAATTTGAACCCAATCCGTCCAATAAATTCGGAGGCTGTGACAGATGGACATACATCAAACTTATGTATGGCTTGTGTGTGGCAGACTTCTACTGACTACAACCAACGTGTGTCCCTGCAGTTGTCCTTCGCGCTCCAGGGCTCTGGTAACTAACTCTTTGGAACAATCCCGCAGCCCTAGCAAGCGGTGGCCCAAGTGGGCCCGGTTCATTTTGCTCGTTTTGTCCATACGACCCGCGACGACAGCTGAGGCATAAGGATTTCCTCTCCTTCATGATCTCCGCCACCACCTTCGCTTGCATTACTACTTCGCAGGAACTGACTGCTTCCTATCCTTCTCGCTCCTTACCACCACCACCACCACTATCAGCCGCCTGCACCAAGACCAGGCGCTAGAGATCGCCGCCAACAATCAGCTCGACGAGGACACCCAGTCCTCCACCCAAGTGGGGCAGACTTCCTCCGTATGGTCCACCATGTCTTTTGAGTGATTAGCATAATATTGACACCTGGACGTTTCTTCTCTACGAATCCAAAACAGATACTTCCTGAAACGGGTCACCGATCATAGGTGTTTCAGGAAAACACCTATGACCGGTGAATATGCGTCATCATCTTCCTGCCCTAGTCCCGTTTTATTTGGGGTCGGCGCCACACGTTTTTTTCTTCCATTCTGTCCTGTCACTCGTCACGCTATCACTAACTGTATGTGTGTTAGGCGGAAAGTCAAGATGCCTTAGCGTCTTTACAACCACTCCTAAAAGATATATTTATTTATTTATTTATAAAAACAAAGGTTTTCCTTAGGTTTACAAAAAAGCACACAATTAGACCCCTGGGGTCTGTCTCAGCGTGCCACAACCTGACAATTAGTCAACGCGCTATAAACTGTCAAGTTCAAATTGACTCGATATAGTAATCCTTCAACTTACGCTTTATGTTTTTGGTATTGAAAGAGCATCTGACGTCTCCAGGTATCTGATTTATTAGATTAGGTATTGAATAAGAAGCTGTACGCTTGCCATTAAAGTTATTTTTGCGTGGCACTTGAAGGAGCTTAGATTTAGCCTGCCGTGTGTTCACGTCATTTTTTAGTGGTATTTGAATATCGCTATTATCAAAATATAAATAATAATAAATATACCGCCGTAATTGTGGCGTGCTCAAGGTTAGTTTCGAAAGACAGCGCGAGCCCCGGTATGAAGGCTTGAAGGAACGGGGTGGGTTTTTGGTCAGTAAGAGTCTGACACTATCTCCCGCTCCACCCAAGAGCGGGGCTGTCATTGATGATTTTCCCACCAAAAAGGTTCGAACCTTAAAATCTTGTTTTTATACCAGAATAGCTACAAAATCCCAAATAACACTCTTATCTCAGACTGAATTAGTTGGAGCCATTTTATCGGATTTCAGTTTCCGTACAATTATGGTATTATTAGGGTTGGCCCACACCGAGAAGCGACGCCGTATGAAGCTGCGCGCTTTTTAAGATAGCCATATGAAATAGAACTTTATTTACTACTCTAAAAGGTACACATTTCTATGAGAATTCTACAACAGAAAAAATCGCAACCTGCAGTGCCATACATTTTGCAAGTTTTAAATTTTTTTGCGTAGTGTGTATGTTAGTTTGTTCAGGCCAGATCTTGCAAGTTGAGTGAGTACCATTTCCTCTCATCCCTCGGAGTTTAATCTTCACAAGTTGGTTCACTTCCAATAACAATGCTTTTTTTATGGAAAGCATGACCTGACGCGGCATCCAGATAAAAGAAATCTTCAGCGGTGGCGGTAGCAGTGATTTGTGTACTTATATTTTTTTGTTTGTTTTATTCACCTGCTGCTTCACATTGCACCTTACGCCGTTACCTATGATGCGTTTTACCCCGCGCTATGCAGTGCGAAATAACTGGCCACTTCCATTCCACGACGCCCACGCCGTCGCGTCGCATTGCGTCTCGGGGTGAGCTGCCCCTAACGTTAGTGTGATAATTCTATCGTATATAGGTATATAACTGGTGGTACCGAAAAGTTGTTTTGAATCTTTTTTTATTATTGTACTTATTACTCTTAGATGGTTTGATCAGTATTACCTTGGAGTTTTATATCTAAGAGGCTCATGACGGTATTGTATCAGTCTTTTGCTCACGCTTCGCTTGCATCAATGTACATTTCTAGAAAATAGATTTTTTTTCGGTATTCATGGTACCTTATGTTTATTTCTGTATCGCTTATTTTAAGAAGGAATTTTTAAGTAACCTTCGATTTAATACTCTCCCGCGATTCCTGTACTCTCACAATATACATACGAAATGTCAGCATAACAAACTTTAAGACTTAAAGTGCGAATGAGAGTATGTTTGTTCATGTACATTGACGCAAGTGAGGCCTCTTGACGTCTTCATGACAGAAAAGATTTGGATGAAACCTAGCATACGGCCAGACCATGTCGTGCAATAGAACCCACTTACTTAGTTAACTTAGTTTATTACTATATTAATAATAAATTATGTTTAAATTGTTTTAATCAAATTTGCAAACTAAGGACACAGGAAGTAGGTACACGATAAAACAAATAGCCAAAAAAATACAGTCAATTTTATTTTTGACGGAAACAAGTGATAAGCATATGAGTGTTCGGAATAAAATAAAGATAAAATGTTTTATCTTTATTTTGCCCATATTTTTTGATAGGTTTTACCCACGGCGTGACGGAAATGAGTACAAGGCACTAACCAACACTTTGCTTTAATATTCTCCGTGCTGTGACCGGGAGTAGACGTCTCATCTGCTGGAACAACTTTGCCTGAAGAAGAAAATGCAGTCCACGCGTGTTCTAACGTTGATATTATTACTATTCGTTGGGCTGGTACATTCTTTTTCCTGGGGTAAGTCAAAGTTTGTTCTTTAATTCTAAGTCAGACGGATAAATTATCACGGCTTAACAGAACTATTAACAATTTACTTTCAAAAGTTATCAGTATAACTACATATTCTGCAATATTTGTCGGCTTTTAGTATCGGTATTAAATTTAAAGAAAATAAAATTCTGATTATAAGGTTTCAGGAAAAAAATCTTCTATTTTAAAACTACCTAGTCACAATTTTATAAGCACAAATATTTTTTTGCCATCTAGAATAACAATCCTTGAGAAAAACATTAGTTTGGTTGCGAAGACCTGGGAACGGTGGAATGTCCGTCCGCGCACAGTTTCATTGTATGTTTTTAATATATAAGGGCCTGTCCGCACAGCGGTATTTCACCGCGCGGAAAATATTCGCGCGGATTGATTTCACCGCGCACCGCGTCAAATCTGCAAGAAATCACAGAATTTTTTTATCGCGCGTTTTTTTTATCGCCTGTGTGGAAACTTCCATAAGATTCAAAGTGTTACAGAATAACGAAAAAAAAACCGCGCGGTGAAATACCGCTGTGCGGACAGGCCCTAACTCCTCTTTCTCAGAGAATTATACCAGTTATTGTATAACGTAGGTATATGTTTAGAACGCTGAGCTTTTTCGAACTACAAAGTTATGTTTGCCCTTCAACCCGGAATCAGAAAATCATAGGCCATGTGGTTGATGAGAGACCCTCTTGGTGCAAGGATTTTTTTTATCTTTATGCATAAATCAACGATGCTAAACCAAAGTATGCCTGTACGCTTCGGGATCGTCCATTACCTATTCGCGTAAGGTTTAAAAGGGCTTATTTTTTGAAGTGGAATGTCATCCTATATTCAGTCATTCATGACTTCTCCCGCTCTGGGTTGAGCGTGTCAAGCGTGACAGACTTTTACTGACTAAAACCTTCCTTTCAGTTTCCCTTTGCATTTTATCACTATGGTGACGTAGGTACACAACGTAGTACATGTGACGTTTATTTCTTTGTTGATCTTGCGATTCCTAAACTGAAAAACGACAAATGACCTTAACTTGCTGATCCCATGTAACGTTTCTCCGGTCGCCGCGACAGCCACCCGGCTCGGTTTTGCCAGTTGTCAACAAGTCTGTGACTTTGGTGAAGAAACCTCACTACGTATCTGTCACGTACTTTTCAAATCCCATTCCCCCTCGCGATCCAGAGGGAACGGTTTAAAAAGTTGCTAAAAAATATCACGTGATTAACGGACCTCACTGGGCATTTTTTTCCAATTAACTTTAGGGTAATGAAGAGAAAAATTATGTTTTAGGTTTCATCTGTCTGTATCCATCGCTGACATGTTTTAAATATGGCAAAAGTCTTATTATGGGCGTAGAGATAATCATTTTAAAACTACTTAAAATTAAAATTCTGCAAACTTAACCGACAGATGTGTTGGGGAATTTGTTGCATCGCTTCTTCTCCATGTCCAAATATCGGGAAGTCGTGACGGGCGGGCGTTTTTAGAGACAGTCTTTACCTACGTATCTACATTTTGAGTTTATATAGAAATATCAGCATGTCAGCTCGTCGTCCTGCCCTTCGGTAACCGTCCGACGAGTTGGGGTAATGGAGCACTCTCCTGGTGCTCCTCAAAACGATGTCAGCAACCGTAGGCGCCCAGCGTAGCGCCGATGCGCGCTAGAGCCGTTCTGAAAAAGAAACTTGTTGTTTTAGTCAGTAAAAGTCTGACATTCCCCCCCTCCCTGCACCATCTTAGAGAGAGAGAGAGAAGTCATTGGATGATTTGCCACCTTAAAAAGAATAACATCTGCTATTGCTAATTTGAGCAATTTTACTTGGTGAAAATTCTTTTAAAACTCAAAAACTTGCGTACCTACCGGTAAAAAGACTAAAACGATCAAAATAATTTTAATTTCGGAAGTCGGTGTTTTTCGTTATTGTTTGTTCCATAATTATTTAACACCGACTTCCAAAATTAAAATTATTTTGATCGTTTTAGTTTTTTTTTTGTGAAGTCGGTTATTTTTTTTTATAAAAAGTTTTTTATTTCACACTTTTTAGTTGCAATACACTTACAGCCAGAGTACCTTTTTCTCATGACAATTCCAACTAACTCAAACCCTGCTAGAATACATCATTTTCTTATGAAGTTCCCGTGTCTCCTTCCACCTTCCGGCTCCATCATCAGATCACTTCGATAGTACCTTATAGCCAAAGTGCATCTCATGACAATTCTAATAAGCCCAAACACTGCTAGAACACATTGCTTAATTACGGAGTTCCGGTGCCTATCTTCCAGCTCCATCACTATCATCAGGTCACTTTGATGATACCATTTTCAACATAACTATTCAGAACTATTCATTAATTTGTATTGTCATAGTCGCTTAACTATGTTCATTGTGATATTTGTTTGAGTATGAAGTTCCGTTGGCAATTTCTGGTCTTCTTCACCAGTTCCACTTCATCAAATGTCACTTTTTGACTGTAAATGCTTAATTCCTTGTTGAAAATATTAAAATGACTACATAGTTGCCTATAATATTTGAGGAGTTCCCTCAGTTCAGCCAAGATCCCGACTTGGTGACTATGGGACCATTTAGGAACTATACCCTTTCCAAAAAAAAAAGAATTTTTCAAATGGGTCGGCAAGCGACGAAGTTATGCGCGAACATACATAAAAAAAAAGTACAAACATCCGAATTGAGAACGTCCTCCTTTTTTAGAAGTCGGTTAAAAAACTACTTACTAGATCTCGTTCAAACCAATTTTCGGTGGAGGTTTGCATTAATTTGCATGGTAATGTACATCATATAATTATTTTTTATAGTTTTATCATTCTCTTATTTTAAAAGTTACAGGGACACACACATTTTATCACTTTAGAAGTGTCTCTCGCGCAAACCTATCAGTTTAGAAAAAAATGATATTAGGAACCTCAATATCATTATGTAGACCTGTCCATAGATACCCCAAACGTATGTTTTAGTACGTAGGGTTTGATATTTTTTTGTTGTTTTAGTTTCAGTTCTAAGTATAGGGAACCCCCAAAATTTATTGTTTTTAGGTCTATTTTTGTGTGGAAATCTTTATGCGGCTTACAGAATACATCTTACTTACTCTTCACTCTACACTTACCAAGTTTCAACAGTATAGTTCTTATGGTTGCGGAAAAAAGTGGCTAGAGATGTGCCGTTGCCGGCAATATTTCCCGGAGCGGGAATATTGGTGGCAATATTGCCCGAAGTATGAATATTGGTGTTCTCTAGCTGTGACATACGGATGGAGAAACAGACATGACGAATCCATAATGGTTCCCTTTTTTGCCATTTGGCTACGGAACCCTAAAAATAAAATAAAAAGACAGTGTTCAATAACTGCATGCTGTGGCATAGTGCGACTTTTTTTATTTTGTTAGCGGGACCGTATTTGATTCACATATCGTCAAAGAGTGAAATAGTAAGCAGATTTCCGTACAGTAAAACTGCTACTGAGACATAAACGAAAAACGAAAATAAAAATAAAATTATTTATATATTTATTTATTATACCATCAATGCTTGACTACAGGCCCCTAAGTCTGCTATTTTTATAAATTCGTCATTTCAACACGATCCCATCGTCATTTTGCTAAAAGTTGGTAATCTGCTAATTCATAATGATCGATCATTGATCGGTCAATGGTCTTGTAATAGAATTGCGGTAGAATGATAATTTCGAGCATATTAAAACCAATAACTGCACAATAACGTTCTAATGATAAAACACTGATCAAATAAACTGTCAAAGTTTTAGCAGATTACCGCAAACGTCAAATATTTATTTGTCAATATGTACGAGATTACCATTCTATGTCACTTCTTTCAATGGAGTATCAGTGGTTGACCATTGGAAAGTCATAATGACGCCATTATATTAGTAGATTACCAAACTTGTCAAAATCGACAATTATGACATCAATGATAGACTATTCTGACACTATTGTAATAGCAGACTTGAGGCCCTGGGACCCGTCAAGCATTTCTCAATTGCCCTGTAGTCAAGCATTGATGGTATAATAAATAAATATATAAATAATTTTATTTTTATTTTCGTTTTTCGTTTATGTCTCAGTAGCAGTTTTACAGGACCGGTCGTTGTGGTGACACTTGGAGGAAGCTTACGTCCAACAGTGGACGTCTTTCAGCTGGAATGATGATGATGATGATGAAGCCTCACAGATCAGGGCCTCAAGTCTGCTATTACAATAGTGTCAGAATGGTCTATCATTGATGTCATAATTGTCGATTTTGACAAGTTTGGTAATCTACTAATATAATGGCGTTATCATGACTTTCCAATGGTCAACCACTGACACTCCATTGAAAGAAGTGGCATAAAATGGTAATCTCGTACATTTTGACAAATGAATATTTGACGTTTGCGGTAATCTGCTAAATCTTTGACAGTTTATTTGATCAGTGTTCTACCATTAGAACGTTATTGTGCAGTTATTGGTTTTAATATGCTCGAAATTATCATTCTACCACAATTCTATTACAACACCAGTGACCGATCAATGATCGATCATTATGAATTAGCAGATTACAAACTTTTAGCAAAATGACAATGGGATCGTGTTGGAATGACGAATTTATAAAAATAGCAGACTTAGGGCCCAGGTTGAGTGTAGTTGCTCTAAACTGACGCGGCGGGCGGCCGGTGCAAAAATACTATTTTTTTTTTGTTTTGTACACTATATAGGTAACATTGACGAATATTATCCTATACGTATATATATAAAAAAACAATGTTTGTACTCTATGATAATTCATTAGATTGTGATGAAACTATAGGGTGGTCTGAGAACGCCCGAGATGGTTCCTGGCTTAAAAAAAACCCTGGTATCTCCGAAAGGATCGGTCGGATTTTGACGATACTTTCTCTGACGAATAGCTGATGTTACAAAGAATAATTTAAGCTACTTTTTATTGAACGGGATTTCATACTACGAAATACACTAATACTAGACAGGCTCCTCAACAACTGCATTCGGTTCATATTTAATCTTAGAAAATATGACCATATTTCTACTTACAGATCTGAGCTTAAATGGATGCCAATTCGCCAGAGAAGAAATGTGCGCGCACTGACTACACTTTTCTCTCTGCTCAACTCTCCCACGCCTCCATCCTAAGTATCTCATAACTCACTTTCAATTTCTTTGTTCTTCACACGCAAGGAATCTGCGTTCTTCAAACAATCTCCTTCTGCTCTGTCCTTCTCATACTTCTGATTTTGTTCATTCTACCTTCTATATACAGTCCATCCTTCTGTGGAATGCGCTTCCTCTCGATATCAGGACGGCCGAAAGTCGGTATGCATTTAAGCGGAAGTTGCGGAATCATTTTCTACACCAATAGCAGAATCGTCTCAAAACTTCTGTCCTTACTTTATATAAATATATTTATGTAGTATATATATTATATTAAATATATATGTATGTGTATTTTATCTATAATTATGTATATTCTTACTCTTGTTTTAATACCAAAATTTTCTTTTTGTGCGCCTACCATATTGTCTCTTCACCACCCTAAGTTGACTGGTAGAGAATGCCTAAGGCATTAAGTCCGCCTATGTACTTTTTATTGCATGAAGATTAAATAAATAAATAAATACGTCGTCGAAGTTTAACCAAATATAACTGGACTTTCCCTGTGCGGTAGCTAATGTTAAAATGAGTAACATAAGCTACTTGTTGGGGTTGTAATGCCCAACAGTGAAAATATTATGTTTCTGTTAGATATGTAACCTTGTTCAAGGGTGTTATGTTATATAAATAAGTACACGAGTGTTTCCCTTGATGGATTTATTTGTCTTGAAATAATTCGACTTAATTATTATTTTTATTATTATTATATCTAGCCCATACTGTCCCACTGCTGGGCAAAGGCCTCCCTCCACTCCTTCCAATGTTCCCGGTTTGTTGTTAATCAATCAAGTTGTAGGTAATTAAAGTGTTAACCGAAACCTATAACGTGTGACTGCGGCTTTTCTTTTTGTTCTGTTCTTGTTTTTCCAGTTACCTTGTCTATTTCAGCAAACTGAAAATCTTGTTTCATACGTTTTCAGCGTCGTTTTTTGTCGTAGTCGGGTTTTAGTTTTTTACTTTTTTTTCTTTTTGAAGTACGGGACCCTAAAAAGTGACATTTACTTTTAATTGAGTATTATTATTACTAACCGGTCAACTGTCAACCACCTGCGCTGCTTGAATCAATACGTAATTAGGTACAAATGCATGAGTAGAACTCCCAAGTGTCAGTTTATTATACTTTTTTTTTTATTTATTTATTTATCATTTATACAAAGATTACAGAATTATTTAGTTTAAATAGCAACCAAAAAACCACTAAGGTTTAAACTTGTGCTATCATGAATCCATCTCAATATAGAAACAAATTGAGTTTTCAATTTTATACGTTTACGTTATTGTCGATATTAATTTATAAAAAACTTTCTGTAAATAAGTAGAAAACATTCTTAGACAATACTTAAGTAATATTGCTTAAGTTTACATTTGATATTTTTAGGTGTAATATTTCTTTTTATTTCTGAGGGTAGGCCATTAATAAGTCGCGGCACAATGTACCCGCTAGTTCGCTCGCCATACGTGTTGTTGGCGCGCTGTGTACGAAGCCTATTCTCAGAAACTGCCCGAGTGCATACAGGATGTTCGATTTTGTTTATTAAATTTTCATTGAAAAATTGTTCTTTTAATAACAGAAAATTTATTTGAGTATGAACTGGTAGGACATTACAGTGTTTAAAGAGACCATTTATATTATCGTAAAATTGATTTCTAATTTTAGGAGATACTATTGTTTTTAAAATTTGTAGTTGTATTTTGTAAATACTGTCAAGATAAGTTTTATAGGTACGACCATAGCTACTAAGGCCATACTGGATGTATGATTCTGCCATAGCGTAATAAAGCATTATCTTCACTTTGAAGGGCAGACGGTTTTTTAGTATGGTCATAATAGCAAGAAATTGTCGAAGTTTATCGCAAACACGTTCTATGTGATAACTCCAGTTAAACTTGTCGTCTATAATTACTCCCAGATATGTTTGTTTACTGACAGCATCTATTTGCGGACAGTTACAGTTGATCGCATTGACTGTATGCAAGCAGTCATGGTCATGGGCTATTAAGTTCTGCACGGGTAATTTTTTAATGTATGGAGATTTAATAACCAATAATTTAGTTTTGCTTGCGTTAAGTACTAAGCCAGCATCATGACACCACCTTGTTAGAGCATCCAGATCGAACTGTAAGCGTTCGCATGCTGTTTTAGGATTTCTATCTGCAATGACAAGGCAAGTGTCATCCGCAAACTGATAGCATGTACTGTTTGTGATGCAGTTATTCATATCATTTACATACGATAAGAAATGCAAGGGGCCTAATACTGAACCCTGAGCTGTTTCCTCAGTTACAGCCATGCGCACACTACAGATGTTATCAACTTTTACAGTAAAGGTTCGATTTTGAAGATAATTTTTACACCAGTTGAGTAATGGACCACGTACTCCGCAGTCATCTAATTTATCAACCAGCTGGTTGTGAATGTGTGTGTCAAAGGCACGTGAGAAGTCAATAAAGAGCGCAAGAACGTATTTTTTATCATTTAGGTGCTTATTGACTTCATCGGTGAAGTTTGACAAGAGGTTCGTGGTGCTTTTGCCGGCCTGAAAACCAAATTGATATCGGCTAATTACATCGTGTTGCTTATAAAATGCATGGATTTGTTCACAGACATATTTTTCAACTATTTTGTCAATAGACGAGAGCAATGTTATCGGACGATAGTTTGAATAATCGTTTTTAGGGTTCCGTAGCCAAATGGCAAAAAACGGAACCCTTATAGATTCGTCATGTCTGTCTGTCTGTCTGTCTGTCTGTCCGTCCGTATGTCACAGCCACTTTTTTTCCGAAACTATAAGAGCTATACTGTTGAAACTTAGTAAGTAGATGTATTCTGTAAACCGCTTTAAGGTTTTCACACAAAAATAGAAAAAAAGCAATAAATTTTGGAGGTCCCCATACTTAGAACTGAAACACAAAAATTTTTTTTTCATCAAACCCATACGTGTGGGGTATCTATGGATAGGTCTTCAAAAATGGTATTGAGGTTTCTAGTATCATTTTTTTCTAAACTGAATAGTTTGCGCGAGAGACACTTCCAAAGTGGAAAAATGTGTCCCCCCCCCCTCTAACTTCTAAAATAAGAGAATGATAAAACTAAAAAAAATATATGATGTACATTACTATGTAAACTACCAACGAAAATTGGTTTGAACGAGATCTAGTAAGTAGTTTTTTTTTATAACGTCATAAATCTAAAAAAATACACTATTATTAAAACATCGATCAAAGTTACAACGAACTACAAGAACTTTTATATTATGTTACTTCCTGCTACGGAACCCTCCACGGGCGAGTCCGGCTCGCACTTGGCCGGTTTTTTTTTACCTCTTTTATGGATTGGCCTTATACAACCTATCTTTAAGTCATCTGGGTATATACCACTTTCAATGCTTCGGTTAATTAAGTCAGCAATAGGTTTGGATATACTATCACCCATCATTTTAATATCCGAAACTTTAATATTATCTGGACCTGGAGCTTTTCTTGAGTTAAGTTGTTTAATAATTTTATGAACGCTGCTAGCCGAGGCTTTTTTAAACAACATACTAGAATCCTAGGGTATACGTGTTGCTTTAGGATCTGTTATTTTAATATTACAGTTAGGAACTATGTCTTTAACCGCTCTGTCAAAACAATTTGCAAAGTTGTCAGCGATGGTTTTGGTAGTGATTCCTTGCGCATCAAAAGTTCTAAGAATAGCCGTGTCAAGTGACAAGGTCACTCTGCCTAACATTTAGTTTAGGATAGTGTACATTTTTTTTACGTTTTTAAAATTATCACTAATATATTGCATATAATAATTATTTTTTCGGTTTTCTAATATTTTATGAATTTTATTTCTGATTTTATTGTATTCTAATTTGATTATTGAATTTTTTAAATTATTTTTCCAATCACTATATAATTTATCTCTTTTATCACAAAGCCGGGTAATATTTTCATCAATCCAAGGTGCAGTAAAATGTTTCGAAAACCTGCCAGTCGATTTACTTGCTTTATTATTATTTGCAGACTTCTCTGCGTTATCAAACGCTTTATAAATAAAACTTAAAATGTCGTTAGGGGAATTCATACTATTTGTTTTTGTCCAGTCAACATTTTGAAGTTCTTTGTAAAAGATATCGTAATTAATAGATTTTTTTGGAACAACCTGTATACACTTGGGGTCTCGAAACAACTCGTCACCGCAGGTAAAGATAATACCCCGATGGTCAGCTAATACGACATCGAGCACCGCCGCGAACGGTTGCAGTGTGGGAAAACGTGCAAATATGTGGTCAATACAGGACTTAGTGATTAAATCTTTTTTAGTTTCAATTCGCGTATACCTAATCCGTTATTCCACACAACAATCCATGTTCGCTAAGTGTTCTTAAATATGAATCTCTGTATGCTGAGCTTTCTTTCAGATTAATGTTCGTATCACCAATAAGAAGTAAGTTTTGTTTGGAATCCTAGGAGCATTTTATCCTGTTTTTTATTTTGTCAAAAATGATAACAGAATCTACATAAAAAAATGTTTTGTCGAATACAGTTTTTTTTCTTTCTTGAATTCTTAACTGAAGTACCTAGAACCATCCAAAAACACCGTGCGATGGTCGTGTGTGTGAGTTGTTAAGACCTCGTAGTCATTTCGTCCTTACAGTCTTTGGTTGGAGTTGTTGTTGACCGACGTCAACAACAGCAGAAGGTTGTCAATGCGGTTGTATTCTTTTTATTTTTGCGTCCTCCGAACTCGTCATTTATGAACCGATTCAGAAAATTCTTGTTTTTATTTGATAAGATACAATTCAAATCGATTTCATTTTTTGTTCTAATAATAGAATTCAATAATTATAGGCTATAGCATTCTCGAGGAGGATTCCTCTGGGCTATCCAACACTAGATGGACCGATGACCTGGTGAGTGTCGCGGGAATTTGATGGATGCGAGACGCACAGGACCGTTCGTTGTGGCGGCATTTGGGGGAGGCCTATGCCCAACATGTCTTTCGGCTTAAAAGATGATGATGACGATCAAATACCATACGACTTTTTAGGGTTCCGTAGCCAAATGGCAAAAAACGGAACCCTTATAGATTCGTCATGTCTGTCTGTCTGTCTGTCCGTCTGTCTGTCTGTCTGTCTGTCTGTCTGTCTGTCTGTCTGTCTGTCCGTCCGTATGTCACAGCCACTTTTTTCCGAAACTATAAGAGCTATACTGTTGAAACTTTGTAAATAGATGTATTCTGTGAACCGCATTAAGATTTTCACACAAAAATAGAAAAAAAGCAATAAATTTTGGGGGTCCCCATACTTAGAACTGAAACTCAAAAATTTTTTTTTCATCAAACCCATTCGTATGGGGTAAATATGGATAGGTCTTTAAAAATTATATTGAGGTTTCTAGTATCATTTTTTTCTAAACTGAATAGTTTGCGCGAGAGACACTTCCAAAGTGGAAAAATGTGTCCCCCCCCCCTCTAACTTCTAAAATAAGAGAATGATAAAACTAAAAAAAATATATGATGTACATTACTATGTAAACTACCAACGAAAATTGGTTTGAACGAGATCTAGTAAGTAGTTTTTTTTTATAACGTCATAAATCTAAAAAAATACACTATTATTAAAACATCGATCAAAGTTACAACGAACTACAAGAACTTTTATATTATGTTACTTCCTGCTACGGAACCCTCCACGGGCGAGTCCGGCTCGCACTTGGCCGGTTTTTTTTTACCTCTTTTATGGATTGGCCTTATACAACCTATCTTTAAGTCATCTGGGTATATACCACTTTCAATGCTTCGGTTAATTAAGTCAGCAATAGGTTTGGATATACTATCACCCATCATTTTAATATCCGAAACTTTAATATTATCTGGACCTGGAGCTTTTCTTGAGTTAAGTTGTTTAATAATTTTATGAACGCTGCTAGCCGAGGCTTTTTTAAACAACATACTAGAATCCTAGGGTATACGTGTTGCTTTAGGATCTGTTATTTTAATATTACAGTTAGGAACTATGTCTTTAACCGCTCTGTCAAAACAATTTGCAAAGTTGTCAGCGATGGTTTTGGTAGTGATTCCTTGCGCATCAAAAGTTCTAAGAATAGCCGTGTCAAGTGACAAGGTCACTCTGCCTAACATTTAGTTTAGGATAGTGTACATTTTTTTTACGTTTTTAAAATTATCACTAATATATTGCATATAATAATTATTTTTTCGGTTTTCTAATATTTTATGAATTTTATTTCTGATTTTATTGTATTCTAATTTGATTATTGAATTTTTTAAATTATTTTTCCAATCACTATATAATTTATCTCTTTTATCACAAAGCCGGGTAATATTTTCATCAATCCAAGGTGCAGTAAAATGTTTCGAAAACCTGCCAGTCGATTTACTTGCTTTATTATTATTTGCAGACTTCTCTGCGTTATCAAACGCTTTATAAATAAAACTTAAAATGTCGTTAGGGGAATTCATACTATTTGTTTTTGTCCAGTCAACATTTTGAAGTTCTTTGTAAAAGATATCGTAATTAATAGATTTTTTTGGAACAACCTGTATACACTTGGGGTCTCGAAACAACTCGTCACCGCAGGTAAAGATAATACCCCGATGGTCAGCTAATACGACATCGAGCACCGCCGCGAACGGTTGCAGTGTGGGAAAACGTGCAAATATGTGGTCAATACAGGACTTAGTGATTAAATCTTTTTTAGTTTCAATTCGCGTATACCTAATCCGTTATTCCACACAACAATCCATGTTCGCTAAGTGTTCTTAAATATGAATCTCTGTATGCTGAGCTTTCTTTCAGATTAATGTTCGTATCACCAATAAGAAGTAAGTTTTGTTTGGAATCCTAGGAGCATTTTATCCTGTTTTTTATTTTATCAAAAATGATAACAGAATCTACATAAAAAAATGTTTTGTCGAATACAGTTTTTTTTCTTTCTTGAATTCTTAACTGAAGTACCTAGAACCATCCAAAAACACCGTGCGATGGTCGTGTGTGTGAGTTGTTAAGACCTCGTAGTCATTTCGTCCTTACAGTCTTTGGTTGGAGTTGTTGTTGACCGACGTCAACAACAGCAGAAGGTTGTCAATGCGGTTGTATTCTTTTTATTTTTGCGTCCTCCGAACTCGTCATTTATGAACCGATTCAGAAAATTCTTGTTTTTATTTGATAAGATACAATTCAAATCGATTTCATTTTTTGTTCTAATAATAGAATTCAATAATTATAGGCTATAGCATTCTCGAGGAGGATTCCTCTGGGCTATCCAACACTAGATGGACCGATGACCTGGTGAGTGTCGCGGGAATTTGATGGATGCGAGACGCACAGGACCGTTCGTTGTGGCGGCATTTGGGGGAGGCCTATGCCCAACATGTCTTTCGGCTTAAAAGATGATGATGACGATCAAATACCATACGACTTTTTAGGGTTCCGTAGCCAAATGGCAAAAAACGGAACCCTTATAGATTCGTCATGTCCGTCTGTCTGTCTGTCCGTCTGTCTGTCTGTCTGTCTGTCTGTCTGTCTGTCTGTCTGTCTGTCTGTCCGTCCGTATGTCACAGCCACTTTTTTCCGAAACTATAAGAGCTATACTGTTGAAACTTTGTAAATAGATGTATTCTGTGAACCGCATTAAGATTTTCACACAAAAATAGAAAAAAAGCAATAAATTTTGGGGGTCCCCATACTTAGAACTGAAACTCAAAACATTTTTTTTTCATCAAACCCATTCGTATGGGGTAAATATGGATAGGTCTTTAAAAATTATATTGAGGTTTCTAGTATCATTTTTTTCTAAACTGAATAGTTTGCGCGAGAGACACTTCCAAAGTGGAAAAATGTGTCCCCCCCCCCTCTAACTTCTAAAATAAGAAAATGATAAAACTAAAAAAAATATAATATTATGATATACATTACCATACAAACTGCCAACGAAAATTGGTTTGAACAAGATCTAGTATGTAGTTTTTTTTTTAATACGTCATAAATCTAAAAAAATACACTATTATTAAAACATCGATCAAATATACAACGAACTACAAGAACTCTTATATTATGTTACTTGCTGCTACGGAACCCTTCATGGGCGAGTCCGACTCGCACTTGGCCGGTTTTTTTGATTCGACCGATCCGATTAGCGGGCAAACCCAACTTTGTTTATCCTTCAGCTTTGTACAAGCTACGCTGTACATAGAACTTTGTGTTAGTTAGTATGTCATAGGTACTCATGAATGCACATATAAGATAATAATAATATGATGTTCAGAGATCTTTATAGTATAGATGATACCGTGCTGTGACAAGGGCCGACAACACAAGCCACCACATCGTCAGCATAGCTATGTATACATCTAAGTCTCTTTTAGAGGCTTCAACCAGACAGAGAGTATCATAAAACTGGCGATAAAACGCCTCTTTGTGTGCACTCTTTAGTTGTTTTGAAGCTCTTTGTAGTTCCGTGTAAGGTAATACTGATAGTTCTGTTGAGGAGCATGAAGTCGATCCAACGAGTAGTTGATTCGTCAATCCGTTTCGCCTTCATTCCCTTGGAAGGGGCGTTATGGTGACGTTGTCGAAAGCTCCATCAATATTAAGGAAAGCACATAGGGCTATCTGTTTATCTTCCAAAGCCCTTTTGATCCTGTCTATTAGTTCTAACAGAGTAGTTTCTGTAGATTTTCCTTTGTGGTAAGCATGTTGCTTCGGATGCAGAGGGCTATCCCTTAATGGTCCATCCCTGATGCAATCGTCAATAACCTTTTCATACTCTTGAGTAGGAAGGAGGTAAGGCTTATTGGTCTGAAGGACTTTGGTTGAGAGTAGTCCTTCTTACCAGCCTTTGGGATAAAACAAACTTTAACCATAGTCCATTTCTCTGGTGTATATCATCAGGCAAAGCTTGCTCTGAAGATTTTGATTAAAATAGGGATGAGTATAGTCTTCCCTTGCTACAGGAAACATAGGAAGATATCGTCATCACCTGCAGATTTAATCGGCTTGAATGAGAGTCTATATATAGCCCATTCATATTTTTATTTTATGAAAGGTTATATTCATTAAACATGTAAAAGTTAAAATAGTTTATTTAAACAGAATAGTATAAAATAAGCAAGCCAGACACTAATTTGTACTATTGAAGGCAATACCTAATGTATTTTTTTTTCGAATTCAATGTTTGATTTGAGAACAAAGGTTTAACAAAAAAGGTTATCAATACATTATCACACTTGTGCATAATGGTAATCAAAGTCACAGTTTGGTTACAAGCTACATTATATACCTAAGTGTAGTGCAATTATAGTCACTTTCTGAGCTAGTGTGTCGAAAACATTATTATTATTATTTCGTTTATTTAGCTTAAGTACATATATAAATTATATTTTTAAATATTCAATATAAAAAAAAAACATTAAAAATATAAAAAATAGTAGCCTACCGGTATCGGGAACAGGGTCCAAGCCACCGGCGGTCAGGGCTCCAGAGAAAGGAACCTCCTGACCATACGAGCCGTGTCCAGCAATACTGCTTTCTGAATCAAGCCCTTCATCCAGTCGCCTAACGAGAGCTTCCTAAGGTGTTGGTCGAGGCTCTTGGCTATTAAGCCATTGGCTGAAACAACTATCGGTACAATGATAGCTGAATTCACTTCCCACATATCGACAACCTCGCGAGCTAAGTCAATATACTTGATTTGTTTATCTTTCTCGACTTTCACGAGGTTCTCGTCATGCGGAACGGATATGTCAACAATCATTGCACGCCTCTCGCTTCGGTCCACCACCACTATATCAGGCTTATTGGCCACAATAGTCCTGTCAGTGATGATGGGCCAATCCCAGTACAAAGTGATATGACCATTATCAAGAACTGGGTCGGGCTCATACCTATAGTATGGCACTTCCGATTCCACAAGAGAGTACTTCAGAGCAAGTTGCTGATGGATAATCCTGACTACAAGGTTGTGCCTATGCAAGTACTCTCCATTAGCAAGACGAGAACAATCAGAGATAATGTGACGGATTGATCCTCCCGGACGGTGACATGCCCGACAGATGTCAACCGTGCCGTCTTTCACAATAAATCTCCGGTAGTTATTCGTCATGATAACTTCGTCCATAATTGCATAGACAAAACCTTCGGTTTCCCCAAATAGGTCACTGAAACGCAGCCAGGCTACGGACGCCAATTGATCTACATCGGGCCCATGAAAGGCCCGGAAAAAGCGTCCGTGAAGCTCTTTGCTCTGCCACACTTCCCTGCGATCGTTAGTGTCAAGCACTATCGGTTTGCGCGAGTTCTCGTTAGCCAGTGAGAGCGGGGTGAGTCCCTTGTCCACTGCCACTACATCTCGATGCATACCCACGTCGGCAGCTAGGAAATATTCCCTGAGACTGCATACCTCGCGGTTTGTAGGGTCTTAGCATTTAAAAAACCTCGACCCCCACATTTCCGCGGGATATACAGCCTCATCACCGACGATAGCGGGTGATGCATCATTCGGTATGCAGTCAGCAGTGTACGGACCCGCCTATCCAGGGCGTCAAGTTCTGTTTGAGTCCATTTGAGTACGCCGAAAGAGTACATCAATACCGGCATGACCCAACCGTTGAAGGCGCGCACCTTGTTTCCGCCTGAAAGAAGGCTATTGAGCACCTTTTTCAGGCGTCCAAAGAAACGTTCCTTCAACGATTGCTTCATGTTAGTGATACTGATGCCTAGAGCTTCCGACATACCCAAATACTTATAGGTTTTGGTTGGAGAGAGGAATCTCAGATTTATGGAATCCGGGAGTAGAGTGCTAACGGACTCCACAACCTCACCTCGCTTTACATGCATGACTGCACATTTGTCCACACCAAACTCCATCCTGATGGTACTACTGAAGGTTTCAGTTACCTTCAGTAGCTCCATCAGTTGCAGATTGTTGGGGGCAAAGAGCTTCAAATCATCCATGTAAAGGAGGTGAGATATAACCTGACCACCTCTCTTCAACCGATAGCCTAGACCTGAATTCTCCAGCAGTGTGCTTAGAGGATTCAAGGCTAGACAAAACCAAAGCGGACTCAAACTGGAATATACCTCGCTCGATCCTTACAGGTTCGCTATTCCTCTGGATATTTCGATATCCTGGATAGCGGAGGACCGTACTCCATTGCCTCATACACGACATCAGGAAGGTGCGTAATGTTGTATCAATTTTATACAATTCCAGCACCCTCATGAGCCATGTATGAGGAACAGAGTCATAGGCCTTTTTATAGTCTATCCAACATGTCGACAGATCCTTTCAGGAACGTCGAACCTGCTGGCTAATAGTCATATCAATGAGGAGCAGCTCCTTAGTACCGCGGGACCCGTTCCTACATCCATTCTGAGAAGGCGACATGATCGAATTTTCATCAATATGACTATTAATTTTACTTAATATGACTATTAATTTTACTTCTCAGTATGGATGTAAGAACTTTATAGACCGTCGGCAAACACGTGATCGGTCTATAATTTTTAGGCTCCGCAGTACCTACTACCTGATTTATGGAGGTTATTCCTGTTTTTAGGAACTGGGGCAGCGACCCTGACTGTAAGGCAGACTGAAACTGATATGCCAAGCGAGCATGCGATCTTGTAAACCACTTAATCCAGAAATTGTGCAACCCGTCCGGCCCTGGAGATTTCCAGTTAGGCAACGGACGGACTGCACGAACTACATGGGCGAGTGTTGCCTGAAGCAGATTAGTTTGCCGATGAGTGCTCTATTATTATTATAAACATAATTTTTATTAGGTATTCCGTGTATCTATCTGAAAGCAGTTAAAACTAGTTTTGGCAATTTAGGATTTTAGCTGCATACCTATCTATGCAAAAACTAGATGTTACTGTGAACAAAAACTTTCAATGCCTTTATTCTACCTTGTTCGGTCTAAAATACCTCGCCACTCTTCTCCATTCTTCATTTGAAGGCCTGGAGAGGCGGATATGAGGAGTATTTTGTACGATGATATCTGGTGCCATCACCGAGCCAGGGAAGTGTGTAGACGCCAGAAGTTTCAGGGTTTCTTCCGCTGATGCGGTGAAGGCACCGTCTGGTTTCTTTAAGAACCCTAGTTGATTCGTAGGCGATTTGGATAAGACTTAGTGGATTCTGGCTCCTTGAGGGACTTTAGTAATCTCCTCGCAGAACTTCCTCCATGAAAGTCTTTTCGCCTTTCGGTTTTTTTTTTTATTTATTATTAATGATAGGCTTGCGTTTGACCACCATCTCACCTGATGGTAAGCGATGATGTGGTCGACGATGAAGTACGCTTGCCTAGAAGAAACCTATTCACTCTCGACTTAGACTCCTAAGTTGTAGCTATCAGGGAACACAGATTCCGGCAGGGAATTCCACTCCTTGGCTGTACGCACAATAATGTGTTCCCAAAACAAAAAGATATAAAGAGAAGGCAGTGTCAATATATCGATTTCTTTGAATTTATTTCTGAGGGACTCGTGAGGACCCATTTTGTAAATAGCCCTGATTGCTCTCTTTTGCAATACGAAAATCGAGTCTACATCAGCTGCAGATCCCCACAGTAAAATGCCATAAGACATAATACTGTGGAAATAGGCATAGTCAACTAACCTAGCTGTGGCGACATCTGTCAACTGACTTATTTTTCTTACTGCATATGCCGCTGAGCTTAATCTACCTGAGAGAGTTCTAATATGAGCACCCCACTGCAGTTTGGAATCGACAGTTATACCTAAGAACACAGTTTCTGTAATTACATCAAGTTTTTTGCTATCAAGAATTAGATTGACGCCAACTTGAGGGACATTCGGTAGTTTTATTTGCATTTAGTAAAAGATTAGCTGCGAACCATTTCGAAAGAACAGCCAGACTTTCGTTAACACGCAAGACATCCGCATCTTTTCTATCCACTTTAAAAATAAGAGAAGTGTCGTCAGCAAATAGAATTATATCTGATAAATTAGCCATCATGTAAGGAAGGTCATTAATATAAACTAGAAAAAGGAAAGGGCCAAGAATTGAACCCTGGGGCACGCCCATCCTTACTAAAGACCCCGAGGTTACCCCATTTATGGATACTTTTTGCTGCCTGTAAGATAAATAGGAAAAAACAAGATCAGCAGCTCGTCCACGAATTCCGTAATGATGTAATTTACAGATCAGAGTATTATGGTCAACACAGTCAATGCTTTTGAGAGGTCACAGAATATGCCAATAGCATCCTGGGTCTTCTCCCAGGATTCTAAAATGTGACTAATGAGTTTCACTCCTGCATCCGTCGTTGACCTTCCTTTCGTGAAGCCAAACTGATGACTATGCAAAATCCTATTTGAATTTATTAAAGTGAGACAACATCTGGTCGAGCATGATTTTTTCATAGATTTTACTCAATGCTTTAAGCACAGATTGGTCTATAATTAGAGGGATCACTCTTACTACCTGATTTGAAAATTGGTACTACTTTACTATGTTTCATTAAATCAGGGAATGTACCGCTGTCTAGACATTGATTAAATATGCCTGTTAGGACAGGAGCAATTGTATCAATAATATCTCCAAGAACCTTGACGGATATACCCCATAAGTCCTGTGTTTTTTATATTAAGACTTTTGAATGTATTTTTAATTATATCAACAGAGATACGCTTAAATTTAAGGTTGGCATATCCTTTGTGAAATTTTCTTTTAAAAAAGATTTAGCTAACAAAGACGAAGAAGGGAGAGATTTCGTAACTTCTATTGGGATGTTGGTGAAGAAGTTTTCTAGCTTCTCAGCCACTTCAGTCCTGTCTGAAATGATTTTATTATCAATTTTTAGGGGCAATTCATTTCGATCTCGCTGGTTTGTATTTCCAGTTTCCTTGTTTATCACCTTCCAGACAGCTTTTATTTTATTGTTAGAATTTTTAATTTTCTTACTTATTGACTTAGATTTAGCTTGGGCGCAGACTCTTTTGAATATCTTTGAATACATTCTAACATGGTTATGCAAGTTAAGATCAGACGATAATGATTTTTCCTGGTATAGCTGATATAAAGTCTCTCTGCTTTTTCTAATTCCAGTAGTAGCCCATTCATTAAATTTGGATTTATTATTGACTTGAACCTTTTTAACTGGACAAGCCTTATTAAATTCCTGACACACTGTAGAGAACAATATAGGTACCATAATTTACATTGGGGTATTGTGAATCAAAATTGGCTGTTGAGAGACTACTAAGAACATTATTATTAAAATAATTTAATTTATTTTTAGTAAGCGGTCTAAACTCTGCAGTTGAATCTAATTGCAACTTTTTGACTAACTCAAAAGATACGAGTTGACCCGTATGGTCAGACCTCACTCCACTAATCAGGGATGACTCTTTTATATAACAATTAGAGAAAATATCTATGCATGAAGCTGAAGTAGGAGTTATTCTTGTAGCTTCATTAAAAATACATTTTAAATTAAAAGAATTAAACAATGAGAGAAGTTTACATTTTTCTGGTGAATTTACGAGTAAATCAATATTTAAGTCCCCACAAACGAAAACTAATTTGTTATATCTAATAAGTTTATTTAGTATTTCTTCTATTATAATCAAAAAAGATGTCAAGTTTGATGCGGGTGGTCTGTAAACACATAAGAAAGTTCGGCCTTCAACCTCTGCATATGCTACCTCACATAAGCGATCAACAGAGCAAGCAGTGATATCTTTCCTTTCCTTATATCTTAAAGAATTATTACATAATATCAAGGTGCCACCCCAATTGATGATCTGTTGTACGCACTGGCAACTGAAAAATTATTTACATTAAGCAGCATTCTATCTGGTTTTAACCAGGTTTCACAAAAACATAAGATATCCATATTATAACTATCTATTAACATTTCCACATCTAGAATTTTGCCAGAGAAGCGATTTATATTCTGATGGTTTATTAAAATGTTATTAATAGGCTTCCCTTTTGTCGTTCCTAAAAGTTTAAAGAGTCTATATCAGTATTATTAGGTATAGGTACCTACTAGATAATACTGATTCGTCACTTAACCTAATCTCAGTTAAATCATCAATAACTGCGTTTATATTGTATGCTAACAAAGAAGCCAAGAAATGTCGACTGTTTTTGGGAAGAAACATACTTGTATGTTCCCGAATCAAAATAAAAACTCTAACAAAATTGTTAGTGTCAAAATATAATATACAGTCACTATGACGACATGACAAAATGTGCATCAAGTTATTTAGGCTATAAATGTAATTGTTATCATGTTCACATAAACTGTTGGAATAGGGCAATGCACACAAAATTAATTTTCCTAATTTCAATTTAAGCAGGGTTTCAATACCACTAAGTCCCTTTTAGTTAAACTAAGACTATTTCCAATCAAAAATACCACTGTGGTCTGCTCATTCATTTGTGTATTTTTTATTTTATGAACAAGCTCGTTAAAATGCAGGTTATGGTAACAATGACTTATAATGGTATGTTTGCAACGGTTATTTAACAAAGACCCAAAACCTGTCCCTAATCTATTTGAATATACCAAAATGTAACTTTGACAAGGGTTTATTGATTCTGAATTATTATTATGTACAACATTGGAAGGCATAGGAATTTCATACTGAGACATGGGAGGTGGCGGAGCGAGAGCACAGCTCCAGGTGATATTGTTAGTCAGTGACTCGTACCTCTCTGCGTTGAACTTCACCAAGTCCACCAACTCACAAGCCTCCTGCATGCGCTCACTCAACATTTGTTGGCAAGACTCATATTTACAAAATATTTCCTTTATAGTATTGTCCCTACTCAATAATTCCCTTTGAAGGTTCTGTATTAGGGAATGCAAACCGGTTAACCCGAAAACCGAAAAACCGGTTTTTCGGCATATTTTTAATGATTAAAAAAACCGGTTTTTTTTTCAAGTAACTGGGTTTTTCGAGTTTTTTTTATTACTCTCAAATGACACTATTTTTTAGCAAACATTGTTTTAAAACGCTGTTGAGGCTTCATATCAGTCGTAGGTTTTTTTATAAATATGTTTGTACCATGTGGTAGCTACACCAATTGTACAGTTCTTCTATTTACGATCATTAAAAATCCAGGCCGGCCGCGTGTTGTGAGAACAGGCAGTGAATGCTGTCAGGGTCAGAATTAAAATTTCGTAAGGACACCAAAATTCTTATTCTCAGATAGAATACCCACCGTTGTTAATCATCATAACATCATCAGCTTAAACGAATCGCTTTTATAGAAGAGAGAGTGAAAAGATCAAAATCTTTGCTTGTTCGTTACACTGATGAAAAACTCAGGGATATTCTTGCTACCGATGAGAAAATTTTCACAATCAAGGAATATTGCAACAAGCAAAATTATCGGATGTAAGCTTCTAACTCCAAAGAACACTTTCAACAGGTTATCAGAGTCCTGAATGATCATCATGCGGCATCAGTAATGGTTTGGTGAGGGTATCACGGAATGACCAAGGTTCATTTTCGTGAAAATGGGCTACTCTAATTTCAGCTAAAGAGTATCAAGATACTATCCTAAACGCCATAGCAAAGCCTCTCTCTTTTTGATAACATACTGGGGTTTTTCAGCAAGACTCAGCTTCCGGTCACAAGGCACGCACTACCCAGGCTTGCCTTGCAGCGAGTGTTTCGGGCTTCATTAAGGCTGATGATTGACCTTTGGCTAACCTAAACCTCAACCCGTAAACTACAAATTGAGATCTATATTAGAGAGCATGGGCTGCATGTAACAATAATTCAAAATCCTTAAAAAATCTTAATTAATCTCCTCCGGGCGAATAATGTGTCGGCCCAGATGGACAGTCCGTTTGCGGATAAGGGTCCCGCATTCACACAAAAGGTGATTAGGCGTCTCCCTCTCCTGATTACAGCACCGGCAAACATCAGTGTCACTCAGTTTCATGTGAAATTGGTGCCTGTTTAGTTTGCAGTGGCCGGTTAAGGCGCGGGCTATCGCACAGATGTTCGTCCTGCTAAGCTCAAGAAGCTCGGCAGTTCGTTTTTGTGAGTAGTGAGTAGTAGATTTGGCGTGTAGCAGTACTGATTGTACCAACCAGTGCTTTTTTGAATCGCCAAATAGGTTGCCCTTAAGGGTCTGCATGGCCTGGTTCTTTGAGATACCACAAAAGGGTTCTGGTCCTATCTGATGACCTTGAGCCCCAGTCCTTGCAAGTTCATCGGCTTTTTCGTTGCCATTGCTTCCAGAATGACCTGGTACTCATCTCAGAATAACTTTATTCCTTTGCCCCAGGTCATTCAGTTTGTTAACGCAACTTTTACCAGTTTCGAATTTAAAGTATTCGAGCTCAGGGCGTTAAAAGCTGACTGGCTATCTGAGTAAATCAGAATTATATAAGAAGTATATATTAACTTCTAGCTTAGATTCTATATGTATGACATCATTCTGAGACATTCGTTTTTAGGGTTCCGTAGTCAACTAGGAACCCTTATAGTTTCGCCATGTCTGTCTGTCCGTCTGTCTGTCTGTCCGTCCTCGCTTAATCTCTGTGACCGTTAGCACTAGAAAGCTGAAATTTGGTACCAATATGTATATCAATCACGCCGACAAAGTGGTAAAATAAAAATTGGAAAAAAATGTTTTATTAGGGTAGCCCCCCTGTATGTAAACTGGGAAGTGATTTTTTTTTTAATTTCAACCCTAACGTGTGATATATTGTTGGATAGGTATTTAAAAATTAATAGGGGTTTACTAAAATCATTTTTTGATAATGCCAATAATTTCGGAAATAATCGCTCCAAAAGTAAAAAACAATGTGTCCCCCCCCTCTAACTTTTGAACCATAAGTTTAGAAAATATGAAAAAAATCTGAAAAGTAGAACTTTATAAGGACTTTCTAGGAAAATCATTTTGAACTTGATGGAAAGAACAGTTTTTGTACAAAAAGACAAAAATATTCTAAAAAATAATTTCTGGACTAAGTTTGTAGTACAATCGTATATGCAAGCATTTTTTAAACTCATAAGTGGGTACACTTATTGTGACGGACGGGAAACTACGGAACCCTACACTGAGCGTGGCCCGACACGCTCTTGGCCGATTTTTATGAAGATGAGATTTTTTTATTTTTAACAGGATTCATATTAGGTATACAATAGGGTGACTGTCAATTAGTGTACGACACTTAAACACGTGATTGTGCTCATGATAACAAATAATTTTAATTATGGGAGCAAAGCCAAAATCGGTAAAAAAATATCAGCTCTTCAGTACATTAGGCAAACATAAATGTACTGAACAGCTGATAAGCTTGAGCGACTTCAAAACTTTTGTATAAGGTTCATATTTGGTTTACGCAAGTATGACCATGTCTCTGAATTCCGTAAAAAGCTCAAGTGGCTGCCGATCCGACTTCGCCGGAATACCCATATCTTATCGTTACTTTACAGTGTCCTGTTTGTTCCCACAACCCCCTCATATCTCAAAGAACGTTTCAAGTTCCTTCATGACACACATACTAGACATTTGAGATCATCGGAGAACTTGAAACTTTTGATGCCTTCGCATTCTACCAAATTCTGCGACAAATCGTTTACGGTTCAGGCGGTGCGATTATGGAACGCTTTGCCATTGTCAATTAGACAAGCCCAGTAGCTAGGTTCTTTTAAAAACCTTGTCAAAGAACATTACCTTTCTCTCTAATATTACTCTGATACTGCCAAATTTAATTTCTTCCATTGCTAATCTTTATTCTATTCTTTTCTTTTTCGCTTCCATTTAATTGTAACACATGATATATATATGTATGTTGTATATATATTTATATATGTATATATGTACTTGCATATTATTATTTTTTTTCCCCCTTAATTAATTTGTCCCTTGATATATTGCTTGAAGTACACCGCAGACTACCCCCTTTTTTAGTTTCAGTTCTTATATTCCATCCCAAGGTTGTCTGGAAGACATCGCTTTCAGCGATAAGACCGCCACTGTGCACATAGGTTTAAGTTTCTGTGAAATTGTTACTATTTTGGTGTACAATAAAGTTTATTCTATTCTATTCTATTCTATTTTTTTTCGCGATTTCAGGTTTGTTCCTATAGTAAAAGTTGTTGGTTATCATGAGCACAATCACGTGTTTAAGTAACGTACCCTAATTACCAGTCACCTTATATTTTTTAATAGATAAGTTCCAAAATAAGATTAAAAATATTTAAATAGAATTTTACAAGCAAAAAAAATTAAAATTTTCACTTAAAAATAAATTTCAAAAAATCTAATTTTAAAACCGGTTACCCGGTTAACCGGTTTTTTTTTTAGAAAAACCGAAAAAAAAAACCGTAATTGTAATTTTGGCGGTTTTTGCATTCCCTATAATATCTGTATATCAATACCATACAAGATTTTGCTTTTTTCCAAATTATAATTACATTCATTTAATTGCTTATGTAAGTTATTACGCTGCTTTCTAAGATTTATATTACATTTATAAACATTCTGTGTCTTTAAGAGTTCCTTGTACTTTTTAATATTTTTGGTGATTTTAATATACTTCTTAATTTTATTATGACTACTTAGAATTGGACCTTTAGTTATGGTATCATCCCTTGTTAAGTCTATGATAATAGTAGGTTTCTCACACTCCAGTCCAGCTACACTACCCACCAGCTTGTCGAAGAGGTTATTGGTGTTGGTAACCTGTTCACTAGCTTTCAAAGTACAGCAGAAATTGTGTTGCGAGCCTTGCATAATTCCGCTTCAAGGCCTGATATACGACTCAGTGCCCGGTCAGGAGTGTCTGTGCATTCCTGAAACTCGGACACAAGTTGACGGAGATGGTCATGCTGCTCAAGTATGTCCATATGCTGGGTGTGCAGCTCTACAAGCTGTCTCTTGAGTTGAGTGTTTTTGTCTATTATCTTCCCAACTTCCACCTCGCTCTCCTCTCTTTCCCGCAGCAGGTCATTGCAAGTTTTTCTTGAAACCTCCAGCTCCTTCAGTGCTGCACTCAGTTTTACATGCATGTCACGAACTGTAGCTCCACGGGTCATCATATTATAAACTTCCCCGAGTGGCTCCTGGAATGTTACAATAAACGGCTAAGTATTTGATGAGATGCTTATTGAGTAAAGAACTTGAGATAGTTAGAGGCAGACAAATAGTTAAAAAGAAATAAAGAAACAAAAAAGAAGATTGAAATTTAGAATTTATAATATTAACTAGTAGTGTAGGAGGAAGAAAAAAAAAAATAAGGAGAGAATAAAAAGAAAAAAGAACTACTTATTTATTGATTGATTAATTCGACAGATTATTATTGCTAAGCCAATATTATTAGATTTGCTATCTAATTAGTGCTAAGAATGCTTAGGGCTGCCATCTCTAAAACCTGTCCCCCAGGACCGGAAGCGTAGGTTCCCCGGATTTTGGAGCTTTTACCCCGGACATTTCAATACTTTTTTCATTTACTTACATCTTGATTAAAATATATTTCACTCCGTACTTGATAGAAGTGAACTTTAATTGTAAGAATCTTTTGTTGCATGAAATAGTGTGTTTAATCGTTTTTGTGACTACAAGTAAGTAATTTTGCTTTATTTTTTAACCTTCTTAGGTATTCAATAAAAGATAAACAAATCCAATATTAGTTACTCAGTTAATAAAATTAAATGAAAAACTTGTTTAATTTCTTATTTTTCCATACAATTAACAATATTTACTTTAGTTTTAAAAGAACTGAAACCTTAAATCAAATTCAGAAAGTTATAATAATTTATACTAAAGAACAATTTTAACAGCTTTACATGTTTATTTCTTTATATTACAAGATACAAAAAACAATTTGTTGTTTTCATTTATAGATCTATGTAACTAAATTAAATCAATATTTAAATCAAATAAAACTATACAATGCGTTCCAAATGAGAATAGGATCGCCCGCCATGTTGTGACGACACGATTTACTGTCAAATCGAGGAAAGAAATTTTTAAACATTAATTAATTTACGAAAAATTTAATTTATTTATGAACTGTGAACGAAAAAAGTTTAATCAGAATCCAGTTCTTCAATTTTACTCATCTCTAAGTTCTTCAATTTTGCCAAAATTTCTTCGATTTGACAGTACGACGAGACGTCAAAACATAGGAATCGGTCCTATTCTCATTTGGAACGCGTAGTACTTCTTAATTATTTGGCAACTCTTAAAGTAAAAACATTAAAATGTCTTTAAATTTTAAACTTAAATTACTATATTATTAATTTTAGCTTTTTGGTCACACTTAATGTACCTAAATAAATAAAGACTTGAACGAATACTGTAGTTCTCAATTGAACTAAATGAAATCAATCTTTAATTTGTATTGATTTATGTCAAATAATGCAAAATCCCGGACTACAATTGAAACCCCGCCCGGACGCTCCCCGGACGTCTTCCAAACTAGGACAAATCCGGGGAAACCCGGACGGATGGCAGCTCTAAGAATGCTGAATTATAAAATTAATTAGAGGTAACATTAAATTGATAATGGAGACAGTTATTAATCTAGGAAGTTAAGGTAAAGCAGATTGAAAATACTAAAATAATGTGAAGTAAGTAATGTAGTGTATGTGTTGTCTGGGGCTTATGTTTTAGTTGTCGATTTTACTTCCACAGTTTGTCAAGTAAAAGGAGACATAAACGGCGCCAATGTGTTCTGGACGTAGCTCAGAACCCTGAGCAGAGTTAACAGGTGTTGAATAGTGTGTAAATATAATTTTATTAAGCTATAAAATAAAACAAAGTATAGTACAATTCACGAATGATGGCGGCCCTGAAGTTAGCCTTTGCGAACTTTCGCGCATGTACACTCATAGAAAAAACTGTTATTGTCATTCATTTTATTTTAAACCGAAATACGAATAAAAAAATCCTTATGCAGGAACCAAGTACAAATAAAAGTAATATCAAAACGTTATGAGACAGAAAGCTATAAAAATAACGTAATAAATTAAGGATTCACTCATCTCTCGACGAAATAATTAACAGCAAATTATCGAAAACTTTTGTAACTGTCCGTACTCTAGAGAGAGATAGCAACATGAACTCGACACCAATGCTAACGTGTGACTGAGACACATGATCGCGTACCGAGAGTTGCCGAATATGCACGAAGATATACGATGTCAACAAAAAGGGATGTCCAATATGCATTTCCGAGGATGTTGTTTAGTCGATTTTTTTTTCGAATCGATTAAAATTGAATTATAAAAATATATTTATAATCAATTTTATACTTGGTTTAAATTACTCTCGAAGAGTAGTTATTGAAGTAGTAGTTAATAAATAACTGATATTTAACTAAATCATGTCTTTGAACTAAGAAAATGAAATGTTACTAGTTTAATTAAAGTTTGAAATCTCATTTACTAACGACAATGTTTAATAAGTTTTTAAATCTATTTCGTTCAGTATCTTATATAAACAAAAATCAATAAATTGCACATCGATAAAAATCGATTACGAGTTTTGATTGGACAAAGGAACGATTGTGTTTAAATAGAGTCAATCCCTAGCATATCCCTGCCCCGCGCACGTCGCCATTTGGTTCCTAAAACACGTTACTGCGCAGCCTTCTGCGCAAACTTCACGGCCGCCATCATTCGTGAATTGTACTATAGGTACTCCCCGGGTTTGATGAATTCAAATCTGCAATCCAAACAATTCAAATTTTGACAGCCGGTCGACAAAGATATATTTATTGATGAAATATCACGACCAAACACGGTACAAACACTGTGTGTCGCACTTTACACTAAGATTCAAAATTTTATAATAGAATTTACACAAAATATACTTAATTAATTAATTTTTAAAGATAATTTGTCTAAGAGGTCGTTTTTTCACGACCTGTCACTAGGGTTGCCAGAGCAAAAACAAAAAATCGTCGCCGATGATTCTCTTGGCTCGCCTCTCAATCGACTCCAGCGCATCAAACTGGTATTTGGCAGATGCATCCCAAAGATGAGAACAGTACTCCCTATACGATCGAACTTGGGCTTGATAAAGATTGAGCAGCTGTTCTGTCGCTTGAAGTACCGTCTCATCATTGCTAAGATCCCCAATTTTTTGGCAGCCAGTTGAGCCTTTGCATCAATGTATGAGCCGAAATTGAGAGTAGATGATAACGTAACTCCAAGAAGCTCAAAGTGGTCGGTTATCGGCACGATCATACCCCGGAAAGATGGAGCCGGGTGGAATTGGCTCCGTTTGGCGGAAAAAAGACACGCCTGGGTTTTAGATGCATTGAACTTGACCAGATTGGCGTCGCCCCACCCTACGGACGTCCTTCTGATGGATGCGAATCGCTCAGGAAAGGCAGGGGGCCGTGCGTCACCAGAGTTCAGACGAGAAGATTCCGCAAAAGGAGAGGCAAATAAGTTTGCTTTCTCTTCCGCGGTGTGGGCCAGCGACCCATCGGCTTTTAGCAGCGGCGGAAGTGAGTGGCGGCAGAAGTTCGATTCAACCGACTTAGCCAGGGACCAAAACGCTTTACTACCTGCAGGGTATGAAGCAAGTTTGCTCCCAATTCGGCTTACGTGGTCGAACCGAGACCTCTTCAACACCTTCTTACAGGACTTGGCAGCCCTGTTAAAGGCCTTCTTCTTTTGAGCCACGTCGCTTGCTTTGCGCATACGAGCATTGCAAGCGACGGCGCCGAACCATGGACGAGCTTGGACAGACATTGTTACGTCAGAGAATGGGATGAAGTACTCCATCCCCTGTCGCAACACATCCGTCACGGCATCTGCGCACGACGAAGCATCCTCCGAAGAAAAGCAAGTGAGCTGCCAAGGATAGCATGCGAAGAAAGACCGCAAGCCATCCCAATCTGCTGACCTGTATCGCCAAACCCGCCGGGTGCCTCTAGGGCTGGGATCGGGCGGGGAGTCAGACAGACACAGACTTAACCAGACAGTGGTCGGAACTGCCTAAAGGCGAACATATCGACACAGAGTATCGGTCTGGATCTGTTGTCAGCAGGAGGTCCAAGCAATTGGCTGTGTGCGAATCCACATCCGGCACCCTCGTTGCCCCCTGGACCAGCTGGGTGAGATTTAGTGCTAGCGCTAGCTTTCGCACCGCTCGACCAGCTTAGTCTGTGGACTGATACGGGAATAACCACTCTTGGTGGTGGGCATTAAAATCCCCCAGTAACACTAATTGGGCAGAAGGGTACCGCTGTAGAGCCGCATCTGCCGCCTCACTCAGATGCTGTGTGAGCCCGGATATATCCTGATCTCCGCTGTGCGATCGGTAGACACAAGCGTAGATTATTTTATCCAGGCCTGTGTCCACCAAAGTCCAAAGCGTCGAGAAACTGGAGTTCTCAAGGTTACGGAGACGCCGATTGCAGATGTCGTCCCGGGCGTACATACATACACCCGCACGTGGTTTAAAATTGTACTCCAAGGTAAACCCTGGGTAGGAAAGGTACGACACGTCGGACGGACACCTGAGATGCGTCTCCGAAAGGAAGAAGAGAGCTGGCTTTTCAGTCTCCAGGTGATGGTGGACTGCGATGATATTGGAGTGCAGACCTCATACGTTAGTGAGGTGCACTTTGTGGGAGAGGGAGTGCAACCGCTGTTTAACTTGTCTCTTTGTCCTTTTCATTTTCATACGAGTGAACGGGAGGAGAGGAGAAGGAAGTGAAATGAGGTTCCACGCAGCTAACCTTCAGGCACGCACTGAAAGGACGAAATCATTGGGGGACTAGTCTGGAGACTGCGGGGGTGCCTAAGCCCCCCCGGGAATCCATCGGGCCCTCTCGTCTGGTCGCCAACCAGCACGATGGCGCATTCCGGGATTTTTCGACAGTTGGCGGGGCAGCCTTTCATGTGTGGCTAGTATATTACTTGAACCCCCAACTACCTGCGGTCGGCCATCGGCAGCCGTGCCTCGGATTCCGCTACCCTCCGCGACTAGCTTCCCGATTCCTCGATATCAGCACGAGCCAGATTGGTCTGCTCGCGTTGGAACAACTATTTCGACCCAACTCCTCTAGACTGGCTACACTGAGCATCATACCGGAACACGGCCAGGCCGTTTGGCGGTACGTCTTTGCTCAGTGGGTGGTCGCAAGCCAACGGTCGAAACCTATCACCAGTTAGTGTCACCTGATTAGCACCACCAGAGGACCACGTGTAGGGACTTGCTTCGGGTATTTTCCTACGGACGCGGGTGACTCGGCCCCCAAAAATTATTTTAGGTAGATAGTTAAAGCTTTCCGATACCGATCCCAGTCGTCAGTCCATTTGGCCTTATTAAACAATCTACGTGATTCTTCCCTTAAAACATCGAGCTTTTTGTTCCACCATGTCACTTTTCTATCCCTCACAGTTCTTAAAGGGCAGCTCTCTTCGTAAGAGGCTGTAATGACTTCAGTAACTTGAGCAACAGCATAATCCAATGTTTCAGGGGAGCGAGTCTCTCCTGGAGCTTTCGTCTGTACAAGTCCCAGTCCGTGGCTTTCGCATCCCTAAAAGTGATGGTTTCGCAAATGTGGGATGTATTCAGTGCGAATTTAATAAGTCGATGATCAGACATAGATGGTTCATCACTGACATGCCAATTGGTTATCAGCCTGGCAGTGTGAATAGTAGCGAGAGTTACATCAAGAACTTCCTTCCTCGATTTACTTACAAAGGTCGGTTTACATCCCTCATTAACTATTTGGAGGCGGATAATTAGTACAAAATCATGAAGCAGCTCACCTCTGTCGTTGGTGTCAGTACTGCCCCAGTTGGTATGGTCGGCGTTGGCGTCACACCCAATGAGAAGCTCGGCATTGTTGGCAAAGACGTACTCGACTACCTTTGTAAGCTCCTCGGATGGGTCGGTTTTCGACCCGTCAAAGTATGCCGAGCACACGATGAGGCGTCTATTTCCGCTCTTGACAGTAACATAAGCTGCAATCAGATCATCGCTGCACAGGCCTTGTATGCATAAGAAATCAATATTATTATTGAAAAGTATACACGCTCTTGGTTTGACTCCTCATGGACTCATGGACAAAATTGTCTATGCCTGTGTCTATCGATCGCACAGCGGTGATCAGGAGACAACTCGAATGTTTGACCACCTCAGTGAGGCCGCCGATAAGGCTCTGCATCGGCACCCTGATGCGCAGCTTGTCGCTCTGGGGGACTTTAATGCCTGTCACCAAGACTGGCTTTTCCCGTACCAGAAGACCGACCATGCTGGGAGAGAAGCGCGAAACTTTGCGGTATCGATGGGCCTGTCCCAGCTGGTGAAGCAAGCGACTAGAGTGCCTGATGTAGCTGGTCATACTGCCAACTGTCTGGACCTTCTGCTGACCACCGACCCAGACAGATGTATCGTAACAGTTTCTTCACCACTTGGAACTTCAGATCACTGTCTGGTGAAGTCTGTATCGTCCTTCTCCCCACTTGACTGCGACTCTCGTGGTGAACGGCGAATGTGGCGATACAAGTCAGCAGATTGGGATGAGATGCGTCACTTTTTTGCGTCTTATCCTTGGCAGCGGGTCTGCTTCTCTTCTAAAGATCCGTCGAGGTGTGCGGATGCTGTGTCCGATGTGGTGCGTCAAGCTATGGAGTATTTCATTCCTTATAGTGACGTACCCATCGGAAGCTCAGCTCACCCATGGTTCAACGCTGATTGCGTTCAAGCTGAAGAGCGTAAGCATTCGGCGTTTCTAGCCTGGATTGACGCTCGTGACCGCAAATCTCCGGATCTGAGCTCAGCAAAGAGAGCCTTTAACCGTGCTGCCAAGTCCTACAAAAAGGCACTAAAGAAGGCTCGCTTTGACCGCATTGCCCATATTGGCAAAAAGCTTTCTGCACAGCCATCCGGTAGCAGAGCTTTCTGGTCCCTTGCCAAATCGGTCGAAGTGAACTTCTGTCGGCCCACATTGCCTCCGCTGGTTAAACCTGACGGAACACTGGCTCATACGGCGAGAGAGAAAGCAGGTCTCTTTGCATCTCTCTTCGCCCATAATTCTCGTCTTGATACTGTCAGTGCTACTCCACCGACTCTACCTCACTGCGACACTTCGATGCCCGAGGTTCGCATAAGGAACAAAGAAGTTCTGAGAGCACTGTGTCGTCTAGACGTGAATAAAGCTAGTGGACCCGATGGTATACCAGCGATTGTTCTCAAGGCTTGTGCGCCCGAGTTGTCTCCTGTATTGACACGCTTGTATCGCCTCTCGTTTAGGACTGGAATAGTGCCCAAGTCCTGGAAGCTTGCCAACGTGCAACCCGTGCCCAAAAAGGGCAGTCGTGCCGATCCTACCAACTATCGGCCGATTTCAGTAACCTCCATACTCTGCAAGATTATGGAGCGTGTATTGAACTCGCGCCTCATGGCATACCTAGAAGGTAACGATCTCCTCAGTGACCGACAGTATGGGTTTCGACGCAATCGATCTACTGGGAACCTACTAGTGTATGCCACCCACTTGTGGGGTGAGGCCCTCGAGAAGAATGGGGAAGCAATTGCTGTTTCCTTAGACGTCTCGAAGGCCTTCGACAGGGTATGGCATGCTAGCCTCTTGAGTAAGCTTCCAGCATACGGCATTTCTCCTGGTCTGATTAACTGGGTAAAAGACTTCCTGAGAGAACGGTCTCTTCGAGTTGTTGTCGATGGATGCTCATCAGAGCCCATGACGACTAATGCCGGAGTTCCTCAGGGGTCAGTGCTCTCTGCAACTCTTTTCCTGCTGCATATTAATGATCTGCTGATGCCTGGTATCTATGGGTATGCAGATGATAGCACAGTTGTAGAGAGATACCTGCCAGGTGCTCGAGCTAGTAAAGAGCAAATCCGGTCCGAACGAGAGGCTATGGTAGAGCGTACGAATATCTCGCTTCGGGCAGTCTCCAAGTGGGGCGAAACCAATCTGGTGGGATTCAACGCCGCCAAAACACAGGCGTGTCTGTTCACCGCCAAAAGGAGCCCGTTCACCTCGGCTCCTACTTTTCAGAATGTATCATTGGATTGTACCGACCGCCTTCAGCTCTTGGGTGTCGAAATTTCCTCCGACCTCAATTTTGGGCGGTTCATTGAGTCCAAAGCCAAAGTAGCTGCTAGGAAACTAGGCGTTCTCGCAAAAGTCCGGCGGTACTTCACACCGAGACAGCTTTTAATGTTATACGAAGCACAGGTCCGATCGTGTGTGGAGTACTGCAGCCACATATGGGCTGGTGCTGCAAAGTGCCACCTGGCAGCTTTGGACTCGGTGGAAAGGCGTGCGAAGAGGCTGATTGGTGATCCAGATTTGGTTAAGTCCAATCTTCAAAGCCTTGATCACAGGCGTAGGGTAGCCAGCCTTTCGGTGTTTTACAGATTGCATTTTGGAGAGTGTGCGCAGGAATTGCATGACTTGATTCCGCCATCTCATTTCTACCATCGGACAAACCGACGCACGGCGAGTATCCACCCTTACGTTGTTGAAACATCTACGGTCCGGACTAAGCGTTTCGCCTCGTCATTTATACCGCGAACTTCGAAGGACTGGAACAGTTTGCCTGCTGCGGTCTTTCCGTCTGATTATAATTTGGGTGTCTTCAAGGCTAGAGTGAATAGGCTCTTAATAAACTAGTGCGCCTCACCATCAACGATTGCATCACTGCTTACCATCAGGCGGGATCGCAGTCAAGTACTAGTTTATAACAGATAAAAAAAAAAAAAAAAAAAAAACTCCACTGACATGGTGTACGACCTTACCTGCAGAGCCCTGTCCAGACACCGTGTTAGTATTAGCCAGCAACAGTTTCTGAATAAGAGCAATGATGATGAAAAAAAAATTTTTCTAGTATGAATATTACTAGAAAAAAATAAATTTTACCGTCTGTCTGTCACTAGATAGTTGAAATTTTCTCATAATAAGTATTTCTGCTGCTGCTATAACAACATATACCACTAAAAACCGTTTTAGGGTTCCTTAGCTAATTGGCAAAAAACAACACGCATTTTTACTGAAAACTTCCTATTCAATTCACAAAGTATTTTATTTGTTTATTCCCAAAAGTGGGAACATCTTCTTTTAGGGTAAACCAGCCCTATGTGCCCCAGTCAGTAACGGGTCCCACTTGCCAAGACACGCATTTAAAATTTCAATAGAGTATATTTACAATCACATAACTAAATGGAATCACAAAGTAGGGAAATGTAAATATAATGCTGGAGGCGGGCAGCCCTATCGCATGTTTACGTACCGCGCGACTGTAGGTAGGCATTTGTTTCAAAGATACGGCCGAGTCACAAAACTGTATGATATTATTACCGTGTCCGAGCCGTGCAACGTATTATGAACATTACCCGTGTTGTTAATAGGTTTATATTGGCACGTTTTCTTTCGAAGAGCGAAACTGTACCTACTTGTAACTATAACTTATTCTGTGGTAACGGTAAAATACATTTCTGAGGAGAGAAATCATCAATTGACTTCTCGCGCTCTAGGGTGGAGCAAACAGGCGCGCCAGAATTTTACTTAAACTGACCTATACTCCATAGGTTGCTCTTTGCGTTTCAGAGTTGCTTTTTCTCTCTCAAATGCTCTTAAAGTCCTGGCAGGCATCGACCCTGCTGGGCCCTTTTAGTTTTGCTGACAACTCTATGAGGCGCGCGTGCACTACGCAACGTGGACCTTGACTGATTTGCGATTGCAGCAGAAAAAAAAAAGAAAAAGAGTTTATTTCCGTCAAACATGGCGCATACCTTTAAATAAAAAAAATAACACTATCGACTTAAAGTAGCACGTAAGTAGGATATAGATATAAGTTACATCCGCGCAAAACAGCCAGTGCTCAAAAACCATTAAAAACAACAAAACACAAATTGGCAAACAATCACTGAACTAGTCGATTATTATAATCGATCAATGAACGATCGAATATAAAACTAAAATTGTCAATGATGCGCAGTCACATAGTCACATTTTGAGACTGTACAACCTCTATGGTCCGCCCGAACAGTAGTAAAAAAAAAATGACTGATCGATGGATAACAATAACAGCGGCAAGATAAATTTACGTTAGGTACCTAATATTTATGTAAAAAACAAGATTCCTGACCTACGCAATCGATTTGTTTGCATAAATGTGTTATTGGGTGAATTGATTTGTTGAAATGTTGAGTTTTGGTGAGTAGTAACAGGAGTGAAGTTTGAGTGCGCATTCATATAAGCGCTTATATAACACGGACAGACGAGATTGTCAAGCCAGCAAGAGAAAATCAACAAAGGTACAATAAAAAAAAAACAATCATAAAAGTATGTAATTGAATCAGTACGACTATGTAATAATTGGAATAAATATAAAGTTGTCAGAAGAATGTACACTTGATTAAATATTAAGTCATTTAATTACAGATATATAAAATAGTTGAAAATCGAACTTCTAAGTTAACGAAAATAAAAGATATATGTATAGCCGTTTAAGTCGCAAAAAACGTACAATGCGTTCCAAATGTCCAAGAATATTTCGACACTCAAGGGAATCAAAATTCGTAGGGTTTTTGCTGTTGACTTAGAATCTTGAAATTTGGCATGAAACAAGATCTCATAGCAGAAATGTTGGAAAAAATCTGAAAACTAAAGATAAAGGTACGTCACAAAAAAAAACTTTTTTTGCGATTTAAAAAAATTTTCGTAACTCAATTCAGGAATTGAACTGTTTTCATAGGTAAGTTTGTTCGTACAAACTTACTGAGAGTTCCGTAACCCTCAGTACGCGAGTCCAACTCGCACTAAATAGTAATAAAACTGTTTCTGGCAGAAATAAAAAAAAAAAAATTTCGAGGCTCCATTCGGGAATGGTAGTTTGCACGGAACCCTCAGTGCGCGAGTCCGACTCGCACTTGTCCAGTTTTTTTATACCTATCCAGCTATTACACTAGGTAATATTATAAAGGAGAAAGTTTGTGTGTATAATTGTATGTTCATTAATACTTCTTCAAAATCAAACGACTAAATGGATTTCGATCAAACTTGATATCATAATTTGGTTATTCGGAAGTAAAACGACAAGCGTTTGAAAGTTCGTTCAACAAATCAAACTTGACAATTAAGTATTGAAATAATTGCCAAGTGTGATTTTTTGAACAAACTTATTTATTTGCCACATTCAGTTTGCAATAATCGTCATTGGAGAAACCGGGCTGCAGTGCAGCTTTAGAGACCGGTTGCAATGTAAAACACAGCAGCCATTCAACTTCTAAAACTTTAGGATTTTTTGAATATCTATCTATAGCAATACTATTATAAATGGAAAAGTAACTTTATCTGTCTATTACCTCTTCACGTCTAAACAGCTGAACAGATTTGCATGAAACTACAACACAAGTAGACTATATCCTGGATCAGGAATCTAAATCTATTCAGCCGTTAACCTTTCAATCGTGGAAATCACAGACGGGTTTAATGAATTAAGAAGTAGGTTATTACAGATAAAAAAAAAAAGTGAAGAGGTAACAAACAGATAGACATATGGACAGATAGAGCATCCGCTTTCACATTTACAATACCAGTATGGATATGTTAATGACAATGATGATATTTTTTAATATTTGAATATAATAATGACTGTCTGCATGTATTGGTTTCTGTAATAAAATTTTTTTTTTTTTTTTTTTTTTTTTTTTTTTCAAATCTTTATATCTGCAATCGGCTATCCAGCCATAATCAGATGTATTCCACCAATATTAACTTTGCAGGCGACATTCCATTAAATGGCACCATATTAAATATATTCATTATTTTTCAGGTTCTCTGGTCCAGGTCCAGTATGTGCCATCTTTTGAGGCGTTTAGTGTTCTCTTGTGAGTGCAGTAAATTCTTTGCCAGTTCATTTGTGTGTTTGCTCAGTCTTTCCTTGTATCTTTTGCTGGTATTGCTGACTTCCTCCTTCACAGTAGGTATCTCAAGGTATTCATGTATCTCCGTATTTCTTACAAACCAATGTGCGCTTGAGATAGTTCTAAGGGCAATGTTTTGGAATCTCTGGAGGATCTCTATGTTAGAGTTGCTAGCAGAACCCCACAGTTCTATTCCATAGGTCCAGATGGGTTTTATGATGGCTTTGTATACCAAGAGCTTGTTACTAAGAGACAGAGGTGATTGTCGTCCAAGTAACCAGTTTAGCGATCGAAATTGTAGGTTCGCTTCTGTCCTCTTGGCTTTTATATGGTTACTCCAGGTCAGTCTTCTATCCAGGTGTAGGCCAAGATATTTTACGCTATCGTGATTCGGCAGGGCCTTGTTACCCATACTAACAGGTGGACATTCGCCTCTTTTTAGTGAGAATGTTATTTGTGTTGACTTAGTTACACTAGCTTTTATTCTCCACTTCCGAAGCCAAGAATCAATTTTGTCGAGCTGTGCTTGCAGCTTCGATGATGCGTTGTTCGGGTCTTTATCGCTTGCAAGGCATGCCGTGTCATCTGCGTAGGTAGCCGTTACAACACCTTCTGTTTCAGGCAGGTCTGCCGTATATATAGAATATAACACGGGGCCGAGAACTGATCCTTGGGGCACAGAGGCAGTGATCAAGTACAGATTCGAGTAATCTTCTCCACATTTGACTTGGAATTTCCTTTGATGTAGATAGGATTTCAGGATCATAAAGAATGAGTTAGGCAGAAGTGTTTTCAGCTTGTACAGCAGTCCTTTGTGCCACACCCTGTCAAAGGCTTGTTGTATGTCTATGAATGCCGCTGAGCAATACTCTTTCTTCTCTAGTGATTGCCTAATTACATGGACTACCCTATGCACTTGTTCGACTGTTGCGTGTTTCTGCCGAAAACCAAACTGGTGATCCGGTATAATCTTGCTTTCATCGAGTATGGGTTTGAGTCTTTGAAGAAGAGTCTTTTCAAAAACCTTTGACAGTATGGGGAGAAGGCTTATAGGTCTATATGAGCTAGGATCTGTTGGCGGTTTCCCCGGTTTTGGGATCATACATATCTGAGATATTTTCCACAATTTCGGGTAGTGATGTATTCTGAATATTGCATTAAAAAGCATTGTCAGGAAGACAATGACTTTTTTGGGCAGCTGCTTAAGTACTTCAGCCGTTATAAGGTCAAAACCAGGAGCTTTTTTGTTTTGTAAGTACTGAATAGTGCGTGCTACTTCTTTTGGTGTTACCAGTTTGACTGGTGCAGATAGTTGTTGGTCACTATTGATAATTTTATCAACTTCAGTTTCAAAGTCTTCCATGGTCGATTCGTTAGGAGTGAATATTTCGCTTAAGTGGTTTGCAAATAGTTCTGCTTTTTCACTATCACTTCTAGCCCATAGGTGACTAGGAGATTTGCGTATTGGTGGAATATGATTTTGTGGTTTCTTGAAGTTTTTGGTCATTTTCCACAACGAATAGTTGTCCCTTTTATGAGCTGAGAGACCAGATATCTTGTGTTGAAAGATTGCATTTTTATTTTCGTCTATCAGTTCCTTTAGTTCTCTTGATAATCTGTTATAGAGTGATCTGTCCGTGTCTGACCTTGTCATGTGTAATTGTCTTCTTTGTGACCGTTTTTCTCGTAACTTGTTCCGTATCTCTAGAGGAATATTATTTATTTTGGTGTTATACTTCAATGCTGGGGTAGAGCGCCAAGCAGCTACTTGAATGAGGTTTGTTATGTAGAATGTTGCCTCGTCAATGTCTTCTTCTGTTTTGAGTTTGATTTTAAGTTTGACTTCATCATTCAGAAACTCGGTAAAGGCACTCCAGTCAGTTTTATTATTGTATAATGAAGGCTTTTGGACTCTTTGGATTGGTGATATGCTAAATGTAGCTACGATGGGAGTATGATCCGATACAGAATCAAGCAATGATTCGACATTAAAGTATACATCCGATAGTCCCTTTATTATAAAAAAGTCCACGAGGTCCGGTATTCTATTAATGTCTGTTGGCCAATAGGTTGGTTCTCCTGTTGCGAGGGTTATTAGGTTGTTTTGGTCAATACATTTTTTTAGTTCACGTCCCTTTGTTGTTGTTAGTCGGGATCCCCAGTGAGTATTTTTACAATTCCAATCTCCTCCACTTATGAATCTGTTACCAAGGCTGGAGAAATAGCTGTTAAACATATCTTGTTTAGGTTGGTGTCTTGGTGGGCAGTAAATTGCACTAACGTTGATTGGCCCCAAGTACCCATTAATGGTCACAGTAGTGCTTTGCATCCATTCCTCCCTAAATTCACTGTGTAGGTGATGTTTTATATTATTTTTGATAATGACTGCAGATCCACCATGTGCCGTACAGTCTGGATGATTTGTGTTATAGATGGAATAGTTGGCTATCTTGACCTTTTTATTGTCGCTGAGATGGGTTTCAGAGATTAGAGCGATGTCCACTTTATTAGCTTTGAGCAGTACTTCTAGTTCTTGGGTGTGAGTCGATAACCCATTTAAGTTCCAGGTGGCAATTCTTAGGGAAAGCATTAGGGCAATTTGCTGATTAGTGTCATAATGAGGTTCATCATTGTGCTTAGCTGAGATACGAGATTGTCAATTCTTTCTGTCTGTTTGATCAGTAGTATTTCTAGGTTACTTCTCTGTTCGTTCATGTTGTTTTCTGTGTATATCTTTGTATCACTTGTTCTCTGTGACTTATTGTCAACGTGTTGTCTTAGCTTATATGACTCTGATTTATTGGATATGTGATTTTTTTGTCTATCTTTATGATCTGGTGCTTGATATGTTGAAGCATTATTCATGCTTGCAGATTTCTTTGTATTATTTTTCTTTACTACTTCACTGTACTGTTCTGTAGTATCTAGTATGGTATGGTTCTTTTCTTTTTGTTGTTTACTCTCCATCTTTTTTTTTAAGTCAGGATCACTTAGGTTGTAGCTATCAGTTGACTTACGTGTTGTTTGACTGCTCATTCTCGCTATATTGTTTATGTGAGGTTTGTTCCCTACTTTCTTTCTGGCAAGTATTTCTTTGTATACAATGCATCCCTTGTAACTGGCAGGATGACTACCTGAGCAAAGAGTACACACTGCTGGGGTGTTTTTGTCTATGGTACACAGAGTAGTTTTATGTGCACCGGCGCACTTAACGCACCTATATGGCCTCATGCAGTTATTTTTACTGTGACCGTATTGTTGGCATCTAGTGCATTGCACTACTGTAGTTTTTCTTTTTGGGTCTTCTATAATAACTCTTTGATGGTAGATCACTTTTATGTCTTTTATTAGTTTATTATTTTCGTGCGGGGCTATATTAACGAAGAAAGTGTTTAAGGGGTCTTTAGTTCCCGGTATCCGTGCTGTGACTATTTCCCCTTGCACTTTGTTTCCAGTGTTTTCAATAGCTTCAATGATTTCTTCTTTTGGAGTACTAAAGTGAAGGTTTTTAATAACTATTCTCATACATTTTTGGTCTTTACGAGTAAAAGTATGACCAATCAGTCCTTTTGCTCTAATGTGTTCAATCAGAGTTTTATATTTATCAACTGTACTGGAAGATATGATGAGTTGATTTTTCGACACGATTTTATAGGTGTAATCATCCTTACCTATGACTTCTTCTATTAACTCTGTTAGATTTCGAAGATCGTCAACACCATAGAGTACAATCGGTGGTGGTTTAGGGGTCCTTTTTACTGGGGCAACATCATCCAATTCTATGTCTAACATAGAGAAACTGTTACATGTTTCAATATCTACGCTATCGCTTTGGTTTGGTTCGGTTATGCCTCTGTGTTGACTTATGAGCAGATCCCGTCGCTGTACTCTTTTGGCATTTATTTTGCCCACTTTTTCCTCAGGGGATCGGCCTCTTTTCTGGGTTGGCACTCGTTGCCATGGAGCATTTGGATTAAGGTTAGATTCATCCATATCATTCTCATTATTGTCAGCATGTTGTTTCTCTTTGGTGTTGTGTTTTCTTACAGTGGTTTTATCACTTAATGATGTTGAACGTTGACGATTAAAAAGACCCGGGTGGAATATTTGTTGGGTCAATGTTTTTGATTTTTCCTTAGGTAGCAGTACTTTGCCCCCCCCAGAATACGTGGGGCAGCCTGAGCTATGCTCAGGAAGGGATTCTCCAGCTAGGCCGGTACCCTCCTGGGGTAGATTTTCTTTGAGTCTTGCTTCCATAGTGTTGTGTTATTTTTATCTCAGGGTTTTCTTCCCTTAGCCAGTTTGTTCGGTTTTTGGGCGCCGAAGACTCGCCCTTCGCGTTTCATATTTAGCTGTCACAGACCCGAGGTAGATAGTATGTGCGGGGCTCGTTATGGACCGTGACAGTGCCCGGAGGGGACGACCCATAAAGATATATATATATGGGCCCGACATTACATCGCGACGGCAGTGTAATGACGGCGTGGACGTATATGAAACACTTGTCGGTGCACGTCTGATAGCCTAGCTCCGCACACCTAGGCGTACGCTATCGGCAGTTTAGTATTTTATAAGAGTGAATTCCCTGGCAAAGAATCCACCCCGCTAAAGCCTAACACCAACCCCCCCCTCCTCTGTAATAAAATAAATAAATAAATGTTACCGCGCCGCCGACAATATATTAAAATACTGGTAGTACCTAGTCCTCTCGTACTTCTGTGGCACTCCCCATAAATTAAAATCATGTCGGAGTACTCTGAAGCTATGTTATTGTAACGAGGCAATACTTAATGATAATACTAAAAGAAAACATGCTTGCAATACAAAACTTTTCAAATAAAAATAGTAACGTAACTGACTTTTTTTAGCAATATACCACAACATAAAATAGTAATTAAAAAAAAAAAGAGTACAATACAGTTGCAGTGACTGTGCCACCTCGTGTACTGAGTAACTGTTAAACCATTTCATTTGCAAGTTAGTGGGTAAGTAGTGAATTGTAGAAGGTAGGATCAGTGAGAATGCAAGTCATTTGGAAACCATTTGTATGAGCAACAAGTTTATGAAAAGACTAGCTGTGCCCGCGACTTCGTTCGCGTGGACTACAGGATTTTGAAATTATTTTTTTTGCTAAAATAAAAGTAGCCTAAGTTACTCCTTATTACATCAGCTACCTGCCAAAAAAAGTCCCGTCAAAATCGGTTCAGCCATTTCAGAGATTAGCCGGAACAAACAGACAAAAATTGTAAAAAATGTTATTTTGGTATATATATCATATAGTATCATATATATATGATACATAATGTGCATGTAGTGAAAAGCGGTTATTTTAATATTACAAACAGACACTGCCATTTTATTTATTTGTATAGATGAAGAATAGCTTGATTTATATAATAGTGATCCACGCGCTCCTCAAAGAGATGTCAGCAAACCGTAGTGGCCCAGCAGGGACGACGCCCGCTAGCACCGCGAGGAGTTCCTGAAAAGGGAACCCGTAGTCCTAGAACGCGAAGGGCAACTGAAGAACACAGGTGTGGTTTTAGTCAATAACAATCTGACACGCCCTCTCGCTCCACCCAGAGCGGGAAAAGTCATTGGATGATTTCCACACTTATCAAAAAAAGGGTAGAGTGGGGAAAGTCGGACAGCGAGCTCCCTTTGCTCGCCGTCCGCAAACCCGGGGGTAGTACTCTATCCTACGCTACTCAACTCAAGTTAAGTTGAGTTGAGTAGAGTACGCAAGGAAGAGTATGATAGAGTATAATAGAGTACCAGTTGACGGGAGCGAGGCCGCGGGCAAAAGCTAGTATTAGATAAAATAAATCTCAGTCCTTAAAACAAATCTATTTCTATGTTTCAGACATCGTCGTCGCCACACACACACAACTAGAGTTTTACAACAATGATGGTACACGGACGCACACACAAGTTATACCATCGGCTAATTTTATCACTTCAGTAACATACGATCCTGTGCACTACAGGGTGCTGTTTAGCGACTGTCACGCCTCGACCATGTTTATATCCAGCTTGGACGTATCAACCGAGACTGTACAACGTTTAGTTACGACAACAACAACGTACAACTACGTGAGGCTCGTGTACGACCCCGTCACACAAGCTCTCTATTGGAGGGATGGAAATAGTATACGCACGTTTTCATTAAGTCCTGCATCTTCTAACCAAGCTGATGGAAATGTTTTAGTTAGCTTGGATCACTACTGCTTGGATCTCGCCGTGGACAGCTGTGGAGGGTACGTTACCAGTTAATAGTACACGCACATGGGCCACAAAAAAACGCCGCCTCAAAAAGAAGCTTGAAACGGCTTTGTTTTTGTGGCTCCTGTGCGGGGACACTAACGAGAAGATCGGAAAACTTGTTTTTTGTATTGAGAACAGTTTTCATTTGTTTCATGAAATAATCAAATAACATACTCAATCTTATTTGCACTTATCTACACTTCATCATTCATCATCATCATCATTTCAGCCGAAACACGTCCACTGTTGGATATAGGCCTCCCCCAAGCGTCGCCACATCGAACGTTCCTGTGCGTCCCGCATCCATCGGTTCCCGCTACCTTCACCAGGTCATCGGTCCACCTTGTAGGAGGCCTTCCACCGCTGCGTCTTCCGGTACGCGGTCGCCACTCCAAAACCTTTCGGCCCCAACGGCCATCTGTTCTGCGAGCAATGTGCCCTGCCCATTGCCACTTAAGTTTGGCAATTCTTTGTGCTATGTCGGCAACCTTAGTTTTCCTGCGGATATCTTCATTTTTTATTCGATCACGCAAGGAAACCCCGAGCATAGTCCGTTCCATTGCTCTTTGGGTGACTTTAAGCCTTCTGATGAGGCCCATTGTGAGCGACCACGTTTCGGAGCCATATGTCATCACTGGCAACACGCACTGGTTAAAGACTTTCGTCTTGAGACACTGTGGTATGTTGGACGAGAAGATACCGCGTAGCTTCCCGAACGCTGCCCAGCCGAGTTGGATTCGACGGTTGACCTCTTTCTCGAAGTTAGACCTACCCAACTGGACTGTCTGTCCGAGGTAGACGTAATCGTCCACAACTTCGAGTGTAGAGTCTCCGACCTTGATAGGAATGCGCGCTACATGGTTGTTAATCGTGATTTTGGTTTTATCCATGTTCATTTTAAGACCCACTCTTAGAGAAGCTCCACTTATAATATTATAAATGTGAAAGTAACTGTCTGTCTATCTGTTACACTTTCACGGTTAAATTACGAAACCGATTTTGACGAAATTTGTTACGGAGATAGCTTCAAACTCAAGGATGGACATAGGCTACTTTTTATCCGTCTTCGACTTCGCGTCCGCTATAAACAACGTTCACGCGAACGAAGCCGCTGGCAGAAGCTAGTAATATCATAAAAGTGAAGTGTAAGTTAGTTTGAATGCACTAATCTCAGGAAGCACGGGTCCGAACAGAAAAATTCTTTATCAGTTGGATAGCCCATTTAATTTATTCAGACATTAAATTTTTTCTATGTAGGAGGTAATCTCTGAAAATACAAGTCCGATTGCTGCACCATTCGACAGTAAAGGCCAGTAAAAAAAATTGTTACAGTATTGCACAAAGTTTAACAGATAAACATGTCGACTGGTAACCCATCACTTCGCGGACTGACAGGCAGATAGGGTGTGTGGAAGGTGACACGCTTCGATTGTTAGGGAAGTGTTGACAATGGCGTCTCTCTCAGCGCGTCCGGTGAAATGTAAATATAACTATGTCTGTCTGTTACGCTTTCACGCTTTAACTACTGAACTGATTTTGATGATATTTGGAACAGAGTAAGCTTGAAACCCAACAAAAGATATACGTCCGCAATAACCGACATTTATCCAGACGAAGTCGCGGGAAAAAGCCAGTTAAGAAAAGGTTATTAAATTCAAGATTATAAAATTAAATTGTACTTGAAAATAATGTATCTATTTATGTTCCGCTATGTTTGCCCTTGTGTGTAGGTTTATGACTCAGCTGAATTCCTCTTGAATTTTGTTAATATTGATGGATGTTTACAAATTACAGGTATATTTACTGGATCACATACGATGAGATAGAGAGGGCTCGGTTAGATGGCTCCGAGAGAGAAGTTTTAATATCAGGTACTGTTGCGTGGCGACTAAGCTTGGCCATCGATCAACAAACACAAACAATGTACTGGACTGAGACAACACATAGTAGTGATGATCACGTGTCTATTGAAAGTGCAAACTTTAATGGAAAGAACAGAACAACACTATATACTGTAAGAAACACTCTGTTTGTATTTTCATTGGCCGTGTCAAAAGACTTTATATACTGGCAGAACTATAACGAACAGGGAATTTGGCGATTACCGAAGTATTCAACACAAACTGTGGCAACAAAACTAACCTCACCGTCTAGCTCAGACTGTACGCTTTGTCATCGTATAGCAGCCAACTACACGATAAAGGAACAAATTCAGGGGATAATCAGCTGCGATGCTCTCCAGGGTCTGATTCCGAATGACTCGAAGAGTGAGTCTCCAGCACCAGTCTGTCAGAACTACTGCATTCAAGGAGAGTGTAGCGTCAGTGCTGAGGGACAACCTACATGCAGGTAAAACGTGTTCATCGCACAGATATTCGGGGTCAGCTCACGATGCTTGAAGAAAGCGAAGCCGCGGGGTTTATTCAGATTCTCTTATGTGATACGTATATGTTGTTGTGTACTAACTCTAATAATTATAATTCGCGCAGCATCACTTCGCGTCTCGGTGTGAGCTGACCCTAACGTTTTTCACTGACGGCAAGTTAAGCGACGCCTATAAATGTTACATGTCTAACGGTAACAGATCCTCAAGCATCCACGTCCTCACCAGCTTCGAAATGTAAAGTTAGAATTCCTGGAACAGTGACGCGCGTCTAACACACACAATACTTTTGCGGGCTTGCGGACGGCGAGCAATGGGTAGCTCGCCGTCTGACCGTCCAGAAGTCGACCGGACCGAGCCCAAGTCGTTGACGGCGCGTAATGTTCCACGCGCGCCTCAAGGAGATGTCAGCAAACCGTAGGGCCCCAGCAGGGTCGAAGCCTACTGAGGCCATGGGTTCGCTTCTGAAAGGAAAACCCGGCCCTGGAATACAAGGCAACGAAGGAATGTACGAGTGAGTTTTAATCATTAAAAATCTGACTCGCTCTCCCGCTCCGCTTTGGAGCGGGAGACGTCATTGGATGATTTCCCACCTAAAAAAATTGAACACATATTAATTTCAATGTTTAATGTATCTTGTGAACTGTGGGACAGATACTTAATTCATTAAACCCCAAGCGAACGCAACTTTTACTACAGGATCAGCTCTTTTCTACGAATACCTACGAATACGGTTTATGTTTGTATTAATTGGAAAATGAGAAAAAGCTGATTGATTTAGGATTAATAAAAATATAGGTCAATAAAAAATAGGTTCAGTTTCATGAGTACTTACAACCCCTGAAATATACTAAAGTTCTTTATTGTTGATCGAATGAACATTTTATTTGATTGTAAATCATGTTTAGTGACGCGCAGTGGTCGCGCACCTCGTTTGCTTGTTACAACTAGTCACAATATCTGTTGGTCTGCTGAGTGACGCTGTTTCTTATCTTCATTATTTCAGCTGTAAAGCCGAATACTCCGGGGAGAGGTGCGACGAACTAAAGGTGTGCCATGAATATTGTCTACACGGAGGTGTTTGTTCTTTGAATGTGGACAATAAGCGAGTCTGCCAGTGCAGAGCAGGTTACGATGGCGACAGATGCGAAGTGTCCATCTGTAAAGACTATTGTCTACAAGGAAACTGTAGCGTCGGTGCTGAGGGCCAACCTCAATGCAGGTAAATATATACCATGTTACCCATGGAGTTCGTTGTATAGATAATACAAACACTTTTATAACTAACTAGTGGACCTAACAGATGTCAGCCCGCCCGATTCTATTGTTACCCAAACTCTATAAACATCAAACTAAAGCTACTATTGATATGAGTATATACCGGAGTTCTGGAACGCAAGAATAATAAGGAACATAGGAGTGGGTTTTAGTCAGTTAAAGTGTAACACGCCCTCTCGCTCTGCCCTAGAGCGAGATAAGTCATTGGATGATTTCTCACCTAAAACATCTCTTATTCAGCAGGTCTGCTGAAAGTTTCTTTTGAAATAAGCAGAACCTTCGAACAAATGTTTACAATGATTTGATTTGTCTTTCTTTTGTTAGAAGTGTGTACAGAAATAAAAAAAAATCAGTCGAATTGTATAAAAGGGGTTCAATACCCATAGAGCAGTGGTGGCCGAGTGGTAATGGCCCCCACTTACAAGTTGTAGGTCACGGGTTCGAACCTGGCCAGACGCATTACTTTGTTTAATTTATTTCACCACCACTGCTCTCAAAACGGTGAAGAAAAACATCGTGAAGAAACCGGCATATCCTAAAACCAAAAATTCGAATACATGTGACATTTACCAACCCGCACTGGGCCCGCGTGGTGGATTACGGCCCATTCCCTCTCTTAGAGAGAAGGCCAGAGTCACAACAGTGGGATTATTTAAAATGCTAATGATGATGATGATGACTTCAATATTCTACTCAGGTTAAATAAAATTATAAATGTAAAGGGAATGCCTGCCCGCTGTCATCCCACTGGAGGGCAGAGGCCTCTTCTCACACAGATCCCTTCTCTGTGTGAGAAGAGGCCTCTGCCCTGCAGCATTCATCAGCACACTTGCTGATAGTGAGTTGTAGACCGAGTCACTGACTTTAATGTGGTCTAAGATATACTTATAGAGCACCTGAAACAGCGCAGTGGTCGCGCACCTCGTGCATCTGTTACAGCTACTCACAAATAATTGTTAGTTTTCTTGATTATTGAGTAACTCTTTTGTACCGTCGTTATTTCAGCTGTAAACCCGGATACGCTGGTGACAGATGCGAAGTGAACGCGTGCAGTAATCGGTGTTCAAACAATGGTGTGTGTGCTCTGAACGAGAAGGGGGAGCCGACTTGTGAGTGCACAGCAGGTTACGACGGTGAAAGATGCGACGTGTCCATCTGCAAAGACTATTGTCTACAAGGAAACTGTAGTGTCGGTGCTGAGGGCCAACCTCAATGCAGGTAAATCTTATTATGCATGGAATTTATTGTATACTCGTAGATGATACAGTCACTTATTACTAACTAGCGGACCTAGCAGATGTTGGCCCGCCCGATCCTATTGTGCTATTGATACTCAAACATTCTCTGTTTTCATCTTCTACTCATACTTATTCTCTGTCCATGCAGTGAGGTTGTGGAGTTCTCTTTCACTTAGCACCCGAGATTTAAAATCTATTTCACTTTTCAAAATTCAAGTACAAGAGCAAGCTATCTGCCCTCTAGCGTGATAATAATGTAGGTGTACACAATTATTATATATTTATTTTTAAAATAAGGTATTTGTTTTTTTTTATTATTATTAACCTTTTGAATACCGTAATTAGAGACACGATAGAAAGAAAACGAGAGAGCGACCGCCGGCGTTCGGTTGGGGTTTAATCAATGAATAGGCTCGCGTTTGGCTATCATCTCTCTCATCAGGGTAAGCGATGATGTGGTCGCCGATGGAGCACGCTTGCCTAGAAGTAACCCATTCACTCTTGACTTAAAGACCCCTAAGTTGTAGCTATCAGGAAACACAGACTCCGGCAGGGAATTCCTCTTCTTGGCTGTACGCACCATAAATGTGTTCCCAAAACATTGAATATTATGACTCAATAGGTATATAACTACAAACTGAAAATAATAATATGCACAAACTGGTAGCATAAAAACTCATAAAGAATTGTTATTTGTTGCTATAATCTATGTTTGCACGTACTCTTGTTTTCTTGTTTCTACACACTACTGTCTACATTTCTTTTAATCTCTCCTTGCGCAGGTCTGCTGGAAGAAAATTCTTTTGAAATAAGCAGTAGGTACCACAGAACAATTTTTTTGTTCTATATTTATTTTGTTACATGTGCCTACATAAATATTTTACAATAAATAAATAAAATCAGTTCACTCGATGAAAGGAGTTCTATAATAATCCTACTCATGTACATAATAATAAAAAAAATTGTATAGAGAATGCCTGCCCGCTATCATCCCACTGGAGGGCAGAGGCCTCTTCTCACACAGAGAAGGGACCAGCATTCATCAGCACACTTGCTGATAGTGAGACGTAGACCGAGTCCTCTCACCACTCGGTCTACAACTCACTATCAGTAAGTGAGCTCTATAAGTATATCTTAGACCACACTGACGTCCCTCTCACCGACGTCAGTCTTCTTCTTCTTCTTCTTCCTGCCCTTATCCCATATTACTTGGGGTCGGCGCAACACGTTTTCTTCTTCCATTCTGTCCTGTCACCCGTCAAACTATCACTAACTTCCTTTTCTTTCATATCACTTCTCACACAATCCATCCATATTTTTTGCGGCCTCCCTCTCCCTCTCCATCCATCTACATGTATACTCAGAACTCTTTTAGTAAATAATATGTGCTTCATCCCTCCTCTTCACATGACCATACCAAGACAACCGATTACCTTTCAACTACTAACAATTATGTTTTAGTTTTCTTGATTAATAATTAATTAAATTTATTAATTTAATTTATTTCACTGTATGAAGATATTTCTTGCGTTCAGGAGAGATTTGCTGTTGGCAGGTGTCCATTATGTGAGGCAGCATGTCACTTTCCCTTAATATGATGCAATTCACGATTTGTTGCTAACCTCCATCAATACAAAAATGACAGCTGCAAGATTAAACCGAAACACAATTCTTTATAATTCAATTTATCATCATATATATATTATTAATTAAAAGGTATTTGTATGTACTAGCCTGTTTAGTGTTTGCTCTCGGAGAGGACGCCAAAATTGTCACTCGAACGGTGGTTGCTGAAAACCAGCACCGTAGATGTCTGGATTAGCCCAGAGTCACGGGATATGCTGAGCAACGGCCCATTCCTGCTTAGATGCGACGCACAACTTATAATTTTAGATTGTATTAGTATATAATTATGATTTTCTTTTAGTTTTAGTTACTCTTTCTTAGGTTAATTTTGTTTATGTTTGTCCCTGTTATGGCCGGCGTCAAAATGCAACAGATAATCTAGACAACTCCGTTGTCTATGGTACAAGATGTAATATTGTTAAGCTCGTTACACACATGGCCTGACAAGGGACTGGCTTTTATATTTTGTACTTTCTTTTGTATGTTGTTATTGAGTTTTGTTATTTGTGCGTCTATATATAGGCGGAATAAACATATTTTCTTTCTTTTCTTTTCTTTTTCTTTGATTATAGAAAAACTCTTCTGTCTTCGTTATTTCAGCTGCATAACCGGTTACTCTGGGGAAAGGTGCCAAGTGTCCATCTGTAAGGACTACTGTTTCCAAGGAAATTGTAGTGTCAGCACCGCGGGCCAACCTAAATGCAGGTAAATCATAATATTACCCTGGACACCCATGAAAGTGGTTGTATTTGGGGCCAAGGCGAGCAAAAAAGCGGCACAGCCGTACCGTCCTTTTCTCGAAACAGTTCAGAGTTCAGGCCATTTTCAACGCCCTATAACTTTGTTGTGTATAAATTAAACTAGAAGCCTAAACCAAGTTACCAAGCAGGCATTGTATAAACACGGTATGATGCAAATTTCATTCAAAAATATAAGTGTGTTAAATGAACCATTAGTTTAAGAATTTTAACTAAGCAATAAAAATTTCTTTATTCTAACAGTACGACAATTATTTGTTTTAAACTACATTTTTGTGTTAAGACACACTGAACTTTATTTTAATCCAATAGGTACTCTCAGATAGGGCAAGAAAAGATCTAGTTTGTGCTAACTCTCGGACTAAACATTCTTTTGAAAGAAAAGAGTAACTCTTTTATATCTTCGTTATTTCAGCTGTATGCTCGGTTACTCCGGGGAAAGGTGCGAAGAAAACGCGTGCCATAAGCACTGTTTAAACGGCGGTGTCTGCACCTTAAACGAAGAAGACGAGCCGGCCTGCCAGTGCACAGCAGGTTACGATGGTGGAAGATGCGAGCTTCCTGCCTATCAGGACAACAGGTAAAACTTGTTCTTCTCACTGTACACTAGTTATATCGAGCGCTGCGCTGGACGCTGATCGTGCACTCGGCAGATGCGACGAGATTTGTCAAAGAAAAAGTAAAAGTAACATAATTCTAAAGTTTGCCGTATATAACGTTCGTTCACTCGTAGTGGGTGTTACAACTTTATATTAGATACAATTGTGCGTTCAATGAAAGTGTTGGCCGACTAACTAAGCGGAACTAACTAGTGACACAGTCGTCTGTTATTCAAATAATAATTTCATGTCGTCACGTTCCGAGTGTCTCGCTGGTCTAGTAGTCAGAAGCTCTACCTCTAAACATGAGGTTGTGGGCTCGGTACCCGGGTCATGCATATTATATTTATGAATTTTAGTACGTGAAACTTGTCAGTAGCAGCTCGAAGCCTGGGCTCATACAAAACCGTAGGGGCCCAGCAGGGTCGACGCCGCTAGGGCCGCACAGTGCTGCATGTAGTACGGGCATGCGGTAATTATTATTTTTAAATGAAAATAGGTACATTGCGTTTCTTCATAATACTTTATTAAAATGATATAATGAATGTACTAGTATACAAAGAGAAAGATATAATATATGTTTTTAAGGTTCCGTAGCCAAATGGCAAAAAACGGAACCCTTATAGATTCGTCGTCGTCTGTCTGTCTGTCTGTCTGTCTGTCTGTCTGTCTGTCCGTCTGTCCGTCCGTATGTCACAGCCACTTTTTTCCGAAACTATAAGAGCTATACTGTTGAAACTTTGTAAGTAGATGTATTCTGTGAACCGCTTTAAGATATTTACACAAAAATAGAAAAAAAGCAATAAATTTTGGGGGTCCCCATACTTAGAACTGAAACTCAAAATTTTTTTTACATGTGGGGTATCTATACATAGGTCTTCAAAAATGATGTTGAGGTTTCTGATATCATTTTTTTCTAAATTGAATAGTTTACGCGAGAGACACTTCCAAAGTGGTAAAATGTGTGTACCCCCCCGGTAACTTCTAAAATAAGAGAATGATAAAACTAAAAAAAATATATGATGTACATTACCATGTAAACTACCAATAAAAATTGCTTTGAACGAGATCTAGTAAGTAGTTTTTTTTTAATACGTCATAAATCTAAAAAAAATACACTATTATTAAAACATCGATCAAAGTTACAACGAACTACAAGAACTTTTATATTATGTTACTTGCTGCTACGGAACCCTCCATGGGCGAGTCCGACTCGCACTTGGCCGGTTTTTTTTTTTTATTAACATGAATACTTATATCATATTTTTTCACATGAATTGAATTATAAATATTAGATATTCAAAAAAATATACAGTCTTACACGACATGATAAAGTGTTATTTACCCTCTTTAGAAACACTTATTAACCCCTCGAGGGTTAATATAATGCACTTTTTCTTAATAAGAGCGTCATTAGTTAATGACCTGGTATTTCCAAGATCGCAGGATATCGCAGCCAAAACTGATGTATTCTTAATCTACAGGGTCTAATTAATCTCCGAAAGTATATTACTACGCAACGGTCGATAACGGAGATTAAGTTATGATCTCATGATTGAAAACAAAAAGTTCGAAACGACCTTCTTCATTAAAAATGTGATAGCAAGTAATTACTAATTATTTTATTACATATGTATACGTATTTTATTAATACACACAATAAACTTATGACTCAACTAAAAATAAAAGTTGATTATTATAGTATTTAGGTTCTATTCATATTTGAAATATCAATATTTTTTGCAAGAAATTTGTTATTTCTCGATCACAATACCTGGGCATCATATAATTATTTACCCGTATTAATTTTAGGACTTGTTTCTACTAACATTCTAGTATGTGTGTACCAAATTGTAGACATTTTAAACAAAGTCTAAATAAAGGACTTTGTAGGCAACTCATTTTTATAAATGTATTTTTATTATTAGTTTTAAGTTGGCAATATTTACGCGCGAACACCAACTGCGATTTGATTTTGTTTCGCGCGCATTTTTTGAACGGCGGGCCCCGCCCACGCCGCGCGCTCTCGTCCGCCGCCGGGCAGTCGCCGCCAAAAACTCGACGCGCGCGGGCGTGTATATAAATGTTCCAAGTTCCCGCCAAAACCTTTTCAGTTTCCTAACAAAAGCTTTATGTGTGTATTGTACTGTTTTTAACTATCTGTAACTGTCGCGAGTTCTGTTGCCTAGTTGTAAAGTGATAATAAACGGAATTCACCAAGTGACTGCTGCGTCTTATTGTGGACAAATCCCGGCCCTATTTAACAGACTTTTTTCCGCCCTTGAACCAATGTGGGCCGCGGGAATTATTGAAAGAGTTACAGTGGTCCTGGACCGCAAAGGCAACTGACGGACACTGGTGGCTTTTAGTCAGTAAAGGTCTGACACAATTTTTCGTTCTACTTTAAAGCGGAAGAAGCTAGTTGATGATTTAACTCGTTAAAGTAATATAAATGCAATTGATAACAATTTGATATTGAGAGCGCCATTGCAGTAGTTATGACCGGCCACTGATGTGCTTTTGACATTACATTTTTCAAACCTTTTTTTAATTTTTGACAAAAAGTGTTATTACTATGATTAATCTTAAATTATAGTTACAATTTACGGACGTGTTTGTTTATTGTGTTACTATTTTCGAACATTTTCATTGTTTCAGCTGTGATGCCGGTAACGGGGACGGGACATTCAACGCATGCCATCAGTTCTGTCTCAACGACGGCGCTTGTTCGCTGAACAAGGCGGATGCGCCAGTCTGCCAGTGCACAGCTGATTACGCCGGTAAAAGATGCGACATTCCCGTCTTCGTCGCCAAATGGGTGTTACACGCATACAATTAAGTAAGGATTTGTTTTCGTTCTAAACTTATTTTAATATTAATCGATTAAAGCAGAGCTTTCCCTCTAGTGCAGACGAGGTCGGTGCCAGTGACTCAGGCCCATGTTCCATGGCCCACTTGCCATAACAACGAAAGAAAACCTTCGATTCATTTCAATAAAATACGAGCAATAAATTCTGTCAATTCGATGATTCGAGGCGGAGTTGAGTTGCAGGATGTGACTTCTTTCCTTCTTGGTTTCTCGAGCCTTAATAATCTTCTCATTACATCATTGTGTATTATTGTGCTCTCTTTCTAGATGTGCCGCCGGTTACTGTGAGCGACGTCAAGTCGACGTGTGCTTCAACGGTTGTCTGAACAACGGAGCTTGTTCAAAACGAGCGCGAAATGTGCAGCAGTCGAAGAGTGCTCGTTCATCTCTACAAATTAAAGAACATGAGTTTAATGTAGTTAAAGTAGTTTTTTAAGTCATATTTGATATTTTTGATTTTTTACATTTTCTTTCCTTCATAGTATATTTACAACCCGAGCGCATTAACACGGCTCCTGGCTCGAAAACAGTTGCCACATTGAATACTCGAAAATAGTTTGTATCGTCACGTTTAAAGCATCGTAAATTCGTAAAGTAGTGTCATGAGAAACTACTCGGCGCAAAATTCAATGCACTGAATATTTTCAAACGTCACCTATCAGGTGCCATGTTAATGCGCACGGGTTGTAGGTATTAACTAGTTAGTATTTTAGTTTTACGTTATCTTAGTTTCAATACTCAAAGCTCCTCCTGTCGCCGACCTACTGATGGATGCAGTTCACGAATCTAAGACTTTGGTTCTTTATAAATTGTGTATTCGTGTGCGCTTGTTCAGTTGAGGCTCCTCAATAAATAAGTAAATCGTTAGCTAAGTACCCTTATCTCTAATACCTATTAGTTGTCATTGTAAACTCTCTTTCTTAGTACAATTTCATGCTCCAAAAACATGTCATTCTAAACGTATTTATTACTAATGGACGCACCATCACACGAAGCTTCTTGCCTGTTGCGTACAATAACATTGCTATAGATGTTTATTAGATTCAGATTATTGCGTTCAATGACAAAATTCGAAATTTCTCAGTCTATAAAATTATTTTTGATAAAGTCAATTGTGTTAACCTGCAGCAGGACTTAGACCGTTTCTCTAACTACTGCTCTTCCAATAAGCTTAACTTTAGCCTTCCAAAGCGTCATGTCATGACGTTACCAAAACGAAAAATATCACCGAGTTCGACTATCGTCTTGCTATTATGTGTATTAGTACTCGTAAAGTTAGTTTTCTCCGCAATCTTGATGTTCTGCTGGATTCGAAGCTCCATCTGGATGTTCAAATAGAAAAGATTGTTAACGAGCCCCACCACATGTTTGGTTTTGTTATGAGACCTTCCCGGGGTCCGTCAACCTTCCGCCTTATTGCACTTATACATTAGTGTTAGTATATGCAAAACCCGAAACACGACGTGTCTAATATTTTATTTTTAAACATTTTCGTTTAAAATTTAAAATACAACGGACTTCAATTTAAAAAAAAAAATGTAAAAAGTGCAAAATAACTTTTATTTCGAAAGTTGGTGTTTCTGTAATAATTTTGTGTCTTCGTTATTTAACACCGACTGACCGACTGGAAATTACAGACACAATAGAAAGACAATAGGTGCGGGAACGCCGGCGTTCGCTTGGGGTTTAATGAATTAATTGCTTAATGGCTGGCGGTAACTAGTTGTACACACGAATAGCAGGTACACACAATATATTAATATGTAGGTATAGGTACTAAAGCAGTAACATAGGTACTTTTGTAATACATCATATTGTTGATAACTGGTAAATTAATGTCATATTTATATTGTTCCCGAATGTTTCTTTTGGAATTTCATTTGAAATTAAAATATTGCATATTGTTTTTAACAAATAAACATAATTCAAGTATGTAAATACCACTCAGTGTCAGGAAACCCTCCGTTCTAAATACATCTCTTAATGATTCTGTACTACATATTCATGTTATATAGTGTTCTTAAACATTTTTTCTGGAGAATGAATGTAGATTGTACGTTTGTCGAGTTCCCCCAATATATTACACCATAAGTTAACAGTGGGTACACATTTCCAAAATAAGCATTTCTAGTTACACTTAGATTCGAACTGGCAAGGCGTAACATGCACTAGATATTTTTTTATTAACTTTCTCAATATGTGCCTTCCAGTTTAAGTGTTGGTCTATGGTAACTCCTAAAAAATTTGTATCTCTTACTTCTTCAATCACTGTATCACTAATGGTTAATTGGTTGCAATCAATAAATTTAAAAGTCAATGCATCAAAAACCAAATTGATTCAATTTAGAAACTATAAAAGTAAACACAATAAATTGAGTCAATCCACATTCGTCATCTTAGTAAAAAGGCATTTAGGAAGCAAACCCAAGCAACCCTAAAGGATCCGCCGATCTCTATGTAATAACGTGGGCTTTAATGATGTACGCACATGAATTGATTTTTTGTATTTATATTTTAAAATTCAGAGATTAGTTCCAGAACAATGAGCAGTTTTGTATAAGTTCTGTATCTGTGTACTAGCTAGTTTTAAATACTTGAAATTTTAATCTGTGGAGAACTTAGTGGCTAGAACATAATTGTTTTAAAATGTAATAATTATTTAAGATATTTTGACTATTATCTTATTGTGCTACTGTTTGTTTTTCCTTAAATAATGTACGTCGGCTTAAGTCTGTGTACCTACTAGTCCGAGCTGTGACCTGTAAAGCAGATATCGTCAGGTGGCTGACCGACTGAGGAGCAAGTGTCGCCAGGGCGTCACGCTCACAGTTCTCGTCCTGAGGGAGACGTGCGAACAGATCGTCGTGCAAATGATTGCTCGTCACACGGTCGAGTGCTCGTGCTTCTATTTCGCTCTGTATTCATTATTTTATCTTTAGGCATCAGTCTACAGTCTCTACTAATATTTTTGCTTTTGTATTTTCTAAAATAAGATTTTTAAATAAATATCATGATTAAATAATACTTACATGCATTTTTATATTAAACCTTCTAGTTTAATTTTCAGTTTTGGTTAGATAGACACTTGAGACATAAAAACTACTTCAAATTTACATCACAATTAGATATTATGATGGATGGATGAATTAAAAATATTGCGAATAATTGTAACAACCATTATAATTCACTGGAAAAAATCTAACCTAAAAGTCTGATCAATATTAAATAATCATAATTAAATAGCGAGGAATTTATAAGTCAAGCCACACAGAAAATGAGATGGATTCTTATAAACTAAATCGTCTCTTTTATAGCGCAACTAATCATTATTCTTAATCCAAGAGCGAGCGAAACAAGCTCGGAATTGCAGGGCACTCCAACACGGAGTGTTTTCTTTTATTTCCACTCAGAAAGTGGCTTACTGGCTTAAAAGATAACTCGTGGCTAAGATAATATCTGTTCGGGCCAGATTAGTTCCTGAACTGCCCACTATAATTGTTTGTACAGTGTATAGGTGTTAGGTAGCGAGTGTGACCAACATGTAAAATACTTCACATAGTAAAAATCTAATTTTATTTATAACTAGTGTCGTGCAACGTAGAGTGATGATTCTCACATAGTGTGCAACTTATTAATACGTATGTTTCACGTGTTAATAAGTTGCACACTAAGTATGTGTAGCAATATTTGTGGTGATACGCGAACGTATTGATTCACATTGTCGTGCAAAAATAAAAGCAATGTACGTAGACCGTACAGTATCATTCAATTGCTTTTTAATTGTGGCTGACTTAGTCATTTAGAAGGAAAAGTAGATCTTTGGAGGTGAATAATGCTATTTAAAAGAAATCTGTTTGACTAGCACATGAACGGGTACGAATTTTAATATTCGTATCCATACATGTGCAAACAGCTTGGGTCAGGACAGGATTGTGACTGCAAACCCATCAAACAGTTAACGTCTACTAGATATTTGGGAGTCATATTCGACGAGTGTTTAACGTGGCACTCGCATATCGAGGTTATTATGTCGCGTGTTCGAAAATTGATATGGATATTTAAAAATCTAAGACACGTGATGCCTCAGAAGGCACTCAATAACATTAAATCGCTCTCGCGCAGTCAGTAATCATATACTGCTTAGGTTAGGTTAGTTAGGTGGGGAGGCGCCACTAAAACTAAATTTTTAGAGTTAGAAAGAGCCCAAAGATCACTGTTAAAGGTAGGTATTTTAATTTAAGCCATATACCTAGATATCCCACAGTCGATTTATATAAAATTAGTGACTTATTAACAGTCAGGAAACTAAATATTTTAAATACCATCCTAAATTTACACAAATACCTTCCGTTTAACCCAGAAAGCCAAGCTAGAACGAGAAAAGATATTGTGGCTTATTGTCCAAGGGTTCGTACGGTTTTTGCAAGGCGTCAGTATGTATGCCAATTAACCTACATATACAACAAAATTAACGCAAAACTAAATTTCCACCACGAGGTCTCGAATCAATGCAAACAAGTTATAACCGAGTGGCTAAAAACGCTAACTTATGAAGAAACAGAGCATATTTTAGTCAGACTTTCATGATTGGTTATCTTCTTGATTCATCGTCATAATTAATAAGTGACATATTTAACAGCGAGTATGATGGACTTAACCAAAGACTAATTAATATTTTTTTTTAGTTTTTTAGTTGTTGTGTCTGTTTGTTTAAAATTTGGTTTTAATTTTATTTTATTTGTTACTAAGTCTCAATATTTTTAAGTACCAATTAAGGGAAGGAGCGAAGCGACCCCCACACAAGTATTATTAATAAGTTACTGGGGCTGTTTCATTCACATTTGTAATGTAACCGTTTGAGACCGAATAAACAATTTTATTTTTAATTTTATTTTTTTAGCACCCATATCCATCGTTTTCAGACCCATGACACAATCTGGTATTTTTGTAGGTAGGAAATCATTCAGTGCATTCTCCCGCTCTAGACTCCTGTCAGACTTTAACTGACTAAAACTCACTCCTATGTGCCTTCTTCGCCTTGCTTTCTCCAGACCTCAGGTTTTCCTTACTGAAGCGAACTCATGACCCCAGTAGTCTTCGACCCTACTGGGCCCCTACAGTTTTGCTGACATCTCTTTGAGGTGCGCGTGGAACTCTGCGTGCCGTCGACGACTCGAGCTCGGTGTGGACGGTTACCGGACGGCCGGATGGTGAGCAACCCATTGCTACAGTAGCTTGAAATTGAGGTTGGGATCTCGGGGGCTAGGGCTCGTAAGTCCGTCCCCTCCACGTGCAGCCTCATCCTTCCCTAGCATTACTGCCTTGTAGAAGGAGGCGACCGCCTGCCATTCCTCCCTGCTCCTGACCATGGCCTGAATCAGTTCCCGGCGCGAGAGTTTGTGAACGCCCCGGTCGCTCTCACGAGGACACGGTGATGATGCTCCACCCAAGCGACACACCTACACTGTATGCTCCGCTGTGTCCTTCGGGCGTTTCCTAAAATGGTGACACTCAAGCGTTTCTTCCATACGAATTCAGTGCAGGAACCTCCCAAATTTACCATGTCCGATGAGGACCTGCGGAATGTGAGGACGCTGTGACGTCTTTCGAGCCGGTTCTCAAAGGGGAGACTTAGCGTCATGATCATGACATGCCCAATGACGCAACCTAGGTGTGACAAGGACTTAAAGGAGAAAGTTTTTTTTTTTTTTTAATAAGGACACAGTTAAGTCATTACTTTACTACATTACACGTACATTTACTTTAATATCTGTTATTAACTGCAATTCAATTGTGTTGTTTGTGTTTCGGCAATTTTAATAATTTTGACTCATTGAAACCGCGTCAAGACCATCATTCATGTGCTCTAACGGATCAATCTGACGAACAGGGTTATCATAGTACGCTGGTTTAGAATAACCCATTGTCTCACGGGAGGGAGCAGTGACATCACTTACAGATGTCATGACGTTAATAATGTCTTCAACTTTACCATCAGTAGCTGTCACTGTATCTGTAGTTACTTTTTTAGCGCTATTTGTAACTTGAGATTTAGTTGTGTCTTCAACAACTTGCATTGGTTGCATCGCTACTTATCGTGTTTGGTTTAAAATATTATGATTTACTGTAGTTTCAGTGTTAGCTGCATGAGTTTTTGTAATATTTTCTTTTATAACGTCCTTTATTTCCAATTCATGGCAATCAATCAATCAATCAATCTTTCAATTTTTTATTCTGTCATATCTTTTCTTTGATTAGTAATATTACTAGTCTAGCCACATTAGTAGGTATTATTCCTGTATGCTTTACTTGTTATATCACGGATTTGCTTCAAATCTTTCGAGTCGTTTCCTAAAGCGCTGATTCTTTTGATGATAATCGTCAAAAGCTTTAGTATCGTTGCCGGAACGTCTTGCTGAAGACCTATTTTTTGAGTTTTTGTCCTCCATATATTGCTCAGCTGATCCAATGTTGGCTGAGGGTGGTAATATCCTTCTTGACTCATTAACTGGTTCTTTATAGTGAGACTCGTAACGTAGCGAGTATCGAGAAGAAGATTTTCTAGGAGTGTCTACTCCTAGAAAATGCGCAATGTGCAAATAGCGTTACGTCAAAACATGACTCTCACAATAACATAAAAACTCACAAGAGCGATTGCCTAATGAGTGGATAGGTGTCCTTGGTATTTTAAGTCAAAATAGTGCACTGTTCAATAATATATAGTATAAAACAAAGTCACGTTTGTACTTCGTGAGAGATTTTGATGTGATTTACACGATTTGATAGACTTATTCATGAAAATGGATTAGATGTATATCGAAATATATGTTTCGAAAGATATATTTCGAAATAGCGCGGCTTTTGCCGGTCATTGACTGTAAATCCAAAATAATAAGGGTCGGCACACACTGCCGGCATGGCACGGCAGGTCGCGCTACGGCATCTCGCGGAATGCTGTGGCATCGTATTGAAAGCCCAGCCACTCCTGCCGGAGTCAATCAGTTTTGCTAATCTCTTGGCATGCTCGGTCAGTGTGAGAGACAAAAAAACGCGCGCGCAAGTGCGTCTTTTTCTTCCCTTGCCCCCGCGCATCGACCGGACCTCATTAACCGAAATGACCGCTGCGCAAGTTTCAACAAAGTCAAAGTCAAAATATTTTATTTCATATAGGCCTACATGGGAACTAAAAAGTCAGAAGCTGGTGCACGGTTCCAAATTGAACAACAGACTACAGAACAACCGTATTTCAACTAACTTAGCAATCATAATTCTTCGCGTCTTGGCATCGTGGTATGGAAATAAAGTAACATGAATTCTAGAATCATTGAAATAAGATTCAAAATAACTTGATTAGTAATTTCTGTGGCCCTAGTGAAAAGGGGTATAAGTCCGATTTTGTCGAAAATGAGTTAAGTATACCGAAATGATCAGAAAAAAATGCTCTATCGTTTGGTGAAAACAGATCTAAGCTAACCCTAAAAATAAGGAAGTTACTTGGTGCAAAAGGATTCAACTGACACCAAAAAAAACCACAAAAGTTGGTTTCAAGTCCATTTATATTGTTATAAACGGAAAAATAAAAACTTTCTTTTGTGTTTTTTAATCTAAATTAACATAAATCAACCGCATTTCAATTTGGTTGGTGTTTATCGATACAACATGGTTTAAGTTACAAATGATATTATTAGACTTATATCCGTTTTCACCGAAATGGAGAGAAAAAATATTTCTTTGCATTAGGTAATTAGTTATTAAAAATAATTTCAAATGCGTATCCCTTTTCACGTGCATGAATTAATATTTAACTTATGAGAGAAGGGGTCTAACTTATTTTATAGCCTTATGGAATTCATTTTGTGATTGGTATAAGTCACTATCTTAAAAACTATTAACATTACATAAAAAATAACCCAATAATAGTAAAGAGCATAAATTATTTACCTATAAAAAACATCACATGTATTTCATTTGGTAGCGGTTTGAATGACACACGAGGTCAAACACGAATTTGAAGCACGCAGAGTGTTTTTTACGTCTCCTGTAAAGTTGCATTTTTGGACTTAGATCCTTTTTCACTAGGGCCACAGATTTAATCCTTTGCCGTGCCATGCCGCGCCATGCCGGCAGTGGGCGCCGACCCTAAGGTGATGTGTAAGGAGAAAACAAAACACATTATAGGTACGTCACAAGAAGTATTTATTACTGTTCATCATCATCATCATCATTTTAGGGTTTTGAGGTTTTTTCACTGTTTTAGTTCGCCTCATAACAGCTGCAGCTGGCCTCTAATGCAAAGATTGGTTATATCTGGAACAGTGTTTAATGTTTCTCATATCTATACATATAATAAAACTGTGGAAAACTGGTTTTTGTACATGAAAAAAAAATCACAAAAAAATAGCTAGGGTGTTAAAGAACAACCAATAGAACCCATTTCCAGCATTTTTCGATTTTTTGTCTGTTTGTCGGTTTGTCTGTTTATTTGCTCGGGCATCACGTAAAATTTACGAAAGCAATGTAGATAACTTTTATACACAAGGATTGAGCGTAACTTGAAGTAACATTTAGTTTTTGTTTCATTGCAATCGGTTCAGTCTATCAAAAGATATTTGAATTTAAAATTTTCCAGAAGTGAAATTAGGGTTATGTGCACTTGGTTTCATTAGGTACTTCACGTAACTTTTATGAAAAACAATAAATTGTGCGTAAACTGTTGTAATATTAGATTTTTGTTTCATCGTAATCAGTTCATACCTTATATTAAAAAAAATGTAAATTATTAATAAATTATAATAGTCTTTCCGAAGTAAAATATTGAAACAGCGCCATCTATTAAACTTAGATTAGGCTATCTATACCTAGAGATCAATTGCGTGCAGTATTGAATATAGATATTCGATAGATGGCATTAGCGTGTGACGTCATTTTCCTTGAGAGAATGACCGTCGCCCATGTCTGCTAGCATCTTTGGGATTAATTTGTAGGTGTCTTTGCAGTTCTGTCTTTGAAAAGGTTTGCCCTTTATAACGTCTTGATTTGATAACATCGTAAATCGTTCGTTTATTCGTTTTACTAGAATAAAAGGTTTGGTTGGATTCGGTCTAAATATTGAAGTGCGAAGTAAATTGTATCTTGGCAATTGCAATTTGAGTCAAGTACCTAGATTTATTTACTTCTTAGTTTAATATTTTGTTGGTCTTCAACTTAATTCTCAGTGTGAAAGTTTGTGTTGTTGTGAATTGTTGAATTATTTGGTTCAATATTTTATTAGTTTGGTTCAGTCTTTTTTAAATGCCTTCTAGAAAAATAACAAACCTTTTGCAGCGTAGCCGAGATGCGAAAAGGGTGAGACTAAGTAGGAACCAAGAACCAGAAGATCGTGAAGTGAGGCTAATTCCTAACAACTTTCCTTTCTCTTTCAAACGAGTGCAATTCCCAGTCAGTCTCTGTAATGCCATGACGATTAATAAAGCTCAGGGCCAGACATCCGCTGCGGGGGTGGACCTAAATATTGGATGCTTTTCCCATGGTTAACTATACGTAGCTTTTTCACGCGTAAACAACCCCAATAATCTTTTTGTTTACGCTCCAGATTGTTCCACAGCTAATGTTTTTCATAAAGAAGCACTAGAATAAATAAATTATATTTGTATCGGTATCCTCCAACCAGTGTAACCAGATAAATACTGACTCTCGGAAAACTTACTAAAATATACTCAAAAAGTATTAAAATACTGAATCTGGTTACAGTGCTTCCAACAGCGCTTCGCACTAAAAAATACATTGTTAAGTTCCGACATCCACGCGAACGAAGTCGCGGGCACAGCTAGTAAATAATAAATTAAGAAATGAAGAACATAATTATCGTGAAAAGATGACTACCAGAATGGGACACGATCAACAACACGACAAATGATGTCGTTAGTAATGCTGATCATTTTATGACAATATTATTTTTATTTATAAATAATACATACTTAATAAAGAAAGCTACCCAGACCTAGAACAAATAGACCTAATAAAAGAATCTGTAGGCCATATCGACGGTGAAGTACCAATACCTTCTAACTGACACTTTTCGAGAAAATTACTTTTTAGCGCTTATAATTTAAACGTGTGTTTCCGCATGTTTTAGTGAAATCTCCGAAGCAGATATTTAGTTGCAACTGCATCAAGATAATTCTGGAAACACTTCTTAACTAAACCAACGGGTCAATTTAAACACAAAATTAAACACAAAATAGAGCGATATTACTCGTCTTTTATTGTAGCAGCCCCTGAACAATGTTATGACAAATTGAACCAAGCGGAAGTCTGGCCCATGAACGCGGAATTTAACGAGTGGATTTGGTTTCGGAAGTCAACGAAAACAACACCCAATGAATAGCATTGAAATATTTTACCAAAACGTAAGAGGACTTCGAAAGAAGTTGGATGTATTCAGAAATAGTATCGATTCATTAAATTTTGACATTTACTCTATCACGGAAACCGGTTGTAATGAGTCTATACAAGATCCGGAAATTATCCCACCGGGATATCACATACTTCGCTGCGATCGAGCGGATGGTCGGAAACAGGGCGGCGCGTTTCTCGTGGCCATACACCGATATGAGCTGCGACAAGTACCTATCGCGGACGCGTCGATAGACACCTGCGTTTTTGAAATGGTTTGTGCAAAGATTTATTTAAATAGCAGATTTTTATTTTTGTGTTGTGTTATTTACATCCCGCCGAATAGTTCAGAGAATGATTATATGATTTTATTTAGATTAATAGAAAAATTATGTGATAGATATAAAGAAGTTATTGTGATTGGAGATTTTAACTTGTATTCGTTTTCTGTTAATATTAGTAATTATTATAAATGTTTTTTGTCCTATTGCGATTTCACTCAAAGTAACGCAGTACCTAATATTTTAGGTCGTCACCTAGACTTGGTTCTGAGTACAGGATATATGAAAGAGGTGTCAGTGGAGGCAGCGAACGAGCCGCTCGTGCCAATCGACGCGCATCACCCACCGCTTGCGGTGAGTGTGCGCCTCGCTCCCGCGTCCGCGCTCGACCCCGCATCCGCGCTCGACCCCGCGACTGGTATCCCCGCCGGCACCGTTGATGCCGACAGTAGCAATAATAGACCGCAGTGGAATTTTTATAAAGCTAATTTTCAGTTGTTATACTCCTCTTTAACTTCTACTGATTGGAGTGCAATTTATGAGGTGCAAGATGTGTGTGAAATGTTGAATATCTTTTATAATAAACTAAACCATATCTTAGATGAATGTGTACCCCGTAAAAAAAAGAATAGTTGTAAAAATTCACACACATCTTGCACACTGGAGATATTATTAAAAACATAAAGGTTAAATCCCAACTTCATAGGAATTTCAAAAAAACCAAGCTCGATTGTGACTACCACGAATATGCTAAATATAGAGCCCATGTGAAAAAATCAATAGAAAGAGCACACAAGGAACATATAATTAAAATTCAGTACCAATTCGCAAAAAATCCAAAATCATTCTGGCAGTATATAAAGTCAAAAAGAAGTAGAATTAATAGGCAAACTATCGTAAAGGATGGTCAACATCTTACGGAGGATGAGTGTGCGAAGCAATTCACGGAATTCTTTGAGTCTGTATACAGTAAAGAAGCACCTCGACTAGACTCGAGGGCGGCGGCGGAGGAGGCCGGAGCGACCAGCGCACGTGTACACATAGGGACTTTGAACCTTCGTGAAGTGAGGGAAGCGCTGGTAACTCTCAAGTCTAAACAGTCTGCTGGCCCGGACGGTATACCAGCGTTTCTGTTCAGAGACTGTAGCCGAGTGCTAGCAGAACCACTACATCATATTTTTAACACCTGCTTGCAACAAGCAACGTTTCCAGCTCGGTGGAAGATCACACGTGTCATTCCGGTTCCTAAGGGTAAGGTAGGTACGGATGTTACTGGCTATAGACCGGTGGCTGTGCTATCAACGCCAGCAAAAGTTTTCGAGTCCGCCATCTAACGCTGTGTGCAGGGGCAGGTGCGAGCACAACTGTCGGATGCGCAGCACGGTTTCAGGCCGGAACGCAGTACGGCCACCAATCTACTCAACTTTATGGCGAAGGTAATTCATTTTGTTACGAAAGCTTGCACAAGTTGGCTGTACACCGCACTTGTTGCAGTTCTTCGTAAACTACATGAAGGATAGACAGCAGTATGTCGACTACAACGGGTATGAGTCTGAACTATATTACACGAGGTCAGGAGTAAGCCAGGGTACCAATTTGGGGCCTCTCGAATTTATTATAATGATAAACGACTTACCAGAGGTCGTTAGACATGGCTTATGTTTGCTGTTTGCAGATGACCTTAAATTGGTGCTCGAGGTTAAGGACGAGTCAGATTGTGAGCGATTGCAGGAGGATATTAACAGAGTGGTAGAATGGAGTCATAATAACAAACTCTACTTTAATGTTGATAAATGCTCGGTAATAACGTTCACTCGCGCGCGGACTCCAATATGCTACGAGTACAAAGTAGAAGCAGTGCCGATGCAACGGGTGTTACAAGTACGAGATCTAGGTGTCTGCCTCACTCCAGAACTCACCTTTCGTGAACATATTGTTAAAATATGTAAGAAGGCGTACAGGAACCTAGGCTTCATACTGAGGCAGTCGAATGGGTTTAACAATATTACCACGCTGAAGGTTATGTATGACGCACTAGTCAGGAGCCATCTTGAACACAGTGCGGTCATTTGGGCCCCACATGAAGAGAAATACAGAGTCATGTTGGAGCGGGTTCAAAACAAATTTACGAGGCACTTGTATTGCAAATTGTATGTTGTATATCCATTCTACCCGCTAATGTACCCTACACTATTTGTATTGGGTATGGTAGGGTATAATGAGCTCAGGGTGCGTCGGGAATTCTGTCTCGTCGTGTATATAGTGAAGCTTCTGCGGGGCATAGTGCATAATCCAGGAGTGCTACGTCACCTAAAACTCAACGTGCCGGACCGGCACGTGTGGAGACGGCGACGCCCGCAACTACTGAATATTCCGGTAGCCAGAACCAACCTGCTGGTGAAAACACCCCTCACTAGAACAATTCGTATTGTGAACGAAGTTCATGAGAGACTGGATGTATTCTCGTGCACTTTGGGTGAATTCGCAAGAGTTTTATTAAATATAGTTAGTTATGTGTAAGACAATGTAAGTATTATTTATTTTAAAGTTTTGTTTTGAATAGATTATATACATATTTTTATTTCTTTAGATTTTTTCATAAACGTATGTTTAGGGTTAAGTATAATTGTTAGCTACACTGTCGCATTAGGTTATAAGACCTGTAAAGATAGATGCCAGGAGGATTAATAAATAAATAAAATAAAATTTATAGTATTACCTATCTTCAAACGTTTTTGGGACAGGAAATTTTTAATTCGATAGTTAGGAGTTATTGATACTTCGCCGTCGATATAATGTATTTGTTTCATAAAGGAACGGAACCCACGATATACAGCGCAGTGTTGGGGGTCTTTAAGTCAACACTGAAGAGATTGCTTCTAGGCAAGCGCGCTTCATCGTCAATCACATGAGCCGCATCATTGCTTACCATCAGGAGAAATGGTGGTCAAACGCGAGCCTATCAATAATAAAAAAGCCAATCACTCAACCACTTGCTGTCGAATAACATTGATTATGTTTTGGTGCTGACATTTAAATGAATCAATCAAAGTCTTACTTTTCCGACTCCCGACTTTCAATCCCGACTGTTGCAAACATACTCGAAGATTCCAACAAGTCTGTATTAGCTAACTGAACATCAATGACTGTGTCGTGCAGGCTGTAGATTTGCGCGTTATGTCTGCTCTTAGACCTGGTCTGGTCTGGCTTGGTTTGCCCCCGTAGCTGGTCGGAGAGTAGTCTTGCCCTTGGTTTGTGTTTTGGTTCTAGCATCAGGCCACTCTCTGTGTCGTGGTGCAAATCAGAAGAAATGTCTTGTTTTGTATCATTCATATCAAAATTCATTCTCAGTAATTCAACTTCGTTTGTCTTGTCTGACAATACATTTTTTCAATTGTATCTCCGTGTGGTCGCTGGTCGCCTCTGAGATTTATACCATTCTGTAATTTCAGTTTTTTCTTAATTCTCGCTTTGTAAGATATTTCTTCTGTGTACATACACATTGCTGTTTGCTGTACTCTTCATGTCGTTCCTGAGAGAGTTTTATGGAGTTCGAACTGCTGTCAAACGACTGTCATGATGACAGTTCTTCACTGTAATCTGTCGTTTGTTCCCCAGATACGAAACTTTCCACATCTTCTTCGAAATCTTTATCTCGTAAGCATTCGTCTCATGTCTCTTTACTAATAATTATTTCATTCTTGTTTTTAAAGGTGTTGGCGAATCTTTTTAAAAGTTCAATTTATATTCATTCATTACATTTTGAGAGATGTCAAAATTTTGTTTAACAGGCCCTCGAATTGAATCTGCATCAGACACAGGTCGGTGAATAAACGCTATCCAGTGTGGTATACAAGTGATATCATTCAGGATATAAAGCTCAAGTTGAGGCTCCACAAGAACTGGCGGAAAACTAAGTGTGACAGCGCGTATTTGTTATTCTCGAATCTCAGGGCAAGCTTAAAGACCCGTATTGCGGATGCGTATACCTTATACATGCGAAATATAGAGAGTAAAATTAAGACCAACCCTCGTAATTTCTGGTCACACATTTCCAGCTTGCGGTCCAAAGGTGGGTTTGAGCCTAACATTGTACACAAGGGTATAACTTTTTCGGGATCTAAGGCGGCAGGGGCCTTTGCAGAGTTTTTCTCTGATGTTTTTCTACCTGATGCTCCGCGGCTTGATGCTGATCATATCTCCGCTGCTGTCCATACCAGTAACAGCAATTACATAAGCATACCTCCCTTGTGCCCAGTAGACCTTATAAAAGCCATAAATAAACTCAAACCTAACAGCTCCATCGGCCCGGACAATATTCCCGCCTTCATTATTAAAGATTTAAGAAATATTTTCATTGATCCTTTTTGTCACATTTTCAATTTAGCTTTGCAGACTGGTATATATCCCTCTCAGTGGAAGGTTTCCAGAGTCACACCAATTCCTAAAACCCAAAACAAAAGTTCCGTTGAAGATTACCGCCCAATCGCAATTTTATCTTCCCCAGCGAAGGTCTTTGAGAACATCCTCCACAATGCCATCTACCAACAAATAAACACATACTTATGTAATGAGCAGCACGGTTTCAGGGGCAAGAGATCTGTTGACACCAATCTCTTGACTTTGGTTGATTACATATCCTCTAGCTTAGACCGCGGACGTCAGGTAGACGTACTTTACTTTGACTTCCGGAAAGCGTTTGATAGGATTAATAATGACATGCTGCTGATGAAACTAAACAAAATTGGTTTCTCACCCTGTCTCCTCCGTTTTTTCGCAGACTATCTACGCGATCGTCAGCAGTTTGTTAGGCTCGGAATGTACGAATCCGGTGCCTATCACACGCGTTCCGGAGTGAGTCAAGGTTCAATTTTGGGGCCTCTATTATTCTTAATCATGATAAATGATCTCCCCCAAGTTCTGTGTCACGCAAAATGTCTATTGTATGCCGACGACTTAAAACTTTACCTCGAAGTAAACTCCGAGTCTGACTGTTTGGCACTACAACAAGACATTGACGCAATTTACAGGTGGAGTTTAGATAATAAGATGGATTTTAATGCCTCTAAATGCTTCGCTATGACCTTCGGTCGAATGCGGCACCCAGTTGAATTCGAATACCACCTCGATAATAATACCATCATAAAAACAACTGCTATGAAAGACCTGGGAGTCACATTCGACCGAAAGCTCACATTCCACGATCACATGGTCGCGGTGGCAAAGCAGTCATACCAAAGGTTGGGTTTCGTTTTACGCAATTGCCGTGATTTTCAAACCGCGCACGCCATTAAGATTTTATTCAATGCGCTCGTGCGCAGTAAGTTAGAATCCAGCTCTTGCGTGTGGAACCCGCACCAAAGTTCTTACGCCCTTTTACTGGAAAAAGTGCAAAAAGCGTTTCTCAGGTTCCTGTACAAGCGGATGCACGGTTACTACCCATACCTCTATCCGACAAAATTTCTTTTGGGTTGCCTCGGATACAACTCGCTAGAGGTAAGACGAGCACGAGATCAGCTCATCATAGCCTGCAAGACGCTCCGTGGCACTGTTGATGCGCCTGATTTACTTACTGTGCTGGCACGTTTCTTTGTCCCGGACAATTACTGCCGCGGCAAGAAGCACAGAATGTTTGCTGTGCCTCAGTGTCGCACTGTTGCCCGTGCTCAGTCTCCAATACCTCGCACTTTGGCTGCACTAAATGATCTCTTGGATTCTTATCCAACAAAGGATCTGTTTGCGGATGAATGGAAGATGATTTTATTGGCATGTCAGAAGTACTGTGAGAGGAATTGATGTACGTGTTGTTTAAATGTTTATACTTTTACTCTTTGTTTAGTTACTGTAATTGGTTGTTTAACCGTTGTAATTAATTAAATAAATAAATAAATAAATAAATCAATATCGTTTAATTCAGAGTCGAGAGCGGGACTGCTTTTAATTTTTTCTCAAAACCTTTATGTTCTTTTTCATTTAATTCTCTTCTTGTATGTGCGTCAAATTCAGTGTAATGATTGAATAATATAGTTCGGACGTCATTTCGTATGACCTGTACTAAGTCATTGTGAGTCTTAGGTTTCGTCTTCCTATAATGGTTTAGGTTACATAAAACTCTGTGAAACTTCTTTTTAGAATTAGTAAACAAAGAGTTAATATAATCCAGTAATTCTTTAACACTACGGTCTTATGATTCATCTCTCAACATGTCCGCCACTGCATTAATGTTCGCTTTTGTAAAAGCAACAGGTTTCCTTCTGATCGTTTTTAATGCCCGCGTCAGAAAACTCTTTGTGTCACGATTTTCCATTAGTTCAGAAACTTTGCATCCTTTGTAGTATTAGTTTCAGATTTCTTTATCTAGAATTCAGAAAAAGTTTTTAAATGCGGTGTCTTCGTAAATGTTAAGTATGTCAACGGTTTCTTGAATGAAATCCGCATAACTGTCCACGGTACTTAGGTGCTTTAAAGACAAGTTTCAAGTTTTTATTTTCTTCAGTAATTGCCATATAAAAGTTATGACCATTGTTTAGCTTCTTTATTTCTCCGGAGCGCTTGTCCATACTATATTTCTGAACAGTTTCTGGTACTGGATGGGATTTGAAGCGTAGCATCGTGTTAGTGGAAGATGAAAGATGTTTCTGATTTTTACTAAGGCAGTATTTGAATAGTATGACACTTAGTTCTACGAAGCATTATGCAGTTAGGTGTAGTTCTTTGTCATAAGGGTTAACCCTTATTGCACAAATCTAGACGCTAGTTGCTAATTAAAAGTTCCAAATAGAAATCCAATACTACTACCCGTGTAAAGAAGTCGAACCCAGCACGAAACAGTAAAAACAGTGTAAATAGCTTGAGAAAATGTTTGTTCCAGAACCGGTGTCGCCAAACTCATACATTTACAATTTACTCTTACTGCAAACCTAAAAATATGATTGGCTGAAAACAAAAACAGGGCGGGCGTAGACGAAATGCAAAAAAAAATTTATACGAAATGCAACTTTAATTTCAAAAGCGTATAAATCAAATTGACAAAAACAAGAACGAAATACATCTTTGATTACCAAGTACTGCCACTCGTCGCTAGATGGCATTGTTCAGTATATAATATTCAGTATGAACTGTAATTACGTAAAAATAAGATTGGTATTTGAATGGCGTATCACTGACGCGAATGCGCTCGCTGCTACTCAGATAGGGAAGTAACCTTATTCGATTGAAATATGTATCGATTGTATGAAAACGTATTTAAAACATATCATGCAAAAAAAAAATTGTATGCGATAGTGTGATAGTATTAAAATTATGAAATTAATATGATTAAAGGCAATTTTAAACGTAGTAAAAAGGGTATTTATTTGCATAGTACATCAATTATCATCATCTCAGCTGAAATCATCGTCATCGCCCACTGCTAAACATAAGAATATTAAGTATAATTCAAACGCCCCATGTTGTTCCTAACTCTTTAACTAAATTTGTTTAAAATACATCACAAATATCATACCACAATTTTTATTTTATTATATTTATTAATTTAATAATTATCTGTATTATATTACTTACAAAAACTATTAAACTATAATATATATTTTAAAAAGGCAATGTAATACATATTACCTATACATATCGATTGATTTTATCGATAAAGTCACGCACTATTTGGTAGACTAACGAATATTCCAGAAAAACTAATAACCGAGAAAAGAAAATCAACTTTGTAGTGATGTAACTAAGGACTAGTTTTGTTTGTATATCCTGCGCAATGTTTCACGTAATTTTATTTTTTCATTTTATTAAAATAAATCCGAAAATAATACTTTTCGGTGGTATGATACACCTCCATGAGTTAGATTTTTAGTCAGACTATGGTTTTTAAAGTACAGTATGGGATAATAAGGCATTTTAATATTATTTTTCGTTAATTATTATGTTGCGCAGTCTAGTTAGAGAATGAGGGCGCTTGAACAGCAAGTGCGCAACGCGATTCTTACTAGCGGCGACAGTGCCACGCCTACTTACTTCTTCCACTGTTTTTACTGTTCCGTGGAACCCAGTACCCCTAGACCCCGTGACATACGTATGGCTGATATGAACTGGTCCACAAAAATTTCGAATCTTTTTTTTTATCTGTTATAAACTAGTACTTGACTGCGATCCCGCCTGATGGTAAGCAATGATGCAATCGTTGATAATTAAGAGACTATTCACTCTAGCCTTGAAGTAGGCTAGAGGACTCTCGGACTCGAGGTGGCATCGACTGGAATCACAAATTCGATTAGATTGTAACACATCTAGTCACGTGACCCGCGCCGGATCAAGATGGCGGCGGCGACGGTGGCGGCGGCGGCGGCGGCGGCGTGTGATTGGTCGGTGGAGGCAGCGGCGTGTGATTGGTCGGCGGCAGCGGCGGCACGCCGGCGCATTGTCCTCATTATATTATCATCTGCATGCTTTTCTGATTCTGAAACTATTCACAGAATGTGGTCTTCACATTTTGCACACTCAACTACTTCCATCGCCTGGTCTATTAGGGCGCACGGCCAACGACCTAGATTGACTTGGCAATCGGACTAAACAATCCAATTTAATATACCTAATACGTATTACTTGTGATATACATGCGAATACCAAGTCAATCTAGGTCATCAAGGTCCCTTAAGAACGGACTGAATAAATAACCGACTTGATATTACATTGATCTCACAACTTTTTACGGTAGAACTGAGTTGACAAAGCAACATGGACACAACCAACGGTTGTTAATAAGCAATAAAATTCCATGTGAATTTTTGTATATGATCATAGCAAGAATAGCCACGATTAGAACAAGGACTACGAAGGTGCCGCACGCGACTGCAGCAGCCTTCCAGTTATCACACAGATCCAAAGGCTCCATTGCTGAGAGACATTTGTCTCCGCACTTCACCAAACCAAGATCAAGAACATTTTTTCTCGATTTCAAATAAGACAGGTCTTCAGAATTCCAACAGGCACATTGAAATCGGTTATTAGATAAATATAAACTTATATTCGCCTCGAGGAATTCCATTGGTCTTCCATCTCTGTCAGATTATTGTTTGAAAAATTTATTGTTTGAACGTTTAGTGACGGTTAAAATTACAGCGTATCATGCGTATGTCACAGCTAGGTACGTTACAATACGGTATCATATATTAAATGATAAATAAATGATAAATGATCTTTATTTTGCAAGTAGGTTTTATAAAAACACTTTTACACGTCAATTTTTTTTTTTTCGTCAATTAATGCTAGATGAGGCCGGTGTTTCCTAGCTGACTACCCTGAGAAGAAACACCGAAACAAACTCAGGGGTCAAAGTCTCTTTTAAAGTCCATACAGCAAAACATGTAATGGTCAAATCTGCTGGTATCATAGGGCGTGCGTAGGACTGCCAAATGCTGGACCGGTGGCTGCCTCTTGGCACTGCCCTGAATGCAAGAAAAATGTGGTCAGAGATAATCGAGCTGACACACCGGTAAGGGGGCGTGTTCCAGTTGCGCACGAAGATAGCCCTGTTGCGCTGGTAGAAACAAGCCCTATAAATAGCGCTGCCATAGACGCTACACAAGAGCTCAGCTTGGACATCTTCAGGGCTGAGCTGAGTACTTTCAAGGAGGACTTTTTAAGGTCAGTTAGAAGTGAATTTCAGCTGCTGCGCGATGAACTGTCGACATTGAGGTCGTCTCTGGTTACCACTAACGACAGAATGAGTAGTTTGGAGGACAGAATCGCTTTAATAGAAGCAAAACAGGCTCAGCCGCAAGCGTCGCTTTCGCCGGAGGTGGAAGACCTAGTGTCTCAGTTAAGAAGCGAAATAAACGACCGGGACCAGGAGTTGCTCGCAAACGATCTCCAGATATCAAATCTGCCAGAGGCCAATGGTGAAAACCCCAACCACACAGTCATGTTGGTAGCTGCTAAGCTTGGTGTCGCCATCGAGCCGCGTGCGCGGAGCGAGTCGGAGGCAGGCGCATCAACGCGACGCAGGCGGCGGCGCCGGTGGAGACCCGTCCTCGCTTCCTCGTCGTGCGCCTCGCGCGCCGCGACTTACGGGACGAGCTGCTGCGGGCGGCGCGAGTGCGGCGCGGCATCACTACTACTGACCTCGGTTTGCCTGGGCCTGCGAAACGATTTTATGTGAACGAGCGCCTAACTAAGTTGAACAGAGAGTTGTTTCGGTGCGCTCGTGAGGCGGGCATTCGCCTGGGCTGGCAATATGTGTGGTCGAAACGCGGCCGTATTCTTGCCCGGTGCAAGCCTGGGGACGTCACTTGTCATGTACGTTGTGAGGCTGACGTGCAACGCATTTTCGGGGCGGCACCGAGTAACCGTGCCAACAGCACACCTTAAAAAGTTTATTTTTGTTTTTGTTTATTTTTTCTGTTTTTTTGATCTTGTTTTCGTTTATTTTTTCTGTTTTTTTGTTTTGGTTGCCGTTTATTCTTTTTGTTGTTCAGTAGGTCTTTTTAAAAAACTAAACTCTAAAGTCACACTTTTAAATAGGGTATTAGTTCTCAGGGCTCTCATACATATGTTATTAATTATGCTATTATTATATTATACTTCAAGTACTATCTCATCTTTGTTGTTCTTGTATTGTAGTTGTCCATATTGTTTTTTGTTATATGTATATGTGATAGGTATATGTCTCACGGCTCACTATTGCAACGTCCTAGTAAATCAGTTATATAACACTACATATATTTATAAACACCTAATAATAACTAAACTTTACACGATTGTCATACTCATAATTAGACTATTTACAATTAATAGACCGAAACCAATATTACTATTTTATGAAATTATAGAATATACAAGTTTTATTTACTATTATAATGATGACTAAAGGAGACAAGTTTTTTAAGGTTGGCTTTCTAAATGCCGGCTCATTGAGCACGGGTCATGGCGACCTAATTAGCGTGCTCGACAGGCATTGTTTTGACGTAATGGCCATTAATGAAACGTGGTTACGACCTGGGGAACAGGACCGCGCGCCCGTGGTGCCGGGCTATCGACTGCGTCATACTCCGCGGCCGGTAAGTGTTCGCTCGGGTAGAGGTGGGGGTGTAGGATTTTATCTCCGGCGGGGACTAAGCGCGCGTATTTGTTCTGCCGCGGTTGATCCCAGGTTCGAATCGGTCGAACAGATGTGGTTAACGCTCACAATAAACGGCAAAAAAATTGCGATCGGTACGGCATACCGTCCACCTTGGCTTGATCTTGTTCTCTTCTTGGATGCTATAACAGATTATGTAAGCTCATTGGGACACTGTGACAACTATATATTACTCGGCGATTTCAACGTTAACTTGCTGGACACAAACGGAATAAAAACAGAGAAAATTAATGAGTTTCTGCATACTCTCAGCCTTACTCAATTGGTGTCACATCCAACACACTTTACAGCTACCAGTGAAACTCTCATTGATTTACTATGTACCGACTTGGTGGCCAGATATACGTCGGTTGAATCTTTTGGATCCATCAATGGTCATTCTGTTATAGTATCGGAATTTAGCGTGAAGCGGGACAAGTTTAAGCCATACGTTGTTAAAATTAGGCCACTTAGAGATATTTGCTTGGACAGGTTTAACAAGGATTTAGAGCTTTTAGGTTTTGAAACTATTTCAAAGTTAGAAAATGTAAATGACATGGTCTATTTTTTTAACCATCATATTACTGTCTTGTTTGACGTTCATGCACCAATCAAAACATGCACAATAAAAGAAAAGTCGTACCCCTGGATTACCGACACGATTAAGTTAATGATGCGTCTACGGGACAATGCTCTAGCCAACTACCGAAAAACGAAATCCAATTCAAAACTCGAATACTACAAGGAATTAAAAGCCTTAGTAGTAAGATCTTTGCACAATGAAAGAATGGCATATTACAAGCATAACATAAATAACCAAATTAAGAACCCTAAGTTATTATGGAAAAATCTAAAATCCACAATATTGACTACAAACTCTAGACAAGACCTTCCGTCGCACTTTACAGATCCTGACCTAATCAATAGCAACTTTTTGACTGTCCCTGGTAGCACAATGGCGAATGTGTCATTGTTAAATTATTATGCTAACCACAAACACGGTGAGGCAACATTTTCAATCATTCCAGTGGAGCAGGCTGACATCTCTCGAATTATAACAAACCTTAAAAGTAATGCCGAAGGCTCTGATAACATCACCCTGGATATGATTGTCATGACTTTGCCACATACGTTAAAGGCTATTACAGATATGATAAATTGCTCAATAGCGACTTCATCTTTCCCCGAAGCATGGAAGATTGCCTCTGTTAGGCCTTTACCCAAAATTTCAAACCCTGTTGAGTTGAAGGATTTACGACCTGTTAGTATCTTGCCATGTCTGTCTAAGTTACTGGAGAAGGTCGTCGCTAACCAATTAACAGATTTTTTGGAGCAGAACAGCATATTACCAGACTTACAATCAGGTTTCAGAAAGCAAAGAAGTACCGCTACTGCTTTACTGGACGTCACTGATAATGTGTTGTCTGCCCAAGATAAGGGAATGTGTACGTGTCTGGTCTTGCTTGATTTTTCCCGTGCATTTGACACAATTAATATACCATTACTACTATCGAAGTTGATATACTACGGTTTCGACCCTGACGCTGTGCAATGGTTCCGGAGCTATCTCAGTGATAGGAAGCAACTAGTAAATTTACGCTTGGGGGATGGCACCACTCTAAAATCAGCACTATATTCTATAGAGAGAGGAGTCCCGCAAGGCTCTATATTAGGACCGATTATTTTTATCTTATATTGCGCAGATATAATTAAATGCCTTCATAAATGCCAGTACCATATATACGCTGATGACGTTCAACTTTATGTATCATTTTACCCCGACGAGTATGATACTGCCATAAAAGACCTAAACGACGATCTTCGCAGAATTGCCACCTGGTCCGATGATAATTGTCTGTCGCTAAACCCAAATAAAACCAAATTTATGATACTTGGCTCTAAACAACAGCTAGCCAAACTACCTGCAACGTTTTCACTCGAAGTAATGGGCAAACCGATAGACAGAGTCTATGAAGCAAGGAACCTAGGTCTTATTATGGACAAGGACCTTCGTTTCGAAAAGCATGTCGCCGACTTGGTAAGAAACTGTTTTTATCGCCTGAAGGTTCTGTATAAAATGAGGCCTTACCTATCTGAAACACTTCGGGAGCAGCTTGTGGAAAGTCTGGTTTTGTCCAGATTTAATTATGCAGACACAGTGTACGGCCCGCGCCTACTCGCTCGTACAGACCGGCTTATTCAAAGGGTTCAAAACGCGTGTGCTCGGTTTTGTTATAAGATTCCTCCCAGAAGCCACATAACGCCATTCCTTAACAAGCACTTTACCCTCAAAATGAAATCGAGACGCAAGCTACACTTGGCATGCCTACTGTTCGGTGTAATTAAGTACCAAAAGCCAGACTACCTCTACAATAAGCTGAGCTGGATCACTAGTAGACGTGACTGCGGAAGAAGGCAATGCTCGCAACAACTCTCATCGCAGCCTCATAGTACAGCAACATTTAGAGGCAGTTTTCGTTACGCGGCTAGTAAAATTTGGAATAATTTGCCGCCGCCCATTAGAACAATAAACACGATTAGTACGTTTAGAATACGCTTACGGCAGCTTTTGATCGATGCGCAGCGAAAGTTAAACCTAACTAATTTAAACGTTTCATTGATATAATATACGTGCTAGTTTTTAATTTAAATTGTCTTCAATGAAATTAATAAAAAACAGATTTTACATAGTTACTATAATGTGGGTGGTTGTGTGCCGTTTATCCTCTACAGCTGCCTCGTCTCTTCGCCTGTTGCGAGGGATTTTTGACGTGTCTACTATATCACATGCGTTCCCACGTATTTTTTGGAGACCTGTATAAATGTTTAATTTTTGTTTGATTTTTTTTTTTATTTTTTTTTGCATTTTTTTATTTTTTTTTCCTTTTCATTTTGTTATTGCCGTTTCTGTCATGCGATTTGCTTTTATGTTCACGTACCTTACGGGCCTGGCCTACTTGCATCATATGCTTGCAATCGGTTTCGGCTTCACCTGTCATCCGCCTTGAATTGTAATAATCGTCTTTCTGGTAACTTGACAAAGTCATTAGGACCTGCAATAAAAAAGTAATATATACATAAAAGTACAGTAAGGCCGCAAAAGTCCATAGGAACGCTAAAGATTACATTGCTACGAACCGAGCGAGCGCGATACGTCCGTGCGTATGTGTGCGCATGTATGAGTATCCACATTCCACAGATAACACACACTAAGGAACTGTCGTCGCACTGAGCTTAAAAACATTATTATTTTTCTGTTCTTACCATAGCATTGATTCGCGCAAATACGTCATGTGCTGGTAGCCGTGTGAATTAAGTGTTGGATTCGCAAATCACGTAACCCGAGTTCAAATCATGGTCGGTCCGTTGCAGTTATTTCTTACTTTGAAAATTCCCAATCTATATTGATATAGTTGTTTTTTTATTTTTCTATGAAAAATACTATTGCATTTTTTGCACTAAATAGTTGCAAATTACGAATGTGATCTATTAACCACAAGAAGAATCACATTCGTAATTTGCAATTATTTAGTTGTTACATCTTTTCGATGTTATAAGGTGGAAATAAAAAGACGTGTTTAATAAAAATGTTTATTCTTTATATTTACAAATTAAACATTTATGAGAATTGTGACGTCGAATTGTTACCTAGACAAAAAGTTATCTTGTAACCGTTATCTATGTTACGCCTAAGATTGTTTGTTGGAAGTATACCCACTTAGACCATTCATAATATGAATAACGTAACAATGAACGGATATTCAAATTTTAATAAAATAAAATATAGGTAATTGTTTATATCCAGTTATTTATTGAAAAGTGATATATGATTTGGACTTTGTAAACATTTTATTTTTGTGTAACGTCACAATGAATGTATTGAGGTCATAGCTTAATTGTTCATTTTCTTGACGAAAAGAAGATTGAAACCAAACCTCAATTTCTGTTAAAAGAACTTTAGTTCTCACAAGATAATCGTCAATTAGATGAGAAAAATAAATTGAATTATAGTATTATGTTAAAACAGTGCGGGTAGAAGAATAAAAAACGAAATAGACTCATGATTATTGTCAACAAAATTGATAGCGAGTTCACTGCATTCTTAAGATGAGGCGATGGCACAAGTTAAAAGATATAGCTGTTTTAAACGAAAGTAAACACAATATAATACAGTGTATGTTAACGAATAATCACAGATATGTTAAAATAAAATGGTAGGCCATTTAGTTTAGTTAACATTAAATATTTAGTGCGAAACGTAATCGTTCTTGTTGGTGCCTCTCTGTCAAGTACGGCTTTTTAGCAGGTTTTCTGTGATGCACGCCTTCAGCATGAAGTGCACGGCGAACAGTATCCATCGAGGTGTCATATAATTCCGCAAAATGTCTCGTTGGTGCGAAACCATTCGTTTCGTATACGTCCACCATATGTCGTCGCTGCGCCTCGCTAATAAGCTTCGGTCTCCCACTTCTCTTTCGACTAGCAAGGCTACCTTCTTCCTCATATCTTTTTAGCCAAAGATTTACAGTATTTTTCTAAAATAAAAAAAAAATATATATTAGGCAGCTATACCTACTTCACTTCATTTTCATTATATAAAATGTTAATAATCATAATTATTGAATATAATTTTAAAATAAAACTGCATTTATTAATCCAATAACCAATCCAATAAACCCAACGATTTACGTATTTCTCTTTTAAACCTCATAAAGATACGATGAATGGATTCATAAATGGCATACGTTTTAATTAGAAGATTAATTTGTAATAAAGTTACAATTCATTAATAGCTATTATACTCACATTCAATCCGGTTTCTTCAGATATTTGTGTTTTATTAAGACCACTTTTATGCAGCCCAATGATAGTCGCCCTCACTTCAATACTAATATTAGCCTGCATTTTGCGAATATTACAATACTGTCAACCTCACGTCACTAACCAACAACTACAACCAAACGACAGTTCATTTCGGTTAAGTTAAAACTCATGTCTACCTCGCAGAAATCTAATTCTTTATTTAGTTTTTTTGTGATCTACCTTTCTAACTCCAAGAAATGTGTGAACAATTTAAAGAATAATTTAATATTGTAATGCAAATACATAACTTCCAATCGGGTAAGAACTTACAAAAAGTCAATAATTGCGTGGGATTTGAACTTGCGGCACACTGATTTGCGCTTCAATCTGTGTGCCTATACCACTGGGCCATCTTGACTTAAGATAAGTTGATGAAATTGTGAATTTCAATCATTTGTTGGCGAAACTTGAAAATAAAAGGTCGTAAGTCAAATTAAACGTCAAACGAATAAGTTTTAAGAATTCTTATGGACTTTTGCAAGTGATAGTACATACATTACTTACTCGAACATTTACATGGTTATTAGAGACTATACATTTGCGATACCTACATTCAATACACATAATTACACTCACTGGGTTTCACTGTTACATATTATTTTTTTATTCATTTTTTTCTGGTTTCACTGACACAATCATAATTTTCTGAACATAATCTCAAATATTTTTTATTTATTTTTTTTCTTCTAATACCCGAAGTTTACTTCTTTATATACATATTTGGCTGAATGCAACTGGTCTGTTGCGCTCAGCTACCCAAGGCATACTGATATTTGTTACGTAACACGAACTACGGTAAATTGAATCGCTTAGGACCGGTTTTTTTTGTTAGCCGTAAGGACTGTGCGATTGAAGTTACGTATAGTATAGTATAGTTTTGATGATGACTTTTTATTCTTAGAATGTGTTTTTTTCCTGTTTCATATATATCTAACACTAAACACCTTACTATTATTTATCATTTACTACATACTAATTTATACCTACATATAATAATATACATATATTTATTTACCTCACACCTAGTAACTGATTAACATCCGTAGACTCATAGCAAGGTACAGTTGAAAACCAGCGTCAGGCAACTGCTACGTAGTGGCCTGGCATCATGCTGAACTGGACCCATTTGGCGCAGCCGTGAGACATACCATGTAGATATATTTAAGTTTAAGTTTCTATACTAAGTATAATCATTATTATCTCATTGTGTGTACCTATGTGCCAAATAAACGTATTTTCTTTCTTTCTTTCTTTCTAAATCATATGAGAACCATGCAGATTGAGCCTGAGATGGTCTTTTGAAGAAAGAACCACACAGTTCTAAGTGGACCTGTCCAGTCAGTGCAAGCATTTGTCAATATGCGTGTAGCTCAACTCAGGACTACTAAGGAGCTCAACGACTTGACGAACAATGCCAAAGAAAGGACATTTGGGTAGGCCACATCAAATACTCAAAACTGCCAGACATCATGTGAAAATAAAAGAAAAGGAAAGAGTAATCCACATAGTTCTCACATTCACAATAATAAAATTTACAAAAGTGTAAATATTACAAATTGTAAAAAAAAAGTAAGTATATAATAAAAAAAAAATCAGTCAAATAGTAAAAATAAACATGTCATAATTGTTAAAAAATAATAATAATATATATATATATATGTACCCTTTTGTATAGCCTTTTATATAGCCTTTTGGCTAAGTTTTCGCTTTATTGGGGTAATTCCACAAATATGGACACGGTATTTAGGGCTCAAAAAAGATGTGACTCAGGTTGGCTGGACAAATCTTCAAAAGAGCTTGCATTTAACGAGGTCAATAGGTCACTTTATGTGACGGCTAAACACCCTTATTTCAGAATTTGTGACGCTACAGAATCTTAGATAATCGATCGAAAACGTGTCCAGCCATCTTGAAAAACCACTTTTTGCTGGTCTCTCAATCTCGGTAACGGAAGTGATTTTGACGACTTTTTGCATATCAACGGGCGTCACATAAATTTGTGACGGGCACCGAGCTAAAAGTTTTGTGATAAGTACAGTGGTTTAGTAGAAAAATGCAAAAATCTGTGTCCAGCCATCTTGAATTTATGTATAAAACTTATGGCTGGCACTTCCGAATCTCAATAACGGGGGCGTTTTCGAATATGGTTCCTTTACTAATACTTGGTGACGCAATGTGTGACAGTAATAACGTTTGATTTATGGCGTCACATGTAAGGGTTTACGAGAAATCAATAAAAACTTAATGTCCAGCCAACCTGAGTTCAAGATGGCTGGACACATGTATCTCCACTGCCTGATGATCTACGACCTTCGAAATGTGTTCAAAATGTTGTGACGGGGACGATAATGATAACCTGAAATTGTGACGGAGAAACTTTGCGTAGTTTCAAAGATATTGACCATTTAAATTTTTCCATACAAACATCCATTAATATTGTGAGGTGACCATAATTTTACATAAATAAAGGATTTCTTTTTAATCGATTAATTGGCCGGTAGCATCCACGCCTGCTTTGTATTTGATTTCCCCGTGGGAATAAAAGGTTTTCCTGCAAATAAATAAATGTGATTTTATTTACAGCAAACATTATTTTTTCATTTAAATACCTTCAGAGCATTAGTTTAGTTCTCCTGACATAATATATACCTACTAAAAAGAATAGATATCTGCACGTAAATAATCAATAACATTTAAAAATTACACCCCCCCCCCCCTTCCTCACTTCTACATTTTTGTCTTCTATTGATTTAAATATCTACAGTTGTTCGTATTAGTATCACCAATACACGGATTTTCGTCCATTAAAGAAAACACCTTAAAATTTACTTGTCCTACATAAAACCTACAATATTGGTTACCCTACTGCAGTGTTTGTATGGGGAAATTTAAATGATCAATATCTTTGAAACTACGCAAAGTTTCTCCGTCACAATTTCAGGTTGTCATTATCGTCCCCGTCACAACATTTTGAACACATTTCGAAGGTCGTAGATCATCAGGCAGTGGAGATACATGTGTCCAGCCATCTTGAACTCAGGTTGGCTGGACATTAAGTTTTTATTAATTTCTCGTAAACCCTTACATGTGACGCCATAAATCAAACGTTATTACTGTCACACATTGCGTCACCAAGTATTAGTAAAGGAACCATATTCGAAAACGCCCCCGTTATTGAGATTCGGAAGTGCCAGCCATAAGTTTTATACGTAAATTCAAGATGGCTGGACACAGATTTTTGCATTTTTCTACTAAACCACTGTACTTATCACAAAACTTTTAGCTCGGTGCCCGTCACAAATTTATGTGACGCCCGTTGATATGCAAAAAGTCGTCAAAATCACTTCCGTTACCTAGATTGAGAGACCAGCGAAAAGTGGTTTTTCAAGATGGCTGGACACGTTTTCGATCGATTATCTAAGATTCTGTAGCGTCACAAATTCTGAAATAAGGGTGTTTAGCCGTCACATAAAGTGACCTATTGACCTAGTTAAATGCAAGCTATTTTGAAGATTTGTCCAGCCAACCTGAGTCACATCAAAAAAGGTGTGTTAGGTCAATATGTGGCATTCAAAGCACGGAAAGCTGTAAACCGTATTTTGTGAATTTTCGTATATTAACAGTACCCTGTCTATATATACATTCAGTCAAAAAAGTATCGGGAATGGATGATTTGTTTATGGTTCCAAATTCAAATTTTAGATTTTTTTGTTGTTGCTAGATTGGCACAACTGTTTTCCACTTTGGCGCGGAGTTTGAGTTGCATCTGTTATTTATATAAAATACAGTGCTGTTTTTAATTATATCATATCTAGTGTGTATTGCGAATTTTACAATGGACAAAAACATCGAACAAAGAGTTTGTTTTAAATTTTGCATCGCCAATAGAATTTCGTGTTCGGAGTCACTGTAAATGTTACAGAAGGCTTACGGTGAATCAAATTTTTCAAAAACACGTGCTTATGAGTGGTAAAAAGCATTCAAAAGCGGTCGAGATGTGATGGAAGATTTGCCTCGCTCTGGTAGGCGATCAACCTCTGCAATTGAAGTTAACATCGCAAAAGTGAAGGAAATAGTGACTGAAAATCCTCATTCAAGTTTGAGAGAGATAGCCGCCGAACTTTCTGTATCTCACGAGTCGATCCGTACCATTTTAACTATTAATTTGGTTATGAAACATGTTGCCGCTCGGCTAGTCCCAAAAGACCTGAATTTTCTACAAAAACTCAATCGCAGGAGAGTCGCTGAAGACATGCTAGAACGAGTCAATTCCGACCCAACATTCTTGAAACGCATTGTTACTGGCGACGAGACGTTGGTTTACGAGTTTGACATGCAAACAAGTCAACAAGCTTCGAAGTGGCCTTCCAACTGAACCAAAACCGAAAAAACCACGTCAAAGTCGATCAAAGTCAAAGTCATGTTGACTGTTTTCTTTGACTATCGCGGTGTTGTGCACTCGGAATTCTAACCAGAAGGACAAACGGTAAATAAAGAATATTATTTGAGCGTTATGCGGCATTTAAGAGAGCAAATTTGTCGAAAAAGGCCAGATTTGTGGAAAGAAAATTCTTGGATTTTGCACCACGATAATGCGCCTTCGCACAAGGCCATCATTGTGAACGAATTTTTGACCAAACACTCAACAAATAACATCGAGCAGCCACCATATTTGCCAGATATGGCTCCAGCCGAATTCTATCTTTTTCCCTAAACTAAAATTACCACTTCGTGGCACCCGTTTTCAATCTGTAGAAGATATAAAGGAGAATTCGCGGCGAGAACTGAACTCAATTTCGGAAACAGCGTTTAAAAAATGTTTTGATGATTGGATTATTCGTTGGCGTAAGTGTATCGTTTCTGAAGGAGCATACTTTGAAGGTGATAAAATAAATTAGGATGAATAACAAAAGTTTTGTGTATTATTGATTTTTTTTTCTTTTCCCGGTACTTTCTTGAGAGAGTGGTATATGAAGTAGCTATATTTGTAAAACAAAACCTTCATTTGTTTGGAGTTTATAACAGCACGCGACATAGATATAAAATAAGCGGCAGACCACACAATAAAGCCATATTTCATAAAGGTTTCTTAGGAATGGCTCCACGGGTATACAACAAACTGCCTAAATCTTTGCTAGAATGCGACGATGTTGACGTATTTAAAAAACAATTGCACAATTTACTGCTAAATAAGACTTATTACACAGTATTCACTGAGTACCTGTTAGACAGGAATTTATGTGTACAATAATGACAAGGGTTACTTCTTTCTAAGTCCGACTTACTTTACTTAATCTACTTATTGTATTTATTTTGAGTTTGTTTTTATTTGTATTGACATTATTGTTTGACTACATTAATTTTGTTTTGTTTTGTCTTGACATTATTATTAGTAGGTATTAATCTCTGACATATACCTATCAAGTAGGTATCCAAAATGTTTAATTTATTACAATTTTGCATGCCTAATTTGGAAAAACACTGTTTGCTGAGCATTCACATGACATCCAGAAATGTATAATTGATTGTACTGTGTTCTGCCATAAAGATTTAACTTTGACTTTGAAAATATTGGATTTCTTATAACGATTTTGGTGGCTTCTTTAATCCAAATTCTAACAATACTTTCTTTAAATACCTAATCATCTTCAGACATACTTTTAGGATTCCATAGCCTAATGGCAAAAAAACGGAACCCTTATGGACTTGTCATATCTGTCTGTCTGTCTGTCCGTCCGTATGTCACAGCCACTTTTTTTCAAAACTATTAGAATTATACTGTTGAAACTACCAAACGTAGATGTATTCTGTTAACCGCATTAAAATTTTCACAAAAGAATAGAAAAAAAAAACAAAAAATTTTGGGGGTTCCCCATACTTAGAACTGAAACTTGAAAATTTTTTTTTAATCAAACCCATACGTGAGGGGTATCTATGGATAGGTCTTCAAAAATGATATTGAGGTTTCTAATATCATTTTTAGGGTTCCGTAAATATATGTAAACTAATCGTATTTGGGATTATTGGAATTGTCAAGAAATGCGCTCTGGCTATAAGGCATTTAAGTTTGTTTTTAGTGACGGTACCGTAAATAAAAATTGAAAAAAAAAAACAAAAGAAATACACAATGTGGATCTGGAACTACGACATTAAATTAAAACGAGCACAGTACTAGTCCATCGAAACATTTTCAAGCAAAATAAATAGTAGAATCAACTGCATAAAAAATAAACACGCTTTATCTAGGAAAGTCAGTGATCTAGTGCGCAGCGAGGTGCGGGATGCAGCGGGCGGCGCATTATGGATTTATCGTAGAACAAGGGCTGATCATAATACTTTTTTGAAATTTTGGCCTTCATTTCTTCCTAAAGAGTCGTACTATTATATGCAATTCGTTTTTTAACAGTTCAATAAAGAAAACTTTGATAAAATTGCATTAGGACTCAACAGTACGACGATGAATTGTAACCTTAAATTAGGTATGTTCAGAGTTAAATATTGAGCACTTGTGAAATAAGAACCATATAGTATGTTATATACTTAGAAAGGGTATTTTATATGAATTGTAAAACTGTAGTTAATTTTATAATTAATGATAAAATATACCTGTCATAATTATTTACATAAAATGCTAGAAAAAAACAATTGTTTTGACTTCAACGAGACTTTTGGTAGTTAGCTAAGCTTGCCTAAGTTCTAAATTCAATCTTATGTGCCACGCAAGGTCTATCTAATTGACATATGCAAAAAGAAAATCTTGCGCATATTTGCGCTTTTTTGTGTTATGAAGCGTCATGTGACAAGACATCCCAAATGAATTTTCACGAAAACTAAATAAATGACTATTGTATTAGGTTCTAGTGGTAATATTGTACGGGTTTGCATATCTTCTAGTTGTAATAAAGAATGTGACATGATACACATCATCATTATTCGATTTTGATATAAAAAGTTGGCCATAGAACACCCAACACCACAATCCCTATAGTTCGTTATTATTTTATTCTCCAAAATAATGATTACTTTTATATTGGGGTTTTTTAATTATTCTAGACATTATTTGATTGTTACAAACTTAGAACGATAAAAATATTTCAGCCCTATCAACATTTTTACCTGAAAATTATCATATTTAAAAAATAACTTACAAGCGGTATTATGTGATTTTCACCAGAAATTGTTTTTGTTATTTGTTGTTGTTGCACAAGTTTAACAGGTAAATTTCTTAAAGCCAATATTAGTTGACTGTAAACAGAATTTTCTATTGATAACTCTGCCTGCTTTAACAACAGGAGAAGACGCCCAATGCTACAAAAATTTTAGACCACATCATTTGAGAAAATGTTCAAGATTGGCAGCAAATAAAGATGTATTTATTTCATACATTACTGTCTAAGTACATGGGATCTAAGATACATAACAAGTATTCACAAAATATCTAAAAAGAATGTCAAGGAACTAGCCGAAGACACTCTGCAACTCTTGAGAGTGATTCAACTAATCACGGATCCTGACACTTTTCAGGTATAAAAATTGCCTAAATTTATTTATTTACCTCTTAGATGTATAGGTACATGTAAAAGGTAAATAAATAAATGTGCTTGATTGAAGCAATTCAGGATATTTTGTTTGAACCATTTTTTAGACTGATTTTATTATGAGTAAAAACTATAAATACTTTTTGTTATATTATTTAAGTTTATTTTATTGTGTTTACATCCTACTTCGTAGAAGGCATTAAAAAGAGACAAAAACCACATTGTAGTGAATTTAAAATAACATACGTACGGTTTTTTGACATCATCGCGAATTTAGACGCAAGTAAAACTTCGAGTAAACCCTAGTGCTTATTAAATGTATATTTAAATACCTATAGTATGTACTATGTCACTGCAAAATTTCAACTCTTTATCTATAAAAATAAAGGAGATATAGATTTTTAATCAGCAAACGACCCATATTTTCCATAGTGCGGCGGTGGTGTTGGGCGTAGGTACTTTAGTCAGAGAACAACGAATCAGTGGCATAAACTTGCTCCGTGGACATAAACACACTAAGTTGCGAGTTGTTTTAAAAGATCATTGATTGAATAATTAATCATGTAATATCACATTACAATTAGAATTTAAATCATCAACAGTCAAATTTTTAAATTTTCAAAGTGTCCCCCGTTGTGCACTATGCACAAGTGACATCGTCTTATTAAATTTTCACGGACTCGTCTTAACAAGTCGCCATCTGCCATTCATTTAAGTTGGTCGAAGGCATTAATTATTTTAATTTTTAACTCGTTCACAGTGTTCACTTCTCGTGCACACCTTGTTTTTTACGGCCCCCCACAAAAAGAAATCCAGCGGTGTCAGGTCTGGTGACCGTACTGGCCATCGAATAGGTCCAAAACGGCCAATCCACTGCCTTTCAAACATATCCGGTCGCTGCCTAACAGGCACTACGGAATGGGCGGGCGCACCATCCAATTCATACCACAGTCGTCCATACACGTCCAAAGGTAAATCGTCCGTATAGTCTGACACTGGGCCACTAAGAATTTCTCTGCATTTAATGTCCCATCAATAAACACTGGACCTATTATTTTGTTCCTATGAATCCCAGCCCAGACATTTAGTGAAAACCGGTACTGGAATGAAGACTCACGGCTTAGGCGCGGGTTTTCGTTACACCAATATCTTAGGTTTTGTCTATTCCAAACTTCATTTCTTGTAAAAGTGCTCTCATCTGTCCACATAATATTAAATAGGAAGTCAGGGTCGTCTGATATTTTGTCGAGAAGCCATCTGCAAAATAACACTCTGACTGGCATATCTCTGGATAACAGTTGTTGAACTTTTCTGAACTTGTAAGGTCGCCGTGCTTGCCATTTCAAAATTCTATGGACAGTTCTGTGACTCACTTGAAACCGCCGCGCTGCTTTCCAAAGGCTACAAGTCGGGTTGTTTTCAAAATGTTGTAATATTCGGTCCTCGATACTTGAATTTGAAGACACGCCCTCTTCTTTAGGAACCAAAGGCCGATTCTCTCGTAACCTCTGAATGGCCAGGGTATATTTACGGCTGTTGGTAAGGCACGTTCTTGTGTTACCGTATCTTTCCCGATATCTACGCAATGCAAAAGCCGCATTTTGGTGACATTCTCCGTACTTAAGTACCATGTCGGTGTAATCGGCAGCTGTGTACCTTATTTCAAGCACAATTAAACTAAAAACTTACAAACCTAACCTAAATCACAAAACTAGCTACCTAATAAATGCCTAAATAACTAATATTACACTAACACTTAACAATAAGTCACACTAACCTATGCACACTATGCACTAATCCAACTATCATAAATCGTCTTTAATCACAATAACAACAAACTTTTCATAACATCACGACAATGCGCATGCGGCTCGTCTTGTGATAAAGAAGTAGCCCCTGTGCTCTCCTCAAAGGGCGACGCTATGCACTGACTGACGTAGTTACTGAGTCAAGGACTATTTGCCTGAAACATCCGCTCACACACACACTCGCAATTTTCTTTGCACCACTGATGCATTATTTCCGTAAGTAACATTTCTTTTTCTTTATAGTTGTTGTATTTTGAGGGAGTAAGCAGGGCGCGTCAGAGTGGGATCGTATGACATCTTTCTCTGTCTTTTAAGCATATTGAGACGTAGAGAATAAAATCGTTCGTTTTTGCACAGGATTTTGACCTTACAATGTTTACCTATTATTACGGACTCCAATCTACATCATGTTGAAAAATAAGAAAATGAAAAATAATTTCCTGTGGCTAAAGTATTCATTAGATTTGGTTGATTTATTGTGTACGGTTAAAGAACATGCCATTTGTATAAAATTGTAGGAAATTCTCAGGAATTTTAGAAATTAAAAATCATTATCGTAGCTTGCAGTGTATCAGTTTTAATTTGCCAGTCATGACATACAAATATCATGGCGGTGGTTGATAGTTAACGCCTGATAAAAAACTTATAGCTAATATTTATTTATGTAATCATTGCTAACTTAAACTAGTGGTGCAGAATTGAAGTGAGGCTTCAACACCATTCTTTACGTAGTTTAGAGGAATGTCAATCCTCCTGCCTCACATTGTAAGTCCGTTCATAAGTCCGTTGAAAACGGTGACAAGTCGTTTGCGATCCAGGCGGTGCGTTTGTAGAACGCGTTGCCGTTACCAATTAGACAAGCCCAGTTACTAGTTTCCATCAAAAATCAAGTTAAAGACCATTTTCTTCATCTCTAACGCTATCCTGGTGCTATTTAATTCAATTTCTTTCACCATCCCTACTTTATTTTGATTCTATTTTTCTTTATGTTTTTCTTTTTTTCTGATGAAATTGTGTAAGTATAATATAATATTTATACATATATATATATATATATATTATTTCAAAGATATCTATTAGCAGTACACCGCAGACTACCCCTGTATTGTGTTATTCGTTTCAATCCATCCTAAGGTTATCTGGTAGAAATCGCTTTAAGCGATAAGACCGCCTGATTGTATACCCATAGATTTAAGTTTATGTTTATTGTAATTTTACTTTTTGTGTACAATAAAGTTTATTCTATTCTATTGTATTAGTGTAGAAGTGTAGATATATATGTATGTATTTAAAAATATATAAGTATGTTTATCAGTGATCTAGGACTCATAACACAAGCTCTGCTTAGCTTGGGACTAGACGGCGTTGTGTGGTAGTAGTTGATCGGATTTGCATATTGACACACATCAAGTACATAGTTTCCTTAAAATGGGAAAGCGCGGATAATAGCTAGTCTGACTTGCTACTGTCCTACTTCCTATCCGACACCGTATTTAAATTAAATGTGTAAATATGTAAGTTTGAATTATTGTTAATCAAGCACGTCACGCCTCAACGACTGAACGAATTAGAAAGTTCGGAACACGGGTAGACTGATGACTTCGAAAGAAAAATCCGACTCTTAGTATGTTTGTGTGTATGTTCTCTAGTGATAGTTACCGACCTTCACGCGGGCGATGCCGCTGGCTTGAGCTACTCTTAGCGACAACTATTATGGCCCTAAACGTGCACCGCTTTCGTATGCACGTCACCTAGTGTGTCAACAAACCAAAGCCGTTCGAAGTAATTACACACTTACTGCTTTAGCTGGTTTAATTGATTCATTTCTTATTTAGTTCATTTTTAGTTTATAACTAGCTGCTGCCCGCGACGTCGTCTGCGTGAAGGCTCTACAGCACCAAAAATACCTAAGATGCCAGTGTCGCTATAGTATTATAAGTAAACCACTTTTAAAATTATTAAAATATAAGTTTTTTTTGCAAACGAAGCAAGTGAAGAGAGAGTTATATGGGAATCCTGCTGAGTTCAGTCATAAGATGTGACTGAAGGAAATAGAGAAAATAATGCAGGAATACATTCCCGGACACAAAAGAGTAAAAATACGTACAAAGGTATCATACCTTACAACACTTCCCTATAAACTACGTTGGTAGTTATGCTGCCAGGAGCCAAAATGTAAAGAGAGTCAGTACTGGTGACACGGGAGCAAGCGACGTACAGTTGCCCGTGTGAGAAACAACTCGTCCTGAGGTCGACACCCGCTGCCCTCAGTGTCTGCCCCTGTGACTTATTGATGGTCATCGCGAAGCAAACACTCACAGGGAACTGTACGCGCTTGAACTGGAACGGGAAGTTGTGAGGTATGAGGGGAATGCGTGGTATAAATACTGCCTCGCCGATGCCACAACCCGTAAGAATTTCCGCCTCAAAAGTTTGTCTGTGGAGCGAGATGACTTTAAGGCGGGTCCCGTTACACAACTTCGGAGGAGGTAGGTTCCGAAGAAGCATAATCGGGACACCGACCTTCAGCTTGATGGTATGCGCTGGAAGTCCACTTGCTGACAGGGAGTTCAGAAATTCCACAGGATAATGTGTGGCGTCATCTTGCTCGACAACAGTGTTCATCGAGGTATAGACCACTTCATTCCCCTCAATTTCCGAGAGAATGCATTCGTTATTTGCTGCAGCCTGATCATTTTTGGGCGTCGGCGTTATCGCTCACACACCCAAGAAGCTGGTGCGGTATACGACTGATGTCCCCGTACACACAGCAAATGAGTTCTTCTAAGCTGGATACCACTCTACCGAGAGACTCTGGAAGTACCACCTGTCAAAGTGCCTTCGCCAAGACTTAGAAGGACATCGGAGAATTCTTGCAATGCTCGTGCATTGCCGCCGAGCCGAGCTCTCATATTAATGGTCAAGCGCAGCGTAAGAACTCGTGACCACAACGAAGATCGTTTCAACGAAGCATTCACCTCGTCAGCCCTCGATCCCCGCGTCACCACGGGAAGTGTTTGCCGGAAATCGCCACTGAACAGAACTGTGACACCACCCATCAAATGTTCGTTCCTGCGGAGGTCCTGCAGGGTTCTGTCCACGGCCTCAACTGCCTTCCTATTGGCCATCGTACACTCATCCCATACGATCAGAGAGCAATCCTTGAGCACGTGTCGCTTATCGCTGTTACGTGACACACCACAAACAGGTGTTTCGGCGCTCTCTAAATCGATGGGAATTTTAAACATGGCATGTGCTGTCTTGCCACCGGAAGCAGTATGGCAGCGATTCCCGACGACGGTACAGCAATAGCAATTTTGCCTTGCCTCCTGACCTCTGCAAGTACGCCAGTGGTAACAAATGTTTTTCCTGTTCTACCAAGAGCATCCAAGAAAAACATTTTACCCTGGTTTTGCCCAACGCTTTCAAGTACGGTGTCATTTGTTTTTGCTCTTAAGAGAACACGGTGACATGGTCATTTCGTATGGTGGTCATTTCGCCCGGCTCGTAATTTGTTTCAGCGTTATACTCCCGATATCCACGGCCTTGATGCGGTGATGATTGGGGAGCTGGTAACCCATATTCGATAAGCGGATTGCCGCCCATAGAAATGACCACATCTTGAAGTGAACTGAGACAGGTGTTCAGCACGCGTTCATCAGTTACTTCGACTTCGTCTCCAGTAGCACGCCTCAAAGGTCGTAGAAAATCTTCAGACAGATGATGGCGATACTTCTCCCACAAAGCTACCGGGTTCGCGACTCCACAAAACATCAAGATGACGGCAAAAAGATGACGCATGCGGCTGGGACTGTCACTGACGCTCGCCTCCGCGAGGATCCCAATTTTGGTCACCGTCGAGAAGGTGACGTGCTACGCAAGCTGCGTGGTAAGTGGGATACTCCACGCCATCAAATGTCCTCAGAAAGGCGAAAGACGTTGGGCCTCGGACAATGTGAAGTAACAACCGCAGAAAATAGCATTCGCCATTATTTGGATGCACGGTATAAACCCTACCCAATGCGGCGTCCTTGAAAATTCCCGGAAAACCTTCCACAGCACCTCCTCGTCGATGTCGGTTAAATACACCACTTTGCTTGTCGTACGTGTAATATGAAGGCACCTCGTCATACGTAAGGGATCTCGCAAACTGGTCGACTTCACAGAGCTGGAAAAATGTCACCATGTAATACTTAACACCGCTTTTTTTTTTTAATTGTCTTACTCAACTCTACTCAAGTTTTTTCAGGGTTTTGTTGGAACTTAAATTTGTCAAAACGAACTATATGATACAACTTTAATGAAGAAAATGCACATCACATCACATCGCCATCTATGAATTTTAAGAATAACTAACTACATGATCAAATTTAAATTATTAATTTCCAAAAAGTGTTAACATGTAACTTGATTTGATTTTTATGAAATCTCATAGATGGCGCTGCTTCAAAATTGTCTCTATACTACTAACATTCATTAAACTATGTTTCTCTGCCCAAGTTACTTAAATGGCGTAGTTTTAATGGTGTAAAGCTAGATAATAGCATGGCTAACTCAAAAACAACATTTAAATATGCATCGTTAGATTACACGCTGTCACAGAATGCTTAAGAAAAATAAAGATTCACAGCTCCTCCCCCGTAGGTGATAGCGTGATAATATGTAGCCTATATGTTGACCCGACCTCTTAGTAATATTTATGCAAAATTTGAAGTAAATCCATGCAGTACTTTTTGAGTTTAGCCCGGACATACATACAGACAAACAGACAAACAGATAAACAGACAAAAATTCTAAAAACTATATTTTTGGCTTCGATATCGATTGTAGATCACGCCCCAAGTATTCTTTTTAAAAAATATTCAATGTACAGTTTTGACTTTCCTACGATTTTATTATATGTATAGATTGTGTGAGGATTTACACCTGAGTTGATATGGATTTAAGTTGGTACCCAACGCCTGCTCAAATAAAATGAGCAAATCAACAGTGCCTGTAAATTAGTCTCAAGTAGTTGTGAAGTCTATCTGTACACTTGCATGTGTGTGCTTGCTTGTGTGTGTGTTCTTACATCTTTGTTAGCAATCAAGATAATACCTACTAGCTGTATTCTTAGGTTAGAAGAGTCGTTCAAAGTTTTAGAACAATTTTGGATCAAATTGTTCGGATACTTTGAGTGACAATTTGATCCATTACGACCGTCACCGAGCCGGATTTGTAATTCAATCATAACATGTTTTGTAATCCTACTCTTACCTTGCCATTTTATTTATTCATTTAATTCATTAAACCCCAAGCAAATGCCGGCGTTCGAGCTGTTATTGTCTTCGCATGCTTGGAGAGGGGCCAGTTCCCACTTCACTGGAAGACGGGGAAACTGGTCCTCGACGAGGTGGGCAAGCTCTTTGAAAGAGTAATTGCGAGCCACCTCGTCGCGCGCCTTTCACGGGTGGGGCCGGACCTTTCGGACGGACAGTTCGGCTTTCGCAGGATGCGCTCGACGGTGGACGCCATCATGCGCGTGCGAGCCTTCACGACGGGGGATGCGGTGTCCCAGGGTAGGTGTGTCGTGGCAGTTTCCTTGGACATTGCCAACGCTTTCAATTCCCTGCCCTGGAGTACGATCCGGAGGGCACTCCGGTACCACCGGGTGCCCGAATACCTCTGTCGAGTAGTCGAGGCCTACCTGTCGGACAGGTATATTGTCTACCCCGGTCACCAGGGAGACTGGAAACGTCGGGAGATGTCGTGCGGTGTTCCGCAGGGGTCGGTACTAGGGCCACCCTTGTGGAACATTGGTTACGATTACGTGCTGCGGGGCGACCTCCCTGACGGGGTCAGCGTGGTCTGCTACGCAGACGACACGCTGGTTCTAGCGCAGGGAGAGTCATACCGGGCGGCGGCCGCTTTAGCGACACGCGGGGTTGCGATAGTCGTTGGTAGGATCCAGGAGTTGGGACTCGAGGTGGCGCTGCGCAAATCCGAGGCCATGTGTTTTCACGGTCGCGGCCGTCGGAACGCGCCACCGTCGGGTTCCCAACTAACGATAGGAGGAGTTCGCATCGGCGTCGGGACATCGATGAGGTACCTGGGACTCATCCTCGACAGCCGATGGAATTTCGAGGAGCATTTCCGACGTCTGGCTCCCAAACTCAACCGGACTGGGGCCGCTCTCAAGCGGCTCCTGCCCAACCTTGGGGTCCAGACGCCTCCTGCCGGAGGCTCTACGCGGGGATCGTTCGGTCCATGGCCCTCTACGGGGCGCTTGTGTGGGCGCCGTCGCTGCAAAAGTGACCGGCGGCCATTCTGAACGCCTGCCAGAGGGTCATGGCAATTCGGATGGTGCGGGGATACCGCACGATTTCCCGCGAAGCGGCGAGCCTTCTGGCTGGCCTACCACCGTGGGATCTGGAGGCAACAGTCCTTGCACACATGCACGACATGCGCGTGGAGATGCAACGCCGAGGTGAAAGTCCTCTGCCGCGACAGGTCGCGGCATGGCGGACAGAGCTCTGGCGGGATCTAATGGTGGAATGGCGTCAGCGACTATCGCAACCCCGTCATGGGCACGCCACAATTATGGCGATAAGTCCCCTCTTTGAGGCGTGGCTGGAAAGACCTCACGGCGTCCTTACCTTCCGCATGACACAGGCCCTCACCGGAAATGGCAAGTTCGGGAGGTTCCTGTTCCGAATTAAAGCGGAAGTGACGCCCGGGTGTCGCCACTGTGCGGAACGCCCGGAGGACACGGTAGAGCACACAATCGCGGTGTGCCCTGCTTGGGCGGAACATCGCCGTGCCCTCGTGGGGGTGATCGGCGGCGGAGACCTCTCGCGCCGGGCCCTGGTCGAGGCCATGGTCCGGAGCAAGGAGGAGTGGCAGGCGGTCGCCGACTTCTGCGAAGCAGTAATGCTCGCTAAGGAGGAGGCCGACCGCATCAGGCAACGGCGCTCTCGCCGCCGCCGGGATTCCGATCCCGATTTCCAGCCACCGTAGGCGCGGGCTTGCGGACAGCGAGCAATGGGTGGCTCGCTGTCCGGCCGTCCGGTAACTGTCCGGACCAAGCCCAAGTCGTCGACGGCGCGCTGTTCCCGCGCGCTTCAAGGAGTTGTCAGCAACAGCAGGGGCCCAACCGGGTCGAAGCCTACTGGGGCCAGGGTTATCCGAAAGGGCGCTCGAGCCCCGGTAGAAGGCTTGAAGGAACGGGATGGGTTTTTTAGTCAGTAAGAGTCTTACACTATCTCCCGCTCCGCCCAAGAGCGGGGGTTATCATAAGATGATTTTTCCCATCGAAAAAAAAAAAGCTGTTATTGTCTTTTCTATTGTGTCTCTAATTGACTCGATTGAAAAGTTAATTCAAACAAAAATGTTTTAACTAATTACACTATTTAAATTCATGAAGTACAGAGAAAGCAGATTTTAAAATACAATATAAGACAATAATTCAAAGCCGGGAATGAAGGCATGATGTTATATTAATACACTGTTTAATTCACTTCAATGTTTTCTGTGCAAGTAGTTCTATGCTGTGTCGTAGCCTCGTAGCGCTACGAGCCGCTACGGCGTAGCACACAAAGGAGTCGAGCGTAGCAAGTAGTTAGCGGTGTACTCATTGATTAATTCAATGTAAAAAAAAAACTAATCAGAATATTTTTATTTCACATAGACACTTATGACGACATGGGCACTTATTAATCCTAGTGCGGCAACGTTATTTAAATAAGAAATACGCTTCTGATATTTAAGAAAAGATGAAAAGAAAATGAAAGTCTAGAGACTTTTGAAGAAAAAACGAGATGAGATATTTATTCTCAAAGAGTGTGAAGTTCACGTTGGTATTATACCAATTTTTTGCCCGTGGTTTGCTCGCATTAATGTAGATTTCTCAAAAACAGTAGTTTTTCTCTGTCTAATGGTACTCTGTGTTTATTTTTGTACCGTTGTTTTAGGAAAGAAATCATCAAATAGCTTCTCCAACTCTTTGTAGAGAGAGAGAGCGCGTCAGACTTACTGACTACAACCCACCTGTGTCCCTTCAGTAGCCCTCAGCGACTCGATGGTAACCTATGATGTACCCACTGTAGCGACATCTATGGCGTCACATAAGAACTAATCCTGCATCGCGCATTCTAAGTTCTCCGCGCGATTTGAACATTATACGACAGCCCGAAATCATCTATCGGGTTGTCTATTGTTTACCCGAAGATTATATACCATAATCATCATATTCCCGAATTTCATTTGCCCGAATGTTTTGTTTGCCCTAAAAGACATATGACATACTGTTAATTGCCTGAAACTTAGATATAGTCTGTGCGGAAAGTAAACCATCGTGGGATTTGAGGGCGCTGCTGTAGATAAATATCGTTTTTGTTGTGTAAGCAACATTGTGACGTCATTACAGTGCGGCTGTTAAATCTTGATATTTTTAAACTATGTTAGACTAGCGTCTTCCAGCGGCTTCACCCTATAATAAAAAAATATCCTATTAGCTGAATTTGCTCACCTAATGAAACTGCAAAGTTATAGCTTATGTGCTATATTATTGCAATGTTTATGATTAAGTTCATCTGTCTAGTAGTTTTTTGCGCGACACATCTATACATACGAGTACCTCCATTTATCTTCACAAAATTTCGCTAGTAGCCTTCGATAATATTAGTAGCCTATTTAATATTTTTTTTATTTTAATATTAGTAGGAAGTCTAAAAACATTAAAATAAAAGTGTTACGTACCAAAAAAACAGCATACCAATGTTTCCCAAGTTCGTGACTTTGTTTTGATCAATTATAGTGTGATTTGCCATTTGTTACCTTTGGCAAAACTGTAATGTATTAAATATTATTTCCCTTGCAGCTCGGTGAAATGTTTTATCACATTTCTGAAGATTTCAATTAAAAATCACAACAAAATAACATAATAAACAAACCGGTGTCAACATTTTATGACGTTTGGCATTTGACAGATGGCTGGGTTGGGTTGCTACTTAAAATTTTTAATGTTGTTTTCACTTTATGCCACGACGGTTCTTTTATCGCACAGACAATACTATAAGATACGAGTGCCATACGTATTGTTTTTCATATTTTTAAGTGCCATAATAATTATCAAACATAATATTTAAACGCCATAATGATTATTAGACATAACATTTAAATGCCATAATAATTATTAGACAAATATTTAAACGCCGTAATAATCATTACACATGAACCTAACCAAACTATTTCTGGGTGGTTTATAAAAAAATAACCACGAAGGGGATGGCGGGGTCGTTTGAGCGAGTGAAGCGAGCGAATAGACCTAGCCGAACCTTAAAATATCCTATGCATGGTTGATGGTGGGCTTGATTGACGGAGCCCCGCTTTGCGGGGCTCCTACTTCTGTGTGGTTTATAAAAAAATAACTACGAAGGGGATGGCGGGGTCTATTCGCTCGCTTCGCTCGCTCACACGACCCCACCATCCCCTTCTAACCTAACCTATCCGAGTCGGAGTGCCCTAAAGTTCCGATTGCATCCAGTTTCTCCTGATATAACAACCGTTACATACCCAATGTCGATGGCAAATGATGTTATGGCATATGATAATTATGGCATGTGATAATTAGGGCATGTGATAATTAGGGCATGTGATAATTAGGACATATGATAATTAGGGCATGTGATAATTAGGGCTTACAATGATTATGACAAATGATGTTATGGTAAGTGACTTTATGGGAAACAAAGCTTCTAGCACGTGACTAATATAGCAAATAAGAGTAGGGCAAATGAATATTACGTCGTATAATATTATGGCTGTTAACTATTATGGCAAATGATATTAGGGTAAATAAAATTCGGGCAAACGGCGGTAAACCCATCTATCGGGCAATTGCCCACCAGACTATAACACCTGTCTGGTCGGAGGATCCTCCCTTTTCAAAGGAGGTTTGCAGGACTTTACTCTTTGGTCCGCATACCTCCAGACCATAATTACTGACAACGTGTACGCGAAATGACGTCTCTTTTGTTTAGAAATAGCCCGAAAAGAAACTAATTATTTTTGATTACTTTTATCAAATCAACAGTCTTTTAACACGCAGTCACGTGGATGAAATCGAGGCACAGGAAATAGTCATGGTAAACATATTGCCAAAAAATGAAGTTGGTTTACTATCGCCGGAAACCATGATAAGCTTATCAGTGTGCGAAAATTTATATTTCAAAATAATGTCAAAGTGTAATCGGTATTTAACCACAAAAACTTGCTTATCAAATAAACTTTGTTACAATAGGGACTAACTTCATGGCACCAACCAACACTTTACTTTAATAAACTACGAGCGGTCACCGGGAGTGGACGTCTCATCTACTGAACCCAACTTGTCTGAAGACGATGCATAGCGCGCGTATTTTGGTGTTGTTACCACTGTTTGTGAAACATGTGCACTTATTCTCTTGGGGTAAGTGAGAGTTATTTTATTATTTATTATTGTTAGTTTTATTTAAGGTTGAACGGCAAAAATTTTAATGCATAAGAAAATCGTAATCCGGTTGCAGTTGCAGCTGCCAGGAAATCCACATGAAGTACTCATTACCAAACAGGCGTGTTTTCAACGTAGTCTCTAACCTTATAATAAGTTTTTTGGCAAGGACATGCTTATTTGGGTTTTAAAATTTGCCTCGCTGCGTTCTGTGACCGTATTTGGGAACTTGTTATAAAAGCGTATAATTATTTGCTTGTTTTAGCTAATCTCCATTTGGATAATACAATGTAATGTTTACTACGCATATTATTTAATTATGAAAATCACTACTATTTTTGATAATACTCAAGTTTTTGCGAACATGCATAATACATTCATTGTAAATTATTATGGCATAACAGAATCTTAATCGTGACGTAAATTCGTAAGGGTGAAAAAAAAAATCAAAAAAATCAATATCGGTATAAAATCATGATGAATTTTCTGATTTCTGACCAATAGGCGGTAACAGTAGGGTGACCAGTTTTCCAACAGTTTCATTTCCTATTGTTTGAAATATTACGAATGTCCATAAAACATTTTCAAAGAATTAGACCAGTTATTATTTAACGTAACTTATGAGTACCTATGTGTTTAGACTATTGAGTGGTTTCTGAACCGCCAAAGCCAAGCTTTTCCTTCCACACGATATCAGAAACTCATAGGCCGTGTCGCCGAGATTTGAATTCAAATTCAAAATTCAAAATATTTGATGTCACATATGCCTACATGGGCACTTATAAAACGTCAGAAGCTAGTGCACGGTTCCAAATTGGTCGTTTCCTATGGAGAAGAACCGGCAAGAAACTCCATGGTTACTCTTTTAAAAAAGTGGTTCTTGATACAATATTTCCATACTACAGTAATAATAGATAATACAGAGTCTTTCAACAAGAACTTTGTTTTATAAAACAAAATAAAACCAAAAATTTTGAGGAAAATGATTAAAAAATTTATTGTATTACAAAAAGAAAATTTTGGCAATTATGAATGAAAAATGATATCTGGCAAATGTCCACCACGACCACGCTGACAGATGTTTCGTATTCGTATTCTTTATTGTACACAAAAAAAAAATACAAACAGAAAAACAGGACATTTGATGTACATGGGCATATAGCATAGGCGAGATGTTGATTCTTTTATCAAAATTTTCGAAAAAAAAACTGCCCAATCACGCCTCCAGACCGCATAGCGCACCACTGTGAAACGTTGAGCATGCAAAGGCTTCTTAATAATTGCTTTACGATTTCCAGAAGCCTAAATGCGGCAATTTTGCTCGTGGACGTACCCTGACAAATAAAAATGGGCTTCGTCTGAATAAATGATTTTTTTTTTTTTCAGAAAAAACACGGCGATTTGAATGGTCGGTCAGGTTCAATTCCTGCACCAGTTGGATCTTGTAAGGCTTCAAAGCTTTCATGTTTGCCTTGTTGTGCTTTTGGATATCCTCAATTGTTGAGAACGTCGTGAAATTGACAAATTTTGATCTTCTTCAATACTGTGTCTCACGGCGGCGATGTTTTCTGTTGAACGACCTGGTCGAACACGGGTTGGTGTTGGCACATTTTGTACCGAGCCTGTCGACTCAAATGTCGCAACCAAATTCTTAATAGCGGGCTCAGAAGGACGATTATGCTGTCCGAAAATATCACGAATTTTACGAAATGTAACTTTAACAGAACGACCATTTTCATATTGAATTTGGATTATTTTAATGCGATTTTCGAGCGAAATTGAATTCATTGTAACAATTGCCTAAGCACCTACTACGAATACCGCCAAAAACGACATGTCAAAACTATCACGTTCTTGGTTTTGCCCCATTTGAAAAACAAAGTTCTTGTTGAAATACCCTTTACGTAAGAACAGTGTAAATACCCAAAAGCACAAAAAAGAAAGAAATAATAATAATAATAAAAAAGTGAGTAGTAATAAGAAGAAACCTAAGAATTCATGCAGTCTACAGTGTTCTCACAATCACATTTTTAAAAAAGAGACCATATAAAAAAGGCTAGAAAAAAATTACAACTATCAATAAAGTGTTAACAATATTACCAACGAATTTAAGATAGTTGAAGTCTAAATAATTTAAAAAATATTGCAAAAGCAATGTGTTAGAAAACTAAACGGGATAAAAATGTACATATTAAAACAAAATGGAGCAGTTAATAGACAAAATGTTAATGAGTTACCAGGGGGCCATATGTGCAGAGGTAGTCATTGCCAAACAAGCGTATCTTTGACATAGTGCTTAACCTTGTAATATGCTTTTTTGGTTAGGACACGCTTGATATGAGATTTGAATTTTCCCTCACTAAGTTCAGTTACCGCCTTTGGCAGCTTATTATAAAAGCAAATGCTGTTTACTAAGAATGAATTGCTAGTCTTAACTAGTCTCCATTTGGGTAAGACAATTTCGTGCTTATTTGCGTTTTTTTTTTTTTGTGAAACTCGCTTCTAATTTTAAATAGTCCAAGTTTTTACGAACATACAAAATGCTTTCCAAGATATAAAGAGAAGGCAGAGTAATTATATCGATTTCTTTGAATTTATTTCTGAGGGACTCGCGTGGGCCCATTTTATAAATAGCCCGGATTGCTCTCTTTTGTAATATGAAAATTGAGTCTACATCAACTGCAGATTCCCACAGTAAAATGCTATAAGACATAAAACTGTGGAAATAAGCATAGTAAACTAACCTAGCTGTGGCTACATCTGTCAATTGCCTTATTTTTCTTACTGCATATGCAGCTGAGCTTAATCTTCCTTAGAGAGTTCTAATATAAGCACCCCACTGCAGTTTAGAATCGATAGTTATACCTAAAAATACAGTTTCTGTAATAACAACCAGTTTTTAGCTGTCAAGAATTAGATTGACGTTAACTTGAGGGACATTTGGCAATGAAAACTTTATTCATTTAGTTTTTATTTTGCATTTAATATGAGATTATTAGCTGCAAACCATTTCAAAAGAACAGTCAGACTTTCGTTGACATGCAAGACATCCCCATCTTTTCTGTCTACTTTAAAAATAAGAGAGGTGTCATCAGCAAATAGAATTATATCGGATAAATTAGCCATCATGAAGGGAAGGTCATTAATATAAACTAAAAAAAGGAAAGGGCCTAGAATTGGACCTTGAGGCACGCCCATCTTTAGTAAAAACCCTGAGGACGTCACCCAATTAATGTTTAACTTTATGCACAAATTAAAAACGTTGAACCAAGATGCGACCTATATGCTTTGGGATCTTCTATTACTCAAATAAGACTCAAAGGGAGGGTTTTTGTTCGAGGTTGGAAGTCAGCAAATAAATTCTGCCGCTCAGGGTGGAGCCAGAGGGCGTGTCAGACTTTCACTGACTAAAACCCACCTGTTATCTTTCAGTAGTTTTTACGTTCTAGGGTCACGGACAAATGTCACAAGATCGGAGGGGGATGTAGTGGCATATGACACGAATTTAATTTACCATCGAGCGCGCGATTCCTAAACAAAAAAACCACGAATGACCTTTTCTTGCCGATGCCAGGCAAAGTTTCTTCGTTCGCTACGACAACCATCTTGCTCGGCTTGCCAGTCGTCAATAAGTCTGTACTGACTTTTGCGAAGAAACCACACCACGTATCTGTCACGTACTTTTCAACCCCCATTCCCTCGTGATCCAGGGGGAATGGGTTAAAAACTCGCAAAAATATCATTTGCCCAACGCATTTCCTTCCAGTTAACCTTAGGTTAATGAAGAGACCAAAATATATGTATATTTTAGGGTTCATCTGTCTGTATCTATCACAGTCATGTTGGCACAAAATGTATCATAGGCGTAGAGATAATCAAAACTAGTACAAATTAAAGTTCTGCAAACTCAACTGACAGATGTGATACTAGGAACTTTGTTGCATCACTTTTTCTCTCAGCCCAAATAGTGGGAAATCGTCACGACTTCTAATATATAAAATTCTCGTGTCACAGAGTTTGTTGCCAAACTCCTCCGAAGTGGCTTGACCGATTCTCATAAAATTTTGCATGTATATTCAACAGGTTTGGGAAAAGGACATAAACTTTTTTTTACCCTCCTATCCCTAACCCCCATTTTTTCCGAAACGGCTCGACCGATTCTTACAACATTCCATTTCATGTATCTGAAAATCGTACTTAGACTATTTTTTACGCACCTACCTCCAATTTTTTTTCTTGCGAACGGCAAGCAGTGGATAGCTCACCGTCCAATCGTCCGGTAACCGTCCGGACTGAGTCCAAGGCGTCGACGTCGCGTATTGTTCCACGCGCGCCTCAAAGAGTTGTCAGCAAACCACAGGGGCCTTGAAAGTAAGATTCGGCCTCGGTACGAAAGACAGGAGTGGAAAAGAACGTAAACGCAGGCCTAGAACGTAAAAGGAAACTGAAGGACATAGGTGTGGTATCAGTACAAGTGTGTCCTACTCCACCCTAGAGCGGGAGAAGTCATTGGATGTTCCCCTTGATTTTACTACATGAAAATTATTTTAGTTAAAGTCATATACTATACTAGCTTTTGCCAGCGGCTTCGCCCGCGTACATAAAATATACTCTATGCCACTCAAGAAGAAAGCAACTTTCTAACCGTGAAAAAATTTTAGCAATCGGACCAGTACTTCCAGAGATTACCTCCTACAAACAAAAAAACAAACTTTACCTCTTTATTATATTAGTGTAGATTATACTTGCGTACCGCCTACCTCAGTGACAATCAGTCGTACTGATGCCGTAGTTTATTCACTTCGTGTTACAAATTAAATATATTGTTGGTAACGTCTTGGGCGTCCATTGATTACAGACTCTGTGTCAATCATATTCAATTCAATAAGGCACTCTCTTACGGTTTCTCTCTGACTTAAGTGAGTCTGACAGAAATTAGAATTGAATATGTAATTTTCTAATTGTCATAAAATTTTATTTAGTTTTTTTGCACAAAGAAATAATAAACAAATTAAACAATAAGTTAAATAATTAAAAATAATATATACACTAAATGCCTAGCTAAATATGATGTCATAAAACTCCTCCGCATCGCTGTCGACTGGAAGTGTGCCCAAAAGGCTGGCGGCATTGCCACGTTTGTATGGCGATGCTTATTCTCTGACCGAGGTAGAAGACAGCCCTTGGGTCACGCGAAGCGTCAATTAAGCGTTTTGACAATTCTTTAAAGAGCATATGAGCACTCGGACCCCACGGCCCGAGAGTTTCAACCCCAAACGGCTCAAAAATATAACTGCCGACGAGGCTGCTGTATTTCCGCCGCTTGAGGTTCTCTGCAGCCGACGCGGCAGCACCAGCACAGCACGATGAGCTAGGAAGATGGGATGGCGCAAGAGTATCGACACAGGTAGCGTCCCACACTAAAGGCCTACCCATCTTCCAAGGAAAGAAAGACATACCGTCTGGTCTCTTACCATCGTCGCGTGCCAGGCCATGAGGTTCCAAAACAGCCGGAACGCCGACGGTGACAAGGGCTCGTCGGATGATGTCATTAATGTTCGCGTGCCGCGCTATGCGTCCCGCACTTCAACTGCATGACAGGCCGTGGTGACCGAGGCTGTTGACAACTTCGCCACAGTGGCAGCGATGAGGAGAACAACAAGGAGCACCTAGACGTAGGGCAACAGCTAAGCGGAAAGTAGTATCGTCGAACAAGGTGCCAATATTCGACGACGGCAGTGCGTGAAGCCAAAGACCTGACTCCCAATTTCCCACAGCCAGCAGGCGCGCACGCTCCGCAGCAGTAGCAGATGTTACGATTAGGTTTTACTTTGCAGAGCGGCTCATCCCACCGTCTCTGGGAAGCCGGGTTGTTAGGTGGATTTGTATTCGGAAATTTATTATTTTCTAAACAATTAAAAACAACGACGTATCTCCCGGAATTTCAAGTTGCTAGTTCAGATAAATACTTTCAAAAAAGCGGATGAGGCGACGTTTTATAATATGGTTTCGTTGAGAATAAATAACGAGATTCATTTCACGTTGTTACGAGCTCCTCCGCCGACATAGATGTTGAAGAAAAGGAACATCACTGCAGAAGAACAGGTGTTTCCAAATTATAAAATGAGTCTAAATAAGTTTCAGACTAGATAATTCGATTTTTTTTAACGCTTAAAAATATTTTTTTGAAAAGGTCAGGCAGTAAAGGCCACCCAACACTACACAACATTTGCAATCAGCACTTTTTATAAATAGATATAAAGGTTACTAACAACTTAGTATGTGACCATTATAATTGGGAATCAAACGAGCTTACCTGTTAAGCGAAGTCTTGATTCAAATTTTATGAGCGCCGAATCCGAAATGCAATTTTATTATTTTACATGTAGGTAATACTTCCTTCTTGGATAAATACGCAAAGTTTAGATGTTTAAAAAATATAAAGCTAAAAACCCTTGTATCCAGACCCCATTTGTTGAACTGTCACTTATTTTAGAGATTATCGGATAAGGAACAAGCTGTCTTTTGGGCAGACTTGTTCCTACATACTTACATTCACTGTTTTCCTGCAAGGATAACTGTGTGTTAGGTAAGGATAATTATTGCAGCTTTTGGGCTATTAAAACTAGTGGCGGGTGGGTAATTGCATTTCGGATTCGACGCTCATAAAATTAGAATCAAGACTTCGCTTAATAGACCAGGGTCGATAATTTTTAAAACCAAAAAAAATAATAGTAGGATGAAACCCATTAGAAAAGGAGGAGAATATTATAAAAATGAAAGGAAAAATAATTTACGGGCGATCTGAGGTCGGGAAGGGGATGGGGGTGAGTTTTTAAGGGTAAAAAACGGTTTTTCTCGATTTCCGGCAAAACTAAAAGTCCTATGGAAAAAAGTCAAACGGCAAAGTTGTAGGTAATAAAAAGATCTATAAAACTTTTGTATTTACACTTTTTTCACATAACCAAAAAAATTCAAAAAACCAAGTTTTTGGTTTTTTATTTTTATCTTTTTAAAAAATTAAAATTTTTTCACGAAATTTGGTGAAAACTCACCTTTTTATGTCCCAAATACGCTGTAATTTATTTGATTAGAAATATTTATTTTTTAACCTTATTTTGAATTAATATCGAAAAAGCACCCTAATTTTCAATCGAAAAATCACCCGTCAAAATATCAGCTTTTTTTAAAAAGTTGGTATGTTTTCTGTTTGATGAAATCTCTACTTTCTGATGGTGAAAAAAAATACATATGTTACCATAGTAAATCTTCTCAGAAAATGCAAAAAATCGAATAAAACTCGAATTCAAAAATTTTTTTTCAATTATTATATACAATTTTGAGCTATTTATTAAAATTTACACTTTAATTACTCGAAAAACGTAAGATTACATGTTACTTTTATAAAAAAAAAAATTGCAAATCAAAATATACTACTATAATTAACAAACAAATAAGTTAATAAAATTAATATTCAATAAGACATCTACTATATTTGGAGAAAGTAGTCGAATCTTCTTTAAATTATATGCGTAGATGCCTATTTATAACTATTTTTAGATAACTTATATACCTGAGTGACCTACGAAAAATTTTAGCCCATCAAAAGGTATTTCATAGAGCAGTGGGGAAGGGGCTAGGCGGGTCTGGGTCTTACTACGTACATACCTACTATTTCTTAGCAGCTGTAACAACCGTTAGCCTAGCCAGTACCTATTCGAAATACAGTACAGTATACAACATCGTTTATAAAAATACACGTGCATGCTGAGTTTCTTTAATATAATTGTGACAAGTTTACTTAAAAAAAACTAACAAGATTAAAAAATAATAATCTCCTTTATTTTGCACAAACAAATTTAGTTACTCCCATGAAAAAAAAATATTCAAAATACATAAAAATATATTAAAAATCTATAATAGAATAGAATAGAATAGAATAGAATATCGTTTATTTAATAAGAGTGGCACATTTAAATAAAAATACAAAAACAATTTTAACGCATACATTGCATTTGTTGCCTGAACTAGGCATTGCATTTGTTGCCTATAATAAATATATATAAAATATTTATCGTAAACATATTTTTAATAACTAACTTTTGGCCGATTTGCATATATATTTTATACATTTCAAATATATTTTTGATACATTCAAAATATATCTTAAAAGACATAAAAAACATAGCTAAGAATATAAAATATACCAATGAACCAAATATACTTTTGCAACTCGATTGGTAAATGGTTCTCATATAAATAGAACCATGTTATCTTTTACGAGGGCAGTTTTAGTATCACGATGTGAGACATGTATTGTAATTAATTGGATTATTATTAATGTAAATAATCACTTATGAATTACCAGTTAGCTTTTAAGAATATTATTATAATTACTATTGGGTACTTTAATATTTGGTTATTTGTACAATCATCGTTATATCTGGCCGTTGATATCGGCTATATTACAAGATCTTTACTATTAAATTAAATCGGGTAAAGAGTTACTTGGTTTTATATTAGTGCTGTTCCGTTTTAGCACAACAACGATTTGTTGAGGTCTATTGAAATATAATAATCTTATTAGTTATTTTATCATGCCAAGTGATGTTTTACTATTTGAGTGTGCTGAGCTGTTTAGTTGTTAGGGTTGTTTTGTGGCAGTCAATTTGTTGTTAGTTTCCTCAAGTTTCTTCTATAATGTGAGACAAGAAAGAGGCTATGACTTTTTCATGTTCTGGAAAGAGAAAATACTCCTAATTGGGGAATATTATAGTAGAATCGAATGTCACAGAAAGTGATTACATTACATTCGTCATACATTTAGCCTTGTCTTACATTAGGCAATGCAATTAGGTATCTACATGTATTATACATTGCAACTCATTCATCGTTTTCATTTGAAGATGAGGGGTCTATTCATGACTAAGTTATATTTGTGTTGACATTGTAGTGACTGGTATAAAAGTATAGCTTACCAGTTTTATTGTTACTATTATTTATTTTCTACTGTATGGTACAGTTAGTGTGCCTACATTCGCTTCAGCATGTATGGGTATATACTTGTATGTAAGCTTATACCTGTAGGTATGTGCTTATGGATCTATTATATGTACCTATAAAAATATTTAATAGCTGTGAAGGCAATTTTATGTCGTTTATTTATACCTCCCAAAATGGAAGTCAATACGATTGTTTCCCCTTTGTCATTAGTGTTTTTATGACACAGTGTGGAGGAGTTTATGTGTGATAGAACTAACCTAGCCTTCTACTAGGTCCTAGGTACCTAGGGAAGTTGTAAGGTCACTGATCTTGCATGAGATCTTGACGAGTCTGATCTTGTTGTACTAGGTAGTCCCCAGGATGCATTTTCTCCCCCCCCCCCTCTTTTTGTTTCTTGGAAATGCCATTTTACTTGTGTATTGGTAAGTTTAAATTTGTTTTAGTAATTCGGATGTGATAATTCATTGCCTCAAGTACATTTTAACCATTCAGTCCCACCACAGATGAGGGTAATGAGGAAATTAAATTTGTTTGTTCTAGCTCAATAGAAACAAAATAAATTAAAAGTAAGTATCAAACAAACAAAACTAGTTTTTTTTTTTTGTGGCCCACATATTTGGTGTATGTATGGTCTATGTGTGTTACACACTTGCACCATAGACAAGAGTTAGTCTAGGTTGTCTATTGCATTTCCGGCAACGTTTGACAGTGACACTGACAAAGTAAACAATAATAAAAGAAAGACCATAATTTGAACATTATGTGATTTACATATAGGCATACAGGCATTATCATACCATGTTTTGGTGAAACATTTTGTTTTCAAGTTGGTCAGTATTCCATTACATGCTTGGGAATGTCTGAATAATCCGACATGAAATGTGACATTTGATTTACTTACTTAGTTGTGGATTGTTTATCTACTATCATGTTTAATTTTTATGTTCTGGAGTCCTGTGCACTGCAAAGTGGTATTCATATTATGTTTCTCTGTAATCTTGAATTTTTTTGTTAGGCTGAGTATTCATTTATAAAGTTTGTTTGATAGCCATAGAAGTGAGTCATGGTGATTGAAGTAGTTTTGGTGTTTTAGGTATCAGAGTTCTTATATACAGAGTGCATCTGAAGTAATGTTTCTGTGACCGAGTTAGTTGTCTAGTCATATGAAGGTTGTTCTTAGATATTATTGATAATAGGATAATTGTCTTCCTTGTTTTAACCACAGAAGATATTGTAAATTTATGACAATTACTACTGAAGATATTATACAGGTGCAGATCAAATTGAATCTGAATTTTGTTATTTCTAATTCCTTGCAACAAGATTTTCCTTATTTATTTCAACATTAAATGTTGATAGGGTATCTATTTATTGATTTATTAGGAGCACCAACCACATATTTACAAAAGATTTTGTGTTTAGGTAGTCAAATATATAGCAGTTTAATTGTTATTCATTTATAATGAGTTTTCACTTTAATGAGTGGTTTAAACATTAAGTTATTCATTTTGTTCTAACAACTATTTAAAAGTATATCAAGGTATTTTAATATTTAGTTGTTGTATTCCATTATGAGCATGTCGCTGACTTACTCCCTTGTGTAATTATGTGTAAATGGAGCAGGTGGTTTTATCCACCAATCTACCCACACTAATATACAGTTGGGGGGTATACATTTCTGTTTCCAACAGTAAGTGGTTCCTTCTTAAAATCAATGGTAGCTTCCTTAACCTTTCAGATACCATCAACCTGAGACACAATAGCAAGACAAGAGATGCGAGAACGCCGGCGTTTGCTTGGGGTTTAATGAATTAAACCACTTAGCCCAATAGTCAACTAAACCAGTAGTAGTATTGGTGTCATACATCAAGTATTCTAAGGTGTTGGGGTGTTGAGTATTATTATAATATTGAAAATTTGGGAGCTTATAATTTTACTCAGGACTGCTGTTGGTGTCCACAGAGGACTTAACCCGCAATTTTCTAAGGTTTTGGTACCTTAAGAGGTCAACTTACATGCTCTTTGAGCAAGTTTTTTATCATAAGGTTAATACTAAATGTGTGGAGTGATATGCTGTATCTATGGATTCAATTCATATAAGTTATATCATTTTCCATAGGTATTTTTGCCTGGAGTAATGTGCCTGTCGCTTAATTATATTTATTATTGTAAAATGTTATTTGTTATTAGTAAGCATATCCTTTGTGAGTTGTTGATGAAGTAATTAATAATGATAAAATAGGAGCACGTCAACCTTAGTCTTTTTCCTATTTTCGTTCTTTGGATTATAATGGAATGGGACTCACCTGTTATGACAGATCCATACCAGAGTAGCAACATGAAAATTACGTCGCTAAGAGTATCGCGTACTGTCTGGTATGTAGCAATCAGTTTAGCGCGTGAATATGACGTCGCTAATGGTATCTCGTACCCTGATTGAGATTGAACAAGGTTTCGACTCATAAGTCTTAAAGTAACTGCAGTATTCACTATGATCACCTAGTGCTTGGAACAGGCACAGTGAGGATCGCGTCCTCAGTGACCAGTTTCAGGTGGCCTTTCTTACGCCTTGAGCCGTGGAAAGTCTCCAGGGGGTACATCCAACTTGTTTTGCTCGCGTTCTTTTACCCGCGAAGAAAATAAGTGACAGTTCAACAAATGGGGTCTGGATACAAGGGTTTTTAGCTTTGAATTTTTTAAACATCTAAACTTCGCGTATTAATCCAAGAAGGAAGTATTACCTACATGTAAAATAATAAAATTGCATTTCGGATTCGGCGCCAAGTAAAATTGCATATTTGTTATAATATGCTAGGTACCACACAAGACCGCTCTCTCAAAATGTGATTTGAAAATGTCTTGGAAAACAAAACTTCATTTCTTCATCGGTACTCGGATTTAATTAGCTCTAAAGTCATATTCAACCTTTTTTTTTTTCTTGGGCCATGTAGTGCTTTTACCATTATCACGATGGGCCATAATAACAGTAAAATAAAAGTACATTATATAGTCCCTACATAATTGGATTTTTTTAATTTTAGACATGACTTTTTTAATTTTTTGTTTTAACAATTTTATACATAATTTCCTTGAAAAACAGTTTGATGAAGATATACGCCTGCTTTTTAAGAAAAAGCGGCCAAGTGCGAGTCGGACTCGCCCAAAAAGGGTTCTGTAGCAGCAAGTAACATAATGTAAAAGTTCTTACCTATAGTTCGTTGTATGTTTAATGTTTAATAATAGTGTATTTTGTTTTAGATTTACGACGTACTAGCTTTTGCCCGCGGCTTCACCCGCATACATAAAATATAGCCTGTGTCACTCAGGAATAAAGCTGTTTTCTATTGGTGATAAAATTTTCGCAATCGGACCAGTACTCTCAGAGATTACCTCCTAACAAACTACAAACAAAAAACATAAAAATTTTGCGTGAAAGAGTAACAAACATACATCCAATCATCCATACATACAAACTTTCACGTTTATAATATTAGTACAAATAAAGGAATGATTGGGATCAATATATTTGACACTTGCTGTCAATGTGTTTGATAGTTGCTGTCATTTGCCAGTGGGTTAGAAAATTATCCCAAGGGAACATAATCCCAGGATAGAAAGTATTCTATGTGTTATTCTAGGACATGGTCTACCCGTGTACCATGTCAAGTTTCATCGGAACCCGTTCAGGAGTTTATGCGTGAAAGAGTAACATACAACCATACATCTATACATACAAACTTTCGTATTTATAATATTAGTAGGAAGTAGGATGAATATAAAGGTTGATCAATATTGCGCTCTATCGCGTTTTGTTGTCCAGGCATTGGTCAGACAACGCGGTCGCCGCAGAGTGGTGTCAGCTCCGAGGCGGCCGCCAACTGCATGTCTTGGTAGCAAAATATCTTAACTTCATCTTGCATTGCCGATTTTAGTACTTTCACTTGATAAATATTCTTTTTAACCGACTTCGAAAAGGAGGAGGTTCTATGTTCGTCTGAATGTTTTTTTTTCTTTTTTTTTTCTGTATGTTTTTTCACCGATGTATCGGTAAATTGTAGAACGAATTAAAAAAAAAAAAAATTTTGAGTCAAAGGTTATGCTACCAAGTTGGTCCCATAGAAATATTGTTATGATCTGATCATTAACTTCCAAGATATGGAACAGGACTCCTCATAGAATCACAGCAGAACTGTCGTTACAAGTAAAAATGCTTTGTTTATACGAGTTACAGTCGATGACTGAGTGAAAGAAAAAGGGGAGGGGGATCGAACTGATCTGTTGATGAAGCCAGAAGGTAAATTAATGTAGGTAATCTAACCGTGTTTTGATTATTAGAATCGTTATGAGATGCTCTCTGGCTATAAGGTATTTAAGTTTGTCTGAGCGGTACTTTTTTGTGGTGGTACCATAACTAAAAAGTATAAAATAAAAAACTTAAAAAAAAAAATAACCGACTTCAATGTTAAAAAAAACACTGAAAAGTATTAAATAACTTTAATTTCGGAAGTCGATGTTTCTATAATAGTTTTGTCTCTTCACTATATGAGACCGACTTCCGGAATTAAAGTTATTACGGAATTATACTTTTCGGTGCTTTTTTCTTAAATTGAAGTCGGTTATATTTTTTTTTTTTTGAAAAAAGTTTCTTTTTTAATAATCTATCGACCGCAGTACCGTAACAAAGAGTTTTGTACGCCCGGTGTGACCTTCTATAACTGAATCAAGAAAAAAGTTTTTATTTTTTACAAAAAGTAGGGTAAGTATGCAAGAGCGAGCCCAAAACTATCTACATAGTCTGCCTAGTTCGCCTAAAATAGATTCAATTTTATTATATATTAAGTAACAGGGCGGCAGGCTAGAGGAGAACAGGTGGTCTCAAGTAAATACGTCAGATTGCGATACCTGTAGTCACGGGTGCTCGACACCCACTGTTCACCTCTTGTGGCTGCTCGTGCTCCCGAGTACCCACGTAGTTGAGCTTCCTGGTAGGGCACGTCTACACCCATATTAGCTATATGATCAATAATGTATGTCTGCAACTGAATACACAGCATAATACAAACTTGGCCCTGGTATAATCCTCTGCGGGCGGCGCCCTGTGCTCGGGCCCCGCTGGCACCGCCCTAGTTACGGCACCGTCTGCTGGTTAGACTATGTGAGTGCGTCACATTTAATTAAAAATGGCACTGTCTTACGATGTCTACCTTTTTGAATTAAAACTTGGATATTAATATATAATTTTTGAAGAAATTAAAAATAATCAAGCTACCTACTCCCGGAATTTGAAGTTACTATTTCCAAAGATCTTTTAAACTTATAGCTAGTGGACTAGGCAACGTTTTATGAGATGATTTCGTTGAGAGCTGCTTACTTTAAAATTAATTTAATTAGGCTTATTTTTTGCATGTAATAAACAATAAGTACCCAAGGTAGGTACGTACTGATTTTTGGAAAAACAAATTACAACTGCTGACATAGATATGTTAAAGAGAAAGAACAACAGGGAAGGGAAGAGAACCAGATCTATCGATTTTTTTTTACGTTAGTAGGTACTCGTAACTCGTCGTCGACGACTTGGGCTCAGTCCGAACGGTTACCGGATGGTTGGACAGTGAGCTAACCATTGCTTGCCATCTGCAAGCCCGGGCCTGCAGTGGTCGGAAATCGGGTTCGCCATCCCGGTGGCTGGGGCGTAAGGGGAAGGGCCTCTCCTTGGCGCGTGCACGTGCGGTCTCCTCCTTTGCAAGCATTATTTATTCGTTTTTAGGGTTCCGTAGTAAAGTAGGAACCCTTATAGTTTAGCCATGTCTGTCTGTCCGTCTGTCTGTCTGTCTGTCTGTCTGTCCGTCTGTCCGTCTGTCCGTCCTCGCTTAATCTCTGTGACCGTTAGCACTAGAAAGCTGAAATTTGGTACCAATATGTATATCAATCACGCCGACAAAGTGGTAGAATAAAAATTGGAAAAAAATGTTTTATTAGGGTAGCCCCCCTATATGTAAAGTGGGAAGTGATTTTTTTTTAATTTCAACCCTAACGTGTGATATATTGTTGGATAGGTATTGAAAAATGAATAGGGGTTTACTATAATCATTTTTTGATAATGTCAATAATTTCGGAAATAATCGCTCCAAAAGTAAAAAACAATGTCCCCCCCCCCTCTAACTTTTGAACCATAAGTTTAGAAAATATGAAAAAAATCTGAAAAGTAGAACTTTATAAGGACTTTCTAGGAAAATTATTTTGAACTTGATGGAAAGAACAGTTTTTGTACAAAAAAGACAAAAAGGTTCTACAAAATAATTTCTGGACTAAGTTTGTAGTATAATCGTATATGCAAGCATTTTTTTTAACTCATAAGTGGGTACACTTATTGTGACGGACGGGAAACTACGGAACCCTACACTGAGCGTGGCCCGACACGCTCTTGGCCGGTTTTGCCCGTGGCTTCGCCCGCGTACATAAAATATAGCTTATGTTATTTATTTTATATTGTTCGGAACGGCATAGACTAGCGATGTGCGGTTTGACGTAATGCCTGCGCAGTGGCGTCCGCGCAGGCATTACGTCCGCGTCTTTATTTCCACAGTTTAATTCATTACTAATGAATTAAAGAAACAAACTGAAGGGCCGTCTATGGTTCGACGTATCGCGTAGTGTAATAAGGGTTAGACTGTCTTACTCGGAGAGAAAACAAAGTCGAGTCTGAATATCGTGTGCTGAATAACGCGTAGTGTAATGGGCCCTTTAACACTACATATAAAACTTAACGATAATTATATTTATAACAACCGACGAAAACTTTTGTCACCGCCTGTGCTCAAGACAGAGATAGCGACACGAAAATAATAATAATAATAATAATATAATAATAATATTTATTCAGAGTTAAAGTTTGGTAAAATAGTAATATAAAATCTTAGGAATAATTTATAAAGGTATGACTATGTTATATGCCTGTACTAGGATAAACCTGTATCACAGGCGTAGAAGTTCTTACGCTATGGTTTTTGTAGAACAATAAAATAGATAACAATATTTAACAGTTAGTCTCGAAACAATGGAAAAAATAATTATTTACTATATTATATACCTAGTTTACTTAAACAATAAAAGTCACAATAATTTATTTCTTATTTTAAATCTGTTTCTTGCACTTAATAGACTCGTTACACAAACATGATTTTGTGTCAGCAGAATTTATAATTGGGTTAAAAGTCGAGGTTGCATCAATATTGAAGTTATGTTTACATTGGATACTTTTATCGGTTAACTAATATGCTTAAATATTAAGAAAAACAATCGTTTGTAGGTCAGCGCACAAGAATTTTGAGTCAGCGGTATGCGTTATACGGAAGTCTGGCCTTGAGTATGACGCTCTAGGCGCCCTCATAATCGACAGAATTTATATATTTGTATTCCGCTATTTTCCTAGCAGGACACTCAGCGTCTCCCGTTTTGTGGTTGGAGGGCTGAAAAATGACACCAATGCTAACGTGCGAGCAAGACCTATTACCGCGTACCGAACATTCCCGTATAAACACGAAGCTTTAGGGCCTGCGCTCACTTGAGACAAGACGTTTTTTAGACAGACTTGTTTAAAACGTCTCAGACAAGTCTGAAACGTCTGAGACAAAACGGTGTTGTCTACGACACGGGGCACTAGGGCTGTTGATAAAATGTCGATTTATCGAAATATCGATGTAATGAAGTGACCTCCTTGGAAATGACATTTCATTTTTTAATTTTTAAGCTGTGGATACGGGGTGACGTATCATTCAATGACAGATGATGTTTAGATTATTTTGTGCATTTTATTGTTATAAAAACTTGAGAGATAATTAAAGGGATATAATTGAGGAGGCGATATTATTAAACTTTAAATGTCGTTTCTTTGTTTTCAGGTGAGATAAAAGTGTAATTTTAGTTAAACGATAATTGTTATACTGTAAAAGCATGTTGAATAAAACAAATCTTTGTTTTCAGAGAAACAATTTGTGGTTTATTTCGAAAATCCTCAAAAATATACCTTATAAAACGACATTTTTGTTAACTAAAAGAAGATGGACCGGCTGCAATTTGAGTTTACGATGATAGCTTCAAATGATGGCAAATCAAATGTATTAGCCATAACCTCAATATCTACAGGAGAAGGAAAATGTTATGTTTTACCTGATGAGCTGAAGCCGGTGATTCATCATACATATATTGTCAAAATGAATACTTTCTCAAAAATAAAAAATAGTATAAAGAACAGGCATCAAAGTAGAAAAATATGGATAAAATTGGATGAAGATCTTAAGAAAACATATAGGTAGAGATGAGGAAGGTAATATGCAATTTTTAGATCAATATTTAGAAGAAATGAGCACAAAACAACCTATAGACAAAAACGACAATTTGCAACATATCTTGGAAAAATTAATAGAAACTACTATGAAGAAAGAAAACCAACATAACCTAAAACATATTTCAGAGAAATTTATTATTGAAAAATTCACAAGCAAGAACCCTAATGCAATGCAATGGATTGAGAATTTTGAAAAGGAGTGTGAGCGCTTTAAAATATCAAAAGATGAAACAAAAATAGATATATTGAGATTATTTTTAGAAAAATCTTGTTTGGATTGGTATAGCTTTTTTTTTTTTTTTTTTTATGTTGGGAAAAAATCATGCATTGGCATCCCCCGCTCTTGGGCGGAGCGGGAGATAGTGTCAGACTCTTACTGACTAAAAGACCCACCCCGTTCCTTCTAGCCTTCATACCGGGGGCCCTTTCGGATAACCCTGGCCCCAGTAGGCTTCGACCCGGCTGGGTCCCTGCTGTTGCTGACAACTCCTTGAGGCGCGCGGGAACAGTGCGCACCGTCGACGACTTGGGCTTGGTCCGGACAGTTACCGGACGGCCGGACAGCGAGCTACCCATTGCTCACTGTCCGCAAGCCCGCGTCTACGTTGGCTGGAAATCGGGATCAGAATCCCGGCGACGGCGGCGGCGATAACGCCGTTGCCTGATGCGTTCGGCCTCCTCCTTTGCGAGCATTACTGCTTCGCAGAAGTCGGCGACCGCCTGCCACTCCTCCTAGCTCCGGACCATGGCCTCAACCAAGGCCCGGCGCGAGAGGTCTCCGCCGCCGATCGCCCCCACGAGGGCACGGCGATGCTCCGCCCAAGCAGGGCACACCTCGACTGTGTGCTCCACCGTGTCCTCCGGGCGTTCCGCACAGTGGCGACACCCGGGCGTCACCTCCGCATGAATCCCGTGCTGGAAACTCCCGAACGAACCATGTCCGGTGAGTACCTGCGTCATGCGGAAGGTAAGGACGCCGTGAGGTCTTTCCAGCCACGCCTCAAAGAGGGGACTTACCGCCATAATTGTGGCGTGCCCAGCATTGGGTTGCGATAGTCGCTGACGCCATTTCACCATGAGATCCCGCCGGAGCTCTGTCCGCCATGCCGTGACCTGTCGCGGCAGAGGACTTTCACCCCGGGGATTGGTATAGCTCGATGGCCATAAAACTAACAATAAAGGCTGAATGGAATGAATGGAAAGACAAATTTTTAGAAACTTTTAAAAACCGAGGATGGGACATAGTTACATATGCTCTCGCATTTAGATATAAAGAAGGACTACTAATTGATTACGCTATTAGAAAAGAAAGGCTTATGCTAGACATAAACAAATCGATAGAGTCCAAAACAATGATAGATCTTATTGCAACAGGTTTACCTGGGTTTATCTTAAATAGGTTAAACAGAGATGAACTCAATGACAGTTGACACTACTGATTTGTTCAATGAGATAAGAAAATATGAAGGTATGATGTACAAGAAAAACTCAAGTACAATAAAGAGTCGTACATTCCTTTATAAAAATAAAACTAATGAGAAGAAGCCATGTAACACTTGTGAATCTTTGAACAAAGGAATTAGATATCATCCGGAAGAGTCATGTTGGTTCAAGAAAAATAAAAATGAATCTGAAAAAGTTTTTAAACCCAGAAATGTAAATAACAACTCTATTATTGAAGTAGATATAAATACTGAGAAAAAAAACGAGTAAGTACACCATTAATCAAAATCAAGCTCTTATTAGAAAATAAACTAGAAGTGACCGGCATTTATGATTCAGGCTCACAGATCTCTTTAATAAATTCAAGACTGATTAAAATAAAAGAAAAAAAGGACAATGAGAATATAGCATATATGAAAACGGTTAATGGTGTGAAAAAAACAGATGCCTTGATAACAATAAAAATAAAAATATTTGATTTAGAAGAAGAAGTGGATGTATACATAGTAGAAAATGAATATTTTGATGATTTTATAATTGGATTGGATATGATAAAGAAATTCAAACTAACCCAAAACGAGGAGTTGCGGATAGAACAAAAGATAAGAACAAATAAAATAGATGAAATGTCTAAAGATAACAGAAATGAAGAAAAGAATATAAAAACATTTGCAGTAAATTTTAATGAACACATAGAAACAGAAGAGTTTGTAAGTATGACAGACCATTTAGATAATGAAAAGAAAATTGAGATTGAGAAAATAATAAAGGAATATAAAACAATTTTTGCAAAGGACAAGTATGATATAGGAACAGTTAGAGATTATGAAGCTCACATAGATTTACTAGTAAATAGAAACTGTAGTAAAAGACCATACAGATGTACAATAGAAGATAAATTAGAAATTGAAGAGCAAATATCCATGTTATTAAAGAATAATTTAATAGAAGAATCCTACAGTCCTTTCGCTGCTCCAGTGACATTGGCATTAAAAAAGGGTGAAAATAGAAAATCCCGCTTGTGTATAGATTTCAGGGAACTAAATAAAATTGTTGTTCCACAAGCTCAACCTTTTCCGTTAATAGATGATTTGATTGTTAAAACTAGAAATTGTAAGTATTTTACTACACTGGATATAAACTCAGCATTCTGGGCGATACCATTACGGGTGGAAGATAGACATAAAACAGGATTTGTCACACAAGATGGCCACTTCCAGTGGGCCTGCCTTCCCTTTGGTTTGAAAACATCACCAACAATTTTCCAGAGAATTTTAAGCAATATTCTAAGAAAGCACAATCTCACAGGATACTCCGTAAACTATATTGATGATATTCTGATATACTCGAACACCTTTGAAGAACATATAAAACACATAAGAAATGTATTAGAGGCAATAATACAAGAAGGCTTTAGATTGAAGTTTACGAAATGTAACTTTGCTTCAGACTCAGTAAAATACCTCGGCCATGTAATTCAGAACAATTCGGTAAGACCACTAAAAGACAATTTGATCTCGATAAGACATTTTCCAACTCCTAAGACACAAAAGAATATCAGACAATTTTTGGGAAAAATTAACTTCTACCATGAATACATACCAAGAAGTGCAATTATTTTAGACCCATTACATAATTTATTAAGAAAAAATGAAAAGTTTGTGTGGTCAGAGAAGTATGAAGAATCATTTAATCAAATAAAAAGATATTTATGTTCTCAACCTGTGTTGGAAATATTCGACAAAGACTTACCAATAAAAATCTTTACAGATGCGTCTTTAGAGGGTATCGGGGCAATATTAAAACAGACTCAACTGGATGGTAAAGACAAACCGGTGGCATATTTTTCAAAAAAACTAAACGAATCTCAAAAACGAAAAAAGGCCATATATTTGGAATGTATTGCTATGAAAGAAGCAGTTAAATACTGGCAACACTGGCTAATTGGAAAACATTTCACTATTTACTCAGACCACAAACCTCTAGAGAACATGAATATTAAATGCAGGACAGATGAAGAATTGGGTGACCTCACATATTACCTATCTCAATATGACTTTACAGTAAAATATATACCTGGTAAAGAAAATATAGAAGCAGACTGTTTGAGCCGAAACCCTGTATTAGAATCAGAAGATAACAAGGAGGAACTATTAAAAATAGTTAATTTAATACAAATAAAAGATATAGTTGAAGACCAAGAAAAAAATGAAACAATAAAAGAAAAGAAACAAAATCTACTACATAAAAATAAAATCCATTATAAAAAAATAAAGAAACTTGATAAGATTATACTCTCAGAAGAATTTAGTAAAAAAATTATAAAAAAGGTGCATGAAGATTTATGCCATAATGGAATCAGACAATTACAGAAAAAAATAAGTCCACTATATACAGCTAAAAACCTAACAAAAAATATCATAAATATTTGTAAAACATGCGAAATATGCATAAAAAATAAATCAAGATGTCAAGGAAAATTTGGGTTAATGTCACAACTGGGACCAGCAACAAAACCATTTGAGATAATGTCAATGGATACTATAGGTGGCTTTGGAGGATCTAGGTCAACAAAAAAATACTTACACCTTTTAGTAGACCACTACACAAGATATGCGTTTATTGTGACTTCAAAAACACAGAACCCAAGTGACTTTATAAAACTAACAAAGAAAGTACTCGAGACAGATGAGATTGGAATAATTCTAACAGACCAATATCCAGGCATCAATTCAAAAGAATTTAAACAGTATTTGCAGGAGAATAACATCAAACTAATATTTACAGCTGTGAATACGCCATTTTCGAACGGCTTGAACGAAAGATTAAACCAAACAATAGTAAATAAAATAAGATGTAAAATAAATGAGAAAAATAATGAGAGAACATGGACAACAGTAGCAAGAGAATGTGTACAGAAATATAATGAAACAGACCATTCTGTTACAGGTTTTGCACCAAAATATTTACTGGATGGTACAAATGTCAGTATTGTAAAATACTGACATTTGTACCATGATGACCATGAAATGAAATTAAAACAATAGAAAAGGAAGACAAGTGGATTGCTGATAGAAGATTAGCATTAGAGAATACAATAAAATCTCACAAGTACAACAAGAAAATATTTGATAGAAATAGGAAAATACAAGAGTTCGAGATAGGAGACAGTGTATATGTAGAAAATGGAAATAGACTGAACAGGAAAAAAATTAGACGAATTAAAAATAGGCCCTTTCAAGATAATAGAGAAAATATCGAACTCCATTTATAAGATTGACACTGGCAACAGAAAAACAGAATCAACTTTATTCCACATAACAAAATTACAACCTGTTACGGCAGAAGATGAAGTAGAAGAAAACGAATACGTATAAAGATAGCTTGCAGGTGCATTGTTTGTATTATATTATTTTGAATTTTCGTTCATAGGGGGGAGAGATGTAATGAAATGACCTCCTTGGAAATGACATTTCATTTTTTTAATTTTTAAGCTGTGGATACGGGGTGACGTATCATTCAATGACAGATGATGTTTAGATTATTTTGTGCATTTTATTGTTATAAAAACTTGAGAGATAATTAAAGGGATATAATTGAGGAGGCGATATTATTAAACTTTAAATGTCGTTTCTTTGTTTTCAGGTGAGATAAAAGTGTAATTTTAGTTAAACGATAATTGTTATACTGTAAAAGCATGTTGAATAAAACAAATCTTTGTTTTCAGAGAAACAATTTGTGGTTTATTTCGAAAATCCTCAAAAATATACCTTATATCGATATTTTATTTATTTATTATATCGGTTTTGTCTTAAAAAAAGATCGTAAGTCGACTTAAAATCTCATCAATGGCCTGTGCTGCAATCTCTGCAAAGGTGCCAAATTGACTATCGGTACATCGAAGTGCTGAAGTGTTTGTACGAAAACGCCACCATGTCAGTCCGACTCCAGGACCAGACCTCGAAACCTATCCTCCTGCAGCGAGGTATGAGGCAGGGACACGTCATCTATCCGAAACATTCACGGCCGCAATGGAGGATGTCTTCAAGGTTCTGTACTGGAGTGGACTAGGCATTAATGTCAATGGCGAAAACATCACTCACCTTCGGTTTGCCAACGACATAGTCGTCATGGCTGAGACTATGGAGGAGCTCAGCACAATGCTCAATGACCTCAGTAGAGCTTTCGAAAGAGTGGGTCTTAAAATGAACATAGATAAAACCAAAATCATGATTAACAACCATGTAGCGCCCACTCCTATCAAGGTAGGAGACTCTACACTCGAAGTTGTGGACGATTACGGCTACCTCGGACAGACAGTCCAGTTGGGTTGGTTGGGTAGGCTTCGAGAAAGAGGTCAACCGTCGAATTCAACTCGGCTGGGCAGCGTTCGGGAGGCTGCGCGGTATCTTATCGTCCAATATACCACAGTGTCTCAAGACAAAAGTCTATGACCAGTGCGTGTTACCAGTGATGGCATATGGCTCCGAAACGTGGTCGCTCACAATGGGTCTCATCAGAAGGCTTAAAGTCACACAAAGAGCAATGGAAAGGACTATGCTCGGGGTTTCCTTGAATGATCGAATAAAAAATGAAGATATCCGCAGGAGAACCAATTTTGCCGACATAGCAAGAAGAATTCCTAAACTTAAGTGGCAATGGGCAGGGCACATTGCTCGCAGAACAGATGGCCGTTGGGGCCGAAAGGTTCTGGAGTGCGACCGCGTACCGGAAGACGCAGCGTTAGGCCTCCTACAAGGTGGACCGATGACCTGGTGAAGGTTGCGGGAAACCGATGGATGCGGGACGCACATGAACGTTTGTTGTGGCGACGCTTGGGGGAGGCCTACGTCCAACAGTGGACGTGTATCGGCTGAAATGATGATTAAAAAAATTAAATTAAAAATGTATGAAAATGTAGCGTTCTCAGTAATTATATTATTCTTCAATTTTAATCAAACATGCGTACCAATATTTCTCAAGATGTTTAAAAATACATGTTATGTTCAGCTGTTTGAGTACTGCGATAATATCGATATTATCAACAGCCCTAGCACCCCGTGACGTAGACAAAACAGTTCTGTCTAAGGCGTCTTGTCTCAAGTGTTTACGTTAGTAAAAAGGTAACGGAATCATAGCGTTCACCGTTAATTCAAAACTGGGAAATTAGTACCCACGAATTCGATAGATGGCGTTGGCGTCGAATTAGAAGTCGCTATGGTTTCGTTACCGCTCGTAGCCTAAGTTAGAATAAGAATTTTTGTTTGTTGAGAGCAGTATAACATTGTGAATTGTGAAGTTGTGATTCGGTTCGGTACTACGTTTCAATATACGCGATTAGTTACCAGTCCAGTGTTTGATTTTCGCTACCCTCTCCAAGTCGACCTTCGGGTTTGATCATGGTCCTTCGAGCGGGATCGGGAGTGTTTTTTTGGTAGTCTCCAATGGTGGTAGAGGTCTACCACCCTTCGCGTCGTTACTGGGCAGTGGATCGCTGTCCAGAGCAGCCCCTTCAAGCGGGGTACACCAGGCAAGAGGTGTCAGCAGCTGGAGGAGGAACCGGTTGGAGCAGGGAGCCAGCAACCAGCAGCCAGTGGAGCGTGGTGCAGCACTACTGGTGGCGGCTACAACTGGAGGAGCGACGCAAGGGAGGAAACAAGGCAGAGGGCGCCACTTGGTGGTGCATTTGGCGCGACGCAACGTCACGAGGAGTCAGTGTCAGTGAGTGAAATTGGTGAAAAAATCGTGAGTACAATTTTCAATCTTATTGTCAGGAAGAATTTAACTTGAAGACTTCTGAAAACAGTGCAGCAAATTTGAACTTTATTATAACCATAAAATTAACTTAAACATTCTTGATTGATTTAGGACTTGTAAAATTTTAACGAAAAGGTGATTCAGACGAGGAATCTATGCCCGATTTCACCCAGAAATACAAGTTTCAAACACTTGTAAAATTTTTAATGTGATCTGGGACTTAGAAAAAATATCAAATAAATTTTGATTTTTTTTGTGTTAATTAAACGTGTGATTTATAGTGTTGGAAGTTTTTAAGTAAAAATGGAGTCACTTAGCGACATTCAGGATGACATTAAAGTTAAAATGTTTAAGTCGAAATCTAACTTTAAGAAATGTCCTAAAGAGCGGCTAACGTTTTGTTATGTAGAAACCAGACTTGAAAACTTAGAACAGCAATGGGAATTATTCTATAAAACACATGTAAAAATAATTAGTGAGGTGAAGAGGTCTGAGTTATTTAGTTCAAATTATCATAAGGCTAACTTGTATGATGAGGTCGAAGAGTTTTATATTCAGTACAAAAGTGAGCTGAAAGAAACTTTAAACAATATGAAAATGTCTAATAACACATGTAATGTTAGTCCAGGAGCTAGCTGTAGTTCAGGATTTAGTAACTTTAAGTTACCTGAAGTTAAAATACCTGTGTTCTCTGGAAATTATAGTGAGTGGCAGACGTTTAGGGATTTGTTTGTAGGATTAATACATAACAATAAAACTCTAGACGGTGCACAAAAATTATATTATCTTAAAGGGTACTTAACCGGAGATGCAGAGCACTTATTAAGGAACATTAATGTAACAGCAGATAATTATACAGCTAGTTGGGCTAAATTAGAAGCAATGTACAATAATAAAAGATTTTTAGCAAACGGCATTTTAAAACGGTTGTTTAATCAAAAGAGTTTAATAGTAGAATCAGCTTTTGAGATAAAAAGATTACTCAGCACCACATGTGATTGTTTGGGTTCAATTAAAAATTTAGGTATTGACGTTACTTCCTGGGACATCCTAATAATACACATTATTAGTGCCAAATTGGATAAGGAGACCAGGAAGGCTTGGGAGTTAAAGGTAGCTTCTGATGTATCGGATGATTTGCCTACTTTTAGTCAATTTTCTGAATTTTTAACTGGTCGGTTTCGAGGTCTAGAAAATATAGAAAATATACCTCATGTCCAAAAGAATACTCAATCATTTCATGTGGTAGAAAAAGAAAAAACTGAGCTGTCTTGCCTTTTTTGTTCTGCCGCTCACAAGGTTACTTCTTGTAAAGGTTTTGCCAAAGAGAATTATGACACTCGACGTGATTTTGCACAGAAAAATAGGCTGTGTTTCATTTGTTTAGGTAATAACCACTCTGCCAGATTTTGTAGAAACACCCTCAAATGCCATTTATGTAAGAGGCGCCACCATACTTTACTTCACCCTAGTGGTGGTTCAGGGTCTATTGGTGAAGGTACAGGCTCTGTTCAGACGGAAGTAGCGCCAGCCGCTACTAGGAATAGTACCTCAAGGGAGGTTACTCAAAAGACCGCTGTACAAGCGGAGGGATCTACTAAGCCAATAGTTTCATGCCTTTCGACAGAAAATTGTAAGGATACGGTTTTAATACCTACAGCTTTAGTAAAGGCCAAGTCGAAGGATGGAACATATCGTGTAGTTCGTGCATTAGTGGATCAAGGATCACAAGGATCTTTTATTACTGAGTCAATGGTCCAACATTTGGGGTTAAAGAAAACTTTAACAAAACACCGTGTAACCGGTGTAGGCGGAAATAAAACAATTATGTCTAATTCTTCTGTAGTTGTTGATATACGTTCTCGAGTGAATTCAGACTACAACGTTCAAGTAAACGCATACGTTTTGAAGTCCATTACATCCCTTCTCCCGGTTGCAACAGCAGCCAGGGTAGAATGGGTAAGGTTGTGTGAAGATGATTTGGCTGATCCTGAATATCACAGGCCAAACAAAATTGACATTTTGTTAGGTGCTGAGATATTCAGTCAAATCATCCAAGATGGAATCAAAAAGAGTAGCAGTGGATCGCTCGTCGCACAACAAACAGAATTTGGATGGATTCTTTCGGGTGTTGTTGGTACAGAAAGTTCGTCTGATATCAATTCATATCCTTGTATTACTGTCATGCATTCCAATGTTCAGGCTGATGACTTCTTGCGTAAGTTCTGGGAGTTAGAAGCGGAGCCATCGGGAACTGAAAAAATACTCAGTGAAGAAGAAGCGGAATGTGAGAATATCTTTACAAATACCACAAAACGAGACGAAACCGGACGTTATATCGTAAGATTGCCGTTCCGAGATGGTAACCGAAGTTGTAAAGACGGTGAATCTAGGTTTATAGCAGAAAAAAGGTTAAAGAGTTTAGAATTCAAACTTTCAAAGAATCCCAAATTAAAGGCAGATTACACTGCTGTGATGCAGGAGTACTTGACACTTAACCACATGGTAAAAGTATCACCAGAAGAAAAGAATAAAGGATTGTACTTACCTCATCATGCAGTAATCCGGGAAGATAAGTCTACAACTAAGGTGAGAGTGGTATTTGACGCCTCCTGCAAGGGTGTGAATGGGGTATCGTTAAACGATGACTTGATGGTTGGTCCAACACTGCAAACAGAATTACGACATACGATTATGCGTTGGAGAACACACCCAATTTGTGTAGGTGCTGACATAATCAAAATGTACAGGCAGGTTCTTGTTGATAGAGATGATACGATGTTTCAGAGGGTTCTTTGGAGAGATAGCCCTGAAAAAGAAATTGAAGAATTTGAGCTGGTGACGGTTACATTTGGTACTTCATCGGCGCCATTTCTAGCAGTGCGTTCTTTGCATCAGGTTGCGTATGATGAAGGGAAGGATCATCCATTAGCCACGAAAATCATTCTTAATGATTTCTACGTGGATGATTTAATGACAGGGGCAGAAACTGTAGAGGAAGCATATAATATTCACACAGAGATAAAGAATATTCTAGCTAAGGGGGGATTTCAGTTGCAGAAATGGATAAGTAACAGCGAAGAATTATTACATAAAATAAGAGAAAGCAAAAGGGATAAGACTGAGGAAGTAAACATAAAAATAGATAATATTACAAAAATACTCGGACTTACCTGGGATCCTCGCGCTGATGCTTTTCAGTATTCCGTAGAACTGCCTCTCCCTATGGAACCTGTAACTAAAAGAAAAATCATATCGGATATTTCTAGGCTTTTCGACCCATTAGGTTGGTTGTCACCTAGTATCGTTTTATCCAAAATATTGATACAAAAGCTATGGTTGGCAGGTATAAGTTGGGACGAAGAAGTACCTAGTAATTTATTAAAGGAATGGATTACTTACCGTAAAGATTTATCTTCTTTACTTAATGTTAGAATCCCACGCTGGCTTAACACTAAATCCAGTAATGTAAAGACGGAGCTACACGGCTTTTCGGACGCCTCGAAAATGGCTTTCGCTGCAGTAGTATATGTCAGAGTTATAGATGCAGAAGGTGACATAAAGGTTGTTTTAGTTACCTCCAAAACCAAGGTGTCTCCCATCAAACAGGTGTCAATACCTAGGTTAGAACTATGTGGAGCTGTTCTATTGTCTAAGTTGATGGTTGACGTTGCTAAAACTCTTGTTATTAACATATCAGATGTACACGCTTGGACGGATTCCGAAGTTGTACTCGCATGGCTTAACCGCCATCCAAGCTGTTGGAAAACGTTTGTGGCCAATCGCGTTGCAGAAATCTTAAACACATTGGATACAAAATATTGGTCATACGTTCCGTCCAAACAAAATCCAGCGGATTGCGCCTCTCGCGGCATAGCTCCAAGAGAACTCGGTAATACTGCGATATGGTTCAATGGACCAGAGTTCTTAAGCCAATCGGTAGTAGAGTATAAAAGGCCAAACCATCTTATTACCCGTCTAGAAGAAGTTAAAGTACATGTAAGCGCTATAGAAGTATCGTTTTGGAACAAATTTTCATCCTTAACCAGGTTAATTCGAGTTATGGCTTATTGCCGTAGGTTTCTAAATTTAAGAAAAAATAAAGCAATACGTGTTGGTGTTAAGTCACGACAGTTATCTAAACTGGAACTTGCAGAAGCAACAGAAATGTGTGTAAAGAGGTGTCAAGAGGATGGGTTTACCAATGAATTGGAGGAATTAAAAAAAACATAAAATAGGCAAAAGAAATGCAAAATTAGATTCATTAAACCTGTTTCTAGACTCTAAAGGAATAATTCGAGTTGGAGGACGGCTTGAAATGTCACAATTATCCTATGACAGAGTGCATCCTATACTCATACCAAAGCAATCGTTTTTAACAAATCTTTTGATAGCGGATGCACACGAGAAAACGATGCACGGTGGCCCGCAATTAATGATTACATACTTACGCACCAAGTATTGGATAATAGGCGTAAAGGCTTTAACACGGAAGTATGTGAGAAGCTGTGTGAGGTGCATACGATATACAGCTAGGGTAAGGACTCAACTGATGGGGCAGTTGCCTTCCGCTCGCGTGACACCGAACAAACCATTTTTGTGCAGCGGAGTAGATTATGCGGGCCCGATAAATATTCGAGTGTCTAAGGGTCGGGGCAATAAGTCCTATAAGGGTTATATTGCGCTATTTATATGTATGGCCACTAGGGCTGTTCATTTGGAGGCAGTTAGCGATTTAAGCACTAGGGGTTTTTTGGCTGCTTTTAAACGCTTTATCTCGAGACGTGGTCGATGTGCGGAATTATATAGCGACAATGGGACTAATTTCGTAGGGGCAGCTCGCGAATTATTATATTTATTAAATGATCAAAGGTCAGGCTGTAACCCTGAGTTAGCAGAGGAATTAGGGAATAATGGTACGGAGTGGCACTTCATCCCTCCTCACTCGCCAAATTTCGGCGGTCTGTGGGAAGCAGGGATTAAGTCGGCGAAGCATCATCTTAAGAGGGTTATAGGTAATTCGACTCTTACCTTTGAAGAGATGATCACAGTATTGGCTCAAATTGAGGCATGTCTCAATTCAAGACCTCTATCGTATGTGGAAGATCAAGATAAGTTAACCATACTAACTCCTGGGCATTTTCTGGTAGGGGAGCCACTAGTTTTACCTCCCGACTTAAATTATGAAAAGGAAAATATTAATAGTTTAAGGCGATGGCAACTTCATCAGAGAATGATGCAGGATTTCTGGCGCCGTTGGTCGCACGACTACCTTCACCAATTTTTACAACGAAATAAATGGTATTACAAAATTCCGGAACCATCTGTAGGTGAAGTAGTGTTAGTTAAAGAGGATGATATGCCTCCTGGCAAGTGGTTGCTAGGTAAGATCGAACAAAAACATCCTGGTTCTGACGGTCTCACTCGTGTCGTAACCATACGAACACAATCATCTGTTATAAAAAGACCTACGTCTAAACTATGTATATTGCCTATAGCAGATTCAAAACCAATATAATAATGTGTAATATTTAGCAAATAAGTTTTTAAAACATTTTTGTAACTACCCCTCACCACGGATACCTACTAAGGTTGAGAGACTTTAAAAGTATTTTTCCCGTGTGAAGCACGGTGGGCGGCATTTAAGGACATTCGGAAATAATGTCCTTGGTGGGCGGTATGTTTACGTTAGTAAAAAGGTAACGGAATCATAGCGTTCACCGTTAATTCAAAACTGGGAAATTAGTACCCACGAATTCGATAGATGGCGTTGGCGTCGAATTAGAAGTCGCTATGGTTTCGTTACCGCTCGTAGCCTAAGTTAGAATAAGAATTTTTGTTTGTTGAGAGCAGTATAACATTGTGAATTGTGAAGTTGTGATTCGGTTCGGTACTACGTTTCAATATACGCGATTAGTTACCAGTCCAGTGTTTGATTTTCGCTACCCTCTCCAAGTCGACCTTCGGGTTTGATCACAAGTGTGCGCAGGCCCTTACGAAGTTACTAGAAAGAGGTATGCAATACGCGTGTTTGAGGATGTTATATAAATATAATCGATATTTTTTTCAAATCGATTTATATTAAATTACAAATATATATTTATATTCAATTTTATAAGGATGTTTAAAATATTCTCAAACAGTCGTTATTGTAGTAGTCGTCTGTAAATGTACACTAATATAATAAAGAAGTAAACTTTGTTTTTTTTTTTGTTTATAGGAGGTAATCTCTGGAAGTACTGGTCTGATTTCTAAAATTCTTTTACCGATAGAAAGCTGCTTTATTCCTGAGTGACATAGGCTATATTTCCGTGCGCAGGCGAAGCCGCTGGCAAAAGCTAGTAACTGATATATACTACGTTAAATTTTGATCGTTTTAATCCCGTGGAAGGTCGATCCGGTACATGAAACACTATCGATTTGTAAAGATAAAATTAAAAAATAAAGTACCTTTTTTTAAAGCTCAATACGAGCTTTAATTTTGAGAAATTAATTTACGCATGTTCGAAATTAATTTCTTTAAGAAAACGTCAGCTGAGCGAGTTCAATGATCTATAGGTCGCGTGGAGATGCTACGCCGCGCCGGGGTGAAAGTCCGCTGCAGCGACAGGTCACGGCATGGCGGACAAATCTCCGGCGGGATCTCATGATGAAATGGCGTCAACGACTATCGCAACCCAGTGCTGGGCACGCCACAATCACGGCGGTAAGTCCCCTCTTTGAGGCGTGGCTGGAAAGACCTCACGGCGTCCTTATCTTCCGCATGACGCAGGTCCTCACCGGACATGGTTCGTTCGGGAGTTTCCTGCACCGGATTCATGCGGAAGTGACGCCCGGGTGTCGCCACTGTGCGGAATGCCCGGAGGACACGGTGGAGCACACAGTCGAGGTGTACCCTGCTTGGGCGGAGCATCGCCGTGCCCTCGTGGAGGCGATCGGCGGGGGAGACCTCTCGCGCCGGGCCTTGGTTGAGGCCATGGTCCGGAGCGAGGAGGAGTGGCAGGCGGTCGCCGACTTCTGCGAAGCAGTAATGCTCGCAAAGGAGGAGGCCGAACGCATCAGGCAACGGCGTTATCGCCGCCGCCGCCGCCGCCGGGATTCTGATCCCGATTTCCGGCCACCGTAGGCGCGGGCTTGCGGACAGTGAGCAATGGGTAGCTCGCTGTCCGGTCGTCCGGTAACTGTCCGGACCAAGCCCAAGTCGTCGACGGCGCGCACTGTTCCCGTGCGCCTCAAGGAGTTGTCAGCAACAGCAGGGACCCAGCCGGGTCGAAGCCTACTGGGGCCAGGGTTATCCGAAAGGGCGCTCGAGCCCCGGTATGAAGGCTAGAAGGAACGGGGTGGGTCTTTTAGTCAGTAAGAGTCTGACACTATCTCCCGCTCCCAAGAGCGGGGGTTGTCATTGGATGATTTTTTCCCATCATAAAAAAAAATCATCTATAGGTAATTGGTACGCAACGCCGACTACTACCTACAGGTCATTAAACACAGGTCAGTGTATACTAGCGACTCACCCCGGCTTCGCACGGGCGCAATGCTGATATTAAATAAACTACAGAATGTCTTTCTAAACAATGTTCACAGCTTTTTAGGGTTTCGTACCTCAAAAGGAAAAAATGGAACCCTTTAGGATCATTTTGTTATCTGTCTGCCTGTCCATCTGTCTGTATATTTATCTACCTATCTGTCTGTCAAGACTCTTTATCTCGGGAATGCGAAGAGGTATTAAAATTAAAATTATGACCATAAATTCAAGTTGGCGGTTCCTTAAAGCTGTGAAAAAATGAAACTTCTATGATAACGAATAAAAAGATATGGCCGTTTATGTCGCAAAAAACGTACATTTCGATACTCTCAAAGGAATCAAAATTCATACGGTACTTCCCGTTGACCCAGAACCCTGAAATTTAGTACAAAGCAAGGTCTTATAGCACAGGTATAGGAATAAAACAGAGAAAATTTGTTATTATTATTTTGAAGATAAGGGTCTATGCATCTCCCGTAGTGTACGGGATGTAGTCACTGCGACCTAAGAGATCTATTGTGACTCGCCACCTTGTTAGAGTAACTCTTTTAGTCCAGAGGCTTCCAGGAAATCTAGAATACTCCTAGCTTTTAGAGTTTTATCTCCTCCGGGCGAATAATGTGTCGGCCCAGATGGACACTACGTTTGTGGATAAGGGGCCCGCATTCACACAAAAGGTGCTTAGGCGTCTCCCTACCCTGATTACAGTACCGGAAAACATCAGTGTCACTCAGTTTCATGTGAAATTGGTGCCTGTTTAGTTTGCAGTAGCCAGTTAAGGCGCGGGCTATCGCACAGATGTTCGTCCTGCTAAGCTCAAGAAGCTCGGCAGTTGGTTTTTGTGAGTAGCCTTCTATAAGAGATTTGGCGTGTAACAGTCCTGGTTGTACCTACCAGAGCTTTTTTGAATCGCTAAATATGTTGCCCTAAGGGGTCTGCATGACCTGGTTCTTTGAGATACCACAGAAGGGTTCTGGTTCTATCTGATGATCTTGAGCCCCAGTCCTTGCAAGTTCATCGGATTTTTCGTTGCCATTAAGGGGCCGGCGGAGGATGAATTTCCATACAAACGTAATACCACGCTCATTTGCAGTTGGAGCATATATCCAACATATTATGATGATATTCGGTTAAAGACAATATTTATCTAGGTTCCTACGTCGAGAATATTAGAAATATTGTTATTTTAATACAAGAAAAGCCAAATGGCATGTTTTGCCATTTACGCTATAAAAAAGTGCGAAATACAATTTGCTTAAATTTCTTTTTGTTTTTTTAAAAAAGAAAGACGTAGGAACCTAGATAAATATTGTCTATAACCAAATATCATCATAATATGTTGGAAATATACTCCAACTGCAAATGAGCGTGGTATTACGTTTGTATGGAAATTCATCCTCCGCCGGCCCCTTAATTCCAGAATGAACTGGTATCCATCTCAGAATAACTTTATTCCTTTGCCCCAGGTTATTCAGCTTGTTAACGCAGTCTTTTACCAGTTTCGAATTTGTGGTATTCGAGTTCAAGGCGTTAAGAGCTACCTGGCTATCTGAGTAAATCATAATTAATTGATTTATGTAGTTTCGTTGACGTTTGGTCTCCGCACATTCTATAATGGCGTATACCTCCGCTTGGGATATGGTGGCATGTTTACCCAGATTCAAGCTTTTGCTGATTTTCGGGCTGATGCCAAATATCCATCCTACATTCTCATCCATTTTGGACCCGTCTGTAAACCAGATCAGGCTTTCGGCCTTGCAAGTGATGAGGTTGCTTGACCAATCCTCTCTGCTCGGTAGTTCCACTGTGTAATTCCTAGTAAAGTTATACTGTGGAAGCATGACGTCTGTTGTCATAGCTAATTGATCGTGTTCAAGTACTGATTCGTGTAGCGATCTCAGTGCTTGAGAGCGCCAGTTTATTTTGCCAGTGCTGTTTGTTCTATACATGCTCGCTTTCGTCTCCTTCGCAATGAATAAATGAAGTGGCGGTAGGTTAAGCAGGGCATTTAGAGCAGCTCCTGGGGTTGTGGACATGGCCCCTGTTGATATGAGGCATGCAAGTCTCTGCAAACCATTAAGTTTGTTAATGACTGTCACTTGAGTTGTTTTCCTCCACCATACTACGCAGGCATACGTTATTATCGGCCTGACTATGGCGGTGTATAACCATAGGACGATCTTAGGGTTTAGGCCCCATTTCGTCCCTGCTAAGCGACAGCATATTCCTAAAGCTATTTGGATCACATTGTTAATGTGAGTGTTCCAGGTCAGTCTCTGGTCGATAGTTACGCCCAGGTACTTGACTTCGCTGGAGAAAGGTATGAGAGTCCCATTTACAATGGGTGTTACAAGTTTGTCCAACTTTCGCTTCCTAGTAAAGGGGACTATTGTTGTTTTACTCGGGTTAACCGATAAATTGTTTTCTGTGCACCATGTGTTAATAATATTCAGAGATCTTTGAAGTAAAGATGATACCGTGCTGTGACAGGGGCCCACAACACAAGCCACCACATCGTCAGCATAGCTATGTCTACATCTAAGTCTCTTTTAGAGGCTTCAACCAGCAATTGGTCAACAACGAGTAGCCATAGAAGTGGCGATAAAATGCCTCCTTGTCGGCACGCTTTAGTTGTTTTGAAGCTCTTTGTAGTTCCGTGTAAGGTAACACTGATAGTTCTGTTGAGGAGCATGAATTCGATCCAGCGAGTAGTTGTTTCGTCAATCCCTTTCGCCTTCATTCCCTTGGAGAGGGCGTCTATGGTGACGTTATCGAAAGCTCCTTCAATATCAAGGAAAGCACATAGAGCTATCTGTTGATATTCCAAAGCCCTTTCGGTCCTGTCTGTTAGTTCTAACAGAGCAGTTTCTGTAGATTTTCGTTTTTGGTAAGCTTGTTGCTTCGGATGCAGAGGGTTAGGGTTATCCCTTAATGGTTCATCCCTGATGCATTCGTCAATAACCTTTTCCATACTCTTGAGTAGGAAAGAGGTAAGGTTTATTGGTCTGAAGGACTTTGGTTGAGAGTAGTCCTTCTTACCAGCCTTTGGAATAAAACAGACTTTAACCATAGTCCATTTCTCTGGTATATATCCCCAGGCATAGCTTGCTCTGAAGATTTTAATTAAAATAGGGATGAGTATAGTCTTCCCTTGCTACAGGAAAGCTGGGAAGATACTACTCGATCGAGAATCAGCCGTTATCGCGAATTAACGCTACCAGAGATCTCGGTATTCTTATCGACAATAAGCTCTCCTACGAATGTCATATCGATCATATCGCCAAAAAAGCTGCCTAAGCCCTGGGATTCCTTACCCGTAATTCCAGTTAGTTTAAAAATGTGAAAACCCTAAATATTCTTTACTGTACTTACGTCCGCAGTCACCTTGAATACGGTAGTCAAATTTGGAACCCAAATTATGCTGTTCAATCCGACCGGTTGGTACGAATACAACGGAGATTCACGAGGTACTTGGGGTACAAGTTCAAAATCCCTTATATAAGTTACAATGAAAGATGCAATCGACTCCACTTGCTGCCCCTTGTAACTCGCAGAAATATATCTGATATTCGCTTTCTAATCAAAATAGTACGATCTAATCTATCAAAATTGCCCTGAATTATTTTCAAAGCTATCCCTGAATGTCCCCCCTCGGCACCGTCGGATTAGAAATCTTCTTTACGCTCCTCATTCACGCACAGTCTACCGTAGTAACTCTTACTTATTTCGCGCAGCAAAAGCTTTTAACAATTTAGTCAAAGAACACACCTCAGTTGATCTCTTTACAAGCAGCTTAGCATCCATAAATATTGTTATGTCCAAAAGCAATGTTTTGTAATTGTATTACGTTATTGTCTTCTTTTATTATCTTGCTACCAAACTTTGTATATCTCAATAACTTCCTAACTGTAACTTTCCACAATACTTCCATACTATATGTGGAGGCTTGTAAATGGCTCATCGTGATCAATTTTAATGTTTATCTTGTATTGTCAGCTGTAAGCCACCCAAATAAAATAAAATAAGATATCATCATCACCTGCAGATTTAATCGGCTTGAATGAGAGTCGAAATATATATAGCCCATTCTACCTTGTTCGGTCTAAAATACGCCGCTCTTCTCCAGTCTTCATTTGAAGGCCTGGAGCGGCGGATATGAGGAGTATTTTGTACGATGATGTCTAGTGCCATCACCGAGCCAGGGAAATGTATAGACGCCAGAAGTTTCAGGGTTTCTTCCGCTGATACAGTGAAGGCACTGTCTGGTTTCTTTAAGAATTCCCGTTGATTTGTAGGCGATTTGGATAAGACTTTGTGAATTCTGGCTCTTTGAGGGACTTTAGTAATCTCCTCGCAGAACTTCCTCCATGAAAGTCTTTTCGCCTTTCGGATTTCCTTGTTATAGGTAGTTAAAGCTTTCCGATACCGATCCCAGTCATCAGTCGATTTAGTCTTAGTAAACAACCTACGTGATTCTTCCCTTAAAACATCGAGCTTTTTGTTCCACCATGTCACTTTTCTATCCCTCACAGTTCTTAAAGGGCAGCTCTCTTCGTAAGAGGCTGTAATGGATTCAGTAACTTGAGCAACAGCATAATCCAATGTTTCAGGGGAGCGTATGGTTTTAGGGAAGTCTTGGAGTCTCTCCTGGAGCTTTCATCTGTACAAGTCCCAGTCCGTGGCTTTCGCATCCCTAAAAGTGATGGTTTCGCAAATGTTGGATGTATTCAGTGCGAATTTAATAAGTCGATGATCAGAAATAGATGGTTCATCACTGACATGCCAATTGGTTATCAGCCTGGCATTAACATAAGCTGCAATGAGGTCATCGCTGCACAGGCCTTGTATGCATAAGAAATCAATATTATTATTATTGAAAAGTATACACGCTCTTGGTTTGACTCCACCGATATGGTGTACGACCTTACCTGCAGAGCCCTGTCCAGACACCGTGTTAGTATTAGCCAGCCACGGTTTCTGAATAAGAGCAATGCTGATGAAAAATAAAATTCTAGTATGAATAATACTAGATAAAATAAATTTGACCGTCTGTCTGTCACTAGATAATTGAAATTTTCACAAACTAAGTATTTCTGCTGCTGCTACAACATAAACCACTAAAAACCGTTTTTAGGGTTCCGTAGCTAATTGGCAAAAAACAACACGCATTTTTATTGAAAACTTCCTATTGAATTCACAAAGTATTTTATTTGTTTATTCCCAAAAGTCGGAACATCTTCTTTTAGGGTAAACCAGCCCTATGTTCCCCAGTCAGTAACGGGCCCCACTTGCCAAGACACGCATTTAAAATTTCAATAAAGTATATTTACAATCACTTAACTAAATGGAATCACAAAGTAGGGAAATGTAATTAGAATGCTGGAGGCGAGCAGCCCTATCGCATGTTTACGTACCGCGCGGCTGTAGGCATTTGTTTCAAAGATATAATACGGCCGAGTTACAAAACTGTATGATATTATTACCGTGTCCGAGCCGTGCAATGTATTATGAACATCATACATGTTGTTAATAGGTTTATATTAGCACGTTTTCTTTAGAAGAGCAAAAATGTACCTACTTTTAACTATAACTTATTCTGTGGTAGCGGTAAGATACATTTCTGAGGAGGGAAATCATCAATTGACTTCTCATCAATTTTACTAAAACTCACCTATACGCCATATGTTGCCCTTTGCGTTTCAGAGTTGCTTTTTCTCTCTCAAATGCTCTTACAGCCCTAGCAGGCATCGGCCCTGCTGGGCCCTTTTAATTTTTTTGAAGCGTGCGTGCATTACGCACCGTAGACCTTGACTGTTTTGCGATTGCAGCAGAAGAAAAAAAGAAAAAGAGTTTATTTGCGTCAAACATGGCGCATACCTTAAAATAAAACAAATAACAGTATCGACTTAAAGTAGCACGTAAGTAGGATATACGTTACATCCGCGCAAAACGGCCAGTGCTCAGCAAAATGCTGTGGCTCGTGTAAGACAGAGCCACAGCGCTGATTACATGTTATATCATACTTTCAATCACAGAGTAAACAAAATAAAAACATAAATAACAAAAAACTATTAAAAACAACAAAACAAAAATTGGCAAACAAATACTGAACTAGTCGATTATTATAATCGATCAATGAACAATTGAACATAAAACTAGAATTGTCAATGCGCAGTCACATACCCTTAGTTCCGAATTACGTCAGAAGCGATTTTATCGCGAATCCGACCAAATTTAATAGTCACAAAATATAAGGACTGAGTAAGTACTATTTGTGATATTGCGCGTTGGCCGGATTCGCGATATAATCGCTTTTGACGCAATTCGGAACGCAAGGATAGTCACATTTTGAGACTGTAGTTATTTTCCTCTATGGTCCGCTCCGTAGTAAAAAAAACGATGGCTGATCGATGGATAACAATAACAGCGGCAAGATTAATTTATGTAGGTACGTTAATAATTATGTAAAAAACAAGATTCCTGACCTACGCAATCGATTTGTTTGCATAAATGTGTTATTGAGTGAATTGTTTTGTTGAAATCTTGAGTTTTAGTGATCTATGCGCTTAGATAACACGGACAGACGAGATGGTCAAGCCAGCAAGAGAAAATCAACAAAGGTACAATAAAAAAAAAAACAATCATAAAAGTATGTAATTGAATCAGTACGACTATGTATTATAATAATAATAATTTAATAATAATAATTTATTTATTGGTCTCGTGTTACAGAGTAAGTCTTAAATACTAAACTTATGATAATTATTATATATATATATATATATATATATTTTATTTACATTTATTTATTTATTTTTTATTAATTGGAATAAATATAAAGTTGTCAGAAAAATGTACACTTGATTAAATATTATGTCATTTACTTAAAGATATATAAAAATAGTTGAAAATCGAACTTCTAAGTTAACGAAAATAAAAGATACATATATGTATAGCCGTTTATGTCGCAAAAAACGTACAATGCGTTCCAAATGTCCAAGTATATTTCGACACTCAAGGGAATCAAAATTCGTAGGGTACTTGCTGTTGACTTGGAATCTTGAAAGGCATGAAACAAGATCTCAGCAGAAATATTGGAAAAAATCTGAAAACTAAATATAAAGGTACGTCACAAAAAAAACTTTTTTGCGATTTAAAAATATTTTCGTAACTCAATTCAGGAATTGAACTGTTTTCATAGGTAAGTTTGTTCGTACAAACTCACTGGGTTCCGTAACCCTCAGTATGCGAGTCCAACTCCACTAATAAACCTTTGTTTAGTAATAAACCTGTTTCTGGCAGAAATAAAAAAAAAATTTTTTTTGCTATTCGGAAAAATCTTCGAGGCTCCATTCGGGAATGGTAGTTTGCACGTAACCCTCAGTATGCGAGTCCAACTCCACTAATAAACCTTTGTTTAGTAATAAACCTGTTTCTGGCAGAAATAAAAAAAAAATTTTTTTTGCTATTCGGAAAAATCTTCGAGGCTCCATTCGGGAATGGTAGTTTGCACGGAACCCTCAGTGCGCGAGTCCGACTCGCACTTGTCCAGTTTTTTTATACCTATCCAGCTATTACACTAGGTAATATTATAAAGGAGAAAGTTTGTGTGTATAATTGTATGTTCATTAATACTTCTTCACAATCAAACGACTAAACGGATTTCGATCAAACTTGATATCATAATTTGGTTATTCGGAAGTGAAACGACGTTTGAAAGTTCGTTCAACAAATCAAACTTGACAATTAAGTATTGAAATAATTGCCAAGTGTGATTTTTTGAACAAACTTATTTATTTGCCACATTCAGTTTGCAATAATCGTCATTTGAGACACCGGGCTGCAGTGCAGCTTTAGAGACCGGTTGCAATGTAAAACACAGCAGCCGTTCAACTTTTTTAGGATTTTTTGAATATCTATAGCAATACTATTATAAATGGAAAAGTAACTTTGTCTGTCTATTACCTCTTCACGTCTAAACAGCTGAACAGATTTGCATGAAACTACAACACAAGTAGACTATATCCTGGATCAGGAATCTAAATCTATTCAGCCGTTAAGAAGTAGGTTAGAACAAATAAAAAAAAAAGTGAAGAGGTAACAAACAGATAGACATATGGACAGATAGAGCATCCGCTTTTACATTTACAATACCAGTATGGATATGTTAATGACAATGATGATATTTTTTTTATATTCGAATATAATAATGACTCTGCATGTATTGGTTTCTGTAATAAAATAAATAAATAAATGTTACCGTGCCGCCGACATTAGATTAAAATACTGGTAGTACCTAGTCCTCTCGTACTTCTGTGGCACTCCCCATAAATTAAAATCATGTCGGAGTACTCTGAAGCTATGTTATTGTAACGAGGCAATACTTAATGATAATACTAAAAGAAAACATGCTTGCAATACAAAACTTTTCAAATAAAAATAGTAACGTCACTGACTTTTTTTAGAAGAGTACAATACAGTTGCAGTGACTGTGCCACCTCGTGAACTGAGTAACTGTTGAACCATTTCATTTGCAAGTTAGTGGGTAAGTAGTGAATTGTAGAAGGTAGGATCAGTGAGAATGCAAGTCATTTGGAAACCATTTGTATGAGCAACAAGTTTATGAAAAGACTAGCTGTGCCCGCGACTTCGTTCGCGTGGACTACAGGATTTTGAAATTATTATTTTTGCTAAAATAAAAGTAGCCTAAGTTACTCCTTATTACATCAGCTACCTGCCAAAAAAAAGTCCCGTCAAAATCGGTTCAGCCATTTCAGAGATTAGCCGGAACAAACAGACAGACAGACAAAAATTGTAAAAAATGTGATTTTGGTATATATTTCATATAGTATCATATGTATATGATACATAATATGCATTTAGTGAAAAGCGGTTATTTCAATATTACAAACAGACACTGCCATTTTATTTATATGTATAGATGAAGAATAGCTTGATTTATATAATAGTGATCCACGCGCTCCTCAAAGAGATGTCAGCAAACCGTAGTGGCCCAGCAGGGACGACGCCCGCTAGCACCGCGAGGAGTTCCTGACAAGGGAACCCGTAGTCCTAGAACGCGAAGGGCAACTGAAGGACACAGGTGTGGTTTTAGTCAATAACAATCTTTCACGCCCTCTCGCTCCACCCAGAGCGGGAAAAGTCATTGGATGATTTCCACACTTATCAAAAAAAGGGTAGAGTGGGGTAAGTCGGACAGCGAGCTCCCCTTGCTCGCCGTCCGCAAACCCGGGGGTAGTACTCTATCCTACGCTACCCAACTCAAGTAAAGTTGAGTTGAGTAGAGTACGCAAAGAAGAGTATGATAGAGTATAATAGAGTACCAGTTGACGGGAGCGAGGCCGCAAGCAAAAGCTAGTATTAGATAAAATAAATCTCAGTCCTTAAAACAAATCTATTTCTGTTTCAGACATCGTCATCGCTACAGACACACAACTAGAGTTTTACAACAATGATGGTACACGGACGCACACACAAGATATACCATCGGCTCGTAGGATCACTTCAGTAACATACGATCCTGTGCACTACAGGGTGCTGTTTAGCGACCGTCACGACTTGACCGAGTCTATATACAGCTTGGACGTATCAACTGAGAATATACAAAATTTAACTACGAGATCAACGCTCAACTTCCACCTCCGGATCGTCTACGACCCCGTCACACAAGCTCTCTATTGGAAGGAGTATTCTAGTATACACAGGTTTTCATTAAGTCCTGCATCTTCTAACCAAGCTGATGGAAATGTTTTAGTTAGCTTTGATCACATCTGCTGGGATCTCGCCGTGGACAGCTGTGGAGGGTACGTTACTAGTGAGTAGTACCCGCACACGGGCCATAAAAAAACGCCGCCACAAAAAGAAGCTTGAAACGGCTTTGTTTTTGTGGCTCCTGTGCGGGGACACTAACGAGAAGATCGGAAAACTTGTTTTTTGTATTGAGAACAGTTTTCATTTGTTTCATGAAATAATCAAATAACATACTCAATCTTATTTGCACTTATCTACACTTCATCATTCATCATCATTTCAGCCGATACACGTCCACTGTTGGATATAGGCCTCCCCCAAGCGTCGCCACATCGAACGTTCCTGTGCGTCCCGCATCCATCGGTTTCCCGCTACCTTCACCAGGTCATCGGTCCACCTTGTAGGAGGCCTTCCAACGCTGCGTCTTCCGGTACGCGGTCGCCACTCCAAAACCTTTCGGCCCCAACGGCCATCTGTTCTGCGAGCAATGTGCCCTGCCCATTGCAGGACTTAATAAGGAATAGTAAAACTAAGGAAACAGTTTCACTAGAAAGAATAAATATGAAATTTAACAGAGGTTACAAAGCGTATAAATTCTTTATATCAGAGGCTAATATTCCAAGGTTCATGGATGAAACGCTGTGGCCCGAGGGTATTATATTTCGACGTTTTGCGAGCTACAAACACAGGAATGTGAATGATATGCGTCTTACGGATAACAACGGCCGAGAATAATTTAATAATGGTTACTGGGTACTATCAGTTTGCTACATTTAACTGTAAAAATGTGAAACGCTCCATTGATGATGTAAGAACCCTATGTCGTACATGTGATGTAGTGTGCTTGCAGGAAACATGGTTACTGCCACACGACATACCTTATATGGGCACCGTTGATAAGGGTTTTGGTTATACGGCGACGTCGGCGGTTGATACGTCTGCGGGCATCCTGCGCGGGCGCCCCCATGGCGGAGTGGCGTTATTATGGCGACATAGTGTGTTCCAGCAAGTGAAAGTGCTCGTTTGTGATAATCCACGTATTTGTGGAATTAAAATTCTTACGAATGATAGACCAGTGATCGTAATGAGTGTTTATTTACCAACAAACTCTATTGACAATCTACAGGATTTTACTGATTGCCTGAGTGCGGTAAGCGCTATTGTTGACGAATATGGTGTCGAGTCAGTGTTCATTCTGGGCGACTTCAATGCCAATCCGGGTGAGTTGTTTTACAGTGAGCTTATAAATATATGTCGTGACCAGTCATGGGCATGCATAGATGTAGACTTACTGGGACAGGACCGCAATACTTTTACATTTTTGAGTGATGCACATGGGACTGTCAGTTGGCTGGACCACTGCATTACAACTCATGCGGCGGGGCGGGCTGTTGTTGATGTGTGTGTCAAGTATGATACTCTATGTTCTGACCACTTCCCACTAATAATAAAATGTAATTTAAATTTTATAAATATTAAAATGACATCAAAAATAAGTGATGTTAACAAAGATGTAATATGGGGTATAAAAAGTGAGGAGCAAATCGCATTGTATTCCATGGAGTGTCATAATAGATTAAGACTCATAGACTTTCCGCCCGAATTGTCTAGTTGTGCGGATGGCTTTTGCAAGGACAATGGTCACAGGCGCATTCTGGACACGCTTTACTCTGACATTGTTGCCGCTCTCCGAGACGCGGCGGCTGTGGCTAGTCGGGGAGGCAAAAAGAGTTGGGGGTGTGGCGCGCGCGTGGCGGGTTGGAACAAACATGTTAGCGAGGCTCACGGGGAGGCCCGGGCGAAGTTTATGGACTGGGTGTTCTGCGGTAGACCTAAGTCAGGTTGCCTTTTTGAGGAAATGTGTGAAAGCAGAAGAGTGTTTAAATCACGTTTAAAATGGTGTCAAAGTCATCAACATCAAATAAAAATGGACATTCTTGCTGTAAAACACAGTAAGGGGGATTTCAGGGAATTCTGGAAGATGACAAACAGTTTGAACGTGCGTCCTGGCCTTCCTGTTAGCGTAGATGGGGTCAATGATCCTGTGGAGATTGCGAATATCTTTAAAAATCACTTCGCTGTTAAGTCACATTTGGAGCCGGCAGTGGAGGTGCTCAACGCTGACATGAACGGGCAAACAGTGGGGACTAGCTTCCGAGCTAAAGATATTACCGAAGCTATAAGGAATATGTCACGTGGCAAGTCCCCGGGACATGATGGACTCAGCGTTGAGCACTTGCAATATGCAGGATCTCATATTTCTAGGATTCTAGCTATGTTCTACTCTCTATGCGTGAGTCACGCCTATTTGCCCGCACATTGTATGAAAACGGTGGTTGTGCCTGTAGTGAAGAATAAAACTGGTGATCACGGATAAGAGTAACTACAGGCCCATCTCTCTCGCCACTATTATTGCAAAAGTTTTTGACGGTTTGCTTAACACACAGTTAAATAAATATGTAACATTACATGACAACCAGTTCGGCTTTCGTCCGCGGTTATCCACTGAAAGTGCCATACTGTGTCTAAAGCAAACCGTCAAATACTACACAGACCGCAAAACGCCAGTGTATGCGTGCTTCCTCGACTTATCCAAGGCCTTTGACCTTGTTGGGTACGAGTTACTGTGGGAAAAGCTGAAAAACATTAATTTACCTCAGGAGCTCATTAATATATTCCAGTACTGGTACGCAAACCAGTCTAATACCGTCAGGTGGGCGGGGACAATGTCGGATCCGTATCGGCTTGAGTGTGGTGTCAGGCAGGGTGGATTAACTTCTCCAACCCTATTTAATTTATACATTAATGGACTGATCGTGGCGCTCAGCAGACGGCATGTCGGATGCCACATTGACGGTGTCTGTGTTAACAACTTTAGTTATGCAGACGACATGGTGCTGTTGAGTGCCTCGGTCTGCGGCCTGAGGAAGTTAATACGGATATGCGAGGAGTATGCCTGTGGTCATGGTTTATTGTACAATAGCAATAAGAGCCAATACATGGTGTTTGAGGCCGGTGGTGCTAAATGTCCTGCTACTATACCACAAGTAAAATTGTATGGTACCCCTCTGGAGAGAGTTTCACAATTTAAATACTTGGGACATTTACTTACTACCGACCTGAAAGACCATGTAGATATGGAGAGGGAACGGAGGGCGCTGTCTGTCAGAGCAAACATGATAGCTCGTAGGTTTGCGCGGTGTTCTAGTGAGGTAAAAGTTACGCTTTTTAGAGCGTACTGTACCTCGCTGTACTCGTGTAGCCTATGGGCTGACTACAGCAAGAAAAGTTACAGCGCTCTTCGTGTCCAATACAACAACGCGTTCAGGGCGGTGATGGGGCTGCCTCGAACTTGTAGTGCTTCGGGCATGTTCGCAGAAGCACGCACCGACTGCTTCCATGCCACTATGCGAAAGCGTGCCGCGTCTATGTTGCGCAGAGTGAGGGGTAGCACCAACACCGTACTGGCGATGTTTGCTGCAAGGATGGATTGCTATATCCTTAAGCATTGTAGTGGCCGACATGTAGCGGTACAAAAAGCACTCAGATCCTACTAAATGACTGTTGTGAATTTAAAGGTAAATGCTATATATTTATTTATTTATTTAATGTTATGATGGACTTATTTATTATTTTTGAATTGTTAATTTATTTCTATTCTGTGGTATTAATTGATGAATTGATTATGTTAGTAATTTAAGTTTTTGTGTATTGTGTAATGATATGGGTGTAACTTACCTGAATAAAGATGATGATTATTATTATTATTATTATTATTGCCACTTAAGTTTGGCAATTCTTTGTGCTATGTCGGCAACCTTAGTTTTCCTGCGGATATCTTCATTTTTTATTCGATCACGCAAGGAAACCCCGAGCATAGCCCTTTCCATTGCTCTTTGGGTGACTTTAAGCCTTCTGATGAGGCCCATTGTGAGCGACCACGTTTCGGAGCCATATGTTATCACTGGCAACACGCACTGGTTAAAGACTTTCGTCTTGAGACACTGTGGTATGTTGGACGAGAAGATACCGCGTAGCTTCCCGAACGCTGCCCAACCGAGTTGGATTCGACGGTTGACCTCTTTCTCGAAGTTAGACCTACCCAACTGGACTGTCTGTCCGAGGAAGACGTAATCGTCCACAACTTCGAGTGTAGAGTCTCCGACCTTGATAGGAGTGGGCGCTACATGGTTGTTAATCATGATTTTGGTTTTATCCAAGTTCATTTTAAGACCCACTCTTAGAGAAGCTCCACTTATAATATTATAAATGTGAAAGTAACTGTCTGTCTATCTGTTACACTTTCACGGTTAAATTACTAAACCGATTTTGACGAAATTTGTTACGGAGATAGCTTCAAACTCAAGGATGGACATAGGCTACTTTTTATCCGTCTTCGACTTCGCGTCCGCTATAAACAACGTTCACGCGAACGAAGCCGCTGGCAGAAGCTAGTAATATCATAAAAGTGAAGTGTAAGTTAGTTTGAATGCACTAATCTCAGGAAGCACGGGTCCGAACAGAAAAATTCTTTATCAGTTGGATAGCCCATTTAATTTATTCAGATATTATATTTTTTCTATGTAGGAGGTAATCTCTGAAAATACAAGTGCGATTGCTGCACCATTCGACAGTAAAGGCCAGTAAAAGAAATTGTTACAGTATTGCACAAAGTTTAACAGATAAACATGTCGACTGGTAACCCATCACTTCGCGGACTGACAGGCAGATAGTGGTGTGTGGAAGGTGACGCGCTTGGATTGTTAGGGAAGTGTTGACAATGGCGTCTCTTTCAGCGCGTCCGGTTAAATGTAAAAATAACTAGGTCTGTCTGTTACGCTTTCACGCTTTAACTACGGAACTGATTTTGATGATATTTGGAACAGAGTAAGCTTGAAACACAAGAAAAGATATACGTCCGCAATAACCAACATTTATCCAGACGAAGTCGCGGGAAAAAGCTAGTTAAGAAAAGATTATTAAATTTTTCAAGATTATAAAATTAAATTGTACTTGAAAATAATGTATCTATTTATGTTCCGCTATGTTTGCCCTTGTGTGTAGGTTTATGACTCAGCTGAATTCCTCTTGAATTTTGTTAATATTGATGGATGTTTACAAATTACAGGTATATTTACTGGATCACAGACTACGAGATAGAGAGGGCTCGGTTAGATGGCTCCGAGAGAGAAGTTTTAATAGCTGGCAGTGTTTATGACCGACGAAGCTTGGCCATCGATCAACAAACACGAAAAATGTACTGGACTGAGAAAAGAGGTGAAAGTGATAATGACGTGTCTATTGAAAGTGCAAACTTTAATGGAAAGAACAGAACAACACTATATACTGTAAGAAACACTCGTTATGCATTTTCATTGGCCGTGTCAAAAGACTTTATATACTGGCAGAACTATAATGAACAGGGAATTTGGCGATTACCGAAGTATTCAACACAAACTGTGGCAACAAAACTAACCTCACCGTCTAGCTCAGACTGTGTGGTTTGTCTTCGTATAGCAGCCAACTACACGATAAAGGAACAAATTCAGGGGATAAACAGCTGCGATGCTCTCCAGGGTCTGATTCCGAATGACTCGAAGAGTGAGTCTCCAGCACCAGTCTGTCAGAACTACTGCATTCAAGGAGAGTGTAGCGTCAGTGCTGAGGGACAACCTACATGCAGGTAAAACGTGTTCATCGCACAGATATTCGGGGTCAGCTCACGATGCTTGAAGAAAGCGAAGCCGCGGGGTTTATTCAGATTCTCTTATGTGATACGTATATGTTGTTGTGTACTAACTCTAATAATTATAATTCGCGCAGCATCACTTCGCGTCTCGGTGTGAGCTGACCCTAACGTTTTTCACTGACGGCAAGTTAAGCGACGCCTACATATGTTACATGTCTAACGGTAACAGATCCTCAAGCATCCACGTCCTCACCAGCTTTGAAATGTAAAGTTAGAATTTCTGGAACAGTGACGCGCGTCTAACACACACAATACTTTCGCGGGCTTGCGGACGGCGAGCAATGGGTAGCTCGCCGTCTGACCGTCTAGTAGTCGACCGGACCGAGCCCAGGTCGTCGACGGCGCGTATTGTTCCACGCGCGCCTCAAGGAGATGTCAGCAAACCGTAGGGGCACAGCAGGGTCGAAGCCTACTGGGGCCATGGGTTCGCTTCTGAAAGGAAAACCCGGCCCTGGAATACAAGGCAACGAAGGAATGTACGAGTGAGTTTTTGACTCGCTCTTCCGCTCCGCCCTGGAGCGGGAGATGTCATTGGATGATTTCCCACCTATAAAAATTGAACACATATTAATTTCAATGTTTAATTTGTCTTGTGAACTGTGGGACAGAGACTTAATGCATTAAACCCCAAGCGAACGCAACTTTTACTACAGGATCAGCTCTTTTCTACGAATACCTACGAATATAGTTTATGTTTGTATTAATTGGCAAATGTAAGAAAAAGATGATTTAGGGTTAATAAAAATATAGGCCAATAAAAAATAGGTTCATTTTCATGAGTACTTGCAACCCCCGAAATATACTAAAGTTCTTTATAGTTGATCGAATTCATGAACATTCTATTTGATTGTCAATCATGTTTAGTGACGCGCAGTGGTCGCGCACCTCGTTTGCGTGTTACAACTAGTCACAATATCTGTTGGTCGGCTGAGTGACGCTGTTTCTTATCTTCATTATTTCAGTTGTAAAGCCGAATACTCCGGGGAGAGGTGCGAACTAAACGCGTGCCATAAGCACTGTTTAAACGGCGGTGTTTGTTCATTGAACGAAGAGGGTAAGCCGGCCTACCAGTGCACAGCAGGTAACAATGGTGAAAGATGCGAAGTGTCCATCTGTAAAGACTATTGTTTCCGAGGAAACTGTAGCGTCGGTGCTGAGGGCCAACCTCAATGCAGGTAAATATATACCATGTTACCCATGGAGTTCGTTGTATAGATAATACAAACACTTTTATAACTAACTAGCGGACCTAACAGATGTCAGCCCGCCCGATTCTATTGTTACCCAAACTCTATAAACATCAAACTAAAGCTACTATAGATATGTGTATATACCGGAGTTCTGGAACGCAAAAATAGTAAAGTACATAGGAGTGGGTGTTAGTCAGTTAAAGTGTAACTCGCCCCAGAGCGAAATAAGTCATTTGATGATTTCTCACCTAAAACATCTCTTGTTCGGCAGGTCTGCTGGAAATTTCTTTTGAAATAAGCAGAACCTTCGAACAAATGTTTATAATGATTTGATTTGTCTTTCTTTTGTTAGAAGTGTGTACAGAAATAAAAAAAATCAGTCGAATTGTATAAAAGGGGTTCAATACCCATAGAGCAGTGGTGGCCGAGTGGTAACGGCCCCCACTTACAAGTTGTAGGTCGCGGGTTCGAACCCAGCCAGACGTATTACTTTGTGTAATTTATTTCATCATCACTGCTCTCAAAACGGTGAAGGAAAACATCGTGAGGAAACCGACATGTCCTAGAACCAAAAATTCGAATACATGTGACATCCACCAACCCGCACTGGGCCCGCGAGGTGGATTACGGCCCATTTCCTCTTCTAGAGAGGAAGCCTGAGTCACAACAGTGGGAACATTAAAAAGGCTGATGCCGATGATGATGATGATCCGAGTTCAATATTCTAATCACGAACAGAAGAATAAATTATAAATTTAAAGAGAATGTCTGCCCGCTATCATCCCACTGGAGGGCAGAGGCCTCTTCTCACACAGAGAAGGGACCAGCATTCATCAGCACACTTGCTGATAGTGAGTTGTAGACCGAGTCCCCTCACCGACGTCAGCGTGGTCTAAGATATACTTTTAGAGCACCTGAAACAGCGCAGTGGTCGCGCACCTCGTGCATCTGTTACATGTACTAATGTAACATGTAAAATTATGTTTTAGTTTTCTTGATTATACAAGGTGCAGTTTTAAAACTGCACAATATTTCAGGAGGTTGTAATAAAACTCATAAATAATCATGTAAAAAAACGATACCTGGTCAATAATCAGTAATACTTGTTATTTAATTTTTTAATTACACTAAACTAAATCGATTGATCGATGGCCGCGGGGGCGTGGCTAGGGTGTGGCGTGCGGGATGATGATTGGATGATACATTATTTATGAAACTATCGTTGCGAGTTAGTGTGTGTGAAAACGCCCTTTATTGTTCCGTGTTTGTGTGTGTGAAAAAAAGCGAGGTTATAAAAAAAAAAAAAATTACCTACTTATTTTATTATTGATTCGGGTCGAGAATCACTAACATAATTATCTCCTGAAATATTTTGCAGCTTCAAAACGACACCTTGTATAACTCTTCTGTGTCTTCGTTATTTCAGCTGTATAACCGGTTACTCTGGAGAAAGGTGCCAAGTGTCCATCTGTAAGGACTACTGTTTCCAAGGAAATTGTAGTGTCAGCGCCGAGGGCCAACCTAAATGCAGGTAAATCATAATATTACCCTGGACACCCATGGAAGTGGTTGTATTTGGGGCCAAGGCGAGCAAAAAAGCGGTACAGCCGTACCGTCCTTTTCTCGAAACAGTTCAGAGTTCAGGCCATTTTCAACGCCCTATAACTTTGTTGTGTATAAATTAAACTAGAAACCTAAACCAAGTTACCAAACAAGCGGTGACGGTAGAACGAATTATAACTGATCAAAGTTTCTTTATTCTAACAGTACGACAATTATTTGTTTTAAACTACATTTTTGTGTTAAGACACATTGAACTTTATTTTAATCCAATAGGTATCTAGGATCTTTTCTTGTCCTCAGATAGGACAAGAAAAGATCTGGTTTGTGCTAACTCTCGGACTAAACACGCTTTTGCGAATCGGTTTTATATATTTCTGAGATCTTATTTAAATAACCATTTAAACAGAGTTCTACAGATTTATAGTTTAAGTTACAATAAGTGTAATTTACTAGTCCAGGATGTTTTGGCAAAACACAACGATGCAGACACGACAAAACTACTAGAAATTGTAAAATACAGTTCCTAAATAACTACTCTAATATAAATCACTATCTTTACATAAAAAAAAAAAATGATATGACCAGCTTGACTGCGATCTCATCAGTGATGCAATCGTTGATGGTGACTGATCGATCATCGAGACTAAGAATTATGTTTTAGTTTTCTTGGTTATAGAGTAACTCTTTTATATCTTCGTTATTTCAGCTGTATGCTCGGTTACTCCGGGGAAAGGTGCGAAGAAAACGCGTGCCATAAGCACTGTTTAAACGGCGGTGTCTGCACCTTAAACGAAGAAGACGAGCCGGCCTGCCAGTGCACAGCAGGTTACGATGGTGGAAGATGCGAGCTTCTTGCCTATCAGGACAACAGGTAAAACTTGTTCTTCTCACTGTACACTAGTTATATCGAGCGCTGCGCTGGACGCTGATCGTGCACTCGGCAGATGCGACGAGATTTGTCAAAGTAAAAGTAACATAATTCTAAAGTTTGCCGTATATAACGTTCGTTCACTCGTAGTGGGTGTTACTACTTAATCTACACTAATATAATAAAGAGGTAGTTTTTTTTTTTTTTTTTTTGTAGGAGGTAATCTCTTAAAGTACTGGTCCGATTGCTAAAATTTTATCACCGATAGAAAGCTGCTTTATTTCTGAGTGACAAAGGCTATATTTTATGTACGCGGACGAAGTCGTGGGCAAAAGCTAGTGTAAGATAGAATTGTATGTTTAGTGAAAGTATTGGCCGACTAACTAAACGGAACTAACTAGTGACACAGCCGTCTGTTATTCCAATAATAATTTCATGTCGTCACGTTCCGAGTGTCTCCCTGGTCTAGTAGTCAGAAGCTCTACCTCTAAACATGAGGTTGTGGGCTCGGTTCCGGGTCATGCAATTACTAATGAGTTTTATTATGTGGAACTTGTCAGTAGCAGCCCGAAGCCTGGGCTCGTACCCGCGTCATCGTCGGCCTGTAGTGTTCCGCGCGCACAGCAAACAGATGTCCGCGGGAATTATTAAAAGAGTTACAGTAGTCCTGGACCGCAGAGGCAACTGACGGACACTGGTGGCTTTTAGTCAGTAAAGGTCTGACACACTCTTTCGTTCTAAGCCATGACACGAAGGACTTGAAACAGAACTTGTTAAAATAATATAAATGCAATTAGTAACAATGTGGTATTGAGCGTCATTGCAGTAGTTATGACCGACCACAGATGTGCGTTTGACTGTTCATTTTTTCAACCTTTTTTAGGATTCCGTACCTCAAAAGGAAAAAGGAAACCATCATATGATTACTTTGTTGTCCGTCTGTCTGTTTGTCTGTCTGTAAGACCTCTTAACTCGGGAACGCGTGAGGGTATTGAGTTGAAATAATAACCATATAATCAGGTCAATAGTCCCTTGAAGCTGTAAAAAAAACAAACGTCTGAGTTAACAAACAAAAAGACACGACCGTGTCTATCGTAAAAAACGTATATTTCGACACTCTCAGCCGAATCAAAATTCATAGATACTTCCCATTGACATAGAATTCTGAAATTTGGCATGAAGCAAGGTTTATATCACAAGTATAGGAAAAAACCTAAAAACTGTAATTACGTCATAATTTTTTTTTTTTTTTGCGATTCGGAAAGGTCTTTGTAACTCAATTTGGGAATTGAACTGTTTTAGGTAAGTTTGTACGGAACTCTCAGAACGCGAGTCCGACTCGCATTAGCCAGGTCTTTTTTTAAATTTTTGGTAAATAGTTTTACTATAGTTACATTGTACTGGGGTGCCTGTTTATTGTGTTATCCATTTGACCTGTTCGTTGTTGCAGCTCTGAAGCCGACAACGCATGCCATCAGTTCTGTCTAAACCACGGCGCTTGTTCTCTGAATGAGGCGAGGGAGCCAGTCTGCCGGTGCACAGCAGACTACGAAGGTGAAAGATGCGAGCTGTCTGTCGATAAGGACTTCAGCTTCCAAGCAGCTTGTACTGTCAGTGCTGAGGGGCAACCTAAGGTTATCGTTACTCTGGATCAAAGAGTGCATTCGACGTGTGCTTCGCCAATTGTCTGAATATCATCGTCGTTTAAAAAATGTTATTGAATTATAGTGTAGGTACTATTAAGATATTTTTTTTAATTTAAAGTTTCGTATCAATTGAAACAATAATATAATTCATATTTCTCCATATAAATTATTAGTAACACGGAGCTAATGTTAGTAACATAACAAATGTAATGAGACATAGTATTAAAAGCGATCGTTAGTTTTAGTTTTCAATTTTGTTGTTATAGCCAAAGTTAAAATAAGTTTACTTACGTCTAGTTGACACTTCGCGTGACCCAAGGGCTGGCTTTTACCTCGGACAGAGGATAAGCATTGCCATACAGCGTGGCAATGCCGCCAGCCTTTTGGGCACATTACCAGTCGACAGCGATGTGGAAGAGTTTTTTGACGCCATATTTTAGTTTGATTTTAGTTAGTTGTAATTAGCGTAGGGTTTTATTATTATTATTATTTTTAATTTACTGTAATTGTAGTTTTTAGTTGTGTATGTAATAAAAATTGATTAAATAAGAATATTACTTGCAAAATAAAAAAATTATATTTATTAAAAAAAAAAAAAAAAAAAAAAAGTTTACTTAGAGTAATTTTTAATTTTGTACGTCTTGCTTTTTAAATATTACATATAGCTTTATGTAATCTGCTTACAAAGTCTATATCAGACTAATACTTTAGTAACTAAGACTTTGTATTAGGGGGCACGGCAGTGCTCCCACCAAGGCAAGCAAAAGAGTGGCACGGCCGTAACATTCTTTTCTCGAAACAGTTCAGGCCATTTTCGGTCCCCTATAACTTCGTTGTGTATAAAACTAGAAGTCTAAATTTTCAGTAACCATACAAGCATTGTATAAATAGCAGTTTACGAATTATAACTGGTCAGTTTCTTAATTTTATCACTAACTAACTGACCGATCATCAGAAGTCTGTGGCACTTCCAAAAGACTTAGAAGCTTCTGAGTACAATTAGTGTTTAGTGTAAAATCAATGAAAGACTAAAACATTTTGCAATTTCAGTACAGTTTTCTAGATACACCAACTGCATAAATCACTTTGTAATCTCATAAAAATGTATTGGATTACAAAGTTATAATTACAGTTGATGGATCAGTGTTCCTGTAAAAGAATCTACAAAAAGGAATAAGATGCCATCAAAAACATAACTAGTAAAAAAACCAAGGCTTGCAACTCAGTTCTTCTACGGTAAAAAGTTGTGAGATCTATGTAACACCAAGTTGGTTAATTAATTCAGTCCGTACTTGGGGGATCTTGATGAACTAGACTGACTTGGCAATCGCATGTATATCACAAGTAATACGTTATATTAAATTACATTGTTTGGTCCGATTGCCAAGTCAATCCAGGTAAGCCTACTGGGGCCAGGGTAATCCGAAAGGGCGCTCGAGCCCCGGTATGAAGGCTTGAAGGAACGGGGTGGGTCTGTTAGTCAGTAAGAGTCTGACACTATCTTCCGCTCCGCCCAAGAGCGAGGGATGTCATTAGATAATTTTTTCCCACCATAAAAAAAAAAGTCAATCCAGGTCATCAAGGTGGGTGGTTTATGTTATGTTACTCTTTGGTGTATAATAAAGTTTATTCAATTCTATTGTGAATTGGTGTATGCACCTTTTATTGAGGGTCCTCAATAAATAAGTAAATCATACAACAATTTCATGATTCAAAAACATGAAATGAAACTTATTTAATAAGACATCCACACGAAACTAGTTACTTGCTTGTTGCATGCAATAGATGTTTATTACATTCAAGTTATTGCATTCATCAGCTTAGTACGTCTTCTAAAAGGCTTAAATCTGTCTATCCGAGCTGCGACCTGTAAGCCAGGTATGCTCAAGTGGCTCACAGTTCTCGTCCTGAGGGAGAAACGCGCACGAGCAGATCGTGAGCACGTCATGAGCACAGTGAATGCTCGTCACACGGTCAAGTGCTCGTGCGTCTACCTCGCTCTTTAGTCATTATGTTTTCTTCGGGCATCAGTCTACAGTTTTGTACTTATATTTTTACTTTTGTATTTTATTAAATAAGGCTTTTAAATAAATAAATTATCATCGTCATATAATACATGCATTTTTATTAATTACACTATCATTATAGACTATTTACAAACAGAGTATTTTCTTTTCAATTGAGCAGTTAAGCAAAATAAGCGTGGGGTTCGTTTCTCAGATCGGGTAAAATTTACTTTTGGGTTGTTCCCTATGAAACTTCTCTGTGGCTGCCTGGAGCTTGGCAGTTACTGCTGTGGCACCGCCGTGCCTCGGAAAGCACGTACAGCCGTTGTTCCTGTGCCCGACCTCTTCCTGGTCGTATCAGTTCACTGAGAGTCAAGGAACTGAAAGATATCCTATGTTTGCGCACACACTGGTGCACTACACAAGTGTTTTAATAATAATAATAATAACGGAGCTACTCGACGAAAACCTGCCGTCCCTATCTGGCAATGCAGGATTGAGAGGCGTATCGATGGGGCCAGAGCACTCATTCGTAAACTATACTGCTTCAGGGAGGTAATACACGACCACGTGTGATGCACTACGTGAGGCGAGCGTTCTCGGGGACTGGAATTAGCTCTCGAGAATACTTAGCTCACGTCACGGAGCGCATCGAATTCCTGAAGCAGAAAGTTTGTGCATGGGCTAACCGTATTCGACGGTATAAGCGGCGAGTAGACCGGTACTCGCAGAATCGCTTGTTCCAGAGCGATAAGAGATGGGTATACAGAGCTTGGGAGCAACCTGAACAAAGTGTGACTGACGTGCTCCGCCCGGATGATGCCGCAACGAATGCATTCTGGCGCAGCATTTGGTCGGTGCCCGTCTGCCACACTGAGGGTGGCTGGATGCGTAATGTCGAGCGCGTGTGCGAAGCTATACCAGAAATGGAAAAAGTAATTATTAGCTCAACAGATATATGTCCGTTACCCAATTGGAAGTCTCCAGGACCGGACGGACTGCAAAACTTCTGGTTAAAATGGTATTGCAGCTCAAACGCGCTCCTAGCATCTCAATTCCAGTCATCTTTAGAGTCTGGGTTGCTACCAATTGCAAGTTAGCTTCACTTTTCTTGGACTGACCAACATGTGACTATTCAAAAGGGCCTGCATATGGTCTATTTGTAATAAATGTTTTTGACTTTGACTTTGACTTGCCTTAGTTTCTAACAACTGGCGTTACCCACACGGAATAATCTGTTCTGTGGTTACCTATCTGCTCCATAAGACAGGTAATACTGCGGAACCCAAGAATTATAGACCGACAATATGCTTGTCGACGGTCTATTAACTTCTTACATCCATTCTAAAAAAAAAAAATTAACAACCATATTGAAAATAAATCAATTATGTCTGCCCTGTCAGAATGATGTAAGAACGGGTCACGCGGTACTAAGGAGCTACTCCTCATTGATATGGCCATAAGCCAACAGGTCCGTTGATCCCGCAAGGATTTGTCGACATGCTGGATAGATTATAAGAACGCCTATGACTCTGTTCCACATACATGGCTCATGAGGGTGTTGGAGTTGTATAAAATAGATGCAACTCTACGCACCTTCCTTGAGTCATGTATGGGGAAATGGAACACAGTGCTTCGCTATCCAGGGTGTCGATCGACCCGGGGGGACGATGAGCCTATATGGATTAAACGGGGAATATTCCAGGGCTATAGTCTTAGTCCACTTTGGTTCTGCTTAGCCCTGAATCCTCTAAGCACATTCAGGCTTGGGCTATCGGTTGAGAAGGAGGTCAGGTTCTATCTCACCTTCTTTACATGGATGATCTGAAACTCATTGCCCCCAACAAGTTACTGTTGTATATAAGTGTATATAAGTGGGTAGAAGAATATGTGCGCGTGCCGCGCTTTGTAACTTCATTACGGTGTTAGTCCAATATATGCTTCAGTTGAATGCACGTCTTTTATTTGTCAGTGGCGACGAGGACTATGGACTATACATCCTAAAGTACCAAGTAATTAGAGAACTTATTAAGCAGTGTGTAGTGTGGTTGAATAAAAAAAAATGTCAGTGGGAAACGTGCGCGAATTTGACAATAAAAACGGCAATTGGTCAGCGTATGTCGACTGGATTGAAATGTATTTCGTTGCGAACAAAATAACGGAAGAATTGAAATTGCCAACACTCATAGCATTGATCGGTGAGCAAGCTTACGAATTATTAGCAACGTTGGCGAGTCCAAAAAAAAACCGTCAAGCCTCTCGTACAAGGATGCAGTGGATTTACTACAAGCACATTTGCAGCCGAAGCCGTCTATTCTAGCTGAGAGATACAGATTTCGTCAAAGACGCCAATTGCCAGGAGAAACGATAGCAGAATACTTGGCGGAGCTTAAAAAGATGTCTCGCTATTGTGAGTTCAAGACCACCCTGGAGGAGAACTTAAGGGATCAGTTTGTGTGTGGATTACGGAGTGAGTTCATTCGTCAAAGGTTATTCGCGGAAGATAGCCTAGACTACAGGAAGGCACTGACTTTAGCCAATACCCTGGAGGTGGCCGAGCGGGATGCCGGAGCCGTAGAGGGATCGCGGGAACAAGTCTCGGAACGAGAACGTGGCGAGAACATACACAAATGGGGACTGGAAAAATGTTCAGCGTGCGGCGATGATAGTCATCAGAAATATAACTGCAAGTATAAAGATTTCGAGTGCAGTTATTGTCGAAAAGTGGGTCATTTGCGAAGGGTGTGCCTAAAGCCTGCAATACACGTTGGCCGAGCTGAGACCAACGCGAGCCTTGGCGAGCCTAAGCAAATATAGGCAAATTGACACACGGCAAGCGCCTCTACACGTTCGGCAAGCGCCTCTCTACACGTTCGGCAAGCTTGAACCAATGCAAATGGCCAATAAGACGAGTTTTGAGGAGACGCCCACATGTTGGGCCCTGTCAGTTGTTGTTGTGCATTTAAACAATATGGACGACGTAGAAGTCATCGCGGTTGCTGCTATTTATTTAATAAGCGCTTATAATTATTATTATTAAACGGAAAAGTATGAAAAGAACCGAAAACTTCATGTTTGTTTTTTTTCAAATGCGTACTTTTTTTAAATTAATATAAACTAGATGACGCAATCTGATGGTGAGGCGCACTAGTTTATGAGGCCTATGTCCAACAGTGGACAGCAATTCTTATAGCGCCTAAATGGTGATACTTGGGGGAGGCTTATGTCCAACAGTGGACACAAGTAATTATAGCGAGGGGAGACTTATGTCCAACAGTGGACATCAGTCATTATAACGCCTAAATGGCGATACTTGGGGGAGGCTTATGTCCAACAGTGGGCATCAGTCATTATAACGCCTAAACGGTGATATTTGATGGAGGGTTATGTCCAACAGTGGGCGTCGATCATTATAGCGCCTAAATGGCGACACTTGGGGAGTCTTATGCCCAACAGTGGGAATAGGTCATTATCGCGAGGAGGCATATGTCCAACAGTGGGCATCAATTATTATAACGCCTAGATGGTGACACTAGGGGAGACTTATGCCCAACAGTGGGCATAGGCCATTATCGCGAGAGGAGGCATATGTCCAACAGTGGGCATCAATTATTATAACGCCTAGGTGGTGACACTTGGTGGAGGATTATGCCCAACAGTGGGCATAGGTCATTATCGCGGGAGGAGGCCTATGTCCAACAGTGGGCATCAATTTTTATAACGCCTAGGTGGTGACACTTGGGGGAGGCTTATGTCCAACAGTGGGCAGGCGTCATTATAGCTAGGGGGAGGCCTATGTCCAACAGTGGACAGCAGTCATTAAAGCCCTAAATGGCGATACTTGGGAGAGGCTTGTGTCCAACAGTGGGCACCGATCATTATGGTGACACTTGGGGGAGGCTTGAGGGAGTTCGATTCTGATCAAGCTGACGACAGTGAAATCGAGATTTTGGCTGAGGAATATTATTATTATTATGTGTATAGTGGGCGAAAATGTACCACTCGTACATTTTCGCCCACTATAATATTTCAATTTCAATAAAACTTGTTTTTTTTTTTCAATTTTTCATGAATGAACCGAAACAATGAATAAAACATTCGAAAGATTTCTATTTTGTTCCCAAACGATTTTTTCCGCATTTCAATGCAACATGTGATAAAAACGGAAAAAAACAACCATTTGTTTTTTTCATTGAAAGAAACAATTGTTTCTTTATGAGGTCTATACACGTTGGCGCACATTTGCGAGCGCCTTTGATTTGTGCAGAAAAACCGACACCACTCCGAAGTGAGGCAAGTGATCGCGAGCGGCTGCGAGTCGTGACAAGCTACTCCAAATGAGGTCTATACACATTGGCGCACATTTGCTTTGATTGGCGCAAGTCTACTCAACCAACTAGGCGAGCGACACCGAGCGATGGCAAGACAAGGCAAATATACTGTCTACATATTGGTATTGGCCTTCACTCGGCAACGCTCGGCCAACGTGTATTGCAGGCTTAAAAAAAGAATACGATCAACGGATTTCAAATTCAAATGTCAACGGTCCGCGAGGAAGGACAAACAGAGGTCAAGCGGTCGGCCCGAGCCGCGGCAAAGGCGCGAGGCGGGGCGGAGCTGCGGAGCGAGGTGCGCGCGGGCGCAGCCGTGCCAACGAGCGGGCTTCGAACGCTGCCGGTGCGGCGAGCGAGCCAGCTGGGCCAGCGGGACACTCAGTCGAAGATGGCGACGTGTATGAAGACGACGACAATCAAGCTATGTACCAAATGTCATTAACGAATTATAAACCGGTGTGTATGACACTTATTGTTAATAATAAACTGTTAGATATGGAAGTAGATACAGGATCGGCGTTATCCTGCATAAGCAAATCGACGTATATAAATCAATTTAAAGTTAAAACCATGTACATTAAATTTGAAGTTTTATGATGGTTCAGTCATTCAACCTATAGGGTTCTTAGAGACTTATGTCAAATATAAAAATGATATAAAAAAGTTAGATTTATATGTTATCAATAAAGGTACCACAAGTTTATTGGGTAGACAGTGGTTATCAGAATTAAATATAGAATTACCTAAATTTACTAAGTGTAATACTATTAATAACATTGTCGTTTGCAAAAATAAAATGCTTAAGAGGCCGGCGAATGTCACTCGCAACTGCAAGTTGACGCGTATTCAAAATTCGTTCGCGGAATATAGCTATCTCTGTTTGATAAAAACAAGTGACGGATTGATGCAGCTGTGTGTGTGTATATGAGCGTCTTACAATTTATTGTTAGTAAAATGAGGTATATTCATTATTTGCTTTATTTTTGCCGAATACTTCGGGAATTGTTTGTGAATGTACGAACTAGTAATGCGTTTTTTGGAAATTTTATTACCGCGCCAATATCTCAACATATTATGATAACAATAGCAGATATGTCATACAAAGGTGGTCTTTTTTTACGGTGGGAAAATCATCTAATGACATTCCCCGCTCTTGGGTGGAGCGGGAGATAGTGTCAGACTTTTACTGACTAAAAACCCACTCCTGTTCCTTCGTTGCCTTTCGTACCGGGGCTGAGCTACCTTTCGGAGCTAACCCTGGCCCCAGTAGGCTTCGACCCGGTTGGACCCCTTCTGTTGCTGACAACTCCTTGAGGCGCACGGGAACAGTTCGCACAGTCGATGACTTGGGCTCGATCCGGACAGTTACCGGACGGTCGGACAGCGAGCTACCGATTGCTCGCCGTCCGCAAGTCCGCGCCTGCGGTGGCCGGAAATTGGGATCGGAATACCGGCAGCGGCTGTGAGCGCCGTTGCCTGATACGGTCGGCCTCCTCCTTTGCTAGCATTACTGCTTTGCAGAAGGAGGCGACTGCCTGCCACTGATCCTCCTCGCTCCGAACCATGGCCTGTACCAGTCTGGCACGAGAGATCGCCGCCGCCGATCACCTCCACGAGGGCAAGGCGATGCTCTGCCTAAGCGGCACACCTCCACTGCGTGCTCCACCGTGTCCTCCGGGCGTTCCGCACAGTGGCGACATTCGGGCGTCACTTCCGTACGAATCCGGTACAGCCCGAACCTACCGAACTTACGTGTCCGGTGAGAACCTGCGTCATGCGGAAGGTGAGGACGCCCGCGCCGTGAGGTCTTTCCAGCCATGCCTCCAAGAGGGGACTTACTGCCATAATTGTGGCGTGCCCAAGGTGGTCTTCTTGTGGTCAAATCAGAAAATGTTATGCAGGCGAGAGCTTTTTTTTCATAGGTGGGAAATTATTCAATGACTTCTGCCGCTCTTTTAGTGTCAGACTTTTAGGGAAATGAAAACTGTTCTTTCGTTTCAAGGCCCCGATGTTCTCTTTCGCTCAACCCTTGGCCTCAGTAGACTTCGAACCTGCTGGGCCCCTACGGTTTTGCTGACATGTCCTCGAGACGCGAGTGGAACACTATGCAACATCGACGTCTCGAGCTCGGTACGGACGCTTACCGGACGGCCGGACGGAGAGATACAAATTGCTCGCCGTCCGCAACCCTGCGCCTACGGTGACTGGAAAAAGGGATCAGGATCCCGGTGGCTGGGGCGTGAGGAATGATGTTCCCTCACGTGTACGACTGTCTCCTTTGCTAGCATAACTGCTTCGTAGAAGGAGCCGACCACCTGCCATTCCTACACATTCCGGACCATGGCTTGTACCAGGGTCACTCCCACGAGTACACGGCGCGGCGGCAGTGCTCCGCCTGAGTGGAGCATACCATCGTCGTATGCTCCACCCTGTCTTCCGGGCGGTCTACACAATGATGACAGCCAGACGTTTCTTCCGAACTTACCACGAGGTGAGGTGTCGTCATGCGGAAGGTGAGGTTGTTTCCACGTCTATTCACCCACTCCTCAAAGATTGGATTTATCGCCATAATTATGGCTTGCCTCGAGATCCCGCCGGTAATCTGACCGCCTTCGTCAGTGGTTTTTTACCCCGGCGTTGCAACTCCATGCGCAAATTGTGCATGTGTGCAAGGACTGTTGCCTCTAGATCCCATGGTGGCAGACCAGCAAGGAGGCTCGTCGCTTCGCTGGAGAACGTGCAATATCCCCGCACCATTTGGATGGCCATGATCCTCTGGGATGCGTTCAGCTTTGCCCCCGGTCGCTTTCACAGCAATGGGGCCAACACCGGCGCTCCGTAATGAGCCATGGACCAAACAATGCTGCGTGGAGCCTCCGGCAAAGGGCTAAGGACCTCTATGTTGGGTAGGAGCCGCTTCAGGGCAGCCCCAGTCCGGTCCAGTTTGGGAGTCAGACGTCCGAAGTGTTCTTCGAAATTCCAACGGCTGTCGAGGACAAGTACCAAAAACAGTCCGACCCATATCTTGGTACCGATCCCTGGGGAACACCGCACGACATCTCTCGGCGTTTCCATTCTCCACGGTGAGCGGGGCAGATAATGAACCTGTCCTTCAGGTAGGCCTCGATCACACGAATGAGGTAGACCGGCACCTGGTGATACCGGGGTCCAAATAGAGCGCTCCCTGCAAAAGCCAAACTGGCCATCCGCAAGATCCGGCTCCACCCGTACCAGGTGCGTACGAGGAATAAAGAACAGCGAAGCGCACCCTCAGAGCGGAGATACGGCTGGCCAAACTGGAGGCCCGCGATGTGTAGCTGGGGACTCTGAACAGAGACCCGTGGGGACGACCCTACGAAATGGTGCGTAACAAGCTCCGTACCTGGGCTCCCCCGCTGACACAGAGTACAGGCCCCTGTTTATGAAGGGTGTGATGAACGCTCTATTCCCGTCAAAAGGGGAGCATTCTAAAGAAAAGAAAGAAAGAAAGAAAACTATTTTATTTGGCATACACACTCGTAGATACACACAATGTAGTAACAACATGTGGACACTAATAAATTGTTATATATAAAAAAAGAGACAACTAACAATGTGTGTCTCACGGCGGTTGATTCTCATCCGCCCATGGCTCCGCCACTAGTTGTAGTGTAGTTTATATTTTATGTCACCGTTTTTTGTAGCCATATTTGCATACTATGTGTTATGCGACCTCCCCAACGGGGTCAGCGTGGTCTATTATACAGACGACACGCTGATCCTAACGAAGGGAGAGTCGTAACAGGCGGTGGTCAAACTAGCGGAACGCAGGGTTGCAACAACCTCCAACCAGCCTTGGCCCCACCGACATCATGTCATATGGGCCGAATCGAAATGAGACGGCTGCGGACACAGCCCACCCATATAAATATGAGCGCGCTATCACCGCAGCCGCTTCTTGACTCCTTTACAAATTTCTTCGTCTTGTCCCCATGTTGCCTTTCTCCCCATCCTGGGGCGGCATACTAACGGTCCCCCCTCACGTGGGTAAGACAAACACACAGTACGGGTTCGCTGCCTGCTTACTCCTTAGTCTGTGCCATTCGTGTTCGAACTCTTTTGAGGCCATGAGATTGCAGTAGTAAGCCGGTCTCTCATCCAAGCGAGTGATCCCATCCATCACATTTCGTCGCTGTTCGTCATAAGGGGGGCATCGCCACAGAACGTGATCAAAATTTTCGTCCTCATCACCGCAATAGCACACGCTAACCTCACATAACCGCATATCATACAGTTTCTTCCAGAAATATCCATGTCCAGTCAGGATCTGCGAGATTTTGTAGTCCGGCTCGACCCAAGTTGCCTTGAGCCTAACCGCCACGTCAGGGAGGAATCGATGAAATTCCATCGCCTTCTCTTCCTGCTCCCATCTCCGCTGCCAATAAGCCACAGGCTCACTTGCAAGAACCCTGCTCCCTGTCCTGAACCGCAACGCAGAGTTGCAACAGTCGTGAAGAGGATCCAGCAGTTGGGACTCGAGGTGGCGTGCACAAGTCCGAGAGCATGTGTTTTCATGGCCCTCGGAACGAGCCACCGCCGGTTTCCCAAATTACAATAAAAGTTTACAAGTATCTGGGACTCGTCCTCGACAGCCGATGGTATTTTGAGGAGCACTTCCGACGTCTGGTTCCCAAACGTGTTACTTATTGTTTATTTTGTGTTGCGCCTTGTGCTGTACCAAATAAATTATTTTTCTTTCTTGCTTTCTTTCAAACTGGATTAGACTGAAGCACTCAAGCGGCTCCTGTCCAACCTGGGGTGTCCAGACGCCTCCTGCTGGAGGCTCTACGCAGGCATCGTTCGGTCCATGGCCCTTTATGGAGCGCCGTCGCTGCGAAAGTGATCAGTTGCCAAGCTGAACGCATGCCAGGGAGTTATAGCCATCCTAATGGTACAAAGACAAAGCACGGTTTCTACCATGGAATGTGGAGGCAACAGTCTTTTGCACGCATAAGCATGATTTACACGTGGAGATGCAACCCTGGGGCGAAATTCCGCTGCCACGACAAGTCGCTGTAAGGCAGACAGTTCCGGCAGGATCTCAGCGACTGTCGTAACGCAAATACTCACCGGACATGGCAAGTACGGGAGGCTCCTGCGTCGGATTTAGGCGGAAGAAACGCCTGGTTATCACCATTGTGTGGACGGTCTGAAGGATACGGTGGAGCATACGGTAGAGATGTACATATGTGCCCCGTTTAGGCGGAACGCCGCCGCGTTCTCGTGGGGGCCATCGGTGGCAACGCTCTCTCGCGCCGAGCCCTCTTTCTGCGAAACAGTAATGCTAGCGAAGAAGGCGGCCGCATGGACGAGGGAATACCCTGACGCCCCAGCAGCCAGGATCTCGACCCAGATTTCTAGCCACCCTGGGCTTGGAATCGCCGTCCAGCCATCCGGTAACCATCTGGACCGAACCCAAATTTTTTTTTACTCTTTTTTTAAGGGGTTTTTGACGGCGCTTTTAGTCAGCTAAAGTCTGACATGTCCTCAAGAGTTCTGTATTCCTTTTATTAAACTTTAAATGCTTACGTACTATTTTATTTAAGTCAATAGTGTCAAAAATATTACAATAAAATTTATAACTCGACCTATGAACGCAACTGAAGTAATGACAGCACGCACACAATGACACTGACATCCCGCTTGCCGCGATAGCACTAGTAACTCTTGGAAATTTGCGATAAATTGGACGTGTTTCGTAATACCAAAAATGATGAATGAAAACTTAATGTTTTTCCAATTTGTTTTCTATCATTTGTAAATTGATAATATAATCTGTGTTCCTACATTGAGAATATTGGACATATTGTTATTTTTAATACAGGAAAAGCCAAATGAAAACATGCCATTTACGTTGTAAAAAAGTGCGAATTATAATTCGCTTTAATTTCGTTTTAGGCAAGTTTTTTTTTAAAAGAAAGATGTAGGAACCTAGATAAATACCGTCTATAACCGAATAACATCATAATATGTTGGAAACATACTCCAATTGCAAATGAGCGTGGTATTACGTTTGTATGAAAAATTCATCTGTCGCCGTGCTCTTAACAATATTATATCCAGACATGAACGGCTTTTCGACGGCACATTGGGCAAATACACGGGTGAAGAAGTGAAGCTGCACGTGCGGGATGGAGCCGAGCCAATCTACTGTCGCGCGCGCCCGGTACCGTACGCACTGCTCGCGCGGGTGGACGCCGAGCTGGATGGCATGCTGCGCGCCGGCGTCATCGAGCCCGTTGACCGGGCCGACTGGGCCACGCCGCTGGTCATAGCGAGGAAGGCGGACGGTGGGATACGAATATGCGCGGATTACAAGGTAACCCTTAACAAGGCATTATTGGTCGATAGGTACCCAGTTCCAAAAGTTGAAGATTTATTCAGTAACTTGTGCGGCAACCATTACTTTACGAAGTTGAACTTGTCACATGCATATAATCAATTGGTTTTAAATGAAACTTCAAGGAATTATACAGTAATTAAAACGCATAGGTGACTATTTAAATATAACCGTCTCGTGTACGGTCTTTCTTCCAGTCCGGGAATTTTTCAGAAGTTTATAATGAATCTCTTTAAAAATGTCCCGGACGTAGTCATTTTCTACGACGATATTTTAATAAAAAGCAAGTCGGTAGAATCACATTTAAAAAGTGTAGAAAACGTTTTTAACATTTTAGAGAAAAACGGGTTAAAGATTAGAAAAGAAAAGTGCGAGTTTATGGCTGGGCTAGTAAACTACTTAGGGTTCATAATAGATAAAGACGGGGTACGTGTTAATCCCATTGAGATCTATACATGGAGAAGCCGTGTTATCTATGACGTATACATAGTTATACAAATATGAGCGAAATATGAAACAGATTACGAAATATCGTTTTGTGTCACTCTTTCTAAGCCAATAATTGTATTTGACAAAAGAGACAACGATATTTAAGTTGTTGCTTAATTTGGCAACATTTCGTTTTGACATTAGTAAAGATGTAGGTAAGTGCCATTGTCCACCATCTTGTGCGCTCACTGCACCTGAGTTACGTGGTAGTTGTGCTGTCAAACGGGTGTTTATGTTTTGAAGCTATTGCGATTTTCTGGAAAATTACGAAGATATAGGTTTTTAAAACTCCAATATATATATATTGAAACAAAAAACAATATGTCTGTGTGTTGCATTGGGACGTGTGGTGCAAAAAAGAACAAGAATCAACCTCAATTGTCTTTGCACAGGTTAGTAGTAGTTTTCACCAAATATTACTTAAAATAATTCACGTAGGTTGAAAAAAATGTTACGGATACTTGAATCTATTGCCAAGGTACTGAGATTTACCTCTATTTCTGTTTATAATACTGTTTTAGTAAAAAACTTGTTGTTTACAATAATATGTGTTATGGCATAGTCCTGTACCATTGCTGGAACAGTATCGATATAATCTCCAATTTATAATTCTACTTATCATAACAGAACTAATCCATTTTATCAATGGAAGTTTCCCCAGTTTTGTATAGTTCTAAAATAATACGTCAGTATTTTTTTATTTGTTTTAGTTACAGAGAAGTTCAAATTATCATGTTTTATACTTCCTTTCTTTCATAGGTTTCCTAATAAAGAGAATCTAAGGAAAAAGTGGTTGGAAGCTATTGGTGAAGAAAATATTAATCCTAGACATAAAGATGGTATGTCTGTTCGCTTCACTTCCAAGAAAGTTGTTTCAATAGAACACTTGATGTGATGCGATTACATGATGACTCTGTTCCCACTGAATTTTTGGTAAGTTTGCATTGAAATGGCTGATAAAAAGCCTGGCTCTGTGGCTGAAATAAAAAATAAATATGTTGGTATATTCCTTTATTATTATTTTCAGTTACCAAAAAAACGACCTGGCGTTGTTTTAAGTGAAAGTAGTAGCAATATCAGAAAAGGTGATTCTTGTACATCGACTGAGCTGCCCCATTGCAGTTATCCCATGAAATTGTAGAATACGTACATAAAGGGGTATGTATCTACTGGGTGACGATTATTTTATTTATACCTTCCAAAAATATAATAAAACTAAGTTTTAGAAATTCAGATCACATGATAAGTATGACTTTTTTATTCTCTAGACTCTCTTTTAGACCTCTGGGTCAGTAGGTAGCCTTAGGGGCGGATTTTTAGGAGTTGGAGTATATCCTTAGGGGCGCTATGAGCAGCAAAGAAAACGAAAAAAAAAATTTTTTTGGGACATTTTTCGAAAAAAAATTTTTTTTTTTCGAATTGGTACCATACGCTTATAGGCACCATGAGCAGTGCAGAAAACAAAAAAAAAATTTTGGTACAAAATATTTTTTGGGACTTAGAAAGTTTCTCCTTACTTTTCACCTTGAGTACGGTTAGGGGCAAACACTCAAATCACAATTTCTTTTTTTTTAATGATAGGCTTTCGTTTGACCACTATCTCACCTTGACACTTGTATATTAATAAAATTTGTTATAATATTTTTTCAGGCTGTGCACGATGAAAAAGTGAAGGCGTTGGAAATAAAATGTCTCAAGCAGCAGAAAAAAATTAAACGTCTCAACGAGAGAATTAGGAAACGAAACAAAAAGATAGTCAATTTGGCAGATATTGTCCAAGACCTTAAACGAAAAAATTGTGTTAACAGTTATGTGATGGTTTTTTGAAAATTGGTTAAAATTAGTTCTTATTTTATGACATTGTTATCAGTGAAACTAATAACGTCATTATTGATTCTATGTAGATTTTAGGATAATAAAATTCATCATAATATTGTTGCTGTAATTTCGAACACCCTGTTAAATGTCATATTCCGTACGTAGTAAGTATCTAGTAAAACCAAACGTAAAACTTGTACGTAACCCAGAATTAAATAGTATCGATACCGTTAAATCCATGGTCGGCACAACCCTAGCAAAGGCAGCCATTTTGTGCGATTTTTCTAATTGTAGGTATGCACCTTTTTTTCGTAGGTATTTCCAGTCCTTATATTTATTATGTACCATGGTTAATCCCGACAAAGTTAAACCAATATTATCTATGCCCCATCCAACCAACGTCACGGAGTTAAAATCGTTCCTGGGCATGGTAAATTTTTATGGGAAATTTATTAAAAAACCGGCCAAGAGCGTGTCGGGCCACGCTCAGTGTAGGGTTCCGTAGTTTCCCGTCCGTCACAATAAAGTGTACCCACTTATGAGTTTAAAAAAATGCTTGCTACGATAATACTACAAACTTAGTCCAGAAATTATTTTGTAGAACACTTTTGTCTTTTTTGTACAAAAACTGTTCTTTCCATCAAGTTCAAAATAATTTTCCTAGAAAGTCCTTATAAAGTTCTACTTCTCAGATTTTTTTCATATTTTTTAAACTTATGGTTCAAAGGTTAGAGGGGGGGGGGGACACATTGTTTTTTACTTTTGGAGCGATTATTTCCGAAATTATTGACATTATCAAAAAATGTTTTTAGTAAACCCCTATTCATTTTTAAATACCTATCCAACGATATATCACACGTTAGGGTTGAAATTAAAAAAAAAATCACTTCCCACTTTACATATAGGGGGGCTACCCTAATAAAACATTTTTTTCCAATTTTTATTTTACCACTTTGTCGGCGTGATTGATATACATATTGGTACCAAATTTCAGCTTTCTAGTGCTAACGGTCACAGAGATTAAGCGAGGACGGACAGACAGACAGACAGACGGACAGACAGACATGGCGAAACTATAAGGGTTCCTAGTTGACTACGGAACCCTAAAACCTGAGCACACATATCGCACCATTTTATGAATTGCTCAAAAAAGGGAAACATTGGATATGGACTAACACACATAGATTGGTTTTTAAAAAAAATAAAAATCTTTTATGTAGTACCTCGGTACTGACGCATTTTGACATGTCTCTGGAGAGCATAGTGACATGCGACGCCAGCTCGCGCGGCCTGGGCGCGGTGCTGGCGCAGCGCGCGCGCGACGGCAGCGAGCGCGTGGTGGCGTACGCATCGCGAGCGTTAACGTGTGCGGAGTTGCACTATAGCCAAATTCATAAAGAAGCACTCGCTATAATTTTTGCAGTAGACAAATTTCACCAATATTTGTATGGTAGGAAGTTTACTTTACGGACCGATCATAAACCGCTCGTCACAATTTTTGGGCCAAATGCAGGTATCCCCAACACAGCGGCTAGCCGTTTACAGCGGTGGGCTATCAAGCTATCAGCTTACGATTTTAACCCTAGATCACTAACCTACGTCAAAACGACGACGCGGACTCAAAAAAAGTGGTACAAATTTTGAATGCATCGTCGTACGCATTCCAGATTCCGGCTAATCTCAGTCGACCCCCAGCTCGCGCAGTGCACGGGTTTGTTTTTTGTGTAAGGACCCTATATGCGCCGTTCCAGCCACCATGAGTCGTCGAATCGACGAAGGTTAGTAATAACGTTATTCTTGCAGAGTTATTTTTTATCCTTTTTTGGTGTTATAATTATTTCGGTGTTTTGTAAACTTTGTACTTAATTGGCTTACATTGAAATAAGAACCTACATTATTTTTATTTGAATATATTTTTATTTTAGGTACAATTCATCAGCTGTTATTAGATGATAAGTGACGAAGAAAACTGCTCAGAGAGTGAGAAAAAATACCATCTTGTGGCTGATCCGACTTATGAAACAGGTGGTGAGGAAGAGATTTTTTCTGTGACAGAACAACTACCTTCAAATGAAGACATCCAGGCAAATACAACTTCATCAATTGAAGACCCATTACCTAGTACTACAGGTCAGCCACATGAATTAATTATTACACCAACGAGTAATATTCTCCGCGGAAAAGACAAACACTGAATGGTTATTAGTGAAACCGAGTTGACGCCGAACAGCCTCAAGAAATATTAATGTTGTTGTTGTACCACGCGTAATTGTAAAAACGACCTAGATCCGCTTTCTTGCTTTTTATTTTTTGTAACTGATAGTCTGATTGATCGATTTAATTGTAAACCGCACTAATGCCGAGATATCAATAAAATGCGTGAAGTAGATGCATTTAGCCTTCCTAACGCCAAAAAAAGAAAAAATTGTGCGATTTGCCTCTCCGCAGGGCGAAGAATAACAAACAGTTGTTGCACCAAATGCAACAAATCCTTATGTGGCGAACACAAACTTGACATTTGTCACAAATGTATTAATTAATTTTTTTTTTCTAAAATGTTTATTTCTTTTGTTGATTTTATTGCTTAATTTTATTATTTTAATATTTTTTTAAGTCTTTGTCTTTTTTAGTTAATAAAACTGAAGCATTAAAAAAAACGAAAGTGTAAAAACTCTCGTCTCAATTAAAATACTGTCAAATTAATTAAAATGTAATTTTAGTAAATAAAAAACTTGTAAACATGTTAACAAATGATTATTGTAATAAATAAGTAAAACACATATAAATATTTTATTCCATAAACCCTTAGAAACCTCCCTTTAATTGAGCGTAGTCGAAACGACGAAGGTTAGTAATAAGCGTTGTAAAATAAGGTTAGTGATCTAGGGTTAACATCGAGTATATTCGTGCGGATAAAAACACGGCGGACGTTTTGTCGAGGCTTATTAGCAAACATAAGGAAGCGTCTATTAACGAAGAATTAGGTACACCGGAACAAACGTACTTGCATTTTGCAGCGGAAGCGTTGTTGCTAGATTATCAAATACTAAAAAAAGAAACGGCAAGTGATAATATACTAAGCAGAGTAACGAGATACGTCAACGACGGTTGGCCAGCCGATGTAGAAATAAAAGAATTAAAACCGTATTTTAATAGAAAAAAAGATCTTTATATTGAATTAGGATGTATAATGTGGGGACATCGGGTAGTCATCCCTAGTTCATGTAGAAGTAAAGTCATAGAAGAACTTCACGAAAGTCACATGGGTATAGTAAAAACAAAGTCGCTGGCGCGTAGCTATGTGTGGTGGCCCGGCGTGGATGAGGCCGTGGAGGCAGCGTGCCGCGCGTGCGCTGTGTGCGCCGCGGTGGCGGACGCGCCGCCCGCGCACGCGCCCTGCGCATGGCCGTGGCCTGACCGCCCGTGGGCCGGGATTCATTTCGGTAAGCCAGCAATCGGCCGGCAACGCTTACCTTATAGTAGTGGACGCACATTCGAAGTGGATAGAGGCCATTAAAATGAATAGCACCACAGCACAAGCAGTAATAAAAGAATTACGTGATATGTGGGCGAGATTTGGCTTACCGAAGCAGGTAGTTAGTGACAATGGACCTCCATTTTTTAGCGCGGAATTCAAACGTTTTTTAAATAACAATGGTATCGAACATGTTTTTTCAGCCCCATATCATCCAGCTTCAAATGGAGCTGCTGAAAATGCCGTCAAATTATGCAAGCGGACTATTAAAAAGACAATAAAATCCAAAACTGACATTCATGCCGCAATGTGTCGATTTCTATTGGCGTATAGAAACACACAACACTACGCAACCGGAGAAAGCCCGTTATTTTTAATATTTCCGTTCGAAGCAATATCATATAGCTGTCCTAGATATAAAAACCAGTCAAGAGTGAGTCAGAGTCGCATACGTAGGTAGGTTATGACACGAGCGGTGCTCAGTTTGGAAGTCATTGACTCACCTTTTGAAAGCCTCGCCTAACGACTAATGTGAAGATATCTTGTCATTGTGTTTAGTAAAAAAATACTACTACCACGTTCTGTTTGGACAGGAAAGCAAGAGAATTCTTAACACGACTGCTCTGATTACGTACTTCAGCAATCTCGGTGATACTTTTTCGAACTTTGCATCCTGTTCCTGCTCATCTCAACTTCATCTCCCTAGCTTTTTCCCAAGTAGCTTCGGGTCGGCTTCTAGCATAATTGGGTACAGCTGAACATCCTTATTTTACTTGGAGCCACTGAGTATCAGTCCACAATCCAGTAACTGGGCAACTGACGATCAGAATTTCTGACGGTGTGTCAATAATGTTTTAGATAAACTTTGAAAGTACATGTGAATTTAATCTACTTTGGTAATTGCCCGGTTATAAACCTTCGCTTTGGGGTGCGTTAACCAGTAGGCCATCACGACATTTCTTTTATTTCAGTCATGAAAGTTGTAATAATCCCCACAGCAGTCACGGAACAGTAAAAACATAGCAATCATCACGTTTGCGTTTTCCGCCGAACGCAGTGCGAGGTTATGCTATGATAACATCATCAGGCGCATTTCGATTATTTTAATAAGTTTTGAGGAAGCAGATTAAGTGGCAATCGGTGACGAAGATGTTAGAGAATTTGTCATGTTCAGAGGCATTTTCTGCCAGTCCACCGGTCCATAGGAGTCGGCAGAAGTGTTCCTATATCTTACATAGAATCTACTTTTCTCCAGTAACTACATTGTATTGTACAGCATTTAATTGACTTATTGAAGCAACTCTATGAATATGGCACTGGTGGATGAAGTCCTTTCGGAAACTTTTAGGATTGAGTCTGGTGTTCCACAGCGGTGTATTTTGTGGCCCTATTCAATACTAAAAAAATATCTGATGTGATTTGTATTATTTCGTAATCAGGTCGATATCTTCCTGTCCTTGTACCGTTTAATTTGGGCACAACACAATTTTTTCTTGCATTCTGTCTCATCACCCTTCGCGCTATCATATCCTTTTCTTTTATCACTTCTCATGTAACTAATTGATCCGTATTTTCTTTGGCCTCTCACAAGTATACTCATAATACTTTCAGTAAAATTGACATGGCCGCACCAAGACAAAAGATCCCCTTTTTACTTTTCAGTCACTTGGCGCCACTTTCAAATTTTCTCTAATATACTTATTTCTCACTTTGTGCTTTGTCGTCACACCACATATCCACCTCGACATTCTTATCTCCGCTACATGGAATCTTTTTTCATCCGTCTTATTCACAGCCTAACATTCTGATCCATACAGTATGACAGAACTCAGGTTGGCTAATGAGAAATAGCAGCAAATATTTTAATTCAATTTCACATTTAAAACTAAAGATATTCATACTTTTTTGTTTTGGCATAAGTTCTGGTCAATAGTTGTGTGAAGGTCGAAAATAAAACCGCAAAACGATAACAATATCTAATGTTGTCGCATCGGTTTAGTTGCTTATCAAAAAAAAAATATCACGCTTGTGGTGAGAATCCTGAATTACTTTATTGTAAGAGTCGTAGCCGCTTGGCGATCTAAATAGTTCTTTAACATATTAACTACTACTTATACTTAGTGTGCAACTTACCAACACGCGGAACATACGGGCATGTGAGAATCATTAATCTTTACGGTGTACGATACTAGTTATAAATAAACTTTGATTGGTACTATGTGAAGTGTTTTACATGTTGGTCACACCTGCTACCTAACACATAACCAAACACACAAACAATTACAGTGTACAGTTCAGCAACTACACTCTGACCCGTACATTAAATGGTCGTACACCATAAAGATTCTCACATGCACGTATGTTCCGCGTGTTGGTAAGTTGCACATTAAGTTTAAGTACTAATTTGTTGTGACAAGCGAACATATTGATTCTCATTGTCATGCAAAAATAAGGTCAATGAACGTAGATCGTACAACGATTTTAAAATGATTTGTTTTTCAATAAAAGCGTCTTGACACACAGTACATTCCAAGCACCAGTAAATAAGTGCTATTTAAAGTGCTATATTGGGCACGCCATAATTATGGCAGTAAGTCGCCTCTTTGAGGCGTAGCTGGAAGGATCTCACGGCATCCTCACCTTCCGTAACACGCAGGTCCTCACCGGACATGGTAAGTTAAGAAGGTTCCTGCACCGGATTCGTGCGGAAGTGACGCCCGAGTGTCACTATTGTGCGGATCACCCGGAGGATACGGTGAACCTTACGGTGGAAGTCTGCTTTGCAAGGGCGGAGCACCGTCGTACTGTCGTCAATTTAGAATCAAAACCCTCGTAGAGGCGATCGGTGACGACGAGCTTTCACATCTGGCTCTGGTTCAGGTTATGATTCGGGGCCAGAGGGAATGGAAAGCAATCACCTACAGCGGTGAGCAAGGTGACTAAAACCGCGAGGGAGAGTAAATCCTCAAACCCCTCCAATCATCACTTGAAGACAAACCAGGTGTCATGAGTCACATGACAATTTGCACCACCAATGAACATTTTTGGGTATTTAAATTACCCGTTCATTCAGCCAGAATTTTTTTTGGTGTGGTATTTGACTAACGTCTCCATACATCAGACGAATGTTTTTCTTTAGTGGGAACTGCTCCACCAAGAGTCTTCAACTTTAAAATATTTTTTTTCCTAACCGACGCATATTGATGGTCAAATGCAGTCTTTGAATTCGCGATCTTCACGGGTAGAGTTTGCAAAGTTGTGACATTCAACCAAAAAAATAAAACCTATTGGCCTTAACAGGATTCGTCGCTTTTGCTGACATCTCTTTGAGGCGCGCGTAGAATATAATTCTAAGTCCACTCAAGCCGGTCCTTATCGGACAGAAAACTAATAATTGTTCACCATCTACAAACCCGCCCCTACAATACTCAGGAATCGCACTGCGAATCCTAATGTCTCCTAAGGTCTCCTGCAGTGAGTATTTTCCGCAGCCTACCCAAATGTCCTTCCCGTGGTATTGTTCGTCAAGTCGTTGAGCTCCTTAGTAGTCCTGAGTTGAGCTTTGCGAATACTGACAAATGTTGACGCGTCCGCTCAAATCTGTATGGTTCTTTCTTCAAAAGACCATCTCAGACTAATCTGCATGGTTATCATGTGATTTGACCATTACATATTTACTGTATGGACCTTAAAAGAGACTTTGACCTCTGAGTTTGTTTCGGTGTTTCTTCTCAGGGTAGTCAGCTAGAAAACACCGGCCTCATCTAGCTAACGCTGACGAAAAAAAAATTTGTTTGACGTGTAAAAGTGTTTTTTTAAAACCTAAATAAATATCATTTATCAGTGAGAGCAGTGGTGGCCGAGTGGTAACGGCCCCGATTTACGAGTTGTAGGTCACGAGATCGAACCTAGCCAGGCGCATTACTTTGTGTAATTTATTTCATCACCACTGCTCTCAAAACGGTGAAGGAAAACGTCGTGAGGAAACCGGCATGTCCTAGAACCAAAAATTCGAAGACATGTGACATTCAGCAACCCGCACTGGGCCCACGTGGTGGATTACGGCCCATTCCCTCTCCTAGATAGGAGGCTTGAGTCCCAAGAGTGGGAACATTAAAAAGGCTGGTGAAGATGATGGTGATGATTTATCAGAGGTCGAGGCGTGACCATTGACTCTCCCTTACGCTTTCTGCCACTTTCTTCGCTCGCATCATTGTTTAGTGGAAGGAGGTGATGACTGCCGTCTTTATTGGATTCTTGTTCTATACCATGGCCTATACTAGGACCGGAAGCAAGAATTCGGGTTTTCGAGGTGTTACTCGGGACTGATCAACGTTGAGCACTTACCAAGTGTATGGTCGGTTTTGAGTACAATTTCTGAGTGTGGACTGAGGATTGTGAGGAGATGTGGATGAGACTGGTAATTGTTACTACTTTATTTATTTGTTTCTATTTTTTGTATTTTTGAAATCAGGTTAGAGCACTATTTCTTAGAGGTGAGGGTGAGAAGAAACAATGAACAAGTCTGTGTAAGATCATTATTTTACGCCAAAACAGTTGTTTCTAAACAACACGACAAACTACTTCGACATTTAAACTTCAATCAACTTAGCCGTAACAGGAGGCACAGACTGTTGTATCTGGGGTCGAACCTTCGCCCGAGCCTAGTCTCCTACCGTTGGGTTTCATTTTACACATTTTATTGTAAACATAAAAAAAAAATTGTAAGCGTGCAAGAATACGTAAAAACAATAAAATAAAACCTCCTTCTAAAAACCCATATGGAATTCGAACACCCTTCGTGTTACATGCAAGTCACTGTGCTACGGTCTTCGATGATCAAATCAAAATAGACATAAATGACATAATTGACTGATTGGCTCCTTATCGATAATTACTGCAACGCTCCTTCATAAAAATAGCGTGATTATTATGTTTCCAGAGTTATTATTTATTAACTAAATAACATGATGTCATTTTGTGCATTCAATTACGAACAAAAACCTTTCGAAATCAATATTGCTTACCTCCCATAACTTATAGCGTGATAATATGTACCCTTAAGCCTTCCTTGGTTTACAAAGAACATTTTTGCTGAATTTCAATTCAATCTATCCAGTAGTTTTGGCGTGAAGCCGTACCATACTACACACAGACAAAAAATCTAAAAAGTCATTTTTTGTCATCAGTTACGATTTTCTAACAAAAGCCACTTATTTTTTCTCTAAAATTCTCAATGTGCAGTTTTTCTTTCATTACTGTTTTATTATATGTATAGATCAACACCTACCTACACAGAATACATGATGTGCATCATCTTGGATGATTGGGAGACGGGTGTACCGCAGTAGGAGCGGTGATAAATAACTTATGCTATAACGACAACATGACCCTCCTTCTAACAACTGAAGAATTATGAAATCCGGCTTAACAAATGTTTTAACAAAACATTTGTTGTAGTAATATTTCATGTATTTTATTTTTTGTGTATATATAATTATGACAGACAGATATACCTAATATCTCACGCGCCAGCAACAGCATTACAGCGTCAGCAACAAGAGCGAGATACGTTCGTTCCACAAGCCTGCAACACCGGTAGCGCTAAGAAGAGACCTACTGAGATCTTGGCGTCATCAGCTCGATACACAATTACACACACAGCACACATGTACATTAGCATCATGGTGCATTGACCACAAAAATTGTATGTAATTAAGTTAATATAATGGTTCTGGTCTGCAATACAATAGTAGTTGTCAAGTTTTGTTTAGGTAGAAAAATCATTCGATGACATCTCCCGTCCTTGGGCGGGGTGAGAATTGTTCTTTCCTTGCCTTCATCACAGGGGTTTCACTTTCACAGTACCCGTGGCTCCAATAGGCTTGTCTTTGCTGACAACTCCGTGAGACGCACGTGGAACAATATTGACGGTTACCTGACGATCGAACGGCAAGCTACTCATTCCTCGCTGTTCGCAAGCTCGCGCCTACGGTGGCCTTTGTAAATCGATCTGTAATCGACTTTATTCTCAGGTAAATTAACATAAAAAAAAAAAATACAATTAATTGAGAACCTCCTACACAGTCACGTGGGCAAAACCGACCTACATGTTAAACACATGGCTGAAAAATAAAGTAATATTATTTTACAGGAAACCAGCGATAAGATAGTGGTATGGTAAAAACCAAATTGTTATCAGGACAAACCTATGCGAGCTTGTTTATCAAAGAAACGCGGTTCCAATAGGAAATAAAAACATGGCACTGGCAACCCTTTGCTTTAATATCCTTCGGGCTGTCATCGAGAGTGCACGTCTCATCTGCTGAAACAACTTAGTCTGAAAAAGATGTACAGCACGCGTGTTTTGGTGCTGTTAGCACTGCTCGTCGGGTTTGCGCATTGCTTCTCGTGGGGTGAGTACTTCCTATATTGTGAATTTTGTTATTATTCTTAATTAATTTCATTTTTTGTTGAACGTCGGTTTACTATATCATAACCATTTTACTTCCGATACTAATAAATACAAAAAGGTGGGTTATTAATTTTTAAATGAGAATTCAATTATTAGGCATTATTCTAATTACATTTATTTTTAAAAGTTAACAAAAAAAATAAGTTACGATATTTCTTTATTGGCCACGTGATCTAACTTCTGATTTTATAACTAAGCAACTTGAAAATGAGATAGTCTCTAATAAACACATTTTTCTTTTTTACAACGCTAACTAAATATTTTTAATACCAAAAACGCGCGAAGCAAGCAATTATAAAATCATCGATATTTTCTGGTTGCTAACAAAGAACTTACCTCCACAGTGTTTTGATGACACAACTTCAACTGACACTTTTTATCAAAAAAGTTACCTACCTGAGTAATATTTATCAATATACTTGAACAGTGTTATGATGAAGTAAAATAACAAGGTAAACCACACAAACTTTATAAAATCTGTAATTTACACTTAAAGATATGGCTGCACTCAATCGAGTACAGTGACCTTTAATGGGTTAATAATAAGAATTTTGTCAACTCGAATTTAAACCACTTTCAATGAATTAAACTAGTTGTTAAGTGACGTAGGTATGTGTTAAGAATAGTTGTTTCTTCACCACAAGATAATAAATAAGATTTAAAGAATTTATTTCTCACTAAGAACAAGATTCGCTTGATGAATTAATCTGTTTACAATGGATCATGGCGGAGTCCCAAATAAAATTTTGCTGACATATTTTTTTAGCGCCAACTGATGAAAAATATACAGATTAAATTTCTAAATATTTTTTTCTCAGACATTACTATTAAAAGAATCTTTATTTTAAAGATATTCCAGTTTAAAGTTAATGAGATTACGTATAATATGTTAATAATACCTACGTACCTCCTTGAGAATTAAAAAAAAGCATTTTTGAACGTACGACAAGTTGTCATGTTTTTTTTTTTTCGGTGGGGAAAATCGTCCAATGACAACCCCCGCCCTTGGGCGGAGCGGGAGATAGTGTCAGACTCTTACTGACTAAAACACCTACCCCGTTCCTTCAAGCCTTCATACCGGGGCTCGAGTTCCCTTTCGGATAACCCTGGCCCCAGTAGGCTTCGACCCGGCTGGGCCCCTGCTGTTGCTGACAACTCCTTGAGGCGCGCGGGAACAGTGCGCGCCGTCGACGACTTGGGCTTGGTCCGGACGGTTACCGGACGGCCGGACAGCGAGCTACCTATTGATCACTGTCCGCAAGCCCGCGCCTACGGTGGCTGGAAATCGGGACCGGAATCCCGGCGGCGGCGAGATCGCCGTTGCCTGATGCGATCGGCCTCCTCCTTAGCGAGCATTACTGCTTCGCAGAAGTCGGCGACCGCCTGCCACTCCTCCTCGCTCCGGACCATGGCCTCAACCAAGGCCCGGCGTGAGAGCTCTCTGCCGCCGATCACCCCCACGAGGGCACGGCACACATACATTGTTTTAAATCCGAGCATAAATCACAGATACAACTAGGTAAAGAACATAATTAGTATCCTTACGGCGACGAATACAGACGAAATCATGATTAATTTCGCTCGAAAAGTGCATTTCTACCATTGCATAGTAGAGCCCGCGATCACTCACGTAATATTTTTATTGTGCGTTGCGGTCGATGTTTGTGAATTGTACCGTTACCTTATTTTGGCTATTACTATGTATGTACCTATGTATATTATAAAGTTTAAGGTTAGTGCAAAACCGGACGACGATTTTTCTCAGATCAATGGACATACAGAACAGATAGTAGAATTTATCGATGGTTGGAAGATGAAAGCACTAACGACAAAGATATAATTGAAAGTGACACTGATGATGCGCAATCAGAAGAAAAAGGCTGCTTGCAAGAATTCTCACATAGTACGAATACAGAGCAAGAAGGAAATAGCACAGGGTCGGACTTGGAAAATCGGGAACTTTTACTTATAAATCTTACATTAAAAGTATTCTACGTATGTAGAGAGCGCGCGAACTTTCGTCCCAAGTATAGGCGCGCCTACTGGAGTGTTAAATCTATTACTATCTAAAATATAACTTTTTAACATATCTATTCTGATATTTTCTAGGCTGGTATTTAAAGAGTTTTGCACCTTCACAAAATATAAAGTATTTGCCAAAAGTCTTTGTTCTGGGTTTCCATAGTTTAATGTTGCTAAGATGGTATTTTATTTTGGTGAATTTTAATTCTAACTGGGCTGAGCTGGATCACTAGTAGACGTGAATGTGGAAGAAGGCTATGCTCGCAACAACTCTCATCGCATCCCCATAATACAGCAACATTTAGAGGCAGTTTCCGTTACGCTGCTGCGAAGGTATGGAATAACTTGCCACCGCCTATTAGAGCAATAAACACGATAAGTACCTTTAGAAGACGTTTACGGCAGTATTTGATTGATGCGCAGCGTAAGTTAAACTTTACCAATTTAAACGCTTCGTTAATATAATATATGTCGGTTTCACTGTTAAATTACATTATTTGTCTCACTGACACTACGTAATCTGAGTGTAATATTTTTAATTCCTTTTTTTTATTGCCAAAGTGTAAAATTCTTTTTTTTTCTCTCTCTTTTTTATATGTAGGTACTTATACATTTGGCGGAATGCAACCTGTCTGTTGCGCTCAGCTACCTTATGTATAATGATAATTGTTATGTAACACGAACTACAGTACATTCAATTGCTTAGGACCGGAATTTACGTCTAGTTTTGATGATTACTTTTTTATTCTTCGTACTTACATATGTGTTCTTTTTTCCTTTTACATATATATATGTATATATATCTATCTCTAAACACCTGTTATTTATAATTTACTACACACTAATTTTTATTTATACCTACACTCATTAATATACGTATATTTATTTACCTCACACCTAACAAACTGATTAGCATCCGTAGACTCATAGTAAGGTTCAGTTGAAAACCAGCGTCAGGCAACTGCTACGTAGTGGCCTGGCACTATGCTGAACTGGACCTATTTGGCGCAGCCGTGAGACACAATGTGTATGTATTTTTTTTGAAATTATGTGTTTCCATAATTGTTATTTCATTGTGGGTTTTATGTGCCAAATAAACGTGTTTTCTTTCTTTCTTTCTTTCAGTGTAGGTATATTTTGCCTCATAGAATCTTTTTCACTACGAGATGCATGTTATGTATGCGTAAAGTTTTTATTTCATCGTAATGTTTTCTGTACTTGAAAGATGATTATAGTTCAACAATATCGTAATGACTTTATTTTGGGAGGTTTGAATAGTTTTGAGTTTTGGTTTGACAGTACAATCTCAGATTTCTATCAAATACTCTAGATGTGACTTTGCCACAGAGTTATAGATAGACTTACGCACTTTATGAAGGACACGAGTTATTGTTTTATGTGAAATATCGTTGAGAGATGTAAGCTCTGAGATAAGATAGTTTGCCATCTAAATAAATGTCTAGGTTTTTTTTTTCGGTGGGAAAATCATCTAATTCATTAAACACCAAGCTAACGCAACACCCCAAAAAAGACCCCAAGCGGTTCGCGCATCTAACCGCCGTTTGCGCGGAGGAGACGCATATCCTCCCTATTAGTTATTATTGATATTTTGTTATGTTACCTACTTTTAAGATTGCGTCTTTAACGCGTAAATAAACTGTTTTTCTTTCTTTCTTTCTTTTCTTTCTTTCTATTGTCTTACTATTGTGTCTCAAATTGATAGTATCTGAAAGGTTAATGACATTCCCCACTCTTGGGTGGAGCGGGGGATATTGTCAAACTTTTACTGACTAAAAACCCACTCCAGTTCCTTCCTTGCCTATCGTACCGGGGGCTGAGCTTTCGGAGCTAACCCTGGCCCCAGTAGGTTTCGACCCAGCTGGGCCCCTGCTGTTGCTGACAACTCTTTGAGGTGCGTGGGAACGCGTGCCGTCGACGACTTGGACTCGGTCCGGATAGTTACCGGACGGCCGGACAGCTACTCATTGCTCGCCGTCCGTAAACCCGCGTCTACGGTGGCCAGAAATCGGGATCGAAATCCCGGCGGCGAAATATGTCTAGTTATTTTTTATGGTGAGAAATTCCCGACTGTTGACCAGACAATTTATTTATTATTTATTTATTTAATCTTTTTTTTCTTTTTTTGTATTCATGCATTCTATATGTGACCAAATTATGGAATTATTTCAGTGCCGTAGTCTTTTTCTTCTTCTCGAATCGACAGTTTTCTCTTTCCTCAAAGTTTTGGGCCCAGTATGTTGCCACGTTTATACGAGTAGCGGCATCAGTGGCGTCTGTACAGATGTTAGGATACTTTGGGCACTCTAATAAGTGTGCTTTTGTCTGGTCAGGAGCACCGCACTCGCACTGGGTATCGAAGGGGTCTATAATACCCCGTTTTGCCAGGATATTTTTGCAACGGCGTACTTGAGTGCGCAACCTATTGATAGATTTCCACATAGGCCACTGCAGATCGCTTCCGGGTGGCAGATGTTCCAGGGGTTGAACGAAGCCGGGCGGTGGTAAGTGGCGTTCCTCCAACAACATACATCTCACTGTGGATGGTTGGTTCCGAATGGCCTGTGTGAAGCGGAGAAAGCTCTTCTGACTTCTAAGTCTATCCGAAGCTGATGATGCCATATAATTGAATCGCTTAAAAACTTTTTCTTTTTAGTTTCTATAATTTTTAATGTTGGCTTTTGGTCACAGAAAGGCCATGACAGCCGCATCGTAACCTAATACAAGTAAAGCTTTGAACACTATCTTATTATCAAAGATAGCAGCACTAGTGAGAGGCTCCGATAATATAATAAATAGTAATAATAAAATAGCCATTTATTTCCAAACTTTGGGATACAATATTTTTTGTGTGACTGTTATAGAATGTCCCTCCGTTCGGTGTGCCTTTTAGCATAGGCCTCCTCCAACTGCCTCCATTGGACTCAGTCCATTATCACCCTTGTCCAATATGGACCCAAGGTCAGGCGGATATCGTCTTCCCATCGTCTTGTTGGACAATCCTGTTTTCTGACGCCATCTCTTGCGTGCCATAGGGTCACTTGCTTGCTCCATTTGTTAGCCGTGCAGTGAATCATGTGACCCATCCAGCCCCATTTTAGATGGTCAATTCTGGTCAGGATGTCTGAATCTTTAGTTCTTTTCCATATTTCCTATTATATACTCGTTGGCATTTTGCAAGTTTCTCGCGATGGTCCTGGTTGAGAGACCATGTCTCATAAGCCATATCTAATGCAAAGAAGTATGCAGGTGTTAAGAGTTTTTTCTTGATCGCAATGCTCAGCTCTTTACTTTTCATTATTTCTTTCAGAGACCAGTATGGTTTCCAATCACAGGCTATTCTTTTGTTAATTTCCTTAGTCGTTTGCTCTTTAGGGGCAATTATTTAGCCCAAGAATACATACTCTTGTCTACTCTCCACATAAGCAGTGATAGACTTATCAGTGGTAGGTCGCGGGTTCAAACCCAACTAGGCGCATTACTTTGTGTAATTTATTTCATCACGGTGAAGGAAAACGTTGTAAGGAAACCGGCATGTCCTAGAACCAAAAATTCGATGACATGTGACATTCACCAACACGCACTGGACGTGCGTGGTGGCTTACGGCCCATTCTCTCTCCTAGAGAGGAGGCCCGAGTCCCAACAGTGGGAACATTAAAAAGGCTGATGATGATGATACATACTCTTGCACATATTCAAATGTTTTTCCATCCAATTTTATGGCAACCCCTTCAGAGTTAGTCATCAGTTTTGTCTTAATGTCGTTCATTTTTAGACCTACTTCCTTACTTTCGTTAGATAGATAGGTAGATAAATTCTTTATTGTACACCAAAAATAAAACAATGACTTATAAAACTTAAAATTAATAGGGTGTCACAATGGGCGGTCTTATCGCTAAAAGTGATTTTTAGTGAGGTTTGCTAGCGTTTGTACAATTGTTTGTTGTTTGTCTGGGTCTACTTCCAGCAAAACGAGGTGATCAGCAAACCTCAGATGGTTCAAGAGGCTGCCTCTGATATTGAGGCCATATTCATCCCAGTTGAGATGGATCATCCCAGTTGGGGGATGAGCTGCTCGCGTCCGTAGGATTTACTTGATTTCTGACCACCCTACACGTGTCCCCTGGGTACACCCTCCAACCACCCATGGCCCCACCGACATCATGTCATATGGGCCGAAACGCAAGGAGACGGCTGCGGACACAGACCACCCATATAAAAATATGAGCGTGCTGTCACCGCAGCCGCTTCTTGACTCCTTTACAAATTTCTGCGTCCTGTCCCTCAATGTGCCTTTCTCCCCATTCTGGGGCGGCAACCTGCTGACACCCCTCTCATGGGTTTTCGTACGCCACAGACAACGAAGCGAGTTCGCTGCCCGACCCTGGCCCGTCCTCTCTTTCGAGCTCGCTCCTTGCTCTATGCCAGCTGTATGCGAAGGCTTTTAGTTGACGGAAGTTAGCCTCAGAGGCGACGAGGTCGCAGTAGTAAACTGGTCCCTCCTCCAAGCGAGTGATCCCGTCCATCATCTTTCTTCTCTGATCTTCATACAAGGGGCATCGCCACAAAACGTGGTCCAAGCACTCGTCCTCCTCTCCGCAGTAGCACACACTGACTTCACATAACTTCATATCATACAACCTTTTGCGGAAACATCCATGCCCTGTCAGGATCTGGGAGACCTGATAGTCCGGTTCGACCCAGGTTGCCCCAAGTCTAACCGCCACGTCCGGGAAGAACCGATATAGTTCCCTACCCCTGTCCTCCTTCTCCCACCTCTGCTGCCACTTGGCTACAGCCTCGCTCGCGATGACCCTTCTCCCCGCCCTGAACGCATCCCGCGGCAAGCCACGAATGTCGTCGATGTTGCCCGCACGAGCTACCTCGAGGTCCGCCGGCAGCACCCCAGCCAAGACCGGAAGCGCCGCCGTGCTGACGGACCGGTAGGCCTTCGTCACCAAGATGAGAGCGGGCCTTTGCGTCCGCTGCAGTACAGCCCTAACCATGTGAGTATTCACACGCCTCCACCAACATCCCGCCGCGTAGGTGATGGTGGCGACAAAAATGCCCTTGTACAGGACCTTAAGGGCCCGGTACCTTATGCCCCAGGATGAGGCGGAGACGCGCGACATCTTGCCCAGCCCCGCTGCAGCACGCTCGCCGATGGACTGAGCGTGTTCCCCGAACGATAGATTCGCGTCGATCACCACCCCCAGGACCCTGGTCGAGCGCACGCTTTTGACCGATGCCCCACCGAGGCGGACCGTGGGAGGCCGCTTTGCCAACCCCCCCTTCAGCGTCATAGAGTATGACTTCGAAGGGGAGAAGCCCAGCCTATTGCGGTCCCCCCACTCAGTAATGAGTGCCATGGCGCACGAGGCCGAAGCCTCAATGCCGGCTCGAGAGTCCGACTCGATGAGGACCGTAAGGTCATCCGCGTACGCGATCACCCGAACGCCAACTGGGAACGGCAACCGAAGCAAATCGTCCAGGAGAAGGTTCCAGAGTGGTGGTCCCACTACAGAACCCTGCGGGCACCCCATGGTCGAGACCTTCCAGACAATCCTGCTCCCGGCGAAGAGTCCGACTCGGCGGTTAGTGAAGTACGCCGCCAGCATCCTATAGATGTTTGGCGGGCACCCACCCCTCTTCGCCTTGAGCAGGATCATGGGCCACCATGCATTGTCGAAGGCCCCGGATATGTCCAGGAAGATGGCCTGTACATACCTGGACCGGCTGCTTTGAACGGTGTCCACAATGGAGTTTAAGGCCGTCAGCGTCGACTTACCCCGAGAGAACCCGTGCTGGGCCGACGATACCCCGCTCATGATCGCGGGGGCACAAAGCAACAAAATCCGCTCAAGGATTTTACCCAGGACGGGGAGAAGAGTGATGGGCCGATACGCTTTGGGATCGGTCAAGGGCTTGTCGCCGCCCTTTGGCAGAACGATTAGCCTACCGTCCTTCCACGTATCGGGGAAGACCCCCTCGGCAACGCACATGCCAAACATGTGTGTCAGCTCGGCACTAGCCACCCGCCACACACGCCTGACTATGCCCGCCGTGATCCCATCGATTCCCGGAGCAGTGTTAGGGAGATCCTTGACTATTTTCTCCAGGTCCTGACACGACAGAGGAGGCGCATCCTGACCCGATGGGATGCAGGCGGCCGCCAGTCGCACTTGCCTGTGGTACGCGGTGTCCCGCGACGGATCGTCGTCAGGGCACAGGGCACCCACCAGGCCCCGCATGGCTCCGCCTACATCCACAGCGAACCCCTCCGCAAGCTTGGTGCCGTTCACCACGTTTGGTGGGGGTCGAAACCTGCCACTAGCGGCACGATATGCCAGGCCCCACGGATCCTGGTTACCTGTGACGGCCAGCTTGCGGAAGAAGTCAAGCTGCGCCTTCTCCATCGCTGCCCTATAGCTACTGCGGCATACATGAAAGGCATTCCTCGCACTTGCTTCCCGATCCCCACCCACCTTTCTTACGTCCTGCCAAGCTTTCCTCAACCTATTATTCCTTTTGCGCAATGACTCCAACGCGGGAGACCACCATTCATACCCTTTCCCTTTTTTACGATCGCCGCACGTGCCCAGGCATTCATCAGCTGTCCACGCGATAATCCGCGTGAACTCCTTGCATACATCACCTGCAGGCCTCGACCAGTCAATTGTCCCCACTCTCTCGTGGATCCTAGCCTGAAATCGGTCCCAGTCCACTCCACGCTCCCGAAACCTCTTTGGCACCTCCGACGGCTCCGCAGTAAGAGTGAGCCCACGGGCTCTCGTACCACATAACCTGAGAGTGATCAGGCGATGGTCGCTGCTACTCGCGTGTTCGTGGACCCGCCACTCGGAAACATCGACGCCGCGAGTCGTGACGGTGACATCTATGTTGGACTCCCCATTGATGGTGCCAAAAGTGTATGGCTGTCCTGGCGCATTGTGGATTACTAGATCGTGGGCCAGGATGAATCCCTCCATTTGTTCACGTCTACTGGCCACTTCACGGCCTCGTCCAACATAGTGTCGTGGTGCAGAATGCCATAGAGGCGAGTGGGCATTCACATCCGCCCCCAACAGCACACGGCGGCCCCTGAGGTCTCCCATAACTCTCCTGCAGTGCTCCAGATGCACTGCTATGTCTTCCGAGTACTGGAAGTATGCGCTGACGATGTGTAGCGACGACTTCCCCCAGGTTATGTGGCACACAATGCAATGCGCGTTTGTGAGGTGCCGCAGCACCGCACACGCCATATCCGTGCGCGCCAAAAATACTCCGGCCTTGGGGTTGGGCCCTTCCGGTAAGATAAGTAGTGGCCCCCCTATCGACAGTTCCTGATGAGCCGTGTAAGGTTCCTGCACCAGGATGACGTCCAGCCTCTCCTCCTCCGCGATCCTTGGGAGCTCAGCCGTAGCCACCGCTGAGCCCTGCAAGTTAAGTTGGCCGACGCGCAGCTCAGCCATGGTAATTTGTCTGGCTTACCGCGCTCTGCTCGGCGTGTGCCCTGGCGGGGCAATCACGCGATGCGGTACGGTGCGTCTGCGCCCCCTTGCGCCCGAACCGCTTGCATGTTGCACACGTGGGGTTGGCGGCTTGGCATTCCGCGTTCCGGTGCCCCTCCTCTCCGCAATTGCCGCAAACCATGGTCTTGGCCCGACAATATTTCTCGGGATGGCCAAATAGCTGGCATCGGTTGCAGCATGTGACGGAGACATGATCCGTCACCTCAACGACGTCCCACCCAAGGTAGATGCGGCCCTTGGTTATTAAAGTCTGCCGCAGATCCCTAGAGGCTTGGCACACCCACCTCGTTCTATTGCCGTGTCTGTTGCGCTTAAATATTAGGCGCAGCTCCCGCTCCAGCCTCTCTCTTGTCCACGTTTCATCCTCTTGGAGGTTCTGCTCTTTCAGATCGGTGAGCACCGTCTCCAGCGATGTGTCCCGGTCAATACCCGTCAGGGCTATAAGTGGCCAGCGCTCGGTTGGCTCCACCGTGCGTAGGGTGGGGGGGACCGCCTTCTTCAAGGTGTTGGCTGCCGCTACCGAAGTGGTCTGGACCACGACCCCGGCATTGCCGACCTTTCTAACCCCGGCAATTTGTAACCCCAGTTGCCCTGGTCTAACCGCGCCCAAAAGAACGCGCCGGGTGTCCTCCGCCGTCTTCAAAGCTTCCTTCTGGTCTTCCGCTGGATAGATGACGACTGAGGGACCGGGAGGGCGAGCAATAGGGACCGGTTCCTGCCCTTTTCCCAGCCTAAGCGCGTTGGCGAAGCTCTTGGTCTTCGGGGGCTGCCCCTCAATTGCCACGCCATGAGGCGCAGGCGCCGCGACTCCACTCTTCACATCTCGCTCCGCCAGAGCAGCCCTATTCTCCGCCGCAGCAACCCGCAGAGATAAGTGCATTATAACTGCACTCAGGCGCTCCGTGTGTACCCCAATTGCCGCAATCTCGTCCTTGTTAAGTTTCGACGTCTTCGCCTTTACCGCTTCCATTATGCCCTTGGTCGAGGCTGAAGCCAACCCTGCTAGTACGTCGACCGGTGCCGCAGATAGATCGCTGTCGGGCTGAGCTCTGTCCGTCCCAGCCGCGGGGGGGGGTGGTGGCGATGGCGGCGCGGGTACCGGCCGCGACAACAGACCCCCAATTGGCGGCACTTCCACGCGGCCCTTTCTTATTCCCAGGCAGCGTCGCAGCGCTCCTTGCACCTCCTCCGGTGAGGTGAGGTACCTCCTCTTTTCGCCGGGCATGGCGGCACCTTCCTCCGCCTCCATCGGTGATTCCGGCCGTGGCTCTCCCAACGGGGTGCTAAATCCCTGCGGGGGGGTGCGTGCCAGTGATTGCCGCGGAGTGAATCCAGCTTCCTGCCTCATCTCGCACAGCATACGCAGCTCTTCGGCCTTGCGCTCCATTTCCGCCTCTATTAGCTCTTGCTGGAGGCGAGCCGCGTCATTCTCGGCCATGGTTGGGGGGGTGCCGGCGGCGAGGCCGCTGCACCGTATCAGTGGAGAGCTAAACGCAGAAGGGCCCTAAACGCTCCCTCCCACCTAAGCACACCCTCCCTGTCTGGATTTGGTGGACGTCTTTTCCTGTATAATAAATTGTACCTTTTTTTTTTTTTTTTTTTTTTTTTTTTGTGGTCCTAGTCCCCTTTTCTTTTGCTATCCACTTCACTATACCTCTCCACTGTCAATATAACACCGGAATATAGCACCGTTATAAAAAGCACTATACGCGACACTGTTCGTGTATCACTTCATCACTACACTTTGGCAAAGTCCTTTTAACTGTTCGTGTATCAAATAATCTTTCTAAGTCCGAGAAACTGTTCGTGTATTAAATTAGATTTTTTCTAAGTTCATGAACATAAATTTATACCACACCGATGGGATCAAGTTGAAGAAACACTATTGCAAGGCTGGTGTTGCCGGCGTTTGCCGCCGATTTTTGGCAAAAATTTTCTAAGTGTCAAACTTGCACTTACCCTTGTTTGGGGCTCCCAGATCACGTTCCCGGCCGGAAAAGCCGTGGAAACCCTCGGGAAACCCGGAAAATTCGGGAAAACTTCAAGGTTCCTAACTCCTCTGGGCCGCCTCGGGGAACCTCCCGGGAGCAGTCCTGACGCCCCCCGGTGGGCACACACCCGGGGGGGGGAGGGGTGAGGGTTAAAACGTCAAATTCGTGGGGGTGGGGGACCGCACTGACAAATGTCACTGTCACTAACGTCACTATCGCTGAGGGGTGCGGGGGGACCGCACTATAACTGTCACTGTCAGATAACAAACGTCACTTTCGCGGGGGGGGGGATCGCTCCACAAGTGTCACTGTCACACAGGGCATCCAAGTGTCACTGTCACTGTTAACCGTCACTATCGCACTTCACTACCGCGCCGCGGGGGGAAAACGTCAACACGCTCCGCCCACGGGTATCGCGATCTCGCTTCAATTCCAAGATGGCCGCGGGGTTCTATGGACAATCACTAAGGAAAGACAAGGAGGAACCGAGTTCCGAGTTCGACCAATCAGAAAAAAGATTCTGGAGACAACGTCCGCACGTCCGCACCGCACAAGCGCAGGCAGCGAACCCCCCCGTTTACTGCTCGTTTAGCACTACCCAGTGTCCCCTGGGTAGTGCTAAACGAGCAGTAAACGCGGTGGTAGGCCATAGCATCGGCTGCCGGCTTTAAAGTTACCACCCACCAGACAAAGCCATGCCGCCAAGCGATCCGTCGTGTTCCGGCGTGATGTCTGGTGAAGCCGTACGGTGGAATTTGGGTCTGAGCAGTTGTGTTGCGATGTATACCGGTTTTGATGCACCAGCTGTTGTTGCGTCGGAGGTTTGATCGTGGAGGGTAGCGGGATCCGAAGCACGGTGCTCCGCTGGCCGACCGTAGGTAGTTGGGGGCCCAAGTAGTGTGCCAGCCACACACGAAAGGCTGCCCCGCCAACTGCGAAAAATCCCGGGGTGGCCCCATCGTGCCGGTTGGCGACCGGGTGAGAGGACCCGATGGCGATCCCTGGGGGGGTTCGGGCGTCCCCGCAGTCTCCAGATCAACCCTCCACTGGCGCGGCAACTCTGGTTGTGTTGTCGAGGTTAACATCGCATCACCTCGCTCAACTGCCATCTTCCACCATTCCTATTCACTCCAAATTTAAAAAAATAGCAATGAAAGTTAAAAAGAGAAGCAAGTGTCAACAGCGGATGCACGTCCTCTCGTTCAAAGTGCACCTCTCAAACATTAGAGGACTGCACTCCAATCTCGATGCGGTCCACCACCATCTAGAGACTGACAAGCCACACTTGCTTTTCTTGACGGAGACGCAGATTAGATGTCCGGCAGATGCGGCGTACCTCAGCTACCCGGGATACTCATTGGAGCATCATTTCCTGCAACGTGCTGGGGTCTGTGTATACGTCCGTAATGACATCTGCTGTCAGCGTCTCCGTCACCTTGAGGACATAACTCTTTCCACGCTATGGCTGTTGGTGGACACTGGCATGGACAAAATTGTCTATGCCTGTGTCTATCGATCGCACAGCGGTGATCAGGAGACAACTCGAATGTTTGACCACCTCAGTGAGGCCGCCGATAAGGCTCTGCATCGGCACCCTGATGCGCAGCTCGTCGCTCTGGGGGACTTTAATGCCTGTCACCAAGACTGGCTTTTCCCGTACCAGAAGACCGACCATGCTGGGAGAGAAGCCCGAAACTTTGCGGTATCGATGGGCCTGTCCCAGCTGGTGAAGCAAGCGACTAGGGTGCCTGATGTAGCTGGTCATACTGCCAACTGTCTGGACCTTCTGCTGACCACCGACCCAGACAGATGTATCGTAACAGTTTCTTCACCACTTGGAACTTCAGATCACTGTCTGGTGAAGTCTGTGTCGTCCTTCTCCCCACTTGACTGCGACTCTCGTGGTGAACGGCGAATGTGGCGATACAAGTCAGCAGATTGGGATGAGATGCGTCACTTTTTTGCGTCTTATCCTTGGCAGCGGGTCTGCTTCTCTTTTAAAGATCCGTCGAGGTGTGCGGATGCTGTGTCCGATGTGGTGCGTCAAGCTATGGAGTATTTCATTCCTTATAGTGACGTACCCATCGGAAGCTCAGCTCACCCATGGTTCAACGCTGATTGCGTTCAAGCTGAAGAGCGTAAGCATTCGGCGTTTCTAGCCTGGGTTGACGCTCGTGACCGCAAATCTCCGGATCTGAGCTCAGCAAAGAGAGCCTTTAACCGTGCTGCCAAGTCCTACAAAAAGGCACTAAAGAAGGCTCGCTTTGACCGCATTGCCCATATTGGCACAAAGCTTTCTGCACAGCCATCCGGTAGCAGAGCTTTCTGGTCCCTTGCCAAATCGGTCGAAGCGAACTTCTGTCGGCCCACATTGCCTACGCTGGTTAAACCTGACGGAACACTGGCTCATTCGGCGAGAGAGAAAGCAGGACTCTTTGCATCTCTCTTCGCCCATAATTCTCGTCTTGATACTGGCAGTGCTACTCCACCGACTCTACCTCACTGCGACACTTCGATGCCCGAGGTTCGCATAAGGAACAAAGAAGTTCTGAGAGCACTGTGTCGTCTAGACGTGAATAAAGCTAGTGGACCCGATGGTATACCAGCGATTGTTCTCAAGGCTTGTGCGCCCGAGTTGTCTCCTGTATTGACACGCTTGTATCGCCTCTCGTTTAGGACTGGAATAGTGCCCAAGTCCTGGAAGCTTGCCAACGTGCAACCCGTGCCCAAAAAGGGCAGTCGTGCCGATCCTACCAACTATCGGCCGATTTCGATAACCTCCATACTCTGCAAGATTATGGAGCGTGTGTTGAACTCGCGCCTCATGGCATACCTAGAAGGTAACGATCTCCTCAGTGACCGACAGTACGGGTTTCGCCGCAATCGATCTACTGGGGACCTACTAGTGTATGCCACCCAATTGTGGGGCGAGGCCCTCGAGAAGAATGGGGAAGCAATTGCTGTCTCCTTAGACGTCTCGAAGGCCTTCGACAGGGTATGGCATGCTAGCCTCTTGAGCAAGCTTCCAGCATACGGCATTTCTCCTGGTCTGATTAACTGGGTAAAAGACTTCCTGAGAGAACGGTCTCTTCGAGTTGTTGTCGATGGATGCTCATCAGAGCCCATGACGACTAATGCCGGAGTTCCTCAGGGGTCAGTGCTCTCTGCAACTCTTTTCCTGCTGCATATTAATAATCTGCTGATGCCCGGTATCTATGGGTATGCAGATGATAGCACAGTTGTAGAGAGATACCTGCCAGGTGCTCGGGCTAGTAAAGAGCAAATCCGGTCCGAACGAGAGGCTATGGTAGAGCGTACGAATATCTCGCTTCAGGCAGTCTCCAAGTGGGGCGAAACCAATCTGGTGGGATTCAACGCAGCCAAAACACAGGCGTGTCTGTTCACCGCCAAAAGGAGCCCGTTCACCTCGGCTCCTACTTTTCAGAATGTATCATTGGATTGTACCGACCGCCTTCAGCTCTTGGGTGTCGAAATTTCCTCCGACCTCAATTTTGGGCGGTTCATTGAGTCCAAAGCCAAAGTAGCTGCTAGGAAACTAGGCGTTCTCGCAAAAGTCCGACGGTACTTCACACCGAGACAGCTTTTAATGTTATACAAAGCACAGGTCCGATCGTGTGTGGAGTACTGCAGCCACATATGGGCTGGTGCTGCGAAGTGCCACCTGGCAGCTTTGGACTCAGTGGAAAGGCGTGCGAAGAGGCTGATTGGTGATCCAGATTTGGTTAAGACCAATCTTCAAAGCCTTGAGCACAGGCGTAGGGTAGCCAGCCTTTCGGTGTTTTACAGATTGCATTTTGGAGAGTGTGCGCAGGAATTGCATGACTTGATTCCGCCATCTCATTTCTACCATCGGACAAACCGACGCACGGCGAGTATCCACCCTTACGTTGTTGAAACATCTACGGTCCGGACTAAGCGTTTCGCCTCGTCATTTATACCGCACCGCGTACTTCGAAGGACTGGAACAGTTTGCCTGCTGCGGTCTTTCCGTCTGATTATAATTTAGATGTCTTCAAGGCTAGAGTGAATAGGCTCTTAATAAACTAGTGCGCCTCACCATCAACGATTGCATCACTGCTTACCATCAGGCGGGATCGCAGTCAAGTACTAGTTTATAACAGATAAAAAAAAAAAAAAAAAAAGTTAAGTCTTCTGAAAATATTTTCCAGCACAGCTGTGAATAGTTTGGAGGACAGAGGATTACCTTGTCTAACACCTTTGTTAATGGGAAAAGGTCCCCCTTTCGATTTCAGTTTTATGCGGCTCTTGTTTATACTGTAGACGTTCTTGAGTATTTATATGTAGGCATTGTCCACTCCTTGCTCTTTTAAGGTGCAAAATGCAAATATGGCTAAATGCAATTATGGTTTAGGCTATCAACGCTTTGGGATAATCAATAAAAGCTATGTAAATGGGTTACTGGTATTCATTGCTTTTTCCAGTATTTGTTTGATTGTGAGAATTTGGTCAATGGTGCTATAGTTTTTTCTGAAGCCTTTTTGTGATTCTTTCTAGAATTACTTTAGCAAACACCTTGTAGACATATGAAATCAGACTAATTGGTCTATAGTTATTGATGACTTCTCTAGGCCCTTTTCTATGCAGGAAAATGATGTGGGACTCTCCCCATTGTTTTAAGTATGCCGTTATATATCTTGCTTAGAATTGGAGTCAGTTGTCCCACCATGCCCCTTACCAGCTCGTTTGGTATTTTGTACTTCTGCTGTAAGTATTGGCGGTACTTCATCACATATATAAGGTGGTTTCTCACTGGTTTTTAAGGACGTATTCACCTATTTCGACAAATATCACGGTTTTTCGGGAACCATTATGATGCTCTAGGAATCATAATTATGAGTATATCTTGGCATCAAATAAAAGACAATATATTTATCTCCAGGATGGCATAAAATAAATATTATGGTCTCATATAAAATTTTCATATAAATACGATTTTACCAACGCACTAATACAAGAAAATTACGAAACACAGAGTCTGAGTAGGAACCCGTAACTTAAATCCAGTAAACATTTTACCATAAAAAAACATAAAATAATACAGCTTCAGTAGTCTTGAACACCTATAGCTAATTATTTTGAACCTACATAAATAACTTTATGATTTATGACCAAAATAAAACCACTCTCAATATTTCTTCATACATTTTTCATTGAACGCGCGATGTCTAGCGTCAGTCCGCGCTCAGAAGCGCTTGTGAACGGATGTCCGTATCGCTCTTTTACAAAAAAATAAATACGTCGAAGCCTATACTAAAGTGTGTGCCGACTTGTATACTGCGACTACAAAGACGTGCTACTTTTTCGGACCGAAATAAAACTAAGTACAAATATCATACTTATTTTTAAAATTGGATGGATTTTATGGAGTGATAATGGATTTACTGATACAGAATGAGTTTTATTCTAAAACAAAGACCAGAAATGGCCAACGGAACTTCATATTTACATAGATATCACAATGTAGATAGTTAAGCGACTATGACAATAAAAATAAATAAATGGTTCTGAATAGTTATGTTAAAAATGGTACCATCGAAGTGACCTGATGATGATGGTGGAGCCGGAAGATAGGCACCGGAACTCCGTAGTTAATCAACGTGTCCTAGCCGTGTTTGGGCTTATTAGAATTGTCATGAGATGCACTTTGGCTGTGAGGTACTATCAACTGATTTGATGATGATGATGGAACCGAAAGTTAGGCACCGGAACTCCGTAATTAATCAATGTATCCTAGCCGTGTTTGGGCTTATTAGAATTGTCATGAAATGCACTTTGGCTATAAGGTACTATCGAAGTGACCTGATGATGATGTAGCCGGAAGATAGGCACTGGAACTCCATAGTTAATCAATGTATCCTAGCCGTGTTTGGGCTTATTAGAATTGTCATGAAATGCACTTTGGCTATAAGGTACTATCGAAGTGACCTGATGATGATGGAGCCGGAAGATAGGTACTGGAACTCCATAGTTAATCAATGTATCCTAGCCCTGTTTGGGCTTATTAGAATTGTCATGAAATGCACTTTGGTTATAAGGTACTATCGAAGTGACCTGATGATGATGAAGCCGGAAGATAAGCACTGGAACTCCATAGTTAATCAATGTATCCTAGCCGTGTTTGGGCTTATTAGAATTGTCATGAAATGCACTTTGGCTATAAGGTACTATCAAACTGAACTGATGATGATGGAACCTGAAGATAGGCACGGAACTCCGTAATTAATCAATGTATCCTAGCCGTATTTGGACTTATTAGAATTGTTATAAGATGCACTTTGGCTATAAAGTACTATCGAACTGATCTCATGATGGAGCCGAAGGGTGGAAGGTGGACACGGAAACTTCATAACCCTAGCAGGGTTTAAATTAATTGGAATTGTCACGAGAAAAAGGTACTCTGGCTATAAGTGTATCGTAAGTAGTAAGTAGTATGAAATAAAAAACTTTTTACAAAAAAAAAATTAACCGACTTCACTAAAAAAACACGACCCCCACGAGTCGCGCGTGGAACCGCGCGAGGCGTGGGGCGCCGCCTGATACATGTATCGTATCAGGCTGCGTAACTGAAAGCTCATAGGTGTCGTTTTAGTCAGTAAAAGTCTGACACGCGAGAGCTCCTTCGCGCTCTACGCGAGAGATCGGGATTATATTTTGATTTGATTGATTTATAATTAACAAAAAAGCAAAGGGTACTACCAAGTTCAGGGCCAGTTACGAGTAACTGGTCAAAACATGTATATATTTGCCGTGTGGACAAAATTAAATACGAGTTTGTCAAAAGAGACGACCAGTTTTGGAAGGAAATCATGGAAGGACATTTAGTTAAATTCTACTATGACTGTTTACTACCAGAACTAGTTGACCTTCGATATGTCAGATCTATAAATCTTAGAGACCACAGTTCCCACTCAAGAAGTATATTGACAGAAAAAAATAATGTGTAATTTTTTTTTTTTTTTTTCTATTGTACTTTATATTACTTACAAATGTTTATGTTTTCATCAAAAACACCATATCAAGATCATAACCCTATAGTAATCCAATCGGGCGTTGAATTTTGACGTGAACCTTGAAACTCGATAAAAATAATTTGTTCGAGCTTAGAATATAGGTTATAATGACACATATGACATTGTAGTGCAATTCGAGTATATTACAAAATAAAACAATATCTTCGAGTACCAAGATAAATTAGGACACTTTTCACTACATATTATAAAAGAAAGTCCCCCGCCGCGTCTGTATGTCTGTCTGTTCGCGATAAACTCAAAATTTACAGCACCGATTTTCAAGCGGTTTTCACCACTCGATAGCGAGATTCTTAAGGAAGCTTTTAGTATATAATTTGTTAAGTTTTTGTGTGTATTTCTGTGTACATTAACGATATTTGTTGAAGATGATGGGAAAAAATAAGCCGTCTGGGTCCTCTGGAAGCTTTTAACGAAAACGCTGCCTAAACCCTTTGAGATATAACAAAATAATGTATGGTGGAATTGTGTATCTTATATAGGTCTACAGAAAAGTCTGCAGTGGCATATGTCTATCTCTTAAGGTTAACATACTATATCCATTTTACTATTTTTAAAAATTGGCATTCATGAAGCGTTTATTGGAAAGCTATTTACATAATTACTGTATTAATTCTTATCAAAATAAGTTACTTCGCGTTCAAGGCTATATCAGTATCTGTAAATTACTTTTTGAATCATTTAAATCGGACGTACCATTAGAAATCTTTCATAAATTGAATAATTCTCAAAAATAAAACTCCCACAAGTTCCGCTCTTCAGTAGCTACGCATGACGCGGTTGCTGATCCTCCCCCCGCACCGTCTTGCCTACTGTTTCTTTAGCTAATAAACCAAACGACAATAACGCACGACTGATGACTGTGTTCGGGTGTTGTTGAAAAGTTATAATTGCATTTTTGTTTTGTGTTTGTTTTCTTAACTAACACAACATCAATAATGGTAGTATATGTGAATTAAGGTAGTAAGAACTACGCTACTCACGCGTGTAAAACGGAGGTCCAAAATTTATGGGGAGTAACATTAGGTTACGCCACGCGGGCGAAGCCGCGGGCAAAAGCTAGTGTATTTATAAATCAATTTTTTCCTGTTAGGTACTATTTTGAAATAGAAGGAATTAAAGTTGCCACAATATCATGATATCAAATTAACGATGATTTATTCATCTCCCCGTTACATGCTTTAAAATTATTCAGTCCCATACAATCTTTTCACGCAAATACAATACAGAAATTGGATATGCTACAAATAGGGTCTGGATAGCACACAACGGCTAAATCCGTTGTATATTTTACCTTATAATTATAAAACAATACATAAGTATTCATAGTTTTAAGTGTATTTTTACGATTAGATCGAATATTAAATTGGAAATACCTACTTGCTTCAGACATCGTACGAGTATTTATTGAGTTTGAAGATTTAATTCATGTCGAAGAGGGGTTGTGCGTTGTACCTGATTGTCGGATAAAATTAATCTCAAATACCCATTTGATTTTGTTAAATATAATATTTTTAAAGTAATAAAAAGCCTGGGAAATAATCGTAGGTTTACAAAGAAATTGGTCATTATTACCCGTAACGATATAGCAACTGCTTATTTTTGCTATACGAGTAGTACTCGAAACTGGATAAGCAGGCAATTACATATTGCCATACAGTAATACTGATACTAAAAATCAAACAAGCTTGACTCAATTAATACTTACTAAGAAAAATAAAATAATACCTCAAATATCAAGACATGTTCGGTTAAAGTATAAAATTGAACGAACAATGGGCTCTATGTGTGCGTGCGCTTAAGGTCGATGTATTGCGACCAAGATACCTAAATTCGAGCGAGTGAATCTTGCTCACGCGTCCTTCAAAGTCTTTATCTATATGGGTGTTTTCACCAACAGCGTTTTTAGAGGTTCTACGCGTGAAATCACTATGTAAAATATTTATCTGTGATGACCATTCTATTTTTTTTTCGTGTAATAAGAAAACTAGCTCATATGAAGGCACTAGTATAAAATATATTTCTCTTAGATATAAATTAAAAAAAAAAATCTGTTTCTCAATAACGGTGGTATGTCCGTGATTAATTTTTAAGCGCATTTACCTCTTTAAATAGTTGTGATGGCAATTTTAGTACTTCAATTAAACATTATTATATTGGCCAATACATAAAGTAACCATATTTATCACTTCCGATACTTTTCTATCATGCAGACATCAGGACCATTGTGATAAGAAACGTCCACGCCAAAATTGCGATTTCGGTGTATTTTGTTGAAATCGATCTATAACGTAAACACGAACTATCTCCTTACGTACAGGCAGGCCAAGACGTGCTCTTGCGTTCTCGTAGTAGTGACATATCGCATCCTGCCGAGTTTTCATTCCATTACATAAGTACTTTTTTTTTCTGAGAGGGAATACGAACTTATGCAATTTCGATGGGTTACTGTACGAATGATCCAGCTACTATTCCTACTCTTTCTCTGTCCACGCAGTAAGGTTGTGGAACTCACTTCCGCCTAGCATTCGTGATTTGAAAACGATCTCACTCTTTAAGACTAAAGTAAAAGAGCACTATCTTTCCTCTCTTGTGTGATAATCATATATATATACATATTATGTATTTGTTTTTAGTATAAGATATATATAGTTAAGTGAGTATTTATTGATTTAATTTAAGATTTCACTAACTCTTCTTTACTCATCTCTGCACGCTACTGTCTACATCTCTTGTAATTTCTCCTTTCACAGGTCTGCTGGAAGAAATTTATATTTGAAATAAGCAGTACCTTTGTACAAAGTATTCTATTATTATTATCCTCTTCAGTATATTTGTGTGTACATAAATTGTAAAATAAGATAACTATTTACAAGCATATTTTGAAGCCAATTTGGACGTATGGTATCCAACTCTGGGGCTGTACTAAACGGAGCAACATCAAAATAATACAACAGTTCCAAAATAAAGTACTCAGGGATGCTGTAAAAGCACCTTGGTACATCAGAAATGACGACCTCCACCGTGACCTCAAAATGGAACTCGTCACCACCATCATTCAAAAATTTGCTGAAGCCCACGAACACAGACTTCACCGACACGTGAACGTTGAGGCTATACCACGGAACAGTAAAAACAGTGGAAGTGGCTTGAGAAAATGTTTGTTCCAGAACCGGTGTCGCCAAACTCATACATTTACAATTTACTCTTACTGCAAACCTAAAAATATGATTGGCTGAAAACAAAAACAGGGCGTAGACGAAGTGCAAAAAAAGAAATATACGAAATGCAACTTTAATTTCAAATGACTATAAATCAAATTGACAAAAACAAGAAAGAAATACATCTTTGACTACCAAGTACTGCCACTCGTCGCTAGATGGCATTGTTCAGTATATAATATTCAGTATGAACTGTAACTACGTAAAAATAAGATTGGTATTTGAATGGCGTATCACTGACGCGAATGCGCTCGCTGCTACTCAGATAGGGAAGTGACCTTATTTGATCGAAATATGTATCGATTGTATGAAAACGTATTTAAAACATATCATGCAAAAAAAAAATTGTATGAGATAGTGTGATAGTATTAAAATTATGAAATTAATATGATTAAAGGCAATTTTTAAACGTAGTAAAAAGGGTATTTATTTGCATAGTACATCAATTATCATCATCTCAGCTGAAATCATCGTCATCGCCCACTGCTAAACATAAGAATATTAAGTATAATTCAAACGCCCTATGTTGTTCCTAACTCTTTAACTAAATTTATTTAAAATACATCACAAATATCATACCACAATTTTTATTTTATTATATTTAATAATTATCTGTATTATATTACTTAGAAAAACCATTAAACTATAATATATATATTAAAAAGGCAATGTAATACATATACATATCGATTGATTTTATCGACAAAGTCACGCACTATTTGGATAGCGTCAAAAGTATAGGTAGACTAACGAATATTCCAGAAAAGCTAATAACCGAGAAAAGAAAATCAACTTTGTAGTGATGTAACTAAGGACTAGTTTTGTTTGTATATCCTGCGCAATGTTTCACGTAATTTTATTTTTTCATTTTATTAAAATAAATCCGAAAATAATACTTTTCGGTGGTATGATACACCTCCATGAGTTAGATTTCTAGTCAGACTATGGTTTTTAAAGTACAGTATGGGACAATAAGGCATTATAATATTATTTTTCGTTAATTATTATGTTGCGCAGTCTAGTTAGAGAATGAGGGCGCTTCAACAGCAAGTGCGCAACGCGATTCTTACTAGCGGCGACAGTGCCACGCCTACTTACTTCTTCCACTGTTTTTACTGTTCCGTGGGCTATACAGCTGTTAGACAATACGGACCTAGTGCGTAGACTAAAGAGAACTAAACCTTTTGAGTTAGTGTAGTGTTTAAAGTTAGTGTATAATAGTGATCAATTCTGTGCTATGCATATTACACATGAACAAAGTGTTTTTATCAATATCAGACTCTAAGAAAGTGCTATGGACTTCTATAAGTGCTAAAGGACGCTATTCTTAGTTTAAGCAAAACCGTATAAAAATAAGTTAGAGTTAAATTACTTATTAGTCTTTTAGGCTAGATTGTAATCAATTATTAAGAAATTTATTCTTAATAATAAGGAAAAAAAAAAAAAAAAAAAAAATTGTAAAATAAATAAATAAATAATGAATGTTGTTTTTTTATGTTACGGTTTTCTAGAATATTATCTGTTATTGGGTACCCTTAGCAATCATACAACACAAGTGATGGGAGCAAAAATAGTTTTGTTTTTATTTAATTTTTTCTTATAATTTCAATATCAGTGGTTTCGGTGGTAACTTTATTGCCACCGATAGTAATATTAGAAATTTAGAACATATGAACCTGGTTCATGTGTAATCTCTGGGTAAATATCTTACCAATTGGTTACAAAATCAATCCGACAAACTTTAGTACTAAAAGTAGGTAGTCATCATCGTCATATCAGCCAAAAGACGTCCACTGTTGGACATAGGCATCCCCCAAGCGTGGCCACAAAGACCTGTCCTGTGCGTCACGCATCCATCGGATTCCCGCGACCTTGACTAGGTCATCGGTCCACCTTGTTGGAGGCTTTCCAACGCTGCGTTTTCCGGTACGTGGTCGCCACTCCAGAACCTTTCGTCCCCATCGACCATCTGTTCTGCGTGCAATGTGCTCTGCCCATTGCCACTTAAGTTTGGCGATTCCTCCAGCTATGTCGGTAACCTTGGATCTCCTGAGAATATCTTCATTTTTGATGTGATCACGCAAGGAAACTCCGAGCATAGCCCTTTCCAATACTCTTTGGGTAACTTTAAGTCTTCTGATGAGGCCCATTGTAAGCGACCACGTTTCGGCGATCACTGGCAACACGCACTGATCATAGGCTTTCGTCTTGAGACACTGTGGTATGTTGGACGAAAAGATACCGCGCAGTTTTCCGAACGCTGCCTAGCTGAGTCGGATTCGTCGATTGATCTCTTTCTCGAAGTTAGACCTATCCAACTGGACCGTCTGTCCCAGGTAAACGTAGTCGTCGACAACTTCGAGTATAGAGTCTCCGATCTTGATAGGAGTGGGTGCTACATGGCTGTTTTTACCATGACTTTGGTTTTGTCCATGTTAATTTTAAGTCCCACTTTTTCGGAAGCTCTACTGAGATCACCACTGAGTTCCTCCGTAGTCTCAGCCATGACTACTATGTCGTCAGTAAACCGAAGACGAGTGATGTACTCGCCTTTGATAAGAATGCCTAGCCCTTTTCATTCCAGAACCTTCAAGACAAGTTCACGGCCGCAATGTAGGCGGCCGTGAACAGTTTCGGAGAAATAACGTCTCCCTATCTCACACCCCGCTGCAAGAGGACAGGTTTCGAGTTCTGGTTTTGTAGTCGCACTAGCATGGTGTCAGACATCATGTTAGACCTCGAAACGGGGTGAGGCAGGGAGACGTCATTTCTCCGAAACTGTTGACGGCCGCAATGGAGGATGTCGTCAAGTTTACTGATAGTCAATCTGGCACCGTTGGAAAGGCTGCAGTTCAGCCCAAGTCTGTCACAGTGAAAGTGTGTGAAAGTTTTTAAATTGTCTGTCAATTTAAAAATTAATTAATTAATTTTTAAAGATAATTTGTCTAAGAGGTCGTTTTTTCACGACCTGTCACTAGGGTTGCCAGAGCAAAAACAGAAAAAATCGTCGCCGATGATTCTCTTGGCTCGACTCCAGCGCATCAAACTGGTATTTGGCAGATCCATCCCAAAGATGAGAACAGTACTCCATACACGATCGAACTTGGGCTTGATAAAGATTGAGCAGCTATACGGGAATAACCACTCTTGGTGGTGGGCATTAAAATCCCCCAGTAACACTAATTGGGCAGAAGGGTACCGCTGTAGAGCCGCATCTGCCGCCTAACTCAGATGCTGTGTGAGCCCGGATATATCCTGATCTCCGCTGTGCGATCGGTAGCCACAAGCGTAGATTATTTTATCCAGGCCTGTGTCCACCAAAGTCCAAAGCGTCGAGAAACTGGAGTCCTCAAGGTTACGGAGACGCCGATTGCAGATGTCGTCCCGGGCGTACATACATACACCCGCACGTGGTTTAAAATTGTACTCCAAGGTAAACCCTGGGTAGGAAAGGTACGACACGTCGGACGGACACCTGAGATGCGTCTCCGAAAGGAAGAAGAGAGCTGGCTTTTCAGTCTCTATGTGATGGTGGACTGCGACGATATTGGAGTGCAGATCATGTTAGTGAGGTGCACTTTGTGGGAGAGGGAGTGCAACCGCTGTTTAACTTGTCTCTTTGTCCTTTTCATTTTCATACGAGTGAACGGGAGGAGAGGAGAAGGAAGTGAAATGAGGTTCCACGCAGCTAACCTTCAGGCACGCACTGAAGGGACGAAATCATTGGGGGACTAGTCTGGAGACTGCGGGGGTGCCCAAGCCCCCCCGGGAATGTCCATCGGGCCCTCTCGTCTGGTCGCCAACCAGCACGATGGCGCATTCCGGGATTTTTCGACAGTCGGCGGGGCAGCCTTTCATGTGTGGCTAGCACATTACTTGAACCCCCAACTACGTGCGGCGGTGTACCGTGCCTCGGATTCCGCTACCCTCCGCGACTAGCTTCCCGATTCCTCCATATCAGCACGAGCAGATTGGTTTGCTCGCGTTGGAACAACTATTTCGACCCAACTCCTCTAGACTGGCTACACTGAGCATCATACCGGAACACGGCCAGGCCGTTTGGCGGTACGTCTTTGCTCAGTGGGTGGTCGCAAGCCAACGGTCGAAACCTACCACCAGTTAGTGTCACCTGATTAGCACCACCAGAGAACCACGTGTAGGGACTTGCTTCGGGTATTCTCCTACGGACGCGGGTGACTCGGCCCCCAAAAGTTATTATAGGTAGATAGTTAAAGCTTTCCGATACCGATCCCAGTCGTCAGTCCATTTGGCCTTATTAAACAACCTACGTGATTCTTCCCTTAAAACATCGAGCGTTTTGTTCCACCATGTCACTTTTCTATCCCTCACAGTTCTTAAAGGGCAGCTCTCTTCGTAAGAGGCTGTAATGACTTCAGTAACTTGAGCAACAGCATAATCCAATGTTTCAGGGGAGCGTATAGTTTTAGGGAAGTCTCTCCTGGAGCTTTCGTCTGTACAAGTCCCAGTCCGTGGCTTTCGCATCCCTAAAAGTGATGGTTTCGCAAATGTGGGATGTATTCAGTGCGAATTTAATAAGTCGATGATCAGACATAGATGGTTCATCACTGACATGCCAATTGGTTATCAGCCTGGCAGTGTGAATAGTAGCAAGAGTTACATCAAGAACTTTTTTTTTTTTTATGGCAGTTGAGCCGATACACCAAGAACTTCCTCGATTTACTTACAAAGGTCGGTTTACATCCCTCATCAACTATTTGGAGGCGGTTAGTTAGTACAAAATCATGAAGCAGCTCACCTCTGTCGTTGATGTCAGTACTGCCCCAGTTGGTATGGTCGGCGTTGGCGTCACACCCAATGAGAAGCTCGGCATTGTTGGCATAGACGTACTCGACTACCTTTGCAAGCTCCTCGGATGGGTCGGTTTTTGTCCCGTCAAGGTATGCCGAGCACACGATGAGGCGTCTATTTCCGCTCTTGACAGTAACATAAGCTGCAATCAGATCATCGCGATCATCGCGCACAGGCCTTGTATGCATAAGAAATCAATATTATTATTGAAAAGTATACACGCTCTTGGTTTGACTCCACCGACATGGTGTACGACCTTACCTGCAGAGCCCTGTCCAGACACCGTGTTACTATTAGCCAGCCACAGTTTCTGATTATGAGCAATGATGATGAAAAAAAAATTTTTCTAGTATGAATAATACTAGAAAAAATAAATTTTACCGTCTGTGTGTGTGTGTGAATTTTCTCATAATAAGTATTTCTGCTGCTGCTATAACAACATATACCACTAAAAACCATTTTAGGGTTCCTTAGCTAATTGGCAAAAAACAACACGCATTTTTACTGAAAATTTCCAAGGTATTCAATTCACAAAGTATTTTATTTGTTTATTCCCAAAAGTGGTAACATCTTCTTTTAGGGTAAACCAGCCCTATGTGCCCCAGTCAGTAACGGGCCCCACTTGCCAAGACACGCATTTAAAATTTCAATAAAGTATATTTACAATCACATAACTAAATGGAATCACAAAGTAGGGAAATGTAAATATAATGCTGGAGGCGGGCAGCCCTATCGCATGTTTACGTACCGCGCGGCTGTAGGTAGGCATTTGTTTCAAAGATACGGCCGAGTCACAAAACTGTATGATATTCAAAGATGATATTATTACCGTGTCCGAGCCGTGCAACGTATCGTGTTGTTAATAGGTTTATTTTAGCACGTTTTCTTTCGAAGAGCGAAACTGTACCTACTTGTAACTATAACTTATTCTGTGGTAACGGTAAAATACATTTCTGAGGAGAGAAATCATCAATTGACTTCTCGCGCTCTAGGGTGGAGCAAACGGGCGCGCCAGAATTTTACTAAAACTGACCTATACTCCCTATGTTGCTCTTTGCGTTTCAGAGTTGCTTTTTCTCTCTCAAATGCTCTAACCCTAGAAAGATAATCACATAGCAACTAGCGTAAAAGATAATCATACGTCTGTCAGACGTATACCTTACCTTATAGATTTTTTAGCAAGCCTACGGAAGTATTATTTTATTTTATTTTATTTTATTTATTTGGCTCACCAACAATTGACTACACACATACAAGGATATGAAATACATGGAATAAACTTAAAGACTAGTGCAGCAATTCCTTACAGGTAAGCACAACATGCGTAACTTTCTTGTTAGTTGCCTACTTAAAAGTAACTTACTCACCAAACACAATAATTACCGCTTATAACTAAAAAACTAAATTATTTGAACTAAAAACTAAGTTAACAAGCCAGCCTGACCATCGTATTGTTTCTTAATTATTTTATATACAATAGCTTTAAACCTACCAAGTGAGTCAGAGTGTACATCGATAAGATCACTGTAGTAGTTTAATAATTTGCACAGACGCGGGATGGGAGAATTAGCACCAAGAACGGTTCTACGAAGAGGAGGACGCAAGGGGGTTATAGGAGTTCGTGGGCTTTTCGTAGGCACACGAAATTGGATGCAGCTCAACAATTGGGGACAGTCAATTTTACACCTCAAGATTTTAAATATAAACAATAAATCCAGTAAATCTCTCCTCTTCTGTAGGGATATCATATTAAAATGCGAGAGTCTATCTCTGTATGATTGCTTCTTTTTAGCTATCCCAGAAGAGTATGCTAAGTGCCACAGAAATCTTTTTTGGACCCTTTCTAATCTTAGCGTGTGAGTGGCATAGTGTGGTCTCCACACAGTACTGCAATACTCTAACGAGCTGCGGACTAAACAATTATACAGCAGAATTTTAGTTTTATTGTGCCGAAAACAAGTAACATTTCTCAATACAAACCCCAGCATTCTTGAGGCTTTTTTAACAACATTTTCAATGTGGGGTACAAATGTCAACTGTCTGTCGAATAGAACTCCCAGGTCTCTTATCTGTTCCACTTCCTGAACCAAGTTGCCACTGATATAATAATTCGATCGCATTAATTTAGTTTTCCTGGTGAATTTTACGTGGTAGCACTTGTTAATGTTTAATTTCATATCATTGTCATCACACCATTTCACCAACATGTCAATATCTCTCTGCAACAACTCAACTTCAAGGTCTGATTCAATCAATCTGCAAAACTTTAAATCATCAGCATACATAAAACAGTCAGAAAATTTCAACTCATTGGCAAGATCGTTACCAAATAAGTTATACAAGACTGGGCCAACGTGTGTTCCTTGTGGGACGCCAGATGTGACCTTGTAGGAACTTGATTGGTAGCCATTGAGGGCTACAAAGAAGGAACGACCATCAAGATAAGATTTAAACCAATTGAGGAGAGGGCCAGTGATGCCGTAAGTCATTAACTTATGCAGAAGCAAATTATGAGGGACACGGTCAAAGGCCCTGCTGAAATCGGTGTATATCACGTCAACTTGTTTTCCAGAGTCAATGGCACTTGTTAGGGTCTCCGTGAAAGCTACTAGGTTTGTGCAAGTAGACCTAGAACTCACAAAGCCATGCTGTGTATCACTAAGGTAAAGTTTTAAATGAGACTGTATGTAGGGACAAATAAAAGATTCAAAAACTTTGGCAAAGGTAGACAAAATTGAAATTGGTCTATAGTTACCAACGTAATTGCGATCACTGCACTTATGAATTGGGACCACCTTTGCCACCTTCCAAATATCTGGGAATACACCGGAGGCAAGCGAGCAATTAAATATCAGTGATAAGGGATATGCCAGAGGCAAAGCACACATGGAGATAAAATAAGGAGGTATTCCATCAGGCCCCGCTCCTTTTCGAACATCCAGAGATTTCAATTTATTGAGCAAGGTATCAATTTCAATCATTGGTATTGTCAAAGGTAAACTGTAAGCTAACATGTTCCTCATATATTCTGAGGGAGATGAAAGATCAGTCGCGCTTTGTTGGCTGTACATGGAAGAAAAGTGAGTTGCGAACATTTCTGAAATATTCATGCCATCTGAAGACGAAGTTATGCCATCAGTCATTGTCAGAGGATAAGAACTAGTACCACCACGCTTGCCCTTAACATAAGCCCAAAATCGCTTTGGATCCTTAGTTAGAACTGCTTCTAGGTCGTTAATATATTTATTGTAACAGGAGGCAGCCATAACTGAACACCGTTTACTCAGTAGCTTCAGCTCAAGCTCATCCATGGGGTTTTTATAGGTTTTGTATCGCTGACGTACCTTTTCTTTTTCTCTCAAAGTTCGTATTAAATTTTTATCGAACCAAGGAGGTCGTGTCTTATATTTACGGGTAGTAGGCGTGGCTTGCATTTCAATAACATTTTTAATTTTTTCGTAGAATATACAAAGCATATGGTTCACATCATTAGTCTCATCAAACAATAGGTTCCAATCTATCTCATGTAATTGTTTGCAAATAATGACATAATCTAATTTGTAAAAATTTGTTCTTTTGTTACTATTATATGGAAGTCTTGAGTCTTTATATGATTTTAAAATAATTTCGATCGGTGGATGCAAAGTATCAATTATACTTAGGGGATTTAGAGCAGAGCATGCAATACCGGATGTTAAGTTAGTCAACGCAAGGTCAAGAATACGACCTGATTTATTTGTTATGTTATTCAGCTGGAATAATTTGTTTACGTGAATAAAATCAGTTAACAAGTGACCAAAACCTGGCGCTACATAACCACTATCCAATTCACCTACTAGGTTCCAATCAATATTACTTAAATTAAAGTCACCGACTATACACGATTTCAAACCTGACTGTTCAAATATGGTATTACACGAGTCCAAGAAGTGTTCAAGGGCTGAGCGAAGTACAGGCGGAGGCAAATAAACTGCGCACAGAGCTAGTTGGCGGACAGACTTTGTAATCAAAATGTCTATGACAACCCACAAATCCTCACAATTGCTTTCCCATTGGGTCATACGTTTTGAATTTATTCCCTTCAGCACAGCAATCAGAACACCGCCCCCATCTTTTTTTCTGTTATCTCTATCACGCCTATAGACTACATATCTGCTATCAAATAGCTCTGAGCTCATTACAGAATCGTTAAGATTATCACATCATAGTTTTCACAACAAACTTGACGATAAAAATTATGACATTTAGTGCGCAAGCCCCTAGTGTTTTGATAATATATCTTTAAATCTGAGAATGATAATGAGTTTTTTTTGCTGTAACATTGACAAAAAAATAAAACGTGAGAGAAAGAACATAAGACAAAAAATTAAACTAGTCTATTCAATGTATCCTTGCTCCTGACCAGAATGTGTTCCGATTCCTGTCTCTTACGCATGAATATCCGACCACCTCGTACCCAGACAAACTGATATCCGATTTCCTTGGCTTTAATTCTAGCGGCAGCATGGAGTTCCTTGTTGATAGTGGACAGATGTTCTGTGATATAGATCGGTGATTTAGGTCCAGAATATCCCAAGTGCGTCGAGTTCAGTTTGTTGTCTGGATTCGATTTATTGAATTTTATGGTCGCTGCGAGAAATTGGTCACGGCAGCGGGGGGATGCAAGCTGTACGACCACAGCACGCGGGCGGGAATTGCTTGCACTTTGTTTTGCAACCCTTGTAAAATGTCTAATGTCATTATCTTGAATACCGCATCCTACCACCTTAGACAATTGTGACACAATCTCCATCAAATTTTCTTGTTTCTTTTCCGGTAAGCATTGAATTTCCACATTATTTGCCCGAGCCTGTTGTTCCAGTTGATTCATACGAGAAGTCAAATCGCCAACACACACTTTCATCTCTGCGTTTTCTCTTTGCAACTCCTTCATAATCTCCTTGGACGCTGTGTATTCTTTCAAAAGATCTTCATACTGAAGATTCATAAATGCTAAAGATTTTTCCATATTCTCCATTTGATCTTTTATTGGTTGTAATTGTTGATTCAGGGTACTCTTCATATTTTCTACGATCTTAGTTAACAAGTCTGCCTGTTCATTTTTAACTGCCTCCTGTATTAGTTGACGAATATCGTCAGGTGCTAACGCGATTTCAGCAGGCGCCTCAGGTGGAGACCCCACGGCCTGCCTTTTATTGCCTCTGGTAGTTGAGATGTTAGGCAAAGGCGTATTATCCGATTTGGTAAGTTTCGGACCCGAGCACAAACATTCAGGACAATGCCACTTAGCAGGTACCTTGTAGTCGTCAGTTAAGGAAATACATGTATAATGATATGTCTTAAGGCATTTTACGCATTTAGTGTATTTTTCGTTGTCCACTATTTGGTCGCAACACCCCCATAACATCCCTGAACCCGAACCAGAATTATCTGTCATTATAATAATATGACTACTTTATTTATTTTCTTTGAATAACAAATGATATTTGAATGTAGGTATACCTGTAACTCGAGTAGCGTTAAAGTTCTTCGCGTACGTAATTGGTCGCGAGAAAAAGGTCGTAAGCGCCGTGCGTAGCTCGTCGCTTACGCGTTGCGTTGAAACACTTCCCACTGATAGTTAGAGGCGGTAGATTATTACTATAATGCAATCTGTTTATATAAAATCTGCAGTATTTACACACTTCACCAAGTTAGTTCACTATACAATAGTTCACTGATGACTGTAACTGTTTACTTCTAATCACAGACAATAGTATAAGCGTCTTTGAACAATTTAAAACAATATAAAATACGGAGCGAATTTCACCGAGGCACGCTTAACGAGTTGGATGATTATCATGCTTTATAGGTTGAAATAATTGTTTGTATTATATTTAAGGAAATAAAATGATAAAATAGCAATAATAAAGTTTAATTGACAAATTACAAACAAAAATCGTAAACTTCTTTACAAATTAACAAAAACTTAACTTGTCTTGTATAGGAACGTTTAAAATCACTTTCAGTCTTTATATTATTTATTATTATTATAATCTTTATTGTACACCAAATAAACAAAAATACAGGACAAACATTTAAAAGAATAAGTGCACAATGGGCGGTCTTATCGCACAGGGCGATCTCTTACAGACAACCTTTGGATGGACTGAGAGAAAGGAGATAGATTAAGGGTTGTCAGTGTACAAACATCAGATATAATACTAACAAGATACATTAACACAAATACATACATACAATACTAAAAAAAAATATACTAGAGTGCGTCTACTGAAAGCGTAACCTGGAGTTTTTTTTTTAAATTAAATTGGCAACATTGTTTTGCCGAAAAAAATCACGCAAAGTCTATGGTTGCAATTGTCAGTTTTTGGAAACAGATATTTATTTTTCAAGAATAATTGCTTAATTATGGAAAAATAATAAACAGTAACGTGCAAAAACTGCTACACACTATGGTTAATAAATTCAAACAAAAACAAGAAGAGAAAGAAGGTGTTTTCAATGAAAACCAACAATGTTTATATACGATTTCTGAATTTTTAAGTTAGTATGACGTTATAATCTTGATCCTTGTCGACTAATATTATTAGATAGTTATATTTAGGATAATATGATAATTTTTTTTCTTATATTTTTTAGATAATCTGACATATTGCGAATTTCATAATGGACAAAAACATCGAACAAAGAAGGCTTTTGGTGAATCGACTTAATCAAAAACACATGTTGATGAGTGGTAGAATGCGTTCAAAAGCAGTTGAGACGTAATGAAAGATTTGCCTCACTCTGTCTGGTAGTGCATCAAGGTCTTCAACTGAAGTTAAAATCGTGAAAGTGAAGGAAATAGTGACTGAAATCTTAGTTCAAGTTTGAGAGAGATAGCTGCTGAACTTTTTGCGTCTCACTAGTCGATCCGTATCATTTGAAACAATCACTGGAGTATAAAATATGTTCCCTTGACTAATTCCAAAAGATCTGAATTTTCTCTATGCTGAAACGAATCGATTCCAACCCAATAATCTTGAAACACATTATTAGTGTTGGCGAGACGTGATGAAGTTGAAATCATGTTGACTATTTTATTTGACTATCGCGGTGTTGTGCACTTGGTATTCTTGCCAGAAGGCCAAATGGTAAATAAAGAATATTATTTGGATATTATATAGCGACATTTGAGAGATCAGATAAAATAAAATAATTTTGAAAAATAACTAACATTTTGTGTGTTATTGACCTTTACCATACACCCACCAAATAATTAAGTCTACACACATGTTTTTGACTAGGATTTAAGTTCTTATACAACTATTATACAATTGATATAAATACAAAAAATACTCTAGTATCAAAACTTTTTTCTCCTACTATTTCAATAATACCACATTCAAAATTTTTGGTTGTAACCTCTTTTTCTCAGGTCACGCTTTCATTAGACGGACTTTAATAAATATCAAATATATAGTTGAATCAGGAGAAGAAAAATATATCAAAGAGAAAGGTAATGCTCCTTCACCATCTTAAATCTATATCTTATATTTTCATATTTTATACTTTTACTATAAAATATTAACGTAAACAATACCAACTACAATAATCAGTCTTTTACTTTCGGATATTAAATGCAGTTATGGCACACAACTCTGTTGTGTTCTCCACACACGGGTTTTTTGCACTAATTACATGATAATTTTGACATCCTACGGAGTTTAGATGGACAGTACGAACAATATCTCTTTTTTTTACAGGCGGCTCTTCTTGCTGAGCCTGGCCACTGTTTGCATTAGGTTTATGCAACAATTCCTCTATATTTTGCCGCACAGTTCTTTTAATTCTTTAATTCTTTATTGTACACTATAGCAACAAAAAATAAGTGGATATCAAAGTTCATGTACATAGGCGAGCTTAACTCAAAGTTGAGTTTTCTTCCAGCAAACCATTGAGCGATAGATAGAGTTGACATTAGAGGGTAGGGTCCAGTGTACAATTTTAAAATTAGAAATATTGTGAATAAAATAATAATACATAAACAAATATACCTACATACATAAATACACACATACTTTATATACTATAAATATATATATAATATATATTCTATGTCATTGTGAAAGGAAATGCTCTTTAATTTTCCTCTTGAAGACATCTAAAGAAGGGCTGTCACGTAAGGAGTGTGGGAGGGAGTTCCAAAGACGCACTGCAGTTACAGAGAAGGAACCATCGTAACGGCTAGAAGTGTGAAACGGAGTACGAAGAAGAAGAGAATTGGCAGTGCGACAGGGTTTACCCCTCGGGACGAAGTACTCAAAGCGTTCACGAAGGTATTGTGGAGAATTAGGGTTGTGCAGGATAGTGTAGAGAAGAGATAGAATATGGGTATCACGCCGACGCCGAATCGGCAACCACTTCAATCTGGTCCGAAACTCCGACACATGGTCGTATTTGCGGAGGCCGAAAATGAAGCGGATGCACAAGTTCTGCAGTCGCTCGAGTTTGTTTAGGAGAACCCCCGTTGCATCGAGAAAACAAACATCCGCATAGTCTATTAGCGGTAGAAGAAGAGATTGCGCAAGGGTGACCCTAGTATGAAATGGTAGGAATTTTTGGAGACGTTTAAGGGACTGAAAAGAGTAGAAGACCCTCCTACTAACATCAGCTATATGAACATCCCAAGAAAGGTTAGTATCTATATGGACGCCTAGATTCTTAGCACTTTTCGAGTAAAGTATAGGTACTGAGTCATAAACTACTGGTGGGAGAGACTGGTGATTCAGTAAACTAAGCATATATCTGCCACCAATAATGAGCGCTTGAGATTTATTTGGATTCAGTAAGAGCCCAAAGGACTTAGCCCACTTGTTGATATTTTCAAGGTCATCATTGATGGCAGCTATAGTCTCAACGAGTTCGCCGACTTTAAAATGACAATATAACTGCAAGTCGTCTGTGTAGAGATGATAGTTAGAAGTTAGGACCTTAGTGAGAGCGTTTATAAAAACTGAGAAAAGTAGAGGAGAGAGGACTCCACCCTGAGGTACACCCGCAGCCAAATCACACCATTCAGAGGAATCCTCATCAGATCGAACAGACTGCGAGCGGCCCCGAAGATAAGATTTGAACAACTCGATTACTGGTGCAGAGAAAAAAAAAAAAAAAGAAAGGAAAGGATTCCTAAGAGGATGTCAAAATCAACCGAGTTGAAAGCACTACTGAAGTCCAATAAAACCAATACGGTTAGACATTTATTTTCCATAGCTAGTCTTATATCATCAGTTATTTTGATAAGGGATGTCACAGTGCTATGGCCAGGTCTGAAACCGGATTGGTAGGGACTTAGTAGGCTGTTAGAGGATAGATATCGAGACAGTTGCTTCTGAACAACACTCTCAAGGACTTTGGAGAGGATTGGGAGGATGGATATTGGTCGAAACTGGGATGGTAAGGTGGGATTTGAAACTTTAGGAAGCGGTAGGACGTGAGCCTTCTTCCAAGCAGAAGGAAAGGAGTTAGTGAAGAGAGAGAAATTTATAATGTGAGTTATGACAGGAGTTATTTCACTCAGAATAGGTAGGAACATTTGGAGCTGAAGGCCATCGTCGCCTACCGCCTTGGTAGATATGGATTGGATACATTTCTTAATATCTAGCTCAGTAACCGAGTGGAAAGAGAAAGAAGTATTATCAGGCAGAGGAAGATTAGCAAGGTCATTAAGAGTTGACGATTTAACATCATCATCGAGTGTAACTGGTGACATAGAAAAGTGTGCATTAAGTGCATTGAGGTCCATTTTATCAGGAGAACTCTTGTTAGTGGCTTTGCCAATACCAAGAGTCTTCAAAAACTGCCATACTTGCGTTGGATTGGAATTGTCGATTGAGTTGTGAATGTGGCGCCTTTTCGCATCTCTACACAAACGACTGCAGCGATTTCGCATGTTCTTATAGAAGTCCCAATTTTCTTCTGTGGGCCGCTTCCTATAAAGACGTTTGGCTTTATCCCGTTTTGCCATCTGGTTTTTTATTGCTGGAGAAAGCCATGGTGCAGGAAGGTGCTTGACTCTTACCTTTTTAAGAGGAGCATGAGTCTCATACAAATTCAACACAGTCCTGCTAAAAACCGACACCATTGTGTCTATATCCTCGCAGGTGAGTACAGGAGACCAGTCAATCCCAGCTGCATCAGCCCTCAAACGCTCCAAATCAACGTTTTTAAAACTGCGAAGAAAGAGAAATTTGGCCTTGCGTTTAGGAGGACGGATCTTATAGGAAACGTAAATGAGGTCATGGTAGGAAAAAGGGGCAGGCAGCTGTCCATGTGTGGCTACTTTCTTAGGGTCAGAAACTAGGATGAGATCTAAGAGAGAAGGAGTACAGTGAGGGGCCCTGTGTGTAGCATTGAGTGGAAGTATATGCATATTGACAGAAGAGACAAGTGATTGGAGTTTGCGGCTGCGTGAATCTCCTTTGAGCAGACAAGTATTGAAGTCTCCGAGAATAATTGTATGATCATATTGAGAGGACAGATTTTCTAATTTAGCTTCGAAATATGAAAAGAAGTCAATATGGAGAGAAGGGCTATAATAGACACCAAGGAGTAACTTTGTATGTTGGAAGTCTATTTCAACAAATAGGTGTTCAGCACACTTTGAGTAGAAACTGGGAGACTGATCAATAATCTTGTAGCTGATATCACCACGGCGATAAATGGCAACCCCTCCACATCCTTTGCCCGTTCTGTCATTGCGGACAATCTTGTATCCAGGCAGAGAGTACTGCGTGGAAGGAAGAGCAGGTTTAAGAAAACTTTCGGATACAAGGACAGCGTGAATATGATCAAAGTCGAAGGACGATAGTAAGTCAGAGTAGTGAGCAGGAACGCTTTGAGCATTTATGTGAGCAGCATTAAAGAACTTATTACAGTTTAAAAAAGCAGCAGAAAGTTCATCTCGAAGAGTCAAAGTATTGTCATCACTAAAAGCACTGGCAAAGCTTTGATCTGATGCAGAGGATGAGCAAGAACAAAAGCAGTCATCAGTAAGATCATATGACATAATAAAATATAAATATTAAAATAAATATATATATATATATATATATATATATATATATATATATATATATATTATATATATATAAGAAAAAACTATATAATCTAAAAAATAAATTTAAGTACTCAAACCTCGATGCACTCGCCGGTTTTTAAAGTTTGATTACATACAAAACAGTGACAAAAAGCCTATAGGTCAAACAAAACGAAAAACTAATTTGGGTATTTCCGAACGAAACATGTCAGTGTCAACTGTCAGTCAGTACTCAATACAAAGACGTCAAGTGACGAAACTCAAAAAACAAAAAAGAATTAATAAAATAATTAACTGACCTACATTAATGAAAAAAAATTATAAATACCCAAAATAATCGACACACCGAAGTTGTAAAAATGTGACGTAGTACCATCAGTCCATCACTTAGCTGGCTTGCGAGTTCTCTTCTCGGGAACCGGCTTTGTTGTGACTGCTGAAGACTCGGCAACGGGAAACTGGACCACAAGTTCATTAAATTCCACTGCAGACTCAATCTTCCGTCGCAGTCCATCGGAAACCTGGATGATTATTTTACCGTCAGAAGTCCAACAATTGTGTATCCCATAATGCCTTCTTGCGTTCATAAAAATGTCGTGTCTGGGTTTGGTGAGGAACTCGGAGAAAGTCAGACCGGATCCCTTCAATTTGGTCTTATTCCGCCATACCTCGTTTCGCACAATTCGGCTTTCAAACCGAACCAGGAGCGGCCGAGGCTTGCTGCTGTTATTTCCGAGTCGGTGACAGGCTGTTAAGTCTTTCAGGGCGACGTTCTTCATTCCCAGACGCTCCGACAAAACACGAAGAAAACCAGTGCCGGGATTGGCATCCTTGTCCTCAGGCAAGCCATGTAGTAGGAGCACTTTAGTCCGGGACGCCATCTCATGTCTATCCAGCCCGAGTACAAGCAGCTCCATCTGGGACTTCAATGCACTCAAAGTTTTCCAGACTAGGCCCTTAAATTCAGTGTAGTCCTTGGATAGGCTGGCAACTGATTTATGTGAAGTTTCACCACTGGCATTCTTCAGGTCTTCCTCATATTGTGCCATTCTTGAAGCAAATGTGGAAGACAGCTCGACAGTTTAGAGTAGAGATCCATAACAATGAAATGCAGTGCTGACTATGTAGAGGAGAGTGTTGCGAAGGATAGTTGATGAACTTTTCAGAGTTGGCATCTGTAACCTTTTTTCCATCCAAGGCAAAGTGAGATCTGTAATAAGCTTTTTCATAAAGTTTTTACGGCTTAGAGGCTTTTCGTTTTTTGATAGAATATTAGAACAATAAATCACATAGGAATTTACAAAGGCTATAGTCTATAGTCCTGAGCACTGGGCGTAACGATTTGTCATCCATACGCAGACACCTGATCAGAAAGTCGAATCTGTCACGACTCATAACTGACACGTAGCGCGTTCCTGAAAATGAGCTATCAAAAAGTTCTTCCGTCGAGAGGTGTTTATCTTTCATAACAGCAGATAATGTCAAGATCCCAATAAGCGCACTGACTTCAATTTCATTTGTTTCCCGAAAAGTAGCAGAAAATTTTACTTCTTTTCCAGCTTTTTTCTTTTTTTTTTAATTTGTATAAACTAGTGCTTGACTGCGATCCCACCTGATGGTAAGCAGTGATGCAATCGTTGATGGTGAGGCGCACTAGTTTATTAAGAGCCTATTCACTCTTGCCTTAAAGACACCTAAATTATAATCAGACGGGAAGACCGCAGCAGGCAAATTGTTCCAGTCCCTCGATGTACGTGGTATAAACGACGAAGCGAAACGCTTGGTCCGGATCGTAGAGGTTTCAACAACGTAAGGGTGAATATTCGCCGTTCGTCGGCTTGTCCGATGGTAGAAGTGAGATGGTGGAATTAAGTCATGTAATTCCTGCGCACACTCTCCAAAGTGCATCCTGTAAAACACCGAAAGGCTGGCTACCCTTCGCCTATGCTCAAGACTTTGTAGATTGGACTCAACCAGATCTGGATCGCCAATTAGTCTCTTCGCACGCCTTTCCACAGAGTCCAAAGCTGCCAGGTGGCATTTTGCAGCACCAGCCCATATGTGGCTGCAGTACTCCATACACGAACGGACTTGTGCTTTGTATAGCATTAGAAGCTGTCCCGGTGTGAAGTACCGCCGGACCTTTGCAAGAACGCCTAGTTTCCTAGCAGCTACCTTGGCTTTGGACTCAATGAACCGCCCAAAATTAAGGTCCGAGGGAATTTCAACCCCCAAGAGCTGAAGGCGGTCGTTGTACTCCAGGGATAAATTCTGAAAAGTAGGAGCCAAGGTGAACGGGCTCCTTTTAGCGGTGAACAGACACGCTTGCGTTTTGGAGGCGTTAAATCCCACCACATTGGCTTTACCCCACTTGGAGACTGCCTGAAGTGAGATATTTGTACGCTCTACCATATTCTTTTCCAGCTTCTTTGTCTTTGGCTTCTTTATTTCGGCATTTTAGGGAAATTTCTTCGTTCGTCCATCTCACTATTTCACTTAGTATATCAACAGTTACGAACAGATTAAAACATAACAAGGGGTCGTAAACGTTTCTACACTTATGCGTTGGTCCTCTAGCTGATCGAACAATATTTATTGCTGAGGTTCTACCGTGATTTCAACCTTTGCTTGTGGCCCAACAATGCTTATTTTTACCTCTGAGTGTGCGCTGAGAAGAAATAATTATGCGGCTATCAGAAGGCGCAGCTTGGTCGGCAGTAGACTCTGAATGGTCTTCAAATGATAAATGATGATAAATGATCTTTATTTTGGAAGTAGGTTTTATAAAAACACTTTTACACGTCAATTTTTTTTTTGTCAATTAATGCTAGATGAGGCCGGTGTTTCTTAACTGACTACCATGAGAAGAAACACCGAAACAAACTCAGGGGTCAAAGTCTCTTTTAAAGTCCATACAGCAAAACATGTAATGGTCAAATCATATGAGAACCGTGCAGATTGAGCCTGAGATAGTCTTTTGAAGAAAGAACCACACAGTTCTAAGTGGACCTGTCCAGTCAGTGCAAGCATTTGTCAGTATGCGTGTAGCTCAACTCAGGACTACTAAGGAGCTCAACGACTTGACGAACAATGCCAAAGAAAGGACATTTGGGTAGGCCACATCAAATACTCAAAACTGCCAGACATCATGTGAAAATAAAAGAAAAGGAAAGAGTAATCCACATAGTTCTCACATTCACAATAATAAAATTTACAAAAGTGTAAATATTGCAAATTATAAAAAAAGGTATATAAATAAAAATTCAGTCAAATACTAAAAATAAACATGTCATAATTGTAAAAAAATAATAAAATATATATATATATATATATATACAATATCATAATTGTAAAACAACAACAATCGTCAATAAAAAAAAGGCAGTTAAAACAAAAAAAAACATTCAAATGATAACAATTATAGTGAGTAGGTATTGGAGCAGGTCAATCCCAAGCCGTTTTATCCTCGAGATACTCTTTTACAGTATAAAAAGCCTGTTGGCAAAGTTTTCGCTTTACAAATGTTTTGAATTTATTAATGCTAAAATCTTGAATAGGACTGGGAAGCTTATTATAAAAATGTATACTTTGGCATCTAAATGAGCGTCCTATTTTTTTGAGCCTGGTTGTAGGAACCACTAACTTGTGTTTGTTCCTAGTATTAACGTTATGAATATCACTGTATTTTTTAAACATGTTTTTATTTTTATGAACATACAAAATATTGTCATAGATATACTGAGATGGCACAGTCAAAATATTAATATTTTTAAATTTATCTTTGAGGGAGTATCTGGGACTTAATTTATAAATTGAACGAATGGCCCTTTTCTGCAAAACAAAAATCGTTTGGATATCGGCGGCATTTCCCCATAATAGAATACCGTACGACATGACGCTATGAAAATAACTGAAGTAAACTAAACGGGCTGTCTCTAAGTCAGTTAGATTTCGAATTTGCCTAACAGCGTATGCGGCAGAGTTAAGTTTTTTCGACAACTTATCTATGTGAGGGCCCCACTGAAGCTTAGCATCAAGAGTTATACCCAAGAACACTGTAGTGTCTTCAGGACTCAATTCTTTACCTTTTATTAGCACACTAGTTTCTACCTGCCTTACGTGAGGCATCGTCAATTTAACAAATTTGGTTTTCTTTTCATTAAGGAGCAGGTTATTGACATTAAACCAGTGTACTATTTTTGAAAGGGCGTTATTTATGTCATCAGTAACCGGCTGCTGACGTTTAAGCTTAAACAAAAGCGAAGTGTCGTCTGCAAACAACACTATATCATGGTTATCCTTTATGAGGTATGGCAAGTCATTTATATAAATAAGAAATAAAAATGGACCAAGAATCGAGCCCTGGGGCACACCCATTGATACTACAGACCCGGGTGATCTTTTTCCGTTTACATCAACTCTCTGAATCCTATCACTCAAATAAGAAGTAAGAAGATCCAGAGAGGAATTCCGCAGAGACTTCGGGTATATCCACGGCTTCATCGATGAATTCGTCTTCAGTGTCACTCTGCACATCGTCTTCTAAGAGGTTATCTTCGCATTCGCTTTCCGATTCTGATGACGATTCGTCTTCATTTTGATACAAAAAGTTCTCAATTTGAAAACTATCCAACACCCTTCGGTTTGCCATTATAATAAAATAATAATTAATACCTGAAAATAAAATAATTATAAGTGTAAATAACAATAAACAATCAGTTTAAATGATTGCAAAAGTTGCATTAAATATAATCATACGTCTCGCGGACGTACAACATAGGTATATCTTTTATTTGAACGTACTTACCGTGGCGCCACTGCTGCTTAGCGCGAACTCCGGCCACAGACTGAGTTGTCTCGCGCGGCTAGCGCGCTGCGATTAATAATAAAAAACTACAACGAAATTTAATTTCACGATACGTCTCGCGGACGTAGATTATCTTTCTAGGGTTAAAGCCCTGGTTGGCATCGGCCCTGCTGGGCCCTTTTAGTTTTGCTGACAACTCTATGAGGCGCGCGTGCACTACGCAACGTAGACCTTGACTGATTTGCGATTGCAGCAGAAGAAAAAAAGAAAAAGAGTTTATTTGCGTCAAACATGGCGCATACCTTAAAATAAAAAAAATAACAATATCGACTTAAAGTAGCACGTAAGTAGGATATACGTTACATCCGCGCAAAACGGCCAGTGCTCAGCAAATATACATATTATATCATACTTATAATCACAGAATAAACAAAATAAAAACATAATTAACAAAAAACCATTAAAAACAACAAAACACAAATTGGCAAACAAACACTGAACTAGTCGATTATTATAATCGATCAATGAACGATTGAATATAAAACTAGAATTGTCAATGATGCGCAGTCACATAGTCACATTTTGAGACTGTACAACCTCTATGGTCCGCTCCGTACACTGTACAGTAGTAAAAAAAAAATGGCTGATCGATGGATAACAATAACAGCGGCAAGATAAATTTACGTTAATAAATAAGTATTAGGTATATAAACAAGATTCCTGACCTACGCAATCGATTTGTTTGCATAAATGTGTTATTGGATGAATTGATTTGTTGAAATGTTGAGTTTTGGTGTGAAGTTTGAGTGCGCATTCATCTATGCGCGACGAGATTGTCAAGCCAGCAAGAGATACCTAATAAACAAAGGTACAATAAAAAAAAACAATCATAAAAGTATGTAATTGAATCAGTACGACTATGTAATAATTGGAATAAATATAAAGTTGTCAGAAGAATGTACACTTGATTAAATATTATGTCATTTACTTACAGATATATAAAAATAGTTGAAAATCGAACTTCTAAGTTAACGAAAATAAAAGATATATGTACTATGCGTTCCAAATGAGAATAGGAAAGTCAATAAACTCGATCTGTCAAATTTTGATTGAAAAGTACGGTTTGCAAAAAAAGCTTATTCGCGTTTTAATGATTTTGTTTTTGTTTAACTGACCCTTAGTTAAGTCATATTAAGAAATAGATAAAAAAGTTATTCATAATAATTATTTAACAAATTATACTACTTTCTTTTCCAAATTCAAAAATTCAAATTCAAAATTCAAATTGCCAGCCGCCATTTTATCGTCGTTGTTGGTGTTTCTTCGTGCGACTGAGTATCCAGATTGAATTTTGTCATAAATACAGGTAATAATGCCTATTTTGATTTAAAACAACAGTTAGTGATATAAATATTAAAAACCTCTATTAATCCATGTTTTATTTTATAAGGGAAAGCAGCATTGATGATGACGGTGATGACGCCACTACTCAGACACTTCACACAGTTACGTAAAGATCAGCAAAATTGAAGAACTGGATTTTGATCAGAGATTTTTCGTTCATGATTCGTAAATAAATTAAATTTAACTAATTTCTTTTTTTGCTCACCCTACTCAATTTCTTCGATTTGACAGTAAGACGTAACGTCACAACATGGCCGGCGCTCCTATTCTCATTTGGAACGCGTAGTATAGCCGTTTATGTCGCAAAAAACGTACAATGCGTTCCAAATGTCCAAGTATATTTCGACACTCAAGGGAATCAAAATTCGTAGGGTACTTGCTGTTGACTTAGAATCTTGAAATTTGGCATGAAACAAGATCTCATAGCAGAAATATTGGAAAAAATCTGAAAACTAAATATAAAGGTACGTCACAAAAAAAACTTTTTTGCGATTTAAAAAAATTATTGTAACTCAATTCAGGAATTGAACTGTTTTCATAGGTAAGTTTGTTCGTACAAACTTACTGAGGGTTCCGTAACCCTCAGTACGCGAGTCCAACTCGCACTATTAATATTCCCGCACTAGGTAAATATGTAGAAAGTAATAAAACTGTTTCTGGCCGAAATAAAAAAACACTCCGGGAGTGCCGGCAGAAGTGAAAACTTGATTATTAACGTTGAGCATGTTTGATATTTTGGAATGGTTAGGGAATAATTTTGCACCAATTGCTTTATCAGTATAAAAGTACTATCATTTATGTGGTAGAATACAATATTCATTTATTGCGCTATCGTACACAAACATGACAATTTATATTACATTATAAATTTAACACTTTAAAACTATTACAATTATTTTACATTAAAAAGTTTATCTCTCCGAAAAACTACTGAGGTGTCAAGGGACACCCGGATGGAACGAAGTTCCGTTCTGGCTTGCTTTCTATAAGAGAGAGAAAGAGAGAAAGACAGAGAAACATGCGCACGCCGCACGGCTTACAATAGCTTACTATAGAAAGTGTCGTTACAACTTTTCGTGAGAATTTTTTCCGTCTAGCCAATACAATATAAGTAAAAAATACTATCCTATTTTATGTACATTTTGACAGCACTATTTCAACATCTTCGAAACCATGAAAACGACGGAAAATTTGATAATTTCTTGCAGCCACCATCTTGGATTTATATTTTGACAGTACTATCGGTTTCAACACCCTCGAAAACCATGAAAACGACACCCATGACGGAAAAATTAATAATTTCTTGCAGCCGCCATCTTGGATTTACATTTTGACAGTATTATCGGTTTCAACACCCTCGAAAACCACGAAAACGACACCCATGACGAAAAATTTGATAATTTCTTGCAGCCGCCATCTTGGATTTATATTTTGACAGTACCATCGGTTTCAACGCCCTCGAAAACCATGAAAACGACACCCATGACGAAAAAGTTGATAATTTCTAGCAGCCGCCATCTAGGATTTATATTTTGACAGTACCATCGGTTTCAACACCCTCGAAAACCATGAAAACGACACCCATGACGAAAAAGTTGATAATTTCTTGCAGCCGCCATCTTGGATTTACATTTTGACAGTACCATCGGTTTCAACACCCTCGAAAACCATGAAAAAGACACCCATGACGAAAAAGTTGATAATTTCTTGCAGCCGCCATCTTGGATTTATATTTTGACAGTACCATCGGTTTCAACACCCTCGAAAACCATGAAAACGACACCCATGACGGAAAATTTGATAATTTCTTGCAGCCGCCATCTTGGATTTACATTTTGACAGTACTATCGGTTTCAACACCCTCGAAAACCATGAAAACGACACCCATGACGGAAAATTTGATAATTTCTTGCAGCCGCCATCTTGGATTTATATTTTGACAGTACCATCGGTTTCAACACCCTCGAAAACCATGAAAACGACACCCATGACCAAAAAGTTGATAATTTCTTGCAGCCGCCATCTTGGATTTATATTTTGACAGTAAAAGTGTCGGTACAATTTTTCGTGAGAATTTTTTCCGTCTAGCCCCCTTTCACAACGCGCGATAAGGGATAGCTGTCTACTCTCCATCCGTCTTACGCTTTTTCGATCAGGTCACGTGTCCTGACGCGAGTTTAAGATTTTATACCCATTACAGAAAAAGTGCTCAACGCCGCTAAAGAAGTTTTCACTTCAAAAATTTTTGTCTCTCCGGAAAAATCTTCGAGGCTCCATTCGGGAATGGTAGTTTGCACGGAACCCTCAGTGCGCGAGTCCGACTCGCACTTGTCCAGTTTTTTTATACCTATCCAGCTATTACACTAGGTAATATTATAAAGGAGAAAGTTTGTGTGTATAATTGTATATTCATTAATACTTCTTCACAATCAAACGACTAAACGGATTTCGATCAAACTTGATATCATAATTTGGTTATTCGGATGTGAAACGACAAGCGTTTGAAAGTTCGTTCAACAAATCAAACTTGACAATTAAGTATTGAAATAAAATTACCAAGTGTGATTTTTTGAACAAACTTATTTATTTGCCACATTCAGTTTGCAATAATCGTCATTTGAGACACCGGGCTGCAGTGCAGCTTTAGAGACCGGTTGCAATGTAAAACACAGCAGCCATTCAACTTCTAAAACTTTTGGATTTTTTGAATATCTATAGCAATACTATTATAAATGGAAAAGTAACTTTGTCTGTCTATTACCTCTGCACGTCTAAACAGCTGAACAGATTTGCATGAAACTACAACACAAGTAGACTATATCCTGGATCAGGAATCTAAATCTATTCAGCCGTTAAGAAGTAGGTTATAAAAGAAAAAAAAAAGTGAAGAGGTAACAAACAGATAGACATATGGACAGATAGAGCATCCGCTTTCACATTTACAATACCAGTATGGATATGTTAATGACAATGATGATATTTTTATATTTGAATATAATAATGACTCTCGGCATGTATTGGTTTCTGTAATAAAATAAATAAATAAATGTTACCGTGCTGCTGACAATATATTAAAATACTGGTAGTACCTAGTCCTCTCGTACTTCTGTGGCACTCCCCGTAAATTAAAATCATGTCGGAGTACTCTGAAGCTATGTTATTGTAACGAGGCAATACTTAATGATAATACTAAAAGAAAACATGCTTGCAATACAAAACTTTTCAAATAAAAATAGTAATGTCACTGACTTTTTTAGCAATATACCACAACATAAAATAGTAATAAAAATAAAAAAAAAGAGTACAATACAGTTGCAGTGACTGTGCCACCTCGTGTACTGAGTAACTGTTGAACCATTTCATTTGCAAGTTAGTGGGTAAGTAGTGAATTGTAGAAGGTAGGATCAGTGAGAATGCAAGTCATTTGGAAACCATTTGTATGAGCAACAAGTTTATGAAAAGACTAGCTGTGCCCGCGACTTCGTTCGCGTGGACTACGGGATTTTAAAATTATTATTTTTTTGCTAAAATAAAAGTAGCCTAAGTTACTCCTTATTACATCAGCTACCTGCCAAAAAAAGTCCCGTCAAAATCGGTTCAGCCGTTTCAGAGATTAGCCGGAACAAACAGACAGACACAAAAATTGTAAAAGATGTTATTTTGGTATATATATCATAGGGTAGTAATAAAAGCTCCGACAAAAAAAGAAGAATTGTCCTTACTCAAAATATTAAATCTACTGCCTAAAATACTAACTTTCCGACTACTTTTGTCCGAATCAAAATGACGAAACGACCGAATGAGATACTGAAATCTTCGAAAAATAAACATGACTGTCTATTGCTATAATACTTTTCTACCAGCATAAATTACGTTCTACTGAAAACTTTGCTTTGTAATTTTTATCTTTACTTGCTGACTATTAATTCATAAATTACCTTTCATATTTCATAGATTGTGGTGCTATTTTAACTGTCACATTATACTAAAAATATTATTCTGAGTGGCTATACAGAAACTTATAAAAAATATAAAAATGTACTTGTAACATAACTTTTAATTGCATCATATATCATGAATTTTACTTACCACGGGTATGCTTCGATATCGGTACCTATTTCAGGCGTTAAAAAGTTAAAACAGTCGTATTCATGGGTACGTATAAAAATCCCGAATTTTAAATTACCGATGGACGAAATCCCAAAAATTGAAACGCCAAATGGTCGTATGGTCGAAAGTTTAAAATCCCGAAAGTTCATTTGTTCGAATGTTTAAAATCCCGAAGTTCAAAATCCCGACTCATCCGTGTCGGGGTGCCCTAAGGTCCCGATTTGTTTTATTTTGAGAATTAGCACTCGCCGGCCGCTGCCGCGGCGCCGCTCGCTTCGCTCGCTCGGCTCGCGCGCTTTTGGTCACAATTCTAACCTAACCAAACCTATTTCAGCCACAATCTCTCGTAAAAATGTGTTTACCATTGTCTAATAGTCTAGTCACAGGTAGATTGTATTTTGATTGCACTTTGAACTGGGTGAAATAGGTTAGGTAACGTTAGAATTGTGACCAACCGCTACGTTCAAGTTGTTTCGTCTATTCGGGATTTCGTCCTTTCGGGCATTTGAACATCGGTATTTTGTGTTTCGATATAACGACTATCGGCATTTAAACCTTTCGGTATTTTGAATTTCGGTGTTTTGCACGTCGGTATTTCAGCCATAGGTATAATGAACTTTCGGGATTTTGATACGTACCCCTATTCATGCCTTAATCGAAAACCAAGTAGACTTTGGTTTTCTAGAATATTATACCGTATTATTAATCGACAAATTTCCTAACTTTTATAATGTCAGCAAGAACAAAGATAAAAATAAAACAAACTCAGTTTATTATGAAAATGTAGTTACGTAGTAGACCCGAACTCCATCGCGCGGGCCGAACAGTTGAGGTATTTTCATCATTATTGAAAGCTAAAAAATAAATTTGATAACCAACAATAGAAATTAAAACAGTTCATGCAAGTTGTAAAAATATGATTATTTTGACCAAACCTCTGTTGTCGGTAACTTAGTAATTTTGTCGGAGGTTCAGTATTCTATTCGGAAGTTTAGTTTTTTTATTCGAAGATCAATTTTTTTTTAGGAGAAAATGTAATTTGAACATGCTCTTGTTTGTTGTTAAATTGGATATTTTTTTTCGTTTATGTTTTGGGTTTTTTGTCGGTAATTCATTATAACGCTAGTTAATTAGAATAATAGTCGGCCACAGATTGCTGGAGATTAAATTGTTTTTCGGAACCATTATTATTTCCCTATATCATATAGTATCATATATATATGATACATAATGTGCATGTAGTGAAAAGTGGTTATTTCAATATTACAAACAGACACTGCCATTTTATTTATATGTATAGATGAAGAATAGCTTGATTTATATGATAGTGATCCACGCGCTCCTCAAAGAGATGTCAGCAAACCGTAGTGGCCCAGCAGGGACGACGCCCGCTAGCACCGCGAGGAGTTCCTGACAAGGGAACCCGTAGTCCTAGAACGCGAAGGGCAACTGAAAGACATAGGTGTGGTTTTAGTCAATAACAATCTGACACGCCCTCTCGCTCCACCCAGAGCGGGAAAAGTCATTGGATGATTTCCACACTTATCAAAAACCGGCCAAGTGCGAGTCGGACTCGCCCATGAAGGGTTCCGTAGCAGCAAGTAACATAATATAAAAGTTCTTGTTATGTGTTGTAACTTTGATCGATGTTTTAATAATAGTGTATTTTTTTCGATTTATGACGCATTAAAAAAAAAACTACTTACTAGATTTCATTCAAACCAATTTTCGTTGGCAGTTTTTATAGTAATGTACATCATATATTTTTTTTAGTTTTATCATTCTCTTATTTTAGAAGTTAGAGGGGGGGGGACACACATTTTACCACTTTGGAAGTGTCTCTCGCGCAAACTATTCAGTTTAGAAAAAAATTATATTAGAAACCTCAGTATCATTTTTGAAGACCTATCCATAGATACCCCACACGTATGGGTTTGATGAAAAAAAAATTTTTGAGTTTCAGTTCTAAGTATGGGGACCCCCAAAATTTCTTGCTTTTTTTCTATTTTTGTGTAAAAATCTTAATGCGGTTCACAGAATACATCTACTTACAAAGTTTCAACATTATAGCTCTTATAGTTTCGGAAAAAAGTGGCTGTGACATACGGACGGACAGACAGACAGACAGACAGACAGACAGACAGACAGACAGACAGACAGACAGACATGACGAATCTATAAGGGTTCCGTTTTTTGCCATTTGGCTACGGAACCCTAAAAAAAGGGTAGAGTGGGGAAAGTCGGACAGCGAGCTCCCCTTGCTCCCCGTCCGCAAACCCGGGGGTAGTACTCCTACGCTACCCAACTCAAGTAAAGTTGAGTTGAGTAGAGTACGCAAGGAAGAGTATGATAGAGTATAATAGAGTACCAGTTGACGGGAGCGAGGCCGCGGGCAAAAGCTAGTATTAGATAAAATAAATCTCAGTCCTTAAAACAAATCTATTTCTATGTTTCAGACATCGTCATCGCCACAGACACACAACTAGAGTTTTACAACAATGATGGTACACGGACGCACACACAAGTTATACCATCGGTTGGTAGGATCAGTTCAGTAACATACGATCCTGTGCACTACAGGGTGCTGTTTAGCAACCATCACCACTCGACCCCGGTTATATCCAGCTTGGACGTATCAACCGAGACTGTACAACGTTTAGTTACGACAACAACGGACTACTACGTGAGGGTCGTCTACGACCCCGTCACACAAGCTCTCTATTGGAGTGATGGATTTAGTATACGCACGTTTTCATTAAGTCCTGCATCTTCTAACCAAGCTGATGGAAATGTTTTAGTTAGCTTGGATCACTACTGCTATGATCTCGCCGTGGACGTCTGTGGAAGGTACGTCACTAGTGAGTAGTACCCGCACACGGGCCACAAAAAAACGCCGCCACAAAAAGAAGCTTGAAACGGCTTTGTTTTTGTGGCTCCTGTGCGGGGACACTAACGAGAAGATCGGAAAACTTGTTTTTTGTATTGAGAACACTTTTCATTTGTTTCATGAAATAATCAAATAACATACTCAATCTTATTTGCACTTATCTACACTTCATCATTCATCATCATCATCATTTCAGCCGATACACGTCCACTGTTGGATATAGGCCTCCCCCAAGCGTCGCCACATCGAACGTTCCTGTGCGTCCCGCATCCATCGGTTTCCCGCTACCTTCACCAGGTCATCGGTCCACCTTGTAGGAGGCCTTCCAACGCTGCGTCTTCCGGTACGCGGTCGCCACTCCAAAACCTTTCGGCCCCAACGGCCATCTGTTCTGCGAGCAATGTGCCCTGCCCATTGCCACTTAAGTTTGGCAATTCTTTGTGCTATGTCGGCAACCTCAGTTTTCCTGCGGATATCTTCATTTTTTATTCGATCACGCAAGGAAACCCCGAGCATAGCCCTTTCCATTGCTCTTTGGATGATTTTAAGCCTTCTGATGAGGCCCATTGTGAGCGACCACGTTTCGGAGCCATATGTCATCACTGGCAACACGCACTGGTTAAAGACTTTCGTCTTGAAACACTGTGGTATGTTGGACGAGAAGATACCGCGTAGCTTCCCGAACTGCTCAACCGAGTTGGATTCGACGGTTGACCTCTTTCTCGAAGTTAGACCTACCCAACTGGACTGTCTGTCCGAGGTAGACGTAATCGTCCACAACTTCGAGTGTAGAGTCTCCGACCTTGATAGGAGTGGGCGCTACATGGTTGTTAATTATGATTTTGGTTTTATCCATGTTCATTTTAAGACCCACTCTTAGAGAAGCTCCACTTATAATATTATAAATGTGAAAGTAACTGTCTATCTATCTGTTACACTTTTACATTACATTACTAAACCGATTTTGACGAAATTTGTTACGGAGATAGCTTCAAACTCAAGGATGGACATAGGCTACTTTTTATTCGTCTTCGACTTCGCGTCCGCTATAAACAACGTTCACGCGAACGAAGCCGCTGGCAGAAGCTAGTAATATCATAAAAGTGAAGTGTAAGTTAGTTTGAATGCACTAATCTCAGGAAGCACGGGTCCGGACAGAAAAATTCTTTATCAGTTGGATAGCCCATTTAATTTATTCAGACATTAAATTTTTTCTATGTAGGAGGTAATCTCTGAAAATACAAGTCCGATTGCTGCACCATTCGACAGTAAAGGCCAGTAAAAGAAATTGTTACAGTATTGCACAAAGTTTAACAGATAAACATGTCGACTGGTAACCCATCACTTCGCGGACTGACAGGCAGATAGTGGTGTGTGGAAGGTGACGCGCTTGGCAATGGCGTCTCTCTCAGCGCGTCCGGTTAAATGTAAAAATAACTATGTCTGTCTGTTACGCTTTCACGCTTTAACTACTGAACTGATTTTGATGATATTTGAAGCTTGAAACCCAAGAAAAGATATACGTCCGCAATAACCGACATTTATCCAGACGAAGTCGCGAGAAAAAGCTAGTTAAGAAAAGATTATTCAATTTTTCAAGATTATAAAATTAAATTGTACTTGAAAATAATGTATCTATTTATGTTCCGCTATGTTTGCCCTTGTGTGTAGGTTTATGACTCAGCTGAAGTCCTCTTGAATTTTGTTAATATTGATGGATGTTTACAAATTACAGGTATATTTACTGGATCACAGACTATGAGATAGAGAGGGCTCGGTTAGATGGCTCCGAGAGAGAAGTTTTAATATCAGGTACTGTTGCGTGGCGACTAAGCTTGGCCATCGATCAACAAACACATAAAATTTACTGGACTGAGAAAACACGTAGTAATGATCAGTGGTCTATTGAAAGTGCAAACTTTAATGGAAAGAACAGAACAACACTATATATTGTAAGAAACACTGGTTATGCATTTTCATTGGCCGTGTCAAAAGACTTTATATACTGGCAGAACTATGGTGAACAGGGAATTTGGCGATTACCGAAGTATTCAACACAAACTGTGGCAACAAAACTAACCTCACTGTCTAGCTCAGACTGTATGTATTGTCATCGTATATCAGCCAACTACACGATAAAGGAACAAATTCAGGGGATAATCAGCTGCGATGCTCTCCAGGGTCTGATTCCGAATGACTCGAAGAGTGAGTCTCCAGCACCAGTCTGTCAGAACTACTGCATTCAAGGAGAGTGTAGCGTCAGTGCTGAGGGACAACCTACATGCAGGTAAAACGTGTTCATCGCACAGATATTCGGGGTCAGCTCACGATGCTTGAAGAAAGCGAAGCCGCGGGGTTTATTCTGATTCTCTTATGTGATACGTATATGTTGTTGTGTACTAACTCTAATAATTATAATTCGCGCAGCATCACTTCGCGTCTCGGTGTGAGCTGACCCTAACGTTTTTCACTGACGAAATATAAAGTTAGAATTCTTAGAACAGTGACTGGCGCCTATAACACACAATACTTTCGTGGGCTTGCGGACGACGAGCATTGCTTAGCTCGCCCTCTGACCGTCCAGTAGTCGACCTGACCGAGCCCAGGTCGTCGACGGCGCGTATTGTTCCACGCGCGCCTCAAGGAGATGTCAGCAAACCGTAGGGGCCCAGCAGGGTCGAAGCCTACTGGGGCCCATGGGTTCGCTTCTGAAAGGAAAACCCGGCCCTGGAATACAAGACAACGAAGGAATGTGCGAGTGAGTTTTAATCAGTAAAATCTGACTCGCTCTCCCGCTCCGCCTTGGAGCGGGAGACGTCATTGGATGATTTCCCACCTAAAAAAATTGAACACATATTAATTTCAATGTTTAATGTGTCTTGTGAACTGTGAGACAGATACTTGATTCATTAAACCCCAAGCGAACGCAACTTTTACTACAGGATCAGCTCTTTACTACGAATACAGTTTATGTTTGTATTAATTGGCAAAATGTAAGAAAAAGCTGATTATTTTTAAGGATTTAGGGTTAATAAATATGTAAATAGGTCAATAAAAAATAGGTTCATTTTCATAAGTACTTGCAACCCCTTTTTTTATGGTGGGAAAAAATCATGCATTGACATCCCCCGCTCTTGGGCGGAGCGGGAGATAGTGTCAGACTCTTACTGACTAAAAGACCCACCCCGTTCCTTCTGGCCTTCATACCGGGGCTCGAGCGCCCTTTCGGATAACCCTGGCCCCAGTAGGCTTCGACCCGGCTGGGTTCCTGCTGTTGCTGACAACTCCTTGAGACGCGCGGGAACAGTGCGCGCCGTCGACGCCTTGGGCTTGGTCCGGACAGTTACCGGACGGCCGGACAGCGAGCTACCCATTGCTCACTGTCCACAAGCCCGCGCCTATGGTGGCTGGAAATCGGGATCGGAATCCCGGCGGCGGCGGCGATAACGCCGTTGCCTGATGCGTTCGGCCTCCTACTTTGCGAGCATTACTGCTTCGCAGAAGTCGGCTCGCGCCTGCCACTCCTCCTCGCTCCGGACCATGGCCTCAACCAAGGCCCGGCGCGAGAGGTCTCCGCCGCCGATCGCCCCCACGAGGGCACGGCGATGCTCCGCCCAAGCAGGGCACACCTCGACTGTGTGCTCCACCGTGTTCTCCGGGCATTCCGCACAGTGGCGACACCCGGGCGTCACTTCCGCATGAATCCGGTGCAGGAAACTCCCGAACGAACCATGTCCGGTGAGGACCCGCGTCATGCGGAAGGTAAGGACGCCGTGAGGTCTTTCCAGCCACGCCTCAAAGAGGGGACTTACCGCCATGATTGTGGCGTGCCCAGCACTGGGTTGCGATAGTCGCTGACGCCATTTCACCATGAGATCCCGCCGGAGCTCTGTCCGCCATGCCGTGACCTGTCGCGGCAGCGGACTTTCACCCCGGCGTTGCATCTCCACGCGCATATCGTGCATGTGTGCAAGGACTGTTGCCTCCAGATCCCACGGTCTTAGGCCAGCCAGAAGGCTCGCCGCTTCGCGGGAGACCGTACGGTATCCCCGCACCATTCTTATTGCCATGACCCTCCGGCAGGCGTTCAGCATGGACGCCGGTTGCTTTTTCAGCGACGGCGCCCACACCGGCGCCCCGTAGAGGGCCATGGACCGAACGATCCTCGCGTAGAGCCTCCGGCAGGAGGAAGTACTTGCAACCCCTGAAATATACTAAAGTAAAAATTGTTGATCGAATGAACATTTTATTTGATTGTAAATCATGTTTAGTGACGCACAGTGGTCGCGCACCTCGTTTGCGTGTTACAACTAGTCACAATATCTGTTGCTCTGCTGAGTGACGCTGTTTCTTATCTTCATTATTTCAGTTGTAAAGCCGAATACTCCGGGGAGAGGTGCGAACTAAACGCGTGCCATAAGCACTGTTTAAACGGCGGTGTTTGTTCATTGAACGAAGAGGGTCAGCCGGCCTGCCAGTGCACAGCAGGTAACAATGGTGAAAAATGCGAAGTGTCCATCTGTAAAGACTATTGTCTACAAGGAAACTGTAGTGTCGGTGCTGAGGGCCAACCTCAATGCAGGTAAATATATACCGTGTTACGCATGGAGTTCATTGTATAGATAATACAAACACTTTTATTACTAACTAGCGGACCTAACAGATGTCAGCCCGCCCGATTCTATTGTTACCCAAACTCTATAAACATCAAAATAAAGCTACTATAGATATGTGTATATACCGGAGTTCTGGAACGCAAGAATAATAGAGTGGGTTTTAGTCAGTTAAAGTGTGACACGCCCTCCCGCTCTGCCCTAGAGCGAGATAAGTCATTGGATGATTTCTCGCCTAAAACATCTCTTGTTCAGCAGGTCTGCTGGAAGTTTCTTTTGAAATAAGCAGAACCTTCGAACAAATGTTTATAATGATTTGATTTGTCTTTCTTTTGTTAGAAGTGTGTATGTATAGAAATAAAAAGAAATCAGTTGAATTGTATAAAGGAATTCAATATCCATAGAGCAGTGGCAGCCGAGGGGTAACGGTCCCTACAGTTTACAAGTTGTAAGTCACGGGTTCGAATTCAGCCAGACGCATTACTTTGTTTAATTTAATTCATCACCACTGCTCTCAAAACGGTGAAGAAAAACATCGTGAATAAACCGGCATATAGTGGAGCCAAAAAATCGAGGATAATTTCACGTCCTTCACTCCGCACTGGGTCCGCGTGGTAGATTACGACCCATTCCTTTCCTAAAGAAGATGCCTGAGTCCCAGCACATGAAAACATTATCAGATTGATTATGCTACATGATTATGCTCCTGACTAATCGAGTAACACTGTTTCTTGTCTTTAATATTTCAGTTGCACAGTCGGATACACGGGGAAGAGATGCGAAGTGAACGCGTGCCATCAGTATTGCCTTCACAACGGCGTATGTTCTCTGAACGAGGAAGATGAACCGAGCTGTGAGTGCACAGCTGATTATGAGGGTGGAAGATGCGATGTTGCTATCACACAGGCTGGTGATTGTGCTGATAGCTCGACGCAGCAAGTACTACGAGACCCTCGCAGCGAAATGAGACTAGTGCTTAAAGAAGAGTTGAAACATATCCTGCAATTGATCTCTGATAGACTTGATGGGGATGAAACCAAGTGTTAGAGTTTAGTTTTTGACGTTGAAAATTAGTGTCGTCTTGTACCACTAGATGGCGTAGTTTAAGTATGTTTATGAACCTGTTTCGTTAAAATAATATTGATTTTTGTAGTTCTAGTGTGAGTCTATGTCGTGGTCAGATCTTAGAAGCAATGACTGGCGATACGGTTGGCGTAGTGGTCAAGCGATTGGCTGTTACACCGCGGGTCGTGGGTTCGACTCCCGCACGAAAGAAAAATTATGTATGTCTGATTATGGTTTCCGCATCATTGCATGTGGCCGGAACAAATATTTGTATGACCTACAGATAGCTGTGTCCTGGAGGTCTGGGTGTCTTTTGTGAGTTCACATGTTTGTAAATGCATCCGAGACACAGTAGTAATTCCTAGTGTGGAACACAGTTTTGTTTAAAATAAGAAATCTCACTTCATGGTGTGACCGACCATTTCATGAAATGTTTTAATTTCGTTAAATAGCTGACTAAAACTAGCCAAGTCTTTTAAACGTTAATATTTTGAGACTTGTCAATTCACGTTTGGCCATATTAACTAGCTTGTGCCAGTGGTTTTGCCTTCATAAATGTGTATTGTTCAGACAAACTTTAGATCTCCATTTAATCCGCTTAAGGGCTGAATTTTATAAAATAATTTTTCAGTGCTAAAAAGAAGACTCGCGCAAAATTCCACGTTATTATACCCAGTAGTTTCGTCTGTGTGTTGATATATCAGACAGTTTCTCAGTTTCTCGTTTTATATAATGATGTATATGAAGGATTGCTACGATGATAAATGTCTTAATATTATAACAACTTATGTATTGTTCTTGTGAGTACAAACATACTTGAGAATACAATTAAAAAATAAAAGATAGATAGATACATAAATTCTTTATTGTACACCAAAAAATAAAGCAAATAAATAAGAAACTTAAAATTAATAGTGTGTCAATGGGTTAGGTGGTCTGTTTTGAAATGAAAAGTCAATTCCAATCAAAATCGTTCAGATGTCCTTGGCACAACTGTAGATACCATAGCGGCACTCAAACTGCTGATTGACTGCAGTCCCATATATATCAAATAACGCAGCTTTGCGTCGTATTTCACTGCACTTGTGTACTTCGTTTCAAAATTATTATTCGGTTTTAATTAAACCTACGCTTCATAATCAAAACAAAATCAGCACCTCTACCGGTGGACTGTATAACAATTTTACGATATGATCACTCAAGTTTGATCATAATTATAATAGACAAATCGTAAGTTTAGATGTTAACATCGTTAAAGCAGAGTGCTCATTGATTTAACTAGCCCATATCATGGGCGCAGTTCAGCGGGCACGATTCCATTTTCATTTATTGAAAAACTATGTTTTTGCCAATGGAATGATTGATCCAATGATTGACCAATCTACGATCTGACCACAATAATTATCTTCTAATACTTAAAAATCTCATGTCACAGTGTTTGATTTTATATTCTGTATGTCTTAGAATAGTTCGTAGGCTAGTTTTGGCCCTCCTAACTTCACCCTCATTTCTTTTCTTAAATATTCATAGTGGAGAACAAATTTTGACGAGTCAGCAAGTAATTATATATACTCCTTTTGGTAATTATAATTAAAAAAAATTTAAGCATGGTCTGTGTCCAATAACGGGCGTTTTTCTTTATTTTGTTTTTTTTTTCCGAAATGGACTTATTAAATGTTTATTTACTGATGACGTGTGAAAACTTTAAAATTACTGTTATTTTTTAATTATTATTATTTGATGACTTAAAATCTGTACTTCTATAAGTTTATATTACTTTATAAATTTAGAGTTTATTTTTACACTGTAGACTTTGATTGTGACGATTAAGTAATGCACATATTTACTGCACATATATGCTGACACTTCATGCTCTTGACCCACAGCCAGAGCTGACCATTTAAAATATCTAGGTGTCACGATTAACTCAAATCTAAATTTCTGTAAACATATCGAGTTATTGTGTACGAGAGTGCGCAAATTAATATGTGTTTTTTTTAATTTACGGAACATAGCCGATTACAAATTAATTAAACAGGTCTATTTGGTTTTGTGTCAATCCAGTCTTACATATTGCATAACTTCTTAAATAATTTTACTCCCGTTAGAGCGTGCTCAAAGAGCAATTCTCAAGGTTGCAACCTTTCGCCCTTTTAGATTTCCTACGCATCAGCTTTACATAGCGTGTAAAGTGCTTACAGTGCGGCAATTATTTATTTTAAACATAGTACAACTCCAGCATACTACACTTCCTTTTGACCCCTTACCATCCGACAAGAGAAGGAAGGAATTGGTTTGCATAAAACCTCAGACCAGACATACCTTTGCTAAGCGTTTTTACGTGTTTTTAAGAACTTTTCTATTTAAAAGGCTTAACAAAGTACTACGCGTCTATAGCGTAAGGTATTAAAAATGTAGTAAGATGTTGTCAGAATATTTAATGATACTCAATTACACAGACACAGAACAACTTCTAGAAATTTTGGCATAATGCATATCTAATCCCCTCGTTAATGTTTATTTTTATATTCATAGTTATATATGTATACATTCATATTCATAGTTTTTAGGTATTATTGTAGCATAAGCTTATTTTCGTAGTTATAAATAGAATATATTATTGTAATAGTTTTACTCTAATTGTAAATTTTACTGTCGCTTTGAAACTGAACTGTAAAGTGATGGCCTGAAACAAGTTAAAATTAACCTAGTTCGGGCGGTCCACTAACAAACATTGCACATCCGAACCACGATTATTTGCACCTTTAATAATATTTTAGTTTTAGTATATTTTGAGGCACTGAAATGTATGAATAACCTTATTACTGTTGGCTTAATGTTTCTTTTTTTGTAAACGTTATTTGAATAAATTTATTATTAATGAAATAAAAGTTTTTTGATTGGACCGTTTCATTTTCATTGCGTACAGTAACCCATTGCGGAGCAGTGGTGTCCCAATGGCCTCGACTAACAAGTTGTAGGTCGTGAGTTCAAACCCAGCCAGGTAGAATACTTTGCGTAATTTATTTTACCACCACAGTTCTCAAAATGGTGAAGGAAAACATAGAACCAGAAATCCGATGACATGTGACATCTACTAATCCGTATTGGGTCCGCTTGGTAGATTACTGCTCATATTCACTCCTAGAGAGAAGGTCTGAGTCTCAGCAGTGGGAACATTACAAAGTTGATTATGCTATTTATATGCTCTATATATAATCGAAGCTGTGAAAAATATATCTCGACATCTTAAAAAGTAAAATCGCTTTCTACATCCTGCTCAGTACCCTCATCCTCATTTTCCTACCCTTGTCCCGTTTTATTTGTGGTCGGCGCAACACGTTTTTTTCTTCTATTCTGTCTTGTCACATTAAACATGTTTAGTCCAATATAATAAAATAAAAAGTCTATTTACGAGATTTTTTTTAAAAAGAATTGATTTATTCAGAGTGTGAATTCAATAGAAACCTAGGTAACCACACAAACCTACAAGTTATGTGTTTTCAAAATATCAAAAGAAATATATACAATAACGTAATAATCACGTAAGAGTGGTTGTATGGAAATATTGTGACTTAATGAGTGCAACCCGCCGCACTATTGCACTATTTGACTCGAGCAGGCGCCAAGTGCGCAGTGCGGCCTCTTGGGTTTTTTTATTATTATTGCTTAGCTCAAACTTATGAGCGAGAGAGAGTGCAATACAGAGTTATGAGTATACAAGGCGTTGGGTGGAGAGGGAGAGAGAGACCAACGAAAAGATGGATGGATTGTGTGAAGAGTGATTTAAAAGAAATGGAAATTATTTATTTATTTTATTTGTTAATGCTTTATGCACATTACACTGTACAAAGGCGGACTTAATGCCATAAGCATTATCTATCAGTCGACCTTAGGATGGTACAGAAACAACATGGCAGGTGCAACTTAGTAAATAGACAAACAGAAGAGAGACAAAAACAATAGTAAATACATACTTAGATAAATACATACAAATAAAAAATGTTATGGTGAAAAAACCAATCCAACCAATCAATGCTGTGATGATTCTATCAACTTCTTGCGAATATGCTCACCTTAAAAGAAAATCGGCTGGTTGCCATCCTGATATTCAGAGGGAGCGCATTCCAGAGAGATATGGAATGCGCCTGGACAAAAAATGAGGAGTGAATAAGTCCAGAGCGGTGTGAGAGACATCGTAGAAGACGATTATTTGTAGACCGAAGATTATTATTGTGCCCAGAGCAGAGAATTGAATTTCTGAAATCAGATAAGAAGGAGAAGAAGGTTTATCAAGAAATGAGAACAGGGTAGTCAAGGCCCTTAGCGCTCTGCGCTGACGAATTGGTAACCATTTCAAGAGCGTACGATGCTTAGATATATGATCATGCTTACGGAGGTTGAAGACAAATCGAATGCATTTATTCAGAAGGCGGTTAAGCTTATTGAGGAGATCTGCATTTAGGTCATAAAAAGTAAGTAAAGTAAGATAGTGATAGCATGACGAGTGACAGGGCAGAATGGAAGAAAAAAACGTGTTGCGCGGACCGCAAATAAGATGGTATAAGGGCAGGAAGATGATGATGATGATTGGCTCAGGCTTGGTCACTGATGATGATAAGTGACGTTGGTATCGTCGATGGAGCTCGCTTGCCTAGAAGTAACCTAACCACGCTTAACCTACAAACCTCTAAGTTGTAGCCATCAGGAAACTCAGACTACGGTAATTCAACTCTTTGACTGGACGCACAATATATATGTTCCCAAAACGTTTGGGTGTGATATCCGTCATGTACCTACCGGAGGTACATCACCATCCATCCTTCATGTTTTGTCGTCCTATAATGGAAAGAGTTTGGCGAAATCAGACTGGACTTCAACGCACTATCTCTGAAATATAACCGGCAAAAAAACCGACAAGCTAGCAAACGGAGTTGCCGTTAAAATTTTGAAGCTCTTTTTAAAAGTACACGAAGTTCAGGTAAGAATTATATAGTAGCACATAAAACCCTTTCAAATCTAATGATAACAAGATAAGGCTTAAAATGGCTGGGCACAGTTGTACGAGTAGTGATGACCTTTCGGAAACTTTTAAGACCGAGTCTGGTGTTTCACAGGGGTGTGTTTAGTCGCCCATATTTTTTAACACTTACACAATATATCATACGTATCATTTTGGATGAATGGGAGAAGGGTGTACCACAGTGGTGGCGAATGATACATAACCTGGAGCCTTCTGCTTCTAGGACTAACTTGAACCAGTTTGCGCCATTTTCGCGAGCCATAAGGATGCTGAACATTAATGCTACTGACGTGGATCTATTTCACTGCAGCTTGCCGAGGTTCACTGAAGCAGCACTAAAGTGCATAGATAAAAAACTTTTTATAAAAAAAATATAACCGACTTCACTAAAAAAACACACACACACGGTGTTTTTCGTTATTGTTTGTTCCTTATTTAACACCGACTTCCGAAATTAAAATTATTTTGATCGTTTTAGTGTTTTTTTAGTGAAGTCGGTTATATTTTTTTATTAAAAGTTTTTTATTTCATACTTTTTAGTTGCAACACACTTACAGCCAGAGTACTTTTTTCTCATGTCAATTCCAATTAACTCAAACCCTGCTAGAATACATCATTTTCATATGAAGTTCCCGTGTCTACCTTCCACCTTCCGGCTCCATCATCAGATCACTTCGATAGTACCTTATAGCCAAAGTGCATTTCATGACATTTCTAATAAGCCCAAACACGGGTAGGATACATTGATTAATTACGGAGTTCCGGTGCCTATCTTCCAGCTCCATCACTATCATCAGGTTACTTCGATGATACCATTTTCAACATAACTATTCAGAACTATTCATTTATTTGTATTGTCATAGTCGCTTAACTATGTTCATTGTGATATTTGTTTGAGTATGAAGTTCCGTTGGCAATTTCTGGTCTTCTTAACCAGTTCCACCTCATCAAATGCCACTTTTTGACTGTAAATGATTAATTCCTTGATGAAAATATCAAAATGACTATATAGTTGCCGTCCGAATTGAGAACCTCCTCCTTTTTTAGAAGTCGGTTAATTAGAAGTCGGTTAAAAATATAAACGTTTTGAGTTGATAATTGTTATATTGTATAAACATGTAATATAATATTAATTAAATCTGTTGTTGTTGTGTTGTTTTTGTTAATTTAATAGTTAATATATTATTATTTGGTTATTTCTTTGAATTTATATGTATAGCTGGTAATAACATCGCATTGGCGTTAGCTGTAATGGTGTTATTTACAAAATTTTAAATAAATAAATAATAATAACGTATGATATACATGACACGACCCTTGTAAAAATCAAAGAATTATGATATCCCACTTAAAAAAAAAAAACTTGATAAAAAATTGTACATTTTGGTGTAAGTGGGCAAACTTTGTTACTAAACCGAAGTGAAATATTGCGCGAGGTCGTTTTCAAGCTGAGAACTACTGTTTTACAATCGCTGTGCCTTTGATTCTAATAGTTTGTGATATCCCGCTGCTGGACAAAGTTGTCTTCATAGCCTTTTTTTTTTGCTGATGTTTTACTGTCACCGATTTTCTCTCGCAAGTCGTGACGCCAGCGTTTCCTGGGTCATCCTCGACGATATTGCAAGACAATTCTGGCCGAAAGGTACAAAATACAAAATCATCTTTTGACTTCTTCTGCTCCAGTCTGGAGCCAGAGGGTGTCAGACTTTTATAGACTAAAACCACACCTATGTTCCTTCAGCTGCCCTTGCGTTCTAAGACCACGATATCCTTACCCATTGTATTACTATAGACTTCGGCCCTACTGAGGCTCTTTGAAGCTCGCGTGGGACACTACGCGCCGTTGATGACTTGAGCTCGTACTGGACGGTCGGATGGTAAGACGACCCATTGCTCTTCGTCTGCAAGTCCACGCCTACGACGGCTGGTAGTCGTAGTCAGGGTCTCGGTGACTGGGGTGGGAGGACGTCCGTTCCCTCACGCGAGCGACAGCCACCTTTGCTAGCATTACTACTTCGAGTATTTGAGAAGAGAGGTCGCCGCCACGTCACGATATGATGAGAATCTAATTATTATTTTGCTGACTTATTCTGGTTTTAAGTTTTGAATTTCGATTTCATAAAATGTAACGTGATACACAGTCGTGTTAAGGATTCTGTTGCTTTCCTGTCCAAACAGTACGTAATAGTAGTATTTTTTTAATAATACAATGACAAGACATCTTCACATTAATCGTTAGGCGAGGATTTCAAAAGGTGAGCCAATGACTTCCAAACTGAGCACCGCTTAATATGTCATAACCTACCTACGTATGCGACTCTGACTCACCTATAGATGCTGGCGGGAAAAATTCCGAATCATTCCCGTCGAATACTTCGGAAGTATTCCGAAATATTCCGAAACTTTCGGAATATTTCAACTGTCAAAAAAAAACCAAGAAAATCGACCTTACTACCTATTTCGCGCTTGGTTGTTGTAAAATATTATCTTAAGTTGTATTGTGAGCGGTAGGAATATATTAAGTTTATAGTTGTGAGTGCACGTCGCATCAAGGACAATAAACCGACTTCAATAAAGTTCCGACTTTATTGAAGTCCGGCCGGCACCTCTTCAATAAAGTCTTCGCTTGGTGGTGGTTTGATGTGCTCCGGCTTCATTGAAGTCAGTTCTATCTTTTTACTTAAACATTTTTGTTTCAACATTTTTTTATGTCACGTATAGGTACATATAGTGACTAATAATACTGTTCTGAAAACTGCATCAAATTCGGTTCAGCCAAACGCGAGATGATCGCGGACAAACATACATACATATGGTTCAAACTCATAACCTCCTTTTTTAACACGCTTTTATTAGCTTCACCTATATATTTGTTTGTAATCAACGCCTTTGAGCTCGATTTTGACCAGCTTAGGGCGATCAGATTTTTTTAAAACTTTGCACACCCATCAAAGACTGATGACAACACAATGATCCTTTATTCTATGACCTTGATCTCAAGGGCAATGACCTTTACTTAAACCTTTACTTCATTAAAATGTTGGGAATCACCTGTGACACCCAAAGGCAATGACTTTGACCCCAAGGGCCAGACCTTGACCTCAAGGTCAATGACTTTGACCCCAAGGTCAAATGTATAAAAAGTTGGAAAACACCTGGGACACCATAGGGCATGACCTTGACACCAAAGTCAATCACCTTGAACTCAAGGTCAAATGCAAAAATGTTGGGAAACGCCCGGGACGCCAAAGGGCTGCTTTGACCGCCGGCGAGCGCTACTTCTCTAAATAACACAGATCAATTTTTTTTCGATAACATTTTAGGTCAAATACTTAGGGGTCATGGTCATTGACTTTAGGAAAAGCGTGGGGTGCTCGATTCGACTCTTACGAAACATATGGCACAAAGCGCCCCACCCTTTTTTACAATATAATATTAATATTTTTCGTTCAAACACACAAACAAAACAAACATAGAACAAACAACAACAAACACAAACAACAAATTCAATGTATTTATTGACTGGGCTATTTACGCGTAATGTTTTTATTGACTTGGTGGGCTATGCGACTCGCGAATCAAAGATCTCTCTCAACCGACTTGGGAATTTTGTATAATATTTAATCATTTAAAAAATACAAACATTCGGTACCTACTTTTTATAAGGTTCTTCTGTTATTAAACAATGATCTCTATCTCTTAATCAACCTTGATTATTGAATCCGTGTTGACTACATCAGATTTCACTATATCCTAATAATTACCCAAGTCGTTTAACTTATTAAACACACTCTAACCCTTTTCCAAAAAACAAATCAAATAATGCTAGACCTGGTTTTTTAATTCACAACTGACATTTATAAAAATAGCATTCGATTTCGAAATAAGTAGGTACCTACTTAAAAACAAAAGAATAAAAATCCTGTTAATCGCAGGCTAACATTAATCAATCCCATTTATATAAATAAACATTTATATTTTACTTACGTATGTGCCACTGAACAATTATTAACTTACAAACACGTTTATTCCGATTGAATTATTCCGGCAATCCAGCGAAATATTCGGAAACATTCGATTGCGGGGTACGAATCTTTCTCGCGGGGGGGGAAAACTTCTCCGGGAGCATATCCCCTCTTACCGCACCCCGCACCGCCATCGCCTGCACGCACGACTCGTGGCTGCGTGGCAGTCGGGCCCGCGCGCGCGTCCACAGAGTACTTTGTAACATACTGAAATAGAGAACAATCTTGGGGGGAAAAAAGGGGACCCCGAAACTAGCGCCACCTGTAGTTTAAAGTTGAAGTTACACTTTTGCACGCACACAGCAGCTGTACACGTATTATAATATGTGTACTGCTGCTGCTGTGTGCGTGGGTGCTGCCGTGTGCGTATATGCAGTTGTGTGCACTTTATAATATTCTTACTTTTATTTTGTAGGCTTGGTAGAATAAATGAAATACAATTTAATTATCTTTAATGTTTATTCATAAAGTTCGTAAATTTATGTTTATTACATGATTGGGTACTAATTAGACATCGTGTTTAGACATTTTATAATGGTTTTGTAGAGCGAAATCTTTGGTAAAAAAACAATGAGCCCGACTTTGAGAATAATTACATCAATAAACTTTTCCAAAAGACGATTTTCTGAAAGAAACTGGTTTTGCAGAATGTTATAAATAAAAACATGAACAAATCCTACTTTTCACAGCTTATTAAGGATTTATCACTAAATACTTTCATAAGTAAACATTTAAATTATTATTAACTAGCTTTTGCCCGCAGCTTCACCCACGTACATAATAATTATATAGCCTATATCACTCAGGAATACAGCAGCTTTCTATCGGTGAGAAAATTTTAGTACTTTCAGAGATTACCTCCTACAAACAAAAAATAAACAAACTTTACCTCTTTATTATATTAGTATAGATTCACTTAATTCAGATGTATACATAAAAAAATAATTAAATCAAATAAAACATTACAATAATCAAAACTAAAGAACATCACTTGGCATTTAGAAAATTCAAAAACAAATGTACTAAAATTAAAAAAAAACAAATAAAATGAAAATACAAATAAAATAACACATTACAGAATCAATCACAAAATTAGACATACAAAATAATTACAATTTAAGTATGGTAATTAGAGTATAGTAGAATTTTGCAGAGTTAACCGGTTTGATTACTGTGTAGAGTGGATGCTTCGAAAATTACAATTTTATTTCAGTTTCAGTATACAGATCAAAACTAGGCATGAATTGGATTAAACATGAACACTCTTTCAATTAAGTTTTCTCAAAAAACAAACTCAAACACATTATTTCCTTATTTAATGTACGTATGCAAGGCCAAATTACGAAATGAATTGATGTGTCTTTTAAAAGAATACAGTATGTCAATTAACAGAGGGTAATCCCGTTGAGTATATAGTGGCCATACATTCTAGTGGAGCAGCGACCAGCTAATTCCCTTTGTTGAAGTAAAAATTGCTTTTAGCGATAAGACCACCCATTGTTTATTTTCGGTGTACAATAAAGTCTTATCTATCTAATATTTGGTTAGGAATATTTTTTTGATGCCGTCGACCACACATACGAAATCTTTAGTCAATTTGAAACACTACAATTTCATTACCATTGCATTGTACTTACAAGAAGTCAAGTTGAAAAAATAAAACCTAAGATAATTTGGATTTTGCAGCTACCCTGAAGCACCTTTTTTATATGTGGTCGGTGTGGTGGTACAAAATATCTTGTGTTGGATTTTAAAATGTGTCATTCTACCATTATTTGATACAATTGGTTTCAAAGTAAATATGTAAAAGTCTATGAAAAGTTAACAATTTTTAATGGATTATAGAGAAAAATGAGCGATACGCTAAATATCGTAGAAGTCAGTGAGTGGTCAAATACGATATATGATGTATTAGGGAGTAAGAAAGGACATTATTTGTGTTATAAGAGTTCCAGTGCTTACTTTCCAGCAACACTGATCCTAGCTAAATAGTCATTCAGACTACATCGTATCTTATAATCTTTCTGATTATCATATCTTATAAACGTTTTAACTACATGTTTGACTTCTAGAACATTTAGCATACCGTTAAAAAGGGTAATAAAACTAAAGAACTTCTATATAAGCGATTAAAATATAGTCAGTGCTCATAGATTTTCTTTACTTTGAAAGAAGAGATAACTTATTATATTCAAACCAATTGCATCAAATGATTCATTCCAAAAACATAAACAAATTACATTATACATTCCATATTACAACATATTTAAAAACCACAAATAACATTTATGGAAACTTTTTTTATAATGTGAATGTGAGAACACTGTAGACTCCATGAATTCTTAGATTACTTATTACAATTCACTTTTTTGTTATGATTATATTTATTATGCTTTTGGATACAATATTGAGTGGTCTACACTGTTCTTATATAATATCTATTAATAGTGTATTATGGAAATATTGTAACATCAACCGCTTTTTTTAAAAGAGTAACCATGGAGTTTCTTGTCGGTTCTTCTCCATAGGAATCAACCAATTTGGAATCGTACTCGTAAACTTCTGACGTTTTAGAAGTGCCCTTGTAGGCCTACGTGATTTCTTTTTGAATTTTGAACTTACAAAGCAATATTTTAGAGAATATAAAAAATTAAAAGACATCTCTCTACAATTCATCATACATCTCTCTTAGGCCGCGTTCCCACTGTGTCATAACGGTTATTTTATTGAGGGACAACACTATCTTGTCTAGCTGTTCCTATCATAACAACTGTTTGTCGTGGCCATGACAGATAGTCGCAACAAAACTTGTTTTCTCGTCACTGTTTAATTGTTTTGCTAGCCGTTCCTACCGTCATGACAATCTGTTATCACAGAAAGAAAAGTCGTAGACGACAGTTAATCGTTAAGTCCTATATGTGAATACCTCCATTTAAAAATATAAGCCACGACACTTAAAACTACACGATTATCTATCGTCACGACAAAGTGGTAACGTGGACTTACCGTAACACTTATCAAACAATAGCCTACAACTGCCAAAACTTCGTTATTTTATAAAAACCGAAAATTTCTCGGCATATACTTCCAACACAGGTAGGAATGATGGCATAATATCAAGCCTAATACGAATGTTCGTCGTGGCTTTGGTAGGTAAACGTATGTTTGTTTGGGCAGATGTTAGAACTGTCAAAACTGGCTACTGAGAAAACAACTTTTAATAGTTATTTAAGTAACATAATTATATTGAATCAGCTTTTATACTAACATAATAATAGTTATAATTTGTTAAAGTTTCAATTCGTCAAACTTTAATAAATTGTAACTTATTGTATAAATTCAGAATTTTATAATTTTGCTTATAGTAGCACAGTTTTGACCTTTTTAACAACTTGCCAGACAAAAATATAGGGTTATCTACAAATTTCTTTATGAGCAGACGTTGGCGGCGTAGCTGGATCAACTAGTGGCTTAGCATATTAATTTTTGTTATAACTTTCGTCGAAGAGTCGAAATAGTTGTTCATAAATAACAGTACATCTGCGGTTTCTCTGCATTCTGTGGGTGGAATTCCTCTATCTGAAAAAAGAAAGAAAATATGTTATTCATTTGCATGTGACACAACTTCTCGTTAACTAGTCTGTACCTACTATACAATAAAGTGCAAAATAACTTTATTTTTGGAAGTCGGTGTTTCTATAATAGTTTTATCTTTTCGTTATTTAACACCAACTTCCGAAATTAAACTTATTTCTCAATTTTTAGGGTTCCGTAGTCAACTAGGAACCCTTATAGTTTCGCCATGTCTGTCTGTCCGTCTGTCTGTCTGTCTGTCCTCGCTTAATCTCTGTGACCGTTAGCACTAGAAAGCTGAAATTTGGTACCAATATGTATATCAATCACGCCGACAAAGTGGTAAAATAAAAATTGGAAAAAAATGTTTTATTAGGGTAGCCCCCCTATATGTAAAGTGGGAAGTGTTTTTTTTTTTTAATTTCAACCCTAACGTGTGATATATTGTTGGATAGGTATTTAAAAATGAATAGGGGTTTACTTAAAACATTTTTTGATAATGTCAATAATTTCGGAAATAATCGCTCCAAAAGTAAAAACAATGTGTCCCCCCCCCTCTAACTTTTGAACCATAAGTTTAGAAAATATGAAAAAATCTGAAAAGTAGAACTTTATAAGGACTTTCTAGGAAAATCATTTTGAACTTGATGGAAAGAACAGTTTTTGTACAAAAAAGACAAAAAGGTTGTATAAAATAATTTCTGGACTAAGTTTCTACATAGTATAATCGTAATATGCAAAACTTTTTTTAAAGTCATAAGTGGGTACACTTATTGTGATGGAAGGGAAACTACGGAACCCTACACTGAGCGTAGCTCGACACGCTCTTGGCCGGTTTTTGTTTACATAGATCATTAACTTTGCAAAAAGGTTTTAAAAAAAACACTTTAACACCTCAATTTTTTTACATCCTTTGAATCGTGGAAATCACAGACACAATAGAAAGACATAAGGTGCGCGAACACCGGCGTTCGCTTGGGGTTTAATGAATTAATCTAGATGAGGCCAGTGTGTCCTATCTATAGTGTACTATCCGACTACCCTGAGAAGAAACACCGAAACAAACTCAGGGGTTAAAGGCTCTTCTAAAGTCCATACAGCAAACATGTAATATCAAGTCATATGAGAACCATGCAGATTTCCGGTTGGAAAATCATCCAATGACATCCCCCGCTCTTGGGCGGAGCGGGAGATACTGTCAGACTTTTACTGACTAAAACCCACTCCTGTTCCTTCGTTGCCTTTCGTACCGGGGCTGAGCTATCTTTTGAAACTAACCCTGGCCCCAGTAGGCTTCGACCCAGTTGAGCCCCTTCGGTTGCCGACAATTCCTTGAGGCGCGCGGGAACAGAGCGCGCGAACCATACAGATTAATGTCTCGGATGGTCTTTTGAAGAAAGAACCACACAGATTTGAGTGGACCTGTCCAGTCAGTGCAAGCATTTGTCAGTATTTGTGTAGCTCAAACTTATGACTACTAAAGAGTTCATTGAGGTCAGTTGTATTTTTGCTACAAAAAGAGTTTTTATTTTACGCTTTTTATTTGTGGTTTACTCCTCAGTCAAACTTAAATACTTTCCACCTTTCAGCTCCATCATCAGATCATTGCGATGGTATGTGACAATTCTGATAATCCCAAACGCGCCTATGATGTATTGATTTATTACAGTTTCAATGCCTACCTCCCGGCTCTGCATATCAGTTCGATGTATCCCTCTCCCCTCTTCTTTCAGTCAGTCATAGACTACACATACAAATAAAGCAATTTTACTTGTTATGATAGTTCTGCTTTGATCCTATGAGTTCTGTTCTATATCTTCAAAGTTCATAATCAGATCATAACAATATTTCTATGGGACCAATTCTAGGGTACATCTATTCTAAGGTATAAAAATATAAATATAAAATTCAAAATCAGTCCAGAACTATTCAGTTGTGGACCGATTTTGAGTAATTGGAGAACATACATAGAAAAAATACATACAGCCAAATATGCAAGTCCTCTCTTTTTGGCAGTCAAATTTGTAGTTGCAGACTTCTTTCTACACTGAAGAACCCTCCTAATAGATATTTTTCTGCCTGAAAAGTAGAAAATGGAAATTAAATATTAAAATGAAAAAAGCAAACACGACGCGAAAAAGCCAAAAGAAGTAAAAAATAAGTTAATAAATTATTCTTTCAGCTATTTTCACTTCATTAAAAGAACTTTTAAAAATTTTAAAGATAAGTGTCGCTGAGCCCGGGATCGCAATAGGAGAAGTGTAGCTTCTAGTTTCAAGTGGTGTGTTGTGTTTTTAGTTTTATTTTTAACCCCCGAACTCCGAGTATCCCTTTCGGAAGTCAACTCACGGCCCTAGTAGGCTTCGGCCCTGCTGGGCCTCTGCGGTTTTGCTGACATCCCTTAGATGCGCGCGTGGAACAGTTAACGACGACTCGGGCTTAATTCAGACTTACTAGATGGTTGGACATAGCATTACTGCTTCGCAGAAGAAGGCGCCCGCCTGCCATTCCTCCACGCTTCGGACCATGGCCTGTACCATGGCTCGGTGAAAGAGGTCGTCGCTGTCGATCACCCCTCCGAAGACACGGCGGTGCTCCGCCCAAGTGGGGCACACCTCATTCATCAGCCACATCCCAGTTCTACCATCAGGTCCTCATCATCATGAGAAATGTATAGAACTGGTTAAGACGAATCTAACAAATCCAAGCTTTACTAGTAACCATTCCAGGGTTTCACCTAGCTGCCACCTACCTGTTCCACCATCAGGTCTACGTCATCATGTGAAACGTATAGAACTGATTAAGACGACTCTAAATGAGATAAAACTGGGTGGGTTTTAATAGGCAATCCAGAGTTACGTCTCTTACTTTCGAGCCCGGTTATCAAACTAACTCAATGACACTAGCATAATCATGACTCATGAGTATTTCAAATACTCATGAGTCAGTTACACATATATTTGAATGTAAAGTAAACACCCATTATGTGTTTAAGATCTCTACCGCAGCTAACAAACGAGCTGATAATCTTGAACACCTGACCAGATCTTCATAAATTGTACCTAAGAACCATCTCGATAATGCGAGCTTTCAAATAAAAAAAAACCGCATCAAAATCGGTCCATTCGCTTAGAAGCTACGATGCCACAGACAGACACACAGACACCTCAAATTTATAACACCCCTCTTTTCAAAAAGTGATTTTATTTGAGTTTCACTAAATCACTTTAAACAAGATTTGTTTGAGAATGGACATAATACATATGTATTTGAAGACAGACACAAACAGACAAACCGTACCTGAATAATGTAACTACTGTCAATCTTATGTGTACAAATTCTTTAGAACTTGAGAAGTTTTTTTTTTATTTACTAATATAAAAATTATAAAAGGCTTACCTAAAGTTTTCTGCATATTGTTTTTGACTTGAGGAGGAGTTTGAGATATTTTCTGGCATATTGTGTCATTGTGTCAGTAGTACTTTACTTTACTTTTTTAGAAGTAGCAGGTCGTCCTTGCGCACTACATGCTACTGTTTCCGGAGCTGAAACATTAATAAATGATTATCACTAAATGTATATCATGGTAGGCTTGGGCTTACGGACGACAAGCAACGGCTAGCTCGCCGTACAGGCGTCCGGTAACCGTTCGGACAGAGCACAAATCGTCGATGGCGCGTAGTGTTCCACGCGCACTTCAATGAGAGGTTAGCAAAACTGTGGGGGCCCAGTAGGCCCAGAGTCTACTAAGGCCATGGCTCGACTTCTGAAAAAACCGTGGTCCTAACCTAACACATACGTGTCATTTCAGAAGTAAAAGCCTGACCCGCCCTCTCATCTCGCTCAGGAGTGGGATAAGTAGACAGTCATTAAATCCACTAACTAATCTCTAAGGCGGAGCAGAAGAAGTCATTGGATGATGTCCTATCTTAAAAAACTGGGCAAGTGCGAGTCGGGCTCGCCCATGAAGGGTTCCGTAGCAGCAAGTAACATAATATAAAAGTTCTTGTAGTTCGTTGTAACTTTGATCGATGTTTTAATACTAGTGTATTATTTTTTATTTATGACGTATTAAAAAAAAACTACTGACTAGATCTCGTTTAAACCAATTTTCGTTGGTGGTTTGCATGGTAATATACATCATATAATTTTTTTAGTTTTATCATTCTCTTATTTTAGAAGTTACAGGGGTCCCGGGAGCACACATTTTACCACTTTGGAAGTGTCTCTCGCGCAAACTATTCAATTTAGAAAAAATGATATTAGAAACCTCAATATCATTTTTGAAGACCAATCCATAGACACCCCACACGTATGGGGGGTTTGATAAAAAAAAATGTTTCAGTTCTAAGTATGGGGACCCCCAAAATTTATTGCTTTTTTTTCTATTTTTGTGTTAAAATCTTAATGCGGTTCACAGAATACATCTACTTACTAAGTTTCAACAGTATAGCTCTTATAGTTTCGGAAAAAAGTGGCTGTGACATACGGACGGACAGACAGACAGACAGACATGACGAATCTATAAGGGTTCCGTTTTTTGCCATTTGACTACGGAACCCTAAAAAGACTTATAAATGACATAAGGTTTTAATAACTGTTAAAAAAGAAGTAAGAAGGCACTCTGTTTGTAACACTGCATCACCAGGGCAAGTTGAGCATGGTCCGGAACGTGTTGTTATACTGCTGTGTGTGTTATCTACTGTACAGGTTGTTTTGATTAAACATCAACACAAAATAATAATGACCTATATTTAATCAAAATCTACTTACAAATATTTTCTTCTTATTCAATTGTTTATTATGCTAGGTTGGTAGAATCATACACAGTAACTGCTGAAGCGATTCAGGAGCTGAAATAAAATATGAAGAAACATGAGTAAAGTGTCTCATGGAAAGTTAATTTTCAAATCAGTATGATTCTTATATTTATCCAAATACCTGAAGATGTTGATGGCATTGGCAGATTTTGAAGTCCTTGCAATGGTTTTCTAACTGTCACTAAATAGAGTCCTGAAAAAGTTATAAAAGTTCAACTACATAATATATTGAAAATTTTGCTTAGTTCAACTTATTACTCTTAACTTTTTTTTATGAAATTTTGCTATGAATGAATGTATTATATATCTGGACTATTCTACATAAGGTAAAGTTTGTTTTTTTGTTTGTAGGAGGCAATCTTTGGTCCGTGAGCTAAAGTTTTTTCACTAATATAAATCTGCTTTGTTCCTGAATGCCATAGGCTATATTTTATGTATATGAGCTATTATATATTACAACTAACTAGTTTTAGTTATAAATAGTATTATTTTAAGTAACTACTGTTTTTATGTGAAATTACTTACTATTGTAATACATGTAAAGTTTGGGTGGTTTGTTCAACTTACTTAATTTGAATTGAGTTTGCTTATGTCAAATTTCTAAAAATTTGTATCAGCGTTTAACTTTATTCTAATATGCATTACATTATTATTGCACAAATGTAATCAACTAACCTGGTAAATTTGATATTGGAACTGCAAAATTGCTTAGTTTGTTACAATGACGGACAAATATGTGTGCATTTTCAACTTCCAAAATATTACCTCCAATAGAACACAGCCAGGTATTGAATCATTTTCAGGATTTGGGAATTTATGAACAACTGCATTCATGCCTAAAACTAATATATAAATACTTAAAAACATAAAAAATATTATTATTAATATTTTTAATTACGATTTTAATAATTAATAATAGTTAAATTTACAATGATATAATAATGTGATGATAAACAGAAGTTGTCACAAAAAAATAAGAATTAAGATATGTGCCCACTGATAAACCTTAGGCTTAGTTAACTACCCAAAATTTCTTCAATTTTAGCAGTTTGGATCATTTTAATCAATTTGTTGATATTACTGCACTTGTTTTTACATTGTTGGCAAGCCTTATCAAACTCACATAAACATGTTAGTACTTATTATTAAATGGAATGTTTCCAAATGCTTAATTAATTAAATTAAAACCCAAGCGAACACCGGCGTTCACTCTCTCATTGTCTTTCTATTGTGTCTCTAAGTATGGTATTCGAAAGGTTAATTTACACATATAACTAAATATTTAGCACTATAAATTTTCATGCATCAATATTTGAATGCGTTAAAGACAATATTTCATATTTCTATTCTGTAATATTGTTAAATAAAATTGATGAAACAAAAAAGTGATAGCTATCTGCCACATTGTCAACTTTTCATTGCTTTCTTACAATGCAAGGGACATGGGGTTTTAATTACCCAAGGAAATTGAGTGTTATTGTCTACATAACTTAAGTAAACATAATCTGGCTCTGCCAAAGTTACATACCTCCACTGTTCTTGCACCCAGGAACACAGCAGCGCTTATTCGATGGCATGAAGCATTTTATGAGCCCTAATTAAAACTTATCATAATTAATTCACTACAGTTTATATAATTACTTGCTGGTTGTAAATATGGTTTGGTTGCGAGGAACTTTCGCCCCTAAGACGACCCACTGATCCTCGATTCAGCAACAATCGCAAAACATATCACTACACAGTACTTTATATATTTATATAAGAAATATCATAAAATAAATAGAATATGTAACACAAATTCACAATAATCGTAAAATATGTCCGCCATTAAATGGCAGACATTTTTGTAAATAGGGCTGGCGATCTGGAATCGATTAATCGACGAATATATTTTAATGGGTCAAGTAAATTGATTTTTTAAATAGATCTTGAAACGATTCTGTGAATCGATTTCGGAAACTTGAAATTGATTTTCGACATTTTTCTATCAAAATGCAAACATATTATTAAAAGGTTTAAAGTACCTATTTTTCTCAAGCTAATTTTTATATGAATGTTGTACACGGCTTCCGATTACACATTAGTCATTAATAAAATGTGTGTGTATATATCTTCAATCTATACCTGTGTTCAAACTATTGTGTAAAACTATCTGTATTAGTCCCTTGAACCATCTGACCGAAATTATGTGAACGCAACTCTCGCACTCGCCTAGGCGGCAGTACGCAAATCTGTGCATTTATTTGCGGCCAGCAGCGCCCGGAAAGCGCTTTAAATCCATTTTCTCTGCGAGATATTGATTGATTTACTTAAGCAATGTTCACTTTGAAGAATATTTAACCACCAATTTTTATGTGTAAAAATGTTTCTAAAGGTCCAAGCCGTTTCGAAGGAGTAGGGAAAAGTTGCGAAATTGCTAAATTTTTTTTTTGACAAAAGTATTAATTGCGCGAAAAAATTAAATGTTGATATTATTGTTCATGAATCTATAATAAACGTATATTTTTTTCAAACCAATTGACCTAGCCGTTACGGAGGAGTAGGCCTCAGAAAATCACTGTTTTATGGCACTTTTCGGGCGCTTGGCCCTTAAACCATGCTATAAAAGACTCAATAGAGAGTACAAAAATTATAACCATCAGATCATTTTTAAGAAATAAATACTTTAAGGTTCGATTGAATTGAAACAATTATTTACACTTCAATTCGCATCGATTCATAAATCGATCGCCTCAAGGATGAATCACATCCCTATTCGGAAATTAGTTACAGGGTTGCCTGTGTATTGTTAATAAAACAACCAAGTGAATTCTACCACCGGGTTAATGTTTATTTGTAAAATATTGTTGAAATTAATTTAAATTTTCAAATAACACCTCTCATTATGATAATTGTAATGAAAATCCATCCAAGATAAACAATTTTTGAATTATTTTATCCATATTTTTAAATCATTGTGAAAGGAAAACATACTATTTTAGTAGCAATGGGTTGCGTAATGTTCTTATGTTGCGATTCTTTGTGATTTTGTTTAGCGCCATCTATTTGAATCTTGGGGAATATGGCATCAAAGCTGCCATCTAGTGTTTTAAGTAGCAACAAATGATATATAAACCGGCAAAATTAAAAAACACCGTTTATCCTATTTTGTAGAGGCATCATATATACTCCGTGATTTTTTATCATTTTACCCTTTGCTGTACCCACTTTTTTGTTAGAAGATTGTAGCACCTGCGCGCGTCGCAGCGCCAGCGTACAAAGTACTCTGTGGCCAGCGCTGCAGCAGCGGCGGCGGCGATCGACGATCGATGCAAAATACAATTTTTCAGCAAAAAAAAAAAAATCTTAATTATATTCATTTTGAATAATTCCGATTTAAAGAAACTTTCCCAGAAGTATTCCGGAATTATTCCGAATATTTCAGAAGTTTTGCAACTATAGACTCACCCTTGACTGGTTTTTATATCTAGGACAGCTATACGATATTGGGTCGAACGGAAATAAAAGAAAAAAGGAAATAAGTGTATGCGCAAACACAGGTGCACTTGTACAAATGAAACGTACGAGGTTCGAATGCCAACTGAAACTGTGTTTATTAATTCCTTCTAGGTACTTATAGTTGATACCTATGCACCCAACAATATTCCCCCTTTTTTTTAATAAATGTTACATAATTTTGAATAATACAAGTGGTTTTATTCTATTTATTATAACTTTAGCTTACAATCCATAATTACATAAACTTTAGCTTATAGTAGGTACATTACATAATAGTTTGCTTTATCTTACCATAACAATGTTTATAATATCAACTGTAGCCAAGTATCGATTTACTAGTTTGCTACAGTATAATGTTTTATTTTATTACAACCATGAGTTTGAAGTACCTACATACAAGTTTAATATCGTGTGTCGTACATCTGAACTATAATTTGTGGCGTACACTTAATTTGCTGAACACTTTAATGAAACTAAATAAGAAATAATTCAGTTAAAACAGCTAAAGCAGTTAATCTGCACTTACTTCGAATGGCTTTAGTTTATTCACACACTAGGTGACGTGCATACGAACGCGGTGAACGGTAAGTGCACGTTTAGGGCCACAATAGTTGTCGCTAAGAGTAGCTCAAGGCAGCGGCATCGCCCGCATGAAGGTCGGTAACTATCACTAGAGAACATACACACAAACATACGAAGAGTCGGATTTTTCTTTCGAAGTCATCAGTCTGCCCGTGTTCCGAACTTTCTAATCCGTTCAGTCGTTGAGGCGTGACGTGCTTGATTAACAATCATTCAAACTTACATATTTACACATTTAATTTAAATACGGTGTCAGATAGGAAGTAGGACAGTAGCAAGTCAGACTAGCTGTTATCCGCGCTTTCCCATTTTAAGGAAACTATGTACTTGATGTGTGTCAATATGCAAATCCGATCAACTACTACCACACAACGCCGTCTAGTCCCAAGCTAAGCAGAGCTTGTGTTATGAGTCCTAGATCACTGATAAACATACTTATATATTTTTAAATACATACATAATTATATATCTACACTTCTACACTAATACAATAGAATAGAATAGAATATAATAAACTGTATTGTATTGTATTGTAACTGTATTGTGGTGTGGTGGCACAGATTGGAGAGTGTTGGCCTGAAATTGAGTAGAACCAAAACGGAGTACTTGTTCTGCAATTTCGGCGGTCTCTCCAATCCAGTGCCCTTAGCTCTCGCCGGAACGCCCATACCGATCTGTTCCGACTTTCGGTACCTCGGGTCGCTCGTCCAAGGGGATGGTGAGGTAGACCGGGACGTAACACATCGGATCAACGCAGGATGGATGAAATGGCGACAGGTCACGGGAACAACTTGTGACCCACGGATGCCCCTCAAGTTGAAGGGTAAAATCTATAAGTCCGTAATAAGGCCTGTCATACTGTATGGATCAGAATGTTGGGCTGTGAAAAAGACGGATGAAAAAAGATTGCATGTAGCGGAGATGAGAATGTTAAGATGGATGTGTGGTGTGACGAGAATGGATAAAGTGAGAAATGAGTATATTAGGGGAAGTTTGAAAGTGGCGCCAGTAACTGAAAGGTTGAAAGGAAATCGTTTGTCTTGGTATGGTCATGTAAAGAGGAGAGATGAAAAGCATGTTGCTAAAAGAGTTATGAATTTACATGTGGATGGATGGAGAGGGAGAGGGAGGCCAAAGAAAAGATGGATGGATTGTGTGAGAAGTGATATGAAAGAAAAGGGAGTTAGTGATAGCGTGACGAGTGACAGGACAGAATGGAAGAAAAAAACGTGTTGCGCCGACCCCAAATAAAATGGGACAAGGGCAGGAAGAAGAAGAAGAGTATTGTACACCAAAAGTAAAATTACAATAAACATAAACTTAAATCTATGGGTATACAATCAGGCGGTCTTATCGCTTATAGCGATTTCTACCAGACAACCTTAGGATGGATTGAAACGAATAACACAATACAGGGGTAGTCTGCGGTGTACTGCTAATAGATATCTTTGAAATAATATATATATATATATATATATATGTATATATATTTATATTTCTATGTATAAATATTATATTATACTTACACAATTTCATCAGAAAAAAAAAGAAAAACATAAAGAAAAATAAAATCAAAATAAAGTAGGGATGGTGAAAGAAATTGAATTAAATAGCACCAGGATAGCGTTAGAGATGAAGAAAATGGTCTTCAACTTGATTTTTGATGGAAACTAGTGACTGGGCTTGTCTAATTGGTAACGGCAACGCGTTCCACAAACGCACCGCCTGGATCGCAAACGACTTGTCACCGTTTTCAACGGACTTATGAACGGACTTACAATGTGAGGCAGGACGATTGACATTCCTCTAAACTACGTAAAGAATGGTGTTGAAGCCTCACTTCAATTCTGCACCACTAGTTTAAGTTAGCAATGATTAGATAAATAAATATTAGCTATAAGTTTTTTATCAGGCGTTAACTATCAACCACCGCCATCAGGGCTGTTTTATCCATTAGGCACTTTAGGCAACTGCCTAGGGGCCCCGCCAGGTTCAGGGCCCCCACGCTTCAGGAAAGAAATAGACTGTTTCATAAACTGTAAAAAAATAATTTTTAATTTTGATGACATGACATTTAACTAGCAATCCTAGCATTAGGTTATGCGAAAAGCGGTCAACAGAATATAGAGTTAATAAAACACAATTTTTCATTAGGGTTATGTAGGTTGGGTTTTCGGTGGTAATTTTGGATTGATACGTTCAGAATAATAAAATATTTAAGATTTTAAAAAAAAAAAAATCTTACATATACGGTTAAATTATAAACTTAGGTCAGAAATTATTATGTACAACTTTTCAACCCATCAATTTCAAAATAATTTTCCTAAAAAGTCTTTATAAAGTTTTGAGATTTTTTTTTATATTTTCTAAACTTATGGTTCAAAAGTTAGAGCGGGACACACACATTTTTTTTACTTATGGAACGATTTTTTCCGAAAAAATTGACATCAAAAAATGATTTGTGTGAACCCCTATTCATTTTTAAAGACCTATCTAACAATATATCACATGTTAGTGTTGAAATCAAAAAAGAAATCACTCCCCACTTTACGTGTAGGGGGGATAACCTAATAAAACTTTTTTTCCACTTTTTATTTAACCACTTTGTCGGCGTGATTAATATAAATATTGGTACCAAATTTCAGCTTTCTAGTGCTAATGGTCACTGAGATTATCCGCAGACGCACGGACAGACAGACAGACTTGGCGAAACTATAAGGGTTCCTAGTTGACTACGGAACCCTAAAAACAACGAAATTATGAATAAATTTGTGATAAACACAAAATAAAATAAGAAGTTAGAAGAGGGTAGGGGGGCCCCGAGACGTGCATTGCCTGGGGGCCCCGACATGCATAAACCGGCCCTGACCGCCATGATATTTGAATGTCATGACTGGTAAATTAAAACTGATACAGTGCAAGTTACGATCCTGATTTTTAATTTCTAAAATTCCTGAGAATTTCCTACAACTTTATACAAATGGCATGTTCTTTACCCGTACACAAAAAATCAACCAAATCCAATGAATACTTTAGCCACAGGAAATTATTTTTCATTTTCTTATTTTTCAACATGATGCAGATTGGAGTCCGTAATAATAGGTAAACATTGTAAGTTCAAAAACCTGCGCAAAAACGAACGCGGATTATTTCTCTACGTCTCAATATGCTTGAAAGACAGAGAAAGGTGTCATACCTTTACTTACCTATCTGGTGTAATACACCCACACCCACCACACAGACTCACACTCATACACACATACACACACTCACACGCACACACCATACTAATCAACACATCAACGCACTAACACACACACAATTTTTTACTCTTTGTGTACCATACAGTAGAATGACACAGTCCACTTGTGATAAGTTTTTGTCTAATTACTGTAACCTTAGACCGCAAACTACCTCTTAAAATACAGGTACAGGTCGCGCGGTGAATCAAGATCGCTCGGTGAAAGTAGTGGGGGCAATCGGCGCATGTGTACAATTGCGCACAGAAATTCTTAGTATGTTAGAATTTTATTTTTATTTTCGTATGTTTGAACCTTAGTACCTGGTACATAACTTATAATAACACTAGTTTTTGATTGTAATTTATCTTGTAAGTAGATAAATTCAAAAAATCAAAAATTATAAAATAAAACATAAAATTAAAAAAAATAATTTCGTTAGTTTTTTTCTTTAACGTAATAATTCACGTCGTAAACCATTTTTCTGGCTAGCCGTTTTAAAACTTTATTTTTAACCATTTTTTTTTACGACTACGTATTACTATTACGATAACACAAGCTGTACGCAACAGTACCCAAGTACAACAGTATCCAATGAGAGGCGAGAACGCAACGCGGGAATTGAAGAGCGACTCTATCTACCAATGACGTGTCGCCGACGGCGCACACCCGCCCGTACGTCGCCTAATAGACCGTAGAATTGAATACTGCGCATGCCCCTTCCACTTTTGCCGAGCGATCTTGATTCATCGCGCGACCTGTATACCCTAGCTTAAGAGGTAGAGTATTACTCTTGTACAGAACTCACAATATTAAATGTATGTACTTATCAAACTGTAAGTCAAACTCTGTATGTTTTTTGGGTAAATAAAGATTTATTATTATTATTATTTATTATACGATCCCACTCTTACGCGCCCTGCTTACTCCCACAAAATACTACAATTATAAAGAAAAAGAAATATTACTTACGGAAATAATGCATCAGTGGTGCAAAGAAAATTGCGAGTGTGTTTGTGAGCGGATGTCTATGTCCACGGAGCAAGTTTATGCCACTGATTTGTTGTTTTCTGACTAAAGTACCTACGCCCAACACCACCGCCGCACTATGAAAAATATGGGTCGTTTGCTGATTAAAAATCTATATCTCCTTTATTTTTATAGATAAAGAGTTGAAATTTTGCAGTGACATAGTACATACTATAGGTATTTAAATATACATTTAATTAATATACAAACAGGGTTACAAATAAACGCACTAGGGTTTACTCGCAGTTTTACTTGCGTCTAAATTCGCGATGATGTCAAAAAACCGTACGTATGTTATTTTAAATTCACTACAATGTGGTTTTTGTCTATTTTTAATTAATGCCTTCTACGAAGTACCTAGGATGTAAACACAATAAAATAAACTCAAATAATATAACAAAAAAATATTTATAGTTTTTACTCATAATAAAATCAGTCTAAAAAATTGTTCAAACAAAATATCCTTTTTTTTTTATGGTGGGAAAAAATCATGCATTGACATCCCCTGCCCTTGGGTGGAGCGGGAGATAGTGTCAGACTCTTACTGACTAAAAGACCCACCCCGTTCCTTCTAGCCTTCATACCGGGGCTCGAGCGCCCTTTCGGATAACCCTGGCCCCAGTAGGCTTCGACCCGGCTGGGTCCCTGCTGTTGCTGACAACTCCTTGAGGCGCGCGGGAACAGTGCGCACCGTCGACGCCTTGGGCTTGGTCCGGACAGTTACCGGACGGCCGGACAGCGAGCTACCCATTGCTCACTGTCCGCAAGCCCGCGCCTACGGTGGCCGGAAATCGGGATCAGAATCCCGGTGGCGGCGGCGGCGGCGATAACGCCGTTGCCTGATGCGTTCGGCCTCCTCCTTTGCGAGCATTACTGCTTCGCAGAAGTCGGCGACCGCCTGCCACTCCTCCTCGCTCCGGACCATGGCCTCAACCAAGGCCCGGCGCGAGAGGTCTCCGCCGCCGATCGCCCCCACGAGGGCACGGCGATGCTCCGCCCAAGCAGGGCACACCTCGACTGTGTGCTCCACCGTGTCCTCCGGGCATTCCGCACAGTGGCGACACCCGGGCGTCACTTCCGCACGAATCCGGTGCAGGAAACTCCCGAACGAACCATGTCCGGTAAGGACCTGCGTCATGCGGAAGGTAAGGACACCGTGAGGTCTTTCCAGCCACGCCTCAAAGAGGGGACTTACCGAAACAAAATATCCTGAATTGCTTCAATCAAGCACAATCAAAAATCAATCAATCAGGCAATTTTTATACCTGAAAAGTGTCAGGATCCGTGATTAGTTGAATCACTCTCAAGAGTTGCAGAGTGTCTTCGGCTAGTTCCTTGACATTCTTTTTAGATATTTTGTGAATACCTGTTATATATCTTAGATCCCATGTACTTAGACAGTACCTAATGTATGAAATACATCTTTATTTGCTGCTGATCTTGAACATTTTCTCGAATGATGTGGTGTAAAATTTTTGTAGCATTGGGCGTCTTCTCTTGTTGTTAAAGCAGGCAGAGTTATCTATAGAAAATTCTGCGTACAACCAACTAATATTGGCTTTAAGAAATTTTCCTGTAAAACTTGTGCAACAACAACAAATAACAAAAACAATTTCTGGTGAAAATCACATAATACCGCTTGTAAGTTATTTTTTAAATATGATAATTTTCAGGTAAAAATGTTGATAGGGCTGAAATATTTTTATCATTCTAAGTTTGTAACAATCAAATAATGTCTAGAATAATAAAAAAACCCCAATATAAAAGTAATCATTATTTTGGAGAATAAAATAATAACGAACTGTAGGGATTGTGGTGTTGGGTGTTCTATGGCCAACTTTTTATATCAAAATCGAATAAAGATGATGTGTATCATGTCACATTCTTTATTACAACTAGAAGATATGCAAACCCGTAGAATATTACCACTAGAATCTAATACAATAGTCATTTATTTAGTTTTCGTGAAAATTCATTTGGGATGTTTTATCACATGACGCTTCATAACACTAAAAAGTGCAAATATGCGCAAGATTTTCTTTTTGCATATGTCAATTAGATACCTTGCGTAGGATATAAGATTCAATTTAGAACTGAAGAAGAATTGAATTGCTGTTTTTTGAATTGAATCAAATTATGAAAATATTATACCTTAAATTGAGCTGTAAAATAATAAATAATAGACGCATTTAAAATTAGCATCGTAATATTTGTGTTAAAATACCTATTCGCTTTTAGCGTTGGGTTGCTAACTAGACCTGGGACTTGTAGCCGTAAATAAAACCAACAGTTGATGGTCTGGTAATATCTGATTTTTTTTTTTTTTTTTTTTGTGTGGCCTCTCGCAGGTCAACCTAGGAGGTTGTCGACTGCTTAACCGGACTTGCCTGTGGCGGCCTTGATCTCTAATCAAAGCCTCCAGCCAGGGCTTACTATACTAACTTAAAACTAAGCGACTACGCTAAGGGCACCCCCTGTGGGGTACGAGCCTCGGCTTAGGGCGTCGCTGGGGGAGGGCAGCAAAGGGACGGGCTGAATCTAGCAAAAATTTTATTATTATTATAGGGGAATTTTAGACTACTGGCTCAGCGGCGCGGGCTGGCTCGAGCAAGGGACGGGGAGGACAATTACGGGTTTGTCGCGGCGGGCCTCGGCGGCGAGGACGGAAGGATCGCGGTCTGTAATGTTTTTTAACTGTGCTAGTTTCCCTACGGCTCTCTTGGAGCAGGGTAGTGGGGTCGTCGGGGGCGATTAGGGTATGCCTAGGGCGGCGAATCTTGGAGATGCGGGAGGGTTCGTATCGGGCTGCCGATGCGATAAGGGGGTTGCGGTGCTTCACAGCAGTGTCAAAGAAACGCTTGCACAGGCGTTTCATGAACTGCTGGATGGTGGGGACTCTGAGATCTAAATGTAGATTCTCATTTCGGATGTAATAGGGGGCTCCGAGGATTTTTCGGAGGGTACGGTTTTGGAGGGTCTGCATCCGGTGGAGGTGACGGGCCTTGGCGTGTGCGAAGATTGCACAGGCATACGTCATGATCGGGCGAATGACTGCCGTGAAAAGGCGCAACTTGCACTTGCGTGACAATTTGCTGCGGGCAGTCAGTAGGTAATGAAGCCTACCCTGAGCGAAAGCAGCTCGCGAGCGAGCCTGCTTTATGTGCTCGGCGAAGGATAGGCGTTCGTCGAGGATCACTCCGAGGTACTTGGCTTGCTTCTCCCAGGGGATCGGCTTGCCGTACATGGTGATCGGAGGGGGAAGGGGGTCAGATCTCCGCCGTCTCGCATAGAGAATGGCTTGACTCTTATCAGGGTTAACCTCGACTCTCCATTTCCGGAACCATTTGCCCAAAATGTTTGCGGAGGTTTGGAGGTTGCGAGCGATAACTCTGGGGTCATGACCTGTGTAGTAAATAGCCGTATCGTCAGCGAATAGCGCCAACTTAGACTTTTTACTTTTGGGGATATCGCTGGTGAACAACGTGAAGGCTAGAGGGGAAACAACGGAGCCTTGAGGTACTCCTGCTCTGATGGGGTGTGGGGAGGACAGAGCTCCCTCGACATGTCATCAAAGTCTCGCATGATGAGCACGAGACGATCTGGCACACCGAGTTGGTATAGCTTATATAATAAGCCATTGTGCCAGACTTTGTCGAATGCTTTCGCTATGTCAAAGTACAAGACGCCCGTCATCGTGTTACGTTGGAAGCCAACGCTTATGTGCTCCACGATGCGGTGAACTTGATGGACACACGAGTGTTCGGTACGGAACCCGAATTGCTCGTCGGGGATGAGACCCTTGGTTTCGGCAAAATCTTTGAGTCGCTTATAAATAAGCCTCTCGTAGATCTTACCGAGAACATTGAGGAGACTGATGGGACGGTAACTAGAGGGGTCAGACTGGGCTTGCCTGGTTTGGGGATGCCGATAACGGTGGCCTGTTTCCACGCTTGTGGGAATATATTATTGCTTAATGCGCCATTGAAGATGGCGGTCATTAGCATTATGAGCTGGGGGGGGAAGAGTTTGAACACTCTGTTCGTGATGCCGTCGGCACCGGGGGCTTTCCGTGGTTGAAGCCTTTTCACGATGTCCTCAACCTCGTCGGGTGTGACGGGGGCTAGAGGGTTATCGGGGTCTTCAACGGGAGGGAGGGAGGCTCTTCGTTCGACTTCAGCATCCACCATATCAATGTGGGCTTGGTCTACTAGATGAGAGCTAGGCGAACATTGGGCTTCGAGACTGTCGGCCAGGCACTCCGCTTTCTCGGAGTTGTCGAAAGCGACACTCCCATCAGGGCGGGTGAGCGGGGGCATGGAGGACTCTTCGGTGGAACGTAGCTTCCTTTGGAGTTGCCAGAAGGCGAGATGGGTAGGCTCAAGTTCGCTGAGCGTCTTTTCCCAGCGGGCGGAACGCAGCTCGGTCATACGCTTCCTTACAGCACGCTGTAATTTACGCATGTGAGCCTTGTTGGCGTCGCAAGGAAAAGCGCTATACGCACGGATAGCAGCGTTCTTCTCGGTCAACAGAGCCCGTACATCGTCCGGGATTTTCCAGCGACAGTCCTCTGTCACTGGAATCTCCCTTGAACAATCGTTCAGGACGGATTGTACGTGCTCTGTGAGCAAGTCGATCGCCTCCGTCGTCTCGGCGACTGAGACTATATGGTCAGGGATGGAGTCCAACTGATGTGACGTAGTAGATTTCAGTCGTTCGCTTACTTTCTTCCAGTCAGTGATCAGTTGGGATGGAGGGGGCTGGCCGGGGTCGAGATTTCCCGAGCGGGAGCCAAGGTGCATGACCACGGGGCGGTGGTCAGAGTTTAGTTCGTGTATTGCTTCTATAGATTGCAAACGGAGGTTTACATTCTTTAGCAGCGCTACATCGAGAACGTCAGGCCTATGATTGGGATCGTGGGGGAAGTGAGTGGGACACATCGGGCCGATGATGTCAAAATTCAGGGAAGCACCAAGGTTGAAAATGACCTTACCTCTAGGGTTGGTCGTGCTGCTGTTCCACGCGGGGTGTTTAGCATTGAGATCGCCCGCTAAGATAACGGAGTCACTCATGCCAAAGAGGGATGTCAGGTCTCTGGTGAGAGCGGTGGCTTCGTCTGTTAAGTTGGACGAAGAAGACGATGGGGGGTAATAGGCGGGGATGACTGTGATCGGTGGGTGACCAGTCATGCCTAGCCGACAAGCCGAGAACTCCAATAGAGATAGGGGCGCGGGTGGAGTTAGGGGAATGCAGTGCAATTCCTTTTTGTAGTAGATGAGGGTGCCACCACCGTGACAGCGGATCCTATCGTTGCGAACTATGCGATAGTTGGCAATCCTAGGATCTTTGAGGTGGGGCTTTAGATAAGTTTCCTGTATAAGGAGAATGTCTAGTTGATGGTCGCGGAGGAAGGCCGCGATCTCATCACGCTGGGAGTTAATGCTATTTGCATTGAAGAAACCTAATTTAAGGGATCGCGGTTTGGAGCAACAAACTTTCAGTCGCTTATCCATTAATTTAATTATTAAGGGTAACAGCTGGAAGCTTGTCCAGCTCGGACAGTGTTGGCTTATGCTGATTGAAGAGCTCAGCCATCTTTTTCAGGGTCACTGTACCCGTGGCTTTAGCCACGTGTAACTCGTCAGCTAGGTCTCTAGCATCCTGGGTCATAAATATGATATAATGCTCCAGGATGATTGAGCCAGCTGGGTCGGTCCTGGGAGGAATCACACCAGTGAACCGAGGCACAGCCTTAGGGGCTGCTGCTGGGACTGCGGGTGCCACAGGGGCGGGAGTAGGCGCTGGGATGGGTTTGGCCATCAAAGCTGGAATAGGCTGAGAGACCGCCAAGGCCGGGAAGGCCTTTTGGTGGTTCAGCCTGTTCCAAGGGGACGGGCGCTGGGGAGCGAGACGCTCGGGGAGCTGGGTTGAGGGGGCTAACCCTGAGGGGGCTTCTCTAAGCTGGCGTGCAGCAGCGCGCTTTGCGAGCTTTGGAGAAATTTTAGGGGCCTTGGGGCAACCCCGGTAGTTAGCCGGGTGCCCAGCTTGCCCGCACAGCACACAGCTGGGTGGCTCTGTGCAGAGCGTGCGGTCTTTGGGACGGGGGCATTCAGTAGTGCCGTGCTCACCCAGACACTTTACGCATCTGGGTTTTGCGTAGCAGTTGGACTGAGCATGTCCATAGAGTTGGCAGCGGTGACACTGGCCAACTATCGAGCTTTTATACGGCTTCTCAATTGAGATGCCGGAAAGAGAGCACACCGACTTGATCTTTAAGATCGGGTGGTGCCCTTCTGTAGGGTCGCAGACGACCAGTACCATATCGTACTGTTCTCTGCCACGAGCCTTGTGCAGGCGGTGAACCGCAGAGACTGGGACGCCCTGCGATTGAAGGTCGGACTTGATGTCGTCCGTGGGGATTTCCTTTGGCACACGTCTAATGACCACTCGGGTCGGCGTGTCCTCTGGGAGAGAGTATGTGTGGAAGCACACGTTCCTCTCTCTGAGCGATCGGGTAAGTTCCCGGTAGTCCGCGACTGTCGGGACTACGACACGAATGCCCTGCTGGCATGCTCGTGCGTTAGAGTAGTTGATCTTACGATCAACACACATCTTGGACACGTCCGTCCACTTCGCCTTGTCCTGGATGTACAAGGGAGGCGGGGGACGTTGCTTCTTTGCAGAAGCTGAAGGATTGCCGCTAGGCTGCGACAGCTGTGACGCTGGGGCGGGTTTGCTACTGAGGGTAGTAGCGGGGGCGGGGGTGGAGACATCAGTCTTCTTGGTCTTACTGGCGGGGGCCTTGGTCTTTTTCTTCCTCTTTCCTTGGACGACTTGATAGTCGTCGTCAGAGGAGGACTCCTGGGCCTCAGAGCCTCCAGGCTCTGAGTCAGTGTCTATGGGCACTGTCGTATCCATAGCCTCGCTAGGAGGGGGGGCAAGATTTCCCTCAATTTGGGAAGAACAGGGGTGGGAGGGAGGCAATCCCGTGGACGGGGCCTGAGTAGCTTCATCGGTGGATCCCTCCACCGATGAGGAGGGAATGAGCGGGGCGGCCTTCCGGGTGCCGACAAAATTTCGGAACTTATCCCGGAAGCCATCAATGAAGGTGGGGTCTTCGACTAATACTTGCTCGAAGAAAGCAAGTATAGTCTCTGCCCGAATTATTTTAAGATCCATGGTATCCATGGTAGAGAATTAAAGGGGGGGCAACATGGGTTGAAAAGCCTATGTCCCTAACACCTAAGTCCCCGGGTGGACGGGCCCGGGGGTGAGTGACCCTCCCAACAAGGGTTGTGCACGCTGGGAGGTGTGTACCTAATGGTGAGCCCTAAGCTTGTAAACCGATCGCCAATCTTAATGTGCGATCGGGCCCTGACAGGGTCCGGTGCGAAGGGATAGACACCCCAACCGACACCAGGTGTGTAGCTGGAAAAGAACTCGGAGTTATAGGTCTGACGAGGGGCCACCCCCAAGGCCAAGACCTAGCTCCCGACTCCAAATGACTGCCTAGCCCTGAAGGGGTTCGGCGGGTGTATTGGGGCAACACCCCCTTGGCTTGTTGACACCGTGAGGTATTCCCGCCAAGGACCACGAAACTGTGGCTTTTCCCTTAAGGGGCACTACGTTTTCGACTATTCCGTAAAGGAAATAGTCTATCGTCCACTGCCTTGAGAAAGGCGGCTTCCGATAGTGTTGTGGTCGGCGACCACTGATGACGTCACGGCGAGCGGGCGCGGCGAGACGTAGGAGGGGGCACGTAGCACAGAGCGGGCGCGATGCACGGGGCGGCACGTCCGTTCGGGGCGAGCGACGGGCAGCGAATCATCCTCTGATTTATTTTCAAAAACACCCTACTTATATATAAGGTGTAAAAAAATTAACTGCAAGAACTTCGTCCACATACTCGACATCGAAAAACAAACACATTACAAAAAAAAATTTTTTTTTGAGCACTTTCTATATTTTCACATTAATAAAACAATTTAGTATCATATTTTTTTGTGCACTGTACGCAGGGCTGCGCTAGCGGCTCGCTTCAATACCGCGCGCGAGCGTCGTACCCCCGCCGCCCGCTACTATTCCCTCCCGCAGCCCGCTTGCGCCCCGTTCAGTCGTCCGATATCCGTCGCGCGACTAGGGTGTATTTCCCTGATTTATTACGGCAAATATGTACGTTCGCGAATACTTCAATAATGCCTTTTACGTATTCCAATCGAGAGTACTTGGATATGATAGTGTGTTACATTACGACTGGTGAAAGTTTAGCTGCGGCTCGTAACCGTTACCGTGAACTGTTTGGTGAGCAACGACGAGTGCCTGCTGTCCAAACAATCCTAGGAGTCTACCAGCGGTTATTAGACTATGGCGTAACTTAATTTAAACAGTCATTTAGTAGTTCGATGATTTGCCAGTCCAAAGTCTGAGAAATGTGATGGGAAAATTAGAATCAGCTGTTTCAAATTTGCGCCGTCGCGTGTCGTACTGCAGGGGTGAACGACCCACGCGTGCAGAGCGGCGCGCGCGGCGGCCGGTCGCGGAGGCTTAGGCCGCCGTCGCCGGCGCGCGTGCGGGGTACAGTGCACATATTCAATAATTTTGTGCGAAGTGAAAATATTGCTTAACTCTGAAACGGGTTGTTATTTTGAAATCTTTTTTTCGCAATTCTTTTTTATTTATAATTCTAAACAAGTACTTAATTTTCTTGCAGGTTTTTTTTTTTTTTTTTTTTTTTGTGTGTGGCCTCTCGCAGGTCAACCTAGGAGGTTGTCGGCTGCTTAACCGGACTTGCCTGTGGCGGCCTTGATCTCTAATCAAAGCCTCCAGCCAGGGCTTACCATACTACTTAAAACTAAGCGACTACGCTAAGGGCACCCCCTGTGGGGTACGAGCCTCGGCTTAGGGCGTCGCTGGGGGAGGGCAGCAAAGGGACGGGCTGGATCTAGCAAAATTTTATTATTATTATAGGGGAATTTTAGACTACTGGCTCAGCGGCGCGGGCTGGCTCGAGCAAGGGACGGGGAGGACAATTACGGGTTTGTCGCGGCGGGCCTCGGCGGCGAGGACGGAAGGAACGCGGTCTGTAGTGTTTTTTAACTGTGCTAGTTTCCCTACGGCTCTCTTGGAGCAGGGTAGTGGGGTCGTCGGGGGCGATTAGGGTATGCCTAGGGCGGCGAATCTTGGAGATGCCGGAGGGTTCGTATCGGGCTGCCGATGCGATAAGGGGGTTGCGGTGCTTCACAGCAGTGTCAAAGAAACGCTTGCACAGGCGTTTCATGAACTGCTGGATGGTGGGGACTCTGAGATCTAAATGTAGATTCTCATTTCGGATGTAATAGGGGGCTCCGAGGATTTTTCGGAGGGTGCGGTTTTGGAGGGTCTGCATCCGGTGGAGGTGACGGGCCTTGGCGTGTGCGAAGATTGCACAGGCATACGTCATGATCGGGCGAATGACTGCCGTGAAAAGGCGCAACTTGCACTTGCGTGACAATTTGCTGCGGGCAGTCAGTAGGTAGTGAAGCCTACCCTGAGCGAAAGCAGCTCGCGAGCGAGCCTGCTTTATGTGCTCGGCGAAGGATAGGCGTTCGTCGAGGATCACTCCGAGGTACTTGGCTTGCTTCTCCCAGGGGATCGGCTTGCCGTACATGGTGATCGGAGGGGGAAGGGGGTCAGATCTCCGCCGTCTCGCATAGAGAACGGCTTGACTCTTATCAGGGTTAACCTCGACTCTCCATTTCCGGAACCATTTGCCCAAAATGTTTGCGGAGGTTTGGAGATTACGAGCGATAACTCTGGGGTCATGACCTGTGTAGTAAATAGCCGTATCGTCAGCGAAAAGCGCCAACTTAGACTTTTTACTTTTGGGGATATCGCTGGTGAACAACGTGAAGGCTAGAGGGGAAACAACGGAGCCTTGAGGGACTCCTGCTCTGATGGGGTGTGGGGAGGTCAGAGCTCCCTCGACTCTATAGCGAAAGGTGCGATTCGACAGAAAGTCTCGCATGATGAGCACGAGACGATCTGGCACACCGAGTTGGTATAGCTTATATAATAAGCCATTGTGCCAGACTTTGTCGAATGCTTTCGCTATGTCAAAGTACAAGACGCCCGTCATCGTGTTACGTTGGAAGCCAACGCTTATGTGCTCCACGATGCGGTGAACTTGATGGACACACGAGTGTTCGGTACGGAACCCGAATTGCTCGTCGGGGATGAGACCCTTGGTTTCGGCAAAATCTTTGAGTCGCTTATAAATAAGCCTCTCGTAGATCTTACCGAGAACATTGAGGAGACTGATGGGACGGTAGCTAGAGGGGTCAGACTTGGGCTTGCCTGGTTTGGGGATGCCGATAACGGTGGCCTGTTTCCACGCTTGTGGGAATATATTATTGCTTAATGCGCCATTGAAGATGGCGGTCATTAGCATTATGAGCTGGGGGGGGAAGAGTTTGAACACTCTGTTCGTGATGCCGTCGGCACCGGGGGCTTTCCGTGGTTGAAGCCTTTTCATGATGTCCTCAACCTCGTCGGGTGTGACGGGGGCTAGAGGGTTATCGGGGTCTTCAACGGGAGGGAGGGAGGCTCTTCGTTCGACTACAGCATCCACCATATCAATGTGGGCTTGGTCTACTAGATGAGAGCTAGGCGAACATTGGGCTTCGAGACTGTCGGCCAGGCACTCCGCTTTCTCGGAGTTGTCGAAAGCGACACTCCCATCAGGGCGGGTGAGCGGGGGCATGGAGGACTCTTCGGTGGAACGTAGCTTCCTTTGGAGTTGCCAGAAGGCGAGATGGGTAGGCTCAAGTTCGCTGAGCGTCTTTTCCCAGCGGGCGGAACGCAGCTCGGTCATACGCTTCCTTACAGCACGCTGTAATTTACGCATGTGAGCCTTGTTGGCGTCGCAAGGAAAAGCGCTATACGCACGGATAGCAGCGTTCTTCTCGGTCAACAGAGCCCGTACATTGTCCGGGATTTTCCAGCGACAGTCCTCTGTCACTGGAATCTCCCTTGAACAATCGTTCAGGACGGATTGTACGTGCTCTGTGAGCGAGTCGATCGCCTCCGTCGTCTCGGCGACTGAGACTATATGGTCAGGGATGGAGTCCAACTGATGTGACGTAGTAGATTTCAGTCGTTCGCTTACTTTCTTCCAGTCAGTGATCAGTTGGGATGGAGGGGGCTGGCCGGGGTCGAGATTTCCCGAGCGGGAGCCAAGGTGCATGACCACGGGGCGGTGGTCAGAGTTTAGTTCGTGTATTGCTTCTATAGATTGCAAACGGAGGTTTACATTCTTTAGCAGCGCTACATCGAGAACGTCAGGCCTATGATTGGGATCGTGGGGGAAGTGAGTGGGACACATCGGGCCGATGATGTCAAAATTCAGGGAAGCACCAAGGTTGAAAATGACCTTACCTCTAGGGTTGGTCGTGCTGCTGTTCCACGCGGGGTGTTTAGCATTGAGATCGCCCGCTAAGATAACGGAGTCACTCATGCCAAAGAGGGATGTCAGGTCTCTGGTGAGAGCGGTGGCTTCGTCTGTTAAGTTGGACGAAGAAGACGATGGGGGGTAATAGGCGGAGATGACTGTGATCGGCGGGTGACCAGTCATGCCTAGCCGACAAGCCGAGAACTCCAATAGAGATAGGGGCGCGGGTGGAGTTAGGGGAATGCAGTGCAATTCCTTTTTGTAGTAGATGAGGGTGCCACCACCGTGACAGCGGATCCTATCGTTGCGAACTATGCGATAGTTGGCAATCCTAGGATCTTTGAGGTGGGGCTTTAGATAAGTTTCCTGTATAAGGAGAATGTCTAGTTGATGGTCGCGGAGGAAGGCCGCGATCTCATCACGCTGGGAGTTAATGCTATTTGCATTGAAGAAACCTAATTTAAGGGATCGCAGTTTGGAGCAACAAACTTTCAGTCGCTTATCCATTAATTAATTATTAAGGGTAACGGCTGGAAGCTTGTCCAGCTCGGACAGTGTTGGCTTATGCTGATTGAAGAGCTCAGCCATCTTTTTCAGGGTCACTGTACCCGTGGCTTTAGCCACGTGTAACTCGTCAGCTAGGTCTCTAGCATCCTGGGTCATAAATATGATGTAATGCTCCAGGATGATTGAGCCAGCTGGGTCGGTCCTGGGAGGACTCACACCAGTGAACCGAGGCACAGCCTTAGGGGCTGCTGCTGGGACTGCGGGTGCCACAGGGGCGGGAGTAGGCGCTAGGATGGGTTTGGCCATCAAAGCTGGAATAGGCTGAGAGACCGCCAAGGCCGGGAAGGCCTTTTGGTGGTTCAGCCTGTTCCAAGGGGACGGGCGCTGGGGAGCGAGACGCTCGGGGAGCTGGGTTGAGGGGGCTAACCCTGAGGGGGCTTCTCTAAGCTGGCGTGCAGCGGCGCGCTTTGCGAGCTTTGGAGAAATTTTAGGGGCCTTGGGGCAACCCCGGTAGTTAGCCGGGTGCCCAGCTTGCCCGCACAGCACACAGCTGGGTGGCTCTGTGCAGAGCGTGCGGTCCTTGGGACGGGGGCATTCAGTAGTGCCGTGCTCACCCAGACACTTTACGCATCTGGGTTTTGCGTAGCAGTTGGACTGAGCATGTCCATAGAGTTGGCAGCGGTGACACTGGCCAACTATCGAGCTTTTATACGGCTTCTCAATTGAGATGCCGGAAAGAGAGCACACCGACTTGATCTTGAAGATCGGGTGGTGCCCTTCTGTAGGGTCGCAGACGACCAGTACCATATCGTACTGTTCTCTGCCACGAGCCTTGTGCAGGCGGTGAACCGCAGAGACTGGGACGCCCTGCGATTGAAGATCGGACTTGATGTCGTCCGTGGGGATTTCCTTTGGCACACGTCTAATGACCACTCGGGTCGGCGTGTCCTCTGGGAGAGAGTATGTGTGGAAGCACACGTTCCTCTCTCTGAGCGATCGGGTAAGTTCCCGGTAGTCCGCGACTGTCGGGACTACGACACGAATGCCCTGCTGGCAAGCTCGTGCGTTCGTGTAGTTGATCTTACGATCAACACACATCTTGGACACGTCCGTCCACTTCGCCTTGTCCTGGATGTACAAGGGAGGCGGGGGACGTTGCTTCTTTGCAGAAGCTGAAGGATTGCAGCTAGGCTGCGACAGCTGTGACGCTGGGGCGGGTTTGCTACTGGGGGTAGTAGCGGGGGCGGGGGTGGAGACATCAGTCTCAGTCTTCTTGGCCTTACTGGCGGAGGCCTTGGTCTTTTTCTTCCTCTTTCCTTGGACGACTTGATAGTCGTCGTCAGAGGAGGACTCCTGGGCCTCAGAGCCTGACGGCTCTGAGTCAGTGTCTATGGGCACTGTCGTGTCCATAGCCTCGCTAGGAGGGGACGAAATAACATGGTTTCCCTCAGTTTGGGAAGAACAGGGGTGGGAGGGAGGCAATCCCGTGGACGGGGCCTGAGTAGCTTCATCGGTGGATCCCTCCACCGATGAGGAGGGAATGAGCGGGGCGGCCTTCCGGGTGCCGACAAAATTTCGGAACTTATCCCGGAAGCCTTCAATGAAGGAGGGGTCTTCGACTAATACTTGCTCGAAGAAAGCAAGTATAGTCTCTGCCCTAATTATTTTAAGATCCATGGCATCCATGGTAGAGAATTAAAGGGGGGGCAACATGGGTTGAATAGCCTATGTCCCTAACACCTAAGTCCCCGGGTGGACGGGCCCGGGGGTGAGTGACCCTCCCAACAAGGGTTGTGCACGCTGGGAGGTGTGTACCTAATGGTGAGCCCTAAGCTAGTAAACCGATCGCCAATCTTAATATGCGATCGGGCCCTGACAGGGTCTGGTGCGAAGGGATAGACACCCCAACCGACACCAGGTGTGTAGCTGGAAAAGAACTCGGAGTTATAGGTCTGACGAGGGGCCACCCCCAAGGCCAAGACCTAGCTCCCGACTCCAAATGACTGCCTAGCCCTGAAGGGGTTCGGCGGGTGTATTGGGGCAACACCCCCTTGGCTTGTTGACACCGTGAGGTATTCCCGCCAAGGACCACGAAACTGTGGCTTTTCCCTTAAGGGGCACTACGTTTTCGACTATTCCGTAAAGGAAATAGTCTATCGTCCACTGCCTTGAGAAAGGCGGCTTCCGATAGTGTTGTGGTCGGCGACCACTGATGACGTCACGGCGAGCGGGCGCGGCGAGACGTAGGAGGGGGCACGTAGCACAGAGCGGGCGCGATGCACGGGGCGGCACGTCCGTTCGGGGCGAGCGACGGGCAGCGAATGATGATTTTGTTTTTTTTTTTTTTTTTTCTTGCAGGTAATTTTTTTACACCTTATATACATCATTAATGATAAATGATAAATGATATTTATTTTGTAAATAGGTTTAAAAAACACTTTTACACGTCAATTTTTTTTTTCGTCATTTTATTCTAGATGAGGCCGGTGTTTCCTATCTGACTACCCTGAGAAGAAACACCGAAACAAACTCATTCAAATTACCCTACGTTAAATCCACCAATAGCGACGCGCGCGCGCGGGGCGCGGGGCGCTATTTTGCACACGGCACTATTCGGCCACGAATCCATAAATACGAGTTGCTCGCTCGCGCGGTCCTTTTCGCCGGGTCGACGTCGTCGAGTGCAGATCTCCGCTGCGAGAGCCTACGAGTTCCGTCCGCGCCGCTGCGAAGCTTGAAGTGAAGGCCACATGATGAGCTTCTGCCTTGCTCTGCTAACGCTTACAAGCCCATCTTATTTCTTGACTTGTCGAAAACGCACTGCTTCACTATTTCTTTTCATGACATTGTCGAAAACGTATTGCTTCACTGTTTCTTTATATGAAATTGTCGAAACGTGGTAACCGGTTCCGAGGCACTGGCAACCGGCGGCGGCGCGGCGGCTACATCACTCCCCCCTAAGCGAAGCGTACGTTGTGTTTGACTGCGCGGCCGGATCGGGTGACGTACGTGTTGCGCGGCGCGCTAGGGATTGATGACTGAGGCTCGACGCTCGCGGTAGGTGTGCACTCAGTGCTCGGAGCTTGTTGTTGCGCGCATGTTGTTGAATTGAATTCTTCGTTGAGTAGGTGTGCTGGCTTGAGTCTGTCTATTGAGACAACTGTAGTTCGGAGTGGCATCTGTATGGTGAAGAGTTTGCTGTCGCGTTGGATCACCTTGAACGGGCCGTCGTAAGGAGGGGTCAATGGTCTTCGCACGGTATCATTTCGCACGAAAACATGAGTACACGTCGCTAGGTCCTTGTGAACAAACGTGCTCCTGTTGTTGACACGTGACTTTCTGTTAGGTGCTAGTGACGACATTGATTCGGTCAGTTGGCGGACGAATTCTGCGTCTTCTTTTTTCGGCTGTGTAGGCGCGAAGAAATCTGACGGTATTCTTAGTGTCGATCCGTAGGTCATCAGGGCCGGGCTGACTTGTGTGTCTTCACGCAGTGCTGTCCGTAATCCAAGCAGCACGGTCGCTAATTCATCGCTCCAATGGGTGCCGGCGCCTCTCGCCATGAGCGCGGCCTTCAACGTTCGATGCCAGCGTTCCAGTTGACCATTCGCTTGCGGGTGGTATGCAGTAGTTCGTATCCTTGTGATGCCAAATTTCTTCATTAGGGCGTTGAATAACGACGATTCGAACTGCCTTCCTTGATCCGTAGTTACACGTAATGGACAGCCAAATCGCGATATCCATCCTTCGTGAAATGCCTTAGCGACGGTGTCGGCGGTGACGTCACGAATTGGTATTGCCTCCGGCCATTTAGTGCAGCGGTCGATCATTGTTACAAGGTATCTGTAGTCGTTAGATGGCGCCAGGGGTCCGACCAAGTCGATTTGAAGTTTTTGTTCGAAGCGCGATGATTTTGGAAACTCGCCGAGTGGACTGATAACGTGTCGTTGGACTTTCCCACGCTGGCAACCGATGCATGATTTGGCCCACAAACCTACATCCCTGTTCATGCTTGGCCAGAAGAACTTCGTCGACATTATTTTTCTTGTTGTTCGCACACCAGGGTGACTTAGTTCGTGCTGTGCTTTGAACGCTACTATACGATAAGTCGCTGGTAGGTATGGACGAGTATTGCCAGTTGATATTTCACATATGATGGGTTGCTGACCTCCGGGCAATGTGATACGTTTGAATTGTAGACTTGGGTTGGACATGCAGGTCTTCAGCTCTTCGTCATTTTCTTGATCTTGGGCGAGTAGGTTGTAGTCGATTGCGGAGTGTGACAAGTTCATTTCTTCGATACGTGATAAGGCGTCGGCTGCTTCGTTCTTATCACCGTGAACGTATTGGATCTTCGTGCAAAATTGACTAATATAGTGTAACTGTCGTTCTCTTCGTGGTGTATCGCTGCTACTTGACGTTCTTGTCAGCGCGTAAGTCAGCGGTTTGTGATCGGTGAATATTGTTACGTCACTGCCCTCTATTAGTCGTCGTAGGTGTTTAACAGCGGTGTACATTGCTAGTAATTCACGATCGTACACGCTGTAACGTCGCTGCGTCTCACTCATAGTTTTTGAGAAGAATGCTAGTGGTTTCCAGATGTCATCAATCTTTTGCTGAAGGACGGCGCCGATGCTAGTGTTCGATGCGTCGGTAAATAAATATAACGGCGCGTTAGGTATCGGATGAGTCAAAGTTGTTGCCTCTAGTATGCTTTGTCGGCATTTCTCAAAGGCTTCTTCTGCTACTTGAGACCATTGTATCTGAGTCTTGTCGTTCTTTTTGCTATTGTGTAGGTATTTGTTTAATTCATGTTGGTGCTCTTCTTGATGTGGTAAACAACTACGGTAGAAGTTGATCATACCTAGAAATCTTCTTAGTTCTTGAACTGTCTGAGGTTTCGGATAGTTGACTATGGCTTGTATTCGTTCTTGAGTGGGTTTGATTCCTTCTGATGACACTTCGTATCCGAGGAACTCGATGTTTTCCCTTTCAAACTCGCACTTGTCGATATTAAGACTGACGCCGTAGGTATTTAGGCGTTCGAGTACTTGCTCTAAGTGGCAGCGGTGTTCTTCCTTATTTCTTGAATGGACGAGCAGATCGTCGACGAAGTAGAATACGTTGTCATCTAGTCCTCGTAGTACCTCGTGCATGAATCGTTGGAAGGTTTGACCAGCGTTTCTTAAGCCGAACGTCATGCAGGTAAATTCGAAGAGTCCGAACGGTGTTATTATCGCAGTTTTCTGAGCATCTTGTTTCGAAATAGGTATCCAAAAATATGCCATTTTTAGATCTAGTTTTGAGTATATTTTCTTGCCGTGTAGTTGGTATGTGAAATCTTGAATTCGTGGAATGGGGTATCGGTCTGGAACTGTGACGGCGTTGAGTCTTCTATAATCGCCACATACTCGTAGTGATCCGTCCTTTTTGTTTACGATGTGAAGTGGACTTGCCCATGGACTGTTTGACGGCTTGCATATTCCGTTCTCGATCATGCGCTCGAACTCGAGTTTTGCCGCTTTATATTTGTGGGGCGGTAGAGGGCGCGGCCGTGAGTAGATCGGCGGTCCAGTTGTCTCTATGTGATGTGTGACGTCATGCTTGATTGGAGTTTTGAGTGTCATCGGTCGCAGTACATCTGGATATTTCTTCAGCAGGTCGTGATGAGTGTGGTCGCGGTTGATAATGTGGATCGACTCTTCTTTGCAGTTTATTTTGATGGCGTTCACGCTGAGCTCCGTTACACGGTCGATGAGTTTCCTTTGGTGCAAGTCGACTAACAGTTTATGATGTACTAGAAAGTCGGCACCCAGTATTGAAGTCTTCACGTTGGCGACAACGAAGGTCCACTTAAAGCTTCTTCGTAGGCCTAGGTTGAGCTCGAGTGTACGCTCTCCGTAGGTACGAATCTCTGTGCCGTTTGCCGCGTAAAGTTTGTAACCTGCGTTCATCGTCGGTCTTGAATATTTCTGGTTTCGTGCGGCTAGTACCGATACGTCGGCTCCTGTGTCGACAAGGAATTTTTCTTTGGTTTTGGTGTCGATTACACATAGGCGGCGGCTTGATTGGTTTACATCGACACCCGCCACTATCGATGCACGTTCTAGTTTTCCCGCTTTGTGAAGGAACACGGCGATTCGCATTTTCGTGCTCCGTTGCCGAATCGATAGTGGTAACGGCACAGCCAGTCGGGATCGCCGGGCTTGCGGGCGTTATCCGTACGCTGTCTAGAATGTGAGCGTGAGCGGCCACGATGTGCGGAGTTTTGGCGGTAACGGCGTTGCGACGAATATTGGTGGTTGCGGAGTTCAGCAACTTCGAGTGACAATTTCTCTATTTGTTTCGTTAGCAAGTTGATCTGTAAGGCTGTCAACGCGTTTATCTGCACCTCATTGACTGCTGGGCTTGTTGATGGAGGGTTTGCGGTGGAGACTGCGGCGACTGTAGCGGGTTCAAAATGTTCCATCATTTTGTCTGCCATCGCGGCTAGCACTTCGAGGGACGACTCGGTGTTAACGGAGAGTACGGCGCGCACCTGTGTGGGCAGCTGGTTGAGCCACATAACCTTCAGCGCCTCATCAGACAGTAGCTTGCCACTGAGGTCTCTCATTTTGCGCAGCAGCTGGCTTGGCTTGTTATCGCCGAGCTCGAGGCCGCTGAGTAACTTCTGTAACTGCCGGTGGTCTGACTCCTGGTACGTTGAGATGAGTCTGTCTTTGAGCGCACTATACTTGCCGGTGCTTGGTGGGTGCAAGATGATGTCTCCGATCTGTTCTAGGTCGCTGTTGCCGAGTAGTGGGACGACGAGGTTGAATTTCTGCTCCTCACTTATCTTGCTGGCAGCGACGGCGGCTTCGAATTGCGCAAACCATAGTCGTGGGTTTTGGCGCCAAAAAGGTGGTAATCTTGTTGGGAGTGAGACTGATGCTACGTCGCTTTTCATTGCTGCGCTGCCCTGACAATCGCTGAAATCTTCGGTATCGGTCAGCATGATGTGTTCAGTGTTCAGGCTCCTCGGGGTCACCACTTTAGCGTTGGGTTGCTAACTAGACCTGGGACTTGTAGCCGTAAATAAAACCAACAGTTGATGGTCTGGTAATAACTGATTTTTTTTTTTTTTTTTTTGTTTGGCCTCTCGCAGGTCAACCTAGGAGGTTGTCGACTGCTTAACCGGACTTGCCTGTGGCGGCCTTGATCTCTAATCAAAGCCTCCAGCCAGGGCTTACTATACTAACTTAAAACTAAGCGACTACGCTAAGGGCACCCCCTGTGGGGTACGAGCCTCGGCTTAGGGCGTCGCTGGGGGAGGGCAGCAAAGGGACGGGCTGGATCTAGCAAAAATTTTATTATTATTATCGGGGAATTTTAGACTACTGGCTCAGCGGCGCGGGCTGGCTCGAGCAAGGGACGGGGAGGACAATTACGGGTTTGTCGCGGCGGGCCTCGGCGGCGAGGACGGAAGGATCGCGGTCTGTAATGTTTTTTAACTGTGCTAGTTTCCCTACGGCTCTCTTGGAGCAGGGTAGTGGGGTCGTCGGGGGCGATTAGGGTATGCCTAGGGCGGCGAATCTTGGAGATGCGGGAGGGTTCGTATCGGGCTGCCGATGCGATAAGGGGGTTGCGGTGCTTCACAGCAGTGTCAAAGAAGCGCTTGCACAGGCGTTTCATGAACTGCTGGATGGTGGGGACTCTGAGATCTAAATGTAGATTCTCATTTCGGATGTAATAGGGGGCTCCGAGGATTTTTCGGAGGGTACGGTTTTGGAGGGTCTGCATCCGGTGGAGGTGACGGGCCTTGGCGTGTGCGAAGATTGCACAGGCATACGTCATGATCGGGCGAATGACTGCCGTGAAAAGGCGCAACTTGCACTTGCGTGACAATTTGCTGCGGGCAGTCAGTAGGTAATGAAGCCTACCCTGAGCGAAAGCAGCTCGCGAGCGAGCCTGCTTTATGTGCTCGGCGAAGGATAGGCGTTCGTCGAGGATCACTCCGAGGTACTTGGCTTGCTTCTCCCAGGGGATCGGCTTGCCGTACATGGTGATCGGAGGGGGAGGGGGGTCAGATCTCCGCCGTCTCGCATAGAGAACGGCTTGACTCTTATCAGGGTTAACCTCGACTCTCCATTTCCGGAACCATTTGCCCAAAATGTTTGCGGAGGTTTGGAGGTTGCGAGCGATAACTCTGGGGTCATGACCTGTGTAGTAAATAGCCGTATCGTCAGCGAATAGCGCCAACTTAGACTTTTTACTTTTGGGGATATCGCTGGTGAACAACGTGAAGGCTAGAGGGGAAACAACGGAGCCTTGAGGTACTCCTGCTCTGATGGGGTGTGGGGAGGACAGAGCTCCCTCGACTCTATAGCGAAAGGTGCGATTCGACAGAAAGTCTCGCATGATGAGCACGAGACGATCTGGCACACCGAGTTGGTATAGCTTATATAATAAGCCATTGTGCCAGACTTTGTCGAATGCTTTCGCTATGTCAAAGTACAAGACGCCCGTCATCGTGTTACGTTGGAAGCCAACGCTTATGTGCTCCACGATGCGGTGAACTTGATGGACACACGAGTGTTCGGTACGGAACCCGAATTGCTCGTCGGGGATGAGACCCTTGGTTTCGGCAAAATCTTTGAGTCGCTTATAAATAAGCCTCTCGTAGATCTTACCGAGAACATTGAGGAGACTGATGGGACGGTAACTAGAGGGGTCAGACTTGGGCTTGCCTGGTTTGGGGATGCCGATAACGGTGGCCTGTTTCCACGCTTGTGGGAATATATTATTGCTTAATGCGCCATTGAAGATGGCGGTCATTAGCATTATGAGCTGGGGGGGGAAGAGTTTGAACACTCTGTTCGTGATGCCGTCGGCACCGGGGGCTTTCCGTGGTTGAAGCCTTTTCACGATGTCCTCAACCTCGTCGGGTGTGACGGGGGCTAGAGGGTTATCGGGGTCTTCAACGGGAGGGAGGGAGGCTCTTCGTTCGACTTCAGCATCCACCATATCAATGTGGGCTTGGTCTACTAGATGAGAGCTAGGCGAGCATTGGGCTTCGAGACTGTCGGCCAGGCACTCCGCTTTCTCGGAGTTGTCGAAAGCGACACTCCCATCAGGGCGGGTGAGCGGGGGCATGGAGGACTCTTCGGTGGAACGTAGCTTCCTTTGGAGTTGCCAGAAGGCGAGATGATCTGATTTATTTTCAAAAACACCCTACTTATATATACATCATTCAAATTACCCTACGTTAAATCCACCAATAGCGACGCGCGCGCGCGGGGCGCGGGGCGCTATTTTGCACACGGCACTATTCGGCCACGAATCCATAAATACGAGTTGCTCGCTCGCGCGGTCCTTTTCGCCGGGTCGACGTCGTCGAGTGCAGATCTCCGCTGCGAGAGCCTACGAGTTCCGTCCGCGCCGCTGCGAAGCTTGAAGTGAAGGCCACATGATGAGCTTCTGCCTTGCTCTGCTAACGCTTACAAGCCCATCTTATTTCTTGACTTGTCGAAAACGCACTGCTTCACTATTTCTTTTCATGACATTGTCGAAAACGTATTGCTTCACTGTTTCTTTATATGAAATTGTCGAAACGTGGTAACCGGTTCCGAGGCACTGGCAACCGGCGGCGGCGCGGCGGCTACACGCTGAATCCTAGAGATAGGATTTTGTTGAAGTGTAATCATTTTAAACTTGGTGCGTATTGCCGTAACTCGCGATCATTCGATTGGCACTGTGAACAGTACAAAATCTAAATCACTACAAATTCCCATAAAACGATAAAGCCATCCATCACCGTTTACCTGAGTTCCGGAGCCCTGATTTCAAGGTTACATAGCCTGAAGGTGACGCCGAGGACACGACGCCAGATCACCCGGCAAAGGATGTCCGGGCGCCGCCCACCGAAGTGCCATCATCGGTGTTGCGGCACCCCAGGCCGCCTACGCGACTGCCGCTTCAATTGTCATGTTTTGACATTTTTCTTTTTGGCATTTGAACAATTTTTTTAGTCAGTGTTTATTTTTAGTGTTTTTCCTTTTATTTAGCTGTGTAAGTTAGTGGTTAAGCGTAAATTTACTTTTATTAAATGCCTAGTGACAACAGTGTAGTGTTGGTAAACAGTGCAAGTCAACCTTTAAACGTCCTGGAGAGGTGCCCTCTGTGTACTGAGGCACGATTTTTTAAAGTTAAGCGGGGTCTGAGTGTGCATATTGGGAAGGCACATAAACCCCAACATGCACTCACTTCAGACCCTGTAGTTACACCATCTCCCTCACCTACTACTTCATCATTAGATCCGTTTTGGAAAACTCTTTCAAAATTCAAAAATTCTTGCCCAGTTCTAAAGCGAGTTCCCCGCGGCGCTAGAGCTCTTGTGGCCCAACACCTAGCAGGTTGCATTCGCCTAGCCGTACGGGAGAACTCGCAAAGTGCTTGGGAACATCTGCTCACCTTCCCCTACAGAGTTTTACACGTTCAAAAAAATTTGGCGACAAAAAAGACTTTAACTGCACAAATCAAAGAAAACTGTAATGTTTCGGCCTGTGATTTAGATTCAAAATTACCGTTTCAGAGATTTATCTCTTCAAAAGGGATATCTCATCTGGTAGAAACAAAGCTGGGGGAAGGTGACATTAGCGGAGCAGCCAGGATCCTATTCAGTAGTGACGTGGTGGCAGCGTGTTCTTCAGATACTCTCGCAGATCTGGAGAGAAAACACCCTGCCCCAGCGGATGGCCTTTCATTTCCCGACCCCCCTTGTTCCGGACATTCACACCCTCACCATTACAGGTCGAGAGGTGGTCACAGCCGTTTGCTCTTTCCGGAGTGGCTCTGCTGGCGGCCTCGATGGCCTCAGTCCTCAGCACCTTAAGGACCTTATCAGTTCAGGCGCCGGGGAAGCTGGTGAGTTGCTCTTGAGGGAGCTTACGGCCCTGATTAACCTAATGCTCTCTGGCAATGTGAGCGAAACCGTCATCGACGTCTTATACGGGGCTAACCTATGTGCCCTGCGCAAGAAAGATGGCGGAGTTCGTCCCATTGCCGTGGGTACCACCTACCGTCGTATGGCAGCCAAGATTTGTTGCAAATTCTATGGTGAGGTGGTTTCGGAAAAATTTCAGCCCCTGCAGCTTGGCTACGGCTCCAAAGGGGGCTGTGAGGCTGCCGTACACGCGTTGTCGACCTATCTAAATTCAGGCAAAGGAGAGACTATTCTTAAGGTTGACATAAAAAATGCATTTAATTCTGTTAATAGGGACACCTTGTTGTCAGAAGCTAAAAAAGAAATACCTCAAATTTTTAGTTTTCTCTGGCAATGTTATAGACAACCATCGAAATTACTGTTTCGTGACAAAGTTTTGGATTCCGCTGTTGGCTGTCAACAAGGTGACCCCCTCGGGCCAGTGATCTTTAGCTTAGCTATACACCCAATAATTCGAAAACTAAATTCCAAATTTAATGTGTGGTACCTCGATGATGGGACCTTAGGAGGCGATGTAGACACCGTTTTCAACGATCTACAATTCTTAAAAAACCAACTTTCTTCTATTGGACTAGAACTCAACTTTTCTAAGTGTGAGTTATTCCTATCTGAAAGTATTGACAAAAATCTGACTTATTCAAAATTCAATGCAATAGCTCCTGCAATCAAAATTATCGACAAAAGTTCTCTGCGCCTCCTTAGGTCTCCAATTTTTGAGGATTCCTTTCCCAGTTTTGTGGAGGAAAAAATTAAAAATTTCAATGATGTTTCGGAAAAATTGCTCGAAATTAATATGCATTCGGCCATTACCCTAATCCGTTATTGTTGTTTCGGTCCTAAATTAATATATTTCCTTCGTGCTTCCCACTTATGGAAGCACCCTCACCTTTTGGAAAAAATGGACCAAATTATCCGGCACACCCTAACTTTAATTTTAAATATGACCTTGGACGATCGAGCTTGGGCTCAAGTTACTCTTCCCATCCGTATGGGAGGCCTCGGTGTCCGCAAAATTACCAGTATTAGTTTACCGGCATTCATATCTTCGGTCCACGGCACTGATAAATTAATCAGGAACATCCTAACTTCTACACTGATTCCTTTAGAACTGCCGTGTTTCGCCGAGGCTTTGGATGCCTGGAGAATCGCTTGCCCGAATACAAATCCACCTAACAACCCGGCTTCCCAGAGACGGTGGGATGAGCCGCTCTGCAAAGTAGTTCAGGAAAACCTAATCGTAACATCTGCTACTGCTGCGGAGCGTGCGCGCCTGCTGGCTGTGGGAAATTGGGAGTCAGGTCTTTGGCTTCACGCACTGCCGTCGTCGAATATTGGCACCTTGTTCGACGATACTACTTTCCGCTTAGCTGTTGCCCTACGTCTAGGTGCTCCTTGTTGTTCTCCTCATCGCTGCCACTGTGGCGAAGTTGTCAACAGCCTCGGTCACCACGGCCTGTCATGCAGTCGAAGTGCGGGACGCATAGCGCGGCACGCGAACATTAACGACATCATCCGACGAGCCCTTGTCACCGTCGGCGTTCCGGCTGTTTTGGAACCTCATGGCCTGGCACGCGACGATGGTAAGAGACCAGACGGTATGTCTTTATTTCCTTGGAAGATGGGTAGGCCTTTAGTGTGGGACGCTACCTGTGTCGATACTCTTGCGCCATCCCATCTTCCTAGCTCATCGTGCTGTGCTGGTGCTGCCGCGACGGCTGCAGAGAACCTCAAGCGGCGGAAATATAACAGCCTCGTCGGCAGTTATATTTTTGAGCCGTTTGGGGTTGAAACTCTCGGGCCGTGGGGTCCGAGTGCTCATATGCTTTTTAAAGAATTAGCGAAACGCTTAATTGACGCTTCGCGTGACCCAAGGGCTGGCTTCTACCTCGGTCAGAGAATAAGCATTGCCATACAACGTGGCAATGCCGCCAGCCTTTTGGGCACACTTCCAGTCGACAGCGATGCGGAGGAGTTATATGACGTCATATTTAACTAGGCATTTAGTGTATATATTATTTTTAATTATTTAAGTTATTGTTTAATTTGTTTATTATTTCCTAGCAATTAATTTTAATAAATAAGATATATTTAAAAAAAAAAAAAAAAAAAAAAAAAATTTAGAACTTAGGCAAGCTTAGCTAACTACCAAAAGTCTCGTTGAAGTCAAAACAATTTGTTTTTTTTCTATCATTTTACGTAAATAATTATGACAGGTATATTTTATCATTAATTATAAAATTAACTACAGTTTTACAATTCACATAAAATACCCTTTCTAAGTATATAACACGCTATACAAGGTGTAAGGGACAGCCCTCCACAAACTTTAAGGGCTTGCTCAGTAGACGAAACTGAACAACCTAACACAAAAATTTTTTTCTAGAAACGAAAAAAAAATTCGGCCTCTCCATACAAACTGTCCAATCAAGTTTATAATTTTCTATGGGGAGGCGGATTTTTTTTTTCGTTTCCTGAAAATATTTTTTGTGGAAGGTTGTTCAGTTTCGTCTACTGAGCAAGCCCTTAAAGTTTGTGGAGGGCTGTCCCTTACACCTTGTATATATTATACCATCTATATATGTACATATGGAATGCAATAAAGTATTGAGAATTGAGTATATGGTTTTTATTTCACAAGTGCTCAATATTTAACTCTGAACATACCTAATTTAAGGGGTACAATTCGTTATCGTACTGTTGAGTTCTAATGCAATTTTATCAAAGTTTTCTATATTGAACTGTTAAAAAACGTATTTAATAGTAAGAATCTTTAGGAAGAAATTAAGACTAAAATTTCAAAAAAGTATTATGATCAGCTCTTGTTCTACGATAAATCCATAGTGCGCCGCCCGCTGCATCCCGCACCTCGCTGCGCACTAGATCAGTGACTTTCCTAGATAAAGCGTGTTTACTTTTTGTGCAGTTGATTCTGCTATTTATTTAGTTTGAATATTTCAATTTTTAAATTTTCCATTAACTACTAATCTTCGTGTTTTAAAATGTTTCGATGCACTATTACTGTGCTCGTTTTAATTTAATTTCGTAGTTCCAGATCCACATTGTGTCTTTCTTTCGTTTTTTTTTATTTTCAATTTTTATTTACGGTACTGTCACTAAAAACAAACTTAAATGTTTCATAGCCAGAGCGCATCTCTTGACAATTCCAATAATCCCAAACACGATTAGTTTACATTAATATACAGAACCCTAAAAATGATATTAGAAACCTCAATATACCTATGTTTACAAACCAAATAAATCATTATGATTATGATTATGACAATACTTTATGCCTGATTACTGCATACTCAGAGGAAAAAATGGAGATGATATACTTGGCGACAATATGTCGGTAATAACAGCATTGGAAGGCGGAAACTATTTCGTTCATAAAAAACAGAATATGGTATAGTTACGAAAGATATTAAACATTATACGGAGAAAATGGCTGTATAGTTTTCATGTGGCACAATTATGTGAAAAGGCAATAGAATCTTCTTTCATTTGAAGTCGGTTAAGATACCGTTTTTTGGAAATCCTATTCTATGAACTCGACGTAGTTCACGTTTTGTATCGTACATATTTATTTATTAAAACTTTATGCACCAGTAAACACTGTACAAAGGTGGACTTAATGCTTGAGGCATTTTCTACCAGCCGACCTTAGGGTGGTGCAGAAACATAACATGGTAGGTGCAACTTAAAGGCAAACAAACAAGTAGCAAATTAAAACCAAAATAAATACATAATTATTGTATAAATAAAACTTATACAAATAAATACTTACGAGTATTTACATACAAATAAACAAAATTATTATCAGAAACGAATCCGTCAAATCAACACTGTTTTGATTATGCCAACCGGCTGGATGCCATCCTGATATTCGACGGGAGCTCATTCCAAAGAAAGATCGCTTGGACAAAGAAGGACGACCGAATAAACCCAGAGCGGAGTGAGGGACATCGGAGTAGACTATTATTCGTCGATCGGTTTTTAGGGTTCCGTAGCCAAATGGCAAAAAACGGAACCCTTATAGATTCGTCATGTCTGTCTGTCTGTCTGTCCGTCCGTATGTCACAGCCACTTTTTTCCGAAACTATAAGAACTATACTGTTTAAGCTTAGTAAGTAGATGTATTCTGTGAACCGCTTTAAGATTTTTACACAAAAATAGAAAAAAAGCAATAAATTTTGGGGGTTATACTTAAAACTGAAACTCAAAAATTTTTTTTTCATCAAACTCATAGGTGTGGGGTATCTATGGATAGGTCTTCAAACATGATATTGAGGTTTCTAATATCATTTTTTTTCTAAATTGAATAGTTTACGCGAGAGACACTTCCAAAGTGGTAAAATATGTGTGTGTGTCCCCTGTAACTTCTAAAATAAGAGAATGATAAAACTAAAAAAAAATATATGATGTACATTACCATATAAACTACCAATGAAAATTGGTTTGAACGAGATCTAGTGAGTAGTTTTTTTTTAATACATCATATATCTAAAAAAATTCACTATTTAAAACATCGATCAAAGTTACAACGAACTACAAGAACTTTTATATTATGTTACTTGCTGCTACGGAACCCTCCATGGGCGATTCCGACTTGCACTTGGCCGGTTTTTTTTATCATAGTAAAAATCGGCAGAGCCGAGAGAGAGAGAGAGAGTTGGATATGAGAAGTCAGATAAGAAGGAGAAGAAGAGTTGTCAAGAAAACAGGTAAGTCAAGGCCCTTAGTGCTCTACGCTGACGAATAGGTAACCATTTCAAAAGCGAACGATGTTCAGGAACATATCAGACTTGTCAAAATGGTCTAAGTCTAGATTAGCGTTCCAGGATTTCGGGTTTTCCTTTTGGAAGCCAATTTATGACCCCAGTAGGCTTCAGCCTCCCAGGCACCGGCAGTTTTCTTTGAGGCGAGCGTGGAACACTACGCGCCTTCAACGACTCGGGCTCGGTCTGGATAGTAACCAGACAGCCGGACGGTAAGCTACCCGTTGCTCACCGTCCGCAAGCCCACGCCTACGGTGGGTGAAAATCAAGGTCGAAACCCCGGTGGCTGCGGTGTCAGAATGTCCGTTCCCTCACGCGTGCAGCCGCCTCTTTCCCTAGCATTACTGTTCAGCAGAAGGAGGCGACTGCCTACTATTCCCTACGCTCCAGACCATGTCCTGTAACAGGGCTCGGCGCAAGAGGTCACTACCATCGATCGCCCCCACGAGGACACAGCAGTGCTCCGCCCAAGCGGGGCACACCTCCACCATTATGCTCCACTGTGTTCTCCGGGCCAGGCGGTCCACACAATGGTGACACCCACTCTTACATTGTTGACATTTCTACGGTCTAAAATAAACCCTTCGCCTCGTCTTTTATGTCACGTACATCAAAGGACTGGAACAATTTGCCTGCTGCGGACTTCCCGTCCCATTACAATTTAGGTGTCTTCGAAGCTATAGTGAATAAACATAGCACAACAATTCTTAACAAACTGGTGCGCTTCACTATCCAAGATTGCATCATCGCTTACCATCAGGTGCGATCCCAGTCAAACACTAGTTTATATCTTAGATATATCTTATCTATATAAGTTCACCTCTGACCTTCATTGATATGAAGCATTGATAGCAATACATACTAGGTACATAATGTTTAGATTCAACTGACCGCAGATAACGAGTTATCAACAATTGGGTTTCGCCAGTGCTTATTTTTGTACTATGTTATCTTTTTAACAACGAACAGCATTAAAATCTTATTTTGAAAACTACATCGCAATTATAATAATTGGCTATCAAATGAAGCAGCAATTAGCATTCCAAACATTGGTTTGAGGAGGTGCACAGGTATCCGGACGGCGGTGACGTCACATTTCACATTTCAGTATGTGCATCCTTATACTGTTTGACAGTTTCCCCTTCCACCAGTTTAGAAAGACTTGATTGAACGAATTTGAAAATTTCTTTCGATTTTCGAATAAGTTACTTTTTGATGCAAACAACTAAAAAAAAAAACAGGCAAGTGTGAGTCGGACTAGAACACTGAGGGTTTAGTTTGATAATTAAATCTAATGGGTTTATGGTCTGTTTCCACAGTGACATTGTTCTGTCCAAATACATATTGGTGGAATCTTTCCAGAGCATACACAATAGGCTGTTGCCGTAAAAAATGTAATTAGTCCGTCTTTTAGATTAATCAAAAATAAGGGACACGTATTTTGTCTTTTGAAAATTAAACCAAAAATGACAAAGATAGGTATAGCCCATTAAAGTTACGTGTAACATCACGCTGTGCTGCATTTTTTCGCACGGGGTGACGTCACACGTAACTTTCATGGGCTATATCTTTTTTATTTTTTGTTTAGTCGAAAAAAGAATAAATACGTGTCCAATGTATTTTTATGATCTAAAATACGGACTAAATAAAACATAATTATTTTGACCCTGGAAACTACCCTATTGTCAATAACTCTTTTTCAATTTGTACGTAACGACACTGTGTCAGTTAAGGTGTATAGTCCCTGGAACATCTAGCCGGAGTTAAATGCACGAATACTTGCACTGCGGTCTGTGCTCGTATAGAGCCCCACTGACCTGTACAACCATTTTGTTTTTTGTGAAATATTGATTGATTTACATATACTATATACTATATTCTGGAAAACACTTTACCACCATTTTTGTTTGTGTTAATATGTTCTAAAGTTCAAAGCCGTTTGAAAGGAGTATGTAAAACCAGCGAAAAATTATCATGTCAAATATTTCTTTTAGACAAAAATATTAATCGCACGATAAAATCATATGTTGATAATATTGTATATGAATAATAATAATAATAATAAATTTATTTGTTAGAATACTGTTGTTACAAGCTCTATTATAACATTTTTTTTTTCAAATCTATTAACCCAGCCATTTATTTTTATTTATTTTTTGTGTCATCATGTCCCTTAGTGGTGGGGGATGTAGTCACTGCAACCTAAATGATCTATTGTGATTCGCCACCTTCCTATAGTAACTCTTTTAGCCCGGAGGCATCCAGGAAATTTAGAATACTCCTAGCTTTTAGAGTTTTAATCTCCTCCGGGTGAATAATGTGTCCGCCCAGATGAGATGGACACTGCGTTTGTGGATAACGGGCCCGCATTCACACAAAAGGTGCTTAGGCGTCTCCCTCTCCTGATTGCAAACATCAGTGTCACTCAGTTTCATGTGAAATTGGTGCTTGTTTAGTTTGCAGTGGCCGGTTAAGGCGCGGGCTATCGCACAGATGTTCGTCCTGCTAAGCTCAAGAAGCTCGGCAGTTCGTTTTTGTGAGTAGCCTTCTATAAGAGATTTGGCGTGTAGCAGTCCTGGTTGTACCAACCAGTGCTTTTTTGAATCGCCAAATAGGTTGTCCTTAAGGGTCTGCATGGCCTGGTTCTTTGAGATACCACAGAAGGGTTCTGGTCCTATCTGATGATCTTGAGCCCCAGTCCTTGCAAGTTCATCGGCTTTTTCGTTTCTATTGATTCCAGAATGACCTGGTACCCATGCCAATCCTGACTGAGCATCTAATACCACTAAAGTAACGTGCTCCTTGCAGCTTAATAGCTGGTTCGGTGAGCGTCGGTAGCGGGTAATGCGCACGCTGTACGACGCGGCTTAGCGGACGCGGATCGAGACTCCTCAGATTGTGTTATCTTTTTTTTAAGGTGAAAAAATCATCCAATGACATCCTCCGCTCTTGGGTGGAGCGAAAGATAGTGTCAGACTTTTACGGATTGAAAACCTTCTTGTTCCTTCTTTGCCATTGTCCTAAGGTCCCGGGTATCTCTTTCACATCACCCATAGCCGCAGTAGGCTTCAACCCAGCTGGGCCCCTACGGTTTGCTGGCAACCCCTTGAGTCGCGCGTGAAAATACCTACTATACGCTGCCGATGACTTGGGCTCAGTTCGAATGAGTCTATAGCCCACTCCTCGTCGCTCCGGACCATGGCCTCTACCAAGGCCCGGCGCGAGAGACCACTGCCGCCAAGCGCCCCCACAAGGATATGGCGGTGCTCTGCCTAGTTGGGGCACATCTCTACCGTGTGCTCCACAGTGTCCTCCGGGCGATCCACACAGTGGTGACACCAGGACGTTTCTTCTGCACGAATCCGGTGCAGGAATCTCCAGAACTGACCAAGTCCGATGAGAACCTGCGTCATGCGGAAGGTAAAGACGCCATGTTGTCTTTTCATCCACTCCTCAAAGAGGGGACTTACCGCTATGATTATAGCATGCCCAATCTTTCTTAGTTGCTACCACAATCTCATTAACCCACGGTGAATGAGAAAAGTTACACACCCAATGTGTAACTTTTCTAATCACTCGTATCCATTTTGACAATAGTTTGTCACACACTCCTGTAGGTATCTCACGAACTGCACAGAGTGGCGGCTGAGCATCGCAATTAGTATCTACGACCAAGCCCGAGTCACCTCAAAGAACTTTTAGCACAACCGTAGTGGCCCAGCAGAGCCGATACCCGCTAAAACCGCGGAGAATTTCTGAAAAGTAAACCCAAGTTCTTAAAACGCAAAAGACCAACTGAAGGAAACCGGTGTGGTTTTAGTAAGTAAAAGTCTGACACGCCCTTCCTGTTCCACCTCAGAGTGGGAGAAGTCATTGGATGACTTTCCATCTTAAAAAAGAAACATTGCTTTTGTTAAGTGGTACATGATTAGGGTTGTCACCGCATAAGAAAGTACTTTGTTTTATTTTTGGTAAATATATTTTATGATTTGTATGCAAATAAAGTCTATAAAAACACTTTACTTCCAATATTTACTGTAGTGCATAAAATCGAACCTATCAAGCATAATAACTGAACTATCATCGATACTTTTACGTTGAAACTAAATACTAAATTGTGTATTGTAACCTCGTTAGGCCCCACCTAAAAGGTGTCTAAACAATGTTACTGATGCACATCGAGAAAAAGAGCAAGGGGTAACTTGCACACTCAATAAATGGGCTCCCAAAAACGTCCCTTCGTGCTAGCGATAACACGAAGTGACGTTGGCAACATACACCGAGTTGCTTGAGGAGTAGAGAGGTATACCACGGTTTCAGAACAATCCCGGAAGTACGGTCAAGCTCTACCAGCATCTTACTGGCTTATACAACCTTCTCCCAACGCTTGCTCTTGCAAATCTCTACTCAAGTCATGCAATAAGGCAAGGGAGAGGTGGAAGCTCTGTTCCTCGTCAGTGTTCACTAAGGCCGGCCGATAAAGGCAAGCCGCAGATGAAGAAGTAAAATTCTTCAGGGAGATCAGGGTAGTGAAGTCACTAATATCTAATGTTCGCCATAAAACTGCCTTGCAGATTATAGCTCTGTTGGTCTGGCCTCTCAACCTAGGCATGATACGGCAAAGTAAACTCTATTAGTACAGACCCAGGGTTCATTTTTTTTTCCACAACTATCACACAACGCTGTCTAGACCCAAGCTAAGCAGAGCTTGTGTTATGAGTACTAGACAACTGAAAAACATACTTATATATTTCTAAATACATATATATTATAGATAAATTACATCCAGACACAGAACAAATAATCATGCTCATCACACATCCTGGGTGGGAATCAAACCCACTACCTCCGGCATAGCAGTCAGGGCCACTAACCACTAGACTAACAGGCCAGTCAAAATTAGAGCGTGCAAACCGCACCACAGCAATGTAGAGATAAGAATTTTATCACGAATTCCGTTTAGGTATAAAAAAAAATCCAGGCAATTGCGAGTTAGAATTTTGCACTGAGGGTTCCGCACAAACTTACCTATGAAAACAGTTCAATTCGAGTTAAGAAGATTTTTTTGAGTCGCAAAAAAGATGTTTTTTTGTGACATAACTACAAATTTACAGTTTTTAGGTTTTTTCCTATGCTTTACCTATGAGACCTTGCTTTGACGCCAAACAGGATTCTGAGTCAACGAGAAGTATTCTTTGAATTTTGATTCTTTTAAGATTGTCGAAATACACGTTTTTTGCGACATAAACGGTCGTATTTTTTTTCGTTAACTTGGAAATTTGATTTTTTCTCAGCTACAAAGGACCGCAGGATATGGCTAGAATATGGTTTTAATTTTACCTTAATACCTCCACGCGTTCTGGAGATAAAGGATCTTGGCAGACAGACAGACGTACGAACAACAAAGTGAACCCAAAATGGAAAAATGGAACCTTCGTAGGATAAGGGTTCCATTTTTCCGGTTGAGGTACGGAACCCTAAAATCCTGAATTTTGGTGCCTACCTCATTTCCAAGGTCAATAAGTACTTGATAAGAATAAATTTATATTATCCGCATGCTAAGCAGTGGTGGCCCAGTGGTAACGGCTAGTTGTAGGTCGTGGGTTCAAACCCAATCAGGTGCATTAATTTGCGTAATTTACGGTAGAGTATAATAACAAGAGGTTCTAATTTTTCTGACTGATTCCAATCAACATTACTGTCTTACATTGTAAACAGTTGTATAGTCATGTAAAGAGAAGAGATGAAAAGCATGTTGCTAAAAGAGTTATGAATTTACATGTGGATGGGTGGATGGAGTGGGAGAGGGAGGCCAAAGAAAAGATGGATCGATTGTGTGAGAAGTGATGTGAAAGAAAAGCAAGTTAGTAATAGCGTGACAAGTGACAGGACAGAATGGCAGAAAAAATCTAAGCCGACCCCAAATAAAACGGGACAAGGGCAGAAAGAAGATGATGATAAAGAGGATGAAACGGGGGTCCAAAATTTGTATGGAGAAACCTCTTTATATGCAGGCGAAGCCGCTGGCAGAAGCTAGTAAATAAATAATAAAATAAGAGTCATAAAAAATAGTAGTATCAATTTATTACCTATTTAAGGAGATTTTTTAAATGGCAATGAAGGAAAATAAGAACGTGTGGTCCTGGTTTCGATGAAGTTTTGTTTGGTAAGGAACCTCTCAGCACCTGTGTACAGTTTGGAAGTCAGTGGAGTGACCCATTCGTGCCTTAGTAAGCACGTGAACCGTTTGGTCCTGCACCTGATCTCTCCCTGGTCTCGTCGGTCTACCGTCCCATCGAACTATGAGAGTAGAGGATCAATGAGTGCACCTGTGTTTGCGCATACACTTATTTCCTTATTTTTAATATTTCCGTTCGAAGCAATATCATATAGCTGTCCTAGATATAAAAACCAGTCAAGAGTGAGTCAGAGTCGCATACGTAGGTAGGTTATGATACGAGCGGTGCTCAGCTTGGAAGTCATTGACTCACCTTTTGAAAGCCTCGCCTAACGACTAATGTGAAGATATCTTGTCATTGTGTTTAGTAAAAAAATACTACTACCACGTTCTGTTTGGACAGGATAGCAAGAGAATTCTTAACACGACTGCTCAGATTAAGTACTTCAGCAATCTCGGTGATATTTTTTTCGAAATTTGCATCCTGTTCCTGCTCATCTCAACTTCATCTCCCTAGCTTTTTCCCAAGTAGCTTGGGGTCGGCTTCTAGCATAATTGGGTACAGCTGAACATCCTTATTTTACTTGGAGCCACTGAGTATCAGTCCACAATCCAGTAACTGGGCAACTGACGATCAGAATTTCTGACGGTGTGTCAATAATGTTTTAGATAAACTTTGAAAGTACATGTGAATTTAATCTACTTTGGTAATTGCCCGGTTATAAACCTTCGCTTTGGGGTCCGTTAACCAGTAGGCCATCACGACATTTCTTTTATTTCAGTCATGAAAGTTGTAATAATCCCCACAGCAGTCACGGAACAGTTAAAACATAGCAATCATCACGTTTGCGTTTTCCGCCGAACGCAGTGCGAGGTTATGCTATGATAACATCATCAGGCGCATTTCGATTATTTTAATAAGTTTTGAGGAAGCAGATTAAGTGGCAATCGGTGACGAAGATGTTAGGGAATTTGTCATGTTCAGAGGCATTTTCTGCCAGTCCACCGGTCCATAGGAGTCGGCAGAAGTGTTCCTATATCTTACATAGAATCTACTTTTCTCCAGTAACTATATTGTATTGTACAGCATTTAATTGACTTATTGAAGCAACTCTATGAATATGGCACTGGTAGATGAAGTCCTTTCGGAAACTTTTAAGATTGAGTCTGGTGTTCCACAGCGGTGTATTTTGTGGCCCTATTCAATACTAAAAAAATATCTGATATGATTTGTATTATTTCGTAATCAGGTCGATATCTTCCTGTCCTTGTACCGTTTAATTTGGGCACAACACAATTTTTTCTTGCATTCTGTCTTATCACCCTTCGCGCTATCATATCCTTTTCTTTTATCACTTCTCATGTAACTAATTGATCCGTATTTTCTTTGGCCTCTCACAAGTATACTCATAATACTTTCAGTAAAATTGACATGGCCGCACCAAGACAAAAGATCCCCTTTTTACTTTTCAGTCACTTGGCGCCACTTTCAAATTTTCTCTAATATACTTATTTCTCACTTTGTGCATTGTCGTCACACCACATATCCACCTCGACATTCTTATCTCCGCTACATGGAATCTTTTTTCATCCGTCTTATTCACAGCCTAACATTCTGATCCAAACAGTATGACAGAACTCAGGTTGGCTAATGAGAAATAGCAGCAAATATTTTAATTCAATTTCACATTTAAAACTAAAGATATTCATACTTTTTTGTTTTGGCATAAGTTCTGGTCAATAGTTGTGTGAAGGTCGAAAATAAAACCGCAAAACGATAACAATATCTAATGTTGTCGCATCGGTTTAGTTGCTTATCAAAAAAATATCACGCTTGTGGTGAGAATCCTGAATTACTTTATTGTAAGAGTCGTAGCCGCTTGGCGATCTAAATAGTTCTTTACTCCACGGGAAAAGACATTAGTTTATATAACGTTAGTTTATCTAGGTTTCCAGTTTATACAACGGTAAAACAAAGTACGATTGTACGGTCTACGTACATTGACCTTATTTTTGCATGACAATGCGAATCAATATGTTCGCTGGGATACCTACGTCAGTGCGAAAGCCGTATCATCGAAGTTTGTTTCTTCGAAAACTTTTCAACGATATCTCTATACTGCGACGCCTTGTTAAGTCGACTTTTTGTTACTGCGATGGTTCGTTACATCGAAAAACTTTAATGCGAACGATTTTAAAGCGAAAACATCATACTGCGAAGCCTTGTTCAATGGATGTCTTGTAACTACGATGATAATTATGTTACTTAGTAATACTTAACTTTTAATTTTGTTACGATTTTCAACACCAAACGTTTGTTTTTAGAATGTTTTACATATATATGTATAAAAAAGTAAAGAGCGCCATCTGTCATGAATGTCAGTGTTTAAGTAAATATCGTAGGCCATTGCAATGTTTGTCTAAATCATTCTAGCTATAAATGACTAAAACGTAAGTTATATACATATGCCAAACTCAACCGGACTGGGGCCGCTCTCAAGCGGCTCCTGCCCAACCTTGGGGGTCCAGACGCCTCCTGCCGGAGGCTCTACGCGGGGATCGTTTGGTCCATGGCCCTCTACAGGGTGCCGCTGCAAAAGCGACCGGCGGCCATTCTGAACGCCTGCCAGAGGGTCATGGCAATTCGGATGGTGCGGGGATACCGGACGATTTCCCGCGAAGCGGCGAGCCTTTTGGCTGGCTTACCACCGTGGGATCTGGAGGCAACAGTCCTTGCACACATGCACGATATGCGCGTGGAGATGCAACGCCAGGGTGAAAGTACTCTGCCACGACAGGTCACGGCATGGCGGACAGAGCTCCGGCGGGATCTCATGGTGGAATGGCGTCAGCGACTATTGCAACCCAGTGCTGGGCACGCCACAATCATGGCGGTAAGTCCCTTCTTTGAGCCGTGGCTGGAAAGACCTCACGGCGTCCTTACCTTCCGCATGACATAAGTCCTCACCGGAAATGGCAACTTCGGGAGGTTCCTGTTCCGAATTAAAGCGTAAGAGACGCCCGGGTGTCGTCACTGTACGGAACGCCCGGAGGATACGGTGGAGCACACAGTCGAGGTATGCCCTGCTTGGTCGGAGCATCGCCGTGCCCTCGTGGGGGTGATCGGCGGCGGAGACCTCACGCGCCGGGCCTTGGTTGAGGCTATGGTCCGGAGCGAGGAGGAGTGGCAGGCAACGGCGCTCTTGCCGCCGCCGGGATTCCGATCCCGATTTCCAGCCACCGTAGGCACGGGCTTGCGGACAGTGAGCAATGGGTAGCTCGCTGTCCGGCCGTCCGGTGACTGTCCGGACCAAGCCCAAGTCGTCGACGGCGCGCACTGTTTCAGTGCGCCTCAAGGAGTTGTCAGCAACAGTAGGGGCCCAGCCGGGTCGAAGCCTACTGGGGCCAGGATTATCCGAAAGGGCGCTCGAGCCCCGGTATGAAGGCTTGAAGGAACGGGATGGGTTTTTTAGTCAGTAAGAGTCTGACACTATCTCCCACTCCGCCCAAGAGCGGGGGTTGTCATTGGATGATTTTTCCCATCGAAAAAAAAAAAAGTTATAAACTTATATATGTAAAACATTCTAAAAACAAACGTTTGGTGTTGAAAATCGTAACAAAATTAAAAGTTAAGTATTACTAAGTAACATAATTATCATCGTAGTTACAAGACATCCATTGAACAAGGCTTCGCAGTATGATGTTTTCGCTTTAAAATCGTTCGCATTAAAGTTTTTCGATGTAACGAACCATCGCAGTAACAAAAAGTCGACTTAACAAGGCGTCGCAGTATAGAGATATCGTTGAAAAGTTTTCGAAGAAACAAACTTCGATGATACGGCTTTCGCACTGACGTAGGTATCCCATGTTCGCTTGTCACAACAAATTAACTACTACTTATACTTAGTGTGCAACTTACCAACACGCGGAACATACGGGCATGTGAGAATCATTAATCTTTACGGTGTACGATACTAGTTATAAATAAACTTTGATTGGTACTATGTGAAGTGTTTTACATGTTGGTCACACCTGTTACCTAACACATAACCAAACACACAAACAATTACAGTGTACAGTTCAGCAACTACACTCTGACCCGTACATTAAATGGTCGTACACCATAAAGATTCTCACATGCACGTATGTTCCGCGTGTTGGTAAGTTGCACATTAAGTTTAAGTACTAATTTGTTGTGACAAGCGAACATATTGATTCTCATTGTCATGCAAAAATAAGGTCAATGAACGTAGATCGTACAACGATTTTAAAATGATTTGTTTTTCAATAAAAGCGTCTTGACACACAGTACATTCCAAGCACCAGTAAATAAGTGCTATTTAAAGTGCTATATTGGGCACGCCATAATTATGGCAGTAAGTCGCCTCTTTGAGGCGTAGCTGGAAGGATCTCACGGCATCCTCACCTTCCGTAACACGCAGGTCCTCACCGGACATGGTAAGTTAAGAAGGTTCCTGCACCGGATTCGTGCGGAAGTGACGCCCGAATGTCACTATTGTGCGGATCACCCGGAGGATACGGTGAACCTTACGGTGGAAGTCTGCTTTGCAAGGGCGGAGCACCGTCGTACTGTCGTCAATTTAGAATCAAAACCCTCGTAGAGGCGATCGGTGACGACGAGCTTTCACATCTGGCTCTGGTTCAGGTTATGATTCGGGGCCAGAGGGAATGGAAAGCAATCACCTACAGCGGTGAGCAAGGTGACTAAAACCGCGAGGGAGAGTAAATCCTCAAACCCCTCCAATCATCACTTGAAGACAAACCAGGTGTCATGAGTCACATGACAATTTGCACCACCAATGAACATTTTTGGGTATTTAAATTACCCGTTCATTCAGCCAGAATTTTTTTTGGTGTGGTATTTGACTAACGTCTCCATACATCAGACGAATGTTTTTCTTTAGTAGGAACTGCTCCACCAAGAGTCTTCAACTTTAAAATATATTTTTTCCTAACCGACGCATATTGATGGTCAAACGCAGTCTTTGAATTCGCGATCTTCACGGGTAGAGTTTGCAAAGTTATGACATTCAACCAAAAAAATAAAACCTATTGGCCCTAACAGGCTTCGTCACTTTTGCTGACATCTCTTTGAAGCGTGCGTGGAATATAACGCTAAGTCCACTCAGGCCGGTCTTTATCGGACAGCAAACTAATGATTGTTCACCGTCTACAAACCCGCCCCTACAATACTCAGGAATCGTACTGCGAATCTTAATGTCTCCTAAGGTCTCCTTTTTTTTTTTATGGTGGGAAAAAATCATGCATTGACATCCCCCGCTATTGGGCGGAGTGGGAGATAGTGTCAGACTCTTACTGACTAAAAGACCCACCCCGTTCCTTCTAGCCTTCATACCGGGGCTCGAGCGCCCTTTCGGATAACCCTGGCCCCAGCAGGCTTCGACCCGGCTGGGTCCCTGCTGTTGCTGACAATTCCTTGAGGCGCGCGGGAACAGTGCGCGCCGTCGACGACTTGGGCTTGGTCCGGACAGTTACCGGACGGCCGGACAGTGAGCTACCCATTGCTCACCGTCCGCAAGCCCGCGCCTACGTTGGCCGGAAATCGGGATCAGAATCCCGGCGGTGGCGACGGCGGCGATAACGCCGTTGCCTGATGCGTTCGGCCTCCTCCTTTGCGAGCATTACTGCTTCGCAGAAGTCGGCGACCGCCTGCCACTCCTCCTCGCTCCGGACCATGGCCTCAACCAAGGCCCGGCGCGAGAGGTCTCCGCCACCGATCGCCCCCACGAGGGCACGGCGATGCTCCGTCCAAGCAGGGCACACCTCGACTGTGTGCTCCACCGTGTCCTCCGGGGATTCCGCACAGTGGCGACACCCGGGCGTCACTTCCGCACGAATCCGGTGCAGGAAACTCCCGAACGAACCATGTCCGGTGAGGACCTGCGTCATGCGGAAGGTAAGGACGCCGTGAGGTCTTTCCAGCCACGCCTCAAAGAGGGGACTTACCGCCATGATTGTGGCGTGCCCAGCACTGGGTTGCGATAGTCGTTGATCCTAAGGTCTCCTGCAGTGAGTATTTTCCGCAGCCTACCCAAATGTTCTTCCCGTGGTATTGTTCGTCAAGTCGTTGAGCTCCTTAGTAGTCCTGAGTTGAGCTTTGCGAATACTGACAAATGTTGACGCGTCCACTCAAATGTGTATGGTTCTTTCTTCAAAAGACCATCTCAGACTAATCTGCATGGTTCTCATGTGATTTGACCATTACATACTATGGACCTTAAAAAAGACTTTGACCTCTGAGTTTGTTTCGGTGTTTCTTCTCAGGGTAGTCAGCTAGAAAACACCGGCCTCATCTAGCTAAAACTGAAGAAAAAAAATTTTTTTTTGACCTGTAAAAGTGTTTTTTTTTAAACCTAATTGCAAAAATTAATATCATTTATCAGTGAGAGCAGTGGCCGAGTGGTAACGGCCCCGACTTACGAGTTGTAGGTCACGGGATCGAACCCAGCCAGGCGCATTACTTTGTGTAATTTATTTCATCACCACTGAAACAACGTGAGGAAACCGGCATGACCTAGAACCAAAAATTCGAAGACATGTGACATTCAGCTACCCGCACTGGGCCTAAGTGGTGGATTACGGCCTATTCCCTCTCCTAGATAGGAGGTTTGAGTCCCAAGAGTGGGAACATTGAAAAGGCTGGTGATGATGATGCTGATGATTTATCAGTGGTCGAGGCGTGACAATTGACACTCCCTTACGCTTTATGCCACTTTTTTCGCTCGCATCATTGTTTAGTGGAAGGAGGTGATGACTGCTGTCTGTATTGGATTCTTGTTCTATACCATGGCCTAAACTAGGACCGGAAGCGAGAATTCGGGTTTTCGAGGTGTTACTCGGGACTGATCAACGTTGAGCACTTATCAAGTGTATGGTCGGTTTTGAGTACAATTTCTGAGTGTGGACTGAGGATTGTGAGGAGATGTGGATGAGACTGGTAATTGGTCGGACAACACCAAGAGACTACTTTCTTTATTTGTTTTTATTTTTGTATTTTTGAAATCAGGTTAGAGCACTATTTCTTACAGGTGAGGGTGAGAAGAAACAATGAACAAATCTGTGTAAGATCATTATTTTACGCCAAAACAGTTGTTCCTAAACAACACGACAAACTATTTCGACATTTAAATTTCAATCAACTTAGCCGTAACAGGAGGCACAGACTGTTGTATCTGGGGTCGAACCTTCGCCCGAGCCTAGTCTCCTACCGTTGGGTTTCATTTTACACATTTTATTGTAAACATAAAAAAAAAAACTGTAAGCATGCAAAAATATGTAAAAAAAAAAAAAAAAAAAACCTCCTTCTAAAAAACCCATATGGAATTCGAACACCCTACGTGTTACATGCAAGTCACTGTGCTACGGTCTTCGATGATTTTCGTTCAAAATAGACATAAATGACATAATTGACTGATTGGCTCCTTATCGATCATTACTGCAACGCTCCTTCATAAAAATAGCGTGATTATTATGTTTCCAGAGTTATTATTTATTAACTAAATAACATGATGTCATTTTGTGCATTCAATTACGAACAAAAACCTTTCGAAATCAATATTGCTTACCTCCCATAACTTATACGTCATAATATGTACCCTTAAGCCTTCCTTGGTTTACAAAGAACATTTTTGCTGAATTTCAATTCAATCTATCCAGTAGTTTTGGCGTGAAGCCGTACCATACTACACACAGACAAAAAATCTAAAAAGTCATTTTTTGTCATCAGTTACGATTTTCTAACAAAAAGCCACTTATTTTTTCTCTAAAATTCTCAATGTGCAGTTTTTCTTTCATTACTGTTTTATTATATGTATAGATCAACACCTACCTACACAGAATACATGATGTGCATCATCTTGGATGATTGGGAGAGGGGTGTACCGCAGTAGGAGCGGTGATAAATAACTTATGCTATAACGACGACATGACCCTCCTTGTAACAACTGAAGAATTATGAAATCCGGTTAACAAATGTTTTAACAAAACATTTGTTGTAGTAATATTTCATGTATTTTATTTTTTGTGTATATATAATTATGACAGACAGATATACCTTCAAAATTGTTAATCGAAATCAATTGAGAATAAACTGTTTAGATATGGAAGCATACAAGAAAATTATAACTCTTGTCCGAGAAAAAGGTCTCATAGGACACACCTTCAATAGAAAGGACCAAAGATGTTACCGCTTTGTAATCAAGAATCTACATCACTCAACGCCGCATAGTGCCATAATAGAGGAAATAGAAAAAACTGAAAACAAAGTATTTGGAGAAATAATAAATGTAAAGTTTGGGCCAGAAAAAAAGCCAACTTCTACATTTTTTGTCAATCTAGTGCCCCACCAGAATAACAGTTCAGTTAAAAATATAAAATCGATATATCATCAAACAGTTTTGATAGAAGAGCCTAAGAGAAAAACCTCGATTCCACAATGCCAACGGTGTCAACAATACGGGCACTCGAAAAATTATTGCATGATGCCCTATCGCTGTGTGAAATGTGCAGAAGCTCACAAAACTTCCGAGTGCACAAAGAAAGATCGTAACACACCGGCAAAGTGCGCACTATGTGAAGGTTCACACCCGGCTAACTATAAGGGTTGCGCTGTTTACAAAGAAATCCTAAATAGAAAAACTAGTCACAGACTTCCTTCTCATATATTGTTTAAAGACCAACCTAAAATCTCAACCAAAAAAGAAGACAGACCACAACCCGAGAACAAACGTCAAAATGATTACCCTAAAAATAAAGACAAACCAACGTATGCCGATATCACAAAAAATGAACCCAAATTAGAATTACTACTCACACAACAGACTGTAAAGTTAGATAAATTGATAGACCAGATGTCAGCAATGATGAATCTACTCACAACAATCATCAGTAAACTTGTACGATAAAATGGCCACACTTAGAGTTGCAACCTGGAACGTTAATGGTTTGATCAAACATAAGCAGGACGTAGAAATACTCCTGGCACAACATGACATTGATGTACTTTTAGTTTCAGAGTCACACCTTACATCCAACCATATTTTTAATTTGAAAAACTATTGCGTTTACTCAACCTTTCACCCAGATGGAACAGCACATGCAGGGACGGCAGTTATCATCAAAAAGCACATCAAACATGACGTTCTGGAGGAATATAAAACAGACTACATACAAGCCACCTCAGTAATGGTTCAGGATAAGCAGAGTTCACTCACCCTAACTGCTATATATTGTCCTCCAAAACATACCATAAAGGAAGACAGTTTTACAACCTTCCTCAGAACTCTTGGGCAAAGATTTATATGTGGTGGAGATTGGAACGCCAAGAATGCTTTCTGGGGCTCTCGACTGACATTACCACGAGGAAGAGAACTGAAAAAGAGTCTTGATATAAACAAAATACATGTCCTGAGTTCGGGTGAACCCTCATATTGGCCCGCAGATCCCAATAAGATACCTGACCTATTGGACTTCTTTGTGTATAGGGGACTGTCGAACTTGTACCTTAAAGTTGAAAGTTGCCTAGATAGTAGTTCAGACCATACCCCCCTCATAGCCACTATAAGCACTACTTTAATAGAAAGACAGCAGGAAGAAAAGCTCTATAACAAAAAAACTGATTGGGTTGTCTTCAGGCAATACCTGGAAGTTAACATGAACCTAAAAGTACCACTAAAAACTAACGAGGACATCGACGAAGCTGCAATGTACGTAACAAACCTTATCCAGACAGCAGCATGGAAATGCACACCAATTCCTACCAAACCAAGACGTATTAATATCACTAAAGAGATAAAAAGTAAGGTGCTAGAAAAAAGAAGACTTCGCAGAGTATGGCATAATAGTCGTCATCCTTCTGACAGACGAGATTTCAATAGAGCAGCCGCTGATCTGAAGCTATATTTGAAGAATATCGAAAATGAGACCTTAAAGAATAAGCTGGAAAATCTGGATGCTACAGCAAAAAACGAATATTCGCTTTGGAATACAGTTAAAAACAGCAAAACTGCGCCACAAACCGCACACCATCCTCTAAAGCTGGAAAACAACAACTGGGCTAAAAACGACGAAGAAAAAGCTGAAGCCTTTGGATCTTTCTTGGCAAAAGTATTTACCCCCAACACAGGTTGTGTGGCAACCGACTGTGAGGTTCAAAACTATTTAGGAACAGACATCCAACTTAGTCCACCTCTACAGTGCTGCTCTCCTCGCGAAGTTTGGAAAATAGTGAAAGGACTAGAGCTAAATAAAGCGCCAGGATACTGCTTGATAACTGCTGAAATTCTGAGGCAACTTCCCAAAAAGGCCATAGTCTTCATAACGCAGCTCTTCAATGGAATTCTAAGGACTGGACATTTCCCAAGCATATGGAAAGTTTCGGAAATCATTATGATTCCAAAGCCAGGAAAACCACATCACCTTGTGTCATCATACAGGCCAATAAGTCTTCTGCCTGTCATGTCAAAGCTGTTTGAGAAAGTCGCTGCTTGTAGGCTCAACGAAATACTTAAAAATGCCGAAATTATCCCACAACACCAGTTCGGATTCAGAATAGGGCACTCAACGGTGGAGCAGGTACACAGAGTGGTAAATAAGATCCGAGAGGCATTAGAGCGTAAAGAGTACTGCTCAGCTGTATTCCTGGACGTACAACAAGCGTTTGACAAGGTCTGGCACGAGGGCTTATTGTACAAAATTAAGAAACAACTTCCTCATAACCTGTACGTACTATTAAAGTCATACTTAGAAGACAGAATCTTTCGCGTGAAAGTTAATGACTCGTACTCTAAATTTTACGATATAAAAGCTGGCGTACCTCAGGGTTCCGTATTAGGTCCTCTGCTCTACCTTATATACACAGCAGACTTACCAACAACAAAAGAAGTTCTTTGTGCCACCTTCGCTGATGATACAGCTGCTCTGTGCAATGACAGGAACCCCCATGTTGCGTCACGTAAGCTGCAAGTACAGCTCGACAAAATCAACAAATGGATGTCAGAGTGGAAAATAAAAGCGAGCGCAAATAAATCGACTCACGTAACATTCACGCTAAGAAAGGATGATTGCGCACCTGTTAAACTTGGAGAAGATACACTTCCACATGGAGTAACGGCTAAGTACCTCGGCATACATCTTGACAGGAAACAAACATGGAGACACCACATAGAAAAAAAGCGTGATGAGCTAAACATCACACTTCGAAAAATGAACTGGCTCTTAGCAAGAACATCACATGTATCACTTGAAAACAAAATTCTTATATACAAAGCAGTTCTGAAGCCTGTCTGGGCATATGGGGTTGAACTGTGGGGCTCAGCAAAGAACTCAAATGTGGAAATTCTTCAGCGATTCCAGAATAAAGCTCTCAGAATAATATCAAATGCTCCATGGTTTATCAAAACTTCTGAACTACATGAGCATCTACAAATTGGAACCATAAGGGAGGAAATAGAACACAGAACAAAGTCATACAAAGATCGACTGTTGATACATAGCAACACTCTAGCCACAGTTCTGAGTGAACCAGCAACACACAAAAGGCTAAAACGCCACCAAATTTGGGACTCTGTTAAATAGAGCAGAGTGATAATTATAATGAGAAGGCAGATTCTTCACTGGAAGAATGAACCTTTGCATCAATGGATTCCCAGAAACAATCTGCTAATGGTTATCCAACCGATTGCAAGATTTAAATTTATAAAAAAAAAAAAAAAAAAAAAAAGATATACCTAATATCTCACGCGCCAGCAACAGCATTACAGCGTCAGCAACAAGAGCGAGATAAATTCGTTCCACAAGCCTGCAACAACGGTATCGCTAAGAAGAGACCTACTGAGATCTTGGCGTCATCAGCTCGATACACAATTACACACACAGCACACATGTACATTAGCATCATGGTGCATTGACCACAAAAATTGTATGTAATTAAGTTAATATAATGGTTCTGGTCTGCAATACAATAGTAGTTGTCAAGTTTTGTTTAGGTAGAAAAATCATTCGATGACATCTCCCGTCCTTGGGCGGGGTGAGAATTGTTCTTTCCTTGCCTTCATCACAGGGCGCTGGGTTTCACTTTCACAGTACCCGTGGCTCCAATAGGCTTGTCTTTGCTGACAACTCCTTGAGGCGCACGTGGAACAATATTGACGGTTACCTGACGATCGAACGGCAAGCTACTCATTCCTCGCTGTTCGCAAGCTCGCGCCTACGGTGGCCTTTGTAAATCGATCTGTAAACGACTTTATTCTCAGGTAAATTAACATAAAAAAAAAACATACAATTAATTGAGAACCTCCTACACAGTCACGTGGGCAAAACCGACCTACATGTTAAACACATGGCTGAAAAATAAAGTAATATTATTTTACAGGAAACCAGCGATAAGATAGTGGTGTGTAAAAACCAAATTGTTATCAGGACAAACCTATGCGAGCTTGTTTATCAAAGAAACGCGGTTCCAATAGGAAATAAAAACATGGCACTGGCAACCCTTTGCTTTAATATCCTTCGGGCTGTCATCGAGAGTGCACATCTTATCTGCTGAAACAACTTAGTCTGAAAAAGATGTACAGCACGCGTGTTTTGGTGCTGTTAGCACTGCTCGTCGGGTTTGCGCATTGCTTCTCGTGGGGTGAGTACTTCTTATAGTGTGAATTTTGTTATTATTCTTTGTTAATTTCATTTTTTGTTGAACGTCGGTTTACTATATCATAACCATTTTACTTCCGATACTAATAAATACAAAAAGGTGCGTTATTAATTTTTAAATAAGAATACAATTTTTAGGCATTATTCTAATTTCATTTATTTGTAGTGTAACAGCAGTATTTTGCTATTAAAAGTTAACAAAAAATAAGTTAAGATATTTCTTTATTGGCCACGTGATCTAACTTCTCATTTTATAACTAAGCAACTTGAAAATGAGATAGTTTCTAATAAACACATTTTCTTTTTTACAACGCTGTCGCTAACTAAATATTTTTTTACACCACCTGCTCGATAATGTCGTTTTACACGTCATACAAACCTCACTTAAAGCAAGTCATTATATGCCTAGGGAGATAATGCAGTATGGCCGATCCCTAGGGAATAATGAGATTTGAATTTGGAGCATCAAGAATCGTCAACATTGTGAATTAAAATGTAGGCGCATCGAACAAGTTGACTCGAAATTCAAACCAAAGAGTACGTAATCACTATGATTCAAACTGGCCACTAACAAAAAAAAGAAAATAGAATAAAATGTGCGTACTGACGACACGGGAGCATTTTAGAAAATTGAAATAGTAGAGGATACGGTTAAGAACGACCTTCACCGGTCTGTTTAATGGATGAAACCTATTTTATGATAAATTTAGTATATTAAATAATATAACGCGGGTGGGTTGCCTAGAAATTCCTGGCCAAACAATTTTTTTTTTTTTTGAAAAATGCACCGGTGTGTTTAACGAATAAATTTAATACTAACCGAAAGCATGAAGCCTTTAGAACATAAAAATGTTGGGTTGCCTATTTGTTTCCTGGCATAACTGTGGGTTGCCAGGTATAAACAGGTATGTATAAACAGGTGTGTTTTTTTATATATGACGGCGGCAGGAGTGGCTGAGCGATAGGACCGTCATCATTTTGATTCAGTGGTACTGGGTTCATTTTGATGGGATATTAATAACTATGCACTTGAGTTTTCTAGTTACTAATAATGTCAGTTTCACAGTTCACAATTAGTTATAATGTCACTTTTATAATTCACAATAGTGTTGTAAGTACCTATACTAAATAATTACGGATACACGGGTTAACCGACAGTTTCATGTTAGAGGTGTGTGACCCTTGAAACTGTGCAAGCTAAACTGCCCTCGCATCGCGGGTCGCAGCCCCTATAACATGACTCTGGCCTCGTGACGTATAAAAAATGACGCCACTGCGTTATACCCTTTGGTAGGTACCATAATAATAACAAAAAAAGACTCTGTAGTTCAATATCGTTCTCTACGACACGGCCAACCTGACAAATTACACGTCCTCGTGTACACCTGTAACCAAAATTCACATTAGGAGCAACTGTACAACCTCGGCCAACCTGACCAAGAACAAGTGCAACAGCAATAGACAATTCAATATCAACATTTGTTAGAATCAAATCTAATCAAAGTATCAAAAGCTACCTCTAAGCTTCAAAAGTATCAAAAGTGAACATTTAGGTACACTAATACAAAACACAGTTAGATCACATACAACGCTCATGGCCCAGCTGTCTCAGCAGCTAGTGACAAACCTTGCCACCTGTATCATCATTGCTTCAAGCAACAAACACTTCTCTTATAGAGTCCACGACTCTCAGGCCATCACATGACCAACACAAAATAGTTTCCTCAGAAACTCAGGCCCCCGCTGCTCTGCTTGCTGCCCATCGCGCTCTGAACAACTCACGCATGAATTGCAGTTACGACTACAGACAAGCACGTGCAGTGCGGCCAAACTTCAGGTCAACACATGACCAACACATAAATTCACAGGCTCCCGCCGCACCGCTTTCTGCTCATCGCGCTCTGAACAACTCACACATGAATTGCAGTTACGACTACAGATAAGCGCGTGCAGTGCAACCAAACTTCAGGTCAACACATGACCAACACATAAATTCACAGGTCCCCGCCGCACCGCTTATTGCTCATCGCGCTCTGAACAACTCACACATGAATTGCAGTTACGACTACAGATAAGCGCGTGCAGTGCGACCAAACTTCAGGTCAACACATGACCAACACAAAAATACACAGGCCCCCACCGTAGCACTTACTGCTCATCGCGCCCTGAACAACTCACGCATGAATTGCAGTTACGACTACAGATAAGTGCGACCAAATAGCCATGGTATGTGTCTACTTTCCTCTGGAGATATACTCCTCATCGTCTTCTACATCAAATAAATCTACTACTAGCGCTACTTAGAGGCATCTTTCGTATACGATTGTGAGCATACTCATAGGCTCGGTTACCACTCAAAGGTTTCAAAGATAAAAACCACTATGAAGTAACTCCACTACTTTAAAAGGTCCCTTTTATCTTTGATTCAATTTAGTCTCGTTTCGTATCCATATGAATCAAAACTAAATTACTAGTATCAAACTTTACTAATTTAGCTTTATCTTTATCAAATTTAGATTTTTCGTACTTACCACTTAACTTTTGTTTTTTTTTTTTTTTTTTCATGTTCGTTTACGCTTTCTCTCTTCTCTAGCAAACACTTAATTTTTTTTTTGTCTCACAATCAGTTACAAGATTTAACAGTTTATCTATGCGTCCTGTCATAACTGTCATAAGTTTAAGGGCCTTGCCCTTGTTTGAATTTAGAAAACTTTAAAACAACCCCTTTTTTTTGTTCGATAAGTAAGGGTCGGCCCACATTGTGATACTGGTATTTTTTTTTTCTGTCGGGTCATTCCGACTCTTAGAATTCGTGAAGAATATGGTATCAATGGGCATGAAATATTGCTTTTGCCATGTGGCGGATACAAGTGCAGGTTTGTATCCCATAAAACACAGGCTAAATGAGTTCCTAAGAGGCACAATATTGCGTTATGTTATTTTAAAACGCATAACGGATTTTTTGTTATTCTTACAACTACATGACAAGCTGTCACATCGTAAAATACACATTTAACGTACTTTTTAGTGGCTTGTACTTTTGAAGTTTACATAGTGAATAGGACGATTCAAAGCAAGTGGCACATCTTCCAAAGCTTCTTGCGTTTCTAGAAATGTAAGCATACCCTATGCTCATCGTCCGCTATCAACTTACCCGTTAGCGTGACTTGATCATGTGGTGGTAAAATACAAAGATAAACTAGGACACAATCTTTGCTAGTGAAACATAGACCTTGATCCACTATAACCCGAATCAGGGCTCCGAATAAGAAGACACTAGATTTAAAAGTTCCGATCACGCTGGGTGCGTAGTTCTTTCACTAAATTACTTGGCTACATGCATCTCATTATCGACCTTTTGGAAAAGTATAGCACTATATAATAAGAAATACCAGATAAAAAAAAAACGCAAAACTGATTTAGTAGTTAAAGCTTATCATCCAATTAAGTTCCAATAAAATTTCAAATGAAATTGCAATTAAGTTAAATTCCGATTAAATTCCAATTAAATAATTTGCTGGTTGTAAGTAGATGTAACAGTCATAATTTGAGAGGAGTTTTTTTTTTTTTAACAAACTTTCGGCAATACGAGGCTAGACCAATGAATTTATCTAAGTTGATGAATATTCTCAGAAGAAGGTAGTTTAATCAAAGCTAGCAAGTTTAATAAGAGCAGTGGTGTTGCCGAGTGGCAACGGCCCGATCCCCCAGGTGCTGGTCGCGGGCTCAAATCCAGCCAGGCGCACCACTCCGTGCAATCCACTCCACCACCACCGCTCCCAAAACGGTGAAGGAAAACACAGTAAGAAACCCGGCAGGTCCCAGAACTTTTTGACTAACCGGATGTAACTCGAGTGATAAACCGTCAATAAAAAAAACGAGAAAATTCTTTATCTTTAAATAGAAATATCAGTTGTTCTTTAGTCTGTCTCGCTATCTGACTATTTGTATCTATACCATTAAAACGAAACAACAATTTAGGTATAGGATTTCATAAAGCAATCGATTTTAGTTATGAAATAATCAAAGAAGAATAAGTTATTAGTATTATGAACCCTTTTGCTGTCTAATACGTTAACCGTATAGCTGACTGTAAAGCTAACAAAGCCGTAAGGTTCTTAAAAGGATCTTATTCCCAGTTTACAAGTCTCAAAATATTGTAGGTACTGTTTCTTCGTCCGTAGCTCACATGAATACTTTTCGCAGGTTTGGAATCCCAGAATTGGAATCTGTCCAGCGAAACTTTACGCGATACCTACAGTATAGATGTAAAACCCGTTCATAATTTTATTACGAGTCGAGATACAAAATGTACCATTTTCTATCACTTAGGGAGAGAAGTAGTATTTCAGATATCTCTTTCCTCGTTAAGTTAGCACAATCTTACATCGACGCCCCGCAACTTCTCTCCAAGATTAATTTAGGCGCCCCCACTAGATCTCTAGAATACTCTTTCTTCTTCTTAACGTTCCCTGATGCTACACAAATTTTGGACAGAATTCGTTCTAAAAGATGCGCAAAGTCCTACAATGCTTTTTCGGCGGTAGGTGTGAAAAAGAAAAGTCGCGCAATTTTTTGGCAGCTAAAAAAAAATATATTTAAAAATAGTATTATACATTTTAAAGAGATTTAGATAATTGAAATAGTGTTAACAACAACCAAATCTGTTGTACTTACGTTGGGAAAGCAATCCATGTAAGAGTGTTTAAAATACACCACCTACCAGCTCTCACTAGTTTACTCACTACAAGATTCTGCATTATGTCTACCTTGGATGACATACAATCTGCTCAGAAGAACCTGGAGGAGTGCTTCATTAAGAAAATGGGCGAGCTTGAGGCGCAAATACAATGTGCAGGACCTGCCAAGGACACAGTTGCCAAGATTAGAGAAGAGTTCCGCTCATTCAGGGAACTAATGTTTGGAATGCTGGGTCTCCTGCGGAAGCAGATCACGGAGTGTTCCAGAGTTGTTGACGGGATGGAGACACGCACACGTCGCAAAGCTCTCATCTTCACCGGATTTGCTGAAGCGGACAAGGAGGACTGCAAGACTCTGGTGTTGGACTTGCTTCATGGTAAACTGGCCCTGCACGACATCAACGCTTCGTCCATTAAGGTATGTCATAGACTGGGGGCGTCGAGCAGAGAACCCACACGCAGCCGGCCCATACTCGTAAGATTCTCCACTGTCGAACATAAGTCTACTGTCTGGAAAGCGAAGTCCAAATTGAAGGGCTCGAATATCACCGTCAAAGAGTTCTTGACTAGGGTTAGGCAGACCGTGTTTAGCAGGGCTCGGTTGCACTTTGGTATGTCGGCATGCTGGACCCAGGATGGGGTTATCATTGTCAGAACCCCCGATGGAACACGGCATAAAATTACTTCCTGTGAAGAACTTAATCCTTTGTTGGTTAAACACCCGAGGAAGGCTAGGGAATCATCCACAGGAGGCAACATTGCGGGGCGTGGCAAGTGAAGTAAAGTTTTTATTAACTAAGTTCACCAATTTTAGACACAATTTTGCAGTGATTATTTGTGCTTGCGACGTCATTGTTCACGTATTTACTACGTCAGTTGTCTTATTACTCGTGTACCCGATTATTATGCATTTCACTTTATCTATTTTGGTGGTATTTATTTACTGTATTTTGTTTTGTGTTCGTAATTATTTATGTCTTGTCATAGTTGTCAATGTCATCTGTCAATTCTGTGTATCCCATGCGTTCCGAATTGCGGCGTCGTCGCTGTTAGCGCGTCAACAAGTCGCTTTGTACTTTTACCTATAGTCTGTCTAATGAGGCAACCGACTTGAGAATTTTGTATAATATTTAATCATATTAAAAAATACTTATATTCGATACTTTTTTTTTAAGGTTCTTCTGTTAGTTAACAATGATCTCTATCTCCTAATCAACCTTGATTATTGAACTCGTGTTGACTACATCAGATTTCATTAAATCCTAATAATTACCCAGGTCGTTTAATTTATTAGACAGACTCTAGTACGTATAAATGGTGTTTCAGAACGACCAATGTTGACGTACTGGCATAAAAGTCATCGTGTTTCGGAACGTGCAGTGCCGGTTATAATGCGTTTTGTTTTTGCTTATGCGCCTTTGTATGTGTTCCACTGAGTACTTTGTAGCATAATGTGTTCTTCGTATGTATATTTATGTCGTCTTGATCTTTGTTTGCTTTTGCTATATGCTTCTGTTTGTAGTAGTGATTTTTCTGTTAATTTAATTTTTCTGTATTGTACTAGAACTGCTGGTGGGTGGTGAATAGATAGTGGTGTTGCACCATAAGGTTATTCTTTAGCCATAGTAAATTTTTATAGTTATTTAAGTATCTTATTTTATTGTATTTATGATATCAGATGATGATTCTTTTTACTCCGCTAATGATTCCTTCAACTTATCTGTTAATGCATCTTTGACTAACACTCTTGGTGATTTGGTGCGTCAGAGTTTTGGTCGACAGACAGGTAATACGTTTAATGTCTGTCATATCAATGCTCAGAGTGTGCCTAGTCATTACAGTGATCTGTTTGACACCTTTTCTGACGCCAATGTACACGCCGTCCTGGTTTCTGAGAGTTGGTTCAAACCTCATCTTCTCTCTACCACTTACCCTCTGCCCGGTTTCATTCTTATCCGGAATGATAGAATTGGAAGGGGTGGAGGGGGTGTAGCTATCTACCTTCGTAGTGATTTCCCGTACAAAATCATTGCTTCTTCTCCTTCAAATTATTCCGCTTCTGTTGAGTATCTCTTTTTAGAGGTTTACGTCAAAGGTATCAAGACCTTGCTCGGTGTGGTCTACTGTCCACCGGCCATTGACTACTTCACTGACCTTGAATTAGCGTTGGAATCTGTGGGATCGGAGTATGCACATTGTATCATCATGGGCGATTTTAACACAGACCTTACCCATCCAACTCCTCGTTCCCGTAAACTCCTACATATCATCGAGTCCGCGAGTCTCCATGTCCTTCCACTGCAGCCTACTCATTTCAATATCTCAGGTGAAGACACGTGGCTTGACTTAATTCTGACTTCCACTCCCTCCCTTGCTTCCTCACATGGTCAGTTTCCTGCACCTGGTTTTTCCCATCATGACCTAATTTTCCTCTCATATATCCTAAAACCACCTAAACTTCCCCCTAAAGTCTTGCGCATGCGTTGTTTTGCTCGCATGGATGTTGAGAAACTTCGACAGGATGCGTCGCAACTCGATTGGGAACACCTTGCAATGGCAACATCTGTGGACGATAAGCTGCATATTTTTAATCAGACGGTCCTTGCCCTCTATGATAGACACGCTCCTGTCATGAGTGTGAAGCTTAAGCGTCCACCCGCCCCGTGGATGACGACAGGAATTCGCATGGCGATGAGGCGCAGGGATCGTGCCTTTCGAAAATTCAAAAAGGATCGCAGTGTCGAAAATAGAGACCTTTTTAGGACTGCAAGAAATCGGTGTAATCAGATGATACGCAACGCTAAACGCCGCCATATTCTTGAAAACATATCTTCTTCTTCTCCTGCTGATATCTGGAAATTCCTCGGAACTCTCGGTATCGGCAGACCACGTCATGTGGATCTTCCTAAGACTATCGCACTGGATGATATCAACCGTCACTTCACTACCACCTGTCATTTGGATTCGCAAATGCTGTCTCAGACGGTTGATTTCATTACTAGCCTACCAAGTCCTATCATTGAAGCGTTCCGCTTTTCCCCGGCCACCTTGGACGAAGTCAAAAAGATTATCCTATCCATAAAGTCCAAGGCTGTGGGTCATGACGACATTAGTCGTTACATGATTACCTTAATCCTCGAATTTCTTCTTCCTCCGATTACCCATATAATAAATTTTTCCCTTGATTCCGGACAATTCCCATCCCTGTGGCGTATGGCTTACGTGCGTCCACTTCCTAAAATCTCTAATCCCTCTCTGCCTAACCATTTCCGCCCAATTTCTATTCTTCCTTTCCTGTCCAAAGTACTTGAGGCCTGCGTCCATAAGCAGTTATCAGGATTTGTTCACCGTAACAACCTTGTTAGCTCATTTCAATCTGGATTCAGGCCTGGTCATAGTACCTCCTCTGCTCTCCTTAAAGTGACTGGTGACATTAGGGAAGCTATGGAGGAAACCAAGGTTACCGTTTTGGTTTTAATAGATTTCTCAAATGCCTTTAATGCTGTCAGTCACGATATTCTCCTATCTATCCTTTCCCATCTTATGGTTTCGTCCGAGGCGCTGGAATGGTTCTCTTCTTATCTTCGGGGACGTCAGCAGTCGGTTCGCGTTGACGAGAATTCGTCGAGTTGGCGTGATCTAGAATCTGGTGTTCCACAAGGCGGTATTCTTTCTCCCTTGCTATTCTCCATCTTCATAAATTTTATAACTCTCTGTCTTCGGTGTTCGTATCATCTTTATGCCGATGATCTACAATTATATGCGGCTGCGCGGGTGGAGAGTTTGTCAGACGCTATAGAGGATGTAAACCGAGATTTGGAAGCTATCAGGGATTGGTCTGATCGCTTTGGGGTGTCCGTAAACCCCGCAAAGTGTCAGGCTATTATCATTGGTAGCCCGCGTATGATGGGTAGAGTGGTGGTTAACTCTCTTCCTCCAGTTGTTTTTAACGGTGCCGTCATCCCCATCAATCCTAGCGTAAAGGATCTCGGTTTGCATCTTGACTCGACGCTTGGCTGGCAAAGTCAAGTTTCAAGTGTCTGCCAAAGAGTCAACGGGACTTTGCGGTATCTGTATCGTCTGAGGAACTTTCTGCCTGCGAAGACAAAGACAATGCTTGTGCAGACTTTAATTTTCCCTATAATCGACTATGGTGACGTGTGCTACTTTGACCTGAATACGGTGTTGCTAGACAAGCTTGACAGACTCCTCAACAACTGCATCCGGTTTATATTTAATTTGAGGAAATATGACCATATTTCAAGTTACAGAACTGAACTTAAATGGATGCCTATACGCCAGAGAAGAAGTTTGCGCGCATTGACTACACTTTTCTCTCTGCTGAATTCTCCCACCCCTCCTTCTTATCTTATATCAAACTTTCAATTTCTATGTTCTTCCCATGCCAAGAATCTGCGTTCTTCCAACAACCTTCTTCTGCTTTGTCCTTCTCATTCTTCTGATTTTGTCCATTCTTCCTTTCACATACAGTCCATTCTTCTGTGGAATGCGCTTCCTCTTGAAATCAGGACGGCCACCAGTCGGTATGCATTTAAGCGGAAGTTGCGGCTTCATTTTCAACACAAATAGCGGAGTAGTCTCAAAAATCCTTTCGTTACCTTATATAAATATATATATATTTGTATATATGTAGGTTTATATTATATTGAATATTTAAGTATGTTTATTATATAAATATTTGTACACTTGTTTTCTTATCAAACTATTCTTTTTTTTATGCACCTGCCATGTTTTCTCTTCACCACCCTAGGTTGACTGGTAGAGAATGCCTAAGGCATTAAGTCCGCCTTTGTACCTTTGTGTTGCATGAAGTTGTAATAAATAAAATAAATAAAATACAATGATTTAGTTGACTTTTCTGAACTTGATTTATTCACTTCTAAGCCGCGTATATTCAATCAAATACTTTACCAAACATTGGTTCGACAACCGTTTCAACTTGTCCTGCAAGACCAAATGTTGTAATTGTGTCGTATTGTTAAAGTGCATACCATCATTGCAATCTCTTCCAAGCATGCTCTCCATAGACAATCAAATGTGAAAACATGTCATTGGTGTACAATTGCATAATTTATTGTTTTGTTAGTTGTTAATACTGTTTGTTTTTCGATTGTAATAAAATAAAATAAGTATAGTGATTCCAGTCAGAATCCTAGATGTGTTTTGATGTGTTTTGATGTGTTATGATGAAAAGTCATGAGCAAGACTACACTAATTGCAAATTTGGATGACTGTCTTGCACAATGTTTAGTAAAACATAATAATAATGTCTGAATATTCTATGGAAACTTTGGGCTTGCCAAAGCTCCCATGCACCCCGTGTCAAGAGGTTATCAGATGTTTTTTTTTTTTTGTCTGGGCTCAGGGTAAGCGCGTGCACTTGAACACGAATGCCAATCCCATGACGTCACCCAACATTTCAACGCCGTCGCTATCCGTCGGCCACCCTTAGCATATTTCAAGCAAACGTCTGGTACTACTTGTAATAAAATACGTAAGCCGTGACTATAATTAAAAAACGTCACTTAAGATTTGTTCGCTACGGTTTATGTTAACCGACCAACCGACACCGTTAACAACAACAATTGCGTACTTACGTGGCCCTTCAAAGTTATGACTGATGTACTACTTAATAAGCGACCATTCAGTCCCGGATTCAAAATAAGAATTGTACGACTGACCAGATTGCTCCAACTTTCCGCATACACCGGATACTTGACCACTATTGACACGTCGCGTCGCTCTGCAACCACGCTGCCTGCGTCTGCGTAGCTCAAGCTGCTCATCGAAGCCGTGCTTCCGCGGCTAAAGCTTGCTGCTATTTGTTCACATTCACTTTCTTTCGACTTGCCGTTGTTTACATTAAATAATCACTCATAAAGTACGAGAAATAAATCACGAACATGCGCCACGTCATGCCTGCGTTTGATATTTGTGATAACCATGATGAAGTACTGCTTTTCAGGGCTTTGCTGAGGGCTATGACGAGAGATGGCCCTTTGAGGAGGTATTCGGTGAGACCGATATCACTGTCACGGAAGCACACCAAGCGCGTGGCCTGGAATCAGGGTGTTCTGAGTTGAATTCTGGCAGCGTAATTTCAAACACCGTTGTTGGTATTCTTATGATTTCAATTAGTCACATCAAATTTCCTTTTTCTTTTTTTTTTGCACTTCAAGCATTGCGCACCAGTGGGAATTAGATTCAGATCCCACTTCTGATGACGGCGGCAGGAGTGGCTGAGCGATAGGACCGTCATCATTTTGATTCAGTGGTACTGGGTTCATTTTGATGGGATATTAATAACTATGCACTTGAGTTTTCTAGTTACTAATAATGTCAGTTTCACAGTTCACAATTAGTTATAATGTCACTTTTATAATTCACAATAGTGTTGTAAGTACCTATACTAAATAATTACGGATACACGGGTTAACCGACAGTTTCATGTTAGAGGTGTGTGACCCTTGAAACTGTGCAAGCTAAACTGCCCTCGCATCGCGGGTCGCAGCCCCTATAACATGACTCTGGCCTCGTGACGTATAAAAAATGACGCCACTGCGTTATACCCTTTGGTAGGTACCATAATAATAACAAAAAAAGACTCTGTAGTTCAATATCGTTCTCTACGACATATACAACAAATTCTATATCAAAATAAACGCGGTTTCATTACGAATACGATGTTATAGTGTTGTCTGCAAAAAAATCTGGTATGGATAACGGTTGTGCATTTTTCTAAAAATGAAATAAATTTTCAATTTTTATTTAATAATAGTCTGGCCAGGAATTTCTTAGGCAACCCACCCGCGTTATATTATTTAATACACTAAATTTATAATAAAATACGTTTCATCCATTAAACAGACCGGTGAAGGTCGTTCTTAATCGGATCTTAGACTAAAACTATAGAATCTTGGAGTAGTGATTTTTTTTTGTTTGATGAACTTGTAAATATAATACTTATATTTCTCTAATATATGATTTGGTCGACCAAATTGTCTTTTAATTATCTCACAGATGATGTAAAAAGTAGAGTATGCAACACGGGGATAAAGCTGTCTTTGTCTTGGGCGGCTTAAATTCCTCACTTCACTCAGGTTTCTTTATTAACTCCCTCGCAATGCTCGGGAGTTAATTTTATAAATCCCTAACTATCGATTGGGATTAAAATCAGCAACCTTCGTTTCGTTCGGAATTCAACATGCCGCCCGCGACTTAAAGACACTGCTTTATCCCCTAGTCACATAAACTACTATTTTACACCACCAGCTCGATAATGTCGTTTTACACGTCATACAAACCTCACTTAAAGCAAGTCATTATATGCCTAGGGAGATAATGCAGTATGGCCGATCCCTAGGGAATAATGAGATTTGAATTTGGAACATCAAGAATCGGCAACATTGTGAATTAAAATGTAGGCGCATCGAACAAGTTGACTCGAAATTCAAACCAAAGAGTATGTAATCACTATGATTCAAACTGGCCACTAACAAAAAAAAGAAAATAGAATATAACGTGCGTACTGACGACACGAGAGCATTATAGAAAGAAAAAAGTTACCTACCTCAGTAATATTTATCAATATACTTGAACAGTGTTATGATGAAATAAAATAACAAGGAAAACCACACAAACTTTACAAAATATGTAATTTACACTTAGAGATATGGCTGCACTCAATCGAGTATACTTTAATGGGTTAATAATAAGAATTTTGTCAACTCGAATTTAAACCACTTTCAATGAATTAAACTAGTTGTTATGTGACGTAGGTTTGTGTTAAGAATACTTGTTTCTTTACCACAAGTTAATAAATAAGATTTAAAGAATGTATTTCTCACTAAGAACAAGGTTCGCTTGATTAATTTAATTTGATTACAAAGGATCATGGCGGAGTCCCAAATAAAATTTTGCTAACATATTTTTTTAGCGCCAACTGATGAAAATATACAGATGAAATTTCTAAACAATTTTTTCTCAGACGTTACTATTAAAAGAATCTTTATTTTAAAGATATTCCAGTTTAAAGTTAATGAGATTACGTATAATATGTTAATAAAACCTATGTACCTCCTTAAGAATTAAAAAAAAGCATTTTTGAACGAACGACAAGTTGTCATGTTTTTTTTTTCGGTGGGGAAAATCGTCTAATAACAACCCTCGCTCTTGGGCGGAGCGGGAGATAGTGTCAGATTCTTACTGACTAAAAAACCTACCCCGTTCCTTCAAGCCTTCATACCGGGGCTCGAGTTCCCTTTCGGATAACCCTGGCCCCAGTAGGCTTCGACCCGGCTGGGCCCCTGCTGTTGCTGACAACTCCTTGAGGCGCGCGGGAACAGTGCGCGCCGTCGACGACTTGGGCTTGGTCCGGACGGTTACCGGACGGTCGGACAGCGAGCTACCCATTGATCACTGTCCGCAAGCCCGCGCCTACGGTGGCTGGAAATAGGGACCGGAATCCCGGCGGCGGCGAGATCGCCGTTGCCTGATGCGGTCGGCCTCCTCCTTAGCGAGCATTACTGCTTCGCAGAAGTCGGCGACAGCCTGCCACTCCTCCTCGCTCCGGACCATGGCCTCAACCAAGGCCCGGCGCGATAGCTCTCTGTCGCCGATCACCCCCACGAGGGCACGGCACACATACATTGTTTTAAATCCGAGCATAAATCACAGATCGGTCACGCACACACTCATGGTAATATTCCTATACAACTAGGTAAAGAACATAATTAGTATCCTTACGGCGACGAATACAGACGAAATCATGATTAATTTCGCTCGAAAAGTGCATTTCTACCATTGCATAGTAGAGCCCGCGACCACTCACGTAATATTTTTATTGTGCGTTGCGGTCGATGTTTGTGAATTGTACCGTTACCTTATTTTGGCTATTACTATGTATGTACCTATGTATATTATAAAGTTTAAGGTTAGTGCAAAACCGGACGACGATTTTTCTCAGATCAATGGACATACCCGCTAGATTGCCCGTGTGCCGCTGAGCGGCACATGACCTTGAAGCCTAGATTGCCCCTACAGTGCCCGTGTGCCGCTGAGCGGCACATGGGCGCCCCGCACCTCAGTCGTTAAGTTTTTGAAGTTTACTCTTTTCTGTCTGTCTATGGTCTATTTGTGTAAATTTATTTCGCCTCTCCATTAAATTTCCTACCAAAATAAACCAAACTGTATATCCGAACGATGGAAAAAAAAATTAAAAAAAAAAGTTGAAGTTGACAATGTTGCGTAATTGTCAGTGTCGTGTTACGCTTGTGTAAACAAAGTGTGTTTAAATAGTTAAAGTGGCTCGATTTGCTTGGTGTTTGTTTTATTTTCAAGGTAAGTTAACAACTAATACGTAGAAATAAAGTTTTTAGCATGAAACACGAAATTTACTCGTCATAACCCGAAACTTGGCGGTACGGTTTGGCGAAAAATTTGAATTTACTGTTGTCACTAATTGTCATATTCATCAGCAATGGTAAACGCTATTGCTATGACTTTTGTTTATTTTGTAAGAATATTAGACTACCTACATTATTGTATTACTTTTATTCTAGTCCTAAATGTGAAGTTTAACGGTAAATCAACACGCAAAATTTAACGGTTTTACGGCGCGCGCCGCCAGATGTTTATGCAAAATAAAAGGGCTTAAAATAAATTATTTTGTATGGACGGGTGTATGGTATTATTTTTTTTCATAATCTATATACCCTAAATAACGTAATTAAAAAAAAAAAACACTATGTCATCGCTTTAGTTTTCGAGATATGATTTTTTAAAAACAAGTCGTAGTTAAAAAGCGCTTATCTCTGTGTTTACAGTATCATATTTCGACTCCGTACTCGACGAAACATAAACAAAACACTTAACTAAGACGCCCCATTCATGCTAATCACAAAAAACATAACACTTACGAGTTACAATAACATCTTGACGCTCAATGGTTTGTTTATTTGAAATTCGAACCCGCGCGGCGGGAGGCCATAAAAAACGTCTCAAGTGGCGGGCAATTGAGATAAGGTTTGCGGCGGAGCGCGGGCGCTCTAGCGGGCAGAACAGATAGTAGAATTTATCGATGGTTGGAATATGAAAGCACTAACGACAAAGATATAATTGAAAGTGACACTGATGATGCGCAATCAGAAGAAAAAGGCTGCTGGCAAGAATTCTCACATAGTACGAATACAGAGCAAGAAGGAAATTGCACAGGGTCGGACTTGGAAAATCGGGAACTTTTACATATAAATCTTACATTAAAAGTATTCTACGTATGTAGAGAGCGCGCGAACTTTCGTCCCAAGTTTAGGCGCGCCTACTGGAGTGTTAAATCTATTACTATCTAAAATATAACTTTTTAACATACCTATTCTGATATTTTCTAGGCTGGTCTTTAAAGAGTTTTGCACCTTCACACAATATAAAGTATTTGCCAAAAGTCTTTGTTCTGGGTTTCCATAGTTTAATGTTGCTGATATTCCTCAGGCTATGATGGTATTTTATTTTGGTGAATTTTAATTCAGTGTATATTTTGCCTCATAGAATCTTTTTTACTACGAGATGCATGTTATGTATGCGTAAAGTTTTTATTTCATCGTAATGTTTTCTGTACTTGAAAGATGATTATAGTTCAACAATATCATAATGACTTTATTTTGGGAGGTTTGAATAGTTTTGAGTTTTGGTTTGACAGTACAATCTCAGATTTCTATCAAATACTCTAGATGTGACTTTACCACAGAGTTATAGATAGACTTACGCAATTTATGAAGGACACGAGTTATTGTCTTATGTGAAATATCGTTGAGAGATGTAAGCTCTGATTTTACATGTTCGTAATGCTGTTTCCATGATAGTTTGTCATCTAAATAAATGTCTAGGTTTTTTTTTCGGTGGGAAAATCATCTAATTCATTAAACACCAAGCTAACGCAACACCCCAAAAAAGACCCCAAGCGGTTCGCGCATCTATTGTCTTACTATTGTGTCTCAAATTGATAGTATCTGAAAGGTTAATGACATTCCCCACTCTTGGGTGGAGCGGGGGATAGTGTCAAACTTTTATTGACTAAAAACCCACTCCAGTTCCTTCCTTGCCTATCGTACCGGGGGCTGAGCTTTCGGAGCTAACCCTGGCCCCAGTAGGCTTCGACCCAGCTGGGCCCCTGCTGTTGCTGACAACTCTTTGAGGTGCGTGGGAACGCGCGCCGTTGACGACTTGGGCTCGGTCCGGATAGTTACCGGACGGCCGGACAGCTACCCATTCCTCGCCGTCCGTAAAGCCGCGCCTACAGTGGCCGGAAATCGGGATCAGAATCCCGGCAGCGAAATATGTCATAGTATTTTTTATGGTGAGAAATTCCCGACTTTTTTTCTTCTTTTTTTCTATGCATTGTATATGTGTACAAATTATGGAATTATTTCAGTGCCGTAGTCTTTTTCTTCTTCTCAAATCGACGGTTTTTTCTTTCCTCAAAGTTGGGCCCAGTATGTTGCCACGTTTATAGCTTCATAATTACTCTTAAGATTTTATGTAACCATTTTACCAAATGTTATTCTAAATAAACATATTATTATTATTATTATTCCATTTATTATCTATTTATGTACATATTATTTACATTTTTAAATATTTCTTAAAAAACACATTAAAAAAAAAACATTTAAAAATATAAAAAATAGTAGCCCACCGGCATCGGGAACAGGGTCCAAGCTGCCGGTGGCCAGGGCTCCTGAGAGAGAAATCTCCTAACTATGCGCGCCGTGTCCAGGAGTACTGCTTTCTGGATCTGGCCCTTGATCCAGCTGCCTAACGAGAGCCTCCTTAGATGTTGTTCGAGGCTCTTAGCTATTAAGCCATTGGCCGTTACGACTATCGGCACAATGGTTGCTTTATCCACTTCCCACATGTCGACAACCTCGCGAGCTAAGTTAAGATATTTGATCTGCTTATCTTTCTCAGCTTTCACAAGGTTCTCGTCATGAGGGACCGCTATATCAACAATCATTGTGCGACGCTCTAGTCGATCTATCACCACTATATCAGGTTTATTGGCAACAATAGTCCTGTCAGTGATGATAGATCGATCCCAATATAACGTGATACTGCCATTGTCGAGAACTGGGTCGGGCACATACCTGTAGTACGGTACTTCTGATTCTACAAGATTGTATTTAAGAGCAAGTTGCTGGTGAATAATCCTGGCTACGAGATTGTGTCTATGCAAATAGTCTCCGTTAGCCAGACGAGAACACCCAGAAATAATGTGTCGGATTGATTCTCCGGGCCGGTGGCATGCCCGACAGATGTCAACCGTACCATCCTTCACAATGTATTTCCGGTAATTGTTCGTCATCATAACTTCGTCCATAATTGCAAAGACAAAACCTTCAGTTTCCCCGAAGAGATCACCGAAACGTAGCCAAGATACGGACGCTAATAGGTCTACATCGGGCCCATGTAAGGCCCGGTAAAAGCGTCCGTGAAGCTCCTTGCCCTGCCATACTTTCCTGCGGTCATTAGTATCCAGTACTAAAGGTTTGCGCCAGTTCTCGTTAGCTAAGGAGAGCGGGGTGAGGCCCTTGTCCACCGCCACCACATCTCGGTGCATACCCACGTCGACGGCTAGGAAATATTCCCTGAGACTGCATACCTCGCGGTTGTGCAGGGACTTAGCATTTAAGAAGCCACGACCCCCACACTTCCGCGGGATATACAGTCTCATCACCGATGACCGTGGGTGATACATCCGATTTGCGGTAAGTCGTGTATGGACCCTCCTATCCAGGGCGTCAAGTTCTGTCTGAGTCCATTTGAGTATGCCGAAAGAATACATCAATACTGGCATGACCCAACCGTTGAAAGCGCGCACCTTGTTTCCGCCTGACAAAAGACTATTCAGTACTTTATTCAGGCGGCCAAAGAAGCGCTCCTTCAACGATTGTTTCATGTCATCAGTATTGATGTCTAACGCTTCCGACATACCCAAATACTTGTAAGTTTCGGTTGAGCTGAGGGATCTAAGGTGTATGGAATCCGAGAGTTGAATTCCCTCGGATTCCATAATCTCCCCTCGCTTTACATGTATGACTGCACATTTGTCCACACCAAAGTCCATCCTGATGGCACTACTGAAGGTTTCAGTTACCTTCAGTAGCTCCATCAGTTGCAAGTTGTTGGGGGCAAAGAGTTTCAGATCATCCATGTAAAGAAAGTGAGATATGACCTGACCGCCTCTTTTCAACCGGTAACCTAAGCCAGAACCCTCCAGCAGTGTGCTGAGAGGGTTCAAAGCCAGGCAAAACCACAGTGGACTCAGACTGTCACCCTGGAATATGCCACGCTCAATCCTTATCGGTTCGCTGTTCTCCCAAATCTGTCGACATCCCGGATAGTGAAGGACTGTTCTCCACTGCCCCATACATGACATCAGGAAGGTGCGCAAAGTTGCATCAACTTTATACAGTTCTAGCACCCTCATGAGCCATGTATGAGGAACAGAGTCATAGGCCTTCTTATAATCTATCCAGCATGCCGACAGATTCTTTCGAGTACGTCGAACCTGTTGGCTAATGGCAATATCGATGAGGAGCAGCTCCTTAGTACCGCGGGACCCGTTCCTACATCCATTCTGAGAGACAGACATGATAGAATTTGTTTCAATATGACTATTGATTTTAGCTCTCAGAATGGATGTAAGAACTTTATAGACCGTCGGCAAACACGTAATCGGTCTATAATTTTTGGGTTCCGCAGTACTACCTGATTTATGGAGCAGGTGGGTTATTCCTGTTGTTAGAAACTGGGGCAGCGACCCTGACTCTAAGGCAGATTGGAACTGAGATGCCAAGCGAGCGTGCGACCCTTGAAACCATTTGAGCCAGAAATTGTGCAGCCCGTCCGGCCCTGGAGATTTCCAGTTCGGTAACGGACGAACTGCACGGGCTACATCTTGGGGGCTGATGGTTATTGCCCCCATTTCTGGTAAAAGGTCGCATGCGCGCTCGACCTCTCGAATCCAATCACCCTCGGTGTGACTGACAGGCGCCGACCAAATGCTGCGCCAAAATGAACACATGGCGTCATCATCCGGCAGGCGCGTATCAGTCACACCTTGGTCCGGTCGCTCCCAAGCCCTGTAAACCCACCTTTCATTGCTTTGGAATGTACGATTCTGAGTGTACCGCTCCACTCGTCGCTTGTACCTACGAATACGGTTTGCCCATGCATAGATCTTCTGCTTCAGGAAGTCGATACGCTCTGTGACGCAGGGCAGATAATCTCGAGGACTAATATCAGTCCCCGAGAATGCCCGCCTCACAAAGCGCATCACTCTAGGGCGAGTGTTGCCCTCCCTGAAGCAGATAAGCTTGCCGATGAGTGCTCTAGCCTCACCGATACGCCGCTCTATCCTGCACTGCCAAGCAGGCACAGCTGGTCGTGTAGCTCTGTTACAATTAGGAAATTTAACGTGAGCTACACGACATGCTGCTACAGCCGCACAGTACAAGATCGAGTGGGTATCAGCGAGGTCTTCGCTGCTATCAAAACAAATTGATAGCTGCGAATCTAAAGCACACACCAGCGCCCTATTTCTCTTGTGCATGGGCAAACGAGGTAGGCGAGGTCTAACCTCCGGCGGTATGGAGCGGTATTCCCGAAATGCGTCTTCCAAAGCGCCCCTCAATCGTTCATTACATTGGGTACTCACAGATATAGCCGCGTCATCATCGGCGTCACCAACGTGGTCGGGTCGCGGTGCAGCACTGGGTTGACGCTGCGCCGCGGCCGATGGTGTAGCGGCTGAAACACGGCTACTCTGTGATTCCAGGCGCAGTCTATCAAGTACGGCGTCATCCAACATACGATTACGCTGGATGACCCGCACCTGATCCGATAATCGTTGGACCGAAACGTTGACAGCTGGCTCAAGCACCTGAAACAGAGAGAGCATCCGACCACGGTACGCAGTCAGGTTAATTCCCCCCTCTGTAGCCCCAAAGTATGAGCGCATGACATTTTCATTGATGGATGATGTCCATCGCATGCGCTGCACACTTCCACCGGCAGCGGGAACCCTGTCAGAGGCCGGCGGGCCTCGAGGTCCCAAGCAGGCCGGAGGTCGGCCTCTTCCCCGCCGACGCGCAGGTGGTGGTGTCGTCGGCGGCGAGAAGTATTCGTCGCTCGAACTCGACGCAACTGCAGCTTCCGGAATCACTGGACTCACGGCTGGCGCTGGTCTCGGCGGCTGCGAGGCGGAGTTGAGCGACGAACCCGAAGATGTTGGTTGTGCGATTTGAGAGCGTGCCCGGCTTCTTGTCAACATTTTACTTCATTATTGTAATTCCATTTCGTCGGTCAAATATAGATTCTCTGTATAATTTTTGGTATTGTTATGTGATTTCTCTTCTTTTTTTTGTGATTTGGCGGATAAAATACATTTTGTTGTTTATTTGGTAAATATATTGAATAAAAATATGTCTTTCACCTTGACAGCCGGACCACTTATACTTTTATTGGCCTGCATGGTGGCTTACAGGCCATTCTCTCTCCTAGTGAGGAGGCCCGAGTCCCAACAGTGGGAACATTAAAAAGGCTGATGATGATGATACATACTCTTGCTATGTGCAATTATTATGCTTCAATTATTATTATTATTATTATTATTATTAGTGGCGTCTGTACAGATGTTAGGACACTTTGCGCACTCTAATAAGTGTGCTTTTATCTGGTCAGGAGCACCGCACTCACACTGTATCGAAGGGGTCTATAATACCTCGTTTTGCGAGGATATTTTTGCAACGGCCTACTTGGGTGCGCAACCTATTGATAGCTTTCCACATAGGCCACTGCAGATCGCTTCCGGGTGGCAGATGTTCCAGGGGTTGAACGAAGTCGGGCGGTGGTAAGTGGCGTTCCTCCAACAACATACATCTCATTGTGGGTGGTTGGTTCCGAATGGCCTGTGTGAAGCGGAGAAAGCTCTTCTGACTTCTAAGTCTATCGGAAGCTGATGATGCCATATAATTGAATCGCTTAAAAACTTTTTCTTTTTAGTTTCTATAATTTTTAATGTTGGCTTTTGGTCACAAAAAGGCCAGGACAGCCGCATCGTAACCTAATACAAGTAAAGCTTTGAACACTGTCTTATTATCAAAGATAGCAGCACTAGAGAGAGGCTCCGATAATGTAATAAATAGTAATAGTAGTAGTAGTTTTTGTGCGCCTACCATATTGTCTCTTCACCACCCTAGGTTGACTGGTAGAGAATGCCTAAGGCATTAAGTCCGCCTATGTACTTTTTGTTGCATGAAGATTAAATAAATAAATAAATAAATAATAATAAAATAGTCATTTATTTTCAAACTTTGGGATACAATATTTTTTGTGTGGCTGTTATAGAATGCCCCTCCGTTCGGTGTGCCTTTTAGCATAGGCCTCCTCCAACTGCCTCCACTGAACTCAGTCCATTGTCACCCTGGTCTAATATTGACCCGAGGTCAGGTGGATATCGTCTTCCCATCGTCTTGTTGGGCGATCCTGTTTTCTGACACCATCTCTTGCGTACCATAACCCCACTTGCTTGCTCCATTTGTTAGCCGTGCAGCAAATCATGTGACCCATCCAGCACCATTTTAGATGGTCAATTGTGGTCAGGATGTCTGAATCTTGAGTTCTTTTCCTTATTTCCAAATTACTAATTCTATCCCTGAGTTTTATTCCTAACGTACTTCTCTCCATCGCTCATTGGCATTTTGCAAGTTTCTCGCGATGTTCTTGGTTGAGAGACCATGTGTCATAGCCATATCTAATCCAAAGAAGTATGCACGTGTTAAAAGTTTTTTCTTGATAGCAATGCTCAGCTCTTTACTTTTCATTATTTCTTTCAGAGACCAGTATGGTTTCCAATCACAGGCTATTCTTTTGTTAATTTCCTTAGTCGTTTGCTCTTTAGAGCCCAATAATATATACTCTTGTCTACTCTCCATATAAGCAGTGGTGGCCGAGTGGTAACGGCCCCGACTTATGAGTTGTAGGTCGCGGGTTCAAACCCAACTAGGCGCATTACTTTGTGTAATTTATTTCATCACGGTGAAGGAAAACATCGTAAGGAAACCGGCATGTCCTAGAACCAAAAATTCGAATACATGTGACATTCACCAACACGCACTGGGCCTGCATGGTGGCTTACGGCCCATTCTCTCTCCTAGAGAGGTGGCCCGAGTCCCAACAGTGGGAACATTAAAAAGGCTGATGATGATGATACATACTCTTGCACATATTCAAATGTTTTTCCATCCAATTTTATGGCAACCCCTTCAGAGTTAGTCATCAGTTCTGTCTTAATGTCGTTCATTTTTACCTACTTCCTTACTTTCGTTAGATAGATAAATACTTTATTATACATAAAAAATAAAACAATGATTTATGAAACTTAAAATTAATAGGGTGTCACAATGGGCGGTCTTATCGTAATAAGTGTTTTTAGTGAGGTTTGCTAGCGTTTGTACAATTGTTTGTTGTTTGTCTGGGTCTATTTCCAGCAAAATGAGGTCATCAGCAAACCTCAGATGGTTCAAGAGGCTGCCTCTGATATTGAGGCCATATTCATTCCAGTTAAGTCTTCTGAAAATATTTTCCAGCACAGCTGTGAATAGTTTGGAGGACAGAGGATTACCTTGTCTAATACCTTTGTTAATGGGAAAAGGTCCCCTTTCGATTTCAGTTTTATACGGCTCTTGTATATACTGTAGACGTTCTTGAGTATTTATATTTAGGCATTGTCCACTCCTTGCTCTTTTAAGGTTGACCAAATGCAATTATGGTTTAGGCTATCAAACGCTTTGGAATAATCAATAAAAGCTATGTAAATGGGTTTCTGGTATTCATTGCTTTTTCCCGTATTTGTTTGATTGTGAGAATTTGGTCAATGGTGCTATAGTTTTTTCTGAAGCCTTTTTGTGATTCTTTCTAGAATTACTTTAGCAAACACCTTGTATACATATGAAATCAGACTAATTGGTCTATAGTTATTGATGACTTCTCTAGGCCCTTTTTTATGCAGGAAAATGATGTGGGACTCTCACCACTGACATGGTATGGCGCCTGTTTTGAGTATGTCGTTATATATCTTGCTTTGAATTGGAGTCAGTTGTTCCACCATGCCTCTTACCAGCTCGTTTGGTATTTTGTACTTCTGCTGTAAGTATTGGCGGTACTTCATCATATGTATAAGATGGTTTCTCACTGGTTTTTAATTCAAAGTCTTTATCTATATGGGTGTTTTCACCAACGGCGTTTTTAGAGGTTCTACGCGTGAAATCACTATGTAAAATATTTATCTGTGACCATTCTATTTTTTTTCGTGTAATGAGAAAACTAGCTCATATGAAGGCACTAGTATAAATATATTTCTCTTAGATATAAATTTAAAAAAAAATGTCTGTTTCTCAATAACGGTAGTATGTCCGTGATTAATTTTTAAGCGCATTTACCTCTTTAAATAGTTGTGATGGCAATTTTAGTACTTCAATTAAACATTATTATACTGGCCAATACACAAAGTATGTAACCATATTTATCACTTCTGTTACTTTTCCGATCATGCAGACATCAGGACCATTGTGATAAGAAACGTCCACGCCAAAAGTGCAATTTCGGTGTATTTTGTTGAAATCGATCTATAACGTAAACAAGTCTATTTTAACAAACTATCTCCTTACGTACACGCAGGCCAAGACGTGCTCTTGCGTTCTCATAGTAGTGACATATCGCATCCTGCCGAGTTTTCACTCCATTACATAAGTACTTTTTTTTCTGAGAGGGAATACGAACTTACGCAATTTCGATGGGTTACTGTACGAATGATCCAGCTACTATTCCTACTCTTTCTCTGTCCACACAGTAAGGTTGTGGAACTCACTTCCGCCTAGCATTCGTGATTTGAAAACGATCTCACTCTTTAAGACTAAAGTAAAAGAGCACTATCTTTCCTCTCTTGCGTGATAATCATATATATATACATATTATGTATTTGTTTTTAATATAAGATATATATAGTTACATAAGTATTTATTGGTTTAATTTAAGATTTCACTAACTCTTCTTTACTCATCTCTGCACACTACTGTCTACATCTCTTGTAATTTCTCCTTTCGCAGGTCTGCTGGAAGAAATTTCTATTTGAAATAAGCAGTACCTTTGTACAAAGTATTCTATTATTATTATCCTCTTCAGTATATTTGTGTGTACATAAATTGTAAAATAAATAAATAACAACTTCGAGTATAGAGTCTCCGATCTTGATAGAAGTGGGTGCTACATGGCTGTTTTTACCATGACTTTGGTTTTGTCCATGTTAATTTTAAGTCCCACTTTTTCGGAAGCTCTATTGAGATCACCACTGAGTTCCTCCGTAGTCTCAGCCATGACTACTATATCGTCAGTAAACCGAAGGCGAGTGATGTACTCGCCTTTGATAAGAATGCCTAGCCCTTTCCATTCCAGAACCTTCAAGACAAGTTCACGGCCGCAATGTAGGCGGCCGTGAACAGTTTCGGAGAAATAACGTCTCCCTATCTCACACCCCGCTGCAAGAGGACAGGTTTCGAGTTCTGGTTTTGTAGTCGCACTAACATGGTGTCAGACATCATGTTAGACCTCGAAACGGGGTGAGGCAGGGAGACGTCATTTCTCCGAAACTGTTGACGGCCGCAATGGAGGATGTCGTCAAGTTTACTGATAGTCAATCTGGCACCGTTGGAAAGGCTGCAGTTCAGCCCAAGTCTCGATCGAATCAAAGACTTTCTCGTAGTCTAAAAACGCTAAGCACAGAGGCTGATTATACTCCTCAGTCTTCTGTATAACCTGCCACAGTGCATTTATGTGGCCCACGATGCTGAAACCTTTTCCAAGTCCGGCTTGTTCAGGAGGCTGGAAGTCGTTGAAAATGTGCGCGAGACAATTCGAGATGACTTTCGAAAACAGCTTGTAGACATGGCTCAGAAGTGAGATGGACCTGTAGATCTTAAGCAGGGTATTGTCGGCCTTCTTAAAGAAGAGCACCACACCTTTGCTCCATGCCTCGTGCGTTTTTTCCTCGATTATAATGGATTCGAACAACTTCTGAATGGCCTTTAGGACCGGTGTCCGATACTTATATAAATGTGTTCTAAACAGCCTGTCATTAGTGCAAAATAAATCCTCAAAACGAATGGACGTATTACTTTATTTCTCAACCGTGCCGTCATTCAAAATTGAACTTTAACACACTGAACATAGTGGTCATTACGAGCCGGATAAGTAGACGGTACGGCAAGACACCTCGGCCGCGCGAATACAATAGGGAACCGCATTCCTTAGATAAGGGACTTGTTATTTTGTGCATTGATGGAACAGATATGTACGAACTTGTGGTTTTAAGTGAATTTACATAATTACGATAGACTTTTTACTGTGTTATTATCGAACTATAACGTGAAAAATGACTCCACCGACTGCGGAACAAAGCAAGTTTTTGTGTACTTTAGAAGATGTGGCTAAAATGTTACAAAAGGCGCAAATAAACATCAAGAAATGCCCAAAACAAAGACTAACAGAAGGTTATGTAAAAACAAGATTGAAGTCTATCGAAGATGATTGGAGTACATTCAAGCAAGCGCATAATAACCTCACTAGGTGCACACCGCGTGATCAACGGGGAGTTTTTCCATATTTCTTGAATGAAGAATATTATGAAATCGAAGAATTGTATCTTTGTTTACGAGCGGATTTAGAAGATCTTTTATCAAAATTAATGATTCAACAGCGGACAAACGATTCTGCAAACATATCTACATCTACACAAGTTGAACAGCACCCGTTCGCTAAGCTACCTACTATACAATTACCTACGTTCTCAGGAAAATATGAAGATTGGCCTACATATCAAGATTTATTCGAAGCGCTCGTACATAACACGTCAATAAGCAATGTTCAAAAACTACATTATTTAAAAACTAGTGTCTCTGGAGAAGCTGATATGTTATTACGCAATATTCAAACAACTGGAAGTAACTATGCACAGGCGTGGAATATTTTGAAGGGAAGATTTGGAAACAGAAGAATGATAGTGAGTTCGATCTTGAAAAGGTTATTTACACAGAAGAAAGTTAATAATCAGTCGGCAAGTCAAATTAAATCACTACTTGATACTACCGCGGAATGTATAACCAGTCTAAATAATTTAAAAATAAGTACTGATTCTTGGGATCCAGTAATAGTATTTCTGGTGGGACAGAAATTGGACACAGAGTCACAAAAGGACTGGGAACAACAGGCACATAAAGATAACCCTGATCAACTGCCTATATGGCCTGAAATGAAGAAGTTTCTTGAGTCCAAATTTAGAACATTAGAACTAGTATCTCCAATCACAACAACAACTACGAAAGAGAAGCCAGCAACACAAAAATCATTCCACGTTACTTCCGAAAAAGGTGAAGAACCCGATGAGATTCAGTCTACACATTCAAGTTTAAATTCACAACAAATGTGTGCCTATTGCAATGAGGTCGGCCACTACATCTTTAGTTGCAAGGAATATGCGAAGTTAGCTGTAGACAAGAGACATGAATATGTTAAGAAGAAAAATCTATGCTTTAATTGCCTCGTTCCAAATCACAACGTATACAAGTGTAAATCAAAGTCGTCGTGCAAGATCTGTCATAGAAAACACCATTCGCTTTTGCACCAAAAAAAGGAAGAAAAACAAGAAGAAATTTCACAACCAGAACAGAATATTACAACTGCACACTTCTCTCAAGAACAACCTGGTCATAAAGTGTTATTAGCAACAGCACAAGTCAAGGTCACAGCGAGTAATGGCAACACACACCTGCTTCGTGCTCTAATTGACCAAGGGTCAGAAGCTTCATTCGTTTCTGCAAGAGCAGTAGACCTGTTGGGCCTGAAAAGGACTCAGATCAACGGTATAGTTTCTGGAGTGGGAGAAGGAACAAAGGTACCGATCAAACACTTAGTTGACCTGTCAGTCAAGTCTCGATTCAATGAAAACGAAACCATAAGGGTGAAGGCTTATGTTTTGAAGGCAATATCTACAAGTCTTCCCTCAAAGAACATCGTGATTGATTGGCCAGAGCTCCAAACATTAGGATTAGCTGATCCTGCCTATCACACGCCTGGTAAAATTGACATGCTGCTCGGCGCCGACATCTTTTGCAAGATTATTGAAGAAGGGCTAGTCAGACTGCCAAATGGGATTGTGGCTCAGCAGACAAGTTTGGGGTGGATTCTCTCAGGTCAAAAACATAACAAAGAAGATCAACACAATTTAATATCACTACATATTACAAGTATGGTGGCAGAAGATAATAATTTGTTAAGAAGGTTCTGGGAAATAGAAACAGATCTGTACACAAAGAAGAAAATTCTAACAAAAGAAGAGGAGATGTGTGAAGAGATATACAAACAAACTACAAAAAGAGATGATAGTGGAAGATACAAAGTACACTTACCTTTGAAGCAGAGTATCGAAGAAACAGTCAAATTATGCGGAGATACTAAACAACAAGCAATAACGAGATTTAAAGCTTAGAAAGGAAATTTCAACACAACAAACAATTTAAAGAAGAATATGCTAAGGTCATTCATGAATATAAAGAGATGGGTCATATGAAGAAATCTAAACCAGAAGACGATACGAAATCAATTTACCTTCCTCATCATGCTGTGGTACGCGCTGATAAAGAAACAAGCAAGGTCAGAGTAGTTTATGATGCGTCTGCACGAGGTTCCAATGGGCATTCGTTAAATAATTCCATGATGGTAGGACCTGTTCTACAACCTGACTTAAGAAGCCTCATTATAGCGTGGCGCAAAACCAAGATTTGCGTAGTTGGAGACATCGAGAAGATGTATCGCATGATAAATATGACTGAAGAACACACTAGTTTACAGCGCATTCTGTGGCAAGATGAACCTGAAAGGGAACTTGAAAGTTACGATTTAACAACAGTTACTTTTGGCACAGCTGCAGCTCCATATTTAGCTGTGAAAACATTGCACCAACTCGCTGATGATGAAGCAGAAAATTATCCTGAAACTTCAGATGTGATCAAAACATCTTTTTATGTGGATGATTTAATGGCGGGAAATGAAGATATAGAAGCAAAAAAGAAAATGTGTGAAGAAATTAGAACTATACTGAACAAGGGAGGATTTAACATGAAAAAATGGTCTAGTAATTCAGAAGAAGTTTTAGAATACCTACAAGGAGATCGAAGTACACATGATCAAATAGAAATAAAACTAGATAAAATTATAAAGATTCTTGGTTTGACATGGGATAGAAAGGATGATACATTCAAAATAACAGTAAACTTACCTGAAATGAAATATCCTGTAACGAAGAGATCCATACTTTCCGATGTTGCCCGTTTGTTTGACCCATTCGGATGGTTGTCACCAGTCGTAGTCACTGCTAAAGTTCTTATTCAAAGATTGTGGCTTTGTAATTTGGGCTGGGACGATGAGTTACCGTCTGAATTGATTGAAGAGTGGATTGCATATAGGCAAGAGTTAGTGCATTTGCAAAACATTGAAATACCAAGATGGTTTAAAACTACAAGTTTGAATTACAATAAAATACAACTACACGGCTTTGCAGATGTATCTACTCAAGCGTACGCAGCTGTTACTTACCTTAGAGTCGTTGAAGCTGATGAAGTACATGTCATAATGATTGCCTCCCGAACTAAAGTTGCACCACTGAAGCAAATGTCTATTCCAAAATTAGAACTATGTGCTGCTGCATTGCTAGCGGAACTTACTACTGATCTCATGGAAATCCTAAAGGTTACCAAAGACCAAATTTACGTTTGGACGGATTCAATGGTCGTGTTGGCATGGCTACAATCTCAACCTAATCGCTGGCGAACCTTTGTAGCCAACAGAGTAGCGGATATCATTCGCGTTTTAGATAACAGCCAATGGAGACACGTTCAGTCTGCTGATAACCCTGCTGACTTCGCTACAAGAGGCGTCAAAGCATGCGATCTAGCAGCTAAAGAGAGTTGGTGGGCTGGACCTCGATGGCTGAAACAAGAAAAAATAGATTTCCGAAGACAAGTCGTTCAACAAACAGAATTAGAGTTAAAGATTTCATTACACAACACATTAGAAGACAAACCAATTTGGGAAAGATTTTCAACAATGTTGAAAATGAAAAGAGTACTGGCATATTGCAGAAGAATGCTGAAGACAAAAGATACAGAAACTAGAGAGAAAAATTTAACACCAGATGAAATGGAAAAGGTAGTTGAGAACTGCATAAAATATTATCAAAATTTAATTTACGGAAAGGAAGTTGAAGAATTATCAAAGGATGGAAAAGTAAAGAAGAGAAGTTCCCTGATCACGCTTTCACCGTTCTTAGACGAGAAGGGTTTGATAAGAGTGGGAGGAAGATTACAAAATGCTTCTATAGCAGAAAACACTAAACATCCTATTATAATACCTAATAATCAACATGTCACAAAATTATTGGTAGGTGAAGCCCACATGAAAACACTTCACGGTGGTATACAATTGATGATGGCATACTTGAGAAGCAAGTATTGAATTATTGGCCTGAAATCAGCTGTTAGGAAATATATACACACCTGCAAAACATGCATTATAGATAAAGGAAAGGTAAACAATCAATTTATGGGCCAGTTACCAGCAGTTAGAGTCACCCCACATCGAGCATTTTTGAACAGCGGCGTTGATTATGCTGGACCCGTGCTAATCAGGACATCTAAAGGCCGAGGACACCATGCTACAAAGGGATACATATGCCTGTTTGTCTGTATGGCTACTCGTGCTATACACCTGGAGGCTGTGACAGATCTTACATCTCAAGCATTTATGGCAGCCTTTAAAAGATTCGTGGCGCGCAGAGGCCCATGCATGCATTTGTGGAGTGACAATGGCACGAACTTTGTGGGTGCAGCCAAAGAACTCAAGCAGCTTTTTCAGAAAGGAAAAGACAACTTAGCGGCTGAAGTCGCCGAACTCTTAGCCAATGATGGTACTACATGGCACTTTATCCCACCAAAAATGCCAACATGTGGAGGTTTATGGGAAAGTGGAGTTCAGTCCGCTAAAAAACATCTCACTAGAGTGAATAAGGACACCAAACTGACTTACGAAGAGATGGCCACTCTGTTAACACAGATCGAGGCCTGCCTCAATTCTCGACCACTTTGCCAGCTGGATAACACCACTACAATAACACCATTAACTCCCGGTCATTTTCTTGTTGGCGAGTCTCTAATAAATATACCTGATATTAACTACGAACATCAAAAAACCAGTTTATTAACCAGATGGCAAATGATTCAGAAGATGACACAAGAATTTTGGCGTCGCTGGCAAGCAGAATATCTCCACACGTTACAGCAGAGATATAAATGGCAGATGCCTGTTTCGTCACCAAATGTAGGAGATCTTGTGGTCATCAAGGATGAAGACACACCCCCCGCAAAATGGTTACTTGGCAGGGTCAAGTATTTAAATCCAGGAGCGGATAACCTTGTAAGAGTGGTCACAGTACAGTGCAAGGGTAACCATGAATTAAAAAGACCTCTGTCTAAACTAATACCACTGCCCAAAAATGTTGAGACTGAGTGAGCTATGGTGGGCGGGTTTGTCGATTGACTGCATGAATACTAATATAACTATATTGTTATAACCAAATTAATTCAGTTTATTCCATTTATTGCGAGTTAATTACAGTGAGATTTTAGTGTCATATTAGATTATTATTTCAATAAGAAGTTACAGTCCATTGCATGCATATTGTTAATTTAATACTTTTCTTAAAAACTATTGTTTTTGGTGGGCGGTATGTCCGATACTTATATAAATGTGTTCTAAACAGCCTGTCATTAGTGCAAAATACATCCTCAAAACGAATGGACGTATTACTTTATTTCTCAACCGTGCCGTCATTCAAAATTGAACTTTAACACACTGAACAACCGGTTTTCTGGTAATTCTGTCCTCGCCCGACGCCTTATTGTTTGTCAGCTGTCTGAAGCAGCTATCCTGATCTCGTAAAGGTTTATTTTAAATTAAAAGAATTAAACAATGAGAGAAGTTTACATTTTTCTGGTGAATTTACGAGTAAATCAATATTTAAGTCCCCACAAACGAAAACTAATTTGTTATCTCTAATAAGTTTATTTAGTATTTCTTCTATTATAATCAAAAAAGATGTCAAGTTTGATGCAGGTGGTCTGTAAACACATAAGAAAGTTCGGCCTTCAACCTCTGCACATGCTACCTCACATAAGCGATCAACAGAGCAAGCAGTGATATCTTTCCTTTCCTTATATCTTAAAGAATTATTACATAATATCAAGGTGCCACCCCCAATTGATGATCTGTTGTACGCACTGGCAACTGAAAAATTATTTACATTAAACAGCTATCTGGTTTTAACCAGGTTTCACAAAAACATAAGATATCCATATTATAACTATCTATTAACATTTCCACATCTAGAATTTTGCCAGAGAAGCGATTTATATTCTGATGGTATAGTAAAATGTTATTAATAGGCTTCCCTTTTGTCGTTAAAAAAATAAAAATCTAAAAGTTTAAAGAGTCTATATCAGTATTATTAGGTATACTAGATAATACTGGTTCGTCACTTAACCTAATCTCAGTTAAATCATCAATAACTGCGTGTATATTGTATGCTAACAAAGTAGCCAACAAATGTCGACTTTTTTTGGGAAGAAACATACTTGTATGTTCCCGAATCAAAATAAAATCTCTAACAAAATTGTTAGTGTCAAAATATAATATACAGTCACTATGACGACATGACAAAATGTGCATCAAGTTATTTAGGCTATAAATGTAATTTTTATCATGTTCATATAAACTGTTGGAATAGGGCAATGCACACAAAACTAATTTTCCTAATTTCAATTTAAGCAGGGTTTCAATACCACTAACTAAGTCCCTTTTAGTTAAACTAAGACTATTTCCAATCAAAAGTACCTACCACTGTGGTCTGCTCATTCATTTGTGTATTTTTTATTTTATGAACAAGCTCGTTAAAATGCAGGTTATGGTAACAATGACCCATAATGGTATGTTTGCAACGGTTATTTAACAAAGACCCAAAACCTGTCCCTAATCTATCTGAATATACCAAAATGTAACTTTGACAAGGGTTTATTGATTCTGAATTATTATTATGTACAACATTGGAAGGCATAGGAATTTCATACTGAGACATGGGAGGTGGCGGAGCGAGAGCACAGCTCCAGGTGATATTGTTAGTCAGTGACTCGTACCTCTCTGCGTTGAACTTCACCAAGTCCACCAACTCACAAGCCTCCTGCATGCGCTCACTCAACATTTGTTGGCAAGACTCATATTTACAAAATATTTCCTTTATAGTATTTTCCCTACTCAATAATTCCCTTTGAAGGTTCTGTATATCAATATCATACAAGATTTTGCTTTTTTCCAAATTATAATTACATTAATTTAATTGCTTATGTAAGTTATTACGCTGCTTTCTAAGATTTATATTACATTTATAAACATTCTGTGTATTTAAGAGTTTCTTGTACTTTTTAATATTTTTGGTGATTTTAATATACTTCTTAATTTTATTATGACTACTTAGAATTGGACCTTTAGTTATGGTATCATCCCTTGTTAAGTCTATGATAATAGTAGGTTTCTCACACTCCAGTCCAGCTACACTACCCACCAGCTTGTCGAAGAGGTTATTGGTGTTGGTAACCTGTTTACTAGCTTTCAAAATATCTACAGCAGAAATTGTGTTGCGAGCCTTGCATAATTCCGCTTCAAGGCCTGATATACGACTCAGTGCCTGGTCAGGAGTGTCTGTGCATTCCTGAAACTCGGACACAAGTTGATGGAGATGGTCATGCTGCTCAAGTATGTCCATATGCTGGGTGTGTAGCTCTACAAGCTGTCTCTTGAGTTGAGTGTTTTTGTCTATTAACTTCCCAACTTCCACCTCGCTATTAACTCCTCTCTTTCCCGCAGCAGGTCATTGCAAGTCTTTCTTGAAACCTCCAGCTCCTTTTTTTTTTTTTTTTATCTGTTATAAACTAGTACTTGACTGCGATCCCGCCTGATGGTAAGTGCTGCACTCAGTTTTACATGCATGTCACGAACTGTAGCTCCACGGGTCATCATATTATAAACTTCCCCGAGTGGCTCCTGGAATGTTACAATAAACGGCTAAGTATTTGATGAGATGCTTATTGAGTAAAGAACTTGAGATAGTTAGAGGCAGACAAATAGTTAAAAAGAAATAAAGAAACAAAAAAGAAGATTGAAATTTAGAATTTATAATATTAACTAGTAGTGTAGGTAGAGGAAAATAAAAAAAATTAAGGAGATTTTTATTATAAAAAAAAGAACTACTTATTTATTGATTGATTAATTCGACAGATTATTATTGCTAAGCCAATATTGTTAGATTTGCTATCTAATTAGTGCTAAGAATGTTGAATTATAAAATTAATTAGAGGTAACATTAATTTGATAATGGAGACAGTTATTAATCTAGGAAGTTAAGGTAAAGCAGATTGAAAATACTATAATAATGTGAAGTAAGTAATGTAGTGTATGTGTTGTCTGGGGCTTATTTTTAGTCGTCGATTTTACTTCCACAGTTTGTCAAGTAAAAGGAGACATAAACGGCGCCAATGTGTTCTGGACGTAGCTCAGAACCCTGAGCAGAGTTAACAGGTGTTGAATAGTGTGTAAATATAATTTTAATAAGCTATAAAATAAAACAAAGTAGGTACTCCCCGGGTTTGATGAATTCAAATCTGCAATCTAAACAATTCAAATTTTGACAGCCGGTCGACAAAGATATATTTATTGATGAAATATCACGACCAAACACTTTTGTTGCCAGAGCAAAAAGAGAAAAAATCGTCGCCGATGATTCTCTTGGCTCACCTCTCAATCGACTCCAGCGCATCAAACTGGTATTTGGCAGATCCATCCCAAAGATGAGAACAGTACTCCATACACGATCGAACTTGGGCTTGATTGAGCAGCTGTTCCGGCTTGAAGTACCGTCTCACCCTTGCTAAGATCCCCAATTTTTTGGCAGCCAGTTGAGCCTTTGCATCGATGTATGAGCCGAAATTGAGAGTAGATGATAACGTAACTCCAAGAAGCTCAAAGTGGTCGGTTATCGGCACGATCACACCCCGGAAAGATGGAGCCGGGTGGAATTGGTTCCGTTTGGCGGAAAAAAGACACGCCTGGGTTTTAGATGCATTGAACTTGACCAGATTGGCGTCGCCCCAATCGGAGACCGCCTTCAAGGACCAGTTCAAGCGTTTAATCATAGCCTCTCGGAATGACTGGATCTGTGACCCGCTAGCTCGTGCGTCAGATTTATATCTCTCAGCAACAGTGCTGTCGTCTGCATACCCAAAGATACCGGGTTTAAGTGGATCATTTATGTGCAGCAAAAACAGCGTCGCCGAGAGCACTGACTCGGCCTCTGAATGGCCTCGCTCCAGATGTGAGTGGCATACGCTAGAAGATCCCCAGTAGACCGGTTTTGGCGAAAACCGTATTGCCGGTCACTGAGGATGTCGTTAGCTTCTAGGTATGCCAGAAGCTTCCTGTTAAGCACCCGTTCCATACTCTTACAGAGGACGGACGTAACACAGATGGGTCGGTAGTTTGCCGGGTCAGCTCGACTGCCCTTCTTAGGCACAGGCTGCACTGTCGCTTGCTTCCAAGTAATCGGCACTTTTCCAGTTTCATAAGAGAGGCGAAATAGGCGTGTCAAGATCGGAGACAATTCAGGCGCACAAGTTTTAAGCACGACCGCTGGTATCCCGTCAGGACCGCTGGCTATGTTCACGTCTACGTTACGTAGCACCCTACGGACGTCCTTCTGATGGATGCGAATCGCTCAGGAAAGGCAGGGGGCCGTGCGTCGCCAGAGTTCAGACGCAAAGATTCCTTAAAAGAGATGCAAATAAGTTTGGTTTCTCTTCCGCGGTGTGGGCCAGCGAGCCATCGGGTTTTAGCAGTGGCGGAAGTGAGTGGCGGTAGAAGTTCGATTCAACCGACTTAGCCAGGGACCAAAACGCTTTACTACCTGCAGGGTATGAAGCAAGTTTGCTCCCAATTCGGCTTACGTGGTCAAACCGAGACCTCGACACCTTCTTGCAGGACTTGGCAGCCCTGTTAAAAGCCTTCTTTTGAGCCACGTCGCTTGCTTTGTGCATACGAGCAAAGCAAGCGACGGCGCCGAACCATGGACGAGTTTGGCCAGACATTATTACGTCAGAGAATGGGATGAAGTACTCCATCCCCTGTCGCAACACATCCGTCACGGCATCTGCGCACGACGAAGCATCCTCCGAAGAAAAGCAAGTGAGCTGCCAAGGATAGCATGCGAAGAAAGACCGCAAGCCACCCCAATCTGCTGACCTGTATCGCCAAACCCGCCGGGTGCCTCTAGGGCTGGGATCGGGCGGGGAGTAGACAGACACAGACTTAACCAGACAGTGGTCGGAACTGCCTAAAGGCGAACATATCGACACAGAGTATCGGTCTGGATCTGTTGTGAGCAGGAGGTCCAAGCAATTGGCTGTGTGCGAATCCACATCCGGCACCCTCGTTGCCCCCTGGACCAGCTGGGTGAGATTTAGTGCTAGCGCTAGCTTTCGCACCGCTCGACCAGCGTAGTCTGTGGACTGATACGGGAATAACCACTCTTGGTGGTGGGCATTAAAATCCCCCAGTAACACTAATTGGGCAGAAGGGTACCGCTGTAGAGCCGCATCTGCCGTCTAACTCAGATGCTGTGTGAGCCAGGATATATCCTGATCTCCACTGTGTGATCGGTAGACACAAGCGTAGATTATTTTATCCAGGCCTGTGTCCACCAAAGTCCAAAGAGTCGAGAAACTGGAGTCCTCAAGGTTACGGAGACGCCGATTGCAGATGTCGTCCCGGGCGTACATACATACACCCGCACGTGGTTTAAAATTGTACTCCAAGGTAAACCCTGGGTAGGAAAGGTACGACACGTCGGACGGACACCTGAGATGCGTCTCCGAAAGGAAGAAGAGAGCTGGCTTTTCAGTCTCCAGGTGATGGTGGACTGCGACGATATTGGAGTGCAGACCTCTTATGTTAGTGAGGTGCACTTTGTGGGAGAGGGAGTGCAACCGCTGTTTAACTTGTCTCTTTGTCCTTTTCATTTTCATACGAGTGAACGGGAGGAGAGGAGAAGGAAGTGAAATGAGGTTCCACGCAGCTAACCTTCAGGCAGGCACTGAAGGGACGAAATCATTGGGGGACTAGTCTGGAGACTGCAAGGGTGCCCAAGCCCCCCCGGGAATGTCCATCGGGCCCTCTCGTCTGGTCACCAACCAGCACGATGGCGCATTCCGGGATTTTTCGACAGTTGGCGGGGCAGCCTTTCATGTGTGGCTAGCACATTACTTGGGCCCCCAACTACCTGCGGTCGGCCATCGGCAACCGTGCCTCGGATTCCGCTACCCTCCGCGACTAGCTTCCCGATTCCTCCATATCAGCACGAGCAGATTGGTTTGCTCGCGTTGGACCAACTATTTCGACCCAACTCCTCTAGACTGGCTACACTGAGCATCATACCAGAACACGGCCAGGCCGTTTGGCGGTACGTCTTTGCTCAGTGGGTGGTCGCAAGCCAACGGTCGAAACCTACCACCAGTTAGTGTCACCTGATTAGCACCACCAGAGGACCACGTGTAGGGACTTACTTCGGGTATTCTCCTACGGACGCGGGTGACTCGGCCCCCAAAAATTATTATAGGTAGATAGTTAAAGCTTTCCGATACCGATCCCAGTCGTCAGTCCATTTGGCCTTATTAAACAACCTACGTGATTCTTCCCTTAAAACATCGAGCTTTTTGTTCCACCATGTCACTTTTCTATCCCTCACAGTTCTTAAAGGGCAGCTCTCTTCGTAAGAGGCTGTAATGACTTCAGTAACTTGAGCAACAGCATAATCCAATGTTTCAGGGGAGCGTATAGTTTTAGGGAAGTCTCTCCTGGAGGTGTTGTGATTCCTGACCCGACCACGACAAGGAACGGAGATTTTACTATGGCACAAAATGGTTATTTTAATTGTGCATTATTGTGCCACTTATCCCAGGAATTTGTGCCTTGTACTTTTTGAGTAATAGGAGTACGTTTGTGGTCGGGCTGGGGATCACGATTCCTGACCCGACCACAACCAGATCTAGTAAAATATCAATAGTGGAAAGTTACTGATTATGCCAAAAATATGTGTCAAATTGTGCCTATGGCACACACAACGCATTCAGTCATCATCACTGATATAAGTACTCAAATAAGGCACTTACGAAAAATTTATTCCAACTACCCACATTTTGCTTTAAAACTGAAAGCAAAAAATGTCTTACCTCGTTACGTAAATAACAATAGTTGTACATATGATAAGTGCATTTCCGTTAAATAATGAATCATAGGTCTAGAAAATAATATAATCGACAATGCGGAAATCCCATGCGGCAAAAAATAATCAAATTTCTAAGTCAACGCAATTAAAAGATATGACTACTTATGACGCTTATTTGGTCAATTTCTATGGAAATCGCTCGTATGTGTTACGGAACCCGCAGGATTCGAACCCGACTCGCATTTGACTATTTTTTTATTCAAGCTTAACACACTAATATAATGCTACAAAATATAGTGGTTGTAATTTTTTTATAAATTACATACATGTATACGCGTACGAAGTCGTGAACACATCCAGTAAAATAAAATAATAAAGTGCTTTATATGTAGCATAATTTCACAAAATAAAACTGCTTGCAGTCGTAGTAAAATTGCATAGCGTGTGATTGACACACTTTACTTCTTGATTATTCAATTTTATCCGAACCAAGATATATTCTGTGATATGAATATAATATATGTAAAAGAATTTCGTGTGCCACAGGCACAATTTGGCACATATTTTTGGCATAATCAGTAACTTCCCACTATTGATATTTTATTAGATCTGGTTGTGGTCGGGTCAGGAACCGTGATCCCCAGCCCGACCACAATCGTACCCTTATTACTCAAAAAGTACAAGGCACAAATTCCTGGGATAAGTGGCACAATAAAGCACAATTAAAATAATCATTTTGTGCCATAGTAAAATCTCCGTTCCATGTCGTGGTCGAGTCAGGAATCACAACACTCCTGGAGCTTTCGTCTGTACAAGTCCCAGTCCGTGGCTTTCGCATCCCTAAAAGTGATGGTTTCGCAAATGTGGGATGTATTCAGTGCGAATTTAATAAGTCGATGATCAGACATAGATGGTTCATCACTGACATGCCAATTGGTTATCAGCCTGGCAGTGTGAATAGTAGTGAGAGTTACATCAAGAACTTCCTTCCTCGATTTACTTACAAAGGTCGGTTTACATCCCTCATTAACTATTTGGAGGCGGTTAGTTAGTACAAAATCATGAAGCAGCTCACCTCTGTCATTGATGTCACTACTGCCCCAGTTGGTATGGTCGGCGTTGGCGTCACACCCAATGAGAAGCTCGGCATTGTTGGCATAGACGTACTCGACTACCTTTGCAAGCTCCTCGGATGGGTCGGGTTTCGTCCCGTCAAGGTATGCCGAGCACACGATGAGGCGTCTATTTCCGCTCTTGACAGTAACATAAGCTGCAATCAGATCATCGCTGCACAGGCCTTGTATGCATAAGAAATCAATATTATTATTGAAAAGTATACACGCTCTTGGTTTGACTCCACCGACATGGTGTACGACCTTACCTGCAGAGCCCTGTCCAGACACCGTGTTACTATTACCAGCCACAGTTTCTGATTATGAGCAATGATGATGAAAAAAAAATTTTTCTAGTATGAATAATACTAGAAAAAATAAATTTTACCGCCTGTCTGTCACTAGATAGTTGAAATTTTCTCATAATAAGTATTTCTGCTGCTGCTATAACAACATATACCACTAAAACCGTTTTAGGGTTCCTTAGCTAATTGGCAAAAAACAACACGCATTTTTACTGAAAACTTCCTATTCAATTCACAAAGTATTTTATTTGTTTATTCCCAAAAGTGGGAACATCTTCTTTTAGGGTAAACCAGCCCTATGTGCCCCAGTCAGTAACGGGCCCCACTTGCCAAGACACGCATTTAAAATTTCAATAAAGTATTGTAAACTATATGTGTTATCTTTAGGGAAAGATAGACTAAGACAGTTATTTAGTGTACCTACGGGGTTTGTTATCAGGTTATTTAAATAAAACGACCAAAACGGGTACCACACCCTTTATACTTTTGCCTTGCCAGCACATACACATCATACAATAACAATAGGAATAAATAAATTATATACTAGCACTTACTGAGATGTTGCTTGCTCCGAAAACTAACACGAAAAGAGGGACATGACAGCGCGCCGTTCCTTTTTATAAACTTTTGTAACTGTCAAAAGCACCGCGCTGTCAAGTCGCAGTCCGTTCGGGTTGTCAGTGCAAAAAATACATTTAATGTTGCTAATACAGAAAATAATCATAGTGTATGAACATTATCATAAGAATCGCTAACAGTCGGCCATCCATTATATAACAAATACGACCTCGTATGTGAGAAACAAAATAAATGAATAAGAAATTGGTTTTACACACAATAATGAGCGAAGAAAGAATATAATATTACATTTAAAAATTTATCTACGGGTAGACATAGATATCTATTACAGAAGTGAATAAAGATTTAGATTATTCATACAATGTTCGCTGTACCTAGGAACGACACTAAACTTATATTAATTGTACACGTCATGTAGAAACAAAACTGAACAATTGCCAATTTATCAATTATGTATTAAATAACATGTATATTTTAATGGGGCACTTACAAATAGACATTAATATTAAGATAACAGTAACAAATAAAGCTTTAGATTATTTGTACATTGGTTGATATATTTAGTAACAAAATTCAACTTATACTTATCAACTGTACACGGGTTGTTAGATACAGAAACAAAACTGAACAATTGTCAATCAACTAATTATAATCACCAAACATCTTCTATAATATAACATGACTTAAAATATTATATATATAGTAATGGCACCTGAAAAAATGAAGAATCTACAATGAAATTTGAAATACAGGTGTATCAATTTTACATGAATGAAAAACATACAGGCACCTCAAGTGTCCTGCCTCTTATAATAACATACAGGCCCCTCAAATGTCCTGTCTCTAATCAAAAACATACAGGCCTTCTAATGTCCTGTCTCTAATCAAAAACATACAGGCCTTCTAATGTCCTGCCTCTAATCAAAAACATACAGGCCTTCTAATGTCCTGCCTCTAATCAAAAACATACAGGCCTTCTAATGTCCTGCCTCTAATCAAAAACATACAGGCCTTCTAATGTCCTGCCTCTAATCAAAAACATACAGGCCTTCTAATGTCCTGCCTCTAATCGAAAACATACAGGCCTTCTAATGTCCTGCCTCTAATCAAAAACATACAGGCCTTCTAATGTCCTGCCTCTAATCAAAAACATACAGGCCTTCTAATGTCCTGCCTCTAATCAAAAACATACAGGCCTTCTAATGTCCTGCCTCTAATCAAAAACATACAGGCCTTCTAATGTCCTGCCTCTAATCAAAAACATACAGGCCTTCTAATGTCCTGCCTCTAATCAAAAACATACAGGCCTTCTAATGTCCTGCCTCTAATCAAAAACATACAGGCCTTCTAATGTCCTGCCTCTAATCAAAAACATACAGGCCTTCTAATGTCCTGCCTCTAATCAAAAACATACAGGCCTTCTAATGTCCTGCCTCTAATCAAAAACATACAGGCCTTCTAATGTCCTGCCTCTAATCAAAAACATACAGGCCTTCTAATGTCCTGCCTCTAATCAAAAACATACAGGCCCCTCAAATGTCCTGTCTCTATTGAAAAACATACAGGCCTTCTAATGTCCTGCCTCTAATAAAAAACATACAGGCTCCTCTAATGTCCTGCCTCTAATGAAAAACATACAGGCCCCTCAAATGTCCTGTCTCTAATCAAAAACGTACAGGCCCCTCAAATGTCCTGTCTGTAATGAAAAATAAACATTAGTAACACACAGGCCCTTACCATGTCCTGTTTCTAATAAAAACAAACAGGCTCCTCAAATGTCCTGCCTGCAATGAAAAATAAACATTAGTAACACACAGGCCCTTAACATGTCCTGTCTCTAATAGAAACAAACAGGCTCCTCAAATTACCTGCCTGCAATATAAAATAAACATTAGTAACACACAGGCCCCTAAAGTGTCCTGTCTCTAATAAAAACAAACAGGCTCCTCAAATGTCCTGCCTGCAATGAAAAATAAACATTAGTAACACACAGGCCCTTAAAGTGTCCTGTCTCTAATAAAAAACACAAACAGGCTCTTCAAATGTCCTGTCTCTAAAGTAAACAGACAGGTTCCTCAAATGTCCTGCTGTAAATAGAAACAAACATTAGTAAATAAACAATTGCCTGCTAAAGCCAATATGTTCCTGGTTTGTCCTGAACAGGCTCCTTAATTGTCCTGAACAGGCGCCTCAATTGTCCTGAATAGGCGCCTCAATTGTCTTGAACAGGCGCCTCAATTATTCTGTACAATTTAGGTCAATACCCGACCACTCAGGCTAGGTACATGATAAGTTTCAAGTGAATGTCACAAACAATGACATCAATTATTACTTTTCACCTGATTTTTATGACATCTAAATTGAAATTCGTTCAATGACTGACCAACAATGACTTATAATCACTGCCCCGACCAAAACGTAAGGGTACATATTATTTAATTTACTCTTTCGGCTCTAATTAGTTTTTATTGAAACTCCAAACGATACAATAAATAATCAAAATACATGATCACGAACTATGAAATAGTTTCGTCTCCATTTTATTTAATTCATTAATAATTACCAACTATGAACTATGCCGTAAATACCACCACTTTTAAAATATTCAAGGCAAATACAGTAGAGACTGGTTTCTCTTAACACAAGAATAGGTTTCACGTCAATCACTTATTTCATTAACATATTTTTAGATGTGGGAAGTTAGGTACACTTTTCTAAAAATACCCTTTGGTAATCAAAATATTCATGGACATACTGTACTAAATAAATATTCTTAACGAATGCTAATTCATCTTTCCATATCCCTAGTGAACAAGTTCTTGCTATATATTTATCCACAATAACTCCTAATCACCCCTCCTAATAAGAAATTTATAAAAAAAACAAGGCCTACAAAAGGCTTACCAACTTTAGCAACACTGTGCTGCACCTGTGCGTTTGGTTTTCCATGAAAATACCAACTTCCTATAATTCGACCAATACTTATACTATGCAACGATAGTTTGAAGATCCATTAAAAATCGTGACCCCTAAGTTGGTATACTAAATTTAGTAATTCAATAATATATTCTACAACTTTTACGCAACGCCATCTAGTCCCAAACCAAGTAGAGCTAGTGGTATGGGTACTAGACAGCTGATAAACAATTTGACAGTGCTCTCTGAAAGTCATTAAATAGAGTTTACATTACATTTCTTACATATTCTGCAGGACTAAAGCCCAAATCAGACCATTGATTCTTGGCAATCGTGTCCTCACATGCCTCTGCACGAATTGCAACCTCATTCGAATATTTATTACGCGGAAGGTATCTATTGAAAATTAATTCCAAAAGTAATATTCAAAGCCAGTCCCATTTATTTGGTTTTATAAAGTTCAGAAGCTATAACAGTTATGGAATTTCAAACTCTAACCCCAAAAACAAGTGTTCAAGTTGGGTAAAATGCATGAAACGTTTGTTTGACAGACATTTGCATCCGAATTATCGAAATGCTCCGAAACAGTGATATGCATCATTTGGAACATCGGCTCAGAAGATAGAAACGGAACACCCGAAACATCGGTTCACAAGAAACAAACGGAACATTTGAAACATCGACTCACAAGTCACAAACGTTATGAATCGTGATCTGTCAAGTTGCGTCACATTAACTTTGATTTGAGAACAATCCAAAGCAGATGTTTCCAGTTCAGGTCGCTAATTATATTAAGTACACTATTTACGTTTTAATTTGAATTTCTTATAGGCTGCTGGTCACTCAAAGTAAAGCGCTTCAGTGTTCCAAACGATGCCCTCAAAACATTACCGATGTTCAATCCTTCGGAACACCAAAACGTCTCGGAACAGTGAGTCGGCTCAGCAAAAAGCTACACACGCCTACAGTGACATGACACTTATATCACCGCTTGCAGGTCAAGGCTAAGTTTTCATCTCAATGACTCAAACTTTATCCGACCTGCAGTCACATTGTCACAACTTTTCACCAGTGTAGGTATATTTAAAAATAAAAAATAAACTGCGTGTGTCAATTCCCTTGAAAGTACACAGAACATGGTGTGTATTTTTAAACCAAGAGCAAATACAAATTTTAAACTAGTTCCCTAGTTGGACAAGAACTAAAATAATGGGATTTAGCTAATCTTTGGTACCCACATCACTTCAAAAATATAAAATAACATTTAATCAACAGCAAAGATGCATTAGGGTAATATTTGGACTCGACAAATTCGACAGTTGCCAACCAAAATTTTGATAAATATGTTTTCTACCTTGCTTATTCAAATAGCAGTACTATTCGTTATTTGTTTTAACTAGAGCCAACAAAGCGTTGATGCCTATAAGTACCATAGGCAAGGCACCTATAATAAGTAAACAAAATAGGTACCTATTGAAACTTTACACATTCTTTAGTATACTCAGAGTATTAGTTTATTTGGACAGTGATTACATTTTATAATTCGTTGATTTCCTCGTGTAATTTCTCGAAAACTATTTCAATATATTAAACTATGTATTTGGCAACTACTTGTGGATAATATGTAATTTTATATTCTTCACACTTGTTACCCATGGCAAACCATATAGGTCATCACCTAAACAATGTTTTACACACTTCCATTTTGTACCAAAATAAGTTGATGTAGACAACTATATATATTAAAATTGTGCACAACCTGATATTGATATATTATTTAGACCATGCCCCACCACAACTAGTTGACTATATCGAATGGTATACCACACAATAACTGCCAGGCGGGACGAGTTCGCCGGGTCAGATGGCTCACTACGTTTACTTAGTACCTACCTACTTCTTTCCACCCTACCCTCCTTTTAATTAAAAGGTGTTTCGCGGAAACATAAGATAAATATTCATCTATTAACATTTTCACATCTAGAATTTTGCCAGCAAAACGATTTATACTCTGGTGATGAAATAAAATGTTACTATTAGGCTTACTACATACCACTGATTCGCCATTTAACCCGGTTTCAGTTAAATTGACAATGATAGTAGGCATGTAAAATAACTTTAAACAGTAAAGCCATACACAACACCAGTTCCTGCCTATGTGAAATGTAAAGAATCAATGCACTAAATTTAATAACTATCATGTAACATCACAAAGTTATAAACTTATGTTTCCTGGTTGTCTGCTAGAACTACATGGTCACCGGACAATCCGGGCGACTAAGGGGCCGTTTTGCTCCCGCCCCCAGCTGTGTGTGTGTGTGAGGCTAACGCTCCTTTCGCGACAAAAAGTCCCCAAGTGCCATGAATATAATTCTTAGGCTTCTATACGCGCTTCGCTCAACACAGCGTAATTTATTTATTTATTATAATGATCAAGGTGTACACTGTATAGCCTTCATCACACCCGAATCGACTGAAGCTAGTGCACGGTACACCCAAGCACCGCGTAGCACTTACATAAAATATAATATGCTAGCACCGATTTACTGGCGCAGTAGCTCGGTATGAACCAAATAACTTACAAAGGATGTGAAAAAAATGGACAATCAGATAATCTACTCAAAATACATGAAACTTACTGTTACTAACTCATTATAAAATAATAATAATGATCTCTGCCGTTGAAAGTACTCTGTGGTTGAAATGCAAATCTAAACATTTTGGCACAATTCTAGTGAGATACACACAGAAAATCTAATAACGCTAATGGTTATAGTAGAGCGAGAATAAGCTGAGCGAGCGCAGTACTATGAAATCACGGTTATTGAATGAGGAAAGATCGTCGCACGCTCACTTTAAAATTATATACATATTAAGGTTTTAGAAGTTAATCTCTGAAAGCACTGGACCGAATGCCCCCTTTTTTTATTGTTTTCACAGAAACCCGCTTCAATCCTGAGTGATACAGGCCACACTTTAGGCACGCGGGCGAAGCCGCGGGCAAAAGCTAGCAGGCAATAAATGTCGGACTATCTGTCAAAAAGCAATCCATATAATATTAATTTACCCAATTTTAATTTCAGTTACTGTCAATAACATAGACTGTTCCTTTTAGTTGCATTTAGATTATTTCCAAATAAAAGTATCACTGGTCTGCTCATTAACTCAATAAGTTAACTCAGAATGCAGGTTCTGGGTAACAACGACTCCTAATTTGATAGATTTGTTTGCTACGGTTACCCAAAATGACCCAAAACCTGTCCATAATCCACCTGAACACAGTTCGAGTTGTCCTCTAACAACTCCAGGGTACAGCCCTGGCTAGGCACGTGTGATGTGGCAATACTTCCAGAGTGTAGCCCTGGCAAGGCACGTGTGGTGTGGTTGTATCTCCAGGGTGTAGCCTTGGCAAGGCACGTGTGGTGTGGTGGTACCTCCAGAGTGTAGCCCTGGCGAGGCACGTGTGGTGTGGCAGTACCTCCAGGGTGTAACCCTGGCAAGGCACGTGTGATGTGGTGGTACCTCCAGGGTGTAGCCCTGCCAAGGTACGTGTGGTGTGGTAGTGCCTCCAGGGTGTAATCCTGGCAAGATACTTGTAGTGTCGTAGTACCACCAGAGTGTCAGAAGAAACTCATATTGAATAAGCCGAGTACACCATTTCAAACTACACATCACTTTGCCCGCTTAGATAAAATAGTATCTTATCCCAAAAAAAATTTTATCGGTGCCTACATAGGTTACGTAGGTACTTTCAAAGCAAAAGTAGAAGATGCAAAGTTAGGGAAAAAAATCACTTGTGGGCGGGATAAACGAATGCATTTAAATAAACGACTCGTTTATCCCACTTCTGAATTGTAAACTATATGTGTTATCTTTAGGGAAAGATAGACTAAGACAGTTATTTAGTGTACCTACGGGGTTTGTTATCAGGTTATTTAAATAAAATGACCAAAACGGGTACCACACCCTTTATACTTTTGCCTTGCCAGCACATACACATCATACGATAACAGTAGGAATAAATAAATTATATACTAGCACTTACTGAGATGTTGCTTGCTCCGAAAACTAACACGAAAAGAGGGACATGACAGTGCGCCGTTCCTTTTTATAAACTTTTGTAACTGTCAAAAGCACCGCGCTGTCAAGTCGCAGTCCGTTCGAGTTGTCAGTGCAAAAAATACATTTAATGTTGCTAATACAGAAAATAATCATAGTGTATGAACATTATCATAAGAATCGCTAACAGTATATTTACAATCACATAACTAAATGGAATCACAAAGTAGGGAAATGTAAATATAATGCTGGAGGCGGGCAGCCCTATCGCATGTTTACGTACCGCGCGGCTGTAGGTAGGCATTTGTTTCAAAGATACGGCCGAGTCACAAAACTGTATGATATTATTACCGTGTCCGAGCCGTGCAACGTGTTATGAACATTACGCGTGTTGTTAATAGGTTTATATTAGCACGTTTTCTTTCGAAGAGCGAAACTGTACCTAATTTTAACTATGACTTATTCTGTGGTAACGGTAAAATACATTTCTGAGGAGAGAAATCATCAATTGACTTCTCGCGCTCTAGGGTGGAGCAAACAGGCGCGCCAGAATTTTACTAAAACTGACCTATAGGTACTCCTTATGTTGCTCTTTGCGTTTCAGAGTTGCTTTTTCTCTCTCAAATGCTCTTAAAGCCCTGGCAGGCATCGGCCCTGCTGGGCCCTTTTAGTTTTGCTGACAACTCTATGAGGCGCGCGTGCACTACGCAACGTAGACCTTGACTGATTTGCGATTGCAGCAGTTGCGTCAAACATGGCGCATACCTTAAAATTAAAAAAAAATAACAGTATCGACTTTAAGTAGCACGTAAGTAGGATATACGTTACATCCGCGCAAAACGGCCAGTGCTCAGCAAATTTACATATTATATCATACTTACAATCACAGAATAAACAAAATAAAAACATAAATAACAAAAAACCATTAAAAACAACAAAACACAAATTGGCAAACAAACACTGAACTAGTCGATTATTATAATCGATCAATGAACGATTGAATATAAAACTAGAATTGTCAATGATGCGCAGTCACATAGTCACATTTTGAGACTGTACAACCTCTATGGTCCGCTCCGTACACTGTACAGTAGTAAAAAAAAAAATGGCTGATCGATGGATAACAATAACAGCGGCAAGATAAATTTACGTTAATAAATAAGTATTAGAAAAAAAGCGCGGGAAATTTCGGTCGGACTGGGTGTAATTTTTTCGCGGCAAATTTTTATATTTTAAATTTATTAACATAATTGGTTCAGTTAAGGTTTTTATGTAAATATATTTTCTATTTATTGTAAATAATACAATATTTGTGTATGAAGGCGCGTCCCTGGCGCCATCTAGTAGTAAAGATTGAAAACCCTATTTTGACATTGATTGTGTGATTTATCGAATGAACATTGTACGGACGAGGGTGACAACACAATTGTCACTCTGGCGGAACGTCATAAACGTCAAACAACCACCGGACTCGTGCAGTTTTGAATCGAACGGTACGGTGGACTAGACGGTTACGACGGATCGCTTACGTCCCAAATCGAAATCCATTTTCATCTGCGTTAAACTAAGTGATTATTGTAATTCAAGTTGTGGATCGTGATTATAAGGCTGCTGATCGAATACCTGCTTACTTATTTCTAAAATACCTCGTGCGATTACCCACTTTAGGATGAGTGATTCTGATACAGGTACCCACGTGCCTTTATCAGAAGTGGGATGCGAAAAACAGTCGGATAAAGATACTCAGCCCCATAATCAACCTAGCAATAGTGGATTACTCACCAATATGGAAGCCCTGCTAACCCGTTTATTAGCAATGCCGCAGCAAACATCCCAGTCTGTAGCAAACACTAACGCGGTTCAGTTGATCAAGTTCAACCCAGATGATGAAGATGCTGATGTTAAGGGCTGGTGCCGTGTTTCCGAGTTGATTATTAACAGCAAGAATTTGAGTGGCGTGGAACTTTTAGTTGCTTTGACAACTGCATTAAAAGGACGAGCGGCATCTGTTCTGACTAAGTTGCGTTTGGAAGACTTAACCTGGGAAGTTGTGAAGCAAACATTGCTGGCAAAATTTGCAGAGCCCAAATTGATACAGGACTATTTCGATGACGTTTTGCGCTTTCAGATCGGAACAAAGGAGACTGCTAGTGAATCGGCTATGCGTTTATGGGCACTAATCGAGCGAATCCCTCAAGTCGAGATGTCAGAAGAGGCAATCACTGGGTTCGTTATTTCTGTTTTGAGCTCGAAAGACCACATGATTCGTCGTGAACTGAACTCCTATGCTATCACAACGCGTGCTCAACTCTTCCGAACACTTGGTGGGATTTCTTTAAAGCGTCGTACTGAGGATAATGATGGTAATGACAACAAGGCAAAAAGATCTCGCCTGTCAGACGCGAAGTTCAATGGAAAATGTCATCGATGTGGAGTTCCTGGACACAAAATAGCAGAGTGTAAAAGGCGACGTGACGACTCAGCTAATCGAGCTGATCGTTCCAACACGGATCAGGTCAAGGACAAGTCGACACCAATCACCTGTTTCACGTGCGGGAAACCTGGCCACGTATCGACGTCATGCCCTGAGAAGAGAGGCGACGCAGCGGTCAGGGAGGTCAACACTTGCGAGCACAAGACTTCGAGAGGTAAACTGACGACGGCATCTGGTGAGCATATCTGTTTCCTTTTTGATAGTGGCTCCTCTTGTTCTTTGATTAAAGAATCTGTGTCTTCGGATTTCCCTGGCATTGAACGCAATAGCACCGTTTATTTGACTGGCATTGGGGGAGACGATATTGAGTGTAATAGACAAATTTCTAGCACGGTCCAAATTAATAATCTTTGCTTGACTCTCTTGTTTCATATCGTTCCAGACAATTGCATTTCGGAAAATGTTATTGTAGGTAGGGACGTTTTGGAAAATGGAGTGCGTGTTGAGATTGATAATGAAAACCTTCTCATCTCTACTAATGAGAAAATAATTTTTTGCGAAACTGTACAAGATATCGACGTCGCAGCTGTAGATACAGATTTAGTCGGGGACGGGAAGGAAGCCTTACTGCGTATTTTGTCGAAATATACTGATCACTTCATAAATGGTACTCCAACTAAACGTGTCAATACGGGTGTAATGAAAATTGAACTTATTGACCCTAATAAAATAGTCCAACGGCGACCGTATCGTTTATCTCCCATCGAAAAGCAGGTGGTGAGAGATAAGGTTCAGGAGCTATTGAAAGCTGGCGTTATAAGAGAGAGTTCCTCGCCGTTTGCTAGTCCGATTCTCTTAGTGAAGAAAAAGGACGACACGGATAGAATGTGTGTCAACTACAGAGAACTCAACTCAAACACGCGACCTGAGCACTATCCCCTACCACTTATAGATGACCAAATAGACCAGCTCACCGGAGCTTACTACTTTTCGTCTTTAGACATGGCCTCTGGTTTCCACCAGATCTTGATCCACCCAGAATCCGTAGAAAAGACGGCTTTCGTGACGCCTGAGGGGCAAAACGAATATGTTGCAATGCCATTTGGTTTACGCAATGCGCCGTCGGTATATCAGAGGTGCATTAATGATGCACTTAAATATTTGAAAGATGGACCTCTGGTGTACATGGACGATGTCCTGTGCTATTCCCCGGACGTTACAGAGGGTCTGCGACGGTTAGACCAATGCCTGGAAGCTCTGACGAAAGCTGGGTTTTCGTTGAATTTACGTAAGTGTAAGTTTCTTAAAACCAAAGTTAACTATCTAGGTTATGCTATCCAAGCCGGCGAGGTTAGACCTAACTCCCTTAAAATTCAGGCTCTAGCCGAGGCTCCTCCTCCGAAGACAGCAACTCAAGTTCGCCAATTTCTTGGCCTATCTTCGTATTTTAGGAAATTTATCCCTAGTTATACTCAGATAGTTGGTCCATTGTACCCTCTTACAAAGTTAAAAGGAGGCATTAAGTGGACGGAAAAATACGAAAAGATCAGACAAAATGTTATTCGTGTTCTCACGTCAGAGCCGGTTTTGACAATTTTTGACCCAAAAATGCCGGTAGAGCTCCACTGTGATGCTAGTTCGGAGGGATACGGGGCTATAGTTATCCAACGAAAGAACAATATGCCACACGTAGTGGCTTATTTTAGCCGCCGCACGACTGAGGTAGAGTCTCGTTATCATTCATACGAACTAGAGACTCTGGCAGTCGTGCGAGCAGTCGAACACTTCCGTCACTATTTGCACGGCCGAAAGTTCACAGTTTATACAGATTGTAACTCGTTGAAGGCGTCTAAATCAAAAGTCGATTTGACACCCCGCGTTCATAGGTGGTGGGCCATGCTTCAAGCGTACGATTTTGATATTGTCTATCGTGAAGGGAAAAGCATGGAACACGCTGATTATCTATCGCGAAATCACCTACCTGAGATCGCAACTGTAGAACATTGTTCAGATAAGTTTGAAGCCTCTCCTAGTTCTACTACTACAAAGAAAATAGTTAAATTCATAGAGTTGCATGCTGGTTGGTTGTCTGTCGAGCAAAAGCGCGACGCTGAAATCCAAGACATTATAAAGAAATTTTCGGATGGTGATTTACCGGAGAATGTAGCACAAACTTATGACGTTAGGAATGGTGTTCTTTACCGTAAAATTAACCGCAATAAAACTGTTTCTTGGCTACCTATAGTACCTCGCTCATTGGTATGGACTCTGATCAGTCACATTCATTCGGAAATTCAACACTTAGGCCCCGACAAGACCCTCGACAAAATTTACGATCTATATTGGTTCCCCGAGATGTCGAAAAGTGTTCGCCGGTTTGTCGACTCATGCATAATATGTAAAGCCTCGAAAGGTCCCTCAGGTGCCCAACCAGTTAGACTACACCCCATTCCTAAAGAGCCAACCCCTTGGCACACGCTGCACATAGATTTTACCGGAAAATTGACAGGTAAGAGTGATCAAAAAGAATACTGTTCTGTCATCATTGATTCGTTTACCAAGTACGTCCTGTTAGAACACACCACCTCTTTAGACGCGGCCAGTGCCATTATAATAATAATAATAATAATAATAATATGCTTTATTTTTCTCACTACAATATACAGTAATTATCAAACATATTAATGAGTATACAAAAAAAAAACAAGATATATAAATCATCTACAATTAATCAATCAATCAATTATTCATATATATTGTAGGAGACTGGTGCCTAAGCTAGGCTCTAGGCCTGTGTTTCAGGACACCAGGTTCCCACCCCTTAACTTTTACAAGACTTAGATTTTGCACTAAACGCGCTGACAACGTAGTAGTAAGATACTCGACAACTTTATATGAAGACAATAATTAGTTTTATTTTTAGTAAAAAGGTAGTGTTAGTACAGAATATGCGTTGTGTAGTGTAAGTGTATGTGTGTGTGTGTGTGTGTGTGTGGTTATATTTTTAGTTACCTAAATATGATTAGACTAAACCAGCATATGTTCGGTATCGTCATAGTTTAGTTTTAATAACCATTCAGTTAGCTTCTTTTTGCATTCTTGTTTTTTGAGATTATAAATGTTTAGCAGTTTGTGAGTTTTGTTATAGAGATGACTACCCAAATGCATAAAAAAGCGTCTAGCAAAGGTCGTATTTAAATGTGGGTGAATACGTTTCGCTGGATTACATCGCCTCTTCCCACTAGACAGCGACGGGTCATACATTAAAAGAGAGTGTTGTTTCATTATGGTGTGCAGTATGAACAGTTGTCGGGCTGTGAGAACTTTGCTCTCCTTGTATAATTGTTCAGTGGGAAATCGATACGGACGAAAGGAAGCCACCTTCAGGATAGCCCTTTGAGATCTCTCTAGTTCCAGTAGGGTAGTTTTCGGTGCTCCTCCCCAGGTAGTGATGCAGTAACTTATTATGGACTGAGCCAGGGCAAAGTACACTGATTTCAAGATATCTTTATCGACAACGTGTCTTAGGGTTTTAAATACATATATGAGCTTACGCAATCTATTACTAAGGATGTTAATGTGCTCTTGAAATCTCAGTTTATTATCGATTGTTATCCCAAGATACTTTACTTTTTCTGTCTTAGACAGAGTTACACAGTGACAACTACCCGTAGGTGCATCCATACAAGTGTGAGCCACAATAGCATTAGTTGGTCCATTTGTTTTTAGGCAGAATGTCATGTATTTCGTTTTGGCCGTATTAAGGGTCAATAGATTTCCCTGTAGCCACCTGTAAACTGTGTTAAACCCGGATTGTGCAAGTTGGTAAACTTCATCCCACGACCCTGCGCTGAACAAAATTGCAGTGTCGTCAGCGAAACTAACTATTTTCCCATTAGTAAGATTGAGCGCACCTAGGTCGTTGATGTAGATGAGGAAGAGTGTAGGTCCAAGGACAGAACCTTGGGGAGTTCCATAGGTAATTGGTTGCTCTTCACTGCTGAATTCATCTATTTTGACTATTTGGGTACGCTCGTTCAGATAATCTTTAAATAGAGCCAGCGGTAGTCCTCTGATTCCCAAGCTTTCCATCTTATCTACAAGAATTGGAACACAAACTGTGTCGAAAGCCTTCGCAAGATCTAAAAATATACCTAAAACTTTATCCCCACTATCCATTTTTGTGACTATAAAATCTGTGAGATCATGTACCGCATCAGAGGTTGATTTGGCAGCACGAAATCCAAACTGAGTCGGTGCAATTAGGTTATTATTTTCTAAGTAATTCATTAGTCGTTTGTTCATTATCCGTTCTAATATTTTAGAAAAAGCTGTGAGCACAGCTATTGGCCTATAATTATCGACACAGTCTCTGTCCCCACTCTTGTAGATCGGATGGACTACTGCTTTCTTAAACACATTAGGAAACTTTCCTGTGGAGATGGCAAGATTACATATATATGTCAGAGGAGGCACAATTATAGTGGCATACTTTTTCAGTAGGTCCCCAGAAATTCCATCCCACCCCGCACTACAGTTATTACGAAGTGATTCTAGGATTTGTTTTACTTCCTCCTCATCTGTTGGTAGCATACTCATAGATTTCGACGTTTTTGGACGAAGCACACTAGCTATAGATGTTGGGTTATTCTTTATATTCTTAGCAAGTTTTTCACCTACTGTAGCAAAGAAGTCGTTTACGTAGTTTATGGAGTCTTGTGGCGAGCCCAATGAGGCCAATAAGTGTGAAGAGGCATTGACTTTCTTTGTCGATCGACCCGTAATACCATTTAAAGCAGACCATAATTGTTTATTGTTTTTACCAGCTTTTTTTATTTCATTTTGTTCAAATTCTATTTTGACTTTCCTTAGCAACTTATTACAATAGTTTCTGTAACGTGTAAATGAAATTTTTAGAATCTCGTTATTAGGCGCCTGTTTAAACTTTCTATGCAATACGTCCCGATGTCGAATACACCGAAGTAAACCAGGCGTTATCCATGGCTTTATTATTTGTTTACGATTAGGAAGTTGAACAGTCTTTGAGTTTACATCTATTGCGTGCCTTAGTAACCGAATTATTGTTTCCCCTGCTATATGAGGATTTTTAGTGTTATAGACCTCACTAAAATCTAGCAGTTTTAAGTCTGCATCTAATTGTTCATAATTTATACGGACAGAATACTTTTTGACACTTAATTTAGGCATACGTTTTGATAAGAATAATGTAACCGTCTCATGATCCGTCAGCGCAGAATGCGCTACCCGAGTTGAAGCGGGTAACCGAGTTTTTAGTATAACATGATCTAAACATGCATTTTGCCGTGTTGGTATCGTGTGAGCGGGCAGCATGCCGTGTGAAGCCAGTAAGTTTAGATATGTGTTTTTAATGGAATCATGAGACTGCTCATTTATATTAATATTTATGTCCCCTGTTAGGATTATGTTATTGTACTGCGATAATCCATTTAAGACAATGTTGAGAGAATTTAAGAAATTACTTAGGTCTTTGTAACCTGGTGGGCGGTATATCGCTAGGAGGACAGTAGTTTTGTCAATTATTACTTGGAGGCAATTGGCATCCAATATAGGCGGTTCCTCCACAGTTGGTTGCAGTTTTTTGTGCACATAGACGACTACACCTTCATTTTGAGTACGATTGTTTCCGGTTTGGAAAAGGTTATAGTTTGTCAATTCTGGTATATTGTGAGTAGTAGGAAGCCAGCACTCTGTTAGTGTAATTATGTCCCATTCAAGTTTTGTCCTAGCCAGTGTGGTCATGAATCCTGTTAAGTTTTTAGTTATGCTTCTTATATTTTGGGTAATGATTTTAAGCGATTGATTTGGTGGGAAATTTGAGGGTGAACAATTTTCTAGGTCACAAGTCGACGATTCAGATACGGTTATAGCATCCAAGTTATTTAAATTATTTTGTGTGTTATCGAATTTTAATGTAAAATACTTTCATTTTGTCATTTTCACCTAGTACGCCACAGCATTTTGATTCCATGAGGATGACAATATTACAATATAAATGCAATAATAATATTTTAATTTGAGTTATGCTCCTGGTAGTTCTATTATATTTATATATGTTATTTAAGAGAAATATAGGTAAACTATTTGTATAAATAATGCAAATATTATAGTATATCATATCTACAGGTAAGTTTAGAGTTTGTCTTAGTTGTGTATAGTACTGCATAAGTGTGTAGTTTAATATAAAAGTATAGTTTTTTATGAGTGTGATATTGTATCTTAAAACTAGTGTTAATAAAATATTGTTAATAAAATTAGCATGCAATAATATGTTGAGCATTAGTCATTTTTTCTTCCGGAGCCTTGCAAGGTCTTCCTCGGATTTAATAAGGTGGTTAGGCTGTCCATCTTTCTCCCGTATATATACCTTGCCATTCATAATCCAACACTGCTCATAGCCGCATTATGGCACTGAAGAAAGCAGTTTGTTTGTTCGGGGCTCCTAAACGAATTGTAGCTGATCAGGGTCGCTGCTATATTAGCAGTGAATTCAAGAAATTTTGTGCGGAACATCACATTGATCTTCACTTCATCGCCACAGGCTCAAGTAGAGCAAAAGGTCAGGTCGAACGGGTAATGCGAACTCTAAAATCTTTACTTACAATCATTGAAAATGATCCGCACAAGAATTGGCGCGATGAGTTAGGCAACGTGCAACTTGCTCTAAATAGCACAAGGTCTACTGTCACGAAATATACCCCGGCTGAATTAATGTTTGGAGTTCAATCTTACTCGTTAGGAATTTCTAAGCTTTCAACTGGAGATGGTCCACGCGAGCGCTTAAATTTAGAAGCGATACGCTTAAATGCATCCAAGAATATAGAGAAAGCTGCTAACGCTGAGACTATTCGTTTTAATCGCGGAAGAGCTAAAGTAAAGCCATTTAATAAAGGTGACTACGTTTTCGTTAAAAGTTCGGAACGCAATCAAACGAAACTTGACCGAAAGTTTAGAGGACCTTTCGTGATCACCAATGTTTTGGAAAATGACCGCTATGAATTAAAAAGTGTAGATGGTCCTTGCCGTACGTTCAAGTATTCGCACGAAAATTTGCGTTTGGTGCCGGGAGGTCACGAGGGCTTAATGGAATTAGCTGAAGGCATTATGAATGACGAGGAAGCCGTGAAGGCGGTAGATATGCAGTCAGATGGCATTATTGATGCCGATTTTGAGACTATGTCGGCTCGCAGTGTTGACACCCTGACTGCAGATTCCGCTACTCTGACTGCATCGTCTGAAACGCTTACGGCCGCTTCTGAAACAGCTAGTGCTGATTCGGAAGATGAGGGACCTATAACCTTTGAAGTAGAAGTAGACATCCACCGAGCATAGTGTTCAGAACCTAAGGTACGTTCAGATTATGTGATGTGATTATGTGTGGGTGTTGTTGTCCGGTTTTGCCCGTTGGTTGGTAAATCGAAAGGACGCAAACCCAAAGACGATGTTGTCCGGTCCTGACTAGAGTGCTAGTAGGTTCGTAGGGACGCATGCGTCGGTATGTCACGAATGGATAGTATTGTCCGGGCTTAGCGGTGCTGGTCGAAGGGACGTACGTATCTAGTTCGTTGACGTGGTGATGGCGAGTCGAAGGGACGGTGTTGTCCGGTCTTGCACTTGGAGCAAGTCGAAAGGACGCATTTGTCCGGGCTACGCATCATAATTATGAGAGAGCCGATGGCTAGTCGAAGGGACGGTGTTGTCCGGTCTTGCACTTGGGGCAAGTCGAAGGGACGCATTTGTCCGGGCTACGCATCGTGTGAGGAAAAAGAGCGGTGCAAGTTGCGAGAGTGTGTTCGAAATAGGCTGTGGCCTAAAATAAGAGGCACTGGCTCATGTCAGGGTGGACGAGCATGGCGGCTCGACTAATAGTATGATACCTTCTTGTTGCAGGAGGGTATTCGCCCGAGGACGGGCGATTGTCAGTCCGGCCGTGAAGGCGCGTCCCTGGCGCCATCTAGTAGTAAAGATTGAAAACCCTATTTTGACATTGATTGTGTGATTTATCGAATGAACATTGTACGGACGAGGGTGACAACACAATTGTCACTCTGGCGGAACGTCATAAACGTCAAACAACCACCGGACTCGTGCAGTTTTGAATCGAACGGTACGGTGGACTAGACGGTTACGACGGATCGCTTACGTCCCAAATCGAAATCCATTTTCATCTGCGTTAAACTAAGTGATTATTGTAATTCAAGTTGTGGATCGTGATTATAAGGCTGCTGATCGAATACCTGCTTACTTATTTCTAAAATACCTCGTGCGATTACCCACTTTAAGATGAGTGATTCTGATACAGGTACCCACGTGCCTTTATGTAGATTTCCTGTTTACTGGTAAGTTTTTGTACATATTTATAAAATAGTTCAAGACGAATTCCGGGTCGTATGAACGACCCGCCTTTAATAGATGCGGGGGATTTAGGCCCTAGCTTAAGTCCCCCCGTAAGTAATCATGTAACAATATCCACGACTGCAGTGGATAATGTTAGTGGTATGGACACTGACGGATCTGTGGCCACAGCAAGTGACGCGTCAGCCTCAGGACCTCTTAAGAGGCGCTCACATAAACACAGATCGGTGTGCAAACACTGCAATAAAATAAAACGACGTCGAAAGGGGATGATCCCTGAGGGAACATCTTCTGTCAATACTGATTGCATGTGTACTTCCAGCATAGAACTTGTTCATAAAATTAAACATGCATCAGTTCCACAATTTCAACTGGCTGAAACTCCGGCTCGTCAAACCTCACAGTTGGATCCTGAAACTGCAACACGTACCGACCAAACAGTTGGTGTAGGTAGGAAGGAGTACCAGGCTTCTGATACAGGGCCTTACATAGTCCATGTTCAGCGAATTACCAATTCAGAAAACAGTGGCACCATTCTGCACCCTATTGCTTTTGGTAATTTTCTTAAAAATAATAAATTTCAACATATTGTTCCTGGCAGTGTAAAGAGAATTGGTAGAAATAAATGTGTAGTAGCTTTCACAAACCCATGTGCTGCAAATTTATTTCTAAATAGTAATCTCTTGTCTCTTAACAAATTTAAAGCCTTTTTACCCACATTTAATGTCACTCGTATGGGCTTGGTAAGAGGGGTCCCCTCAGAATGGAGTGAGGAAGAAATAAAAGAGCATATAACAACTCCCATAGGCACTGGTGCAGTATTGAAAATTAGACGCCTTAATTACAAAGTCATGGTGAATGGGTCACCTACTTGGAAACCTTCTCAAACTGTAGTTGTAACATTTGATGGTCAAGCTCTCCCTAGACGCATATATATATGTTATAATGCACTATCTGTAGAGACATATGTGTATCCAACAATTCAATGTTTTCGCTGCTGCCGCTATGGTCACACAAAAACTCAGTGCCGTTCTGCTGCCCCTAGGTGTTTCAAATGTGCACAAAATCACTTGGGTGAAAGTTGTGTAGTAGAACAAGATTCTGCATCATGTGTAAATTGTTCTGGATTGCATTATGCAACAGATAAGACTTGCCCTGAATTTCAGAGACAAAAAAACATCAAACATACAATGGCTCACTCATGTGTTTCATATGCAGAAGCAAGCAAAGTACACCCAGCCACCTCAAAGTCTTATGCAAATATTCTTAGTACAGGTACACCTTCTGATTTTCACACCAAAAATAATTACTCCAGTTCACCACCGAAACCATCAACTTCTTCTTCATACAAAAAGACGGTCTTCCTTCAACCGCGAGCCCCTCCCAAGTCAGCACAGGGTTATGACAGAGCAGCTCATAACGCTCTTGTTAGGGACCTTCAACCTCCACCTTTAGCGAATGGTTGTGCTTTGCCGGAATCCAATATGAAACTGCAACAAAATGAGAATGAGCAAGTTGTTGATGTTATTATAAACCTAATCAAAATGTTACTAAGTAAGAATATATCTTTTGAACCGTACGACGTTGAGCGCTTAAGTAGTTTGTTACTAAATAAAAACATAAAAGATGGACACAATAATTCAATGGAACTGCCGATCAGTAATACCTAAAAAAGCTGACCTATTTTACTTATTAAATAAATTTAAACCAAATATTGTGGCATTATCTGAAACTTGGATTAAGAGTAACCAATTATTTGGTATTCCAGGTTATGTTTGTGTACGCAATGACAGAGCTGACGGATATGGCGGTGTGGCCATATTGATTAAAAATAATACCCCATTTTCACGTGTTTCTCTCCTTCCATGTTCTGATATTGATATTGTTGGGGTAATTGTTGGTAATATTACGTATGTTTCCATTTACATTCCTTTTGCTAATAATAATGCTCTACAAGAACTTAGCAATATGTTGTCATCCCTTCGTAGACCTTTTTTAGTGATGGGCGATTTTAACTGTCACCATCAATGTTGGGGAAGTGGTGAGACAAAAAGGGAGGGGATTCGTTTATTAGAAATTGTAGACGACCACAATCTATGTGTTATAAACACTGGTGAGCCTACTCGTCGAACCAATGTAGGTGAAAGTGATAGTGCTGTGGATTTATCCATATGCTCTCCTAGCTTGGCTTCATCATTAACTTGGTCCCGTTTCTCTAGTTCTACCTTTGGAAGTAACCACTTCCCTATAATAATTACGTCATCAGAAAAGTTTATAACAATACCGAATAGACCTCCTAGAATAAAATATAAACTTGGAAGCGCAGACTGGGGTAAATTCAAAACCCTTATTGACGCTAAAGTGGCTGAGCTCCCGCAAATTAGTCAGGGTAGGGAAAATGATTGCTCCAAGGCTTTAGCACTATCACTAATTGAAGTAGCAGATCAAGTTTTCCCTATAAAAAAAAATATTCTGACAAAATTCCTATGCCACCATGGTGGGACTCCTCGTGTTCTGACGCTATTAGGAAGAGAAAAGAAGCCGAAAAAAAATATAGTTTGGTCATGTCGGCTGAAAATTTAGATCATCTTAAACATGTTATTAATGATACACGGATTTTTCTCCGAGATAAAAAACTTCAGGGATGGAGGTCATTTTGTATGTCCTTATCGCCAAGTACATGTCCATCAGAAGTTTGGCGCAGTATTAAGAGATTCCGAAGGGCATTTAGTGATACTGCGCCCTTCACACAATTACCTCCATCCCTTACTAATAGTTTTCTTGACAAGTTAGCCCCAGCATCAGCTCCAGAGTATGATCAAGTTTCCCCTAATTTTACTCCGTTAAATTTGGATAATAATTCGTCTTTGACCTCTCCCTTTTCAATGTACGAATTGAAAGGGGCATTATCATGCTTAAAAGATTCGGCCCCAGGAGAAGATGGTATCCCGTATTCATTCATCTCACATTGTATTGATAATGCATTATCATACTATCTAAAAATAATTAATTCTGTTATGGCTTCTGGAAACATTCCAGAATCCTGGCGTTCCCAAGAAATCTTACCGATTCTGAAACCAAATAAAAATTCAAATGATATTCTATCATACCGGCCTATTGCGCTGTCATCTGTTCTTACTAAAATTGCAGAACATCTAGTTAAAAATCGTTTAGAGTGGTATATAGAAAACAAGCAATTACTAGCAGGCAGTCAGTTTGGGTTCCGTAAAGGAAAAAGCACAACTGACAGTCTGTGTTTACCACTGACATCCGTATAGCTTTTTCCAAGAACGAGTCAGTTGTTGGCGCATTTATAGATATAACAAGCGCATATGATAATGTACTTATATCTGTTCTTAAACAAAAGCTGATTGATTTAAACGTCCCCACTCTGTTAATACGGTTTATAATAAATTTGTTATCAGTTCGATATATTTCTCTATTTTCTGGTGACAAGAAAACAACGAGGACAGTGTTCAAGGGCCTTCCACAGGGTTCAGTATTGTCTCCTATTCTTTACAATATTTATTCATATGATTTAGAATCATCTCTACAAAAATCTGCTGATGTTTTACAATATGCTGATGACCTTTTAATTTATACTACTCACAATAACATCTCGGATGCATGTAATGCATTGACCGCCTCCCTAAGTCTTTTACAACAATGGTTACAAGTTAATGGGTTAAGTCTTTCAGTAGAAAAAAGTGCTGTAGTAGTTTTTTTAAGAAAACGTAATATCCCTCCCCCAACCGTTACCTTTGACAACATTACACTTCCTGTAAAAAATCATGTTAAATTTTTAGGATTAGTCTTAGATAAAAAACTTTCAGGCAAACAACACTTTGATTTTGTGGTTGAAAAATGCGAACGCCAACTGAATATTATGCGATGTCTGTCCGGAGTATGGTGGGGGGCACATCCTTTTAGTCTAAAACTGTTGTATAATGCAATAATCCGAAGTACACTTGATTATGGAACGTTCTTACTTGAAGATGGCAATAGAAAGGGTCTTAAGAAGTTAGATAACATACAATCTAAAGCTCTTAGGATCATTTCTGGAGCCATGAAATCAAGCCCGTTAAATGCCTTACAAGTAGAAGTAGGAGATCCTCCACTTCACCTGAGAAGACAATATTTATCTGACCGATTTGTATTTAAATCAATGCAGTTTTCAAATCATTTGCTCCATTCAAAATTATTAAAACTTGATAAACTTATTCACACTTCAACCTATTGGCGACACAAAGATATTCCATGTCTAGTTAAAAGTATCAGAAAGTATAATTCCATATCACCAAGTGTACACAGTTCACCTACTCTGCCTTTATTTAGTTGCGAAACATTTGAACCCTTACTTGTCTCTCCAATAGTGCATTATGATCTCGGCATAGGAAAAAGTGATGTTGGGGCTAAAATTAAATTTAATGCAGCTGTTGGTAGAAACTTTATTGATTGTCATTACATTTTTACGGATTCATCAAAGACTCAGAAAAGTTGTGTGGGAGTTGGTATATTCCATTCTCAATACAAAATTGTCCAGATGATAAAACTTCCTCCTGAAACGTCAGTTTTCACCGGAGAGTGTTTCGGATTATTCAAAGCTCTAGAGTATGTTTTGATCGCAAAACTTAAAAATGTTCTGATATTAAGCGACTCTAAAAGTGCATTACAAACCATAGCAAAATTTACATTTAAAATGAAACCATTCTACCCCATTATACTTGACATTAGAAAACAGTTGTACAAATGTATACAGAAAAACTACACGGTTCAGTTCGCTTGGATTCCAAGTCACTCCGGAATCCATGGGAACGAAAAAGCAGATGAATTAGCCAAACAAGCAGTGCAGAATGGTGACATGTTTCCTTATAAAAACTTCTGCCATGATGTCGTGAACCTCCCCAAGGAATATCTTCGTCATTCCTGGGATCTTCTTTGGAGTGAAGGTTCTAAAGTTAAGGGCAAGAAATATGCGTCAATTCAACCATCAATTCCAGACAAGCCATGGTTTTTTAAAACAAAATGCTCTAAACATATTACAAGCATGTTAATACGTATGCGGCTTGGCCACGTCTGTACTCCTTCCCACCTTGTTATGTTGCATATTGTGGACAGCGATCTGTGTGAGTGTGGTGAGGATGTTGGCACGCTGGACCACATATTCTTCTCCTGTCCCCTTCATGACCATTCATCCTTCCTTCGTTCTCTTGTTTCCCACAATGTTCCCCTTCCTACATGTATATCATATTTATTATTGAAACCTATAAAATATATTAACATACTATCTGCATTCTTGTTGGAAAATGATATAAAAATTTAATTTGTGTATTTACTATTTATACCTATCCTTTTCTATCCTGTGTAATAGTCCACTTCCTTTCCTGAACCTTACAAAATTCCTGAATCCGTTAATTTCCTTTAATTAAAAATATTTCCCTACCTTTTATTACCTGAAACTGGCACAAAGTTTTATCTAGTGCCACACTACAAAAAAAAAAAAAAATAAGTATTAGGTATATAAACAAGATTCCTGACCTACGCAATCGATTTGTTTGCATAAATGTGTTATTGGGTGAATTGATTTGTTGAAATGTTGAGTTTTGGTGAGTAGTAACAGGAGTGAAGTTTGAGTGCGCATTCATCTATGCGCGACGAGAATACGAGATTGTCAAGCCAGCAAGAGATAATAAACAAAGGTACAATAAAAAAAAAAACAATCATAAAAGTATGTAATTGAATCAGTACGACTATGTAATAATTGGAATAAATATAAAGTTGTCAGAAGAATGTACACTTGATTAAATATTATGTCATTTACTTACAGATACATAAAAATAGTTGAAAATCGAACTTCTAAGTTAACGAAAATAAAAGATATATGTATAGCCGTCTAAGTCGCAAAATACGTACAATGCGTTCCAAATGTCCAAGAATATTTCGACACTCAAGGGAATCAAAATTCGTAGGGTACTTGCTGTTGACTTAGAATCTTGAAATTTGGCATGAAACAAGATCTCATAGCAGAAATATTGGAAAAAATCTGAAAACTAAATATAAAGGTACGTCACAAAAAAAACTTTTTTGCGATTTAAAAAAATTATCGTAACTCAATTCAGGAATTGAACTGTTTTCATAGGTAAGTTTGTTCGTACAAACTTACTGAGGGTTCCGTAACCCTCAGTACGCGAGTCCAACTCGCACTATTAATATTCCCGCACTAAATATGTAGAAAGTAATAAAACTGTTTCTGGCCGAAACTAAAAAAAAAAATTTTTGTCTATCCGGAAAAATCTTCGAGGCTCCATTCGGGAATGGTAGTTTGCACGGAACCCTCAGTGCGCGAGTCCGACTCGCACTTGTCCAGTTTTTTTATACCTATCCAGCTATTACACTAGGTAATATTATAAAGGAGAAAGTTTGTGTGTATAATTGTATATTCATTAATACTTCTTCACAATCAAACGACTAAACGGATTTCGATCAAACTTGATACCATAATTTGGTTATTCGGACGTGAAACGACAAGCGTTTGAAAGTTCGTTCAACAAATCAAACTTGACAATTAAGTATTGAAATAAAATTACCAAGTGTGATTTTTTGAACAAACTTATTTATTTGCCACATTCAGTTTGCAATAATCGTCATTTGAGACACCGGGCTGCAGTGCAGCTTTAGAGACCGGTTGCAATGTAAAACACAGCAGCCATTCAACTTCTAAAACTTTAGGATTTTTTGAATATCTATAGCAATACTATTATAAATGGAAAAGTAACTTTGTCTGTCTATTACCTCTTCACGTCTAAACAGCTGAACAGATTTGCATGAAACTACAACACAAGTAGACTATATCCTGGATCAGGAATCTAAATCTATTCAGCCGTTAAGAAGTAGGTTATAAAAGAAAAAAAAAGTGAAGAGGTAACAAACAGATAGACATATGGACAGATAGAGCATCCGCTTTCACATTTACAATACCAGTATGGATATGTTAATGACAATGATGATATTTTTTAATATTTGAGTATAATAATGACTCTCTGCATGTATTGGTTTCTGTAATAAAATAAATAAATAAATGTTACCGCGCCGCCGACAATATATTAAAATACTGGTAGTACCTAGTCCTCTCGTACTTCTGTGGCACTCCCCATAAATTAAAATCATGTCGGAGTACTCTGAAGCTATGTTATTGTAACGAGGCAATACTTAATGATAATACTAAAAGAAAACATGCTTGCAATACAAAACTTCTCAAATAAAAATAGTAACGTCACTGACTTTTTTAGCAATATATCACAACATAAAATAGTAATTAAAAAAAAAGAGTACAATACAGTTGCACTGACTGTGCCACCTCGTGTACTGAGTAACTGTTGAACCATTTCATTTGCAAGTTAGTGGGTAAGTAGTGAATTGTAGAAGGTAGAATCAGTGAGAATGCAAGTCATTTGGAAACCATTTGTATGAGCAACAAGTTTATGAAAAGACTAGCTGTGCCCGCGACTTTGTTCGCGTGGACTACAGGATTTTGAAATTATTTTTTTTTGCTAAAATAAAAGTAGCCTGTGTTAGTTAAGCTACTCCTTATTACATCAGCTACCTGCCAAAAAAAGTCCCGTCAAAATCGGTTCAGCCATTTCAGAGATTAGCCGGAACAAACAGACAGACAGACAAAAATTGTAAAAAATGTTATTTTGGTATATATATCATATAGTATCATACATATATGATACATAATATGCATGTAGTAAAAAGCGGTTATTTCAATATTACAAACAGACACTGCCATTTTATTTATATGTATAGATGAAGAATAGCTTGATTTATATAATACTGATCCACGCGCTCCTCAAAGAGATGTCAGCAAACCGTAGTGGCCCAGCAGGGACGACGCCCGCTAGCCCCGCGAGGAGTTCCTGACAAGGGAACCCGTAGTCCTAGAACGCGAAGGGCAACTGAAGGACACAGGTGTGGTTTTAGTCAATAACAATCTGACACGCCCTCTCGCTCCACCCAGAGCGGGAAAAGTCATTGGATGATTTCCACACTTATCAAAAAAAGAGTAGAGTGGGGAAAGTCGGACAGCGAGCTCCCCTTGCTCGCCGTCGGCAAACCCGGGGGTAGTACTGTATCCTACGCTACCCAACTCAAGTAAAGTTGAGTTGAGTAGAGTACGCAAGGAAGAGTATGATAGAGTATAATAGAGTACCAGTTGACGGGAGCGAGGCCGCGGGCAAAAGCTAGTATTAGATAAAATAAATCTCAGTCCTTAAAACAAATCTATTTCTATGTTTCAGACATCGGCGTCGCCACACGCACACAACTAGAGTTTTACAACAATGATGGTACACGGACGCACACACAAGATATACCATCGGCTGGTTGGATCACTTCAGTAACATACGATCCTGTGCACTACAGGGTGCTGTTTACCGACCAACACGGCTCGACCACGTTTATATCCAGCTTGGACGTATCAACCGAGACTGTACAACGTTTAGTTACAACAACGAACTACTGGGTGAGGGTCGTCTACGACCCCGTCTCACAAGCTCTCTATTGGAGTGAGAAATATAGTATACGCACGTTTTCATTAAGTCCTGCATCTTCTAACCAAGCTGATGGAAATGTTTTAGTTAGCTTGGATCACTGGTGCCGTGATCTCGCCGTGGACATCTGTGGAAGGTACGTTACTAGTGAGTAGTACCCGCACACGGGCCACAAAAAAACGCCGCCACAAAAAGAAGCTTGAAACGGCTTTGTTTTTGTGGCTCCTGTGCGGGGACACTAACGAGAAGATCGGAAAACTTGTTTTTTGTATTGAGAACAGTTTTCATTTGTTTCATGAAATAATCAAATAACACACTCAATCTTATTTGCACTTATCTACACTTCATCATTCATCATCATCATCATTTCAGCCGATACACGTCCACTGTTGGATATAGGCCTCCCCCAAGCGTCGCCACATCGAACGTTCCTGTGCGTCCCGCATCCATCGGTTTCCCGCTACCTTCACCAGGTCAACGGTCCACCTTGTAGGAGGCCTTCCAACGCTGCGTCTTCCGGTACGCGGTCGCCACTCCATAACCTTTCGGCCCCAACGGCCATCTGTTCTGCGAGCAATGTGCCCTGCCCATAGCCACTTAAGTTTGGCAATTCTTTGTGCTATGTCGGCAACCTTAGTTTTCCTGCGGATATCTTCATTTTTTATTCGATCACGCAAGGAAACCCCGAGCATAGCCCTTTCCATTGATCTTTGGGTGACTTTAAGCCTTCTGATGAGGCCCATTGTGAGCGACCACGTTTCGGAGCCATATGTCATCACTGGCAACACGCACTGGTTAAAGACTTTCGTCTTAAGACACTGTGGTATGTTGGACGAGAAGATACCGCGTAGCTTCCCGAACGCTGCCCAACCGAGTTGGATTCGACGGTTGACCTCTTTCTCGAAGTTAGACCTACCCAACTGGACTGTCTGTCCAAAGTAGACGTAATCGTCCACAACTTCGAGTGTAGAGTCTCCGACCTTGATAGGAGTGGGCGCTACATGGTTGTTAATCATGATTTTGGTTTTATCCATGTTCATTTTAAGACCCACTCTTAGAGAAGCTCCACTTATAATATTATAAATGTGAAAGTAACTGTCTGTCTATCTGTTACACTTTCACGGTTAAATTACTAAACCGATTTTGACGAAATTTGTTACGGAGATAGCTTCAAACTCAAGGATGGACATAGGCTACTTTTTATCCGTCTTCGACTTCGCGTCCGCTATAACCAACGTTCACGCGAACGAAGCCGCTGGCAGAAGCTAGTAATATCATAAAAGTGAAGTGTAAGTTAGTTTGAATGCACTAATCTCAGGAAGCACGGGTCCGAACAGAAAAATTCTTTATCAGTTGGATAGCCCATTTAATTTATTCAGATATTATATTTTTTGTATGTAGGAGGTAATCTCTGAAAATACAAGTCCGATTGCTGCACCATTCGACAGTAAAGGCCAGTAAAAAAAAATTGTTACAGTTTTTTTTTGCTGGCCTTTACTGTCGAATGGTGCTTGCACAAAGTTTAACAGATAAACATGTCGACTGGCAGTGGCGTGCCCGCCATAGAAGCCAAAAAGCCCGGCTTGCCCTACCAAAACCTCACCTTCATAGAACACGACCAATCAATTAATTATCACAAAAATCTAAACTTTAAACTTCGCGCGCTTACGCGGTTACGCTAAGTTGCCACTGTGTTGTGCGGAATTCGAAAATCATTCATAAGACAATACCAGGGCGAAGCGAGGATGCCATTCTGAGCGAAATCTCTCCGATCTCACTCTAACACTTAACAAAAGAAAGAGATGAACACTAATGTGTTGTTGTCTTTTTCTGCCTCAAAGGCTTTTATGAGGCTTGCTCTTCTATCTCTATTTTTGATATAAAAACGTCAAATTTTGAGTGTGTGTGGGTGTAATTTGTTATTGTGTGCAAATACTCGTCGAACATTTTGTTCTAAAAAAAAGCTGGGCTTTGGTAAATTTATGAATGGTTTTTTTTGACATAAATTTTTACGCATATTATAATACGAGGCGCCCTCTATGACGCGTAAAGTTGTACGAACTAAAAAGTACTCAGTTCAAATTTGCTTTGATCGGTTATCGTGTTGTACGTAATTGTTTTGATAGTTTTTTTTTGTTTTCCGTCATTTAACAGTTTATGAATTCGGAAACTATACTTGTGGTTGTGTGTGGATATTATTATGTGTGGAATTGATATTGGCCAGGTAGGGTTTGAGTTTTAAAGATAAATATAATCTTGTAACTTTACTATTTTGAATATTTCTCAGAAAAGTTAATAACAATGCTTGGAATACATCAGGTAGGTATGATTCAAATAACTTCGCGAGTGCCATGAAAATTCTCAAAAGTACTTGAAAGCTGTTATTTCATTCTTTATTTTTGATAAACCGCCGATAGAAAGTTGGTTATCTTTCTCGACAGTTAAGTGATAAGTGTGTTTTAAAAAAGCGAACAACGAAAAGCTACCGCTGTTTCATTTGTGAGTATTTGCCAATAATATTACATATTATTTTAAAGAACAAGTGTTTGAAACACCAAGATTTCAAAAAAATTATGTATTAGTTACACATTCATAACTAGATGGCGTTGGCGTCAAATTAGAATTCGGTGTTAAGATTCTCCGCCGTTTACTTACCCTCCTTTCAATAGAGTTCAATTTAGGATAACATTAGATCAGTATCTAGTACTCGGTTGTTTTATTTCACACTCAACTCAACTTTACATTAGATAATTAAGTTCAAATTAATCGGCCGGCCGGCACTCGACAACAAGAGCGGCTTTCCGAATTATCTTTGATTGCAATTGAGAATCAGCTGTTAAAACGTTCACCAACTTTTTACGCTGGAGTAAGAAAATCATTTTTAAATAAAGATAGACAATTTGAATTAGAATAAATTTTTTTTTTTCTATTCATGTATTCAAACTTCACGATTATTGGTATGATGATAAAGTTGTTGTGGTGAAGCTTTTGTTATCATTATTTATTAGGTACTTACTATTAATATTATATTTGTTAATAGTAGTGTAGCAATTCAGAAAAATCAGCATTACTGCACTGATGACACGTGGTAGCACGAGATTTTTTTTTCACAAGATTCCTTGGCTTGCCCCCTGTAAAGGCATCAGGCACGCCACTGTCGACTGGTAACCCATCACTTCGCGGACTGACAGGCAGATAGTGGTGTGTGGAAGGTGACGCGCTTGGATTGTTAGGGAAGTGTTGACAATGGCGTCTCTCTCAGCGCGTCCGGTTAAATGTGAAAATAACTATGTCTGTCTGTTACGCTTTTATCTACTGAACTGATTTTGATGATATTTGGAACATAGTAAGCTTGAAACCCAACAAAAGATATACGTCCGCAATAACCGACATTTATCCAGACGAAGTCGCGGGAAAAAGCTAGTTAAGAAAAGATTATTAAATTTTTCAAGATTATAAAATTAAATTGTACTTGAAAATAATGTATCTATTTATGTTCCGCTATGTTTGCCCTTGTGTGTAGGTTTATGACTCAGCTGAATTCCTCTTGAATTTTGTTAATATTGATGGATGTTTACAAATTACAGGTATATTTACTGGATCACAGACTATGAGATAGAGAGGGCTCGGTTAGATGGCTCCGAGAGAGAAGTTTTAATATCAGGTATTGTTTGGTGGCGAGTAAGCTTGGCCATCGATCAACAAACGCAAAAAATGTACTGGACTGAGAGAACACATAGTAGTGATGATCACGTGTCTATTGAAAGTGCAAACTTTAATGGAAAGAACAGAACAACACTATATACTGTAAGAAACACTCGTTATGCATTTTCATTGGCCGTGTCAAAAGACTTTATATACTGGCAGAACTATAATGAACAGGGAATTTGGCGATTACCGAAGTATTCAACACAAACTGTGGCAACAAAACTAACCTCAACGTCTAGCTCAGACTGTACGCTTTGTCATCGTATAGCATCCAACTACACGATAAAGGAACAAATTCAGGGGATAAACAGCTGCGATGCTCTCCAGGGTCTGATTCCGAATGACTCGAAGAGTGAGTCTCCAGCACCAGTCTGTCAGAACTACTGCATTCAAGGAGAGTGTAGCGTCAGTGCTGAGGGACAACCTACATGCAGGTAAAACGTGTTCATCGCACAGATATTCGGGGTCAGCTCACGATGCTTGAAGAAAGCGAAGCCGCGGGGTTTATTCAGATTCTCTTATGTGATACGTATCTGTTGTTGTGTACTAACTCTAACAATTATATGCATCGCTTCGCGTCTCGGTGTGAGCTGACCCTAACGTTTTTCACTGACGGCAAGTTAAGCGACGCCTACATATGTTACATGTCTAACGGTAACAGATCCTCAAGCATCCACGTCCTCACCAGCTTCGAAATGTAAAGTTAGAATTCTTGGAACAGTGACTCGCGCCTATAACACACAATACTTTCGTGGGCTTGCGGACGACGAGCATTGCTTAGCTCGCCGTCTGACCGTCCAGTAGTCGACCGGACCGAGCCCAAGTCGTCGACGGCGCGTATTGTTCCACGCGCGCCTCAAGGAGATGTCAGCAAACCGTAGGGGCCCAGCAGGGTCGAAGCCTACTGGGGCCATGGGTTCGCTTCTGAAAGGAAAACCCGGCCCTGGAATACAAGGCAACGAAGGAATGTACGAGTGAGTTTTAATCTGACTCGCTCTCCCGCTCCGCCTTGGAGCGGAAGACGTCATTGGATGATTTCCCACCTAAAAAAATTGAACTCATATTAATTTCAATGTTTAATGTGTCTTGTGAACTGTGGGACAGATACTTAATTCATTAAACCCCAAGCGAACGCAACTTTTACTACAGGATCAGCTCTTTTCTACGAATACAGTTTATGTTTGTATTAATTGGCAAAATGTAAGAAAAAGCTGATTATTTTTAAGGATTTAAAAATATAGGTCAATAAAAAATAGATTCATTTTCATGAGTACTTGCAACCCCTGAAATATACTAAAGTTCTTTATTGTTGATCGAATTCATGAACATTCTATTTGATTGTAAATCATGTTTAGTGACGCGCAGTGGTCGCGCACCTCGTTTGCGTGTTACAACTAGTCACAATATCTGTTGGTCGGCTGAGTGACGCTGTTTCTTATCTTCATTATTTCAGCTGTAATACCGAATACTCCGGGGAGAGGTGCGAACTAAAGGTGTGCCATGAATATTGTCTACACGGAGGTGTTTGTTCTTTGAATGTGGACAGTAAGCGAGTCTGCCAGTGCACAGCAGGTTACGACGGTGAAAGATGCGAAGTGTCCATCTGTAAAGACTATTGTTTCCGAGGAAACTGTAGCGTCGGTGCTGAGGGCCAACCTCAATGCAGGTAAATATATACCATGTTACCCATGGAGTTCGTTGTATATATAATACACTGTAATGATCGAGGATCTAGTGCCATAGTTTCAAAATAGATGGCGTCACTAGGCTCGCCACTTCGTATGAACGTTACTTATTATTTTTTTTGTTTGACAAGTGACGGTGGCGGGAAAATAGTAAGACCGCGCTTATGATGGAAAAAAAAAAGGAAAAAGAACAAAGAGACTCGAACGATCGTGTAAAGCTGTTCTATATCATTATTTTATTTTATTTTGGCTAATTCAGCAATTTTATTGAAATATACCTAACGTAATACCTACGTGCTATGCGAGTGTCAGTAGTAAATTGATCAGTTTTATGCAGTAACTTTGAGTGCGATTTGTGAAGGAAACGGGGTAAGTGTTTGCGTCTATTTTTCAAAAATGGAGCTTTTGTGATCGGGCGCGGTTCCACAATGCTGACGCATTTATTATTGTTCTCAGCTTGCGGAAACGCCCCTGTTACCCGGACACTGATCCAGGGCTTCGACCTTACTCAAACTACGACGGACTCGTTGACTTGCTGTGACACTAGAGATCATCATATTCGCCGCAGTTAATAGGGAACGATTAGCTTGGAGGCCGAGCCTGCGGACTGGCATTCCCGTACCAGGGTTCGATCCCGACATACCCGTATGAGTAGACTATACTTCTTATCCTTGAAGGATTCTGTTTTAGTTGTTAAGTTGCTGTTATATTGTTGATTAACCTGGTAATCTATACATAAATTGTTAAACCGACCTTGTTCATCTTTTATTTAGTTCATCTGGAACCCTGAGCATTACATTGGCGCCTACGGGTAATTGAATGAAAGATGTTCAAAGTTGAATAACGGTCATTGTAAAGTTTTTTTTTTATTTTGTTTAATCATTAATACTACATCGTGGCGATAGCAGTATTAGACATCATACAATTTTTATAATTGCTAAGTAATTTAAGTCAGAATATATTTGTTTTTTTTTTTTTATATAAGTAAGTATATAACACTTGTACGTCTGTTCGTTAGAATTCAATCTAGTCTTTAGCCATGGATGTAAATGCACTGCATAAGGATGAGCTTGAGTTTGAGTTGGCTTGCCGAGGTATTTTGGATTGTAAAACTGTGGCGACTATGCGGAAATTTTTAAGGGAAATTTTAGTTCGGGAGTTGTCAGGTGAGTCAACCATTTCTTTTAAGGTCCCTAGATCTTGTGTTGATAATCCAGGTGATGAAATATTAATTTGTGAAAATAAATTGTCGGCAATAAATTCACTTATGTCTGAAGCTTCGCATAGTCCGGAGAGCTCGTTTATTAGGCGCATACACTCTCGTTTGGCACACTTAGCAAATCGTACTAAACTTATTATACCCACTGAATCCGCGGATATTGAGAAGCACCTGTCATTGTTGAAAAATATCCAAGATACCTTGTCAACTTTGAAGAAACTTGAGCAGGAGGAAGACGGGGAGGATGACATGATTTCTGAATATGAAAAAGAAATTTTACAGAAGTCACTGGGCGAAGAAGGCGTACAAATAATAGGACGTTTGGAGAAGTGCCAGAACCCTGGGAAAGTCTTTCTACCCGATAATGATGCTGATACTGAAATTAATCGGAATCGTGCTCCTCGGTCTACTGTTGAGAACACTGACACATTGCATGCCGCTTTAGAGAGACCTAGTTCTTCGCGTCATCCTTACTTGCAAAGGTCCTCCACGATTGATAGTGGTCTCCATACACGAAAGTTGGTCCCAATTAAAGATTGGGGTGTCAAATTCACTGGGAAGGGTCCCATAAGTGTGAACGCGTTTTTGGAAAGAATTGAAGAACTTAAGGAAGCACGGAATGCTACAGATGAAGATTTATTTCGGTATGCTATAGATTTTTTTGAAGAGGAAGCGCTGATATGGTTCAGGGCCAACAAAGGCATGGTAGAGGATTGGTCTCAGTTAGTGACGCTTTTGTTAGATACATTTCAGCATCCATACTACCAGGAGGAGCTACTGGAAGAGATCAAACGTAGAACTCAAAGCAAACAAGAAAGCGTTTTGGTTTATGTGGCTATTATGCAGAATATGTTTAATAGATTACCGACGCCTATTCCTGAAGGACAGAAACTATTGATACTTAGAAGAAATTTACAGCCATATTTTCAGAAGGCCATATGTCGAGACACGTTCGATTCAGTGAGGGAATTGACTTCAGTTTTAAGAATTATTGAACGCACTAAGTTAAGCTGTGACAATTTCAAGGAACCAACGCAAAGTGAACATTCGCTAGAAAGGGATTTAGCATATCAGGGAAATACCTTGAGATTATCAAGAAATGAAAATAAGCCAGAACTGGCAGCCATTAACAATCCTAAGGAAGTAATTTTAACAAAATGTTGGAACTGCAGAGCTGCTGGACATCGTTTTAGGGACTGTACATTACCAAAACAAAGACTGTTCTGTTACCGTTGTGGTCGTTTCGGGCAAACATCAAGTAAATGCTCTTGCAACGCCACCAATAAGGGAAACGACCTTTCGGAGTCGATGGCGGCCAATCAGACCCCGAAAAACTAGGTCGCACCACACCGGATGACTGGCAGCAATGGCTACTTACAGTCTCGAATTTTTTTAAAACAGGCATGATCTACAATATCAATAAGTCTCCTCAGGATAATCGTTATTATGCTGAAATCAAAATTTTAAATCAACCATTTGTAGGTCTTTTGGATTCAGGAGCTACTGCCTCAGTGATTTCGCGGAGATTTGCCATGAAAGTTGTTAATCTAGGGATCACAGGACATAAAGTGGACAAGGAAATGATCTCGACAGCTGATGGCACTTACCATACGATAGATTCCATTGTTCATTTACCCATTGAGTTTACAGGAAAATATAAGGTAGTAGATTTTTATATCATGGACAGTTTAAAACATGATATTATTCTGGGTATGAATTTCTTTGAGCTGTTTGATTTGGCCATAGGAGCGGGGAAATTGATAGCTGACATCACGGAAATGAATGTATCACAGCCAGTAGTCTCACGGGATGAACTTACCGTAGAACAGAAAGAACGTCTGGACAAACTTTTAGAGGAAATGGCAGAAGAGATTGGTAAAGGTTTAGGAAGAACATCATTGATCGAGCATAGGATTGATACCGGAAACAGCTTACCCATCAAACAAAGGCAGTACCCCTTCGCCCCTCCAATTATGGCAGAACTTGAGAAGGAAATCCAAGACATGCTTGACAATGACGTTATTGAGCCGTCGTTTAGCTCATGGCGCTCCCCTGTATTATTAGTGAAGAAACCTTCTGGTAAGAATCGATTGTGTCTTGATAGTCGCCAGTTAAATAAGGTAACCGTAAAAGACTCTTATCCTTTGCCCAGGGTCACCACCATCTTAGACAGTCTAAAAAACGCACGATTCTTGTCAACTATTGACCTACGATCTGCATTCTGGCAAATACCTCTAGAAGAAACAAGCAGGGAGAAGACAGCTTTTGGCCTCCCTGGAAAAAGACATTATCAGTTCAAGGTCATGCCGTTTGGATTGAGTAATGCATCTCAGACACAACAACGGTTGATGGATCGTTTGTTTGCTCCGGAATTTGAAGGCAAAGTCTTTACATACTTAGATGACATCGTTATAAGTAATGACAACTTTGACAGCCACTTATCGTCATTGTCATATGTAAAAAATCAACTTAGGGAAGCAGGATTGACAATCAACCTTGAAAAATGCGTATTTGCAAGATCGTCCTTAAAATACTTAGGTTATATTGTGGACAAGGAGGGACTACGTACGGACCCGGACAAAGTGAGAGCAATATTGGAATATCCAAGACCAACAACGTACACGGAGCTAAAGCGATTTATTGGCCTAGCTAGTTGGTACAGGCGGTTCGTTGAAAATTTTGCCATCGTCGCAGCTCCACTTCATGACTTAACTAAGGGAGGCAAGAAGGCAAAACGAATTGTTTGGAACAAAGAAGCTGAAAATTCCTTCTTAAGTCTAAAAACTGCCCTCACGTCTACACCAGTGTTGAGAGTGCCGGACTTCACAAAACCTTTTTCCATCCAATGTGACGCTTCAAACAAAGGTACGGGTGGTGTCTTGATTCAGATAGTGGATGATCTGGAGGTTCCTATTGCTTACACAAGTAGAAAACTGACAGAAAGGGAATGCAAGTACTCAGCGTCAGAGAGAGAACTTCTAAGTGTTTTACATGCAGTAGAACAATTTCGGCCATATATTGAAGGGAGTCATTTTAAAGTTATTACAGACCATAGCGCCCTTCAGTGGCTACACCGTAATAAGGACCCTCATGGGCGTCTGGCAAGATGGGCTATGCGTTTGCAACAATTTGACTACGAGATAGTTCATCGCAAAGGAAAATACAACACTGTACCAGATGCTTTGTCCAGGGCGACTGTAGAAGAGATTAATATATTAGAAATAAAACCAGAGGACAAAGATGAGTGGTATAAGTCAAAAGAGGATCTGGTCCTGGCTAAGAAAAGTGACCCTGATTGGGAAGTTAGCCAAGGACAACTGTGGAAATATATGAAATTGAAACAATTACCTAATGAAAATGACAGTTGGAAACTTGTGATTCCTGAAAAGCTACGTCAGACAATTCTAAAGGAATGCCATGATGACCCTACGTCTGCTCATTTCGGTGTTAAAAAATCGGTCAATCGTGCAAGACAACGATATTTTTGGCCAACGTTAATCCAGGACATGAAAGACTATGTACGAAAATGTGAGGTGTGTGCAAAATACAAACATTCACAAAGTAGGTTATCTGGTTTGATGGGAAAGCAACGTATAGTAACAGAGCCCTTTCAAATCATATCCATGGATTTGATGGGGCCTTTTCCGAAGTCAAAACATGGCAATACTATGCTCCTGGTCATAACGTGTTGGTTCAGTAAATTCTGTTTTCTTTATCCACTCAGGAACGGAAAGTCATCAACGATATGTCAAATACTGGAAGAACAGATATTTTTAATGTATGGGACCCCTAGTGTAATAGTTTGCGACAATGGAAAGCAATTTGTGTCCAATCAATTTAAAGATCTGGTCTCAGGGTACGGTGTGAAATTATGGTACACCCCCTACTATCATCCTCAGGCTAACCCTACTGAGAGGGTGAACAAAGTCATTGGTTCGGCTATAGCTTCTTATGTTGAAAATAATCATAAAGAATGGGACAAGTACATATCTCACATAGGACATGCAATCCGAACATCGGTGCACGAAGTGACGGGAAAAACTCAAGCCTTTCTATTTTTCGGTCGAGAGACAACCATCCATGGCTCGAAACCTTATAGCTTTGAATCAGACGAATCGATAACCTTTGACCAGGAAAACTTTGAAAGAAATATAGCATTTAGAAGCAAAATATATGAGGAAGTCTGTGAGAGAATACGGCAATCACATGAGACTAACAGTAAACAGTACAACAAGAGACGTCGTGTTTGCGACTACAAAGTTGGTGATATTGTTTGGAAACGCACTAAATTTCTTTCCAATGCGGGCAATACTTTTATGTCCAAATTGGCCCCTAAGTTTGAAAAAGCAGTCATAGCAGAGAAGATGTCAAGTGACACTTACAAATTAAAAAATTTCAGGGGCAAAGATTTGGGAAAATGGCATTCGTGTGACCTTAAACGTTATGTCTGAATCCGGTTGGATTCTTTAGAGGAGAGGGGATATTGTAATGATCGAGGATCTAGTGCCATAGTTTCAAAATAGATGGCGTCACTAGGCTCGCCACTTCGTATGAACGTTACTTATTATTTTTTTTGTTTGACAAGTGACGGTGGCGGGAAAATAGTAAGACCGCGCTTATGATGGAAAAAAAAAAGGAAAAAGAACAAAGAGACTCGAACGATCGTGTAAAGCTGTTCTATATCATTATTTTATTTTATTTTGGCTAATTCAGCAATTTTATTGAAATATACCTAACGTAATACCTACGTGCTATGCGAGTGTCAGTAGTAAATTGATCAGTTTTATGCAGTAACTTTGAGTGCGATTTGTGAAGGAAACGGGGTAAGTGTTTGCGTCTATTTTTCAAAAATGGAGCTTTTGTGATCGGGCGCGGTTCCACAATGCTGACGCATTTATTATTGTTCTCAGCTTGCGGAAACGCCCCTGTTACCCGGACACTGATCCAGGGCTTCGACCTTACTCAAACTACGACGGACTCGTTGACTTGCTGTGACACTAGAGATCATCATATTCGCCGCAGTTAATAGGGAACGATTAGCTTGGAGGCCGAGCCTGCGGACTGGCATTCCCGTACCAGGGTTCGATCCCGACATACCCGTATGAGTAGACTATACTTCTTATCCTTGAAGGATTCTGTTTTAGTTGTTAAGTTGCTGTTATATTGTTGATTAACCTGGTAATCTATACATAAATTGTTAAACCGACCTTGTTCATCTTTTATTTAGTTCATCTGGAACCCTGAGCATTACAACACTTTTATAACTAACTAGCGGACCTAACAGATGTCAGCCCGCCCGATTCTATTGTTACCCAAACTCTATAAACATCAAAATAAAGCTATTATTGATATGTGTATATACCGGAGTTCTGGAACGCAAGAATAATAAAGTACATAGGAGTGGGTTTTAGTCAGTAAGTGTAACACGCCCTCCCGCTCTGGCCTAGAGCGAGATAAGTCGTTGGATGATTTCTCACCTAAAACATCTCTTGTTCAGCAGGTCTGCTGGAAGTTTCTTTTGAAATAAGCAGAACCTTCGAACAAATGTTTACAATGATTTGATTGGTCTTTCTTTTGTTAGAAGTGTGTACTGAAATAAAAAAAAATCAGTCGCATTGTATAAAAGGGGTTCAATACCCATAGAGCAGTGGTGGCCGAGTGGTAACTGCCCTCACTTACGAGTTGTAGGTCGCGGGTTCGAACCTAGCCAGACGCATTACTTTGTGTAATTTAACATCGTGAGGAAACCTGACATGTCCTAGAACCAAAAATTCGAATTCATGTGACATTTACCAACCCGTGGTGGATTACGGCCCATTCCCTCTCTTAGAGAGGAGGCCTGAGACCCAGCAGTGGGAACATTAAAAAGGCTGATGATGATGACTTCAATATTCTACTCAGGTGCAGAAGAACAAAAGTAATAATGAAAAGAGAATGCCTGCCCGCTATCATCCCTATGGGATTGGATCGTCTGCACTCGTAGTATACAGACGTGCTCAGTAGCAATATTTAATTTTATAAAATAATATCAGTGACCTTCTTTTTTGCGTTTTGCCTAGTGTGTAGTTTAGTCAATACAATGGAAACTTAGAATAAGTGAACTAGTTTTAAATAAAATGGACAACAGCCCGTTCTCGAGAGATCGAGTGAATCTCGCCGGATCTCCAGCGAAGACGATGACGCAAATTCCAGCCCAATCTGATCTCCCAATTGAACCGGTTTCAACACCTGAGATACAAAGATGGATGTCAGTCATTGAGCAGCATCTAAACGAGGTTTGTACTATAGCCTCGGATGGCAAACTCAACTCGGAGCAGAAATTGAAAATTTCTACCTTGTGCCGTAAAATAGGATCTGGCACCTCACAGATGGCAGTCCTATATCAATCGCTAAAGCAGAAAGCAATCCAAGAGCGCATCCTCAATGAAGATCTGATGAAAAAGTGCAAGTTAACTGACCACATCTTGGACCTTACGAAGACGATTAAGGACTCTGGCACTGTTTTATTTGCCGACATGGTGAAGAAGGGGTCAAATGATTTCATTCGACCGAACAATTTAAACTCCGTGGCCATTTATCCCAACAACAATTTGAAGTCCAGTGACGAAACAAAAGTCCTTGTGCAAAAGATGATACGACCAGATCAAGTCAAGCTGCATATACGTGGTGTCCGTAAGACTAAAAACGGAGGCGTTATAATCAGTACCGAGACAAAAGATGATGCGGATAAAATTAAGCTCGCAGTCCTGAAATCAGCATCTGGCCTTACCGCCGACGAACCCAGCAAGCGCAAACCCCGGATTGTAGTTGTAGGAGTGCCGTCATCTATGGCTGACACGGAAGTCTTCCGGTGCATTTATGAACAGAATGTGGCCGAAAAGCTTCCGACGGTTTCCTTGGAGTCCTTTTTGACATTAGTTAAATTAAGCCACAAATCGGGGAAAAAAGATTCGCAGACTTGTAACTACGTGATTGAAGTTCCAGCCAATATTCGCAGAGCTCTGATTTCTCAGTCCAGGATTTTCATAAATTGGACGTCCTGCCCTGTCAGGGACTTCACCCTTGTTACGAGATGCTACAAATGTCAGCAATATGGACATGCAGCAAAAACCTGTAAAGAGGTCAACTCGACATGCGGCCACTGCGGCGAGATAGGACACTCGATGGCCGAGTGTGCGAAGAAAGCGGACTCACCGAAATGTGCATCTTGCTCTCGCTTCAAAAAGCCCTCCAACCACAAAACGGGAGACGCTGAGTGTCCTGCTAGGAAAATAGCGGAATACAAATATATAAATTCTGTCGATTATGAGGGCGCCTAGAGCGTCATACTCAAGGCCAGACTTCCGTATAACGCATACCGCTGACTCAAAATTCTTGTGCGCTGACCTACAAACGATTGTTTTTCTTAATATTTAAGCATATTAGTTCACCGATAAAAGTATCCAATGTAAACATAACTTCAATATTGATGCAACCTCGACTTTTAACCCAATTATAAATTCTGCTGACACAAAATCATGTTTGTGTAACGAGTCTATTAAGTGCAAGAAACAGATTTAAAATAAGAAATAAATTATTGTGACTTTTATTGTTTAAGTAAACTAGGTATATAATATAGTAAATAATTATTTTTTCCATTGTTTCGAGAATAACTGTTAAATATTGTTATCTATTTTATTGTTCTACAAAAACCATAGCGTAAGAACTTCTACGCCTGTGATACAGGTTTATCCTAGTACAGGCATATAACATAGTCATACCTTTATAAATTATTCCTAAGATTTTATGTTACTATTTTACCAAACTTTAACTCTGAATAAATATTATTATTATATTATTATTATCCCACTGGAGGGCAGAGGCCTCTTCTCACACAGAGAAGGGACCAGCATTCATCAGCACACTTGCTGAGAGTGAGTTGTAGACCGAGTCCCCTCACCGACGTCAGCGTGGTCTAAGATATACTTATAGAGCACCTGAAACAGCGCAGTGGTCGCGCACCTCGTGCATCTGTTACAGCTACTCACAAATAATAATTGTTAGTTCTCTTGATAACTCTTTTGTACCGTCGTTATTTCAGCTGTAAGCCCGGATACGCTGGTGACAGATGCGAAGTGAACGCGTGCAGTAATCGGTGTTCAAACAATGGTGTGTGTGCTCTGAACGAGAAGGGGGAGCCGGCTTGTGAGTGCACAGCAGGTTACGACGGTGAAAGATGCGACGTGTTCATCTGCAAAGACTATTGTTTACAAGGAAACTGTAGTGTCGGTGCTGAGGGCCAACCTCAATGCAGGTAAATCTTATTATGCATGGAATTTATTGTATACTCGTAGATGATACAATCACTTATTACTAACTAGCGGACCTAGCAGATGTTGGCCCGCCCGGTCCTATTGTGCTATTGATACTCAAACATTCTGTTTTCATCTACTACTCATACTTATTCTCTGTCCATGCAGTAACGTTGTGGAGTTCTGTTTCACCTAGCATTCGAGATTTAAAATATATTTCACTTTTCAAAATTCAAGTACAAGAGCAAGCTATCTGTCCTCTCTAGCGTGATAATAATGTAGGTGTACACAATTATTATATATTTATTTTTAAAATAAGGTATTTGTTTTTTTTATTATTATTAACCTTTTGAATACCGTAATTAGAGACACGATAGAAAGACAACGAGAGAGCGAACGCCGACGTTCGCTTGGGGTTTAATCAATGAATAGGCTCGCGTTTGGCTATCATCTCTCTCATCAGGGTAAGCGATGATGTGGTCGCCGATGGAGCGCGCTTGCCCAGAAGTAACCCATTCACTCTTGACTTAAAGACCCCTAAGTTGTAACTATCAGGAAACAGACTCCGGCAGGGAATTCCACTCCTTAGCTGTACGCACAATAAATGTGTTTCCAAAACATTGAATATTATGACTCAATAGGTATGTAAATACAAATTGAAAATAATAATATGCACAAACTGGTAGCACACAAACTCATAAAGAATTTGTTATTTGTTGCTATAATCTAAGTTTGCACATACTCTTCTTTTCTTGTTTCTACACACTACTGTCTACATTTCTTTCAATCGCTCCTTGCGCAGGTCTGCTGGAAGAAAATTCTTTTGAAATAAGCCGTACCACAGAACTATTTTTTATAATGTTCTATATTTCTTTTGTTATATGTACATAAATATTAAACAAAAAATAAATAAATAAAATCATTCCACTCGTATGAAAGGAATTCTATAATTATCCTACTCAGGTACAGAAGAATAAAATTATAAATGTGAAGAAAATGCCTGCCCGCTATCATCCTACTGGAAGGCTATGGCCTCTTCTCACACAGAGAAGGGACCAGCATTCATCAGCACACTTGCTGATAGTGAGATGTAGACCTATAAGTATATCTTAGACCACACTGACGTCCCTCTCACCGACGTCAGTGTGGTCTAAGATATACTTATAGAGCACCTCGTGCATCTGTTACATCTACTAACAATTCTTCTTCTTCTTCCTGCCCTTATCCCATATTACTTGGGGTCGGCGCAACACGTTTTCTTCTTCCATTCTGTCCTGTCACCCGTCAAACCATCACTAACTCCCTTTTCTTTCATATCACTTCTCACACAATCCATCCATCTTTTTTGCGGCCTCCCTGTCCCTCTCCATTCATCTACATGTATACTCAGAACTCTTTTAGTAATATGCGCTTCATCCCTCCTCTTCACATGACCATACCAAGACAACCGATTACCTTTCAACTACTAACAATTATGTTTTAGTTTTCTTGATTATAGAAAAACTCTTCCGTCTTCGTTATTTCAGCTGCATAACCGGATACTCCGGGGAAAGGTGCCAAGTGTCCATCTGTAAGGACTACTGTTTCCAAGGAAATTGTAGTGTCAGCACCGAGGGCCAACCTAAATGCAGGTAAATCATAATATTACCCTGAACACCCATGGAAGTGGTTGTATTTGGGGCCAAGGCGAGCAAAAAAGCGGCACAGCCGTACCGTCCTTTTCTCGAAACAGTTCAGAGTTCAGGCCATTTTCAACGCCCTATAACTCTGTTGTGTATAAATTAAACTAGAAACCTAAACCAAGTTACCAAACAAGCGGTAACGGTAGAACGAATTATAACTGATCAAAGTTTCTTTATTCCAACAGTACGACAATTATTTGTTTTAAACTACATTTTTGTGTTAAGACACATTGAACTTTATTTTAATCCAATATCTACTCTCAGATAGGACAAGAAAAGATCTGGTTTGTGCTAACTCTCGGACTAAACATGCTTTTGCGAATCGGTTTTATATATTTCCGAGACCTTATTTATATAACCATTTAAACAGAGTCCTACAGATTTATAGTTTAAGTTACAATAGGTGTAATTTACTAGTCCAGGATGTTTTGGCAAAACACAACGATGCGCAGACACGACAAAACTACTAGAAATTGTAAAATGCAGTTCCTATATAACTACTCTAATATAAATCACTATCTTTACAAAAAAAAAAAATGATATGACCAGCTTGACTGCGATCTCATCAGTGATGCAATCGTTGATGGTGACTGACCGATCATCAAAACTAAGAATTATGTTTTAGTTTTCTTGGTTATAGAGTAACTCTTTTATATCTTCGTTATTTCAGCTGTATGCTCGGTTACTCCGGGGAAAGGTGCGAAGAAAACGCGTGCCATAAGCACTGTTTAAACGGCGGTGTCTGCACCTTAAACGAAGAAGACGAGCCGGCCTGCCAGTGCACAGCAGGTTACGATGGTGGAAGATGCGAGCTTCCTGCCTATCAGGACAACAGGTAAAACTTGTTCTTCTGACTGTACACTAGGTATATCGAGCGCCCTGCGCTGGACGCTGATCGTGCACTCGGCAGATGCGACGAGATTTGTCAAAGAAAAAGTAAAAATAACATAATTCTAAAGTTTGCCGTATATAACGTTCGTTCACTCCTAGTGGGTGTTACAACTTAATCTACACTAATATAATAAAGAGGTAGTTTGTTTTTTTTGTTTTTTTTTTTGTTTGTAGGAGGTAATCTCTTAAAGTACTGGTCCGATTGCTAAAATTTTATCACCGATAGAAAGCTGCTTTATTTCTGAGTGATAAAGGCTATATTTTATGTACGCGGACGAAGTCGTGGGCAAAAGCTAGTGTTAGATAGAATTGTGTGTTTAGTAAAAGTATTGGCCGACTAACTAAACGGAACTCACTAGTGACACAATCGTCTGTTGTTCAAATAATAATTTGATGTCGTCACGTTCCGAGTATCTCGTTAGTCTAGTAGTCAGAAACTCTACCTCTAAATATGAGGTTATAGGCTCGGTCCCCAGGTCATGCATATTATTTATGAGTTTTATTATGTGGAACTTGTGTCAGTAGCAGCCCGAAGCCTGGGCTCGTACGCGCGTCATCGTCGGCGTGTAGTGTTCCGCGCGCATAGCGAACAGATGTCAGCAAAGCCGTAGGGGCCCAGCTGGGTCGACGCCGCTAGATCCGCAGGAATTACTAAAAGAGTTACAGTGGTCCTGGACCGCAAAGGCAACTGACGGACACTGGTGGCTTTTAGGCAGTAAAGGTCTGACACACTCTTTCGTTCTACTTTAGAGCGGAAAAAGCCAATTGATAATTTCCAACCTCAAAAAAAAACCATGCCACGAAGGATTAGAAAACTTGTTAAAGTAATATAAATACAATTGGTGACAATTTGATATTGAGAGCGCCATTGCAGTAGTTATGACCGGCCACTGATGTGCGTTTAACAGTAAAATTTTCAACCCTTTTTTTAGTTTTTGTCAAAAAGTTTTAATACTATAATTAATTATAAACTATAGTTACCTTGTACTGTCGTGTCTGTTTATTGTGTTAATATTTTCGAACATTTTCATAGTTTCAGCTGTGATGCCGGTAACTCTGGGGACGGGGCAGTCAGCGCATGCCATCGGTTCTGTCTGAACGATGGCGCCTGTTTTCTGAACGAGGCGAGCGCCCCAGTCTGCCAGTGCACAGCTAATTACGCGGGGGAAAGATGCGACGTTCCCGCCTTCATAGCCAACTGGGTCTTCCACGCATACAATAGTAAGGAAGTTCTTTTGATCTAAACTTAATAATAAACAATTAAATCAGAGTGTTTCCTGAAATGTAGTGACGATACCGGTGCCAGTGACTCAGGCTCATGTTCCATGGCCCACTTGCCATAACGGAAGAATACTTTGGACAAATGTCAATTAATAACAAGCTATATGTTCTGTCAATTCGATGATTCGTTGTGGAGTTGAGTTGCAGGATATCACTTAGGAAAGTGTTTCCTTTGTTACCGGCTGTGATCGTGGTGGTCTGTCAGTCAAGTCAAAGTCAAAGTCAAATCATTTATTTCAAATAGACCATTTACAGGCACTTTTGAATAGTCAAATGTCGGTCAGTCCAAGAAAAGTGAAGCTAAATTGCACGTTCCAAAGAGTAGGTCTCTATGGAGAAGAACGTGCAAGAAACTCCATGGACACTCTTTTAAATCATATTATGTGTTACATATAATGCTTGGTTACATATTACTTGTTGCTTCTATCATGTGAGCACAATGTCGATAATGAAATAAAAATGTAAAATAATTAAAAGATAGAAACTGAATTAAGCCACTGGCAGCTAAGAGATGACCAGTCCCATCTGACGGCACCCGTTCACGAGCATGACGCGTGCATCAGCCCCACTCAGCTCAACCATTTTGAAGGGAACTGAACGACCCAATAACACGTGCCACCAACAGCGAGACATTTGAGTGAGCATGACAAACTCTCAACTGCCATGCTCGTAATGTCAAAAAAAAAAAAAAAGTTGTAACCTAATAAAAATGCTCCATGGTGCTTCATATTCACAAACTTGAAAAAAGTGCTTCTACGTTATACAATGCAATTGTCTTTCAATTTAAAAAATAATAATATTAGTTTCCAACTAATCAACTAATTAGTACGCCCTAGTGGTAGTGGAGCTGGACCAGCATTGAGCCAAGCATTTTTATCTTGAATATAATCTTCCAACTTATAATATGCTTGTCTGCATAGTGTGCGTTTAATACAAGATTTAAATTTCGTTTCATTGAGGTCTAATATTTGGGGTGGTATTTTATTATAACATTTCAAACAGTACCCCATGAAAGAAGAGGCCACTTTAGCCAGTCTGAAACCTGGTTGAACTAATTGATCCCTATTTCTTGTAACATAATTATGTCTATCGCCTCTTTTGCTAAAAAGATAAAGATTTTTTCGAACATACATGATGTTTTCATAGATATATTGACAAGGTACCGTCATTATGTTAATTTCTTTAAACAGTTCTCTTAACCCTCGGTCCGTCGCGCATTTTTAATAACGCAGTTCGTCGCGTGGGGTCCCTCAAGACCCCAACAGTATAACACCTATGATATCCTTTATAACTTGTATTTTTCGCAGTATTTTGGCAGTTTCTTATTTTTTTATTTAATGTCAATAAAACTACAACAAATTAATCAAAAGTATTCATATATTTACTATTTGAACTTACAAAATAAAATTAGGAACTTAAAATTTCACTCTTTGAGATCATTTCGCAGTTATTTTTGTTTTAATGCTACTAAATCAATAAACTTTAAATTATATTATATCTATATGAGATCACACTAGACCAATTAACAATTTAATATAAAATTTGAATTCCACCAATAAAAAAAATATACAACTTTTATGAAATGAAATCCGACAAATTTTTGGTTTAGACACAGACTGTACATACCGCTTTGGTATGTGTTTTTTTTATTCATTCTCTTGAAAAGGGCATTTGTTGTTGTTTGGGCACGTATCTTGAAAACATAGACCTTCTAATTGCTTTCCGACGCATATTTCCAACTTTTTTGGGTACAATGTAACGGCATCCACCAGAGAAAACCACTTGATACTTTATTTTGCCGATGTACTGGGCATGGCCATGTATTGGCGAAATCAACACGATCCTCTAAAACTGTTACCATCCATGGACCATTTCTGTCTCTTTTTGATTTAAAAAAGTTCTGTGATGATATGTTTATCAAGGGCTCTTCATCACCATCCCTTTATGAACTTCCCAACTTCATGTGCTTTTCATTCAACGATTCTTAAACCTGATCCGGTTCCTCCAAAGATTCCTGAGGTTATTCTGTAGGAACCAAATCATCACATACTCGTTCCGAATCCGTGTTATGATTACTTCTTTCGTCCAGGTATGAAGCGATTTTATTTTCATCCTCATTATCATAACATCATCAGTTTCATTTTCTTACCAATTCAATATACGTTGTTGTTGTCATTCACACATTTTAGAAGTCAGTTGCAACTTAATTTTAATCATAAACAGTAAAAAATTAATAAAAACCCATGTTACACAAGAAATCAACCATACATTTTTACTTACGTCGTTCGTCGCGTGGGGTCTTTCAAGGCCCGCGCGCACAAAACACGTCTATATCTTACAGCGCAGGCTTGCGAACTTAAATTAACGGTGATGCACGTGAACTGTAATCCAATTTTGAAGGGTACCTAAAGTACCATAAATCGTGGATAGTTTTGAATGTGTTAATTTTACATAATTCTAACACCTAGGCTTTCAAAGACCCCACGCGACGGACCGAGGGTTAAAGAATCGCACCGGCGGAGATTGTAAATAGCTCTGATGGCTCTTTTCTGTAATATAAAGATTGACTCGATGTCTGCAGCCCGTCCCCATAGTAAGATACCGTACGACATGACACTATGAAAATAACTAAAATAGACTAGCCTAGCGGTATCAACATCCGTAAATTGGCGGATTTTTCTAACAGCATATGCAGCTGAGCTAAGCCGCCCTGCAAGAGATGTTAAGTGAGGACCCCATTGTAGCCTTGAGTCTAGCGTAATCCCCAGGAAAATCGTTTTATCAACAAATTCTAGTTTTTCATTATTCAATACAATGTCACAATCACTACTTTTGACATTCGGTAAGGAAAATCTTATGCATTTAGTTTTTTTCCCATTTAGAACCAGATTATTAGCAGTGAACCAGTTTTGAACCTGCAATAGGGCGCTATTTTCGTTGTCAAGATTGTTAGTCTTTCTATTTATCTTAAAAATCAAAGAAGTGTCGTCAGCAAACAACACCATATTAAGTTTATTTTGCAACAAATTGGGTAAATCATTAATATAAACTAAAAATAAAAAAGGACCTAAAATTGAACCTTGGGGCACCCCCATTTCAACATTCAATCCCGACGAATTGACACCGTTTATTTGCACTAATTGCTGTCTATTATTTAAATAAGATTTTAATAAGCTTAACGCTGCATTGCCTAGTCCGTAATGCTTGAGTTTCAGAAGCAATGTTTCATGAACTACACAATCAAACGCCTTAGATAGGTCGCAGAAGATGCCTATAGCATCTTGTGCCTCTTCCCACGCATTAAAAATGTGTTTTAGTAAGGAAACACCCGCGTCAGTTGTACAACGTCCTTTGGTGAAACCATACTGTTTATCATGTAGGATGTTATTGGAGTTAAAATGACTAAGCATTTGATTTAACATTACCTTTTCAAATATCTTGCTAAGAACCGGCAAAACGGACACCGGCCTATAATTATTAGTGTCTCTATCTATCTCAGTGGGGTTGCACGGGCTATATTGGTACAATCTTTATTAAATAACCCTCCATAATATCTACTATACTACTTACAAAACTTAAATAATAATAGTACATCATGATATAAGTGTGTAATGCGAGTGATTACCGTCGAGACGGTATTAATTAAGACCCGAGCCATGGCGAGGGTCTTAAGAGAGCCGAGAACGGTAATCATAATTACATACTCACGTGTATCATACGACGTTTTTCAATACACTTGTGAAGAAAATAACTGCAAAACTAGTAAACTTTTGTGGCGGTAAAAATCTGTTTTCATATGCGCCTATATTTTTTTTTATTTACCTTTCAAAACACTCACTGAAATGAATAAACGGGGGTTGGCCGGCGCCTCGCGGGACACGAGCTGCGCCTGATACGGTACATGTCATATCATTACGGCGGGGGAGCGGTTGAACAAAAGGTGTTAACTACATTAAGGCACTAGTGCGTAATGGTAATCAAAATGTCATAGTTTGGTAACAAGGGCCATTATGCACCTAAGTGCAGTGCAATAAGAGTCACTTTCTGAGCAAGTGTATTGAAAAACCTCTTACTGAACTCATTCCTCTTATTGACGTAATTCTCACAGAAAATTACGTTGTCTACACAGTAATCCTTTAAAAAATATTTTGTCAATTTTATATGTATTATTTTTATAATGGCGGTAGATCTCCACAATTAGTTCTGACTCTCCGACAAGGATCTGCGCGGCTGTGTGGCTCAAACTCACGGTTTGTTACAAATTTAAAAGTATTGTATCAATAGATCTACCAAAAAGACAAAACTTGTGATGGCCGCTCAACTTCGCAGTCCTTGTTTACACCTCTCGGCTTTACAAGCAGTTAGAAGATCTTTTGGAATACTACTTAACGTCATGCCGTTGGAAATGACGTCGTTAAATCTTATTTGCTTGATTTGGTCGAACTTTAATAATGTTCTCATTGCATCTCTTTATAGCTGTACCACCGGTCTCTCCGAGCGCTGCAGTCAAGTCGCGTGCTTCAACGGTTGTCTGAATAACGGAGCTTGTTCGGAGTCTTGTTCGAGCGCGACACGTGAAGCAGTCGAAGAGAGCGCGTTCACCTCTACAAATACTTTCAAAGTTTAAGGATATAAGTTTAAAGTACTTAAATTATCGACAAAAGTTCTCTTCGCCTCCTTGGGTCTCCAATTTTTGAGGATTCCTTTCCCAGTTTTGTGGAGGAAAAAATTAAAAATTTCAATGATGTTTCGGAAAGATTGCTCGAAATTAATATGCATTCGGCCATTACCCTAATCCGTTATTGTTGTTTCGGTCCTAAATTAATATATTTCCTTCGTGCTTCCCACTTATGGAAGCACCCTCACCTTTTGGAAAAAATGGACCAAATTATCCGGCACACCCTAACTTTAATTTTAAATATGACCTTGGACGATCGAGCTTGGGCTCAAGTTACTCTTCCCATCCGTATGGGAGGCCTCGGCTTCCGCAAAATTACCAGTATTAGTTTACCGGCATTCATATCTTCGGTCCACGGCACTGATAAATTAATCAGGAACACCCTAACTTCTACACTGATTCCTTTAGAAGTGCCGTGTTTCGCCGAGGCTTTGGATGCCTGGAGAATCGCTTGCCCGAATACAAATCCACCTAACAACCCGGCTTCCCAGAGACGGTGGGATGAGCCGCTCTGCAAAGTAGTTCAGGAAAACCTAATCGTAACATCTGCTACTGCTGCGGAGCGTGCGCGCCTGCTGGCTGTGGGAAATTGGGAGTCAGGTCTTTGGCTTCACGCACTGCCGTCGTCGAATATTGGCACCTTGTTCGACGATACTACTTTCCGCTTAGCTGTTGCCCTACGTCTAGGTGCTCCTTGTTGTTCTCCTCATCGCTGCCACTGTGGCGAAGTTGTCAACAGCCTCGGTCACCATGGCCTGTCATGCAGTCGAAGTGCGGGACGCATAGCGCGGCACGCGAACATTAACGACATCATCCGACGAGCCCTTGTCACCGTCGGCGTTCCGGCTGTTTTGGAACCTCATGGCCTGGCACGCGACGATGGTAAGAGACCAGACGGTATGTCTTTATTTCCTTGGAAGATGGGTAGGCCTTTAGTGTGGGACGCTACCTGTGTCGATACTCTTGCGCCATCCCATCTTCCTAGCTCATCGTGCTGTGCTGGTGCTGCCGCGACGGCTGCAGAGAACCTCAAGCGGCGGAAATATAACAGCCTCGTCGGCAGTTATATTTTTGAGCCGTTTGGGGTTGAAACTCTCGGGCCGTGGGGTCCGAGTGCTCATATGCTTTTTAAAGAATTAGCGAAACGCTTAATTGACGCTTCGCGTGACCCAAGGGCTGGCTTCTACCTCGGTCAGAGAATAAGCATTGCCATACAACGTGGCAATGCCGCCAGCCTTTTGGGCACACTTCCAGTCGACAGCGATGCGGAGGAGTTTTATGACGTCATATTTAACTAGGCATTTAGTGTATATATTATTTTTAATTATTTAAGTTATTGTTTAATTTGTTTATTATTTCCTAGCAATTAATTTTAATAAATAAGTTATGTTTTAAGTACTTAAATTAGTTTTTCAAGTCACGTTTTAAATTTTAAAATATTTTTACATTTTCTTTCCTTCATATTATATTTAGGTATTAAGTAGTAGTTTGTATTTTAGTTTTACGTTATCTTAGTTTCAACCACCAACCAACCCAACCCACTCACTCGCCAACGAAAATGCAATATCGTCAACCACGACCACTGCCAAGAGTGAACGACTAAGGAGGCATACTCAAAGCAAGCTCCCCCTATCTCCTCCTGTCTCTCCTGATGGATGCAGTTCACGAACACTCAATACGTCGACTGTTCAGAATATCGAATGTTTGTTTGATTGAGCGGCCAACGCATCGTGGTGTAAGCAAGGCAGGGTGAATAAGCAAGTACTAATGTGTCTCCACTTGACACTAAACTCATCAGCATGCTGGCCATACATACTGTACATACATCTTGTTGAATTTATATTAACCAACTGTTACTCTTGGGTTGTTTGTTAGATTCGTTGTGGGTTTTGTGATAGACGTGTACTACGCGTTCCAAATGAGAATGGGACCGATTCCTATGTTTTGACGTCTCGTCGTACTGTCAAATCGAAGAAATTTTGGCAAAATTGAAGAACTTACAGATGAGTAAAATTGAAGAACTGGATTCTGATTAAACTTTTTTCGTTCACAGTTCATAAACAAATAATTTTTTTCGTAAATTAATTAATGTTTGAAAATTTCTGTCCTCGATTTGACAGTAAATCGTGACGTCACAACATGGCGGGCGATCCTATTCTCATTTGGAACGCATTGTACAAAATGTTTTCCAAAATATTACTAGAGCGTACAACGAAGACTTTTCACTCTAACTACTCATCTCTAAGTTCTTCAATTTTGCCAAAATTTCTTCGATTTGACAGTACGACGAGACGTCACAACATAGGAATCGGTCCTATTCTCATTTGGAACGCGTAGTATATGTTAGACATCTGTGAAATGAGTCTATAGTTTTCAATATCGTCGGTTTTTCCTTTTTCCAAAGAGTATAATATTATGGTGGGAAAGTTCCATTGGTGTGATATATATTCGCTTGTAATTATTTAGTTAGATAAATCCGTTATTGTATTTAGAGCAGTTGTTCTTATTGAATTTCGTTTGAGATGCCGTCTTTGCCAAGTGTTTTCCCTCTGTTTTGTGATTTGATAGCTTTCTTTACTTCTTCTTTCAATATATGTAGAATCATTTTTTCATCTCCGATAGAGATGCTTGTAAAGGACTCGGACAATGTTGTTCTATTATCACTATAAAGTTCACGAAAATAATTCGGTGGCTTTTTTAATATCGGTGGGTAAAAATCTTCCAGTAGCCTGATTCACGTAAAATCAAACAAGCCAAATATCGTTGAATTTTTATAGTCGTTCGATCGAAGTCCTATCCAAAAGCGGTATTCACGATCTGTCGATTTATTTCCAGTTACATTAATAAGTATTCTACCAGGATAATGTAATACAGTTTTTTTTTTTTATATCAAACGACTTTAAAATCGGTGTCGTTCAAACTCGATTGATGGATGTGAATACGGAAATAGTCTAAACGACTAAATCGCTACGATATCGTTACGGTTTTCATTACGTGAATCGGGCTACAGATGACATCCCTTTGCGTTTGGGCAGAGCGGGAGATAATGTCTCTCTGACTAATGAGAATATGTAAATGAGATAATGTGTCTCTTACTGACTAAAACAGCTACCCCGTTCCTTCGTTGCCTTTCATACCGGGGCCGAGTCTCAGAGTCAGGCCCTCGACCCCAGTAGGCTTCGACCCTGCTTGGCCTCTACAGTTGCTGACAACTCCTTGAGGCGCGCGGGTACAGTGCGCGCCGTCGACGACTTGGGCTCGGTCCGGACGGTTACCGGACAGTCGGACAGCGATCTACCCAATGCTCGCCGTCCGCAAGCCTGTGCCTACGGTGGCCGGAAATCGGGATCAGAATCCCGGCGGCGGCTGGGGCGCTGTGAGCGCCGTTGCCTGATGCGGTCGGCCTCCTTCTTTGCTAGCATTACTGCCTCACAGAAGGAGGCGTCCGCCTGCCACCCCTACTCGCTCCGGATCATGGCCTGTATCAAGTCCCGGCACGAGAGTTCGCCGCCGCCGATCGCCCCCACAAGCACACGGCGATGCTCTGCCCAAGCGGGGCACACCTCAACCGTATGCTCCACCGTGTCCTCCGGGCGTTCAGCACAATGGCGACACCCGAGCATCAGTTCCGCACGAATCTGGTGCAGGAACCTCCCGAACTTACCATGTCCAGTGAGAACCTGCGTCATGCGGAAGGTGAGGACGCCGTGAGCTCAAAGAGGGGACTTACCGCCATAATTGTGGCGTGCCCATTCGGTGGTTGCTTCTATTCTTGCAGTTCTCTTCATTTTTTCTCTTTTGTTCTTGTGATATTTCACGCTACGGACCTAAGTCAGCTTTCCTTGAAGTTCTTTCCATGTCTCTACAGTTCTTCCACATTTTTCTATATAAAATTGTATCGCTTCATTTTTCATTTTCTCTATGTATTTCCAGATACATAGATTGATATCTTTACTTAGTTTGATTATATCTTTTTTATTATATTTTCTATCTTTAAACAGTGGTGCTCTTTGTTGGACTAAATATTTTCCTTCTGGACTTAATCTATATTTTGAGGCTTTGATATTTCGAGTTTATGCTCAATATCTTTCATCTTTTGTTCTAAAGCATCGTATTATTGTTGGACTCCTTTGATTGCTTGTACTGTTTGCAGATTGTTTTTTATGGATTCTGAAACCTGTAAGCGTTTCCGTAGTTTTATTTTTGTATATGTTTTCTGGATACTTAGGTTTCGCAAATGTGTAGCTGAGCACGAAGTAGTCTGTGTTCAGCATTATAGTTAAACCAGGGTCGAGCCGCACAGGCGCCAGGGCATAAGGGGCGCCGGATGAGATGCAGGCGCCAATTTTTGAAAAGATTTTATCTAGTCTAGAAAAATTCTTTGTAGTTAAGTATAGATACCTAAGTACATCGGTCAAATTCTCCTTACACAATATTATTTGTCCGTTAATTAGTTTTACCAACACTATTAGAATTGACCCAATGTTTACGTGTCGGGTTTTAGTTTACATTCATTACGAGGAAAGCAACTCGATGCGATTCGATGTCATACCCCGCCCGTGGTGGTGGTAGTAGTGGTGGTCTTATTGACTAAAAAACCCACCCCGTTCCTTTGTGCCGTTCATATCGGGGCTGAGCTATGTACCTTTCGTAGCTAACCCTGGCCCCAGTAGGCCGGTGTATTAGACCAGTGCTGAAGCCTTTGAAAATGGTAAAAAGTGAAAAAAATAATAGTAGGATAAAACCCATTGGCAAAGGAACAGAATATAGTAAAATAGAAAGAAAAAATAATGTAAGGGCTATCTGGGGTCGGGAAAAGGATAAGTGTGTAAATACACATTCCTGCTCCTTCATTGCCTTTCGTACCGAGGCCCAACCTTCCTTTCAGAAACGAATCCTTGTTTCTCAGTAGGCTCGACCCTGCTGGGCCCCTAAGGTTTGCTGACAACTCCTTGAGGCGCGTGTGGTATACGCACCGTCGACGTTTTGGGCTCGGTGCGGACGATTACCGGATGGTCGGACGGTGAGCTATCCATTGCTCACCTTCACTTATTTTAGAAAAATAATTCAGCTAGCCGGTCTACCCGTCCTATTATAATTTGGGTGTTTTCAACGCTAGAGTGAATATGCTCCTCATAGACTGGTGCACCTCACCATCAACGATTGCATCACTGCTTGCCATCAGGTGGGATCGCAGCCAAGCACTAGTTTATATTACATTATAACAATAAAAAAAATAGGATTCCGTGCTAAAAATACTCGTACTTCTTGAAATTGTTACAATATTAAAATTATAATTTATATCAACAAAATAAAAGAGGCGCTCCATAGGTTTCGCACACAGGCACTGGCTGGGCTCGGCTCGGCCCTGAGTTAAACCAGGAGTTAACACAACAGCTCTCGCTGGATTACCAAACGATAACCGATAGCTACTCAACTCTCGCCGGATATTCAAGCTTACCAATTGCAGCTTATTTAATACATTGCAGTATATAAAAATTGTAAACAATAGATAGTTTATTTTTATGTTTTTAACTGCTTTAAAGAAATTCATCCGTGAATTATTTTTTATTTTGTGTATTTTGGCCCTGTACGCGCAACAGATCCTCACGCCGTGAGCACAGTGAACGCTCGTCACACGCTCTTTATTTATTCTGTTTACTTCGGGCAATTGTTTAATTTTCGCTTTTGTATTAAATTAAGTTTGAGTTTTAAATAAATGTCATAATCAAATTATAATTGTTTTTTATTAATTACACTAGTTTTTTCCTGCGCGGCTTCGTTCCCGCTCTTCTCTACTCCACCCTACTATACCCTACTCTACCCTACCCTACTCTACTCTACCCTACCATACCCTACTCTACCCTACGCTACCCTACTCTACCCTACCCTACTCTACCCTACCCTACTCTACCCTACACTACCCTAATTTTCTTTCTTCTCACAATAACAAACACAACAAATAAAGAATTAGCGAAATCGGTCCAGCCATTCACGCGTGTTGGCGTGACCAAGGGAAATAGGGATTCATTTTTATATATATAGATTATAACATGAAAAAATAAACACTAACTCAGTTCCACTAAAAATATGGTCTAGTCTTAATTTAGGGATTGCTCATTCAAAAACCCTGGGTTTTTTTTGATGCTAAATAAATTCTAGTTAAAAGTGAATTGAGCATAAAATGGTAATATATTTTTGTAAGCAACCAATTAGGTGGCCTTCCATTGTTTTTTAATTAATTATTATTCGAGAAGCTGAAAACATGAAATATTAACATTTTAGTTTTCATTTTTAGGGTTCCGTAGCAAAAAACGGAACCCTTATTACATTAAAAAAATTTTTACTTATGCAGACTTTATTAACATTAAAAAAATTTTTACTTATGCAGACGACACCGCAATCGTTTTTTATGGGAAAACTTGGGATGCCGTCCAATTAGCGGCTGAAAGTGGGGTTAAGGCTGTGGCAGACTGGCTACAACATAATCTCCTGACACTAAATGTTGAAAAAACGAAAGCCATAAACTTTGCCATCTCTAGTCGCTCTTCCCCCTTACATGCCGTTTGTCCACAATTGCATTCCTGTTCGAACCCAGATGATTGTGCTTGTCCTTTCATCGAACATACTGAGTCGATCAAATATCTAGGAGTATTTGTGGATAACCGTCTGACGTGGTCCCAACATTTGACTGCTTTGAGGGGCAGGGTTAGAAAAATGCTGCGTATTTTTGGGCGGCTGGGTAAGATTGCAGATGACTCAATTCTAAAGATGATTTACTTCTCTCTATGTCAATCCGTCCTCAACTACTGTATCATAGCGTGGGGCGGGGCTGGAAAATCCTCATTAATTAAGGTAGAACGAGCTCAAAGAGCTTTACTTAAGGTTGCCTATGGACGACCGTTCCGGTACTCCACAGATACACTTTATTCGGAGGTGGGAGTGCTTAGAGTCAGACAGCTTTTCATCCTATCAGTCGCACTAAAATTTCACAAAACGTCCATGAGCACTTGTGTCATGTCAAGTCGAAGGGTACATTGGGAAAAGACACGATGTCGTAAAACGATAGGCAGAAGGTCATACGGTTATATGGGTCCGCACATATATGGGAAACTCAATGACCGACACAAAATTCTGTCCTTAACACACAACCAATGCAGAAGTATAATAACAAAGTGGCTTCTTACTTTAGATTTTGACGCAACAGAAAATTTATTGGCCTAAGTGGTAAACTCACGGAGCACACGTTGTTGTTCATACGATCATATTCAAACACTCACATAAAGACACTCACATTTACGTTTATAACAAATCTTAATTTCTAAACACTTATTTTAGCTAACACCATTATACACACACGTTCGGTAACCATTGTTTTTTTTTTTTTTTTTTTTGTATTCCTTCTTAAAATTAATTTAGCTTAAGGAACATGTTCTCAAGATGAAAAAAGAAAAAAAAAATGTAAGGTATGGAAAGAGCCTGGATCTCACGTCACAGGGAATCCTAGTGTGAGTTCCAGGAAACAAACTTATATAAATGTATCTTCTGTAATAATAAATTATTCTTATTCTTATTCTTATTCTTATTCTTATTCTTATTCTTATTCTTATTCTTATTCTTATTCTTATTCTTATTCTTATTCTTATTCTTATTCTTATTCTTATTCTTATTCTTATTCTTATTCTTATTCTTATTCTTATTCTTATTCTTATTCTTATTCTTATTCTTATTCTTATTCTTATTCTTATTCTTATTCTTATTCTTATTCTTATTCTTATTCTTATTCTTATTCTTATTCTTATTCTTATTCTTATTCTTATTCTTATTCTTATTCTTATTCTTATTCTTATTCTTATTCTTATTCTTATTCTTATTCTTATTCTTATTCTTATTCTTATTCTTATTCTTATTCTTATTCTTATTCTTATTCTTATTCTTATTCTTATTCTTATTCTTATTCTTATTCTTATTCTTATTCTTATTCTTATTCTTATTCTTATGGTTCGTCATGTCTGTCTGTCTGTATATCATAGAAACTCAAACTTTTTTTTTTCATCAAACCCATACCAGTGGGGTAGGGAATGCAAACCGGTTAAGGCGAGCTTCTACTCATTTTGAACTTTTTTAAATCTCTGAAAATCCACAAATATAAAAGAGAACACCATGAAAAATTATTTTATTAAAATTGACTATATTACCAAGAGCTTGCTAAAAATGAAAACACGATATATATTAGTTGGCTCGACAAAAAAAAATCGCGAATCTGACTCTAACTTACGTTTTCAAATATGTTTTCTATGAGATTATTTGACAGGAATTTTTGATACTTCCATAAAACAATCAAGCTTGGTATTTAGAAGAGAATTGTAAAAAAAAAAATTGGAAAAAGTACGAAATTTTTTTTTATAAAATTAAAATTGATTTTGTGGGGCCGCGAAGTCGACATACACCCGGCCAGTGCTCGCCGAGGCGTGTCGAGAGCGGACGCATGTCGCTTTTTCCACAGAGCTATCCCTCTTATTACTTACGCGTCGATTTTGTTACTTTTTATCTTTTATTTAGTTAGAGTTATATTAGTTCTCTCAATAAAAAAAATCGCGAATCTGACTCTAACTTACGTTTTCAAATATGTTTTCTATGAAATTATTTGACAGAAATATTTGATACTTACATAAAACAATCAAGTTTGGTATTTAGAAGAGAATTGTCAAAAAAAATTGGAAAATTTACGATGTTTTTTTTTATAAAATTAAAATTGATTTTGCGAAGTCGACATACACCCGGCCAGTCAATCAAAATCAAAATCAAAGCATTTATTTCAAATAGAGCATTTACAGGCACTTTTGAATAGTCAAATGTCGGTCAGTCCAAGAAAAGTGAAGCTAAATTGCACGTTCCAAAGAGTAGGTCTCTATGGAGAAGAACGTGCAAGAAACTCCATGGACACTAAATGATAAATGATCTTTATTTTGCAAGTAGGTTTTATAAAAACACTTTAACACGTAAATTCTTTTTTTTCGTCATTAATGCTAGATGAGGCCGGTGTTTCCTAGCTGACTACCCTGAGAAGAAACACCGAAACAAACTCAGGGGTCAAAGTCTCTTTTAAAGTCCATACAGCAAAACATGTAATGGTCAAATCATATGAGAACCATTCAGATTGAGCCTGAGATGGTCTTTTGAAGAAAGAACCACACAGTTCTAAGTGGACCTGTCCAGTAAGTGCAAGCATTTGTCAATATGCGTGTAGCTCAACTCAGGACTACTAAGGAGCTCAACGACTTGACGAACAATGCCAAAGAAAGGATATTTGAGTAGGCCACATCAAATACTCAAAACTGCCAGACATCATGTGAAAATAAAAGAAAAGGAAAGAGTAATCAACATAGTTCTCACATTCACAATAATAAAATTTACAAAAGTGTAAATATTGCAAATTGTAAAAAAAAATGTATATAAAAAAAATCAGTCAAATAGCAAAAATAAACATGTCATACTTAACCTTTCGAATGTCTTAAGTTACACAGTCCGACATAAGGTAATTGTCATTCTATTGTGTCTCTAATTACGACATTCAAAGAGTTAATTGTAAAAAATAATAATAATATATATATATACAATATCATAATTGTAAAACAACAACAATCGCCAATAAAAAAAGGCAGTTAAAACAAAAAAACATTCAAATGATAATAATTATAGTGAGTAGGTACTGGAGCAGGTCAATCCCAAGCCGTTTTATCCTCGAGATACTCTTTTACAGTATAAAAAGCCTTTTGGCAAAGTTTTCGTTTTACAAATATTTTGAATTTATTAATGCTAAGTTCCTGAATAGGACTGGGAAGCTTATTATAAAAATGTATACTTTGGCATCTAAATGAGCGTCCTATTTTTTTGAGCCTGGTGGCAAGAACCACTAACTTGTGTTTGTTCCTAGTATTAACGTTGTGAATGTCACTGTATTTTATAAACATGTTTTTATTTTTATGAACATACAAAATATTTTCATAGATATACTGAGATGGCACAGTCAAAATATTAATATTTTTAAATTTATCTCTGAGGGAGTATCTGGGATTTAATTTATAAATTGAACGAATGGCCCTTTTCTGCAAAACAAAAATCGTTTGGATATCGGCGGCATTTCCCCATAATAGAATACCGTACGACATGACACTATGAAAATAACTGAAGTAAAGTAAACGGGCTGTCTCAAAGTCAGTTAGATTTCGAATTTGTCTAACAGCGTATGCGGCAGAGCTAAGGTTTTTCGACAACTTATCTATGTGTGGGCCCCACTGAAGCTTAGCATCAAGAGTTATACCCAAGAACACTGTAGTGTCTTCAGGACTCAATTCTTTACCTTTTATTAGCACACTAGTTTCTATCTGCCTTACGTGAGGCATCGTAAATTTAACAAATTTGGTTTTCTTTTCATTAAGGAGCAGGTTATTGACATTAAACCAGTGTACTATTTTTGAAAGGGCGTTATTTATGTCATCAGTAACCGGCTGCTGACGTTTAAGCTTAAACAAAAGCGAAGTGTCGTCTGCAAACAACACTATATCATGGTTATCCTTTATGAGGTATGGCAAGTCATTTATATAAATGAGAAATAAAAATGGACCAAGAATCGAGCCCTGGGGCACACCCATTGATACTACAGACCCGGGTGATCTTTTTCCGTTTACATCAACTCTCTGAATCCTATCACTCAAATAAGAAGTAAGAAGATCCAGAGAGGACTCTTTTAAATCATATTATGTGTTACATATAATGCGTGGTTACATATTACTTGTTGCTTCTATCATGTGAGCACAATGTCGATAATGAAAAAAAATGTAAAATAATTAAAAGATAGAAACTGAATTAAGCCACTGGCAGCTAAGAGATGACCAGTCCCATCTGACGGCACCCGTTCACGAGCATGACGCGTGCATCAGCCCCACTCAGCTCAACCATTTTGAAGGGAACTGAACGGCCCAATAACACGTGCCACCAACAGCGAGACATTTGAGTGAGCATGACAAACTCTCAACTGCCATGCTCGTAATGTCAAAAAAAAGTTGTAACCTAATAAAAATGCTCCATGGTGCTTCACATTTACAAACTTGAAAAAAGTGCTTCTACATTATACAATGCTATTGCGTCTTTCAAATTAAAAAATAATAATGTTAGTTTCCAACTAATCAACTAATTAGTACGTCCTAGTGGTAGTGGAGCTGGACCAGCATTGAGCCAAGCATTTTTATTTTGAATATAATCCTCCAACTTATAATATGCTTGCCTGCATATGCAGTGCTCGCCGAGGCGTGTCAGAGAGCGGACGCATGTCGCTTTTTCCACAGAGCTACCCTTCTTAATACTTACGCGTCGATTTTGTTACTTTTTATCTTTTATTTAGTTAGAGTTATTTTAAAATACTTTTTTTTATTATTTATAGTTTACTGACATTGTTAGTAGTATACAAGGTGTCGTTTTGAAGCTGCAAAATATTTCAGGAGGTAATTATGTTAGTGATTCTCGACCCGAATCAATAATAAAATAAGTAGGTAATTTTTTTTTTTTTATTACCGCGCTTTTTTTCACACACACAAACACGGAACAATAAAGGGCGTTTTCACACACACTAACTCGCAACGATAGTTTCATAAATAATGTATCATCCAATCATCATCCCGCACGCCACACCCTAGCCACGCCCCCGCGGCCATTGATCAATCGATTTAGTTTAGTGTAATTAAAAAATTAAATAACAAGTATTACTGATATTGACCAGGTATCGTTTTTTTACATGATTATTTATGAGTTTTATTACAACCTCCTGAAATATTGTGCAGTTTTAAAACTGCACCTTGTATAAGTTAGTTTGTTAGTATTTAGAATTAAATTATTATTTAAAATATAAAATGGGAAGTAAAACTAATAAAAGACCATTTAAAAAATTAAAACCTAAGGCGTATCGAAAAATGTTATTTGAAAAATGGTGAGTACCCATCTATGTATTTCTTATTATTATTCTATTACTAGCTGTGCCCAAGACTTCGTTCGCGTGGACTACAGAATTTTGAATTTATTTTTTCTAAAATAAAAATAGCCTAAGTTACTCCTTATTACATTCTCGTCCCGACAGATGTTGGTTGGGACCTCGTATACACCCCAGCTGGAGTGGCGACTGCGTACCGGAAGACGCAGCGTTGGAAGGCCTCCTACAAGGTGGATCGATGACCTGGTGAAGGTTGCGGGAAACCGATGGATGCGGGACGCACAGGAACGTTCGTTGTGGCGACGCTTGGCGGAGGCCTATGTCCAACAGTGGACGTGTATCGGCTGAAATGATGATAATGATGATGAAAATAAAAGTAGCCTATGTTACTCTTTATTACATCAGTTACCTGCCAAAAAAGTCCCGTCAAAATCGGTCCAGCCATTTTAGAGATTAGCTGGAACAAACAGACAGACAGACAGACAAAAATAGTAAAAAATGTTATCTTGGTTTATGGACCGTATACATATTCATATGCATGTAGTAAAAAGTGGTTATTTCAATATTACAAACAGACACTCCAATTTTATTTATACTTATTATGTATAGATTTAAATGGTGGTAATTTTAAATGAAATAATGTGTGTAATTACCTACAAATCAACAATTCGGTTTATGAAACGCTAGGCTAACACACGAGACCATTGTGGCGACACTAAGAAGCCTATGTGGGCCTCCCCCAAGTGTCGCCACAATGGTGACCTCCCCAAGTGTCCCCACAATGTTGGCCTCCCCAAGCGTAGACACAATGTTGGCCTCCCCAAGTGTCACCACAATGTTGACCTCCCCAAGTGTCGCCACAATGTTGGCCTCCCCAAGTGTCGCCACAATGTTGGCCTCCCTTAGTGTCGCCACAATGGTGGCCAACGCATGAGACCATTGTGGCGACACTTGGGGGAGGCTTAGATGGGCGTCCCCCAAGTGTCGCCACAATGGTCTCGAACGCTAGGCTAACGCACGAGACCATTGTGGCGACACTAGGGAGGCCTATGTGGGCCTATCCCAAGTGTCACCACAATGGTCTCTTGCGTTAGCCTAGCGACACCTACTGGCTAGTTTTATGGAGAAGGAGGGCCTCTACATGATGAACTCCTTCTTCAGAAAGCGTAAGCACAGGAAATGGACCTGGCAAAGCCCTGATGGTGTAACTAAAAATGAGATTGATTTCATCATGTCGACAAAGAAGCAAATATTCAATGATGTCTCTGTGATCAATGCGGTGAAAACCGGGAGTGATCACCATATGGTAAGAGGCACATTGAATATCAATGTCAAGCTTGAAAGATCTCTACTGATGAAGTCTACGCTCCGTCCTGCACAGATCCAAATCCAAAACTCCGAGAGCTTTCAGCTCGAATTCTCGCAGTCTTACAAAATCGTTTCGAGTGCCTAGGAAGCTCCGTGGACAAATATAATGGTGGGTTCGTGGAAGCTGTCCATACAGTCGGGTCTCAGTTTTTTAGGACTCATATAAGTAAGACCAAGAGGCTTACGGATCAAACTCTCGAGCTCACGAAGAAGAGGCGTGAAATGACTTTGCAGTCTTCAGATGATGCGTGCCCGTACCGGCAGCTGAATAGACGGATCTCGAAGTCTCAGAAACGCGACCTTCGCTGATTTAATACCGAAAGGATTAAGGACGCGATTGAGCGGAATAAGGGCTTCAAAGTTTTTCCAAACCCGCTACAAATCTGGCAAACGACCCAAGAGCTACTCGACACTATACTGAAGATATCCCGGACATCAGCCTGTACGAGATTAGGATGGCTCTGAAGTAGTTGAAGAACAACAAGGCGTCGGGTGAGGACGGAATTACAACTGAGCTCCTGAAGGCGGGTGGAAAACCGGTCCTAAAGGCCCTTCACAAGTTGTTCGATTCCGTCATACTCGAGGAAAAAATGCCACAGGCATGGAGCAGAAGTGTGGTGGTACTCTTCTTTAAGAAAGTTTATCACCTTTTCGAAAGACCCTGCTGAAGAATTACAGGCCCATCTCACTTCTGAGCCATATCTACAAGCTATTTTTCAGGGTCATCACGAACCGACTCACGCGCAGGTTTAACGATTTCCAGCCTTACGAATAAGCCGGATTCCGAAAAGGTTTCAGCACCTTAGACCACATACAGGGGCTACGGTAGATCATACAGAAGACCGAGGCGTATAACCTGCCTCTTTGCCTAGCGTTTGTGGACTACGAGAAAGCTTTTGATTCGATCGAGACTCGGGCTGTGCTGCAATCTCTCCAAAGGTGCCAAATTGACTATCGGTACATCGAAGTGCTGAAGTGTTTGTACGAAAACGCCACCATGTCAGTCCGACTCCAGGACCAGACCTCGAAACCTATCCTCCTGCAGCGAGGTGTGAGGCAGGGAAACGTCATCTCTCCGAAACTGTACACGGCCGCAATAGAGGATGTCTTCAAGGTTCTGGACTGGAGTGGACTAGGCATTAATGTCAATGGCGGGTACATCACTCACCTACGGTTTGCCGACGACATAGTAGTGATGGCTGAGACTATGGAGGAGCTCAGCACAATGCTAAATGACCTCAGTAGTGCTTCCGTAAGAGTGGGTTTAAAAATGAACATGGATAAAACCAAAATCATGATTAACAACCAAGTAGTGCCCACCAAGGTCGGAAACTCTACACTCGTTGTGAACGACTACGTCTACCTCGGACAGACAGTCCAGTTGAGTAGGTCTAACTTTTATTTTAGAAAAAATAAATTCAAAATCCTGTAGACCACGCGAACGAAGTCGCGGGCACAGCTAGTAGTATAATAATAATAATAAGAAATACATAGATAGGTACTCACCATTTTTCGAATAACATTTTTTGATACGCCTTAGGTTTTAATTTTTTAAATGATCTTTTATTTTTAACAATTCGGTTTATGAAACGCTAGGATAACGCACGAGATCATTGTGGCGACACTTGGAGAGGCCACCATTGTGGCGACACTTGGGGGAGGCCAACATTGTGGCGACGCTTGTTGGAGACCAACGTTGTGGCGACACTTGAGGGAGGCCCACATAGGCCTCCTAGTATCGCCTCAATGGTCTCGTGCGTTATTTATTTACTTAATCTTCATGCAACACAAAGTACATAGGCGGACTTAATGCCTTAGGCATTCTCTACCAGTCAATTCAGTCAGACCATTATGGCGACATTTGGGGGAAGAACACATAGGCCTCCCCCAAGTGTCGCCACAATGGTCTCGTGCGTTAGCCAAGCGTTCGAGACCAATGTGGCGACACTTACAGAAGCCCACATAGGCCTCCCCCAAGTGTTGCCACAATGGCTGGACATCCAACAGTGGACATCTTTCGACTGAAATGATGATGATAATGGGACTAAGTTTCCCGCGCGGTTTCACCCGTTTTCTTATAGGAACTTACCCTACTGCAACGCCCCCGTAGCTCGTAGCATGAGAGTCTATGTCATGTAATGTAGAATATGTATCTCAGGGATAGGGTTTTTCTAAATGATTATTATAACATCTGAATATACATTTTATACATGAAATCAACTATACTTTTCTTCCGTTTCCAAGAATAATGAAGTTATACCTTACGTACTGCATTACACTACACTGTGACGCTAGGCAAGCGCACGCTATGGTAGGTACTATCACTTGCAAAAGTCCATAAGAATTCTTAAAACTTATTCGTTTGACGTTTAGTTTGACTTACGACCTTTTATTTTCAAGTTTCGCCAACAAATGATTGAAATTCACAATTTCATCAACTTATCATAAGTCAAGATGGCCCAGTGGTATAGGCACACAGATTGAAACGCAAATCAGTGTGCCGCAAGTTCAAATCCCACGCAATTATTGACTTTTTGTAAGTTCTTACCCGATTGGAAGTTATGTATTTGCATTACATATATTAAATTATTCTTTAACTTGTTCACACATTTCTTAGAGTTAGAAAGGTAGATCACAAAAAAACTAAATAAAGAATTAGATTTCTGCGAGGTAGACATGAGTTTTAACTTAACCGAAATGAACTGTCGTTTGGTTGTAGTTGTTGGTTAGTGACGTGAGGTTGACAGTATTGTAATATTCGCAAAATGCAGGCTAATATTAGTATTGAAGTGAGGGCGACTATCATTGGGCTGCATAAAAGTGGTCTTAATAAAACACAAATATCTGAAGAAACCGGACTGAATGTGAGTATAATAGCTATTAATGAATTGTAACTTTATTACAAATTAATCTTCTAATTAAAACGTATGCCATTTATGAATCCATTCATCGTATCTTTATGAGGTTTAAAAGAGAAATACGTAAATCGTTGGGTTTATTGGATTGGTTATTGGATTAATAAATGCAGTTTTATTTTAAAATTATATTCAATAATTATGATTATTAACATTTTATATAATGAAAATGAAGTGAAGTAGGTATAGCTGCCTAATATATATTTTTTTTTATTTTAGAAAAATACTGTAAATCTTTGGCTAAAAAGATATGAGGAAGAAGGTAGCCTTGCTAGTCGAAAGAGAAGTGGGAGACCGAAGCTTATTAGCGAGGCGCAGCGACGACATATGGTGGACGTATACGAAACGAATGGTTTCGCACCAACGAGACATTTTGCGGAATTATATGACACCTCGATGGATACTGTTCGCCGTGCACTTCACGCTGAAGGCGTGCATCACAGAAAACCTGCTAAAAAGCCGTACTTGACAGAGAGGCACAAACAAGAACGATTACGTTTCGCACTAAATATTTAATGTTAACTAAACTAAATGGCCTACCATTTTATTTTAACATATCTGTGATTATTCGTTAACAAACACTGTATTATTGTGTTTACTTTCGTTTAAAACAGCTATATCTTTTAACTTGTGCCATCGCCTCATCTTAAAAATGCAGTGAACTCGCTATCAATTTTGTTGACAATAATCATGAGTCTATTTCGTTTTTTATTCTTCTACCCGCACTGTTTTAACATAATACTATAGTTCAATTTATTTTTCTCATCTAATTGACGATTATCTTGTGAGAACTAAAGTTCTTTTAACAGAAATTGAGGTTTGGTTTCAATCTTCTTTTCGTCAAGAAAATGAACAATTAAGCTATGACCTCAATACATTCATTGTGACGTTACACAAAAATAAAATGTTTACAAAGTCCAAATCATATATCACTTTTCAATAAATAACTGGATATAAACAATTACCTATATTTTATTTTATTAAAATTTGAATATCCGTTCATTGTTACGTTATTCATATTATGAATGGTCTAAGTGGGTATACTTCCAACAAACAATCTTAGGCGAACATAGATAACGGTTACAAGATAACTTTTTGTCTAGGTAACAATTCGACGTCACAATTCTCATAAATGTTTAATTTGTAAATATAAAGAATAAACATTTTTATTAAACACGTCTTTTTATTTCCACCTTATAACATCGAAAAAATGTAACAACTAAATAATTGCAAATTACGAATGTGATTCTTCTTGTGGTTAATAGATCACATTCGTAATTTGCAACTATTTAGTGCAAAAAATGCAATAGTATTTTTCATAGAAATATAAAAAAACAACTATATCAATATAGATTGGGAATTTTCAAAGTAAGAAATAACTGCAACGGACCGACCATGATTTGAACTCGGGTTACGTGATTTGCGAATCCAACACTTAGTTCACACGGCTACCAGCACATGACGTATTTGCGCGAATTTTGCTATGGTAAGAACAGAAAAATAATAATGTTTTTAAGCTCAGTGCGACGACAGTTCCTTAGTGTGTGTTATCTGTGGAATGTGGATACTCATACATGCGCACACATACGCACGGCAGTATCGCGCTCGCTCGGTTCGTAGCAATGTAATCTTTAGCGTTCCTATGGACTTTTGCGGCCTTACTGTACCTATGTATGTCGCACAGCCAGCGCGATCAACTCGCCACTCGCTGCGCCGACGAATTGACGGGGAACGCGGTACCGAATTTTTACCTACATGCAGTATTACAACCCCGTCTTAAGACGTTTCTGACCATGAATTTTCTGCTATATGATTAATTACGAGTATTATGGATATAAACATTATGCCAAAAGATGGTTCTGACTAATAAAATTATGAGTTTTTCATGTATGAAAAATGAGTGAACGCGAAATAATTTTCTGCGAAATGAGTAGCTCAAGGTCAAACATTCCCCGTCGAATACGAGACGCTTGAGCACGGCAAGCAATTGAATAATAAAAGTAAAATCTTTGAGTGATGATGTAAAGTTAATTCGTGTCGGTGGGCGAAAAGAAGCGCCAGGCTGTTCATTTGAAAGGAAACATCCCATTCTACTTCACGCTTCACATAGATTTACAAAACTATATTTAGAAAGAGAGCATATACCTATAAACAACCTGCACGCTGGCCCGCAGTTGCTATTGCAGCTGGCGACAGTGAGAGGAACTGTGTGGCCAGTACACAGCCGTAATCTCGCGAGGCGCATCGTTAATAACTGCGTGCGATGCAGGCGTCTGCGAGGTAAAACTTTATGCCCTAGAATGGGTGAATTGCCTTGTTAGCGGGCAAACCCAGGTTATCCCTTCCTATCCGTTGGTTTATTTATGCATATTTGTTTGCCTGCATTATAAATGCATTCACCTTGAGGCAGTCAGTAATTTGACGAAGGATGCATTTATAATGACCCTCAGGAGATTCATTGCTTGTCGCGGAAAACCAGCGGAAATATTTAGCGATAATGGAGCAAATTTCGTGGCCGCGGCTAAAGAAATAGGAGATTTCCTAAAGCTAACAGGTGTGGTAATCTTGGCTGATGGTGAGGTGTAGGTAATGGTACTTGATAATATGGTTGGTGATACACTACGGGTATCTTCTGTGACGACGTACGCAGGCTTCAATTGGTTGATCGATATGTTTGCTTGCCGATTGGGTAGTTGTATATTGTAGACTTTATCTGCGGGACGCACACAAAACAGTTACTGCGTTGCGATTGGCATGCGCGCGCGTCGCCTCTCTAGTGGGCGTATACAAGACATATGTCCGGAGCAGCGATTGGACAATAGTTTTGGCGTCAAGAAAGGGAACATTTAGTTAGTTAAAGCGTAACGCATACGAACAAAGTGACTTTAGTGGTCAATTAGCTTTAGTAGGACATTCGGTACACTATTATTGGTTAAGAGTTTTGTAGATATTAAGTTAGCATTTCTTATTGGTTAAGTTCTTAGTCCGAAACATTGTACATTAGATAGTATAAAAGGAGGTGTATAGTAAAACTGTACACATTCAGTTTTGTAATCAACATTATTAATTTCCACCTCCTACTACTATCCCCAAAAAACCATAACTTTCAAATTCATACCTCCTTACTCTCCTCATTTCAGTGGCATATGAGAGGCGGGGTAAAATCGGCCAAGCACCATATAAAAAATGTTATTGGCAATAGCCACTTGACCTACGAAGATACATCAACTTTGTTTGCACAGGTGGAGGCAATTTTAAACAACCGTCCCCTGTGCCCGGTGTCCTCCAATCCTGACGATCTCCTTCCACTTTCGCCAGGACACTTTATCATCGGGAGGCTCTTGACTGCACTGCCAGCTCCAACCCTGGATGACATCAGCCACGACCGTGTCAAGCGTTACGAGCGTCTAGAAAGAATACGGCAGCACTTCTGGCAAAGATGGAACAAAGAATATCTGTCGGAGTTACAGCAAAGAACCAAGTGGCGGACTGATACATCCGAATTGAACGTCGGAGATACCTAATAATATGGTGCTGCTAGCAGACGACAATGCCTCGCCGCTGCAATGGACACTCGGACGCGTGCTGCGTCTCATCTACGGACCGGACAAAATACTTACCGATGACCTTAAAGATAATGTAGACATTCAAAGGGAACGCACACCTCGCGGTTGTGCAGGGTCTTTGCGTTTAAAAAGCCTCAACCTCCACACTTCCGCGGGATGTAGTCTCATCACCGAGGATCGTCGGATGCATCACCCGCATCCGATTTGCCGTCAGCAATGTACGGACTCGTCTATCCAGGGCGTCAAGTTCGGTCTGAGTCCATTTGAGTATGCCAAAAGAGTACATTAAAACCGGCATGACATAACCGTTGAAGGCGCGCACCTTATTTCCGCCCGACAGAAGGCTATTTAATACCTTCTTCAGGCGACCAAAGAAGCGCTCCTTCAGCGATTGCTTCATGTCAGCATTGTTAATGCCTAAGGCTTCTGACATACCCAAATACTTATAAGTTTCGGTCGAGGAAAGTGATCTAAGGTGTATGGAATCCGGGAGTTAAATTCCCCCGGATTCCATAATCTCCCCTCGCTTTACATGCATGCCTGCACATTTGTCCAAACCAAATTCCATCCTGATGGCGCTACTGAAAGTTTCAGTTACCTTCAGTAGCCCCATCAGTTGCAAATTGATGGGGGCAAATTCAAGCAAGGGCAATTTCAGGTCATCCATGTAAAGAAGGTGAAATATGACCTGACCACCTCTTCTCAACCGATAGCCCAGTCCTGAATCCTCCAGCAATGTGCTAAGAGGATTCAGGGCTAAGCAAAACCAAAGCGGACTCAGACTGTCGCCCTGAAATAATCCCCGTTTAATCCAAATAGGCTCATCATTCCCCTGGATCGGTCGACATCCTGGATAGCGAAGGACCGTCTTCCATTGCCTCATACATGACTCAAGAAAGGTGCGTAAAGTTATATCTATTTTGTATAACTCCAACACCCTTATGAGCCATGTATGTGGAACAGAGTCATAGGCCTTTTTGTAATCTATCCAACATGTCGACAAATCCTTGCGGGATCGACGAGTCTGTTGGCTTATGGCCATGTCTATGAGGAGTAGCTCCTTAGTACCCCGGGACCCATTCCTACATCCATTCTGAGAGGGAGAAATAATCTGATTATTCTCTATGTGTATTTTAATTTTTGCTCTCAGGATGGATGTAAGTTTATAGACCGTTGACAAACATGTAATTGGTCTATAGTTCTTGGGATCCCCGGGGTTACCTGTCTTATGGATCAGGTGGCTAACGCCAGTTGTCAGGTATTCTGGTAGCGAGCCAGACTCTAAGGTTGACTAGAATTGCGACGCTAAGGGCGCGTGTGAGCTGCTATACCATTTCAGCCAGAAATTTTGCAGTCCGTCCGGTCCTGGTGATTTCCAGTTCGGTAACGGACGAACTGCTTTGGCTACATCCTCTGGGGTGATGGTAACTTTATCCATTTCTGGTATAGCTTCACACACACGCTCGACGTCACGCATCCAGTCACCCTCAGTGTGACTGACAGGTACCGACCAAATGTTTCGCCAGAATGTAATCGTGGCAAAATCATCCGGGCGGCACTCGTCAATCACACTGTGTTCAGGCCGCTCCCAAGCTCTGTACACCCACCTCTCATCGCTCTGAAACATGCGATTCTGCGAGAACCGGTCAACTCGCCGCTTATGCCGCCGAATGCGGCTCGCCTATGCACAATCTTTCAGCTTCAGGAAGTCGATGCGCTCTGTGACACGAGACATGTATCCTTGAGGTCTAATACCTGTTCCCAAAAACGCCCGTCTCACAAAGCGCATCACTCGTGGTCGTGTATTACCCTCCCTGAAGCAGTGTAGTTTGCCGATGAGTACTCTGGCCTCATCGATACGCCTCTCAATCCTGCATTGCCAGGCTGGTACAGCAGACTTCGGTCGAATAGTTCCATCTATATTTGGAAACTTAATGTTGGCTAAACGACATGCCGTAACAGCCCCACAATACAAGATTGAGTGCGTATCTACAAAGTTCTCGCTACTCTCAAAGATATTTTTGAGCAACGAGTCCAAAGCACACACCAGCGCCGTATTTTTTTTGTGCATGGGTAGCCGTGGCAAACGAGGCCTAAGCTCAGTCGGAGTCGACATGTACTCGCACGACGCATCCTTCAGTGCGCTCTTCAATCTTTCGTTGCACTATCTACTTACTGTGGCAACCCTATCATCTGCATCATCATTATTATGGTCGGACCGCGGCGAGATTGCGTTAGTAGTCGGCGTTGCCGCGGTCTGTGTTTGTGTAGATGTCAAGACGATTTGGTTGCTCAGTATCTCTGAGCGCAGCCGATCAAGTGCACCGTCGTCCAACCTGTGGTTGCGTTGGATAACCCGCACCTGATCCGACAATCGTTGAGCCGAGACGTTCACGGTTGTTTCCAGGTCCTGAAAAAGAGACAGCATCCTTTCACGGTACGCAGTGAGGTTAGTTCCCCCCTCTGTAGACCCGTAATATGCGCGCATGACGTTCTCGTTCATTGACTGAGTCCATCTCATACGCTGCACACAACCACCGGCAGCGGGGACACGGTTTGGGGCCGGTTGGCCCTAGGTCCCATGCTCTTCGGTGGCCGGCCTCTCCCCGACCGGCGAACAGTACATACTCGTCGCTCGAACTCGACGCAACTGCAGCCACCGGTGACACTTGTGATCCGGGGTCCGGCGGCGGCGAGGCGGAGCTGAGCGACGAGCCTGGGGATGGATGTCGTGCGCGTCGTGCAGCTGCTCTGGTTAACATATTTCTTTCGATTCATTCCATTTTTTCAGTTTGTTGTTGTGTCGTCGTTTATGACAGACATTTGGTGTTTTTTCTTATTCTTCTATTTTCATAGATTATTTTATTTGTTTGCTTGGTTTGGATAGGTTTTCGCATTGTAAAATTATTAAGGCTTCTTATCAAAGACATTAAATATATACTACCAATAGACAGGACATAGCGAACAAAAGTCCAAACCGATACTTGTTACTTGATAGTAACAAGTCGCTCAGTCTAGTATGACACCCCTAAACGTCAAGTCGTGTTTGTATCCGCTTTAGGCACTAAAAGAAAATCATTTTCTGAGAAAATGTGCTGAGTTGCGCATTACGCTATTGCAAATCTTGTAATAGTAAAATTATTGGACCTAACTTCGGTTTATTTTCGTAAATCTTCTTGGTATTTACGCAGTAATTAATTAAAATTCAACAATTTCCACGAATAGTTCTAGAACATTTGCTGATTTTATGAAAGCGCCATCTATTGCTGAAAAGTTTAACCTTATCTAGCACACACCAGTGGCGTAGCGTAGGTTTTCGCTGCTTGGGGTCGACCAGCAATACGCCGCCCTTTGTTGTTTATTATTTTTAAGAACACCAGTATTAAGAACGACTGCAGGTATCCCGTCGGGGCCACTAGCTTTATTCTTACGTACGTCTTTCTGATGGATACGAATATCCGACAGACTCGTCACGTACCCATCAGGAGAAACAGGGGGCGGTGCGTCACCGGAATTCAGATGCGAAGATTCCGCATTAAGAGAGGCAATTATGTTTGCTTTCTCCTCAGCGGTGTGAGCCAGGGACCCGTCGGGTTTCAGCAATGGCGGTGGTGAGGGACGGCAGAAGTTCGATTCACTCGAGTTTGCAGGGACCAAAACGCTTTACTACCAACTACCAACTATGTTTGTTCCCTATTCGGCCAATGTGGTCAAACTGAGACCTCCACAACACCTTAAGAGTCAGGTCACTTGCCTTGCGCATACGAGTGTTGGCCCAAGGTCGGTATGCGCGTGTTTAATTGCGTCAGCGTGAACACACTCAGTGCCAAGTCATGGTTGAGCTTGGTCCGACATTGTTACGTCAGAGAATGAACTTGGATTAATAAAAAGCAATATACCTGCTGCAGCACGCAGGGTAGACTTAAAATCGACATCAAAATTTGCTTGGCACGTACGTAACATTGCGCTCGCAATTTCGAATATTTTAGTTTTTGTTTTTCCAAATAAATAAATTGGCGCTTTTTGCCGCCTCCTTTCGTATGCCGCCTAGGGCCATGGCCCCCACCGCCCTCCCCTCCCCAAGCTACGCCACTGGCACAAACTGAAGCTTCTACCACGAGCTCATAACGTGATCTATTTTACGACCTAAACCGAACTGTTAGATCCTTTTTCGTTCGTACTACTGACATTTTAACATATCATGGTAAAGCCCCTGGCCACCTACCGAGCAATAGTTAAATTTATAAAAATTTTGACAAATTTAATTCGCGTGATTGCTATTCAAAGCTAGATGGCGTCACTGAGAGATAGGATGACAGTTTTTCTAAGACATTTCTCCTGATAGCCGCTCTATTGTATCTCTTTAAATCTCTTTGCTTCTTATAAAGTAAAAATTGTTTCACTGTTTTGGAAAAAGAGCGAGTTTTACAAATTTAAAATGGAATAGAAAAAATATGTGACTTGTTACTAGAGTGTTGCCAGGTTATTATTATTATTAAAATATTAAGAGTCGCGGATATCAACAATACTAAGGGCTATGTACGCCGGTCCTTGGTACGGCTCAGCCCGTTACCAACAGCGGATGAACTCAAGGGTTGAAAGGGTCAGTCTTTCAACGACCGGGAAGATGTTCCGGCGCAGCTACAAGCGCCTACTCAAAAAATTGTACAAATCATTGCCGACATAATTTTGACAGGCGTTTGCTAATTTATACCAAAATTGTTTAGTCTCCTTCACTAGCGCCGGAACATCTTTTACTTTTGGTTAGACAACGATATATCGAATCGTGATCAGAATATTTTGATAAAAGTTCTTTAACAAAAGGCAATTGGTACAGGACGACTCAACCAATCACTTCCTCGGATGCTCTGGTTCAGCGACGGAAAATTGAATAGACAGGAGTTTGTGATGGCTTTGAGACCCCGATCCGGCCACAACCTACTCAACAGCTTTGGATTTATGATGCGCAAAGTCCATTCTCCCAATTGTGTTCTCTGTGGCACTGTAGAAGATGTCATGTGTCAAATTTGTTAAATTTACGATGCCTCACGTAAGGCAGGTAGAAACTAGTGTGCTAATAAAAGGTAAAGAATTGAGTCCTGAAGACACTACAGTGTTCTTGGGTATAACTCTTGATGCTAAGCTTCAGTGGGGCCCTCACATAGATAAGTTGTCGAAAAAACTTAGCTCTGCCGCATACGCTGTTAGACAAATTCAAAATCTAACTGACTTAGAGACAGCTCGTTTAGTTTACTTCAGTTATTTTCATAGTGTCATGTCGTACGGTATTCTATTATGGGGAAATGCCGCCGATATCCAAACGATTTTTGTTTTGCAGAAAAGGGCCATTCGTTCAATTTATAAATTAAGTCCCAGATACTCCCTCAGAGATAAATTTAAAAATATTAATATTTTGACTGTGCCATCTCAGTATATCTATGTAAATATTTTGTATGTTCATAAAAATAAAAACATGTTTAAAAAATACAGTGACATTCACAACGTTAATACTAGGAACAAACACAAGTTAGTGGTTCCTGCCACCAGGCTCAAAAAAATAGGACGCTCATTTAGATGCCAAAGTATACATTTTTATAATAAGCTTCCCAGTCCTATTCAGGAACTTAGCATTAATAAATTCAAAATATTTGTAAAGCGAAAACTTTGCCAAAAGGCTTTTTATACTGTAAAAGAGTATCTTGAGGATAAAACGGCTTGGGATTGACCTGCTCCAGTACCTACTCACTATAATTATTATCATTTGAATGTTTTTTTTGTTTTAACTGCCTTTTTTTTTATTGACGATTGTTGTTGTTTTACAATTATGATATTGTATATATATATATGTAATATGTTAGATGATACGGGAGTAAATAACGCACAATTTGATTTATCTAAAAATAGAAATGTTTAATGTTATTATAGAATTAAAACACTCAAATTAATTGAGATCAAATATCTACACATTATGAATATTATGATCTACTAACCTAAAAATAGAAAAATCGACAATTAAAGGTTTTTTACTTCCAATATTTTAGTAGATCGACACTGTATTACTTTACTTAGTTAAACTAGCAATTTTATGAAATTTACTTCCTTTTCTTATTACTTTTGGGCAGTAAATAAATCAATTTACGAGCAGGCAAAATTCTCTATCTCGGGTGTGCTGTCATCAGCTGTCATTGTCGTTTTGTTAGGCAGCGTACACATACTCGTATATAGGGCTACGTACACAACATACAGTATATAAAGCTTACATCTCCCCCCCTCAAAAGCGCAAATTAGCTGGGGTTAATTTGAGTAATCAAACGGGAATGAGCTTTGTCACATGGTACAATCCCAAGGACTTTTTATTCTTTCCAGTGTTAATTCTGCACAGTGAATCTGATATCATTTCTTCAATCTCAAAAGGACCAATTCTAATTTCATCCATTTTAGATCTGTTTAACTTATTACAGTCCATTATGTAAACCATGTCGCCTTTTTGAAACTTGTAATCTATTCTATTTTTGTCAAAAATAGCCTTGTTCAATTCATGTGATTTTTTTGATCTGAGAAATGCTGTATGTCGGTCTTTTTCCAGTTCTCCGGGTTCCGTTTGTTTTTTTTTTAGGTCAATTGGTAGTACATCGGTTGGTTCTCCACTTAACAAATATAGAGGCGAATAACCTGTCACTGTGTGGTTTGTTGAGTTGTAGGCTTTCACACAATCCATTGCCACGCTTGTCCATGCTGTTTTTTTTTCTTTGCTATTCAAGGCACATCTAATCCTATTTACCAGCGTCTGATTCAACCTCTCATTATGACCATTTGAAAAAGGAGCATCCACTGCTGTAAAAATTAAATTAACGGAGTGGTCCTTTAAATATTTTTTAAACTCTTTTGAATTCAGTGCTGGATATTGATCGGAGAGCAATATCTCAACTTCATTGTCCTTGATCACTTGATCTACCAGTTTTATAAAGTCCTTAGTCAGTTGTGTCTTCGAGCATGAAATGTATGCATAACGTGTGAAATGATCCATTAACAAGTGTAGATATTTTTTTGAAGACCTGTTGCCACCAAATCCTCCTATTGTGTCTATGGACATGATTTCGAAAGGTTTTTCTGCCGGTCCTAATTGTGACATGAGTCCATAATTTCTATTTAATCGTGATTTGTTTTTTATACAAACTTCACATTGACGGCAAATCAACTTTATATTATCCAGTAGGTTTGGTGCTGTGTAGAAAGGTCTTATTTTTGACTCGATCTGATTTATTCCTACATGACAGAAATGCTCATGCACCTTTTTTATTAATATCTTACTGTAGTCTTCGGACAAAACGATTTTTTTGTTCTTGTTATTCCATTTATAATATATACCATTTTCTCTAATAAAACGATGTTTGTTCTTTATGTTTGGATTTTTGTTCTGATCCTCCAATATTTCCTCAATCCTTACAATATTTACTGTTTTCAAGTTATCTTCTTCGTTTTCGTGGCTTTCATACACAGGATTTCTGCTTAAGCAGTCCGCTTCTGTATTGTTTCTACCTGGGTTGTATTTTATAACAAAGTTGTATTGTGATAGGTAATGAGTCATGTCTCCCAGTTCATCATCTGTTCTGTTTTTTATGTTTAAATTTTCTAACGGCTTGTGATCTGTGTAAATTGTGAATGAATTTCCTATTAGCCAGTGTTGCCAAAATTTTAAACTTTCTTTTATGGCTAAGCATTCTAAAAATATGGCTTTCTTCTTTTTTTGTGATTCATTCAACTTTTTTGAAAAGTATGCTACTGGTTTGATTTCTCCACTTTTCTGGGTTTGTTTTAGTATTGCACCAATTCCTTTTATACTTGCATCAGTGTATATAAAAGTTGGCGCCTCTCGGTCGAAAATAGCCAGAATTGGGGCAGAGCATAAATTATTTTTTATTGTTTGGAAAGCTTTTTCACAATCAGCTGACCAATCAAAATTGACGTTTTTTCTAAGTAAATTGTGTATTGGGTCAAGAGTTATTGTAGCATTAGGAATATATTTATTATAAAAATTTACTTTACCTAGAAATTGTCTTATTTGTTTCTTGTTTTGTGGTGCTGCAAATTCTGCTATAGATCTGAGGTTATCTTTCAAAGGTGTGATTGTATTACCTTTTACTATATGTCCCAAGAATTTTACAGACTGTGCTGCAAATTTACATTTTGTTAATTTCAGACGGAATCCTTCTTCAGCAATCGCATCCAGCAGTTTCGATAAATGGTCCATATGTTCATTAAAAGTTTTCGAAAACACCATAATATCATCAATGTAGTTCATCACAAAATTTGACAGGTTATGTTTTCTTATTATATTAGTTAGGATTCTTTGGAAAATTGCCGGAGACGTTTTCAGTCCAAATGGAAGGCAAGTCCATTGATAATGACCTTCTTGTGTAACAAAACCTGTCTTTTCTCTGTCGCTGATCCTCAAAGGTATAGACCAAAAAGCAGAATTAATATCGAGAGTAGTAAAATACTTACAGTTTATCGTTTTTACCATTAGATCTTCAATTAGAGGAAACGGCTGCGGCTGTGGGATAATAATCTTATTAAGATCTCTAAAGTCGATACATAATCTTGACTTTTTTCCTTCATCCCGTTTGAATGCTAATGTTACTGGTGCTGCAAATGGGCTATAAGATTCTTCAATTAATTCATTCTTTAGCAATTGTCCAATTTGTTTCTCGATTTCTTCTTTATCATCTAAGGAACATCTGTATGGTCTTTTTGAGCAATATTTTTCTACTTGTAGGTCTATAAATGCTTCATAGTTTTTTACTTGGCCTACATCATATTTATCTTTGGCAAATATGTGTTTATAATCATTTAATAATGCACTAATCTTCATTCTTTGGTCATGATCCAAGTAAGTAGTATCTATATCAAATTTATTCACATCTATGCCTTCATTGAAATTTATTTCATAGTTAAATATTTCTGAATTTAACTCTCTGGTTTCAATTTCTTGAATACTATATTTTTTGTCTTCAGTTGGGCTGATATATTTGTTTGCACTTGGGTTGGCATTTTTCTGAAGTTGGATGTTTAAATTCCCATCATGGGTCAACCCAAACCGCTTTATTGTATCCAGTCCCAAAAGCAAATCATGAGTGAAGTTTTTATCATTGCAAATAAATGCATTTATTTCCTTTTCAATATTCAGTATTTTCCCATTTAATCTTATTAAACCTGTTGTTTTTCCCCCACCACCAATTGTATTGAATTTATTTTCAAAGTAATTTTTCTTTGTTGACATTGGATTTATCACTTAATTTCTCCAAAATTTCCAATAATTTTCCATCTGTAATAGATTGGCTTGTGACTTGAGTCATTTCTTGTAATAAATAATCATTAAACGCCATATTTCCAACATCATCTTTGTATAGTGCTAAAACATCACTTGGCACGGACATCCACACTTTTCTGTTATGACCTCTTCTCTGTAATGTTTTTTTTATTTTCAAAAATTCTGGTAATTTTGTCAATTGAAGGTGGTGTTTCGCTGCTTGGAAACATGGCGGTATGAGATATGTTATTCCATCCTCTTTTGTTATTGATTTTATAATTATGATGTTATTCTTCGGATCTTCATCTGCTGCCAGCTCAACTTCAAATTGTAATCTTGCCATGATCTCCTATTTTCCAATCAAACTTTCGAAATTGTCGATTTGTAATATGTTAGATGATACGGGAGTAAATAACGCACAATTTGATTTATCTAAAAATAGAAATGTTTAATGTTATTATAGAATTAAAACACTCAAATTAATTGAGATCAAATATCTACACATTATGAATATTATGATCTACTAACCTAAAAATAGAAAAATCGACAATTAAAGGTTTTTTACTTCCAATATTTTAGTAGATCGACACTGTATTACTTTACTTAGTTAAACTAGCAATTTTATGAAATTTACTTCCTTTTCTTATTACTTTTGGGCAGTAAATAAATCAATTTACGAGCAGGCAAAATTCTCTATCTCGGGTGTGCTGTCATCAGCTGTCATTGTCGTTTTGTTAGGCAGCGTACACATACTCGTATATAGGGCTACGTACACAACATACAGTATATAAAGCTTACATATATATATTATTATTATTTTTTAACAATTATGACATGTTTATTTTTACTATTTGACTGATTTTTTTTTTATATACTTAAGTACTTTTTTTTTTACAATTTGTAATATTTACACTTTTGTAAATTTTATTATTGTGAATGTGAGAACTATGTGGATTACTCTTTCCTTTTCTTTTATTTTCACATGATGTCTGGCAGTTTTGAGTATTTGATGTGGCCTACCCAAATGTCCTTTCTTTGGCATTGTTCGTCAAGTCGTTGAGCTCCTTAGTAGTCCTGAGTTGAGCTACACGCATATTGACAAATGCTTGCACCGACTGGACAGGTCCACTTAGAACTGTGTGGTTCTTTCTTCAAAAGACCATCTCAGGCTCAATCTGCATGGTTCTCATATGATTTGACCATTACATGTTTTGCTGTATGGACTTTAAAAGAGACTTTGACCCCTGAGTTTGTTTCGGTGTTTCTTCTCAGGGTAGTCAACTAGGAAACACCGGCCTCATCTAGCATTAATTGACGAAAAAAAAAAATTGACGTGTAAAAGTGTTTTTATAAAACCTACTTGCAAAATAAAGATCATTTATCATTCATTTATCATTTATCATGTGTGTGTAGCAATGTCATCATATCCTATCGGAGTGTTTGAGTATGTGGTCCAAAGATGTTTAGCCAACTTACAGTTTTAATGTGGGCTTCTATAATAGCGTTCTAGCCACACCTTTAACAAATGCTAGAATACTTTATCGTATTACTTGTATTAAGTCATCGGGGTGACATAATCTGTATAAAAAAAAAACCGGAAATAAAATGAGATTGAAAAAATATTGTTTGTTGTGGTAAACAGCTACTAGTAGATCAGATGTAAATGGAGGAGTCAACAGTGCTTGATTGAGATGTTGATTAGGCTTACACAAGGAAAGAAAATTAAAAATATATACTGGATAAAAACTAAAATATGTAAACGCCTGAGGAAATATACATCGCAATTAGTAACACGACGTGAATAGAATCATTGTGGCAGGCGTTAAGATTGCTTTGCGCGCGCCGGGCCTTGATACAGGCCATGGTCCGGAGCGAGGAGGAATTGCAGGCGGTCGCCTCCTTCTACGAAGCAATAATGCTAGCAAAAGAAGCGGCCGCACGTGCGAGGCAGTGGCCCTCGCGCTCCGGCCGGGATTCCGATCTCGATTTCCGGCCGCCGTAGACGCGGGCTTGCGGACGTCGAACAATCGGTAGCTCGCCGTCCAACCATCCGGTAACCGTTCGGACCGAGCTCAATTCGTCGACGGTGCGTAGTGTTCCATGCGTGTCTCAAGGAGCTTTCAGCAACTGTAAATGATAAATGATAAATAAATGATAAATGATATTTAGTAAATAGGTTTTAAAAAACACTTTTACACGTCAATTTTTGGAACGAAGTTCCTTATCGCGCGTTGTGAAAGGGGGCTAGACGGAAAAAATTCTCACGAAAAATTGTACCGAAACTTTTACTGTCAAAATATAAATCCAAGATGGCGGCTGCAAGAAATTATCAACTTTTTCGTCATGGGTGTCGTATTCATGGTTTTCGAGGGTGTTGAAACCGATGATACTGTCAAAATATAAATTCAAGATGGCGGCTGCAAGAAATTATCAAATTTTTCGTCATGGGTGTCGTTTTCATGGTTTTCGAGGGTGTTGAAACCGATAGTACTGTCAAAATATAAATCCAAAATGGCGGCTGCAAGAAATTATCAAATTTTCCGTCATGGGTGTCGTTTTCATGGTTTTCGCGGGTGTTGAAACCGATAGTACTGTCAAAATATAAATCCAAGATGGCGGCTGCAAGAAATTATCAAATTTTTCGTCATGGGTGTCGTTTTCATGGTTTTCGAGGGTGTTGAAACCGATAGTACTGTCAAAATATAAATCCAAGATGGCGGCTGCAAGAAATTATCAAATTTTTCATCATGGGTGTCGTTTTAATGGTTTTCGAGGGTGTTGAAACCGATGGTACCGTCAAAATATAAATCCAAGATGTCGGCTGCAAGAAATTATCAAATTTTTCGTCATGGGTGTCGTTTTCATGATTTTCGAAGGTGTTGAAACCGATGGTACCTACTGTCAAAATGTAAATCCAAGATGGCGGCTGCAAGAAATTATCAACTTTTTCGTCATGGGTGTCGTTTTCATGGTTTTCGAGGGTTTTGAAACTGATGGTACTGTCAAAATATAAATCCAAAATGGCGGCTGCAAGAAATTATCAAATTTTCCGTCATGGGTGTCGTTTTCATGGTTTTCGAGGGTGTTGAAATCGATGGTACTGTCAAAATATAAATCCAAGATGGCGGCTGCAAGAAATTATAAAATTTTTCGTCATGGGTGTCGTTTTCATGGTTTTCGAGGGTGTTGAAACCGATGGTACTGTCAAAATGTAAATCCAAGATGGCGGCTGCAAGAAATTATCAACTTTTTCGTCATGGGTGTCGTTTTCATGGTTTTCGAGGGTGTTGAAACCGATAGTACTGTCAAAATATAAATCCAAGATGGCGGCTGCAAGAAATTATAAAATTTTTCGTTATGGGTGTCGTTTTCATGGTTTTCGAGGGTGTTGAAACCGATAGTACTGTCAAAATGTAAATCCAAGATGGCGGCTGCAAGAAATTATCAACTTTTTCGTCACGGGTGTCGTTTTTATGGTTTTCGAGGGCGTGGAAACCGATAGTACTGTCAAAATGTAAATCCAAGATGGCGGCTGCATGAAATTATCAACTTTTTCGTCATGGGTGTCGTTTTCATGGTTTTCGAGGGTGTTGAAACCGATTGTACTGTCAAAATGTAAATCTAAGATGGTGGCTGCAATAAATTATCAACTTTTTCGTCATGGGTGTCGTTTTCATGGTTTTCGAGGTTGTTGAAATAGTGCTGTCAAAATGTACATAAAATGGGATAGTATTTTTTAGTTTCTTGTATTGGCTAGACGGAAAAAATTCTCACGAAAAGTTGTAACGGTACTTTTTGCTATAGTAAGCTATTGTAAGCCATGCGGCGTGCGCATGTTTCTCTGTCTGTCTCTCTCTCTCTCTCTCTCTTATAGAAAGCAAGCCAGAACGGAACTTCGTTCCATCCGGGTGTCCCTTGACACCTCAGTAGTTTTTTTTTCGTCAGTTTATGCTAGATGAGGCCGGTGTTTCCTATCTGACTACCCTGAGAAGAAACACCGAAACAAACTCAGGGGTCAAAGTCTCTTTTAAAGTCCATACAGTAAATATGTAATGGTCAAATCACATGAGAACCATGCAGATTTGTCTGAGATGGTCTTTTGAAGAAAGAACCATACAGATTTGAGTGGACCTGTCCAATCAGTATAAGCATTTGTCAGTATTCGAAAAGCTCAACTTAGGACTACTAAGGAGCTCCACGACTTGACGAACAATACCAAAGAAAGGACATTTGGGTAGGCCGCAGAAAATACTCAAATTGCCAGACATACGTTAAAATTACTGAATAGAAAAGAAAAAGCAATCAACATAGTCCTCACATTTACAATAATCTAAGGAAATTAATAGTTTACAAAATATTTGGCAAAGTAAATATTTATGTCAAAAAAAAAAATAATACTTTAAGTACTTAAAATGTATACACGTCAATTTTTAAAATAAAATAAAAATAATCTCCAATGTCAAATTGTAAAAAATTAAATAAAAGAAAAAGAACATTTGAAAATAAAAATAATTAAAAAAAATACAAAAAGAAGATAAAAATTAAAATATCAACAGTTGTAGTAGGCACTGGAGCAGGTCAATCCCAAGCCTTCTCGTCCTGAATATAGTCCTTTACAGTGTAAAAAGCCTTTTGACAAAGTTTACGTTTTACAAATGATTTGAACTTATTAAGGCTTAGTTGTTGAATATGACTAGGAAGTTTATTATAGAAGTGTTTACATTGGCATCTAAATGAGCCCCCTATTTTTTTGAGCCTGGTTGCAGGAACTACAAATTTATGTTTGTTTCTTGTATTAAAATTATGAAGGGGCCCAGCAGGGTCGAAGCCTACTGGTCCCAGTATGGTTTGACACTTGGGGGTGATACGAAAGAGATCCCCGAGGCCTTGGAACAAAGGCGAAGAAGGAACAGGAGTAGGTTTATAGTCAGTAAAATAGTAATATAATCCAGAGCGGGTTGTAGAAAGTATATGGAAAGTATCACGGGTAGGGCGATCTTAATTCTGACTATGCCGTGCACAAGTTTGTTTGAGGAGATCCTTCGATTACCTTCCAGCTCAGACCATATCTATAGTATCAGAAGGTACTACCTACTAAATTCTAACCGGATACATAACAATATAAACAAGTTGATAACAAACTTGTAAAAACAGGATTCTTATGGGTAGGCACGTATCATATAAGCCACTCCTAGATTGATTTTATTTCATTTACGTTACATGTCCATATTTGGGTCACAGATATCTGTACTAAATAACTGAATCAATCCGATGAATTCGGAGGCAATTGGCTGTGACAGACGGACAGACAGACAGGCTTATGAGTGACTAAGAATTCCGTTTTATCATTCGGAGGTTTAAAACCTTTTTTTGCGGCAGGAAATTGATAAATAACCTCCCCCGCACTGGGTGAAGTGAGAGGGAGTGGTAGATTTTACTGACTTAACCCGTCTGTGCTCCTTCAATTGCCCTTTGCACTCCGTGGCCGCGGGAACTCTTTTGATTTACTTCTCTCGCGCAATCACCTTACTGCTGTCAACACTATTCGCGACATGGGGTTGATGGTCGAGTAGTTAAGAGGTATAGTCCCTTGAACATCCGGCTGGAGTTAAATACACACACTCGTACTGCCGCCTGTGCCCGCATAGAGCCCTGCTGACCTTTAAAATCATTTATTTTTGCAAAATATTGATTGATCAACATAATTAATAATTATGCTATTTTGTGGGTAAATATATTTTTAAAGATCAAAGCCGTTTGAAAGGAGAAGGGTAACCAGTGAAAAAATATCATGTCATTATTTATTTTTTGGGAAATGTATGAATCAAAGGAAAAAAATCATAATGTTGATAATGTTATAACCGAGCCATTACCGGGAAGTAGTTTTCAGAGAGTCAATGTTTTATGCCACCAATTGGGAGCAAGGGCCTTAAACTTTGAAAGTTAAACTTGCAATAACTTAAAGTGTAAACGAGAGAAACAGAGTTTGTTGATTGCACTCTGACACTACGCTATCAACACGCTACACTAACGCTAGCATCTTCATGACTTAACGGCAGAAAAGATTTGGATGAAACCTAGCACACGGCTAGAACATGTCGTAGTGAACACATGCCACTTTTGAAAATAGACCGAAAAGAAACTTAGTATCTACTATTTATTCAGATAATTAAATCAATTGTCTAGTCTGCTACATATACGAGCCTGGGCGACACCAAGGACACGGGAAGTAAATTATTGATAACACACATTGCTAAAAAACCGACCGAGTGCGAGTCGAACTCGCGCACTGAGGGTTCCGTGCAAATTTACCTATAATAATGGTTCACGGTTTATACATAACGTTTATGTTTATGAAATATTTTTTTTTATATTTGATTTGATTGAATGAAAGGTAAATTGCGATTTACGATTTATGACGTATTAAAAAAAAATATTTACTAAATCTCGTTCAAACCAATTTGCGGTGGAGGTTTGCATGGTAATGTACATCATATGTATTTTTTAGTTTTATCATTCTCTTACTTTAAAAGTTACAGGGGGGATACACCTTTTTCCACTTTGGAAGTGTCTCTCGCGCAAACTATTTAGTTTAGAAAAAATTATGAAACCTCAATATAAGTTTTAAAGACCTATTCATAGATACCCCCCACGTACAGGTATTTATAATTTTTTTTCCATTTTTTTTTTTGTGAAAATCTTAATGCGGTTCATAGAATACATCTACTTACCATGTTTCAACAATACAGTTCTTATAGTTTCAGAAAAAGGTGGCTGTGACATACGGACGGACAGGCAGACAGAAAGACACAGACATGACGAATCCATAAGGGTTCCATTTTTTGCTACGGAACCCTAAAAATACAGTAATATCTATTTTTGTACGAAACTAGTGATAAGCAGAGTAGTGTGCAGAAATTCATGATTTTAAAATAATGACAAATCAGGATTTACACACACAAGCTTGCTTATCAAGCTGGAACAGCAAATAAGTTCAAGGCACTACGCACTACTATCCGAGTGGTCGCCGAGAGTGAACGTCTCATCTTCAGAAACGAGTTTGTGTGAAGAGAAGATGCACTGCACGCGTGTGTTGACGCTGCTAGCACTGCTCGTCGGGCTGGCGCATTCTTTCAAGTGGGGTAAGTACGAGTTTGTTATTCATTTTGGGTCTGACGGCTAGACTGTTGTGGCTTAACAGATCGTAACCAATTTTCTTCGACAATTTATTTATAAATGGTGTTTATTTACAAATAACACTTATAAGCGTTAATTCTTCGTTTATTTAAATTAAACGAAGCCGGTTTTTTTTAACTGAACTGAGTTTGATCTCTGCACCCCCACAGTACTCCCCCTTTTTTATTTTGAACATTACAAGTGTTTAATTCTATTTATAACTTTAGCTTATATTACTAGTACATTAACAGTATCATGTTTTTATATTGGATCATTAGATTATAAATTAAGTTTAATACCTTGTATCGTACATCTCTGCTTATTAGATTTATGGCGTAAACTTATATTGCTGAACACTTTTTGATGAATTTAGTACAGATATGAGTTTAGACATAATGCCTTTTTATAGTAATATTGTTTATTATTTTTACACACATCACTAAAGACTATACAGCATGTAGTTGTTGCGTCATTTGTTCAGCCATTGGTATATCCATGTTGCTATGCCAAACTGTCATCTCTTTCCGTAATATTTTCTGAGCTCCTTGCTTACATTTCTTAAGCATCCTGTATATGATATAGATGCCAATGACTATTGCAAGGCCAATTATTATCAGGGCGTATTTTTCAAATATTATAGGCAACCATATTTTGGTATTTTTATCGAGGACTTAAGCACTCACAGTCATCCGGCGGGATCTCATGGTGGAATAGCGTCAGCGACTATCGCAACCCCGTGTTGGGCACGCCACAATTATGGCGATAAGTCCCCTCTTCGAGGCGTGGCTGGAAAGACCTCACGGCGTCCTTACCTTCCGCATGAGACAGGTCCTCACCGGAAATTGCAAGTTCGGGAGGTTCCTGTTCCGAATTAAAGCGGAAGTGACGCCCGGGTGTCGCCACTGTGCGGAACGCCCGGAGGACACGGTGGAGCACACAGTCGCGGTGTGTCCTGCTTGGGCGGAGCATCGCCGTGCCCTCGTTGCCGGGCCTTGGTTGAGGCCATGGTCCGGAGCGAGGAGGAGTGGCAGGCGGTCGCCGACTTGTGCGAAGCAGTAATGCTCGCTAAGGAGGAGGCCGACCGCATCAGGCAATGGCGCTCTCGCCGCCGCCGGGATTCCGATCCCGATTTCCAGGCACCGTAGGCGCGGGCTTGTGGAAAGTGAGCAATGGGTAGCTCGCTGTCCGGCCGTCCGGTAACTGTCCGGACCAAGCCCAAGTCGTCGACGGTGCGCGCTGTTCCCGCGCGCCTGAAGGAGTTGTCAGCAACAGCAGGGACCCAGCCGGGTCGAAGCCTACTGGGGCCAGGGTTATCCGAAAGGGCGCTCGAGCCCCGGTATGAAGGCTTGAAGGAACGGGATGGGTTTTTTAGTCAGTAAGAGTCTGACACTATCTCCCGCTCCGCCCAAGAGCGGGGGTTGTCATAGGATGAATTTTCCCATCGAAAAAAAAAAGCTCTCACAGTCAAAAAGTGACATTTGATGAAGTGGAACTTCATACTCACACAGATATCCCAATAAACATAGTTAAGCGACCATGACAATACAGATAAATGAATGGTTCTGAATAGTTATTTTGAAAATAAAATGGTATGGTGATGATGATGGTGCTGGAAGATAGGCACCGGAACTCCGTAATTAATCAATGTATCCTAACCGTGTTTGAGCTTATTAGAACCGTCATGAGATGCACTTTGGCTAAAAGGTAGTATCGAACTGAGGAAGTTCTGAAAAAGTATTTTTCTAATAATGGACTATTGAACAAAATTATATTGCAACAGCAGAGGCCCAGCCGGGTCGAATCCTACTGGGGCCAGGGTTATCCGAAAGGGCGCTCGAGCCCCGGTATGAAGGCTTGAAGGAACGGGATGGGTTTTTTAGTCAGTAAGAGTCTGACACTATCTCCTGCTCCGCCCAAGAGCGGGGGTTGTCATTGGATGATTTTTCCCATCGAAAAAAAAAACATGTTATAATGATGCTTTCGGAAAATAAAGAGAATGCTTCGATCTCTACGTTTTTCCTTTGGCTCAGTAAAAGATGGTACCGATCACATTATTACCTATCTACGTACTATTAATACGTCGTCTGTCTAAAAAGTCAAACGACTTGGGTTATTATTAGGGCAAAATGAAATCTGATGTAATCAACACTGGTTCAATAACACTGGGGAACAGTCATTTTGCGGCATGGTTGCTTATAGTCAATTCCATATAAGACTAGTGTGCTGAACACTAGAAAAATATTAGATTTGTCAAATTGGCTCTAGTTTTTGAGATAAAGACTATTAGCTATTTCACTGAAAAACCCTAAATAAAAATACCATATGTATTTAATAAAAATATTTTAAATAAGATTCTTTACAAAAAGGTTGTAAAAACCAAAAATATATATGCTGTTTATCAAATAACTAAAAAAAAAATTACAAAAAAAAAATCTGTAAGCTTTTCTGTTATGGTTTTGCTCAGAACAATCCCTTATTAAAGTCCAAGAGTAGTCTGCTATCATGTGGCGGTCCCATCGATCTTGGTATCTTTTTTCTATTATCCTGTGGTCCTGGAGGAACCATTCTCCTTGTTCCTCATTGGAATTATCCAGATTATCTAGGAATCTGTCCAAATGGCTATGTATAAAATGCAATTTGATGCTCATATTAGCTCCTAATTTGTAAAAATTTTAAAGCATCTGAGCAACCAATTCTGAGCAGTCAGGTGCTCTATGATTTTTAAAAAAAATGTTTGACTACTAAAACAACTTAGACATGCTTCAGATTCAATTTGTGGCATATGGTTAGCAAATTGAGTGTTTTTTATAAGAGTACGGATTTGTGGCCCTGAGTATGGATAAACCCTAGTAGGTTTTTTTATACTAGTGATACCTATTACATTTACTGCATAAAAGTAACAGTCCTATAAGTGACGAGTAGGCTCAGTCCATATCATCAGCAAATTAAAGCCCTTTACATCCTCTTTGGCTCCAGTATCGCAAAGATTCTACACAAGACTCACAGACGGTATTGGACACGCAATAGTTATTTTTTGGTGTAAGGTTTATCCCAAAGAATGCTTGATAGGTTTTATCACAAACTCCGTGATCTTTTTTCGCTGCTTTTGTATGCAAAATTTGTCACATATAAAACAAAAACTGTTGGGGTTGTTAACACAAAGTTGTCGTAACGAACTCGTATTTTTCAGACAAATAATACTTATAAATTTAAAAAAAGGCATGAACTGAAGATTTCAAGGTCTAATAGCTAATTAATAAAATGGTTGTAACTAAATACATGAACAGATATTAAAATTTTGTAGGATATAATCAAATTAATATATTTTTAGGAATTTACTTTTATATTTTTCATGGATTTCTTGTGTTTCGTTTATCTCAAGAACCAGAGTCAATCCAAAATAAGTAAATACATACAGTGTATGTCTGATACAAGTATTTACAAAAACCATTAACAAAATAAATGCCGCAGATTTTTTTATTTTTTTTTGTTCCCCTGTGTAATCAAGGTTGAATAAGAGATCTTGATCATTGTTTACTAATAGAAGAACCTTATAAAAAGTATCGAATATAAGTATTTTCTAAATGATGAAAACAATTAAAATTAAATAGAAAATGTCATAAATAAATAAACCATCAAACATCATTAAATAACCCGCCCCTGATCGTTCCCGGTGCAAAAGTGCCCATGACACTCGCCGCATTACCCCGCTGAATTGCGATAGCCAACCTTTGCACCAAGAACGACCCGGACCGGGAGTCACCTGTTGCCTCCCCGAGCCTACGGCCCAAATCCCCCACAAAACACTTTGCCTCCGTACTCCAACTGCCCAGAGTCTCCACAGCAACCGGCACAAAATGGTAAAGCTGCTCCAAGGAAGCGTACTAAGCGTAATGATGAAATATTATACAAAATTCCTAAGTCGTTTGACTTTTTACACAGACTGTAGTCGACATATTTCATAGACTACATACACGACCAATGCTCACTTTTTATTTATGTTACATTTAGTAGTTACATTTTATTATTTGCTAAAGTATGGCTAATTTTACGTTTTTACTTTTACAGGGAATCTTACAGGGGTCTAGCTAATTGTACCGCTACGCGTCGTTTTCTTATCTTTATTCGCTTTCTTTCAGTAAGTCGGTTTTAATCTGTCAATTGAAACTGATATTATTCTATCTTCTAATTGTAATTTATACACTTTTTCAGATCTTTCTAATATCTTATAAATGGCTCTTATAACAAAATACTAATATTAGGGACTTTTTTACTTTATCTATTTTTAAAAATACTTACGAGTACGTTTTGTAACCGAACGTCATTTGCTGATTGATATTGATTGATAGGGATGCTGAATGCTAAAAGTAAAACTATGTAATTCACTTGATACGTGTATTGAGTCCACGACCTTAACTAATGATAAATGAGGTGTTGTTATGACGCGGTCCAAATGTGAACTGAAGTTGATGTAAAATGTGTGTTAATTACCTAGTTACAATTCAATTATGATATTAGGGTTGTTATGACGTGGCTGTCTGATAATCTCTTGACGCTAAACATTGACAAAACCCTGTTTCTCCCCTTCACAATGAGAGCTGACCTCCAGCCTCCGGGTATTTTTACGGTTAAGGCGCACACATGCTCAACGCCTCTCCCGGACTGCTGCTGCTTAACTCTGTCTAGATCTTCTTGCGTCAAATATTTGGGCGTGCACATAGATCAGAGCTTCCGCTGGCACAAGCAAATTGAAACGGTCACAAATCGTACCCGTAGGCTTATATTTATATTTAAAAGACTTCGGCAGTCAGCTAACAATAAAACCCTCAAAATGGTGTACTTAGCACTATGCCAATCGCTACTATGCTACTGTGTGACGGTATGGGGCGGAGCCCCGAAAACTACAATCCTACAGCTAGAGGTTGCACAGCGAGCTGTACTTAAGGTGTTATCTAAAAGACCCTATAGGTACCCTACAGCTCAACTTTACGCCGACTGTGGGGTGCTGACGGTGAGGCAACTCTATGTACTCCAGACCATAGCCCGCAAACATAAGTCTCGTCCACCGCAGCAGCCCCAGGGCAGAATAAGGTACACAATTTTCAGGCCGGATCGGACCAGAACTCAGTTTGCCCGTAATAACTTCTTCATTCTCAGTGTAAGAATATACAACAAAGTAAATAAAGAATTGGACATATTCCACCTTAGCAGATTAAACTGTAGAAAGAAGGTAAAGGTATGGCTTGCTTCTCTTACCTACCAGGAAACTGAAGATTTGCTGACTGGCATGGCTCAGTAAATTTCTTTTGCAATCACATACACAGTCTAAATCACCCCCACTCTTTACTTATACTTATCTCTCATAAACACACACACTTCATGCATATATTACATTGGGTGAGAACTCAAACATAACGGCAAGTGCGCAATCTTTATGTTCAGATATTCAATTATTTCTGTGATTTGATTATTAATAATATTAGTATTCATATTTTTAGTCATATTTAATATTATTTTATTTGTAATTTAATTTATTTCAAATTTTAATTTTCAATTGCAATGCAATTTAATTTATTTCAATTTTAATTTTCAATTGCAATTGTAATTTAACTCAATTTTATTTTTTTTATTGCAATGTAATTTAATTTAAATTCAATTCAATTCAATTTATTTTAATTCAACGTGATTCAAAACTTTAAATGTAAGCTGCATTTTGTGAATAGTCAGTAAGGAACGCTGACACCTGAGATACAGGATTTATGTCCTAGTTTAGGTGTCAGAAGGCACACGGTTTACTGCATGCTTTATCACATAGCCTAATCACGGTCAATATAGCAATTGTATTTTTCGCTCCATCTGTATTAGGATTATGGATGAATAAATTATTATTATTATTATCTCCTTTATTTTTCTTATAATACATATTTTGATATTTTTAAATATTTTTTTATAACAAATATATATATATATAAAAAAAAAAAACATTTAAAAATATAAAAACAGTAGTCCACCGATGTCGGGAGCAGGGTCCAAGCTACCGGTGGTTAGGGCTCCAGAGACAGGAACTTCCTCACAATGCGAGCCGTATCGAGGAGTACTGCCTTCTGTATCTGGCCCTTGATCCAACCGCGCAACGACAGCTTCGACAGATGGTCGTCGAAGCTTTTGGCAATAAGACCATTGGCGGTTACGACAATCGGCACAATGATAGCCGAGTCCACATTCCACATGGCGACAATCTCGTGTGCTAAGTCGAGATATTTGATTTGTTTCTCTTTTTCAGCTTTCACGAGATTCTCGTCATGCGGGATGGTGATATCGACTATCATTGCACGGCGCGCTAATCGGTCTATCACCACTATATCCGGCTTATTGGCTACAATAGTCCGGTCAGTAATGATAGACCGATCCCAGTACAAAGTGACATGGTCATTTTCGAGAACTGGGTCGGGCACATACTTGTAATATGGTACCTCTAAATCCACTAGGTTGTACTTCAAAGCAAGTTGCTGGTGGATAATCCTGGCTACTTGGTTATGTCTGTGCAAATACTCGCCGTTAGCCAAACGAGAACAACCAGAGATAATATGTCTGATAGACTCACCCGGACGGTGGCATGCCCGACACACGTCAACCATCCCGTCCTTCATTATATATCTCCGGTAGTTGTTCGTTAAGATAACTTCGTCCGTAATCGCACAGACAAAACCTTCAGTTTCTCCAAAGAGGTCACTGAAACGTAACCAGGCCACGGACGCCAAGAAATCTACATCAGGCTCGTGAAGAGCCCGGAAAAAGCGCCCGTGGAGCTCCTTGCCTTTCCATATTTCCTTGCGGTTATCAGTAGTCATTATTACAGGTTTATGCCAGTCCTCTTTAGCCATGGATAACGGGGTGAGTCCCTTGTCCACTGCGACCACATCTCGGTGCATACCCACATCGGTTTTAAGGAAATATTCTCTGAGGCTGCACACCTCGCGGTTGTGCAGGGTCTTCGCATTTAAAAAGCCTCGACCTCCACACTTCCGCGGGATGTACAGTCTCATCACCGAGGATCGTGGGTGATGCATCCGATTTGCCGTCAGCAATGTACGGACTCGCCTATCCAGGGCGTCAAGTTCGGTCTGAGTCCATTTGAGTATGCCAAAAGAGTACATTAAAACCGGCATGACCCAACCGTTGAAGGCGCGCACCTTATTTCCACCCGATAGAAGGCTATTTAATACCTTCTTCAGGCGGCCAAAGAAGCGCTCCTTCAGCGATTGCTTCATGTCAGCATTGTTAATGCCTAAGGCTTCTGACATACCCAAATACCTATAAGTTTCGGTCGAGGAAAGGGATCTAAGGTGTATGGAATCCGGGAGTTGAATTCCCTCGGATTCCATAATCTCCCCTCGCTTTACATGCATGCCTGCACATTTGTCCACACCAAATTCCATCCTGATGGCGCTACTGAAAGTTTCAGTTACCTTCAGTAGCTCCATCAGTTGCAAATTGCTGGGGGCAAAGAGTTTCAGGTCATCCATGTAAAGAAGGTGAGATATGACCTGACCACCTCTTCTCAACCGATAGCCTAGTCCTGAATCCTCCAGCAATGTGCTAAGAGGATTCAGGGCTAAGCAAAACCAAAGCGGACTCAGACTGTCGCCCTGAAATATTCCCCGTTTAATCCAGATAGGCTCATCATTCCCCTGGATCGGTCGACATCCTGGATAGCGAAGGACCGTCTTCCATTGCCTCATACATGACTCAAGAAAGGTGCGTAAAGTTATATCTATTTTGTATAACTCCAGCACCCTCATGAGCCATGTATGTGGAACGGAGTCATAGGCCTTCTTGTAATCTATCCAACATGTCGACAGATCCTTGCGGGATCGACGAGTCTGTTGGCTTATGGCCATGTCTATGAGGAGTAGCTCCTTAGTACCCCGGGACCCATTCCTACATCCATTCTGAGAGGGAGAAATAATCTGATTATTTTCTATGTGTATATTAATTTTTGCTCTCAGGATGGATGTAAGAAGTTTATAGACCGTTGACAAACATGTAATAGGTCTATAGTTCTTGGGATCCACGGGGTTACCTGTCTTATGGAGCAGGTGGGTAACGCCAGTTGTCAGATATTCTGGTAGCGAGCCAGACTCTAAGATTGACTGGAATTGCGACGCCAGGGGCGCGTGTGAGCTGCTATACCATTTCAGCCAGAAATTTTGCAGTCCGTCCGGTCCCGGTGATTTCCAGTTCGGTAACGGACGAACTGCTTTGGCTACATCCTCTGGGGTGATGGTAACTTTTTCCATTTCTGGTATAGCGTCACACACGCGCTCGACGTCACGCATCCAGCCACCCTCAGTGTGACTGACAGGTACCGACCAAATGTTTCGCCAGAATGTAATCGTGGCCAAATCATCCGGGCGGCACTCGTCAATCACACTGTGTTCAGGCCGCTCCCAAGCTCTGTACACCCACCTCTCATCGCTCTGAAACATGCGATTCTGCGAGTACCGGTCAACTCGCCGCTTATACCGCCGAATGCGGCTCGCCCATGCACAAACTTTCTGCTTCAGGAAGTCGATGCGCTCTGTGACACGAGACATGTATCCTTGAGGACTAATACCTGTCCCCAAAAACGCCCGTCTCACAAAGCGCATCACTCGTGGTCGTGTATTACCCTCCCTGAAGCAGTGTAGTTTGCCGATGAGTACTCTGGCCTCATCGATACGCCTCTCAATCCTGCATTGCCAGGCTGGTACAGCAGTCTTCGGTCGTATAGTTCCATCTATATTTGGAAATTTAATTTTTTTTATTATTATTATTATTATGATAAGAGAGCATTTACGCAATGTGCGGTTGCACCGTACATACTCCCGGGCGCGAGATGACTGATGCTGATGATGCTTAGATGTGGTGGTCTTAGTATGATCTGCTGATACAAGATGATAGAATAATTTTTACTTATGTTCCTAAATTGTTAGTTGCTATTTTTAAAACTACATTTTGTGGTAACAGGTGAAGTTGCTCTATTGGTTTCTATTATCGCGCACTGATCACTACGAAACACGTCACTCACGCACTGTACACTTTGATTTGGTACAACACTCGCATTAAGGTCACTGTTGCTGGCTCGGTAGTGCACGGAGGGTTGCCCAGGTTGAGGCCAAAGGTTCACGGTGCGGCTTCTTCACAGCGTATGCATGCGAACGTAGAGAAGGCTAGCCCTGCTGCCCCAACAACGTAGATGGCCACGTACTGGTGTATATCGTGAATTGACACCCCGTCAGAGATGGTCGCCTGTTCCGAGGCTGCTTTCATTTGTTTTATTTGCTCGGAGATACTTTGTAGTGAAGATAAATAGTTTTCTTCTTTGTACTCGTAGTGTGGAACTGATAAATTGATAATGTTATTGACAGGAGCGATCTCTACGACAATCATATCGAGCTTAATTTGTCAATCATTCGTTTGTTGTTTGTGTGCCGTAATTATGAAGTTGTTTCCGAGCACAATAACATTGACTCCGGCCACCTGTTCATTTGTAATTTGATTCCCACATATGATTCTCAAAGTGCATTGTCCCCAACACGTAGTCATGAATGTAATAAACATTCAATTCTATCAATGTTATTTTGTAAGTTGCGCTTTTGGTTGTACTAGTATCTCCTGGATTTTTGACGCAGTTATTGTTGTCCGACTCTCATAGATAGACAGGTTTTTGTAGTTGGCATAAGGTTTTATTTAACCGTAAGCATTTTTGAAGAAGTTCATTTGCAGATATGGGTAAATATGTATCCCTTTTGATGTTTATAGTTGTGTTTATATTAGTACTATACTAATCATACGACTACTTTCTTGGTGTTGAATAGGTATCATATGATATAATATGTTTGCTATTGGGATTTTTATTACAAATATGAAGTATTCATGTGTCATGCGTGCCCTTACTTGAATAATTTGATAGATTTTGTAGAAATGCAATGATATATCTTTGGGCATCTGATTTGAAATAATATTTAGCTTATCTTTTAGTTGAACTGGTGTTATAATATGAATGTTGAAATGTTGGACGGTAGTGATCGTGTCCAGCAAAAAATCTTGAATGTTCTTTAAACTGCTTAGAATGTTGTTTGCAAATAAAGTTGATAAAATGAAGTCTTCCGTGATTGCTACTTTCTCAACCTCATTCTTCAATGTGCTGATAGCTTGATCTATGTATATTGTTGCGTTGCCTTCATCCTCTCTTCTACCTAAATTTATCTATGCTGCGCCCGACAGGGTCCATAATTGTGGTACGCAATAAAAAATTGAATTGAATTGAATTATTAAGTGCTGATTAAATATTTTATGCTGTTTTTCCATTGTTTGTTCAACACGTTTGAGGAAGTTGTTTTCAACTCCAATGATAGATTTTGGATTGCGCCAAAGATTGGCAAGATGTTTTTGATTTTCTCTGACGTAATGTCTTGTTGGTATTGTTCGACGAAATTTTCATCACCAAAGAGACTTGTTGCAACGTATCCGATCTCGTTGATAAGGCCTCGGCGCTTACGTGAATGCGCTTCAAAATGCTGACTGAGTAACATACTACGATCGTAGTACTCCAGTTCCATGAATCCGTTGTAACAATATGATAACGTCACAACGGCATTTGCTTTTTATTTGTGAATATAAGCTTTCAAGGTATATGTTAAATATTACACCCGTGCCAATATGGTTACATGTCGTAATGTACTATTTTCCAATGATCTTGTTTTAGATTCATTTCTGATATTTTGTCAAAATAAATTGCTTGTTTTCTTCCTAATTGTGTTATGTTGTATGCACCCTGTGCGTTACATGTAATGTTAATATCAGGAATAGTAAATTACAATATTGTAGAAAAAGTGTAAGTCTTCTGCGTTGGCTTAAGTTTACTTGTGGAGATGGTTTTGTATCCTGTTGGACTGAAGCTGATACTTGTTTGTGGTCTTCTTGTTCTTCGCAATCAAGCAAGGAAGCTTGAAGACAGGCCATTTCATATGGCCATTTCTTGTTTGTAGTGTGACTACTCTGACGTACCCATCTCTGCCAGGGTGCCCTTGTATCACCCATTGGTCGTATGTTGGCGTCTTGCATCAACACCAAGTTACCGACTTTGATATTTTCTTGAGGACGTGTCCATTGTGACCTTGTATTTAATTGTGTTATATATTTACTTCGCTAGCGTTTCCAAACATCTAGATAAGTCCTTTGAGTTAGATTTTTTTTAAATTGATATAAACTAGTGCTTGACTACGATCCCACCTGATGGTAGGCGCACTAGTTTATTAAAAGCCTATTCACTCTAGCCTTAAAGACACCCACATTGTAATTGGACGGGAAGACCGCAGCAGGCAAATTGTTCCAGTCCTTCGATTTCTTATGCACAAGATTCCATCTTGTGCGTACATCTTTCTCTGTTTCGTACAGTATTAAATTTGGACCACTTGACAAGAAACGAGCGGGAGTAAGGAAGTTCAAATCTGCTGAATTTTCGGTAGGATATATTGGTCTTGAGTTCAGACATGCCTCCAACTAATGTAGTATTATACTATACTCTTCAAACGTTTATTTCTGCTCCTCTACAACTCTCTTCAGATGATATTTTAGGCTTTTAATGGCTGCCTCCCATAGTCCTCCTGCTGATGGCCATGGAGGTGCGTTAAAGTGCCATTCGATTCCCATTTTAGTTATTTCTGCCTGAAATTCTTGAGTGAATGTGCTTCTTATTGCATGATATTCGTCCTGTAGGACCTTGTTATAATGTTGGTACCTTGATCGCTGAATATTTTCTGTGGGACTCCTTTCCGAGCTATACCTAATTCTGCGAAGAGCAGCGAGAAATGATGATAACGATGTCAAATTCTACACCAACTCTAAGTGCAAGGCTTTAGTTGCCATGCAAATAAATACAGCGACATAACCCTTGGTGGTTTTTATTCCACGACCCTTGTTGGCCTTGATATAGACATGTCCCGTATAGTCTACACCTAAATTTTGGAAAGGACGTGACGGATTCGTCCTTTCTGGTGGTAAATCTCCCATGACTTGATGCTGATTGCTGGGATTGTAGCGACGACACTTAACGCAACGTCGAACTCGGAATTTAACTGCTCTGATTCCGCCTACAGTCCAATATGTTGTCGTATAAATGCTAAAGTTAGCTAAGGTCCACCATGAAATGCTAGCACGTGGGCCTAATCAATCAGGATTTCCGTTACACGATTGCTTTTTGCTATGGATTATTGTATGTTTCATCTGATGATCTATGTTGGCATATTTGAGCCTCCCGCCGCCTCGAAGAATGCCGTCTTGAAGAAACGGATTTAAGTTCAATATTTTACTCTTGCTTGATAAGTATTTCCTCTGGATCTTGGTTCACCATTCAGCCCGCCTAATAACACAGTCATGGAGTAAGTCAGTAATTTGATAAACAAAGCACTGCTGTACCTTATTCATTAGTTTTGCTAGTAAGATAGCTCCTGACAGCTCTAATCTTGGGATTTATTCGCTGGTACATGTCTAACCTTTCCAACTAGCAGTGTTGGTTTTGATTGCTCATACTCCTTGATCCGAACATAATATATTACACGCGCAAATGTCTTCTGAGATGAATCGCAAAAACCGAATAATTCAATATTGACATGTTCTCTTGTGTTTACCCATCGTGGTACTTGTAGTTTGTTGATGATGCTTTTAATACCCACCCATTCGCTTAGTATGTCTTCAGGCAAAGAATCGTCCCAATTTAGGTTACGTAACCATAAGTTTTGAATAATGATTTTAAGGGGCTGCATCTCGACATACATTTTCACTGTTTTTCATACAACTGCTCTTACGCGATTATGACGTTATTACACATTTTTCATCAGATATTTTGGAAACACAGTATCTTGTGCATATTCGTAAAGGCTTCTATGAAAATCAATTTATGAAGGGGGTGGCCAAGATACGGCCGAAAATTGACAATGCCGCGGACAAGATTATTATTTATACTTAAAATCTTAATAATTAATAGAAATAAGTATTAAAATTTAACACGTCAGTTAAAGTTCAGATAAATAATATTAAACAATAAGTATATTCATTAATTCAGTCTTTCCGTGGTTCCTGCAACGAATCACAGACTACCAAGAGATACAACGAATTTCAAGTTTTTTTTTAAATTATTTCTGACTATGGATACAAAGTCTTTTAGTCGGAATAATAGAGATTACATCGAATTTTCAATTTGATGATCCAACAGAACAGAATTTATTATATCAATACTATGCATTTTGTTCATTGATAAAAATGCGTACGAAACATAATAATAATTATTTTGCTTATATTATTAAAAATATATATTAATCGCGCTATTCAAAATGGTTCGGTATTTTTGGCGGGAATTCTTGAGTGAAGTTCAATGGTTGTTTTAATTATGCGCAAATTGATTCCTAGTAGACATAGTTATTTTAGTATTCGCTTTCATAATGAACTCTGCACTTGCCTATCCCGACGATAATGACCCCGGCCGCTTTATCTCGGACTCTTTTCTACTTTTTTTAATCACTCCAGCATCCGACAAATGAACACCGACCCGTAAGAGCGGGGCTTGTCATTGGATGATTTTTCTCACCATAAAAAAAACCCTGTGTACCATATTTCGACCAGCAGAAGCCAACGCTGTGTTAATTCTGCTTTTAATATTTCTAAAATGAGACGACATTCTTTGGAAGTTGTGTGTGACAGCATTCTGGGATACAAGAATGAATTTACTCACGGTAGGTAAGAACTATTTAATTTGTACCAATACTTAAATACCAAAAATAAAAATATGTAAATAAAATACTACAAATGTTGACGTTGAATGAGTACTTGTTGATGAATAAATAAGTCACTTAAATAATGTTTTTAGACTCGGTTCTAATATTTTAGCCTTTCAGTCGTGGTAATTAGAAACACAATAGAAAGACAATGGATGCGCGAACGCCGGCGTTCGCTTGGGGTTTAATGAATACGACGAAAAAAATGATTAACCAAATGATTAAAAAAGTGTTTTCTTTTACAAATTAAATAATCTGGTGTATTTGCTGTGCTACATCCGCCATTTTGAATCTCTTTTTTTTTTTTATAATGGATAGGCTCGCGTTTGACCACAATCTCACCTGATGGTAAGCGATGATGTGGCCGACGATGGAGCACGCTTCACGCTACAATTAAAATTTATTTAACTCATTTCCTCGAACTTTTAGTTAAACCAGTAATAACTGTACCTAACAGGTTTATTATTTCAAAAACTATGAATTGAAGTTGTCTGAATATATTATTATGTCCACTGGTGGTCAAATTTGTATGAATGGTGGGCCATGCCCTTTGTGTGAAACTAATCCAGTTAAGACCTCTGAAAATCTGCTATTTTGCATGAACTTTGACACTTCATAATTTACTCAAATATTTAAAAAATAAAAAAGTACAACGTACAAGCGTAGCCAATTTTATCAAGAATCTATATAATAAAAATGTTTTTCAAAAACTTTTAAGTATTTAAAAAAAAACACGTATTTCCTGGAACAAGTTTTGTAAAATATTCGAGTAAATCACGGAATTACTGAACGCCAACAGAATTTTCAGGTATTTTATACTCTTTTTTCGCGTTGCCTTTTCGTCAAACATCACGTTGGATTGCGTTAGATGAAGTAACAAGCTTTAAAACCATGCTCGATGTTTACGATAGGCGAGTGGAAAAGCAGCCTCTTAAGCTTTGTTGTCAGTGGTGATAGCCATCCCAAAGGGTCAAATAATTTTGAGATATCTGATAACAATGTTCTTTTATTAGTCATTTGTGTATGTGTTTGTTCTTTTTGCATTTCTAATTGTAGTGTCTTTTTTTGGGTTCCCAAATTATTAGTCTCAAGGTCTTTTATTTGTTCTGATTGCTTGAAATTGAAACTATCTTGAGTATTGTTTTCGGACGGTATGTGTTGTAATAACACAGGAACTCCTAACTCCATTAGGCACTATAATTAAGGCTTCCGTTCTTCCTCTTAAGGTACGGAACACTAACGAAGAATAAAATGTGGTTAGTTGGCTATGATTTTATAATTATGATGTCTAGATCGAGCATCTTCATATAAATCGTTTAGTAAGTATTGATTATAATTATTTGTTATTTGTGCATTATTTCTGGCTGAGTATGTATTTTACTTTTTCCTTTATTTCTGTCTATTCACATAATAAAAGAGGTAATTGTAAACGCTATTTTGGTACCTATCTATTTATTTATTCATTTAATTCAAACACTTTTCTTGACTGGCCTGTTGGTCTAGTGGTTAGTGGCCCTGACTGCTATGCCGGAGGTCGTGGGTTCGATTCCCACCCAGGACAAATGTTTATGTGATGAGCATGATCATTTGTTCTGTGTCTGGGTGTAATTTGTCTATAATATGTATGTATTTAGAAATATATAAGTATGTTTATCGGTTGTCTAGTACCCATAACACAAGCTCTGCTTAGCTTGGGACTAGACGACGTTGTGTGATAGTTGTGGAATAAAAAAAGACGTGTGGCACTCGGGGACTGCCGCGGTAAAGCTATTGCATAGCATTTTTTATCAACTTATGCAATAGACCTCGCCAACAGCTGCTTAACCCCACCCATCCAAAACCAGACCTCGCCAACAGCTGCTTAACCCCACCCATCCAAATCTAGATCTCGCCAACAGCTGCTTAACCCCACCCATCCAAAACCAGACCTCGCTAACAGCTGCTTAACCCCACCCATCCAAAATGAGACCTTGCCAACAGCTGCTTATCCCCACCCATCCAATACCAGACCTCGCCAACAGCTGCTTAACCTCTTCCATCCAAAACCAGACCTCGCCAACAGCTGCTTAACCACTTCCATCCAAAACCAGACCTCGCCAACAGCTGGTTAACCTCTTCCATCAAAAACCAGACCTCGCTAACAGCTGCTTAACCCCACCCATCCAATACCAGACCTCGCCAACAACTGCTTAACCTCTACCATCTAAAACCAGACCTCGCCAACAGCTGCTTAACCTCTTCCATCAAAAACCAGACCTCGCTAACAGCTACTTAACCCCACCCATCTAAAACGCCGACATCTGCTTTTACACATTTGTTTTCTTATCGGTCACCACGCTCAAAAAACAAATGAGTGGGGGGTGTTAGGTTATTTTCGTTACGGAATTTCTGGATTCGGTCTCCACACTCAAGGCCCGCGATAGAAGCTATGCAATAGCTTAAAAAAAAAAAACAGTTCGACATAAGCAATTGTCTTTCTATTGTGTCTCTAATTACGGCATTCGATGAGTTAATAAGAGACATATTTCGTGCAGGACTTTTCTTACCTATTTAATAAAGATAATACACAGTTACACATTCATCTCATACATCCTGACAGTATTGTCTTCCATTCTACCGCAGACATATCAAAATCTGTGTACTTGTCTAGGAGAGCATTAAGCGTAGACAGTGTCCGAGGCACTCCGAGGTATGCGTGATGTGGAGTGCGCGACTGTGCCACACGTAGGAACTGCCAGGAGCCGGTGTTCCCTACGACCGACGGCTGTAGTGTATTACTATTGTATATTACTATTTACATTCCGTACTTACTTTATCTTTGGTCAAACTTGTGTAAAGCAACAGACTAATCGCACTACAACACACTACGACTACACAGTTATACAACTCTGCTTGCTCTTGCCGGCAATGAAGGCGTGATGTTATGTTATATTAATAAACTGTTTTATTTACTTGAATGTTTTCTGTCAAAGTCAAAGTCAAAGTCAAATCATTTATTTCAAATAGACCATTTACAGGCACTTTTGAATAGTCAAATGTCGGTCAGTCCAAGAAAAGTGAAGCTAAATTGCACGTTCCAAAGAGAATCTCTCTATGGAGAAGAATCTCTCTATGGAGAAGAACGTGCAAGAAACTCCATGGACACTCTTTTAAATCATATTATGTGTTACATATAATGCTTGGTTACATATTACTTGTTGCTTCTATCATGTGAGCACAATGTCGATAATGAAATAAAAATGTAAAATAATTAAAAGATAGAAACTGAATTAAGCCACTGGCTGCTAAGAGATGACCAGTCCCATCTGACGGCACCCGTTCACGAGCATGACGCGTGCATCAGCCCCACTCAGCTCAACCATTTTGAAGGGAACTGAACGACCCAATAACACGTGCCACCAACAGCGAGACATTTGAGTGAGCATGACAAACTCTCAACTGCCATGTTCGTAATGTCAAAAAAAAAAAAAAAAAGTTGTAAGTTGAAAGAGGTTCTATGTTCGACTGAATGTATTTTTTTTTGTAATGGATAGGCTCGCGTTTGTCCACTATCTCACCTGATGGTAAGCGATGGAACACGCTTGCCTAGAAGCAATCTATTCACTCTTGACTTAAAGATCCCTAGGTTGTAGCTATCAGGAAACACAGACTCTGTCAGGGAATTTCACTCCTTAGCTGTACGTATAATGATTAAGAGAAGTTACTATTTTCATAAGGCTCACTGATAACTATTGTTATATGAAAACTATTTCTCTCTATAAGACTCAAGTAAAAGAGCACTATCTTTCCTCTCTTGTGTGATAATCTTATTTGTGTATATATATATATTATGTATTTTTAGTATAAGGTGTATATATAGTTATATAAGTATTTATTAGTTTAAGATTTCACTAACTCTTCTTTACTTATTTCTGCACACTATTGTCTACATCTCTTCTGATCTTTCCTTTCGCAGATCTACTGGAAGAAATTTCTTCATGAAATAAGCAGTACCTTTGTACATAATTTATAATAATGTTGTATCTTCTTCTTTATACTGTGTGTACATAAATTATGAAATAAGTAAATAAATAAATAAATGATAGATATATCATTTATTTATTTATTTATTGACGGTCACTAAAATTCTGGACCGATTTGAATTTTTAGGGTTCCGTAGCCAAATGGCAAAAAACGGAACCCTTATAGATTCGTCATGTCTGTCTGTCTGTCTGTCTGTCTGTCCGTCCGTATGTCACAGCCATTTTTTTCCGAAACTATAAGAGCTAAACTGTTGAAACTTAGTAAGTAGATGTGTTCTGTGAACCGCATCAAGATTTTCACACAAAAATAGAAAAAAAGCAATAAATTTTGGGGGTCCCCATACTTAGAACTGAAACTCAAAAATTTTTTTTTCATCAAACCCATACGCGTGGGGTATCTATGAATAGGTCTTCAAAAATGATATTAAGGTTTCTAATATCATTTTTTACTAACTTGAATAGTTTACGTGAGAGACACTTCCAAAGTGGTAAAATGTGTGTCCCCCCCCTGTAACTTCTAAAATAAGAGAATGATAAAACTAAAAAAAATATATGATGTACATTACCATACAAACTACCAACGAAAATTGGTTTGAACGAGATCTAGTAAGTAGTTTTTTTTAATACGTCATAAATCTAAAAAAATACACTATTATTAAAACATCGATCAAAGTTACAACGAACTACAACAACTTTTATATTATGTTACTTGCTGCTACGGAACCCTCCATGGGCGAGTCCGACTCGCACTTGGCGGGTTTTTCTTTTTCTTATTGAAATGTTATGCTTTCGAGTTGGTCCCATAGAAATATTGTTATGATCTGACGATGAACTTTGAAGATATGGAACAGAACTCTTCATGGGTTCACATAAGAACTGTCGTAACAAGTAAAATTGCTTTGTTCATACATGAAAAGGGAAGGGGATATATCAAACTGATCCGATGATGAAGCCGGAAGGTAGGCACCGGCACGCTGTCAGTGTAATCTAACCGTGTTTGGGATTATTAGAATTGTTATGAGATGTACTCTGGCTATAGCCATGGTACCGTATAAGGTACCGAGCTAATCTGATGATGGAAGGTGAGCACAAAAACTCCGTAATAAAACAATGTATCCTAGCCGGGCCTTGGATTATTGGAATTTTCATGCAATGTTTTAATGATTGAATTCTATATGTATCTTAATATGGAACTTGCACACTTTAAGTTTGACTGAGGGGTACTTTTTAGCTGTAGAATATTTTTTAGTTATTTACAAAAAAAAAATGCAACCCATTTCACTGATGAAAAAATACAAAAAAATGCAATATAAAATTTATTTCGGAAGATAGTAAATAACGAAGAGACAAAACTATTACAAACTATACTATATATAGAAACAACGACTTCCGAAAGAAAAGTTAATTTGTACTTTTTAGAGTTTTTAGGGTTCCGTAACTCAAAAGGAAAAAACGAAACCCTTATAGTGGCTTTGTTGTCCGTCGGTCTGTCTGTCTGTCAGTCTATCTGTCTTTTAAGACCTTTTGTCTCAAGAGCGCGTGGAGGTATCGATTTGAAATTAAAACCATATACTCACATCTGCAATCCTTCAAAAAATCAAATTTCTAAATATCGAAAAAAAAAAAGATACGGCCGCTTATGTCGCAAAAAACGTGTATTTTGACACTCGCGAAGGAATCTAAATTCATAGAGTACTTCCCGTTGACCAAGAATCCTGAAATTTGGCATGAAGCAAAGTCTCATAGCACAAGTATAGTAAAATATCTGAAAACTGATTTGTAAACACGAAATTCTTATAAACTCACCGGTCATGTGTTGATGTTTCTGTATTAGAGTAAGATCCCAGGGCCGCCAGACGTCACGTATTTCTCTACACCACCTCCATCGTATGCTCCACCATGTCCTCCGGGTGAATGTGTGATGCATTGGCCGCTCGATCAAACATTCGATATTATGAACACTCGACGTATTGAGTGTTCGATTTATTAACCATTCGATATTATGAACGATCGAGTATTTAGGTGTTCGATTAATTGATGTTCGACTATTTGGCATTCGATTCGGCATAGTACACCCTCTGAAATGGCTGGACCGATTTTGACGGGACTTTTATTAGCAGGTAGCTGATGTAATAAGGAGTAACTTAGGCTACTTTTATTTTAGAAAAAATGAATTCAAAATCCTGTAGTCCACGCGAACGAAGTCGCGGGCACAGCTAGTGTATATAATTTGAACCCAATCCGTCCAATAAATTCGGAGGCTGTGACAGATGGACATACAACAAACTTATGTATGGCTTGTGTGTGGCAGACTTCTACTGACTACAACCGACCTGTGTCCCTGCAGTTGTCCTACGCGCTCCAGGGCTCTGGTAACTAACTCTTTGGAACAATCCCGCAGCCATAGCAAGCGGTGGCCCAAGTGGGCCCGGTTCATTTTGCTCGTTTTGTCCATACGACCCGCGACGACAACTGAGGCATAAGGATTTCCTCTCCTTCATGATCTCCGCCACCACCTTCGCTTGCATTAGGTACTACTTCGCAGGAACTGACTGCTTCCTATCCTTCTCGCTCCTTACCACCACCACCACCACTATCAGCCGCCTGCACCAAGACCAGGCGCTAGAGATCGCCGCCAACAATCACCTCCACGAGGACACCCAGTCCTCCACCCAAGTGGGGCAGACTTCCTCCGTATGGTCCACCATGTCTTTTGAGTGATTAGCATAATATTGACACCTGGACGTTTCTTCTCTACGAATCCAAAACAGATACTTCCTGAAACGGGTCACCGGTCATAGGTGTTTCAGGAAAACACCTATGACCGGTGAATATGCGTCATCATCTTCCTGCCCTAGTCCCGTTTTATTTGGGGTCGGCGCCACACGTTTTTTTCTTCCATTCTGTCCTGTCACTCGTCACGCTATCACTAACTGTATGTGTGTTAGGCGGAAAGTCAAGATGCCTTAGCGTGTTTACAACCACTCCTAAAAGATATATACCGCCGTAATTGTGGCGTGCTCAAGGTTCGAACCTTACCGGTGCCAAGGTTAGTTTCGAAAGACAGCGCGAGCCCCGGTATGAAGGCTTGAAGGAACGGGGTGGGTTTTTGGTCAGTAAGAGTCTGACACTATCTCCCGCTCCACCCAAGAGCGGGGCTGTCATTGATGATTTTCCCACCAAAAAGTTTCGAACCTTAAAATATTGTTTTTATACCAGAATAGCTACAAAATCTCAAATAACACTCTTATCTCAGACTGAATTAGTTGGAGCCATTTTATCGGATTTCAGTTTCCGTACAATTATGGTATTATTAGGGTTGGCCCACACCGAGAAGCGACGCCGTATGAAGCTGCGCGCTTTTTAAGATAGCCATATGAAATAGAACTTTATTTAACACTCTAAAAGGTACACATTTCTATGAGAATTCTACAACAGAAAAAATCGCAACCTGCAGTGCCATACATTTTGCAAGTTTTAAATTTTTTTGCGTAGTGTGTATGTTAGTTTGTTCAGGCCAGATCTTGCAAGTTGAGTGAGTACCATTTCCTCTCATCCCTCGGAGTTTAATCTTCACAAGTTGGTTCACTTCCAATAACAATGCTTTTTTTATGGAAAGCATGACCTGACGCGGCATCCAGATAAAAGAAATCTTCAGCGGTGGCGGTAGCAGTGATTTGTGTACTTATATTTTTTTGTTTGTTTTATTCACCTGCTGCTTCACATTGCACCTTACGCCGTTACCTATGATGCGTTTTACCCCGCGCTATGCAGTGCGAAATAACTGGCCACTTCCATTCCACGACGCCCGCGCCGTCGCGTCGCATTGCGTCTCGGTGTGAGCTGCCCCTAACGTTAGTGTGATAATTCTATCGTATATAGGTATATAACTGGTGGTACCGAAAAGTTATTTTGAATCTTTTTTTATTATTGTACTTATTACTCTTAGAGGGTTTGATCAGTATTACCTTGGAGTTTTATATCTAAGAGGCTCATGACGGTATTGTATCAGTCTTTTGCTCACGCTTCGCTTGCATCAATGTACATTTCTAGAAAATAGTTTTTTTTCGGTATTCATGGTACCTTATGTTTATTTCTGTATCGCTTATTATAAGAAGGAATTTTTAAGTAACCTTCAATTTATATCTCTCCCGCGATTCCTGTACTCTCACAATGTATATAGGAAATGTCAGCGAACAAACTTTAAGACTTAAAGTGCGAATGAGAGTATGTTTGTTCATGTCATTGATTTACAAAAAACCCCATGTACATTGACGCAAGTGACGTCTTCATGACAGAAAAGATTTGGATGAAACCTAGCATACGGCCAGACCATGTCGTGCAATAGAACCCACTTACTTAGTTAACTTAGTTTATTACTATATTAATAATAAATTATGTTTAAATTGTTTTAATCAAATTTGCAAACTAAGGACACAGGAAGTAGGTACACGATAAAACAAATAGCCAAAAAAATACAGTCAATTTTATTTTTGACGGAAACAAGTGATAAGCATATGAGTGTTCGGAATAAAATAAAGATAAAATGTTTTATCTTTATTTTGCCCATATTTTTTGATAGGTTTTACCCACGGCGTGACGGAAATGAGTACAAGGCACTAACCAACACTTTGCTTTAATATTCTCCGTGCTGTGACCGGGAGTAGACGTCTCATCTGCTGGAACAACTTTGCCTGAAGAAGAAAATGGAGTCCACGCGTGTTTTAACGTTGATATTATTACTATTCGTTGGGCTGGTACATTCTTTTTCCTGGGGTAAGTCAAAGTTTGTTCTTTAATTCTAAGTCAGACGGATAAATTATCACGGCTTAACAGAACTATTAACAATTTACTTTCAAAAGTTATCAGTATAACTACATATTCTGCAATATTTGTCGGCTTTTAGTATCGGTATTAAATTTAAAGAAAATAAAATTCTGATTATAAGGTTTCAGGAAAAAAATCTTCTATTTTAAAACTACCTAGTCACAATTTTATAAGCACAAATATTTTTTTGCCATCTAGAATAACAATCCTTGAGAAAAACATTAGTTTGGTTGCGAAGACCTGGGAACGGTGGAATGTCCGTCCGCGCACAGTTTCATTGTATGTTTTTAATATATAAGGGCCTGTCCGCACAGCGGTATTTCACCGCGTGGAAAATATTCGCGCGGATTGATTTCCACACCGCACCGCGTCAAATCTGCAAGAAATCACAGAATTTTTTTATCGCGCGTTTTTTTTATCGCCTGTGTAGAAACTTCCATAAGATTCAAAGTGTTACAGAATAACGAAAAAAAAACCGCGCGGTGAAATACCGCTGTGCGGACAGGCCCTAACTCCTTCTCTTTCTCAGAGAATTATACCAGTTATTGTATAACGTAGGTATATGTTTAGAACGCTGAGCTTTTTCGAACTACAAAGTTATGTTTGCCCTTCAACCCGGAATCAGAAAATCATAGGCCATGTGGTTGATGAGAGACCCTCTTGGTGCAAGGATTTTTTTTTATCTTTATGCACAAATTAACGATGCTAAACCAAAGTATGCCTGTACGCTTTGGGATCGTCCATTACCTATTCGCGTAAGGTTTAAAAGGGCTTATTTTTTGAAGTGGAATGTCATCCTATATTCAGTCATTCATGACTTCTCCCGCTCTGGGTTGAGCGTGTCAAGCGTGACAGACTTTTACTGACTAAAACCTTCCTTTCAGTTTCCCTTTGCGTTTTATCACTATGGTGACGTAGGTACACAACGTAGTACATGTGACGTTTATTTCTTTGTTGACCTTGCGATTACTAAACTGAAAAACGACAAATGACCTTAACTTGCTGATCCCATGTAACGTTTCTCCGGTCGCCGCGACAGCCACCCGGCTCGGTTTTGCCAGTTGTCAACAAGTCTGTGACTTTGGTGAAGAAACCTCACTACGTATCTGTCACGTACTTTTCAAATCCCATACCCCCTCGCGATCCAGAGGGAACGGTTTAAAAAGTTGCTAAAAAATATCACGTGATTAACGGACCTCACTGGGCATTTTTTTCCAATTAACTTTAGGGTAATGAAGAGAAAAATTATGTTTTAGGTTTCATCTGTCTGTATCAATCGCTGACATGTTTTAAATATGGCAAAAGTCTTATCATGGGCGTAGAGATAATCATTTTAAAACTAGCTTAAATTAAAGTTCTGCAAACTTAACCGACAGATGTGTTAGGGAATTTGTTGCACCGCTTCTTCTCCATGTCCGAATATCGGGAAGTCGTGACGGTTTTTAGAGACAGTCTTAACGAACATTTTGAGTTTATATAGAAATATTAGCATGTCAGCTCGTCGTCCTGCCCTTCGGTAACCGTCCGACGAGTTGGGGCCATGGAGCACTATCCGGGTGGTCTTCAAAACGATGTCAGCAACCGTAGGCGCCCAGCGTAGTGCCGATGCGCGCTAGAGCCGTTCTGAAAAAGAAACTTGTTGTTTTAGTCAGTAAAAGTCTGACATTCACCCCCTCCCTGCACCACCTTAGAGAGAGAGAAGTCATTGGATGATTTGCCACCTTAAAAAGAATAACATCTGCTATTGCTAATTTGAGCAATTTTACTTGGTGAAAATTCTTTTAAAACTCAAAAACTTGCGTACCTACCGGTAAAAAGACTAAAACGATCAAAATAATTTTAATTTCGGAAGTCGGTGTTTTTCGTTATTGTTTGTTCCTTATTTAACACCGACTTCCAAAATTAAAATTATTTTGATCGTTTTAGTTTTTTTTTTTTGTGAAGTCGGTTTTTTTTTTTTATAAAAAGTTTTTTATTTCACACTTTTTAGTTGCAATACACTTACAGCCAGAGTACCTTTTTCTCATGACAATTCCAACTAACTCAAACCCTGCTAGAATACATCATTTTCTTATGAAGTTCCCGTGTCTCCTTCCACCTTCCGGCTCCATCATCAGATCACTTCGATAGTACCTTAAAGCCAAAGTGCATCTCATGACAATTCTAATAAGCCCAAACGAGTTAATTACGGAGTTCCGGTGCCTATCTTCCAGCCCCATCACTATCATCAGGTCACTTTGATGATACCATTTTCAACATAACTACTCAGAACTATTCATTAATTTGTATTGTCATAGTCGCTTAACTATGTTCATTGTGATATTTGTATGAGTATGAAGTTCCGTTGGCAATTTCTGGTCTTCTTCACCAGTTCCACCTCATCAAATGTCACTTTTTGACTGTAAATGCTTAATTCCTTGATGAAAATATCAAAATGACTATATAGTTGCCTATAATATTTGAGGAGTTCCCTCAGTTCAGCCAAGATCCCGACCTGGTGACTATGGGACCATTTAGGAACTATACCCTTTCCAACAAAAAAAGAATTTTTCAAATGGGTCGGCAAGCGACGAAGTTATGCGCGAACATACATAAAAAAAAAGTACAAACATCCGAATTGAGAACCTCCTCCTTTTTTAGAAGTCGGTTAAAAAAACTACTTACTAGATCTCGTTCAAACCAATTTTCGGTGGAGGTTTGCATTAATTTGCATGGTAATGTACATCATATAATTATTTTTTATAGTTTTATCATTCTCTTATTTTAAAAGTTACAGGGACACACGTTTTATCACTTTAGAAGTGTCTCTCGCGCAAACCTATCAGTTTAGAAAAATATGATATTAGGAACCTCAATATCATTATGTAGACCTGTCCATAGATACCCCAAACGTATGCTTTAGTACGTAGGGTTTGATAATTTTTTTTTGTTTTAGTTTCAGTTCTAAGTATAGGGAACCCCCAAAATTTATTGTTTTTAGGTCTATTTTTGTGTGGAAATCTTTATGCGGCTTACAGAATACATCTTACTTACTCTTCACTCTACACTTACCAAGTTTCAACAGTATAGTTCTTATGGTTTCGGAAAAAAGTGGCTAGAGATGTGCCGTTGCCAGCAATATTTCCCGGAGCGGGAATATTGGTGGCAATATTGCCCGAAGTATGAATATTGGTGGCAATATTGCCCGAAGTATGAATATTGGTGTTCTCTAGCTGTGACATACGGATGGACAAACAGACATGACGAATCCATAATGGTTCCCTTTTTTGCCATTTGGCTACGGAACCCTAAAAATAAAATAAAAAGACAGTGTTCAATAACTGCATGCTGTGGCATAGTGCGACTGTTTTTATTTTGTTAGCGGGACCGTATTTGATTCACATATCGTCAAAGAGTGAAATAGTAAGCAGACTTCCGTACAGTAAAACTGCTACTGAGACATAAACGAAAAACGAAAATAATTATAAAATTATTTTATATATTTATTTATTATACCATCAATGCTTGACTACAGGGCAATTGAGAAATGCTTGACGGGTCCCAGGGCCTCAAGTCTGCTATTACAATAGTGTCAGAATAGTCTATCATTGATGTCATAATTGTCGATTTTGACAAGTTTGGTAATCTACTAATATAATGGCGTCATTATGACTTTCCAATTGTCAACCACTGATACTCCATTGAAAGAAGTGACATAGAATGGTAATCTCGTACATATTGACAAATAAATATTTGACGTTTGCGGTAATCTGCTAAAACTTTGACAGTTTATTTGATCAGTGTTTTACCATTAGAACGTTATTGTGCAGTTATTGGTTTTAATATGCTCGAAATTATCATTCTACCACAATTCTATTACACGACCAGTGACCGATCAATGATCGATCATTATGAATTAGCAGATTACAAACTTTTAGTAAAATGACAATGGGATTGTGTTGGAATGACGAATTTATAAAAATAGCAGACTTAGGGCCCAGGTTGAGTGTAGTTGCTCTAAACTGACGCGGCGGGCGGCCGGTGCAAAAATACTAATTTTTTTTTGTTTTGTACACTATATAGGTAACATTGACGAATATTATCTTATACGTATATATATAAAAAAACAATGTTTGTACTCTATGATAATTCATTAGATTGTGATGAAACTATAGGGTGGCCTGAGAACGCCCGAGATGGTTCCTGGCTTAAAAAAAACCCTGGTATCTCCGAAAGGATCGGTCGGATTTTGACGATACTTTCTCTGACGAATAGCTGATGTTACAAAGAATAATTTAAGCTACTTTTTATTGAACGGGATTTCATACTACGAAATACGTCGTCGAAGTTTAACCAAATATAACTGGACTTTCCCTGTGCGGTAGCTAATGTTAAAATGAGTAACATAAGCTACTTGTTGGGGTTGTAATGCCCAACAGTGAAAATATTATGTTTCTGTTAGATATGTAACCTTGTTCAAGGGTGTTATGTTATGTTATATAAATAAGTACACGAGTGTTTCCCTTGATGGATTTATTTGTCTTGAAATAATTCGACTTAATTATTATTTTTATTATTATTATATCTAGCCCATACTGTCCCACTGCTGGGCAAAGGCCTCCCTCCACTCCTTCCAATGTTCCCGGTTTGTTGTTAATCAATCAAGTTGTAGGTAATTGTATCAATTTCAAGTAATTGGTATCAAGTTCAGTCGCACGGTATTAAAGTGTTAACCGAAACCTAAAACGTGTGACTGCGGCTTTTCTTTTTGTTCTGTTCTTGTTTTTCCAGTTACCTTGTCTATTTCAGCAAACTGAAAATCTTGTTTCATACGTTTTCAGCGTCGTTTTTTGTCGTAGTCGGGTTTTAGTTTTTTACTTTTTTTTCTTTTTGAAGTACGGGACCCTAAAAAGTGACATTTACTTTTAATTGAGTATTATTATTACTAACCGGTCAACTGTCAACCACCTGCGCTGCTTGAATCAATACGTAATTAGGTACTAATGCATGAGTAGAACTCCCAAGTGTCAGTTTATTATACTTGTACTTTATTTAAGAAAAATCTTGTTTATCTGCCCTTGAAGGTCAAAACACACAAAATAATTCGTACAAAATAACTCATACACTATACTACTATTACGTTTTTTGAAGGAATCCTAGGAGCATATTATCCTGTTTTTTATTTTGTCAAAAATGATAACAGAATCTACATAAAAAAATGTTTTGTCGAATACAGTCTTTTTAGGGTTCCGTAGTCAACTAGGAACCCTTATAGTTTCGCCATGTCTGTCTGTCCGTCTGTCTGTCCGTCCTCGCTTAATCTCTGGGACCGTTAGCACTAGAAAGCTGAAATTTGGTACCAATATGTATATCAATCTCGCCGACAAAGTGGTAAAATAAAAATTGGAAAAAAATGTTTTATTAGGGTAGCCCCCCTATATGTAAAGTAGGAAGTGATTTTTTTTTAATTTCAACCCTAACGTGTGATATATTGTTGGATAGGTATTTAAAAATGAATAGGGGTTTACTAAAATCATTTTTTGATAATGTCAATAATTTCGGAAATAATCGCAAAAAAAACAAAAAACAATGTGTCCCCCCCCCTCTAACTTTTGAACCATAAGTTTAGAAAATATGAAAAAATTCTGAAAAGTAGAACTTTATAAGGACTTTCTAGGAAAATTCTTTTGAACTTGATGGAAACACCAGTTTTTGTACAAAAAAGACAAAAAGGTTGTACAAAATAATTTCTGGACTAAGTTTGTAGTATAATCGTATATGCAAGCATTTTTTTAAACTCATTAGTGGGTACACTTATTTTGACGGACGGGAAACTACGGAACCCTACACTGAGCGTGGCCCGACACGCTCTTGGCCGGTTTTTTTTTTCTTGAATTCTAAACTGAAGTACCTAGAACCATCCAAAAACACCGTGCGATGGTCGTGTTTTTTAAAGTTAGTACCTATGTCATACTCATGAATGCACATATAAGATAATAATAATATGATGTTCAAAGATCTTTATAGTATAGATGATACCGTGCTGTGACAAGGGCCGACAACACAAGCCACCACATCGTCAGCATAGCTATGTACATGTAAGTCTCTTTTAGAGGCTTCAACCAGACAGAGAGTATCATAAAAGTGGCGATAAAACGCCTCCTTGTGTGCACTCTTTAGTTGTTTTGAAGCTCTTTGTAGTTCCGTGTAAGGTAATACTGATAGTTCTGTTGAGGAGCATGAATTCGATCCAACGAGTAGTTGATTCGTCAATCCGTTTCGCCTTCATTCCCTTGGAAGGGGCGTTATGGTGACGTTGTCGAAAGCTCCATCAATATTAAGGAAAGCACATAGGGCTATCTGATAATCTTCCAAAGCCCTTTTGATCCTGTCTATTAGTTCTAACAGAGTAGTTTCTGTAGATTTTCCTTTGTGGTAAGCATGTTGCTTCGGATGCAGAGGGTTATCCCTTAATGGTCCATCCCTGATGCAATCGTCAATAACCTTTTCATACTCTTGAGTAGGAAGGAGGTAAGGCTTATTGGTCTGAAGGACTTTGGTTGAGAGTAGTCCTTCTTACCAGCCTTTGGGATAAAACAAACTTTAACCATAGTCCATTTCTCTGGTGTATATCCTCAGGCAAAGCTTGCTCTGAAGATTTTGATTAAAATAGGGATGAGTATAGTCTTCCCTTGCTACAGGAAACATAGGAAGATATCGTCATCACCTGCAGATTTAATCGGCTTGAATGAGAGTCTATATATAGCCCATTCATATTTTTATTTTATGAAAGGTTATATTCATTAAACATGTAAAAGTTAAAATAGTTTATTTAAACAGAATAGTATAAAATAAGCAAGCCAGACACTAATTTGTACTGTTGAAGGCAATACCTAATGTATTTTTTTTTTTCGAATTCAATGTTTGATTTGAGAACAAAGGTTTAACAAAAAAGGTTATCAATACATTATCACACTTGTGCATAATGGTAATCAAAGTCACAGTTTGGTTACAAGCTACATTATATACCTAAGTGTAGTGCAATTATAGTCACTTTCTGAGCTAGTGTGTCGAAAACATTATTATTATTATTATTTCGTTTATTCAGCTTAAGTACATATATAAATTATATTTTTAAATATTCAATATAAAAAAAAACATTAAAAATATAAAAAATAGTAGCCTACCGGTATCGGGAACAGGGTCCAAGCCACCGGCAGTCAGGGCTCCAGAGAAAGGAACCTCCTGACCATACGAGCCGTGTCCAGCAATACTGCTTTCTGAATCAAGCCCTTCATCCAGTCGCCTAACGAGAGCTTCCTAAGGTGTTGGTCGAGGCTCTTGGCTATTAAGCCATTGGCTGAAACAACTATCGGTACAATGATCGCTGAATTCACTTCCCACATATCGACAACCTCGCGAGCTAAGTCAATATACTTGATTTGTTTATCTTTCTCGGCTTTCACGAGGTTCTCGTCATGCGGAACGGATATGTCAACAATCACTGCACGCCTCTCGCTTCGGTCCACCACCACTATATCAGGCTTATTGGCCACAATAGTCCTGTCAGTGATGATGGGCCAATCCCAGTACAAAGTGATATGACCATTATCAAGAACTGGGTCGGGCTCATACCTATAGTATGGCACTTCCGATTCCACAAGAGAGTACTTCAGAGCAAGTTGCTGATGGATAATCCTGACTACAAGGTTGTGCCTATGCAAGTACTCTCCATTAGCAAGACGAGAACAATCAGAGATAATGTGACGGATTGATCCTCCCGGACGGTGACATGCCCGACAGATGTCAACCGTGCCGTCTTTCACAATAAATCTCCGGTAGTTATTCGTCATGATAACTTCGTCCATAATTGCATAGACAAAACCTTCGGTTTCCCCAAATAGGTCACCGAAACGCAGCCAGGCTACGGACGCCAATTGATCTACATCGGGCCCATGAAAGGCCCGGAAAAAGCGTCCGTGAAGCTCTTTGCTCTGCCACACTTCCCTGCGATCGTTAGTGTCAAGCACTATCGGTTTGCGCCAGTTCTCGTTAGCCAGTGAGAGCGGGGTGAGTCCCTTGTCCACTGCCACTACATCTCGATGCATACCCACGTCGGCAGCTAGGAAATATTCCCTGAGACTGCATACCTCGCGGTTGTGTAGGGTATTAGCATTTAAAAAACCTCGACCCCACATTTCCGCGGGATATACAGCCTCATCACCGACGATAGCGGGTGATGCATCATTCGGTATGCAGTCAGCAGTGTACGGACCCGCCTATCCAGGGCGTCAAGTTCTGTTTGAGTCCATTTGAGTACGCCGAAAGAGTACATCAATACCGGCATGACCCAACCGTTGAAGGCGCGCACCTTGTTTCCGCCTGAAAGAAGGCTATTGAGCACCTTTTTCAGGCGTCCAAAGAAACGTTCCTTCAACGATTGCTTCATGTTAGTGATACTGATGCCTAGAGCTTCCGACATACCCAAATACTTATAGGTTTTGGTTGGAGAGAGGAATCTCAGATTTATGGAATCCGGGAGTAGAGTGCTAACGGACTCCACAACCTCACCTCGCTTTACATGCATGACTGCACATTTGTCCACACCAAACTCCATCCTGATGGTACTACTGAAGGTTTCAGTTACCTTCAGTAGCTCCATCAGTTGCAGATTGTTGGGGGTAAAGAGCTTCAAATCATCCATGTAAAGGAGGTGAGATATAACCTGACCACCTCTCTTCAACCGATAGCCTAGACCTGAATTCTCCAGCAGTGTGCTTAGAGGATTCAAGGCTAGACAAAACCAAAGCGGACTCAAACTATCACCCTGGAATATACCTCGCTCGATCCTTACAGGTTCGCTATTCCTCTGGATATTTCGATATCCTGGATAGCGGAGGACCGTACTCCATTGCCTCATACACGACATCAGGAAGGTGCGTAATGTTGTATCAATTTTATACAATTCCAGCACCCTCATGAGCCATGTATGAGGAACAGAGTCATAGGCCTTTTTATAGTCTATCCAACATGTCGACAGATCCTTTCAGGAACGTCGAACCTGCTGGCTAATAGTCATATCAATGAGGAGCAGCTCCTTAGTACCGCGGGACCCGTTCCTACATCCATTCTGAGAAGGCGACATGATCGAATTTTCATCAATATGACTATTAATTTTACTTAATATGACTATTAATTTTACTTCTCAGTATGGATGTAAGAACTTTATAGACCGTCGGCAAACACGTGATCGGTCTATAATTTTTAGGCTCCGCAGTACCTACTACCTGATTTATGGAGGTTATTCCTGTTTTTAGGAACTGGGGCAGCGACCCTGACTGTAAGGCAGACTGAAACTGATATGCCAAGCGAGCATGCGATCTTGTAAACCACTTAATCCAGAAATTGTGCAACCCGTCCGGCCCTGGAGATTTCCAGTTAGGCAACGGACGGACTGCACGAACTACATGGGTGAGTGTTGCCTGAAGCAGATTAGTTTGCCGATGAGTGCTCTATTATTATTATAAACATAATTTTTATTAGGTATTCCGTGTATCTATCTGAAAGCAGTTAAAACTAGTTTTGGCAATTTAGGATTTTAGCTGCATACCTATCTATGCAAAAACTAGATGTTACTGTGAACAAAAACTTTCAATGCCTTTATTCTACCTTGTTCGGTCTAAAATACCTCGCCACTCTTCTCCATTCTTCATTTGAAGGCCTGGAGAGGCGGATATGAGGAGTATTTTGTACGATGATATCTGGTGCCATCACCGAGCCAGGGAAGTGTGTAGACGCCAGAAGTTTCAGGGTTTCTTCCGCTGATGCGGTGAAGGCACCGTCTGGTTTCTTTAAGAACCCTAGTTGATTCGTAGGCGATTTGGATAAGACTTAGTGGATTCTGGCTCCTTGAGGGACTTTAGTAATCTCCTCGCAGAACTTCCTCCATGAAAGTCTTTTCGCCTTTCGGTTTTTTTTTTATTTATTATTAATGATAGGCTTGCGTTTGACCACCATCTCACCTGATGGTAAGCGATGATGTGGTCGACGATGAAGTACGCTTGCCTAGAAGAAACCTATTCACTCTCGACTTAGACTCCTAAGTTGTAGCTATCAGGGAACACAGATTCCGGCAGGGAATTCCACTCCTTGGCTGTACGCACAATAATGTGTTCCCAAAACAAAAAGATATAAAGAGAAGGCAGTGTCAATATATCGATTTCTTTGAATTTATTTCTGAGGGACTCGCGAGGACCCATTTTGTAAATAGCCCTGATTGCTCTCTTTTGCAATACGAAAATCGAGTCTACATCAGCTGCAGATCCCCACAGTAAAATGCCATAAGACATAATACTGTGGAAATAGGCATAGTCAACTAACCTAGCTGTGGCGACATCTGTCAACTGACTTATTTTTCTTACTGCATATGCCGCTGAGCTTAATCTACCTGAGAGAGTTCTAATATGAGCACCCCACTGCAGTTTGAAATCGACAGTTATACCTAAGAACACAGTTTCTGTAATTACATCAAGTTTTTTGCTATCAAGAATTAGATTGACGCCAACTTGAGGGACATTCGGTAGTTTTATTTGCATTTAGTAAAAGATTAGCTGCGAACCATTTCGAAAGAACAGCCAGACTTTCGTTAACACGCAAGACATCCGCATCTTTTCTATCCACTTTAAAAATAAGAGAAGTGTCGTCAGCAAATAGAATTATATCTGATAAATTAGCCATCATGTAAGGAAGGTCATTAATATAAACTAGAAAAAGGAAAGGGCCAAGAATTGAACCCTGGGGCACGCCCATCCTTACTAAAGACCCCGAGGACGTTACCCCATTTATGGATACTTTTTGCTGCCTGTAAGATAAATAGGAAAAAACAAGATCAGCAGCTCGTCCACGAATTCCGTAATGATGTAATTTACAGATCAGAGTATTATGGTCAACACAGTCAATGCTTTTGAGAGGTCACAGAATATGCCAATAGCATCCTGGGTCTTCTCCCAGGATTCTAAAATGTGACTAATGAGTTTCACTCCTGCATCCGTCGTTGACCTTCCTTTCGTGAAGCCAAACTGATGACTATGCAAAATCCTATTTGAATTTATTAAAGTGAGACAACATCTGGTCGAGCATGATTTTTTCATAGATTTTACTCAATGCTTTAAGCACAGATTGGTCTATAATTAGAGGGATCACTCTTACTACCTGATTTGAAAATTGGTACTACTTTACTATGTTTCATTAAATCAGGGAATGTACCGCTGTCTAGACATTGATTAAATATGCCTGTTAGGACAGGAGCAATTGTATCAATAATATCTCCAAGAACCTTGACGGATATACCCCATAAGTCCTGTGTTTTTTATATTAAGACTTTTGAATGTATTTTTAATTATATCAACAGAGATACGCTTAAATTTAAGGTTGGCATATCCTTTGTGAAATTTTCTTTTAAAAAAGATTTAGCTAACAAAGACGAAGAAGGGAGAGATTTCGTAACTTCTATTGGGATGTTGGTGAAGAAGTTTTCTAGCTTCTCAGCCACTTCAGTCCTGTCTGAAATGATTTTATTATCAATTTTTAGGGGCAATTCATTTCGATCTCGCTGGTTTGTTTTTCCAGTTTCCTTGTTTATCACCTTCCAGACAGCTTTTATTTTATTGTTAGAATTTTTAATTTTCTTACTTATTGACTTAGATTTAGCTTGGGCGCAGACTCTTTTGAATATCTTTGAATACATTCTAACATGGTTATGCAAGTTAAGATCAGACGATAATGATTTTTCCTGGTATAGCTGATATAAAGTCTCTCTGCTTTTTCTAATTCCAGTAGTAGCCCATTCATTAAATTTGGATTTATTATTGACTTGAACCTTTTTAACTGGACAAGCCTTATTAAATTCCTGACACACTGTAGAGAACAATGTACCATTATTTACATTGGGGTATTGTGAATCAAAATTGGCTGTTGAGAGACTACTAAGAACATTATTATTAAAATAATTTAATTTATTTTTAGTAAGCGGTCTAAACTCTGCAGTTGAATCTAATTGCAACTTTTTGACTAACTCAAAAGATACGAGTTGACCCGTATGGTCAGACCTCACTCCACTAATCAGGGATGACTCTTTTATATAACAATTAGAGAAAATATCTATGCATGAAGCTGAAGTAGGAGTTATTCTTGTAGCTTCATTAAAAATACATTTTAAATTAAAAGAATTAAACAATGAGAGAAGTTTACATTTTTCTGGTGAATTTACGAGTAAATCAATATTTAAGTCCCCACAAACGAAAACTAATTTGTTATATCTAATTGGGAATCAAACGAGCTTACCTGTTAAGCGAAGTCTTGATTCTAATTTTATGAGCGCCGAGTCCGAAATGCAGTTTTATTGTTTTACATGTAGGTTATACTTCCTTCTTGGGATAAATACGCGAAGTTTAGATGTTTAAAAAATATAAAGCTAAAAACCCTTGTATCCAGACGCCATATGTTGAACTGTCACTTATTTTAGAGATTATCGGATAAGGAACAAGCTGTCTTTTGGGCAGACTTGTTCCTACATACTTACATTCACTGTTTTCCTGCAAGGATAACTGTGTGTTAGGTAAGGATAATTATTGCAGCTTTTGGGCTATTAAAACTAGTGGCGGGTGGGTAACTGCATTTCGGACTCGGCGCTCATAAAATTAGAATCAAGACTTCGCTTAACAGGTAAGCTCGTTTGATTCCCAATTTTACTTCGCGCCGAGTCCGAAATGCAGTTTTATTGTTTTACATGTAGGTAGATGTTTAGAGTTTGCTGCAATAATTAATTGTTACGCTATGGTATTATCAACTCAAATGCGGTTCTCTTTTATAGTAAGGCATGAGTTAATTTTGTTGCGTTGGGAGAGGCTCCTAAGATGTTGTCTAAACTATCCTTTTGTTTGTTAAGTTATTGTGTGGGAAGTGTCCTCGAGTTGTAAAAGTATATTTGGTTCATTGGTAACTGATTTATATGAGAACCATGTTATCTTTTACGAGGGCAGTTATAGTATCACGATGTGAGACATGTATTGTAATTAATTGGATTATTCTTAATGTAAATAATCACTTATGAATTACCAGTTAGCTTTTAAGAATATTATTATAATTACTATTGGGTACTTTACTACTTGGTTATTTGTACAATCATCGTTATATCTGGCCGTTGATATCGGCTATATTACAAGATCTTTACTATTAAATTAAATCGGGTAAAGAGTTACTTGGTTTTATATTAGTGCTGTTCCGTTTTAGCACAACGACGATTTGTTGAGGTCTATTGAAATATAATAATCTTATTAGTTATTTTATCATGCCATAGTGATGTTTTACTATTTGAGTGTGCTGAGCTGTTTAGTTGTTAGGGTTGTTTTGTGGCAGTCAATTTGTTGTTAGTTTCCTCAAGTTTCTCCTATAATGTGAGACAGGAAAGAGGCTATGACTTTTTCATGTTCTGGAAAGAGAAAATACCCCTAATTGGGGAATTTTATAGTAGAATCGAATGTCACAGAAAGTGATTACATTACATTCGTCATATATTTCCTAGCCTTGTCTTACATTAGGCAATGCAATTAGGTATCTACATGTATTATACATTGCAATTCATTCATCGTTTTCATTTAAAGATGAGGTGTCTATTCATGATTAAGTTATATTTGTGTTGACATTGTAGTGACTGGTATAAAAGTATAGCTTACCAGTTTTATTGTTACTATTATTTATTTTCTACTGTATGGTACAGTTAGTGTGCCTACATTCGCTTCGGCATGTATGGGTATATACTTGTATGTAAGCTTATACCTGTAGGTATGTGCTTATGGATCTATTATATGTACCTATAAAAATATTTAATAGCTGTGAAGGCAATTGTATGTCGTTTATTTATGCCTCCCAAAATGGAAGTCAATACGATTGTTTCCCCTTTGTCATTAGTGTTTTTATGACACAGTGTGGAGGAGTTTATGTGTGATAGAACTAACCTAGCCTTCTACTAGGTCCTAGGTACCTGGGGAAGTTGTAAGGTCACTGATCTTGCACGAGATCTTGATGAGTCTAATCTTGTTGTACTAGGTAGTCCCCAGGATGCATTTTCTCCCCCCCCCCTCTTTTTGTTTCTTGGAAATGCCATTTTACTTGTGTATTGGTAAGTTTAGATTTGTTTTAGTAATTCGGATGTAATAATTCATTGCCTCAAGTACATTTTAACCATTCAGTCCCACACAGATGAGGGTAATGAGGAAATTAAATATGTTTGTTCTAGCTCAATAAACACAAAATAAATTAAAAGTAAGTATCAAACAAACAAAACTAGTTTTTTTTTTTTTTTTTTTGTGGCCTACATATTTGGTGTATGTATGGTCGATGTGTGTTACACACTTGCACCATAGACAAGAGGGTTGTCTATTGCATTTCCGGCAACGTTTGACAGTGACACTGACAAAGTAAACAATAATAAAATAAAGACCATAATTTGAACATTATGTGATTTACATATAGGCATACAGGCATAATATCATACCATGTTTTGGTGAAACATTTTGTTTTCAAGTTGGTCAGTATTCCATTACATGCTTGGGAATGTCTGAATAATCCGACATGAAATGTGACATTTGATTACATAACTTAGTTGTGGATTGTTTATCTACTATCATGTTTAATTTTTATGTTCTGGAGTCTTGTGCACTGCAAAGTGGTATTCATATTATGTTTCTCTGTAATCTTGAAATTTTTTGTTAGGCTGAGTATTCATTTATAAAGTTTGTTTGATAGCCATAGAAGTGATTCATGGTGATTGAAGTAGTTTTGGTGTTTTAGGTAACAGAGTTCTTATATACAGAGTGCATCTGAAGTAATGTTTCTGTGACCGAGTTAGTTGTCTAGTCATATGAAGGTTGTTCTTAGATATTATTGATAATAGGATAATGTCTTCCTTAACCACAGAAGATATTGTAAATTTATGACAATTACTACTGAAGATATTATACAGGTGCAGATCAAATTGAATCTGAATTTTGTTATTTCTAATTCCTTGCAATAAGATTTTCTTTATTTATTTCAATGTTAAATGTTGATAGGGTATCTATTTATTTATTTATTAGGAGCACCAACCACATATTTACAAAAGATTTTGTGTTTAGGTAGTCAAATATATAGCAGTTTAATTGTTATTCATTTATAATGAGTTTTCACTTTAATGAGTGGTTTAAACATTAAGTTATTCATTTTGTTCTAACAACTATTTAAAAGTATATCAAGGTATTTCAATATTTAGTTGTTGTATTCCATTATGAGCTTGTCGCTGACTTACTCCCTTGTGTAATTATGTGTAAATGGAGCAGGTGGTTTTGTCCACCAATCTACCCACACTAATATACAGTTGGGGAGTATACACTTCTGTTTCCAACAGTAAGTGGTTCCTTCTTAAAATCAATGGTAGCTTCCTTAAACCGCTTAGCCCAATAGTCAACTAAACTAGTAGTAGTATTGGTGTCATACATCAAGTATTCTAAGGTGCTGGGGTGTTGAGTATTATTATAATATTGAAAATTTGGGAGCTTATAATTTTACTCAGGACTGCTGTTGGTGTCCACAGAGGACTTAACCCGCAATTTTCTAAGGTTTGGTACCTTAAGAGGTCAACTTACATACTCTTTGAGCAAGTTTTTTATCATAAGGTTAATACTAAATGTGTGGAGTGATATGCTGTATCTATGGATTCAATTCATATAAGTTATATCATTTTCCATAGGTATTTTGCCTGGAGTAATGTGCCTGTCGCTTAATTATATTTATTATTGTAAAATGTTATTTGTTATTAGTAAGCATATCCTTTGTGAGTTGTTGGTGAAGTAATTAAGTTACTTAGTGCTTAAGTAGTATTATTGTCAGCATCACATTCTCTGCAGTCAGTGCATAACATAGCCGTAAAGAAAATATTATTTTCTATAGAATAGTTTATTAGTACTGTTTAATTGACTCAGTTTTGATAATTGATCTGATTCAGGTATATTTATTTGCTATCAGTGTGGTAAAGGCATGATATATGGGTGACAACAGGTTTCCGCTACACCACATGTAGCTTTTGTTCTCAGTCATATTCTTATATCATAGCTAATTTGACAATTAACTCATAACGGTGAGGGCTGGTACACTACAAGCATCTTGCACTTAACGTATTCACTCTGTGGCGGTGTTTTCCATCAGAGTTGCAGACATACTTGGTAAAGGTATCAATAATTCTGCCTTCTCTCAATGGTTTTGGGTTGGCTTCTAGTCCAACAACTGGATGCAGATAGGTGCCTGTCGGCAATCCAGCTAGGTACAGCGGAATAACTTATGATAATTTGAATATCTCGTATTCATTAGCATTTTATGCTTAGAAAAGTTTATGATTTAATTAACAGACAGTGTGCAGCTTACCACCTCATATTGGTTTGGAATATCTCGTATTCCCTAGGAGTTAAGTGTTTAGTAGCGATCTACACATAGGTGGTGCACTGTTTTGTTGTCATACAGATGGGTAATTTAGAACTTAGCCTTCTCGAGGCCTTTAAAAGTACTGATAAAGTAGGAGCACGTCAACCTTAGTCTTTTTCCTATTTTCGTTCTTTGGATTATAATGGAATGGGACTCACCTGTTATGACAGATCCATACCAGAGTAGCAACATGAAAATTACGTCGCTAAGAGTATCGCGTACTGTCTGGTATGTTGTTGCAATCAGTTTAGCGCGTGAATGACGTCGCTAATGGTATCTCGTACCCTGATTGAGATTGAACAAGGTTTCGACTCGTAAGTCTTAAAGTAACTGCAGTATTCACTATGATCACCTAGTGCTTGGAACAGGCACAGTGAGGATCACGTCCTCAGTGACCAGTTTCAGGTGGCCTTTCTCACGCCTTGAGTCGTGGAAAGTCTCCAGGGGTACATCCAACTTGTCTGGGTGTCGGGTAAGATTCTATTCCTTTGATGTGTTTATCCTGGCGTTCTTCGTCCTGTGTGATTTTAGATTCAAGGCTTCGACAGGCTTCAGCGTTGAAATCCGTTACTGTACAATACACTGTGATGTCACTTTGAATTTCGTTAATTTTGCTAAAAAAAGGTACTATTTCATGTATTTTTAGTGAATAATTAGATGGTATCACTTGGGGTTTTGTTAATTTGCAAAAAAAATACTATTTTATGAATTTTAAAAGAATAATTAGATAGGAGAAAAAGTTTTGCTCGCGTTCTTTTACCCGCGAAGAAAATAAGTGACAGTTCAACATATGGCGTCTGGATACAAGGGTTTTTAGCTTTATATTTTTTAAACATCTAAACTTCGCGTATTTATCCCAAGAAGGAAGTATAACCTACATGTAAAACAATAAAACTGCATTTCGGACTCGGCGCGAAGTAAAATAAGTTTATTTAGTATTTCTTCTATTATAATCAAAAAAGATGTCAAGTTTGATGCGGGTGGTCTGTAAACACATAAGAAAGTTCGGCCTTCAACCTCTGCATATGCTACCTCACATAAGCGATCAACAGAGCAAGCAGTGATATCTTTCCTTTCCTTATATCTTAAAGAATTATTACATAATATCAAGGTGCCACCCCCAATTGATGATCTGTTGTACGCACTGGCAACTGAAAAATTATTTACATTAAGCAGCATTCTATCTGGTTTTAACCAGGTTTCACAAAAACATAAGATATCCATATTATAACTATCTATTAACATTTCCACATCTAGAATTTTGCCAGAGAAGCGATTTATATTCTGATGATATAGTAAAATGTTATTAATAGGCTTCCCTTTTGTCGTTCCTAAAAGTTTAAAGAGTCTATATCAGTATTATTAGGTATAGGTACCTACTAGATAATACTGATTCGTCACTTAACCTAATCTCAGTTAAATCATCAATAACTGCGTTTATATTGTATGCTAACAAAGAAGCCAAGAAATGTCGACTGTTTTTGGGAAGAAACATACTTGTATGTTCCCGAATCAAAATAAAAACTCTAACAAAATTGTTAGTGTCAAAATATAATATACAGTCACTATGACGACATGACAAAATGTGCATCAAGTTATTTAGGCTATAAATGTAATTGTTATCATGTTCACATAAACTGTTGGAATAGGGCAATGCACACAAAATTAATTTTCCTAATTTCAATTTAAGCAGGGTTTCAATACCACTAAGTCCCTTTTAGTTAAACTAAGACTATTTCCAATCAAAAATACCACTGTGGTCTGCTCATTCATTTGTGTATTTTTTATTTTATGAACAAGCTCGTTAAAATGCAGGTTATGGTAACAATGACTTATAATGGTATGTTTGCAACGGTTATTTAACAAAGACCCAAAACCTGTCCCTAATCTATTTGAATATACCAAAATGTAACTTTGACAAGGGTTTATTGATTCTGAATTATTATTATGTACAACATTGGAAGGCATAGGAATTTCATACTGAGACATGGGAGGTGGCGGAGCGAGAGCACAGCTCCAGGTGATATTGTTAGTCAGTGACTCGTACCTCTCTGCGTTGAACTTCACCAAGTCCACCAACTCACAAGCCTCCTGCATGCGCTCACTCAACATTTGTTGGCAAGACTCATATTTACAAAATATTTCCTTTATAGTATTGTCCCTACTCAATAATTCCCTTTGAAGGTTCTGTATTAGGGAATGCAAACCGGTTAACCCGAAAACCGAAAAACCGGTTTTTCGGCATATTTTTAATGATTAAAAAAACGGTTTTTTTTTCAAGTAACCGGGTTTTTCGAGTTTTTTTTATTACTCTCAAATGACACTATTTTTTAGCAAACATTGTTTTAAAACGCTGTTGAGGCTTGATATCAGTCGTAGGTTTTTTTATAAATATTTTTGTACCATGTGGTAGCTACACCAATTGTACAGTTCTTCTATTTACGATCATTAAAAATCCAGGCCGGCCGCGTGTTGTGAGAACAGGCAGTGAATGCTGTCAGGGTCAGAATTAAAATTTCGTAAGGACACCAAAATTCTTATTCTCAGATAGAATACCCACCGTTGTTAATCATCATAACATCATCAGCTTAAACGAATCGCTTTTATAGAAGAGAGAGTGAAAAGATCAAAATCTTTGCTTGTTCGTTACACTGATGAAAAACTCAGGGATATTCTTGCTACCGATGAGAAAATTTTCACAATCAAGGAATATTGCAACAAGCAAAATTATCGGATGTAAGCTTCTAACTCCAAAGAACACTTTCAACAGGTTATCAGAGTCCTGAATGATCATCATGCGGCATCAGTAATGGTTTGGTGAGGGTATCACGGAATGACCAAGGTTCATTTTCGTGAAAATGGGCTACTCTAATTTCAGCTAAAGAGTATCAAGATACTATCCTAAACGCCATAGCAAAGCCTCTCTCTTTTTGATAACATACTGGGGTTTTTCAGCAAGACTCAGCTTCCGGTCACAAGGCACGCACTACCCAGGCTTGCCTTGCAGCGAGTGTTTCGGGCTTCATTAAGGCTGATGATTGACCTTTGGCTAACCTAAACCTCAACCCGTGAACTACAAATTGAGATCTATATTAGAGAGCATGGGCTGCATGTAACAATAATTCAAAATCCTTAAAAAATCTTAATTAATCTCCTCCGGGCGAATAATGTGTCGGCCCAGATGGACAGTCCGTTTGCGGATAAGGGTCCCGCATTCACACAAAAGGTGATTAGGCGTCTCCCTCTCCTGATTACAGCACCGGCAAACATCAGTGTCACTCAGTTTCATGTGAAATTGGTGCCTGTTTAGTTTGCAGTGGCCGGTTAAGGCGCGGGCTATCGCACAGATGTTCGTCCTGCTAAGCTCAAGAAGCTCGGCAGTTCGTTTTTGTGAGTAGTGAGTAGTAGATTTGGCGTGTAGCAGTACTGATTGTACCAACCAGTGCTTTTTTGAATCGCCAAATAGGTTGCCCTTAAGGGTCTGCATGGCCTGGTTCTTTGAGATACCACAAAAGGGTTCTGGTCCTATCTGATGACCTTGAGCCCCAGTCCTTGCAAGTTCATCGGCTTTTTCGTTGCCATTGCTTCCAGAATGACCTGGTACTCATCTCAGAATAACTTTATTCCTTTGCCCCAGGTCATTCAGTTTGTTAACGCAACTTTTACCAGTTTCGAATTTAAAGTATTCGAGCTCAGGGCGTTAAAAGCTGACTGGCTATCTGAGTAAATCAGAATTATATAAGAAGTATATATTAACTTCTAGCTTAGATTCTATATGTATGACATCATTCTGAGACATTCGTTTTTATGAAGATGAGATTTTTTTATTTTTAACAGGATTCATATTAGGTATACAATAGGGTGACTGTCAATTAGTGTACGACACTTAAACACGTGATTGTGCTCATGATAACAAATAATTTTAATTATGGGAGCAAAGCCAAAATCGGTAAAAAAATATCAGCTCTTCAGTACATTAGGCAAACATAAATGTACTGAACAGCTGATAAGCTTGAGCGACTTCAAAACTTTTGTATAAGGTTCATATTTGGTTTACGCAAGTATGACCATGTCTCTGAATTCCGTAAAAAGCTCAAGTGGCTGCCGATCCGACTTCGCCGGAATACCCATATCTTATCGTTACTTTACAGTGTCCTGTTTGTTCCCACAACCCCCTCATATCTCAAAGAACGTTTCAAGTTCCTTCATGACACACATACTAGACATTTGAGATCATCGGAGAACTTGAAACTTTTGATGCCTTCGCATTCTACCAAATTCTGCGACAAATCGTTTACGGTTCAGGCGGTGCGATTATGGAACGCTTTGCCATTGTCAATTAGACAAGCCCAGTAGCTAGGTTCTTTTAGTCAAAGAACATTACCTTTCTCTCTAATATTACTCTGATACTGCCAAATTTAATTTCTTCCATTGCTAATCTTTATTCTATTCTTTTCTTTTTCGCTTCCATTTAATTGTAACACATGATATATATATGTATGTTGTATATATATTTATATATGTATATATGTACTTGCATATTATTATTTTTTTTCCCCCTTAATTAATTTGTCCCTTGATATATTGCTTGAAGTACACCGCAGACTACCCCCTTTTTTAGTTTCAGTTCTTATATTCCATCCCAAGGTTGTCTGGAAGACATCGCTTTCAGCGATAAGACCGCCACTGTGCACATAGGTTTAAGTTTCTGTGAAATTGTTACTATTTTGGTGTACAATAAAGTTTATTCTATTCTATTCTATTTTTTTTCGCGATTTCAGGTTTGTTCCTATAGTAAAAGTTGTTGGTTATCATGAGCACAATCACGTGTTTAAGTAACGTACCCTAATTACCAGTCACCTTATATTTTTTAATAGATAAGTTCCAAAATAAGATTAAAAATATTTAAATAGAATTTTACAAGCAAAAAAAATTAAAATTTTCACTTAAAAATAAATTTCAAAAAATCTAATTTTAAAACCGGTTACCCGGTTAACCGGTTTTTTTTTTAGAAAAACCGAAAAAAAAACCGGTTTGTAATTTTGGCGGTTTTTGCATTCCCTATATCTGTATATCAATACCATACAAGATTTTGCTTTTTTCCAAATTATAATTACATTCATTTAATTGCTTATGTAAGTTATTACGCTGCTTTCTAAGATTTATATTACATTTATAAACATTCTGTGTCTTTAAGAGTTCCTTGTACTTTTTAATATTTTTGGTGATTTTAATATACTTCTTAATTTTATTATGACTACTTAGAATTGGACCTTTAGTTATGGTATCATCCCTTGTTAAGTCTATGATAATAGTAGGTTTCTCACACTCCAGTCCAGCTACACTACCCACCAGCTTGTCGAAGAGGTTATTGGTGTTGGTAACCTGTTCACTAGCTTTCAAAGTATCTACAGCAGAAATTGTGTTGCGAGCCTTGCATAATTCCCTTTCAAGGCCTGATATACGACTCAGTGCCTGGTCATGAGTGTCTCTGCATTCCTGAAACTCGGACACAAGTTGACGGAGATGGTCATGCTGCTCAAGTATGTCCATATGCTGGGTGAGCAGCTCTACAAGCTGTCTCTTGAGTTGAGTGTTTTTGTCTATTAACTTCCCAACTTCCACCTCGCTCTCCTCTCTTTCCCGCAGCAGGTCATTGCAAGTCTTTCTTGAATCCAGCTCCTTCAGTGCTGCACTCAGTTTTACATGCATGTCACGAACTGTAGCTACACGGGTCATCATATTATAAACTTCCCCGAGTGGCTCCTGGAATGTTACAATAAACGGCTAAGTATTTGATGAGATGCTTATTGAGTAAAGAACTTGAGATAGTTAGAGGCAGACAAATAGTTAAAAAGAAATAAAGAAACATAAAAGAAGATTGAAATTTAGAATTTATAATATTAACTAGTAGTGTAGGAGGGAGAAAAAAAAATAAGGAGAGAATAAAAAGAAAAAAGAACTACATACTTATTTATTGATTGATTAATTCGACAGATTATTATTGCTAAGCCAATATTGTTAGATTTGCTATCTAATTAGTGCTGTAATGCTGAATTATAAAATTAATTAGAGGTAACATTAATTTGATAATAGAGACGACAGACAATCTAGGAAGTTAAGGTAGCTCAGAACCCTGAGCAGAGTTAACAGGTGTTGAATAGTGTGTAAATAATAATAATAATAATAATAACCCCATCGCCGTATCTCTACGTTGACGTCGTGGTGGGGCTTGCGCGCTCCAATGAACCCTAAGTCTGTGTCGGTAGCGCTTGCTTAGCCGTAACATGCCTAGGGTGAGGGGCCAGACCAAGAGAGATACAATCCGCAGGGCAGTTTTGTGGCGAACTGTTGGGCATTAGCGATCCCACGGACCCGATCTCCCGGGAGAATTCTTGTTCTTCATCTCCGGCTTGCCTTTATTGGCCGGTCGTAGTGAACACTGACGAGGAACAGAGCTCCCACCTCTCTCTTGCCTTTATTGGCTGGCTTGAGTGGAGATTCGCAAGAGCAAATGCGCTCGGGAGAAGGATGTATAATCCAGTAAGGTGCTGGTAGGGATCTTGACCGTACTTCCGGGATTGTCCTGATAGCCGTGGTATACCTCTCCACTCCTCAAGCACATCAGGATATGTTGCCCTCTTGTTGCTACGTCACTTCGTGCTAGCGACCATTTTGGGGGCCCATTTGTTGAGTGTGCAAGTCACCCCTTGCCTTTTTATCGATGGAAATAAAAACATTGTTTAGGCATGGGCCATAGTCTCAACATAGTTCCTGGTAACCAGTCCACTTAAGACTCCAAAAACCATAGCCTTATATTAGTTTTTCACATGTTGCAATAGTTTGCCTTCAACCGGGGGTTGTCCTTGGATGCACTAGCATAGCGCATACAGGGATAATCGCCGGTTGGTACCACGTTCCATTAGAAGCAGCTAAAAGGGCCTCTGTGAGTTGGTTTCGGCTCCTCGTATGCCTTCCAAAGGTCCAGGACCTCATGGTCCTGAGATAAATAAATGTATAAAAATAAATAATAATAATAATAATAATAATATTCCACAACTATCACACAGCGCCGTCTAGTCCCAAGCTAAGCAGAGCTTGTGTTATGGGTACTAGACAACTGATAAACATACTTATATATTTCTAAATACATACATATTATAGATAAATTACACCCAGACACAGAACAAATGATCGTGCTCATCACACAAACATTTGTCCTGGGTGGGAATCGAACCCACGACCTCCGGCATAGCAGTCAGGGTCACTAACCACTAGACTAACAGGCCTGTCCAAATATAATTTTATTATGCTATAAAATAAAACAAAGTAGGTACTCCCCGGGTTTGATGAATTCAAATCTGCAATCCAAACAATTCAAATTTTGACAGCCGGTCGACAAAGATATATTTATTGATGAAATATCACGACCAAACACGGTACAAACACTGTGTGTCGCACTTTACACTAAGATTCTAAATTTTATAATAGCATTTACACAAAATATACTTAATAAATTAATTTCTTAAAGATATATAATTTGTCTAAGAGGTCGTTTTTTCACGACCTGTCACTAGGGTTGCCAGAGCAAAAACTTAAAACAGAAAAAATCGTCGCCGATGATTCTCTTGGCTCGCCTCTCAATCGACTCCAGCGCATCAAACTGGTATTTGGCAGATCCATCCCAAAGATGAGAATAGTACTCCATACACGATCGAACTTGGGCTTGATGAAGATTGAGCAGCTGTTCCGGCTTGAAGTACCGTCTCACCCTTGCTAGGATACCCAATTTTTTGGCAGCCAGTTGAGCCTTTGCATCGATGTATGAGCCGAAATGGAGAGTAGATGATAGGTAGATAGTTAAAGCTTTCCGATACCGATCCCAGTCATCAGTCCATTTGGCCTTATTAAACAACCTACGTGATTCTTCCCATAAAACATCGAGCTTTTTGTTCCACCATGTCACTTTTCTATCCCTCACAGTTCATAAAGGGCAGCTCTCTTCGTAAGAGGCTGTAATGACTTCAGTAACTTGAGCAACAGCATAATCCAATGTTTCAGGGGAGCGTATAGTTTTAGGGAAGTCTCTCCTGGAGCTTTCGTCTGTACAAGTCCCAGTCCGTGGCTTTCGCATCCCTAAAAGTGATGGTTCCGCAAATGTGGGATGTATTCAGTGCGAATTTAATAAGTCGATGATCAGACTGAGATGGTTCATCACTGACATGCCAATTGGTTATCAGCCTGGCAGTGTGAATAGTAGCGAGAGTTACATCAAGAACATTCTTCCTCGATTTACTTACAAAGGTCGGTTTACATCCCTCATTAACTATTTGGAGGCGGTTAGTTAGTACAAAATCATGAAGCAGCTCACCTCTGTCGTTGATGTCAGTACTGCCCCAGTTGGTATGGTCGGCGTTGGCGTCACACCCAATGAGAAGCTCGGCATTGTTGGCATAGACGTACTCGACTACCTTTGCAAGCTCCTCGGATGGGTCGGTTTTCGTCCCGTCAAGGTATGCCGAGCACACGATGAGGCGTCCATTTCCGCTCTTGACAGTAACATAAGCTGCAATCAGACCATCGCTGCACAGGCCTTGTATGCATAAGAAATCAATATTATTATTGAAAAGTATACACGCTCTTGGTTTGACTCCACCGACATGGTGTACGACCTTACCTGCAGAGCTCTGTCCAGACACCGTGTTAGCATTAGCCAGCCACAGTTTCTAAATAAGAGCAATGATGATGAAAAAAAATTTTTCTAGTATGAATAATACTAGAAAAAATAAATTTTACCGTCTGTCTGTCATTATACAAGGTGCAGGTTTGAAGCTGCAAAAAAATTCAGGAGGTAATTATGTTAGTGATTCTCGACCCGAATCAATAATAAAATGAGTAGGTAATTTTTTATTTTTTTTTCTTATTTATGGAAATCGGTATGTGTGAACTACCTTTGTTAAAACGCAGCCAGTCTGATACCTGCCTTATAACCGCGCTTTCACACACACAAACACGCAATGATAGTTTCATAATAAAGCACCTATCATCGTCCCGTGCGGACACACCCTAGCCACGCCCCCGCGGCCATCGATCAATCGATTTACTTTAGTGCAATTGTTGTCACCGACGTGTGCATACGCGTGCACTTTCCGCTCTCAGGTTCGCCTTCGGTTAACGGTTACGTACGCGGTGTCTAGTGCTAAAAAATGACGGACCAATACTCAAATGTAGAATTGACGGAGATGGTCCGCTTGTATGCTATCAGTGGAGACAGCGTATCTCGAGCTATCGAGATGTTCGTAGAACTGTTTCCCAATAGCCAAAGTCCATTTTAAAATAAGACTAGTGTACGCAAAGGAAATCGCCAGTGTTACACAATTACGTGAAAAGGTGATAAGTGCTTTCGAAACTTTGAAAACAAATGTGTTTGTGCTACGTAAATTAAAAGAAAATCAACAACGTCGTGCTAGACTCTGCCTGGATTGTGAAGGTGGACACTTTGAACAATACCTCCAGGTAACATAAGTAGGTACTTAGGTAATTTATTTATTTCATTTGTGAACATAAAAAAAACATTTGTAAATAAGTTATTAGCCAAATCAATTTGATTAACGTAAATCAGTTGATTTAAAATTTTTAACTATGCCAAAAATACCTACCTATCAGGCAAGATAAATCATTAAAAACCCTATCTACCTACCTACTTAACTAGCACAAATTACCTTGAGGTATTTTTGTCGGTCCTCAACCCGTTAAAAAGTAGGAAGGGATGTTTTACATCAACCAATTTAATCCACACAAAAAAACGAAATTATTACGGAAAACTGACCTTGATAATGAATTACCTACAACGCGCCGACTGCGATTGCATGTAGGTAGGTATGTATCTACCTACTACTTACTAGACGCCGTCGTCCGTTTTGTTTAGTGCCTAAATCCCGCGCGCGCGCGCTCGCTTTCATCATACCGAGAGGGCATGTCAACATCTTGTAGGTACAACATACTAACATTATGCGTCTCAGTCACGGTATCAGTAATAAAGCAAAACTAAGGCTAACATAAATAAACATTATTTTGGCTCAGCTATGTTCCGTCTAACTTGCAATCATAGTTTCAAAGTTATGCAGCAGGTACACGAATATTGCTTACGTGATATGTAATTGGTGCCTTTACACGTCGAATCAGCTTCGGCCAATCGCCATCCCTAGCCATTGTGTAAATGGGGTCTTGGTCATGAAATGGCATGAATGGCGTAAGCTGTATCCCGTTTACACAATGGCTAGGGATTTTTTTTTCGGTGGGAAATTCATCTAATGGCATCCCCCGCTCTTGGGCGGAGCGGGAGATAGTGTTAGACTTTTACTGACTAAAAACCCACTCCTGTTCCTTCTTGCCTTTCGTACCGGGACCGAGCTTCCCTTTCGGATAAAGTCAAAGTCAAAGTCAAAGTCAAAGTCAAAAGTTTTTTATTTCACATAGGCCTACATGGGCACTTATAAAACGTCAGAAGCTAGTGCACGGTTCGAAATTGGTCGTTTCCTATGGAGAAGAACCGGCAAGAAACTCCATGGTTACTCTTTTTTAAAAAAATGGTTGTACTTACAATATTTCCATATAAAAGGTATTATTTAAGAACAGTGTAAACCGGTCTATATTGTACTCAAAAGCACAATAAAAATAATCATTTAAAAAAAAGTGAGTCAAAATATGAAGTAATCTAAGAATTCGTGGAGTCTACAGTGTTCTTCCATTTACATAATAAAAAGAGGCTATATAAAAAAAAGGTAGAAAAAATAATAATAATTACAACTGTCAGTAAATGAGACGTTAACAACCAAAAAAAAAAAAAAAAAAAAATATAATAACCCTGGCCCCAGTAGGCTTCGACCCAGCTGGGCCCCTGCTGCTGCTGACAACTCTTTCAGGCGCGCGGGAACAGTGCGCGCCGTCGACTACTTGGGCTCGGTCCGGACAGTTACCGGACTGTCGGATAGCGAGATACCCATTGCTCGCCGTCCGCAAGCCCGCGCCAACCGTGGCCAGAAATCGGGATCGGAATCCCGGCGGCGGGGCTGGCGCGCTGTGAGCGCCGCCGTTGCCTGATGCGGTCGGCATTCTCCTTTGCTAGCATTACACAAAGGCTAGGGATGGCGGTTGGCCGAGGCTGGGCCTACGAGTAAACGCATCATAAGGTTTATTGACCTTGGCCTAACCTCTTATTCATCAGCTGATAGGTAAATAACTAACGACGCAACGTCAACTTGTACTTTTAAAAGATTTTCGCATTGTAATGATGCTTAAAAATTAGTTAATTAACGAAATTACATTATGATCATCGAAATTTAACTAGGTAGGTACATCTAAGGCTAAATTATTCGTTTTTAACATTTCGTAGAATAAGTGGGCGGAGCCTCGTACAGGTTGACGCCCTCACACACAGAGACATGACGTACGATAAATCGAATCGCAACTAGTGATGGGTAAATGCCCTGGCATTTTGGGCAGATTGGGAAAATTCCCAATAAACGCCCATAAATTCCTGCCCGAGGGCATTTATCTGGGAATTTATTTTTTGTTCTAAAATTAATTCAAGACATTAATGTTAGCTTTGGAAACTGGCTTAAATCGATGAATTTAGTAATGGTTAAGTCTCTATAGGTGTTTTTATATGAATTTGCACATTCTATTAAAATTTAAGTTTTACAAAACCATGTTTACGAACACAAAGGTTACGAGTTACCCGGCGGCGGCGTAAAAACACTTGCATGGTGAGAGGAGTACGGCAAGAGATGCGTAAACTGGTATATGGTTAGTTGTTTTAAGTAGGTACTTAGATGATTTTATGAATTAAATTGCAATATATTTAAAATGTCTTAAAAGAACCATTTAATGTCATCAACCATTTCAAATCACTTCTACCTACCATGCGAAAGCACAAAGTGGGGACAGCGCGGTCTGTGTGCGCATCCCTCACACACTCACACACCGTGTGAGGGACGCGCACACACGCCGCGTTGTGCCGCCATTTTGTTATTAGTTATCCTGTGTTATTTGTTGATACCGCACGCACGCACGCATATCACTAATCTATTCGAGCATTGTGCGCGCATTGTGAGCATGAGGTACGCGCCAGGATAATTGTGTTCTGTGGTTCCGGTTTCCCAATTTGAAGTAAATACTTATTGGTTTTAAAAACAGTGCTAATTAATTTACAGTTATTTTTGTGGTAAGTGTTTTTGCCGATCAGTAATTTTAAGTAAAAGTAGGTAGATTCATAATTATAATAACTATAAATAAAATGAAAGTAGGTATTCGTAATAAGTAAATTTAGAATAGAATTAGAATGGAATAAGAATATAATACGAATAGAATTAGAATAGAATAAAATTACAATAGTCACGATTAGTTTTATTAGTGAATTTCGCCCTAAAACTTTTGTGAGAGCTGGAGTTTGAACTAGGTTCGAGACCTGTATGACCAATTTCCAGGCCGACACACTTTTAAACATAATCGCATTTTGCAGCATATCAAAACGTATATTATATTTTTAAGAATAACAGCGGTAGAAGTTTGTGAAGTGTAAAGGAAAAGTGATATTTTTATTGAATCCTGTTTTTTTGTTAGTGGGTAAAAATCATCCAAATGACATCCCCCGGCCTTGGGCGAAGTGGGAGATAGTGTCAGACTCTGACTAAAAACCCACCCCGTTCCTTATTGCCTTTCGTATCGAAGCCGAGTTTCCCCTTCGGATAACCCTGGCCCCAGTAGGCTTCCACCCGTCTGGGCCTGTGCTGTTGCTGACAACGCCTTGAGATGCACGGGAACAACGCGCGCCGTGGACGACTTGGACTCGGTCCGGACAGTTACCGGACGATCAGACAGCGAACTACCCATTGCTCGCAATCCGCAAGCCCGCGCCTGGTGTGGCTGGAAATCGGGATCGGAATCTCGGCGGTGGTTGGGGCGCTGTGAGCGCCGATGCCTGATGCGGTCGGCCTACTCCTTTGCAAGCATTACTGCTTCGCAGAAGGAGGCGACCGCCTGCCACTCCTCCTCGCTCCGGACCATGGTCTGTACTAAGGCCCGGTGCAAGTGATCGCCGATTGCTCCCGTGCACGGCAATGTTCTGCCCAAGTGGGGCACACCTCAACTTGTGCTCCACCGTGTCTTCCGGGCCTTCCGCAGAGTGGCGACACCCGGGCGTGTAGTATATGTTTATAATAAATGTGATTAAAGTAAAACATACCCTTCCAGTGTCATCACTAGTTCTCTAGATAATTATAATTATATTGATGTTGATTATTAAAAATTTTATAATGTTGTCTCTAATAATGCCGAAACTAGTTTTTTATTGTTTGTTTAATACATATTATTTTTTTTCTTGTAACTTAGAACATAATTTATTATATTTGATATTAAAGTATAGTCTTGTATCTATTTTTAGTTGAAAAAGTATATTAATGTTGTTATTTTAAAATGAAAATAGGTTGAATTCATTAAACCCCAAGCAAACGCTGTCGTTGTCTTTCTATAGTGTATCTAATCGACACGATTGAATCATTCACATTTCTTCAAAGTAAAGTCTTTTATTTCTGTTTTACATGAAAAAGTATATTAATATTATTTTAAAAATAAATGTGTTTAATCATTCGCATTCCTTCAAAGTAAAGTCTTTTATCTCTGTTTTCACATGAAAAAGTATATTCACGTTATTATTTTAAAATAAAAATGTGTTCAATCATTCATATTTCTTCTTTTATTTCTTTAATACATACTATTTTACATGAAAAATCACATAAAATCACGTTTAACGAGTCCCATATTTTTATGCCCTACGATCGGGCATTTATCGGGCAAATAAAAATAAATGCCCAAAATGCCGGGAAGTTACTATATTTTCCCGCCGGGCAGAAACACTTTGCCCATCTCTAATCGCAACGGGTGATTCTGTTTTTTTAAGAAGTGTATTTAGAGAGTTATTCTGAAAAACGGTTAAAATTAAAAAAAATAAATAGCAAGTATTACTGATTATTGACCAGGTTTCGTATTTTTACATGATTATTTATGAGTTTTATTACAACCTCCTGAAATATTGTGCAGTTTTAAAACTGCACCTTGTACATATAGTTGAAATTTTCTCATATTAAGTATTTCTGCTGCTGCTATAACAACATATACCACTAAAAACCGTTTTTAGGGTTCCGTAGCTAATTGGCAAAAAACAACACGCATTTTTACTGAAAACTTCCTATTCAATTCACAAAGTATTTTATTTGTTTATTCCCAAAAGTGGGAACATCTTCTTTTAGGGTAAACCAGCCCTATGTGCCCCAGTCAGTAACGGGCCCCACTTGCCAAGACACGCATTTCTAATTTCATTACAGTATATTTACAATCACATAACTAAATGGAATCACAAAGTAGGGAAATGTAAATATAATGCTGGAGGCGGGCAGCCCTATCGCATGTTTACGTACTGCGCGGCTGTAGGCATTTGTTTCAAAGATACGGCCGAGTTACAAAACTGTATGATATTATTACCGTGTCCGAACCGTGCAATGTATTATGAACATTATGCGTGTTGTTAATAGGTTTATATTAGCACGTTTTCTTTCGAAGAGCGAAAATGTACCTACTTTTAATTATAACTTATTCTGTGGTAGCGGTAAGATACATTTCTGAGGAGAGAAATCATCAATTGACTTCTCGCGCTCTAGGGTGGAGCAAACGGGCGCGCCAGAATTTTACTTAAACTGGCCTATACTCCTTATGTTGTCCTTTTCGTTTCAGAGTTGCTTTTTCTCTCTCAAATGCTCTTAAAGCCCTAGCTGGCATCGGCCCTGCTGGGCCCTTTTAGTTTTGCTGACAACTCTATGAGGCGCGTGCACTACGCAACGTAGACCTTGACTGATTTGCGATTGCAGCAGAAGAAAAAAAGAAAAAGAGTTTATTTGCGTCAAACATGGCGCATACCATAAAATAAAAAAAATAACAGTATCGACTTAAAGTAGCACGTAAGTAGGATATAGATATACGTTACATCCGCGCAAAACGGCCAGTGCTCAAAAACCATTAAAAACAACAAAACACAAATTGGCAAACAAACACTGAACTAGTCGATTATTAGAATCGATCAATGAACGATCGAATATAAAACTAGAATTGTCAATGTGCGCAGTCACATAGTCACATTTTGAGACTGTACAACCTCTATGGTCCGCCCTAGAGGTGGGTTGTAACAGGTTAAACACGATATCTGTTATGACTGTTACTGTTACATAAAAATAACAGATCCAAATACCTGTTAATAAATAACAGCCTGTTATTTTTGTACGGACGATAAATACCTACGTATTTAAATCTCAGTTGAATATCTTCTTTATTATGTTCTCTTAAAAGCCGAAAATCGTATAGAAAATAGGTATAAAAGTGTATTTATATTTTTGTCGTCCAGTTACTGCTGAAAAATGCTTGCATTCGGCCTAATTTTAATAAATGAATTAATTTGAATTTTTGAGACCCCAACCCCAACATATTATTATAGATTGGACGGATAGGAGATACTGATAGTTCTTTAGAAAATTCCTAACTGAACACTTTGCTTCATACTTTATTACAGGCTTAGGATTGTCAGGTTACTACACAATTCTGAAAGTGGCACATTTAAAAGTGTTTAATTTATTTTATCACTTAATACGCCGTAAACAAACACTGAGAAACAGAGAAATCTTTACGAAAATTTTATTATTACGATTTACCACTTTCGTTCGCAATCGTAATGAAAGAAGAAAAACTCAAATTTTCAAATTCAAAATTTTAAATAAAACAAACAAACAAGCTAAATAACTTTCAATTGAAAGTCATCTTTATAGACATAATTTTAAAGTCGTAAATACTTGAAACATTTTACAACCAATCCCAATCAAATGTCAAACCAAAGACTATAAGGGAGTCCTAACACAATAAATGTTATTGTTTATGGTTGCCTCGCAAATCTATAAAAATATTATTTTAAAAATAATACTATTTGTGTTAAAACTTACCAACTTTGGCAAATTACTCTTACTCTTACTTGATTTGTATACTGGTTGGCCAAAAAAACTCGTAAATAACTGGATTTTTTTTTAATTAATTCCGTTAAACCAAAGATATTAATTACAGATAGATACGGTTATACGATCAATATTTGACTAGTTTAAAGCTTTCAATTCAATTCTTTATTGCGTTCGCTTTGCGTTTCGGTTGGCTGGTTTAAAACAATTTACTATTTAATATGGACTTAATTTTTAAACTAAATCTAAAAGTGCAATAAAGAAAATAAAAAAAAATAATTTTTTTTTACTATGGTCACTGGTCAGTAACAGGCCACGTAACAGGTAATACAGCTAAATTTAGGAGTCACTTTTTCGTTTCTTTTTGGTCTTGCAAGACCACCAACTATATTTTAGGATTAATAAATACTAGCAGCTTCTCTTTTTAGCGTAGTTTAACCGCTTTAGTAAGAGTGAGAAGTAAACATGTTCCGAAATAAATAATAGGTGTGTCTCTTTTTCGCAAAGGCCATTCTTTAATGAGGAAAAGAGACACACCTATTATTTATTGAGTATCTGGTAACAACTAGTAACAACTAACAGTCTGTTTGTGTAGGGACTGTTACAATGAATAACAGTAACAGCCGCGGTAACAGTGTTCGAGGGTCTGTTATTAAAATAACAGATAAAATAAGTTGATAGTAACAATTGTTATTAGTTATTTGTAAATATCTGTTACTTCTATCTGTTACGATAAATATGCCTCACTCTCCTAGTCCGCCCGAACAGTAGTAAAAGATTCTGGCGGGAACTTCAAAAAAGAGCGCGCGGAAAAAAAAAATCTCAAATTATTTTTTATTTAAAAACTTGCATTTTTTACTTAAAAACTTAATAAAATAACAGTGCTAGGTGTGCTATATAAATGGTGGGAAACGAGGGGGGTGGGGACAACCCCCCCACCCCAAAACGTCTTCGGTCTGAGGCCGGAGACGGAGGAAAGAACATGGACTTGGATGGCGGCGGCGGTGAGCTTGATTTACCGTACATTAAACCAGATTACAAAAGACTATACCCGGAAAATGCTAATTACGTAGACTTCAAAGTCTTCATTGAAGCTACTAATAATAAGGATAGAATAGGCAATAAGAGCCCTATCTACCTCAACCATATATTTTCTAGCGAAATAAAAGGTGTGACGGCTATACAGAGAATTAATGCAAATAAACTAGCAGTAATATTCAAACAATTTAATACGGCCAATAACTTTATTAATAACAGCGCTTTTCTTAATAAACATGGCTTGAAAGCATTTATTCCGGCTGCGCAAATAGAAAAAACAGGCATAATTAGATATGTACCAGCAAACATTTCCAACAAAGAACTTTACACTAAACTATCATCAATTTATGAAATAATAGCAGTAAGAAGATTTACAAAGAAAGTAGGACAAGAGCGGGTACCACTACAAACAGTTAGCATTACTTTTCTATCAAATATACTTCCAGACAATGTACAATATGATTTGTTTTCATACCGAGTTTTTGAATATGTCGCCCCATTACAGCAATGTTTCCGCTGCTTTAAATTTAACCACTCTGCTAGGATATGTAATGGCAAACAAAGATGTTCCATTTGTGGAGGTGAGCATTTATATAAAGAATGTGATAGACCAACAGAGATCTGCTGTTGCAACTGCAGCGGGCCTCATCTGGCAATATCTAGATTATGTCCAATTAAGATTAATAAAATTTTAGAAAAGAAAAATAAAATTACATATGCAAGTGCTACAACAACAAAACAAAACATGAATGAAAATACTCAATTTCCACCTCTACCACCTCCAAAAATGAAACCAATGGACACTGTAAATAAATTGGTAAATAAGTCTGTACATAAATCTGTAAATAAACCTATATCTGTAAATAATTCTGTACAAAGTGTAAATAAATCTAAAGATGTCCCTCCTAAGAGTGACATCAAATCCCAAATAGTTGCCAACAATGATGTACTTATGGCCCTGGTACAGACATTGGTGGAACTGGGAAATAAGGGAGATAATACGCCTACCACCGTAAATAGTATTAAAGAAATACTTCTTAAAAATCTAAAATAATGGATCCAAGACACACACTGTCTAAGCTTCGTATTGCTCAGTATAATATTCAAAGTGCTAATAGTAAAAAACCCTTATTGATTCAATTCTTACAAAAACAAAACATTGACATTTGCTTACTTAACGAAACATGGTTTAAAGACAATAGTTTTAGAATACCTGGCTATAATATTTATAATAAAAATTCTAAAAATACTCATAATGGTGTAGCAATATTGATTAAACCATATTTAAAATACAAAGTTTTAAACACTAGATTTTATGAAGACATTCAAACTGTTGCTTTGTCCTTATCTACTGTACATGGTAGCTTGACTATTCTTTGTGTATACTGCCCTCCTAATGGACATATACGGATCAATAGACTACGTAACATAATTAATGATCTTCCAAAGCCTATTTTTGTCAGTGGTGACTTTAATGCACACCACATTGCATTTGGATGCCTATCCACTAAGAGCAGAGGTCAAGATTTATTTAATATCATAGATGACTTGGATCTATGTATTTTAAATGACGGTAGGTTTACAACTGTTAACAACCCGAGACGAAATCCGTCTGCAATTGATGTTAGCTTTATTAGTGCTAATCTCGCATCAATATGCGAGTGGTCTGTGCATGACGACGCTATGGGCAGCTATCACTACCCAACAATAACAGAAATTTCACTACAAATAGATAAATATCATATTAATCCTCCTGTTGATAGGTTTATATATAAAAAAGCAGACTGGGAAAAGTATAAAACTATTTCCAAAACAATATTTAATGATTTAGTCCTAAAATTGTATGATCCTATTTCAACCTACAATGATTTTTGTTCTCGATTGAATACTTTAAAAGATATGACGATTCCTAAATTTAATAAACCAAATGATTTCAAAAGCAGACCTCCAGCTCCTTGGTGGAATGACATTTGTGAAAAAAGTGTAATTGCCTCTTACAATGCATTGAAACTTTATAGAAGGGAACCTACCATGGAGAACTATTTAGCATATAAAAGAAAAGATGCACTTAAAAAAAGAACCATATCGGAACAAAAAAGAATAGGTTGGGATAACATATGTAACACTTTTAATAGAACTACTCCTATAAGTAAGATTTGGAATCTTCTTAAAATGTTCAAAGGTATAAGAGTTGGCAATAAATCATATAAAGATGAGTTTATTTCTCAATTTCTAGATAAATTGTCCGACAATAGCAATTTAATTGACATTAATAGTTTTGGCAATATTTTCGAATTAAATAATGATAATCTAAATTCTAAATTTTTGCTAGATCCTTTTACATGGTCCGAATTTAAAATGAGCTTGTTATCCCGGAAAGACACAACACCTGGTTTAGATGATTTCCCCTATAGTATTATCAAAAATTTAGATGAGTCTGCACAAAAAATATTTCTTAATATCCTTAATTTACTTTGGCATTGTAAATGTATTCCACAATCATGGAAAACACAATGTGTCATTCCGATTCTCAAACCAGATAAACCTTCAGAGCTTGCCGGCTCTTATAGACCAATATCACTGTCTTCATGTCTAGGTAAATTATTTGAAAACATGATTAAAAATCGTTTGGATTGGTATATAGAATCTAATGGCATCATTCCACATGTACAATATGGATTTCGTCGTGGGCGAAGTTGTGCAGACAGCTTCACTTCCTTAATTTCAGACCTGAAACATGCAAAGGAAAGAAAGTTACACACTGTTTGTGTATTTTTAGATGTTCAAGGTGCTTTTGACAGTCTAGATCCGGCTATACTTGCACAAGTTATGTCTAGGTTAGGTGTACCTGGTCAACTATGTAAATGGATATATAATTTTTTAAATAAAAGAACACTCTACGTAAGACACAATAATGCATTACATGGTCCAAAATGTGCATCTAAGGGTACAATGCAGGGTGCTACACTGTCTCCTTTGCTATACAACATATACACAAGTGAGATTTGTAAATTTGTAAATAGTGATGTAGATATTTTGCAGTTTGCAGATGATATTGTTTTGTACAGTAGTAATTATAATGTAGAAATTGCAATTGAAAATATTAATAGAGCCTTGTCTCAACTATTTCATTATTATAATGATGTGCTACATTTATCAATTAATCCTTCAGAAAGCAGTGCGATGATATTTGGAAATGAAAACACAAACTTAAATGTAGTATACAATGGAGAATCTATAAAACTAGTAAATTTAAAGAAATTTTTAGGTATTGTCATAGATAAGAAATTAACTTTTGAGGAACATATTAAATACATATCAAAGAATGCTCTAAAAGGTATAAACGTAATTAAATGCCTTGCAGGCGTCTCATGGGGAGCAGACCCAAAAATATTATCAATTTTGTATAAAAGTATTGTTAGAAGCCATTTTGATTATAGTTCTCTAGTTTAAATAAATAGTAGTCATGTAAATAAATTGGATCTATTGCAGAACAGGGCTTTGAGAACAATTTCTGGTGCAATGTGCTCTACTCCCATAAGGGCCATGGAAGTGGAGACTAAAATTATGCCCCTAGCTTTGAGACGTATTTTACTTGCAAAGAGATTCTGTCTTAAATTAATTGCTGCTAATAATAGAAAAATAATAAATAAAATTGCACCTTCTGTAAATAGAACTCCTGGGCCTCTAACAACAGGAGAGGAACTCTTGAATGGCAAATCCCCAACATTATCCAAAATATTATTAGAAACAGAAGATAGTTTAACTGGTATTAGAAAACAGTGCCCATGGCCATGTTACTCCTTCTCTTACCAATGTATTTCACATCCTGTAAAGATATTGCAAAATCCCATAAATAATAATTTAGATATGTTGCAATTTTTGGAGGGTAATCAGAATTATTATGTTATTTACACTGATGGCAGTAAGGGGAGTGATTATGTACATGCTGCTATATATGATCCACTTGGAAAAGTTTCTCGAAGCTTTGTTCTGCATAATTTAAGTACTATATTCACTGCAGAGGCATATGCGGTTTATCAGGCATTATTACATATTCGCCAAATTAGCCATTGTAAATATTTTTTGATAGTATCGGATTCACTGAGTTTGATAAATGCGTTAACTCAAATTCAAATTCAAATTCAAAATTCAAAATATTTATTTCAGATAATTATCCATATGTGTTAATAGTAGTACAAACTTAGCCTAATGTTAGTATTAAATAAAATAATAATAATAATAATAATCAACCAATGAACCATTGCACGAGCAGTTCAATGATTCATTAGTTCATTACAATAAACGAGTTTGGACACTTATCCACCTTCGTAACAGGGGGGAGTCCCACCTGTCTGAAAACACATTCAGGATGCGATTGGAGGAAGAGCGCAGGCGCGCCAACATGGAAGCGCATCGCTTCCGCATGATCGCGGTGAACCCGTCAACACATGCGTCCGCGAACATCCCTGATGCGCTACATCGCCACGGCAACCCCAAAAGCACCCTGAATGCGTTATTGTACTGTACGCGCAGGTCGCTGTATGCCCGCTGGGTATACTTGGTCCACAAGCTGCACGTGTAAAACGACTGACAGAACGCTTTAAAAAGTGTTATTTTGACAGAGTCAGTACAGCGTGCAAACCTGCGGGCCAGCATGTTGCAGCGGACAGCCAGCGATCTGCGCTCCCTATCTATATCAACATTATCTTTAAAGTCATCAGTGACCCAATGACCCAAATACTTGAACTTCGAAACCCGAATTAAAGGAGACCCAGAGAGTAAGAGTTCAGGCAACTGTTTGTAGGTTAAAGAACCCGATTTAAAAACTAACCATTCACTCTTATCGGTATTGTATTTGAGCCCGTGAGCCACCGCATAACTTTCACAAATTTTGAGAAGCCTTCTCATTGCACCGATAGATGGGCTCAACAACACCATGTCATCAGCGTAGCTGATGTTGTTCACACAAACACCGTCGACGTGACAACCAATATTAGTGCTACTGAGCTCACCTATCAGTTTGTTTATGTATAAGTTGAAAAGACGAGGAGAGCTCAAACCCCCTTGCCTCACCCCACAATCCAGCCCATACATATCAGAACAAGCGTCAGCCCACCTAACTTTATTCCTTTGAGTACTGTACCAACATTCAAACAGTGATATCACATCAGCCGGGACAGTAGTGTCATGAGAGAGCTTATGCCAAAGCAGGTCATAATTGACCAGGTCGAACGCCCTCGATAAATCCAAGAAACATGCTATAACAGGGGTCTTTCTGTCCGTATAATATTGGACAGTCTGCTTAAGGCATAAAATTGCACTATCCGTTGACAAGTTAGGTCTGAAACCAAACTGACCATCCTCGAGAGCGATATGTTTAGCTAGAATTTTATCAAGCAGACCATCCAATACCTTAGCACAGATAGTAGCAAGCGATATCGGCCTATAGTTGGAAATATCGGAGGCGTCACCAGTCCTGTTCTTTATTACCGGCACAACGATCGTATCGCTAAGTTCTGCAGGTAAGTAACTATGACTTACACATAAGTTAAAAATCAGTGCAAGTACTCGCGGTAAGTGTACCCCAGCGTATTTAAGATGTTCGACGCTGAGGCCGTCGTGACCGGGGGACTTTCCCCTCACCATGTTCTGTATACTTGTCGCGACTTCTTTAGCGGAGAACCTGACGGTAGGCGTCCCGGTCACGGCGGCCCCCGCGCCACTATATGACGGTTCACTATAGCCACACAAACGTGACTTGACATCAAAAAGTTTTTTAAAGGCATTAGCTATATCAGTGGGGTCGCTCACACCCGCGACGCTCACCGGTATCCCCGACCTATGTTTTAACTTATTCGTTAATTTCCAAAATTTATTAAATTGTTTACTTTTATGACAAGATGCCAGCATATCCATTTTAATTTTCTCTTGATTGTTCTTACAATATCTTAATTTATTCTTAAAAAGTTTTCGCGATGCACACATGCTTTCATAAATAAATCCAGAAGTAGGTTTGTTGTACAACAACCACGTTTGGTAACACAGTCGGGCATCACGGTGAGCCTCACGGACGTGTTTGTTCCACCCCACCACATAGCTTCCCTTATGACGCTTCATAACAGAACCAGCATGAGTGAGTTCGGCTCCTTTTTTCAAAATACAAATCAATTTATTATATAACCTATCTATCATCAACTGATGTTCAGGATTATGACACATATTATCAGCACAATTACAAAATTCTGGAGGAAAATTTATTAGTTTTAAGTTGCTATTACAGTAATCAAAATACTTATTAATCTGTTCTAGATCCCTCTCACCCCACACAACTTTGTTACAATAAATGTTGGATTCAATCATTTTGGGTTTGATTAAATTAATGTTACATTCTATTAATAACGGAATATGGTCAGAGACGTAAACGCCATACAAAATAGACGCACTCTCTACCAAATGCCTGGCGGCCTCTGTGGCAACACAGTGATCTAGCCAGCGGAGGGAACCGTTGGTAGAGCTAATAAAAGTATGCGAGTCTTGCGGCAAAAGTTCTGTATCAACGCAAGACCATGATTGATCTGTACAGGTTAAAAGTAACTCACGTGAGAATCGTGTCCCTGGGTGCGCGTTAAAGTCTCCCAACACAAAGACCGACTCCACTTCACTGCTCTCAATCACAGAGATGATCTCACTAAGACAACTCGTAAACTCCGTAAGATTTTCGGCACAGTCAGTGGGCATGTACTATCACTTGCAAAAGTCCATAAGAATTCTTAAAACTTATTCGTTTGACGTTTAGTTTGACTTACGACCTTTTATTTTCAAGTTTCGCCAACAAATGATTGAAATCCACAATTTCATCAACTTATCATAAGTCAAGATGGCCCAGTGGTATAGGCACACAGATTGAAGCGCAAATCAGTGTGCCGCAAGTTCAAATCCCACGCAATTATTGACTTTTTGTAAGTTCTTACCCGATTGGAAGTTATGTATTTGCATTACATATTTTAAATTATTCTTTAACTTGTTCACACATTTCTTAGAGTTAGAAAGGTAGATCACAAAAAAACTAAATAAAGAATTAGATTTCTGCGAGGTAGACATGAGTTTTAACTTAACCGAAATGAACTGTCGTTTGGTTGTAGTTGTTGGTTAGTGACGTGAGGTTGACAGTATTGTAATATTCGCAAAATGCAGGCTAATATTAGTATTGAAGTGAGGGCGACTATCATTGGGCTGCATAAAAGTGGTCTTAATAAAACACAAATATCTGAAGAAACCGGACTGAATGTGAGTATAATAGCTATTAATGAATTGTAACTTTATTACAAATTAATCTTCTAATTAAAACGTATGCCATTTATGAATCCATTCATCGTATCTTTATGAGGTTTAAAAGAGAAATACGTAAATCGTTGGGTTTATTGGATTGGTTATTGGATTAATAAATGCAGTTTTATTTTAAAATTATATTCAATAATTATGATTATTAACATTTTATATAATGAAAATGAAGTGAAGTAGGTATAGCTGCCTAATATATATTTTTTTTTATTTTAGAAAAATACTGTAAATCTTTGGCTAAAAAGATATGAGGAAGAAGGTAGCCTTGCTAGTCGAAAGAGAAGTGGGAGACCGAAGCTTATTAGCGAGGCGCAGCGACGACATATGGTGGACGTATACGAAACGAATGGTTTCGCACCAACGAGACATTTTGCGGAATTATATGACACCTCGATGGATACTGTTCGCCGTGCACTTCACGCTGAAGGCGTGCATCACAGAAAACCTGCTAAAAAGCCGTACTTGACAGAGAGGCACAAACAAGAACGATTACGTTTCGCACTAAATATTTAATGTTAACTAAACTAAATGGCCTACCATTTTATTTTAACATATCTGTGATTATTCGTTAACAAACACTTTATTATATTGTGTTTACTTTCGTTTAAAACAGCTATATCTTTTAACTTGTGCCATCGCCTCATCTTAAGAATGCAGTGAACTCGCTATCAATTTTGTTGACAATAATCATGAGTCTATTTCGTTTTTTATTCTTCTACCCGCACTGTTTTAACATAATACTATAGTTCAATTTATTTTTCTCATCTAATTGACGATTATCTTGTGAGAACTAAAGTTCTTTTAACAGAAATTGAGGTTTGGTTTCAATCTTCTTTTCGTCAAGAAAATGAACAATTAAGCTATGACCTCAATACATTCATTGTGACGTTACACAAAAATAAAATGTTTACAAATTCCAAATCATATATCACTTTTCAATAAATAACTGGATATAAACAATTACCTATATTTTATTTTATTAAAATTTGAATATCCGTTCATTGTTACGTTATTCATATTATGAATGGTCTAAGTGGGTATACTTCCAACAAACAATCTTAGGCGTAACATAGATAACGGTTACAAGATAACTTTTTGTCTAGGTAACAATTCGACGTCACAATTCTCATAAATGTTTAATTTGTAAATATAAAGAATAAACATTTTTATTAAACACGTCTTTTTATTTCCACCTTATAACATCGAAAAGATGTAACAACTAAATAATTGCAAATTACGAATGTGATTCTTCTTGTGGTTAATAGATCACATTCGTAATTTGCAACTATTTAGTGCAAAAAATGCAATAGTATTTTTCATAGAAATATAAAAAAACAACTATATCAATATAGATTAGGAATTTTCAAAGTAAGAAATAACTGCAACGGACCGACCATGATTTGAACTCGGGTTACGTGATTTGCGAATCCAACACTTAGTTCACACGGCTACCAGCACATGACGTTTTGGCACGAATTTTATCAATGCTATGAACAGCTCACTGTGACGACAGTTCCTTAGTGTGTGTTATCTGTGGAATGTGGATACTCATACATGCGCACACATACGCACGGAAGTATCGTGCTCGCTCGGTTCGTAGCAATGTAATCTTTAGCGTTCCTATGGACTTTTGCGGCCTTACTGTACACACTAAATATTAGCAAGGACCGCTCGCCCTGCGCTATTTTAATACACACGACACGATCACTAGCACAATTTATAACCGATACCGACGCAAATAACGATTTCCTCCACAACAGCCCAACACCTCCGAACGGTCTTCCGACCAGAACACCTTGAGAGGTGTCCACTGCTGATTTCCCAGTGTACGCGAAGTCTCCATCAATGGTCGCTAGGAAGGGCACGTCGTGGGGCAGCAGCCAGGTCTCCTGTAACGCTATCACGTCGGCTTGTGCACATAATTGACGAACGCAGTCCGCTGAACGAAATATATTTTTACAGTTGAATGTACATAATTTAACGTTTGACATACAACCCATTATGTGTTTGTTATATTTACAACACTTTGCTGCTTATTTACTTTTATAGTATTTTTCTTAAAGTAAATAAACTGTCTAAACCGTATACCCTCGGGCCATATTTTGTCATCTAGAAATTTATTTAATTTTTTATTTTGAGACAAACAATTTAAATGCATTATACGGTCTTTCTGCTTGCATATTAATTTTCTGAAGATGTACTATTTCTTGCGTTTTATTTTGTATATAATCACATATGTCTTTTTCCGTAGTCTCTTTGTCAACATTCGTAATAAATAGCGGAATTTTTGAATCAGCAGCCCTAAATTTAAAGTTCTCATTAGGGCTTGCAGTTCCCGTTTTACCTTCGAATCGATTTTTTGACTTTTTATTTTGAACTAGAGTCCAGCCATCTTTAGAGTAATTTTTAGGCCATTCACCTTGCATTAATACGTCCACCATAGTTTTATTTCCCTGCATTGATTGCATTTGATTCGTATTGGCGTTATCTGTATTTTCAACGAAGGTCGAGTTCATCGGAGTGGTAGCTGACTCATCGACAGCCGGTAGCACCTGTGCGTGCGAGTGAACGAGAGAGCGATACTTCGGTCCATCATCGACACTCGTTAGCTGCGTTTGCGAATGTGAGTCAGAATCGATCAGCTGTGAATGTTGTGACGGTAGATGCGGCGACAATCCAAACGGTCCGCTGCTTAAGTTATAGTTATACCCTCCTCCTCTAATTTTATTCACGTTTGAGTTAAATATCGGATTTATTAACTGATTATCAGAAGATTGTATGATATTATTCTCTTTCAGGGCCACTTCTAGGTCGTTCTTAGTGACACAATTACGTTTAATATCATTTAATTCCGCACGCAAAATTAACATGTCCTTTAGTAGTTTTGTAACGTCTACGTGATCGAAACACACAGGGGGCAGTTTATGTAGCTCGTAGGCGACAAAAACCGGCAATTGATCGGGGTCTATCGTTTTGAAAACCGCTATCATGTCTTCTAAATCCTTTTCTTTCTTGTCTTTTCGCCTCGACTTCAATCGTTTGCCAATCTTCGTCGTACTGCATAACAATTTCTTTGCCTTGTCGATTTCCTCCAAGGAAAACGCCGACACACATATTCTTATGAGACTTTCGTTGTCCATCACGTCATGTTTATTACGAATAAACGCAAGGACTTCCGAAATCACCACATTACAGTTCGCGCACTTAATCGTATCGACGGTATCGACAGACATTATCGCAGATTCACACAATCGTGACCGCTCGCATGGGACTCGCGAACGAGACTGACTACCAATAACTTACCAATAACTAACCTTACAGTTTCATTTAAGTCAAATTATATTCTGTATTTTATCAAGGAAATAGTTCATCAATTTTACCTTAAGCACATCAAAATTGCTTTCCTGTGGGTTCCTTCTCACCGGGGTATCTCTGGTAATGAAGCAGTTGATAAAATCGCATATGAAGGTAATAATGCTGTTGATGTTAGAAATGCAATGGACATTCCTATGACTGATTTCCTGCAATGTATCAATGAAAAAATATGTAAATTATGGTTAGAAATGTGGAAGAAAGACCAAGACATAAAAGGAAAGTGGTATGGCAATATTCAAGAAGCATTACCTGATAAACCGTGGTACAATAATTTAAAGGAAGCCAGCCGAGACTTTATCACTACGATTAATAGATTGCGCTTTGGCCATAATACTGCACCGTCACACCTTGCTAGACTTGGCATTATTGCAAGTAGCAGATGCCCCTATTGTGAATCCGAAGAAGGGACCGTTGAGCATCTTATTTTTGATTGTCAAAACTTTTTACTTGACAGATTAGTGTTGGCTAGTGAACTCAGTGATGTGAACATTAAGTGTGATTATTCTGCCCGCCCGCCGCCAATTAGACACCTTTTAAAAGACCAAAACACTTTCAAACCGCTCTATAAATATATTAAGAACACAATTAAATCTTTATAAAAAGTGATGTGATACATAGTGCAGTCTTTTGAAAAATAAAATAAGAATTGACTTAAAGGTCCAAGTGACCAGGTCATAAAAATACAAAAAAAAAAAAAAAAAAAAAAAAAAAAAAAAAAAAAAAAAAAAAAAAAAATGGCTGATCGATGGATAACAATAACAGCGGCAAGATAAAACGTTAGGTAATAAATAAGTTCTTTAGGTAGGTAATAAACAAGATTCCTGACCTACGCAATCGATTTGTTTGCATAAATGTGTTATTGGGTGAATTGATTTGTTGAAATGTTGAGTTTTGGTGAGTAGTAACAGGAGTGAAGTTTGAGTGCGCATTCATATAAGCGCTTAAATAACACGGACAGACGAGATTGTCAAGCCAGCAAGAGAAAATCAACAAAGGTACAATAAAAAAAAAACAATCATAAAAGTATGTAATTGAATCAGTACATACGACTATGTAATAATTGGAATAAATATAAAGTTGTCAGAAGAATGTACACTTGATTAAATATTATGTCATTTACTTACAGATTTAAAAAAATAGTTGAAAATCGAACTTCTAAGTTAACGAAAATAAAAGATATATGTATAGCCGTTTATGTCGCAAAAGACGTACAATGCGTTCCAAATGTCCAAGTATATTTCGACACTCAAGGGAATCAAAATTCGTAGGGTACTTGCTGTTGACTTAGAATCTTGAAATTTGGCATGAAACAAGATCTCATAGCAGAAATATTGGAAAAAATCTGAAAACTAAATATAAAGGTACGTCACAAACAAAAACTTTTTTGCGATTTAAAAAAATTTTCGTAACTCAGTTCAGTAATTGAACTGTTTTCATAGGTAAGTTTGTTCGTACAAACTTACCGAGGGTTCCGTAACCCTCAGTATGCGAGTCCAACTTGCACTTAATATTCTCGCACTAAATATGTGGAAAGTAATAAAACTGTTTCTGGCAGAAAAAAAAAAAAAATTTTTTTGCTATTCGGAAAAATCTTCGAGGCTCCATTCTGGAATGATAGTTTGCACGGAACCCTCAGTGCGCGAGTCCGACTCGCACTTGTCCAGTTTTTTTTTTATACCTATCCAGCTATTACACTAGGTAATATTATAAAGGAGAAAGTATGTGTGTATAATTGTATGTTCATTAATACTTCTTCACAATCAAACGACTAAACGGATTTCGATCAAACTTGATATCATAATTTGGTTATTCGAAAGTGAAACGACAAACATTTGAAAGTTCGTTCAACAATTCAAACTTGACAATTAAGTATTGAAATAATTGCCAAATGAGATATTTTGAACAAACTTATTTATTTGCCACATTCAGTTTGCAATAATCGTCATTTGAAACACCGGGCTGCAGTGCAGCTTTAGAGTCCGGTTGCAATGTAAAACAGCAGCCATCCAACTTCTAAAACTTTAGGATGTTTTTAATATCTATAGCAATACTATTATAAATGGAAAAGTAACTTTGTCTGTCTATTACCTCTGCACGTCTAAACAGCTGAACAGATTTGCATGAAACTACAACACAAGTAGACTATATCCTGGATCAGGAATCTAAATCTATTCAGCCGTTAAGAAGTAGGTTATAACAGATAAAAAAAAAAAAGTGAAGAGGTAACAAACAGATAGACATATGGACAGATAGAGCATCCGCTTTCACTTTTACAATACCAGTATGGATATGTTAAGGACGTATTCACCTATTTCGACAAATATCACGGTTTTTCGGGAACCATTATGATGCTCTAGGAATCATAATTATGAGTATACCTTGGTATCAAATAAAAGACAATATATTTATCTCCAGAATGGCATAAAAAAAATATTACGGTCTCGTATAAAATTTTCATATAAATACGATTTTACCAACGCACTAATGCAAGAAAATTACGAAACACAGGGTCTGAGTAGGAACCCGTAACTTAAATCCAGTAAACATTTTTACTTTAAAAAACATAAAATAATACAGCTTATATAGTCTTCAACGCCTATAGCTAATTATTTTGAACCTACATAAATAACTTTATGATTTATGACCAAAATAAAACCACTCTCAATATTTCTTCATACATTTTTCATTGAACGCGCGATGTCTAGCGTCAGTCCGCGCTCAGAAGCGCTTGTGAACGGATGTCCGTATCGCTCTCTTACAAAAAATAAATACGTCTAAAATGTGTGCCGACTTGTATACTGCGACTGCAAAGACGTGCTACTTTTTCGGACCGAAATAAAAGTACAAATATCATACTTATTTTTAAAATTGTTATTATGGAGTAATAATGGACTTACTGATACAGAACGAGTTTTATTCTAAAACAAAGACCAGAAATGGCCAACGGAACTTCATACTTACATAGATATCACAATGTAGATAGTTAAGCGACTATGACAATAAAAATAAATAAATGGTTCTGAATAGTTATGTTAAAAATGGTACCGTCGAAGTGACCTGATGATGATGATGGAGCCGGAAGATAGTCACCGGAACTCCGTAATTAATCAATGTATCCTAGCCGTGTTTGGGCTTATTAGAATTGTCATGAAATGCCCTTTGGCTATAAGGTACTATCGAAGTGACCTGATGATGATGGAGCCGGAAGATAGGCACCGCAACTCCGTAGTTAATCAATGTATCCTAGCCGTGTTTGGGCTTATTAGAATTGTCATGAGATGCAATTTGGCTATAAGGTACTATCAAACTGATCTGATGATAATGATAATGAAGCTAGAAGATAGGCACCGGGACTCCGTAATTAATCAATGTATCCTACCCGTGTTTGGGCTATTTAGAATTATCATGAGATGCGCCGCACTTTGGCTATAAGGTACTATCAAACTGATCTGATGATGATGGATAACCCTATAGTATTCCAATCGGGCGTTGAATTTTGTCATGAACCTTGAAACTCGATAAAAATAATTTGTTCGAGCTTAGAATATATATGACGTCGTAGTGTAATTCGAGTATAGTACAAAATAAAACAATATCTTTTTTGGAACGAAGTTCCTTATCGCGCGTTGTGAAAGGGGGCTAGACGGAAAAAAATCTCAAGAAAAATTGTACCGACACTTTTACTGTCAAAATATAAATCCAAGATGGCGGCTGCAAGAAATTCAACTTTTTCGTCATGGGTGTCGTTTTCATGGTTTTCGAGGGTGTTGAAACCGATGGTACTGTCAAAATATAAATCCAAGATGACGGCTGCAAGAAATTATCAAATTTTTCGTCATGGGTGTCGTTTTCATGGTTTTCGAGGGTATTGAAACCGATGGTACTGTCAAAATATAAATCCAAAATGGCGGCTGCAGGAAATTATCAAATTTTCCGTCATGGGTGTCGTTTTCATGGTTTTCGAGGGTGTTGAAACCGATGGTACTGTCAAAATATAAATCCAAGATTGCGGCTACAAGAAATTATCAAATTTTTCGTCATGGGTGTCGTTTTCATGATTTTCGAGGGTGTTGAAACCGATGGTACTGTCAAAATATAAATCCAAGATGGCGGCTGCAAGAAATTATCAAATTTTTCGTCATGGGTGTCGTTTTCATGGTTTTCAAGGGTGTTGAAACCGATAGTACTGTCAAAATGTAAATCCAAGATGGCGGTTGCAAGAAATTATTAACTTTTCCGTCATGAGTGTCGTTTTCATGGTTTTCGAGGGTGTTGAAACCGATAGTACTGTCAAAATATAAATCCAAGATGGCGACTGCAAAAAAAAAATTTTTTTCGTCATGGGTGTCGTTTTCATGGTTTTCGAGGGTGTTGAAACCGATGGTACTAACAAAATATAAATCCAAGATGGCGGCTGCAAGAAATTATCAAATTTTTCGTCATGGGTGTCGTTTTCATGGTTTTCGAGGGTGTTGAAACCGATAGTACTGTCAAAATGTAAATCCAAGATGGCGGCTGCAAGAAATTATCAATTTTTCGTCATGGGTGTCGTTTTCATGGTTTTCGAGGGTGTTGAAACCGATGGTACTGTCAAAATATAAATCCAAGATGGCGGCTGCAAGAAATTATCAAATTTTTCGTCATGGGTGTCGTTTTCATGGTTTTCAAGGGTGTTGAAACCGATAGTACTGTCAAAATGTAAATCCAAGATGGCGGTTGCAAGAAATTATTAACTTTTCCGTCATGAGTGTCGTTTTCATGGTTTTCGAGGGTGTTGAAACCGATAGTACTGTCAAAATATAAATCCAAGATGGCGACTGCAAAAAAAAAAAATTTTTTCGTCATGGGTGTCGTTTTCATGATTTTCGAGGGTGTTGAAACCGATGGTACTGACAAAATATAAATCCAAGATGGCGGCTGCAAAAAATTATTAAATTTTTCGTCATGGGTGTCGTTTTCATGGTTTTCAAGGGTGTTGAAACCGATGGTATTGTCAAAATGTAAATCCAAGATGGCGGCTGCAAGAAATTATCAACTTTTTCGTCATGGGTGTCGTTTTCATGGTTTTCGAGGGTGTTGAAACCGATAGTACTGTCAAAATGTAATTCCAAGATGGCGGCTGCAAGAAATTGTTAACTTTTCCGTCATGGGTGTCGTTTTCATGGTTTTCGAGGGTGTTGAAACCGATAGTACTGTCAAAGTATAAATCCAAGATAGCGGTTGCAAGAAATTATTAACTTTTTCGTCATGAGTGTCGTTTTTATAGTACAATCGGTTTCAACACCCTCGAAAACCACGAAAACGACACCCATGACGAAAAAGTTGATAATTTCTTGCAGCCGCCATCTTGGATTTATATTTTGACAGTACCATCGGTTTCAACACCCTTGAAAACCATGAAAACGACACCCATGACGAAAAATTTTATAATTTCTTGCAGCCGCCATCTTTGATTTATATTTTGACAGTACCATCGGTTTCAACACCCTCGAAAACCATGAAAACGACACCCATGACGGAAAATTTGATAATTTCTTGCAGACGCCATTTTGGATTTATATTTTGACAGTACCATCGGTTTCAACACCCTCGAAAACTTTGAAAACGACACCCATGACGAAAAAGTTGATAATTTCTTGCAGCCGCCATCTTGGATTTATATTTTGACAGTAAAAGTGTCGGTACAATTTTTCGTGAGAATTTTTTCCGTCTAGCCCCCTTTCACAACGCGCGATAAGGAACTTCGTTCCAAAAATCAAACATCCGAATTAAGAACCTCCTCCTTTTTTAGAAGTCGGTTAAAAATACATAAGTAGGTATTCATAGTTTTAACTGTATTTTACGATTAGATCGAATATTAAATTGGAAATACCTACTTGCTTCAGACATCGTACGAGTATTTATTGAGTTTGAAGATTTAATTCATGTCGGAGAGGGGTTGTGCGTTAAATGCGTTGTACCTAATTGTCTGATAAAATTAATCTCAAATACCCATTTGATTTTGTTAAATATAATATTTTTAAAGAAATAAGCCTGGGAAATAATCGTAGGTTTACAAAGAAATTGGTCGTTATTACCCGTAACGATAATGCAACTACTTATTTTTGCTATACGAGTAGTACTCGAAACTGGATAAGCAGGCAATTACATATTGCCATATAGTAATACTGATACTAAAAATCAAACAAGCTTGACTCAATAAATACTTACTAAGAAAAATAAAATAATACCTCAAATATCAAGACATGTTCGGTTAAAGTATAAAATTGAGCGAACAATGGGCTCTATGTGTGCGTGCGCGTAAGGTCGATGTATTGCGACCAAGATACCTAAATTCGAGCGAGTGAATCTTGCTAACGCGTCCTTAATGACAATGATGATATTTTTTAATATTTGAATATAATAATGAGTCTCTGCATGTATTGGTTTCTGTAATTAAATAAATAAATAAATGTTACCGTGCCGCCGACAATATATTAAAATACTGGTAGTACCTAGTCCTCTCGTACTTCTGTGGCACTCCCCATAAATTAAAATCATGTCGGAGTACTCTGAAGCTATGTTATTGTAACGAGGCAATACTTAATGATAATACTAAAAGAAAACATGCTTGCAATACAAAACTTTTCAAATAAAAATAGTAACGTCACTGACTTTTTTAGCAATATATCACAACATAAAATAGTAATTAAAAAAAAAGAGTACAATACAGTTGCAGTGACTGTGCCACCTCGTGTACTGAGTAACTGTTGAACCATTTCATTTGCAAGTTAGTGGGTAAGTAGTGAATTGTAGAAGGTAGGATCAGTGAGAATGCAAGTCATTTGGAAACCATTTGTATGAGCAACAAGTTTATGAAAAGACTAGCTGTGCCCGCGACTTCGTTCGCGTGGACTACAGGATTTTGAAATTATTACTTTTTTGCTTAAATAAAAGTAGCCTAAGTTACTTCTTATTACATCAGCTACCTGCCAAAAAAAGTCCCTTCAAAATCGGTTCAGCCATTTCAGAAATTAGCCGGAACAAACAGACAGACAGACAAAAATTGTAAAAAATGTTATTTTGCTATATATATCATATAGTATCATATATATATGATACATAATATGCATGTAGTGAAAAGCGGTTATTTCAATATTACAAACAGACACTGCCATTTTATTTATATGTATAGATGAAGAATAGCTTGATTTATATAATAGTGATCCACGCGCTCTTCAAAGAGATGTCAGCAAACCGTAGTGGCCCAGCAGGGACGACGCCAGCTAGCACCGCGAGGAGTTCCTGACAAGGGAACCCGTAGTCCTAGAACGCGAAAGGCAACTGAAGGACACAGGTGTGGTTTTAGTCAATAACAATCTGACACGCCCTCTCGCTCCACCCAGAGCGGGAAAAGTCATTAGATGATTTCCACACTTATCAAAAAAAGGGTAGAGTGGGGAAAGTCGGACAGCGAGCTCCCCTTGCTCGCCGTCCGCAAACCCGGGGGTAGTACTCTATCCTACGCTACCCAACTCAAGTAAAGTTGAGTTGAGTAGAGTACGCAAGGAAGAGTATGATAGAGTATAATAGAGTACCAGTTGACGGGAGCGAGGCCGCGGGCAAAAGCTAGTATTAGATAAAATAAATCTCAGTCCTTAAAACAAATCTATTTCTATGTTTCAGACATCGTCGTCGCCACAGACACACAACTAGAGTTTTACAACAATGATGGTACACGGACGCACACACAAGTTATACCATCGGCTCGTAGGATCACTTCAGTAACATACGATCCTGTGCACTACAGGGTGCTGTTTAGCGACTATCACGGCTCGACCACGTTTATATCCAGCTTGGACGTATCAACCGAGACTGTACAACGTTTAGTTACGACAACAACGAACTACCTCGTGAGGCTCGTCTACGACCCCGTCACACAAGCTCTCTATTGGAGTGATGGATATAGTATACGCACGTTTTCATTAAGTCCTGCATCTTCTAACCAGGCTGATGGAAATGTTTTAGTTAGCTTGGATCACTACTGCAAAGATCTCGCCGTGGACATCTGTGGAAGGTACGTTACTAGTGAGTAGTACCCGCACACGGGCCACAAAAAAACGCCGCCACAAAAAGAAGCTTGAAACGGCTTTGTTTTTGTGGCTCCTGTGCGGGGACACTAACGAGAAGATCGGAAAACTTGTTTTTTGTATTGAGAACAGTTTTCATTTGTTTCATGAAATAATCAAATAACACACTCAATCTTATTTGCACTTATCTACACTTCATCATTCATCATCATTTCAGCCGATACACGTCCACTGTTGGATATAGGCCTCCCCCAAGCGTCGCCACATCGAACGTTCCTGTGCGTCCCGCATCCATCGGTTTCCCGCTACCTTCACCAGGTCATCGGTCCACCTTGTAGGAGGCCTTCCAACGCTGCGTCTTCCGGTACGCGGTCGCCACTCCTAAACCTTTCGACCCCAACGGCCATCTGTTCTGCGAGCAATGTGCCCTGCCCATTGCCACTTAAGTTTGGCAATTCTTTGTGCTATGTCGGCAACCTCAGTTTTCCTGCGGATATCTTCATTTTTTATTCGATCACGCAAGGAAACCCCGAGCATAGCCCTTTCCATTGCTCTTTGGGTGATTTTAAGCCTTCTGATGAGGCCCATTGTGAGCGACCACGTTTCGGAGCCATATGTCATCACTGGCAACACGCACTGGTTAAAGACTTTCGTCTTGAGACACTGTGGTATGTTGGACGAGAAGATACCGCGTAGCTTCCCGAACGCTGCCCAACCGAGTTGGATTCGACGGTTGACCTCTTTCTCGAAGTTAGACCTATCCAACTGGACTGTCTGTCCGAGGTAGACGTAATCGTCCACAACTTCGAGTGTAGAGTCTCCGACCTTGATAGGAGTGGGCGCTACATGGTTGTTAATCATGATTTTGGTTTTATCCATGTTCATTTTAAGACCCACTCTTAGAGAAACTCCACTTATAATATTATAAATGTGAAAGTAACTGTCTGTCTATCTGTTACACTTTCACGATTAAATTACTAAACCGATTTTGACGAAATTTGTTTCGGAGATAGCTTCAAACTCAAGGATGGACATGGGCTACTTTTTATCCGTCTTCGACTTCGCGTCCGCTATAAACGTTCACGCGAACGAAGCCGCTGGCAGAAGCTAGTAATATCATAAAAGTGAAGTGTAAGTTAGTTTGAATGCACTAATCTCAGGAAGCACGGGTCCGAACAGAAAAATTCTTTATCAGTTGGATAGCCCATTTAATTTATTCAGATATTATATTTTTTCTATCTCTGAAAATACAAGTCCGATTGCTGCACCATTCGACAGTAAAGGCCAGTAAAAGAAATTGTTACAGTATTGCACAAAGTTTAACAGATAAACATGTCGACTGGTAACCCATCACTTCGCGGACTGACAGGCAGATAGTGGTGTGTGGAAGGTGACGCGCTTGGATTGTTAGGGAAGTGTTGACAATGGCGTCTCTCTCAGCGCGTCCGGTTAAATGTAAAAATAACTATGTCTGTCTGTTACGCTTTCACGCTTTAACTATTGAACTGATTTTGATGATATTTGGAACATAGTAAGCTTGAAACCCAACAAAAGATATACGTCCGCAATAACCGACATTTATCCAGACGAAGTCGCGGGAAAAAGCTAGCTAAGAAAAGATTATTAAATTTTTCAAGATTATAAAATTAAATTGTAATTGAAAATAATGTATCTATTTATGTCCCGCTATGTTTGCTCTTGTGTGTAGGTTTATGACTCAGCTGAATTCCTCTTGAATTTTGTTAATATTGATGGATGTTTACAAATTACAGGTATATTTACTGGACCACAGACTATGAGATAGAGAGGGCTCGGTTAGATGGCTCCGAGAGAGAAGTTTTAATATCAGGTACTGTTTTCTGGCGACGAAGCTTGGCCATCGATCAACAAACAAAAAAAATGTACTGGACTGAGCAAACACATTTTCGTGTACCATGGTATATTGAAAGTGCAAACTTTAATGGAAAGAACAGAACAACACTATATATTGTAAGAAACACTCGTTTTGTATTTTCATTGGGCGTGTCAAAAGACTTTATATACTGGCAGAACTATAATGAACAGGGAATTTGGCGATTACCGAAGTATTCAACACAAACTGTGGCAACAAAACTAACCTCAGCGTCTAGCTCAGACTGTGCGTATTGTCATCGTATAGCAGCCAACTACACGATAAAGGAACAAATTCAGGGGATAAACAGCTGCGATGCTCTCCAGGGTCTGATTCCGAATGACTCGAAGAGTGAGTCTCCAGCACCAGTCTGTCAGAACTACTGCATTCAAGGAGAGTGTAGCGTCAGTGCTGAGGGACAACCTACATGCAGGTAAAACGTGTTCATCGCACAGATATTCGGGGTCAGCTCACGATGCTTGAAGAAAGCGAAGCCGCGGGGTTTATTCAGATTCTCTTATGTGATACGTATATGTTGTTGTGTACTAACTCTAATAATTATAATTCGCGCAGCATCACTTCGCGTCTCGGTGTGAGCTGACCCTAACGTTTTTCACTGACGGCAAGTTAAGCGACGCCTACAAATGTTACATGTCTAACGGTAACAGATCCTCAAGCATCCACGTCCTCACCAGCTTCGAAATGTAGAATTCCTGGAACAGTGACGCGCGTCTAACACACACGACACTTTCGCGGGCTTGCGGACGGCGAGCAATGGGTAGCTCGCCGTCTGACCGTCTAGTAGTCGACCGGACCGAGCCCAAGTCGTCGACGGCGCGTATTGTTCCACGCGCGCCTCAAGGAGATGTCAGCAAACCGTAGGGGCCCAGCAGGGTCGAAGCCTACTGGGGCCATGGGTTCGCTTCTGAAAGGAAAACCCGGCCCTGGAATACAAGGCAACGAAGGAATGTACGAGTGAGTTTTAATCAGTAATATCTGACTCGCCCTAGCGCTCCGCCTTGGAGCGAGAGATGTCATTGGATGATTTCTCACCCAAAAACAAATAGAACACATAATAATTTCAATGTTTAATGTGTCTTGTGAACTGTGGGACAGAGACTTGATTCATTAAACCCCAAGCGAACGCAACTTTTACTACAGGATCAGCTCTTTTCTACGAATACAGTTTATGTTTGTATTAATTGGCAAAATGTAAGAAAAAGCTGATTATTTTTAGGGATTTTAGGGTTAAGTCAATAAAAAATAGGTTAATTTTCATGAGTACTTGCAACCCCTGAAATATACTAAAGTTCCTTATTGTTGATCGAATTCATGAACATTTTATTTGATTGTAAATCATGTTTAGTGCGCGTTGCGAAATGATTAGCTACAGACGCGCAGTGGCCGCGCACCTCGTTTGCGTGTTACAACTAGTCACAATATCTGTTGGTCGGCTGAGTGACGCTGTTTCTTATCTTCATTATTTCAGTTGTAATGCCGAATACTCCGGGGAGAGGTGCGAACTAAACGTGTGCCATGAATATTGTCTACACGGAGGTGTTTGTTCTTTGAATGTGGACAATAAGCGAGTCTGCCAGTGCACAGCGGGTTACGACGGTGAAAGATGCGAAGTGTCCATCTGTAAAGACTATTGTCTACAAGGAAACTGTAGTGTCGGTGCTGAGGGCCAACCTCAATGCAGGTAAATATATACCATGTTACCCATGGAGTTCGTTGTATAGATAATACAAACACTTTTATAACTAACTAGCGGACCTAACAGATGTCAGCCCGCCCGATACTATTGTTACCCAAACTCTATAAACATCAAAATAAAGCTACTATAGATATGTGTATATACCGGAGTTCTGGAACGCAAGAATAATAAGGAACATAGGAGTGGGTTTTAGTCAGTTAAAGTGTAACACGCCCTCCCGCTCTGCCCTAGAGCGAGATAAGTCATTGGATGATTTCTCGCCTAAAACATCTCTTGTTCAGCAGGTCTGCTGGAAGTTTCTTTTGAAATAAGCAGAACCTTCGAACAAATGTTTACAATGATTTGATTTGTCTTTCTTTTGTTAGAAGTGTGTACAGAAATAAAAAAAATCAGTCGAATTGTATAAAAGGAGTTCAATATCCATAGAGCAGTGGTGGCCGAGTGGTATCGGCGCCCACTTACGAGTTATAGGTCGTGGGTTCGAACCCAGCCAGACGTATTCCTTTGTGTAATTTATTTCATCCCCACTGCTCTCAAAACGGTGATGGAAACCGACATGTCCTAGAACCAAAAATTCGAACATATGTGACTAACTCGCACTGGGCCCGCGTCGTGGATTACGGCCCATTCTCTCAGTGGGAACATTTAAAAGGCTGATGATGATGATGATGAGTTCTTTAACCTACTCATGTACAGAAGAACAAAATTATAAATGTAAAGAGAATGCCTGTCCGCTATCATCCCACTGGAGGGCAGAGGCCTCTTCTCACACAGAGAAAGGACCAGCATTCATCAGCACACTTGCTGAGAGTGAGTTGTAGACCGAGTCCCCTCACCGACGTCAGTGTGGTCTAAGATATACTTATAGAGCACCTGAAACAGCGCAGTGGTCGCGCACCTCGTGCATCTGTTACAGCTACTCACAAATAATAATTGTTAGTTCTCTTGATAACTCTTTTGTACCGTCGTTATTTCAGCTGTAAACCCGGATACGCTGGTGACAGATGCGAAGTGAACGCGTGCAGTAATCGGTGTTCAAACAATGGTGTGTGTGCTCTGAACGAGAAGGGGGAGCCGGCTTGTGAGTGCACAGCAGGTTACGACGGTGAAAGATGCGACGTGTTCATCTGCAAAGACTATTGTTTACAAGGAAACTGTAGTGTCGGTGCTGAGGGCCAACCTCAATGCAGGTAAATCTTATTATGCATGGAATTCACTGTATAGATAAAAAAAAATTAATAAGGGGTCCGCTAGCCAATAAATATCGCCTTACCAGGTCCAATAGTAAACTTTAAGCCATCCAGAATATCACAAACGATATTTTCATCAAACCAATTAAAGTTTAGCTGATTAGAAAGAGTTCAGTGACATAAGAAGAATACTATTATGTACATGTAAAGATAATGCTTGTCCGTTAGCGCGCCACTGGACGGCAGAGGCCTCTTCTCACACGGAGAAGGGAAACGAGCAGTGCAGTTGAGAGTTTGTCTTGCTCACTCAAATGTCTCACTGCTGGCGGCGCGGGGATCATTCGGTTCCCTTCAAAATGGTTGAGCTGCGTGTTGCTGATATACGAGTCGTGTCCGTGAGCGGGCGCTGTCAGTTAAGACTGGTCTTCTCTTAACTGCTAGTGGCTTATTTTATTTTCTATATTCAGAATTTATTTATTTTTACTTTATTAACATTATTCTCACATATAAGTAGCGACAACAATCACGTAACCGAGATATTAAAATTTGTAATACCTTAGAAAGAGTTTACGTGGAGTTTCCTGCACATTTATCTCCTACCATTTTCATCTATCTTTGGAATGTGCATATTTTTTCTGACTGACTGATATCTTGACAATTCTACTCGGAAAAGCCCCTGAAATAGTTTATTTGAAAGAAGTGATTTGACTTTCAAAAATATGTGACTAATTTATTTAACGATTTGATGTAAGGTCACAGTCGCTCTTAATTTTTATCTGCTGGACAGCGACGATACGCTCGACTATGGAGCGCGCTTACCTAGACTACCACTCTTGACTTAAAGATTCCCGGGTTGTAACTATCAGAAAACAAACTCCGGCAGGGAATTCCACCATGCACCGGTGGCGCACCGCCGTACTTGTGGTGGCACCGGCAGCTTGGTGGGCCCCACTTGCCCCGCGTGCTTGCTCTGCTGTTCACTTTGTGTCCGGGCCTTAGTACCTATTAGTTGCCGGGAATCAGTGCCAGATTAAGCCAGCGCGGGGCCTAGAGCTTTTTTTTTTATTAAAAAAAAAAAAAAAATTGTGCCAAGACAATTACATTAATTTAATCTTTTTAAAAGCTTTTTATATAGAAGCACCGTAACGGGCGTAACTTGAATAAAATTTACGTCACGCTCGTTACGGTACTTGCAGCTGATTTTCGCGGAATCTATAAAGCTTTTCAAAAACTAAAATCAATGTCAACTTAGAATAGGCTAAAAGGTAGTTAATTAAGTTATAAAAAGAATGCGCTTCCCTTAACAATCGTTATTACATTACTGGTTAAAAGTGTACGATCTGGATCTGGTTTGTCGAATGATTAAGCCCAAGTCGGTGCTTTTTGTCCATTAGCTCCCTGATAGTTTTGATCACTTATTCTCTCATAGGTACCGCTTATGGAGGCATTGAAGTTTGATCACATTTCATAGCCCTGGTTTAAAACTGTATTGACATGTGATCTGGACTCGGGATCGTTGGTCAATAAGACCGGAATGAATCCACTCTACTAGAGTGTACGGGAACCAATTATGATAAATTTTAGTGTAAAGATAGACATGGACCTTGAAGAACATAAAATATTTTTCTGGGCAGAAATTCTAATTTTCACGCAGGCGAAGACGCTGGTTAAAGAATGTTAATTTTAATATATGTAGCCACTATCAAGCTTATTTTATACCCTATTAACATTAAGCTTGAACAATGCTTTTCTTTTAGGGTCTCATATTTTGTGTCTGTGTGAAAAGTACAATGGATACCAATAACCCCGTGGGTTTTAAGATCAGTTGCGTGAAAAGTGCAACGAAGGAGGAGTTTTAAGAGATGTATTCAGTAGACATCCAATGCAATCGGCTGTGTTTGGATTTCATGTAGTATAAATAAGTCACAATGACTAGTTTTTTTCTACGTTCAAGTGTGGGATCCCGTAATGCGCGGGGCCTATAGCATTTGCTACTCTTGCTACATAGCTAATCCGCCACTGCCAGGAGCGCTGCAGGCGCAAGTGGTACCAGAAGGTACGAGTAGGACCGGAGCCGCCTCAGACAGGTCACACTACAGGTTGATGTCGTTAGCTATCACCGTAGCTAAAGTACTTTAACCCTTGAGCCTGCGTATGATGAAACTAAATATTACTCTTATTCATCAGCACACTTGCTGATAGTGAGTTGTAGACCGAGTCCCCTCACCGACGTCAGTGTGGTCTAAGATATACTTATAGAGCACCTGAAACAGCGCAGTGGTCGCGCACCTCGTGCATCTGTTACAGCTACTCACAAATAATAATTGTTAGTTCTCTTGATAACTCTTTTGTACCGTCGTTATTTTAGCTGTAAACCCGGATACACTGGTGACAGATGCGAAGTGAACGCGTGCAGTAATCGGTGTTCAAACAATGGTGTGTGTGCTCTGAACGAGAAGGGGGAGCCGACTTGTGAGTGCACAGCAGGTTACGACGGTGAAAGATGCGACGTGTTCATCTGCAAAGACTATTGTTTACAAGGAAACTGTAGTGTCGGTGCTGAGGGCCAACCTAAATGCAGGTAAATCTTATTATGCATGAAATAAGTTTTATTGAATATTTAATAATTACTATTATTACAGAGACTATCAAATATTGCCTTGCCAGGTTCAATTGTAACTCTAAACCATCCGAGACATATAACCAACCCACTCTAAAACAAAAGTTAAGAGTTTCATTAATATCGAGCCAGCTGTTTAGAAGACTTCAGTGTCAAACAGATACAGAAAATTAACTTTATATAAATGTTAAGTAGAGGCCTCGTCTCATACAGAGAGGGGACCAGCATTCATCAGCACACTTGCTGAAAGTGATTTGAGAACTTCAGACCTGTATCTGTTGGAAGTCCGAGCCCCGTCACCGATGTCAGGTGGTGTAACATAAACCTATAGAGCCCCCAAAACGACGCAGTGGCCGCGCACCTCGTGCCCCTGATACATCTACTCACAAATATGTGTTGGATTTCTTAATTATAGTAACTCTTTTGTAACTTTGTTTTTTTTTAGCTGTAAGACCGGTTACGCTGGGGAAAGATGCGAACTGAACGTGTGCTGCCATGAATTCTGTTTAAACGGCGGTGTTTGTTCCCTGGGTGAAGAGGACATGCCGGCCTACCCGGACACAGCAGATTACGATGGTGGAAGATGCGAGGCTTCTGCCAATAAGGACAACAGGTAAACTAAAACTTGGTCTTGTCACTGTCACTAGTTACGGAGCGAGGAGGAGTGGCAGGCGGTCGCCGACTTCTGCGAAGCAGTAATGCTCGCTAAGGAGGAGGCCGACCGCATCAGGCAACGGCGCTCTCGCCGCCGCCGGGATTCCGATCCCGATTTCCAGCCACCGTAGGCACGGGATTGCGGACAGTGAGCAATGGGTAGCTCGCTGTCCGGCCGTCCGGTAACTGTCCGGACCAAGCCCAAGTCGTCGACGGCGCGCGCTGTTCCCACGCGCCTCAAGGAGTTGTCAGCAACAGCAGGGACCCAGCCGGGTCGAAGCCTACTGGGGCCAGGGTTATCCGAAAGGGTGCTCGAGCCCCGGTATGAAGGCTTGAAGGAACGGGGTGGGTCTTTTAGTCAGTAAGAGTCTGACACTATCTCCTGCTCCGTCCAAGAGCGGGGGTTGTCATAAGATGATTTTTTCCCATCGAAAAAAAAAAAAACTGTCACTAGTTATGTCAAGCGCCCCTGTGTGGGACGCTGATCCTGCACTCGGCAGATGCGACAGGTTTCCTCAAAAAAAGGTGAAAATTACATTATTCTAATATTTGCCATAAATGGCTTTGTTCACATGTAGTAGATGATATAAATGTTAACTAACTATAGGGAACTAACAAGGCACATATTATATTTATAATAATTATATTGATACAAGTCGTCGAACGCTGCGGAGTGCTCCTGGCGTGCCTCACAGAGATGCCACCAAACCCGTCGGACCCCCCAGCCGGGTCGAAGCCTGCTGGGGCCAGGGTTATCCGAAAGGGAACTCGAGCCCCGGTATGAAGGCTAGAAGGACCAGGGTGGGTCGTTTAGTCAGTAAGAGTCTGACACTATCTCCCGCTCCGCCCAAGAGAGGGGTTGTCATTGGATGATTTTTCCCACCATAAAAAAAACCCGTCGGAGCCCAGCAGGGCCGGTACCGCTAGGGCCGCGGGAGATTTTTAAAGAGTTACGGTGGCCCTAGAACCCGCAGGCAGCTGACGGACACTGGTGACATATTCAGTAAAAGTCTGACGCGCCCTCTCACTCTACCTTAGAGCGGGAGAAGCTAGTTGATGACTTCCACATAAGAACACCCTGTCACGAGGGACTTGGAACAGAACTTGACAAAATAATATAAATGCAATTAGTAACAATTTGATATTGAGAGCGCCACTGCAGTAGTTATGACCGACCACTGATGAGCGTTTGACTGTACGTTCAACGACCCTTTTTTTATTTTTGTTAGTTTTGTGTGTGTCTGTGTATTGTGGTGCCATGTTTGAAATGTTCGTTGTTTCAGCTCTGATGGCGGTAACTCTGGGGAAGGGAAAGTCAGCGCATGCCATCAGTTCTGTCTAAACCACGGCGCCTGTTCTCTGAACGAGGCGAGTGCGCCAGTCTGCCAGTGCACAGCTGATTACGCGGGTGAAAGATGCGACGTGCCCGCCTTTGTAGCCAAATGGGTTTACAATAGTAAGGAAGTTTTTTCAGTCTATACTTATTTTAATAATAAACAAGGAAGTCAGAGCTTTCCGTCTAGTGTAGACGAGGTCGGTGCCAGTGACTCAGGCCCATGTTCCATGGCCCACTTGCCATAATAACGGAAGATTCATATCAATAAAATACGAGCAATAAATTCTGTCAATTCGATGATTTGAGGCGGAGTTGAGTTGCAGGATGCGACTTGGGAAAGTCTTTCCTTCTTGGTTTCTCGAGCCTTAATAATCTTCTCATTACATCATTGTGTATTATTGTGCTCTCTTTCTAGATGTGCCGCCGGTTACTGTGAGCGACGTCAAGTCGACGTGTGCTTCAACGGTTGTCTGAACAACGGAGCTTGTTCAAAACGAGCGCGAAATGTGCAGCAGTCGAAGAGTGCGCGTTCATCTCTACTAATTCAAGAACATATCTAAGTTTAATGTAGTTAAAGTAGTTTTTTAAGTCATATTTGATATTTTTATTTTTTTTTTACATTTTCTTTCCTTCATATTATATTTACAACCCGAGCGCATTAACACGGCTCCTGACTCGAAAACAGTTGCCACATTGAATACTCGAAAATAGTTTGTATCGTCACGTTTAAAGCATCTTGAATTCGTAAAGTAGTGTGTCATGAGAAACTACTCGGCGCAGAATAAATGTTGTTAATCAAAAAACTAAAATAAAATTCAATGCACTGAATATTTCAAACGTCACTCATCAGGTGCCAAGTTAATGCGCACGGGTTTTAGGTATTAACTAGTTTGTATTTTAGTTTTACGTTATCTTAGTTTCAATACTCAAAGCTCCTCCTGTCGCCGACCTACTGATGGATGCAGTTCACGAATCTAAGACTTTGGTTCTTTATAAATTGTGTATTCGTGTGCGCTTGTTCAGTTGAGGCTCCTCAATAAATAAGTAAATCGTTAGCTAAGTACCCTTATCTCTAATACCTATTGGTTGTCATTGTAAACTCTCTTTCTTAGTACAATTTCATGCTCCAAAAACATGTCATTCTAAACGTATTAATACTAATGGACGCACCATCACACGAAGCTTCTTGCCTGTTGCGTACAATAACATTGCTATAGATGTTTATTAGATTCAGTTTATTGCGTTCAATGACAAAATTCGAAATTTCTCAGTCTATAAAATTATTTTTGATAAAGTTAATTGTGTTAACCTGCAGCAGGACTTAGACCGTTTCTCTAACTACTGCTCTTCCAATAAGCTTAACTTTAGCCTTCCAAAGCGTCATGTCATGACATTATAAAAACGAAAAACATCACCGAGTTCGACTATCGTCTTGCTATTATGTGTATTAGTACTCGTAAAGTTAGTTTTCTCCGCAATCTTAATGTTCTGCTAGATTCAAAGCTCCATCTGGATGTTCAAATAGAAAAGATTGTTAACAAGCCCCACCACATGTTTAGTTTTGTTATGAGACCTTCCCGGGGTGTCCGTCAACCTTCCGCCTTATTGCACTTATACATTAGTGTTAGTATATGCAAAACCCGAAACACGTGTCTAGTATTTTCGTGCAAAGAATCTATGTACAAAATTTCATAACTGTATCATGAAAAATCACAAAGTAAGCTCGTTATTTCAGCAAAAATACATAGTTACCGAGCTATACAGGCAACTAAACGGTTGTATTGCACTTGCAGCCAGCTTTTTCTAATGCTCGCTATGACCTGCCGTGACTTATTGTCAGTGGTGTCCAACTTATGACCTTTTTAAATATTTTTGGGAAAAATATAACATGGTGTAAAAACTATTGGAATCCATTCAGTTACTGATTCTGAACAAACTATATTCGGGTTTCGCACAAACTAAATATAATGTAGTATTCGTCAATAACTTCAATAATGAGTGCACCGTTAGAGTGTGCAGTACCTACGTGGAACCCGAGACTACGTCAAATATAATGAACTAGCACGACGTAAATACTTTCGCGATATCTATTTTAGATGTTACCGGAAAAAACTTGCTTCTAAAAAAGTATGATTTTTTACCATAAAGTCGAAAAGTTTTAACTCTGTTGTACGTGAGCCGCCATCATCTTGATTGTCCAGACTCCTAAGAGTGTGTTCGCTGGTTCCTCGAACAGCTCATGTACGCGAGGTACGCACTCGACGTCTGTTTGCTACCAGCCTCGCGTTTACCACTTCATCGTATGTTTGATATATAAGAATGAGTTCAATTCAATCCACATTCGTCTTCTTAGTAAAAAGGCATTTAGGAAGCAAACCCAAGCAACCCCTAAAGGATCCGCCGATCTCTATGTAATAACGTGGGCTTTAATGATGTACGCACACGAATTGATTTTTTGTATTTATATTTTAAATTCAGAGATTAGTTAAAGAACAATGATCAGTTTTGTATAAGTATTATATCTGTGTACTAGCTAGTTTTAAATACTTGGAATTTTAGTCTGTGGAGAACGTAGTGGCTAGCATAATTGTTTTCAAATGTAATAATTATTTAAGATATTTTGACTATTATCTTATTGTGCTACTGTTAAAATAAAATACACCGGCCTAAGTCTGTGTACTAGTCCGAGCTGTGACCTGTAAGCCAGGTATCGTCAGGTGGCTGACCGACTGAGGAGCAAGTGTCGCCAGGGCGTCACGCTCACAGTTCTCGTCCTGAGGGAGACGCGCGAACAGATCGCCGTGCAAATGATTGCTCGTCACACGGTCGTCTGTGTGGTGCGTCTATTTCGCTCTGTATTCATTAATTTATCTTTGGGCATCAGTCTACAGTCTTCTACTAATATTTTTGCTTTTGTATTTTATTAAATAATATTTTTAAATAAATATCTTAATTAAATAATTCATGCATTTTTATATTAAACCTTCTAGTTTACTTTAATTTTTACTTTTGGATAGATAGACACTTAAGACATAAAAACTACTTCAAAGGAGGATACCGGATTTTGTATGGGCACCGTCCCCACCCTCCAACAGACATGAGACAGGTGTCATTCAAAGCGTCTAGTTAAATAGAGTATTTTTTATTATAGGGACACATCTCTAAAGTATGGGTTTTAGGTTTTTTAAAGCATTATATTTTGACCTAACCTAACCTAACTCAAGTGTTTTGTACCTTAAATATACTGATAATATAATTGTGCTATATATTTTTGAATCCGGCTTTGAGAGCTCTGTACGATTCTGCAATAATATTTTACAAAGGGCGTTGCTTGATATTGTCCCCAAAAATGACACAACAACAAAAGCAACAACAGCAGGTGTCATTCGAAGCGTCTAGTTAAATGGAGTAGATATTTTTTATTATGGCGACACATCTCTAAAATATGGGGTTTAGGTTACATAAACAATTTTTATTTTAACCTAACCTAACCTAACCTGACCTTACCTAAGTTGTGTGCATATATCCGTTGTATGGTACATGGGGTTACTGAAACACATTGATTTTAATGCACCAGCACAAATGCTTGATCATATTGCTAATAGTAAAAGTCTTTGTATTGAAAAATTAACTTGTTTTTGTCAAGGAGTTTTTTTTTAATCAGCTGTTTTGTCTTTTGTAGTTAGGAATAAACAAACTGACATCCGTTCTATGTCTGTTATGCGCACAACTTGGATTAGATCAGGGTTAGGTCAAGTTAGATTAGAAGAAAGAAAGAAAGAAAGAAAAGTATTTATTTTGGCGCAAAAAAAAAAACATTGTAGACAACAAAAACTTAAGACAAACACAAAACTTCTTCTTCTTCTTCCTGCCCTTGTCCCATTTTATTTGGGGTCGGCGCAACACGTTTTTTTCTTCCATTCTGTCCTGTCACTCGTCACGCTATCACTAACTCTCTTTTCTTTCATATCACTTCTCACACAATCCATCCATCTTTTCTTTGGCCTCCCTCTCCCTCTCCATCCATCCACATGTAAATTCATAACTCTTTTAGCAACATGCTTTTCATCTCTCCTCTTTACATGACCATACCAAGACAAACGATTTCCTTTCAACCTTTCAGTCACTGGCGCCACTTTCAAACTTCCCCTAATATACTCATTTCTCACTTTATCCATTCTCGTCACACCACACATCCATCTTTGACAGGCCTGTTGGTCTAGTGGTTAGTGGCCCTGACTGCTATGCCGGAGGTCGTGGGTTCGATCCCCACCCAGGACAAATGTTTATGTGATGAGCATGATCATTTGTTCTGTGTCTGGGTGTAATTTATATGTATGTATTTAGAAATATATAAGTATGTTTATCAGTTGTCTAGTACTCATAACACAAGCTCTGCTTAGCTTGGGACTAGACGACGTTGTGTGATAGTTGTGAAATATTATTATTATTATTATTATTATTATTATTATTATCTTAACATTCTCATCTCCGCTACATGCAATCTTTTTTCATCCGTCTTTTTCACAGCCCAACATTCTGATCCATACAGTATGACAGGCCTTATCACGGACTTGTAGATTTTACCCTTCAGCTTGAGGGGCATCCGTGGGTCACAAGTTGTTCCCGTGACCTGTCGCCATTTCATCCATCCTGCGTTGATCCGATGTGTTACGTCCCGGTCTACCTCACCATCCCCTTGGACGAGCGACCCGAGGTACCGAAAGTCAGAACAGATCGGTATGGGCGTTCCGGCGAGAGCTAAGGGCACTGGATTGGAGAGACCGCCGAAATCGCAGAACAAGTACTCCGTTTTGGTTCTACTCAATTTCAGGCCAACACTCTCCAATCTGTGCCACCACACCTCCAATCTGTTCTGGACCTCTAGGCCACTCTCGGCAACCAGCACAATGTCATCGGCAAACAACATACACCAGGGAGCCTCTTCCTGAATGTCCGACGTCAGAGCATCCATTATCATCAGGAAGAGGTAAGGGCTGAGGGCCGACCCTTGGTGTAAGCCGACAGCCACATTGAAGCTGCTAGTAGTGCCCACTGAAGACCGGACTTGGGTACTGCATCGACTGTACATCGCTCGGATCAACTGCACATACTTCCCAGGCACACCTTTCTCTTTAAGGGCCCACCACAGAACCTCACGAGGTACCCGGTCATATGCCTTTTCGAGGTCAATGAATACCATGTGCAAGTTTTTATGCGCACCTCTGTATTTCTCGCACAGCTGGCGTATAGCAAAAATGGCATCCGTTGTACCCCGACCAGGCATAAAACCGAATTGGTTCTGTGAAATTTCACTCTCTTCTCTCAGTCGCTTTTCAATAACTTTCTCCCAGGCTTTCATAGTATGTGACATTAGCTTTATTCCTCTATAATTGTTGCACTCAAGCACATCACCTTTGTTCTTAAAAATGGGCACCAAAGAACTGCTGCACCACTCATCAGGTATGGCTTCTTCCTGCAACAACTTATTGAAGAATAAAGCTAACCACGTCCATCCATCCACTCGCAATAACTTCCACACTTCAACTGGTATTCCATCTGGACCAATGGCTTTACCATTCTTCATTCCATTTACTGCTATCCTAACTTCATCCATACTAACCATTCTCACTAACCCCACATTCACTGGTTTATTCTCTAACACACTCCTCCAATTATTTTCCTCATTCATCAGTCTTTCAAAATAGTCCTTCCACCTCTTTTTGATTTTCTCATCATCCGATATAACCATTCCAGTTTCATCTCTTATACATCTTACCTGGCAAACATCTCTCGTCTTTCTCTCTCTTATTCTAGTAAGCCGGTATAGTTCTTTTTGGCCTGCAGGACTGTCCAGTGTGTCATATAATTTGTCCTGGGCTTTTGATTTTGCTATGGCCACGGCTTTCTTCGCTTTCTTCCTTAAAATGTCATACTCACTCTTTTTTTCAGCTTTTAAACTTGCGTTTCCTGGCTCTACACGCTGCCATTCCTTGAATTTTCTCTTCTTTTCTTTCAATACATTCTGAACTTCTGTCGACCACCACCATGTATCCCTATCTATTTTGCCCTTTCCTTTCGTCTCTCCCAAAATATCTTTCGCTGCATGCCTGATACACCCAGCTATCTCATTCCAGCTTTCATTTATACTTCGATCATTCATATCTCCCATCTCTATCATTCTGTCCACCACTCGTTCCCTGAACTTATTCGCACAATCATTCCTCTCTAACATATGCCATTTTATTTTAGGGGGAGGACGCTCTATGTGTTTGTTAGACAATATTTTGACCACTGATGTCATAACTAGGAGTCTGTGTTGTGAGACTAGGTCTTCTCCTGGCAGTATTTTGCAGTCTTTGACATGCTTTAAGTTGTTGCGCCGAATTAGAAAGTAGTCGATTTGGGTCTTATGACTACCACTTTTATACGTGATCATGTGTTCGTCCCTTTTCTGGAACCACGTATTGGCTACTGCCAGGTCAAATGCAGTAGCGGATTGCAGCAGCGTCTCTCCTTCACTGTTCAGACTACCGAAACCCCATCCCCCATGCACTCTTTCATAAACACCTTTCATTCTTCCCACATGTCCATTAAAGTCACCTCCAACTATCAATTCTTCATGAACAGGGATGTTCATTAAAGCTCTATCAAAATCCTCCCAAAACTTCTCTTTCACTGTTTCATCACATCCTACTTGTGGCGCATACACACTAACTACATTCAACATCACATTCTCTAACATACAGTCTGTCAAGAAAGTCATGAAAAGAAGGGAGGGCGCCACCATCATTAACATGGTATCCCAATAAACTTCGACTAAAAGATATTGATACTTTTATTTATAAAATAATAATTACCGATTTACGGTCCCTTTACTGCCGTGTAGGTACATTATTTTACCGATCTATCTGACACTCGTCTATCTATTTAATACATGCTTGCAAACGAGTTTTGACTTTCATTGGTAGTGGCTCCCTATAAATAAAAGTACTTACTCTGTCGTAGTGGCGAACAACATTTTTATTAGAACTAATTTTCATTCAAGTGATGTTTAATTTTACCTGATACAAAATAGTTATAGTAGTTCTCATTTATTTATTAAAACTTTATCCAACACAAAAGTACAAAGGCGGAATTAATGCCTTAGGCATTCTCTACCAGTCTGAATTTTGTTTTATAAACATTGCGACGAAACCAGACTTCTCTATTTGCTTATTAGGATAATTATATGTTTATCCTACGTACCTACACGCAAGAGTTTATCAAAACAGACATTCTTCTGAATATCTGGTTTTATATTCATAAGAATGTCTGGTTTGATCAACCCTTGTTTTCGTCCTTTCAGCTACTAGCATTTATGTACTTACTACAAAGTGCAAATCACGATGTTTTGCCTCTCTGCACTGCCGTCAGCATGGCGCTGAGTATCGATGGGTATGAGCTCATTGCAAAAATAAAAAGTTTATGAAATAAATCTTTATTAATCCGAATCCAAATAATCAGAGTCGAGGTATTCGACTCCAGAAATGTTGCCTGAAACTTCTTCAAAATGAAACCGGCCAACATCTGACTCGTAGTTTGTTTCGTAGGTCGGCCTTTCCTGTGTCTTTTCAAGCGTTGAAAATTTACCTCCATTCTTCATGCCTTAGTCCACAATGCGCCGAACTGTACTTTCGGTAACACCTGAAGTCAATAAAGATATGTTAAATATACAAATACATTTATCATACCTAAATAAAAAACACCAAAATATCAAAACCGTTAAGTGGTAGTATAATAAATCGTAGGTAAATTTCATAACCTTAGCAAGACATAAACAATGTTAAAGATAGATAAATTGTACTTAAAAACAGAAGATTGACAAAACATTATATTTCCGTTAGTGTGTTAAACTTCAGAATATATTTACGTACCGGTTAACTTTGCTGTTCGACCATAAACATCGTCTTTGTTCGTCCCAGCACTCCCACCTTGAATTTCGGCCATACACCCTTGAAAAACTTTAAATATAATTTGTCTCGCACCGCTCTTATAAACATTTCGATTCATTTTTTGTATCTTAACGCTTACACGATTTAAAAAACTCGAAATAGCACCGAAATATTGTTAAAAAATCAACCACACAGATACGACGTGACAGTTCAGGTACTCAGCTTAACAATTATTCAGTGTTGCCAGTATTAGCAAAAACAGTAGTTCCCAAAACATTCTTTTCATGACTTTCTTGACAGACTGTAACTTTCACAACTATAAATCTATCACTAATCCTTTGTACTTCCATCACGCATTCTTTCAATCTACTGTCTAACACTATTCCAACACCATTTCTTTTTCCATCACTTCCACAATAGTAGAACTTGTATCCCTCACCAATTTCTCTCGCTTTTGTTCCTCTCCATTTAGTCTCCTGCAAGCACGCTACATTTATCCGTCTTCTTTTCAATACATCCGCTAATTCTCTGGCCCTTCCAGTCATAGTCCCTACATTCCAACTTGCATACCTCAATCTCATTTCCCGAGCTTGCTTCTTACGTTGCACCCGCCCGGGGTGGTGCAACAACCCTGGTCCATTTCCCACAGGGGCCGGGTGCTGCCCCTGCGCGTCGCCTGTGGGGTACGCCCTAGTCCTATCGCGCAATCTATTGAAACCGAACATGTTGCAAATGGGATTTGGCTAGTTTTTTTTTTAAAGTCGGCCGCCAGCCTGACACCAACCCTCCTTGGGAATGCTTTTGTTGGTGGTTTACCCGCCACCACGCGGTGACCTCAGGTGCTCAACAGTACGCACGGTCTCAAAATGTCCCTTAGTCGCCTCTTACGACACCCACGGGAAGAGATGGGATGGTGTTATTCTTTACGTCCGGACACCATACGGAACCTTTACGTCCGGACACCATACGGAACCACAGACAAACACAGACAAACAAACACAAAAGACAAACACAAAACAAAAAATAAATAAAAAGTAACATTGTCTGTCACACGTTTGCGCCAAAAAAGGTCCAGTTCAGCGAAATGCCAGACAACTACGAGGTAGTTTGTCTGACGCTGGTTTTCAACTGAACCTTATTTGGAGTGAACAAATAAAAAGAAATTTACAAATAGTGTCAACACTACATTACATTAAAAACATAATACGTGATAAAACAGTAAATAAGTGAAAATATGTTATATGTTCAGTGTACAAAAAAACAACATAAAACATAACAGAAACCGGTTTGAAGCGATTTAGCCTCAGTCAACACAACACCGTAACTACGCGCAGTGCAGCGACGCATAAGTCCACTACGCCCGGGGGGGCCGAGCGCAACGGACGATTTGCAAACAGCGTAAAAAATTTCATGGAAAACCTTGTACCAATCTCGGGTACTTCGAAAACAAAAAATAATAATAGAAAACCACCCGATCAAGTAAAGCAAGTATTTTTAAAATAACGTTAATACTGAATAGATTTATAGTGTCTTAGCAGAAGGAAGTGAAAAAGATAGATTATGTATATTGGCTGAAAGGTGAGTGAAAGGTGAGTGTCGCTTGTTTACAGTAATGACTCAAGTAGACAGGTATACAATTATTTCAAATAAAATACAATTATATTTTTACTTTTTTAGTTGAGGGTTATAATGACCGCCATGTCATCAGAATGAGTGGCAACTCCTGTTCCGTAGTGGCAACAGCGACACCGAAAACGAGTACCGGATACAATAAGGCCAGACACAAGGGGTAAGTTAACATAAACACAAATTAGTAAATACGGTGATAAAAATTATCATTAAGAATTATCAAGTAATGTGGCCTTCGTTACCCACAGGTCTCCCAAGTACGCGGGAAAGCACTCAGGTGTCGCGTATGACTTACAACACCTCGGACGCAACGAAATGAGCCGACAACGGTGCTCGAGGATCCCTCATCACCCACATGTAGTTATGTATACGCTAATATTATATTTTTGTGCAACACGTTCCACACACCACTCACCAATGATACGATTAAAATTAGTAAGCAGCTCATATGAATGAGACGTTAAGAGTGACCATATCCAGTTTCCTTTGCGAATAGATTAGATTAGGTTAGGTTAAAATAAAAATTGTTATAAAACCTAAACCTAACTTTTGAGGTATGTCACCATAAAACTTTATTCAACTAGACACTTTGAATGACACCTGTTGTTGTTCCTGTTGTGGTTGTGTCATTTTTAGAGACAGTTTTACGCAATACCCTTTGTCAAATATTGTTATCGAATCGTTTAGGGATCGCCAAGCCGCGTTTAAAATGTCTGACAGTATATTATGAGTATATTTAAGGTCTAAAACACTTTGGTTAGGTTAGAATATAATCCTTAATAAAACCTAAACCCCATGCTTTTGAGGTATGTCGCAATAATAAAAGGAACTCTATTTAACCAGGTGCTTCAAATGACACCTGTTTTAAATCTGTTGGTATCCACCAACAGATTTGAAACCGATGTCATTTGGGGACACTTTCACGCAACAACCTTTGTGAAATATTATTGCAGAATCGTACAGATCTCTCAAATAATCTAGTCAAATTAGCAAAAAGATTGAACTTAATTCGTGTAGTTGTAATCTTTTGTGGAATCATTAGAAGACATGAATGTCTTCTCTGAGTTTGCACCATTCCTGTTATGTACGGAACATCGTTTAATATTAGGTTTTAACATTAAAGTCCCAAAATTTAAAAATTTCATAAGTATTTCGTTGTGGTAAGTTTAGATATATGTAGATACCCCTTTGGTGTATAATTACTTTTCACGAAAAAAGTGTGAGGTGTATGAAACACTAATAAATCATTATTTTTAATTTGCGGCTCAAGGGAAATTTTGCCAGTTGGTGCAAACTCATAATAAGCTTTTTAAAGCATCTTATACACCCAGTTATTTTTGCACCCTTTTGCACCCCTAGGAAAACAGCATTTTACAATATTTGTAGATGGTACTTCGGGGCAAATTAGTGTAGTCATGATTTTTTTAATATATAATGTATTCTATATATAAAACATTCGCACGTAATAAAAATAAGATATACATAACTGGAAGTTTATGTAGAGTTAACGTGAATACATACTGCGCCTCGTGGCGCTCGGAAAGCGAACGCGGGGTCGCGCGGCGCGCGCGCGGCGAGTCGAGAGTAAGTGCGTGCATGTACCTATATGCGTTTAGATCATTTTTGTGGAAAGAAGCGATCCCTGCGCTATACAAATTAATAACTATAATTTCCTCTAATTTATTAGCTGTGTTGTGAAAAATGGAATAAGAAGTGTATTGCATTGTTTGTCGTGACCTCCCGACCTGCCCCTGTATTAAGTATTTATTTAACAAGAAATAATGATAACCATATCAATTCTCTGTCGATCTTTATTTCTTTCTGTACCTCAAAAGGAAAAAACGGAATCCATAGAGAATCCTTGTATTAAAGGCACACTATGCAGGCAAGCATATTATAAGTTGGAGGATTATATTCAAGATAAAAATGATTGGCTCAATGCTGGTCCAGCTCCACTACCACTAGGGCGTACTAATTAGTTGATTAGTTGGAAACTAATATTATTATTTTTTTTAATTTGAAAGATACAATTGCATTGTATAATGTAGAAGCACTTTTTTCAAGTTTGTGAATGTGAAGCACCATGGAGCATTTTTGTTAGGTTACAACTTTTTTTTTTTTGACATTACGAGCATGGCAGTTGAGAGTTTGTCATGCTCACTCAAATGTCTCGCTGTTGGTGGCACGTGTTATTGGGTCATTCAGTTCCCTTCAAAATGGTTGAGCTGAGTGGGGCTGATGAGACGCGTCATGCTCGTGAACGGGTGCCGTCAGATGGGACTGGTCATCTCTTAGCTGCCAGTGGCTTAATTCAGTTTCTATCTTTTAATTATTTTACATTTTTATTTCATTATCGACATTGTGCTCACATGATAGAAGCAACAAGTAATATGTAACCAAGCATTATATGTAACACATAATATGATTTAAAAGAGTGTCCATGGAGTTTCTTGCACGTTCTTCTCCATAGAGACCTACTCTTTGGAACGTGCAATTTAGCTTCACTTTTCTTGGACTGACCGACATTTGACTATTCAAAAGTGCCTGTAAATGGTCTATTTGAAATAAATGCTTTGATTTTGATTTTTTTTTTTTTGAAGTCTAAATAAATTTCAGACTAGATAATTCGATTTTTTTACGTTAAAAATATTTTTTTCAAAAGGTCAGGCAGTAAAGGCCACCCATCACTACACAACATTTGCAATCAGCACTTTTTATAAATAGATATAAAGGTTACTAACAACTTAGTGACCATTATAATTTCATATTTGCGTTAGGTACCACACAAGACCGCTCTCTCAAAATGTGGTTTGAATAATATGTCTTGGAAAACAAAACCTCATTTGTTCATCGGTACCCGGATTTAGCTCTAAATCAGTCATATTCAACCTTTTTTTTTTCTTGGGCCACGTAGCGCTTTTACCATTATCACGATGCGCAGCAATAACAGTAAAATAAAAGTACAGTAAATAGTACCTACATGATTGTAATTATTTAATTTTATGAGAATGAGAATGAATGAGAATGGGAATGATTTATTTGTAAACATAGGTGTGTCAGGTGTTACAGGTAGGTACATCCTCCATGTTTTGCCCAGAGGCGTACAAATATATACAAGGTGCAGTTTTAAAACTGCACAATATTTCAGGAGGTTGTAATAAAACTCATAAATAATCATGTAAAAATACGAAACCTGGTCAATAATCAGTAATACTTGTTATTTAATTTTTTAATTACACTAAACTAAATCGATTGATCGATGGCCGCGGGGGCGTGGCTAGGGTGTGGCGTGCGGGATGATGATTGGATGATACATTATTTATGAAACTATCGTTGCGAGTTAGTGTGTGTGAAAACGCCCTTTATTGTTCCGTGTTTGTGTGTGTGAAAAAAAGCGCGGTTATAAAAAAAAAAAAAATTACCTACTTATTTTATTATTGATTCGGGTCGAGAATCACTAACATAATTACCTCCTGAAATATTTTGCAGCTTCAAAACGACACCTTGTATATTATAATGTACATTGTCCGTTTTCATTCAACTTCTGAGATCAAATAAACTTTCACATCATTTATAAATTCAAAATAAATTGGCACATCATTGCAAATCAAATTAAATTGTTTCAATAAATGTCATAGAGTTACATGTCATATTAATACTAATGTCAAATAAAATTTAGGACCATCAAAATAGATCAGGATTATCATTTTTAACCGACTTCTAAAAAAGGAGGAGGTTCCCAATTCGGATGTTTGTATTTTTTTTTTTTTTTATGTATGTTCGCGCATAACTTCGTCACTTGCCAACCGATTTAAAAATTCATTTTTTTTTGGAAAGGGTTCTTCCCAAATGGTCCCATAGTCACCAAGTCGGGATCTGATGATGGAATCTTGGCGAAATCGAGGGAAATCCTCAAATATTATAGGTAACCATATAGTTCTTTTGATATTTTCATCAAAGACTTAAGCATTTATAGTCAAAACATGACATTTGATGAAGTGGAACTGGTGAAGAAGACCAGAAATGGCCAACGGAAGTTCAAACTCACACAGATCTCTCGATGAACATAGTTATGATGAGTTAGTTATGTTTAGAAAATATGAAAAAAATCTGAAAAGTAGAACTTTATAAGGACTTTCTAGGAAAATCATTTTGAATTTGATGGAAAGAACAGTTTACGTACAAAAAAGACAAAAAGGTTGTACAAAATAATTTCTGGACTAAGTTTGTAGTATAATCGTATATGCAAGCATTTTTTTAAACTCAAAAGTGGGTACACTTATTGTGACGGACGGGAAACTACGGAACCCTACACTGAGCGTGGCCCGACACGCTCTTGGCCGGTTTTTTTTTTTACCTAAGTAAACTTTTATAACACTAATAATGTCATTATTAATAGGCACATGCGTATTATTGCAAATCAAATAAAATAAGTTTCGATAAATGTCAAAGAGATTATTGGTGGCAATATTGCCCGAAGTCTGAATATTGGTGTTCTCTAGCTGTGACATATGGATGGACAGACAGACATGACGAATCCATAACGGTTCCGTTTTTTTGCCATTCGGCTACGAAGCCCTAAAAATAAAATAAAATAAAAAGACAGTGTTCGATAAAATTGCTGCATGCTGTGGCATAGTGCCGTTGTGTGACTGTTTTTATTTTGTTAGCGGGACCGTATTTGATTCATATCGTCCAAGAGTGAAATAGTAAGCAGATTTCCGTACAGTAAAACTGCTACTGAGACATAAACGAAAAACGAAAATAATTATATTTTTTTTTATTTTTTATTTATTATCGATATACATCGATGTATTGTAAACACGGGATGTATAGTAACGATGCATCGTATTGATCCGATGTATTGTTAATACTTTAATATCGAATACATATCGATGTTTTTTATTCGATCGTCAATTTGAATCCTTAGGTATTTAACGTTCACAACTTGTTCAATTTCTGAGCAGAGGCAGCTTTCACCGTCCACGCTACCGCATACATGCAGTTTAATTTGCAAAGTATATAAATAAAAAACAATGTTTGTACGCTATGATACCATTCATTAGATTGTGATGAAACTACAGGGTGTTCTGAGAACACCGGAAATGGATCCTGGCTTAAAAAAACTACATAAATATTAAAGAAAAAATAGATCCCTGGTTGGGTATCTCCGAAAGGATCGGACGGATTTTAACGGTACTTTCTCTGACGAATAGCTGATGTTACAAAGAATAATTTAGGCTACTTTTTATTGGAACGGGATTTCATACTACCAAAAAACCGTTGTCGAAGTAGGTATAACCAAATATGACGGAACTTTCCCTGCGCTATAGCTAATGAGTAACATAAGCTACTTGTTGGGGTTGTAATGCCCAATAGTGAAAATGTTATGGTTTTGTTAGATAACATGTTAAAATTGTTCATAAGTACCTAATCAAAATTATTTACATCAATTAATCACAATTCTGGGTCAATGGGTCGTCTTAGGGGCTGTTATAAACATAATAACTAATCGCCTCTGAATCATCACTAGTGGAGAGCCGTATGGCGTTAAATTAGTAAAACCTCGGAATCCGGGGCCAGTCAATGAATTTTAGTATAAACATTGGACTGTATTGTTAATATGGATCCGTATGGTGTCCAGACGTAAAGAATAACACCATCCCATTTCTTCCCGTGGGTGTCGTAAGAGGCGACTAAGGGACATTTTGAGACCGTGTGCATTGTTAAGCACCTGAGGTCACCGCGTGGTGGCGAGTCTACCACCAGCAACAGCTCCTTGGGAATGGAGGGTTAGTGTCAGGCAGGCGGCCGACTGTAAAATATTTGCCAAATCCCTAGCAACATGTTTGGAATTGAAAGAATGCGCGATAGGGTTAGGGCGTACCTCACAGGCGACGCGCAGGGGCAGCACCCGGCTCCTGTAGGAAATGGACCAGGTTGCAACCATTCCGGGCGGGGGCAACGTAAGAAGCTAGCCCGGGAAATAAGATTGAGGTATGCAAGTTGGAATGTTGGGACCATGACTGGAAGGGCGAGAGAGTTAGCGGATGTACTGAAAAGAAGACAGCAGGAGACTAAATGGAGAGGAACAAAAGCGAGGGAAATTGGTGAGGGTTATAAGTTTTATTATTGTGGAAGTGATAGAAAAAGAAATGGAGTAGGAATAGTGCTTGATAGTTAACTGAAAGAAAGCGTGATGGAAGTACAGAGGAATAATGATAGATTTATAGTTGTGAAAGTTATGTTAGAGAATGTGATGTTGAATGTAGTTAGTGTGTATGCACCACAAGTAGGATGTGATGAAATGGTGAAAGAGAAATTTTGGGAGGATTTTGACTCTGCTTTAATGGCCATCCATGTACATGAGGAATTGATAGTTGGAGGTGATTTTAATGGACATGTGGGAAGAATGAAAGGTATTTATGAACGGGTACATGGAGGATGGGGTTTTGGCAGTCTAAATAATGAAGGGGAGACGTTGCTGCAATCTGCTACCGCCTTTGACCTTGCAATAGCCAATACTTGGTTTAAAAAAAAGTGAGGAACACCTGGTCACTTACAAAAGCGGCCACAAGACGCAAATTGATTACTTTCTAGTTAGGCGCAACAGTATAAAGCACGTCAAAGACTGCAAGGTACTACCAGGAGAAGACTTAGTCTCACAACATCGACTCCTGGTAATGGAATTAGTTGTCAAAATAAAATGCAACAAAATCAAAGAGCGTCCTCCCCCCAAAATAAAATGGCATATGCTAGAGAAGAATGATTGTGCGAACAAGTTCAGAGAGCGAGTGGTAGACAAAATGATAGAGATGGGAGACATGAATGATCGAAGTATAAATGAAAGCTGGAATGAGTTGGCGGAGTGTATCAGGCACGCAGCGAAAGATATTTTGGGAGAGACGAGAGGAAAAGGCACAATAGATAGGGATACATGGTGGTGGTCGATAGAAATTCAGAATGTGTTGAAAGAAAAGAAAAGAAAATTCAAGGAATGGCAGCATGTAGAAGTGGAAAACGGTAGTCTGAAAGCGGAAAAATTGAGGGAGTATGACGTTTTGAAGAAAAAAGCTAAGAAAGCCGTGGCATTAGCAAAATCAATGGCCCAGGACAAACTGTACAACACACTGGACAGTCCTTCAGGCCAAAAAGAGTTGTACCGGCTAGCTAAAACAAGAGAGAGAAAGACGAGGGATGTTTGTCAGGTAAGATGTGTAAGGAATGAAGCTGGAGTGGTCCTGTCGGATGATGAAAAAATCAAAGAGAGGTGGAAGGACTATTTTGAAAGACTGATGAATGAGGAAAATAATTGGAGTGGAATTTTAGAGAGTAAACCAGTGAATGTAGGGTCAGTGAGAATGGTTAGTATGGAAGAAGTCAGAATAGCAGTAAATGGAATGAAAAATGGTAAAGCCATTGGTCCAGATGGAATTATACCCGTTGAAGTGTGGAAATTATTGCGAGTGGATGGATGGACGTGGTTAGCTTTATTCTTCAATAAGCCGTTGCGGGAAGAAGCCATACCTGATGAGTGGTGCAGCAGTTCTTTGGTGCCCATTTTTAAGAACAAAGGTGATGTGCTTGAGTGCAACAATTATAGAGGAATAAAGCTAATGTCACATACTATGAAAGCCTTGGAGAAAGTTATTGAAAGGCGACTGAGAGAAAAGAGTGAAATTTCACAGAACCAATTCGGTTTTATGCCTGGTCGGGGTACGACGAATGCCATTTTTGCTATACGCCAGCTATGCGAGAAATACAGAGGTGCGCATAAAAACTTGCACATGGTATTTGTTGACCTCGAAAAGGCATACGACCGGGCCTGGAAAGTATGTGCAGTTGATCCGAGCGATGTACAGTCGATGTAGTAAGCAAGTCCGGTCCACAAAGGGTACCACTGGAAATTTCAATGTGCTGTCGGCTTACATCAGGGATCGGCTCTCAGTTCTTACCTCTTCCTGATGATAATGGACGCTCTGACGTCGGACATTCAGGAGGAGGCTCCCTGGTGTATGCTGTTTGCCGACGACATTGTGCTGGTTGCCGAGAGTGGCCTAGAGGTCCAAAACAGATTGGAGGTGTGGTGGCACAGACTGGAAAGTGTTGGCCTGAAAGTAAGTAAAACCAAAACGGAGTACTTGTTCTGCGATTTCGGCGGTCTCTCCAACCCTGTGCCTTTAGCTCTCGCCGGAACGCCTATACCAATCTGTTCCGAATTTCGGTACCTCGGGTGACTTGTCCAAGGGGATGGTGAGGTAGACCGAGACGTAACACGTCGGATCAACGCAGGATGGATGACATGGCGACAGGTCACGGGAACAACTTGTGACCAACGCATGCCCCTCAAGTTGAAGGGTAAAATTTACAAGTCCGTCATAAGACCTGTCATACTGTATGGATCAGAATATTGGGCTGTGAAAAAGAAGGATGAAAAAAGATTGCATGTAGCGGAGATGAGAATGTTGAGATGGATGTGTGGTGTGACGAGAATGGATAAAGTGAGAAATGAGTATATTAGAGGAAGTTTGAAAGTGGCGCCAGTGACTGAAAAGTTGAAAGGTAATCGGTTGTCTTGGTATGGTCATGTGAAGAGGAGGGATGAAGCGCATATTACTGAAAGAGTTCTGAGTATACATGTAGATGAATGGAGAGGGAGAGGAAGGCCGAAAAAAAGATGGATGGATTGTGTGAGAAGTGATATGAAAGAAAAGGGAGTTAGTGATAGTTTGACAGGTGACAGGGCAGAATGGAAGAAGAAAACGTGTTGCGCCGACCCCAAGTAATATGAGATAAGGGCAGGAAGAAGAAGAAGAAGATTATTTATTATCTTCGTCGTGTGTGATAGTCCTAAGAATTGTATGGCGAGCGATATTGTATTTTAAGATAAAATATTTTAGTATCTTAGCTGTGTGCAGCGCCCCTTAGTTAACTCCACTGCGGGTGACGTAACCTACGACAAACTTATTATTTGCGGTTGGTACAGTAATCGGGTCTAGGGATCGAACCGCAAAATTAAGTTTGTTTTTTATTGTATATACTTTTCCGGGATAAAAAGTACCCAGTGTGGTGCACAGGATATTAAAGAATAATTATACCAAGTTTCAGCGTAATCGAACCGGTAGTTTTTGCGTGATGCCTGAACAAACAGACAGACAAAATTTTTTTTAATCACATTTTTGGGTTCGGTGTCGGTCTAGTAACACCCCCTGCCATTAATTTTTTTGATATTTTCAATGTACAGAATTTTCACTTCTACAGATTTATTATAAGTATAGATTATATTATTATTGATTAATAGCATTTCTGAGCTTGATGAATTAGGTAACTGATATTCAATTACCTAACTGAGTTAAATTTAAAGCTTGTCAAGTTTGAAGCTTTATTTTTGACGGAAGATGACTTATAGGGTGAAAAAAAGTTTTTAAATCCTGAAAATATAACGAACCGTGATATTATAACGAACATAGCCACCGCAAAGGATTTGGTCGACACAAAAACGCCATTCAGTTCGTGATATTTCCTATTGTTTTGATCATCAAACAGCAGGAAGTGTCGTTGAAGCTCCCACAGATTCAAATAGCAAAGTTTGGTGGTGCATATTTCCGCTGGTTGGAATTTTCAGATACGTTTGAGAATCTAATCCATAATAATGACCGTATTTCGCCTCGGGTGTCGCCACTGTGCGGAACGCCCGGAGGACAGGGTGGAGCACACAGTCGTGGTGTCGGAGCATCGCCGTGCCCTCGTGGGGGCGATCGGCGGCGGAGACCTCTCGCGCCGGGCCTTGTTCATGCCATGGTCCGGAGCGAGGAGGAGATGCAGGTGCTCGCCGACTTCTGCGAAGCTGTAATGCTCGCAAAGGAGGAGGCCGACCGCATTGGGCAACGGCGCTCTCGCCGCCGCCGGGATTCCGATCCCGATTTCCGGCCACCGTAGGCGCGGGCTTGCGGACAGTGAGCAATGGGTAGCTCGCTGTCCGACCGTCCGGTAACTGTCCTGACCAAGCCCAAGTCGTCGACAGCGCGCACTGTTGCCGCGCGCCTCAAGGAGTTGTCAGCAACAGTAGGGGCCCAGCCGGTTCGAAGCCTACTGGGGCCAGGGTTATCCGAAAGGGAACTCGAGCCCCGGTATGAAGGCTTGAAGGAACGGGGTGGGTTTTTTAGTCAGTAAGAGTCTGACACTATCTCCCGCTCCGCCCAAGAGCGGGGGTTGTCATAGGATGATTTTTCCCACCAAAAAAAAATAAACACTGGGTCCATCAATTTTTTCTTACCGTAATATAGGGTATCAAAATAAAGGGCTCAAGGAGACGCGTTCAAAAGTATCACTTACTAAAACTTAGGAAGTAGAAAAGTTGACAAACTCATCTCGCCATCTCCTTCCGGGCCTACCGCGTCGTTGGTTTCTGATGTCTTCGACCCAATCTGCTATCTATACCTTCGCCAGCTAGGTTTTTAGGGATCCCTACCTCAAAAGGAAAAAACAGAACTTTGTTTTACGACGGTCTATCTGTCTGTTTGTCAAGACCCTTTATCTCGGGAACGCGTGAAGGTATCAAGTTAAAATTAAAACCTTAAACTCATATCCGCGGTCAAAATCAAACTTCTAAGTTAACGAAAAAAAGTTACAGTCTCGTAGCACAAGTATGAGAAAAAATCTAAAAACCGTAAAATAAACACACAAAAAAAATTGCGATTCAGAAAAAAAATTGTAACTTCAATTAATTAAAGTAAGTTTGTAAGAAACTTTCAGAGCGCAAGTCCGACTCGCACTTGGCCAGTTTTTTTACCAGGACCGTGAGAAGTCTTTCAAACAATTCAACAGCCCCGGCAAGCAATAGTAACAGTGCTTCCCCTCAATTATGCTGTTTAAGTTAACGTTCGGTACAATTCATATTGTGTATCACATACAAGGTGTCGTTTTGAAGCTGCAAAATATTTCAGGAGGTAATTATGTTAGTGATTCTCGACCCGAATCAATAATAAAATAAGTAGGTAATTTTTTTTTTTTTTATAACCGCGCTTTTTTTCACACACACAAACACGGAACAATAAAGGGCGTTTTCACACACACTAACTCGCAACGATAGTTTCATAAATAATGTATCATCCAATCATCATCCCGCACGCCACACCCTAGCCACGCCCCCGCGGCCATCGATCAATCGATTTAGTTTAGTGTAATTAAAAAATTAAATAACAAGTATTACTGATTATTGACCAGGTATCGTTTTTTTACATGATTATTTATGAGTTTTACTACAACCTCCTGAAATATTGTGCAGTTTTAAAACTGCACCTTGTATAATTATAACTACTGCATCGTATATCTCACATCGCAGTATTGATCGTGGCTCAGACTTGCGCAGTGCAGCTAGCTGGTCTAGACTTATAGACTTGCTTTGTGCAACGCCACAGTGCGACACCAGCCGTCTGCCGCGCCTGACGAGTTAGTGCTCCGAGCGGTCATCGGGGCTCCGGAGCTTTGAGCTCTGGAGCCCTACCATATCTTGTGCCTGGACAATAAGGAGATAAAGGTTAGTCAATAAACATTATTTATAATAATTTTCGGTTCTCGGCTGGGCAGCGTTCGGGAAGCTACGCGGTATTTTCTCGTCCAACATACCACAGTGTCTCAAGACGAAAGTCTATGACCAGTACGTGTTGCAAGTGATGACACATGACTCCAAAACGTGGTCGGTCATAATGGGCCTGATCAGAAGGGTTACAGTCACCCAAAGGGCAACGGTAAGGGCTATGCTCGGAGTTGCGTGATCGAATCAGAAATGAAAATATCTGCAGGAGAACCAAGGTTGCCAACATAGCTCGAAGAATTGCTAAACTTAAGTGGCAATAGGCAGGGCACATTGCTTGCAGAACAGTCCGTTGGGGCCGAAAGGTTCTGTAGTGGCGATCGCGTACCGGAAGACACAGCGTTGGAAGGCCTCCTACAAGGTGGACCGATGACCTGTGAAGGTTGCGGGAGGCACAGGATCGTTCATTGTGGCGACACTTGGGGGAGGCTTATGTCTAACAGTGGACGTCTACCGGCTGAAATGATGATAATAATTTATTTATTGGTCAAGAAATAAATTATTATCATCATCACACTCATATAAAAAAAAAAAAATAATCAAAACAGATTCAATTTGTAAAATTAAATTAACATTTGCTCTCGGTGGAAATAAAATAAAATTAACATTTGATCTGTTAAAATATCGAGATTGAAGGTTTTTTTAACACACTTCAAGAAAAGGAGGAGGTTCTCAATTCGATTGTATTTTTTTTTTAACTTCAAAAAAAGAGGAAGTTCATTTGATATGCCAGCCAAACCGTAGGGTCAAAGCGTACCTGGGCCATCGGTTGTGCGAAAGAAAACCCCAGGGTCTTAGAACGAAGACAAAGAAGGAACAGGAGTGGGTTTTAGTCAATAAAAGAATTACATGCCCTCCCGGGTGGAGCCCAAGGGTGAGAAAAATCATTGGATGATTTCCCATCTAAAAATATATATAACAATTTAAAATAAGCATTGCCATACAGCGTCGCAATGCCGCCAATCTTTTGGGTACATTACCAGTCGACAGCGATGTGGACTCTTTTAGATTTTAATTTTTTCTGTCTTTTTATTTCTTTAGGACTTTAATTTTTATTTAATTATAGAAAATAAAAATAATTAGTATACGAGTCAATATAAAAAAAAAAAACATTCCTTCCATTGTTCGTCACTAGGTCACTTCTTATCAGTTCCTATCGAACACGAATCTAAGTCTTTCTGTCATCTCCTTCGTGGTCTGCCGCGACCCCATCGTGCAATTTCAGGGCATCAATAGTCTTCCTTGCAAACCTTTTTAAAGCTGACTTTTTTCCACATTCCAGGTTTCTGGTAAACGGGAAGCATGATTCACTCCTCGAAGCACAGTCCACACTGTACCATGCAGCCTTTCAACCATGACATTACTTGATGGGGTGTAAGTGGCCCTACCACCACCTGCAGAGCCAAAGTCAACCTCACCTGCCCGCGGTGCACCCTGCTGAAAACACCAACGAGGCTCTGGCGGATCTCCACTCATGAGGTTCTGGAATAATTCATCTTAACCTCATTTGGGAAGAGTCTTTTTGCACTGCCACCGGCAGAGCCGTGACAGTGCGTATAATTTTTTGTTGAGGCACATACGACTACCTTTAAACTCAAAATTACTTGTATTTATCTCGTCAAGAATTCGAGAAACGATGGAGCTTGTTTTTCGCATTTTTGAGTCTAAACTGGTTTTTTTTTTTATCTTTTTAAACTAGTACTTGACTGCGATCCCGCCTGATGGTAAGCAGTGATGCAATCGTTGATGGTGAGGCGCACTAGTTTATTAAGAGCCTATTCACTCTAGCCTTGAAGACACCTAAATTAACTGGATTTTAACTATCTAAACATACACTAATTAATGAAACTCTTTATTTTTTTGGAAATGCATAGGCAGGGCAGGTGTGAATTCAAGAGAAGGGGATCAGAGGTATATTTTTTTAAATTCAGGGCCACTTCCTCCGTCAAAAAAACTGGTTCTCTGAACTCCTTCCGTAAGCCTTGGATCCGCACCTGAACGCACGGTCTTGCAACAGGTAATTGCATTTTATTTCTGTAATGTAATGCGTTTTTCGTCATGGTGTAACTGTATTTAAGTACGTAGTTGGTGTTATTGAACTTACAGTGATTTTAGGCTAAGCTTGTACATTTGTAAATAGTCTGTAACTATGTAACAAAAAATACAATAATATGAAAAGATTTTTGTTTTATTTTTTAATAGCTTTTCCCGCGCAGCTTCGCTCCCGCTCTTCCCAACTCCACCCTACTATACCATACTCTACCCTATCCTACTCTACACTACTCTACCCTACTATTCCTTACTCTACCCTATCCTACTCTACCCTACTATACCCTACTCTACCCTACCAAACTTCACATAAACCATCTACTAAATAGTCCGAACAAAGCCTAAACATTTGGTTTGGATAGGTGAGCCCGTTCTTGAGTTATAAAATTACAACGAAAAGTGGCATTGATTTTTATAAATATAGATGTGACCTCGGTACATCGTCATCTGTAGCACAGTACATTGGATTAACAACCCGATTCATCTTTACATAGGATTGTTAATCGATTGTACTGCGCTGTCGACTCGTCGCTGCGGCCAGCGCTGCGCTCAAGCCTGTTTTCTTAGAGAATAGCACCCACTCTATGTAAGTCTAATAAATAAATTAATTAAAAACTGTACCCCTAGCCAAGTTGCTTATCTGCAATAGTTAACGCTTGTAGAAAGCTTCAAATATACGGGAATGACGCCGTCTTAACGCTCAGTCACGTGGTCAGAACAAAAGAATTGGCGGCAAGGGCAACTCGAAGCGTTCAGCGCAAGCGAAACGTTTGTAACTTGGCTAGGAGGGCTGGTGTTATTTTCGCAAAATGTAAAAGACTCCATATTGTAATGTAGTATACACGTACTTTATCGCATGTTAAATCGAAGTATTGATCGCTTTCTGTGACATGCACAGTGGGCCTGCGCGGTAACCTTTATTCTCGCGGCCAAAAATTTTTTTGAGGAACGAAAGAGTAGGTACCTATATCGGACTTTTACTGATCAAAGCCCCCTCCCAAGTTCCTTCTTTGCTTTATAGAATAGAATAGCATTTATTCGGCGCAAGCAACACAATATACCACAACATAAAATAATAATTAAAAAAAAGAGTACAGACACACATTACAGTTGCAGTGACTGTGCCTGAACCGAAAGGGTCACCAACTCAGCAATTTGCTGGGCGTCAAACACCCAGCGCTGATGGTCAGCTGGCACCCCGCAGTGACGCACGTTCCAGGCCTTCGTTCCAGCGCCCCAGGATTCACTTTTGCGCAACCCATGGCTCCAGTTGGCTCCGACATTGACCTCCTACGGATTTTACAATTACCGGAACGGATCTTGATCGCTCGGCGTCAGAGTGGGGATCGCTTTGCGCATTCCATACAATGGCGAGCCAATCGTCTTCATTGTTATATACATGCAGCAACGCAGGGAACGAATCAGAAGTGACGTCTATGACATGATGGCGCGGCGAGCCAATCACTGACACTTCCCGCCTCCGCGTCTCACTTCGCTCCACTAAAGAGACCGAATATTTGACTTCTGCGCAACTTGAAGCCAGCGCTCAAGATCCGTGCCGGCAATTGTACTGACAGCACCTGAGTCACGCAGAAGGTGAGGACGCCTTAAAGTCTTTCCAGTCACTCCTCACAGAGTAGACTTATCGCCATGATGGCGTACCCAAACATGAGTGCAAAGCATTAGAAGAGGGCGTGTCTCTAGGATCAATAGAAATGTGACATCATTCTCTAACACCCGTACCTCATTGGCTGTAGATATTTGGGGTAGAAAGCCATTAACATAATAAGGGGAGCGAAGACGGAATACCCAATGGGGTTTTTGTATTTCCATCTCAATTCTGTCATTTTGTTTAGCTAACCCTCAAAATAGTTTCAGGGGTGTTAAAGTTTTTACTAAATGCAATATTTAAGGCGAAACTATATTAGACTGAGGCACACGTGAGCCACGCCTAATTTGTACGTAGAGTCGCGTCGCGTGGCGTATAATAGATTTGTAGCGTATAGTACCTTGATTGGCCTGTTGGTCTAGTGGTTAGTGACCCTGACTGCAATGCCGGAGGTCGTGGGTTCGATTCCCACCCAGGACAAATGTTTGTGTGATGAGCATAATCATTTGTTTTGTGTCTGGGTGTAATTTATCTATAATATGTATGTATTTAGAAATATATAAGTATGTTTATTTATTTATTTATTTATTTATTTAAAGCTTTATGCACAAAAAAACTGTACAAAGGCGGACTTAATGCCTTAGGCATTATCTGCCAGTCGACCTTAGGGTGGTGCAGAAACAAAACATGGCAGGTGCAACTTAATAAATAGACAAAACAGAAGAGAAACAAATATATACAATAGTAAATACATACTTAGATACATACATATAAAAAAAACAATGCTGTAGTGAAAAAAAACAAATCCAACCAATTAGCGCGGTGATGATTCTACCAACATCTTGCGAATATGCTCACGTGCCTTCACCTTAAAAGAAAATCGGCTTGTTGCCATCCTGATATTCAGAGGGAGCGCATTCCAAAGAGATATCGCCTGGACGAAAAAGGAAGAGTGGATAAGCCCAGAGCGGTGTGAGGGACATCGTAGAAGACGATTATTTTTACCGACCGAAGATTTTTATTGTGCCCAGAGCAAAGAAATTGAAGTTCTGAAATCAGATAAGAAGGGGAAGAAGGATTATCAAGAAAAGAGAACAGAGTAGTCAAGGCCCTTAGCGCTCTGCGCTGACGAATGGGTAACCATTTTAAAAGCAAACGATGCTCGGATACATGATCGTACTTACGGAGGTTGAAGACAAATCGAATGCAGTTATTCAGAAGACGGTCAAGTTTATTGAGAAGATCTGCATTCAGGTCATAGTAGCACACATCAGCATAGTCGATTATGGGAAAGATTAGGGATTGTACAAGCATAGCCTTTATGTGAGCTGGGAGAAGATTCTTCAGACGATAGAGAGACCGTAACGTTCCAGTGACTTCTTCAGTGAGTATTTATCAGTTGTCTAGTATTCATAACACAAGCTCTGCTTAGCTTGGGACTAGATGGCGTTGTGTGATAGTTGTGGAATATTATTTTATATTGTATAATTATATAGATGCAGTTTGTGGGTCATTTTATACATGCAGCCTGTGGGCCAACTACACGCGGAGGGCATATTCGCAGAGGCAGAAATAGATGGCTTTTATGCCATTATTCGCAAGCGATACGCCTCCATCATGCGCAGGGTACGCGTCAGCCCCTATATCATCTTGAAGACAATAGCGGACAGGTAGAACAGTCAACCAGATGTTGTCTCACTTTAATTCAAATAGGATTTTGCATAGTCATCAGTTTGGCTTCACGAAAGGAAGGTCAACGACGGATGCAGGAGTGAAACTCATCAGTCACATTTTAGAATCCTGGGAGAAGTCCCAGGATGCTATTGGCATATTCAGTGACCTCTCAAAAGCATTTGACTGTGTTGACCATAATACTCTGATCTGTAAATTACATCATTACGGAATTCGTGGACAAGCTGCTGATCTTGTTTTTTCCTATTTATCTTACAGGCAGCAAAAAGTATCCATAAATGGGGTGACATCCTCGGGGTCTTTAGTAAGGATGGGCGAGCCCCAGGGTTCAATTCTTGGCCCTTTCCTTTTTCTAGATTATATTAATGACCTTCCTTAGATGATGGCTAATTTATCAGATATAATTCTCTTTGCTGACGACACTTCTCTTATTTTTAAAGTGGATAGAAAAGATGCGGATGTCTTGCGTGTTAACGAAAGTCTGGCTGTTCTTTCGAAATGGTTCGCAGCCAATAATCTTTTACTAAATGCAAATAAAACTAAATGTATAAAGTTTTCATTACCGAATGTTCCTCAAGTTAGCGTCAATCTAATTCTTTATAGCAAAAAACCTGATGTAATTACAGAAACTGTGTTCTTAGGTATAACTGTCGATTCCAAACTGCAGTGAGGTACTCATATTAGAACTCTCTCAGGTAGATTAAGCTCAGCGGCATATGCAGTAAGAAAAATAAGTCAGTTGACAGATGTCGCCACAGCTAGGTTAGTTTACTATGCCTATTTTCACAGTATTATGTCTTATGGCATTTTACTGTGGGTATCTGCAGCTGATGTAGACGCAATTTTCGTATTGCCAAACAGAGCAATCAGGGCTATTTATAAAATGGGTCCTCGCGAGTCCCTCAGAAATAAATTCAAAGAAATCGATATATTGACACTGCCTTCTCTTTATATCTTAGAAATTATTCTGTATGTCCGTAAAAAACTAGGACTTTTCAAAATTAGAAGCGATTTCCATAACATAAATACTCGTAGTAAACACAAAATTATATTACCCAAATGGAGATTAGCCAAGACCAGTAAGTCATTTTTAGTAAATAGCATACGCTTTTATAACAAGCTAACAAAAGCGGTGACTGAACTTAGCGAAGGAAAGTTCAAAAACCATATTTAGCGTGTCTTAACCAAAAAAGCTTATTACAAGGTTAAAGACTATGTCGAAGACAAGCTTGTTTGGCAATGACTGCCTCTGCACTTGTGGCCCCTGGTAACTCATTGTGTGAATGTATCTATTAACTGCTCCATCTTTGTTGTAACATTTTTTTTTCTCTAACACATTGCTTTTGCAATATTTATTTTATTTTATATTATCTGACACTAGCCACATTGAATTCGTTAGTTTTTCTTTTTTGGTTGTTAACGTCTCATTTATTGACAGCTTTTTTTTTTATATAGCCTCTTTTTATAATGTAAATGGAAGAACACTGTAGACTCCACGAATTCTTAGATTACTTCATATTTTGACTCATTTTTTTTAAATAATTATTTTTATTGTGCTTTTGAGTACAATATAGACCGGTTTACACTGTTCTTAAATAATACCTTTTAATACTGTTATATGGAAATATTGTAAGTACAACCATTTTTTTAAAAGAGTAACCATGGAGTTTCTTGCCGGTTCTTCTCCATAGGAAACAACCAATTTCGAACCGTGCACTAGCTTCTGACGTTTTATAAGTGCCCATGTAGGCCTATGTGAAATAAAAAAAAATTAACTTTTTGACTTTTAAGTCCCGTACTGGAGCACTAGTTTTTAAGTTATGTATACTAACCAACTATGGACTTTGTCTGAAATGTAAGATTTATTTATTTACTAGCTTTTGCCCGCGGCTTCGTCCGCGTGGCATTAGGTACTTAAGGAATCGGGATAAAAGGTAGTCTATGTTCTTTTCCATGTCAAAGGCTATATGCATGCCAAATTTCATCCAAATCCGTTCAGCCGTTTTTGCGTGATCAAGTAACAAACATCCAAACATCCACACTTCCACATTTATAATACTAGCTGTCCGCCCGCGACTTCGTCCGCGTGTACTTCGGTTATCGCATTCTAAACGTGTTTTCACGTAGGAATTTTCTATTCGTTTGTTCTGACCACGTGACTTAACGTTGAGTCCCATAGATTTGTTTAGTTTTCGTCTAGCGTTAACGATTGCAGATTATCAACTTGGCTAGGGGTGCAGTACGGTCGAAGCCTACTGAAGCCATCGGTTCGCTTCTGAAAAGAAAACTCGGCCCTGGACTGTAAGGTAACGAAAGAACTAGGAGTGGGTTTTAGTCTCTAAAAGTCTGAAACGACCGCTCCGCGCAAGGGCGGGAGATGTCATTGGATAATTTCCCACCAAAAAAACTTGATCGATCCGTGGCGAACTTTTTTTTTAATTGATATGAACTAGTGCTTGACCACGATCCCACCTGATGGTAAGCAGTGATGCAATCTTTGATGGTGAGGCGCACTAGTTTATTAAGAGCCGATTCACTCTAGCCTTGAAGACACTCAAATTATATATAATCGGACGGGAAGACCGCAGCAGGCGAATTGTTCCAGTCCTTCGACGTACGCGGTATAAACGACTCAGCGTTACGGTCAGGTTGATACTCGTCGTACGTCTGTTTGTGCGATGGTAGAATTGAGATGGCGGAATCAAGTCATGCAATTCCTGCGCACACTCCAAAATGCATCCTGTAAAACACCGAAAGGCTACCCTACGCCTGTCCTCAAGGCTTTGAAGGTTGGACTTAACCAAATCTGGATCACCAATTAGCCTCTTCGCACGCCTTTCCATCGCGTCCAAAGCTGCCAGGTGGCATTTTGCAGCAACAGCCCATATGTGGCTTCAGTACGGTCACATAGTCGTGGTCAAGTCACACGAAGTTATTATTTAATTTTTATAACAATAAATACAGGTAAAAAGTAGGTATTTTATTAATGTATGTAAGTACTACTTAGAAATACTTACATTTAAATAACAAAATCTCGAAAAGCGTTATCACTTCATCTACTTCAATGGGTATGTTTATGGACGTGGAGAAGTGCCAGTCCGGTTCAGTAAAAACATTATGTTTAACAATTTTAATTAGTGGTCCAGTTACGTCCTGGCCCAGAGGGGGGTCATGACCTACATGATTCCCCCCCCCCCTTGGGTACAGGCCATGGTCCGGAGCGAAGAGCAGTGGCAGGCGGTCGCCTCCTGCGAAGCAGTAATGCTAGCAAAGGAGGCCGCACGCGTGAAGCACCGGTGCTAAAGCCCCAGCCGCCGTCAATCCCGATTTCCGGCCACCGTAAACGCGGGCTTGCTGATGGCGAGCAACGGGTAGCTCGCTGTCCAGCTGTCCGATAACCGTCCGGACCGAGTTTTGAGTCTTACAAACCCCGTTTTTAAAATACAAACCGCTTTTTTAAAAGAGTAACCATGGAGTTTCTTGCCGGTTCTTCTCCATAGACAACGACCAATTTGGAACCGTGCTTCTGACGTTTTATAAGTGCACATGTTCTATAAGACTCTTGCTTTTTGTCAAATTTCAGGATTCTGGGTAAACGATTAGTATGAATTTTGATTATTCCTTTGAGAGTGTCGAAATATATGTTTTTTGGGACATAAACGACCATATCTTTTTTTTCTTAACTTAGTATTTATATGTATGTACATCAGTGCTGTAAGACTCTTGCTTTAAGCCATTTTTTAGGATTCTGGGTCAACGGGAAGTATCCTATGAATTTTGATTCCGTTGAGAGTGTCGAAATACACGATTATGTGACATAAACAGCCGTATCTTTTTTTATCGTCAACTCAGAAGTATTATTATTTTAGGGACTGCCTACTTGAGTATATGATTTTAAATTTAAACTCGATACATTCACGTGTTGCCGAGATACAGGGTCTTCAGACAAACAGATGGACAACAAAGTGATCCTATAAGGGTTCCGTTTCTTCCTTTTGATAACTTTTGAGGTACGGAACCCTAAAAAGATAGTGCAAGGTCGTGCAGGGATTCAGAAATAAAACAACATATACTTATTCTAACTTATAATTAATTAAATCTAATTTATAACTACTTAGTTTAGATTCGAATAGTACTTTGTGAGAAATATTTATTCAATTTTTTTATTAATATAAAAAACACTAAAAATTGCGGTACAGTCCACCTGATGGTAAGTGGTTACTGCCGCCAAGGCTGTAGCCACCTGGGATCCTTCTTTCAAAGAGGCATTCCAGGTGGGACGCCTAGAGACGAAGATGGAATGTCTCGTGTGCACGTAAATATACCGGCGGTCATACCCTTCAAGCTGGAACGCAGTGATGCTGAGCAGCTGAAATAGGTATGATGGTAGTACTTCCCCGGGTGAGTTCTAGCACACTAAGAACTCTACTACCTCCAGGTCATCACCAGGTGATATAGTAGTCAAAAGTAAAAGCTTGACCAATATATCACCTGATAGTAAGCAATGATGTGATCGGTGATGGAGAACACATTTGACCACTATCTCACTTGATATTAAGTGATGATGTGGTCGGTGATGGAGCATGCTTGCCTTGAAGTAACCTATGTACTCTTGACTTCAAAGTCTTAAGGTGGAAAATTCCTCATCCTTGATTGAAAAGATAGGGTTCTCCGACCGGGTGTTGTGTCTGGAGGGGTTTTGTCCAATAGGTGTTGACGGGCTGTTCTGAACGTTCAAATCGCGCGGGGAGCTTTAATTGCGCGTTGCTGGATTTGAACTCAAAGTCATTTGTAGTTCGTACGTCGCGATATACACCGCTAAATTTTAATCGTTTTAATCCCGTGGAGGGTCGATCCAGTACATGAAACACTATCGATTTGTAAAGATAAAATTAAAAGATAAAGTACCTCTTTTTCAAAACTCGTATTAATTTACGCATGTACGAAATTAATTTCTTTAAGAAAACGTCAGCAGAGAGAGTTTAATAACCTGTAGGTAGTTTGTACGCAACACCGACTATTAACTACAGGTCATTGAACTCACTCAGCTGACGTTTTCTTAAAAAAATAATTTCGTACATGCGTAAATTAATACGAGTTTTGAAAAAAAGATACTTTATTTTTTATTTTTATCTTTACAAATCGATAGTGTTTCATGTACCGGATCGACCCTCCACGGGGTTAAAACGATTAAAATTTAACGGCGTAGATGGCGTTTTAAATAAAATGGAATAAAAATATATAGTTTAATACACAGGCCATGATATCCTTAGTTCAGAAAACCGTGTACTACTCATTTGTCTTACAAGACAAGATTCGAAGATCACAAATGTTACCTACATTTCCCTAAATCATCTCAGCATTTCATACGAATTTGCATCTTATTGCGTTAACATTTATATTTCTGCAAGCATTAAATTTTGCTTATAGGAAAATGAACATTTTTTGGTCAATAAGTTTCATAGTCGTAGGCAATGCTAACTTTACTTAGAGAATCAGAAATATTTATTTGCCAGTAATGTAGGTACAAGTTTAAGGGCCTGTGCACACTAGGTTTTTGAAACGCGCCGTTGACGCGCGTTTTAGAAACGTGCGTCAACGGCGCGTTTAAAAAACGATGTATGCGCAGGCCCTATGATGGTATAGAGTTGGCTGTTTCCGAAACATATTTAAACTTAGTGTGATTTTATCATCTTGGCCTGACAATTGGGTAGCATTCAAATATGAGAGATGCTTGCTGTAGGATCCAAGTTCATATAGCCTGAAACATGAGATGGATAACGATCCTACAGCTAGAACGCAGACCTCTTTTCTTTGTGTGAGTAAGAGAATCTTATAGAGAGAATCTTAGAGCAAATGACATATTATTCAATTTTCAAATGCCAATTAGGGCCTGTCCACACCACGTTTTTTAAATGCGCTGTTGACGGGCGTTTTACAAACGAGCGTCGACGGCGCGCTTTTATCCTATTAAAGGTCTACAGGCTGCGTCTGATTCGCATGCGTATCGCTACAAACGCGCGTCAAAGGCGCGTTTATAAACCCTGGTTTGCACAAGCCCTTAATTCAGTTAGATCTTTTGAAGGGATTTTCTTATAGGTATATCCCAAATATACGCTGCCAAAAAAAAAAAAAATTAACATCGGTAATTAAATAAGAATGATATCTATTTCTTTTACAATAAGCATGCTAACGATTAATTAATAATACAACAGATAAAATTGCTAAAGATTTTGAATATACAGACTCAAAACATAATAATTACGTAATATAATAATAGAGAAATCTGAAATAGCATAAAAATGATGTCTATTTATTTTTTTAAATAAAGTTTCTGATGAAGCCAAAAAAACTGTTAAGTACAAGATTTTAATCCTATGCCAGCTGACCACGACGCCGAACCAGAGACCAGGGAGTTGCAACAGCCTCCTTGGCGATATCCTCCACATCAATATCGGGTGGTGCTGATGAGCTTTCTACTGCAGCTGGTACGAGGAACTGTAATAGGATATTAGATAATTTTATTAAAAAGCATATAATTTACATAATAACAATAATAAATTCATTTATTTCAGGCTAGGAAACCCATAGTAAAATTACAATTTGCAGTTTGAAAAAGTTAAAAGTTTAAAATAGTAATAATATAAATCCGCTAATTTAAATAAATAAATATTAATAAGTTCATCATCATCATCATCATCATCAACAAATATAGTAAATTTTAACCTTTTAGGCACAATTGTACCGAATTTGGTACACCTCGGTTCGAGCTACATTAAACCTTATTTTTACGCGGGCATTTCATTGTTGGCCCATTCTTATGTTTGTTCTGCGCTTGTTTTGTTATGCGTAGAATAGTACAGTACACCAAAATATGTGTAATCCTAACTAATATTATAAATGTGAAAGTGTGGATGTTTGGATGTTTGTTACGTAATCATGCAAAAACGGCTGAACGAATTTGGATAAAATTTGGCATGCATATAGCCTTTGACATGGAAAAGAACATAGGCTACTTTTTATCCCGGAAAAACATCTTATTTCTACGGGAAATCACGTTTAGAGTGCGATAACCGAAGTACACGCAGACGAAGTCGCGGGCGGACAGCTAGTACATAATAAAAACATTGTACTCTCAGTTATCAGTTTCATTAGTTTACCATCTCTCTATAGTCGGTCGGTACTGAAGCAAAAACAGCGGGTTTGTACCTAATTAACCATCTTATGTCTAATTTTACAATTGTAATTACTATTTTACAATTTATAATTTTAATGATTGTTCCAAATTTTTAAATTCATAGTATCTATTAATTCAAATTAAACCGTGACTTATAATTATTATTGTCTATATATATATACTCTATTTTTTTAATTCAGTTGTAATTCAAATTGACCAATGACAAATATATCTTGTGTAATAGTTGTGAAAAAAAAAATCTCCTTTGATCTTTGTACCTTGATCCTAATTTTTTAGTTATAGTTTGACGTAATTTATTGGAATGTGTTTTTTGTCTTATCTGTTTGATATTTTTAATTTTTCTTTCTATCACCTAATTATATGTACATGCTGTGGTCTCCTGTAACTGAAGGAGCACATGTTAAAGGATCCCATGCCTAATGATTTTACTTTTCTTTTTATTTTTAATGTATCTGTGTGACCTTTGTTGCAGATACAAATCTATACATATAATAAAATCGTAGGAAAGTCAAAACTGTACATTGAATATTTTTTAAAAAGAATACTTGGGGCGTGATCTATAATCGATATCGAAGCCAAAAATATAGTTTTTAGAATTTTTGTCTGTTTGTCTGTTTATCTGTTTGTCTGTTTGTCTGTATGTATGTCCGGGCTAAACTCAAAAAGTACTGCATGGATTTACTTCAAATTTTGTATAAATATTACTAAGAGGTCGGGTCAACATATAGGCTACATATTATCACGCTATCACCTACGGGGGAGGAGCTGTGAATCTTTATTTTTCTTAAGCATTCTGTGACAGCGTGTAATCTAACGATGCATATTTAAATGTTGTTTTTGAGTTAGCCATGCTATTATCTAGCTTTACACCATTAAAACTACGCCATTTAAGTAACTTGGGCAGAGAAACATAGTTTAATGAATGTTAGTAGTATAGAGACAATTTTGAAGCAGCGCCATCTATGAGATTTCATAAAAATCAAATCAAGTTACATGTTAACACTTTTTGGAAATTAATAATTTAAATTTGATCATGTAGTTAGTTATTCTTAAAATTCATAGATGGCGATGTGATGTGATGTGCATTTTCTTCATAAAAGTTGTATCATATAGTTCGTTTTGACAAATTCAAGTTCCAACAAAACCCTGAAAAAACTTGAGTAGAGTTGAGTAAGACAATTAAAAAAAAAAATGCGGTGTTAAGTATTACATGGTGACAGTTTTCCAGCTCTGTGAAGTCGACCAGTTTGCGAGATCCCTTACGTATGACGAGGTGCCTTCATATTACACGTACGACAAGCAAAGTGGTGTATTTAACCGACATCGACGAGGAGGTGCTGTGGAAGGTTTTCCGGGAATTTTCAAGGAGGCCGCATTGGGTAGGGTTTATACCGTGCATCCGAATAATGGCGAATGCTATTTTCTGCGGTTGTTACTTCACACTGTCCGAGGCCCAACGTCTTTCGCCTTTCTGAGGACATTTGATGGCGTGGAGTATCCCACTTACCACGCAGCCTGCGTAGCACGTCACCTTCTCGACGGTGACCAAAATTGGGATCCTCGCGGAGGCGAGCGTCAGTGACAGTCCCAGCCGCATGCGTCATCTTTTTGCCGTCATTTTGATGTTTTGTGGAGTCGCGAACCCGGTAGCTTTGTGGGAGAAGTATCGCCATCATCTGTCTGAAGATTTTCTACGACCTTTGAGGCGTGCTACTGGAGACGAAGTCGATGTAACTGATGAACGCGTGCTGAACACCTATCTCAGTTCACTTCAAGATGTGGTCATTTCTATGGGCGGCAATCCGCTTATCGAATATGGGTTACCAGCTCCCCAATCATCACCGCATCAAGGCCGTGGATATCGGGAGTATAACGCTGAAACAAATTACGAGCCGGGCGAAATGACCACCATACGAAATGACCATGTCACCGTGTTCTCTTAAGAGCAAAAACAAATGACACCGTACTTGAAAGCGTTGGGCAAAACCAGGGTAAAATGTTTTTCTTGGATGCTCTTGGTAGAACAGGAAAAACATTTGTTACCACTGACATACTTGCAGAGGTCAGGAGGCAAGGCAAAATTGCTATTGCTGTAGCGTCGTCGGGAATCGCTGCCATACTGCTTCCGGTGGCAAGACAGCACATGCCATGTTTAAAATTCCCATCGATTTAGAGAGCGCCGAAACACCTGTTTGTGGTGTGTCACGTAACAGCGATAAGCGACACGTGCTCAAGGATTGCTCTCTGATCGTATGGGATGAGTGTACGATGGCCAATAGGAAGGCAGTTGAGGCCGTGGACAGAACCCTGCAGGACCTCCGCAGGAACGAACATTTGATGGGTGGTGTCACAGTTCTGTTCAGTGGCGATTTCCGGCAAACACTTCCCGTGGTGACGCGGGGATCGAGGGCTGACGAGGTGAATGCTTCGTTGAAACGATCTTCGTTGTGGTCACGAGTTCTTACGCTGCGCTTGACCATTAATATGAGAGCTCGGCTCGGCGGCAATGCACGAGCATTGCAAGAATTCTCCGATGTCCTTCTAAGTCTTGGCGAAGGCACTTTGACAGGTGGTACTTCCAGAGTCTCTCGGTAGAGTGGTATCCAGCTTAGAAGAACTCATTTGCTGTGTGTACGGGGACATCAGTCGTATACCGCACCAGCTTCTTGGGTGTGTGAGCGATAACGCCGACACCCAAAAATGATCAGGCTGCAGCAAATAACGAATGCATTCTCTCGGAAATTGAGGGGAATGAAGTGGTCTATACCTCGATGAACACTGTTGTCGAGCAAGATGACGCCACACATTATCCTGTGGAATTTCTGAACTCCCTGTCAGCAAGTGGACTTCCAGCGCATACCATCAAGCTGAAGGTCGTTGTCCCGATTATGCTTCTTCGGAACCTACCTCCTCCGAAGTTGTGTAACGGGACCCGCCTTAAAGTCATCTCGCTCCACAGACAAACTTTTGAGGCGGAAATTCTTACGGGTTGTGGCGTCGGTGAGGCAGTATTTATACCACGCATTCCCCTCATACCTCACAATTTCCCGTTCCAGTTCAAGCGCGTACAGTTCCCTGTGAGTGTTTGCTTCGCGATGACCATCAATAAGTCACAGGGGCAGACACTGAGGGCAGCGGGTGTCGACCTCAGGACGAGTTGTTTCTCACACGGGCAACTGTACGTCGCTTGCTCCCGTGTCACCAGTACTGACTCTCTTTACATTTTGGCTCCTGGCAGCATAACTACCAAAGTAGTTTATAGGGAAGTGTTGTAAGGTATGATACCTTTGTACGTATTTTTACTCTTTTGTGTCCGGGAATGTATTCCTGCATTATTTTCTCTATTTCCTTCAGTCACATCTTATGACTGAACTCAGCAGGATTCCCATATAACTCTCTCTTCACTTGCTTCGTTTGCAAAAAAAACTTATATTTTAATAATTTTAAAAGTGGTTTACTTATAATACTATAGCGACACTGGCATCTTAGGTATTTTTGGTGCTGTAGAGCCTTCACGCAGACGACGTCGCGGGCAGCAGCTAGTACATAAATAAAAATAATTGAAATGTATAGTCCGCGCTACTAGTGTTAAGTTAGCTGATATAAGGTGTACCATATTTGGTACACTGGTGCCCAAAAGGTTAAAGTGGAATGACAAATACTTACACCCATTTCTACGTTAATTTGGAGTTTCCTGTTCGCCAAGAAGCTGACCTGCCAAGCAGATTCCAGACACAAGAAGCGGCAAACTGAAAACAAATTAAAAATAACAATTTAAAAAATATCGCTGAATAAGGCACAACACGCCCATTTATTGTGCGTACAGCCAAGGAGTGGAATTCCCTGCCGGAGTCTGTAAGTCAAGAGCGAATAGGTTACTTCTAGGCAAGCCTGTTCCATCATCGACCACATCATCGCTTACCATCAGGTGAGATGGTTTTCAAACTCAAAACTATCAAAAAATTTAAAAAAAAATTCGCTTACATAGCCCGAAGAATCGCTAAATTTAAGTAGCAGTGGGCATTGCTCGTAGAACAGGTGGTCGATGGGACCGAAAGGTTCTCGAGTGGCGACCGGGCACCGGGAAACGCAGAGTTAGAAGGCCTCCCACAAGGTGGAACGACGACCTGGTGAGAGTCGCGGAAATGCGGTGGATGCGTGAAGCACAGGATCGCTCGTTGTGGCGACGCTTGGGGGAGGCCAGTGGACGTCTTCCGGCTGAAATGATGATGCTTATGATGAGGCAAAGTTTATGACGCATGGGATCACTGTTTTTTTCTTTTCAATATATTTTTATTTCACAAAGACCTACATGAAAAGTTCTGTAAGTTGATAGGGAATCATTTGTGTTGGTATGGATGTGAAAAGGAGGGATGAAATGCATGTTACTAAAAGAGTAATGAATATACATGTGGATAGAGAGAGGGGGGGAGGCCAAAGAAAAGATGGATGGTGTGAGGAGTGATATGAAAGAAAAGGGAGTTAGTGATAGTGTGACGGGTGACAGGACAGATGGAAGAAAAACATGTGATTCGCCGACCACAAATAAAACGGAACAAGGGCAGGAAGATGATGACATAAACATAAAATGAAATAACGCGCGAACGCCCGCGCCGCGGCGGCGCGCGTTCGCTTGGGGTTTGAGTCTTGAGTGAAATTGAAATATTGCATGGAATAATGACAAATGACTTTAGTATAATAATTTAATTTAATAAATCAAATTAATTAGTAATTTAATTAATTGATTAAATTAATCATTTAATTAATTTGATGTATAGAATAATAGTATCGAATGACTCAGTATAATTAATGTGTGAAATTGTAATAATTTGTTTTTAATATTTGCTGTAATAATCAATTAATTTGTATAATGCATGCAATACACAATATATATGTTGCTGTGCCCTTCCGGGGTCCATGTTTGAGACAATATAATTATGTACCTACTTAACAACTATTCACAACATGAGTGCAAATAAAATAATAAAAAACAAAATAATAAGCTTTTTATTTATTATTATTGCTGACTAGCTGCTGCCCGCGACGTCGTCTGCGTGAAGGCTCTACAGCACCAAAAATACCTAAGATGCCAGTGTCGCTATAGTATTATAAGTAAACCACTTTTAAAATTATTAAAATATAAGTTTTTTTTGCAAACGAAGCAAGTGAAGAGAGAGTTATATGGGAATCCTGCTGAGTTCAGTCATAAGATGTGACTGAAGGAAATAGAGAAAATAATGCAGGAATACATTCCCGGACACAAAAGAGTAAAAATACGTACAAAGGTATCATACCTTACAACACTTCCCTATAAACTACTTTGGTAGTTATGCTGCCAGGAGCCAAAATGTAAAGAGAGTCAGTACTGGTGACACGGGAGCAAGCGACGTACAGTTGCCCGTGTGAGAAACAACTCGTCCTGAGGTCGACACCCGCTGCCCTCAGTGTCTGCCCCTGTGACTTATTGATGGTCATCGCGAAGCAAACACTCACAGGGAACTGTACGCGCTTGAACTGGAACGGGAAATTGTGAGGTATGAGGGGAATGCGTGGTATAAATACTGCCTCACCGACGCCACAACCCGTAAGAATTTCCGCCTCAAAAGTTTGTCTGTGGAGCGAGATGACTTTAAGGCGGGTCCCGTTACACAACTTCGGAGGAGGTAGGTTCCGAAGAAGCATAATCGGGACAACGACCTTCAGCTTGATGGTATGCGCTGGAAGTCCACTTGCTGACAGGGAGTTCAGAAATTCCACAGGATAATGTGTGGCGTCATCTTGCTCGACAACAGTGTTCATCGAGGTATAGACCACTTCATTCCCCTCAATTTCCGAGAGAATGCATTCGTTATTTGCTGCAGCCTGATCATTTTTGGGTGTCGGCGTTATCGCTCACACACCCAAGAAGCTGGTGCGGTATACGACTGATGTCCCCGTACACACAGCAAATGAGTTCTTCTAAGCTGGATACCACTCTACCGAGAGACTCTGGAAGTACCACCTGTCAAAGTGCCTTCGCCAAGACTTAGAAGGACATCGGAGAATTCTTGCAATGCTCGTGCATTGCCGCCGAGCCGAGCTCTCATATTAACGGTCAAGCGCAGCGTAAGAACTCGTGACCACAACGAAGATCGTTTCAACGAAGCATTCACCTCGTCAGCCCTCGATCCCCGCGTCACCACGGGAAGTGTTTGCCGGAAATCGCCACTGAACAGAACTGTGACACCACCCATCAAATGTTCGTTCCTGCGGAGGTCCTGCAGGGTTCTGTCCACGGCCTCAACTGCCTTCCTATTGGCCATCGTACACTCATCCCATACGATCAGAGAGCAATCCTTGAGCACGTGTCGCTTATCGCTGTTACGTGACACACCACAAACAGGTGTTTCGGCGCTCTCTAAATCGATGGGAATTTTAAACATGGCATGTGCTGTCTTGCCACCGGAAGCAGTATGGCAGCGATTCCCGACGACGCTACAGCAATAGCAATTTTGCCTTGCCTCCTGACCTCTGCAAGTATGCCAGTGGTAACAAATGTTTTTCCTGTTCTACCAAGAGCATCCAAGAAAAACATTTTACCCTGGTTTTGCCCAACGCTTTCAAGTACGGTGTCATTTGTTTTTGCTCTTAAGAGAACACGGTGACATGGTCATTTCGTATGGTGGTCATTTCGCCCGGCTCGTAATTTGTTTCAGCGTTATACTCCCGATATCCACGGCCTTGATGCGGTGATGATTGGGGAGCTGGTAACCCATATTCGATAAGCGGATTGCCGCCCATAGAAATGACCACATCTTGAAGTGAACTGAGATAGGTGTTCAGCACGCGTTCATCAGTTACATCGACTTCGTCTCCAGTAGCACGCCTCAAAGGTCGTAGAAAATCTTCAGACAGATGATGGCGATACTTCTCCCACAAAGCTACCGGGTTCGCGACTCCACAAAACATCAAAATGACGGCAAAAAGATGACGCATGCGGCTGGGACTGTCACTGACGCTCGCCTCCGCGAGGATCCCAATTTTGGTCACCGTCGAGAAGGTGACGTGCTACGCAGGCTGCGTGGTAAGTGGGATACTCCACGCCATCAAATGTCCTCAGAAAGGCGAAAGACGTTGGGCCTCGGACAGTGTGAAGTAACAACCGCAGAAAATAGCATTCGCCATTATTTGGATGCACGGTATAAACCCTACCCAATGCGGCCTCCTTGAAAATTCCCGGAAAACCTTCCACAGCACCTCCTCGTCGATGTCGGTTAAATACACCACTTTGCTTGTCGTACGTGTAATATGAAGGCACCTCGTCATACGTAAGGGATCTCGCAAACTGGTCGACTTCACAGAGCTGGAAAACTGTCACCATGTAATACTTAACACCGCATTTTTTTTTTTAATTGTCTTACTCAACTCTACTCAAGTTTTTTCAGGGTTTTGTTGGAACTTGAATTTGTCAAAACGAACTATATGATACAACTTTTATGAAGAAAATGCACATCACATCACATCGCCATCTATGAATTTTAAGAATAACTAACTACATGATCAAATTTAAATTATTAATTTCCAAAAAGTGTTAACATGTAACTTGATTTGATTTTTATGAAATCTCATAGATGGCGCTGCTTCAAAATTGTCTCTATACTACTAACATTCATTAAACTATGTTTCTCTGCCCAAGTTACTTAAATGGCGTAGTTTTAATGGTGTAAAGCTAGATAATAGCATGGCTAACTCAAAAACAACATTTAAATATGCATCGTTAGATTACACGCTGTCACAGAATGCTTAAGAAAAATAAAGATTCACAGCTCCTCCCCCGTAGGTGATAGCGTGATAATATGTAGCCTATATGTTGACCCGACCTCTTAGTAATATTTATACAAAATTTGAAGTAAATCCATGCAGTACTTTTTGAGTTTAGCCCGGACATACATACAGACAAACAGACAAACAGATAAACAGACAAACAGACAAAAATTCTAAAAACTATATTTTTGGCTTCGATATCGATTATAGATCACGCCCCAAGTATTCTTTTTAAAAAATATTCAATGTACAGTTTTGACTTTCCTACGATTTTATTATATGTGTGGCGTATTACGTCGCAACACCGCCTACTATATTTTTGTGTGACAACACCAAACGTTTCCGGCGCCAGACTAGAGTCTGCCGCCATATTGAAAGACATAGACTGTTACCGCTACTCGAGACGATGTGAGCTCTTGTTGTAATTTTGGCCCTCGTGTAAGTTATTACTGTTTACTGCCAATAGAAGACATTCCGAAATCCACGACGTGTTTCATTGTGTGTGTACCTCCAAATTGGTGACCCCGACGTGATACGAGACGCAACTACACAGCAAGGTACCTACAGCAGGAACGTGGAACCGGACTTCAGCAGTAAACCTCGCTGAGATCTTCAGCCTGCTTAATTTGACAACGCCCCGCAACGTTCCCAGGCTGGTTTTTATCACTAACCGCCGGGAAATCGCCGAACGAGAAGTTGCCGAGTAGATACCTACCTACCTACCGGCTCACACCAGCACGCTACGCGCCTTTCCGAGGATCGGAAGGCGTACCAACGGTTCGCAGAAAGTTTGTGTTAACTAGTGCATCATTTTTCAAGCAGTTTTCGTCATCCTACGCATCATTTTCGTGTTTTCGCGAGTTTGGAATGCTCCGAGGCCATCGACCCGGAAACGGAATTTCGTGAAGACCTGCGACTAGTGACGCCATACGCTACCTATCGGGGAGTAGCGGAACTTCTCGGTTAGTAATCGAATGAATGATTGAACTGCCGTCAACCCGATACGTCACTGTCATCTGTCATCGCAACGCGGGATTCTGAAGACTGGAAATTGAAAATTGAAATACGACTGCATGCCTGCATGTGCATCTTAACGTACTGATCCTACTAAACATTTACTAAAGAACTAACTTGTGGTGTGCTCGGTGGTTTCAAACGCTAGTAACAAAACTTTATCAAATCTATCTCTTTATATCTTTATTTTTACACATTTTTGTTTTTTCGGTTTACATATTTTTGATGTTTGATTTATCGTGTGCGTGTTTGCTTAAAAGTTAGCTCTGTCTGAAGCTCATTTTAAGTCGCTAATGGTACAAGGTATTGTATTTTTTAAATTAATCTATTTGCACCCATTTTTTTTTGTGGATTATTTTTATATACTTGTTATCTGCAGCACATGCATAATTATCTCGCTTATTCTGTGCATACCTTGTGTTCAGTTTTAAGTTGCTTGTTTTAGTTTTAAGCAACCTGACTGAGTGGTAACTGCAACAAACATATACCTCGTTTTATAATATATTTAAATACACATTCAACATGGAGAGCCAACAAATTGAGGAGAGACTCAACCAAATTTTGGCAAATAACGAACGACTGATGCAACAAAATGCAGACCTGCGGGCACAATTAAATGCCCAAAGTGTGCAGAATCCAGCAGCATATGCGGTCCGACCTAAACTGCCTCCTTTTTGGCATGAGCATCCCGCTGGATGGTTTGCTCACCTGGAATCACAGTTTGTTTTATGTAATATATCGGTGGATGAAACAAAATACAATTATGTCATTTCACAATTTGATTCTAGGATATCTCATGACGTTGAAGACCTGGTCACTAACCCTCCTCCTAAAGGTGGCCGGTATGAGTGGATAAAGGAGGAAGTTATCAAGCGTTTCTCCACTTCCGAGTCACAAAAAGTCAGACAACTACTATCAGGTGAGGAGCTCGGTGACCGGAAACCTACTCAGTTTCTCCGTCATCTGAAGTCTCTGGCTGGTAAGTCGTTCAAAGATAACACTATAATTAGAGAACTGTGGCTACAACGTCTACCAAAACATGTTCAGGCAATTTTGACTGCCCAAGGTGATCTCACCCTGGACAAAGTTGCCGAACTGGCTGACAAAATATTAGAGGTCAATCCCGTCTCCGTCAATGCCATTTCTCCCAGTACAGCTAGTGCTCCTGACCTTGCTGCCATAACGGTACAAGTTCAAGAACTTACACGTCAGGTGGCCGCTTTAACTACAAGGGAGTCTAGCTCTAGGCGACGCTCTGGACCTAGGTCCCATCAACCTAGATCTAGATCTGCGTCCCAGGCGGCCCGACAGCCTCTGTGTTGGTACCACCATAAATTCGGTGCAAAAGCAACTAAATGTACCAAACCATGCTCGTGGTCGGGAAACCAACAGAACAGTCAGTAGCAGCGGCGACTGATTGCTTCAATAGCAGCCGCTTATTTGTTGTGGACAAAGACACCAAATTCAGATTTTTGCTAGACACTGGATCCGACATTTGTTGTTTTCCTAAAAAATTGTTAGGGAATAAAGTAGCAGACGTAAACTACAATTTATGCGCAGCAAATGGCAGTACCATAAAAACTTATGGCTGTCACACTTTGACACTTAATTTTGGTCTCCGCCGCTCTTTTAAGTGGAACTTTGTAGTTGCTGATGTTGATACCGCCATCATTGGTGCTGACTTCATGGCCTTCCACAACTTGCTTCCCGACTGCAGAAACAAAATAATACGCTGCGGAGTTACTGGTCTTACTGCTCCAGCCTCCATAGCTAAATTTAACCAGGTCAGTGTAAAAACCGTTAAAATCGAAGATTCAGATTTTCATAAAATTTTATCTGAATTTCCAGCTATTACGAGACCCCCTGGCATCCATCGCGAGGTGAAGCACAACACGGTGCACTACATCAAGACGACCGACGGCCCACCCGTGGTGTCTAAGCCGCGACGCCTCGCGCCGGACAAACTGCGGGCAGCGCAGAAGGAGTTTGCAGAAATGGTGCAAGCAGGCACCGCACGCCCTTCCAAGAGCCCGTGGTCATCGCCACTGCACCTAGCCCCGAAGAAAGACTCTTCATGGCGCCCTTGCGGTGACTATAGAGCGCTGAATGCTCGTACTGTACCGGATAGGTATCCCGTGCGCCATATAGGGGATTTTGGTCATGCTCTCGCTGGTTCTACCATCTTTAGTACTATTGATTTAGTTAAGGCTTATCAACAAATTCCAGTAGAGCCAGCTGACATCTGCAAAACGGCCATTACAACACCATTTGGTTTGTATGAATTCCCTTATATGACGTTTGGGCTCAGAAATGCTGGACAAACATTTCAGCGTTTCATCGATGAAATTGTTCGAGGGTTGGATTTTTGTTTCCCATATGTCGATGACATTTTAATATTTAGCAGGGACGCCACGGAGCATTGTAACCACTTGCGCACGCTCTTTGAACGATTGGCTAACTACGGTGTAGTAGTTAATCCAACTAAGTGTGTGCTAGGCACATCTGAGGTTATTTTCCTTGGTTATAAAGTCTCTAGTAAAGGCATAAGTCCCCCGGAAGAAAAAGTTCAAGCCTTGAAAGATTTCCCCCTTCCCAAAACAGCCCAAGGTCTCCGCAGGTTCTTGGGCATGATAAATTACTATCGACAGTTTCTGCCCAATGCTGCCGAGACTCAAGCACCGCTCATTGACTTCCTTACAGCTACGAAGCTTAAGGGAGCCAAACCCATGCCCTGGACTCCTGAACTGGAGCACGCCTTCACTGCATGCAAGGACAGCCTCTCTCAGGTCACCAGGTTAGCACATCCTGTACCTAACGCCCCATTGGCATTGTACACAGATGCTTCTGGCACACAGGTGGGCGCGTGCTTACAACAGCAGACTGAACAGGGCTGGCAACCACTTGCTTTCTTTAGCAAGAAGCTTACGGCAACTCAGTCAGTGTGGCCAGCGTATTATAGGGAACTGTTGGCAGTATATTCGGCAGTGCAGCATTTCAGGTATATATTAGAGGCGCAACACGCCACAATATATACGGATCATAAACCTCTTTTGTATGCTTTCAAGCAACGTAGAGAAAAGCTGCCACCCAGCCAACTTAATCAGCTCACCTTTATCTCCCAATTTACTACCGACATACGACATGTAAAAGGAGACGATAACGTCGTTGCCGACACGATGTCGCGCATCGAAGCCGTCTCGCTCGAGTGCGATTATACCGCGTTGGCTCGAGCACAAGACACTGACGATGAATTAAAAACCTTATCTGACTCGTCTCTCAATATGCAACGTACTTTAATTCCAGGCACGGACACCACCGTCCAGTGTGACGTCTCAACAGGCAAGCCGCGCCCCTACTTGCCAGCACCTCTGCGCCGCGCCGCCTTTGAGCGCCTGCACGCGCTCAGCCATCCCGGTGCTCGCGCCAGCGCGCGCCTCGTGGCACAACGTTACGTGTGGCCTGGCGTTGCACGCGACTGCCGCACCTGGGCAAGAGAATGTCTCCATTGCCAGCGAGCTAAGGTGACGCGCCACGTGTCCGCGCCACTTGGAACTTTTGCCGCTCCATCTTCCAGGTTTCGCCACGTCCACTTAGATATAATCGGCCCCTTGCCAACATCGAGAGGCTACTCATATTGCCTGACGGCGATTGACCGTTTCTCTCGATGGCCTGAGGCTTGGCCGATGACTTCGATAACCGCCGAGGAGGTAGCTGATCGTTTCGTCGAAGGTTGGATTGCTCGCTTCGGCGTTCCTACCACAGTCACAACTGACCAAGGCCGTCAATTCGAGTCGGACCTTTTCAAACGGCTCATGAATGTTGGCGCGACTGAGCGAAGGCGAACCACCAGCTACCACCCTCAAGCTAACGGCATGATCGAGCGCTTTCATCGACAATTGAAAGCTGCTCTCATGTGCCACAGCGACACCTGGCACCGAGCCTTACCGATCGTGCTTCTCGGCATTCGATCTGCCTTGAAAGAGGATCTCGAGTGTTCGGCTGCCGAACTTGTTTACGGGGAGCCGCTTCGCCTACCGGGAGAATTCCTGATAGCCAGCACGTCCCATAACATTGACAACGTCAACGATTTTGTGACGGTTCTGCGCACGAAAATGGCTAATTTGCGTCCAATTCAGGCCTCACGACACATACGGCCGACGTCGTTTATTTTCAAGGACCTTCAGAATGCCTCTCATGTTCTCTTGAGAGACGATACTGTTCGCCGTGCGCTGCAGCCGCCCTACACAGGACCCTACAAGGTAATGTCACGGACTGACAAGTTACTCGATATTGACATTGCAGGTAAACGCGTGACGGTCAGTATCGACCGCGTGAAGCCTGCATACATCGCACCTGACTTAGAGAGCGACCTTTCCCGGGCAACCGCTCCGCAACAGATCGCAGCGCCCGCGCCTGACGTGCAAGCGCCTTCCGCGCCTGCGCCCGCGCCACCTGCGCCTTCCGCGTCTGCACAGCCGACTGTGCCCCCTGTTGCACAACAACCAGTTACCACCCGGTCAGGTCGCACGGTTAGATTTAAGGATAGGTTAGATCTTTAGCTTAAGTTTTATTTTTTCTTTAACTTTTTGTTGCCTATCTTGTGTCATCAAGTGTATGTATATTTTTATTTGTAAATAACTTTTTGTTATTTTCTCCGTAGGGGGGTGGTTGTGGCGTATTACGTCGCAACACCGCCTACTATATTTTTGTGTGACAACACCAAACGTTTCCGGCGCCAGACTAGAGTCTGCCGCCATATTGAAAGACATAGACTGTTACCGCTACTCGAGACGATGTGAGCTCTTGTTGTAATTTTGGCCCTCGTGTAAGTTATTACTGTTTACTGCCAATAGAAGACATTCCGAAATCCACGACGTGTTTCATTGTGTGTGTACCTCCAAATATGTATAGATTTGCCGCATTAGGCCACATCACATTTCATGGCGGTAAGTCCCCTCATTGAGGCATGGCTGGCAAGACCTCACGGCGTCCTTACCTTCCGCATGACGCAGGTCTTCACCGGACATGGTTCGTTCGGGAGTTTCCTGCACCGGATTCGTGCGGAAGTGACGCCCGGGTGTCACCACTGTGCGGAATGTACGGTGGAGCACACAGTCGAGGTGTGCCCTGCTTGGACGGAGCATCGCCGTGCCCTCGTGGGGGCGATCGGCGGCGGAGACCTCTCGCGCCGGGCCTTGGTTGAGGCCATGGTCCGGAGTGAGGAGAAGTGGCAGGCGGTCGCCGACTTCTGCGAAGCAGTAATGCTCGCAAAGGAGGAGGCCGAACGCATCAGGCAACGGCGTTATCGCCGCCGCCGGGATTATGATCCCGATTTCCGGCCACCGTAGGCGCGGATTTGCGGACAGTGAGCAATGGGTAGGTCGCTGTCCGGCCGTCCGTCCGTTAACTGTCCGGACCAAGCCCAAGTCGTCGATGGCGCGCACTGTTCCCGCGCGCCTCAAGGAGTTGTCAGCAACAGCAGGGACCCAGCCGGGTCGAAGCCTACTGGGGCCAGGGTTATCCGAAAGGGCGCTCGAGCCCCGGTATAAAGGCTAGAAGGAACGGGGTGGGTCTTTTAGTCAGTAAGAATCAGACACTATCTCCCACTCCGCCCAAGAGCGGGGGATGTCATTGCATGTTTTTTTCCCACCATAAAAAAAAGGCCACATCACATTGTAATATTTTAATGTGCAAACCTACCACAGTGTTCTCTTTTTTAACCCAAAGGTTAACTGGCAGAGAATGCCTTGTTGCATTAAGTCCGCCTATGTATCACTAGGTACTAGGGAATCAAATTCCCGCATCAAAATTGCAATCCCGCAAGCCTCATGGGATTCATTCAGCCGCCCGGGATTCATGTCAGCGATCCCGCGGATCCCACGAGATTTGCGGGATTGGAATTTTTAATTACTTTTTTGTTTTGAGTAGTAATAAACACAAACATCGGTCAAGTGCGAGACGAACTTGCACATCGAGGGTTTCTTATACAATCTACCTATTTAAATAGTTCGTTTCCCGAGTCGAGTTTCTAAGAATTTCCGAAACGCAAATAAAAATATTTTCTTATAAAATCAGCTGCTTATAAGAATCAATAAAATATTTAACGGACCTTCATCTTTTAGAAAAATAAATTCACATGCTGTGAGGAATCCCCGGCCATAGAATACCTACCTAAACTGACATTGATTACGTTCCGCTTCAGTTGCGTTACAGGACTCGCACAACACAAAAAGAAATTATGAAATTATTTAACTGCAAGGTGAAATCGAAAACATAATAATTATTTTTCAGACAAATACCTACTATAAAATGTCACGAGTTCTATGTAAAGTTGTTTCATCACTTTTTAATGAAGATGAGCTTTTTTCTTTTTTTTTATAATTGATAGGCTCGCGTTTGACCACAATCTCACCTGATGGTAAGCGATGATGTGGCCGACGATGGAGCACGCTTGCCTAGAAGCAATCTATTCACTCTTGACTTAAGGACCCCTGGGTTATAGCTATCAGGAAACACAGACTCCGGCAGGGAATTCCATTCCTTAGCTGTACGCATAATGAATGTACTCCCAAAACGCTTTGTACGTATAGGTGGGATGTCCACCATGTACCGGTGGCGCAACACCGTACGTCTTGTGGTCCGATGATGGAACGGACTTGGCGGAATAAAATTGTGTAAATCTAGAGCACACTCCCCGAAATGTAAACGAGAGCTGGGAGAGACGGGTCTAAAAAAAAAAACAAAAAAAAAACTGCTGCTGGGTATAAATAAACCTAAACGGTGGCGTTAAGGTCATCCGAATCCAATTAGGTTTTAAAAAACTTCAATCCCGCAGATGTGCGGGATCCCGCATGAGTAATCCCGCATTTCCGATCCCGCAGAAAAATGCGCTTGCGGAATTGGATTCCCTAACCACTGCTATACACGAAATTTAAATAAATAAATACATATGTATTCGTAAAAAAAAACCGGTACATCCCGCCGAATACAACATAAAATAGTTACAATGATTACTATTATATTACAGGACTAGCTGACCCGGCCAACTTCATAACGCCTAACAGTCAATGAATGTAAGTAGTATATCTTTCGATATAGTCAACCGATTGCGGTGAAACATAGCCTACGTAATATATCAAGCAACACACAATTTTAATGTATATAAAAGTAACCTACATCGATTTTGTACATTTGCAAAATTAAATAAGAATTAAAATTAAACAAAAAAAAAAAAAATAATATACTTAGATAACTTTATGGGCCACGTTTTTATGCGTATATAATTAAAAACGAGATGTTGTTCAATGTTAAACTATTTTATATAATGTCAATACGCAATAAAAAGTCATCCAACAATAATATAATAATGTCAAAAAATATTCCAAAAATGTCAGTTATTATTTATAAAATGTCAATATTTATTATTACTACAATGTTAATATTTATTCTTAATACAATGTCAATTATTTATTACTAATACAATGCCAATATTTATTACTTCTACAACGTCAATATTTATTACTGCAATATCAATATTTTCGATTTAAAAATTCATTAAGTGAATAGAAACAGTTTTTCAAAAGCCAAGCGATACTATATATATAACAGATATATAAATATTATATCTGTTATCTGCAATGCGGTGCGCAGTGGCTCTCCGCCCCTGACTGCGCATCACGCATCGATTATATCGGACCATTGTACCACGCCTATGCCTGAAACCTGAGATTAAATACCTATAGATATAGGCACCGCGTGGCCACACATGAGACAGCACTATAACACTAAAATGAGGTTATTACGGAAACCTTTACATTAATATGACCACAGAAATACACTTAAAACTTAACTATAGTAGTCTATTTGTTATACATACACTAAAACTATTACTTTAATTGCCGAAATTATTCTAAAGACATAATAATTGACTCGAGTTACTTCAAAGTGACAGTGGTAGGCCTTTGTTACTTGTACTTTGAAAAGTGAGCCAAGCAAAAAAGCGGCACGCCGAATGAGACAGATAATGTAATGTTTTGTCTCAATTTTCTTACTTGTTTCGTATATATGCTTCTCACTTTCGCACTTCCATAGAGTCGCATGGCTATATCTAGAGGTATATAATCTAAGCCTGAAACCCACGCCCACCTTTCATCCCCCCCTTTACCCCGCCTTGCCCCGCTATCTTTCCGATAAAACGAATTGAACTGAACAGTTTTATTTATATACAGTAATATAATAAAGAGGTAAAGTTTGTTTTATGTTTTTTTTGTTTGTAGGAGATAATCTCTGGAAGTACTGGTCCGATTGCTAAAATTCTTTTATCGATAGAAAGCTGCTTAATTCCTGAGTGACATTGGCTATTTATGTACGCGGACGAAGCTGTGGGCAAAAGCTAGTTTATTATATTATTTAACTTCATGTACAGTAGTGGCACATAGGCGGACTTAATGCAACAAGGCATTCTCTACCAGTCAACCTTTGGGGGTTTTATTTATATAACAAAGAAAAATGTCCCACACAAGGAATTCTTTTCGTATTGTGGGTGCGTTTATAAACATGACATATTAATAATAATAAATTCCACAACTATCACACAACCCCGTCTTGTCCGAAGCTAAGCAGGGCCTCAAGTCTGCTATTACAATAGTGTCAGAATGGTCTATCATTGATGTCATAATTGTCGATTTTGACAAGTTTGGTAATCTACTAATATAATGGCGTCATTATGACTTTCCAATGGTCAAACACTGACACTCCATTGAAAGAAGTGGCATAGAATAGTAATCTCGTACATATTGACAAATGAATATTTGACGTAGGTATGCGGTAATCTGCTTAAGCTTTGACAGTTTATTTGATCAGTGCTCTACCATTAGAACATTATTGTGCAGTTATTGGTTTTAATATGGTCGATATTATCATTCTACCACAACTCTATTACGATACCACTGACCGAACAATGATCGATCATTATGAATTAGTAGATTACGAACTTTTAGCAAAATGACAATGTGATCGTGTTGGAATGACGTCTTAATAAAAATAGCAGATTTGGGCCCCAGAGCTTGTGTTATGAGTACTAAGGTAGGGGTCAGATAACCCTGGTATAACGGTCAATGACCCTCCGACATTTGTTGACATTCTTAATTTAAAAAATGGAAATAAAGACATAAAGCTGTTTTGAATCGACATGTATCGTGATCCTTTACATGATCTAGTAATGAAAAGCAGTTCATTGTTTGTTTTTCGGGTACCTACGCAGAGATATTGGGAAAAGGTCAATGTACTTTATTCCATGGTTATTTAGGCGCCTTCTGTAGAACATCAAATCGACAGTAGAAAGATTACTTATCTCACATAAAATAAGTTAAGTAAGTGTAGTAAAAAGGATGATGATAAACTTAACTTCATAAGTATAAAACTCATTTTAGACCTAAGTGGCGGTTAAGCGATTTTACCTTTCTACTGTCGAAATATTTTTTCACACACACAAAATACAAAAAAAATACACACACAACATATGAAAGCAAAACACACAAACATTTAAAAAACAATAACAACAAATCAAAAATTTAAATCAAGGAATTGCAATTAAAAATTTCAAACACAGAAACAACGAAAAAAAAAAAACACACACAGAATCACTCACGTTGAACTTGATGTCCAAAGACACAGGACCCTGAAGAACTCCAGAAGCTATTAAGCCGGGTATCAAGTCGACGTACCAACTCGTCACGCACGGTAGATGGCTAGTGGCGCACTGCGGCAATGCACAAAGGATGTCTAGGCTGTCTGGAAAAGCTAGCTGCTTCGCGCAGGCTCAGTATAGCGATCAATACTCAAGGGAGGGGTAGCATAATTAGCCTTATAATCATCGATGTGGTGTACTGCGCACTAGATTAGGCGTGCCGAACACTCACTTCAATCGACTCAGGTGTAATGTCGACTGTACAACTTGAATATTACATAACACTATGTTGAACGAAACGCGTAAGTGCCACGAAATTTATGGCGCTTAAGACATTTTGGTCGCGAAAAAAGTATCCTCTAAAAGCTACCTTAGCGCTGCATGTTTTAACAGTTCTGTTAGACGACATAATGAAAATTTAGCGCTGCAGCGACCTTTTGTTTTAACTTCTCATTATTTTAACAAATAATAATATTCCATAGGTAACAATCACACAACGCCGTCTAGGCTCAAGCTAAGCAGAGCTTGTGTTATGAGTACCTACTAGACAACTGATGAACTTACTTATCGACGATGAAGTGACAAGAACCTTTATCTACCAGAACATAATTTTACAGGAAACGAAAAAAACGTTTTATTTATTTTAAACGCAAGGTATGAAAAATATTATTATTGGTTATATAGGTTGGTTATCGGGTATATATAATATATAACCAATAATAATATTTTTCATACCTTGCGTTTAAAATAAATAAAACGTTTTTTTCGTTTCCTGTAAAATTATGTTCTGGTATATAAAGGTTCTTGTCACTTCATCGTCGTTATATATTTCTAAATACATACATAATAGAGATAAATTACACCCAGACACAGAACAAATGATCATCACAAAAACATTTGTCCTGGGTGGGAATCGAATCCACGACCTTCGGCATAGCAGTCAGGGCTACTAACCACTAGACCAATAGTTTCCATGAAAGGGCTTGTCTATCACTAGAATATAAGTCGATGCTTATAATATTCCTTCTTTAAGTTTTATAATTAAAAAAAGGCTGAAGTACGCTTCCTTGGAGAAGCTTTACATTTTGTGCCGGTTGCGGTGGAGACTGGGCAGTTGGAGTACGGAGGCAAGGTCTTTTGTGCGGGATTTGGACCGTAGGCTCGGTGAGGCAACGGGTGATTCCCGGTCCAGGTCGTTCTTGGTGCAAAGAATGGCCATCGCTATTCAGCGAGGTAATGCGGCGAGTGTTATGAGCACCTTTGCACCAGGAACGATCAGAGGCGGGTTATTTATTGACATTTTTGCGTAATGTTAATTCTTTTATATTTATTGGTTTTGTAATTGATATAAACTAGTGCTTGACTACGACGTTAACGACTACGTATACCTGGGAAAGACGGTCTTCATGGGTAGGTCTTACTTCGAGAAAGAGGTCAATCGTCGATTCCGACACAGCTGGGCAGCGTTCGGGAAGTCGCCAAACTTAAGTGGCAATGGGCAGGGCACAATGTACGCAGAACAGATGGTCGCTATGAACGAAACGTCTGGAGTGGCGAACGCGTACCGGAAGACGCAGCGTTGGAAGGCCTATGTCCAACAGTGGACGTCTTTTGGCTGAAATTGCGCTGATCATGATTATGATTGCGATCCCACCTGATGGTAAGTAGTGATGCAATCGTTGATGGTGAGGCACACTAGTTCATTAAGGCGTATAGTCCCCTGAACCATCTGGCCGAAATTATGTGAACGCAACTCTCGCACTCGCCTAGGCGGCAGTACGCAAATCTGTGCATTTATTTGCGGCCAGCAGCGCCAGGAAAGCGCTTTAAATCCATTTTCTCTGCGAGATATTGATTGATTTACATATGCAATGTTCACTTTGAAGAATATTTAACCACCAATTTTTATGTGTAAAAATGTTTCTAAAGGTCCAAGCCGTTTCGAAGGAGTAGGAAAAAGTTGCGAAAAGTTGCGAAATTGCTAAATATTTTTTTTAGACAAAAGTATTAATTGCACGAAAAAATCAAATGTTGATATTATTGTTCATAAATCTATAATAAACATAAATTTTTTTTCAAACCAATTGACCTAGAAGTTACGGAGGAGTAGGCCTCAGAAAATCACTGTTTTATGGCACTTATCGGGCGCTTGGCCCTTAAGAGCCTATTCACTCTAGCCTTAAAGTCACCTAAATTATAATCGGACGGGAAGACCGCAGCAGGCAAGTTGCTGGAACAATTCATATCCTTCGATGTACGCGATACCAACGAAGAGGTGAAACGCTTAGTTCCTGTCTTATAGGCATTAAATATCAACCAGTTGCCCAGATTACCGATAACCTTATTAAGCATCATTAAGAGGCTGCTTTTCCACTCGCCTATCCTCAACATCGAGCATGGTTTAAAAGCTTGTTACTTCATCTAACGCAATCCAACGCGATGTTTGACGAAGAGGCAACGCGAGAAAAGAGAGATAACGCCTGAAAATTCTGTTAGCATTCGGTAATTCCGTGATTTACTCGAATATTTTATAAAATTTGTTCCAGGAAATACGTGTTTTTTTTTGTAAACCCTTAAAAGTTTTTTAAAAACATTGTCATTATTTAGAATCGTGACACTTGCTAGGCTTGTATGTTGTACTTTTTTGACTTTTTTCATTTTTGAGTAAATTACGAAGTGTCAAAGTTCATGGAAAATAGCAGATTTTCCGAGGTCTTCACTGGATTAGTTTTACACAAATTTATAAATTGATTTCCATAGAAGCCTAGATAATATTCACAAGATACTGTGTTTCCAAAATATGTAATGAAAAATGTGTAATGACGTCATAGTCGCGTAAGAGCGGTTATATGAAAAACACTGAAAATGTATGTTGAGATGCATCTACTTAAATTTTAGTTTCCCTAGGCGGTACCCGCGACCCTTACGCAGATCTAACGATACCGTCAAGATAAACACTCTATAGGTCGCCAGATAACCGTGAAATAACGGTCATAGACCTTTTTTAATAACAAAAAAAAAAAACAAACAATAAATTGCATTTCATTACTAGATCATGTAAAGGATCACGATACATGTCGATTCAAGACAGCTTTATGTCTTTACTTTTGTTTTTGAAATTAAGGCTTATAGTCCCTTGAACCATCTGGCCGAAATTATGTGGACGCAACTCTCGCACCCGCCTAGGCGGCAGTACGCAAATCTGTGCATTTATTTGCGGCCAGCAGCGCCCGGAAAGCGCGCGGCTGACCTTTAAATCCATTTTCTTTGCGAAATATTGATTGATTTACATATGCTATGTTCACTTTGAAGAATATTTTAACCACCAATTTTTATGTGTATAAATGTTTCTAAAGATCCAAGCCGTTTTGAAGGAAAGGGAAAAGTTGCGAAAAAATCAAATGTTGATAATGTTGTTCATGAATCTTTAATAAACATACAAACCTATTAACCTGGCCGTTACCAGCCGATAGGCCGGTTGGCTTCAGAAAGTCACTGTTTTATGGCACTTTTCGGGCGCTTGGGCCTTAAGAATGTCAACAAATGTAGGAGGGTCAATGACCGTTATTCCACGACACGGTTATCTGGCGCCTACACCAGACTATGGGCTATTTTTCACCGAGACACCATGGTGGCGCGACCAGTCGCAGCTACCAACAAAATGTATACTGCTCTATAGAGAGTTACTCATTTCGTGTTCGATTGGTTGCGCCACCAAATCGGTTGCGTGACCAGCTCAGATGAGTGGTGACTCTGATGTCTGTATGGTGTCTAGTTTGGTAACTCAGGGCTATATTTCACCGGCACACTATGGCGGAGCGACCAGTCGCCGCTACCAACAAAATGTATACAGCTCTATAGAGAGTTACTCACCTGGTGTCTGTTTGGTTGCGCAACCGATTTGGTGACGCGACCAGCTCGGACGAGTGGTGACTCTGATGTCTGTATGGTGTCTAGTTTGGTAGCTTAGGGCTATATTTCACCGGCACACCATGGCGGCGCGACCAGTCGCCGTTACCAACAAAATGTATACAGCTCTATAGAGAGTTACTCACCTCGTGTCCATTTGGTTGCACAACCGATTTGGTGGCGCGACCAGCTCGGACGTGTGGCGACTTTGGTGTGTGTATGGTGTCTAGTTTGGTAGCTTTGGGCTATATTTCACCGAGACACACTATGGGTAAGATCTAGAAGAAGAATTTCGCGAGTCCGACTCAAAATTGTTATCTAATAAATACAATTTTTCAATATTGATTTTTGTTTACTTCTCAAAATAATATCCACCTCCTGCGCTGCACTATGGAAACTTGAAAATTTTACTAGGTGGGAACAGTAAGTACCATATTTTCTCTCAAAACGGCGAGAATTTCTTAGTATATAAAGTGTAGACTGACGTAGACTTAGTATATTAACCTTCATAAGGTCTTTAATATTACTGACGTTACAGTGCTTTGGGTCAGATTTGACCCAATATAAGAATGCTACTGAAAATGACTCGAAAACAAAGAAAACTATTCTAATGAATTTAATTTTAATTATTTTTGTTTTTTTTTTTAGAATTTTTATTTCTATAAAATAGAACGATTTCACATTATGGTTAGATGTATTTTCGTGTCAAATAATTAAAAAATACATGTATGTGTAATTATTTCTTATTATTTTGGGTACATAAAATAATTGTATTTTAATGTTTTTTACGCAAATATTTCAAATAATTTACAGATTCACTATATTGTATCACCAGTTTCAACTAATAGTTTACTACAACTTCTTTTAAGAGCTTTCTTTGCTAAAGTACCTACTCATCATCCTTTTGCTAGGCCTAAATTAATGGACTATAAAAAATTAATAATAATATATAATAATAACAATTGTTCTTTTTTAGAAAATTCTATTGAAAAATGGTAATAATTTCGAATATTTTATATAAGAGGTAACTGTGAGTATACACCTAGGTACCTAGATTTTCCAAACAGTGTCGTGGTTTTCCTAGGTATCCTAACTTTCAGATAACATTAGCAGCAGTGAATTATACAAAACCATTATAAGCTGATATGTACACAGTATTGCTAATTATTATTTATATTATTTGAGGCCAACCCTTTGCAAATGTAACAATATACAGTTTTTTCTAGTGCATAGGGGCGTGCCTTTGCAAATTGTGTCCAAAATTGTCACAGAATTTTTAACTATGTTGTTATTTATTTCCAAACTGTGATGCAATGTGCTAAGAAGATACATTGGCTTATTTTTAGGGAACTTAGAACACAGGTGTAGTATCTTTGAAAAAAGCAAAATATAATGGTTGTTATGGTGTTCCTTTCGTTGCTACTACTTCTGTTGATGATTTTCTACTGAAATTCCCCGAGATATCGTGTAACTTTTGGTCTCATTCAAAGAGTTACACGATATAAACAATTAGGACGACAACCGGGGCCCTCTGTGATTTTTATTACTTGGGGTCAAATCTGACCCGAAGACCGTTAAAGTAAAAAAGTTCATATCTAGAAAAATAAAACAATTTTTAACTGACTTAATTCAATAATGCGCACATAAAAGCGGTTCATTAAAAGTCATAAAATATCACACTCGTAAAACGCTTATTTGCTGAAATAAATAGATTTTTATCCCAAAATGGACCAAAATTGACCCGAAGACCTTATGAAGGTTAAAATGAAGACGATTGGCTCGCCAATGTATGGAATGCGCAAAGCGATCCCCACTCTGACGCCGAGCGTTCAAGATCCGTGATGGCAACTGTACAACACAGGCCACGACAGGTCATAGAGGGCATTAAGCGCCAGCAAACAGCTGGGTGCTAATGCAAAACAACCCCTCACTCACCTGGATGGCTCGGTGACTATGTATTTTTGCTAAAGTTATGAAATTTTGTACATACATTTTTTACATAGTAATACTAGACACATGTTTCGGGTTTCGCTTTAACTAAAACTAATGTTGTATAATCCAATGACTTCTCACGCTTAATGGTGGAGCGGGCGTGTCAGACTTTTTTTTCAATCAATCAATCAATCAAAAATATTTTATTTCACATAGGCCTACATGGGCACTTATAAAACGTCAGAAGCTAGTGCACGGTTCCAAATTGGTCGTTTCCATGGAGAAGAACCGGCAAGAAACTCCATGGTTACTCTTTTAAAAAAGTGGGTGTTTTTACAATATTGATATTATATTATGTAAGAACAGTGTAGACCAGTCAAATATTGTACACAAAAGCACAATAAAAAATTTCTCAGTAAAAAACAAAGTAAGTCGTAATAGGAAGTAGTCTAAGAGTTCGTGGAGTATACAGTGTTCTCACATTCACAATACAAAAAGAGGCTATATAAAAAAAATCAGGTATAATATAATGATTACAACTATCAATAAAATGTTAACAAAATAAATTACTAACGAATTTATGACAGTTGAAATATAAATAAAAAATAAAAATATTGCAAAAGCAATGTGTCAGAGAAAAAAAAAAATGTATATCTAATTATTAAAACAAAGGTGGAGCAGTTATAGACAAAATATTGATGATTTACCAGGGGGCCACATGTGCAGAGGTAGTCATTGCCAAACAAGCGTGTCTTCGACATAGTCTTTAACCTTGTAATATGCTTTTTCGGTTAGGACACGCTTGATATGAGATTTGAATTTTCCCTCACTAAGTTCTGTTACCGCCTTTGGCAGCTTATTATAAAAGCGAATGCTGTTTACTAAGAATGACTTGCTAGTCTTAGCTAGTCTCCATTTGGGTAAGACAATTTCGTGTTTACTACGTGTATTTTTGTTGTGAAAATCGCTTCTAATTTTAAAGAGTCCTAAGTTTTTACGAACATACAAAATGCTTTCCAAGATGTAAAGAGAAGGCAGAGTAAGTATATCAATTTCTTTAAATTTATTTCTGAGGGACTCGCGAGGGCCCATTTTATAAATAGCCCGGATTGCTCTCTTTTGTAATATGAAAATTGAGTCTACGTCAGCTGCAGGTCCCCACAGTAAAATGCCATAAGACATAATACTGTGGAAATAAGCATAGTAAACTAACCTAGCTGTGGCTACATCTGTCAATTGCCTTATTTTTCTTACTGCATATGCAGCTGAGCTTAGTCTTCCCGAGAGAGTTCTAATATGAGTACCCCACTGCAGTTTAGAATCGATAGTTATACCCAAAAACACGGTTTCTGTAATAACATCCAGTTTTTTGCTGTCAAGAATTAGATTGACGTCAACTTGAGGGACATTTGGCAATGAAAACTTTATACATTTAGTTTTTTTTGCATTTAATAAGAGATTATTAGCTGCAAACCATTTCGAAAGGACAGCCAGACTCTCGTTGACATGCAAGACATCCCCATCTTTTCTGTCTACTTTAAAAATAAGAGAGGTGTCATCAGCAAATAGAATTATATCGGATAAATTAGCCATCATGAAGGGAAGGTCATTAATATAAACTAAAAAAAGGAAAGGGCCTAGAATTGAACCTTGAGGCACGCCCATCTTTACTAAAGACCCCGAGGACGTCACCCCATTAATGGATACTTTTTGCTGCCTGTAAGATAAATAGGAAAAAACAAGATCAGCAGCTCGTCCACGGATTCCGTAATGATGTAATTTACAGATCAGAGTATTATGGTCAACACAGTCAAATGCTTTAGAGAGGTCACAGAATATGCCAATAGCATCCTGGGACTTCTCCCAGGATTCCAAAATGTGACTGATGAGTTTCACTCCTGCATCTGTTGTTGACCTTCCTTTCGTGAAACCAAACTGATGACTATGCAAAATCCTATTTGAATTAAAATGAGACAACATCTGGTCGAGCATGATCTTTTCATAGATTTTACTCAATGCTGGAAGCACAGATATTGGTCTATAATTAGAGGGATCACTCTTACTACCTGATTTAAAAATTGGTACTACTTTACTGTGTTTCATTAAATCAGGGAATGTACCACTGTCTAAACACTGATTAAATATGCCTGTTAGGACAGGAGCAATTGTTTCAATAATTTCTCCAAGAATCTTAACGGATATACCCCATAAGTCTTCAGTGTTTTTTATGTTAAGACTTTTGAATGCTTTTATTATTGTATCCACAGAAATACGCTTAAATTCAAAGTTTGGTATATCCTTAGTGAAATGTTCTTTTAAAAAAGATTCAGCTAACAAAGACGAAGAAGGGAGAGATTTCGTAACTTCTATTGGGATGTTGGTGAAAAAGTTTTCGAACGTCTCAGCTACTTTTGACCTATCCGAGATGATTTTATTATCAATTTTTAGTGAGAATTCATTCCGATCTCGTTGGCTTGTCTTTCCAGTTTCCTTGTTTATCACCTTCCAGACAGCTTTTATTTTATTATTAGAATTTCCAATTATCTTACTTATTGATTTAGATTTAGCTTGGGCACAGACTCTTTTGAATATCTTTGAATAGAGTCTAACATGGTTATGCAAATTAAGATCAGACGACAAGGATTTTTCATGATATAGCTGATATAAAGTGTCTCTGCTTTTTCTTATTCCAGCAGTAGCCCATTCATTAAATTTGGATTTATTACCGATTTGAACTTTTTTGACTGGACACGCCTTATTAAATTCTTGGCATACTGTAGAAAATAATGTTCCATAGTTTACATTGGGGTCTTGCGAATCAAAATTGGCTGTTGAGAGACTACTCACGACATTGTTATTAAAATTATTTAATTTATTTTTAGTAAGCGGTCTAAGCTCTGCAGTTGAATCTAATTGAAGCTTTTTGACTAATTCGAAAGATACAAGTTGACCACTATGGTCAGACCTCACGCCACTAATTATGGATGAGTCTTTTATAACACAATTAGTAAATATATTATCTATGCATGAAGCTGAGGTAGGTGTTATTCTTGTTGCCTCATTAAAAATACATTTTAGATTAAAAGAACTAAACAAAGAGAGAAGTTTACATTTATCTGGTGAATTTACTAGTAAATTAATATTTAAGTCCCCACAAACGAAAACTAATTTGTTGTCTCTAATAAGTTTATTTAGTATTTCTTCAATTATTATCAGAAAAGATGCTAGGTTTGATGCAGGTGGTCTGTACACACATAAGAAAGTTTGGCCTTCAATCTCTGCACATGCTACCTCACATAAGCGATCAACAGAGCAAGCAGTGATATCTTTCCTTTCCTTATATCTTAAAGAAGTATTACATAATATCAAGGTACCACCCCCTATTGATGATCTGTTGTACGCACTGGCAACTGAAAAACTATTCACATTGAACAACATTCTATCTGGTTTTAACCAAGTTTCACAAAAACATAGGATATCCATATGATATTTATCTATTAACATCTCTACATCTAGAATTTTGCCAGAGAAGCGATTTATATTCTGATGGTATAATGAAATGTTATTAGGCTTCCCTTTTGTCGTTTCTAATAGTTTAAAGAAAAACAAGAATCAATAACAGTATTATTAGGTACACTAGATAATACTGATTCGTCACTTAACCTAGTCTCAGTTAAATTATCATTAACTGCGTGTATTATGTGTATATTATAAGCTAGCAAAGTAGCCAATAAGTGTCGACTTTTTTTGGGAAGAAACATGTTCCCGTATCAAAACAAAATCACTAACAAAATTGTTAGTGTCAAAATACAATAAACGGTCACTATGACGGCATGACAGGATATGCATCAAGTTGTTAAGGCTAAAAATATAATCATTTTCATGATCATTTAGACTGTTTGAATAAGGCAATGCACATAATATTAATTTACCTAATTTTAATTCAAGCAGGGTTTCAATACCACTAACAATGTCCCTTTTTGTTACACTAAGACTATTTCCAATCATAAGCACTACTGTGGTCTGCTCATTAATTTTAGTATTTTTTATTTTGTAAACAAGCTCATTAAAATGTAGGTTATGATAACAATGACTGATAATGGTATGTTTGCAACGGTTATTTAATAAAGATCCAAAACCTGTCCCTAATCTATCTGAATACATAAGAATGTTACTTTGATAAGGATTTATTGTGTCTGAATTTTTAGGTACAACATTAGATGTAGGAATTTCGTGTTGAGACTTGGGAGGTGGCGGAGCGAGTGCACAACTACAGGTGATATTGTTAGTCAAAGACTCATACCTCTCTGCATTGAACTTCACCAAGTCCACCAACTCACAAGCCTCCTGCATGCGCTCACTTAACATTTGTTGACAAGACTCATATTTACTAAATATATCCTTTATCGTATTCTCCCTACTCAATAATTCCTTTTGTAGGTTTTGTATTTCAAAATCATACATGATTTTGCCATTTTCCAAATTATAATTACATTCTTTTAATTGTCTTTGTAAATTAAAACGCTGCTGTCTGAGTTCAATATTAAATTTATAAACACTTTGTGTCTTCAAGAGTTTCTTATACTTTTTAATGTTCTTAGTGATTTTAATATATTTCTTAATTTTATTGTGACTACCTAACCTTGGACATTCAGTTAGGGTATCATCCCCAGTTAAGTCTATTGTAACGGTGGGTTTCTTACACTCACGTTCGGAGGTACTGCCAATCAACTTGTCGAAGAGGTTATTGGTGTTGGCAACCTGTTCACTCGCTCTCAAAGTTTCAACGCTGGATATAGTCTTGCGAGCCTTGGACAATTCCGCTTCAAGGCCTGATATGCGATTCAGTGCCTGGTCATGGGTGTCTCTGCATTCTTGAAACTCTGACACCAGTTGACGGAGATAGTTATGCTGGTGTAGTATGTCCACATGCTGGGTGTGCAGTTCAGCAAGTTGCCTTTTCAGTTGAGTGTTTTTATCAACTATCTTCATGACTTCCACCTCGCTTTCCTCCCTTTCCCGTAGCAGGTCATTGCAAGTCTTTCTTGACGTTTCTAGTTCTTTCAGCACGGCATTCAGTTTCTCGTTCATGTCACGAACAGTTGCTCCACGGGTCATCATGCTTATAATTTACCCCAAATGGCTCCTGGAATGAGACAAGAAACAGCTGTGTATATGAGGAGATGTTTAGTTAGTTGAAAACTTGTGATAAGGGGGAGAAAAAAACAGTTATCCAGACAAAATGATAAAGAAATATTAAAAAGATAGGATTATAGAAGTGATAAAAAAAAAAAAAAAACATGTAGGTAGAAGAAAAATGAAAAATAAATTCTGGTTAAATTAAAACCTAATTAATTAGAGCTATTGAATGGATTTAAACTTAATGTAAGTACTGGATTAGCTACTATAAGTAATATTAAATTATTAAAATAGTTTAGAAATTTAAATTAAGTATAGGAAACATTAGTATGACAGTTTGACAATAGATACAGTTCAAAGTTTTAGAGAAACTAAGAGTAGATTAGAAACAACCAAGCAGATAATTAAGTAAATATGTAAAGTACTTAATGCAGTGAGTGTTTTGTCTGGGCGAATGTTTTCGTCGTCGATTCTGCTTCCACAATTTGTCAAGCAAAAGGAGACATAAACGGTGCCGGTGTGTGCTGGACGTAGCTCAGAAACCTGAGCAGTGTATAAGTGTTGAATAGTGTAAGACAATAACTATACTAAACAATAAAATAAAACCAAATACTCCCCGGGTTTGATGAATTCAAATCAGCAGTTCAAACAGTCCAAACTTTGACAGCTGGTCGATCGGATTATCGATTTTGGATGAATTATCGCGTCAAAAATACGATACAAACACTGAGTATGTCACTTTATACTTAGAATCTAAATTAAAGAATAGATTTACGCAAAATAAACAGAATTAATTAATATTTAAAAATTATTTATCTAAGAGGTCGTTTTTTCGCGACCTGTCACCAGTGTTGCCAGGTATCGTCTACAATCTTTTACTGACTAAAAGCACACCTGGGTTACCCTTTGCGTTTTAGGACCATGGACTCTTTGCCAGATATTCCCCGTGGTCCTAGCGGGCATCGGTCCTGCTAGGTCTCTACAGTTTGCTGACATTATGACTGGCCTGTTGGTCTAGTGGTTAGCGACCCTGACTGCTATGCTGAAGGTCGTGGGTTCGATTCCCACCCAGGACAAATGTTTGTGTGATGAGCATAATCATTTGGTCTGTGTCTGGGTGTAATTTATCTATAATATGTATGTATTTAGAAATATATAAGTATGTTTATCAGTTGTCTAGTACTCATAACACAAGCTCTGCTTAGCTTGAGACTAGACGGCGTTGTGTGATAGTTGTGGAATATTATTATTCCATTTATTTATTATAATATACATATTTATTATATTTTTAAATATTTCTTCAAAAAATAACATTTAAAAAAAAAACTTTTAAAAATATAAAAAATAGTAGCCCACCGGCATCGGGAACAGGGTCCAAGCTGCCGGTGGTCAGGGCTCCTGAGAGAGGAACTTCCGGACAATACGCGCCGTGTCAAGGAGTACTGCCTTCTGGATCAAGCCCTTGATCCAACTGCCTAACGAGAGCCTCCGCAGATGTTGGTCGAGGCTCTTGGCTATTAAGGCATTGGCCGTCACGACTATCGGCACAATGATTGCTCTATCCACTTCCCACATGTCGACAACCTCGCGAGCCAAGTCAAGATATTTAGTTTGTTTATCTTTCTCAGCTTTCACGAGGTTCTCGTCATGAGGGACCGCTATTATCTTTATTATTATCTTTTTAAGGTGCGCGTCGAACACCAAGCCTCGTCGACAACTCCAGTTTGCACGTTAAAGGACAGTACTTAATTCAGAGTCAATACTTCATCTTCATTTGAAGAGGAGGGATGAAGCGCATATTACTAAAAGAGTTCTGAATATACATGTAGGTGGATGGAGAAGGAGAGAAAGGCCGAAGAAAAAATGGAGTGATATGAAAGGAATGGGAGTTAGTTGTAGTTTGACGGGTGACAGGACAGAGTGGAAGAAAAAGAACGTGTTTCGCCGACCCCAAGTAATATAGGATAGGGGCAGGAAGAAGAAGTGTGACATGGCCGCCGATGATACACCCTGCCATGTAACCAAATACTTCGTGCTTTCCTGGTGGTACACGCCGGTCTGAAGGTGTTCTGGGCCTCAAGTCTGCTATTACAATAGTGTCAAAATGGCCTGTCATTGATTATACCTATTATCAATTTAGCTTCACTTTTCTTGGACTGACCGACATTTGGCTATTCAAAAGTGCCTGCAAATGGTCTATTTGAAATAAATGATTTTGATTTTGATTTGATTACAAAATTGTGGATTTTGACAAGTTTGGTAATCTACTAATATAACGGCGTCATTATGACTTTCCAATGGTCAACCACTGACAATCCATTGAAGGAAGTGGCTTATAATGGTAATCTCGCACACATTGACAAATGAATGTCTGACGTATGCGGCATACTGCCAAAATTTTGACAGTTCCTTTGATCACTATAACCTGCCATTAGAACGTCATTGTGTAGTTATTGCTTTGAATAAGCTCGATATTGTCATTCTACTACAACTCTATTACGAGACCATTGGTCGATCAATGATCGATCATAATGAACTATCAGATTACGAACTTTTAGCAAAATGACAATGGGATCGTGTTGAAATGACGAATTTATAAAAATAGTAGACTTGGGGCCCTGGTAGGGGTTTTTTATAAATGAAACGACTAATAACTTAACCTAATTTTTAATACTAGCCTATGCTAAACGTGCTAAATATTGCGTTTTATTAATAATCATAAATATACTTATTTTCTACAAAAGGTATAAAAATATAATGCTAAACTTACAAACTATTTTTATTGATGGCATTCTAGTTAGCGATCCACCTGATGGTAAGTGGATACACGCTGCCTGGAGACACCAGCAAAACCAAAAGCTTCGCTGATGCCTTGCCGGAAAGACGAAGATGTAACGTCTGATGTGCCTGTAACTACACCGGCAACCATACCCTTCAAACCAGTTGGACTGCTAGTAGAAATAGGAATGGTGGTAGTAACTCCCCCGGTCGAGTTCTATCACATAAAGAACTCTCCTACCAATCAAGCTCCACGGATCTTTTTGTGGAGCGGGTCTGGTTTGCCAGACCAGACATGAGACTGGAATGTCCCCTGAACGTGGTTGCGTATTGAGATCTAATGCCAAACTAATTTTTGACTAACTAATGCTTGACTGCGATCCCACCTGATGGTAAGCAGTGATGCAATCGTTGATGGTGAAGCGCACTAGTTCATTAAGAGTCAAGAATAAGTCTCTAGCCTTGAAGATGACTAAATTATAATCGAAAGGGAAGGCCGCCTTTTTTATACAGAAAAAAAAAAGGAAACATGAGAATAATTTTTACTTGGAAGGGGTAAAAATGTGTGCTTGTTTTTTTTTTTTGAAGTGGGAAATTATCAAAATATCTTCTTCTATTCTGGGTATATTGAGAGGGAGTGTCAAATTTGTACAATCTAAAACTCACACGTGTTCCTTCAATTGACCTTTGCTTTCCAAGGCTAACGGTAACTCTTGGAAAGAAAAAACACAAGGAGAATTTTCAACCTTTGAACCGCCTCCGTTGAACATATCGATCGAACACTATCGCGTTTATTCCACCAGCGTCGCACATCCACGACCAAATACTCCATCTCGTCAGCTCTTCTGTCACCTATGGGGATTGAAGAGCTATTAAACGAGATGGAGTACCCAATCGCGAGCTCATGACCCTGGCGTATAGAACACGAAAATAGTCGTCGGACCAATCCAACGTAAGCTGTTAAAGCTGGAACTTGGAATGCAAAGGGTAACTGAAGGATTACGAGTGAGTTTTAGTCAGTTAAAGTCTGACTCAGTCTCTTACTCTACATTTTTAAATAACATAAACCCGTGCTTGACTGCGATCCCACCTGATGGTAAGCAGTGATGCAATCGTTGATGATGAAGCGCGCTAGTTTATTACAAGTAGTAATTGTTTAATGACTTGCCAATTAAAAAAAAAAAACTTGCTGCTAGCCTATGTTATTCTTCTGATGATTATGAACTTGATTTAAAAACTTCAAACTTAGTAAACTAATAAAAAGCTGCTTCTTCTCGTCGGCATTTGTGAATAGGTTCTAGCCAAGCATCGTCACTGATTGGATGACGTCCGCAGGGTTCACCACGGGTGGAGATGATGATAATGCCTCCCCAGGACCTGGAAAGAGATAATTAATTTTTCAATATACTTATTCGAATAGCAGCTGTCATCCCTACCGCTTGGACCAAGCCCAAGTCGTTGACGGCGCGCACTGTTCCCGCGCGAAACAAGGAGTTTTCAGCAACAGCAGTGACCCAGCCGGGTCGAAGCCTACTGGGGCCAGGGTTATCCGAAAGGGCGCTCAAGCCCCGGTATGAAGGAACGGGGTGGGTCTTTAAGTCAGTAAGAGTCTGACACTATCTCGCGCTCCGCCCAAGAACGGGGGATGTCAATGCATGATTTTTACCCACCATAAAAAAAAACCCTACCGCTAACGGTGGAGGTGTGCCCCTTTTGAGCAGACCACCGCCGTGCCCTGGTGAGGGCGATCGGCAGTAACGACCTTTTGTACCAGGCCATGGTCCGGAGTGAAAACGAAGGGTAGGCGGTCGCCTCCTTCTGCGAAGCAGTATTGCTAGCCAAGGAGGCGGCCGCACGCGTAAGGAAACGCACTTCCCTATCGCTTTCAGGCACGCTGTTTTCTGATTTTCGCACTACAGCAGAAAAGTGCGTGAGCTTGCCCCCATCCGCTTTGCCACAATAATATTTATTACATGTATCGTATCAGGCTGGATGCTAGCGGGACCTCGCATGCTCCTTGTGGCTGCACTTGAGGGAAACCTATGTCCAATAGAGGATGTCTTCCCGCTGAAATCATGATGATGATATTGTCCGTAGTTCGGTCTTCGTTAGAATTGTTTTCTTAATTCATTAAACCCCAAGCGAACGCCAGCGTTCGCGCACCTATTGTCTTTCTATTGTGTCTGTGATTTCCACGATTGAAAGGTTTATTTTTCATAATAGAAGAAAAGAAGAAGAAGAAAAAACTTTTATTCGTACCTCACACATACAGTAGAATTCGATAAGAAAATAATAAAAAAAAAAGAAAAACTTTAAAATCTGTGCAAGGCCAAAAGGGCGCCTAACTCAGCATATGCTGCGATATTTAAAAAGATAAATAACGCAGCGCTGGTATTCTGTTAGGGCCCACGTTGATGCCACGGTCACATTCACGGAGGTTCATTAAATTAAATGGTATCGAAACAAAAAAAAATAATAAATAAATAATATAATATTTATTAGTTTATTTTTTAGCATACGTAATATATTTTTTATTATTATAAATAACTTATATATATTTTTTCCGTTTGAAGTATCTTTTATTTGTTTATTGTGCAAACCGACCACAGTGTTGTCTTTTTTAACCCAAAGATTGACTGAGAGAGAATGCCTTGTTGCATTAAGTCCGCCTGTGTACCACTACTGTACATGAAGTTTAAATAAATTCTGATGGTTCTTTTTTATTCGCGGTGGGAAAATCACACATACATCCCCCGCTCTTGGGCGGAGTGGAAGATAGTGTCAGACTTTTACTGACTAAAAACCCACTCCTATTCCTTCGTTGCCTTTCGTACCGGGGCTGAGCTATCTTTCGAACTAACCCTGGCCCCAGTAGGCTTCGACCCAGCTGCTGACCCTGCTGTTACTGACAGCTCCTTGTGGCGCGCGGGAACAATGCGCGCCATTGACGACTTGGGCTCGGTCCGGTCAGCTACCGGACGGTCGGACAGCAAGCTACCCATTGATCGCCGACCGCAAGCCCGCGCCTGTGGTGGCCGGAAATCGGGATCGGAATCCCGACTGCGGCTGGGGCGCTGTGAGCGCCGCCGTTGCCTGATGCGGTCGGCCTCCTCCTGCCTGTCACTCCTTAATAATGATGGAGTAGAACTGATAAAACACTTACCTCCATCTGCAGTTCGATGTGCTATAGCATGACGTTGATTGTACCAAGTCAACTGAACTCGTTCTCCTCCCTGGAAAAAATGAAACATTAAATGATAAATGATCTTTATTTTGCAAGTAGGTTTTATAAAAACACTTTTACACGTCAATTTTTTTTCGTCAATTAAAGCTAGATGAGGCCGGTGTTTCCTAGCTGACTACACTGAGAAGAAACACCGAAACAAACTCAGGGATCAAAGTCTCTTTTAAAGTCCATACAGCAAAACATGTAATGGTCAATTCATATGAGAACCATGCAGATTGAGCCTGAGATGGTCTTTTGAAGAAAGAACCACACAATTCTAAGTGGACCAGTCCAGTCAGTGCAAGCATTTGTCAGTATGCGTGTAGCTCAACTCAGGACTACTAAGGAGCTCAACGACTTGACAAACAATGCCAAAGATAAAAACCGGCCAAGTGCGAGTCGGACTCGCCCATGGAGGATCCCGTAGCAGCAAGTAACATAATATAAAAGTTCTTGTAGTTCGTTGTAACTTTGATCGATGTTTTAATAATAGTGTATTTTTTTAGATTTATAACGTATTAAAAAAAAAGATCTAATAAGTAGTTACTAGATCTCGTTCAAACCAATTTTCGTTGGTAGTTTACATGGTAATGTACATCATATATTTTTTTTAGTTTTATCATTCTCTTATTTTAGAAGTTACAGGGGGGGACACACATTTTACCACTTTGGAAGTGTCTCTCGCGTAAACTATTCAATTTAGAAAAAAAAATGGTATTTGAAACCTCAATATCATTTTTGAAGACCTATCCATAGACACCCCATACGTATGGGTTTGATGAAAAAAAAATTTTTGAGTTTCAGTTCTAAGTATGGGGACCCCCAAAATTTATTGCACTTTTTCTATTTTTGTGCGAAAATCTTAAAGCGGTTCACAGAATACATCTACTTACTAAGTTTCAACAGTATAGCTCTTATAGTTTCGGAAAAAAGTGGCTGTGACATACGGACAGACAGACAGACAGACAGACAGACATGACGAATCTATAAGGGTTCTGTTTTTTCCATTTGGCTACGGAACCCTAAAAAAGGCAGTTAAAACAAAAAAACATTCAAATGATAACAATTATAGTGAGTAGGTACTGGAGCAGGTCAATCCCAAGCCGTTTTATCCTATAAAAATCTTTTACAGTATAAAAAGCCTTTTGGCAAAGTTTTCGCTCTACAAATGTTTTGAATTTATTAATGCTAAGTTCCTGAAATAGGACTGGGAAGCTTATTATAAAAATGTATACTTTGGCATCTAAATAAAAAAATAATTTAAATTTTTTTTTATTATTTATAGATTGCACAATTTAATTCCATCAAGTCCGTTCCATCATCGGAGCACTAGACGTGCGGCGTTACGCCATCGGTACATGGTAAATACAATATGAATACGTAATAGAATAATTGTAGTAATGCATATCATTATGATTTAAGTGTGTAACGTTAGTGACTACCGTCGAGGCGGTATTTAGACCCGAGCCGTGGCGAGGGTCTTAAGAGAGCCAAGAACGATAATCATTAATTACTCACGTATATCTTAGACGTTTTTCAATACACTTGTGAAGAAAATAATCACAATGAGCTATTTACAAGCCTTCAAATATAATTTATTTATTTATTTACAATTTACTTATACAACATTACAGTCTATACTAATGCGTTGTACATAAACAAGAAAAAAAAAGAAGAAAACATAAACATTACTACTAATATAAAATAAAATATCCCACAAAACAAAATAAGACCACGTTTACTTATTTTTCATCCATCCTCTCACAAAACCTCAGACATTCACGACACACATCTATCCACCTCCCAGCAAACAAGTCACACTCTGGTGTTAGAGCCAGAAGAGCATTAAGCACAGAAAGCGCACGAACGAGTGGCGAGTTAGCTCTTGACACTATAATATATACATACCTATATATAATATGAAAGAATTGTGGAAAGTTGCAGTTACAGAAGTAATTGAGATACATAATAGATACAAAATTTGGTAGCAAGATAATATAGAAAAAAAAAAAAACTGGGCAAGCGCGAGTCGGACTCGCGCACTGAGGGTTCCGTGCAAACTACAATTCCCGAATGGAGTCTCGAAGATTTTTCCGAATTGCAATTTTTTTTTTTGGCTCATTTAATAACAAATTTACTGTTTTCAGATATTTTCCTATACCTAGACCTGTGATATAAGACCTTGCTTTGTGCCAAATTTCAGGATTCTGGGTCACCGGGAAGTACCCTATGGATTTCGATCTTTGAGAGTAACAAAATATACGTTTTTTGCGACATAAACGCCCGTATCTTTTTTATTCGTTAACTTAGAAGTTTGATATTTTCACAGCTTGAAGGGACCGCAGACCTGAGTATATGTTAATTTCAACTCGATAACTCCACGCATTCTCGAGATAAAGGGTCTTGACTGACAGTCAAACAGACAGACGGACAACAAATTAATCCTATAAGGATTCCGTTTTATTCTTTTGAGGTACGGAATCCTTAAAATAATGTAATACAATTACAAAATAATACTTTTAGACAAAACAATGTTTATGGATGTTAATAGATAAATAAATATCACTGGCTCACACCCCTACCATCGAAACTCGTATCTTTAAATACACCAATAGGGTTAAAACAGGACGCGACACATTATTGATCGTAGAACCACGCCCACGCTGTAGTCCGCCCACGCCTACCAACCACCTCCCCCCCCCCACTCACCTCCCCTCACTTCAGCAATCGTTTATATCAAACAGACCACTCAGGCACTTTTGAGTTGTCAAAATGTCGGTCAGTCAAATAAAAAGTGAGCTAAATTGCACGTTCCAAAGCTGAGAAGAAGAACGTGCAAGAAATTCCTTGGTTACTTACTCATTTTAAATCATATTATGAGTGACACATAATCTTGGTTACATATTTCTTGTCGCTTCTATTATGTGAGCACAATGTAGATAAATAATGAAAAAAAAAAAGTACTTAATAAAAAAAAAACAGAAAAGTGCGAGTCGGACTCGCGCACGATGGGTTCCGTATCGTCCGTAGCAGAAAAAACGGCAAAAAAATCATAGTAAAGTAAAAAAATTACTGAGATCTCGGAAAAATAGAGTTCAAAATAAATTATTATAGCATTGACTACCTCAGCGAAACTTTTGAAAAAGACTGACTCGATACATTTGCTGGCAAATACTACAAAAACATTAGAAAGTATTGCACCCGCATTCTGATATGTTTTTTTAGTAGCCTATACTGTCCCACTGCTGGGCAAAGGCCTGCGCCAACTTCTTCGAGGTTGAGCTTTTCTTGAGCCACCTCTAACTAGTAGGCATCTAGGTCTCGAACTAGGCATTCTGATTTATCGCAAAAAAAAAAAAAAAAATGATGACGCGCCAGTATGGTCTCAAATCATAGTCTGTCCAAGAGAGGCGAAGAAAATAAAGAAAAATAAAATAAAAAATAGTAATAGCTCTGCCACTAACCTTCATCTTGAAAAGCTGGTAGACCTTCAGGACTTCTGGAGCTTTTGACACTGATGAAATCTCAACAAGTCCAACCCGTCAGGCACGGCAGACGGCTGTTGACGCACTGCGGCATTGCACAAAGCAAGTCTAGTCTAGACCAGCTAGCTGCAGTGCGCAGGTCTGAGCCGCGATCAATACTTCAACGTCATATATCATGTATGCAGTTTATTATGTATTTTATCATAGTTTGCTAGTTTCTTTTTGTTGTAGTTAACGCCATCTATCTTTGAGCGATGGTATTATTTTTTGGTTTCAACGCCATCTGTTGGTGATGGAAAGTACTAATTGTGGAGGAAGATGCACTCATTTGTTATGCAGTTCGGTGCAGATGTCATTGAATATAATCTCTAACTTATCCATTTACTTGGAAATTCCTTTGATTTAATGTAGTAGGTAGGTAGATAAATAATCATGTAAAATAAAGTCTGGTGGCTTTTCTAAATCACTTTTTTTTAAATGTGCGCTTTTTCTAAAATGCTTTCGCATCTCGACGCTCTATTTTTCCAAGCTTAACGCGTTATTTCTTTTCATGGTTTGAGACCCATATTAGACCAGTCAGGAAAAGTGCGAGTTGTACTCGCTAACCGAGGGTTCCGTACAAACTTTCAATACCCGAAGTTTTTTTCCGAATTGCAAAAAACAATGATTTTTTAATGATTTATAAACGGCTTTATCTTTAGATTGCGTTGACTTTGAAGTTCTTATTCATTGCTACTTAGGGTGCAAACGGACTGATAGACAGACAGACGGATAATAAAGTGATCATATAAGGGTTCCGTTTTTATCGACTCGGGTACGGAACCCTAAAAAGCTCTTTGTACTCACTCCTCACTCGACATAATACGAATACTTACTAAAAACATAATTATGGTAAAAATCTTCTAAGATTCCATAACAGAGCCAAAACTTTCCTTTCTCGTCCCTTGCTTACGACATCTATGTATTGCGGTTGGTACTAAAACTCTTTAAAAATTTTCGGGTTCAGCCCACGATTTCATTTTTAAATCATCAAATGACTTTTGCTGGTTTAGGTAATTTCGGAAGTCGGTGTTTCTTTAATAGTTTTGTCTTTTCGTTATTTAACACCGACTTCCGAAATCTAAAATAATTTTGTACTTTTCAGTGTTTATTTCATGAAACCCCAAATAGGTTCGCGCACCTATTGTCTTTCTATTGTGTCTGTAATTTCCACGATTGAAAGGTTATTTAACATTGAAATCGGTTGTATTTTTTTTTTAAAGGTTTCTATTTTAGACTTTTTAGACTGCTATGGTTAAGTACCATAGCAGTCTAAAAAGTCTAAAATACCACCACAAAAAAGTACCTGTCAGCCAAACTTAAATACCTACCTTATAGCCAGAGAGCATCTCATAACGATTCTAGTAATCCCAAACACGGTTAGATTACATTAATTTACCTTCTGGCTTCATCATCAGATCAGTCCGATACATCCCCTCCCTCTTTTCCTTCAGCCAGTCATCGACTACTGTCAATAAACAAAGCAATTTTACTTGTTACGACCAAATCAAATCAAATCAAATCAAAAATATTTTATTTCACATAGGCCTACATGGGCACTTATAAAACGTCAGAAGCTAGTGCACGGTTCCAAATTGGTCGTTTCCTATGGAGAAGAACCGGCAAGAAACTCCATGGTTACTCTTTTAAAAAAGTGGGTGTTTTTACAATATTGATATTATATTATGTAAGAACAGTGTAGACCAGTCAAATATTGTACACAAAAGCACAATAAAAAATTTCTCAGTAAAAAAACAAAGTAAGTCGTAATAGGAAGTAGTCTAAGAGTTCGTGGAGTATACAGTGTTCTCACATTCACAATACAAAAAGAGGCTATATAAAAAAAAATCAGGTATAATATAATGATTACAACTATCAATAAAATGTTAACAAAATAAATTACCAACGAATTTATGACAGTTGAAATATAAATAAAAAATAAAAATATTGCAAAAGCAATGTGTCAGAGGAAAAGAAAAAAAAAAAAAATGTATATCTAATTATTAAAACAAAGGTGGAGCAGTTATAGACAAAATATTGATGATTTACCAGGGGGCCACATGTGCAGAGGTAGTCATTGCCAAACAAGCGTGTCTTCGACATAGTCTTTAACCTTGTAATATGCTTTTTCGGTTAGGACACGCTTGATATGAGATTTGAATTTTCCCTCACTAAGTTCTGTTACCGCCTTTGGCAGCTTATTATAAAAGCGAATGCTGTTTACTAAGAATGACTTGCTAGTCTTAGCTAGTCTCCATTTGGGTAAGACAATTTCGTGTTTACTACGTGTATTTTTGTTGTGAAAATCGCTTCTAATTTTAAAGAGTCCTAAGTTTTTACGAACATACAAAATGCTTTCCAAGATGTAAAGAGAAGGCAGAGTAAGTATATCAATTTCTTTGAATTTATTTCTGAGGGACTCGCGAGGGCCCATTTTATAAATAGCCCGGATTGCTCTCTTTTGTAATATGAAAATTGAGTCTACGTCAGCCGCAGGTCCCCACAGTAAAATGCCATAAGACATAATACTGTGGAAATAAGCATAGTAAACTAACCTAGCTGTGGCTATATCTGTCAATTGCCTTATTTTTCTTACTGCATATGCAGCTGAGCTTAGTCTTCCCGAGAGAGTTCTAATATGAGCACCCCACTGCAGTTTAGAATCGATAGTTATACCCAAAAACACGGTTTCTGTAATAACATCCAGTTTTTTGCTGTCAAGAATTAGATTGACGTCAACTTGAGGGACATTTGGCAATGAAAACTTTATACATTTAGTTTTATTTGCATTTAATAAGAGATTATTAGCTGCAAACCATTTCGAAAGGACAGCCAGACTCTCGTTGACATGCAAGACATCCCCATCTTTTCTGTCTACTTTAAAAATAAGAGAGGTGTCATCAGCAAATAGAATTATATCGGATAAATTAGCCATCATGAAGGGAAGGTCATTAATATAAACTAAAAAGAGGAAAGGGCCTAGAATTGAACCTTGAGGCACGCCCATCTTTACTAAAGACCCCGAGGACGTCACCCCATTAATGGATACTTTTTGCTGCCTGTAAGATAAATAGGAAAAAACAAGATCAGCAGCTCGTCCACGAATTCCGTAATGATGTAATTTACAGATCAGAGTATTATGGTCAACACAGTCAAATGCTTTAGAGAGGTCACAGAATATGCCAATAGCATCCTGGGACCTCTCCCAGGATTCCAAAATGTGACTGATGAGTTTCACTCCTGCATCTGTTGTTGACCTTCCTTTCGTGAAACCAAACTGATGACTATGCAAAATCCTATTTGAATTAAAATGAGACAACATCTGGTCGAGCATGATCTTTTCATAGATTTTACTCAATGCTGGAAGCACAGATATTGGTCTATAAGACGATACGACAGTTCTGCTGTGATCCTATGAGGAGTTCTATGCCATATCTTCGAAGTTCATGATCAGATAATAACAATATGTCAATAGGACTAACTTGAAAGCATAACCTTTCAATCAGAAAAAGAATTTTCCAAATCGGTCCTTAATTGACCGAGATATCGGTGAAAACACATAAAAAAAAACATACATTAAGCCGAACATAGAACCTCCTCCTTTTCAGAGTCGGTTAAAAAGGCGCCCCTTTCCATCAGCAACTCTTCTTTTTTACTATTGATATGCTCGCCCTTGGCCACCTATCAGGTTTGATGGAAAGCGACAGAGCGTGCTTGCCTAGAAATCACTGTTCAATGCTACCTTTGACCATTGATTCAGCATTTCGTCGGTGGACGCGCGGCCTACTTCAAATATTGTCATAGTTGCATATTACACGCATAGAATACTAAGATATTTGTACATTTGTGTGTATTAAGAAAAATTAGTATATAAGCTGTAATATTTGTAAAATAAATCAGATTAGAATTTATTCTTGTCTCATTACCCCTCACTGTGGCCAAGACACCTTTAGCCATCTCTGATCAGTCCTGTGAGTCTGCTGGACTGGCAGTGAGTTTACCCTTCACCCTCACCTGGCATTCCTAACCACTATCCGTCTGTTACCTTAGGTCTCTTGGAGCAGACATCCTGTACTTATTTATATATTTATTTATTACAAATTATATGGTAGGTTAGGGCTGTAGGGCTTATAGGACTTAGGGTCGTAGGGACTGTAGGGCTTATAGGTCTTAGGTTAGGTTCTTTTAATTTACCATATATTCATGTACAGCCGCAACCTTTATTAAGGGGTGATTGTACAATCACTTTTTCACTCTTGACTTAATGCAAAGGCTCTCCGGCAGGAAATTCCACCTCTTAGCTGTTCGCAAAATGACTATTTTCCCAAACGTTTTGTGCGTATAGGTGGGATGTCCACCATGGCGCATCGCCGTACACCTGTTGGTCCTATGATGGAACGGGCTCGTCAAAATTCGACTATGCAATAGGCTAGTTGCCGTAAAAAATGTAATTAGTCCGTCTTTTATATTATTCAAAAATAAGGGACACGTTTTTTAGGGTTCCGTAGCCAAATGGCAAAAAAACGGAACCCTTATAGATTCGTCATGTGTGTCTGTATGTGTGTGTGTGTGTGTGTGTGTAACTATATGATCTATACTGTTGAAACTTAGTAAGTAGGTAGATGTATTCTGTGAACCGCTTTAAGATTTTCACACAAAAATAGAAAAAAAGCAATAAATTTTTGGGGTCCCCATACATAGAACTGAAACTCAAAATTTTTTTTAATCAAACCCATACGTGTGTTTGATTAAAAAAATATCTATGGATAGGTCTTCAAAAATTATATTGAGGTTTCTAATATCATTTTATTCTAAATTGAATAGTTTACACGAGAGACACTTCCAAAGTGGTAAAATGTGTCGTCCCCCCTGTAACTTCTAAAATAAGAGAATGATAAAACTAAAAAAAATATATGATGTACATTACCATGTAAACTACCAACGAAAATTGGTTTGAACGAGATCTAGTAAGTAGTTTTTTTTTTTAATACGTCATAAATCTAAAAAAATACACTATTATTAAAACATCGATCAAAGTTACAACGAACTACAAGAACTTTTATATTATGTTACTTGCTGCTACGGAACCCTCCATGGGCGAGTCCGAGTCGCACTTGGCCGGTTTTTTATTTTATTTGTAAATTAAACCAAAAATGACAAAGATATAGCCCCTAAGTTACGTGTAACGTCACGCCGCGCGCCGTGCTACATTTTTTCGCACGGGGTGACATCACACGTAATCTTTGTTATTTTTGTTTAATCGAAAAAAGAAGAAAAAATACGTGTCCAATACTTTTTAATAATCTAAAATACGGACTAAATAAAATGTAATTATTTTGACCCTAGACACTACCCTATTCTGATGCACACTCACCGAAATACAAACATAGTTATAGCAACTCTTCGGCGATACTGAAGTCTTAGAAGAATCGAATTGACGATTGCACTTTTGCGTTTCAAGACCTCGTTGTCTTTTTCGAACCATCCTGTAGTCCTGATTGCCCTGACCCGAGCGAGCCACGTCAATTATGCTAACATTTCTTTGAAAAACAACCCACTGTCAGCCCGTACCTGTTCCTTACTAGGCGGCAAGTTACTCGTTGCTCGCCATCCACAAGCCTGTGCCCACGGTGATTAGGAATAGCCCTGTGACTCCCGACGCCTCGGGCGTCTCCTACGATGGCAAGGCCGTGAGGATAGCCTCTCTTTCACGCTTCCCCCGGAGAAGGATGTGACTGCTTCTTATAGGAATGGCACGGCTCCAACTTACGATTAGTACTTGGAGTAGCCACCATTTGAATTCTTGAAACATCAGGAACATCTACCACTTGGACGTGAGTCACAATGGCCTATACAGAAAACATTAGATCGGTTCATCGGTGTACATCCAGGTAGGCAAACACAACTTAGCGAAATGGTGTTTTATAAACCCCCTCGGGTATTCGGTGCCCCTGTTCAGAAAATGAGCCACATGTTAGAGTGCTCTGAGAAAATCATCTAATGACATCCCCCGCTCTTGGGCTGAGCGGTAGATAGTGTCAGACTTTTACGGACTGAAAACCTACTCCTGTTTTTCTTTGCTATTGTTCCAGGGCTCCAAGGATAATAATAATAATAATAATAATACTTAATAATATTTTATTGAAATTACTTGAATACAAACATCAATGTCGCCCTGGCTCTTGTACTAGGATATCCTGTATCACAAGAGCCAAGTAGGCTTCGACCCTGCTGGGCCCCTACGGTTGCTGACAACTTCTTGCGGCACGCGTGGAACACTACGCGTTGTTGACGACTTGGGGTCGACCCGGATGGTTACTGGACGGTCGGACGGTGGGCTAGTGTCCTGACACCTGTACTTTGGAGGACTGAATAAGTAGCACTGATTCTGCAGTTAACGTAACCACCTACTGGGCTCAAACAACACCTATAGCGAGTTCACCATCACCAAGAAAATATGTTCTAATCTAGCCCAGTTGCATTATTTTGTGTAATTAATTTCATCACTACTACTCTCTCAAAACGGTAAAGAAAACAACATCGTGAGGGAGTCAGCATTACATCCTTGAAAAATTCTCCAAAAACTCAAGGGCCCAAGTCTGCTATTTTTATAAATTCGTCATTCCAACACGATCCCATTGTCATTTTGCTAAAATTTCGTAATCTGCTAATTCATATGATCGATCATTGACCGGTCAGTGGTATCGTAATAGAGTTGTGGTAGAATGATAATATCGAGCATATTAAAACCACTGCACAATAACGTTCAAATGCTAGAACACTGATCAAATAAACTGTCAAAGTTTTAGCAGATTACCGCATACGTCTAATATTCATTTGTCAATATGTACGAGATTTCTGTGCCACTTCTTTCAATGGAGTGTTAGTGGTTGACCATTGGAAAGTCATAATGACGCCAATTATATTAGTAGATTGCCGAAGTTGTCAAAATCGACAATTATATGACATCAATGATAGACCATTCTGACACTATTGTAATAGCAGACTTGAGGCTCAGACTTGTTACGTCCCAACATGCACTGCAATTGCTGACACCGAAGCGTTATCAATTGGAGAACGGAATTCGACACGATACGGTTGTAACTTGGCTAGGGGGGCTTTTTTATGGTGGGAAAAATCATCCAATGACAACCCCCGCTCTTGGCCGGAGCGGGAGATAGTGTCAGACTCTTACTGACTAAAAGCCCACCCCGTTCCTTCTAGCCTTCATACCGGGGCTCGAGTTCCCTTTTGGATAACCCTGGCCCCAGTAGGCTTCGACCCGGCTGGGCCCCTGTTGTTGGCTAGGGGGGCTGGGACCTTACCATGACGTATTGAAATGGCAGTTGTGCGAGCCAGAGGGAAATAGAGCGATACACCCTACATAACATTGACAGGCCTGTTGGTCTAGTGGTTAGTGGCCCTGACTGCTATGCCGGAGGTCGTGGGTTCGATTCCCACCCAGGACAAATGTTTGTGTGATGAGCATGATCATTTGTTCTGTGTCTGGGTGTAATTTATCTATAATATGTATGTATTTTGAAATATATAAGTATGTTTATCAGTTGTCTAGTACCCATAACACAAGCTCTGCTTAGCTTGGGACTAGACGGCGTTGTGTGGTAGTTGTGGAATATTATATTATATTATTATATTATATTTATAACTCCATCACTTTGACATTTCAATTTAGGTCGTCAAGTGGACGTTTAGAGCTAGCTTGTGGTAAGACTCCGGTAGTATGAAAGGGAAGTATTAGGTTTTCAAAAATAAAACAAAGAAAATACTTAACCTAATTTTCTTATTACTATGATTATATTTTATGCAAATACATATACCTAATGGAACTCCCCTACCTAATCGAAAAAATTGTATATTTAGAGACAAATGCTTAACCTAACCTCTAAAAAAAGGTCTTTGGTTGCCTTCAAGACCTAAGGGTTCGCCAGAGCCTCGTTGGTATCTTCAGCAGGGTGCACCGCGGGCAGGTGAGGTTGACTTTGGATCTGCAGGTGGAGGTAGACCCACTTACACCCCATCGGGGTTGGTGTTACATACTGGATATACATTTCTGTCTTCGAAATGAGCTGCTGGAAGTTTTGGAGGCGAGTGGAAGATGAAACTGAAAATATAAAAAAAATATATTTAGGATTTTTTTAATTGATATAAACTAGTGCTTGACTGCGATCACACCTGATGGTAAGCAGTGATGCAATCGAAATATAGGGTGACTGGTAATTAGTAACCGATAATTATACACGTGATTGTACTCATGATTACATACAACTTTCCCAAAGGAACTTTTTTATACTGATTATTTAACTCATATTATTTAACCGGAACATGTAGTTACCTACACTGATTACATACACCGATGGGTTTCCAAGCGGCGCAGGTGCACTATCACTGTTGTAGGTAAGGTAAATGAGACAAGAGCGTGGCTAACAGCTGAGAGGTCACTATAACTGGTGTAAGGGACAGCCCTCCACAAACTTTAAGGGCTTGCTCAGTAGACGAAACTGAACAATCCACCATAAAAAAATTTTTCAGGAAACGAAAAAAAAATACAGCCTCTCCATACAAACTGTCCAATCAAGTTATTAATTTTGTATGGTGAGGCGGATTTTTGTTTTCGTTTCCTGAAAAAAAATTTTATGGTAGGTTGTTCAGTTTCGTCTACTAAGCAAGCCTTTAAAGTTTGTCGAGGGCTGTCCCTTACACCTTGTATAGAGATAGATAAAACTAATGATTAAAAAAAAAGTTTTTTTGATAAAGTGGTTTGTAATCATGAGTATAACATCGTGTATAAGTATCGGTCACTAATTACCAGTCAATAGTTTATTATATACTTAAGAATGTTTATCAGTTGTCTAGTACCCATAACACAAGCTCTGCTTAGCTTGGGACTAGACGGCGTTGTGTACTTGTGTGATAAATGTGAAAAAAAAAAAATTGAGAGTAGAATAAAAAATAGTATTACTGAGAAACATACCTTCATCTTCAACTCAGTTTATGTGTTACTTAATGAAAAAGGAGCCTGGTTTGCTGCTGTCCATTTAAAGAACCCTTTCACGACTCTCCAATGGATCTGAAAAAGTATTAAAAAAAAAACATTGCAGATAGCTTTTTCACAATTGGCTGAGCCATACGTAAACACTTTCATATAACAAAGACCGCTGCAGGCAAATTGTTGATATATTATTCTTAATTGTTATCTTTACTCCCCTTTTTAACGTTAATAGTTTTCACCCCTAAGTTTAAATGCACAAAAGTGGTGGCGGTCAAAACAAAAAAACTGCTTCCTGTGGGGGTAACGGCCACAAAATATATGAGGTACACAAGTTAATCTCGAAGAGCGCTCGAGCAACGCACTCATAGACACCTCTCACGGACAGGATACTTCGGAGCGCCTCGGCCCGCTCGTCGAACAGGTCCGGCTCAAACGCTCATTAGTGTGCTTCCACCGAGCGTAGGTATAAAAAGTGAAGTACATTCATGAGATTGTCTTCTGTACCTATCTATTTTGTGACGCCGCGCCGTCCCGCGCCACTAACTGCCACGTGCCATCCCATGCTACTTCACCCCAATCCACCCCGCTGCCACTGGGGTGGCGTCGAGGTTTTTTTTACGGGGGGAAATTATTCAATTACTTCTTCCGCTCCAAGGCGGAGCGCAAAGGTGTGTCAGACTTTTACTGACACAAAATTCTTTGAGGCGCACATGGAATACTACCTACACGTTGTCGACGGCCCTTGCTTTTTTTTATTTATTTTTTTATGGTTGCAAAATCATCTAATGACAACCCCCGCTCTTGTGCGGAGCGGGAGATAGTGTCAGACTCTTACTGACTAAAAACCCACAACATTCCTACAAGACTTCATACCTGGGCTCGAGCTATCTTTCGAAACTAACCCTGGCCTCAGTAGGCTTCGACCCAGCGGGGCCCTGCTGTTGCTGACAACTCCTTTGCTAGCATTACTGCTTCGCAGAAGGAGGCGACCGCCTGCCACTCCTCCTCGCTCTGGACCATGGCCTAAACCAGTCGACGACCCTAGCCCAATCAGGACGATTTAGTGATGCTAGAGACTTTAAAAAAAAAACTAGACTTCATTTTACATGACTTAAGTCTGAAGAGAAGACTAAAGTTTTCAGTCTTTAGTAATAAGACTTGGTCATTTTACTAAAGAACTAAAGGACTAGGAAAATTCGAGCTGTTTTTTTTATAATAGGACTCGCGCTTGAGTCGTAATATTTCAATACAGCTCAAGATTTATGGTTAAAATGCAAAGAAAATGTTCTAATTTCTTAATTTCCAAAGTATTAGTGATGCAATACGATTACAGGGCGACCGGAGCGCGACCGGCGAGCTACACATTGCGCGTCGTTCCCAAGCCCGCGCCCACAGTGTCCGGGATTGGGAAGTATGGAAATACATATTAGCCATAAATAAAAACTGAATCACTTACCTCCATCTTGAACTCAGAGGGTCACAGTGTACCAGGGCTCCAGACCTCTGATCCCTGGTGGTAGCCCGAAGCACCGACTCGTCCTGCACGGCAGACGGCTGGTGACGCACTGCGGCATTGCACAAAGCAAGTCTAGTCTAGAATTACTACAGGGCATTTAAACTAGTTTTACTTATAATAGCGACCTTACGGCTAAGAGAATAAAGGTGAGTGTGTTGCAAAATAAATTTGGAACAGGCCATAAATGCAGTGCGCAGGTCTGAAATACGATCAATACTAGGATTTGATATGCGTATAACGACATTGTATAATGCAGTCTTCGAGGTGAATGCTCCAGGGCTGCGCAGGTCTGAAACACGATCAATACTAGGATTTGATATGCGTATAATGCAGTCTTCGAGGTGAATGCTCCAGGGCTCGAGAAATTCAAGTAAAACGTCAAGTTTTTATTGTTCCGTACTTCAATAAGCGTTTCGCCTCGTCATTTATACCGCGTACGTCGAAGGACTGGACTATTTGCCTGCTGCGGTCTTCCCGTCCGATTGTAATTTGGGTGTCTTCAAGGCTAGAGTGAATAGGCTCTTAATAAACTAGTGCGCCTCACCATCAACGATTGCATCACTGCTTACCATCAGGTGGGATCGCAGTCAAGCACTAGTTTACATCAGATAAAAAAAAAAGGAAAAAAAATTGAATCTATATAGGATCACTTTGTTGATAGTTTTGTCACAAAAAAAAATATTTTTGCAATTCGGAAAAATCTTCGTAACTCAATTCGGGAATCGAACAGTTTTCATAGTTGTACGGAACCCTCAGTGCACGAGTCTAACTCGCACTTGCTCTGTTTTTAGCGTTCCGTACCTCAAAAGGAAAAAACGGACCCCTTATTATAGAATCACTTTGTTGTCCGTATGTCTGTCGGTCAAAACCCTTTATCTCGGTAACACATGAAGGTGTGGAGTTAAAATTAAAACCATATACTCTAGTCTGCAGTCCCTTGGAACTGTAAAAAAAAACTTCAGAGTTAACGAAAAAAAAGATACAGCCGTTTAAGTCGTAAAAAAATGTACATTTCGACACTCTCAAGGGAATCAAAATTCATAGGGTACTTCCCGTTGACGTAGAATCCTGAAATTTGGCATGAAGCAAGGTGTCTCATCACTAATATAGGTAAAAATCTGAAAACTGTTTTTAGTTACAAAACTCGTAATAATTTACGCATGCACGAAATTAATTTCTTCAAGAAAACGTCAGCTGAGCGAGTCCAATGACCTGTAGGTAGTTTATTCGCAACGCCGACTACTACCTACAGGCCAATTAATTTCGTACATGCGTAAATTATTACGAGTTTTGAAAACAAGGTACTTTATTTTTTTATTTTATCTTTACAAATCGATAGTGTTTCATGCACCGCATCGACCCTCCACGGGATTAAAACGATCAAAATTTAACGGGGTATAGCACAGAGCGACTGCCTATCATACCTCCAGAACTCAGTTCATTTATTAATAGCTGACCCGGCAAACTTCGTACTGCCCAACCTCAGATTAAATACCTACAGATATAGCCACCGCGTGGCCACACATGAGACAGCACTATAACACTAAAATGAGGTTATTACGTAAACTTTTTCATAGATAAGACCACAGAAATACACTTAAAACTTAACTATAGGAGTCTATTTGTTATACATAAACTAAAACTATTACTTTAATTGCTGAAATTATTCTAAAGGCATAAAAATTGACTCGAGTTGACCTCAAAGTGACAGTGATAGGCCTTTGTTTGGCTCACTTTTCAAAGTGAGCCAAGCAAAAAAGCGGCACGCCGAATGAGACAGAGAATGTTAGGTTTTGTCTCAATTTTCTTACTTGTTTCGTATAACTGCTTCTCACTTTCGCACTTCCATAGAGTCGCATGGTTATATCTAGAGGTATATAATCTAAGTGCCCAACAGTCAATGAATGTAGTTTATTTTTCGATATGGTCAACCGATTGCGATGAAACAAAGCTTAAATACTTAATATTATTATCCTTCTTCTTCCTGCCCTTATCCCATATTACTTGGGGTTTGGGGTATATTATATTAAGTTGTATCTCAAACCCCAAGGGAACGTTGGAAACACAGAACAGAGGAATGTAGATAGAAATCGCATAGCACTTCATTTGTATCGGGACCAGCGTACCCAAACTCACACAAAGACAGGTATATCATATTTCATAACACTAAGAAATTCTTAATGTGATTGAGCATTTTAATATTAATTGAAAGAAGGCAGTTTATCCATCGTTCCGTTTTAGAAAATAAACCATCGTTTAGTGTACACAGAGTTGTTTGTTATCTACCCTTTAACGTATTACCTCGCATAGAATAATTATGCGAACAATTTCCACTATTCCCCACAAGATGGCTCTATAATATAAGCAATGAATTAAGAGCTCTATTTACTTGTTATAAAGATTAATGTTTCATAAATAAAGTCATTGCTAAACGTCATTTTCTAGAGATGTACCATTAGCGTTGCCTTATTTTATCGATGTTGCGTTTTATAAAAGTCAACAGTAGAAGTTGATAAATTACAAAAACAAAATACCTACGTATTTTTAATTTTATTTATAAGGGGCTTGTAGCTATTTCATTAGCCATGAAATTACTCATAATTGAAATTAAAGGTTTCTTTTGATGCTGAAAAACAATTAGAGCGAATAACGTGACAACAATAAATTGTAGCTGTTTCTCGCTTTTTGCAATTGAAAATGTAAAAAAATAGTCTAATTGATAAAATAGATACGTAAAAACAGGTAAAGTCAAAAATACTGACTGATAAATAATAATTAATTTGTTCATAAGTATGTTTTAAAAAACACTTCTTCACGTAATTTTTTACGTCAGTTTAAATAAACGAAGCCGGTGTTTCTTGGCTGACTACAAATTCGCTTTTAGAGTCCATACAGATTTGAATAGAACTGTAACATCTTGACCTTCTTCGAGATTGCTAGGGTTCGGTATAACCAGATTTAAAAAAAAAGTGACTTCTTTTTCTTCTACCAATATCTAGAAATTCTTCAAAGCTAAAGTTTTGGCACTGCTGTGTCGGTAATGTATTTCTATAAGCTTTTAATTAAACAGTTTGATCCTTCAAAGTGATTTGAGAAAATTGTGCTAGTTTTTGTAGGAAACCAACTTTGCCTTCCAGTCTGTCTGTATCTTTAGGAAATATGAAGTCACAAAATAACATGAAAGCTACATTTTGAACCCATGGAAAGTTTAACCCTGTTTACATTTTATTTAGCTAAAATTAAAATAGTGTGCGTTTATAATTTTGTCGAAGCACTTGAGTATTTTCTTTCCCGATACAACAAAGAACATTATAATTTTACAATATCGATAACTCACTATCGATAATGGTAACCTTCAATTGAGCCGCTGACAGTGACATTTGGTGAATGTTTTAGAATATTTTTTTGAAAGTAGACCTTATACGGTACAAAATAAAGTCAACTTCTATTTGTTTTTTTTTTATAAGATCTTATTTTTCAAAAATAATCAAAATAAAATAAACCAGGCCTAACCGATGATAGGATATAACAACATTTGATAAATTCTTGGTTTTTCTGTCGTGTTTGCACTTCAAAACAGCACAGATGGCATTTTTATATTTTTTTATCTAGTTATTATCACCGTGGCAACCGTAACTAGACTGATGTGCGCGGCGCATGCGCAATGGAGCATAAGCGGTACTCCGCAAAACTCGGGGTACGCGCGCCCCGCCTACTTACTCCTTCTATTTACTGTATGATTCCTATGTTCTGTGGTTGGAAACGTACGAAACCCGCCGGCGTTCGCGCGTGATTTCGCGCCATTCGGTTGAACACTAAAATTATTAAAAGTCCGCGTAGACTATTAAAATTTTGAGCGTTTTATTTATTGGTTATGTATCTAAGAATGTAAATAAGAAATTTCATAAAGTAGTCTGTAAATTTTGAAAATAAGCAACCTTTCCATTTTTCACCTATTTCAATGCTTCGGGGTCTCAGGGGTTAAGTGTGTGTATTTAGTTAAAATTGTGTGAATTTTAGTTTAGTGTATAAAAAATCACCTACATTGATTTTGTACATTTTACGTGATGCGCGCAGAACGAAAAACTTCCACGGATTTATTAGGTTTACGGTTTTATATGTAGAGTTAAACAAACCGAAACCAACGACTTTACGCACTTTTTTGCTACTATCCGAAAAAAAAATCTCTCTGTAAAATCTAATTGTAGGTATGCGAAACTGCAATGTGCTATTTTCTTCCAAATCATTTACTTTATAGATAACACTTTCGATGCCAAAAATATAGAATAATTCGTTCATGTGCTTGTAGCGACATGTATTTCGCCACATTGGAACTAAAATTCTAAAATCCTGCATAACTATCAGAGTTCTCGACCGTCAAAGTAAAGTTACCCGGACCAGACCATACACGATACTCGCTTGGTGGGCGAAAGTAGAATCTTTTATTTCTTTGGCTACCTTGCCAGAAAGAGAGGTAGAAAATTTACTGCTGTCAGGAAAAGAAGATGGCAAAAGACCTTTTTTTATGGTGGCAAAAATCATCCAATGACAACCCCCTCTCTTGGGTGGAGCGGGAGATAGTGTCAGACTGTAACTGACTAAAAGCCCACCCAGTTCCTCCTAACCTTCATACCGGGGCTCGAGTTTCCTTTCGGATAACCCTGGCCCCAGTAGGCTTCGACCCGGCTGGACCCCTGCTGTTGCTGACAACTCCAAAAACAGTGCGCGCCGTCGACGACTTGGGCTTGGTCCGGACAGGTACCGGACGACCGGACAGCGAGCTAACCATTGCTCACTGTCCGCAAGCCGTGCCTATGGTGGTGGCAAAAGACCTAGAGGCAAGAGTCCAATATCTTGGTTAGACAAAATCCGTGCTACACTTTATACCACAGTCTGCGACGCCATCCACATCGCCGAAGATAGGACGACATTGCGGAATGTAGTCCACGAAATAGTTATTCGACGAGGTCGTGTCCCACAGCATTGAGGTTGTGTATCCTCCCTTTTCAACGAAGATTTCTGAGGGATGTCAGTAATAACCTAGATAATTCGCCTGTACTCTTCCAACTTTATCTGGACATTACTGACACCCCGTGCCTTAGCGAAGGAGGAGGCCGACTAGCGAAGGAGGAGGCCGACCGTATCAGGCAACGGCGGCGCTCACAGCGCCCCAGCCGCCGCCAGGATTCCGATCCCGATTTCCGGCCACCGTAGGCGCGGGCTTGCGGATAGCAAGCAATGGGTAGGTCGCTGTCCGACCGTCCGGTAACTGTCCGGATCGGGCCCAAGTCGTCGACGGCGCGTACTGTGCCCGCGCGCCTCAAGGAGTTGTCAGCAACAGCAAGGGCCCAGCCGGGTCGAAGCCTACTGGGGCCAGGATAGTTTCGAATGGTAGCTCAGCCCCGGTATAAAAGCACGAAGGAACCGAGTGGCTTTTTAGTCAGTAAGAGTCTGACACTATCTCCCGCTCCGCTCAAGAGCGGGGGTAGTCATTGGCTGATTTTCCCCACCAAAAAGAAAAAACACCACGTGTCTCGAAAAGCACGTAAAGCCGTTGGTCCTGGTTGTCAATCGTAAATCTTTGATAGTCGTCACAGGTAGTCAGACGCCAAAAAGTCTGACCATCAATCTATCAAATGGTGTCAGAATGGTCTGTCATTGATTTCATAATTGTTGATTTTGACAAGCTTGGTAATCTACCTACTAATATAATGCCACCATTATGACTTTCCAATGGTCAACCACTGACACTCCATTGAAAGAAGTGACATAGAATGGTAATCTCGTACATATTGACAAACGAATATCTAACGTAAGCGGGAATCAGCAAAAATGTTGATGTTCTTTTGATCAATGAACTACCATTAGAACGTTATTGTGCAGTCATTGCTTTTAATAAGCTTGATATTGATAATCTACCACAACTTTAGTATTTAGTATTGATCGGTCAATGGTCTCGCCATTGACCGATCAATGATCGATCATTATGAATTAGCAGATTACGAACTTTTAGCAAATTGACAATGGGATCGTGTTGGAATGACGAATTTATAAAAATAGTAGTCTTGAGCCCCAGATTGTGGCGGTCTGATAGACAGTCATCATCATCATCATCACAGCCGATAGACGTCCACTGTTGGACATAGGCCTCCCCCAAGTGTCGCCACAATGAACGATACTGCGCGTCCCGCATCTATCGGATTCCCTCAACCTTCACAACCTTCAGTCCACCTTGTAGGAGGCCTTCCAACGCTGCGTTTTCCGATACACGTTCGCCACTTCAGAAACTTTCGGCCCTTTTTTATGGTGGGAAAAATCATCCAATGACAAACCCCGCTCTTGGGCGGAGCGGGAGATAGTCTCAGACTCTTACTGACTGAAATATCCAACCCGTTCCTTCAAGCCTTCATACCGGGGCTCGAGTTCCCTTTCGGACAACCCTGGTCCCAGTAAGCTTCGACCCGGCTGGGCCCCTGCTGTTGCTGACAACTCCTTGAGGCGCGCGGGAACAGTGCGCGCCGTCGACGACTTCAGCTTGGTCCGGACAGTTACCGGACGGTCGGACAGTGAGGGAACCTTTCGGCCCCAACGGCCATCTGTTCTGCGAGCAATGTGCCCTGCCCATAGCCACTTAAGTTTGACGATTCTTCGTGCTATGTCCGCAACGTTGGTTTTCCTGCGAATATCTTCATTTCTGATTCGATCACGCAAGGAAACTCCGACCATAGTCCTTTCCATGGCCCTTCAGGTGAATTTAAGCCTTCTGATGAAGCCCATTGTGATAGGCACTCGCTCCCTGTAAATCACGGATATTTCTACTGAAAACCAACCCCAAGTTAATTAGGAAAAGGCTATAGAAATGATGACAATATTAATAAGTACACACACACAAGATGTACGGCGTTGCGCCACCAGTACATGGTAGACATCCCACCCATACGTACAAAGCGTTTTGAGAACACATTCATTATGTGTACGGCTAAGGAGTGGAATTCCCTGCCGGAGCCTGTGTTTCCTGATAGCTAGGGGTCTTTAAGTCAAGAGTAAATAGGTTACTTCTAGGCAAGCGTGCTCCTTCGTCGGCCACATCATTGCTTACCATCAGGTGAAATGGTGGTCAAACGCGAGCCTATCAATAATAAAGAAAAAGTATGAAAGGACAGTATCATAGAAGGAACAATTAGGAATAAAACGATTTTTTTTTTTCATATTATTGTAATTTTTGTAACAAAGTTACAGGCTATTTACAAAAATGTACAAAGTGCTTAGACTAACCTAAAATCACTGTAAGTTCAACAACACCAACTAATAGTCTGCGTTAGTTGTGAAATATTATATCTATGTATGCACTTACATCTAGTTAATTCTATAAAGATAAATGCATTACATTACGGGAATAGAATGCATTTACCTGTAGCAAGACCATACGTTCAGGTGTGGATCCAAGTTTTGGAGTTCAAAAGACCAGACTTTTTCAACTGGAACTGGTCCCAAAATTTAAAAAAATCTAGGCCTCTGATCCCCTCCTGTATCCACATCTGCCCCAAGTCTAAATATTTAATCTCTTTACTCTTACTGTAGTTTTATACTCGAAGTTTTGTAAGCTGTTTTTAAAAATGGAATTTTTAAAAAGAACTCACAAAATTTCACTCAAGAATTCGAAAAACAAGCTCCATCGTTTCTCGAATTCTTGATGAGATAAATACAAGTAACTTAGATATTTTAAAGTTAGTCGTATATGCCTCAACATAAAAGTATAAGCACTGTCACGGCTCTGCCGTTGGCAGCGCAGAAAGACTCTTCCCAAATGAGGTTAAGATGAAGTGTTCCAGAACCTCATGAGTGGAGATCCGCCAGAGCCTCGTTGGTGTCTTCAGCAGGGTGCACCGCGGGCAGGTGAGGTTGACTTTGGCTCTGCAGGTGGTGGTAGGGCCACTTACACCCCATCAAGTAATGTCAAGGTTGAAAGGCTGCATACTGCAAATTCTTGTTTATCAGAGATCTGAAATAAGGAAAAAGGTTATGTTAAAAAAAATATGTAAGCGTGGAGATTTCGGTCGGATGATAAGTTATTTCTTTTTAGAGTAAGTTTAAAATTCACCATGTGCCAAAGAAGAATCTTTGATTTCTTTGCCCACATTGCCAGAAAGTGAGGTGATAACTTGGAATAGTAGATGGGAAAAGACCGAGAAGCAGGACTCCGAAACGTTGGTCCGATGAATCCATGCTACAGTGGATACCATAGTCTGCGATGCCATCCACATTGCCGTAGATAGGACATCATGAACGAGTCCACAAAAAAGTTATTCGTCGAGGTCACGACCCTCAGCATTAAGGATAAACAGATCAAGGAGGCAGAGGAAGGTACGTTTATCGTACAGCTGGCAAAAACAGAACCTTTAGGTCACTGTTGTTTTCCGTTTATTTGTCTCCCTTTTTTCCAAGAACGCGTGGAGGTATTAAACTGAAATTAACATCAAATACTAAGGTCTACTACTGCTTGAAATAGTGAAAAAATTAAAGTTCTAAATCAACGCAATCTGAAGATAGTCTGAGAAGAGAGTCTGTAGTTAGTTCCCGTTGACCTAGAGTTCTGTAGCCCGATTCACGTAATCAAAACCGTAAAGATATCGTAGCGATTAATTCTTTTAGGCCATTTCCGTATTCACATCCATCAATCGAGTTTGAACGACACCTATTTTAAAGTCGTTTAATCGAAGAGTAGATTTAATAAAAAAAATCTGTATTTCATTATCCTATGTAGAATACTTATTTATGTAACTGGAAATAAGTCGTCGATAGATCGTTTAGTTTCGAGCCAGTTGAGTTGTCGTTTTATCCAATTGGGATTGTGTAGTAGATTGTGTAAATAAGGAACACGTGAATACCGCTTTTGGATAGGACTTCGATCGAACGACTATAAAACTTCAACGATATTTAGCTTGTTTGATTTTACGTGAATCAGGCTACTGGGAAGTGGCATGAAGCAAGGTCTCAAGGGGTAGCTAATCTAAATATTTGATATTAATTTCGGCTTAATAGCTCTATGCAGTCCTAAAAAACGGTCTTGTCAGACAACAAAGTAATCTTGTAAGGGTTCCATTTCTGCCGAATAAGGTACAGAACCCTAAGAGTAGTTAAATTTTGAGGTAAAGAAACTTACCTTCATCTCTTGCCGTGAAATTCGCTGCATCAGGCACAGGTTGCAGTGATGACGGCTCGAAGGACCAACTATCAATGGTCAAGTCAGTCTATTAGGTGCTGCTTGCAGCTATAGCGACCCGAAGGACCAACAGAAGGATGATGATAATGTCTTATGAGTTCACCATAAGACCTGAAAATTGTAACCACAATTCTTTACTCACTCTTATGCACAAAATGTTTAGGAAACACTTTGACTGTGCGCACAGCGAAGTGAAATTTTTTGACGCAGTCTATTTTTCCTGTTAGCTACAACCAGGGATTCTTTGGCTCCACGCCCACGGCGACTTTTTTTAACGGTGCTGTAGTGCGTTCGCATCGATACAGTCGTGATGCTGTAGCGCGTTAGTAGCGCGTTGGCATTTTTTCTATAACGCTTACAAATGCGAATAAGGCGCGTTAGTAGCGATACAGAAGCATCGCAACAAAAAGACGTCGTTGGCGTAGTCAGGAGTGTTTAGGCTACTTTTGGGCAAGCGTGCTCTATCTTCGATCACATCATCGCTTAGCATTTAGTGATTTAGTGTTTATACGCAAGCCAATTAATAAAAAAAAAAAATGTATAAAGACGAAGAGATGACCACACTTTTTTAATTACAGGCACCACTGTGATCCTTCCTCCCATTGTGTTGGTTTCCTCGGCAGCCTTTGATTCTGCACAGAAAATACTTCTATCAAGAACGGAATCGACACATCTAAGGCTGCCATCAGATGGACTGCATCGCAGCTACCGCACGCAGTCCACATATTCAACTGCATGAAGTTTGATCTTTCTTTGCGCAGTTGACGCCACGCATCTAGCCTAGTAGCTTAATTTATGATTTGATCTTTAAGTGCCTCAAAATAAAATTGCCAATGTCAATGTGCGTTTGCTCTTTGTAATTAACTGCACACTGACTGTATGCGGTTAGCGATGGACAGCGTGCGTCGACACTACACGACTGTAGCCGACCGCGTAAAGTTGAAGGCACGACTGCATGCAGTTGATATTGACTTAATTCGACTGCAGCCGACCGCGTGCAGATATCATGACTGCACGAAGTCGAACGTACAACTGCATGCAGTTAAATATATCGACCGCGCGCGGTCGCTGCGATGCAGTCCGTCTGATGTCAGCCTTACTGGCCAATGAGGATCAATCAAATAATAGCAAATCCGATTTTTACTAAGTAGGTACATTGTATGTATAATATTTTACTGAGCATTTAATTTTTTAAATTATTAAAATCCGTCAAGAAATTGTTGATTTATTAAAGTTGATGACGTCATCTGTCATGAATTCATGATCTGTGCGACGAACAGCGAAAGACTGCGCTGCCGTTTTCGCGCAGTGGAAACCGATCATGACAGATGACGTCACAGCGAGTTGCTTCATTCTCGGGCGCGTTTCAGGAACTAACACACTAAAATTGTTGTATCTTCGTCATTTTTGATGCGATTTAAATAATTTCTTCACAGTATTTACTGTTTTCTTTGATGCTATAAATTTGCATACTCCACAAAAATTATGACTGATCCTCATTCTGATATTCATTCTCACTCCATTCAGATTAAGAGCATCTTACAGTTTTCAAAATTTCTAATGATACATTGCACTGAATTACACACAAAAAAAATGAACAACTTAAATAAATGTGTCAATAGTTTCACCACGAGGTATTTTGCAAACTTATCCTTAGTTTTGAAAAAAAAAAATATCTTCTCTCAAAAACAGCTAAATCGACTTATCCTCGTAAGGCCCAGCGACCTAATTTAAGGATAAAAATATTTAAATATTCCGGCCCAAGATACTTTTTAAAATCATGAAACTACAGCCCAACGACCTAAGCTTATGACATGATATTTAAGCGTTATTTTTTATTTAAATAATCCCAAGAAAGTATTTACCTCAAACATATTATTTCAATATATTTTTTTCATCTCTTTAGGTATAAGAAATACCGCTTAAAATAATTTAGCCAAAAGCAATACATTTTGTAAAATTTTTTACTACCCTAAAGTTCTGGGCCACAACTACTTGCGCCTAATCTTAGCACATTGGGTCGTTATTTATATCAAGCTAAATTTAGGTTGGACCTTACGAGGCTATTGTATTTGTATACTAATTAAAACTAAATATATACAATAACTCTTACCTAAAATATGGGGTCAAAAATTCCTCCGCATCGCTGTCGACTGGAAGTGTGCCCAAAAGACTGGCGGCATTGCCACGTTGTATAGCAATGCTTCATCTCTGACCAAGGTAAAAGCCAGCCCTTGGGTCACGCGAGGTGTCAACAAGGCGTTTCGATAATTCTTTAAAAAGCGTATGAGCACTCGGTCGGACCCCACGGCCCAAGAGTTTCAAGCCCTTTCTACTTGTAGGATTAAAAAAAAATTAAACAATTTTCTCGATATAAAGAATAGGTTTGCAAATATCTCCTAGTGAAAATGTGTGCACACCTATTTAGTACACATTCATTTTTTTTTTTTGTGCAATTTAGTGCGGTGTATTTTGAAAACTATAATTATTGCCTTTTTAGATGTTTCTTAAAGACTCTTCTCTTAATGATTCCTACCTCAAATAAAAAGTTACCGGTAGTCGCATGACGATCCTTGGCCACCGTAGGAGTTGGTAGCTCGACATCCGGCCGTCCGGTTAAAGCTGAGCCCGAATTTTCGATGGCACGTACTGTCTCACGCGCGCCTCAAAGAGTAATCGTATCAGCAACACTGTAGGAGCCCCGTAGGGCTGATGCTCGCTGGGGCCATGGGGATTGTCTGAAAAGGAAACCGTGGTCAATCAATCAATCTTTATTTGTGAACATAAGTACAGCTGCCACTACGGATATTGAACGCTCGGCGTCAGAGTGGGGATCGCTTTGCGCATTCCATACATTGGCGATCCAATCGTCGTCGTTGTTAGACACATGCTGCAAGCGCAATGAACGAATCACGAGTGTCGTTTATGACGCGATGCGCAGCGAGCCGATCAGTGACGCTCCCCGCCCCCGCGTCTCACGTCGCACCACCTAAAGAGACCCGATTTTTGGCTTCTGCGCAACTTGAAGCCAGCGTTCAATATCCGTGATGGCAGCTGTATTACAATACACAGGTCTTGTATATAACAATTTTAGTCGTGCTCTATGTCCTACCAATGAAATTGGTGTACAAATATATTACGAGTATTATAGTCTTTTAGTAAGTGATCCATACAATGCAATGTCAAATTATGTCAAATAAATGTAATATTAATAATAAATAAATTATAAACATTTTTTTTTTATTGTAGATAGATTCGCGCTTGACCGCTATCTCACCTGCCCCCCTAGCCAAGTTACAATCGAATTCCGTTCTCTAATCGGAAACGCCTCGGTGACAGCAATTGTAGAAAACGATAAGTTGGTAGCCATGTTGACGCGCCTGAGTCGGCCGCTCGTTCTACAGTGTAGCGTTTGTATAACAAAGGATGTAGCGTTAAATATTGTAGAAACTATTTTGAACGATGTGAACTTTGCTACGAATTGTCTATTCGTTTGTTCTGATCACGCGACTTTACGTTGAGATGACGTCATTCCCATACGTTTCATCACTTTTCGACAGCGTTAACGATTGCAGAATAACAACTTGGCTAAGCGTGCTGATGGAGAGCGACGATGCGGTCGACGATGGAACGCGCTTACCTAGAAGAAACCTGTTCACTCTCGACTTAAAGATTCCCGGGTTGTAGCTATCAGGAAACACATGTCAATAGTAATAGTAAAGGGCTGATAATGTCATAGTTTATCATTTAAAAATTCTTCAATAGAGTAATAATAAGTCTTGACTATTAGAAAAAAAAAAACAATTTACTTTTGAATTTGCGGACATTATCTTCATTTATTATACAGTAGGCATTACGGATCTTGAGCGGTTGCGCAGAAGTCAAATATTCGGTCTCTTTAGTGGTGCGAAGTGAAACGCGGGGGCGGGGAGTGTCAGTGATTGGCTCGCCGCGCCATCGCGTCATAGACATCACTCCTCATTTGTTCCCTGCGTTGCTGCATGTATCTAACAACGAAGACGATTGGCTCGCCAATGTATAGAATGCGCAAAGCGATCCCCACTCTGACACCGAGCGCTCTGCCTATTGTACATTTTGGTAATTTATTATAGACCGAATGGTTCTATAATACAGTACATAAAGTAACTGAAGGACGCAGGCGTGTTTTAGTCAGTAAAAGTCTGATACGCCCCCTCGCCCCTCCCTAGAACGACAGAAATCATTGGATGATTTCCTAATGTCAAAACAGGCCTTCGTTTTTTAACTAGTCAAAATTATTTTAAGATCAATAAAAACAACTAAGTGCAACAACAACAACACAACAACACCACCATCATCATCAGCCTTTTTAATGTTCTCACTGCTGGGACTCAGACCTCCTCTCTAGGAGGGACGCAAGCCCAGTGCGGGTTGGTGAATGTCACATGTCTTCGAATTTTTGGTTCTAGCAGATGCCGGTTTCCTTACGATGTTTTCCTTCACCGTTTTGAGAGCAGTGGTGATGAAATAAATTACACAAAGTAATGCGCCAGGCTGGGTTTGAACCCACAACCGATAACTCGTAAGTCGGGGCCGATACCATTCGGCCACCACGGCTCAAGTACTTTATGTAACGTTTGTCTTTGTGGATCGTGCATTGTGGCGACGCTTGGGGGAGGCCTATGTCCAACAGTGGACGTCTGTCGGCTGAGATGATGATGATGATGACTTTATGTAATTAATAATATTATTTTATTGTTTCTTTTAGTTTCGTTCCAAGTTATAATAATAATAAAACAAAACGGGATTTTTATTTTTTTAACGAGTATAAAAGACCTACAATCAGCCGGTCAAAATTATTTTAAGTTTAACAAGAACAACTAAGGGCAACAACAACAAACCACAACAACACCAACAACAACACAACAACTAAGTACCTTTATTCTGAATCCAGATTCGAGGAGAACTGGAGGCATTGGAGCCCTACTCCAATGCCAATGGATAGCCATCCAGTTCACTCTGAACCGGGTTTCAGGTTAGAACTCCCGTGGCAGCTCGGAGAACCAACTCGTCGCGCACGGCAGCCGGCTGGTGTCGCACTGCGACGTTGCACAAAGCAAGTCTAGTATAGCCTAGCTGGTGCACTGCGCAGGTCTGAGTGTCTGAGCCGCGATCAATACTGCGACGTGAGATAGTAGAAACTATAGACTGGCCTGTTGGTCTAAGGTAGGCGCCAAATGAACGTGGAATAATGCTACCCACCCACGTCAGACCTTTTACTACCTTACTCTACCATACTCTACCCCACTCTACCCTACTCTACCCTACTCTACCCTACTCTACCCTACTCTCCCCTAAACTACCCTACTCTACCCTACTCCACCCTATTCTACCCTACTCTACCCTACTCTACCCTACTCCACCCTATTCTACCCTACTCTACCCTACTCTACCCTACTATACCCTAATATACCCTACTATACCATACTCTACCCTACACTACCCTAATTTTAATTTTTTATTTCAATAAAACATCAACAAAAAAAAAATTAGCAAAATCGGTTCAGCTGTCGATTCATTTTTATATTATAGACTAGACTTGTAGAGCTTAAAACACGCCACGCGACGCTACGCGATGTCGTTTTACGTAGAAATCAGGCGTGTTACACTAGTACATACTATTGCAGCCTAAATACTAAATCACTTACCTCCATTCTTGAATTTAAAGACACATAGTACACTCAAAGCCCGAAGCCCCTGTGGCAGCTCGCAGCGCCAACTCGTCGTACACGGCAGACGGCGGGCGAGGCACTGGTATTAGATTCAGAACAAAGAATGTCTAGTCTAGAATCTAGGCGTACTGCGCAGGTCAGAGAGGGACGATCAATACTGTAATGTAAAGGAGTTCGCATGACCTATTGCTCTCGTTAACTTAAGGACTGAGTAAAAAATTTTATTATACTTTTAACAAGCTCGCTGTACAGCCATTTTTCATGGTCTTTCAACCAGTGCGTGTGAGGTCTTTTAGAGGCAAAGTTGAAGTTCTTTTCAGTGTGAATGAGACCTTTCCGGCCTCACATTTTTTTTTTTCTAAAAAACACTGCCGCAAATTTTATCTATTTGTTTCTGTTATATTCATTGATTTGTTAACATAGCTGTCCCTTGCACAGAGTAAAAGAAAGCGTTTTTGACTGCCGCACCTGCTATAAGTTACGAATGTGGCTTGTTCGACCTCATAACGCAGTGAGCGTGTTAATAGTCCAGTGTCTGAGGCTACCCTTTGAGCGCCGATTGTACATTCATCTGTACACTTCAATGACCTTTAAAAACGCTTAATTTATGTTTTGTACACACGTTTGTACGTAATTTGTTATTTTAGCGGCAGCAGAAACACATCATCTGTGAAAATTTCATCTATCTAATTACCACAGTTCATGAGATATAACTTGAGGAGGAGTGGCAGGCGGTTGCCGACTTCTGCGAAGCAGTATCTAATGCTCGCAAAGGAGGAGGCTGAACGCGTCAGGCAACGGCGCTCTCGCCGCCGCCGCCGGGAGTCCGATCCCGGTTTCCGGCCATTGTAGGCGCGGGCTTGCGGACAGTGAGCAATGGGTAGCTCGCTGTCCGGCCGTCCGGTAACGGTCCAGACCAAGCCCAAGTCGTCGACGGCGCGCACTGTTCCCGCGCGCCTCAAGGAGTTGTCAGCAACAGCAGGGGCCCAGCCGGGTCGTAACCTACTGGGGCCAGGGTTATCCGAAAGGGAACTCGAGCCCCGGTATGAAGGCTAGAAGGAACGGGGTGGGCTTTTAGTCAGTAAGAGTCTGACACTATCTCCTGCTCCACCCAAGAGCGGGGGTTGTTATTGGATGATTTTTCCCACCTTAAAAAAATGAGATATAACTTAGTCACAGACAGGCAGACAGATTGACGGACAGACTACAGCGAATAGGGTCCCATTTTACCCTTTGGGTACAAAATCCTAAAAAAACAGTAAAAAGTGCAAAATAACTTCAATTTCGGAAGTCAGTGTTAAATAACGAAGATGCAAAGAAATACCGACATCGGTTCACAATATTGACTGGAAGAATCGGTGAACATTATATAAAAAAAAAAATACATACAGCCGAACATAATAACTTCCTCCTTTTTGAAGTCGGTAAAAAATTATTTTATGGTAATTATATATTCGATTTAGATTAACGCCATCTATGGGTGAATAATAATAATATTTCACAACTGGAAAAGGGAGAGGAGGCCTTCGCCCAGCATTGGGATATAAATGAGCTAACTATAATAATAATAATAATAATAACGTGATTGACGTGTGTCGGGTATGCCATCGTCCGGGTGAGTCTATCAGACATATTATCTCTGGTTGTTCTCGTCTGGCTAACGGCGAGTACTTGCACAGGCATAACCAAGTAGCTAGGATTCTTCACCAGCAACTTGCTTTCAAATACAACCTTGTGGATTCTGAGGTACCGTACTACAGGTATGTGCCCGACCCAGTTCTTGAAAATGACCATGTCACGATGTACTGGGATCGGTCTATCATTACTGACCGGACTATTGTAGCCAATAAGCCGGACATTGTGGTGATAGACCGATTAGCGCGCCGCGCAATGATAGTCGATGTCACCATCCCGCATGACGAGAATCTCGTGAAAGCTGAGAAAGAGAAACAAATAAAATACCTCGACTTAGCACACGAGGTTGTCGATATGTGGAATCTGGACTCGGCTGTCATTGTGCCGATTGTCGTGTCCGTCAATGGCCTTATAGCCAAAAGCTTCGACGACCACCTGTCGAAGCTGTCGTTGCGCGGTTGGATCAAGGGCCTGATACAGAAGGCAGTACTCCTCGATACGGCTCGCTTTGTGAGGAGGTTCCTGTCTCTGGAGCCCTAACCACCGGTAGCGTGGACCCTGCTCCCGACACCGGCGGACCACTATTTTTATATTTTTAAATGTTTTTTTTATATGTATTTTTAAAAAATATTTAAAAATGTAAATTATCTGTAAAATAGAAAAATAAAGGAGATAATAATAATATTCCACTAATATCACACAGCGCCGTCTAGTCTCAAGCTAAGCAGAGCTTGTGTTATGAGTAGGTACTAGACATCTGATAAATACACTTATATATTTCTAAATTAGGGTTTGGGAATTCCCGACATATTCAAAGTCCTGGGACACGAGACAGCCTACAGTCAAAGTCCCGGGACACGAGGCAGCCTACAATCAAAGTCCCGGGAATTTCCGGTACTTCTAGACTTAGGATTTTTTTTGTAGTTTTTTTTATATGGTTTGATCCTATTGCTAATAACATTCGTAGACTCAGAAATGTGTTGAGCACGTAACATAGAACGTAGCACAAAATCAGATGGTTAGATGGTTGGCGCATTAGTTTATGAAGAACCTATTCACTCTAGCCTTGAAGTCAGCTAAATTATAACCGGTACGGAGATGCAGCAGGCAAATTCTTCTAGTCCTTCGATGCACGTGGTACATAACAAACGACAAGGCGAAACGCTTAGTTCGGACCGTAAAGGTGTTTTCAATGTTATGGTGGATACTTGGCGTATGTCGGATTGTCCGATAGTAGAAAGGGGATGGTCATACAATTCCCGCGCACACTCTCCAAAATGCATCCTGTAAAATACTGTAAGGCTAGCCACCACACGCCTTTGCTTGCTTCCGGGTTTACTTTGCGATATCAACTTACAACCCTGGAAAATAGCGTCCCTGTACTCCTAGCAAAGTCGATAATCTGCAAGCGTTCGAGAATCGAAACGAAACGTTGTAACTTGCCTAGGGGGCTGGCCTTTATCAGATGGCTGGACGGTAAACTTCCCATTGCCAATCGTCCACTAGCCTACGGTTACGGTGGCTAGGAATCTCCCTGTGGGTAGAGTACAGTCCCTGGTCTGTGAGGACACGGTGGAGCACACAGTGGAGGTGTGCCCTGCTTGAGTAAAGCATCGCCGTGTCCACTCCAGAACCTTTCGTCCCCATCGACATCTGTCCTGCGTGTAATGTGCCCTGCCCATTACCACTTAAGTTTGGCGATTCTTCGAGCTATGTCGGTAACCTTGGTTCTCCTGCGGTGTTGGGGTATTTTGGAATAAAACAAAGATATATACTTAACCTATCTTACATCCATCCATAAAAGCAAACACTTACACTAGAACAAACTCTGTGTGTCTATTAAATACATATATATTTTTTTTATAAGAATACAAATGCTAAACTTAGCCTATGTCCACCAGTAAAAGTCTTTCGGCTGAAAGAATTATGATGATCCTAGAACGCACTATCCTTGTTCTAAGACCTAAGGGTTCGCCAGGGCCTCGATGGTGTCTTCACCAGGGTGTTCTGCGGACAGGTGAGATTCGACTTCGGCTTCGGTGGTGGTAAACCCACTTACCGCCCATCTACGCTCACTAGCTTGGAGAGCCTAGTTAGAGAGCACAGATGGGTGTAAATGTATCCAGCTGGATATGGTTCGAAGTGAAGGTTGAAGAGCTGAACTTCAACTGCCTTTGGAGACGGGTGATGGAGGACCTGGAAAAGTAAAAGAATTATTTGAATAATAGCGTGGCAATGCCACCAACCTTTTGGATTTCGGCCAAATCTTAGAAATTGATCATGCTATGGAGAAGAAAAATTGCCAGAACGGTTTATACGTTAAAGTTTGATGATATCTACGGCCTATCCAAATGTCCTTTCCTTGGTATTGTTCCTCAAGTCAATGAGCTCCATAATAGTTCTGAGTTGAGCTTTGCGAATATTGCTTGCACTGATTGGACAGGTCCACTGAAATTTGTATGGTTTTTTCTTCAAAAGACTATCTTAGTCAGTTGTCATGTGATTTGACCATTACATATTTACTGTATGAACTTTAAAAGAGACTTTGACCAGTGAGTTCGTTTCGGTATTTCTTTTCAGGGTAGTCAGCTAGGAAACACCGGACTTATCTGGTTTAAACTGAAGCAAAAAAAATTGAACCTATTTGCAAAATAATATCATTTATCCAAAATAAATATCATTTATGCAAAATAAATATAATTTTTCCAATCTTCGTTTGGCCTACTTTCTTTAGATCTTTTTGCCATTTCGTGAAGTGATCAATAGGGTAGTTTCCAGGGTCAAAATAATTACATTTTATTTAGTCCGTATTTTAGATTATAAAAAATAATGAACAAGCTTTTTTTTCTTTTTTCGATTAAACAAAAAATAACAAAGATATAGCCCATTAAAGTTACGTGTGATTTTTGGTTTAATTTACAAATAAAAAATACGTGTCCCTTATTTTTGAATAATCTAAAAGACGGACTAATTACATTATTTACGGCAACTAGCTTATTCTAAGATGTGGCCACTACAGATACTTATTATAATTACCAGTCGACAGCATCATTCATCATCATTTCAGCCGACAGACGTCCACTGCTGGACATAGGCCTCCCCCAAGCGTCGCCACAACGAACGATCGTGCGCGTCCCGCATCCATCGGATTCCCGCTACCTTCACCAGGTCGTCAGTCCACCTTGTAGGAGGCCTTCCAACGCTGCGTTTTCCGGTACGCGGTCGCCACTCCAGAACCTTTCGGCTCCAACGGCCATCTGTTCTGCGAGCAATGTGCCCTGCCCATTGCCACTTAAGTTTGGCGATTCTTTGTGCTATGTCGGCAACCTTGGTTCTCCTGCGGATATCTTCATTTCTGATTCGATCACGCAAGGAAACTCCGAGCATAGCCCTTTCCATTGCTCTTTGGGTGACTTTAAGCCTTTTGATAAGGCCCATTGTGAGCGACCACGTTTCGGATCCATATGTCATCACTGGCAACACACAGTCGACAGCGATGCAAATGAATTTTTGACGGCCATACTTACTTTTACTATACTCTTTTTAGATTACTTTTAGGGACTTTTTTGTTTAGTGAATAAATAATGATAGTTAAGTTTTTTAATATATAGAAACTATACCTAATATTAGGAAAATAAATAACAGAAAAATTAAGCTTAGCTGTGCAAGTCTAGTTGCCGTATTAAAATGTATGGAGATCGACGCGCCCAGATCGGCGTACGTAGCCGTCGTGTGCATAATGTAGTTCTACCTTTACCTTCATATTTTCTTCAAGATTCTGCAGCAAGTGCTGTAGAGGTACAGCATCTGTCGACTTCAGAGTCCAATTTCCGACATCCATGAGCACCAATCCTTTTTTTTTTTTTTTATTTTTTGATTATGGTGGGAAAAAATCATGCATTGACATCCCCCGCCCTTGGGCGGAGCGGGAGATAGTGTCAGACTCTTACTGACTAAAAGACCCACCCCGTTCCTTCTAGCCTTCATACCGGGGCTCGAGCGCCCTTTCGGATAACCCTGGCCCCAGTAGGCTTCGACCCGGCTGGGTCCCTACTGTTGCTGACAACTCCTTGAGGCGCGCGGGAACAGTGCGCGCCGTCGACGACTTGGGCTTGGTCCGGACGTTACCGGACGGCCAGACAGTGAGCTACCCATTGCTCACTGTCCACAAGCCCGCGCCTACGTTGGCCGGAAATCGGGATCAGAATCCCGGCGGCGGCGGCGGCGATGACGGCGATAACGCCGTTGCCTGATGCATGAGCACCAATCCTGGAGAATTTAAAAAACATACTTAAGAGCGTCCTCCCGAGATTCATTTTCATTATTTTTCATACAAACGCTCTTACGTGATTATGACGTTATTACACATTTTTCTCTAGAAATTTTGGAAACATAATATTTATCTTGTAGATTAAGTTTCTATTAAAATTAAATCATTATAAAACCTTTTTTTAACTAATCATAGTAAAAACCTCTGAAAAGGGGAACCTCTGAAAGGGCCTATTTGAGGCCATGAGCGGACCATTGACTAGAGAAAAAAATACTTTGTTCATTAATTTTGCCATAAAAAAAAAATGTATTCCCTTAGTTCCAAATGAGCGCCACTATAATAAACAATAAGTGGTAAATAAAAAGTAACTTTATGAAAAAAAAAACAATAGTTTTATCATTGACAGTAATATTTGATGTCCGTTTTTGGCCTGGAACACCATAGAGGCTGGGCAATCCCCTTTACTATTTTGCCTGAACTTTGGCCCTTCAAAACGCACTCGTTAATTAAAAAATAAAGAAAATATGACAACAGAAACATTGCACATTTAATTTAGATATCAAATGGAGATATTTTTTTTCAAAAAAAATTAAGATTAAAAAAAAACACGTAATTCGTGGAACAACTTTTGTGAAATGTTCGAGTAAATCACGGAATTACCGAATGCTAACCGAGTTTCCAGGCGTGATCTCTCTTTTTTCGGGTTGCCTCTTTATCAAAAATCGCGTTGGATTGCGTTAAATTAAGCAACAAGTGTTTTAAACCATACTCGGTCTTGACCATAGGCGAGTGGAAAAGGAGAGGGTCTTTTTCCACTAGCTCACTCACTAAGAAGTAGTGCTAAGCAAAATGGCGGAATAGTGGAGAAAATAACAGAATCCTATTGGGTATATCGTCCTCGCATCCATTACTATGTTAATGGCTTTCTACCCCAAATATTTCCAGCCAATGCGGTAAGGGTGTTAGAGAATGACGTCACACTCTACTGACTCTACAAACACGCCCACTTCTAACGCCTTACCCTCTGTCTAATGCACGGGCCACACTAACGAGAAATGCCATTAATTATTGTGATAATGCACGTTAACCGAGGTGTAGCCACGACTTAAAGCGATAATTTGACAACGTCATTAACATTGCCGTTTGGCGTTATAGCTTAAGTGGCGGTCAAAGATTTTCTATAGGATATATAAAAAATCTTTGGTGGCGGTACGTTGATATTTCAAGTGTAGCCATCCACTTTAGCGCGTTAAAATTATCGTAATAATTATCGTAGTAAATATCGCGCTAGTTGGCATTGACGTGAGCCGTTAGTGTGGCCCCAACATAATGGCATAACCGAACTTTACCCTCGGACTTTAAGCACAGAATCAAATTAGATTCTGTGCATAAAGTCCGAGGGTCCTACTTAACCCTTTAACAGCTTGCGTCGTATTGGTCCGACAAGTATTTTTGTGTTCTATTCACCAGGGTCGTGTTCGCGAATGGGTACTCCATCTCGTTTGGCTCTTCAAACCCAGTAGGTGACAGAAGAGCTGACGAGATGGAGTATTTGGTCGTGGATGTGCGACCCTGGTGGAATGAGTGCGAGAGTGTTTGTCGGATATATCTGACGTAAGTGGTTTAAAAATTAATAATTTCTAGTTCTGTTCATAAAATTTTTACGTTATTTATCTATAAAAATCTTTAGTTATTCGTTAAGTTTTCTTCAATATAAAATATGACGGAGGAAGAACCTCCGTAGTGTTTTTAAAAAGTGTGACGTCAGCATTGCTGACGTCACCAATGTTGTCTTCACGATGGTCACTCATTTTTGGATCTTCAAAAGAAAACTTCACGAGTTGTTCCAAAACTTCGTATATTCAACGAACAGCGTAACGACGTCACAGAGAGGTCCGTACTGTCCGGTGGCTCGAACGAGAATGCCCGAGCACCGACAGTGCGGACGTATTTATAATGTTCGCCCCTCTTACGAGCACGTGTTCAATTTTTAGGTTAAGTATTGAAACATTTAAATTACAATAACAAACATAGTGAATAACTGTCTAACGTTAATTTAACATTGTAATTAACTCAGAGTAATCATTTTACTAATTTTTAGAGCAATTTGATTAGAAATCCTAATTATTTTAATCACAAACTATTGTATTTGCGCCGATACGGCCATTCTGACAGGCGGTGCGCGCTCTGCACCAGCCTCGTTGATTCTCGTCGCGACATCTGTAAGAATAGAAAGAACTTTCTCTGAGTTTGGTATCTGTAAGCAACTTACGTTGCTTTATGTTTAGTTGTAATGCAAAAACAGACAACTGTTATGCAAGTCTGGGAATATCAGAGCTAATAAGGTTTGTAGGTTGTTAGAGGTTCTCGAAGAGTTCTCGAAGGTTCTCGTAGTGTCTCGTAGGTTCTCGAAGATTCTCGTAGTGTCTCGGAGGTTCTCGTAGATTCTCGAAGATTCTCGTAGCGTCTCGGTGGTTCTCGTAGGTTCTCGGAGGTTTTGTTAGTTTAGGTGATTTGAAATTATTGAATTGAATTACTTACTATTTATTCTGATGAGTCGTCGTTTGGTTGCATTTGAAAGTTTTCTCGTGAGGTCGATGGTATAGGCTCGTTTTGTTCTGCTGCAGGATCTCGGTGAGTAGGTGATTCGTTTTCCGCCGATACGGTCAACTGATCCCCAGGTTGAGGGACATGGCGTAGTTGGTCATGGGCAACCTTGCGGGGTCGTCCTCTGCCAACAACTTTCTTGACCAAATATCGGTCGTTTTCTAGTATTCTGCAGATTTCATATGGCTCACTGAAGTTAAGGTCTAGTGATGTTTGGTTGCGAGGATTATTCTTAATTAACACGTACTCTCCCCTTTGGAAATGATGGATCTTGGCCTTATGCAGGTTGAAACGTTGTCTGTCCTGTTCACTGGAACGAATCATTTTCTGTTGTACCTGTTGAGTAAGTGCTTCAATATCAACTGTTTCGTTGTCAATATCAACAAGGTTGAGAAGCTCAGGAGGTACACAGTGTTTCCGCCGTGTAATAAGTGTCAGTGGAGCAACACCAGTGACTCTATGTGTTGTACAGTTCATTGCCAGTTGAAGTTCTTCAAGCACAGTGTGCCACTGCTCCGTTTCGTAATTTTTGATCATAACCAGGGCGTTCTTTAGGGTTGCAACAACCCTCTCCACTTGGCCATTTGCTCGGCTAACTCCTGGAGCAATAGCGTGGATATTTATTCCAATTTGGTCACAGTACTCTTTGAATTCTCCAAGAAATTCTCTTCCTCCATCGACTATAATTTGAACCGGTGCGCCGAAAAGATGCACCGTACGTTTTAAAGCAGCTAGTGTGCTATGTGGGTTCTTATTGGTGCTGAAATACAGTAAAATGTATTTTGAGAAAGCGTCGATGGTTACTATCACGTACTGCTGATCATCGGGAGTTCCCAGCTTCCCTGTTATGTCCATATGGATGACTTGGAAGGCAGCCGTTGGTTTTTGTATCGGGTGTAGTTGGGCTTGAATTGCCCCGGATCTGCCTTTGGATGTTCGGCATATCACGCAGTTATCAACAAATCTTCGCACAGTAGAACTCATTTTGTTAAACCAGTAACTTGCTCTTATCTTCTGTAGAGTCTTTTCCCAACCGGTGTGTTTTAGAGCAGTGTGAAAAGAGTTTATGATACTCCATTGAAAGGACTTGGGAACGACTGTGCTAAGTTGTTGACCGAAGACAGGATCATTAACATTCTTCTTCAAGACGTCATCCTCCAAGACGTAGTCTTCGACCGGGTTGTTGTCTCAGGCTATCCATTATTGGTCGCAGCTCATCGTCCCGTCGTTGTTCAATTTTGAGCCAGTTCAGGTCTCTTGTCATAATATTAACTGATAGCTCAGTAGGGTTTCTGCTGAAAAAGAAGGCATGTTGAAGACGTTCACCTTTGCGATACTCAACTTCGAAGTTATAATTTTGCAGGAATGCCCACCAGCGATGAATCCTTGGCAGGAGATCCTTTTTATGTTTGGATGCCTTCAATGCATTGCAATCCGTTATCACGGTGAATTTTCGCCCATAGAGATACTGGCGAAAGTGCTTTATAGCCCGGACCACTGCCAGTGTCTCCAACTCGTAGGAGTGGTAGCGACTTTCAGCCTCCGTGGTTCTCATGCTCATAAAAGCAACTGCATGTTGGCGTCCATCGATCACTTGCACCAGTACTGCACCAAATCCAAGGCTGCTTGCATCCGTGTATAGCAATATGGGTGCTTCTTCTTGAAACAATGTGAGAACTGGAGTGGACGTTAGGCATTCGATGATTGTGTTACGTGCTTTCTCGTGCTTGTCTGTCCATGTCCAAGTTGCTCCTTGTTTCGTTAATTCGTACAAAGGCAACATAACACGAGAGAAGTCAGGAATATATTTCCTGAAGTAACCTGCCAAGCCATTGAACTGCCTGACTTGCTTGACAGTTTTAGGTATTGGAGCTTTGACGAGAGCTTCAACTTTTCGTGGACTTGGTCGTACTTGTCCATCAGAAACGACGTTTCCGAGATATTCAATGGATCGTTTGAAGAAACTGCACTTGTCTGCGTTGATGGAAAATCCAGAGTCTTGAAGTGCAATGAGGATCCGTTCCAGGTGTGAGATTCCCTCTGGAAAATCAGTACATTTGCTCAACACATCATCTACGTATACTTGTGCAGCTGTTCCCAGCAATGATATCAGGGCTCTGTTGATACAACGCTGGTAAACTGAACAAGCATTGCTCAATCCAAACGGCATGGTGAGATATTCATACAGCCCATCCGGTGTGACAAAAGCGGTCTTCTCTATTGAGGTCTCGCTAATAGGAATCTGGTGGAAACCAGCTGCCATGTCAAGACTGGTGTAGAAACGTCCATTTGCCAACTGATCAATCTGATCAGAAATCAAAGGGAGTGGATAGTGGTCACGCAGAGTATTCGAGTTAAGTTCTCGAAAGTCCACGCAAAGTCGGTCGTCACCATTCTTCTTCTTCACTAGTATGATGGGGCTGGAGTAGGGAGATTTGCTCTCACGAATGATGTCATGTTCCAATAGTTCTTTGATTATGTTGCGAACCTTCTCTCGTTCCACTGGGCTGAGGCGATATGGTCTTCTTTCCACGAATTTATCAGGGTTTTTCAGTCTGATTTCAAGTGCGCCTGTATTCACACGAGTCTTCGGATATCCGCGGATGAATAGGTGTTCGTATTTATTCAGAAGATGACGTAGTTGTTTGATTTCATCTTCATTGGTTAAATCGCAGTCCAAGTTGTTGAAGAGAGAAGAATTTGTACTCACATGATTGACGAGTGTTCTGTGGATAAGCTCCGTCCCTTTGGCAGTGATTATCACACTTAGATTAGTGTCATGAATTAGATTCATGCCCACCAAAATGTCTGTTGACATTTCATAGTCCGGCAAGACGTAAAATTCGAGCTCGACGCTGATGGTGTCTATAACGCAAACAGTTGTAAGTTTGGTTAATGACAAAGCGGGGAATTGACCAATCCCCTTTAAATAATTTACTACTGGGCTCCTTTGACCAGGTAAAGCCGCAGCAACGGATTCTTTTATAATTGAGCACTCCGCCCCGCTGTCAAAGACGGCTCGCAAAATCTTTTCCTCTATTTTGATGATGATAGGAGCCAGCTTACTGCTTGCTACGCAGTTCACGTTTGAAGTTAACGAACGTTCTCGTTTGAAGCAAGTTTCGTAAGTGTGGCCCGGCTTTTTGCAGTAGGTACAAGTAGTTGTAGTTGTTGATTTTGAATCCTTGTCGCCAGCTTCAGTTTTAGACTCAGAAGATCTGAATCTACAATTATCGGTAGTGTGGTTTGTCTTCTTACATATACGGCAGCTTGATGTAGATGGTGCATTATCAGCAAAACGTGGACGTTTGTTTTGTGTGGTGGAACTAGAGCTTGGATGAGTACGCTTCTTCCGTATGGATGTTGCAACCGAAATCAGCTCAGGAACAGTGGTTGCCCTGGCGTTCAAAAGTTCGATACGCAAACGCTCATCGTTAATGCATCCAATCACTGCCTCTACAGCATGTTCATCCCCCAGTTTATCCTTGGTGACCCTTTTCCATAGGATCCAGGCTCGTGACAAGAACTCTGCGATGTCTTTTGACGAGTCGTAAACGTGTTCTCTGAACATGATGATGTCCCGAGAGTATCTATTTTCAGGTTCAAACGTGGTAATGAGATTCTTCCTCAACTCTTCCCACGTGGTAGTATTCACCATCCAATCATCGATCCACATTTTTGCACGCCCCTTTAACAGGCTGCAGACTTTCATGCGGACATCGAAATTATCCAGTTTGTATGCTTCGATCGCTTGATCGATATGCTGGCACCATTCTCGTACACCGACGTGGGTGTCCGGATCAAATGATGGTAAATAGACGTCCTTGATCTTTATTTTTGCTTCGGTAGGTGGAGCACATAAGCGCTCCGACATCTTCTGCATCATGTCCATCATTTGCATCAGAAATTGCGGTGGTATCCCGCCCATCTGTAGTCCATGGTGAGGATACGCTTGTGGTCTTGATTGCGGTACAGTTTCAAACGGTGTACTGGTAACCAACCCTGGCTCCCGTTGCTGGGTGATGGTTGGTTCCGGCTGATCAGGTAGCGGTCGAGCTGATGAGGAAGTGGTATGGGTAGGAGCTTCTTGCAATCCCACTTCTGATGACGGAGGAAGAACCTCCGTAGTGTTTTTAAAAAGTGTGACGTCAGCATTGCTGACGTCACCAATGTTGTCTTCACGATGGTCACTCATTTTTGGATCTTCAAAAGAAAACTTCACGAGTTGTTCCAAAACTTCGTATATTCAACGAACAGCGTAACGACGTCACAGAGAGGTCCGTACTGTCCGGTGGCTCGAACGAGAATGCCCGAGCACCGACAGTGCGGACGTATTTATAATGTTCGCCCCTCTTACGAGCACGTGTTCAATTTTTAGGTTAAGTATTGAAACATTTAAATTACAATAACAAACATAGTGAATAACTGTCTAACGTTAATTTAACATTGTAATTAACTCAGAGTAATCATTTTACTAATTTTTAGAGCAATTTGATTAGAAATCCTAATTATTTTAATCACAAACTATTGTATTTGCGCCGATAAATATAATATTACTACTTTAGTTATGTACTAGTATAGTTATCGGCACGGGTCTTGAGCGCTGGCTTCAAGTTGCGCAGAAGTCAAATATTCGGTCTCGTTAGTGACGCGACGTGAGACGCGGGGGCGGGTTGTAGTGATTGGCTCGCCGCGCCATCGCGTCATAGACGTCACTCGTGATTCGTGCCCTGCGCTTGCTGCATGTATCTAACAACGAAGACGATTGGCTCGCCAATGTATTGAATGCGCAAAGCGATCCCCACTCTGACGCCGAGCGCTCAAGATCCGTTTTGGCAACTGTACTTACTTACGTCGCTTAGTCGCAAAAACTGTAGGATTATAATTAAGTTTATTTATTTATTTATTATTATAAGCACATACAATTGTTTTAACAGGTATACCTACCCAAGGTAACAAAAGTAGTCGCAAAATAGCCTAGCACTCAGAGATACCACCCACAAACTGATCAGATATCCATTAGTGCATGCAACATACATACATAATGAACAGTCGATGTTCAGTCTCAAGCAGCACCCTGGAGAATCGGCACAAGTTACATAGAGGACAACACACTTAGTGTCACCCTCTGGAATTCCGCCAATGTGCAAGAAAAAAGCAGCAGTTGGGAGTGTTTGCGGTTGGTGACATTCAAAATTAATTCAAAAATATTTCTTAGTCACACCTTGATGGCTTTTAGTTTAAGATTGAACATCATTTAACGTCTTCACCCACTCTACAGCTGAGCAGGGGGGCGTTTCAGACTTTTTCTGACTATTACCACACCAATGTTTCATCAGTTACCCTTTAAGTTGTAAGACCACGGGATTTCTTTTTGGAAGACAACGCAAGGCCCTAGTAGGCTCCAGCCCTAAAAGGAACCTATGGTTTGGCAAAGAAGAATGGAAGAACCTTTTTGCAAGACTCACCTGATGGTGACCTGATGACCTGATGGTCATAAAGCTCAATTCACCCAAGCGTAACCGTAGGGGCCCAGCAGGGTCGAAGCCTACTGGGGCCAAGGGTCTGTTTTCGAGGCTCGGCCCCGGTATGAAAGACAACGAAGGAACGGGGTGGGTTTTATAGTCAGTAAGAGTCTGACACGATCGCCCGCTACGCCCAAGGCCGCCCTGGCCGCCCCGAATGTCATGTGGATGATTTTTACGTACGGGATCCCGGCAGCTGGGGCGTGAGAAAGTCTGTTCCCTCACGAGTGCGGCCGGCTCCTTCGCCAGCATTACTGCTTCGCAGAAGGAAGCAACCACCTGTTATTCATCTGCACTCCAGACCATTGCCTATACCAGGGCCCGGCGCGAAGGTTATAACAATTGAGAAATAAAACAAAAATCTTTACATTTTTTTTTATTAAATATTTTATTACTAACATTTTCAATCGGCGCTCGAGGGGTTATTATTATTACTTAAACAAGAATTGAGATCAATGTCTATAATATGTAAATACCTTAGATTCCTTGAATTGATATCTAATAGATAAAAAGATTGCTGCAGCTACGTCTGTTATGAGCGCAAGCTCAGGTGCGGATCCAAGACTTAACGTTCTAAAGACGAAGTTCAATAGACCAGAATTTCACCACTGACCAAACTAACAGTAATAAAAAATAGTCCATTGATCCCCTCCTGTTGTATCCGCTCCTGAAGTCCAACCCTCTTAAATCTATCTGACGTATACTTTTCTTGTATAGCATCATGATCAAAAGTCTTCCCAACTACGAGAAGATTTTTGCCCATTTATTCTTGAAGAGACAAATATCAGAGACTTCTTGTAGCTAAAGTCAGTCATATATGCCTCGTTACATAAACGCACTTACGCATGTGATGTTTAGGTTAAATTATTTTAATTTTAAACCAAATGTTTTATTGTTATTGTTCTTTAGAGCTATATTGGTAATTCGTCAGGGTGCACCGCGGGCAGCTCTTCGCCCGCAGTGCACCCTACCATAGTCAGTTTACTTTGGCTCTGCAGGTGATAGAACCATCTACATCCGATCGAGTAGGGTCATGACTGGCTAGATGCTGCAGTATGGACTATGCTTCGAGGAGTGGGACATGCTGCTCGTTTACCAGAGCCCTGAAATGTAAAAAAAAGTAATGTTAAAAAAGTTATACAAGTGTGACTGTTTGGAATTGGGCCGAATTATGAGTTCTTGGTTCTTAGAGTTATGGACAGTATCAGTACCTGCTCAAACTTTGGATCTATGTGGGCCCAAGGAATTAAAAGACATTGCCAATCTTTGTATGGGAGTTGGACCAAGTGCTGCTCAGAATGCACACATAGTGGCATTTTGTTCCTTAGGCCAAAATTTATCAATAAACTGAAGCACCTCAAAATTTGTCCCAAAGGTCAAGAGGAAAAAAATGTTTTTTTTAAATTGTTTATTTTCGAAAAGTAGCTCAATAGTTTTTTTTTTAGGTTAATTGATTATTGACCATATTGTATAATCAGTCATCAATTTATTACACTGAAAATGCATAAAAGCGAATTTCCTCCTTTTCACTCCCTTAGAACATGAATTTTCAAAAATCGTTTCTGTGCTCATCTACATCACAAAAGAAGTTTGAAGAGTTCGCAATCTTGATACTTTACATAAGTTAACCTGCTTCTGCCAGCGGCTTCGAGAAAGTAGGTATCTCAATACAAACTTTTGACTCCCGTTTTGTCACCCTAGGGGGTAAATTTTGGCAAATCTTCTCTTTGTACTCACCCACATCACAAAAGGAAGCCTTGTACAAAATTTCATATCGAGGAATATGAAATCCCAGTAATTTTGACTGTGGGTTGATATGTCAGTCAATCAGTTTCTGCTTTTATGTAATATTATAGATTGATTAAGACTTCTTTAAAGTTATTAATTCTCATGGGAAGAAGCTGTATCAATAAGAAGAACTATTTTAAAGAATCTTACCTCCCCCTCCGTCCTTCCACCCCTCCTCCTCCCTCATCACGCCTCACTCTTCTCTCTACTCTTAGGAGACGCTCCTGCCGAAGTATTTGCTGTACAGGATGCAATATTACAGTAGCTATGGTAGCTTCAAGGAGAACTCCACCATCCGATGCTCCAGTATGCCAAAGATCTGAAAAGTATAACAACGTCAATGTTTTGGAAACCTTACCATGACGTGTTAAAATGTCAGGCGTACGAGTAAGAACGAGGGATGCAGCTATACACTCTATCTATGTATATATCTCCATTCCTATAACAGTTTAGTTTAGGTCGTCAATTGTAGGGTAGAGTAGGGTAGTGTAGGGTATAGTAGGGTTGAGAAGGGAAGAGCGGGAGCGAAACCGCGTGGGTAAAAGCTAGTAAATACAACGCTAAATTTTGATTGTTTTAATCCCGTGGAGGGTCGATCCGATACATGAAACACTATCGATTTGTACACACACCTACCTACAGGTCATTGGACTCGCTCAGCTGACGTTTACTTAAAGAAATTAATTTCTTACGCGCGTAAATTAATATGAATATTGAAAAAAAATATTTTATTTTTTAATTTCATCTTTACAAATCGATAATGTTTCATGTACCGAATCGACTCTCCACGGGATTAAAACGATTAAAATTTAACGGTGTATATTACATATTGCAGGACGTCATTTTAAATCCAATATGGCGGACTCATAAAGATGGCGGACTAGCATCGATCGATCGATGCGAACTAAGACTGGCGTCAAATAAACATAGCACAACGGTCATTGACCCTCTTACATTTGATGCAAAACAAAAAAAGAATTAGCGAAATCGGTCCAGCCGTTCTCGCGTGATGGCGTGACCAAGGGAAATAGGGATTCATATATATAAACAAGGTGTCGTTTTGAAGCTGCAAAATATTTCAGGAGGTAATTATGTTAGTGATTCTCGACCCGAATCAATAATAAAATAAGTAGGTAATTTTTTTTTTTTATAACCGCGCTTTTTTTCACACACACAAACACGGAACAATAAAGGGCGTTTTCACACACACTAACTCGCAACGATAGTTTCATAAATAATGTATCATCCAATCATCATCCCGCACGCCACACCCTAGCCACGCCCCCGCGGCCATCGATCAATCGATTTAGTTTAGTGTAATTAAAAAATTAAATAACAAGTATTACTGATTATTGACCAGGTATCGTTTTTTTACATGATTATTTATGAGTTTTATTACAACCTCCTGAAATATTGTGCAGTTTTAAAACTGCACCTTGTATATATAGATATAATTATAACAGAATGTGTTAAGTGATGGCTTATAGAACTGTTAAATTTATTTACAAGATTTGCCCTGAACAAAAGAACATACAAACAATCAAATTAAAATAAAAACTTGATAAAATTAAGCACAACGATCACGCTTCTAAATGATCGCTGGTAACTCCTGCCTTCCTGCACCTTCGTTTCCATGAAGAAAATAATCCTATCAAGAAATCTTACTAGTCACCTCAACAATAACACACTTTGATACAAGTGGAGACAGTTTGTCATAGCGACCGAGGCGGAAATCGCCAGTCGTAGGCGACGGCATTGTGGAGTCGAGTGCTGCAGTTACAAATTTCTACGTGTATCAAACGACATTATTCCAATACACACGAAGATACGAAAAATACACGCAGGACCATTGATATACAAAAGGTTTTTATAATTCAATGCGCAGGACCGATCGTTGTGGCGACACTTAGGGAAGGCCTATGTCTAGTAGTAGACTTCTTTCGACTGACATGATGATGATGATGATGACTGCTTGCAATCTTGGTAATTAAGAATGTTAAACGACTAATCTTCTATAGGACTTCAGAGACCAGAGCTCCAGTGGTGGCTCCAAGCAGCAACACGTGTAGCTCAGCAGACGGCTGGTGGCGCACTGCGACATCGGGCTGGACAACGGAAGCCTAGTCTAAAACTGCTAGCTGCACTTAGGGTTGCCAACTTTTTTTACAAGAAATAAAGTATTTTTTTTTACTAAAAAGAATATTAAACAGTATTTTAGAAAAATGAACAGTATTTTATTTGTTTAATGTTTTAAATACATATTTTTAAAGCTACTTGTACATTTACAGTCTTTTTAAAAACTTCATACGCCTCACCACAATTATAACTAACATTAAAACAAATGAGGAGTTCATTCAATTCATTTTGAAACTCTGTTATTGTGATTTGATAAAAAAAAAAATGTGAGGGTCTAACGGCGGGTTTCTGAATTGAGTATTTTGATTTAAAAATGTCTTAAACCATACATATGAGCCAAATTTTGACAGGTTTTAAGGCTAAAGTAGAGTTTGAGAAATACTCAACTTCAAATGCTTAAATCAGAAATCGGGGGTATGTTTAACATTTACGAGTATAGAGTTAGGCATTTTGATGCTGAAAACAGTATTTCTTATACTTTATTTTTGTTCAACAGTAAAAAGTATAATTTAGTGAAAAACAGTATAATACTGTTTTTAACAGTATAGTTGGCAACCCTAGCTGCACTGCGCATGCCCGACCAGGCGATCAATATTTCGATGTGAGGTACTAATTAATTAATAGGGGTGGAGTATCAATTGAGTGTATTATGTTTCCGATTTTGAATGCTTACGTAAAGTCCTAAGAAACTGGATATAGGTAACTAGCTTTTGCCCGCAGCATCGGCCGCGAATAAAGCAGCTTTCTGTCGGTGAAAAAAATTTAGCTATCGAACCAGCCCCCCTAGCCAAGTTAAAACCGTATCGTGTCGAATTCCGTTCTCCAATCGGTAACGCTTTGGTGTCAGCAATTGTAGAAAACGATAAGTGGGTAGCCATGTTGACGCACCTGCGTCGGCCGCTCGTTTTACAATGTAGCGTTTGTTTATCAAAGGATGTAGCGTTAAACGTTGTAGAAATTCATTCTATCATTTTGAACGAAGTGAACTTGGCTACGAATTTTCTATTCGTTTGTTCCGACTACGCGACTTTACGTTGAGATGACGTCATTCCCATACGTTTCATCACTTTTCGACAGCGTTAACGATTGCAGAATAACAACTTGGCTAAGCGTGCAGTACTTCCAAATATTACCTCCTACAAACAAAAAAAAAACCTTGATAATATTATTGTAGAAGTGTGTCAGAAGCTAGTGCACGGTTCGAAATTCGTCGTTTCCTATGGAGAAGAACCAGCAAGAAACTCCATGGTTACTCTTCTCTGTACTTCTTGTCTCTGTCTTACTGTCTCGGGTGGGATAATCGAACCCACAATCTCTGGCGTAGTAGTCAGAGCCACTAACCAGTCCTGAATAAATGTCCCTAAATCGTTCAATTAACAGTATCCCGTTTTTTCTTTTCTAAGGGTGGAAGTCATCTAATGACTTCTCCCGCTCTGAGTGGAGCGACAGGGCGTGTCAGACTTTTACCGATTAAAACTACACCTGTGTCCTTCAATTGCCTTTTGCGTTTTAGGATTACGGGCTTCCCTTTCAGTAATTCTACGGCATCCCATATTGAGCAAGTCAATATTGACGTACCATAGGTATAGGGAGCTGTGGTAAGTATATTGTCATCAGAAAAAACCCATCACGTGTGAAAATCCAACAATAAAACTAACGATCGAGTGCATTGGATTGGATTGCGCAGGCGTGGAAACACCGCGGTCTAGGTACAGCCTAGTGCTTGACTACAAACCACCTGATGGTAAGCAGTGAAGCAATCGTTGATGGTGAAGCGCACTAATTTATTGAAGACACCTAAATTATAATCGGATGGGACCGCTGCATGCAATTTGTTCCAGTCCTTCGATGTACGCGGTATAAACGATGATCAAAACGCTTCGGTCCGACAGTGGAGTTATCAACAACGTAAGGGTGGACACTCGCCGTACGTCGGGTTGTCTGATGGCAGAAAGTTGATGGCGTAATCAAGTCATGTAATTCCTCCACACACTCTCCAAAATGCATCCTGTAAAATATCAAAAAGCTGACTATTCTATGCCTGCACTCCAGGCTTTATAAATTGGTGTTAATTAACCAAAGCTGAATTTTTGTTTTCGTGGTCGGAAAATCATCTAATGACAGAGAGGGCTCTCTTGGGCGGTGCGGGAAATAGTGTCAGACTTTTACTGACTAAAAGCCCACTCCTATTTCTTTCTGTCTTCGTACCGGGACCGAGCTTTCCTTTCGGATAACCCCTGGCCCCAGTAGGCTTCGACCCTGCTGGGCCCCTGCTGCTGCTGACAGCTCCTTAAACCGCGCGGGAACAGTGCGCGCCGTCGACGACTTGGGTTCGGTCCACCCAAACCTGGATCATCAATTTGCCTCTTCACAAGCCTTTCCACTGAGTCCAAAGCTACCAGATGGCATTTGCAGCACCAGCTCGAATGTATCTGCAGTACTCTACACACTGCTACGGTATGCTACCCCATTGTGAACTGCCACGGGACCTTTCACGAACACTGAGTTTCCTATCGGCTGCCTTGCCTTTAGACTCAATGAACCGCCCAAACTTTTCAAAGATTTGAGGAAATTTCAACTCCCAACAACTGATGGCAGCCGATGAAAAAAAGATACATTCTAAAAAGCAGGAGCCAAGAGGAGTGGGCTCTTTTTGGCGGTGAACAGATACGCACAAGTTTTGACAGCGTTGAATCCCACCAGATTAGCTTCACTCCAGTTGGAGATTGCATGAAGTTAGACATTCTTACACTCTACCATTGTCTCTCTTTCGGACCGGATGAGTTCCTTACTATCCTGAGCACTCAACAAATACCTCTATAACTGTTCTATCTTTAGCATACCCATAAATACCTGGCATCAGCAGATCGTTGATATGCAGCAGAAAAAGAGTAGCAGCGAGAACAGACCCCTGAGGAACTCCGATATCAGTCGTCAAGGGGACTAATGAGCTTCCGTCAACAACAACTCGGAGAGACTGAACGGTCTCTCTCTCAGAAAGTCTTTTACCCAGGTAGTCAAACCAAGAGAAACACCGTACGCTGGAAGCTTACTTATAAGGCTAGCTTGTCATACCCTATCGAATGCCTTTGATACGTCTAAGGGGATAATAATCGCTTCCCCATTCTTCTAGAGGGCCTCGCCCCACAAGTAAGTGGTATACACTAGTAGGTCGCCAGTAGACCGATTGCGGCGAAGTGCATACTGTCGATCACTAAGAAGATCGTTACCTTCCAGGTATCTCAGATGCATTGTAACAATCTCCTCCCATTAGGAACTGTAATACCAAAAACTAATACCTGTGGTACCTCACCATTAGGAACAGTAGCACTAAAAACTAATACCAGTGGTATTCGTGTTTAATGTAAAAAGGATGATAGTAGGTAAATAAAACGACTCATTCCTACTCTACTCTACTTCTACGATTAAATATTTAATTACTTAACTAGTGATTATTATGAAGAATTGCATGTGTATGTTAATAGGAGCAATATTATATTACTTAGTCTAAGAGATATAGCGCGTGTTTAAACATCTTGTTTAGTCAATAATTTTTTTATAAATGTAAGAAAATATAGAAAAAGAGAGATGACTGTAGATGATGTATCAATCAACCCCTCTTTTCCCCTCTTTTTGTGAGTAGTAACAGTAATATTACTCTGTACGTAACATCACTATTCTCACTATGATATAAGTATTATCACCACGGTCGAAGTTACTACCAGTTGCCTCGGAAAAGCGAGCTTTAGGTCGTCAAACTTCGGCTTTCCCGAAGACCACCGAAGGGACCGTGGTCATACTACTTCGTAAAAGACTAGTTCAGGCGCGAATCCAGAAGTGTGAGCAAAAGAAAAAAGGTGTAAGAACTAACCCAGCTTGTTTCTTTTGACCGCACGAATCTAAATTTCCGCCTGTAATAGTTGTTTAAGATCACAATCACTAATTCAGACGCGATTCTATTTGTTAACAAGAGAAAAAAAGAAAAAAGGGCTATAGTAACAAAAAAACTATAGACCCTTAATTTTTTTAAGCCCATAATCTTAAAACCGCAACTAACAAAGTCATATATGATCACATTTACTAGTTGTGACCGGCGTGAATCCAAGATTAGTTGGTAGAGGCAAAATGGACCATAGTTTAGACACTAAGATACATTGTTTCTTTTGACCCCCTAATCTTGAATTCACGCCTGCCACAGTCAAATATTTATCTTATCGAGACCACTAACATGTAACGATGAATACAACATGGTAGCTATATTTTTCAAAGCATGTTAGCAGTAAAAAAGAAAAAGAAGATCTGCTTTCACAGTCTACTAATTTTTAAAGAAATAAGTAGTTTATGGAAGCTGGGAGTGCGTTCTTCACTGTCAGGATTTGAAGAATGGTGGAAGCTTCTGGCAGTCTACTCGTAGTGCCGGCATCTTGTCACATCAGCGACTGGAGACGAGGGGATGGTGACATCTCTCGCCAAGACCTGGAACAGAATACCAAGTTGCTTTTAGTACTTTAAAAGGAACCACGATACCTTGAGTATTGAAGTTTGGAGGAAGAGCTTCCTCAAAGTCAATAGAAGCATTCTAAGCATTTAATGAAGAAGAACTGGCGGCAAGATTGTTTATCAGCGTTACTGGGGCCTTGGAACGTAAAAGAAGAAAGAAAGAAAAACATTTTATTTGCCGGAAATTCCAAAAAGTATTTACAAATTATACATTTAATGAAAAGAATGCACCACTTCCGAGTAAAACGGCCGAACGCTCAGCATAATGCCGAGACCACAACGCTAAAAGCAACTAAAAGTTGACTGAAGAAACACACGTCGGTTTTAATAGTCAATGAAAATCTGATACTCCATCTTGCCGCAATCAGAGTGGGAATTTTTTTAATGCGGTTGAAACCAGCAGAAAATAGTAAGAAAAAAAAAAGGAAAATTTTGTGGTTACTAATCACAAAACAAGCATAGCAAAAGAATTATAAATTGAACCTCCATCATTAGCTTTATAAAAACCCAAGTCTTTTCTCAAACAAAGGAGTAAGTGTAATCCCACACCCGGGGATAGTGCATATTGGCAAAAACAACAAAACCAGAGAAAGAACTATTTAATTTAACACATACCTTAGGCTTTAAACACCGAAGCAGGCAGTACAGCAGGGCTCCAAAACCTGGAGCACCAGTCACAGCTTGAAGGACGAACGGGCGATGCATCGGCAACGATGAACAGCGCACTGAGACAAAGGATTTCTATACTAGGATACGCCCAGCGCAGAGCGCATGTCTCGAACAAGGGTCGCCGCATACCGGCCACCAGTCAACACCACAAAACGCCGCCACATGCATATTTCCTTATGTACTTCTTATACACTCGAGAGCAAAAAATCGCACATCATAACTCATCATGTTAAGGCATTTTTTGTCATGAATGTGAATAGATATTGAAAACTTTTTATACACCAGTTGAAAGCTTATTTAATTACCTTTCTAATGATATGAAATATAGTCTTAAAGAATATCCTTGAAAGGTTTTTAGAGCACAAAATCCAAAATATGGGTAAAATTACCAAATTTCACTTAAGAAAGAATGAAAATTCTTGGTCATCCTGTTTGTTAATAAAATGTATTCCCTCCCCTAGCCTTATTTACAGCTGTTACTCGATTTTTCAGCGACTGTATCAATTTTACCATGAAATCTTATGGTATAAAGTCCCATTCCTCCTCAATGACAAATTGAAGCTCTTGGAGGCGTGGAGAGCCAGGCTTTTTTCTCTTACTTACTTCTTTCAAGGTCATTCCATATATCCTCAATTGGATTAAGATCAGAATTACGAGCTGACCTCTCTATTGCAATAACCCCAACGTCTTACATGTAGTCGCAAACTGTTCTAGCGACATGCGATCTGGTGTTGTCCTGCATTAAGGAAAAAAATCTACGATGAGACACACAAGCGGCTTCACATATTCTTCGAACACATTTTCGATGTATCATAAAGCCGTCAACCCTCTTGATATCAGGCCAGTACTGGGGGCCTAGACAAGACGCATTCGCTCCGTGTCGAAGTCGCTTCGAAGTTCGATTTCGCCTTAACGATGTCGACTATAAAATGGTAGACAATGTCACATCGACCAACATATCGCTAAGTCGAAGTGTGCATTCGAAAGAAAGATAACTTCTTGACTATGGTCGCGAAATGAAACGTCAAATTCTGACGTGAAAATACGTCAATCGGGTTGCGGCAAATATAAACAAACAACTCTTGGTAATTTTTCTGAGTGAAAGTGTTATTAGTGGTGTTGGCGATCGCTGTGCTCTAAAAACATGAAGGACGGCGACGGCTTTGGAGTGCTGAGTGACGTCACGGGATCGGCATGGGCGTTCAAGTGCTCACGATACCCCGAACCCCGACAAAAAAACATCCTTTAACCTCTTAACTTAAGAACCATGGGAACTGTAGCAAGACCCTATGCTTCCATCAAATATTAAGACATTATTCGTTCAGTTTTAAGCTAACCTCTGTGTAAGCCACTCATCGTAAACTGTATTAGTATAGGCTTTGTTCATGACCAAAGTGTTCACTATAAGTAAACTAATATACCTAGTTAAAAGTAAAATTGGCGAGTGGTGGTGTTAAAATAACCAATTCAACAAGGAATTCATAAGTAAGTTGCACATTACTTTTATGAACAACAATACCTGTGGATTTTTTTTTATGATGATAAACAAACTGAAACTAACAGGTTATTTTTTTCATTTTTAGGATAATTATAATGGAGTCACGAATGCGAGCCAGTGGTGAACAATTTTCAACTATTTTGGAGTTCATGGAAAGGTAAGGAAGTGTTCACCTCGACCATGAACTTGACTCAATTCATATCACCTGAAAACGCTCAATGTAAACAATGACGTGATCCTAACTATTCTTTGTTTGATTACAGTCACGGCGATCTTTCGAATCCCCGTAGTGGGCTTCAAGGGCGATTGAAATCTGAGCGTCTGTGGTGTGAGTTGGTGACAATATTAAACTCGATTGGTGGTGGAGTCAAAAAATCGACAGAAAAATGGAAAAAGGTAATAATTGAACAGCCATCTAATCATCGTTACTCCTTACTACCTACCTTATAATATATTTGCTACATATTGCTTAATTTATTTCGTAGGTTTGGGCAGACTGGAAGTCGAAAACAAAAAAAAAAGCATCTTTAATAAGACGTCATGCAAGTGGTACTGGTGGTGGGCCTAGTAATCGCCAAACCCTCACAACTTTTGAGGAAAGGGTGCTAGCGATTATGGGAAATGTGGCTGTAGAGGGTCAGGCAAGCATCCACGAGCAAGGATTTGCCGTAAGTATTACACATGCCCATTTATAATGCAGGAATGACTGATCACTCGAATATTTTTTTAAACATGCCCGTGATAAAAATGACGACAACTATTGTATGGGAGCTATATAAATCTTATGTCGTTGGAATTCTTATGAAATAAGCTAAAATTTTGATTAAAACAAAACATAGATTTAATTAGTAATACTCGTATATTGTTATTCTAATTTGAAAAGTGGTGGGCGAGTGTTTTCCAGTTTATTGTACAAGAGGTACTCGTTATAATTAAGAAAACACACCAATATATTCAAAAGTTTCTATGTCATTTACGTAAACAACACATACATAAATTGATAAAGAACCCACCACGCCATACAATTTTTTGTCATGTCATAAAGCTTTTTTTACAAAAACAACGACGTGACCCAAACACCTCAGCAAAAAAAAAAGGGTGATCTTATACTTAAAATCCGAGAACACTAGTTCAAGTGGCATTGGCTATCGACTTATATTTTAGTATAGTCCACAAACTTATTAAAAACAAAGTGTCAGGTTTAAAAAATGTTTAATTTAATAGAAATCTATCAATAAACCAAGCGCTATAACCGCAGCAAAAACGAAAACGTCCTTTCGAACTTTAAATTACAGAATAAACTTCAATGTATTCATTATAAATAACTAACATTCTACAATTTGATAGATTTTACTAATCAAGAAGTACATGAATATATGAATAGTACAAGAAGTGTACTTGTGTAATAAAATGAGTATTATTACAAGAGGTTTCATATACAATATATTTTATATATAGATAAACTTTTTTCAGGGACCACTGCAGCTCATCCCATCCACAACGCAGGCTACTACTTCTCATCTCTCACCACCACCTTCTACGCACGAACAAGACGCGATTGGTTTTGAAACCACAACAGCCGACGGTAGGTTTACCTACGTGCGTTAAGCAGGCATTTGAATTCCACTCAGGTAAAGCTTATTTTGTTTACAGAGCCAATATCATCACCCGCGCCTGTAACTCCATCTATAAGCTGGCAGCCACTGCACCCAGAAACTCTCGCTCAAGGATCACAAAATCGCTCACAAAATCAATCCGCAACAAGACGTTCATGGGTGCAACCTGTCCCGCCTGCACCTTCCACTCCTCCACCGACCAGCAGGCGACGGTTGTTCTCCACCCCGAGGTCTGGGCTAACGGCTTCTCCTGCACGCACGACACTAAGGACGCGCCGAAGGCGTACACTCACACCATTTGATAGAGCAACGAGTGAGTTCGTTGCTATCGAAAAATTACGTCTTCGCCAGGAGGAGAAACGGGACAGGCAGCTCCATGAACGGGAGACTCGTAGGATAGAGGTCGACCATGAGCGTAACCAAGTCTTACGCAGGTTTGGAGACATTGCGCAAGCATGGTTTGACCACTATCGAAGTAAAGACGACACCGAGCGATTAGGCACTCCATAATTATTTAATATTTTGATGATAGTTTTTGATTAGGTTTTATATTTATTTTAAGTAGGTAATGATAGTTTCTTTAAAATGTAATTGTTAAGTTTAATTAATAAATTGTTTATTTTTTATTTAGTGCATGTACATAGTTATTATTAAGTAATTATTTTACTATGAGGAAAATTAATTAAATCAGATAGTTAAAACCTTTTGTATTGCATTTTTTTATTTTAACAACACATCCGGTATGGACTCTATGGATGAGACTGTAGCGAGTGGATAATGTGAATACTAAGATGACGGCTGAAAGAATATAGAAGGAAAATACTAAGTATTCCACTGATCTCAAATAAGTTAGGACAAACTGATGACACCCAGTAAAAAGTAAATCTCGTTTTTATTTGTCTCTACAATTATGATAATTTGGAGACTGATTTATTATTAATATATCAATAAAAAAAAAACGGTTACATTGATGGTTTAATATTTCTGAGAAAGACAATTATAGAAATTTAAGTATAATAATAAAACGAAGTACTAAATATCTTTATCAGCTTAAACTGACAAAAAATCATACTAATTTCTTACTTACATTACTAATTTAGTTACCTATATTTAATTACACACATTGCTAATTTACAAGTGTCTTTAAGGCAAGAGTGAAAAGCTCTTAATAAATTAGTGCACCTCACCATCAATAATTGCTTCTTACTTACCATCAGGTGCGATCGCAGTCAAGCACTAGTTGTTTAAATCAATAAAAAATATGCTAAATGTTTAAACAAGCAAGAAATCAAACATTTAATAAAAATTATTATAGTAGTATTTGTCTATAAAATGACAATTAAAATTAAAAAACTGGGTACAAATATTGTCGCAGATGAACAATTACACACTCTATAATTAATAAATATGGCTAAACTTGACTACATCTATAACCTACTTATTAAATAATTGAGCATTGCCCTGCCTCGGATTAATTCGCTTCGATTTTCTGTGGAGGTGTTGCTAATTTGTGTATTGGAGTCATCATTATCATCCACAGCAGGAATATAACTTGGAGCCGGTAAATGTGCATGAAGCGAGATGTTGTGTAGCACACAACATGCAATTGTTATTTTGCTGGCAACAGTGGGATGATAATGAAGAGCCCTATCACGAAGCAAACACCTCCAACGTGTTTTAAGTAATCCGAAGCAACGTTCAATGCATGTCCTGGCTTGCACATGACGAGTGGTATACAACTCCTCTCTAGACCCCTGCGGAGCATTTAATATAGGGGTCATAAGCCAGGGGCGTTGTGGATAACCAGAATCCCCTGAAAGCAAAAAGTTTTGAATTATAAAATATTTAAATTTTACTTAGTATATTAAACTAATGCATATATTTAAAATAAAATACATACCAAGTAACCAAACATGTTCACCATTTTCATGAAGGTAACGCATATAGGGTTCTACCAAACTTGATGACCATATGTGGGAATCATGTGTTGCTCCACCAAACTTAGCATTAACATTTATAATATTCAAACTAGGATCACATACCTGAAAATATTGTTTTTTGTAATATTAGTCACAGCTTTGACAATCAAAATAGGCAGTTATAATAGCAGCAACACTATTACTATATTTAAATATAACATTATGATTTCAATACAAACCATTTGAACATTTAAGGAATGATATCTATTATAGAAAGCATGCTCTTCTTCAGCTGGTTTCACTATTGCAATGTGAGTGCAATCAATGCATCCTATCACACCAGGCAAATTGTACTTTCTTTGAAATCTGAAAATGAAGTTAGTAATTTATGTTGATAAGTAAGTAATACACTAAACATTCTTCAACATAATACATAATTACTTAACACATATTTATTAAAATTTGATCACTTACTGTTCTTTGATTAATGACCTTTCTTGTATTGTTTGTGGAAATTTAATCCATTTGTTCATGACTGCGGGGTGGTTGAGGGCATCATCAACTTGCCAGATACACCGGCTTGTTGTTCTTTGTGTCAGTTGTTGACTCACACCCACGATCCTTTGATAGGATCCGGTAGCAAGAAAACTAAGAGCAGTGAGCACCTAAAACACCAATTAAGTAATTAGGAAAATAAAATTATTGAAACCAAACACACAAATTTTCGTTTTTAGTAGATAACATCAAATCAATTGTCTAACTTTTGCTATTTGAAAACTTTTCAGTAAGGTTACCTTAATTTCCAAAGGAATTTCTCTAGATCCTCTTAACGAAGTGTGAACACGCAAATCGTTGCAGAGCTGCCGGAAAATGCTCTTATTTAATCTAAAATTTTCTACGAACAATAACTCTGGCATATTTTCCACTCTTTCCATTTTTTTCCGGTAATTGTATCGTTTTTGACGCCTCAACCACACACTTTCATTATGTGCTGCCCATAGTAAACGCAATGTATGCATTTTTATTTTAAAAAAAACAACAAAAGACGAGAAACACGCGCAATTGATGCAAATAAAACCACCAGCTGACTAATAATCAGCCATGTTGTTTTGCTTTTCTACAGGGTCCAAGAGTTCGCTTAGCCGTCGAACGAGAATTTCGAGATCTCAGCGAAGTCGAATGTCAAAAGTGCCACTTGTCTAAGCATTTGTATGAGAATATCGTTTATGTTGATCGAAGTTCGCTGTCGTTTCGTAACGCAGTGTGACGTTGTCTAGCAATTAGCGATCGATCACGTGACACTTCGAAAGCTTATGTCAGTTCCATACATTTCGGAGATATCGAGTTTCGTTATCGTTGATGAAAATGTAACGTTGTCTAGGCCCCGTCCAGTGATGAATACAATGTCAGTTTTAGTGTCCAACAATATGTGACCCTAAAACGCCTCCTAACGTCACCAGTTCGCATATGCAGCATTGTTAAAATTGCCCTGATGACCTTCTGTAGACCCTAAAGCGTCCATTATTTATTTATTTATTCAATTTAGTACAGCCACATCACATACATTTCACATGAAAGGAAAATCTTATTAACAATATGGACTAATGCACATGACAATTAAGGTGTACATTGCGCTTACCATAGTATTACTGCTGCCTTGAGAAATATATTTTGTCATTACATAATTTTAGAGTATAATCAATTTAACATAAAACAATATTACAACCAAATACATTAAGATTATTAACACTACAAATTAAATTAAATTGAAAATGTCAAAAACCTATATATAACCTATAATAGTGGTCATGTAAGTCATTCTGCAGTTATAAGAAAACACAACAGCCTGCTATTAGGTATACATCCAATTTTAGTGTTACGTGGCAAATTATGGCCGGGCTTGTTGGTGAGCTGTGGTCAATTTGGTACCATTTGTTGAGTGATGTAAAGTCAGGCCTGCTTCACCCAGTCTTTTCCTAATCGTCCACTGATTTATACTGAAATTGCAAACTTTTTGAAGCTTTTGTGTCAGTTCAATTCCGTTCAGTAGCCGATTTCTCAAAGTACTTGTTACAGGAAAGCGATCATCACGTCTGGATCCTATGCGCCAGATCCTGGTCGGAAAATATACCCATGGGTCTCCTGAAACCTCTGGTATAACACGCGAATAGAGAAGCGGCTCCAATTTTGCTGTCGATTAACTTAATTTCGATTATGGCTTGCTTTGGGCATGGCAATAACTTAAACGGCTTCTGCGGGCGTGGTATCCATATTTTTCCAGTAAATCCGTCTGTTTACAATAGAGGAGTTATCACGTTGACGGAAACTGATTAAAATTCCAAAAAAGCACCATTTTTGTACCTCCGGGTAAAGGTACAAGTAATGAAATTCAAATGGGTGAATTTGGGGAATTGGGTGTACCGCTGGCTTTTGTGAGTTACGTGAAGGTATGATCAATCAATGATCTTAATTTTGTGTTTTTATAAAGCTAATTTTGTATGCTTTAATTTTGTTTAATAATTTGTACTCAATATCTTTAGATTTAAGGAAAAAATAGTACTAAACGAAATTACAAGCCATGTGCGATTTTTTTGCTCTAAAGTGTATATTTTATATGGATTCGCGACACACGGTTGTTGCAGGTGACCGCCACATGCTACAAATCGCCACTGCTTGCTTGTTGTGGTCCGTACTGGCCACTAAACGTCGTCACACGCCACTCGCGCATTTAAGCCTTCTTCGTCAGTGTCCGTTATGATATTGCGCATATAGGTTAAATAAAAACCGGCGAAGAGCGTGTCGGGCCACGCTCAGTGTAGGATTCCGTAGTTTCCCATCCGTCACAATAAGTGTACCCACTAATGAGTTTAAAAAAATGCTTGCATATACACGATTATACTACAAACTTAGTCCAGAAATTATTTTGTACAACCTTTTTGTCTTTTTTGTACAAAAACTGTTCTTTCCATCAAGTTCAAAATAATTTTCCTAGAAAGTCCTTATAAAGTTCTACTTTTCAGATTTTTTTCATATTTTCTAAACTTATGGTTCAAAAGTTAGAGGGGGGGCACATTGTTTTTTACTTTTGGAGCGATTATTTCCGAAATTATTGACATTATCAAAAAATGATTTTAGTAAACTCCTATTCATTTTTAAATACCTATCTAACAATATATCGCACGTTAGGGTTGAAATTAAAAAAAAAAACACTTCCCACTTTACATATAGGGGGGCTACCCTAATAAAACATTTTTTTCCAATTTTTACTTTACCACTTTGTCGGCGTGATTGATATACATATTGGTACCAAATTTCAGCTTTCTAGTGCTAACGGTCACAGAGATTAAGCGAGGACAGACAGACATGGCGAAACTATAAGGGTTCCTAGTTGACTACGGAACCCTAAAAAATAGCAACCACCGGCCAAAAGTTGCTGTCAGGCGCTTCAACATCCTTTGTAGCCGCTTCTAGCTTCTCGTGTCAGCGTTTGTGGCTGTCGCGTGTGGTCTGTGAGCGATGACCCTATGGATCAATACTTTCAGCCACGTTGGAACTTGGAATGTTGTCACTGCATAAAATTAGCTGTGATACCTGATCTAATAAAAATTGATCCAAATTTTTATACACCACTAATTTCTAATTAGTACAAATACTTAAAGGGCTTATTAGAAAAGCCCTTGTTATTATTTAAGTAAAGTCTCAATAAATAATATTCATAAACAGCAAAGTTATTAGCGTTTGTGTTTATCCCACAATGTCTCTCAATTTATGGAAATATGGTGCAGGCTATTGATTATGAATGAATAAATGACGATTAAAATGGAAAAACACTGCCCGCAGTATTTTCTACTAGCAAATGTTATGTATGATTGAATCTATGATGAATTTACCTTTTCGTGGTCAATTTTAGGATTTCGGTTTTTTCTACTGTTGAATACAAAAGTATGATCAGTAACGGGTACAGATACAGCCCCATTTTTTTGTGTACTAATTAAAATGTAGGGGTGTATAGTAGTGCTATTTACGAAAAATTTTCTTTGTATTAAATCTAGGCCTCAATTTTAGGTTTTTAAATTAGGCCAACGACACCTAGTGACTGCAATAAAAATAATATTGCACAACTATCACACAACGCCATCTAGTCCTAAACTTAGCAGATCTTGCGCTATGAGTGCTAGACAACTGATAAACGTTTTTTTGTTTTCTAAATACATACATAAGATAGATAAGATAGAAATAAATAAACTAAGTTCTACTGTCCACGGACGTGTAGTTTTTCATAGACACGTTTTCGTCATTATATGTACGTTGTCACGTCGTTACCAATTCTACGACAGTGCATACTTTTGTCTGTAAGCTGTGTGCAGGCGAACTCCAAGCGTGAAATGACGTGTGTCAGTTGAGCTTGCAAATCGAAACTTTTACTCAGATTGGTGCAATCCGAACGATTTGGCACGGTGCATTGAAAGACCTTTTCTTTTTGCTTCACCCAGAGCGAGCGACCTAGGGGTCTTTAAGTCAAGAGTGAATAGGTTACTTCTAGGCAAGCGACCTCCATCGGCCACATCATCGCTTACCATCAGGCGAGATAGTGGTCAAACGCGAGCCTATCAATAATAAAAAGAAAGAGCGGAAAAAGTTGTTTGATAATTCTTAGCTATAAAAATAAAATTAAACTGAATGATCTTTTATATTGTGTTGTACTTGAAATGATTGAATCTGATGACTTGACAAAACAAAAAAGGATTGTGGTAGGTAAATAAAACGACTCATTCCTACTCTACTTCTACAATTAAATATTTAATTACTTATCTAATGATTAATATGTGTTGATAGGAGTATTATTATACGACTTATTTGATATTAAGTTAATAGGAGTATTATTATACTACTTAGTCTAAGATATATAGCTAGATGTATGAAAATATAGGAAAAAAGAGATGACTGCAGATGATGTATCAGTCAACCCCTCATTTCCCCTCTTTTTATGAGTACCATTACTCTGTGAGTAACATTACTATTCTCACTATTTTTTATATGATATAAGTATTATCACCATGGTCACAATTACCATCATTTTCTTCGGAAAAGCCAGCTTTAGGTCATCAAACTTCAGCGCTCCCGAAGACCACCAAATGGACCGTGGTCATAATACTTTGTAAAAAACTAGTTCAGGCGCGAATTCAGGAGTGTCAGCAAAAGAAAAAAGGTGTAAGGACCAAACCAGCTTGATTCTTTTGACCCCACAAACCCGAATTTTTGCCTGCAATAGTCGTTTAAGATCACAATTACTAATTCAGACGCAAATTTTAAATTAGTTAACAAGAGAGCAAAGATAAAAAGGACTATAGTTACAAAAAACTATAAACTTTTAATCTTTTGACCCCATAATCTTTAATATGCGCCTGACAAAGCCATTCATGATCACATTAACTAGCTGGGACCGGCGTGAATGCAAGATTAGTTGGCAGAGGCAAAATGGACCATAGTTTAGAGACTTAGTTCCATTGATTCTTTTGACCCCCTAATCTTGAATTCACGCCTGCCACAGTCAAATATTTATCTTGTCGAGACCACTAACACGTAATGAATAATACAACATGGTAGCCATATTTTTCAAAACATGTTAGTAGAAAAAAAAAAAACAAAAGAAGATCTGCTTTCACAAACTACTCATTTTCAAAGAAATAAGTAGTTTATGGAAGCTGGGCGCGCTTTCTTCGCATGGTAGTCACTGTCAGGAGCCGGAGAATGATGGAAACTTCTGGCAGTCTACTCGCAGTGCCGGCATCGTGTCACATGAGTGACAGGAGACGAGGGGATGGTGACATCACTCACCAAGACCTGGAACAGAATACCAAGTTGCTTTTAATACTTTTACAAGAAACGACGAAGCCTTAAGGATACAATTTTGGAGGAAGAGCATACACAAAGTCAGAAAGATAAACATTTGAAGAAGAGGAACGGTTGCGAGATTGAATGAACATCGTGAGTCCGTCTTGCCCTACTTAGAGCAGAATGATTTCCCACGAAAAAAAAACAAACAAAATACTTTGTAAGAAAAACGTGAAACGGCTGGAACATAAAATACTTTTTATACCAGAAGTATATTCGCTTAGAATAAGTTTATTTCTAACGTAGTTGAAAACGTTGTCAGTAATAAAATAGAAATGGCAAATTATAAAAATTTACCAATCACAAAACAAGCATAGAAATATAATTATTTTATTCAAGATTAAATTCAAAATGTTTTTATTTCACACAGGCCTTCATGAGCACTTTTAAACGTCAGAAGCTACTGCACGATTCTAACTGGTCGTTCCCTATGTAGAAGAACCGGCAAGAAACACCAAGTTTACTCTTTAAAAAAATAAATGTTTACACAATATTTCCACATTATAATATTACTAAATACGTGACTGGATATGATATTGGACTTTTGAACTGTAAAAACCCAAGCCTCTTCTAAACGATAAAGAGTTGGTGCAATCCCACACCCGGTAGCAGTGCTTATCGGTAGAAAAGAAAAAAAAAACAAAGAAAGAACTATTTAACTTAACACATACCTTAGGCTTTAACACCGAGGCAGGCAGTACAGCAGGGCTCCAAAACCCGGAGCCCCAGTCACAGCTTTAAGGACGAACGGGTGATGCACTCGCAACGATGGACAGCGCACTGAGACAAAGGATGTCTAGTCTAGGTTACGCCCAGCGCAAAGCGCATGTGTCGAATAAAGATCAATACTTTCAGCCATGTTGGAACTTATGGTCAACGCTCACAGACCACACGCGACAGCCACGAGAAGTTAGAAGCGGCGAGAAAACTGAAGTACGCGAGGCTACTTGTGGCCGGTAACTGCTACTTTTTTTAACCCATACAGAAAGAAAAATAAGAAAGAAAAGATGGAAAGAAAGTAAAGAAAGAAAAGAAAGAAAAGAAAGAAAAGAAAGAAAAGAAGGAAAATGAAGAAATGAAAGAAAATAAAGAAAAGGAAGAAAGAAAGAAAAGTAAAAATATAAAGTAAAACCTTTTATTTGGCGGAAACAAACGCAATCTTAGGACTAGCTTACAAATTGTAAGTATTATTTGTGAAAAAAATATGGGATACCTTCTTTTCGCATAATTTTTCCTAATATACTTTGGCATACAAATTATACCAAAATGGTATAATTTGTTTTGCCATAATAATACTTTGCCATATTTTTTTGGCATACAGTTTATGTTGTAGCGTAATTATCTTGAAGTCTAATTAGCCTAGCAAAACTAATTAGTTTTGGCATAAATTTAATTCGTGTAACGTTACTAGGCCTAATGACTATTAGCATAATAATATTTAGGCATACAACTAATAGAAATAACGAAAACAAATTTAGTAACAGAACTGAATCGCTGCAAATCCGACTCCACGTAGTCTTGTTTGTCCTACTCCTAGAGTCTAATTTAAAATCGCGTAGGCGCGTAGGAGTGAGGCGGCCCGCGGGCTGAGGAGCAGGCGGCTGCGAGCGAGCCATTACGTCTTAAAATTTTATGCAAATGGATAGGGAACCAAAAAATATGCGTCACGTCCGCCCAAAATGACGGAACGCTCAGCATTATACTGACAACACGCAAAATGAGACGAAACTACGTCCGTGCAGTATCATAATGGACTTTAACTAATACAGTGCGTTTTGTCTCGGCGTTTAGTGCTCAGTGCGGGCCACAAGAAGCGGGCAGCGGTGATTTATAGCGTGTGGCAGCCATCGGTGTCAACCGTGTTCGGCGAATCCATATAAAATGTATGAGAACTATCTGTACATCTATACATCTATACTCTATACATACATATAAATAAAATTGGAGTGTCTGTTTGTAATATTGAAATAACTGCTTTTTAATACATGCATATGAATATACACGGTGTAAGGGACAGCCCTCCACAAACTTTAAGGGCTTGCTCAGTAGACGATACTGAACAACATTCTACAAAAAAATTTTTCAGGAAACGAAAAAAAAATTCGGCCTCTCCATACAAACTGTCCAATCAAATTTATAATTTTGTATGGTGAGGCGAATTTTTTTTTTCGTTTCCTGAAAAAATTTTTTGTGGAATGTTGTTCAGTATCGTCTACTGAGCAAGCCCTTAAAGTTTGTGAAGGGCTGTCCCTTACACCTTTTATATACAGTACATACACCAAAATAATTTCCGTATGGTGTCCGGAGTTCCGTATGGTGTCCGGACGTAAAGAATAACACCATCCCATCTCTTCCCGTGGGTGTCGTAAGAGGCGACTAAGGGACATTTTTGAGACCGTGCGTACTGTTGAGCACCTGAGGTCACCGCATGGTGGCGGGTATACCACCAACAAAAGCATTCCCAAGGAGGGTTGGTGTCAGGCTGGCGGCCGACTTTAAAAAACTAGCCAAATCCCTTTGCAACATGTTCAGTTTAAATAGATTGCGCGATAGGGCTAGGGCGTACCCCACAGGCGACGCGCAGGGGCAGCACCCGGCTCCTGTGGGAAATGGACCAGGGTTGTTGCACCACCCCGGGCGGGTGCAACGTAAGAAGCAAGCTCGGGAAATGAGATTGAGGTATGCAAGTTGGAATGTAGGGACTATGACTGGAAGGGCCAGAGAGTTAGCGGATGTACTGAAAAGAAGACGGATAAATGTAGCATGCTTGCAGGAGACTAAATGGAGAGGAACAAAAGCGAGAGAAATTGGTGAGGGATACAAGTTCTACTATTGTGGAAGTGATGGAAAAAGAAATGGTATTGGAATAGTGTTAGACAGTAGATTGAAAGAATGCGTGATGGAAGTACAAAGGATTAGTGATAGAATTATAGTTGTGAAAGTTATGTTAGAGAATGTGATGTTGAATGTAGTTAGTGTGTATGCACCACAAGTAGGATGTGATGAAACAGTGAAAGAGAAGTTTTGGGAGGATTTTGATAGAGCTTTAATGAACATCCCTGTTCATGAAGAATTGATAGTTGGAGGTGACTTTAATGGACATGTGGGAAGAATGAAAGGTGTTTATGAAAGAGTGCATGGGGGATGGGGTTTCGGTAGTCTGAACAGTGAAGGAGAGACGCTGCTGCAATCCGCTACTGCATTTGACTTGGCAGTAGCAAATACGTGGTTCCAAAAAAGAGACGAACACATGATCACGTATAAAAGTGGTAGTCATAAGACCCAAATCGACTACTTTCTAGTTCGGCGCAACAACTTAAAGCATGTCAAAGACTGCAAAACACTGCCAGGAGAAGACCTAGTCTCACAACACAGACTCCTAGTTATGACATCAGTAGTCAAAATACTGTCTAACAAACACAAAGAGCATCCTCCCCCTAAAATAAAATGGCATATGTTAGAGAGGAATGATTGTGCGAATAAGTTCAGGGAACGAGTGGTGGACAGAATGATAGAGATGGGAGATATGAATGATCGAAGTATAAATGAAAGCTGGAATGAGATAGCTGGGTGTATCAGGCATGCCGCAAAAGATATTTTGGGAGAGACGAAAGGAAAGGGCATAATAGATAGGGATACATGGTGGTGGTCGACAGAAGTTCAGAATGTATTGAAAGAAAAGAAGAGAAAATTCAAGGAATGGCAGCGTGTAGAGCCAGGAAACGCAAGTTTAAAAGCTGAAAAAAAGAGTGAGTATGACATTTTAAAGAAGAAAGCGAAGAAAGCCGTGGCCATAGCAAAATCAAGAGCCCAGGACAAATTATATGACACATTGGACAGTCCTGCAGGCCAAAAAGAACTATACCGGCTTACTAGAATTAGAGAGAGAAAGACGAGAGACGTTTGCCAGGTAAGATGTATAAGAGATGAAACTGGAATGGTTATATCGGATGATGAGAAAATCAAAAAGAGGTGGAAGGACTATTTTGAAAGATTGATGAATGAGGAAAATAATTGGAGTAGTGTGTTAGAGAATAAACCAGTGAATGTGGGGTTAGTGAGAATGGTTAGTATGGATGAAGTTAGGATAGCAGTAAATCGAATGAAGAATGGTAAAGCCATTGGTCCAGATGGAATACCAGTTGAAGTGTGGAAGTTATTGCGAGTGGATGGATGGACGTGGTTAGCTTTATTCTTCAATAAGTTGTTGCAGGAAGAAGCCATACCTGATGAGTGGTGCAGCAGTTCTTTGGTGCCCATTTTTAAGAACAAAGGTGATGTGCTTGAGTGCAACAATTATAGAGGAATAAAGCTAATGTCACATACTATGAAAGCCTGGGAGAAAGTTATTGAAAGGCGACTGAGAGAAGAGAGTGAAATTTCACAGAACCAATTCGGTTTTATGCCTGGTCGGGGTACAACAGATGCCATTTTTGCTATACGCCAGCTGTGCGAGAAATACAGAGGTGCGCATAAAAACTTGCACATGGTATTCATTGACCTCGAAAAGGCATATGACCGGGTACCTCGTGAGGTTCTGTGGTGGGCCCTTAAGGAGAAAGGTGTGCCTGGGAAGTATGTGCAGTTGATCCGAGCGATGTACAGTCGATGCAGTACCCAAGTCCGTTCTTCAGTGGGCACTACTGGAAGCTTCAATGTGGCTGTCGGCTTACACCAAGGGTCGGCCCTCAGCCCTTACCTCTTCCTGATGATAATGGACGCTCTGACGTCGGACATTCAGGAAGAGGCTCCCTGGTGTATGTTGTTTGCCGATGACATTGTGCTGGTTGCCGAGAGTGGCCTAGAGGTCCAGAACAGATTGGAGGTGTGGTGGCACAGATTGGAGAGTGTTGGCCTGAAATTAAGTAGAACCAAAACGGAGTACTTGTTCTGCGATTTCGGCGGTCTCTCCAATCCAGTGCCCTTAGCTCTCGCCGGAACGCCCATACCGATCTGTTCCGACTTTCGGTACCTCGGGTCGCTCGTCCAAGGGGATGGTGAGGTAGACCGGGACGTAACACATCGGATCAACGCAGGATGGATGAAATGGCGACAGGTCACGGGAACAACTTGTGACCCACGGATGCCCCTCAAGTTGAAGGGTAAAATCTACAAGTCCGTGATAAGGCCTGTCATACTGTATGGATCAGAATGTTGGGCTTTGAAAAAGACGGATGAAAAAAGATTGCATGTAGCGGAGATGAGAATGTTAAGATGGATGTGTGGTGTGACGAGAATGGATAAAGTGAGAAATGAGTATATTAGGGGAAGTTTGAAAGTGGCGCCAGTGACGGAAAGGTTGAAAGGAAATCGATTGTCTTGGTATGGTCATGTAAAGAGGAGAGATGAAAAGCATGTTGCTAAAAGAGTTATGAATTTACATGTGGATGGATGGAGAGGGAGAGGGAGGCCAAAGAAAAGATGGATGGATTGTGTGAGAAGTGATATGAAAGAAAAGGGAGTTAGTGATAGCGTGACGAGTGACAGGACAGAATGGAAGAAGAAAACGTGTTGCGCCGACCCCAAATAAAATGGGACAAGGGCAGGAAGAAGAAGAAGATACACCAAAATAACATTTTTTACAATTTTTGTCTGTCTGTCTGTCTGTTTGTCCGGGCTAATCTCTGAAATGGCTGGACCTATTTTGACGGGACTTTTTTTGGCAGGTAGCTGATGTAATAAGGAGTAGCATAGGCTACTTTTATTTTAGAAAAAATAAATTCAAAATCCTGTAGTCCACGCGAACGAAGTCGCGGGCTCAGCTAGAAGGAAATATACCGGTGGCGGCGTTTTGTAGTTGTAGCCATTGGTTCGTATGCGGCGACCCTTATTATGTTGTTAATACTAAAAGACTAAAGTTTGTTTTTTAGTTTTTTTTTTTTTTATTGTTGATAGGATCGCGCTTGACCGCTATCTCACCTGATGGAGAGCGACGATGCGGTCGACGTTGGAACGCGCTTACCTAGAAGAAACCTATTCACTCTCGACTTAAAGATTCCCGGGTTGTAGCTATCAGGAAACACAGACTCCGGTAAGGAATTCCACTCCCTAGCTGCAAGCACAATGAATGTGTTCCCAAAACGTTTTGTGCGTGTAGGTGGGATATCCACCATGTACCGGTGGCGCATAGCCTTACTGGTCTTTTTTTTTTTTATGGTGGGAAAAAATCATGCATTGACATCCCCCGCCCTTGGGCGGAGCGGGAGATAGTGTCAGACTCTTACTGACTAAAAGACCCACCCCGTTCCTTCTAGCCTTCATACCGGGGCTCGAGCGCCCTTTCGGATAACCCTGGCCCCAGTAGGCTTCGACCCGGCTGGGTCCCTGCTGTTGCTGACAACTCCTTGAGGCGCGCGGGAACAGTGCGCGCCGTCGACGACTTGGGCTTGGTCCGGACAGTTACCGGACGGCCGGACAGTGAGCTACCCATTGCTCACTGTCCGCAAGCCCGCGTCTACGTTGGCCGGAAATCGGGATCAGAATCCCGGCGACGGCGGCGGCGATAACGCCGTTGCCTGATGCGTTCGGCCTCCTCCTTTGCGAGCATTACTGCTTCGCAGAAGTCGGCGACCGCCTGCCACTCCTCCTCGCTTCGGACCATGGCCTCAACCAAGGCCCGGCGCGAGAGGTCTCCGCCACCGATCGCCCCCACGAGGGCACGGCGATGCTCCGCCCAAGCAGGGCACACCTCGACTGTGTGCTCCACCGTGTCCTCCGGGCGTTCCGCACAGTGGCGACACCCGGGCGTCACCTCCGCATGAATCCCGTGCAGGAAACTCCCGAACGAGCCATGTCCGGTGAGTACCTGCGTCATGCGGAAGGTAAGGACGCCGTGAGGTCTTTCCAGCCACGCCTCAAAGAGGGGACTTACCGCCATAATTGTGGCGTGCCCAGCACTGGGTTGCGATAGTCGTTGACACCATTGCACCATGAGATCCCGCCGGAGCTCTGTCCGCCATGCCGTGACCTGTCGCGGCAGCGGACTTTCACCCCGGCGTTGCATCTCCACGCGCATATCGTGCATGTGTGGCCTTACTGGTCTGGTAGTCCGATGATGGAACGGGCTAAAAGTTTTTCACCGATAGAAAGCTGCTTTGTTCCTGAGTGACATAGGCTATATTTTAAGATGTACGCGAGCGAAAAGTTAGTCTGATATAATAAAAATTGTTGAGTCGACCAAACTCTACTACTAGTGCCGTTTCCGATTTTTTTTTTTTTCAATAAATTTTTCTGTATTTGCCATTCAACGTGGCAATGCTTCCAGTCTTCTAGGCACAATTCCGGATGACAGCGATGTGGAGGAGTACTTTGACGCCTGAGCGTGCTTTGTTATTTTGTATTATATTTATGTACTTAATTAGGTTTTAGTATAAATAGTTATTTTTCTGTATTATGTGTTTCAATCTAGGGCTCCATTTTATATGATCTGGAATTTGACTAACGATACCCTTTTTTTGTAGGTGGGAAAATCATCCAATGACATCTCTGCGCCCTTGGGTGGAGCGGGATATAGTGTCCGACTTCCACTGACTTAAAACACACTCCTGTTCCTTCGTTGCCTCTCGTACCGGGGCCGAATCTCCCTTTCAGAAGCTTGGGCTTGAGCCCAGTCCGGACCATTAGGACGGCGAGCTACCCATTGCTCAACACTAATCTACAAAGTCTGGAGCAAAAGCGTAGAGTAGCCAGCCTTTCAGTATTTTTAACCGACTTCAAAAAGGAGGAGGTTCTATGTTCGGCTGAATGTGTTTTTTTAACCGACTTCTAATAAAAAAGGAGGAGGTTCTCAATTCGGATGTTTGTATTTTTTTTATTTTTTTTTATTTATGTTCGGGCATAACTTCGTCGCTTGCCAACCGATTTGAAAAATTCTTTTTTTGTTGGAAAGGGTATACTTCCCAAATGGTCCCATAGTCACCAAGTCGGGATCTGATGATGGAATCTTGGCTAAATCGAGGGAACTCCTTAAATATTATAGGCAACTATATAGTCATTTTGATATTTTCATCAAGGAATTAAGCATTTACAGTCAAAAAGTGACATTTGATGAGGTGGAACTGGTTAAGAAGACCAGAAATTGCCAACGGAACTTCATACTCGAACAAATATCACAATGAACATAGTTAAGCGACTATGACAACACAAATAAATGAATAGTTCTGAATAGTTATGTTGAAAATGGTATCATCGAAGTAACCTGATGATAGTGATGGAGCTGGAAGATAGGCACCGGAACTCCGTAATTAATCAATGTATCCTACCCGTGTTTGGGCTTATTAGAAATGTCATGAGATGCACTTTGGCTATAAGGTACTATCGAAGTGATCTGATGATGGAGCCGGAAGGTGGAAGGTAGACACGGGAACTTCATATGAAAATGATGTATTCTAGCAGGGTTTAAGTTAATTGGAATTGCCCTCTGAGTTTTCCCCGTTTTTTGCTGCCTTTTTTACTCGTTTGTACATATTATTATTTTAAGTTTGTATATATATACCTAGTGATTATTTGTTAATTAAGTCTTATAATAAAAAATTTCGACTAAAGAACCGAATCGGTCTAAAAGAAAAAAAAATTGGAATTGACATGAGAAAAAAGTACTCTGTAGTGTGTTGCAACTAAAAAGTATGAAATAAAAAACTTTTTATAAAAAAAATAAAACCGACTTCACTAAAAAAACACTAAAATGATCAAAATAATTTTAATTTCGGAAGTCGGTGTTAAATAAGGAACAAACAATAACGAAAAACACCGACTTCCGAAATTAAAATTATTTTGATCATTTTAGTGTTTTTTTAGTGAAGTCGGTTTTTTTTTTGTATAAAGTGCATTTTGGAGAGTATGGAATCGCAGGAATTACATGAATTGATTCCGCCGTCACTTTTCTACCATCAGTACAACCCGAGTCCACCCTTACGTTGTTAACTTCTTCGGTTTCGTCTCGTCGTTTACACCGCATACATCGAAGGACTGGACAGGACCAATTTGCCCGCAGCGGTCTTCCCATCCGATGATAATTTGGGTGTCTTCAAGACTTGAGAGAATAACTAGTGCGCCTCATCATCAACGATTGCATCACTGCTTACCATCAGGTGGGATCGCAGTCAAGCAAGTTTTATATCATAAAAATAATCTATGCGTCACTATATTTTTCTGCTTTGTGAATTTGAATGTAGGCCTCAATTTTGTATAGAGTTTGGCCAACGACACCTTTTTTTTATGGTGGGAAAAAATCATATCCAATGACAATCCCCGCTCTTGGGCGGAGCGGGAGATAGTGACAAACTCTTACTGACTAAAAGACCCACCCCGTTCCTTGTAGCCTTCATACCGGGGCTCGAGTTCCCTTTCGAATAACCCTGGCCCCAATAGGCTTCGACCCGGCTGGGTCCCTGCTGTTGCTGACAACTCCTTGAGGCGCGCGGGAACAGTTTGCGCCATCCACGACTTGGGCTTGGTCCGGACAGTTACCGGACGGCTGGACAGCGAGCTATCCATTACTCACTGTCCGCAAGCCCGCGCTTACGGTGGCCGGAAATTGGGATCAGAATTCCGGCGGCGGCGGCGAGAACGCCATTGCCAGATGCGGTCAGCCTCTTCCTTAGCGAGCATTACTGCTTCGCAGAAGTCGGCGACCGCCTGCCACTCCTCCTCGCTCCGGACCATGGCCTCAACCAAGGCCCGGCGCGAGAGGTCTCCGCCGCCGATCGCCCCCACGAGGGCAAGCAGGGCACACCTCGACTGTGTGCTCCTCCGGGCCAGCGACACCTGGTGATAGAAATAAATAAACTAATGCCTACTATCCACGGACGTGTAGATTCACAGACGCGTATTCATCAGTGGCATCTATGACGCCTCATCTGGTATTTAATAAATCTATAGAAATTATTAATTGTGCGCGCATCACGTAAAATGTACGATATTGACATATATAAACTTTTGTACCTAAATTAAAATTGTAATGCAACTATATATATTACTTAGGCTTTGTTTCATCGCAATCGGTTTAATTTATCAAAAGATATAGGTACCACATCATCGATATATATGTACTGCGCAATAAATTAAGCGTGCCGACACTCACTTCTGTCAACTCAGGTGTAATGTCGAGTTACACCTTACACCTTGAACATTACACTACCTACTTTATTTATCATTTTTTACTTAATAAACTTAAATATTAAAAATATATATATATATATATTTAAGTATGCTTAACCTAACTATACACACTAAAGGCTACTCCCTACTAAAATATGGCGTCATAAAACTCCTCCGCATCGCTGTCGACTGGAAGTGTGCCCAAGAGGCCGGCGGCATTGCCACGTTGAATGGCAATGCTTAATCTCTGACCGAGGTAAAAACATAGTGTAAAACATTACACTATGTTGAACGAAACGCGTAAGTGCCGCGAAATTCATGGCGCTTAAAACATTTTGGTCGCGAAAAATGTATCCTCTAAAAGCTGTCTTAGCACTGCATGTTTTAATAGTTCTGTTAGACGACATAATGCCAATGTAGCGCTGCAGCGAACTTTCGTTTTGACTTTTCAGTATTTTGACAAATTGTTTCCATGAAAGGGCTTGTCTAACCACATTCATTGACTGTTAAGGTCAAAGCACACTTACACGACTCTGTTCCCACCCGGCAAAAAGAATATCATTCAAATATGGGCTTCAAAAATTGCTCTTAAGATATATTTTACATTGGCATCATAAATTAGCAGACAGCTCGCTGTCAGCGAGCTTACCGCCTTCAGACTGCTCGGTAGTTGACGCCTCGCTGGACGCACGTTGTAGACGAGTGGTCGCACAAAGTACTCTGTGGCGGTCGCCGCGGTGTCCGCGCGCTCACTGCTAGCAGTCGCCGCTCATTCGGTCAGTATCTACACAAAAGCAAGGGCGGTCGGCGGGTGGACTGCTGGGTGCCTGCTAGCTGTCGACGCGTGAACTGCTGGGTGCCTTCTAGCTGTCGCCGCGTGGACTGCTGGGTGCCTGCTATCTGTCGCCGCGTGGACTGCGAGCAGTCGTCTTATTTTAGGGCGGTGTTGGGTGGGAGCGGTGTTGGAGCAGATTCGTTTATGTGTGCTATGACCTTTAAGCGGTATCATGTTCGCCGGGTCAACTAGTAAGAACTGAAGTTCAAAATCCTGCATCGTGGTTCTAGAGTTCTCCTCACGATTAGAACATACACAACAGCTCAAAATCCCTTCATCTACATCAGTCTATTCCCACTGCTGGGACTCAGGTCTTCTCTCTAGGAGAGGGAATGGAGCGTAAGAAAAATCTTGAGCACAGGCGTAGGGTAGCCAGCCTTTCGGTGTTTTACAGATTGCATTTTGGAGAGTGTGCGCAGGAATTGCATGACTTGTTTCCGCCATCTCATTTCTACCATCGGACAAACCGACGCACGGCGAGTATCCATCCTACCTTTACGTTGTTGAAACATCTACGGTCCGGAATAAACGTTTCGCCTCGTCATTTATACCGCGTACATCGAAGGACTGGAACAGTTTGCCTGCTGCGGTCTTCCCGTCTGATTATAATTTAGGTGTCTTCAAGGCTAGAGTGCTAGTGGTGTGTGGGCTCTTAATAAACTAGTGCGCCTCACCATCAACGATTGCATCACTGCTTACCATCAGGCGGGAACGCAGTCAAGTACAAGCCCGGAGAGCTGTAATTGTGCAGTGCGAGGGTCGTTCGGTTATTCATACTATCTACAACATCAGGTTTAGTATGCAAAACCCAAAAGACGTGACTAGTATTTTTATGTATGGAATCTAAGGGTCTAAACAGATGGACCGCATTTCAACTGCAATCCAACCGCAAAGTGCAGTTTGAAAACAGTTGACACGAATACAATAGAACTGCAAACACGACTGCAATAGAATGTGTAGGGTGGGTATGGTGCAGTTCGGATGCAGTCGGTGTGCAGTTCACACGACTGCAATCGGATTGCACGTTTGGTTTGCAGTTCTATTGCAGTCGTGTCAACTGCTTACAAACTGCACTTAAACTGCAATTTGCGGTTGGATTGCAGTTGAAGTGCGGTCCGTCTGTTTAGACCCTAAGTACAAAATTTCATAACTGTAACATGAAAAATCACAAAGTTATAAGCTTGATAAGTCAGCAAAAATACATAGTCAATGGGCTAGCCAGGCGACTCTGAGGGATTATTTTGCACTTGCACACAGCTGTTTGCTGGCGTATAATGCCCGTTATGACCTGCCGTAGCCTGTGTTGTAGTAAGTGGGTGTCCAACTTGTGACTTTTTTCTAATATTTTCGGGGAAAAATATTACATGGTGTAAACATTATTGGAATCCATTCAGTTACTATAGCCTGATTCACGTAAAATCAAACAAGCCAAATATCGTTGAAGTTTTACAGTCGTTCGATCGAAGTCCTATCCAAAAGCGGTATTCACGATCTATCGACTTATTTCCAGTTACATTAATAAGTATTCTACCAGGATAATGTAATACAGATAGTTTTTTAAATCGACGAATTTCAAACGACTTTAAAATCGGTGTCGTTCAAACTCGATTGATGGATGTGAATACGGAAATGGTCTAAACGATTAAATCGCTACGATATCGTTACGGTTTTCATTACGTAAATCGGGCTATTGATTCTAAACAAACTATATTAAGGTTTCGCATTACTAAAAGTAATTTTGTATACGGCTGGCCACAACCTGCTAATTTTGAACCAATGCTGCAGTCAGGTCGGACCCAAAGGTTACCCCTCATTACCTCAAGAATTTTCAGTTTCTTTGCGACTTCAATTCGAAATCTCTGCTCGATGACACTTGTCTAGTTTACATCAGTAGCCCGATTCACGTAATGAAAACCGTAACGATATCGTAGCGATTTAGTCGTTTAGACCATTTCCGTATTCACATCCATCAATCGAGTTTGAACAACACCGATTTTATAGTCGTTTGAAATTCGTCGATTTAAAAAAAAAACTGTATTACATTATCCTGGTAGAATACTTATTAATGTAACTGGAAATAAGTCGGTAGATCGTGAATACCGCTTTTGGATAGGACTTCGATCGAACGACTATAAAACTTCAACGATATTTGGCTTGTTTGATTTTACGTGAATCAGGCTACAGATAACTTACGACTCAAGATGGCCGGGTGCATTCCACAACTTTCTTGGATAAATCCTTTACTGTCCAAGCTACCCGTCTGTGGAATGCATTACCGGATGCTGTATAACGCGCTCAATCGTTGCCTGCCTTCAAGTGACTAGTTAAAGATCACTACAGTTGCCATCACGGATCTTGAGCGCTCGGCGTCAGAGTGGGGATCGCTTTGCGCATTCCATACATTCACGATACATTGGCGAGGCAATCGTCTTCGTTGTTAGATACATTCCGCAACGTAGAGAACGAATGAGGAGTGACGTCTACGACGCAATGGCGCGGCGAGCCAATCACTGACACTCACCGCCCCCGCGTCTCACTTTGCACCACTATAGAGACCGAATATTTCTGCTTCTGCGCAACCGCTCAAGATCCTTGATGGCAACTGTACTTGTCGCTGTGATTATCGAAAGTCGTTCTTTCTTATGATTTCTCATATATTTGGTATGTATAGTGTATTTATCATCATCATCATCATTTCAGCCGATATACGTCCACTGTTGGACATAGGCCTCCCCCAAGCGTCGCCACATCGAACGTTCCTGTGCGTCCCGCATCCATCGGTTTCCCGCTACCTTCACCAGGTCATCGGTCCACCTTGTAGGAGGCCTTCCAACACTGCGTCTTCCGGTACGCGGTCGCCACTCCAAAACCTTTCGACCCCAACGGCCATCGTTCATAGTGTATTTATGTATGTATTATATTGCATATGTATGTATCTGTGTATCTATTATAATTATTTATTTAATGAATATAAGTGTAATTAATTTTAATGCTTATTGTTGAACTTATGACAGCCCCATATCATGTTCTGGCAATTATTACAGTCTATTCTAGGTTGCCTGGAAGATATCGCGGAATGCGATAAGGCCGCCCATTGTACGTGTTATAGATATAAGTTTTTCTTTGTTAAGTTTGTATGTGACCACAGTAAAGTATATAGGGTGACTGGCAATTAGTGTACGATACTTAAACACGTGATTGTGCTCATGATAACAAACAATTTTTATTATGGGAGCAAAGCCGAAATTGCGAAAAAAATATCAGCTGTTCAGTACATTAGGCAAACATAAATGTACTGAACAGCTGATTTTTTTTCGCGATTTCAGGTTTGTTCCCATTGTAAAAGTTGTTGGTTATCATGAGCACAATCACGTGTTTAAGTATCGTACACTAATTACCAGTCACCCTATACACCACTAATTTTGAATTAGTACAAATACTTAAAGGGCTTATTAGAAAAGCCCTTCTTATTATTTAAGTAAAATCTCAATAAATAATATTCATAAACAGCAAAGTTATTATCGTTTGTGTTTATCCCAAAATGACTCTCAATTTGTGAAAATATTGTGCAGGCTATTGATAATGAATGAATAAATGACGATTCAAATGGAAAAACACTTCCCGCAGTATTTTCTACTAGCAATTGTTATGTATGATTGAATCTATGATGAATTTACCTTTTCGTGGTCAATTTTAGGATTTCGGTTTTTTCTACTTTTGAATACAAAAATATGATCAGTAACGGGTACAGATACAGCCCCATTTTTTTGTGTAGGTACTAATTATACATAAATAAATATTAAAGGCAAAAGTACGAGGGATGCATCAAAAATAAAACACACGACTACTTAACCTAATTTCTTATTACTAAAATTACATTCTAAACATTTGTCTTCTACATTTGTATGTAATGGTGTTACGTCTAATGTAATTTATTGTAAGAATAAAAAAATCCTAAACCTAGCCTTATTACTAAATAGTCTTCATGACCCAGTGGTTCGCCAGAGCCTCGTTGGTATCTTCAGCAGGGTGCACCGCGGGCAGGTGAGGTTGACTTTGGATCTGCAGGTGATGGTAGATCCACTTACACCCCATCGCGTTGACGTCTTCGCCTGTCAGCAATTGCAAAATGCACTGCCGAAATGAACGAACCTTCGTCATGTCGGCAGAACATGCTGGAATAGCTGCAAAAGGCTCCTTCTTTCTTCTTTAAGAACAGGAACCTGAAAAAACCAATTACTTTAAACTTAATAAACTAGCGTGCAACAAGTGTGTATGTTAGTCTTAAGTTTGCGCCCTTTCCTGCAAATAAAATGTTTTTCTTTCTTTCTTCTATCTTAGTGCGCCTCACCATCAACGATTGCATCACTGCTTACCATTAGGTAGGATCGCAGTCAAGCACAAGTTCGTCTATACCGCGTACATCAAAGGCCTGGAACAGTTTGCCTGCTGCGGTCTTCCCGTCCGATTATAATTTGGGTATCTTCAAGGCTAGAGTGAATAGGCTCTTAATAAACTAGTGCGCTTCACCATCAAAGATTGCATCACTGCTTACCAGCAGGTGGGATCGCAGTCAAGCACTAGTTTATATCAATTTAAAAAAAAATACTTTATGTAAGCTAAAGCCGAAGAATCGCCAAAATAGTATGACAGTTGGCAAGGGCACATTTTCTCGCAGACCAGATGGAGCCAAAAGCTTCTGGAGTGGCGACTGACGGATGCTGTCAGTTGAGACTGGTCATCTCTTAGCTGACAGTGGCTTATTTCAATTTATATATTTTTAAATACTTTTTTCTTCATTTATTGATATTGTGTTCACATAATAGAAAAGACAAAAAATATATCTATAAGCAACCAAGCTCTTTGTAACTCACAATATGATTTATAAGTGTCCATGGAGTTTCTTGCACGTTCTTCTCCATAGAGATCTACGCTTTGGAACGAGCAATTTAGTTTCACTTTTTTGACTGACGGAAATTTTGACGATTCAAAAGTGCCAGTAATTGGTATATTTGAAATAAACGTTACTGATATTTACTATTGTGTATGCCTTTAGCGGCTACCATTGCACCCTTCTTCTTCCTGCCCTTATCCCATATTACTTGGGTTCGGCGCAACACGTTTTCTTCTTCCTTCTGTCCTGTCAGCCGTCAAACTATCACTAACTCCCTTTTCTTTCATATCACTTCTAACACAAACCATCCATCTTTTTTCGGCCTTCCTCTCTCTCTCCATCCATCTACATGTATACTCAGAACTCTTTTAGTAATATGCGATACCATTGCACCCAGTGTTCACAAAATTAATATTATTTTGAACTAAAACAAAAAATGAATTGGATATTCAATTACTCTGACCCCGACATCATTAGGTAAAACCATGCAAATTGTAATAAAACTACGGAAAATTATATTGAGTTTCTTACCTCTATAATGAATAAGCAATTCTGATAAGCCATCTGGTGTTTTGGCAGCCTGATACGACCAACCATCAGCTGCCATCAGAGATGTATTGGAGGCTCCAATTCCATACCAGGTACCTACAATGATATTCAAGAACATTTATTAGTTATTAGCTTTTGTCACTCAGGAATAAAGCAGCTTTCTATCGGTGAAAAAATTTTAGCAATCGGACCAGTACTTTCAGAGATTACCTCCTATAAACAAAAAAAAACTTTATAAAATGATAAATGATATTTATTTTGCAAATAGGTTTTATAAAAACACTTTTGCACGTCAATTTTTTCGTCAAATTAAACTAGATGAGGCCGGTGTTTCCCAGTGGAGCACACAGTCGAGATGTGCCCTGCTTGGGCGGTGCATCGCCGTGCCCTCGTGGGGGCGATCGGCGGCGGAGACCTCTATATAATATTTAGTGTAGATATGTCACAGCTAATTTTAGCAGTAACAACATCCTAAGAACGTCCTAAATGATTTGTTTTTTTAATTATTTAGTGTTTAGTTTTAATTTATTGGTTAAATTATTATTTATTTAAATTTAACCTTTCAATCGTGGAAATCACAGAAACAATTGAAAGACAATAGGTGCGCGAACCGCGTTCGCTTGGGGTTTAAGGGCCAAGCGCCCGAAAAGTACCATAAAACAGTGATTTTCTGAGGCCTACTCCTCCGTAACGGCTAGGTCAATTGGTTTGAAAAAAATATATGTTTATTATAGATTCATGAACAATAATATCAACATTTGATTTTTTCGTGCAATTAATACTTTTGTCAAAAAAAGACTCGTGTGGCACTCGGGGACTGCCGCGGTAAATCTATGGCATAGCATTTTTATCAACTTATGGAATTATAATTATTTATTTATTTTATTTATGCAGTATTTTTTTTCCTTTGTTTTTTTTTTCTTTGATATTAATTGAAGTTACACTTTCACACATTGAATTGAATTTTGATTGATTGTTCACTCATTTGTTTTCTTATCGGTCACCACGCTCAAAAAACAAATGAGTGGGGGATGTTAGGTTATTTTCGTTACGGAATTTCTGGATTCGGTCTCCACGCTCAAGGCCCGCGATAGAAGCTATGCAATAGATTAAAAAAAAAAAATTAGTAATTTCGCAACTTTTCGCAACTTTTCCCTACTCCTTCGAAACGGCTTGGACCTTTAGAAACATTTTTACACATAAAAATTGGTGGTTAAATATTCTTCAAAGTGAACATTGCATATGTAAATCAATCAATATCTCGTAGAGAAAATGGATTTAAAGCGCTTTCCGGGCGCTGCTGGCCGCAAATAAATGCACAGATTTGCGTACTGCCGCCTAGGCGAGTGCGAGAGTTGCGTTCACATAATTTCGGCCAGATGGTTCAAGGAACTATACGCCTTAATGAATTAAATGATGAAACTAGAGATTGTTAATGACAAATGTGTACCTACCTACATACTGCACCTATATTCATGCAAATAAATATATCATTCATTTAAGGGTCGCTCCTGACGGGCCACCGGTTACATATGCAAAACTTTGCCACAGACATATTTCCTATAATTCTCATGCATTTTATATGGATTCGCCGCACACGAATGATGCCGGTGACCGCCACACGCTACGAACACAAAATACCTAGATAGGTACAGAAGACAATCTCATATATGTACTTCACTTTTTGTACCTATGCTCGGTGGACTAATAAGCGTTTGAGCCGGAACTGTTCGACGAGCGGGCCGAGGCGCTCCGAGATATCGTGTCCGTGAGCGGGGTCTATGTGTGCGTTGCTCGAGCGCGCTTTGTATGTAGATTGACTTCATCTATTTTGTGCTACAAATCGCCTCTAAATAAAAAAGGGAATAAATAAAGAAAACAAATTTTACCTCTTTATATTAATATAGAAAAGGGGGTGGCAACTGTATAGGTACTATGATGAGCCAACCGTGAATGTAAATTCGACCAATGAGGGAACAGAGTGAGGACGCCATGTTATTGATTTCAAGGCGGCACCTACTGACCTACATATCACCACCCTCCCCCGTCCGGTAACCCCTTTCATGTATATCTATACAAGGTGTCGTTTTGAAGCTGCAAAATATTTCAGGAGGTAATTGTGTTAGTGATTCTCGACCCGAATCAATAATAAAATAAGTAGGTAATTTTTTTTTTTTTATAACCGCTCTTTTTTTCACACACACAAACACGGAACAATAAAGGGCGTTTTCACACACACTAACTCGCAACGATAGTTTCATTAATAATGTATCATCCAATCATCATCCCGCACGCCACACCCTAGCCACGCCCCCGCGGCCATCGATCAATCGATTTAGTTTAGTGTAATTAAAAAATTAAATAACAAGTATTACTGATTATTGACCAGGTATCGTTTTTTTACATGATTATTTATGAGTTTTATTACAACCTCCTGAAATATTGTGCAGTTTTAAAACTGCACCTTGTATATAATACTAGCGGCCCGTCCCGGCTTCGCACGGGCAATAAATAAGCCTATGTTACTCAAGGTGAATGTAGCTTTCAAATGGTGAAAGAATTTTTGAAATCGGCACAGAAGTTTTTGAGTTTATCCATTACAAACATTTGTATGTTTGTAATGGACCTTACACGAAACTTCTGTCTACACTAATATATCCTTGTGTGTACAAAAATACAAATTTTCCCTCTTTATAATATTAGTGTATACTAGCTGTGCCCGCGACTTCGTTGGCGTGGTCTACAGAATTTTGAATTTATTTTTTCTAAAATAAAAGCCTATGTTACTCCTTATTACATCAGCTACCTGCCAAAAAAAGTCCCGTCAAAATCGGTCCAGCCATTTCAGAGATTATCCCGGACAAACAGACAGACAGACAAAAATTGTAAAAAATGTTATTTTGGTGTATGTACCGTATATTATATTCATATGCATGTAGTAAAAAGCAGTTATTTCAATATTACAAACAGACACTCCAATTTTATTTATATGTACCTATAGATGTATAACGAGAAACTGACTGACTGACATATCAACGGACAACCGAAACTAATGGAACTAGGGCCATGAAATATGCCATTTGAATTGTAGAGGCCAATTATTTGGAAATCTCTGAATCGTTTGCGGGTTCAGTAGCCTAATTCACGTAAAATAAAACATGCCAAATATCGTTGAAGTTTTATAGTCGTTCGATCGAAGTCCCATCCAAAAGCGGTATTCACGATCTATCGACTTATTTCCAATTACATTAATAAGTATTCTACCAGGATAATGTAATACAGACTTTTGTTTTAAATCGACGAATTTAAAACGACTTTAAAATCGGTGTCGTCCAAACTCGATTGATGGATGTGAATACGGAAATGGTCTAAACGACTAAATCGCTACGATATCGTTACGGTTTTCACTACGTGAATCGGGCTACTGATCGGCCACCGCAAAAATAAACTTTTATCTACCTACACTAATATAATAAAGAGGTAAAGTTTGTTTTTTTGTTTGTAGGAGGTAATCTCTGGAAGTACTAGTCCGATTGCTAAAATTCTTTCACCAATAGAAAGCTGCTTTATTCCTGAGTGATATAGGCTATATTTTATTTACCTACGCGAGCGAAGCTGCGGTTAAAAGCTAGTTATAAATAAGATCGCATTTGAGTAATCCACTCACACTCCTCCTCCTCCTAATCTTCTCACTTTCCGCCAAACCTGTTCCATCATCGCACTACTAAATGCGTTCATTCGTAATGCGTTGCGTGTGCGTTAGGTACCTGTACCTAAGATCACGCCTATAAGCACAAAACGTTTTTGGAATACATTCCTTGTGCTTACAGCTAAGGGGTGGAATTCCTTGCAGAAGTCTGTGTTACCTGATGGCTACAACCCGGGAATCAATAAGTCAAGAGTGAATAGGTTACTTCTAAATAAGTGCGCTCCATCGTCGACTAGCGATGGGCCGAGTTGACTTTTTGGTAACTCGAGTTGACTCGCTTACCAACTCGAGTTGCAACTCGAGTTGACTCGATTCAGTCGGCCACGTCGCCGCGTTGTCCGTCCGAGTCAGTAAATGCTCAACTCGGTGCATCGTTCCGCGGGTTGCTAGTTTGCTACGTTCTTCGGTTCGTTCGGGTTCGGCGGGCCGCGGGCTGCGTGGCGGCGTCGAGTCAATTCAATGGTAGTTAAATAAAATTGAGCCCGTTCAAAAATCAGACGTTTATTATTAGCATTTACAAAAGTTACATCACAAATCGAACTACTTATGTAGCGCAAAAGAATGGTAACATTTTCATCTTGAAAATAATAAGAAACTAAAATAATAATGGCACTTTATTCCTTAAATTAAACACCGCACTGTTTGGTATTTGGTCGTCTATCTATCAACTAACACCTATAGAAAACGCTAATCAACATCTAAGGAATGGCACTTATTTATGAATGAATACCAGTTTTAAGTTAAAAAATACCATCTATGTAACTCTATAAAAATAACTAATACAAATTAATGAAACGGCAACAAAACAATGAACAACGAACAAAGTAACAAAAACAAAAACGTAAACAAACCAAAAAAGCGAGCTGGCTTTCTATGTCAAAACTCACACATTAGTTCTCGATCTATCTGCCGTCTGCTAAGAAACCAAGAACGAAAACTATCTCTTTCACTCGCGGCTTGGACGTTCGGTCGTCGGGCTGATTCGGGCTCGCTCGGAGTCGTTCGGGCCTCGCGACTCGCGGGCGAACCGCGGGCCGCCAACCCACCGCACCGCCCGCCGCGCGCGCTCTCCGGGTCAACTCGGTTTGTATATATTTTGACTCGGGCTGACTCGCTTACGGTCTAACTCGAGTTACTCGAGTTAGATAACTCGAGTCGCCCATCGCTATCGTCGACCACATCATCGCTTTCTATCAGGTGATATAGCGGTCGAGCGCAAACCGATCAACAATAAAAAATAACGACAGAAAACCGAGACAATCAAATCGGCGTCGATGCTCAAAACTTTGATTTAGACTTTCCTATATCTCATCTCTTCATCGTCGGCCACATCATCACTTACCATCAGGTGAGATAGTGGTCAAACGCGAGCCTATCAATCATCATCATCATCTTCCTGCCCTAGTACCGTTTTATTTGGGGTCGGCGCAACACGTTTTTTTCTTCCATTCTGTCCTGTCACTCGTCACGCTATCACTAACTCCCTTTTCTTTCATATCGCTTCTCACACAATCCATCCATCTTTTCTTTGGCCTCCCTCTTCCCCTCTATCCAATAATAATTAAAAAAAAAAAATTAAGAACACCTATCATCAAGTGAAACACTGACCTTTTTCTTCCAATATAGGCCTGTAGGCTCCAAAAGCCCGGAGCCCCCGGTGTCAGCTCGGAGCACTAACTCGTTACGCACGGCAGTCGGCTGGTGTCGCACTGCGGCGTTGCACAAAGCAAATCTAGTCTAGGCCAGCTAGCTGCACTGCGCAGGTCTGAGCCGCGATCAATGCTTTATTGAGAGATAATTATACAATCTACTTCATATAGAACGTTCTTATTTTGTAAAACACAACAACCTTGCAGAACTATATTACATCATAAACAACAACTTTAGTTCTATGACTTTTTACGAAACATAATTCATTTACCAAAAATAAACCTTCAAGATTTCGTTGTTATATCTAACATATTTCAACTCTGTATTTTGCGATTTACGTAAGCGCATCAAGCACCCCCGTCGCCCATAGTTCGCTGGTAAATTGCTCGTTGTCCGTAAGAACTTTGGTGCCTAGAAATGTTTAATTAAATAAAACTCAAGAACATTTTCTATACTTTTTTATAATTTAGTTTATTATTGATAGGTTTACAAGGTGGACTGATGACCTGATGAGAGTCGCGCGAATGTAATGGATGCTAGACGTACAGGACCGTTCAGTGAGGCGACACTTGGAGGAGGCCTTTGTAGAACAGTCGTTCCGACGTCCTTCGGCTGAAATGATGATGATGATGACTATAGTCAAGGCCACACATGCTGTCCTCCTTCAAAGGAAGACAGGAGATAGGCAGTAATCCACCACGCGGGCCCAGTGTGTATTGGTGGATGCCACGTATCATAAAAAATTTGATTCTAGTAGGTACGTGCCGGTTTCCTCACGATGTTTTCTTTGACCGTTTCGAAAGCAGTGGCGATGAAATAATTACACAAAATAATGTAAACATGTAATGTGGAGATATAACCAGAACGGTTAAGGTAGGAGCTCCGTTCCTCCCCGCTCCCGCCTTAACCTTCCGGATTATTATTTTTTTATAACCACCTTCAAAAGGTATTTAAACAAATAAAACTCAAGACCATTTTCCATAGTTTAACCCCTCGAGCGCCAGGGGATCACGTGACCCGGAAAATTACTGTTTACGTAAATCACCAAAAAAATTTTTTTTTTTAATTTTTTCTTGGTAAAACTAATAATATTACTTATACAAGGTGTAAGGGACAGCCCTCCACAAAACTTTAAGGGCTCACTCAGTAAACAAAACTGAACAACCTTCCACAAGATTTTTTTTTCAGGAAACGAAAAAAAAAATCGGCCTCTCCATACAAACTGTCCAATCAAGTTTTTAATTTTGTATGGTGAGGCCAATTTTTTTTTTCGTTTCCTGAAAAAAAATCTTGTGGAAGGTTGTTCAGTTTCGACTACTGATCTATCTTTTCTCTCGAGAACTCTTTGCAGACGCTCACTCACCACACACATTCATTCACGACATACATTCACTCACCAAGTCACCACACACATCTACTAACTCACACACGCAATCACTCACCATAATAGGCTTACAACTTTTTGTTTTTTATTTTCATTTTATAGCAACACACGCATCCACACGCCCTATAAGAGCGTCCCGCGGTCGCGTACCGACAAGATACTTAGATAGTGCATCCCTTTCGCACTCGTAGGCGTGGCCGGACGTCACTAACGTCCGCACGGCAAATGCGCGTGGCAGTCGCGTGGAGTTCTCTCACGAGTGAATATGTGTATCGAGTGTTACCGAAGCAAGTTTATAACATTAGGTTTTTCGTACCCTTTACAGTGTAAACTTTTGAACATTATATCAGTACAGTGATTTACATAGTGGTTTTACTTTAACTGTCCCCTGAGACAAGTATCCCTCATAATTTTAATTTATTTTTTTATGTATCCACATAATTTGCAAAAGATTTAATTGTATTTCTCCAGCTTCTGTAACACAAGTTACATTACCTAGCACAGGAATCAGGGACTTCAATAAAGTTGTAAAACGTCTTATGTAAATAAAGATTATTATCTATACATATAATAAAATCGTAGGAAAGTCAAAACTGTACATTGAATATTTTTTAAAAAGAATACTTGGGGCGTGATCTATAATCGATATCGAAGCCAAAAATATAGTTTTTAGAATTTTTGTCTGTTTGTCTGTTTATCTGTTTGTCTGTTTGTCTGTTTGTCTGTATGTATGTCCGGGCTAAACTCAAAAAGTACTGCATGGATTTACTTCAAATTTTGCATAAATATTACTAAGAGGTCGGGTCAACATATAGGCTACATATTATCACGCTATCACCTACGGGGGAGGAGCTGTGAATCTTTATTTTTCTTAAGCATTCTGTGACAGCGTGTAATCTAACGATGCATATTTAAATGTTGTTTTTGAGTTAGCCATGCTATTATCTAGCTTTACACCATTAAAACTACGCCATTTAAGTAACTTGGGCAGAGAAACATAGTTTAATGAATGTTAGTAGTATAGAGACAATTTTGAAGCAGCGCCATCTATGAGATTTCATAAAAATCAAATCAAGTTACATGTTAACACTTTTTGGAAATTAATAATTTAAATTTGATCATGTAGTTAGTTATTCTTAAAATTCATAGATGGCGATGTGATGTGATGTGCATTTTCTTCATAAAAGTTGTATCATATAGTTCGTTTTGACAAATTCAAGTTCCAACAAAACCCTGAAAAAACTTGAGTAGAGTTGAGTAAGACAATTAAAAAAAAAAATGCGGTGTTAAGTATTACATGGTGACATTTTTCCAGCTCTGTGAAGTCGACCAGTTTGCGAGATCCCTTACGTATGACGAGGTGCCTTCATATTACACGTACGACAAGCAAAGTGGTGTATTTAACCGACATCGACGAGGAGGTGCTGTGGAAGGTTTTCCGGGAATTTTCAAGGAGGCCGCATTGGGTAGGGTTTATACCGTGCATCCAAATAATGGCGAATGCTATTTTCTGCGGTTGTTACTTCACACTGTCCGAGGCCCAACGTCTTTCGCCTTTCTGAGGACATTTGATGGCGTGGAGTATCCCACTTACCACGCAGCCTGCGTAGCACGTCACCTTCTCGACGGTGACCAAAATTGGGATCCTCGCGGAGGCGAGCGTCAGTGACATTCCCAGCCGCATGCGTCATCTTTTTGCCGTCATTTTGATGTTTTGTGGAGTCGCGAACCCGGTAGCTTTGTGGGAGAAGTATCGCCATCATCTGTCTGAAGATTTTCTACGACCTTTGAGGCGTGCTACTGGAGACGAAGTCGAAGTAACTGATGAACGCGTGCTGAACACCTATCTCAGTTCACTTCAAGATGTGGTCATTTCTATGGGCGGCAATCCGCTTATCGAATATGGGTTACCAGCTCCCCAATCATCACCGCATCAAGGCCGTGGATATCGGGAGTATAACGCTGAAACAAATTACGAGCCGGGCGAAATGACCACCATACGAAATGACCATGTCACCGTGTTCTCTTAAGAGCAAAAACAAATGACACCGTACTTGAAAGCGTTGGGCAAAACCAGGGTAAAATGTTTTTCTTGGATGCTCTTGGTAGAACAGGAAAAACATTTGTTACCACTGGCATACTTGCAGAGGTCAGGAGGCAAGGCAAAATTGCTATTGCTGTAGCGTCGTCGGGAATCGCTGCCATACTGCTTCCGGTGGCAAGACAGCACATGCCATGTTTAAAATTCCCATCGATTTAGAGAGCGCCGAAACACCTGTTTGTGGTGTGTCACGTAACAGCGATAAGCGACACGTGCTCAAGGATTGCTCTCTGATCGTATGGGATGAGTGTACGATGGCCAATAGGAAGGCAGTTGAGGCCGTGGACAGAACCCTGCAGGACCTCCGCAGGAACGAACATTTGATGGGTGGTGTCACAGTTCTGTTCAGTGGCGATTTCCGGCAAACACTTCCCGTGGTGACGCGGGGATCGAGGGCTGACGAGGTGAATGCTTCGTTGAAACGATCTTCGTTGTGGTCACGAGTTCTTACGCTGCGCTTGACCATTAATATGAGAGCTCGGCTCGGCGGCAATGCACGAGCATTGCAAGAATTCTCCGATGTCCTTCTAAGTCTTGGCGAAGGCACTTTGACAGGTGGTACTTCCAGAGTCTCTCGGTAGAGTGGTATCCAGCTTAGAAGAACTCATTTGCTGTGTGTACGGGGACATCAGTCGTATACCGCACCAGCTTCTTGGGTGTGTGAGCGATAACGCCGACACCCAAAAATGATCAGGCTGCAGCAAATAACGAATGCATTCTCTCGGAAATTGAGGGGAATGAAGTGGTCTATACCTCGATGAACACTGTTGTCGAGCAAGATGACGCCACACATTATCCTGTGGAATTTCTGAACTCCCTGTCAGCAAGTGGACTTCCAGCGCATACCATCAAACTGAAGGTCGGTGTCCCGATTATGCTTCTTCGGAACCTACCTCCTCCGAAGTTGTGTAACGGGACCCGCCTTAAAGTCATCTCGCTCCACAGACAAACTTTTGAGGCGGAAATTCTTACGGGTTGTGGCGTCGGTGAGGCAGTATTTATACCACGCATTCCCCTCATACCTCACAATTTCCCGTTCCAGTTCAAGCGCGTACAGTTCCCTGTGAGTGTTTGCTTCGCGATGACCATCAATAAGTCACAGGGGCAGACACTGAGGGCAGCGGGTGTCGACCTCAGGACGAGTTGTTTCTCACACGGGCAACTGTACGTCGCTTGCTCCCGTGTCACCAGTACTGACTCTCTTTACATTTTGGCTCCTGGCAGCATAACTACCAAAGTAGTTTATAGGGAAGTGTTGTAAGGTATGATACCTTTGTACGTATTTTTACTCTTTTGTGTCCGGGAATGTATTCCTGCATTATTTTCTCTATTTCCTTCAGTCACATCTTATGACTGAACTCAGCAGGATTCCCATATAACTCTCTTCACTTGCTTCGTTTGCAAAAAAACTTATATTTTAATAATTTTAAAAGTGGTTTACTTATAATACTATAGCGACACTGGCATCTTAGGTATTTTTGGTGCTGTAGAGCCTTCACGCAGACGACGTCGCGGGCAGCAGCTAGTTATTAATATAAAGTCTTCCTAACGTTACAGTAGCGTAAATATACCATCTTAGGCCCGTCGCAAAATCTTTTAATGGGCCCCCATAAAACTTGTCATGATGTAATTTGATTTGAATAAATCACTGAAGTACAGGCTTTTATGCCTGTACTTCAGTGATTTATCTTTTATATTTATCAGTGATTTTTACAAATCTTTACATAATAAATTGCAAGTTCTTTAATACACGAAGACTTTTCTGTTTCGTCTCTGAAGGTGGACGTTCCAATGGCGGTACTATAGAGTGACTAGCTAGTAAAATGCCACGGGAAATTGATCCTTTTCTGGTGAATGTGTTTAATAAACATTAATAATTTATTTGATTTGGTCTTTAGGTACTTGTGTGTAATTTTAATTGAATTTAAATACCCTTATAAAATGTTAGGTTACTTCTTTCGTGGTCTCTCAGACCGGGGGCCCGTGGTATTTTGCCAGCCTTACCACCCTATATTTACGCCACTGCCAACGTAGGTAAAGCGAGGAGTATCCTATTTTAACCGACTAATACCCGCCTGTGTTCATTCAGTAGCCCTTTGCGTTCCAGGGCAGCGGCAACTCTTTCAATAAATACGCAGAATCTTACCACCCGTTAGTAAGACTGGTCGTCTTTCTGTAACTATGTTTTGGAAGTCAGATAAGCAGTCACAATAATACACTATGTAAAACACTGGTATTTTGGGATGGGTACCTTAGTACAGTACAATTCACGAATGATGGCGGCCGTGAAGTTAGCCTTTGAGAACATTCGCGCATACTACTCTTCTCGCACACGCACGTAGCCATTTGGTTCCTAAAACACGTTACTGCGCAGCCTTCTGCGCAAACTTCACAGCCGCCATCATTCGTGAATTGTACTGTAGGCTTCGACTCAGCTGATAGTTACTCACCTGGTGCACGTTTGGTTGCGCAACCAATTTAGTGGCGCGACCTGTAGCTCGATTCACGTAATTAAAACCGTAACGATATCGTAGCGATTTAGCCGTTTAGACCATTTCCGTATTCACATCCATCAATCGAGTTTGAACGACACCGATTTTAAAGCCGTTTGGTCGAAGAGTCGATTAAAGAAAAAATGTATCTGTATTACATTATGTATCCTGGTAGAATACTTATTAATATAATTGGAAGTAAGTCGTCGATAGATCGTTTAGTTTCGAGCCAGTTGAGTTGTCGTTCTAACACGTGAATACCGCTTTTGGATAGGACTTCGATCGAACGACTATACAACTTCAACGATATTTGGCTTGTTTGATTTTACGTGAATCAGGCTGCAGCTCGGACGTGTAGCGACTCTGTTATGTCTGTATGGCGTCTAGTTTGGTAGCTTACGCAACTCGTCGCGCCACCTTGGTGTCCCAGTGAATTATAGCCCTTAGGGTAGGCTGCGTAGGTATAAGTAATAAAACACAAGTTTGGTATGTCGATAAGTATATTTACTTAAAGAAAATCTTCCTGTCTTTTAATATAATAATATAAAACTTATAGTAAATTATTAACCTAAGCCGCTACTCCGTCTTGAACGTCATCATCTGAAACCAAAAATAAAAATTTTACAAACTTTAAGCTTTTTTTAAATGACTACCTAGTTTGTCATGCTTGACTGCGATCCCACCTGATGGTAAGCAGTGATGCAATCATTGATGGGAGGGGAGCGAGGTTCGGGCGGTGGGGAGGCTTGATGCACTTACTACGCGTTCCAAATGAGAATAGGACCGATTCCTGTTTTGACGTCTCGTCGTACTGTCAAATCGAAGAAATTTTGGCAAAAATGAAGAACTTAGAGATGAGTAAATTAATTAATGTTTAAAAATATCTTTCCTCGATTTGACAGTAAATCGTGACGTCACAACATGGCGGGCGATCCTATTCTCATTTGGAACAAAAAAAAAAAACAAAAAATTTTTTGTAGGTAGGTATAGCAAAATGCAGAGTTGAACAATGTTAGACTAGCTTTTGCCCGCGACTTCGTCCGCGTACATATAATATAGCCTATGTCACTCAGGAATAAAGCAGCTTTCTATCGGTGAAAAAATTTCAGCAATCGGACCCGTACTTCCCGAGATTACCTCCTACAAACAAAAAAAAAACTAAAATTTACCTCTTTATTATATTAGTATAGATAGAACAACGAAATCTTGAAGGTTTGTTTTTGGTAAATGAATTACGTTTTGTAAAAAGTCATAGAAAAATATGTAAGTTGAACGTCGAAGTTGAAGTCTATGCGATGCAAGCGATAGTACAATAGCAGAGGGGAGCGGGGATAGGGCGGCTGGGGTAGTGATGCGCTTGCGTGCGCTGCGTCATACAGACGTAGGTAGATATAACAAAATACAGAGTTGAAATGTGTTAGATAGAACAACGAAATCTTGAAGGTTTCTTTTTGGTAAATGTATTATGTTTTGTAAAAACTCATAGAACAAAAGTTGTTGTTTATGTTAGTAATACAGTCATGCAAGGTTATTAGTGTTTTACAAATAACCCTGTATTTCCCACGTTCGAAGAAACGAGCAATATCTCACCTTTATCATCAGTATCCATGGCTTCCGGTGTCTCTTGGTAAGCCGGAGCGAGAGGAGAAACCACGACGCCGTCCCAGACGGTGATCTCCGTAGAGATGTCCTTGCCACCCTCGAAGGCTTGGAGTCCGAGGACATAGCGGTGACCACCGCGGGCTACCACGCGGAGTAATCTGCAAATGAAATATTAGTTTAAAAAAATTCTTATAGGTACATTCTAGGAGAACCGTGGGTGGATTCACACGGGTCTGCTACACCCACAGACTTTTAACTAAGAGCGATACATTAGTATCGCGTAGAATTTCGCGTTAAACTCAAGTGGTTGCCAATTCGCCTTCGCCGTAATGCTCATTTTCTTTCTCTTTTGTATAATGTGCTCTTTTCCCCTTTTACCCCTCGTTACCTCGAAGAACGGTTTCAATTCCTTTGTGACTCCCACATGAAAGTTCTTAGGGCATCGGATAACTTGAAACTTAAAATGCGTGCTCTTTTCCCCTTTTACCCCTCGTTACCTCAAAGAACGGTTTCAATTCCTTTGTGACTCCCACATGAAAGTTCTTAGGGCATCGGATAACTTGAAACTTGAAATGCCAATGCATTCAAGTACTTTCCTGGACAAGTCATTTACTGTTCAGGCCGCTCGTCTATGGAATGCATTGTCTGTGGAAATAAAGCATGCACAAACACTGCCTGCATTTAAAGGGCTTGTGAAGGATCATTACTTGACTCTGTGATCTTGTCTTCGTTCTTCACTAACTCTATTGCTTTTATATATTTTGTATGTATGTACACTCGAGAGCAAAAAAATCGCACATCATATCTCTTTATGTTAAGGCAGGTTTTGTCATGAATGTGAATAGTTATTGAAAACATGTTGTACAATAATTGAAAGCCTATTTAATTACCTTTCTAATGATAAGAAATACAGTGAAAAAAAACATCCTTGAAAGGGTTTAGAGCACAAAATTCTACAAATGGGAAAAATTACCAAATTTCACTTATGAAAGAATTAGAGTCAAACTTAAAATTCTTGGTCATCCTGTTTGTCAATAAAGTGTATTGGGCCCTTAGCCTTATTTACAGCTGTTACTCGATTTTTCATCAGCCGTATTAATTTTACCATGAAACCTTAGGGTATAACGTTCCACTTCTCGTCAACGACAAATTGAAGCTCATGGAGGCCTGGAGAGCCAGGCTTTTTGCACTAAGTCTTCTTTCAAGGTCATTACAGATATGCTCAATTGGATTAAGACCAGAACTACGAGCTGGTCTCTCTATCGCAATGATTCCAACGTCTTACATGTAGTCGCAAACTGTTCTAGCGACGTGCGATCTGGTGTTGTTCTGCATTAAGGAAAAAAAATCCACCATAAGCCACACAAGTGGCTTCACATATTCTTCGAGCACTTTTTTCATGTATAATAAAGCCCTCAATCCTCTCGATATCAGGCCAGTAATGGCCCAGTAATGAATAAAATATCAGTTTTAGTGTCCAACATTATGCCACCTTAGTTCGCCTCCAAAACCCACTTCTTCGCTTATGCAGCATTGTTAAAATTGCCCTGATGACCTTCTGTAGACCCTACAGCATCTATCATGGTCATCTAATTCATTCTGCACTTATCAGAAAACACAACAGCCTGCCATTAGGCATACATCCAATTTAAGTGTTTCATGGCAAATTATTGCCGGGCTTGTCAGTGAGCTGTGGTCAAATTGGTACCATTTGCTGAGTGATGTGCAGTCAGGCCTGCTTCACCCAGTCTTTACCTAAACGTCCACTGACTTATACTGACATTGAAAACTTCTTGAAACTTTTGTGTCAGTTCAATCGTGTTCAGTAGCCGATTTCTCAGAGTACTTGTTACAGAAAAGCGATAATCACGCCCTGATCCTATGCGCCACCGGCCATATTCTGGTCGTCGAATATACCCACGGGTCTCTTAAAACCTCTGGTATACTAGACGAACAGGAAAGCAGCTAAAATTTTGCTGTCGAGCGACTTCATTTTGATTATGGCCTGCTTTGGGCAAGGCAATAACTTGAACGGCTTCTGCGGACGTGGTATCCATATTTTTCCAGTAAATCCGTCTGTTTCTAATAGAGACGTTATCACGTTAACAGAAACTGATTAAAACTCCAAAACAGCACCCTTTTTGTAGCTTCAGGTAAAGGTGTAAGCAGTGAAATCCAAATGGGTGAATTTGGGGAATTGGGTATACCGCTGGTTTTTGTGAGTTACGTGAAGGTCAATGATCTTAATTTTGTGTTTTTATAAAGCTAACTTTATATGCTTCAATTTTGCTCAATAATTTGTACTCCATATATTTAGATTTAAGAAAAAAACAGTATTAAACGAAATTACAAGCCATGTGCGATTTTTTTGCTCTCAAGTGTATTTGTGTATCTATTTTAGTATTAAGTTTTGTTACTTTTATATTTGCGCTAAGTGCAACCCCATTTTGTGTCCATTCAAGGTTGCCTGTAAGAAATCGCCTAGTGCGATAAGGCCGCCAATTGTGTGTTTTTTATTATATGGTTTCCTTTTTGTTAATTTATAATCTTGATGTGCAATAAAGTATATGTAAATAAATAAATAAATAAATTTGTAGTCTAGTCGCGTCTGAGCCGTAGCCACAGCGGCAACCAAGTCCTGTGCAGCGAAGTCCAAGGTCGTGTGTACGGAGCCACAAGGGCACACTACACCCAAAGACCTCTAGCTAAGAATGAAACATTAGAAGCCGCAACCAAGTTCTGTACAGCAAGATCAACGACAGTGTTTGCACGAGCGTAGACACACACGGGTCTGCTAGACCCAGACTTCAAGCTAAGAGCAATACATTAGTAGTCTACAAACGTCGTGAGCTGTAGCCGCAGCCAAGTCGAACTAACATGGGAAATTTTTCTCCCATAAGCCGCATGCTTTCTTTTGCCAACTCTGTTCGTGGCGAAATTGATGTCTTTACTGGTACTGTAGCCTCAGTGAAAACGAAACTCAGAGATTTAATACAATAACTAAAATTAGTGTTTAATTAATGATTCTTTTATTTTTCTTTTTAACATGAAGAAAAATTCTTATTTCTTAGTAGTACTTTAAGTCTATGTTAATTATTTTTTAATTGTAAGTGACTATGTTTTATATATGCATGTAAGATTCACATCTAGTAGGTGTCAATCAGATATATTGTTTTAGGATTAACTTTTTTGATTGTGTGATTGTACATCAGTTTTGAGAATTACAATAAAAAAAAAAAAAAGTCCTAGGTAGTGAGGTCTATGACAGTGTTTGCACGAGCGTCGAGCGTGAGCGACATCACACGGGTCTGCTAGACCCAGATTTCTAGCTAAGAATATAATTAGTAGTCCACGTACGTCTACGCTGTAGCCACAGCCGGGTCCAAGACCGTGTGTCCACGAGCGTTGGCGATTTCACACGGGTCTGCTACACCCGTAGACCCGTAACTAAGAGTGAAATAGTAGTAATCTACTCACGTTTGAGCCGTAGCCGCAGCCAAGTCCTGCGCAGCGAGGTCCAAAGCCGTGTGTGCACGCGCGTGGGCAGCCTCACAAGGGTCTGCCAGACCCGCGCACCCGGGTAGGAATAGACCTCCCGCTAGGAGGGAGAGAGCTCGTCTGTGGAAAAGTAATATAATAGTTTTAATATGGAATTTAGCGCTTGGTAGGGTAAAGGGTTTCGTTCCCTAAGGGTAAAAACGGGACTCTAAAAACTCTGCTGTCTGTCTATCATCTGATAAACCGTGATAGGTAGATAGTTGATCACACATGATGTATTTCTGTTGCTGCTATAACAAATTAAAAAAACCGGACAAGTGCGAGTCTGACTCGCCCATGAAGGGTTCCGTAGCAGCAAGTAACATAATATAAAAGTTCAACGAACGTTGTAACTTTCATCGATGTTTTAATAATAATGTATTTTTTTAGATTTATGACGTAAAAAAAAAATATTAACTAGATCTCGTTCAAACCAATTTTCGTTGGTGGTTTGTATGGTAATGTACATCATACATTTTTTTTTGTTTTATCATTCTCTTATTTTTGTGTCAAAATCTTAATGTGGTTCACAGAATACATCTACTTACTAAGTTTAACAGTATAGCTCTTATAGTTTCGGAAAAAAGTGGCTGTGACATACGGACTGACAGACAGACAGACATGACGAGTCTATAAGGGTTCCGTTTTTTGCCATTTGGCTACGGAACCCTAAAAACAGAATAAATTAAGTAATTAAGGGGCTCCTATACAACAGATATGATTTTTTTGCCATGTTTTGCAACGGACGGTACTCTGCTGGACCCCTACGGTTTGCTGACATCTGCTTGAGGCGCGCGTGAGCTCGGTCCGGACGGTTACCGCACGGTTGGACGGCGAGCAATGGGCTGCTCGCCGTCCGCCCAAGCCTGCGCCTACAGTGGATGATGAACCATAAGGGCGACTCGTTAGCATATAAGATGGGCGAACGACATTTCGCCTTCGCCATGCCCGTCATAATTTCATCATAATCATCATCATAATCATCAGCCTTATTTTTTTTTTATGTTCCCTTTGCTCACTCAGGCCTCCTCTCTAGGAGAGGGAATGGGCCGTAATCCACCACGCGGGCCCAGTGCGGGTTGGTGGATGTCACATGTCTTCGAATTTTTGGTTCTAGGACATTGCATAATTTACTAAAGAGATATTTACAAACTGAATTGATAATGAAATTACCTGAAAGCCACATTGATAGGCAGGGCCTGTCGGGCAGGGTTGTTCATGATGCAGTGATGAGCGAGCAGGTCGATCATCCACGGAGTCAGGGGTTCGAGACCCGAGTGACGCGCGCACATGTCTCGGAGGAGACGGATTAGTACCTGGGAACGAAAACCACATTAAATAAAATCATAGGTTTAGAGGTATACGGAACAGAGAGCCACATGCCTCCATTGAAAAGGGAGGTTCCTCCGGCCAGACAGGTGTTAGTCTGGCGGGCGACTGCCCGATAGGTGATTTCGGGCTGTCGTATGTTCAAATCGCGCGGAGAACTTTGATTGCGCGATGCAGGATTTCGTACTTTCTTCGTAGTTATGTGGCGTACATCTATGATGTCGCTACATAGGATTGGAAACTACGTAGGCTGCTCTCAAAACGGTGAAGGAAAACATCGTGAGGAAATCGGCATGTCCTAGAACCAAAAATTCCAAGACATGTGACATCCACCAACCCGCACAGGGCCCGCGTGGTGGATTACGGCCCATTCCCTCTCCTAGAGAGGAGGCCTGAGTCCCAGCAGTGGGAACATTATAAGGCCGACTATGTTATACTATGCTATTGGAAACTGCAGTCCATTCGCGTTGAGAAATGCCATCTGGCTGCTTTGGACCCAGTGGAAAAGCGAGCCAGAAGCTAATTGGTGATCCAGATTTGGTTAAGTCCAATTTACAAAGCCTCGAGTACAAGCGTAAGGTTTAGCCTTTCGGTATTTAACAGGATGCATTTTGGAGAGTGTGCGCGGGAATTACATGACTTGATTCCGTCATCTCTTTTCTACCATCAGACAACTCGACGTACGGCGAGTATCTACACTTAAATTGTTGAAACTTCTACGGTTCGGACTAAGCGTTTCGCTTCGTCGTTTACAACGCGTATATCTAAGGACTGGAACAATTTGCCTGCTGTGGTCTTCCCGTCCAGTTATAATTTAGGTGTCTTCAAGGCTAGAGTGACTAGGCTCTTAATAAACTAGTGCACTTCACCATCAACGATTGCATCACTGCTTACTGTCAGGTGGGATCACAGTCAAGGACTATTTGGATCACACTTGGCACATGGATAGACCAAGTCCAAGAACAGCACTTAAAATACTTTTTATCCCGTGAGCATTTGCCCTTAGCACAATTTCTACTTTCACACAGACAAATCCGCTAGCAATAGCTAGTGTTGAATACATTTACAGTACAATTCACGAATGATGGCGGCCGTGAAGTTTGCGCAGAAGGCTGCGCAGTAACGTGTTTTAGGAACCAAAGGGTGTTACCACACCAATCGATCGATCGTCAATCGATGTCATCGATCGACATCGGTCGATGTTGATTGATTGGTGTGGTAGCTTTAATTTATCGACGGATACCGGTCAACTATTCAATCGATCGATTGCCGGTCGATGGACTCGATCGACGATGACAGATTAATCCCGGCTATACGCCATCAGTTTCTTGAGAAATGTGAATTCCTGTTGTGAATCGTACTGACGATGCTACTCGTACTAGGTACTTATTATGAAGACGCAAACCCAGAAGACTGCATGCGATCGACGTCGACTAATGCATTCTATTCTACCCTCGATCGATCGGCGATCGACAATCGATCGATTGGTTTGGTAGAAACTATCGATCGACGTCGACTAATCCATTCTACCATGGATTTATTGGCATCGATCGATGATCGATCGATTAGTGTGGTAACACCCAAATGGCGACGTGCGTGTGCGAGAAGAGTGTAGTATGCGCGAACGTTCGCAAAGGCTAACTTCACGGCCGCCATCATTCTTGAATTGTACTGTAAAGTGGCTTACCTTGATGGAGGAATGGTGTGCATTCTCCTCGAACCAGCGGCTGTGACGGATAGCGGCCAAGTGGCTGCTGATGATCTTGTACTCTAGGTGTACCTGTGAACAAACAAATCATACTGAATTAAAGGGTACTTTAAAGTAGAGATTTGGAACAGATAAAATTAGAAACCTGTTTCACCTGTTTCAGTTCCAAGATGAAAACAGTTCCAAAAACCTGTTCCAAAATAACAGCCTGTTCCACTGGAACTAAAGACTCATTGATTGCAACCAATTCATAAATAGTACTACTACCAGTGACAGGCCATAGATTTAATATATGCAGGGAACAGAGGAGCAAAGAGCTTGTTCCAAAGAACAGATGCTGTCTCTATAATAATAAGTCGGTAGAGAAAGGAGCATGTTTCATTTGAAACAGTTCCACATAGCTGTTCTAGGTCATTTCGTTTGTATCTTTCGAAGTTACGACTACTACGTTGTTTGTGGAACAGGCGAATCAGGTAGGAGCTGTTATTTTGACCCCGAGATACCTGTTGCATGTTGTTGTTACTTTGAAATACCTGTTTTTTTTAAACTGTTCCGATAAATACGCCTCACTCCTACTTTAAAGGTTGATGGGGTAATTTTGAAGTGACCGGGGTTTAATATTGTGAGATAATTTTGATGTAGGCAGTTTTGATGTGGATGTAGGTATTAATTTTGATGTAGGTAAGATAATTTTGATGTAAGAGATTGAAGTGGGTGAGATAATTTTGATGTGAGATAATTTTGGGGTAGGCGAGATAATTTTCATTCTAATTTTGCTTTGTTTTTTTTTTGTTTTTGTATTTTCGAATCGAAAGGGAAAAATTCCGGTGGTGATTGAGTAATTCCAATGAGTACTGGATTATTGACTTATTGCACAGTAGATAGGGTCTTAACGGTATTATGTTTCTGTAGACAATATTCTCAGAGTTTTTTTTTTTAAGTCGCCCAACACTACTGCTCTTGTATCGTGGGTGCGATCACAAACATGTAAACTCATACACAAGACATCCAGATCGAAAATCACTACCTTTGGAGGTATGCGGAACAGAGAGTAAAGTCCCGCAAACCTCCGTTGAAAAGGGAGGATCCTCCGACCAGACAGGTGTTATAGTCTGGTGGGCGACTGCCCGATAGATGATTTCGGGCTGTCGTATATGTTCAAATCGCGCGGAGAACTGTGAATGCGCGATGCAGGATTTCGTACTTTCTTCGTAGTTCTTATGTGGCGCCATAGATGTCGCTACATCACTCCCCTCCGGAGATCGGAGATCGATGGTTCTTTGATGCTTCATGATGCGTGCCAGGCCAGTGATAGGTTGGTTCCAGTGGGTCGGAACCGATGCCGCATAGTTCTCGGTGAGTCGGAACTGTCTGCGGTGATGCCCCAGTGAGTCGGGGTGTTTGCTATCCCAGTGAGTCGGGATAATGCCCCAGTGAGTCGGGGTGATGATGTCCCAGTGAGTCGGGATGATGCCCCAGTGAGTCGGGGTGGTGCTGTCCCAGTGAGTCGGGATGATGTCCCAGTGAGTCGGGATGATGCCCCAGTGAGTCGGGGTGGTGCTGTCCCAGTGAGTCGGGATGATGCTGCAGGCTCCAGTGAGTCGGAGTAGTGCTGCTGGCTCCAGTGAGTCGGAGCGGTGCTTGTGCGACGTAGGGCTTGACTGCTGGCGTCGACCAGGAGAGGTTCTTGATAGCTCTTCATGTGAATGGCCGAAGGTGCTGTGTGCCAAGCCAAGGTCGCTGATGAGGCTGAAGGTGATGACCAGGTATGACCAGGTAGGCATGCTGGTGGTCAGGATACCCTCTATAGCCGTGGGTGGTGGCTGTATGGCTCGCTGCTCGAAAGCTTGAGGAAGTGATGATGACGTCACGAAGTAGTAGCTGCACGAAGGCTGCGTTGACGTTCATACTCGAGGGTCACCAGTTTGGAGGTAGGCGGAACAGAGAGTAAAGTCCCGCAAACCTCCATTGAAAAGGGAGGGTCCTCCGGCCAGACAGGTGTTATAGTCTGGTGGGCGACTGCCCGATAGATGATTTCGGGCTGTCGTATATGTTCAAATCGCGCGGAGAACTGTGAATGCGCGATGCAGGATTTCGTACTTTCTTCGTAGTTCTTATGTGGCGCCATAGATGTCGCTACACCTAGGTCATATAAATATTTGTTGCGGGAATCGAAACCGCCACATGCACTGCGCCAACCTTGCAGTCTTCAATCTAGTATGTATGCTGTACCTCCGGCTCCAGCTTCCTGAGGTTCTGGTGCAGCGTGGTGACTAGCACGCGCACGGCCGCGGTGGAAGCCGTCACCGTGAAGCCGCGCTCATGGCACGCCGTCGTCACCGATGTTGCTGGAGTCTCTGCGCGCATCAGCTTGTTGAGTTCTTCGTTCACCTGTGAAAAAAATGAATTGCGTCCTTACATATTTTAAAACTTGCTCGTCCAGCGACTTTTTCCGCGCCAAAGTCTTCTAACAGCATATTGTCATTTGGTCACAACCTCAAGAAGTTTTTTTTGGCGTGATACCTATTTTTCCTGAAATATTTTTATGAAAAGCCGAGAATTTTACTGTCCCCGCACACGGACCTAAAAAAAACGCTTGAAGAGGCCACAAAAAACAGCTGAAGCGCGCGACAACTCTTGTATCCGGCGAAGCTTGAAGCCGCTTCAAGCGTTTTTTTTTTTTGTGGCGGCACCGCACATGAGCCACAAAAAAGGCCGCCTCAAAATGAAGCTTGAAGCGACGTTTTTTGAAGCCCGTGTGCGGGGACAGTTAAAGATTTATAACACCCGACGTACGGCGGGTGTCCATTTTTACATTGTTGACACCACTATAGTCCAGAATAAGCGTTTCGCCTCGTCGTTCATACCGCATACAGTCTTCCCGTCCGATTATAATTTAGATGTCTTTAAGGCTAGAGTGAATAGACTCTTAATAAACTAGTGCGCCTCATCATCAACGACTGCATCACTTGAAAATCGTTGAGTTTAACTGAGTGGTCCTATATACGCGTTATGTTCGTGAAAGGACGCTGTCATCTCTTAGCTGCCAGTAGCTTATTTTTATTTTACTTTTTTACATTGCTCTCACATAAGTAACAGAAGCTACGAGAAATATGTAACAGAGATATTTGTAATATATTGCTTTAAAAGAGTGTACAGTACATGCAGTTTCTCGCACATTTTTCTCCATAGAGGTCTATGCTTTGGAAAGTGCAATTACCATCATTTTTCTGACTGACAGACTTCATGAAAATTCAAGTAACTGTAAATTTTTTATTGAAAATAAATACCTTGTTGTAAATATATTATTTAATACCTTATTGGACAGCCCCTCGACCGCCTCCTTGGTGGGTAAAGTTTTCATGATGCAGACAATATCGGCCACATTCTTGCCTGCCATCATTGTCCCTTTCTTGTACGAGCCCACCTGACGAACCTCTTCCAGTTGCTGTAGAGAAAATGATAAAAAATTGATATACTTTTATGTAAGACTTACTTGATGACAATTATTACGGTAAAGCCCGGTTTCTGAGGTACAAAGAAATAGAAAACAAGATACAGAAAGATATAGTTATCGGCACGAATTTTGAGCGCTGGCAGTTGCGCAGAAGTCAAATATTCAGTCTCTTTAGTGGTGCGACGTGAGACGCGGGGGCGGGGAATGTCAGTGATTGGCTCACCGCACCATCGTGTCATAGACGTCACTCGTGACTCATCCCCTGCGCTTGCTGCATATATCTAACAACGACGACGATCGGCTCGCTAATGTATGGAATGCGCAAACCAATCCCCACTCTGATGACGAGCGCTCAATATTCGTGCTGATAACTATACAAAGATGTATTAAAAAAGTTTTTCTTTGAGTATTCGCACAGCAAATCTATACAGCTTATGTAGACTATTGAATATTAGCGTTCCCGCCAATCGCTAAGTACAAAATGTATGGCAATCACATTTTAATCAGTTTAAAATACAAAAGATTTTTTTTTTAAAAATCGCCGAAGAATAATTCACGTCAAAATACTTTTTAGTTGGACCACGTTTTTTGCCGAAGCTGACTCTTTTTTTGCTTAAACTAACCTTTTCTTTGGCGAAACTAAACTAAAGGTATTATTTTTTGCAGAAACCGAAAGTTCAGTTGAACAGCACCCAACGGTCATAAATAGTGATCGGAATAAGTAGGGCTATTAAGGTTCATTGACCGCAAACATTGATGTTAATATGGATATTCCACGGAATTATTAATATGTTTTTGTACAACTTTAGAATAAAAATGTTTAAATGATTGTTGATTCTTGAATAAGAAATTGTTACGTAAAAAAATATAAATGTGGTTTAATGAATCAAGTTCATCTATTTATTATACTATCCTTCATCCCGTCCTTCTTATAATTACCCGTCAGAAAGGAAGTGTAATCTTACATTAGTCCCGAAGGCAAGAATAGTTTTTTTTATAATTTTACTACTTTTAGTCGATATTGTTATTTGTTTTGTTATGGTATACGTCATGTTTGACGTGAATAAACACTTTTTCTTTCTTTCTTACTTATAATCCAACCAAATCCCGGGACTCAGAGAATATCCATATTATTCTAACCTATGGCAAGTACATATAAACAGCCCTACCTATTTCGATCTCTGGTGATAAGAGACCATAATCTTATAGCAAGTCCCTTATGGACAATAATCTCTTTTTACGCGTGTACAGCCACGGTCGGACGCTAATAGATCATAAGAAGAATAAAGAAAACCTCAGAAATCGTGCCCAAGATGACACAAAATAATTGGCAAATTGATATACACCGTTAAATTTTAATCCTTTTAATCCCGTGGAGGGTCGATCCGGTACATGAAACACTATCGATTTGTAAAGATAAAATTAAATAATAGAATAAAGTAAAAAACTCGTATTAATGTACGCATGTACGAAATTAATTTCTTTAAGAAAACATCAGCTGAGCGAGTTCAATGACCTGTAGGTAGTTTGTACGCAACGCCGACTATTAACTACAGGTCATTGAACTCGCTCAGCTGACGTTTTCTTAAAGAAATTAATTTCGTACATGCGTAAATTAATACGAGTTTTGAAAAAAAAGGTATTTTATTTTTAATTTTATCTTTACAAATCGATAGTGTTTCATGTACCGGATCGACCCTCCACGGGATTAAAACGATTAAAATTTAGCGGTGTATACAAATTTTCTTTGAGATTTCGTTTGAATTTTTGTTTCTTTGTACTCGCATATGGGAGTAGATAGAGGAACAAAACAGAATGAGAAATCTATCAGTGACAGCGTTTGTCAAAATGTTAGGTTTTCACCTTAGAGATAGACAACAGTCGCAAATACATATTTTAATGAATATAATATATCGAAGTGACCTACTAAAAATCGCATTATAATGCGATTCGAGTTCATTTTAATGACAACCAGCCAGTGAATACCTAGTCCAATACTCTTTGTCTATGAAATCACAACTTTTTTAGACTTTTTGTTACTCACTTTGGAATCATCTGCACTAATATTCATCATCATCAGCCTTTTTAATGTACCCACTGCTGGGACTCAGGCCTCCTCTCTAGGAGAGGGAATGGGCAGTAATCCACCACGCGGGCCCAGTGCGTGTTGGTGAATGTCACATGTCTTCGAATTTTTGGTTCTAGGACATGCCGGTTTCCTCACGATGTTTTCCTTCACCGTTTTAAACACACTATAAAGAGGACTAACATTATAAAGAGGTAGTTTGTTTTTTTTGTTTATTGAAGAAAATCTCTGAAAGTACTGGTCTGATTGCTAACATTTTTTCCCCGATAGAAAGCTTTATTTACGCGGGCGAATCGGCGGGGAACAGCTAGTCACTAATAGATCTCATTTTGTCTAAATCCCTAGGAAAGTCATGCAAAGCAGGGGTACTGAAAAAGACACCAAGAGAACTGAAAATGGAACTGAAACATCGACAAATAGAGATTTTATTTTATTTGTAAACATACATAGAATTTGTTCGTAAAAATGCTGTACCTCAAAATTATCCTGTAGAGGTCAGCGTAACATTAAAATTGAGAATTTTAAAAATGTTCTTTCTTAGGTAATAAAGAGGTAAAGTTTGTTTTTTTGTTTGTAGGAGGTAATCTCAAGAAGTGCTGGTCCGATTGCTAAAATTTTTTCACCGATAGAAAGCTGCTTTATTCCTGAGTGACATAGGCTATATTTTATGTACGCGGGCGAAGCCGCGGGCAAAAGCTAAGTATTAAATATTGTGAAAGTGTGTCTGTCTAATATATTTTCTTTTTAACTGCTGAACGGATTTGATGATGCTTGGCTTACGGCCAAGACTCAAAATAAGGAACTCTCTTGGGATCATAAAATACTGCACACAGATGGAAGCACATTTCAACATTTTATATAATTATGCAAGCAAATTAATGACTTTATAGGGTCTATCTATATGTATTCTTACGTTGTTTCAACTTTGACTCGAGTCTGACTCGGTCTGTTGATTGACTGACCCCTCACCCCGGTGACCAAGGAAGACTCGTGTGAGAGTAACTAATACGAAAAATCGAAAACTAGCAGTTGATTCTGTTGACTTGAAGCAATCAAAAAACATCTTGGTAGAACAGCAACTTGATGTTAACTTGATGGTTTATTTTAACGACTCTGATTCTTTTAATTCTGCCCCCGTTAGTAAAAAAGAAGCATCTAACATTTTTTCCAGATTTGATTTGAGTTTCATATTTTTATCAAGCCAAGTTAAAGCTCATTATAATCGGCTTTATTTTCAACTTTTAATATGTACCTATTTAAATTTACTTGAAAGACAGCAAACAATTTCCCGTTTCATTCGTTAAAATATTTTTTTCTCGATTTTTACTTTTTGTTAGATACGTCTTTTTAACTATCAGGGGCAGAATTGTTAAAACATCTCGGTTTCTTATAGTAGAATTACATGTGTGCCACTTAGCGGATTGGGGCGTGTCGGTCTCCATACATTTCATAATAGAAACTAAACTTGTAGAGCTACACTAGATCCACGGCACACGACATTGTTCTACGTACAAATCAGGCGTGGTACACCTGTGCGTCGGTCTAAAGTTCCAGCTTGAGGGTGTCAGTGTCATAGTGGAATTATGAACTACACAGCTATGCTGCTATGACACTGAATTTATTTATAATACTCACAGCTGCAGCAAAGTCACCCGGTGCAACAACCAGGTTATCGAGCACCGTCTGCAGCTTCGTGACTAGACTGAGCACTGCAGACTGTTCAGCGGGTGTCGGGCAAAGCTCCGCATGCCTTTTGAGAAGAGCCTGAAAAGAGATTTTGTAATGTTTTATTATCCTTCTTGAATGTAGAGGGGTGTTGGCCTAACAATGACAGTATAAGCTACCTATTATAATAAGAACTAGTATGCCATTTTTTTTTTGTTGATAGGTTCACGCTTGACCGCTATCTCACCTGATGGAGAGCGACGATGCGGTTGACGATGGAACGCGCTTACCTAGAAGAAACCTATTCACTCTCGACTTAAAGATTCCCAGATTGTAGCTATCAGGAAACACAGACTCCGGCAAGGAATTCCACTCCCTAGCTGCACGCACAATGTGTTCCCAAAACGTTTAGTGCGTGTAGGTGGGATAACCACCATGTACCGGTGGCGCATAGCCGTACGTCTGGTGGTCCGATGATAGAACGGGCTTGGCGGAAGGTTTCAAGGGGTGTAAATTATAATACATAGCCCTTTCTCATTTATTGCTTATTCTATTGCTCAAAAATGTATCAAAATCTGTGAACTCTAACAGATAAACAGACAAAGTTTTATTACTGTTATATCTTAATTTAGATGGCTCATGTGAACTTGTAATCTGTTCGTTCACTCTTGACATAAAGACCTCCAGGTTTTATTATCAGGAAACCCAGACTCCAGCAGGGAATTCCACTCTTTAACTGCATGCACAATAATTTTCTCAAAAAGTTTTGTGCATATAAGTAGATATCCACTGGTAGTTGACAATACGTGTTTGTAGTTCTTAATCCTTGACTGTTATTTTGCCTACATAGGCGAACATTACACGGTTGGGTTGGAGTGTAGCCTTAGGGGCGCTATGGCACGACGACTTCGAAAATTTTATGGTGATAGTAACGAAAAATTGTGTAAGAAAAAAAATTTTTTAAGCGTGTACTCCATCTCCTAAAAATCCGCCCCTAAGACGACCCACTGACCCACGGTTGGTTTTGCTGTCAGTTTTGCCACAGTCAAAACCTTGATTGACGAAAAACCTACTGTCTAATGCGTTGCATGACGGTTTTTAGTACTGATTGACGAAACCATCATTCATAATTGAATGACGCTTGTATGAGGTGTAATGTTCGCCATACATGCAACAAATAAGATGTTTTTAGTAAGTAGTATTCTTGACCAAGTTCCAACCAACAACCAATAAGTTCTCAAAAGTCAAATAAACGTCAAAATAATACAAAAAGGAACTTACCTGTGTCAGAGCAGAATCGTCGGGAGCTGGCTTGCACCGTGGAAACGCCGGTTCGGCAAGTATCAGGTCGAAAGGAGGGCGAAGCATCAACACACGGGGTCTATTGAATGGGGGCCGCCCCATACCACCCCGGACACCCATACCGCGACCTCCACGCCCAGTTCCTCGTACCATATTCAGTTTGACGAAAGAAAACCTCGCAAATTACCAGGTATATCTTTTTAGGTTAGTTTGGTTTACACCCACTTTGTCTTCTTGAACTATAGTTAGAGATATACTCTATGCGCTATATTAGCGTAATAAACCGGGACTAATTAACTAGTCTCGTGCCATTAACTTATTATAATTACACTTTTACAACTATTCGCTAAATTTCAAACAAAATGGTAGACGACGCTTGCTGAGAGAGATTGTCAAGTGTTTTCGATCACTGACATATTGATTTTTTAATTAGCTTTTTTTAAAATCTTGAACACTTGGACTTTGAGCCACTATTCCCGGACGTCAAACCAAAATTCTGTTTGTTGTTGTATATCCAAGGCCACACTTAAATGGAAGCCAACTTTTGGTTTGGTCTATTTATTGACTAAATATGACATAAACAAAAAAGCTCACAAATCAAAAACGAATAATTCTCAAGTCAGTGAAAGGAGCTCGAAAGTTTAAGCACCTCTTCTCGAATAGGTAAGTTAATTTTGATATGTACCAACCTTGAGACGATTGGGGTCATTTAGATACGAACAACACAAAATATAACAAAAATGCAGTAAAATTGTCTAATTTGCAATCATCCGTTAGTCTGTTACATTTTGACATTACCCGTTATTTATGTTAAAGAATTTAAATGAAAGACACAGATAAAATCTATTTAAGTATTTTAGAAATATTCACCAAGTATTGCACATTTTTTTTAATAATTTGTACAATAGAACTTCAATCCATCGTCAGGAATTACTCAAGTATAGACTTTAGCAATGTGTATCATTTATAACATCTAAATGGGATGTTGATTTTTAAATGACCATTTGTGTCTAAAAAAGAGCTCCAAAAAAAGTATGGATTCCAATGCAACTGTATCCAAAATCGCAAATAGATAGGATTTTTAAAACTAAATAAGTTAGAACCCTTTCAAATCTGTTGCAAGAGGATATTGTCATAACAAAAATAGTAAGTTTTCTGCACTAGTAAGGAAAAGTGCGTACGTGATACCACCATTTAGGTACTGTGTTTATCGTAACAGTCTGGGCGCTAAGCTACCCCCACACTAGTGTGTAAAACTTATTATTTTTCACACTACCACCCACAACACTGCATCCTGTTTTCCACAGTAGCGTAGTAAACTTACTATTTTCCGCACTAGAGCGGAAAAGTGCGTGCCTAGAAGCGGTAGGGGTAGGAATAAGAGCTGATTTTCGAGTAAGTGTATTGAAAAAAATAAATTGTTTAGTGGGTACAAAATATTGTACAAATAAAACATCCTCCTTTTCGAAGTCGGTTAAAAATAAACAGGCAAGCACCCAGTTTTAAAAAAGTTTTATTTTTATATACTTCTCCTTTATATAATCTTCCAGTATTTTTATTATAACAGTGGCCCCGTAATGCTCTCAATCCATGGAATGTAATATGACACCCTTGTGTACATTCCTGAACTGCCAACGTAGCCACACGCTCTGCCGTATGATGTCACTCCTATAACAGTGTATAAACATTTGTTTCTTCTCCCGTCTTCGGTCTTAACCTGGAGGGGACCGCCACTGTCGCCCTGGATGGTAAAAAAGCTTGTTAATGGTGTGTATTGATAACGTAGCTGGTGTCGTGGTCGTGTAGATGGATTTAGAGGTAGAGGGAAGCCAAAGAAAAGATGGAGTGATTATGTGAGGAGTGATGTGAAAGAAAAGGGAGTTAGTGATGATATGACGAGTGATAGGACAGAATGAAAGAAAAAAACGTGTTGCATCGACCCCAAATAACACGGGACAAGGGCCGAAAGATGATGATGCCTTTTTAATTTATCATTTGAAAAATCTTTTTTTTTTATATTTTAAATAATGTCCTGAAATTATAAATAACTAGCTTTTGCCCGCGCGGCTTCGCTACCGCTCTTCCCTACTTCAGCCTACTATACCCTACTCTACCCTACTATACCCTACTCTACCCTACCCTACTCTACTCTACTCTACTCTACCCTACTCTATCCTACTCTACCCTACTCTACCCTACTCTACCCTACCCTACTCTACTCTACTCTACCCTACTCTACCCTACTCTACCCTACCCTACTCTACTCTACTCTACCCTACTCTACCCTACCCTACTCTACTCTACTCTACCCTACTCTACCCTACTCTACCCTACTCTACCCTACTCTACCCTACTCTACCCTACTCTACCCTACTCTACCCTACCCTACTCTACTCAAAAAAAAAAAAAAAGAAGGTCTTATGTCCGTCTCCTGGTTTTAAGCTACCTCCCCACCAATTTTCAGCCAAATCGGTTCAGCCGTTCTTGAGTTATAAAAAGTGTAACTAACACGACTTTCTTTTATATATATAGATTCTAAGATAAGGTACTATATTCAATTGAAATTATTAATTTATAAACTTAATACATTTATTAACTAAATCTGTAATGTCTACGATTTTTAGTAGGCTTATGTATTTAACGTTTTTACGCCTTCAATGGTAGTTGTGATTCAATGTTTTTTGTAAGATCTCAATGTAAGTATCATATTATAATATGCTTTCCAAATGAGAATTGGATCGATTGCCATGTTGTGACGTCACGCCGTGCTGTCAAATCGAAGAAATTTTGTCAAAATTGAAGAAGTCGGTGAAGAGTAAAATTGAAGAACTAGAATCTAGTTCCTTCTTCAATTTTACTCATATTTTAAACTTTTTTCGTTCACAGTTCGTAAATGTAATTTACATTTTTCGTAAATAAATTAAATTTTAAATATTTCTTTCCTCGATTGACAGTAAATCGTTACATCGCAACATGGCAATCTATATTCTCATTTGGAATGCATTGTAGGTACTTAGATATAAATCTTTCTTTCTTTCGTTCTATTCTTCATTCCTTTCTTTTAGAATAATAATTTTGTCAATCCTCTTCTTATAGTCTGTCTAATAAGTCAACCGATTTGGGAATTTTGTATAATATTTAATCATTTAAAAAATACTTATAATCGATACTATTTTTAAGGTTCTTCTGTTAGTTAATAATGATCTCTATCTCTTAATCAACCTTGATTATTGAATTCGTGTTGAATACATCAGATTTAATTCAATCCTAATAATTACCCAAGTCGTTTAACTTATTAGACAGACTTTAACTTACCTCACAAGTGTCACTAATCGTTTCCTCATCACCATAGCACACTTGAGTGGTCTTGTCATATCCATTCTTCAGATGTCTATGAACTGGGTAAGCCTCCATGCACTCATCGTCGGTGAATTTGTTGATATCCACCTAAATATAATACAAACAATTTGTATTAAATCAGCACGTGTAGAATGTATACAGGGTTATTTGAAAAACACTAGCAACCTCTCAGGCAGTAGCGTAACTATATCATCTGAGGCCCGTGGCAAATTCATTACATGGGGCCCCCGATAAATCACGTACGTTGTGATTTCATTTTTATATATTTTGGGTTATTTCTTCTGAGCTCGCGGCCTCTAAGACCGGGGGCCCCATCAGACCTGGGGCCCGTGACATTTTGCCAGCCTTGCCACCCTATAGTTACGCCACTGCTCTTAGGACTATGTTATTAATCATCATTAAACAACAACTTTTGTGTCATGACTTTTAAAAAATTATCATATTTAGTTCATCAGATTTTCATACAAAAATAAAAATATTTAAATTGAACGTTCTAAATATTAAGAAGTCTATGCAAGCGATAGTACAATAGCGGAGGGGAGCGATGATCGGACGGCGAGGGTGCTTGATGCGCTTGCGTCGCTTCATCCAGTGTCAATTTTGTAGTTTGCTATACAGGTTGGTAATTTGCTATACTATCACTTGCTTCGCATAGAATTCCTAATATATAAAACGTGTAATTTAAATATTTTTATTTTTGTATGAAAATTTAAAATCTGATGAATCCCTCAAACCCCAAGCGAACCGGCGTTCGCGCGTGATTTCGCGCTATTCGGTTGCACACTAAGATTATTAAAAGTCCTCGTAGATTATTAAAATTTTGAGCATTTTATTAATTGGTTATGTATCTAAGAATGTAAATAAGAAATTCTTCTTTATAAAGTAGTCTGTAAATTTCGAAAATAAGCAACATTTCCATTTTTCCCGTATTTATACCTATTTAAATGCTTGGGGTCTGAAATATGATACATTTTTAAAAGTCGAAGAACAAAAGTGGTTGTTTATAATCTTAATAACATATTCCTGAGAGATTGCCAGTGTTTTCCAATAACCCTGTATTGTGTTACTGTGACTGTATTTGTTTTTCATGGTTTGTTGATCATACTTACCACTTGTAATATTTCTGCCAATGGCTTTCGATGGCCCATCGCGCCCCATCCTGTGGCTGTGGCCATTTGGGCCATGTTACTCCCTCTATGTAGGCATGCTGGTATTACTTCACGATTATATCTTATTCTAAAACAAATAAAAAAAAATGTTCTTCAATATTTTATGACTGATTTATGAAATATTGATTGACTTACATAGTATGCAATGTTCACTTTGAAGAATATTTAACCACCAATTTTTATGTGTAAAAATGTTTCTAAAGATCCAAGCCGTTTCGAAAGAGTAGGGAAAAGTTGCGAAATAGCTAAATATTTTTTTAGACAAAAGTATTAATAGCACGAAAAAATTAAATGTTGATAATGTTGTTCATGAATCTATAATATTTTTTTTTTTTCAAACCTATAAACCTGGCCGTTACCGAGGAGTAGGCTTCAGAAAGTCACTGTTTTATGGCACTTTTCGGGCGCTTGGGTCTTAAGGGGATGCAACTCGATAATACATTTTCACTGTTTTTCATACAACCGCTCTTACGCGTTATACATTTTTCAGTAGATATTTTGGAAATACAATATCTTATGGATATTATCAAAAAAATATAACAATAGAGAAGCCTTGCAAATGTTATCAAGATTCTAAATGACCACAATTGTTTTTAAAAACTAGGATTAAAAAAAAACATGCATTTCCTGGAACAAGTTTTGTATAATATTCGAGTAAATCATGGAATTACCAAATGATAACAGAGTTTTCAGGCGTGATCTCTCTTTTTTCGCGTTGCCTTTTTGTCAAACATCGCGTTGGAGAGCGTTAGATGAAGTAACAAGCTTTTAAACCATTCTTGATGTTGAAGATACACGAGTGGAAAAGCAGCCTCTTAAAGCCTTTATATACATAAACAAGTCGGTTCAGGATGACGATCAAACTGGAAATCCTCTCCAGAAAACTCGGTGTCTTAAAGGCTGGAGTGAATATGCTCTTAATAAACTAGTGCGCCTCACCATCAGAGATCGCATCACTGCTTACCATCAGGTGGGATCGCAGCACTAGTTTATATCAATTAAAAAAAAAACGACGCTGAAAAAGAATGAAACAAGATTTTCAGGATGGTGACAAATAATAACAGAACGGAAAGAAAAGACGGCTTTTCAGTCACACGTTATAGGTACCAACCGAAACACTTTCATAACGTGTGACTGCAGCTTTTCTTTTTGTGCTATTTTTCACCATCCTGAAAATCTTGTTTCATTCTTTTTCAGCGTCGTTTTTGTCGTAGTCGGGTTTTTTTTTTTATTTATTTATTTAAACAATTTTGGTGTTAAATCACTGTGTTTCTATACTATTTACGTAACGCCCTTTCAAATGATACCAAACACGACGTATTTATCTTATTTTTTTAACACAAAACTTTTTGTCCACTAGAGTGCGCCACATTGAATTTGGATGATATTTTTTGTTAAGTACCAGTAAAACCCTTTCAAATGATATCAAACACGGTGTATTTATCTTAAATTTTTTTAACACATTACTTTTTGTCCACTAGAAGGCGTTACTTTAAATTTGATCAACATTTTGGAAATGTACAAGTTAAGCCCTTTCAAATGATACCAAACACGGCGTATTTATCTCCATTTTTATTTTTAACACATTACTTTTTGTACCTACGCTAGAGGGCGCTATATCGGGTTTTCTGACACGGCACACGGCTTTTTTTCATTGCCACAACGCGTTGAGATCGAATACTGACACGAATTTCGCTATTTGGTCTTTCTGTGATTGCCACAATGCGTCGTGCGCGTTTTCATTAGAGCCATAACACGAATTTCGCCATGTGGATGTTTTACTGTGACCACAACGCGTTGTGAGCTATTTTTCCGCTCACTGAGCGTTTAACTAACATATATATAATTTAAATAACCTAATTTAAGTCCACTTTTTTATTGAAGAGCCAAAACACCATCCCCAACAGATACGCCCACTTTCATTGCTACTAGAACTGGCCGCGTGGCAGTTCACCGACGCGATGGACTGACAAAATAAAAACGGCTGTTGGCGGCCCACAGAACGAGTGCGTCCGGATGACTGCCAGCAGGCAAAAGTGGCGGCAAGTCTTAGCTACCTTCGTGATAACCACGACCACTCTGGCAAGAGTGAAACGACCAAGAAGAAGAAGAACTAATCTAATACACTTACTTGGCTCCAGTGGCCAGTAATGCAATGTCATGATACTTCGAAGGTGGCTGGTATCCGGGATGCCCGATGATCTTGACCACGTCGTATATCTGCCACATGTCGGGGTGGTCTGTCCGCTTCAGTATGCCCAAGGCAGCGAACTTAATTACCCCTCTGCAAATGATGGAATCAAGCATAAACGCATCCGAAACAACTTTTTTATGGGTAGACATGTCGTGGCCAGATGTTACAATTATTGATCTTCTTTTTAGGATGAAAATCAACAAATGACTTCTCCCGCTCTAGGGCGGAAGTAGTAATTTTGCTTAGTGTCCCCGCACAGGAGCCACAAAAATAAGCCGCCTCAAGCTTCTTTGCGTGGCGGCTTTTTTTGTGGCTCGTGTGCGGCGGTACCGCCACAAAAAAAAAAACTAGAAGCCGCTTCAAGCTTTTCCAGCCACAAACTGTCGTGCGCGTCAGATTTTTTTGTGGCCGCTTCTAATTTTTTTTTTGTGGCCGCTTCTAGCTTTTTTGTGACCCATGCACGGGCCACAAAAAAAAGTCGCCACAAAAAAAGCGCCGCCACAAAAAACAGCTAGAAGCGGCCACAAAAAAAAGCTGAAAAGCGCGACAGCTTGTGATGTGACCGGAGTCGTGCGTGCAGTATCTTAATGGACTCTGACGAAGAAGGATTAAATGCTTGAATGGCATGCGGCGGTGTACGCCTTCATCATTATTATAAAAAAACGCCGCCTCAAAAAAGCGCCGCCACAAAAAGAAGTTAGAATCCGCTTCTAGCTTTTTTTTTTGTGGCGACACCGCCGCACACGAGCCTCAAAAAAGCCGCTTCTAGCTTTTTTGTAGCCTCCGCTCAAAAGCTGTCACGCGTTTCAGCTTTTTTTTATTGTGGCCGATTCTAGCAGTTTTTTATAGTAGCGCGTTTTTGTTGCGGCTTTTTTTTGTGGCCCGTTTGCTAGACACGGACACTATAACTCACTCTTATGTTCCTTCTTTGCTTTTTTTGTTTTTTTTTCCGGTGGGAAAATCATCTAATGACATCCCCCGCTCTTGGGCGGAGCGGGAGACAGTGTCAGACTTTTACTGACTAAAAACCCACTCCCGTTCCTTCGTTGCCTTTCGTACCGGGGCTGTTCATTCTTTGCCTTGCATTCTAGGACCCAGGGCTTTTCCTCTAAGAAACGAATCCATGTCCCCAGTAGGCTTCGACCCTCCTGGGCCCAGGTTTTGCTGATATCTCTTTGAGGCGCGCAAGGATCACTACGTGCTGTCGACGACTCGGGCTCGGTCCGGACGGTTACCGGAAGGCCTGACGGTGAGCTACCCATTGCTCGCCGTTCGCAAGCCCATACCTACGAAGGCTGGAAATCGGAGTCGGGGTCCCGGTGGCTGGGGTGTGATGAACTTCGTTCCCCCATGCGTGTGGCCGCCACCTTTGCTAGCATTACTACTTCGCTCGCGCAGGCGACCGCTTACTTGCTAGTCCTCCTCGATCCCAAATTCCCAACCATGGCCTGTACCAGGGCTCGAACTAAGAGATCATTCCCGCTGATCATCATCATCACCATCATCATCAGCCTTTTTAATGTTCCCACTGCTAGGACTCAGGCCTCCTCTCTAGGAGAGGGAATGGGCCGTAATCCACCAAGCGACCCAGTGCGGGTTGGTGAATGTCACATGTCTTCGAATTTTTGGTTCTAGGACATGCCTATCACGATGTTTCCGCTGATGCTACAAAGTAATTCCTACGTGGTTTATAAACACTTACAGCGCAGGACTTGATATGCAGTGGGCAGCTGAGAGGATATATCTTTCACTGATGACGGAGCCGCCACACATCCAGTCAGCGTTGGCAGGGTCGTCTCCGTATCCTATAAGAGCCTGGCAAAAGAAGCGACCATTATGAGTGCACTGGTTTAAATTAGCAAAAAATGTGATTTACTGAATATTTTCTTAGAAAAATAGCTAGCATTTTTGTGTACGGAACCCTATTACTAAGACACCGCTGTCCGACCGTTTATCCGTCTGTTAGCGGGCTGTATCTCATATACCGTAAGGTAAAGAGTAGATTTTTAGAATGTCTGTTACTGCTACAACAAAAAATAACATTAAAGTAAAAAATAAAGGGGTTCCCATACAAGAATAGAATAGAATAGAATAGAATGGAATGAAATAGAATGGAATAGAATGGAGTAGGATGGAATAAAATGGAATAGAATGGAATAGAATGGAGTAGGATGGAATAGAATGGAATAGAATAGAATAAACTTTATTGTACCTACACCAAAAAGTAACATGGCATAAACATAAACTTAAAGAAACGTACAAGAAACTTTATTTTGTCACCGTTTTTAGGGTTTCGTATCCAAAAGGTAAAGCGAAGACTGTTAAGTAATAGGGTCCAGCCCTATTACTTAAGACTTCGCTGTCTGTCCATCTGTCTGTCACCAGGCTGTATCTCAAGAACTGCGTTAACTAGACAGTTGAAATTTTCACAAATTATGTGTTTTTATTGCCGCTATAATAACAAATATTAAAAACAAAATAAAATAAATATTTAAGGGGGGCACCCATATAACAAACGCGATTTTTTTTAAACGCGAGCCTTTCGGTAACTGATCCTGGCCCCAGTACGCTTTGACTCAGCTGAGCCCCTACGGTAAACGGTAAATTGCGTCCCTAAAAGTGGTAATAAGATACGAGGGTTTTTTCGAGTAAGTCCATTGAAAACTACTTACCATATGAGGATAATCATTCCTCTCTGCGTCGTATCCTCCGGCGATGACCGTCTCCAGCATCTTAGGGTTCTTATAACACAGGATGCTGTCATCCAAATTTGATAATTCAGGGTATTTGTTACATGGGACTTTCCGGTAGAACTGTTCAAGGCATACTGAAAGAAATTTTAAGTCAATTTTAGGTCTTTAAGTCAAGAGTGAATAAGTTACTTCTAGGCAAGCGTGCTCCATCGTCGACCACATCATCGCTTACCATCAGGTGAGATAGTGGTCAAACGTAAGCGTATCAATAATAATAAAAAAAAACATCTAGCTTCAAAATTGGAATGAACAGCGTGTGGAAATGCACCAATCCGCAACAGGGGCGGTTTTAACCGTAATGAGGCCCCGAGCGAAAATCTTCGTAAGGTCTTTGTCTTTTTTGCAAAGTATGCGAAACAAAACTGAGTATTACAAGCTTTTATTTAGTTTCACCTGTCCCGATGTTTGTCTGTCATCAAATCTTGCAAATTAAATTTGACCCACTTCCCGGTTACCGATTGGGCTGAAATTTTGCGTGCATGTGTAAATCAGATGACAATGCAAAATCATTATGACGTGGAGCTGATCTGATGATGCAATTGGAAGGTGGCTATAGGAACTTGGTAGTTAAACGACACAACCCCATCGAGTTTGGGCTCGTATGATTAGTCTTGACGAGTGTTAATTATATAGGTATACTGAACTTTAAAAGCTTGCTATAAAAAAATGTTTTTCATTAAAATCTTGTTTATTATTATAATAGGTGAGAAATAAAAAAATAAAAAAGTACTACTTAAGTACATGAATTTCGAGTTGAATTTTTTTTATGTTTTACAAAATTTATAAAAAATAGTCCTCAGAAAATCTGAGACGATTCCGACCATCGGAGACTGATATTATTATTTACTAGCTTTTGCCCACAGCTACGCCCGCATATAGCCTATGTCACTCAGGAATAAAGCAGCTTTCTATCGGTGAAAAAATGTTAGCAATCGGACCAGCACTTTCAGAGATTACCTCCTACAAACTAATAAACAAACTTTAATAAAATTAGTGTAGATTATTGTTATCATTAATTAATATGAATTAGACGTACTTTCACTAGCATTTGAGTAGCTGCTGATCAAGAAACCAAAATCGTAGTGACTGAAACAAAAAAGAAAGGAACCAAATTGTTTACTACGCGTTCCAAATGAGAGAATAGGACCGATTCCTATGTTTTGACGTCTCGTCGTACTGTCAAATCGAAGAAATTTTAGCAAAATTGAAGAACTTGGAGATGAGTAAAGTTTGAAGTTCTTCAAACTTTACTTTAAACATTTTTCGTTCACAGTTCATAAATAAATTAAATTTTTCGTAAATTAATTAATGTTTTAAAATTTCTATCCTCGATTTGACAGTAAATTGTGACGTCACAACATGGCGGGCGATCCTATTCTCATTTGGAACGCATTGTAATTAGTTAGTATAAGACCAATCAAAGTAACGGTACCAACAATCGAACAGGGTGAATAGAATAAAATAGGATAGAAATATTTTTATTCGGTACAGACAACACAACAGTTATACAGGGTTATTTGTAAAACACTAACAACCTTGCAGGACTGTATTACTAACATAATAAACAACAACTTTTGTTCTATGACTTTTTAAAAAACATAATACATTTACCAAAAACAAACCTTCAAGATTTCGTTGTTCTATCTAACACATTTCAACTCTGTATTTTGTTTTTTTTTATTATTATTGACAGGTTCGCGCTTGACCGCTATCTCACCTGATAGAAAGCGACGATGCGGTCGACGATGGAACGCGCTTACCTAAAAGAAACCTATTCACTCTCGACTTAAAGATTCCCGGGTTGTAGCTATCAGGAAACACAGACTCCGGCAAGGAATTCCACTCCCTAGCCGCACGCATAATGAATGTATTCCCAATACGTTTTGTGCGTGTTGGTGGGATATCCACCATATACCGGTGGCGCATAGCCGTACGTCTGGTAGTCCGATGATGAAATGGGCTAGGCGGAATTAGGTTATGCAATTCCGACGCAAACTCCCCGAAATGCAACCGGTAGAAAACCGACAGGCTAGCAACTCTGCGTCGATGCTCAAGACTTTGATCACCAATTATCCTTCTGACTCGCCTCTCAATTGCCTCAAGTGCATCAAGCTGGTATCGGGCAGATCCGTCCCAAAGATGAGAGCAATACTCCATACACGATCGAACTTGCGCTTGATAAAGTTTGAGCAGCTGTTCCGGCGTGAAGTACTGTCTGACCTTTGCGAGAACTCCCAGCTTTTTTGCAGCCAGTTGGGCCTTTGCTTCGATGTATGGCCCAAAGTTGAGTGTTGATGTCTGCGTAACACCAAGAAGGTCAAGATGGTCGGTTATCGGCACGGTTACACCCCGGAAAGTTGGAGCGGGACTGAATTGGCTCCTTTTAGCGGAAAATAGACACGCCTGGGTTTTTGCAGCGTTGAACCTGACCAAATTGGCATCGCCCCATTCGGAGACTGCCTCCAAGGACAAGTTCAAGCGCTCAACCATAGCCTCTCGAAGAGACTGGATCTGTGACCCACTAGCTCGCGCGCTGGATATGTAACTCTCAGCAACAGTGCTGTCGTCTGCATACCCAAAGGTACCGGGCTTAAGCAGATCGTTTATGTGCAGCAAGAATAATGTTGCCGAGATTACTGACCCCTGAGGGACCCCGGCATTAATAGCCATTTGATCAGACTAGCAGCCATCGATAACCACTGGGATGGACCGGTTACTCAGGAAGTTATATCTACCTACGTCTGTATGACGCGGCGCACGCAAGCGCATCACCCCAGCCGCCCGATCCCCGCTCCGCTCTGCTATTGTACTATCGCTTGCATCGCATAGACTTCAACTTCGACGTTCAACTTAAATATTTTTATTTTTGTTTAAAAATCTGATGAACTAAAATATGATAATATTTAAAACTCATAGAACTAAAGTTGTTGTTTATGGTGTTAGTAACATAGTCCTGGGAGGTTGCCGGTGTTTTACAAATAACCCTGTATACAGTACAATTCACGAATGATGGCGGCCGTGAAGTTAGCCTTTGCGAACGTTCGCGCATACTACACTCTTCTCGCACACGTACGTCGCCATTTGGCTCCTTAAACACGTTACTGCGCAGCCTTCTGCGCAAACTTTACGGCCACCATCATTCGTGAATTGTACTGTAGTTACACAAAGTAAACAAGAAAAAAGTACAAAGTACGCCGAGCGTGCCCGCACCGAAAGGGTGAGCACCTCAGCATTTGTTGGGCGTTAGACACCCAGCGCTTTCTCAGTGTTTTCAGTTGGCACCCCGCAGTGATGCACGGACAGGAGGGTAAACTAAATATAAGTATAATTGAACTAAATATTTTGATATTTAAAGTGTATAGACATGCAGGGGTGATAATACACCGTAGGCGCGGGCTTGTGGACGGCGAGCAACGAATAGCTCGTTGTCCGGCCGACCAGTAACTGTCCGGACCGAACCCGAGTCGTCGACAATATGTCCATAAATTGACTGATATTTTGGGATATAAACAAACGCTAATAACTTTGCTGTTTATGAGTAAAATTTATTGAGACTTTGTTTACATAATAACAAGAACTTTTCTAATAAACCTTTTATGTATTTGTAGTAATAAAAAAAATGTGGTGTATACTTACGAGACCACGATAGAGAAAAAAAATTGAAATAGGGCTTAAAACCTCAAGCGAACGCCGGCGTCGTTTGTCTATATAATATTGTTACGCCATTAAACGTGAACACGCCATATCTCCGAGAAAATAAAGAGTAGCTCGTAATAATTAAAACGCATTGCTGTTCGAAAGGTCTAGAATGGTTGTACGTACCCAGACTTAGAAAAATCTCGAAACATCCACAAAGTACTTACAAGTAGTAGTTAGGTATTTATAGGAAATGGTACTCTCCGACGTTAACAATAGAGTCGAAATTCGCATGAAAGTGACTCTTATTACCACGAGTAATAAGAATAATTTATGACTTCGAGAAGCGATTCAATTGTTCTGGAATTCTGGATCGTTCGTGGGAAGTCGGTATCTAGAATTTTCTTGGCTCCGCATATAAATACGAGCCCCCGGCCGGAAGCGAGTCAGTTGTGATTTCGACTGCGATCAAGAGCGAACTACCCTAGTACTCGAAGTGATTTTACTCAACGACCTAAGCGATAGTGTAACGGTACTCTAGTGTTAATTGCGATTCGGATTATTGTTGACTGGACTAATTTGTTATTGTTGTGGTGAATAAAGTTCTCTCGTCAGTAAATCGGCATTTGATTACCCACGTACGTAACAACTGGTGTCAGAAGTGAAATGCCACTAACACCGAGAGACGACGAACAGCGACCACGAACAAGAAGGCAAATGGAGATGGATGCTGCGCGTCATCATATGGAGGAGGAAGATCAGGCTGGTATGGTAGCAACAGAAGCTGCTGAGGCGCCAACACGACCATCCTCGGAATTGAACCTCGCTGCGGTGTTGGCCGCCATGCAAGCTAGTATGGAAGCTGTCCGCCGCGACCAGGAAGCCGCTCGCCGCGAACAAGAGGCCAACCAGCGTAAGCTTCAGGACCTAATCGCAGCGAACCAGGAAGAAGCTCGCCGCGAACAGGAAGCCGCTCGCCGCGAACAAGAGGCCAACCAGCGTAAGCTTCAGGACCTAATCGCAGCGAACCAGGAAGAAGCTCGCCGCGAACAGGAAGCCGCTCGCCGCGATCAGGAGGCCAACCAGCGTAAGCTTCAGGACCTAATCGCAGCGAACCAGGAAGAAGCTCGCCGCGAACAGGAAGCCGCTCGCCGCGAACAGGAAGCCGCTCGCCGCGAACAGGAAGCCGCTCGCCGCGATCAGGAGGCTAAGCAGAACCTGATCATCGATAAAATCGACCACGGCCTCGTCACGTTGGGCGAGAAGGTAAAGAATCTCACCTTGGAGGTCAAGGAGGTTTCCGCCCGAGCTGATAGCCTCGAAACAAGAATTGATGGCCACGAAGATCGCCTGCTGGACATCAACAAAAAAATCGTCAAGCTCGAAGCACGCGAACCCGTTGTTGTCGGCTCACCATCGCACACTCCCTGTGCATCCGCCGCAAAATTTGATGTGCCGCGTTTTGATGGCACGTCTTCCTGGACGGCATTTAAGTACCAATTCGAGACATTGGTCGAAACAAACCGCTGGGATGATAAGCAGTCTTTTGCGGCATTAACTTTGGCTCTACGAGGAGACGCCCTGCTGGTCCTAGAGAACCTCCCTGCGGACGGCAGGACATTGGAGCGTCTCATGGAGGGACTGGACACTCGTTATGGAGACAAGTACCTCGAGCACGTTTTCCGCGCGCAGTTACGCGAGAGAACGCAGAGGTCGAACGAGAGCCTCCAGCAATGGGGAGTCGAGGTTGAACGGCTAGTCCGGCGTGCGTACATGTCAATGACACCAGAGACGGTGGAAGTAAATCTGGTGCAAGCATTCATCGACGGTCTACGGGATACTGAAGTCAGAGCTACGGTGCGACTCGGACACCACCAAACTTTGAAGAGTGCGATGGCTCACGCTCTGGAAGTAGAAGCCGTACGACAAGATTCACGTACGCATAGAGTTAGGGAAGTGGTGGTCTCGCCTTCAGCGCAACCACGTCACCGAGAAATGCTGACTTCTTCTTCGGCAAAGTCCCGCTATATTCCGACGTGTTACGGGTGCGGAGAAAAAGGGCACATTCGTACCGATTGCCCCAAGAGGAAGAGGGGAAGTGTGGACTCCGGAACTCAAGTTAACGAGGAGTCGTTAAACTAAATGTCGCCAGGGCCGCGGGGCGGGTGCTGGCTGGTCAACTGAAAGCCCCAACCATCACCATCAATCAAGTTCACAACGGAAATAGTTTGATCATCGAAGGGACGCTGAATCATCGTGCTTGCAATTTCACCGTTGACACGGGGGCGTCACGGACTGTTATAAGACCTGAGTTGCTGAAACGCACCATCTTGTGGCAAAGAGAGTCTCCATCCTGCCGACTTCAGACAGCAACCGGCCAGCCAGTCTCCGTCCTCGGTGATACAGAAATTGAGTTCAAAATCGGTGATCAAGTGTATATCCATCCTGCGTTAATTGCGAATATTACCGACGATTGCATACTGGGTCTCGACTTCTTGCGGAATAACCGATGTATTTTAGATATCGACAGGGGAGTATTGAAATTCCCAGATCAAGAAGTCTTCCTGCGAGGAATTAAGTCATGCAACCTCTATTGTTTAAAGAATACCACACTGGCTCCGAGAACAGAAACCTTAGTCGAAGTAAAGTTTCCCAAGAAAATCAGGCAAACAAGATGTGTTTTGGTTGAAGATACTGGCCGGCACCCGGAGCTCATCACCGCGAGGACATTAGTTATGACAAAAGGGAAATCCAAAGTAAGGATTGTGAACCTTGGGAAAGAAGAGGTCCAACTGAAGAAAAACAGTGTTGTTGGGAGATGTGAAGAAGTTCAGTATCTCCGTCAAATCAATAAATCTCCAGCAAAGCAAGACACGACCAAAGTCGAAACTGATTACATCCAGCAACTTCTGGAAAATTCTAAGAGCAATTTATCGACTTCGGAACTACAGCAAGCCAGGGAATTTCTGCTACGGTTTCGAGATATCTTTGCAACGGGAAAAGACTGCGGGAGAACAGGTCTCGTCAAGCATGAGATAGATACAGGTGATGCTAGACCAATTAAACAGAGACCGCGTCGCATACCCTGGGCTAAGGAAAATGAGGTAGCAGAAATGGTAAAGGACATGGCTGATAGCGGAATAATTGAGCCTTCTACGAGCCCATGGTCTTCCCCCGTCGTTCTGGTGAAGAAGAAGGACGGCAGCACAAGATTTTGTGTGGACTACAGAATGCTGAACAATGTGACGAAGAAGGACAGTTACCCCTTACCAAGGATAGACGATACGCTGGATATGCTCAGTGGCATGAAGTGGTTTTCGACCATTGATTTGAAAAGTGGCTACTGGCAAGTGGAAATCAGCGAGAAAGATAAAGAAAAGACAGCGTTCAGTACGGGTATTGGCAGCGGCCTGTGGCAATTTAACGTCATGCCTTTTGGGTTATGCAACGCTCCAGCGACGTTTGAACGCCTCATGGAGAGAGTCATGGTGGGCCTTCTTGGTGACGTCTGTCTGGTATATTTCGATGACGTCATTATAATGGGTCGCACTTTTAAGGAAAACCTGAGGAATATGGAGAAAGTGTTCACCAGGATACGAGGGGCTAACCTAAAACTAAGCCCAAAGAAGTGCGCCCTGTTCAAGAAGGAGGTCAGCTACCTAGGACATGTTATTTCCGCTGACGGGGTGAGAACCGACCCTGAGAAGATAAAGGCAGTCCAACAGTGGCCGGTTCCAAAGAACAAAACGGAAGTACGTGCATTTCTAGGGTTGTGCACATACTACAGGCGGTTTGTCAAGAATTTTTCGGACATTGCAAAACCTCTACATCAGCTGACTGAGGATAAACGAGATTTTATCTGGAACGACGACTGTGAGTCAGCATTCAACGAGTTAAAGCAACGGCTATGTGAAGCGCCCATACTGGGGTATCCAAGCAGAGACGGAAGATTTGTCGTTGATACCGATGCCAGCAACACGGGAATTGGTGGAGTGTTGTCACAAGTGCAGGGCGACAGACAGGTCGTAATCGCTTACTTCAGTAAGGCACTTTCAAAGCCAGAAAGGAACTACTGCGTGACTCGACGAGAACTGCTGGCTGTGGTAAAAACCTTGCAGCATTTCCACAAGTACCTCATAGGAAGACAATTTACTTTGAGGACGGATCACGCTGCATTGAAATGGCTTTTACAATTTAAAAACCCTGAGGGCCAAGTTGCAAGATGGCTCGAGCAGCTGCAGGAGTTTAACTTTGTGACGGAACATCGTAGTGGAAAAGGGCATAACAATGCTGACGCCCTGTCGCGACGTCCATGTAATGATGACTGCAGACACTGCCAGCAGAATGAAGCCCGAGAACACGTTAATTTAATTAGGGCTGAAGGCAACTTCAAGAAGTCCCAGGAAGAAGATGACGATATTCGACCTATACTGGACTGGAAGCGTAGCGGAACTAGGCCCCAGTGGAGTGAAGTATCTTCACACAGTCCCGTAACTAAGAGCTACTGGGCACAGTGGGACAGTTTAGTCCTAGAAAATGATGTGCTTTGTAGGAAATGGGAATCGAACGATGGTAAGGAGGTGACCACACAAGTGATAGTACCACGATGTGAAGTAGTCCCCCTGCTACAGGAAATACACGATGGTGCTTCTGGAGGACACCTGGGCATCAAGAAAACTCTACTGAAAGTGAGACAGCGGTATTACTGGCTCAATTGTAGAGATGACATAGAGCAATGGTGTCGGAAATGTACAGCGTGCGCATCTGTGAAAGGACCACAGACTAGGAGCAGGGGCAGGCTTCAGCTGTACAATGTGGGAGCCCCATGGGAACGCATCGCTATCGACGTCGCTGGACCTTTTCCAGTTACAAATGACGGAAACAAGTACATAGTGGTGATCCAGGACTATTTCACAAAGTGGCCCGAAGTCTTCGCCATACCCAATCAGGAAGCGACGACAGTGGCGAAGAAGGTGGTCGAAGAAGTAGTATGTCGGTATGGCGCACCTTTGGAAATCCATTCCGATCAAGGCCGTAACTTCGAATCTGCGCTGTTCCAGGAAATGTGTACTCTTCTGGGAATTTATAAGACACGCACAACACCTGCGCACCCTCAGTCGGACGGAATGGTGGAAAGGTTTAACCAAACCCTGGAGAATCACCTGGCTAAGGTTGTCGACGACCATCAGAAGGACTGGGACCGGTATATTCCACTATTTCTGATGTCTTACCGATCGGCAGTGCATGATAGCACGGGACATACCCCAGCAAGAGTGAATTTCGGCAGGGAGATGAGACTTCCAGTCGATGCCATAACTGGCGTGCCACCTGACAAGACTAAGCCAGTTACGGACTACGTAAGTGACCTTCAAGATCAATTGGACGAAGTGCATAAACGAGTTCGTGAGAATAGCATGAACACCAGCGTAAAAATGAAAACTAGATACGACCGTAATGCCAATGCCAAGGGATTTGAGGAAGGTACACTGGTCTGGCTCCACAACCCGCTTCGACGGAAAGGGAAGTCGCCGAAACTCCAAGCTCGATGGGAGGGACCTTACACCGTGTTAAAAAGGATTAATGACGTGACCTACCGCATCAAGAAAGGGCTAAGAGGGAAACCCAAGGTTGTCCATGTGGATAGATTGGCGCCGTATCACGGATCTAATAATGCTCGGGACGAGCATGACTAAGAGGGGGGCACTGTTACGCCATTAAACGTGAACACGCCATATCTCCGAGAAAATAAAGAGTAGCTCGTAATAATTAAAACGCATTGCTGTTCGAAAGGTCTAGAATGGTTGTACGTACCCAGACTTAGAAAAATCTCGAAACATCCACAAAGTACTTACAAGTAGTAGTTAGGTATTTATAGGAAATGGTACTCTCCGACGTTAACAATAGAGTCGAAATTCGCATGAAAGTGACTCTTATTACCACGAGTAATAAGAATAATTTATGACTTCGAGAAGCGATTCAATTGTTCTGGAATTCTGGATCGTTCGTGGGAAGTCGGTATCTAGAATTTTCTTGGCTCCGCATATAAATACGAGCCCCCGGCCGGAAGCGAGTCAGTTGTGATTTCGACTGCGATCAAGAGCGAACTACCCTAGTACTCGAAGTGATTTTACTCAACGACCTAAGCGATAGTGTAACGGTACTCTAGTGTTAATTGCGATTCGGATTATTGTTGACTGGACTAATTTGTTATTGTTGTGGTGAATAAAGTTCTCTCGTCAGTAAATCGGCATTTGATTACCCACGTACGTAACAATATGTTTCTAATTACGGTATTCGAAAAGTTAAAACCCCAAGCATAAAATAGATAGGTACAGGAGACAATCTCATGTATGTACTTCACTTTTATACCTACGCTCGGTGGACGCACACTAATGAGCGTTTGAGCCGGAACTGTTCGACAAGTGGTACGAGGCGCTCCGAGATATCGTGTCCGTGAGCGGTGTCTATGTGTGCGTTGCTCGAGCGCGCTTTGTATGTAGATTGACTTCTGTATAGTTATCGGCACGGATCTTTAGCGCTCGGCTTCAGAATGGGGATCGCTTTGCGCATTCCATACATTGGCAAACCAATCGTCGTCTTTGTTAGATAAATGCAGCAAGCGCAGAAGCGAATCACGAGTGACGTCTATGACGCGTGGCGCGGCGAGCCAATCACTGACATTCCCCACCTCCGCGTCTCACGTCGCACCACTAAGAGACCGACTATTTGACTTCTGCGCAATTTGAAGCCAGCGCTCAAGATCCGTCTATTTTGTGCCCTAAGCGAACGCCGGCGTTCGTCCTCTCATTGTCTTTAAATTGTGTCTCTACTCTCTAATATCTACGGTATTCGAAAGATTAAGTAAGAAATAGGGCTTATTAGGACTTACTACGCGTTCCAAATGAGAATAGGACCGATTCCTATGTTTTGACGTCTCGTCGTACTGTCAAATCGAAGAAATTTTGGCAAAATTTAAGAACTTAGAGATAAGTAAAATTGAAGAACTGGATTCTGATTAAACTTTGTACGTTCCCAGTTCATAAATAAATTAAATTTTTCGTAAATTAATTAATGTTTAAGAATTTCTTTCCTCAATTTGACAGTAAATCGTGACGTCACAACATGGCGGGCGATCGTATTCTCATTTGGAACGCATTGTACCTTGCATGGACAGCACGACAGTCAGGACAGCACACAATTGGCTTCAGCAGATTGTATGAACAAAACTGAAATAAAAACATGGGTAATAATTATTCCTCATATTTTTTTCCAAAAAAAAAACAAATTAATTACTACTAGTTTATGCCAGCGCTTTCACCCGCGTGCAAAGAGATTTAACTAATGTCTTTGCCCGCATGGATAGAAAATAAATACAGTACAATTCACGAATGATGGCGGCCGTGAAGTTTGCGCAGAAGGCTGCGCAGTAACGTGTTTTAGGAACCAAATGGCGACGTGCGTGTGCGAGAAGAGTGTAGTATGCGCGAACGTTCGCAAAGGCTAACTTCACGGCTGCCATCATTCGTGAATTGTACTGTACTCAGTGAAGATCAGAAGAAGCTTAAATTATTTAGTGAAGATGTGGCTTTTTAATGGTGAAGGAATTTTTGAAATCGGTCAAGTAGTGTTGAATTAAATAAAGAAAGAAAAGGAAAAATCACATATACTAGATCCAAGGTAGACGTTTATGCGTCGATGTCTTTTTTTGAGCTGGGAAATCACCCAGTGACTTCTCACGCTCTAGGGTGAAGCGGGATGGTCGGGCGTGTCAGACTTTTACTGATTAGAACCATACTTGTGCCTTCAGTTGCCATTTGCATTCCAGAATAGAATAAACTTTATTGTACACCAAAAAGTAACATAAACATAAACTTAAATCTATGGGTATAATGGCGGTCTTATCGCTGTCAGCGATATCTAACAGACAACCTTAGGCAGTGGTCCTACTGCCGGCGAGAAAACGACTTACAGTCTGTCTAATAAGTCAACCGACTTGGGCATTTTTTGTATATACAAAAAATGCCCAAGTCGGTTGACTTGTCGGTTGGCTTGGTTGGGGTCGGTAAATATTATATAATATTTAATCATATAAAAAAAATACTTATACTCGATACTTTTCATAAGGTTCTTCTGTTAGTAAACAATGATCTCTATCTCTAACCAACCTTGATTATTGAACCCGTGTTGACTACATCAGATTTCATTAAATCCTAACAATTACTCAAGTCATTTAACTTATTAGACAGACTCTACTATCGGCGATTTTCTAATGTACATTCCGTGTAAATTATATAATATATAATATTTCCACAACTATCACACAACGCCGTCTAGTCCCAAGCTAAGCAGAGCTTGTGTTATGGGTACTAGACAACTGATAAACATACTTATATATTTCTAAATACATACATATTATAGATAAAATGAAAGAGATGATAATAAAAGTTGCTCTCTGACTGTCCACACTGCCGGCGACGACTCGCTTTACTAGTTCTGTCGCTGAGCGACAAACAAAAATAAACTCGCTCAGCGAAACTCGTTCAGCGATGCTCGCTCGCTTGATCATTTCTTTACAGTGCGGCATTGAAAGTACACTCACTTATAACCCGGCGACAAAACTATCGAAACTACCCACTCGCTTTCCGCTGATCGCCAACTCGTTTATAGTTTCTAGTTCTACTCGTTTCTCGTTCATCGTCGGCGGTCGGACTACTGCCAGTGCCGTAAATAGGGCAGTGCCAGTGGTGCCCAAGCACAGGGCGCAGTCCCTGAAGGGGCGCAAAAAATGTAATCTAGTCTTTTTTGTTTGTATTATACTATGTTCTAGGGGGCTGTTCAAGTATTACGTAAGCAGATTTTTTGCAAATATTAACTCCCCCCTCCCCCTCGTCAGCAAAAGTAAGCAAAGCTCTCACCCCCTCCCCCCATGCTTACGTAAACATTGGTACAAGTATTTGTCAATGAGTTAGTTCCGTTATTAATTTATGAGCACTAGTTGTAAGTCTACCAATAAGGAAAGGACTTGAAATAAAGGAAAAAAAAAAACCTCATTTAAAATTTTGACATATTAATTTAAATTAACAGTCCTGAGTCCATGATGCACGAATCCATGACTCTAAATCTTCAACGACATTGGATGTTTGCTGGTGATGTGTATCTATCTGCTCACTTTCTTGTGATTTTGGAACATCGAGATCGTTCTCTTATAAAACTAAGAAAAAAATATACTGCTCACGTAATCACTATCTAGACCCCCCCCTTCCCCCATGTCATCAAAAATAAGCAATGCTAAAACCCCCCCACCCCCCTATAGTGCTTACGTAATAATTGAATGGCCCCTAGGGGCGCATTTCTAGAAACTCGCAACGGGCGTAAAAATAGCTAGTTACGGCACTGACAAAAGAAAATGGTGACGCCAATTTGTCACCAAGTGCTTAACTAAATCTATTATGTACTTGACACCTTGCAATTCATGAGGGGTACAGATGGAGCCGTTTCAGGATTAGGGAAAGAACAGAAGAAACAGCTCAAAGAAGGAATGCACTGACCCTTCGACCTTTGAGACTTCCACGTGGTTCAGCCGGCTATTCTGGGTCTTCCGTAACTCCTGGGTTCAGCGTCGAGTAGAATTGATAGAAATAACACTGCACGGTTCACAAGTACAATGCGGTAGCGGTCCAGGCAAAAGCGGCTAGAGTACAACAATATTCAATTTTTCTAGTAAAAAATGCGCGGCACAACGTCCTTTCGTAGCGAGATATTGCCTTAGGATGGATTGAAACGACTAAAACAATAGGTGCAGGGTTAGTCTGCGGTGTACTGACGTACCTTCGGCAATGTGAAGTTCTTCATACTTTTCCATGCAACACCGCATTTGGTCAGTCTTATGCAGATGCCTGCCTTGCCATCCTTAAGTAAGCAGGAGGTTCCTGGAACATAAATACTTAAATAATAATAATAATAATATAGCCTTTATATCCCTTAACATTTTTAACATTTTTTTTTTTAATTAAGTAAATAGTAAAACAACAAAAAAAAGATACCAATTAATAACAAGATCGGGAAGGTAAATCAAATTATTAATTAAGGTCCCTTTCGGGTATTGGCCTCCTCTAAGGTTTTCCAGTTGAATCTGTCCCTGGCTTTATTAATCCAGTCAGCTCCTGCTGCTGTTTTTATTTCATCGAACCAGCGCTCATATGGGCGACCGCTGCTCCGGTGTCCACCCGGGCCTGGCCATGATGTGGTTCGTTTTGTCCACCTGTTATCAGGAAAACGGGCGAGATGACCTGCCCATTTCCATTTCAGACGTTGGGCATTTTTTTTTTTTTTTTTTATGGTGGGAAAAAATCATGCATTGACATCCCCCGCTCTTGGGCGGAGCGGGAGATAGTGTCAGACTCTTACTGACTAAAAGACCCACCCCGTTCCTTCTAGCCTTCATACCGGGGCTCGAGCGCCCTTTCGGATAACCCTGGCCCCAGTAGGCTTCGACCCGGCTGGGTCCCTGCTGTTGCTGACAACTCCTTGAGGCGCGCGGGAACAGTGCGCGCCGTCGACGACTTGGGCTTGGTCCGGACAGTTACCGGACGGCCAGACAGCGAGCTACCCATTGCTCACCGTCCGCAAGCCCGCGCCTACGGTGGCCGGAAATCAGGATCAGAATCCCGGCGGCGGCGGCGGCGGCGATGATAACGCCGTTGCCTGATGCGTTCGGCCTCCTCCTTTGCGAGCATTACTGCTTCGCAAAAGTCGGCGACCGCCTGCCACTCCTCCTCGCTCCGGACCATGGCCTCAACCAAGGCCCGGCGCGAGAGGTCTCCGCCGCCGATCGCCCCCACGAGGGCATTCAGACGTTGGGCATGGTTTAGAGCATCTATGACATTCGTTTCTTTTCTTGTGTTACAGTTTGATGTTGAGGATGCTCCTCTCCATAGCCCTTTGATTAGAAGTGAGGTCCCGTCCCGGCTTCGCACGGGCAATAAATATAGCCTATGTTACTCAGGGTGAATGTAGCTTTCCAATGGTGTAAGAATTTTTGAAATCGGCACAGTACTTTTTGAGTTTATTCGTTAATACAAAAATACAAATCTTTCCTCTGTATAATATTAGTATTAGTATAGATATTAATAATGTAGATATAGATTGGGTTCATCTTTCAACGTCTCAATTCCAAATACATGTTTATAAATTTTCCATTTCATTGTTTTCATAATCACAATGTTTTACAAATCACCGTTTAACTGTTACATGGATTTAAAACATGAACAAGGTAATAGAAACATGTTTTTCCGCAATAGATTATTGACTTTTCTTTGATATTTATCATGTACTTTTCTTTTTATAGGTTCGCGCTTGACCTCTATCTCACCTGATGGAATGCGACGATGCGGTCGACGATGGAACGCGCTTACCTAGAAGAAACCTATTCACTCTCAACATAAAGATTTCCGGGTTGTAGCTATCAGGAAACACAGACTCCGGCAAGGAATTCCACTCCCTAGCGGCACGCACAATGAATGTGTTCCCAAAACGTTTTGTGCGTGTAGGTGGGATATCCACCATGTACCGGTGGCGCATCGCCGTACGTCCGGTAGTCCGATGATGAAACGGGCTAGGTGGAATTAGGTTATGCAATTCCGATACACACTCCCCGAAATGCAATCGGTAGAAAACCGACAGGCTAGCAACTCTGCGCTCAAAACTTTGAAGCCTCGACTCGACGAGAATCGAAATTTTTCCGACAAGCTGCTATACTAAAGTGGGATTGGCTTCTTCTGCGAAGCAGTAATGCTAGCAAAGGAGGAGGCCGACCGCATCAGGCAACGGCGCTCACGCCCCAGCCGCTGCAGGGTCCCGACCCCGTTTTCCGGCCACCGTAGGCGCGGGCTTGAGGACGGCGAGCAATGGGTAGCTTGCTTGTCCGACCATCCGGTAGCCGTCCGGACCAAGCCCAAGTCGTCGACGGCACGCACTATTCTCGCACGCCTCAAGGAAGGTTGTCAGCGACTGTATAGGCCCAGCAGGGTCGAACCCTACTGAGGTCAAGGGTCTAATTCCGAAAGGGAGACTCGGCCCCGGTATGAAAGGCAACGAAGGGTGGGTTTTTTAGTCAGTAAGAGTCTGACACTATCTCCTGCTCCGCCCAAGGGCGCGGGGTGTCATCTAGATGATTTTAATCTACCAAAAAAAAAAGTGGGATTGGGCTGGACATATTGTCTACCGCATGTCAGATGAGCTGTAGGCTAAAAGAGCCACTTATTGGGTCCCATTAAACGCAAGGTGACATCGCGACCGACCAAGGTGAACGTGGAGAGATCAGAGCTGGATAACTAGCGGAGGGACAGGCCCACAATGGCCGAGGACAGACGTGTGTGGGAGGGAGAGGGAGGATTTCGCCCAGCAGTGAGACATAATGGGCTAACTATCATGAGAGGAATTATATGCTGGTTTTATGTTGATTGAACTGTAATATCTGATATGCTCTGCTAAATTTTGATCGTTTTAATCCCGTGGAGGGTCGATCCGGTACATGAAACACTATCGATTTGTAAAGATAAAATTAAAAAATAAAGTACCTTTTTCTTAAAACTCGTATTAATTTACGCATGAACGAAATCAATTTCTTTAAGAAAATTTCAGCTGAGCGAGTCCGATGACCTGTAGGTAGTTTGTACGCAACACCGACTACCACCTACAGGTCATTGGACTTGGTACCGGATCGACCCTCCACGGGATTAAAACGATCAAAATTTAACGGTGTATAAAACGCCTGAAGGAAATGGTGCCAGGATCATGATATCCCACCTAACTTGGGGCCAGATTCCAGTCTAACTAACAGCTGAATTCCCATATTATAAATGGAGCGACTGCCTATCAGACCTCCACAGCCCCGTTACAGGGCAACAGGGTACTCCTTGGATAGCCTGATGGTTAGACATTCCAGCGTCTGACGATCAGACGGTTCTAACGATACGTCATATGTCGAGTTCCGATAAGTAGATTAGGAGCTATGAGGGAAGAGATGAACATACTCACATACATACATAGCCTGTCAAAATCATAACCCTCCTTTGGCTTTGCCGTAGTCGGGTAAAAACCAAGTAATTTGCCGTGTCCTCTTTCTTCCTCCTAAACTACAGCACGGTCTGCTGCAGATAGATTTTGTACGAGTATATCTACATACCTTCTGTCTTGTTGGACAAAACATTGTGACACTGAAGAATTGTAACCAATATCACAGCTGATGACCAATTCATTTTAAATCGCACACGTCCATTTGGTTCTGCAGTCATGTAAATACCAATTGGACGTACTATGTTGGATTAGAAACGGTGGTGGTGACATGGAAGTGAGATTAGGGTGCTCACAAACGTGTAGTATTTTTGTAGCTAGGCGGTTGCCATGAGGCCAGTACCGTAGCTAGCTATAAGAAAAAGAAAGATAACCAAGTTGATAATCTGCAATCGTTAACGATAATAGAAAACTTCGAATGTACGGGAATGGCGTCATTTCAACGCTCAGTCACGTGGTCAGAACCAAGGATTTGAGTGCCAACTCGAGGCGTTCGACGCAAGCGTAACAGCTGTAACTTGACTAGGGGGGCAGATCTGGATGGAGCAACATGAAGACATAATTAATGTTTTTTAGCTATTGAAGGTACCTTCGATTGGGTTTGCTAATTAGTTTTTGGAGCCCTCCAAACTTGGAGGCTTCGGAGCACTGAGCACTCCGCGTACCCTAAGGCAGTTACGTCAGTGCATGAAGCTGCGTCTCCACCACCGATTTATGAGGTAGTGTGTGTGAGTGTAGGATGATGTGTAGTGGCGTCGTGAAAAGTGACTGTGTTTTTTAGGGTTCCGTACCTCAAAAAGAAAAAACGGAACCCTTATAGGATCACTTTTTTGTCCGTCCATCTGTCAGTCTGTCTGTCTGTCAAGACCCTTTATCTCGAGAACGGGTAGAGGTATAAAGTTGAAATTAAAACCATATACTCAGGTCTGCGGTCCCTTCAAGCTACGAAAAAATCAAACTTCTAAGTTAACGAATAAAAAAGATACGGTCGTTTATGTCGCAAAAAAACGTATATTTTGATACTCTCAAAGACCGAATTTCATAGGGTACTTCCCGTTGACCCAGAATCCTGAAATTTGGCACAAAGCAAGGTCTTATTATAGCACAGATATAGGAAAAAAACTTAAAATAGTAAAGTTATCTACGTCACAAAAAAATAATGCAAAATTTCGGCAAAATCTTCGACACACCATTTTTTTTTTTTTCGAAGGTTTAAATCATCCAATTACAACCCCCGCTCTTGGGTGGAGCGGGAGATAGTGTCAGACTCTTACTGACTAAAAAACCCATCCCGTTCCTTCAAGCCTTCATACCGGGGCTCGAGCGCCCTTTCGGATAACCCTGGCCCCAGTAGGCTTCGATCCGACTGGGCCCTTGCGGTTGCTGACAACTCCTTGAGGCGCGCGGGAATAGCGCGCGCCGTCGACGACTTGGGCTTGGTCCGGACAGTTACCGGACGGCCGGACAGCGAGCTACCCATTGCTCACTGTCCGCAAGCCCGCGCCTACGGTGGCTGGAAATTGGGATCGGAATCCCGGCGGCGGCGAGAGCGCCGTTGCCTGATGCGGTCGGCCTCCTCCTTAGTGAGCATTACTGCTTCGCAGAAGTCGGCGACCGCCTGCCACTCCTCCTCGCTCCGGACCATGGCCTCGACCAAGGCCCGGCGCGAGAGGTCTCCGCTGCCGATCACCCCCACGAGGGCACGGCGATGCTCCGCCCAGCAGGGCACACCGCGATTGTGTGCTCCACCGTGTCCTCCGGGCGTTCCGCACAGTGGCGACACCCGGGCGTCACTTCCGCTTTAATCCGGAACAGGAACCTCCCGAATTTGCCATGTCCGGTGAGGACCTGTGTCATGCGGAAGGTAAGGACGCCGTGAGGTCTTTCCAGCCACGCCTCAAAGAGAGGACTTACCGCCATAATTTAAAAAATACTTACCTTTATTCGATACTTTTTAGAAGGTTCTTCTATTAGTAAACAATGATCAAGATCTCATAATCAACCTTGATTATTGCACCAGTGTTGACTACATCAGATTTCATTTTACCCTAATAATTACCGAAGTCGTTTGACTTTTTAAACAGACTCCACCACTCGTTATCTTCCTCAAAATCCATCTACTTCTTCAACTCAGATTCCCAGTAATGCTTTCGATCCTTAGGTGGTGAATTTTGGAAAAAAAAAAAATTCTTCTTTTCAAACTTTCAGTACCTACCTCGGGTCGCTCGTCCAAGAGGATGGTGAGGTAGACCGGGACGTAACACATGGGATCAACGCAGGATAGATGAAATGGCGACAGGTCACGGGAACAACTTGTGACCCACGGATGCCCCTCAAGTTGAAGGGTAAAATCTACAAGTCAGTGATAAGGCCTGTCCAGTATGACAGGCCTTATCACTGACTGGATGGATCAGAATGTTGGGCTGCGAAAAAGACGGATGAAAAAAGATTGCATGTAGCGGAAATGGAATGTTACGATGGATGTGTGGTGTGATGAGAATGGATAAAGTAAGAAATGATGACGATTAGGGGAAGTTTGAAAGTGGTGGCAGTGACTGAAAAATTGAAAGGAAATCGTTTGTCTTGGTATGGTCATGTAAAGAGGAGAGATGAAAAATATGTTGGTAAAAGAGTTATGAGTTTACATGTGGATGGATGGAGAGGGAGAGGGAGGCCAAAGAAAAGATGGACGGATTGTGTGAAAAGTGATATGAAAGAAAAGGGAGTTAGTGATAGCATGACGAGTGACAGGACAGAATGGAAGAAAAAAACGTGTTGCGCCGACCACAAATTAACAAAGGCAGGAAGATGATGATGATTCTTCATATACATATCAAGTCTTGAAAAGTTGCCAGTCTGTTGGCTTTCTGTCGTTTGCATTTCGGGGAGTGTGCATCAGAACTGCAGTTAGATTGCGCCCAGCCCGTTCCATTATTGAACCACTACACATACGGCGTAGCCATAACTAAATATAAATAACAGCACAAAACTCTTTGGAATTATATTAATTATACAGTACAGCAACAAAATAGATAGGTACTTTGGAGGGATGCGGAACAGAGAGTAAAGTCCCACATACCTCCGTTGAAAAGGGAGGATCCTCCGACCAGACAGATGTTATAGTCTGGTGGGCGACTGCCCGATAGATGATTTCGGGCTGTCGTATATGTTCAAATCGCGCGGAGAACTTCGATTGCGCGATGCAGGATTTCGTACTTTCTTCATAGTTCTTATGTGGCGCCATAGATGTCGCTACATCACTCCCCTCCGGAGATCGGAGATCGATGGTTCTTGATGCGCGCCAGGCCAGCGTAGGTTGGTTCCAGTGGGTCGGAACTGATGCCGCATAGTTCTCGGTGAGTCGGTACTGTCTGCGGTGATGCCCCAGTGAGTCGGGGTGTTGCTATCCCAGTGAGTCGGGATAATGCTGCAGGCTCCAGTGAGTCGGAGTAGTGCTGCTGGCTCCAGTGAGTCGGAGCGGTGCTTGTGCGACGTAGGGCTTGACTGCTGGCGTCGACCAGGAGAGGTTCTTGATAGCTCTTCATGTGACTGGCCGAAGGTGCTGTGTGCCAAGCCAAGATCGCTGATGAGGCTGAAGGTCATGACCAGGTATGACCAGGTAGGCATGCTAGAGGTCAGGAGGATACACGCTATAGCCATGGGTGCCGGCTGTGTGGCTCGCTGCTCGAAAGCATGAGGAAGTGATGATGACGTCACGAAGTAGTAGCTGCACGAAGGCTGCGCTGACGTTCTTTGTCGAGGGTCACCAGTTTGGAGGTAGGCGGAACAGAGAGTAAAGTCCCGCAAACCTCCGTTGAAAAGGGAGGATCCTCCGACCAGACAGGTGTTATAGTCTGGTGGGCGACTGCCCGATAGATGATTTCGGGCTGTCGTATATGTTCAAATCGCGCGGAGAACTTTGATTGCGCGATGCAGGATTTCGTATTTTCTTCATAGTTCTTATGTGGCGCCATAGATGTCGCTACAGTACAGAAGACAATCTCAATTCTCATGTATGTACTTCACTTTCCGACAGGTCACGGCATGGCGGACAGAGCTCCGGCGGGATCTCATGGTGAAATGGCGTCAGCGACTATCGCAACCCAGTGCTGGGCACGCCACAATCATGGCGGTAAGTCCCCTCTTTGAGGCGTGGCTGGAAAGACCTCACGGCGTCCTTACCTTCCGCATGACGCAGGTACTCACCGGACATGGTTCGTTCGGGAGTTTCCTGCACTCGATTCATGCGGAAGTGACGCCCGGGTGTCGCCACTGTGCGGAACGCCCGGAGGACACGGTGGAGCACACAGTCGAGGTGTGCCCTGCTTGGGCGGAGCATCGCCGTGCCCTCGTGGGGGCGATCGGCGGCGGAGACCTCTCGCGCCGGGCCTTGGTTGAGGCCATGGTCCGGAGCGAGGAGGAGTGGCAGGCGGTCGCCGACTTCTGCGAAGCAGTAATGCTCGCAAAGGAGGAGGCCGAACGCATCAGGCAACGGCGTTATCGCCGCCGCCGTCGCCGGGATTCTGATCCCGATTTCCGGCCAACGTAGACGCGGGCTTGCGGACAGTGAGCAATGGGTAGCTCGCTGTCCGGCCGTCCGGTAACTGTCCGGACCAAGCCCAAGTCGTCGACGGCGCGCACTGTTCCCGCGCGCCTCAAGGAGTTGTCAGCAACAGCAGGGACCCAGCCGGGTCGAAGCCTACTGGGGCCAGGGTTATCCGAAAGGGCGCTCGAGCCCCGGTATGAAGGCTAGAAGGAACGGGGTGGGTCTTTTAGTCAGTAAGAGTCTGACACTATCTCCCGCTCCGCCCAAGGGCGGGGGATGTCAATGCATGATTTTTTCCCACCATAAAAAAAAAAAAAAATGTATGTACTTCACTTTTTATACCTACGCTCGGTGGACGCACACTAATGAACGTTTGAGCCGGAGCTGTTCGACGAGTGATCCGAGACGCGACCGAGACATAGTGTCTGTGAGCGGTGTCTATGTGTGCGTTGCTCGAGCGCGCTTTGTATGTAGATTGACTTCTGTACCTATCTATTTTGTGGTACAGCTAAGGAGTGGTTTTCCCAGCCGGAGTCTGTATTTCCTGATAGCTAAAACCTAGGTGTATTTAAGTCATAAGTGATAAGGTTACTTCTAGGCTAGCGTGCCCCGCTGTCGACTACATCGTCATTTACCATCAGGTGAGATAGTGAATATAATAATACTTAATAAAAACCTGGGCAAGTGCGAGTTGGACTCGGGCACTGAGGGTTTCGTACAATGAAAACATTTCAATTCCCTAATTGAGTTACGAAGATTTTTCTGAATCGCATGTTTCTTGTGACGTAATTAGAAAACAGTTTTTAGATTTTTTCCTATACTTGTGCTACGAGACCTTGCTTAATGCCAAATTTCAGGATTCTAGGTCAACGGAAAATACCCTGTAAATGATTCCATTGAGAGTATACAAGGTGTAAGGGACAGCCCTCCACAAACTTTAAGGGCTTGCTCAGTAGACGAAACTGAACAACCTACCATAAAAAATTCTTTCAGGAAACGAAAAAAAAAAATCGACCTCACCATACAAAATTATAAATTTGATTGGACAGTTTGTATGGAGAGACCGAATTTTTTTTTCGTTTCCTGAAAAAATTTTTATGGTGGGTTGTTCAGTTTCGTCTACTGAGCAAGCCCTTTAAGTTTGTGGAGGGCTGTCCCTTACACCAATTACACACGGCTTTTTGCGACATAAACGGCCGTGTGTTTTTTTTTTCGTTAACTTGATTTTTTCACAGCTTCAAGGGACCTCCGGTTTTAATTTCAACTCGATACCTCCACGCATTCCTGAGATAAAGTGTACTGACGGACGGACAACGAAGTGATCCTATCAGAGTACCGTTTTTGTCCTTGTGGAGGTATGAAACCCTAAAAATAATCAAAAGCTGCAGCTGAAAAGGCTTCGACAATAGTTAGCTAGGTATTGCGCTATATTGAATTCTTATCCTAACATATTACAACGTTAAATTATATATATTTTTTTTTTTTATAATACATAGGCTCGCGTTTGACCACAATCTCACCTGATGGTAAGCGATGATGTGGCCGACGATGCCTAGAAGCAATCTATTCACTCTTGACTTAAAGACTGCTAGGTTATAGCTATCAGGAAACACAGACTCCGGCAGGGAATTCCATTCCTTAGCTGTACGCATAATGAATGTACTCCCAAAACGCTTTGTACGTATAGGTGGGATGTCCACCATGTACCGGTGGCGCAACGCCGTACGTCTTGTGGTCCGATGATGGAACGGACTTGGCGGAATTAAATTGTGTAACTCTAGAGCACACTCCCCGAAGTGTAAACGATAGAAAACAGACAGGCTAGCAACTCGGCGTCGATGCTCAAGACTTTGGAGTTTTGACTTCACAAGAGCATCATTGCCTATGATCTTCTTGGCACGCTTTTCAATAGACTCTAGTGCATCTAGCTGGTATTTGGCTGATAATAATATAATACTAGTTTTTGCCTGCAGTTTCGTCCTCGTCTCTATGTCTCTCAAGAATAAAGCAGATTTCTAACGGTGAAGAAAATTTAGCAATTGGACCAGTACTTTTAGAGATTACTTCCTACAAACCAAAAAAAACTGTACCTCTTTATAACATTAGTGTAGCTTAGAAGAAATTCGATTAAGCAAACATGTTATATTAAATTACCATCGATAAAAAAGTAGCTAAATGCAAGTTAGATTTATTATTATTATTTGGAAGATAAGGGGCTATGCTAGGCTATGGATGGAGAGGGAGAGGAAGGCCGAAAAAAAGATGGATGGATTGTGTGAGAAGTGATAGTTTGACGGGTGACAGGACAGAATGGAAGAAGAAAACGTGTTGCGCCGACCCGAAGTAATATGGGATAAGGGCAGGAAGAAGAAGAAGGGGCTATGCATCACCCGTAGTGTAGGGGATGTAGTCACTGCGACCTAAAAGATCTATTGTGACTCCCCACCTTGTTAGAGTAACTCTTTTAGCCCGGAGGCTTCCAGGAAATCTAGAATACTCCTAGCTTTTAGAGTTTTAATCTCCTCCGGGCGAATAATTTGTCGACCTAGATGGACACTGCGTTTGTGGATAAGGGGCCCGCATTCACACAAAAGGTGCTTAGGCGTCTCCCTCTCCTGATTACAGTACCGGCAAACGTCAGTGTCACTCAGTTTCATGTGAAATTGGTGCCTTTAGTTGTTAATTGGTTTAGTTTGCAGTGGCCGGTTAAGGCGCTGGCTATCGCACAGATGTTCGTCCTGCTAAGCTCAAGAAGCTCGGCAGTTCGTTTTTGTGAGTAGCCTTCTATAAGAGATTTGTGGCGTGTAGCAGTCCCTGGGGCCTAAGTCTGCTATTACAATAGTGTCAGAATGGTCTATCATTGATGTCATAATGGTCGATTTTGACATGTTTGGTAATCTACTAATATAATGGCGTCATTATGACTTTCCAATGGTCAACCACTGACACTCCATTGAAAGAAGTGACATAGAATGGTAATCTCGTACATATTGACAATTGAATATTTAACGTATGCGGTAATCTGCTAAAACTTTGACAGTTTATTTGATCAGTGTTCTACCATTAGAACGTTATTGTGCAGTTTGAATATGCTTGATATTATCATTCTACCACAACTCTATTACGATACCACTGACCGATCAATGATCGATCATTATGAATTAGCAGATTACGAACTTTTAGCAAAATGACAATGTGATCGTGTTGGAATGACGAATTTTTAAAAATAGCAGACATAGGCCCCTGGTTGTAACAACCAGTACTTTTTTGAATCGCCAAATAGGTTGCCCTTAAGGGTCTGCATGGCCTGGTTCTTTGAGATACCACAGAAGGGTTTTGGTCCTATCTGATGACCTTGAGCCCCAGTTCTTGCAAGTTAGACTTGCGTAGAAAAGCTTCTGATCCATAATGTATTGCAATAATGATTGTTTAAAAAGCAAGCGTGGTCTATCGTCGACCACATCATCACTTACCATCAGGTGAGATAGTGGTCAAACGCGAGCTTCATCATCATCATCATCATCATCCCATTTAATGTTCCCACTGCTGGGACTCAGGCCTCCTCTCTAGGAGAGGTAATGGGCCACAATCCATCACGCGGGCCCAGTGCGGGTTGGTGAATGTCAGTCATGTCTTCGAATTTTTGGTTCTAGGATATGCCGGTTTTCTCACGATGTTTTCCTTCACCGTTTTGAGAGCAGCGCGAGCTTGTCAATTATAAAAAAATAGTTAAGTGTAAGTCCGCTCCGTAGCAAAAAAAAAGCTGGGCAAGTGTGTATAATTCCTGAATGGAGTCTCGAAGATTTTTCCGAAATGCTAAAAAGTTTTTTTTTTGTTTTCAGTTTTTAGTATTTCTTGTTATAGTGGCAGACTATTCATCATATTTTGTGAAAATTTTGAACTACTTTCTTTCGGCGGAGACCTCTCGCGCCGGGCCTTGGTTGAGGCCATGGTCCGGAGCGAGGAGGAGTGGCAGGCGGTCGCCGACTTCTGCGAAGCAGTAATGCTCGCAAAGGAGGAGGCCGAACGCATCAGGCAACGGCGTTATCTTCGGATTCTGATCCCGATTTCCGGCCACCGTAGGCGCGGGCTTGCGGACAGTGAGCAATGGGTAGCTCGCTGTCCGGCCGTCTGGTAACTGTCCGGACCAAGCCCAAGTCGTCGACGGCGCGCACTGTTCCCGCGCGCCTCAAGGAGTTGTCAGCAACAGCAGGGACCCAGCCGGGTCGAAGCCTACTGGGGCCAGGGTTATCCGAAAGGGCGCTCGAGCCCCGGTATGAAGGCTAGAAGGAACGGGGTGGGTCTTTTAGCCAGTAAGGGTCTGACACTATCTCACGCTCCGCCCAAGAGCGGGGGTTGTCATTGGATGATTTTTTCCACCCATAAAAAAAAACTACTTTCTTTCATTTTACAGCCTGGTGGCAGACGGACTGACAGACAGACGGACAGCGGAGTTTTATAATAATAATAATATAATAATAATTACTTTATTTCAAGTTTGCACTCATAGAATGGTTAGTAACAATATTAACTTAAAACTATGTTAGTAGCTATTAAAACTCAAAAATAAATTAAATTAAATACAATATGTTAAAATGTCCCTTACTATAATGTCAATGATCAAAATAAATTAAAATAGTATGAACAAACAATTTAAATGTCATGGAGAATAAATTTTTATATAGGGTTCAATTTTAAAATGAAACAAACGAGAAAAGAAACAGCATAACCACAAATTCTTTATTTTTCAAACACAGCATTTTCTAACTATAGTCTGTCTAAAAAGTTTGTATAATATTTAATCATTAAAAAAATACTTATATTCGATAATTTTTTTATAAGGTTCTTCTATTAGTAAACAATGATCAAGATCTGTTAATCAACCTTGATTATTGAACCAGTGTTGACTACATCGGATTTCATTTTACCCTAATAATTACCCAAGTCTTTTGACTTTTTAGACAGACTCTACCACTCGTTATCTTCCTCAAAATCCATCTACTTCTTCAACTCAGATTCCCAGTAATGCTTTCGATCCATGGTACATAGGGTGCAATCCTGGTGTACAAGCCAGCAGTACCTAAGAGCCCACAGGCCCTGCCATACGATGTGACTCCGATGATAGTGTGGAGACACTTGGCTTTCTTCTTGTTAGTGTCAATTTGGAGAAGACCACCGCTGTCGCCCTGGGGAGAAAAAGTTCAGAAGTATATGACTACATATCTGCTAGAGTAGAAAATTCTGCTAGGGAACATATCCGCAGGAGAACCAAGGTTGCCGACATAACACGAAGAATCGCCAAATCTAATGGCCAGGGCACATTGCTTGCAGAACAGATGGCCGTTGGGGCCGAAAGGTTCTGCCTCCCACAAAGTGGAACGATGACCTGGTGAATGCTGCGGGAATCCGATGGATGCGGAACGCGCAGGACCATTCAATATGGCGACACTTGGGGGAGGCCTATGTCTAACAGTAGACGTCTATTGGCTGAAATGATAATGATGATGATCTACTAGGACGACAGGTTTATCGATGGCGGAGACCTCTCACATCCAGCTGGTTCAGGCCATGGTACGGGGCGAGCAGTAATAGAATAGAATAGAATAGAATAGAATAACATTTATTTGCATAAAAACACGGTATAAAAGATGTTACAAAGATTAAAAACAGAGCATACATGTTTTTGCTTAACATTATAAGCGTGCAAATTTTTGTGCATACAGTTACCTAAGTCATTAATGTTTTTTGTCAAAGAACTCTTTAATACTATAAAAACTATTAGTAGACAGCCAATCGTACAATTTCATTTTAAATAATCTTGTATTAAGAATTTTAAAGTCACTCGGTATCCTATTAAATATTTCTACACACATATACAAACAGCTTTTATTATATTTAGCCAGCCTTGGCATGACATCCAGTACGAGTCTGTGAGGCAAGCAAAGGAGGTGGTCGAAACCGTGAGGTGGAGAGAAGCCTCACGCTCTGTCTGCGTCGGAAGTCACTGGACGACTGCCGGCTATCGTAGGCGAGGGTTTTCGGACCTTGGGTAGCTCACCGTCCGGCCGTTCAGTAAAGACCTAGCCAGAGTCGACGGCACCTAGTTAGGGCCCGATCTAGTTATTTAGTCGCTCTGGGCAAAGATTTTCGCCGTCCTTAACATACACAAAACCATATAAGTCATGAGTCTTAAGTCTTAAATATTTCCACTATCCAACCTGAAGTAGGTTGGAAGGTGGCACAAAAAATTCTCAACTTGCGAACTTGGATGTAGATGGCTGGGTTGGAAGATTGATAATATGATTGGAGTCTCGAAGATTGATAAGTCAATATTGCCGGCTGTTGCCGTTCATTTTTGCCGCTCTGGGCAAATGCCTGGCTTGCCCCCCGCCCCCCTTAGATCGGGCCTAGCACCTAGTGTTCTACGCGTGCCTCAAAGTGATGTCAGCCAAATTGTAGGGGCTAGTTAGGGCCGTTGCACGCTGGGGCCGTGGAAAATTTCTGAAAAGGAATCTCGTGGGCAACTGATAGACACAAGTGTGGTTTCAGTCAGTCAAAGCCTTACACTCCCTCTTGCTCCACCCAGAGCGGAAGCAGTTATTTGATGATTACCAACACAAAAAAAAAAATGTTTTAGGGGGATTCAGCTGTGAGCAGGCGTACACCAAGCGTATAATGACGAATACGCTTCTGAAGCTACGCGTCTGTGGACATGGCAGTAGGCCTTTTTTTTTATTTAGGTGGGAAAATCATCCAATGATATCTCTGCGCCCTTGGGCGGAGCGGGAGATAGTGTAAGACTTTTACTCACTCCGGTTCCTTCGTTACCTTTCGTACCGGGGCCGAATCTTCCTTTCAGAAGCAGATCCTTGGCCCTAGGCAGTAGGCCTTAGAGTCACATCATTTCCACATCATATGCTTACCTCACAAATATCATTCCTGATCTCTCGATCTCCATAACAAGCCTGGATGTTACTGTTGTAACCATTTGCAAGGTGCCTGTGCTTTGGGAAGGCTTCCATACATTCTCTATGTGAAAATTTGATGATATTAACCTGAAATTAATCAATATAGGAATTTTACAAAAACTTGGCAAGAGCGAGTGCGAGGGTTCGTTCGAAAGTTACGTGTGTGTAATATAGTACTATTCCCGAATCGAGATCTCGAAGATTTTTTTTCAAAAAGTTTTTTTTTTGTGACGTAGACGTAAAGAACTACAATTTACAGTTTTCCGAATGTTCTTAGCAACATCTGTGACACCATAGGAACTAAAATTCCAAATCACGCATCACGATATCATAGTTCTTCGCGCGATTACAACATAGTACAATATACAATACAATACAATATTCCACAACTACCACACAACGCCGTCTAGTCTCAAGCTAAGCAGAGTTTGTGTTATGAGTACTAGACAACTGATAAACATACTTATATATTTTTAAATACATACATATTATAGATAAATTACACCCAGACACAAAACAAATGATCATGCTCATCACACAAACATTTGTTCTGGGTGGGAATCGAACCCACGACCTCCGGCATAGCAGTCAGGGCCACTAACCACTACACCAACAGGTCAGTCAGAGTCAGAGAGATAGTAATATACAACATTCTTTTCATGTTGTTTTTGCACCATCCTAAGGTCGACTGGTAGATAATGCCTATGGCATTAAGTCCGCCTTTGTACAGTGTAATGTGCTTAAAGCATTAATAAATAAATAAATAAATAAACATTCAAAAGCCAATTAGCTGAGACTCAGGCCTCCTCTCTAGGAGAGGGAATGGGCCGGTGAATGTCACATGTCTTCGAATTTTTGGTTCTTGGACGTGCCGATTTCCTCACGATGTTTTTCTTCACCGTTTCGAGAGCAGTGGTTATGAAATAAATTACGAAAAGTAATACGTCTGGCTGGGTTCGAACCCGCGACCTACAACTCGTAAGTCGGGGCCATTACCATTCGGCCACCACTGCTCTATCTATATATAAATGGTGTAAGGGACAGCCCTCCACAAACTTTAAGGGCTTGCTCAGTAGACGAAACTGAACAACCCACAATAAAATTCTTTTTCAGGATACGAAAAAAAAATTTAGCCTCTCCATACAAACTGTCCAACCAAGTTAGGTTCCACCAGTGAAGAAAGTGAGCACTAAGAGAGGATTTTTGGAAATTCCCCCCTAGGGTGAGAAAAATCAATTTACCTCCCGTAAATTGAAAATTTTTATTTCTAATGGATTCACTTGAAACTTTGTATGTAGGTTCCACCAGTGAAGCAAGTGAGTATTAAGAGAGGATTTTTGGATTTTCTCTGTCACCACAGTGTCTCAAAAGGCGATAACTAAGCGAAAAACCCAAATTCTGCCGGAAGTCATTATTCCACGCGGACGAAGTCGCGGACAAAAGCTAGTCCTAAATAAAATAAAATTTAGTAAAGGTAAGATGTCACATTTACACCGTTCAAAATGTCCGCTGGATGTTTTTGTTGCCCCATTGCTCCCCATCCCGCTGCTATGGCCATTTCTGCCATGTTTTCGTCTCTCTGCAGACACGCTGGTATCACTTCGAGATTGTATATTATCCTAAAAAAATATATCGTCTTAATATCAGCTTATAACTGTCCCGTATAAAAAAAAAAACAAAAAACCGGCCAAGTGCGAGTAGGAGGCCATGCCATGGCCGCCCATGGAGGATTCCGTAGCAGCAAGTAACTTAATTTATTTATTTTTCTATTTCTGTGTCAAATTCTTAAAGCGGTTCACAGAATACATCTACTTACTAAGTTTCAACAGTATACCTAGCTCTTATAGTGTCGGAAAAATGTGGCTGTGACATACGGACGGACAGACAGACATGACGAATCTATAAGGGTTCCGTTTTTTGCCATTTGGCTACGGAACCCTAAAAATGAATTATGAAACTCAAGCTGAGTTGGGCCGGATACATGGAAATGTGCAATGACGATAGTTACAATACGGCAGTAACCGAATCGTTTCCAAGGGTCGATAGAAATAATGTTAGGACGAAGAGCTACTGGTGCACATCGACGATGAAGTGACAAGAACCTTTATCTACCAGAACATAATTTTACAGGAAACGAAAAAAACGTTTTATTTATTTTAAACGCAAGGTATGAAAAATATTATTATTGGTTATATAGGTTGGTTATCGGGTATATATAATATATAACCAATAATAATATTTTTCATACCTTGCGTTTAAAATAAATAAAACGATTTTTTCGTTTCCTGTAAAATTATGTTCTGGTAGATAAAGGTTCTTGTCACTTCATCGTCGACATAGCATCGGAGAAAAAACCTCCTGACAACACGCTCCAGAGTTTTAGGTACAACTTTAAGGATAAAGCCTTTGATTCACTTCCCTAAAGAGAACCTCATCAGGCATTGGCTGAGGCTCTTGGCCATTATGACAAAATGTGTCACGATTATCGATACATTAACGGTGTGTGTATATTCCCATCTTATATGTCAAAAACCATGCAAACCAGATCAAGAGACTTAGTTTATTTTTCTTTCTCGAGGTTCTCGTCTTGAAGAACGGTTATTTTAACAATCATTGCGTGATGCTTTAGGCGATCTACTACATTACTGACTGGTTCTAGTCTTCTAGTACGAGGTCGTCAATATCTTTCTGCCAAAATCATTTTGGGCCTTCAACCATTGTTTTTGTCCCCCTGACAAGATTGACTGGTAAAAATCCCAGGAATTCGAAAAAACACATGTCCGGTTGATGCAGGAGGCCTATATACTGCTACAGTTAAATTGATATATAACGGAAAGTATTTCAGCTGAAAATGATGTTCAATAACTTGTACAACATACTTAGTTCCTGTTTCCAGTAATGCGATGTCATGGTATTTCGAAGGAGGTGCGTAATTTGGATGGACAATGACCTGGACTACTCTATAAATCTGCCAGTATCTTCGATCATCGATCCATTGTTGTGTGCCCAGGGCTGCAAATTTTATTTCTCCTCTGTAAAATAAACAATGGATCCATATTTAAATAAGGTAGAAGCTTGAAAGTCTGAGGATAAGTATCATGGACAGTCTTCTGTACAGAGTAGGTAGAAGTCTAAGAATGAGTATCACAGATAGTCCTCTGAGTAGAGCATGCTTGGAGTCGGAAGAAACGATAGCGCACGTGCTCCTTGAAAGTAGGTACAGCAAAATATGCACTTGTGAACCTTTGGAGCACCAAATTCTCTCATGGACGCCCTGAGTAAACTGAAAGGCCTCATCTGCTTTTTAACAGAAGTAGGCTGGCATAATTTAGGCCGCCATGGCCCATGGTCCACATACAATGGTCCACCAAGGACCGAGTACAAAAATCAGACTACAAAGAAAGAAGACAAAAGTCTGAGTCTTGTCAAGGAGTTAAAGGGTTTTTAAAATAGGTACTGCAGAAGATGGCAAACTGGAGTTGTACGTCAGATAGGCAGTCATCATCATCATCATCGCAGCCAAAAGACGTACGCTGCTGAACATTGATCTCTTCCAAGTGTCACCACAACGACCAGTCCAGTACGTCTCACGTCCATCGAATTCCTGTGACCTACACCAGGTGGAAAGCCTTCTAATGCTGTGTATTCTAACAGTACGCTGTCGCCACTCCAGAACATTTCAGGCACATCGACCATCTGTTCTACGAGCAATGTGCCCTTCGCACTACCACGTTTGGCGATTCTTCAGGCTAGGTTGGAAACACCGATCTCCAGTGGACATTTTTAATTCTGATTCTGCAGTCAATTCAGATATAGAATACTGGCTTTCAGCTACATTCAGTTAGACTGAAAGCCAATGGAAAAAAGGTATATAAATAACTTACAACTCTGTACTTAAGAATGTGCAATGAGCGGCCGTGAGGATGTATTTTTCGCTGATGATGGAACCGCTGCAAATCCACGCCGCGTAGTTAGGGTTATCCCCATAACCAATGAGAGCCTGGAGAAACAAGCGAATATTTTAAATTACTTGTTTTAAGAGCAGAAGACTTCGACTTGAAAATTGGCCTTGGGTTACCACTGGGCCACCACTAATCCTTAACTACTCCACATGTTGCATAAATTCGATACTTTTTATAAGATTCTTCTATTAGTAAACAATGATCAAGATCTCTTTAATATTTCCTTAATTATTGAACCAGTGTTAACTACTTCAGATTTCATTTTGTCCAAATAGATACCTAAGTCGTTTGACTTTTTAGACACTCTATTAGTTTTAATAATAAAAACTTACCGAATGCGGGTACCTGTTCCTCATATCTTGATATCGGTTTAACTCATCGTCTCCTGTTTCCAGTGAAATGTCATAACATCTGATGCTGCTGTCCAGATCTCTGAACCGCTGGTACTTGTTGCAAGGAAAATGCTGGACGAGAAATGCTTCCAGGCATCCTGATGGAGGGTATAAGGAAGTTTAAAGGGGTGACCAGATGGTTGCAAACTAGCAGTCCAATCACGGTGACCTTGCTAGTTTCAATCCGTGTAGACAGCAGTTGTTATCCATGACCTTCAACGCCCTTGGTTGGGAGGCGCGTTTTCCCAACCAACATGTTGGCGCGTGGATTACATTCATGTGTGTGTTGCGGCAACACAAACCATACATACAACACATAAACAAAGATGACCTTGATTGGAACGCCAGTTTGCAACTGTGGCATAGATAAAGTTGTTCTTTTAACCGCATACAACTAATATATCCGACAAACACTCGCGTTTATATCAACAGGGTCGCAACTTCCACGACCAAATACTCCATCTCGTCAGTTTTTCTGTTACCTATGGGGATTGAAGAGCTAAACGAGATGGAGTAGGTACCTACTCAGTCTCAAACACACGACCCTGGCGAATAGGACGCGGAAAGACTTGTCAGACCAATCCGACGCAAGCAGTTGGAGAGGTGCGTCCACAAACATGTAAAGTCCAAGACAACCAGTCAGTCAGTCAGACAGTCGTGTATGGAGTACTGCTCTCATCTTTGGGATGGGTCAGCCAAATACCATCTAGATGCACTAGAGTCTATTGAAAAGCGTGCCAAGAAGATCATAGGCCATGATGCTCTTGTGAAGTCAAAACTCCAAAGTCTTGAGCATCGACGCCGAGTTGCTAGCCTGTCTGTTTTCTATCGTTTACACTTCGGGGAGTGTGCTCTAGAGTTACACAATTTAATTCCGCCAAGTCCGTTCCATCATCGGACCACGAGACGTACGGCGTTGCGCCACCGGTACATGGTGGACATCCCACCTAGCGTTTTGGGAGTACATTCATTATGCGTACAGCTAAGGAATGGAATTCCCTGCCGGAGTCTGTGTTTCCTGATAGCTATAACCTAGGGGTCTTTAAGTCAAGAGTGAATAGATTGCTTCTAGGCAAGCGTGCTCCATCGCCGGCCAAATCATCGCTTACCATCAGGTGAGATTGTGGTCAAACGCGAGCCTATCCATTATAAAAAAAAAAACCACACCCGGAACAGCTATCTGTAGGCCATGCAAATAATTTGTTCCGTGAGGGAATCGAACCCAAATTCGGACGTGGGATGAAGACAAGACACGCGACGGACTCCAACGGAAACGCGGTCTTGTGTATGGCGAGCAATGGGTAGCTTGTCGTCCGGGCTGTCAGATTAAAAATGAAGATTGGTCGGGGCTCGAGAGGGCCGATGTCTGCTAGAGCTGCGAATTATTCGAAACAGTTAGCCGTGGGTGGGTAGCATAGTCGGCCTTGTAATGTTTCTACTGCTAGGACACAGGCCTCCTCTCTAGGAGAGGGAATGGGCCGTAATTCACCACGTGGGCCCATCGCGGGTTGGTGGATGTCACATGTCTTCGAATCTTTGCTTCTAGGACATGCCGGTTTCCTCACGATGTTTTCCTTCACCGTTTTGAGAGCAGTCGTGAAGGAATAAATTACACAAAGTAATTTGCCTGGCTGAGTTTGAACCTGCGACCTACAACTCATAAGTCGGAGCCGTGACCACTCGGCTACCACTGCTCTCTATTATTCTTCTTCGTGGGTGGGTATTACTCGGTAAAAGTCTGATTTCCCACAAAAAAAAAATTGGTCGAAAGAGTTAAGAGCGATCCTGGAACTCAAAGAGCGACTGAAGGAACACAGAGCCTAGGTCTTAGTTAGTAAAAGTCTGACAGTCTCTCGCTCCACCCAGAGCAGGGAGATGTTATTTAATGAATTCTCAAACTCAAACAAAATATATATTTTGACATACCCATATGTTTTCTTTTGTATTCCGTTACTGTAATAGTAAATCAAAACAAGCTGTTACTTGTCGCTGAGTAAAGAAAAAAGCTACGTACAGATACCGGCACGGATCTTGAGCGCTGGCTTCAAGTTGCACAGAATTCAAATAATCGGTCTCTTTAGTGTTAGTGATTGGCTCGCCGCGCCATCGTGTCGGACACGTCACTCGTAATTCGTTCCCTGCGCTTGCTGCATGTATCTAACGACGATTGGCTCGCCATTGTATGAAATGCGCAAAGCGATTTCCACTCTGACGCCGAGCGCTAAAGATTCGTGCCGGTACCTATATAGGGTGACTGGTAGTGTACGATACTTAAACACGTGATTGTGCACATGATAACCAACAACTTTTGCTATTTGAACAAACCTGAAATCGTGAAAAAAAATCAGCTTTTCAGTACATTTATGTTTGCCTAATGTACTGAACAGCTGATATTTTTTTCGCGATTTCGGCTTTGCTCCCATAATAAAAATAGTTTGTTAGCATGAGCACAATCACGTGTTGTATCGTACACGAATAGCCAGTCACCCTATATAGGTACAGAAGTCAATCTACATACAAAGCGCGCTCGAGCAACGCACGCAGACACCGCTCACAAACACGATGTCTCGGTCGCGTCTCGGATCACTCGTCGAACAATTCACGCTCAAACGCTCATTAGTGTGCGTCGACCGAGAGATAAAAAGTGAAGTACATACATGAGATTGTCTTCTGTACCTATTTTGTGCTTATAGCGTCCAAAAACAAAGTAAATACTGTGAAGAAATCATTTAAATCGGACTAAAAATGACGAAGATACAGCAATTTTAGTGTATTAGTTCCAGAAACGCGCCCGAGAATGAAGCGACTCGCTGTGACGTCATCTGTCATGATCAGTCTCCCCGCGCGGTTACGGCAGCTCGTCCACCGCGCCATTACGGCAGTTCGTCGCACGGATCATGAATTCATGACAGATGCCGTCATCGTAAATAGTCCAGCGAGAGCGCGCGTTCCTAATTAGCCTTACAGATTTTTTTTAATAAATCCACCATTTCTTGACAGATTTTAATAATTCAAACTCATTCTAAGCTAAGTTCCATGCGAGTTCACGTGCATCACGTGCTCGATCTCAGTAAGGGCGTTTACATATTATGCCGCAGCAGCAGCGTTTTTCGCCACCGCGGTGCCGCAAGAGCTGCGGTGTTTCATCGAAGAACCAGTGACGCAAACGCCACCTATGCAACGCGTCCAGTGCAGCGGCGTCCAAGCGGCGTCCGTCGGTACCGCTACCACTGCGGCATAATTTGATAATTTGATTGACTGGCCTGTTGGTCTAGTAGTTAGTGACCCTGACTGCTATACCGGAGGTCGTGGGTTTGATTCCCACCCAGGACAAATGTTTGTGTGATGAGCATGATCATTTGTTCTGTGTCTTGGTGTAATTTATCTATTTATGTATGTATTTAGAAATATATAATTATGTTTATTAGTTGTCTAGTACTCATAACACAAGCTCTGCTTAGCTTGGGACTAGACGGCGTTGTGTGATAGTTGTGGAATATTATATTATATTATATTATATTATATTATATTATATTATATTATATTATATTATATTATATTATATTATATTATATTATATTATATTATATTATATTATATTATATTATATTATATTATATTATATTATATTATATTATATTATATTATATTATATTATATTATATTATATTATATTATGTGTAAACGGCCTAATTGAACTGCGGCTTTAGTAGGTACTTACATTTCCCAGAGTCAGCCATGAGTTGGATTTCCAATAGCATTTTACTGAAACACAAAGGAACAGCAATAAAATCGATTCTTTTTGAGTTGTAAATTTTATTATTTGTAATCTGTCAAAATTAATATACTTACAACGCGATATTTACACTGACACCGTCAAAAAATCTGTAAAAGTTGACATATTATTTTATTATTTATTTAATAATTCATGTACATAAGAACTTATACAGGGTTATTTGTAAGACACTAGCAAACTCTTAGGTGCTAGTTAAGAACATCATAAACAACAACTTTTTTTCTATGACTTTTAAAAATGTATCATATTTTGATTCATCAGATTTTCACACAAAAATACCTATTTACGGGCGACCCTCACTAGTCGGTCGGTCACTTTGATGCGCTGCGGTCGCGTCATGTAACGTTTTCTTGTAGCGCAATTCGGCAATGCGGACGTAATTATCTTTACATGTTCTTTTTTTTGTGGTGGGAAAAAATCATCCATTGACAACCCCCGCACTTGGGCGGAGCGGGAGATAGTGTCAGACTCTTACTGACTAAAAGACCCACCCCGTTCTTTCTACTCTTCATACCGGGGCTCGAGCTCCCTTTCAGATAACCCTGTTGCTGACAACTCTTTGAGGCGCGCTGGAACAGTGCGCACCGTCGACTGCTTGGGCTTGGTCCGGACAGTTACCGGACGGCCGGACAGCGAGCTACCCATTGCTCACTGTCCGCAAGCCCGCGCCTACGGTGGCCGGAAATCGGGAGCAGAATCCCGGCGGCGGCGGCGAGAACGCCGTTGCCTGATGCGTTCGGCCTCCTCCTTTGCGAGCATTACTGCTTCGCAGAAGTCGGCGACCGCCTGCCACTCCTCCACGCTCCGGACCATGGCCTCAACCAAGGCCCGGCTAGAGATCTCCGCCGCCAATCACCCCCACGAGGGCACGGCGATGATCTTTACATGATGGTGTATCAATACTCTAATGTCGAGTACACGGAAATGGTGCAAATGCTTGCTAGGTATAATTCCAATGTTTCGGAATCGTACTTATTATTATTACGAGAACAGTGTGCGGGAGCCGTAAGTACTCGTAGATACAGCACAATACAGAGTTGAAATGTGTTAGATAGAACAACGAAATCTTGAAGGTATGTTTTTGGTAAATGTGTTACGTTTTGTAAAAAGTCATAGAACAAAACTTGTTGTTTATGATGTTAATAATACAGTCCTGAAGGTTGTTAGTATTTTACAAATAACCGTGTATAATAAAAGAAAAGACGGAATCTATACACCCCTACTTTTTTATTAGTACAAAAAAAAAAAATGGGGCTCTATCTGTACCCGTCACTGATCATATTTTTGTAGTCAAAAGTAGAAAAAACCGAAATCCTAAAATTGACCACGAAAAGGTAAATTCATCATAGAATCAATCAAACATAACAATAGCTAGTAGAAAATACTGCGGGCAGTGTTTTTCCTTAATAGTTGTCACTTAGTCATTCATATTACAATAGCCTGCACAATATTTCTATAAATTGAGTGACATTTTGGAACATAAACCAACGCTAATAACTTTGCTGTTTTGAATATTATTTATTGAGATTTTACTTATAAAATAACAAGGGCTTTTCTAATAAGCCCTTTAAGTATTTGTAATAATAAAAAAATAGTGGTGTATATATAAAAGCGAAATACAACTCACTGAATTATCACGAAATCTCAGAAACTATAACATCTACAAACTTAAGGCTTATAATAGTCCCCTAAATCATTTGGCCGAAATTAAATGGACACAACTCTCGTACTCCCCTAGGCCGCAGTACGCGTATCTGTGCATGTAATTGCGGCTAGCTGCGCCCGAATACTGCGCGGCTGATTTTTAAATCCATTTTCTGTACGAAATATTGATTGATTTACAAATGCTATGTCCACTTTGAAGAATATTTAACCACCAATTTTTATGTGTAAAAATGTTTCTAAAGATCCAAGCCGTTTCGAAGGATTAGGGAAAAGTTGCGAAATTGTTAAATATTTTTTTTTAGACAAAAGTTCGAGTTTAAGAGTTTTAGACGCACGAAAAAATCAAATATTGATAATGTTGCTCATGAATCTATAATAAACATACACCCCTACTTTTTAATTAGTACACAAAAAATGCGGCTCTATCTCTACCCGTCACTGATCATATTTTTGTAGTCAAAAGTAGAAAAAACCGAAATCCTAAAATTGACCACGAAAAGGTAATGAATTTATCAAACATCACAATTGCTGGTAGAAAATACTGCAGGCAGTGTTTTTCCTTAATAATTGTCACTTATTCATTCATTAATCAATAGCCTGGACAATATTTCCATAAATTGAGTGACATTTTGGGACATAAACCAACGCTAATAACTTTGCTGTATAAGAATATTATATGAGATTTTACTTATAAAATAACAAGGGCTATTCTAATAAGCCCTTTAAGCGCTTTTGTGTACTAATTAAAAAAATGTGGTGTATATTTTTTTCGAACCTATTAACCTGGCCGTTACCGAGGAGTAGGCTTCAGAAAGTTACTGTTTTAAGGCACTTTTCGGGCGCTTGGGCCTTAAAAGGCAGGTAGGTTCCTTAGAGAGTGTAGATATTCGCTAAGAACGGATTTACCGAAATTCACCCCCTAATGAGATGAAACGGGGATCCAGTGTTTAAATATGGAGAATCCGACATTCCCGCGGGTAAAGCTGCAGGTAAAAGCTAGTTTTAATAAGATTATCAGGTAGGTAGACAGGGGAAGGGACTTATAAGGTTATCAAAATTGCCAAAAGTATTAAGTCCGCCTTTACACGACGGGACCGCGGCAGACCAAGAAGGCGGACGACTTGGATGTCTTCCTTGGGAATTGGAAAGAGGTGGCTCAAAACCGGGAACATTGGAAGGAGTGGAGGGAGGCCTTTGCCCAGCAGTGGGACAGTATGGGTTAGATATAATAATAATAATTGTACAGTGACTTCCTATTAATATTATAAAGCTGAAGAGCTGGTTTGGTTGAACGTGCTCATCTCAGGAGTGGAGCGTTATTTTAGTATTGTATAGCCACTAGCATATTTATAGAAATCGAAGGGGACAGGTCATAATTTAGATTAAAAAAAATCAGTCTTAACAAAGTCTCAAAGCCTGGCTGGGTTTACAACCTACCTTGGGACCTACAACTCGTAAATATATTTCACCACCACTGCTCTCAAAACGGTGAAGGAAAACATCGTAAGGAAACCGGTATGTCCAAGAACCAAAAATTCGAAGACATGTGACATTCACCAACACCACAATTCCCTCTCCTAGAGAGGAGGCCTGAGTCCCAGCAGTGGGAACATTAAAAAGGCTGATGATGATGATGATGATGACTGTCTTAAAGAGCGGGTTCATGAAGAGGTGATACGATTTTCAAGTTTGGTATTTTACAGGATGCATCGTGGAGAGTGTGCGCAGGAATTACATGACTTGATTCCGCCATCTCATTTCTACCATCGGACAACCCGACGTACGGTGAGTGTTCACCCTTACGTATGTCAAAACCTTTACAGTCCGAACTAAGCGATTCGCATCGTTGTTTATACGGCGTGCATCGAAGGACTAGAACAATTTGCCTCCTGCGGTCTTCCTGTCCGTTTATAATTTAGGTAGGTACAATTACCTTCACGGATCTTGAGCGTTCTGCGTCAGAGTGGGGATCGCTTTGCGCATTCCATACATTGGCGAGCCAATCGTCGTCATTGTTAGATACATGCAGCAAACGCAGAGAACGAATCACGAGTGACGTCTATGACAAGATGGCGCGGCGAGCCAATCACTGACACTCCCCGCCCCTGCGTCTTACTTCGCACCACTGAAGAGACCGAATATTTGACTTCTGAGCCAGCGCTCAAGATCCGTGCCGGTAATTGTATCTTCAAGGCTAAAGTGAAAACCTCTTAATAAACTAGTGCGCCTCACTATCAACGATTGCATCACTGCATACCATTAGGTAGAATGGCAGTCAAGCACAAGTTTATATCAATTTTAAAAAAAATACAATATAACACGGGAAAGAGTGGATGCAAAGGGAGGAACAAATATCGGGCTTGCGGACAGTGAGCAATGGGTAGCTCGCTGTCCGGCCGTCCGGTAGCTGTCCGGACCAAGCCCAAGTCGTCGACGGCGCGCACTGTTCCCGCACACCTCAAGGAGTTGTCAGCAACAGCAAGGACCCAGCCGGGTCGAAGCCTACTGGGGCCAGGGTTATCCGAAAGGGAACTCGAGCCCCGGTATGAAGGCTTGAAGGAACGGGATGGGTTTTGTAGTCAGTAAGAGTCTGACACTATCTCCCGCTCCGCCCAAGAGCGGGGGTTGTCATTGGATGATTTTCCCCACCTAAAAAAAAATAAAAATAAAAAAGGGAGGAACAAATACCGATAGTTGTGGTAAAAAAAAGGCTCACCTATTCTGAATCAAACTACAGTCCAAGCAGCAAACCAATGGCTGCCATAAACTCATAGAGCAAAACTGAAAAACAATTTGACGTTTTGATATAGGCAGTTGTAGCGACATCTATGATGCTACATCATGATAATCATCATTCTAGCTGAAAGACGTCCACTGTTGGACATAGGCCTCCCCCAAGTGTCGCCACAACGACCAGTCTCAGGTCGCGAGAATCCGATGTGCGCCTCGCATCTATCGGAATCCCGCGACTCTTATCAAGGAGTCCGGACTTTTGGGAATAAGTCCGGGGAGTGTGGAATTTTTACCTCAATAAAACCACAATTGCCGAAACGGATCTTGAGCGCTCGGCGTCAGAGTGGGGATCGCTTTGCGCATTCCATACATTGGCGAGCCCGGCGAGCCAATCGTCTTCGTTGTTAGATACATGCAGCAACGCAGGGAACGAATCACGAGTGACGTCTAAGACGCGATGGCGCGGCGAGCCAATCACTGACACTCCCCGCCCCCGCGTCTCACTTCGCACCACTAAAGAGACCGAATATTTGACTTCTGCACAACTTGAAGCCAGCGCTCAAGATCCGTGACGGCAATTGTACCCCGGTGATCACCATCGGCACATAGAGAGGGGTCCCGTTACCTCTTAAAAGACCACTCCGTACTCCCTCTGTGCAACGCCTGTTAGGGCACAGCCCTGAACAGACCTGTACAACGGTTTCCTCAGAGCTTCATTGTTCACGGCAGCACGTGAACACTGTGCCACCGTCTTCTCTGGAATCACTCTATGGGCGAGGAGAGTCCCTACTCCGAGCGCCCGTGGCTCCAAAGTCCTACTTGCTTTTGATGATGCAAGCAAGGTTTTGGGGTGCTAGACATCGAGGCCGTTGCCTCCGCGACGCCTTCTTCTTCGAGACTACACTTTGCTACAGGATGGTATATGTGAATGCTGTTGGATTCATACAAAGTAGCCTATCTTTGCACGAGTTTCCTTGCGCAATCGCTTCATCCTATTCTGTCATCTTAAGGGGAATGCATCTTGACATACATTTTCACTGTTTTTCAACAACCGCTCTTACGCGATGATGACGTCATTACACATTTTTCATTAGATATTTTGGAAACACAGTATCTTGTGGATATTATCTAGGCTTCTATGAAAATCAATTTATAAATTTTGTGTAAAACTAATCCAGTTAAGACCTCTGAAAATCTGCTATTTTGCATGAACTTTGACACTTCATAATTTACTCAAACATCAAAAAAGTACATGTTTTTCAAAAACTTTTAAGGGTTTAAAAAAAGCACGTATTTCCTGGAACAAGTTTTGTAAAATTTTCGAGTAAATCACGGAATTACTGAATGCCAACAGAGTATTCAGGTATTATCACTCTTTTTTCACGTTGCCTTTTCGTCAAACATCACGTTGGATTGCGTTAGATGAAGTAACAGGCTTTTAAACCATGCTCGATGTTTACGATAGGCGAGTGGAAAAGCAGCCTCTTAAAGATGCATATTTACGTCCTGCTGTTATCCTAGCCATGCTATGTAAAAAAAACCATAGATACTCACCTACCTTTGGAAATTCTAAACGTTTCAAGTCATTACTAGTATGATGACAGTCTGAAATTTTTAAGCATACACCTTCGATTCCATCTTTCAATACACATGATGATCCTGAAAGAAAACGCAGTAAGTTAATTTAGGCGTACTGAGGGGTGCGTGCTAGATAACCTCCACGTGTGCTCTCTTGCTGTTCGTCCCAGTTCATGCATGTATGCATCTGCATTTTATATGCGGCTGTATGTAGGCATTCGCTGGGAAGAACAGTGGGGGGGACGGTGCATCCTGGGCGCCACTGTGGGTGGCTCTCTTACGTGTGTCATTACTTATGGCATGGGTAGGGGAATCACTTACAGTGGTGGCGAATAATCAGCAAAACCCAATCCAAGGTGTCATACGTACCGAGCCAAGGGATGCGTGGCCAAGGGGGAGCTTGGTTCCTATCGGTGTCTCTCCAGGGAGATGGCAATCCTGGAGTAGTAATTTCGCCTTACCTGGGCAAGCGGGGCTCTGCCCAGGTGGACTGTTTATTTCCCTAGCTTCTCGTGGGAACTGTATGGATCTACACCTTTTTAAAAAAAATACTCCATCTCTGGACGATGACGAACGTCCGGAACTCTCGAGTAGTCTGACTGGGTCAATTCCCGATCTGACTGCTCTCTTGCTCGGTTCTGAGGGAGACTCCCTAGTCACCTTGGACACCGAACTCAACCCTCCTGAGCTGGAGTCGGCAAACGATGGCACGAGGCCTACTGAGATGGACTCGGAAGTGCCGTCGGGAACTGACCTCAGTCCCAGGAAACGACGGTTGACAGGAGCAGCGCGTAAGCGCCTGCGGCGCCTCAAGGCTGGCGGTATGGACCCCATTGAGGCCTACAAGCTGGTCACGGAGCGGTTGGCAAGTGCGCATACTCCTTCGACTGGTCTAATGGCCGATATGTCCTCGGGGAAGAGGCCGGTAAAACGATCCCGATCCGAGGACGAGTCGCCAAAGGATCATGTCAAAAAGACTACGCGTGTGGACGAAAAGTCAGGGTCAATTCCAATGATCCCTGATGAGCCGTCCGCAACTCAGGTCGGACCACCGCCTGAGACAAGCGCTATGTCTTTTAAGGATGCCCTAACTAACATCCGGGTGGGAATCCGTAACAAGGAGCCCATGTCGGACGCGCAATTGGGGCTCCTTTACAAGGACATATTGAGGGCGATTCTTAACGCCCCTATGCCCAAAGCCCCCGAATTCAAAATTCGAATTGAGGGCTGCACTTTCAAGCCGGGATGGCTGCAAGTCGTAATTAAAAACGACTACAGCCTGAAATGGCTTGAAGAAAAAGTGGGGACACTAAAGCCGTGGCCAGAGGCGGAACTCTCGTTCATTAACGAGAAGGACTTGCCAAAAGCTAAGGTTGGGATCCTCCACTTCAAGACAGAAGATGTCCTGAAAACTCCAAGAGATGCCCTCAATCTCCTGGAAAAACAAAACGACCTGCAGACTGGCTTGTGGAAGGTGCTGAGCGTCAAGAAAGAAAGGGACGGAATCACGACCGCCCTCTCTATCGATGATGCCTCTGTAGAAGCCTTGCGCAAGCTAGACTGCAGGCCGCAACTAGGCTTTCGCAAAGTCTGGATTCGCATTCGCGGCGATAATACGCCGGCGAGGGCTGAGCAGGTGGCAGGAACTAGCCAATCTAGCGCAGGGATTCTGCCACCTGCTCAACACGCTCCTAGGGCGGGGCCGAGCGTCCAGGTCTCTGGTAAAACGGCAAAGCGGCAAAACGCCAAGCCGAAACCTGGAGGCCAGGGCGTCAGGAACCGCCCCCTCGGAGCACCACCGACGAAAAGGGCTACACGTCCCAATCGATCGGGAGTGGAGAGCCGACCGGCCAAACCTCGGGGCTGCCCTACAGCCCCGAAGCCAAGCGGGTCGAATAACGCCACTTAACCCACCCACCGACACAAACACACAACACTAACACAACACAAACACACCATAACACAGACACACACAAACACACAAGTGGTGCAGATCAACCTGCACCATGCCAGAGCAGCCACGGCTGTTCTGGAAAAACACTTCACACAGAAGAACCTTCACATTGCTCTTATTCAGGAACCGTGGCTGGCTAATACTAACACGGTGTCTGGACTGGGCTCTGCAGGTAAGGTCGTACACCATATCGGAGGAGTCAAACCAAGAGCGTGTATACTTTTCAATAATAATATTGATTTCTTATGCATACCAGGCCTGTGCAGCGATGACCTGATTGCAGCTTATGTTAATGTCAAGAGCGGAAATGGACGCCTCATCGTGTGCTCGGCATACCTGGACGGGACGAATACCGACCCATCCGAGGAGCTTGCAAAGGTAGTCGAGTACGCCTATGCCAACAATGCCGAGCTTCTCATTGGGTGTGACGCCAACGCCCACCATACCAACTGGGGCAGCACTGACATCAACGACAGAGGTGAGTTGCTTCATGATTTTGTACTAACTAACCGCCTCCAAATAGTTAATGAGGGATGTAAACCGACCTTTGTAACTAGATCGAGGAAGGAAGTTCTTGATGTAACTCTCGCTACTATTCACACTGCCAGGCTGATAACCAATTGGCATGTCAGTGATGAACCATCTATGTCTGATCATCGACTAATTAAATTCGCACTGAATACATCCAACATTTGCGAAACCATCACTTTTAGGGATGCAAAAGCCACGGACTGGGACTTGTACAGAATAAAGCTCCAGGATAGACTCCAAGACTTCCCTAAAACCATACGCTCCCCTGAAACATTGGATTATGCTGTTGCTCAAGTTACGGAAGCCATTACAGCCTCTTACGAAGAGAGCTGCCCTCTAAGAACTGTGAGGGATAGAAAAGTGACGTGGTGGAACAAAAAGCTCGATGTTTTAAGGGAAGAATCACGTAGGTTGTTTAATAAGGCTAAATCGACTGACGACTGGGATCGGTATCGGAAAGCTTTAACTACCTATAATAAAGAAATCCGAAAGGCGAAAAGACTGTCATGGAGGAAGTTCTGCGAGGAGATTACTAAAGTCCCTCAAGGAGCCAGAATCCACAAAGTCTTATCCAAATCGCCTACAAATCAACTGGGATTCTTAAAGAAACCAGACGGTGCCTTCACTGCATCAGCGGAAGAAACCCTGAAACTTCTGGCGTCTACACACTTCCCTGGCTCGGTGATGGCACCAGATAACATCGTACAAAATACTCCTCATATCCGCCTCACCAGGCCTTCAAATGAAGACTGGAGAAGAGCGGCGAGGTATTTTAGACCGAACAAGGTAGAATGGGCTATAGACTCATTCAAGCCAATTAAATCTGCAGGGGATGACGATGTCTTCCCAGCTCTTCTGCAGCAAGGGAAGACTATTCTCATCCCTATTTTAATCAAAATCTTCAGAGCAAGCTTTGCCTGGGGATATATACCAGAGAAATGGACTATGGTTAAAGTCTGTTTTATCCCAAAGGCCGGTAAGAAGGACTACTCTCAACCAAAGTCCTTCAGACCAATAAGCCTTACCTCCTTCTTACTCAAGAGTATGGAAAAGGTTATTGACGAATGCATCAGGGATGGACCATTAAGGGATAACCCTCTGCATCCGAAGCAACACGCTTACCAAAAAGGAAAATCTACAGAAACTGCTCTGTTAGAACTAACAGACAGGATCGAAAGGGCTTTGGAAGATAAACAGATAGCCCTATGTGCTTTCCTTGATATTGAAGGAGCTTTCGACAACGTCACCATAGACGCCCTTTCCAAGGGAATGAAGGCGAAAGGGATTGACGAAACAACTACTCGTTGGATCGAATTCATGCTCCTCAACAGAACTATCAGTGTTACCTTACACGGAACTACAAAGAGCTTCAAAACAACTAAAGGGTGCCCGCAAGGAGGCGTTTTATCGCCACTTCTATGGCTACTCGTTGTTGACCAATTGCTGGTTGAAGCCTCTACAAGAGACTTAGATGTACATAGCTATGCTGACGATGTGGTGGCTTGTGTTGTCGGCCCCTGTCACAGCACGGTATCATCTATACTACAGAGATCTCTGAACATTATTAACACATGGTGCACAGAAAACAATTTATCGGTTAACCCGAGTAAAACAACAATAGTCCCCTTTACTAGGAAGCGTAAGTTGGACAAACTTGTAACGCCCACTGTAAAGGGGACTCTCATACCATTCTCCAGCGAAGTCAAGTACCTGGGCGTAACTATCGACCAGAGACTGACCTGGAACACTCACATTAACAATGTGATCCAAAAGGCTAAAATAGCTTTAGGAATATGCTGTCGCTTAGCAGGGAAGAAATGGGGCTTAAACCCTAAAATCGCCCTGTGGTTGTACACCGCCATAGTCAGGCCGATAATAACGTATGCCTGCGTAGTATGGTGGAGGAAAACAACTCAAGTGACAGTCATTAACAAACTTAATGGTTTGCAGAGACTTGCATGCCTCATATCAACAGGGGCCATGTCCACAACCCCAGGAGCTGCTCTAAATGCCCTGCTTAACCTACCGCCACTTCATCTATTCATTGCGAAGGAGGCGAAGGCAAGCATGTACAGAACAAACAGCACTGGCAAAGCAAACTGGCGCTCTCAAGCACTGAGATCGCTACACGAATCAGTACTTGAACACGATCAACTAGCTATGACAACAGACGTCATGCTTCCACAGTGTAATTTCACAAGGAATTACACAGTGGAACTGCCGAGCAGAGAGGATTGGTCAAACAACCTCATCACTTGCAAGGCTGGAAGCCTGATCTGGTTTACAGACGGGTCCAAAATGGGTGAGAATGTAGGATGTGGAATATTTGGCATTAGCCCGAAATTCAGCAAAAGCTTGAATCTGGGTAAACATGCTACCATATTCCAAGCGGAGGTATACGCCATTATAGAATGTGTGGAGGCCAACCGTCAACGAAACTACATAAATCAATTAATTCTGATTTACTCAGATAGCCAGGCAGCTCTTAACGCCTTGAACTCGAATACTTTAAATTCGAAACTGGTAAAAGACTGCGTTAACAAACTGAATGACCTGGGGCAAAGGAATAAAGTTATTCTGAGATGGGTACCAGGTCATTCTGGAATCAACGGCAACGAAAAAGCCGATGAACTTGCACGGGCTGGGGCTCAAGGTCATCAGATAGGTCCAGAACCCTTCTGTGGTATCTCAAAGAACCAGGCCATGCAGACCCTTAAGGGCAACTTATTTGGCGATTCAAAAAAGAACTGGTTGGTACAACCAGGTCTGCTACACGCCAAATCTCTCATAGAAGGCTACTCACAAAAACGAACTGCCGAGCTTCTTGAGCTTAGCAGGACGAACATCTGTGCGATAGCCCGCGCCTTAACCGGCCACTGCAAACTAAACAGGCACCAATTTCACATGAAACTGAGTGACACTGATGTTTGCCGGTACTGCAATCAGGAGAGGGAGACGCCTAAGCACCTCTTGTGTGAATGCGGGCCCCTTGTCCACAAACGCAGTGTCCATCTGGGCCGACACATTATTCGCCCGGAGGAGATTAAAACTCTAAAAGCTAGGAGTATTCTAAATTTCTTGGAAGCCTCCGGGCTAAAAGAGTTACTCTAACAAGGTGGCGAGTCACAATAGATCTTTTAGGTCGCAGTGACTACATCCCCTACACTATGGGTGATGCATAGCCCCTTATCTTCTAAATAATAATAATAGGCGTACTGTCCACGGACGAGTAGCTTCAAAGACGCGTATTCGTGATTACACGCTTGGTGTACGCTTGCGTGAAGCTTACATACAAAATTATGAAACTATGTCGAAGAAGTGGCAACTTCGTAGCGTCGTATTGTTGCAGCTGATTTCAACCAGGATATAATCGTACACAGCTTCGGATTTAAACTGATCTGGCGTGCCAATCTCTAAGAAAACAGCTTTAAGCGCAGCGCTGGCCGCAGTGACGAAATCCAAATAGGTACATTGGATTAACAATCTAATGGACCAAGACATTGGATTGTTAATTCATTGTACTGCGCTCTCGACTGCGGCTAGCGCTGCGCTCAAGGCTGTTTTCTCAGGGAATAGCACCGCTGGTGCCAGCCAGGTCAATCAGCGATTAGTGAGTCCTAAGCGTGGCGCATCTGTGTCCTTCAGTTGCCCTTCACGTTCTAGGATCTCGTGCGCGTGGACCACTACGCGCTGTTAACGACTGGACTTGGTCCAGTCAATTACCGGACGGCCGGCCGGCGAACTATCCATTGCTCGTCGTCGCCGTGGCTGGTAGTCTGGGTGAGGACATTCGTACCCTCACGCGTGCGGCCGCCTCCTTCGCTAGCGTTATTGCTTCGCAGAAGGAGGCGACCACCTGCCATTTTTCCTCGCTCCAGACCATGGCTGACCAGGGCTCGGCGCGAGAGCCCAGCACTGGGTTTCGACAGTTGCTGTCTCCATTCCACCATAAGGTCCCGCCGGAACTCTGTCCGTCATGGCTCTTCTTGGCGCGGAAAGCGTCAATGCACTTGCAATCTTCAGCTATCAGCGTAGCCACTAGTTACTATTACTATCTCTACTTACCTTCTTCTAGATCACATAAAACATTACAAAACCAAAAAAATAAATGCAATATCCCAGCTATCTTCAAGTCCATTTTTAGACACACACGATCGTTTAATAACTACGATCACTAATGTGAAGATTACAATTAGAAGTACATTCGTCTATACGTCGGTAAATTAGTTACGGTACCGTCGACAAAACTCAAACAATGATAAGCAACGTACCTAATTAACCTTTTAATACAAACACTCCCGCGTTTATTCCGCGAGGGTCACACCTCCACGACCAAATACTCCATGTCGTCAGCTCTTCTGTCACCTATGGAGATTTAAGAGTTAAACGAGATGGGGTATCCAGACGCATCAGATTTGCACGTCTGTTTGCAAAACCCATAGCAAAAGCTCCCTTCTTGCGGTACGGGGCGTTATAACCTCATTTCAAAACTATCATTTTGGCGGTAAAGGGCTTATTAGACCCTGGAACGTTTAATAATAAGTGCGGTACGAGGTCAAAGTGACCCCGTATTAAAGTAGATACATACATAATGCAGTGGGCATTCTGTTAATAATCTTAGTTATATGTACTACGGACTATGTTGATTGCTTTTTCTTTTCTTTTCAGTAATTTTAACGTATGTCTGGCAATTTGAGTGTTTTCTGCGGCCTACCCAAATGTCCTTTCTTTGGTATTGTTCCTCAAGTCGTAGAGCTCCTTAGTAGTCCTAAGTTGAGCTTTTCGAATACTGACAAATGCTTACACTGATTGGACAGGTCCACTCAAATCTGTATGGTTCTTTCTTCAAAATACCATCTCAGACAAATCTGCATGGTTCTCATGTGATTTGACCATTACACTGTATGGACTTTAAAAGAGACTTTGACCCCTGAGTTTGTTTCGGTGTTTCTTCTCAGGGTAATCAGATTGAAAACACCGGCCTCATCTAGCATAAACTGACGAAAAAAAAAATTGACGTGTAAAAGTGTTTTTTAAACCTTTTTTTTTTTTTTTTTTTTATTGATAGGCTCGCGTTTGACCACTATCTCACCTGATGGTAAGTGATGATGTGGCCGACGATGGAGCACGCTTGCCTAGAAGTAACCTATTCACTCTCAACTTAAAGACCCCTAGGTTGTAGCTATCAGGAAACACAGACTCCGGCAGGGAATTCCACTCTTTAGCTGTACGCATAATGAATGTGTTTCCAAAACGCTTTGTACGAATGGGTGGGATATCCACCATGTACCGATGGCGTAACGCCGTACGTCTAGTGGTCCGATGATGGAACGGACTTGGCGGAATTAAATTGTGCAATTCCAACGCACACTCACCGAAGTGTAATCGATAGAAAACCGCCAGGCCAGCAACTCGGCGTCGATGCTCAAGGCTTATAATTATTACCTATTTACAAAATAAATATCATTTATCATTTATACAGGTCGCGCGGTGAATCAAGATCGCTCGGTGAAAGTAGTGGGGGCAATCGGCGCATGTGTACAATTGCGCACAGAAATTCTTAGTATGTTAGGATTTTATTTTTAATTTCGTATATTTGAACCTTAGTAACATAACTTATAATAACACTAGTTTTTGATTGTAATTTATCTTGTAAGTAGGTAAATTCAAAAAATTAAAAATTATAAAATAAAACATAAAATTAAAAAAAAAAAATTTCGTTAGTTTCTTTCTTTAACGTAATAATTCACGTCGTAAACCATTTTTCTGGCTAGCCGTTTTAAAACTTTATTTTTAACCATTTTTTTTTACGACTACGTATTACTATTACGATAACACAAGCTGTACGCAACAGTACCCAAGTACAACAGTATCCAATGAGAGGCGAGAACGCAACGCGGGAATTGAAGAGCGACTCTATCTACCAATGACGTGTCTCCGACGGCGCACACCCGCCCGTACGTCGCCAAATAGACCGTAGAATTGAATACTGCGCATGCCCCTTCCACTTTTGCCGAGCGATCTTGATTCATCGCGCGACCTGTACATTTATCTCTTTTATAAACTAAACCAAATTGAAGGTACGGCCTCCACATGGCAGAAGAGAGTAATATTTTTCTTAGCCGCATCGCAAGGAAGACACGTACGAGGCTTATTAGACCTCGTTCCACACTGAATACAAATAATACAAATAATTTATTTCCTTTCACAAAATTAGTACTACATCTAGTGGTTGAAGCGACCTTTTAGACAAAAACTGCCCGAGTCAGCACTTCGCTCTTCCGAAACTTAAAATTACGTGGTGTACCTTATATCTTGAAAATTGATCTTGAAAATTGAATGTACTAAATTAATATAAATTAAATAACTTACCTAAATAGAAATAATAAACAAATTAAACAATAACTTAAATAATTAAAAATACTATATACACTAAATGCCTAGCTAAATATGACGTCATAAAACTCCTCCGCATCGCTGTCGACTGGAAGTGTGCCCAAAAGGCTGGCGGCATTGCCACGTTGTATGGCAATGCTTATTCTCTGACCGAGGTAGAAGCCAGCCCTTGGGTCACGCGAAGCGTCAATTAAGCGATTTGACAATTCTTTAAAGAGCATATGAGCACTCGGACCCCACGGCCCGAGAGTTTCAACCCCAAACGGCTCAAAAATATAACTGCCGACGAGGTTGTTGTATTTCCGCCGCTTGAGGTTCTCTGCAGCCGACGCGGCAGCACCAGCACAGCACGATGAGCTAGGAAGATGGGATGGCGCAAGAGTATCGACACAGGTAGCGTCCCACACTAAAGGCCTACCCATCTTCCAAGGAAATAAAGACATACCGTCTGGTCTCTTACCATCGTCGCGTGCCAGGCCATGAGGTTCCAAAACAGCCGGAACGCCGACGGTGACAAGGGCTCGTCGGATGATGTCGTTAATGTTCGCGTGCCGCGCTATGCGTCCCGCACTTCGACTGCATGACAGGCCGTGGTGACCGAGGCTGTTGACAACTTCGCCACAGTGGCAGCGATGAGGAGAACAACAAGGAGCACCTAGACGTAGGGCAACAGCTATTTTGTATGAATATGCTGAAATGAATAATAAAAGAAGCTCTTCTTAAAAAAAAAAAACGCACAAACAAAATAAATGCTAGATAGATAATGTGTTCAAAACAATACAATGCCTCTAAAAATTACTTTTATATATAAATTTAGATTTCCAATCTATGCTCCACCGTGTCTTCTAAGAAGTCCGCACAATGACACCCAGGCGTTTCCGCCTGAATACAAATCAGGAACCTCCCGAACTAACAATGTCTGGTGAGGGCTTGTGTCAGGCGGAAAGCGAGGATACCATGGTGTTTCTTCAGCCACTTCTCAAAGCCGACTTCTGCGAAGCAGTCATGCTCGCAAAGGAGGAGGCCGACCGCATCAAGCAACGACGCCCTCGCCACCGCCGGGATTCCGATCCCGATTTCCGGCCATCGCAGGCGCAGGCTTGTGGACAGTGAGCAATGGGTAGCTCGCTATTCGACCGTCCAGTACCTGTCCGGACCGAGCCCAAGTCGTCGACGGCGTGCACTATTCCCGCGCGCCTCAAGGAGTTGTCAGCAACAGCAGGGGCCCAGCCGGGTCGAAGCCTTCTGAGGCCAGGGTTATCCGAAAGGGAGCTCGAGCCCCGGTATGAAGGCTAGAAGGAACGGGGTGGGTATTTAGTTATTAAGAGTCTGTCAATATCTCCCGCACCGCCCAAGAGCGGGGGTTGTCATTGGATGATTTTCCCCACCATAAAAAAAGCCACAGCCATATCAGGTAGATGACTAATTGGGTTTGGTATTAAAACACAATAATAAAAGACTTGTCAATTTTATTTCCGAAACTGTAGTATATTTATGTCATCATTGTTCTAGTATTCTCTTAGTAAGGCCACACAGTCTGTTCAATCCAAGGGACATAATAGGAGACTCGGCTGTAGACGCCGAAACCACCGCCGAACCCACAGGACTTGCCATGTGACGTCACGCCTATGATGGTGTGGACGCATGATGACAAATCTGACTTGACCTGGAGAGGGCCGCCACTGTCACCCTAGGGCAAGAGAAGAAATCAGTCAGCAAGATTTGTGTGAATAAATATTTCATGAATACTAGCTTTAGCCTGCAGCTTTGCCCACGTACATAAAATATACCCTATGTCACACAGGAATAAAGCAGCTTTTTAACAGTGAAAAAATTTACCAATTGGACCAGTACTTCCAGAGATTTACCTCCTATAAACAAAAAAAAAAACAAACTTTACCTCTTTATAATGTTATAAGATAAGATAGGTATAAGATAAGATTTAACACATTGAGAGCGGCACTCATTTTTATATTCCTGTGGTACGGGGCATTTAAGACCTCGTTTGAAAACTACTGTTATGGCGGTAAGGGGCTTATTAGACGTTTATGAAACAAAGCTTTTTGGCTAAATCACATAAAAATTTATTTCTTCATTACCCGGTAAAAGTGACCCGGTATTTAAGTCTATGCAAACATAGACTTCGTAATATTTAGAACGTTAAATTTAAATATTTTTATTTTTGTATGAAAATCTTATGAACTAAAATTATGATAAATTAAAAGTGGTATGATGTGTTTGAACAAAAGTTGTTGTTTGTGATGTTAATAACATAGTCCTGAGAGGTTGCCTGTGTTTTACAAATAACCCTGTATACATACATATTTCCTTTTTTTATGAAAGAACTAGCTTTTGCTCGCGCGGCTTCGCTCCCGCTCTTCCCTACTCTATCCTACTCTACCCTACTTCTACACTACCCTACTCTACCCTAATTATCAGTTTTTTTTCTATAAGAACCTTCTCCTCATAATAACGAACACAACAAAAAAAGAATTGGCCAAATTGGTCCAGGCGTTGTTGAGTTATGCGCTTACCAACACATTTTGCGATTCATTTTTATATTATAGATTATGATTGAATGAATTGAAAATGAAAATGAATTACATTAAGTATTACACTCATTTTTGAAAAGTGTAGATCCTAGACTACTAATAAACCATAAAAAAAAAATACACAAAATTTTTATTCAGTCGCTAAGTACCCTAAAAATGCATTTAAAATTGACATTTTCAAATTTCGCGCGTAATGTAGAACGTAGTGGACGCCATATTTACTCCGACGTATGAAGTCAGTTAGCTCTGTAAACTAATTGATTGATTGATTTATTTATTCTTGAACAATTAATTGTATATGAATATTAAACTTAAAAACTATGATCACACACGCACTTAAAACAAAACTAGGACAGTAATGACTAATAATAATTAAATGTCAAAAAAATAGTTACACAAAAAAAAAGAGTCAATAAATAATTTAGTAACAATAATGGCAATGATAATTTAACTAAGTTTAACAATGTCAATAAATAATTATAGTAATAAAAATAAAAAATGATAACAATGTCCATACAAAAAAAAAAGCAAATTAATAACATAAATTAAAAAAAACAATTAAAAAATATACATTTTACAATTCGTCTAGGGAGTAGAGGCATTTCTCCAACAGGAATGCCTTGAGCCTTGCTTTGAACGAGCTTGTATACAATTTGCTTTTTAATTCAAGAGGCAATTTATTAAATATTTTAACTGCCTTGTACAGTGGACTGTGTTTAACAATGCCTAGTGATGGAATTAGTTTGTTATCTAAAAAAAAATGCGCTAATAATGACTCAGTATGGCCGATCAGTTGACAACTGTCACTTTAGTTAACACAACTTAATGACGTATTCATGGTGGCAATTTTAAGGTGATACAGATAATAAAAACTGAAAATTTGAATTGATTTAAAAAAAAATACTTTGTTATTTTATGAACTAAAATTAACACTTACTTACTGCTTTTTGCCTAAGCTATCTTAATAATATATTTTGTCTTTTTCTTTGAACACAGCCATGGTGTTCCAAGTTCTTACCTGGCAAGTATCATTGATTTCATCCTTGTCTCCGTAGCACATTTGTGTGGTGTGGTTGTAACCGTGGAGAAGCAATCTATGTGGTGGGTAGAAAGACGAGCATTCTTCTTCGCTGTAAGCCTTCAAAGACACCTGGAAGATTGAAAGAAATTTTAATTTCGTAGCACGCCGTTTTCCTAAACGAACATTACCGCACCAAATCGTCATGATAAAAATAATGACATTTTATTTAGTTCGTATTCTAGATTTTATAAAAATATTGGACATGTATTTTCTCTTTTTTCGATTAAACAAAAAATAACAAAGATATAGCCCATTAAAGTTACGTGTGACGTCACCCCGTGCGAAAAAATGCAGCACGGCGTGACGTCACACGTTACTTTAATGGGCTATATCTTTGTCATTTTTAGTTACATTTAGAAATAAAAAAAATACGTGTCCCTTATAAATAGAATAATCTAAAAGACGGACTAATTACATTTTTTACGGCAACTAGCCTATTATGATAATAGCATAGCATAGTCGGCCTTATAATTTTCCCACTGTTGGGACTCAGGTCTCCTCTCTAGGAGAGGGAAGGGCCGTAATCCACCACGCGGGCCCAGTGCGGATTGGTGGTTGACACGTGTCTTCGAATTGGGTTCTAGAACATGCCATTTTCTTTACGATGTTTTCCTTCACCGTTTTGAGAGCAGTGGTGATTATGAAATAAATTACACAAAGTATTGCGTCTGGCTGGTCTGCCGAAAGATTCTGGAGTGGCGACCACGTACCGGTAGACGTAGCGTTGGAAGGCCTCCAACAAGGTGGACCGATGACCTGGTCAGAGTCGCGGGAATCCCATGGATGCGTGACGCACAGGACCGATCGTTGTGGCGACGCTTGGGGAAGGCCTATGTCCAGCAGTGGACGTCTTTCGGCTGATATGATGATTAATGCGTCTGGCTGGGTTTGCACCCGAATAATAATATTTATCGAAAATATGAAATCCCATCTTTTGTTTTTCGTCCTTGAAGTATGATTTTTGCAGATTTAAGACCATCATTGAAGTAAGTTTACCTTCGGCGGGTTTTTTTTTTGTTTCGATTGGAAAAATCATCTTATGACAACCCCCGCTCTTGGGTGGAACGGGAGATAGTGTCAGACTCTTACTGACTAAAAAACCCATCCCGTTCCTTCAAGCCTTCATACCGGGGCTCGAGCGCCCTTTCAGATTACCCTGGCCCCAGTAGGCTTCGACCCGGCTGGGCCCCTGCTGTTGCTGACAACTCCTTGAGGCGCGCGGGAACAGCGCGCGCCGTCGACGACTTGGGCTTGGTCCGGACGGTTACCGGACGGCCGGACAGCGAGCTACCCATTGCTCACTGTCCGCAAGCCCGCGCCTACGGTGGCTGGAAATCGGGATCAGAATCCCGGCGGCGGCGAGAGCGCCGTTGCCTGATGCGGTCGGCCTCCTCCTTTGCGAGCATTACTGCTTCGCAGAAGTCGGCGACCGCCTGCCACTCCTCCTCGCTCCGGACCATGGCCTCGACCAAGGCCCGGCGCGAGAGGTCTCCGCCGCCGATCACCCCCACGAGGGCACGGCGATGCTCCGCCCAAGCAGGGCACACCGCGATTGTGTGCTCCACCGTGTCCTCCGGGCGTTCCGTACAGTGGCGACACCCGGGCGTCACTTCCGCTTTAATTAACCTTCGGCGGGTTTGAATGCTACCAAATCAAGACAGCACCCATCCGCTGATCCGGTGGGGACACATTTTTGGCGCTGATTGTGTATCTAGTTCTTTTACTGATCGATGTTGTTGCTATAATTTTATTTATTTACATTTTTCTCACAAAATAGAAGCAACGATATACATATTTGCAATACACAATACAACATGACTCACAGTTTGTAACGTATCTGCCAAGTTCTTCCGATGGCCAAGAGATCCCCAGCCGGTGGCAGACGCCACGCTACCGTCGGTGTCTCCAGTGTCCAGGCAAGCGGGCAATATCAAGTGGGTGAATTTAACCCTGAAATGATATAAAAGGAGGAACTGACTAACTGACATTTATTAATTAATGCTTTAAGCACATTACACTGTACAAAGGTGGACTTAATGCCATAGGCATTATCTACCAGTCGACCTTAGGGTGGTGCAGAAACAACATGGCAGGTGCAACTTAATAAATAGACAAACAGAAGAGAGACAAATACAATAGTAAATACATACTTAGATAAATACATACAAATAAACAATGTTGTGGTGAAAAAACAAATCCAACCAATCAATGCTGTGATGATTCTACCAACTTCTTGCGAATATGCTCACGTGCCATCTTAAAGGAAAATCGGTTGGTCGCCATCCTGATATTCAGAGGGAGCGCATTCCAGAGAGATATCGCCTGGACAAAAAACGAGGAGTGGGTAAGTCCAGAGCGGTGTGAGGGATCATCGTAGAAGACGATTATTAGTAGACCGAAGACTTTTATTGTGCCCAGAGCAGAGAAATTGAATTTCTGAAATCAGATAAGAAGTGGAAGAAGGAAATCAAGAAATGAGAACAGCCCCCCTAGCCAAGTAACAACCAGTTTGTGTCGAATTCCGTTCTCTAATCGGTAACGCCTCGGTGAAAGCAATTGTAGAAAACGATAAGTTGGTAGCCATGTTGACGCGCCTGAATCGGCCGCTCGTTCTACAATGTAGCGTTTGTTTAACAAAGGATGTAGCGTTAAATATTGTAGAAACGATTTGGAACGATGTGAACTTGGCTACGAATTGTCTATTCGTTTGTTCTGACCACGCGACTTTACGTTGAGATGACGTCATTCCCATACGTTTCGTCACTTTTCGATAGCGTTAACGATTGCAGAATAACAACTTGGCTAAGCGTGCAGGGTAGTCAAGGCCCTTAGCGCTCTGCGCTGACGAATTGGTAATTACCACATTTCAACGTATACTTAGCCAAAAGTACTGGGACTAGGAAAGGAAATTTGCAATAGGTTTGGTTTTATGACGTAAGCAAGCACTATGAGTGGATTTTGATGAAATTCTCCACCTAAGGGGATGAAACGGAGGTTCAAAGTATGAATGGAGAAACTTACGATCCCGCGAGCGAAGCCGCTGGCAGAATAATAATAATAATAATATTTCACAACTATCACACCACGTCGTCTAGTCTCAAGCTAAGCAGAGCTTGTATTATGAGTACTAGACAACTGATAAACATACTTATATATTTCTAAATACATACATATTATGGATAATTACACCCAGACACAGAACAAATGGTCATGCTCATCACATAAACATTTGTCCTGGGTGGGGATCGAACCCACGACCTCCGGCATAGCAGTCAGGGCCATTAACCACTAGACCAACAGGCCTGTCAAAAGAATAGTCTTTATATTTGTGAAAATGACGGATGGACGAAAGTCGGTATGCATTTAAGGCTTATAGTTCCTTGAACTATCTGGCCGAAATTAAATGGACGCAACTCTCGCACCCGCCTAGGCGGCAGTACGCATATCTGTGCATTTATTTGCAGCCAGCAGCGCCCGGAAAGCGTGCGGCTGACCTTTAAATCCATTTTCTTTGCGAAATATTGATTGATTTAGATATGCAATGTTCACTTTGAAGAATATTTAACCACCAATTTTTATGTCTAAAAATTTTTCTAAAGATCCAAGCCGTTTCGAAGGAGTAGGGAAAAGTTGCGAAATTGCTAAATATTTTTTTAGACAAAAGTATTGATAGCACGAAAAAATCAAATGTTGATAATGTTGTTCATGAATCTATAATAAACATATATTTTTTTCAAACCTATAAACCTGGCCGTTACCGAGGAGTAGGCTTCAGAAAGTCACTGTTTTATGGCACTTTTCGGGCGCTTGGGCCTTAAGCGGAAGTTGCGTAATCATTTTCTACACCAATAGCAGAATCGTCTCGAAACTTCTGTCCATACTTTATATTAATATATATGTAATGAAATGACCTCCTTGGAAATGACATTTAATTTTTTTAATTTTTAAGCTGTGGATACGGGGTGACGTATCATTCAATGACAGATGATGTTTAGATTATTTTGTGCATTTTATTGTTATAAAAACTTGTAGAGAGATAATTAAAGGGATATAATTGAGGAGGCGATATTAGTGAACTTTAATGTCGTTTCTTTGTTTTCAGAGAAACAATTTGTGGTTTATTTCGAAAATCCTCAATAATATACCTTATAAAACGACATTTTTGTTAACTAAAAGAAGATGGACCGGCTGCAATTTGAGTTTACGATGATAGCTTCAAATGATGGCAAATCAAATGTATTAGCCATAACCTCAATATCTACAGAAGAAGGAAAATGTTATGTTTTACCTGATGAGCTGAAGCCGGTGATTCATCATACATATATTGTCAAAATGAATACTTTCTCAAAAATAAAAAATAGTATAAAGAAAAGACATCACAGTAGAAAAATATGGATAAAATTGGATGAAGATCTTAAGAAAACATATAGAGATGAGGAAGGTAATATGCAATTTTTAGATCAATATTTAGAAGAAATAAGCACAAAACAACCAATAGACATAAACGACAATTTGCAACATATCTTGGAAAAATTAATAGAAACTACTACAAAGAAAGAAAATCAACATAACCTAAAACATATTTCAGAGAAATTTATTATTGAAAAATTCACAAGCAAGAACCCTAATGCAATGCAATGGATTGAGAATTTTGAAAAGGAGTGTGAGCGCTTTAATATATCAAAAGATGAAACAAAAATAGATATATTGAGATTATTTTTAGAAAAATCTTGTTTGGATTGGTATAGCTCGATGGCCATAAAACTAACAATAAAGGCTGAATGGAATGAATGGAAAAACAAATTTTTAGAAACTTTTAAAAACCAAGGATGGGACATAGTTACATATGCTCTCGCATTTAGATATAAAGAAGGACTACTAATTGATTACGCTATTGGAAAAGAAAGGCTTATGCTAGACATAAACAAATCGATAGACTCCAAAACAATGATAGATCTTATTGCAACAGGTTTACCTGGGTTTATCTTAAATAGGTTAAACAGAGATGAACTCAATGACACTACTGATTTGTTCAATGAGATAAGAAAATATGAAGGTATGATGTACAAGAAAAACTCAAGTACAGTAAAGAGTTGTACATTCCTTTATAAAAATAAAACTAATGAGAAGAAGCCATGTAACACTTGTGAATCTTTGGACAAAGGAATTAGATATCATCCGGAAGAGTCATGTTGGTTCAAGAAAAATAAAAATGAATCTGAAAAAGTTTTTAAACCCAGAAATGTAAATAACAACTCCATTATTGAAGTGAATATAAATACTGAGAAAAAAAACGAGTAAGTACACCATTAATCAAAATCAAGCTCTTATTAGAAAATAAACTAGAAGTGAGCGGCATTTATGATTCAGGCTCACAGATCTCTTTATTAAATTCAAGACTGATTAAAATAAAAGAAAAAAAGGACAATGAGAATATAGCATATATGAAAACGGTTAATGGTGTGAAAAAAACAGATGGCTTGATAACAATAAAAATAAAAATATTTGATTTAGAAGAAGAGGTGGATGTATACATAGTAGAAAATGAATATTTTGATGATTTTATAATCGGATTGGATATGATAAAGAAATTCAAACTAGCCCAAAACGAGGACTTGCGGATAGAACAAAAGATAGGAACAAATAAAATAGATGAAATGTCTAAAGATAACAGAAATGAAGAAAAGAATATAAAAACATTAGCAATAAATTTTAATGAACACATAGAAACAGAAGAGTTTGTAAGTATGACAGACCATTTAGATAATGAAAAGAAAATTGAGATCGAGAAAATAATAAAGGAATATAAAACAATTTTTGCAAAGGACAAGTATGATATAGGAACAGTTAGAGATTATGAAGCTCACATAGATTTACTAGTAAATAGATACTGTAGTAAAAGACAATACAGATGTACAATAGAAGATAAATTAGAAATTGAAAAGCAAATATCCATGTTACTAAAGAATAATTTAATAGAAGAATCCTACAGTCCTTTCGCTGCTCCAGTGACATTGGCATTTAAAAAGGGTGAAAATAGGAAATCCCGCTTGTGTATAGATTTCAGGGAACTAAATAAAATTGTTGTTCCACAAGCTCAACCTTTTCCGTTAATAGATGATTTGATTGTTAAAACTAGAAATTGTAAGTATTTTACTACACTGGATATAAATTCAGCATTCTGGGCGATACCATTACGGGTGGAAGATAGATATAAAACAGGATTTGTCACACAAGATGGCCACTTCCAGTGGACCTGCCTTCCCTTTGGCTTGAAAACATCACCAGCAATTTTCCAGAGAATTTTAAGCAATATTCTAAGAAAGCACAATCTCACAGGATACTCCGTAAACTATATTGATGATATTCTGATATACTCGAAAACCTTTGAAGAACATATAAAACACATAAGAAATGTATTAGAGGCAATAATACAAGAAGGCTTTAGATTGAAGTTTACGAAATGTAACTTTGCTTCAGACTCAGTAAAGTACCTCGGCCATGTAATTCAGAACAATTCGGTAAGACCACTAAAAGACAATTTGATCTCGATAAGACATTTTCCAACTCCTAAGACACAAAAGAATATCAGACAATTTTTGGGAAAAATTAACTTCTACCATGAATACATACCAAGAAGTGCAATTATTTTAGACCCATTACATAATTTATTAAGAAAAAATGAAAAGTTTGTGTGGTCAGAGAAGTGTGAAGAATCATTTAATCAAATAAAAAGATATTTATGTTCTCAACCTGTGTTGGAAATATTCGACAAAGACTTACCAATAAAAATCTTTACAGATGCATCTTTAGAGGGTATCGGGGCAATATTAAAACAGACTCAACTAGACGGTAAAGACAAACCGGTGGCATATTTTTCAAAAAAACTAAACGAATCTCAAAAACGAAAAAAGGCCATATATTTGGAATGTATTGCTATGAAAGAAGCAGTTAAATACTGGCAACACTGGCTAATTGGAAAACATTTCACTATTTACTCAGACCACAAACCTCTAGAGAACATGAATATTAAATGCAGGACAGATGAAGAATTGGGTGACCTCACATATTACCTATCTCAATATGACTTTACAGTAAAATATATACCTTTTTTTTTTATGGTGGGAAAAAATCATGCATTGACATCCATCAACGACCATCGCAACCCCGCGTGTCGCTAGAGCGACCGCCGCCTGGTACGACTCTCCCTGCGCTAGGACCAGCGTGTCGTCTGCGTAGCAAACCACGCTGACCCCGTCAGGGAAGTCGCCGCGCAGCACGTAGTCGTACCCGATGTTCCACAAGGGTGGCCCTAGTAGCGACCCCTGCGGAACACCGCACGACATCTCTCGACGTTTCCAGTCTCCCTGGTGACCGGGGTAGACTATAAACCTATCCGACAGATAGGCCTCGACCACTCGACAGAGGTATTCGGGCACCCGGTGGTACCGGAGTGCCCTCCGGATCGTACTCCAGGGCAGGGAGTTGAAGGCGTTGGCAATGTCCAAGGACACTGCCACGACAGTAAAATATATACCTGGTAAAGAAAATATAGAAGCAGACTGTTTGAGCCGAAACCCAGTATTAGAATCAGAAGATAACAAGGAGGAACTATTAAAAATAGTTAATTTAATACAAATAAAAGATATAGTTGAAGACCAAGAAAAAAATGAAACAATAAAAGAAAAGAAACAAAATCTACTACATAAAAATAAAATCTATTATAAAAAAATAAAGAAACTTGAAAAGATTAGACTCTCAGAAGAATTTAGTAAAAAAATTATAAAAAAGGTGCATGAAGATTTATGCCATATTGGAATCAGACAATTACAGAAAAAAATAAGTCCACTATATACAGCTAAAAACCTAACAAAAAATATCATAAATATTTGTAAAACATGCGAAATATGCATAAAAAATAAATCAAGATGTCAAGGAAAATTTGGGTTAATGTCACAACTGGGACCAGCAACAAAACCATTTGAGATAATGTCAATGGATACTATAGGTGGCTTTGGAGGATCTAGGTCAACAAAAAAATACTTACACCTTTTAGTAGACCACTACACAAGATATGCGTTTATTGTGACTTCAAAAACACAGAACGCAAGTGACTTTATAAAACTAACAAAGAAAGTACTCGAGACAGATGAGATTGGAATAATTCTGACAGACCAATATCCAGGCATCAATTCAAAAGAATTTAAACAGTATTTGCAGGAGAATAACATCAAACTAATATTTACAGCTGTGAATACGCCATTTTCGAACGGCTTGAACGAAAGATTAAACCAAACAATAGTAAATAAAATAAGATGTAAAATAAATGAGAAAAATAATAAGAGAACATGGACAACAGTAGCAAGAGAATGTGTACAGAAATATAATGAAACAGACCATTCTGTTACAGGTTTTGCACCAAAATATTTACTGGATGGTACAAATGTCAGTATTTTACCAAATGAAGTTAAAGCAATGGAAAAGGAAGACAAGTGGATTGCTGATAGAAGATTAGCATTAGAGAATACAATAAAATCTCACAAGTACAACAAGAAAATATTTGATAGAAATAGGAAAATACAAGAGTTCGAGATAGGAGACAGTGTATATGTAGAAAATGGAAATAGACTGAACAGGAAAAAATTAGACGAATTAAAAATAGGCCCTTTCAAGATAATAGAGAAAATATCGAACTCCATTTATAAGATTGACACTGGCAACAGAAAAACAGAATCAACTTTATTCCACATAACAAAATTACAACCTGTTACGGCAGAAGATGAAGTAGAAGAAAACGAATAGGTATAAAGATAGCTTGCAGGTGCATTGATTGTATTATATTATTTAGAATTTTCGTTCCTATGGGGGGGAGATGTAATGAAATGACCTCCTTGGAAATGACATTTAATTTTTTTTTAATTTTTAGGCTGTGGATACGGGGTGACGTATCATTCAATGACAGATGATGTTTAGATTATTTTGTGCATTTTATTGTTATAAAAACTTGTAGAGAGATAATTAAAGGGATATAATTGAGGAGGCGATATTAGTGAACTTTAATGTCGTTTCTTTGTTTTCAGAGAAACAATTTGTGGTTTATTTCGAAAATCCTCAATAATATACCTTATATATATGTAGTATATATTATATTAAGTATATATGTATGTGTATTTTAACTATATGTATACTTTTTTACTATTATTTTCAAAATTAAATTTTCTTTTTATGCGTCTACCATATTGTCTCTGCACCACCCTAGGTTGACTGGCAGAGAATGCCTAAGACATTAAGTCCGCCTATGTACTTTGGGTTGCATGAAGATTAAATAAATAAATAAAACGGCAGACTCCACATGATTGTAAAAAAAAAAATCTCGATATATTATGAATAGATGGACCCTGAAGAGATCTCTTACCATTTATCAGTGACCAGCAGTGCGACATCATGGTACTTGGAAGGTGGATTGTACTCCGGGTGGACGATGATACTCTTCACATTATACAGCTTCCATGAGTCTCGAGGGTCTGAGCGCCTATGTATGCCCAAGGCTATGAATCTTACTGGACCTCTGGGGACAAAAAAAAATTGCTATAAACTATTGCTGGACTGCAATCCCACCTGATGGTAAGCAGTGATGCAATCGTTGATGGTGAGGCGCACTAGTTTATTAAGAGCCTATTCACTGTAGCCTTGAAGGCACCTAAATTATAATCGGATCGAACCGGTATATAGACAGACACCCGAAGAATCGGCAAGGCACATTAATATAATACAATATAATACAATACAATACAATACAATACAATACAATACAATACAATACAATACAATACAATACAATACAATACAATACAATACAATATAATATAATATAATATAATATAATATAATATAATATAATATAATATAATATAATATAATATAATATAATATAATATTTCACAACTACCACATAACGCCGTCTAGTCCCAAGCTAAGCAGAGCTTGTGTTATGGGCACTAGACAACTGATAAACATACTTATATATTTCTAAATACATACTTATAGATAAATAACACCCGGACACAGAATCACGCTCATCACATAAACATTTGTCCTGATTGGGAATCGAACCCACGACCTCCGGCATATCAGTCAGGGCCACTAACCACTAGACCAACAGGCCAGTCAACATTGCTCGCAGAACAGATGGTTCATGGGGCCGAAAGGTTCTGGAATGGTGAAGACGAAGCGTGGGAAAGCCTTCCATGTGGTAAAGCGATGATCTGACGAGGGTCGCAGGAAACAGACGGATGCGAGGCGCATAGGACCAGTTATTGTAGCGAGCCTTACATTATGTCCAACAATTAACGTTTATCGTTTTTTTTTATGTAGAAAATCATTCAAAGACTCCTCTCGTTCTAGATGGAGCGGCTTTTACTGACTATAATTTTAAGTCAAAGCATTTATTTCAAATAGACCATCTGCAGTCACTTTTGAATAGTCAAATGTCGGTCAGTCCAAGAAAAGTGAAGCTAAATTGCACGTTCCAAAGCGTAGTTCTCTATGGAGAAGAACGTGCAAGAAACTCCACGGACACTCTTTTAAATCATATTATGTGTTACATATAATGCTTGGTTACATATTACTTGTTGCTTCTATCATGTGAGCACAATGTCGATAATGAAATAAAAATGTAAAATAATTAAAAGATAGAAACTGAATAAAGCCACTGGCAGCTAAGAGATGACCAGTCCCATCTGACGGCACCCGTGCACGAGCATGACGCGTGCATCAGCCCCACTCAGCTCAACCATTTTGAAGGGAACTGAATGACCCAATAACACGTGCCACCAACAGCGAGACATTTGAGTGAGCATGACAAACTCTCAACTGCCATGCTCGTAATGTCAAAAAAAAAAAATAAGTTGTAACCTAATAAAAATGCTCCATGGTGCTTCACATTCACAAATTTGAAAAAAGTGACTTTAATGACTCGCGGCCCTAGCAGGCTTCGGCCCTGGTGGGCCCCTACGATTTGCTGACATATCTTTGAAGAGCGCGTGGATAACTACGCGCTGTCGACGACTTGGGTTCGGTCCGGTCGATTACCAGACGGTCAGACTGCAAGCTAGGTACCCATTGCTTACCATCTCCAAGCCCGACATTATGAAGTACTGATGGCTACTTACAGGTGATGTGTTGACTTGCAGTGAGCAGCAGTGAGGATAAAGCGGTGGCTGATCAGGGTACCTCCGCACAGCCAATCAGCGGATGTTGCGTCGTCTCCGTATCCCAGTAACGCCTGTAAAATTATTTTATTAAGTTATTTACCTTGATGGTCACGTGATAAGCAGTTTGCCGCCATACAAAACTTAGAGTTAGAAATCATTTCTTATAGCGGTAGTGATTATGTTCAAATTTTTAATAAAAGTAGGCAAAGGGTGACCGGCCAGCTACTGCAGTTACTGAACGCCCGGAGGACACGGTGGAGCACACAGTCGAGGTGTGCCCTGCCTGGGCGGAGCATCGCCGTGCCCTCGTGGGGGCGATCGGCGGCAGAGACTTCTCGCGCCGGGACTTGGTTGAGGCCATGGTCCGGAGCGAGGAGGAGTGGCAGGCGGTCGCCGACTTCTGCGAAGCAGTAATGCTCGCAAAGGAGGAGGCCGACCGCATCAGGCAACAGCGCTCTCGCCGCCGCCGGGATTCCGATCCCGATTTCCGGCCACCGTAGACGCGGGCTTGCGGACAGTGAGCAATGGGTAGCTCGCTGTCCGGCCGTCCGGTAACTGTCCGGACCAAGCCCAAGTCGTCGACGGCGCGCACTGTTCCCGCGCACCTCAAGGAGTTGTCAGCAACAGCAGGGGCCCAGCCGGGTCGAAGCCTACTAAGGCCAGGGTTATCCGAAAGGGAACTCGAGCCCCGGTATGACAGCTAGAAGGAACAGGGTGGGCTTTTAGTCAGTAAGAGTCTGACACTATATCCCGCTCCGCCCAAGAGCGGGGGTTGTCATTGTATGATTTTTCCCACCATAAAAAAAAGTTGTTTAGCCTGCAGTTACTAAACGTTTGCGAGCTACCCATTGCTCGCCGTCCGCGAGCCTGTGCCTATGGTGGCCGAAAATCGGGATTAGAATCCCGGCGGCCAGGGCGCGAGGGCCATTGCTTCGCGCGTGCGGCCGCCTCCTTTGATTTCCCGATTACTGTTTCGCAGAAGGAGGCGACCGTCTGCCAATCCTCCTCGCTGCGCACCATGGCCTGTACCAAGGCCCGACGCGAGAGATCGTTGCCACCGATCGCCCCCACGAGAACACCTCGGTGCTCAGCCCGGGTGGAGCACTCCTCTACCGTACCGCAAGACCAACTTACCAGTCAAAGTTGAAACATTAAGCTTGTAAAAAATCGTTATTCTCACCATATGAGGGTACTGCCCTTTCACAGCATCCAAGCCTCCAGCTACAGCCAACACAGCTGTCAGGGTGTACCCGTAACAGCTCTGCTCATCATCCAGGTACCTCTGCACCCCCCCGTACAGATCGCAGGGGTACGGCTCGTCGACTACATATTCTAGACATTCTGGAACAGATAATTGGAACTGAATAGGCCTTGAAAGCCAGAGTGACCTAACTCATTTTTTTTAATATTTTTATCATTTGAAAAGAAAGCAGTTTTTTGAGATAGAGTGAGGTGCTCACCGTCCGCAAGTCCGGGGGTAGCACTCGACCCAACTCAAGTAAGGTAGAGTGAGATAGAGTGGGGTAGAGTAGGTCTAAAAAAAAATAGTTAGGCCAACTGTGGCTCTCATAACACCAGACCCAAAGTGGCCTAACTTTTTTCGATGCTTATTATATTTGCCCAACTGGGCAAGAGTTTCCACAAAGTGGGTACCTGAAGATGAACGACGCTGCCGAGGTCGACCTAGGAAGAGTTGGCGAGACGACTTAGATGCCTACCGCGGATACTGGTTCGAGGTAGATCAAGAAAAGGATACCTGGAAGAAGTTGGGGGAGGCCTTTGCCCAGCAGTGGGACAGTATAGGCTATTAAAAAAAAAAAAAAATTAAAGAAAGGACAATTTTTTTTTTCTTTGATTAATGAAAAAAAAAGTCGTTAGGCCACTCGGACTCTTATGGCCTCGGTAAATTTAACGCGAACAGGGTATAGTGTTAAGATAAGAAAAAAGAAACCTTTTTTATTGTTTGTTCAACCGATTTTAACTTCTATTTCGTAGGCATAATGATGGTATTAAAAGCAAAAAAGTGGTTACAATACCAACTATTTACTGCAGCCGCCATTTGTCATGCCATCAACGTAATAAAACTCAAAATCGGTTGAACGGACGACGGTACAAAAGATTCTTATAAATGTCTAATGTAATTCAATTCATTTTTAATTGAAAAATACTTAAATTAGTTAACAATAATTAAACAAATTAAACATTAACATACACTTATATAATTAAAAATAATACACTAAGGATGAGTTGCACTATTTAACTATAACGATAACAAAGCCGTTAACAGTTGTCAAATCGTCGAATTGACCAATAGGCGGCCGTTTCACGGCTGGTTAAGGTTTGGTTATCGTTATAGTTAAATGGTGCAACTCACCCTAAACGCCTAGCTAAATATGACGTCATAAAACTCCTCCGCATCGCTGTCGACTGGAAGTGTGCCCAAAAGGCTGGCGGCATTACCACGTTGTATGGCAATGCTTAATCTCTGACCGAGGTAGAAGCCAGCCCTTGGGTCACGCTAAGAGTCAACTAAGCGTTTTGACAATACTAATGTTTAATAATTTTTAATAAATTTTTCCTCCTCCTCCTTGCGTCGTATTCCTCAATGCTGAGGGTCGTGACCTCCCTGCTTCATCACTTTAACCTTTATGATGTTCCTCCATCTGTTTCTGTCTCTGGCGGTGTGAAGGGCATTATACATCGTAGAGTCAAGAGCGGTGCGGATCTGGTCGGACCAACGTATTGGGCTGCGCCCGCGAGGCCTTTTTCCATCCACTTTACCGGTCACAATGAGCCTTTCGAGGTTGCCACCGTCCTTTCTTGCAATGTGACCAAAGTATTGCAGAACCTTGCGAAGACACTCGGACGATAGCCGTGAGGCGATTTTAAGTTCTTGCAAAATGGATACGTTGGTCCGAAATGCTGTCCAAGGAACGCGGAGCATCCTTCTCCAGCACCACATCTCAAAGGCGTCGATACGTTTGCGGTCTGCAGCTTTTAGCGACCAAGTCTCAGCGCCATACGAAAAGATCGAGAAGACTAGTGTCCGTACCAGTTTGGTTTTGGTCTTTACGGAGATGTTGCGATCCCTCCAGACTTTACTAAGCTGAGACATAGCGCTCTTAGCCATGCCAATTCTCCTGCGAACTTCCCCCTCGCACGACCCATCGTTACTAATATTGGAATAAATTTTTAATAATTTGATAATGTCTAATATTATTTTGAACAGAATAGTCGCAGCCAGTGACTTTGCTCACGTGATAGAAGAAAATTATCCCAAAAGAACATACTCCCAGGATAAATAGTATGGCCTTCCCGTACACGCCAAGTTAATTGAGATAATTTAATATATTCTTAATTTTCTGACTGATTTGTATACACCGTGTCTACATCTCTCATCCAACTCTCCTGTCGCAGGTCTGCTGGAAGAAATTTCATTTGAAATAAGCAGTACCTTTGTACTCTTTTATCTGTATTTGTCCATTTCATTTTTAATTGTTTGTGTGTGTACATAAATGAATAAATAAATAAATAAGTTTCAACGAAATCCTTTCAGTAGTTTTCACTTGAAAAAGTAACAAACATCAATACCTACAAACTTTCGCGTTTATAATATTAGTAAGGTTTTTGCCACCACAATTTACTGTATTTATCATCCAAACCATAGATATTCATATATATGGTATATCGTATTAGGCTGGGCACTAAGCACCACCCACGAGTCGCGCATCAACCTCCCCCCCCCCTTTATTTACATCATAAGTGTGTTGAAAAACGTCGCTTTTTACAAGCACGTAGAAAGTCACTGCAGTACTCGGCTTGTTGGTCTATAAGTCGGTCTTTCTGTAAGTCTGTCCGTCTGCATACACAAAAAATTTTATAAAAATCGATCAATCCGTTTCGGAGGAGTTCATTTTAATAATTAGTAATAATTAAAAAACAGCAATTGTAGAAAACGATAAGTTGGTAGCCATGTTGACGCGCCTGAGTCGGCCGCTCGTTTTACAATGTAGCGTTTGTCTAACAAAGAATGTAGCGTTAAACATTGTAGAAACGATTTTGAACGATGTGGACTTGGCTACGAATTGTCTATTCATTTGTTCTGACCACGCGACTTTACGTTGAGATGACGTCATTCCCATACGTTTCGTCACTTTTCGACAGCGTTAACGATTGCAGAATAACAACTTGACTAAGCGAGCAGGTATCTGCAGTCGTTGACAAGTCGGCAGCTTGACGCGTCGATGGCGGCCGTAGACATTCTAACTTCGAAGATCAACGGCAGCCGTCGTGTGTGTGTGTCACTATGTGTCGCCGGACATGGGCCACATGTAGTCCACATGCCACAGCCACAAACGTCACCACGAGAAACTAGAAGCAGCCACAAGCTACTTTTTTTAACACACACAAGAAGTGTTTAAATGCACGAATGGCGTGTGACAGCGTTTTGTATCCGCATTTAGTGGCCAGTGCGAGCCACAAGAAGCCAGCAGCGGCGTTTTCGGCTTCGGATTTCAGTGTTCGGCGAGTCCATATAAAATGTATGAAACAGGAAATAGCGCGGCGGTGGCGTTTCGTGGTTGTGGCCGGTGTGCAGTGACCCTATAGGTCAACGGCTGCAGTTACCTCAGCTGTTGCCAACATGCCGCTCGTCTGTATAAACTCTTACACAAACATTATTACTTGCACAAATAAGAAGTACTCACAAAAAATATATAGACGATGTGTTTTTGATGACTCAGTTGCTCAAAAAGCGAATAAAATAGTAGGATCACTGCCAAGCCTTTTTATTTCCTGCCTGTCAGGGCTGCGGGTCATTTTAATGTAAGAAAGCCCACAAAAAAAATTGAAACTAAAAGAACACTGTAGGTTTTAGACTGTGAAAGTCTGACACTCCTTCCCGCTCCATCAAAAGCGTCAGTCATTTAGAAAGAAAGAAGATGACAAATAAAGAAACTTAACTCATCATTCATCATATCAGCCGAATACGTTCACTGTTGGACATAGGCCTCCCCCAAGCGTCGCCTCAACGACCGGTCCTGTGCGTCCCGCATCCATCGGATTCCCGCGACCCTGATCAGCAAGCTTACTCTTGAGTTCAATTCCGATCAGTCGATATTGAGATTGTGACGTTTCGTACCATTGAATTCAATGCTAGCGCCAAATTGTTTCAAAATAGCGTGACCATTTTGAGAACTAAGTGAAATCGTATATGTGACAGTCAAGAGTACCAAATCACGTAACGTCAAAATTTACATTGCAATCGGATTGACTTTAGATTGAAATTGAAATTAATTTGGAGAGTAAGCCTGCAGGTCATCGGTCCACCGGAAACTTTACTAAGTACTTAATCTTAAAATACATCAACATTGTGTGTTTCACGGCCGCGCCAAATAGTCCAATTAACCTTACGTAAAAAAATGCATGCTGGACCCACTGGCTATGGGTTTAATTAATCCAGCAAATTAAGGCTACTTACTATCATAAGCCTTTTTCCCTGTTTTGAAGTAGTGAAGTCCAAATCGGTCTACCAGGACGTTTCTGAAAACAAAATAAAGTCAAGTTAGTCATCATCATCATCCTCATACATAGACATAGGCCTCCCCCAAGTGTCGCCACAATGAGTGGTCCTGTGCGTCTCGCATCCATCGGATTCCCGCAACCCTTACCGGGTCATCGGTCCACCTTGTAGGAGGCCTTCCAACGCTACGTCTTCCGGTACGTGGTCGCCATTCCAGAACCTTTCGGCCCCAACGGCCATCTGTTATGCGAGCAATGTGCCCTGCCCATTGCCACTTAAGTCAAGTTAGTAGATAAATATAAAACCTGACCGCAAAAAACGACAAAAAATATCGAAATAAGTCATTTTAAGCAATCTGATGCAGTTGGTGGATTTTTCTTTTTGGCAGTTGACGATTTCGGGCTGTTATATAGGGTGACTAGTGGTGAATTAGTGACCGATACTTGTACACGTTATTGTACTAATGATTACAAACAACTTTTCCAAAGAAACTTTTTTTTATACTCATTATTTTTATCACAATAACAAAAAAGCTGTTCGCGCACGCCTGCTACCTCTCAGCTGTTAGCCGCGTACGTAACACCGTTGTCTCTTGTACAAATAATACAAATACAAATACAAATATTTTTATTGCTCCAAAAAGGTAAATACAGAGATTAACAGATCTCTGGCCTCCACACTAGGATTCCCTGTGTCGTGGAGACCAGTCTCTTCCGTCTTATAAAAAAAATAAAAATAAAATAATAACACAAAAACTACTTTTAAAACATAAAAGAATTAATTATCACATGGCGTGGTTATGTGTGTGTGAGTGAGAATAAGTAGTGTATATTAATGAGTATGTGAAAGTGAGTAAGTGGATAGATGAGTGTGAGTGTGTACATGTATGTATGTGTTTGTGTGTATAGTGTTTAGTTGTTTCATGTAGCTTATATAAATTATTATTCGTACATACTATGAATTTTTAAGTATTTTTTCCGTGCCTTCATAATCTAAACCTATAAGGTAAGTTTTAATTTTAGTTTTGCAAGTGTATCTCGTCATTGGTAAAATATTCAGCACATTATTCAGCTTGCGGTATATGAATGGGCCCATGTAATTGAAACATCTTTTGCCAAAGTTTAGTCTGCATTTACGTTCTTTCCATCTGGGTTTCCTGCGAGAGTGCATGCTGGATTGTACTGTGACGTTAGCTTTAATGTGGAACTTTAGTGCAGTAGCCATAATATATAATTGTCGCACACGCAGGGTGCCTGTCTCACGATATAAAGCATCCGTGGGGAAGCGCAATGGTTTCCTATAGGCTACCTTAAGGATGGATCGTTGCGACCGTTCTGCTTTTAGCAAATGTGTCTTATGGGCAACTCCCCATGCGGTTATGCAGTAGTTTAAGATGGATTCGCACAAAGCACAGTACACCATCTTAAGAGTTGCTTCATTGGCGACCCGACCTAGTTTTTTAAAAATATATAACAGCTTTCTTACACGTCCGCTCACGTGATCTATTTGTTTTGTCCATGAAAGGTGTTTGTCTATAATGACACCAAGATACTTTATATAAGCTACTTGTTCCAAACTAGAGCATGGGCAATCAGAAACAGTGTCACCACTACAAGTATGCAATTTAGCAGTCAGATGAGGTGGGCAGAGATTTCTAGTACTGACACTAAAGTTGACAACTTTAGTTTTGTCCACATTCAGTGTCAGAAGGTTTGTGTCCAACCATCGCACGATCTGGTTCATACCTTCCTCTACCAGATTATAGACAGACTCCCATGTTCTGTCGTAAAACACTATGGCAGTATCATCGGCATAGGCGAATATCTTTGCATTACTGAGTTGTAGTGAGCAGAGGCTATTTATGTAGATGATAAAAAGTGTGGGCCCAAGAACGCTGCCCTGGGGTACACCATAGTTTAGGCCTGCGTAAGAACTAAAATCATTACCTAATCTGATCCTTTGTGAACGGTTTGCAAGGTAGGATTGGAACCATTGGAGCGCTTTACCACGAATTCCTATGCCTTCGAGCTTTTGAAGAAGGATACTCCTAGAGACGGTATCAAAGGCTTTCGCAAGGTCAAGGAAAACACCAGTGCATTTGTGCCCATCATCTAATTTAGTTACTACAAAATCAACAAGACTAGTTACTGCATCCTCCGTTGACCTGTTTTTGCGAAAGCCAAATTGATTATCAGATAGAATACCGTTCTTCTCCAGGTAGTGTAAGAGTCTAGCGTTCATGATCTTTTCAAGGATTTTTGTCAAAGACGTGAGAAGAGAAATGGGGCGATAGTTAGATATCTGGGTTTTGTCTCCAGATTTAAAAATCGGGCAAACATTAGCCATTTTCATTACCATCGGTACATCGCCCGACGAAATGCTAAGATTGCACAGAAAAACAATTGGAGGAACAAGGTGACATTTATTAAATTTGAGAATGTTGTTTGTTATACCATCCCAGCCAGGTGCTGCGGTGTCCTTTAGGTTGGAGATAATCCGATTAACCTCATTTTCATCCGTTGGATTAACAAAGAAGGAGTTGTGTGGGGTTGGGTTACTATACAAACTACCAGATATATTGGCCAATTCTGTTTCAGTTTTGCCAAGACGGGAAAGAGTTTTGTAGGCAAGAGCCTCTCCCACGTTTGTGAAAAAATTATTCGCCCTATCTAGAGACTCTTTAGGATCGGGATAGGCGAGCAGAAGATCTTGGTTGTTGGACTTTTCCTTTTTTATATTGCATATACTTTTTACAGCCATCCAAGTCTTTTTACAGTCACCATTAGCATCATCTAAAGATTTATTGTCATGGGCATTTTTAAGATTTTGTATTATATTATTGCATAGGTTTCTATAGTTTTTATAACGCAGTTGAGCAGTGCAATTTTCTTTATTTTTACTTGCTTCTAAATGTAAAATGTCTCTTTTGCGAATGCAGTTTAGAAGACCAGAAGTCATCCATGGTTTCTTGATTGATTTAGAGTTTCTGATGATTTTCGAAGTAGAGAAATTTTGTATGGTTTTACTTAAAATATCTTTAAAAGCTGCTACCGCTTCACTGACATCCATTAGAGAATAAATAGGATTGAAATCAATTTTTTCAATAGCCATTGATAAGTTGGGGTGGTCAATTTTTATTTTATTGTAATTCTCTGGTGAAGAGCGATCTTTCTCTTTAGCGATTCCCACGATAACCGTATCATGATCCGTAATGCCTGAGCTACAGATGACTATTCTAACAGCTTTTTGAGATTTTATCAAGACATGATCTAAGCACGTTCTGTCGTGAGTAGGCAAATGATGCCCCGGGAAGTAGCCATAATGCCCAGTAATATCCAAATAGTCAGTTGCGCGTCTATCTTTAGAATCGGGCACAATATCTAAATTGATATCTCCAATCACTACAGAGTTAGGACTCTTACAAGTCTGCATGATCCTTTCTAGCGCACCACAGAAGTTATCTATGTTGTAAAAGGATGGAGACCTGTAAATTGCGCATATAGTATATTCTTTACCGACATGAATTAGCAAACAGTTAGCATCTTGAAAAGATGGCTCTTCAATTGACAGTTGTAGATTATTTTTATATAGGACAGCAATACCATCATTTTGGTTCAGATAACATTTAGAGTAATGACATTCATAATTATTGAGATATACCAGAGGGGTCGACTCACTTAAGCGGCATTCAGTAAGGATAATTATGTCTGGTAAAAAAATTAAGTCTATTTAAGAAAATTGAAAAATTGTCAAAATTTTTTAAGATACTGCGTATGTTTTGACACACTATAGTGAGTTGTGTTTTAACGTCGCCAATATCACTTAAACATTCCTGAGGGTTAAATCTTTTATTGCTAACGTAAATGTCAGTCTTATCTAGATCTTTGATCAACTTGTATTGGTTAGCCATAATTTAAAATAAAGAGGATGGAGTGGAGTATTTATGAGGTTATACCGCAGTGTGTAATATGATAAATAGCAAAATATAATATGCGTAATATTGTTACCAACTTGTAGTGTAGGGAAAGCACGTGTGTATTTTGTTTTATTGCTCGTATTAAGTGTATATGGATATGGAGTGTGGAAAATTGTGTTAGCCATGTGGTTAAACCAGTGTTCAAATATTATACCGTGTGATGACGTTAAGAAAACAGACATTTTGCTATACTTTACATTAGTCCTGATGTTTATGAGATTCCCGCAGCTGCTGAAGTGTATTTTCATTTCTGACAACTGTGTATTTCTCGCCTTCCTTTTTACGCAGGAAAATTCGACCATTTGCAGTCCAGCAGAATTGAAAATTTTCCGATCTAGCAAATTCACGGGCAAGAAAAAGCAGACGTTTCGCTTTTGTTGTTAAGTGATCTGAGACAAATATAGTCATTTCCGGCCCCTCTAGACCTAAGTGTCTGGTGCTAATTTGTCTACCCGGTTGCGATGTATTGAATTGTTTCACTTGTTTCAGGAACTTATCCTTAGTAAAAACGTCAGTGTATTCGATGACCATAGTTGAAGTAGTTGCACTAGCCTTTGATGGCAATCTATATATGTCCTTGATGTGACTACTAGACCATTCACTTCCAATGCTTTTTGTAAAGCTGGTAACCATGCTGAGTAAGTCTTCATTTTTTTCCTTTTTTTTCTTCGGAACTCCTCTAATCTCAACGCATGTCTTCCTGATAATTCTGTCTAAGGTTTCACTTTTTTCTTCCAGCTCCTCAAGTTTTACCCGTGTATTTATCCGTTCACGATCAAGCATATCTATCTTTTTATCGAGGTCCTTTATTTGCGCTGATAGTTCTCCAAAAGATTTTTCTATTTCATTATTTGACGCCTTCAATCCAGTCTTAATTTCAGACAATCCCTTTTCAAGAACTCCTAGCTTAGCCAGACAGTACCTTACCTACAATAGTGATTGTGCACCCGCGCCGCTTGCCAACCCATCGGTGTATGTAATCAGTGTAGGTACCGACATGTTCCGAATAAATAATATAAGTTAATTAATGAGTATATAAAAAAAGTTTCTTTGGGAAAGTTCGCTGTACCTAATCATGACCTTAGGCCTAAATTTCACTGGGATACCATGGCGGCGTAACTGGTCGCGCCACCATGTTGTCCTGATGCTATCGCCCTTAGGCTGAGCCCGCAGTTGATAAGTAAGGCAGATGCTCGCTTTAATTTAAGTGTAATAAAATTAAATGGTTGCTTACCTTGTATCATTCACTAGTTCACAATCAGTACAGCAGACGATTGGAACCTCACCCTTAAATGTACAAATCTGAAAAAATAATTAAAATAATGAATAACCAATCAAAGACAGACAACCTATTCACTCTTGACTTGAAGTCTGGCAGGAAACAAAGCGTTTTGGGAAAACATTGCATTATGCGTGTGGATTTCGTTGCTGGTGTCTGTGTTTCTTGATAGCTATAACCTAGGAGTCTTTAAGTCAAGAGTGATCTCTCGCGCCGGGCCTTAGTACAGGCCATAGTCCGGAGCGAGGAGTGGCAGGCGGTCGCCTCCTTCTGCGAAGCAGTAATGCTAGCAAAAGAGGAGGCCGACCGCATCAGGCAACGGCGGCGCTCACAGCGCCCCAGCCGCCGCCGGGATTCCGATCCTGATTTCCAGCTACCAAAAGCGCGGGTTTGCAGACGGCGAGCAATGGGTAGCTGGCTGGCTGGACGATCTGTTCTTTTGACCGCGAGAATACTTCGTTCTATTGGTCGCTGGCAAACCCTGAGTGCGGATTTTGACGCTTTGTTAATAACCACGTTTCTTTCTATTGCATAATAAAAATGCTTACCTGTGGAAATTTGTTCCTAAGCTTCAGATACTGCACGTACTGCATACATCTATGGATGTCTACACATGTGCCTAATATACCTTCGTCGGAGACGCATTCTGAACCTGAAAAAAGATACAAAAATGTATTGAGTAATCTAGATTTATATACATAACATAACATACATAATGAGCCTTTTAATGTTCCCACTGCTGGGACTCAGGCCTCCTCTTTAGGAGAGGGAATGGGCCGTAATCCACCACGCGGGCCCAGTGCGGGTTGGGGAATGTCACATGTCTTCGATTTATGGGTCTAGGACGTGCCGGTTTCCTCACGGTGTTTTCCTTCCAAGCGGACGAATTAAAGCCGTTAATACGGTAGAGGTTTGAACAACGTAAGGTGAGTATCCCCTTACGTCAGGTTGTCCAAAGGAATGGTCTAGTGAAGATGTTGTGATGTGTTGAAAAGAACGTGAAAGACGGGTAGGTAATACCACGTGTTTAGTACTTATCATGCTTATCAGTAGTCAGTAGCACGTGCAATCGTGTAAGTATAGTTATCGGCACGGATCTTGAGCGCTGGCTTCAAGTTGCGCAGAAGTCAAATATTCGGTCTCTTTAGTGTTGCGACGTGAGGGGCGGGGGCGGAGAGTGTCAGTGATTGGCTCGCCGCGCCATCGTATCATAGACGTCACTCGTGATTCGTTCCCTGCGCTTGCTGCATGTATCTAACAACGACGACGATTGGCTCGCCAATGTATGGAATGCGCAAAGCGATCCCCACTCTGACGCCGAGCGCTCAAGATCCGTGCCGAGAACTATACTAAGGTGGTATTTACACGTATTAACTTAGAACTACATTAGAACGACACACACGTGTAGAGTCTGTATAAAAAGTCAAACGACTTGGGTAATTATTAGGGTAAAATGAAATCTGATGTAGTCAACACTGGTTCAATAAATCAAGGTTGATTAAGAGATCTTGATCATTGTTTACTAATAGAAGAACCTTAAAAAAATTAATGAATGTAAGTATTTTTTAAATAATTATATTTAATCAATATCTTTCTACAATATGATTAAATATAATCATTTATATATTATTTATATATATATACATATCTCTATAACATTTTATACAAAATTCCCAAGTCGTTTGATTTTTAGTCAGACTATAACACGCTTGACTTTAGTAGAACGACGTCACGAGGCGTGTGTCAGTGTAGCTCTACAAGTCTAGTTTCCATATAAAAAATGGATTAGGCCTACAATGCCACATTCGCAAAATGACATATTGACGCAAAATGCCACATTCGCAAAATGACATTTCGCAATATCCACACTAGCAAAATGGCACATTATCAAAATGACACTTTCTCAAAATGACACATTCGAAAAAAATCATAATTATCGCATCATTTGTGATTTACGTAAATTAAAAAAAAAAATTACTTCTTGCAGTGGGCTTTTTTTTCATAAAAACATACTTACGTCCAAATAAAAAAAATACTGAGTTCGAAATAACATTTTGGCATTATGCGAAAGTGGCATTTTGAGAAAAGTCATTTTGCGAATATGGCATTTTGCGAAGATGGCATTTTGCTACTGTGGCGTTTTGCGATATGGCATTTTGAGAATATGACATTTTGCGAATGTGGCATTTTGCGTCAATATGTCATTTTGCGAATGTGGCATTGTGCGCCTAATCGTAAAAAATGTATGGACACCGACTCGCCCAGATTGACATACGTGGCAAACGTGTGCGCAGTGTAGTCCTCTAACTTAATTGTTGCGCACTCACTTCTGTTACTTCCGAGTGCCATTTTTTTTTTTGGGAGTAGGATATCATCTTATGACTTCTAAGTGTGAGAGGGCGTGTCAGATTTTTACTGATAAAAAAAAGAAGAAATAAAGTAAGAAAACATGTTTATTTGGCACACAATGAACAAAACAAGTATTAAAAAAATAATTAAAAGCAAACCTAGAAGTAAAAAAAATAACAAAAAAAAAAAACAACAGAACAATGTGTCTCACGGTAGTGCCAAAGGGAGCGTTCAAGTATTACGTACTTAACGCAATTTTTGAAGATTTTAGACCCTCCCTTCCCCACATGCAACGCTTTGTAACGTTTTTCTGTACCCCTCCCTCCCCCTCCCTAAACGTTACGTAACATTTAAGGGTGAGTTTCAGCATTTAACTATAACGATAACCAAACCTTAACCAGCCGTGAACCGGCCGCCTATTGGTCAATTCGACGATTTGACAACAATAGTTAAATGGTGCAACTCACCCTAAGTGACCATTAAAGTCTCAATTATGTTAACGAAAGGTTTGCCAACTTGGGAAACAAAAATAAAAGTAACGTACAATACTATTGAGGGTTTCCCCGTAAACGAAAAGGGTTGCTGATTTGGAAGATTCTAATTCCCTAGCTGTTTTATTAAAATACAAAAAAATGTTACGTAACGCGTTGTTTAAATACTCCCCCTCCCGCCCTTGTAACGCACCGTAACGTTTTACAAGACCCCCCTCCCCCCAAATTGCGTTACGTAATACTTGAATGCTCCCAAATAGGTCCAGTTCAGCATACTGCCAGACAACCGCAACAGTTGCCTGACGCTGGTTTTCAAGTGAACCACACCCACGTTCCTTCAAATGCCTTTGCGTTCCAGCACCACAGGTTTCCCTTTTAGTAGTCAAATGGCGCCATTAGGTCTGGTTCTGGACTTCCATAGCTTTTCTGACACATCTTTGATGCACGCGAGGATCACTGCCTGCTGTCGACGACTCGGATTCGGTTCTATAGGTACCATTCGAACCTCGGCTGCAGGCTGCGGATGCAGGTGGCACACGCGGTCGCATCCGCAGCCGAGAGTGATTCCGAGGCTGACTGCTCGTGCTGCCAGTTGCTAATCTACGATTCAATCCATTATGAGCGCTATCAGCTCCGAGTAGCCATTATTTTGGACTTGTCTAAACAGTTGAAGTCTATAGATCGGAGTGGTTGGTCGTTGGTCGTCCGTAAGCCCGCAGTTACGCTGGTTGGAAGACGGGTAGCCGGCAGAGGTGTGAGGATGTCTGTTCCCTCGTGCTGCAGCCGCCTTCGCTAGCATTACTGCTTCGCAGCAGCAGGCGATCACTGCCCACTACCCCTTGCTCCGGACCATGACCTGGACCAGAATCTAGTAGGTACTTTAAAGTGGCCCCTTAGGCTTCGACTTCGACCCTGCTGGGCCCGTAACCGGACGTTGGACGGCCGGACGGCGAGCTACCCATTGCTTGCCATAGAATGGGAGGGTAAAGGTCATTTGATGATTTCCTACGAAAAACAAACGCATTTTGTTTTTGGCTCGCGTAGGCAATTCAACGAAACCCAATGTTTGTCAAATTCGTTTGCTCATTAATATGTAGATTAGCGCAATGTTTGTATTTTTATAATGCCGTCAGACTACTTTTGACTTGGACTTTAGTAGTTTGATTATGGACAAGCGACAATGCAAAATGTATTCTATAATAGAATAGAATAGAATAGAAATACTTTTATTCAGTACAGACACAGCACAACGGTTATACCTATATACAAAATAAACATTAATAAAAGTACAAAGTACGCCGAGCGTGCCCGCACCGAAAGGGTGACCACCTCAGCATTTGCTGGACGTTGACACACAGCGCACCGCAAACATAATCGAACCGCAAACGTTTTTCACCATACAACACAAAACATAAGAACACATTACCCTCCTTTAAGGCGCAGTCGGGTAAAAAAAGATAGGAGTGGGAGGATAAAAACAGCCTACGACCTATTCTACATACAAATAAATATATAAAAATTAAAAAAAATAAAAACCCGACTGCTTAAAAAAATACTCTAAATAAATAATGAAAAGACAAAAAACAAGTTCAGCCAAGTAGCGTAGTTAATTGCATTAATTGACACACAAATTAAAACAAATAATACATTCTAATTCATTAAATCTCAAGCGAACGCCGCGTTACGCGTTTGCGCATCTATTGTCTTACTATTGTGTCTCAAATTGACGGTAAAGGAACAAATTGACTGCAACAGTTCGGACCACGGATATCGGGACCTATATTAGATGGAATGATTTTAATCTAGATTATAATATAAATAATAATAATATTCCACAACTATCACACAACGCCGTCTAGTCCCAAGCTAAGCAGAGCTTGTGTTATGGGTACTAGACAACTGATAAACATACTTATATATTTCTAAATACATACATATTATAGATAAATTACACCCAGACACAGAACAAATGATCATGGTCATCACATAAACATTTGTCCTGGGTGGGAATCGAACCCACGACCTCCGGCATAGCAGTCAGGGCCTCTAACCACTAGACCAACAGGTCAGTCAATTATTGCAATGGGTCCCGACTTGCAGTCCTATTTAAGAACATGCTTGAGCTATCAAGACGAATCTAACGATATGTTAATTATATAAATCCGTTCACCGGTTTGGAAGATACGAGGTAATAAAGAATATTACATACAAACATACAAGATACGCGCGAAAATCATAACCCTTCTTGCAGTCGGGTAAAAATTGGTCAAACCATAATTTTATTGTAAACATTATCATGAATCATGTAACACACCCTTTTTAAAGATCCAAGCCGTTTCGAAGGAGTAAATTGCTAAATATTTTTTGTAGACAAAAGTACCTATTAATCGCACGAAAAAATCAAATGTTGATAATGTTGTTCATGAATCTTTAATAAACATTTTTTTTTTCAAACCTGTAGCGACATCTATGGCGCCACATAAGAACTACGAAGAAAGTACGAAATCCTGCATCGCGCAATCACAGTTCTCCGCGCGATTTGAACATATACGACAGCCCGAAATCATCTTCCGGGCAGTCGCCCACCAGACCATAACACCTGTCTGGTCGGAGGATCCTCCCTTTTCAATGGAGGTATGTGGGACTTTACTCTCTGTTCCCATACCTCCAAACTGGTGACCCTCGACAAAGAACGTCAGCGCAGCCTTCGTGCAGCTCCTACTTCGTGATGTCATCATCACTTCCTCAAGCTTTCGAGCAGCGACCCATACAGCCAGCACCCACAGCTATAGAGGGTATCCTGACCACCAGCATGCCTACCTGGTCATCACCTTCAGCCTCATCAGCGACCTTGGCTTGGCACACCGCACCTTCGGCTATGAAGAACCTCTCCTGGTCGACGCCAGCAGTCAAGCCCTACGTCGCACAAGCACCGCTCCGACTCACTGGAGCCAGCAGCACTACTCCGACTCACTGGAGCCTGCAGCATCATCCCGACTCACTGGGACAGCACCACCCCGACTCACTGGGGCATCATCCCGACTCACTGGGACATCATCACCCCGACTCACTGGGGCATCATCCCGACTCACTGGGACAGCACCACCCCGACTCACTGGGGCATGATCCCGACTCACTGGGACATCATCACCCCGACTCACTGGGGCATCACCGCAGACAGTTCCGACTCACCGAGAACTATGCGGCATCGGTTCCGACCCACTGGAACCAACCTATCACTGGCCTGGCACGCATCATGAAGCATCAAAGAACCATCGATCTCCGATCTCCGGAGTGGAGTGATGTAGCGACATCTATGGCGCCACATAAGAACTACGAAGAAAGTACGAAATCCTGCATCGCGCAATCACAGTTCTCCGCGCGATTTGAACATATACGACAGCCCGAAATCATCTTCCGGGCAGTCGCCCACCAGACCATAACACCTGTCTGGTCGGAGGATCCTCCCTTTTCAATGGAGGTTTGCGGGACTTTACTCTCTGTTCCGCCTACCTCCAAACCATTCATTAAACCCCAAGCGAACGCCGGCGTTCGCGCACCTATTGTCTTTCAATTGTGTCTGTAATTTCCACGATTGAAAGGTTAACTTGGCCGTTACTGAGGAGTAGGCTTCAGAAAGTCACTGTTTTATGGCACTTTTCGGGGCTCGATCAGGGCGCAGCTGGCCGCAATTAAATACACAGATACTCGTACTGCCGATGCCGCGTGGGCAAGTACGAGTGTTGGTTTCGGCCAGATGTTCAAGAAACTATAAGCCTTAAATACAAGGTTATAAAAAGCTGCTGATAACAAATCTAACTAAAAAAAAAACACACCTACCTTCTGCCAACTCATCGTAATCACCATTACACAAAACATTTGAAAAACTAATCAAACACAAAAGTATAATATATAAATGATTATACATTTTATGGGACAAGTTCGCGGAACGACCGAATACATCCAGTTTTGAACATAACTAAAGAATAGGCGAAACTAATTCGGTATTAGATTATGTATTTAACGCCTTTTTACGTTGACTAATAGCTCGATAAGTTGAGTCAAGTGCACGTCAAGTGTGTGTACTTAGTTTGAATTTGGAGGTATACATAGAAAGAATACCCACTTATTTTTTATTGACCTGGGGCCAGGGGCTAAGGGGGGAGGGAGGGGGCGAGCCGAGCAATTGCCCGGAGCGGCGAAAAATGAGGGGCGGCAAAATTGACTTATTCCTATCTTACAACCTAACCATCCACACCTAAGTTGTCAGGTTGAGAATTTTATGTGCCACCTTCCAACCTACTTCAGGCTGGATAGTGGAAATATTATTTGTTTTTGTGTATGTAAAGGGCGGTGAAAATTATCAATGTAAAAAAAAAAATTAAACTATTAAAAAAAAATTAAATTATTATTATTAAGTATTTTTTAATTTTAAGTTTCTCATGTAATTTTTATTTTTGGTGTACAATAAAGAATCAATCTATCTATCTATCTATCTTTGCCCAAAGCGACTAAATAGCTAGATCGGGCACTGGTCATATCAATGGTAAGGGGCCCCCAGGCGACAGGCAGTGGCGGATTAGCCATGTAGCAGGAGTAGCAAATGCTACAGGCCCCGCACATACGCGGGCCCCACACTTAAACGAAATTGCCAAATTACATATCTATGCTCTATATGAAATATAAACACAGTGATTTCTTTGGATATGATAGTTAATTTGCTTCAGATTTTTATTGTAGCTTTAATTTTAACTTTTATATTTGTTTCAAAAAACATCATCATCTAGATTCTTCGTTTCATCATCAACAGCCTTTTTAATGTCAGCAGTGGGACTCATCAGGCCTTCCCTCTAGAAGAGGGGATGGGCCGTAATCCACCACGCGGGCCCAGTGTGGGTTGGTGAATGTCACATGTCTTCGAATTTTTATTTTATTTTATTTTATTTATTAGGGAAAACAAACAATAACACATAGGGAATTACATAAAAAGGCTTAACAATTATTTTACACTTGTGATATCAACAACGTTCTCCACATATAAACATAAGACATTTGGCAAGTATGACAAGTGCTGTTATTTTTTAATTTCTTTAAAGGAATGCGAAAAGTTACTTTAAATTACAATTGTGGTTCACAAAAAATAGAGCCGGCTTATTATTAATTATGTTGATTTTTTAACATGTTGAGTAACTTTATTTTAAATTTTCTTTTAGGCTCAGAAAACAGATCTAGATCACTGAAATTTTTATTAAAATTGCTCGTAAGGCGATGAAGAGGGGCACGCAAGCCAGCATTTGTTCGACTTATACTAGTGGCAAATACAGGCCGTGCGCGCACCTCGCGTCCCTGGCATGTTCTGGGCACTACATAGCACAACTTGTTACTAATATTTAAACAATCATACCAGTTATTGCATAAGTCATACAGAAATGTAGTTTCAAGAAAAGTACGCCTTGTATTCCTCAGGATGTTTTCCTACACCGTTTTGAGAGCAGTGATAATGAAATAATTTACTCAAAGTAACGCGTCTGTCAGGGTTTGAACCCGCGACCTACAACTTGTAAGTCGGAGCCATTACCACTCAGCCACCACTCCTATATTTACATATCTAGGTTAATTTGTACGGAACCCTCAGTGCGCGAGTCTATAATCTTTTGCTATTTGGGATCATTTCTGCCCTGAGCCATAAACACCCGTAAGTATAAAATTCCCATTTTTCTGCCATTCTAGAAGACCGTGATCGGCACCTACCTAATTTATGCAAACTACCCAAAATTCATATTATCTGATCATTAATGCGGAACTGGAAAGGTCATCAAACGGTATTTAAAAACTTGTTTAAATTAATAATATAAACACTTTTAAATGTTTATATTTGTTTAAACAAGTCTTAGATACAAAAGAATATCATTTCACAATTAAATGCAAAATGTCAAACGTGAACAAACGATTGACAAATGTCAAAATATAAACTAAAAATCATCTGCTCAAACATTTAATAATAATAATAATAAGGTAGTCGACATGTGGGAAGAGGACACAGCAGTCATTGTGCAGATAGTCATGACGATCAATGGCTTAATAGCCAAGAGCCTCGACCAACACCTAAGGAGGCTCTCGTTGGGCAGTTGGATCAAGGGCTTGATCCAGAAGGCAGTACTCCTAGACACGGCGCGTATTGTTCGGCGATTCTTCTCTCTAGACCACCGGTAGCTTGGACCCTGTTCCCAATACCGGAGGGCTACCATTTTTTTTAAGAAACATTTAAAAAAAAAAATTAATACTAGCTGTGCCCGCGACTTCGTTCGCGTGGACTACAGGATTTTGAATTTTATTTTCTAAAATAAAAGTAGCCTATCTTACTCCTTATTACATCAGCTACCTGCCAGAAAAAGTCCCGTCAAAATCGGTCCAGCCATTTCAGAGATTAGCCTGGACAAACAGACAGACAGACAAAAATTATAAAAAAAATATTTTGTTATATTTACCGTATATACATATATTCATATGCATGTAGTAAAAGCAATTATTTCAATATTACAGACACTCCAATTTTATTTATATGTATAGATAACATAATAATAATATAAATGACATAATAATAATATTCCACAACTATCACACAGCGCCGTCTAGTCCCAAGCTAAGCACAGCTTGTATTATGAGTATTAGACAACTCAACAAGCAAGCATTTGTCCTGGGTGGGAATCGAAGCCACGTCCACACATACACATAGCCGACTGGACCAAACTCGAGTCGTCGATGGCACGTAGTGTTCCACGAGCGCCTCAAAGAGATATCAGCAAAACCGTAGGAGACCAGCAGGATCAGAGCCTACTGGGGCCATGGGATGATTTCTGAAAGAGAAACCTGTTGTTCTAGCACGCAAAGAGGATCTCGCGCCGGGCCTTGGTTCAAGCTATGGTCCGGAGCGAGGAGGACTGGCAGGCGGTCACCGACTTCTGCGAAGTAGTAATGGCCGCAAAGGAGGAGGCCGACCGCATCAAGCAACGGCGCTCTCGCCGCCGCCGGGATTCCGATCTCGATTTCCGGCCACCGTAGGCGCGGGCTTACGGACACTGAGCAATGGGTAGCTCGCTGTCCGATCGTCCGGTAACTGTCCGGACCAAGCCCAAGTCGACGACGGCACGCACTGTTCCAGCGCGCCTCAAGGAGTTGTCAGCAACAGCAGGGACCCAGCCGGGTCGAAGCCTACCGGGGCCAGTGTTTATAGTTTCGAAAGTCAGCTCGAGCCCCGGCATGAAGTGGGCACTTCGAACGTTTTACATTGTTTTGTACTTCGAGGCCTTAATTGTACAGTCCTGATTTTGTACTCTTGGTGACAGTAATGATCCAATGCAACTAATAGCGCTACCCTCTCATGTACCGGCAGGATTTTACATTCAACAAACAATCTCTCATAGTTTGTTTTTTTACATCGTAGTTTGGTTTTATTGTCTGCCAATTTTTTTATAAATCTAATTTGTAAGGTTTTAATTTTATCCAAGTATGTTTTAAACGTACGTCCATAACATGACAGTCCATAAAAAAGCAGCGAATCCACCAGCGCATAGTATACAACAAACAAAGTAGCCCTGTCCAGCACCATACTGAGGTGGTGGAATTTTACAAGAACCGATCGTAATTTATCACAAAGTTTTATAATATGCGCTTCCACGAGAAATTGGTGTCTATTATTAGGAGTGGGTCTTAGTCAGTAAAAGTCTGTGTCGCCCTTGCGCTCCGCCCAAGAGCGGGAGATGTCTTTGGATGATTTCCCAATTCAATAAAAAAAAAATTCATAATTTTGTAATTCACAAATTATAAACAGTTTTTTTTTATTTATACTAACCGTTCACTAAAAATCAATTTTCTAGTCACCTTATTTACTTCTTAAATTATGTTATAATTTCATGACGTAAAATTAACAAATATACAACAATAGGTACATACAAGTCACGGTTATTTACTTACATGACTTTGTTAAATCAATATTGCTGTGTTTTCGCACTATGTCATGTGTGTGTGATGGGAAAGATCATTCGTATAAAAAGCTGCATTAATTATGCAAAATTAAAGTCAACCTCATTAGCGAAAACAAAGTCAAAAGCCTAGGTACTCAACAGGAATTAAAAAAAACCGGCCAAGTGCGAGTCGGACTCGCCCATGGAGGGTTCCGTAGCAGCAAGTAACATAATATAAAAGTTCTTGTAGGTAGTTCGTTGTAACTTTGATCGATGTTTTAATAATAGTGTATTTTTAGGGTTCCGTAGCCAAATGTCAAAAAACGGAACCCTTATAGATTCGTCATGTCCGTCTGTCTGTCTGTCTGTCTGTCTGTCCGTCTGTCCGTCCGTATGTCACAGCCACTTTTTTCCGAAACTATAAGAGCTATACTGTTGAAACTTTGTAAGTAGATGTATTATGTGAACCGCATTAAGATTTTCACACAAAAATAGAAAAAAAGCAATAAATTTTGGGGGTCCCCATACTTAGAACTGAAACTCAAAAATTTTTTTTTTCATCAAACCCATGCGTGTGGGGTATCTATAAATAGGTCTTCAAAAATGATACTGAGGTTTCTAAAATCATTTTTTTCTAAACTGAATAGTTTGCGCGAGAGACACTTCCAAAGTGGTGGTCCCCTCTAACTTCTAAAATAAGAGAATGATAAAACTAAAAAAAATATATGATGTACATTACTATAAAAACTGCCAACGAAAATTGGTTTGAACGAAATCTAGTAAGTAGTTTTTTTTTAATGCGTCATAAATCGAAAAAAATACACTATTATTAAAACATCGATCAAAGTTACAACACATTACAAGAACTTTTATATTATGTTACTTGCTGCTACGGAACCCTTCATGGGCGAGTCCAACTCGCACTTGGCCGGTTTTTTTAGATATAGGACGTATTAAAAAAAAACTTTTGAGTTTCAGTTCTAAGTATGGGAACCCCCAAAATTTATTGCTTTTTTTCTATTTTTGTGTAAAAATCTTAAAGCGGTTCACAGAATACATCTACTTACTAAGTTTCAACAGTATAGCTCTTATAGTTTCGGAATAAAGTGGCTGTGACATACGGACGGACAGACAGACAGACAGACATGACGAATCTATAAGGGTTCCGTTTTTTGCCATTTGGCTACTGAACCCTAAAAACGGACTCGCGCACTGAGGGTTCCGTTCAAACTTACCTAATGAGAACAGTTCAATTACCGAATTGAGTTACGAAGATTTTTCCGAATCGCTATTTTTTTTTTGTGAAAAACCTAACTAAAGCTTTTCAGATTTTTTTCTACCCTTGTGTGTGCTAAGAGACCTTGCTTCGTGCCAAATTTCATGATTCTAGGTCGACGGGTTGTAGGTATTAGGTATTTTTCTTTATTTATTTATTTCAAGCTTTATGCACAAACAAAAATCTGTACAATGCCTTAGACATTATCTGCCAGTCGACCTTAGGGTGGTGCAGAAACATAACATGGCAGGTGCAACTTAATTAATAGACAAACAGAAGAGAAACAAATATATAATAGTAAATACATACTTAGATACATACACATAAATAAACAATCATCATCATCATCATCATTTCAGCCGACAGACGTCCACTGCTGGACATAGGCCTCCCCCAAGCGTCGCCACAACGAACGATCATGTGCGTCCCGCATCCATCGGATTCCCGCTACCTTCACCAGATCGTCAGTCCACCTTGTAGGAGGCCTTCCAACGCTGCGTTTTCCGGTACGCGGTCGCCACTCCTGAACCTTTCGGCCTCAACGGCCATTCGTTCTGCGAGCAATGTGCCCTGCCCATTGCCACTTAAGTTTGGCAATTCTTTGTGCTATGTCGGCAACCTTGGTTCTCCTGCGGATATCTTCATTTCTGATTCGATCACGCAAAGAAACTCCGAGCATAGCCCTTTCCATTGCTCTTTGGGTGACTTTAAGCCTTTTGATGAGGCCCATTGTGAGCGACCACGTTTCGGATCCATATGTCATCACTGGCAACACACACTGGTAGACTTTCGTCTTGAGACACTGTGGTATGTTGGATGAGAAGATACCGCGTAGCTTCCCGAACGCTGCCCAGCCGAGTCGGATTCGACGGTTGACCTCTTTCTCGAAATTAGATCTACCCAACTGGACTGGCTGCCCGAGGTAGACGTAATCGTCCACAACTTCGAGTATAGAGTCTCCGATCTTGATAGGAGTGGGTGCTACATGGTTGTTTATCATGACTTTAGTTTTGTCAATGTTCATTTTAACACCCACTCTTTCGGAAGCTCTACTGAGGTCATTGAGCATTGTACTGAGCTCTTCTGTTGTCTCAGCCATGACTACTATGTCGTCGGCAAACCGAAGGTGAGTGATGTACTCGCCATTGACATTAATGCCTAGTCCACTCCAGTCCAGAACCTTGAAGACATCCTCCATTGCGGCCGTGAACAGTTTCGGAGAAATGACGTCTCCCTGCCTCACACCTCGCTGCAGGAGGATAGGTTTCGAAGTCTGGTCCTGAAGTCGGACTGACATAGTGGCGTTTTCGTACAAACACTGCAGCACCTCGATGTACCGATAGTCAATCTGGCACCGTTGGAGAGACTGCAGTACAGCCCAAGTCTCGATCGAATCAAAGGCTTTCTCGTAGTCCACAAACGCTAGGCAGAGAGGCAGATTATGCTCCTCGGTCTTCTGTATAACCTGTCGTAGCGTATGTATGTGGTCCACGGTGCTGAAGCCTTTTCGGAATCCGGCTTGTTCGGGAGGCTGGAAGTCGTCGAACCTGCGCGCGAGACGAAGACACGACGAGACGAGACAAATAGCCAGACTTATAATAATACCAATGTTTTAGAATCCCACAAATCCATGTTCATGGAACCAATAGTCTCAGTAGAAATGGCTACTATAATTAAAAACCTCAAAAATACAAATAGTACAGGATATGATGACATTAAAACTAGCGTGGTGAAATCAGTGTGTTCTATAGTGGCACCAGTATTAAGTGATATAATAAACAGTTGTATAGAAAAGGGGGTTTTTCCAGAAGCTCTGAAAATCTCGATCATCAAGCCGTTACACAAAAAAGGAGATAAAACAAAAATGTGTAATTATAGGCCGGTAGCATTGATTCCAATTTTCTCGAAAATTCTCGAGAAAGTCATTTATAATAGACTAAACAATTATTTTGAAAAACACAACATATTTTGTAAGGAACAAATGGGGTTCAGACGAAACAAAACGATTAATATGGCAGTGTACAATTTTCTTAGAAAGATACACCACAACATGGACAACAGAAAATCTGTTGCTGCAATGTACATGGACATGACACGAGCATTTGATTACGTTGATCATAAAAGATTATTAAAAAAACTCTATAGTTATGGTATTCGAGGCAATGTGCTTGAGCTTATACGATCGTATTTGGAAGGCAGGAAACAGTTTACTCAAATCAGTCAAGTAAATATCAAGTCAAAAACTGAAACTGTATATTCCTCAAGTACGAGAGAAATTTTGTATGGTGTTCCTCAAGGGTCTGTGCTGGGTCCATTGCTTTTTATTTGCTACATAAACGATTTTCCTAAAGTAACCACTCGTCAGATGTGCTTATTTGCAGATGATAGCACAATTGTTTTCGACGAGGGTAATTTTAATGAAATTCAAGAAGACATAAACACAAACCTGGTTTCAATTATAGAATGGTTAAATGATAACAACCTTAAAATTAATTTATCGAAAACAAAAATAATGGACTTTAAACTCCGACAAAGAAAACAAACACAGTACCAAATACAATACAAAGGAGACGCAGTACTGGAAACGAATACAACAAAGTTTTTAGGACTACACATCGATAATGATATGTCCTGGAAAACCCAAATTGATAGTGTTTGTCTGAGACTTTACCGATTTTCATACGCCCTATATATGCTAGGTAAAATTGCAAATAAAGCTGCTACCATGGATATGTAGCCTCCACATTAAGGTATGGACTCATATTTTGGGGTAATGCTGCTAATGTATCCACAGTATTATTGGCACAAAAAAGATGCGTCCGAGCCATCTGCAAGCTAAAAACAACGGATACTTGTAAGCCTCACTTCAGGGATTTAAAGATTTTGACAGTACCGTCGCTGTACGTGTATGAGGTTTTGATATTCGTTAAAACAAATATTCACTTGTTTAGTCACGTGGAAAGTCAACGTCGCTCAGATAATTTGAAAACACTATTCGCCAGAACTGCTTTCGCTTACAAAAGTATATATGCAATGGCACCAAAGTTATATAATAAACTACCTTGTCATATTAAAAACTGTAAAAATATTAATGAGTTCAAAAACAAACTCTTTAAGCTACTCAATGACAAAGTTTATTATTCGGTAAAAGAGTATCTGGATGACAAATTTTTATAATTCATATTATTATTATTATTATTATTTTTTATATATATATTTTTTTTTTGTATTACGCAATCTACTGACATTCTGTATTTTTTCATTTTTATTTTATTGACATTTCTCTTTATTTTGTGACATTTTTTCTTATTTATTATGACAATTTTTTTTTATTATTATGGCAGTTTTATTTTTTTGACATTGTATAAATGATTGAGTAATTAAATTAAAATTTTCTTAGTGCGTTCTGTACTTGACCAAATTTTGTATGCCTATCGGCGGGACATGGACTGTACAATCAACATATTATTTATGTATATTGAAAACACCTTTATTTACCTGTGTTCACAAAATAAACCATTTTGATTTTGATTTTTTTGATTTTGACGATTCGTGATGACTCTGGAAAACAGATTGTAGACATGGCTCAGAAGTGAGATGGGCCTATAATTCTTCAGTAGGGCCTTGTCGCCCTTCTTAAAGAATTGTACCACCACGCCTCCGCTCCATGCCTGTGGCGTTTTTCTCTCGAGTATGACGGAATCAAACAGCTTCTGAAGGGCCTTAAGGATCGGTTCTCCACCCGCCTTCAAAAGTTCGGCCGTAATTCCGTCGTCACCCGGCGCCTTATTGTTATTAAGCTGCTTCAGAGCCATCCTAATCTCGTACAGGCTGACGTCCGGGATATCTTCGGTATAGTGTCGGCTCAATCTAGCTCTTGGGTCGTTTGCTAGATTTGCAGTGGGTTTAGTGATTGACGTGTACAACTGTCCATAGAAAGCCTCGATCGCTCCTAGAAGTTCTGGTTTGGCGGATAATTATGACCCTGCCATCTTCGGTCTTCAGTTTCGTGAGCTGGCTCTGCCCAATAGACAGATCTCTTGCAAACACCTTGGAGCCCTTATTTCGCTCAATCGCGTCTTGATTTTTCCCGTATTATAATGACGGAGATCGCGTTTCAAGGACTTAGAGATCCGTTTATTGAGCTGCCGATATGTGTACGAATCGTCTGAAGACTGCAGAATCATCTCACGCTTCTCCTTCATGAGCTGGAGAGTTTGATCGGTGACCCTCTTGCTCTTATTTGTACGAGTCTTAAAGAGTTTAGAGCCGACCGTATGGACAGCTTCCACGAACCCATCGTTGTATTCGTCCACGGAGCTTCTTAAGCATTCGAAACGATTTTGAAGTTCGAGCTGAAAGCTTTCGGAGTTATGGATTTGGATCTGTGCAGGACGGAGCGTAGACTTCATCAGTCGAGATCTTTCAAGCTTGACATTGATATTCAATGTGCCTCTTACCATGCGGTGATCACTTCCGGTTTTCACCCTATTGATCACGGAGACATCATTGAATATTTGCTTCTTCGTCGACATGATGAAATAAACAATGCTGTAGTGAAAAAACAAATCCAACCAATTAGCGCGGTGAAGATTCTACCAACATCTTGCGAATATGCTCACGTGCCTCACCTTAAAAGAAAATCGGCTTGTTGCCATCCTGATATTCAGAGGGAGCGCTTTCCAAAGAGATATTGCCTGGACGAAAAAGGAAGAGTGGATAAGCCCAGAGCGGTGTGAGGGACATCGTAGAAGACGATTATTAATATATCGAATTGTGCCCAATACAATAATAATATATGTGTGTGCTTTTTATTTATTATCTAAAAAATACATTTGTTTCCTTGTTTTCTTAATAATCTTTTCTTTTTGCGGACGCCTCTTTCTGCGAAATAGTACTTAGGTACTACTTCGCAGAAAGAGGCGTTCGCCTGCCATTCCTCCTCGCCGAACCAGGGCCTCTCGCGAGAGGTCGCTGCCGGCCATACCTATCTACCTCCACCGTATGCTCCACCATGTCCTCCACGCAATACCCTATATGGTCCTTATAATCCACTTTTACGTTTACTTAAATTCATCAAATCGTAGCATAAAAGACACTGACCTTGTTTAAAACTGGTTGTCGACTGATAACGAAATTAGTAATTTAATAGCCGAACACATTAAGCTTAATATTTAATTTAATACGGTAAATTAATCGCATAATAAAGATTAAAGCGTTAGTAGGGGAATCCGGAATGCTTTTGCAGTTACTAAAGCGTCATGGGGACCTAATGGATTATGAAGATTGGGTTCTAAAATTAAAATATCCATGACAGGTTTCCATTTTAGTGAAGGGAGAGCAGCTTGTAAGAATTTTCAAAAATGTAAAAAAAAGTCACATCGAAATTCTGTCGAAAATTTATTTTCTTTTTATTTTGAAGGCAATCCTATCAGGATTACGAAAAATATATAATCTGACGGTTTTCATGGTGCGATGTAGATAAAACCATCGATAAATGCAATATTATCGACGTTCCTAATAAAATTATCTTAGCAAACTGTGGTAAAAAAGGAATGTACTAATCAACAAAATATTAATAGGAACTGTAGAGTTCCTATTAATGTTTTGTTGATTAGTAGTGTTTTGTTTTGTTGTTTTGTTGTTGGTTAGTATTTTGTAGGTTGTAGAATCTAACTTTGTGACTCGCCTATTTGCTTATAAGACATAAGTAAATGGCTAAAATTGACAGATTATTGAAATATACACTTTTCTGTATGTACTTAACTTACCTTGTATTAATCTGACGCGCTCGAGTTTTTCCTATGATAAATTTTTTTACTAATCTGACGGGCTGCCCTCAACGCACCTCACTATATATGGGTGCAAGGTTTCTCCCCATATGATTTTCTGACGCGCTCGAGTATAGCGAAAAATCCCAATCTGGCCGCCCATCATCACCATCATCATATCAGCCGAAAGACGTCTACTGCTGGACATAGGCCTCCCCCAAGCGTAGCCGACCGACCGGTCCCGTGCGTCACGCATCCATTGGATTCTCGCGACCCTGACCAGGTCCGGCCGCCTGTACTACGTGCCTAATCCTCGGTCTGGCTTGATGCCTGGTGAAAAACAAAAGATGAGCGAGCGAGGTGTAGCTAGGGGATTAGAGCAGGGTACAGACTGTTCATGTTGTAACGTAACATGCAAGGTAACATGAAAGCAGCATTTCATAGGTGTGGATGCAGCGCACGCACGAACCGAGCATGAACCTTCTCTTCTCACATAGTTGTAAGAGCGGATCCAGCTTTGGCGCCACGGGGGGGTCAAATAGTCGTGTTTTTTTTTTGGTGGGTAAAAATCATCGAAATGATATCCCCCGCCCTTGGGCAGAGCGAGAGATAGTGTCAGACTCTTACTGACTAAAAACCCACCCCGTTCCTTCTTGCCTTTCTTGCCGGGGCCCAGCTTCCCTTTCGGATAACACTGGACCCAGTAGGCTTCGACCCGGCTGGGCTCCTGCTGTTGCTGATAACTCCTTCAGGCGCGCGGTAGCGCGCAGAGCTCGTCGTCGACGTCTTGGGCTCGATCCGGACAGTTACCGGATGGTCGGATGATAATATAATGATGATAATATAATAATATAATATAATATTCCACAACTATCACACAACGGCGTCTAGTCCCAAGCTAAGCAGAGCTTGTGTTATGAGTACTAGACAACTGATAAACATACTTATATATTTATAAATACATACATATTATAGATAAATTACACCCAGACACAGAACAAATGATCATGCTCATCACATAAACATTTGTCCTGGGTGGGAATCGAACTCACGACCTGCGGCATAGCAGTCAGGGCCACTAACCACTAGACCAACAGGCCAGTCAATGAGCTACCCATTGCTCGCAGTCCGCAAGCCTGCGCCTACGGTAGCCGGAAATCGGGTTCGGAATCTCGGCGGTGACTGGGACGCTGTGAGCGCCGTTGCCTGATGCGGTCGGCCCCCTCCTTTGCAAGCATTATTGCATCGCAGAAGGAAGCGACCGCCTGCCACTCCTCCTCGCTCCGGACCATGGCCTGTACCGGCGCGAGAGATCTCTGCCCAAGCGGGGCACACCTCCACCGTGTCTTCCGGGCATTCCGCACAGTGGCGACACCCGGGCGTCATGCAGGAACCTCCCGAACTTACCATGTCCGGTGAGAATCTGCGTCATGCGGAAGGTGAGGACGCCAAGAGGTCTTTCCAGCCACGCCTCAAAGAAGGGCACTGGGTTGCGATAGTCGCTGACGCCATTTCACCATGAGATCCCGCCGGAGCTCTGGCCGCCATGCCGCACCATCTGTATTGCCATTACCCTCTAGAATGCGTTCAGCTGGGCCTTCGGTTGCTGACGCAGCAACGGCGCCCCATAAAGGGCCATGGACCGAACGATTCCAGCGTACCGCCTCCAGCAGGAGGCGTCTGGACCCCCAAGGTTGGGCAGGAGTCGCTATAAAGGTACCCCGTCACATAGTCGTGGTCAAGTCACACTATTTAATTTTTATAATAATATATACAGGACAGAATGGAAGAAGAAAACGTGTTGCGCCGACCCCAAATAAAATGGGACAAGGGCAGGAAGAAGAAGAAGAAGAAGAATAATATATACAGGTAAAAACTAGGTACATAAAATCAATATTGTGCCAAAAAAAAATGTAAACATTATGTTTAACAATTTTAATTAGTGGTCAACCTACGTCCTGGACCTAGCCCAGGGGGGGGGGGTCATGACCGCCATGACCCCCCCCCCTGGATCCGCCCTTGCATAGTTGAAAGTTCACACGCGTAGTGTGCACGGTTCGAGCGCGCCAGGCGTCCACAAGATGGGAATTTTGTTACATTGCTTGTTATGTTATAGCAATTTCTACTGGTTTCACGCCCTAAGGGCAAAAAAAACTGGGGCCCCGTTTTTAAGTTGGAAATCATCAAATTAATAATCTCTCCTGTTCTGATTTTTTCGATAGTATAAAATAAGAGGTTTTGTTAATTAGGTTTTGCCCACCCCCCAGGTTTAGGTAGCTTTTTATTTGCTGGCAATGTGGCAACTTAAGTTTCAATTTTTTGGCCGATTTTTTTCAAGTGAAGTTCCGTGGCTCTTTTAATTATTCACAAATTGTAATGTAAAAATTATTGTAGTTTTCAATTTTAACCGGCTAGAAAACACAACTGTGGAATTATTATGATATGACACACGCTATCTCAGTAAAATGGAATTGGCAATTTTATTTTATTTGACTATCTCAAAAAAGCTTATGGTCATATTTGCCGCTAAATACTGCAAAAACATTGGAGTGTATTATTATATTATATCTAATGAACTTTAAATGATAAATAGACAAAGTGCAATGTTCCAAAAATTAACTGAGTCTAGACCTAAAATCTCAATTACCAAGTCGTGATACCTAAAAAAAGTTCTTTATTTGTTTATGTCAATCTGACAGTGACTGTCAAGTTGACATAAACAAATTGATAAAAATGACGTGGAGACGAGGTTATGAATTGTAGAAAAATATATGTTTTAACAGAAACAGAAGTGATAAGATAGTTTAAATTATTAATAAGTAGCCAAAAAGCACAAGATGATCGAGATCACAGACACTCAGAGTAAGTATTTTCATTTTTAAGTCAGAGTTCTAAGTTTTGCGATTTTTTCGATAATTTAGCAACAAAAACGTATTTATTTCAGTCAATACTATTTATCAGAAAGCTTATAGATTATTATCAACATCTCTAAGATGTTTCCTTTTTATAACGCGTCGAAAATTGATCATAAATTGTAAAATAATCGTAAGAATTTGGACCCAAAATGATGGCACTTTATTTCAATACATATAAAATTTTAATACTAAAATCAATTCTATCACCTATTTTGGTCACCTCCTTAATTTTAAAGACACGTCTCATCCCTGTGACCATGGCAATACCTGTGTTTACATCTTTGTTTTTGTATGAAATATGATAGATAGGTTTCTTGTGACAGATATTCCTTTAATTGATAAATCTCAATATTATGACGAATTTGTTCCATGTTAAAAGCCTATAGACCGACAGGGTTACATTTATTATCGTTGTTGTGACTTTAAGACCTCTTATATATCACTTTTGGCAATCACTTTTTTACGCTACCCTTTTTAACATTTTGAAGCTCTATTAAATGCAAAAAATCTCATAAGTATATGACAATTTATACATTATTTGTTTTCCGATTTCAAGACCAACAATGTGCTTCCTAAAAAAATACTTCTTTTACATTTAATTCATTAAACCCCAAATGAACGCCGGCGTTCGCGCATCTATAGCCTTACTATTGTGTCTCAAATTGATGGTATCTGAAAACCTTTCAAAACGCCGGTGTTCACTTGGGGTTTAACTTTTCAGATAACATCAAGTTGAGACACAATAGTAAGACAATAAATGCGCGAACGCCGGCGTTTCGCTTGGGGTTTAATGAATTAATGACTTATACCCCAAGCGAACGCCGGTGTTCACTCTCATTGTCTTTCTATTGTCTCTCTAAATACAGTATTCAAAAGGATAAGGTTATTTGCAAACAAAATAACCTGCACAGTGTCCAGTGTCAATTATTTCTCGTTTTTTGAGTAAAGTGACAGACAAATAAATTTTTGCATCAGAAATTAGCTCAAGAACCTTATGGTATTTTTACTGTTATCAATAATCAGGGAATCTGTTCACTTTTCTGCTGAAATAGTGTAATTTGTAGAATATTTTTAACACTATCAGGATTGATAACTTTATAATCTTTAATTATGAATGATTCTTGATTGATTTATTCTTGAACAATTACAATTATATATGAATATTAAACTTAAAAACTAGGATCACACACGCACTTAAAACAAAACTAGGAGTAATGACTAATAATAATTAAATGTCAAAAAAAAAGTTACAAAAAAAAATGTCAATAAATAATTTAGTAATTATAATTATAATGTCAATGAATAATTTAGTAATAATTATGTCAATGAATAATTTAATAATAACAATGTCAATAAATATTTATAGTAATAAAAATTTAAAAATTAAATTCAAGGGTAAAATGTTCTGATTATTTTCTTAATCAGTTTTTAGCAGTGGGAAATTATTGAATAACTTTTCCCGCTCTGGGTGGAGGGTGAAGAAGTGTCAGACTTATTGTATTGTGTGTTGGACAGATCCACTTCATGAATAAAGCAAGCATTATACGCATTGATGTTACAAATATCTCATTAGATCCACCGATCGATTTCATAATTGTTGATTTTGATAAGTTTGGTAATCGACTGATATAATGGCGTCATTATGACTTTCCAATGGTCAACCACTGACACTCCGTGGCATAGAATTTTAATGTCGTACATATTCAGAAATGAATGTCTGACAATTAATTTTGCAGTAATCTCAAAAATTTTGACAGTTCCTTTGATCAGTGACCTACCATTAGAACGTCATTGTGCAGTCATTGCTTTCGTTAATCATGATATTGTCATTCTACCACAACTCTGGTACGAGACTATTGACCGATTAATTATCTGTACCTCTACCATGAGTTTAAAGCAATAGTATTTGTCGGTACTTGTTACCGACTACGTAAATATTTTGTATGGCAAAATTTGCTTCCGTAAGTGACCGCTAGAGGCGCTGTAAAATTTGCCATACAAAATATTTACGTAGTCGGTATCGAGTATCGACAAATAATATTGCTTTAAACTCATGGTAGAGGTACAGAAAAGCAGACTACGAAATTTTAGCAAAGTGACAATAGGATCGTGGTGGAATGAGGATCATTCCACCACGATCATCCCATCATTGTCACTTTGTTAAATTTATAAAAATAGCAGAAACATATACAGGCTGACTTTTGAAATGTTGGTTAGTCAAAAAAGTGAAGCTAAATTCCATGTTCAAAGCGTAGATTTCTATGGAGAAGAACTCATTCTTTTAAATCATATTATTTGTGACATATAATCTTTGTAACTATACTAAAATCTTTTGTTATTTAATTTCAGAAATAGGCGTAGGCCTGGCCGGGTTCGGCATGACATTCCTCTTCTTGGGAGTTCTGCTGTTATTTGATAAGGGCCTACTGGCTATAGGAAATGTAAGTAGACATTTGTGTTTCATCATCATCATATCAGCCGAAAGACGTCCACTGCTGGACATAGGCCTCCCCCAAGCGTCGCCACAACGACCGGTCCTGTGCGTCTCGCATCCATCGGATTCCCGCAACCCTTACGAGTAGCCTGATTCACGTAAAATCAAACAAGCCAAATATCGTTGAAGTTTTACAGACGTTCGATCGAAGTCCTATCCAAAAGCGGTATTCACGATCTATCGACTTATTTCCAGTTACATTGATAAGTATTCTACCAGGATAATGTAATACAGATGTTTTTTTTAAATCGACGAATTTCAAACGATTATAAAATCGGTGTCGTTCAAACTCGATTGATGGATGTGAATACGGAAATGGTCTAAACTACTAAATCGCTACGATATCGTTACGGTTTTCATTACGTGAATCGGGCTACAGGTCATCGGTCCTCCACTGCGATCGCCAATCCGCCTGCCAAACGTGGCGATTATGGCAACCCCCCTCCCCCAATATTAGTGTTTATTATTTATTTAATGACGTGTTTTTGGTCTGGTGGTCAGTGTCCCTGATAATGCCGGGAAGCCCACTCCTACGGTGGCTGCAAATCGGAGTCAGGATCCCGGTGGCTGGGTTATAATGAAGGCCGTTCCCTCACACGTGCGGCCGCCTCGTTCGCTAGTATTACTGCTTCGCAGAAGGAGGCGACCGCATGCCATTTCTCCTCGCTCCAGACCATGGCCTACAGGACAGGGCGTCGCGAGAGAGGATTCGGACTGGCTTATTGGCCTTATGGTTAATGGCCCTGACTGCTATGCCAGCGGTCGTGGGTCCGATTCCCACCCAGGACAAATGTTTGTGTGACGAGCACGATCATTTGTTCTGTGTCTGGGTGTAATTTATTTATAATATTATGTATGTATTTAGAAATATATAAGTATGTTTATCAGTTGTCTAGTAGTTTGAGATTAGATGGCATTGTGTGGAAGCTGCGGAATATTATCTCCTTTATTTGCGTTTTAAACATACATATTTTATATATTTTTAATATTTCTTGAAACACATATATAAAAAAAAATATAAAGAAATAGTATTCCGCCGGTGTCGGGAGCAGGGACCAAGCTACCGGTGGTTAGGGCTCCAGAGACAGGAACATCCTCACAATGCGAGCCGAATCGAGGAGTACTGCCCTTCATCATCATCAAACCCTTGATACAGACACGCAACGACATCTTCGACAGATGGCCGTCGAGACTTTTGGCCATCAGGCCGTTGGCGGTAACAGCAATCGGCACAATGACAGCCGTGTCCACATTCCACATATCGACAACCTCATGTGCTAATTCGAGATATTTGGTTTGCTTTTCTTTCTCAGCTTTCAGAATTTTATTATTATTATGCTTATAAAACTTCCATCCTTCCAGATTCTCTTTATCAGCGGGCTGGCCTGCGTCATAGGGCTCCAGCGGACGTTTTTCTTCTTCTTCCAGCGGCATAAGATCAAGGCCTCGGTGGCGTTCTTCGGAGGCATCTCCATCGTACTCCTGGGGTGGCCCATGATCGGTATGATCGCTGAGATATATGGGTTCTTACTGCTGTTCCGGTGAGTTAAACATCATCATATTCTTAGTCTTTCTCCAACTAGCTTGGCTTTCGGTCTAACAAGATGCGGCTGAATGCCCGTGTTTTACATGGAGCCACACACGCATATACAAGCAGAGCTGGTGGTCCTCGACACCACGGTGCGAGCAGGCCAAGCAGGCCATACCACACCTAAATAATGCCGGCACAAAAAATCTCAAGCGACTGGACAGTGCAAGCCTGCACCTTCCATCATGACCATCACTGGACACTGCACACTGAATAAGCTCCTCCACACTATAGGCATCACAGACAGTCCACTACGCAGAGCATGCTTGGAGGAGACATTTGTGCATGTGCTCCTAGACTGCACAGGTGTCACTGAAATATGCACACGAACCTTAGGATCCCCGAACTCCCTTATAGATGCTATGAAAAACCCGAGAGGCCTAATCTACTCGTATATATGTAAAAATCAATGCCACTTTTTGTTGTAATTTTATAACTCAAGAACGGGCTCACCTATCCAAACCAAATGTTTAGGCTTTGTTCGGACTATTTAGTAGATGGTTTATGTGAGGTTTGGTAGGGTAGATTAGGGTATAGTAGGGTGGAGTAGAGAAGAGTGGGAGCGAAGCCGCGCTGGCAAAAGCTTGTCTGTTTATGAAGAGAGGTGGGCTGGTTGAAATAAGCCCATCAAAGGCTATGGCCGTCATGGCCCACGTACACGTCTGTCCGTCCGTCTGTCACTAGGCTGTATCTCATAAACCGTGATAGTTAGACAGTTGAAATTGTCACAGATTATATATTTCCGTTGCCGCTATAACAACAAATATTTAAAAACAATAAAATAAATACTTAAGGGGCAACAAATTACTATGACTGACTGTTCCGAATAAAGGCTCGGAGCCGCGCTCGACTGCGGACAGGCACTATCGCCCGCGTCCCTGCACCCGCACCGCCAGACTGGTCAAACAAATCGTGCGCGTACCTGCACCCACGCCGCACTGCCAGTCTAACCCGGGAATCTTTAAGTCGAGAGTGAATAGGTTTCTTCTAGGTAAGCGCGTTCCATCGTTGACCGCATCGTCGCTTTCCATCAAGTGATCATCAAGCGCGAATCTATCTAAGTCGAGAGTGAATAGGTTACTTCTAGGCAAGCGTGCTCCATCGTCGGTCACATCATCGTTTACCATCAGGTGAGATAGTGGTCAAACGCGAGCCTATCAATAATAAAAAAAATAAAAAAAATCTACAATTAAAAAAAAAACCAAGCACTTACTGTTATTGATAACCAAGCACATACTGTTATTGATTTTGTTGTATATTTCCTTCCACAGAGGGTTCTTGCCGGCAGCCGTGAACTTCCTAAGGATGGTGCCAGTGCTGGGATCCCTGCTCAGTCTACCGATTATTAGAGGAGTAAGTTTATACTGCATTATACGAACAGGCTTACTAGCTTGATCATCAAGATCATTTCAATCGAAAGATGACCACTATTGGATATAGGCCTCCACCAAGTGTCGCCATATCAACCGGTCTTTTGCGCGACCTGCGACCCTCACCAGGTCATCGGTCTACTTTGTGGGAGTTCTTCCAAAGCTGCTTCTTCCGGCACGCGGTCGCCACTCGAGAACCTTTCATTCCCATCGACCATCTGTTCTTCGAGTATGTGCACTTAGGTTTGGCGATTCTTCGAGCTATGTCGGTAACCTTGGTTCTCCTGCGGATATTTTAATTTCTGATGTGATCACGCAAGGAAACTCCGAGTATAGCTCTTTCCATGGCCCTTTGGGTGACTTTAAGTCTTCTGATGAGGCCTATTGTAGGCGACCACGTTTCGGAGCCATATGTCATCATTGGCAAAGTGGCACCACACACTGATTTTGGCCTTGAGGCACTGGTATGTTGGAAGAATCTCTTGAGAAATACTGAACATGGTTTCTTTGACATCGACCCACAAATGAATACCATGGATATAAATACCGTTAAATTTTAATCGTTTTAATCCTAATAATGAATAATCGACGTTGCGTACTTACTACCTACAGGTCATTGAACTCGCTCAGCTGACGTTTTCTTAAAGAAATTAATTTCGTACATGCGTAAATTTAATACGAGTTTTGAAAAAAAGTACTTTATTTTTTAATCTTAACTTTACAAATCGATAGTGTTTCATGTACCGGAACGACCCTCAACGGGATTAAAACGATTAAAATTTAACGGTGTATAGTTGAAATATATTAATACAATCTTTTTTCTGTGTTTCTTTAGATCGTGGACAGAATAGCGGGTGACAATGGACGCAACATGGTATGATACTAGTGCGTACTACATACATATATGTAATGTTACATATAAATAATATATGAGTAGTGTATGAACTATAAACTGAGTGTCTGTGAAGTGCAGTGTTGCTATTGTAAATTATTAATTTTCCATTTTTTTTGTGTGTGTGTGGGTAGTTTTTGATTCGGGGAATAAGAAACTTTAAAAGTGGTTATGTATTTGAAGTTTAATACTACAATGTGTATGTCTGTGGGAGGTTCTTTTTTTTACCGAGTATCGGCCAACAAAAAAATGTGACGGAGGTGTATTTCGGCCACTCTGTCACGCAAATAAAAAAAGTTAAATATGTTTTTTTTTTTTAATTTAAAGACCTTGGATAATTATCCAAAAAAGAACACCCAAATACCCACCCGATACTACTATAATAATGAATACACTTAAAATATGTCAAAAACAATACAATTCGGCGCGCAGTTTTCCACGCGCGCGTTAAAGAGATGTCAGCAAAACCGAAGGGGTCTAGCAGGGTCGAAGTCTACTGGAACTAATGGTTGAATGGTTTACGGTTTAGGTGTGACTGACGTTTACTTACTAACAGTAAACGTCTGACACGTCCTCTCGCTCCTACCGCAAAAAAAGAGTGTCCAACCCGAGATACATTTCCATACAATCGTTCTTACGAGATTATGACGTCATTACACATCTTTCTCTAGATATTTGAGAATCACATATCTTGTGGTTATTATCTAGATTTCCATTGATATCAAAACATTTTGTGTAAATCACTTCCCGTAAAAACCTCTGAAAATCTACTTCTTTGTGCGTTCCTTTCACTTTTTGTACTTGTAAATTATAAAACATAAAAAAAAAAAATATAGGAACATCAACTTAACCCAGATTCTGAATGACGGAAACTCAATCCAATAACTTTTAAGGCACTAGATTTGAAAGTTTTCTAACATTAGTTTATAAATATTGAACGAATTTGAAAATTTATTTTGCGAGTCCGTCTAAAGTTACTTTTTGAAACAAACAATAAAAAAAAATGAGTCAAATACTTAATCGTGATAAGTCCCCTTAAGAATCAAACCCACACACACAGGGCTGGGATGTATGTCTGTGTAATATATGTGTATACGGATGGATAGATTTTGATGCGGTTTTACTGTTTAGTAAATCTAATTATGTTTGTAAACCGATTTTGTTGAATCGGCTTAAAAATCCTTTAACGACTGGTTAGCCGAAATGTCGATCGGTTTTTTGAAGTGGAAACTTCTTTGAACTTGCTGAGCACTGATATTGGTTGAAACCACAAAACAGATAGGAACAGAAGTCAATCTCATGTATGTATTTCACTTTTCGTACCTACGCTCGGCGGTCGCGCTAGGGTTGCCGTCTTGACGCGCGATTCGCGCGGCTCTGGGCACGGTGGCGATGGCGACAGCAGTTTCTATCTTAACTGTTAATCGATTATAGAACATAAGGCTAATACAGCTTATGCTGCAGTAAATACGTACTGAAACGTAAACATGTCATATTTTATTTTTAAACATCCACAGTAAAAAAATCCGAGGTTTTGATAATTTTAACGCTCCAGTGCACTACTGGTAGCCTAAAAAACGGTTCACCTATTAATGTTGAATAACGTTTTTTCTTCCATTTTTGCACAAAAAAGTTCATAGACGCGTATTCTCAAGCGGATGGCACTCGCGCTCGTACTGGGTCGTACTAACCTAACCTAACCCAACCGTTCCGAGATGTCCGTGAGCGGTGTCTATGTGCGCGTTGCTCGAGCGTACTTTATATGTAGATTGACTTCTATACCTATCTATCTTTTATGATCACACGCTCGGCTATGTTATGTAATTGATAAATCGTCCAGCGTCCTGCTAGCAGGACTTTCAGTCCTTCCGGTAGGACGCACCTTTTTTAATGAATATTACGTGATCGGTCCTGCTGATAGGATTTGTAAAAATACAAGTTGATAGTCGGTTTCTTTCTGATTGTAGGAGTGTTTGTTGCATCATTCTAGCATCATTGTGAGCGAGATGGCCACGATATTTAGCCGTGGAGATCGCGTGCGCTCGCTAGAATCTCACTGCGATGCGCCGGGAACGAATAACGCGTGGGGTCGTCAACAATTTGGTGATGCATTTGCAACATCTTATTGTTGTGGCTGACATTTTATTATCAAATTCGTTTTGTAGAAGATCACATGTAAGAAGCACTTTCAAAATTCGCAACCACAAAAGACAACAGAAAGCCAGCTACTACTGTAAAAATGATTATGTGGAAAGCGATGCGTCTTCTGTGCTCCTCAAACAGAGCGCAATTGTTTCGAATACCATGTAACAAACGGAATTGCAGCTTAATGTTTTTTTTTCTTTATTATTTTTCTGTTGATTAAAAACTGTAAAATGATTGATCATTCACGAGTTTAATTTTTATTAGCCAACTTATCTAACGCAAAAGCAATTAGAACCCGATTGCAGCTATCAATATCAATAACAATTTCGTCTAAAACGATCAAATTGTTTAGGAGGAGACAAACACAATTACAGAAGAATTATAATTATATAGAAAGAAACACAATAACTTTTTCCCGCGTCCACGTAGACGAAACCGCGTGAAAAGTATTGAATGGTATAATACTTTATAAAATAAAAAAATGAATTCTACAATTGTAATTACAACATTGAGTACCTACCAAAAGAATATAAACATATCAATGTATTAGAACAATAAATTTATGTTACCTACCTTATCGTTTATTTCAAATAAATAAATAATTAAAAGTGGGTAGTTCAAAATGTTTGTTTCCCCTGATTTAGTAATTTGTCTGAGTCGTCCTGCCAGCAGTCGGCGTGCTGCCAGAAGGACGAGCGTCAAATTTCATACAAATTAAAGTCCTGCTAGCAGGACTTTAAAAGTCCTTCCAGAAGAGCTTCTAGAAGGACATTTTTTTGGACGATTTATCATAATACTTGTTCGGGTGAGGTCGGCTCGAGTCGGCCGAAGTTACCCGAACGTTTCTGATTATGTGTTGTTTACCTCGCCTTGAAGAAGTTTTCACTTCTGACGTGTGTTTAAGCACACACCGTTCTTTTTAAATCTAGTTATGCCATGTTTCTGAGGGCTTTAGATACATTATAAATGGCTAATGATCCGGCAAAGTTATCTGTGATCGGGAATCGATCAATACATTTATTGAAATTTTATGAAATTTCACTTTATACATTGCATTTGTATATATTATGTATGTGTCGCAGTAAGATAGATAAAGCCGTAACATAATTATATCCCTAGGGATATAATTATATGCCGTAACATAGTTATACGAAAGCGATTCTTTACTATCTCACTAGGAATATAGTTATAAAACTGTCCAAGTTTAGTGATATACTTATATTACTAGATTAAGTTTAGTGAAATAGCTTTCGGAGTGTGCGGCGCAGGCGGCGCACTGTTCCCGCGCGCCTCAAGGAGTTGTCAGCAACAGCAGGGGCCCAGCTGGGTCGAAGCCTACTGGGGCCAGGGTTATATAGTATGAAGGCTAGAAGGAACGGGGTGGGTCTTTTAGTCAGTAAGAGTCTGACACTATCTCCCGCTCCGCCCAAGAGCGGGGGTTGTCATTGAATGATTTTTTAGATGTCATGATTCCTCTTCTTGTCTGAACAAAAATTAAAAAATACTTTTAAAGAAACCAAGATCTCAACTTGTTGATAAGAAATAAAGATATCTCAAAACTGTTTGGCTTTTAAAAGATTTTTAATGTTTGATTAGTTTTAATTGTATTGTTAATGTTTCAATTCCAAAAAATATGATCGTTTTAATTATAATTACAACTGCAGGATACATAAAGTTGATTTATTAATAAAGATAAAACCAATAAAATTTTGTTTTATTTAATTATATATGGTAGATTTCTATTTCTAAGCTTAATCAAGTAATGGCTCTGTCTCAAAAAAATGGCACACTTTTGAAATTTTTTCAATTTTTCAAAAATGTTTGAGAATAAATAAGCTTTAATATTAATAAATAGACTTTTTTGAGACAAACCCTAATATATTTATAACACTGAACTTAATCTAGTAATATAAGTATATCACTAAACTTCGACGGTTTTATAATTATATTCCTAGTGAGATAGTAAAGAATCGCTTTCGTATAACTATGTTACGGTATATAATTATATCCCTAGGGATATAACTATATTACGGCTTTATCTATCTTACTGCGACATATGTATTGTTTCCACTTTCATTACATTAGCTTATCTCCCGTGGTTGTTAGGTTACTGCTCAATAGGCTTAGGGCTATATTTCACCGAGACACCATGGCGGCGCGACCAGTCGCCGCTACCAACAAAATCTCAGCTCTATAGAGAGTTACTCAGCTGGTGTCCGTTTGGTTGCGCAACTAATTTGGTGGCGCGACCAGCTCGGACGTGTAGCCCGCTATAGCCCTTAGACAAATGACTTTCCTGTTAGCGTTCCCGCCAAGCGCTAAGTACAAAATATATGACAGTGACATTACCTGCGGAGAAGTCACATGACAGATAATGTCAAATAGCGCGTTAAAACTGAATATTATGAGTTTAGATACAGGTCGCGCGGTGAATTAAGATCGCTCGGTGAAAGTAGTGGGAGCAATCGGCGCATGTGTACAATTGCGCACAGAAATTCTTAGTATGTTAGGATTTTATTTTTAATTTCGTATGTTTGAACCTTAGTAACATAACTTATAATAACACTAGTTTTTGCTTGTAATTTATCTTGTAAGTAGGTATTAAAATAAAAATAAAAAAAAATTGTTAGTTTCTTTCTTAACGTAACAATTCACGTCGTAAACCATTTTTCTGGCTTGCCGTTTTAAAACTTTATTTTTAACCATTTTTTTTACGACTACGTATTACTAATACGATAACACAAGCTGTACGCAACAGTACCCAAGTACAACAGTATCCAATGAGACGCGAGAACGCAACGCGGGAATTGAAGAGCGACTCTATCTACCAATGACGTGTCGCCGACGGTGCACACACGCCCGCACGTCGCCAAATAGACCTTAGAATTGAATACTGCGCATGCCCCTTCCACTTTTGCCGAGCGATCTTGATTCACCGCGCGACCTACACAAGCTGTACGCAACAGTACCCAAGTACAACAGTATCCAATGAGACGCGAGAACGCAACGCGGGAATTGAAGAGCGACTCTATCTACCAATGACGTGTCGCCGACGGTGCACACACGCCCGCACGTCGCCAAATAGACCTTAGAATTGAATACTGCGCATGCCCCTTCCACTTTTGCCGAGCGATCTTGATTCACCGCGCGACCTGTACTGATCTTTGTGGCAATGATATGGATTTTTTTTTTTACCGAAAATCCATCTGTAGAATAATGTGACGGAGGTGTATTTCCTCCACTCTGTCACACATATTAAAAAGATGTCCGATTTTAGCAAATATCTATACCTGGAGTCCTAGACCAAAATCCAAAAACAAAAAAAAAATGATAAGCGCCTTCTAGTGACAGTATGGCAACGTTTGGGCGAATTTACTCTAAACTTTTCTGTCAAAACTGAATGCGTCAAAATGAACATATGAATAATAAAAAAGTCCTCAGAAACTTGCATGTTTTGTCCCCAACTGTCTACTAGAGACCTCTCGAAGTAATTCTAAAAATAATTATAAATTTACTATTTTATGTTAAATGTAAACGAATTATTTAAATTAAATGACTTTTGTATTGTTTAAAAATAAAATTGAAAGTTATCTTTGGTTTAAAAAAAATCTGTTGAGGCTTTCAGCTGTGAAATCCTAAGTAAGCCATTGTTTATGGTTGACAGTTGACAGCAGATTAAATCTTTGCTAGCATGAATAGCCAAAAGACGGTAAGTCATTACAAATCTGACATAAATGGAAAAAAAAACTCAATTATTTTATAGAAAGTACAAGAATCTGAATCGAATTATTATAAATTTTTAATCACAAATTCTCAAACGGAACTATCAAAAGTAATTTTCAAAAGTATTTTACTTAGTTAATAAAATGAGAACTTGTCAAAGTCTATACTCCATTCACTAACGTTATTAGACATTTTAACAAGCCTTTTATTACTGTCCGTTCAACCGATTTTGAGTTTTATTACGTTGGTGGCATGACAAATGGCGGCTGCAGTAAATAGTTGGTACTGTAACCACTTTTTTGCTTTTAATGCTATCCTTATCTCTACAGAATAGAGGTTAAAATCGGTTAAACGAACAGTAAAAAAAGGCTTGTTTGAATGTGTAATCTTAACGTGATTGGAGTATACTTTAGCATGAAAACTTTCTTAAACGTCGAAGCAGTTGGACACGTGATTTTTAATTTGAAAACTGGTGTTTATGTTGTGAAATTAGCAACATTATTCATAAACGAAAAGATACACGTTTCAGATCGAGATGCCTCGCGGCGCAGCGCTTAGTGGTGCAACGTATTCTGAATTATCACAATTAAATGTTTATCTTTTTTTGTGGTAAATAAAGTTATTCAGGGTTATTTGTAAAACACTTACAACCTTACAGGGCCCCAAGTCTACTATTTTTATAAATTCATCATTCCAACACGATCCCATTCTCATTTTGCTAAAAGTTCGTAATCTGATAGTTCATAATGATCTATCATTCATCGACCAATGGTCTCGTAATAGAGTTGTAGTAGAATGACAATATCGAGCTTATTAAAAGCAATAACTGCACAATGACGTTCTAATGGTAGGTTACTGATCAAAGGGGCTGTCAAAATTTTGGCAGATTGCCGCATACGTCAGACATTCATTTGTCAATGTGTACGAGATTACCATTATAAGCCATTTCGTTCAATGGAGTGTCAGTGGTTGACCATTGGAAAGTCGTAATGACGCCATTATATTAGTAGATTACCAAACTTGTCAAAATCCACAATTTTGTAATCAATGATAGGCCATTCTGACACTATTGTAATAGCAGACTTGAATAACAAACTTTCAAGATTATCTAACACATTTCAACTGTATTTTTTTTTGTTATACCTACTACTACTGTCTGTATGACGCGACGCAAGCGCATCAAGCACCCCGCCGCCCGATCCCCGCTCCCCTCCGCTATTGTACTATCGCTTGCTTCGCATAGACTTCGTAATATTTAGAGCGTTCAATTTAAATATTTTTATGTTTGTATTAAATTCTGAGGCAATAAAATATAATTTTTTTTTTTAAATTCATAGAACAAAAGTTGTTTATAATGTCAGTGACATTGTTCCGAGAGGTTGCTAGTGTTTTACAAAAACACACTTTATTTTGAGTCGCTCTTCTCGCTGCGGCGCGTCGCATCGCATATCGGTGATGATAACTGACCCTTAAATTTACGGAGATTTTGAGTGGCGTTTGAGAATTCGGACTGATATTTCCTGTCGTAAAAAATACTGTAGTCACAATATTATACACCGCTAAATTTTAATCGTTTCAATCCCGTGGAGGGTCTATCCGAACGTCAGCTGAGCGAGTTCAATAATCTGTAGGTAGTTTGTACGCAACGCCGACTATCAAGTACAGGTCATTGAACTCGTTCAGCTGACGTTTTCTTAAAGAAATTAATTTCGTACATGCGTAAATTAATACGAGTTTTGAAAAAAAAGGTACTTTATTTTTTAATTTTATCTTTATAAATCGATAGTGTTTCATGTACCGGATCGGCCCTCCACGGGATTAAAACGATTAAAATTTAAGGATGTATAGGGAATACCCTTAGGCCATTGTTAGAAATAACAAATTTTGTAATATACTTAATGTAATTTTAATCCTATAGTAATTATATCTAGCCCCCTTTAGCAAAGTCGCGAGACTTTGCTAAAGGGGGCTGTCGTAATGGTATTATAATAATAATTTTATGATAATGTTACTATTTTTCCTACCACCTTGTCAAATATAAGTATTAATGTAAGTGAAGACTTTTATTTCCATGTGGAAAACCTACCTTTAAATATTGTTTTTTTTTGTGTCAGAAAATTGCATCAAAATTTAATTCGTTTATTAATGTTATATACTTACACATTTATAAATATATGCTTAAATTTATACATTTGTAAATAAACATAATAATATTATTTATATGTTTCTAGAACACAATTATTTTCCAAATAAAATTGGTCCCATGCTGGGCGCCAATAATGATTAATTATTCCACCTTAATTTTTTTTAAGCCAGAAAATTGCATCAAAATTTGTTTCGTTATTCTACACATTTATAAATATATGCTTAGTAAATGCAAATAAACATATTACTATTATTATAAAATTCATAGATAATATTATTATATTTCAAATAAAAATGGTCCCGTGCTGGGCGCCAATTGTTTTGTTGGGTTGGTATTACAATCATGATTTATTTTTTCCCAGGACGAAAAATCGTGATCCAACTGAATGAGATCGAGTGCCACATTCCTTATAAATATTATTTTTAATAAATTCTATTTTTGTATTTAATTTGTAAAGAGTTTGTTTTCTAAAACCTTTTTAGGTATTTATTTGATAGGTAACATAGTTATTATAACTTTGTGTATTGCTTAAAATTATTACTAAACATTTTATTTTTTTTATTTTAAGGTATTTGCCTTCTCAGAGAAAAAAAAACAACGGAATGGACTCGGAAATTAAATCTACACTAATATAATAAAGAGTTATAGTTTTTTTTTGTTGAAGGTAATCTCTGGAAGTACTGATCCGATTGTTAAAATTTTTTCACCGATAGAAAGCTGCTTTATTCCTGAGTGACATAGACTATATTTTACGTACCCGGGCGAAGTCGCGGGCAAAAGCTAGTCTATTACATAAAATCAAAGTCAATAAGCCTCATGGCAGTTGAGCTAGAAAAGATAGCACGCTTGTTATCATTACTACCTGATCATCTGCTAGTTTATGTTGAATCTTATGGAAACACTCCCCAGTATGTAGGGAAAATAGAGCTGTTATTGATAGAATGAGTAAAACACACGTTTTGGGAACAAAATCATTGTGCGTACAGCAAAAGAGTGGAATTCTCTGCTGGAGTCTGCGTTTCTTGATACCTAGTTACTACCTGGGGATTTTAAGTACGCTTGCCTAGAAGTACTACGCGTTCCAAATGAGAATAGGACCGATTCCTGTGTTTTGACGTCTCGTCGCACTGTCAAATCGAAGAAATTTTGGCAAAATTGAAGAACTTAGAGATGAGTAAAATTGAAGAACTGGATTCTGATTAAACTTTTTTCGTTCACAGTTCATAAATAAATTAAATTTTTCGTAAATTAATTAATGTTTAAAAATTTATTTCCTCGATTTGACTGTAAATCGTGACGTCACAACATGGCGGGCGATCCTATTCTCATTTGGAACGCATTGTATTAGGAGTTTTGTACGTCAAGAGTGAATAGGTTACTCCTAGACAAGCGTGTTCCATCGTTGGCCACATCATCGCTTACCATGAGGTAAGATAGTGATCAAAAGCTAGCCTGTTAATAATAAAAAAAAGTAACTAATATACTCATAATATATAGGTTACTACTAGGCAAGCGTGCTCCTTCTTCGACCACATCGTCATTTTCCATCAGGAAAGATAGACGTCAAGCTTGAGCCTCACAAAAATAAAAAAAAAATGTTCCATAAAAATGGCCATAAAGTTGTACCTCCAATCAAAATGACCAAGCAGACGTTTTTCATTCAAAATGCGATTTCGTGAGCAATAACGAAACGTAGCGACGTCCCCGAACAGAGCTATAATCTGTGGGACATCGATAACGTTAATGGCGGCGCGGAGTTGCCGCAGTGTTGCTATGTCTAAGATTTTTCCCTGACTATAAGGAGATTTGGTATTTTGAATTTGGAATACAGACGTTTCTTGAAATAATTGTAATTGTTCATCGAACTACAATACTGTCTTGTAATTAAATCGCTTGAAAATCTAAGTGGTGTTACGTAAAGAAGAGACATGCAATGCCTATTTGGTCATACTTTTATCTAAGAAAGAAATGGTATATTTTACTTACCATTTCTTTCTTAGATACGTGAGACGTAGACGTGTGTCTCGGTTTTAGATTTCAATTACAGTGAATAGGCTCTGAATAAACTAGTGCGCCTCACTTGATGGTGAGGCGATTACATCACTGCTTACCATTAGGTGAGATCGCAGTCAAGCACTAGTATAAATCAATTAAAAGAAAAGGTACAAACCAACCTATCAACAGATGATAATTTAGAATTTTGTGTGTATTTATCTTACGTGTTCACGTTTAAACGGCTGAACGGATTTCGATGATTCTTAGTAGACTGCTATACCATTTTCTGGAATAGCACATGATACTTGTTTAACACAGTAGTATATTACCTTGGGATAATATTCTACTGTCATCCGGACAAAGCCGCTAGCAGCAGCTAATCGAAATATAAACGGCCGTACTCTTCAGAATAAATACCTAGACCTAAAAATAATCTTGCAATAAAACTGCTCACTTCAGTGAGAGTACTCAATCGTTTGGAATTGTCAAGAAGTTAGTCAGTCAGAAAAGTGACGCTTGTTGCACGTTCCAAAGCGTAGATCTCATGGAGAAGAATGTGCAAGGAACATGGACACTTTAAATTATGTTGTTATAATTATTTTCTTAACGCAAGAGACAAATTGTGCGTCTTACCTCAACGGCCGCCAAACCGAATCTCAAAATTATGCAAACCTCCCAAAACAAAGCCATTAAGACATTGTTTAGCTTTTGGGGTGACCCAAACCAAACAAACCCAACCAAACCAACTAACCAAAGCACTGTCATATTATTTAAACCTTCAGAATTACACAAAATAAAAGTCAATATTCCCATCTCACTTTACCCCATAGCTAATAATTAATTGGTCGATACACCTTGGGGATAATACTTTAGAAGTAGGGCAACCCCGGCAGCCAGTACCCGCCCGGTTCCGGGCCGAGATAGACGCGAATAAAGCAGTTCTGTTGCTATTTTTACCGTAAAACGCACAAAAATTATCGCGGTAAAAAAATATAAATGAGTAAAAATCTTTACTATGAATAAAAACCTACAAATAAATATGTGAATTTGATGTTTTTGTATGTTGTGTTATTTTATCCCTGTGCTGACTTCGGACGCGTTTGGAGAGGGACATAAAAGGGACGTCAGTTGTGATATTTTCCCGATTTTCTTTTTTTTTCAATTCGATTGTCTATTGGTGATTTTTTTTTTGCTAAAATATAAGTGATGTTTTGCAAGTTTGTGCCTGCTAATCTAAATGTAAGTATTTTTGTCGATATAAGTATTATATATTTTTTAATCAATTAATTTCAATTCATTAATAAATGACTAACTGGTTTTTATTATAAAGCCTTTGAGGCTGAATATTAAATTGTCCTTTCACTAGGTTTTTTTTTTCTAAGACAATTTTTTCCACCTGTATCTGTTGCGTTTGTTTTGCAAATACATTTTTTTTTTTTTACTAAAAATGCTTGTTTTCTTTTTCCTACAACTAATATCTTGCAATGATTGTCTAGCTAATGTGTTATAGACTTAACTAAACAAAATAACTAAAAGGTTAATTCCATATTTACGTAGCTACCAAAAATGTAAACCTAAGGGAACCGTACGGAGGGATAAAATATCATTTTTTTAAATGTAGGTATCCCTGTACTCAGACCATAGACAAAACTAGAGAATACAAAAAAATGGCGCTAAAATTCTTTTCGAGAAAAGTCGTAACAAGGCATAAAAATAAATAAAAAAGTAAGAAAAAGATAAGATATTATCAAAATAAACATCTTACAGCTCACCAAGACAGGTCTGATGGTATCGTTGTCTTAATATAGACCGAAGATTTCACTGTTTTGCTAGACATAGTGGCGTCTCCTAACTTCAGTTGGAAATATTGTTCGCAACTAATGTTAGGTAAGAAGATAGCCATTATCTTTGTCTTGGTTTACGTGTGAAGGCATCAAATGTGTCTCCCGCTCTGGGTGGTGCTGGAGCGTTAGACTTACTGAGTAAAACGCACCTGTGTTTCTTTGGTTGCCGTTTGCGAGAGCTATGGTAACTCTTGAAGAATAGGTACCTAGCACAGCCTTTGCAGGGAGATTCTGGGGATCTTTAAGTCAAGAGTGAATAGGTTGTTCTTAGGTAAGCGTGCTCAATCGTCGAGCACATTGTCGCTTTCTATCAGGGGATATAGCGGTCAAGCGAGAACCTGGTAGTAATTTTTTTTTTCTTGCAGTAAGTAGATACAATTACCTAGTTGTTAGTATAACATCACCGTTTTGAGAGCAGTGGTGATGAAATAAATTACACAAAGTAATGCGCCTGGCTGGGTTCGAACCCGCGACCTACAACTCGTAAGTCGGGGCCATTACCACTCGGCCACCACTGCTCAAAACAGTGAAGGAAAACATCGTGAGGAAACCGGCATGTCCAAGAATCAAAAATTCGAAGACATGTGACATTCACCAACCCGCACTGGGCCCGCGTGGTGGATTACGGCCCATTCCCTCTCCTAGAGAGGAGGTCCGAATCCTAGCAGTGGGAACATTAAAAAGGCTGATGATGATGATGATGATGATGATGATAGTATAACATGTATCTATATTATGATAATGAATCCCTATTTCCCTTGGTCACGCCGTCACGCGTGAACGGCTGAACCGATTTCGCTAATTCTTTTGTTGTTGTGAAGGAGAAGGTTCTTATGGGAAGAATGAAAATTCGGGTAGAGTAGGGTAGGGTAGAGTAAGGTAGGCTATAGTAGGGAAGAGCGAGAGTGAAGCCGCGAGGGCAAAAGCTAGTTAGGTACTTATATGAATAAAGATTTAAAGATACACAATATGATTTTAGTCCATGGAGTTTCTTGCACGTTCTTCTCCACAAATCTACGATTTGTAGGTAATATCTATAAGTTTGAGTCTCACTGATGTTGGCGCGTGTGTCGTATCATTCATTTCCCTTCAAAGAACCCTATGAATTTTGATTCCCTTATCAGTTTCGAAATATAGAGATGTTTATTTGCGACATAAACTGATGTATTTTTTTTTCGTTAACTCTGAAGTTTGATTTTTTTGCACAGTTTCAAGGGACCGCAGACCTAATGCCTTGATCACACGTACCGAGTCAAAAGGCGAGGCAGTAAAATGTTGCTCGGCCGAGACAGCGATGTAAGCGAGTTGTAGAGATAAGCAGTTGGCCGAGCACTCAGCGCTTTGTTCATACGTACCGAGTGTTCGGCCGAGAGCACTGTCTCACTCGTTTACTCGGTACATGTGATCAGAGCATAAGTACAATTGCCGGCACGGATCTTGAGCGCGGCTTCAAGTTACGCAGAAGTCAAATATTCGGTCTCTTTAGTGGTGCGAAGTGAGACGCGGGGGCGGGGAGTGTCAGTGATTAGTACGCCGCGCCATCGCGTCATAGACGTCACTCATGATTCGTTCCCTGATCTTGCTGCATGTATCTAAGAACGACGACGATTGGCTCGCCAATGTATGGAATGCGCAAAGCGATCCCCACTCTGACGCCGTGCGCTCAAGATCCGTGACGGTAATTGTACCTATAGGTATGGTTTTTTTTTTCAGTTACTGGCGCCACTTTCAAACTTCCTTAAATAACAGACTTGGGGCCCCAAGTTTTATCACGGACTGCAAATAGTCGTGAACGAAGTTACGAGCAAAGTGCAAGTCTCTTCGTAATTGGCTGACTGGGTCTGTATGTCCCTAGGGTGCAGTTATGAAGTTTGTGCGTTATTAACTGACGCTTAACGTCATCTCATATTTAAAAAGCCGTTTTGATAATGACAGGAAGATGCCTGCTTTACCGTATGTGCTAACCTAAAAATATCGAATTTTAGTAACTTATCCGTGTTACTTATCTAAATAAAGAAAGAAAGAAATAAAAAGAATTTATTTGGTAAAGGACAAGGCATAAAACACAATATTTAGGTAACACGAAACAAAAATAAAAAAAAGAAGCAAAAGTAGTAGATTATGTGACTAGGGGATAAAGCAGTGTCTTTAAGTCGAGGGCGGCATGTTGAATTCCGAACGAAACGAAGGTTGCTGATTTTAATCCCGAACGTTAGTGAGGGATTTATATAATTAACTCCCGAGCATTGCGAGGGAGCTAATAAAGAAACCTGAGTGAAGTGAGGAATTCAAGCCACCCAAGACAAAGACAGCTTTATCCCCGTGTTGCATACTCTACTTGTTACACCATCTGTAAGATAATGAAAAGACAATTTGGGCGACCAAATCATATATTAGAGAAATATAAGTATTATATAATTAAAAGTTCATCAAACAAACAAAATTCACTACAAGATTCTATAGTTTCAATTTTCTATAACGCTCCCGTGAGTAAGCACGTTTTATTCTATTTTCTTTTTTTTTTGTTAGTGGCCGAGCAGGGTGCATCAGTAAGCGGGCGCGCGGTGCTATGAGCGGCATCTAGTGGCGTGCTTCAAACATTTTCATCCTTTGATCTTACCGCTCGCCGCCCCGCGCTTAGCTCCCGCTCGCGCTCACAGCGGCAAGGTCGTGAACGAGCCGTAACGCACCATGCAACGAGGCCTAGGCGAAAAATCGAATCCGCAACTTCGATATCCACCTAGCTTTGTTTAAAAACGATACATTCTGATTTTCTTTTACACCAGGGAAAAACCTGAATAATAGTCTACTGCTGCCGAGGTACTAGCTGACGTTAAAAATGCATGACGATCTCACCTTGAGAGTCTGAGATTTTAATCTATATTTTACGAAGAAACCACTAGAAGAATTGTAGCTACCCTCATTATTGATACAGGGCGGAAAGTAATTTAAAACTCTTGTGATTCAGGTTTACCTATTTTTAGAAGAATTACTTTATTGGCGCCGCCGTGAGACACACATTGTCAGTTGTCTCTTTTTTATATAGGTAATCATTAGTGTCTACATGTTACTACATTGTGTGTATCTACGAGTGTATATGCCAAATAATAGTACATTATGATACAAGTGTGTAATGTTAGTGATTACCGACGAGGCGGTATTTAGACCCGAGCCGTGGCGAGGGTCTTAAGAGAGCCGAGAATGAAAATCATTAATTACTCACGTGTATCCTACGACGTTCTTCAATACACTTATGAAGAAAATAACTATAAAACTAGTAAACTTTTTTGGCGGTAAAAATTTGTTTTCATATGCGCGCCCATATTTTTTTTTTACGTAAGTACCTTTCAATACACTCACTGAATTAAATAAACGGGGGTTGACCGGTGACTCGTGGGGGATGACCTACGCCCATCCTGATACGATAAATGTAATATAATTATGGTGGGGGAGAGGTTGAACAATAAGATTTTAACAACATTTTAGCACTAGTGTGTAATGGTAATCAAAATGTCACAGTTTGGTAACAAGGGCCATTATGTACCTAAGTGCAGTGCAACAAGAGTCACTTTCTGAGCAAGTGTTTTGAAATAGTACATTGTTACACTAGGGGTGAAAGTAAGTCATTTCGTCCCGAGAAGGAGTTGGCGGGCGAGCGAAGCGAGGTCGCTAATTCGAGGGACTAAATTAGTTACTTTCACCCCGAGGTAAGCACTGTGCTTTTCATTACGAATACAAGGAAAGTAAAAATAAAATTAAAAGTTTGTAAAACCTGACTCGTTGTACCTATGATTTTAGGTAGGTATCTTCCTTCTGGTTTAGGCGGTAAAAGGTTTTCCACTACTGCTTTAGCCTATTCTCTTACGAAATTAGGCGTTAAATCACTATTTTAATCTGATAACCATAACGTGTTAATAAAAATCTCTATTGTACGAAAATGTAAATAAAACTCGAAAAAACCAACGACTGATTGTCACTTTCCCGCCATTTTGTTTTTTTTTTTTCTGTGGCCGGCCAGCTATTCAGCCTCATTAATGAAAAATTAGAAATTAATTGTAATCTTTTAAAAATAAAGTATTTTAAAGAAATAGTTGAACAAATAAATCACTTCAAATATAATATTATTTAATTAATACTTATCTTTAAGTTATTTCAATTTTATATCGCGCTGTGATTGACTGGCTGTATGAGAAATTGGAACATGGTTTAATAGAAATGTGAAGATAGAACTAGTTTTTTTTTTAATAATTTGACAGCTGTCAGTTGTAAAGTAAAACTCCCTAGGGATGAAAAGTATCACTTTCAGCCCGCTCCTCAGGCAACTTCAGACCTACTTTCAGAGTATGAGTAATGAAAAATAGTTTTCTTTCTTCTTTTCTTTCTTTCTTATTGGATTATTTAGGTACCTATAATAAAACTTAACTAACTAACAGTCGTGGCTGAGTGGTAACGGCCCCGACTTATAGTACTGTAGTATAATTTATTTCAGAAGCACTGCTCTCGAAATGATGAAGGAAAACATCTTGAGGAAACCGGCATGCCCTAGAACCAAAAACTCTCCAGATCATGAGCTGAACAAGAGCCTGGCGCGTAATGTGGCCGCCACCAACGCCTCTACGAGGACACAGCGGTGCTCCAATCTACCGGTGAACAACTCCACTGTATGCTCCACGGAGTCTCTGTCTGAATCGTGTGCAGGAACCTCCCAAACTAATTACCATGTCCGGTGAGGACCTGCGTCATGCGGAAAGTGAGGACGCCAAGACATCTCTCCAGCCACTCCTCAAACAGGGAACTTACCGCCACGATTATGACGTGCCCAACCAAATTCGAGTGTTAGCACTATCCTCCTCCTCCTCGTATTCCTCAATGCTGAGGGTTGTGACCTCCCTGCATCATCAATTTCAGTTTTATGATGTTCTTCCATCGATTCCTGTCTCTGGCGGTGTGTAGGGCCTTGTATACCGTGGAGTCAAGAGCGTTGCGGATCTGCAGGCTTATTCTCCAAATTAATTTCAATTTCAGTCTAAAGTCAATCCGATTGCAATGTCAATTTTGACGTTACGTGATTTGGTACTCTTGAAAACAATATTGTCAACATATACGATTTCACTTAGTTCTCAAAATGGTCACGCAATTTTGAACCAATTTGGCGCTAGCATTGAATTCAAGGGTACGAAACGTCACAATCTCAATGTCGACCGATCGGAATTGAACTCAAGAGTAAGCCTGCTGGTCAGACCTACGTATTGAGCTGCGCCCGCGAGACCTTTTTCCATCTATTATGCCACTATTTTATTTACATTGTGCTCACATAATATAGAATCGACAAGAAATATGTAACCAAGATTTTTGTAACTCGTAACATGATTTATAAGAGTGTCCATAGAGTTTCTTGCACGTTCTTCTCCATAGAGATTTAAGCTTTGGAACGTGCAATTTAGCATCTCGTTTTTGACTGACCGATATTTTGACAATTCGAAAGTGCCTGTAAATGGTTTATTTAAAATAAATGTTTCTGATTTATAATTACTATAAGTTAGCACTAAAAGTATTTTTTAATCTGTGCTTTAAGCCTCTAAGTCCTTCGGCGGAGCTGAAGATAGGGTCAGACTTTTACTGACTAAAAACCCACTCCTGTACCTTCTTAGCCCTGCCGTGGTATCTCTTTTGCATCACCCATGGCCCCAATAGGCTTCGATCCTTCTGAGTCCCTACAGTTGCTGACAATTCGCCCGCGCCTACCGTACGTTGGCCGGAAATCGGGATCGGAGTCGGCTGGGGCGCGAGGGCCATAGCCTCGCGCGTGCGGCCTTCCTTCGATTTTATTCAATCTGCTTTCAACTTAGTACCCTACGGCGCTATTAAGCGACAGCAACTTGAATAAGTAATATCTTGCCAGCAAATGCCACTTGCTACTTCCCACGGTATCATTATATGACCATGGAATAGAAAATGCATATGCAGGTGGTCTTTCCCAGAGTAAAATCATGTTTCTTTGTTTTAAAAGTCTTTGATAAAAGTTCTGTCTTTGTGTCGTGATAGCCCAGTGGATTAGAAATGTTTATTTCAAATAGACCATTTATACTTTTGAATTGTCAAAATGTCGGTCAGTCAAATTGCACGTTCCAAAGCGTAGATCTCTATGGTGAAGAACGTGCAAGAAACTCCATGGACACTCTTTTTCATTAAACCCCAAGCGAACGCCGAAGTTCGCGAATCTATTGTCTTACAGTACAATTCACGAATGATGGCGGCCGTGAAGTTAGCCTTTGCGAACGTTCGCTCATACTAAACTCTTCTCGCATACGCACGTCGCCATTTGGTTCCTAAAACACATGCGTAGCCTTCTGCGCAAACTTCACGGCCGCCATCATTTGTGAATTGTACTGTACTATTGTGCCTCAAATTGACGACATCTGAAAGGTTAAAATCATATTATGAGTTACAGAAATCTTGGTTACATATTTCTTGTCGCTTCTATTATGGTGATGTGCTCACCTCTCATGTAGATAAACAAGTGCGAGTCGAACTCGCGCACTGAGGGTTCCGTACAGACTTACCTTGTTTACATAGTTCAGCGGCAACTTGTGAAATTAGTGTTTTTTTTTTAATGATAATTTTTAGAGAACACTTTTCTGTCCACATAGTATTAACTTACAATCCTGTTTGAACGCCTATTCTACTTAATCTTGAAAAGTACGTAGGTAGGTACCGAAAGACGTCTGTGAAGCCACATAGGAACTAAAATTTGAAATGCTTCATCAATAACTGGCCTGTTGGTCTAGTGGTTAGTGACCCTGACTGCTATCATATGCCGGAGGTCGTGGGTTCGATTCCCACCCAGGACAAATGTTTGTGTGATGAGCATGATCATTTTGTTCTGTGTCTGGGTGTAATTTATCTGTATTATGTATGTATTTAGAAATGTTATGTTTATCAGTTGTCTAGCAACCATAACACAAGCTCTGCTTAGCTTGGGGCTAGACGGCGTTATGTGATAGTTGTGTGGAATATTATTGTATTATTAATATGATACGAGAAACTGACTGACTGACTGACATATCAATGCACAACTGAAACTACTGTTACTAGAAGCGAGAATTTTTTATGACGTAGGCAAGCATTAAGAGAATATTTTTTCAAAATTCTTTCCCCAAGGGCATGAAACGAGGACCAAAGTTTGTGTGGAGAAAGCAACTTTCCCGCGGGCGAAGCTTCTGGCAGATGCTAAAGAGTCTACATGATCTGTTAGTAGACAAGTGCTACTACTCTTTAAAAGACTTTTTATTGGACAAATCACTGCTCCAATATAGACCCTCTCAGTCATGATGTGTTCAGTAGCCTACTGTTATGTGCCTGCTTACCTTAATTCGTTTTGTTTGATTGTATCTTTTTTTATTTTTATAATAATACTGTACTTACCTATATTCTTAAATGACTATTGTATGTGATCTATTTAATTTATTTAAGACCTGTATTATGTACCTACCTATGATCCACAATAAAGATATTGAACATTGAACATTACCTACAGAGTGTGATATTCCTCATCCAGCGAAGTAAACCAAACACGTATCTCTATTCACATTTTCACAACAAAACAACGCGAAGTGTGCCGCCGATATAAACGCGGTTGCCAAAATAAACTGTAGGTAAAGTATTATTTCTATAGGGTGAACGCACACTTATACGAGTCGAACGTTATAACCAGAGGTTGGAATTAGGTAGAGTTATTTTTTTTTTTGATGGGAAAAATCATCCAATGACAACAATATCCCCCGCTCTTGGGTGGAGCAGGACATAGTGTCAGACTCTTACTGACTAAAAAACCCATCCCGTTCCTTCAAGCCTTTATACCGGGGCTCGAGCGCCCTTTCGGATAACCCTGGCCCCAGTAGGCTTCGACCCGGCTGGGCCCCTGCTGTTGCTGACAAGTCCTTGATTACTGATGTGCCTCAAATCTCGAGATTAATTTTAATTAATTAAACCCCAAGCGAAAGCCGACGTTCGCTCTCCCATTGTACCTATTTCTATTATGTCCCTAATTAGGGTATTCGAGAGAAGGTTGAAGAGCAGAATTTTTTTATGACAGTATCAGAAATATAGCAAAAAAAAATCCTTCCTACATTAATGACGAGGAGGAGGAAACGTATTTTTAACCGAATTCCAAAAAAGGAGGAGGTTCTCAATTCGGATGTTTGTATTTTTTTTTTTATGTATGTTCGCGCATAACTTCGTCGTTTGCCAACCGATTTGAAAAATTCTTTTGTTGTTGGAAAGAGTATATTTCCCAAATGGTCCCATACTCACCAAGTCGGGATCTGATGATGGAATCTTGGCGAAATTTATTTATTTATTTAAACTTCATGTACAATAGTGGTACATAGGCGGACTTAATGCCACAAAATCCGAAATCTTGCCGAAATCGAGGGAACTCCTCAAATATTATAGGCAACTATATAGTTCTTTTGATATTTTCATCAAAGACAAGAATTTACAGTCAAAACATGACATTTGATGAAGTGGAACTGGTGAAGAAGACCAGAAATGGCCAATGGAAGTTCATACTCGCACAGATCTCACAATGAATATAGTTATGCGACTACGATAATACAAATAAATGAATGGTTCTTAATAGGTATGTTGAAAATGGTATCATCGATGTGGCCTGATGATGATAGTGGAGCCGGAAGATAGGCACTGGAACTCCGTAATTAATTAATGTATCCTAGCCGTGTTTGGGCTTATTAGAAATGTCATGAGATGCACTTTGGCTATAAGGTACTATCGAACTGTTCTGATGATGATGAAGCTAGAAGATAGGCACCGGAACTCTGTAATTAATCAATGTATCCTAGCCGTGTTTGGGCTTATTAAAATTGTCATGAGATGCACTTTGGCTATAAGGTACTATCGAACTGATCTGATGATGATGATGATGGATCCGAAAGGTAGACACAGGAACTTCATATTAAAAAAATGTATCCTAGCAGGGTTTGAGTTAATTGGAATTGTCAGGAGAAAAAGCAACTAAAAAGTGTGAAATAAAAAACTTTTTATAAAAAAAAAAAATAACCGACTTACTAAAAAAACACTAAAACCATCAATAAACAGTGTTAAATAAGGAACAAACAATATCGAGAAACACCGACTTCCGAAATTAAAATTATTTTGATGGTTTTAGTGTTTTTTTTAGTAAGTCAGTTATTGTTTTTTTATAAAAAGTTTTGTTAACCTTACCTCGGTTGACGTAGAGATTTTTTTTTCTTATTATTGATAGGCTCGCGCTTGACCTGGTGGTAAGCGATGATGCGGTCGACGATGGAGCACGCTTGCCTAGAAGTAACCTATTCACTCTTGACTTAAAGTTCCCCAGGTTGTAGCCATCAGGAAACAGGCTCCGGCAGGGAATACTACTCCTTAGCTGTACGCATGAATGACGCAATGAATGTGTTCCCAAAACGCTATGTACGTATGGGTGAGATGTTTACCATGTACCGATGGCGCGATGCCGTACGTCTGCTGGTCCGGTGATGGAATGGAATTGGCGGAATTAAATTGTGCAATTCTAATGCGCACTCTCTGAAATGTAAACGATAGAAAGTACTGACAGGCTAGCCATCCAAAGTTTTGAGCATCGACGCTAGGTTGGCGTCGATGCTCAAGTGTTTGGATTTTTGACTCGACAAGTGTACCTTCATGATACACCTCCGATGATCTTTTTAGCTCGCTTCTCAATCGTTCAACGCTTTCGGGTCAAATAAGTGTGCGCTCACCTTTAACAGCATTCGTACTGAGGACTGGTGGATATTGGCATTCCGGTATTAACAACACATTACTGTTCAGTATTATTGGCACTGGATTTAACATGTTACATCTTTTGATTAGGTATTTTAATTAACATATTGATTTACATATTTATAAAGATTGTTCTTTTAACCTTTCGAATTCTGTGATTAGAGACACAATAGAAACCCAATGAGAGAGCGAACGCCGGCATTCGCTTGGGGTTTAATTAATTAATGGTATAAACTAGTGCTTGACTGCGATCCCACCTGATGGTAAGCAGTGATGCAATCGTTGATGGTGAAGCGCATTAGTTTATTCAGAGCCTATTCACTGTAGCCTTGAAGACACCTACATTGGAATCGAAGGGAAGACCTCAGCAGCCTAATTGTTCCAGTCCTTCGATGTACGCGGTATAAATAACGAGATCTTATGACTTCTACTGATTAAAACCAGACCTATGTTCCTAAAGGTGCCTTTTGTGTGCACTTGTAACCCTTTTAGAAGACGATCCAGGGCTCTTGTAGGCTTCAACCCTGCCCCTATACGGTTTGCTGACATCACTTTGAGACGCGCGTGAAACAAGAACAACAACTCGTACCTACTCGTTGACGATCAGGGCTCGGTCCGGACGGTTACCGGATGGCCGGGCGGCGAGCTACCCATTGCTCATCGCCTCTATCTGTATCTCTGTATCTTTGTATAACTGTGTCGGTGTCGCTGTCTCTCTGTATCTCTCTATATCTCTGCATCTCGGTGTCTCTGTATATAGCTGTATCTCGGTACCTCTGTATCTCTGTATTTCTGTATCTCTGACTCTCTGAATCTGTCTCTCTGTCTATATCCAACTGCCAAAAGAAAAAAATTGGTCTTGGCACTCTGGCTTTTAGGCCATTGCCCGTAACGAGCATATGTTAACAACCTCGCCGGAGATTTATATCGGCACTGGTTTAGGCTACAATCGATGTGCCAAGGCACTGTAAAACTGTCGGGACTATTGGAAACAATATTTAGTTTAAAATAAAGTTTATTTCTATGGCAACATTTATTTATGTAGTGTCAACAATCAATGACAGTACTTATGTCAAATTCAACTGTGAGTATCTTTCATTTTTAGGGTTCCGTTTCTCAAAAACGACGGAACGGTCTATCTGTCTGTCTATTAAGACCCTTTATCTCAGGAATGCGTGGAGCTATCGAGCTGAAATAAAAACCATACACCGTTAAATTTTAATCGTTTTAATCCCGTGGATGGTCGATCCGGTACATGAAACTCTATCGATTTGTAAAGATAAAATTAAAAAATAAAGTACCTTTTTTTCAAAACTCGTATTAATTTACGCATGTACGAAATTAATTTCTTTGAGAAATCGTCAGCTGAGCGAGTTCAATGACCTGTAGGTATTTTGTACGCAACGCCGACTATTACCTACAGGTTATTGAACTCGCTCAGCTGATGTTTTCTTAAAGAAATTAATTTCGTACATGCGTAAATTAATACGAGTTTTGAAAAAAAGGTACTTTATTTTTTAATTTTATCTTTACAAATCGATAGTGTTTCATGTACAGGATCGACCCTCCACGGGATTAAAACGATTAAAATTTAGCGGTGTATACTCAAACCTGCAGCCCCATAAGTGAAAAAACAAACAAAAAACGTATATTTCGATACTCTCAAGGGAACCAAATTCATACAGTACTTCTCATTGACCCAGAATCCTGAAAGGCTTGAAGCAAATCTCATAGCACAACTATAGGAAAAATCGTCGCCTTGGAGGCCAATGGAGCTAAGCCACATTTTTACTATATGGCTTAGCTCCATTGGTCCCAAGGCGACGCATATTTCGTCGTAAAAAAATCTTTTTTTGTGATTCGGGAAAATCTTCGTAACTCAATTCGGGAACTGAACTGCTTTCATAGGTAAGTTTGTACGGAACCTTATAGGTATTTCGTTCATAGGTAAGTCGTGAGTCGACTCGCACTTGCCCGGTTTTTTTCCTTGTTTCACTCTTACGGGTTCTGTTCATATACTGTCAGCCTATACCTGCGAAGAAACTATTTTAATATTAATTTAATATTTTACAATTTAATATTAATTTAGCTTAATAATTTAATATTAATGTAACTTAATAATTTAATATTAATTTAACTTAATAATTTAATATTAATTTAACTTAATAATTTAATATTAATTTAACTTAATAATTTAATATTAATTTAACTTAATAATTTAATATTAATTTAACTTAATAATTTAATATTAATTTAACTTAATAATTTAATATTAATTTAACTTAATAATTTAACTTTAATATTTTTCGTCATCATCATCATCCCTTCAGTCGAAAGACGTCCACTGCTGGGGGTGGGTTTTAAATTTTTAATCCGTAAACTCTGTCACCATCTCCCGCTCCATTAGTTGGTAAAAGTCTGCGGGAGATAGTGTCAGACTCTTAGTGACTAAAAGACCTACCCCGTTCCTTCTAGCCTTCATACCGGGGCTCGAGCTGTCTTTCGAAACTAACCCTGGCCCCAGTAGGCTTCGACCCGGCTGGGTCCCTGCTGCTGCTGACAACTCCTTGAGGCGTGCGGGAACAGTGCGCGCCGTCTACGACTTGGGCTTGGTCCGGACTGTTACCGGACGGCCGGACAGCGAGCTACCCATTGCTCAAACCTAAATTCCGTATCATTCTGTTGATCACGAGCGTCTGAAAACCAAATCATTTTACCCGCACGTATAGCAACAAAGTCCAAACATCTGAGCGGAGTCGTGGTAATATTTACGTCTTCATTGCTGTGAGTCGTTATGACAGAGCTATCTTTGTATCACACATTTAGTTCACTGAATTGAGAGGAATAAGTCTACACAGGTAGTCGATTTTCTGACCTAACTAAATTGCAAGACATTTTTTCTTATAATTTAATACTAATAAGACATAATAACACAAAATACAATTACCGCCACGGATCTTGAGCGCTCGGTGTCAGAGTGGGGATCGCTTTGAGCATTCCATACATTGGCGAGCCAATCGTAGTCGTTGTTAGATACATGTAGTAAGCGCAGGGAACGAATCAATGGCACGATGGCGCGGAGAGCCAATCACTGACACTCCCCGCCCCCGCGTCTCACTTCGCACCACTAAAGAGACCGAATATTTGACTTCTGCGCAACTTGAAGCCAGCGCTCAAGATCCGTGCCGGTAATTGTACATACATATCGACGATGAAGTGACAAGAACCTTTATCTACCAGAACATAATTTTACAGGAAACGAAAAAAACGTTTTATTTATTTTAAACGCAAGGTATGAAAAATATTATTATTGGTTATATAGGTTGGTTATCGGGTATATATAATATATAACCAATAATAATATTTTTCATACCTTGCGTTTAAAATAAATAAAACGTTTTTTTCGTTTCCTGTAAAATTATGTTCTGGTAGATAAAGGTTCTTGTCACTTCATCGTCGATATACCAAATACTTAATCATCATCATCTTCCTGTCCTTATACCGTTTTATTTGTGGTCGGCGCAACACGTTTTTTCATTCCATTCTGTCTTGTCACCCGTCACGCTATCACTAACTTCCTTTTCTTTCATATCACTCCTCACACAATCCATCCATCTTTTCTTTGGCCTCCCTCTACCAATATAATACCAAATAACATATTGACTGGCCTGTTGGTCTAGTGGTTTAGTGGTCCTGACTGCTATGCCGGAGGTCGTGGGTTCGATTCCCACCCAGGACAAATGTTTGTGTGATGAGCACGATCATTTGTTCTGTGTCTGGGTGTAATTTATCTATAATATAATGTACGTATTTAGAAATATATAAGAATGTTTATCAGTTGTCTAGTACTCATAACACAATCTCTGCTTAGCTTGAGACTAGACGATGTTGTGTGATACCTAGTTGTGGAATATTATTTATTTATATATACAAAGAAAAACGAAATATATAATTGAGTCAGAAGAAAAATCAAAATGAAAGGTAATGCTCCTTCACCATTTTTTTAATTGCTGGTAACATTTGAGCACGGTTCACTTCTATGAGTAACGCATTCCACAAACGAGCAGCTTGAATTGTGAAAGATGTATCAACGAAGGAAGTGGAATGCATGAGAATCTACACTAATATTATAAAGAGGTAAAGTTCGTTTTTTTGTTTGTAGGAGGCAATCTCTGGCAGTACTGGTTCGATTGCTAATAAATGTTTCATCTATACAAAGCTGCTCTATTCCTGAGTGACATAGGCTATATTTTATGTACGCGGGAGAAGTCGCGGGCAAAAGCTAGTATTTAATATTAAGTTTCATGTTTTAGAACATCACGTAAGATACTTTTTACCCTGGGAAAATATTCCTTTGGATTTTTTCCTTTCCTACTATCACGCGGATAAAACTGCTTGCTAGCAAAAAAAAAAAAATTAAAGAAAACTATTTCTCCCACTACAAACAGAAGAGAAAATAAAAACATACGAACCGCTTAAAATTCTCATAGCTACGCATGTTCGAGTCCAGATATTTTTATTATCAAAACTAAATACTACGCCCGCCTTTTTGGCTGAATGCCACAAAACCAAAGAGATTGCATGTTAATTCAATTTTCGTATGTTAAGAGGTCTAATGGCTTTGGCAGCATGACGTTTGACAGTTGTGGAGTTTTATAATCTGTGGCGCAGTTTACGCGGGAAATTATTTTGTTATTATCGGGTTTATTTTTCCAGTATAGTTTTTTTGATTGTTTTAATTATTAGCATATTGATTCATCTGTGGATATTGTTATGTAAAATTGTTGTAGTTTGGTATCTCAAGTGTCTGCACTACTGGACAATATGTAGTATCATTGAAACAGGCGCGATCTCGATAAAACGGAGCTGAGAACTTCATGAATTTTACCGAGAAGTTTGACTTGATACATTTTCTGCCAAAAACTACAAATCCAATGTCAAAAAAAAAGTCCAATGACCTGTAGGTAGTTTGTATGCAACGCCGACTAGGTTTTCATAAAGAAATTAATTTCGTACATGCGTAAATTAATACGAGTTTTGATAAAAAGGTACTTTATTTTTGTATTTTATCTTTACAAATCGATAGTGTTTCATGTACCGGATCGACCCTCCACGGGATTAAAATGAACAAAATTTAACGAGGTAGATGTTTAGCACAACGGTAGACCATGTCCTGGAATAGCATATAGGATACTTTTTATCCCGGTAGTATGTTCCCTTGGGACAATTGTCGGATTAGGCGCATAATGCCACATTCGCAAAATGTCTTTTCTCAAAATGCCACACTAGCAAAATTACACATTCGCAAAATGTCTTTTCTCTAAGTGCCACACTAGCAAAATGCTACATTATCAAAATGACACATTCGCAAAATGTCTTTTCTCAAAATACCACACCAGCAAAATGACACATTTTCAAAATGACATATTAAAAAAGAATTAAGGATGCCCATGTGACATTTTGGATATTATGCGAAAACAGCAATTTGCGAAAAGTAATTTTGCGAAAATGGCATTTTCAAAATCAAAATATACCAAAATCTTTAAATAAATCATCTGTAGATGAGTATCGCCCGATAGCGATACTATCTTCTGCAGCGAAAGTTTTCGAGAATGTCCTGCACGATGGTATTTACAGTCAGGTGAAACAGCATCTTTGCAATGAGCAGCATGGCTTTCGCACAAAAAGGTCAGTCAACTCTAATCTGCTGACACTAGTTGACTCTATTTCCACCAGTCTTGATCGCGGACGCCAGGTCGATGTTCTATATTTTGACTTCCGAAAGGCGTTTGATAGAGTTAACAATGACGTCCTACTATCAAAGCTCAGTGCAATAGGCGTTTCTCCAGGACTTCTTCGGCTTCTTGCAGACTATTTAAGAGATCGACAGCAATTTGTGAGACTAGGACTATACGAGTCACTTCCGTATCACACTCGTTCAGGAGTAAGCCAGGGTTCGGTGCTTGGTCCTCTCCTCTTCATTTTGATGATCAATGACTTACCTGACGTTATTAAAAATGCCAAATGCCTCTTATACGCCGATGACTTAAAACTTTTCTACGAAATAAAGTCCGAGGCTGATTGCCTGGCCCTGCAAGCTGACATAGACTCAGTGTATAAGTGGAGTTTGGATAACCAAATGGACTTTAATACCTCAAAGTGTTATGTAGAGAGTTTTGGTCGAATGCGGCGCCCATTATACTTTAGATATCAACTTAATAACGATCTTATTGCACGAACTGATGCTATGAAAGACCTGGGAGTTACATTTGACAATAAACTTACCTTTCACAACCATATAACATCCACCGCCAAGGAATCTTTTAGGCGTCTTGGTTTTGTCTTAAGAAACTGTCGCGATTTCCACAGTCCCCATGTCATCAAACTTGTTTTCGGAGCTTTAGTCCGTAGCAAGCTTGAGTCAAGTGCATGCGTCTGGTATCCCTTTGAAAAACAATATGCTTTAACTTTAGAAAAAGTGCAAAAAGCATTCCTAAGGAATCTCTATAAACGTCTTTATGGCTATTATCCTTTTTTATATCCCACGAAATTTTTGCTTGGTTGCTTGGGTTTCAATTCCTTAGAAGCTAGACGGTCACGTGACCAGATGATTGTGGCATTCAAAATACTCAGGGGAATTATAGATGCTCCTGATCTACAAAACCTTATCTGTAAATTGTATGTGCCAAACCACTACAACCGTGGCAGGAAACATCGGCTCCTGGCAGTTCCGACGTGTCGAACAGTTGCACATTCCAAATCGCTCATACCGCGGACACTCTCTGCGCTTAATGCTCTCCTTAACAAAAACACAGATTTTGATATGTTTGGGGAAGAATGGAAGACGATACTGTCAGAATGTATGAAATTCTGTGAGATGAATGCATGACTGTGTCTACTATTTATTAAATAAATAGTGTCTACCACTAATGTCCTGTGCGACATATGACTTGTCAGTGTTCTTTTTAATATTTTATTGTTTTCTCTTTTTGTGTTATGTGTTTAAATAGTGTAATTGGTTTCGGCCGTTCTATTTGAATTAAATAAATAAATAATTAAATAAATAAATTATAAATATTTTTTAAATGAATAAGTATTATACAAAATTCCCAAGTCGTTTAACTTTTTAGACAGACTACAGTAGTAAGTATGTTATTTTCAGTAGTTTATGTTAAACGTCTATCTGTCAATCCCCCGATTGCTTTATTCCCCAAGATATTTATTCTATCGGATTGAAAGTGCACTTTTTGGATTGGTTTTCTCAGTAACATTCCATTTGTCTGTCTGCTTTACGTTTTTATTATTTTAAGATTTGTATATGTGCCAAGAAATAGATAGTATGCATATCGGTTTTCTGAATTTGAAGAATTTTTAAAGTCACTTCCAAATTCTGTTGTGACAATTTACGAAGGTATTATCTTTTTTCATTTCATTTTCAGGGTCTTTTTTTATTTTTGTTTACCATCTCACCTGATGGTAAGCGATGATTTGGTAGAAATAGCCTATTCACTCTTGAGACCCTTAGGTTGTAGCTATCAGAAAACACAGATACTGGCAGAGAATTCTACTCCTTTAAGCATAATGAAAGTATTCCCAAAATGCTTTGAACGTATAGGTGGGATGTCCACCATGTACCGGTGGCGCAACGCCCTACGTCAAGTAATCCTATGATGGAACGGACTTGGTAGAATTAAATTGTGCAATTCCAATGCACACTCCCCGAAATGTAAACGATAGAAAACCGACAGGCTAGCAACTCTGCGTCGGTGTCGATGCTTAAGACTTTGAACTTTGTATAGAAATCAACTTCACGAGGCCTAAGCCGCTGGCAGAAGCTAATTGTAAATATAAAAAAATTCAATAACTATAAAATAACGGAGCTAAGTAACCGTTTTGTCTAGTCGTTTATACCGCCATCGATGGACTGGAACGATTTGCCTGCTGCGGTCTTTCCATCCAATTATAACTTACGTGTCTTCAAGGCTAGAGTAAATAGGCTCATAAGGCCCAAACGCCCGAGCAGTGCCATAAAACAGTGACTTTCTGAAGCCTACTCCTCGGTAACGGCCGGGTTAATAGGTTTGAAAAAAATATATGTTTACTATAGATTCATGATCAACATTATCAACGATTGAGTTTTTCGAGCGAAAAAAAAAATTTAGCTATTTCGCAACTTTTCTCTACTCCTTCGAAACGGCTTGGATCTTTAGAAACATTTTTATACATAAAAATTGGTTATTAATATTCTTCAAAGTGAACATAGCATATGTAAATCAAATCAAAATTTCGCAAAGAAAATGGACTTAAAGGTCAGCGAGGCTCTATCCGGACGCAGCTGGCCGCAATTAAATGCACGGATACTCGTACTGCCACCTAGGTGGGTGCGAATGTTGTATCCATTTAATTTCGGCCGAATGTTTAATGGATTACCTATATAAGCCTTAATAAACTAGCGCGCCTCACCATCAACGATTGCATCACTGCTTACCATCAGGTGGCATCGCAGTCCAGCACTAGTTTATATTATTTAAAAAAATGTAAACATATTTTTTTATGTATTTTTTTACTAGCATCACGGATGTAGCCATCAATATATATTTTTTTACAACTTTACCGAAGCGATCGTTAGCTTTTTAACGATATTTCTTTATATATTTTACGGTATCTTTGATGTTCCATACATAGCTTTTATTTATTTATTTTAAATGTAAACGTTCTTGGTCTTGAAGTACGTAGAATAGGCATTTTGTAGACTTTTTTTGAGTAGGTTTCTTTCACTACCTACCAAGACCAGATCAACCAGGCTATGTTGGTGACCAAGGTTACCGTCATAGCCCGAAGAGTCTCCAAACAATTGGCAGGAAACATTGCTCGCAGAACAGATGGTCGATGCGGCCAAAACGTTCTGAAGTGGCGATCGTGTACCGGAAGATATAGTGTTAGAAGGTATTCCACAAGTTGAAGTGACGACCTGATGAGAGTCGCGGGATTCCGATGGATGCGAGACGCACAGGAGTGGTCGTTATGGCGACACTTGGGAGAGCATATGTCCAATAGTGGACGTTTTTCGGTTAAAATGATGATGATGATCCAATGCCTCCTTTCGAACGAGACTTTTACTGCCTAAAACCACACATGATGTGTAAGGACACATCATGTCAGCATCATGTGAGCTGAAGGCAGCAGCTACCTTTTGCGTTTTATGACGAAAGTTTCCCTTTCAAATTCCACTTGTTCCTTGCTGGTGTCGGTCCTGCTGGGCCCCTACGGTTTGCTGACGTCTCTTACAGGCGCGACGGCCTCGTCTCTCGAGCCTTATCGGACAGCCAGACGGCGGGATCGTGATCGCCCTGTGAATCCCAACGCCAGGGGCTTCTCCAATAGTGGCAGCTGAGGCGTGAGGTAGTTTTTCCCTTACGGGTGCGACCATAGAATAGATGAAAGAGGTTATAATGGCTTTGTGGGCAGAGCAGGCATGCCACAAAGTACGGCAATGCTCATAGTTCAACTACCCGCAAACTTGCGATCTAAGTGTGCGTGGTTTGTTGCGTAATGCGCGTTCGTGTTGGTTTATTGCCTGTGGTGGAGTTAAAGGGTGGGAGACAAGCGGCGACACTCGTTGTAGTATTTCCTTTCTAACCTCTTTCATCTTTTCTGTGGTTGGAGCCCTCTCCTTCGCAACCGCGTGGACATGCACAAATAGTGTGGAATCACAAGCAAAAAACATTTTTATAGTCGGTCTAAAAAAAAGTTAAACGACTTGAGAATAATTATTGAAGGAAATAAAAAATCTGTTGTTGGCAACGCGAATTTTAGTTGTCATTCACTTGTTTTTTGAGCTGATAATAGTTATAGAACGGATGTTGACTGTTGGAAATAATTGTTTGTTTTTTGATCAAAAGATGGCGCTGTTAGTTGAGCGTCGATTTCTACGTCTCGGTGTTAAGATTTTCCGCGAGTTGACTAGGTTCGCGATGAATTTTATTTAAATCAGTTCCAAAAAGTTCCAAACAAAGTGAGTTCCAAAAAGTTCCAAACAAAGTGAGTTCCAAAAAGTTCCAACCAAAAAGTTTCTAAGTGTTTACAGTTCCAAAGTGCTAATACAGTTATACAACATGTGAAGTGGTTTTATTTGTGATTCCTCTCCTCCATCCTTGCTACGGTCGCGAGTGCTGCAGATTGCAGTGCTTAATATGGCTAGTGATGATGAATCAATAAGCGGAGTAGAATATTTAGAATCAGATTTCTCTTACGATTATAGATTTACGAGTTTACTTTATACTTACTTATGACACTATTATATCTTTGCAAACGTATCCTACTTTAGTAATAAGAATATCATTAAAGAGACTGAAATAAGTATATTCTAAACAAAAATAACGCTTAATCATTTAAAAAATACTTATATTCGATCCTTTTGATAAGGTTCTAGTAAACAATGATCAAGATCTCTTAATCCACCTTGATTATTAAGCCAGTGTTGACTACATCAGATTTTATTTTACCCTGATAATTACCCAAGTCGTTTGACTTTGTAGACAGACTATACTTTCATTCTTTCAAAGAATACTGTCCCAAATACCAATGACACTGTGCTAGATTTTTGTTCTAAAAAAATACTATTTATTATGACATTGGCAATTATACTTTACGGATGACGTATATTAGGTACACCCGGTGTTGTGAGCTTTTGGCAGGAATTCTTCGAGTGAAGTTTAGCGGTTGTTTTTAATTATTCGCTAATTGATTTCTAGTAGATATTGAGAGTTTGAGCAGTGTTGACCGAGTGGTAACGGCCCCGACGTATGAGTTGTAGGTCGCAGGGCCAAACCCAGCCAGGCGTATTAATTTATGTAATTTGTTTCATCACCACTGCTCTCAAAACGGTGAAGGGAAACATCGTAAGAAAACCGGCATGTTCTAAAATCAAAATTCGTAGACATGTGACATTCACCAACCCGCACTGGGCCCGTGTGGTGAATTACGGCTTATTCTCTCTCCTAGAGTAGATGCCTGAGTCCCAGCAGTGGGAACATTAAAAAGCTGATTATGCTTTATATGTACTTATGAATATTGTGACTGAAATTGGTGTAGTGTTGTATCTCAAGTGTCTGAGCAACTGGACAATATGTGGAATCATTGAAACAGGCGCCATCTCGGTGAAATGGAGCTGAGAGTTTTATTGCAGTGCTGACTACCTCAGCGAAGTTTGCCGAGAAGGTGGACTTGTTATACGCCGCTAAATTTTAATCGTTTTAATCCCGTGGAGGGTCGATTCGGTACATGAAACACTATCGATTTGTAAAGATAAAATTAAAAAATACAGTACCTTTTTTTCAAAACTCGTATTAATTTACGCAAGTACGAAATTAATTTCTTTAAGAAAACGTCAGCTGAGTGAGTTCAATGACCTGTAGGTAGTAATAGGCGTTGCGTACAAACTACCTACAGGTCTTTGAACTCGCTCAGCTGATGTTTTCTAATTTCGTACATACGTAGGTAGGTATATGAATACGAGTTTTGAAAAAAATGTACTTTATTTTTAATTTTATCTTTACAAATCGATAGTGTTTCATGCGCCGGATCGACCCTCCACGGGATTAAAGGATTAAAATTTAACGGTGTATTTGCTGCCAAATAAAACAAAACATTAGAATATGTACGTACATGCATATTCCAATGGTAAGCTAATAAACTATTCATACAGAGAAATGGCCTAAAAGACTTTTTATTAGGTGGGAAATCATCCAATGATATCTCCCGATCTTGGATGGAGCGGGAGGGCGTGTCAGACTTTTACAGACTAAAACACACGCCTATGTTCCTTCGTTGCCTTGCATTCCAGAGCTCTGGGTTTTCTTTTCCGAAGCGAACCTGTAGCCCCTGTTGGCTTCGACCCTGCTGGGCCCATACGATGGCTTGAAGGGCTTAGTATCCAAGCCAAAAATAGTAACACAGCCAAAAATAGCAGCACAGTTGTTATTCAATCTACGTGTTTGAGTGTTGCCAATAATCTGATATCTGACAGATACGAGCTCTAGTCAAAGGTGATGGTAAACAGAGTTAGCCACTTGAGAATAATAAAAATAAAAATTGTTTTTTTTTGGTCCTGGTAACATTAGCGCTTGTGTTTAGACGGATTTCTATTGGCTGTTTCACTTGCGATAAACCTGCTCCTTTTTTGTGGGGAGTCATCATCATCATTTCACCCGATAGACGTCCACTGCTGGACATAAGCCTCCCCCAAGTGTCGCTATAACAAACGGTCCTGTGCGTCCCGAAATCCATCGGATTGCAGCGACCTTCACTAGGTCATCGGTCCACCTTGTAGGAAGCCTTCCAACGCTGCGTCTTGCGGGGATCATAAAATTTTAAAATCTTCTTCCGTTCTGTGTGGAACAAGAGAGATTTTCAGACTTTTACTGACTAAAACCCACCCGTTTCCTTCAGTTATCCCTTGCTTAACTAATTTTGCGCTCGATTTTATCCAGTGGTAACTGTAAAAAACATTATTTTTTTTTAGTTTTTGATGTGGGTCCAGTTTAACCAATATTTCGGAAAATAAATTATTAAACTGGACCCGCGGGTCCAGGTTGTGGGTCCAGCTAACCGAAGACTCCAAGGTGGTAACTGTTTCGAACAATCTCAAAATCCACGTTATCCCTTGCACTATTTTAAACCGACACACACGGGGACCACGCCTGATTTGTACGTACCGTCACTTCGCGTGGCTTGGATCTAACATAGCTCTACAAGTCTAGTTACCATTTAAAATGTATGGAGACCCATTTAAAATGTATGGAGACCCATTTAAAATGTATGGAGACCCATTTAAAATGTATGGAGACCCATTTAAAATGTATGGAGACCCATTTAAAATGTATGGAGACCAACACGCCCAGTAGCCCGATTCAAGTAATGAAAACCGTAACGATATCGTAGCGATTTAGTCGTTTTAGACCATTTCCGTATTCACATCCATCAATCGAGTTTGGACGACACCGATTTTAAAGTCGTTTGAAATTCGTTGATTTAAAAAAAAAATTGTATTACATTATCCTGGCAGAATACTTATTATTGTAACTAGAAATAAGTCGATAGATCGTGAATACCGCTTTTGGAAAGGACTTCGATCGAACGACTATAAAACTTCAACGATATTTGGCTTGTTTGATTTTACGTGAATTCTGCTTGATCACTTAAAAAAAAATTCGCTTAAATCCTGCTCCGCGGCGCCAAACCAAACCCTTTGAAGTTTTCGTTTCGAGTGCAAGCAAAAATTAACTTAGCGGTGGTCAGGCGGAAGTGTTTTTGATGGTACGTGACCCATGTATGCGCAATGTAGGTCTACCTTTAACCACCATGGTATGCACGCTATCTGTGACCACTATCTAAATGGTATATGATTGCTAGTTGCAGTCAATAATAACCGTAGTATTTGTTGAGTTAAATGCAGTATCTTTTTATCTTTTACTAGCTTTTGCCCGCGGCTTCGCCCATGTACATAAAAGCCTATGTCACTCAGGAATAAAGCAGCTTTCTATCGGTGAAAAAATTTTAGCAGTCGGAGCAGTACTTTCAGAGATTACATCCTACAAACAAAAACAAACTTTACCTCTTTATTATATGGTGTCTGTGGTTTTGAATGCGATTTTTTTTTTTTTATAATCCACAACTATCACGCAGCGCCGTCTAGTCCCAAGCTAAGCAGAGCTTGTGTTATGGGTACTAGACAACTGATAAACACTAAGTTCGATCGTGTATGGAGTATTGCTCTCATCTTTGGGACGGATCTGCCCGATACCAGCTTGATGCACTTGAGGCAATTGAGAGGCGAGCCAGAAGGATAATTGGCGATGATACACTCGTCGAGTCGAGGCTTCAAAGTCTTGAGCATCGACGCAGAGTTGCTAGCCTGTCGGTTTTCTACCGGTTGCATTTCGGGGAGTGTGCGTCGGAATTGCATAACCTAATTCCGCCTAGCCCGTTTCATCATCGGACTACCAGACGTACGGCTATGCGCCACCGGTATATGGTGGATATCCCACCAACACGCACAAAACGTTTTGGGAACACATTCATTGTGCGTGCGGCTAGGGAGTGGAATTCCTTGCCGGAGTCTGTGTTTCCTGATAGCTACAACCCGGGAATCTTTAAGTCGAGAGTGAATAGGTTTCTTTTAGGTAAGCGCGTTCCATCGTCGACCGCATCGTCGCTTTCCATCAGGTGAGATAGCGGTCAAGCGCGAACCTATCAACAATAAAAAAAAAAAAAAAAAACATACTTATATATTTCTAAATACATACATATTATAGATAAATTACACCCAGACGCAGAACAAATGATCACACAAACATTTGTCCTGGGTGGGAATCGAACCCACGACCACCGGCATAGCAGTCAGGGTCACTAACCACTAGACCAACATGCCAGTCAATTTATCTCAAAGGATCATACTCCTGGAGTGAAACAGTATCCTAGGTCCTATTACAGTTTCGTCTAAATCCACTCAGCTGTTTCAGCGAGGAGTTACCAAACATACATACAATTTCATTTTACTTATCAATTGCTGTTCGTTAGTCTCACTGAACTCAGAAACAGCTCGACCGTTTTGAGTTAATGGGAGTACGAAATGTCCCTTGTAACACGTAAAGTTGGATGAGTTGATAAGATGTTAATAGAATCATTACCGCGCTAATGTATTGGATTTGTTTTTTTCACTACAGCATTGTTTATTTATATGTATGTATCTAAGTATGTATTTAATATTGTATATATTTGTTTCTCTTCTGTTTAATTGTCTATTTATTAAGTTGCACCTGCCATGTTATGTTTCTGCACCACCCTAAGGTCGACTGGTAGATAATGCCTAAGGCATTAAGTCCGCCTTTGTACAGTTTTTTTTTTGTGCATAAAGCTTTAAATAAATAAATAAAGTAACATACGTAACACTCTTGACTCTACGATGTATAATGCCCTTCACACCGCCAGAGACAGAAACAGATGGAGGGACATCATAAAGGTTAAAGTGATGAAGCAGGGAGGTCACGACCCTCAGCATTGAGGAATACGACGCAAGGAGGAGGACGTAACACATAATTCCCATAGAGTGGACGCCTTGCGCGCGCGAACCGTGCATACTAAGCCACGTACAGACATCGCGAGGCGTGCGTCGCGAATGGTTCGTCTCGCATGCCTCGGACTGTGAGGACGTGTGTGCTCACAGTGAGCATTCGCGTCATACGATCGTTGCGAACGCCGCCTCAGTACGAGCCGTGCTCTCCGTGTGGACGGACAGGTGTTGTTTGCGTTTTCTACTGACGAACACTGTGCGTGGTGGTTTCCGTGCTCAGCTTGAGCATGTGTCGTTTGGGACGCACGCTTAAATGTACCGTCGTTTGCCTCAGGTTGAGGCATGCGTGACGAAATATTCGCGACGCTCGCCTCGCGGTGTCTATACGCGGCTCTACGCGCGCATTTCAATTATGTGACGAAAGTACATGTTGCTGGGTTCGTGCGCGCGCTGCGTTCACACTTATGAAATGCTCCTTTCATGTTACCTTGCATGTGACGTTGTCTGTATCCGGCTTTAGATAAATAAAATACAACTTCTAAAGAATACAAACTTGTTTTTTCCTCGACCTTGCTAACATCAAAATAAGAATCGGAAAATACACTGAAACAAATATTGATACAATGCTTTCGTGAGAAATTAAACTTTTTTTCTATTTCTTGTGGCCATTCAAATACAGGTACCGGCACGAATCTTGAACGCTCGGCGTCAGAGTGGGGATCGCTTTGCGCATTCTATACATGGGCGAGCTAATCGTCTACGTTGTTAGATACATGCAGCAAGCGCAGTGAACGAATCACGAGTGCCAATCATTGACACGTTCCCCGCCCCCGCGTCTCACTTCGTACCACTAAAGAGACCGAATTTTTGACTTCTGCGCAACTTGAAGCCAGCGCTCAAGATCCGTTCCGGTATCTGTACCCATGCACCTCAAAAGGAAAAAAACGGAACTCTCATAGGATCACTTTATTGTCTGTCTGTATGTCTGTCTGTCAAGACCCTTTATCTCGGGAACACGTGGTGAAATTAAAACTATAGAACCATTTTTTAAGTATGTGAAACCTCAAACAGCTGTCTAGTATTTTTATGTAAAGAATCTATGTACCTACAAAATTTATAACTATGTCATGAAGAATCATAAAGTTATAAGCTCACAAATACATGGTCACCGGGCCATCCAGGCGACTAAAAGGTTGTTTTGCACTTACACCTAGCTGTATGCTAATGCCCTCAATGACCTGCCGTGACCTGTGTTGTATTTAGTGTCGGTGATGTCCAACTTGTGATCTTTTTGTATTTTTGGGAAAAAATATAACGTGGTATAAAAATTATTGGTATCGATTCAGTTACTGATTCTGAACAAAATATGTACATTCAGGTTCCGCATACATATCGCCCAGTTTTTTTTTTGTGACTAACCGACCTTGATAATTCAGTGCCTGTAAAAAGGTGTATTTAAAATAAATGCTTTGAGCTTTTTTTTCGTGCTGGGAAAATCATCTAAGGACATCCCCCGCTCTTGGGCGGAGCGGGAGATAGTGTCAGAGTTTTACTGACTAAAAACCCACTCCTGTTCCTTCGTTGCCTTTCGCACCGCGGCTTGAGCTATCTTTCGAATTAACCCTGGCCCCAGTAGGCTTCGACCCAGCTGGGCCCCTGCTGTTGCTGACAGTTCCTTAAGGCGCGCGGGAACAGAGCGCGCCGTCGACGACTTGGGCTCGGTCCGGACAGTTTCCGTACGGTCGGACAGCGAGCTACCCATTGCTCGCCGTCCGCAAGCCCGCTCCTACGATGGCCGGAAATCGGGATCGAAATCCCGGCGGCGGCGAGAGCGCCGTTGCCTGATGCGGTCGGCCTCCTCCTTTGCTAGCATTACTGCTTCGCAGAAGTCGGCGACCGCCTTCCAGTCCTCCTCGCTCCGGACCATGGCAAATGCTTTGAGCTAGAGTAACAAACGCGGGCCTGTCAATAACATAAAAAAAATATTACTCTCGACATTTATGTGCAGCAGAGTAAAAAGCTTCAAAACCAAACAATGTTGTTTGCACCTCGACCTTGACGGAATCAAAATAAGAATCGGAATACACTCAGAAATAAATGTAAAATACGCTCGCGACTTATTTATTACGCTGTGCCACAAAATAGATGAAACAGAAGTCAATTGTATGTATGTACTTCACTTTTCCTACCTACGCTCAGCAATCGCGCTACGGTCAGAAATCAGAAACGTTTATTTCAAATAGATCAATTACAGGCACTTTTGAATGGGTAGTAATAAAAGCTCCGACAAAAAAATAAGAATTGTCCTTACTCAAAATATTAAATCTACTGCCTAAAATACTAACTTTCCGACTACTTTTGTCCGAATAAAAATGACGAAACGACCGAATGAGATACTGAAATCTTCGAAAAATAAACATGACTGTCTATTGCTATAATACTTTTCTACCAGCATAAATTACGTTCTACTGAAAACTTTGCTTTGTAATTTTTATCTTTACTTGCCTACTATTAATTCATAAATTACCTTTCATATTTCATAGATTGTGGTGCTATTTTAACTGTCACATTATACTGAAAATATTATTCTGAGTGGCTATACAGAAACTTATAAAAAATATAAAAATGTACTCGTAACAATAACTTTTAATTGCATCATAAGTCATGAATTTTACTTACCACGGGTATGCTTCGATATCGGTACATATTTCAGGCGTTAAAAAGTTAAAACAGTCGTATTCATAGGTACGTATAAAAATCCCGAATTTTAAATTACCGATGGACGAAATCCCGAAACTTGAAACGCCAAATGGTCGTATGGTCGAAAGTTTAAAATCCCGAAAGTTCATTTGTTAGAATGTTTAAAATCCCGAAGTTCAAAATCCCGACTCATCCGTGTCGGGGTGCCCTAAGGTTCCGATTTGTTTTATTTTGAGAAGTAGTCGCCGGCCGCTGCCGCGGCGCCGCTCGCTTCGCTCGCTCGGCTCGCGCGCTTTTGGTCACAATTCTAACCTAACCTAACCTATTTCAGCCACAATCTCTCGTAAAAATGTGTTTACCATTGTCTAATAGTCTAGTCACAGGTAGATAGTATTTTGATTGCACTTTGAACTGGGTGAAATAGGTTAGGTAACGTTAGAACTGTGACCAACCGCTATGTTCAAGTTGTTTCGTCTATTCGGGATTTCGTCCTTTCAGGCATTTGAACATCGGTATTTTGTGTTTCGATATAATGACTATCGGCATTTAAACCCTTCGGTATTTTGAATTTCGGTGTTTTGCACGTCGGTATTTCAGCCATAGGTATAATGAACTTTCCGGATTTTGATACGTACCCCTATTCATGCCTTAATCGAAAACCAAGTAGACTTTGGTTTCCTAGAATATTATACTGTATTATTAATCGACAAATTTCCTAACTTTTATAATGTCAGGAAGAACAAAGATAAAAATAAAACAAAACTCAGTTCATTATGAAAATGTAGTTACGTAGTAGATCCGAACTCCATCGCGCGGGCCGAACAGTTGAGGTATTTTCATCATTATTGAGAGCTAAAAAATAAACTTGATAACCAACAATAGAAATTAAAACAGTTCATGCAAGTTGTAAAAATATGATTATTTTGACCAAACCTCTGTTGTCGGTAACTTAGTAATTTTGTCGGAGGTTCAGTATTCTATTCGGAAGTTTAGTTTTTTTATTCGAAGATCCATTTTTTTTTAGGAGAAAATGTAATTTGAACATGCTCTTATTTGTCGTTAAATTGGATATTTTTTTTCGTTTATGTTTTGGGTTATTTGTCGGTAATTCATTATAACGCTAGTTAATTAGAATAATAGTCGGCCACAGATCGCTGGAGATTAAATTGTTTTTCGGAACCATTATTATTTCCCCTTTTGAATTGGCAAAATGTCGGTCAGTCAAAAAAAAAGTGAAGCTAAATTGCACGTTCCAAAGCGTAGATGGAGAAGAACGTGCAAGAAACTCCATGGACACCCTTTTAAATCAAATTCGGTCGGCTATAATTAATTAATTAGTTCAACCAGGTTTCAGACTGGCTAAAGTAGCCTCTTCTTTCATGGGGTACTGTTTGAAATGTTATAATAAAATACCACCCCAAATATTAGAACTCAATGAAACGAAATTTAAATCTTGTATTAAACGCACACTATGCAGGCAAGCATATTATAAGTTGGAGGATTATATTCAAGATAAAAATGCTTGGCTCAATGCTGGTCCAGCTCCACTACCACTAGGGCGTACTAATTAGTTGGAAACTAATATTATTATTTTTTAATTTGAAAGACAATTGCATTGTATAATGTAGAAGCACTTTTTTCAAGTTTGTGAATGTGAAGCACCATGGAGCATTTTTATTAGGTTACAACTTTTTTTTTTTTGACATTACGAGCATGGCAGTTGAGAGTTTGTCATGCTCACTCAAATGTCTCGCTGTTGGTGGCACGTGTTATTGGGTCGTTCAGTTCCCTTCAAAATGGTTGAGCTGAGTGGGGCTGATGCACGCGTCATGCTCGTGAACGGGTGCCGTCAGATCGGACTGGTCATCTCTTAGCTGCCAGTGGCTTAATTCAGTTTCTATCTTTTAATTATTTTACATTTTTATTTCATTATCGACATTGTGCTCACATGATAGAAGCAACAAGTAATATGTAACCAAGCATTATATGTAACAAATAATATGATTTAAAAGAGTGTCCATGGAGTTTCTTGCACGTTCTTCTCCATAGAGACCTACTCTTTGGAACGTGCAATTTAGCTTCACTTTTCTTGGACTGACCGACATTTGACTATTCAAAAGTGCCTGTAAATGGTCTATTTGAAATAAATGATTTGACTTTGACTTTGACTTTGACTTTGACTTTATAACTCCATAATACAAATTGTATAAAAATATATCATGGCCACAAAGTCATGTCATCTACCTACGTAACTGTTCTGCGTTACGTAAAAACAAACAATATCAAAGTACAAGCAAATACCTACCTAATTACGTCTTAAAACTGGTAACTTAAAAAATAAAAATTCAGCAATTAATGTTGAAATTAATAAAACGGTCCACTAAACAGTTGTATTTTTTTTTTTGCTTCATTATTTCACAAAAACCGGCCAAGAGCGTGTCGGGCCCCGGCCACGCTCAGTGTAGGGTTCCGTAGTTTCCCGTCCGTCACAATGAGTGTACCCACTTATGAGTTTAAAAAAATGCTTGCATATACGATTATACTACAAACTTAGTCCAGAAATTATTTTGTAGAACCCTTTTGTCTTTTTTGTACAAAAACTGTTCTTTCCATCAAGTTCAAAATAATTTTCCTAGAAAGTCCTTATAAAGTTCTACTTTTCAGATTTTTTTCATATTTTCTAAACTTATGGTTCAAAAGTTAGAGGGGCGGGACACATTGTTTTTTACTTTTGGAGCGGTTATTTCCGAAATTATTGACATTATCAAAAAATGATTTTAGTAAACCCCTATTCATTTTTAAATAGTCCAACAATATATCACACGTAAGGGTTAAAATTAAAAAAAAATCACTTACCACTTTACATATAGGGGGGCTACCCTAATAAAACATTTTTTTTCCAATTTTTATTTTACCACTTTGTCGGCGTGATTGATATACATATTGGTACCAAATTTCAACTTTCTAGTGCTAACGGTCACAGAGATTAAGCGAGGACGGACAGACAGACAGACAGACGGACATACAGACATGGCGAAACTATAAGGGTTCCTAGTTGACTACGGAACCCTAAAAAAGGTCACAGATGCGTGTCTCAAGCAGATGCATCATCATCATCATCATAATGAGCCTTTTTAATGTTCCTACTGCTGGGACTCAGGCCTCCTCTCTAGGAGAGGGAATGGGCTGTAATTCACCACGTGGGTCCAGCAAGAAGCAGATGCATACGCGCTCGCAATGAGCTGAATTGAGTCCAGATGTCGTGTCCGTGAGCGGTGTCTATGTGGGCGTTACTCGAGCGCGCTTTGTATGTAGATTGACTTCTGTCTGTACCTATCTATTTTGTGGCTGTGCGATAGAATACGCGTGGAGTGGATTGTAGGGTTGGCATCTGCCAATCAGATCTATGAAGGAAATACACCATTAATTTTTAATTAGTACAAATACTTAAAGGGCTTATTAGAAAAGGTCTAGTTATTGTTTAAGTAAAGTCTCAATAAATAATATTCATAAACAGCAAAGTTATTAGCGTTTGTTTGTATCCCAAAATGTCACTCAATTTATGGACACAATATATTGTAATGGCTTGATTATGAATGAATGGCGATCAAAATGGAAAGACACTGCAGTATACACAGCAATTTTTAGTAGCAATTAATAAGAATGAATGATTCAATTATGAATTTACCAATTATGACAATTTTTTGTGGACAAAAATAGTGGTGTATACTAAAGGAGCACCTTTTGGGAACACATTTATTGTGCGTACAGCCACGGTAAGTACAGCTAAGGAGTGGAATCCCCGGTCAGAGTGTCTGTTACGGTATTTTACAGGATGCATTTTGGAGAGTGTACGCAAGAATTGCATGATTTGATTACGCTATCTCCTTTCTACCATCGGACTACCCAGGCCTTCCAACCCTGCATCTTTCGGCGGTCGCCACTCCAGAACCTTTCGTCCCCATCGACCATCTGTTCTGCGAGCAATGTGCCCTGCCCATTGCCACTTAAGTTTGGCGATTCTTCGAGCTATGTCGGTAACCTATTGGTTCTCCAAAGATGATAAATGTCTCCGAATTGTGGTCGCTTACAATGAGCCTCATAAGAAGACTTAAAGTCACCCAAAGGGCAATGGAAAAGGCTATACTCGGAGTTTCCTTGCGTGATCACATCAGAAATGAAAATCTTACCAAATCTTATGTAATATAAATCAATTGCTGTTTGTTAATCTCGCTAAAACTTGAGAATCTTAAGAGACCTTAAGAAAGCCTAATTGCCAAAACCGACAACCCAGGACAGATCAACCTGGTGCCGTAGAGTGAGGAGACCCGACCCCAGATAACGGGAACAGGGACGGAAGAAGAAGGAGCTAAAACTTGAGAACGGCCCGACCGATTTTAATTATTCCTTCTTCTTTTGTTCACCAGCATAAAGGGAAGGTTTAAAAGCAATAAAAAAAAATTGGTTGGTAGGGTAGGTGAGTAGCGTAGGGTAGGGTAAGTAGATAGATAGCGTGGGGTAGGTAGGTAAGTAGGTAGGGTTGGGTTGGTACTCAGTTGACGGGAGCGAAGCCGCGGATAAAAGCTAGTAATAAATACAATTTTGTTTAAAGAAGCTCTTAAAACCGCTGAAAAACCTTCGAAAAATGTCAAACTTTGTACAAAGCATTTCACTAACAAACTTATTTTGAATATTCATCCTATAATGGTGTTTACTTAAGTTTTCTATGGAAAATTGAATATCACTCTCTTTATTGTGCTTTCGTTCCAAACTTGACGGTTTATATAAAATACCGTGAGGATAAAGCGCTCTTAACTTAGGGAGAACATTGCGTGATGAATTCCTGAACTTGTGCAGCAGTGGGGAGGGCACATTGCTCGCAGAACAGATGCTTGATGGTGCCGAAAGGTTATAAAGTGGCGACCGCATTGACTGGAAGACCCAGCGGTGGTATACCTCCCACAAGGTTGGCTGTGCACCAAGTGAGGGTCATGAAAATCCTATGGATGCGAGACGCATAGAAGCGGTCAACGTGGCGACACTTGAGGAGGCTTATATCCAACAGAGGATGTCTATCAGCTAAAATAATGGTGATGATGTGATGTGGTGGTGTGATGATACATGTAATTGTAATTTTTGTAATGTAATGTTTGCTTCTTTGACATTTAAATCCGAATTATTATGACATTTTACCTAACAAATTATTTTGACATTTACTTACTTATAAAATATTTTGACATTTACCTAACAAATTATTTTGACATTTACATAACAATTTATTTTGACTTCTTGACTTTATTGTACCTATAGTAATCAAATAATGCAATCATTTGTGTAATTAATTTGTTGTTTAATACGAGTAAATTCTTTATTTGCATGTCAAAATTATAATTTATTATTTTTGTATGCCTATAATAGGCTGATTATAGCGCACTTTAATGTAAACATTACCAACTGCTGTACCTATGTATCACAAATAAAATATTTCTGATTTCTGATTTCTGATGAACGGGGTAGAGTATATTTTGAGGGAAAGTCTTAAAAGAAACATGAACATAATAAGGAATGTGCATGTGATTCAAATATGAATCGTGGATCACCTGCAGAGGGAAAGCACCGTCGCGGCCGGTCTAGAAAGAGGTGGCAAGACGATCCTGGACGCGTATCACGGTGGTTCGAGATGGCGCGGGAGAACAATGTCTGGAACGACTTGGGAGATACCTTTGCCCAGAAGTGGGACAGTTTAAAAAAATATACTCTAAAATTAAGCCTCAATCATTATTGTAGATTATTACATCACTGACTCGCGTGAAAACAGGTTTTTCCATTCAAACTTTGGACCCCCGTTTCTTTCCCTTCGAGGGTCAGTTTTGAAAAATGGCCAAGGTCATAAAAATAAACCTTGTGCAAAATCACACGCTCCTGGTCCCAGTAGTTTACTAACACAAGCACATGCACGACATACACATATGTACATAGATTACTAGCTTTTGCCCGCTCGGCTTCGCTCCCGCTCTTCCCTACTCCACCCTACTATACCCTTCTCTACCCTACTATACCCTACTCTACCCTACCCTATCCTACTCTGCCCAACTCTACCCTACTCTACCCTACTCTACCCTACTCTACCCTACTCTACCCTACTCTACCCTACCAAACTTCACAAACCATCTACTAAATAGTCCGAACAAAGCCTAAACCTTTGGTTTGGATAGGTGAGCCCGTTCTTGAGTTATAAAATTACAACGAAAAGTGGCATTGATTTGTCATATTTTTAAAACTCTTTCGTAGAAGTTTACCAGAGCCAATATGTATTTTATTTAGCACAAAAAAAAATGCATGCATATTGTCTAATAACATAGATTCCTAATGTAACTTCTGCCAGCCCTAGCTACATAAACAGAAGTAGTACAGTAGTGAGTTTATTTATAACGTAACGAACGACTTATCTGCGAATTTTAAGACTTCTACTCGACACTCGGACGTGTTGTTAGGAAATTGAGTTTTAATAGAGGATACGGTTAAGAACGACCTTCACCGGTTTGTTTAATGGATGAAACGTATTTTATGAGAAATTTAGTATATTAAATAATATAACGCGGGTGGGTTGCCTGAGAAATTCCTGGCCAAACAATTTTTTTTTTTTTTTTTTTAAATGCACCGGTGTGTTTAACGAATAAATTTAATACTATCTGAAAGTGTGAAGCCTTTAGAACATAAAAATGTTGTGTTGCCTATTTGTTTCTTGGCATAACTATGGGTTGCCAGGTATAAACAGGTATGTATAAACAAGTGTGTTTATTTTGATATACAACAAATTCTATATCAACATAAACGCTGTTTCATTACGAATACGATGTTATAGTGTTGTCTGCAAAAAAATCTGGTATGAATAACGGTTTTGCATTTTTCTAAAAAAAAAGTAAATTTTCAATTTTTAATTATTATATTATATATATTATAGTCTGGCCAGGAATTTCTTAGGCAACCCACCCGCGTTATATTATTTAATACACTAAATTTATCATAAAATACGTTTCATCCATTAAACAGACCGGTGAAGGTCGTTCTTAATCGGATCTTAGACTATTACAGGTTGAACTTGGATTTATTTTCTTTAGTAGTTAGTGCCCTCGATTTCATCATCATTAGTCATCATCATTTTAGCTGAAAGAAGTCCACTGTAGGACAAAGGCAAATTCAAATTTATTTACTCATTTTGTGAACATAAGTAGGTATTTTCAATATTTTAAATTTTAATTGTACAAACCATATCCCGCCGATAGGCATAAAAAATCAGTCTAACAAAGTTACTGTCTGGTAGAATGAACTTATCCATGTAACTATTTGATGTAAAAGAATTAACAATGTCAAAGAGTTCATGCATGTCAAATTATAATAGCCCGGGAATTATAAAACGAGCGAATAAAAAAAACTTTGCGACTGATAATGAGATACTGTTTTAATAATTTGAGCGGTATGAATTTGAGTAAACGACAAATATTGATCAGTAATAAAATCCAGGACGAGCTTACTAAAAGTGGGTTATTGAAATCTTAGCTAAGCGACTATATTAGTAAGTGAGCGACTAAATTACTAAGCGAGCGATTAGAAATAAAATTGAGGTTATACATAACGAACTATGTACCTACTAAAAAGTACAGTTTAAGAAAAAAAAAAAACGCAGGTCGTAACGTTGACACTCGACACTCAAACATATATTAGGTCGCTCAAATATTAAGAAGCTTCTCATTTTGTATTTTAAGTAACTCAAATATTGATGTCTGTACGTCGCTGTTCTATTGATTTCTCTTCACCCGCAATCAGTCGCTCACTTATTAATTCTATCATCTAAATTAATTATTTTTATCACTTAAACATTTAATTTGATTTTCGTTTGAATACTAACCATATAAAATTGTTTCAAGAAATATGTAAAATGACATGGAAAATAGGAAAAAAATAAATACACAATGTCAGAAGATTGCAAAAAAAATACGGACAAGACAAAAATTACAATAGCCTCCCCTAAGTGTCGCCATAATGAACGGTCTGGTACGTCTCGCATCCATCGCATTCCCTCGACCCTCCCCAGGTTATAAGGTCCACCTAGTGTGAGCCCGCGCCAACGTTGCGTCTTTCTGTGCACGGTCGCCACTCCAGAACCTTTCGTACCCGTCGTTCAACTGTTCTGCGAGCAATGTGCCCTGCCCCGGCGACTTCGTTCGCTTCAAACTTGTAAATGTTGGAATCCTAACTCTTCTTTGTCAATAGTTCGATTCTCGAAACGAGTTTTGGAGATTTTCAACCACTTAAAAAAAATCGGCTAAGTGCGAGTCGGACTGGTGCTCGGAGGGAGCCGTATCAAAAAACTGTAAAGAAATTATGATTTTCGAATTTTTACTTTTTTTTGGAATAACTTCGCTTTTTTTTTATTGTTGGTAGGTTCGCGCTTGACCGCTATCTCACCTGATGGAAAGCGACGATGCGGTCGACGTTGGAACGCGCTTACCTAAAAGAAACCTATTCAGTCTCGACTTAAAGATTCCCGGGTTGTAGCTATCAGGAAACACAGACTTTTTCGCATTCCAGGCAGCAAAAGCCAGGACATTGATATTTTTGTGGAAATCGTGATTGAAACAATTTTACCTGTGCCTATACACGGAAGCGAAACTACAGGATAAAGCTAGCTAAGTTCTTACTCACATATCATCTTGTGCCTAGACCTGGTCGAGGCGTTAACAATGCATGTGGCCTATATTAGCAGTGGTCTGCACTAGTGACGGTACAGAAGTTTTCGATTCCAAAAGATCGGAAGTTTCGATTAAATTTTAACTACAAGGTACCTTGGAAGGTACCCGTAGGCGCGGACTTGCGGACGGCGAGCAATGGGTAGCTCGCTGTCCGACCGTTCGGTAACTGTTCGGACCGAGCCCAAGTCATCGACGGCGCGCACTGTTCCCGCGCGCCTCAAGGAGTTGTCAGCAACAGCAGGGGCCCTGCTGGGTCGAAGCCTACTGAGGCCAGGGTTAGCTCCGAAAGATAGCTCGGCCCCGGTATGAAAGGCAAGAAGGAACGGGGTGGGTTTTTTAGTCAGTAAGAGTCTGACACTATCTCCCGCTACGCCCAAAGGCGGGGGATGTCATTTTGATGATTTTTACCCACCAAAAAAAAACCTTGGAAGGTACATATATTGGAGGCACGGGAACGGCAGCTGCCACAAGCAGAGTGTACAAGCAAGCTTGCCGAATCCTCACTTTTTAAGGCTTGTAGTCCCTTGAACATCTAGCCGGAATTAAATGGACACAACAGTCGTACCCGCCAAGGCGGTAAGAGTATCTGTGTTTTTAATTTCGGCCAGCTGAGCCCGGAATCCCGGATAGACCCTGTTGAACTTTAAAACTGTTTTCTTTGCGAAATATTGATTAATTTACTTAGGCTACAGGTATTCACTTTGAAGAATATTTAACCACCAATTTTTATGAGTGAAAATGTTTCTAAAGATCCAAGCCGTTTCGAAGGAGTACTTAAGGAAAAGTTGCGAAATATTTTTTTTAGACAAAAGTATTAATCGCGCGAAAAAATCAATAGTTTGTTAATGTTGTTCACGAAACTATACCCGTTACCAAGACTTCGGAAAGTCACTGTTTTATGGCACTGAACAAAAATAAACTTTTTTGCGATTCGAAAAAATCTTCGTGACTCAATTCGAGATCTAAACTGTTTTCATAGTTAAGATTGTACGGAACCCTCAGAGGGCGAGTTCGACTCGCACTTGCCCAGTTTTTTTTATCAGTTATAGAGTGTTTCATTTGACGTTTCTACCTCCGCCTCCGGTTCCGATAACCCAAAATTAAAAAACTCCGCAACCGAATTCAGTTCCTAAAATAACCATTTTCGTTACATCCCTAACCTGCACTATTGATTCATTTCTCTACCTGTATTAGAAGATTCAATCTAAAATAGATATAGACGTGACTGAGAATACTTGGACGGTCGGGAATAAGCTGAATTTTGAGATATTTGAGGTCTGCAACTTCGAGAGTAGTGGCACAAAATTGGTAGTAGTGGTGACCCAGGACTTTTGTCTATTCTAATCTAGACCTAATATTATAAAGAGGCAAAGTTTTGTTTTTTTATTTGTACTCTTCACCTTCGCCGTCAAACATACTAGTCTCTCGTGCCAAATATAAACCACATTTTTTTAATTAGTACACATACTTAAAGGGCTTATTAAAAAAGCCCTTGTTATTTTTCTTTCTCTCCCCCCCCGGACCTCTGAGGAGTTCAGACGCTTTTATGTAGACCCTCTGTGTGTTTTTATTTTAAAATTAATTTAAAAAAGAATTTAATTAAATCGCGACATAAAAATAGGAGTGCATAAGTATTGAGGAGATCACACGCGCGTGATCCTCTTTAGCTACTCATCGAAGTGACGCACCACGCTGACTACACCCAGCACCACCTCTGCAGCTCCCGCCCACTGCTAGCCACTGCCCGTCTCTTGGGGCGTGACGAAGATCGCCCAGTAACCTGCGCCCGCGCAAGACCACAGCTCTGCGTCACCGTCAAAGCTGGGAGGTACGTATCAGTGCTCCTGTTATACTGCTATTGCTCTCTCGCTCTGCACAATTAGCTCTGCTACTCGGTTTAGCTGATCTCCTATACATCGCTATTATCCTAGTAGTATTACTGAGAATTAACACAAATTACTGAGAATTAACGAAAATGTCGCTCAGACGAACCCCGCCGCCACAGCCAACTTTATCGGAAACTGATACAGAGAGTATGGAAGGAAATGCGGCGGGTTTGCGAACTACTACTCATCACAGTAACATAAATATGAGACGTATGAAGCGTAAAGAGCAGGACTCGGAACTAAATAATTTTATGCAGGAAGTTCGCGAGTCATTCGCTAAATTTACTAAGGAACAAAAGTCTAAGTTACAGTGTTTGGAATCATCTCTAGCAGAAATAAAAAGTCAGAACGATAGCATAAATACATCTATGCAGGTTTTGTCCAGTAACTATGACGTCATATTTAAAGAATTAGAAAGGCTCAAAGTTGAACGCAAAGAACACCTATCTTATATTTATTCCTTGGAAAATAAAATAGAAAATCTCGAAAAGCAGTCTTGTGCACCAAAGATAGAACTGAGGAATATTCCTAAATTGCTTAATGAAAATAAAGAAGGTTTATGCACTATGGTGAAGAAGATAGGTAAAGTTCTAAGTATTCAATTACAAACCTCGGACATAAAAGATGTATACCGGCCCCATGCGAAACCCAACGTGCTAAAACCAGTTGTTGTTGAATTCACCTCAGTGCTAACGAAGGAAAATATATTAAATAGTGTCAAGAAACTAACTTTGACTGAAAAGACTGATAAGTTAAACTCTAAGCTAGTCAGCCCAGATAGCCCTCAAAAGCCGATTTATATCTCAGACTGTCTAACACCCAAGGGCAGGCGCTTATTTTTCCTTGCACGTGATTTTGCTACTACTTATAAATATATTTATTGTTGGACCTCGTATGGGAAAATATATCTACGAAAGAAGGAGGGAATGCCGCATATTCGCATTAATGAAGAACAGGACCTTGTGAAACTTAAGAATGAAGAACCGTCCATAGTATGACTATGTAATTATCATTACGTTATTCATTTTTTATCTTTAATTTTTTGCTTACCTTATTTCGAATTTTCATTACTGCATATTTATTTCTTAAATAATTTATTTTGTTATAAGTATCCCCTATTTTACAGTACACAAACACACTATACACAAACACATAGCCTCTTTATAATTATCCTAATTGAAATATTTGATTGTAATAATATGATTGAAATTCCTCATGCATCAAATACGTATACCTTTTATAATATTATGTACAGCTTAAAAATGGTTATATCCCTATTCCATACAAAAGAATATTTAAACTCCTTCGATTATTTGGCGGTGTTTAACGGTGTCTCTATAATTTGCATGAATTATATGAAATCGACACAATTGCTCTTATATTTTAATAAAAATGCTTGATATCGTGTCTGAAGAACTTGATGAAATATCAGTGTCAAGATTTGTGACATGTGACGTCGAGGATTGCAAAAGCCTCATTCCACCCGCTAATGATTGTTTGACTGTAGTCACACAAAATATACGCAGTATAGCTCGTAATTTTGATGCATTTGAGTTATTTCTTACTAGGCTGGGTTTTGAGTGTGACGTCATTGTTTTGACTGAGTGCTGGTTATCTTGCAACCCTGTTATACCAAATATCGATGGTTACAGTCAACATTCGTCAAAAAATTTTAATAATCAAAACGATGGAGTAACAGTTTTTCATAAAACAAGTCTAAGTGTTATTTGCGAGGAGCCGCCTTGTCAGGACTCTAATTGCCTTGTCTTAAAAATCGGTCATGAAACTGCAATAGTGGCGATTTACCGATCCCCCTCAAATAGAAATGTCGAAGGTTTTACTGTTTCACTCAATAACATTCTAGGTGACCTCTCTTCCTTTAAAAATATCTGTGTCACTGGAGATATTAATATAGATATTTTGCGTGAACCTCAATGCCCTAAAACTTTAGAATACCTAAACTTATGTGCATATCATGGTATTTTGCCTGCACACACCCTTCCTACGAGAGATGGCAAAACATGCCTCGATCACGTGATGCTTAAAACCCACTATGAGGCGCTCACTGCTGTTTTGCATTCAACAGTCACTGATCATGAGGCAGTGTTGTTGTGTCTTCATCGTCGGCACGCAAGAGCATTTTCACATGTCTCCGTCAACAAGGTAGATGTTGAAAAGTTAAATTTGGGAATATCTCAAATTGACTGGCAATCGCTCTATTCCAATCCCGATCCCAATTCTGCCATGGAATATTTTATTACGGAACTTCAGCGTGAGATTGCGGCAAATACTAGAGTTCTTAAATTATCCAAACGAAATAGAATTATTAGACCTTGGATAACTCCAGGCTTGATTCGTTGCATGAGACACAGGGATAGATTACACTTAAGGTCACGAAGGTCACCAAAAGATGATACACTCAAACTTATTTACACAAGGTACCGTAATTTCTGCAACAGTTTATTAAAAAAAGTGAAAAATGCGTATGAAAAGTCACTTTTGGAATCAGCGGGCAATAATAACAAAAAAATATGGGATGCAATTAAAACTATTACAAACACCAAGAAAGCAAAAGTACACGCGACTGAATTGATAAATATGGGGCATGAGAGGGAATCATTGGATAAGGTGAATCACTTCTTTGTTAACGTGGGTAAAGATTTAGCAGATAAGACTATAGACTGTGTAAATCCTGACCATCTTTGCTTCGCAACTACAGAACCTAAGTGCTCTCAAACATCATTCGTTTTACTGGAAACAGATGAGATCGAAATACAGAGTTTGATCATGGGACTAAAAAATACCTGTTCTGTTGGGTGGGATTCTATTCCTAATAATTTACTCAAAGATAATAAATGCTCCCTTGCGGCTCCACTTAAATATATTTTTAATATTTGTCTAACGCAGGGAATATTTCCTAATGTACTAAAAAAGTCAGTGGTGCACCCAATTTATAAATCTGGTGATAAAAGCCTTGTCACCAACTACAGACCCATCTCAATTTTACCATCGGTCTCCAAGATCTTGGAACGTATCCTTAACAAAAGACTGACAAACTATTTAGTTACAAATGACCACCTGTCTAGAAATCAATTTGGTTTCCGAGCTGGATTGTCAACAAATGATGCTGCTCATGAGCTCGTGGATTACGTGGTGAAACAATTAGATGCCGGAAAAAAGACCATAGGCATATTTCTGGACTTGGCCAAGGCCTTCGACACGGTTTCGGTGCCTTTGCTTTTGCAAAAATTAAAACGACTTGGCATTAGAGAAAATCAATACAAAATATTTAAAGATTACCTTTCAAATCGGTCCCAATGTGTTCAAATAGGTGAAAACTTTAGCTGTGATCTTCCTGTTTCTTTCGGTGTGCCTCAAGGCAGTATTTTGGGTCCTACGCTCTTTCTCATCTACCTTAATGAACTCTGTGACATTAATCTAACAGGTGGTAAAATTATTTCTTACGCGGATGATACGGTACTCTTGTTCTCGGCGGATACTTGGGAGAACGTGTTTAAAATTGCCCAAAACGGTTTTAATATAGTAAACCATTGGCTACAGAAAAATTCTTTAACCCTAAATTCTAGCAAAACACAGTACGTAAATTTCTCTATGAGTAATACAAATCCACCATCTTCGTCTTTAAATATAAAAGCACACAATTGCTGTAATAGTAATATTTGTTCTTGTCCTACCATAATTAACACAAATAAAATAAAATATCTAGGTATTTTTATTGACAATAATCTATCTTTTCGTTCTCATATAGATATGGTTACTTCCAGGGTGCGAAAATTAATTTGCGTTTTTAAAAAATTACGACTGGCAGCCGAGCCAAAACTGATTAAGCGAGTCTACCTAGCACTTGTTCAGTCAGTAATCCTATATTGTATTACTGTGTGGGGAGGCGCGTCGAAAACCATACTAAAACCATTAGAAGTTGCTCAACGAGCAATTTTGAAAGTTTGCACGTTTCAGCCGTATCGATTTCCGACGCATCTTCTTTACCAATCTTGCGAAGTACTCACGGTTCGGCAACTTTTTGTACTCCACGCTGTCATGCGCCAGCATGCTTACTCATATTATGACAGGTCCACTTATCTGTCTAAGCGTAGACGAAATGCTATCGCATTAAATAAGCCACCAACTTTCAAACACCCATACATTCGCAAATTCTTTTGTTTTTTAGGCCCTTTTCTGTATGAGAGAATTAATCAGAAAACAGATATATATCCCTTAAATAGAAAAGTTTGTAAAACTACTTTGTTTAGTTACATTCACAAGTTAAGTTATGACGAAACCGAAAACTTATTTTCAATAGCACAGTAGTTTTTCTACTCACCCTCCCTCACACACTCACTCAGCCACACATTACACACAGGAGGTCGTATAAGCACCTTTTCACTTTCACATATACATACATTTTAATTTAGTCTCATAATGTTCCCAATCCAATTAAGGTAATCATTTAATTCTATATTTTAATTTAATAATTTGATTTGATGTCTTAATTGTATAATCTAATTTTATAATTGATTTACTTAATTTTATTCATTTACTTTAATAATTTAATTTTAATTTTCTTATTGTATTTTAATTTCATCTTGTAATTTTAATTTCCAATGTATGTTATTGATTTTTAAATGTCTTAAATAGGTAGGTATCTATAATCTTAAGTTGTTGTAGTTTGTTAATATTGTCTATATTTAAGTGGTGTCTATATTTAGGGAAGAGCGCTGATGTCTGAAATACAGATTTTATTATCTAGTTCAGACACATTTGTTCCTCACTAATACATAAATCATGTAAAATGTGAACAAGATTTATAATAGTTTTTATGTGTTGTATTTTTTTGGAGACAATAAATTATTATTATTATTATTTTATAAGTAAAATCTCAATAAATAATATTCATATACAGCAAAGTTGGTTGGTTTATGTCCCAAAATGTCACTCAATTTATGGAATTATTGTAAAGGCTATTGATTTATGAATGAATAAGTGACAATTATTAAGGAAAAACACTGCCCGCAGTATTTTCTACTAGCAATTGTTATGTTTGATTGATTCTATGATGAATTTACCTTTTCGTGGTTAATTTTAGGATTTCGGTTTTTTCTACTTTTTACTACAAAAATATGATCAGTAACGGGTACAGATAGAGCCCCAGTTTTTTGTGTACTAATTAAAAAGTAGGGGTGTATTGTGTTGTTAATATTACTAAAGGCTTCATCCTCTGTACACTGTTCAGTAGCTTCTCAATCAATTCAATCCCTTCAACACGAGAAAATAGTACTTTTGACAGCGAAGCCGAAGAGTAAAATAAGAATTACACATTTTTCTATTAGTTTCCTAAAGCGCCTGAAACTTTTTTAAACGATTAAGTGAAACTTTTCTCTGAAGACTAATGTAGGCGCTTATTAAAAAAAAATAATTAAAAATCTGCGGCCTGTGACCGGATTCGCAGTAGAAAAAAATACTGTGTATAAGGGCTTATACCAATGTTATATTGAGTATGGAATACAATTGAGGAATTCATTTATGATGGTAGAATAAAAATTGTGTCTAAATAATGAAAAAAAATTAAATCTCTGGAACTAGAGTTGAAGGAATGAAATAAAATACAAAGTATGGGTCTTAAAATGATAAATTTAACCGGCTATAAAACAAGTTTACAATCTCTCATATATAATTTTTTTTTTTATTAATTTTCGTTTTTAGGGAGTTTTCTCACAAACGAAGTGAATTGCGCACATGGGAGTTTAACTCTTGCATTTCAAATATGAAACGCCAGACTTATGGTATTAACTTATGTCCGATTTGGAGGGTTTCTAAAACACTATGCAGTGTTGATCACATCAGATTTTATTTTACCCTAATAATAACCCAAGTTGTTTGACTTTTTAGATAGATTCTATCATTATTAGTACCATAGTTCTGAGAGGTTGCCAGTGTTTTAAAAATAACCCTGTAGAAAAGACAAAGGGAAAAGATTTTTTATTTTTTAGGGTTCCGTAGCCAAATGGCAAAAAACGGAAACCTTATAGATTCGTCATATCTGTCTGTCTGTCCGACCGTATGTCATAGCCACTTTTTTTCCGAAACTACAAGAGCTATACTGTTGAAACTTAGTAAGTAGATGTATTCTGTGAACCACATTAAGATTTTTACACAAAAATAGAAAAAAAAGCAATAAATTTTGGGGGTCCCCATACTTAGAACTGAAATTCAACAATTTTTTTTCGTCGAACCCATACGTGTGGTAGGTCTTCAAAAATAATATTGAGGTTTCTAATGTCATTTTTTTATAAATTGAATAGTTTACGCGAGAGATATTTCCAAAGTGGTAAAATGTGTGTGTAACTTCTAAAATAAGAGAATGATAAAACTAAAAAAAATATATGATGTACATTACTATACAAACTACCAACGAAAATTGGTTTGAACGAGATCTAGTAAGTAGATTTATTTTTGATATGTCATATATCTAAAACAAAATACACTATTATTAAAACATCGATCAAAGTTACAACGAACTACAAGAACTTTTATATTATGTTACTTGCTGCTACCGAACCCACCATGGGCGAGTCCGACTCGCACTTGGCCGGTTTTTTTTTTATTGATGTTAGGCAACGAGATGTGGTCGACGTTGGCACGGAACCCTAAAAATCGTATTAAACACACAAATATCGCGCATTTCAGAGACTCGCTTCACCACACACTTATGCCCTTTATAAGGCAATTTTTCTTCAATATTTTATGTTAAACCGATCTTTATCTTGATTTATGAGTTCATGTAAGAAAATTTGTATTTTTTACGCGAACTAATAAAAACCTTACTTAATATTTTATGTTCTTATATGAAAAAGGGTATATGGATGTGTTTTCTGTACTTGAAAATGTTTATGGCGTTTTAGAACCGTTGGGTTATGCCCGAGAATGTGTAGGTATTTTATAAACCATAATAAAAAAAAACATTAATAATGTAATAGAATTATAATAATATTTCACAACGTTTTGGGAACACATTAATTGTGCGTGCAGCTAGGAAGTGGAATTCCTTGCCAGAGTCTGTGTTTTCTGATAGCTACACAACCCGGGAATCTTTAAGTCGAGAGTGAATAGGTTTCTTCTATTGCATCGGCGCTTTCCATCAGGTGAGATAGCGGTCAAGCGCGAACCTATCTACAATAAAAAAAAAACTATAATATTACACAACGCCATCTATACTCCATTTATTTAGATAATTAACTAAATGTAAATAATCATAACATGACTTTTATCTAAAAAAAAATCTAAAATTTTTATCTAAAACTGTTTACATTTAGGTATTTACGTAAATTGACGTTAGGTCATCATTTCAGCCGACAGACGTCCACTGTTAGACCTAGACCTCCCCAAGTGTCGCCACAATGAACGATCCTGTGCGTCCCGCATCCATCGGGATTCCCGCAACCTTTACCAGGTCATCGGTCCACCTGTAGCAGGCGTTCCAACGCTCCGTCTTCCGGTACGTGATCGCCATTCCAGAACCTTTCGGTCCCAACGGCCATCAGGGCCCTAAGTTTGCTATTACAATAGTATCAGAATGGTCTATCATTGATTTCATAATTGTTGATTTTGAGTAAGTTTGGTAATCTACTAATATAATGACGTCATTATGACTTTCCAATGATCAACCACTGACACTCCATTGAAAGAAGTGGGATAGAATGGTATTCTCGTACATGTTTACAAATCTGAGATTTTATTTTACCAAATGGGAGATATAATGAAATAATAAACAAATTAAACAATAACTTAAATGATTAAAAATAATATATACACTAAATGCCTAGTTAAATATGACGTCATAAAACTCCTCCGCATCGCTGTCGACTGGAAGTGTGCCCAAAAGGCTGGCGGCATTGCCACATTGTATGGCAATGCTTATTCTCTGACCGAGGTAGAAGCCAGCCCTTGGGTCACGCGAAGCGTCAATTAAGCGTTTCGACAATTCTTTAAAAAGCATATGAGCACTCGGACCCCACGGCCCGAGAGTTTCAACCCCAAACGGCTCAAAAATATAACTGCCGACGAGGCTGTTATATTTCCGCCACTTGAGGTTCTCTGCAGCCGTTGCGGAAGCACCAGCACAGCACGATGAGCTAGGAAGATGGGATAGCGCAAGGGTATCGACACAGGTAGCGTCCCACACTAAAGGCCTACCCATCTTCCAAGATCTTACAAATTAATGTCTTACGTATGCGGTAATCTGAAAAAAAATTGACAGTTCCTTTCATCAGTTACCTAACATTAGAATGTCATTGTGCAGTCATTGCTTTTAATAAGCTCGATATTGTAATTTTACCGCAACTCTATTACGAGACCATTGACCGATCAATGATCGATCATTATGAATTGCAGATTACGAACTTTTAGCAAAATAACAATGGGATCGTGTTGGAATGACAAATTTGGCCCCTGTTCTGCTAGCAATGAAATGAAATGAAATTCTTATTCAAAAATAAAATATTGCCCGACACTAGGAAATATTCTTGCATTCTGTGCGTTCACAAACTTGTAAACTCGGAACCGGATATGACTACCGCATGTCAGATAAACTGTGTTCCACTTCCACGTTAGAGCCACTTATATAATATATTACATAAATATTATTGGTTCCCATTAAACGCAAGGCGACATCGCGGCTGACCAAGACGAAGTCAAAAGTCAAAAGTTTTTTATTTCACATAGGCCTACATGGGCACTTATAAAACGTCAGAAGCTAGTGCACGGTTCGAAATTGGTCGTTTCCTATGGAGAAGAACCGGCAAGAAACTCCATGGTTACTCTTTTAAAAAAATGGTTGTACTTACAATATTTCCATATTACAGTATTAATAGGTATTATTTAAGAACAGTGTAAACCGGTCTATATTGTACTCAAAAGCACAATAAAAATAATCATTTAAAAAAAGTGAGTCAAAATATAAAGTAATCTAAGAATTCGTGAAGTCTACATTGTTCTTCCATTTACATTAAAAAAGAGGCTATATAAAAAAAAGCTAGAAAAAAATAATAATTACAACTGTCAATAGAAGAAGAAGGGAAGAGAAGGTGGAGAGATGAGCTAGATAACTACCGGAGGGTCTGGCCCGCAATGGACGAAGATAGACGCGTGTGGAAAAGGAAGAGGGAGGCCTTCGCCCAGCCGTGAGACATAATTATTTATTTATTTATTTATTAGACTTACATACCTATCCTTACAGACGAATCCAATGCGATAGTGTAGTCAAAATTATTAATTACAATTTTAATTTCAAAGTTATTAGGTAAATCCAATTCCACTTCAAACAAATAAATAACACTTTCAAATACATAAATAACAGATAGGAAACAAATCAACCCAGTGCGACAAAGTTGTCATAAAATAATAATAATAAATAAACAATAAGAATTTCATGTCAATTTGATTAAATTCATAACATTAGCCAAAAAACAATAATAATAATTAGTAAATTAACAAATATAATAAAATTAATATAAGATACAATTTCTCGCAAAATGTTAATGTCAATTTCGATGTCAATTTGAATATCAATTTTAATATAAATTAAAAATCAATTTCAATGTCAATTACAATGTCAATTTCCATGTCAATTTCAATGTCAATTTCAATTTCAATGTCACAATAAATTATTATTATATATTTTCATTATAACATAACAAGTGTAACGTAACTTTTGCGAACTCACTCAGTGAACATGAGATTAAATCAATTTTATCAGCAACCTGGTTCAGCGTGCGCATTGCCCTCGAGAATGGGACGTTGGCTATCAGCTTGGTGCGACCGCGTGGCAGAGCGAACAAATCTGGCTTTCTACGACGTAAATAGGCTAACTATTACTTACTTTTTGATAAGAACACATTCATTTTGTGTTTCATTTCTATGAGGATGTAATACATTGACTTCATTGACAGCCCGATCCTTCTCCTAGCGAGGAGGCCTGTACCAAAACCCGGCGCGAGAGGTTGTTGCTGCCGATTGCCCCCACGAGGACACGGCGGTGTTCTTCACCGTATACTCATCGTGTCCTCCTGGCGCGCCACACGATGACCCGGGAGTTTCTTCCGCACAAATCCGGTGCAAGAACCTCCCAAACTTACCATGTCAGGTGAGGACCTGCGTTATGCGGAAAGTGATAAAACCATGACGTCTGTCCAGCCATTCCTCAAAGGGGGACCAACACATTGTAAGGTGTGTTTGCGGTCTTTGTCACACAGGATACACTGCGCTGAAGTACTCAATACTACAATAAAATTCTCATCTCCATTTTACGATGCGACGTTATCTTGTTTCTTTGTTGTCCAAGTTCCGCAGACATTTTATACATTAAACTATTCAAATTTTACATTACAGTATTACTTATATTAAATTATAATCAGCCTTTTAATGTTCCCACTGCTGGGACTCAGGCCTCCTTTCTAAGAGAAGGAATGGGCCGTAATCCCCCACGGCAGTGTGGGTTGGTGGATGTCACATGTCTTCGAATTTTTGGTTCTAGGACATGCCGGTTTCCTCGCGATGTTTTCCTTCACCGTTTTGAGAGCAGTGGTGATGAAAGAAATTACACAAAGTAATGCGCCTGGCTGGGGATTTTTTTTTTTAACTATTACACAACGCCCGCCCTCTAGTCCCAAGCTAAGCAGAGCTTGTGTTATGAGTACTAGACAGCTGTAAAACAAACTTACACATTTCTAAATACATACATATTATAGAAAAAATACACCCAGACACAGAACAGATGATCATGCTCATCACACAAACATTTGTCTTGGGTGGGAATCGAACCCACGACCTCTGGCATAGCAGTCAGGGCTACTAACCACTAGACCAACAGGCCAGTCAAACAGGTTTGAACTCGCGACCTACAACTCGTAATTTGGGGCCGTTACCACTCGGCCACCACTGCTCCCGGCTACAATACTGCTCCACACACTACATAACAGTATCCACAAGAAATCAATTTAAATAGTCAAGTCAAAATGAAACCCCTCTACTCCCCACTAAGCTTTTCGCTTCGTCATTTATACCGCATATTATTCCACGAGCGCCTCAAGATGTCAGCAAGTCGTAGGGGCCCAGCAGGGTCGAAGCCTGCCATGGTCCGGAGCGAGGAGGAGTGGCAGGCGGTCGCCGACTTCTGCGAAGCAGTAATGCTCGCTAAGGAGGAGGCCGACCGCATCAGGCAACGGCACTCTCGACGCCGCCGGGATTCCGATTTCGATTTCCAACCACCGTAGGCGCGGGCTTGCGGACAGTGAGCAATGGGTAGCTCGCTGTCGGCCGTCCGGTAACTGTCCGGACCAGGCCCAAGTCGTCGACGGCGCGCACGGTTCCCGCGCGCCTCTAGGAGTTGTCAGCTACAGCAGGGACCCAGCCGGTTCGAAGCCTACTGGGGCCAGGGTTATCCGAAAGGGCGCTCGAGCCCCGGTATGAAGGCTTGAAGGAACGGGATGTGTTTTTTAGTCAGTAAGAGTCTGACACTATCTCCCGCTCCGCCCAAGAGCAGGGGTTGTCATTGGATGATTTTTCCAACAGGCCAGTCAAATCGTTAACTCAGAATTTGATTTTTTTTTACAGCTTCAAGAAACTACAGGTTGAGTATATGGTTTTAATTTCAACTCGATACCTACACGCGTTCCTGAGACAAAGGGTCTTTACAGACAGACGGACAGATAACAAAGTGATCCTATACGGATTCCGTATTTTCCTTTCGAGTTACGAAACCCTAAAGAAAAGGGTCTCACTTAAGTTTCTTTACCTTAGTAGAATCGTGTAAAATATTGATGTCCAGACGCTACTTGTCGGCCTAAAAGCCGCTCTCTAATCATGATTCAATACTAAAAACGTGCACAGTAAACCTCAAAAAGCCAGGCTTTTCTTACGATAAGCCTGGTTCCTATTACTGTATACGAAACATGAATATAAAATCAACACTTTAAGGTTCAACATGGCAGTTACGAACCGAACTCATGTGCGCCGGCTTTAATAAAAAAAAAGGGTAGCTTTTTATGATCGGAATATACACGTGTAGTGTTACGAAACATCGTGTATGGGTATCTTTATTGTGTGTTGCCAGTTGGGTTATTAGTTTGTTTTTTTTTCATTACAACTGTCACTTGGGATTTTTGGCGCGGTTTTGTGACAGATGTCAGAATGAGTTTTTTTTTTATTGTAACAAATCAACATTAAAGAGGATTTTGTTTATGCTAATCTTCAAAGGTCTAAAATGAATAACGTCTGTCTAGTATAAAAACCAAAAAAAACAACTGATCTCTATAAAATATTCATTTAGATTCATTCACTAAAAGTACGCAAAAAAAAAAATTAGGCACGATAAAAATACCTAGGTCACACTAAGAAGCGCCTTACATCTTGACTCCTCACCTCAGCTGGGCTACCTTTTATGTGCCCTAATGTAGCCCATTGTACGCAAGTACGCAAGTTCAAGAGCCCATGAGGAGGAGGTTTTCAAGCGGCCTTTTGAAGTCAAGTGGTTAAATGACTTGCTGCAAAATCTTGCAGACTTGAGCAATATTTTGAGGAACTCTTGTCAATTTTAGTAGGAACTGTAAAGGAGCTCGATAAAGTTCTTTTGAAACGTCGCCTGATAATATTACATTATGATATAAGTGTGTAATGTTAGTGATTACCGTCAAGGCGGTATTAAGACCCGAGCCATGGCGAGGGGCTTAAGAGAGCCGAGAACGGTAATCATTAATTACTCACGTGTATTATACGACGTTTTTCAATACACTTGTGAAGAAAATAACTAAAACTAGTAAACTTTTGTGGCGGTAAAAATCAGTTTTCATATGCGCCCATATTTTTTTTATTTACCTTTCAATACACTCACTGAAATAAATAAACGGGGGTTGACCGGCGATTCGTGGGGGGCGACCTACGCCCATCCTGATACGATAATGTATTTAAATTATGGCGGGGGAGCGGTTGAACAATGAGGTTTTAACTGGGTACATTATAGCACTAGTGCGTAATGGTAATCAAAATGTCACAGTTTTGGTAAAAAGGGCCATTATGTACCTAGGTGCAGTGCAATAAGAGTCACTTTCTGAGCAAGTGTATTGAAAATTATATTTATTTTGCATTATGTGTATTAAAAAAACCGGCCGAGTACGAATCGGACTCGCGCACAAAGGGTTCCGTACCGTCCGTACCAAAAAATGTTAAAAAAATCACGTTTGTTGTGTGAGAGCCCCACTTAATCTTTTTTTTAAGCTCCTTCGGGTCAACTTATTGGGCACCATAAACTGTCTCGTGACACAAGTCACCCATCGCGACATCTTCATCTCAAAGGGGATTACCCATTTGAGGCCATGAGCGGACAATTGACTAGAGAAAAAATACTTTGTTCATTAATTTTGCCATAAAAAAATATGTATTCCCTTAGTTCCAAATGAGCGCCACTATAATAAACAATAAGTGGCAAATAAAAAGTAACTTTATGGAAAAAACAATAGTTTTATCATTGATAGTAATATTTGATGTCCGTTTTTGGCCTGGAACACCATAGAGGCTGGGCAATCCCCTTTATAAATTCCGCAAATCCCCAGCACTCGGAACCATACAGCATAGCGGGATTAACATTAAGCCGTATCACAGTATTTAATATTCAACGTTTTCGTACACCAACACATTTGGAACGAGCCACATGAAAAGATAACCGTGTGACATATTTATTTATGCTAAAACCAGAGAGGTTATTAGCAACAAAATGGCGGGTTCCCGCGCTTTGCCGCCATTAAGGCTAGAATGTCATAGACAGAGGAATGGAGTGAGCGCTCTCTATCTAAAGCCCGGCAAATCTAAGAACTACTGTTTGACACTTCTACACGTATCTAGTACATTTTAATTTTGATTTTAAAATGTTGAATAAAAATTGTATAATATATGTTGAGATAAAACAAAAAAATAGCATCATAATTCAATGGTTTTATGGAAAATACAATAATAAACCTATTTTTATAGAAAAGTGTGAAACGTCAAACGGTACTTTTTAGATTTGTTGTGCTATAATTAACGATATTTAGCGTAATGAACGTTTTTTCGTTTACATTTTTTTTGAAGTGTGCAATGGAATTGCACAATTTAATTCCGCCAAGTCCGTTCCGTCATCAGACCACCAGACATACGACGATGCATCGCCGATACATTGTTGAAATCCATCATACAAAGCCTTTTGGGAACTCATTCATTATGCGTACAGCTAAGGAGTCGAATTCCCTACCGGAGTCTGATTTTCCTGATAGAACTGTAACATAGAGGTTTTTAAGTCAAGAATGAATAGGCTTTTCTTGCTACGCTCGCTTAACCACTATCTTACCTTATGGTAAGCGATGATGTGGCTGATGATGAAGCACGTTTGCCTAGAAGCAACCTATTCACATCGGATTTAGCAATTCCGATGTACACTCCCAAAAAAAACAACTGGTAGAAAACCAACGGGCTAGTCACTCGCCGTTGATGCTCAAGACTTTGCCTCAACAGTGTAATATTACAAAATGATATTTTTTTAATGAAATAAACTAGTACTTGTCTGCGATCTCGCCCGATGGTAGGCACTGATGCAATCTTTGATGGTGAAACGCACTAGTTATTAATAGCCTATTCACTGTAGCCTTGAAGACACCTATATAAATTATAACCAGACGAAAAGACCGCAGCAAGTAAATTGTTTTAGTCCTTACGATGTTGCTCAGTTCATTCTTCATTTTATATGAAATTCGTGGCACGATGTTTATCCATTGCGGTCTCTAGATTATGTTAATGTAGGTAACATATTATTTTGGTGGATTTATGGAGCAGTTCCGTTGCAAGCACTGGTTACATTGGGCCTTCAGTTATTCTAGCCTCTGGGTTTCTTATATATCATCGTCGTCGTATTGTTAAAGTGCACACTATCATTGTAATTTAACTTCTTTTTTAGGGTTCCGTACCTCAAAAGGAAAAAACGGAACCCTTATAGGATCACTTTGTTGTCCGTCACGCCGTCCGTCTGTCTGTCTGTCAATACCCTTTATCTCGAGAACGCGTTGAGGTATCGAGTTGAAATTAAAACCATATACTCAGGTCGGTGGTCTCTTTAAGCTATGAAAAAAACAAACTTCTAAGTTAACGAAAAAAAAAGATACGGTCGTTTATGTCACAAAAAAAAACGTATCCATATTTCGATACTGCTACTACTTCCCGTTGACCCAGAATCCTTAAATTTGGCACAAAGCAAGGTCTTATAGCTCAGGTATAAAGAATAAATCTGAAAACAGCTTTGTTGTTACCTACGTCGCAAAGAAAAAATGTTTTTTTGCAATTCGGAAAAATCTTCGAGACTCCATTCGCTAATTGTAGTTTGCACGGAACCCTCAGTGCGCGAGTTCGACTCGCACTTGCCCAGTTTTTTCTTCTCTTTCAAGTATGCTCTTCATAGATAATTAAATGTGAAAACATGTCATTGGTTAATAGTTGCATACCTAATTTGATGTTTTGTTAGTTGTTAATAGTTTGTTTTCCGATTTTAATATCATCATCATTATCATTTCAGCTGAAAGACGTCCACTGTTGGACATAAGCCTCCCCCAAGCGTCGCCACAGTGACCGGTCTGTGCGTCTCGCATCTATCGGATTCCAGCGACCCTGACCAGGTCATCGGTCTCCCTTCTGGAAGGTCTTCTAACGCTGCGTCCTTTTGGCCCTATGGGACCCAGGAGGAGTGGCAGGCGGTCGCCGACTTCAGCGAAGCAGTAATGCTCGCAAAGGAGGAGGCCGACCACATCAGGCAACGGCGCTCTCGCCGCCGCCGGGATTCCGATCCCGATTTCCAGCCACCGTACGCGCGGGCTTGCGGACAGTGAGCAATGGGTAGCTCGCTGTCCGGCCGTCCGGTAACTGTCCGGACCATGCCCAAGTCGTCGTCGCTGTTCCCGCGCGCCTCAAGGAGTTGTCAGCAACAGCAGGGACCCAGCCGGGTCGAAGCCTACTGGGGCCAGGGTTATCCGAAAGGGCGCTCGAGCCCCGGTATGAAGGCTAGAAGGAACGGGGTGGGTCTTTTAGTCAGTAAGAGTCTGACACTATCTCCCGCTCCGCCCAAGAGCGGGGGATGTCATTGGATGATTTTTATCCACCATAGAAAAAAAAAAGGACTTGGGGCCCTGATTATCGGTCTACCCTGTAGGAGGCCTTCAAACACTGCGTCCTTTTGGCCCTTAGGGACCCTTTTGGACCTTTTAGCCTCAACAACCATCTGTTCTGCGTGCAATGTGCCCTGCCCATTACCACTTAATAGCGATTCTTCGTGCTATGTCGGCAACCTTGGTTCTCCTGCGGATATCTTCAGGGTCAGCGTCTCAGGGTTGATTGTGATAAACCTTGATGCGTTGAAGCGAACCCTGAGGAGGCAACATGAAAAATAGTCTTACTTTGTTGTGCAGAACCAACTAAGGCAATCAATTTTATTATTTAAGTAGCTTTTGTCTTTTGTTTTGCCCAAGAACCCGACGTACGGCGAATATTCACCCTTACGTTGTTGAAACCTCTACGGTCCGGACTAAGCGTTTCGCCTCGTCGTTTATACCGCGTACGTCGAAGGACTGGAACAGTCTGCCTGCTGCGGTCTTCCCGTCCGATTATAATTTGGGTGTCTTCAAGGCTAGAGTGAATAGGCTCTTAATAAACTAGTGCGCCTCACCATCAAAGATTGCATCGCTACTTACCATCAGGTGGGATCGCAGTCAAGCACTAGTTTATCTCAAATAAAAAAAAATAAAAAAAAAAGAACTTATGCCTTGATCACACGTACCGAGTAAAAGGGCGAGACAGTAAAATATTGCTCGGCCGAGACAGTGATGTAAGCGAGTTGTCGAGCTAAGCGCTTGGCCGAGCACTCGGCGCTGTGTTTACACGTACCGAGTAGTGTTGCAGTCTTGGTCTTGGTCTTGCGCCAATACACCTGGTCTTGGTCTTGGTCTTGGTCTTGCGCTCCCAGTCTTGGTCTAGGTCTTGGTCTTGCAGCAAGAGTCTTGCAAGTCTTGCAATTACCTATTAGTCTATTACTATTTATTAAAGTTTACTTTAAATCTTAGAAAAACGTATTAGAATTGGAACATTGTGAGCTTGAATTAACATAGCCATAGTAAAGATCAAGCAGATTAATAAATAACTGAAGATTTGATAAGAAATTCGAAAAATCAACTGACCTATATGTCGTTTTCCATGGAAGTAACTGTTTCTTAATAAACATTTATGATTTATAAGCTTACATTTGCTAAAACATGTAAAAAAACAAATTAATTACAATAACTTGACTGTATTTTAAAGAACAATACTTATCTGTCTAGAAAGAGATTGAACCCTCAACTTATAAGAAATTTAATAAAAGAGTTTTACGATTTATCATTTATTTGAATAAAAAATAAAATACAACACAAATCAACAGCTTTATCATTAGGTTATGATACTTTATATCAATTTTTTTGACCAAGAATTAATACAAAGTAACCATCTGGCTGACTCATCACTTAACCTATTTCTATGTTTTCTAATTACTAATGATGCTTTAGAAAATAACCTCTCAGCAGGTACTGAAGTTGCAGGTATTGAGAGAAAATCACGGGCCATTTTCGATAAAATCGGATACTCTGTCTCATGCGTCCTCCACCAATCTAAAATGTCTTCCGAGCTGGCAGTTCTTGGTTTTCTCAGGTACTCCTCCAACTCGTCTATCACTAAGCCTTGAAGACAAGATCCAGATGACGTCGAGGGACATTCATAGAGTTTATCAAAGTCTATTACGTCTTCATCTTCATCACATACTTTATTTTCTTTTTCTGGTAATTCCAGAGATTTGTTCAGTGAGTGTAGACTTTTATATTCTTCATAAAGTTCATTGAACTTGCGCAGACTTTCTGTTTTAAGTTGCTTCCCCCACATTGTCAGGTCAAAAGTCTGAGCCTTATGCCTTGGGTCTAAAATTAAAGAAGTACAATAAATCCAGTTGCTCTTCTTGTAATGTTTAAGCATTTTGTCTCGAGCTGCTTGGAAAGCTAGAATGAGCCTTTCATCCACTTCAGATCGATTAGGTTTCTCATCTAACTGTTTTACCATGGATTCAATTTTATCTAGCAAGAGATTGAATGATACAATGACTAGCGGTAATGTAACATATTTGTCTCCACCAAGTTTTGTACTTAAAAGTTTAAAGTTTATTAGAAATTTATGTAATTTTTCGAGTACCTGCCATTCATTAGCTGTGATTTGAAAATCATTTAATTCGGTGACAGAACTGCACAATATGTCAATGCCCGCTCTCACTTTTAAACCAAATCCAATCATATCATGTGTGGAATTCCATCTCGTTGGACAGTCAAGAATGGCATTTAGATTTGATGGCACGCCAGCTGCTTCACAAGCAGACTGAAACTTCTTCTTCACTATCTCACTTCTTTTTATTTTACTGGAAATACTGCGTAACTTTGTTACAGATGTACGCGAGTCAGCAATATTTGGTGCAGATTCTTCATCTTCCTCATCCTCAGTTTCGTCTGCATAGTCTTCGTACTGCTGATCTTGCGCGTTAGTGTCAGACTCACAGTGTAATGCTAAGGTCTTTAATAAATCTTGTACACCAAGGTTTAAAATGTGAGCAAAGCACCGGAAATGTTGATTGTCTGAATCAAAGTGTGGCGGCAGCTGTTTGCCCAGTTCATACATAAATTTGGTATTTGCAGTTGCGTTGTCGACCGTGATACCTTGTATTTTATCAATTATGCCATATTCCAATAAACATTCATGGAAAATCGTTGCAATATCTTCCCCAGTATGTCGACCGCGTGATGGTATAAAATTAAGAACTACAGATTGATACTTCCATTCGTTGTCTATATAATGAATAGTAACCCCGTAGTAACTCCTACCAGCAATTGACGTCCACCCATCAATGGTAAAAGACATTTTAGATGATAATTGTTGAAGTCGTTCCTTGAGATTCAATTGGAGCTCTTCAAATCGCTCTTTGACTTTCCTTCTAAGTGTAGACCTTTTAGGAAACACCATATTAGGGCAAATACGTCGAAAATATACTTGTGTAGCTTCGTCATCGAAAAATGAGAAGGGAAGATATTTTTTCACCACCCAATCAACTGTAGCTGTCGTGATGTTGTCACTGCTGTTTTCCGACTGAAACAAAACAATAAATCTTGAGTTATTATTTAAAACATACTAGGTTTGAGCGTATAAGAGGAGGAGGTTTGTTGTTGTTAAATCGAGAAAATCGTTAAATTGATATTTGTTATATTAAGGTTGCACTGTACTGTAATTTACCAAAATAAAGTACTTAGTTGTTACTGGCCGATTAAATGAAAATATGGGTGTTTATAAAAAATATTTAAGACGATAATTACATACTTAATATGTCGCACCCCTAGATGAAAACATCACTAACTCAAAAATACTTACGTAAGTTAATGGCGTTTTTGAAAGTATCGCATGAATAGCTACGCGGAGTTAAAATTCTTTTAACTGTTAAAAAAATATTCTTACCTGTCCACTTCTTCCAGCGGTTACTAAAAAGCTTGTGATATCTCCACTTAATTTTGGTTTAACAGGAAGAAATATTTCTGATTCCTTTTTGTGGAAAGATATTAGATGTTTCCTTAAGCCTGAAGTGTTTCTGTTTTTCATTTTTATTTCAATCTTTTTATGTTGGCACAATTTACAGAAGGCAGTTTGGGATGCATGAATTATTTCGAAAAACTCCTCAAATTTGCTTTTGGGTCTTTTAGATCTGTGACTCAAACTCTCGTTACTCGGACTAGAATAATTTGAATCTTCGTCACTCATATTAAATTGTACACGTGATACGTTTTTAGAAAACAACGAGAATTAGTAAAAACAATTATTAAGTTAGACTCGAAGCACAGCTCAATTGGAAATGACTGGAATTAAAATAATTCCTTTATTTATAGTACGTTTCCTTGCTTTCTACCGCGCCGCCTCGCCACGTGCCGGCTCTATGAAAAGGATGCCGCCGCAAATCAAACAATGCCGCGTACGGCGTACAAACACACACTAAATATTACCTACTTGTACAGACGCGACGCGTGAATAAAATATAATTAGTGCCAATCACTATTCTTTACATATAAGTGAATGTTTTGGCGTACATCTATACTAATATTATAAAGCTGAAGAGTTCGTTTGTATGTTTGATGACAGAAGTTTTAAAATAAATAAATAAGTCCTGAACGTCACTATACCTCCAAAGTTACTATTCCTCGTGGACGAAGTCGCGGGCACAGCTAGTAAATACTTACTCTCATCATCTCTCTCAGAGATATTCGGGCTGGTAAGTAATACAAAACTCTTATCGCAGGCTTTTTATTTTATTAGTAGGTAAGTACCTACGCTTTTTATATTATTTTATTAGTTTTGTAGAATTTTTTTACACGTTTCAAGTATATTTAAAAGTGGCTACAATATTTATTAAACGGGTGATATTTGAACACTTTTTTGCTATTTTTTCTTGTAAAAACTTAAGAAATATAATGACTAAATGTACAATAATAGTACCTAAGTAATTAGTTTAAAACCATATAAGTAATCAATATTATAATATATACTTACTAGAATGAATTAATATGACATCTACTACCTATCCTTACCATTTTATCCTAATCATAATACTACTTGCGTGATCAGTATAATGTATTCATTTTCATTCTAAGCACTCTGAAACTTATTTATTCTTTGGAACACCTGTAGGTACTCTTAAAAAAATTCGAAATTATTTTGCATGAGTATACCTACGCCCTATGGCGGCAATCAAATAGTGTCACAAATGTTATGATTTCGGCGTGGCGGCAACGATTGTTTTAGATTTCAAAAGAAGCCGCCGGCGCGTGTATCATAACCATGTACTTCCGAAAAGCGGCAAATTTCTTTGAGAAGTAAGTACAAAACCTTTGATGCCGCATTATCAAAGTGCCGATGGTTAAAACATAACTATGTATGCACTCAGTTTGATTTTAATAGATATTTTTTTATTCGCTATGTTTATGGTATTAGTCGTAATGCGCATAGGTCCAGTTTTTCATATTCTTTGATACAGTTTTTTGCGTCTCATAGAATTCCTAAGCGTACCTACCTATACACCGAACTGTTACACCTAACTACTCAGTGAAATAGCGCTAAGTCCTAGCTGCAAGACGCAAGAGTCTTGCAGGCTATGTCTTGTTCTTGCTCAAGTCTTGCACGGTCAGTCTTGGTCTTGGTCTTGCTAAAAATACGCGGTCTTGTTCTTGGTCTTGGTCTTGCAAAAACGCAAGAACAAGACCAAGACTGCAAGACCAAGACTGAATTTGGGCAACACTAGTACCGAGTACTCAGCCGAGAGTACTGTCTCGCCCGTTTACTCGGTACGTGTGATCAAGGCAGTAGTTATAACGAGCAAACTATACATTATTTTTAGTACCTATATGCGAAACGAAACCTGAATATTATATTTTGTTCAGAATCAGTTATTGAATGGATTCCATTAGTTTTTACGCCATGTTATATTTCAAACCCAAAAATATTTAAAAAAAAAAAGAGACGTGTGGCACTCGGGGACTGCCGCGGTATTTTAAAGCTATTGCATAGAATTTTTATCAACTTATGCAATTATAATTATTTATTTATTTTATTTATGCAGTATTTTTTTTCCTTTGTTTTGATTGATTGAATTTTGATTGATTGTTCACTCATTTGTTTTCTTATCGGTCACCACGCTCAAAAAACAAATGAGTGGGTGGGTGGGTGAGGGGGTGTTAGGTTATTTTCGTTACGGAATTTCTGGATTCGGTCTCCACGCTCAAGGCCCGCGATAGAAGCTATGCAATAGCTTAAAAGGTTACAGGTTGGACACCACCGACACTAAGTACAATTCAAATCACGGCAGGTCATATCGGGCATTAGGCGCCAACGCACAGTTGGTTGCCGAAGCAAAACAACCCCTCAGTCACCCGGGTGACTCGGTGATCATCGGTGGTCACAAAGTTATAAGCCAGTTATGGTACCTACCATTCCATACAGATTTTTCATGATAGTTTTAGAACAAAAAGAAAAGCCGCAGTCACAAGTTATAGGTACCAACCGAAACACTATAATAACGTGTGACTACGGCTTTTCTTTTTGTTCTGTCCTTAGGTGGTTTTTCCACAAGTTTATTTCAGAATCCTGAAAATCTTTTTTTATACTTTTTCAGTGTTGTTTTGTCGTGGTCGGGTTTTAGTTTTTTACTTTTTTATTTATTTAAACCATTTTGGTGTTAAATCACCGTGCTTCTTTAGTATTTACTTGTAAAAAGCTAAATTGTCAAATTGAGAACTAGGTAATTAACATAAAACTCCTGTTCATTTGTGAAGCAGTGAAACAGCTGCGTAGACCCTTTCAAATGATACCAAACACGACGTAATTATCTTGTTTTTTAACACAAAACTTTTTGTCCACTAGAAGGCGCCACATTGAATATTGATGATATTTTTTGATAAGTGCCAGTGAAACTCTTTCAAATGATATCAAACATGGTGTATTTATCTTAACATCAATCTTAAGAGGACAAAAAGTAATGTGCTAAAAAACATTACTTTTTGTCCTCTAGAGGGCGACACTTTAAATTTGAGTAATATTTTGGAAATGTGCAAGTGAAGCCCTATCAAATGATACCAAACACGGCGTATTTATTTCCTTTTTTTTTTGTAACACATTTCTTTTTGTCCGCTAAAGGACGCTATATCGAGTTTTATGCCATGTCACATAGCCTATGTTCAGCGGACAATTAAGATGGTTCTAACGATATCTCAAATATCGAGTTCTGATAAGTAAGTAGATTAGGAGCTATGAGGGAACAGATGAACATACAAACATACATAGCCCGTCAAAATCATAACCCTCCATAATCGGGTAATAATATTGTACAACCAATGTAAGATCTTTTTTACACCACCTGCTCGATAATGTCGTTTTATACGTCATACAAACCTCACTTAAAGCAAGTCATTCTATCCCTAGGGAGATAATGCAGTATGGCCGATCCCTAGGGAATAATGAGATTTGAATTTGGAGCATCAAAAATCGTCAACATTGTGAATTAAAATGTAGGCGCATCGAACAAGTTGACTCGAAATTCAAACCAAAGAGTATGTAATCACTATGATTCAAACTGGCCACTAACAAAAAAAAGAAAATAGAATAAAACGTGCGTACTGACGGAAGCATTATAGAAAATTGAAACTATAGAATCTTGGAGTAGTGAATTTTGTTTGTTTGATGAACTTGTAAATACAATACTTATATTTCTCTAATATATGATTTGGTCGACCAAATTGTCTTTTAATTACCTCACAGATGGTGTAAAAAGTAGAGTATGCAACACGGGGATAAAGCTGTCTTTGTCTTGGGCGGCTTGAATTCCTCACTTCACTCAGGTTTCTTTATTAACTCCCTCGCAATGCTCGGGAGTTAATTTTGTTAATCCCTCACTATCGTTCGGGATTAAAATCAGCAACCTTCGTTTCGTTCGGAATTCAACATGCCGCCCGCGACTTAAAGACACTGCTTTATCCCCTAGTCACATAAACTACTATTATATCCATAATTATTTATCTGCAAATAAAACTTTTACTTTGAGTTAGTTCTGAGCCCCCGTCATTCTCGGTTACTCAACCCGATAACTATTGGTAAGACAAGAACATAACATTTATTTTAAACACTTAGAGAGAGAAAGTTAAAACAATTTATATCTTTTGAAGTTAACGTATGTATTTTCAACCATCGTTGACCACATCATCGCTTACCATGAGGTTGTGGTTTAAATAACCTAACTAAAAGAGGATGACGGGGTCTTAACCCAGTAACTGAGTAGACACTGGCTTGTGCAGGTCAAATAGGCGGTAGCTCCATATAAAATACAGGTTATAAACCGCGTACAATTGCCATAACGGATCTTGAGCGGTTGCGCAGATGTCAAATATTCGGTCTATTTAGTGGTGCGAAGTGAGACGCGGGGGCGGGGAGTGTCAGTGATTGGCTCGCCGCGCCATCGCATCATTGACGTCACTCCTCATTCGTTCCCTGCGTTGCTGCATGTATCTAACAACGAAGACGATTGGCTCGCCTATGTATGGAATGCGCAAAGCGATCCCCACTCTGACGCCGAGCGCTCAAGATCCGTTGTGCCTACTGTACGGTTTCGTTTAAGCAAATTGATTGCATTTTACCACGTCATACGTACTTACAGAAAAAACGAAACATATGTTCTCACCCTATAATACATTCCAAGAGCATTTAAAACCGTGTAGACGTCGCTTTACCGACAAATGATTACCAAAGAAAATGATTTATTACTTGGCGCCCAACGCGGGACGTGGAATCAAAGATGGCGGTTGTACCTACTAGTGTAATGTACAGTCGAGATATTTATATCTTTGTCAGTTTTGATCTGTTCCTTCATCAATTAGGGCAAGAATGTGGAATTCGCAGCGGGAGTCTATGTTTCTAGATAGCTATAACCTGAGGATCTTTAAATCAAGTCTAAAGCAGGAACACAAGTAAATTTAAAAAATAATAATAATAATAAAACGCTACGCTAGTTAAGGGCCAAGCGCCCGAAAAGTACCATAAAACAGTGACTTTCTGTAGCCTACTCCTCGGTAACGGCCAGGTTAATAGGTTTGAAAAAAATATATGTTTATTAAAGATTCATGAACAACATTTGATTTTTTCGTGCTATTAATACTTTTGTCAAAATAAAAAATTTAGCAATTTCGCAACTTTTCGCAACTTTTACCTACTCCTTCGAAACGGCTTGGACCTTTAGAAATATTTTTACACATAAAAATTGGTGGTTAAATATTCTTCAAATTGAATATTGCGTATGTAAATCAATCAATATCTCGCAGAGAAAATGGATTTAAAGCGCTTTCCGGGCGCTGCTGGCCGCAAATAAATGCACAGATTTGCGTACTGCCGCCTAGGCGAGTGCAAGAGTTGCGTCCACATAATTTCGGTCAGATGGTTCAAGGGACTATACGCCTTAAGCAGAAACTACATTAGAGAGACACACGTGGGCCTCGCCTGTATTATAATTATGTAGAAACGCGTTACGTGATGTGGGTCTAATGTAGCTCTACAAGTCTAGTTGCCATAATATAACATAATTATATGGAGACCGACGCGCCCAGATCGGCATAAGTAGCCCACATGGGCCCAATATAGTTCTACCTTCAATGTAAATAGATTACCTTTAGGCAAGCGTGTTCCATCGTTGACCATAAAGTCGCTTTTCATCTAGTGAGAGGTCAAGCGCGAGACTATAAAAAAACTGGGCAAGTGCGAGTCGGACTCTCGCATTGATGGTTCCGTGCAAACTACAATTCCCGAATGGATTCTCGAGGATTTTTCCGAATTGCAAAAAAGTTTTTTTTTGTGACGTAGATAACAACAAATTTAGTGTTTTCAAATTTATTTCTATACCTGTGCTATAAGACCTTGCTTTGTGCCAAATTTCAAAATTCTTTTTTTTTTAATCCACAATTCTGGGTCAACGGGTACTTGTAGTAGTAGGTACCCTATGAATTTCGACCTTTGAGAGTATCAAAATATATGTTTTTTTGCGACATAAACGGCCATATCTGTTTTTCTTGTAAACTTAGAAGTTATTTTATCACAGCTTGAAAGGACTGCAGACCTAAGTATATGGTTTTAATTTCAACTCGATACCTCCATGCGTTCCCGAGATAAATGGTCTTGACAGACAGACAGACGGACGGACAACAAAGTGATCCTATAGGGATTCCATTTTTTTCCTTTTGAAGTACGGAACCCTAAAAAGACTTAATTGATGAACCTTTTTTTTATATGACTGTACAATATACATATGTAGATGTACGAATAGATTGCCCAGTTATACAATCATGCATGCGGGTTGAACATTAATTAAGAACGAAGGACGGATAGGTATAACGATTAATTAATGTAATCTAAAAGATAGGCATGTTTGCATTTGACCACTGTCTCACCTACAATGCTCGGTTTGACCACATCGTCGCTTACCATCGGGTAAAATTACAGTACAGACAAAGAGCGCGCTTTCATTGCTCAAAAGCGCTGCATTAGAGCCATATTTAATTTATGTGAAACTGACTCCTGTAAGCCATTTTTTAAAAAGACAAACGTACTTACAGTGCCGTGTGTCTACATATTTGAGGCCGCAGTGTTTGTAAGAAATAATATTAACATGTATGAATACTACACTCGTATACGACGTAAAGACAAATTGCGTACAGTAGCTAGTAAGACTCATCTTATGCATGAAAGTATTTTTTGTATGGCTACACGCATCTATAATAATATTCCGGGGCCTATCAGATTAATTACGGAATTGAAAAAATTTAAAAAGAGTCTGCATGATCTATTAGTAAACAAGTGCTACTACTCTTTAGAAGACTTTTTATTGGACAAATCACTTCTCCAATATAGACCCTCTCAGTCATGATGTGTTCAGTAGCCTACTGTTATGTGCCTGCCACTTTGATTCGTTTTGTGTGGTTGTATAATTTTATTTGAAATATTAATAATTTGTAAAAATAATGTACCTATATTCCTAAGTGACTATTGTATGCCCCAAGGGCGGGACGTAGCTGATCTATTTAATTCATTTAAGACCTGTATTATGTACAAACCTATGATCCACAATAAAGACATTGAATTGAATTGAAAATAGTGGTCAAGCGCGAAGCTATAAATTATAAAATAATACCTTCGTCTTTAGGTCTTTAGAGCCCTCATACACGCATGGCCGGTTGGCTTAGTGGTTAGTGACCCTGACTGCTATGCCGGAGGTCGTGGGTTCGATTCACACGCAGGGCAAATGTTTGTGTGATGAACAGAAACATTTGTTCTGTATCTGGGTCCGATAGTTTCGTTAATAGTTGCGGAGTTCCAGATAACATCCTGGTAACAAACCAGTCATCTCTCAGTTCACCGTAGGCGCGGGCTTGCGGCCAGTGAGCACTGGGTAGCTCGCTGTCCGGTAACTGTCCGGACCAAGCCCAAGTCGTCGACGGCGCGCACTGTTCCCGCGCGCCTCAAGGAGTTGTCAGCAACAGTAGGGACCCAGCCGGGTCGAAGCCCACTGGGGCCAGGGTTATCCGAAAGGGAACTCGAGCCCCGGTATAGGCTAGAAGGAACAGGATGGGTCGTTTAGTCAGTAAGAGTCTGACACTATCTCCCGCTCCGGCCAAGAGCGGGGGTAGTCATTGGATGATTTGTCCCAACATAAAAAAAAAGTCATCTCTCAGTTATTAGAAACCCTTTGTTCAACAGTAGACTTAAATAACTGTCCTATAAAAGTACTATCGAGTTCTGTATCTGATATCGATCCTTTGTCCCATCTAGACGGCAATTCTCAGTGGATGAAATAGCAACACTTTTATAGCACAGAGTGACGCAGAAGATCAACTCCAAACAACAAATTCACGTATCTATTTTATCATCAACAGCCTTTTTAACTCATCGAATGCCGTAATTAGAGGCACAATAGAAAGACAATTGCTTATGTCGAACTGTGTAACTTACGTTAATGGTTAGGTTAATGTTCCCACTGCTGGGACTCAGCCCGATTCACGTAATCAAAACCGTAACGATATCGTAGCGATTTAGTCGTTTAGACCATTTCCGTATTCACATCTATCAGTCGAGTTTGAACGACACCGATTTTAAAGTCGTTTGAATAGAATAGAATAGAATAAACTTTATTGTACACCAAAATAGTAACAATTTCACAGAAACTTAAACCTATGTGCACAGTGGCAGTGGCAGTGGTGGTTTGGTTTTTTTTTTTTCGATGGTAAAAATCATCTTATGACAACCCCCGCTCTTGGGCGGAGCGGGAGATAGTGTCAGACTCTTACTGACTAAAAAACCCATCCCGTTCCTTCAAGCCTTCATACCGGGGCTCGAGCGCCCCGTCGTTTGGTCAAAGAGTCGATTTAAAAAAAAAAAAATCTTCCTGGTAAAACAGATCGTTTAGTTTCGAGCCAGTTGAGTTGTCGTTATATCCAATCCCGATTAAGGAACACGTGAACACCGCTTTTGGATAGGACTTTGATCGTACGACTATAAAACTTCAACGACATTTGGCTAGTTTCGAATCAGGCTACTGGCTTCCTCTCTAGGAGAGGGAATGGGCCGTAATCCACCACACAGGCCCAGTGCGGGTTGGTCCTTCATATCAACTTACAGTAAACTAACAACTGTGGTAATACAACTTATAAAACCAGTATAATCTTTTAGAGGCAGTTATGAAAAGGTTTCGTACCCGGTGGTTTTTATTTTAAGTGGAAAACCATCCAATGACTTCTGCTGCTCTAGGTTGGAGAGAGAAGGCGTGTGAGCATTTAACTGACTAAAACCCAATCCTGCTAAACTGAAGTGGAACTGGGCAGGACACGTCTGCCGCATGCCTGACAAACTGTGGGCCAAAGTAGCACAAAGTTGGTGCCCTGAAACAGCGCGTCGGGGTCGCGGTAGACAGCGAAGGAGATGGCGCGACGAAATTAGGGTAGTTTTCAGGGTCTAAAAAAATATTGCTACGTGTGCGTTTTTTCTTTTTTCGATTAAACAAAAAATAACAAAGTGGGTGGGAGCTTGAAAGCGTCTGTTAAGCAATACGGCTACGGCCGGGCCCACGGAATGTGTCTGGGAGTATTGGCGACTTGATTTTAAAGATATTGTCTAAAATATACGTAAAAATCAGCTTGGAGAATTAACGTGAAGTAAGTAATGATTTTATGTACCTGGTACCTGAAAAATGGCCGTCTAAGCAAGCTAGCAGATAGGCATGCGTTCTTAGTACATACTAACAGTAGTCAATCGTCCACATTGCGTTCGTCAGAAAATACGTTACGTCTGGCGGCGCTGGGATCTTGGACTATTAGTAATAGTGAGGTGTGTCGTTTAGAGAGGTTCGAACCCATCCGGGTGCATTACTTTGTATAATTTATTTCATCCGTAAAGGAAAACATCGTTATGAAACGAGATGTCCTAGAGAACCAAAAATTCGAAGACATGTGACATTCACCAACCCGCACTGGGCTCGCGTGGTGGATTACGGCTCATTCCCTTTCCTAGAGAGGAGGCCTGAGTCCCAGCAGTGGGAACATTAAAAAGGCTGATGATGATGATGAGTAATGAGGTGTAGTGGTGGTAGTCATGAAGATAATATTAAAAAAACTCAATAATATGGTAGGTAAAGTAGTAAATGTCAAAATAAATTCATTGATTAAACTCTTTGTGAACCTAACCGCGAAATAGATAGGTATAGAAGTCAATCTACATACAAAGCGCGCTCGAGCAACGCACACAGACACCGCTCCGTCGAACAGTTCCGGCTCAAACGCTCATTAGTGTGCATCCATCGAGCGTAGGTATAAAAAGTGAAGTACATACATGAGATTGTCTTCTGTACCTATCCATTTTGTGACCTAACCTTCTGTAGATAGGTACTGCTCTATGGTAACAAAGTGTTGCCAGAACTAATATAGCTGCTAGCTGCGAGTTTCCATTTAGGTCGATGCATATTTGGTTCTTCCGTTTTGGAGATGAAGTTAGCTGTGTAACTTTGAGAGGAAATTCAGCAGAGATGGGATGAAAATCGCTGTGTAAGGTCTGGGAATTCGGTGGGAACTTTATTTACCCCACAATTTTAAAGTAAAACTAGCTTCTACTGGCAATATTATAATATAATATTCCACAACTATCATACAACGCTGTCTAGTCTCAAGCTAAGCAGGGCCTCAAGTCTGCTATTACAATAGTGTCAGAATGGTCTATCATTGATGTCATAATTGTCGATTTTGACAAGTTTGGTAATCTACTAATATAATGGCGTCATTATGACTTTCCAATGGTCAACCACTGACACTCCATTGAAAGAAGTGGCATAGAATGGTAATCTCGTCCGTATTGACAAATGAATATTTGACGTTTGCGGTAATCTGCTAAAACTTTGACAGTTTATTTGATCAGTGTTTTACCATTAGAACGTTATTGTGCAGTTATTGGTTTTAATATGCTCGAAATTATCATTCTACCACAATTCTATTACAAGACCATTGACCGATCAATGATCGATCATTATGAATTAGCAGATTACAAACTTTTAGCAAAATGACAATGGAATCGTGTTGGAATGACGAATTTATAAAAATAGCAGACTTGGGGCCCTGAGCTTGTGTTATGAGTACTAGACAACTGATAAACATACTTATATATTTCTAAATATTATAGATAAATTACATCCAGACACAGAGAGCAGTGGTGGCCGAGTGGTAACGGCCCCGATTTACGAGTTCTAGGTCGCGGGTTCGAACCCAGCCAGGCGCATTACTTTGTGTAATTTATTTCATCACCACTGCTCTCAAAACGGTGAACGAAAACATCGTGAGGAAACCGGCATGTCCATGGATTCAAACTAGTGCTTGACTGCGATCCCCCCTGATGGTAAGCAGTGATGCAATCGTTGATGGTGAGGCGCACTAATTTATTAAGAGCCTATATTCGCTCTAGCCTTGAAGACACTTAAATTATTATTGGACTGGAAGATCTCAGCACTTTGATTGACCTGTTGAGCTTGTGAGTTGGATTCCCACCCAGGGCAAATGTTTGTGTGATGAGCACGATCATTTGTTCTGTGTATGGGTGTAATTTATTGCACGTCGCGGAGATGAAAATGTTAAGATGGATGTGTGGTGTGACGAGAATGAATAAAGTGAGAAATGAGTATATTAGGGGAAGTTTGAAAGTGACGCCAGTGACTGAAAAGTTGAAAGGGAATCGTTTGTCTTGGTATGGTCATGTGAGGAGGTGGGACGAAACGCATGTTGCTAAAAAAGTTATGAGTTTACATGTGGGTGGATGGAAGGGGAGAGGGAGGTCAAAGAAAAGATGGATGGATTGTGTGAGAAGCGATATGAAAGAAAAGGGAGTTAGTGATAGCGTGACGAGTGACAGGACAGAATGGAAGAAAAAAACGTGTTGCGCCGACCACAAATAAAACGGGACTAGGGCAGGAAGATGATGATGATGGGTGTAATTTATCTAGAATATAATGTATGTATTTAGAATCATATAGGTATGTATGTTTCTGTTGTGTAGTACTCATAACACAAGCTCTGCTTAGCTTGAGACTAGACGGCGTTGTGTGACAGTTGTGCAATATTACTATTATATTAATCGAATGGGATTAACTTTAGTTATGCAAAAATTGAGGCTAACCAAATTGTGACTTGATATTAAGATAGCTACAGAAACGAAGCCGGGCACTCTAGCAGACATAATGACATTATAAACTGAGCTTAACATCTGAAGTTCGAACGCTGTGGCAAATCTGATTCCGCAACTGAGAGGTACTAAACAGATTAGACTGACCTTAATTCGCTCCCCCTTCTTCTTTATTGCATTAAATTTTCATAGGTATTATTTTTTTGACACCCTTTTTATTATTTTTTTACATTCTATTTAATATTTTTGACATTCTACTAATTATTTTCAAATTCTATTTAATTTTTTGACATTCTATTCAGTTTTTTGACAAACTATTTAATTTTTTGTCATTCTAATTACTTTTTTTTGACAATCCATTTCGTATTTTTTTACATTACTATTATAATTGTAAGTACCTCTTTGTTACTCATAATAAATCATTTTTCAGGCATCTTGGCCCATAGATACATACCTTACAGACTAACATATAATAAAGTAAATACAAGTTATCGTTATAATTAAGACTTAGGAATATGTTAGTAACACTTCACATTGCACTAAGTTCCCTTCGTACTGTTCTGAGGCACCTGTCGAAGCGACGGAACACCACGCCCTGTGGCCAAAAGTCTTCCTTCAGCATGAAGAACCATGCATGCTAAGATTTGCTAAGACTTTGTATGCCAATATTTGGCTAAACATAGTGCACTGCACTTTTATGCCACCCTCTGTAATACCTATGTTTGAGAAAATAAATGATTGTAATTATTACGATTAGGTTAAGGCACTCTCATATCACATACCGCTTTACATGATAGCGTGACGGGGGACAGTCAAGTCAAGTCAAGTCATAGCATTTATTTCAAATAGACCATTTGCAGGCACTTTTGAATAGTCAAATGTCGGTCAGTCCAAGAAAAGTGAAGCTAAATTGCACGTTCCAAAGCGTAGATCTCTATGGAGAAGAACGTGCAAGAAACTCCATGGACACTCTTTTAAATCATTTTAGGTGTTAAATATAATGCTTGGTTACATATTACTTGTTGCTTCTATTATGTGAACACAATGTAGATAATAAAATAAAAATGTAAAATAATTAAAAGATAGAAACTGAATTAAGCCACTGGCAGCTAAGAGATGACCAGTCCCATCTGACGGCACCTGCTCACGAGCATGACGCGTGCATCAGCCCCACTCAGCTCAACCATTTTGAAGGGAACTGAATGACCCAATAACACGTGCCACCAACAGCGAGACATTTGAGTGAACATGACAAACTCTCAACTGCCATGCTCGTAATGTCAAAAAAATAAAATAAGTTGTAACCTAATAAAAATGCTCCATGGTACTTCACATTCACAAATTTGAAAAAAGTGCTTCTACATTTATACAATGCTATTGTGTCTTTCAAATTACAAAAATTAATATTAGTTTCCAAAGTAATATTATTTTTTGTAGAAAAAGTAATAATTAAAGAATAAACAAATAAAAAAATATTAAAACTCTGTGTGAGACCAAATAAGGCATTTACCTCAGCAAATGCTACGATACATTATATTTTTTTAGAGTTTTATTAAATTTTGTTTTGGTATAGATTTTTAGGTAAATGTTAGCTGTGAAATGATTTTTTCATTTATTTTTGTGTGTTTGGGAACCACTATTGTATTGGGTTCAGCCTATAAGGACAGTGTGTGTATTAATAATAAATAAACAATATAGCATGAAGTTGAAGGGGATAAAAAAGCTGCCATTGCATTCAACAAGCTATAAAAATGTTTTGCCTTGTACACAAACCTTTACAACGGTCCCATTTTCATATCACACGCCAAACAAAACGATTAAAAAGTTCAAAAACATTGCTAGTTAAAAAAAAAGAAGGAACACATTTTTTCCGGCTTGGCACCCTGCCTGTGTTGGCGGGAAATGTAACGCTTCAATTAATATAATTTTTTAAGTGTCAGCTTTCACCGAGACGCGACGCGAAGCGAAAGAGCTAAAAGAGAGAAAAGCGGCATAGAATTACAATTTGGTATAGTCTGTATAAAAAGTCAAACGACTTGGGAATTTTGTGTAATATTTAATCGTTTATAAAATACTTATACGAGTACTTGATACTTTTTATAAGGTTCTTCTATTAGTAAACAATGATCAAGATCTCTTAATCAACCTTAATTATTGCACCAGTGTTGACTACATCAGATTTCATTTTACTCTAATAATTACCCAAGTCGTTTGACTTTTTAGACAGACTATACGTGCTTGTATTTATTTATATAGAACATATTATACTAAACAGTAGCAATGTTTTTTTTATTATTTCATATACACAGGACTACCAGCTTTACATGTTTTCCTCGGTATCAGTAATGTCCTAAATAAGACATACACCATTATTTTTTTATTCTATAGTACACTCAATTTATGGAAATATTGTATAGGCTATTGATTATGAATGAATAAATGGCGAATCAGTTCAATAATGATAAATGATATTATTATTGCAAATAGGTTTAAAAAACACTTTTACACGTCAAATTTTCTTTTTTCGTCAGTTTAAGTTAGACGAGGCCGGTGTTTCCTAGCTGTCTACCCTAAGAAGAAACACCGAAACAAACTCATGGGTGTGAATGAATTTACCAGTTATTAATTTTGACTATTAATATTATTTTATTATTATTTTGGGATTTCGTTTTTTTACTTTTGACTACACAAATATGATCAGCAACGGGTACAGATAGAGCCCCATTTTTTTGTACTAATTAAAAAATAGGGGTAAGTATTTATTTCTAAAAAAAAACAAAATTATAGTTTGTTTGGTGAGGCCGATTTCTTTTTTTGTTTCCTGAAAAAAAAAAATCTGGAATGTTAATTAGTTTCGTCTACTGAGCAAGCCCTTAAAATTTGCGGAGGCCTTCCACCCTGTATTTAAGAAGTACAGAATTATCGCAGCCAAAAAAAGCTTTATCGCGTCACGTCTCGGTGTAGGTCGACCCTTAGTTGTTATGTTTTCATGTAGGATGGCTATTTGCACGATACCTTCACGGTAGTCGCGTGTAGGGGTCGGTAGGATTGTAGCCGATTCATAATTGGATAATTGTTTTTTTAGTACATGGATAATGGCTTTTTATTTGTAATTAATAAACTACGATGGGTGAGTCATACTAGACTGTTGGTATAAAGATTTTAACGGGAACTTTCTATTGTAAAGCTATATAAAATACTAACTGTGCTCGCGACTTCGTTCGCGTGGACTACAGGATTTTGAATTTATTTTTTCTAAAATAAAGTAGTCTATGTTACTCCTTATTACATCAGCTACCTGCTAAAACCGCAAGAAGTTGTCAGCAACAGCAGGGACCCAGCCGGGTCGAAGCCTACTGGGGCCAGGGTTATCCGAAAGGGCGCTCGAGCGCCGGTATGAAGGCTAGAAGGAACGGGGTGGGTCTTTTAGTCAGTAAGAGTCTGACACTATCTCCCGCTCTGCCCAAGAGCGGGGGATGTCATTGGATGATTTTTTCCCACCATAAAAAAAAACCTACCTGCTAAAAAAGTCCCGTCAAAATCGGTACAGCCATACCAGAGATTAGCCCGGACAAACAGACAGACAAAAATTATAAAAAATGTTATTTTGGTGTATGTACGTACCGTATTCATATGCATGTAGTAAATAGCAGTTATTTCAATATTACAAACAGATACTCCAATTTTATTTATATGTAAGAAAGAAACAAAGAAAGAAAACTATTTTATTTGGCATACACACTCGTAGATACACACAATGTAGTAACAACATGTAGACACTAATAAATTATTATACATAAAAAAAGACAACTAGTAATGTTTGTCTCAGGGCGGCGCCAAATAGGTCCAGTTCAGCAATAATGCCAGACAACTACATGGTAGTTGCCTGACGCTGGTTTTCTACTGTTGATATGTATAGATGTATAGATATAGATAAAAAAGATATCCTAATATATAGGTAATACAGCTAAGGAGTGGAATTCCCTGTCGGAGTCTGTGTTTCCTGATAGCTATAACCTAGGTGTCTTCAGGGCTAGAGTGAATGGGCTCTTAATAAACGAGTGCGCCTCACCATCAACGATTGCATCACTGCTAACCAAAGTGTCAAACACCAGTCTACATTATCAGCCTTTTAATGTTCCCACTGCTGGGACTCAGGCCTCCTCTCTACGTGAGTGAATGGGCCGTAATCCACCACGCGGGCCCAGTGCGGGTTGGTGAATGTCACGTGTCTTCGAAGTTTTGGTTCTAGGATATGCCGGTTTCCTCACGATGCTTTCCTTCACCGTTTTGAAAGCAGTGGTGATGAAATAAATTACAAAAAGTAATGCGCCTGGCTGGGTTTGAACCTGCGACCTACAACTCGTAAAACGGTGCTCTTACCACTCGGCCACCACTGCTCTCAAGTCAAGCATCAGTGTAAATTGTTTAAATATATATATACACCGTTAAATTCTGATCGTTTTAATCCCGTGGAGGGTTGATCCGGTACATGAAACACTATTGATTTGCAATAGTAGTAGTCGGCGTTGCGTACAAACTACCTACAGGTCATTGGACTCGCTAAGCTGACGTTTTCTTAAAGAAATTGATTTCGTACATGCGTAAATTAATACGAGCTTTGAAAAAAGGTACTTTATTTTTTTATTTTATCTTTACAAATCGATAGTGTTTCATGTACCGGATCGATCCTCCACGGGATTAAAACGATCAAAATTTAGTGGTGTATAAATAAATAGCAAGCATTGTGTCTTTACGCATCTCTTTCTTTAGTATGCAATCCGAGATTGACCGCGATTTAGTTTGTCTAGTCCTTGCGTGAAATGAATAGCATATACTCAATCAATACGAACTCTACGTAAAAAAGCCCAGACATCGTCCTATTTTAGAACACAGACTGAAAAATATCCACGTATCCATCCCACCCGGTCCCCACTTCACACGACAGATTGTAACAAATCTACTCTTGGCAGCTAAATTATGCACCTGCAGCTTGTCACTGGCGAATAGCAGACCAAATGGTAATTATATCGTGAATGTGGCGAATAGCAGGCCAAATGGTTAATTATATCATGAATGTGAGTAATTTTGATGTCCTTGCTGTAATTTTTGTTTAGTAAAAGTGAACTGTAACTTTTTTTTTTCTTATTATTAATTGAGGCTCGCGTTTGACCACTATCTCACCTGATGGTAAGTGATGATGTGGACGACGATGGAGCACGCTTGCCTAGAAGTAATCTATTCACTCTTGACTTAAAGACCCCTAGATTTTAACTATCAGGAATCACAGACTCCGGCAGGGAATTCCACTCTTTAGCTGTACGCATAATGAATGTGTTTCCAAAACGCTTAACTTTCGAATAATACATACGGTAGTTTTCAAATTAATTTTTTATCAATGCGGACGATTGGAAGATGATTTTATTGGCATGTCAGAAGTACTGTGAGAGGAATTGATGTATGTGTTGTTTATATTTTTACTTTTACACTTTGTTTATTTACCGTAATTGGTTGTTTAACTGTTGTAATTAATTAAAAACAAATAAATCAAATCAAGCATACCTATACGTATGTGTATTGAATTTCGAAGTTTTTATTTGGAGGTGGTAAATGTGACTTCTCTCGCTTTAGGATAGACCTCGGCGTGTCTGGTTTTTAATGACTAATACCCACTTAAGTTCCGTCAGGTGCCCGTTGCATTCTAGAACCACGAGTTTGCATTTTAGAAATTGCTTAAAACCCAGCAGTCATTGGCCCGGTTTTGCTGACGTCTTTTTGAGGCGTGCGACTGCAAGCTACCCATTGCTCGTCGTTCGGGATTAACTACGTGCTATTTTTTTTATTTAATTTAGTGATATTTATTAAATACCCAAACAAAAATACATATATTATAATATACACATATATATAAATGCATATACTTATATATATTTTAAAAGCCGTTTTGCATCTGTGACTCACTTACACTCAAAGGTTCAATTGAAAACCAGCGTCAGGCAATTGCTACGGTTGTTTGACAGTATGCTGAACTGAACCTATTTGGCACTACCGTGAGACACATTATTGCTGTATGTTATTTTTTAAATTTTAAGTTTTTAATATTATTTAAGTTTTTTAATTATTTTTTTTTAATACGTGTTATTTTCATTGTGTGCCAAATTAACATTTTTTTCTTTCTTTCTTTCTATTTTGATGACACATATCAATAAATTTTAGAAACGCCGACCACTCTGATTGCTGTCTGGAAATCACTTGTTTAACACCACTTTACGGCAGTCCATAGAATCTCTTCGACTACGTGTTTTAATCCACATTAATTAGCTTAATCAAATCTTAAAATGATCATCTAGGAGAGAGAATGGGCCGTAATCCACCACGTGGGTAGGGTATGTCACATTTCTTCGAATTTTTGGCTCTAGGACGTACCGGTTTCCTCGCGATGTTTTCGTTCACTAGTTTGAGAACAATGGTGATTCAATAAATCACAGGTAGTATAGCCTATCTGGGATTGTACTCACAAAAGTTTCCACTTTCCCGCCACAGAAAGATCCCTATCCATATTTAGAACTATATTAAGTTATATAACACTAGCTTTTGCCTGCAGCTTCGCCCGCGTACCTACATAAAATATAGCCTATGTCACTCAGGAATAAAGCAGCTTTCTATCGGTGAAAAAATTTTAGCAATCGGACCAGTACTTTCAGAGATTACCTCCTACAAACAAAAAAAAACAAAAAAACAAACTTTACCTCTTTATTATATTAGTGTAGATTATAATCAATAAAATTTTCTCCTTCTTTGTTCCAGAAACGGAATCCTGCCCTCTAACTATCCGACGCCATTTTTCTTAATCTGACAGCTGTCAAAATTCCCGCCAAAATGATCTGTCAATTGGACCATAGCTAAAAAATACTAGCGACGTTCCGAAATCAAATCACTAGAACATTTGGAACTTTTAACAATGATTTCGAGAAAATTATAACTCTTGAAGGGAATTAAAGATGGCTACGCCACCGGAATCTCCTGTGGAGGAGCATGCCTATGAACTGGAACCTAGCAGGACTCCAAAACCGATTCCTGTGGCTTTAGAGGAACTCTGCCGGCAGACGAAATTCTCGAAACAAGAGATCCGAGTCATGTACAGAGGTTTTAAGACGGTAAGTACTTATTGTATGAATTGTTACTTAATGTTGTAGTGACATATATGGTGCCATATAAGAACTACAAAAAATACGAAATCTTGCGTCGCGCAATTACGGCCCGTTCACGACCTTGTCGTTGTGATCGGTAGCTAAGCGAGTTGCGGCGAGCGGTAAAAACAAAAGTGTGGAAATGTTTGAAGCACGCCGCGAGTCACCGCTCATAGCGCTCGGCACCCGTGTACCGATGCTGCACCGCTCGCCGCGCTGCGGCTTAGACCGAATTCGTAAACAGGCCTTTATTAAAGTTCTTCGCGCGATTTGAGCGTATATAACAGCCCGAAATTATCTATCGGGCAGTTGCCACACCAGACTCACACCCACACGTCTGGGCCTCAAGTCTGCTATTACAATAGTGTCAGAATGGTCTAACATTGATTTCATAATTGTTGATTTTGACAAGTTTTGGTAATCTATTAATATAATGGCGTCATTATGACTTTCCGATGGTCAACCACTAACATTCCATTGAAAGAAATGGCATAGAACGGTAATCTCGGTCATCATCGTCGGTGTCGCTGTGAATATCGATAGTCGTCATTTATGTAAATACATATAATTTTGTCTATAGTCTTCAATAATTATGTATGTATTTATGTATCTATTATACGGCATACCTATGTATATATCTATGTATGTATTATACAGCATATGTATATATCTGTGTATATATTATAATATTTAAGTGTAACTCTAGTTTCTCACACCAACGACAGCCCCATTTCTTGTCCAGGCAATTACTGTCCATTCCAGGTTGCCTGGAAGAGATCGCGGAATGCGATAAGGCCGCCCATTGTATGTATGTGTTTTAGTTTTAGTTTCCATTTTGTATATGTAATGGTGTACAATAAAGCGTATAATAAATAATAAATAATAAATGACAAATGAATATCTGACGTATGCGGTAATCTGCAAAAATTTTGACAGTTCCTTTGATCAGTGACTTACCATTACGATGTTATTGCGCAGTTAGTGCTTTTAATAAGCTCGGTATTGTCATTCTAACCCAATTCTATACAAGACCATTGACCGATCAATGATCGATCATTATGAATTATCAGATTACAAACTTTTAGAAAAATGACAATGGGATCGTGTTGGAATGACGAATTTATAAAAATAGCAGACTTGGGGCGCTGTAATGAGGCCGTCCTCCACATAAAATTACACAACCCTGACTGTAAATATTACAATAACATTTCAATTTGAAATTTTCTAAGCAGGCAACCCTAGAATAATGACCTATACAAAATAATTTATGACCAAAGTTTGGTTGTAAACTTAGTATAAATACCAAAATACTTTTCGTATATTAAATGGAGGTTAAGCACGATATAATGCAGTTCCTTTGTGAGTAATTCTATTAGGAAAATGACCTTGTAACCAGAGGTTAGAGTTCCAAGGTATAAAATCAGCCTCAACTGCCTTTGAGTTACCAACGCGAATTACGCAATTCATACGTAGCTTTCATCAGAAGCCTTAAAGTCACCCTAAGGGTGGTGGAAAGGGCTATGTTCGGAGTTTCTTTGCGTGATTATATCAGTACCCTTAGCCAAGTTGATAATCTGCAATCCTTAACGCTAGTAGATAACTTCAAATGTAAGGAAATGTCATGTCAACGCTCAGTCACGTGGTCAGAACATAAGAATCGAGGACGTGGCCAACTCGACGCGTTTGACGCAAGCGAAACGGTTGTAACTTGCGTAGGAGGGCTTTTTTTATGGTGGGAAAAATCATCCAATGACAACCCTCGCTCTTGGGCGGAGCTGGAGATAGTGTCAGACTCTTACTTACTCCGGCAGGGAATTTCACTCCTTATCTGCACGCACAATGATTGTGTTCCCAAAACGATTTGTTTGAATTTTTGGCATGTCCACCATGTACCGGAACAGATGAAAAAGGTTAAAATAGTCTTGCGGGGCAGACGTGCTACAAAGTAGGGCAATGCTCATAGTTCAAATACCAATCGCAAACTTGCGATCTAAGTTTGCGTCGTCTGTTAGTCCGTAATGCGCGTTCGTATTGGTTTATTGTCTGTAGTGGAGTTAAAAGGTGTGAGACAAGCGGCGACACTCGTTGTAGTACAAATCGGAAAGTATTTCCTTTCTAACCACTTTCATCTTTTGACTGACCTGTTGGTCAAGTGGTTAGTGGCCCTGACTGCTATGCTGGAGGTCGTGGGGTTCGATTCCCACCCAGGACAAATGTTTGTGTGATGAGCATGATCACGAATAATGATGATGAATAATTATAAATGTAATTAATTTTAAAATATTACTTATTGTTGAACTTATGACAGCCCCATATCATGTTCTGACAATTACTGTCTATTCTAGGTTGCCTGGAAGAGATCGCGGAATGCGATAAGGCCGCCCATTGTACGTGTTTTAGATATAAGTTTTTCTTTGTTATGTTTTGTATGTACAATAAAGTATATAATAAATAATAATAATAAATAATAAATTTGTTCTGTGTCTGGGTGTAATTTATCCATATAGGTAATATGTATTTAGAAATATATATGTATGTTTATCAGTTGTCTAGTACTCATAACACAACCTCTGCTTCTGCTTCTGCAGGAATATTATATTATATTATATTATCTTTTCTGTGGTACATACACTAATGAAACTAAAATATTATACACATTCCAGTTTCGGTCTCTTAATGAAGTTTCATAACCACAGGTAAATGCATACAGGACGAATTTATAACAACAAAGAAAAAAATATTCCAATACTAGGTGTAAAAATATTATTCCGACCTCAATTTAACAAGGTAAAGCAATAAAACTGCCTTGGAGAAGCCACGGAACCTCTTGAATTAAATCAAAGAACATTTAGTAGGGCATAAACAAAACACCGCACCGTTTATTTTGTCTATGGTTCGGGAAGTAGTATTTTGAATACGGAATTTGTTTGTCTGTTTATATTTCTAAGTTAGGTATTTAATTATTTGTTAAGGCTTATAGTCCCTTGAACCATCTGGCCAAAATTATGTGGATGCACCTCTCGCACTCGCCTAGGCGGCAGTACGCAAATCTGTGTATTTATTTGCGGCCAGCAGCGCCCGGAAAGCGCGCGGCTGACCTTTAAATCCATTTTCTTTGCGAAATATTGATTGATTTACATATGCAATGTTCACTTTGAAGAGTACTTAACCAGCAATTTTTATGTGTAAAAATGTTTCTAAAGATCCAAGCCGTTTCGAAGGAGTAGAGAAAAGTTGCGAAATTGCTAAATATTTTTTTTAGACAAAAGTATTAATAGCACGAAAAAATCAAATGTTGATAATGTTGTTCATGAATCTATAATAAACATATATTTTTTTCAAACCTATTAACCTGGCCGTTACCAAGGAGTAGGCTTCAGAAAGTCACTGTTTTATATCACTTTTCGGGCACTTGGCCTTAATTTATAGGTTCTTGGCGAATGAATTGTCAGTTTGTCAGTGACTGTTTTAATTATACTCAAACTGTTTCCTAGCGAATATTGGGATGTAAAATTGGTGTATTTTTGTATCTAGATTATAGCATTCAAAATCTATAATCTTTCAGCAACCGAACAATTTTCGACTTGCTGACTATTCGCACACAATACCCCATTAAATTTTGATTGTTTTTCCGGTACATGAAACACTAGCGATTTGTAAAGATAAAATTAAAAAATAAAGTACCTTTTTTTTTAAACTCGTATTAATTTACGCATGTACGAAATTAATTTCTTTAAGAAAACGTCAGCTGAGCGAGTTCAATGACCTGTATGTAGTAGTCGGCGTTGCGTACTAATTACCTGCAGGTCATAGAACTCGCTCAGCTGACGTTTTCTTAGTGTATATTCGGACACAGTGTCCGAATTGGCACATTTTTGTTTCGATATCGATTCGGGCACACACTGTTTAGTACAGCCAGATAAAAAGTTTTAAAATATAATATATGGGGGAAAAGCTTTACCAAAACTATTTTAGGATATATTTAAAGCGCCAACTTTGGGTAATAAATTTATTTTTAAAACTTTTTTTATGAATCGGTCACCACCAAAATTGAAGCTGCACCAGCACCAGCAAAATTTTACACACCTTCAATTTTGGTGGTGTCCGAATCGTCAGTGAAAAAATATCTACACAATAAATAATAATAATATTGCACAACTACTACACAACGCGGTCTAGTCCTAAGCTAAGCAGAGCTTGTGTTATGGGTACTAGACAACAGATAACATACTTACATATTTCTAAATACATACATACTCGTATTAATGAATGAATATTTATTGTTTCATTTAATTACAAGAAAATATATACATAATAAACTTAAATATAAAAAAAATATATATATATATTTAAGTATGCTTAACCTAACTATACACACTAAAGGCTACTCCCTACTAAAATATGGCGTCATAAAACTCCTCCGCATCGCTGTCGACTGGAAGTGTGCCCAAGAGGCTGGCGGCATTGCCACGTTGAATGGCAATGCTTAATCTCTGACCGAGGTAAAAACCAGCCCTTGGGTCACGCGAAGTGTCAACTAAGCGTCTTGACAGTTCTTTATAAAGTTTATGAGCACTCGGACCCCACGGCCCAAGAGTTTCAACCCCAAACGGCTCAAAAATATAACTGCCGACAAGGTTGTTATATTTCCGCCGCTTGAGGTTCTCCGCAGCCGCAGCGGCAGCACCAGCACAGCACGATGAACTAGGAAGATGGGATGGCGCAAGAGTGTCGACACAGGTAGCGTCCCACACTAAAGGTCTACCCAACTTCCATGGAAATAAAGACATACCGTCCGGTCTCTTACCATCGTCGCGTGCCAGGCCATGAGGTTCCAAAACAGCCGGAACGCCGACGGTGACAAGGGCTCGTCGGATAGTGTCGTTAATATTCGCGTGCCGCGCTATGCGTCCCGCGCTTCGACTGCATGACAGGCCGTGGTGACCGAGGCTGTTGACAGCATCGCCACAGGACAGCGATGAGGAGAACCACAAGGAGTGCCAAGGCGTAGGGCAACAGCTAGGCGGAAAGTGGTATCGTCGAACAAGGTGCCAATATTCGACGACGGCAGTGCGTGAAGCCAAAGACCTGACTCCCAATTTCCCACAGCCAGCAGGCGCTCGTATTATAGATAAATTACACCCAGACACAGAACAAATGATCATGCTCATCACATGGCATAGCAGTCAGGGCCACTAACCACTATGTCAATAAAGAAACTACTACCACTATGTAAATACTCAGTCAATAAAGAGATAATGTTGTTTTTTTTTTTTTGGTGATATGGGGGTAATCTCTGCCGACTGCTATTTTTCACCGATAGAAATAGAAAGCTGCTTCATTCCTAAGTGACATAGGCTATAATTATGTACGCGAACGAAGCCGTTGGCAGAAGAAAATAAAAACTCTAAACAGACTCCGCGCTCAAGTTGGGCGCAGCAAAGACAATCTCCACAGGTTCTCAGACGGTTCCGGTCTTCAGTGTTTATGTGGCGTCTCTCCGCAGACCATGTCCCACCTTCCGTCCTGCGTCACGTGCCCTGTTTCCTGCTCACGTAGGGACCTAATGACAGCATCAGCGGACGGCATTGCCGTGGCCGAATTTTTGGCCAGGCAAGGAATTTAACTAGTTTTGCTTTTCGATACGTTAAGAAAAAATATAATGTGTTGATTCGGACACTGTCCGAATATATTGTGTCCGAATCATCAACGACTCAATTTTCAACTTTCACGCGGCCTCTAATATTTAATTACATAATTTAACATTGGAAAAAACTATTCCACGTTACAAAGCAGACGGAGCCACGGCGCAAGCTTGTCCAAAACACAATAAAACAAAAACTGGTCGGTACTCATCGACATTGGCACGCAATTTTGCGTGTCGAAAAACAAATACTACCGCGGGGCACGGAAACTTGTAGTAGGACAGTAAAAGCTAAGCTATTTTGACTGTTTAGCAGGGTATAGCTTGCAGATAAAGCATCACACTAAAATATATCGATGGTCATAGGTTGACAGCACGTAACTGTAATGTATAGAATTTTACAGGAGAGGGAAAAAACTGTATAATTTCGAAAATAAATTAAAAAAAAATGAAATAAAAAAGTAGTTGGTAGAAAATCAAGTTATATAATGATATAATTTAAAAAAATGAAATACCCACATAGGTTTTTTATTAATTATTCAATATACAAACAGTTGCGAGTAAACAATCTTAAAAAATCCTCACTTCTGACGAGTTACGAGCAGTCAACGTACACTTGCGAGTTGTCAATTTAAATAAACACTATTTTATTAAATTGAAACAATTAAATTTGCGACTAATTATCGTAAATAAGAGTGATAATCAGTAGGTATTACAGTTTTAGGAGCTTGCAAGTCATTAAATTTTTATAAAGTTTATGCGAGTTCTTAAAAAATTTTGCTCGTAGGTTGTTACCGGAAAATTAAGCAATGACGGCCAATCATGTGCGTCACGCATCCCTCGGATTTCCGCAACCCTCACCAGGTCATCGGTTGTGGAAGGCCTACGGAGGAGCTCAGTATAATGCTCGGTGACCTCAGTAGAGCTTCCGAAAGAGTGGGATATAAAATGAACATGGACAAAACCAAAGTCATGGTAAACATCCATGTAGCACCCACTCCTATCAAGATCGGAGACTCTACACTCGAAGTTTTGGACTACGTTTACCTGAGACAGACTGTTCAGATAGGTAGGTCTAACTTCTAGAAAGAGGTTAATCGTCTAATCCGACTCGGCTGGGCAGCTTTTGGGAAACTGCGCGGTATCTTCTTGTCCAATATACCAGTGTCTCAAGATGAAAGTCTATGACTGTGTATGTGTGAGTTGCCAGTGACAATGTGCCTCATCAGTAGGTTTAAAGTCAACCAAAGGGCAATGGAAAGGATTATGCTTGAAGTTTCCTTGTGTGATTACATCGGAAATGAAGATATTCGCAGGAGAACCAAGATTTGTTGGCCTGCTTGGCAACAAAGAATAGTTTTGTTGCTATCTGGTTTGTACAATAAAACTTTAAGATCTGTGACAACAGGATCTCCTTTTTTCTTTTCAAGCCTGATACTTTCATGACGCGTCACTTTTGGATTTTGTTAAAATTTGACGTCGTATGAGTCTTATCGTGATTTCCAAGTTATGTCTGCATATTGGTGATAGATGGAACATAAATAGCGTCATATTTTTTTATGCCACGTTCGATGGCAGCATGATGCTATCCACTTTCATCTGCTTATGCTCAAGTTCTAGACATTAGTGGTAAATAACCACATTATTCACAGCAGTAAATTTGGCTAGAGCATTTAGCTACTAATACTGCATTCTATTTTGATAGGTGCACAACCGTCACTCTAAATAATGATAGGTTTTGTTACAAATTCGCCTTCAGAATTGGAAATCATATCATAAAGCTAATCTAATATGCATCTAACAAAAACTGATGCCTGACCCTGTCTGAGTATCAGAGTTGACTTCGGAAAAGCTTGCTCCTATAATAAGGACATACTTTCACAGAACATACAAGATGTCTTAGGCCCGTATTAATAAACGTCACTCAATACTCAAGTCGTACTTAAAACTAGATTCAAGCTATTTGATTGGTTGAAACTAGTTTTAAGTAACGCTTGAGTTTTGAGTGACGTTTATTTATACGGGCCTAAGACCACACATTTTCCTTCATCTGCATCTTATTTAATTGTTTTTCCTTAGCTGATGATATTTTTATTGCTGTTCCAATATTTGTTTAGTATGGTAGCTTAATCTTATTCTGTTATTGCGAACTGCATTTTGCGTTGACACCTTGTAACTCGCGCACTAGTGAGCTCAGGTTGATACTTTTTCTTTGTGGGTTGTCAACTGTAGAATAAATTGTTCGAGTGACATTTTTTGTTTATTACGAGTTATCAATAGGAAGATTCGGCGCTTCATTTAAAAATTTTTGATGTGCTTAACTCATTTTGCGAGAAAATGTGGGTTACGAGTTGTCAACGTATGACCATCGATATATAATATGGAACTTTAAATACGCAAAACCTCAGACACCCCAAATCATTTTTAATTCAATTGACCTAATTCTGTGAGAAAAAAAAAGACGTGTGGCACTCGGGGACTGCCGCGGTAAAGCTATTTTTATCAACTTATGCAATTATAATTATTTATTTATTTTATTTATGCAGTATTTTGTTTTCTTTGTTTTTTTTCTCTTTGATATTAATTGAAGTTACACTTTTTGAGCGTGGTGACCGGTAAGAAAACAAATGAGTGGGGGGTGTTAGGTTATTTTCGTTACGGAATTTTTGGATTCGGTCTCCAGGCTCAAGGCCCGCGATAGAAGCTATGCAATAGCTTAAAACAAAGATTTAAAAAAATTTAAAGGTTTTCTTGCAGTTTTTGTTTGTTGTTAAAATTCATATCTGCATTGAAATAAGAACTTCTATTATCCCGCGTATAAAAAAAAAAATTGATTTGACTACAACCATTTATTATTTGTGTTTGATGGCTTGACCTATTAATAAATATACAGGGCAACATTTTTAATGAAGATTTTTTTGAAAAAACCTATATTAAAAAGTGGTTCAATAGATTCTGCTCGTTAATCTGATCAAACTATTTTCAAGTTTTGCGCATTTAACGTTACATTTTGTGAATGATTGGGAATGGTTGTAATATCAAAATGAATATTTTTTACTAAATGCACATGAAAGTGTTCATTTTTAGGGTTCTGTACCTCAAAAGGAAAACACAGAACTCTTATATGATCACTTTGTTGTCTATCTGTCTGTCTGTTTTTCAAGGCCCTTTATCTCAAGAATGCATGGAGGTATCGAGTTGAAATTAACAGGTCTGCGGTCACTCGAAACTGTGAAAATCAAACTTTTAAGTTAAGGCGTATAGTCCCTTGAACCATCTTACCGAAATTATGTGAACGCAACTCTCGCACTCGCCTAGGCGGCAGTACGCAAATCTGTGCATTTATTTGCGGCCAGCAGTGCCCGGAAAGCGCTTTAAATCCATTTTCTCTGCGAGATATTGATTGATTTACATATGCAATGTTCACTTTGAAGAATATTTAACCACTAATTTTTATGTGTAAAAATGTTTCTAAAGGTCCAAGCCGTTTCGAAGGAGTAGGGAAAAGTTGCAAAAAGTTGCGAAATTGCTAAATATTTTTTTTTGCCAAAGTATTAATTGCACGAAAAAATCAAATGTTGATATTATTGTTCATGAATCTATAATAAACGTATATTTTTTTCAAACTAATTGACCTAGCCGTTACGGAGGAGTAGGCCTCAGAAAATCACTGTTTTATTGCACTTTTCGGGCGCTTGGCCCTTAACAAAAAAAAAGATACGGCCGTTTATGTCGCAAGAAACGTGTATTCCGACACTCTCAAGAGAACCAAAATTCAATTGCTTGCCGTTGACCCAGAATCCTGAAATTTGGCAAAAAGCAAGGTCTTAAAAAAATAAAACCGACTTACTAAAAAAAACACTAAAACTATCAAAATAACTTTAATTTCGGAAGTCGGTGTTTCTGTAATAGTTTTGCCTCTTCGTTATTTAACACCGACTTCCGAAATTAAAGTTATTTTGATAGTTTTAGTGTTTTTTTTAGTAAGTCGGTTTTATTTTTTTTGTAAAAAGTTTTTTATTTCACACTTTTTAGTTGCAGCCAGAGTACCTTTTTCTCATGACAATTCCAATTAACTCAAACCCTGCTAGGATACATTGTTTTATTATGAAGTTCCCGTGTCTACCTTCCGGCTCCATCATCATCATCAGATCAATTCGATAGTACCTTATGGCCAAAATGCATCTCATGACAATTCTAATAAGCCCAAACACGGCTAGGATACATTGATTAATTACGGAGTTCCGGTGCCTATCTTCCGGCTCCATCATCATCATCAGATCAGTTCGATAGTACCTTATAGCCAAAGTGCATCTCATGACAATTGTAATAAGCCCAAACACGGCTGGGATACATTGATTAATTTCGGAGTTCCGGTACCTATCTTCCAGCTCCGTCATCATCATCAGGTCACATCGATGATACCATTTTCAACATACCTATTCAGAACTATTCATTTATTTGTAACTATGTTCATTGAGAGATTGGTGTGACTATGAACTTCCGTTGGCCATTTCTGGTCGTCTTCACCAGTTCCACTTCATCAAATGTCATGTTTTGACTATAAATTTATAACTTTTATAAAAATACCAAAAGAACTATATAGTTGCCTATAATATTTGAGGAGTTCCCTCGATTTCGCCAAGATTCCATCATCAGATCCCGACTTGGTGACTATGGGACCATTTGGAAAGTATACCCTTTCTAACAAAAAAAGAATTTTTCAAATCGGTTGGCAAGTGAAGAAGTTATGCGCGAACATACATAAAAAAAAAAAAAAAAAATACAAACATCCGAATTGAGAACCTCCTCCTTTTTTAGAAGTCGGTTAATAACACAGGTATATAAATCTGAAAACAGTTTTGCTACGTCACGAAAAATTGTTTTTTGCGATATATAAAAAAGTTCGAAACTCGATTCGGGAATTGATCTGTTTTCATAGGTAAGTTCGTACGGAACCCTCAGTATGCGAGTCCAACTCGCACTTGCCCAATTTTTTTTAAATTCTATTTCTGTTCCGGTTAATCTCCGAAACGACTGGACCGATTTTACGAGAATTTACATTAACGGATAGCTAATGTTACAAGAAGTATATTAATTAATTTTCATTATAGGTACCGAGGGAACGGGATTTCAATATACGGAATACGGCTTCGAAACAGATAATACCCTGCCGGACTGTGTTTTCTGATAGCTTACAACTTAGGGGTTTTTAAGTCAATAGTGAACTGGTTACTTCTAGGCAAGCGTGCTCCTTAGTCGGTTCCATCATCGCTTACCATCAGATGAGATAGTGGTTAAAGGTGAGCCTATCAATAAATTTTTAAAAAATCAGTTGTACAAAATTTAACAGGCATCGATTTATATTCTAATGATAGGTAAACCCTTTCATGGAAACTATTTTGTCAAAAACTGAAAAGTTAAAACAAAAGTTCGCTGCAGCGCTACATTGGCTTTATATCGTCTAACAGAATTATTAAAACATGCAGCGCTAAGAAAGCTTTAAGAGGATACTTTTTCGCGGCCAAAATATCTTAAGCGCCATGAATTTCGCGGCACTTACGCATTTCGTTCAAAATAGTGTAATGTTCAAGGTGTGCAGATGACATTATACATGAGTCGACTGAAGTACATGTTCGGCCCACTAATCTAGTGCGTAGTACAATATATCCAGTGGCGTAACTATAGGGTGGCAAGGCTGGCAAAATGCCACGGGCCCCAGACCCAACGGGGCCTCCGGTCTCAGAGGCCGCGAGCTCAGAAGAAGTAACCCAAAATATATAAAAAAAATCATCATCATCATTTCAGCCGATACACGTCCACTGTTGGACATAGGCCTCCCCCAAGCGTCGCCACATCGAACGTTCCTGTGCGTCCCGCATCCATCGGTTTCCTGCTACCTTCACCAGGTCATCGGTCCACCTTGTAGGAGGCCTTCCAACACTGCGTCTTCCGGTACGCGGTCGCCACTCCAAAACCTTTCGGCCCCAACGGCCATCTGTTCTGCGAGCAATCTGCCCTGCCCATAAAAAAAATATTAAAATTAAATCACAACGTAACGTGATTTATCGGGGCGCGCCATCTAATGAATTGGCCACGGGCCTCAGATGATATAGTTACGCCACAGTATATATCGATGTTAATAGGGGTTTGGCTTTTATTTGGACATCGCTATGCTGTAATGAGTGACTCAGGCTATATACTTTTCATTTTCCTGTAGGAACGGGATTTAATTTCCGGGGAGGGGACCATCTCCGAAATTGATAACAATTTTTTACACGATTGACCTAACGAAGAAGAGATAAATATATAGATATACATCTAAAGCTGTATATTTGGAGGAAAGCGGAACAGAGAGTAAAGTCCCGCAACCTCCTTTAAAAGGCCACTTCTTCCGACTAGACGGGTGTTATGTCTGGTGGGCAACTGCCCGATAGATTTCGGGCCCTTGTATATGTTCAAATCGCACAACACCATAGAAGAGAGAAAGAAAGAAAAACAGTTTATTTACGCGAAAAAGGACGCAATCTTAAAATTAGCATAATTATCATCATCATCATTTCAGCCGATAGACGTCCACTGTTGGACATAGGCCTCCTCCAAATGTCGCCACAATGAACGATTCCCGTAACCTTGACCAGGTCATCGGTCCGTCTCGTAGGAGGCCTTCTAACGCTACGTCTTCCTGTACGCGGTCGTTATTCCAAAACCATTCGTCCCCATCAACCATCTGTTCTGCGAGCATATGCCCTGCCCACTTTCACTTAAGTTTGGCAATTCTTCGAACTTCGTCAGTAACCTTGGTTCTCCTGCGAATATCTTCTTCACTCAAGGAAACTCTGGGCTTAGCCTATTCCATTGCTCTTTGGGTGACTGGTAATGGGCCCAAAAGACTGGCGGCCACGCTGTATGGCAATGCTTATCGTCCGTCCATGGTAAAAGCCAGCCTTTGGGTCACGCGAAGTTTCAACAAGACTACAATTTGTTGACTATAATGTCTTCTTTATATGACTAGTAGGAATCCTATACCATTAAACTACTATAACTATGATTATGTTACGCATGCGAACGAAGTCGCGGGCAACAGCTAGTCTAAGTATTACTATCCAGTGGTTGTACTTGTCAAAGTTAGGTCATTGTGTAGGATTAGATCGGTAGCTCGGTGTACACTGTAGGAGTAAGTTTAAATCTGAGTTGGCTTCAAAGTTAGTTGCTAAATCTGGCTTACAGCTTGTTGTAAATGTAGGGGTATCTTCATTATAAAGCATTTGTTAGTCCTTTTATTTAAATTCACACACTACATCTAAGCACACGGTAGTGCGCAGGCCAAGTTTCAGCAACAGGCCGCGCGCATGCCGTGCACTATTTACACGAACCGTTTCGTGGATCGAAACGGTTCGGCTTTTGACCCCCCTGTAGCTCAGTGCCTATTGCAACTACAGAGATAAAATTGTACATACGTAGTCATATACTAGTAAGCCACTAAAGCAGTATACCAAATTTCATAGATATAGCTTCAGTAGATCCTGAAATATAGCTAATTTTGGCACTGGCTGATGAACAATTAGCCGATAGGAACTTGCCCCCCTTTTTAACAGGTATGTTTTTGATGGGATTATCGTTACATCATATATAGTTTGTGTTAGTCTTTTACAAAAAAACCTGTATTTGTAAAAGACTAACAACCTTGCAGGACTGTATTTCTAGTAATATCATAAACAACAACTTTTGTTCTGTGACTTTTTACAAAATATAATTCATTTACCAAAAACAAACCTTCAAGATTTCGTTGTTCTATCTAACAATTTTCAATTCTGTATTTTGCCATACCTACCTAAGTCTGAATGACATGACGGAAGCGCGTCAATCACCCTCGCCGCCCGATCCTCGCTCCCCTCCGCTATTGTACTATCGTTTGCTTCGCATGGAGCTCGTAATATTTAGAACGATCTATTTAAATATTTTTATTTTGATATGAAAATCTGATGAACTAAAATATGATACATTTTTAAAAGTCATAGAACAAAATTTGTAGATGAGACTATGTTACTATAGTCTTGAGAGGTTGCAATTGATTTACAAATAACTCTATAAATATATAAAAACTTTTTACAAAAAAAAATACAACCGACTTCAATGTTAAATAAACACAAAAGTACAAAATAACTTTAATTTCGGAAGTCGGTGTTTCTATAATAGTTTTGTCTCTTCGTTATTTAACACCGACTTCCGATTCGTCTATTTCTTGCTTCATCCCCAACGTAATGGTGCGGTAAAGAGAATCAACATGAAAAAAGATAAACTCTCCCAAAGAAATCCTAAAACCTAGAATACTGAAATTTGCTCCAATCACCCAGCCTGCAACAACTGTTTCCTTCAAAATACAACATACAAAAATACAAAATGTTTTTTTTTGTCACATTAGCCTCATCATATTTATAAGTATTTGGAGCCTCCTTTTAAGCAAAACAGTGTCTATATTAAAAGAAACCGCGCTTCCATATCATTCATCATCATCATTACCATCAGCCTTTTTAATGTTCCCACTGCAGGGACACAGGCCTCCTCTCTAGGAGAAGGAAAGGGCCGTAATCCCAGTGCGGGTTGGTGAATGTCACATGTCTTCGAATTTTTGGTTTTGGGACATGCCGGTTTCCTCACGATGTTTTCCTATACCGTTTTAAATATCATTGCCTTACATAAACTAAAGGTGTGGTACAAAAAAAAATCAAGTTCTGTGGCACACGAAAAAATAAATAATGAACCAGGAAATAAACATTTTTAATTAGATAGATAGATAGATAAAGATATATTCTTTATTGTAAACCAAAAATAAAAATTACATCAGGCACTTAAAATTAATAGGGTGTCACAATGGGCGGTCTTATCGCTAAAAGCGATTTTTTACAGACAACCTTTGGATGGATTTGACAGAGGAGAAAAAAGATACGCAGGTGGATTGTGATGTACTATTCACATTTATTATTATACATAAACTAATAAATTACATTTTTACACCACCTGCTCGACAATGTCGTTTTACAGGTCATACAAACCTCACTTAAAGCAAGTCATTATATACCTAGGGAGATAATGCAGTATGGCCGATCCCTAGGGAATAATGAGATTTGAATTTGGAGCATCAAGAATCGTCAACATTGTGAATTAATATGTAGGCGCATCGAACAAGTTGATTCGAAATTCAAACCAAAGAGTATGTAATCACTATGATTCAAACTGGCCACTAACAAAAAAAAAAAGAAAATAGAATAAAACGTGCGTAGGTACTGACGACACGGGAGCATTATAGAAAATTGAAACTATAGAATCCTGGAGTAGTGAATTTTGTTTGTTTGATGAACTTGTAAACATAATACCTACTTATATTTCTCTAATATATGATTTGGTCGACCAAATTGTCTTTTAATTATCTCACAGATGGTGTAAAAAGTAGAGTATGCAACACGGGGATAAAGCTGTCTTTGTCTTGGGCGGCTTAAATTCCTCACTTCACTCAGGTTTCTTTATTAACTCCCTCGCAATGCTCGGGAGTTAATTTCATAAATCCCTCACTATCGTTCGGGATTAAAATCAGCAACCTTCGTTTCGTTCGGAATTCAACATGCCGCCCGCGACTTAAAGACACTGCTTTATCCCCTAGTCACATAAACTACTATTACTACATGCACTGTATATTATATGTATACTAATATTATAAAGCTGAAGAGTTTTTGTTTGAACATTAGTTGATTAATTACATTAAGTTATTAAATGAATATCACACAGAACCAATTGGTAAGTATAATTATATTGTAGTGAGGTGTAGTGTGGCGTAGTGTGGTGTGGTATATAGTATAGCGTAGCTTCAGCTACAGTAACAGCTTAGCAATAACTTGTCTACAAACCATGGGTCACCTTTTTTGGACTAATCACACGCAGCTTAATGAAACCTAATAAATATCGTCAAAATGATGTAATATTAACAAGACCAAGTATGGCTCAGTAGAATACATCCCTATTTTTTAATTAATACAAAAAAATGGGTCTCTATCTGTACCAGTTACTGATCATATGTGTAGTCAAAAGTAAAATCAGAAATAAGAAATGTTTATTTCAAATAGACCAATTACTGGCACTTTTGAATTGTCAAAATGTCGGTCAGTCAAAAAAAAAGTGTATCTAAATTGCAGGTTCGAAAACGAAAAAAAAACGAAATCCCAAAATTGTCCTCAAAAAGTTAATTACCTAAAATCGGTTTAGGTAAATACCTAATTGTAAACATTTTTAGATTGTTGGTAAATTTTTTAGATAAAAGACATGTAAAGGTGGTTTACATTTAATTAACTAACTAAACAAAAGGGGTATAGTGCGGTTTACCACAACAATTGCATCACTGCTTACCACCAAGTGGGACCGCAGTAAAACACTAGTATATATCATTAAAAAAAAAGCCGCTATAAACCTAGACAGAGCTGGGTGCTCTGCAAAACCACAGATAAGTAAACCAAATAAACAAAGGAACGTCGCTCGCAATCCAGCTACATTATAAAGGCGCGGGCCCACCGCGGCGCATGCTATGCACGGCCACGAGCCATTAATTTGTTTGACAACGTGGGTCTACGTTTCCACTAGAGTAGGTACACGAAGACCCACGACTACGTACAGCGAGCACAGCGCACGGAGAGGTTACGCACGTGCCACTACAGCCCACGGACACGGGCTTCACTGTGGGAGGTGTATGACTGAAAAGTACGCTGTGATAAGCGAGCTGTACATAGTCGTGAGTCATATTCGTGTACTCTAGTGGAAACGTAGACCCACGTTGACAGCGTTGAGCTATGTAACCGTCTATTCAAGTAAGCCACTCATGTTCAATGACGTCAATTCATGCGTAGCTTCTCCGTGGATTGCAGTGGACACAACCACATACATTTTCTTACAAGCGCAGCTTAAAGCTGCGTACAGACATCGTGAGACGTGCGTCGCGAATGGTTCGTGCTGTATGCCTCAACCTGAGGCATACGACGGTACATTTATGCGTGCGTTCCGAACGACACATGCTCTAACTGAGCACGCAAACCACCACGTACGGTGATTCCGTATCGGCCTCACAAACAACACCTGTCCGTCCACATGAAGCGCACGGCTGAGGCGGCGTTCGCAACGATCGTACGACGCGAATGCTCACTGTGAGCTCTCGTCCACACAGCCCGAGGCATGCAAGATGAACCATTCGCGATGCATGCCTCGCGATGTCTGTACGGCTTTATACACGTACGTAGCCTCTCCGTGCAGGCAGCGGGCCCGCGCCTTAAGTAGGATTGTACTGACCGCATCAGCTGGATTCCGGGACGTATCTCACCACACAATGGGGATTATGACACTTCAGAGCTGTGTTGAGGCAGACCGCTGAAACAATGAAAGGATGAACGGAGAAAATGAAATATTAAATGGTAATATTAAATTCGTTGTGCAAAATGGTCTGGTCTAAAAATTAGAGTTGGTGACGATTCGGGCACAACGTATTTGGACACAGTGTGCAAAATGACGATTTGTTTCTTTATAATAACAACAACTAATACCACTGGTATTTGTTTGGTCTAATTTTAAACTTAATTTTTGATTAGGTTTGACTGAGCTGACTGTACCAAATCTTAATTTTATAAAATACTACTTGCAGTGTTTAAATTCCATTTTGATTGTCATTTATTTATTCATAATCATTACTTTTACATTGTATTTCATAATCAACAGCCTGTACAATATTTTCATAAATTGAGTGACATTTTGGGATATAAACAAACGCTAATAACTTTGCTGTTTATGAATATTATTTATTGAGACTTTACTTATACAAGGTGTCGTTTTGAAGCTGCAAAATATTTCAGGAGGTAATTATGTTACTGATTCTCGACCCGAATCAATAATAAAATAAGTAGGTCATTTTTTTTTTTTTTTATAACCGCGCTTTTTTTCACACACACAAACACGGAACAATAAAGGGCGTTTTCACACACACTAACTCGCAACGATAGTTTCATAAATAATGTATCATCCAATCATCATCCCGCACGCCACACCCTAGCCACGCCCCCGCGGCCATCGATCAATCGATTTAGTTTAGTGTAATAAAAAAATTAAATAACAAGTATTACTGATTATTGACCAGGTATCGTTTTTTTACATGATTATTTATGAGTTTTATTACAACCTCCTGAAATATTGTGCAGTTTTAAAACTGCACCTTGTATAATAACAAAACCTTTTATAAGAAACCCTTTAGATATTTGTACTAATTAAAAATTTGTGGTGTATAAGAATCATCATCGTCATTTCAGCAGATAGACGTCCACTGTTGGACATAGGCCTTCCCCAAGTGTCGCCACAATGACCGACCCTGTGTGTCCCGCACCCATCCGATTCCCGCAACCTTCATCAGGTCAGCGGTCCACCTTGTAGGAGGCCTTCCAACGCTGCGTCTTCCGGTACGCGGTCGTCACTCCAGAACCTTTACGCCCCAACGGCCTTAAGGACGTATTCACCTATTTCGACAAATATCACGGTTTTTCGGGAACCATTATGATGCTCTAGGAATCATAATTATGAGTATATCTTGGTATCAATTAAAAGACAATATATTTATCTCCAGGATAGCATAAAAAAATATTACGGTCTCATATAAAATTTTCATATAAATACGATTTTACCAACGCACTAATACAAGAAAATTACGAAACACAGGGTCTGAGTAGGAACCCGTAACTTAAATCCAGTAAACATTTTTACTTTAAAAAACATAAAATAATACAGCTTATATAGTCTTCAACACCTATAGCTAATTATTTTGAACCTACATAAATAACTTTATGATTTATGACCAAAATAAAACCACTCACAATATTTCTTCATACATTTTTCATTGAACGCGCGATGTCTAGCGTCAGTCCGCGCTCAGAAGCGCTTGTGAACGGATGTCCGTATCGCTCTCTTACAAAAAATAAATACGTCTAAAATGTGTGCCGACCTGTATACTGCGACTGCAAAGACGTGCTACTTTTTCGGACCGAAATAAAAGTACAAATATCATACTTATTTTTAAAATTGTTATTATGGAGTAATAATGGACTCACTGATACAGAATGAGTTTTATTCTAAAACAAAGACCAGAAATGGCCAACGGAACTTCATACTTACATAGATATCACAATGTAGATAGGTAGTTAAGCGACTATGACAATAAAAATAAATAAATGGTCCGTCATGGGTATCGTTTTCATGGTTTTCGAGGGTGTTGAAACCGATAGTACTGTCAAAATATAAATCCAAGATGGCGGCTGCAAGAAATTATCAAATTTTTCATCATGGGTGTCGTTTTCATGGTTTTCAAGGGTGTTGAAACCGATAGTACTGTCAAAATGTAAATCCAAGATGGCGGTTGCAAGAAATTATTAACTTTTCCGTCATGGGTGTCGTTTTCATGGTTTTCGAGGGTGTTGAAACCGATAGTACTGTCAAATTATAAATCCAAGATGGCGGCTGCAAAAAAAAAAATTTTTCGACATGGGTGTCGTTTTCATGGTTTTCAAGGGTGTTGAAACCGATAGTATTGTCAAAACGTAAATCCAAGATGGCGGCTGCAAGTAATTATCAACTTTTTCGTCATGGGTGTCGTTTTCGTGGTTTTCGAGGGTGTTGAAACCGATGGTACTGTCAAAATATAAATCCAAGATGGCGGCTGCAAGAAATTATCAAATTTTTCGTCATGAGTGTCGTTTTCATGGTTTTCGAGGGTGTTGAAACCGATGGTACTGTCAAAATGTAAATCCAAGATAGCGGCTGCAAGAAATTATTAACTTTTCCGTCATGGGTGTCGTTTTCATGGTTTTCGAGGGTGTTGAAACCGATAGTACTGTCAAAATATAAATCCAAGATGGCGGCTGCAAGAAATTATAAAATTTTTCGTCATGGGTGTCGTTTTCATGGTTTACAAGGGTGTTGAAACCGATAGTACTGTCAAAATGTAAATCCATGATGGCGGTTGCAAGAAATTATTAACTTTTCCGTCATGGGTGTCGTTTTCATGGTTTTCGAGGGTGTTGAAACCGATAGTACTGTCAAAATATAAATCCAAGATGGCGGCTGCAAAAAATTATTAAATATTTCGTCATGGGTGTCGTTTTCATGGTTTTCAAGGGTGTTGAAACCGATAGTATTGTCAAAATGTGAATCCAAGATGGCGGCTGCAAGTAATTATCAACTTTTTCGTCATGGGTGTCGTTTTCGTGGTTTTCGAGGGTGTTAAAACCGATTGTACTGTCAAAATGTAAATCTAAGATGGCGGCTGCAATAAATTATCAACTTTTTCGATATGGGTGTCTTTTTCATGGTTTTCGTGGTTGTTGAAGCCGATAGTGCTGTCAACATGTAAATCTAAGATGGCGGCTGTCAGAAATTATCAACTTTTTCGTCATGAGTGTCGTTTTCATGGTTTCGAAGATGTTGAAATAGTGCTGTCAAAATGTACATAAAATAGGATAGTATTTTTTAGTTATCTTGTATTGGCTAGACGGAAAAAATTCTCACGAAAAGTTGTAACGATACTTTTTGCTATAGTAAGCTATTGTAAGCCGTGCGGCGTGCGCATGTTTCTCTGTCTGTCTCTCTCTCTCTCTCTTATAGAAAGCAAGCCAGAACGGAACTTCGTTCCATCCGGGTGTCCCTTGACACCTCAGTAGTTTATATTGCTAAATATCTGACAGACAAATCGAAGCAAGTAATAGGAGCTGTACCCTATTCGTGGATTAGACATATAAAGAAAGTTTTTTTACTGTCAGTTCAACCGATTTCAACTTCTATTTCGTAGGCATAAGGATGGCATTAAAAGCAAAAAACTAATTACAATACCAACTATTTGCTGCAGCCACCATTTGTCATGCTACCAACGTAATGAAAGTCAAAATCGGTTGAACGGACAGTAGTAATAGGTTTTTTTTTTTTATATAATGTATAGGCTCGCGTTTGACCACAATCTCACCTGATGGTAAGCGATGATGTGGCCGACGATAGAGCACGCTTGCCTATATCTCACTACATATTATAAAACAAAGTCCCCCGCCGAGTCTGTCTGTCTGTCTGTTCGCAATAAACTCAAAATTTACTGCACCGATTTTCAAGCAGTTTTCACCACTCGATAGCGTGATTCTTGAGGAAGCTTTTAGTACATAATTTGTTAAGTTTTTGTTTGTATTTTTGTGTACATTAACGTTATTTGTTGAAGAAGTCGGGAAAAAATAAGCCGTCTGGGAGCTTTTAACGCAAACGCTGCCTAAACCCTTTGAGATATAACAAAATAATGTATCATGGAATTGTGTATCTTATATAGGTCTACAGAAAAGTCCGCGGTAGCATATGTCTATCTCTTAAGGTTAACATAATATATCCATTTTACTACTTTTAAAAATTGGCATTCATGAAGCATTTATTGGAAAGCTATTTACATAATTACGGTATTAATTCTTATCAAAATAAGTTACTTCGCGTTCAAGACTATATCAGTATCTGTAAATTACTTTTTGAATCATTTAAATCGGACGTACTATTAGAAAGCTTTCATAAATTTAATAATTTTCAAAATTAAATTCACGAGTTCACGAGTTCCGCTCTTCAGTAGCTACTGGGGAATGCAAACCGGTTAACCCGAAAACCGAAAAACCGGTTTTTCGGCATATTTTTCATGATTAAAAAAACCGATGTTTTTTTTCAAGTAACCGGTTTTTCGATTTTTTTTTTTTTATTACTTTCAAATGACACTATTTTTTAGCAAACATTGTTTTAAAACGCTGTTGAGGCTTGATATCAGTCGTAGGTTTGTTTATTAATATTTATGTACCATAGTGATAGCTACACCAATTGTACAGTTCTTCTGTTTACGATCATTAAAAATCCAGGCCGACCGCGTGTTGTAAGAACAGGCAGTGAATGCTGTCAGGGCCAGAATTAAAATCTCGCAAGGACACCAAAATTCTTATTCGCAGATAGAATACCCACCGTTGTTACTCATCATAATATCATCAGCTTAAACGAGTCGCTTTTATAGAAGAGAGAGTGAAAAGATCAAAATCTTTGCTTGTTCGTTACACTGAAGAAAAACTCAAGGATATTCTTGCTACCGATGAGAAGATCACAATCAAGGAATATTGCAACAAGCAAATTTATCGGATGTAAGCTTCTAACTGCTTCTAACTGTCAATGGCGAGTACATCAACCACCTTCGGTTTGCCGACGACAAAGTAGTCATGGCTGAGACTACGGAAGAGCTCAGTACAATGCTCAATGACCTCAGAAGAGCTTCCGAAAGAGTGGATCTTAAAATGAACATGGACAAAACTAAAGTCATGATAAACAACCATGTAACACCCACTCCTACCAAGATCGGAGACTCTATACTCGAAGTTGTGAACGATTACGTCTACATCGGACAGACAATCCAGTTGGGTAGATCTAATCTCCGTCGAATCCGACTCGGCTGGGCAGCGTTCGGGAAGCTGCGCGGTATCTTCTCGTCCAATATACCACAGTGTCTCAAGACGAAAGTCTATAACCAGTGCGTGTTGCCAGTGATGACATATGGTGCCAAAACGTGGTCGCTCACAATGGGCCTCATCAGAAGGCTTAAAATCACCCAAAGAGCAATGGAAAGGGCTATGCTCGGAGTTTCCTTGCGTGATCGAATCAGAAATGAAGATATCCGCAGGAGAACCAAGGTTGCCGACATAGCACAAAGAATCGCCAACTCAAGTGGCAATGGGCAGGGCACATTGCTCGCAGTGTTCTGCGAGCAATGTGCCCTGCCCATCTGCCTATCTGTTGATGGTCGTTGGGGCCGAAAGGTTCTGGAGTGGCGACCGCGTACCGGAAGACGCAGCGCGCAAGGCCTCCTACAAGATAGACCAATGACCTGGTGAAGGTTGCGGGGACCGGGACGTACAGGATCGATAATTGTGGCGACACTTGGGGGAGGCCTATTTCCAACAGTGGACGTCTATCGGCTGAAATGATGATGATGTGTAAGCTTCTAACTCCAAAGAACACTCTCAACAGGTTTTCAGAGTCCTGAATGATCATCATGCGGCATCAGTAATGGTTTGGTGAGGGTATCACAGAATGACCAAGGTTCATTTTCGTGAAAATGGGCTACTCTAATTTCAGCTAAAGAGTATCAAGATACTATCCTAAACGCCATAGCAAAGCCCCTTAAAGCCTCTCTCTATTTGATAATATACTAGGGGTTTTTCAGCAAGACTCAGTTTCCAGTCACAAGGCACGCACTACCCAGGTTTGCCTTGCAGCGAGTGTTTCGGGCTTCATTAAGGCTGATGATTGACTTTTGGCTAGCCCAGACCTCAACCCGTGAACTACAAATTGAAATCTATATTAGAGAGCATGGGCTGCATGTAACAATAATTCAAAATCCTTTACGATCAGCAGTGGACAACTTTCTAATGATCACCGTGCGTAAACAGATGACGCTTGGCCTGAATGCTTAAAAACCTGTGATAAGGCTAATCTACACTTATACTAATACTCGTATAATAAAGAGGTAAAGCTTGTTTTTTTTTTGTTTATATGTTTTTTTGTTTGTAGGAGTTACCTCCTCTAGAAGTACTGGTCCGATTGCTAAAATTTTTTCACCGATAGAAACCTGCTTTGTTCCTGAGTGACATAGGCTATATTTTATGTACGCGGGCGAAGCCTCATACTAAAGCTAGTGGTGAATATTTTGAGTTGAAGTATATAATAACTTCTAGCTTAGATTCTCTATGTATGACATCATTCTGAGACATTCGTTTTTATGAAGATGAGATTTTTTTATTTTTAACAGGATTCATATTAGGTATACAATATATTTTTTAATAGATAAGTTTCAAGATAAGTTTAAAAATATTTATTTAGAATTTCACAAGCAAAAAAAAATTAAAATTTTCACTTAAAAATAAATTTCAAAAAAACTAATTTTAAAACCGGTTACCCGGTTAACCGGTGCAGCCGCCATCTTGGATTTACATTTTGACAATACTATCGGTTTCAACACCCTTGAAAACCATGAAAACGACACCCATGACGAAAAATTTAATAATTTTTTGCAGCCGCCATCTTGGATTTATATTTTGACAGTACTATCGGTTTCAACACCCTCGAAAACCATGAAAACGACACCCATGACGGAAAAGTTGATAATTTCTTGCAGCCACCATCTTGGATTTCCATTAATAGATAAAGATTTAGTTTCCAAGCCAAAAACATTAAAAAAAAATAGTGAAGGAATATTAAAGAAGGAAAAAAAAGCAAAAAGTGTCGGTACAACTTTTCGTGAGAATTTTTTCCGTCTAGCCCCCTTTCACAACGCGCGATAAGGAACTTCGTTCCAAAAATCAAACATCCGAATTAAGAACCTCCTCCTTTTTTAGAAGTCGGTTAAAAATACATAAGTATTCATAGTTTTAACTGTATTTTACGATTAGATCGAATATTAAATTGGAAATACCTACTTGCTTCAGACATCGTACGAGTATTTATTGAGTTTGAAGATTTAATTCATGTCGGAGAGGGGTTGTGCGTTGTACCTAATTGTCTGATAAAATTAATCTCAAATACCCATTTGATTTTGTTAAATATAATATTTTTAAAGAAATAAGCCTGGGAAATAATCGTAGGTTTACAAAGAAATTGGTCGTTATTACCCGTAACGATATGGCAACTACTTATTTTTGCTATAAGAGTAGTACTCAAAACTGGATAAGCAGGCAATTACATATTGCCATACAGTAATACTGATACTAAAAATCAAACAAGCTTGACTCAATTAATACTTACTAAGAAAAATAAAATAATACCTCAAATATCAAGACATGTTCGGTTAAAGTATAAAATTGAGCGAACAATGGGCTCTATGTGTGCGTGCGCGTAAGGTCGATGTATTGCGACCAAGATACCTAAATTCGAGCGAGTGAATCTTGCTCACGCGTCCTTAATTCTGCGAGCAATGTGCCCTGCCCATTACTACTTAAGTTTGGTGATTCATCGTGCTAATTCGATAACCTTGGTTCTCCTGCGGATATCTTCATTTCTGATTCGATCACGCAAGAAAACTTCGAGCAGCTATGCTCAGATATCGGAATCTAAAAGAATACACTAGGATATATAAAATCTTTGGAATACACTTCCAAATTTAACTTTTTGTGGGTTGACACACTATTGCTTATCAGCATCCATAATATTTCCAAGCTGCTTCTATAACAAGCATAGACAACGTAGCTCTTTTTCAACTGAGAGATAATAAAGGCAGAAACAGACTGGTTCTGAAAAAACGACGCGCGCTTTTGACAGCACTCTATTCTCTTTGGTATACTAGCATCTTGTACGGCTTTGCTTGGTATAAGAATGGTTTTTTCTTGGACTGAAAACTAGTTATTGTCTGTGACTTTTTCTGTGCATTTTAAGCTGGTAAAATTTTATTTATTTTTATTTCCTGCCACCTTATATTTACAGTATTAACGGTACACTACACATGTAAATTTGTAGGCATACATTCATTAAAACAGACAAGACAAAATTACTTATAAAACATTAACATAATACTAATGAGAACAATATCGAAATAATAAATAATTAAATTAAAATAATGTCAAAATGAAAGATTAGCAATACATATCATAGTCGGACTTTATCTTGTTCTCACTGCTGGGACTCAGGCCTCCTCTCTAGGAGAGGGAATGGGCCGTAATCCACCACGCGGGCTCAGTGCGGGTTGGTGAATGTCACATGTCTTCGAATTTTCGGTTCAAGGACATGCCGGTTTCCTCACGATGTTTTCCTTCACCATTTCGAGATGACATAAATTACATAAAATGCGCCTGGCTGGGTTTGAACCCGTTATCTTGTAAGTTGGACCTACGCGGGACCGGTACCACTGCTCCCAAATCATTCTCAATCAATCTCTTAAATCATTTAGCAATGCACTTATCTGTCAATCAATTACAAAATGAATTTTTCATCACTTCAACGATTCCCTAACCTTTTCAAACGTGTTTGAAACTTGTATGCTCACCTCCGACCTTTACAATCCGCACAAAAACACGCAAACAAAATCACGGACACGAACTAGTTAAGCCATAAAAATCTGTGCCCCATAACAAATAACAACCATCACCTTTTTACGACAAAGCAAACTGAAAACCCCGCCATTTGCATTTTTCTCGCAAAACATACACAAACAGACATTATTTTTATTAGCTAGCAAACACTCAAAATGATACCTGTGTAAACCGTGCTAATGAATGAGAGGGAGACAACGATATACAGTTTGTGTAGGTGTGAAAGAGATAGCTAGTTGGGTATTGTGTCTGCTTCAAGCGAAAGGTCAGTGGGGTAGGAAGTCAACGACCGTCGTCCCGCCAAAAATAGCGACTACTGTGACAGGTCGCCATTTTGTGTAAATGGGACACTTTGTGTTTAAATAAATTATGTAATCCCTACTAATTACTGATTACGAAGTTCTTAGTTCTTATAGATTTCGTAATCATCATCATTTCAGCTGACAGACGTCCACTGTTGGACATAGGCCTCCGCCAAGTGTCGCAACAATGAACGATCCTGTACGTCCCTCTTTCATCGGATTCCCGCAACCTTCATCAGGTCTACAAGGTGGACCCACCTTGTAGGAGGCCTTCCAACGATCGCCACTCCAGAACCTTTCGGCCCCAACAGCCATCCGTTCTGCGAGCAATGTGCCCTGCCCATTGCCACTTAAGTTTGGCGATTCATCGGGCTTTGTTGGTAACCTTGGTTCTCCTGCGGATATCTTCATTTCTGATGCGATCACGCAAGAAAACTCCGAGCATAGCCCTTTCTATTGCCCTTTGAATGACTTTAAGTCTTTTGTTGAGGCCCATTGGAAACTACAAGTCGGATTGGAAAAAAATATTCTTGTAATAGCCAGATTCATGATGATATTCAAGTCCGACTTGCATTTACCCATTTATGATTTAAAAAGAGTATCCATGGAGTTTCTTGCACGTTCTTCTCCATAAGATTACGCTTTGGAACGTGCAATTTAGCTTCACTTTTTGTTTTTGACTGACAGACATTCTGACATTTCAAAAGTGGCTGTAATTGGTCAACGGTCAACCTGTAAACGAGTTTTGGTGAAGCAGAACAAATGACGGACAAATTAATCTCATTTACACTTATTAGTAAGGCTTCTTAATCTAATTTACAAATGATGAACATTGTCAAAATGGTCTACCACTTTCTAAAAGTATGTAGTTACAGAATAAATTTTATTTATTTAATACTTTGTCGCCACCCAGTTGGTTCCTGCAAACAGTAAACGCCATCGAGGTCGCCCTAGAAAGAAGTGGCGAGATGATCTAGACGCGTATCACGAGAACAGCCCCCCTAGCCAAGTTACAACCGTTTCGCTTGCGTCGAACGCTTCGAGTTGACCTTGCCGCCAATTCTTTTGTTCTGACCACGTGACTGAGCGTTGAGGCGAACTCATTCCCGTACATTTGAAGCTTTCTACAAGCGTTAACTAATGCAGATTAGCAACTTGGCTAGGGGTACACGTTAGAGACGGCGCGAGAGAAGAATGTCTGGAAGGACTTGGGGGAGGCCTTTGCCCAGCAGTGGGACAGAAATGGCAAAAAAAAAAAACTTTATGCACACATGAATACAGAGGCGGACTTAATGCCTTAGGCATTCTCTTCCAGCCAACCCTTTGGTGATGCAGAGAAAAAGTAGTGGTAGGTGCAATAAAAGAGTGAGAAAAAGGAAAATACAAGAATAGATATACTAATAGACTATAGAGTAAATATAATACAATTATACAATATAATTAAATTACACTCAACGGAGAATGGGCACATTGTGACCACCCTCCAATAGCAATAAGTTGTGTCAAATGTCATTCGAGAGGTATTTTTAATTGGAACAACAATTGTTATGACAGCTTTGTTGTTACAACGTTCAGAGTTATAAGACTTTGCATTTATTTAAAAAAATCATCATCATCATTACAGCCGATATTCGTCCACTGTTGGATATACGTCCACACTGGGGGGAGGCATATGCCTCCCCCCCCCCCAAGTGTCGCCACAATGAACGATCCTGTGCGTCTCGCATCTCAGAATCTTTCGGTCCCAACAGCCATCTGTTCTGCGAGCAATGTGACCTACACACAAAGGCGAACATTACACGGTAGGTTTTGCTGTCAGTTTTGTCATAGTCAAAACCTTTATTGACGAAAAACCTACGGTTGATTGCGTTGCATGACGGTTTTTAGTATTGATTGACGAAAACCATCATTCACCATAATTCATGATTGATGGAATTGATTGGTTTGGATTTGGATGACCATGTAATGGTCGCCATATACTCAAATAGTCAAACAATTGGTCCAAATCGACAATAGGAAAACATTAACTACTTAGTCACTACGTAGTGACTCACTACACACGTAGTAGTTATTATTAGTCACTCCCAGCAAAAATCCGTGACGCTAAAAACATATCCGTTTTCAAAAATCTAGTCAAAGAACATTACCTCTCTACTACCTCGTAAAGTTATATCTATATTTTATATGTATTATTATAATTTTTGTATGTTTTATATCTATTTATGTGTAAAGTTATATACTGTTATTGATATATTTATATGTACTTATTTATGATTTTAATTTTAATCCATTTTAACTTTTATGAATTACTCGTATTTATACACACTGTGTCTACATTTCTCATCCAACTCTCCTGTCGCAGGTCTGCTGGAAGAAATTTCGTTGAAATAAGCAGCACTTGTTCTTTTCTTTTTAAGTAATTGTGTGTACATAAATAAAAGCATGTTGCTAAAAGAGTTATGAATTTACATGTGGATGGATGGAGAGGGAGAGGGAGGCCAAAGAAAAAATGGATGGATTGTGTGAGAAGTGATATGAAAGAAAAGAGAGTTAGTGACAGCGTGACGAGTGACAGGACAGAATGGAAGAAAAAAACGTGTTGCGCCGACCCCAAATAAAATGGGACAAGGGCAGGAAGAAGAAGAAGAAGTGTGTACATAATAAATAAATAAATTAACGCTGTGATGATACTACTGCCAACTTTTTACGAATTAACACGCAAACTTCGGTTTTGATTTATTGTACCAACATACAGTAGATAAGTGGTGGTTTATAGCATAGTGTAATCAGCCTTTTAATGTTCCCACAGCTGGGACTCAGGCCTCCTCTCTTGGAGAGAGAACAGCCTGTGAATCCCCCACGCGCGCCCAGTGCAGGTTGGTGAATGTCACATGTCTTCGAATTTTTGGTTCTAAGACAAGCCGGTTTTCTCACGATGTTTTTCTTCACCGTTTTGACAGCAGTGGTGACGAAATAAATTACTCAAAGTAATACGTCTGGTTGGGTTTGAACCCACGATAGTCGGGGCCAGTACCACAGGGCCACCACTGCTTTCTTAGGTGCGTGTAACACATTCTGATGTTTTAGGGTATTTGGCAGCAAAATTGAGTTCTAGCTAAATATCATATTAGCTCAATATTATAGAGCAGTGATGGCCGATTAGTAACGCGATAACGCCCCAACTTACGACTTGTAGGTCGCGGGTTCAAATCCAGACAGGCTCATTACTTTGTGTAATTTATTTCATCACCACTGCTCTCAAAACGGTGAAGGAAAATATCGTGAGGAAACCAGCATGTCCTAGAACCAAAAATTCGAAGACATGTGACATTCACCAATCCGCACTGGGCCCGCGTGATGGATTACGGTCCATTCTCTCTTCTAGAGAGGAAGCCTGAGCCCTAGCAGTCGGAACATTAAAAAGGCTGATGGTGATCTTCTTCTTCCTGCCCTAGTCCCGTTTTATTTGTGGTCGGCGCAACACGTTTTTTTCTTCCATTCTGTCCTGTCACTCGTCGCGCTATCACTAACTCCCTTTTCTTTCATATCACTTCTTACACAATCCATCCATCTTTTCTTTGGCCTCCCTCTCCCTCTCCATCCATCCACATGTAAATTCATAACTCTTTTAGCAACATGCTTTTCATCTCTCCTCTTTACATGAGCATACCAAGACAAACGATTTCCTTTCAACCTTTCAGTCACTAGCGCCACTTTCAAACTTCCCCTAATGTACTCATTTCTCACTTTATCCATTCTCGTCACACCACACATCCATCTTAACATTCTCATCTCCACTACATGCAATCTTTTTTCATCCGTCTTTTTCACAGCCCAACATTCTGATCCATACAGTATGACAGGCCTTATCACGGACTTGTAGATTTTACCCTTCAACTTGAGGGGCATCCGTGGGTCACAAGTTGTTCCCGTGACTTGTCGCCAAAAGGCTGATGGTGATGATGATGATTATAAAGATATTTTTTTTTTTTTTGTTTATAAGAGGTCATCTCTGAAAGTTTGGTCTGATTGGTAAAATTTTTTCACTGATAGAAAGCTGTTTTATTCCTGAGTGACTTAGGCTATATTTTATGTACGCGGGCGAAGCCGTAGGCAAAAGCTTGTTTGAAGTAAATGCTTTGATTCTTGTGCGCTTCACCATCAACGATTGCATCACTGCTTACCATCAGGTGAGGATCGCAGCAAGCACTAGTTTATATCAATCCTAACTAATATTATAAATGTGAAAGTGTGGATGTTTGGATGTTTGTTACTTAATCACGCAAAAACGGCTGAACGGATTTGGATGAAATTTGGCATGCATATAGCCTTTGACATGGAAAAGAACATAGGCTACCTTTTATCCCGATTCCTTAAGTACCTAATGCCACGCAAGCGAAGCCGCGGGCAAAAGCTAGTTAAAAATAAAATGAAAACTCAGAAAGACTATTTCAATCCAAACAAATCCTCGTATTGTCTCTTCATGTCTCGTAAACTCGAGACAGACAAACAGACACGTCCACAGACTATTCTGGGCGACATGTCAAGTAAAGCCGGGTGCACACTAGCGAGAGTGGCTTTCAACGTCGCTCACGTGTCGCAGCCGACGACCTGAGAGTTATGACGCTGTTTCGTATAAAAATGGGACGTTTTTTAGGGTTCCGTAGCCAAATGCCAAAAAACGGAACCCTTATAGATTCGTCATGTCTGTCTGTCTGTCCGTCCGTATGTCACAGCCACTTTTTTCTGAAACTATAAGAGCTATACTGTTGAAACTTAGTAAGTAGATGTATTCTGTGAACCGCATTAAGATTTTCACAAAAAAAAATAGAAAAAAAGCAATAAATTTTGGGGGTCCCCGATACTTAGAACTGAAACCCAAAAATATTTTTTTTTCATCTATGGATAGGTCTTCAAAAATGATATTGAGGTTTCTAATATCATTTTTTTCTCAATTGAATTGTTTGCGCGAGAGACACTTCCAAAGTGGTAAAATGTGTCCCCCCCCCCCCCCTCTAACTTCTAAAATAAGAGAATGATAAAACTAAAAAAAATATATGATGTACATTATCATGCAAACCACCAACGAAAATTGGTTTGAACGAAATCTAGTTACTAGTTTTTTTTTAATACGTCATAAATCTAAAAAAATACACTATTATTAAAACATCGATCAAAGTTACAACGAACTACAAGAACTTTTATATTATGTTACTTGCTGCTACGGAACCCTTCATGGGCGAGTCCGACTCGCACTTGGCCGGTTTTTTTTTTGGGTATATTTTAATTGGATATTTTACTTGTGTTTTCTTTATACAATATTTTATATTTATCACAATTTCCTGGCCGTGTCCTGTTTAATTTGTGGTCGGCGCAACACGTTTTTTTTCTTCCATTCTGTCCTGTCACACGTCATACTAACTCTCTTTTCTTTCATATCAGTTCACACACAACCATCCATCTTTTTCCTCGGTCAATGAAAATATGGATATGATATGAAAATACATAACATACATAGCATAAGGAGTGGAATTCCCTGCCGGAGTCTGTGTTTCCTGATAGCTATAACCTAGGGGTTTTTAAGTCAAAAGTGAATAGATTGCTTCTAGGCAAGCGTGCTCCATCGTCGGCCACATCATCGCTTAACATTACGTGAGATAGTGGTCAAACGCAAGCCTATCCATAATAAAAAGCAGTAATGCTAGCGAAGGAGGCGACCGCAGGTATGAAAGAAGGACGTCCTCAAGTCCTCACGCCTCAGCCGCCAGACCCGACTTCCAGCCACCGTAGTCGTGGACTTGCGGACGATAAGCAATGGGTAGCTTGCCGTCCGGACCGAGTATAATAATATTTATTGACCTGTAGGTAGTAGTCGGCGTTGCGTACAAACTACCTACAGGTCCATTGGACTCGCTCAGCTGACGTTTTCTTAAAGAAATTAATTTCGTACATGCGTAAAGTAATACGAGTTTTGAAAAAAAGGTACTTTATTTTTCAATTTTATCTTTACAAATCGATAGTGTTTCATGTACCGGATCGACCCTCCACGGGATTAAAACGATCAAAATTTAAAGGTGTATAGAATAGATAGATACTCCATCCATAGTAGCAACCTGAAACTTATAAAAACGTATCGGACCGACGCCGACGCGTCGATGCGAAGACCGCAGCAGGCAAATTGTTCCAGTCCTTCGACGTACGCGGTATAAACGAAGACTAAAAAACTGGCCAAGTGCGAGTTGGACTCGCCCATGGAGGGTCCCGTAGCAGCAAGTAATATAATATAAAAGTTCTTGTAGTTCGTTGTAACTTTGATCGATGTTTTAACAATATTGTATTTTTTTAGATTTATGACGTATTAAAAAATAACTATTAACTATATCTCGTTCAAACCAATTTTTCGTTGGTATTTTGCATTGTAATGTACAGTAAGGCCGCAAAAGTCCATAGGAGCGCTAAAGATTACATTGCTACGAACCGAGCGAGCGCGATACTGCCGTGCGTATGTGTGCGCATGTATGAGTATCCACATTCCACAGATAACACACACTAAGGAACTGTCGTCGCACTGAGCTTAAAAACATTATTACTTTTCTGTTCTTACCATAGCAAAATTCGCGCACATACGTCATGTGCTGGTAGCCGTGTGAACTAAGTGTTGGATTCGCAAATCACGTAACCCGAGTTCAAATCATGGTCGGTCCGTTGCAGTTATTTCTTACTTTGAAATTCCCAATCTATGTTGATATAGTTGTTTTTTTATATTTCTATGAAAAATACTATTGCATTTTTTGCACTAAATAGTTGCAAATTACGAATGTGATCTATTAACCACAAGAAGAATCACATTCGTAATTTGCAATTATTTAGTTGTTACATCTTTTCGATGTTATAAGGTGGAAATAAAAAGACGTGTTTAATAAAAATGTTTATTCTTTATATTTACAAATTAAACATTTATGAGAATTGTGACGTCGAATTGTTACCTAGACAAAAAGTTATCTTGTAACCGTTATCTATGTTACGCCTAAGATTGTTTGTTGGAAGTATACCCACTTAGACCATTCATAATATGAATAACGTAACAATGAACGGATATTCAAATTTTAATAAAATAAAATATAGGTAATTGTTTATATCCAGTTATTTATTGAAAAGTGATATATGATTTGGACTTTGTAAACATTTTATTTTTGTGTAACGTCACAATGAATGTATTGAGGTCATAGCTTAATTGTTCATTTTCTTGACGAAAAGAAGATTGAAACCAAACCTCAATTTCTGTTAAAAGAACTTTAGTTCTCACAAGATAATCGTCAATTAGATGAGAAAAATAAATTGAACTATAGTATTATGTTAAAACAGTGCGGGTAGAAGAATAAAAAACGAAATAGACTCATGATTATTGTCAACAAAATTGATAGCGAGTTCACTGCATTCTTAAGATGAGGCGATGGCACAAGTTAAAAGATATAGCTGTTTTAAACGAAAGTAAACACAATATAATACAGTGTTTGTTAACGAATAATCACAGATATGTTAAAATAAAATTGTAGGCCATTTAGTTTAGTTAACATTAAATATTTAGTGCGAAACGTAATCGTTCTTGTTTGTGCCTCTCTGTCAAGTACGGCTTTTTAGCAGGTTTTCTGTGATGCACGCCTTCAGCGTGAAGTGCACGGCGAACAGTATCCATCGAGGTGTCATATAATTCCGCAAAATGTCTCGTTGGTGCGAAACCATTCGTTTCGTATACGTCCACCATATGTCGTCGCTGCGCCTCGCTAATAAGCTTCGGTCTCCCACTTCTCTTTCGACTAGCAAGGCTACCTTCTTCCTCATATCTTTTTAGCCAAAGATTTACAGTATTTTTCTAAAATAAAAAAATATATATATTAGGCAGCTATACCTACTTCACTTCATTTTCATTATATAAAATGTTAATAATCATAATTATTGAATATAATTTTAAAATAAAACTGCATTTATTAATCCAATAACCAATCCAATAAACCCAACGATTTACGTATTTCTCTTTTAAACCTCATAAAGATACGATGAATGGATTCATAAATGGCATACGTTTTAATTAGAAGATTAATTTGTAATAAAGTTACAATTCATTAATAGCTATTATACTCACATTCAGTCCGGTTTCTTCAGATATTTGTGTTTTATTAAGACCACTTTTATGCAGCCCAATGATAGTCGCCCTCACTTCAATACTAATATTAGCCTGCATTTTGCGAATATTACAATACTGTCAACCTCACGTCACTAACCAACAACTACAACCAAACGACAGTTCATTTCGGTTAAGTTAAAACTCATGTCTACCTCGCAGAAATCTAATTCTTTATTTAGTTTTTTTGTGATCTACCTTTCTAACTCTAAGAAATGTGTGAACAAGTTAAAGAATAATTTAATATATGTAATGCAAATACATAACTTCCAATCGGGTAAGAACTTACAAAAAGTCAATAATTGCGTGGGATTTGAACTTGCGGCACACTGATTTGCGCTTCAATCTGTGTGCCTATACCACTGGGCCATCTTGACTTATGATAAGTTGATGAAATTGTGAATTTCAATCATTTGTTGGCGAAACTTGAAAATAAAAGGTCGTAAGTCAAACTAAACGTCAAACGAATAAGTTTTAAGAATTCTTATGGACTTTTGCTTTTGGCTTTTGCAGTGTGTTTTAACAATATTGTATTTTTTTAGATTTATGACGTATTAAAAAATAACTATTAACTATATCTCGTTCAAACCAATTTTTCGTTGGTATTTTGCATTGTAATGTACATCACATATTTTTTTTAGTTTTATCATTCTCTTACTTTAGAAGTTACAAGGGGGAAACACATTCTACCACTTTGGAAGTGTCTCTCGCGTAAAATATTCAACTTAGAAAAAAATGATATTAGAAACCTCAATATCACTTTTGAAGACCTATCTATAAATACCCCACACGAATGGGTTTGACAAAAAAAAAATTTTTGAGTTTCAGTTCTAAGTATGGGGACCCCCAAAATTTATTGCTTTTTTCTATTTTTGTGTGAAAATCTTAATGCGGTTCACAGAATACATCTACTTACTAAGTTTCAACAGCATAGCTCTTATAGTTTTGGAAAAAAGTGGCTGTGACATACGGACGGACAGACAGACAGACAGACATGACGAATCTATAAGGGTTCCGTTTTTTGTCATTTGGCTACGGAACCCTAAAAACCGGCCAAGTGCGAGTCGGACTTGGTTTTCGTATCGTCCATAGCAAAAAACGGTAAAAAAATCACGTTTGTTGCATGGAAGTCCCTTTAAATATTTATTTTATTCTGTTTTTTTTTTTTTTATTGTATTTCGGCAACAGAAAATACATCATCTGTAAAAAATTTAACTGTCTTACTTTAACGGTTCATGAGATACAGCCTATTGCCTTGATCACACGTACCGAGTAAACAGACGAGACAATGCTCTCGGCCGAGTACTCGGTACGTGTAAACACAGCGCCGAGTGCTCGGCCTACCACTTATCTCTACAACTCGCTTACATCACTGTCTCGGCCGAGCAACATTTTATTGCCTCGCCGTTTTACTCGGTACGTGTGATCAAGGCGTAACAGACGGACGGACAGCGGAGTCTTAGTAATAGAGTCCCGTTTTAACCCTTTTGGATACGGAACCCTAAAATTAAAAAGGCCGTCATAAATATAGACTTCACAGTACAAAATTCCACCGCCAGCAAAAACCGAGCGACCTTTTTGTAATATCATTCATGAGACTCGACGACACGCTGTCAAAATCACAACACCTCTTTATGTCGGCGCAGTCGGTCAAAAAGTGACACACTATAGGAGGGAGCTTCCGTTGCGACGGCTTGTTTTGACGTACGAGGGAGGCAGTGTAAGGCATAAGCGGAAGCGATTTAACAATATGTTTTTTTTTATTGAAATAAACTATTTTATAGATACGAACTTATAGTGCTTGGAACATGGTAACCAGCGATGCAATCGTTGATGGTGAGTCGAACTAGTTTATTAAGAGCCTATTCACTCTAGCTTTGAAGACACCTAAATAAAAATCGGAAGGAAAGACCGCAGCAGGTAAATTGTTCCAGTCCTTCGTTGTATGCGGTATAAACGACTAGGCGAAATGCATAGTTCGGACTGTAAAGGTTTCAATAACGTCGGGTTGTCCAATGGTAAAAAAGAGATGAACAAAATCAAATCATGCAATTCCCGCGCACACTCCAAAACGCATCCTGTAAAATACCGAAACGCTGGCTACTCTACGCCTCTACTCCACCTTTGTCTTTTTTAACAAGCCTTTTATCGTGATGATCTAGTAGTTAAGGCACCAGTCTCTCATTTTTGAGGACAAGTACCTAAAAACTAATAAAAAATAAACTCCCCAAACGCTCATAACTTGTACCCCACACGCTAGGGGTACGAATACCCTTCCCATTGTTACAAGTTTCCCTTCAGACAACTATGTATAAAATCAATAGCAACATATATAAACATAGGTCCTATATGACATAATGTAACAATGGGGAACTTTTTACATTACGCCGAGCCTTATACATATACTTATATCATAGATATCCGACTTATATGTTTCACGCTGTGAGTCATTATGGTCTGCACAGCCTAGGGCTGCGGTAACTATTTTTTAAGGCCCAAGCGCCCGAAAAGTGCCATAAAACAGTGACGTTCTGAAGCCTACTCCTCGGTAACGGCCAGGTTAATAGATTTGAAAAAAATATATGTTTATTATAGATTCATGAACAACATTATCAACATTTGATTTTTTCGTGCTATTAATACTTTTGTCTTAATATTAGTAACGATGGGTCGTGCGAGGGGGAAGTTCGCAGGAGAATTGGCATGGCTAAGAGCGCTATGTCTCAGCTTAGTAAAGTCTGGAGGGATCGCAACATCTCCGTAAAGACTAAAACCAAACTGGTACGGACACTAGTCTTCTCGATCTTTTCATATGGCGCTGAGACTTGGTCGATAAAAGCTGCAGACCGCAAACGCATCGACGCCTTTGAGATGTGGTGCTGAAGAAGGATGCTCCGCGTTCCTTGGACAGCATTTCGGACCAACGTATCCATTTTGCAAGAACTTAAAATCGCCTCACGGCTATCGTCCGAGTGTATTCGCAAGGTTCTGCAATACTTCGGTCACATTGCAAGAAAGGACGGTGGCAACCTCGAAAGGCTCATTGTGACCGGTAAAGTGGATGGAAAAAGGCCTCGCGGGCGCAGCCCAATACGTTGGTCCGACCAGATCCGCACCGCTCTTGACTCTACGATGTATAATGCCCTTCACACCGCCAGAGACAGAAACAGGTGGAGGAACATCATAAAGGTTAAAGTGATGAAGCAGGGAGGTCACGACCCTCAGCATTGAGGAATACGACGCAAGGAGGAGGAATACTTTTGTCTAAAAAAAAATTTAGCAATTTCGCAACTTTTCCCTACTCCTTCGAAACGGCTTGGATCTTTTGAAACATTTTTACACATAAAAATTGGTGGTTAAATATTCTTCAAAGTGAACATTGCATATGTAAGTCAATCAATATTTCGCAAAGAAAATGGATTTAAAGGTCAGCCGCGCACTTTTCCGGCGCTGTTGGACGCAAATAAATGCACAGATTTGCGTCCTGCCGCCTAAGCGGGTGCGAGAGGTGCGTCCACATAATTTTGGCCAAATGGTCCAAGGGACTAAAGGCCTTAAAGACAACTTAAGGAGCACCGGTGGTTTTAGTCAGTAAAAATGCTAAGCTTCACACGTCAGCTTTGTAATCATGTTTATAAACTAGTGCTTGACTGCGATCCCAACTAATAGTAAACAGTGATGCCATCGTTGTTGGTGAAGCGCACTAGTTTATTAAAAGCCTATTCACTAGACTTCATCATCATCATCATCATCTAAGCAGGAGGCCGACCGCATCAGGCAACGGCGCTCTCGCCGCCGCCGGGATCCCGATCCCGATTTCCAGCCAACGTAGGCGCGGGCTTGCGGACAGTGGGCAATGGGTAGCTCGCTGTCCGGCCGTCCGGTAACTGTCCGGATCAAGACCAAGTAGTCGACGGCGCGCGCTGTTCCCGCGCGTCTCAAGGAGTTGTCAGCAACAGCAGGGACCCAGCCGGGTCGAAGCCTACTGGGGCCAGGACCCGATATGAAGGCTTGAAGGAACGGGATGGGTTTTTTAGTCAGTAAGAGTCTGACACTATCTCCCGCTCCGCCCAAGAGCGGGGGTTGTTATTGGATGATTTTTCCCATCGAAAAAAAAAATCATCATCATCATCGATTTAGCCCAAAGACGTCCACTGTTGATCATAAGCTTCCCCGAAGTGTAGCCTTAATGACCTAGTCATTAAAATATTTTTTCATTGATAATATTCTGTAACTTCGCTATTGACCGAAAACGCGTTGATTCGTTGCGTCTCTGAGCACAATACACAATTTTTAAAATCACGTCGGGGTTTCTTTTTACCCGACTACGGCAAAGCCAAAGTAGGGTTATGATTTTGACAGGCTATGTATGTATGTATGTGAGTATGTTCATCTGTTCCCTCATAGCTCCTAATCTACTAATCAGAACTCGACATAAATATGAGGTATCGTTAAATAGATAGATATATTCTTTACTAACTTTTGCCCGCGGCTTCGCCCGCGTGGCATTAGGTACTTAAGGAATCGGGATAAAAGGTAGCCTATGTTCTTTTCCATGTCAAAGGCTATATGCATGCCAAATTTCATCCAAATCCGTTCAACCGTTTTTGCGTGATTAAGTAACAAACATCCAAACATCCACATTTATAATATTAGTTAGGATTGTACACCAAAAATAAAAATTACATCAGGAACTTAAAATTAATAGGGTGTCACAATGAGCGGTCTTATCGCTAAAAGCGATTTTTTACAGACAACCTTTGGATGGATTTGACAGATAAGGAGAAAAAAGATACGCAGGCAGTTAGAACCGTCTTAATCGTCCGCTGAACATAGGCTGCGTGACGTGTCACAAAACTCAATATGGCGCCCTCTAGCGGACAAAAAGTAACGTGTTAAGAATAACAATGAAGATATATACGTCGTGTTTGGTATCATTTGAAAGATTTTCACTTGTACATCACATCAGCCTTTTTAATGTTCCCACTGCTGGGACTCAAGCCTCCTCTCTAGGAGAGGGAATGGGCCGTAATCCACCACGCAGGCCCAGTGCGTGTTGGTGAATGTCACATGTCTTCGAATTTTTGGTTCTGGGACATGCCGGTTTCCTCACGATGTTTTCCTTCACCGTTTTGAGAGCAGTGGTGATGAAATAAATTACACAAAGTAATACGCCTGGCTGGGTTCGAACCCGCGACCTACAACTCGTAAGTCGGGGCCGTAACCACTCGGCCACCACTGCTCTATAACAAGAACAAGAACAAGAGAGGAGTGTATCTATTATACGGCATATGTATATATCTATGTATGTATTATACAGCATATGTATATATGCGGTATTTTCCACCACCATCTTGAGACTGAGAAGCCCCACTTGCTTTTCTTGACGGAGACGCAGATCAGATGTCCGTTAGATGCGGCGTATCTCGACTACCCGGGATACTCCTTGGAGCATCATTTCCTGCAGCGTGCCGGGGTCTGTGTGTACGTCCGCAATGACATCTGCTGCCAGCGTCTCTGTCACCTTGAGGACCCTAATTTCTCGACGTTGTGGTTGCTGGTGGACACCGGTGTGGACAAAACTGTCTATACCTGTGTCTACCGATCGCACAGCGGTGTCCAGGAGACGACTCAATTGTTTGGCCACCTCAGTGAGGCCGCCGATAAGGCTCTACATCGGTACCCCGATGCGCAGTTTGTCGCTCTGGGGGATTTTAACGCCTGTCACCAAGACTGGCTTTTCCCGTACCAGAAGACCGACCACGCTGGGAGAGAAGCGCGAAACTTTGCGTTATCTATGGGCCTCTCCCAGATGGTAAAGCAAGCGACTAGGGTGCCTGATGTGGTGAGTCATACTGCCAATTGTCTGGACCTTCTGCTGACCACCGATCCGGACAGATGTATCGTAACAGTTTCCTCACCACTTGGAACTTCAGATCACTGTCTGGTGAAGTCTGTATCGTCCTTCTCCCCACCTGACTGCGACTCACGCGGTGAACGGCGAATGTGGCGTTACAGGTCAGCAGATTGGGATGAGATGCGGCATTTCTTTGCGTCTTATCCTTGGCAGCAGGTCTGCTTCTCTTCCGAGAATCCGTCGAGTTGTGCAGACGCTATATCCGATGTGATACGTCAAGCTATGGAGTATTTCATCCCTTATCGTGACGTACCCACCGGTGGCTCAGCTCGCCCATGGTTCAATGCCGATTGCGTTGAAGCTGAACAGCGTAAGCATTCGGCGTATCTTGCCTGGGTTGAGGCTCGTGACTGCAAAGCTCCGGATCTGAGCTCAAAGAAGAGAATCTTCAACCTTGCTGCTAAGTCCTACAAGAAGGCATTAAGGAAGGCTCGCTTCGACCGCATCACCCATATTGGCACAAAACTCTCTGCTCAGCCGTCCGGCAGCAGAGCGTTTTGGTCCCTCGCCAAGTCGGTCGAAGCGAACTTCTGTCGGCCCTCACTGCCTCCGCTGGCTAAACCTGATGGAACACTGGCTCATACGGCGAGAGAGAAAGCAGATCTCTTTGCATCTCTCTTCGCCCATAATTCTCGTCTTGATACTGGCAGTGCTACTCCACCGACTCTACCTCACTGCGACACTTCGATGCCCGAGGTTCGCATAAGGAACAAAGAAGTTCTGAGAGCACTGTGTCGTCTAGACGTGAACAAAGCTAGTGGACCAGATGGTATACCTGCCATTGTTCTCAAGGCTTGTGCGCCTGAGTTGTCTCCTGTATTGACACGCTTGTATCGCCTCTCATTTAGGACTGGTATAGTGCCCAAGTCCTGGAAGCTTGCCAACGTGCAACCCGTGCCCAAAAAGGGCAGTCGTGCCGATCCTAGCAACTATCGGCCGATTTCAATAACCTCCATACTATGTAAGATTATGGAGCGTGTGTTGAACTCGCGCCTCATGGCATACCTGGAAGGTAACGATCTCCTCAGTGACCGACAGTACGGATTTCGTCGCAATCGGTCTACTGGGGACCTACTAGTGTATGCCACCCACTTGTGGGGCGAGACCCTCGAGAGGAATGGGGAAGCGATTGCCGTTTCCTTAGACGTCTCGAAGGCCTTCGACAGGGTATGGCACGCTAGCCTTTTGAGTAAGCTTCCAGCGTACGGCATTTCCCCTGGTCTGATTAACTGGGTAAAAGACTTCCTGAGTGAACGGTCTCTCCGAGTTGTTGTCGATGGATGCTCATCGGAACCCATGACGACTAATGCCGGGGTTCCTCAGGGGTCTGTTCTCTCTGCAACTCTATTCCTACTGCATATCAACGATCTGCTGATGCCCGGTATCTATGGGTATGCAGATGATAGCACAGTTGTAGAGAGATACCTGCCTAGTGCTCGGGCTAGTAAGGAGCTAATCCGATCCGAAAGAGAGGCTATGGTAGAGCGTACAAATATCTCACTTCAGGCAGTCTCCAAGTGGGGTAAAGCCAATTTGGTGGGATTTAACGCCTCCAAAACGCAAGCGTGTCTGTTCACCGCTAAAAGGAGCCCGTTCACCTTGGCTCCTACTTTTCAGAATTTATCCCTGGAGTACACCGACCGCCTTCAGCTCTTGGGGGTTGAAATTCCCTCGGACCTTAACTTTGGGCGGTTCATTGAGTCCAAAGCCAAGGTAGCTGCTAGGAAACTAGGCGTTCTTGCAAAGGTCCGGCGGTACTTCACACCGGGACAGCTTCTAATGCTATACAAAGCACAAGTCCGTTCGTGTATGGAGTACTGCAGCCACATATGGGCTGGTGCTGCAAAATGCCACCTGGCAGCTTTGGACTCTGTGGAAAGGCGTGCGAAGAGACTAATTGGCGATCCAGATCTGGTTGAGTCCAATCTACAGAGTCTTGACCATAGGCGACGGGTAGCCAGCCTTTCGGTGTTTTACAGGATGCACTTTGGAGAGTGTGCGCAGGAATTACATGACTTAATTCCACCATCTCACTTCTACCATCGGACAAGCCGACGAACGGCGAGTATCCACCCTAATGTTGTTGAAACCTCTACGATCCGGACCAAGCGTTTCGCTTCGTCGTTTATACCACGTACATCGAGGGACTGGAACAATTTGCCTGCTGCGGTCTTCCCGTCTGATTATAATTTAGGTGTCTTTAAGGCAAGAGTGAATAGGCTCTTAATAAACTAGTGCGCCTCACCATCAACGATTGCATCACTGCTTACCATCAGGTGGGATCGCAGTCAAGCACTAGTTTATACAAATTAAAAAAAAAAAAAAAAAAAAATATATCTGTGTATATATTATAATATATATGTGTAACTCTAGTTTGTCACACCAACGACAGCCCCATTTCTTGTCCAGGCAATTACTGTCCATTCCAGGTTGCCTGGAAGAGATCGCGGAATGCAATAAGGTCGCCCATTGTATGTATGTGTTTTAGTTTCAGTTTCCTTTTTGTTTTTGTAATGGTGTACAATAAAGCGTATAATAAATAATAATAAAAAAATAAACAAAGCCGTTTTCGTAGTCGCGTTTTAGTTTTTAGGGTTCCGTAGCCAAATGGCAAAAAACGGAACCCTTATAGATTCGTCATGTCTGTCTGTCTGTCCGTCCGTATGTCACAGCCACTTTTTTCCGAAACTATAAGAGCTATACTGTTGAAACTTAGTAAGTAGATGTATTCTGTGAACCGCTTTAAGATTTTCACACAAAAATAGAAAAAGAGCAATAAATTTTGGGGGTCCCCATACTTAGAACTGAAACCCAAAAATTTTTTTTTCATCAAACCCATACGTGTGGGGTATCTATGGATAGGTCTTCAAAAATGATATTGAGGTTTCTAATATCATTTTTTTCTAAGTTGAATAGTTTACGCGAGAGACACTTCCAAAGTGGTAAAATCTGTGTCCCCCCCCCTCTAACTTCTAAAATAAGAGAATGATAAAACCAAAAAAAATATATAATGTACATTACTATGTAAACTACCAACGAAAATTGGTTTGAACGAGATCTAGTAAGTAGTTTTTTTTTTAATACGTCATAAATCTAAAAAATACACTATTATTAAAACATCGATCAAAGTTACAACGAACTACAAGAACTTTTATATTATGTTACTTGCTGCTACGGAACCCTCCATGGGCGAGTCCGACTCGCACTTGGCCGGTTTTTTTACTTTTTTAGTCATGTGTGTAGGAGATGAGATGGGTACCAGGTCATTCTGGAATCAATGGCAACGAAAAAGCCGATGAACTTGCACGGGCTGGGGCTCAAGGTCATCAGATAGGTCCAGAACCCTTCTGTGGTATCTCAAAGAACCAGGCCATGCAGACCCTTAAGGGCAACTTATTTGGCGATTCAAAAAAGTACTGGTTGGTACAATCAGGTCTGCTACACGCCAAATCTCTCATAGAAGGCTACTCACAAAAACGAACTGCCGAGCTTCTTGAGCTTAGCAGGACGAACATCTGTGCGATAGCCCGCGCCTTAACCGGCCACTGCAAACTAAACAGGCACCAATTTCACATGAAACTGAGTGACACTGATGTTTGCCGGTACTGCAATCAGGAGAGGGAGACGCCTAAACACCTCTTGTGTGAATGCGGGCCCCTTGTCCACAAACGCAGTGTCCATCTGGGCCGACACATTATTCGCCCGGAGGAGATTCAAAACTCTAAAAGCTAGGAGTATTCTAAATTTCTTGGAAGCCTGCGGGCTAAAAGAGTTACTCTAACAAGGTGGCGAGTCACAATAGATCTTTTAGGTCGCAGTGACTACATCCCCTACACTATGGGTGATGCATAGCCCCTTATCTTCTAAATAATAATAATAATGTGTGTAGGAGATAAATGATATTCAGGAGAATATAAGGAGTAACTGACTAACTCGTATATCAACACACAGTCAAAAATAATGGGACCAGAAGCTTGAAATTTTGCTCAAAGCTTCCTTTCATGATGTAAGCGAACACTAAGATTTTTTTTCCAAAATTCGGCCTCTAAGAAAATGAAACGGGGATCTAAAATTTGTATGATGAAACTTACATTCACGCAGGCAAAGCTGCTGGCAGAAGGTAGTCACGTAATAAAGTTTATATCACCTAAGTGTGTATGTGTTTCTGACCTCAATGTGAAAATTGATAGAAAGCAGTGCTCGTCAATAAAAGCTAGTCAATGTAGTTCGTGCATCTTTAGACTGTTAAGGTCATAGCACACTTAAACGACTCTGCTCCAACACCGCTCCCACCCAACACCGCCATAAACGACGACTGCTCGCAGTCCACGCGGCGTCAGCTAGCAGGCACCCAGCAGTCCACGCGGCAACAGCTAGCAGACGGCCAGCTGTCCACCCGCCGACCGCTCTCACTTTTGTGTAGATACTGACCGAATAAGCGGCGATGGCGTAGGGACTGTTAGCAGTGAGCGCGCGGACACCGCGCCGACCGCTCGTCTACAACATGCGGCCAGCGAGGCGTCAACTACCGTGCAGTCGGACGACGGTAAGCTCGCTGACAGCGAGCTGTCTGCTAATTTATGATGCCAATGTAAAATATATCATATTTGAATGATATTCTTTTTGCCGGGTGGGAGCAAAGTCGTGTAAAGGAGCTATGACCTTTACTCACCGAAACTTTAGCCATTTTGGACACGTAATTCTTATTTGACAGTCATTTGAGTGAGTCGATGTGAGATGCAGAAAAAGACAATCTTTTTTCACCAAAACAACGTGCCCTCTCACACCTCTGCGATTGCCACAGCGAAAATCTACAAATTACGGTTTGAACTGCTTGATCATCTGCCTTACTCCCAGATCTAGCCCCAAGCAACTTCTTTTTGTCCCCTCATCTAATAATTACGCTCGAAGGATAGAGCTTTCCATCAAACGCGGAGGAAAACTTCGTAAATAAATATTTTGCAAAAAAAACGCTAACTAATATTTGGACTGGTTAGAGAGATGGGGGCATCGCTGGGAGAAGAAGTGTGTAGAGTTACAAGGAGGCAATGTAAAAAAATAAAAATAAATTAGTCATTTTATACATTGAAATATATGCTATTTATAAATAAATATATGTGTATTTACCACTAAATCAATTATTTGAAACAAATATCTAAAATTACTATTTCTTTGTTTCAGGAATGCCCTGAAGGAGTGGTTCAAGAGGAGTCTTTTAAAGACATCTACGCGAAGTTCTTTCCTCACGGCAGTAAGTATTGCAATGATTTGTGGCGTAAACTGACTGTTGGTCTAGTGGTTAGTGGCCCTGACTGCTATGCCGAAGGTCGTGGGTTCGATTCCCACCTAGGACAAAGATTTGTGTGATGAACACGACCATTCATTCTATCCGAGTGTAATTTATCTATAAATATGTATGTATTTAAATATACATATATGCACCGGTAGTTTTTTAATTACTACAAATACTCAAAGGGCTTATTATAAGTCTTGTTATTATTTAAGTAAAGTCTCAATAAATATGTTCACAAACAGCAAAATTATTAGCATTTGTTTATATCTCAAAATGTCACTGTATTAAGTTTACCATGCCTCATGTGAGGCAAGTAGAAACCAGTGTGCTAATAAAAGGTAAAGAGTTGAGTCCTGAAGATACTACAGTGTTCTTGGGCATTACTCTAGACGCTAAGCTTCAGTGGGGCCCACATATAGACAAATTGTCGAAAAAACTTAGTTCAGCAGCATATGCTGTAAGACAAATTCGAAATTTAACTGATTTAGAGACAGCCCGTTTAGTTTACTTTAGCTATTTTCATAGTGTCATGTCGTACGGTATTCTATTATGGGGAAATGCCGCCGATATACAGACAATTTTCGTTTTACAGAAAAGGGCTATTCGATCAATTTATAAATTAAGTCCCAGATACTCCCTCAGAGATAAATTTAAAGAAATAAATGTAATGACTGTGCCTTCACAGTATATTTACGAGAATATTATGTATGCCCATAAAAATATAGACATGTTTAAAAAATACAGTGATATTCATAATTTTAATACAAGAAACAAACATAAATTTGTAGTTCCTGCAACCAGGCTCAAAAAAATAGGGGGCTCATTTAGATGCCAATGTATACACTTCTATAATAAACTTCCTAGTCATATTCAACAACTAAGCCTTAATAAGTTCAAATCATTTGTAAAACGTAAACTTTGTCAAAAGGCTTTTTACACTGTAAAAGACTATATTCAGGACGAAAAGGCTTGGGATTGACCTGCTCCAGTACCTACTACAACTGTTGTCATTTTTATTTTTCTTCTTTTGTATTTTTTAATTATTTTTATTTTCAAATGTGCTTTTTCTTTTTATTTTATTTGTTTTTTTACAATTTGACTTTGGAAATTATTTTTATTTTACAAAATGACATGTATACATTTTAAGTACTTAAAGTATTTTTTTTTTTTTTCTTTGACATAAATATTTACTTTTCTAAATATTTTGTAAATTATCAATTTGCTTATATTATTGTAAATGTGAGGACTATGTTGATTGCTTTTTCTTTTCTTTTCAGTAATTTTAACGTATGTCTGGCAATTTGAGTGTTTTCTGCGGCCTACCCAAATGTCCTTTCTTTGGTATTGTTCGTCAAGTCGTAGAGCTCCTTAGTAGTCCTAAGTTGAGCTTTTCGAATACTGACAAATGCTTACACTGATTGGACAGGTCCACTCAAATCTGTATGGTTCTTTCTTCAAAAGACCATCTCAGACAAATCTGCATGGTTCTCATGTGATTTGACCATTACATATTTACTGTATGGACTTTAAAAGAGACCTTGACCCCTGAGTTTGTTTCGGTGTTTCTTCTCAGGGTAGTCAGATAGGAAACACCGGCCTCATCTAGAATAAAATGACGAAACAAAAAAAAAATTGACGTGTAAAAGTGTTTTTTAAACCTATTTACAAAATAAATATCATTTATCATTTATCATTTATCATTTATCACTCAATTAACGGAAATATTGTACAGGCTATTTATTGATTATGAATGAAAGCAATGAAAAACATTGCGCGTAGTATTTTCTAGTAGTAATTGTTATGAATGATTGATTCAATTATGAAAAAAAATCCTGGATAATTTTAGCATTTAATTTTTTCTACTTTGAATTACACAAATATAATCAGTAACGGGTACGGACAGAGCCCCATTTTTTTTGTACTAATTAAAAACTAATTGTGTATAATAAATAGGCCTTTATACATGAATTTGCCGTTTTTTAAAACAGGATGCTTTGAAGTGTAGAGGTAAGTAAGTGTAAGGTTTTCTTTGGATTAACTTAGAATTGTAAGTTCAAATAAACTTTAAATGATACTCGCCGTGCGTCGGTTTGTCCGATGGTAGAAATGAGATGGCGGAATCAAGTCATGCATTCCTGCGCACACTCTCCAAAATGCAATCTGTAAAACACCGAAAGATTTAACCAAATCTGGATCACCAATCAGCCTCTTCGCACGCCTTTCCACCGAGTCCAAAGCTGCCAGGTGGCACTTTGCAGCACCAGCCCATATGTGGCTGCAGTACTCCACACACGATCGGACCTGTGCTTTGTATAACATTAAAAGCTGTCCCGGTGTGAAGTACCGCCGGACTTTTGCAAGAACGCCTCGTTTCCTAGCAGCTACTTTGGCTTTGGACTCAATGAACCGCCCAAAATTGAGATCGGAGGAAATGTCAGGAGATCAAGCCCTTATAATTGGCATTTTGGCTACAGGTAAAATGTCAGTCTATCTAGGCGGGGTTGTATTGTGTTCTTCGAAAGGGTTACTGCAACTCCCGCTAAGGGCAATCCAACACAGTTAGATTTTAGTCAGTAAAAGTCTGACTCACGGCTGTAGCTAGGGGGGCCATGCCCTACCTTGAAATCACAATACCCTATCTCACCTTCACTCAGACGTGGATCTCTACACCCAAATCTGGAAGTTCAACCATCTCGTTCACTTGTTCTTCATCATTGAGGATTTAATATCCACGATCCGTGCTCATGCTCCGTCACAGAATTTTCTTGTCTACAAATAGCTTTAGCTGTTAGATCAGTCTGATCTAGAGACCGACCTAGAAGTCAGTGATATACATGGTAATTGATTTAGGAGCCCGTGATTCGGTTTTTTTTTTAATTCCGCCCTACCTTCGCTTTCAGCGATAAGACCGCCATAATTGTACCCACAAATTTAAGTTTTTGTATAAACTGTATTACTTTTTGGTGTACAATAACGTCTATTTTATTCGATTCGATTCTATTCTATTCTATTCTATTCGATTCTATTCTATTCTACTCTATTCTATTCTATTCTATTCTACTCTATTCTATTCTATTCTATTCTATTCTATTCTATTCTACTCTATTCTATTCTATTCTATTCGATTCGATTCTATTCTACTCTATTCTATTCTATTCGATTCTATTCTATTCTATTCGATTCTGTTCTATTCTATTCTACTCTGTTCTATTCTATTCTATTCTATTCTATTCTATTCTATTCTATTCTATTCTACTCTATTCTATTCTATTCTACTCTATTCTATTCTATTCTATTCTATTCTAACCAATGCTGCCCTACCTCAAATTCGACTCCAGGGCTGTACCCTGGTCTGACTCTCTATCAATATAATATAACATCCCACAACTATCACACAACGCCATCTAGTTGCCAACTAAGCAGAGCTTGTGCTAAGATTACTAGACAACTGATAGACTATGTATTTCTAAATACTTACATACGTACTATACCTAGATAAATTACACCCAGACACAGAACAAATGATCGTGCTCATCACACAAACATTTGTCCTGGGTAGGAATCGAACCCGAGACCTCCGGCATAGCAGTCAGGGCCGCTTATAGCTCGACCAACAAGCCAGTCATAAGTGAATTCATACTCCGACTCGCATCACGCCCTTTTTTAACCCTGGATACGTCGTGCTTGATGATTTCTCAAGAAAAAAACCGGCCAAGAGCGTGTCGGGCCACGCTCAGTGTAGGGTTCCGTAGTTTCCCGTCCGTCACAATAAAGTGTACCCACTTATGAGTTTAAAAAAATGCTTGCTACGATTATACTACAAACTTAGTCCAGAAATTATTTTGTAGAACCCTTTTGTCTTTTTTGTACAAAAACCGTTCTTTCCATCAAGTTCAAAATAATTTTCCTAGAAAGTCCTTATAAAGTTCTACTTCTCAGATTTTTTTCATATTTTCTAAACTTATGGTTCAAAAGTTAGAGGGGGGGGGACACATTGTTTTTTACTTTTGGAGCGATTATTTCCGAAATTATTGACATTAGGGGCTACCCTAATAAAACATTTTTTTCCAATTTTTATTTTACCACTTTGTCGGCGTGATTGATATACATATTGGTACCAAATTTCAGCTTTCTAGTGCTAACGGTCACAGAGATTAAGCGAGGACGGACAGACAGACAGACAGACAGACAGACGGACAGACAGACATGGCGAAACTATAAGGGTTCCTAGTTGACTACGGAACCCTAAAAAATTGCTAGAAAATAATAGAAATGTATTTATTATAATGTATTTTTTTTTTTATTATTGATAGGCTCGCGTTTGACCACCACCAGATGGTAAGACGGTGGTGGTTTGATCTCACCAGATGGTAAGTGATGATGTGGTCTTGACTTAAAGAGGTTGTAGCTATCAGGAAACACAGACTCCGGCAGGGAATTCCACTCTTTAGCTGTACGCATAATGAATGTGTTTCCAAAACGCTTTGTACGAATGGGTGGGATGTCCACCATGTACCGGTGGCGCAACGCCGTACGTCTAGTGGTCCGATGGTGGAACGGACTTGGCGGAATTAAATTGTGCAATTCCAACGGACACTCACCGAAGTGTAATCGATAGAAAACCATTTAAAAAAAGTTTTTTTGTTAGATGAAACTCGTAGATAAACGTCATTGATATTGCTTGCCTTTGAAATGCAGTTTCTACGCTGGAACTCTTAATATGAAAAAACGTCTTTTTATTAGCTTTCATGGTTATAAGTACTGCGATATTACAGAAAACACAAAGAAACCAATCAATACCTAATTTGGGAAAAAAGAATAACAGTACCTTTATTAAAAAGTTTAATTAAACTTCAAAGCGATCCGATTTAAAAATAGCAATTTCATAGGTAACGAACTATTATATACACCCCTACTTTTTAATTAGTACAAAAAAAAAATGGGGCTCTATCTGTACCCGTCACTGATCATATTTTTATAGTCAAAAGTAGAAAAAACCGAAATCGTAAAATTGACCACGAAAAGGTAAATTTATCATAGAATCAATCAAACATATAACAATTGCTAGTAGAAAATACTGCGGGCAGTATTTTTCCTTAATAATTGTCACTTATTCATTCATTAATCAATAGCCTGCACAATATTTCCATAAATTGAGTGACATTTTGGGACATAAACCAACGCTAATAACTTTGCTGTTTATGAATATTATTTATTGAGATTTTATTTATAAAATACAAAGGGCTTTTCTAATAAGCCCTTTGAGTATTTGTACTAATTAAAAAATAGTAGTGTATAACAGGGGTCAGACCTGACGCTCCAGTGCTGCCACCTGTTCGTCCTTGCAATATATTAATGTTCTAAGCTATACTATCTTTTGTTTCAGACTCCGCTCTCTACGCCCACTATGTGTTCAAAGCCTTTGACGTCAATTGCAGCGGAGCCATCAGCTTCAGGGTGAGTATCATTCAACCATTCATTCATTCGCTCATTCATTCATTCGTTCACCTGATCACTTTATACCAGATATGTGTTTATTGATCAACTTTAAATACACACCTACATAAATATTAAAATAAAAATGTGCAGAACATAATTGCAATAATTCGTAAAATAAATACAAAGTACATTTTCAGCTCCATCGACCATCTGTTCTGCGAGCTATGTGCCCCGCCCCCTGGCACTTAAGTTTGGCGATTCTTGGTACCTAAGTCTTTAACTTTGATTCTCCAAACAATGCTATAAATAAATATAAAATGCAGTTGCTTGGATACAGTTTGTATTGAACCAACGACAATACTGCAACGTGCAGATTGTCAATATACTTACCTTCCCCCTTCCCTACCGCTTTTAGGCACGCAATTTATAGTTTTCCGCCCAAGTGCGGAAGAGTCGGGACTTGAAAATTCGAAGAGACCATCTCGCATAGAGGTCGTGTGCTGAATTACGACACATCTTTTCATAAACTAGTGCGCCTCACCATCAACGATTGCATCACTACTTACCATTAGGTGGGATTGCAGTCAAGCACTAGTTTATATCAATTAAAAAAGTATACGAGCTCGCCCCCGCCACAATTGATTGTATGAATTGTATCAGGCTGGGCGCTAAGCGACTGTGTTGAAAAACGTCGTTTGGTACCCGTGAAAATTTGTCACTGCAGCAATCGGCTCCTTAACACCCTCGTCGGCGGCTCGGGCAAATTTACCGCCTAGGTCGCAAAGACAAACTTTCTCTTTTTGTATCAAAATTTATTTTTGTGGTGATTTGTTGGTAAAACTTCATGCAACATAAAAGTACAAAGACGGATTTAATGTCTTAGGCATTCTCTACCAGTCAACCTAGGGTGGTGAAGAGAAAACATGGCAGGTGCATAAAAAAAGAAAAGATTAATAAGAAAGGGTAAAAAAGAAAAGAAAGGAAGGTTCTTAAGAAAGAAAAAAATAACATAGATGTGCAGAAAATGAGAAAACTTCAGAAAACTACGGTGACTATTAAATCCTCATGCGTTTAAGGGCTATATTTCACCAAGACAGCATGGCGGCGCGACCAGTCGCCACTACCAACAAAATGTATGCAGCTCTATAGAGAGTTACTCACCTGGTGTCCGTTTGGTTGCGCAACCAATTTGGTGGCGCGACCAGCTTGGATGTGTGGCAACTCCGGTATCTGTATGGTGTCTAGTTTGGTAGCTTAGGGCTATATTTCACCGGGACACCATGGTGGCGCGACCAGGGCCTCAAGTCTGCTATTACAATAGTGTCAGAATGGTCTATCATTGATGTCATAATTGTCGATTTTGACAAGTTTGGTAATCTACTAATATAATGGCGTCATTATGACTTTCCAATGGTCAACCACTGACACTCCATTGAAAGAAGTGACATAGAATGGTAATCTCGTACATATTGACAAATGAATATTTGACGTTTGCGGTTATCTGCTAAAACTTTGACAGTTTATTTGATCAGTGTTTTACCATTAGAACGTTATTGTGCAGTTAGTGGTTTTAATATGCTCGAAAATATCATTCTACCACAATTCTATTACAAGACCAGTGACCGATCAATGATCGATCATTATGAATTAGCAGATTACAAACTTTTAGCAAAATGACAATGGGATCGTGTTGGAATGACGAATTTATAAAAATAGCAGACTTGGGGCCCAGTTGCGCCACCATGGTGTCTCGGTGAAATACAGCCTAACAGTTTAACTAAGACAGGATAATTTCTGTCAAGTCAGCTAGTTCAATACAAAAATACTTAAATTCTTATTCCCATTCAATTCCTTTAGACATTCATTTCCACTCATAAATTATATCGAGCGAAAACAACCCTATATATTTTGATCTCAACTCCGACATTTCTAAAGACTGCAAAAACATTTACGTATGTCTACAAAAAGACACGAAGAAGCTATATGTTTTTGTTATGTTGATGTAACGACAGCAGAAGCATTCGCAAGCGCGAACTTTGAACGTAAAAGTAAGGTTAGACTAGAAAAACTGTGGAGTTGCTGAAATTTTTTGTGAGTGCACTAGACTAGAGCTGTGGTGATTCAAGCCACTTAGTCTACTTACGAGTGGAATAGAATAGAATAAACTTTATTGTACACCAAAAAAGTAACACAACTCAAAAATGTCGCAGGGAAATGAGCACATCAGGGATTTCACGAAATCCCTAGGTACATCACGAAATCCCAGTAGGCGTCGAATATACCAATTTATCGTTAGTAACATATCGCTGACGATAAATTGAGGTTTTGTCATATCATTAGCTCCTTTTAGTAAGAAGATTTAATAAACAAGAATATTCGACATCTATGCGTCTGCGTCTGCATGAAGCTTACATACAAACTGTCCACGGACGCGTAGCTTCATAGACGCGTATTCGTCGTTATATATATCGCTATCGGTGTACGCCTGTTCAGTTAACATACAAAACTATGACATATATAACTTCGTTGTTGAAGCTGCAACCACACGCATTATAATATAATATAATATAATATAATATAATATAATATAATATAATATAATATAATATAATATAATATAATATAATATAATATAATATAATATAATATAATATAATATAATATAATATAATATAATATAATATAATATAATATAATATAATAAAATACTGATAAACATACTTATATACATACTTATATATTTCTAAATACATACATATTATAGATAAATTACACCCAGACACTGAATAAATGATTATGGTCATCACACAAACATTTGTCCTGGGTGGGAATCGAACCCACGACCTGCGGCATAGCAGACAGAGCCACTAACCACTAGACCAACAGACCAGTCATAAAAATTGCATTGTTAATGGAATATACGAATAGCACTTTTTGACCGCCCCGACATTAAAACCCAAAATCCTACGCTCATAAGTCGCACATGCAAATTACCACTAACCCATAATGAGGTAAAAATTAATGTTCAGCTAACATTAAAGACCTTTTATACAGATTAACTAAGTACGGAGAAACTTTTATAGTATTTTCTCACGATAAGCATACGGGCCACACCTTTTCCCCGAGAGGGTAGAAAGAAAATACTGAACGCAATCTGTTATGAACCTCATATAAACACAAATTTAAAAAAAAATCAAATTCAACATGCTTTTATTTCACATAGGCCTACATTGGCACTTTTATAACGTCAGAAGCTAGTGCACGGTTCAATTTGGTCGTTTTCTATGAAGAACCACTGGCAAGGAACTCCATGGAGCCCTTGCTCTTACAACAACTCATACATGTGAAGATACACGTACACTGATTATTTGATGATGATCCCGCGGTTTCACTCGCTTTTACTTCGTTCGTCACTGACTTTTTTTTTTGTAATGATAAATACAAAAGTCACCTTAAAAACTAGGACATTCAATACAAAAAGGCTTTTTTAAATCCGACTTGTAGATCCAGGGACGACCCGTGCTGGGCGCCAATAGAATCATTGGGTTTTTTTTTATGCTTCGGTTCGGCATAGGTACCAATTTAACTCTTTTAATTGTATTATTTCGTCCATGTCGACATGATGCGACTAATATACTACCCTGAAGTGTTTTTCGAATTCAACTGGAAGATCTACAGACGGCCCGTGCTGGGCGCCATTTCGATCATCACGGTTTGTCTTATTCCGTCTACGTAGCCTATCAACAGTTGTTACAAGTAGTCAGAAGCCAGAAAATCTGATTCCAGTCTTACCAAGAGGTATCGTGTTAGCTAAAAACTGCGTTGTGGAGGTCAGATAGGCAGCCGTTTCATGTCAAATACTAGTTATCAGCTTTTTTAAGGTGGAAAATCATTCGATGACTGCTCCCGCTCTGAGCAGAGTGGGATGTCAGACTTTTACTACCTCTTCCGCTAGCATTACCGCTTCGCTCGCAGAAGGATGCGACAGCCTGCCGTTCCTCCTCGCCCCGGACCATAACCCGAACCAGGACCCAGCGCAACGACGGCGCGCACTGTTCCCGCGCGCCTCAAGGAGTTGTCAGCAACAGCAGGGACCCAGCCGGGTCGAAGCCTACTGGGGCCAGGGTTATCCGAAAGGGCGCTCAAGCCCCGGTATGAAGGCTAGAAGGAACGGGGTGGGTCTTTTAGTCAGTAAGAGTCTGACACTATCTCCCGCTCCGCCCAAGGGCGGGGGATGTCAATGCATGATTTTTTCCCACCATAAAAAAAAAAAAAAGGACCCAGCGCAAGAGACCGCTGCCACCGATTGCCTCCAAGAGCACACGGCGGTGTCCGCCCAATCGGGGCACACCTCCACTGTGTGCTCCACCGTGTTCTCCGGGCGGTCCACAAATGTTGACACCCGGACCCGTAATCACTTGCATCCGGTTACAATGGAAGCCGGCCCCAACAAAGATTGGACGATACTAGGCAGACGATAACGTTGAGGGGTTTTCTAATCGTACACTTGGTTTTTTTTGGCCCCGTGCTGGGCGCCAAAATTACTAAAATTTCCCACTACCGTCGTATTTGTAAAAAAGTTATTATCTTAAACCAACTCCTTAGTTTTTATATCCCGCCATTCTCGAATACAATACAAGCTGTAATGTCCTTGTTTTGATCGTAGATATAGCGTGTTCTCATCCCCTATATGCACAGGGTGATATTTTGTTATTATACGAACGTTTTATAATAGCAAAACGTTGCGTAGGTTTAACCGACTGTGGGGTACAAAATGGGAGTAATGTGTTTGGTTACATCAGAGGTGTAGGTTTGATTTGTGCGGTGGCCGAATAGTTGGTTTTCGGTATGTGTGTTTATCATCGACTTATATTCTAGTGATAAACAAGCCCTTTCATGGAAACTATTTGTCAAACTACTGAAAAGTTAAAACAAAAGTTCTCTGCAGCGCTACATTGGCATTGTGTCGTCTAACAGAACTATTAAGACATGCAGCGCTAAGATAGCTTTCAAGGATACTTTTTTGGGACCAACATGTCTTAAACTCCATGAACTTCGTGGCACTTACGCGTTTCAATTTCAAGGTTTACAGTCGACGTTACACCTGAGTCGACTGAAGTGATTGTTCGTGACGCCTAATCTAGTGCGTAGTACATACATATATATCGATTGTACTTAAACAAGTCTGTCTGCAACGAAACAATTTTTTGCTAAAGTTTATTGGCTAATTATTGTTTTGTCAAATCTTATCTAGGTTTTGCTTATACATATGTATCGGTTTCGGGGAACTATCTTTTGATTTTTCTGTTTGTAGTTTTATTAAAATCGATTTTGTTAACAACCGAGTACAAATTCAGATTCCGGGCTACTGTCGAGCTAGTATCATAATATAATATTCGACACTTGAAAGGCAAAAAGATCTAAGCGACATTGAATAAACTTTACATGAGCGGGACATAGTATCAGACTCTTACTGACTAAAAAACCTACCCCGTTCCTTCGTCGCCTTTCATACGGGAGTCGAGCTTCCTCTTCGGAGCTAACCCTGGCCACAGTAGGCTACGACCCAGCTGGGCCACTGCTGTTGTTGACAACTCCTGGAGGCGCGTGGGAACAGTGCGCGCCGTCGACGACTTGGGCTCGGTCCGGACAGTCTACAGACTACCCAGCTATCCAAACTTTACCTCTTTATAATATTAGTGTAGACTGCGATAACCTAACAGGCTTTTAAAGCATGACGGTCGACGGATCGGAAGGGCTCTCTTAAGGGGCTCTTATTAGCCGGTGACCTTGAAATTTTTTTTTACCCCTTTTTTCCCTATATTATTACCCTTGAACGATTAATCTACGTAAATATGTGAGGCTTATGGCGAGAAAACTGACGTACGTCCACCCATCCTAGGCCTAGACGACCTGTTATTTGACATTTTGAGGTTATGATTTACAAAGTTATCGAAAAAATGCTAATGTCTCAGAAAAAATATACCGTTACTATACAAAGTATTTGCACAATATTTACAATCATTACATTCTCTATCGACAGGTATAAATTTCGTGTTGGTAATCGCTTAGGTAAAAAGGTTTATGCACAAATAGTCAACGTAAGTAGACATTTTTTTTTATAATTTATTTTACAAACGTAAAACAATAAACGAAAAAAATATTTGCACAGAATTGTAGTCTATGAATCAAAGTATTGCATTATATTTTTTTCAGAATTTCATGATGCATTTTTAAGGTACTTTATACAAGTTGAAAATAGGCTTTGAAAAGGTCATCGGCTAATAGGAGCCCCTTAAACGTAACGGGCTTGCGGACAGTGAGCAATGGGTAGCTCGCTGTCCGGCCGTCCGGTAACTGTGTGGACAAGCCAAGTCGTCGACGGCGCGCACTGTTCCCGCGCGCCTCAAGGAGTCGTCAGCAACAGCAAGGACCCAGCCGGGTCGAAGCCTACTGGGGCCAGGGTTATCCGAAAGGGCGCTCGAGCCCCGGTATGAAGGCTAGAAGGAACGGGGTGGGTCTTTTAGTCAGTAAGAGTCTAACACTATCTCCCGCTCCGCTCAAGAGCGGGGGTTGTCATTGGATGATTTTTTCCCACCATAAAAAAAAACCCCTTAAACGTAACCTCCAAATCGAGGGTGTTTTATACCTCTGCAGGGAATACCGACTAATCTAGAGACGCAAGTTAGTAGCTTTTATGATCCCTTACATTTATAGCTTCGGTTCACAAGTAATGGTCCGACGCGGTGGAGAGATCAACGTAATATATTTTATAGCGTTACTGGTACTTGTGGTACACCCTTTAGTTTTCTGGTTAGTTCATTGTAAAATTATTGATAGTTTTTATTTGTTTATTTATTTATTGATTGAAAATTGCCATATATTACAACACAAAAGCTAAAAATAGGTAGTCTGACGTATGTAACATTAACGGTGTATTTATAACATTTGCGATTCGTTTGCTCTGTGATACAAAATAACAAAATAAATTAAAAAATATATATTTTTTTCTTTATTCAGGCTGTAAGCACAAAATAGATAGGTACAGAAGACAATCTCATGTATGTACTTCACTCTTTATACCTACGCTCGTTGGCCGCACACTGATGAGCGCTTGAGCCGGAACTGTTCGACGAGAAGGCCGAGGCGCTCCGAGATATCGTGTCCGTGAGCGCTGTCTATATGTGCGTTGCTCGGAGCGCCTCGGCCCGCTCATCGAACAGTTCCGGCTCAAACGCTCATTAAGAAGAAGTATAGTCCCTTGAACATCTGGGCGAAATTAAATCAACACTCGAACCCGCCTAAGCGGCCAGTAGTACGCATATCTGTGCATTCAATTGCGGCCAGCTGCGCCCGGATAGAGCCTCGCTGACCTTTTAATCTATTTTCTTTGCGAAATATTGATTGATTTACATATATGCTATGTTAACTTTGAAGAAAATTTAACCACCAATTTTTATGTGCAAAAAATGTTTCTAAAGATCCAAGCTATTTCGAAGGAGTAGGGAAAAGTTGCGATATTGTTAAATATTTTTTTTTTTTAATTTTGTCTCATGAATCTATAATAAACATATTTTTTTTCAAACCTGGTCGTTACCGAGGAGTAGGTTTCAGAAGTCACTGTTTTATGGAACTTTTCGGGCGCTTGGGCCTTAAGTAGTCATAACTTTTAACCGTGTTCAACCTTTTGTGTAAATTTCCCCTAAATTACAGCTTACCCTTGGCAGTCCTAATTGCAGGGACTTTAATAAACAAAAGGTCCCGAAATATTAAATCCAAGAGAATCCCAAGAATGTCAGTAGCAGGGATATATATACGAAACAAATTAAAGTTTAAATTGAAAAGATGTCATGCATGAAGCATTTTGTGCCCTAAGACCGATCACAGTAATAATTATTTATTTATTGTTTATTTAACATTTATTTCAGGCATTAACTTAAAGAAATATCATTAAATCAAATTATTACATAATCTATACATATAATAAAATCGTAGGAAAGTCAAAACTGTACATTGAATATTTTTTAAAAAGAATACTTGGGGCGTGATCTATAATCGATATCGAAGCCAAAAATATAGTTTTTAGAATTTTTGTCTGTTTGTCTGTTTATCTGTTTGTCTGTTTGTCTGTATGTATGTCCGGGCTAAACTCAAAAAGTACTGCATGGATTTACTTCAAATTTTGCATAAATATTACTAAGAGGTCGGGTCAACATATAGGCTACATATTATCACGCTATCACCTACGGGGGAGGAGCTGTGAATCTTTATTTTTCTTAAGCATTCTGTGACAGCGTGTAATCTAACGATGCATATTTAAATGTTGTTTTTGAGTTAGCCATGCTATTATCTAGCTTTACACCATTAAAACTACGCCATTTAAGTAACTTGGGCAGAGAAACATAGTTTAATGAATGTTAGTAGTATAGAGACAATTTTGAAGCAGCGCCATCTATGAGATTTCATAAAAATCAAATCAAGTTACATGTTAACACTTTTTGGAAATTAATAATTTAAATTTGATCATGTAGTTAGTTATTCTTAAAATTCATAGATGGCGATGTGATGTGATGTGCATTTTCTTCATAAAAGTTGTATCATATAGTTCGTTTTGACAAATTCAAGTTCCAACAAAACCCTGAAAAAACTTGAGTAGAGTTGAGTAAGACAATTAAAAAAAAAAAATGCGGTGTTAAGTATTACATGGTGACATTTTTCCAGCTCTGTGAAGTCGACCAGTTTGCGAGATCCCTTACGTATGACGAGGTGCCTTCATATTACACGTACGACAAGCAAAGTGGTGTATTTAACCGACATCGACGAGGAGGTGCTGTGGAAGGTTTTCCGGGAATTTTCAAGGAGGCCGCATTGGGTAGGGTTTATACCGTGCATCCAAATAATGGCGAATGCTATTTTCTGCGGTTGTTACTTCACACTGTCCGAGGCCCAACGTCTTTCGCCTTTCTGAGGACATTTGATGGCGTGGAGTATCCCACTTACCACGCAGCCTGCGTAGCACGTCACCTTCTCGACGGTGACCAAAATTGGGATCCTCGCGGAGGCGAGCGTCAGTGACAGTCCCAGCCGCATGCGTCATCTTTTTGCCGTCATTTTGATGTTTTGTGGAGTCGCGAACCCGGTAGCTTTGTGGGAGAAGTATCGCCATCATCTGTCTGAAGATTTTCTACGACCTTTGAGGCGTGCTACTGGAGACGAAGTCGAAGTAACTGATGAACGCGTGCTGAACACCTATCTCAGTTCACTTCAAGATGTGGTCATTTCTATGGGCGGCAATCCGCTTATCGAATATGGGTTACCAGCTCCCCAATCATCACCGCATCAAGGCCGTGGATATCAGGAGTATAACGCTGAAACAAATTACGAGCCGGGCGAAATGACCACCATACGAAATGACCATGTCACCGTGTTCTCTTAAGAGCAAAAACAAATGACACCGTACTTGAAAGCGTTGGGCAAAACCAGGGTAAAATGTTTTTCTTGGATGCTCTTGGTAGAACAGGAAAAACATTTGTTACCACTGGCATACTTGCAGAGGTCAGGAGGCAAGGCAAAATTGCTATTGCTGTAGCGTCGTCGGGAATCGCTGCCATACTGCTTCCGGTGGCAAGACAGCACATGCCATGTTTAAAATTCCCATCGATTTAGAGAGCGCCGAAACACCTGTTTGTGGTGTGTCACGAAACGTCGATAAGCGACACGTGCTCAAGGATTGCTCTCTGATCGTATGGGATGAGTGTACGATGGCCAATAGGAAGGCAGTTGAGGCCGTGGACAGAACCCTGCAGGACCTCCGCAGGAACGAACATTTGATGGGTGGTGTCACAGTTCTGTTCAGTGGCGATTTCCGGCAAACACTTCCCGTGGTGACGCGGGGATCGAGGGCTGACGAGGTGAATGCTTCGTTGAAACGATCTTCGTTGTGGTCACGAGTTCGTACGCTGCGCTTGACCATTAATATGAGAGCTCGGCTCGGCGGCAATGCAAGAATTCTCCGATGTCCTTCTAAGTCTTGGCGAAGGCACTTTGACAGGTGGTACTTCCAGAGTCTCTCGGTAGAGTGGTATCCAGCTTAGAAGAACTCATTTGCTGTGTGTAAGGGGACATCAGTCGTATACCGCACCAGATTCTTGGGTGTGTGAGCGATAACGCCGACACCCAAAAATGATCAGGCTGCAGCAAATAACGAATGCATTCTCTCGGAAATTGAGGGGAATGAAGTGGTCTATACCTCGATGAACACTGTTGTCGAGCAAGATGACGCCACACATTATCCTGTGGAATTTCTGAACTCCCTGTCAGCAAGTGGACTTCCAGCGCATACCATCAAGCTGAAGGTCGTTGTCCCGATTATGCTTCTTCGGAACCTACCTCCTCCGAAGTTGTGTAACGGGACCCGCCTTAAAGTCATCTCGCTCCACAGACAAACTTTTGAGGCGGAAATTCTTACGGGTTGTGGCGTCGGTGAGGCAGTATTTATACCACGCATTCCCCTCATACCTCACAATTTCCCGTTCCAGTTCAAGCGCGTACAGTTCCCTGTGAGTGTTTGCTTCGCGATGACCATCAATAAGTCACAGGGGCAGACACTGAGGGCAGCGGGTGTCGACCTCAGGACGACTTGTTTCTCACACGGGCAACTGTACGTCGCTTGCTCCCGTGTCACCAGTACTGACTCTCTTTACATTTTGGCTCCTGGCAGCATAACTACCAAAGTAGTTTATAGGGAAGTGTTGTAAGGTATGATACCTTTGTACGTATTTTTACTCTTTTGTGTCCGGGAATGTATTCCTGCATTATTTTCTCTATTTCCTTCAGTCACATCTTATGACTGAACTCAGCAGGATTCCCATATAACTCTCTCTTCACTTGCTTCGTTTGCAAAAAAACTTATATTTTAATAATTTTAAAAGTGGTTTACTTATAATACTATAGCGACACTGGCATCTTAGGTATTTTTGGTGCTGTAGAGCCTTCACGCAGACGACGTCGCGGGCAGCAGCTAGTAATAGATAAATTAGATTAAAAGATTAGATAAATTAATGAATTACAATATTACAATTACAGTACTACCATTTTACTACTTACATTATAATCGCATTTAATTGTTATTTAAAAATATATTATTACATTACCTATCTATTACTATTTCGTTTATTCAATATAGTACATATGAATTATATTTTTAAATATTCAATAAAAAACACTTAAAAAATATAAAAAATAGTAGCCCACCGGTATCGGGATGGCTCCAGAGAAAGGAACCTCCTGACTATACGAGCCGTGTCCAGCAATACTGCTTTCTGAATCAAGCCCTTGATCCAGTCGCCCAACGAGAGCCTCCTAAGGTGTTGGTCGAGGCTCTTGGCTATTACTATTATTGTTATCATTTCATTTATTATTATTATCATCATCATCAGCCTTTTTAATGTTCCCAACTCAGGCCTCCTCTCTAGGAGAGGGAATGGTCCGTAATCCACCACGCGGGCACAGTGTTATGTTGTATTTATTATATTACTAAATTATTACATTGCATCAATTTTCAAAGAAATCTAAAACAGTGATGATCAGGTGGAATCGCAATCAAGCACTGGTTTATTATGAATTAAAAAAAAAGTGATTTAACAGAATTTCAACACAAATAGATAGGTACAGAAATCAATCTACATACAAAGCGCGCTCGAGCAACGCACACATAGACACCGCTCACGGACACGATGTCGGTCGCGTCTCGGATAAATCGTCGAACAGGTCCGGCTCAAACGCTCATTAGTGTGCGTCCACGTCCACCAAGCGTAGGTATAAAAAGTGAAGTACTCGTACATACATAGATTGTCTTCTGTACAAAAGACTACTACTGTCCTATCTATTTTGTGATTTCAGTTTGTCAAATACCTATCAATCTATTAGTGTAGTGTTAAATAATAAAAAAACTAATTTAGGCTATAACAACACATCTCTATTCGATGCACTTTAATAATTATATATTCAAGGCTAGAGTGAATAGGCTCATATTAAACTAGTGCGCTTCACCATAAACGATTGCATCACTGCTTACCATCAGGTAGGATCGCAGTCAAGCACTAGTTTATATCATAAAAAAAAAACAAATTAAAGTGCGTTTACGAGTACAATTACCACATCAAATTTTAATTTACCAAAAAGGCCAAACATAGCCAAATAAGTTTCACAATCTCTCAATCCGTATTAATAAATGCCGTAGATTTGCTATCATGAAATAAAATTTGCCCGACCCTGGCTTATATCCAGAGACTTGAGAAAATTCTTAGAAACTTTTATTGTGCACCTAGCCGTTCAATAGACATTTATGGCTGCCATAAATTTTGCTCTGATGTTGGAAACAGGAACTCGCGTTTTGAGGTTTCCTATCTTGCCAAATTTAGCAAGTTCTTTACTCTGATTTATTGCATTGCGTTTTAATTCATTAAGTTACGTTTTTAATTAATTTGTACATGTTTATTCTGCCTGACTAGACGCACAATTCGTTACAAAATAAAATTAAAATAAAAAAAAAACAGTTTTCCCGCCAGGCCATGTGTGTGTAACTATATTGTACCATACGACCATAGACAATACAGTTGTCTAGGTTATCTGTTTCAAGTACTCTCTATTATCAGTAAACATTTTAGAATCGCCACTTTAGAGGCTATTTCAAAAAAGCTTTCCAAACTGTTTTTAATTAGTTCAAACAAATTATAGGTTCTGTAACAGCAAGTAGACTAAATATTACCCAGGTTTTAATAACGTTAAAAGCTATTCTCATAAGCGTAGTTTGTAAAGATATGAGACAAAAGTTCGTTAAAAACATCACACACAAAATCTATATGACATAAAACAAAGACGAGTTTAATTTAAACAGGAGTGGCAGGCGGTCGCCTCTTTTTGCGAAGCAGTAATGCTAGGAAAGGAGGCGTCCGCACGCGCGAGGGAATGGCCTCACGCTCCAGCCGATCCCGTTTTCCAGCCACCGTAGGCACAGGCTAGTGGACGGCGAGCAAGGGGTAGCTCGCCCCATCATTGGGTTTTAGGTCTAAAAAAGTTTTTTTTTTCTCCTTCTTCTTAATGCGATCTGACCTTGAACATTTAGCAATAGTTATATGGTGATCGTAAAAAGAAAGAAACAGAAAGAAAAACAGTTTATTTACGCGAAATGACGCATTATTCCTAAAACGTAGCAATCTTGCACGGTATGGAATTATAGCCCTACCTTCACCCGTTCCCAACTATAGCTCATTCAAGCTGGTTATTCCTTAAGTAGGTCTTTAGGTTCCCCTTCAGTCTTGAGAAGGTCACTGAATTAGACATAAGCTCCATTGCCAGCTGATTTGGAAGTATTTTAATCTGGTGGTGTATATGGTAATATTTGCCTTGACTTCTTTATTGAGTTATTTTTGGAATCCTTTCGTTTGTGACGTACCAAGGTGCGTTACCTATTTGTCTTAGAGTTTTAAACTGAAACCTTTGAATTATTTCGATATTTTAGCTTGGCTGCAGTTTCCCATAACTGGTTATCATGGACACAGATAAGCTTGAGGATACATTTGTCCAGGAGCAGTTTGCTTTCTACGGATATTTGTGATTTTTTATTTGTCATCCAGTTTAATCTACGAAGTTTCTGCCTAAGAGCTTTCCGTTTGGTGAAATGTGGTGTCTCCATGTAATGCGTTTATCCAAATGCATTCCCAGGTATCGTGCAACCTTGAAGACCTCCGCCTAACGTGCCTCAGGCACCTCAGGCCGAAGATCACGTCTTTAAAGAAGTGATCATCGCCCAAACGAAGTTGGTACTAAATCCGTTGGACTTAGGGCTATATTTTACCGAGAAAAAATGGCGGCCCAACTGGTAGCCCTAAGCTGCCAAACTAGATACCATACAGACACCAGAGTCACCACACGTCCATGCTGGTCGCGCCACCAAATTGGTTGCGCAACCAAACAGACACCAGGGCCCCAAGTCTGCTATTTTTATAAATTCGTCATTACAACACGATCCCATTGTCATTTTGCTAAAAGTTTGTAATCTGCTAATTCATAATGATCGATCATTGATCGGTCAATGGTCTTGTAATGGAATTGTGGTAGAATGATAATTTCGAGCATATTAAAACCAATAACTGCACAATAACGTTGTAATGGTCAAACACTGATCAAATAAACTGTCAAAGTTTTAGCGGATTACCGCAAACTTCAAATATTCATTTGTCAATATGTACGAGATTACCATTCTATGTCACTTCTTTCAATGGAGTGTCAGTGGTTGACCATTGGAAAGTCATAGTGACGCCATTATATTAGTAGATTACCAAACTTGTCAAAATCGACAATTATGACATCAATGATAGACCATTGTGACACTATTGTAATAGCAGACTTGAGGCCCAGGTAGTAACTCTCTATAGAGCTGTATACATTTTGTTGGTAGCGGCGACTGGTCGCGCCGCCATGCTGTCTCGGTGATATACAGGGTTATTTATAAAACACTAACAACCTCTCAGGACTGTATTACTAACATCATAAACAACAATTTTAGTTCTATGAATTTTTATAAAACATAATATATTACCAGAAACAAACCTTCAAAATTTCGTTGCTCTATCTAACACATTTCAACTCTGTATTTTGCTATACCTACCTACACCGCCCGCGCACGATCCCCGCTCCCCTCCACTATTGTACTATCGCTTGCTTCGAGACTTCGTAATATTTAGAATGTACAATTTAAATATTTGCATGAAAATCAGATGGACCAATGTATGATACATTTTTAAAAGTCATAGAACAAAAGGTGTTGTTTATGATGTTCTTAATATAGTCCTCAGAGGTGGCCAGTGTTTTACAAAAACCCTGTATAACCCTTAGTATTAACTATTTTTCACCAGAATACTTATTGAGTTTGAAATTCAAAACTTATTGGAAATTATTGTGCAGTGAAATTGGGAGGCAGCCGTGAAAGTTGCGAAACCAATTCGAAAATTAATGGCGGGCAAGTTATCGAGCTGAAACTTTTCAAATTACCCTCTCCGAGTACTTTTACAACGACTGTACTTTTTGATAGTTTTGCGGTAGATTCATTGTCTTTTGCTAGTTCTTTTTATTAATGGATTGTTAAAAAAAATGTGATTTATTTATTTATTTATAAAGTCTTCATGCAACATAAAAGTACATAGGCGGACTTAATGCCTTAGGCATTCTCTACCAGTCAACCTAGGGTGGCGAAGAGAAAACATGGCAGGTGCATAAAAAAGTATAAACAAATAAAAGATTAATACGAAAAACAAGGGTTCAAAATAATTTACTAATACAATATACCATATATACAAAATAAACATACATAATTATAATTTAATATAAAAATATACTTATATATATATAAAAAATATTAATATAAAATTAAAATAAAAATTGTATATAAAAGTAAAAGAAAAGAGTTTTGAGACGACTTCACTATTTGTGCAGAAAGTAATTCCGCAACATCCGCTTAAATGCATACAGACTGGTGGCCGTCCTGATGTCCAGAGGAAGCGCATTCCACAGAAGTATGGACTGTACATGAAAGGAAGAATGAACATAATCAGAAGTATGGGAAGGACAAAGCAATAGAAGATTATTAGAAGAACGAAGATTTTTAGCATGGGAAGAACATAGATATTGAAAGTGAGATATGAGATAAGAAGGAGGGGTGGGAGAGTTGAGCAGAGAGTAAAGTGTAGTCAGAGCGCGCAAACTCCTTCTTTGGCGAATGGGCATCCATTTGAGTTCAGATCTGTAGATCTGAGATTGATTAGCACATTTCTATGGCTTATAGAGAATAACGGGAGAGCAGTGGTGGCCGAGTGGTAACGGCCCCAACAGACGAGTTGTAGGTCGCTGGTTCAAACCCAGCCAGGCACATTACTTTGTGTAATTTATTTCATCACCACTGCTCTCAAAACGGTGAAGGAAAACATCGTGAGGAAACCGGCATATCCTAGAACCGAAAATTCGAAGACATGCCATATCCACCAACCCGCACTGGGCCCGCGTGTTGGTTTACGGCCCATTCCCTCTCCAAGAGAGGAGGCCTCAGTCCCAACAGATCTGTTCCCAATGTTCCCAACATTATAAGGCCAACTATAGAGAATAACCTCGTAACTGTGAAATACATAACTTTTGAGGAGGCACAAAAAAACGAATTACACCTTTATTATCATTTATCTTTTTTTATCATCATCTGATGGATAGCATGCGCATCTCGCATGCTATCCATCAGATTCTCGCAACCCTCACGGGTCATCTGTCCACCTTACCTCCCTCAAATGTCGCCACAACGATCAGTCCTATGCGCCTCATTTCTGGAAAGGAAACCCCGGTGCGAGAACAACGCAAATGGCAACTGAAGAAACATAAGTGGGTTTTAGTCAGTTATTGTCTGACACGCTCTCTCGCCCCACCCTTGAGCAACTAGAAGTCATTGGATGAATTCCCACTTCAAAAAAAAGAATGTCTAAGTCATCGGATCTTGTGGGAGACCTTCCAACACTGCGTCTTCCGGTGCGCGGTCATCCGTCTAGAACATTTGGACATTAGATAATAAATAAATGCCAAACTAACAAATAACTATAAAATTAATCTTGTTTACTGTAACAAGTTACAAATTCTTATATTATTAAAAGGTTGTTAGGGTTGTCGCAAAATAAAAATATTTAACCCAAAACAAAAGGTCTTTCTTTACCTATAAAATTGCCGTTCTTAGGGTTTCGTGCCACAAAAGGAAAAAACGGAACCCCTTTAAGATCACTTTGTTGTCCGTCCGTCCGTCTGTCTTTCTGTCAGTCTGCCAAGACCATTTAGAGCTCTCGAAGATTGAAATTCATATGGTACTTCCCGTTGACCCAGAATCCTGAAATTGGCACAAATCTAAGTCTTACAGCACAGGTATAGGAATATATCTGAAAATAGTAAACTTGTTGTTACCTACGTCACAAAAAAAAAACTTTGCAATTCGGAAAATTTTTCGAGACTCCATTCGGGAATTGTAGTTTGCACGGAACCCTCGGTGCGCGAGTCCGACTCGCACTTGTCCAGTTTTTAATGATTAAATATTATACAGAGAAATAATAAACAAATTAAACAATAACTTAAATAATTAAAAATAATATATACACTAAATGCCTAGCTAAATATGACGATATACGACAATATATTGTTTAATTTGTTTATTATTTCTTTGAATATTATACAAAATTCCGAAGTCGTTGACTTTTTAGACAGATTAAACCAGCCCTAATCGTATTCAAATCTGTACCTTTCACAACGTGGCACGCTCGCACTTGGCCGTCAGCCAGTCTACTCCTGAGCTGGAAGCATTGCCAACACGGGCTTTCCTTCCCATCCGTCTTGATCATCAGCTTACCATACGTATTCCAACAGATTTATCTGAAGAAATATCTGTGAGTGCCAAAGACATTTATAGTCTATGGTAGATTAAGGTTATGGTTCGAAATAACGATGGCGTCTGAGCATAGACAATTGATTGTAATCGGAAATTCGGATTAGATGAAAATAGGTTGTAGTTAATTTGTGTTTTCGGTTCAAAGTAAGTCTTCACTTTGATTTTCTGGTGTAAATTATGGTTTTGCATTAAAAAAAATGCAAAACTATAATTTAGTTAAACTATCGTTATTTTGCTTAAACTAATTATTAAAAAAATATATGATTTACTTAATTTGTTCACACGTGGCAATAGTCACAAGGTTCTGATTTGCATTTTTTCTTTACATTTCACCTAAGAATTTTTCAATGTATTTAAGTTGCAAAAATTAAAAACATCTTCATACATTCTCTTTCTTCTCTCTCTTTCTTTTTTGATAGTCTATTATTATATAACATCCGTAAATATGTTCGTGACATCACAGCAGGCCCTAACAGAATATCAGCGCTGCGTTATTTATCGTTTTAAATAACGTAGCATATGCTGAGTTAGGTGCTGAGTATATCTTTCTTTTTTCTTTTCATTGTGTATTTTTAGTTTATATGATTGTGTGAGGCAAAAATAAACGTTTTTTCTTTCTTTCTTTACATTCAACATATTCGTGAAAAATTAGGGCATTTTACGGTGGTAAAACTAAAATACCAATCTGTGCTACGATAGTAACACAAGCTATTATTTTAATATTAGATTCTGTCAGCGGCGTTATAACCACGCGACAGTCAAAAAATATCTCAGAGGAACATACTCCAAGTATAAAAAGTATTCTACTCCAGAATATGGTCTATCCGTGTGCGAGGTTTCATCCAAATCTGATCAGCCATTTAAGCATCATGGGGTAACAAACATACATACATACTTATAAACATGCGGTTTTATAATTTTAGTGTGATTGAATCAATTTTTAAGGACTTCTCCCTCTCTGGTTCCACAGTTTTTCTTCAGTTGCTCTTTATCGCGAGGCCTATGATCAATCCTTCGAACAATGTGATTTTATTCCGTTTACAGCCCTGGCAGCAGTCGGCACTAACTAGCGCCATCAACTTCTATAGTACATTTTGATACAAGTGGAGAACATTTGTCGTTGTGACAGAGGCGGCATTCGCCCGAGCCTTGGCGAGGGTGTTATGGAGCCGAGTGCAGCAGTAACAAACCACGGTTATCAAACGGCGTTTTTCAATACACTTACGAAGATATGAATAAACGAGGGCTGATGCGCGCCGAGCCTGATACGATGAATGTAATAAAATTGTTGCGCGCACTTTTCCGCACTAGCGTGAAAACCAATCAAGTTGTGTTGTTAAAAAAGGTGGGACGAGATCGGGTTTTTGTGTAAGTGTATTGAAAACTGATTTTTTGGGTTGTGAAATCATACGATACGCTCTAGGGTAGAGCGAGAGGGAGTGTCAGACTTTTACTGACTAAAACCCACCCATGTTCCTTTAGTTGCCTATTGTATTCCAGAACCACGATACCACCACATGATTATAACTGTGACGCATACTGCCCACTATAGAGAAATAAGGATATTATCCTTCAGAACTTCCGATAAGGGTCGCTCACTATCGTTATATCGTTATATCGTTTGGATATCGTTATATCGTTTGGAGCTTAATTTAGACAAGTAAAAGGTATACAGTTTAAGAATAGAATTAAAACAATGGAAAATAGAACACGCGATGCAACGATTCTTCACCTGAACAGAGCGCTTTGCTACTTTTTGTGATACCTGTACCCCTAGCCAAGTTGATAATCTGCAATTGTTAACGCTGTTAGAAAACTTCAAATGTACGGCAATGACGTCATCTCAACGCTTAGTCACGTGGTCAGAACAAAAGAATTGGGGGCGTGGCCAACTAGAGGGGTTCGACGCAAGAGAAACGCTTGTAACTTGGCTACGGAGGCTGTGCTCTGCAGCGAGGCATCATCGATTCATCCAACACTCAGTGCAAGTGTGGTGCTCCTAATCAGACTACCATCTGCTGGTTCAAAATGTCCATTTACCAGTGCCCATGACAACCTGTACGAGGCCTCTGGTACCGCAATAAACGTGGCCACCTACTGCGAGTTTTTTCAAAAAATTCTGCAGCCTTCACAACCTCAAAATTAACCTAACACCATCTCATTTTCAGGAGCTCCTAGTTACCCTGTCCACCTTACTCCGTGGCTCGGTGTACGAGCGTCTCCGCTGGGCCTTCCGTCTCTACGATGTGGATGGTGACGGCGCCATCACCCGCCAGGAGCTGGCCGAGGTGGTGGTAGCCGTCCATGAACTGCTCGGCAGGAGGGCACCGCCAGGGTCGCCGGCTGCGAGACTGGATGATGCTAAAGCTAATGAACAGGTGAGGAAATGGATTTCAGCTGACAGACGTCCACTTTTGGACGTTGGCCTCCCCCAAGCATCACCACAACGACCGATCCTGTGCGTCTTGCATCTATCGGATTCCCGCGACCCTCACCAGGTCATCGGTACGCCTTAAGGGAAGCATTTTAACGCTGCGTCTTCCGGTACGTGTTTGGCACTCCAGAACCTTTAGTCCCCATCGACCATCTGTTCTACGAGCAATGTGCCTTTTTTTTTGGTGGGTAAAAATCACCCAAATGACATCCCCCGCCCTTGGGCGGAGCGGGAGATAGTGTCAGACTCTTACTGAATAAAAAATCCACCCCGTTACTTCTTGCCTTTCATTCTGGGGCTAGCAATGTGCCCTGCCAATTACCACTTACTTTTGTCGATTCTTCGAGCTATGTCGGTAAACCTTGGTTCTCCTGCGAATATCTTCATTTCTGATGTGATCACGTAAGGAAACTCCGAGCACAGCTCTTTCCATCGCCCTTTGTGTGATTTTAAGTCTTCTTTCGTTTAAACGGACCATTTTTATTGAACAGTTTTAATGCCAGTCAGGATATTAAAACATCACAACTCGATCTTTCCTCGTTGAGAAACTAGATATAAGAGACCGCGCAAACCACAGACTTTTAATCGGCCGATAGTTTGGTTGGTCGTTTAATTAGTATGAAGCTATATGGAAGTGCGCACACAAAACGATTCAGAATCGACCGACAAAAAAGTTTAGATTCATACTGATTAAGCAACCAATCAAACTATCGGCCGATCGAAAGTCTGTAGTTTGCGGTGTCTCTTAATCAAACCATAAGTCAGATATTTTTTATGATATAAACTAGTGCTTGACTGCGATCCCACGTGATGGTGCACAGTGATGCAATCGTTGATTGTGAGGCGCACTAGTTTATTAAGAGCCTATTCGCTGTAGCCTTGAAGACACCTAAATTATAATCAGATCGGCAAGCAAATTGTTCCAGTCCCTCAATGTACTTACGCGGTATAAACGACGAGCCGAAACGCTTGGTCGGGACCGTAGAGATTCCAACAACGGCAGGGTGGATACTCGCCGTTCGTAAAGATGCTACAGTTAGTCATGGCTCCCGCAGCTGAGCTTAATGAATGACAGTAAAACTAAACTCTTAAAGATTTACTTTTTAAACTTCAATTTCCAGGTGGACCGCGTGTTCAGGAAGCTGGACCTGAATCAAGACGGCGTGATCACCATCGAGGAGTTCCTGGAGTCTTGCCTGAAGGACGACGTTATAACCAGGTCGCTTCAGATGTTCGACACGGGCCTATGACGGCAGACTGACGCAGCGCATGCGGCATCACCCGCCAGGTACTGGGCACGTGGATATCTTCATAAAGAAAGCAAACTGTATTAAATATTATTTCCCTTGTGGAACTGTGTAAAATTTTGTCACTGTTCTACATGATTTTTAATAAAAATCAAAATAAAATAACATGATAAACAAAGCTGTGTCAACACGAAATGACGTTTGGCATCTGACGTATAGCTGGGTTGGATTACTTTAGAAAAACTTTAATGCTAATTTCACTTTACCCCACGAATTCTTTTATCGCACAGAATCTATTTCTGTTCTAATTAAATTTTGAAATTATTGTGATTTTAAATTGATTTTCTTTTGACATTGGTTTTGTGAATTAATTTTCAATCTCGACATTATAATTTTAATTTTGACATTTTAATTTCAATTCTGATATTTTAATTTATATTTGTAATTTTTCTGTTTTTTTCATTGCATCTAATTTTGTATGCCATAAATGGCAAAAAATCTATCTGTTATGATTTATACGACTTGTATTTATGATTTCGAAAATAAATACCCATATCTTATATCCACAGGACAGTAGCAAAGCGCCGCAGCGTGCTACCACCACAAATCCAGAGCTGCCAGTGCGGCCGAGACGCAAGCTTCATCCGATTGGCCTTCGACTGGATCCGAGGCCGTCGGTACTACCACTACCTGGCCATCCTGGACGCGTTCTACAGCCGCGTCGTGCGACCGAGGGTCCGGAGTGTGCTGCTGTTACAATTTTAGTAGCCGTCTCGTTCTGGAACGATCTTCGGCCCCTGATGAATGGTTCTTTGGAAGGTTTTCGACTCGATGCGTTTTTGTTTTATCACCTCTTAAATTAGGTACCTTAGGGGTATATTTCAATTTCCGAGCCACCATGGCGGCGCAACCGGTCGCCGCTACCAACAAAATGTATACAGCTCTATAGAGAGTTACTCAACTGGTATCCGTTTGGTTGCGCAACCAATTTGGTGGCGCGACCAGCTCGGACGTGTGGCGACTCTGGTGTCTAGTTTGGTAGTTTAGGCCTATATTTTACCGAGATACGATGGCGGCGCAACTGTTCGCGCCATCATGGTGTCCCAGTAAATTATAGCCCTAAGTCAAAATTGGGATTTTTTCTGGAGAACAAATAAACTGTTTAGTAACACGTAACGGCCTGGTCACGAATTTGCGGACGAAACCGCGCGTGTTTTCACTATGAGCGGCGTCTCGTGGCATGCTTCAAATATTTTCATACTTTCGATCTGACCGCTCGCCGCACCACGCTTAGCTACGCTCCCAGCGCCAAGACTGTGAACGGTCCGTAAAGCCGGGTACCCTCTATGGTCGCGAACTAACTGTGTTCCGCGCATCTGCAATCGCAATGTTGGAGACGGTACGCGCATCTCCATAAGAAACACGTATACTCCACAGTTCCCTTGCGAACAATTTTCGTCTGACCACTCCATTGATCCTGCGTGATACACGACAAGTACGCACTAAACGTTGTATTTTGCTCGTGTCCACGTACCATCATGGCCATTTATGCCTGATCACTTAAAAAAAAAATCGCTTGAATCCTGCGGCGTGGCACCAAACCAAACCCTTTGAAGATTTCGTTTCGACTGCAAGCAAAAATTAACTTAGAGGTGGTCAGGCGGAAGTGTCTTCGATGGTACATACTACTTTCTGTTCCTCTTCGAATGTCATACGTAATGTATTTTTTCAAATTACCAAAGCGACGATAGTTGTTTTGTCTATGGGACTTTTTTAAATTATTGTTGATTTAATGAGAGCTTGCTGAGGATAACTAAAAATGACAATAGGTATCATTTTAAATCTTGATGGGTTTTATTTAAAACTTGGATAAAACTCCACCACCCTAAGGTCGACTGGTAGATAATGCCTAAGGCATTAAGTCCGCCTTTGTACATTTTTTTTTTTTGCAATCAGTATTAATAAATAAATAAACTATTCTGAAATGTCGTCCGTTTGAAGTATTCTTCTTTTGTAAGAAGGATATATATCACCTCCTTCCAGCACAGGCGATAAATATTTTATTATTATATAAATATTGCCGCGTACCACCGCGGTCATTTCTGCCTGACCACTTAAAAAAAAAATTCGCTTGAATCCTGCAGCACGACGCTAAACCAACGCCTTTGAAGTTTTCGCTTCGAGTGCAAGCAATAATGAACTTAGCGGTGGTCAGGCGGAAGTGTCTTTCATGGTACCTCTATTTTAAAACGTATCTAATGAACCACCAGAACTTCCTATACGAGAAGTATTTTGCAAACTGCAATTCCTTCTGAACCTATAAATTCGTAGGTACTATTTTAAAAAAAAAAAACAACAATAATTTTAAAAAAACCAACAATAATTTCAAATACTTACCTAAATATTTGTTTTAATATTATTTTTCATTTCCGTCGAGTCGAAACCTTTTAAAAACTAGTATGATTTATTAAAATATCCGAAAACTATTAAATTACTATTATAAGCGTTACGTAGCATCTTTAAAGCATTGATCCTTAGATTAAAAAATTTTAAAAAGGGAATAGATTACCTAGATTTAAAAAACTGAAATTTTAAACATTTAGATAACGAACTTTTTGCATTTTTTATTTATTTCTAACCCTTTTTCTTACACTATGGTTGATTTTTTTTTAATAATAAAACTTATTCCGTAGTACCAACCTACCGTATATGTTTTTGTTTTTTTTTTTGTAAAAAAAAAACTAAGCAACAGGGTAAATTGCCGCTCCTAAGGTAAAATAACATCTGGATATAATTTTGACGTGTGTTATACAAAAAAAAAAGAATTTTGGATGTGCTTACCACAATGATGATGATGATGATGATGCTATTTTTCGAAATCAATCTTATTTATTTCTAAGATTCTTTTGGCTTTTTTGGTCCAATTTTATCGATTTTTATAATGATCTTGAATGAGCTTCGACATCCTTTTGGGCGATCACTTTACAATTTATTCATTTTGTCCATTTTTGTCTTCATATTTTTTTTCTTTGAAGCATGCATACTTTTCAATTTTGCTAAATAACGCTGTTTTAAAAATAAAATAACACAACATAAACCAGTTGAAATAAACTTAGGAATTGAAGAATTTATTATTTAGAATTTAACCTTTTAAAAGCTTACGTCGGATATATCCGACAAAACACTCTCGCGTTTATTCCGCTAGGGTCGCACATCCACGACCAAATACTCCATCTCGTCAGCTCTTCGCGGGTCGCGAGCACACGCGAGCACACGACCCTGGCGAATACCTAAGACACGAAAATACTCGCGTCAGACCAATCTGACGCTAGCTGTTAAAGGGTTTAATATTATTACACTACACAACTGAGCTAAACGCCATTTATGGATGGATATTAGTTATACTAACCACTTTTGTACGCTCTTTAAAAAAAAAAAAACTAGTAATTCTCATCATTCAGCACACATTTGTAATAGTATTAACATACGCTCGAAATTAGTATGACGGATTTGGTCCATCGTACCAAGGCGAGCGTGAATCAGCGTAAGTTTGGTCCGTTATACCAAATTCAAGGATGTGTCAAAACTAATATGTAAAAATAATATGTTACGCTCAGTCACGCTTAGCCTAGGTAAGAACGGACCAAATCCGTTGTACCAACTTCGAGCGTATTTTAAGATCATATAATCCGCTTTTAAAGACCTTTTTATCAGGTATTAAAATCTAAGTTTTAACTTAGAAAATACTGTTTTATAAATGTACTCCAAGCAATTATCCGTCATATCACATTTATTTATTTTATAAGTCATTTTTTCATTAAAGACGATGATTTGACAAGTGCAAATGTCAAATTCTAGAAATATGTTGCCAGATTTTTAGTAAAAGTGATGTCTCCAAATTCGATTTTTCTTACCGGTTTTTTTAACAATAGAACCTTTGTGGAAAACTGGACAAAGATACTGTAGTGTTTATTTATAGTAGAGTCTAATATGAATTGAAAACTAAAATAATTAAAAATATTACCATATTTTTTAACACTCGGCCTTTTACTTAGGCTAAGAACTCACGAAGCGGTTTTAACCCATGTCTGTGTTCTGTAGAATACTAAAGATATATATATATAAAATTACGTTTTACGGCCGCGGTGTGCGCGGTTGTTTGCGGCTCCCGCTGCAATGGCGAGGAACTAGTAGAATCGCGCGAGCTGTGGTCACCCGCAGCCTGCGAGTGCGTAAAAAACCAGCACGATGATGCAGATCTGCACTCCCGCACGTACGCGCGTAGGTGCCTTGACACACATGCAGCGTGTTGCGTGGCAGTGTGATAATTGCCTATAACGCAACAGGTAGTTTCTGGTGTCTGTCCATGGTGGTTCGTAGTCAGCGTTGCGTACAAACTATCTATAGGTCATTGGACTCGCTCAGCTGACGTTTTCTTAAAAATTTCGTACATGCGTAAATTAAACCGAGTTTTGAAAAAAGGTACTTTATTTTTTAATTTTATCTCTACAAATCGATAGTGTTTCATGTACCGGATCGATCCTCCACGGGATTAAAACGATTAAAATTTAACGGTGTAAATGAAGACTGTCATTGAAGAAGTCAAAATACAACTACGCTAAACGATTAAAGCTCCATCGAATCCATTGACAAGCATGCTTCTAATACGAAACCCAATCAATCGACTGAAAAGGGCAAATGTGCTGTATGACTAAGGAGAGTTTAGGCAGTGGCTTTAACCCACCAACATTTCTGTTTACTGCAACCTATCTCATTATTTATCAATTTTATATCTCGTTTCTAAGAGCGGGACGTGACAGTCGCAGTTTATGCTTTAGAATTAAAAAAGTTGTCCATCATTGCGTCAAGCTATAAATACAAATGTCTACATTGTAAGAAACCGACACAAAATTCGTTTTTATTGCTACAATTTTTAAGAGATCCGCGCGAAATAGTACATATACGAAATAGACTTAGATATATTTTTACAATATTATTATTTATTAACTAGCTTTTGCCCGCGGCTTCGCTCGCGTTAAATTCGGGGTAACACGGTTCCCCTTACTGTGGGGGGTTAGAAAGAGACAAAAAGTAGCCTATGTCACTCCCCAGCCCTTCAACTATCTCCACTTAAAAAATCACGTCGATTCGTAGCTGCGGGTGACGTAACCTACGACAAACTTTCATGGTGAAATGGCGTCAGCGACTATCGCAACCCAGTGCTGGTTGAGGCCATGGTCCGGAGCGAGGAGGAGTGCCAGGCGGTCGACGACTTCTGCGAAGCAGTAATGCTCGCTAAGGAGGAGGCCGATCGCATCGGGCAACGGCGCTCTCACCGCCGCCGGGATTCTGATCCCGATTTTCAGCCACCGTAGGTACGGGCTTGCGGACAGTGAGCAATGGGTAGCTCGCTGTCTGGCCGTCCGGTAACTGTCCGGACCGAGCCCAAGTCGTCGACGGCGCGCGCTGTTCCCACGCGCCTCAAGGAGTTGTCAACAACAGCAGGGGCCCAACCGGGTCGAAGCCTACTGGGGCCAGGGTTATCCGAAAGGGCGCTCGAGCCCCGGTATAAAAGCTTGAAGGAACGGGATGGGTTTTTTAGTCAGTAAGAGTCTGACACTATCTCCCGCTCCGCCCAAGAGCGGGGGTTGTCATTGGATGATTTTTCCCATCGAAAAAAAAAAAACCTACGACAAACTTATTATTTGCGGTTGGTACAGTAATCGGGTCTAGGGATCGAACCACAAAATTAAGTTGGTTTTTGTTGTATATACTTTTCCGGGATAAAAAGTACTCAGTGTGGTGCCCAGGATATTAAAGAATAATTATACCAAGTATCGGTATAGGTAGTTTTTGCGTGATGCCTGAACAAACAGACAGACAGACAAAAATTTATTTAATCACATTTTTGTGTTCGGTGTCGGTCTAGTAACACCCCCTGCCATTTATTTTTTTATATTTTCAATGTACAGAATTTTCACTTCTACAGATTTATTATAGATAATATTATTTAGTATAAAAAATTCAAAACCTGACCATAATTAGTTGCATAAATTTAAAATGAAATAATTTTTACGATTTTTACGAATGTTTTACGGATTTTTGGTCAGTACCGGTTGCGGTACCTCACTATTTATGAAATGGAAAAAACATGCAACATTCGTATTGTCAAATCGTAGTCTTTAATTAAAAAACGGACGATAGTAAAGCAGTAATTGCTTAAGATTTTTAGTAAAATTAGTTTATAAGCGTTGCATTTATTTTTAAATTTAGCTGCTTTAAAAAAAATACGTTGTTTATTAATATATTTTTTGTTAAATTAAGGAATTGTAGACCAGTTCTTTTTTTTTAATATTAAATGGAATTGCTTACCGACGCCTTCACTCGGTATGAGTGCCCTTATGATATTGTTACCAAATATCACTGTTTTTTTTTAGTAAGTTACTGAATAATCGATTAGTCGACTATCCTAAATAGATTAAGTCGTTAGTAGCATAACTAAATAACCATATTATTCTAGAAACAGCTTTATTACACAATAATTTTAATAAAATTCTCCATAATCCCCTGGATTTGAAAGAGATATTAAAATATGAAAGAATTACTCGAGAAATTTAACGCCACTAGTCGGTAAAACACTCTAGAAAAAAAAAACTATAATTAAATTGTAATATTACAAGATGTAGTCAATAAATTGGGAATAAAGTTTAGTACTTTTTATTCTTTTTTTTTTCTAATTTTTAACATCATTCGCTCAGTTTATTGCTTAAGAATTTTATTTTGGAAACTATGATTGTTAATCGGGTATCGGTTTTTAGTCGATTTTTTTAGTTGTAAATTTTCAACAAAAAATAATGAAAAATTTGCAAAATATTAATAAAATCATGGCCGTCCATGATTTTTTGCTTTTGATACTATTAATGAAAAATCTTTAAAAAAAATCGACTAAAAACCTATGCCAGTGATGCAACTTACGTCGTAACCTATAATCTAGGTACCTAAAATGTCTTATGAATCCTAGTGAGTACATAGAAATACATTATGTACTAAAAATTATTGGATTTGACTGATTTCTCCTGATGTGAGCTAACAGTTCTCGTAGCAAATTTTTTCTTAGACTTTACGAAAATTTTGTGACTTTTTTTGTGTAGAAAGAAAATGTAGTGACTAGCGACATCTATGGCACCACGTTAAAACTAAAAAATATGAAGTCCTGCATCGCGCAATTAGAATTTTCCGCGCGACTTGAACTTTTAAACAGCCTGACATTATCTATCTGGCAGTTGCCAGGACGACACATGTCATTCATCTAGTAAAGATCCTCTCTTTTCAACGATGCTATGTGGGACTTTACATCCTCTAAAAAGAAAACAAAATTTATAAAAATAATGTGGAATTGCATTTTCTTCAAATAAAAAGGAATGCAAAATGAAAAACTCGTGGTTAGAATAATAGCAGCTGTAATGCTTTATCTCAAAGGTAAAGCAATACTTGCTGAGGTCAGTTTTTGGATGGGTGACCATTTTACATACCAAGACTTTAGTCCTGGCTATTATTTGCAGCTCTTTTACAGTCGTAACAGATAGTCTGAAGCCAGAAAATCTGACACCAGTCTAAGGGGTATTGTATTACCCAGTTTCTGGGTTATTGAGGTCCTATAGACAGTCACTCCTGTGAAATTCTGGTATCTAACTGGATCCGGTCTGGCAGTAGCAACGTCTCGCGCCGGACCCTGGTACAGGCCATGGTCTACAGCGAGGAGAAATGGCAGGCGGTCGCCTCCGCGTGCGAAGCGGTAATGCAAGCGAAGAAAGCGGCCGTACGCGTGAGGGAACGGACTTCCTGATGTCCTAGCCACCAGGATCCTGACCTCGATTTCCAGCCACCGTTGGCGTGTGCTTGCGAATGACGAGCAATGGGCAGCTCGCTGTCCGGCTATCCGGCGACGACGAGAAGTGTTCCACGTTTTCCTCAAAGAGATATTAGCAAAACCGTAGGGCAGGGCTGTAGCTAGAGTTGAATTTGAGGTAAGGCAGCATTGGTTACAAGTAGGGCGGAAGTAAAAAATTATCATGCCACGGGCTCCTAAATCAATCACCATGTATCTAGACTAGATCAGACTGATCTAAAAGCCAGAGCTATTCGTAGAAAAAAAAATTCTGTTACAGAGCATGAGCATGGATCATGGATATTAAATCCTCAATGATGAAGAACAAGTGAACAAGATGGTTGAACTTCCAGATTTGGGTGTAGAGATCCACATCTGAGTGAGAGTGAGGTAGGGCATTGTGATTTCAAGGTATGGCATTGCCCCACAATGCCCTCCCTAGCTGCGGCCGTGCCGTAGGGGCCAACAGGATCGAAGCCTACTGGGGCCATAGATAGAGTCAGTAAAAGTCTGACACACCTTCGTCCGCCCTAGAGACGAAGACCTCATTGGATAATTTCTCACCTAAACAAAAGGTGAATCTGGTTTGGAAAGGAGCGGAATTCCTTGCCGGAGTCTGTGTTTCCTGGTAGCTACAACCCGGGAATCTTTATGTCAAAAGTGAATAGGTTACTTCTAGGTAAGCGCGCTCCATCGTCGACCGCATCGTCGCTTTCCATCAGGTGAACGGTCAAGCGCAAACCTATCAGCAATAAAAAAAAGTCTGGAAGCTGATCTTAACATGGTTGGGCCAAAAGCTGGACAGATTGTTCGAATCATGTAGGCCTACGCTAAAAAAGTCACAAAAAAAAAGAAAATAATACAATTTTAGAGTACTATAGTTTAAAAATTAGTAAGTATTATAGTAATACATAATTTTATTGAAATATACTATCAGTGTTGACGGTTGTTATAATGTTGGATTCAGTGTTTGTTTTTAAATATTTTTTGTAGATATAGTCACCAATTTTAGGTTATAAAAAAAAAATATTGTCTCATGAGTTCTGGCTTATTTTGTGTTTGAAAGATTTACATTAAACGCTAACGTCGGATATATCCGACAAACACTGTCGCGTTTATTCCACCAGGGTTCACGACCAAATACTCCATCTCGTCAGCTCTTTTGTAAACAGCTCACGTAAAAAAAATATCACCATAAAAAATTAAAAACTTGATTGGACAGTTCATATGAAGAGGCCGTTTTTTTTTTTCGTTTCCTGAAAAAAAATCGTGTGAAAGGTGATTCAATTTTGTCTACTGAGCAAGCTCTTAAAGATTGTGGGAGCTGTCCTTTACACCCTGTAGAGAGTTTTAAAGCTTCATCTATTTTTCTCGCTCGCACAGTTGACATTTTAACACGCCATTTTTGGCCCCAGAGCTTTTTGGAAACGAAAAACTTCAAACTAAATAGACATACTATTTGGGCCAACTTGCAACAGTAGCGCTCCTAGCGGACGTTTATAGAACTAACGCTAAACTTTGATATTGAGTCAAAAGAAAAAATATACGAAATTTTTTTCGTAATTTTTTTCTTTAGACACGTTTTTAATCGGGCTGATTTTAATTCAGAAAGTCGACATTTAAAAAAAACGTAAGAAATAATGTACTTTCGCTTTTACACCAAAATGGAATTGGTTTATAATTTGTAGCAAATTGCACGCCATGACAAGAATTTTAGGTAGGTATTTTATTTTTAAATGCCCTTGAGGAATTTTCGATATTATAGTAATTAATTATTATTAAGCCTAAATTAAGTAAACCTCGCTGTTCACTTTTCTCTATATTTTCGAATTGTATAATACCTACCTACTTTCCCGCCAAATAATGACACTTGATTGCAAGATGGCGGTTACAAAAAAACATGTCTTTTCAATTGTTAGTTCATAAGGAGTTTTACCTTGATATTTGTTAAATATGAAACTACATTTATTACCAGTTTTCTCATAAAAACACACGAACAAAACATCAGCTAGCAAATGAATTAGTTAGCTGATATTTTGACGTGAGTTCGACTTTATGCTTTAAGTTTGTGTTTTTTAAAAACCGAGATTTGAAAACCGGGTTTTAAGACAAATGTTTCAAATTTTATGAATTTGAAAAATGTTTGCTACTCAGATGTTTATTATCTTTGTTCAATGTTACCAAGTTACTGTTCTCCTAAGATTTTAAATTAAATTAAGTTTAATTAACCTGAAATATTTACGAAACTTATATATCTACTTACCTATAATTGCCAATACAGAGTTGTTAACATTTGAAAAAATTAACAAAGATTTGATTTTGATTTGTCAGTAATTTCAATAACTGGCTTTTCCTAGTCAAAAATATAAAATACGGTCAAGCTATAGTTTACTGACATTTCATGCATTTTTGCCGAATGGCGCTAATTTTGTGACGAACAAAGACTACTTGATCCTGACATCTCGATTCCAACAATTTGGTCTCAACAACTTGATCCCGACAAATTGAACTTGACAACTTGATGCCGACATCTTGATCCCGACAACTTTATCTCGACAACTTGATTCCGACAACATGAATCTGTTCCAACACCAATTCGAGAATTCAATCCTAGGGCGACCTTATTTTCTATTAATTGCATTTCAAGAAGTGTGCGTCAGAATCGCATAGTTTAATTCGCACACATCGATTTTGAAGCTTCAACTCAACGAGTGCATCATTACCAATGATTCTCTTGGCTCGCTTCTCAACTGACTCAAGCATATCAACCTGGTATCTGGTCTGGCAGATCCATCACAAAGATGAGAGCAGTACTCCTTAGACGATCGAACTTGCGCTTGATAAAGTTTGAGCAGCTTTTCCTGTGTGAAGTACTGTCTGATCTTTGCTAGGATACCCAACTTTTTGGCAGCCAGTTCAGCCTTTGTTTCGACCCAAATTACGATGGTATTCTACATAATCAGCGCCATTATACTGATTGTAATATTTAAAGAATTGTTAACGATTCGGACAGCGTCCGAATTAACACATTTTAATTTACAATTTCCTTTTTTCGGCAAAAATTCGGTCGTTTTTATTTAAATATTCGGCCCCTATTATAAAAATTCGGCGCCAATTCTCTTGTACATCAACTAAACTAACTCTCTCTTTTACTAAACGTTGAAACTAGAATGAGATAGCAATAATTTTACTCCTGTCAAATTAGTTTACGTGATGCACTTCTTTGTATTCTTATCCAACTGTTATTCTACATGTTCTGAAATCACGTCTAAAATTCTATGACAAACGAAATTTTAACTATGTCCCGAGCACATTAACATGGCACCTAGCTCGAAAACAGTTGCCACATTTAATACTATAAAATGCTTTGTATTGACACGTTAAAGCATCGTTTTGTTGAAAAGTACCTATGTCATCATGAGAAACTACTCAGCGTGAAACAAATGTTGATATTCAAAAACCTAAAATAAAATTCTAAACACTCAGTACTTCAAACGTCATTCATCAGATGCCATGTTAATGCGTTCGTGTTTTAATTTGACAGGAGTAAAATCTTGCAATTCACTTGCAATCTCTTTCTAGTTTTAACGATTTTATAAGAGAGCGATGGTTAAAATAAGTTCAGTGAGTGTACAAAGGAATTGGTGCTATTGTTTCAATTTACCTAAATACTCTGTTAAACAAATTAAAAACTGCCATCTCTGTTTGTCTCAACTTTTGTGATGAGCATCCATGTTTTAAAACATTTATTCATCAAAATATGACTGAAAAACTTTTGTGTCACTTGTATATAATGTTATTATAATATAATATCATTTGAATTTCGCACTATTGCAAAAATTTGCAAGCGTGGGTCGACGCTAAAATTCGTTTTAAACATTTTTTTCTTAACCTTACCATAGAGCATAGAATAGTCTTGTCAGTACTGTCTAGATACGACAAAATTAAGCTTGAAAGAATGAATCGTTCAATTTCAATCCATTCGACTTTATGGCAGCGTCATTAAAGTTGTTTTTTTTACAAAAAGTATAGGTTTCAATACAATTTAAATTTAGCTTGTACCATGTAATATAATTTTGCCTGATACGAGACATGTAATAAAATTTTGGTGGGAGAGCACGCGCACTTTTCTGCACAAGTGTGAAAAACAGTCTATTGCGTGCCTAAAAGCGGTAAGTAGGTAAGATAAGAGCTGTATGAGCTTTCGAGCAAGTGTATTGAAAAGACCTTAGTTGGTATGGTCAGAGTTGACTTTGCCGCATCTAGTAGTAGCTGCCAAGGTAATTCTGTGCTCTAGTCTGTATTATGAGAAAAGATACTATGAAATGTAAATCATTATTATATACCTACCTTTCTTAATTTATGTGATAAAGACCATGCTTGTATCTAAAGCCTATTTCAGGTGCCCTTTCATCCAATCATGTAAACTAAGGGTGAGTTGCACCATTTAACTATAACGATAACCAAACCATAACCAGCCGTGAAACGGCCGCCTATTGGTCAATTCGACGATTTGACAACTGTTAACAGCTTTGTTATCGTTATAGTTAAATGGTGCAACTCACCCTAAGAATTTGGAGATGTGAACTGTCATTGATGCCTATTTGGCGCGAAAAATCTCTGACCGCCATTTTGTTTTTTTAATATGTCCTATCAATGGGATAGGTAATAAATTAAATGTTTGTTGGGTTAAAACTAACGGTTACCTCTAATGAGTGTACTGTGTAAGTTTTATTAACGACTTGCGTCGGATTTGTCCGACGAGTATTTTCGTGTCCTATTCACCAGGGCCGTGCTCGCGACTGGGAACTCCATCTCGTTTAGTTCTTCAATCCCCATAGGTGACAGAAGAGCTGACGAGATGGAGTATTTGGTCGTGAATATCCGACCCTGGTGGAATAAATGCGAGATAGTTTGTCGAATATATCCGGCGTAAGCTGTTAAAAGGTTAATTTAATTTCACGTACCTAATCTGAATAATTTTATCACTGTCTTATTCAGATTTAAAAAAAAAATCATTAATAATAATATAATAATATTCCACAACTATCACACAACGCCGTCTAGTCTCAAGCTAAGCAGAGCTTGTGTTATGAGTACTAGACAACTGATAAACATACTTATATATTTCTAAATACATACATATTATAGATAAATTACACCCAGACACAGAACAAATGATTATGCTCATCACACAAATATTTGTCCTGGGTGGGAATCGAACCCACGACCTCCGGCGTAGCAGTCAGGGCTACTAACCACTAGACCAACAGGCCAGTCAAGTCATTAAGGTACATACACCGTTAAATTTTAATCGTTTTAATCCCGTGGAGGGTCGATCCGGTACATGAATCAAATCAAATCAAATCAAATCAAATCACTTTTATTTGTTAACACAGGTGTAGATATATACAGATCTTATATTTTATTAACAGTGCGCCATGTTATGCCAGGAGGCGTACAAATATATGTGCATCTAGCTCATGATTACAAATTAAAGTAAAAAAAATTTTTGAGAACCATGCATAATTATAAATTTAAATTGTTAGTTATAAATGTCAAAAATCTAAGTGCATAAGTCCAAATAATTAAAATGTCAAAAAATCTAAGTGTTTATGTCCAAATAATTTAAATGTCAAAGAATATTAGATGTCAATCAAATTAATTCATCATTTAAGTTATAATATAAAAATTAAGACAACAAAAAAAAAAAAAATCACACAATTTACATTAACGTATTATAAGTAACATTATTTTGTTTATATTGAACCATCATTCAAAAATTCATCCAATGTGTAGTAACATTTGTCACTAAGCAACTTATTAAGTGCCTTTTTGAATTTTATCAATGGCATATTTTTAATGGCATTCGGAATTTTATTATAAATTTTTGGAGCATTGCCGAAAATGCTTTTACGCATTAAGGATGTTTTACACTTAACATTACAAAGTTTATTAAGATATTGAGTACGCAATGGATTTCTTCTAACTTCAGATAAGCTGACAAATAAATGTGGGTTTTTTTTTCACAAATAAAGCAGTTTCCATTATGTACATTGCTGGCAGTGTCAATATTTTTAATTTTTTGAAATGTGGAACACAGCTATCCGTCGTTTTTAGACCACACATAGATCTCACACAGCGTTTCTGCATCCTAAATACAACCTCCCTATTAGCCGACTGCCCCCAGAAAATAATACCATACCGTAAAATAGAAGCTACAAGTCCATGATATGCTGTTAGCAATGTCTCAATATTAACCTTTTTTGAGAGTTGAAATAGTGCATACGCAGATTTACTTAATCGTTTACATATTATGTCAGTATGAGTATTCCAAGTCAATTTATTATCAATAGTGATTCCTAAAAACTTAGCACTATCAACTTCTTGTATTTTATGGTCTTTATAAGTGATTTTAATATTGTTATTTTCACGACGTTGATGGTATTGCATGATGTTGGTTTTACTTAAATTAATCTTCAAATTATTATCGTCAAGCCAGTTTATTATATTAGTCAAAGATTCATTAATATCATTTTCATAATTATTTATGTCATTACATTCTATTACAGCTGTGCTGTCGTCTGCAAAAAGAACCATCTTATGCTGAATTATTTTTGGGAGATCATTAATGTAGATCAAAAATAGAGGAGGTGCCAACACGCCGCCTTGGGGCACGCCATACTTTATGCATCTCTGTTTTGACAGATATACAGTTTCTAATTTAGTTTTGGGACATATTCGAGAGACTTCGGTGCATTGAACTCTATCCGTTAGATATGATTCTATCATTTTTAAGATATTTCCCCTTATACCGTAAGCATATAACTTATGCAGCAATATCTTATGGTCAACATAGTCAAATGCCTTCGTCATATCAGTGAATATTGTACAAATTGGATTATTTTTATCAACTGATGTCATAATGTTATTAATTAAATCAAAGATTGCCAGGTTAATATTTATATTTTTGCGAAAACCTTTCTGTTCATTGCAAAACAAGTTATATTTTTCAAAATAGGAGAATATGGAGTTGTATATAACTTTCTCAAAAATTTTGGAAAAGATGGAAATTTTTGCAATGGGTCTGTAGCTTTTTATATCCGTTTTGTCGCCTTTTTTGAATAACGGTTTAATTATAACTTTCTTTAAGCTATTGGGAAATATGCCGTCAGCAATGCAAAGATTAATAATGTGAGCTAATGGCCGTGCTATATCTTCCTTCACATACTTTAGGACCTTAGTACAAACGCCATCACAACCAACAGTATTCGTATTTTTAAGTTGTGATATAATTTTTATAATGTCATTATCTGAAACCGGTGACATAAATAAAGATTGTGACGAAATATTATCAAAAACATTAGCATTGGTCTTATTAGAATTTATATTATTTTCAATTGTGTCAATATAGTAATTATTAAATTCATTAGCGATGTCAATGGGGCGTGTAAAAGTCAAATTGTCTCTGTTTATAGTCATAATTTGTTCCTGTGGTAGGCACGTTTTAGATTTATTAATAACTTGCCAAGCGGCTTTGGATTTATTTTTAGAAGAGCTTATGAAATAATTGTTTTGGGCTTTCTGAGTCAATTTTATAATTTTTTTATAAAGAGTTGAGTATTTTCTCAAATTATTCTTATTTGTTGAGCTACGGTCACATCGATATTTCCAAAATCTTTGTTTCTGGCTGCATAAAAAGTCTTCCATGAAGGCTTCAAACGACATGTTTGCATCTTTAGCATTAAATACTTCTACGAATGATAAACAACCTAAGAATTTTTTAAATTTGATCAAATTATCTTCTGAATAATCATTCTTTTTACATTTCCAGAATTGTAATTTGCAAGTTTTTTTTATAGGTACTTTCAATATTTGAGCTGTATGATCCGAGAGGGCTAGATCTATGATTTCTGCCTTGCAGCCCTTTTGGTAACTATGGGCAAAATTATCGATGCAGGTATCACTACTGAGTCTTGTCGGTTTATATAGGGCTAGTTTTAAGTTATATTGTAAGAGAAAATATTCAAATTCTAACGTAATTTTATTTCTCTTTATTACATTAATGTTAAAATCTCCTGCAAGAATAACTCTTTTATTTGTCCCAGAGCAGAGCTTTTTGAGTATGTTGTCTAATTTCTCATAAAATAATATATAATTATGTTTCGGTACCCTGTATATAGAAATAATAATGATGTCATAAGATATAAGTTCGACAGCGCAACATTCAAATAATCCTGAAATCGATTGTTTAGCTACGTCATTTAATATTCGAAATTGCAGTCCAGTTCTGACAAAAATGCATGTACCTCCTCGTTTAGTATTTCTTGAATAGTAAGCAGCTAGATAAAAGTTGGGTATATACATTAGATCCTCATTGCCTGATTCCATAAAATGTTCTGTAATGCAGATAACATCTACAATAGTTCCCTTATTTAATAATTCTTCTAATTTAACTAAAAATGTGTCTGACTTGTTCACTAAACCTGCTATATTTTGATGGAGAATATTGAGACAGTTATAGAAAAAACTGAGAGTCATCTGATGTCTGTGGAATCGGTAAAGCATTCTCTTCACTTTCCTGGAAACAGTCAACCTCCAAGGGTGCAGCATTCCAGGCACTTATGTCTAAGACTAGATCCTGGAGATCTGATATAACAATATATAGGCCTTTATTGTTCAAAGTGCCATAACGAAAGCTGTATGTGTCGGAAGTATACGGCAGATTCAAATTTGAGTCTAGTATATATGCGTATTTATATGTCTCCGCATCCATGCAAAGTAGATTATTGAAAGTATCAATTCGGCGATGGATGTGGCGATGAAACACTATCGATTTGTAAAGATAAAATTAAAAAATAACGTACCTCTTTTTCAAAACTTGTATTAATTTACGCATGTATGTACGAAATTAATTTCTTTAAGAAAAAGTCAGCTGAGCGAGTTCAATGACCTGTAGGTACTTTGTAGGTACGCAACGCCGCCTATTAACTACAGGTCATTGAACTCGCTCAGCTGACGTTTTCTTAAAGATACTTACTAATTTCGTACATGCGTGAATTAATACGAGGTTTGAAAAAGAGGTACTTTCATTTTTTAATTTTATCTTTCATGTACCGGATCGACCCTCCACGGGATTAAAACGATTAAAATTTAGCGGTGTATATGTCTTTTTCTAAAAGTCCAAATAAGTCCGAAGATAGTCAACTAGCTCTGCGTAGTTTGGGACTAGATGGCGTTGTGTGAAGGTTATGGAATATTATTATTATTATTTCAAAAGAGATTGAATAATTATTTTTGAAGTGTCTATTTTCAACTGTCACAACATACCTACGTCACTTTAGCGCGAATGACAGAACATCTTCAAATTCCATGTTACCAAGTTTAAAAAAAAAAATGTCTATGGTGTATTTATTTTTAAGGACAGTTGTGCCCTAAGGCGTTAATGAAGAGTGTAATGCATTATTGTAAATAATAATACTTTGTCGCTGTATCGATACGTCCACGTTAAATCTGATAGTAAAACGTTCTTCATGTTTAAACAGTGTTTTATTACTTACAAGCTTTTATTTAGTTTCACCTGTCCCAAAAAACACTTTTTCATTACTCATACTCTGAAAGTAGGTCTGAAGTTGCCTGAGGAGCGGGCTGAAAGTGATACTTTTCATCCCTAGGGAGTTTTACTTTACAACTGACAGCTGTCAAATTATTAAAAAAAAAACTAGTTCTATCTTCACATTTCTATTGAACTATGTTCCAATTTTCCATACAGCCAGTCAATCACAGCGCGATATAAAATTGAAATAACTTAAAGATAAGTATTAATTAAATAATATTATATTTAAAATGATTTATTTGTTTATTCATTACAATTAATTTATAATTTTTCATTAATGAGGCTGAATAGCTGGCCGGCCACAGAAAATAAAAAAAACAAAATGGCGGGAAAGTGGCAATCAGTCGTTGGTTTTTTCGAGTTTTGTTTACATTTTCGTACAACAGAGATTTGTATTAACACGTCATGTTTATGAGATTTAAATAGTGATTAACGCCTAATTTCATAAGAGAAGAGGCTAAAGCAGTAGTGGAATACCTTTTACCGCCTAAATCAGAAGAAAGATACCTACTTTAAAATCATAGGTACGACGACTCAGGTTTTACAAACTTTTTATTTTACTTTTAGTTTCCTCGTATTCGTAATGAAAAGCACAGTGTTTACCTCGGGGTGAAAGTAACCCATTTAACCCCTCGAATTAGCGACCTCGCTTCGCTCGCCCGCCAACTCCTTCTCGGGACGAAATCAGTAACTTTCACCCCTAGTGTAACAATGTATAGTACATTGTTACACTAGGGGTGAAAGTTACTCATTTCGACACACTTGCTCAGAAAGTGACTATAACTGTAGTGCAGTTAGGTATATAATGTAGCTTGTAACCAAACTGTGACTTTTTGATTACCATTATGCACAAGTGTAATAATGTAGTGATAACCTTTTTTGGTAAGTAAACCTCTGTTTTTAAAATTAAACATTGAATTCGAAAAAAAAAATACATTAGGTATTGCGTTCAATAGTACAAATTAGTGTCTTGCTTGCTTATTTTATGCTAATTTGTGTTTAAATAACTATTATAACTTTTACATGTTTAATAAATAAAACCTTTCATAAAATAAAATAAAAATCTGTTTACAAACATAAGCAACCTCATTCTTATTTTTATCCAAACAGCCTAGCTACTCTATAGCTAGTACTCTATAGCCGCCATTTTGGATGCGCGCACATAAGAAGAAAGAACAATTTTTTGCCGCCATACTACAAAAAAAAAAACAGTTTTGCTGATAAAGCAATTATTAATTAATTTGTAAAAATTTTCTTCTCAAGTGTGTCGAAAAACGTATGATACACGTGAATATTGGCGATTACCGTCCTCGGCTCTCTTAAGGCGTATAGTTCCTTGAACCATCTGGCCGAAATTATGTGAACGCAACTCTCGCACTCGCCTAGGCGGCAGTACGCAAATCTGTGCATTTATTTGCGGCCAGCAGCGCCCGAAAAGCGCTTTAAATCCATTTTCTCTGCGAGATATTGATTGATTTACATATGCAATGTTCACTTTGAAGAATATTTAACCACCAATTTTTATGTGTAAAAATGTTTCTAAAGGTCCAAGCCGTTTCGAAGGAGTAGGGAAAAGTTGCGAAAAGTTGCGAAATTGCTAAATATTTTTTTTTGACAAAAGTATTAATTGCACGAAAAAATCAAATGTTGATATTATAGTTCATGAATCTATAATAAACATATATTTTTTTCAAACCCACTGACCTGGCCGTTACGGAGTAGTAGGCCTCAGAAAATCACTGTTTTATGGCACTTTTCGGGCGCTTGGCCCTTAAGATCCTCGCCTTCGGCTCGGATCTAAATACCGCCTCAGCGGTAATCACCAACAATATACACTTGTATCATAATGTAGGTACTACGCGTTCCAAATGAGAATAGGAGCGCCGGCCATGTTGTGACGTTACGTCTTACTGTCAAATCGAAGAAATTGAGTAGGGTGAGCAAAAAAATAAATTAGTTAAATTTAATTTATTTACGAATCATGAACGAAAAATCTCTGATCGAAATCCAGTTCTTCAATTTTGCTGATCTTTACGTAACTGTGTGAAGTGTCTGAGTAGTGGCGTCATGACCGTCATCATCACTGCTGCTTTCCCTTATAAAATAAAACATGGATAGTAGAGGTTTTTAATATTTATATCACTAACTGTTGTTTTAAATCAAAATAGGCATTATTACCTGTATTTATAACAAAATTCAATCTGGATACTCAGTCGCACGAAGAAACACCAACAACGACGATAAAATGGCAGCTGGCAATTTAAATTTTGAATTTAAAATGTAGCCAATAATGAAAATAAAAAGAAAGTATGTAGTATAATTTGTTGAATAATTATTATGATTAACTTTTTTATCTATTTCTTAATATTACTTAACTAAGGGTCAGTTAAACAAAAACAAAATCATTAAAACGCAAATGAGATTTTTTTGCACACCGTACTTTTCAATCGAAATTTGACAGATCGAGTTTATTGACTTTCCTATTCTCATTTGGAACGCATAGTAAGTACTATTACACATCAATTTTTTTTTCGTCGGTTTAAACTAGATGAGGCCAGTGTTTCCTATCTGACTACCCTGAGAAGAAACACCGAAACAAACTCAAGGATCAAAGTCTCTTTTAAAGTCCATATAGTAGAGGATACGGTTAAGAACGACCTTCACCGGTTTGTTTAATGGATGAAACGTATTTTATGATAAATTTAGTATATTAAATAATATAACGCGGGTGGGTTGCCTGAGAAATTCCTGGCCAAACAATTTTTTTTTTTTTTATTAAATTCACCGGTGTGTTTAACGAATAAATTTAATACTAACCGAAAGAGTGAAGCCTTTAGAACATAAAAATGTTGGGTTGCCTATTTGTTTCCTGGCATAACAATGGGTTGCCAGGTATAAACAGGTATGTATAAACAGGTGTGTTTATTTTGATATACAACAAATTCTATATCAAAATAAACGCTGTTTCATTACGAATACGATGTTATAGTGTTGTGTGCAAAAAAATCTGGTATGAATAACGGTTGTGCATTTTTCTATACAAAAAGTAAATTTTCAATTTTTAATTAATAATAATAGTCTGGCCAGGAATTTCTTAGGCAACCCACCCGCGTTATATTATTTAATACACTAAATTTATCATAAAATACGTTTCATCCATTAAACAGACCGGTGAAGGTCGTTCTTAATCGGATCTTAGACTAATACAGCAAACATGTAATAGTCAAATCACATGAGAACCATGCAGATTTGTCTGAGATGGTCTTTTGAAGAAAGAACCATACCGATTTGAGTGGACCCGTCCAGTCAGTGCAAGCATTTGTCAGTATTCGCAAAGCTCAACTCAGGACTGCTAAGAAGCTCAACGACTTTACGAAGAAAAATAAGGTGGTATATTAGAGAATAGGCTAGTTGCCGTAAAAAAATTAATTATTCCGTCTTGATTATTCAAAAATAAGGGACACGTATTTTTTTATTTGTAAATTAAACCAAAAATGACAAAGATATAGCCCATTAAAGTTACGTGTAACGTCACGCCGTGCTGAATTTTTTCGCACGGGGTGACGTCACACGTAACTTTAATGGGCTATGTCTTTGTTATTTTTTGTTTAATCGAAAAAAAAAATACGTGTCCAATATATTTGACGGCGCCGCGACATTTAGAGTGTCAAGAAACGTCAAGAATGACAGCTGACATTTGACAAGCGCGGGTTGACGTTTCTACACTCTGACGCAACTCCGGGCTGTTTTGCTGACTACCGGCGGACGGAGGATAATCCGTTGGCATCGCGTAGCAGCGAGACGTGTTCGGTGGAGCGTCGCCATATTCTAATTATTTAAAAAGTGTTGATTTGGATTCCGTCGATATTTCGTTGAAATAATAACAGTGCATTACTAATTGTCTCTAACACGTGGTTTTATTCTCCTCGCCCGCCTACCCACGATAGCTCGGCAGAAACGATGAACCCAGAATTTACTGATGATGGCCACGTGCCGTTATCAGAAGTGGGATGTGAAGGGCTTACTTCAGAGGAGAATAGCCGCACGCGATCATCAGCGCTGGCATCAGAACCAAGCCTGTCTCAACAGATGGAATTGTTTTTGTCCCGATTGATGGCTATATCGCAGCCGCAACCATCGAGCAGCACATTTACCCAGTTGATCGAATTCGATCCTGATGGCAGTGAAGCGGACATCGAGGGCTGGTGCAACGTGACCGAGATCATAGTCAACAACCGTGAGTTAGAAGGTGCAGAATTACTTTTGTTACTCACGCTTGCGCTCAAAGGTCGAGCTGCTACCTGTCTAACGCGTCTACAGGCATCGCAGCTGACATGGCCTAAAATCAAAGAAATATTGCTTGCGAAGTTCGCCAAGCCCATGCTGCCACAAGACTACTTTGACGAAATCCTGCGCTTTCAAGTCAACGTTAAAGAAACCGCGAGTGAGGCGGCCATGCGTCTTTGGAACATCATCGAACGGATTCCGCGAATGGAGATGTCTGAAGATGTCACAACGGGATTTGTATCTGCGGTCTTATGCCAAAAGGAAGCCATGATTCGCCGTGAGCTCCATTCCCATAACCTGACCACTAGATCGCAACTTCTCCGCGTTCTCAACGGAACCTCACTGAAACGAAGGCATGAGGGTGGTGATAACCATGATGCAGATGTAAAAAGGACCCGATTCAACGAATCACGCTTTATGGGAACATGTCACCGCTGCGGTACTTCGGGTCACAGAGCGATAGACTGCCGCAAGCGAAGAGAAGATCCTGCTACTTCAGAGAAGACGCGCGACCAACCGACATCCAGAGCCAGTGATAAACCAAGACCAATCACCTGCTTCGCGTGTGGACGACCAGGACACTTGGCGCCGGCGTGTCCAGACCGAGCGGGTGGCAGCGGAGCAGCGGCGGTCAAAGAAGTCCAAGTGTGTGAACGCAAGGCATCGAGGAGCACCTTGACTACATCATCCGGTGAGCCAGTTTCCTTTCTCTTTGATAGTGGATCTGCTTGTTCATTAGTAACTAAAAGCTACGTCGAGAAGTTTCCTGGTACTGCGCAGAATGATTTAGTTTATCTGACGGGCATTGGTAGAGGAGACGTGGAATGTACCTCCCAGGTTATTAGTCCCATCAATGTTCAAGGCCTTTCGCTCTCAGTGTTATTTCACGTAGTACCTGATGGTACCATTGCTGAACCAGTCATCATAGGCAGGGACATACTAGAGGATAACGTACACGTGCATATGGATAACGATCAAGTTACTTTTTCCCAACGCAAAGAAGTTCATTTTTCTGGCAAATCTAGTAGCTTTGACTTTACGAATATTGACACGGACTTACTAGGTAAGAACAGATTAGCACTGATTAGGATTTTAGAAAAATATAGCGAGTTCTTCGCGGACGGCCTACCAACGCGACGGGTTACGACAGGCGTTCTCCGAATAGACCTTATAGAGCCAAATAAGACCGTGCAAAGGCATCCCTATAGGTTAGCATCCGCAGAAAAAGAGATTGTCAACGAGAAAATACAGTCCCTATTGAAAGCGGGCGTTATTCGCGAGAGCAGCTCTCCCTTTGCTAGCCCCATCTTGTTGGTAAAAAAGAAAGATAACACTGATAGGATGTGCGTAGACTATAGGGAGCTCAATGCCAACACACGTCCCGAGCATTACCCGTTGCCCCGCATTGACGAACAGATCGACCGTCTCCATGGCGCGCACTATTTCTCGTCCTTAGATATGACAGCCGGTTATCATCAGATAGTAGTTGACCCCGATAGCGTAGCAAAAACGGCATTCGTGACACCGGATGGTCAGTTCGAATATTTGACGATGCCATTTGGCTTGCGAAATGCCGCTTCCGTTTATCAGCGATGCATAAACACAGCCCTAGGTCCCCTAAAAGACAAGGTAGCATTGGCCTACGTCGATGACGTCATGTGCTATTCGTATGACGTCACCGCGGGGCTAGAACGCCTAGACCTTACTTTGAAAGCTCTCACTGACGCGGGTTTTTCGTTAAACTTCAAGAAGTGCAAATTCATGAAAAAGGAAATAGATTACCTCGGTTACGTTATAAAAGCAGGTGTAGTGACACCAAACCCTAAAAAGATACAGGCTTTAGTTGACGCTCCGACTCCAAGAACAGCCACACATGTTAGGCAATTCTTAGGCCTAGCCTCTTATTTCAGACGCTTCATACCAAGTTTCACCCGTATAGTAGGACCTCTTTATCCATTGACAAAATTGAAAGGGCCCATCAAATGGACAGATGTTCACAATGACATCCATAAGAAAATTGTTGATATTCTTACGTCAGAACCGGTGTTAACCATATTTGATCAAAATTCGCCCATTGAACTCCACACCGACGCGAGTTCAGAAGGCTACGGGGCCATATTGATTCAGAGGAAAGATAATGTTCCTCACGTGGTATCTTACTTCAGCCGTCGAACGACCGACGCGGAATCGCGATATCATTCGTACGAGCTAGAAACCTTGGCGGTCGTTCGTGCGGTTGAGAACTTTCGCCATTACTTGTACGGTCAGCACTTTACTGTCTTTACCGACTGTAACTCTTTGAAAGCGTCCAAATCGAAAACCGATTTAACCCCACGAGTACATAGATGGTGGGCTTTCTTACAAGCGTACGACTTCGATATCGTTCACAAGCAAGGCATTAGCATGAGTCACGCCGACTATTTATCTAGAAACCCAGTTCTGGAGCCTACACCTAGTGCGCAGGGATCAGATGATCTCACCGTTGTTGCGAATAGGAACAAGAAAGTTCACTTTATAAAGCTGCATCAGGGTTGGCTAGCTGTAGAGCAAAAACGTGATAGCGAAATCTGTGACCTCATCAATAAGCATCAAAACAACGAGTTGCCAGAAGCAATTGCACACACGTATGACGTGCAGAAAGGCATACTCTATAGGAAAATTGAACGCAATAGGACCAGCTCTTGGTTACCAGTGGTACCAAGATCCTTAACGTGGACACTTATTAACCATATTCACACGGAAATCATGCATCTTGGTGCTGATAAGACCCTCGACAAAATATACGAACAATACTGGTTCCCACAAATGTGCAAACAGGTGCGCAAATTCGTAGACTCATGCATAGTGTGCAAGGCCTCGAAGGGATGTTCAGGAGCGCAGCAGGTTAGATTACATCCAATACCTAAAGTATCCACGCCTTGGCATACGATACACATAGACATCACGGGCAAACTAAGTGGTAAAAGCGATAGGAAGGAATATGCGTCCGTTATTATCGATTCGTTTACCAAGTATGTCCTCCTAGATTACACGCCCTCTCTCGATGCTGCTAGTGCAATTCAATCCCTTAAAAAGGCAGTCTGCTTATTTGGTGCACCGAAGCGTATATTAGCAGACCAAGGTAGGTGTTACATAAGTGCGGATTTCAAACGGTTTTGTAGTGAGCATAGTATAGAGCTTCACCTCATCGCTACCGGCTCCAGTAGGGCCAACGGTCAAGTTGAGCGTATAATGCGCACCCTAAAATGTCTGCTCACAATAGTAGAGAACGATACAAACAAAACGTGGCGTGATGAACTTCCAGAAGTTCAGCTTGCCTTAAATAGCACTAGATCTAGAGTAACAGGCTACTCCCCTACAGAATTAATGTTCGGCATACGAGCGAAGTCATTAGGAATATCAACCTTAACCACACATACTGAAACTGAGCCCCGTTTAGACTTAGACACGATAAGGCATAATGCTTCTGAGAATATCAAAAAGGCTGCTTCGTCAGAAGTAGAACGTTTCAACCGGGGTAGAGCAATAGTGAGACCATTCAGTGTAGGTGACTTTGTCTTTATCAAAGGTAGCGAGCGTAACCAAACCAAACTACAGCGAAAGTTCAAAGGCCCTTTTACGATCGTCAAGGTACTAGATCACGATAGATACGAACTGAGAGACATTGATGGATCTAACCGAACATATAAGTACGCCCATGAAAACTTGCGCGCAGTACCCAGGGGCTACGACGGATTGATTGAAGTAGCTACTTCATTAGACAATGAGGCAGAGGAGGCCGAGACGGCGGAAGTCCATAGTCATGAGAATGGAACGGTAACATCTGATGATGATAGTGATACAGTATCGGTATCTAGTTCGCACACTTTGACCGCAAGCTCCGACACCCTCTCTGCCTCCGAGCGTGATGAGTAGTAAGTGGTGAGTTCATAACGATTGTGTAAATCCTGTGGCTTCACCAAGAATCGATCTAGAGCATAGGGCAATGGATAGGCAGTTGGGAGTGGCGTAGTGGGTCAAGGAGGCTGGCCTAAACCGGGTCGATGCCTCTGATCAGACTACGTGGTATGTAGTGTAGGTGATCGACGGGGCTGGCCTAAACCGGGTCGATGCCCACGGTCAGACTACGATTTCTCCGGTGTGAGCTGGGTGGCATGAAATTGGTCTGGGACTGGCCTATATGGGTCGACGTTCCGAACCAGTTGATTGCAGCAGCTGTGTGTGGTTTTCGTGACTGGTGGAAGGGGCGCTGACGGGTTGTCCGGTCCACAGCACCATGTGAGTTGGTGGGTGGTCGAAGGGGCGCCTGGAGTCAGTTGTCCGCCCAGTGTGTTTAATTCCGATGTGAGGGGTGAAGATCGAGATCTTTTTAAACAGGTGTCATAAATGGGTAGCTAGTCAGGGATGGGCGAGCATGCCCAGACATGTCATACAGATTCGCATTTGGTCTTTACAGATAAGTCGAGGCGTGAGGTGTCGCACGAGGACGTCCGAATGTCAGTCCGGCCGTGACGGCGCCGCGACATTTAGAGTGTCAAGAAACGTCAAGAATGACAGCTGACATTTGACAAGCGCGGGTTGACGTTTCTACACTCTGACGCAACTCCGGGCTCTTTTGCTGACTACCGGCGGACGGAGGATAATCCGTTGGCATCGCGTAGCAGCGAGACGTGTTCGGTGGAGCGTCGCCATATTCTAATTATTTAAAAAGTGTTGATTTGGATTCCGTCGATATTTCGTTGAAATAATAACAGTGCATTACTAATTGTCTCTAACACGTGGTTTTATTCTCCTCGCCCGCCTACCCACGATAGCTCGGCAGAAACGATGAACCCAGAATTTACTGATGATGGCCACGTGCCGTTATATTTTTATAATCTAAAATACGGACTAAATAAAATGTAATTATTTTGACTCTGGAAACTACCCTATTATGAGATTGAACCAGAAAGGGTTCAATCTATGCAAAAATGTAATAATTAAAAATATCAACAGCAGAATTGCTAATGAATAACCTTGTTCTAAAATCCTGCGAAATTTAAGTGTTCCGTTGTAACGAAACTAGGGAATGCAAACCGGTTAACCCGAAAACCGAAAAACCGGTTTTTCGGCATATTTTTAATTATTAAAAAACCGGTTTTTTTTTCAAGTAACCGGTTTTTTTGAGTTTTTTTTTATTACTTTCAAATGACACTTTTTTAGCAAACATTGTTTTAAAACGCTGTTGAGGCTTGATATCAGTCGTAAGTTTGTTAATATTTATGTATCATAGTGATAGCTACATCAATTGTACAGGGCCTCAAGTCTGCTATTACAATAGTGTCACAATGGTCTATCATTGGTGTCATAATTGTCGATTTTGACAAGTTTGGTAATCTACTAATATAATGGCGTCATTATGACTTTCCAATGGTCAACCACTGACACTCCATTGAAAGAAGTGACATAGAATGGTAATCTCGTACATATTGACAAATGAATATTTGAAGTTTGCGGTAATTTACTAAAACTTTGACAGTTTATTTGATCAGTGTTTTACCATTAGAACGTTATTGTGCAGTTATTGGTTTTAATATGCTCGAAATTATCATTCTACCACAATTCTATTACAAGACCATTGACCGATCAGTGATCGATCATTATGAATTAGCAGATTACAAACTTTTAGCAAAATGACAATTGGATCGTGTTGGAATGACGAATTTATGAAAATAGCAGACTTGAGGCCCAGTTCTTCTGTTTACGATCATTAAAAATCCAGGCCGGCCGCGTGTCGTGAGAACAGGCAGTGAATGCTGTCAGGGCCAGAACTAAAATCTCGCAAGGACACCAAAATTCTTATTCGCAGATAGAATACCCACCGTTGTTACTCATCATAACATCATCAGCTTAAATGAGTCGCTTTTATAGGAGAGAGTGAAAAGATCAAAATCTTTGCTTGTTCGTTACACTGATGAAAAACTCAGGGATATTCTTGCTACCGATGAGAAAATTTTCAGAATCAAGAAATATTGCAAAATAAAGCAAAATTATCGGATGTAAGCTTGTAACTGCTTCTAACTGTCAATGGCGAGTACATCACTCACCTTCGGTTTGTCGACGACATCGTGATCATGGCTGAGACTACGGAAGAGCTCAGCACAATTCTCAATGACCTCAGTAGAGCTTCCGACAGAGTGGGTCTTAAAATGAACATGGACAAAACTAAAATCATGAGAAACAACCATGTAGCACCCACTCCTACCAAGATCGGAGACTCTGCTATACTCGAAGTTGTGAACGATTACGTCTACCTCGGACAGACAATCCAGTTGTGTAGACCTAATCTTCGTCGAATCCGACTCGACTGGGCAGCGTTCGGGAAGCTCCGCGGTAGCTTCTCGTCCAATATACCACAGTGTCTCAAGACGAAAGTCTATGACCAGTGCGTGTTGCCAGTGATGACATATGGTGCCGAAACGTGGCCGCTCACAATGGGCCTCATCAGAAGGCTTAAAATCACTCAAAGAGCAATGAAAAGGGCTATGCTCAGAGTTTCCTTGCGTGATTGGATCAGAAATAAAGGTATCCGCAGGAGATCCAAGGTTGCCGACACAACACACAGAATCGCCAAACTCAAGTGGCAATGGGACATTGCTTGCAGAACAGATGGCCGTTGGGGCCGGTTTTGGAGTGGCGACCGCGTACTGGAAGATGCAGCGTCGGAATACCTCCTACAAGACGGACCGATGACCTGGTGAAGGTTGCGGGAATCCGATGGATGCGGGACTCGATGCGACACTTGGGGGAGGCCTCTGTCCAACAATGGACGTCTATCGGCTGAAATAATGATGTGTAAGCTTCTAACTCCAAAGAACACTCAACAGGTTATCAGAGTCCTGAATGATCATCATGCGGCATCAGTAATGGTTTGGTGAGGGTATCACGGAATGACCATGGTTCATTTTCGTGAAAATGGGCTACTCTAACTTCAGCTAAAGAGTATCAAGATACTATCCTAAACGCCATAGCAAAGCCCCTTAAAGCCTCTCTCTCTTTGATAATATACTAGGGGTTTTTTCAGCAAGACTCAGCTTCCGGTCACAAGGCACGCACTACCCAGGCTTGCCTTGCACCCAGCCGGGTCGAAGCCTACAGGGGCCAGGGTTATCCGAAAGGGCGCTCGAGCCCCGGTATGAAGGCTAGAAGGAACGGGGTGGGTCTTTTAGTCAGTAAGAGTCTGACACTATCTCCCGCTCCGCCCAAGGGCGGGGGATGTCAATGCATGATTTTTTCCCACCATAAAAAAAAAAAAAGGCTTGCCTTGCAGCGAGTGTTTCGGGCTTCATTAAGGCTGATGATTGACCTTTGGCTAGCCCAGACCTCAACCCGTGAACTACAAATTAAGATCTATATTAGAGAGCATGGGGTGTATGTAACAATAACTCAAAATCCTTAAAAATTCTTTACGTTCAGCAGTGGACAAATTTCCAATGATCACCTAACAACTGATTAACATCCGTAGACTCATAGCAAGGTTCAGTTGAAAACCAGCGTCAGGCAACTGCTACGTAGTGGCCTGGCATGATGCTGAACTGGACCTATTTGGTGCAGCCGTGGGACATACAATGTAGATATATTTTAAGTTTAAGATCCCATACTATAATACATTTTTATATCATTGTGTGTACCTGTGTGCCAAATAAACGTATTTTCTTTCTTTCTTTCTTTCTTTCTTTCTTTCACCCTGCGTAAACAGATGACGCATGGTCTGAACGCTTAAAAGCCTGTGATAGGGCTAATCTACACTAATACTAATACTCGTATAATAAAGAGGTGAAGCTTGTTTTTTTTATGTTTTTTTGTTTGTAAGAGGTAACCTCTGGAAATACTGGTCCGATGGCTAAATTTTTTTCACCGATAGAGACCTACTTTGTTCCTGAGTGACATAGGCTATATTTTATGTATGCGGGCGAAGCCGCGGGCTAAAGCTAGTGGTGAGTATTTTAAGTAGAAGTATATATTAACTTCTAGCTTAGATTCTCTATGTATGACATCATTCTGAGACATTCGTTTTTATGAAGATGAATTTTTATTTTTATTTTTAACAGGTTTCATATTAGGTATACAATATATTTTTTAATAGATAAGTTCCAAGATAAGTTTAAAAATATTTATAGAGACTTTCACAAGCAAAAAAAAATTAAAATTTTCACTTAAAAATAAATTTAAAAAAAAAACTAATTTTAAAACCGGTTACCCGGTTAACCGGTATTTTTCTTAGGAAAACCGAAAAAAAAACAGGTTTGTAATTTTGGCGGTTTTTGCATTCCCTAAACGAAACCATAGCGCGATCTAATTCGATCGCAACGCCATCTATCGAGGCCGAAGACAACTAGTAAAACTTTAAATGTACGGGAATGACGTTATCTCAACGCTCAGTCACGTACCTAGTCAGAACAAAAGATTCGAGGGCGTGGCCAGCTTGAAGCGTTTGACGCTAGAGAAACGGTTGTAACTTGGCCAGGGGGGCTGGCTGGTTATTTCATGTGTTACATCCATAGCAACAAATGTGAAGTTATGTTCCGTTCCAGACGTTCTTTGAAGGAATAATAAAAAAATATAATCATTTTTGAGAGTACTAGGTATATTTTTAAATTATTATCTTCTTTATTATTCTTATATACATATTTTTGATATTTTTAAATAGTTCTTATAATAAATAGTTAAAAAAAAATACATAAAAACAGTAGTCCACCGATGTCGGGAGCAGGGTCCAAGCTACCGGTGGTTAGGGCTCCAGGGATAGGAACTTCCTCACAATGCGAGCCGTACCGAGGAGTACTGCCTTTTGTATCTGGCCCTTGATCCAACCGCGCAACGACAGCTTCGACAAATAGTCGTCGAAGCTTTTGGCTATAAGACCATTGGCGGTCACGACAATCGGCACAATGACAGCCGAGTCCACATTCCACATGTCGACAACCTCGTGTGCTAAGTCGAGATATTTGATTTGTTTCTCTTTCCCAGCTTTCATGAGATTCTCGTCATGTGGGATGGTGACATCGACATAAGTTTGTATTTCAAAGCAAGTTGCTGGTGAATAATCCTGGCCACTTGGTTGTGTTTGTGCAAGTACCCGCCTTTGGCCAAACGAGAACAACCAGAGATAATGTGTTTAATGGACTCACCAGGTCGATGGCGTGCCCGACACACGTCCACCATCCCATCCTTCGTCCATAATTGCACAGATAAAACCTTCAGTTTCCTCGAAGAGGTTGCTGAAACGTAGCCAGGCGACGGACGCTCCAAAATCTACATCAGGCTCATGAAGAGCCCGATAAAAGCGCCATCAGGTCATCAGTTGTAAGTAACACAGGTTTGCGCCAGTTCTCTTTAGCCATGGACAACGGGGTGAGTCCCTTGTCCACTGCGACCACATCTCGGTGCATACCCACATCGGTTTTATGAAAGTATTCTTTGAAGCTGCACACTTAGCGGTTGTGTAGGGTCTTCGCGTTTAGAAAACCTCGACCTTCACACTTCCGAGGGATGTACGTACAGTCTCATAACCGACGATCGTGGGTGATGCATACGATTTGCGGTCAGCAGTGTACCGACCCGTCGATCCAGAGCGTCTAGCTCGGTCTGAGTCCATTTCAGTATGCCGAAAGAGTACATTAGGACCGGCATAACCCAACCATTGAAGGCGCGCACCTTATTACCACCTGACAGAAGGCTGTTTAATACCTTCCTCAGGTGGCCAAAGAAGTGCTCCTTCAACAATTGCTTCATGTCAGTAACGTTAATGCCTAACGCTTCCGACATACCCAAATAGGTACTTATAGGTTTCAGTCGAGGGGAGGGATCTAAGGTATATGGTGTAGGCGACGCGTGCTTATTATAGCTGTAGTTTAATGGTTTTCTTGTATTGTCTAATTTTGAGTTTTTAATTATACCGATACCGATGTACCTACATTTGTATAAATCTGGTGTTCAAGGCGCGGGAGACGAAAGCGAGGGGAACGGGGGGCGCGGCATAGCGCCACTGTAGCCAGCATTAGAAGTTTATTGATCTTTACGAACGATTGCGCACAGACGTGTTTGCTTCTCCTAACCCTTCACCCTTACGACAATCAAGTGTTTCACTATATACGTCCACATCCCCTTCATATGGAATCCGAGAGTTGAATCCCCTCAGATCCCATAATCTCCTCTCGCTTTACATGCATGACTGTACATTTGTCCACACCAAATTCCATCCAGATGGCACTACTGAAAATTTCAGTTACTTTCAGTATTTCCATCAGTTGTAACTTGTTGGGGGCTATGAGTTTCGGATCGTCCATGTAAAGAAGGTGAGATAGAACCTGACCACCTCTTCTCAACCGATAGTCCAAGCCTGAATTCTCCAGCAATGTGCTTAGAAGATTCAGGGCTAAGCAGAACCAAAGTGGACTCAGACTGTCGCCCTGGAATATGCCCCGTTTAAGCCATATAGGCTCATCGTCCCCTCGGATCCATCGACACCCTGGATAGCGTAGGACTGTGTTCCATTCCCCCATACATGACTCAAGGAAGGTGCGTAGAGTTGCATCTATTGTATACAACTCCAACACCCTCATGAGCCATGTATGTGGAACAGAGTCATAGGCCTTCTTATAATCTATTCAGCATGTCGACAAATCCTTGCGGGATCGAGAAGTCTGTTGGCTTATGGCCATGTGAATGAGGAGTAGCTCCTTAGTACCGCGTGACCCGTTCCTACATTCATTCTGAGAGGCAGACATAATTGAGTTATTTTCAATATGGTTGTTAATTTTTGTTCTCAGAATGGATTTAAGAAGTTTATAGACCGTCGACATTATTATCAACAACACACAACAACAACTTATTTACAACTTTATTGCACACCTTAACATAATAAAGGACAAACATTTATAAAAATAATTGTACAATAGGCAGTCTTATTGCACAAGGCAATTTCTACCAGACAACCTTTGGATGGACTGAAACGAAAGGAAAAAGATTTCGGGCTGAAAGTGTACAACAAATTATAGAAACAATGTAAAAATAAAATAAAAAAAGACGTGTGGCACTCGGGGACTGCCGCGGTAAAGCTATTGCATAGCATTTTTTATCAACTTATGCAATAGACCTCGCCAACAGCTGCTTAACCTCTTCCATCCAAAACCAGACCTCGCTAACAGCTGCCTAACCCCACCCATCCAAAACGCCGACAGCTGCTTAACCCCACCCATCCAAACACAGACCTCACCAACAGCTGCTTAATCCCACCCATCTAAAACCAGACCTCGCCAACAGCTGCTTAACCCCACCCATCCAAAACCAGACCTCACCAACAGCTGCTTAACCCCATCCATCTAAAACCAGACCTCGCCAACAGCTGCTTAACCCCACCCATCCAAAACTAGACCTCGCCAACAGCTGCTTAACCCCACCCATCCAAAATGAGACCTCGCCAACAGCTGCTTAACCCCACCCATCCAAACACAGACCTCGCCAACAGCTGCTTAACCCCTTCCATCCAAAACCAGACCTCGCTAACAGCTGCTTAACCCCACCCATCCAAAACGAGACCATGCCAACAGCTGCTTAACCCCTTCCATCCAAAACCAGACCTCGCTAACAGCTGCTTAACCCCACCCATCCAAAACGAGACCTCGCCAACAGCTGCTTAACCCCACCCATCCAAACACAGACCCCGCCAACAGCTGCTTAACCCCACCTATCCAAAACCAGACCTCGCCAGCAGCTGCTTAACTCATTACCTTGCTATCATCATGAGGCGCAGCTATTGCATAGCTTCTATCGCGGCCCTTGAGCGTGGAGACCGAATCCAGAAAGAAATTAATTGAAGTTACACTTTTTGAGCGTGATGACCGATAAGAAAACAAATGAGTGGGGGGTGTTAGGTTATTTTCGTTACGGAATTTCTGGATTCGGTCTCCACGCTCAAGGCCCGCGATAGAAGCTATGCAATAGCTTAATAAAAATATGATACATAAATGAAAAACCAAATAATAAACTAATAAATATAAAATATGATTACTATTAGAAAGGAGAAGAAGAACTAAAGTGATAGATAATGCTTCTTCACCATTTTTTTGAACGTTGGTTGGTAGCGTTTGGGCTTGCCTCACTTTTACAGGTAATGCATTCCACAAACGAGCTGCTTGTATCGTGAAAGACTTATCAAAGAACGACGTGGAATGCATATGAATACTAAGTTTTAGATTTTTAGATGACCTCAAGGACCTAGAATGTGTGTCACAGAGGAACTGAAAGCGTTCTTTATGATTAAAAGGAGTCGAAGGATCAAAGAGTACTATCACTTGCAAAAGTCCATAAGAATTCTTAAAACTTATTCGTTTGACGTTTAGTTTGACTTACGACCTTTTATTTTCAAGTTTCGCCAACACATGATTGAAATTCACAATTTCATCAACTTATCATAAGTCAAGATGGCCCAGTGGTATAGGCACACAGTTTGAAGCGCAAATCAGTGTGCCGCAAGTTCAAATCCCACGCAATTATTGACTTTTTGTAAGTTCTTACCCGATTGGAAGTTATGTATTTGCATTACATATATTAAATTATTCTTTAACTTGTTCACACATTTCTTAGAGTTAGAAAGGTAGATCACAAAAAAACTAAATAAAGAATTAGATTTCTGCGAGGTAGACATGAGTTTTAACTTAACCGAAATGAACTGTCGTTTGGTTGTAGTTGTTGGTTAGTGACGTGAGGTTGACAGTATTGTAATATTCGCAAAATGCAGGCTAATATTAGTATTGAAGTGAGGGCGACTATCATTGGGCTGCATAAAAGTGGTCTTAATAAAACACAAATATCTGAAGAAACCGGACTGAATGTGAGTATAATAGCTATTAATGAATTGTAACTTTATTACAAATTAATCTTCTAATTAAAACGTATGCCATTTATGAATCCATTCATCGTATCTTTATGAGGTTTAAAAGAGAAATACGTAAATCGTTGGGTTTATTGGATTGGTTATTGGATTAATAAATGCAGTTTTATTTTAAAACTAGCTGCTGCCCGCGACATCGTCTGCGTGAAGGCTCTACAGCACCAAAAATACCTAAGATGCCAGTGTCGCTATAGTATTATAAGTAAACCACTTTTAAAATTATTAAAATATAAGTTTTTTTTGCAAACGAAGCAAGTGAAGAGAGTTATATGGGAATCCTGCTGAGTTCAGTCATAAGATGTGACTGAAGGAAATAGAGAAAATAATGCAGGAATACATTCCCGGACACAAAAGAGTAAAAATACGTACAAAGGTATCATACCTTACAACACTTCCCTATAAACTACGTTGGTAGTTATGCTGCCAGGAGCCAAAATGTAAAGAGAGTCAGTACTGGTGACACGGGAGCAAGCGTGTGAGAAACAACTCGTCCTGAGGTCGACACCCGCTGCCCTCAGTGTCTGCCCCTGTGACTTATTGATGGTCATCGCGAAGCAAACACTCACGGGGAACTGTACGCGCTTGAACTGGAACGGGAAGTTGTGAGGTATGAGGGGAATGTGTGGTATAAATACTGCCTCGCCGACGCCACAACCCGTAAGAATTTCCGCCTCAAAAGTTTGTCTGTGGAGCGAGATGACTTTAAGGCGGGTCCCGTTACACAACTTCGGAGGAGGTAGGTTCCGAAGAAGCATAATCGGGACACCGACCTTCAGTTTGATGGTATGCGCTGGAAGTCCACTTGCTGACAGGGAGTTCAGAAATTCCACAGGATAATGTGTGGCGTCATCTTGCTCGACAACAGTGTTCATCGAGGTATAGACCACGTCATTCCCCTCAATTTCCGAGAGAATGCATTCGTTATTTGCTGCAGCCTGATCATTTTTGGGCGTCGGCGTTATCGCTAACACACCCAAGAAGCTGTTGCGGTATACGACTGATGTCCCCGTACACACAGCGAATGAGTTCTTCTAAGCTGGATACCACTCTACCGAGAGACTCTGGAAGTACCACCTGTCAAAGTGCCTTCGCCAAGACTTAGAAGGACATCGGAGAATTCTTGCAATGCTCGTGCATTGCCGCCGAGCCGAGCTCTCATATTAATGGTCAAGCACAGCGTAAGAACTCGTGACCACAACGAAGATCGTTTCAACGAAGCATTCACCTCGTCAGCCCTCGATCCCCGCGTCACCACGGGAAGTGTTTGCCGGAAATCGCCACTGAACAGAACTGTGACACCACCTATCAAATGTTCGTTCCTGCGGATGTCCTGCAGGGTTCTGTCCACGGCCTCAACTGCCTTCCTATTGGCCATCGTACACTCATCCCATACGATCAGAGAGCAATCCTTGAGCACGTGTCGCTTATCGCTGTTACGTGACACACCACAAACAGATGTTTCGGCGCTCTCTATATCGATGGGAATTTAAACATGGCATGTGCTGTCTTGCCACCCGGAAGCAGTATGGCAGCGATTCCCGACGACGCTACAGCAATAGCAATTTTGCCTTGCCTCTTGACCTCTGCAAGTATGCCAGTGGTAACAAATGTTTTTCCTGTTCTACCAAGAGCATCCAAGAAAAACATTTTACCCTGGTTTTGCCCAAGGCTTTCAAGTACGGTGTCATTTGTTTTTGCTCTTAAGAGAACACGGTGACATGGTCATTTCGTATGGTGGTAATTTCGCTCGGCTCGTAATTTGTTTCAGCGTTATACTCCCGATATCCACGGCCTTGATGCGGTGATGATTGGGGAGCTGGTAACCCATATTCGATCAGCGGATTGCCGCCCATAGAAATGACCACATCTTGAAGTGAACTGAGACAGGTGTTCAGCACGCGTTCATCAGTTACTTCGACTTCGTCTCCAGTAGCACGCCTCAAAGCTCGTAGAAAATCTTCAGACAGATGATGGCGATACTTCTCCCACAAAGCTACCGGGTTCGCGACTCCACAAAACATCAAGATGACGGCAAAAAGATGACGCATGCGGCTGGGACTGTCACTGACGCTCGCCTCCGCGAGGATCCCAATTTTGGTCACCGTCGAGAAGGTGACGTGCTACGCAGGCTGCGTGGTAAGTGGGATACTCCACGCCATCAAATGTCCTCAGAAAGGCGAAAGACGTTGGGCCTCGGACAGTGTGAAGTAACAACCGCAGAAAATAGCATTCGCCATTATTTGGATGCACGGTATAAATTCTACCCAATGCGGCGTCCTTGAAAATTCCCGGAAAACCTTCCACAGCACTTCCTCGTCGATGTCGGTTAAATACACCACTTTGCTTGTCGTACGTGTAATATGAAGGCACCTCTTCATACGTAAGGGATCTCGCAAACTGGTCGACTTCACAGACCTGGAAAAATGTCACCATGTAATACTTTTTTTTTTTAATTGTCTTACTCAACTCTACTCAAGTTTTTTCAGGGTTTTGTTGGAACTTGAATTTGTCAAAACGAACTATATGATACAACTTTAATGAAGAAAATGCACATCACATCACATCGCCATCTATGAATTTTAAGAATAACTAACTACATGATCAAATTTAAATTATTAATTTCCAAAAAGTGATAACATGTAACTTGATTTGATTTTTATGAAATCTCATAGATGGCGCTGCTTCAAAATTGTCTCTATACTACTAACATTCATTAAACTATGTTTCTCTGCCCAAGTTACTTAAATGGCGTAGTTTTAATGGTGTAAAGCTAGATAATAGCATGGCTAACTCAAAAACAACATTTAAATATGCATCGTTAGATTACACGCTGTCACAGAATGCTTAAGAAAAATAAAGACTCACAGCTCCTCCTCCGTAGGTGATAGCGTGATAATATGTAGCCTATATGTTGACCCGACCTCTTAGTAATATTTATGCAAAATTTGAAGTAAATCCATGCAGTACTTTTTGAGTTTAGCCCGGACATACATACAGACAAACAGACAAACAGATAAACAGACAAACAGACAAACAGACAAAAATTCTAAAAACTATATTTTTGGCTTCCATATCGATTGTAGATTACGCCCCAAGTATTCTTTTAAAAAAATATTCAATGTACAGTTTTGACTTTCCTACGATTTTATTATATGTATAGATTATATTAAATAATTATGATTATTAACATTTTATATACTTAATGAAAATGAAGTGAAGTAGGTATAGCTGCCTAATATATATTTATTTATTTTTTTATTTTAGAAAAATACTGTAAATCTTTGGCTAAAAAGATATGAGGAAGAAGGTAGCCTTGCTAGTCGAAAGAGAAGTGGGAGACCGAAGCTTATTAGCGAGGCGCAGCGACGACATATGGTGGACGTATACGAAACGAATGGTTTCGCACCAACGAGACATTTTGCGGAATTATATAACACCTCGATGGATACTGTTCGCCGTGCACTTCACGCTGAAGGCGTGCATCACAGAAAACCTGCTAAAAAGCCGTACTTGACAGAGAGGGACAAACAAGAACGATTACGTTTCGCACTAAATATTTAATGTTAACTAAACTAAATGGCCTACCATTTTATTTTAACATATCTGTGATTATTCGTTAACAAACACTGTATTATATTGTGTTTACTTTCGTTTAAAACAGCTATATCTTTTAACTTGTGCCATCGCCTCATCTTAAGAATGCAGTGAACTCGCTATCAATTTTGTTGACAATAATCATGAGTCTATTTCGTTTTTTATTCTTCTACCCGCACTGTTTTAACATAATACTATAGTTCAATTTATTTTTCTCATCTAATTGACGATTATCTTGTGAGAACTAAAGTTCTTTTAACAGAAATTGAGGTTTGGTTTCAATCTTCTTTTCGTCAAGAAAATGAACAATTAAGCTATGACCTCAATACATTCATTGTGACGTTACACAAAAATAAAATGTTTACAAAGTCCAAATCATATATCACTTTTCAATAAATAACTGGATATAAACAATTACCTATATTTTATTTTATTAAAATTTGAATATCCGTTCATTGGGTGTAATTTATCTATAATATGTATGTATTTAGAAATATATAAGTATGTTTATCAGTTGTCTAGTACCCATAACACAAGCTCTGCTTAGCTTGGGACTAGACGGCGCTGTGATAGTTGTGGAATATTATATTATATTATTATTATTATTATTATTGTTACTTTATTCATATTATGAATGGACTAAGTGGGTATACTTCCAACAAACAATCTTAGGCGTAACATAGATAACGGTTACAAGATAACTTTTTGTCTAGGTAACAATTCGACGTCACAATTCTCATAAATGTTTAATTTGTAAATATAAAGAATAAACATTTTTATTAAACACGTCTTTTTATTTCCACCTTGTAACATCGAAAAGATGTAACAACTAAATAATTGCAAATTACGAATGTGATTCTTCTTGTGGTTAATAGATCACATTCGTAATTTGCAACTATTTAGTGCAAAAAATGCAATAGTATTTTTCATAGAAATATGTATAAAAAAACAACTATATCAATATAGATTGGGAATTTTCAAAGTAAGAAATAACTGCAACGGACCGACCATGATTTGAACTCGGGTTACGTGATTTGCGAATCCAACACTTAGTTCACACGGCTACCAGCACATGACGTAGTTGGGCGAATTTTATTAATGCTATGGTAAGAACAGAAAAATAATAATGTTTTTAAGCTCAATGCGACGACAGTTCCTTAGTGTGTGTTATCTGTGGAATGTGGATACTCATACATGCGCACACATACGCACGGAAGTATCGCGCTCGCTCGGTTCGTAGCAATGTAATCTTTAGCGTTCCTATGGACTTTTGCGGCCTTACTGTACATTGCAAAGCAAAGAAAGTATGTGAACATTCCGGCGAAGGTGAATAGGAAACCATTTGAGCTGAGTACGGAATTCAGAAACATGGTCATACTTGCGCAAGCCAAATATAAAACTGATACAGAGATTTTGAAGTCGCTCAAACTTATCCGATCAATTTTGGTTGAGATCAAGATAGCTGGCATCAGCATAGCCCAGGATTGGGAGAAGAAGAGATTGTGCTATCGCAATTTTAGTAGTGATAGGAAGAAAATTACGAAGGCGCCTCAAGGAGCCCGCCGAAGCAAACAGTTTACGACTAACTTCCTGCAGTTGCTTAGTCCAGGAAAGAGTGCTGTCGATATAAATCCCCAAATTCTTCATCGTGTGAGTTAGAGAAGTTATGGTGTTATTGAAATAAACCTGGGGAAGTGTCGACCAATGTATCTTAGATACAGTTCGGGAACTACCAACAACAATCACTTGCGTCTTGGTTGGATTGATCTTCAGCTCAAACTCAGTGCTTAACATGAACATGGAAAAATAGTGGCAGATGCAATAAAAAAGTGAGAAAAAGGTGACTATAAAAAATATACAAATGAATATTGAGGTTCATATTAGATATATAATTGTATCGTATCTCAATACAATTATATAATATGAACCTGAATATAGTTTGTTCAGAATCAGTAACTGAATCGATTTCAATCATTTTTACGCCATGTTATATTTTATTCCAAAAATATTTTAAAAAAGGTCACAAGTTGGACACCACCGACACTAAGTATAAAACAGGTCACGGCATGTCATAGCGGGCATTAGGTACCGGCGCACAGCTGGTTGCGGAAGCAAAACAACCCCTTCAGTCCGTTAGTCACCCGGGTGGCCTGGTGACCATGTATTTATGTTGCCAACCAGGTACCATAACGGGGTTACAACTTTATGAATTTTCATAATACAGTGTTGAAATTTTGTACATAGGTTTTTTAAATAAAAATACTACAGACAGACAGACGTTTCAGAATTCACATTTTTGTTTTGCATTTTTACAAAATAAAATAAGGTGTTACATCAGAGAATTATTAGATTGAACCAGAAAGAAAGGGTTCAATCTACACAAAAATTTAATTATTATTAAAACTTGCGCATATTTAAAAGGACTAACGTTAAGCTCAAATCTTGTGAAGTATAAGTGTTCCGTTGTAACGAAACCATAGCGCGATCTAATTCGATCCCAACGCCATCTATCGAGGCATGAGACAACTCTATTCATTTCAACAGCAGCTGTACTCCTAGCCAAGTTGATAATCTGCAATCGTTAACACTTGTAGAAAACTTCAAATGTACTGGAATGACGTCATCTCAACGCTCAGTCACGTACCTAGTCAGAACAAAAGATTCGCGGGCGTAGCCAGCTTGAGGCGTTTGACGCAAGAGAAACGGTTGTAACTTGGTTAGGGGGGCTGTCTAGTTATTTCATGTGTTACGTACGTAGCAACAAATGTGAAGTTATATTCCGTTCCAGACGTGCTTTGAAGGAATAATAAAAAAATACATTTTTAGAGTAGGTTCTAAATAAAAAAAAATATTATTATTCCATTCATTTATTATAATTTTACATCGTTAAATATTCGTTTTAATCCCGTGGAGGGTCGATCCAGTACATGAAACACTATCGATTTGTAAAGATAAATTAAAAAATAAAGTGCCTTTTTTTCGGTGGGCTACTATTTTTTTTATATTTTTAAATGTATTTTTTATGTTATGTTTTAAAGAAATATTTAAAAATGTGATAAATATGTAAACACCGCTAAATTTTGATGGTTTTAATCCCGTGGAGGGTCGATTCGGTACAACACTATCGATTTGTCAAGATAAAATTAAAAAATACTTAAAATACCTTTTTTTCAAAACTCGTATTAATTTACGCATCTACGAAATTAATTTCTTTAAGAAAACGTCAGCTGAGCGAGTCCAATGACCTTTAGGTAGTAATCAGCGTCATTGAACTCGCTCAGCTGACGTTTTCTACGTTTTCTTTTAACAAAAGCGTAGGTCTCTATGGAGAAGAACGTGCAAGAAACTCCATGGACCCTCTTTTAAATCATATTATGTGTTACATATTATAATGCTTGGTTACATATTACTTGTTGCTTCTAGCATGTGAGCACAATGTCGATATTGAAATAAAAATGTAAAATAATTAAAAGATAAAAACTGAATTAAGCCACTGGCAGCTAAGAGATGACCAGTCCCATCTGACGGCACTCGTTCACGAGAATGACGCGTGCATCAGCCCCACTCAGCTCAACCAAGGGAACTGAATGACCCAATAACACGTGCCACCAACAGCGAGACATTTGAGTGAGCATGACAAACTCTCAACTGCCATGCTCGTAATGTCAAAAAACCGTAGACCGGACTTGGGTATTGCACTGACCGTACATTGCTCGGATCAACTGCATATACTTCCCAGGCACACCTTTCTTCTTACGGGCCCAACACAGAACCTTACGAGGTACCCGGTCATATGCCTTTTCGAGGTCAACAAATACCATGTGCAAGTTTTTATGCGCATCTCTGTATTTCTCGCACAGCTGGCGTATAGCAAAAATGGCATCTGTTGTACCCCGACCAGGCATAAAACCGAATTGTTTCTGTGAAACATTCTCTTCTCTCAGTCTCCTTTCAATAATTTTCTCCCAGACTTTCATAGTATGTGACATTAGCTTTATTCCTCTCTATTTGTTACATTCAAGCACATCACCCTTGTTTTAAAAGATGGGCACCAGGGAACTGTTGCACCGCACCAATCATCAGTTATGGTTTCTTCTTGCAACAACTTATTGAAGAACAAAGCTAACCACGTCCATCCATCCACTCGCAGCAACTTCCACACTTCAAAGGGTATTCCGTCTGGGCCAATTGCCTTACCATTCTTCATTCCATTTACAGCTATTCTGACTTCATCCATACAGTGCTCCAGTCACCTATTCGATTCAGATGTATATTAATAGTCTTATTGGCATCACACAGCTCATCGAGACGGGATTGTGTGTATATTTGAAGATCATCAGCATACATGTGGTAGGAATAAGAAAGTCGTTGAGTGATAGCATTAATAAAAAGTGCAAAAAGTAGAGGAGAAAAAACGCCCCCTGCGGCACACCAGCAGTTGTACTACACCAAGAAAGAAAGTTTCTTCAATGCAAACACACTGCCAGCGACTAAAAAAAGTAACTATTAAACCAGTCAATTACCGAAGGAGATAATATGTTATAATAATATATAAGGCCAAAGGATGCCAAGCAAAATGTCGAAGTCAACAGTATTAAAAGCATTGCCAAAGTCAAGCAGAGCAAGTACCATGCCTGACCTGATATCATCCGTGATAGCTGAGGTAGTGGTGTGTCCAGGTCGAAAACCGGATTGACAAGAATTTAGCAGATTATGCTTGGAAAGGAAAGTGATATTATGATTCGGTTTGAGAATTACAATTCATGTTTCGTTCCAAATGTTCTTTGAAGGAATAACAAAACGAATTGACATTGACATTAGGAACGTCATCGTGAAATCGTCAAAAACGTGCGTTCCGTATTCCATTTTCAGCTTAGATGTTAAACTTTAGAAAGCATTGCATGCTTCTCACTCATTATGAAAATTATATTAAGTTATCTCTTTCTACTGCTTTATGCTCGAAATTAAAGCTTTGAACACCATTAACTGTTTTGCCTTGTGATTGTGATAATAGCAAACAATACTTTTTCGTAAAATATTCTCATTAGAAAATGTCCAAAAATGCTCATGTCGTGGACGGTGAAGCTTCAGAATCAGATTCTGAAATAGAAATTGGAAGATCTCCGGTATGTATCAACCTATGTTATTAACTTTTGTGGTTTAAATTGACCTTGTTTACTTTTGATAATACTTCTTTTTTAATTATTTGTAATCTCAAATAGCGATAGCAGTCGCTCTATAAAGTTTAATTATCAAAAAGTTTTCTATTTTTTTTACTAATTAGATTTATTAATCAAGTAGCTGCTGCCAGAGGCATCGCCCGTGTGATATTTTTTTTTTTCGCTGGGTAAAAATCATCCAGATAACATCCCCTGCCCTTGGGCGGAGTGGGAGATAGTGTCAGACTCTTACTGACTAAAAAACCCACCCTGTTCCTTCTTGCCTTTCATACCGGGGCCGAGCCTCCTTTTCGGAAACAGACTCTTGGCCGCAGTGGCTTCGACCCTGCTGGCCCCGACGGTTGCTGACCACTCCTTGAGGCGCGCGGGAAAAGTACGCGCCGTCGACGACTTGGGCTCGATCCGGACGGTTACCGGACGGTCGGACAGCGAGCTACCCATTGCTCGCAAATCCATTCAATGCTTTTTGCGTAAAAGAGTAATAAATATCCGTACATACAAATTGTCGCATTTAACTATTTATAGGGTTTTGATCATCATCAAAATATTATGAGAAGTATTAAACGTAAAACTTGGGTTTTAATTTCAGGATCTAGACATATCCATAAACACAAAATCATTTGTGATACCTGGAGAAGCACCAGAGTCGGATGATGGTAAATTATTATCTTTGTTTTAATAGACATTATTACAATTGCCGAAACGGATCTTGAGCACTCGGCGTCAGAGTGGGGATCGCTTTGCGCATTCCATACATTGGCGAGCCAATCGTCTTCGTTGTTAGATACATACAGCAACGCAGGGAATGAATCAGGAGTGTCGTCTATGACGCGATGGCGCTGCGAGCCAATCACTGACACTCCCCGCCCCCGCTTCTCACTTCGCACCATTAAACAAACCAAATATTTGACTTCTTGAAGCCAGCGCTCAAGAGCCGTGACGGCAATTGTAATTCTAATTAATTGTTTAGAGTCCTGAGTATAAATGTAGATGGATGGAGAGGGAGGCGAAAGAAACATGGATGGATTGTGATTTGTGTGAGAAGTGATATGAAAGAAAAGGGAGTTAGTGATAGTGTGACAGGTGACAGGACAGAATGGATGAAAAAATCGTGTTGCTATGACCGAAAGTAATAAGGGATAGGGACAGGAAGAAGAAGAAGATTAATCTTATAATATAAAAATGAATCGCAAAATGTGTTGGTAAGCGCATAACTCAACAACGCCTGGACCGATTTCGATATTTTTTTTTTGTTGTCTTCGTTATTATGAGGAGAAGGTTCTTATGGAAAAAAAAAATGAAAATTAGGGTAGTGTAGGGTCTCTACCCTAAGGTAGAGTAAGGTAGAGGAGGGTAGAGTAGGGTAGGGTAGAGTAGAGTAGGGTAGAGTAGAGTAGGGTAGAGTAGGGTAGAGTAGGTAGAGTAGGGTAGAGTAGGGTAGAGTAAGGTAGAGGAGGGTAGAGTAGGGTAGAGTAGAGTAGGGTAGGGTAGAGTAGGGTAGAGTAGAGTAGAGTAGGGTAGGGTAGAGTAGGGTATAGTAGGGTAGAGTAGGGTAGAGTAGGTTATAGTAGGGTAGAGTAGGGTATAGTAGGTAGTAGGGAAGAGCGGGAGCGAAGCCGCGCGGGTAAAGCTAGTCTAATATAAAAATCAATGCCACTTTTTGTTGTAATTTTGTAACTCAAGAACGGGCTCACATAGGTGAACCAAATGTTTAGGCTTTGTTCAGACTATTTAGTAGATGGTTTATGTGAAGTTTGGTAGGGTAGAGTAGATTCAGATTCAAATTCAGATTTCAGATTCAGATTTATTTATTTGTAAACAGGCTACAGATACACATGAGTGTGAGATGTGACTTTGTTTTTGGTTCTCTATGCTTAGCCATTAGGCATACAAATGTTAATATTTAATCATTTCATTATTTATTTTGCAATATTTAATAGTAGGGTAGAGTAGGCTAGAGTAGGGTAAAGTAGTGTTGAGTAGAGTAGGGTAGAGTAGGATAGAGTAGGGTATAGTAGGGTAGAGTAGGGTGTAGTAGGGAAGAGACCTCCTTCCTTCAAAAACCATCACTGTCATTTTGTACACATTACAATAGGACTTGGTTGGCACTAGTGCCAGATAAACCATGTAGTCATCATTTCAGCCGATAGACATCCACCTGTTTCAAAGAGATTATAAGTGTGACAGAGAAGGAATATTAACCAAGAGGTTTTATGATCATGTGGAGCACGGTTCTAGTAACAACACTACAATTGACGTGGCCCTCATCTAGGCTTAACGTTTTAAAAAAAAAATTAAACATTATCTCAAAAGAACAGGATAGGGAGCATTCAAGTATTACGTAACGCAATTTGGGGGGGTGGGGGCTTGTAAAACGTTACGGTGCGTTACAAAGGCCGGGAGGGGGAGTATTTAAACAACGCGTTACGTGACATTTATATTTTGCGTTACGTAACATTTATTTTTATGTTAATAAAAAAGCTAGGGAATTAGAATCTTCCAAATCAACAACCCTTTTCGTTTACGGGGAAACCCTCAATAGTATTGTACGTTACTTTTATTTTTGTTAACATATTTACAAACCTTTCGTTAACATAATTGAGACTTTAATGGCCACTTAAATGTTACGTAACGTTTAGGGAGGGGGAGGGAGGGGTACAAAAAAACGTTACGGTGCGTTACATGTCTAAAATCTTCAAAAATTGCGTTACTTAATACTTGAATGCTCCCATACTCATAATATTATCTCTACAAATATTTCAGAAACAAAGCTGACCCTGCCTTCAGACCTATCAGAGCCTGACGTTCCTCTGCACAGCGTACTCCGACCCTCGTCAACGTCCACACCAGCACATGCTACTATTTACAATTCTTTGCTACATCAGAAATTGTGTAAGTATTGTTTCAGTAAAATAAAGATTATTTTGCAAATATGGATAACAAATATAACAAAAATATAGGGAACAGGTTCAATCATATTTTAGCACGTAGGCATGCAAAAGACATATAATATTTTACATACTACCACTAAGGGTCTAAACAGACGGACCGCATTTCAACTGCAATCCAACCGCAAATTGCAGTTTAAGTGCAATTTGAATGCAGTTGACACGACTGCAATAGAACTGCAAACACGACTGCAATAGAACTGCAAACACGACTGCAATAGAACTACAAACCAAACGTGCAGTCCGATTGCAGTCGTGTGAACTGCACACATACTGCACCATACCCACCCGGCGCGGGAGGGCGGTGCGTGCGGGCGGGGGGGTATGGTGCAGTTCGGATGCAGTCGGTGTGCACACACGACTGCAATCGGACTGCACGTTTGGTTTGTAGTTCTATTGCAGTCAACAGTCGTGTCAACTGCATTCAAACTGCACTTAACTGCAATTTGCGGTTGGATTGCAGTTGAAATGCTGTCCGTCTGTTTAGACCCTGAGTATAATTTTAAAATAATAGGTACCCAATGCAGTATAAACAAGTAAATATAAAGAAAATATTATTACTACACACTTAAAAAATCTTTCTCATTCAGGTAGTCACTTAAGTTATAATATGCTTTCACCACTAAAAAGCTTCGGAGTTTTTTTTTTTTAAATAATGATAATGGAAGCTCTTTCCAACTCAGGCCCTATGCAGAAAGAAAGCTGGCAACCTGCTCCGATCTACCAGCGCTTATCGGCGCTAGTCCACTTAGCAATAGCTACATAAAGCAAGCAGGTTGATAATATAGATAAATAAAAAAAAAAATGAGCGTGCATATGAAAACAGATTTTTACCGCCACAAAAGTTTACTAGTTTTACAGTTATTTTCTTCTCAAGTGTATTGAAAAACGTCGTATAATACACGTGAGTAATTAATGATTACCGTTCTCGGCTCTCTTTAAGACCCTCGCCATGGCTCGGGTCTTCATACCACCTCGACGGTAATCACTAACATTACACACTTATATAATAGGTTAGTTGCCGTAAAAAATGTAATTAGTCCGTCTTTTATATTATTCAAAAATAAGGGACATGTATTTTTTTATTTGTAAATTAAACCAAAAATGACAAAGATATAGCCCATTAAAGTTACGTGTAACGTCACGCCGTGCTACATTTTTTCGCACGGGGTGACGTCACACGAAAAAAGAAAAAATATGTGTCCAATATTTTTTTATAATCTAAAATGCGGACTAAATAAAATGTAATTATTTGAACCCTGGAAACTACCATGTTATATTGTGTTACAGGGGAGTGTAACGTCTCACTCAGGGCTACCCTAGAAGGATTAATCAAACATACAACTGACATTTCTGTGGAAAAACTGACCAGAGCTGATAAAACATTACTCAGTGTACAAGTAAGTATACAAATCTACTGGGACTAGGAACGTGAAATTTTGCACAAGATCCTTTTATGACGTAGACGACCACCAGGGATTTAAAAACACCTTCATAAAATATCAATTTTATAGGTTTTTATACCAATTTAAAAAAATAAATAAAAAAAAAAGGTTACAGAATTATAAGTGTTACATGTTGAATTGGTAACAGAATGAAATATGTAACACTTATACACCACAAATTTTTAATTAGTACAAATACTTAAAGGGCTTATTAAAAAAGCCCTTGTTATTATTTAAGTAAAGTCTCAATAAATAATATTCATAAACAGCAAAGTTATTAGCGTTTGTGTTTATCCCAAAATGTCTCTCAATTTATGGAAATATTGTGCAGGCTATTGATTATGAATGAATAAATGACGATTAAAATGGAAAAACACTGCCCGCAGTATTTTCTACTAGAATCTATGATGAATTTACCTTTTCGTGGTCAATTTTAGGATTTCGGTTTTTTCTACTTTTGAATACAAAAATATGATCAGTAACGGGTACCTCATTTCTTTGTGTACTAATTAAAAAGTAGGGGTGTATGTTTGTTTTCAATGTGTTAACCCAAAACACTTAAAAAAGTGTAACCGTAACATATCTGTAACTGACATAAAAGTGTTAACAGTGTTAATAAGTGTAACAGGTAAACGCAGCGTTGCCCAGGGACTTAAAAACACCCTCATAAAGATTACAGAATTATAAGTGTTACATGTTGAATTGGTAACAGAATCAAAAATGTAACACTTATTTATATGTTTTCAATGTGTTAACCCAAAACACTTAAAAAAGTGTAACCGTAACATATCTGTAACAGATATAAAAGTGTTAACAGTGTTAATAAGTGTAACAGGTAAACGCAGCGTTGCCAAAGTTACAATTTACTTATTTATGGTACTGTGCAATTATTTATACCTAAAGCTATACTAAAACTGATTATTTCAGTTACACATATTAACACTTATTAACACATATAACAGGTTACAGTTTGATTTGGTTGCACTTCTTAACACATATAAAAAGTTACAGTTTGATTCGGTAACATTATTTTATCTGTTACATTTAAAAGTGTTTTTCTGTTAAAACTGTTTTAAAAAACAGTGTTAAAACACATTATTATGGTTACAGTTTGAGTCCCTGAGTCGAGCACTAATAGAGGATTCTCCTAAATAAGCATAATCAGCTTTTTAATGTTCCCACTGCTGGGACTGAGGCCTCCTCTCTAGGAGAGGGAACGAGCAGTATTTTACCACGCGAGCCTATTGCGGGTTGGTGGATATCACATTTTTATTATATTTTTTTTCGTGATGGGAAAAACATCTAATGACATCCCCCGCTTTTGAGCGGAGCGGGAGATAGTGTCAGGCTTTTACTGACTAAAAACCCACTCCTGTTCCTTCGTTGACTTCGTACCGGGGCTTGAGCTAGTTTTCGAATTAACCCTGGCCCCAGTAGGCTTCGACCCGGCTGGGCCCCTGCTGTTGCTGACAGCTCCTTGAGGCGCGCGGGAACAGTGCGCGCCGTCGACGACTTGGGCTTGGTCCGGACAGTTACCGGACGGTCGGACAGCGAGCGACCCGTTGCTCGCTGTCCGCAAGCCCGCGCCTACGGTGGCCGGAAATCGGGATCGGAATCCCGGCGGCAGCTGGGGCGCTGTGAGCGCCGCCGTGGCCTGATGCGGTCGGCCTCCTCCTTCGCTAGCATTACTGCTTCGCAGAAGGAGGCGACCGCCTGCCACTCCTCCTCGCTCAGAAACATGACCGCCGCCGAAGATGTCACATGTCTTTAAATTTTTAGTTTTAGGACATATGCATTTGCCAGGTTCAATTGTATTTTCAAATCATACATACAAAATATCATCCAAATGGGTCAAGCTGTTTAGGAGGAGTTGACAAACACACGTACAGACGAATGATATTCAGGGTTATTTGTAAAACACTAATAACCTTGCAGGACTGTATTAGTAACATCATAAACAACAACTTTTGTTCTATAACTTTTTACAAAACATAACACATTTACCAAAAACAAACCTTCAAGATTTCGTTGTTCTATCTAACACATTTCAATTCTGTACTTTGCTATACCCATCAACGACTGTATGACGCGACGTAACCGCATCAGGCACCACGCTGCCCGATTCCCGCTCCCTCCGCTATTGTACTATCGCTTGCTTCGCATAGAGATCGTAATATTCAGAACGTTCAATTTAAATATTTTTATTTTTGAATGAAAATCTTATGAACTAAAATATGATGATTTTTTAAAAGTCATAGAACAAAAGTTGTTGTTACGATGTTAGTAAGTAATACAGTCCTGTAAGGTTGTTAGTGGGTAAAACTGTACAATACTGGACGCGGAAATAATGGGTTTTCTTTGGGAGGGGAGGAAAGCCCCCCAACTCCTCTGTCAAAATGGCGTCAAAATTACGAAAAATTGTCGATTTTAATTTTTTTTTTTTCTCAAAAAATATATTTTTCCTAACATTGAGACTTTGCATAATTACTTTTTAGACATAAACCTCTACAATATAAAATTATTAGCTCAAAACTCCACGTCCAGTATTATAATATAATAATAATAATATTCCACAACTATCACACAACGCCGTCTAGTCCCAAGCTAAGCAGAGCTTGTGTTATGGGTACTAGACAACTGATAAACATACTTATATATTCCTAAATACATACACATTATAGACAAATTACACCCAGACACAGAACAAATGATCGTGCTCATCACACAAACATTTGTCCTGGTGGGAATGGAACCCACGACCTCCGGCATAGCAGTCAGGGTCACTAACCACTAGACCAACAGGCCTGTCAAAATTGTCTGTCTGTATTGTACAGTTTAGCCTTGATAGTGTTTACAAATAACCCTGTAAGTATATAAAGTTACCATTGCTCTTTCCAGGAAAGCATGCGCGCTACAAACGCGAACCTCACATTGGCGAGAGCTCGGTTGAAACAACTGCATGCAGAATTAGAAAAAGCTAACTGCAGTACAGCGTTACCTACTGTTAAAATTAAATGAATTATTAATCAATATACCTATTTATTGTTATCAAATTGTGTTTCATTTTATACCAGGCTATGAATTACGAAGCGGTTTTCACCCGCGTCCGCCGCGGTTTTAGGTCCGCAGCTTTTTAGGGCCTGCCCTCACTTGAGACAAGACGTCTTAGGGTCAACTCACAACGAAAGAGCGGCGAAGGGCAGGGAAGCGCAGCGACCCGTTTACTGTTTATAGAATTCGCCGGAATTCCCGCGGCCCCGCGGGCATCCGCGCGTCTCGTTCGAGTTTCTCATGCGATAATAAGTATTATAGAAATGAAAATAAAGTTAACATTCATATGACACTGAAACTGCGCTCCGTTTCGCTGCGCTTCGACGCTCTTTTGGTGTGAGTTGAGCCTTAGACAGACTTCTCTAAAACTTTTCAGACAAGTCTGAGACGTTTTAAACAAAACAGTTTTGTCTACAACACAGGGCTGTTGATAAAATATCGATATTTTGTTCGAATCTATTTTATAGGCTTTTGTCTTGAAAAACAATAGTAAGTCGGCTCAAAAATAATTTACTCAATTTATAATAAATTCATGATATTTATTAAACAAATTAAATTATAAATGTATGAAAATGTAGCGTTCTCAGTAATTATTCTTCAATTGTTTTACAAATACATGTTTACATGTTCAGCTGTTTGCGTGCTGCGATAATATCGATATTTACAGCCCTAAAGCACCGTGTCGTAGACAAAACAGTTTTGTCTAAGACGTCTCTGAATAGACTAGTGGCCGTAACAAATGTAATTAATAAAAGTCCGTCTTTTAGATTATTCAAAAATAAGGGACACGTATTTTTTTATTTGTAATTTAAACCAAAAATGACAAAGATACAGCCCATTAAAGTTACGTGTGACGTCACGCCGTGCTGCATTTTTTCGCATGGGGTGACGTCACACGCAACTTTAATGGGCTATATCTTTGTTATTTTTTTGTTTAATCGAAAAAAGAAAAAATACGTGTCCAATATATTTTTATAATCTAAAATACAGACTAAATAAAATGTAATCATTTTGACCCTGGACACTACCCTATTGTCTGAGACGTTTTAGACAAGTCTGTCTAAGACGTCTTGTCTCAAGTGAGCGCAGGCCCTCAGAGTGCACGGTTGTTTGTGGCACCCGTTGCACCGGCGGGCAACTAGTAGCAGGGGCGTACTGTGGACTTATTTAAACGTGGGGCAGAGGCCCATCAGCGAGGCTTTTTTTCTGTCATAAATTCGAAAACGAGACAGCGACTTATAGCGAATGACATAGTAGATAAATATATCGACGGTTGAAAGGCAAAATGGTGTAAGCAACATTGAGTAAACTTTGCAAAAAGGTGATTTAAAGTTAAAATTTTGAGTTCACTTTTGTAAAGTTTACTTTATGTCGCTTAGATCATTTTGCCTTTCAACCATCGATATGTATTTATGTAGGTATATCTACATAGAGTGTCGATTTATTTACGATTGGAGACCTGCCGATTTAATAATAAGAAAGAATATTTTACGGCTGTACTTCAGTGATTTATCCAGCTTTGTAATTTATTACAAAGTTGACGCTTTTCCTCGGGCCCCACCTAATGATTTTACCACGGGCCTCGGATGGTATAGTTACGCAACTGCGCAGACCTATGAATTGTAGAACAAAACGCTAGTTGTTAAAGATCCGTCGCAAACGCGAGGCTAAGTGTAGATAAAAGTCTTTTAAATAAATATTCTTATGAATCAACTAGCCAATTAAAAACCAAAATAAAACACATTTAAAAAACTTAGATATTTAATGTCAAATTTATATAAAATTAAACAACTGATAAAAATGACGCATAGCTAAATGGTAGGTATTTGAGCATTTTCACATTTTGAGTTATACTATTTAATTATATTAGTACATAGATGTCTATGGTAAACGTAACAAATTTTACTTAAAAAAAAATGTTTTGTCTGAGTCATCCTTAATAATCAAATCGATAAAAAAATATATCGATAAATTGTATTTTATTCGATTGTCAAAAATCACGCAAGATTTTTTTACAATAAAACAAAGTTATGTTTTCATTCTTTTGTCAAAATTAACAATAAAAAAATAGATATTTATAAACTTCATAAAAGAGTGGTTTTGGCATGCCAATATTGGTAATTGCCATATCCCTAAAGTAAGCCAGACACGCCAGGGTATACCTGACAGGTTTGCCTGTACAGGTGAGTTGTGCAGGTAAACCGGAGAGTGTATGTTGCACGACTGTGCAGGTTCCCACACAAACTTACCTGACAGGTATAACCTGTCAGGTACCTACACCCTAACGTGTATGGCTACTTTTACATTATACAGCCAAAGATTATAGGTAGAGGTAGGTAGGTATATTTTTTATAATGAAAATATTGAGGATTAGGATAGAATAGAATGATCTTCATTGTAGGTACACGCAAATAGTAGATAACAAAACTTTTAGGGTGAGTTGCACCATTTAACTATAACGATAACAAAGCCGTTAACAGTTGTCAAATTGTCGAATTGAACAATAGGAGGCCGTTTCACGGCTGGTTATGGTTTAGTTGTCGTTATAGTGAAATGGTGCAACTCACCCTTACAGAAACTCCATGAGTAAGATGGCGGTCTTACTTCTAGACATAGACAATCTTAGGATGAATCTGAAGAATTGAAAATAAAAAGGAGATAGTCTGTGGTGTACTGCTAGCAAATTAACTCTAGCTGCTTGCGTCGGATAAATCCGACGAATGATTTCGCGTCCTATTCACCAGGGCCGTGTTCGCGACAGGGTACTCCATCCCGTTTAGTTCTTCAATCCCCATAGGTGATAGAAGAGCTGACGAGATGGAGTATTTGGTCGTGGATGTGCGACGCTGGCGGTATAAAAGCGAAAGAGTTTGTCGGATATATCCGACGTAGGTGGTTTAAAGGTTAATAAAATATCTATTAAATTTTACATTAGAAACGTACTTTAGATTAGCACATTCAGAACGGCTTTTTATCAATTTTGATGAACAAATTACCTTTATTGCCACGCCAAAACTATATAACACTTTCCCTTTGAAATAAGATTAGGTATATAAACAAAACACTTCTTACTGTCCGTTCAACCGATTTTGATTAAACGCAAAATAGTGGTTACAATACCAACTGTTGACTGCAGCTGCTGTATACCATGCCATCAAAGCAATAAAAGTCAAAATCGGTTGAATATATTGAATAGGCCTACCATTACGTGTGACCAACGCATACGCCGCCAGACACGGTCCATTATAGCCACTTCTCAAAATTGTAATCATCGATAATATACCCCTATTTTTTAATTAGTACACAAAAAAATGGGGCTGCATCTGTACCCGTTACTGATCATATTTTTGTATTCAAAAGTAAAAAAAAAACGAAATTCTAAAATTGACCACGAAGAGGTAAATTCATCATAGATTCAATCATACATAACAATTGCTAGTAGAAAATACTGCGGGCAGTGTTTTTTCCATTTTAATCGTCATTTATTCATTCATAATCAATAGCCTGCACAATATTTCCATAAATTGAGAGACATTTTGGGATAAACACAAACGCTAATAACTTTGCTTTTTATGAATATTATTTATTGAGACTTTACTTAAATAATAACAAGGGCTTTTTTAATAAGCCCTTTAAGTATTTGTACTAATTAAAAATTAGTGGTGTATAACATTATAACACATTCCACTTTTTACTTAAAGTCCCGTGAAGGCCTATTCAGTGATCCGGCTCGAAAGACCACAGACAAAAAAGGTTTAACCGTCTCCGTCGGATATATCCGACAAACACTCGCATTTATTTCGCCGGGGTTGCATATCCTCGACCAAATACTCCATCTCGTCGCCTATGGGGATTAAAGAGCTAATCGAGATGAGGTACCCAGCTGAAAACACGCAACCCTGGCTGGAATAAGACACGAGAATACTCGTCGGACAAATCCGACGTGAGTGGCAGTGGCGTAACTATATCATCTGAGGCCCGTGGCAAATTCATTAGATGGGGGCCCCCGATAAATCACGTTACGTTGTGATTTCATTTTAATATTTTTTTTAAATATATTTTGGGTTACTTCTTCTGAGCTCGCGGCCTCTAAGACCGGGGGCCCCATCGGCCTAAGGGCCCGTGGCATTTTGCCAGCCTTGCCACCCTATAGTTACGCCACTGGTGAGTGGTTAAAAGGTTTTTTCTAATCTTATTTCAAAAGTATACGGGTCTAAAAAACTACTTGGAGATTCTATACGATGTTGCCTCAAATCCCCAGTCAGCCATTTTGTCGTCCACCCACTCTCTGAAGAGAGGCACGTTGGTGTAGACTGCTGGAACATCCTGCTGGCCGCATCCTATGCCCCAGGCGACCAGGCCTGTCAGTTTGTAGCGGTTGTTGCCGATAGGACACGTTAGGGGGGCGCCACCGTCACCCTGGAAAGGAGATGCAATATTGTAAGTGGTGGCCGAGTGATAACTGCCCCTATTTCTGAGTTGTCGATCGCGGGACCCACCCAGACGCAATACTTTGTGTAATTTATTTCATTCATCACTGCTCTCAAAACGGTAAAGGAAAACATCGTGAAGAAACCGGCATATCCTAGAACGGAAAAATTTGAAGACATGTGACATTCACCAAACCGCACTGGTCCCGCATGGTGGATTACGGCCCATTCAGTTCTAGAGGAGGCCTGAACCCCAGCAGTGGGAACATTAAAAGGCTGTTAAGCTTTTGGAGGTATGCGGAACAGAGAGTAAAGTCCCGCAAACCTCCGTTGAAAAGGGAGGATCCTCCGACCAGACAGGTGTTATTGTCTGGTGGGCGACTGCCCGATAGATGATTTCGGGCTGTCGTATATGTTCAAATCGCGCGGAGAACTTTAATTGCGCGATGCAGGATTTCGTATATTCTTCGTAGTTCTTATGTGGCGCCATAGATGTCGCTACATCACTCCCCTCCGGAGATCGGAGATCGATGGTTCTTAATGCTTCATGATGCGTGCCAGGCCAGTAATAGGTTGGTTCCAGTGGGTCGGAACCGATGCCGCATAGTTCTCGGTGAGTCGGAACTGTCTGCGGTGATGCCCCAGTGAGTCGGGGTGTTGCTATCCCAGTGAGTCGGGATAATGCCCCAGTGAGTCGGGGTGGTGCTGTCCCAGTGAGTCGGGATGATGCTGCAGGCTCCAGTGAGTCGGAGTAGTGCTGCTGGCTCCAGTGAGTCGGAGCGGTGCTGTGCGACGTAGGGCTTGACTGTTGGCGTCGACCAGGAGAGGTTCTTCATAGCTCTTCATGTGACTGGCCGAAGGTGCGGTGTGCCAAGCCAAGGTCGCTGATGAGGCTGAAGGTGATGACCAGGTATGACCAGGTAGGCATGCTGGTGGTCAGGATACCCTATATAGCCGTGGGTGCTGGCTGTATGGCTCGCTGCTCGAAAGCTTGAGGAAGTGATGATGACGTCACGAAGTAGTAGCTGCACGAAGGCTGCGCTGACATATCACGTCGGGGTCACCAGTTTGGAGGTATGCGGAACAGAGAGTAAAGTCCCGCAAACCTCCGTTGAAAAGGGAGGATCCTCCGACCAGACAGGTGTTATTGTCTGGTGGGCGACTGCCCGATAGATGATTTCGGGCTGTCGTATATGTTCAAATCGCGCGGAGAACTTTAATTGCGCGATGCAGGATTTCGTATATTCTTCGTAGTTCTTATGTGGCGCCATAGATGTCGCTACAAGCTATTGATGTGTGACCTGGTCTCATCATTTTAACCTGCATACGTGCACTACTGGACATAGGCCTTCCAACGGGTTTCATGCGTCGCATCTATCGAGTTCCCGCAAACCTCACTAGGTCATCGGTCTACCTTTTATGCCGGGAGTATGTACCATAGCCAGGAAAAATGCCACAACATTTGAACAAAGCAACACAGCTCAAAAAGATGGGCAGATCAGGTCCGCTCCACACTGGACACCCAATTGCACGTCGCACTTCATGACGCCAAGAACCGTCACAGATGGCGAGACACCAGTAAAAAGCTAATCCAGCGGAAACTTCACGACCCTCAGGAATGAGGAATACGGCCCGAGAAGGAAGGAGGACGATGTACTCTTGGGATACTTTTCTACAATCACGCGGGCAAAGCTATTACCAGCAGCTAGTACTCCCATATAGCGTGGAAGTAACGATTACACACCATGTCTTTAAGCCGGACTGGTGAAAGGATGACTCAGTCTAAGTGTGCTGCCCATAGGACAGAGATCGTTGAACACCCTTCGACGCTTGGCTGCTCTTCTGATGACAACTAACCTGACAGGTATCCTTTCCGGCTTCCCCACCAGCGCAAACGAAGCTATTATGCAGCTTGAAGTTGTGTCCCAGCCGGGTCCTCTTCAGCAAGTTGTTGCAGCGGGTGTAGGGCACCATGTCTACCTCCACCTTCTTCAGGATCACGGCGTAGCGGTTTGATTGACCTGGATAAGGAAGCATAAGTTGTATTTAATAGTTCTTTGGTAGTGAAACTGTACCAGCCCGTGTGTATTTTATATACTGGCTAGCTTTTGCCCTCGGCTTCGCCTGCATACATAAAGAAAGAAAGAAAACTATTTTATTTGACATACACACTCGTAGATACACAGACACACAATGTAGTAACAACATGTGGAAAAAAAAATATAGCCGATGTCACTCAGGAATAAAGCAGCTTTCTGTCGGTGAAAACAATTTTCCAATAGGACCAGTACTTTCAGAGATTACCTCCTACAAACAAAAAAAAAAAAAACTTTACCTCTTTATAATATGAGTGAAGATATGCTCACGCTAGACCACTATATCATCTGATGGTAAGCGGTGATGTGATCGACGATGGAACACGCTTGTCTAGAAGTAACCTATTCACTTTTGACTTAAAGATCCTTAGGTTGTAGCTATTAGGAAACAGACTCCGGCAGGGAATTCCACTCCTGAGCTGTACACGCTACACACTATTTATCTGGAATTCCGGTGCATATTTAATTAAATTTTTCACAGCTTCAAGGTACCGCAGCAGACCTGAGTACACCGCTAAATTTTTTAGACTCGTATTAATTTATGCATGTACGAAATTAATTTCTTTAAGAAAACGTCAGCTGAGCGAGTTCAATGACCTGTAGTTGTAAAATGTAAAAACTACTCACAGATCATTGGACTCGCTCAGCTGACGTTTTCTTAAAGAAATTAATTTCGTACATTCGTAAATTAATACGAGTTTTGAAAAAGGGTACTTTATTTTTTTAATTTTATCTTTACAAATCGATAGTGTTTCATGTACCGGATCGACCCTCCACGGGATTAAAACGATCAAAATTTAAGGGTGTACTTATATGGTATTAATTTCAACTCGATCCCACCTGGCGTTACCTATATAAAGTGTCTTACAGACAGACAACAAAGTATCCTATAAGTGTTCCGTTTTTCCCTTTTGAGGAACAGAACCTTAAAAAAACAGTCCACTCACCAAAATGCATCTTTCCCCATCCATTAGCGACGCAGTTCTTGCTGCTGTCAAAGACTTCTTCGTAGTCTGGCATGCAGATGACATTGATGTGCTCGGAGATCTCCAGAGGGTTGTCCAGCCGGAGGAGAGCTATGTCGTTCTTCAAACTCTTAGGCTGGAAATCTGAAAGGAGACGAGAGAAAAACTGATTAGATTATCTTCCTTAAAGGGGTTGTGCTCGGAGTTTCCTTATGCGATCACACCAGAAACGAAGATATCCGCAGGAGAACTAAGGTTACTGATATAGCCCGAACAATCGCCAAACTTAAATGGCAGTGGGGGCACATTGCTCACAGGACAGTTGGTCGGTGGGGATGAAAGGTTCTGGAGTGGTGACCACGTACCGGAAGACGCAGCATTGGAAGACCTTCCACATAGTGGACCGATGACCTGGTGAGGGTGGCAAGAATCTGATGGATGTGAGACGAACAGAACCGTTCATTGTGATTTATGTCCAACTGTGGACTTCTTTCGGCTGAATTGATGATGATGATGATATTCCCTAAAGGTGTTGCGTTAGCAAACATGGACGACGAGCAATGGGTACCTAGCCGTCCGGCCAGTCGGTAAGGAACAAGCCCGAGCCGACGGCATGGAGTGGGTTGTATTTCGCCACGCAACACTGTGGATTGATGGAAGGGCCTCCTACCTGTGCGAGGGAGTGGGTCATATTCCACCATGTGAGAACACTGCAGGTTGATGGATACTTTGGAGGTATGCGGAACAGAGTGTTAAATCCCGCAAATCTCCATTAAAAAGGGACGATCCTCCGACCAGACGGGTGTTATGTCTGGTTTGGCCAACTGCCCAAGAGATGGTTTCGGGCTGTTGGATAAGTTCAAATCGCGCGGAAAACTGTAATTGCGCGATGCAGGACGTCGTAGTTTAGTTTTATGGTGCCATCCCAGAAAAGATGAAAGAGGTTAGAAAGGAAATACTTTCCGATTTGTACTACAACGAGTGTCGCCGCTTGTCTCCCACCCTTTAACTCCACTACATGCAATAAACCAATACGACGCGCATTACGCAACTAACAGACCACGCACACTTAGATCGCAAGTTTGCTATTGGTTGTGTCAATTATGAGCATGATTATATTTTGAGGCACGCTTTCCCCGCCCACAAGCCCATTCTAACCTCTTTCATGTGTTCTCTGGGTGCCTTAAATGTCGCTACAATGTCACAAACTCACAAGTCTTAAATCTTGGTTCCGGAATATGTCAGTTTCCTAAGAATTACTTACTTTCGTGAATAATAGTGCTCTCTACTACTCTCTCTTCGTAAGGGTAGATCTCTTTGACGGTCTGCGTGTCCCATTCACCAGCTCTGATCTTCAAATCTCCAGGACCGAACCTGGAAAACGGCATTTATTTAATAACTTATAAACTTACTTATAACTTTCTTCTTTATAGATTACTCGGATCGTATATAAAAATATTTTAATCATTCTTTTTTTTGTTTTGTTCGCCAGCATACAGAAAAGGTTTAAAAGTAAAACAGTAAGTAGGTTGGGTAGGGTAGGTAGGTAAGTAGGTAGGTAGATAGGTTGGTAAGTAAGTAGGGTAGGCAGGTAGCGTAGAGTAGTTAGGTAGGGTAGGTAGTCCAGTTACGTCGAGTAGGGTAGGATAGGTAGGGGTTTTTTAGTTTAGATAGAACGAAAATATATTATAATTAAATTAAAGACGCAATGTCATACACACAATTAAAATTGAATACAAAATGTCATCAATGAACCGTCAAACGTTATTAAATAACCCGCCCCTGATCATTCCCGGTGCAAAAGTGCCCATGACACTCGCCGCATTACCACGCTGAATAGCGATAGCCATCCTTTGCACCAAGAACGACCCAGACCGGGAGTCACCTGTTGCCTCCCAGAGCCTACGTCCCAAATCCCCCACAAAATACTTTGCCTCTGTACTCCAACTGCCCAGAGTCTCCACAGCAACCGGCACAAAATGGTAAAGCTGCTCCAAGGAAGCGTACTTCTGCCTCTTTTTAGAGCAGGCGTCTTCAGCGGCGGCAGTGCTGACGCAAGTTGCGTCCCAGATCAGACACTTCCCGTTTTTCCACTTTCGTTTAGATAGTACCTACCCTATACTCTTGGTACTCGTAGTTAGTTAGTTGACGGGAACGAAGCCGCGGGCAAAAGCTCTATTTAACTTACTTCTGGGCGATATGAGCTCCTGTCATGACCACCTGAGGATGGATGAGCACGCCAACTCCAGCGTATGAAGAGTTGCGGTTGTCCAACAGGGCGACGACCCAGGGAAACTCGCCGAATTGAGATTCTGCACCCTGGGGAAGACGGAGAACTTTTGTGAGATCATTTTCACAATAGGGTTATTCCCAAGCATGCATGCTCGGACGTTAACCGCATCGTCGCTTGATGGTATATTAGTGTCTTTTTTTTCAGTGGATGAAAATCATCCAAATGAAGTACCTCGCCCTTATGCGGAGCGGGAGATAGTGTCAGTCTCTTACTGACTAAAAAACCCACCCCGTTCCTTCTTGCCTTTCATACTGGGGCCAAGCCCCCCTTTCGGAAACAGACCTTTGGCCTCAGTGGCTTCGACCCTGCTGGGCCTCTGCGGTTGCTGACAAATCCTTGACCGGACGGTAGGACAGCGAGTTACCCATTGCTCGCCGTCCGCAAGCCCGCGCCTACGGTGGCCAGAAATCGGGATCAAAATCCCGGCGGCGGCTGTGGCAAGAGCGCCGTTGCCTGATACGGACGGCATCCTTTGCTAGCATTACTGCTTCAAAGAAAAAGAGGCGCGAGAGATCGCCGCCGTCGATCGCCCTCACAAGGACGCGGCGATGTTCTGCCCAAGCGGGGCACACCTCTACCGTGTGCTCCACCGTGTGTTCAAACGCGTGTCTATCAATGACAAAATGTGGTATGTTGGACGAGAAGATACCGCGTACCTACATTACAATTCACGAATGATGGCGGTCGTGAAGTTTGCGCAGAAGGCTGCGCAGTAACGTGTTTTAGGAACCACATGGCGACGTGCGTGTGCGAGAAGAGTGTAGTAAGCGCTAAAGTTCGTAAAGGCCACGGCCGCCATCATTCGTGAATTGTACTGTAGCTTCTCGAACGCTGCCCAGCCGCGTTGGATTCGACGGTTGACTTCTTTCTCGAATCCTACATTTTTTGACATTCTTAGGGTGAGTTGCACCATTTAACTATAACGATAACAAAGTCCGTTTCACGGCTGGTTATGGTTTGGTTATAGTTATAGTTAAATGGTGCAACTCACCCTTAATTTCAAAAACAGAATTAAAGACAAAGCTGTCTTAAATCGACATCTATCGTGATCCTTTACCTTCTCTGAAAAACAGGTCATTGATGGTTTTTCAGGTACCTTCAATATGGAGATATTAGGAAAGGGTCAATGTACTTTATTTTAAGTTTATCTGGCGCCTTGTTTTTTTTATTATTATTGATAGGCTCGCGTTTGACCACTATCTCACCTGATGGTAAGTGATGATGTGGCCGACGATGGAGCACGCTTGCCTAGAAATAACCTATTCACTCTTCACTTAAAGACCCCTAGGTTGTAGCGATCAGGAAACACAGACTCCGGCAGGGAATTCCACTCTTTAGCTGTACGCATAATGAATACGTTTCCAAAACGCTTTGTACGAATGGGTGGGATATCCACTCATTCGATGACGCAACTCCGTACGTCTAGTGGTCCGATGATGGAACGGACTTGGCGGAATTAAATAGCTCAATTCCAACGCACACTCACCGAAGTGTTATCGATAGAAAACCATCAGGCCAGCAACTCGGCGTCGAAGCTCAAGGCTTTGGAGCTATGACTCTACAAGCGCATCATCACCGATGATCCTCTTGGTCCGCCTCTCAATCGACTCCAGACTCCTTGTATAGTTCAAAATAAAACTTACAGTCCCTCCAGTAATGGTGACTCCCAAACCCTGAGGGTTCCTGTAGCCGCATCCTTTAACCTTGGTGGGGTCTGGTTGGGGCTGCGGCTTGGGCTGGGGAGGCACCTCTGACGGGTCCTTGGGTATGGCGCAGCAGACTTCCACGCTCTCCTGGCAATGACGGTCGATTGTGTTGTCGTCTTCGCCGAATCTGGGGAGAATATTCAAAATTGGTTACTGGATGTTTTTATTTATACTTGATATTTTGACTGGCCTGAAAAATCATCCAATGACAACCCCCGCTCTTGGGCGGAGCGGGAGATAGTGTCAGACTCTTACTGACTAAAAGACCCACCCCGTTCTCTCTAGCCTTCATACCGGGACTCGAGCGCCCTTTTGGATAACTCTGGCCCCAGTAGGCTTCGACCCGGCTGGGTCCGTGCTGTTGCTGACAACTCTTTGAGGCGCGCGGGAACAGTGCGCGCCGTCGACGACTTGGGCTTGGTCCGGACAGTTACCCATTGCTCACTGTCCGCAAGCCCGCGCCTACGCTACGGTGGCCGGAAATCGGGATCAGAATGCCGGTGGCGGCGGCGGCGGCGATAACGCCGTTGCCTGATGCGTTCGGCATCCTCCTTTGCGAACATTACTGCTTCGCAGAAGTCGGCGACCGCCTGCCACTCCTCCTCGCTCCGGACCATGGCCTCAACCAAGGCCTGGCGCGAGAGGTCTCCGCCGCCGATCGCCCCCACGAGGGCACGGCGATGCTCCGCCCAAGCAGGGCACACCTCGACTGTGTGCTCCACCGTGTCCTCCGGGCATTCCGCACAGTGGCGACACCCGGGCGTCACTTCCGCACGAATCCGGTGCAGGAAACTCCCGAACGAACCATGTCCGGTGAGGACCTGCGTCGCGTGAGGAACTCGTATTAATTTACGCATGTATGAAATTAATTTCTTTAAGAAAACATCTGCTGAGCGAGTCCAATGACCTGTAGGTAGTAGTCGGCGTTGCGTACAAACTACCTACAGGTCATGGTACTTCACTTTTTATACCTACGCACGGTGATCGCACACTAATGAGCGCTTGAGCCGGAACTGTTCGACGAGCGGGCCGAGGCGCTCCGAGATATCGTGTCCGTGAGCGGTGTCTATGTGTGCGATGCTCGAGCGCGCTTTGTATGTAGATTGACTTCTGTACCTATCAATTTTGTGCTCAAGGGGTTAAAGTTATCCTTACCTGATATCCAAAGTGCCCCATCCAGTGACACTTGCGTTATTAACATCGACTCCTACGTTGTTCGCGTCACACAGGTAGTAAGGCACGCACTGACATGACGTGCCGTCCTTGTCGACGAACGTAGTAGGTGCTTGAGTTGGTTTTACGGTAATCTGAAAACAATTTTTGAAGTTGAGATTTTGAAGATGGGTCTACAGTACCCTGGTGTTAAAGAAGACACATTGAGCTTCAGAAGACATTCTGTGCCCTTAGATAAATGACTTTTCTGTTAGGTTAAGGACGCGTTGCTTCACGGACGGATAAATTAGAGCGGGACGAACTACAGGGTGAAAGGAACAGGGCTCCACAAACTATAAGGGCTTGTTCGGTAGACGAAACTGAACAACCATCCACAAGAATTACTTTCCGGACACGAAAAAAAAAACCGGACAGTTTGTATGGGGAGGCTGTCTTTAGTTGCCATATAAAATGTATGGACAGATCGGCGTACGTGTGTCTACCTTATTCGTCAGTCTGTGAAGCTACGTGTCTATGAACTGTAGGCCTTAGCGTTCCCGCCAAACGATCTTAACCTCTCAGGCACCAGTGTACCGAATATGGTACACCTCATACTAACTTAAACCTTAATACATAAAAATAAGTTTCAAGTTAGCTGGTACCGAGGTGTACCAAATTCGGTACATTTGTGCTTGAGATGTTAATCTTATTTGAATCACATTGTACAATGACTATTTTTTCTAAAAACTCATTGTGCCTTTTCAACAGTTGAGTACCGGAAAATTCTGAGATGAATCATGCAGCCAGTGTTTTTGACTTATACCAAAATTCCCATAGAATTCCATGATTTCTGAAATACCCGAACAATAGGGTAGTTTCCAGGGTCAAAATAATTACATTTTATTTAGTCAGTATTTTAGATTATAAAAAAATATTGGACACGTATTTTTTCTTTTTTAGATTAAAAGATATAGCCCATTAAAGTTATGTGTAACGTAACTTTAATAGGCTATATCTTTGTCATTTTTGGTGTAATTTACAAATAAAAAAATACGTGTGCCTTATTTTTGAATATTTTTAAAATACGGACTAATTACATTTTTTACGGCAACTAGCCTATTCTATAGAATCACTTGATTAAGCACCCATGCAATGTTTTCTGAAAATGCATGATATCATGAGTATGAATGATTAGTTTTATAAAGTCAAGTAAGGTTAGATAGTGTATTTTAGCGTAGGGTTTTATTATTTATTTATTTTGTAATTTACTGTTATTATAGTTATTAAGTTGTTTATAAGTGTAGATAATTAATTAATTTATAATAGTGAGAATGTAAATAAAGTTTAATAAAGTTAGTAAGGTTCCATATCTGGAACTTCATGAAATTCCATGGAGAACTTATTGGGACAAAATTAAATCCCTAATTGTGCCTTATAGGAAATGTCCATGCATTATTCAGGCCAGATTAGAGTATTATGACCATACGAGATCCATAAAAGGATCACCTGAAAATACATACTTGTGACTTGACAAGCAAAGATCGGAATGGGTAAAGTGTTTTTACGTAATGTTCCATAAATGGCACATCGAGAAATTTCATTGAAAACTGTTTTGACAATACAAAATAAAACCCTAATTTTGCTTTGTACCACATGGCCATACGCCAATCATTACATGATTAATCATGTTATGATCGTAAGAGATTCACAAATGGATCACCTGGAAATAAGTACTTGTACCTACGTGACAAGCAAAGATCGGAATAGGTATACATAAAGTTCATAAAAGTAATAAACATAGAGTTAATAACTATTCTAAAATCACGGAATCATAAATAGACCATTAAAAAAAGATACATAATTGAAAAATAATTCATATGCCAGTTGATTCTTTGATATGGGTCTCATTCATACCCTAGAGTTATGGGATATAAAAAAACACGTTGTAATATACAAGGTGTAAGGGACAGCCCTCCACAAACTTTAAGGGCTTGCTCAGTTGACGAAACTGAACAACCTTGCAGAATATTTTTTTTAAGGAAACGACAAAAAAAAATCGGCCTCGCCACACAAACTGTCCAATCAAGTTTATCATTTTGTATGGCGAGGCTGATTTTTTTTTTCGTTTCCTGAAAAAAAATCTTATGGAAGGTTGTTCAATTTCGTCTACTGAGCAAGCCCTTAAAGTTTGTGGAGGGCTATCCCTTACACCTTTTATACAACGTGTAATGTTAAATGCGCAAAACCTCAGACACCCCAAATGATTTTTAATTCAATTGACCTACCTAATTCTGAGAGAAAAAAATCACTTAAAAAATGTAAAAGGTTTAATTACCTACCTACTATTTTAGTTTGTTTTAAATATGTATCTACATTGAAATAAGAACTATTATTATCGCTCATATGAGAAAATTTTAATTGGATTACAATCGTTTGTGATTGTTTACGTACGTGAGCGGTTTGCGCACGTGATGTCTTGACCTATTCATAAAGAGACAGGGCAACATTTTTAATGAAGATTTTTTTTTAACATGTAACCTATATTTTATGAGTGGTTCAATTGATTCTACGTTCGATTCAATTGATTCTAGGTTCGTTATTCTGATCAAACTATTTTCTGAAAATACCTTGTATATGTTTAAGGAAAATGAAATATTAATTCCTATTATAAATGAATATTTTTATTTATCCGTATCCATAAAATCAATTTATCGAAATGATTTTTATTGAAAAATCTCCTCACAAAATGCATTACCAGTTTCCATCACATTAACAAGACAAGTTTACCTACTTATACGAATATTTTAATTAAATGACATCACCGATTGACCTTTACTCGTTGTTCTTGAGGAATTCCCCAGAATTTCCAAGATCAGTCAGTTAAGGCGTATAGACCCTTGATCATCTCGCCGGATAGAGCTCCGCTAAACTATAATCAATATGATTAATTAATTTTAAAAAAAAAATATTATGTAAGTATAGTAGTAGTATTAGTGAAATATAATACTATTTTTGCTCTGCCAGATTTACACATTACTTTGTGTAATTTATTTCATCACCACTGCTCTCAAAACGGTGAAGGAAAACATCGTGCGGAAACCGGCATGTCCTAAAACCAAAAATTTGAAGACATTTGTAACAATCATCAACCCGCACTGGGCCCGCATGGTGGATTACGGCCCATTCCCTCTCCTAGAGAGGAGGTCCAGCAATGGGAACATTAGAAGGCTGATTGTGCTATTATGCTAAGAATAGCGTCCTTTAGCACTTTTATACCAGTCTATAGCACTTTCTTAGAGTCTGGTATTGATAAAAACACTTTGTTTATGTATTATATGCATAGCACAGCATTGATTACATACTAACTTTAAACACTTCACTAACTCAAAAGGTTTATTAGTTCTCTTTAGTCTACGCACTAGATCCGTGTTGTCTAACAGTTGAAAAACTGATTGAAATATTGATTGATTTACATAATGCTATATAGGGTAAGTGCTCCAGTGAATGAAAACTTAAGCGATTTTTGAACTTCAAAAAATAATTACACTATGTTAATTCTAAGGTATACGGTCCAAATCTATATTTTGGTAGTGTAAATATATTAAAGAATTGTTTTTAAGATAAATTTACGATATAACCTGGATAAATTTTTAGATATTTAGCAATTAATTGAAAAATACCCTAAAACCCCAGTGAATGAACAAACTTTTCTAGTAAATGAACAGAGTAAATCCAGTAAATGAACAAAATTTTTGTTTGCTTAATAATTCAAGAAATCTATGTTTTTCTAACATATTCAGTCCCAGAAAAAGCTAAAAAACGAACATATGTCCCCTTCCTCTAAATCTATTACAAACATAAACAAAATTAAATATTCAAAAATAAAAGCCTTCAAATCATCATTCTATCTCCTTGTGGGACCTGTGGCCTACAAACGCTGCGTATTCCAGTACACGGTAGCCACTCCAGAACCTTTCGGCTTCATTAACCATCTTTTCTACGAGCAATATGACCTACCTTTTCAGGCTATGTCGGAAACTTTAGTTCTCCTGTGGATATTTTCATTCCTGATGCAATCGCGCAAGGAAATTCCGAGCGTAGCCCTCTCCTTTGTCTTTTGGGTGACTTTAAGCCTTCTGATGATGCCAATTGTGAGCGACCGTTTTAGAGACATATAGGCACCATCACTGGCAACACGCACTGGTCATTGACTTTCGTCTTGGGACGCGGTATATCGGATGAGGAAATACCACGCAACTGCCTGAACGCCGCCTAGCCAAGTCGAATTCGACGATTGACCTGTTTCTTTTTTTTTTTTTTTATTGTTGATAGGTTCGCGCTTGACCGCTATCTCACCTGATGGAAAGCGACGATTCGGTCGACGATGGAACGCGCTTACCTAAAAGAAACCTATTCACTCTCGACTTAAAGATTCCCGGGTTGTAGCTATCAGGAAACACAGACTCCGGCAAGGAATTCCACTCCCTAGCCGCACGCACAATGAATGTGTTCCCAAAACGTTTTGTGCGTGTTGGTGGGATATCCACCATATACCGGTGGCGCATAGCCGTACGTCTGGTAGTCCGATGATGAAACGGGCTAGGCGGAATTAGGTTATGCAATTCCGACGCACACTCCCCGAAATGCAACCGGTAGAAAACCGACAGGCTAGCAACTCTGCGTCGATGCTCAAGACTTTGAAGCCTCGACTCGACGAGTGTATCATCGCCAATTATCCTTCTGGCTCGCCTCTCAATTGCCTCAAGTGCATCAAGCTGGTATCGGGCAGATCCGTCCCAAAGATGAGAGCAATACTCCATACACGATCGAACTTGCGCTTGATAAAGTTTGAGCAGCTGTTCCGGCGTGAAGTACTGTCTGACCTTTGCGAGAACTCCCAGCTTTTTTGCAGCCAGTTGAGCCTTTGCTTCGATGTATGGCCCAAAGTTGAGTGTTGATGTCAGCGTAACACCAAGAAGGTCAAGATGGTCGGTTATCGGCACTGTTACTCGAAGTTAGGTCAACCCAATTGGACCTTCAGTCCCAGGTGGATGTAATCGTCCAAAACTTAGAGTTTAGTCTCTGATCTTGACAGGAGCGGGTTCTAAATAGTTGTTTACCATGACTTTGGTTTTGTCCATATTCATCTTGAGACCCAGTATTTCTGAAGCAGAATTTACGGACGATATAATAGTCATAGCTGAGGCTACAGCTATGACTATTGTATCGTCGGTAAATTAAAGGTGAGTGATAGCTCTCTCCAATCTAGAACCTTGAAGACATCTTCTATTGCGGCTTTGAATAATTTCCGACAAATTATGTGTCCCTGTCTCACACTCTAAAGTCGAAACCTCTAAAGGTTTGGTCCTGAAGTCGGACTGACATGGTGGCATTTCGTACAAATACTTCAGTTCTTCGATGTACCGTTATGGTTAACCTGGCACTGTTGACTTGGGGAGTACTGCGACGCAGCTCAAGATTCGATCAAATCAAAGGCGTGGTTTGTCGTAGTACACAAACGCTAAGCAGAGACGCAGATTATACTTCTCAGTCTTCTTTATAACCTGCTGCAGAGCGTGTATGTGGTCTACGGTGCTGAAACCTTTTCCGTCCTGAGGCTAGAAGTCGCCAAACCTGTGCGCGAAACAGTTCGTGAAGATCCTGGAAAACAACTTGTAGACATGGCTCAGATGTAGATGTATGAATAATTCTTAAACAAAGAATTGTCGCCCTTCTTAAAGTAGAGTTTCTGCTTTTTTGAGTATGACGTAATTGAACAACTTCAGAAGAGCCTTAAGGACAGGTTTTCCACCCGCTTTCAGGAGTTCGGCCGTAATTCATTCCTCACCCAAAGACTTGTGGTTTTTACGTTGCTTCAGAGCCAGCCTAGTCTCGTACAGGCTGAGTGCCGGGATATCTTCGGTATAGTGTCAGTCAAGCTAGCTTTTGAGTCGTTTGCTAGATTCACCGCGAATAAAGTAGTAATATTATTAAAATCAGTCAAATCTGCGCAGTAGGAACAATTAAACCAATATCTTGCGTTTATGTGAGCAAGAAGGACGAGCTTCTTTTAAAGTTTCTTGGGTAGGTATCAAAACCTTTCGCACTTATTTTTATTTGGAATTCATGGTGATTTAAAGGTACAAAAAAAGAAAAAAAATATGTAACAATAAATTTTAGGTCTTAAAAGGATGAATTCTAACTGAATATATTATGTTCATTTAATGGTTATATCATCACGACGAAAGCTAATAATTGAACATGGTGAAAAATGTTAGTTCATTCAATGGATTTTATGAACCAATGAATGAACACACCCTGTCCCAATACTGGCCTAAAGATCAGAAACGGATTGATTAAACGACTCCCAAAATATGAACATTATGGCATGAAAATAAATAACATATTTTAGTAAAAATATGAAATTTGCATTTGACCAGTGAATGAACGGCCGTTCATTCACTAGATTTCAAACGTTTTGTATTTCCAATGCTGGGACGTCGAATAATTTACGTAAAACTGGCTAGAATGGCATTGTAATTGATTTTAGACATATATTAAAACTATATATTATTCAAATAAATAAATAACTTATAGTGCATATTTAAATTACAGCCACAATTTGATATCAAAAATTTTGTGTCCACCCCGAGTCCTAAATTCTTGCCCGAACAAAAATATTTTTACACAACACTGCTAACTTTAAACGCTCGCCGTTTTGAAACAAACCGTAACATATGAAGTGAATATTGTCACTATAATAGAAAATAGAGCTGTAATTACGAAAAAAAATGCGTCGTTGGATAGAAATATTTCAATTTCTTATTTTTTTGAAAAAGCTGCGTTTTGTTCATTCACTGGGGTGTGTTCATTCACTGGAGCACTTACCCTACATTCTGAAGAACAATTAACCAGCATTTTTTTGTGTAAACATATTTCTAAAGATCAAAGCTGTTTGAAAGGAGTAGGGTTAGTACATGCATTGCGGAGTAGAATACAGAATGTCGACGCACAAAATATCGATAAATGCTAATACGATGCTACAAAATTGCGATGCACGTTACGGCGATAGACCGTCTCTGCGAAGCCACTACACTTCGATGCACGTTACCGCGATAAATCTTCACTGCGATTCTACTTGACTTCGATGCACGTTACCACGAAAGATTTTCACTGCGATACTACTTAACTTCGATGTACGTTACCGCGAAAAACTACGGAGCAACTTGGCTTCGATAATCTATTGCGAAACATCGTTACTGAGAAACTGTTACACTTCGACATCTGCTCGTCTTTCGTTAAGCTTGTCATATTAGCTATATACATTTTTTTTTTAGATTAACGAAAGACGAGCAGGAATGTCGAAGTGTAATAGTTTCTCAGTAACGATGTTTCGATGTTCTGCTCGGGAGTTAGGCCCTTAATAACTTGTAAGAATAATTTGAAGGTTCTTAGGTCATAATCGATACATGCACTGCGTATTTCCCCTCATGCAGTTTTGTAATGTCACCCATTTTCGATGAGTTGTCATTTTTGATAAAATAATCAACATCAGGCAATTGCTACGTAGTACATACAAGTGTGTCCCGTAAGCAAAATAAAAATGCTTTTAAGATAAAGCTAACTACATTAGACCGACGCACAACACATCTAACACGCATGATTTGTACGTCGCGTGGCGTGGATCTAGTGCAGCTCTCAAGTCTAGTTTCTATAAAAAATGTATGGAGACCGACGCGCCCAAATCGGCGTGTGTAGCACACGTGTAAGCAGTTTGATTCCACCTTGAAGGCCACCTAATGGGGCACCTGTGTGCAGTCAGATGTGTTCAAAATATGGCAGAACTACATTGCGCACACGTGTGCCACACACGACGATCTGGATGTGTCGGTCTCCATACATTTTATAATGGAAACTAGACTTGTGGAGCTACGCATTAGATCCACGCCACGCGACGTCGTTCTTGGTACAAATCAGGCGTGTTACACGCGAGCGTCGGTCTAATGTAGTTCTAGCTATTTAACCCCTCGGATTCCTTTGTTCTGATCACGTGACTTAACGTTGCGATGATGTCATTCCCAATTTTCGACGTTTTATACTAGCGTTAGCGATTGTAGATTGTCAACTTGGCTAAGCCTTTTGTAGCTTTAAGGGATGACCCTGAGCAGATGGTTGCAAACCAACGTCCCAACCAAGGTGACCTTGCTAGTATCAATCCTTGTAGACAGCAGTCGTAAACCATGACCTTCAACGCCCTTGGTTAGGAGGCGCGTTTTCTCAACCACAGAACGTGTTGGCGCGTGGATCCATGTAGCCGCAACACTATCCAAGGTGACCTCGGTTAGGATCTGGCCGCCTCTTTAAACTCAGCTACCCATTCAATGACAACCCGCGATTTCTGACATTGTGATTTCTTAAACTACCCACGTTTTCATGCCCCGATGTGTCATTCCTCCCAAATTGATTGCTTAATTTTTACGTCGGTCAGGTACATCCATCAAACACCCTCGTGTATATTCTGCCAGGGTCGCACCATCCACGACCAAATACTCCATCTCATCAGCTCTTCTGTCACCTATTGGGATAGGAGATCTAAACGAGATGGATTATCCACTCGCATACACACGACTCTGGCGAATAGGACAGGAGAACGCTCGTCAGACCAATCTGAAGCAAACGGCTAAAGGGTAACCCTTGAAAGAAATATGTTTACTCCCAAACTTACGTCTTCAAATCCCTGTCTCGAAGACTTTTCCGTTGGTGTTGGCGCTGTACCAAAGACATCTATAAGAAGAGAAGGATCGACTGTCGGAATCCCTTCAACATTTACATTCCTCGTACCTTCATCAGTCTTCTTCGAATTCCTATCGCCATATTCTTGGCTTGAAAAGTTAGACGTTGGTGGAGTTCCAAAGATTTCTGTCAGAATGGAAGGCTTGATTGTAGGGAGACCTTGGTCAGAACTGTTGCCTTGAAGAACCCCTTCTATACTCTCGTTTTGAGTCTTGTTTGATTTAGGCGGGGGTGGAGTTCCAAAAATCTGTATCAGAATGGTGGAGTTAACTGTTGGAGCCCCTTCCGCCTCCGTTTTTCTTGTGCCTTGGACCTCTCTTGTTGAATTCACGTCTTCCGTCGAGGGAGTTCCAAATACCTCAATAAGAAGTGATAGTTTTACTGTAGGATGACCAGCGACGTTACTGTATGTGGTGCTTCGATGTACCTATGCAGGGTTATTCGTAAAGCACTGGCAACCTCTTAGAACTATGTTACAAGCATCATAAACAACAACTTTTGTTCCATGACTTTTAAAAATTTATCATATTTTAAGTTCATCAGATTTTCATACAAAAATAATATAAATAACTTATTATTATAAATAACTTATTTTATATTTTTCCATTTGAACTATTTGTTATTATGTATTTGTTTATTGTGCAAACCTACCACAGTGTTGTCTTTTTTAACCCAAAGGTTGACTGGTAGAGAATGCCTTGTGGCATTAAGTCCGCCTATGTACCACTATTGTACATGAATTTTAAATAAATAAATAAAAATATTTGAATTGAACGTTCTAAATATTACGAAGTCTATGCGAAGCAAGCGATAGTACAATAGCGGAAGGGAGCGGGGATCGGGCGGCGGGGGTGGGTATAGCAAAATATTGAGTTGAAATGTGTTAGATAGAACAAGGAAACCTTGAAGGTTTGTTTTTGGTAAATTAATTATGTTTTGTAAAAAGTCATAGAACAAGAGTTGTTTTTTATGATATTAGTAATATAATCGTGAGAGGTTGCCAGTGTTTTAAAAATACAGTACAATTCACGAATGATGGCGGCCGTGAAGTTTGCGTAGTAACGTGTTTATGTGGAACCAAATGGCGACGTGCGTGTGCGAGAACAGTGTAGTATGCGCGAACGTTCGCAAAGGCCAACTTCACGGCCGCCATCATTCGTGAAATGTACTGTAACCCTGAATAATCTTACACTAGTTACTGTGACTTCTTTCATCGTATTGGCACGAATTATGAGAATAACTCACAAAATACTATTCAATAAATATTTTATTATTTTTATACGTGGAAGTAGGGACAGTTGTTCTGGCCCAAAAAGCCCCACGACTTAAAAATACTTTAAAAAAGGTGCCAGTCAATGATACTGTCCGTACAAGATGGACCGTGTTGGAGGTATGCGGAACAGAGAGTAAAGTCCCACATACTTCCTTTGAAAAGGGAGGATCCTCCTACCAGACAGGTGTTATAGTCTGGTGGGCTACTGCCCGATAGATGATTTCGGGCTGTCGTAATGTTCAAATCGCGCGGAGAACTTTGATTGCGCGATGCAGGATTTCGTACTTTCTTCGTAGTTCTTATGTGGCGGCATAGATGTCGCTACAGTGTTGACTATGACCCATGTAGTTATGGCACTACGCAAATGTAGACACTTAGTTTTTAATTACTGACATGTACAGTATGTGTTAAGAGTTAGAAACTGGACATAAAACATGTTTACGTATGCGCAGGGAGAGGATGATTTCATACTGATTCTATAGAAATCAAGTACTTAGTCATCGATAGCTTATATCTGACACAAGACGCACGTTTGCGCTCTGCTTAAATGCTACTCCTAGGTATCATTAAGAAAGTTATCATATATCATATTCAGAGCTGCAAATTTAGAAGTAGGTATAACATCAAAGAAGGATCAATTATTAGGTTAAGGAAAGTCGTTGAAAAAACTGCTCGAGAAAGTGACAAAAAGCGGAAAACCGCAAGTTTCCTTAGGAAATATCGCCTATGTAAAGCAACGTATGCACTTCAGGGAACGTAAAAAACACTTAAGAGTGAGCAATCCGAGATAAAATTCAAATAAAAAAGACAATTTCTGCTGCAGTCTTCCCGTCCGATTATAATTTGGGTGTGTTCAAGGCTAGAGTGAATAGGCTCCTAGTAAACTAGTGCGCTTCACCATCTACGATTCCGTCACTGCTTACCATCAGGTGGGATCACAGTAAAAAAAAAATGGTCATCGTCAAAGCGGAGAAGGAAAGATAGGAAGCATTTGATTTAGATCAGCAGGACAGGAAAAGAAGACGAAGAAATGAACAGGATCAAATTTAGTCAGCCAGAGAAACTACTGAAGTTTCACCATGATGATTATCACTGGTTAAAAAATAATCCTCTAAAAGGTATATGGATTAGGTACTCTCTTCAACTCACATCGGTAATGGTGGGTCCACCAGGGTTGGGAGATTTTGGTTTGCCGAATAGAATCTCCAGCACTGTAGGGTCAAATGTGGAGCTGACCTGATCAAATACATTGGTAATATAGCAATAAATTTTGGGCTAAACTGATAAATAAGCACATATAAGCAGATAAGAAAGAGGAAACGGAAAAATTGGTAAAAAGTGGATGCTTATTTTTGAAGAAATTTATTCCAGCATATGCGACAGGAGACAGGAGAGTCGGAAGAAAAGAAAGAGATGCAGACACCGTGTAAGAAGAAGCAGGCAAAATAAACACAAAAAATACATTTCATTTTGAAATTAAATATAACATACAAATCATACAATGTAAATATATATGGGGCAGTAAGGCATATGTTAAATTTTGGACCCCGTTTCATCTCCTTAGTAAGGGGTAATTTTTGGAAAATTTTCTTAGTGGTTTTCACTTTAAGACGTGACGTGTTAAACATATAAGTCGAGCCAGAAAGAGAAAGGAAGATATAGTACACCCTACAGCGCCATCCTTTATAGTTCAATTTAGGTCTCAAAATGGATCGCGTTAGGAGCTCGTAGTAGGGCCCCTGGGTTCTGTTACGAATGCCACCCTTTTGTAGCGCATCGGGAATATTTGCATCGATGATGAAGATATGACTATTATATATGCAATTTAGCTTCACTTTTCTTGGACTAACCGACATTTGACTGTTCAAAAGTGCCTGCAAATGGTCTATTTGAAATAATTGCTTTGACTTTGAAGAAGAATGAAGATATAATCTTTCTTGATGCTTCGCAGGTTGCATGACAGTCCTAAGGGCCATAGCCATAGCTACCTGGGTAGACAGCCTGCTGATGCGTACGCTGGTCCAGAGGATCAGATCGTTAGTACACTACAATTACTATATGATGGGGCAGGTTACAGTTGTCGGATTCATACAATCTACCTATCCTTTTCTCCTAACATATGCATCTCTAACGAGGATTGACATATGAACAAACTTTGACGTTTAAAAATATCTGGTTAGTTTTAATTGTCCGTATCATGAAGTGATCAATTCTTAACATCTGGTATATATAAATAACATGAAGTAGGTAGGAGACACATAAGCTATAAGATTTTGTTACTAACACAGTGGACCTCTGTAGTTTCGATTTTAAATAAACCGATGGTTACGGCAAAAAAATCTTTATGAATAGGCCTAACATTGCTCTTCAGCTATTTTTACTACGTAACTCTTCAAAAACTCACTTCTTCAAGAGGCTGCCGCGATCCAATGGTCGGTGTGGGTGGGCTCCCGAAGATGTTGATCAGGATTGATGGGTCAATGGTCGTTGACTGAGACGCAGCTAGCGCCAGGACCCCGGCTAGGATGAGGACTTGCATGTTATCTGAAAAAAGGAAGTTGTTAGCAAAAGCATATCACCATTATCATCATCATCATCATCATCATCATCATATCAGCCGAAAGACTTCTACTGTTGGACAGAGCCTCCCTCAAGCGTCGCCACAACGATCGGTCCTGTGCGTCACGCATCCATCGGATTCTCGCGACCCTGACCAGGTCATCGGTCCAACTTGTTGGAGGCCTTCCAACGCTGCGTCTTTCGGGACGTGATCGCCACTACAGAATCTTTCGTCCCCATCGACTATCTTTTCTGCGTGCAATGTCCCTGCCCACTGCCACTTAAGTTTAGCGATTCTTCGAGCTGTCGGTAACCTTGGTTCTCCTGCGGATATCTTCATTTCTGATGTGATCACGCAAGGAAACTCCTATCGCCATTATCATTTCATCCGAAAGACATCCACTGTTAGGGACCTTTGTATACCCTGTTCGCGTTTAGATTAATTTAAAGAAACCTTTTTACTGTCTATTCAACCGATTTTAACTTCTATTTCGTGGGCATAAGGATGGCATTAAGACAAAAAAAGTGGTTACAATACCAACTATTTACTGCAGCCGCCATTTGTCATGGCACCAACGTAATAAAACTCAAAATCGGTTGAACGGACAGTAATAAAAGGTTTTCATAAATTTCTAATGTAATTTTGAATAGAGTATAGGCCTCTCGTAAAGCCACCAGAATATTCATAAAAAAAAAACATTTATCTATAATATGTATGTATTTAGAAATATATAAGTATATTTATCAGTTGTCTAGTACTCATAACACCAGCTCTGCTTAGCTTGAGACTAGACGGCATTGTGTGATAGTTGTGGAATATTATATTATTATTATTCGGTCCTGTGCGTCTCCGGACATTATCGGACCTTTTAAGAGGCCTTCCAAAGATGCATGTTCCGGTACGCGGCCGTCATTCCAGATCCGTTCAGCCCTATGGACCCACTGTTCTATATGCCAATTAAGTCTGGCGATTTGTCGGGCTATGTCGGTAACCTTTGTTCTCCTGCGCAAATATATAGGCAACCTCTATTCCGTCTCATACAACCTACAAAATAGGCCGAACCACAGAACGGACGAAAGAGGTTAGAATGGCCTTGTGAGCGGGGCAGGCGTGCCACAAAGTAGGGCAATGCTCATTGTTCAACAACCAATAGCAAACTTGCGATCTAAGTGTGCGTGGTCTGTTAGTTGCGTAATGCGAGTTCGTATTGGTTTATTGACTGTAGTGCAGTTAAAGGGTGGGAGACAAGCGGCGACACTCGTTGTAGTACAAATCGGAAAGTATTTCCTTTCTAACATCTTTCATATTTCCTGTGGGCTGAACGTCGGTCGCACATAATGACTTTGTACCTATACAAGGTGTCGTTTTGAAGCTGCAAAATATTTCAGGAGGTAATTATGTTAGTGATTCTCGACCCGAATCAATAATAAAATAAGTAGGTAATTTTTTTTTTTTTATAACCGCGCTTTTTTTCACACACACAAACACGGAACAATAAAGGTCGTTTTCACACACACTAACTCGCAACGATAGTTTCATAAATAATGTATCATCCAATCATCATCCCGCACGCCACACCCTAGCCACGCCCCCGCGGCCATCGATCAATCGATTTAGTTTAGAGTAATTAAAAAATTAAATAACAAGTATTACTGATTATTGACCAGGTATCGTTTTTTTATATGATTATTTATGAGTTTTATTACAACCTCCTGAAATATTGTGCAGTTTTAAAACTGCACCTTGTATAATGTATCATACTATAATCATGAGCGTTCAAACCGAGATACATTTCTATACAATCGCTCGTACATAGTTATAACGTCATTACAAATCTTTTTCGAAACATTTTGTAAACGCAGATATATGTATTGTAGATATTATCTAGGTTTTTATTGAAATCAAAATATTAATTTGTTTAAAACTAATTCAGTAAAATCTCTGAAATTCTGCCATTTCACGTGAAATTTGGCCCTTTATAATGTAAACTAGTACCGTACTGATAATTAAAAAGTATAAAAAAGTATGTTTATAGAGTCGGTGACTCGGTGTAATAAGTTAAATGACTTGGGTAATTATCAGGATTTAATGAGATCTGATGTAGTCAACACGGATTCAATAATCAAGGTTAATTAAGAGATAGATATCATTGTTTACCTACTAACAGAAGAACCTTATGAGAAGTATCGAATATAAGTATTTTTTAAATGATTAAATATTATACAAAATTCCCAAGTCGGTTGACTTATTAGAAAAGACTACAGAAGCCTTGCTTTTAGAAGATTTTGAATGATGAAATTGTTTCCAAAAACTTATAAGGTTATAAAACAAACACGTATTTCCTGTAACAAATTATGTGAAATATTCGAATTAATGACGAAATTACTGAATTCCAACAGAGCGTGCAGGCGTTATCTTTGTTTTTTCGCGTTGGGTTTTACCAAATATTGCGTTGTATGAAACAACACGCTTTTAAACCTATTTATGTAACAATAATAATAATCATCTTTATTCACACCCGTATCTATTATATATATATATATTGTATAAGTATATATATATATATATTGTTTTGTAATTTATGTGATTTATTAGTTTATGTATTGTGTATATATGTAGATAGTACACCATCAACTACCTGAGTATCTTTTTCTCCTTCTCTGTCAAATCCATCCAAAGGTTGTCTGTAAAAGATCGCTTTTAGCGATAAGACCGCCCTTTGTGACACCCTATAAATTTTAAGTTTCTCATGTAATTTTTATTTTTGGTGTACAATAAAGAATCAATCTATCTATCTATCTATCTATCTATCTATCTATCATTAAATAACACAACACATAACACAATTTACCAACGTTAACTTACTACCTAACTAGCTGTGCGCCCGCGACTTTGTCCGCGTGTACTTCGGTTATCGCACTCTAAACATGTTTTCCCGTAGAAATAAGAGGTTTTTCCGGGATAAAAAGTAGCCTATGTTCTTTTCCATGTCAAAGGCTATATGCCTGCCAAATTTCATCCAAATCTGTTCAGCCGTTTTTGCGTGATTAAGTAACAAACATCCAAACATCCACATTTACACACACACTCACACACACTTTCACATTTATATTAGTTAGGATATAATTCATGAATCAAAAATTAATGAATAAAATTGCCTCGAAAATTTAATTAATCAATAAAACACAATAATTACATTAACAATAAATAAACAAATCATCATTAAATATTATTATTTATTAATTTGTTTTTTAATTAATAATCACGCTAGGCTGCTTGGGAAGGGCACCCCTTATGTATCTAATATATTTTTTTTATAAAAGACCGATGACCTGGGGAGGGTCGCGGGAATCCGATGAATGCGTGACGCACAGGAGCGGTCGTTGTGGCGACGCTTGGGGGAGGCCTATGTCCAGCAGTGGACGTTTTTCGGCTGATATGATGATGATGATGATGTTTGCAGCAAATGTAGGCAATTTCTGTCCATTCTAGGTTGCCAGGAAGAGATCGCGAATCGCGATAAGGCTGCCAATTGTATGCTCAATTTTTTATTGATATAAACTAGTGCTTGACTGCGATCTCACCTGGGCCACAAGTCTGCTATTACAATAGTGTCGAAATAGTCTATCATTGATTTCATAATTGTTGATTTTGACAAGTTTTGGTAATCTACTAATATAATGGCGTCATTATGACTTTCCGATGGTCAACCACTGACACTCCATTGAAAGAAATGGCATAGAATGGTAATCTCGTACATTAAGACAAATAAATATCTGACGTATGTGGTAATCTGCAAAAATTTTTACAGTTCCTTTATTTATTTATTTCTATTACAGGTAGGTACTCTCTCTCTCTCTCTTTGATCAGTGACCTACAATTACGACGTCATTGCGCAATTAGTGCTTTTAATAAGCTCGATATTGTCATTGTACCACAATTCTATTACAAGACCATTGACCGATCAATGATCCATCATTATGAATTAGCAGATTACAAACTTTTAGCAAAATGACAATGGGATCGTGTTGGAATGACGAATTTATAAAAAATAGCAGACTTAGGCCCCTGATTAAAAGCAGTAATGCAATCGTTGATGGTGAGGCGCACTAGTTTATTAAGAGCCTATTCACTCTAGCCACATAAAAAAATTGTTCCGGCCCTTCCCTAGATGCGGTGTAAACGTTAATGTTTTCATTATTAAAATTATTATCTTGGTGTACAATCAAGTTAGTGTAAATAAATACTAGTAAGGTTATTCTCACGACTAATAACAGTGGTGGCCGAGTGGTAATGGCCCCAACTTACAAGTTATAGGTCAAACCCAGCCAGGCGCATTACTTTGTGTAATTCATTTCATCACCACTGCTCTCAAAACGGTAAAGGAAAACATCGTGAGGAAACCGGCATGTCCTAGAACTAAAAATTCGAAGACATGTGATATCCACCAACCCGTCCTGCGCCTGCGTGGTGGATTACGGCCCATTCCCTCCCCTGGAGAGGAGGCCTGAGTCATAAAATAGATACATAGGTACAGAAGTCGTCTATCTCAAGTACCTATGTATGTATTACACTTCAACGCGCTAGGGTCAGCGCGTTGATTGTGCCGAACTGTACGACTGCGACCGGCGCGCCGGTGAACAAACAGACAGACATGCGGCGATTGAGCTGAGATGTCGTGTCCGTGAGCGATGTCAGTGTGTGCGTTGCTCATTATCTCTCTATCTGTCTGGATAAATCATTGAAATACAGACATAAAATTTTGTTTTCTTATTATTAGATAATAAATCGGCAAGTTCTCTAATATACGACTTTTAAGTATATTGCGTCTCTGAAGGTGGGCTTCCCAGTGGCGTATTCTAAAACGTGGCAAGGCTGGCAAAATACCACTGGAAATAGATCCTTTTGTTATGAATTGGTTAATAAATTTTAATACTTTCATTGAGTTGGTATATTTACCTTTGCTTCTCGGACCGGGGCCCCACTAGCTCAGGGGCCCGTGGCATTTTGCCAGTCTTGCCACCCTATAGTTACGCCACTAATAGTCGGCCTTATAATGTCCCCACTTTGAGACTCGGGCCTCCTCTCTAGGATAGAGAAGGGGCCATACCTAATCCACCACGCAAACCCAGTGCAATTTATCTATTGTTACATGTCTTCGATTTTTTGGTTCTAGGGCATGCCGTTTTCCTAAACCGTTTTGAGAGTAGTGATGGAATAAATTACACAAAGTAATGCGCCTGACTGGGTTTGAAACCGCGACCTACCTACTCGTAAGACGGGGCTGTTACCACTCAGTCACCACTACTACTATAGTGTGCCATAAAATATGCAAAGTTCGGCTGATTATAGTGTAAGGAAAGGAGATTATAAAACTAAAATGAATAACAGAAAAAAGAACTTAAGGCTTATAGTCCCTTGAACCATCTGGCCAAAATTATGTGGACGCACCTTTCGCACCCGGGTCATTTTCACAAAAAGTGTACACTGTTTTAAATATGTCGAAATTTATTTTTTTGTTTAGTTCGTTTTTTTTTCATTACATTCACAAGTGGTATTCTTTGCAATATATGAAAATAATAATAGAACACCTTATTCTGTAGTATTTAATTAAATATAGGTAATTTAATGCCTTTGGGAAACAAAAATTCTTCCATTCCGCAACTATAAGCTATCGATTATAGAAATAAAATAAAACACGCTTTGATTTAATCAACTGGTATTATTTATTAGTAATGGTTTGTACTTCAATATACAATAAAGAAAAATAAAATCACTTATAAAAAACATACATTTTTATCAATTTATTTTCCATTACGTTACTTTTTGGACGAAATTAGTTAAATTCTTTTTGGTAATTTACTCAATTAGGAAACAATATAGGAACTCTTTTTTAATTTATATTCATCAAATTATTACCCTCTAAATTACAAAATTTGATGACAATTAGATGGGATTTCGCTCTAAAAATTATATTTAAATCTAAATATAAAATAGGACAGTCACGGAATTGACTGTTCCAGTAACGGATTAGAATTATTAAGATTATTGTACATTAACAAGAAGACTTGAAAATATTGCATATACAAAATATTGCAAATTGTATACAATATGCTGTTCAATATATATTTGAATATTGTATGATTCAATATACAAATACGACGTGAATTACTGAATAATGAGCCTACATCCTAGCAAAATGACAGGTACGTTATTGGAATATTAACAGTACGTTTTTTAAGAATTATTCACAATAATCGCATTCATCTTCACAATAATGATCATATATTGCATAAAATGTACATTTCTGGCACCAAAAAAAGTCAACACTTATTAAATTCTTCACTTTAATGTTATCGTGTATAATAAAGTGGTATGGTTTATGGATCAAAGTGGTAGGAAATCCACAACCGAAACATTTTTCTGCAATTCGAAAATGAGTGATTAACCACGGCCACACTGAATCTTGCAATAATATAAAATCATTTTTAGTTAGGAATTTATCAATGTTCGCAAGAACAACCATTTTTGTTACGTACCTGAAAAAGAAATATTGGGTAGGTACTCATGTCAATATTATTAAAATGCATAGGTACATTTTCTTCGAACTTGTGTCATTTGAGCATATGAACATTTATAATTAATAATTTCTGAACATTAGAATTCTTATTCACAGTCACAAAGTGACATGAATATAATGTACCATCTTCCTAAGAATTCCATTCCGAAACTTTTTAGTTCCAATTTTACGTTACCTGCGTTTTGGTAACGGAAGGGAAGTATCGGAAGTCTACCTTTAAACATTTTTGTTTAATTTATTTTTAAATAACACATCAGACCAACAAGCTTGGTATTAAATTGGGTTCACTGAAAGTTTGTAAAGATTTTAAAATAATTTGCAAGAAATAAAATTGTAGTACTTACTTCGAAATTGGTTGCGGTTGTGGAATATATATATACGCTATCTCTCAACGATTATCTTCTTTCTACCACCTATATGCAGATGATCTCCAAATTTACACCCAATCCTCTCTTGGAGAGCTAACTGATGCCATTGAGACTATTAATAACGACCTAGCTCGAATAGGTGACTGGAGTGCTGAGTTTGGGCTGAGGATCAATCCCACCAAGACCCAAGTGATTGTTGTCGGTAGTCCCCGTACGGTCTGTAAGATCGATTGGTCGACACTTCCCCAGGTTTCTTTTAACAATACCATTATTTCTATAAGTCACGTTGTCAAGAACTTGGGGATTTATATCGACAGCAGTCTCTCTTGGACTAAACAACTGCAGGAGGTCAGTCGAAAGCTGTTTGCTTCGGCGGGCTCCTTGAGGCGGCTTCGTAACATGCTTCCTATCAACACTAAGATTGCGATAGCACAATCTCTTCTTCTCCCAATCTTGGACTATGCTGATGCCAGCTATCTTGATCTTACCCAAGACCAATTAGACAAGCTTGAGCGACTTCAAAATCTCTGCATTAGGTTCATATTTGGCTTGCGCAAGTATGACCACGTTTCCGAATTTCGTACTCAGCTCAAATGGCTTCCTATTCGCCTTCGCCGGAATGCTCATATACTTTCATTGCTTTATAATGTGCTCTTTAATCCTTCTACTCCTTTTTATCTTAAAGAACGCTTTCAGTTCCTTTGTGACACACATTCTAGGTCCTTGAGATCGTCGGAAAATCTGAAATTAAGTATTCGTATGCATTCCACATCGTTTTTTGACAAATCGTTTACAGTCCAAGCTGCTCGTTTGTGGAATGCGTTACCTATTGAAGTGAGACGTGCTCAAACGCTCCCAACGTTTAAAACAATGGTGAAGGAGCATTACCTTTCACTTTGATTTTGTCATCTCCTGGCTTGATTACATATTTAATATTTATTAGTATATTTTTTGTAATGTATGTATGTATTTGTGTTGCTATTTCATATTTGTATTATTCTGATGTACACTGACAGCCCTATATCTTTCTACTCTCTTTCAGTCCATCCAAAGGTTGTCTGTAAGAGATCGCCCTGTGCGATAAGGCCGCCCATTGTACACTTATTTTGAATAATGTTTGTCCTGTATCTTTTTTGTTCATGCGGTGTACAATAAAGAATATAATAAATAAATAAATAAATAAATATCAAAAACGGACCGTTACTAAAGTGCGTGTTTCATCGTCTGCTGGTCGCGGTCAAAATGGACGAATCATTGTGGTACAGCCAATGACAGCCTTACAAATGTTGTTATTAATAAAAAATATGCATAAGTGGTAGTTTTAAATGCGATCTTACGTAAAAAATGGGGTTTCGGAAGGGAATTTTCCACCTTAGCTAATTTATGTCCTCACACAAATACAATTATTTAAATATTTTGTGTAATGTTACGCTGCTTCTGCAATTATGAAAGAAATCGTAAACAACTATACTTTCCGAAAAATCAATCACATTAGTATTAATAAGTCAACAAAATATATAAAAGTTATGTTATTTTACTGTAATTGGTAGTGGGACAGCGCTAAAATAGGTACCTTCTACTAGTATTTTTGAAAATTACGGTAATATTACTGTATTTTTATGTAGTAACAACATGTAATATTGTTAAAAACTAACCATAGATCCATATTTTTAGTGTTGTTTTTCTTAAATGTGGAAATTATTCGTTAAATATTTATCAAAAGTTGTGGGACACTCCCGAAACCCGAATGTACACTTTTTGTGAAAATGACCCCCGCCTAGGCGGCAGGCCGGCAGTACGCAAATCTGTGCATTTATTTGCGGCCAACAGCGCCCGGAAAGCGCGCGGCTGACCTTTAAATCCATTGTCTTTGCGAAATATTGATATTACATATGCAATGTTCACTTTGAAGAATATTTAACAACCAATTTTTATGTGTAAAAATGTTTCTAAAGATCCAAGCCGTTTCGAAGGAGTAGGGAAAAGTTGCGAAATTGCAAAAGATTCTTTTTAGACAAAAGTATTATTAGCACGAAAAAATCAAATGTTGATAATGTAGTTCATGAATCTATAATAAACATATTTTTTTCAAACCTATTAACCTGGCCGTGACCGAGGCTTCAGAGAGTCACTGTTTTATGGCACTTTTGTCTAAATTTTTTAGAATTTTCCAATAACTATACAAAATTTTTTAGTGTTAAAAAAATACTAAGTACCTATATTTTCTTACATAAAAAGTGGCGACCCCACGAGAGGTAACGAATTGTGAATATTGTGATTAACTTCAAGGGCATAGGTCAACAAACTAACTGCTTTTAGACAATTTAAGTGTTTACAAAGATAATATGATGTAAAAAGATGTGGTCAAGATTTACGTAAGTCATTTTTTTGTTACAAAAGTTCTAAAAGACTATTCCAATATTTAAACGTTGATTTTAATAAAAAAACAGCCAAGTGCGAGTCGTACTCGTGCACGAAGAGTTCCGTACGTATTTTATATATGTATATAACATTAGACACTATATTGTAACCTTTTTTTACCCATAAAAATCACGTTTGTTGTCATGCCTTAATTTATTTTATTTTTGAAGTAATCTGTAAATTTTTTAAAACGTCTACAGTTGCCATCACGGATCTTGAACACTTGCGCAGAAGTCAAATATTCGGTCTCTTCTCGCGGGGAGTGTCAGTGATTGGCTGGCCGCGCCATCGCGTCATAGACGTCACTCCTCATTCGTTCACTGCGTTGCTGCATGTATCTAACAACGAAGACGATTGTCTCGCCAATGTATGGAATGCACAAAGGGATCCCCACTCTGACGCCGAGCGCTCAAGATCCGTGATGGCAACTGTACCTGTTGCCGATATTAATATCGAGCAAAAAACAGTAAAAAACTCACTGACAAAGTCACAACAATGTTAAATAATTCTTATGCTTTAAAAATATTCGATCAATACAAGATTCGTTTTAGGAAACCTGAATACCTATACCTATAGTTTGTTGAGAATCAGTAACTGAATGGATTCCAATAGTTTTTACACCATGTTATATTTTTCCCCAAAAATATTTAAAAAGATCACAAGTTGGCATCACCGACACTAAGTACAACACGTCACGGCAAGCCATAGTGGGCATTAGGCGCTAGCAAACAGCTAGGTGCAAGTGCTCAACAACCCCTCAGTCGCCTCGATGGACCGGTGAGTATGTATTTTTGCTGACATAATAAGCTTATAAAGTCTGTCTAATAAGTCAACCGACTTGGAAACTTTGTATAATATTTAATCATTTAAAAAATACTTATATTCGATACTTTTCATAAGGTTCTTCTGTTAGTAAACAATGATCTCTATCTCTTAATCAACCTTGATTATTGAACCCGTGTTGACTATATCAGATTTAATTAAATCCTAATAATTACCCAAGTCGTCTAACTTATTAGGCAGACTCTAACTTTGTATTTTTCATGATACAGTTGTGAATTTTTGCACATAGATTCTTTACATAAAAATACTAGATACTAACTAATGTTGTATAATTATATTGATATTATATTGATTATGCCACGTTTATTATGCCAAATAAATTTTAGAGCATCAAGATTCAACCAGTTAGAACCCATTTAAAAAATTTGTAACATCCCGTACCAAGCTGGGTCGATTCGCTAGTCACAAAATATTCTATATTATTAAAGTTTTTCCAACGAAATCTATTAAGAAATCTCGAATTCATGGCCATTATTGTGGTCATAATCAATATTTTATGTGTTTCACTGATTTGATTTCATTATTTTTTAATCATCAAGTTCGGTTACCTTAATTGAATGCTATAAATAATAAACATCGATCACACGTTTAATAGTACATTAGGTTGCTAAATTTTAATCCCGAACGCAGCGAGGGATTGATATAATTAAATCCCGACCACTGAGAGGGAGTTCAATTCTGTTTTTATCTCTCTCTTACGTTCAATTCAATCCTTATCTCTCCCTGACACTTTCTACCAGTGGTGATTAAATAAATTACCTACGCAAAGTGATGCACCTTGGCTGTTTGAACCCGTCACCTACAACTCGTAAGTTACCCGTTACCACTCAGCCATCACTGCTCTTCCATTGTCAGGGATTTTAATAACACAGAAAAATTTTCGCTAATTTATCGTAATTTGTCATGAGATATCAGGATTTATCGGTCATTAGTTAAAAAGTTATAAGAAGTCAAAAGGTGGCCGACCTGTAGAGAATCTCTCTGGCTTGGTCGTATTTATATCTCAAGAACTAGGGCCTCTAGCGAAGATCTGTTTTCTTCCTTTAGTCACTAATTTGTCAAAATCAGTCGTCTAATATCAGAATTTTTTGGTCGCTGATTCAAAAGCTGTAAGCGTTTTTCGGTGGCTGACCTGGAGAGTATCTCCACAGTTTGATTAAATTTATAAACCATTAATTTTTTTATAGGTGGGAAATTATCCAATGACATCTCCCGCCCTTGGGTGGAGTGGGAGGGTGTGTCAGATTTCTACTGACTAAAACCCACTCCTAGTTTCTTCAGTGCCTTTTATTCCAAGGCCGGGTTATTCTTTCAGAAGCGAACCCATGACACTGCTGGGTCGCTACGGTTTGCTGACATCTCCTAGAGACGCGCGTGGAACACTACGCGCCGCCGATGATTTGGGCTTGGTCCGGATGGTCGGACGGCGAGCTACCCTTTGCTCGCCGTCCGCAATTCCGCGGCAACCCAATAACTTGAAACAGTATAGAAAGAAAAGAAAGAAAGAAAAATAATTTATTTGGTACAGCACAAGGCCCAAACACAATAATAAACAAAAAACACGTAACACAAGTAAAAGAATCAGAAAAGCAATAAAATACAGTTGTTGTATGCCTCATGGCTGCACCAAAATAGGTCCAGTTCAGCATGAATGCCAGACAACTAGTGCCTGACGCTGGTTTTCAACTGAACCTTCGTATACCTCTTAGTAAGTCATCAATATCACACCACGTAGCGCTACGTCATAAAATTTAGTTTTTCCCCTTCAACGCGGAATTGCAAGTCTTTTTTTATAACAAAGTATTGTAAAAAAACTTGATTTAAACACACAATCACAGCACATCGTTAGTTATTATCCGAAATACGTAGAAACGAGTTTTTAAAGTCATTAAATTTGTATTATAAAGGCGAACTGGTTTCAAATGTGGCTGTCTATCATAAAATGTTCTATTTTCTATATGTCTCTTTTCCATTTCTGGGTGAGGCGTGTCAGATTTTTATTGAATAAAACCAGTTGTGTTACTTCAGCTACTGGACTGTGCATTGCTCGTCGTCTGCAAGCCCGCGCTTCTGCATAACTGAGTCCTTCAGTTGCCCATTGCATTCTAGGATCATGAGTTTCTAGAAAATCTTCTCGGCCATAGCGGACATCGGCCCTGCTTGGCTCCTACGGTTTGACGATATCTCTTTGAGCGCTCTACACGCTATCCACGACTTGGGCTCTATCCGGATGATTACCGGACGGTGAGCTACCCATTGTTTGTCGTCCGCAAGCCCGTACCAACCCTGGTTGGTAGTCGGAGGCGGTCCACTTTTCGTTCTATGGTTTCTCAATAAACCAATCATCATTATGTTGAGGACGGCCTCCATTCTAACCAGATGGAGCTGGATACCTGTGTTTTACATGGACCGACTGTCTATCAGACCTCCACAACCTAGTAGCTGGAGAACACGATATCCCTTGACAAGGCTGGGCGAGAAAGAGTCATCACGGCCCAGGAACGTAAAGGCAACTAGGAACATAAGTGTGGTTTTAGTCAGTAAAAGTCTGACATTCCCTCTGGCCCCACTCAGAGCTGAAGAAGTTCTTTGATGATTTATACCATCTGGCAGCTTTGGACTCAATGGAAAGGCGTGAGAAGCTAATTGGTGATCCAGATTTGGTTAACACCAATCTACAAAGCCAGGAGCCCAGGCGTAGGGTAGCCAGCTTTTCCGTATTTTACAGGAAGCATTTTCAAGTACTACGAGTATATGACTTGATTCTGCTATCACCTTTCTACTATCAAACAACCTGACGTACGGCGAGTGTCCATTCTTACGTTGTTAACCCTTTACGGTCGGGACTAAGCGTTTTACCTCGTCGTTTATACCGCGTGCCTACATCGAAGAATTGGAACAACTCGCCTGCTGCGGTCTTCCCGTCCGACTATAATTTAGATGTCTTCAAGGCTAAAGTGAATAGGCTCTTAATAAACTAGTGCGATTCACAATCAACGATTGCATAAGAGGTGGGATCGCCATCATGTACTAGTTTATAGCTTCAAAAAAATATCACCCTCAAAAAAAGAGGGTAGGTTAGTAAATTCCTACGTAAAAACCGATAAGACATAGCGCGCATTGGTGACTTTTGTCAGGGTGACAATATTTTTTTGTCATTTTTTGCCTTTTTTTACCCAACTGTCACGTCTTCAAGTTCGCGCACTACATGTAGCACAGTAACTTTTTGTCGAAAGTCACTATTATTGGTACCTATCTATATTGTGTTAATACTGTCTAGACTAGATGTAAATCAAACAGTATTAACATAATCCAAAGACCATGACCTCTTGACACTAAATATCTACGATTTTTATTAAATTTTTGACCTACCACTTAAGTGCCGGTTGCAGACATTTAGTATTTTGTAGGTACTGGACCGCCCGGGTCAATATGGACTTCGCAACCCCGTGACATCGATTTTTTTTTTTATAAAAAAATCTAGCTTTTGCCCTGGATAAGCCATCCAGGGCAAAAGCTGCCTACTGGGGCCAGGGTTATCCGAAAGGGCGCTCGAGCCCCGGTATGAAAGCTAGAAGGAACGGGGTAGGTCTTTTAGTCAGTAAGAGTCTGACACTATCTCCCACTCCGCCCAAGAGCGGGGGATGTCATTGCATGATTTTTCCCACCATAAAAAAAAAGGTCATCGGTTGTGGAAGGCCTACGAAGGAGCTCAGTATAATGCTCGATGACCTCAGTAGAGCTTCCGAAAGAGTGGGATATAAAATGAACATGGGCAAAACCAAAGTCATGGTAAACATCCATGTAGCACCCACTCCTATCAAGATCGGAGACTCTACACTCGAAGTTTTGGACTATGTTTCCCTGTCATTGCATGATTTTTTCCCACCATAAAAAAAAGGGCAAAAGCTAGTTTTTTTTAAGAATTGGAATGAGAAAACGATAAACTATGATTGTTGGATGGAGTGGAGAGAGGCCTTTGCCCAGCAGTGGGACAGTTGGGCTAACTATAATAATAATAGCTTTTGCCCGCAACTTCGCTGGTACATATAAAATATAGTCAATGTCATTCAAGAATAAAGCAGCTTTCTATCGGTGAAAAAAAAAATTAGCAATCGGACTAATACCTACTTTCAGAGATTACCTCCTACAAACAAAAAATCAAACATTACCTCTTTATAATATTAGTCTAGAAAACATAATAACTATTAAAGATGTTTGGTTTTTGCCAGACCTTTTTAAAAAACAAGCTTTATTATTATTTTATGTAACTCTCATATATCGGTGACGTAATCTCGTAAATATACACGTTTAAAATGGTAAGTTTTAAAGATTTTTGTTTTTCTTTTTATCGAGCCAACTAGTTTACCTACACTAATAAAGTCCGATTGCTAAAATTTTTTCACCCTTACCAAGCTGCTTTATTCCTAAGTGGCATAGGCTATGTTTTATGTACGCAGGCGAAGCCGCGGGCAGAAGCTAGTATAACATGTTTTGATTTTTACCCAGCGGCTGGTCATGTTGGCAATAATTAAAAAAAAGAAAACATGGTGTTCTTTTTCTCAAATAAGTTCAAAATCAGTACAACCTCTCTTTGACAATAAAATAGTATTTTCAAATCAAAACAACTCTAGCCGCACTGACCACATTCGTCATTATAAACTAATTATCTTTAACAATCTACGTATATCTAAATTCACAATAAAACACGTCAGTAAATTACCGAGACCAACAAAAAAATACACAACAAAAGTAGCAAAGGTCACTTCTTACCTTTTTATTAAAATCACAGCACTTTAAAATAAAAACTAAAAAAGAACACTTTTGTACCGTCAAATTCTAAAGGTCATTTGTTTATTATTAATACGATTTTAATTAAAACGTTGAAGTTTAGTGATGTCTACTCTTAATGACATCTCCGAGGCGACTGACATGATGTGCGTTCGATTGAATAAGAAATAATGATAGACATGTTTAGCTTACGTTGCGTGAAGGAAAACTGGTAGGACTTGCAAGGTTGTGCAAAAAAAACCTATTGAGATGTTTTTTTTTTTATTTGAGGTGGGAAATCATCAAATAAAGGGGCAAACCAACGTCCCAACCAAGGTGACCTTTCTAGTTTCAATCCGTGTAGACAGCAGTTGAAATCAACCTTCAACATTACATGATATGTTTTCTTCTCTCTCTTTTTTTATTTTCTTCTTTTTTTTCTTGTTTCTGTACAACGCATTAGTTTAGACTAATGTTGTATAAGTAAATTGTAAATAAATAACATCACTGAACGTGTTGGCGCGTGGATTCATCCATCTAACCGCAACGCAACACATTAACTAAGGTCACTTTGATTGGATCGCTAGATTGCAACCGTCTGGTCACCCCTTTGACCTTTCGAGTAATTAGAGACACAAAAGAAAGACATGAGCACAAAATAGATAGGTACAGAAGACAATCTCATGTATGTACATCCGGGCCTTGGACTGGGCTGGAAATCGGGCCAGCCACCGTAGGCGCGGGCTTGCGGACAGTGAGCAATGGGTAGCTCGCTTTCCGGCCGTCCGGTAACTGTCCGGACCAAGCCCAAGTCGTCGACGGCGCGCACTGTTCCCACGTGCCTCAAGGAGTTGTCAGCAACAGCACGGGCCCAGTTGGGTCGAAGCCTACTGGAACCAGGGTTATCCGAAAAGGAACTCGAGCCCCGGTATGAAGGCTAGAAGGAACGGGGTGGGCTTTTAGTCACTAAGAGTCTGACACTATCTCCCGCTCCGCCCAAGAGTCATTGGATGATTTTTCCCACCATAAAAAAAATGCACGTACTTCACTTTTTATACCTACGCTCGGTGGACGCACACTAATGAGCGTTTGAGCCGGAAATGTTCGACAAGTGATCCGAGACGCGACCGAGACATCGTGTCTGTGAGCGGTGTCTACATGTGCGTTGCTCGAGCGCGCTTTGTATGTAGATTGACTTCTGTACCTATCTATTTTGTGCAATGAGAGAGCGAACGCCCGCGCCGGCGTTCACTTTGGGTTTAATGTGTTAATGATGGGCTTTTTATTATTATATACTTTATTGTACACTTTATAATGCGAAAAGCATAAACATTTGCAAAAACTAAATGTATAATGGGAGGGTTTATCGCACGGGCAATCTCTTACAGATAACCTTATGATGAACTGAAAGAAAAGAAGACAGATTTGGTGCGGTCATTTCACAATAATATTATTAATTAGACATTTAACAAAAATACATTTTTTTATTTTATTTAGATAAACTAGTGCTTGACTGCGATCCCACCTGATGGTAAGTAGCGATGCAATCTTCCAAAACACTAATACATACAACATACTAATTACTATATCCCACTAATTGTATAATTGGTCACTGTCGATTCGAAATAAAAAGTTTTAAAATATATTATAAGCAGTAATAATAAGCAGTACCTTTGTGCTCTTTTGTCTGTATTTGTTTTTTTTTTTCATTTTTAAGTGTTTGTGTGTATCTATATAAATAAATATGGGGAAATAAAGCGTTACCAAAACTGCAAATATTTTAGGCTGCATTTAAGGAGATTTTAAGACTTTTTTTTTACCTAACTGTCCTAAATAGCTTCAATTTTATTTTTTGAATTGAATCGTCAATAAAAAAAATTATTGAAAATAAAATGTGACGATTCGGACACTGTGTCCGAACTTGTCAGTAACTTGTTCAACCATTTTGAACGTAACGAAGTAACAAACATACACACACTAGTACAAAAAAGAACTGGGCAAGTACGAGTCGGACTCGCGCAATGAGGGTTCCGTGCAAACTACAATTCCCGAACGGGGTCTCGAATATTTTTCCGAATTGCAATTTTTTTTTTTGTGGTGTATGTAACAACTAATTTACTGTTTTCAGATTTATTACTATACCTGTGCTATGAGACCTTGCTTTGTGCCAAATTTCATGATTCTGGGTCAACGGGAAGTACCCTATGAATTTCGATCTTTGAGAGTATCAAAATATACGATTTTTTGCGACATAAACGGCCGTATCTTTTTTATTCGTTAATTTAGAAGTTTGATTTTTTCACAGCATGAAGGGACCGCAGACTTGAGTACATGGTTTAATTTCAACTCGATACCTCCACGCGTTTTCGAGATAATGGGTCTTGATAGACAGACAGACAGACGGACGGACGGACAACAAAGTGATCCTATAAGGTTTCCTTTTTTTCCTTTTGAAGTACAGAACCCTAAAAACATACAAAATTTCGCCTCTCCTATTAGTGTGATCTCATCATGATGCCGAATATATTCAGCAAGGTTACGCACGCTGTGCTAGCGTAAGCCAAGTATGTCGAATTGCCTCATGATACAAAATAAACAGATAAAACTGGTTGTGTCGTTTTCCTCATATAATGATTACCTTGCGTTGTATATTGATCTGTGATTTTACACACAGTAACATACTTCTATCTTCGTATAATGCATAACAGCCACGGAACAGTAAATAACAGCAGTGGTCACGGTAGGTAGGTCGCGGGTCCAAACCCAGCCAGACACATTACTTTGTGTAATTTATTTCAACACCACTGCTCTCAAAACGGTGAAGGAAAACATTATGAGGAAACCGGCATGTTCTACAACAAAAAAATCGTGGAATACTACGCTGCGTCGACGATTTGATCGGGATCCCAGCGGTTGGGGCGTGAAGGCCGTTCACACGCGCGTCCAGTCCTTTGCTAGCATTACTGCTTCGCAGAAATAAAGGACCGCCTGCCACTCCATCTCGCTTCGGACCATGGCCTGTACCAAGGAGCGGCGCGAAAGATCGTTGGCCGCCGATCGCCCCCACGAGGACACGGCGGTGCTTTGCCCAAGCGGGGCACACCTCTACCGTATGTGGAGCATGTGACCGTGTCCTCCGGGCGGTCCACACAATGGTGACAACTGGGCGTGCGGAAGACACACGAATCCGGTGCAGGAACTTCCCGAAACGAGAAGACGCTGTGTTGTCTTTCCAGAAACTTCTTCACCTTTCAGATACCGTCAACTTGAGACACAATGGTACCTAAGACAATAGATGCGCGAACGGCGTTCTCTTGGGGTTTAATCATAGATATTGGTTTATTTAAATAAAGGGGGAAAATTAGCCTGACTCGGCAAACGTTGTTCTAATAAATAAATTATTACAAGGAAAAAAATGGAGGGTAGAAATACTCTACCTATTTTCAGACCTACCAAATATTAGGTATATAGAGTATTTTTTTCCTTGACACCAACAAATCATATTGGTCGAGCTGTTTTGGAGAACTTCAATAACAAACGCTGTGACACGAGATTTTTACATCTTTTTTTAGATTATAAAGCTGAAGAGGTTGTTTGTTTGTTTGAACGCGCCTTTCTCAAGGACCACTGGTTTGGATTGAAAAATTATTTTAGTTGGGATAGCCCATTTATCGAGGAGGAGCCCAGTAGGAGCGGCGACGTAGGTAAAACCACGGCACAGCTAGTAGAAGATAAATATGTATAGGCCACGCGGGAAAAAATTAGCAATCAAAATGACACAAAAATCACAAAAAAAGACAATCACATCGACTTATAGTCGATGCGATTGTTTTTTATTGTGATTTGTTTTTTTTTATTATTAAATAGGTGTGGCGGTCTCACCAATGTGACTTTTAAAATGACATTATACTGTTGTTCCTAAGGTGATCTAGGTTTTAGGTGATATTATTTTAATAAGCAAATAAAGTTCGTGGTTGTTTTAAGTATTCGCAAATTGATTCTGGATATTGTGATGTAAAACTGGTGTAATTTAATTTTGTACCTCAAGCACCTACCACCAGCCGCGCCGGATTTAAACTTCAGCGGCCCATAGGCGGGGCGGAGAACACAAGTCAATTTTATCTGTGGTACTTCACTTTTTAGGGTTCCGTAGTCAACTAGGAACCCTTATAGTTTCGCCATGTCTGTCTGTCCGTCTGTCCGTCCTCGCTTAATCTCTGTGACCGTTAGCACTAGAAAGCTGAAATTTGGTACCAATATGTATATCAATCACGCCGACAAAGTGGTAAAATAAAAACTTGGAAAAAAATGTTTTATTAGGGTAGCCCCCTATATGAAAAGTGGGAAGTGATTTTTTTTTAAATTTCAACCCTAACTTGTGATATATTGTTGGATAGGTATTTAAAAATGAATAGGGGTTTACTACAATCATTTTTTGATAATGTCAATAATTTCGCAAATAATCGCTCCAAAAGTAAAAAACAATGTGTCCCCCCCTCTAACTTTTGAACCATAAGTTTAGAAAATATGAAAAAAATCTGACAAGTAGAACTTTATAAGGACTTTCTAGGAAAATCATTTTGAACTTGATGGAAAGAACAGTTTTTGTACAAAAAAGACAAAAAGGTTGTACAAAATAATTTCTGGACTAAGTTTGTAGTATAATCGTATATGCAAGCATTTTTTTAAACTCATAAGTGGGTACACTTATTGTGACGGACGGGAGACTACGGAACCCTACACTGAGCGTGGCCCGACACGCTCTTGGCCAGTTTTTATACCTATGCTAGGCGAACGCACACACGTCAGCGCATTGCTCCGAACTGTACGAGTGCAACCGGGTGATTGAGCCGAGATATCGTGTCCGTGAGTGAGCGATGTCTATGTGTGCGTTGCTCGAGCGTGCTTTGTATGTAGATTGTTTTCTGCACCTATCTATTTTGTGACGTGGTGGTAGCCTTCAAATCGTTTTTGGTTAACTGTTGACTGATAAACGCGTCTCATTCGCTTTCTAAATGAGAAAAGTCCTGCTTTTTTCATGATAAAAATTATGCTTGCGCCGTGTGACACGCCATTTTCCGCTGTTGTTATTGGTTTAGCGCGGCGCGGTAGAATGCGCGAAAGACGCCATTTGTGTTCATATTTCGAGCAGCTTGATCTCGCAGTTTTTTTAATGTTTGTTTATGTATATTACGTAGGTAAACTACCTCAGTCCAATGACGTCATTTTATATGTACCTATAGCTACTTCTAATTAGGTTCACGCAAAGGTAACCCCCAGAATATTTTTTTTAGGTGAATAATCGTCTACTCTCGCTCTAGGGCGGAGCGAAAGAGCGTATCAGATTTTTTTAACTAAACAAAACCCACTTCTAAGTTCCTTTTCTGTCTTCTGTCTAGAATCGTTTATTACTTTTGTATTTGGACACAATAGTATTGTATAATGTAGTTCAAGCACTTTTTTCTTTGTGAATGTGAAGTACCATGGAGCATTTTATTAGGTTACAACTTTTTCTTGACATTACAAGCATGGCAGTTGAGAATTTGTCATGCTTACTCAAATGTCTCGCTGATGGTGGCACGTGTTAATGGGTCATTCAGTTCCCTTCAAAATGTTGAGCCGACTGGGGCTGATGTACGCGCCATGCTCGTGAACGGGTGTCGTCAGTGAGACTGGTCATCTCTTAGCTGCCAGTGGCTTGATTCAATTGCTGCTCACATAATAGAAGGAACAAGAAATATGTAACCAAGATAACTAACTCATAATACGGTATATAGAAGAACGTGCAAGAAACTCCATGGACACTCTGTCCATGGAGTTTCTTGCACGTTCTTCTCCATAGAGATCTACGCTTTGGAACGTGCAATTTAGCTTCACTTTTTTTGGACCGACATTTGACTATTCAAAAGTGCCTGTAATTGGTCCATTTGAAATAAATGCTTTTAATTTTGATTTTCTGACGTTTTCAGAGGGGCCAACGTACTTCCTATATCAAATGCTGTTCGTTAGTTTCGCTAAAACTAAAAAACCGGCCAAGAGCGTGTCGGGCCACGCTCAGTGTAGGGTTCCGTAGTTTCCCGTCCGTCGGTGACAACAAAAACAGTATGCAAGTAGTAGAAATTTCAGCGATTGTGCACTCGTAAAATTACGAATATATTTAAGAAGCAACGATTTTTTACCACGTCATGAAAGCACGGAGAATCTTAACATCGACTTTTGTTCTAAATTGCCTTAGCATGTTCCTGATAGAAGTTTTATGTAGTTATAAAATAATACCGCCAATGCCAAGGAGAGACCAACCGAACAATTCGATAATACCCGACCCCATCAACTCAGGAAAAATCCTAACAGCGCGAACGCGAAATAGCCCAGCGCCATCTCTCGGGGAATTGGGTTACTAATTAATACATAGGTACCAGAAGAAGTTTTCGGTGGTAATTTTGGATTGCGAGAACCGATTTTAATAATTCTTTTTTTGTTTGAAAGAAGAGGATACGTTCAGGATAATAAAATATGTAAACGAAGTTAAAAAAAATGCTTGCACATACGATTATACTACAAATTTAGTCCAGAAATTATTTTGTAGAACCTTTTTGTCTTTTTTGTACAAAAAATGTTCTTTCCATCAGTTCAAAATGATTTTCCTAGAAAGTCCTTATAAAGTTCTACTTGTCAGATTTTTTTCATATTTTCTAAACTTGTGGTTCAAAAATTAGGGGGGGGGGGGGACACATTGTTTTTTACTTTTGGAGCGATTATTTCCGAAATTATTGACATTATCAAAAAATGATTGTAGTAAACCCCTATTCATTTTTAAATACCTATCCAACAATATATCACACGTTAGGGTTGAAATTAAAAAAAAAAACATTTCCCACTTTACATATAGGGGGCTACCCTAATAAAACATTTTTTTCCAATTTTTATTTTACCACTTTGTCGGCGTGATTGATATACATATTGGTACCAAATTTCAGCTTTCTAGTGCTAACGGTCACAGAGATTAAGCGAGGACGGACAGACGGACAGACAGACAGACAGACAGACGGACAGACAGACATGGCGAAACTATAAGGGTTCCTAGTTGACTACGAAAAACAGGTCAAGTGCGAGTCGCACTCGCGCCCTGAGGGTTCCATACAAACTTCTTACCTACCTATGTAAAGAGTTAATTTCCCGATTGGAGTCTCGAAATTTTTCCCAAATCGCAATTTAAATTATTTTTTCTATTTTTGTTTGTTCATTCCATTTTTTAAGTGTTTGTGTGTTATAAACGGTCGAATAAGGTTTTTTTTGACGTAACATCAATTTTCTATTTTTGTGTTATAAGACCTTATTTTATGCCAAATTTCAGGATTCTGGGTCAACGGATAGTGATTAACCATAAAATTTTGGATCCTTGCGTTTCTTTGCAACATAAACGATCTTTTACTTCGTTGATTCGTTTCACCCGTTGTCACTCCTCTTCCCTCCGGACCATGGTCTGTACTGTACCAAGGCCAGGCGCGAGAGATCGCCGCTGCCGATCGCCCCTACGAGGGCACGGCGACGCTCTGCCCAAGCGGGGCACACCTCCACAGTGTGCTCCACCGTGTCCTCCGGGCGATCATCAAGGGCGGATCCAGCTTTGGCGCCAGGGGGGGTGTCACATAGTCGTGTATTTTTTTTTCCTTGGGAGGAGCGGGAGCCGTTCCTTCTTGGCTTTCGTACCGGGGCCGAGCTTCCCTTTCGGATAACACTGGCCTCAATAGGCTTTAACCCGGTTGGGGCCCTGCTGTTGCTGACAACTCCTCCGGACCGAGCGAGCGGTCCAGCCACGCCTCAAAGAGGGGATTTACCACCATAATTGTGGCTTGCCCAGCACTGGGTTGCGATAATCGCTGACGCCATTTCACCATGAGATCCCGCCGAAGCTCTGTCCGCTATGCCGCGACCTGGGGCGGCAGCGGATTTTCGCCCCGGCATTGCATCTCCACGCGCAAATTGTGCATGTGTGCAAGGACTGTTGCCTCCAGATCCCATGGTAGCAGGCCAGCAAGGAGGCTCGCCGCTTCGTCGGAAACCGTACGGTATCCCCGCACCATCCATATTGCCATGACCCTCTGGCATGCGTTCAGCTGGGCCTTCGGTAGCTGACGCAGCGACGGCGCCCCATAAAGGGCTATGGACCGAACGATTCCCGCGTAGAGCCTCCGGCAGGAGGCGACTGGACCCCCAAGATTGGGCAGGAGCCGCTTGAGAGCTGCCCCGTCACATAGTCGTGGTCAAGTCACACGAAGTTATTATTTAATTTTTATAATAATAAATACAGGTAAAAAGTAGATTCATAAAAGCTACATTGTGCAAAAAAAATATAAACATTATGTTTAACAATTTTAATTAATGATCGACCAACGTCCTGGACCTAGCCCAGGGGGGGGGCATGACCCCCCCCCCCCTCGATCCGCCCTTGTAGGCGATCCGCACTAGCGATACCCGGATTGAGAGCAGTTGTAATGAAATCAATTACACAAAGTAATGCGCCTAGCTGGGTTTGAACCCGTGACCTATAAACTCATAAGTCGGAGCCGTTACCACTCGACCACCACTGCTCTTGTTTTTATAAGGGCAACAGAAATACATCATTTGTGAAAATATCAAATGCCTAGGTATCACGGTTTATGAGATACAGCCTGGTGACACACAGACGGACAGCGGAGTGACAGCAATAGGGTGAACTCTAAAGCCATAAACATATATACTAAGTGTATAAAGCAAGAGTGAATAGGCTCTTAATAAACTAGTGCGCCTCACCATCAAATATTGCATCACTGCTTACCATCAGGTGGGATCGCAGTCAAGCACTAGTTTAATAAAAAAAGCGTGTTATTTAAGCTTGTAAAAAGGAGTGGTATGTTAATATATTCCTTCACTATCAACTCAAGTGAGAGAAATGGGTCATCCAATCTCGTTGGTCTCGTAACCTTACTGTCACTGATAAGGTATAAGATAGTAATATTTATGAACAAGGCTGATGGATCTGTTCTAAACTGTTCTTACACAAATATAACTAAGATAACCAGCTCACTATACAGGGTTATTAAAATTTGTAAAACATATTTGGCTACCTCTCAGGACTATGTTACTGCGCGGGCTTGCGGACAGTGAGGAATGGGTAGCTCGCTGCCCGGCCGTCCGGTAACTGTCCGGACCAAGCCCAAGTCGTCGACGGCGCGCACTGTTCCCGCGCGCCTCAAGGAGTTGTCAGCAACAGCAGGGACCCAACCGGGTCGAAGCCTACTGGGGCCAGGGTTATCGGAAAGGGTGCTCGAGCCCCGGTATGAAGGCTAGAAAGAACGGGGTGGGTCTTTAACTATCTCCCGCTCCGCCCAAGAGCGGGGGTTGTCATTGGATGATTTTTTCCCAAAACAAAAAAAAAATTATGTTACTAAAATCCTAAATCCTTTTGTTCTACGAATTTTAAAAATTTATCATATTTTAGTTCATCAGATTCTCATATAAAAACGAAATATTTAAATTGAACGTTCTAAATATTACGAAGTCTATGCGAAGCAAGCGATAGTACAAAAGCGGAGGGGAGCGGGGATCGGGCGGGCGGGGCGTATGGCGAAATACAGAGTTGAAATGTGTTAGATAGAACAACGAAATCTTGAAGGTTAAACTCAACCGGACTGGGGCTGCGCTCAAGCGGCTCCTGCCCAACCTTGGGGGTCTAGGTGCCTCCTGCCGGAGGCTCTACGCGGGGATCGTTCGGTCCATGGCCCTCTACGGGGCGCCGGTGAGGGCGCCGTCGCTGAAAAAGCGACCGGCGACTATGCTGAACGCCTGCCAGAGATATCTCACGATCTTATAAACTATTGAAAGACCACCGTAGGCGCGAGCTTGCAGACGGCGAGCAATGGGTAGCTCGCTGTCCGGCTGCCGGTAACTGTCCGGACCAAGCCCAAGTCGTCGACGGCGCGTACTGTTGCCGCACGCCTCAAGGAGTCGTCAGCAACAGCAGGGACCCAGCCGGGTTAGTTTCGAAAGACAGCTCGAGCCCCGGTATGAAGGCTAGAAGGAACGGGGTGGGTCTTTCAGTCATTGGATAATGATTGGTTGTCATTGGATGATTTTAAAAGCCGATTTTCATCCGCTACTCACCTGTAAGTGTCTGTTGTCTGACAGTATGCTGAACTGAACCTATTTGGCACTAACGTGAGACACATTGTTGCTGATTGTTTTTTTTTTTAAGTTTTATTTAAGCTATTAATTAATGTTTCAATACTTGTTTTGTTCATTGTGTGCCAAATAAACATGTTTTCTTTCTTTCTTTATTTTTCCCACCCTAAAAAAAGAAGGATCAAGCGCCGTTTGAAGCGGGTTACATGCTTGGTACGTATTAATTAACTGGACATCTAGATCATTAGAATGTTTTGCTAGCCTCCTCTTGTAAGAAAAAAATGTAAAAAACATCTCGAGTTTTTTTATTTATTTTGAAGGTTATCCTATCAGTATTACGAAAAACATATTATAATCTGACCCTTTTCATGGGGCGATGTAGCTAAAACCATCGATATAAATGTAAAATTTTGAACGCTACTAACCAAATTATCTTAGCAAACTGTGGTAAAAAAATTATACATAACAATTAAATATTAACAGGAACCTTACAACCTAACTTTATGACTCGCCTATTTGTTTATGCCACACTCAAATTATCAGATTATTGAAATATACGCTTTTCTGCATGTACTTAGCGCTTATCTTGTCTTATTCTGACGCGCTCTAGTTTTTCCGAGGAACTTTTTTTTTACTAATCTGAGAGGCTGCCCTCAACGCACACCACTATATAACCTATTGAATACCGTAAGACAGATCACGGCCACAAAATAGATAGGTACAGAAGTCAATCTACACACAAAGCGCGCTCGAGCAACGCACACATAGACACCGCTCACGGACACGATACCTCGATCGCGTTTCGGACCACTCGTCGAACAATTCCGGCTCAAACGCTCATTAGTGTGCGTCCACCGAGCGTAGGTATAAAAAGTGAAGTACATACATGAGATTGTCTTCTGTACCTAGCTATTTTGTGTTAGTGATCTAAGATCCGTAAAAGAAATCTCTCCCCTCATGTGTTATTCGATTTTGATAATATTATGTGCTAGATAATGCGTTTATTAAGACATTCCGAATAGGTTCCCTAGCTAAATCTGGTGCCAATGATGTTAAACCATAAAAGTCTGAGATCGCGAACATTTTATATTTTCAACTTTATTCAAATACTAGCTGTCTGCCCGCGACTTCGTCCGCGTGTACTTCGGTTATCGCACTCTAAACATGTTTTCCCGTAGGAATAAGATGTTTTTCCGGGATAAAAAGTAGCCTATGTTCTTTTCCATGTCAAAGGCTATATGCATGCCAAATTTCATCCAAATCGCTTCAGCCGTTTTTGCGTGATTAAGTAACAAACATCCAAACATCCACACTTTCACATTTATAATATTAGTTAGGATTTACAAATTGAGTTCTATCGTATAAGGGCCCAGTAGGATCGAAGCCTACTGGGGCCCAGGGTCTGCTTCTGATAGGAAGGCTTGGCCCCGCGCCCCGTTATGAAAGAACGGAGTGGGTTTTTCAGTCCAAGGGCGGGAGTGTGAGTGTGAGTGGACTTTTTCACCCACCGAAAAAAAAAACACCGGGATAATTCCTGTGTCCAAAAAAATCATCATCAAATCCTTGCTGATCGATCAGCGTCTCTCCGTCGACGACGGCTGGTACTGAAAATCAGCGCTGTGGCTCTGTCTTACACGAGCCCCAGCATTTTGCTGAGCGCTGGCCGTTTTGCGCGGATGTGACGCATATCTTACTTACGTGCTACTTTAGTCGCTATTATTTATTTTATTTTAAGGTATGCGCCATGTTTGACGTAAATAAACACTTTTTCTTTCTTTCTTTTCTTTACAAAAAGAAGCTAGAAACGGCCACAACAAAAAGCTGAAGCGCGCGACAGCTTGTGGCCGGAGAAGCTACAAGCGGGTTCTAGCTTTTTTTTTTGTGATAGCACTGCCGCACACGGCCCACAAAAACGGCCCGCTTTTTTTGTGGCCTGTGTACGGGGACACTTACAATTGCCGGCACGGATCTTGAGCGCTGGCTTCAAGTAGCGCAGAAGTCAAATATTCGGTCTCTTTAGTGGTGCGAAGTGAGACGCGGGGGCGCTCATGATTCGTTCACTGCCTTGCTGCATGTGTATAACAACGACGACGATTGGCTCGCCAATGTATGGAATGCGCAAAGCGATCCCCACTCTGTCGCCGAGCGCTCAAGATCCGTTTTGGCAATTGTACCTCTAAATCAGAAATAGGAGCAGGCATACTGAAAGGAGTTACAAAAAAACAAAACATAGATTTTTAAAAACATATATTTTTATTAATATTAAAAAATATTTACATGTCGTAATACATTTGCTAACACATAACTATCTAACGTAATATTAATGCTAGGCTTCTGCCTACGTCCTCTTTGACTGAGGATGAAGCGGTCCTTACTCTAGCTTGTGGGGGGGCAGGCAGACAGACATTAGAATTATTATTAACTAGTTTATACACACGAGTGGCATGTTACAGGCGGAAGTAGTAGCCGTGGTCACGTTGGCGGCAACTGTTAAGGGCATGCAACTCGACATACATTTTCACAGTTTGTTCTACTACCACTCTTACGCGATTATGGCGTTATTAGACATTTTTCATTAGATATTTTGGAAACACAGTATCTTGTGGATATTATCTAGGCTTCTATTGAAATCAATTTATAAATTTGTGTAAAACTAATCCAGTAAAGACCTCTGAAAATCAGCTACTTTGCATGAACTTTGAAACTTCATAATTTACTCAAAAAGTAAAACCATAGAAGCCTTGCAAATTTTATCAAGATTCTAAATGACGACGACGTTTTTCAAAATCAATTACAGATTTTATAAAATATTCGAGTGAATCACGGAGTTACCAGTTTTCTCTTTTTTCGCGTTCCCTTTTCATCAAACATCGCGTTAGATGAAGTATAATATGATTTAAAGCCATGCTCGATGTTGAACGATAGGCGAGTGGAAAAGCAACCTCTTAAGGTCAGGTTGTTTGTTATTGTTGTCACTATAAGTCGACGGCTGCAGACACCTCTTTTTTTTATGGTGGGAAAAATCATGCATTGACATCCCCCGCTCTTGGGCGGAGCGGGAGACAGTGTCAGACTCTTACTGACTAAAAGACCCACCACGTTCCTTCTAGCCTTCATACCGGAGCTCGAGCGCCCTTTCGGATAACCCTGGCCCCAGTAGGCTTCGACCCGGCTGGGTCCCTGCTGTTGCTGACAACTCCTTGAGGCGCGCGGGAACAGTGCGCGCCGTCGACGACTTGGGTTTGGTCCGGACAGTTACCGGACGGCCGGACAGTGAGCTACCCATTGCTCACTGTCCGCAAGCCCGCGTCTACGTTGGCCGGAAATCGGGATCAGAATCCCGGCGACGGCGGCGGCGATAACGCCGTTGCCTGATGCGTTCGGCCTCCTCCTTTGCGAGCATTACTGCTTCGCAGAAGTCGGCGACCGCCTGCCACTCCGCTGCAGACACCTCTGCCGTTGGCTACATGCCGCTCGCGTGTATGAGCTGTGTTCATATGGGATTCCACTACAAGAAAACGCCGAAACAAACGCCTAAACATTATTGCCTATGTTCAGACTACAGTTCTTTATCAGCGCTCCGTTCGCGAGTATGTTATCATATACAAAATCAGTTTTAGTATATTCAAAACCCGAAACATGTGTCTAGTATTTTATCTAAACAATCTATGTACAAAATTTCATAACTGTATCATGAAAAATCAAAAAGTTATGAGCTTGTTATGTCAGCAAAAATACATAGTCACCGGGCCATCCAGGTCAGTGAGGGTTGTTTTGCACTTGCGCCCAGCTGTTTGCTGGCACCTAATGTCCAACCTGTAATATTTAAAAAAGGTCACATTTTGGACACCACCGACAAAGTTCAAGTACAAAATAGGTCACGGCAGGATGCGGAAGTAAAACAACACCTCAGTCGCCCTGGTGGCCCGGTGACCATGTACTTATGTCGCTAACCAGGTACCATAAGACTTACATTAGACTGACTGCATCGCAGCGTGCGGTCGATGTATTTAACTGCATGCAGTTTGTACGTTCGATTTCGTGCAATCATGAAATCAACTGCACGCGGTCGGCTGCAGTCGAGTGAAGTCAATATCAACTGCATGCAGTCGTGCCTTCAACTTTACGCGGTCGGCTACAGTCGTATAGTGTCGACGCACGCTGTCCATCGCTAACCGCATACAGTCAGTGTGCAGTTAATTACAAAGAGCAAACGCACATTGACATTGTCAACTTTATTTTGAGGCACTTAAAGATCAAATCACACACTAAGCTCCTGGGCTAGATGCGTGGCGCCAACTGCGCGACTTTCAAACTGCATGCAGTTGAATATATGGACTACATGCGGTTGCTGCGATGCAATCCGTCTGATGGCAGCCTAACTGGCTTATAACTTTGTGATTTTTATTAATACAGTTTTGAAATTTTGTATATATATAATTACTCTTTACATAAAAATACTCGTGTTTTAGGTTTCCCACTAAAAATAAGATGGTATATTATTTAGGCATTCATTTCAGTGTTTTCTATAAGTTTTTGTTAATACATGTCTTGCTTAGCACGAAGAACGAACTGAAATACTTAGTAACGTAAATAATTTATGATAATTTCTTTAAAAATAAGGCAGTTTATTGAATAACAGTTCACTAGTTTTGCCCGTAACTCCGCCTGCGTATCGATGAGAGATAGATGATATTATTGCGATGTCTTCGAATTTTTGGTTCTAAGACATGCCGGTTTCCTCACGATATTTTCCTTCACCGTTTTGAGAGCAGTGGTGATGAAATAAATTACACAAAGTAATACGCCTGACTGGGTTCGTACCCGCGACCTACAACTCATAAGTCGGAGCTGTTACTACTGGGCTACTACTGCTCATGTTGCTGGAGGAAGATAGCGGGGAGGGTAATTGAAAAATAATTTAGATGGCCTCTTATTGCTACTCGATTGCAAATTCGTAGTCTCTTATAAGATCTTCTTGATAGAAGCGAAGTCACGGGCAAAAACTAGTAAATAATAAGTATTGCATTGATCTGGCAACTAAACAGCAACAATCGCGCCACTGTGGCGCAACAATCGCACCACTGTGGCGCAACAATCGCACAACAGTGGCGCAACATTCGTATAAAACGTTGTGAAGCGTGTTACGTTACTGTGTCACAAATTGCATTGATTTTTTTTACATGATATTGCGAAATGATGTCGGTCATTGATTCAAAATGAAATAATACTTCGTATACAAGGTTGTTGAAAAGATAGATGGATTGTGTGAGGAGTGATATGAAAGAAAAGGGAGTTAGTGATAGCGTGACGAGTGATGGGACAGAATAGATGAAAAAAACATGTTGCACCGACTTCAAATAATATAGAACTAAGGCAGGAAGAAGAAGAAGAAACAAGGTTTACTTTCCTTGCGTGATCACATCAGTAATGAAGATATCTGCAGGAGAACCAAGGTTACCGACAAAGCCGGAGGAATCGCCAAACTAAGTGGCAATGGGCAGGACACTTGCAGAACAGATAGTCGATGGGGACAAAAGGTTTCCGAGTGGCACAGCGTTGGCACGGCCTCCCTCGCGATGGACTGATGACCTTTGGATTGCTCACCGGTCGTCATGGAGACGCTTGGGGATGCCGAGTGTCTAACAAACAGTTAGCCAGATGGAAAGTGGTTAACGCCGTCTATGGAATATTTTTTATCCGTTGCTAGACACAGTTAATTAAGACTTCATATATTGTCTCCGAGTGGATAAATTAAAGACTATTTTCGATCACTAAAACTCACAGCTTAATTGCTATATCTGCACCATTTGTCGAAATAATACAAAAAAAAGATTGTCTCTTGTCGGCAAAGGGCACACGAAGCAACTGATCAGTTGCATCGTATGCTGAAAGCCTAAAGCCAACATATCAAAGGAAGAGTTAAACGAGATGGCGTACTCGTCGCAAACTCACGACCCTGGCGAATAGGACGCCAGAACACTCGTTGGAACAATCCGAAGCAAGCGGTTTATAAAAAATCTTTTATAAAAAGTATTCTTTCATTTTTCCATACAATTTAGGACATCGAATTAAATTCATTAAACAATCCACTAGCAAGCTCACTTTACAACAAACTCGCACTGTGTAAACAATCACAGTAGTCGATTTTCGGACATTTCATTTTGCAAAACAAAATTCGTTTTAACTCTATCGGACAAGAGCTCTATTGTTTGCAGTTGAACGAACGATTTAGTAAGGTATCTTCATCGGCGGCAACTGCGTGTCAACTGCGGCGCAACTGCGTGGCAACTGCGTCGCAACTGCGTGTCAACTTCGGGCGACTGTTTTCTTAAAAAAAATTCTTGCATTTCTCGCATAATACAAACCCCATACAAATGTGTACTGTATTGCATTACATCGTGGCTACGGTTACAGGTTCTCGTGTAGGAAGTGTATGAGCGTCGCTTCGTAGTGCTTCGCTGCGTGCATCGCGCGGAGCGAGTGTCGCTCGCCGGGGTACACCTGCAAATCAACGATTAACACTTAACGGTCTGGTCTCGACTTCGGTATTAGCGGCGAGCGGGGCAGCATTAATAAGCGGGCGCGGAGCGGTATGAGCGGCGTCTCGTGGCGTGCTTTAAACATTTTCATACTTTTGATCTTGATCTTACCGCTCGCCGCCCCGCGTTTAGCTACCGCTCACAGCGGCAACGTCGTGAACAGGCCGTAAACTTGCAGGTTCTATTTTTCTGATTGCTTGGCAAAATTGACATCGAAAAGAAAGAAACGAAACCTCAAGCGAACGCCGAATTTCGCTCTCTCTAAAAACTAGAAAGACAATCTATTGAACTCTAATTACGATATTCGAAAGGTTGAGGCGTGCATGGAACACTACGCGCCGTCGACGACTTGGGCTCGATCCGGACGATAATCGGACGGCGTTCTACCCATTGCTCGCCGTCCGCACTACACTGGCTGGAAATCGGGATCGGGATCCCGGGCGGTTGGGGCGTGAGGGCCGTTCCCTCGTGTTCGGCTGCTAATGACGAAGTGATAACAAGTTAATATAATCATACCTGTACTCGATGTGGCTTCCCGAGCCTCACCAGCTCGGCCGTGAGCGCCGCCGTGTGACAGAAGTGCACGTTCTCGTCCGCCAGCCCGTGGATTATTAGTAGTCTACCTTCCCTGCAAGATTATTGTCTTGTTAATAGGTAACCAGTAATACACGCAAGCAACGGGAGTGATTTCGTAGGGAGTTGTGCGGTGGGTCGCTTCGCTCGCTCGTTTGAAGGTCTGCAAAGGTCATATTGATTCGGAAGAGGCTCGCTTGAAGAGAGCGGTGAAGAAAGCGATGTAAAAGGGTTTCACTTACATGGCTTGTTTGTGTGTTAACTCTGAGTGAGATTGAGCTCGTTTCGCTCACTTGTTGTGTGTTCGCTCTGGGTGAGAATGAGCTCATTTCGCTTGCATGGTTCGTATGTGTTTGCTCAGGGTAGGAATGAGTTTATTTCGCTTGAATGTTTATTTTTTTTTATTATTATTTATTTATTTGGTCAGCCAACAACTGCTTACACAATACATTTACATTGAATATTTTTTTGGAACTTCATTGATTAGTGTAGCAATTAATTATAGGCTAACACCACATGCACTTTATATGGTTATACATAATAATAGTTTTTAATTATACGTTAAATAATCACAAAAAAAAAAATAGGACATTAATAAATAATATGACATTTCAACACAACAATTAAATCAAAAGTATAAAATTAAAAATCAAGTTACAATGTTTCGTCGTACAATAACTTACTGATCAGGGAAGAATGGCGCGTGCGCGAGCACGCTGGCGCGCGTGTAGGCGTGCGGCGCGCGCGCGGGGGCTCCCATGTAGCGCTCCGTGTAGGCCGTGTCGTACAGGCGCCAGCACGTCACGGGCGCGCCCGCCACGCACAGCCGGAACACGGCCGGCCGCGTCGCCAGCGCCAGCAGCGACAGGTACCCGCCTGGGAGGAACCCATGCCACATTTCAAATGGTTATTCAATATAGGGGGCAAGTAGCTGATGATAAAGACACGGTTATCCTAAAACCACCCTTATCCTGTATCCTGTATATTCGTTTTCAAACACAAGAGACTTTTCGAGCAGGCTACAAGCTACTCTATGCCACGATCTATGTATACTAATAAGCTGTTTCAACCGAGGACAAATCTCACCTTAACAGGTAACAATAGTTATATCTATAATATAAAAATGAATCGCAAAATGTGTTGGTAAGCGCATAACTCAACAACGCCTGGACCGATTTCGCTAATTTTTTTTTTGTTGTGTTCGTTATTATGAGGAGAAGGTTCTTATGGAAAAAAAAAATGAAAATTAGGGTAGTGTAGGGTAGAGTAGGGTAGTGTAGGGTAGAGTAAGGTAGAGGAGGGTAGAGTAGGGTAGAGTAGGGTAGAGTAGAGTAGGGTAGGGTAGAGTAGAGTAGGGTAGAGTAGAGTAGGGTAGGGTAGGGTAGGGTAGAGTAGGGTAGAGTAGGGTAGAGTAGAGTAGAGTAGGGTAGAGTAGGGTAGAGTAGGGTATAAAAGGGTAGAGTAGGGTAGAGTAGGGTATAGTAGGCTGAAGTAGGGAAGAGCGGGAGCGAAGCCGCGCGGGCAAAAGCTAGTTATGTGTATAAAAATGTACAATAAATTACCAAATTCTATTAAAACGTTACCTTTTTCTAGATTTAAAAGTAGCTTGACGAGGTTTTTAATTGAAAAGTGTTTCTATAGTGTACACGAGTTTTTAGGTTACAAATTGTAAGTTTTGACATGATTATTATATTTGACATGGGTATTATTGACATGATTTTATTATTGACATGATTATTGACATTTGTGATATTATTATTGTAAGTTTTTATTGTTATATTGACATGTTTTAACTCAACAACACAATTTTAATGGAATAGAATAATTTGTTTATGAGTGCATGATTTTAATCAAATAATTAATTTAATTTTTTTTTACTATGATTTATATTTGCACGCCGAAATTAAAGGCAGAATAAGAGATCAATTTTATTTATGTTGTCAACCTTCTGTACCTTATTTACGCAAATAAACGATTTATTATTATTATTATTATTATCCTTTTAACCCTATCTGTCGGATTTACCTGACAAACACTTTCACATTTCCCGCCAGCGTCGCACATCCACGACCAAATACTCGCATCTCGTCAGGTCTTCTGTCACCTATGGGGATTGAAGATCTAAACGAGATGGAGTACTAGTCGCAAACATACGACCCTAGCGAATGAAAACACTCGTAGGATTAATCTGACGTTAGCGGTCAAAAGGTAACTCAATGCGGTTGCGAAGCGATCCGGTACAGTTCCTGCGAATTCTACGCAATGCGGCGGCTTTGTTCTACGTGCGCGTGAAATCGCCGCTTTAGCCACCTAAAACAAGTCACCGCACCGCAAGAGTTCGTGCGAAAATATCAAACAAACTGAACGTGAACGCTTCGCTTCGCTCTTCACCGCACCGCAGCCACGTGCGATTGGTCTTTTAGGCCACCCTCAAAGAGTATTAAATTATAATTGTCGCTTCGTCGGGTCATAAATAAAGAACTGGGCAAGTGTGAGTCGGAGTGCGCAATCTAAAGACTTTAATTCAGCAAAACGTTTTAATATTTGACGCTACTGTTGATTTCGGTGGAGATATGACTTGTTAAAGTTTCATGGCGTAACATTATTATATAATTTACTAGCTTCTGCCGGCGGATTCCCCCGTATCAAAGTGGATTTCTCCGTACAAACTTTGGACCCCCGTTTCATCCCTTTAGTGGGTGATTATCAGAAAATCCGTTCTTAGCGGATGTCTACACTTTATAAGGAACCTACCTGCCAAATTTTAAGTTTGCATGTGTTATAGTTTCTGAGAATTCGTGATTAATCAGTAATTCGCTATTATACACCGCTAAATTTTGATCGTTTTAATCCCATGGAGGGTCGATCCGGTACATGAAACACTATCGATTTGTAAACTCGTATTAATTTACGCATGTACGATGTCAGCTGAGCGAGTCCAATGACTTGTAGGTAGTAGTCGGCGTTGCGTACTAACTACCTACAAGTCATTGGACTCGCTCAGCTGACGTTTTCTTAAAGAAATTAATTTCGTACATGCGTAAATTAGTACGAGTTTTTAAAAAAGGTACTTTATTTTTTAATTTTATTTTACAAATCGATAGTGTTTCATGTACCGGATCGACCCTCCACGGGATTAAAACGATCAAAATTTAGCGGTGTATATACAGGGTTATTTGTAAAACACTAACAACCTTGCAGGACTGTATCACTAACATCCGAAACAACAAGTTTTGTTCTATGACTTTTTACAAAAGATAACACATTTACCAAAAACAAACCTTCAAGATTTCGTTGTTCTATCTAACACATTCCAACTCTGTATTTTGCTGTGTCTACTTACGGCGCCGCGCACTGTTCTCGTAATAATTTAAAGTAAGCAGGCTTCCGCATTCGCACCATTTCCGTGTACACGACAAAATAGATCAAGTTCGTGTTCAGCTACCCTCCGCTATCGTACTATCGCTTGCTTCGCATAGACTTCGTAATATTTAGAACGTTCTATTTAAATATATTTATTTTTGTGTCAAAATCTGATGAACTAAAATATGATAATTTTTTTTTTTATATTCCACAACTATCACACAACGCCGTCTAGTCCCAAGCTAAGCAGAGCTTATGTTATGAGTACTAGACAACTGATAAACATACTTATATATTTCTAAATACATAGATATTATAGATAAATTACACCCAGACACAGAAAAAATGATCATGCTCATCACATAAACATTTGTCCTCGGTGGGAATCGAACCCACGACCTCCGGCATAGCAGTCAGGGCCACTAACCACTAGACCAACAGGCCAGTCAAGATAAATTTTTAAAAGTCATAGAGCAAAAGTTGTTGTTCATGATGTTCACAAATAACCCTGTATATAAAAGAGAAGATAGATTTACGAATGAATACTCACCATAACTCCACCCGTGAATGGCTACACGTTCCATGTCTATACAGCCGGTCTCCTTCGCCAGCCATTGTAATACTTCAACCTGTTCAAAAAAAAAACAAGTAAATTAATTACTTAGTACAATAATTAGGGTTGTAACGGAGGCGGATGCAGAGGTTAAAAACCTTAAAAATGTAAAAATGTCATTTGGCATGCTGGTGAAAAACCATACGAGTGAGATAATTTGAGAAAATGGTCCACTTACTTGGTCGTCCAGCTCGATCTGCCCCAGCTTGCCTTTAATGGCTGCCTCCCACGCTCGGCCCCTGTGTTTGGACCCTCTCGAGTCTACTGCCACGACATTGAACCCTCGGGCTGTTAGCATGTGCATGCGGAGTTGGCGGATACCCTGCGAAAACAGGTTTTTATTAATAAAATAAATAAAATCACAAAGAAATCACATCATATGGTGCATGTAGTTCATCAGATTTTCATACAAATATAAATATATTTAAATTGAACGTCCTAAATATTACGAAGTCTATGCGTCGCAAGCGATAGTATAACAGTGGAAGGGAGCGGGGTGCTTGATGCGCTTGCGTCGCATCATACAGACGTAGGTATGTATATCGAAATACAGAGTTGAAATGTGTTAGATAGAACAAAGAAATCTTGAAGGTTTGTTTTTGGTAAATGAATTAAGTTTTTGTTTATGATGTTAGTAACCACGGAACAGTAAAAACAGTGGAAGAAGTAAGTAGGCGTGGCATTGTCGCCGCTAGTAAGAACCGCGTTGCGCACTTGCTGTTCAAGCGCTCTCATTCTCTAACTAGACTGCGCAACATAATATTAACGAAAAATAATATTAAAATGCCTTATTGTCCCAAACTGTATTTAAAAACCATAGTCGGACTAAAAATCGAACTTATGGAGGTGTATCATACCACCGAAAAGTATTATTTTCGGTTATTATTTGCATTATATGTTTAAAAAATACGTTTTCATACAATCGATATTACTTCGATCGAACAAAGTTACTTCACTATTCGAGTAGCAGCCTGCATTCGTGTCAGTGATACGCCATTCAAATACCACTCTTATTTTTACGTAGTTACAGTTCATATACTGAATATATACTGAACAATGCCATCTAGCGACGAGTAGCGGTACTTGGTAGTCAAAGATGTATTTCTTTCTTGTTTTTGTCAATTTGATTTATAGACTGTTGATATTAAAGTTGCATTTCGTATAATATTTTTTTTGCATTTCGTTTACGCCCTGTTTTTGTTTCTAGCCAATTATATTTTTGGGTTTGCAGTAAGAGTAAATTGTAAATGTATGAGTTTGGCGACACCGGTTCTGGGACAAACATTTTCTCAAGCTACTTCCACTGTTTTTACTGTTCCGTGTTAGTAACATAGTCCTGATAGGTTCCCGTTGTTTTTCAAACACTGGGAACCTATCAGGTACCTATCTGTAGCATTATTTTTCCTTACCTTATAACTATTAGTAACAGTCTGTACTTCAGGCCCCCCATACACATGTAAAACCGTAGGACTCCGCCCCGGGCGCCCGCAACGCCACAGCGTGCAGTAGGCCGTCGCCCCACAAGAGAGGCGCGTTTCGTATATCTGGGGGGGCGGTATGTCTGATATGCTGAGTGACCGTTCTGGAAAGGGGAATTCTTAGCTTGATTGATATGTTATCTATCTGTGGACCGATCTCGTCGAGCGTTCATAGTCATCATCATCAGCCTTTTTATTGTTCCTACTGCTGGAATTCAGGCCTCCTCTTTAGGAGAGGGAATGGGCCGTAATCCACCACGCCGGCCCAGTGCGGGTTGGTGAATGTTACATGTCTTCGAATTTTCGGTTCTAGGACATGCCGGTTTCCTCACGATGTTTTCCTTCACCGTTTTGAGAGCAGTGGTAATAAAATAAATGACACAAAGTAATGCGCCTGGCAGGGTTTGAATCCTCGACCTACAACTTGTAAGTCGGAGCCATTACTATTCGGCCACCACTGCTCTCTGTCAAGCGTTGCTCAAGGTGAAAGCTAGGGGTCCGAATCTGGTCATGTTGTCGCTAGATGGCGCTGAATTAACGAATTTTCTCTCAGAGTAGTCTGCTACGAAACAGCGGCCATCTTTTAAAGGTCAGAAATACAAAAACTAGCAATCTACATGGTCTTACATAGACACGCTACAAAATATAACATACCTCTGATTAAGGACCCCGTTTCGCTATCAGTGTCGTCCCCATCACCAGACCGACTGTCCCAAGAACCGTTGAAGCTTCTTACTTCCAAAGATTCTGTCAAAGAACATGATTTCTATCAAATTCTAATTTCTACTAAATGGTATTTTCTAATTGAACGGTAAATTTTATCCTATTTAATGATATTCCTGAAACTATTGGCTTTTTTATGCTTTTCTACCACAAATTAAAATTTCTACCATTTTCTAACAAATGGTAGATTTACAAAACTGATGCCTAATCAACAAAGAAACCAATCACAAGTCCGAAAAACTACTATTTTTCTTCTACATTCTGTACCATGCTACTGTAAGTTCTCAACGCTTACCTGAGGGCGGTCTGTCGGTGATAGTTCCCTGCACCAATAGCCGTGGTGGTGATGTGGTGATCCTGTACACCCTCGTGACAGGTGCGCAGCATATATTTGATGAAGTGATTACTGCCATCGTGCACTCCTGGGGACACATTAATAGATAGACTGTTGTTATTGCAAAGTTATGAAAGACTAGCTTTTTCCCGCGGCTTCGCTCGCGTATATACGTGTCACTTTTCTTGGACTGACCGACATTTGACTATTCAAAAGTGCCTGCTAATGGTCTATTTGAAATAAAGTTTTTGATTTGATTAGATATTAAAAATTTAGCTTGTCAATAAGGAATAAAGCAGCTTTCTATCTGTGATAAGATTTTCACAATCGGACCAGTACTTTCAAAGATTACATAATACAAACAAAAAAAAAACTAACTTTACCTCTTTATAATATGTTTTAGTATAAGATTTAAAAATGGGTAAAACGAAAAAAGTTCTTTTTGTCATCAGCGTCTTCTGTCAAATAAACTTAAGATAATGAATAACGAAAACACAGACTCAAAAACACTACTAATATTTTTTTTGTTCATGTTTTTGGCTTGGATACTAAATCCTTTAAGACATGTTTTCTTAAGAAAGGTTACTTTGGTTTTAAAACAACACGTATTTCTAACTTCTTCCATAAATTTTGTGAAATATTCGAAAATAAATCAAGGAATTAACGAATGCCAACAGAGTTTTTTCGCGTTTCCACTTCATCAAACATCGCATTAGATTGCGTTAGATGAAACAACAAGAGTTTAAACATGATCACGTTGACGAATAGGCCAGTGAGAATGGGCCCTGTTAAATCGAAATATTTGCGCTGCGCAAAATATTTATAAGACCTACCTCATCAATTTCAACCGCACAAGAGTGTCACACAGTAGTCAACAGTTGCACAGTGTGAGGTCGCGGCGGCGACAGCGGTGCCACGTACAGGTAGTGCTCCAGAGGCGTCTCGCGGAGCCCTACGAAGTACACCAGTTGGCGGGCTGTGCCTTCCTATGGAGAAGCTTGTGGAACCTACCTCATCAATATCAACCGCGCTAGTGTCCCACAGTAGTCAACAGTTGCACAGCGTGAGGTCGCGGTGGCGACAGCGGTGCTACGTACAGGTGGCGCTCCAGAGGCGTCTCGCGGAGCCCTACGAAGTACACCAACTGGCGGGATGTGTCTTCCTATGGAGAAGCTTTTGGAACCTACCTCATCAATATGAACCGCACAAGAGTGTCCCACAGTAGTCAACAGTTGTACAGCGTGAGGTCGCGGCGGCGACAGCAGTGCTACGTACAGGTGGCGCTCCAGAGGCGTCTGGCGGAGCCCTACGAAGTACACCAACTGGCGGGCTATCTAACTGTGGGAAGGTTGTGGAACTTACTTCATCAATATCAACCGCGCAAGAGTGTCCCACAGTGGTCAACAGTTGTACAGCATGAGGTCGCGGCGATGATAGCGGTGCTACGTACAGGTGGCGCTCCAGAGGCGTCTCACGGAGCCCTACGAAGTACACCAACTGGCGGGCTATCTAACTGTGGGAAGGTTGTGGAACTTACCTCATCAATATCAACCGCGCAAGAGTGTCCCACAGTGGTCAACAGTTGTACAGCATGAGGTCGCGGCGGTGACAGCGGTGCTACGTACAGGTGGCGCTCCAGAGGCGTCTCGCGGAGCCCTACGAAGTACACCAGTTGGCGGGCTGTGTCTACCTGTGGGGAAATTTATACAATTGACGTTTTCTTTTTTTTATGATATAAACTAGTGCTTGACTGCGATCCCACCTGATGGTAAGCAGTGATGCAATCATAGATGGTGAGGCGCACTAGTTTATTAAGAGTCTATTCACTCTAGTCTTGAAAACGCCTCCAGAGTTGGTTAACGTCAATCTAAAAAGCCCGGAGCATAGGCATACAGTAGCCAGCCTTTCGGTATTTTACAGGATGCATTATGGAGAGTGTGCGCAGGAATTACATGACTTGATTCCGCCATCACCTTTCTACCAAACTAGACACCATACAGACACCAGAGTCGCCACACGTCCGAGCTGGTCGCGCCACCAAATTGGTTGTGCAACCAAACGGACACCAGGAGAGTAACTCTCTATAGAGGTGTATACATTTTGTTGGTAGCGGCGACTGGTCGCGCCGCCATGCTGTCTCGGTGAAATATAGCCAGGGTCTGGACTAAGCGTTTCGCCTCGACTTTTATTTCGCGTACATCTTAAGCCGCGTACAAAAATCGCGAAGCATGCGTCCGTCGCCAATGATTCGTCTCGCATGCCTCGGGCTGTGCGAACGTGTGCTCACAGTGAGCATTCGCGTCATGCGATCGTTGCGAACGCGTCATACGTTGTTTGCGTTTTCTACTGACGAACATTGTGCGTGGTGGTTTGCGTGCTCAGCTTGAGCATGTGTCGTTCGGGACGCACGCATAAATGTACCATCGTATGCTTCAGGTTGAGGCATGCGCGACGAACCATTCGCAACGCACGCCTCGCGATGTCTGTATGCGGCTGAAGGATTGAAACGATTTGCCTGCTGCGGTCTTCTCATCCAAATATAATTTAAGTGTCTTCAAGGCTAGAGTGAATAGGCTCTTAATAAACTATTGCGCCTCACCATCAACGATTGCATCACTTACCATCAGGAGTCTACCAATTATGTAAAAAAAAATCTGAATCGTTTGAAAGAGTCACCGCAACCCTGAATCGTAAGAGGTAAATGAAGGAACACAGATGTTTGATTTTAGTCAGAAAAAGTTTAACGCCAAAACGGCTTGGTAGATTTGAAAAAATACTCACCCAAATTTTCCTAGCCATGACTTCCCATTCTCCAGCCGTGATTGGTTCTTTACTAGTCATGTTGGGTCCTACGGCGTTGCTCTCGTCTTCTGTTATCATTTCTATTACAGCTGTGGATAAATAGACAAAACAAAATTATGATAAAAAAATCTTGTTATGGATTGTATAATATACTTGTATGAATTTATTATAAAACTTGAATTTCTACCAAATAGTAGATTTCTTAAATATGGTAACTCTAGACGAATAGTCACCTTAGTGATACTAGTTTTACTCAATCTAACCAAAATTGTATGTTTAATGTTTCTACCAAATGGTAGTTTTTTAATAATTAACATTATTCATCCCGACTACTGTTCACTTACATCACAGTATTTTTCTAGCACCACCAAAAAATTCTACCATTTTCTACCATAAATTTTTTTTTACTCACATCGATTTTGCACGCTACTCTTCTGTATGAGCGCACAACTAACTAGGTACAGATGCAAATGCCCGCTCTCCTCGCTTGCCCAGATGAAGTTCATCTCGGTACTGTTGGACGGTAAGAAGTAGAGTATGTCGTGCACGTTGATCCACGCGTCGAGGGCTGTTTCAGAGACTAGAATCTGTATGTCTTGGATTGGCTGTAACAAAAGGGAATAAATGGTGTAAATTAAACGTTTTTCAATACACTTTGACGTACTTGTAAACCCGCTCTTATCTCACCACTTTTAGGCACGTATTGACTGTTTTTCACACTAGTGCAAAAAAGTACTTGTGCTCGCCCCCGCCATATTTTTATTAAATTTATCGTATCAGGCTGGGCGTACTTCGGTCACGCGTCATCTTCCGTTGCATCCGTTTATTTGTGTTCGTAAGTGTATTGAATCATCTGGTTTTAACTCTCATTCTACCAAATGTAAAATTTTCTACCAAATGGTAGTTTTCTTGTAAGCTACAATATTGAACCACTACGATCTGACCAATACCTAAAATACTATCATTTTCTACCTTGAAATGTTCGATGTTATGGTATCTAGTTATCTACCGCTTACCTGTTCAGTCCTCGTCGAGCAGTGGTCGTGTCTGCCACACATTGCGTCGTCTGCCTGATCATAATACGTGGGGGTGGTGAATTGCGCCAATGGGATCAGGACCAGCTCTAGACGCTGTTGCTTGCGGTCTAGGAGTTGGACCCATACGCTGCGGGCAAAAGAGAATTTGAGGTTAGAGCCTACTTCGAAGGACTGGAACAATCTGCCTGCTGTGGTCTTGCCGTCAGATTATCATTTGAGTGTCTTCAAGGCTAGAGTGAATGGGCTCATTAACTAGTGCGCCTCACCATCAAGTATAGCGTCACTGCTTGCCATCAGCTGGGATCACAGTCAAGCACTAGTAAAAAAGTTGATATAAAATTATTAGGGGAAAAGTGTGAAAATAACATTTTTTTTTTATTGATTTAAACTATACTCCATTTGTTTAGGTAGTTAACTAAATGTAAACAATCTTAACATGTCTTTTATCTAAAAAATTTATTTAAAAATGTTTACATTTAGGTATTTACCTAAACCGATGTCAGGTAATTAACTAAATTTAAATGATCTTTGTATGTCTTTTATACAATTTATTTTAAATAAAAAGACATATCAAGATTGTTTACCTTTAGTTAACTACCTAAAAAGATGGAGTATAGTACAATGCGTTCCAAATGAGAATAGGATCGCCGGCCATGTTGTGACGTCACGATTTACTGTCAAATCGAGGAAATAAATTTTTAAACATTAATTAATTTACGAAAAATTTAATTTATTTATGAACTGTGAACGAAAAAGGTTTAATCAGAAACTAGTTCTTCAATTTTACTCGTCTATAAGTTCTTCAATTTTGCCAAAATTTCTTCGATTTGACAGTACGACGAGACGTCAAAACATAGGAATCGGTCCTATTCTCATTTGGAATGCGTAGTACTTGCGATCAGCATCTTGACAGTGATGCAATCGTTGATGGTGAGGCGCACTAGTTTATTAAGAGCTTATTCACTCTAGCCTTGAAGACACCTATATTATAATCGGCCGCGAAGACTGCAGCAGGCAAATTGTTCCAGTCCTTCGATGTACGCGATATAAACGACGAGGCGAAACGCTTAGTCCGGACTGTAGAGGTTTCAATAACGTAAGGGTGGAATCGCCGTTCGTCAGGCTGTCCGATAGTGGAATCAAGTCATGCTATGAAGATCGTCATGATTTTTGTGGAGTATGCAGACTTATAACGTCAAAAAAAGCAGTAAATACTATGAAGAAATTATTTAAATCGGACCAAAAATGGCGAAGATACAGCAATTTTAGTGTACCTATTAGTTCAAGAAACGCGCAGAGAATGAAGCGACTCGCTGCAGTGCCGTATATAGGGCGGTGCCAGCGGTGCCCAGGCACAGAGTGCAGTTCCCGGAGGGGCGCATAATTTATATACCTAGTACTTTTTGTTTGTATTGTACTTTTTCTAGGGGCGCACTACGGCACTGACTCGCTGTGACGTCATCTGTCAAGATCGGTGTCCGCCGGCGAATGAATACGATCAAGCCGTTCGTCGCACGGATAATGACAGATGACGTCATCGTAAACAGTCCAGCGAGAGCGCGCGTTCCTAAGTAGCCGTTCGGAAAAACTTTAATAAATCCACCATTTCTTGATGGATTTTAATAATTTAAAAAATTTAATGCTCAGTAAATTATTACACATACGATGTACTTAGTAAAAAATCCGGCCAAGTGCGAGTCGGACTCGCCCACGAAGGGTTTTTTTTCTATTTTTGTGAGAAAATCTTAACGCGGTTTACAGAATACATCTACTCACTAAGTTTCATCAGTATAGCTCTTATAGTTTCAGAAAAAAGTGGCTGTGACATACATAAGGACGGACGGACAGACAGACAGACAGACATGTCGAATCTATAAGGGTTCCGTTTTTTGCCATTTGGCTACGGAACCCTAAAAATCGGATTTACTGATCTCATGAATGTGATTGATCCTCATTCCTGCAAACACTCTTCAAAACGCAACCTGTTAAACACCGAAAGGCTGGCTTGGCTATTTTGATGATGTTGATGATCAAATACTTACTATTGCCCGCAAGGGGTCCACCCGACTCTGGCGAGGTATTCGAACCAAGGGAAACTATCCTTCAAAGGCTGTCGGAGCTCATACCACCGGATGTCGGTCACCTCCATGCAGCCGTCCGTGCTGTCACATGCTGAGAATGGAACAATAAACACAATATTATACATTTCACAATTTACCAGTTTCTAAATTCACAACGGATCTTGAGCGCTCGGAGTCAGAGTGGGGATCGCTTTGCGCATTCCATACATTGGCGAACCAATCGTCTTCGTTGTTAGATACATGCAGCAACGCAGGGAACGAATGAGGAGTGACGTCTATGACGCGATGGCGCGGAGAGCCAATCACTGACACTCCCCACCCCCGCGTCTCACGTCGCTCTACTAAAGAGACCGAATATTTGACTTCTGCGCCTTGAAGTATTTAAACACTAAAAAGGTACTCACAATGTTCGGCGGCGCCCTCTTGGTAATAATCTAAGACAGTGGTGGGGGCAGCTTTTTGCAGCCTGAACGTCACCATTTTTAGCGAAGACTTGGCGTTTGGAGTGCCGGCGCGAGGGAATCTGTGAAGAGAGGGGGTATTATGATTATTTATTTTTATTAGAGCACACTCACAGGTGAGTTGACTCAGTAAAAGCATTGTTTTGTATGCGGGCTTGCGGACGATGAGCAGTGGGTAGCTCGCTGTCCGGTCGTCCGGCAATCGTCCGCACCGAGCCCAAGTCGTCAACAGCGTGTTCCGCGCGCTCAAGGTGATATCAGCAAAATCATACTAACCTGAACTCCTCAACTTCTCCGCTACTACTCTGAGAAGATGGAAAGCTGAAGATTTTGACTTCGCTCTCGTCGACCTCTTCGTATACTATCCTGAACACGTCATCTGTAACAACAAGATAACATCATGATTTAAAAAAAAATAGATCCGGCTAAGTTCGAGTTGGACTACGAAGGTTTACCGTACGTAGAAAAAAAAAAAAACAAGTTTATTTTATGGGAGCCGACCGAGCCCAGATGGCCGTTGGGACCGAAAGGTTCTGGAATGGCGACCACATACCGGAAAACGTAGCGTTGGATAGCCTCCTATAAGGTGGACCGATGACATGGTAAGGGTTGCGGGAATCCGACGGATGCGAGATGCACAGGACCGCTCATTGTGGCGACACTTGGGGGAGGCCTATGTCCAACAGTGGACGTCTTTCGGCTGTCGTAGTGTTTCACACGCGCTTCAAGACGTCAGTAAAAACGTAGGGGCCCAGAAGGGCCAAAGTCTACGGCCATGGGTTTTTTTTTCCGGTGGGAAAATCATCTAATGACATCCCCCGCTCTTGGGCGGAGCGGGAGATAGTGTCAGACTCTTACTGACTAAAAACCCACTCCTATTCCTTCGTTGCCTTTCGTACCGGGGCTGAGCTATCTTTCGAAACTAACCCTGGCCCCAGTAGGCTTCGACCCAGCTGGGCCCTTGCCGTTGCTGACAACTCCTTGAGACGCGCGGGAACAGTGCGCGCCGTCGACAATTTGGGCTCAGTCCGGACGGTTACCGGACGGTCGGACAGCAAGCTACCCACTGCTCGCCGTCCGCAAGCCCGCGCCTACGGTGGCCGGTAATCGGGATCGGAATCCCGGCGGCGGCTGGGGCACTGTGAGCGCCGTTGCCTGATACGGTCGGCCGCCTCCTTTGCAAGCATTACTGCTTCGCAGAAGGAGGCGACCGCCTGCTACTCCTCCTCTGTACGGCCAAGGGTTCGCTTCTGAAGCACCCGGCCCTGGAAAGGAAGGCAATGAAGAAACATAGGAGTGGGTTTTAATCGGTAAAAGTCTGACACACCAAGGAAGGTTCCCAAAGTTGCGTGATAGATATCGCTGTCAGCGATAAGACCGCCATTGTACCTATAGATATAAGTTTCTATGAAATTGTTATTATTTTAGAGTGCAATAAAGTTTATTCTATTCTGTTCTACGCCCTCCCGACAGAAGATGTCACTAGATGATTTCTCACCTAAAAAAAAAACCGGCCAAGTGCGAGTCGGACTCGCCCATGAAGGGTTCCGTAGCAGCAAGTAACATAATACAAAAGTTCTTGTATTTTTTTAGATTATCGACGTATTAAAAAAAACTACTTACTAGATCTCGTTCAAACCAATTTTCGTTGGCGGTTTGCATTTATACATCATATTTTTTTTTTAGTTTTATTATTCTCTTATATATATAGAAGTTACAGGGGGGACACATTTTATCACTTTGGAAGTGTCTCTCGCGCAAACTATTCAGTTTAGAACAAAATGTTATTAAAAATCTCAATATCATTTTTGAAGACCTATCTATAGATAACCCACACGTATGGGTTTGTTGAAAAAATAATTTTGAGTTTCAGTTCTCAGTACGGGGACCCCAAAAATTTATTGTTTTTTTTTCTATTTTTGTGTGAAAATCTTAATGCGGTTCATAGAATACATCTACTTACTAAGTTTCAACAGTATCTCTCTTATAGTTTCGGAAAAAAGTGAATGTGACATACGGACAGACAGACAGACATGACGAATCTATAGGGTTCCGTTTTTTGCCATTTGGCCACGGAACCCTAAAAAGCGTATTGGACACATTTTTCCTTTGTCATGTATAGATGACTGTGGCGATTCATTGTTAGTCTCGTTTTTAACTAAAACGTAGTTATTAGTAACCAGATAAGCTTACCATCGGCTTGAGGCTGCCACCAGAATCCGGTGTACCTTGAGAATTCTTCCTGCGTCACGTAGCATGGCACGCCAGCTTGGCGCGGGTCGTCTGCTAACCTGAGGAGTTACAGAACACATTACTTATATTTACATAGCATTTTATCTACAATTCTAATTAAACAACATTAATTTTAGTATAAAGGGTGTAAGGGACTGCCCTCTACAAACTTTCAGGGCTTGCTCAGTAGACGAAACTGAACAACATTTCACAAAAATTTTTTCAGGAAACGAAAAAAAAAATCGGCCTCTCCACACAAACTGTCCAATCAAGTTAATAATTTTGTATGGTGAGGCGAATTTTTTTTTTCCTTTCCTGAAAAAAAGTGTTGTGGAAGGTTGTTCAGTTTCGTCTACTGAGCAAGCCCTTAAAGTTTGTGGGGGGCTGTCCCTTACACCTTTTTTTTTTTTTTTTTATGGTGGGAAAAAATCATGCATTGACATCCCCCGCTCTTGGGCGGAGCGGGAGATAGTGTCAGACTATTACTGACTAAAAGACCCACCCCGTTCCTTCTAGCCTTCATACCGGGGCTCGAGCGCCCTTTCGGATAACCCTGGCCCCAGTAGGCTTCGACCCGGATGGGTCCCTGCTGTTGCTGACAACTCCTTGAGGCGCGCGGGAACAGTGCGCGCCGTCGACGCCTTGGGCTTGGTCCGGACAGTTACCGGACGGCCGGACAGCGAGCTACCCATTGCCTACGGACCCTACTATACCCTACTCAACCTTACTCTTCCCTACTTCATTTGTTACAAAAAATGTGATAAATGAAGAACCGCTCGACCGATTTTTTGCAAACCTCACATAAACCATCTACTAAATAGTCCGAACAAAGCCTAAACATTTGGTTTGTATAGGTGAGCCCGTTCTTGAGTTATAAAATTACAACGAAAAGTGGCATTGATTTTTATATATATAGATCATGAAAAATCACAAAGTTATAAGCTTATGTTACATGGTTGACGGCACAAAAATATAGTCATCGGGCCATCCAAGCGACTGAGAGGTTGTTTTGCTCCCGCGCTCAGTTGTGCGCTGGCGCCTAATACCCCCTATGACTACCGTGATCTATGTTGTACTTTCTGTTGGTGGTGTCCAATTCGTGACTTTATTTAAACAATATTTTTGGAAAAAAATCGAACCTGGTATAAAAATTATTGGAATCGTGAATCGAACAATAGCAACAATTGGCCTGCTGAAGTCTTCCTGTCCGATTATAATTTAGGTGCCTTCAAGTCTAGAGTGAATAGACTTCAATAAACTAGTGCGCCACACCATCAACGATTGCATCACTGCTTACCATCAGGTGGGATCGCAGTCAAGCACTGGTTTATATCAATTAAAAGGCCTATTAAACTATGCGTTATCAGACCGTTTTAGTCTATGATTCGACGTATCTAGTCTATGGTTCGACGCATCGCGTAGCGTAATAAGGGTCAGACTCAGACTGTCTTACTCGGTTAGAAAAATAAGACGAGTTTGAATATCGCACGCGTTATTTAGCGTAATGTAATAGGCCCTTACACAAAGTAATACGCCTGACAGGGTTTGAACCACCTACAACTCGTAAGTCGGAGCCATTACCACTCGACCACCACGGCTCTCTTTGAAATCTTTGTCTAATTTATTTCATCACCACTGCTCTCAAAACGGTGAAGGAAAACATCGTGAGGAAACCGGCATGTCCTAGAACCAAAAATTCGAAGACATGTGACATCCACCAACCCGCACTGGGCCCGCGTGGTGGATTAACGCCCATTCCCTTTCCTAGAGAGAAGGCCTGAGTCCCAGCAGTGGGAACATTAAAAAGGGTGATGATGATGAATAGGCCCTTTAATTCTTAATACTAAAACTCACCGATCAGGTTCATGCCCCTTACAAGCGTACGTCAGTCGCGTAGGCCTCCGCAATTGTCCCCCAGCGAGCCAGATGTCGCCTCTAGCAGCATGGGCCACCAGCTCGGGAGCCCGGGGACACATCGCCGGGGTTAAGGGCGCTCCACCTCCCGTGTTTAGTGAACGAGGTACGAGGGGGGGAGACTGAAAGAAAGAAAAGGGTTTTGTTAATACTTACTTTTAGGATAAGGTTACAGTCGATATCCTAGTTTTGTACCGTACCGATTTTGGTTCTAAGACATGTGACATCCGCCAACCCGCACTGGACCCGCGTGGTGGATTACGACCCATTCCCTCTCCTAGAGAGGAGGCCTGAGTCCCAGCAGTGGGAACATTAAAAAAGGCTGATGATGATGATGATTTTTTTTTATTTAACAATTATGTAGATACACACAATAATAAAAGAACAGAAGAAAACAACTGATGTAAAAAATGTTAAATTTTGACGAATATTCGCAAATAATATTGGCGAATAATATTTGCGAATATTCGTTGAAATTTAACATTCTTTACATCAGTTGTATTATCATTCTATATCCGTTCAATCAATACTTAAATACTTTTTTGTTTGTCAAAAAAAATACCAAATATTCACATATTTCTGCGAATATTCGCGAATGCGAATGCGAATATTGAATTCTGCGAATATTCGTTACATCACTAGTAGGTAGTCAGTTGATGGGAGCGAAGCTGTCTCCTACCTGACTGACTCCCTCATCAGCTACAAACAGCGAGGAAGCGCACGGGAACATGATGCGGCCGGTGCTCTGGTGGAGCTCGTAAGAGGCGATGCCCCAGGCCGCTACCCGCTGCCGTTCCCAAAGGAGCTGTTCCTCCCGGGACCATTTTCCTGAGGTTACTCCAAGGGCGACGTTGGACTCTATTAGAGGCTTCCAGTCTAGTCTGTAACAAGAGGATAAGCTTTTAAAAACTTTTAATCATAGTAATAAATAAAAGTACTTATTCAAAGACATGTGACATTCACCAACCTACACTGGACCCGCGTGGTGGATTACGGCCCATTCCCTCTCCTAGAGAGGAGGCCTGAGTCTTAGCAGTGGGAACTTTAACGATGAAATGTGTATCTTTTCGTGCAGTAAATCTACACTTATAATATTCTAGAGAGGTAAAGTTTGTTTGTAGCAGGTAATCTCTGAAAGTACCTACTGGTACAATTGCTAAAATTTTTTCACCGATAGAAAGCTGCTTTATTCCTGAGTGACAAAGTCTATATATTATGAATGTGGGCGAAGCCGATGGCAAAAGTTAGTAGAGTTATATTTTGAGTAACTCTTTTAAGACGATACGCGCAGCGTCGCGTCTCATTGTGAATTGGCGCTCACGCCCACCAAGCCATATTGTAGATACGAAAACCATTACATCAAATTATAACCTCACGGGGATCAAGCATGTCATACTTACATATTAATACATAATTATAATCCGTTTGTCTGACTCAATAATTATTTATTATTACTATAACATATTTGTTTACTAACACTAGTGCAAAATATTACTAGATAAACCATTAAAATAGCTAATAATAAAATACCTTTGCGATAATACTTGATAACGTAAAACAGAGAAAGTTTGTAAACATATAGATAAATGTATGACTATTAATTTTAATATGAGATTAGGCGTATTTCACTGTTTGTAATCTATTCATACAAGTCTTACTAATATTATTAACATGAAAATTTGTATGTATGTTTTTTTTTTGCCACAACTACTTACCACACAACGCCGTCCCAAGCTAAGCAGAGCTTGTGTTATGGGTACTAGACAACTGATAAACATACTTATATATTTCTAAATACATACTTATTATAGATAAATTACACCCAGACACAGAACAAATGATTATGCTCATCACATAAACATTTGTCCTGTGTGGGAATCGAACCCACGACCTCCGGCATAGCAGTCAGGGCCACTAACCACTAGACCAACAGGCCAGCCAAAATGTTTCAGTATCTGGTTTATGTATTAAACAGTTTTGAATTAAAAAATTCAACCTTTTGCCGAATAAACCGCTAGCCTTCATTTAAGTCATGAGAATATTTAAATTTAATGCATGTTAATTAGCTGTTAAAATGTCAGTCATGTAATACTGTTATAAATGTGAAAGTTTGTAGTAATGTAATTATGTGTCCTTCACGATTGAACAACTGTCCAGATTAGAATAAAATCTAGCACATGGAAAGACCCTTCCCTCTCCTAGAGAGGAGGCCTGAGTCTCAGCAGTGAGAACATTAAAAAGGCTGATTATGCTATTATCTATTCTAATATTATAAAATTAAAAAAAAAAAAACAAAAAAAGTAAGTTAGTGAATTGGTTAGTTAGTGAGTAGGTAGTAAGTTCCTGATGTAATTTTTATTTTTAACCGACTTCTAAAAAAGGAGGAGGTTGTCAATTCGGATATTTGTATTTTTTTTTTATGTATGTTCGGGCACAACTTTGTCGCACACACAAATTATTTTTTTGTTGGAAAGAGTATACTTCCCAAATGGTCCCATAGTCACCAAGTCGGGATCTGATGATGGAATCTTGGCGAAATCGAGGGAACTCCTCAAATATTAAAGGCAGGTATAATTTCGGAAGTCGGTGTTAAATAAGGAACAAACAATATCGAGAAACACCGACTTCCGAAATTAAAATTATTTTGATGGTCTTAGTGTTTTTTTTAGTAAGGTTGGTTATTTCTTTTTTTGTAAAAAGTTTTTTTTGGTGTACAATAAAGAATATATATATCTATCTATCTATCTACCTTTTATTTCAGACTAGAAAACCCATAGTAAAATTACAGTTTTCAGTGCAAGTGTTTCAAAGAGATAATCGTTTAGTTTTTTTGTTTGTAGGAGGTAATTTTGAAAGTACTGGTCCAATTGCTGAAACTCTTTCACTGATAAAAAGCTGATTTATTTCTGAACTAGCTGTGCCCGCGACTTCGTTCGCGTGGACTACAGGATTTTGAATTTATTTTTTCTAAAATAAAAGTAGCCTATGTTACTCCTTATTACATTAGCTACCTGCAAAAGCGGTATTTCAATATTACAAACAGACAATCGAATTTTATTTATATGTATAGATGAATAGATGATGATAGGCTATATTTTATGTACACGGGTGAAACCTTTTTTAATTCATTAAAGCGAACACCCCCTTATGCTCTCTCATTATCTTTCTATTGTGTCTCTAAATTACAGTATTTGAAAGGTTAAGGTGGAAAATCATCTAATTACTTCTCCCTCTGCCAGTGGTGGAGCAAAAATGCATGTCAGACTTTCATTAACTAAAACAACACCTAAGTTCCTTCAGTTACCTTTTGCATTCTAGGACTATGAGTATCATTTTCATACTTTTCCCTATGGCCCTGTCAAGCATCGGCCCTGCTGGGCCTCTATGGTTTGTTGACATCTCTTTGAGGCGTGCATTTTTATAGGACAAGTGGACGCTTAGTTCTTATTGGACAAGCAGAGAGACAGTTACATCCCTAGACCAGATGTGTATAAATCTTTTAAATAAATAATTTTAATACCGGTACCTACTAAGTTTACTTACTACGCCTTCCAAATGAGAATGGGATCGATTCCCATGTTGTGATGTCTCGTCGTACTGTCAAATCGGAGAAATTTTGGCAAAATTGAAGAACTTAGAGATGAGTAAAATTGAAGAACTGGATTCTGATTAAACTTTTTTCGTTCACAGTTCATAAATAAATTAAATAATATATAGTAATATTTCCACGATTTGACAGTAAATCGTGACATCACAACATGGCGGGTGATCCTATTCTCATTTGGAATGCATAGTAGTCATTCACATTTTGGAACAAAAATAAACAAAACCACACGTATAAACAAATGTAAAGTGCTTATTACACTATCCAATTTTTAAGAAGCCAATTTAGGGAATAGGAAAGTGTAATCGCAGTTAGATTAGATTGGATCCAATTTATTGTACTGCGAAATACTTCACTTCCTAACTGTTCTTAACCTTTTAATCGTGGTAATTAGAGACACAATAGGTGCGCGTACGCCAGCGTTCGCTAGGGGTTTCGGTTTAAAGAAATTTTATTTCTCATAAGAACATACAGTCCGCTTAAAATGAGATACAAAGTAATAAGTATGATTATACAATACAAATTCCTCCAGAGTATTAGAAGTTATAATGTAGTTAAATGGTTCTTAAGTTTGTTTTTAAATGAACTAAATTGGCTTCCTAACAATCAAATGGTGTAATAAGCCTGTAACACAGCACAAACAACCTACACAAACACAACATAAATAAATAAATATAGCTACACTAATAAATAAAGAGGTAAAGTTTGCTTTTTTTTGTAGGAGGTAATCTGTCTGAAAGTGCTGGTCCGATTGCTAAAATTTTTTCACCAATTGAAACCTGCTTTAAGCCCGAGTGACATAGGCTATATTTCATGTATACGGGTGAAGCCGTGGGCAAAACCTAGTAAAAAATAAAACATAGTTTTTAGTGTTTCTGTCTGTTGCTTAACTGACGATAGACATATTTTTTGCCCACATTATGCAGTATTCAATAAATATTAACAAAAGGAAAATTAAAATTAAAAAAATAAAATCATGACAAGGTCGTGTATTACTAAAATAGAAAAAGTTCTACATTGTAAATTGGAATGTTAATTAGCTACATATTTGCCTACTTATTATACTTTTTTCAACATGACTTAGGTGATTTACAGTAAACAAAGTTCCAGTGAATAAATTTATTGTATTTTAACTACAAGAAATGCCAAACACAAAAGAATTTCAAAGAGGTAGAACAAAGACAAATAAAACTCTCGAAAGTTGTTTTTTTTTTTGTCCTAAGCACCAACCCATAAAGCCTTTAAAGATAGGTATACTCTTTATTGTACACCACAAAAAAAAAATACAGAAGGCGATGTATTTTTTTTTTATCAAGGTAAGTAAAACTTGCCATGGTCATGAGTTGACAAAAATAAATCATACCTCGAGTTATTTGGTTGCTGTGTTGGTGAGACATCAGTATAAAGCAATGTGATTTCCCATCCATTCTGTGGGTTCCTCAAAAAATATATCCTTGTCTTTCCATTTCCTAATTTACGAAAACTTATAGCGATAGGAACCATGGTTGATAGACATGATAGTTCCTTTCGTAAATCGTGAACTGCTTGCCGGACCTCAGCCCAGGAGTATCGTTGCGAAGGCGGACGTATATATTCCACCGCTGCAGCCCCATCTCCAGCCCCTCTCACCTCCATAATATCTATTTCCATTAATTTCTACACTACCAAAAATCAATTCTCTTTCCTCGGTAAATTTTTATTCATGATGTAACAAAGAACAAAAGACGTGTGTACTTAGACAATTCAGTTGACTAGTTAAATTAATATTTAAATGGCGATCTCATTATAATATTGAAATTACGTTGATTTGATTTTTGTTTCACTAAAAATAGGGCCAACACACTCGTTTTTGACTTTTAGTTGTCTTGCCAAATGGTCGCTGACCGATCGCAGTTCTACCATTGGTCTGCATTACGTCTTACCAAACTCGGTACATTTTCACTTCATTTATTAGTAATTTCGTAAATAATCTCCTAATTATTATTTTTTGAAAATAAACCTCAGTCTGATTTTTTTTAGAATAAATTACTATATCAAACTTGCGGTTTAATTAAAAAGAAGGAAATTAAATGTTAGAAGATGATATATTAGTGAGACTAGAGAGAGTACTAAATCGAGAACCGTTCGGATATGCATTCAATGACACTAATAGCTTGTGACGTGGTTTTATACTTTCCATTTTGAATCAGACATAGACTTTACTAATTCAAGTGTAGTTTACAGTTGTAGAGTTTGTAGATTTTTATATTTCATATATTTATGTTATTTTTAACATTCTTCAAGTTCTTGACTACTCTCTGAAGTTCTTAGTTGGTTTTAGTTTCGTATCCGAACTTAGCTAACATCACAAACTTTGACAGCCACGTTCGAAAACTACTGAAAATGGTTTATGTTCAAAACATTCGAAAAAGCACGATGACGAACGTGCGAACAAACTTCGAAAATAAATCTTTTATTTTAAATAATTACACTAAAAAATAATAGCATTGATATAGTTTACTAAAAGTACCATCTTTTACTATTTTCATAGAAATCAATAAAAAATATTAAACAGGATATGACAACACTTTTCTCAAATTACTGCAGTTCCGGCAACAATTTGCCCGCCGAACTGTCAAATGAAAACATGTCGCTGTAGCGGTCGACGCGATCTCTTGTTTTCTTTACAATTTTGCACTCGCGAAAATGGCGCAAGTTCTGAATGTAGTGCGGACTTGTGGTTTATTGATGTACTTATTTTTTTGTGTGTGCGCCAATGAAAATAACTCCTCTGAACCACGGATAATATCGTTAAAACTGGACAGTAAAAAGTGTGATAATGTAAATTGTAAATATTTACTGAATATTAAAGGTGGTGAGTTTCTCGGGCATTATTCGTGGAGATTAACCCCAGTGGAAGGTTCAGGGGGTGGTGAATGTGACGTCATATTTCCCAATTACGAGTTGAAAGAAGTTTTTACGTCGCAGTGGTTGACTAAACTAGAAATAGTGCTACCAGTTTCAGACGCAAAAGTATACTTTTGTGTTTACAAAAATAATGTGAAGAACAGTCCATTTGGAGGTAAATGGGTGCATCAGGGCTCTGAACACTACTTGGATGTGACAACCGAGGATCCGTAAGTAAATTTAACCATCTTTATCTGAATTACGAAAATAATGTAGCCCAATTTTACGAATTTTTGCTATTCACAGCTGATACCCAAATGCGTTTGTTGTTTGGGGTTGATTTCGAATGATTATCGTTAAGAAAGTCGATGAAATATCAATAAGTCCTAGTCTACTTAATTACTAGACTTAACTGCATTTTTAGGTCTTCCTAACAGTTCAAGTACTTAATAGGTCAAACACCTTTCTAACAGTTTCTTTTTCTTGGCTTTAATATCCTGGTAAGTATGTCTATAATGTGGCTGTAGTAGAATTGTAATTTATGATATTTATTATTTCTAGATTGTAATTGATTGTCTTGCACAAGAAGATGGCCAAATACTGAGCTACATATTTATGCTACTTATTATTGTTTCATTTTAAGATGGGTGTATTGTGTGAGGAGTGATAAGAAAGAAAAGGGAATTAGTGATAGTGTGATGGGTGACAGGACAGAATGGATGAAAAAAATAGGTTGCGCCGACCCCAAGTAATAAGGGAGAAGGGCAGGAAGAAGAATATTATTGTTCTATTTTATTTTATTGCGATAACAAACAGCAAAATTCAATATACCTATTCTTGTTAGGTTTAAAATTATCCAAAATAACTAGGTAAACTACAATTATTTGCCCATACACAATTATTGACCATTTCATCTTTGATAGTTTAAAATAAACAATTATCTACCTGAAAAGTACATTCAAAACTGCTTACTTATTAATGCAGTGGTGAATCTACTATTCTTGAAGGCATTGCTTATTTTGGGCCGCCAAAGTTAAAATGGCCAATTTATTTATTTGTTACGGCACTCCAACAAATAGTTTGCCAAAACATTTACAAAGGAATGATCTTATCAATTACTTAACAATTATCACAGTGAAAAAAAAGGTTTAAAGGTGTACACAGCACTTACAGAATTTGGTAAACTAATATTATTGTATTTTGAATAAATTGATCATTCAGATTTAATAAATAATAACCTGGTATGACATGATAACAAAGAAAAAATAATCAATAAGATCGGCCAATAACTGTGTAGGGGCCTATAACTGATGCGTTGCCCCTACTTTTGCTCTGGGTGGAGTTGATAAGTCGCAAGTAATTTATTTCTTAACACTAGCTTTTGGCTATGTCACTCAGGAATAAAATATAGCCAATGTCACTCAGGAATAAAGCAGCTTTCTATCGGTGAAAAAATTTTAGCAGTCGGACCAGTACTTCCAGAGATTACCTCCTACAAACAAAAAAATTAAAAAACAAACTTTACCTCTTTATTATATTACTAGCGTTTGCCCGCAGCTTCGCCCGCGTACATAAAACATAGCCTGTCACTCAGGAATAAAGCAGCTTTGTATCGGCGAAAAAACTATCACAATTGGACCACTACTTCAGAGATTACCGCCAACAAACAAAAAAACAAACATTACTTACCTCTTTATTATATTAAGTGTAGATATGCATAGTACTAGATTCTACCAGCGCCTTTGTCTACATGAAAGTTTTTTTTTTGGGGGGAAAATCATTCAATGACATCTCCGCACCCTTCGGCGGAGGGGGAGGAGATCTGTACTCACTTGGGTGGAGCACCACCGTGTCCTTGTGGAGGGGATCGGCGTATCGGTAGCTATCTCTCGAGTCTGGCCCTGGTTCAGGCAACAGGGAATGGAATGCAATCAGGTCCTCGTCGTCGTCGCCATTTCAATTAAGGCTAGGTACTACCTCCTTAAGGGTTTAAACAGACGGACCGCATTTCAACTGCAAATTGCAGTTTGAATGCAATACACGACTGCAATAGAACTGCAAACACGACTGCAAACCAAACGTGCGGTCCGATTGCAGTTGTGTGAACTGCACACCGACTGCATCCGAACTGCACTATGCTCGGGAGGGCGGAGCGTGCGGGCGGGTGGGTATGATGCAGTTCGGATGCAGTCGGTGTGCAGTTCACACGACAGCAATCGGATCGCACGTTTGGTTTGCAGTTCTATTGCAGTCGTGTCAACTGCATTCAAACTGCACTTAAACTGCAATTTGCATTTGGATTGCAGTTGAAATGCGCTCCGTCTGTTTAGACCCTTAACCTTTCAATCCTGTCAATTAGAGACGCAATAGAAAGTTGAATGAATTGAGGGATTTCTTTTTTCTGGTGGGTAAAGTCATCCATATGACTTGGGCGGATCGGGAGATAGTGTCAGACTTTTACTGACTAAAAACCCACCCCAGTTCCTTTGTTGTTTTTCATAACCAGGGTCGAGTCTTCCTTTCAGAAACCGACCCTTGGCCACAGTAGGCTTCGATCATGCTGGGCTCCTACAGTTTGCTGACATCTAGGCGCGCGTGGACCAGGACGCGCCATCGATGACTTGGATTCGGTCCGGACGGTGGGAGGGCGAACCCATTGCTCGTCGCCGGCAAGCCCAGCCCGCGCATACGGTGGCCGGAAATGGAGATTATGATCCCGGCGGCTGGGGCGTGAGGGTCGCCACCTCGCGCGTGCACATGCGGCCTTCTATGCTAGCATTACAGGTGACTGCCTGCCACCCCGACTCACTTCGGACCATGGCCCGTATCAGGGCCCGACGCGAGAGAGCGCCCTCGCGAGGACACGGCGGTGCTCTGCCTAAGCGGGGCACATATAACACATACATTTTTGTTGTCTACAATGTTTTGTGCGCCAAAATAAATACTTTTCTTTCTTTCTTCCTTAACATGAAAGTAGGTTTCTCCATACAAAATATGGAGCCCCGTTTCATACCCTTAAGAGGCTGCTTTTCCACTCGCCTATCGTAAACATCGAGTATGGTTTAAAAGCTTGTTAGGTATTTCATCTAACGCGATCCAACGCGATGTTTGACAAAAAGGCAATGCGAAAAAAGACAGATAACGCCTGAATAGTCAAGTAAGTTATTCGGAAATTCAGTGATTTACTCGAATATTTTACTAAACTTGTTCCAGGAAATACGTGTTTTTTTATAACCCTTAAAAGTTTTTGAAAAAGAATTGTTTTTATTTAGAATCTTCATAAAATTCGCAAGGCTTCTATTGTAATACTTTTTTGACTTTTTAATTTTTGAGCCTAAATTATGAAGTGTCAGAATTCATGCGAAATAGCAGATTTTCAGAGGTCTTTGCTGGATTAGTTTTACACAAATTTATAAATTGATTTCAATAGAAGCCTAGATAATATTCTCAAGATTACTGTGTTTCCAAAATATCTAACGAAAAATGTGTAATTACGTCATAATCGCGTAAGACCGGTTTTATGAAAAACAGTGAAAATGTATGTCGAGTTGCATCCCCTTATGAGGTGAATTTCGGAAAATCCTTTCTTATTCTTAGTATATTAGACATTAAAAGAAAGAAAGAAAGAAAAAACTTTTATTCGTACCTCACACATACTTAGGTACCTACAGTAGAATACGATTCATAAAAAAAAGATAACTTTAAAATCTGTGCAAGGCCAAAAGGGCGCCTAACTCAGCATATGCTGCGATATTTAAAAAGATAAATAACGCAGCGCTGGTATTCTGTTAGGGCCCGCGGTGATGCCACGGTCACATTCATGGAGGTTCAATAAATTAAAAGGTATAAAAGAGGAACTTCTGTGCAAAATTTCGGCGTCCAAAGGTTTAGGTTGTATGTTGGTGAGTTAGTGAGTGAGTCAGGAATTTGCATTTAATTTTATTAGTATTACATTGTATCAACTCTACACTAATATAATAAAGAGGTAAACTTTGTTTTTTTGTTTGTAGGAGGTAATCTCTGGAAGTACTGGTCCGATTGCTAAAAATTTTTCACCGATAGAAAGCTGCTTTATTCCTGATTGACATAGGCTATATTTTATGTACGCGGACGAAGTCGCAGGCAAAAGCAAGTATTAAATAATTCTAGAGACTACCTTGTTGCATAAAATATGTACTGCTACTGTTAGTCATAAAAGTATAAATAAACTAGCGGCCCGTCCCGGCTTCGCACGGGCAATAAATATAGCCATGTTACTCAGGGTGAATAGCTTTCCAATTGTGTAAGAATTTTTGAAATCGACACAGTAGTTTTTGAGTTACTTAATTCATCACAAACGTACCCTCTTTATAATATTAGGCGGTTATCACACTGCCACGCACCACGCAGCGTAGCGCGTATGAAAACGCACCTACGCACGTACTTGCAGGAGTGCAGATCTGCATCATCCCGCGGGTTTTTTACGCACTCACGCGCGTAGGTGCGTCTTGTAAATTCACGCAGGCACGCACTCATTTCATACAAAATCACGCACGGTACTACGAGGTTCAGTGTGGCATACCATGCGTGTTGCTCCGCACCTACGCCTGTGAATACGTGTTTCTCCGCATATAGGTGCGTGATCTGCATGAAGTGTGATAATCGCCTTAGTGTAGATAAATGAGCAATGGTCCTCATCAGAAAGGCTTAAAGTCACCCAAAGGGTAGTAGTAGTAGAAAGGGCTATGCTCGAAGTTTCCTAACGTGAATGTTACACGGCTACGCGCATCACTTCTTATGGCCCACAATAGCCTCTAAATGCCGACACGCATTTAACTTTTCAATCGTGGAAATTACAGACACAATAGAAAGACAATAGGTGCGCGAACGCCGGCGTATGCTTGAGGTTTAATGAATGAAATCTGTGTGGTTAAAAAACTAACAGCCGCAGGCCACAAGTGGCTGTCGCGCACTTCAGCTGCATTTGTAGACGCTTCTAACTTATCGTTTGTGGCTGTAGCCTGTAATCCGTGTGCGAGGGACCTTCAGGCAGACCCCATATTAGGCGTGCGCGTTCCTCGGGCGTGTGTATAGCGCGGGTGCGCCGTGAGCGCTGCGTGATCGTCGTGTGTGGAGAGTGCACGCGGAGCGTTATTACCCCTTCGCCTGCTACTGTTTTAGTCAGTCACAGGACAGTGTCATGCTGACACGCATACGCCAAGGCGAGCGCCGCGTGCGCGCCGCGCGCTCACTGCACACACGTCAGCGGCAACACGCGACGCTTACGCAGCGCGCTCGCAGCGTGTACGCGTCGCCCGAGGAACGCGTACGCCTAATGTGGGGGACGCCTTAGGTTGAAGCCAATTAGCATTGATAAGTTACCAGTATCGTCTCAAAGTTCACACATTTGTTGCTAAGCGGCGTATCTTGCAAGTTGCAACTAGGCTTCTGCTTGGCAGGTTTATTTGAGCGATTAGTAGGTTTTAAGTTAAAAACGAGTTTCTTTGCTCCTGCAACGTAAAGGTCAACGGAAGGAATAAAGGTCAGCGACCTCTCACGCCCGCCGTGCCGGTGGCAACTGGTGGCGCAACGACGTACGTCTAGTGCTCCGAGTCCGATGATGGAACGGGCATAGCGGAATTAAATAATGCAATTCCAGTGCACACTCCCCGAAATGTACCTAAGTTACGCAAGAAAATCGACAGGCTAGCAACTCGACCTAGATGCTCAAGACTCGAAAGTCCTGAGCATTGACGTCGTCTTTATCGAGCGACTTGACGAGTGCACAATTCCGATGCACACTCCCCGATATGTTACTGACAGACGAACAACTCGGAGAGTTTAAGTGTGTTTGAGAGTTATGGTGGCCGAGTGGTAACAGCCCTGACTTACGAGTTGTAGGTCGCGGATTCAAACCCAACCAGGTGCATTACTTTGTGTAATTTCTTTCATCACCACTGCTCTCAAAACGGTGAAGGAAATCGGCGTGTCCCAACGGCGCGATCCAAAAATTCGAATATATGTGACATTCACCAACCCGCACTGAGGCTGCGTGGTGGATTACGGCCCATTCCCTCTCCTAGAGAGAAGGCCCGAGTCCCAGCAGTGGGAACATTAAAAGGCTGATCGTGCTATGATTATTCCATGCTATGCTTGTTCAGCATCGATCGATCTTTTAGCATCGTAAATATTCAAAGGCTGGTCACATGCGCATGCCGAGTGCCAGCATGACGAGCCAGATCTATATTTCGCTACTTATGTATGACATAATGTACTAGCTGTCAGTGTACAGTTTAGGGGTGTCTGGCAGGGGTAGCAACCGTCATAAGTGTCTGACAATGGATGACGAGACTTGTAAGGCTATCCCGAAGAAAATATAAAAAAAATGAGCTTTATACATTAACGAAAATAAGGTACAATTTCATGCACCTTTGCTGTCTGTTATCTGCCTAAGTAACCACAACCCAAACATCATAGTCGCTGGTCGTTCCTACCTGTACAGGGGACATGCACAGAAAAACTTTCAGGTTTTATAAAATAACGAAGGTCTGGCCGTCGTGGACTCTTGCTCTATTAGGTTAGTCTGCTCTGTTCCATTTGGTCGTAGAATAATGTTTTTATTTAATCTGTGGATATAATATAGCTTATAGCTTTTTTTAGGGTTACGTACCCGAAAAGGAAAAAAAAACGGAACCCTTATAGGATCATTTTGTTGTCCGTCTGCGGTCCCTTGAAGCTGTGAAAAAATCAAACTTCTGAATTAACGAAAAAAAAAAGAATACGGCCGATTATATCGCAGAAAACGTGTATTTCGACACTCTCCAGGGAATCAATATACATATAAGGTACAATTACCGGCATGGATCTTGAGCGCTGACTTCAAGTTGCGCAGAAGTCAAATATTTGGTCTCTTTAGTGGTGCGAAGTGAGACGCGGGGGCGGGGAGTGTCAGTGATTGGCTCGCCGCGCCATCGTGTCATAGACGTCACTCGTGATTCGTTGCCTGCGTTGGTGCATGTATCTGACAACGAAGACGATTGGCTCGCCAATGTATGGAATGAGCAAAGCGATCCCCACTCTGACGCCGATCGCTCAAGATCCGTTTTGGCAATTGTACATCCCGTTGACCTAGAATCCTGAAATTTGACATGAAGCAATGTGAAAAAAATGGGTTTCGGAAAAATCTTCGTAACTCAATTCGGGAATTGAACTATTTACATAGACTTTAAGTTTGTACGGACCCTCAATGCGCGAGCCCGACTCGCACTTGCCCAGTTTTTTGTTAACTGCTCCGCTCCCAGGGTCGTAGCTTAATGGTATTACTGGGTTCTACCACAAAATAGATAGGTTCAGAAGACAATCTCATGTATGTACTTCACTTTTTATACCTACGCTCGGTGGACGCACACTAATGAGCGTTTGAGCCGGAACTGTTCGACGAGCGGGCCGAGGCGCTCCAAGACATCGTATCCGTGAGCGATGTCCATGTGTGCGTTGCTCGAGCGCGCTTTGTATGTAGATTGTCTTCTGTACCTATCTATTTTGTGGTTTTACTTTAAAAATCCGCTATTGCCTAGCCTAGCCAAACGCCCGACAGTTATGTAAGCTCCCCAGTCAAGGCCTGTGAACGCGACCTTTTTAGCAAAGCCTCATTATCTAGGTCACATTTATGCGTAGTTCAATGGTCATGGGGGTTCGAGGGTGGCAGTCCGCCACCCCGTGGACGCCCGGGCGACTGTTGTCGTAAAAACTACGTTAATGGATTGGAGTATGCTGCCAAATATTATTATGTACGTATGACTGGTGAGTTCGGTGATTTTGATGCAGGTTCTCACCGGACATGGTAAGTTCGGGAGGTTCCTGCACCGGATTCGTGCGGAAGTGACGCCCGGGTGTGGCCATTGTGCGGAACGTTCGAAGGACACGGTGGAGCACACATTCTGACACTATCTCCTGCTCCGCCCAAGAGCGTGGGATGTCATAAGATAATTTTCCCAACGTAAAAAAAAAAACTCCGGCAGGGAATTTCACTCCTTAGCTGAACACAAAATTAATGTGTTACAAAGCTCCTTGAAAAGCGTTATTAACCAAGCTATAAGAAATTTCCATGGCATATTATATTATTGTAGGCAAACACAAAAGCAAACGATCCATAAGCAACCGATATAATGGGTTGATTTATTTTTCTCTGCTTGTTTTCGTGGCTGTCAAGGTCGTAAACAAAACATTATAGGGGTTGAAATACCTGGACGATTCTTCGAGTAGTTAGGGTAAGGTTAGCGTAGCATAATCAGCTTTAAAATGTTCCCACTGCTGGGACCCAGGCCTCCTCTCTAGGAGAGGGAATGGACCGTAACCCACCACGCGGGCCCAGTGCGAGTTGGTGAATGTCACATGTCTTCGATTTTTTGGTTGTAGGATATGCCGGTTTCCTCACGATGTTTTCCTTCACCGTTTTGAGAGCAGTGGTGATGAAATAAATTACACAAAGTAATATGCTTGACTAGCTTTGAGCCCACAACCTACAACTCAGCCACCTCTGCTCTCTAGATAAAATATAATGGTGTTTCTCTAATCTCTTCTCATTGAGTTAAAATGTAATGATACGCCCCCAGTTTATTTTAAGGTGGCACTTCACTTGGCGTTGCGTATTCGCGTAGCGTATTCGCCGCATTTTTCCAAATATTTGTATGTAGTCCAAATAGCGCAAACACGACATCCACACTTGGCATGCCAACAGCAAATAAGGCCAAATTAATGAAATGCTCGCGAATATGTTTGTAGTGAATGTAACTAGCAATGGACGTATTTACGGCTGCAGCAGCATATTTTTGTGCCTCCTATCAGTATATATGCAAGCAGTGAACACGTCTTTACACGTTGCTGTCGCTCACACAAATGAGCGAGCTATGTGTGGACGGTATATTTGACATATTTGCGTTTTTTGATGTGTGGTAAAAAAACCGACAAGCGGTCGGATCGGCGTTTTCGCTTATTTGTGTGTGTGTCTTATTTGTGCAAATATGTCAAATGAAGATGAATAAATCCTCCACACATGGTCTTTTTTGGCCGAACACAACAAATACGCAACGCCAAGTGAAGTGCCACCTTTATACGAACGACATTAAATAAGTGCAAGATTCTTCAGTCTTCATCTCGTGAGCGTGTCGATGATAATCTAGATTGATTCAACCCAGAAATGTTATCCTGAATTACGGATATTCTACTCTTGTAGGTTAACAGAAGACCTTGGAAAGTGATTACTACTTCCCGTTTGTCTAGTAATCTATACATCTATTGTACATCTATACATATAAATAAAATTGAAGTGTCTGTTTGTAATATTAAAATAACCGCTTTTTACTACATGCTTAAGAATATATATACGATACATACACCAAAATAACATTTTTTTAAATTTTTGTCTGTCTGTCTGTTTGTTCCGGCTAATTTCTGAAATGGCTGGACCGATTTTTACGAGACTTTTTTTGGCCGGTAGCTGATGTAATAAGGAGTAACTTGGGCTACATTTATTTTAGAAAAAACGAATTCAAAATCCTGTAGTCCACGCGAACAAAGTCGTGGGCACAGCTGGTACTTAATATAATAGAAGATTCCTCTTTCAGGAGCCGTGACCAACGGTAGCTTGGACCCTGTTACCGATATCGCTGGGCTACTTGTATACATATATATTTTTTTGGGTACGCTAGATAATTGACCTGTCCCGGTCTGGACTTGCCACAATTATGGCGGTAAGTCCTCTCTTTCAGGCGTGGCTGGAAAAACCTCACGGCGTCCTCACCTTCCGCATGACGCAGTTTCTCACCGGACATGGTAAGTTCGGGAGGTACCTACACCGGATTCGTGCGGAAGTGACGCCCGGGTGTCGCCACTGTGTGGACCGCCCGGAGGACATGGTGGAGCACACGATAGAGGTGTGCCCCGCTTGGGCAGAGCATCGCCGTGTCCTTGTGGAAGCGATCGACGGCGCAATTTCTCTTACAGGCCATGGTCTGGAGCGAGGAAGAGTGGCATGCGGTCGACTCCTTCTGCGAAGCAGTAATGCTAGTAAAGGAGGAGGTCGACCGCATGAGGCAACGGTGCTCACGCCCCAAGCGCCGCCGGGATTCCGATCCCGATTTCCGGCCACCGTAGGCGCGGGTTTGCGGACGGTGAGCATGGGTAGCTCGGTAGCTCGCTGTCTGACCGCGCGTTAACGGCGCGCACTGTTCTCGCGTGCGTTAAGGAGTTGTCAGCAACGAAAAAGCGAAAAAAAAAAAATAACCTGTCGGAGTCCGAGTGGGGATAAAAGACTCATTCTCTCAATCAGCGGATTCTAACGTCCGTCATCAGCTCATCGGTCCACCTATGTACCTATACCCCTAACAAATGTTTAATGACATACTCTCATTAGGTGTACTAACGATGGCAGTTCGCCAATATCGCCATGTGTAGCGACGATAGGTCGGCACGTGTTGAATGCACTGTTGATAGACGGCACATGTGTTTTGTGTATTTCTGGAGATTACTGTGAATGCACATGTCGAGTGAAACCCTTCGCACTTGAAAACTTATGTCACGAATACCTGCTATCGCACGATCAGTACACACGAGATTGGGTGTTCCGGATGCTAGATTGCAACCGTCTGGTCCACCTTTTAGAGTCGAAAATCGTTAGGTACAGGTACCGACACGAATCTTGAGCGCTCGGCGTCAGAGTGGGGATCGCTTTGCGCATTCCATACATTGGCGAGCCAATCGTCGTCGTTGTTAGATACATGCAGCAAGCGCAGAGAACGAATCACGAGTGACGTCTATGACACGATGGCGCGGCGAGCCAATCACTGACACTCCCCGCCCCCGCGTCTCACTTCGCACCACTAAAGAGACCGAATATTTGACTTCTGCGCAACTTGAAGCCAGCGCTCAAGATCCGTGCCGGTATCTGTATCGAAGGCTGGTGTAGCCATGTATACAAAGAGCCTTATGCTCTCGGAAATTGGTGACAGTGGTATTGCTAAAAGAGGCTTTGAAATTCATAATAGATCAGATTACATTACAGTCACTGCTCGACATAGGCCTCCCCCAAGCTTCGCCATAACGATTGGACCTGTGCGTCCCGCTTCCATCTGATGCCCGCGACCTTTACCAGATCATCGGTTCACCTTGTGGAAGGCCTTTCAACGCGGCGTCTTCCGGCTTATAGTCGGGGCACCAGAAATAGTTGCAGGCAGTTGATCATAAACTGTCGGAACCATAACATGAATCGTCTTGAAGGATTTGGCGAGCGTTCTCGAGACCGTCGATAACTGACCCATGCTTCTGGTGCAATATGAATGATGGTTGCATACCTTTGGGTACAAGTCCAGGTTCATCCTCACGTAGGTACGATCTGCAGGCTTACTCTCCAAAGTCAATCCGATTGCAATGTCAATTTTGACGTTACGTGATTTGGTACTCTTGAAAACAATATTGTCAACATATACGATTTCACTTAGTTCTCAAAATGGTCACGCAATTTTGAACCAATTTGGCGCTAGCATTGAATTCAAGGGTACGAAACGTCACAATCTCAATGTCGACCGATCGGAATTGAACTCAAGAGTAAGCCTACTGATATTATACAACATCAGTTTTATTGATGTTTTATTATATTTTAAGCAAAGCCCGAAACACGTGTCTAGTATTTTTGTATAAAGTACTAGCTTTTGGCCGCGCGGCTTCGCTCCCGCTCTTCCCTGCTTCACCCTACTATACCCTTCTCTACCTTACTCTACACTACTCCCAAAGTTATAAGTTTGTTATGTCAGCAAAAATAATAATAATAATGTTTTTTTGTTAGTTTTTTGAAGAAATATTAAAAAAATATGATAAATATGTATATAAAAATAAAAGAATGGAATAATATTAACTTTATTCACAAATATGAGACAACCATACATAATAACTATATAACATAGGTAGGTACATAAAGATAGACAGAAATCGTTTAGTAATTTTCACAATAAAATTTATAGTCGCGGTGGCTATCCAGACGACTGAGGGGTGGTTTTGCATTTGCACCCAGCTGTTTGCTGGCGCCTAATACCCGCTATGACCTGCCATGACCTGTGTTGTACTTAGCGTCGGTGGTGTCCAACTTGTGAGCTTTTTAAATATTTTTGGGACAAAATATAACATGGTGTAAAAACTATTGGAATCGATTCAGTTACTGATTCTGAACCAACCATATTCCAGTTTTGCATAAAATAAAAATAATGTTGTATACAATATAGAAACCGATGGATGCGAGATGCGCAGGAACGTTCGTTGTGGGGACACTTGGGGGAGGCCTATGTCCAACAGTGGACGTATATCGGCTGAAATGATGATGATGATGATACAAGTATAGCAGGTAACGTGAGGATGCCAGTTTAATACCAGAGTTTAGTTGAGGTTCAGTTAAAACCAGCGTCAGGCAACTACCACGTAGTTGTTTGGCATTTTTGCTGAATTGGACCTATTTGGCGCCGCCGTGAGACACTTATTGTCAGTTGTCTCTTTTTTTATATAATCACTAGCTGTGCCCGCGACTTCGTTCGCGTGGACTACAGGATTTTGAATTTACTTTTTCTAAAATAAAAATAGCCCATGTTACTCCTTATTAAATCAGCTACCTGCCAAAAAAAGTCCCGTCAAAATCGGTCCAGCCATTTCATAGATTAGCCCGGACAAACAGACAGACAGACAAAAATTGTAAAAAAATATATTTTGGTGTATGTACCGTATATATATTCATATGCATGTAGTAAAAAGCATTTATTTCAATATTACAAACAGACACTCCAATTTTATTTATATGTATACATAGATGTATAGATTAGTGTCTACATGTTGTTACTACATTGTGTGTATGTACGAGTGTGTATACCAAATAAAATAGTTTTAATTCATTCTTTTCTTTCTTTCTAATACCTTTTCCCCAAGCATGTTGTGGGAATTTAAATTTATTGTTATTAATAGGCTCGCGTTTAACCAAACTCCTTAACGGAGTCTGTTTCCAGATAGCTACAACCTAGAAGTATTTCTAGTCAAGAGCGAATAGGTTATCTAGGCAAGCGGGCTCCATCGTCGACCACATCATCGCTTACCATCACGTGCGATAATGGTCAAGCGCGATCCTATCAATAATAAAAATAAAACAAACACTTTCAGTGGACTATCAATTCTGGTATTTACGATTATTGAGGACTGAAAGGTTTCAGCTTGCGTCAATCATGAAAATAAAACATTAAAAAACTTTCCTAGTGCACTTTTTATGGGCTTCACTTGTTGTAGTAGCAACCTCGTAAATATTTGAAACTAGCTGCGACCAGCGGCTATGCCCGCGTGAAAATAAAAAAATATTTCAAAGGAACATACTTAAGGATTATCAGCAGGGGCTCAGCTGGGTCGAAGCCTATTGGGGCCAGGGTTAGCTCCGAAAGGGAAGCTCGGCTCGGCAAGTAGGAACGGGGTGGGTTTTTTTAGTCATTAAGAGTCTGACACTATCTTCCGCTCATATGTAAATCAAATATTTCGCAAAGAAAGGTCAGCGAGGCTCTATTCGGACGTAGCTGGCCGCAATTAATTGCACAGATTTTCGTACTGCCGCCTAGGGGGTACGACTGTTGTGTCCATTTAACTCCGGCCCGATGTTCAAAGGACTATAAGCCTTAATTGCTTCAATATACCATAACCTCTGGAAGTACCTGGTCCGATTGCTAAAATTTTTTCACCGACAGAAAGCTGCTTCATTCCTGAGTGACATAGGCTATATTTTATGTACGCGGGTGAATCCGCGGGCAAAAGCTAGTAATTTATATTGTAATATAATCTTGTATAAAAATAATGCATTTTAAAACGAGGAATAATTTTTATCTTGTAGTAATTACTTTGACAAGGATAATAAGACCGTTAGCAAAGTAATTTGCTACAGGCGATACGCTTATTTTGTAAACACCAAGCATGAACACTGAACACCTAGCATGGGTGCCGAACTGTTCTACTGGCCATGAGATTTCTCACTTGATAAGGTAACTTAGTGGTCACTTACATCATAAAAGCCTTGTGCAAAATTTAATGTTCCTAGGCTTTTTTTTTTCGATGGGAAAAATCATCCTATGACAACCCCCGCTCTTGGGCGGAGCGGGAGATAGTGTCAGACTCTTACTGACTAAAAAACCCATCCCGTTCCTTCAAGCTTTCATACCGGGGCTCGAGCGCCCTTTCGGACAACCCTGGCCCCAGTAGGCTTCGACCCGGCTGGGCCCCTGCTGTTGCTGACAACTCCTTGAGACGCGCGGGAGCAGCGCGCGCCGTCGACGACTTGGGCTTGGTCCGGACAGTTACCGGACGGCCGGACAGCGAGCTACCCATTGCTCACTGTCCGCAAGCCCGCGCCTACGGTGGCTGGAAATCGGCATCGGAATCCCGGCGGCGGCGAGAGCGCCGTTGCCTGATGCGGTCGGCCTCCTCCTTAGCGAGCATTACTGCTTCGCAGAAGTCGGCGACCGCCTGCCACTCCTCCTCGCTCCGGACCATGGCCTCGACCAAGGTCCGGTGCGAGAGGCCTCCGCCGCCGATCACCCCCACGAGGGCACGGCGATGCTCCGCCCAAGCAGGGCACACCGCGATTGTGTGCTCCACCATGTCCTCCGGGCAATGTTCCTAGGCTCAGTACTTTCGGCTGTGCGTTGATTGGTCAGTCAGACAGTTTCTCCTCATATAAAACACTAGCTTTTGCCCGCGACTTCGTCTGCGTAGATAAAATATAGCCTATGTCACTCAGGAATAAAGCAGCTTTATATCGGTGTAAAAATTTTAGCAATCGGACTAGTACTTCCAGAGATTACCTCCTACAAACAAAAAAACAAACTTTACCTCTTTATTACATTAGTTTAGATTATTAAACTTGACAACTTTTCAACCTTATATACAATATTATAAGAGAAACCTAGTATTTTTATATAAAGAATCTATCAACAAAATTTCATAACTGTGCCATGAAAAATCACAAAGTTATAAGCCAGTTATGGTAACTGGTTGGCGACATAAATACATGGTCAACGGGCCACCCGTGTGACTGAGGGGTTATTTTACTTCCGCACCCAGATGTGCGCTGGTTTCTAATGCCCGCTATGACCTGCCGTGACCTGTTTTGTACTTAGTGTCGATGGTGAAAAATTTTTGGGAAAAAATATAACATTGTGTAAAAAATATTGGAATCGTAATAAAGTTAATGTTGTATAGAATTCATTAGTCAGGCAGTAATGATGGTAGCGCTTAGCAGGGCTGATTGTACAGGGTGCGTCCCACGCACTAGGAGTAAGTCACGTGTCAGGCTTATAGCAGATTCATTATGCGTAGGTATTCTTGGAAAATGTTATTATTGTCATAATTTTTCCATTTTTCCAAGTAAATCAGTCATACAAACCAGATTGTTCAATTCTCGGAAAATAAGGATCAACAACCAAAGTTATCAAAAGTGACGTAAGATATAATTTTATTATATGACACTTTTTCTCTTAGAGTTGTGGATGGGTGGAGATGGAGGCCAAAGACAAAATGGATGGATTATGTGAGAAGTGATTTGAAAGAAAAGGGTGTCAGCGATAATAAAAAACCGGCCAAGTGCAAGTCAGACTCGCCCATGAAGGGTTCCGTAGCAGCAAGTAACATAATATAAAAGTTCTTGTAGTTCGTTGTAACTTCGATCGATGTTTTAATAATAGTGTGTTTTTTTCGATATATGAAGTATTAAAAAAAAAATACTTACTAGATCCCGTTCAAACCAATTTTCTTTGGCGGTTTGCATGGTAATGTACATCATATATTTTTTTTAGTTTTATCATTCTCTTATTTTAGAAGTTACAGGGGACACACACACATTTTACCACTTTGATGGTTGTATTTTTTTACCCCAAAAATCCCAAAATGTATTGTTTTTTTTCTATTTTTGTATGAAAATCTTGATGCGGTTTACAGAATACATCTACTCACTAAGCTTCATCAGTATAGCTCTTATAGTTTCGGTATATGGTCAGTATAGTAAAAAAGTGGCTGTGACATACGGACGGACAGACAGACAGACATACATGACGAATCTATAAGGGTTCCGTTTTTTGCCATTTGGCTACGGGACCCTAAACAGTTGGGAATCCTCGCAAAGGTTAGACAGTACTTCACGACAGAACAGCCGCTCAAATTTTATCAAGCGCAAGTACGATTGTGTATGGAGTACTGCCCTCATCTTTGGGACGGATCTGCCAGATACAAGAAGCTAACCAAAAGTATAATTGGTAATAATGCATTCGTCGAGTCGAGGCTTCAAAGTCTTGAGCACCGACCCTGAGTTACTAGCTTGTCAGTTTTCCATCGTTTACATTTCGGAGAGTGTGCACTGGTATTGCTCAACTTAAATCCGCTAAGTCCGTTCCATGATCGGACCACTTGAGGTACGGCGTGGTGTTGCGGCTTACATGGTGGTCATCCCACTCAAACATGCAAAGCGTTTTGGGATTACACACATTGTGCGTACAGCTAAGGAGTGGAATTTCCTGCCGGAATCTGTGTTTCCTGATAGCTGCAATCTAGGTACAATTGCCGGAACGTATCTAGAGCGCTGGCTTCAAGTTGCGCAGAAGTCAAATATTCGGTCTCTTTAGTGGTGCGAAGTGAGACGCGGAAGCGGGGAATGTCAGTGATTGGCTCGCCACGCCATCGTGTAGACGTCACGCGTGATTCGTTCCCTGCGCTGCTGCATGTATCTAACAACGACGACGATTGGCTCGTCAATGTATGGAATGCGCAAAGCGATCCCCACTCTGACGCCGAGCTCTCAAGATCCGTGCCGGTATTTGTAGGGTGTCTTTAAGTCAAGGGTTAAGGGTTAGGTTACTTCTAGACAAGCGTGCTCCATCGTCGGCCACATCATCGCTTACCATCAGGCGACATAGTGGACATACGCGAGCCTATCAATAATTGAAACAAAAAAAATTCAAACTATTATCATTAGTTTTCACCTGAAACACTCAGTTACTGATTCTGAGCAAACTATTCAGATTTCGCATTAACTAATAAAAAACTTTTTACAAAAAAAATATAACCGACTTCAAAGTTATAAAACACTGAAAAGTATAAAATAACTTTAATTTCGGAAGTCGGTGTTTCGATAATAGTTTTGTCTCTTCGTTATTTTTTATTTTACACTTTTTAGTTATGGTACCACCACTAAAAAGTACCCCTCAGACAAACTTAAATGACTTATAGCCACAGTGCATCTCATAACGATTCTAATAATCCCAAACACGGTTAGATTAAATAAATTTAATTTTTTTCCTTCTGGCTTTATCATGAGATCAGTTCGATACATCCCCCCTCCCCTTTTCTGACAGTCAGTCATCGACTACACATATAAACAAAGCAACTTCACTTGTAACCACAGTTCTGCTGTGATTTTATGAGGAGTTCTGTTCCATATCTTCGAAGTTCATGATCAGATCATAACAATATTTCTATGGGACCAACTTGGAAGCATAGCATTTCAAAAAAAAAAAAAATTTCGAAATCGGTCCATACTTGACCGAGATATCGGTGAAAATACATAAAAAAAAAAAAAACAAACATTCAACCGAACATAGAACCTCCTCCTTTTTGAAGTCGGTTCAAAAGAATGTTGTATTATCTGCTTAGCCTTTTTGTTAAGCAGATTGTATAATATTAGTTTATACAAGGTGCAGTTTTAAAACTGCACAATATTTCAGGAGGTTGTAATAAAACTCATAAATAATCATATAAAAAAACGATACCTGGTCAATAATCAGTAATACTTGTTATTTAATTTTTTAATTACTCTAAACTAAATCGATTGATCGATGGCCGCGGGGGCGTGGCTAGGGTGTGGCGTGCGGGATGATGATTGGATGATACATTATTTATGAAACTATCGTTGCGAGTTAGTCTGTGTGAAAACGACCTTTATTGTTCCGTGTTTGTGTGTGTGAAAAAAAGCGCGGTTATAAAAATAAAAAAATTACCTACTTATTTTATTATTGATTCGGGTCGAGAATCACTAACATAATTACCTCCTGAAATATTTTGCAGCTTCAAAACGACACCTTGTATTTGTAAAAGTTTCTTGTACCCATCAAACAATTCTTCCATCAAAATTAGCATAGCATAGTAAAGTCGGCCTTATAATGTTCCCACTGCTGGGACTCAGGCCTCCTCTCTACGAGAGGGAAAGGGCCGTAATCCACCACGCGGGACCAGTACAGCAGGTTTACTCTCCAAATTAATTTCAATTTCAATCTAAAGTCAATCCGATTGTAATGTCAATTTTGACATTACGAGAGTACCAAATCAGGTACTCTTGAAAACAATATTGTCAACATAATACGATTTCACTTAGTTCTCAAAATGGTCACGCAATTTTGAACCAATTTGGCGCTAGCAATCAATTCAAGGGTACGAAACGTCACAATCTCAATGTCGACCGATCGGAATTGAACTCAAGAGTAAGCCTGCAGGTCGGTGGGTGTCACATGTCTTCGAATTTTTGGTTCTAGGAAATGCCGGTTTCCTCACGATGTTTTCCTTCACCGTTTTGAGAGCAAAATTGCCTACTCCAAAATATTCGTACAATTCGTTTAGCCTGAAACTGAAATCGCTTTGGCTTAGTCATTCTAGCGTACCTAGTGCTATGTTTCATAATAACAAAAAGGAATGTTCTTCAAGCCATTTTAATTGTACGAATTCATGAAATACGTTTTCACTTTAGCGGTCAGTCGGCCGGCAAATATTTCTTATGAATGAATGTCCGACACTCCGAACGAATGTTTAGACCGCGATTTGAATGACGTCAATATAATAATAATAATTCTTTATTTCTTCCAAAAAGTACACAAAAACACAACTACAAGATAACATCATAAAACATTGGTAAGTTCCAAAAAGTGAGTCAACGACTCCCAAACTGAGCACTGCCCGTATCTTGGGTAGTCGGCGGTCCACCGTTTTATTTGTGCAGTCTGATATAGTATTATTATCCTATTCTGTTGGGATCAATGAGAATCAGTCATGATTTTTGTGGAGTATGCAGACTTATAGCGTCAAAACCACCACTACTGCTTACCATCAGGTGGGGATTACCGGGGCCAGGGTTAGTTTCGAAAGACAGCTCGAGCCCCGGTATGAAGGCTTGAAGGAACGGGGTGGGTTTTTAGTCAGTAAGAGTCTGACACTATCTCCCGCTCCAGCCAAGAGTGGGGGTTGTCATTGATGATTTTCCCACCATAAAAAAAAAACCATCAGGTGGGATTGCAGTCAAGCACTAGATTATATCAATTAAAAAACTGTGAAGAAATTATTTAAATCGAACCAAAAATGACGGAAGATACAGCAATTGTATAGTGTATTAGTTCCAGAAACGGGACCGAGAATGAAGCGACCCACTGTGACGTCATCTGTCATGATCGATCTCCACCGCGCGATTAAAACGGCAGCGCAGTCTGTCAGCGTTCGTCGCACGGATCATGACAGATGACGTCATCGTAAACAGTCCAGCGAGAGCGCGCGTTTCTAAGTAACCGTTTAGAAAAACTAATGAATCCACCATTTCTTGACGGATCTTAATCATTTAACAAAAAACGTTTTGCGAACACATTTTTTGTGCGTACAGCCAAGGAGTGGAATTCCCTGCCGGAATCTGTGTTTCCTGATAGCTACAACTTAGGAGTCTTTAAGTCGAGAGTGAATAGGTTTCTTCTAGGCAAGCGTGCTTCATCATCGCTTACCATCAGGTGAGATAGTGATCAAACGCAAGCCTATCATTAATAAAAAAAAAAAAAAAATTAATGCTCAGTAACTGTACAGTTACACATGCGATGTAGAAACGCCGAACTGCGAACCTACCTACTTAGTAAAATCGGTTTTGCTATTATGTGATTGATCCTCATTCTAGTGAGCTCAGCTAACTAAGCTTACAAAAAATATTGAAGCAAACTTAGGTTTTTTGTTTTTTTAGTTCTTTCTTCTCCCGCTCAACGGGGGCGAGAGCAGCGGAGGGCGTCTTAGACTTGTAATTTATTTCATCACCACTGCTCTCAAAACGGTGAAGGAAAACATTGTAAGGAAACCGGTATGTCTTAGAACCAAAAATTCGAAGACGTGACATTCACTAACCCTCGTGGTGGATTACGGCCCTTTTCCTCTCCTAGAGAGGAGGCCTGAGTCCCAGCAGTGGGAACATTAAAAAGGCTGATGATGATAATGAAATTTTTAAATACATACATATTATAGATAAATTACACCCAGACAGAACAAATGATCGTGCTCATCTCACAAACATTTGTCCTGGGTTTTTTTCGGTGGGAAAATCATCTAATGACATCCCCCGCTCTTGGGCGGAGCGGGAGACTCTTACTGACTAACAACCCTCCCCGTTCCATTGTGCCTTCATACCGGGGCTGAACTATCTTTCGAAACTAACCCTGGCCCCAGTAGGCTTCGAGCCAGCTGGACATTTGTCCTGGGTGGGATTCGAACCCACGACCTTCAGCATAGCAGTCAGGACCACTAACCACTAGACCAACAAGCCGGTCTTTACTGCCCTTTCCCTCTCCTGGAGAAGAGGCTTGAGTCCCAGAATAGAATAGAATAGAATAGCATTTATTCGGCGCAAGCAACACAATATACAACAACATAAAAAATAATAAAAAAAGAGTACAGACATACAATAGGCTTTTTAATGTTCCCAGCAGTGGGAACATTAAAAAGCTGATTATGCTAGACTGAAATCGCACTATGCTACAACTAAACTAGATTGCCATCTGATTGTTTATTTACTTTTTACTACAAAAATAGACTGTACGTAAATATAGCTCGGCCCTACGTCACGCGACAGACTTGACACGCCATTCAATGAATGAGAGGCTATTTTAAAATCCATTAAGCGAATGAAAACTTGCGATCTACGGATGCCCTTCAAGTTAAAGGGTAAAAACTGCATCTGGTGGCAGGGACCATCACTGGAGACTTTTTTTTAAGGTAGTAAAATCATCGAATGACATCCCCGCGCCATTGAGCGAAGCGGGAGATAGTGTCAAGTCTTTTACTGACTAAAACCCACTCCTGTTCTTTCGTTGCCTTTCATACCGGGGTCGAATCTTCCTTTCAGAAGCAGACAAAATAGATAGGTACAAAATTCAATCTACATACAAAGCGCGCTCGAGCAACGCACACAAAGACACCGCTCACGGACACGATGTCTCGGGAGCGTCTCGAACCACTCGTCGAACAGTTCCGGCTCAAACGCTCATTAGTGTGTGTCCACTGAGCGTAGGTATAAAAAGTGAAGTACATACATGAGATTTTCTTCTGTACCTATCTATTTTATGCTGCTAGGCCCCTACGGTTTGCTGACAAATCCTTGAGGCGCGCGTGGAACAATATGCGCCGTCGACGTGTTGGGCTCAGTACGGACGGTCAAACGGCGAGCTACCCATTGCTCGCCGTCCGCTTGTCCTACGATGCTCAGAAATCGAGATCGGAAACCCGGCGGCGCGCGGTTGAAACATGAGCGTTGTTGCCTCACGCGTGCGGCCTCCTCCTTTGCTAGCATTACTGCTTCGCAGAAGGAGGTCGCCGCCTGCCATTCCTCCTCACTTCGGACTATGGCCTGTACCAAGGCCCGGCGCGAGAGGTCGCTGCCGCCGATCGCCCCCACGAGGACACGGTGGAGTTCTACCCAAGCGGGGCACACCTCTATCGTATGCTCCACCGTGTCCTCCGGGCGGTCCACATAATGGTCGGCCTCACTTCCGCACGAATCCGGTGCAGGAACCTCCCGAACTGAATCACCGGTGACTGCTAACTAAATAAGACTATATTTGCATACAGTTTTCAAATGAAAGTGTGTGAGATTTATCTCGCAGCGGAAATAAAGGCACTTATCACTAATATGGAGATATAAAAGGGAAGCGTGTCCAATTACTATTACTCATTTCCGTGTGAAAGTGCCGGAAGTAACTGATGTATGAACTGATTCAGCAATCCATAGATGTTCGGTAGAAAAAATGAGTTTCAAATTTTTTTATTTTTTTTTAATAGCCTATGTCTCTGTCCCACTGCTGGGCAAAGGCCTCCACCAACTTCTTTTACGTACTTATCCTTTTCTTGAGCTACTTTGAACACCTCTATAGGATATAAACTATGTGGATGAGTATATCTACTTAGGCCAGTTAGTTTCTTTCGAATACAGGCAGGAAAAGGAAATCGATCGCCGTATCGAAAACGCCTGGAAAAGCTACTGGTCCGTGAAGACGCTAATGAAGGGAGATCTACCGATCTCCCTGAAGCGAAAACTCATCGATATGTGTATCCTGCCCGTCTTAACCTACGGTGCCCAGACATGGTCGCTCACCGAGTCGCAAAAGTTTCGCCTTGGCGTTTGCCAACGAGCAATGGAACGCAGCATTCTGGGTGTCAAAAGAGCCGACAGAATAAGGAACACCACGCTACGTTAAAAGACGGGTATTATAGATGTAGGAAAAAAGGCTGCCAGGCTAAAATGGGATTGGGGGCGGGTCACATCAGTCGCATGCACTCTGACCGTTGGGCAAGAGTTTCCACAAAGTGGGTACCTGAACATGGACGACGCCGCCGAGGTCGACCTAGGAAGAGGTGGCGAGACGACCTAGTTTCAAAATACAATGGTTTTATTCTAATTTCCATTTTTATATCTACACTAATATTATAAAGAGGGAAAGTTTGTATTTTTGTGTGTATGTTTGTAATTTATAAACTCAAAAACTACTGTGCCGATTTCAAAAATTCTTTCACCATTGGAAAGCTACATTCACCCTGAGTAACATAATCTATATTTATTGCCCGTGCGAAGCCGGGACGGGCCACTAGTCTATACTTCTTTACTTAATATAATAAAAAAGTAGTTTTTTTTTGTTTTCATCTTTTTTTTTGTTTGTAGGAGGTAATCTCTGGAAGTACTGGTCTGATTGGTAAAATTTTTTCACAGATAGAAAGCTGTTTTATTCCTGTGTGACATAGGCTATATAGGGTAGGGATCAGGGCGAGAGGGAAGTAGCTGAAGTAATTTTAGGGCACACCGACACGGACAGGTTAGGTTAGAATATTTTTCTATCCATGTCGAGGTGCCCAAAAATTATGTCAATTCCTTCCCTGCTCTCGTCTTTTAATAGAAAATTTTTCATTTGCTCTTCATTTTATAGGCCAGTTAATATTGATAAATATAAACCTTAATCTATTTTACACATATGTACACCGATGAACCAGCAGGTACTCGATACAATCTCTTGGAATTGTAAATGTCACCGTAAAATTGTAAAAAGCTTTAGAATAAAATCTATCTCGTGTTTATTTATTTATTTATTTCTATTACAGGTACTCTCTGCACTGACAGAGTGTTATTGTAAACTATCACTCTATCAGTAACATACTGCTTACGGTAGATTATAATAGTCTAAGATCCGATTAAGAACGACCTTCACCGGTCTGTTTAATGGATGAAACGTATTTTGTTATAAATTTAGTGTATTAAATAATATAACGCGGGTGGGTTGCCTAAGAAATTCCTGGCCAGACTATTATTAATTAAAAATTGAAAATTTATTTTATTTTTAGAAAATTGCACAACCGTTATCCATACCAGATTTTTTTGCAGACAACACTATAACATCGTATTCGTAATGAAACAGCGTTTATTTTGATATAGAATTTGTTGTATATAAAAAAAACACACCTGTTTTTGCATACCTGTTTATACCTGGCAACCCATAGCTATGCCAGGAAACAAATAGGCAACCCAACATTTTTATGTTCTAAAGGCTTCACTCTTTCGGTTAGTATTAAATTTATTCATTAAACACACCGGTGCATTTTACAAAAAAAAAAAAAAATTGTTTGGCCAGGAATTTCTCAGGCAACCCACCCGCGTTATATTATTTAATATACTAAATTTATCATAAAATAGATTTCATCCATTAAACAAACCGGTGAAGGTCGTTCTTAACCGTATCCTGTACTATAATCTATCGAAGTAAAACTGTTAAATTAACGAGTAACTTAGGCTGCTTATATTTAAGATGAACAATTAGGTAACTGCGCAGAAAAACAAAAATCTTGAAGTCGTGTCCAAATGGCATTGTATTGTTTCACGAGACTGGCGTGAACGAACTCGCGGGCACCAGACAGTTTTCCATGACTTGGCAGTTAGCTGCCAATGTTCGTACACTGCAGAAGAGGCCGTTACCCTACAGAGTCTATAAGATAAAGTACTAATAAACAAGAATTAAGTCCAAAACATTTATTTGGCAACCTCCCAAGCTCTCAACTTACTGACGAGCGGATTCTCTGCGAACGAGTATTTGATACCCGATCGCTAGGTGAGAGAGGGGCCGGAGTGAAATGAATTGGGAAGCGGTTGCCTCCTTTAGTGAAGCTGTAATCGACATCGACTTATGTTCTAGTGACAGACAAGCCCTTTCCATGTCTCGCTGTTGGTGGCACGTGTTATTGGGTCATTCAGTTCCCTTCAAAATGGTTGAGCTGAGTGGGGCTGATGCACGCGTCATGCTCGTGAACGGGTGCCGTCAGATGGGACTGGTCATCTCTTAGCTGCCAGTGGCTTAATTCAGTTTCTATATTTTAATTATTTTACATTTTTATTTCATTATCGACATTGTGCTCACATGATAGAAGCAACAAGTAATATGTAACCAAGCATTATATGTAACACATAATATGATTTAAAAGAGTGTCCATGGAGTTTCTTGCACGGTCTTCTCCATAGAGACCTACGCTTTGGAACGTGCAATTTAGCTTCAATTTTCTTGGACTGACCGACATTTGACTATTCAAAAGTGCCTGCAAATGGTCTATTTGAAATAAATGCTTTGACTTTTGACTTTCATGTAAACTATTTATCAAAAGAGAATAATTTCCCACCTAAAAAAAAATTGTTTAGTTGACCCCGATTTTTGCCGCTGCAGGCATTTGCCCTAGATTCGGTCCTGGATAGCGACTAGACATTTAGGCGCCTATGGTTAATAAATAGGGCGCCGGTGACATGACAAAGTTCATTGTCTGTGACACGACAAACTATTGAGAGCGAACTCTAGGAAAAAAATGTCTTCGGCGTCTGAAAGCCAAGTTATGTAGGCTGAACTCATAATATGATATGGTGAACTTTGAGATCGACCTTGATTTGATTTGAGGATCAATCGATCTCCAAGGGAGGAATTCTTAACATTTAGGGAAAATATTTTTAGTACAGTATAGCTTACTAGTGAATAGGTACCGGCACGAATCGTGAGCGCTCGGCGTTAGAGTGGGGATCGCTTTGCGCATTCCATACATTGGCGAGTCGAACGAATCACGAGTGACGTCTATGACACGATGGGGAACGAGGCTATCACTGACACTCCCCGCCCCCGCGTCTCACTTCATACCACTAAATAGACCCGATATTTGATTTCAGCGCAACATGAAGCCAGCGCTCAAGATCCGTGCCGGTATCTGTAACTAGTGCATAAAGTTTTAATCTACACTATTGTTGGGTTGTGGTGGCCGAGTGATAGAGCAGTGGTGGCCGAGTGGTAATGGCCCCGACTTACGAGTTGTAAGTCGCAGGTTCGAACCCAGCCAGGCGCATTACTTTGTACAATTTATTTTATCACCACTGCTCTCAAAACGGTGAAGGAAAACATCGTGAGGAAACCGGCATGTCCTAGAATCAAAAATTCGCAGACATGTGACATTCACTAACCCGTACTGGGTCCGCGTGGTGAATTACCCCCCATTCCCTGGAGAGGAGGCCTGAATCCCAGCAGTGGGAACATTAAAAAGGCTGATGATTATGATGATGATGTACAATCCCTTTCCTTTTTAACAACGGCCTTCAAGATCGTACCCAATTAGGTGTAACATATAAAATTAGAATAAGACACGCAATGGAGTTGTCAAAACAACGGTAGTATCAAATACAGTACAAAGAACTGTTTATATGTATTTGTGAAATGTGCGAAAACATGATATTTTGTGTTATATGGATGACGTAACGAGATAGTGTGGGGTATGAGTTTTTCATTATGGTAATGGTTCTAAATGTGAGGGGAACGAGACTTTTAATAGCTCGCGATGCTATAGAGAGGGGTACTGCATTGATATCTGTCTGTATGCATGTGTCTCTTGAAGAGAACTCCCTGAGTATAGAAACTAATATAGTGTGTCGTGAAATGTCATCGATACATATGTACTACGCACTAGATTAGGCATGACGGACACTCACTTCAGTCGACTCAGGTGTAATATCGACTGTACACCTTGAACATTACGCTATGTTGAACGAAACGCGTAAACGCCACATGGCACTTAAGATATTTTGGTCGCGAAAAGTGTCCTCAAAAAGCTATCTTAGCACTACATGTTTAAATAGTTCTGTTTACCAATGTAGCGCTCTGTAGCGAAATTTTGTCTTAACTATTCAGTATTTTGACAAATAGTCTTCATGAAAGGGCTTGTCTATCATTAGAATAAGTCGATGTGAAATGTATACAACGAAATGTTGGTAGTTGACTCGATTTTTTTAATTACTTTTTTAACTAGGCCATTCTAGAAATCTCATAACCGAGTGCTGATGCAGACCCAGGTCGACCGCTGCAAAAACAATCTGGCCAAATGGAGCTTCCTGGACCTATCTTAAAAACTGCCAGTGTGGATCCGCTTAATAGAAATTGCTTCATCTCTTATGTTGGCCATCCTGCACAACTATCTGCACCTTTCAGGGTTTATGCGAGGCCACTAAACGAGCTGTACAGATTGCCAAACAGTGTCAGAAAAATATTTGAGTCCATTGATACGAAAAGAAAAAAAAACTAGCCAGTGCCTCTGTCAGACTCGTAAAACAACACAATGCCTGGATACAATCTCACGTTTTTTTATATGCGGAACCCTAATTCTTTTTCCCAACTAAAAATGGTCTAAATCACTCCATATAACATCAGCTATGTACCACATATACAGCATGTTTCGAAGACACGCTCTAAAATCTTATTTTTGTTTTCAGACATCAAGACAACAAAAAAGCAACCCTCGTAACAGAAGATCAACGAACAAACTTAGCATGGGCAGACCTCTCCCACGATACTGACGTAAATCACTTGGAAAAGACTCCACAACTTACAAGAGAAGAAAGAGAAGACATAGAAGTACTATTCAATGATAAATATGTGCCTTTAACGGAGATTCAACATACAAAAACGATTACAGACTCAGATATGCAAAAAGATACTGACAAATCAGTAGATGATAATACTATTGAAAGATTTAAAAGAGATATCTTCAACAAATCTACACTTGAAAAGCCTCAAGAATATGCCAGAACAGTTACAAGTCTCTTTGAAGAATCGGTAGACAATAATTCTATTAAAAGATTTAAAAGAGATATTGCAAACAGAGCTACACAAGAAAAGCCTCAAAAACATGCCAGAACTGTTACAAGTCTCTTTGAAGAATCGGTAGACAATAATTCTATTGAAAGATTTAAAAGAGATATCATTAACAAATCTACATCAGCAAAACCTCAGAAATATGCCAAGAAAGTTACAAGTCTCTTTGATGATATCTCAGAAGGTTTTAATCAAGATTCTGGTGGTAGAAAAGCAAGAGATGTGACAATACCCGAACAAGAGTTCTTCAGCGTCAGAGCTGCAACGTTTGTCGTTAATATCGAAGGTTTGAGGATAGAGAACTCGGATAAAGAGCCGAGGATCATTGAAGAAAGTATCCCCAGCGTATTGGCTGATTCCAGGGTTACTTTGAGGTAAGATTATCTATGTACTAGCTTCTGCCAGCGGCTTTGGTCGCGTGATAGTAGGTTTCTTACTTCTGACCCCCGTTTTACCCCTTTAGGAGTGGAGTTTCGTAAAATCCGTTCTTAGCGAATGTCTACACCCTTTAAGGAACCTACCGGCCAAAATTTAAGTTTGTAGGTGTTATAGTTTCTGACTGGAGATTTCGAACCTCTCCACTCCGCCCAGCATCGCTTCAGTAGATACACACTTTAACCCTGTACGCACACTAGACGACACGCGACAGCGACAGCTCGGCGACTAGACGCGACGACAGGCTGCGGCCGACAATTTCATAAATGTTGTTCAAAGCTTCGCACACTTGGAGTCTGAGTCGCGGAGTCGCGACGACAGGTTAGGGGAGTCGCGCGCGCTCGCTACTTGTCGCCGCGTCTAGTGACGCCGTGTACGCGCACACACGACGACAGTCGCGCGACAGCTCTGCTTCCTGCACGACGTCTGTCTTACGACTAGTCGCCAACGCTAGCGACAGCTCCGCGTCTAGTCGCGGCGACAAGACGCCAAATGCAAACGACAGTGCCTCGACAAGTCGCCTAGTTTGCGATGGCTAAAAGACTTCGATAACCGTGTTCTTCTTTTGTCTCGAAATAGACGAAATTGGTCAAGGCATTCCGGCTATTGTCCATAGATTCCTTAATTCAAACTGGGTCGTACCGCAACGATTTGTATTCCCGTAATTGACGATGCTTTTAAGGGGAATACTCCTGTATTCCTCGATCGTATTCGAATAACTCATGTTAATTGCGAGTTTTCTAATGCGCAAAAATATATGATCCACTGCAATGAACAGAATCAGAAAAATATATATTATTCTTCAAGATAAATGTTAGAATTCAAAACATATTAAAGCTGATTTAATACGATAGAAAAAAACACGAAGATGCGTCTAAAAATTTCTCTTGTCGATTAAAAACCGGAGTAACATTCGATCATTCTGATTGTTTATCAGAAATCTGATAATTCTACAAGCAATGTGTAAAACACATTATAGTGTTTATTTTTATAGTCCAGGATCCATGATGCATTTTTCCACTTGATTACTATCAAGTTAATTTTCCGTGTGTAGCTTCATTTTGATAAGATGCCCAAAAATCTCGATTGTGGTAGCTAACAGAGGTAGCAGGGACATAATAAGTCGATGTGATGATTCTCAAAAATTTATTACTACTAACTGGATTTTTTTTTTTTTTGTTAAATCCCAAGATAATTATCTAAATTATGTCTCTTCCTACCGGGATAACGTACCACGCAATTTGTAGGACAATATGACTGTTAAATTGTGTAAAAATATAAACTAAGTAAAAGATCAGCTGGTTAGTACAATGCGTTCCAAATGAGAATAGGATCGCCCGCCATGTTGTGACGTCACGATTTACTGTCAAATCGAGGAAATAAATTTTTAAACATTGAACTGTGAAGGAAAAAAGTTTAATCAGAATCCAGTTCTTCAATTTTACTCATCTCCAAGTTCTTCAATTTTGCCAAAATTTCTTCGATTTGACAGTCGACGAGACGTCAAAACATAGGAATCGGTCCTATTCTCATTTGGAACGCGTAGTAATCATTTATGATGACCTCGTTATCGATACATGTTGGTAAGAGAGGACTCTTTGATCAAACCATACATTTTGTGAAATGAAATCATAATAATCTTTAGAATTAACAAAAAAAATCCAGTTGGTAAAAAATTTTTGAGAAGCATCAAAGCGACATATTTTATCCTTGCTTACCTCTGTTAGCTACCATCGAAAGTTTCGTATAGGAAATTGTTGGGCGTCACATCAAAATGAAGCTACTCACGGATAATGAGCTTGATAGTAATCAAGTGCAAAAATGGACCAGGGATCCTGGACTATTATAGTGAAATGTTTAGATTTTTAGTAAATCTCTAAAATGCTCATAATTTGCAAGTATTGTGTCTTTGCGCATGTCGTTCTTTTATATGCAGTCCGATATTGACCGCACTGTAGGTGCTGTAGTAGTCCTCTTAATATGTAATGCGAAGTCGTTTTATTTTATAGATGTCTTATCTAATTTGACCAAAAATTTGAAGACTTGTGACATCTACTAATTCGCACAGGGCCCGCGTGGTAGATTATTGCCCTTTCCTCCTCTTAGAGCGGAGGCTTGAGTCGGACATTATAAGACTGATTATGCTTATTTCGCATCTTTTCTTTAGTCTCCCTCAAACTGCTTAGAAGTAACCTATTCACTCTTGTAAAAAAAAGGTTTATAATGATGGTGACTTTGACTTTTGCTGTTCTAGATTATTCGGCGATGGCATAACCTCAAGGACTGTGATAGCCTTCACACACGAAATCCAGCAGTATGGGCAGCCTTGCAAGTTTCTCCTCAAAGGAGAATACATGGTAAGTGCATATTTCATTACTCAATATTACCTTTCTACCTCATGGTTGGTTAAGAAGATATCTGCAGGAAACCAAGGTTACCGATATAGCTCCAAAAATCAACAATTATGAAATCAATGATAGACCATTCTGACACTATTGTAATAGCAGACTTGACGCCCAGGTCGTCGGTCCGCCTTGTGGGTGGTCATCCAACGCTACGTCTTCTGGTACACCTTCGCCACTCCAGAACCTTTCAGCCCCATGATCGCTCTACGACGTATCCTGCCCACTGCCACTTAAGTTTAGCGATGCTTCGGGCTATGTCGGCGACATTGGTTGTCCTGCAAATATCTTCATTTCTTTAAATTTTTCTGATCATCGTTAAATTTGAATTTGGCATTGGATTGGATTTCAACCCTTTTTAGGCGAACAATTAGCCGATAGGAACTTGGCCCCCTTTTAACAGGTATGTTTTTAGTGGGATTTTATTTTTACGGTAGTCCTAAGGTTCCGACCTATTTTCATTGCCAACCCACGCCTAGTTCGACATCTAATAGCGTATTACATCCACGCTATTTATAGATGGCTTCCACATTTATGTTATCAAAAGGTCATGTTGACATTCAGAACTACTACAAAAAGTATTGGTAAGGTTGATTAAGTGGAAAACGACGCTCGGTATACGGTAAAGCCTAAAATATATTATGAGTTATTTAGTTGGGTACTACATAATACGGTCACATTATTCGTAGATGCTCTGACCAATCATCTATTAATGGCACTTCTTCATCTTTGGTTAACTGTCAGGTTGGTATATTGCAAATTTCCTGTTTTATTAAGGTTCCGTATCTGAAAAAGTCTGTATCTCAGTCAGGGATGTAACGGAGGTAATGATATTGGAACCGAAGACGAAGTCGGAGTTTATAAATTTGATTTATCGGAATTGGAGCCGGAATCGGAACCGGAGGCGGGAGAGGGTCAGAAGTAGTGGCAGGAGAGAGATTTTTTATTTAAGGACAAATAAAACATTATTTAGTCAATCTTTTTTCATTTTAATTTTTTAATTATAAAATAAAATACAATGAAAAAAAATATGGCAAGTTTCTGAATAAACAACAGTCGACGCAGACCGCCTGCCGCCGCTATGTTATGCTTCGACCTCCGATTTAAAAGTATCGGAGCCGAAGTTTCCGACTTCGGCTCTCGGCTCTTTATACGTCCGAAGGTGTAATAATAATTGAGCTGAGTGGGGCTGATGCACGCGTCATGCTCGTGAATGGGTGCCGTTAGATGGGACTGGTCATCTCTTAGCTGCCAGTGGCTTAATTCAGTTTTCTTTTAATTATTTTACATTTTTTTTCATTATCGACATTGTGTCACATGATAGAAGCAACAAGTAATATGTAACCAAGTATTATAATTATGTAACACATAATATGATTTAAAAGAGTGTCCATGGAGTTTCTTGCACGTTCTTCTCCATAGAGACCTACGCTTTCGAACGTGCAATTTAGCTTCACTTTTCTTGGACTGACCGACATTTGACTATTCAAAAGTGCCTGCAAATGGTCTATTTAAAATAAATGCTTTGACTTTAAATATCGGAAGTTCCGACTTAACGGAGTCGGAGTCGAAGCTCCGTAACATCCCTGATCTCAGGCTCACCCGTATCTCATGCATTTTTTTTTTAATGCGAGATATGGTCCTGCTCTTGGGCGGGGCAAAAGGTCATGTCATACTTTTACGTCAGTCAAAGACGAAAACGATAGAGGTGTGGCATATGAGGCATCCTCGTTGGGGGCTCTTTAGTGCAGTTAACGACTGAAAAAAAATACAGCTCAAAATACAACAAAGCGACATTGAAAAAGCATTAACTGTCAATCAATCAATTAACGTGAACGTTAACGTTTGTCGTCCACTCACCTGGGTCACAAAATAGATAGGTACAGAAGTCAATCTACATACAAAGCGCGCTCGAGCAACGCACACATAGACACCGCTCACGGACACGATATCTCGGTCGCGTCTCGAATCACTCGTCGAACAATTCCGGCCCAAACGCTCATTAGTGTGCGTCCACAGAGCGTAGGTATAAAAAGTGAAGTACATACATGAGATGGTCTTCTGTACCTATCTATTTTGTGCTCTCGCGCCCTATCCCCGCTACCTTCCGCTATTGTACTATTGCTTGCTTCGCATAGATTTCATAATATTTATAATGTTCAATGTAGATTTTTTTTTTGTATGAAAATCTGATGAACTGAAGTATCATAAATTTGAGATTGTCTTCTGTACATATCTATTTTGTGCCTGGGTAGCGCTGCAATTTGCTAGATTAGCTCCGTCACAATTAGAGTCGCAAACATGTCCATTTGCTGATTGAGTCCTTGAACGTGGATACACACCCCAAATTTACTTCCTGTTGGAATCACACTAATGCTTTGAACGTTCCGTATGGCCTACTGTCCACGGATGCATAGCTTCATAGACGCGTATTCCTCATCAGAGGTATAGCGTAGGCAAAGGCGAGGTTTTTTTCTTTCATAATTTCAAAAAAAAAAAATAATAATAATTTCTTTAAGAAAACGTCAGCTGAGCGAGTCCAATGACCTGTAGGTAGTAGTTGGCGTTGCGTACTAACTACTTTAAAAGAAGAAGATAAATTAATTTCGTACATGCGTAAATTAATACGAGTTTACAAAAAAAAAGGTATTTTATTTTATCTTCACTAATCGATAGTGTTTCATGTACCGGATCGACCCTCCACGGGATTAAAACGATCAAAATTTAGCGGTGTATATTCCTGAATGACATAGGCTTATTTTATAAACTTATTTTATGTAGGTACGTGGGCGAAGTTGCGGGCAAAAGCTAGTCTTTAGGGTTCAGGCCAGGACGGGTTTTTTGAAGTATTGCATTGTGTCTGTCACACCCTATCTATAGTATAGTTTTATCTATACATATAAATAAAATTGGAGTGTCTGTTTGTAATATTGAAATAACTGCTTTTTACTACATGCATATGAATATATATACGGTACATACACCAAAATAACATTTTTTTAAATTTTTGTCTGTCTGTTTGTCCGGGCAAATCTCTGAAATGGCTGGACCAATTTTGACGGGACTTTTTTTGCCAGGTAGCTGATGTAATAAGAAGTAACATAGGCTACTTTTATTTAAAAAAATAAATAAATTCAAAATCCAGTAGTCCACGCGAACGAAGTCTCGGGTACAGCTAGTGTATAATGTGACTACATTTAAACCCCTTGTCGACAGGTAAAAGAAGGCTCCCTCCGACCCCGCACAGCACTATTCGACGTGGTAGCACCAGCTCCAATCACCGACTCCAAGCTGTACATCTGTGCTAAGAACCTCAAGCTCGGAGTCGACGATCCCTTTAAAGATGAAGAGAAGTATCTTCATCAAGGTGAGCAATGTTATTTTGATTGGCATGTTGGTCTAAAGAAAGCAGGCCAAACGAAGATTGACATATTATTATCATCATACCGATCTGTTCCGACTTTCGGTACCTCGAGTCGCTCGTCCAAGGGGATGGTGAGGTAGACCGGGACGTAACACATCGGATCAACGCAGAATGGATGAAATGGCGACAGGTGACCCACGGATGCTCCTCAAGTTGGGTAAAATCTACAAGTCCGTGATAAGGCCTGCCATACTGTATGGATCAGAATGTTAGGTTGTGAAAAAGACGTATGAAAAAAGATTGCATGTAGCGGAGATGAGAATGTTAAGATGGATGTGTGGTGTGACATATGGCTCCGAAACGTGGTCGCTCACAATGGGCCTCATCAGAAGGCTTAAAGTCACCCAAAGAGCAATGGAAAGGGCTATGCTCGGGGTTTCCTTGCGTGATCGAATAAAAAATGAAGATATCCGCAGGAAAACTAAGGTTGCCGACATAGCACAAAGAATTTCCAAACTTAAATGGCAATGGGCAGGGCACATTGCTCGCAGAACAGATGGCCGTTGGGGCCGAAAGGTTTTGGAGTGGCGACCGCGTATCGGAAGACGCAGTGTTGGAAGGCCTCCTACAAGGTGGACCGATGACCTGGTGAAGGTAGCAGGAAACCGATGGATGCAGGACGCACAGGAACGTTCGATGTGGCGACGCTTGGGGGAGGCCTATGTCCAACAGTGGACGTGTATCGGCTGAAATGATGTGGTGTGACGAGAATGGATAAAGTGAGAAATGAGTATATTAGGGGAAGTTTGAAAGTGGCGCCAGTGACTGAAAGGTTGAAAGGAAATCGTTTGTCTTGGTATGGTCATGTAAAGAGGAGAGATGAAAAGCATGTTTCTAAAAGAGTTATGAATTTACATGTGGATGGATGGAGAGGGAGAGGGAGGCCAAAGAAAAGATGGATGGATTGTGTGAGAAGCGATATAAAAGAAAAGGGAGTTAGTGATAGCGTGACGAGTGACAGGACAGAATGGAAGAAAAAAACGTGTTGTGCCGACCCTAAACAAAACAAGACAAGGGCAGGAAGAAGAAGAAACTTTGATGATGATGATGATGATGCCATCTAGCCGATTCCGGCCACAGCGACCGCATTCTTTGGCTTCTCATAATGGTTGTGAGCTCAGATCTACTGCTCTTTTATGCGCTCTCATGTGACTTGCATATCCAACCTTGGCCGAATAACTCTGAGCACAAAGCGGACATGTCAGGACACCATTAACGACATGATAAATTATAGCTGCTGGTCACAGCTGGACCAGCTTTGAGTTCATCACGCTTCCGGTCCAATTCCAACCTCCGCTTATCTCAAAAGGCATGCACGTGCTGCTGCACACTTCTCCATTCAGGCCGATCTTGTGCCTGTTTCTCCCAAGTGGCGGGGTCAATATCGCATCTCTTCATGTGCCTATTCTGAACATCCTTGAAGCGTAGACACTGTCCGCCACGATTTCGTTTCCCTTGCTGGAGTTCAGAATAGAAGATACGCTTCGCTAATCTCTGTTCGGGCATCTTCGAGACATGCCCACACCACCTGAGCTGCCGTCTCATCAAACAGGCTTCAATACCCAGGACCTTGGCTCTTAGGACATTTGTGTTTCTAACGCGATTTATCATCAAACTTTACATAACGTTTAAACGATCTGGCCAAGTTTCAGTTGGCCATATCATCAAGTGTTAAATTCTAAGATTTGGCCAGGTCATAAACACGGTTTCTCTGACATCGACGCACAAACGAATACCGTGGATCCAGTTCATGATTCTGGACCCCCCCCCCCCTTTAATTTATACTGTATACAGGGTTATATGTAAAACACTAACAACCTTGCAGGACTGTATTACTAACATAATAAACAACAACTTTTGTTTTATTACTTTTTACAAAACATAATTTATTTACCAAAAACAAACCTTCAAGATTTCGTTGTCCTATCTAACATATTTCAACTCTGTGTTTTTTTATACCTACCTACGTGTGTACGACGCGACGCAAGCGGATATAGCGCCCCCGCCGCCCGATCCTCGCTCCCCTCCGCTATTGTACTATCGCTTGCTTCGCATAGACATCGTAATATTTAGAACGTTCAATTTAAATATTTTATTTTTGTATGAAAATCTGATGGATAATATTTTAAAAGTCATAGTACAAAAGTTGTTGTTTATGATGTTAGTAACATAGTCCTAAGGGGTTGCCAGTGTTTTACAAATAACCCGGTATATATAAAAATGAATCCCTATTTCCTTGGTCTCGCCATCACGCGTGAACGGCTGGACCGATTTCGCTAATTTTGTTTTTTGTTGTATTCGTTATTGCGAGGAGAAGGTTCTTATGGAAAATAAAAATGAAAATTAGGGTAGTGTAGGGTAGAGTAGAGTAGGGTAGTATAGGGTAGAGTAGAGTAGGGTAGTGTAGGGTAGAGAAGAGTAGAGTAGGGCATAGTAGGGTGGAGCAGGGAAGAGCGGGAGCGAAGCGGGCAAAAGCTAGTACTATATAAAATCGTTATTCTAACATTTTCAGTGAACAATAATATAGTCGGGGTTGATTAGAATGACGATTTTATCTACCTCGATGACTTTTTATTGTTATTATTAGTAAAAAGCCGACGAAAAATTCCTCCACTGGGGGGTCCAGCATCATGTGCTGGATCCATGGTATTCGTTTGTGCGTTAATGTCAAAGGCGCCTTGTATAGATTTGTAATTTACAGGTTTTAATGTGACCATAAAAAAAATCATCAATTTTTTTCAAAAAGATTTTTATACTTTTAGGCACAGAAGTGTACAAGATGTTCGCCTCCCATAACAAGCTGCTGCCTCTCTGGGTGACGATGCTCCTCATCATGACCTGCCTCACGTTCTCCGCGCTGTTCTCCGGCCTGAACCTCGGGCTCATGTCGCTGGACAGGACCGAGCTGAAGATCATTTCCAATACAGGTATAGTTGCTGGCGCTACTGGTCTTTCTTAAGTAGCTTATTCCGCACTAGTGCGGAAAAGTGTGCGAGCCCACACCCGTCACAATTTATCATATCAAACTGGGCACTAAACGACTACCTCGAGTCGCGTATCAACCCCCTTTAATTTAAAGTCGCGTGCATTTTCAATTCGGAACGAAGCGAAGGTTGCAAAGTTTTAATACCGAACACAGTGATGGATTTATATCATCAACTCCCGAGTACTGTGAGAGAGTTCATATAGAAACCTACCCCCTTTAATCTGAAGTCACGTGCGGTATGTGAAATTCAGAACGAAACGAAAGTTGCTTCGTTTTAATCCCGAATACAGTGATGGATTTATATGATCAACTCCCAAGTACTGTGAGAGTTCATATAGAAACCTACCTCCTTTAATGTGAAGTCACGTGCGGTATGTGAAATTCAGAACGAAACGAAAGTTGCTTCGTTTTAATCCCGAACACAGTGATGGATTTATATAATCAACTCCCGAGTACTGTGAGAGAGTTCATATAGAAACCTACCCCCTTTAATGTGAAGTCACGTGCGGTATGTGAAATTCAGAACGAAACGAAAGTTGCTTCGTTTTAATCCCGAACACAGTGATGGATTTGTATAATTTACTCCCGGGCACTGTGAGGGACTACCAACCCGCACTGGGCCCGCGTGGTGGATTACGGCCCATTCCCTCTCCTAGAGAGAAGGTCTAAGTCCCAGCAGTGGGAACATTATAAGGCCAACTATGCTACTGTGAGGTAGTTCATATAAAAACTTACAGAAGACTGCGGTAACATTTCCAAACCTAACGTTTGTTTTTTCTTACAGGCACGGAGCAAGAAAGGAAATACGCCCGGGCAATAATGCCCGTCAGAGACCACGGCAACTACCTCCTCTGCAGTATACTCCTGGGCAATGTGGCCGTCAACTCCACCTTCACTATACTTCTGGATGAGCTGACTTCTGGCCTGTTCGCCGTGATCTTCTCGACCTTGGCTATTGTGCTGCTAGGAGAGATTACTCCTCAGGCTATCTGCTCGAGACATGGGTTGATGGTTGGCGCTAAAAGTATCATGATTACTAAGGTATGTTATCTTTGTTTAATTGATATAATGCTTGACTGCGACCCCACCTGATAGTAAGCAGTGATGCAACCGTTGATAGTGAGGCGCACTAGTTTATTAAGAGCCTATTCACTGTAGCCTTGAAGACTTTTAGAGATAGCGATTCTAATAATCCCTAACACGGTTAGATTACGTTAATTTACCTTCCTCCTTTACGATAATTCAGCTGTGATCCTATGAGGAGTTCGGTTCCATATATTTGAAGTTCATGATCAGATCATAACAATATTTCTATGGGACCATTTTGGAAGCTTAACCATTCAATCAAAATAGTAGTTTATGTGACTAGGGGATAAAGCAGTGTCTTTAAGTCGCGGGCGGCATGTTGAATTCCGAACGAAACGAAGGTTGCTGATTTTAATCCCGAACGATAGTGAGGGATTTATAAAATTAACTCCCGAGCATTGCGAGGGAGATAATAAAGAAACCTGAGTGAGTGAGGTTATATTTACAAGTTCATCAAACAAACAAAATTCAATACTCCAAGATTCTATAGTTTCAATTTTCTATAACGCTCCCGACCTCCCGTCAGTACAATACGCACGTTTTATTCTATTTTCTTTTTTTTATTAGTGGCCAATTTGAATCATAGTGATTACATACTCTTTGGTTTGAATTTCAAGTCAACTTGTTCGATGCGCCTACATTTTAATTCACAATGTTGACGATTTTTAATGTTCCAAATTCAAATCTCATTATTCCCTAGGGATCGGCCACACTGCATTATTTCCCTAGGGATAGAATGACTTGGTTTGTATGACGTATAAAACGACATTATCGAGCAGGTGGTGTAAAAAATAATTTTCATAATCGGTCCACTATTGACCGAGATATCGGTGAACACACATAAAAAAAATACATTCAGCCGAACATAGAACCTCCTCCTTTTCGAAGTCGGTTAAAAAGAGAGCGAGTTTAGCTTCTCACTCATCCTATGAGATAGACCCCTGCGTTAGAATTTGTTAATACTAGACCTTATGGTAAAGTATATTCAGGGAGGGCAAAAGTGGGTCGAAACGGTTCGTGTAAATAGTGCACGGCATGCGCGCGGCTTGTTGCTGGAACTTGGCCTGCGTACTACCGTGCGCTTAGATAAAGTTGATATTAAAGTGGCAGAGAAAACTGCGCTTCTTCAACCCTTAAACAAAAACATTGGAATGTAGAGCTAAACATGAAAATCTATACATATAAATAAAATTGGAGTGTCTGTTTGTAATATTGAAATAACTGCTTTTTACTACATGCATATGAATATATACGGTACATACACCAAAATATTTTTTTTAAATTTTTGTCTGTCTGTCTGTCTGTTTGTCCGGGCTAATCTCTGAAATGGCTGGACCGATTTTAACGGGACTTTTTTTGGCAGGTAGATCAGCTGTTAATAAGGAGTAACATAGGCTACTTTTATTTTAGAAAAAATAAATTCAAAATCCTGTAGTCCACGCGAACGAAGTCGCGGGCACAGCTAGTAAAACAATATAAAACCATTACGTAATTCCATGAATAGTGTATCTGGATCGTTTCTTTATCTACTCCAATCGTATAGTGAACATAATAAATAGTGTTACTTTAGTTTTATTACTTCATTTTATTACGGATAATAAAAAGTGCACCATTACTGGCTTCTGTCAGTGATTTTTTAACCTAAAAAAAAAATGACTACAAAGTAGAAGTTAAAATTGGTTGAACAAACAACAAAAAAAATATCCTTAAATGTCTAATCTTAACGCGAACCAAGTATAGCCTAGGCAAAGTTATAAGTTTGAAATATTACTATTTTACAAGCTTTTATTTAGTTTCACCTGTCCCGATGTTTGTCTGTCATCAAATCTTGTAAGTTAAATTTGATCCACTTCCCGGTTACCGATTGAGCTGAAATTTTGTATACATGTGTAAACTGCGTGACAATGCAATATTATGATGACATGGAGCTGATCTGATGATGGAACCAGAAGTTGGCCTAAGGATCTCGGTAGTTAAACGACACAACCCAATCGAGTTTAGGCTCGTATGATTCGTCTTGATGAGTATTAATTATACACCGTTAAATTTTGATCATTTTAATCCCGTGGAGGGTTGATCCGGTACATGAAACACTATCGATTTGTAAAGATAAAATTAAAAAATAAAGTACCGTTTTTTAAAAACTCGTATTAATTTACGCATGTACGAAATTAATTTCTTTAAGAAAACGTCAGCTGAGCGAGTTCAATGACCTATAGGTAATTAGTACGCAATGCCGACTACTACCTACAGATCATTGAACTCGCTACGGGTATAGGTATTATACCGCTATAAAAGATTGCTACGAAAAAAATATTTTCATGAAAAAATTGTTTAATTAAAACCTAATTACGTTTGTCCACAGGCAGTAATGGCTCTCACAGCGCCCCTAGCGTTCCCCATAAGCAAGCTCCTAGACTACTTCCTAGGCGAGGAGATCGGTAGCGTGTACAACCGCGAGAGACTCAAGGAGCTAGTGAAGGTGAGGGAGACTCTGTCTCTTTTTGCTTTCCGTACCAAAAACATAAGAAAGGTAAGCGGATACGGTTGTCGGATCACAAGTACATAGTGAATGGTAGTACTGATTTTTTTTTAAGTATTTAGATGTTGGTATCGTGTGTGAACTTTTTTTTTTGTTATGTTGGATATGGTAAACCAGGTACAAATACTCCAGTCGGTGGTTAGCCCCACTTGAAAAGCTAAGATACGCATTTAAAATTTGATGGTTTTTTTTTACGTTATGTTGGATATGTGGTAAAGTTGTAACCAGGTACACATGCCCCAGTCGGTAATGTGCCCCACTTAAAAAGCTAAGACGCATTTAAAATTTGATGCTTTTTTATCACTATGTTGGATGTACAACCTTATTTTAGTATATGCGGAACCTGAAACACCTGTCTGTTTTTATGTAAAGATTCTATATACAAAATTTCAAAACTGTATTATGAAAATCACAAAGTTATAAGCCTGTTATGGTACCTAGTTGGTGACATAAATGTGTAGTCACCGGGCCACCCGGGCGACTGAGGGGTTGTTTTGCGCTTGCACTTAGCTACTGCCACCTAATGCCTGCTATGACCTGTGTTATACTTAGTGTCGGTGGTGTCCAACTCGTGACTTTTTGAATATTTTTGGGAATAAATATAACATGGTGTAAAAATTATTGGAATCGATTCAGTTACCGATTCTGAACAAACTATATTCATGTTTCGCATAAACTAAAAATAAAATTGTATAATGGTAAGTAAACCAAGTACACATGCCCTAATCGGTAAATTGCCCCACTTGAAAAGCTAAAACACGCATTTAAAATTTGGTGCTTATTTGAGTCGATCTGGTTAATTTATAAGTATAACGGCGATGTAAACGATACAATGCAAGTTTAACTTGCGTTTTCTTGCGGTGCTCCTGGCCATACGATGGCCCACTTATTCAAGTGCCCAAAGTGTACCTACACCTTCTCTTTGGAAGACGCCACTGACGCCAGTATAAACGTGGCAATACTGGACTTAAAAACTTTGAAGGAAAATGGAACCGTCGATTCGAGAAGGAGAAGAGAAACTTGCGTTTTATACTTTACTAGCTTTTTGTCCGCAGTTTCGCCCGCGTAAATAAAATATAGCCTATGTCACTCAGGAATAAAGCAGCTTTCTATCAGTGAAAAAGTTTTAACAATCAGACCAGTACTTCCAGAGATTACTTGCTACAATCAAAAAAGCAAACTTTACCTCTTTATTATATTAGTGTAGATGTAATTTTAAATGCGTGTCTTAGTTTTGCAAGTGGGGCAAGCCACGTACATGGCAGGCACGTACACGGTTTATTCTAGTATGATGTAGGATAATTGATGTTCTACATCAAAATGTGAATGAATTGGCTGAAATTTCACGAATTATTAGACAACATGGGACAATCTTCTTTTTTATCGATAAATCGCTTACCCCCAAAAAATAATTAACAAAATAATATTGTATTATTTAAGGGCTTTTATTGTATAATAATAAAACAACACTTGAAAGAACTCATGAGGGAACCGGCATGTCCTAGAACTGAAAATTCGAAGATATGTGACATCCACCAACCCGCACTGGGCCCGCGTGGTGGATTACAACCCATTCCCTCTCCTAGAGAGGAGGCCTGAGTCCCAACAGTGGGAACATTATAAGGCCGACTATGCTATGCTATGCTACTTGAAACGCAAAATGATCTAAGCGACATTGAGTAAAAAAAATAATAATAAAGATTTAAAGTTAACATTTTTAGAGAAAAGATTGTTAGTTAAAAAAAAAATCGGTTTGAGATACCATTAACATGATGTTAATAATATCTTATCATCATTATCATCATCGTTTCAGCCGATATACGTCTACTATTGGACATAGGCCCCAAATGACGCCACAATGCACGATTCTGTGCGTCTCGCATTTATCGGTTTCTCGCAACCTTCACCAAGTCATCGGTCCACCTTGAATCAAAAATCTTTTTTCTAAATCCGACTATTTCGTCATTATTAACATTTTTTTTTTAACTTTAAATCACTTTCCTGTAAAGTTTACTCAATGTCGCTTAGATCTTTTGGCCTTTCAAGTGTTTGTTGTGCATTTTATTTGTGACAGAGTGGTTGAAATACACCTCCGTCACACTTTTTTTTGTGCTGATCAATTATCGATAAAAAAGATGAACTTCCCATCTATGTTATTCTTATAATATAATTTCTTGTACATCCACAGTTCATAGAAGCTAGTGGCCTGGTGGTCCTATCTTCTTTTAGCCAACCTATGCTGTACGCTACCTTATAGCGCTTTGCTCGACCATTTTTCGACATACCTGATAGAATAGAATAGCATTTATTCGGCGCAAGCAACACAATATACCACAACTTCTTCTTCCTGCCCTTATCCCATATTACTTGGGGTCGGCGCAACACGTTTTTTTTTTCTTTTATTCTGTCCTGTCACCCGTCAACTCCCTTTTCTTTCATATCACTCCTCACACAATATACCACAACATAAAATAATAATTAAAAAAAAGAGTAAAGACATACGATACAGTTGCAATGACTGTTACTGTGCCCAAGCACCCAGCGCTGATTTTCAGCTGGCACGCTATAATAATATTCCACAACTATCACACAACACTGTCTAGTCCCAAGCTAAGCAGAGCTTCTGTTATGAGTACTAGACAACTGATAAACATACTTAAATATTTCTAAATACATACATATTATAGATAAATAACACCCGGAGTCCCGGACACAGAACAAATGATACAAATACCGAATAAAGTGTTGAAAATCTACCTTCAATTAACACAAATAGCATCGTTATTTAATAGCACAGCATAGCACAGCTCAGCATAAGAGTGTCAAGCGTGGATACTGAATACAAGGTTGAAATTATACTTTCAATCTAACTTATTAGATTACTTCCAAAATACAGTGAGCTATGTATGTATGCATCTTATTTAGTAGCATAGCGCAGCATAAAAGGTACCGAGCGTTAATGTTGAATTGAATACAGGGTTGAAAATCTAGTTCCAATTAACACAGATACTACCGATATACAATCAGCTATGTATTTATGCATCTTTATTTAGTAGTACAGCATAGCAGAACGCAGCAAAAAGCGTACCTAGCGCTGATGCTGAATACTAGATTGAAATTATACTTTGCAAACACAAATAGATTACTTCCGGCATACAATGAGCATTTAGGTATGCATTTTTATTCAGTAGCACAGCATAACACAGCGCAGCACAAAGAGGTACCTAATGCCAATACTGAATATAGGGTTGAAATCTACCTTCAGTTAACATAATTAGTTTACTACCAATATACAATCAGCTATGTTTTTATGCGTATTTATTTAGTAGCACAGCGTAGCGCAGCGCAGCATAAATCGTACCTAGCGCCGATGCTGAATTCAGGGTTGAAAATCTACCTTCATTCAATTAAAACTAGTTTACTTCCAACATACCGTGAGCTATGTATTTATGCATATTTATTTAGTAGTACAGCATAGCTCAGCGCAGCAAAAAGTGTACCTAGCGCGCATATTGAATATAGGGTTGGATAACTAACATCACTCAAACACAATAGGTTATTTCCAATACACAATCAGCTATGTATGTATGCAACTTTATTTAGTACCACAGCATAGCACAACGCAGCATAAAGCGTACGGAGCGCCAATGCTAAATACAGAGTTAATAATCTACCTTCAAAACACAAGACACACACACAAAGTCTACTACCAATAATCAGCTATGTTTTTATACGTATTTATTTAGTAGCACAGCGTAACGCAGCGCAACAAAAAGCGTACAGAATGCCGGGTGCTGAATACAGGGTTGAAATACTACTTTCAATCTAAGTCATTAGATTACTTCCAACATACATGTGCTATGTATGTATGCATCTTTATTTTCTCTTGTAAGTATTGCGCATCTTTTATTTGCAGGTAATTTTTTAGCGATACCAATCTGTGCATGTTACTTTATATTATTATGATTCGTAGTTCGCCACTGCAGTATTTATCTCTTATACAGGGTGTCATCAAATGGGTGGTTATATTTTAGATACTGCTTCTGACCAAGTAAATGATTTTTTTTTTTCAAAGTAAGTTATTTCCATTAAATAAACAACTTTTTTTAAGTAAGTTATATCTTTTTTTTATTATTATTGATAGGCTCGCGTTTGACCACTATCTCACCTGATGGTAAGTGATGATGTGGCCGACGATGGAGTACGCTTGCCTAGAAGTAACCTATTCACTCTTGACTTAAAGACCCCTAAGTTGTAGCTATCAGGAAACACAGACTCCGGCAGGGAATTCCGCTCCTTAGCTGTACTTACGCATAATGAATGTGTTTCCAAAACGCTTTGTACGAATGGGTGGGATATCCACTATGTACCGATTGCGCAACGGCGTACGTCTAGTGGTTTGATGATAGAACGGACTTGGCGGAATTAATTTGATTTATGGATTTAATATCTATTCTTAGAGTCCGTCTAATGAAAGCGTGACCTGAGAAAAGGAGGTTACAACCAAAAATTTTGAATGTGGTATTATTGAAATAGTAGGAGAAAAAAGTTTTGATACTAGAGTATTTTTTGTATTTATGACAATTGTATAATAGTTAATCCTAGTCAAAAACAGGTGTGTAGACTTAATTATTTAGTGGGTGTATGGTAAAGGTCAATAACACACAAAATGTTAGTTATTTTCCCAAATTATTTTATCTGATCTCTCAAATGTCGCTATATAATATTCAAATAATATTCTTTATTTACCATTTGGCCTTCTGGCAAGAATACCAAGTGCACAACACCGCGATAGTCAATTAAAATGGTCAACATGATTTCAACTTCATCACGTCTCGCCAACACTAATAATGTGGTTCAAGATTGTTGGGTTGGAATCGATTCGTTTCAGCATAGAGAAAATTCATATCTTTTGGGATTAGTCAAGTGGGAACATGTTTTATACTCCAATAATTGTTTCAAATGATACGGATCGACTCGTGAGACACAAAAAGTTCAACAGCTCTCAAACTTGAACTAAGATTTCAGTCACTATTTCCTTCACTTTCGCAATTTTAACTTCAGTTGAAGATTTTGATGCACTATCAGACAAAGTGAGGCAAATCTTTCATATAGTTAGGTTAAGAATACTTAAATATATATATATTTTTTAATATTTAAGTTTATTATGTATATATTTTCTTGTAATTAAATAAATTCCCAATGTCAAATTAAAAAAAAAAAATCTTTCATTACATCTCAACTGCGCAACGCATTCTACCACTCACTAGCATGTGTTTTTGATTAAGTCGATTCACCAAAAGCCTTCTTTATTCGACGTTTTTGTCCATTATGAAATTCGCAATATGTCAGATTATCTAAAAATATAAGAAAAAAAAATCATTACATCCTAAATATAACTATCTAATAATATTAGTCGACAAGGATCAAGATTAAAACGTCATACTAACTTAAAAATACAGAAATCGTATGTAAACATTGTTGGTTTTCATTGAAAACACCTTCTTTCTCTTCTTGTTTTTGTTTGAACTTATTAACCATAGTATGTAGCAGTTTTTACACGTTACTGTTTATTGTTTTTCCCATAATTAAGCAATTATTCTTGAAAAATAAATATCCGTTTCCAAAACTGACAATTGCAACCATAGACTTTGACGTGATTTTTTTCGGCAAAACAATGTTGCAAATTAAATTTAAAAAAAGAACTCCAGGTTACGCTTTCAGTAGACGCACTCTATATTCTCTTATATTCTTTATTGTACATAAATTTACATATTATTCATAGTAAGAAAGCCGACCGAGCCGAGCTATTCCATTTTTATTTTAAACTAGCTTTTAGCCGCGGCTTCGCCCGCTTGAAAAAATATGCCTATGTCCGTCTTCAGGGTCCCAACTATCTCTGTACCAAAATTCATCAAAATCGGTTTTGCCATTTAGGCTTGAAGATGTAACAGACGTACAAACAAACAAACTCACTTTCGCTTTTATAATATTAAGCAAGGGTAGCCTGTTTTTTGTCCCACTGCTGATCAAAGGCCTCCCCTCCTTCCATACCACTCTGTCACCACCTTTGCCGTTCAAAATATTTGATCAGATTTTTTTTTTGGGTATATTTAATAACGCTTTTGGTGGAGCGAGAGGGATTATTAAATTTTTACTGATTAAAACTCACCTTTGTTCCTTATATTACCCTCTGCATTCCACGGTAACTCTTTCGAAGAATCCGCTGCTCAATTTTATTGAGCTGATGATAACTTTGTACGAAAAAATCATTTTTTTTTTTTTACTTTTGGTTATTGACTATAACTTCTTTCAAAGTCAGAAGCAGTATCTAAAATGTGACTCTCCTTGTATATGAATTTTTAACATATTATTACATTCCACCTTTACAATAGTAAAATACTTTGTTTTGACATTAGATTAAAAAAATATATAGGGTGATTGGTAATTAGTGTACGATACTTAACACGTGATTGTGCTCATTATAACAAACAACTTTTACTATGAGAACAAACCTGAAATCGCGAAAAAAAAATCAGCTGTTCAGTACATTTATGTTTGCCTAATGTACTGAACAGCTGATATTTTTTTCGCGATTTCGGCTTTGCTTCAATAATAAAAATTGTTTGTTATCATGAGCACAATCACGTGTTTAAGTATCGTACACTAATTGCCAGTCACCCTATAAATATTTACCCACAAAGAAAAAGGTTCATTTCACTGCATTTTTCATCTAAACTATTTACGCACGATTAAAAACACACTCAAAGGCAAACGCTAACGTCGTTAAGGGCTAGCGTTCAAAATACAATATGTTTTAACTGCCTACGTCGGATAATATATCTGACAAACACACTCGCGTTTATTCCACCATAGTCGCACATCCACGACCAATTACACCATCTCGTCAGCTCTTCTGTCACCTGTGGGGATCGAAGAGCTGAACGAGATGGAGTACCCAGTCGCTAAGGGTCTAAACAGTCGGACTGCATTTCAACTGCAATCCAACTGCAAATTGCAGTTTAAGTGCAGTTTGAATGCAGTTGACACGAATGCAATAGGACTGCAAACCAAACGTGCGGTCCGATTGCAGTCGTGTGAATTGCACACCGACTGCATCCAAACTGTATCATACCCACTCGCCCGCACGCTTTGCCCTCTCGCGCATGTTGCAGTTCGGATGCAGTCGGTGTGCAGTTCACACGACTGCAATCGGACCGCACGTTTGGTTTGCAGTTCTATTGCAGTCGTGTCAACTGCATTCAAACTGCATTTTGCAGTTGGATTGCAGTTGAAATGCGGTCCGTCTGTTTAGACCCTAACACACGACTCTGGCGTATGGAACGCGAAACCTCTTGTCGGATCAATCCGACGCGGACAGTTAAAGGGTCCATAGTCCTTCATTTCTGAGTAATGGATAAATTACTGTGAAACCTGGCTGAAAAAGAGTCGGAAACTCATTTTAATAAGCTAGTTGCCGTAAAAAATGTAATTAGTCCCGTCTTTTAGATTATTCAAAAATACACACGTATTTTTTTATTTGTAAATTAAACCAAAAATGACAAAGATATAGCCCATTAAAGTTACGTGTGACGTCACGCCGTGCTGCATTTTTTCGCATTTTTTCAGGGTGACGTCACACGTAACTTTAATGGGATATATCTTTGTCATTTTTTGTTTAATCGAAAAAAGAAAAAATACGTGTCCAATATTTTTTTATAATCTAAAATACGGACTAAATAAAATGTAATTATTTTGACCCTGGAAACTACCCTATTATTAGATAGGGTTCTGTACTTCAAAAGGAAAAAAACTGGGCAAGTTCAATTTCCGAATTGAGCTACGAAGATTTTTTTGAATCATATTTCTTTTTATAACCACAAGTTTACAGTTTTCAGATTTTTACCTATACTTGTGCTGCAAGACCTTGCTTCAAGCCTAATTTCAGGACTCTAGGTCATCGGGAAGTAATTTATGAATTTTGATTTCCCTTGAGTGTCGAAATAAACATTTTTTTGCGACATAACCGGCCATATCTTTTTTTCTCGTTAACTTACAAGTTTGATTTTATCACAGCTTCAAAGGACCGCAGACCTGAGTATATGGTTTTAATTTGAACTCGATACCTCCACACGATCCCGAGATAAATGGTCTTGACAGACAGACGGACGGACGCACGGACAACAAAGTGATCCTATAAGGGTTCCTTTTTTTCGTTTTGAGATACGGAACCCTAAAATGATGATGGGACGGAACCCTAAAAGGATGTTGTCAGTCTGTCTGTCGGACTGTCAAGATCCTTTATCTTGGAAACGCGTGGTTCCACGCGTTTTAATTTCAACTCAATACTTGGAAGTATTGAGTTGAAATTAAAACCATATATACACTCTCTCTCTGTCTTTGTCTGCTGAATGCTGTGAAAACATCCAACTTCTATGTTAACGTAAAAAAAAAGATCAGCCGTGTGTGTCGCAAAAAAATTATATTAAGGCCCAAGCGCCCGAAAAGTGCCATAAAACAGTGACTTTCTGAAGCCTTAAGAAGGTTAATAGATTTGAAAAAAATATATGTTTATTATAGATTCATGAACAACATTATCAATATTTGATTTTTTCGTATATTTTTGTCTAAAAAAAAAAATTAGCAATTTCGCAACTTTTCCCTACTCCTTCGAAACGGCTTGGATCTTTGATAATTGGGTTGGGGGTTAAATATTCTTCAAAGTGAACATTGCATATGTAAATCAATCAGTATTTCGCAAAGAAAATGGATTTAAAGGTCAGCCGCGCGCTTTCCGGGCGCTGTTGGCTGCAAAGAAATGCACAGATTTGCGTACTGCCGCCTAGGCGGGTGCGAGAGGTGCGTCCACATAATTTTGACCAGATGGTTCAAGGAACTATAAGCCTTAATACTCGTACATAATTCCTTTGAGAATCAAAATTAATAGGTTTCTTCTTGTTAACCCAAAATCATGAAAATTGTCTTATAGCAAGGTCTTATAGCACAGGTATAGGAATAAATCTGGAAAAAGTAAATTTGTTGTTACATACGTCACAAAAAAAAAACATCCGGGACCACTCGACCAGGTTTCACTGTAAAGATAAATAATTAAGCAGTTTAAAAAATAAACACATCACAACTAAAACGTTTACATTGAATCGTAAACTAAATAAAACCAGATCTAATTTAACCACCACGTTATAAATATGATTTTTTACCCATTAAAGTTACGTGTGACGTCACCCCGACGTTACACGTAACTATAATGGGCTATTTTTATGTGTATTTGTAAATTATTATTATTATTGTTATGTGTATTAATTGTGTGTGGTTTAATTTACAAATACAAAAATACTTGTCCCTTATTTTAGAATAATCTAAAAGACGGACTAATTACATTTTTTACGGCAACTAGCCTATTTTGTGCAAGTTTCTTTAAGGGTAGAGTCCAAAATTTCTAAAAATACACCGCACTGAATTAGACAAAAAAAAAACCTAAATAGATGTGGTTTATGTTTTTGATGTAATGTAGTTACTTCATTTATTTTTTCCGTAAGTTTCAGTGCGGTGCATTTTTAGAAATTTGAAAACTAAGTGCCTTTTTGGTGTCTCTTAAGTACTCTCGTGTTAATCGAATATGGGAGGATACCGTGTGTAAATTATAGGTTCTGGTTTCATGAATCTAACCTGCTTCCCGCCCCTCAGGTAACGACCGACGTCAATGACCTAGACAGAGACGAGGTGAACATCATCAGCGGAGCCCTGGAGCTTCGTAAGAAGACCGTGTCTGACGTGATGACCAAGCTGGAAGACGTGTTCATGCTGCCCATCAGCTCCGTGCTTGACTTCGAGACCATGTCTGAGATTATTAAGTCCGGTGAGTAGCTGTGCATGCAACAGTGCATCATGACATGAGATGCGCTAACTCTCAAGAGCTAAGTGAGTATGCGCCACAAATGCGTGTTCATACCTGCCGAGAACTACTCCATAAAAAGTGAGCTGTCTATTAAAAATTACACACACGTACCATCAAAGACACTTCCGTCTGACCACCATTACGTTAATTTTTGCTTGCACCCAAGACGAAAATTTCAAAGGGTTTGGTTTGGCGCCACGCCGCAGGATTCAAGCGTTTTTTAAAGTGTTCAGGCAGAGACGACCACGATGATACATATCAATACATCTATCTCTAATAAATACTAGCAGCCCGTCCCGGCTTCGCACGGGCAATATAACCTATGTTACTCAGGGTGAATGTAGCTTTCCAATGGTGAAAGAATTTTTGAAATCGGCACAGTAGTTTTTGAGTTTATTCATTACAAACATTCACACAAAAATACAAATTTTCACACTTTGTAATATTAGTGGCGAGAAATAAAAGTTAACTTTTTTTTACTAGATGCAGAAGTAAAAAGCCTTTTTTAGGGTTGCGTAGCCAAATGGCAAAAAACGGAACCCTTATAGATTCGTCATGTCTGTCTGTCTGTCTGTCTGTCTGTCCGTCCGTATGTCACAGCCACTTTTTTCCGAAACTATAAGAGCTATACTATTGAAACTTAGTAAGTAGATGTATTCTGTGAACCGCATTAAGATTTTCACACAAAAATAGAAAAAAAGCATATAAATTTTGGGGGTCCCCATACTTAGAACTGAAACCCAAAAAATTTTTTTTCATCAAACCCATACGTGTGGGGTATCTATGGATAGGTCTTCAAAAATGATATTGAGGTTTCTAATATCATTTTTTTCTCAATTGAATAGTTTGCGCGAGAGACACTTCCAAAGTGGTAAAATGTGTCCCGTCCCCCCTTCTAACTTCTAAAATAAGAGAATGATAAAACTAAAAACAATATAATGATGTACATTATCATGCAAACCACCAACGAAAATTGGTTTGAACGAAATCTAGTTACTAGTTTTTTTTTTTAAAACGTCATAAATCTAAAAAAATACACTATTATTAAAACATCGATCAAAGTTACAACGAACTATAAGAACTTTTATATTATGTTACTTGCTGCTACGGAACCCTTCATGGGCGAGTTCGACTCGCACTTGGCCGGTTTTTTTTTCATTTATGTCTGTTGTTTGTTTCTGGTAATCTCCGAAACGGTTAGACCGATTTTAACAGGACTTTTACTAGTAGATGCTAGCTAATGTAATAAGCAACAACTTTTCATTTTCTCGCGGGCACGGGATTTAATTTTATTTTAGAGAAAGATTTAGGGTTCCGCGCAAAAAAAAAATATCTGCCTTAAGGCGACACGCCCACGCACGACGCAGCGTAGCGCGTGTTTTAACGTTGCTTGTAAGTATCTCCATTTGTATAGAAAACACGCACAGTCCAACACACCGAAAATGCGTGAATGCATTTTCTTTATATTGGACTGTGCGCGCCTACAAGCAGACAAACATGCGCTCATGCGCCTGGGGGGAGGGGGAGAAGTGTAGTGGACGAGTAATGCCGTGCGTGATTTTGTGTGAAATGAGTCAGAGCCTGCGTGGATTTACAAAACGCAACTACACGCGTGAGTGCGTAAAAAACCCGCACCATGATGCAGATCTGCGCTCCCGCAAGTACGCACGTAGGTGCGTTTTCACGCAACATGCAGCGTTATGCGTGGCTGTGTGATAATCGCCATAATATTATCTATTACATCCTTAAAAAGTCATCATCATCATATCAGCCGAAAAACGTCCACTGTTGGACATAGGCCTCCCCCAAGCGTCGCCACAACGACCGGTCCTGTGCATCATGCATCCACCGGTTTCCCGCGACCACCTTGTTGGAGTTAAAAAATACCATAAATTATTTCATAACGTTGTGCTATGAAATAATTTATGGTATTTTGTTATATTTGCTCGGTTTTCTGGCCGCTATCCAAGGGGACGGCTCTTATGGTAAATATAAACAAGCCATAATTAGACCAGCATGGTTGCTTATGAAATATTACAGCATTTTGAGGAAATGCGCAGTTTAGACTTTCTACGAAGTTTTCGTAAACGCATTACGTTTTGGTCGTTGAGAAGAAAGCATTAAGGCCCAAGCGCCCGAAAAGTGCTATAAAACAGTGACTTTTTGAAGCCTACTCCTCGGTAACGGCCAGGTTTATAGGTTTGAAAAAAATATATGTTTATTATAGATTTATGAACAACATTATCAACATTTGATTTTTTTCGTGCTATTAATACTTTTGTCTAAAAAAAAATTTTTAGAAATTTCGCAACTTTTCCCAACTCCTTTGAAACGGCTTGGATCTTTAGATACATTTTTACACATGAAAATTGGTGATTAAATATTGTTCAAAGTGAACATAGCATACTTATTTAAATAAACAATAAATATAAAAGAATCAACATTACACAAAGGAAACGTCAAATGTCAATAAATAACCCGCCCCTGATCGTTCCCGGCGCAAAGGTGCCCATAACACTCGCCGCATTACCTCGCTGAATAGCAATGGCCATTCTTTGCACCAAGAACGACCTGGACCGGGAGTCACCCGTTGCCTCACCGAGCCTACGGCCCAAATCCCGCACAAAAGACCTCGCCTCCGTACTCCAACTGCCCAGAGTCTCCACAGCAACCGGCACAAAATGGTAAAGCTGCTCCAAGGCAGCGTACTTCAGCCTTTTTTTAGAGCAGGCGTCTTCAGCGGCGGCAGAAGCAGTGTGCATGGTGCGACTCAGGTGACTGGCGGCGACAGTGCTGACGCAAGTTGCGTCCCAGATCAGGCACTTCCCGTTCTTCCATGGTACCAGAGTCAGCCCATCCGGCCTCTTACCATCAGACCTGCTAAGACCTGAAGGCTCAAGCACGCAGGGGATGTTTGCCGATATAAGGGCTCTACGGACTATGTCGTTCAGGGCATGGTGACGTGGGAACCTCCCTGTGCAGCGCCGACAGTTCAGTGCGTGATGGCCATCGGCCTCCACCATGGAACCGCAGGTGCATGTATGTGGTTCGCACACCTTACAGCCCAGGCGGAGAGCCACCGCCACACGCAAAGAGTCATCGTCGAGCAAAGTGCCCAGATGAGGCGAAGGAATCGCCTGTAACCACGCCCCGGACTCGGGTTGCGACACAGCTCGTAGTCTGGCCCTATCGACTCCCAACGCACTCTCTAACAATTGCTCCTGGAGCAGTATTACCCCACCGTCATCCCACGCCCGCTGAACATGTTCTGATTCGGGGATTGTTGCACCCGGGTTGAGGGTCCACCAAGCTGACACAGCATCCGACGCAAAGGGTATGCTTCCCCCGTCACCATTAGTATTGAGTAATACAGTGACTAGGTTGGCAACCCCATGCGCAGACGCCAAGAAAGCCGGCAGACCCACATCCCGTGCACACCGCACCCCCAGACCACCACATCGGATTGGTAGAGCCGCCTGCCTCCACTGGGGTCCATCTAGGGAAACATTGAGAACAGACTCTACCACCGATTTCAAGGCGTTGTCAAACGAGGAAACTTCCTCAGGACAGAGCCAAGTAGGGGTGGTCCGCAACAGATATGCGATTTTTGTGAGAGCGAAGCACATACGCAACAAGACAATCGCAACGTGCGCGGAAAGATCTTTAAGACGCTCGTGAGCAGAAAGGAGAAGCTGAGTTCGAGAAGTAATGGCCTCAGGAACTGCACTAAGAAAAATAGGTGATCCTAAGTATAGTATATAAAATTAATCAATATTTCGCAAAGAAAATGGCTGTTGGCCGCAAATAAATGCACAGACATGCGTACTGCCGCCTATGCGGGTGCGAGAGTTGCATCCATTTAATTTCGGCCAGATGGTTCAAGGGACTATAAGCATCAATTCCGCCGCACCCGTTCCATCATCGGACCACTACATATACGGCAATGCGCCACCGGTACATGGTGGACATCCCACCTATACACTTTCATAGGCCTTCAGGAAGCAATGGTTAGCTCGCTGTCCGGCCGTCCGGTAACTGTCCGGATCAAGCACAAGTCGTCGAGGGCGTGCACTGTTCCCGCGCGCCTCAAGGAGTTGTCAGCAACAGCAGGGGCCCAGCCCGGTGGAAGGCTACTGGGGCCAGGGTTATCCGAAAGGGAACTCGAGGCCCGGTATGAAGGTTAGAAGGAACGGGGTGGGCTTTTAGTCAGTAAGAGTCTGACACTATCTTCCACTCCGTCCAAGAGCGGGGGTTATCATTGGATGATTTTTCCCACCATAAAAAAGGCCTTCAGGAAATCATTATCTTCCTGACCTTGTCGTGTGTTACTTGGGGTTGGCGCAACATTTTTTTTCCCCATTCTATTCTGTCCATCGTCAACTTATCACTGTCTAGTATTTGTATGTAAATAATCTATGTACAAAATTTCAAAACTGTATTGATGAATAAAAAACTTTTTACAAAAAAAAAAAATAAACCGACTTCAATGTAAAAACAAACACTGGTAATTACAAAATAATTTTAATTTCGGAAGTCGGTATTTAACACCATATTTCAGTGTTTTTTACATTGAAGTCGGTTTAATTTTTTTTTAAAAAAGTTTTTTATTTTTTTAGTTATGGTACCACCACTAAAAAGTACCTCTCAGCTAAACTTAAATACCTTCTAACCAGAGTGCATCTGATAACGTTTCTAAAAATCCCAAACACGGTTAGGTTACATTAATTTATCTTCCGGCTTCATCACCAGATCAGTTCGATACATCCCCTCCCCCTTTTCTTTCAGCCTGTCATCGACTACACGTATAAACAAAGCAATTTTACTTGTTACGAAAATTTTGCTGTGTTCCTATGAGGAGTTCTGTTCCATATCTTCGAAGTTTATGATTAGATCATAACAATATTTCTATCGGACCAACTTGGAAGTATAATCTTACAATCAAAAAATTTTCAAAATGGTCCACAATTGACCGAGATATCTGTGAACATACATGCCGAACATAGAACCTCCTCCTTTTCGAAGTCTGTTAAAAATGAATGAAAAATCACAAAGTTATAAGCCAGTTATGATACCTGGTTAGCGATATAAATACATGGTCACCGAGCCAGCCGGGCAACTGAGGAGTTCTTTTGCTTCCCCACCCAGCTGTGCGCTGGCTCTAATGCCCGCTATGACCTACCGTGTTCTGTGTTGTGTACTTAGTGTCAGTGATGTTCAATTTGTGTTTACAAATATTTTTTGGAAAAAATGTTTATAGACACCTGAGCAACTGAGGGGTTGTTTTGATTCCGCATCCAGCCGTGCGCTGGCACATAATGCCCAATATGACCTGCTGTGACCTATTTTGTACTTAATGTCGGTGGTGCCCGACTTGTGACCGGTTTTTTTAAATTTTTTGGGAAAAAATCAGTTCAAATTTCTAAACAAGCTATATTCAAGTTTCACATATTCTAAAAATAATGTTTTTATATTATCTTTCCCCAAGGCTACTCCCGCATCCCGGTGTACGAGGGCGGGCGCGGCAACATAGTGACAGTACTCTTCATCAAGGACCTGGCCTTCGTGGACCCTGACGACAACACGCCGCTGCGCACGCTGTGCCAGTACTACCAGAACCCCTGCAACTTCGTCTTCGAGGATGTCACTCTGGATGTCATATTTAAGCAGTTTAAAGAAGGTAAGAAACAAGAAGGTAACTCAAGTCTGACATCATTCGTTCATCGTTTGTTAGGTCATTATATTTTATCTGTAACTTTCCATTTAGGTCATTTATTTGCTCACTCTTTACATTCACTCTCATCCCTTATGAGTAATACACCCAGCCTCATCGATCACCCATTCACTCATTATATCGATCATTCAAATATTTGATGATTATCCCCAGTCATTGTTATCATGATCTCATTATTTTGTAATTTTAAATGTTTTGATTTATGGATCTTTAAAGTCTATTATTATTTAGCCTCATCGTTTATCCATTCACTCATTCTATCAATCATTCATGCACTTACCCTCATCGTTTACCCATTCACTCATTTTATCGGTCACTCATACGTCGCTGGCATCGTTCACTCATTCTAGCAACACACTTTTTTATTGATATAAACTAGTGCTTGACTGCGATCCCACCTGATAGTAAGCAGTAATTCAATCTCTGATGGTGAGATGTGCTAGTTTATGAGCATGCACTCGCTCAATGTTTACTCTCTCTAACGATAATTCAAACACTCACCCTGGTCATGCACTTATTCTGTCATTCTATCGATCATTCATACACTCACTCACATACTTCGTTAATTTACGCATCAATTTTCTTTAAATCATTCTTCTTTCTTTATCCAGGTCACAAAGGCCACATGGCATTCGTGCACCGCATCAACAATGAGGGCGAAGGCGACCCCTTCTACGAGACCATGGGGCTCGTCACTCTAGAAGACGTCATCGAGGAGATGATACAGGCCGAGATCGTGGATGAGACCGACGTCTTCTGTGAGTAGACCGGCTTTAATAGTAATATAGTTGGAAGGCGACCCCTTCTACGAGACCATGGGGCTCGTCACTCTAGAAGACGTCATCGAGGAGATGATACAGGCCGAGATCGTGGATGAGACCGACGTCTTCTGTGAGTAGACCGGCTTTAATAGTAATATAGTTGGAAGGCGACCCCTTCTACGAGACCATGGGGCTCGTCACTCTAGAAGACGTCATCGAGGAGATGATACAGGCCGAGATCGTGGATGAGACCGACGTCTTCTGTGAGTAGACCGGCTTTAATAGTAATATAGTTAGAAGGCGACCCCTTCTACGAGACCATGGGGCTCGTCACTCTAGAAGACGTCATCGAGGAGATGATACAGGCCGAGATCGTGGATGAGACCGACGTCTTCTGTGAGTAGACCGGCTTTATTAGTAATATAGTTAGAAGGCGACCCCTTCTACGAGACCATGGGGCTCGTCACTCTAGAAGACGTCATCGAGGAGATGATACAGGCCGAGATCGTGGATGAGACCAACGTCTTCTGTGAGTAGACCGGCTTTAAGGTTCTTTGAGGTGGTTTGAAAGAGTTTCTGCGGCTCTGGAACGCAAAGAGCAGCTGAAAGAACACAGGTGGGATGGATTTTAGTCAGTAGTTCGAGTTTGGATTCACACAACAGTAGTTATTCGATGATTTCCCACCTTCAAAAACAAACTTCAGAATCAGAATTCTAATTTTATTTATCTAATTTTATTTAGTTCTAATTTTATTTGAAGTATTGAAAATTGCAATGCCTTTTCGGATAAACCAAAACCAAAAATCGGTTTAGGCGCATTAGGGCTAATTCTCATTTTGGCAACCGACTCCCAAATGGACTACTTCTCATTATGGCCACTTCTCATTTTGGCTACTTCTGATTAGGGCTACTTCTCACATGGGCTACTTCTCACTTGGGCTACTTCTCACTTGGGCTACTTCTCATTAGGGCTATTACTCATAAGGGCTACTTCTCATTAGGGCTACTCCTCAAAATTTGGTAATGTTTATTGAAATAAGTACTGTCTTTATGTACCTATATAAACATATTAAACATGTTAATTCATTCATAAGAGATCAATTACATTATTTTAAGAATAAATCAACATTAATTGAACCAATGTAATAGGTAAGTATACAATATTTCTTTCTTCTTGTAATTTTTTTTTTTTCACAACTATCACACAACGCCGTCTAGTCCCAAGCTAAGCAGAGCTTGTGTTATGGGTACTAGACAACTGATAAACATACTTGATATTTCTAAATACATACATTTTATAGATACATTACACCCAGTTATTACTTTAGTCTGGTTTAAAATAACATTTATTTATTTATTTATAACATACACAAATCAATATGACGGCGCGTAGTACAACGTAGCGCCATCTGTTATTTCCTACCCGATTTTCTAGTAAAGGCACAATACTGCCATCCATCTTATACGTCCACAATAAATATAAGTTATAGATAATAAAGTATATACACCAGGAAATCATTGTATTTGATAATTCACTAGTTCTAGATACACGAGAGTAATAATTGTCATTATAAATGCATTATTAAAAAATAAAAAGTTACATTCTTGACTAAGATTAAAATGTGGGTACTAAGTAATTTTTGTTATCGAAAATGTGGGTGCCTTAATTTTATTTTTTGATCGATCGTAAAACGGTGAATTGTCTCAATTATTCTTGTTTGTTATTCGAAAAGATGGAAGAAGAACTTGTGTTTGTGAATAATTAAAGAGGTAACGACGCTCTGTTGCACAATTTTCAAATTATAAATTAATAAATGTTATTTTAAACCAGACTAAAGTAATTACAAGAAGAAGAAAGAAATATTGTGTACTTACATTCTTAAAATAATAGAATTGATCTCTTATGAATGAATAAACATGTTAATATACATAAAGAAAGTACTTATTTCAATAAATTTTTAAACCAGACTAAAGTAATTACAAGAAGAAGAAAGAAATATTGTATACTTACATTCTTAAAATAATAGAATTGATCTCTTATGAATGAATAAACATGTTAATATACATAAAGAAAGTACTTATTTCAATAAATATTCCCAAATTTTGAGAAGTAGCCCTAATGAGAAGTAGCCCTAATGAGTAATAGCCCTAATGAGAAGTAGCCCAAGTGAGAAGTAGCCCAAGTGAGAAGTAGCCCATGTGAGAAGTAGCCCTAATCAGAAGTAGCCAAAATGAGAAGTGGCCATAATGAGAAGTAGTCCATTTGGGAGTCGGTTGCCAAAATGAGAATTAGCCCTAATGCGCCTAAACCAAAAAATCATCGAGCATTTGATTCTTAGAACTTATTGAAATTGAAAAACAAACAAACAGCATGTACAAATTTCAATAAAAATAAATTTCAGTAAAATTTACATACGCAATACTCTTAATTCTTAGGTATTATGAAATTCGCAATTCCCATTAGCAGGCTATATACATATTTGTTCAGCACGGGAATCGATTCCGTGACCCGCATCCTTCCATCCAATCGCTGGACCACTGTACCTACGGGGATGAGCAGATGTGACGTAGGCACTTGTCTTATTTCCGTTTAGTTTGGCCACCGATAATTTATTTATTTATTTATTTATTGGCCTATCTACAATTGTTGCACATTGCATTCAATATTTACTTGCCCTTATACAAACCAAGTGTACAATATATCACGATAGACACAGCATGCAGAAAACAATAATAAAAAGATTTTACAAATTAAAATGGAGATACAACATTTTGAGTTACCTTATTACAAAGATAGGTTAGTGGTTAATCATTTTAGGTGGACTTGGCGCTTGAATTTCTGGATAGACGAGCAAAAAATATCCAAACTTGCGTCGCAGTTATTAAGAAGCTTACAAAGTCTTGGGATTGGGGAGTTAGACCCTGAATAATCGAAATTTATGCGGCTAGGATTTTTATCATTGTATTATTTTTGCCCAACAGTGGACAACCGCTCCAAGCGGCGTCGCAACCGACCCACGAACAAGCTACAAGACTTCGCGGCGTTCGCCGAGCGCCACGAGAACCAACGCATACACATATCGCCTCAGCTGACGCTAGCTACCTTCCAGTTCTTGAGTACTAGTGAGTATTTTAATAATAGGTCATCATCATCATCATCATTTCAGCCGATAGACGTCCAATATTGGACATAGGCCTCCCCAAGTGTCGCCACAATGAACAATCCTGTGCGTCTCGCATCCATTGGGTCTCCGCAACCTTCACCAAGTCATCGGTCCACCTTGTATGAGGAATTCCAACGCCGCGTCTTCCGGTACGCGTTAGCCACTCCAGAATGTCATCTGTGTAATTTTATCTCACGAATAACACTTGTAGTTACTCGTAGTGGGACCTCAGAAAGATAATGACCTGAACGTCCTCCCCCAGGTGTAGACGCGTTCCGTCCGGACACAGTATCGGAGACGGTGCTCCGTCGCCTCCTCAAACAAGACGTGATCCACCACATCAAGCTCAAAGGCAAGACGAAGAAGGACCCCAGCACTTATGTGTTCCAGCAGGGGAAGCCGGTAAGATGAGATGATACACATACATACATTAGAGTCTACATACTTTTCATACCTTTTGTATGTGCATAATTTTGTACACAGGGTTATTTGAAAAACACTGGCAACTTCTCAGTACTATGTTAATAACATCATAAACAGCAACTTTTGTTCTATGACTTTTAAAAATTTATCATAATTATTTTACTTCATCAGATGTCAAAAATACACCGTTAAATTTTAATCGTTTTAATCCCGTGGAGGGTCGATCCGGTACATAAAACACTATCGATTTGTAAAGATAAAATTAAAAAATAAAGTACCTTTTTTCCAAAACTCGTATTAATTTACGCATGTACGAAATTAATTTCTTTAAGAAAACGTCAGCTGAGCGAGTTCAATGACCTGTAGTTAATAGTCGGCGTTGCGTCCAAACTACCTACAGGTCATTGGACTCGCTCAGCTGACGTTTACTTAAAGAAATTAATTTCGTACATGCGTAAATCAATACGAGTTTTGAAGAAAAGGTACTTTATTTTTTAATTTTATCTTTACAAATCGATAGTGTTTCATGTACCGGATCGACCCTACACGGGATTAAAACGATTAAAATTTAGCGGTGTATGTGTAAAAGAAAAAAGGAAATAATAATATAATCAATTTATTTCAGGCAACATGGACCCATATCATAAATACGTTATAGACTAACATACATAATTACATTTATAATCCGTGCTAATCACTCCAGGTGGACTACTTCGTGCTGATCCTGGAGGGGCGGGTGGAGGTGACGGTGGGTCGCGAGAACCTCGTGTTCGAGGCCGGACCCTTCACATACTTCGGCGTGCAGGCGCTCACGCAGAACGTCGGAGTCGGTACGTACCGTGCACTACAGAATCATCATCATGTCAGCCGGAAGACCTCTCGCCTTCTCCAAGTGACGAAGTAACAAACACACAAACATACTCACAAACTTCTACCACAAAATGGCTAGTTAAGAAGTCAATCTGACTGGCCTGTTGGTCTATTGATTAGTGGCCCTGACTGCTATGCCGGTCGTGGGTTCGATCCCCACCCAGGACAAATGTTTATGTGATGAGCGTGATCATTTGTTCTGTGTCTAGGTGTAATTTATCTATAATATGTATGTATTTAGAAATATACAAGTATGTTTATCAGTTGTCTAGTACCCATAACACAAGCTCTGCTTAGCTTGGGACTAGACGGCGTTGTGTGATAGTTGTGGAATATTATTATTATTATAATGAACGGTCCTCGGTGCGTCTCGCATCCATCGCATTCCCGCGACCCTCGCTAGGTCATCGGTTCACCATGTGGGAAGCCGTCCCAATGCTGCGTTTTTCGGTGCGTGTGCGTCTGGAACTCACATGAGAAAAAATATGCTTTGATATTAGAGAAAGTGCAAAAAGCTTACCTTAGATATATTTATAAGCGTATCTATGGATACTATCCCTTTATGTACCCTATTAAGTTTCTTTTAGGTTGTGTAGGGTATAATTCACTAGAGTTAGTTAGTTAGCCCATTTATGTCCCATTGCTGGGCGAAGGCCTCCCTCTCCCTTTTCCACACACATCTGTCTTCGGCCATTGTGGGCCAGTCCCTCCGGTATTTATTCACTAGAGGTCAGAAGAAAACATTTGGGCGGAGCATCGTCGTGCTCTCGTGGGGGCGATCGGCGGCGGAGACCTCTCGCGCCGGGCCGCGCGGTGAGGCCGTGGTCCGGAGCGAGGAGGAGTGGCGCGAGCCGACAAGTGCGGAGCAGTCTTGTGAGCTAAGGAGGAGGCCGAACGCATCAGGCAACGGCGTTATCGCCGCCGCCGCCGCCGCCAGGATTCTGATTCCGATTTCCGGCCAACGTAGGCGCGGGCTTGCGGACAGTGAGCAATGGGTAGCTCACTGTCCGGCCGTCCGGTAACTGTCCCGACCAAGCCCAAGTCGTCGACGGCGCGCACTGTTCCCGCGCGCCTCAAGGAGTTGTCAGCAACAGCAGGGGCCCAGCCGGGTCGAAGCCTACTGGGGCCAGGGTTATCCGAAAGGGCGCTCGAGCCCCGGTATGAAGGCTTGAAGGAACGGGATGGGTTTTTTAGTCAGTAAGAGTCTGACACTATCTCCCGCTCCGCCCAAGAGCGGGGGTTGTCATAGGATGATTTTCCCCATCGAAAAAAAAAAATCCTTCATGGGAAAACTGATACTCTAGAGCTGCATGCCAAACTGTCTCAACTATGTGCCCCAGTCAAGTACAGCCGCATCAGGAGACAGCTTGTTCGCTGTGCCTGCGAGTCACACTGTTGCGAGAGCCCAGTCTCCTGTCCCTCGCACTTTTTCTGCGCTCAACACTCTCTTGGACACGCACCCTGACTGTGATGTGTTCGCGGACGAATGAAAGACGATCATGGCAGTGTGTCTGGAGTTTTGTGAGATGAGTGTGTGAATTTTTTTGTATATTGTCTTTAACTAATGTAATTGGCGGATAGCCGTTTTTGTTAAAGTAAAACCATAAATAAATAAGTAAATAAATTAAGGTATAAGCTCCCGGGATCTCCATGTGCTAGCTGCTGTCAACGGGTTCACCCGCTTAAAAGAAGATTTGTCCATATTAACTTTTACACCCACTTCATCCCGTTAGGGTTTAAATTTTGAAAAACCCTCTCTCACAAAAGCAAGCTTACGCGCTAGCGACGCACCGTGCAGATCACACCTAAGATCCCTCCTTAAATCCCCTCCTCATAAATCCAGCTACTATTCCTACTCTTTCTCTGTCCATGCAGTAAGGTTGTGACGCAAGTTAATAATGTATGTCGACACATGATCGCCATCGGAACCGACGTTACACAAAATACACAGTTACAGTGATATCAGGAAATGTTTTAGAGTGATAATAAATAAACACATTACTTCAGTTCAAGTTGTTTATTCCATGGTCGGTCAAAAAGTGACTTTCTTGATTGACAAGCATAAAAATTCACTATGAAGGTAGAATAATATTTTAAATAAATTAATAGAACGGAAATTGTCACAGTAAATTCTTATTTTAAATATGACCGGATGCTTTGATATTTTTAAAGAAATAAAAAGGAAGTGGTCAAGTTAAATCCACACAAATTCGACCGGATGTAATATTTTCTAGAAAGGAAGTTGTCATATAATTTGTTATAAATTCAACAATATTTTAAAATAATTCGAAAGGAAGTTATCAAATGAAATCCTTTTATAAATTCAACAGGATGTCCTAACATTTGAAAATAATTCGAAAGGTAGTTGTCAAATGAAATCCTTTTATAAATTAAACAGGATGTCGTAATATTTTAAAATAATTCGAAAGGAAGTTATCAAATGAAACCCTTCTATAAATTCAACAGGATGTTGCAATATTAATAATAATATTTAAAAGAAATAAGCAGGAAGTGATCGAATTAAATCCTCATCAAAATATACAAATAATGGTTTTGCGCCCACATGTACCATTGTTTCCAGCTGAATCCCCAACGCCATCAGCCATGGGCTCTCTTCAGAACATCAACATGGACTCCATGCTGCGCCACACCTTCGTACCGGACTACTCCGTGAGAGCCATCACGGAACTCTTCTATCTAACTGTGAAACGGTAAGCAGTGTCAATCAGTCCACCTAGCTATCTCTCGTGATGGTAAGCGATGAGGTAGTAGTCGGCGTTGCGTACTAACCACCTACAGGTCATTGGACTCGCTCAACTGACGTATTCTTAAAGAAATTAATATCGTACATGCGTAAATTAATACGAGTTTTAAAAAATAGGTACTTTATTTTTTAATTTTATCTTTACAAATCGATAGTGTTTCATGTACCGGATCGACCCTCCACGGGATTAAAACGATTAAAATTTAGCGGTGTATATAGAAAATATAACAAACTAATAAACCGAGGTGGCTTATTAGTTTGTTTGTTTGTGTTTTAATATATTAAAACAGAGGTGGAGCAGTTAACAGACAATATTGATGAGTTACCAGGGGTTTCCTCTTTAAGTCAAGAGTGAATAGGTTGCTTCTAGGCAAGCGTGCTGCATCGTCAGCCACATCATCGCTTACCATCAAGTGAGATAGTGCTCAAACGCGAGCCTACTCATAATAAAAAAAATACAGACCATAAAAATTTAGTAAGAAGCACATCGACACGAAAAGAAGAAGAATTGTAATTTGCTGGCCTGTTGGCCAAGTGGTTAGTGGCCCTGACTATTATACCGCAGGTCGTGGGTTCGATTCCCACGCAGGACAAATGTTTATGTGATGAGCAAGATCATTTGTTCTGTGTCTGGGTGTAATTATCTATAAAATGTATGTATTTAGAAATATATAAGTATGTTTATCAGTTCTCTAGCACCCATAACACAGGCCCTGCTTAGCTTGGGACTAGACGGCGTTGTGTGATAGTTGTGGAATATTATTATTATTCGTTTATTCATTTAACTTAACATATAAATTATATTTTTAAATATTTAAATAAAAAAACATTTAAAAATATAAAAAATAGTGTCCCACCGATATCGGGAACAGGGTTATTATTAATTATTCATTTTTATCTTAATTTCCAGATCTCTACATCTCGCAGCCAAACGCGCTACCCTCATGGAGAAGGGTGCGTTATCCAAAGGAGCTACTAACGAACAATTTGACACGGAAGTCGATAAGGTAAGAATTTTTTTAACCCCCTACAGAAAAAAGGAGTGTTATAAGTTTGTCGTGTCTGTGTGTCTGTCTGTCCATGGCATCGTAGCTCCTAAGCGAATGGACCGATTTTGATGCGGTTTTTTTTATTTGAAAGCCGACGTTATCGAGATGATTCATAGATACAATTTTTTTTTGTGTCGGGTTTTTTTTTTAATTTTAAATTACATTTTCATACCTTTGTTTGAGTTCTGGATATATACAAATATGAGGGAGGAGACAGGTGTGAAGGCCCGCAAACCTCCGTTCTACTTCTTCTCAAATCGTTGGTCTTCTTTTCGCGCTCAAAGTTTTTGAGCCCAGAACCCCTAGCCAAGTTTATAATCTGCAATCGTTAACGCTAGTCAAAAAGTAATCAAATTTATGGGAATGACATCATCTCAACGTTAATTCACGTGGTCGGAACAAACGAATAGAAAATTCGTAGCCAAGTTCACATCGTTCAAAATGATAGAATGAATTTCTACAACGTTTAACGCTACATCCTTTGATAAACAAACGCTACATTGTAGAACGAGCGGCCGACGCAGGTGCGTCAACATGGCTAGCCACTTATCGTTTTCTACAATTGCTGACACCGAAGCGTTACCGATTGGAGAACGAAATTTAGACACGATACGGTTGTAACTTAGCTAGGGGGGCAGTAGGTCGCCACGTTTATAGGGCATACGAGTGACGCCACCCCGGTCGTACGGACCGCCGATTCGTCGAAATATTTGCGGTGCGGCGCCGCAACGCATAGTGTGGCCTGACTCTTAGCTCTACTGACAACGGTCGCGTAGCTTCACAGACGCATATTCGTCATCATACGCTTGCTGTACGCCTGCGTGAAGCTAACATACAAAACTATGAAACTAGACGACGGCGCGACCTTGCCGCTTTGCCGACAGAGTTTCATAATGACGAATACGCGTCTATGAAGCTATGCTACGGAGCGGCGAGCGGGGCGGCACCGGTAAGCGGGCACGCGGCTCTGTGAGCGGCGACTCGTGGCGTGCTTCAAATATTTTTGTACTTTTGTTCTTACCGCTCACCGCCCCGCGCTTAGCTACCGCTCACAGCGGCAAGGTCGCGAACGAGCCGTTAAGGCCCAAACGCCCGAGGAGTGCCATAAAAGAGTGACTTTCTGAAGCCTACTCCTCGGTAACGGCCAGGTTTATAGGTTTGAAAAAAAAAATATTTTTTACTATACACCCGCTAAATTTTGATCGTTTTAATCCCGTGGAGGGTGGATCCGGTACAAGAAACACTATCGATTTGTAAAGATAAAATTAAAAAATAAAGCGTCTTTTTTTTAAAAACTCGTATTAATTTACGCATGTACGATGTCAGCTGAGCGAGCCCAATGACTTGTAGGTAGTAGTCGGCGTTGCGTACAAACTACCTACAGATCATTGGACTCGCTCAGCTGACGTGACGAAATTAATTTCGTACATGCGTAAATTAATACGAGTTTTTTAAAAAATGTACTTTATTTTTTAATTTTATCTTTACAAATCGATAGTGTTTCATGTACCGGATCGACCCTCCACGGGATTAAAACGATCAAAATTTAAGGGTGTAGATTTATGAACAACATTATCAACCATTGAATTTTTCGTGCGTTTAATACTTTTGTCTAAACGCCTGTGTGTTACACCTGTGTGCAGCACACACACTATAGTATATCCTTTATAATCCTAACCTAACCCATCCTATCCTATTCCAGCATCTATGTAACTCAAGCAAATCAAGTGGCAACCTACCTTTGTCACTAATATCTAAGAAAATACTCGGCAAGTGCGCGAGCGCAGCCTCTACTAGGAATACGGACGATTTAGGATCTACTTCTACTAATAATAAGGTTCAATTTGAATTGTGTTTTGTAGGAAATACCTATACACCACTAATTTTTAATTAGTACAAATACTTAAAGGGCTTATTAGAAAAGCCCTTGTTATTATTTAAGTAAAATCTCAATAAATAATATTCATAAACAGCTAAGTTATTAGCGTTTGTATTTATCGCAAAATGTTTCTCAATTTATGGAAATATTGTGCAGGCTATTGATTATGAATGAATAAATGACGATTAAAATGGAAAAACACTTCCCGCAGTATTTTCTACTAGCAATTGTTATGTATGATTGATTCTATGATGAATTTACCTTTTCGTGGTCAATTTTAGGATTTCGGTTTTTTCTACTTTTGAATACAAAAATATGTATATGATCAGTAACGGGTACAGATACAGCCCCATTTTTTTTGTGTACTAATTAAAAAGTATGGGTGTATGTATACCGTCGATATATATAATAATAATAATATTCCACAACTATCACACAGCGCCGTCTGGTCCCAAGCTAAGCAGAGCTTGTGTTATGAGTACTAGACAACTGATAAACATACTTATATATTTCTAAAGACATACATATTATAGATAAATTACACCCAGACACAGAACAAATGATCGTGCTCATCACACAAACATTTGTCCTGGGTGGGAATCGAACCCACGACCTCCGGCATTGCAGTCAGGGTCACTAACCACAAGACCAACAGGCCTGTCATATGTACTACGCACTAGATTACGCGTGCCTAACATTCACTTCAGTCGACTCAGGTGTAATGTAGTCCTTACACCTTGAACATTACACTATGTTGAACGAAAGACGTGAGTGCCACGAAATTCATGGAGCTTAAGACTTTTTGGTCGCGAAAAAGCATCCTCTAAAAGCAATCTTAGTTTTAATAGTTCTGTTAGACGACATAATGCCAATGTAGCGCTGCAGCGAACTTTTGTTTTTACTTTGCAGTTTTTTGACAAATAGTTTCCATGAAAGGGCTTGTCTATTACTAGAATTGACATGCCTGTTGGTCTAATGGTTAGTGGCCCTGACTGCTATGCCGGAGGTCGTGGGTTCGATCCCTACCCAGGACAAATGTTTATGTGATGAGCATGATCATTTGTTCTGTGTCTGGGTGTAATTTATCCATAATATTATGTATTTATTTAGAAATATAGGTATAAGTATGTTTATCAGTTGTCTAGTTCTCATAACACAAGCTCTGCTTAGCTTGGGACTAGACGACGTTACGTGATAGTTGTGAAATATTGTATTATATTATTATACTTTAATAGAATTATAAGTCGATGCCCCTGATCTAATTTTAGAACCATTTTAGCATTTACAGCAACCCCCAAGAGTGAACATAATAGAATTGATGCAAATACCTCAAAGCTACCCCTCTTCTGAGAGATTCGACGAATGTTTGACCAAGCCCAACCAATATTGGTCACACTCGGACCCTTCGAAGACAAATCTTGGCGTTTTGAACAAGTCCTATAATGAGTTACCGAAAACTGGGCCATCGTCTTACGCCAATGCTTGTGACTCCGCCAAATATTGGGCCAACTATGAGAAGTATGGAAAAATGAATTGTGAATTGAACAAAGATGATGGCCAAGATTGTGCGGAATGCGTTAGAAATAATTTTTGGTTCAAGGAGTCCGTTCTAAATGATACTGTGGACGATGATAGGAACTATGGTTAGTTGTTACAAGGTTATATTTAATTTCACCTGTCCTGTTTTTTTTTTTGGTTGGCAAATCGTCCAATGACAACCCCCGCTCTTGGGCGGAGCGGGACATAGTGTCAGACTCTTACTGACTAAAAACCACTCCTGTTTCTTCGTTGCCTTCGTACCGGGGCTCGAGCTATCTTTCGAAATTAACCCTGGCCGCAGTAGGCGTCGACCCAGCTGGGCTCCTGTTGTTGCTAACAACTCCTTGAGGCGCGCGGGACCAGTGCGCACCGTCGACGACTTGGGCTCGGTCCGGACAGTTACCAGATGGTCGGACAGCGAGCTACCCATTGCTCACTGTTCGCAAGCCCGTGCCTACGGTGGCCGGAAATCGGGGTCGGAATCCCGGCGGCGGCGGCGAGAGCGCCGTTGCCTGATGAGGTCGGCCACTTCTGCGAAGCAGTAATGCTCGCAAAGGAGGATTGCGAGCATTACTGCTTCGCAGACACTCCTCCTCGCTCCGGACCACCTGTCCCGATGTTTGCCATTATGTCTGTCTGTAATCAAATCTTGCAAATTAAATTGGACCCACTTCCCGGCTACCGATTGAGCTGAAATTTTGCATGCATGTGTAAATCAGATGACAATGCAAAATTACTGTGACATGGAGCTGATCTGATGATGGAACCGGAAGGTGGCTAAAGGAGCTTGGTAGCAACGACATCGAGTTTGAGCTCGTATAATTCATCTTGACGAGTATTAAATATATATGTATTATAACGTGCTATAAAAGCTTGCTATGAAAAAAGTATTTTCGGCGCGCAGCGGCAGCGTACGGGATCTATTGGAAGCGAATAACGTTACAAATGAATCTGTTACATTTCAACTGTAACGTCATAGTAAGAGGATACAAGCATAACATTACTGATCCCATAACGTAACTTAATCTACCAAAATGATATTCGATGACGTTATTTTTTTTATAACGTTATTTGTATCTTGTATCGATAAAATTTACTGTAACTGAACGAAATTCCTTTCCGTTTCAAGTCACTGGTAAGCAGTGATGCCATCGTTGATGGTGAGGCGCACTAGTTTATTAAGAGCCTAGAGTGAATCACTCTAGCCTGGTTTCCTAATTCCTGATCCCAATTTTTAGAGCCCGATCAACCCAAGAAACGCAAAACGACCACATTCCACGCAGATTCCTCTCTCCTCACCATCCATGATCCTTCCCCACACCTACCTTCAAACCCAGAACCTCAGCCATTACAGCAGGAGGTAGAAACCAGCCGCTTAGACCATTTCGGCAGCTATGAGAGGATCGTAGACTGTGGGAGAGGGCTGGACAGTGAGAGGGAGTGGAGGCAGGTGGAGAAGCGGAGAGTTGAGTGCGAACAGCTGATGCTGCTGCAGCTGTCGAGGATCATCGACTTGCTGGAGGGGAGGCAGGGTTGAAGTGGCCTTTTTGGTGTCATTTGTGGTAGATATTTGTCATTTTTTTGGTAGATTTTGGTACATTTTGGTCGCTCTCGGTAGATTTTGGTACATTTTGGTCGCTCTCGGTAGATTTTTTGTCAATTTTGTCCATTTTTGGTAGATATCTTGGTATAAATTTTAGAAAATTTCGGATAAATCCATCAAGAAACTTAGTCAATAAAACAAGAGGTAGAAACCCAGCTACCTACCTAGATAATTTCGGTAGCTATGAGAGGATCGTAGACTGGGAGAGCGCTGGACAGTGAGAAAGAGAGTTGAGAGCGAACAGCTGATGCTGCTGCAGCTGTCGAGGATCATCGACTTGCTGGAGGGGAGGCAGGGTTGAGGTGGATCTTTGGTAGATTTCATGGATAAATTTTTGGCAGATTTGTTGTTATGATCCTTAGTAGATTTTGGTGTAATTTTTGGTAGATTTTTTAGTGTCATTATTAGCAGGTTTCTTGATGTCATCATTTATAGATTTTTGTGTCATATTTAGTAGATTTATTTGTGTCAGTTCGGGCAACTGCCCAATTATTGATTTCGGGTTTTTTAATGTTCTAATCATGAGGAGGACTCTAATACTACTGCGATGCCATATTTTCTATTTTTGGTTCTTATGTGAGGGCATGAATGCTATAGTACATTTTTAATGTTTAAATATATATAATAAGATATATTATATTGATCATTGGTTCAGTTTTCGTTCAGAATTGTTATTAAGGGGCCGGCGACGGATGAATTTCCATACAAACGTAATACCACGCTCATTTGCAGTTGGAGCATATTTCCAACATATTATGATGATATTCGGTTATAGACAATATTTATCTAGGTTCCTACGTCTTTCTTTTTTATTTAAACGGTTTTATTTAGCTCACCCCGTTTGTTTTATTTATTATTCTTGGGTCAAATTTAGTAATTCAAATTTCACCCTCTTCCTGTCAACCGATTAATCTGAAATTTTGTATACACTTTGGATTTTGGTGACAATACAATTATGTTTATTCATTATCATTATAAATTCAAGATGGCCGCCGCTACAAAATGGCGGATAATTTATGTTTTATTAATCCCATCAATATGGGTATCAAATGAAAGGGCTCAACAAGCAGAATACAATATACTATAAAAAAATGAAATCCAAGATGGCGGCCGCTACAAAATGGCGGATAACGTAGGTTTTATCAATCCCATCAATATGGGTATCAAATGAAAGGGCTCAACAAGCAGAATACAATATACTATAAAAAATTGAAATACAAGATGGCGGCCGCTACAAAATGGCGGATAGAAACGTAGGTTTTATCGATCCCATCAATATGGGTATCAAATGAAAGTGCTCAACCAGTATAATACAATGTACTATATAAAATTAAAATCCAAGATGGCGGCCTCTACAAAATGGCGGATAACTTAGGTTTTATCAATCCCATCAACATGGGTATCAAATGAAAGGTCTCAACAAGTAGAATACAATTTATTATGCAAAATTGAAATCTAAGATGGCCGCCGCTACCAAATGGCTGATAACAATTTTTTATCAATCCCACCAATATGGGTATCAAATAAAAGGGCTTGACAAGAAGAATACAGTGCACTATACAACCTCAATATCTAAGATGGGCGCAGCCACCAAATGGCGTATAATAATAAGATTTAAATTTAGAAATTGAATCTGTAATTTAGGTATCTGATTAATCCAGCCTGAATCCACCACCCAAGTCAAGATTTTGTATCGTGGATCACGCAGTCGTATACTTAGGTGCGAAACTGTTTGAAGAAGGTCAAGCCTACGTGGCTCTTAGTAGAGTAAGATCTTTGCAGGGACTACGTATAGAGGAGTTGGACTGCAATAAACTAACGGGCAAGAAACCTTGCAATAATGAAGCACTAAATGAATTAAACAGAATGCGAAATAAAAACTAAAAACTAGAAAATAAAAATAGGTAAAAAAACTTTTTAAGTTAAACGGTTTTATGTTAAACATACATTGCAATGTTTAAGATAAATGTACTAAAAACCATAAAATAATAAAATAGATACAGTCGTGGGAATTATAAACATATGCATAGACTAGACTAAAATAAAACCGTGGGGCACGTCAATTGTCTACAAATTATGCCCCACGTTGCCCACCGCCCCACGTGCGTGCCCCACGGTTTTATTTTAGTCTAGTCTATGCATATGTTTATAATTCCCACGACTGTATCTATTTTATTATTTTTTGGTTTTTAGTACATTTATCTTAAACATTGCAATGTATGTTTAACATAAAACCGTTTAACTTAAAAAGTTTTTTTAAAAAAAAACAAAAAGAAATTTAAGCGAATGGGTTTTCGCACTTTTTTATAGCGTAAATGGTAAAACATGCCATTTGGCTTTTCCTGTATTAAAAATAACAATATTTCTAGTATTCTCGACGTAGGAACCTAGATAAATATTGTCAATACGACAAGTGTTCTCTTAGTGATTTGATATTTTCATAGTATTTATTATTTTAGCATATATATGTATTTTATTATTATAAATAAATAACTTATACTTTTCCGTTTGAAGTATCTGTTACTTGTTTATTGTGCAAACCTACCACAGTGTTGTCTTTTTTAATCCAAAGGTTGACTGGTAGAGAATGCCTTGTTGCATTAAGTCCGCCTATGTACCACTACTGTACATGGAGTTTAAATAAATAAATATTTAGATAATACGATATATTCCTTGCTGGTCTCCAGATAAGGTAACTGATCAGTAAACCTGTTTATTCACAGTTATTGCAGTCAGTTGACGAGGACATAAGCATCAGCGGTGAACAGAAAACTCCTTCACGACAGGTGAGTCATGCATCATCATAGCGATCTTCATTTGTCACCATCTCTAGCCTTTTCCCAAATAACTTGGGGTCGGTTTCTACTTTTTTTTTTTAAATAAATATAAACTAGTGCTTGACTGCGATCCCACCTGATGGTAAGCAGTGATGCAATCGTTGATGGTGAGGCGCACTAGTTTATTAAGAGCTTATTAACTTTATAATCGGACGAGAAGACCGCAGCAGGCAAATTGTTCGAGTCCAAAGTCAAAGCATTTATTTCAAAGAGACCATTTGCAGGAACTTTTGAATACTCAAATGTCGGTCAGTCCAAGAAAAGAGAAGCTAAAGTCCTTTGATGCTAAACCTGTTCACCTACGTTGTGGTCGGCTTCCACTCTAATTAAATGCAGCTGAATACACGTATTCTACACGGAGCGACTGTCTGTCAGACCTTCACAACCCAGTTACTGGGCGATGTGATACTCTTCGGATAGATTGATGATCAGGAATGGGTAAACTGTATCGGATCCCGTCGCAATTGTATTCGCGTTGTTACTTTTTTTTAATTTAAAATACTGTTCGTAGAGTTCTTGCACGTTGTTCTCCATAAAAAGATGCACGCTTTAGAACTTGCGATTTTTTTTTTTTCTAAGACAGACCGAATAGTACTACAATAACATCCGCCAGGTGGCAGCACTTAGTCATCAGGTACAGGTACCGGCACGAATCTTGAGCGCTCGGCGTCAGAGTGGGGATCGCTTTACGCATTCCATACATTGGCGAGTCAACCGTCGTCGTTGTTAGATACATGCAGCAAGCGCAGGGAAAGAATCACGAGTGACGTCTATGACACGATGGCGCGGCGAGCCAATCACTGACACTCCCCGCCCCCGCGTCTCACTTTGTACCACTAAAGAGACCGAATATTTGACTTCTGCGCAACTTGAAGCAAGCGCTCAAGATACGTGCCGGTATCTATCATCGAGGTGGGACTGGAACAATTTGCCTGCTGCGGTCTCCCCGTCTGATTATAATTTAGGTGTTTTTAAGGCAAGAGTGAATAGGCTCTTAATAAACTAGTGCGCCTCACCATCAACGATTGCATCACTGCTTACCATCAGGTGGGATCGCAGTCAAGCACTAGTTTATACCAATTAAAAAAAAAAATCTGTACCTGTCAAAATGCTTATGTTCATGGCATTTGGTTAGACATCAACGTCAAAGTCAAACGTTAGACATGAAAGTCATGTAAACATTTTCAAAAGTAGAAAACCTTTCGTCTAAGTAGCGCCAACTGCTGGTGTGAATTTTCTTGAAAACCCTCATTCAAATATGCCTGTTAAGGCCCAAGCGCCCGAAAAGTGCCAAAAACAATGACTTTCTGAAGCCTACTCCTCGGTAACGGGCAGGTTAATAGGTTTGAAAAAAATATATGTTTTTATAGATTCATGAACAACATTATTAACATTTAATTTTTTCGTGCTATTAATATAGCTTTTGTCTAAAAAAAATATTTAGCAATTTCGCAACTTTTCGCAACTTTTTTCCTACTCCTTCGAAACGGCTTGGATTTTTAGAAACATTTTTACACATAATAATTGGTGGTTAAATATTCTTCAAAGTGAACATTGCATATGTAAATCAATCAATATTTCGCAAAGAAAATGGATTTAAAGGTCAGCCGCGCGCTTTCCGGGCGCTGCTGGCCGCAAATAAATGCACAGATTTGCGTACTGCCGCCTAGGCGGGTGCGGGAGTTGCGTCCATTTAATTTCGTCCAGATGGTTCAAGGGACTATAAGCCTTAATAGTTTATTTGACGTAATTGATTTTAGTTTAAAGTTTCAATGCCATCCCTCTCTCTCCTCAGGTATCCCCTCACCCGCTACCAGTGTCAGCGTCTCCTTACACGCTGTCATCGTTCGCGTCGCGCTCGTCGGCGGACGCGCGCAACGGCGACATGTACGCGCGCGCCGACGAACAAGAGAAGCTGCTGAAATAACATCAGCACCTCGCCGTGCCCATGTACAGCTGAGGCGACGGCGCACCCACACTAGTGTAGATAAACTAGATGTAGGTGAAAAACATTAGAAAACATTTTTGTAGCCATTTGAAATGAAAACTATGGTCATAAGCCTGGCTAAGTGGTCGCTAGGTGGCGTTAAAATCAACATTTTAGACTTAGAGTCAGATATAAGGGCCGAAACTGCATAACTGCATCTTAGGCCTCTGCCTCGAATGTTGCGGGCAGCGGGGCGGCGGCGGCGCGGGAGCGGCGCGGGCAGCGCAGAGCCGTTCTCGACACCAGCGGGCAGGGCGCGCGGCACTGTAATATAATATTCCACAACTATCACACAACGCCGTCTAGTCCCAAGTTAAGCAGAGCTTGTGTTATGGGTACTAGACAACTGATAAACATACTTATATATTTCTAAATACATACATATTATAGATAAATTACACCCAGACACGAACAAATGATCGTGCTCATCACATAAACATTTGTCCTGGGTGGGAATCGAACCCACGACCTCCGGCATAGCAGTTAGGGCCACTAACCACTAGACCAACAGGCCGGGCAACGCAGACCCGTTCTCGAAACCAGCGGGCAGGGCGCGCGACACTATAGTGGCGTAGTGTTGTGCGACTGCTTGTGTCACCGAGGTATTTGTTTTTATTCGCGAACAAAATGTCTGAACAAAGGCGACAACATCTTTTTGATTCAAATTTATTCCTAACGTTCGATTTATTGTGGGCAAAAGAAAAAGTGAATCCCTACTATAGCGCAAGGAAAAGTAAAGGCGAGTTTTATCGAAATTATGAAGAACAGAGGCAATGTCCCAACAAATTCTACGATTAAAATAGATTGCACAACACTGCAATGCAGACGCTTGGGCGGTCACCGCTTGACTGGAGCGCACCGCTCGCTGCCTGCCCTTGCGCCGCTGTGTCCAAGGGCCGTCCCATTTTATTTTACGCGTTAGATCCTACTGCTCCCGCGCCGCCGCAAGATTCGAGGCAGAAGCCTTAGAGGCGAGCGGGGCGCCATCGGTAAGCGGGCGCGAGGCACTATGAGCGGCGTCTCGTGGCGTGCTTCAAACATTTTCATACTTTCGATCTTACCGCTCACCGTCCCACCCTTAGCTACCGCTTTCAGCGGCATGGTCGTGAACAGGCGGTCCCAGATACTGCAGTGCTTCTTGCGGCTCTTGGCGCGGGCATCCGTCGAGGCTCGCGGGCACCCGCGCCCGTTTTTCTACGTAATAAATATAAGTTCCCCATCGACACGACTACATGCACACCATTATTGTTGGACTAGCGACACTGCGCAGGTCTACATCCGGTTTTCGCGACCCGACCACACCACATGCTCTTTTTTTTTTGGTGAGGAAACCTGCGCGTTGCCATACTCGTAGCGTTGCTCAGAGCAAAGAGAATATTGACAAGGCAGACCAGCCTAACCAATCACAAGACCCGCTTAACGCAGTTCGGCCCTTACATTTAGAGTCGGATATAAGTTTAAGCCGCGTAAAAATGTCGATTTCAGCGCCATCTAGTGACAACACAGCACACGTTTGCCCGTAGTTTTTACCTTTATATTACTAAGATTAGCAATACGACAAAATACTTAAAATTGTAACAAAAAAACGGACTAAAGGCCTTTATGATGTCAAAAAGGCCTTATCTTAACGACCTATCACAGCACAATGCCGTGACCTACCTCAGCATAATGCTGCGACATTTTACAGTAACACCTACTGCCCACGGACGCGTAGCATCATAGACACGTATTGGTCATTAATCCCTCGAGCGCCAGGGGTTCATTGACCCGGAAAATTGCACTGTTTACGTAAATAACCAAAAAAAAATAAACAAAAATATTTTTTGGATTTTTTTTAAAAAAAAAAACGAAAATTAAGCGTTTTTCAAGGACATCCAAGTGGTACAGACGTATGTACAATCGGCGCTCGAGGGGACGCTTGGTGTACGCCTGCGTGAAGTTAAGGGCTTTATCACAATATTACATTAAACACAATAGCACAGTAAACGCATAATGACGATTACGCGTCTCTGAAGCTACGCGTCCGTGGACAGTAGACTTAAGCAAATAAATGCAGAGCTGTACGAATAGCATATATATACACCCCTACTTTTTAATTAGTACACAAAAAAATGGGGCTCTATCTGTACCCGTTACTGATCATATTTTTGTAGTCAAAAGTAGAAAAAACCGAAATCCTAAAATTGACCACGAAAAGGTAAATTCATCATAGAATCAATCAAACATAACAATTGCTAGTAGAAAATACTGCGAGCATTATTCAATAGCCTGCACAATATTTCCATAAATTGAGTGACATTTTGAGGCATAAACCAACGCTATTAACTTTGCTGTTTATGAATATTATTTATTGAGATTTTACTTATAAAATAACAAGGGCTTTTCTAGTAAGCCCTTTAAGTATGTGTACTAATTAAAAAATTGTGGTGTATAATTGTGTAAACCACATTCTGTCTGTATGTCTGAAGCTGTGATTATGATTATGAAAATAACGATTGACAAATTAATTTGATTGATCAACCAAAAAATTTAATTAGTTTGTAACATAGTATAGAATAAACATAAACCTTGTCGGTTTTAGTTTTACAATTATTGACGAAAAAAAGTATTTTCTCTGGTTTTAAAAAGTCTGTTAAAAAGATTCGGCACAAGAATTGCTCCAATCCCAAACAAATCTAAGAGAATCATCATCATTATCTCAGCCGAAACACGTCCACTGTTGGACTAATAGGCCTTCCACAAGTGTCACTATAACCACCATGTTCGGGAGGGCGGAGTGTGCGGGCGGGTGGGTATGATGTAGTTCGGATGCAGTCGGTGTGCAGTTCACACGACTGCAATCGGCCCGCACGTTTGGTTTACAGTTCTATTGCAGTCGTGTTTGCAGTACTATTTATTGCAGTCGTGTCAACTGCATTCAAACTGCACTTAAACTGCAATTTGCAGTTGAAATGCAGTCCGTCTGTTTAGACCCTAACGGTCCTGTGGTTCACATTGTGGGAGGCCTTCCCACGCTGCGTCTTTCGGTACGCGGTCGCCACTCTAGAACTTTTCGACTCTATCGACCATCTGTTCTGCGAGCAATGTGTGGCTTTTCTTCGGGCTGTCTGTATCGTTGTTTTTTCTGTGGATATCTTCATTCTTGACCCGATCATGGGAAACTCCGAACCTCTCCCTATCTTACGAAAAAAAAATAACGAAATATAGCCCCTAACACTACTCTAACACTAAGCTACTAGGGTCTATATTTTATACAGATACCATGGTGGCGCGAACAGTTGTGCCGCCTTGGTGTCCCGTTGAAATATATAGAAATATACAGGAGTCTGTCTAGTAAGTTAAACGACTTGGTAATTATTTGGATTTAATGAAATCTCATGTAGTCAACACGGGTTCAATAATCAAGGTTGATTAAAAGATAGAGATCATTGTTTACTAACAGAAGAACCTTACGAAAAGTACCGAATATAAGTATTTTTTAAATGATTAAATATTATACAAAATTCCCAAGTCGGTTGACTTATTAGACAGACTATAGCTGGTCGCGCCACCAAATTGGTTGCGCAACCAAAGAGACACCAGGTGAGTAACTCTCTATAGAGCTGCATACATTTTGTTGGTAGCGGCGACTGGTCGCGCCGCCATGCTTTCTCGGTGAAATATACACCGTTAAATTTTGATCGTTTTAATCCCGTGGAGGGTCGATCCGGTACATGAAATACTATCGATTTGTAAAGATAAAATTAAAAAATAGAGTACCTTTTTTAGAAAACGTCAGCTGAGCGAGTTCAATGACCTTTAGGTAGTAGTCGGCGTTGCGTACAAACTACCCACAAGTCATTGGACTCGCTCAGCTGACGTTTTCTTGAAGAAATTAATTTCATACATGCGTAAATTAATACGAGTTTTGAAAAAAGGTACTTTATTTTTTAATTTTTACAAATCGATAGTGTTTCATGTACCGGATCGACCCTCCACGGGATTAAAACGATCAAAATTTAACGGTGTACAGCCTTTAGAGAATGGTGATAATAAATTCTCTGATCTATTCTGGAAAGATGTTTATTTGGCATTGTTGCAATGTTTACTTGTATCGTAAAGACTTGAAGAAACCAGGGAAAATATTTTATACATAGACTTAGAAAAAAATAAGTCTCATGAAGATACTTAAAGTACGTAGACTGCGAGTTACTGGATAAGACCGCTTACGTCGGATATATGCACGACCAAATACTCCATCTCGTCAGCTCTTCTGTAACCTATGAGGATTGAAGAGCTGAACGAGATGGAGTACGCAGTCGTCAACGGCCCTGGTGAATAGGACGCGGAAACACTTGTCGGATAAAATCGACGTGAGCGGATTAAAGGTCATAGCACACTTAAACGACGCTGCTCCAACACCGCTCCCACCCAACACCGCCCTAAACTTAGACGACTGCTCGCAGTCCACGCGGCGACAGCTAGCAGGCACCCAGCAGTCCACGCGACGACAGCTAGCAGACGGCCAGCTGTCCACCCGCCGACCGCTCTCGCTTTTGTGTAGATACTGACCGAATGAGCGGCGACGCCGCGGCGACTGCTAGTAATGAGCGCGGACACCGCGGCGACCGCTTGTCTACACAGCGAGGCGTCAACTACCGAGCAGTCTGACGGCGGTAAGCTCGCTGTCTGCTAATTTATGATGCCAATGTAAAATATATCTTAAGAGCAATATCTAAAGCCCATATTTGAATGATATTCTTTTTGCCGGGTGGGAGCAGAGTCGTGTAAGTGAGCTATGACCTTTAGAGTTAAAATACGATTATAAATAAAATAGAACTAATTGAAATGTTAGTTGACAAAAACAAGTATACCTCTATAGAATAATTATGTAATCTTAAAATGAACTGATTGGTCGGTTGTAGTTTTTAGTCTGCGAACAAGCGTAGTAAAGTTTCATGATTAGCTGTTCTTTTTAAGGTGGGTAATCATCTAATGATTTTCTCGCTCTAGGGTGGAGCGGAAGCGGCGTGTCAGCCTTCTACTAACAAAAACCACACCTATGTTCCTTTACTTTCCCTTTGCGTTCTAAGACCACGGGTATCCTTTTCAGAAGTTTTACCATGTCCCTAGCAGGCTTCGGTCCTGCTGAGCCCCTAAGGTTTTGCTAGAATATCTTTGAGGCCCGCTTGAAACGCTACATGACTCGGTCCCTATAGGACGAGCGGACGGCGAGCTGCCCAATGCTCGTCGTCCGCAAGCTCGCATGGCCGGAGATCGCTCTGCGACTCCCGACACCCGTGGTGTGCTGTAACTGTGACTGAGGCGTGTGGATGTACCATCGAAGATACTACCGCCTGACTACTGCTAAGTTCATTTTTGCTTGCACTCAAAACGAAAACTTCAAAAGGTTTGGCTTGGCGCCGCGCCGCAGGATTTAACCGAAATTTTTTTAAGTGGTCAGGCAAAAATGACCGCGATGATATACATGATAGAAGCAACAAGTAATATGTAACCAAGCATTATATGTAACACAAAATATGATTTAAAAGAGTGTCCATGGAGTTTCTTGCACATTCTTCTCCATAGAGACCTACTCTTTGGAACATGCAATTTAGCTTCACTTTTCTTGGACTGACCGACATTTGACTATTCAAAAGTGCCTGTAAATGGTCCATTTGAAATAAATGCTTTGCCTTTGACTTTGATGGTACATTCCCTCACTCTTGCGGCGACCTCCTTCGCAGCAAGGTACGTGTGGTTAAAAATAAATTAAGTAATTCAGTAAAAGTCTGTCACGCCCTCTCGCTCTACCCACTCTCTAGCGAGAAGATATAATTAAAGATTTTACACCAAAAAAAAAAGTTAAGTACAGTGTTATACAAGGTGTCGTTTTGAAGCTGCAAAATATTTCAGGAGGTAATTATGTTAGTGATTCTCGACCCGAATCAATAAGTATAAGTAGGTAATTTTTTTTTTTTTATAACCGCGCTTTTTTTCACACACACAAACACGGAACAATAAAGTGCGTTTTCACACACACTAACTCGCAACGATAGTTTCATAAATAATGTATCATCCAATCATCATTCCGCACGCTACACCCTAGCCATGCCCCCGCGGCCATCGATCAATCGATTTAGTTTAGTGTAATTAAAAAATTAAATAACAAGTATTACTGATTATTGACCAGGTATCGTTTTTTTACATGATTATTTATGAGTTTTATTACAACCTCCTGAAATATTGTGCAGTTTTAAAACTGCACCTTGTATTTTGTAGCAGCTAGAAATGATATTTGATTAGTCCAAAGTTAGTCGCCTTTAATTATAATAGTCGATTAGTCAGTTCAGAAAAAAAAAACTATTTATTTTTCATTATTACTTAAGCTCTACGTGAATCTTTTCAATAACAACATTATTTTTAGTTTATGCGGAACCTGAATATAGTTTGTTTAGAATCAGTAACTGAATGGATTCCAATAGTTTTTACCATGTTATATTTTTTCTCAAAAATATTTAAAAAAAGTCACAAGTTGGACCCCTCGAGCGCCAGGGATTCATTGACCCGGAAAATTGCCGTATTTACATAAATTACCAAAGAAATAATAAAAAAACTTTCTTTGGATTTTTCTAGGAAAAACAAATAATATAATATACAGGGTGACTGGCAATTAGTGTACGATACTTAATCACGTGCAAACATGAAATCGCGAAAAAAATATCAGCTGTTCAGCACATTAGGCAAACATAAATGTACTGAACAGCTGATTATTTTTTCGCGATTTCAGGTTTGTTCCCATAGTAAAAGTTGTTGGTTATCATGAGCACAATCACGTGTTTAAGTATCGTACACTAATTACCAGGCACCCTATATATAAAATAATATCTATGTATAGAAACCAAAATTTTCGGCCATATCTACACAATGACCTCGGTAACCGTTGCTTAACTTTGGAGACCAAGCTCCGCAAGGTTTCTAATTATTTTAGCTACGGACAGACCGGTCCAAAATTCGTACTTGGTAATAATGAAAATGTAATATGTCCAAAAATTAAGCGAAAAATAAAAATGCACTATCTAGTTTAGAACGTACACTGTCCAGTATTAATAGTAGAAATGTATATTGTATTAATTTATTTAATGTATGTAAAATAATTAAAAAAAAAATAGATATACCTTCCTTATGCTCTGAACAAAATGACAGCTTATCACTTATATCGATTGTGTGGCAGCCAAAATTCATGGGATTTTTCAAAAACTCATAAGCTGCGGACGACGAGCAATATGTTGCTCGCCGTCCACGGTAACCATCTGGACCATTTTTTTTTTGTTGGGGAAAATCATCCAATGACAACCCCCGCTCTTGGGCGGAGCGGGAGATAGTGTTAGACTCTTACTGATTAAAAAACCCACCCCGTTCCTTCAAGCCTTCATACCGGTGCTCGAGTTCCCTTTCGGATAACCCTGGCCCCAGTAGGCTTCGACCCGGCTGAGCCCCTGCTGTTGCTGACAACTCCTTGAGGCGCGCGGGAACGGTGCGCGCCGTCGACGACTTGGGCTTGGTCCGGGCAGTTACCGGACGGCCGGACAGCGAGCTACCCATTGCTCACTGTCCGCAAATCCTGTGCGTCTCGCATCCATTGGATTCCCGCAACCTTCACCAGGTCATCGATCCACCTTGTAGGAGGCCTTGCGACGCTGCTTCATCCGGTACGCGGTCGCCACTCCAGAACCTTTCGGCCCGAACGGCCATCCGTTCTGCGAGCAATGTGCCCTGCCCATTGCCACTAAAGTTTGGCGATTCTTCGTGCTATGTCGGCAACCCTGGTTCTTCTGCGGGTATCTTCATGCATTCTCCGACACTATTTCCATGAAACATTCACTTAGTAACCTCGTTGAGGGCTAGGTGGCGCCGCGCCATGGCTCTCATTCACTCCTGTGGTGAAATTACGCCCATTAAACTTCAAATACATTGGGAGACAAATTGTCCCTCAACATGCCGCGCAACTCGCTATCTACGTGACGCTGCAACTTGTATCTGGTGTCCCGCAACTTGCCACCTAAAGCCTACGGACCGGTCTAAGGCCGCGTAGCTTCATAGACTTGTATTCATCACTATACGCTTGGTGCCGTCGAGTCGTTGCAGCTTCACGCAGACGTACACCAAGGATATAATGACGAACACGCATCTGTGAAGCTATGCGTTTAGACAGTAGGCTTAACATTTTACGACGCGTTCACGTGTCGTTAGACATGTTGTTGTGCAATTTGACAGCATTACGTGTCATATTGAGGGACATTTTGTCCCCAAGTGTATCTAAAAGCTTAAAACGAATTTACAAGTACAAGAACAATGTTTTTAGGTACTTAACTCGAACAGTAAAATAATGCATAATTTATTTAGTTAATTAATTTAATTTTAAAGGCAATTATAAAAATCTAGTCTCACAAAGCGGTAAGGTTTCAAAGGAGGTCCTGCCTGGAATACTAAGGAAAAGTTAAAATTCCTCCCATAGACTCTCAAACATTTTTTTCAAATATGTTCGTTCGCACCAAGATTGATTAAAAAGTAATGACTTTGCCAATTTGTTTAGAACATCTTGAGGATTGGATGATATTATTATTATTAGGTAACTCTTCGCAGTAAGTGTTTTTCGTGTGCGTCAATTTGGGGGACGAAATGTCCCCCAGCATGACGTGCAACGCTCTATCTACGTGCCGCGGCAACGTTGCCTACTCCCGCAACTTGTCTCCCAACATTTTGTAACGCATTCACGTGACTCAGGACAGTTTTTCGAACAATTTGACAGTTATACGCGTCAAGTTAAGGGACATTTTGTCCCTTAATGTATCTGAGTATTTAACTTTCTCCCTCAAAAAGAAATTAAGCTAAACCACACCTTACGTATGTAAATCTAGAGTTTAATTTGAAATGTTACAATACGCGAATTGCCCTAAAACTATAACGATACATAACTTGTAAGTACAATAGTAATAAAGAATATAATTACAAAATAAGAATCTATACTCGAAAATTATCTACTTTTCTACTTTGTACATGCTTGGGCTACTCTGCGAAATAAATGTTATTGAAGCTGATAAAAAATATTTTATAAATGAAAGAAAAAAACATAATACTTAAACCGCATCATGTATATTTAATGTAATAGACAGGGTAGAAAAAAAAAGAAATTAATATTTTGATCTTTTTTTGTGCCCTGTATTTTTTCATCCAAAAATTATACGGAGATGTCCCAAAAAAAAAAAATCCATAGTCGACACTCGACAGCAAATAAATGTGAGGGTTGTAAAGGCTTAATTGTACATCAAAAATATATAATGTAGACCGTCGAGTATTATTTATATTTAGTGATTAAAATTTTAGATTTTTACATAAACAACATAAAAAAATAACACGACTACAATTTCTTTATTCACATTTTTGTTGGCTCATAGCTCCTATACTCTACTGATTTCTGAGTTACCCCTTTGCTGACATCAAATGTTTATTATACTGAACCAATCTGTACACATTTCACTGTTGTACATTCTGGGTTTTTTCTTCATACCATTTGGGACATCTCCTTTAGTCTCAGTTTTTAAAACACAAAATTGATGTGACAAGGGTACTGAGGCCCTACCACGAGCTCTTAATGCGATCCATTTGACGTCCTAAACTGAACTGTTAAAGGAATTAAGGTTATTTGTAAAACACTGGCAACCTCTCAGGACTATGGTACAAACATTATAAACAACTTTTCTATCTTTTCTAATTTATCATATTTTAGTTCATCAGATTTTCATACAAAAATAAAAATATTGAAATTGAAACGTTCTGAATATTACGAAGTCTGCGAAGTAAGCGATGGTACAATAGCGGAAGGGAGTGGGGATCGGGCGGCGGGGGTGATTGATACGCTTGCATCGCATCATACAGACGTAGGTAGGGTATAGCAAAATACAGAATTGAAATGTGCTAGATAGAACAACTAAGGGTGAGTTGCACCATTTAACTATAACGATAACAAAGCCGTTAACAGTTGTCAAATCGTCGAATTGACCAATAGGCGGCCGTTTCACGGCTGGTTATGGTTTGGTTATCGTTATAGTTAAATGGTGCAACTCACTTTAAATCTTAAAGGTTTGTTTTTGGTATATGTATTAAGTTTTGTAAAAAGTCATAGAACAAAAGTTGTTGTTTATGGTGTTAGTAATACCATCGTGCAAGGTTGTTACTGTTTTACAAATATCCCTGTATACCTCTTTCTCGCTAGCACAACTAACATTTTTACACGTCATGGTAAGGACGATTCATCGAACTAATAATTTGTCACGTTAGTTTTGTGTTAATTTATGTTCTGGAAACTGAAAAATAACACTAAGTATTGTAGATATAATGTGATATAGTAGATCTGAATTAGCAGTAGTCTTATGATAGGTCGCCTTACTTGCGACTATGGCTTACTGTCCACGGACGCGTAGCTTCATAGACGCGTATTCGTCATTATACGCTTGATGTACGCCTGCGTGAAGCTTACATGCAAAATTCGTCAATGACACAACGACGTGCAGGCGTATAGCATAGCATAGTCGGCCTTATACTGTTCCCACTGTTGGGACTCTGGCCTCCTCTCTAGGAGAGGGAATGGGCCGTAATCCACCACGCGGGAATAACCTGCCAGTACGGGGTCGTGGATGTCACATGTCTTCGAATTTTTGGTTCTAGAACATGGCGGTTTCCTCACGTTGTTTTCCTTCACCGTTTGTAGAGATGATGCAATAAATTACACAAAGTAATGCGCCTGGCTAGGTTTGAACCTGGGTCGGTCGCGCTACAACTCGTAAGTCGGGGCCGATACCACTCGGCCATCACTGGTCAGGCGTGAATGATGATGGATACGCGTCTTTGAAGCTACGCGTCCGCGGACAGTAAGTGTATGCGACGCGATTAGTCGCACGTCGCTCTAACGTTTAGTATCGAGGCAATTTACCTTAATATTTATTTTGTGTTGTTTAGTTACGTTTTCGAAGCGTTTTAATTTTATAAGCCAAAACAACGAAAATGTGTAATGTTTTGTCCCAAAGTCGCAACTGTATTAACGGTAACGTTTGTCGAGAAGTCAAAATGTTTGAGACTACCCATATGAGTTTTTTTTTAAAGATATAAACTAGTACTTGACTGCGATCCCACCTGATGGTAAGCAGTGATGCAATCGTTGATGGTAATTCGCACTAGTTTATTAAGAGCCTGTTCACTCTAGCTGTGAAGACATCTACATTATAATCGGACGGGAAGACCGCAGCAGGCAAATTATTCCAGTCAACTATAAACTAGTGCTTGACTGCGATCCCACCTAATGGTAAGCAGTGATGCAATCGCAGGCATTAGGGCACCCTGAAATGGACAGGTGGTTATTCTTTTTTTGTAACCACCTGGAAATAGGAGCCTTACTTTAAACCCTGGGGATAAAAATAGGACCTGAGTGCTTATACATATTAGAATCTATTATTATATTCTAACCTAACGTGTCCGTGTCGGGGTGCCCTAAAATTACATCACCTTCCGTGCTCTGGTCTTTTACACACATTACCGGCTGCGCATTCGGTATTGTATAGAATACTTAGGCAAAGTATAAAATAAATAATATTTCATACATTGCCCACACGTTTTAGGTATTTTATACATTGCCTAGTTATTGTTTAAAATACCAGCTCGCTCTAACACAGATAGCCGAACACATACATTTTGGACTTTTGGACAGTCGTTATTGTCTGGTAGTTGATAATGTATGCAAATGTTGAATGTTTTTAATAAATTGTGTATCTAATTTAAGAATAAACAGTATTTGGTTTCAAATAAATGCACTTAGCATAAAATGTTTCCAGTTTTATTTGATTACCTTTGTTTTATACAGATCTTCGCTAGGCGTTTTTGAGACTCAAAAGCCGGGGAGATTTTCCCAGATTAACCACTTGTAAACCCTTATAATATTTGAACCAGTGGCCGGCGAATTCTGATAGTTGATGCGAAGTTTCGCCGAGTTAGCGACATTTTTTTTAATTTTTTTTTTAGAGGCATGCAGACCAGAGAGTTCTATTCCTTAGTTTTTACGCAACGCCGGCTACTACCTACAGGTAATTGGACTCGCTCAGCTGACGTTTTCTTAAAGAAATTAATTTCCTACATGCGTAAATTAATACGAGTTTTGAAAAAAGGGTTCTTTATTTTTTAATTTTATCTTTACAAATCGATAGTGTTTCATGTATCGGATCGACCCTCCACGGGATTAAAACGATCAAAATTTAACGGTGTCTATAAAAATGAATCCCTATTTCCCTCGGTCACGCCATCACATTGTCACATTGTCACATTTTCCTTTTTGTCACATTTTCAATTTAGCTTTGCAGACTGGTATATATCCCTCTCAGTGGAAGGTTTCCAGAGTCACACCAATTCCTAAAACCCAAAACAAAAGTTCCGTTGAAGATTACCGCCCAATCGCAATTTTATCTTCCCCAGCGAAGGTCTTTGAGAATATCCTCCACAATGCCATCTACCAACAAATAAACACATACTTATGTAATGAGCAGCACGGTTTCAGGGGCAAGAGATCTGTTGACACCAATCTCTTGACTCTGGTTGATTACATATCCTCTAGCTTAGACCGCGGACGTCAGGTAGACGTACTTTACTTTGACTTCCGGAAAGCGTTTGATAGGATTAATAATGACATGCTGCTGATGAAACTAAACAAAATTGGTTTCTCACCCTGTCTCCTCCGTTTTTTCGCAGACTATCTACGCGATCGTCAGCAGTTTGTTAGGCTCGGAATGTACGAATCCGGTGCCTATCACACGCGTTCCGGAGTGAGTCAAGGTTCAATTTTGGGGCCTCTATTATTCTTAATCATGATAAATGATCTCCCCCAAGTTCTGCGTCACGCAAAATGTCTATTGTATGCCGACGACTTAAAACTTTACCTCGAAGTAAACTCCGAGTCTGACTGTTTGGCACTACAACAAGACATTGACGCAATTTACAGGTGGAGTTTAGATAATAAGATGGATTTTAATGCCTCTAAATGCTTCGCTATGACCTTCGGTCGAATGCGGCACCCAGTTGAATTCGAATACCACCTCGATAATAATACCATCATAAAAACAACTGCTATGAAAGACCTGGGAGTCACATTCGACCGAAAGCTCACATTCCACGATCACATGGTCGCGGTGGCAAAGCAGTCATACCAAAGGTTGGGTTTCGTTTTACGCAATTGCCGTGATTTTCAAACCGCGCACGCCATTAAGATTTTATTCAATGCGCTCGTGCGCAGTAAGTTAGAATCCAGCTCTTGCGTGTGGAACCCGCACCAAAGTTCTTACGCCCTTTTACTGGAAAAAGTGCAAAAAGCGTTTCTCAGGTTCCTGTACAAGCGGATGCACGGTTACTACCCATACCTCTATCCGACAAAATTTCTTTTGGGTTGCCTCGGATACAACTCGCTAGAGGTAAGACGAGCACGAGATCAGCTCATCATAGCCTGCAAGACGCTCCGTGGCACTGTTGATGCGCCTGATTTACTTACTGTGCTGGCACGTTTCTTTGTCCCGGACAATTACTGCCGCGGCAAGAAGCACAGAATGTTTGCTGTGCCTCAGTGTCGCACTGTTGCCCGTGCTCAGTCTCCAATACCTCGCACTTTGGCTGCACTAAATGATCTCTTGGATTCTTATCCAACAAACGATCTGTTTGCGGATGAATGGAAGATGATTTTATTGGCATGTCAGAAGTACTGTGAGAGGAATTGATGTATGTGTTGTTTAAATGTTTATACTTTTACTCTTTGTTTAGTTACTGTAATTGGTTGTTTAACCGTTGTAATTAATTAAATAAATAAAAAAAAAAAAAAAAAAAATCACGCGTGAACGGCTGGACTGATTTCGATAATTCTTTTTTGTTGTGTTTGTTATTGTGAGGTTCTTATGGAAGCGGGCTTACGGACAGTGAGCAATGGGTAGCTCGCTGTCCGGACCAAGCCCAAGTCGTCGACGGCGCGCACTGTTCCCGCGCGCCTCAAGGAGTTGTCAGCAACAGCAGGGACCCAGCTGGGTCGAAGCCTACTGGGGCCAGGGTTATCCGAAAGGGCGCTCGAGCCCCGGTATGAAGGCTAGAAGGAAAGGGGTGGGTCTTTTAGTCAGTAAGAGTCTGACACATGATTTTTTCCCACCATAAAAAAAAAGGTTCTTATGGAAAAAATAAATAAAATTAGGGTAGAGTAGGATGGAGTAGGAAAGAGCGCGGGAGCGAAGCCGCGCGGGCAAGAGCAAGTGTATTAAAGATAATATTCCACAACTATCACACAACGCCGTCTAGGCCCAAGCTAAGCAGAGCTTGCGTGCTATTCTATATGAAAACAGCCTTGAGCGCAGCTTCGAAATCCAGATAGGTAGGTACATTGGATTATCAATTCAATGTACCTATACATTGGATTGTTAATTCAAAGTACTGTGCTGTCGACTCGTCGCTGCAGCTAGCGCTGCGCTCAAGGCTGGTGTTATGAGTCCTACTAGACAACTGATAAACATACTTTCATATTTCAAAACCTATGAGAAGCCAAACAAAAAAATGCGGTTGCTGTGGCCGAAATCGGCTAGACGGCGTCATAATTATCATCATAACATTTCTGAGTATATATCTACTTATCTACTTACACTAATATTATAAAGAGGGAAAATTTGTATTTTTTGAGCATGTTTGTAATGAATAAACTCAAAAACTACTGTGCCGATTTCAAAAATTCTTTCACCATTGGAAAGCTACATTCACCCTGAGTAACATAGGCAATATTTATTGCCCATGCGAAGCCGGGACGGGCCGCTAGTTATATGTACATAAATTACACCCAGACGCAACAAATGATCATGCTCACCACACAAACTTTTGTCCTGGGCCAGTCAATATAGCCTCGTCTCCCTTCCTCGCTCGTACGACTTCGTTATAACACGTCCATGGTAAGTCCGCTGACCTTTTCTGGGTGACGAATTAGTACCTACACGGCTCACTAACTCCTCGGAATACAGAATGACGTTACGTTTGTGAATCATTAGGTTTAATTATTTCAAGTTCATGGTTCAAAACTTCAAAGCACTAAGTACAGTTGGCACAACGGATCTTGAGCTGGTGCGCAAAGTCAAATTCGGTCTCTTTAGTGGTGCAAAGTGAGACGCGGGGGCGGGGAGTGTCAGTGATTGGCTCGCCGCGCCATAGCGTCATAGACGTCACCCTCACTCCTCATTCGCTCCCTGCGTTGCTGCATGTATCTAACAACGAAGACGATTGGCTCGCCAATGTATGGAATGCGCAAAGCGATCTCCACTCCGACGCCGAGCGCTCAAGATCCGTTGTGCCTAATCGATGGTCATACGTTGACAACTCGTAACCCACATTTTCACGCAAAATGAGTTAAGCACATCAAAAATTTTTAAATTAAGCGCCGAATCTTCCTATTGATAACTCGTAATAAACAAAAAATGTCACTCGAACAATTTATTCTACAGTTGACAACCCACAAAGAAAAAGTATCAACCTGAGCTCACTAGTGCGCGAGTTACAAGGTGTCAACGCAAAATGCAGTTCGCAATAATAGAATAAAATTAAGCTACCATACTAAAAAAATATTGGAACAGCAATAAAAATATCATCAGCTATGGAAAAACAATTAAATAAGATGCAGATGAAGGAAAATGTGTTGTCTTAGACATCTTGTATGTTCTGTGAAAGTATGTCCTTATTATAGGAGCAAGCTTTTCCGAAGTCAACTCTGATACTCAGACAGGGTCAGGCATCAGTTTTTGTTAGATGCATATTAGATTAGCTTTATGATATGATTTCCAATTCTGAAGGCGAATTTGTAACAAAACCTATCATTATTTAAAGTGACGGTTGTGCACCTATCAAAATAGAATGCAGTATTAGTAGCTAAATGCTCTAGCCAACTTTGCTGCTGTGAATAATGTGGTTATTTACCACTAATGTCTAGAACTTGAGCATAAGCAGATGAAAGTGGATAGCATCATGCTGCCATCGAACGTGGCATAAAAAAATATGACGCTATTTATGTTCCATCTATCACCAATATGCAGACATAACTTGGAAATCACGATAAGACCCATACGACGTCAAATTTTAACAAAATCCAAAAGTGACGCGTCGTGAAAGTATCAGGCTTGAAAAGAAAAAAGGAGATCCTGTTGTCACAGATCTTAAAGTTTTATTGTACATACCAGATAGCAACAAAACTATTCTTTGTTGCCAAGCAGGCCAAGAAATCTTGGTTCTCCTGCGGATATCTTCATTTCCGATGTAATCACGCAAGGAAACTTCAAGCATAATTCTTTCCATTGCCCTTTGGTTGACTTTAAACCTACTGATGAGGCACATTGTCACTGGCAACTCACACACACACAGTCATAGACTTTCATCTTGAGACACTGGTATATTGGACAAGAAGATACCACGCAGTTTCCCAAAAGCTGCCCAGCCGAGTCGGATTAGACGATTAACCTCTTTCTAGAAGTTAGACCTACCTAACTGAACAGTCTGTCTCAGGTAAACGTAGTCCAAAACTTCGAGTGTAGAGTCTCCGATCTTGATAGGAGTGGGTGCTACATGGATGTTTACCATGACTTTGGTTTTGTCCATGTTCATTTTATATCCCACTCTTTCGGAAGCTCTACTGAGGTCACCGAGCATTATACCGAGCTCCTCCGTAGGCCTTCCACAACCGATGACCTGGTGAGGTGACCAATCCGAGGGATGCGAGACGCACATGATTGGCCGTTATTGCGACACTTGGGGGAGGCTTATGTCCAAGAGTGAACGACGACGATTTGGTTGAAATAATGATGATGATGAGGCCAAGAAATATTAATTTTCCGGTAACAACCTACGAGCAACATTTTTTAAGAACTCGCATAAACTTTATAAAATTTTAATGACTTGCAAGCTCCTAAAACTGTAATACCTACTGATTATCACTCTTATTTACGATAATTAGTCGCAAATTTAATTGTTTCTATTTAATAAAATAGTGTTTATTTAAATTGACACCTCGCAAGTGTACGTTGACTGCTCGTAACTCGTCAGAAGTGAGGATTTTTTAATATTGTTTACTCGCAACTGTTTGTATATTGAATAATTAATAAAAAACCTATGTGGGTATTTAATTTTTTTTAATTATATCAATAGATAACTTGATTTTCTACCAACTACTTTTTTATTTCATTTTTTTTTAATTTATTTTCGAAATTATACAGTTTTTTCCCTCTCCTGTAAAATTCTATACATTACAGTTACGTGCTGTCAACCTATGACCATCGTACTGTACTTTTTTTTTAATCGATATAAACTAATGCTTGACTGCGATCCCACCTGATGATACGCAGTGATGCAATCGTTGATGGTGAGGCGCGCTGTTTATTAAACGCCTATTCACCTCGCGGACACCTCAATTACAATATTGCTTTATCTTTGAAATCGCCCGGTGCAGTTATTATTTTAGTCACGATCTGTTTAATACAAGTGATTACGGTAAAACTGTCTGCCAATTCTGCGTACAGGTAGCATGTCGCTGATCAAGTAAACACTTTTGAAAATGTCGATTTTGACTAGATTTTTTTTTAATTCATTTAAATTAGTGCTTGACCGCGATCCCACCTGATGGTAAGCAGTGATGCAATCTCTGATGGTGAGGCGCACTAGTTTATGAGCCACTCTTGCCTTGAAGACACTCAAATTATAATCGGACGAGAAGACCGCTGCAGGCAGATTGTTTCAGTCCTTCGATGTGCGCGGTATAAACGACGACGCAAAACGCTTAGTCCGGATCGTAGAGGTTTTAACAACGTGTATGGGTGTCATAGGTGTGTACCTACTCGTCGTACGTCGGGTTGTCCGATGGTAGAATTGAGATAGCGGAATCAAGTCATGCAATTCCTGCGCACACTCTCCAAAATGCATCCTGTAAAACATCGCTTATAAGACTAGATTTTGGAAACTGACCAAAGATTCGATAACATAGGTATGTTAAGATATTTATTTGCTAAAACATGTGTGTGAGCTTGCATGATCAAATCAGAAATGAAGATATCTGCAAGAGAACCAAGATTACCGACACAGCACGAAGGCAAAGCAAAAAAGAATTAGGGGTGCAAAAAATATTAAAACATACACAATGTGGTGCTGTTTAACGAGTCCGATGCGGGCTCCACCATCATCATCTGCCTTTTTTTAATGTTCCCACTGCTGGGACTCAGGCGTCTTCTCTAGAAGAGGGAATAGGTAATCCACCACACGGGCCCAGTGCGGGTTGGTGAATGTCACATGTTTTCGAATTTTTGGTTCCAGGACATGCCGGTTTCCTCACGATGTTTTCCTTCACCGTTTTGAGAGCAGTGGTGATGAAATAAATTACACAAAGTAATGCGCCTGGCAGGGCAAACCTTGCCAGGCGCATTGAGTTGTAGGTTGCGGGTTCAAAAACCCGTGACCTTCAACTCGTAAGTCGGAGCCATTACCACTCGGCCACAACGTAGGCGCGGGCTTGCGGACGATGAGCAATGGGTAGCTCACTGTCCGGACCAAGCCCAAGTCGTCGACGGCGCGCACTGTTCCCGCGCGCCTCAAGGACTTGTCAGCAACAGCAGGGACCCAGCCGGGTCGAAGCCTACTGGGGCCAGGGTTATCCGAAAGGGCGCTCGAGCCCCGGTATGAAGGCTAGAAGGAAAGGGGTGGGTCTTTTAGTCAGTAAGAGTCTGACACATGATTTTTTCCCACCATAAAAAAAAAGGTTCTTATGGAAAAAATAAATAAAATTAGGGTAGAGTAGGATGGAGTAGGAAAGAGCGCGGGAGCGAAGCCGCGCGGGCAAGAGCAAGTGTATTAAAGATAATATTCCACAACTATCACACAACGCCGTCTAGGCCCAAGCTAAGCAGAGCTTGACAGGGACAAATCGAAGAATACTTGTGATACTAACTCCAATAACAAAAGTCAAGGGCAGTAAGTTGATGCATAGAAAAGTGCAATCTAGACATTTAAAACAAAACCTAAAAGTTTGTATAACATGTAACAAACAAGAAATACCTGTTTCGGTATGAATAAGTAAAACCGTGTCCCCACTTTGTTGTGACGATTACTATCGTGTAGTTTTATAGTGTCGTGTCTTATACACCGTTAAATTTTAATCGTTTTAATCCCGTGGAGGGTCGATCCGGTACATGAAACACTATCGATTTGTAAAGATAAAATTAAAAAATAAAGTACCTTTTTTTCAAAACTCGTATTACTTTACGCATGTACGAAATTAAATTCTTTAAGAAAACGTCAGCTGAGAGAGTTCAATGACCTGTAGCTAATAGTCGGCGTTGCGTACAAACTACCTAGAGGGACACATGTACACATTTTTAATTTTTTTCCATTTTGGTGGCACAACTTTTTCTTCGATTTTCGTGATAATTAGAGACCTAAGACCCTAATTCTTGGGAAAACCGAGGTAAAATAAAAAAATAAAGTACCTTTTTTTCAGAACTCGTATTAATTTACGCATGTACGAAATTAAATTCTTTAAGAAAACGTCAGCTGAGAGAGTTCAATGACCTGTAGCTAATAGTCGGCGTTGCGTACAAACTACCTAGAGGGACACATGTACACATTTTTATTTTTTTTCCATTTTGGTGGCACAACTTTTTCTTCGATTTTCGTGATAATTAGAGACCTAAGACCCTAATTTATGCGAAAACCGAGGTAAAATTAAAAAATAAAGTACCTTTTTTTCAAAACTCGTATTAATTTACGCATGTACGAAATTAAATTCTTTAAGAAAACGTCAGCTGAGAGAGTTCAATGACCTGTAATTAATAGTCGGCATTGCGTACAAACTACCTAGAGGGACACATGTACACATTTTTATTTTTTTTCCATTTCGTCGCACAACTTTTTCTTCGATTTTCGTGATAATTAGAGACCCTAACTAACTCTTGCGGAAACCGAGGAGAAGAAACTGAAGAGAAGAGACTTTTTCCTCAGTTTTCGAGAAAATTAGGGTCCCAGGTCCCTATTTTCACGAAAGCCGAATGATTAAGTCACGGTTTCGCCTCCAAAATTGAAAAAAAAAATAATATTCACCCAAAAGCGATAGTCGTCGGACGATAAATTAACCGTTACGAACTTACGTACGATATAGTAGGAACGCGGCCTAAGTAATTACAGTCTTTTAACTTGACAAAGAAGTTAGTAACATGTTGTCTCTCGACACACAAACATGTGAATTTTACACATAAGTGCGACATAGTAGATACGTAGATCGATTGGTCATAATGTTTACTGATAGTGTAATTTATTGGTTTGTTGGTATTTTAAGTGTGCAGTGTGCCTTTGATCGGTTTGAAGGTATGATGTTTTGTTTTACTTATTCGTATCAGGGTTGTTGCGAATATCAGCATCAGCATCAGCATCAGCGGAACATCAGCATTATTTTCCGCATCAGCATCAGCATCAGCATCCGCATTGATTGTTGCTGATGTTAGATGCTGATGTTCAAAGTTCGTGTCGCGACATGACCGACGGAGGGCGGAGTTAATGGCACGTGCCTTTGTCGCTTCCGAGTTTTGGCCAATCAAAATACGTACATTTCAAAACAAATCGTCAATATTATTCTCTGTGATTTAGTCAATATTGCAAGCAAATGCAGAGCGTATTGTTTTGGTGCGTGTTTATTATTTTTAAAATGCCTCCTATATTAAAAAGCGGAATTTGGCAGTACTTTAAATTAGTGAATCAAGATACCGCAAACTGTATAATATGCAAGAAGAATTATTCACGCAAAGGACGTACAAATACGTCACTAAAAATCATTTGAGATCAATATATCCCGAAGAGTACGACAAGTTTTTAACCAGCAGCGAATCTGAAATAAATTCGACTAAGGAATGTAAGTAAATGCCTAAATTTCTTTGTACTTAATTATTTATTATTTTAACCTTCATAGAAACAAAAAAGTTTTAGTAAATTTACTTTTCATAATGTAGTTTTTTAGGGTTCGATACACTTATTTTATTATAATATTTACCTAAAAACTATGAAATTCAGTATTAAAAAAAAATAACTTAAAATCAGCATCAGCATCAGCATCAGCTGATGTAAATTACGAAAAATCAGCATCAGCATCAGCATCCGCTGATGTGACAAAATCCTGCATCAGCAACAACCCTGATTCGTATAAACTTGAAGTTATCAAAATGAGTTCTTCTTTATTTTTATTACACAGTAGCTGACCCGACATGTTGTTCTGCCTTGGATATGATTATATTTAACCTGTCAAACGTGCTGGGGCCAGGGTTCGTTTTTTTTTATTGTTGATAGGTTCGCGCTTGACCGCTATCTCACCTGATGGAAAGCGACGATGGAACGCGCTTAAAAAGTGAAAGTGCCATAAAACAGGGATTTTCTGAGGCCTACTCCTCCGTAACGGCTAGGTCAATTGGTTTGAAAAAAATATATGTTTATTATAGACTCATGAACAATAATATCAACATTTGATTTTTTCGTGCAATTAATACTTTTGTCAAAAAAAAATATTTAGCAATTTCACAACTTTTCGCAACTTTTCCCTACTCCTTCGAAACGGTTTGCACCTTTAGAAACATTTTTACACATAAAAATTGGTGGTTAAATATTCTTCAAAGTGAACATTGCATATGTAAATCAATCAATATCTCGCAGAGAAAATAGATTTAAAGCGCTTTCCGGGCGCTGCTGGCCGCAAATAAATGCACAGATTTGAGTACTGCCGCCTAGGCGAGTGCGAGAGTTGCGTTCACATAATTTCGGCCAGATGGTTCAAGGGACTATACGCCTTAACTAGAAGAAACCTATTCACTCTCGACTTAAAGATTCCCGGGTTGTAGCTATCAGGAAACACAGACTCCGGCAAGGAATTCCACTCCCTAGCCGCACGCACAATGAATGTGTTCCCAAAACGTTAGCATTAGCTGGTATCTTATATCTACATTAAAATCTACACTAATATATTATAGAGGTAAGTTTGTTTATTTTATTTTTTTGTTTGTAGGAGGTAATCTCTGGAAGTACTGGTCCGATTGCTAAAAATTTTTCACCGATAGAAAACTGACTTATTCCTAAGTGACATAGGCTATATGTTATGTACGCGGGCGAAGTCGCGGGCAAAATCTAGTATATTATAAAGAGGGAAAATTTGTATTGTTATGTGTATGTTTGTAATGAATAAACTCAAAAACTACTGTGCCGATTTCAATAATTCTTTCACCATTGGAAAGCTACATTCACTCTGAGTAACATAGGTCGTGATTATTGTTATTTATTGTCCGTGCGAAGCTTGGACGGGCCGCTAGTAAATTATAAAACAAAATTCCCCGCTGCGTTTGTCTGTCTGTATGAACGCCATAAAATGAAAAGCTGAACAGATTATCATGTTCACTTTTCACCAATAGACAGAGTAACTCATAAGGAAGGTTTATATGACAGAAAAGCAGAGAATTCCAATGATTTCTATCTAAAACCCGGGTGAACCTAGGGTGGGCCGCTAGTAGCTATTTAGTTCTAATATGAAAGACCAATTTTTAGGATTCCGTACCTCAAAAGGAAAGAACGGAACCTTTGCCTATAGGATCAGTTGGTTGTCCTTCCGTCCGTCTGTCTGTCTGTCTGTTTGTCAAGACCCTTTATCTCGGGAGCGCGTAAAGGTAAGGTAGGTTGGGGGAAGATCGGTATTGGGGTCAGAACGTATAAATCAATATACCACTTATTTAGCTTTATTTTTAATGCCAGCCACATTGCTGGGCATGGTGGAACATAATGACGCGGCACACAATATGACTAGCATTAAAAATAAAGCTAAATAAGTGGTATAATTTATATTTATACGTTCTTACCCAATGCCAATCTTACCCCAACGCACTATATCGAGTTGAAATTAAAACCATATATTTAGTTCTGCGGTCCCTTGAAGATGTGAAAACAAAAAGAAAGATATGGCCGTTTATGTCGCAAAAAACGTATATTTTGACACTTAAGGGAACCAAAATTGTCGGTTTGATAATGATAACGTAAATATAAGAATAAATCTGAAAACGGAGTTGTTACGTCACAAAAAAAAAATGCGATTTGAAAAAAAACTGAAACTCCAATTGGGAATTGAATTCTTTACGTAGGTATATAGGTGAGTTTCTACGGAACCCTCAGGGCGCGAGTCCGACTCGCACTTGCCCAGTTTTTTAGGGTTTCGTACCTCAAAAGGAAAAACGGAACCCTTATGGGATCACTTTGTTGACCGTCCGTCCGTCCATCCGTCTGTCTGTGTGTCTGTCAAGACCCTTAATCTCGAAAACGCTTGGAGGTATAGAATTGAAATTAAAACCATATACTCAGGTCTTCGGTCCCTTTAAGCTGTGAAAAAATCAAACTTCTAAGTTAATGAATAAAAAAGATACGACCGTTTATGTTGCAAAAAATGTATATTTTGATACTCTCAAAGATCGAAATTCATAGGGTACTTCCCGTTGACCTATAATCCTGAAATGTGGCATAAAGCAAGGCACAGGTATAGGAATAAATCTGAAAACAGTAAATTTGTTGTTTGCTACGGCTCAAAAAAAAAAAAATTTTGCAAATCGGAAAAATCTTCGCGACTCAATTTGGGAATTGTAGTTTGCCCGGAACCCTCAGTGCACGAGTCCGACTCGCACTTGCCCAGTTTTTTTATCTGACTGTACTAAATAGCTTTAATAAATATAAAAAAAAACCGGCCAAGTGCGAGTCGGACTCGCCCATGGAGGGTTCCGTAGAAACAAGTAACATAATATAAAAGTTCTTGGAGTTCGTTGTAACTTTGATCGATGTTTTAATAATATGTAGTGTATTTTTTAGATTTATGACGTATTAAAAAAAAAACTACTTACTAGATCTCGTTCAAACCAATTGTTGTTGGTAGTTTACATGGTAATGTACATTATATTTTTTTTTTAGATTTATCATTCTCTTGTTTTAGAAGTTACAGGGGGGGCACACATTTTACCACTTTGGAAGTGTCTCTCGCGTAAACTATTCAATTTGGAAAAAAATGATATAAGAAACCTCTGTTAAACCCAAGTGCCCGAACCGGGGCACTGGTTATTTGCAAAGGGTAATAGAGAAGCAAATACAGATATTTCGGGTAAATATATAATAATCCTGCTGGCATGAATAAAATAACAACCTTGGATAACGTTGGTTAGCATTGGTCACTGTTTGGCAAATGCGCCAACGTTCCAACGTAGTTTTCTTATCAAACACAATTACAGGACGGTAGTGGTTATTTATTGGAGACCTTATTCTGTGTATAGTAAATCATTTTTAAAGACCTATCCACAGATACCCCACACATATGGGTTTGATGAAAAAAAAATTTTTTAGTTTCAGTTCTAATTACCCCCATTTATTGCTTTGTTTCTATTTTTGTGTAAAAATCTTAATGCGGTTCACAGAATACATCTACTTACTAAGTTTCAACAGTATAGCTCTTATAGTTTCGGAAAAAAGTGGCTGTGACATACGGACGGACAGACAGACAGACATGACGAATCTATAAGGGTTCCGTTTTTTGCCATTTGGCTACGGAACCCTAAAAAGAGGTAAAGTTTGTTTTTTTTGTTTGTAGGATGTAATCTCTGAAAGTACTGGGCCGATTGCTAAAATTTTTACACCGATAGAAAGCTGCTTTTCCCCCGAGTCTATATTAATATGTATGCGGGAGAAGCCGCGGGCAAAAGTTAGTATAATAATATAAATTATTATTACCCGAAGTTGCCGCCTTAAATCCAGCCTAAAAAATAGTATTGGTAGCGCTTTTTGTCCCCACATATTATATTTACCGAATTGTCAGTGAAAAAAATATTGAAATAATAATAATTCGGACACTGCCCGAATCGTCAGTAAGTCAACAAAACGTATGTAGACCATAATTACAGATGCTATATACAAAAACAAAAAAATGATGAAAAAAATTCCGTTAGGTATAAACAGGAAAATATAATAAGTAACTTCATAAAACCGGTTGGAGCTTCTGAAGTTGGTAACGAAGATCACTTTAGTCATACTTCGTCTTTTGATACACGAACACACTTGACTTATAAAGTTTAATTGTTCAACATGATATTCAAGTATTTCCATTGTGTTTTTTATTTATTTTTATTTTGTGTTTTGAGTGTGCAGTCTGCGTACGTTCAAGTTGAAGGTTTGTGATGTTCATTAAATTTTTATTTATTTATTAAAGCTTTATTTATGCTCTTAACACCTGCCCTGCGTTCAAATTTGAGTTTTGAGTTAACTCTAATGACGTCTCATTGGGTAATTACTATACCCTGGTACAGTAGGCACAACGGATCTTGAGCGCTCGGCGTCAGAGTGGGGATCGCTTTGCGCAATCGTCTTCGTTGTTAGATACATGCAGCAACGCAGGGAGCGAATGAGGAGTGACGTCTATGATTCGATGGCGCGGCGAGCCAATCACTGACACTCCCCGCCCCCGCGTCTCACTTCGCATCACTAAAGAGACCGATATTTGACTTCTGCGCAACCGCTCAAGATCTGTTATGGCAACTGTTTGAACGCGAAAGGAGTTCAACTGTCAATGTCAAGCATATTGCCGCTTACTCCAACCTACCCTGCTCAGAGTTAGAGTTACTTGGGTTAACTCTAGGGTAGCTATTCGAGTTATAAAAGATGGACCCTGGGTTGTAGGTACTCTACTCGACTCTGGTTATTTTTGAACGCACTACAGGGAGCGCTGGCTTTAAGTAAACCTCATGGGTCCTCATGCTCATTTGATGACTCGAAAAGTGGCAAATTGTGAGAAGATAAAGAGAAGATAAATGCACACTCTTTTTTTTCGATGGGAAAAATCATTCAATGACATCCCCCGCTCTTGGGCGGAGCGGGAGATAGTGTCAGACTCTTACTGACTAAAAGACCCACCCTGTTCCTTCTAGCCTTCATACCGGGGCTCGAGCGCCCTTTCGGATAACCCTGGCCCCAGTAGGCTTCGACCAATCGACCGCCAAATAAATAAATGTTCTACTTACATACTGCGTACTTATATGTGTGCCTTACGTCTCAACCGGCGCTCTAAACCACTGAACGGGTCGTCGGGTAATAAAAAAACGCCCATTCCTAAAAGGCGATTACTGATCTGTTTCTTGAAGTGTATGCTCAGGGGTGCTTGGTACCCATTGTGTATTTGTCATGGGTGCTTGAGCCCCCGAGCACCCATGGAGTCGGCGTCCCTGCATAACTCTATAAAGGTGGACTTAATGCCTTGGGCATTATCTACCAGTCGACCTTAGGGTGGTGCAGAAACAACATGGTAGGTGCAACTTAAGGGCCAAGCGCCCGAAAAGTGCCATAAAACAGTGATTTTCTGAGGCCTACTCCTCCGTAACGGCTAGGTCAATTGGTTTGAAAAAAATATATGTTTATTATAGATTCATGAACAATAATATCAACATTTGATTTTTTCGTGCAATTAATACTTTTGTCAAAAAAAAAATTTAGCAATTTCGCAACTTTTCGCAACTTTTCCCTACTCCTTCGAAACGGCTTGGACCTTTAGAAACATTTTTACACATAAAAATTGGTGGTTAAATATTCTTCAAAGTGAACATTGCATATGTAAATCAATCAATATCTCGCAGAGAAAATGGATTTAAAGCGCTTTCCGGGCTCTGCTGGCCGCAAATAAATGCACAGATTTGCGTCCTGCCGCCTAGGCGAGTGCGAGATTTGCGTTCACATAATTTCGGCCAGATGGTTCAAGGAACTATACGCCTTAATAAATAGACAAACAGAAGAGAGACAAATACAATAGTAGATAAATATATACTTAGATGCATACATGTAAATTACTTAGACACCGCAGTCCGTTCGTCTGTCTGTCTATCACCAGGCCGTATCTCTTAAGTCGCCATAACAAAGCCTCCTACAAGGTGGACCGATGACCTGGGGCCCAAGTCTGCTATTTTTATAAAGTCGTCATTCCAACACGATTCCATTGTCATTTTGCTAAAAGTTTGTAATCTGCTAATTTATAATGGTCGACCACTGATCGGTCAATGGTCTCGTGATAGAGTTGTGGTAGAATGAAAAATCGAGCTTATTAAAAGAAATGACTGCACAATGACGTTCTAATGGTAGGTCACTGATCAAGGGAACTGTAATTTTTTTTGCAAATTACCGCATACTTCAGACATTCATTTGTCAATATGTACGAGATTACCATTATATGCCACTATTTCCAATGGAGTGTCAGTGGTTGAACATTGGAAAGTCATAATGATGCCATTATTAGTAGATTACCAAAACTTGTCAAAATCAACAATTATGAAATCAATGATGAACCATTCTGACACTATTGTAACAGCTGATTTGAGGCCCTGGTAAAGGTTACGGGAATCCGATGGATGCGAGACGTACAGGACTGGTCATTGATCGTTTCTTGTAGTCATTGTTTAAACTAATTACAGAGCTGGAAAAGTCATTCAATGATTTCCCACGCAAAACAAAATAATTACTAATTATAAATGTTAAAACATTTAGATACAGTCGTAATTAAATTTATGCGATTATTTACTTATTGTCCTTGAGAACCAAATACATAATATATAGGGTTATTTGTAAATCACTAGCAATAGCTCAAGACTATGTTACTAACATCATAAACAACAACTTTGTGATCAAAAGTATCAAAATGTTTGAAGCACGCTGTGTGACGCCGCTCATACGCCGTGTCCGTTTACCGAAGCCGCTTCCGCTCGCCGCGCCGCGCCGCTTCGCTAAGATCAAAATCGTAAGGGTCAACTCACACCGAAAGAGCGGCGAAGGGCAGGGAAGCGCAGCGACCCGTTTACCGTTTATAGAATTCGCCGGAATTCCCGCGGCTCCGCGGGCATCCGCGCGACTCGTTCGAGTTTCTCATGCGATAATAAGTATTATGGAAATGAAAATAAAGTTAAAATTCATATGACACTGAAACTGCGCTCCGTTTCGCTGCGCTTCGACGCTCTTTTGGTGTGAGTTGAGCCTAACCCTGTACCCCTAGCCAAGTTGATAATCTGCAATCGTTAACGCTAGTAGAAAGTTTCAAATGTACGGGAATGACGTCATCCAACGCTCAGTCACGTGGTCAGAACAAAAGATTCGGCGACGCGGCCAATTCGAAGCGTTCGACACAAGCGCAACGGTTGTAACTTGGCTAGGATACTTCAATTAATATAAATTTTATCTTTAGGTGAACCGTGCCAGATTGATGAACAAACCTGGGGGAAGTGTGCGCATATATCTAGATGCCTTTCAGCATTCCTCGGCCTGCAGGAAAAAATACATCCAGAGGTAACAAACCTTCATCCTCTATTACCATTATTTGATAAGTACCTAGTAAGCGCAGGAATTACGTGACTTGATTCTGCCATCACCTTTCCACAATGCGTTCCAAATGAGATCGCCCGCCATGTTGTGACGTCACGATTCACTGTCAAATCGAGGAAAGAAAATTTTAAACATTAATAAATTTACGAAAAATTTAATTTATTTAGGAACTGTAAACGAAAAGAATTTAATCAGAATCCAGTTCTTCAATTTTACTCATCTCTAAGTTCTTCAATTTTGCCAAAATTTCTTCGATTTGACAGTACGACGAGACGTCAAAACATAGGAATCGGTCCTATTCTCATTTGGAACGTGTAGTACGTACGATGAGTGTCCACCCTTACATTGTTGACACCTTTACGGTCCGTACCGTCCGGACTAAAGGTAGAACTAACGCTCCGCCCCAGAGCGGGAAAAGTCATTAAATTATTTTTTTTAAATTGGGATAAACTAGTGCTTGACTGCGATCCCACCTGATGGTAAGTAGCGATGCAATCTTTGATGGTGAGGCGCACTAGTTTATTAAGAGCCTATTCACTCTAGCCTTGAAGACACCCAAATTATAATCGGACGGGAAGACCGCAGCAGGCAGACTGTTCCAGTTCTTCGACGTACGCGGTATAAACGACGAGGCGAAACGCTTAGTCCGGACCGTAGAGGTTTCAACAACGTAAGGGTGATATTCGCCGTACGTCGGGTTGTCCGATGGTAGAATTGCGATGGCGGAATCAAGTCATGCAATTCCTGCGCACACTCTCCAAAATGCATCCTGTAATACACCGAAAGGCTGGCTACCCTACGATTAAATGATTTATTGCCAACTTAAAAAAAAACCCACAGACGGTGGAGCAAAATATTATAAGGAAAACGGTTCTTACATATTTTCCTATGTACTAAAGTCATGTGACATCACCGGCCAGGTAGCAAAAACTGGTCATATCAGTTGAAAACTGTTTGGTGCAGCCGTGAGACACGATGTCTTTTTTTTTTCTTTATGTTATGGGGTTTTATCCAACCCCATTGTACCTTACTAACCGACTTCGAAAAGGAGGAGGTTCTATGTTCGGCTGAATATATGTTTTTTTTAGTCTATTTACACATAGTATAATCATAAACATACTCTTATATTAAAGGGATTTACTGCCTTAACTTCTGTAATTTACTAAATAAATTGCCGTAACGGATCTTGAGCGCCGGCTTCAAGTTGCGCAGAAGTCAAATATTCGGTCTCTTTAGTGGTGCGAAGTGAGACGCGGGGGCGGGAAGTGTCAGTGATTGGCTCGCCGCGCCATCGCGTCATAGACGTCAATCCTGATTCGTTCCCTGCGTTGCTGCATCTAACAACGAAGACGATTGGCTCGCCAATGTATGGAATGCGCAAAGCGATCCCCACTCTGACGCCGAGCGCTCAAGATCCGTTTTGGCAATTGTACTATACTAAACGCATAATTTGTGGGTTCACCTACAAGTTATGCGTTTACTGTATGTCCAATATGTATGTACTGTATGTCCAATCCAGGTCCAGGGAATGTTATACGCTGATTATGATTTGCATCCACTGAAGAAACAGTCTTTTTTAGGGATCCGTACCTCAAATGGAAAAAAACGGAACACTTATAGGATCACTTTGTTGTCTGTCTGTCTGTCTGTCTGTCAAGACCCTTTATCTCGGGAACGCGAGGAGATATCGAGTTGAAATTAAAACCATATATCTCAGGTCTGCGGACTTTTGAAGCTTTAAAAAAATCAAATTAGATTACCGTCGAGGCGGTATTTAGACCCGAGCCATGGCGAGGGTCTTAAGAAAGTCGAGAACGGTAATCATTAATTACTCACGTATACCTATCATACGACGTTTTTCAATACACTTGTGAAGAAAATATTTGTAAAACTAGTAAACTTTTGTGGTGGTAAAACACTGTTTTCATATGCATATAATGGTTTTTTTTTTTTTTTTTTTTATGGTGGGAAAAAATCATGCATTGACATCCCCCGCCCTTGGGCGGAGCGGGAGATAGTGTCAGACTCTTACTGACTAAAAGACCCACCCCGTTCCTTCTAGCCTTCATACCGGGGCTCGAGCGCCCTTTCGGATAACCCTGGCCCCAGTAGGCTTCGACCTGGCTGGGTCCCTGCTGTTGCTGACAACTCCTTGAGGCGCGCGGGAACAGTGCGCGCCGTCGACGACTTGGGCTTGGTCCGGACAGTTACCGGACGGCCGGACAGTGAGCTACCCATTGCTCACTGTCCGCAAGCCCGCGTCTACGTTGGCCGGAAATCGGGATCAGAATCCCGGCGACGGCGGCGGCGATGACGCCGTTGCCTGATGCGTTCGGCCTCCTCCTTTGCGAGCATTACTGCTTCGCAGAAGTCGGCGACCGTCTGCCACTCCTCCTCGCTCCGGACCATGGCCTCAACCAAGGCCCGGCGCGAGAGGTCTCCGCCGCCGATCGCCCCCACGAGGGCACGGCGATGCTCCGCCCAAGCAGGGCACACCTCGACAGTGTGCTCCACCGTGTCCTCCGGGCGTTCCGCACAGTGGCGACACCCGGGCGTCACTTCCGCATGAATCGAGTGCAGGAAACTCCCGAACGAACCATGTCCGGTGAGTACCTGCGTCATGCGGAAGGTAAGGACGCCGTGAGGTCTTTCCAGCCACGCCTCAAAGAGGGGACTTACCGCCATAATTGTGGCGTGCCCAGCACTGGGTTGCGATAGTCGCTGACGCCATTTCACCATGAGATCCCGCCGGAGCTCTGTCCGCCATGCCGTGACCTGTCGCGGCAGCGGACTTTCACCCCGGCGTTGCATCTCCACGCGCATATCGTGCATGCGTGCAAGGACTGTTGCCTCCAGATCCCACGGTGGTAGGCCAGCCAGAACGCTCGCCGCTTCGCGGGAGACCGTGCAGTATCCCCGCACCATCCTTATCGCCATGACCCTCTGGCAGGCGTTCAGTATGGCCGCCGGTTGCTTTTTCAGCGACGGCGCCCACACCGGCGCCCCGTAGAGGGCCATGGACCGAACGATCCCCGCGTAGAGCCTCCGGCAGGAGGCGTCTGGACCCCCAAGGTTGGGCAGGAGCCGCTTGAGCGCAGCCCCAGCCCGGTTGAGTTTGGGAGCCAGACGTCGGAAATGCTCCACGAAATTCCACCGGCTGTCGAGGACGAGTCCCAGGTACTTCATCGTCGACCCGACACCGATGTGAACTCCTCCTACCGTTAGTTGGGAACTCAATGGCGGCGCGTTCCGAGACCGGCGACCGTGGAAACACATCGCCTCGGATTTGTGAAGCGCCACCTCGAGTCCCAACTCCTGGATCCTGTCAACGACCATCGCAACCCCGCGTGTCGCTAGAGCGACCGCCGCCTGGTACGACTCTCCCCGCGCTAGAACCAGCGTGTCGTCTGCGTAGCAAACCACGCTGACCCCGTCAGGGAAGTCGCCGCGCAGCACGTAGTCGTACCCGATGTTCCACAAGGGTGGCCCTAGTACCGACCCCTGCGGAACACCGCACGACATCTCTCGACGTTTTCAGTCTCCCTGGTGACCGGGGTAGACTATAAACCTATCCGACAGATAGGCCTCGACCACTCGACAGAGGTATTCGGGCACCCGGTGGTAATAATAATAATAATAATAATAATATTTATTTGCAAAAAACACGGTATTAAAAGGTGTTATAATACAAAGAGTCCAAACATGTTTTGCTTAATATTAAAGCATGCAAAATTATAGTATCAAGATTACAGTTTATGTTCAAGAAATTCTTTAACACTATAGAAATTATTTTCATTCAGCCACTTATACAATTTAATTTTAAAATGTCTGCAATTTAGTACTTTAAATGTATTTGGTAATTTATTAAATATACGCACACACATAGCCACACAGTTTTTATTATATTTAGCACTCCTGGGCATCTCGTCTAGTACCAGTTTGAATTGGTCACGCCGACTTCGTGAACATACATCTTCCGCTGTTTTGAACAGTTCTTTGTGTTTCTGTACAAACATACATACTTCATATACAAATAGTGAAGGCAATGGTAGCAGACCAAGCTTTTTAAATATTGGTTTACATGATTCATCTGATGGAATTCCGTAAATGGCTCGTATACATTTCTTTTGTGCGATAAATGCTCTATTAAAGTCGGTACTATTTCCCCATTTTATTATTCCATACCGCAACGAGGATTCCACATACGCTCGATATGACATTACAGCCGTTTTTATATTTGTAATCTTCTTAATTTTTCTAAGGGCATATACAAATTTATTCGCTTTGCTACATACATGCTCAACCTGTGCCTTCCAGTCCAAATGTTCGTCTATTACTACGCCTAAAAACTTAGTTTTTGTCACCTGGTTAATTTTTGGTATGTCCATCTTAAAATTGAATTTATTATTATAATATTTGTTAAATTGTACATATACAGATTTGTCAAGATTAATAGATAGATTATTATTATTTAACCAATTAATTAAGTCAGCAATTGTATTATTTATGTCAGATTCATGGTCAGTAGTCGATTTATGTTTTTTGTCAGTAGTTACGATTATAGAAATGTCATCAGCATAAAGAAAGCATTTGTGCTTAGTCACATCAACAATATCGTTTATGTAGAGGAGAAATAAAATAGGCCCCAATATGCTACCTTGAGGCACACCACGTTTTATATATTTATACTCAGACGTATACTGTAACATATCTCCATTTCCGTCGAGTTTGGAGACAGTGACACACTGTTGCCTGTCAGTTAAGTATGAAGATATCCATTGATGTGGCAGTCCCCTAATTCCGAGAGCTTCTAATTTTTGTAATAAGTTAACGTGTGAAACTAAATCAAACGCCTTTGATAAGTCAAAAAATAGTCCTGTTACCAGCTGGTTGTTATTTATACCGTTTAGTATGGTTTTCAAAAGTGAAAAGATAGCCAATGTAGTAGATTTACGTTTTTGAAAACCAAATTGTTCTTTTCTTATGATATTAAATTTTTCGGAGTAGTTTATTAATCTATGATACATACATTTCTCGTATATTTTTGACAAAATGGGTATTAGCGTTATAGGGCGATAATTGTTCATATCATATTTTTCACCCTTTTTGAACAATGGTTTAACAATAGATAATTTCAAAGCGTTTGGGAATATTCCCTGTGAAAAGGATAGGTTAATCAAATATGTCAACACTTTACTTATTTCATTGGAGCATGTTTTAATGACTTTGGTGTTTAATTCATCGTAGCCTTCAGAGTTGGTATTATTTAACGATAGTATATGTTGCCGTACCTCACTCTCAGACATTGGAGTGAGGAACATCGAGTTGGCAGTGACGTTTTCATTGCGATAACTATTTATACTATTTTGTATTGGAAAACCGTCTATAAAATTATTGTTAAATGCAGAGGCTATTTCTGCAGGTTTTGTGAGTATAGCGTTGTCAATATGTATATATTCAATATTATCCCCATAGTTCATATTGTGTATTTCATTTTTTACAATGGACCACGTGGCTTTACATTTGTTTTTATTGTCATTTATAAACTTAATGTTAGCATTCCGTTTAGCATTATGTATACATTTTTGCAATAAATTGGAATATGTTGTATATTTAATCTTGTTAGTTCTATTTTTGTTCTTATAATACTGATATCGTAAGACTCGTTTAGTTTTAGAACATACTTTAAGACCCTTAGTCATCCACGTTCGTTTAATATTATTGTTTGTATTTATCCTAACCCTTACTTTTGGAAAGCAGAGATTATGGAACAGGCATATTAGTTCATGAAAACGATTGAATGCCGTATTTGCATCGTTTTCTACATATACATCTGACCACGTTACATTTTGTAAACATTCTTTAAATTTATGTATGTTACTTAAACTGTAATCTCTTTTGTAAGTATGAAATATTGCCGCTCTTGTCTGGATTCGCAGGGGAAAACTTAACATTTGCGCTGTGTCGTGGTCAGAGAGATGAAGTGGTAGTATTTGTGCGATTGCGTCAGGTATGTTGCTTAATATGTGATCTATACAAGAACATTTTCGAGTGGCTACGTTAATATGAATCTTTAGGTTGTGCGTGTGTGCAAGGTCTTGCAGGTCTTGTGTGATTTTGCCTTTTTTGAGGGTATTTATATTGAAGTCGCCTGCTAAAACTATTCTCGTTTTAGAATTGTATTTTGTGAGTAAGTATTCTAAAATATTATTTAACTTAGCTAAAAATTGGTTAGGGTCAGACTGTGGGGTTCTGTATAAACAAATAATTACCAATTTTTCTTCAGTTAGCTCTATTCCGCATGCCTCAAAAGTATTTACAGATGCATACGTTTTTAATGGTAATTCTTTAAATCCTATACCTTTCTTAATTAGTATGCAAGTGCCTCCTCGATGTTTTTCCCTGCAAAAATTGGTTGCCATTACGTAATTGTGTAACTTGAGATAGCTCTCTTCTCCTTTTTTAATAAATGTTTCGGAGAGACAAATCACATGTGGGTCATTGTTTAAGTCTCTCATCTCCTGTAACGTTAATTCTAGAAGCTCTTGTTTGGATAGTACACTTGCAATGTTTTGGTGGAGTATTCTAAAACTATGTGATTTAGGCGCTGCATTTTTAGGCACGAAAAAATGTGTCGTTTTTAGTGTTACGTTGAAAGTAGAAAGGTATGGTACCTTTTTTAGGTTTTACGGACGGTGTACTAGTAAAATTAGTCAACCCGAGTTCTTCGCTGTTGACAGTTTTAAAATAATATGGAATAGTACCTTTTTTGGGTGGTACCGGAGTGCCCTCCGGATCGTACTCCAGGGCAGGGAGTTGAAGGCGTTGGCAATGTCCAAGGACACTGCCACGACACACCTGCCCCGGGACACCGCATCCCCCGTCGTGAGGGCTCGCACGCGCATGATGGTGTCCACCGTAGAGCGCATCCTGCGAAAGCCGAACTGTCCGTCCGAAAGGTCCGGCCCCACCCGTGTTAGGCGCCCGACGAGACGGTTTGCAATGACTCGCCAATATATACCTAAGTGCAGTGCAATAAGAGTCACTTTCTGAGCAAGTGTGTCGAAAAATATACATTTCGACACTTTCGAGAAAATCAAAATTCATAGGATACTTCCCGTTAACCCAGAATCCTGAAAGGCTTAAAGCAAGGTTTTATAGCACAAGTATAGGAATAAATCTAAAAACTGTTGTTACGTCACAATTCTTTTATTTTGCGTTTCTGAAAAATCTTCCGAGAATTCTTTTCGGAATTTTACTATTTACATAGGTAAGTTTATATGAAACCCTTGGGGTGCAAGTCCGACTCGCATTTTTTAGCGATTATTTCTATTATTAAAAAGAAGAAGAAGAAAAAAAAAGAAAATACGTTTATTTGGCACACAGGTACACACAATGAGATAACAATTATTATAGTATTGAAACTTAAACTTAAAGATATCTACATGGTATGTCTCACGGCTGCGCCAAATGGGCCCAGTTCAGCATGATGCCAGGGCCTCAAGTCTGCTATTACAATAGTGTCAGAATGGTCTATCATTGATGTCATAATTGTCGATTTTGACAAGTTTGGTAATCTACTAATATAATGGCGTCATTATGACTTTCCAATGGTCAACCACTGACACTCCATTAAAAGAAGTGACATAGAATGGTAATCTCGTACATATTGACAAATGAATATTTGACGTTTACGGTAATCTGCTAAAACTTTGACAGTTTATTTGATCAGTGTTTTACCATTAGAACGTTATTGAGCAGTTGTTGGTTTTAATATGCTCGAAATTATCATTCTACCACAATTCTATTACAAGACCAGTGACCGATCAATGATCGATCATTATGAATTAGCAGATTACAAACTTTTAGCAAAATGACAATGGGATCGTGTTGGAATGACGAATTTATAAAAATAGCAGACTTGGGGCCCAGGCCACTACGTAGCAGTTGCCTGACGCTGGTTTTCAACTGAACCTTGCTATGAGTCTACGGATGTTAATCAGTTGTTAGGTGTGAGATAAATAAATATTTGTATATTATTATATTATATGTAGGTATAAATTAGAAATTATTAATACATCTCGAAATCGCCCATCGCTAGGGGACCCGCCATCCAGCCTGACATTGAAATAATGGTTTGGACTATCTGCCTCTCTAGTACGTACTGGTGCGAAACTAACATACACCATCATGAGCCTATAAACGGTACTATCGCAACCCAGTGCTTCTGCGAAGCAGTAATGCTAGCAAAGGAGGAGGCCTACCGCATCAGGCAACGGCGCTCCCGCCACCGATTTCCGGCCACCGTAAGCGCGGGCTTGCGGACGGCGAGCAATGGGTAGCCGACCGTCCAAAGAGTTGTCAGCAAACCGTAGGAGAATAAAGTCATATTTCATAAAGGTTTCTTAGGAATGGCTCCACGGGTATACAACAAACTGCCTAAATTTTTGCTAGAATGTGACGATCTTAACGTATTTAAAAAAAAATTGCATATTTTACTGCTAAATAAGATTTATTACACAGTGAATGAGTACCTGTTAGACAGGAATTTATGTGTACAATAATGACAAGGGTTACTTCTTTCTGCGTCCGACTTACTTAACTTAATCTACTTATTGTATTTATTTTGAGTTTGTTTTTATTTTGTATTGACATTATTTGTTTGACTATATTAATTTTATTTTGTTTTTTGTTGACATTATTATTATAATCTCTGACATATATTAAGTATCCATAATGTTTCATTTATTACAATTTATTACAATTTTGCATGCCTAATTTGGTAAAACACAGTTTGCTGAGCATTCACATGACATCCAGAAATGTATAATTGATTGTACTGTTTTCTGCAATGAAGATTTTGACTTTGACTTTGACTTGACTTTGAGAACAGCAGGGTCGAAGCCTACTGGGGCCAAGGGTTCGTCTGAAAGGAAGATTCAGCCCCGGTATGGAACGCAACGAAGGAACAAGAGTGGGATTTTTAGGCGCGGACTTGCGGACAGTGAGCAATGGGAAGCTCGCTCTCCAACCGTCCGGAAACTGTCCGGCCCGAGCCCAAGTCGTCGACGGCGCGCACTGTTGCCGCGCGCCTCAAGGAGTTGTCAGCAACAGCAGGGGCCCAGCTGGTTCGAAGCCAACTGGGGCCAGGGTTACTTTCGAAAGATAGCTCAGCCCGATGAAGGCACGAAGGAACGGGATGGGTTTTTAGTCAGTAAGAGGCAGACACTATCTCCTGCCCCGCCCAAGAGCGGGGGTTGTCATAGGATGATTTTCCCACCAATAAAAAGCCTATAGGCTGTAGGGGGAGGCAGGAAGGTACCATTGTGAATTTTCAATTTGCTATGCTTAATAATCTTTAAACGTTACTTTTCCAGATATGTTCATTCCAAAGTACAGAGCCCGTGGTGTGCTGCCCTGATTGCGAACTAGTCAACGATACAAGGTATGTGTATGGTGAATGTTTGCTTTCTCATCATTGTACATAATAATATTCCACAACTATCACACAACGCCGTCTAGTCTAAGCTAAGCAGAACTTGTGTTATGAGTACTAGTCAACTGGTAAACATACTTATTTATTTCTAAATCTATTTATATAAAAGAAAGTCGTGTTAGTTACACTTTTTATAACTCAAGAACGGCTGAACCGATTTGGCTGAAAATTGGTGGGGAGGTAGCTTAAAACCAGGAGACGGACATAAGACCTACTTTTTTTTTATTTTTTTTAGGGTAGAGTAGAGTAGAGTAGGGTAGGGTAGAGTAGGGTAGAGTAGGGTAGAGTAGGGTAGAGTAGGGTAGGGTAGAGTAGGGTAGAGTAGGGTAGAGTAGAGTAGAGTAGGGTAGGGTAGAGTAGGGTAGAGTAGGGTAGAGTAGGATAGAGTAGGGTAGAGTAGGGTAGGGTAGAGTAGGGTAGAGTAGGGTATAGTAGGGTAGAGTAGGGTATAGTAGGCTGAAGTAGGGAAGAGCGGGAGCGAAGCCGCGCGGGCAAAAGCTAGTAAGTATATAAATATTATAGATAAATTACACCCAGACACAGAATAAATGATCGTGCTCATCACACAAACATTTCTCTTGGGTGGGAATCGGACTCACGACCTCTGGCATAGCAGTCAGGGCCACTAACCACTAGACGAACAGGCTTGTCGAAAACAGATAACATTGTATAACATTGTACACTATTTTACACCAGATAGCTGTGAAATTGCCTGGGTACCTTAGTGTCTATTTTCCCTTGCACGTTAGAATTCAGGTTTTCAAAAATGTAACTAGATGGCGTTGGTTTCTTCCCAGCTAAATGGCGACCAAGGCAATCTCACAAACCATAAACTTGACTTTTAGTTTGACAGAAAATATACACATGCGTCATCATTATCGTCAACAACTGAATGTGAGGGTAGATTGATAAAAAAATATGAGACACAAGCATAACTAATTTCGTGATTCTTATCAATGTTTGTAAGCGGGCACGAATATTGCGTCTAGCGTAACAAGTAACGTTAAATTTCGAGTCAGTTCATTAGAGTCCATTTGGTTCAATAATAACAACAGCGACTTATAAAGAATGTGTAGCTGGTTCAAATCTCATATATTACAAATCTTTTTTTTTTGTTTTCCAGCTTTTGTGTTTTAGTTAGGTATTATTTATAAACATTTTGAAAAGGATATAATAATGGTATAAAAAACTACTTATTAAGCAATTTTGTTTCTTTTGCAGTAAGACTACTGATAGCTTAATGTGGTATTTTTATACAAGTTGGCTTAGTGGTCTATGTAAAGACTTTGACGCTGTAAGGCACGAGATTAAATCGCAAATCTTGTAAATTTTTTTGCTTTCCATTTAAAACATTTTCAAAACGTTATTGTAAGCTACAATCAACTAACTAGACATTCTTCAAACATATCTGGAATAATTTCGCTTGACTTGTATTAAGTGGGTAGTCAAGAGAATTTGGCATATTCATCATAAAACTGGTATTCAATTGTTACTTATTTAAGGGTACAGAAATAAAAATGAACCGTTCTAATAACGCAAAAACCAGTCGACACTAATTGCAGTGACGTCATGTAAACAATTTTTAGCCCGTAGCATTTGCTACGTGGTTAATCCGCCACTGGCACTATTGAAATAAATAAACTGTTTTTGTCATGTTCAAAATTGTATTACCTTCAAATAATTCTATCCTTTCATAAGCAATTTAATATCTTCACTTCTTTTATGTGTTTTACCTTTATATATATAGTTATTTAAATTACGTCTATTACACGAATACTTAAATTATCTTTGTATGTAAAATTGTAAATATTACATATAAGTAATATTTAGTTGTTTTTCATTAATGTTGTTATTTATTTTTAAAATATTAATTTAAATTGATTAATTTAATTTAATATACATTTTAATTTGATTTAAAAAAAAAAATTCAGTATTCTAAACACAAACCTACTAAAAGTATCGTGACGGGTTTGAACTTACGACCACGTCCACATAAGTCTCCAGTTACAACCATTAGACTATTTCGACTTATGGAATAATGTTGAAATGAACAAGTGCATTACGTAACAGGACCGTATTCACAACCTTACTTCAAAGTTACGTCTTAAAGATCAAATTGTCATAATAGTATTCTATAATATTTGACCACCTTGATAAACTCATTTGAATTAGCCCCGAATTGAATACCACTTATCTTCTGCTAATTGCAGAAGGTTCAAATTCGTCTAACTTTTAGGATGTCTTATATTATCTACCTTCTACTGCCAGGTGGGTCAGATTTCTGGTTCCTCTGTGCTTTTTGTAAGTTATGAATAACAAAAAAAAATCGGTAGGATTTATATCGAAGCTGACAAGTGGATATTTAATTGTAATATAATATGACTGGCCTGTTGGTCTATTGGTTAGTGGCCCTGACTGTAATGTGGGTTGTGGGTTCGATTCCCAACCAGGACAATGTTTGTGTGTTGAGCACGATCATTTGCTGAATCTGGGTGTAATTTATCTGCAATATTTATGTTTTTAGAAATATATAAGTATGTTTATCAGTTGTTTAGGACTCGTAACACAAGCTTTGCTTAGCTTCGGACTAGGCGCCGTCGTGGAATATTATTATTAATATTCAAGTCGGTAGTTACTCAACAATAGGAAAAAAAGCAGGTAAACAGGCTCATCAAACAAAAAGGCAATAATAAAATAATATAGATGTTTATTTCTTACAGTTTACTATTCAACAGTCAGTTTATCGAATAAGTATAATATTACTTGTAATTTTTTATTGAGGCCATAGCTTAAATATTCGTTTCCCAAATTGGAAAGAGGATTGAAGCTTATGTAACCTTAACAAAAACAAACAAGAGGCAAGATATTTAAAAAAACCTACCAATTTGCACAACAACATATCAAATGTTTAGTAGGTAACATAAAAAACAAAATTATGTTGTGTTTTAACTTTAAGTGTTCATAACTTTTTTAAATTATTTCAAATACATGTATTAAGTAAAACACACATAACGAGGTCTCCAGTACGCACTGAGTAAATATGTAATATTAATTAAATAATCATTTATCAATATCTCGTGTAATCACCATTTTGGTAAATAACAGCTTGCATTTGGGAACGCATTGAATTAATCAAATTTTTACACAAATCTGATCCACGAATACTCTCCCATATTTGTAAACAATGAGCCTCTAACGCATCTGGAGTACGCTCGTTTTGATTATTCCACCGTTGAACAATAACACCCCACAAATTTTCAATTGGATTTAAATCCGGTGATCTAGCAGGCCAAGGAATAGCGCAAATGTCATTATGTTGACGAAACCAAGCCTGCACACTGTGCGAACGGTGTAGGTATTGGACAATTATCCTGCACAAATGTTATCTGTTGCAATTCTTCGCTTGGATACACAGTTCAAACCAGTTCGAACTGTGGGCAACATTGTCTCCTCCAGCACTTCTATATAATTTGCACTATTTGCTCGGTTTGGTATTCTCACTAGTTCTCCCGGATCGGCTGCACTCATCCATCCCCACATGTTCACCGTTATATGGCCAGATTGCCTATTGGGCACTAGGTGATCACTTGTGTATCGCGTATTATCTCGACGCCACAAACATAATCGACCGTGTTCACTGGACTTAAAAGCTTTTTCATCAGTAAAGATGACATTACTCCAATCAAAATTTAAGTGATCCATAACAAACTGCAATCTTGCTCTTTTATGGTTTTCCGTAAGCAAAGGTTTCACAGCATGCCTCCGATAATGCAGCCCTCCACTATGAAGAGCACGACGGACAGTATCGACGCTTGTGTCAAATAAACCAGCATAGTGGTTCGTCGGCAAAAATCCATTTTCTTCGTACTCCCTTACCATGGTTTGACGATGCAACATGTTTATAAGTTTTTGTCTACCAGTTCTTTGACAGTGTTTCAAAGAACACTCTTTTTCAAATCGTCGTACCCATAGAACAACTGTTTTTCTCTGCAACAATAAAACAGAAATATATAATAGCAAATAATGATTATTATAAAAGAGTTTTTTTGTTATATAAAAAGTGTAAAATAAGATTACTTACGTTTACACCGGTCTCTCTGGCTATTTCTGACAAATTTTTACCTTGATTATGCAAAGCAATTATTTGAGCTCTTGTTACTAAGTCTATATTACAATTCATACTCATTGTGATAAATTCACCTGATTAAAAATAAAATTGAACGAAAGGAGCTCGAACGAAGTAATCAAAATGAACTTAGCTTACAATCAATTAAGCTTAGTCACAATTTTGTGGTCGAAGTATTATTTATACTACCTACTAATTATCTATACATATAATAAAATCGTAGGAAAGTCAAAACTGTACATGAATATTTTTTAAAAAGAATACTTGGGGCGTGATCTATAATCGATATCGAAGCCAAAATTATAGTTTTTAGAATTTTTGTCTGTTTGTCTGTTTATCTGTTTGTCTGTTTGTCTGTATGTATGTCCGGGCTAAACTCAAAAAGTACTGCATGGATTTACTTCAAATTTTGCATAAATATTACTAAGAGGTCGGGTCAACATATAGGCTACATATTATCACGCTATCACCTACGGGGGAGGAGCTGTGAATCTTTATTTTTCTTAAGCATTCTGTGACAGCGTGTAATCTAACGATGCATATTTAAATGTTGTTTTTGAGTTAGCCATGCTATTATCTAGCTTTACACCATTAAAACTACGCCATTTGGGCCCCACTTGGGCAGAGAAACATAGTTTAATGAATGTTAGTAGTATAGAGACAATTTTGAAGCAGCGCCATCTATGAGATTTCATAAAAATCAAATCAAGTTACATGTTAACACTTTTTGGAAATTAATAATTTAAATTTGATCATGTAGTTAGTTATTCTTAAAATTCATAGATGGCGATGTGATGTGATGTGCATTTTCTTCATAAAAGTTGTATCATATAGTTCGTTTTGACAAATTCAAGTTCCAACAAAACCCTGAAAAAACTTGAGTAGAGTTGAGTAAGACAATTAAAAAAAAAATGCGGTGTTAAGTATTACATGGTGACATTTTTCCAGCTCTGTGAAGTCGACCAGTTTGCGAGATCCCTTACGTATGACGAGGTGCCTTCATATTACACGTACGACAAGCAAAGTGGTGTATTTAACCGACATCGACGAGGAGGTGCTGTGGAAGGTTTTCCGGGAATTTTCAAGGAGGCCGCATTGGGTAGGGTTTATACCGTGCATCCAAATAATGGCGAATGCTATTTTCTGCGGTTGTTACTTCACACTGTCCGAGGCCCAACGTCTTTCGCCTTTCTGAGGACATTTGATGGCGTGGAGTATCCCACTTACCACGCAGCCTGCGTAGCACGTCACCTTCTCGACGGTGACCAAAATTGGGATCCTCGCGGAGGCGAGCGTCAGTGACAGTCCCAGCCGCATGCGTCATCTTTTTGCCGTCATTTTGATGTTTTGTGGAGTCGCGAACCCGGTAGCTTTGTGGGAGAAGTATCGCCATCATCTGTCTGAAGATTTTCTACGACCTTTGAGGCGTGCTACTGGAGACGAAGTCGAAGTAACTGATGAACGCGTGCTGAACACCTATCTCAGTTCACTTCAAGATGTGGTCATTTCTATGGGCGGCAATCCGCTTATCGAATATGGGTTACCAGCTCCCCAATCATCACCGCATCAAGGCCGTGGATATCGGGAGTATAACGCTGAAACAAATTACGAGCCGGGCGAAATGACCACCATACGAAATGACCATGTCACCGTGTTCTCTTAAGAGCAAAAACAAATGACACCGTACTTGAAAGCGTTGGGCAAAACCAGGGTAAAATGTTTTTCTTGGATGCTCTTGGTAGAACAGGAAAAAGATTTGTTACCACTGGCATACTTGCAGAGGTCAGGAGGCAAGGCAAAATTGCTATTGCTGTAGCGTCGTCGGGAATCGCTGCCATACTGCTTCCGGTGGCAAGACAGCACATGCCATGTTTAAAATTCCCATCGATTTAGAGAGCGCCGAAACACCTGTTTGTGGTGTGTCACGTAACAGCGATAAGCGACACGTGCTCAAGGATTGCTCTCTGATCGTATGGGATGAGTGTACGATGGCCAATAGGAAGGCAGTTGAGGCCGTGGACAGAACCCTGCAGGACCTCCGCAGGAACGAACATTTGATGGGTGGTGTCACAGTTCTGTTCAGTGGCGATTTCCGGCAAACACTTCCCGTGGTGACGCGGGGATCGAGGGCTGACGAGGTGAATGCTTCGTTGAAACGATCTTCGTTGTGGTCACGAGTTCTTACGCTGCGCTTGACCATTAATATGAGAGCTCGGCTCGGCGGCAATGCACGAGCATTGCAAGAATTCTCCGATGTCCTTCTAAGTCTTGGCGAAGGCACTTTGACAGGTGGTACTTCCAGAGTCTCTCGGTAGAGTGGTATCCAGCTTAGAAGAACTCATTTGCTGTGTGTACGGGGACATCAGTCGTATACCGCACCAGCTTCTTGGGTGTGTGAGCGATAACGCCGACACCCAAAAATGATCAGGCTGCAGCAAATAACGAATGCATTCTCTCGGAAATTGAGGGGAATGAAGTGGTCTATACCTCGATGAACACTGTTGTCGAGCAAGATGACGCCACACATTATCCTGTGTAATTTCTGAACTCCCTGTCAGCAAGTGGACTCCCAGCGCATACCATCAAGCTGAAGGTCGTTGTCCCGATTATGCTTCTTCGGAACCTACCTCCTCCGAAGTTGTGTAACGGGACCCGCCTTAAAGTCATCTCGCTCCACAGACAAACTTTTGAGGCGGAAATTCTTACGGGTTGTGGCGTCGGTGAGGCAGTATTTATACCACGCATTCCCCTCATACCTCACAATTTCCCGTTCCAGTTCAAGCGCGTACAGTTCCCTGTGAGTGTTTGCTTCGCGATGACCATTAATAAGTCACAGGGGCAGACACTGAGGGCAGCGGGTGTCGACCTCAGGACGAGTTGTTTCTCACACGGGCAACTGTACGTCGCTTGCTCCCGTGTCACCAGTACTGACTCTCTTTACATTTTGGCTCCTGGCAGCATAACTACCAAAGTAGTTTATAGGGAAGTGTTGTAAGGTATGATACCTTTGTACGTATTTTTACTCTTTTGTGTCCGGGAATGTATTCCTGCATTATTTTCTCTATTTCCTTCAGTCACATCTTATGACTGAACTCAGCAGGATTCCCATATAACTCTCTCTTCACTTGCTTCGTTTGCAAAAAAACTTATATTTTAATAATTTTAAAAGTGGTTTACTTATAATACTATAGCGACACTGGCATCTTAGGTATTTTTGGTGCTGTAGAGCCTTCACGCAGACGACGTCGCGGGCAGCAGCTAGTTATTTATAAATCCATAATCAACCTACCCTCTCAAGTTTTGAAATTGATACATAGACAATCAGATATTTATAAATTGATATTCAATTTTAATATTTTCATCTCTTTATAAAAAAATATAAATTATTTCAATGTTTAAAGAAACAAAAAAGAACTACAAAAAAAAAGCATTTGAAGCGCAGCAACGCCACCTAGTAGCAGTATAATATAAAGTTGTCGATAACAACATTTCAATCTGATTTTACGCTAGATGGCGTCATTTCTCGCTTCACACGATTTTTTTTCTGTACTATCCAACCACTATTGCAGCCGACCGTACATCATTGTAGAGAGTAGTGATAGTGTTGCCAGGCGTCCCGATTTGTGCGGGATGTCCCGATTTTTAGGGGTATAGGGACGCGTCCCGATTTGCACCTGATCGGGACGCTAAATGTCCCGATAAATCAAAAACCCTGGAACTCAAAAAGCGACTGAAGAAGTCTGGGTTTTACTCAGTAAAAGTTTGACACGCCCTCTCGTTCCACCCCACAGTGGAAGAAGTCATTAGAAAATTTGCCGCGTAAAAAAAATCTTTATTTATAAAAATATTTGTCCCGATCCAAAACCATAAATCCCGATTTGTTTTACCATCTGTCCCGATTTTTATCCAAACGAACCTGGCAACTCTTAGTGGCCGAGTTCATTACCATTGCTCTCAAAACGGTGAAGGAAAACATCGTGAGGAAACCGGTATGTCCTAGAACCAAAAATTCGAAGACATGTGACATCCATTAACCCGCACTGGACCCGCGTGGTGGTTACGGCCCATTCCCTCTCCTAGAGAGGAGGCCTGAGTCCCAGCAGTGGGAACATTAAAAAGGCTGATGATGATGACATCATTGTACACCATTTAACAGAAACTTCAGTATATGGATACAATGGCGGTCTTGAAGCGAGTTGCCATGACCAACCTGGAAAACTGTAAACAGACTCTCCACGCAGGTTGGGCGCAGCAAAGACGATCTCCACAGGTGGGGGTTCTCGGATGGTTCCGATCTTCAATGTTTGTGCGGCGTCTCTCCGCAGACCATGTCCCACCTTCCGTCCTGCACCACGTGCCATGTGTCCTGCTCACGTAGGGACCTAATGACAGCATCAGCACGGCATTGCCGTGGCCGAAAATTCCACGAATTGTGTCTGTAATTTCCACGATTGAAAGGTTAAAAAAATGCTTGCATATACGATTATACTACAAACTTAGTCCAGAAATTATTTTGTACAACCTTTTTGTCTTTTTTGTACAAAAACTGTTCTTTCCATCATGTTCAAAATGATTTTCCTAGAAAGTCCTTATAAAGTTCTACTTTTCAGATTTTTTTCATATTTTCTAAACTTATGGTTCAAAAGTTAGAGGGGGGGCGACATTGTTTTTTACTTTTGGAGCGATTATTTCCGAAATTATTGACATTATCAAAAAATGATTTTAGTAAACCCCTATTCATTTTTAAATACCTATCCAACAATATATCACACGTTAGGGTTGAAATTTAAAAAAAAATCACTTCCCACTTTACATAAGTATACCCTAATAAAACATTTTTTTCCAATTTTTATTTCACCACTTTGTCGGCGTGATTGATATACTATTGGTACCAAATTTCAGCTTTCTAGTGCTAACGGTCACAGAAATTAAGCGAGGACGGACAGACGGACAGACAGACATGGCGAAACTATAAGGGTTCCTAGTTGACTACGGAATCCTAAAAAGGGGATAGTTTATGGAGAAAATATTATTAAAAATTTTACATTTTAAATATACGATACATCTATAATATAAAAATGAATCGCTAAATATGTTGCTAAGCGCCAATCTCGAGAACAGCTGAACCGTTTTCGCTAATTCTTTTTTGTTGTGCGTGTTATTGTGAGGAGAAGGATCTTATGGAAAAAGAATGACAATTAGGGTAGTGTAGAGTAGAGTAGGGTAGTGTAGGGTAGAGTAGGGTAGAGTAGGGTAGAGTAGGTTAGAGTAGGGTAGAGTAGGGTATAGTAGGGTGGAGTAGGGAAGAACAGGAGCGAAGCCGCGGGCAAAAGCTAGTAAGTAGATAATAAAGAAGAGGACGTAGTGTGATTGATGACCCCCCCCTTTTTTTTCACGCCTATATTTCTCATAGGCAGAGCTTAGGTTGTTCAAAAGAGTCGAACTTGCGTTCCACCGCAGCGTTGGAACGCAATGTCCAACTGCGTATGTCCAGCAGTGGGCTGAAGTAACAACTAAAGTAAACAATGACTCTCGTAAAGTTATACATAATTTTTTTCTTATTTTTGTTTTAGGAAAACAATCGTTTCCAATGATGGAGCAGTTTTCTTCAGGAGCGGTCAAAAGGCGAGAGACAGTAAGTTATCAAGAATTTGTTGTCACTGCAGCACTGGGCCACAAAATTGATAGATACAGTATTACTTAGATTACATTAATTTACCTTCTAGCTTCATTACCAGATCGGTTCGATACATCCCACCCCCCTTTTCTTTCACTCAATCATCGCCTACACGTATAAACCGAGCAATTTTACTTGTTACGACAATTCTGCTGTGATCCTATGAGGAGTTCTGTTCCATATCTTCGAAGTTCATGACCAGATCATAACAACTTTTATATAGGACCAACTTAGAACCATAACCTTTCAATCAAAAAAATAATTTTCAAAATCGATCCACAATTGACCAAGATATCGGTGAACATACATAAAAAAATACATTCAGCCGAACATAGAACCTCCTCCTTTTCGAAGTTGGTTAAAAAGTACATCAATAGAAGCCTTGCACATTTAATCGAGATTCTGAATGGCGACAATTTTTCTGAAAAACTTTTAAGGGGTTAAAAAACACGTATTTCCTGAAACAAGTTTTGTGAAATATTCGAGTAAATCACGAAATTACCGAATGGCTACAGAGTTTTCAGGCGTTATCTCTCTTTTTTCGTATTGCCTCTTCGCCAATCATCGCGGTGGATGGCATTAGATGAAGCAACAAGCTTTGACCATAGTTAACTGGAAAAGAAGCTTCCTAAAAGGCTTTACTATACCATCCAAGAGTACAGTACCTTGATGCAATTTAGCTGAACTTTTTACCCAAAAATGTACTGTTACATGCGTGGGTAATTAAATGCCGATTTACTAACAGAGAACTTTATTCACCACAAACAATAACAAATTAGTCCAGTCAACAATAATCCGAATCACAATTAACACTAGAGTCTGTTCCGTTACACTATCGCTTGGGTCGTTAGATAAAATCAATTCACACACTTAGGTAGTTCGCTCTTGTTCGCAGTCGAAATCAAAACTGACTCACTTCCGGTCGGGAGCCCGTATTTATATGCGGAACACAGAAAATTCTAGATACCGATGTCTCAAGATCACTCTCGAATAATAGAGTCGCGTCGCGACTCGCGGGGCCATAAATCATTTTTATTGCGCGATGTACCAAAAGTCACTTTGAGGAAAGTATCATTTCCCTTATCTACCAACATACCTACCTACTATAATTATTTGAATAATAATAATAGTTGATGGATGTTTCGAGATTTTGCCAGGCCTATGTACCTTCCCTTATTCTAGATCCTTCGAACAGCAATGCGTTTTAATTATTGGATGCTACTCATTATTTTCTCGAAGTGTTCAAGTTTAATGGCGTAACAGTACAAAAATAAAATGATTTTTGTTTCAGAATGTATCGAGCACCTGCTCCAGCTGCCTCCCTCGTGCTACACCAAAGGCATGGCGGGCTCGTGGGACTCTGACAAACAATGCCAGAAGTACAAGAGGAAGGGCAACCTCGGCCATTCCGTGGCGGTGGGCGGGAAAGACGCCAAGAGGTCTGATTACACTCATATGGTGAGAACTGACTGTTTTTGACTACTACTAGTCGAATTACTATTCTATCTATCTATCTATCTATTGGAGCCTTTTTTTAGGTGGAAAATATAATCAACTAAATGACTTTTCCCGCCCTTGGGCGGAGCGAGAGGGCGAGTCAGACTTTTACTGACCAAAAGCCCACTCTTGTTCCCTCTTTGCAATTGTTCCAGGGACCCTGGGGTTCCCTTTTGGACAACCTATGACCCCAGTAGGCTTCAGCCCTGCTGGGCCCCTACGATTTTGCTGACATCACTTTGAGGCGCGCGTGGATCACTCCGTGGACGACTTGGTCCCGGTCCAGACGATTACCGTATGGCGAGCTACACATTGCTTGTCGTTCGCAAGCCCACGCTAACTGTGGCAGAAAATCGGGATCGGAGTCCCGGCGACTGGGGCGTGAGGAAGCCAGTTACCTCACGCTTGCGGCCACCTTCTTCGCTAGCATTACTGCTTCGCAGAAGGAAGCGACCGCCTGCCATTCCTCCTCGCTCCGGACCATGGCCTGTACCAAGGCCCGGCGCGAAGGAACTTAAAAGTGGGTTTTAATCAGTTAAAATGAGTCAGAGACGCCTGAACTCCGCCTTAGAGCGGTAGAAGTCTTTGGATGATTTTTCACCTATAAAGAGTTGGTTGGGAAAAGGTGTTTTTTTATAATTGACAGGTACCTCGCGTTTGACGACCATCTCACCTGATAGTACCTAAGCGATGATATGGTGGACGATGGAGCACGCTTGCCTAGAAGTAACCTATTCACTAAGGCGATTAACACACGGCACCGCGCACCGCCGCGGAGGGCTGTGGTGGTGAAGCGGATTTCTTAGCGGTGCTCCGCGCGGTTAGGCGGTTTATGCGCCCAACCGCGCGGATGGATTTAACGCAATTTTGACCAGTTTTATCACATCCACTGGCGAAAATGGACTCTGAAGTGGTGGCAGCATCTGGCTTTTATGGCGTAGAAAGAAAAAAGTAAGAAGTTATTGAGTTCATCCATTTTTACGTAGCAGAACTCTAAATGGGACTTTCATGTTATCCTACAAAAGTTTGAGAAAACACGAAAATATTTTTTTTGAACTATACACGAATGTCCACTTCTTCATTTGATTATTTGTTAGCAAAGATAAATTGCAACACGTCCTGCATCCACAAAAATCCGCGCGGTTATGCGGTGCCCCGTGTGTAAGGCGCCGCTCCACCGCGCGGAAATCAGCGCGGAGGAGCGGTGGTTGCGAGAGCACCGCTCGACCGTGGCTCGACCGCGCGGTCGGGCGGTGTACGTGTGTAAGGTATCAGCGCGGAGGGGCGGTGGTTGCGAGAGCACCGCTCGACCGTGGCTCGACCGCGCGGTCGGGCGGTGTACGTGTGTAAGGTATCAACGGATTTCTAAGTGACCAATGTAACATGAGATCCGCTTCACCGCCAACCGCGGCGGTGCGCGGTGCCGTGTGTTAATCACCTAACCTATTCAGTACCCCTAGCCAAGTTGCTAATCTGCAATAGTTAACGCTAGTAGAAAGCTTCAAATGTACGGGAATGACGTCATCTCAACGCTCAGTCACGTGGTCAGAACAAAAGATTCGGCGACGCGGCCAACTCGAAGCGTTCGACGCAAGCGAAACGGTTGTAACTTGGCTAGGGGGGGGGGGGGCAGGTTAATGAGATGATGATGCTTAGGTATGTTAAAACTTCGTAAAATGTTTCAGGCGCTGCTTGGATACGGCTATGACAGAGATTCAGCTCAGTGGCAGTGTGGAGGTTCACTGATCAGCGAAAAGTTCGTCCTGTCTGCCGCTCATTGTATAGCGGATTCAGTCCTGTAAGTAGAGACCACTGAACAGATGAAAGAGATTAGAATGACCTTGTGGGCGGGACAGGCGTGACACTGCTCATAGTTCAACTACCAATAGCAAACTTGCGACCTACGTGTGCGTGGTCTGTTAGTTGCGTAATGCGCGTCCGTATAGGTTTATTGCCTGTAGTGGAGTTCAAGGGTGTAAGACAAGCGGCGACACTCGCTGTAGTACAAATCGGAAAGTATTTCCTTTCTAACCGCTTTCATCTTTTCTGTCGTATAGACCTACCGAAGATACAGTTTCGTTTTAGTCAGTTTCGGTCAAAAATACTGGTTTCGACTGAGTTCCGAATTCGGCCAAAAAGTGATCGAAGATTCGGCGAGGCCAGAACTACCGTCTTTGAGCTGACGGTTGTGTTAGAATGGGTACCTAAAAAATGACTGATTCTACGTGTACCTATTATAATTTTTTCAATACACTTGCTCAGAAAAAACCTTATTATTCAACCTCTCCCCCGCCATAATTATATTACATGTATCGTATCAGGATGGGCGCAGGTCGTGTCCCGCGAGTCGGTCAACCCCCGTTTGTTTATTTCAGTGAGTGTAGATAGTTATTGAAAGATAAATAAAAAAAAAAATATGGGCGCATATGAAAACAAATTTTTACGGCCACAAAAGTTTACTAGTTTTACAGTTATTTTCTTTACAACTGTATTGAAAAACGTCGTATGATACACGTGAGTTCCGGCTCTCTGAAGACCCTCGCCATGGCTCGGGTCTAAATACCGCCTCGACGGTAATCACTAACATTACACACTTATATCATAATGTACTATTATGTAATTTGCCTTTAGTGTATAAAGTTTTTATAAGACGTCTAAATTGAATAGACGTTTCATGTCGGAGTGCCCTGCCGCCGAATGTTGACCGTGCCGCAGCCGGCCGCTTGCAGTACGTTAGCAGTCCGACAACAAGCGCCTAAATTGAAAATATATCTGGCTGTCGTGCATTTGTATGCCAGTGATTCGCTATTTAACACCGAATTGAACACGTAGTGCTTGTGACGTTGCCATCCTGTTGTCGATCGTTCACCGAACGGTTGCCGCACCGCGCGCCATCTATGAAAAATAGATCGTCGGTACGGAGTACACGAAGTGCGATCACTCCCCGCATCCGCACTGCAACAGGCCGTCAAAACGCTTAAATAGATAGCGCCCTTAATTAGTTTAGTGTTTTTATTTATCTTGTTTTATCATTATAAGTTTTATTAAAAAACTTGGACCACGATAAAAGTAAGAATTACCTAGAAAAAAAAAAAAACAAAATTGGAGAAGTGGATTGAAACGGTTCTTTATTTGGTTTCAGGGGGCCAGTGAGCTTCGTAGCCTTGGGCATCCTGAAGAGAACCGATCCTGACAACTTGTGGCACACCTACGACGTGAAGAGAATCATCTCCCATCCAGAATACCGGTCTCCTTCCAAGTACCATGACATCGCGTTACTGGAAACTGTCCAACCGTGAGTTCATCATATATTCGTCATCATCTGCTGGTTTTTCACAACTATCATATCATGAAAAATGACAAAGTTATAAGCTTGTTTTGTCAGCAAAAATATCCAGGCGACTGAGGGGTTGTTTTACACTTGCACCCAGCTGTTTGGTGGCGCGGCCTCAGATCTTTATCCCTGATTCCCTGTTTTATGTTCCAGAGTAAAATACACCAAAGACGTGTTCCCAGCATGCCTGGACGTCCAAGGTGTTATCGACACTTCAAAAAACACTGAAAAAGACGATAACAAGCCGTTCAATCTCGAGGCTCTACTCATGAGTCTTGAACTCGAGGAAACTATGGAGGATCAGAGTAGGGCGATTGCTACTGGTTGGGGCCGATTGGGGAAGAATAAACCACTGGCTGATAATCTTCAAGAGGTAAGGTGCTGTGTTCAAGCGGTTTCTTTTTCGGAGGGTGAAAATCATTTAGATGACATCCCCTGCCCTTGGGCGGAGCGGGAGATAGTGTCAGACTCTTACTGACTAAAAAACCCACCCTATTACTTCGTTGCCTTTCATACCGGGGTTGAGTTAGCTTTCGGAAACAGACCCTTGGCTGCAGTAGACTTCGACCCTGCTGGGCCACTACGGTCAAGAGGTAAGGTGCTATGTTTAAGGGGTGGGAAATGGGAGTGGCTAACTGGTGTTTTAAGACATCGTCAATTAGTGCAAGTGTGCAAAGAAGAATGGCAGGCGGTAACCTCCTTCTGCGAAGCAGTAATGCTAGCAAAGGAGGCGGCCGCAACCGACCGGTCAACCGTTCCGATCGAGCTCAAGTCGTCGACGGTGCGTGTTCCACACGCGACTCAAGGATTTGTCAGCAACCGTAGGGGCCCAGCAGGGTCGAAGCCTACTGGGGCCATGGGTGATGCGAAAGAGATCCCCGGGGCCCTGGAACATTGGCAAAGAAGGAACAGGAGTGGGTTTAGTAAAAGTCTGACACTATCTCCCGCTCCGCCCAAGAGCGGGGGATGTCATTAGATGATTTTTCCACCTAAAAAAAAGTGGTTTGTTGACTCTTTACGTAAATAAAAACGATACGTCTCAATCAGTCTGCCAATCAGTCTTTTCTTTGGTATTGTTCGTCAAGTCGTTAAGCTTCTTAGTAGTCCTGAGTTGAATTACACGAATACTGACAAATGCTTGCACTGACTGCACAGGTTCACTCAAATCTTTATGGCTCTTTCTTCAAAAGACCATCTGAGACACTAATCTGCATGGTTCTCATATGGTTTGACCGTCACATGTTTGCTGTATTGACTTTAAAAGAAACTTTGATCCCTGAGTTTGTTCAATGGTGTTTCTTCTTAGGGTAGTCAGAAATACCGGCCGACAAGAAATACTGACGAAAAAAAATTTTACGTGTGAAAGTGTCTTTTTAAAACCTATTTGCAAAAGAAATATCATTTATCATAATGAACCTCACAAACCACTCACCGTCCGCCCGTTTGACAAGCACCGAACGACTTAAAGATATGTCAGTAGTTAGCTGTAGGGGGGCAGCAGGGCCGTTAGAAGCATACCTATATTTTCTGCTCTCACGGAAGCAAAGCCACTGAATGAAGCTTAGCTTTAAAAGGTGTAAGGGACAATCCTCCGCAAACTTTAAGGGCTTGCTCAGTAGACGAAACTGAACAACCTTCCACAATTATTTTTTTTCAGTTAACGAAAAAAATAAACAGCCTCACCATACAAAATTATAAACTTGATTGGACAGTTTGTATGGAGAGGCCGATTTATTTTTTCGTTTCCTTAATGTACAACCACCCCTTAATAAAGGTTGCGGCTGTACATGAATATATGGTAAATTAAAAGAACCTTAACTAAGACCTATAAGCCCTACAGTCCCTACGACCCTAAGTCCTATAAGCCCTACAGCCTTAACCTACCATATAATTTGTAATAAATAAATATATAAATAAGTACAGGATGTCTGCACCAAGAGACCTAAGGTAACAGACGGATAGTGGTTAGGAATTCCAGGTGAGGGTGAAGGGTAAACTCACTGCCAGTCCAGCAGACTCACAGGACTGATCAGAGATGGCTAAAGGTGTCTTGGCCACAGTGAGGGGTAATGAAACCAGAATAAATTCTAATCTGATTTATTTTACAAATATTACAGCTTATATACTACTTTTTCTTAATACACACAAATGTACAAATTATTATATTATTATTCTATGCGTGTAATATGCAACTATGACAATATTTGAAGTAGGCCGCGCGTCCACCGACGAAGTGCTGAATCAATGGTCAAAGGTAGCATTGAACACTTAAAGAAAAAAATTGTTTGTGTTGTCTATTTTTATACTACAGCATTTCATTATGGTGCATCCGGATCTGGTGAAAGCGCCACTCGCGAGCCGTTCGCGAGCCGCTTGCTAGCTACGCGCTTGTATTTCATGTTCGTACGAAGCGCGAGCGGTGCATTCGCCAGATCTGGACACATCATTACAATCTTTGTTTCAAATATATTTTTCTAGGTCATGCTGCAAAGGTTCTCTGATGAGAAGTGCTTCAAGCTCTTCCCCCCTCACCGACTTTTGAAAGATGGCTACAATGCTAACATGCAGATGTGTTACGGAGATGAAAATGAGCCCAGGGATACGTGTGAGGTAAATCTACACTAATATCATATCATCTTATACATTGTTATTTGTTTAAAACACTGGCAACCCGTCAGGACTGTGTTACTAACATCATAAACAACATCTTTTGTTATATACTATCTTATTATATTCTATAAATATAGACCTTCCGCTGGCAGATTAATGGTCCAATCTCTTACCCGACCAAGTTATCCCGGTTAATTTCGTGTTTCATCTGACGCCCGAATTCTTAATTTTTTATTCTTTTATTTTCCTATTCGGTGGAACACACATTTTTATAATGTATTTTAAACACACTCTGTTGGTTGTTACAACCGACACACCAATTTTATTCATTTTTTTTTTATTACATTTGGCTATAAATATTCTTATTCTTAAAAATATTCTTATTCTTATAAATGTACCTCTTTTAAATGAGACTTGCATCTGCAGCGACATCTATGACGCCACATAGAAATTAAAATACAAAACCCTTCATTGCAGTACTAGGCGAATATCACACGAATGATGGCGGCCGTGAAGTTAGCCTTTGCGAACGTTCGCGCCCACTACACTCTTCTCGCACACGCACGTCGCCATTTGGTTCCTAAAACACGTTACTGCGCAGCCTTCTGCGCAAACTTCACGGCCGCCATCATTCGTGAATTGTACTGTACGCCCTTACTTGCGGGAGTGCAGATATGCATCATCGTGCGGGTTTTTTACGCACTCACACTCGTGGTTGCGTTTTGTAAATTCACGCAGGCTCCGACTCATTTCATACAAAATCACGCACGGCGCTACGAGACTCAGTGTGCCATACCTTGCGTGTCGCCCCGCACCCACGGGCGTGTTCGCATATTTCTCCGCTTATATGATGTATTTATTTTCGTGTGTTGGTCTATGCGTGTTTTCTTTATAAACGGAGATACTTACAAGCGACGTTAAAACACGCATTCACGCGCTACGCTGCTTGGTGCGTAGCAGTGTGATAATCGCCTAAGAGTTCTCAGCTCACCCCTCAAACCCCAAGCGAACACCGGCGTTCGCGCGTGATTTCGCGCCATTCGGTTGAACACTAAAATTATTAAAAGTCCGCGTAGATTATTAAATTTTTGAGCGTTTTATTTATTGTTTATGTATCTAAGAATGTAAATAAGAAATTCTTCATAAAGTAGTCTGTAAATTTCGAAAATAAGCAACCTGTCCATTTTTCCCGTATTTATACCTATTTAAATGCTTGGGGTCTCAGGGGTAAATCATCTATGGGGTCCGAACAACGGACCAAAAAACACCCGCCTTGTCGGGGGATCTTTCATTTTCAACGGAGATTTCCGGGACTTTCCACCCAGTTCTACATACCTCCCCATCCTTATTTTTTAAACCTCTTTGAACACGATCACGAAGTCATATTTCTATATCCTCAGGGTGATAGCGGCGGTCCTCTGCTGGTGAAGTCGCAGATCTCCGACTGTCTCCACACCGTGATAGGCATCACGTCCTACGGCAAGACGTGTGGCTACCTCGGAGACGCCGGCATGTACACGCGGGTGTACCACTACGTGCCCTGGATTGAGAGCGTCGTATGGCCTGGGCCTTATTGAGGAATAAATCCTGAGTAGCTATAGCTTTTGTGTTTTATTTCATAAAACTGACCTCTACTATTAACCTCTCAGCTGTGAGCCCGTAATGGCGCTAGTGCAACACATGTTACGAATTCGCGAATGATTCCCGCGCAATTTTGGCGCTTCTGATTAAAACGATGATATCTTCGAAACTACGTTAGTTAGCTCGCTACCGGTTATATTATCCGAATCTATTTATTTATTTATTTATTTATTTAACACTTTATGCACATGGGTACAGAGGAGGACTTAATGCCTTAGGCATTCTCTACCAGTCAACCTTTGGGTGATGCGGAGAAAAAGTAGTGGTAGGTGCAATAAAAGAGTGAGAAAAAGGCAAATACAAGAATTTAAATACTAATAGACCATAGAATAGATATACTAATAAACCATAGAATAAATATATACAACTATACAATATATACTCAAATTAATACCCTACATAAATGCACTAAAATAGTCAAATAATTGGTCCAAATCGACAATAGAAAAACATTAACGCTGTGATGAAACTACTGCCAACTTTTTACGAATCAACTCGCGAACTTTGATTTTGAATGTAAATCTGCTTGATGTGAATCGTTATTATATTACCAAAAAAGATATGTATAGATTAGTATAGTTTTGTCTTGTAATGTATTAGTAATTGTACAGTACAATTCACGAATGATGGCGGCCGTGAAGTTTGCGCAGAAGGCTGCGCAGTAACGTGTTTTAGGAACCAAATGGCGACGTGCGTGTGCGAGAAGAGTGTAGTATGCGCGAATGTTCGCAAAGACTAACTTCACGCCCGCCATCATTCGTGAATTGTACTGTATGTTCAGTATGAGAGGCACAGATTCAGGATAGCCGCAGCGGCTCTCCTGCAGGCAGACATTTTTATAGAGAGCCGGAGCGGCCCCACGCCACAGACAAAAATAATTAATTAAATAAAAAATATTATTTAATTCTAGGGAACATGTGTGACATTCACCAATCTGCACTGGGCCCGCGTGGTGGATTACGGCCCATTCCCTCTCCTAGAGAGGAGGCTTGAGTCCCAACAGTGGGAACATTAAAAAAATGCTATTTAAAAGGCTGATGATGATGATGATGATGACCTCTATTATTTACCGCACTGGCCTGGCGGCCGTCACTGTGCTTTGACTGTGTAGCGAGTGTTGACGAGTGTCTACGGGTACTAAAACCAATAATGTCGCGCCACTTACAATATAAATATGTATGATCTCATTTTACATAGGTTTTATATAATTTGTGAAGCAAGAATAACACGAAAATAGTTCAAAATACTTCAGAGTACCTATCTGTCTAAAAAGTCACAAGACTTGGGAATTTTGTTTAATATTTAAACATTTAAAAATACTTATATGTTACACCGTGATTGCACATTCAGTTTTGGAGTCAAGATCATTATCTTCAACTTCTACTACTATCCCCAAAGGTTAAATAGGTTCACGCGTGAGTTTGTGTCACTTATACAGGTTTATGTTTCTCACTTATAGAGGTTTTAGGAGGAAAAAATGACAGGACCTGGCAAATTTATTCCCAGTTATCACTTATCTACAATTACCAGCACGGATTTCAAGTTGCGCAGAAGTCAAATATTCGGTCTCTTTAGTGGTGCGACGTAAGACGCGGGGGCGGGGAATGTCAATGATTGGCTCCCCGCGCCATCGTGTCATAGACGTCACTCGTGATTTATTCCCTGCGCTTGCTGCATCTATCTAACGACGACGACGATTGGCTCGCCAATATATGGAATGCGCAAAGCGATCCCCACTCCGACGCCGAGCGCTCAAGATCCGTGCTGGTAATTGTACTCAGGTTTTACGGTAATTAAAACATTGTGGTGTATGGTCTAATCTTTCTATGGTCGTATATTTCTCAGTCCGGCCCCGGCCACACGACGCTCTCGATCCAGGCCAGGTAGTGGTGCACGCGGGAGTACATGCCAGCATCTCCGGTGTACCCGCACGCTCGCCCGAACGACGTCACTCCTATCACCGTGTGCAGGCAATGGGCCACCTGTGACCTCACCTGCAGAGGACCACCGCTGTCGCCCTGAGGGAACCAATCAACATTAGGTTTATCATTCCTGGGCAGTGAGATTGTTGATGAAACAAGGCATTTATTATACTACAAAAACAACAACAACATACAACAACAACAATATACAACAACAACATACAACAACAACAACATCAACAACATTCGTTAGTTAGTTACATTAGTTTTAGTATATTCAAAACCCGAAACACACGTCTAGTATTTTTATGTAAAGAATCTATGTAGGTACTATGTACTAATTTCGATTTTTTTGGAAAATCACAAAGTATAAACTTGTTATGTCAGCAAAAATACATAGTCATCGGGCCATCCAGGCGACTGAAGGGTTGTTTCGCACTTGCACCCAGCTATTTGCTGGCTTCTAATGCCCGCTATGACCTGCCGTTACCTGTGTTGTGCTTAGTGCCGGTGGTGTTCAACTTGGTAAACTTTTAAAATATTTTTGGGAAAAAATATAACACGGTGTAAAAACTATTGGAATCCATTCAGTTACTGATTCTAAACACACTATTTACACAAAAAATAACGTATACACCACAAATTTTTAATTATTAAAAATACTTAAAAGGCTTATTAGAAAAACCCTTGTTATTTTTTAAGTAAAATCTCAATAAATAATATTCATAAACAGCAAAGTTATTAGCGTTGGTTTTGTCCCAAAATGTTACTCAATTTATGGAAATATTGTGCAGGCTACTGATTAAATGAATAAATAAATGACAATTATTGAGGAAAAACAGTGCCCGCAGTATTTTCTACTAGCAATTGTTATTGTATGATTGATTCTATGATGAATTTACCTTTCCGTGGTCAATTTTAGGATTTCGGTTTTTTCTACTTTTGACTACAAAAATATGATCAGTAACGGGTACAGATAGAGCCCCATTTTTTTGTGTACTAATTAAAAAGTAGGAGTGTAAAACAAAAAACTGACTGACTGAAAATGCTTTGAATCTTCATAAATCCTTGCATTCTTGAGAAAAAGGGTTTTGTCAGACGGACAACAAAATGATCCTGTGAAGGTTCCGTTTATGCCCTAGCTCTTACCAGTAAAAAAGGAGTCAACAGCAAAGCATCCAACCTACGACCAAAAACTTTTGAAAAACCGGTCAAGTGCGTGTCGGACGAACGCACGAAGGGTTCCGTACCGTCCGTAGCAAAAAGGGCATAAAATCACATTTATTGTATGGGAGCCCTTAAATATTTGTTTTATTCTATTTTAGTATTTGTTGTTGTATCGGCAATAGAAATACATTTATTGTGATTTGTAAATTTTTTGATGCCATATGAGTTTTCCCCGTTTTTCAGCCTTTTTTACTCGTTTGTACAAATTATTATTTTAAGTTTGTATATATACCTAGCAATTAGACATAGTAAAATTTAATTAATGTAACAATAAAATAAACAGTGTATTTTATGGAAACACTTTCCTGAAATAAAACGATCTTCTGTGAAAATTTCATCCATCTAACTATCACATTTCATGCGATACAGCCAGGTGACAGACAGATAGACGTACTGGCAGTGGGTTTTTAGTAAAAATTTTCGGTTCCCTTTGTGTAAAAAAAAATGTCCTGAAAATGTCCCATTTACCTCACAAGTATCCTTGGGTGCCTTTTCATCACCATAGCACATCTGTGTTGTAGCATTGTAGCCATGTTTCAAATTCCTGTTCGGCTTGAAGTGCATTAGACATTTTCTTTCGGAAAACCTGCTTAGGTACACCTGGAAAAAAGAATATTTAAAACAGCTTTAGGACAGGATTTAAAATTTTCTGCGAAATACCCTACGAATATGAATTAAGCATGGTGGAAAGCCTTAAAATTATTTAATAAGTAGTAATTTGTGTGTATGCATTGGAATTTCACAATAAATTTAATGCCATCAAGTCCGTTCCATCATCGGACCATGGCGTACGGCGTTGCGCCACCAGTACATGATAGACATCCCACCCATTCGTACAAAATGTTTTAGGAACAAAATTCATTATGCGTATAAGCTGAGGATTGGAATGCTCATCCTAGAAGCTACAACGGTCTACAAGTCAAGGGTGAATAGGTTACTTCTAGGCAAGCGTGCTCCATCAAGGTGATTTTTTGAAACCGAGGGGGTGTAACATTCATCGGGCCTAATTTTTTCTTTACAATTAACTAGATATTTTTATTTGTATATTAGTTTTCCCTGATCACTAAATGTATCAAAGGCACTCATTTGCGCCCAGTGACTTACGATACAAAATATTTATTTATTTATTTATTATAATCTTTATTGTACACCAAATAAACAAAAATACAGGACAAACATTTATAAGAATAAGTGCACAATGGACGGTCTTATCGCACAGGGCGATCTCTTACAGACAACCTTTGGATGGACTGAGAGAAAGGAGATAGATTAAAATAGATAAGCATGAAAGCTAGACCAGATGAATGAGACATTCTCTCGGTTTCAGAGAATCACCCACCCACCATCACTTACTGTATCATCTGTTGCTAGATCACACACTACTTTTAGGTGATGTTGGCGGAATAGAATAAAAGATTGTAAAATAATTTAAACTAATGTATTGTTTCAAAAATAAACTATTTATACTAAAACCTAAATAAATACCTAACGTACATAAATAAAATACAAAAACACAAAGTGCACTCAGGCGTCGAAGTACTCCTCCACATCGCTGTCATCCGGGAATGTGCCCAGAAGACTGGCAGCATTACCACGTTGAATGGCAATGCTAATTCTTTGAGCGAAGAACGAGCCAGCCCTCTGGTCACGCAAGGTGTCGATCAGTCGGCGAGAAATTTCCTTAAAAAGGAGACGCGCATTCGGACCCCATGACCCAAGCGTTTCGACCCCAAACGGTTCAAAACTGTAATTACCAATAAGGTTACAGTATTTGCGCCGTTTAAGGGTCTCAGCAGCCGCAGCGGCAGCGCCAGCACAGCCCGCCGTACATGGAATGTGGGAAAGCACAAGGGTGTCGACACAGGTTGCTCAAAAATTAAATGTAAAATGAGCTAATGAACTGATGTGTGTGTAATGAGTGACTCGTAGCCCTTGTAGACCGTAATAAGATCGCCCGGCTTGATGGCTCGACGCGAACTAATGATTATTATAAAGTTAAATTACTGTGAGGTGAAAATGCTGACTTGCAGTATGTGCGGTTGCACCATACATGCTTCGGAACGGGAAGATTAATATCAGATGAACATGAAAAAATGAGTGACAACATGATTCCAATTGGTTCTTATTCTATGTTTGAAGTCTATACTTAACATAATCACTATAATCAGCCTTTTAATGTTCCCACTGTTGGGTCTCAGGCCTCCTCTCTAGGAGAGGGAATGGGTCGTAATCCACCACGCGGGCCCAGTGCGGGTGGGTTACCATCAGGTGAGTGAGATAGTGGTAAACGCGAGCCTACCAATAACATCTATTACACATATTAGAAGCGACAAGAAATATGTAACCAAGATCTATGGAACTCATAATATGTTTTAAAAAGAGTGTCCATGGAGTTTCTTGCACGTTATTCTCCATAGAGACCTACGTTTTTTAACGTGCAATTTAGCTTCACTTTTCTTGGACTGACCGACATTTGACTATTCAAAAGTGCCTGCAAAAGGTCTATTTGAAATAAATGATTTTGACTTTGACTTTGACTTTGGACTGGTCTATTAAAGCTGGAATGATATGCTTATGATGGTACTTTTGATTTTATCTCTCGCCGACCTTTACTTAGAGATGCCGCTCGCAGGGCAAGGTCGCGAACGGGCCGTAATAGATCTTTGTTGTCTGTTCTTTAAATAAAATTATTACCTCTTGAAGAGTATCAGCAAGCTCTCGATCCTTGCCCAGTTTCCCCCATCCCGTGGCCACCGCTTGTCTCTGATCCTCAACAGGTTCCTCTAACAGAGTGAAGAGCTTCCGAAACTCTTTAAGTCGCTCTTCATCATTGGCTTCATCATAATCGTCATCATCTCCTACGTCATCATCTTCTTCAAACTTGATTATTTCATCATCCTTGTCTTTAAAGAATTTGCCTTGGACGTCCAGGCACGCTGGGAAAACTGCCTTGTTGAATGTTACACTAAAACAATGAGGATCAATCACATAATATCAAATCCAATTTTTACTAAGTACATCATATATGTGTAATAAACTGTGAGCATTTAATTTTTAAATTATTAAAATCCGTCAAGAAATGGTGGATCTATTAAAAATTTTCTGAACGGCTACTTACATAGAAACGCGCGCCCTCACTGGACAGTTTACGATGACGTCATCTGTCCTCATTATGTATCCTTACTCGTGCAAAATCGCCAAACTTAAGTGTACAACAGTGGTAATGGGCAGTGCACATTGCAAGCAAAACAGATGAACGATGAGGACGAAAGGTGGTGATGAAATAAATTACACAACGAAATGCACCTGGCTGAGTTTGAACCCGACGACTCGTAAGTCAGGGCCGTTACCTCTCGGTCACCACTGCCTTCCACCCAGACCAGAAGTTATTTGGTAATTTCCTACCCAAAAAAGGGGGTTACAACTCACAGTTTGTCAGTTTCCAGTAACGCAATGTCATGATACTTGGACGGAGGATGGTACTCCGGATGAGGGATGATCCTCTTCACATTGTAGACTTGCCACAGGTCTACAGGATCTGTCCGCTTCAAGATGCCCAAGACTACGAAGCGAACTGGTCCTCTGAAAACAGATCATACATCGTACATCGAAGGACTAGAACAATTTGCCTGCTGCGGTCTTCCCATCCAATTATAATATTTTGTTCCACAACTATCACACCACGCCGTCTAATCCTAAGCTAAGCAGAGCTTGAGTTATGAGCAGTGATCGGAATAGGTAGGCCTATTTAGGTTCATTGACTGCAAACATTGATGTTAATATGGATATACCACGGGATTCCGGCTGATACTACGGGATTTAATTGAATTTCATTATTTTTGTCAATATGTAAAAAAAAAATATGTAAGCCAATAAGCGCATGATATGCGACGTAGTAAATTTTACGTCAACAGCACGCTATAAAACTTTTTACCAAGCGCGCGACGTTGCCGCTTTGTTGAGACGCGTCTTTATACCGGCACGGATCTTGAGCGTATTATACTATCCTTACTCCCGTCCTCCTTATATTTACCCGTCAGAAAGGAAGTGTAATCTTTCATGTGTTTTTGTATTTTATTTATGTACGTTAGGTATTTATTTAGGTTTTAGTATAAATAGTTTAAGTTTTTTTTTTGTACATATGTAAATTTTACCCAGTAAATAAAAGTTATTTGATACAAAAAAATAAATAAATCTTTCATTGGTCCCGAAGGCAAGAATAGTTTTCTTTATAATTTTACTAAGTACTTTAAAACCAAATCCCGGGACTCGGGGAATATCCATATTATTCTGACCTATGGCAAGTACATAAAACAGCCCTACCTATTCTGATCTCTGGTTATGAGTACTAGACAACTGAGAAACATATTTATATATTTCTAAATACATACATATACAAGGTGTAAGGGACAGCCCTCCACAAAATTGAAGGGCTTGCTCAGTAAAGGAAACTGAACCACCTTCCACAAAATTTTTTTTCAGGAAACGAAAAAAAATCAGCTTCACCATACAAACTGATAAACTTCGGGATCGCAGTCAAGTACTAGTTTATAACAGATAAAAAAAAAAAAAAAAAAAAAAAACTTGATTAGACAATTTGTATGGCGAGGTCGATTTTTTTTTTCGTTCCCTGAAAAAAAAAATTGTGGAAGGTTGTTCAGTTTCGTCTACTGAGCAAGCCCTTAAAGTTTGTGGAGGGCTGTCCCTTACACCTTGTATAGATATTACACTCACACAGAACAAATGATCATGCTCATTACACAAACATTTGTCCTAGATGGGAATCTAACCCACGACCTCCGGCATAGCAGCAGGACCACTAACTACTAGAGGCCAGTCAAACATGCATAGTACATCGAATTTGCCTGCTGCGGTCTTACCGTCCGATTAAAATTTAGGTGTCTTCAAAGCTAAAGTGAGTGGCTCTTAATGAACTAGTGCACCTCACCATCAACGATTGCACCACTGCTTACCATCAGGTGGGATCGCAGTCAAGCACTGGATTATATCATTAAAAAAAAACTGGGCAAGTGGGAGTAGAACTCGCGCACAGAGAGTTCCGTACAAACTTATCTATGTAAATAGTTCAATTCCCAAATGGAGTCTCGAATATTTTTCCGAATCCTAAAAAAAAGTATTTTTTAGGGTTTTGTGACGTAACAACAATTTTTATTTTATTTATTCCTATACAATTTGGCCTCGCACAGGTCTTTTATTTTTTATCTTTTAACATTGTTTTCTTTTATTTTTCTAATTTAACGCTTCGATCTTTAGGATTTAATTAGGTATAAATATAGACAAATGGAAAGGTTGCTTATTTTCAATGTTTACAGATTATTTCATGAAAAACTTTTTATTTACATTCTTAGATACATACTCTATAAATAAAAATGCTCAATATTTTAATAATCTATGCGGACATTTACTCGTAACAATCTTAGTGTTATGTAGTTTCTTTTTATTTTATGGTTTTTTGTGTGTGTCCTGTGCGAGTCTCAAATTTTTTTTTTTTTTTGGTTAGGTTAAGCATAAATATTTTTTTTATTTTTAAGTTTATTATGTATATATTTTGTTGCGCTAGTAGGTAATTGTATATGACATTAAAATAAATATAGTCTCAAATAATTGTTTTCTTTCTTTCTTTTCTTTTCTATCTTTCCTTCTTTTACTCAGAGCAACCAGTAATACCTAAAAATTAGGGTCGATTTTAATAATGTCTTACCTTATTGGGTCTGATTGGCAATGCCCGGCAGTTAGGATGAATCTCTCGCTGATCAGGGAACCTCCACAATGCCACTGAGCCGACTCTCTATCCTCGCCGTAACCTAGCAACGCCTGGAAAGTAAAATCAGAATAACGATATGTATACAGGCTTACTTGTAAACCGGCAACCTCTCAGAACTAATTTTTGTTCAAATGTATCATATTTTAGTTCATCAGATTTTCGTCATCACCATCCTTTTTAATGTTCCCACTGCTGGAACTCAAGCCTCCTCTCTAGGAGAGGGAATGGGCCGTAATCCACCACGCGTGCCCAGTGCGGGTTGGTGAATGTCACATGTCTTCGAATTTTTGGTTCTAGGACATGCCGGTTTCCTCACGATGTTTTCCTTCACCGTTTTGAGAGCTTTAGTGATGAAATAAATTATGCAAAGTAATGCGCCTGGCTGAGTTCGAAACCGCGACCTATAACTCGTAAGTCGGGGCCGTTACCACTCGGCCACCACTGCTCTATTCAGATTCTCTCACTGCTCTATCAGATTTTCGTACAAAAATAAAAATACATATTAAACGTTCTATTACGAAGTATGTATATGCGAAGCAAGCCATAGTAGAATAGCGGAGGAGAGCGAGGATCGGGCGGCGGGGTGCTTGATGCGCTTGCGTCGCGTCATACAGAAATACTTAGGTAGGTATGGCATGTTACAGTGTTGAAATGTGTTAGAAATCAGAAATCAGAAACGTTTATTTCAAATAGACCAGTTACAGGCACTTTTGAATTGTCAAAATGTCGGTCAGTCAAACAAGTGAAGCTAAATTGCACATTCATCAATTGTTAGATAGAACAACGAAATCTTGAAAGTTTGTTTTTGGTCAATGTATTATGTTTTGTAAAAATTAATAGAACAAAAATAACAAGTATTACGATGGAAAAATTTATTGTTTCTCTAGACTCAAATCTTTTGTGGTTTATTCAAAACCAAATGTGTTGTTTTTGTACGTCATAAATGGCAAAACATGCAGATCTACCCGTTATTTAAGACATCGCACATATTATAATGCTTATATTACGAGTATGATGTATACTCATGTTTTACAATAAAATATATTATATTCTATTGAAAAGTTGTTGTTTATGATGTTAGTAATACAGTCCTGAAGGTTGTTAGTGTTTTACAAATAACCCTGTATTTGACGCCACAAACCTTTTTTTTATGGTGGGAAAAATCATCCAATGACAACCCCGCTCTTGGGCGGAGCGGGAGATAGTGTCAGACTCTTACTGACTAAACGACCCACCCTGTTCCTTCTAGCCTTCATACCGGGGCTCGAGTTTCCTTTCGGATAACCCTGACCCCAGTAGGCTTCGACCCGGCTGGGTCCCTGCTGTTGCTGACAACTCCTTGAGGCGCATGGGAACAGTGCGCGCCGTCGACGACTTGGGCTTGGTCCGGACAGTTACCGGACGGCCGGACAGCGAGCTACCCATTGCTCACTGTCCGCAAGCCCGCGCCTACGGTGGCCGGAAATCGGACACCACAAACCCTAAAAATAACTATTCTTACCATATGTGTGAAGTTGTACCTCTTCGCGTCTGTGCCTCCGACCACGACGGTAGAAAACCCCTTTCTCTTCTTACCCAGGTAGCCTTTCCTGATGAACCTCTTGCATTTTACCTGGTCATCTCTTTTCCAAGACACTGACATGCCTCCCGTCTCGCAGGTGTCTGGCAGGAGGGCCAAGAGGTCCATGCATTCTGAAAGAATTTTTAAAATTTTACATCCAGATCATTGCAGTGACAGAAAAAGAGCCATCATAACGGCTAGAAGTGTGAAACAGGGTAAGAAGAACCCAAGTCGTCGACGGCCCGCACTGTTCCCGCGCGCCTCAAGGAGTTTTCAGCAACAGCAGGGACCCAGCCGGGTCGAAGCCTACTGGGGCCAGGGTTATCCGAAAGGGCGCTCGAGCCCCGGTATGAAGGCTAGAAGGAACAGGGTGGGTCTTTTAGTCAGTAAGAGTCTGACACTATCTCCCGCTCCGCCCAAGAGCGGGGGATGTCAATGCATGATTTTTTCCCACCATAAAAAAAAGGGTAAGAAGAAGAAGAGAATTGGCAGTGCGACAGGGTTTACCCCTCGGGACGAAGTACTCAAAGCGTTCACGAAGGTATTGTGGAGAATTAGGGTTGTGCAGGATAGTGTAGAGAAGAGATAGGATATGGGTATCACGCCGACGCCGAATCGGCAACCACTTCAATCTGATCCGAAACTCCGACACGTCATGGTCGTATTTGCGGAGGCCGAAAATGAATCGGATGCACAAGTAACAATGTGTAATACAACAACACAACAACACACAACACACACACACACACAACAACAACAACACAACACATGTTGTTACAACTATACATTAAATTAAATCTTGTAAAAAACAATTATAAACACTTTGCCAGTGACTCGCAGATATCACCTGGTAGTTTTATCAAAAGTATGAACTTACTATTTTCCGCCTTTTGACTACTCTTATAGAATACTGTTCCATCTTTGCCTATGATTGCTTTTCTGAAAAAAAAAATTACATACTCAAAAATCCACAAGTTACGCAAACATATATTTATATTTGAGAAAGAAAGAAAACTGTTTTATTTGACATACCGATGGCTTAGAGTGAAAACCTCGCATAGGCAATTTTAGGTAATTTTATTTTATTACATTTCTGAAAAGAACAGCTAGTAACGCACGATCTTGTATCACGCAAAATTTTGATTCGATACTTGTAGCGCCATCTACGAAATTACATGCATATCTTTCTCAAGTCAGTTTGGTGTGATTACCTCGCGACGGCGCAGCAAAACAAGCGGAAAAAAATTAAAAACAAGAGAAACAAGTGGTTGAAATAAACCAATAGTTTTAAATATTTGAATGAAACATGTATAAGCACATTAAAATTACACGATGATAAAGGTCTAATTTAGTTTTTTATGCCTCCTGAAAAGTTACGTATCTCATAGTTACGAGGTATTCACTCTAAGCCATCGATACACACTCGTAGATACACACATGTCGTAGTAACAAAATGTAGACACTAGTGATTATATAAAAAAGAGACAACTAACAATGTGTGTCTCACGGCTGCGCCAAATAGTCCAGTTCAACAAAAAGACAACTACGTGGTAGATAACTAACGCTGATTTTCAACTGAACCTTATTTCGAGTGTAATGGTTGAAAATTGGTTTATATTTACTCAGTTGTTAGGGTTAGGTGTAGGGTAAATAATTTACATACGAGTATTATACACCGTTAAATTTTCATCGTTTTAATCCCGTGGAAGTTCGATCCGGTACATGAAACACTATCGATTTGTAAAGATAAAATTAAAAAATAAAGTACTTTTTTTTAAAACTCGTATTAATTTACGCATGTACGAAATTAATTTCTTTAAGAAAACGTCAGCTGAGCGATTCCAATGACCTGTAGGTAGTTAATACGCAACGCCGACTACTAGTCGATAGTGTTTCATGTACCGGATCGACCCTCCTCGGGATTAAAACGATCAAAATTTATCGGTGTACATAATATGTTTATATGTGGTAAATAAATTTGCAAGACTCGTAATCAATTCATCCCTAAAGGTCTAGCACACGCACAAGATTCAACAGTTTTGTTTGTTTTGGCCGCCTACTTTTTACTTTTTTTTTAAAAGAGTCTCCATGGAGTTTCTTGCAAGTTCTTCTCCATAGATACAGTTGCCATCACGGATCTTGAGCGGTTGCGCAGAAGTCAAATATTCGGTCTCTTTAGTGGTGCGAAGTGAGACGCGGGGGCGGGGAGTGTCAGTGATTGGCTCGCCGCGCCATCGCGTCATAGACGTAACTCCTAAATCGTTAACAACGAAGACGATTGGCTCGCCAATGTATGGAATGCGCAAAGCGATCCCCACTCTGACGCGGAGCGCTCAAGATCCGTTTTGGCAACTGTATCTACGCTTTGGAACATCCAATTTAACTTCGCTTTTTTGACTGACCGACATTTTGACAATTCAAAAGTGCCTGTAATTGGTCTATTTGAAATAAACGTTTCTGTTTTCTAATTTCTGATTTCCACTAGTCTCGCACCCAAACAGACCTCGCGCACAAGAGGGCTCTTCAAGAACGAGGGTTTTTTATTATTGATACGCTTGCGTTTGACCACTATCTAACCTGATGGTAAGCGCTTTAATTAACTTAATTGCTTTTGTTTATACGAATAGTCAATGACTGACTGAAGGAAGAAGGGGAGGGGATACATTACGGATATATGGGATAAATCGAACTGATCTGATGATGAAACTGGAAGGTAGGCACAATTCTGTAATTAATCAATTTATCCTAGCCTTGTTTGGGATTATAAGGATTGTCATGAGACGCAATCTAGCTATAAGGTACCATCGAACTAATCTGATGATGGAGCCGAAAGATGGAAGGTATTTAAGTTTGGCTGAGGGGTACTACAACTAAGAAGTGAAAAATAAATAAAAACTTTTTACAAAAAATACAAACGAATTCAATTTTCAGAAGTCGGTGGTAATTAACGAAGAAACAAAACTAATGAAGAAACACCTTTCCTTTTGCACTTTTTACTGTTTTTTTTGTACATTGAAGTCGGTTGTTTATTTTTTTTGTGTAAAGTTTTTTTTATTATGTTTAAAACAGAAATAGCTATAGAAATACCTTGCATCAGTGACTAATTCGCAATCGGTGCAGCAAACAATTGGCTCTCGTCCTTGGAATGAGCATATCTGAAAAAATAAATTACTTGTTTAGGGGTCTCTATTTATTTGCTTCGATGCGGAAATTTGACTTACTTACTAACGATTCGGACAGTGTCCGAATTGACATATTTTTATTTCAATATTTTTTTCATTGACGATACGGACTCGCTTTTGCTTGCACCATCAGCGTCGGTATCAGATTGATAATTATGGATTCTAAGGTGTTGGTTTACACCCGAGTGATCACGTTTTTAGTAAGGATTTGAATTATGAATTATGAAAAAATCCACCAGCCACTAAAAACCAATATTTCGCAACTAAATGGGGGGTTAAAACCACCAGTTTTAGTAAAAAATCCGCTGAGTTGGCAACACTGGCCGTACGCGGCTAGACTGTTTTGTCTTGATGGTGTGCGCCGTGTCGTAGACAACAATCTTGTTGCAGACAAGTTTGCGACGTCGTAGACAAGTCTGTCTAAGACAGTGTTGTCTCAAGTGTGCGCAGGCCCTAAGCTTGAGTACGTGTAGTGGTTGTATACTTATGTCTCGAGTACACGGGCAGTGACAGTAGACAGTTGCATACGGGCCTTTGATTAAGGCGCACGTATTGATCCTAACTGCCGGTGATGTAACGAGCCAATGTGTTTATCCCCTGTTGAGTCAGCATTATAATGTTCACACTGTTGGGACTAGAAATGTGCCGTTGCAGGCAATATTGCCGGTAACGGCACATCACTAGTTGGGATTCAGGCCTCCTCTCTAGGAGACGGAATGGCCCTTAATTCACGCGCACGGAACAGTCTGTTCCGTGTTTACGCGGCCCTAGGGCGGGTTGGTGGATGTCACAGGTCTTCGAATTTTTGGTTCTAGGCCATGCCGGTTTCCACATGATGTTTTCCTTCACCGTTTTGAGAGCAGTGGTGGACCTCCTGTGTAATCAGAGGCATAGCGTGGACTATCAATTATATAAACCCTTTGTTCTAAAAGAGCCCTCGCTTATGTGAAGTCCCTCTGGATGCGAGGCCGCGATTCGTGCCGGTATTTGTACATGTTAGTAAACATTATGCCATACCGTTGGATGTATTCTCTTCTTCACGTCTAGGAATGCTGATAGGCACTTGTATATGTGTGCGCACTTCCCCGCTTCTCCCTCTGACTCGCACGGTTCTCCTGGAGATACAAAGATACATACATCACAATCATAACCATCAGTATCTAGCCTTTTCTCAACTAACTTTTTTTTTAAGGAGGGAATCATCCAATGGCTCAATGCTGGTCCAGCTCCACTACCACTAGGGTGTACTAATTAGTTGATTAGTTGGAAACTAATATTATTATTTTTTAATTTGAAAGACACAATTGCATTGTATAATGTAGAAGCACTTTTTTTCAAGTTTGTGAATGTGAAGCAACATGGAGCATTTTTATTAGGTTACAACTTTTTTTTTTTTTTGACATTACGAGCATGGCAGTTGAGAGTTTGTCATGCTCACTCAAATGTCTCGCTGTTGGTGGCACGTGTTATTGGGTCGTTCAGTTCCCTTCAAAATGGTTGAGCTGAGTGGGGCTGATGCACGCGTCATGCTCGTGAACGGGTGCCGTCAGATGGGACTGGTCATCTCTTAGCTGCCAGTGGTTTGATTCAGTTTCTATCTTTTGATTATTTTGCATTTTTATTTCATTATCGACATTGTGCTCACATGATAGAAGCAACAAGTAATATGTAACCAAGCATTATATGTAACACACAATATGATTTAAAAGAGTGTCCATGGAGTTTCTTGCACGTTCTTCTCCATAGAGACCTACTCTTTGGAACGTGCAATTTAGCTTCACTTTTCTTGGACTGACCGACATTTGACTATTCAAAAGTGCCTGTAAATGGTCTATTTGAAATAAATGATTTGACTTTGACTTTGACTTCTCCCGCTCTAGAGCGGAGCGAGAGGGCGCGTCCCTTAATTTATTAAATGGGTTATTTGTAAAACACTGCCAACCTCTTAGGACTATATTACTAACATCATAAACAACAACCTTTGTTTGTTTGTTTTGTTGTTGTTGTTGTTGTTTGTTTGTTGACTTTTAAAAATGATCATATTTTAAGTTCATTAGATTTTCATACAAAAATAAAAATATTTAAATTGAACGTTCTAAATATTACGAAGTCTATGCTCTATATAAGTGGTGATCGGCCGGCGGGAGCGTTTGATGTGCTTGCTTCGCGTCATACAGACGTAGGTAGGTATAGCAAAATACAGAGTTGAAATGTGTTAGATAGAACAACGAAGTCTTGAAGGTTTGGTTTTGGTAAAATAATTAAGTTTTGTAAAAAGTCACAGATGTTAGTAATACAGTCCTGCAAGGTTGTTAGTGTTATACCAATAACCCTGTATAATGTACATTTTTTGAGCCTAATCTCGAAGTGACGTAGTCTGACGTCAATGAATCCCACCGACTCACTGTTGCGTCGATGACTCGGGAACCAATAGATATAGTCAACGTCAATGAAATAATAAATACATTTGTCCTGTTAATATTAGTGCCTAAACAGGTATAAGTTATGAAAAAACCTAATGTAAACGCCTAACATCAAAGACACAATTCCGCCTGAGTGCCGCTAAGTTCATTTTTGCTTGGACTTGAAACGAAAACTTCAAAGAGTTTGGTTTGGCGCGCGCCGCGCTGCAGGATTCAAGCGATTTTTTTTAAGTTATCAGGCAGAAATTACCTCTAACGGCCCCTTAATATCAGCACCCATTACCATGTTAAAGTGAAAAAATTAGTGCAGTAGTTCATTATTTTCAAATCGGGTTATAAGAGTGATCCCTCTAATTAAAGACCTATAAGGTATATCTGTGCTTCCAGCATTGAGTAAAATCTATAAAAAAATCATGCTAGACTAGAAGTTATCTCATTTTAATTCAAATAAGATTTTGTACAGTCGTCTGTTTGAATTCAAGAAAAGAAGGTCAACAACAGATGTAGAAGTGAGACTTAGTCACATTTTGGAGGCTTAGGAGAATTCCCAGGATGCAATTGGCATATTCTGTGACCTCTCAAAAGCGTTTGACTGCATTGTCCATAATACTTTGATCTGTAAATTACACCATTACGGAATTCCTGAACAAGATGCTGATCTTGTTTTTTCTTACCCATCTTACAGGCAGCAAAAAGTAACCGTTAATGGGGTGACGTCTTCGGGATCTTTCTTTAATAAAGATGGGCGTACCTCTGGGTTCAACTCTTGGTCCTCACCTTTTTCTAGTTTATATTAATGACCTTCCCTACATAATGGCTAATTTATCCGATATAATTTTATTTGCTGATGATACATCTCTTAATTTAAAACTAGATCAAAATGATACGGAGGTCTAGCAGATCAACGAAAGTCAGGTTAAACTAATCCTTGATGGCTAAAACCTTGATATTATTGCGGAAACTGTATTTTTAGATACAACTATCGATTCAAAATTGCAGTAGGGCGCTCATATTAGAATTCTGGCAGGTAGATTAAGCTCAGCTGCATATGCAGTAAGAAAAATAAAGCAATTGACAGATGTAGCCACAGCTAGTTTAGTTCATTAGGCCTATTTCAATACTTATTATTAACTAGCAAAAGCCCGTGGCTTCGCTCCCGCTCTACCCTACTATACCGTACTCTACCGTATTCTACCCTACTCTACCTTACTCTGCTCTAATTTAACACAACAAAAAAAGAATTAGCGAGATCGGTTCAGCTGTTCTTGAGATTTGCGCTTAGCAACACATTTAGCGATTTATTTTTATATTATAGAAGATTGCACGAAAAAATCATCTGTCTAAAAAATTTTTTTTAACAACATGATATTTTTTCCACTTGATTTCCCTTCTCCTTTCAAATGGCTTTGGTTTTTAAAAATATGTTTACTTACACAAAAAAATTGCTGATTAAATGTTTTTTTTTTATCTGTTACAAACTAGTACTTGACTGCGATCCCGCCTGATGGTAAGCAGTGATGCAATCGTTGATGGTGAGGCGCACTAGTTTATTAAGAGCCTATTCACTCTAGTTCTCCAGAATGTACATAGCATATGTGAATCAATCAATATTTCACAATGAAAATGGTTTTAGAGGTCAGCAGGCGACAGTACGAATTTATATGCATTTAACTCCGGCCAGATGTTCAAGGAACTATCACAAACCTTCTAATTTGTCAAATGAAGACTGCACACTCACAACACTAACCACAAACAATATTAAAACACTAAAAGAAAACTTATAACACATGTTGATACCGAAGATGGGACACTCTTACAATTGGTTAACGAGTTAGCACCGACCGTGTTGATGTACTGAAATAGCTTTGTGTTACTAAGTATTAAATACTAGTAATAAAGTCTTAGTATTAGTCAACCGATTTAAAAACTAGTTAGTGCAGTAAATATTATTTTCCTGTTTGGTCAGTATTACTTAATTCTAATTTATTGACATGACATAACAGTCATATTGCAGTGAGATACTGCATCGCCTCGAGCATGTTTGCCACTAACTTTTTCTTATATGACATCAGTTATGATCTCCGAGTTTATATCCCTAATATAAACTCGGAGGTATAATCTTCTAATCGAAAAGAAAATTTCAATATCAGTCCACAATTTTTTTTTTTTTAAGAATGTAATTAAGAAGTTTTAATACATATGTAGATACATAAAAAAACTTAAATACTAGATAAACTATTTAATAAAACCTAACTATGTATATAAATAAAATACAAAATGACAAAGTACGCTCAGGCGTCAAAGTAGGTACTCCTCCACATCGCTGTAATCCGGAAATGTGCCCAGAAGACTGGCAGCATTGCCACGTTGAATGGAAATTCTAATTCTTTGGGCGAAGAACGAGCCAACCCTCCGGTCACGTAAAGTGTCGATCAGTCGGCGTGAAATTTCTTTGAAAAGGAGACGTGCACACGGACCCCATGAACCAAGCGTTTCGACCCCAAACGGCTCAAAACTGTAATTACCAATAAGGTTACAGTATTTGCGCCGTTTAAGGGTCTCAGCAGCAGCAGCGGCAACGCCAGCACAGCCTGCCATACTTGGAATATGTGATGGCGCAAGGGTGTCGACACAGGTTGCGTCCCATACCAGAGGCCTACCCACCTTCCACGGTACCAACGTCATACCATCTGGTCTCTTCCCATCGCATCGTCACGTACCAAACTATTTGGTTCTAATACGGCAGGTACGCCGGCGGTGACAAGAGCTCGACGAATAATAATATCGTTAATCGCGTTAGCGTGTCCACAATTGACCGAAATATCGGTAAACATACAAAAAAAAAAAAAAAAACTAAGCAAGTGCGAGTCTCGAAGATTTTTCCGAATAACATTTTTTTTTGTGATGTAGGTTACAATACTGTTTTCTGATTTATTCCTATACCTGTGCTGTAAGACCTTGCTTAGTTTCCAGGATTCTGGGTCAACGGGAAGTACCCTATGAATTTCGATCTTTGAGAGTATCAAAATATACGTTTTTTGGTGACATAAACGGTCTATCTTTTTTTTATTTTTTCACAGCTTAAGTGGATCGCAGACCTGAGTATGTGGTTTTAATTTGAACTCGATACCTCCACGCGGTCTCGAGATAAAGGGTCTTGACAGACAGACGGACGGACAACAGTGATACTATAAGGGTTCCGTTTTTTCCTTTTGAGGTACAGAACCCTAAAAAGACAAATACAGCCAAATATAAAACCTTCTCCTTTTTGAAGTCGGTTAAAAATACAAGACTTTTCAATTTAAATAAATAACAAGATTTTAATGAAAATCATTTTTTCATAGCAAGCTTTTATAGCTCGGTATACCTCAAGACGAATCATACGAGCCCAAACTCGATGGGGTTATGTCGTTTAACTACTAAGTTTCTATAGCCACCTTCCAGTTGCATCATCAGATCAGCTCCACGTCATAATGATTTTGCATTACACATGCATGCAAAATTTCAGCTCAATCGGTAACCGGGAAGTGGGTCAAATTGAATTTGCAAGATTTGATGACAGACAAACATCGGGACAGGTGAAACTAAATAAAAGCTTGTAAAAACTGGCCACGTACGAGTTGGAGTCGCGCACGTTGGAGGGTTTCGTATCGTCCTCAGGAAAATTCGGCGAAAAAATCGCGTTTGTTGTACGGGAAATTTTAATTTAAATATTGATTTTATTTTGTTTTTAGGATTTCTTGCTATAGCGGCCACAGAAATACATGATTTGTGAAAATTTAACTGTTTAGCTATTACAGTTCTTGAGATACAGCCTGGTGACAGACAGACGAACAGACAGCGAAGTCTTAGGGTCTAAACAGACGGACTGCATTTCAACTGCAAATTGCAGTTTGAATGCAGTTGACACGACTGCAATAGAACTGCAAACCAAACGTGCGGTCCGATTGCAGTCCTGTGAACTGCACACCGACTGAATCCGAACTGCATCATACCTACCCGCCCGCACGCTCCGCCCTCCCGCGCATGGTGCAGTTCGGATGCAGTCGGTGAACAGTTCACACGACTGCAATCGCACCGCACGTTTGGTTTGCAGTTCTATTGCAGTCGTGTCAACTGCATTCAAACTGCAATTTGCAGTTGAAATGGGGTCCGTCTGTTTAGACCCTTAGTAACAGGATCCCATGTTTACCCTTTGGGTACGAAACTCTAAAATGAACCCCTATTTCTCCCGATCACGCTATAACTTAAGAACGACTGGAGTAATTTTAATAAACTATTTTTTTAAATTTGTTCTCTAGCATAGAGGGAAGGTTGCAGGCTAATTGGGTGCGTAGGGTAGATGGCGTACAGTAGGGTAGGTATCTAGGTAGGGGAGCATTCAAGTATTACGTAACGCAATTTAGGGGAGGGGAGGTCTTGTAAAACGCTACGGTGCGTTACAAAGGCGGGAGGGGGAGTATTTAAACAACGCGTTACGTAACATTTTTTTCATTTTAATAAAAAAGCTAGGGAATTAGAATCTTCCAAATCAGCAACCCTTTTCGTTTACGGGGAAACCCTCAATAGTATTGTATGTTACTTTTATCTTTGTTTCCTAAGTTGGCAAACCTTTCGTTAACATAATTGAGACTTTAAATGGTCATTTAAATGTTACGTAACGTTTAGGGAGGGGTGGGAGGGGTACAGAAAAACGTTACGGTGCGTTACATGGGGGGTGGGAGGGTCTAAAATCTTCAAAAATTGCGTGACGTAATACTTGAACGCTACCTAGGGTAGAGTAGAGTAGAATAGAGAAGTTGACGGAACCAAAGCCGCGTGCAAAAGCTAGGTAGAAGTTAAAAATAAAACATTCAATTAAAATTAATCATTTATTCTCCTTAACAACATATTATCTTTTATTCCCTTCTCTAATGCCCTAAATCACGTCGAAAGTCTTGAAAGTCGAAGTCTATTCCGAGTCGCTGGAGTCGGAGGCAGCTTCAGCGACTTCCGCCGTGAACTTGTACTCCTGGTCGGCTCCCAGGTATGCATCAGACATGAAGTATAGGGTATAGGTGTGGCGACCTGAACTACCGCATACGAAGTCTAGACGAACCTGCGGGAGGGCAGAATAGATTAGATTTTATTATTCATCGACTTATACAGACAGGCCTGTAAGTTGGTCTAGTGGTTAGTGACCCTGACTGCTATGCGAGGTCGTGGGTTCGATTCCCACCCAGGACAAATGTTTGTGTGATGAACACGATCATTTGTTGTGTCTGGGTGTAATTTATCTATAATATGCAATGTATTTAGAAATATATAAGTATGTTTATCAGTTGTCTAGTACCCATAACACAAGCTCTGCTTAGCTTGGGACTAGACGGCGTCCAGTGATAGACAAGCCCTTTCATGGAAACTATTTATAGAATACTGAAAAGTTTTAAGAACAGTGGTGGCCGAGTGGTAACGGCCCCGACTTACGAGCTGTAGGTTGCGGGATCGGATCTTACCTTCGCACTGCGAGCGAGTGACACCCTCTTGATGGAGAGCAGCGTGTTGCTCTTAGGATCACCTATGACCACCCACCAGCCTTCTTCGCGTTTCTGAAATAATAAAAAAGATAAGTTAAAACTAACGGCAAATGGTCTGAGAAATCTGGTCTGAGGACCGCTTGCAGATGGGTTAAGGCTTATAGTCCTTTAAACCATCTGGCCGAAATTAAATGGTCACTACTTTCGTACCCGTCTAGGCGACAGTACGACTATCTGTGCATTTGTTTGCGGCCAGCTGCGCCCGGACAGAGCCCCGCTGACTTTTAAATCCCTTTTCTTTGCGAAATATTGATTGATTTACATATGCAATGTTCACTTTGATGAATATTTAACCACCAATTTTTATGTGTAAAAACGTTTCTAAAGATTCAAGCCGTTTCGTAGGAGTAGGGAAAAGTTGCGAATGTGATGTTGTTGTATGTAATATTTTTTTTAGACAAAAGTATTAATCGCACGAAAAAATCAAATGTTGATAATGTTGTTCATGCATCTATAATAAATATATATTTTTTTCAAACCTATTAACCTGGCCGTTACCGAGGAGTAGGCTTCAGAAAGTCACTGTTTTAAAGCACTTTTCGGGCGCTTGGGCCTTAATACTGAGACACCTCTGTGCTTCGGAAAGCACGTTATCCCGGCTGCCATTGTTGATCTTTGACAGTCATTGCGAATTTCGAAGTTCGAAAGTTTGATTCTAATCGTGCCAACACAATCACTAGTGGTGAGTCGCTGTCGAATTTTTGAACGACGAAATGCAACCGATCTTGTGACGTCAAAAACGGTTGTTGAAAACGGTCCTCGCCGCGATTGGCTTGAAAACGAAACTATCTTATTTTTGAAACAACGACGCGACGAGTGTGATAGTTGAATCAATGGATTCTCGACCTTGTTTTCTTAGCATTAAGATAACAATTGACATACAGTAATTCGAAGACTGGTTTGTGCAACGAAGACTGTTTGGTCGCAGGATGGAAAACAGTTGTTACGTTTCAGAATAGAAAACGGTCTTTGAAAACTGTTCGTTGTTGAAACGCCCACCGACATGACGCACATCCTATTTACGTGCTACTTTAGTCGAATTTGTTATTTGTTTTATTTTAAAGTATGCGCCAGAGAGCAGTGGTGGCCGAGTGGTAATGACCCCGACTCACGAGCTGTAGGTCGCGGGTTCAAACCCAGCCAGGCGCATTACTTTGTGTAATTTATTTCATCACCACCATCGTGAGGAAACCGGCATGTCCTAGAACCAAAAATTCGAAGACATGTGATATTCACTAACACGCACTGGGCCCGCGTGGTGGATTACGGCCCATTCCCTCTCCTAGAGAGGAGGCCTGAGTCCCAACAGTGGGAACATTAAAATGCGGTGATGATGCGCCATGTTTGCCACAAACACTTTTTCTTTCTTTCTTTCCTTTCCACCGCTAACAATCACTGGGGTTGCGGAAATTTATTTTTTTCTAACCTGCGGGAAGAAAGGCGCGATGACCGGCCCGACGATGTCGTCCTCTCGCTCCAGCGACACTTCGACCACGATGGGTTTGCCGGCGCGGAGGTGACGCTCGTTCTTAACCTGCGGAAATAGCAAATTATTATTTATCTATACATATAAATAAAATTGAAGTGACTGTTTGTAATATTGAAATAATACTATATGCATATGAATATAAATGGTGTAAGGGACAGCCCTCCACAAACTTTAAGGGCTTGCTCAGTAGACGAAACTGAACCACCTACCATAATTATTTTTTTTCAGGAAACGAATAAAAGTCCGCCTCACCATACAAAATTATTAACTTGATTGGACAGTTTGTATGGAGGGGCTGAATTTTTTTTTCGTTTCCTGAAAAAAATTTTTATGGTGGGTTGTTCAGTTTCGTCTACTGAGCAAGCCCTTAAAGTTTGTGGAGGGCTGTCCCTTACACCTTGTATATACGGTACATACACCAAAATATTTTTTTTTTCAATTTTTATCTGTCTGTCTGTTTGTTTGTCCGGGCTAATCTCTGAAATGGCTGGACCGATTTTGACGGGACTTTTTTGGCAGGTAGCTGATGTAATAAGAAGTAACTTAGGCTACTTTTATTTTAGAAAAAATTAATTCAAAATCCTGTAGTCCACGCGAACGAAGTCGCGGGCACAGCTAATCCATACTAATATTATAACGCTGAAGAGTTTTGAATTTACGTCGTTTTGTTGCCGCTTGTGTCCATTGATAGTGGGCCTAATTATAATGTTTTTAAATAGATACTATCTATAAAACTGACCTTTTCTTTCGATGGGAAAAATCATCCTATGACAACCCCCGCTCTTGGGCGGAGCGGGAGATAGTGTCAGACTCTTACTGACTAAAAAACCCATCCCGTTCCTTCAAGCCTTCATACCGGCTCGAGCGCTGGCCCCAGTAGGCTTCGACCCGGCTGGGCCCCTGCTGTTGCTGACAACTCCTTGAGGCGCGCGGGAACAGTGCGCGCCGTCCACGACTTGGACTTGGTCCGGACAGTTACCGGACGGCCGGACAGCGAGCTACCCATTGCTCACTGTCCGCAAGCCCGTATAAAACTGACCTCATAAGTAAGTTCAACGTTGGGGTATCTGTTACAGAAGCGCGCCACGTCGGCCATCTCGGTGGGCGACAGTTGCAGCAGCTTGGCGCGCGCGTTGTCCTCCAGCTCCATCACGTCGAACACCGTCTCCACGCCCTGTTGGTACAATTATATATTAGCTAGTTTCATTTGGCTGCTATCGCGGTGCCCAGTAACTGGGTTCTGAAGGTCTGATAGGCAGTCATTCATGGCAAAACTAAATTCCTTGCTTGGCCCAGGTAATGCCGCCCGCTGATGCTGTCATTAGGTCCCTACGTGAGCAGGTAACAGGGCACGTGATGCAGGGCGGAAGGTGGGACATGGTCTAGTCTAGGAAACCACGTTCATGCTAGGACCGATGCATACAATGGCCCATACTGGATGACAGTAGTAGCCGAGAATGGTTCATTCTAGCCTACACTAGTCCATAATGCCCATGATGGACGAAAATGGCCTGTGATGGTCGACAATGGGCCATGATGGCCGACACTGGCCCATGACGGCCGACATTGGCCCACTCTAGAAACACAGTTTACGTAATTTCCTCACCTTCTCGGAGCAGCGCTGCACCAGCTCGGCAGTGAAGTGCGGCAGCTGCCTCAGGTAGGAGTCCTTGGCCCACATGGCCTGCGTCACCATCTGCGCCAGCTCCATGGCGGCCACGGCCGGGGACAGCCAGCCGCTGCTGGAGACCACATCGACGCACGCGCAGATGAGACGGATGGCCTGGAGGGAAAACATTTTTTAGTTGAAAATACCATCTGAATAAAAATTATGCATGATGGTTGACAATGACCTATGATGGTCGATAATGGCCCGTGATGGTCGACAATGGCCCATGATGGTCGACAATGGCCCATGATGTTCGACTGTGGCCCCTGATGGTGTAGACAGCTTAATAGTCGACAATGGTCCATGATGGTCGACAATGGCCCATGATGGTCGACAATGGCCCATGATGGTCGACAGTGGCCCATGATGGTCGACAATGGCGCATAATGGTCGACTATGGCCCCTGATGGTGTAGACAGCTTATAGTCGACAGTAGCCCATGATGGTCGATCAGGTTTTTGAGTCAAGCCATTACGTTACCTTAGCTAGAACAAGCGCGGTGTCCGCCTGCAACTCGGCGGGAAGCTGCATCCTGGAGAGATGAGCTTGTAGCAGTACGTGCGCTTTCACGTGCGGGTCGTTGTACTTCACGCTGCCGCCAGATGGCGCTGACGGCTTGTGTGGTACTCTGCGGAAAGAAAGATGTTGAAATTGAATAACGGATCCACTGGATATCCAGTTCATGAACCACAAGACAGGCGATGTTCGCTACCCACAACGCTATCCACCTGGCCGAGCCGCTCAACAAACAGCAGTGTAGGCGAGCAATAGTGGTGACATTTCGACGCGGCAAAATGTATATCAGCCTGCACCTGCAACTCGTGTCGCTCTATGCTTTGGGTATTTTATAAGAACGCGGGTGGAGTAACAATTAACGATTCCAATGGATAAATGGGGAAAGTCAAATCCTTTTTATTTTGGGCGAAGGATGCCTTCTGATCCACCGACCCTGGAGCTTTATGGGACGGTTGGAAGATGGCGCTGTCCGCCCTTCCTCGACACCCGGTACGCTTGGTTCGGGTTGGGAGAGTTAGGCCCAGCTAGACAGAGAGGTTTGGGGGAAGGGAGAAGCCATTGCCGGAGACACAATATAAGCTAAAAAAAATATGATGCTGATAAATGATGTTTATTTTGCAAATAGGAGATGAGGCTGGTGTTTCCTAGCTGACTACCCTGAGAAGAAACACCGAAACAAATTCAAAGGTTAAAATCTCTTTTCAAATCCAAACAGCAAACATGTAACGGTCAAAATGTTAAGTTAGGTGGACAGAAAAAATTGATAACTTATAACTTACTTGGCAGCCAACGCCTTGATGATGTTCTCCTCGCGATGTCTGATGCAGAGCTCGGAGTACTCCGCAGCCGAGGATATGATCTCCAGCAGGCCGCGGATCTTCGTCTTGTTCGTCAGGGACAGACTGAACAGTTCTGGAACAAAATTTTGTATTAAGGTGGCATTCCGTTCTTTGCGACCGCAACGCACGACCGCGACACGCGCCCGCGACTGTGTCGCGCGACCTACTGCTTAGTATGAATTTATATGGAGCACTAAACTAATGCCGCGAGCCGCGTCGCGCGACCGGTGGGCGTGGCCAGCGAGCCGCTCGCGTCGGGAGCAGTCCCGTCACGCGACGCAAGCGATGAACACATCAAAATGGCGTCGTTTTCATCATACGAGGACAAAATTTTGATAGAGTTAGTGAATAAAAATCCTCCTTTATATGATGTAAGACTCCAATCTTTTATATTGATAATAACATAATATGAATATCGTCTTCTTTTTCATCCTCCAATAGCTGCTGAATAACTCTCTTTCTAGCTGCGGATATATTGTCCGACATAACGTGTACTGCAATAGAATACAACCATCACCTATAAAAACTGCGAGAAAACTAACAGCAGACGTCGCGGTCGCTGACATCGGAAAGCTAGTGGTCGGGCGGCGACACGCGAGCGGGCGCGGGCCGCGTGCTCGTCTAGTCGCGGTCGCTAACAACGGAATGCCACCTTTAGAGTAGCTGATTTTTTATAGCTAGCTTCTGCGGGCTGCTTCACCTAAGTGAAAGTAGAAAACTATCTAACAACATCATCATTTCATCCGAAAGACGTCCACTGTTGGTAATAGGCCTCCCCCAAGTGTCGCCATAATGTCCGGTCCCGTGCGTCTCACTTCCATCGGAGGAGGGTCGATCCGGTACATGAAACACTATCGATTTGTAAACATAAAATTAAAAAATAAAGTACCTTTTTTTCAAAACTCGTATTAATTTACGCATGTACGAAATTAATTTCTTTAAGAAAACGTCAGCTGAGCGAGTCCAATGACCTGTAGGTAGTTTGTATGCAACGCCGCCTACTATTTGTCGACAGTGGCTAATGCTGGCCTACAATGGCTCACGATGGACGACAGTGGCTTATGCTGGGGTACAATGGCTCGTGATGATCCACAATGGCTCATGATGGTCGACAATGGCTTTAGCTGGCCTATAATGGCCCATGATTGTCGACAGTGGCTTATACTGGCCTACAATGGCTCATGATGGTCACAATGGCCCATGATGGTCGTCCTACAAAGCACTACGATGGCATATTTTGGCTTACAATGGCCAAGGCTGGCGATTATCTATAGTATCTTACCTATGGTAGTATAGTTGATGTAGTAGTAAGAGGCGATCATGCCCAGGTTGAGAGGCTGCACGTCCATGTCGTCTTCTATTGCGATGCACTTGGACTGTTCTAAGTCTGTGAGAGTCGTTTCTACCAGCTCTGATAGGTGGTCGGATAGATGTCTGTGAAAGGAGAATCATTTTATTAGTAACTGCAACTCTGGGGCTGTACTAAACGGAGCAACATCAAAATAATACAACAGTTCCAAAATAAAGTACTCAGGGATGCTGTAAAAGCACCATGGTACATCAGAAATGACGACCTCCACAGTGACCTCAAAATGGAACTCGTCACCACCATCATTCAAAAATTTGCTGAAGCCCACGAAGACAGACTTCACCGACACGTGAATTTTGAGGCTATACAGCTGTTAGACAATACGGACCTAGTGCGTAGACTAAAAAGAACTAAACCTTTTGAGTTAGTGTAGTGTTTAAAGTTAGTGTATAATAGTGATCAATGCTGTGCAGCTGTGCTATGCATATTACACATGAACAAAGTGTTATTTTCAATATCAGACTCTAAGAAAGTGCTATGGACTTCTATAAGTGCTAAAGGACGCTATTCTTAGTTTAAGCAAAACCGTATAAAAATAAGTTAGTGTTAAATTACTTATTAGTCTTTTAGGCTAGATTGTAATCAATTATTAAGAAATTTATTCTTAATAATAAGAGAGAACAAAAAATATTAGTAAGGTTGTAACGACATCTATAGGAACATTCACATGGTAACTAAAATAGACAGAAACCTACATCGATCCAGATGATCATAGTGCGTTTCACTTATGAAGTTCCTTCGCCGTAATGTTGGCTCCCCTGTCTGTCCACAGAAAAATGAAAGGAAAAAAGAAAAGAGTGGCCTATTGTAGTAAAATTTTTGCCCGAAATGCGAAACAAAATCGATTTTAACGGTAGTTGCAAAACTTTTTGCAGAATTATGAGGAAAATGGAATTTTATTTAAAAAAAAAGCAGATCTAAAAAGAAGTTGTCAATGGAGAGGTACAATGCGTTCCAAATGAGAATAGGGTCGCCCGCCATGTTGTGACGTCACGATTTACTGTCAAATCAAGGAAAGAAATTTTTAAATATTAATTAATTTACGAAAAATTTAATTTATTTATATGAACTGTGAACGAAAAAAGTTTAATCAGAATCCAGTTCTTCAATTTTACTTATCTCTGAGTTCTTCAATTTTGCCAAAATATCTTCGATTTGACAGTACGACGAGACGTCAAAACATAGGAATCGTTCCTATTCTCATTTGGAACGCGTAGTACGATATTGTGGCGCGGCGTTTTGGGTATTTGAAAGAATTGCAGGACAATCAGAATGGAGCCCACCGTCCTCTCTATTTTATTCAAAAATAGTTTTTACATTTTCCAAAAGAAAAAAAATTGAAAATTTTAAAGCAATTGTTAAAAGTAACGAAATGTCAGTTAATCATAATAATCATTTATTTGGTTTGTAAACATAGGTATTACAGAGGGTGGTATACGGATAGTGCCAAATACTGGCATACAAACTTAAAGAAAATTTCAGCATGCATATTAACAAAAATTTAAAATGATTATACAATGTCAAACAATTAAATAGTAATTGCAAAAATTAGAAATCAAAACAGAATGTCAAAACAAAATAATTGAAAGCTCACAAAAATTAAATAGAATGTCAAAAATTAAATACAATGTCAGAAACTCAAATACAGTGTCAAAAAAATTAAGCATAATGTCAAATAATTAATTACATCGTCAAAAAAAAAAATCTTAATCTCCCTAATATTCAGTAATTTCACTGCTAAAAATATAGCAACACTGTTTTTCCGTATTGCCAATGCCATTACGGCGAAGGAACTTCTTAAGTGAAACGCTGTACAGGGTGTAACAACCGCCATACACGGACCAATCGGTATGATCAAACCAAAAGAATCTAAATTCGATAGTGCCATCAAATATAAATGTCATACCAATCCACTCCCACACACGGTCCATTCTAAACTGATCCGATTCGGTAGCATCACATCGATTGGGCGATAGGAAGGATGGTGTATAGCCGGCATAAGATACTGCCCCCCCCCCCCCCCCCTAGCCAAGTTACAACCGTTACTTAATAATTTAATAATTAGACAGATGGGCGGACCATGACACCGTCGTCAACAATCGTCCTCTCCATACATAATTATAAACTTGATTGGTCAGTTTGTATGAAGAGACCATTTTTTTTTTCCCGGAAACCTAATCTTATGGAAGATTGTTCAGTTTCGTCACAAACCTTTTTCCTAGGTGGGAATCAAACCCACGACCTCTGACATAGCAATCAGGGCCACTAACCACTAGACCATGAAGCCAGTCTAAACCTTAAAAGATCTATATTTACCTGTGCGTAACTCCCTGCAAGTTGTAATAATTAGGGTTCTGTGTCAGCCGTCGGTACAGGAATGTCCAGGTCAGATAGTCTACGGCGTCCTGTTTGTTCTCTATGGTCTTCGTTACGATCTCCGCGTTCATGTGATCGTGTAGTCTGTGGTCGAGGTGGCTCTGAGAACGAGAGAGGTGTTAGAGTGCGTCTACTAAAAGCGTTACCTAGGGTTTTTTTTAAAATAAAATTGGCAACATTGTTTTGCCGAAAAAAATCACGTCAAAGTCTATGGTTGCAATTGTCAGTTTTGGCAACAGATATTTATTTTTCAAGAATAATTGCTTAATTACGGGAAAAACAATAAACAGTAACGTGCAAAAACTGCTACACACTATGGTTAATAAGTTCAAACAAAAACAAGAAGAGAAAGAAGGTGTTTTCAATGAAAACCAACAATGTCATAACGTCATACTAACTTAAAAATATCTTGATCCTTGTCGACTAATATTATTAGAAAGTTATATTTAGGATATAATGATAATTTTTTTTTTTTATATTTTTAGATAATCTGACATATTGCGAATTTCGTAATGGACAAAAACACCGAAAAAAGAAGGCTTTTGGTGAATCGACTTAATCAAAAACACATGCTAGTGAGTGGTAAAATGCGTTCAAAAGCAGTTGAGATGTAATGAAAGATTTGCCTCACTTTGTCTGATAGTGCATCAAAATCTTCAACTGAAGTTAAAATTGCGAAAGTGAAGGAAATAGTGACTGAAATCCTAGTTCAAGTTTGAGAGCTGTTGAACTTTTTGTGTCTCACGAGTCGATCCGTATCATTTGAAACAATCACTGGAGTATAAAACATGTTCCCACTTGACTAATCCCAAAAGATCTGAATTTTCTCTATGCTAAAACGAATCGATTCCAACCCAACAATCTTGAAACACATTATTAGTGTTGGCGAGACGTGGTGAAATTGAAATCATGTTGACCATTTTATTTGACTATCGCGGTGTTGTGCACTTGGTATTCTTGCCAGAAGGCCAAATGGTAAATAAAGAATATTATTTGAATATGATATAGCGACATTTGAGAGATCAGATAAAATAAAATAATTTGGGATAATAACTAACATTTTGTGTGTTATTGACCTTTACCATACACCCACCAAATAATTAAGTCTACACACATATTTTTGACTAGGATTAACTGTTATACATTTGGAGGTAGGCGGAACAGAGAGTAAAGTCCCGCAAACCTCCTTTGTAAAGGGAGGATCCTCCGACCAGACAGGTGTTATGGTCTGGTGGGCGACTGCCCGATAGATGATTTCGGGCTGTCGTATATGTTCAAATCGCGCGGAGAACTTTGATTGCGCGATGCAGGATTTCGAATATTCTTCGTAGTTCTTATGTGGCGCCATAGATGTCGCTACATCCAATTGTCATAAATACAAAAAATACTCTAGTATCAAAACTTTTTTCTCGTACTATTTCAATAATACCACATTCAAAATTTTTGGTTGTAACCTCCTTTTCTCAGGTCACGCTTTCATTAAACGAACTATAATGGTTGTTGGTCGATGCTGCTCTAGACTTGTCAACGATAGTTTGCGGTTCATGGTTGAGAATTACTACTTTTAGTCAATAATGGCCAACAATGAATGAAAAAGAATGGTCTATGCTGGCCCAAGATAGCCCATGTTGCCCAACAATGGCCCGCACTAAAAATAGCCCATTATAGTCGATATTGGCTCTTTCTAGAAACATTACGGAGTGCACGCTTGGCTAATGGTAATAACAAATCACGCTGGTCAACAATGGCCCGTACTGGCCAACAATGGTCCAAGCTGCCTTACAATGGTCAAGTCTTTGTAGAAACGTGTACCACTCACCTCTAGCGGCAGACAGTCGTTCAGCAGCTTAGTGAAGAACGTCTTGTGATGCGCCACACACATCAGAACCGCGACCGCGTGATCGTCTTCCAAGGGTCTGCACGCGCGCCCCACCATTTGTAGGACCGTCGTGATTGGGTATTGTTCATAGGCGTGGAGTTTGCCGTTGTAACTGTGGAAAGAGAACAAATATTTTAGTTCAGTAAAATTGGCCTAAGATGGCAGGTAATGGCCTATTATGGTTGACAATGACCCATCCCAGAAACTACATAGATCCCAAAAACTATATTGACTCATGCTGGGTAATAATAGCTTATGATGGTCGACAATGGCCCATGATGGCCGACGATGGCCCATGATGGTCAACAATGGCTAATCCTAGGAACTTTTAAGAAACTAGTAATAGCCCATGATGGCCCACGATGGTCGACAATGGCCCATGATGGCCGACAATGGCCAACCCCAGAACACCTATAACATACTAGTTTTATCAACTCACACGTGTGTATCGGCTATAATAACGGTGTGTACGTGCGCGGCCAGCGCCCAGGCCAGCTCGGCGGCCACGACACACAGCTGCACGGCGCCCGACTCCACCAGCTGTTGTACGAGGCGCCTGTCACCTGGCTCCACACCCTCATGTAGGTAGGCCACGCCCGCGGCTAGTGTTTCTTTTAACATCTGAAAGAGATGACACAGTTCAATATAGTTTTGACGACAATGGCCTATGATGGCGGACAATGGTCTTGGATGGCCTACTGTGGCCCATGATGGCCGATCATGGTCCATGATTAACAACACGATTGGCGCAGCTGAGCGACTGACTGCAACGCTACGTGCCGCAGAATCGAGTCCCGCACGAAAACAAATATTGAGGCCTTCAGGTTGTCGTTCATAGTCCAAATGTATGTGCATGTGTGTGAGTGTTTACACACTCCCAGTGCAATGAAGGTAAAAATTCCTGCTATGCTAACATGGAAATATTGTAACGACAACAACTTTTTTTTAAAAGAGTAGAGTTTCTTGCCGATTCTTCTCCATAGGAAGTTTTATAAGTGCCCATGGAGGCCTATTTATAATATAAAAACATACATTTAGCCGAACATAGAACCTTTTCCTTTTTGAAGTCGGTTAAAAATGAATCGCTAAATATGTTGTTGCTAAGTGCAAATCTTGAGAACAGCTGAACCGATTTCGCTAATTCTTTTTTTGTTGTTTGATATTGTAAGGAGAAGGTTCTTATGGAAAAAAAAAAGAAAATTAGGGTAGTGTAGGGTAAAGTAAGGTAGAGTAGGGTATAGTAGGGTAGAGTAGGGTAAAGCGGGAGCGAATCCGCGGGGGTACAGCTAGTGTGAAATAAAAAAATTTGAATTTTTAATTTTATCAATAATTTTCTTACCTTATCATGCACCCTCTTGAGGAACGGCTGCAGCATATCAGGCCTTGCCCTCAGGAACCTGGTCGGCGAGGAGTGAGCAGCCGCCAAGGCTAGCAGGTCCGCGGCCAGCAGGCGCGAGTGTCGACGCGAGGGAACGAACACGGCGCACGGTTTGTTGCCGGCGTAACGAATGACGGAGTTGTAGATCGGTTTCGTCATGGCCGCGAGGCGGGAGGCTGCGTGCGAGATGTTGAAACCCTGCAGGGACGAAAAATAAATTACGAAAAGGTTTAATAATAATATTCCACAACTATCACACAACGCCGTCTAGTCCCAAGCTAAGCAGAGCTTGTGTTATGGGTACTTGGCAACCGATAAACATACTTATATATTTCTAAATACATACATTATTATAGATAAATTACACCCAGACACAGAAACAAATGATCATGCTCATCACACAAAGATTTGTCCTAGGTGGTAATCGAACCCACGACCTCCGGCATAGCCACAGAACAGAGGAATGTAGATAGAAATCGCATAGCACTTCATTTGTATCGGGACCAGCGTACCTAAACTCACACAAAGACAGGTATATCATATTTCATAACACTAAGAAATCCTTAATGTGATTGAGCATTTTAATATTAATTGAAAGAAGGCAGTTTATCCATCGTTCCGTTTTAGAAAATAAACCATATAATAGTGTACACAGAGTTGTTTGTTATCTACTTTTTAACGTATTACCTCGCATAGAATAATTATAAGAACAATTTCCACTATTCCCCAATAGATGTCTCCAAAATATAAGCAATGAATTTAGAGCTCTATTTACTTGTTATAAGATTAATGTTTCCTAAATAAAAACATTGCTAAACGTCATTTTCTAGAGATGTACCATTGGCGTTGCCTTATTTTATCGATGTTGCGTTTTATAAAAGTCAATAGCAGGAATCGATAAATTACAAAAACAAAATACCTACATATTTTTAATTTTATTTATAAGGGGCTTGTAGCTTTTTCATTAACCATGAAATTACTCATAACTGAAATTAACGGTTTCTTTTGATGCTGAAAAACAACTAGAGCGAATAACGTGACAACAATAAATTGTAGCTGTTTCTCGTTTTTGTGTAAAATGTAAAAAAAATTGTTTAATTAATAAAATAGATACGTAAAAACACGTAAAGTCAAAAATACTGACTGATAAATAATAATTAATTTGTTCATAAGTATGTTTTGAAAAACACTTCTACACGTAATTTTTTAACGTCAGTTTAAACTAAACGAAGCCATTGTTTCTTAGCTGACTACAAATTTGCTTTTAGAGTCCATACAGATTTGAATAGAACTGTAACATTTTGACCTTTTCGGTATAACCAGATTTTCAATAAAGTGACTTCTTTTTCTTCTACCAATATCTAGAAATTCTTCAGAGCTAAAGTTTTGGCACTGCTGTGTCGGTAATGTATTTCTTTACGCTTTTAATTAAACAGTCTGATCCTTCAAAGTGATTTGAGAAAATTGTGCTAGTTTTTGTAGTAAACCAACTTTGCCTTCCAGTCTGCCTTTTTTTTATGGTGGGAAAAAATCATGCATTGACATCCCCCGCTCTTGGGCGGAGCGGGAGATAGTGTCAGACTCTTACTGACTAAAAGACCCACCCCGTTCTTTCTAGCCTTCATACCGGGGCTCGAGCGCCCTTTCGGATAACCCTGGCCCCAGTAGGCTACGATCCGGCTGGGTCCCTGCTGTTGCTGACAACTCCTTGAGGCGCGCGGGAACAGTGCGCGCCGTCAGCGACTTGGGCTTTGTCCGGACAGTTACCGGACGGCCGGACAGCGAGCTACCCATTGCTCACTGTCCGCGAGCCCGTGCCTACGGTGGCTGGAAATTGGGATCAGAATCCCGGCGGCGGCGGCGGCGGCGATAACGCCGTTGCCTGATGCGTTCGGCCTCCCCTTTGCGAGCATTACTGCTTCGCAGAAGTCGGCGACCGCCTGCCACTCCTCCTCGCTCCGGACCATGGCCTCAACCAAGGCCCGGCGCGAGAGGTCTCCGCCGCCGATCGCCCCCACGAGGGCACGGCGATGCTCCGTCCAAGCAGGGCACACCTCGACTGTGTGCTCCACCGTGTCTTCCGGGAATTCCGCACAGTGGCGACACCCAGGCGTCACTTCCGCACGAATCCGGTTCAGGAAACTCCCGAACGAACCATGTCCGGTGAGGACCTGCGTCATGCGGAAGGTAAGGACGCCGTGAGGTCTTTCCAGCCACGCCTCAAAGAGTTTCCAGTCTGTCTGTATATTTTGGAAGTCAGTCACAAAATAACACGAAAGCTACAATTTGGACCCATGGAAAGTTTAACCCTGTTCACATTTTATTTAGCTAAAATTAAAATAGTGTGCGTTTATAATTTTGTCGAAGCACTTGGGTATTTTCTTTCCCGATACAACAAAGAACATTATAATTTTACAATATCGATAACTCACTATCGATAATGGTAACCTCTAATTGAGCAGCTGACAGTGACATTTGGTGAATGTTTTAGAATATTTTTTTGAAAGTAGACCTTATCGTGTACAAAATAAAGTCAACTTCTATTTGTTTTTTTTTTATAAGATCTTATTTTTCAAAAATAATCAAAATAAAATAAACCAGGCCTAACCAATGATAGGATATAACAACATTTGATAAATTCTTGGTTCTTCTGTCGTGTTTGCACTTCAAAACAGCACAGATGGGCATTTTTATATTTTTTTAACTAGTTATTATCACCGTGGCAACCGTAACTAGACTGATATGCGTGGCGCATGCGCAATGGAGCATAAGCGGGACTCCGCAAAACTCGGGGTACGCGCGCCCCGCCTACTTACTCCTTCTATCTACTGTATGATTCCTATGTTCTGTGGGCATAGCAGTCAGGGTCACTAACCACTAGACCAACAGGCCTGTCAATGCTACAAAGTAAAGTAAAGCAAGGTGAATGCTACAAAGTAGACCGCAAAATTTGGGTATCTTCAAGGCTAGAGTGAATAGGCTCTTAATAAACTAGTGCGCCTCACCATCATAGATTGCATCGCTGCTGTTTATACACTGCCGGACTATGTTGAATGCTTTTTCTTTTCTTTTCAGTAATTTTAACGTATGTCTGGCAATTTGAGTGTTTTCTGCGGCCTACCCAAATGTCCTTTATTAGGTATTGTTCGTCAAGTCGTAGAGCTCCTTAGTAGTCCTAAGTTGAGCTTTTCGAATACTGAAAAATGCTTACACTGATTGGACAGGTCCACTCAAATCTGTATGGTTCTTTCTTCAAAAGACCATCTCAGACAAATCTGCATGGTTCTCATGTGATTTGACCATTACATATTTACTGTATGGACTTTAAAAGAGACTTTGACCCCTGAGTTTTTTTCGGTGTTTCTTCTCAGGGTAGCCAGATAGGAAACACCGGCCTCATCCAGCATAAACTGACGAAAAAAAAAAAAGACGTGTAAAAGTGTTTTTTAAACCTATTTACAAAATAAATATCGTTTATCATTTATATCAATTAGAAAAAAAATAATTTAAATTTTCCTTTTTTATGACACAAACTAGTGCTTGACTGCGATCCCACCTGATGGTAAGCAGTGATGCAATCGTTGATGGTGAGGCGCACTAGTTTATTAGGAGTCTGTCCCAAATGGGGGGCTGGGTTTGCTATTAACGCCATGTGTGGTTGTCGCAATGCACAGAGAATGCTGCTGCCCAATCTCTGGTGTGCCCCTATGGCCTACTCTCCACGGACGCGTTTCTTCTTTAAAGCTACGCGTCCATGGACAGTACGTCTTAGTCGCGATACTTACATCATCATCCAATGACATCTCCACTCCCTTGAGCGGAGCGGGAGGTAGTGTCAGACTATACTGACTAAAAACCCACTCCTGTTCCTTCGCTGCCTTTCGTACCGGGGAAGAATCTTCCTTTAAGAAGCAGACCCTTGGCCCCAAGTAGGCTTCGACCCTGCTGGGCCTCTACGGTTTGCTGAAAACTCCTTGAGGCGCGCGTAAACACTACGCGCCGTCTACGTCTAAGCTACCCATTGCTTGCCGTCCATAAGCCTGCTACAGGAAGAGATGTGATGGTGCCATACTTTACGTCCAGATACTATACAGTTCAGATACCGTCACGGATCTTGAGCGCTGGCTTCAAGTTACGCAGAAGTCAAATATTCGGTCTCTTTAGTGGTACGAAGTGAGTCGAGGAGTGTCAGTGATTGGCTCGCCGCGCCATCGTGTCATAGACGTCACTCCTGATTCCTGACTCCTGAAGACGATTGGCTCGCCAATGTATGGAATGCGCAAAGCGATCCCCACTCTGACGCCGAGCGCTCAAGATTCGTGCCGGTACTTGTACTGGGTGATGGAGAATATCATTACCTGTATGTGCAGCTGCAGAGGCAGCGGCCTCACGCTGGGATGGAAGTTGAAAGAGCAGTTGGCGTTGCAGCCCAGCCACTGGGACACGTCGCGAGCGTCCGCCAGGGGGAGCGAGAGGGCTACGATGCGGATTTGACGACCTGTGGGAGGGACATACAATATACACCGTTAAATATTGATCGTTTTAATCCCGTGGAGGGTCGATCCGGTACGTGAAACACTATCGATTTGTAAAGATAAAATTAAAAAATAAAGTAAGTACCTTTATTTTAAAACTCGTATTAATTTACGCATGTACGAAATTAATTTCTTTAAGAAAACTTCAGCTGAGCGAGTTCAATGACCTGTGGGTAATTCGTACGCAACGCCGACTACTACCTACAGGTAAATTAATACGAGTTTTTAAAAAAAATATTTTTTAATTTTATCTTTACAAATCGATAGTGTTGTGTTTCACGTACCGGATCGACCCTCCACGGGATTAAAACGATCAATATTTAACAGTGTATATTTTGAGATAGAAATTTAAATCTGCTGTATAGGAAGAAAGCTCAATCAATAAGTAGAGACTGGAAGGCTCGGTTTTGGCCAGTATTCGCCAAAAAAGAATAGTCGGGAAAAAGCAGACAGACGGCCCTCTCAGCTTAGGGCGTCTAGCATTCTGTTTTTTCTTTTTAATTTAATAATCCAGTGCTTGACTGCGATCCCACCTGATGGTAAGCAGTGGTGCAATCGTTGATGGTGAGGCGCACGTAAAAAAATTGGTTGTCTGTAAAGTCGGTTTACTGACGATAGTTGAACGTGACAACGTCTTAAGAAAATACTGATGGAATAGTCATTTCAGACACGTTGTTGTGATATGTGGAAGATTTAATATTTATGTTTTAATTTTTTTAAATCATAGCTACGCTCGATAATTATTTCGATTGAATAGTAAAGCCATCGATTTTTTACTCATCGTGAAATAGTTCTGTTAACTTATTGTTTTAATTTTGTCAATTATAGCATAACCTACAATCGCTGCACTAGCGGACCGATGCTATTCATTTTAATGATGAAAGCACGAATATTCGACAATATATCACTGAATATATAATTAATATCGAAAGAATCATTACCTTTATCGCTGTAATTATCGTTGCTATAAACAATTGACACCACATTCACTTTTCACTGCACTTGATACTCGATCAAAACATGTAAATGTACTATAGTATAGCAGCTGTCCACGCAGACGCATCGCTCACTCAAGTAGGAGAGAGACGGATGTCGAACGCTGCCGAACGCAAAGGCCGATTGTGCTTCTTTGTCGCTCGTTCCGCGCTCTCGCTTGCACTTCAAGCCTTACATGGAACGCCTCAGAGCGAGGTAACGCCGCATGAGTCATGTTTTTTCGTGCGTGCAGCCGGCTCTATCGAATTATAAGACGTTGTCACGTCAAAAGGTATGTTCATTATTTTATATGAATCAAAAGAAAGAAAAGGAAGTACCTACATTTTATGACTGGTAGCAACAATACTCGTAACGTTTACTTAAATATTAACCTACATAATGTACGCCTTTCAACTTTGTAGGTACCTACGGTTATTTTTCTATAAGATTTAACTATAGAGTCTTTGTTTTGTTATTATTATGGTACCTACCAAAGGGTGTAACGCAGTGGCGTCATTTTTCGACCCGAGATACGAGGGCAGTTTGGCTTGCACAGTTTCAAGCGTCACACACCTCTAACATGAAACTTCCGGTTAACCCGTGTATTCGTGATTATTTAGTATAGGTAGGTCCTTACAACACTATTGTGAATTATAAGTGACATTATAACTAATTGTGAACTGTGAAACTGACATTATAAGCAACTGAAAAATCTCAAGTGTATAGTTATTAAAATCCCATCAAAATGAACCGAGTACCACTGAATTAAAATGATGACGGTAATATCGCACAGCCACTCCTGGCGCCGTCAAGACCGCAGCAGACAGATTGGTTCAGTCCTTCGATGGACGCGGTATAAACGACGAAACGAAACCTTTAGTCCGAACCGTAAGTTCCAACAATGTAAGGGTGGTGGATACTCGCCGGATCTGGATACAGAAAGCATATCATAGCATAATCAGCCTTTTAAGGCGTATAGTCCCTTGAACCATCTGACCGAAATTATGTGAACGAAACTCTCGCACTCGCCTAGGCGGCAGTACGCAAATCTGTGCATTTATTTACGGCCAGCAGCGCCCGGAAAGCGCTTTAAATCCATTTTCTCTGCGAGATATTGATTGATTTACATATGCAATGTTCACTTTGAAGAATATTTAACCACCAATTTTTATGTGTAAAAATGTTTCTAAAGGTCCAAGCCGTTTCGAAGGAGTAGGGAAAAGTTGCGAAAAGTTGCAAAATTGCTATATTTTTTTTTTTGACAAAAGTATTAATTGCACGAAAAAATCAAATGTTGATATTATTGTTCATGAATCTATAATAAACATATTTTTTTTTTCAAACCAATTGACCTAGCCGTTACGGAGGAGTAGGCCTCAGAAAATCACTGTTTTATGGCACTTTTCGGGCGCTTGGCCCTTAAAATGATGACGGTAATATCGCTCAGCCACTCCTGGCGCCGTCAAGACCGCAGCAGACAGATTGGTTCAGTCCTTCGATGGACGCAGTATAAACGACGAAACGAAACCTTTAGTCCGAACCGTAAGTTGCAACAATGTAAGGGGGCTCACGATGTTTTCCTTCACCGTTTTGAGAACAGTGATGATGAAATACATTCGCAAAGTAATGTGCCTGGCTGGGTTCGAACCCGCTGCCGACAACTCGTAAGTCGGGGTCGTTACCAATCGGCCACCACTGCTCTAAGCAACATACGAAATAAACTTGCCTAGAAGTAAACCATTTGCGAACGGCATCTTCGTCTTCTTCTCCCTCCCTTGTCCCATTTTATTTGGGGTCGGCGCAACACGTTTGTTTCTTCCATTCATTTGCGAACGGCATCATAACCCTACAATTAACTTACCAATCTGCGAAGAGATGTATCTCATTCTGGAGCAGACCACCTCGAGCACTGGTCCTTCTTCTCCGCCGAGCAGTTGGAGAGCATCCACGATGAACAGCGAAACGCTTTGCACGCTCTTTCGGACTTTCCATCTGAAGGCAAAATACATATTGTATCGTGTTATGTTTCTGCACCACCCTAGCGGCGAGCATCTGGACGCACCATAAGACGTTGTGGCATATAAAAAATTTGGAATTATGATGATGAACTCACCTCCTGGACAGTATGTCCCATTTATCAGCGGTGGTGATGATGATCTGACCCTTGTTCAACAGTTTATGGTCGGTGGCCGTCTCGCCAGTTAGTTGAACTACCTGGAAATGTAACGAGAATTAAAAAAAATACTTTAGCTTTTGCGAACGTTCGCGCATACTACACTCTTCTCGCACACGCACGTCGCCATTTGGTTCCTAAAACACGTTACTGCGCAGCCTTCTGCGTAAACTTCACGGCCACCATCATTCGTGAATTGTAGTGTAGTTGAACACTAATATTATTAAAAGTCCACGTAGATTATCAAAATTTTGAGCGTTTATTTATTGTTTATGTATCTAAGAATGTAAATAAGAAATTCTTCATAAAGTAGTCTGTAAATTTCAAAAATAAGCAACCTTTTCTATTTATCCGTATTTACACCTATTTAAATGCTTGGGGACTCAGGGGTTAAGACACCCAGAACAACAATCTGTAGTAAGGACCATTTTGACCTATGATGGTCCATGCTGGCCTATGATGGCCCATGCTGGCCTATGAGGCAAATGCTCGCCTATGATGGCCCATGCTGGCTTATGATGGCCCATGCTGGCTTATGACGGTCTACGATGGCTCATGCTCGTGATGGGCCAAGCTGGACCATGTTGGCTTATAATGGCCCATACTGCACACAATAATACTAACTCACCTTCAAATTAAACCTAGTGCCAAACTTATGGTAGCAATCAGCGAACACGATATCAGCTAGGGCGTCCTTGGGCAGCAAGTAGACGGCGCGTCCTCCCTGGTTGGTGCTCAGCATCCTCAGGAGCGCCAGTTCGGCTATCACGGACTTGCCGGAGCCCGAGGGGGCGCCCACGAACACGTTGTCGTCCGAATTGTACACTGCGTTGAAGACCTAAGGCGAAAGAAAGATAATGTCACCAATTTAGGCGATTTTCACACTGCCACGCATCACGCTGTACGTTGCGTGTTAACGCACCTACGCGCGTACTTGCGGGAGTGCTGATCTGCATCATCGGTTTTTACGCACTCACGCGCGTAACTGCGTTTTGTAAATTCACGCAGGCTCTGACTCATTTAATACAAAGTCACGCAAGGCACTACGAGACTCAGTGAGCCATACCTCGCGTCCCCCCCCCCCCACGCGCGTGTACGCAGTGTGATAATCGCCTAAGACATAACTTGAGGATTGGCTAGTTGCCGTAAAAAATGTAATTAGTCCGCCTTTTAGATTAATCAAAAATAATGGACACGTATTTCTTTATTTGTAAATTAAACCAAAAATGACAAAGATATAGCCCATTAAAGTTACGTGTAACGTCACGCCGTGCTGCATTTTTTCGCACGGGGTGACGTCACACGTAACTTTAATGGGCTATATCTTTGTTATTTTTTGTTTAATCGAAAAAAGTAAAAATACGTGTCCAATATTTTTTTATAATCTAAAATACGGACTAAATAAAATGTAATTATTTTGACCCTGGAATAGTTTACTAGGGTAGGTACCCTATTAGGGTAGTTTCCAGAAACTGTATTTATAGTATAATTTTATTATTATTAATTTTACCTGAGTTTGAACTGGATTAAATTGCGGGAATGTCTCATTATACAGCTCCTCGTACTTCGGGTTCCTGAGTGCTGATATGGGAAGCGGTTGTAAATCCAGCAGCTCAGTGGGAGGCAGGTTCTTCTCCGGGAGTATGAGGTGGCGGAATGACACCGGCAGCTGGGTTTCTGCTGCTATCCATCTGGAAGAGGAGGTAAACTTAGTGCTAGACTGCGATCCCACCTGATGGTAAGCAGTGATGCAATCGTTGATGGTGAGGCGCACTAGTTTATTAAGAGCCTATTCACTCTAGACGCCTAAATTATAAGTGAGAACATATTCATTGCGCTTAAAGTTTAAGAGTAGAATTCGCTGTTGAAGTCTGTTTCTTGAAATCTACAACCAGGGGTTCTAGCTAGCTTACGGTGGGCTTGACTGGCTCATGCTGGCCTATGATGGACTTGGCCTGAGATGGACTTGACTGGCCCATGCTGTCCTATGATGGACTTGATTGCCGTTAGCTGGCTTATATTAGACTTAATTGGCTCATGCTGATCTGTGATGGTCTTAAATGATCCATGTTAACCCATGAGTGGACACGACCCTGTACCATCAAAGACACTTCCGCCTGACCACCGCTAGGTTCATTTTTGCTTGCACTCGAAACGAAAACTTTGAAGGGTTTGGTTTGGCGCCGCGCCACAAGAATCAAGCGAAAAGTTTTTTAAGTGATCAGGCAGAAATGATTGCGATGGTACATATAGTTGCCTATACTGTTCATCCAAGCTGCGCCATGATGGTGGCCTGCCAGTTACTGTCTAGGCTAGACTACAACTAACCTATCGGAGACCACGGTGAGGAAGTACTGCGGCGGCAGCGGCTCGAAGACAGGCACGAACAGCTTGACGTGGTGCTCGTCCTTGCAGTACTTCTCCTTGAGCAGGAAGTACTCGTGGTGCAGCACCACCTCGCCGTCCACGTCCTCCACGAGGATCCAGAACGCTTCCGACTGGCCGTGGATCTGGAAGGAAGTTACTCACCATCAACTATTGCATCACTGCTTACCATCAGGTGGGATCGCACTTAAGCACTTTATACAGGGTTATTTGTAAATACTAAAGTATAAGATAAGTAAGTATAAAAATAAGAAGAAGAAGAAGAAGAAGAAGAAGATTTGTAAATACTAACAACCTCTCAGGACTTTGTTCCTAACATCATAAACAACAACTTTTGTTCTATGACTCATAATAAGGTCCAGTTGAAAATCAGCGTCAGGCAACTGCTTTTCTTTTTTAGGTGGGAAACCATCCAATGACATCTCCCGCTCTTGGACGGGGCGGGAGGGCGTGTCAGACTTACACTGACTATGGCCCCAGTAGGCTTAGACCCTACTGGGCCTCTATCAGTGGCGTGCCTAGGGTTTCAAAATAAGGCAAGCCCAATAAAATTTTAACCGATTTCAAAAAAAGAAAGTTCAGTTTTCGACTGAGTATGTAGGTACCTACGTATGTATCATCGCAATTTTCTCATAAACTACTGGTTAGGTACAATAAATTAAAAGTGAATTCATCCATCTTCTTCTTTCTTCAATTTCACTCTTGCTTGTCGTGCGGTGAATGAGGTAACCAAAGCTCACTGAAGGCACGCTAGTGCTAGATTGAATATAATAAACATATTAGCAATTGCATACCTCCGATGGCTTTAAAAAAAGTCGTTTGGTTTGCTTCATTGCTTGAGGGAACAAAGTTATGGTAAGTACCTCAGATAACTGGCGTGATATAGATGTCTCAATTCGTTGTTTACCAAAATTACCGAAAGAAACCATTGCACACAGGTGTTTATGGAAATTTGCGTGCCTTTTAATGGCGCCAGATATGTTATTTAATGAAGAAATTAACTGTTTTTTCTGAGTAAAGTTTAAAGATTTTACCTTATCTTCGCCAATCAAAACTAGAACGCATTTTAAATCCTTACAAGGTACAATTGCCTCCATTGTTGTAGGTAAGTCACCAAAACAATTGTATCACTGAGAAAATCTAAGAAAACACACAAAAAACAAAAACAACAAAAAACAAAAAATCTAATTTCCACTCAAGCAAATGAAACTGAAGTGAGTTGCAAACAGAGTTGCAGTGACAAGGTCACGCATACGCGAGCAACTTCATACGAATGCCAGGCTTAAATCTTCCATACTGATCGATTTGTAGACGCAAAAGGTCCTAACTCGTTATACGGCACGTCGCCATAGGTGCGAAAGAGACAGAGATAGTATTTGAAAGCCAGGTAAAAGCCGGTGCGTGTAAGCGAGATAGCTATATGTAGATGCCGCAAATGCGAAACTCTGCGCGCGAACAATCGCGATGTGTAGTAGTGTGTCATAGGCAGATACTTTGTGTTATTTTGATAAGAATTAAGCGCGCGAACTTTTAAATAGTTCGGGTTTGATATTGATTCTCTATCGAGCATTTTAGTAAGGCATGCCTGGCTTCTGGGCTTGTAAGAAGGAACCGCCACTGGCCTCTATGGTTTTGCTGACATCTCCATGAGGCGCGCTTGGAACACTACGCGCCGTCGACGAACGGTCGGACGGCGAGCTACCCAATGCTCGTCGTCTCGTCTCGTCTCTCACCTATTCTAACCCGTCTCAAAAATCAACCTGTATAAAAACGCAATTTCTTACCTTCTCATCCCAATGGAAGTCAGGAGTGATGGTCAGTTCCACTCTCAGCGTAGACCTGGTGATCGGCTGGATGTGGGTCGCCAGCTCCAACTTGGGGAACTGATGGACGTACTTGTGTATCATCTTGCCGAGCTTGGGGGCCCTCACCAGCTCCCCAATCTCGTTGGGCCCCAGCTCGTACAGTTTCTCCCAGGGGAAGTTCTTCTTTTCCAGTTTCTTTATTACCTGTGGATGGAGAAATACTGATGTAACGATAAATTGATGTTTTGATAGGTCGAATTGGTGAGATTTAAAAAGAAATCGTTGCCCCATACTAGGAATATAATAAATGAATGAAAAAAATATTTGTTATCTAATTAGTTTTTTATCAAGAAATATACAAAAATAAATCTTTATATATAAAAATCAATGCCACTTTTCGTTGTAATTTTATAACTCAAGAACGGGCTCACCTATCCAAACCAAATGTTTAGGCTTTGTTCGGACTATTTAGTAGATGGTTTATGTGAAGTTTGGTAAGGTAGAGTAGGGTATAGTAGGGTAGCGTAGTGTAGAGTAGGATAGGGTAGGGTAGAGTAGGGTATAGTAGGGTAGAGAAGGGAAGAGCGGGAGCGAAGCCGCGCAGGCAAAAGCTAGTAACATATTTTCAAAATTTTCATATTACGTAAATATTGGAGTGTGCGCAGGAATTACATGACTTGATTCCACCATCTCATTTCTACCATCAGACAACCCGATGTACGAGGAATATCTACCCTTAACTTGTTGAAACCTCTACAGTACGGACTAAGCGTTTCGCCTCGTCGTTTATACCGCATACATCGAAGTACTGGAACGATTTGCCTCTGGCGGTCTTCTCGTCCGATTACAATTTAGGTGTCGTCAAGGCTAGAGTGAATTGGCTCTTAATAAACTAGTGCGCCTCGCCATCAATGATTGCATCACTGCTTACCATCAGGTGGGATCGCAGTCAAGCACTGGTTTATATCAAATAAAAAAAACAAATTACTCCAGTATCGTAACATTTTACATATACACAAGACACCTTGAACAAAAGAATAAAAAAAATTATAATAATTGCAGCAACACGGCGTCAATTCAACACGAATGCGATTGCGAAGCGAATCGGTGAGGTGCGGTTCACGCGGATTCAACGCGATGCGGCGGCTTTCGTCCTACGTGCGAGCGAAGTCACCGCTTAAGCGCAGCGGTCGAGCGATTGACTGCTGCGCTGTATCTCGCAGGTTAAATTTTCACACGGTATAATTATTTTCTCTACAGTACAGTTTTTTCCGGGTCTGATTGTCTCATGTATGAGAGTTTACATGTTTGTGAACGCACATACGATACAGATTTTTTCCCTCTTTGTATATTAAATTTTTTTGTAGTAATTTTTAATAATTAATGTTATATCTAGCATGGTGTAAGCTGTGCATACCTGTAATAGGCATGCATACCAGTGCCTTGTTTTTAATATTATTTTTATAAAAATCAGGTATGTAATGCTGTTGGTGTGCCAATAAATAAATAAATAAATCTAGGTTTATTAAGTTGCACCTGCCATGTTATGTTTCTGCACCACCCTAAGGTCGACTGGCAGATAATGCCTAAGGCATTAAGTCCGCCTTTGTACAGTTTTTTTGTGCATAAAGCTTTAAATAAATAAATAAATAAATACAGATGTCATTCCTAGTGAGGGGACAACAATTAGAAACAAAAGTAACACAATTAAAATACTTACTTCTTCGGGCATTTTCCTAAACTGTCGAAGCGGCGACATGGACTGCCACATCCTTCGGTCCACCATTTTGCAGAGAGCTAGAGTCTTGTCCACTAATTGAGCCCAACCTGTGGACAAAAACGACGATTAACATCAGTACCCCTAGCCAAGTTGCTAATCTGCAATAGTTAACGCTTGTAGAAAGCTTCAAATGTAAGGGAATGACGTCGTCTTAACGCTCAGTCACGTGGCCAGAACCAAAGAATTGGCGGCAAGGTCAACTCGAAGCGTTCGACGCAAGCGAAACGGTTGTAACTTGGCTAGGGGGGCTGGCTAAATGAGAAACGTTTTTTTTTAAGGACTGTTGTCTACTATGGGCCAAGATGGGCCACTTACTAAAAGACGAAAATTCCTTACTTCGATGCAAAATAATCTCGAGGATCGCCCATCAGAGCAAACCCTTCCAACTTCAGCTGCGATATGTAGTACGCTTGTAAGCAATACGTTGATTTATATATAGCTGTATATATATTTATTATAGATAGCTGAAGGGTCCACTATTATAAGCTACTGCGAGCCGGCGTGGGCCACTCCATGGCCCAGTACAGGTCATCTTGGTCCACAACGGGCCCGTGTGGTCCACTATGGGCCCGTGTGGTCCACTATGGGCCAGTACAGGCCATCTTGGTCCACAATAGGCTAGTGTGGTCTACTACTGGCCAGCATGGGCTACTGTGGTCCATTATAGGCCAGCATGGGCCACTGTGGTCCACTATAGGTCACCATGGTCCATCATTGGCCAGCATGGGCCACTGTGCTCCATCATGGGCCAGCACGGGCCACTGTGCTCCATCATGGGCCAGCACGGGCCAATGTGATCTACTATTGCCCAGCATGTTCCACTATGGGCCAGCATGGGCCACTGTGGTCCATCATGGCCCACTTAGTAAAGTAAGAGTTCCTTACCTCGGTGCAGTACAATCTCGAAGATGGCCCTCAGCAGCCTACAAGCGGACTGCGTCACGTACACCATGTCGGCCATCAGCGCGAACCCTTCCAACTTCAGCTGAGATATGTACGCTTGTAACAACACGTTGATTTTGGCTGAGGGTTCCTCTATGCTCTCCTTGATTGGTATCGGTACCTGACGAAGATTGGTTCGGTTTATTATTTCTTTCTAACATAAATTAAGAAGCCCAATATCATATTATGCTATTTCAAAATAGACAAAATAATAATAATAAAAAAACAAAAAATTCTTTTTTGTTAATCTTTTTAGTTATTAAGAAATGATATCGGAAAATTTCTTATTTTGTTCCATTGTGGGTATATAACTTTGTGATTCCTCATGATACAGTTATGTAATTTTATACATAGTTTAAGGTGGGAAAAAATCATCCAATGAGAACCCCCGCTCTTGGGCGGAGCGGGAGATAGTGTCAGACTCTTACTGACTAAAAGATCCACCCCGTTCCTTCTAGCCTTCATACCTGGGCTCGAGCTGTCTTTCGAAACTAAACCTGGCCCCTGTAGGCTTCGACCCGGCTGAGTCCCTGCTGTTGCTGACAACTCCTTGAGGCGCGCGGGAACATTACGCGCCGTCGACGACTTGAGCTTGGTCCGGACAGTTACCGGACGGCCGGACAGCGAGCTACCCATTGCTCACTGTCCGCAAGCCCGCGCCTATTGTGGATTGATAGTCAAAAATGTTGCAAAATGGTCCGACAAGGTTCTTCATTGACCAACATGAGCTAGTATTGTCCAGTTTGTAGTAACAATGACCATCATGGTCCATCGCAAACCATTTTGCGATATCATGGACCATCATGAGCCAGCATGGGCCATCATGTACCAGCAAGGATCATCATGAGCCAGCAAGGTCCAGCATGGGCCAGCATGGACAAAATACAAAAAAAAACAAAGCTCACCCTCTCCATAAGCTTGCACAGCTCAAGTTTCTCCTCCTCCCGCACAGCGATATGCTTGAACTCGGCAGATAGTGAGAACACCCTGAACAGCTCGATCTCGCCCAGCGTCGGCTTGAGCAGCTGAGCGTAGCACTGCATCGTCTCGTACGTGCAGTAGAAGTGGGAAGCGATGCGGCCCAGCTCCGTCGGCTGGAAATGGCCCGATTTGCGCTCGTACCTTATCAGGCCGGCTCTGGAAGGGAGATAGGTTTTTTTTTGACATTACGAGCATAGCAGTTGAGAGTTTGTCATGCTCACTCAAAGTGTTATTGGGTCATTCGGTTCCCTTCAAAATGGTTGAGCTGAGTAGGGCTGATACACGCGTCATGCTCGTGAACGAACGCCGTCAGTTGAGATTGGTCATCTCTTAGCTGCCAGTGGCTTAATTCAGTTTGTATCTTTTAATTATTATTTTTTATTTTATTATCTTCATTGTGCTTACACAATAAAAGCAACATGAAAATTTGTAACCAAGCATTATATGTAACACATAATATGATTTAAAAGAGTGTCCATGGAGTTTCTTGCACGTTCTTCTCCATAGAGATCTACGCTTGGAACGTGCAATTTAGCTTCACTTTTCTTGGACTGACCGATATTTGACTATTCAAAAGTGCCTGCAAATGGTCTATTTGAAATAAATGATTTTGAATTTTTGAGAGGTATGCGGAACAGTGAGTAAAGTCCTGCATATCTCCCTTGAAAAGGGTGGATCCTCCGACCAGACAGGTGTTATGGTCTGGTGGGCAACTGCCCAATAGATGATTTTCGAGCTGTTCTATATGTTCTAATCGCGCGGGGAACTTTAATTGCTTAATGCAGGATTAGTTCCTGTGTTACGCCATAGATGTCGCTACAGGGTTTATAGCAGGAGCTAGTGAAATTATATCATGCCGTTCATTGCTAGTCACTAAGTGTGCGTCCACAGTGAACGCGCGGTGCCTGATGCTTCTGGCGCGGCAAGCGGTGCGCTGCGGTGGCCACATCGACGCGCGAGCTGTTGTAGCGAGTCTAATGACCTGTAGGTAGTTTGTACGCAACGCCGACTATTAACTACAGGTCATTGAACACGCTCAGCTGACGTTTTCTTAAAGAAATTTCATACATGCGTAAATTAATACGAGTTTTGAAAAAAAAGTACTTTATTTTTTTAATTTTATCTTTACAAATCGATAGTGTTTCATGTACCGGATCGACCCTCCACGGGATTAAAACGATTAAAATTTAGCGGTGTATATAGCTAGTTGAAATCGAATTGCACTTATAAACATTTCAGTATTTACCACCATTTTCAACGGACAAGACCGAACTAATTTGATATCCCCGCGCGCACTAAGGTCGCTTGTTGACTAGGCCCGCAGTGCGGCCATGACGCGCGGATATGTTCGGCATTAACACGAAAACTCGTGAACGGATTTCTAAGCGGTTTCCACCAAAAAATAGAGTGATTCATGAGGAAGATTCAGGTGTATAATACATGCATGCTATGAGCAGTGGTGGCCGAGTGGTAACGGCCCCGACTTACGAGTTGTAGGTCGCGGGTTCAAACCCGGCCAGGCGCATTACTTTGTGTAATTTATTTCATCACCACTGCTCTCAAAACGGTGAAGGAAAACATCGTGAGGAAACCAGCATGTCTTAGAACCAGAAATTCGAAGATATGTGAAATCTTGACTGGCCTGTTGGTATAGTGGTTAGTGACCCTGACTGCTATGTCGGAGGTCGTGGGTTCGATTCCCACCCAAGACAAATGTTTGTGTAATGAGCATAATCATTTGTTCTGTGTCTGGGTGGAATTTATCTATAACTAGCTTTGCCCGCGCGGCTTTGCTCCCGCTCTTCCTTACTCCACCCTACTATACCCTACTCTACCCTACTCTACCCTACTCTACCCTACTCTACCCTACTCTACTCTACTCTACCCTACTCTACCCTACTCTACCCTACTCTACCCTACCCTACTCTACCCTACTCTACTCTACCCTACTCTACCCTCCTCTACCTTACTCTACCCTACACTACCCTACACTACCCTACTCTACCCTACACTACCCTAATTTTCATTTTTTTTTTCCATAAGAACCTTCTCCTCATAATAACTAACACAGCAAAAAAAAAATTGCGAAATCGGTCCAGGCGTTGTTAAGTTATGCGCTTACCAACACATTTTGCGATTCATTTTTATATTATAGATATGTATGTATTTAGAAATATATAAATATGTTTATCAGTTGTCAAGTACCCATAACACAAGCTCTGCTTAGCTTGGGACTAGACGGCGTTGTGTGATAGTTGTGGAATATTATTATATATTATTAATCCACCAACCCGCATTGGGTCCGCGTGGTGGATTACGGCCCATTCCCTCTCCTAGAGAGGAGGCCTGAGTCCCAGCAGTGGAAACATTATAAGGCCGACTGTGCTATATGCTACATGCATGCTATAGTAGAGAAAAACCGAAAATTCAAATGATTTAATGAAATGAAGCTAGGAAGGATCGCTAGTAAAATAAGGTTCTTTTCGACACTGATATGTTTTATTATACTTTACTCACTTGTCCAACAAACTAGCGGCCGTGTGCACCAAGTCAGCTCGATGAAGTTCCAGTAGAGAGTCTTCCGCGAACTTCTCCTGCGAGATGCCGTACAGAGCCGGCTGACGCAGCATCCGGATGTACAGGTACGTGTAACCTGAAACAAAATAACTGGTGAAATGTGTGCGAGATATTTATTAGATTATGTTACCGACCAAACCGTTTTTAGGCCAAACCAATTGTCCTTATATGAGATTGTGGTTAAAAAAAAAAATAACCACGAAAGCTAAGGTAGGAGCTCCGCTTCTGTTCTGATTGTGCTCACATATTAGAAGCGACAAGAAATAGGTAACCAAGATTTATGTAACTCACAATATGATTTAAAAGCTACGCTTCGGAACCTGCAATTTAGCTTCACTTTTTGTTTTGATTGATATAGTCCACTGACGGTCAGCATGGGCCACTATGGTCCAGCGTAGGCCACTGCTTGAGAATGACAACAACATTGACTCACCCAGCCAAGTGACGGCATCTCGCACGCTCTGCACAGAGCCGAGCACTATCTCAGCGTTGAGCATGTCGGCCAGCTTGCTGACCAGCTGCGACTCGATCGGCAGCTGCTGGTTCAACAGCGACAGGTAGTACTGTAGCTCCGAGTGGTTCGTTATGAGGATGCCTGCGAATAAGAAAATGGGATATTAGTGGGTACTCTTTTAAACTGGTTGAGTGACCCAGCCAATATCAACCACCATTGTCAAGCAAGGGCAATCATGGTCCAGCATGGGCAATCATGGTCCATCTTGGGCCATCATAGTCCAGCATGGTCCATCGTGGGCCATCACGGTCCAGCATTGGCCATCGTGGTTCAGCATGGGCCATCGTGGTCCAGCATGGGCCATCGTGGTCCAGCATGGACCATCGTGGGGTCCAACATGGACCACCATAGTCCAGCATGGGCCATCATAGTCCTTTAAAAATCAATAGCCATGAAGACATACCTTCGCCCTTAGTATCGTACTGCGGGCGGCCGGCCCTGCCCAGCATCTGCAGCACGTCGAGCGCGCCCAGCTCGCTCCAGCGTCCCTTCTCCGGCGAGTACACCTGCGTGCCCTTCACTATGACGGTGTGCGCGGGCAGGTTCACGCCCCACGCCAGCGTGGCCGTGGACACCAGGACCTGACGACACAAAGAAAATGCTTAATAGCGGTTAGCAAAGTGTGGGCAGTGGCACATTGCTCGCAGAACAGATGGTCGATGGGGACGATACGTTCTGGAGTGGCGACCGCATACCGGAAGATGCAGCTTTGGCCAGGTGGGCCGATGACCTAGTGAGGGTCGCAGAAAACCGACGAATGTGAGACGCACAGGAGCGGTCGTTGTGGCGACACTTGGGGAGCCCTATATCCAACACCAGACATCTTTCCGCTGAAATGATGAATGATGATGATGCTCTACGCTAGAATTTACTCCTGCATCGTGGGTGCGTTCACAAACATGTAAACTCACATACAATTACCGGCACGGATCTTGAGCGCTCGGCGTCAGAGTGGGGATCGCTTTGCGCATTCCATACATTGGCGAGCCAATCGTCGTCGTTGTTAGATAATATAATAATATAATATATATTCCACAACTATCACACAACGCCGTCTAGTCCCAAGCTAAGCAGAGCTTGTGTTATGGGTACTGACAACTGATAAAAATACTTATATATTTCTAAATACATACATATTATAGATAAATTACACCCAGACACAGAACAAATGATCGTGCTCATCACACAAACATTTGTCCTGAGTGGGAATCGAACCCACGACCTCCGGCATAGCAGTCAGGGTCACTAACCACTAGACCAACAGGCCTGTCAAAACATACAGATACATGCAGCAACGCAGGGAACGAATAACGAATGACGTCTATGACACGATGGCGCGGCGAGCCAATCACTGACACTCCCCGCCCCCGCGTCTCACTTCGCACCACTAAAGAGACCCAATATTTGACTTCTGCGCAACTTGAAGCCCGGTAATTGTACACAAGACACCCAGACCACCTATAACAACCGGAACACCTATCTGTAGACCATACAAATATTTGTCCCGTGTGGAAATCGAACTCGCCACTCGTTCAGCAAGTTATGAACTTTCTGCCTTACTACCTACGCTTATGGAAAAATAGTTTGTTTTTTTGTTGATAGGCTCGCGTTTGACCACTATCTCACCTGATGGTAAGCGACGATGTGGCCGACGATGGAGCACGCTTGGCTAAAAACAACCTATTCACTCCTGACTTGAAGATTCCCAGGTTGTAGCTATCAGGAAACACAGACTGTGGCAGAGAATTCCACTCCTTAGCTGTACGCACAATGAATGTGTTCCCAAAACGTTTTGTGTTGACAGCACGAACACTAAAGCTACATTCTTCTCATCTGTTTAATGCCTATCAGAGAACAGATCTTCGACCAGCGTCCAGTACCTCTACCATGAGTTTAAAGCAATAGTATTTGTCGATACTCGATACCGATTACGTAAATATTTTGTATGGCAAATTTTGGCTCCATAAGTGGCCGTTAGAGGCGCTTTTTTGATCTACCACATAAGCATGTACATTGTGGAATGCAATAAATAATTGAGTATATTAGGGACATGTTTTGACTATACCGAGGTCATATTAGGGATTTGTTTTGACTATACCGAGGTTATGTTAGGGACATATTTTGACTTAGATACCGAGGTCATATTAGGGACATGTTTTGACTACACCGAGGTCATATTAGGGACATGTTTTGACTATACCGAGGTCACATTACGGACATGTTTTGACTATTCCGAGGTCATATTAGGGACATGTTTTGACTATACCGAGGTCACATTACGGACATGTTTTGACTATACCGAAGTCATATTAGGGACATGTTTTGACTATACCGAGGTCACATTACGGACATGTTTTGATTATATCGAGGTCATATTAGGGTCATGTTTTGACTATACTGGGGTTATATTAGGCACAACTTTTGTCTATACAGCTACAACCTCCTCACCTGTATATGCCTGTCAGCGAACAGATCCTCGACGAGCGTCCTGTCCACTCTGCTCATGCCGGCGTGATGTATCGCAAACCCGTACGGCAATAATTCGCGCAGTTCGGGGTTCTTGACCTGTTCCGCTTCCGTGCGGAGTACCTCCATACTTGCTGAGCCTTCCCTGTGTGACAAAAAAATAAAGGAGGGTTTATAAGAGGCACAAGTCTTTGTATTGTTCGTCAAGTCGTTGAGAAAGCTGCTTTATCCCTGAGTAAAATAAGCTATTTTATGTACATCGGGCAAAAGCTACATTTAAATAAAATCTGGATTTTAATATCATACGCAGCTCAATTTCTATTACCTCAAGAACTGTCCAAGAGTATCCTTTTCCAAGCACATGTCACGAATGGCGCGCGCAGTCTTGCCGGTCTCTTTACGAGAATGTACGAAAACTAGGATCTATAAACAAAAAAACATCAGTTAATCTTTACATATTAAAAAACAGACAGACAGACAGCCAGACGGACAGACGGACGGACAACAAAGTGATCCCATAAGAGTTCCGTTTTTTCCTTTTGAGGTAAAGAACCCTAACAAAGTCTGAAGAACGAAACGTTGAGCTGCTTAGGTGATTATCACACCACGCTGCGTAGCGCGTGAATGCGTGTTTTAACGTCGCTTCTAAGTATCTCCGTTTGTATAGAAAACACTCACAGTCCAACACACTGAAACTGCATCCACGCGCGTTCATGCAGGTCACGCGTCTACATGCGGATAAACATGCACTTACGCGCGTGGGGGCGGGGGGACGAGAGGTATGGCACACTGAGTCTCGTAGTGCCGTGTGGGAATTTGTACGAAATGAGTCAACGGCGACCACGTACCGGAAGACGCAGCGTTGGACGGCCTCCAACAAGGTGGACCGATGACCTGGTCAGGGTCGCGGGAAACCGATGGATGCGTGATGCACAGGACCGGTCGTTGTGGCGACGCTTGGGGGAGGCCTATGTCCAACAGTGGACGTCTTTCGGCTAATATGATGAGTCAGAGCCTGCGTAAATCCACAAAACGCAGCTATGCGCGTGACTGCGTATAAACCCCGCACGATGATGCAGATCTGCACTCCCGCAGTTACGCGCGTAGGTGCATTGACACACAGCATGCAGCGTGATGCGTGGCAATGTGGTAATCGTCTTAGCAGTCCTAAGTTGAGCTATACGGACTAATGCTTCCACTGACTGGACAGGTCAATCTGTGTGGTTCTTTCCTCAAAAGGCCATGTCAGACAATAATCTCCATGGTTCTCATATGATTAGACCATTACATATTTACTGTATGGATTTTAAAAGAGACTTTGACCCCCGAGTTTGTTTTGGTGTTTCTTCTCAGGGTAGTCAGCTAGGAAACACCGGCCTCATCTATTTGAAACTGAGGAAAAAATTGACAAGTAAAAGTGTTTTCGAAAACCTATTTGCAAAATAAATATCATTTATACAAAAATAATATACAACGCGTTCCAAATGAGAATAGGACCGATTCCTATGTTTTGACATCTCGTCGTACTGTCAAATCGAAAAATTTTTGGCAAAATTGAAGAACTCAGAGATGAGTAAAATTGAAGAACTGGATTCTGATTAAACTTTTTTCGTTCACATTTCATAAATAAATTAAATTTTTCGTAAATTAATTAATATTTAAAAATTTCTATCCTCGATTTGACAGTAAATCGTGACGCCACAACATGGCGGGCGATCCTATTCTCATTTGGAACGCATTGTATATATAGGGTGACTGGTAATTAGTGTACGATACATAAACACGTGATTGTGCTCATGATAGCCAACCACTTTTACTATGGGAAAAAACCTAAAATCGCGAAAAAAAATCAGCTGTTCAGTACATTTATGTTTGCCTAATGTACTGAACAGCTGACATTTTTTCGCGATTTCGGCTTTGCTGCCATAATAAAAATTGTTTGTTATCATGAGCACAGTCACGTGTTTAAGTATCGTACACTAATTGCCAGTTACCCTGTATACATATCAATAAATAATAGGTGTATTTTGATTTTAAAAACTCTGTTATTACCTGATTTCGTCCAGCATGCTCCATAGTCTTCTCGTAGACGATGTCGTTCATAACTTGGAATCTTTTGAGTGCTTTCTTCTCTGTCACACCAATGTACTGCTGTTCTAACGCTACTGGTCTGAAAAATAACATAAATAAAGTGTGTCAGACTTTTACTGATTAAAATCACACGCTTTGAAGGACTACGGGTTTCCTCTTCAGAATTCCTCGCGTTCTTAGCAAGCGGGCATCGGCCTTGCTGGGCCCCTACGGTTTGCTGACTTCTCTTTGAGGAGCGCGTGGATCTCTACGCATTGTTGACCACTGGGTTCGGTCCAGTCAATTACTGGACGGCGAGCTACCCATTGCTCGACGTCCGCAAGCACACGTCTGCCGTGGCTGGTAGTCGGGTTCGGAATCACTGCGGCTGGAGTGCGAGGACATTCGTTCAGTCACGCTTGCGGGCTCCTCCTTTGCTAGCATTACTGCTTTGTAGCCTTAGGAGACGACCGCCTGTCATTCCTCCTCGCTCCGGACTACGGCCCGAACCAGGGCTCAGCGCGAGGGCGAGTTGCCGCTCATTGTCTCCGCGAGGACACGGTGGTGCTCAGCCCAAGCGGGACACACCTTTACCGTATGCTCCACCGTGTCCTCCGGGCGGTCCACACAATGGTGACACTCGCGCGTTTCATCCGCATGAATCCGATGCAGGAACCTCCCGAACTTGTCATGTCCGGTGAAGACCTGCATCATGAGGAAGGTGAGAACGCCGTGTTGCCGCTCCATCTACTCCTCAAAGAGGGGATTTGCCGCCGTGATTATGGCGTGCCGAATGACGCCACATAAGAACTGAAAATCAAAATCCTGCGTCTACTATCCGATATTGAACTGAAAATTGGAAAAAAAAATTACAAATATTTGAATTTCGCGGCCTATCCTAGCACATTCTTATTAATGAAAAGTCTCACCTGAAAGAGTTATCGAAGTAGAACAGTCCATGTTCGGGCTTGACCCTCAGGAAGGCGGCCACATCTGTGTAGTTGGGCAGCGTGGCGGACAGACCCACGAGGCGAACCTGTAATGAACAGGCAAAATGTAGGCCTACATGAAATAAAAACATTTAGTTTTTTTTTAATTTTGTTAATTTACTTACTTCTTCCTGCGTCTGTTCCACAGTCCTCAGGGTTCTGGCGACGAGCGCCTCCAGGACAGGTCCTCGCTCATCGTGGAGAAGGTGTACCTCGTCAATGATGATCAGACGCACCAAGTTTGTGAAGGATCGCTCGCCACCTGAGAACGGAGATGAGGAATAAAAAAAATAGGAAGAACGTAAGGTTAGAGAGATTTATGTATTTATTTGATACTCTACGCACAAACGTGAGCACATAGATTCGAAGACATGTGACATTCACCAACCCGCACTGGGCCCGCGAAGTGGATTACGGCCCATTCCCTCGCCTGGAGAGGAGGCCTGAGTCCCAGCAGTGGGAACATTAAAAAGGCTAATTGTGATGACGTAAACGTATAGAGGCAAGCTAAGGCCGCTATCCCACTGGCGTTTTACGAGCGTTGTTTCTCCAACATCTGAGCAATGTTGAAAGTTTCTTGCGAACACCACAAAATCGCAGCATCTGTGCGACGTTGACGTTGCGATCAGCCACAAAATAGATAGGTACAGAAGACAATCTCATGTATGTACTTCACTTTTTATACCTAAGCTCGGTGGACGCACACTAATGAGCGTTTGAGCCGGAACTGTTCGACGAGCGGGCCGAGGCGCTCCGAGATGTGTCCGTGAGCGGGGTCAATGTGTGCGTGCTTTGTATGTAGATTGACTTCTGTACCTATCTATTTTGTGGTTCAGCGGATGTACAGATACCGGCACGAATGTTGAGCGCTCGGCGAAAGAGCGGAGATCGCTTTTCGCATCGTACACATGGGGGGGAGCCAATCGGATTGCACTCCCCGCCCCCGCGTCTCACTTCATTCCACTAAACAGACCCAATATTTCACTTCTGCGCAAGTGAAGTCAGCGCTCAGTCAGCCGGCGAAACCAAGCGTATAATGACGTATATGCGTCTATGAAGCTACGCGTCCGTGGACAGTAGGCCATAGTTTTGTAGGAACGTTTTAGATCAATTTACTTACCTTTCCTAGTAATAATATCCCATTTTTCAGGCGTGCACACAATAAGTTGTGTCGCCTCAATCTGCTCTCTCGTCAGCTGGTGATCTCCGGTCAACTCTGACACCTTCATGTTGTACGCTGCTAGACGCTTGCTGAAGTTGCCCACCTGTGGGGAAAAGAATTGTTGAGTAAATGTGTGGGATAAAAATATGCTTGTATAATATGTTTGTTAGCCTTTTCTTTTTATTGTTGATAGGTTCCCGCTTGACCGCTATCTCACCTGATGGAGAGCGACGATGCGGTCGACGTTGGAACGCGCTTACCTAGAAGAAACCTGTTCACTCTCGACTTAAAGATTCCCGGGTTGTAGCTATCAGGAAACACACGACTCCGGCAAGGAATTCCACTCCCTAGCTGCACGCACAATGAATGTGGAACACATTCATTGTGCGAAAAACGTTTTGTGCGTGTAGGTGGGACAACCACCATGTACCGGTGGCGCATAGCCGTACGTCTGGTAGTCCGATGATAGAACGGACTAGGCGGAATTAGGTTATGCAATTCCGAGGCACACTCTCCGAAATGCAACCGGTAGAAAACCGACAGGCTAGCGACTCTGCGTCGATGCTCAATACTTTGAAGCCTCGACTCGACGAGTGTATCATCGCCAATTATCCTTCTGGTTCGCCTCTTAATTGGCTCAAGCCTATTAGCCTATTCTGACCCATTTTTGGTAAAAGGCCTCCTTCCAGTTCTGGTGAAATTCGCCAACTACGGTCCATCATGATCATCAGCGATTAGGAGATTATAATGGCACATGCCCCTGGATGACACTGGCTCATGCTGGACCATACTCGACCACACTAGCCTATGTTGAACCACGCTGGCCCGTCCTGGTCACATTACATTCCATACAAGACAACTATGATTGACCAAAGTGGCCCATGCTAGAGAATACTCGACTACGTTGGCCCACACTAGATCACACCGGCTCATACTGGTCCATCCTGGACACTTAACATACCCTACAAGGCTCAACACTCACCATCTCCTGCATCAGCGACCATGATGGACCCATGCTGGACCTCACTGGCCCATGATGGACCACATTGGCCCATGTTCGACTACGCTGGCCCATCCTCGACCACGCTGAACCATTCTGACCCATGCTGGACCACGCTAGCCTGTGCTGTAGCGCACTGGCCCATGCTGGACCACACCGGCCCATACTGGAAACAAGTTAAGACTCAACACTCACCATCTCCTGCACGAGCGACCTCATGGGCGCGACGTAGATCATCTTGAAGTCGTGCACGTTGACGGTGCCGTCGTCGTTGACGTGCTTGCCCACCTCGCGCAGGATGGTCAGCAGCGCCACGTTGGTCTTGCCGGCGCCCGTGGGCGCGCACACCAGCAGGTTCTCGTCCGTCTCCAGGGCGGCTTTCGATATGCGCGACTGTGGACGGAGAGGGTAGTTAGTAAGATGGTGCATTTTTTTGACTGGCCTGTTGGTCTATTGGTTAGTGACCCTGACTGCTGTGCTGGATGTTGTGGGTTCGATTCCCACCCAGGACAAATGTTTGTGTGATGAGTATAATCATTTGTTCTGTGTCTGGGTGTAATTTATCTATAATATGTATGTATTTAGAAATATATAAGTATGTTTATCAGTTGTCTAGTACCCATAACACAAGCTCTACTTAGCTTGAGACTAGACGGCATTGTGTGATAGTTGTGGAATATTATTAATATTATTATTATTTTAGGGGTAAGATACTCGATAGTAGTCGAAGGACGAACGGTGGTGTCATGCATAACACCAATATAAGGCTGATTATGCTTACAGTTGCCATCACGGATCTTGAGCGGTTGCGTAGATGTCAAATATTCGGTCACTTTAGTGGTGCGAAGTGAGACGCGGGGTCGGGGAGTGTCAGTGATTGGCTCGCCGCGCCATCGCGTCATAAACGTCACTCCTTATTCGTTCCCTGCGTTGCGGAATGTGTCTAGCTACGACAACGATTGGCTCGCCAATGTATGGAATGGGCAAAGCGATCCCCACTCTGACGCCGAGCGCTCAAGATACGTTGTGGCAACTGTATACAACGTTATTTTTATGATAATGCAAAACCCGAAACACGTGTCTAGTATTTTTTTATGTAAATAAAGAATCTATGTACAAAATTTCATAACTGTATCATGAAAAATCACAAAGTTATGAGCTTGTTATGTTAGCAAAAATACATAGTCACCGAGCCATCCAGGCGACTGAGGGGTTGTATCGCACTTGCACCCAGCTGTTTGCTAGCGCTTAATGCCCACTATGACCTTCCGTGACCTGTGATGTACTATTACCGGTGGTGTCTAACCTTTTATAAATATTTTTGAGAAAAAATATAACATGGTGTAAAAATTATTGGAATCCATTCAGTTACTGATTCTGAACAAACAATATTCAGATTGAAAGTGGTGGATTACGGCCCATTCCCTCTCCTAGAGAGGAGGCCTGAGTCCCAGCAGTGGGAACATTAAAAAGGCTGATGATGATTGTAGGCAACTCATTTTTGTAAATGTATTTTTATTATTAGTTTTAAGTTGGCAATATTTACGCGCGAACACCAACTGCCATTTGATTTTGTTTCGCGCGCATTTTTGAACGGTGGGCGGGGCCCACGCCGCGCGCACTCGTACGCCGAGGAGTCGCCGCCAAAAACTCGACGCGCGCGCGCGTGTATATAAATGTTTCAAATATCCTGACGCCATTCCACCATGAGATCCCGCCGGAGCTCTGTCCGCCATGCCGTGACCTGTCGCGGCGGCGGACTTTCACCCCGGCGTTGCATCTCCACGCGCATGTCGTGCATGTGTGCAAGGACTGTTGCCTCCAGATCCCACGGTGGTAGGCCAGCCAGAAGGCTCGCCGCTTCGCATGATGATGATATTCAGATTTCGCATATACTAAAAATAACGTAGTATAATTTTTTTATACCTGTATCCTATTCAGCGTCTTGAAGCCTTCGAAAGCCGGCTGTACATACTTGGGCAGCTTATCAACCGGCATCAACGTCTCTCCTTCATCGAACGGCTTCGGTTTCAGAGCTGGTACATGGACTTCTTCGTAACCTGGTGATGGAGGTCGAAAAAATATGTTAATACTGCAACTCCTGACAGCTTGAACCATCATAGGGCCTCATCATTGACTGGCCTGTTGGTCTAGTGGTTAGTGACCCTGACTGCTATGTCGGAGGTTGTGGGTTCGATTCCCACCCAGGACAAATGTTTGTGTGATGAGCATAATCATTTGTTCTGTGTCTGGGTGTAATTTATCTATAATATGTGTGTATTTAGAAATATATAAGTATGTTTATCAGTTGTCTAGTACCCATAACACAAGCTCTGCTTAGCTTGGGACTAGACGGCGTTGTGTGATAGTTGTGGAAATATTATATAGGGCTATTGGAAAGGGCTATAGCGTTAGTTAGCTAAAGGTATCACTTTAGAAAGCACTTTTTTATTGTTGATAGGTTCGCGCTTGACCGCTATCTCAAAAATCAAATCAAATCAAAAACATTTATTTCAAATAGACCATTTGCAGGCACTTTTGAATAGTCAAATGTCGGTCAGTCCAAGAAAGGTGAAGCTAAATTGCACGTTCCAAAGCGTAGATCTCTATGGAGAAGAACATGCAAGTAACTCCATGGACACTCTTTTTAAATCATATTATGAGTTACATAGATCTTGGTTACATATTTCTTGTCGCTTCTAATATGTGAGCACAAAGTAGATAAGTAATAATAATATATATATATTAAAAAAAAAAAAGTTAATTAAAAATAGAAACTGAATTATGCCACTGGCAGCTAAGAGATGACCAGTCTCAACCGACGGCACCCGTTCACGAGCATGACGCGTGCATCAGCCCCACTCAGCTCAACCATTTTGAAGGGAACCGAATGACCCAACAACACGTGCCACCATCAGCAAGACATTTGAGTGAGCATGACAAACTCTCAACTGCCATGTTCGTGCATCATCAGCTGATGCAAAGCAAAGATGCGACGAGCGCGCTAATCTAGACGTAACCTAATCACTCTTGACTTAAAGTTTGTATCAAAAGGAAAAAAACCGGCCAAGTCCGAGTCGGACTCGCCCATGGAGGGTTCCGTAGCAGCAACATAATATAAAACTTCTTGTAGTTCGTTGTAACTTTGACCGATGTTTTAATACCAGTGTATATTTTTAGATTTATGACGTATTAAAAAAAACTACTTACTAGATCTCTTTCAAACCAATTTTCGTTGGTAGTTTGCATGGTAATGTACATCATATATTTTTTTTAGTTTTATCATTATCTTATTTTAGAAGTTACAGGGACACACACATTTTACCACTTTGGAAGTGTCTCTCGCGTAAAGTATTCAATTTAGAAAAAAATGATATTAGAAACCTCAATATCATTTTTGAAGACCTATCCATAGATACACCACACGCATGGGTTTGATGAAAAATTTTTGAGTGACAGTTCTAAGTATTGGGACCCCCAAAATTTATTGCTTTTTTTCTATTTTTGTGAGAAAACATAAATGCGGTTCACAGAATACATCTATTTACTAAGTTTCAACAGTATAGCTCTTATAGTTTCGGAAAAAAGTAGCAGTGACATACGGACGGACAGACAGACATGACGAATCTATAAGGGTTCCGTTTTTTGCCATTTGGCTACGGAACCCTAAAGACTTCGGCAGGGAATTCCACTCCTTAGCTTTACACAGAATGAAAGTTTGCAAAACGTTTTGTGTGTATGGGTGGGAATATGTCCACCATGAACGTGGCGTATCGCCGTACGTTTAGAGGTCTGGTGATGGAACGGGCTAGGCGGAATTAGACTATGCAATTCCAACACGCACTCTCCTAAATCTATCCTGTAGTTAAACCGAGAGGCCAGCAACACGGCGTCGATGCTCAAGACTTTGAAGCCTCGACTCGACGAGGGCATCATTGTCAATGATCCTGAACTTCCTATTGGTACACAGATGCCGCGACTGCTCACCTTTCCTCTGCTTCCTGAAGGAGCCGGGCGGCAGCTGGCAGCGCTTGTTGGCCATGAAGTGCGCGCCGGCCGCGAACATGAGCTCGTCCAGCTGCAGCACCCGGCGGCTCCCCCCCACCTGCCCCGCGCCGCCCAGGGCTTCGCTCTCCGCCTTGTGGCGCTTGCGAGGCGCTTCTGATGACTGTGTGGCGCTCTGGGAACAAAAAGAAAAACAGTTACTGGACATCACGATGCTTCTTGGACCGAATGATAGTAAAAAAAAACCTAAAGCTGTTTTTGTCTTCTGCAAGTTAAAACCTTCACCTCACTCATGTTCTTACTTTACCTCCGTCGCGGTGCTCGGGAGTTAATTATATTAACCCCTCACAGCGTTCGAGATTAAATCTAAGCTTTAATTTGTTCGGATTTCAATAAAGAAGAAGATATGCCCCCACAACTAAAAGAAAGTGCTCTAGTGGCTAAAGTACATAGTTCTTTTGTGGCACTGAGTAATATTTAATAATAAAATACCACTTGAAATTCAACAACCTCCACGCGATCCCGAGATAAAAGGTCTTGACAGACGGACGGACAACGAAGTAATCCTATAAGGGTTTTTTTTTTCATAGTGGGAAAATCATCTAATGACATACCCTGCTCTTGGGCGGAGCGGGAGATAGTGTCAGACTTTTACTGACTAAAAACCCACTCGTGTTCCTTCGTTGCCTTTCGTACCGGGGCTTGAGCTATCTTTCGAACTAACCCTGGCCCCAGTAGGCTTCGACCCGGCTGGGCCCCTGCTGTTGCTGACAACTCCTTGAGGCGCGCGGGAACAGTGCGCGCCGTCGACGACTTGGGCTCGGTCCGGACAGTTACCGGACGGAAAGGGTTCCGTTTTTCCTTTTAAGGTACGGAACCTTAAAAAACCACCTCCAGAAACTTTGTGCTGTTTGTGCACCTAGTACAGTACAAACCTCATCATCCCCCTTGCCGGTCTCCAGTTGCGCTAGGATCTTCTGCAGATGCGGCTGTTTCGACATCTCCTCTTTGATGGCGGCTCGCTCGCTCTCAGACTGTGATGAAGCCAGTTTGGTGCAGTATAGTACTGTGGAAGAGATAAAAATACATAATGAAACATTTATTTAGATAAAATTGTCCTAGCATATATCACAACGTTATTTCAAACTCAAAATCAAAGTATTTATAATTAGCATCTGCCAGCGTCTTCGCCCGCATTGAAGTAGGCTACTCCACATGAACTTAGGACCCCCCTTTTACCCCCTTAGGGGTGAAGTTTCGTAAAATCCGTTCGCCCAAATAAGAAACCTGCCAAATTTTAAGTTTATTATTATTATTATTTCGCTTTTATATAGATTACATTCAAACTAGCCAGTATCGAGTGATAAGTACTTGCCCACCCATCCAATTCCAAACCTCAGCGCATGTTGCTTAACCTAGCTCACCAGGTCAACAGCGCCACCTGTTCAGCTGTCACACTCACCAGTATACCGGTACTTGTTGAGCAGCTTCACAAACTCGAAGCAGTCATAACCCAGCAGCAACACCAGCCAGCCTACATCCAGTTTTTGCGCTCATGTCAATCACATAAGCAGTTGCCCACCCATCCAATTCCAATACTCAGCGAGTGTTGCTTCACCTAGTCACTTAAGCCAGACTGTGTGTCTACAAGTTGAAATAGTTGCCAACCCATCCTATTCCAAACCTCAGCAAGTGTCATTTAAGGTAAATAGTTACTTACCATTCTTATGTTGGCCATCCTATATGGTTCCTGCTTTCAGTCCGCGCTAGTGTTACTAAATTAGTGTCTTTACCATCACTATACCTAGTCACTTACCAGTCTACAAGACATAGCTACTTGCCCACCCATCCAATTCGAAACCTCAGCACGAGTTGCTTAACCTAGTTCACCTGCTCATCTCTCACACTCACCAGTATACCGGTACTTGTTGAGCAGCTTCACGAACTCGAAGCAGTCATAACCCAGCAGCAACACCAGTCTATTCTCCAGGTCCCTGTCGTCAGCAGCGTCTCCCAGCGCAGTCAGGACCTCCACGGACTTGGCTTGAGACAGCATGGCGTCGGGGAAGTGGCGGGAGAGGCGACGCTGGAGCCAGTAGGCGTCGATATCCATGGGGTGGAGGGTCGCGTCTCGTCGCTTTTGAGACTGTTCTTCGGTTAGCTGTTGAGAGAATGGGGGGGTCAGTGAAGTAGGAAACTCTTCTGAACATAACATATAACATAATCAGCCTTTTAAAGTTCCCACTGCTGGGCCTTTTTTTTATGGTGCGAAAAAATCATCCAATGACATCCCCCGCTCTTGGGCGGAGCGGGAGATAGTGTCAGACTCTTACTGACTAAAAGACCCACCCTGTTCCTTCTAGCCTTCATAAAGGGGCTCGAGTTCCCTTTCGGATAACCCTGGCCCCAGTAGGCTTCGACCCGGCTGGGTCCCTGCTGTTGCTGACAACTCCTTGAGGCGCGCGGGAACAGTGCGCGCCGTCGACGACTTGGGCTTGGTCCGGACAGTTACCGGACGGCCGGACACCGAGCTACCCATTGCTCACTGTCCGCAAGCCCGCGCCTACGGTGGCCGGAAATCGGGATCAGAAAGATAGTGTCAGACTCTTACTGACTAAAAGACCCACCCTGTTCCTTCTAGCCATCATAACGGGGCTCGAGTTCCCTTTCGGATAACCCTGGCCCCAGTAGGCTTCGACCCGGCTGGGTCCCTGCTGTTGCTGACAACTCCTTGAGGCGCGCGGGAACAGTGCGCGCCGTCGACGACTTGGGCTTGGTCCGGACAGTTACAAGCAAGCCCGCGCCTACGGTGGCCGGAAATCGGGATCAGAAAGATAGTGTCAGACTCTTACTGACTAAAAGACCCACCCTGTTCCTTCTAGCCATCATAACGGGGCTCGAGTTCCCTTTCGGATAACCCTGGCCCCAGTAGGCTTCGACCCGGCTGGGTCCCTGCTGTTGCTGACAACTCCTTGAGGCGCGCGGGAACAGTGCGCGCCGTCGACGACTTGGGCTTGGTCCGGACAGTTACAAGCAAGCCCGCGCCTACGGTGGCCGGAAATCGGGATCAGAATCCCGGCGGCGGCAGCGAGAACGCCGTTGAGTTCTGCGAGCATTACTGCTTCGCAGAAATCGGCGACCGCCTGCCACTCCTCCTCGCTCCGGACCATGGCCCCACTGCTGGGGCTCAAGCCTCCTCTCTAGGAGAGGGAATGGGTCGTAATCCACCACGCGGGCTCAGTGCAGGTTGATGGTTGTCGAATTTTTGGTTCTAGGACATCCTGGTTTCCCCAATGTTTTCCTTCACCGTTTTGAGAGCAGTGGTGATGAAATAAATTACACAGAGTAATGCGACTGACTGGATTTGAACCTACCTACTACTATAGGTACCGGCACGAATCTTGAGCGCTCGGCTTCAGAGTGGGAATCGCTTTGCGCATTCCATACATTGGCGAGCCAATCGTACTTCTACGCAACTTGAAGCCAGCGCTCAAGATCCGTGCCGGTATCTACAACCTTAAATTTTGATCGTTTTAATCCCGTGGAAGGTCGATCCGGTACATGAAATCCGGCGCATGTAAGAAATTCATTTCGTTAAGAAATCGTCAGTTGATCGAGTCCAAAAGGTATAAAATTGGTCATAATATAACCAATTTTATGACCTAGTCATTGGAAATTAATACTAGTTTTGAAAAAAAGGTACTTTATTTTTTAATTTTATCTTTACAAATCGATAGTGTCTCATGTACCGGATCGACCAACCACGGGATTAAAACGATTAAAATTTAGCGGTGTATACTCGGTAAGTCGGAGCCGTTACCACTCGGCCACCACTGCTCTCTCGGTGTGCAGTTCTGATGATTGATCGTCAACATTTCAGCCACAAGACGTCCATCGGTGGACTTAGGCCTCCCCAAGTGTTGCCATAAGGAACGGTCTTGTGCGTCTCGCATCCATAGCATTCCCACGAGCTTCACCTGGTCATCGGTCCACCTTCTAGGAGGCCGCGTCAACGCTGCGTGTTCCTGCACGCAGTTGCCACTCCAGAACCTTTCGGGCCCAACAACCATCTGTTCTGCGAGCAATGTGAGTGTGGTGATGATTATCTACTTACATTGGTATGTATGGCATTCTTCTTGCCTTCTCCATCACTGTCCTCGTCAGCACTGCTGTCCTTTTCCTTTTCATTCTCCGAACCTTCCCCATCTTCTTTGTCTTCTTCACGCACCTAGAAATAAAAAGAACGTAAGACATATTACGACTTCAAAAAAATTCACTGATGGACGCCCTGAGCAAACTGAAGAGACTCATCTGTTTCTGGAATGAAGTGGGCTGGTTGGAGTTAAGGTAGCCATGGCTTACGTACAATGGTCCGACAAGGACTAAGTGCGGAAACCAGACCACAAAGATAAGATAAGAAACCGGCCAAGAGCGTGTCGGGCCACGCTCAGTGTAGGGTTCCGTAGTTTCCCGTCCGTCACAATAAGTGTACCTCACTTATGAGTGTAAAAAAATGCTTGCATATACGATTATACTACAAACTTAGTCCAGAAATTATTTTGTACAACCTTTTTGTATTTTTTGTACAAAAACTGTTCTTTCCATCAAGTTCAAAATGATTTTCCTAGAAAGTCCTTATAAAGTTCTACTTTTCAGATTTTTTTAATATTTTCTAAACTTATGGTTCAAAAGTTAGAGAAAAGTAAAAAACAATGTGTGTCCCCCCACACACATTGTTTTTTACTTTTGGAGCGATTATTTCCGAAATTATTGACATTATCAAGAAATGATTTTAGTAAACCCCTATTCATTTTTAAATACCTATCCAACAATATATCACACGTTAGGGTTGAAATTAAAAAAAAAATCACTTCCCACTTTACATATAGGGGGGCTACCCTAATAAAACATTTTTTTCCAATTTTTATTTTACCACTTTGTCGGCGTGATTGATATACATATTGGTACCAAATTTCAGCTTTCTAGTGCTAACGGTCACAGAGATTAAGCGAGGACGGACAGACGGACAGACGGACGGACGGACAGACAGACAGACAGACAGACAGACGGACAGACAGACAGACATGGCGAAACTATAAGGGTCCTAGTTGACTACGGAACCCTAATAAGAAGACATATTACGACAGATGAAGAATGCACTTTACCCCATTGTTGAGCAAATTTTTTTCGAGGAAATCACAATAACATAAAATTATGTTTTGTACATCTTCGTCTTCAGTTACTTTTTTTATGGGAAATCATTGAATATCACAAATTCGATTCAAATAATATTTACAGAGACTTTTTACTTGTATTAAGAGGCTCTATTCAAGACCGAAGTCCGAGCCTGTTCTGTTTTTTCTAGGTTATAAGTTTCAACTCTATAGGTTTTGATATCCTTGTGACCGTCAAAATAAGCCATAAAGATTAGATTGTGTTAATGTAGAAGTTTGATTTTTTATTGCTTCATGGGGTAGCAGACATAAATAAGTATTTGGTATTAATTTAAAGCCGCGTACAGACATCGCGAGGCGTGCGCCGCGAATGGTTCGTCAGGCTTGCCTCAACCTGAGGCATACGACGGTACAATTTCCGCCACGGATCATGAGCGCTGGCTTCAAGTCGCGCAGAAGTCAAATATTCGGTCTTTTTAGTGGTACGAAGTGAGACGCGGGGGCGGGGAGTGTCAGTGATTGGCTCGCCGCGCCATCGACGTCACTCATGATTCGCTTCCTGCGCTGCTGCATGTATGTAACAACGACGACGATTGGCTCGCCAATGTATGGGATGCGCAAAGCGATCCCCCACTCTGACGCCGAGCGCTTAAGATCCGTTTTGGCAATTGTAAATTTATGCGTGCGTCCCGAACGACACACGCTCAAGCTGAGCACGCAAACCACCACGCACAGTGTTCGTCGGTAGAAAACGCAAACCACACCTGTCCACACGGAGCGCACGGCTCGTACTGAGGCGGCGTTCACAACGATCGTACGACGCGAATGCTCACTGTGAGCACACTCGTCCACACAGCCCGAGGCATGCGAGACGAACCATTCGCGACGCACGCCTCGCGTCTGTACACGGCTTTAGGTTAATACCTTAACACATTCCTGAGAAAAAGGGTCCCATTTTTTCCTTTTGAGGTACCCCAAAAACAGTAGCTTGGTGTTTGATTTCTTGTCTGCAGTAACCACAATGTTGGGAAAAACCTCATTTCCATATATGAAAACCACTTGTTATTTATAATAATATAATCTACACTAATACAATAAAGAGGTAAAGTTAGTTTTCATGTTTTTTTGTTGGAGGTAATCTCTGGAAGTACTAGTTTTTTTTTTTATGGTGGTAAAAATCATCCAATGACAACCCCCGCTCTTGGGCGGAGCGGGAGATAGTGTCAGACTTTTACTGACTAAACGACCCACCCTGTTCCTTCTAGCCTTTGTACCGGGGCTCGAGTTCCCTTTCGGATAACCCTGGAAGTACTGGTCCGATTGCTAAAATTTTATCACCGATAGAAAGCTGTTTTATTCCTGAGTGACATAGGCTATTATTTATGTACGCGGGCGAAGTCACGGGCAAAAGCCAGTTTGTAATAATACGCTGATTGTGACAATAAACTATTTTTGATTTTGTTTTTTTTTTAAACAAATTCCTTCTGATCCAAAACATGCTTCATAGGGAAAAATTCAAAATACCGGGACTTTCTTTAACCAAACAAAATTCCTCACCTCTCCATAAGCATCTTCGTCATCTTCCTCAGAAGACTCCTCGAACTGCACATTGATGCCGTATGTCTCGTCTATCTCCGTGTTACCCTCAGACGCTGCACTGATGTTGAAGTCTGTGATTTTCTTACCTGTGAAAACAATTTCAAATTAGAATCCTTTTTTTTTGGTTAGCCCACACTGTCCCACTGCTGGGACAGTGTGCCCCTCCACTCCTTCCAATGATCACGGTTCCTCGCTTTCTCATTCCAGTTCTTAAGGAAGCCATCCATCATCGTCGTTCCGCCATCTCCTTCATCGGCTCCGCGTTGCTGTGTCCGGGCACCAATCCAGCGTTTTACGCGCCCACAGCTCGTTAGACATGCGGCAGACATGTCCTGACCAGTCCCATTTAAATTGGGCAGCCTTTTGAGCCAAATCAACGGTTTGCGTAAATCCTTTTATAAATATTTTTTTAATTGTAAGCAAATTTAATTTATCATTATTATTTATCAATGTGCTGTGAATTACTGTGCCAAAACTTAATTTATTTAATTTAATTCCTAATCAATCTGTAACTTGATTTTTAATTTTATACTTTTGATTTAATTGTTGTTTGAATTTCATATTACAGGTCGCGCGGTGAATCAAGATCGCTCGGTGAAAGTAGTGGGGGCAATCGGCGCAAGTGTACAATTGCGCACAGAAATTCTTAGTATGTTAGGATTTTATTTCTAATTTCGTATGTTTGAACCTTAGTAACATAACTTATAATAACACTAGTTTTTGATTGTAATTTATCTTGTAAGTAGGTAAATTAAAAAAATTAAAAATTTTAAATTAAAACATAAAATTAAAAAAAATAATTTCGTTAGTTTCTTTCTTTAACGTAATAATTCACGTCGTAAACCATTTTTCTGGCTAGCCGTTTTAAAACTTTATTTTTAACCATTTTTTTTTAACATTACGTATTACTATTACGATAACACAAGCTGTACGCAACAGTACCCAAGTACAACAGTATCCAATGAGAGGCGAGAACGCAACGCGGGAATTGAAGAGCGACTCTATCTACCAATGACGTGTCGCCGACGGCGCACACCCGCCCGTACGTCGCCAAATAGACCGTAGAATTGAATACTGCGCATACCCCTTCCACTTTTGCCGAGCGATCTTGATTCATCGCGCGACCTGTACTTATTAATGTCCTATTTTTTTATTTTTGTGATTATTTAAGATTATTATTATGTATAACCATATAAAGTGCATGTGGTGTTAGCCTATAATTAATTGCTACACTAATCAATGAAATTCCAAAAAAAAAAAAAATTCAGTTGTAAATGTATTGTGTAAGCAGTTGTTGGCTGACCAAATAAATAAATAAATAAATAAATTAGGCATGCATCAGCTTGCGACCACTATCTCACCTGATGATAAGCATGATGTAGTCGACGATGGTGCACGCTTACCTAGAAGTAACCTATTCACTCTTGACTTACAGACCAGGTTGTAGCTGTTAAGAAATACAGACTGCGACGGGAAATTCCACACCTTAGATGAGCGCACGCTGATTTAGTTGTCGTCAAGGATAGAATGAATAGGCTTTTAATTAACTAGTAAAATTCACCATCAACGATTGCATCACTGCTTACCATCACATAGGATCACAGTCAAGCACTAGTTTGTAATCATTAAAAAACGGGGTCGCCGTAACACGCTTTTTCCTTCCATTTGTTCCTGTAACCCTCACACCGTCCATCCGTCTAAAACATTAAAACAACTTACCCAAATTAACGAGCAGCGCAAATCTCTCATCAGCAACAGGTCCCAACAACATCTCAATCTCTTTCTTCTTATCAAGATCCTTCAGTTTATCATTCTTCAGGACCACCAGCACTTCATCACAGGCTCCACACAAAATATCCCTCGGCTGATCTCCGAGAGCACTCTGCATGAAGGTTAGAAGCATCTCGTAAGCGTGCCTCGTGTGTTGGGCCCGAGGACGGTATAGGACTCCAGGTGTGTCATCAGCCCAAGCAACACGGGATGTCTTGGACTTGGAAAGCTCATAAGATGCTTCATCTCTTTTCTGGCGTCTGGAATATAAGGTAGAAGATTTAATATTGAGTAAAGGTAAACGTAAAGAGAGGGACTCTTAGAGAGGAGGTCTGAGTCGCAGAAGTGGAAACATTAAAAGGCAGAATATGCTAAAGGTAGATGGAAAGAGCTATGCTCAGAGTTTCCTTGCATGATTGAATCAGAAATGAAGATGAAGGACACTCTATGGTAGAAAATTCCTCTTCTTCTTACCCTTATCCCATATTACTTCGGGTCAGCACAACACATTATTTTCTTACATTCTGTCCTGTCACTCGTCACACTATCACTAACTCCCTTTTCTTTCATGTCACCTTCCCACCACCTCACACAATACTATATAGTAGAAAATTATGCCAACAGAAAATACCCTAGGGTATATACAATATTTATTATACATATACTTCATCCTTTGTGCTATTTCATCTACCCATGTGACAAATTTCAACCAAATCCCTTCAGCGTGATATAATAACAAACAAACACACAAACTTTCGTCTTTTAATATTAGTGTGATAGAACAAAGTTACTTTCCACATCTGTCGCTATATTTGATAACATCTCTTAACAACAGTTTTTGATGCAGTTTTCATCAATAGAAAGAATAATAATTAAGGAAGGTCCACAGCAAGTCACAAGTAAGGAATAAGTGCCAGAAATAATCTAAGATATCAGACTTACTTGACTTTTCTCTCTTCAGTTTTATCTGGCTTAGTGCGCTGTGCCCTGTCACCCATGCGGGTCCCAGTAAGTTTCCCCGACAAGGACAACACCTCACCCGTAGCCTCATCTCGACCACGACGCTCTATGAGCCTCACATCAGCTTGCAAGACCAAGTTAGAGTTCTGAGGAAAGAAATCACACAAAATGGTTAAACAATCTTTGAAAGGAAAATTATGTTCAAAATACGGGGAAATATGACTGTTATAAAGGTAAGGACAAGTAAATAAATTGTTTTACTTAGTTTCAGAGAAGAAAATGTGATAAAATTGCACAATAACAAGCAACATCATAACCAAAATAATGCGTATCAAAATATTTTACTCACGGCTTTGTATTCATATTGCAACTGTCTCGCAGCCGCATCAGCCATGTTGACTTAATTATTGCACACACAATTCACTATTATTTAATCACTTTCTATCGTTTTATGTCGCAAAATACTAAAAGATAACACGACAAAACAAAATTTACTAGGTTATGCCGCCGTCGCCATGTTTGACATAGATGAAAAATATCAGATTAAAAAATCAATCACGTTACGAGTATCAGGCTTTTGATCTTCTTCGTAAACATGATACAAAAATGAGTTTTCATAGTAGCTCAACAGGAACCTGACTAAATTAATTCCTGAAAGTTGGTATTTATTTATATTTTTTACAAATTAAACTCGACGTAAGCTATGATGTAAAATGACGCAGTCCGATTATCTAAAAAGATTCATACTCAACAGTACAGAATGATGATTCATAGCGAATAAACTTGGTCGCCATGCGCATTCTTGAAAATAAAACCATAAAATTCAAAGAAAGCTTGATTGAGATATTTTTAAGAGCTCTGAAAATAAAGCAACGTTTATATTTTGGTTTATCACGGCATTAAAACATTTTATTTCCTTCTACTAACTCCTTATTGGTTACAAAGCAAGTAATACGTAATAATGTATAATAGTATTACGAATCTACGATGCGGTCGTTGACCCAGGTTGATGACCGCTAAAAACAATATCTACATTGCTTGCAAAATAATGAAGCTGTCAATCAACCATGATAAAAAAATTGTTTCGATCAAATTCCGTCTGCAATATTCGACGAAACTAGAATAAAAAAAGTCCATAGGTGATCGAAGTTTTTTTCATAATAAAGTATTATTTTGGTTAAAACCCACTACTTTTGGCCTTTAGGTTTGGAAGAAAAAACTAAGAAAACCGTTCCCGCTCTAACTGAGGCAGTTGAGTAAAAATTATGAATGGAAGCAGAATCTTTGTAAAGACGCAAATGGCCGACGTCACGTAGGTGAACGAACGACCGTGAAGGTCGCTCGTGAGCTGCCATTAGAAGTGACCAGCTACACACATGTTACAGTAGACATTCAGGATTAAAGGACCTCGTCAAACTGTTATTGATGACGACAATAATTAAGATTTTAAACAGGTAAACATTGTTATTTATTAATTAAAAACGAACAATTTACATTTAAAAAATATTTAGCTAACTATAATAATTATAGTAAAATAAAATTTAAAAAAACCCTACGCTAATTACAATTAACTGAAATCAAATTAAACTATGGCGTCAAAAATCTTTTCCACATCGCTGTCGATCGGTAATGTGCCCAAAAAACTGGCGGCATTGTCACGCAGCACTGCTTATCCTTTGTCCGAAGTAAAAGTCAGCCCTTGGGCCTTGCGAGTCAATTAGACGTTTCGACAGATCTATAAACAAGTTTTTTATACAGATTTTGAACATATATTTTTACATAAAAAGTGTTTGACCGAAAAATAAAAACCATGAATGTATATCATTCCAAAATACCTATGAACTTTCACAGCTTTGTGATAAATGTGGTTATACAGATAATATTGTTGCCAAAATAAACATAAGTAGACGGTATTTCATTATGTTTATTGAATCTTTAGCCAATGTAAATATGGAACAAACAGATCAAATTAAATCCCAGGAGATATTGTAGAAAGTTTTTTGAAAGGAAAGTTAAATGTCATGTGCATGCTTCAAAGTTTACAAACAAGATCACGTGATGTAAATATTGACATGCGCTCGAGCACGAACGACGCGACGCAACGCGGCCGCGACAGCCGGCTCGGAATAATTTTAATTCTGCAAGTTGTCAGCACTGCAAAACCTATTCGTTTTTATTAGTGGGACTCTTTCTCTTTCTCTGTCTGTTAATCTCCGACTCTTTGTCTCTTTATAACTCCAATATACTCATAAGGGCACAAGGTCTGTTTCTGGACTTTTGTAGTTTCAATACTTTCTTTGATCTGATTTTAGAAAAGTTATCGGCATTTCAATTAATGTGAGTGTTTTGGTCTGCCCGTTAGACCTAGTAGACCAAACTAGATATTCAGATAGCTTTTAACTTTGATTGACAGTTCATCTTCATTTCCGGCACAAAAAACTGGCTAATTTCCGTACCAGCCCTAATTTATTGATCCCCAAAGAAAGACGGTGAAATTCCATAACGTAAAGTGCGAGTGAGAAGGATATACAGTTGTGAATGTAGTAGTGATGTGCGTGATTCACAATCACCTACAACAAAATAAGGTTCACTTCTGTCATGGAGGCACATAAACAAACAGCACTGCATTAAATGTGACGCAAAAATGGCGGCTCCATCAAACGGTAGTGGTAATTTAGTGGAAGAATTTGAAGAATCTTTTCAGGTGAGCCCTATTTATTCATAACGATTTGTATTTTTACGAATATTTCTATAAAATTACATTTCAATCATAACCTTTAAAAAATCTTTCACTAACGTCAAATTACGGTGTGGTTCTACCAACCTCGCAAAACGAATCTAATCGTGGCCCGGTGTTGCTATTTAGTAGAAGCTTCGTATGGTGAATAAAATCTTTCTTCGGGAAATTCCGAACAACTTTCGTGTGTACGTGACCCACATTTACTTATGAAGCTTCGACTAACTCGCGACTGTCGTGAAGGGATTTTGTTGCAAGCGCATCTCGATCAAGTCGGCCATTTTACTGATAATGTTTTCACATCATTACGAAAGGTTTATCGCGTGTTTATTAATTCAATTAGCGGACTGAGAACTGTAAAATATTATGTTGTGTCGCGTAATTCATCAATAAAAAAGTGTACAATTTGTGAACGATGGTGTAATAGTGACTGAAGTGTGATGAAACTTTGTTGATTGATTTTTGGTGTTTGTGATCATCAAAAGGATAATGTCAGTGGCTGGTGATGAAGCAAATATGTCTTCGAACGGGCAGACAATACAGGTATTCCGCCCTACATGGGAGGAATTCAAGGATTTCAACAAATACATTCAATACATGGAATCGAAGGGGGCTCACAAAGCTGGCCTTGCGAAAGTGATTCCTCCTCCGGAATGGGTTCCTCGGAAGTCTGGGTACGACCTGGACCAGCTGAACGTGACGATCCCATCGCCTATATGCCAGGTAGTGACTGGCAAGCAAGGTTTGTTTCAACAAATAAATATTCAAAAGAAAGCTATGACAGTGAAGCAGTTCGCAGTCATGGCGAACTCCGCGAAGTATTGTACCCCACGGCACACGGGCTACGATGATCTGGAACGTAAATACTGGAAAAACGTCACATATGTAGCCCCTATATATGGGGCTGATGTAAATGGTAGCATAACAGACCCTGATGTAAAAGAATGGAATATAAACAGCCTAGGCACCATCCTCGACTTCGTAAACTCTGACTACGGCATCGAAATTGACGGAGTCAACACCGCTTACCTATACTTCGGCATGTGGAAGACAACCTTCGCTTGGCATACTGAAGACATGGATTTATACTCTATTAACTATCTCCATTTTGGTGACCCTAAAACTTGGTACTCAATACCACCAGAACATGGTAAAAGATTTGAAAGAATAGCCTCCGGTTTCTTCCCGACGTCAGCTAAAACTTGCCAAGCGTTCCTTAGACACAAGATGACATTAATATCGCCTCAAATCTTAAAACAATATTCAGTTCCTGTAAATAAAATAACACAAGAGGCTGGCGAGATTATGATTACTTTCCCATATGGTTACCATGCTGGTTTCAACCACGGCTTCAACTGTGCCGAGTCCACAAACTTTGCAGCTCCACGATGGGTGGAATATGGCAAGCGAGCTACTCAATGTACCTGCAGTAATGACATGGTTAAGATATCAATGGATACTTTTGTGAAACGGTTCCAACCTGACCGCTACGAGCTTTGGTTGAAAGGACAGGATATCGGTTGCCATCCTGAACAACCAGAAAAGATGGTTCCTGCTCCTCATCCTTCAGGCCAAGATATTCTATGCAATAAAAATAATACAGAGCTGCCCGAAATATTTATAGAAGCCGAGGTTGAAGGGCTTAAAAAGAAGAAGCGTCATCCGTTACATTTGAAGCGAGCAATGGCTAGTAAAAGTATATCTGAAGGAGCTATCGCAGTTTCCATCCTCGGCCATGATGTCATGGATGACGATGAGATGACAATGGCTGAAGGAGACCTAGACATGATGACATCAATGAAAAGACCAAACCTGCCTTTGCAGCCAGATGAGACACAGCTCGATGCCCTTGAAGACATCTGGTTGAAAGGAGATGAAATGGAACCATCAGAAGCACAGTTACCTGATGTGGGATATATAGATTCCGACAAAGATTCTGACTATGAGGCACCAAACAACAACCGGAATAAGAAAAACTCGAAAACGCGTAAAAAGCGTAAGGACAGCATCAAGAAAGAAGTTAAAATAAAGAAGGAAGTCAAAGAAGAAGATACCAAACCTAAAGAGGGAGAAGAAGCTAAAGAAGCAGAGAAAGATAAGGAAACGGGAGAGAAAAAGAAGACACCGACACAGAAAAGAGGCAAAAAAGTCAAGTCAAAGAAACTGTCAGACGAACAGCTTGAAACTATGGCAGCTCTAGTTTCTAATTGGGAATCTCCTCCTCATGCTGAGGAAGAGATACCGATCTTAAAACCTGCGCCCGTAACAGATGACCCTCTGACTACAACTCCTAGCAGTCAGCCTACGACCAATACTTCTGTTCAAGCTCCACCTACGCCAGCCGCTACTCCCGCTGCCACTCCCATCGCCACTCCCGTCGCCAAAAAAGAGCCTAAAAAACGGAAATCACCAAAAGCCGAAGGCGAGAAAGTCGACAAGCCTAAGAAAGAAAGAAAAAAGAGGGAACCTAAGCCGAAGAACCCTGATGCTCCTGTCAAAGAAAAGAAACCTAGGAAGCCTAGGACACCTAAGAAGATACCTTACGAGTATAGTTCGCCGATAGAACCGATCATGGCGAAACCACTTCAGTCTTACCGACATACACCGACCACCAAACCAGGTTTGACCTACCAATTGGCCGATATACCTATACCATCGTCAACGCTAACGTCCGCGTCCACGTCTTCATTTACACAGACTTCGATGTTATCACCAAAAATCGAGCGGAAACCTAGTCCTCCTAGACCACCAAAAACATACTCCGCAATACTTCTCGATCCCAGTTTGAGGGTACCTAAAGTAGTACCGCCTATTAATAAGAATCCTAGCGCTTTTGAAGGCGAATTTCATAAGTTTATGACTAACAGTGCGAAGGCCCCGCCACCAAGGATGATTCATATGGCGCGAAAACAGTCGCCTAAAGTGTCCCCACCAAGTAATAAAGTGGTTGTTGAGAGTCTTGAACCGACACCAACACCATCGCCGCAAAAACCAAGAAACGATTGGTCATTGCCTGTAGGGCAGTATAACGATTCTATATTCCTCAATTCGCCTTTAGATTATAGGACCTATTCTGGCGCTGAAAGGCTCCAACCCCCTATGGAAAGGAGTCAATGGAGGCCTGAGTTTTACCAGCAGCCCCCTATGCACAATGCACCTATGCCCCCTTCTCCAATGTACCCTCAAATGGCGAATAATTATTATAGGAGTCCGTATCAATCTCCGTGGCAATATGATTATCAGAAATGAACAGTATTTATATTAAGTAGTATTTAGGTAATGTCCACGATTTTGTCTCAGTGTGCAATGTTTTTAAGTCTAGTGTTTTTTTTTTTTTAAATTGAAAATGCAGGAATATTGAGAGTACTTGTGTGAGTATAAATGCAGTCATATTGACTGCTAATTCATTTGGTCGTTCTCATATATCAGCAGTTTATCTTGTGTGATTTCTTTTACGATTTTCGTAAATACATATTAATTGTTTATTGCATTGAAACAGCAAAATTTTAGCCATTAATTACAACCTAATTGTGAACAATACTAATGTTTGTTTTGTATGTGGAACGTTTTTCTTTTTTATCGACAATCGATCTGTAAAGAAAGGGTGATGGGGGCCCATTTCATCAATTCAATTCAAAATCTTTTATTTAACATAGGCCTACATGGGCACTTATAAAACGTCAGAAGCTAGTGCACGATTCCACTTGGTCATTTCAGAAAGGAGTTTCTTGCACGTTCTTCTCCATAGAGACCTACGCTTTGGAACGTGCAATTTAGCTTCACTTTTCTTGGACTGACCGACATTTGACTATTCAAAAGTGCCTGCAAATGGTCTATTTGAAATAAATGCTTTGATTTGATTTGAAACGGCTACCGACCGTCCTCTCAGTTTTACGTAATATAAAAAGTAAAATTTTATTGAAAACTCTTGATCACTGTAATAATGATTATTTACTAATAACTTTGAAATATAAGAGCTTAAAAATTTGAAATGTCAATTGGTACGATGTTTATAATATTTTTCGATTGTCGGTAGAAAGAAATATCGTCCCATGTAAACTCGTTAAAAAATGAAAGACCCGTTTTGACATTCGAGAAAAGCCACAGAATCTGTCTTGGAACGAATCTGAAAGAAACAATAAAACAAAAATTAGGGGTCCGGTGTAGTACCTAGTAGATATTTTAGTAGTAGTAACACTACACCGGTCAAGCCGCTTGGTAGTCAAAATACAAAGGTCAAAACGGGTCTTATCTTTTGAGAACTACCCACCTATTTGCAAAAGGCAAAATTTCCAATTCCATCTTCAGTTGCAAGATACTAAGAGAGTTATATTGTATTTGTATTATAGATAAATGAATAGAAATGCAATTATATAATATTTATTAGTGTATACATAACTATCGAAAGGCAGCAATTTTTATTTATTAGATTTCTAAACAGTGCACTTTGAGACTTCACTAATGATACCGTAAGTTCTACTTTTGAAGCAAATAAAATAATGCGTAGGCATTGACTTATATTCTAGTGATAGACAAGCCCTTTCATGGAAACTATTTGTTAAAATACTGAAAAGTCAAACCAAAAGTTCGCTGCAGCGCTACATTGGCATTATGTCGTCTAACAGAAACTATTAAAACATGCAGCGCTAAGATAGCTTTTAGAGTATACCTTTTTCGCGATCAAAATGTCTTAAGCGCCATGAATTTCGTGGCACTTACGCGTTTCGTTCAACATAGTGTAATGTTCAAGGTGTACAGACGACATTACACCTGAGTCGACTGAAGTGAATGTTCGGCACGCCTAATCTAGTGCGTAGGTGTATATTAAGAAAAACTTATTAACTGCCTTGATGGTCTAGTAGGTGCTAGAGCAGCTACTGAGCAAAAGGTCCTGGATTCGATCATCGGTTCGAGCAGTGTTATTGGGTTTTCCATCTCGTACTTGTCACTACATTTGTGTATTGTCAATGACAATACGCTCGCTCAAAGACTTGAACATAATTAAGAAATAAGAGTGTGCTCATTTGCATAGTCTTCGGGAATGGACGAGTTGTTAAAAAATGTATATACTTGTTGAAATACAATTGAAACAAGTAAACAGTATAGGTATCTACGTCGTGACGTGTAGTCAGAAGTCAGAACTGATACCGCTTAGGTTCATAAAAAAAACGCTCGATATGTCGCCTTAGGTTTATAAGCAGTAAGTTCTTTACACCTTAGGTCCTACTACGGTTAACATGTTGTACGCGCCCATTACACGGTCATGCAACCGTCAATCAATTCCATCAATGAATCAATGAATGATGGTTTTCGTCAATCAGTACTGAAAAACGTCAATCACCGCATTAGACGGTAGGTTTTTCGTTAATCAAAACTGTCAGTAGCAAAACTGACAGCAACAAGGAGCTATACATGGTGTAGGCTCCTTCCTCGATCGCACGCCTGATATTTTAAGACGTCTTGGTAAATCCCCAAGCAATTGCAATTAGTTTTTTTTAAGAAAACGTCAGCTGAGCGAGTTCAATGACCTGTAGGTAGTTTGTACGCAACGCCGACTATTAAACTCGCTCATTCGGTCATTGAACTCGCTCATCTGACGTTTTCTTAAAAAAACTAATTTCGTACATGCGTAAATTAATACGAGTTTTGAAAAAAGGTACTTTATTTTTTAATTTTATCTTTACAAATCGATAGTGTTTCATGTACCGGATCGACACTCCACGGGATTAAAACGATTAAAATTTAGCGGTGTATTATTTAAGCAACTGCATTACTTTCTCCAAAAATGTCAACAGAAGTAGAACTTCCGGTATTACCTTAGAATAATTTATTTATCTTACAAATAAAATTCAATATAGAGTGAAGGACACCGTAACTATTGTAAATTTCTATTAGCCATTTACGACGACTGATAAAAGCGGTTCATTTTAAGATCATTTATGAGTTTTTTTTAAGTTTGTTAAGTACTTTGTAGATTTTCGTACTTACATACGTCCTAGCTACACCCGATTTTAAGGATTTGGGCCCAGATTACACTGAAAAGATACAGAGCGTTTTTTTCTGTTACATTACGATCTAAAAATTTTGACCACTCTGAAGTTAGGCTCGAAAGAATGTGCAATATGCATCCGCCATTTATGATTCTTAAGCCTGCAATACACGTTGGCCGAGCGTTGCCGAGTGAAGGCCAATACCAATATGTAGACAGTATATTTGCCTTGTCTTGCCATCGCTCGGTGTCGCTCGCCTAGTTGGTTGAGTAGACTTGCGCCGATCAAAGCAAATGTGCGCCAATGTGTATAGACCTCATTTGGAGTAGCTTGTCACGACTCGCAGCCGCTCGCGATCACTTGCCTCACTTCGGAGCGGTGTCGGTTTTTCTGCACAAATCAAAGGCGCTTGCAAATGTGCGCCAACGTGTATAGACCTCATAAAGAAACAATTGTTTCTTTCAATGAAAAAAACAAATTGTTGTTTTTTTCCGTTTTTTTCACATGTTGCATTGAAATTTTGCGGAAAAAATCGTTTGGGAACAAAATAGAAATCTTTCGAATGTTTTATTCATTGTTTTGGTTAATTTCATGAAAAATTGAAAAAAAAAACAAGTTTTATTGAAATTGAAATATTATAGTGGGCGAAAATGTACGAGTGGTACATTTTCGCCCACTATACACATAATAATAATAATATTCCTCAACCAAAATCTCGATTTCACTGTCGTCAGCTTGATCAGAATCGAACTCCCTCAAGCCTCCCCCAAGTGTCACCATAATGATCGGTGCCCACTGTTGGACACAAGCCTCTCCCAAGTATCGCCATTTAGGGCTTTAATGACTGCTGTCCACTGTTGGACATAGGCCTCCCCCTAACTATAATGACCCCTGCCCACTGTTGGACATAAGCCTCCCCCAAGTGTCACCACCTAGGCGTTATAATAATTAATGCCCACTGTTGGACATATGCCTCCTCTCGCGATAATGGCCTATGCCCACTGTTGGGCATAAGTCTCCCCTAGTGTCACCATCTAGGCGTTATAATAATTGATGCCCACTGTTGGACATATGCCTCCTCGCGATAATGACCTATTCCCACTGTTGGGCATAAGACTCCCCAAGTGTCGCCATTTAGGCGCTATAATGATCGATGCCCACTGTTGGACATAACCCTCCATCAAATATCACCGTTTAGGCGTTATAATGACTGATGCCCACTGTTGGACATAAGCCTCCCCCAAGTATCGCCATTTAGGCGTTATAATGACTGATGTCCACTGTTGGACATAAGCCTCCCCCAGGTATCACCATTTAGGCGCTATAAGAATTGCTGTCCACTGTTGGACATAGGCCTCATAAACTAGTGCGCCTCACCATCAGATTGCGTCATTTAGTTTATATTAATTTAAAAAAAAGTACGCATTTGAAAAAAACAAACATGAAGTTTTCGGTTCTTTTCATACTTTTCCGTTTAATAATAATAATTATAAGCGCTTATTAAATAAATAGCAGCAGCCGCGATGACTTCTACGTCGTCCATATTGTTTAAATGCACAATAACAACTGACAGGGCCCAACATGTGGGCGTCTCCTCAAAACTCGTCTTATTGGCCATTTGCATTGGTTCAAGCTTGCCGAACGTGTAGAGAGGCGCTTGCCGAACGTGTAGAGGCGCTTGCCGTGTGTCAATTTGCTTATATTTGCTTAGGCTCGCCAAGGCTCGCGTTGGTCTCAGCTCGGCCAACGTGTATTGCAGGCTTTAAAAAGAATAAGTGCGCAGCCAATTGTACGAAGTTCGGAGTGGTCAAAATGTTTCTACCATACTGTACTATTGCGAAAAGTACAGTCGATAATAGTTTCATGTACAGGGAAATAGTAAACAACTTTGTGATTGATAAAAATCGTGCGTTATTTTTTCTAGTTGCAGACATTTCTAAATCTTGAAACTACATTATAAACTTAGGTATAATAGACGAAATGAAAATTGAAAAATTACCTATCATATTAAATGTAATTCCACTACCTTACGCACATATTTCTAAAAAAAAAAAGACTCGCGCATACGACGTTTCTTAATAATATTCTATCACGTATCATCGCGGTCATTTCTGCCTGATCACTTAAAAAAATTTTTGCTTAAACCCTGCGGCGCGGCGCCAAACCAAACCGTTTGCGCTAAGATAATTTTTGCAAGTGCGAGCAAAAATTATCTTAGCGGTGGTCAGGCGGAAGTGTCTTTGATGGCAAGTTTTTCGATTTTGGTTTCGACTGCATCTGTATGTATGCCTTGATCCATAACCACTTCGGGTGTAGTATCGAACGTATTTAAGTCTCTAGGTTTAAACTGGCGGGTTATATGTCAAATAAAAATTACCAAATTGTGAAAATATTTTCAAATGAATAAATTGTTGGAAAAAAATTTAAGTGTAGAAAAACGAGACAGTTAAGGCATTTTAATTAGTCAAATTGCAATGGCACGCAAAGCCATTGGTCCTGGCTGTCATATGAAGATCTTTGACAAAAAAATAAACAACTCCAGTAAAATTGCCGAAACGGATCTTGAGCGCTCGGCTTCAGAATGGGGATCGTTTTGCACATTCCATACATTGGCGAGCCAATCGTCTTCGTTGTTAGATACATGCAGTAACGCAGGCTACGAATCACGAGTGACGTCTATGACGCGATGGCGCGGCGAGCCAATCACTGACACTCCCCGCCCCCGCGTCTCACTTCGCACCTCTAAAGAGACCGAATATTTGACTTCTGCGCAACTTGAAGCCGACGCTCAAGATCCGTGCCGGCAATTGTACTAACCCAACAAGTTCAACTGTATCAATCGACATGCATTCAGTTACTGCATACATACAGTTACTATTGTTCCAGCATTCTAGTTCCTTGTGTTAATATTATACACTCTTGCCAATCCAATTTACTTTTGACATTGACAGAATAGTCGACATCTGCTCTATTTGTTATTAATAAAAAATAGATTAAATTTAAACAATTATAACTATAGTAGTCAAGCCAGGAAGTATGACACCAGTCTTGAAAACTGAGAATATTTGTAATTTTCTGACTACCCTCGCGATTTTATATTATTTATAACTAGCTTTTTGCCCGTGGCTTCGCCCGCGTACATAAAATATACCTTATGTCACTCAGAAATAAAGCAGCTTCCTATCGGTGAAAAAATTTCAGCAATCGGACCAGTACTTCCAGAGATTACCTCCTACAAACAAAAAAAAGAAACTTTTAATATTAGGGTAGATGTAGTTTTGACATGTAACTTGCTAAATAAAGCTTTATTTTAGTCATAATTAAATTATAAGGATTTTTTAATTCTTCCATTCTCAATTACGAAGTGAAATATTTGGGTTACTATTAAATTGCGCAAAGATGAGCTCTATACACATAATGATCATAATTGATAAAAAATATCTATAATTGTTTTTAAATCGGAGTATTATCAAGAAAAATCCAAAATGGATGTTACCTGAGAAGCTTGGAATGTAAAATAAATACTAGGTACATTGTGTTTGTTCGAAATTAGTTGAAATACCTTGAAAATTCTCGGTCGATCAATTTTGAACCTTGCTGCTACGCATTAGAGCGAAAAATTGATCGGCCGGGAATTTGCCGGTATACCTATAGAATAAATTGTGTTTTGTCAAAGAAATATTGTATTTCTAAAGTTTGTCTAGCGTAGATCTGTCTTAACTTTTGATCTGAAAAAAAAAATGAAAAACGGAACGTAATTTTTACTTCGCAAAGTAAATATATCCAAACAGAATAAACAAATACTTAAACCTGATTGGTTACATCAAAAGTTTTAAATCTACGCTAGATAAGTGAAGCCGTTAATTTTAAAACTAATATTAATGCTCTGTACGCACTTGGCGATTTTGTGAACTCAAGATATTGTGAGAAAATAAATTGAAAAGTAACGTTTGATTATCCAGTATCCATAATTAAAATTTGTAGCAATTCTTGAGCTCACAAGTCACAAGTGTATCAGTAATCGTGAGATATTGTATAAATGATAGTCAGAAGTATATTTGGACTGGTGGTTGCTTGATCAGGATCCAATTTTTTTGATGTTTCGCTCCTTTTGAGAAGAGAGAATGTATGTAAGGTGGTTTGAAGTACCACAGATCAATGTCGTTGTAAGTTTTTGAGACAAAACGCTATTTAGATTGTACAAGGAGCGATACTGTTACGCTTTTTTTGAAGTAAACGAAATTATCTTGTGTTTTGTCGCCTCATAGGGGTTGGAGAAATTAGAGTGTACTGTAGGTATAACTCTGCCTATCTCTGTGGGAAATACTGAGTGCTTATTGCGATTTTTTTTACGAGAACTCAATCGATACGTTTATGACGTTCGGCGCCCCGATTGGTCCACTCTTAACCAATCAGCAGACTTAGGGCTATATTTTGGACCAGTTGCGCCGCCTGGTGTCCCGGTGAAATATAGCCCTAAGCTACCAAACTTGACGCCATACAGACACCAGAGTCGCCACACGTCCGAGCTGGTTGCGCCACCAAATTGGTTGCTCAATCAAACGGACACTAGGTGAGTAACTCTATAGAGCTGTATACATTTTGTTGGTAGCGGCAACTATTCGCGCCGCCATGGTGTCTCTGTGAAATATAGCCCCTAAACCAATGACTCTGCTATCGTTCCCGCCAAACGCTAAGCTCAATATGTAATGCAATGACGTTATTTGCGGAGAAGTCACGTTGACGGCAAAAAAAATCGCACTCGGCACACAGGTTTGATCTTATACATTTGTGCGTTACTTCCATTTAAGCTAAAAACTGTATAGATATATTTATTAATATAATTAAGTAAACGGCAATATGAAGCTTAGTACCTAGTGTACCTACAGTTTTCTGAGCGAAACATCATAAGACAAGAAATAAACAAGTAATCACTTGTTTCCTGTTCACTGTAGATTAATTTGATAGCATATAATTTAAAATGCTGTTTTAAAAATGAAGTTCTTTCAATTAAAATAATGACGAGTATTTTGGATTTTATTTTTTGACCTTAAGCACACCTCTACACTAGTTTTCTTATCACTGAAAATTCAAGTTTATTTATTTATTTATTGCCAATTTACACTTACAGTTTAACACTACACATATAAATTATAGGCACACATTAATAATTATTTAAAAACATTAACTTAATAAACATAAAAGTAATACTAATTATGAAAACAATGTCAAAAATAATAACAATAATGAAAGTAATGTAAAAAAAAATAGGAATCATAATGGAAACAATGTCATAAAAAATAAATAAAATCATGACAAAGATAATAAAAATAATGTCAGAATAAAATGTCAAAAAAAATAAAAAAACTTACAATAATACATAATGTCAAAAATATCATAAAAAAAAATAAAAAATTATTGAGTTTCACAAGATATTCACAAGATATATTATTGTGCTGGGAGTGGCAATGGACTCAACGAGCTGCAGAGTTAAAAAGTTCAATTTCAGCACTTGCGAAGATGTCCATAGCAGCGTCAGAAAGTAACGTGTTGTTGATGTGGGTTAGGGCTACGTACACGGGACTGGTTCTGCAGGTTATGTTACAGGCTCGTGGTATGGAAAATAGAGAGCGATGACAGGGGCGTAGTGTATGCCTGATGGGAAGTGGAATGCTAAAGGAGATGTACTCAAGCAACGAAGAATTGAAGTGAGAACCACGAATTAGGCGGATGAAATATTTAACCAGACACAGATTTCTTCTAACTTCCAAACTTTGGTAACACACCATACCCAACACGAACGGCGTCGGGTACATATATGGGTAGTAACCATATAATTTCAGGTAGAGGTACCGGACAAAGGACTTCTGAACTCGTTCAATGACCAGCGTGTAACATTTTTCATGCGGGTTCCAAATTGCACTATTAGTTTCCAGCAAACCACGGATATATGAATTGTACAATATAGTTACGGCTTGTCGATTGTGGAAAATTTGAGCAGTACAACCTGTAACGAATGTTTTACAAAATAGATTCGGCTTCGGTACTTGCTAGGTGACTCGCTAGTCTTTTATCCAAAGAGAATTAAATCACCTCTTATAAAAGAGAATGAAACCACTTCTTAATTTCTTATAAAATAGAATGAAACCACCTCTTATACAAAGAGCATTAAACCACTTTATATAAAGAGAATTAATCCACCTCTTATACAAAGAGAATTAATCCATTTCATATACAAATAAAATGAAAACAAATAGACGGGGTGATTCATGACAAGGGTTTAAGAAAGTACACAAACATCAATATCCGTATGTCACAATGGAGTGCTAGCTGAAAACCAGCGCTGGGTATCTGACGCCCAGTACCTAAATGGCTGAGATGGTAAACCTTTCGGTAATGTCAAATGACAAAAAAAAGAGTTAAAAAGAAATGAGTGGAAATCCACTCATTTCTTTTTCTTGCCAGTACTTTCGATAGGTCAAGGATAGATCACCATGTAAGGAGTCTTTACAGGCATGTCTGAACGTGCTGACGAAGCAAGAAGCTTCTCCGTGCGTGGAGAAGGAAGAAGTCAAGGTCGAAGTGGAGCGGTTCATCGACCTGGCCAGACAGATGGAAGCTTTCTTCTTGCAGAAGAGGTTTGTAATTTTGAAGATTATTAGAGGCTCCGACTCCGTGGGTGCTCAAACCGCCGAGCACCCACGAGAAATAAATAATAGGTGCCGCAACCAATGGGCGTCACCCCTGAGAATAGACATCAAGAAATGTTTTCTAATGAGGTATTCTAAAAGCCCCTGAAGGTTATATTTAAATAGCTCCAAAGCCTTGGGCTTCGCCACAGAGTTGCTAGCCTATCGGTATTCTATCGTTTACATTTCGGGGAGTGTGCACTAGAATTGCACAATCTAATTCCGCCAGGTCCGTTTTATCATCGGACCACTAGATGTATGGCGTTGCGCCATCAGTACCTGGTAGACATCCCAGCCATACGTACGGAGCGTTTTGGGAACATATTCTGCGTACAGCTAAGAAGTGGAATTCCCGGCCGGAGTCTGTGTTTCCTGATAGCTCCTCGCTCGCATGACTGTCATTTTAAAACGTCTTGGTAAGGCCTCATCATCATCATATCAACTGATATACGTCCACTGTTGGACACATGCCTCCCCCAAGTGTCGCCACAATGAACGATCCTGTGCGTTTCGCATCCATCGGTTTCCCGCAAACTTCATCAGGTCATCGGTCCACCTTGTAAAGCCTCAGGGCTGCGGAATTATTCAAAAGGGCTACCTATGCCCGGGACAGAGGATAACTTAAAGGAACAACAGAGGTGGGTGGAATTTAAAGTTAAAGTTTGATGACATCCCGCTAAAAAAATGTTAAAAAATCATTTTAACTTTTTGTTTTTTTTTGGTGGGCCTTTTACCCATTCCTGTTCCTTCTTTGCCTTCGTTCCTGGGCGCCGGGGTCCTTTTTCGCATAACCCATAGCCCCAGCAGGCTTCGACCCTGCTGGACCCTACGGTTTTGCTGAAATCTCCTTGAGGCGCAAGTGGAACGCTACGCGCGGTCGTCGACTTGGGCTCGGTCCGGACGGCGCAATCCATTGCTCACCGTCCGGAAACCCGCGCCTACGGTTGCTGGAAATCGGGGTCGGAATCCTCACGGCGAGTTATCCATTGGACACCGTCCGCAAGCCTGCAAACATTTATTTTTAGACTTAGCACTTAAAACCAGATTAGTTAATTACACGAGTCGCCAAATAGTTTAGATAAGATAGCAATCAATTAGTTTAATGGTACGTTATCTAATTATCGTTACGTAATCTGTTTTGAGGAGTTCGTAACCAAGTATTAACAATCACACGTGTCGATCTTAAAGGCACAAAATAGATAGGTACAGAAGTCAATCTACATACAAAGAGCGCTCGAGCAACGCACACATAGACACCGCTCACGGACACGATATCTCGGAGCGCCTCGGCCCGCTCGTCGAACGGTTCCGGCTCAAACGCTCATTAGTGTGCGTACACCGAGCGTAGGTCCGTTGGCGCGGGTTTGCTGACAGTGAGCAATGGGTAGCTTCGATATCCGTGGGTAGCTCGCTATCCGACCGTCCGGTAACTGTCCGGACCAAGCCCGAGTCGTCGACGGCGCGCACTGTTCCCGCGCGCCTCAAGGAGTTGTCAGTAACAGCGGGGGCCCAGCCGGGTCGAAGCCTACTGGGGCCAGGGTTATCCGAAAGGAAACTCGAGCCCCGGTATGAAGGCTTGAAGGAACGGGGTGGGTTTTTTAGTCAGTAAGAGTCTGACACTATCTCCCGCTCCGCCCAAGAGCGGGGGTTGTCATTGGATGATACCCCACCAAAAAAAAAACGTAGGTATGAAAAGTGAGGTATATACATGAGATTGTCTTCTGTACCCATTGATCTGTACCTATCTATTTTGTGTCGTGACATAACAATCGCACGTGTCGACCTTCAAGATTAACAACCTAAAAAAAAACCGACCAAGAGCGTGTCGGGCCACGCTCAGTGTAGGGTTCCGTAGTTTCCCGTCCGTCGCAATAAGTGTAACCACTTATGAGTTTAAAAAAATGCTTGCATATACGATTATACTACAAACTTAGTCCAGAAATTATTTTGTACAACCTTTTTGTCTTTTTTGTACAAAAACTGTTCTTTCCATCAAGTTCAAAATGGTTTTCCTAGAAAGTCCTTATAAAGTTCTAATTTCCAGATTTTTTTCATATTTTCTAAACTTATGGTTTAAAAGTTAGAGGGACACATTGTTTTTTACTTTTGGAGCGATTATTTCCGAAATTATTGACAATATCAAAAAATGATTTTAGTAAACCCGTATTCATTTTTAAATACCTATCCAACAATATATCACACGTTAGGGTTGAAATTAAGCGAGGACGGACAGACGGACAGACAGACATGGCGAAACTATAAGGGTTCCTAGTTGACTACGGAACCCTAAAAAAGAGGTCACAGTCTGGTACCTCCCGTCTGACTCTTGTGCACCATTTGCGGACGGCGAGCAATGGGTAGCTCGACGTCCGACCGTCCGGTAACCGGCCGGACCGAGCCCAAGTCGTCGACGGCGTGTACTGTTCCACGCGCGCATCAAGGAGATGTCAGCATACCGTAGGGGCTTAAGAAGCCTACTGGGGCCAAGGGTTTGTTTCTCAAAGGAAAACTCGACCATGGTATGGAAGGCAACGAAGGAACAGGAGTGGGTTTTTAGTCAGTAAAAGTCTGATACTATCTCCCGCTCCGCCCAAGAGCGGAGGATGTCATTGGATGATTTTCCCACCTAACAAAAAAGAATGGTGATCAAGTTTAGTTAGTCTGTAGATGGGTATCTTAACTTTTTTTTTTACTTGTGATAGGCTCGCGTTTGACCACTATCTCACCTAATAAACGATGAGATGGTCAACGATGAGCACGCTTGCCTAGAAGTAACCAATTCACTCTTGTCTTAAAGACTTCTAGGTTATACCTATCAGGATACATAGACACCGGTAGGGAATTCCACTCCTTACCTGTACGCATAATGGTAAATGTAACAAATCGACTGGTAGATAATGCCTATGGCATTAAGGGTCAATTTATACTGGCGCAGAGTCGAAGCGCATCGAAACGTCAATTTTTTTACAACTAAGGCGAAACCGCACAAATGCGCGCGTATACGCCAGAATACGCGCGCACTCTTTTACGTGTAGTAATGGGCATCAACAGCAGTGCTATTGAATTGTCCAATTTCCGACTGATGACGCGTAGGTTCGCTAGCGGGCGCATGGATACGCGAGAATGCGCGCGCACCAATCAGCGTTGTTCACGCGCAGACGCGCGAATTCCGAAGAATGCGCGCGTCTTTTTAAAATCTCAGAAGTAATGTGTGCGTTACGCTGTGTAGTTAGGTTGAATTTGTTATGTTCAATTTTAGATAGACGCTTCGATGCGCTTCGACTTTGCGCTAGTATAAAATGACCCTAAGTCCGCCTTTGTAACGGGGACTCGCTAGCGCATTTTTCCGCATAAGTGCGGAAAACCGTAAATGTCGTGCTTAAAAGCGGTAGGGCGGGTTTTCGAGTAAGTGTATTGAAAACTTAAATTCTATTGTAATCTTCTAGGTTCCTTCTATCAGCGATGAGGCCAGAATTATTAGTTAAAGAAGACAACAACGAATTGAAATGTGAACTACAGAGGAAAGAAGAGTTATTAAGAAGACACTATGACAAAATTAGTCAATGGCAGAACCTGCTAGCTGATTTACAGGTGAGTCTGACTACTGCAGCAGTAGTGGCCGAGTGGTAAAGGCCCCGACTTACGAGTTGTAGGTCGCGGGTCCAAACCCAGCCAGGCGCATTACTTTGTGTAATTTATTTCATCACCACTGCTCTCAAAACGGTGAAGGAAAACATCGTGAGGAAACCGGCATGTCCAAGAACCGAAAATTCAAAGACATGTGACATCCACCAACCCGCACTGGGCCCGCGTGGTGGATTACGGCCCATTCCCTCTCCTAGAGAGGAGGCCAGTGTCCCAGCTGTGGGAACATTACAAAGGCTGCTTATGCTTATGCTTATGCTGACTTCTGCAGTGCTCTGGGTAATGGTATTCTACATCTCTTTTTTCTCCAACTCTACTTTCGCAGGTGTGCTGGAAGATATTTCTTTAGAAATAAGCATCACCTATGTACTATTCTTCCGTTTCCTTCTTCTGTTCTTTTAATATTGTGTATATACACCGCTAAATTTTAATCGTTTTAATCCCGTGGAGGGTCGATCCGGTACAGGAAACACTAGACCCGTAGGTAGTAGTCGGCGTTGCGTACAAACTATCTACAGGTCATTGGACTCGCTCAGCTGACGTTTTCTTAAAGAAATTAATTTCGTACATGCGTAAATTAATACGAGTTTTGAAAAAAAGGTACTTTATTTTTATCTTTACAAATTGATAGTTTCATGTACCGGATCGACCCTCCACGGGATTAATACGATTAAAATTTAACGGTGTATAAATTGTTAAATAAATATTCTTGTGTCCCTAGACACACTAGATAATTAAATATACTACATTAATTTTAGTATATTCGAAACCCGAAGCACGTGTCTAGTATTATTATATAAAAATCTATGTACAAAAATTTCATAACTGTATCATGAAAAATCACAAAGTTACAAGCTTGTTATGTCAGCAAAAATACATAGTCAACGGGCCATCTAGGCAACTGAGGGGTTTGTACTTACACACAGCTGTTTGCTGGTGCCTAATACCGTGACCTGTTTTGTACTTAGTGTCGGTGGTGTCCAACTTTTTAGGGTTCCGTAGCCAAATGGCAAAAAACAGAACTCTATGGATTCGTCATGCCTGTCTGTCTGTCCGTCCGAATGTCCCAGCCACTTTTTTCCGAAACTATAAGAGCTATGCTGTTGAAACTTAGTAAGTAGATGTATTCTGTGAACCGCATTAAATTTTTTACAGAAAAATAGAAAAAAAACCATTAAATTTTGGGAGTCCCCATACTTAGAACTGAAACTCAAAAATTGTTTTTTCATCAAACCCATACGTGTGGGGTATCTGTGGATAGGTCTTCAAAAATGATATTGAGGTTTCTAATATCATTTTTTTCTAAACAGAACAATTTGCGCGAGACGCACTTCCAAAGTGGTAAAATGTGTCCCCCCTCCCGTAACTTCTAAAATAAGAGAATGATAAAACTAAAAAAAATATATGATGTACATTACGATGCAAACCGCCAACGAAAATTGGTTTGAACGGGATCTAGTAAGCAGTTTTTTTTAATACGTCATAAATCTAAAAAAAATACACTATCATTAAAACATCGATCAAAGTTACGACGAACTACAAGAACTTTTATATGTGCTTCATCGTCGACCACATCATCGCTTACCATCAGGTGAGATAGTGGTAGCAAGCAATTAATAAAAAAAAAAAAAAAAAAATGTGACTTGCTGCTACGGAACCCTTCATGGGCGAGTCCGATTCGCACTTGGCCGGTTTGAAATATTTTTAGAAAAAAAAATATGACATGGTGTAAAAACTATTGGAATCCATTCAGTTACTGATTCTGAACTAACTGTATTCTGGTTTCGCATAAACTAAAAATAATGATGTAAATACATAACGGTTAACTAGTTCACGCACTCATGTCTTTTCCTTTCTGACAGTGGCCCTTCGATCAGCCTCCAACAGTAACAGTAAGACAATAAACACATACAGCCAGTACTAATATAGGGTTAACGGAGGCGGATGCGGAGGTGACGAGTTGCGCCTCCGCGGATGCGGCGAGTTGCGCCTCCGCGGATGCGGCGAGTTTCGCCTCCGCGGATGCGGCGAGTTGTGCCTCCACGGATGCGGCGGATAACAGAGGCGGAGGTGAAATTGGATGTGGTAAAAATGATAATTTATAACAATAAATTATATACAGGGTTGTTAGTAAAACACTAGCAACCTCTCAAGACTGTGTTTACTAATATCATAAACAACAACTTTTGTTCCATGACTTTTAAAAATGTATCATATTTTAGTTCATCAGATTTTCATACTAAAATAAAAAATATGTAAATTGAACGTTCTAAATATTACGAAGTCTATGCGAAACAAGCGATAGTACAATTGCGGAGGGGAGTGAGGATCGGGTGGCAGGGGTGCTTGATGCGTTTGCGTTGCATCGTACAGACGTAGGTAGATATAGCAAAATACAGAGTTGAAATGTGTTAGATAGAACAACGAAATCTTGAAGGTTTATTTTTGGTAAATGATTTATGTTTTGTAAAAAGTCATAGAATAAAAGTGGTTGTTTATGATGTTAGTAATACAGTCCTGCAAGGTTGTTAGTGTTTTATAAATAACCCTGTATACCGAACTATAGTTATAGCTATAGTGACTGTAATTTATTGTATAAATTATAAATACTATTTTTTCAACATCTAATTTCACTTCCGCCTCCGTTAACCTCCGCATCCGCGGAGGCGCAGTTTCGTCTCCGCATCCGTTATACCGTACAGTAACATACACCAATTTTTTAATTAGTACAAATACTTAAAGGGCTTATTAGAAAAGGTCTTGTTATTATTTATGTAAAGTCTCAATGAATAATATTCATAAACAGCAAAGTTATTAGCGTTTGTTTTTGTCCCAAAATGTCGCTCAATTTATGGTAATATTGTACAGGCTATTGATTATGAATGAACGACTAGCGATCAAAATGGAAAAACACTGCGCGCAGTATTTTGTAGTAACAATTGTTATGAATGATTGATTCTTTTATGAATGTACCAATTATGATTTTCGTGGTCAATTTTGGGATTAAGTTTTTTTTTTTACTTTGGCTACAAAAATATTATATACAACCCCATTTTTTTTTTGTACTAATTAAAAATACGGATGTATTGTAACGATAAAATGTTTAACACGGATAATTTATATTCTATATTCATTTTTGAGTCTCTGGTTGTAGACTACAGGTATAATCTATGTGCTGTCTTTGATGTGGTGCGTCATCTATGATTGGGTGTTGGGCTGGGTAGCCTAGGTTTATTTTTGTACATGTACATATTTATTTTAAACTAGCTGACCCAGCGAACTTGGTACCGCCTAACGGTCAATGTAGTGGTTACCTTTTAAAGTTGTCAAAAAATAAATGGACCGTTTTGACATTTGTATTTTGACTACCTAGCGGTTTGTCCGGTGTAGTGTATCTACTAATAAAATAGCTACAACTACACCGGACATCTAATTATTAGTTTATTGTTTCTTTCAGTTTCGTTCCAATTTACATTCTAGCGTCTTTATCAAAGGTCAAAACGGGCCTAACGACCTAGCTACAAAATAGTTAGGTACAAAAGACAATCTCATGTATATACTTCACTTTTTATACCTACGCTCGGTAGACGCACACTAATGAGCGTTTGAGCCGGAACTGTTCGACGAGCGGGCCGAGGCGCTCCGAGATGTGTCCGTGAGCGGTGTCTATGTGTGCGTTGTGAGAGCGCGCTTTGTATGTAGATTGACTTCTGTACCTATATATTTTGTGGTTATGTCGTGGTCAGATCTTAGATATAAATCACTTCATGATATGGTTAAGTGAAACTGGCCAGATTGTTTTTGACGTTAAAGTTTCAAATCAAATCAAAAATATTTTATTTCACATAGGCCTACATGGGCACTTATAAAACGTCAGAAGCTATTGCACGGTTCCAAATCGGTCGTTTCCTATGGAGAAGAACCGGCAAGAAACTCCATAATGATGATATTTCAATTCTCGTTTGACCTACTTTCTGTAGACCTTTTATTATCATAGAAATTCTGCATCAATGATATGACTGGCCTGTTGGTCTAGTGGTTAGTAACCCTGACTGCTATGCCGGAGGTCGTGGGTTCGATTCCCACCCAGGACAAATGTTTGTGTGATGAGCATAATCATTTGTTCTGTGTCTGGGTGTAATTTATCTATAATATGTATGTATTTAGAAATATATAAGTATGTTTATCAGTTGTCAAGTACCCATAACACAAGCTCTGCTTAGCTTGGGACTAGACGGCGTTGTGTGATAGTTGTGGAATATTATATATTATTATTATTATATATTATATTATATGTCTAAACGACGATTGATATGTCATCAAATGTTAACGTTTGAACGATCCAGTTTAAGTTAGCATATCATGAAGTGTGTATTGCAGGCTTTATTAGGATATTACGGGCACTCCGACACGGAGGGGTTAGGTTAAAAGGCTGATGCGGGAGCGGAGCGAAGCGGACCTCCCGCCTCAGTCTTCGTAGATATTTTTTAACCACCCAGAAAGAAGCCCGTGTAAGAAGAACTGGCTTGGCCTAGGCGAAACTGGTTTATTTTTTACATTGAAGTCGGTTGTATTTTTTTTAAAATAATAATATGGTTGCATGTCACAGGAAAATAGTCGACTTTCAATTTAAAGTTTCCGAGATAAAAGTGCGACGTCGACGCATGTTTCTAAAACGCGCGTCAATAAAACGTGGTAAAACAGGAGTTATAGGCGATTATCACACTGCTACGCACCACGCAGGGTGAATGCGTGTTTTAACGTTGCTTGTAAGTATGTCCGTAGTCGAACACACAGAAAATGCATTCACACGCGTTCATGCAGTTCACGCGCCTACATGCGGCGAAACATGCGCACACGTGCGTGGGTGCGGGGCGACACGCAAGGTATGGCACACTGAGTCTCGTAGTGCCGTGCGTGATTTTGTATGAAATGAGTCGGAGCCTGCGTCAATCTACAAAACGCAACGCGCGTGAGTGCGTAAAAAACCCTCACGATGATGCAGATCTGCACTCCCGCAAGAACGCGCGTAGGTCCGTTGACACGCAACATGCAGCGTGATGCGTCGCAGTGTGATAATTGCCCTAGTGGGTCGTTTGAAGTAGTCTGGTAGATTAATGCCTTGATCACACGTACCGAGTAAAAGGGCGAGACAGTAAAATGTTGCTCGGCCGAGACAGTGATGTAAGCGAGTTGTAGAGATAAGCGCTCGGCCGAGCACTCGGCGCTTTGTTTATACGTACCGAGTATTCGGCCGAGAGCACAGTCTCGTCCGTTTTCTCGGTACCGTAAAATGGGGTGAATAGAGACAAAACTTTAAAGGATATTTTCTCGATATTTGAATATTTTTGCAGCATTTAACTATATCAATTTATTAATGAATTGTTATTCCAAAAAAATCGATGCTTTGTTAGAGGCCGATATTATGGTATCAAAGTGAAAAACCAAACCAAAGTTTTGTCTCTATTCACCCCTAAGTAACTATTCATCCTATTTTACTCGGTGCGTGTGACCAAGGCATTATAGCATTTGGTGGCTGGATCGCTTGCATCCTCGGTAAAAGGTATCAACAGTGTCTCAACAAATAATCAATGCATTCGTTTTGTTTCTGATCGTAGAATATTTCTGCCCAGGGCCATACGGTGTACAATAAGTGTCAGCAGCCGAACACACAGGCGGCCCAGGCCGTGCAACAGGCGCCCGCGCCGCAACATGTGGTTCAACAGAGTGTACAGGTATGTTATTATACACCATTATTTTTTAATTAGTACTCGTACTTAAAGGGCTTATTAGAAAAGCCCTTGTTATTTTATAAGTAAAATCTCAATAAATAATATTCATAAACAGCAAAGTTATTAGCGTTGGTTTATGTCCCAAAATGTCACTCAATTTATGGAAATATTGTGCAGGCTATTGATTAATGAATGAATAAGTGACAATTATTAAGTAAAAACACAGCCCGCAGTATTTTCTACTAGCAATTGTTATGTTTGATTGATTCTATGATGAATTTACCTTTTCGTGGTCAATTTTAGGATGTCGGTTTTTTCTACTTTTGACTACAAAAATATGATCAGTGACGGGTACAGATAGAGCCCCATTTTTTTGTGTACTAATTAAAAAGTAGGGGTGTATAAATTACTAGCTTTTTCCCGCGACTTCGCCGGCGTACATAAAATATAGCCTATGTCACTCAGGAATAAAGTAGCGAAAAAATTTTAGCAATCGGACCAGTACTTCCAGAGATTACCTCCTACAAACAAAAAAACAAACTTTACCTCTTTATTATATTAGTGTAGATTATTATATTAGAGTTAATTAGCTTCTGCTACAAAATAGATAGGTACAATGCGTTCCAAATGAAAATAGGATCGCCCGCCATGTTGTGACGTCACGATTTACTGTTAAATCGAAAAATTTTATTTATTTACGAACTGTGAACGAAAAAAGTTTAATTAGAATCCAGTTCTTCAATTTTACTCATATCTGAGTTCTTCAATTTTGCTAAAATTTCTTTGATTTGACAGTACGACGTGACGTCATAAACATGGCAATCGATCCTGTTCTCATTTGGAACGCATAGTACAGAAGTCACTCTTAAGTATGTACTTCACTTTTTAAATCTACGCTAGGCGATCGCGCTAAGGTCAGCGCCTTGCGCCGAAGTGTACGAGTGCGACCGGGCGATTGAGCAGAGATATCGTGTCCGTAGGGGTGTATATGTGTGCGTTGCTCGAGCGCGCTTTGTATGTAGATTGACCTCTGTACCTATCTATTTTGTGGCCGAACTGTACGAGTGCGACCGAGCGATTGAGCCGAGATATCGTGTCCGTGAGCGGTGTCTGTGTGTGTGTTGCTCGAGCGCGCTTTGTATGTAGATTGACTTCTGTACGTATCTATTTTGTAGCCGAACTGTACGAGTGCGACCGAGCGATTGAGCCGAGATATCGTGTCCGTGAGCGGTGTCTATGTGTGCGTTGCTCGAGCGCGCTTTGTATGTAGATTGACTTCTGTACGTATCTATTTTGTAGCCGAACTGTACGAGTGCGACCGAGCGATTGAGCCGAGATATCGTGTCCGTGAGCGGTGTCTATGTGTGCGTTGCTCGAGCGCGCTTTGTATGTAGATTGTCTTCTGTATCTATTTTGTGCTTCTGCCAGCGGCCTCGTCCGCTTGAAAATAGGATTTTTCCATACAAATCTTGGATTCCCTGTTCATCCCCTTAGGGGTGGAGTTTCATAAAATCCGTTCTTAGCGGATTTCTACACCCCATAAGGAACCTCCCTGCCAAATTTTAAGTTTGTAGGTGTTATAGTTTCTGAGATTTCGTGATTAATCAGTGAGTGGTATTTCGCTTTTATCAGTAAATAAAAAAAAACTTAGGAACATAGATAGATAGATAGATAGATAAATTCTTTACTTACTTTACTTTCTTTCTACTTATTTTACTTTCTTTTTCTTCTTCTTTTTCACATAGGTGGGTTTAAGTCAGTAAAAGCCTCAAAAAAAAAACCGAGCAAGTGCGAATCGGACTCGTGCACTGAGGGTTCCGCACAAACTTACCTATGAAAACATTTCAATTCCAGAATTGAGTTACGAAGATCTTTCCTAATGGCAAAAAATGTTTTTTTCTTGGTGACGTGACTACAAATTAAGTTTTCAGATTTTTCCCTATACTTGTGCTATGAGATCTTGCTTCATGCCAAATTTCAGGATTCTAGGTCAACGTGAAGTACCTTAAGAATTTTGATTCCCTTGAGAGTGTCGAAATACACGTTTTTTGCGACGTAAACGGCTGTATCTTTTTTTTCGTTAAATCAGAAGTTTGATTTTTTCGCAGCTTCAAGGGACCGCAGACCTGAGTAATATGGTTTATTAATTTCAACTCGATACCTCTACGCGTTCCCGAGATAAACGATCTTAACATACAGACAGACGGACAACACAGTGATCCTATAAGGGTTTATTTTCGGTAGGTAAAAATCATCTAATGACATCCCCCGCCCTTATCCTATAAGAGTTCTGTTTTTTCCTTTGAAGTACGGAATCCTAAAAAAATATGGTATAGGTAGGTTTAACAGTAAAAGCCTCAAAAAAAAAGGATGGCACAAAATGATGGTCAGTTTAGCTACAATGCTTTGGTCGCAAACTGACGGTTCCCTGTTTACTACGAGAACAGTAAATATTTACACTGTCGATGCAAAACAGTTGTGAATATGTGTGAGTGAACTCTATAAATATGGAAGCTTCGCACGTTTAGTTAGCAATAATTACCTTTCTACGTGTCTTTTGTGTAGGGAGACCGGATATAGTTATTAGAGAATGAGTAGATTTTTAGGTTTTCGTACCTCAACAAGAAAAAAACTGGCCAAGTGCGAGTTGGACTCGCGCACGAAGGGTTCCGTACCGTAATAAGGAAAATTCGATTAAAAAAATCGCGTTTGTTGTATGGGAGCCCCCCTTACCCTTTTGAATGTCTTAAGTTAAACAGTTCGACATAAGCAATTGTCTTTCTATTGCGTCTCTAATTACGGCATTCGATGAGTTAGATACTTATTTTATTTAGTTTTTAGTATTTGTTGTTATACCAACTTGTGATCCACGGATGCCCCTCAAGTTGAAGGGTAAAATCTACAAGTCCGTGATAAGGCCTGTCATACTGTATGGATCAGAATGTTGGGCTGTGAAAAAGACGGATGAAAAAAGATTGCATGTAGCGGAGATGAGAATGTTAAGATGGATGTGTGGTGTGACGAGAATGGATAAAGTGAGAAATGAGTATATTAGGGCAAGTTTGAAAGTGGCGCCAGTAACTGAAAGGTTGAAAGGAAATCGTTTGTCTTGGTATGGTCATGTAAAGAGGAGAGATGAAAAGCATGTTGCTAAAAGAGTTATGAATTTACATGTGGATGGATGGAGAGGGAGAGGGAGGCCAAAGAAAAGATGGATGGATTGTGTGAGAAGTGATATGAAAGAAAAGGGAGTTAGTGATAGCGTGACGAGTGACAGGACAGAATGGAAGAAAAAAACGTGTTGCGCCGACCCCAAATAAAATGGGACAAGGGCAGGAAGAAGAAGAAGAGTATTTGTTGTTATACCGGCAACAAAAATACATAATTTGTGAAAATTTCAACTGTCTAGCTATCGCGGTTCTTGAGATACAGCCTGATGACAGACAGACGGACAGACAGCGAAGTCTTAGTAATAGGGTCGCGTTTTTATCCTTTGGGTACGGAACTCTAAAAACGTAACCCTTATAGGATCACTTTGTTGTCTGTCTGTCTATCAAGACACTTTGTCTCGGAAACGCGTGAAGGAATCGAGTTGAAATTAAAACTATATACTCAGGGCTTTTTTTTATGGTGGGAAAAATCATCCAATGACAACCCCCGCTCTTGGGCGGAGCGGGAGATAGTGTCAGACTCTTACTGACTAAAAGCCCACCCCGTTCCTTCTAGCCTTTATACCGGGGCTCGAGTTCCCTTTCGGATAACCCTGGCCCCAGTAGGCTTCGACCCGGCTGGCCAGCGAGCTACCCATTGCTCACTGTCCGCAAGCCCGCGCCTACGGTGGCCGGAAATCGGGATCGGAATCCCGGCGGCGGCGGCGAGAGCGTCGTTGCCTGATGCGGTCGGCCTCCTCCTTTGCGAGCATTACTGTTGCGCAGAAGTCGGCGACCGCCTGCCACTCCTCCTCGCTCCGGACCATGGATATACTCAGGTCTACGGTCCCTCAAAGCTGTGATAAAATTAAAATTCTAAGTTAAGGAAAACAATATACGGCCGTTTGTTTTCGCGAAAAACGTCCATGTCGTCACTCTCAAGAGAATCAAAATTCGTAGGGTTACTTCCGTTGATTCAGAATCCTGATATTTGGCAAAAAGCAAGGTCTTATAGCATACAATTACCGTCACGGATCTTGAGCGCTCGGTGTCAGAGAGGAGATCACTTTGCGCATTCCATACATTGGCGAGCCAATCGTCTTCGTTGTTAGATACATACAGCAAGAGCAGGGAACGAATCATGAGTGACCAAGTGAGCCAATCACAGACACTCCCCGCCCCGGCGTCTCACTTCGCACCACTAAAGAGACCGAATATTTGACTTCTGCGCAACTTGAAGCCAGCGCTCAAGATCCGTGCCGGCAATTGTAGGTATAGGAATAAATTTTGGAGTAATTGTGTGGGCAACTACGTTTTAAAAATAATATTACATAATCACTGTATTAAATGTCGTTGACCTCATTAGCAGTCCTGAGTTGAGCTACACGAATACTGACAAATGCTTGCACTGACTGGACAGGTCTACTCAAATCTGTGTGGTTCTTTCTTCAAAAGACCATCTCAGATACTAATGCATGGTTCTCATGTGATTTGACCATTACATGTTTGCTGTATGGACTTTAAAAGAGACTTTGAACCCTGAGTTAGTTTCGGTGTTTCTTCTCAGGGTAGTCAGCTAGGAAACACCGGTTTCATCTAGTTTAAACAGACGAAAAAATTGACGTGTAAAAGCGTTTTTAAAAAACCTGTTTGCAAAATAAATGAATAAAATAAAAATAAAATTCATTTATTTCAGGTAAAAACCCAAATCAGAGAACAGAATTGCGTGGATAGAAATAATAATAATAAAATAGAATTACAATCCCAATAACAATTCCGAAATGTCAATAAATAAAGAATAATAAATAACAATTCCAAAATGTTAACAAATAAAATTCAATAAATTAAAATCATAATAATTTAAATAAATAATAATAATATAAATCGCCAATAATTCCATCACATTTAAAATAATTATTATATTAAATAGTTAGAGTTGTAGGTCGCGGGTTCGAACCCAGCCAGACGCATTACTTTGTGTAATTTATTTCATCACCACTGCTCTCAAAACGGTGAAGGAAAACATCGTGAGGAAACCGGCATGTCCTAGAACCAAAATTCGAAGACATGTGACATTCACCAACACGCACTGGGCCTGCGTGTTGGATTACGGCCCATTCCCTCTCCTAGAGAGGAGGCTTGAGTCCCAACAGTGGGAACATTAAAAAGGCTGGTGATGATGATGCTTTTCTGCACTAGTGCGGAAAAAAGTCTATTGCGTGCCAAAAGCGGTGGGATAAGAGCGGGTTTTTGACTAAGTGTATTGAAATAAAAATTACATGTTCTCTGTATTACGTTGCAGGCACAACAAATGGCAGCAGCGGCCGCCGCGCAACAAGCCGCGTTGCAGCAACAAGCAGCGTTGCAGCAACAGCAGGTACCGCGCCCGCCGCACCCGCCCGCGTACCCTGCAAACGTGCAACGTCGGTAGTTGCGTTACATGTTACGGCATTGTCAAGAATCGATCTGAAATACTGAACTTTTTTGTATGGAAGTTGGTGATTTAGAGGTTGCCTAGTTATTTCTAGGTCACCTGGTGATTTAGTGATCGCCTGGTGATTTATTGCTCATCTGATGATTATTAGGTTAGGTTATTTAGAGGTCACCTGATTATTTGTAGGTCACCTGATTATTTGTAGGTCACCTGGTGTTTTAGAGGTCGCCCTGTGATTTAGGGTCGCGCACTGGCCACCGGCCACAACCACAAAACGCCGCCACCGGCATATTTCCTGTAGGTTTCACACATTTTATATGGACTCGCCGCAAACGGTGGACGCCAGTGGCCACCACATGCTACAAAACGCCACTGCTGGCTTCTTGTGACCCGCACTGGCCACTAAACGACGATACAAAACGTTATCACACGCCACTCGCGCATTTAAACCTTCTTCGACAGAGTCCATTTAATACTGCGCGCATGGGTTAAAAAAAGTAGCACCCACTGGCCACAAGTGGCTTGTGGCTAGCTTCTCGTGGCGGCGTTTGTGGCTGTGGCTTGTGGCGCATGTGTGGCGACACTTGGGGTCAGTTCACACCGAGATGCCACGCTGCGCTGAGCGACTCTAAATATAACTTTAACTACACGAAAAGACACACATTTCAGATCGAAATGCCTCGAGGCGCAGCGTTGTACCTATAGTGCAACGCATTTTTAATTCTCACAATAAATTAAATGTGTATCATTTCGTGTACGTTCCTTAAGACCGAAAATGCCTTTAAAAAATAAGTGTACATTCAGATGGGGCGAATAGAAACGCAGGGGCGAATAGAAGCAAAACTTTGAAGGTTATTTTCACGTTATTAGACTTTGTTTTGTGGCAATTTATTAATGAACTCGCTGACCCGGCGAACTTCGCCGCCGGCGAACGGTGTGCGTGCATTTCATGCACGGCTCGTTCGTACAAAGACCCTACGTTGCTCGCGCTTCTTACAAACATGAAATGCACGCGCGCAGTTCGCAAACGACACGCGAGCGGCGCATTCGCCAGATCTGGACGCACCATAACAGTCAATATATTAATATATCTTTCGATATAGTCAACCGATTGCGATGAAACAAAGCCTGAGTAATAAATTGTTATTTTTAAAAGTCGATGCTTTGTTAGAAGCCGATAATATGGTCATCATCATAATCAGCTGAAAGACGTTCACTGTTGGACATAGGCTTCCCCAAGTGTCGCCATAATGACCGGTCCTGTGCGTCTCGCATCCATAGGATTCGTGCGACCCTCACCAGGTTATTGGTCCATCTTGTGGGACGCCTTCCAACGCTGCGTCTTTCGGTCGCCATTCCAGAACCTTTCGTCTCCATCGACCATCTGTTCTGCGAGCAATGTGCCCTGCCCACCGCCACTTAAGTTTGGCGATTCTCTGGGCTATGTCGGTAACCTTGGTTCTCTTGCGAATATTTTCATTTCTGATGTGATCACGCAAGGAAACTCCGAGCATAATATGGTATCAAAGGGTCTAAACAGACGGACCGCATTTCAACTGCAATCCAACTGCCGCATGCGCGGGAGAGCGGAGCGTGCGGGCGGGTGGGTATGATGCAGTTCGAATGCAGTCGGTGTGCAGTTCACACGACTGCAATCGGACCGCACGTTTGGTTTGCAGTTCTATTGCAGTCGTGTTTGCAGTTCTATTGCAGTCGTGTCAACTGCATTCAAACTGCACTTAAACTGCAATTTGCAGTTGGATTGCAGTTGAAATGCAGTTCGTCTGGTCTAAACCTAAGTGAAAAACCGAACTAAACTGTTGTTTCTTTTCGCCCCGGTATTTCTATTTTCCCCGTTTGAATCTAAATTTACTAGAATTTAAGATTTCATTTTTCTTTTGTTTAGTAGATAGATCGCAACTTAATTTTAATTTCTTAAAAATATAATTTTGATTTTCTTATTATTTATTGTTTTATTTATTTTTTACCTTTCCACACCGCTTTAGATTTTTTCATGGCAGCACTTGTAAGGTATGTAGTTTAGTTTTTATTTTTTTGTAATGGGCTTTTGCACACAAAGCGAATAATTTGTTTTTTTTTTACTCAAACCCAATGCTTGGTATATAGTATATGTAGTTTAGTGGGCTTTATATTTTTAAAAGATATTGTGTGCAATAGCTTGACAGATTTCAGTTAAGAAATTATTGGGTCTCCAAACTAAGGGCTCAATCATATAAACACGTTACGACGACGCAACGTGCCACGGAAGAGCAACAGACAAGTCCACGTTACGGTGCCGTGACGTGGACTTCCACGTCGAACTACGTAAATAATCACGTCACGACAACGCAACATGCCACATTGAACGGCACGTCGTCTTCATTCCTGCAGCTGTGCCGCATTTGTTATTCAATATTCAAAGATGTCTTCAATGGACTGGCCTGGCCTGTTGGTCTAGTGGTTAGTGACCCTGACTGCTATGCCGGAGGTCGTGGGTTTGATTCCCACCCAGGACAAATGTTCTGTGTCTAGGTGTAATTTATCTATAATATGTATGTATTTAGAATTATATAAGTATGTTTATCAGTTGTTTAGTATTTATAACACAAGCTCTGCTTGGCTTGGGACTAGACGGCGTTGTGTGATAGTGGTCGATGGAATCCTTACTAATATTATAAAAGCGAAAGTGAGTTTGTTTGTTTATTTGTTTGTTTGTTACGTCTTCACGCCTAAATGCCAAAACCGATTTTGATGAATTTTGGTACACAGATAGTTGGGTCCCAACTGGAGACGGACATAGGCAATTTTTTTTTTTAAAGTGAGAAAAGGTGGAGAAAGAGGCGGGCGAAGCCGCGGGTATAAGCTAGTATATTATATTACGAGTAAGTATATAATGTCCGTCATCTTTAAGATGACGGACGGCATTGAAGTCGATCACTTGGTAATCGTATTTCAGGAGCGTCCCGTACTATGGGACAAAACATCTGAAGACTTCAAGGACAAAAGTTTAAAAGCAACAGCATGGAAAGCGGTGTGCGAAATTTTATTATCTGGTTTTCAATATCGTCCGTCATCTTTGAATATTGAATAACAAATGCGGCACAGCTGCAGGAGTGCACCGTGATATTTTACGTCACGACGACGTGCCGTGCAACGCGACGCGACGTGTTGTCGTAAAGTGATTATTTACGTTGCTCGACGTGGAAGTTCACGTCGCGGTGTCATACGTGTTTATGTGTTTGAGCCCTAAGACCCATGACCCAAATTCGGCCCGCCAGTGCCATAAATTTGGCCCGCACTAGTATCATCAATGTGGCCAGCGACAGTCCATGTCTTAATGTTGTTACTATTGCTGTGATAACCAGGGGCAGAATTGGGTAGAGCCAGAATGATTGCCAGATGTTGGAATTGGCCTTGATCACACGTACCGGGTAAACGGGCGAGACAGTGCTCTCAGCTGAATACACGGTACCTACATCTATATATATAAAAGAAAGTCGTGTTAGTTACACTTTTTATAACTCAAGAACGGCTGAACCAGGAGACGGACATAAGACCTATCTACAGGGTATAGAAGGGTAGAGTAGGGTATAGTAGGCTGAAGTAGGGAAGAGCGGGAGCGAAGCCGCGCGGGCAAAAGCTAGTATTCTATAAACAAAGTGCCGAGTACTCGGCCGAGCGCTTATATCTACAACTAGCTAACATCACTGTCTCGGCCGAGCAACATTTTGCCGTCTCGCTCTTTTACTCGGTACAAATGAATCTTTCCTTGTGACAACTGATAAACATATATTTCTGAATATATAGGTACATATTATAGATAAATTACACCCAGACGCATTTGTGCTGGGTGAGAATCGAAACCACGACCTCCGGCACAGCAGTCAGTCATTGACCACTAGACCGATAGGCCAGTCAATAATTTGGAGACCCCTGCTTTAAACAGTAATGTTATGTCTAGTTCAGTGCGTTAATACCTTCGAACACCTACAGATGCAGAACAGCCTGGCCCAGGGCATGTTCCTGGCAGGAGGCAGGGGTGCCTACGCGGGCACCCCCCTGCAAGGACCCCTGGCGTATCTTGAGAAGACTGCTACTAATATAGGTAAGGTCATGTCAATCCTCATAAGGATGTGGAACAGCCTAGCCAGTGGATATTTCTAGAGGAAGATAGGGAGGAACCCTCTATGCTGGCATCCATGTACACTGTAGATTCTACAGGACCCCTGACCTACATTAAGATGACGGCTGACGAACACTGTGTGATAGGAGTTTAGGTGGGAAATCAAACGAAGTGACATCATTCAGGTGTCTTATATTTTTCACAAATTCACATTATCAAAATTCAGCCACACTACAAGCGACGCTCAAATTAAAACTGTCTCCCCCGGAAGTCACTATCATACGAAATATTTCAATAAATCACTATTGATAAACTTAATACAATAGGGTAGTGTCCAGGGTCAAAATAATTACATTTTATTTAGTCCGTATTATAAAAAAATATTGGACACGTATTTTTTCTTTTTTAGATTAAACAAAAAATAACAAAGGTATAGCCCATATAAGTTACGTGTGACGTCACCCCGTGCGAAAAAATGCAGCACGGCGTGACGTCACACGTAACTTTAACCTTTTGAATGTCTTAAGTTACACAGTCTTAAGTTACACAGTTCGACATAAGCCATTGTCTTTCTATTGTGTCTCTAATTACGGCATTCGAAGAGTTAATGGGCTATATCTTTGTCATTTTTGGTTTAATTTACAAATAAAAAATACGTGTCCCTTATTTTTTAATAATCTAAAAGACGGAAAATAATTACATTTTTTACGGCCACTAGCCTATTATTAATTACATTAATAAAAGCTAAAAAGTTATAATCAGCCCCCCTAGCCAAGTTACAACCGTTTCTCTTGCGTCGAACGCCTCGAGTTGTTCACGCCCCCAATTCTTTTGTTCTGACCACGTGACTGAGCGTTGAGATGACGTCACTCCCGTACATTCCCGTGCGTTAACGATTGCAGATTATCAATTAGGCTATGGGTACACGTGATTAACAGTAATATTTTCTAGGTAAAACGCCAGTGGGATAAAAGTTTCATGCACAAGCGAAAGCTTGTATTAGGTATACAAGGTGTAAGGGACAGCCCTCCACAAACTTTAAGGGCTTGCTCAGTAGACCAACTGTACAATCAGGTTTATAATTTTCTATGGTTAGACAGTTTTTTTTTTCGTTTCCTGAAAAAAAATTTTGTGGAAGGTTGTGCAGTTTCGTCTACTGAGCAAGCCCTTAAAGTTTGTGGAGGGCTTTCCCTTACACCTTGTATACCTAACCTACATACATTTCTGTTTTATGTTGGTAAGAATTTCCAGTGCGTGTTCAAAACATTTTTTTTTCTTTATCTATGACTCTTTTTATTGATAGCTAGCTGAGGTTTTTGGCTTGCAGCATCTGCTCCATAACTCCCTCGCCTACGGCTCGGGCGAATTCCGTCTCGGTCGCAATAACAAACTTTCTCCACTTGTATCAAGATGTCCTATTTTCTTGCGTATTGGGGAAAGGTAGATTGATGTTAATTGAATGTTGTGCTATGTTTCAGACATGGTAGGACTGGGCGATGGAAGGAGGTGACGCGGCCGCGGGAGGGGCAGGGGCAGAGGCCGCGGCAGAGGCCGAGGTACGTAGCACTAATGGTAACTTTATGACGGCAAGCAATGGGTCAGATAACCATCCGAACCGAGCGCTAGTCGTCGCCGGCACGTAACAAAAATATTTAAATTGACCATTCTAAATATTACGAAGTCTATGCGAAGCAAGCGATAGTACAATAGCGGAAGAGAGCGGCGGGGTGCTTGATGAAGTGCATCACTTGCTGACAAACTGTCTAATCAAGTTTTTAATATTGTATAGAGGCTGATTTCCTTGGATGGTAGTTCAGTTTCGTCTACTGAGCAAGACCTTAAAGTTTACGGAGACATGTCTCTTATAACTTGTATGTAATAATCGAACCGATCAGATCAACTTTGCTTTTTTAAACTAATATAATAAAGAGGTAAAGTTTGTTTTTTTTTGTTTGTGGGAGGTAAGCTCTGGTGAAAAAAATTGAGCAATCGGACCAGTAGCCTGATTCACGTAAAATCAAACAAGCCAAATGCCGTTGAAGTTTTATAGTCGTTCGATCGAAGTCCTATCCAAAAGCGGTATTCACGATCTATCGACTTATTTCCATATACCAGGATAATGTAATACAGATTTTTTTCTAAATCAACGAATTTCAAATGACTTTAAAATCGGTGTCGTTCAAACTTCAAACTCGATTGATGGATGTGAATACGGAAATGGTCTAAACGACTAAATCGTTACGGTTTTCATTACGTGAATCGGGCTACAGTACTTAGTCCGATTGCTAAAATTTTTTCACCGATAGAAAGCTGCTTTATTCTATTTTATGTATGCGGACGAAGTCGCAGGCAAAAGCTAGTAACGTCATACTAGCGTAAGAGTGGTTGTATGAAAATCAGTGAAAATGTATCTCGAATTGCATGCCCTTAAGTTTAGCGATTCTTTGGTCTACGTCGGTAACATTTGTTCTCTGAAAACGTTATCTTTCTTCCTTGCAGGTCGTGGAGCGTCCCCTGAGTATGGTGGCAGCATGACTCCTCCATAGCGCGCCCCCCTCCCGGCGGCGTTCGCGTCACACACACACACAAGCAAGCAAACACACATACAAGACTACAAACAAACACAAACAAATAATGTAATGTGTCGATGACTTGATGTATGATCCGTCTTTTTACGACGTCGTCTGTTTATAAACGGACGTTGCTATGTAATATGTCGTTGGCACATTGTATAATGTCTCGGCATTTTTTAAAACGCACACTAATATTTGTATGAAAAAACTGACCTTGCGAATAGGGTAGTTTCCAGGGTCAAAATAATTACATTTTATTTAGTCCGTATTTTAGATTATAAAAAAATATTGGACACGTATTTTTTTATTTGTAAATTAAACCAAGAATGACAAAGATATAGCCCATTAAAGTTACGTAACTTTAATGGGCTATATCTTTGTTATTTTTTGTTTAATCGAAAAAAGAAAAAATACGTGTCCTTTATTTTTGAATAATCTAAAAGACGCAACTAGCCTATTGCACCTAGCAACAAGCCAAGCCTCATAGCAAGCTTTCAATGAAGTATCTTGATGTAGGTGTGGAAAATAGTCCTAGGACGATTTCCGCCCTCCGTAGGTGAGGGCTTGTGGACGGTGAGCAATAGGTAGGTCGCTGTTACTTTTGTTCGGGCGGCAACGCTAAGTCTTCTGGCACGCGGTTACCACTCCAGAACCATATATTCTACGAGCAATGTGCCCTGCCCATTAACGCTTATATTTGGCGAAATTAAAAGTAAACCAAATTAAAGATAAAATTCAAATTAATATCAACACCTGTTTTATTTATTCTTAAATTTTGGTTACCGCGGTATTTTACACAACATCGACCGTTTATAAACGGACGGACGCCGTACTTATTAATAATGACGAATCATACAATCAGTATGCGACATTAACTCAAGGTGTTATTTTGTCAGTGATTTTTGAGAATTCATTAGCGCGTCGGTCTCCATACATTTTATATGGAAACTGGACTTGTAGAGCTACATTAGATCCACGCCACGCGACGTCGTTCTACGTACAAATCACAGCTCCCCGTCGTCGACGCGACGTCATCTCAACGCTCAGTCACGTGTTCAGAACAAAAGAATCGGAGGCGTGGTCAACTAGTGGCGTTCGACGCAAGAGAATAGAATAGAATCGGTTGTAACTTGGCTAGAGGGCAGGCGTGTTACATGTGTGCGTCGGTCTAATTTAGTTTTAGCTTTATGCTTTTCTGACAACTAGAAAGTATTTGGAATTAAAATTAAAAAGACGAATGCAATGGTCCATTGATTGAATGTGTGAATGATATCTATGCTTTGGAACGTGCAATTTAGCTTCACTTTTCCTGGTCTGACCGACATTTGACTACCTATTCAAAAGTATTTTTTTTTATTATTGTGATTTTAATTTATTGAATTTTTATTGATTAACTGTTAATTTATTGAATTTTGTTTATTGACATTTTGGAATTGTTATTTATTATTTTTTATTATTGACATTTTATATAAATTTTCAATACTGTTCTCTAATATGGGTTTTTGCCTGAAATAAATGAATATTTGTTTTTTTATTATTTAAAGTACCTGCAAATGGTCTATTTGAAATAAATGCTTTGATTTTGATTTTGAAAAAATGAATCATGGACACCCGATCGTATATTTTTTCATTAAACTTGACCCCACTTTATGAATGACTCGTGTATCGTGGGTGCGATCACAAACATGTAAACTCACATAAAGATACCCAGACCCCGAACAACTATCTGTAAGCCAAACAAATATTTTTTCCGTGCGGGAATTAAACCTTGACACGCAGCACAGAAAATAACCGATTATTCACAGAATCATAGTTAGTGTCATTGCTTTGGGTAGAGTTTACAGACACAAATAACACCTTGAAAAAATATTATAATAGCAAAAAATATATCATAAAATATATAATCTGAAAACCGTATTTATTCGTAAAAAAAAAAGATATGGTACAGAAATACTCCCGTATTTATAAAAATGTAACTTAAGAGGCTGCTTTTCCACTCGCCTATTGTAAACATTGAGCATGGTTTAAAAGATTGTTACTTCATCTAACGCAATCCAACGTGATGTTTGAGGTAAAGGCAACGCGATGAGTGATAATACCTGAAAACTCTGTTGGCATTCAGTAATTCCTTGATTTACTTGAATATTTTACAATACTTGTTCCAGGAAATACGTGTTTTTTTTAAACACTTAAAAGTTTTTGAAAAACATTGTCATTATTTAGAATCTTGATAAAATTTTCTAGGCTAGTATAGTTGATTTTTTTTTGACTTTTTTAATTTTTGAGTAAATTATGAATTGTCAAAGTTCATGCAAAATAGCAGATTTTCAGAGGTCTTAACTGGATTAGTTTTACACAAATTTATAAATTGATTTCCATAGAAACTTAGATAATATCCACCAGATACCGTGTTTCCAAAATAATTGATGAAAAGCGTGTAATAACGTCATAATCGCGTGAGAGCGGTTGTATGAAAAACAGTGAAAATGTATGTCGAGATGCATCCCCTTAAGGCTGCCTGTCCACAAGAGCGGAGCGAGACTGCGGAGCGGAGAAACGGAGAAATATTAACCAACAGAACTGCACAAAATCTCCACTCCTCTGATTTTGTGCAATCCTATTGGTTATTATTTCTCCATTTCTCCGCTCCGCACCCTCGCTCCGCTCCTGTGGACAGGCAGCCTAAGAGCCGGGTACTGAGTGTTTTGTGTGAACCCCGCCCGGGTCTATGTCGATTTCGCGGCTCCATAACAGCAGTTTAATTTTTTTGACTAAAACCCATCTCTCCTTCAGTTGCTCTTTGCGTTCAAGGTTTGCGGTGCCTTCTTTGAACAATCTGCTTTCACATTATTTAACCCTTTAACTGTCCGCGTCGGATTGGTACGACGTGTATTTCCGCGTCCTATACGCCAGGGTCGTGTGTAGACGACTGGATACTCCATCTCGTTTAGCTCTTCAATCCCCATAGGTGACAGAAGAGCTGACGAGATGGAGTATTTGGTCGTGGATGTGCGACCCTGGCGGAATAACGCGAGAGCGTTTGTCGAATAAATCCAACGTAGGCAGTTAAAGCAAATATAAACGAAACGATTTTTGTAAATACGGGAGTCGGAGTTAGAAATATGAAATGTATAATATTAGGAAACGGAACATATTGTATTTCCAATACATACAACACTATTTTTTAATTAGTACAAAAATAATGGGGTTCTATCCGTACTCGTTTCTGATCATATTTTATTGTAGTTAAAAGTAAAAAAAAAAAACGAATTCCCAAAATTGTCTACAATTTGTCATAATTGTTAAATTCATAATTGAATCAATTATTCATAACAATGGCGTGTAATCTGAGAAGCTCAAAGTAGATGGCGCCAGTGAATTTGGAGGTCATACTAACTGTCAAACTCAATAGATTTTCAAGGAAATATTGTGTTTTCAAGTAAATAACTATCGTTTTTGTAAAAATAAAATGCCCCAGTGTTGTGTTGTGCCTTTATGCTCATCGAGAACATCGGGACACAGCTTTTCCAAAGATAATCATCTGAGCTGATAATATATAATCATTTCTTTGTCTTAATTCTTTTTTTAATTCACAAACAGTCCAAGATCCGTATTTTTCTACCATAATTCACATAAATCAACATAAACAAACAAACCACCATACAACGATACAAGTAAATGACCTCCAAATACACAGGCGCCAACTAGCGGGAAAAACCGGACATAGCTGCCATTGCTAGAGTCTGTCTAAAAAGCCAAACGACATGGGAATTTTTGAAGGAATACTTATTTATTTATTTATGTATACACAAACACTTAAAAATGAAAACACAAATACAGATAAAAGAGCACAAAGGTACTGCTTACTTATATTACTACTTAAACTTATATTCGAAGTTTTTCTAAGGTTCTTCTATTAGTAAACAATGATCAAGATCTCTTAATCAACCTTGATTATATTATTGAACCAGCGAGCGTTGACTACATCAGATTTCAATTTACCTTAATATTAGCCAAGTCGTTTGACTTTTTAGACAGAATATACTAGGAAATACTACGCGTACTGTTTTTCAATTGTTTTTTATTCAAATCAATAGCCTGTACAATATGTCCATAAATTAAGTATCATTTTGGGATATATACAAACGCTAATAACTTTGCTGTTTATGAATATTATTTATTGAGACTTTACTTAAATATTAACAAGACCTTTTCTAATAAGCCCTTTAAGTATTTGTACTAATTAAAATTTAGTGGTGTATACTCAATGATACATGTTCTAAAACTATAAATATTCGACTGTTTTTCAACATATAAATGAAATATCATCTGTAAAATAGTTTAGTACAATATACTCTTGAATACTCAAACGGTTCTCAATTAAAAAAAAAGTATTCTTCCTCACAAAGATGTATGAGGTAACGAGGCCGCGCGTATATTTCCCGCTCTGCCCTGTGGATAAACCATCTCAAAAAAATTGTCAACAAAATGACGCGATCCCATTGGTGGGTCTTTCCCCGTGCCCCTCCTCCTTACCTCTCACATCTTTGGTAGCGAAGGACCATAATTAAGACGTTTCGAAAAAGTATTTCTGTCTCTATCATACTCTATAAAGTGAAAGAGATAGCATATTAACTACACGATGACATAAAATTGAGTGGCGTTTGAGTATACGCTAATAGAATAAGTAGATGTAAATATAGATAATCAATTATTGTTAATCATATCTTTAGAGTAGATTGTTCGCGACTGTTAGCCGATTTCTTTGTTGACCATCTGACTATCACTATGTAATGGGTACGTATTACAATACCAAAATTTAAAACACCGTATTTTTCTATGGAAACAATCCCAAAAAATTAAACGCCGAATGATTGTTTGGTCAAAAGTTTTTAATCCCGAAAGTTTTTTTGCCCGAAAGCTTAAAATCCCGAAGATCCATATCACGAAGATCAATATGTCAACATGTAACACTCGTTAAAATTTGGAAAAACAAATTACCGGCCGCTACCGCGGTACCGTTCGCTTCGCTCGCTCGGCTCGCGCACGTTTGGTCAAAATTCTAACCTAATCTAACTTATTTCACCCAGTTCAAAATGATGAAACACACCTGCAATCTCCCGTAAAAATGTTTTCACCATTGTCTAATTGTCTAGTCGCAGGCAGATTATATGATTCATCACTTTGAACTGAGTGAATTAGGTTAGGTTATATTAGAACTGTGACCAACTGCGCGTGAGCCGAGCGAGCGAAGCGATTGATGCTGCGGTAGCGGCCGGCGAACACTATAGTCCGTCTAAAAAGTCAAACAACATGGAAATTTTCTATAACGTTTAATCATTAAAAAAAAACCGGCCAAGTGCGAGTCGGACTCGCCCATGGAGGGTTACGTAGCAGCAAGTAACATAATATAAAAGTTCTTGTAGTTCGTTGTAACTTTGATCGATGTTTTAATAATAGTGTATTTTTTTTAGATTTATGACGTATTAAAAAAAAAAAACTACTTACTAGATCTCGTTCAAACCAATTTTCGTTGGTAGTTTACATGGTAATGTACATCATATATTTTTTTTAGTTTTATCATTCTCTTATTTTAGAAGTTACAGGGGGGACACACATTTTACCACTTTGGAAGTGTCTCTCGCGTAAACTATTCAATTTAGAAAAAAATTACATTAGAAACCTCAATATCATTTTTGAAAACCTATCCATAAATACCCCACACGTATGGGTTTGATGAAAAAAAAACTTTTTGAGTTTCAGTTCTAAGTATGGGGACCCCCAAAATTTATTGCTCTTTTTCTATTTTTGTGTGAAAATCTTAAAGCGGTTCACAGAATACATCTACTTACTAAGTAGGTAAGTTTCAACAGTATAGCTCTTACAGTTTCGGAAAAAGTGGCTGTGACATACGGACGGACAGACAGACAGACAGACAAGACGAATCTATAAGGGTTCCGTTTTTTTGCCATTTGGCTACGGAACCCTAAAAATACTTATATTTGATACTTTTTATAAGGTTCTTCTATTAGTAAACAATGATAAAGATCTCTTAATCAACCTTGATTATTGAACCAGTGTTGACCACATCAGATTTCATTTTACCTTAATAATTACTCAAGTCGTTTGACTTTTTAGAGAGACTCTACGTCCAAGTTGTTCGTAGATTTTATTGGGACTACGTCACCGGTCTTTCAGATTTCATCCATCGGTATTTCGTCTATTCGGCTATCGGTATTTTGAATTTCTTTGTTTTGGACGTCGGTATTCAGTCCTGTAATATGTTAGTCTTAAGTTTGCGCCTTTTCGGGCAAACAAAATCTTTCTTCTTTCATAGTTATTAAGAAATTTCGGGATTTTAATACGTACCCTTTGAAATTACACTAAAGCAATTTTTTTTAACACAATGTCTAACCGTATTTGAGCACTTTTTTTTTTGTTTGCCGCCTCTGTCACTTTCATAAGACTACATCAAATGGAGCCAGTTTTTATCGGGATATCTTCGATTGAAGTTCAGCGGCGGGATTGGATATTGTGATGTAATCGTTGTAGTTGTGTATCTCACGTGTGTGCGCAACTGGACAATATGTGGAATCATTGAAACAGGCGCCATCTCGGTGAAATGGAGCTGAGAGTTTTATTGTAGTATTGACTATAATACCAGCACGGATCTTGAGCGCTGGCTTCAAGTTGCGCAGAAGTCAAATACCGGGTCTATTTAGTGGTATGAAGTGAGACGCGCCGTCGTGTCATAGACGTCACTCGTGATTCGTTCCCTGCGCTTGCTGCATGTATCTAACAACGACGACGATTGGCTCGCCGATGTATGGAATGCGCAAAGCGATCCCCACTCTGACGCCGAGCGCTCAAGATTCGTGCCGGTACCTATACTTCAGCGAAGCTTGCCGAGAAGGGTGAATCGATATCGTGGCTAGTTCATAGAAATTTGCCTATCACTTCATGATATAGCCATTTAAAACTGGGTAGATAGTTTTAAACGTTAAAATTTGATGATATGTCAATGCTCGTTTGGCCTACTTTTTTCAGACCTTTTATTATCACAGAAACCCTGCATCAATGATATGGCCAAACGAGGATTGACATATCATCAAAATGTTAACGTTTAAATGATTTGACCAGTTTTGGCTGGCCATATCATGAAGAGATATTGATCACTTCATGCTGTCATAAAGTGATCTTACCATCAGGTGGGATCGCAGTCAAGCACAAGTTTATATCAATAAAAAAATAATAATGGAAAAGCGTTAATAACTCTGCTGTTTATGAATATTGTTTATTGAGACTTTACTTATACACCCCTACTTTTTAATTAGTACACAAAAAAATGGGGCTCTATCTGTACCCATCACTGATCATATTTTTCTAGTCAAAAGTAGAAAAAACCGAAATCCTAAAATTGACCACGAAAAGGTAAATTGATCATAGAATCAATCAAACATAACAATTGCTAGTAGAAAATACTGCGGGCAGTGTTTTTCCTTAATAATTGTCACTTATTCATTCATTAATCAATAGCCTGCACAATATTTCCATAAATTGAGTGACATTTTGGGACATAAACCAACGCTAATAACTTTGCTGTTTATGAATATTATTGAGATTTTACTTATAAAATAACAAGGGCTTTTCTAGTAAGCCCTTTAAGTATGTGTACTAATTAAAAAATAGTGGTGTATAATAACAAGATCTTTTCTAATAAACCCTATAAGTATTTGTACTAATTAAAAAACACTAGTGTATATTACCGGCCACAGAAAAGATGAAAGCGGTTAGAAAGGAAATACTTTCCGATTTGTACTACAACGAGTGTCGTCGCTTGTCTCCCACCCTTTAACTCCACTACAGGCAATAAACCTATACAGACGCGCATTACGCAACCAACAGACCACGCACACTTGGATCGCAAGTTTGCTATTGGTAGTTGAACTATGAGCATTGCCCTACTTTGTGGTAGGACTGCCCCGCCCACAAGGTCATTCTAACCTCTCATCTGTTCTGTGTTACCGGCAGGGTAAGTGCTAATATTCGTCAATCGCTGGTAAATTATGTATATCCCGTGCGTATTAAGGCTTATAGTCCCTTGAACCATCTGGCCAATATTAGATGGACGCACCTCTCGCACGCGGGTGCGAGAGGTGCCTAGGCGGCAGTACGCAAATCTGTGCATTTATTTGCGGCCAATAGTGCCCGAAAAGCGCGCGGCTGACCTTTAAATCCATTTTCTTTGCGAAATATTGATTAATTTACTTAAGCAATGTTCACTTTAAAGAATATTTAACCACCAATTTTTATGTGTAAAAATGTTTCTAAAGATCCAAGCCGTTTCGAAGGAGTAGGGAAAAGTTGCCAAATAGCTAAATATTTTTTTTAGACTAAAGTATTAATAGCAAGATAAAATCAACTGTTGATAATGTTGTTCATGTATCTATAATAAACATATATTTTTTTCAAACGTATTAACCTGGCCGTTACTGAGGAGTAGGCTTCAGAAAGTCACTGTTTTATGGCACTTTTCGGGCGCTTGAGCCTTAACATGGCACCTGATGAATGACGTTTGCAGTATTGAGTGCATTGAATTTAATATTAATTTCTTTGAATATCAACATTTATTTTGCGCTGAGTAGTTTCTCATATGACATACAGTTGTCATCACGGATCTTGAACACTTGCGCAGAAGTCAAATATTCGGTCTCTTTAGCGGTGCGAAGTGCGACGCGGGGGCGGGAAGTGTCAGTGGCTGGTCGCGCCGTCGCGTCATAGAGGTCACTCCTCATTCGTTCACTGCGTTGCTGCATGTATCTAACAACGAAGAGTATTGGCTCACCAATGTATTTTCTTGGGCGGAGCGGGAGATAGTGTCAGACTCTTACTGACTAAAAGACCCACCCCGTTCCTTCTAGCCTTCATACCGGGGTTCGAGCGCCCTTTCGGATAACCCTGGTAGGCTTCGACCCGGCTGGGTCCCTGCTGTTGCTGACAACTCCTTGAGGCGCGCAGGAACAGTGCGCACCGTCGATGACTTGGGCTTGGTCCGGAGTTACCGGACGGCCGGACAGCGAGCTACCCATTGCTCACTGTCCGCAAGCCCGCGCTTACGGTGGCCGGAAACCGGGATCTGTATCCCGGCGCCGGCGGCGGCGGCGTTGCCTGATGCGTTCGGCCTCCTCCTTTGCGAGTATTACTGCTTCGCAGAAGTTGGCGACCGCCTGCCACTCTTCCTCGCTCCGGACCATGGCCTCAACCAAGGCGCGGCGCGAGAGGTCTCCGCCGCCGATCGCCCCCACGAGGGCACGGCGATGCTCCGCCCAAGACCAATGTATGGAATGCGCAAAGCGATCCCCACTCTGACGCTGAGCGCTCAAGATCTGTGGTGGCCACTGTACTAGTTACTTTACGAATTTACGATGCTTTAAACGTGACAATACGAACTATTTTCGAGTATTTAATGTGACAACTGTTTTCGAGCCAGGTGTCATGTTAATGCGCTCGGGTTGTACTTAAGCTCTGTCTAGGGCTCTGTTGCTTTCTGAGTCTGGGTTCGTTTTAAGGCAGCAAAAAAAAAAAAGTTTTGTTCTTAGATTATGAAATAAATTAAATTTTAGTGTGAATATAAGATTGTTTTATTTATTTTTTTGTCCTATTGTGCCCAGTGTTTAAGGTTAAGTTTCTGAATTGAGAATTTCAGATTCAGGCTGCTGGCCCACGTCCGATAAATCGGTGACCGAATTTTTGTAGGAGAAAAATTAGGGATGGGCCGAAGTTCGTTTCATATTCGGTTTAACCGAATTTCGGTGGCTTGAACCGAACTTCGACATTTGGCCGACTTTCGGTTCAAATGCCGAATATTCGGTCCAAGATAAGATCTAATTAACTCATCTATTCATATAAAAAAAACAAATTCATTTATAAATATACTAGCTTTTGCCCGCGCGGCTTCGCTCCCGCTCTTTCCTACTCCACCCTACTATACAAAGTCAAAATAAGTCAAAGTCTAAATATTTTATTTCACATAGGCCTACATGGGCACGTATAAAACATCAGAAGCTAGTGCACGGTATGTATACCCTGGCCTACTCTAACCTACTCTAACCTACTCTACCCTACTCTACCCTACCCTACTACCCTACTCTACACTACTCTACCCTACCCTACTCTACCCTACCCTACTCTACCCTACTTCATTTACAACAAATGTGGATAAATGAAGAACCGCTCGACCGATTTTGTGTAAACTTCACATAAACCATCTGCTAAATAGTCCGAACAAAGCCTAAACATTTTGTTTGGATAAGTGAGCCCGTTCTTGAGTTATAAAATTACAACGAAAAGTGGCATGGATTTTTAAATATGTATATAGATAGATACATATAATCAAAGAGATTTAAAGATATTTCATGTCTTTGAAATATTTATCTACATATTCAAATCTTTCAAATCCGTCAAGTATATCAATATCCATTTTTAACGATTTTTTTATGGATATTGATTGACACACAAAATCAAAGCTAACCTTAAATAAAAATATTATTCATAATAGTAACGAAGTTGGTTGGTACCATAGTTAAACGAAAGGGTTTCGGCGGTCTAACTTTACTACCTTAAATAATTCAGAAACTAATGATAAACTTCTACTTTGGAACCTAAATTCCCACTGTACACAGTATACAGTCGCCACTGTGCGGAACGCCCGGAGGACACGGTGGAGCACACAGTCGAGGTGTGCCCTGCTTGGGCGGAGCATCGCCGTGCCCTCGTGGGGGCGATCGGCGGCGGAGACCTCTCGCGCCGGGCCTTGGTTGAGGCCATGGTCCGGAGCGAGGAGGAGTGGCAGGCGGTCGCCGACTTCTGCGAAGCAGTAATGCTCGCAAAGGAGGAGGCCGAACGCATCAGGCAACGGCGTTATCGCCGCCGCCGTCGCCGGGATTCTGATCCCGATTTCCGGCCAACGTAGACGCGGGCTTGCGGACAGTGAGCAATGGGTAGCTCGCTGTCCGGCCGTCCGGTAACTGTCCGGACCAAGCCCAAGTCGTCGACGGCGCGCACTGTTCCCGCGCGCCTCAAGGAGTTGTCAGCAACAGCAGGGACCCAGCCGGGTCGAAGCCTACTGGGGCCAGGGTTATCCGAAAGGGCGCTCGAGCCCCGGTATGAAGGCTAGAAGGAACGGGGTGGGTCTTTTAGTCAGTAAGAGTCTGACACTATCTCCCGCTCCGCCCAAGAGCGGGGGATGTCAATGCATGATTTTTTCCCACCATATAAAAAAAAAATAAAAAATAAAAAAAAAAAAAACCTAAATTCCAAATTCAAAACCTACCTTTGTTATTAAACCTAGTAATAATCCAGGAAATACACGACATTTAGACTACGTTTTGGAGTAAGGCGGATAATTATTTGTCGGCCATGTTATTGATCTGGAGTTACGTCTTGCGCAGTAGTAGTTAGCTTTTTTTAGTCTAGAATTCCTGTTCCTATACCTGCCCTGTTCAGTCCACAGCCAGCCGTTGGCGGTGCCTATCGCCGGCTGGCGGTGGACTCGGCGGGTGCTGAGTTGTTTCTCCGAGCCGGATTTAAAGCTTCGGACTTATCGAATTGCAGCTGTATTACGTAGCGGGTGAGTGTGTGAATTATTATTATGATCCTTATACCTTTTTTGAACTACGATGTTGTGGTTAAAGTTATTGAGCAGGGTGTGGTGTTCATTCTGAATTTGTTCAAGTATCATCTGGATTTGAGAAGTTTTGACATACTATTTATTTTTCTTATTTTAAATATTTGTTTTTGCGCGCATTGTTCCCGCGCGCCTCAAGGAGTTGTCAGTAAAAGCAGGGACCCAGCCAGGTCGAAGCCTACTGGGGCCAGGGTTGTCCGAAAGGGAACTCGAGCCCCGGTATGAAGGCTAGAAGGAACGGGGTGGGCTTTTAGTCAATAAGAGTCTGACACTCCCGCTCCGCCTAAGAGCGGGGTTGTCATTGGATGATTTTTCCCACTATAAAAAAAAAATGAGCGTTTGAGCCGGAACTGTTCGACGAGCGGGCCGAGACGCGACCGAGATATCGTGTCCGTGAGCGGTGTCTATGTGTGCGTTGCTCTAGTGCGCTTTGTATGTAGATTGACTTCTGTACCTATATATTTTGTGGCCCAAGTCCTGTAATAGACTACATTCATAACATTTTGTTTTATTATTGACTAGCGGTCCGTCCCGGCTTTGCACGGGCAATAAATATAGCCTATGTTATTCAGGGTGAATGTAGCTTTCCAATGGTGAAAGAATTTAGAAACCGGCACAGTAGTTTTTGGGTTTTTTACAAATTTTCCCTCTTTATAATATTATAATAGATAGGCTCCTGTTTGACCACCATCTCACCTATATGATAGTAAGCGATGATGTGGTAGACGATGGACCACATTTGCTTAGAAGTAACCTATTCACTTTTGACTTAAAGCCCCCTAAGTTGTAGCTATCAGGAAACATAGACTCCGGCAGGGAATTCGACTCCTTGGCTGTACGCACAAAAAATGTGTTGCCAAAACGCTTTGTGCGTGTGGGTGGGATGTCTACCATGTACCGGTGGCGCAACGCCGTACATTAGTGGTGGATGGAAGATGTCAATGTCTTATAAGTTATGGTGTTTTGTTTCAGTTTCTGTGCCTAGTGGGTGGAGTTCCGGCCAGGTTAGCATGTGATAATGTGCACGGCATGCTGACTTGAATGACACTCCGCCATAGGTTTCAGGTAAGTGATTACCTATTGATTTTTTTAGATACAAGGGTTTTCTTCGACAGCTGTCATTGCCATGTTCATTTTTTTTTTTGCATTTAATTTTCACATTTAAACGGTGTATAATATTCCACAACTATCACACAACGCCGTCTAGCCCCAAGCTAAGCAGAGCTTGTGTTATGAGTACTAGACAACTAATAAACATACTAAATATATTTCTAAATACATACATACATATCATAGATAAATTACACCCAGACACAGAACAAATGATTATGCTCATCACACAAACATTTGTCCTGGGTGGGAATCGAACCCACGACCTCCGGCTTAGCAGTCAGGGTCACTTACCACTAGACCAACAGGTCAGTCAAACAGACATTGACATTCAATTTTATGTAATTTTATTATATCTATTCTCTATATGTGTGTGGTTAGTGAACCTGACTGCTACGCCGGAGAGTGTGGGTTCGATTCCCACCCAGGACAAATATTTGTGTGATGAGCATGATCATTTGTTCTGTGTCTGGGTGTAATATATATAATATGTATGTATTTAGAAATATATAAGTATGTTTATCAGTTGTCTAGTACCCATAACACAAGCTCTGCTTAGCTTGGGACTAGACGGCGTTTGTGTGATAGTTGAGGAATATTATATTATATTATAACGACGAGCGGTGTCGTAAGCTGTGAGTCCCCATTTTGGTTTTGACCCTTCAATCAATGTACTTTGTTTTTAATATTTGTTTTATTTATTTATTGATATACTTTTTTATACGTATTTTATTGTACACCTCATAATGTGGATAGGATTTAAGTACAAAAACTAAGTGTAGTTTTAATCTGTAAAAATCTGACATACTCGCTCCGCCCTAGAGCGCGAGAAGTCGACATTAGTTGATTTCCACCTCAAAAAAACCCGTATTCCTAAAGAAAGGTTTCTGTGTTATTAACATTATACTTTTTTACATTACAGGTTACAGAGAGACGAGTGATAGCATCGGTTCGTCTCTCATTGCTACAGCAGCTACTGCATCATGTGTGATCATCAGGTCAGGTTGTAACCAAGTCCACCTCATCCTGCCCGTGGTAAGCCTATCCTGCTGAACTGCGACGAGATTCTGATGGAGTACATGAAACACCAATCCCGTATGCCACAAAGGAGCAAATTGTCATTATGCATACAGCTAAGGAGTTAAATTCCCTGCCGTACCTACTCTGTTTTCTGATAGCTATAACCTGAGGATCTTTAAGTCAAGAGTGACTAGGTTACTTCTGGGTAAGCGTGCTCCATCGTCTGTCACATCATCGCTTACCTTCTTAGTTTAGATAGTGATCAAACGAGAGACTATAGATTTAAAAAATATGTCGCTTCACTAGACTTAAGAAAAGTTAGACTTAATCTGCTGTCTCTCCAGGATCTGACGAGCTACATACAACAGCAACCACAAACAACAAGCGAAGAAATACACTAGCTTGCGATCTGAAGAAGACTATATTGAAAGCAATCAATAGACTGCGCACCCAAGTACACCGTTGCAAACATAACCTGACAAAAAGGGGGATTATAGACTCCGTCTCTCAGTGCAAGTGCGATGCTTCTGACCAGATAGTGGCACAAAGCAGGCCGTTGTAAACATACTCTAAAAAATGTGGGATTACAGACCCCTACGACACTCAGTGCATATCAGACGATGGCCCACTTATTAGAGTGCCCAAAGTGCCCTGACGTCTGTACTTTGGAGGACCTAAATAACGCCACTGATGCGGTTACAAACGTGGCAACATATTGGGTCTAAAAACTTCAAACGTTTGAGAAGAAGAAGCCTGCTATCAGATCATATTCTCAGCCTGCTTGAGGGAGTAGGGGCCCAGCTGGTTCGAAGCCTACTGGGGCCAGGGTTAGCTGCGAAAGGGAAGCTTGGCCCCGGTATGAAAGGCAAGAAGGAACGGGCTTTTTTTAGTCAGTTCGCTCCGCCCAAGGGCGGGGGATGTCATTTGGATGATATTTACCCACTAAAAAGAAAAAAAAATCCTGCTCGAGGTATTCCAACCAAACAAGGCGCGACCCTTGCCAACTTACCACCTACCGGGGTGTAAGTGGCTCCACCACCAGCTACAGAGCCAAAGTCAACCTCACCTGCCCGCGGTGCACCCTGCTGATTGACCAACGAGGCTCTGGCGAATTTAATTTTTTGTTTCAATTATTTTTTACTAGATAATAATGTGAATTTTTGTTTTAAAGCTAGCCACTAGTACCTACCTATATAGTAATACTAATAATATGAATTTTTGTTTTAAAGCTGACAACCAAGTACCTTTAAAGTAAATAATCTAACTTAATAATTAACTATAGTTAACTTAAAATTAGATCTTATTAGCTAGCTAATAATAAATATAATTTAAGAAATGCGTCGTTTTATTTCGATACGCCCAGATAAAGAAAATAAAGAAAGAAAACTATTTTTAACCGACTTCGAAAAGGAGAGGTTCTATGTTTGGCTGAATGCATGTTTTTTTTTATGTATGTTCACCGATATCTCGGTCAACTTTAGACCGATGTCGAAAATTTTTTTTTTTTTATTGAAAGGTTATGCTTCCAAATTGGTCCCATAGAAATATTGTTATGATCTGATCATAAACTTCGAAGATATGGAACAGAACTCCTCATAGAAACAGCATAATTGTCGTAACAAGTAAAATTGCTTTGTTTAGACGTGTAGTCGATGACAGGCTGAAAGAAAAGTTGGAGGGGATGTATCGAACTGATCTGGTGATGAAGCCGGAAGGTAAATTAATGTAATCTAACCGTGTTTGAGATTATCACAAACGTTTTGAGATGCACTCTGGTTAGAAGGTACTTAAATTTGGCTGAGGGGTACTTTTTAGTGGTTGGTACCATAACTAAAAAGTCAAAAATAAAAAACTTTATACAAAAAAAAAAAAATTAAACCGACTTCAATGTAAAAAAACACTGAAAAGTACAAAATAACTTTAATTTCGGAAGTCGGTGTTAAATAACGAAGAGACTATCTATTATAGAAACACCGGCTTCCGAAATTAAAGTTATTTTGTACTTTTCAGTGTTTTTTTAAATTGAAGTAGGTTTAATTTTTTTTTGTAAAAAGTTTTTTATATTTGACATACACACTCGTAGATATTCGATTACCCACAAGTCGAATCGACCCACTCTAGTAGAGTAGAACACTGAGGCCCAGCAATGGAAATATTATAAGGCTGAATATGTTTATGCTTGTAAATGAGAAACCAATTTAGCTGGTTATATTGGCTTGCGCTCCAAAACGCAAATCATTGATGTGGGTTAAGGCTGCCCAACTTAAATGGGACTGGGCAGGACATGTCTATCGCACGTCTAGCGAGCTGTGGGCTTGTCAAGCGCAGGATTGGTGCCTGGACACAGCATCGCGGGACCATGAAGGAGGTGGCGGAATGACCTGGCGTGCAATTCTCTCTAAGGAAACAGCCTTGAGCGCAGCGACGAAATCCAAACAGATTCATTAGATTAACAATCCAATTCCTTTGCCCAGCAGTGGGACAATAATATATTGGTCATGGTTCAGAGTGAGGCACTGGGAAGCCTTTTGAGAAGCAGTATTAATTGCGAGCGAAGGAGATGGCCGCTTCAGACACAGCACTATTATCTCTGAATGAAAGGTATCCTTATATTTCTGTACCCTTAGCAACTGTTTATCTCATGATGATCAGTTCATTGGTTTATATGTGAAAAGGTAACAAATAAACCTACAAACTTCTTTCGCAATCATATTACAGGATGATGAGGTAATGATGACACGATGATAAGGTAATGATGGTAGGATGATAAGGGAATAATGACAGGATGATAAAGTATTGATGAGGTAATGATGATAGGATGATAAGGGAATGATGACAGGATGATAAAGTAATGATGAGGTAATGATGATAGGCTGATGAAGTAATGATGACAGGATGATGAGGTAATGATGACTGGATGATGACAGAGTGATGTCAGGATGACGACGTAATATTGACAGGAAGATGACAGGAGGATGAGGTAATGATGACAAAATATTGAGGTAACAATGACTAGATGATGATGCATTAAGTTCGCCTTTGTAGGTACAGTGTTTTATTTATTTCTGTCTTTATTATATTCTTAGTTCTTGTGTGTTTTATTAGTGTATAAATGCTCATCATTTAAAGTAATGATTGGGTTTTTTTTTAAATAAAACAACAGATTCCTTAACCTAACTTACAACTAATTTTATTTCTATTCAAGGTTTGGATGTTAAACCCACATTTTGTGTATTACTATTACTAAGTAGTATTAATATTTTTTTTCCTTCACATAACAATAGTAAAAAAGCTACACATGGAATTGTAAACATATTACCTACACTATGTTATAGACACGCTACATATATGCAGCGTGACTGCGTCTACCAGTAGACCAGGGTTCGCCAGAGCCTCGTTGGTGTCTTCAGCAGGGTGCACCGCGGGCAGGTGAGGTTGACTTTGACTCTGCAGGTGGTGGTAGAGCCACTTACACCCCATCTATGTTGGAGTCATGGCTTGAAGTGACGGTTGAACGAATGAAGGTGATGTTTCTCATTACGGGACCTGAGAAGTAAGAGAATGTAATGGTTAAATGGCGAGTGTTTTATGGAGTTCCGAGCTGGAGCTGCAGGAATGTTTGTTAGAGCTACCGTGGCTCTGGAATGCAAGGACAAATAAAAGAACATATGCAGGTTTTAGTCAGTAAAAGTCTGAACCAGTTCATCATAACAAATAAATCAGGTCGTATTCTTGACCTTGCGTTGACTAACTTAACATCCGGTATTGCATGCTCTGCTCTAAATCCCCTAAGTATAATTGATACTTTGCATCCACAGATCGAAATTATTTTAAAATCATATAAAGACTCAAGACTTCCATAATTATAATAGTAACAAAAGAACAAATTTTTACAAATTAGATTATGTCATTATTTGCAAACAATTACATGAGATAGATTGGAACCTTTTGCTTGATGAGACTAATGATGTAAACCATATGCTTTGTATATTCTACGAAAAAATTAAAAATGTTATTGAAATGCAAGCCACGCCTACTACCCGTAAATATAAGACACGACCTCCTTGGTTCGATAAAATTTTAATACGAACTTTGAGAGAAAAAGAAAAGGTACGTCAGCGATACAAAACCTATAAAAACCCCATGGATGAGCTTGAGCTGAAGCTACTGAGTAAACGGTGTTCAGTTATGGCTGCCTCCTGTTACAATAAATATATTAACGACCTAGAAGCAGTTCTAACTAAGGATCCAAAGCGATTTTGGGCTTATGTTAAGGGCAAGCGTGGTGGTACTAGTTCTTATCCTCTGACAATGACTGATGGCATAACTTCGTCTTCAGATGGCATGAATATTTCAGAAATGTTCGCAACTCACTTTTCTTCCATGTACAGCCAACAAAGCGCGACTGATCTTTCATCTCCCTCAGAATATATGAGGAACATGTTAGCTTACAGTTTACCTTTGACAATACCAATGATTGAAATTGATACCTTGCTCAATAAATTGAAATCTCTGGATGTACGAAAAGGAGCGGGACCTGATGGAATACCTCCTTATTTTATCTCCATGTGTGCTGTGCCTCTGGCATATCCCTTATCACTGATATTTAATTGCTCGCTTGCCTCCGGTGTATTCCCAGATATTTGGAAGGTGGCAAAGGTGGTCCCAATTCATAAGTGCAGTGATCGCAATTACGTTGGTAACTATAGACCAATTTCAATTTTGTCTACCTTTGCCAAAGTTTTTGAATCTTTTATTTGTCCCTACATACAGTCTCATTTAAAACTTTACCTTAGTGATACACAGCATGGCTTTGTGAGTTCTAGGTCTACTTGCACAAACCTAGTAGCTTTCACGGAGACCCTAACAAGTGCCATTGACTCTGGAAAACAAGTTGACGTGATATACACCGATTTCAGCAGGGCCTTCGACCGTGTCCCTCATAATTTGCTCCTGCATAAGTTAATGACTTAAGGCATCACTGGCCCTCTCCTCAATTGGTTTAAATCTTATCTTGATGGTCGTTCCTTCTTTGTAGCCCTCAATTATATGTAACACATAATATGATTTAAAAGAGTGTCCATGGAGTTTCTTGCACGTTCTTCTCCATAGAGACCTACTCTTTGGAACGTGCAATTTAGCTTCACTTTTCTTGGACTGACCGACATTTGACTATTCAAAAGTGCCTGTAAATGGTCTATTTGAAATAAATGATTTGACTTTGACTTTGAATGGCTACCAATCAAGTTCCTACAAGGTCACATCTGGCGTCCCACAAGGAACACACGTTGGCCCAGTCTTGTATAACTTATTTGGTAACGATCTTGCCAATGAGTTGAAATTTTCTGACTGTTTTATGTATGCTGATGATTTAAAGTTTTGCAGATTGATTGAATCAGACCTTGATGTTGAGTTGTTGCAGAGAGATATTGACATGTTGGTGAAATGGTGTGATGACAATGATATGAAATTAAATATTAACAAGTGATACCACGTAAAATTCACCAGGAAAACTAAATTAATGCGATCGAATTATTATATCAGTGGCAACTTGGTTCAGGAAGTGGAACAGATAAGAGACATGGGAGTTCTATTCGACAGACAGTTGACATTTGTACCCCACATTGAAAATGTTGTTAAAAAAGCCTCAAGAATGCTGGGGTTTGTATTGAGAAATGTTACTTGTTTTCGGCACAATAAAACTTAAATTCTGCTGTATAATTGTTTAGTCCGCAGCTCGTTAGAGTATTGCAGTACTGTGTGGAGACCTCACTATGCCACTCACACGCTAAGATTAGAAAGGGTCCAAAAAAGATTTCTGTGGCACTTAGCATACTCTTCTGGGATAACTAAAAAGAAGCAATCATACAGAGATAGACTCTCGCATTTTAATATGATATCCCTACAGAAGAGGAGAGATTTACTGGATTTATTGTTTATATTTAAAATCTTGAGGTGTTAAATTGACTGTCCCCAATTGTTGAGCTGCATCCAATTTCGTGTGCCTACGAAAAGCCCACGAACTCCTATAACCCCCTTGCGTCCTCCTCTTCGTAGAACCGTTCTTGGTGCTAATTCTCCCATCCCGCGTCTGTGCAAATTATTAAACTACTACAGTGATCTTATCGATGTACACTCTGACTCACTTGGTAGGTTTAAAACTATTGTATATAAAACAATTAAGAAACAATGCGATGGTCAGGCTGGCTTGTTAACTTAGTTTTAATTCAAATAATTTAGTTTTTTAGTTATAAGCGGTAATTATTGTGTTTGGTGAGTAAGTTACTTTTAAGTAGGCAACTAACAATAAAGTTACGCATGTTGTGCTTGCCAAATAAATAAAATAAAATAAAAAAAAAAAATAAATAAAATCCCTTCCCACCTTAAAAAGAATCTTAAGGTTTTTTGAGCTGGTTTCTTGCTTCGGCCAATCTGGTGTTTTTTTTTTCGTGGTGGGAAAATCATCAATGACATCCCCCGCTCTTGGGTGGAGCGGGAGATAGTGTCAGACTCTTACTGACTAAAAACCCACTCCTGTTGCTTCGTTGCCTTCCTTCGACCCAGCTGAGCCCCTGCTGTTACTGACAGCTCCTTGAGACCGTCGACGAAATGGGCTCGGCCCGGAAAGTTACCGGACGGTCGGACAGCGAGCTACCCATTACTCGCTGTCCAACGTGGCGTCGCGTTGTCTCGCGGCCAACCTGGTGTTAGTTTTAATACTTCTCTGGCAGTTCATGTCCTGCTGCGAGATAAGTATGTCATATTAAAAACACGAACCTTATTTTGTAACTCCGAGGTCTGCAGAGCTGAGGAGCTGACAAGCTCGAAAACCTGTTGACAGCTTGAAGGATGAACTCCATCACTGAAGCCGTAGCTGCTAGCAGAGATGAACGGGTTAGTCTGCTCATCTCTCCATCTGAAAATTACCATTACATCAGATTAGTGTCTTTAAAAACAACAAGATGAAATCAGTATTCTGTAAAAGTCGAATCCACAATGAACAGCCCACAACATTCCGTTAGCTGGAACACATTTCTCCCCGTGATTAAGGAATGGGCAATAATCTACCATTCGGTTCCAGCGTGGGCGCTCCAGATCGGAGAGATTTTTCAAAAGATACACTTCAGCCCTGGAACACGAAGGGCAATTAAAGAAACATAGGTTATTAGTTCATAAAAGTCTGACAGTACCTTTCGTACCATCCAGAGCGTAGAAGTTATTTGATTATTTCATGTCCAAAAAAAAGGCTTGTGTGATTTGATATGGAGTCCACGCACATTGAGTGAGTTCTACAAAATGTTTGTATGCCAAATATTGAAACTCAACTGCAATATTCTTTTCCCGAAAATATCTGTTACAATTTTTAGCAACTTTCATAAGTTTAGAAATTAAAAGAAATCGTATACCTTTATCTTAATCCTGGGTGCGAATAGGGCTCCAGAGCCCGGAGCCCCGGTGGTAGCTCGGAGCAGCAACCCTTCAAGCACGGCAGACGGCTGGTGCCGCACTGCGGCATTAAAGAAGTCTAGTCTAGACCAGCTAGCTGAACTGCGCAGGTCTGAGCCGCGATCAATACTCTATAAAAGGTGTGGCTATGTATGTAATTTTAAATTATCGCGGTCATATTTTGCTAAATGTTGTAAGTCATAAAATCGCCAGTGTTACCAAGAGAAGGAAGCTATATGTTTCGATTACTATACACATACTAGTGAAATACTTATTCTTCTTCTTCCTGCTCTTACATACTTATAAAATACACAATAATCAGCCTTATAATGTTCCCACTGCTGGGACTCAGGCCTCCTCTCTAGGAAAGGGAATGGGCCGTAATTCCTCATGTGTGCCCAGTGCGAGTAAGTGGATGTCATATGTCGTCGAATTTTAAGATCTAGGACATGCCGGTTTCCTCACGATGTTTTCTTTATCGTTTTGAGTGATTTTGAAATAAATTATACAAAGTAAACCATGTGCCTGGGTCTAAACCCACGACTTTAGGCTACCACTGTTCTAAATTAAAAGAAAATATAATTAGGTGGGTTTTTATCAGTAAAAGCCTGATACGAAAGGCTTCTATGTAATTAACATTATACTTTTTACATTACAGGTTACAGAGAGACGGGTGATAGCATCGCTTCGTCTCTCATTGCTACAGCAGCTACTGCATCATGTGTGATTATCAGATTAGGTCGCTCCCAAGTCCACCTCATCCTGCCCGTGGTATGCCTATCCTGCTGAACTGCGACGAGATTCTGATGGAGTAGGTACATGAAACACCAGTCCCGTAAGCCACAAAGGAGCAACAGAAATTGTCATTATGCATACAGCTAAGTAGTTAAATTCCCTGCCGTACTCTGTTTCCTGATAGCTATAACCTGAGGATCTTTAAGTCAAGAGTGACTAGGTTACTTCTGGGCAAGCGTGCTCCATCGTCGGCCACATCATCGCTTACCATCAGTTTCCTCACGATGTTTTCTTTATCGTTTTGAGTGATTTTGAAATAAATTATACAAAGTAAGCCATGTGCCTGGGTCTAAACCCACGACTTTAGGCTACCACTGTTTTAAATTAAAAGAAAAAATAATTATGTGGGTTTTTATCAGTAAAAGCCTGACACTACCTTTTTTTTTATGGTGGGAAAAAATCATGCATTGACATCCCCCGCCCTTAGGCGGAGCGGGAGATAGTGTCAGACTCTTACTTACTACTAAAAGACCCACCCCGTTCCTTCTAGCCTTCATACCGGGGCTCGAGCGCCCTTTCGGATAACCCTGGCCCCAGTAGGCTTCGACCCGGCTGGGTCCCTTCTGTTGCTGACAACTCCTTGAGGCGCGCGGGAACAGTACGCGCCGTCGACGACTTGGGCTTGGTCCGGACAGTTACCGGACGGCCGGACAGTGAGCTACCCATTGCTCACTGTCCGCAAGCCCGCGTCTACGTTGGCCGGAAATCGGGATCAGAATCCCGGCGACGGCGGCGGCGATAACGCCGTTGCCTGATGCGTTCGGCCTCCTCCTTTGCGAGCATTACTGCTTCGCAGAAGTAGGCGTCCGCCTGCCACTCCTCCTCGCTCCGGACCATGGCCTCAACCAAGGCCCGGCGCGAGAGGTCTCCGCCGCCGATCGCCCCCACGAGGGCACGGCGATGCTCCGCCCAAGCAGGGCACACCTCGACTGTGTGCTCCACCGTGTCCTCCGGGCGTTCCGCACAGTGGCGACACGCCTGACACTACCTCTTGATCCATCCAGAGCAGGAGAAGAAGTTACTCGATGATTTCCTACCTATGAGTGTGTCTTTGCAGTTTTTAATAAAGAATGTTTCACTAAGCTGTGCCAGCAGAGGGCACCACATTAGACAAAGAGTAAACTGATCTAGTTTTCAGAGATGCACGGTCAATGTTTCTGTTCTACATTCCTTTTGGATTAGTTTCATCAGTGTATGTATGAAAACATGCTCTTTAGTATTTATTTAGCAGTTAACGAGTCTTTCTGCAGAAATGGTGATGAAGACAGGATGATAAGGTAATAATGGCAGGATGATGAAGTAATAATGACAGGATGATGACAGAATGATGACAGGATGATGACAGAATGATGACAGGATGATGACATAATGTTGACAGAATGATGACGTAATGATGACAATATGATGAGGTAACTATGACAAAATGATAAGGTAACGATGACTAGATGATGATGCATTAAGTTCGCCTTTGTAGGTACAGTGTCTTATTTATTTATTTCTTTATTATATTCTTAGTTCTTGTTTGTTTTATTAGTGTATGAATGATGAGGTAATGATTGGGTTTTTTTTTAAATAAAACAACAGATTCCTTAACCTAACTTAAAACTAATTTTATTACTAATCAAGGTTTGGATGTTAAACCCACATTTTGTGTATTACTATTACTAAGTAGTATTAATAAATATTTTCCTTCTGTTAACAATAGTACAAAAGCTACACATGGAATTGTAAACATATTACCAACACTATGTTATAGACACGCTACATATATGCAGCGTGACTGCGTCTACCAGTAGACCAGGGTTCGCCAGAGCCTCGTTGGTGTCTCCAGCAGGGTGCACCGCGGGCAGGTGAGGTTGACTTTGACTCTGCAGGTGGTGGGTAGAGCCACTTGCACCCCATGGGTTTAGGTTTAGGGTCAAGTTGGATCCTGTTCTAAGTGGTAAGAAGTGAGGATACCGCTTGATGAACAGGTATCTGAAAAGTAACAGAACAAAATGGTCATAATTTATTTACTTATATGAATTTCTCGGATTACAAAATCCACAATGGTTTTGCCTAATGGCGTATCTAATGGCACTTATAACCACTTGTGTGGACCACCTGGAGGACATAGTGGAGCATACAGTTGAGGTGTGCCTTGCTTGGGCGGAGCACCACTGTGTCCTCGTGGGGGTGATCAGGGTCAGCAGTAACTCGCGTAGCCTATACCAGAAGAGACCCTGGTACAGGTCATGGTCCAGAGCGAGGAGAAATGGCAACCAGTCGCTTCCTTCTGTAAAACAGTAATGCTAGCGAAGAAGGCGGAGTACGCGTCTGGGAACGAACATCCGAACATTACTCTGCTCCCACCCGGCAAAAAGAACATCATTCAAATATGGGCTTTAAATATTGCTCTTAAGATATATTTTGTATTGGTATCATAAATTAGCAGACAGCTCGCTGTCAGCGAGCTTACCGCCGTCAGACTGCTCGGTTGTTGACGCCTCGCTGGCCGCACGTTGTAGACACGGTCCGCGTGCTTACTGCTAGCAGTCGCCGCAGTGTCGCCGCTCATTCGGTCAGTATCTACACAAAAGCGAGAGAGGTCGGCTTGTGGACAGCTGGCTGTCTGCTAGCTGTCGCCCCGTGGACTGCTGGGTGCCTGTTAGCTGTCGCCGCGTGGACTGCGAGCAGTCGTCTTAGTTTAGGGCGGTGTTGGGTGGGAGCATTGTTGGAGCGATTTCTTACGTTAAAAAGCTCCCCGTCATTATCATCTTTTCAACCGAAAGAAGTCCACTGTTGGACTTGGGCCTCTCCCAAGTGTCGCCATGATGACCGGTCCTGTGCGTCTCGCGTCCATCGGATTCCCACGACCCTCACCGGGTCATCGATCCAACATGTGGGAGGTCTTCTGAGTCTTTCGGTATGAGAATCTTTATATTTGCAGTGTATTTAAAGACTAGCTTTTGCCCGCGGCTTCGCTCGCATACATAAAACATAGCTTAGCTCACTCAGGAATAAAGCAGCTTTCTATCGGTAAAAAATATTCGCGATCGGACCAGCCCCCCTAGCCAAGTTACAACCGTTTCGCTTGCGCCGAACGCTTCGAGTTGGTTGCGCCGCCAATTTTTTTGTTCTAACCACGTGACTGAGCGTTGAGATGACGTCATTCCCCTACATTTGAAGCTTTCTACTAGCATTGGCGATTGCAGAGTACTTCCAGAGATAACTTCCTACAAACAAATAAAACATAAAAACAAACTTAACCTCTTTATTATATTAGTGTAGATTTCCACACGCACAGCTCTCATGCCGAGGGCCTCAAGTCTGCTATTACAATTCAGTTAGAAAGGTTCATCATTGATTTCATAATTGTTGATTTTGACAAGTTTTGGTAATCTACTAATATAATGGCGTCATTATGACTTTCCAATGGGTCAACCACTGACACTCCATTGGAAGTAGTGGCATATAATGGTAATCTCGTATTGACAAGTGAATGTCTGACGTATGCGGTAATTTCAAAATTTTTTACAGTTCCTTTGATCAGCGACCTACCATTAGAACCACAGAACATAGGAATCATTTTACATTCCTCTGTTCTGTGATTAGAACGTCATTGTGCAGTCATTTCTTTTAATAAGATCAATATTGTCATTCTACCACAACTCTGTCACGAGACCATTGACCGATCAGTGGTCGACCATTATGAATTAGCAGATTACGAACAACTTTTAGCAAAATGATAATGAAATCGTGTTGGAATGATGACTTTATAAAAATAGCAGACTTGGGCCCCTGGTGCGCTCACTTGGGCAGAAGTTAGTAATACTAGAACACCTACCTTCAATTTTATCTGCGAGCATTTCCAATACCGAAGATTTGTACAGCATGAAGACCTGGTAACAGCTCGTAGTACAAACTCCTGCACTGAAGCCATAATTCCTTGCAAAGATTAGTGGTTTTAGCTGCTCGTGTCTCCATGTACCTGAGAACAAACAATTACATTTTAATGTTTTTTTTTTTTATCTGTTACAAACTAGTACTTGACTGCGATCCCGCCTGATGGTAAGCAGTGATGCAATCGTTGATGGAGAGGCGCACTAGTTTATTAAGAGCCTATTCACTCTAGCCTTGAAGGCACCCAAATTATAATCAGACGGGAAGACCGCAGCAGGCAAACTGTTCCAGTCCTTTTATGTACGCGGTATAAATGACGAGGCGAAACGCTTAGTCCGGACCGTAGGTGTTTCAACAACGTAAGGGTGAATACTTGCCGTGCGTCGGTTTGTCCGATGGTAGAAATGAGATGGCGGAATCAAGTCATGCAATTCCTGCGCACACTCTCCAAAATGCAATCTGTAAAACACCGAAACGTTTTAATGTCTTTGAATTCGACATGATGTATTTAAAAACATTCTATACTAGTCATAGACTCATAATTTAAGCAGCGGGATCATCAGCTTGCACTGAAACCATAACAGCTTGCAGAGATGAGCTTGTTTTGTTGTTTAATTGTAGCATAGCATACATAGCATAGTCGGCCTTATAATGTTCCCACAGCTGGGACTCAGGCCTCCACTCATCATCGGACCACAAGACGTACAGCGTTGCACCCCCGGTACTTGGTGGACATCCCACCCATACGTACAGCCTCCTTAGCTTAGCTAAGAAAAGGAATTCCCTGCCGGAGTCTGTGTTTCCTGATAGCTATAACCTAGGCGTCTTTAAGTCAAGAGTGAATAGATTGCTTCTAGGCAAGCGTGCTCCATCGTCGGCCACGTCATCGCTTACCATCAGGTGTGAGAGTGGTCAAACGCGAGCCTACCATAATTAAAAAAAAAAAAAATTCACGCTCTCTAAAAGTAAGTTTCACAAAACTGATTTCCTATTCTGTAATTTTGAATTAAAAAAAAAGTTACATAGAGTTCTATGATCCCAAAAATAATATGTCTATATTCACCAACCCGCACTGGGTCCGCGTAGCGGATTACAGCCCATTCCCTCTCCTGGAGAGGTGGCCTGAGTCCCAGCAGTGGGAACATTAAAAGACTGATTATGCTATGCTGTGTTATTTAGTTAGAATTTCACAAATGGAAAGAAATACTAAAAATCTTACCTTTAGTTTCAATTATAAGGATATTCAGAACAGGGCTCCGAAGCCCGGAGCCCCGGTGTCAGCTCGGGTGCACCACTTCAGGCACGGCAGTCGGCTGGTGACGCACTGCGGCGTTGCACAAAGCAAGTCTGGTCTAGACCAGCAAGATGCAGTGCGCAGGTCTGAGCCGCGATCAATGCGACGTGAGGTGTGGCTTTAGAGAGTGGCGATGCAATTCTAAATTACCGCGCTTATGTGTTGCAAAATGTTGCAACTCATAAAATTGGCAGTGTTGTCAAAATTAGAAATCATTAAGGCAGAACTACATTGGGCACACGTTAGCCCCGTACGTCGATCTGGGCACGTCGGTCTCTATACATTTTTACTATATTAAACAAGACGTTACGCAACGCGCTTCTACATACAAATCAGGTGTAGTCAAAGTGTGCGTCGGTCGGGATCCCTTCTTTTCGCTTAATATTTTTTTCCTAATATACTTTGGCATAACGACTTTGGTATAAGTAATTTGTTTTGCCATAATAATACTTTGCCATATTTTTTTTGGCATACAGTTTATGTTGGCATAATTTACGTGAAGGCTAATTTGTTTTGGCATAAATTTATTTAGCATAACGTTACTAGGCCTAATGGCTATTGGCATAATAATATTTATGCATACAATTTAGTAGAAATGACGAAAACAAATTTAGTGACAGAACCGAATCGCTGCAAAACCGACTCCACGTAGTCTTGTTTGCCCTACTCCTAGAATGTAATTTAAAATCGCGTAGGCGCGTGGGGGCGAGGCGGCCCGCGGGCTGAGGAGCAGGCGGTTGCGAGCGAGCCACCGCGGCTGAGGCTGCCGAAGCTGGTGGTGAGCGAAAGCCGTCGGCGACGATTAGCACGCGTGGTGCCACCGGAGGCCCGCAGCACCGGAGCCGTGACAGAATCCGTGCCTACTGCATGTTGCATGCTCGCTTGAATGCTGCATGCTTGCTTGCATGTTGCATGCTTGCTTACATGCTGCATGCTTGCTTACATGCTGCATGCTTGCTTACATGCTGCATGCTTGCTTACATGCTGCATGCTTGCTTACATGCTGCATGCTTGCTTACATGCTGCATGCTTGCTTACATGCTGCATGCTTGCTTACATGCTGCATGCTTGCTTACATGCTGCATGCTTGCTTACATGCTGCATGCTTGCTTACATGCTGCATGCTTGCTTGCATGCTGCATGCTTGCTTACATGCTGCATGCTTGCTTACATGCTGCATGCTTGCTTACATGCTGCATGCTTGCTTACATGCTGCATGCTTGCTTACATGCTGCAAGCTTGCTTACATGCTGCATGCTTGCTTGCATGCCTGGTGTATGCTTGTTTGCATGCTTTTTACAGCGAAGAAAACCTACAAAATTGTTCAAAACAAATATGTTATGTTATACCTGCTTTAGGAGATATGGTTTATGTTTTAGAATGTTATGCTTAATCATTATTATAATTAGAGAAATTATGCGTAAGCTGTTATATGTAAATTTATAATATTATGCGAAAATTTAATTAGGACAAACAAAAGTTACATATATATATTAGGTCTTAAAATTTTATGCAAATGGATAGGGAATCGCGTCGGTCTAGTGTAGTTCTCGCTTGAGTTTTTGTAAGACCAGGCTGAAGGCTGTAATTTATTAAGGCCGCAGTTAATGAGCTACGAGGAAGGCCACGTGTTCAGAAGCAGTCAATGGTAAACAAGCGTCTTCAAGGCTAGAGTGAATAGGCTCTTAATAAACTAGTGCGCCTCACCATCAAAGATTGCATCGCTACTTACCATCAGGTGGGATCGCAGTCAAGCACTAGTTTATCTCAATTAAAAAAAAAAAAGCGTGTCTCAACGCAGTCTTTAACCTTGTAATACGCATTCTTGGTAATCCCACGCTTGATGTGTGTTTTAAACTTTCTGTAAGCTACTTTGGTAACTTGTTAGAAAAGCGTAAGCTGACTACGAGGAATAACTTGCTTGTCTTAGCTAAACTTCATTTCAGTACTACAATTTTAGGATTACTACGCGTATTTATATTGTGTAAATCGCTTATCATTTTGAAAAGTCCTAAGTTTTTACGAACATACAAAATACTTTAGATATGAAATGTAGAAACTCGCGAGGACCCATTTTGTATATAGCCCGTATTGCTCTCTTTTGTAAGCTGAAAATTGATTCTACATAACATGTTAGCTGCAGATCCCCACAGCAAAGTACCATAAGACATAATATTGTGAAAATAAGCATATTAAACTAATCTAGCTGTGGCTACATCTGTCAGTTGCCTTATTTTCCTTACTGAATATACAGCTGAGCTTAATTTACATGAGAGAGTAATAATCTGAGGACTCCACTGTAATTTTTAATCAATAGTTACCTATATCTAAAAATACAGTTTCTGCAATAATATAAAGTTTTTTTTTCCCGTCAAGGATTACATTGAGGCCAACTTGATGGACATTCGGTAATGAAAACTTTAAACATTTAGTTATGGTTGCTTTTGGTAACAGGTTATTATCTGCAAACCATTTCGAAAGTGCAGCCAGATTTTCATTGACCTTAAAGACATTCGAATCTTTCTATCTATTTTAAAAATAGGAGAAGTGTTATCAGCGAATAGTATTATATCCGATAAATTGGCCATTACGGCCAATACAGGTAAGGAAGGTCATTAAATTAAACTAGAAAAGGAAAGGACCAAGAATTGAACCCTAAGGCATGCTCATCTTTACTAAAGACCCCGAAAGCGTCGCCACATTCAAGGTTACTTTTTGTTGCCTGTAAGATAGATAAAAAAACACAAAATTAGCTTCTCTGCGAATTCCGTAATGGGTCAGTAATTTACAGATCAGAGTAATATTGTCAATGAAATCAAATGCTTTTGAGAGGTCACAGAATATGCCAATAGCATCCTGGGACTTTTCCCAGGATTCCAAAATATGACTGATGAGTTCCGCTCCTGCATCCTTCGTTGAACTTCCTTTCGTGAAACCAAACTGATAACTATGCAAAATCTTATTGGAATTAACATGAGACAACATCTGGTCGGTTATGTTTTTCAGACCACTTCAACAAGTTTTCAATTCGGCTGTATGTTTTTTACCTCAAAAATAGCAATTTTTTGTCTTTAAAGAATGCTTTCAGGTTGGTCTCATTTTTTTTCAATCATCATTTCAACTGCAATATGTCTACAATTGGACATAGGCCTCCCCCAAGTATCGTCACAACGTTCGGTCCTGTACGTTTCATATAGATCTACAGGGTTCAGATTCCGACTGGTTTTCCAATGCTTTATCTTCCAGTATGCTGTCGCCACCCCAGAATCTTTCGACCCCATCGACCATCTGTTTTGCGGTCAATGTTCCTTGTCCACTGCCACGGATAATTTCATTCCTGATACGATCTCGCAAGATAACTCCGAGGAACTCCGAAAAGGTTATCTTTTCTATTGCATTTTGGGTGTCAGCGTGATAGTAGAGTATTATTCTAAGGAAACATATTTCTAAGATAAAAGTAACCTGCATGTGCTATTCTAGGACAAGACCTTCCCGTGTACCAAGTTTGAAGTGACAAACACATTTGGAGGTATGCGGAACCGAGAGTAAAGTCTCACATACCTCCGTTGAAAAGGGAGGATCCTCCGACCAGACAGGTGTTATAGTCTGGCGGGCGACTGCCCGATAGATGATTTCGGGCTGTCGTATATGTTCAAATCGCGCGGAGAACTTTGATTGTGCGATGCAGGATTTCGTATTTTCTTCGTAGTTCTTATGTGGCGCCATAGATGTCGATACATCACTCCCCTCCGGAGATCGGAGATGGATGGTTCTTGATTCGTGCCAGGCCAGCGTAAGTTGGTTCCAGTGGGTCGGAACCGATGCTGCATATTTCTCGGTGAGTTGGAACTGTTTGCGGTGATGCCCCAGTGAGTCGGGGTGTTGCGATCCCAGTGAGTCGGGATGATGCTGCAGGCTCCAGTGAGTTGGAGAAGTGCTGCTCGCTCCAGTAAGTCGGAGCTTTTTTTCTAACTATGATTGTGCGATGCAGGATTTCGTATTTTCTTCGTAGTTCTTATTTGGCGCCATAAATGTCGCTACACACACATACACACACAAAAATTTTCGCCTTTTTTTTTTTGTGGGAAAATCATTTAATGACATCCCTCGCTCTTGGGTGGAACGGGAGATAGTGTCAGACTTTTACTGACTAAAAACCCACTCCAGTTCCTTCGTTGCCTTTCGCACCGGGGGCTGAGCTACCTTTCGGAGCTAATCCTGGCCCTAGTAGGCTTCGACCCAGCTAGGCCCCTGCCGTTGCTGACAACTCCTTGAGGCATGCGGGAACAGTGTGCGCCGTCGACGACTAGGGCTCGGTCCGGACAGTTATCGGTCGGTCGGACAGCGAGTTACCCATTGTTCACCGTCCGCAAGCCCGCGCCTACGGTGGCCGGAAATCGGAATCGGAGTCCCGGCGGCGGCTGGGGCGCTGTGACCACCGTTGCCTGATACGGTCGGCTTCCTCCTTTGCTAGCACTATTGCATCGCAGAAGGAAGCGACCGCCTGCCACTCCTCCTCGCTCCAGAACATGGCCTGTACCAAGGTCCGACGCGAGAGATCGCCGCTGTCGATCGCCCTCACGAGCCTCCCGAGGCCCTCTGCCCAAGCGGGGCACATCTCTACTGTATGCTCCACCGTATCCTCCGGGCATTCCGCACAGTGGCGGCACCCGGGCGTCACTTCCCCACGAATCCGGTGCAGGAACCTCCCAAATTTACCATATCCGGTGAGAACCTGCGTCCTGCGGAAGGTGAGGACGCCGTAAGGTCTTTCCAGCCACGCCTCAAAGAGGGGACTTACCGCCATAATTGTGGGTTGCGACACTCGCTGATGCCATTTCACCATGAGATCTCGCCGGAGCGGACTTTCGCCCCAGTGTTGCATCTCCACGTGCAAATCGTGCATGTGTGCAAGGACTGTTGCCCCCAAAATGTTAGTGAATGGATACTTCTTAAGTTGTTTTTGGGATCAGGTTTCTAAATAAAAAACACTTATTTACCTAACCTAACTTATATATAAGCGAATTTAAAATTATGCAAATTTAGTTTTCCTATAAGAGTACAAACTTACAGCTAAATAGAATTTTCAATTCTTAACATCTTATAATTAAGGTATTGCGTAACTATACTATTTTAAATGATGACTATCTGATCTACTCAACCCATAAGGAGAGCAGGGTTCGCCAGAGCCTCGTTAGTCTTCAGCAGGGTGCACCGCAGGCAGGTGAGGTTGACTTTGGCTCTGCAGGTGGTGGTAGAGCCACTTACACCCCGTTGGTCTTCGTTTAAGGTGTTGAGTGATGAGTAAGTTGGTTGGATGTCCAGCTTGATGCATCAAAAGGTGCAGACTTCAGAGATGAGCGGGTGATGCTGCTTGTCAAATAAGAACCTAAAAATTGAGAAAAAGGAGCTGTTAAATGTTGATATTTTGAAATATTGTGGCATGCTAGTACGAGTATTAATACTGTCACACCGTAGTCTTATATTTCTGTATAAACACAATCTATGCATATACATAGAATTGAAATGTCTGTTTGTAATTTCAATACTTATTTTTTCTAAATGTATATTATCAAAAATACAGCTTTAATTTTTTTTATCCGTGGGTATTTTATCTTCGAAACTGCTGGACTGATTTTGACAAGACTATCACTGATAGTAAGCAAGTAACTTAGAAGTCCTGCAATAAAGAAACTACTTGAAACTGTGACCAAATTGTGCTGTCTTACGAGTCTGAGGAAGACGAATATTTCACATTTCAATGCTACAAATTAAATAGCACCAGTGATAGTGTGAACGTTCGTTCTCTCACTCGTGTGGCCGCCTCCTTCGCTAGCATCACTGCTTCATAGATGGAGGTGACTGACCTGCCACTCCTTCTCGTTCCGGATCATATCCTGTACCAGGGCCAGGCGCTAGAGGTCGCTGTCGCCGAGTGTTGACCTTAAGATTAAGTTTGTCGGTCCACCCAGCTCTTTAGACATATAATAACTTGATAAAACTTGAACACTTACCTTCATAATTCAAGTTTGTGATACTCAGGACTGCCAAACCCTGAGCAGCTGTGGTGACTCGAAGGAACACCTCGGCATACATGGCTGATGATGGAAGCACTGAAGCCAGAGATGAGCGGGTGATGGTTGATCCACTAGATGCCTGAAAATGACAGTGAAGTAATTAGTTTCTTGTAAGGGCTTAGCAGGGCCGAAGCCTACCCGTCATGGGTGTACTCCCGAAAGGATTATCATAATATGATTTCAAAGAGTGTCCATGGATTTTCTTGCACGTTCTTCTCCATAGAGATACACGCTTTGGAACGTGCGATTTAGCTTCACTTTTTTTTTGCGACTTTTCCGACTGACATTTTGACAATTCAAAAGTGATTGGTTTATTTGAAATGCACGTTTCTGATTCTTGACGTCAATCGCGAGCGTATCAATAATAATAATTAGAAAAAGAATTATATGGCATTTACCTTTATCATCTTTGGGTACAATCAGGATCTAGCGCTTGGAGCCTCAATGACAGCTTGAAGCAGCAACTCGTCATGCACGCCAGACGGCTGGTGTCGCACTGCGGCGTTGCACAAAGCAAATCTAGTCTAGACCAACTAGCTGCACTGCGCAGGTCTGAGCCGCGATCAATACTGCGATGAGAGATATACGAGGAAATTATTTATGTAATAACGATGTTAGTAAACAAAAAGATGGACCGAAGATCCACTTCCAACAAGCAGGTTTAGAGGTATTTTTTTTTATGGTGGGAAAAAATCATCCAATGACATCCCCCGCTCTTGGGCGGAGCGGGAGATAGTGTCAGACTCTTACTGACTAAAAGACCCACCCCGTTCCTTCTAGCCTTCATACCGGCGGCCAGAAATCGGGATCAGAATCCCGGCGGCGACGGCGGCGGCGATAACGCCGTTGCCTGATGCGTTCGGCCTCCTCCTTTGCGAGCATTACTGCTTCGCAGAAGTCGGCGACCGCCTGCCGCTCCTCCTCGCTCCGGACCATGGCCTCAACCAAAGCCCGGCGCGAGAGGTCTCCGCCGCCGATCGCCCCCACGAGGAGACGGCGATGCTCCGCCCAAGCAGGGAACACCTCGACTGTGTGCTCCACCAGGTTTAGAGGTATGCAGAACGCGGTGTATATTATTATTGTTTGGTAAGACACTCTATTAGCCATTAGCTGATGCGTACTCTATTAGTGGTCGACGATGATGAGATTGCATTTTCATTTGGCGAGTGAGGCCCTCGCGATGTGTCTCCATTTGTCCCGGTTTACGGCGTCTCGAGAACTCTGAACTAAGGAGGTTTGTGTTGCAGCTTTGATGAGGTCTGTCCAACGCGTAGGTGAGCGCCCGCGAGACAGCTTCCCCCCCACTTGTCCCTGGATAACGAGTCGCTCAATGGAGTGTTCGTTGCGAACAACGTGACCAAGATATTTGAGGATTCGTACTTGCACAGTCGACGATAACCTCTGTTTGATGTTTATCTCCTCCAGAATCGAAACGTTAGTCCTAAGTGCTGTCCAAGGGATCCGCAGCAGTCGCCGCCAGCACCACATTTCGAGTGCAGTGCAGGACTGTATTACTGACATCAAAAACGTATCCATGACTTTTCACAAAACATAATTAATTTACCAAAAACAAACCTTCAAGATTTTGTTATTCTATCTAACACATTATGTTCAACACAGTATTTTGTTATATACCTATGTCTGCGTAAGCGCATCAAGCACCCGCCGCCTTTCACAACACTTTCGGGGAGCGTGTTCCATGCTGTTACAACTCAGTTAGGTAGAAATTGCTACAAAGGTTTCTTTCTGGATGCATTTGCCCATAACTGAAGGGAATTTCTTCGTAATTTTTTGTTGGCATTCAGTGTGTTTAGTAAAGGTCTTGAAGCCTGGGCACATGGTAGCATTCTGTGAGTATTTTATAAGTCTTACAAACCACTGTTGAACAGAGAGGTCCTTCTGGCTAGATGGGTGTCGTGGTTCAGGTAACCGAGCCTATAGTCCAGTTCGGGCTGTTGTATGTTTATGCATGTTCTAATCGCGCAGAAAACACTGTGGCCACTTGTATGGACGAGCTATGGCCACAAAATAGATAGGTACAGAAGTCAATCTCATGTATGTGTGTACTTCACTTTTAATACCTACGCTAAGCGCTCGCGTTCGTTGCTCGAGCGCGCTTTTATGTACAATTGCCTCCACGGATCTTGAGCGCTGGCTTCAAGTTGCGCAGAAGTCAAATATTCGGTCTCTTAGTGGTACGAAGTGAGACGCGGAGGCGGGGAGTGTCAGCGATTGGCTCGTAGCGCCATCGCGTCATAGACGTCACTCCTGATTCGTTCCCTGCGTTGCTGCATGTATCTAACACCGAGAACGATTGACTCTCCAATGTATGGAATGCGCAAAGCGATCCCCACTCTGACGCCGAGCGCTCAAGATCCGTTTCGGCAATTGTAGATTGTCTTCTGTAGAGTCTGTCTAAAAATTCAAACGACTTGGGTAATTATTAGGATAAAATGAAATCTAATGGAATCAACACTGGTTCAATAATCAAGGTTGATTAAGAGATCTTGATCATTGCTTACTAATAGAAGAACCTTATATAAAGTATAGAATACTAGCTGTCCGCGTGTACTACGGTTATCGCACTCTAAACGTGTTTTCCCGTAGGAATAAGATGTTTTTCCGGGAAAAAAGTAGCCCATGTCATTTCCAAGTCAAAGGCTATATGCATGCCAAATTTCATCCTAATCCGTTCAGCCGTTTTTGCGTGATTAAGTAACAAACATCCAAACATCCACACTTTCACATTTATAATATTAGTTAGGATAAGTATTTTTAAATGATTAAATATTAAACAAAATTTCCAAGTCGTTTTACTTTTTAGACAGACTATATCTATCTATTTTGTGCTATGGTGCTCGTTCCGCGAGTCGCAGTCCGCACCGCTTCTCGCGCCCGCGTGCCCACTGTGGACACTCAAAGGAATTTCTTTTGTTTGAGATTGCCGCGCCGCGTCTGACCCGCACCCACGTTTCCAGTGTGCCCAACACTAATACCGCGATGCAGAATTTTGAATTTTAGTTCCTATAGCAAACGTTACACGTTAGGTTTTGCTGTCAGTTTTGCCACAGTCAAAACCTTGATTGACGAAAAACCGGTCGTCTAATGCGTTGCATGACGGTTTTTAGTACTGATTGACGGAAACCATCATTCACCATCAATCATGATTGATCGAATTGATTGACGCTTGCATAACCGTGTAATGGTCGCCTATGTGGCATCATATGTCATATAACGTAGTACACATATATTTAAGTAATAATATTCCACAACTATCACACAACGCCGTCTAGTCCCAAGCTAAGCAGAGCTTGTGTTATGAGTAGGTACTAGACAACTGATAAACATATTTATATATTTCTAAATACATACATATGTAGATATATTACACCCAGACACAGAACAAATGATCGTGCTCGCCACACATACAATAGGGTAGTTTCCAGGGTCAAAATAATTACATTTTATTTAGTCCGTATTTAAGATTATAAAAAAATATTGGACACGTATTTTTTTCTTTTTTCGATTAAACAAAAAATAACAAAGATATAGTCCATTAAAGTTACGTGTGACGTCACCCCGTGCGAAAAATGCAGCACGGCGTGACGTCACACGTAACTTTAATGGGATATATCTTGGTCATTTTTGGTTTAATTTACAAATAAAAAAAAACGTATCCCTTATTTTTGAATAATCTAAAAGACGGACTAATTACATTGTTTACGTCAACTAGCCTATTGTCCACGTGGAATCGAACCCACGACTTCCCGCCACAGCAGTCAGGGCCACTGACCACTAGACCAACTGGCCAGTCGCTAGAAACAAATGTTGTTACACAGGTAAAAAGTCTATAGGAAATATCTTCTAGTAGCACATACTCACATAATATCTTCTATTGTTGTTGCGTTGTTACTGATAGTCGGGGCGGCCAGATAAGAATTTTACGAGATACTCGAGCGCGTCAGAAAATCATATGGGGAGAAACCTTGCACCCTGTAATGTACCCCTACCACATAATGAACCCTCAACATCGTGAAGTTCGTTCAGGGGAGTCCGTCAGATTATTAAAAAAAAAATCGATCCTCAGAAAAACTCCAGCGCGTCAGATTAAGACAAGTTAAGCAGAAAAGTGTATATTTCAATAATCTGACAATTTGAGAGTGGTATAAACAAATGGTCGAGTCATAAAGTTTGGTTCTAAGGCTCGTGGTAATATTTTGTTGATACGTGCAATTGTTTTGCCATAGTTTGCTAGGCCAACATCTTACAGTGGACGTCTTTGGCTTGCATGCCAAAGACGTCCACTGTTAGACAGCTATTTTATAACTTTGGCCCTTCATTATTTATTTATTTATTTTACTTTAACATAACACGTCCAAAGGCCAATTACATTAGTTAAAGACATAATATATGTAATGAAATGACCTCCTTGGAAATGACATTTCATTAATTTAATTTTTAAGCTGTGAATACGGGGTGACGTATCATTCAATGACAGATGATGTTTAGATTATTTTGTGCATTTTATTGTTATAAAAACTTGTAGAGAGATAATTAAAGGGATATAATTGAGGAGGCGATATTAGTGAACTTTAAATGTCGTTTCTTTGTTTTCAGGTGAGATAAAAGTGTAATTTTAGTTAAACGATAATTGTTATACTGTAAAAGCATGTTGAATAAAACAAATCTTTGTTTTCAGAGAAACAATTTGTGGTTTATTTCGAAAATCCTCAATAAAATCTATTATAAAACGACATTTTTGTTAACTAAAAGAAGATGGACCGGCTGCAATTTGAGTTTACGATGATAGCTTCAAATGATGGCAAATCAAATGTATTAGCCATAACCTCAATATCTACAGAAGAAGGAAAATGTTATGTTTTACCTGATGAGCTGAAGCCGGTGATTCATCATACATATATTGTCAAAATGAATACTTTCTCAAAAATAAAAAATAGTATAAAGAAAAGGCATCAAAGTAGAAAAATATGGATAAAATTGGATGAAGATCTTAAAAAAACATATAGAGATGAGGAAGGTAATATGCAATTTTTATATCAATATTTATAGTCTAAGATCCGATTAAGAACGACCTTCACCGGTCTGTTTAATGGATGAAACATATTTTATTATAAATTTAGTGTATTAAACAATATAACGCGGGTGGGTTGCCTAAGAAATTCCTGGCCAGACTATTATTAATTAAAAATTGAAAATTTATTTTATTTTTAGAAAAATGCACAACCGTTATCCATACCAGATTTTTTTGCAGACAACACTATAACATCGTATTCGTAATGAAACAGCGTTTATTTTGATATAGAATTTGTTGTACATAAAAAAAACACACCTGTTTATGCATACCTGTTTACACCTGACAACCCATAGCTATGCCAGGAAACAAATAGGCAACCCAACATTTTTATGTTCTAAAGGCTTCACTCTTTCGGTTAGTATTAAATTTATTCGTTAAACACACCGGTGCATTTTACAAAAAAAAAAAAAAAATTGTTTGGCCAGGAATTTCTCAGGCAACCCACCCGCGTTATATTATTTAATATACTAAATTTATCATAAAATAGGTTTCATCCATTAAACAAACCGGTGAAGGTCGTTCTTAACCGTATCCTGTACTATTAGAAGAAATAAGCACAAAACAACCTATAGACAAAAACGACAATTTGCAACATATCTTGGAAAAATTAATAGAAACTACTACAAAGAAAGAAAATCAACATAACCTAAAACATATTTCAGAGAAATTTATTATTGAAAAATTCACAAGCAAGAACCCTAATGCAATGCAATGGATTGAGAATTTTGAAAAGGAGTGTGAGCGCTTTAATATATCAAAAGATGAAACAAAAATAGATATATTGAGATTATTTTTAGAAAAATCTTGTTTGGATTGGTATAGCTCGATGGCCATAAAACTAACAATAAAGGCTGAATGGAATGAATGGAAAGACAAATTTTTAGAAACTTTTAAAAACCGAGGATGGGACATAGTTACATATGCTCTCGCATTTAGATATAAAGAAGGACTACTAATTGATTACGCTATTAGAAAAGAAAGGCTAATGCTAGGCATAAACAAATCGATAGACTCCAAAACAATGATAGATCTTATTGCAACAGGTTTACCTGGGTTTATCTTAAATAGGTTAAACAGAGATGAACTCAATGACACTACTGATTTGTTCAATGAGATAAGAAAATATGAAGGTATGATGTACAAGAAAAACTCAAGTACAATAAAGAGTTGTACATTCCTTTATAAAAATAAAACTAATGAGAAGAAGCCATGTAACACTTGTGAATCTTTGAACAAAGGAATTAGATATCATCCGGAAGAGTCATGTTGGTTCAAGAAAAATAAAAATGAATCTGAAAAAGTTTTTAAACCCAGAAATGTAAATAACAACTCCATTATTGAAGTAGATATAAATACTGAGAAAAAAAACGAGTAAGTACACCATTAATCAAAATCAAGCTCTTATTAGAAAATAAACTAGAAGTGAGCGGCATTTATGATTCAGGCTCACAGATCTCTTTAATAAATTCAAGACTGATTAAAATAAAAGAAAAAAAGGACAATGAGAATATAGCATATATGAAAACGGTTAATGGTGTGAAAAAAACAGATGGCTTGATAACAATAAAAATAAAAATATTTGATTTAGAAGAAGAGGTGGATGTATACATAGTAGAAAATGAATATTTTGATGATTTTATAATCGGATTGGATATGATAAAGAAATTCAGACTAACCCAAAACGAGGACTTGCGGATAGAACAAAAGATAAGAACAAATAAAATAGATGAAATGTCTAAAGATAACAGAAATGAAGAAAAGAATATAAAAACATTAGCAATAAATTTTAATGAACACATAGAAACAGAAGAGTTTGTAAGTATGACAGACCATTTAGATAATGAAAAGAAAATTGAGATCGAGAAAATAATAAAGGAATATAAAACAATTTTTGCAAAGGACAAGTATGATATAGGAACAGTTAGAGATTATGAAGCTCACATAGATTTACTAGTAAATAGATACTGTAGTAAAAGACCATACAGATGTACAATAGAAGATAAATTAGAAATTGAAGAGCAAATATCCATGTTACTAAAGAATAATTTAATAGAAGAATCCTACAGTCCTTTCGCTGCTCCAGTGACATTGGCATTAAAAAAGGGTGAAAATAGGAAATCCCGCTTGTGTATAGATTTCAGGGAACTAAATTAAATTGTTGTTCCACAAGCTCAACCTTTTCCGTTAATAGATGATTTGATTGTTAAAACTAGAAATTGTAAGTATTTTACTACACTGGATATAAACTCAGCATTCTGGGCGATACCATTACGGATGGAAGATAGATATAAAACAGGATTTGTCACACAAGATGGCCACTTCCAGTGGACCTGCCTTCCCTTTGGTTTGAAAACATCACCAGCAATTTTCCAGAGAATTTTAAGCAATATTCTAAGAAAGCACAATCTCACAGGATACTCCGTAAACTATATTGATGATATTCTGATATACTCGAACACCTTTGAAGAACATATAAAACACATAAGAAATGTATTAGAGGCAATAATACAAGAAGGCTTTAGATTGAAGTTTACGAAATGTAACTTTGCTTCAGACTCAGTAAAGTACCTCGGCCATGTAATTCAGAACAATTCGGTAAGACCACTAAAAGACAATTTGGTCTCGATAAGACATTTTCCAACTCATAAGACACAAAAGAATATCAGACAATTTTTGGGAAAAATTAACTTCAACCATGAATGAACCAAGAAGTGCAATTATTTTAGACCCATTACATAATTTATTAAGAAAAAATGAAAAGTTTGTGTGGTCAGAGAAGTGTGAAGAATCATTTAATCAAATAAAAAGATATTTATGTTCTCAACCTGTGTTGGAAATATTCGACAAAGACTTACCAATAAAAATCTTTACAAATGCATCTTTAGAGGGTATCGGGGCAATATTAAAACAGACTCAACTGGACGGTAAAGACAAACCGGTGGCATATTTTTCAAAAAAACTAAACGAATCTCAAAAACGAAAAAAGGCCATATATTTGGAATGTATTGCTATGAAAGAAGCAGTAAAATACTGGCAACACTGGCTAATTGGAAAATATTTCACTATTTACTCAGACCACAAACCTCTAGAGAACATGAATATTAAATGCAGGACAGATGAAGAATTGGGTGACCTCACATATTACCTATCTCAATATGACTTCACAGTAAAATATATACCTGGTAAAGAAAATATAGAAGCAGACTGTTTGAGCCGAAACCCTGTATTAGAATCAGAAGATAACAAGGAGGAACTATTAAAAATAGTTAATTTAATACAAATAAAAGATATAGTTGAAGACCAAGAAAAAAATGAAACAATAAAAGAAAAGAAACAAAATCTACTACATAAAAATAAAATCTATTATAAAAAAATAAAGAAACTTGAAAAGATTATACTCTCAGAAGAATTTAGTAAAAAAATTATAAAAAAGGTGCATGAAGATTTATGCCATATTGGAATCAGACAATTACAGAAAAAAATAAGTCCACTATATACAGCTAAAAACCTAACAAAAAATATCATAAATATTTGTAAAACATGCGAAATATGCATAAAAAATAAATCAAGATGTCAAGGAAAATTTGGGTTAATGTCACAACTGGGACCAGCAACAAAACCATTTGAGATAATGTCAATGGATACTATAGGTGGCTTTGGAGGATCTAGGTCAACAAAAAAATACTTACACCTTTTAGTAGACCACTACACAAGATATGCGTTTATTGTGACTTCAAAAACACAGAACGCAAGTGACTTTATAAAACTAACAAAGAAAGTACTTTTTTTTTTTTTTTTTTTTCGATGGGAAATATCATCTTATGACAACCCCCGCTCTTGGGCGGAGCGGGAGATAGTGTCAGACTCTTACTGACTAAAAAACCCATCCCGTTCCTTCAAGCCTTCGATACCGGGGCTCGAGCGCCCTTTCGGATTACCCTGGCCCCGGTAGGCTTCGACCCGGCTGTGCCCCTGCTGTTGCTGACAACTCCTTGAGGCGCGCGGGAACAGTGCGCGCCGTCGACGACTTGGGCTTGGTCCGGACGGTTACCGGACGGCCGGACAGCGAGCTACCCATTGCTCACTGTCCGCAAGCTCACGCCTACGGTGGCTGGAAATCGGGATCGGAATCCCGGCGGCGGCGGCGAGAGCGCCGTTGCCTGATGCGGTCGGCCTCCTCCTTAGCGAGCATTACTGCTTCGCAGAAGTCGGCGACCGCCTGCCACTCCTCCTCGCTCCGGACCATGGCCTCGACCAAGGCCCGGCGCGAGAGGTCTCCGCCGCCGATCACCCCCACGAGGGCACGGCGATGCTCCGCCCAAGCAGGGCACACCGCGATTGTGTGCTCCACCGTGTCCTCCGGGCGTTCCGCACAGTGGCGGCACCCGGGCGTCACTTCCGCTTTAATTCGGAACAGGAACCTCCCGAACTTGCCATTTCCGGAGAGGACCTGTGTCATGCGGAAGGTAAGGACGCCGTGAGGTCTTTCCAGCCACGCCTCAAAGAGGGGACTTATCGCCATAATTGTGGCGTGCCCATGACGGGGTTGCGATAGTCGCTGACGCCATTCCACCATGAGATCCCTCCGGAGCTCTGTCCGCCATGCCGTGACCTGTCGCGGCAGAGGACTTTCACCCCGGCGTTGCATCTCCACGCGCATGTCGTGCATGTGTGCAAGGACTGTTGCCTCCAGATCCCACGGTGGTAGGCCAGCCAGAAGGCTCGCCGCTTCGCGGGAAATCGTGCGGTATCCCCGCACCATCCGAATTGCCATGGCCCTCTGGCAGGCGTTCAGAATGGCCGCCGGTCGCTTTTGCAGCGACGGCGCCCACACCGGCGCCCCGTAGAGGGCCATGGACCGAACGATCCCCGCGTAGAGCCTCCGGCAGGAGGCGTCTGGACCCCCAAGGTTGGGCAGGAGCCGCCCGAGAGCGGCCCCAGTCCGGTTGAGTTTGGGAGCCAGACGTCGGAAATGCTCTTCGAAATTCCATCGGCTGTCGAGGATGAGTCCCAGATACCTCATCGATGTCCCGACGCCGATGCGAACTCCTCCTACCGTTAGTTGGGAACCCGGCGGTGGCGCGTTCCGACGGCCGCGACCGTGAAAACACATGGCCTCGGATTTGCGCAGCGCCACCTCGAGTCCCAACTCCTGGATCCTACCAACGACTATCGCAACCCCGCGTGTCGCTAAAGCGGCCGCCGCCCGGTACGACTCTCCCTGCGCTAGAACCAGCGTGTCGTCTGCGTAGCAGACCACGCTGACCCCGTCAGGGAGGTCGCCCCGCAGCACGTAATCGTACCCGATGTTCCACAAGGGTGGCCCTAGTACCGACCCCTGCGGAACACCGCACGACATCTCCCGACGTTTCCAGTCTCTCTGGTGACCGGGGTAGACAATATACCTGTCCGACAGGTAGGCCTCGACTACTCGACAGAGGTATTCGGGCACCCGGTGGTACCGGAGTGCCCTCCGGATCGTACTCCAGGGCAGGGAATTAAAAGCGTTGGCAATGTCCAAGGACACTGCCACGACACGCCTACCCTGGGACACCGCATCCCCCGTCGTGAGGGCTCGCACGCGCATGATGGCGTCCACCGTCGAGCGCATCCTGCGAAAGCCGAACTGTCCGTCCGAAAGGTCCGGCCCCACCCGTGAAAGGCGCGCGACGAGGCGGCTCGCAATCACTCTTTCAAAGAGCTTGCCCACCTCGTCGAGCAGCACAATGGGCCGGTACGCGGACGGAGAGTCCGCAGGGCGCCCTGGCTTCGCGATGAGGACCAGTTTCCCCGTCTTCCAGCGAAGTGGGAACTGGCCCCTCTCCAAGCATGCGCTGAAGAGCCTTCTCAGTCGAGGCCCGAGAGCCTCCATGGCCAGGACCCAGGCTTTCCCAGGCAAGCCATCGGGTCCTGGGGCGGCGTTCTTGGCACTCAGCCTTTGCACCGCCACTCTCATCTCTGCCTCGGTCACCTCTGGAGCATTATCGTCGTCGTCGCTATTGCGGTCCGCGTCAGACACCGCTGGCGGAGGCGGAGCCATGGGCGGGGGGGAGTGTTCCCCTCGCGCAGGGAACAGAGCGCTCACCACACCCTCCACGAGTTGGGGCCGGAGACTCTGAGTCAGCGGCGGAGCCCAGGGGCGCAGTTTCTCCCGTATCAATTTGTACGGGCGCCCCCACGGGTCCGCGTTCAGAGACCCCAGCCACACGTCGCGGGCCTCGAGTTTGGCCCGCTTAATCTCCGCTCGGAGGGTGTGTTTTGCCTCTCTGTAACCTTCGTACAGCTCCGCCTCTCTGGCCTCCGCATCCGGCGCGCGGATGCGGCGCCTGCAGTATCTGGCGTACCGGCGTCGCGCGTGATTGCACGTGTTGCGCAGTGCAGCGATTTCCGGCGACCACCAGTACACCTGGCGCTTAGCACGTCCTGGACGGACTCGGGGCATTGCCGCATCGCAAATTTGCGACATGGCCTCCCGGAACCACTCCGCCTCGACGTCGATGTCGACAGGCCTGTCCGGTGCTTGCACCCAGGCCTGTACCGTCGCGGCTTCCAGGAGGAGCTCCCGGTCCATCTGCTTAAGCGCCCATCGCGGACCGCAAGGGCTCTGTCGGACCGGCGCGGCCGAGGTTTCGGCGGAGACGTCCAACCGGATATACCGGTGGTCGGAGTACGTCTCCACCTCCTCCATAACGCGCCAGTCGACGACACGCGGCGACAGAGCGGGGCTGGCGAACGAAAGGTCCACCACTGATTCACCCCGCCTCCGCACCAACGTGGGGACAGAACCCCGGTTCAGGACGACCAGGCCCAGCTCCAAGGCCCAGTCCTCCACCAACCGACCCCGTGTGTTCGTGCGCCGGGAGCCCCAAGCCGTATTCCAGGCGTTGAAGTCCCCGCAAACGACCACGGGGAGGGTACCAAACCCAGCGACGACGGCACTTAGCTCCATAAGGGAGACATGGAGTTCGTCGGGAGTTCTGGTCGGGGACAGGTAGACGCCTACCACTGCAATGTCCCCGACCCGTGCTGCCACGCAACCCCGTCCCCTCGCAACAGCCTCGAGGGGCGGGGTACCGGCGGCGGCCGACGAAATTAGCGTCACCGAGCCGTCTAGGTCCCGAACCCAGCGGGGATGGACGTAGTACGGCTCGGAGACGACGGCGACATTGATCGACCACTGCGCCATGCTCTGGAGCAACAGATCCTGAGCGGGGGCGCAGTGGTTGATGATCGCCTGGAGGAGACGTAATGGTGTCCTTATTGACATTCCATTACAGTCTCCTCCCGAGCCCCCTGTGAGGGCACCGCCGCGGCGGGAGCGGCGGCGACAGCGGCGACAGCCAAGACGGTGGCTGCTGCGGTGAGGGTGTCAGGGTGGATGGGCCTGACTTTGCCCTTGGCCTTGGCGGGGGGGTCGCAGGACCTGCCCCCAGCCCGGTGGTCGGCCGGCTTGCCTGCAGCTGCACATGCGTAGCAGTGCGGCTTTGCACGGCATTCAACGGCCTTGTGCCCGGGCTGTCCGCACTGGTGGCAGCGGTCACTGCGGTCCTCTGCGGCGCAATGGGCCCCCACGTGGTGCCCCACGTGACAGCGGTAGCACCGCAGAGGTCTGGGCTCCAGCAGCTTTACCTGGGCCGAAACCCAGCCCACCAACAGCCTTCGGCCCTCGGCCGTGATGGCCTTGGCCACCGACACGGGGCAGCTTACCGTGACTGCTCGCATGCCCGTGCCGTCAGCGCGGATGGTGCCCGCCCGGACCTGATCGGACGTGCACCCTCCCGCCCCGACGATGGCGGCCACCACCTCTTCCACCCTGACAGAGTCGTCCAGACCCATTATGCGCATGTCCATGCTTTTGGTGGGTCTGGACACTCGAGCCTCCTCGACATCCAGGGACGCCCTGATCCTTTCGGCCAGGGCGTCGGCGAGCTCTCCGCTGTCTACCCCAGGGACCTCCAACATTCGGGCCCCGGTCGCGGTACGCCTCATACGGAAGCCCCCGGAGGCTCCGAACTCATCGAGGTGGCCCACCACCGCCTGTTTCGCCTTCGCCATGACTACATCGTAGTTCACGCCCTTCTTTTCCGCAGCTGGCTGTAGTGTGATCACTACAGCTGCGGAAGTCGGGGCGCGAAGACGAGCAGCCATGGCCCCCTTCTTGCGTTCCTGTCGCCGCCTGCGCTTTTTGGCCGCCCTTGCCGCCTTGCTCGCCTTCTTCTTGGCGCCGACGACAGTCCACTCGGCGCCAGCCGAGGGGTCTTCGGGCGGAGAAGGCGGCAGGCGCGACCTAGTCGCCGCCGCGGCGGGAGGACCCGCCGGTTTGGTGCCAGCCACCACCCTGCTCTTTGAGGGAGGGGCAGACTTCCCCTGCCGCTGCTGCTGCTTGGCAGCCGGGACCGGCCTCGCAGGCACCAACGCCGCGGCCACGCGCCCGGCTTGCCCCGAGGGGCCAGCCCTGGGTGCCGCAGCCGTCGTGGCCGCGGCGACAGCGGCATACGACGCCGTCTTCTTCTGGCCGGAGGCCGCGAGAGGGGGGCGCAGAACAATGCCCTCCAGGACGGAGAGCTGGCGCTGAATGTGCCCCTGGAACTGCTGCTGCTGCTGCTCCCTGAAGGCAGCCAGCTCTTGCCGCAGCAGAGACACAACCTCCTCGCCTTCCGCCTGGGGCGAGGGCCGGGATCGGCCCCGCTTCTGTCTGCTCCCCTCCTCGGGACGAGAACCCTGGAGAGCGGCCACAGCCTCTTCGAGCCGGCCAAACCTCCCGCTGAGGGTGCGCTCGTAGGGCTCAAAAACGATCCCCAGCGCCTCCTCAATCGAGGTGTTGGCCAGCTCAATAGACCGCTTTTTGGCCACCCTCTCCCTCTTGTTGGCCACGCTCGTTATTGCGGCTGCCACCACCTCCCGAAACTTAGCCAGCGCCTCCACCATCCCTTCTGGCAAGTCCTGAGGGATCTTCGGCACTAAGGCGCTGGCCTGGCGTCCCTCGCTGGCAATCTCGGCGGGGAGCCCTCTTCCTATGCCCGTTTTTCGGGCTGCGCCCCGCACCGAGGACGAGATTTTCCGGGCAGGTCCCGTCTCGTCATCGGACACGGAGCGCATGAACGCCCTCCTCTTCTTGGACGTGGACTCCTCCACCTCCATCGAAAGGAGGGGCTCCCGCACCTCCAACTCCGACTCCTTCCCGTCTGAGTTGAGTAAAGACGCGGCATCTGAGTCCGACGCCGCGTCTTCACTCACCTCCCTGAGGCCAAACCTACGGCCGGCCTCCATTGGCATCGCGGACGTGCTGGGAACTGGTCCCAGGGACTCCGCGCTGCCGAAGTGTGAGCCACCCTGGCTCTGTGCGTCCACGGAGGACGGAACAGGGTCCGAAGACCCGAGGCGATGATTGCCCCCCCAGAATACGAGGGGCAGCCCGAGCTCTGCTCGGGGAGGGATTCTCCAGCAAGCTGGTACCCTCCTGGGGTAGATATATTTTTATCATTCGCGCTCATGGTATGCTGAACTCAGCTTTGCCTTTTTTGAATGGGGTGGGGTCCCCATTACACGTTCGCCGTCCTGGTCATGTCTGCTGAACAGACACGTACCGGAGGCGAACCCTATCTCCCCGACATCACTATCCAAAAGCCGCCAACAGCTGTTGTGCCAGCGCTTCTGGACAGCGCACCCTCCGGGCGGTCCGACTGGACTCCGCCGTATGTTCCTCTTGGTCTGGTCTCTCGCTTGAGGCCTTCCGGCATGAGTAGCTCTACCGGCATAGCCCTCAAGGTCACTGAGACACGCAAGCCCCACCACGACGACAACGTGGGAACACAGTTGGTGGGGACAAAGAAAGTACTCGAGACAGATGAGATTGGAATAATTCTGACAGACCAATATCCAGGCATCAATTCAAAAGAATTTAAACAGTATTTGCAGGAGAATAACATCAAACTAATATTTACAGCTGTGAATACGCCATTTTCGAACGGCTTGAACGAAAGATTAAACCAAACAATAGTAAATAAAATAAGATGTAAAATAAATGAGAAAAATAATAAGAGAACATGGACAACAGTAGCAAGAGAATGTGTACAGAAATATAATGAAACAGACCATTCTCTTACAGGTTTTGCACCAAAATATTTACTGGATGGTACAAATGTCAGTATATTACCAAATGAAATTAAAACAATAGAAAAGGAAGACAAGTGGATTGCTGATAGAAGATTAGCATTAGAGAATACAATAAAATCTCACAAGTACAACAAGAAAATATTTGATAGAAATAGGAAAATACAAGAGTTCGAGATAGGAGACAGTGTATATGTAGAAAATGGAAATAGACTGAACAGGAAAAAATTAGACGAATTAAAAATAGGCCCTTTCAAGATAATAGAGAAAATATCGAACTCCATTTATAAGATTGACACTGGCAACAGAAAAACAGAATCAACTTTATTCCACATAACAAAATTACAACCTGTTACGGCAGAAGATGAAGTGAAGTGATGAAGAAGATGAAGAAGAAAACGAATAGGTATAAAGATAACTTGCAGGTGCATTGTTTGTGTACGAGCCAATAATGCTCATACAGCAAATTACGTTTTACTTAATAAACAATATACATTTAATTAGTCGTAACTACACCTCCGTCACGCGGTGATGTGTTTGCAATAAATAAGTGCGGCTCTATACATAACTATTGTATTTACTAATAAACATTTTAACGTGTTACTAAGTGGTTTGGTGTTGCTCCTTATAACCTACAACAACTACTGGAGGATCGTCAACGGCGAAATACTCCAACATCTTTTTGGTCCTTCGAGCCGGATAGGGTCATTTGGTCCTGACTGGTCCTTGTGATCCTTCGAGCAACAAACAAAGGTGAGTCAAATCATTATTTGAATCATCGAACTTACAAACCAGCGGAGATTACGTCTACTGCTACAAACCTGCGGAGATTACGTCTACCGCTACAAAACCACGAAACAAGGAATAATCAGCGGGGATAACGTCCACTGCGATTAGAACTACACAACATCTATAACCAACTAGTAACCATGTCGAAAGAAGACTACCTCGAATTTGCAGAACTTATGACTAAGCAACAAAGTAGCTACGAAAACATCAAGGCTCTGCAAGCTAATTACAAAAAGGATTCTGCAAAGAGAAAGTCCATAGATTACCTTAACAAACGCATCGAAGCTTTACAATCCCTCTGGGATGAATTTCGGACAAATCATGAGGTCTTGAAGAAGTATGAGTCAGCTCAAAGCGACCATGACTACTTTGAGAAGAACATTTTCGAAATAACAAGAGGCATGTTCAACGAAACAATGCAGTCAATGAATCAACTACGTGACAACTTAAGGAACGGACCAGGATTTTCGGGTGTCTCAAAACCGAAAACCCCACAACCACAAGAAACACCGCAATTTGATACAACTGGAATACACCAACAATCCGGAGATGAGACAAACCATCACTTATCAATGCTGTTACGTAGTCAAATATGTAACTTCAACGCTTTGAAGCGAGCGGTCTCCAAAACTAATCTGGATGATATGAAAGAAAAGTGGCAACTTCAAGATCAACTAAACATACTAAGCTCTAAGTGGGAATCCATCGACAAAACCTTGGAAAATCGAAGCCTCAAGCCATAGCACAATTTCTTCACTTAGAAAAGGAAATGGCAACCAACTCCGAAACAGAAAATAGTCGTTCGAAGAACCCAATAGGAACTAGATTCGAACTATAATAATAATCTTTCATTTGAAATTATGTTATTTTGAAACTTTGTTTTTACTTATTATTTTACTGTTTTATGTTATATACTTTTACTTTATTTAACTTGTAACGCAATTTAGGGGATCTGAGTACGTATACATCTTTCCCTCGGGAGCATGTACGAGCCAATAATGCTCATACAGCAAATTACGTTTTACTTAATAAACAATATACATTTAATTAGTCGTAACTACACCTCCGTCACGCGGTGATGTGTTTGCAATAAATAAGTGCGGCTCTATACATAACTATTGTATTTACTAATAAACATTTTAACGTGTTACTAAGTGGTTTGGTGTTGCTCCTTATAACCTACAACAACTACTGGAGGATCGTCAACGGCGAAATACTCCAACAGTTTGTATTATATTATTTAGAATTTTCGTTCCTATGGGGGGGAGATGTAATGAAATGACCTCCTTGGAAATGACATTTCATTAATTTAATTTTTAAGCTGTGAATACGGAGTGACGTATCATTCAATGACAAATGATGTTTAGATTATTTTGTGCATTTTATTGTTATAAAAACTTGTAGAGAGATAATTAAAGGGATATAATTGAGGAGGCGATATTAGTGAACTTTAAATGTCGTTTCTTTGTTTTCAGGTGAGATAAAAGTGTAATTTTAGTTAAACGATAATTGTTATACTGTAAAAGCATGTTGAATAAAACAAATCTTTGTTTTCAGAGAAACAATTTGTGGTTTATTTCGAAAATCCTCAATAAAATCTATTATATATATTTGAAAAATTACGAAGTAACAATACCAAAATAATAAATACACCACAGTCATTCACTCATCTCACAAAACTCCAAATAGACAGACTGTCCATAATGTACTCATATATTTAAAATATAAAAAAGGATACCTATTGAAGTCTTACACATTTAATCGTGATTCTGAATGATGACAATTTTTGCTGAAAAACTTATAAGGGTTTAAAAAAAACACATTTCCTGGAACAAGTTTCTTGAAATATTGGAGTAAATAACGAAATTACCGAATGCCAACAGAGTTTTCTGGCGTTATCTCTATTTTTCGCGTTGCCTCTTCATCAAGCATCGCGTTGGATTGCGTTAGATGAGCAACAAGCCTTTAAATCACAGAAAAGATGAAAGACGTTCGAAAGGAAATACTTTCCGATATGTACTACAACGAGTGTCGCCGCTTGTCTCCCACCCTTTAACTCCACTACAGGCAATAAACCAATACGAACGAGTTGTGTCAATTATGAGCATGGTCATATTTTGATGCACGCCTACCCCACCCACAAGGCCATTCTACCCTTTCATCTATTCTGTGTTTTAAGCCATGCTCGACGTTGACGACAGGCGAATGAAAAAGGAGACTCTTCATCAAGACTGGTGACGATCTTCTTTTGTTAGTACAATTCTCAACTGCTTGCACTATTCGGGGAGATGTCGAATTCACATTTCTCAAGCTTCACTTCAGATTCAGATAAGAATGTAGTATCATCCTCAACTGCTTCTTGTATCGTTTGTTGAGCAGACGTATTACCCTCGTTGCTTTTGAGCTCTTGAGGTTGAGATGGCAATTTTGTTGTCTGCTCCTGTTCTGGTCTCATCTGATGTACAGATGGAGTCTTATTCGCATTGTCCTGGATTACTTGTTGTTGAAAAAGCATTGAAGTAACGTTCTGAACTGTTCCATGTCTGGTCTCGTGAGCTATGGGCACATTGCTAACTAATAATTGAGCAGATGTAGACGCTTCTTGCCTCATCCCCAAATCAGAGACTATAAACTGTTCCGAATTAATGTTTTCCATTGGATATGGAAAAGTTGATCTCTCAGAAGCAGTCGATTGCATTGCTAATCTTAATTCAGCGTTATTTACAATTGTGAAAATTTCATTTTTTATTTTAATTTGTTCTTGTATAGGAAAAGTTTTGACTGTTCTTGCCATGTTAATGAAAAAGCCTATAAGAGGATCCTGTTCTTCTGAGTATCTTGTGTATGTTGAATTTTCATTTATTTGAGTATTACGAATACTTTCTCTGTGTTTCAAATATTCTTGATCCTGTTCATCTGAGTATGTTATTGAATTTGAATTTATTTGAGCATTACTAATACTTTTTCTGTGTTCCAAATATTCTTTTGATGCTGTTGAAGTTTTTTTAGCTTTTCTGGTACTTCTCTTGGCACCCCATCTCTGAGAATCTAACGTGTCACACTGGGTAGATGGAATAGGAGATGTGACAGAAGACAATTGGCTATTTAGATCTGATTCTTCTGTGTTTGAACTTCTTTCGTCATCATGTAGATATGGTATCAAAAATTTTAACTCTTTATTGTATTTTGGGGGTTTCATTTTGATAGCCGCTTGACCACTTTTAGTTTTTCGCAACTGCAATGCTTTTCGATGATTATCTCTTATTTTTGTCCAACGTTCTTTGCATGCTTTACCTGCAAAATTAATGTATTTTTTTTTATATTTGGCTGGACATGCGTTTCGCTATTTGGCAGTTAGTGATAATCTAAGGTCGGAATTAGGTAGAGTTATTTAATACTTACACTGATTTCATACAGCGAAAGTTTAGAGTGGGATATGCCTCAAATCCCGAGATTATTTTATGAAACTCTATATATATTTTAGAGCAGATTTTTTTATGAAACTATGAGAAACATAGCAGAAATAATTTTATTAGTTCCTACATTAATGACAAGGAAGTGTAGAAAGTTAATCTCATCTAACTGAGACGTAGAGAAATTTATTTATTATTTATTAAGCTATTGCATAGCTTCTATCGCGGGCCTTGAGCGTGGAGACCGAATCCAGAAATTCCGTAACGAAAATAACCTAACACCCCCCACTCATTTGTTTTTTGAGCGTGGTGACCGATAAGAAAACAAATGAGTGAACAATCAATCAAAATTCAATTCAATGTGTGAAAGTGTAACTTCAATTTATATCAAAGAAAAAAAAAACAAAGGAAAAAGTACTGCATAAATAAAATAATTATAATTGCATAAGTTGATAAAAATGCTATGCAATAGCTTTACCGCGGCAGTCCCCGAGTGCCACACGTCTTTTTTTTTATTACAACTTCATGCAACACAATGGTACAAAGGCGGACTTAATGCCTTAGGCACCACTTCTCTACCAGTTAACCTAGGGTGGTGAAGAGAAAACAGGGCAGGTGCATAAAAAAAAGAATAGTTTGATAAGAAAACAAGTGTACAAATATTTATATAATAAACATACTTAAATATTCAAAGTCAAAGTCAAAGTCAAAGATTTATTTGCAGACAAATATGGTTATAAAAGTTCTTATAATGGTTATAATACAATGGTAGCTTAACATATTTGATCATAACATAATGACATGCAAATTTTTGTTAATTATAGGTAGGTTAATTAAAACTAATTAGATATTTATTATTTCAATAAGTCAAATTATCATTAGTATTAATTAAATTTGAATTGGAGGAATTCTTTTATAGTATAGAAGGGATTCTCAATCAAAAACCTGCGTAAAGCCCTTTTGAAGCGGACCATTGGGAGTTTCTTAATTCGATCTGGAATTTTATTATAAATTTTAATGCACATAGGGTAACAACTTCGCCTATATAGTTCCGTTCTCATTTTAGGATTAATCAACCTATTAGGAAATCTAGTTTTGAATGTACATTTATCTCCCAATTTTTCAAACATTTCAGGATGAGATTTAGTAAATTTACAAATTTCCTCAATATAGATACCGGTTAATGTTAGTATTCTAAGTTTCTTAAACAGTGGTTTACAGGATGTGAGTGGGTCTACATTACAAATCGCACGTATACACCTCTTTTGTGCGATAAACGCTCTTCCGAGATGCACCGAGTTTCCCCATACCAGTATACCATAACGCAGTATTGAACCAACATATGCATGATAAGCCTGTAATGTGGCTTGTCTACTTGCTAGGTTAGATAATCGCCATAGAACATAAGCAAACTTACTGAGTTTTCCACATATCATATCAATATGACCGATCCAGGAGCATCTCTCATCTAGAACTATCCCAAGAAAAGTCATACTATCCGATTGTTGTATTTGTCTATCATTATATGTGATGTTTAAATTAATTTTATTCCAATTTTTGTTAAGAAATTGTACATATTTGGTTTTTTCTATGTTAGGTTTAAGATTATTCTTTTCCATCCAAGATATAATTTTGCTTACGGTACTATTTATTTCCTCATTATAGTTTTCTTTAGTTTTAGGGATAACTACGGACACATCGTCTGCAAAGAGTATGCAAGGATAGTCAGTTACTTCTGTCAAGTCATTGATATATAACAGAAAGAGTGGGGGTCCCAAAATACTGCCCTGTGGGACGCCTGTACAATTGTGACCCAGTCCGGATTTAAATTTTATTTCATCATTTTGATTTGGTTTGTCCACAGTCACTTCCACAAATTGTGATCTGTTTGTAAGGTAACTTTTTAACCATGCATTTGCTTTACCACGTATTCCATATTTGTCACATTTTTTTAGTAGTAGCTCATGCGATACAAAGTCAAAGGCTTTTGACATGTCAAAAAATACAACAGTGGTCGGGATTTTCTGGTCAATATTTTTAGTAACTAGGTTAATTAAGTTAAATGCCGCTGTGGTTGTCGATTTCTTTTTTTGGAATCCATGTTGTTCATATTTCAAGATTCCGAACTTATCGAAAAAATTTAATAACCTCTTATGCATGACTTTTTCGTAAATTTTCGCCAAAATAGGCAATAAGGCTATCGGTCTGTAATTATCAACAAGTTTTTTATTACCTTTTTTATGTATTGGTTTAATAACTGTCATTTTCAATTTCTCAGGAAACACTCCCGTGAATAATGACAAGTTTATTAAATGCACTAGTACCGGACTAATAATAGGGCTTATATATTTTATAAGTTTCGTTGGTATTTCATCATAACCTGTTGAGTTTGTATCCCGGAGTGATTTTATTACTTTTTGTATTTCGTCATCATTGGTGGGCATTAAAAACATACTGGAATTAATAGGATCAATGTCATAATTATTAGTATTAATGTCAAAATCGTTGTTCGTCAAATATAAATAATAGTCATTTACATAATTGGCAATGTCCGTGGGGTCTGTTAGTGGTCCGGTTTCAGTTTCTACCTCGTTAATATTTGACTCATAAATTTGATTATTATTGGAATAATGTTTTATTAAGTCCCATGACGCCTTACATTTATTTTTGGCACTAGCTATGTAATTAGAATTATGAATTTTTTGTGCTTTTTGTATACATTTTTTAAGTAATTTATTATATTTCAAGTATTTTAGTTTATTATCTCTATCTGAAGAGAAATAGTATTTAAAACGCAAGTTCCTTTTGGTTTTAGTTGATTTTTTAATACCTTTGGATATCCATTTTGCATATTTTTTCACCAGGTTGACTTTGATCTTGACTTTAGGGAAGCACAAACCAAAAAACATAACAAGTGTATCGTGGAACTGATTAAACGCACTGTTGGCTTCCTGATCAGAAAAAACTTCAGTCCATCTTAACTGTGAAATACAGTTAAAGAACTTTTCTTTATTTTCGGCGCTAAAATCTCGCTTATGAATTATACGAAAGCGTTGAGGCCAAACTTTACTGTCTATTTGTATGGATATCATCTGAGCTGTCTCGTGATCTGACAGTCCCAGCGGTATAACCTTACATATTGCATCCTTACAGTTACTTATTATTTGGTCTAGACATGCGTTTCTTCTTGTTGGTTGTTTTATATGTAATGTTAAGCCAAAATTATTTACAATCCTAATTAATTCGTCTATACATTTCTTATTTCTATCAATTTTTTTACTCAAAATGTCAATGTTAAGATCACCTACTATTACTACTTGTTTTTTTGATTTATTTCGAAGGTTGCACAACATTACTTCTAAATTACGTAAGAAAATAAATGGGTTTGAGCTTGGCGTACGATATAAGGCTATTATTATAATGTTATATTGCAAGAGTTCAATTCCGCAACATTCAAACTCATTTTCAGACGCATATTTTTTCAATTGCGTCAGTATTTTGTACTCAATGTGATTTAAGCAGAATATACAAACACCACCTCGCTTTTTATTCTTTCTTGAGTACCAGTCTCCTAATTTGTAGTCATTTAATGCAACGCTACTCTCCTCACCCGCTTTAATAAAAGTCTCCGTTAAGCACACTACGTCAATAACTAACTCCTCATTCAGGAACGAATCAATTGCAATTTCTAACAGTTCTTTTTTACTTCTTAAGCCGGCAATATTTTGATGAAGCACATTTATTGAGTGACTATTAATAACGTCAATGGACTTTACGTCTTTTACCTTACCTAGCTCAGTAGCATACAAGTTCTTAAGTGGTTGATCACAGAGCGTTTTAGTTGTCGGTAAAATATTACTAGTACCTGCGAAAAAAGGTATTATTTATGGTGCTTTTATAGTTATATGATCTTTTTGGTCGGTAAGTAGGCTTTGTGTCTAGGCTTGTAGTAAAATATGTAGATAAATCAGAGCATTTCGATTGAGCAGTTGGGTTTTGCTTAAAGTTTAGGTATTTACTTTTATAATCAATCGTATCAATCAGAACGTTCAGTTTATGACAAGTATTGCTATGAGTACGTAAAAAGTAACAATTTTCGTTATTATTACATATCAGTTCTAAATTATTATTTAGTAACTTTACATTTAAATATTTATTTTCCAACACACTTAGCATAATAATTGGAATGTTTTTATATTTTTTTATAAACACATATAATTCATTTAGCATAATAGTAGGGTTGTAGTCATTTTCTCCTATACAGATAATAATTTTATCAGAAGATTTACAAGTCAACTCCGTGTCTAACAGTTGCTGTGAGATTGCATTGTATTTTATCATTCCCTGTACACAGTACCTTTCGTATGAACTATTAGATCTTAAGTCAAGTAGGCGTGTAGTTAAGCCCGTAATTTGCTGGGTTCCAAGGATATGTATTTTTCTCTTTGGATAGTAATAATTGCTTTTTAGATGTGAATTAACAGTTCTAATAGTTTTTTTCTTATCATGCTGCACGATAGTTTGAGCGCATTCCGCATTTATCTTTTTGAGTTTTGGCTGTTCTTCCGTATTCAGTGTAGTAGTCCCATTCGTTATGTGGGCTTTTTGAGTCCTATTATGTAACGAGTTGTTAGGTTTCCTTCCCATTGCAAGTTCATAGTGTAGTTGGTTGGTTAAAATCTTTGATTCGTTTAACTTTCTAGATTTCCGTTTAGGAGTACTAACTTTTGGTGAAAATATTTTACTTAAACTATTCATTTTGGTCTCTTGATTTTGTAATCTTTTCTCTAAATCATTTTTTTCAAGTATTAAGTTTTCAATTTCTTTATGAGCACTCTCTAGCTTTTCCTTTAAGTCTCTGACGGTTTCCTTTAAATCGGTAATATCTTGGCAATTCCATGTAGATAAGTCAGGTAAACTTCTTCCCATGGCATTAGAGTCGGTGGATAAGAATGAATTATCTTCAATACTAGTTACAGAGGCATTTAAATTAGCAATTCTTCTTCGACATGTGATATAATCATCCGTGTTTTCCATGATTGAGGATTTGTAAAATTATTAAAATAGATAGAAAACAAGAATTTAGTACCCAGATTAGCAGTAATTTTCAGACAGTGTCGTTGCTGCACTGCACTGCTGAGTGTCGCTGCACTGCACCGTTGAGTATTGCTGCACTGCACCGTTGAGTATTGCTGTACTGCACCGTTAAGTATTGCTGCACTGAACCCCTGAGTCTCGCTGCACTGAACCCCCGAGTCTCGCTGCACTGTACGGTTGAGGATTGCTGCACTGAACCTTGAGTCTCGCTGCACTGCACTTCTGATACCGAGCTTTGCTGCACTGCACCATCAATACCAATGGCGCCAAGAGCTAGTTACGTTATCTGCTTTGGCAACACTGTTTTTAGGGTGTTGATCTGCCGAAAGGTGGCGTTGTATTCCACTGTTTTAAATAAAAAACGGAACGCTTTTGCAGGAAATTTTAGAAATAACTATTTCAATGGGTTTTCTCGACAATTATTCCAAGTGATATTTCTAATATTCAGTTAGAACGTCACAATCAAGTTCAACAAGCACTTACAACGTCTTGATTCCCAATTTACAAGTCACTGTTTGGGTCACTTAAAGTCACTGTTAATATAGTTTTAGGTGCACAATAATCGTGGATAACACTTTCACATATGGAAAATGTGTTCGGATTCACTTTGTTGAAGAATTCACAGTTCATAGTTGAGTTTAATGATTTTTAAATATAAATTTAGCAGGAGCACAGTCAAAAGCAATGTTTACGTGTCAGCGCCATCTGGCGGTTTTTTTTTTAAAATTATTATTCAATATAATATAAAGCTAATATAATTTATATAAGGTAAATGAAAGGATTTTTGAGACTACTCCGCTATTTGTGTTGAAAATGAAGCCGCAACTTCCACTTAAATGCATACCGACTGGAAAAAAAAATAGAAATCTTTTTCAATTTAAAATTCTAATAAAAATTTTATGTTAATTATCTTGTTATTTGTCTTATCCTTCTCTGAGGTTATTATTATTATTTATTTGTAATATTGTTGGCCATACGGGATTTTTCATTAGAAATCCCGGGAAGATAAATATTAATATCAACATTTCACTGCCGTACATGAATAACTTTACCTAATTCCGACTTATGGTGAAAATAAAATAAAACACGCAATAACTTTATGCTTACACTATTATGCTATAAGCTAAAACTATATAAATTTAATAAAAACTAAAATACATACATATAATATATGTGTGTTAACATAAATAAATAATATATATTAAGTATAACAAATTAAATCAACTACTTACTAAAATAATTACTACTTTAATAACATATTGTATAAAAATAGTTTAACTAAACGTACAACTTATTAATTTTAATAAATTATATTAACTTTAAGTCTAAATAGTCACGTAAAATAATTTTATGTGACTATTTGGAAGTATGCGGAACAGAGTGTAAAGTCCCACATACCTCCGTTGAAAAGGGTGGATCCTCCGACCAGACGGTCGGTATGTCTGGTGGGCAACTGCCCGAGGTAGTCAACACTACAATAAAATTCTCAACTACATTTCACCGAGATCGCGCCTGTTTCAATGATTCCATATATTGTGCAGGTTGCGCACACACTTGAGGTACAAAACTACAACGATTTTACTCATAAAATCGGCAGTGTGGCAATAATGTAATGCAACAATTATTGTTACAATATGTAGCAATTGTTAAATAAATCATTATAATTATTTAACAATTCTTAAATAAATAAAAAAGACAATTAAAACAAAATCAATCAATAAAAAAATGCAAAAAAGGAAAAAACAAATTCAAACAATTCCTACATATTGTAAGTAATTAAAACTGCCTTTAAAAAATAAAAAGAAAACAATAATCTGAGACTACCTTGGATAATATATAGGTACGTACATACCTATATTGTAAGACAATAAGATCGCAGCGCCATCTAGCGTCCGACTATAAAACTTTATGGAAACAAGGAAGACAATAGTATATTTTGATACAAGTTGAGAAAGTTTGTCATGGAGACCGAAACGGCATTCGCCCGAGCCGTAGGCGAGAGTGTTTTGGAACCGAGTGTATCAAATAATGTTTTTAGAAGACACAGTGGTCAAACGAGATACGCTATTCCTACATAATTAAAAAAAATCATCATCATCATCATCAGCCTTTTTAATGTTCTCACTGCTGGGACTCAGGCCTCCTCTCTAGGAGAGGGAACAAAAAAAAATACATAGGTAAATAAAGCTAAATAGTTCAGAAATACACTTCGTGCACTAAAAGAATAATTCAAAATGAAATTTTGTGGGTTTTATAAAAAACTTATAAAAACGTTATAAAACAACCAGTCATAGCTATCACAATAAACGTCAGACATTTCAAGTTATTATTATGTTAATAAAAAAATACTACTTAACAAGGAAAAAATACTATTTTATTCTATTCAGGGGTTAGTTACCCAGAATTCTTAAAAGATGCAGGTTATGACCGGAGTCCAGTACAAAAACGTTACGTCATCTTTAAATATTAACTCACCATTTTCATCCAATATTTCTCCAATTTCTTCCCAAATATTGTCTCGCCTCTGTTGGTTATGATAATGTTTATGTTTAATATTGTAAAGCTCTTCATGTCTTTCCACTAAAGTAATTAGAACTTCTTCGTTCATCGTGATTCGTTGCAACAAACACGTCAGCACTCGAAGCGATCGGGATCCGAATTTATAAAAAGGACTCTGTGAGCGCGTTGCTCACTACGGGTGACGGCATCGGCAGAAATACCGATCTCTGGAGCAGTGCCGGTGTGTAACTCTTTCTGAACTGACTCACTGTTCCAAAACATTTTAGTGTTCCGAAAGATTGGAACGTCAGTAATGTTATTTTTATTATTGTTCTGCACTTAAATTTTAATCTAATGTAATTTAAATTGCATGCTTGTAATTGGTTTGTTTGCACTATACTATCTTCTGCAAGATAAAGGAAAAATAATTGTAAATAAATTGTTGGTATGCCTTAGTAATAAAATAAAAATAAAATAAATGTTTTAAATGCATCATTTGGAACAATTGGAACACTGAAACATTCTTTACTTTAATGTGACCTGCAGTCTTTTTAAAATTCAAATTAAAACGTGAATAGTGTAGGTACCTAAATGTAATTAATGACCTGAATTAAAAACATCTGCTTAAAATTATTCTTTAATCAAAATTCAATTAAATAAACATGGTAGTGTATAAGACGCGACAGAACAGATCATAATTCATAACAGTCAGTCGGTGTCTGTGTTTGTATCTTTATGATTCTAAATTATACATATCATCTAACATTTCTCTGTCTCAGTGTAACAATGATGCGACGTAACCTATTTTCATTCATTTGAGCCGATATTCCAAATGATACATATCACTGTTCCGGAACATTTCAGTGATTCAGATACAAATGTTCCAATCGCAAAGATGATACACTGCCCACGCCTAATGCGCCGATCCAGTGCTCGCTGTACCATAGAAATCAATACAAAGCATTGAATCCTTTCACTCCGTACGGTCCGGTTCCGACGCCCCAACGCAGTGGACGCTTAGCTATACATCCGTACTTAGATACGGTATTATAATATGGGGTAACTCAGTAGATTTTGACAGAGTTCATAAAGCTTTACAAAAACTGTACTCGAGCCATCTGTGGAGCTCACTTTTTAGATAAATGTGACTGTGACACACTATTTCAAAAACTTGAAGTTCTAACTTTGTCATGTTTATACACGGTGTCTTTGACATCGGTGCACAAATATGATGGAATTTTTCGTCAGATTTTTCATAAAAAGAAATACTTTTTAAATTTTAACTCTGTAAAATCGTTATTCTAACCCGCCCCGATGATATATTAAGTAATAAAAACAAAGAAAAAATGATATTTAATTTAATAATTAAAAAGTTACCGGGGTAGATAAAATCGTGGTAATGCTGCCAGTCTTCTGGGCACATTCCCGGATGACAGCGATGTGGAGGAGTACTTCGACGCCTGAGTGCACTTTGTGTTTTTGTATTTTATTTATGTACGTTAGGTATTCATTTAGGTTTTGGTATAAATAGTTTAAGTTTGTTTGTTTATGTAGCGGTAACGAATTATTTGCAAAATAATAATACTTATTTTTTTTATCACTAATAAATTAAGATAAAATCGTTAGTCTAATCAATCCCGAAGACGTTTTTAATTTTTAATGAAATACTTTTTTTTTGACAAATAAGTTTAAATAACGATTTTATACAGTTTAAATGGAAGAATGAAAAAAAAAAACACCGAAGAAAAATTCCACCTCTGGGTGTTCAGAATCGTGTATTGGATCCATGGTACGCGTTTGTGCTTCGATGTCAATTTTTGAAATGTGTGTTTTTGTTAAGAAAAAAACTGCAATTTATTCAATGAGAACACTGACAAGCCAAATAGCTGAACACGAGACAGACTTCGAATGCCACCGATAAGACAATTTTTTTTAATTTTTCGCAGCTTCAAAATGTTGGAACAATATCCCCCCTCCTATAAAATTCAGTAGAAGTTGCTCGGCTTTCAAATCAAAATTAAAGTTATTTTTGTTAGATCATCAAATTGTCTTCCAAGATATTCGAGCCGACATTTCAGCCATTTGATATGTAATATTTTATAGTTCTATCAACTATTTACCTGTCTCGATTTTAGCATTTGTTATTTATTTATTTCAGTTATCAATTTTTACACATGTTTTAATTTTTTATACTTTTTGTTGTTTTATTGTCTTTTTAATTTTACTTATGTTATCAATTGTTTACACTCTTGTTTCTAATTTTGTTAAATGATATCTTAGCTATATTTTCTGTTTTAAATGGGCACATAAATCTTTTTTGGACTGTTTTTATAAATACAAATCGTAACTTCTTCTCTTAGCTGGTCTATACACAGATTTTTTTTTTTTGGTTTTTAATAAATATTTTCTGTTTGAGCATATGGCACCCAAGGGCTGCAGCTGAAAATCAGCGTCAGGTGGTAGCCTTGTGTTACCATTTGGCATTATGCTGAGCTGAGGCCTTTTTGGCATTACTCAATGTACCATGTGTTTAATTTTAAGGTGTTTCCGTTTTTGTAATGCTAATTAAACGCAATTTTCTTTCTTTCTTTCTTTAATAAAAATGTAGCGATACTGCATGTCGAATATTATTTACAATCATTTACCAGATAGTTTTCAAGACTAACCACTGACTATGTTTGAAAATGCTTTTCAATCTGTTACTATTCAAAATAAAACAAGATTTTAATGAAAATCATTTTATCGTAGCAAGCTCTTATAGCTCGGTATACCTATATAATTAATGCTCGTCAAGACGAATCATACGAGCCCAAACTCGATGAGGTTGTGTCGTTTAACTATCAAGTTCCTATAGCCACCTTCAAGTTACATCATCAGATCTGCTCCACGTCATAATGATTTTGCATTGTCATCTGATTTACACATGCATGCAAAATTTCAGCCCAGTCGGTAACCGGGAAGTTAGTCAAATTTAATTTGCAAGATTTGATGACAGACAAACATCGGGACAGGTGAAACTAAATAAAAGCTTGTAAAATGCGGTCAACTCGAGGTTAAAGTTAAGGTGCATTTAGATTTATTAATTACTAGCTTTTGCCCGCAACTTCGCCCGCGTAGGTACATAAAATATATGCCTATGTCACTCAGGAATAAAGCAGCTTTCGATCGGTGAAAAAATTTTAGCAATTGGACCAGCAATTCCAGAGATTACCTCCTACAAACAAAAAAAAAAAAACACAAAAAAAAACTTTACCTCTTTATTATATTAGTATAGGCTGTGTTACTTTTTGGTATAGATACAATAAAGTTTATTCTATTCTATTCTATTGTACATTTTCATAAAACCGTTCTTACGTGATCATAATGTTATTACACGTCTTTCTCCAAATATTTTGGGATACACAAGATATCTTTCTTGTGAATATTATCTACGAGAAGTAAATTACAGAATTACCGAATGCCAACAGAGTTTTCAGGCGTTATCTCTCTTTCTGACAAGTCAATAGAACCTGTAATTAGCAAGTTAGAGTAATTAACGACACTGGACACTGGCAGGATATGCTGAGCAAATTAACTGTTAAAAGTCAGTTTTAATTATAATAATTTATTTAACAATTCTTGTTGGTCTAGTGGTTAGTGACCCTGACCACCCAGGACAAATGTTTGTGTGATGTGCATAATCATTTGTTCTGTGTCTGGGTGTAATTTATCTATAATATGTATGTATTTAGAAATATATAAGTATGTTTAACAGTTGTCTAGTAACCATAACACAAGCTCTGCTTAGCTTGGGACTAGACGGCGTTGTGTGATAGTTGTGGAATATTATTATATTATATTATTATTATTATATTATGACGTAAAATTCGTGTAGTGTGGAATCTAAAGTATCTGCGCAACTGGATAATATGTGGTATCTTTGAAATAGGCTCGTTCGTTTCGGGTTTAATGAATTAATATCTAAGCCAAACACATATCAGCCTTATAATGTTCCCACTGCTGGGACTCAGGCCTCCTCTCTAGGAAAAGTTATGGGCCGTATTCCACCACGCGGGCCCAGTGCGGGTCTTGTCTTCAAATTTTTGGTTCTAGGACATGCCGGTTTCCTCACGATGTTTTCCTTCACCGTTTTGAGAGCATTGGTGATGAAATAAATTACACAAAGTAATGCGCCTGCCTGGGTTTGAATCTGCGACCTACAACTCGTAAGTCAGAATTGTTTCCACTCACTCACATCACTGCTCGAGCCAAAAAAATTTTTAATTAGAATAAACATTTAAACGGCTTGTTAGAAAAGCTCTTGTCAATATTTAAGTAAAGTCTCAATAAATAATTTTCATAAACAGCAAAGTTATTAGCGTTTCTTTATATCCCAAAATGTTACAAAATTTATGGAAATATTGTACAGGCTATTGATTTATGAATGAATAAATGACGATCAAAATGGAAAAACACTGCGCATAGCATTTTCTAGTAGCAATTGTTATTATGAATGATTGATTCTATTATGAATTCAGCACTTATGACTTTTGGAGGACAATTTTGGGAGTTCGTTTTTTTTTTACTTTTGACTATAAAAAATATGATCAGAAACGGGTACGGATTGTTACCTATTATTTTTTGTAAAAATTAAAAAACAACTTTATTTTTTGAATTACGAAACCTGAAACAGGTGTAGTATTTTTATGTAAAGAATCTATGTACATTTCAAAACTGTATTATAAAAATTCACAAAGTTATAAGCCAGTTATGTTACCTTTTTTTTATGGTGGGAAAAAATCATGCATTGACATCCCCCGCTCTTGGGCGGAGCGGGAGATAGTGTCAGACTCTTACTGACTAAAAGACCCACCGCGTTCCTTCTAGCCTTCATACCAGGCTCGAGCGCCCTTTCGGATAACCCTGGCCCCAGTAGGTTTCGACCCGATTGGGTCACTGCTGTTGCTGACAACTCTTTGATGCGCGCGGGAACAGTGCGCGCCGTCGACGACTTGGGCTTGGTCCGGACAGTTACCGGCCGGCCGGACAGTGAGCTACCCATTGCTCACTGTCCGCAAGCCCGCGCCTACGGTGGCTGGAAATCGGGATCAGAATACCGGTTGCGGCGGCGGCGGCGATAACACCGTTGCCTGATGCAGCCAGTTATGTTACCTGGGGCTTAGGTCTGTTATTTTTATAAATTCGTCATTCCAACACGATCCCATTGTCATTTTGCTAAAAGTTTGTAATCTGCTAATTCATAATGATCGATCATTGATTGGTCAATGGTTTTGTAGTAGAATTGTGGTAGAATGATAATATCGAGCTTATTAAAAACACTAATTGCGCAATGACGTCGTAATGGTAGGTCACTGATCAAAGGAACTGTCAAAATTTTTGCAGATTACCGCATACGTCAGATATTCGTTTGTCATTAATGTACGAGATTACCATTATATGCCACTACTTCCAATGGAGTGTCAGTGGTTGACCACCGGAAAGTCATAGTGACGCCATTATATTAGTAGATTAACAAAACTTGTCAAAATCGACAATTAGGAAATCAATGATAGACCATTCTAACATCATTGTAAAAGCAGACTTGAGGCCCTGGTTGGCGACATAAATACATGCTCACCGGGCCATCCAGGCTACTGAGGGCTGTTTTGCACTTGCTCCCTGCTGTTTTCTGGCGTCTAATACCATTTATGGCCAGCCGTGATCTGTGTTGTACTTAGGGCGGTGGTGTCCATCCTATGACCATTTTAAATATTTTTGGGAAAAGATATAACATGGTGTAAAAACTATTGGAATCCATTCAGTTACTGATTCTGAACAAAATATATTCAGATTTCGCATAATTACTAAAAATAATCTACACTAATATAATAATGAGTTTGTTTTCTTTTTTTGTTTGTAGGATGCAATCTCTGGAAGTACTGGTCCGATTGCTAACATTTTTTCACCGATAGAAAGTTGCTTTATTCCTGAGGCTATAATTGTAGTGCGGTAATTTAGGATTGCATCGCCACACCCTGTAGTCACACCCCACATCGCAGTATTGATCGCGGCTCAGACCTGCGCAGTGCACTAGCTGTCTAGACCAGACTTGCTTTGTGCAACGCCGCAGTGCGTCACCAGCCGTCTGGCGTGCATGGCGTGTTGCTGCTCCGAGCTGCCACGGGGGCTTCGGGCTTCTGGAGCCCTATTCATATCTTCAGAATCAAAGGTAAGGCTTTCAATACCTCTTTTTATTTGTTAAATTCTATATTAGGCAAATAGATATACCATTTTGAGTTCATAGCACTCTTACTTATTATAAAATTTTAAATTTCAGAATAGAAAATCTATTTTGAGAAATCTACTTTTACAGAGAGTGAATCCATCAATATATTTTTTTTATTATGGATAGGCTCGCATTTGACCACTGTCTCACCTGATGGTAAGCGATGATGTGGTCGACGATGGAACACGCTTGCTTAGAAGCAATCTATTCACTCTTGACTTAAAGACCCCTAGGTTATAGCTATCAGGAAACACAGACTCCGGCAGGGAATTCCACTCCTTACTGTACGCATAATGAATGTGTTCCCAAAATGCTTTGTACGTTTGGGTGGGATGTCCACCATGCACCAATGGAGCAACGCCGTACGTCTTGTGGTCCGATGATGAACAAACAGCCTAAAGCTGTACTGTACCCCTAGCCAAGTTGCTAACCTGCAATCGGTAACGCTAGTAGAAAGTTTCAAATGTACGGGAATGACGTCATCTCAACGCTCAGTCACTTGGTCAGAACAAAAGAATTGGCGGCGCGGCCAACTCGAAGCGTTCGGCGCAAGGGAAACGGTTGTAATTTGACTAAGGGGCTGTAGCGGTCATTTATTCTTATAGCTATAGAATGGTGTACTGGGTCTGTAGTCGTTTGGGCCCGCTCGGTTTGGGTCCGCGGGATCAATCGACACAGTCCCATTTTGAAGGTGTCGATTGGACCCACCGGCCAATTTTAATATAAGTACAGTCATGAAAGAAAGTCAAATCTTTTAGTTTTATTTTTATGACTTAACAAACGTATATACCTAATATTATTTATATTACTGAGAATAAATATTTTTGATTTATTCAATTACGTACTTACACTTACGTGCCACATTTGTCTACAAACATTAAAACTACATATTTTTTTCCTGTAATAATACCTAAATTAAGTGTACGAGCACTACTAATTTCAAGGTCAAGCATTTGGGCCTTTTACGGATTACCTGCTCGGGTCATCCAATCATAGGCCTGCTTTTTCAATATCTTTAATAAACTTTTACATCTAACTGAATTGCGTTTTATTATATTTTGACTTACCACTTTTGCACTTAACTGTATCCACCAGTAGCTTTAAACAATGGTTTTTTTTTTAAATTTGTATATGGGCCCAATCGACCACCAAAAATACATAAAATAAATTGTGTGGTCGTTTGAGCCCGCGGGACCAACATCGAGCGAGCCCAAACGACTACAGACCCAGTATTAAGTATTTATAACATCACTATACTTATAAGATCGTCCAATTATACCAAACAAATAAAATTATCACACTACTTGGGAGTTAAATAAATAAAACCCTCTCTGCATTCGGGATTCAAACTTGGGAACCTTTGTTTCGTTCGGAATTCAACCAACGGTTCGCGACTTTAAGACACTGTTTTATCCCCTAGTCACACAATCTATATTATCTATTTTAAATGTAAGAAGTTTTTAGTTCTGCGCGCATCACGTAATAAGGTACAAAATCAATGTAGATAACTTTTATACTTGTAACATAAAAATAGTGTGGCTTTGTTTATATCGAAAGATATACTACGTTCATTGAATAGGTATTAAGCGGTATGAAGTTCACCAAGTTAGCTAGTAATATAATATAATAACTATTAATAATACAATAAAAAAGAGGTGAGGAAACCGGCGTGTCTTAGAACCAAAAATTCGAAGACATGTGATATCCACCAACCCGCAAGGGCCCATTCCTTCTCCTAAAGAGGAGGCCTGAGTCCCAACAGCGGGAACATTATAAGGCCGACCACGCTATGTATGCTATGCTACAATTAAACAACAAAATAAGCTCGTCTCTGCAAGCAATTATGGCTTCTGAGCAATCTGATGATGCCGTAGCCTAAAAGTTATGACTATGATTAGTATATAATGTTTTCTGAATACGTCATTTATTTTATTTTTTGTTTTCTCTCTTTTTTATGCTCCTGCCATGTTTTCTCTTCACCACCCTAGGTTGACTGGTAGAGAATGCCTAAGGCATTAAGTCCGCCTTTGTACGTTTGTGTTGCATTAAGTTCTAATAAATAACTAAATAAATTAAATAGAATTGTGGTAATTTTCAGGTCTATGGAGTAACGAGCCGCCACAACCGCTCGTCTTTGCACGCTATCATGGCATCAGTGTACGAGTTGGGACTACGAGCTGTTACCAGGTCTGCATGCTGGCCAGACCTTCGGTACTGGGGATGGCTGAAGATAAAATTGAAGGTAGGTGTTCCAGTATAACTTACCTACCCAGGTGGGCACAACTGGTTATCAGAGCTGTCTTAGAAGTCTTTAAAATACATTGCAAATACAGGGGTTTTTATACTGGAAGACGCAGCGCTGGAAGGCCTATCACAAGGTGAACCAACGACTTGGTGATGGTCGCGGGAATCCGATCGGACGCGAGCAGCACAGGACTGGTCGTTATGGCGACACTTGGGGGAGGCCTAAGTCTAACAGTGGACGTCTTTCGGCTGAAATGATGATGATAATAACAAGGGGCTTTTTAATATAGGAAATCTTCAAATGACTTCCGACCCAAATACAGGTGAACTTTTTTTTAAGGTCAGAAATTATCTAATGAGTTCCTCCCAGGGTGTGGCAGACTTTTACTGGCTGAAACAAGGTCTATGTTCCTCCATTTGCACCATGGATAACCTTTTCAGAAGTCGACTCATGACTCCTTTAGACTTTGGCCCTGCTAAGCCCTTGCGGTTATGCTGACATCTCTTTGAGGTGCGCGTTGAACACCACGACTTGGGCTCGATCCGGACATTTACTGAACCTAACTTTTGCTCCTCATCCGCAAACCCACGATTATTATATGGTACTAACACTAAGTTTAAGAGTAGATCTTTGTTAGCCGAGGAATTCAAATAAATTATAACCATTTTATTCTGTTACTTTTCAGAGACCAGTTCATCAAGCCACAATACTCACCTACCACTTCTCACAGGATTCAATTTAACCGTAAACCCATGGGGTGTAAGTGGCTCTACCACCACCTGCAGAGCCAAAGTCAACCTCACCTGCCCGCGGTGCACCCTGCTGGAGACACCAACGAGGCTCTGGCGAACCCTGGTCTCCTGGTAGACGCAGACATGCTACAGTATATGCAGCGTATATGTAGCGTGTCTATAACATAGTGTTACAATGTTTACAATTCTATGTGTAGTTAATGTTGTGTGTATACGTAGATTTTGATACCAGTTTATATAAAAATAACCTTTATTTCCACGCTACTAAGTATAAAAATGATGCGAATAGGTACATAGGTCATACATATGCTAATTGTACCAACATTGAGTTAAATATAAGATTAGATTTAAGTTAGGTTAAGGAAATTGTTGTTTTATTTCAATAACCTTATCACCTCATCATCTTGTCATCATTGTCTCATCACCTTATCATCCTGTCATCATTAACTCATCACCTTATCATCCTGTCATCATTATCTCTTCACCTTATCATCCTGCTATCATTATTCGTCACCTAATCATCATGTCATCATTACCTTACCACCTCGTCATCCTGTCATTATCTCAACACCTTATCATCCTGTCATCATTACCTTATCACCTCATCAGCCTGTCATCGTCACCTCATCACCCTGTCTTTATCAATCAATTAAATCATTTGTTTCAAATACTACTTTCCGGAAAAAAAACTCTTTGTGGAAGGTTGTTCAGTTTCGTCTACTGAGCAAGCCCTTAAAGTTTGTGGAGGGTTGTCCCTTACGCCTTTTTTTATGGTGGGAAAAAATCATCCAATGACAACCCCTACTCTTGGGCGGAGCGGAAGATGGTGTTACTCTTACTGACTAAAAGACCCACCCTGTTCCTTCTAGCCTTCACACCGTGGCTCGAGTTCCCTTTCGGATAACCCTGGCCCCAGTAGGCTTCGACCCGACTGTGTCCCTGCTGTTGCTGTCAACTCCTTGAGCCGTGCGGGAACAGTGCGCGCCGTTGTCCGTTATACCTTGTAGTTAGGAAGAGGAGCGATCCCAGGCGGGGAGCGAAATCCGAAGGGGGAGGATTTACGCTATGGGGGTGTGTACACAATGCAGCGGCACGCCATTTTGATTTCCTATTGTTCTATGGATAGAATAGAAGATGGCGGCAAATTTATTCTAAGGGTAACTATTTGGGGAGTGAATTGGGAAGGTTTAGGATAAGATTCCGTTCCTTTTGTTACTGTTGCAAGACTCGGGCTTGACCGCTATCTCATCTGATGGAAAGCGACGAAGAGTAATTAATTTACACTTGACTTAAGGCCCAAGCGCCCGAGAAGTGCCATAAAACAGTAACTTCCTGAAGCCTACTCCCCGGTAACGGTAACGTTTGATAAAAATATATGTTTATTATAGATTCATGACCAACATTACATTTTTGATTTTTTCGTGAAGAAGAAAAAAGAAAAGAAGAAGAAAATATGTTTATTCTGCCTGAATAGACGGACACCTGCCTGAATAGATACAAAAAATATACAAAAAATGAAAAAATTAAATAAAAAAAGTTTCCACACCAGGCCATGTATGTATCGGGCTTAACTAGTCTATATTGCACCATACGACCATAGGCAACACAGTGCGATTAATACTTTTGTCTAAATAGTAGTTTATGTGACTAGGGGATAAAGCAGTGTCTTTAAGTCGCGGGCGGCATGTTGAATTCCGAACGAAACGAAGGTTGCTGATTTTAATCCCGAACGATAGTGAGGGATTTATAAAATTAACTCCCGAGCATTGCGAGGGAGTTAATAAAGAAACCTGAGTGAAGTGAGGAATTTAAGCCGCCCAAGACAAAGACAGCTTTATCCCCGTGTTGCATACTCTACTTTTTACACCATCTGTGAGATAATTGAGCAGTGGTGGCCGAGTGGTAACGGCCCCGACTTACGAGTTGTAGGTCGCGGGTTCGAACCCAGTGACATTCACCAACACGCACTGGGCCCGCGTGGTGGATTACGGCCCATTCCGTCTCCTAGAGAGGAGGCTTGAGTCCCAACAGTGGGAACATTAAAAAGGCTGGTGATGATGTGAGATAATTAAAAGACAATTTAGTCGACCAAATCATATTAGAGAAATATAAGTATTATATTTACAAGTTCATCAAACAAACAAACAAAATTCACTACTCCAAGATTCTATAGTTTCAATTTTCTATAATGCTCCCGTGTCGTCAGTACGCACATTTTATTCTATTTTCTTTTTTTTTTGTTAGTGGCCAGTTTGAATCATAGTGATTACATACTCTTAGGGCCATATTTCACCGGGACGCCACTGGTAGCGCAACTGGTTGCGCCACCAGTAAAATGTATAGAGCTCTATAGAGCGTTACTCACCTGGTGTCTGTTTGGTAGCGCAACCCATTTGGCGGCGCAACCAGTGCGGACACCAGTCCGGCCGCCAGTCACGCCCCCCACCAAAGAACGTGTATAATAAGATGGAAATCTAACCTTTGAAAACAATAATTAACCAACTGTAAAACGTTAGTGACAGTGAACCAAGAATCTTGTACAATACAATCTGGATTGATTACGACAACCTTAAAGATGTAATAAAGAAGTACCATACAAGAATCTTTATCCCTTTCTACCAGTGTGTATAGACTAGTTCGTACTACGAGACATTCTGTTCTAAAGAAGTTCAAGATGTTATTAAGGACGCTTTGACCGTTTTAGACAAATATCTCGTTTTTTCGGGTACCATTATAATGCACCAAGAATCATAACTATGAGGATGTCACGGTATCAAATAAAAGATAATATACATATTCATCTCTAGGGTGGCATAAAAAAATATTATGGTTTTGTATAAAACTTTCATATAGTTAAATACGATTTTACCAACGCACTAATCAAGAAAATTACAAAATACAAGGGTCTGAATAGGTCGCGTAAGCTAAATCCAGTGCACATTTTTAGCTTAAAAATCATAAAATACCACAGCTTATATAGTCTTCTACACCTTTAATTAATTATTTTGAACTTACATAAATAACTTTATGATTTATGACCAAAATAAAACCACTCTAAAAAAATCTTCATACATTTTTCATTGAACCCACCACTTCCAAGCCTCAGTCCGCGCTGAACGCGTCCGCGTTCTGAGAAGCACGGGCCGTTTCGCTTTCTTTAAAAAACGTATACTGCGATTGTATGCATTGATACTTTTTCGAAATAAAATTAAGTACCTAGTTATGAGTATAAAAATAAAAAACGACTTGGGAATTTTGTATAATATTTAATCATTAAAAAAATACTATTCGATACTTTTTATAAGGTTCTTCTACTAGTAAATAATTATCAAGATCCCTTCATCAACCTTGATTATTAAACCTGTGTTAGCTACATCAGATTTAATTTTACCCTAATAATTAGCTAAGTCGTTTGACTTTTTAGACAGACTCTACCACACTTTTTTTTAGAATTAGACAGGTATTGATTTACTGATATAGAATGAAACTAAAAACAATATTTTTAACAACTTTAATTGAGTAAATTGATATGAAAGTCATTTTTGGGGGTTGTGGCTACGAATATATCATTCTTTTAATTGAAGAAGGTGGATGTAATTTTTTTTAACTGACTTCAAAAAAGGAGGAGGTTCTCAATTCGATTGTTTTTTCCTTCTAAATTCGATGGAGACCCATTCCCTCTCCTAGAGAGGAGGCCTGAGTTCCAGCAGTGGGAACATTAAAAAGGCTGATTATGTATGTGTGTATATCTATAGGGATTTTGGTGTTTTTACCAAGAAGTCTCTGTATTCATACATACATTACATACATTCTACTACAGTCAAAAAGTATCATTTGATGAAGTTGAACTGATGAACAAGACCAATAATGGCCAATTAAATATACAAAAAATTTAACAAAAATATATAACCATAAAGTTGGTACAAAACTATAGAATCAAACCAAACTAATAGTTAGTTTTTTAACAAAAACTATCTATAACAACAATTCGTTACTTATGTTTGTTTTACAGTAACTGTAAAACGATCAAAATAACTTTAAATTCGGAAGTCGGTGTTAAATAAAAAAATATACCAAAAACATCGACTTCCGAAATTAAAGTTATTTTGATCGTTTTAGTGTTTTTTTGTGTATTCTTTATTCAAGTCGAGCCGATTTCGACTATTCTGCCAAGTCCATAGTAAATTGGAAAAACAAGTGTGTTTATAGAAATCTAAGTAAAGTGAGAATATTAAAAGCCGTCCAAGACAAAGATTGTAATAGCAAATGTACTGAAACATACTAGGTGAAATACCTTTAAGTGTTACTTTATTTAACCTGTTTTTTCTTTATTTTAAGCTTAACAAATTACACCTTATCAGTGTGGAAATAAATAAATAAACTGGTTTTCATCTGTTAACTCAATAAGGTTCAATTGAAAACTAGCATTAGGTAAAAAACTATATTTATAATTCACAATAGGATCCCTAAATTGATAAATAGTTTTCACACACTCGCAATATTTTTGAAAGACCTATCTAACGACATCCCACATTATGGAATAGTCTACAAAACAAAATAAAAAAGAATTAAAAAAAGGGCGTACTTGTATCGTACTCTTCAGTACATTTTTGAGGTTGACGTAATCAATCCAGATAGTATAAAAGATTCTTGGGTGTGGCGACCCAAGAACGCTCTCTATCCCTTTCTACTAGTGTGTCCATAGATTAGTTCGTACTACGAGCCATTGTGTTCTAAAGAAGTTCAAGTTGTTATTAATACATTATATTTTAGAAAACTAATCAAAAACTAATATGTATATTAGACAGGTAAGACCTTACCACGATTACAAACTACGAGAGCCTAGAAGTTTTCGATAAGACAATTCTTCGAGAGTAAGCAAAAGAGAAGTTGATAGGTCATCGGCCTGCCAAAAAACCACGCCTCACCGAGGTCATTAAGAAGAGACTATTGCACAGGGCCAAACAACATCAAAATATGACTGTTTCAGACTGAAGTCGGTTAAAAATAAGACTTTAAATAGTACAGTACATTGTTAATAAACTACTGCCATTATCTGATGAAATAATATAATTTTTCAGACATGTTTCTCCGATGAATCGACGTTTCAGGTTTTGGTTGACAAAAGCTCTTTTGTCCGTTCAAAAAATGCTCCTTTCCGACGACGCCCTGGAGAATAGCTCCATAAAAACCGGTGTTAAGAGACAGCTAAATTCCCAATTAGTATTATGATGTGGTCTTTAATCTCAAGCAAGGGTCTACATATCGTGAAAGGGACCGTGAGGCATGACCAGTACAAGCGAGTACTAGAAACTGGACTGCTGCCGCATCTCGAAGAATGGTTCCTTATTGACGAAGAGTCCATTTTTATGCCCGAATCTGCATTGTGCTACAAAACCAGGGGTGTTACTGCATACTTGGCTAAAAAACATAAATGTTTTACCCTATACCTTTTTTGCCCTATGATGAGTTCCCTGACAGTTCATTTTTTTCCGTGGCACGCATACTACTTTAGATTACTAAAAAAATAAACTGGCAAAAAAAAAGGAAATGATAAAAAAAATATTGTCTTTCGTAAATTACTAAGTAAGTTATTGTGGTTATAATTAACTGTTAATAAATTAAGTAAATAAAATAAAAAAGAATAGAACTTAAAAATGTGTAATGCGTTAAACGGAACTTCTGCCAATAGAGATTGACACTACTCGACGACACACTAATCGACAAAATCGGAGCGGCCATCTTGTAATCGCATGTAAAATTGGAAAAAAGTAATAGAAAAAACTCAAAAAACTATAACAGAGGACTAATAATTAATCATCGCGGTTAGTTGAAGAAGATTCCGATTCCGATATGGATATGAGTTCAAATCCAGAGTCAAGTTCTGACAGTGAATAATAAATAAATTATTATTTTAAACAGACTGCATTTTATTTACCACTACCCGTCCCCCGCGGTTTCGCCCGCGTTATTTCAGGTTTTTAGTTTTTGTCAGATTTTTTAATTTACTGTAAAAATTCTTCAAAATCCGTAGACTAGTTCTTGCGTGAAAGAGTAACAAACATCCACACACACATACAAACTTTCACATTTATCATCTATAAATCTAAAATCGGTAATCCGATTCCATTACCTTTGCCAACTGATTCGTTATTGTAAAAAATCGATTAAATTTCGTTAGGTCACATCACTATAATTGTCAGACAAAAACTGTCAGGGAACTCATCATAGGACAAAAAAACTAGTCAATCAATACACCAGACATGAACGCTATTGAAAACATGTAGGAGCTCACCAAGCAGGAGATCGCTTAGCAAGTGATCACCACCAAACTAATAAATTATTTATTATTATTGTTATATAAACACTAGCTGATTAAATTGCAGCTCTCAACAACACAAACCTGCAACAGGATGCCAGAATTTGCATAGAGAGCATATCACGATGAATGGAATCTATCACAAAATTCTGGAAATATTCGTCAAATTGACTACGTATCAATTTTTTTTTTCAAAAATATATAAATAATTTTGCTTTTAATTTTCGTTGTTTTTATTATCTCAATAAAAAAAACTATAAATAAAAAATACCAGCCGGACCTACAAGCAACCTTTTTTCAAACCTATTAACCTGGCCGTTAGCGAGGAGTCGGCTTCAGAAAATCACTGTTTTATGGCTCTTTTCGGGCGCTTGGGCCTTAAGCGATATGCGCGAGTCCAAGCGAGCAGGCACCTTCCGATTTCACCTACTTTTTCTGTCGTCAACTCGCTCAGACTTGAAAATCTGACGTATTTATGTACAGTCAACTAAAAAAAAAAGTTATAACATAGGTACCCACTAAAAATGTATTAGAAATTGTATTCGACTTGACTTTAAAATAAAACACTTATAAATCAACATTACAATAATATAATATTGCATATTTACCTATTAATTACCAACAAATCACAACATTATCAGCAATAAGCAACCAAAGTTGACGTCCAAATATTAGTTAATGTTAGCACACGTTTAAGTAAGCGGAATAGGAGACTTAGAAATACACGTAAGTGAGTGAATATGCAGTATCGATACGTCATGTATGTGTCAAAAAAGTTAAGAGCGCCCACACGATGAACAAAATCTTTCTTGGATGCGTTCCATTTCACGATTAACCTGTGACCTTCAGTTGCCCTTTGCATTCTAGGACTACGGGTTTCCTTTTTAGGAATTCGCCGGGGTCCTAGCTTGCGGGCATCGGCCCTTCTGGACTCCTACGGTTTGATGTCATCTCTTTGAGGAGCACGTCGATCACTACGCGCTGTTGACGACTGAGCTCGGTTCGGTTAATTACCGGACGTCCGGATAGCGGACTACCCATTGCTCGACGTCCGCAAGCCCGCGTCTACCGTGGTCCGTTGTCGGGCTCGGAATTTCGGCGGCCGATGGTCCTTTGGCCTCCTTCTTCGCTAACATTACTGCTTCGCAGAAAGAGGCGACCGCCTGCCATTCCTCCTCGCTCCGGACCATAGTCTGAACTAGGGCCCTGCGTGAAAGGTTGTTGCCAAAAATTGCCTCCACGAGGCAACAGCGGTGCTCTGCCCGAGCGGGGCACAACTCTACCATGTCCTCGGGTGCTCCACCGTGTCCTCCGAGTGGTCCACACAATAGTAATACCCGAGCTTTACTGCCGTCTGAATCCGATGCAGGAACCGACCGAACTTGCCATTTTCGGTGAAGACCATGCAGGTGCAGGTAACATGAGAAAGTCAAAAGTAACGTAAAATGTTTTTAAAGTAACTTGGGTATCGTGTACCATTGGCCACATCCTACTCGCCTCATTCCTCACCTTTAACATAATATCCCGAAATCTAAGTAGATAACCGGTATAGCCTGCGTGAAAAAATCCACGGGCAATAGCTAGTTATTTATAGTAATTGTTATTATTTGACTGTATTTTATACGTTTAAGCGAGAGGACAACAGAAAAAGTAGGTGAATCGGAAGGTCCCAACTCGCGCGGACTCGCGCGAATTGCTTAAGCGAGTTGACGAACAAGCCATATTAGGTAATCTCTGGAAGTACTGGTCCGATAGCAAAAAGTTTTTCACCGATAGAAAGCTGCTTTATTCCTGAGTGGGGTGTTCGCGGGCGAAGCCGCGGGCAAATGCTAGAATATTATATTTATCGACCGTGAAGTACCAATACCGCCTAAAAATATTTTTTCAAGAAAATCATAATTTACCGCTATGAATTTAAAAAGGTTTTTCCGCGTGTTTTAAGCGATTATCACACTGCCACGCATGACGCTGCACGTTGCGTGTCGACGCACCTACGCGCGTACTTGCGGAAGTGCAGATCTGCATCATCGTACGGGTTTTTTACGCACTCACGCGCGTTGGTGCGTTTTGTAAATTCACGCAGGCTCTGACTCATTTCATACAAAATCATACGATAATCGTCTTAGTAAAATTCGAGTAATTTTTTTTGTTTTCAGGTCTGACAGACAGTTTGGTGTTATTGGTACTTTGCTGTCGATATAAAAAAATACATTAATTAATATCAAATGCTGCAGTGACAAAAATAATAACAATTAATTTTGTAAAATCATGGTTACCCTAGTTAAAACAGAGGTAAGAAAGGGATACACCGACCCTTTCTCGTTGTCTTGTTCAGTACATTTTTCCCCGTTTGCTTGTCAATATGAACTTAATGGCAATGAGAATAAAGAACACTATAGAGTGTGTTTGCTGCGCAGGCAATCTAGATTATCCGTAGGATACATAAAATCTTTGCTCTGGTGTCTGTTTGGTGTCTTGTTTGGTGTCTTGCTATATTTCACTGGGACACCACGGTAGCGCAACCAGTGGCGCTACCCGGGTGTCCCGGTGAAATATGGCTCTTAGGTTTGAATTTCGAGTCAACTTGTTCGATGCGCCTACATTTTAATTCACAATGTTGACGATTCTTGATGCTCCAAATTCAAATCTCATTATTCCCTAGGGATCGGCCATACTGCTTTATCTCCCTAGGCATATAATGACTTGCTTTAAGTGAGGTTTGTATGACGTGTAAAACGACATTATCGAGCAGGTGGTGTAAAAAAAATATTACATTCAACAATTTATATTCTTCAAAGTGAACATAGCATAATTATGTAAATCAATCGGTATTTCGCAAAGAAAATGGATTCAAAAGTCAGCGGGGCTCTGTCCGGGCGCAGCTGGCCGCAAACAAATGCACAGATAGTCGTACTGTCGCCCTAGGGGGGTACGAGAGTTGTGACCATTTAATTTCGGCCAGATGTTTAAGGGACTATAAGCCTTAAAGACTTCATTTCGGTCTCAATTTTTAGGGTTCCGTACCTAAAATGGAAAAAACAGAACCCTTGTAGACCCACTTTGTAGTCCGTCTGTCTGCTGGTCTGTCAAAACCCTTTATCTCGGGAACGCGTGGAGATAACGAGTTGGAATTAAAACCATATACTGAGGCCTGCGATCCCTTGAAGCTGTAAAAAAATCAAACTTCTAAGTTAACAAAAAAAAAGATACGGGCGTTTATGTCGATAAAAACTTATACTTCGACGCTCTCAAGGGAACCAAAATTCTATTCTGAAATCTTGCCTAAAGTAAGCTCATAAAACACAAGTACAAGAATAAATCTGAAAACAAAATTTGTTGTCACGTCACAATTTTTTTTTGCGGTTTTGAAAAAACTCCGAGACTCCAATTAGGAATTTAACTTTTTACATACGTTAGTTTGTACGTTATGAGTGTCGTGGACAGAGTTTCGTAAGAATGATTCCATATTAAAAGAACTCGGCGTCAGACAGCGCCTGTCATTCACAGTGCAGTCGCGCATTTTGACCTTATTCGGCCATGCATCGCGTCGCAGTAATGACTCCATAGAGCGTCTCGTAGTGCAGGGCAAAGTTGAGGGCACCAGGCCGCGTGGTAGATCACCAATGAGATGGACAGACCAGATCAAGACCGCAACTAAGTGCTCGGTTTATGAATGTACCCAGAAAACTGCAGTCCGCGATGAATGGCGCCGCATTACAAGGATGATCACTTATCGTGATTCACAATGATGATCACGACCACTCTGGCGAGAGTGTACCGACTCAGAAGAAGAAGTTTGTACGGAACCCTCAGGGCGCGAGTCCGACTCGCACTTGCTCGGATTTTTCTACTATTACGCGGGCGAAGTCACTGGCAGAAGCTAATTTTAGAATACCTTAGACAGGAAGAGGTTTACTGTCAACTAGTTTTGATTAATTACACAGTATTGACTGTAATATACACCATGGATGTTATGGCTATAAAATTTCAGACTTAGATTCTAAATACAGATTTAAAGAGATAATATTAGACCAGTTTTGGATAGAAACTTTTGTTTTTTATAGTCATTACTGTCCGACTCCTGGGGTGCTATTCTCTGAGAAAACAGCCTTGAGCGCAGCGCTGGCCGCAGCGACGAGTCGAGAGCGCAGTACATTGGATTAACAACCTAACGCCCTTTTACATTGGATTGTTAATTAAGGGCCAAGCGCCCGAAAAGTGCCATAAAACAGTGATTTTCTGAGGCCTACTCCTCCGTAACGGCTAGGTCAATTGGTTTGAAAAAAATATATGTTTATTATAGATTCATGAACAATAATATCAACATTTGATTTTTTCGTGCAATTAATACTTTTGTCAAAAAAAATATTTAGCAATTTCGCAACTTTTCGCAACTTTTCCCTACTCCTTCGAAACGGCTTGGACCTTTAGAAACATTTTTACACATAAAAATTGGTGGTTAAATATTCTTCAAAGTGAACATTGCATATGTAAATCAATCAATATCTCGCAGAGAAAATGGATTTAAAGCGCTTTCCGGGCGCTGCTGGCCGCAAATAAATGCACAGATTTGCGTACTGCCGCCTAGGCGGATGCGAGATGTGCGTCCACATAATTTCCGCCAGATGGTTCAAGGGACTATAAGCCTTAATTCAATGTACTGCGCTCTCGACTCGTTGTTGCGGCCAGCGCTGCGCTTAAGGCAGTTTTCTTAGCGAATAGCACACCTGGGCAAAAGCCACCCCCAAATCCTTCCAGACATTCTTCTCTCGCACCATCTCGAACCAGCACGCTTAGCCAAGTTGTTATGCTGTCGAAAAGTGATGAAACGTATGGGAATGACGTCATCTTAACGTAAAGTCGCGTGGTCAGAACAAACGAATAGACAACTCGTAGCCAAGTTCACATCGTTCAAAATCGTTTCTACAATATTTAACGCTACATCCTTTGTTATACAAACGCTGCATTGTAGAACGAGCGGCCGACTCAGGCGCGTCAACATGGCTACCAACTTATCGTTTTCTACAATTGCTATCACCGAGGCGTTACCGATTAGAGGACGGAATTCGATTGTAACTTGGCTAGGGGGGCAGTACCCCTAGCCAAGTTGCAATCTGCAATAGTCAACGCTTGTAGAAAGCTTCAAATGGGAATGACGTCGTCTTCACGCTCAGCCACGAGGTCAGAACTAATGAATTGGCAGCAAGGTCAACTCGAAGCGTTCGGCGCAAGCGAAATGGTTGTAACTTGGCTAGGGAGGCAGTCCCCGTGTTACGCGTCCAGATCATCTCGCCATCTCTTTCTAGGGTGGAATCGACGCCGCTTTCCCTCTGCAGGTGCCCACTGCGTAGCGGAACTTGCCCAGCAGTCACTGTTTATGCGGCTGACGTGACCCTTCCAATCCGGGCTTGCGGACAGTGAGCAATGGGTAGCTCGCTGTCCGGCCGTCCGGTAACTGTCCGGACCAAGCCCAGGTCGTCGACGGCGCGCGCTGTTCCCGCGCGCCTCAAGGGGTTGTCAGCAACAGCAGGGGCCCAGCCGGGTCGAAGCCTACTGGGGCCAGGGTTATCCGAAAGGGCGCTCGAGCCCCGGTATGAAGGCTAGAAGGAACGGGATGGGTTTTTTAGTCAGTAAGAGTCTGACACTATTTCCCGCTCCGCCCAAGAGCGGGGGTTGTCATAAGATGATTTTCCCCATCGAAAAAAAAAAAAACTACTGAGGTGTCAAGGGACACCCGGATGGAACGAAGTTCCGTTCTGGCTTGCTTTCTATAAGAGAGAGAGAGAGAGACAGACAGAGAAACATGCGCACGCCGCACGGCTTACAATAGCTTACTATAGCAAAAAGTATCGTTACAACTTTTCGTAAGAATTTTTTTTCGTCTAGCCAATACAAGATAACTAAAACATACTATCCTATTTTATGTACATTTTGACAGCACTATTTCAACATCTTCGAAACCATGAAAACGACACTCATGACGAAAAAGTTGATAATTTCTGACAGCTGACATCTTAGATTTACATTTTGACAGCACTATCGGCTTCAACAACCTCGAAAACCATGAAAAAGACACCCATATCGAAAAAGTTGATAATTTATTGCAGCCGCCATCTTAGATTTACATTTTGACAGTACAATCGGTTTCAACACCCTCGAAAACCACGAAAACGACACCCATGACGAAAAAGTTGATAATTTCTTGCAGTCGCCATCTTGGATTTACATTTTGACAATGCTATCGGTTTCAACACCCTTGAAAACCATGAAAACGACACCCATGACGAAAAATTTAATATTTTTTTGCAGCCGCCATCTTGGATTTATATTTTGACAGTACTATCGGTTTCAACACCCTCGAAAATCATGAAAACGACACCCATGACGGAAAATTTGATAATTTCTTGCAGCCGCCATCTTGGATTTATATTTTGACAGTACTAAGTATCGGTTTCAACACCCTCGAAAACCATGAAAACGACACCCATGACGAAAAAATTTTTTTTTGCAGCCGCCATCTTGGATTTACATTTTGACAGTACTATCGGTTTCAACACCCTTGAAAACCATGAAAACGACACCCATGACGAAAAATTTGATAATTTCTTGCAGCCACCATCTTGGATTTATATTTTGACAGTACTATCGATTTCAACACCCTCGAAAACCATGAAAACGACACCCATGACGGAAAAGTTAATAATTTCTTGCAGCCGCCATCTTGGATTTATATTTTGACAGGACTATCGGTTTCAACACCCTCGAAAACCATGAAAACGACACCCATGACGAAAAAGTTGATAATTTCTTGCAGCCGCCATCTTGGATTTACATTTTGGCAGTACTATCGGTTTCCACGCCCTCGAAAACCATAAAAACGACACCCATGACGAAAAAGTTGATAATTTCTTGCAGCCGCCATCTTGGATTTACATTTTGACAGTACTATCGGTTTCAACACCCTCGAAAATCATGAAAACGACACCCATGACGGAAAATTTGATAATTTCTTGCAGCCGCCATCTTGGATTTATATTTTGACAGTACCATCGGTTTTAACACCCTCGAAAACCATGAAAACGACACCCATGACGAAAAAGTTGATAATTTCTTGCAGCCGCCATCTTGGATTTACATTTTGACAGTACTATCGGTTTCAACACCCTCGAAAACCATGAAAACGACACCCATGACGGAAAATTTGATAATTTCTTGCAGCCGCCATCTTGGATTTATATTTTGACGGTACCATCGGTTTTAACACCCTCGAAAACCATGAAAACGACACCCATGACGAAAAAGTTGATAATTTCTTGCAGCCGCCATCTTGGATTTACATTTTGACAGTACTATCGGTTTCAACACCCTCGAAAACCATGAAAACGACACCCATAACGAAAAATTTTATAATTTCTTGCAGCCGCCATCTTGGATTTACATTTTGACAGTACCATCGGTTTCAACACCCACGAAAACCATGAAAACGACTCCCATGACGAAACAATTGATAATTTCTTGCAGCCGCCATCTTGGATTTATATTTTGACAGTAAAAGTGTCGGTACAATTTTTCGTGAGAATTTTTTCCGTCTAGCCCCCTTTCACAACGCGCGATAAGGAACTTCGTTCCAAAAAAACCCTTCCAATCCCATTTGAGCCAGGTAGCTTTTTGCCCACTTCTATTATACCCGTTTTGGAGCGCAGCGTGTAACTCCGAACTCGGTCTGTTCTTTCTTTTATCTGTTATAAACTAGTACTTGACTGCGGACCCACCTGATGGTAAGCAGTGATGCAATCGTTGACGGTGAGGCGCACTAGTTTATTAAGAGCCTATTCACTCTAGCCTTGAAGACACCTAAATTATAATCAGACGTGAAGACCGCAGCAGGCAAACTGTTCCAGTCCTTTGATGTACGCGGTATAAATGACGAGGCGAAACGCTTAGTCCGGACCGTAGAGGTTTCAGCAACGCTGTACGTCGGTTTGTCCGATGGTGGAATCAAGTCATGCAATTCCTGCGCACACTCTCCAAAATGCAACCTGTAAAATACCGAAAGGTCATGTGATTTACATCCAGAATGCTGCGCTTCATAACTCTTTGGCAAACTGCAAGGTGAAACTTCTGCAATTCGGTGAGTGGCCAGGTCTGAGTACCGTAGGTTAGGATGGGCGGATACGATTACGGATTTAAAATTATACCGACTAGCTCACCCGGCGAACTGCTGATGCCTAACAGTCAATGAATGTAGTATCAGGGCCGGGCCGACCCCAGCCAGCGCCTGTGTGCGAAACCTAACGAGCGCCTCTTCTTTTTGTTGTTTCTTTTTCGATTTGGATTCACACCCTTAAATTTTTATCGTTTTAATCCCGTGGAGGGTCGATCCGGTACATGAAACACTATCGATTTGTAAAGATAAAATAAAAAAATAAAGTTTATTTTTTTCAAAACTCGTGTTAATTTACGCTTGTACGAAATTAATTTCTTTAAGAAAACGTCAGCTGAGCGAGTCCAATGACCTGTGGGTAGTAGTCGGTGTTGCGTACAAACTCAGCAGCAAGCAAAGCACACAGTGAAGGTGTGCTGTGGAGCATCGCCGTGCCCTCGTGGGGGCGATCAGCGGCGGCGACCTCTCGCGCCTGGCCTTGGTACAGGCCATGGTCCGGAGCGAGGAGGAGTGGCAGGCGGTTGCCTCCTTCTGCGAAGCAGTAATGCTAACAAAGAAGGAGGCCGACCGCATCAGGTAACGGCGCTTACAGCACCGCAGCCGCCGCCGGGTGGTCCGATCACGATTTCCGGCCAACGTAGGTGAAGAGTTTTTTGACGCCATATTTTAGTTTGTAGTAATTAGCGTAGGGTTTTATTATTGTTCTTTATTAATTTACAGTAGGTAATTATAGTAAGTTAAGTAGTTTTTTAAATCTAAATGTTGTTGATACTAAAATAAAGTCTAATAATACGTCTTTAGAAATTTTAAATATACAACCATCGATATATATGTACTGCGTGCTGAACATTCACTTCAGTCGACTCAGGTGTCATGTCGACTGTACACCTTGAACCTTCACTATGTTGAACGAAACGCGTAAATGCCACGAAATTAATGGCACTTAATACATTTTTGTCGCGAAAAAAGTATCCTCTAAAAACTATCTTAGTGCTGCAAGTTTTAATAGTTCTGTTAGACGACATAACGCCAATGTAGTGCTGCAGCGAACTTTTGTCTTAACTTTTCAGTATTTTGACAAATAGTTTCCATGAAAGGGCTTGTCTATTACTAGATTATCAGTCGATGTATACACAGGGCCCGATCTAAAGGGAGACAAGCCGGAAATTTGCCCAGGGCCTCAAGTCTGCTATTACAATAGTGTCAGTATGGTAAATCATTGATTTCATAATTGTTGATTTCGACAAGTTTTGGTAATCTACTAATATAATGGCGTCATTATGACTTTCCAATGGTCAACCACTGACACTCCATTGGAAGTAGGTAGTGGCTTATAACGGTAATCTCGTACATATTGACAAATGAATGTCTGACGTATGCGCTAATTTGCAAAAAATTTGACAGTTCCTTTGATCAGTGACCTACCAATAGAACGTCATTGTGCAGTCATTGCTTTTAATAAGTTCGATATTGTCATTCTAACACATATCTATCACGAGATCATTGACCGATCAGTGGTCGACCATTATGAATTAGTAGATTACGAACTTTTAGCAAAATGACAATGGAATCGTGTTGGAATGACGACTTTATAAAAATAGCAGACTTGGGCCCCTGAGCGGCAAAAAATGAAGAGCGGCGAAATTGACTTATTCTTATCCTCCAACCTAGCCATCTACACCCAAGTTGGCAGGTTGAGAATTTTATGTGCCACCTTCCAACCTACTTCAGGTTGGATAGTGGAAATATTTAAGACTTAAGACTCATGACTTATATGGTTTTGTGTATGTAAAGGGCGGCAAAAATTATCGGCGAATTATCGGTGAGCGGATAAATAGTTAGAACGGGCCAAGTGTATACAACCATTACTACTACCACCACCATTATCACTACTTCCATTATTTGACTGGCCTGTTCTTGTAGTAGTCAGTGACCCTGACTGCTACGCTGCAGGTCGTGGGTTCGATTCCCACCCAGGACAAATGTTTGTGTGATTAGCATAATCATTTGTTCTGTGTCTGGGTGTAATTTATCTATAACATGTATGTATTTATAAATATATAAGTATGTTTATCAGTTGTCTAGTACCCATAACACTAGCTCTGCTTAGCTTGGGACTAGACGGCGTTGTGTGATAGTTGTGGAATATTACATTATATCATATTATTATTACGCCTTTTACAGCATCACACACTCTACAATATTCAATACCCTTACAAAACAGCAAATAGAACCCACCTATATCTGTACAGCTATATGTACCTATATGACATACGAAGTATTGATCTGCACCTGCGCTCTGCAGTTTCTAGACTATTCCTTTGTTCATCTCAGTGCATCGCCCGACCGCTCCCTTGCAGGTTGAGTTTTTCTGAAACTTTGCATTTCTACCGAGCACCCAAGGCTTAGAGGTCAGTATAATAGTTTATTTATTTATTTAAGAGGCTCCACATTCCTATCGTCAACATGGAGCATGATTTAAAAGCTTCTTGCTTCATTAACGCAATCCAAAGCGAGATAGCCAGAAAACTCTGTTGGCATTCGGCAATTCCGTGATTTATTCGAATATTTCATAGATTACTTGGATTGCATATAAACCAACAAGCTTTTACACCATACTCAGTTTGACGACACATAGGTCAGGGAGGACCCTTTTAGTCATAGTGTTTATTAATTTATTATTCAAGTTTCAAGTTTATTTTTCAAAGAAATCAAAATGTAGGATTACAATCCTGATCCGATGTCTTAGAAAAATAATAACTATCCATCATTATTTTGTAGTTTATGCAAAACTTGAATATATTTAGTTTGTTTAGAATCAGTAACTGAATGGATTCCAATAGTTTTTACACCATGTTATTATTTTTCCCAAAAATATTTAAAAAGATCACAATTTGGATACCACCAACATCAAGTTCAACACAGGTTACGGCAGATCATAGTGGGTATTAGGAGCCAGCAAACAGCTTGGTGCTAGTACAAATCAACCCATCAGTCCCTCAAGCCTGATGACTATATATTTTTGCTGACGTAACAAGCTTATAACTTTGTGATTTTTCATGATACAGTTATGAAATTTCGTACATAGATTCTTTACGTAATAAAAAGTGTATCTTTAATAGTTTTGTCTCTTCGTTATTTAACACCGACTTCCGAAATTAAAGTTATTTTGTACTTTTCAGTGCTTTTTTAACATTGATGTCGGTTGTATTTTTTTTTGTAAAAAGTTTTTTATTTTACACTTTTTAGTTATGGTACTTACCACCACTAAAAAGTACCTCTCAGCCAAACTTAAATACCTTATTTTAATAATCCCAAACGCGGTTAGATTACATTAATTTACCTTCTGGCTTCATCATCAGATCAGTCCGATACATCCCCTCCCCCTTTTTCTTCAGCCAGTCATCAACTACACGTATAAACAAAGCAATTTTACTTGTTACGACAGGTCTGCTGTGACCCTATGAGGAGTTCTGTGCCATACCTTCGAAGTATATACAATATTTCAATGGGACCAACTTGAAAGCATAACCTTTCAATCAAAAAAAGAATTTTCAAAATCGGTCCACAATTGAAGGAGATATCGGTGAACATACAAAAAAAAAAACATACATTCAGCCGAACATAGAACCTCCTCCTTTTCGAAGTCGGTTAAAAATACTAGACACGTGCTTCGGGTTTCGTATTTACTAAAACTAATCTTGTATTAACGAATATAATGGTAACTTTCTGAAATCATTCTCATGTTTCAGGTCTAAATAAGACGAGCAGGTCCACCCGCTCATCCATAATAGCTATCAACATGGCAAGCTGGTTCTTCGAGCCACCACCAGGGCTCCAGGATCGGAAGCCCTACGGCACTCCACATCCTGGTGACGAAGGTAGATATCATTTTTCTACACTATTATTATAACAAGCAGTGGTGGCCGAGTGGTAATGGCTTCGACTTACGAGTTGTAGGTCGCGGGTTCAAACACTGCAAGGCGCATTACTTTGTGTAATTTATTTCTCACCACTGCTCCTATGTCCTAGAACCAAAAAATCCGAAGACATGTGACATTCACCAACCCGCACTGGGCCTGAGTGATGGATTACGACCCATTCTTTCTCCTAGAGAGAAGGCCTGAAAAATGATGACGATGATGATGATATTATAAAGAGGTAAAGTTTATTTTTTTTGTTTGTAGGAGGTAATCTCTGGAAGTACAGGTCCGATTGCTAAAATTGATATTTCATCGATAGAAAGATGCTTTCCTGAGTGACATAAGCTATATTTTTTATATACCATTGCGGTCATTTCTGCCTGATCACTTAAACAAATTTTCGCTTGAATCCTGTGGCGTGGCGCCAAACCAAACCCTTTGAACTTTTCGTTTCGAAAGCAAGCAAGAATGAACTTAGCGGTGGTCAGGCGGAAGTGTCTTCGATGGTACGTAGGCGAAGCTCGGGCAAAAGCTAGTTAATTCTAAACTGGTTGTGATTTCGTTTAAGAGGATTTAGAAGTATGCGGAACAGGGTATAAAGCTCCACTTACCTTGAAAAGGAAGGATCCTCCAACCAGACAGGTGTTGTGTGTGGTCCTGGCACCATTATCTTACCTGATGAAAAGCGACGATGTGATCGATGAGGGAGCACGCTTGCCTAGAAGTAACCTATTCACTCTTATCTTAAAGATCCCCAGGTAGCCAACAGGAAACAGAGACTCCGGCTGAGATTTCACTCCTTTCGTTGTACGCACAATTTTTTTTTATCTGATATAAACTAGTGCTTGACTGCGATCCCACCTGATAGTAAGTAGTGATGCAATCGTTGATGGTGAGGCGCACTAGTTTATTAAGATCCTATTCACTCTAGCCTTGAAGACACCCAAATTATAATCAGACGGGAAGACCACAGCAGGCAAATTGTTCCAATCCTTCGATGTACGCGGTATAAAAGGCGAGGCGAAACGCTTAGTCCGGACCGTAGAGGTTTCAACAACATAAGGGTGGACACTCGCAAAAAAAATGAACATTTATTGTTCCAAAAACGCCACTGAGTAATTCTTGACCCAAAAAAAGACATCTTTCCAGTCGGAGTTACAGTCCAGATAAAATGCAACAATATGTCTATCTATTGGAGTTTTTTGTCTGAACTTATTCCATGGTGGACGATTTTACGTAGGCTTTATTCCATTCCGCATCAATAACTTCTAACTTGCTTCAATTTCCAGGTCCTGCTCCCTCCGGCAGTATTCCAGCTGCCGTCGACATCTGCACTCAAGATACATCACATCCACAGCAGCCTACCATCATCTCACCAACAACTAATGGGTCTACCGAACCATCAATCCAGCTTGAGGGGATCCTACTCGATCATTCACAAGGCGGCTCTTGCAACAATTGCCATCAGATCATAACTCCAGTAGACCATGCACCAATTGGTTCTAATCTTACTACCAAGATCTCTGACCTGGTTGATAGAGCTTCAGTAAAGCAGTCGCTAAATGCAACCACTTGTGATCAGAACCAGGGTGGCTCTACCACTACCAACCATCATCATCATTATTATCTAGTCTACCATTTGCCTACAGGCTCTGGTTATGGCAGAACCTCTTACCATTTTGAGACCCTAGTCCAGCGTTTTCCTCCGGGCTCCAATGGCTCTGGCCATGTTGCAGGAGGCATTGTCCAGGTTCCACCAGTACCTACTGCTGGAACAAATACTGGCCAGCTTGAAGAGTTCAGGTGGAACTCCCCCTGGATATTTTCCTTCCACTTGACCAGAATAACGAAGGTCTTGTCTTATTTGAGGAGACAGATCGAATTGCTGACGGTCACTGTTGGTATTGCCAATTTTTGTTTGAAGGTATTGTCCATAACGGCAATTTGTGTGTAAGAACCTGGTGTTAAGCAACTTCACAGATGGGATGGGTTAGTTGAGAAATGAATTTTGATACTAGTGGAGAAAATTTGTCTTTGCGACCGAGGTGGACTTCGCCCGAGCCGCAAGCGAGGGTGGTATAGAGCCGAGTGCTGCAGTGACAAATTTGCACGTGTATCAAACGACATTTTTCAATACACTTACGTAGTATGAAAGATGTGGTATATCGAGTATTATGTATTGTTGATACCCATAATTTCTGTGAAGTTCTGCTGAATAATTTAATTTTATCAAAGTAAGCGTAGGTTAAGTTTTTTATTCTTATAATAAAATAATTAGGCTAAAGAGATATTTAATTCAATTCACGACAATTTCATTATAATATTATCTTATTAGTAATAAAGTAGTGGGTAGGCTTGGTGTTGTTTTATTTTCAAATCCTCTAGATCACCTTTTTTGGTGGGAAACCGTCAATTGACTCTACAAACCCTGGGTGGAACAATAGGAAGTGTTAGACTGGTAGCGACATCTATAACGGCACATACGAACTAAAATTCAAAATCCTGCATAGCATAACTCACGAAGCCGTTTTCATTTGCGCCCGTCGCGATGAAGGAAACAGCCCCTTAGCCAAGTTACAACCGTTTTTTTTTCTATTCATCAGATGTCATCTCAACAAAGCGAGGAGGCGTGGCCAACTCGAGGCGTTCGACACAACAGAATAGAAAAGAAATGGTTGTTACTTGGCTAGGGGGCAGTTGTTTTATTTCTAAACTCAAGAGACCGCAGATTTGCGAGGTTACGCACTACTTAACTGTGGTGGCGATTTTCGCCCGCAAACATGGTGGACGACTATCTCAAGACATGCGGTTGCACAACGGCCGGTAAAATGATCAGTTGAGCTCTTTATGGTGTGTGTGCTGTTCCATTATACTTAATTCACTGAAGAATTAAAAAAACTAGGCAAGTGCGAGTTGGACTCGCGCACCGAGGGTTCCGTGCAAACTACAATCCCCGAATGGAGTCTCGAAGATTTTTCCGAATTAAATTTTTTTTTTGTGACCTAGTTACAACCAATTTACTGTTTTCAGATTTTTTCCTATACCTGTGCTATAAGACCTCGCTTTGTGCCAAATTTCAGGATTCTGGGTCAACGGAAAGTACTCTATGAATTTCGATCTTTGAGAGTATCAAAATATACGTTTTTTGCGACATTAACGGCGCTATCTTTTTTATTCGTTAACTTATAAGTTTGATTTTCTCACAGCTTGAAGCGAGCGCAGATCTGAGTATATGGTTTTAATTTCAACTCGATACCTCCACGCGTTCTTGAGATATAGGGTCTTGACAGACGAAAGACTAACAGACGGATGGACAACAAAGTGATCCTATAAGGGTTCCGTTTGTGTCCTTTTGAGGTAAGGAACCCTAAAAGAAGCCCTATTTGTTAAATAATAAAATATAAGATTCTACAAGTTGCCTGCCGGTACAGCGGGAGCCGCGAAATATCAAAATTCTATGGAAGCTGCGGGCCCGCTACCACAAAATAGATAGGTACAGAAGACAATCTCATGTACGTACTTCATTTTTTATACCTACGCTCGGTGGATATACACTAATGAGCGTTTGAGCCGGAACCGTTCGACAAGTGAGCCAAGACGCGACCGAGATATCGTGTCCGTGAGCGGTGTCTATGTGTGCGTTGCTCGAGCGCGCTTTGTATGTAGATTGACTTCTGTATCTATCTATATTGTGCCGCAACCGCGGCATCCGCGGATGAAAACCGTTTCGTGAGTTCTAAGCCCATATATTATCCTTGAGGGGGCGATCGCCGGACCTTGGTACAGGCCATGGTCCGGAGCGAGGAGGAGTGGCAGGCAGTCGCCTCCTCCTGCGAAGCCGTAATATTAGCAAAGGAGGAGGCCGACCGCATCAGCCATCAACCATCTGTTCTGCGAGGAATGTGTCCTAGCCATTGCCACTTAAGTTTGGCGGTTCTCCTGTGGATATCTTCATTCCTGATTCGATTGCATAAGGAGTATAGTGTTACCTAATTGCTGGGTTCCGGAGGTCTGATAGGCAGTCCCTCCATATACTCTTCAGCTGTATCTGATAAGATTGGAAGCCGAGATATTTTGAATGATATAATCCTGTGCTTGATTGCGATCTCACCTGATGGTAAGCAGTAATGCAATCGTTGATGGTGAGGCGCACTGGTTTATTAAGAGCTTATTCACTCTAGCCTTGAAGACACCTAAATTATAATCGGACGGGAAGACCGCAGCAGGCAAATTGTTCCAGTTCTTCGATGTACGACCTTGCCATTGTGAGCGGTAACTAAGCGTGGAGCAGCGAGCGGTAAGAACAAAAGAATGAAAATGTTTACCGCTCATAGCACTCCACGCCCGCTTACCGACGTCGCCCCGCTTGCCGTTAAGACTGAAGTCGTGAACACTCCGTAAACGACGAGGCAAAACACTAAAGGTCATAGCACACTTAAACGACCCTGCTCCAACACCGCTACCACCCAACACCGCCCTAAAATAAGACGACTGTTCGCAGTCCACGCGGCGACAGCTAGCAGACGGCCAGCTGTCCACCCGCCGACCGCTCTCGCTTTTGTTTAGATTCTGACCTACCAAGCGGTGACGCCGTGACGACTGCTAGCAGTGAGCGCACGGAAACCGCGTCGACCGCTCGTCTACAACGTGCGGCCAGCGAGGCGTCAACTACCGAGCAGTCTGACGGCGGTAAGCTCGCTGACAGCGAGCTGTCTGCTAAATTATGATGCCAATATAAAATATATCTTAAGAGCAATATTTAAAGCCCATATTTGAATGATATTCTTATTGCCGGGTGGGAGCAGAGTCGTTTAAGTGTGCTTTGACCTTTAGTCCGGACCGACACAGACAATGATGAAATTGAGGAAAAATGGTAAGAATAAATGAAAAGCTAGTGGCCTTAACCTAACTTATATTTAATTAATCCTATCGTAATTTTAAATGTTACAAAAATCAAAAATGTTGAATACACATATCATTGTTTTTCTACAAGAATACAAAATCTTAGCCTACTATACTTAACAAATTCAATCACATTGTAATATGAATTTTTACTAGATTTAGCAGAACTTCTGCCACCCTGGTCTCCTCATCAGTTGAGTTGAGGAGACCAGGGTTCGTCAGAGCCTCGTTGGTGTCTTCAGCAGGGTGCACCGCGGGCAGGTGAGGTTGACTTTGGCTCTGCAGGTGGTGGTAGAGCCACTTACACCCCATTGGGGAAGGTGCTCGTCATGAAGAGATCTGAAAAAAAAAGAACTCGGGCTTAATATTTTTTTCCACAACTACCACACAACGCTATCTAGTCCCAAGATAAGCAGAGCATGTGTTATGGGTACTAGACAACTGAAAAGCATACATATATTTCTAAACATTTAGAGACATTCGTCCTGGGTGGGAATCGAACCCACGATCTCCGGCATAGCAGTCAGGGTCACTAACAACTAGACCAACAGGCCTGTCAAAAGCATGACGCAGTTTTGGAAGACCTCCCACAAGGTAGACCCTTCGTCAAGGTAGACCAGGTCATCACCTGGTAAGGGTTACGGTAAGCCAATGGATCTGAGACGAACAGGGTCGTTATGACGATGATTGGGGAGGTCTATGTCTTTTGGCTGAAATCGTTATGATGATGCATAAGTTGTTGAAGTTCAGAATAATAAAACAATCGGGAGGTCTTCAAGGTCAAGAAATAAAAAGAAATGGATCTCTTACTTACCTATTGAACCTTAGCTATATATTTTATTGAAGAACATGGCGGTTGCAGTGTAGAGCCTGGTATACCCTCGAACGCCCAAATCGTTGAGTACAGAAGAGAAGAGTGGCACACTGAGTTCATTGTGGTTTTCAGACGATAGGTGCTGTCGAAGCTGTTCCTCCAAGACCCTGAAAAAGCGCAACCAAGTAATAAGTACTTCCCTTATTACTTATCCCTGCCGGTTTTCTGCGCAGGATCGTACCGACCCACGTGATTGTTCGCAAGAAAAGTGCTTCGCTACTCAAGAGAGTGAGAGACAGTCGCAACAGCATCCTAAGAACTGCAGCGGAGAGCTATAGCTTTCTGATGTAAAATTTCTTGTGCAAAGGGTACACTAAATAATAAGTTTACTGTATGGATTTTTTCGTGTCGGAAATGAAATAAATTCTATTCTATTCTTTATGACAAATGTAAATAGATTTTTAGAGAATTACTTCTAGGTAAGTGTGCTGTATTGTCGCTTACCATCAGCTAAGTTAGTGGTGAAGGCTATAAAAAAAAACCTTTATCTATTTAGTCATCAGCCAAGTTACAACCGTTTCGTTTTGATTCACTTGCGTCGAATGCCTCGAGTAGCCTCCGTAGTGACCACGCGAGCGTGAAGATGACATCAGAACAAAGGAACTGAGGCATGGCCTACTCGAGAGAATCAAAACGAAATGGTCATAGCTCGGCTAGGGAGCTGGACGACGAGCAACCGTCCAGACAAAGCCCAAGTCGTCAACGGCGTGTAGTGTTCCACGAGCCTCCAACAGAGGTCAGTAATAATATAGGGCCCAATCAGGGCCGACTGGGGTCGAAGGAAAAGGTAAACCCCTAGAACGCAGAGAAAAAGGAGTGACATAGCTGTGGTTTTTGTCAAAAAAAAAAAGCTGACACCCGCCCCGCCCTAGAGCGGAAAAAGACATGGAATGATTTTCCACTTTAAAAAAAAGGCTGTGGGAAAGAATAGCTAAAACAAAAATAAAAACTAACCTGTGTTTATAAATTGAATGCCTGCAGACTCCAGTCCCATATTGGCGACTCGACGAACCAAATTCATAAACGATGGCAGCAGTATGCCACCCCAGATATCTGGAACATTAAAACAATGATATTTAAAAAAGAACAGTTTTTATTTATCGTGTCGTGACTCGTGGGTTCTGGTTATGTTTTTTCTAGTTATTACCGGAACACAGCAGAGGATCTGTATGTGTGCATGGATGGATTGTGTGCAAAGTAATATTTATGAAAGTAAATGGGTGACAGGACAGAATTGAAGAAAAACGTGTTGCGCCGACCACAAAGTATCAAGGTACAAAGACAGGAAGATGATTATGGGGTAATTTTTTGTCTACCTTATCTGCAGTTGCCGATTCTGTTATAATGTACGCTTATAATTTGCTCATCCACCATTTATGTGAATACACTGCCTCCTAAGATACAGGGTCTTTCTAGTTTAGGAGTCAGGATTCTAATTTTTAAATTGACCGTTGCATTACAGTTTTTGTTACTTTACATTTTTTTCAAACTTGTATTTGTGATAATAAAAATTATTAAAAAAAAAAAAATAGCCAGAGGGATTTAAAGAAATGCCCTACTATCGACCAACTAATAGATTAGCGTAATAATAAGACCAAAGAAACAATGGATGAAGATAAGAAAAAAAATAACGTGACTAAATAGGTGAGTACTAAAATGACGGCATATAAAGACGTATAGTATATATTTGAAGACCCCAAATAAATTGATAGTAAGGGCAGGAGGGTGAAGAATTATATTATAGGGCAGGTATCGTATACTTTCCTCAGGGGTGGCGTCTAATGATTTATTACGTAGTGTCTTCACTCCCCTTTGTGTTATATTTTCACCCTTAGATCAGTCGCCATGCTTGTTATAGCGGAGAACACAAAATGGCGTCTCTTACACCCCTCTTGCGCGCTCTCTAGCTTATGTTGGATCATTAACTCAAATAATAGCATGGCTACCTACTGACCCAATCAACCTTATAATGTTCCCACTGCTGGGACGAAGGCCGTCTCTCTAGGAATAGTAAGTAAATGCATATAAAACGCCGGCTGCCCACGTGATAATTTGCACACGACTAGACCATTTTTTTTTTGAGGTGAGAAATGGTATAATTTTTCCAGGTCTGAATGGGAGTAAGAAGGAGTGTCACACAAATTATTTTTATTATTTCCATTCCTGTGGCACAGGGCGTTTAAAACCTCGTTTAAAAACTATCAATATGGCGGCAAGGGGCTTATTAGACCCCGTGATATTTAAGAAACTAAAAGCTTTTTTGGACAAGTGCAGTACGAGGTCAGGCCCGTATTGAAGTAGATACAGCATTGCATTCTGTTTTAACATTTTGAAAACCGTAATTAGGGACACAATAGAAAGATAATGAGTGAGCGACGCCGGTGTTCGCTTGGAGTTATATTCATTCTTTCCTAAAGTAAACCAAATTGAAGTTATGGTAACGAAACGAAAACTAGACTATGCTCTTCTTAGACACACCTCAATTAAGACATATATTATACGAGGTTTATTAGACCTCGTACCGCACTAAACGTGATAAGATACAGATTTCTTTATAGTGTCCTGTCTGTAAAGAAATGTCCAACGGAAATACGGATAAAGCCATTGCTCACTTATGAAGGGAGAAAACTTGAAACACCTACCTGTATTGGTCTCTGGGATCTTGGTATCCGGCTCGAAGAACCAACTCGTCTCTCACCGCTTCGGGTGGAACACTGAGGACACAAAGAAGTCTAAATTGAAGGGAGCTAGTACTAACCGCAGTGCGCATGTCACGATCAATACTTCGAAGGTACATTAGGCTATTTATATCTGTACGGAGACCTTTCAACGCGTGGTGAAAATACGTAACCAATTCCGCCATCTTGTTTTTCCGTTTCCATAGACTTCGCAAATGTTTATTAACAGCGCCCTCTTTGCTGAAGTCCCTTGTATTACAAATAACCAAGAATATTTTTATTTCTAATACCGCCCTCTAGCGTCTAGGTTAGTTAGGTCTTAAGCGGGCTGCAGCAGACAGCCATTGCTGGACGGCGGTTATCACACTGCCACGCACCACGTAGCGTAGCGCGTTAAAACGTACTTGTGGGAGTGCAGATGGCTTGTTTGAACCCGCGACTAATTCGGGGCTATTAACACTCGGCCTTCACTGCTCAATTCCGGCGCACACTCCCCGGAATTCAAGACAAGTTTTGACTCAACGAGTGTTTGGAGGTATGCGGAACAGAGAGTAAAGTCCCGTAAACCTTCGTTGAAAAGGGAGGATCCTTCGACCAGACGGGTGTTGCGTCAGGTCCGGGTGTCTACCCGGCAGTTAATTTTGGACTATTGTATGCTCTAATCGCGAGGAGAAATTTAAGGCGCTGCGCAAACGGAGACAGGTTTTGTTCTAGTTACCGACGCCGAACACTTTTTGATCATCATGAGTAAGTGTTAAGGGGAAGCAAATGGACACAAAAAATGTTTACGAATGCGCAGAGGGTGGATGATTTCATTCTGGTTCTATAGAAATCAAATATTCATCGGCAGCTTGTATCTGACACAAGACACAAAAGTGTCCACGAGTGTTCAGAACTTTGTCTTTTAGTTCCAATGTGGCGTAACAGATGTCGCTACAAGTCAGTTTTTTTTTAATTAACATAAACTAGTTCTTCACTGTGATCTCACCTGATGGTAAGCAGTGATGCAATCGTTGATGGTGAGGCGCACTAGTTTATTAATAGTCTATTCACTCTAGCCTTGAAGACACCCAAATTATAATTGAACGGGAAGACCGCAGCAGGCAAATTGTTGCAGTCCAGTTTCAAAATAAAACACGACGTTGATTTTTATTAGACATTTATTTTCTAAACATGTAGATAGGTATTACGTCGATCATTTGATATCATATACCTAGTATTTTCTAGAAGAATAACTAAGATAGAATAGATATAAGATTCCAAGATAAAAATATCTCAATTATTGCAAACAGTATTTTAATGAATGTATAATAACAATGTACTTTGACCTTATTGTACTAAGAACAATAGCTGCTATTTTGTTTTGTTTATTTAAAATTATAATTTCACATTTACAGGTCTTAAATAAATTTGATAAATCAGTCACAAAAAATTTTTTTTGGGATAATAATAACATCACATTTACTTCACTGGAAAAATAGAAAGCCTGAATCAAAAGTGGTGACAAGAAAAGGTACAGGTACAAGGTGACCTTCAATACCTGTGCAATCTTCCGGACGACAGAACTACTCATGAATATTATGAACAACTGACAGGGAAAACTTCGTACCGCCTAACTGTCACTGAAGCATGAAATGATTGATCGAATGATGAAATGATTGACTGAATAATGGAATGATTGATCAAATGATGGAATGATTGACCGAATGATGGAATGATTGACCGAAAGTTGGAATTAACGATTTTATAGTTTGGCATTGTAGCCAAACCAAGCAAAGCCTGTGTTTTGATTTGCTACTATAATGTCTATGTAAAAACTTACCTCACCACAAGTGTGTAAAAAAGTTGTAAGTATTTGTTTGGCAAAATAAACATTATTATTATTATTGACAGAAAGATGGAATGATTGACCAAATGATGGAATGATTGAGACAGTATTTGATAGTTGCTGTAAGTTTTCGATGTATTTGGATACTTTTTTTTTTACGTGTATCTGTTCGACATTTTAAATTCTGCTTTTCGAAGCAGAGACGAATCCAACAAACCAAAGATCATTAAAATTGGTCCAGCCAATCTTGAGTTAGAAATGGTGTTATTAACACGACTTTATCTTATGGTTTTCATATGATTTGACCATGACATGTTTGCTGTATGGACTTTAATAGAAACTGACCGCTGAGTTTGTTTCGGTGTTTCTTCTCAGGGTAGTCAGCTAGGAAACACCGGCCTCATCTAGATCAAACTGACAAAAAAAAATTGACGTGTTAAAGTATTTTTAAACCTATTTGCAAAATAAATATCATTTATCATTGACTTGTAAGTTGGGGCTGTTACCATTGGTCCATCATTGCTCTTAATATTTAATGGTATATAATGAAATTGGTGTTCATTCATGACCAATTTAATCTTCTGAAAAGTTGCACATATATTGAACATCTCTTTGCATATCGTAGTTTACTTGGCAAGTTCAGCCAGCAGCCTATCAAGAACCAAAGCCGTGTTTAATATGCCTTCTTCATCATCAAATTGTTCTCCATCTTCTAAAGGAACTTCAGCCACTACAGCATTGAGGCTCTTCACTGCTAGCTCTATCTTTGACACAGTGTCCTTGAGGATTTCCCTCTTGCGTCTTCTTCTTCTGTTCTTTTCAGCGTTTGAGATCGTAGAATTTGGAGTCAAGTTTGGAGGAGCCATCTTTGATTTTTGTGACGGAACCCACTACGAATTGGAGCTGAAAATTGAAGGGGAAAATATTTAGAAGCTATTTCTGGTGACAGGCTCGTATTTAGCCAGGTTCATGTGATGTTTATGCATAGCATAATCAGCTTTATAATGTTGTCACTGCTGAGACTCAGGCCTTCTCTTTTGGAGAGGCTTTTTTATGTGGGAAATCATCTAATGTCATCTATCGCCCTTGAGCGGGATGGTACCAGAGTAGGCTTCGGATCCTGCTGGGCCCCTACGGTTTGCTGACATCTCCTTGAGACGCGCGTGGAACACTACGCGCCGTCAACGACTTCGGCTCGGTCCGAACGGTTACCTGACACGTAGCTACCCATTGCTGGCCGTCCGCAAGCCTGCGCCTACTGTGGCCGGTAATCAGGATCGGGATCCCGGCTGGAGTGTGAAGTTGATGTTTTTCTTTACCGGTTTGACAGTCATGCAAAAGGCCGACATGTAAATGTGGGCAGCTATTTGTATTCTTTGAATTTCATAGACTAATTAAAAAAAGAGTTTGAGAGTACACACTGTTCATTGTAAAACTTGTATTCTTAAAAATATAATAAGTTCTGATGATTTACTTCTTACAAAAATTTTATTTAACAAACTAGTGATCTTTTACCACAACCAGGATCTCAGCCCTGCGAAGAGGTCACGTACCCAAACTCAAATGAAATTGAGACAACAGCGAAAGAACGATGTTATGTTACCGACAATTGTTTCCTATCCTGAGGTGAATAAAGATAAAGATCTAACCAGTTTTAAGCTTCATGGACTTCAAATAAATTGTGATTAGTCAGAATTTATGCGTAACTAACCTTTTTTTCGATTCTGAGGTACCCAGGATCTTAGCACTGCGAAGAGGTAACCGTGTAGAATCTGCACCGACTTGCAACAATATTTAAGTAAGCATTGCATGTTAGGCACTAACCTTTTGATCTTGAGGTACCAGGATCTTAGCACTGCGAAGTGGTAAATAAATTGTGACAGCTGCGAGAGAACGATGCTAGATAAGATTCTATGTTTTACTACCAGGAACTTAGAACTGCGAACAGGTATCTAGGTAGATCCAAAACCAATTGAGGAAAGACCCACGATCACGAAGATGACAATGACGATGATAAAAAAAGAAATGCAGATTACCAACATTTGTCATTCTATGGTACCAGGAACTTAGAACTGCAGACAAATATCTAGGTAAATCCAAAACTAATTAACATATACCTAGTAGGATGAAGATTTTGATCTTTTTCTAATCCTGTGGTACCAGGAAATTAGAACTGCGAACAGGTATCTAGGAAGATCCAAAAGCAATTGAGGAACTCACCAATATGACAATGATGATGATAAAAAGAAAGTAATTAAGATTATCTACCAACCTTTGTCACACTGTGGTACCAGGAACTTAGAACTGCAAACAGGTATCTAAGTAGATCCAAAACCAATACGCAGGAGAATGACGATGGTGATAAAAAAAGAAAGAAATACAGATTACCAACCTTTCTCTCCGGCCTTGGAGCACTAGGAACTCAGCACTATCAACAGGTAACGTAATCACGCTCGAAGGACCGAATCCAAAGGGGACGGGCTCGGCAATGCACGGAATAAAGGAAACTAGGCGAGCTGCATAGCGCAGGTGCCGAATTCGGGTCAATAATTTAAACTCACATATAATATAGGAAGCTGTAAATAGTTTTTACAGGTAACAAATTGCACCGAAGGGTCATTGCATAAATTATTCATGTTTATTTTTATCCATATCTTATGTTGTCTTCTTGAGCAGTGGTAACGGCCCCAACTTGCAAGTCACGGGCTCCAACCCAGCCAGGTGCATTAATAAAAAAACGAAATAATTTTATTTCCTGTTAAATTATTACTACATTGTTTAAATTGTTTAATTAATTTAAGAGCTATATTTCAGCGGAACATCATGGCGGCGCGAAGCTACCAAACAAGACACCATTCAGACACCAAGAGTCGCCACACGTCCGAGCTGGTCGCGCCACCAAATTGGTTGCGCAACCAAACGGATACCAGCCGGGGCTAGCCAAGTTACAACCGTTTCGTTTCGATTCTCTAGCGTCGAACGCATCGAGTTGGCCACGCACCCGATTTTTTTTGTTCTGACTACGTGACTGAACGTTGAGATGACGTCATTGCCGTACATTTGAAGTTTTCTACTAGCGTTAACGATTGCAGATTGTCAACTTGGCTAGGGGTACAGGTGAGTAACTCTCTATTATAGAGCTGTATACATTTTGTTGGTAGCGGCGACTGGTCGCGCCGCCATGGTGTCTCGGTGAAATTTAGTCCTAAGGGTTATATCGAAGGTTATTTTTAAAGATTTCCTTTAAGCTCCACTACTTGACAAAGCGGATTACTTTGTGTAATTTATTTCATCACTATTGCCGAAAAAATTGTGAAGGACATACATACTGTCGAAATTTTTCCATATTACAGTCCTCAAGTGACTCTAAGTGTGCCGTCGAATACACAGAATAGATGAAAGAGGTTAGAATGACCTTGTGGGCAGCGCAGGCGCACCTCAAAATATGATCATGCTCATAATTGACGCAACAAATAGCAAACTTGCGATCTAAGTAGGTATGCGTGGTCTGTGAGTTGCGTAATGCGCGTTCGTACCTATTAGTTTACTGCATGTAGTGGAGTTAAAGAGTGTGAGAGAAGCGGCGACACTTATTATAGCACACTTTCTGACCTCTTTCATATTTTCTGTGGTCGAATCCAAGTCGGCAGGGCAGCGTTTGCGAAATTTATAAAATTTTAGTATTTTCTCGTCCAACATATTACAGTGTCTTAAGACGAAAGTCTATGACCAGTGCGTGTCACCAGTCACAAACGGTCTCATTAAAAGGCTTTAAATCACCCAAAGGGCAATGGAAAGAGCCAAGCTTGGAGTTTCCTTGCGTGATTGCATCAGGATCATGAAGATATCAGCAGGAGATCCAAGGTTACCGACGTAGCTAGAGATGTGCCGTTGCTGGCAATATTGCCCACACACATTTATAATAATAATCATAATATCGATCTATCATTACTGACAGGACTATTGAAGCCAATAAGCCTGACATAGTGGTGATAGATCGACTAAAGCGTCGCACAATGATTGTTGATATGGCGGTCCCTCATGACGAGAACCTCGTGAAAGCTGAGAAGGATAAACAAACTAAATATCTTGACTTGGCTCGCGAGGTTGTCGACATGTGGGAAGTGGATAGAGCAATCATTGTGCCGATAGTCGTGACGGCCAATGGCTTAATAGCCAAGAGCCTCGACCAACATCTGCGGAGGCTCTCGTTAGGCAGTTGGATCAAGGGCTTGATCCAGAAGGCAGTACTCCTTGGCACGGCGCGTATTGTCCGGAGGTTCCTCTCTCAGGAGCCCTGACCACCGGTAGCTTGGACCCTGTTCCCGATGCCGGTGGGCTACTATTTTTTGTATTTTAAATGTTTTTTTTTTTTAATATCCTTTTTATAAGAAATATTTAAAAATGTAATTAATATGTACAAATATGAAATAAATGGAATAATAATAATAATATTCCACAACTATCACACAACGCCGTCTAGTCCCAAGCTAAGCAGAGCTTGTGTTATGGGTACTAGACAACTGATAAACATACTTATATATTTCTAAATACATACATATTATAGATAAAATTAAAATTTCAAGACGTAGCCCGAAGAATCGCCAAACAAATTGAAAAACCATGTATTGGAATAAGAGGCGGTGGAAGGAAATCTGATGGATGCGAGATGCATCGGTCGTTATGGCGACACTTGGGGGAGGCCTATGTCCAATAGTGGACCTCTTTCGGCTGAAATGATGATTATGAGGTCTGGGCCTTCTGCAGTAGTATTGCATTGCAACATGCAGCCAAGATCAATACTTTGTAGGACTTATTTAAAAAAAAAACAACTTCGTAACTGATGGCGCCCTCTGGCGGTGTTTAACGCAACCTTGTGAAATACATTTCTACGTTTTTGTCCACATTGTAGCTTTGTTTTAGGTCTTATGTTATGAAATCCCTAAATATAATGATCATTACATCTTTAGATTACAATTTAGACAATGTAGAATCCAATACAAAGCTAAAATCAGCAAAAAACATCTGAGAATTTTGATTTCGCGCGCTGTCTTATCGAGTCGCTCTTAAAATAATTTAATCTACAGTCCAATCACAATTATTTTACATCTAGTTTTTTATTACAGTGATCTTTATTTTCTTGCACATAAGGTAGCTGTCAGATGCAAAATAACTGCAAAGGGACTGTAATAAAACCATCAATCATCTATACATATAATAAAATCGTAGGAAAGTCAAAACTGTACATTGAATATTTTTATAAAAGAATACTTGGGGCGTGATCTACAATCGATATCGAAGCCAAAAATATAGTTTTTAGAATTTTTGTCTGTTTGTCTGTTTATCTGTTTGTCTGTTTGTCTGTATGTATGTCCGGGCTAAACTCAAAAAGTACTGCATGGATTTACTTCAAATTTTGCATAAATATTACTAAGAGGTCGGGTCAACATATAGGCTACATATTATCACGCTATCACCTACGGGGGAGGAGCTGTGAATCTTTATTTATCTTAAGCATTCTGTGACAGCGTGTAATCTAACAATGCATATTTAAATGTTGTTTTTGAGTTAGCCATGCTATTATCTAGCTTTACACCATTAAAACTACGCCATTTAAGTAACTTGGGCAGAGAAACATAGTTTAATGAATGTTAGTAGTATAGAGACAATTTTGAAGCAGCGCCATCTATGAGATTTCATAAAAATCAAATCAAGTTACATGTTAACACTTTTTGGAAATTAATAATTTAAATTTGATCATGTAGTTAGTTATTCTTAAAATTCATAGATGGCGATGTGATGTGATGTGCATTTTCTTCATAAAAGTTGTATCATATAGTTCGTTTTGACAAATTCAAGTTCCAACAAAACCCTGAAAAAACTTGAATAGAGTTGAGTAAGACAATTAAAAAAAAAATGCGGTTTTAAGTATTACATGGTGACATTTTTCCAGCTCTGTGAAGTCGACCAGTTTGCGAGATCCCTTACGTATGACGAGGTGCCTTCATATTCCACGTACGACAAGCAAAGTGGTGTATATAACCGACATCGACGAGGAGGTGCTGTGGAAGGTTTTCCGGGAATTTTCAAGGACGCCGCATTGGGTAGGGTTTATACCGTGCATCCAAATAATGGCGAATGCTATTTTCTGCGGTTGTTACTACACACTGTCCGAGGCCCAACGTCTTTCGCCTTTCTGAGGACATTTGATGGCGTGGAGTATCCCACTTACCACGCAGCCTGCGTAGCACGTCACATTCTCGACGGTGACCAAAATTGGGATCCTCGCGGAGGCGAGCGTCAGTGACAGCCGCATGCGTCATCTTTTTGCCGTCATCTTGATGTTTTGTGGAGTCGCGAACCCGGTAGCTTTGTGGGAGAAGTATCGCCATCATCTGTCTGAAGATTTTCTACGACCTTTGAGGCGTGCTACTGGAGACGAAGTCGAAGTAACTGATGAACGCGTGCTGAACACCTGTCTCAGTTCACTTCAAGATGTGGTCATTTCTATGGGCGGCAATCCGCTGATCGAATATGGGTTACCAGCTCCCCAATCATTACCGCATCAAGGCCGTGGATACCGGGAGTATAACGCTGAAACAAATTATGAGCCGGGCGAAATGACCACCATACGAAATGACCATGTCACCGTGTTCTCTTAAGAGCAAAAACAAATGACACCGTACTTGAAAGCATTGCGCAAAACCAGGGTAAAATGTTTTTCTTGGATGCTCTTGGTCGAACAGGAAAAACATTTGTTACCACTGGCATACTTGCAGAGGTCAGGAGGAGGCAAGGCAAAATTACTATTGCTGTAGCGTCGTCGGGAATCGCTGCCATACTGCTTCCGGGTGGCAAGACAGCACATGCCATGTTTAAAATTCCCATCGATTTAGAGAGCGCCGAAACACCTGTTTGTGGTGTGTCACGTAACAGTGATAAGCGACACGTGCTCAAGGATTGCTCTCTGATCGTATGGGATGAGTGTACGATGGCCAATAGGAATGCAGTTGAGGCCGTGGACAGAACCCTGCAGGACATCCGCAGGAACGAACATTTGATGGGTGGTGTCACAGTTCTGTTCAGTGGCGATTTCCGGCAAACACCTCCCGTGGTGACGCGGGGATCGAGGGCTGACGAGGTGAATGCTTCGTTGAAACGATCTTCGTTGTGGTCACGAGTTCTTACGCTGCGCTTGACCATTAATATGAGAGCTCGGCTCGGCGGCAATGCACGAGCATTGCAAGAATTCTCCGATGTCCTTCTAAGTCTTGGCGAAGGCACTTTGACAGGTGGTACTTCCAGAGTCTCTCGGTAGAATGGTATCCAGCTTAGAAGAACTCATTTGCTGTGTGTACGGGGACATCAGTCGTATACCGCACCAGCTTCTTGGGTGTGTGAGCGATAACGCCGACGCCCAAAAATGATCCGGCTGCAGCAAATAACGAATGCATTCTCTCGGAAATTGAGGGGAATGAAGTGGTCTATACCTCGATGAACACTGTTGTCGAGCAAGATGACGCCACACATTATCCTGTGGAATTTCTGAACTCCCTGTCAGCAAGTGGACTTCCAGCGCATACCATCAAGCTGAAGGTCGGTGTCCCAATTATGCTTCTTCGGAACCTACCTCCTCCGAAGTTGTGTCACGGGACCCGCCTTAAAATCATCTCGCTCCACAGACAAACTTTTGAGGCGGAAATTCTTACGGGTTGTGGCGTCGGCGAGGCAGTATTTACACCACGCATTCCCCTCATACCTGACAACTTCCTGTTCCAGTTCAAGCGCGTACAGTTCCCCGTGAGTGTTTGCTTCGCGATGACCATCAATAAGTCACAGGGGCAGACACTGAGGGCAGCGGGTGTCGACCTCAGGACGAGTTGTTTCTCACACGGGCAACTGTACGTCGCTTGCTCCCGTGTCACCAGTACTGAGTCTCTTTACATTTTGGCTCCTGGCAGCATAACTACCAACGTAGTTTATTGGGAAGTGTTGTAAGGTATGATACCTTTGTACGTATTTTTACTCTTTTGTGTCCGGGAATGTATTCCTGCATTATTTTCTCTATTTCCTTCACATCTTATGACTGAACTCAGCAGGATTCCCATATAACTCTCTTCACTTGCTTCTTTTGCAAAAAAAACTTATATTTTAATAATTTTAAAAGTGGTTTACTTATAATACTATAGCGACACTGGCATCTTAGGTATTTTTGTTGCTGTAGAGCCTTCACGCAGACGATGTCGCGGGCAGCAGCTAGTACTTGTATATAACTTCAGACGGATCCTAACAGGGAAGAAAGTAATGTAAAGGAAGTGACAGAAATATAGCTGTCTCTTTCTTTTTAATGCAATACTTCGTGAGAAAGAGAGAGAAATTGTGTTTGCGAGCATAAACAGCGATAGTGTGCGAGCGAGAAGCAAATAGAAGGGACGCCATTTAATAAAATGGCGTTCCCGTTACGTGCGTCATAACCTCATAACCACACCCTTCCGCACGCGAATGTGAAATGTTGCCACTTTAAAAATTTATGGTGCTGCCAGGTTAATTACGATTTGTGGTCGATTTTTGAGGCGTTTGCTTCGATGTTTAATAGCTCTCTTTGCCTAACCTTATCCCATTTCATTTGGGGTCAGCTCTCCTCGTCATTTTTCTACAGACATTTCGGTTCTGGGTCATCGAGTCAAGGCTTTATTTAGGTCATTGCTATAGTCAGTCTAAAAATTCAAACGGCTTGGGAATTTTGTAAAATATTTAATCATTAAAAAAATAGTTATATTCGATACTTTTTATAAGGTTCTTCTATTGGTAAACAACGATCAAGATCTCTTAATCAACCTTGGTTGTTGAACCAGCGTTGACTACATCAGATTTCATTTTACCCCAATAATTACCCAAGTCGATTGAGTTTTTAGACAGACTATAATTACAGACATCCAAGTCAGAAGGGACTTTTTTAGAGGGTACTTTTTTGGACCAGTATCCATGTGTAGGGCTTGCCTAGTCATATGTTCTTCAGATCTTCGCATTACGTGATCATGCCATCCGAGTCTTGTCTCACTGAGTTTCTCTACAATTGGGCGGATCTTATAACTTCCTCGGATATGTTCGTTTCTATATCTAACTCTATCGTTGAGAGTGACACCTCCTTCCCATCTCAGCATTTTCATCTCAGTCGTGTGCATTGTTAAGTTTATTTATTAATTTATAACTTTATTGCACACCTTAAATTATTACAAGATAAACATTTACAAAAGAATAAGTGTACAATAGGCGGCCTTATGCAATAGCATAAGGCAATTTCTACCAGACAACCTTTGGATGGACTGAACGAAAGGAAAAGATTTGGGGCTATCAGTGTACAACATAAATTATGTGAATAAATATATATATATAAAGTACAATAGAAAAAATATAGTACATAAATAAATTACCAAATAACAAACTAATAAATATTAAAAAATACAGAGAAAGGGGAAGAACAATTAAAGTGTCAGGTAGTGCTCCTTCACCATTTTTTTGAAATTTAATAACCATAAAATATTGAACATAATTATTTATTGCAAAAATATGCAAGGAGATAATACTTTTATTGACAAAAACTCACTTATATCCTTTATTTGCCTTTTCTGTTCGAACAATCCTGCAGGGATTTTTTGCTTGGGAAATATTGCTGGCAATTTTGCCACCAATATTCATTCTTCGGGCAATATTGCCCCCAATATTCATTCTTCGGGCAATATTGCCCCCAATATTCATTCTTCAGGCAATATTGCCCCCAATATACATTCTTCGGGCAATATTGCCACCAATATTCATTCTTCGGGCAATATTGCCGGCCAAGGCACATCTCTAGTCCGGTCGGAGCTAAACCATGTATTTAGGATTTCAAAAATAAAACAAAAAACCTTTGGTTACATTTTAATTTTTAATTTGGGGTCTTATATTGATTGTCTTTTGATTTTTACTAAGTTACAACTTACCTAAGCTTAAAACTAGTACAGTAATTCAAGTGCTGCTTGTCAGAATATTAAGGGGTAACCCCTGATCTCCCCACCTCAGAAGAGGAGACCAGGAGTTCAAAGACACACTGCAGACATAAAAGCATGTGCTTCTATCACACTCTTAGTTCTGAATGTGTCTCGCCAGAGCCTCGTTGGTCTTCTGCAGGGTGCACCGCGGGCAGGTGAGGTTGACTTTGGCTCTGCAGGTGGTGGTAGAGCCACTTACACCCCATGTGGCTGGAGGGGTCTTGGAAGAAAGTCAGCTTATAGCAGCATCAGAGGTGATGTGATGCTGCTCATGAAGCAGGGGCCTGAAAAATTAGAAAAAATAATGTTAAAATCTACACTGATGCTAAGATTGAGAGCAGTGGTGGCCGAGTGGTAACGACCCTAGTTGTAGGTGGCGGGTTCGAACCCAGCCAGGCGCATTACTTTGTGTAATTTATTTCATCACCATTGCTTTCAAAACGGTGAAGGAAAACATCGAGAGGAAACCTGTTCAAGAACCAAAAATTGGAAGACATGTGACTTTCACCAACACGCACTGGGCCCGCGTGGTGGATTACGACCCATTCCCTCTCCTAGAGAGGAGGCTTGAGTCCCAACAGTGGGAACATTAAGAAGGCTGGTTATGATGAAGAAACGCCCGCCATTCACGCTAGAGTATACCTGACAGGTTTGCCTGTACTGCCCCCCAGCCAAGTTACAATCGAATTCCGTTCTCTAATCGGTAACGCCTCGGTGACAGCAATTGTAGAAAACGATAAGTTGGTAGCCATGTTGACGCGCCCGAGTCGGCCGCTCGTTCTACAATGTAGCGTTTGTATAACAAAGGATGTAGCGTTAAATATTGTAGAAACGATATTGAACGATGTGAACTTGGCTACGAATTGTCTATTCGTTTGTTCTGACCACGCTACTTTACGTTGAGATGACGTCATTCCCATACGTTTCATCACTTGCAGATTAACAACTTGGATAAGCGTGCAGGAGAGTCGTGCAGGTAAACCGGAGAGTGTATGTCGCACAACTGTGCAGGTTCCCACTCAAGCTCACCTGACAAGTATAACTGTGCAGGTAAACCTGTCAGGTATACCCTAGCGTGTAAGACTACCTTGATATTATAAAGAGGTAAAGTTATTTTTTTGGTGTTTATACATATCCCTCACACCGCTCTGGGCTTATCCACTCTTCCTTTTTCGTCCAGGCGATATCTCTTTGGAATGCGCTCCCTCTGAATATCAGGATGGCAACAAGCCGATTTTCTTTTAAGGTGAAGGCACGTGAGCATATTCGCAAGATGTTGGTAGAATCATCACCGAGCTAATTGGTTGGATTTGTTTTTTCACAACAGCATTGTTTTTGTTATATGTATGTATCTAAGTATGTATTTACTATTGTATATATTTGTTTCTCTTCTGTTTTGTCTGTTTATTAAGTTGCACCTGCCATGTTTTGTTTCTGCACCGCTCTAAGTTCGACTGGCAGATAATGCCTAAGGCATTAAGTCCGCCTTTGTACAGTTTTTTTGTGCATAAAGCTTTAAATAAATAAATAAATAAATAAAGTACATCGAGGGACTGGAACAATTTGCCTGCTGCGGTTTTCCCGTCTGATTATAATTTAGGTGTCTGTGAATAGGCTCGTAATAAACTAGTGCACCTCACCAAGAACGATTGCATCACTGCTTACCATCAGGTGGGATCGCAGTCAAGCACTAGTTTATATCAATTAAAAAAAAAAGTACTGGTCCGAATGTTAAAATTTTTTACCGATAGAAAGCTGTTTTATTTCTGAGTTAGGCTATATTTTTATGTACGCGGGCGAAACCGCGGGCAAAAGCTAGTTTGATATAAATTGTGTTGAATATATTAGGTACGCCTTTTTATTTTTTTTTTAATGTGGGAAAAAATCATGCATTGACATCCCCCGCCCTTGGGCGGAGCGGGAGATAGTGTCAGACTCTTACTGACTAAAAGACCCACCCCGTTCCTTCTAGCCTTCATACCGGGGCTCGAGTGCCCTTTCGGATAACCCTGGCCCCAGTAGGCTTCGACCCGGCTGGGTCCCTGCTGTTGCTGACAACTCCTTGAGGCGCGCGGGAACAGTGATTAGGTATGCCTAAATATTTGCAAACATTTTTTTTATATGATATAAACTAGTGCTTGACTGCAATCCAACCTAATGAATAACAGTGATCATCAACATAACATCATCATTTCAGCCCATAGATGTCCATTGTTGGACATAGGTCTCCCCTAAATGTCGCTACTATGAACTGATGTTTTTTTTTCTTCTTGACGATAGGTTCTCGCTTGACCGCCATCTCACCTGATGGAAAAGCGACGATGCGGTCGACGAACGCCTAGCTAGAAGAAACCTACTCACTCTCGACTTAAAGATTCCCGGGTTGTATCTATCAGACAACACAGACTCCGGCAAGGAATTCCACTCCTTAGCTGCACGCACAATAAATGTGTTCCCAAATAGTTTCACACAACCTTAATTGTTATCGGTCCACTTTGTAGGAGGCCTTCCAACGCTACGTCTTCCGGTATCGGAAGACGTAGCGTTGGAAGGCCCTCCCAGAACCTCCAGAAGTAGTGATGCAATAAATAATTAGAAAGCCAGGTACACCTACATCCGTAGGCGCGGGCTTGCGGACAGTGAGCAATGGGTAGCTCGCTGTCCGCGGATCGAAGCCTACTGGGGCTAGGGTTATTCGAAAGGGAACTCGAGCCCCGGTATGAAGGCTAGAAGGAACGGAGTGGACTTTTAGTCAGTAAGAGTCTGACACTATCTCCCGCTCCGCCCAAGAGCTGGGGTTGTCATTGGATGATTTTTCCCACCATCAAAAAAAAATAAAAAAAAAAGGTACACCTACCTATACACATGGTTCTAAAAGGCGAGTCCGACGCGAAGCCTCAATGGCGGGTGGCTCGTAGGACCAACTCTTCATGCTGAGTATAAACTGCAACCAGTTCATCATCAGAACCACCTGCATCTGGAAAAATAAGATTGAAATTTAAAAACAATTTTTAAAGTAGAAAATAGATACGCTTGTGTTTTGGCGGCGTTGATAGTACGAGATCCGTAAAAGAAATATCTTCCTCATCATATATACTAGCTCATCATATATCATATAGACTAGCTGTGCTCGCGACTTCGTTCGCGAGGACTACAGGATTTTGAATTTATTTTTTTCTAAAATAAAAGTAGCCTATGTTACTCCTTATATCAGCTACCTGCCAAAAAAAGTCCCGTCCTGTTGCCTGGAAGAAGTATCCTGTAACTCAATTGTACTGCGCGTCCAAATGTGCAAAGAAACGGATGAGTATTTTTATTTCTTACTAGCTGTCTGACTACAGGATTTTGAATTCATTTTTTCTAAAATAAAAGTAGCCTATGTTACTCCTTATATCAGCTACCTGCCAAAAAAAATCCCGTCAAAATCGGTCCAGCCATTTTAGAGAATAGTCCAGACAAACAGACAGACTGACAAAAATTAAAAAAAATGTTATTTTGGTATATGTACCGTATATATTCATATGCATGTAGCAAAAAGCAGTTATTTCAATATTACAAACAGACACTCCAATTTTATTTAGATGTATAGAGTATAGATGTATAGATAAGGCGTTTATTATGACATTCCGAATAGCTTGCCTAGCTAAATCTGCACTCCTAGCCAAGTTGCTAATCTGCAATAGTTAACGCTAGTAGAAAGCTTGAAATGTACGGGGATGACGTCATCTCAACGCTCAGTCACGTGGTCAAAACAAAAGAATGGCAGCTATGTCCGCTCTTTCTCCCGCTAGCTGGCGCCTGAGTATTTGGAGGTCATTCATTTTGACAGCTCCTTGTATCTTGTAATAGCTCGTATGGTGGTTTGTTTGTTTATGTTGATTTATGTGAATTATGGTAGAAAATTACGGATCTTGGACTGTTTGTGAGTTAAAAAAGAATTAAGACGAAAAAATGATTATATATTATCAGCTCAGATGATTCTTTGGGAAAGCTGTGTCCCGATGTTCTCGATGAGCTTAAAGGCACAACACAACACTGGGGCATTTTATTTTTACAAAAACGATAGTTATTTACTTGAAAACACAATATTTCCTTGAAAATCTATTGAGTTTGACAGGTAGTATGACCTCCAAGTTCACTGGCGCCATCTACTTTGAGCTTCTCAGATTACACGCCATTGGCGGCAAGGTCAACTCGAAGCGTTTGACGCAAGCGAAACGGTTGTAACTTGGCTAGGGGGGCTGCTGTCAATGATGTTAAACCATGTCTGAGATTGCGAACATTTTATATTTTGGAACTTTATTCAAATACTTACAAATTGAGTTATATCGTTACTAATAGCATCTATTAGACTAATAAAAACTAATGCAAAAAAAAAAAATATGAAAAAAAAAAAAACGATTAAATAACAGATGAGGGTAAATTATGGCCATTAACTCACCTCTTTATGCGAGGTAACACTACTATTAGCCCATTTGGACGCGCAGTACCATTGAGTTACAGTATACCTACTTCTGCCAGCTAGCAGCAGGACCGGACTGCAGCCGTTGTCAGCACCAGCTCGTCAGGCACGGCAGACGGCTGGTGTCGCACTGCGGCGTTGCACAAAGCAAGTCTAGTCTAGACCGGCTAGCTGCACTGCGCAGGTCTGAGCTGCGATCAATACTGCGATGTGGGGTATACGATGCATGTATACACCGTTAAATTTTGATCGTTTTAATCCCGTGGAGGGTCGATCCGGTACATGAAACACTATCGATTTGTAAAAATAAAATTAAAAAATAAAGTACCTTTTTTTTCAAAACTCGTATTAATTTACGCATATACGAAATTAATTTCTTTAAGAAAACGTCAGCTGAGCGAGTTCAATGACCTGTAGGTAGTAGTTTGCGTTGCGTACAAACTACTTACAGGTCATTGGATTCGCTGTGTTTCGAGTGTTTCATGTACCGGATCGACCCTCCACGGGATTAAAATTATCAAAATTTAGCGGTGTCTATCACCAATTTTTAATTAGTATCTACAAATACTTAATCTTTCGAAAACCGTAACTAGAGACACAATACAAATACAATCAATGAGAGAACGAATTCCGGCGTTCACTTGGGGTTTAATGAATTAATGAATTAAAGGGCTTATTCCTTAGTTGAGCTACACGAATACTGACAAATGCTTGCACTGAATGGACAGGTCCACTCAAATCTGTGTGGTCCTTACATTTTTTTTTTTGATGGTGGGAAAAATCATCCAATGACAACCCCCGCTCTTGGGCGGAGCGGGAGATAGTGTCAGACTCTTACTGACTAAAAGCCCACCCCGTTCCTTCTAGCCTTCTTACCGGGGCTCGAGTTCCCTTTCGGATAACCCTGGCCCGAGTAGGCTTCGACCCGGCTGGGCCTTGCTGTTGCTGACAACTCGTTGAGGCGCGCGGGAACAGTGCGTGCCGTCGACGACTTGGGCTTGGTCCGGACAGTTACCGGACGGCCGGACAGCGAGCTACCCATTGCTCACTGTCCGCAAGCCCGCGCCTACGGTGGCCGGAAATCGGGACCGGAATCCCGGCGGCGGCGGCGAGAGCGCCGTTGCCTGATGCGATCGGCCTCCCCATTTGCGAGTGGTTCTTACCTCAAAAGAACATCTCAGACACTAATCTGTATGGTTCTCATATGATTTGACCATTACATTTTTGCTGTATCGACTTTAACCTGTCGAGTACGGTAATTAGAGGCAAAATATAAAGACTAGGAGAGAGCGAACGTTCGCTTGAGGTTTAATGAATTAAAAGAGACTTAGACCCTTGAGTTTGTTTCGATGTTTCTTCTCAGGGTAGTTAGCTAGGAGATACCAGCTTCGTCTAGTTTAAACGGACGAAAAAATTTACGTATAAAAGTGTTTCTTTAAAACCTATTTGCAAAACCAATGGCAGGTTTTTACCTCGGTCAGAGATTAAGCATTGCCATTCAACGTGGCAATGCCGCCAGCCTCTTGGGCACACTTCCAGTCGACAGCGATGCGGAGGAGTTTTACGACGCCATATTTTAGTAGGGAGTAGCCTTTAGTGTGTATAGTTAGGTTAAGCATACTTAAATATATATATACATATATTAATATTTAAGTATATTATGTATATATTTTCTTGTAATTAAATAAATAAGTACCTACTAAGGCATATTGAAAAAAAAAAAAAAAAATTGCAAAAAAAATATTATTTATCGTAAGAAATCGAAACACTTACCCATGGATACTTCTTCCAGGCTGCAGCCGTTGTCAGTACCAACACGCCATGCACGCCAGACGGCTGGTGTCGCACTGCGGCGTTGCACAAAGCTAGCATAGTCTAGCTAGCTGCGCTGCGCAGGTCTGAGCCGCGATCAATACTGCGATATGAGATATACGATGCAGTTATAAGTGTATAAGGATTCCGTATTTTTCTTTTGACGTACGGAACACTAAAAAGGAACGATACATAATTATTTATTTATACCTATATGTAATAGTCTTTAAAATCTAGCCACCATGCCTTTAACCCTTTGTGGCGCATCATCATATACTAATCTATACTTTATCTACACTTATATTTTATAGAGGGTTTGTATTTTTTCAACACACTTGCTCAGAAAGTGACTATAATTGCACTACACTTAGGTATATAATGTAGCTTGTAACCAAACTGTGACTTTTTGATTACCATTATGCACAGTTGTGATAATGTAGTGATAACCTTTTTTGTTAAACCTCTGTTCTCAAATCAAACATTGAATTCGAAAAAAAAAATACATTGGGTATTGTGTTCAATAGTACAAATTAGTGTCTTGCTTGCTTATTTTATGCTAATTTGTGTTTAAATAAACTATTTTAACTTTTACATGTATAATAAATAAAACCTTTCATAAAATAAAAATTTTTTTTTTTTGTTTATAAACATAAGCAACCTCATTCTTATTTAATTCAAGCATCCTAGCTAGAGTAGCTAGTCTATGGCCGCCATTTTGGATGCGCGCGCATAAGAAGAAAGAACAATTTTTTGCCGCCATACTACAAAAAAAAAACAGTTTTGCTGATAAAGCAATAATTAATTAATTTGTAAAAATTTTCTTCTCAAGTGTGTCGAAAAACGTCGTATGATACACGTGAATATTGGCGATTACCGTCCTCGGCTCTATTAAGATCCTCGCCTTCGGCTCGGATCTAAATACCACCTCAGCGGTAATCACCAACATTATACACTTGTATCATAATGTACTATTTTGAGTGTGTATGTTTGTAATGAATAAACTCAAAAACTACTGTGCCGATTTCAAAAATTCTTTCACCATTGGAAAGCTACATTCACTCTGAGTAATATAGGCTATATTTATTGCCCGTGCGAAGCCAGACCGGCCCCTAGTATTATTATAAAGAGGTAAAGTGTTTATATGTTTTTTTTTTGTTTGTAGGAGGTAATCTCTGGAAGTACTGGTCCGATTGCTACAATTTTTTTACCTATATAAAGCTGCTTTATTCCTGAGTGACATAGGCTATATTTTATGTACGCGGGCGAAGCCGCGGGCAAAAGCTAGTTATCTATAAAAACGACAAAATAATCAAATCTGTTGTATGGAGGTCCAATAGGCTAGTTGCCGTAAAAAATTTAATTAGTCCGTCTTTTAGATTTTTCAAAAATAAGGGACACTTATTTTTTATTTGTAAATTAGTAGTAGTTACGTGTGACGTCACCCCGTGCGAAAAAATGCAGCACGGCGTGACGTCACACGTAACTTTAATGGGCTATATCTTTGTTATTTTTTGTTTAATCGAAAAAAGAAAAAATACGTGTCCAATATTTTTTTATAATCTAAAATACGGACTAAATAAAATGTAATTATTTTGACCCTGGAAACTACCCTATTAAATATATTTTTTTTATTTTGTACATGAGTGCGAATATTTCCACTGTCTAACTGTCACGGTTCATAAGATATAGCCTGGTGACAGACGGACAGACAGCGGAGTCTCAGTTATAGGGTCCGATTTTACCCTTTGTGCAAGAAACCCCAAAAAGATAAGATATAAAAATCGTTCATCTTCTATAGGTACCTACTATGTGTGTGTGTGTGTGTGTGAATATTATACAAGGTGTAAGGGACAGCCCTCCACAAACTTTAAGGGCTTGCTCAGTAGACGAAACTGAACAACCTTCCACAACACTTTTTTTCAGGAAACGAAAAAAAAATCCGCCTCACCATACAAAATTATAAACTTGATTGGAAAGTTTGTATGGAGAGGGCGATTTTTTTTTTCGTTTCCTGAATAACATTTTTGTGGAATGTTGTTTAGTTTCGTCTACTGATCAAGCCCTTAAAGTTTGTGGAGGGCTGTCCCTTACACCCTTTATAAATAATATTGGAGTGTCTGTTTGTAATATTGAAATAACTCCTTTTTACTACATGCATATGAATATATATACGATAAATACATCAAAATAACATTTTTTACAATTTTTGTCTGTCTGTCTGTCTGTCTGTTTGTCCGGGCTAATCTCTGAAATGGCTGGACCGATTTTGACGGGACTTTTTTTGGCAGGTAGCTGATGTAATAAGGAGTAACACAGGCTACTTTTATTTTAGAAAAAATAAATTCAAAATCCTGTAGTCCACGCGAACGAAGTCGCGGGCACAGCTAGTAAGAAATAAAAATACTCACCCGTTTCTTTGATATTTGGACGTGCAGTTCCATTGAGTTACAGGATACTTCTTCCAGGCAACAGGACCTGACTGCAGCCGTTGTCAGCACCAACTCGTCAGGCACGGCAGCCGGCTGGTGTCGCACTGCGGCGTTGCACAAAGCAAGTCTAGTCTAGACCAGCTAGCTGCACTGCGCAGGTCTGAGCCGCGATCAATACTGCGCTGTGAGATATACGATGCAGTTGTATACACCACAAATTTTTAATTAGCACAAATATACGTACTTATAGGGCTTATTCCTAAGTTGAGCTATACTAATACTGACAAATGCTGTTTTATTTATTTATTGAGTACTGCCACATTACAATATACACCGCTAAATTTTAATCGTTTTAATCCCGTGGAGGGTCGATCCGGTACATGAAACACTATCGATTTGTAAAGATAAAATTAAAAAATTAAGTACTTTTTTTCAAAACTCATATTAATTTACGCATGTACGAAATTAATTTCTTTAAGAAAATGTCAGCTGAGCGAGTTCAATGACCTGTTGGTAGTTTGTATGCCACGCCGACTATTAACTACAGGTCATTGAACTCGCTTGGCTGACGTTTTCTTAAATTTCTTCGTTACAATTTCTTTAAGAAAACGTCAGCTGAGCGAGTTCAATGACCTGTTTGTAGTTTGTATGCCACGCCGACTATTAACTACAGGTCATTGAACTAGCTCAGCTGACGTTTTCTTAAAGAAATTAATTTCGTACATGCGTAAATAAATACGAGTTTTGAAAAAAAGGTACTTTATTTTTTAATTTTATCTTTACAAATAGACAGTTTTTCATGTACCGGATCGACCCTCCACGGGATTAAAACGACTAAAATTTAACGGTGTATTAACATTAAAAAAGAATCAATTTCATCATGGTGGTCTGATGTATGTAACAATAACGGCGTACCTATATATAAGATTTGTAATTAATTTGCTTTGTGATATAAATTAACAAAATATGCAGTTAAATTTAAATTAAAAACTGGGCAAGTGCGAGTCGGACTCGCGCACTGAGGGTTCCGTGCAAACTACAATTCCCGAATGGAACCCCGATGATTTTTCCGAATTGCAAATTTTTTTTCTTTTATTTGATTTGACCAATACGCGTTTGCTGTATGGACTTTAAAAAAACTTTGACATCTGAGTTTTTTTTGGTGTTTCTTCTCAGAGTAGTCAGCTAGGAAACACCGGCCTTGAACTGACGAAATAATTGACGTGAAAAGTGTTTTTTTTAGTGATGTTCCGGAGATCCGTATCCGTATCCGCGGATATCCGCGGGAGAAATAAGGTCCGTGTCCGTATCCGTATCCGTCACTTTACTCGCGGATCTTTTACGGATCTTTTATATTCAATTGACAGGATAAAATGCTGCATAATAACTTAGACTATATGATTAAGTAGTATAATTAAAAAATAATCCTTTCAGAGCATTTTTTATTTCTTAAAATAACACTTAGTACTCACTAAATACTTAGTTCTACGTAAATAAGTACCATAAGTAATACGCGCGCAATGCAAGTCGAAACTCGTCCTGCCCGTCGCTGCGGCGGCGAGCGTGTCGTGAGTCGTCAACTATCCTTTCAAGGCCACGCGCCGACAACGATTGACTAAGAAAATAAAAATCCGTATCCGTATCCGCGGATCTTGGCACTAAATATCCGTATCCGGATCCGTGTCTGCGGATATACATTTTTGACGAAACGGCACATCACTAATTTTTTTTTTAAACCTATTTGCAAAATAAATATCATTTAACATAAGAAATCGAAACACTTACCGGTTTCCTTGACATTTGGACGCGCAGTACCATTGAGTTACAGGATGTTTCTTTCAGGCAACAGGACCTGACTGTTCAGCACCAGCTCGTCTGGCACGGCAGACGGCTGGTGTCGCACTGCGGCGTTGCACAAAGCAAGTCTAGTCTAGACCAGCTAGCTGCGCTGCGCAGGTCTGAGCTGCGATCAATACTGTAATACTACTGAGGTGTGACTACAGGGTGTGGCGATGCAATTCTAAATTACCGCGTTTAAACAACATTAGTTATAATCCCGAAACACGTGTCTAGTATTTTAATGTAAAGAATCCGTGTACAAAATTTCATAACTGTATCATGAAAAATCACAAATAATAAGAAACTAGCTTTTGCCCGTGGCTTTGCTCCCGCTTTTCCCTACTCCACCCTACTATGCACTACTATACCCCACTCTATCTTACTCTACCCTACTCTACCCTACCCCACTCTACTCTACACTACCCTAATTTTCCCATTATTTTCCATAAGAACCTTCTCCTCACAATAACAAACACAACGAAAAAAGAATTAGCGAAATCGGTCGAGCCGTTCACGCGTGATGCCGTGACTAAGGGAAATAGGGATTCATTTTTATATACAGGTTGTAAGGGACAGCCCTCCACAAACTTTAAGGGCTTGCTCAGTAGACGAAACTGAACAATTCCAAAAGATTTTTTTTCAGGAAACGAAAAAAAAAACGGCCTCTCCATACAAACTGTCCTATCGAGTTTTTAATTTTGTATGGTGAGGCTGATTTCTTTTTTAATTTCCTGAAAAAAAGTCTTGTGGAAGGTTGTTCAGTTTCGTCTACAGAGCAAGCCCTTAAAGTTTGTGGAGGGATGTCCCTTACAACCTGTATATATAGATAGATATACGGTGCAGTTGTGTATACACTACAAATTTTTAATTGGTAGCTGTACAAATATAATAAAAGAGCGTCCTTTTCGAGGTATACACAACCGCTCTAACGAGATTATGATGTTATTATACATCTTTCTCTAGATATTTTGGATACGCAGCTTGTGGGCATTATCTAGGCTTGTAAAGAAATAAAACTAATCGTTTTATACAATTTTTTAAATCTATTTTGACGTGACAACGTCTTATAAATTGGTTTGCCGGGTGACACTTCAAGAAACTGCGTTACGCTCCGCTCACGTTATGCGCTCACAATGAGAGCGAGTGAGAGGCACGCGTCCCTTCCACTCGGGCATGGTTAGCCCGCCTAAGAGCGAGAGAGACAGACATATTTCATCCTTCTTCCTACTATACGAATGAATATTCACATTAAAATTATTTTACCACTCAAAGTCGTTGTCACGTAAAACTTTCGCCCGTATACCGACTTTACAGGCAACCAATTTTTTTATTGATATAAACTAGTGCTTGACTGCGATCCCACCTGATGGTAAGCAGTGATGCAATCGTTGATGGTGAGGCGCGCTTGTTTATTAAGAGCCTATTCACCTATTATTTATTCATAGCCTTGAAGACACCTAAATTATAATCAGACGGGAAGACCGCAGCAGGCAAATTGTTCCAGCAGCAGGCAAATTTATGTTTTGATCCTGCAACCCTTTTTTTTAGGTGGGAAAATCATCTCATGACTTCTCCCGCCCTTGGGCGGAGCGGGAGGGCGAGTCAGACTTTTACTGACTAAAAACCCACTCCTGTTCCTTTATTACCATTGTTCCGGGGCCCCGGGGATCTCTTTTGCATCACCCTGCTGGGCCCCTGCGGTTGCTGACAACTCCCTGAGGCGCGCGTGGATCACTACGCGCCGTTGACGCCTTGGGCTCGGTCTGGACGGTTACCGGACGGTCGGACGGCGAGCTACCCATTGTTCACCGTCCGCAAGCCCGCGCCTACGGTGGCTGGAAATCAGGATCGGAATCCCGGCTGCTGGGGCGCGAGGTCCATTGCCTCGCGCATGCTACCGTCTCCTTTTCGAACATTACTGCTTCGCCGAAGAAGTGCGGACCATGGCCTGTACCAAACCTACGTCGCGAGAGATCGCCGCCACCGAGCGCCCCCATGAGGACACAGCGATGTTCTGCCCAGGTGGGGCACACCTCAACCGTATGCTCCACGGTGTCCTCCAGGCGTTTCGCATAGTAGTGACACCCGGGCGTCACTTCCGCACGAATCCGGTGCAGGAAACTCCTGAACTTACCTTGTCCGGTGAGAACCTGCGTCATGCGGAAGGTGGAACGCCGTGACGTCTTTCCAGCCACGCCTCAAAGAGGGAACTTACCGCCATAATTGTGGCGTGTCCAAGACCTTTAGGGTTGGTCGTACATCGTAGGACTGGAAAAATTTACCTGTGTCGGTCTTCCCGTCTGATTATAACTAAGATGTCTTCAAGGCTAGGGGCTCTTATGAGCGTCCTTTTCGAGGTACATTTCCATACAACCGCTCTTATGTGATTATGATGTTATTACACATCTTTCTCCGGATATTTTGGATACACAGATCTTGTAGATATTATCTAGGCTTCAAATCAAAGCATTTTATGTGAAACTAACCTAGTAAAGATCTCTGAAAATCTATACTAATATTATAAAGAGGTAAGTAAGTTTGTATGTAGGGTTTGTAAGTTTGTTTGTATCTCTGGAACTACGGGTCCGATTGCGAAAATTTTTTCACCGTTAGAAAGCTGCTTTATTCCTGAGTGACATGGCTATATTTTATGTAAGCGGGCGAAGCTACGGGAAAAAGCTAGTCTGCAATATTACGTGAACTTTGGCCCTCCATAATGTACTAATATATTAAAAGTATATCAATAGAAGCCTTAATAATTTAATCAAGATTCTGAATGAAGACAATTTTTCTGAAAAATTTTTAAGAGCTTGTACCTGGAACAAATTTTGTTTAATATTCGAGTAAAAAAAGAGAAATTACCGAATGCTAACAGAATTTTTAGGTGTTATCTTTCTTTTTCCGCATTGTCTCTTCATCTAAAATCGCGTTGGCTTGTGTTAGATGAAGCAACAAGCTTTTAAACCATGCTCGATGTTTACGATAGGCGAGTGGAAAAGTAGCCTCAAAAGGTCTTGTTATTATTTAAGTAAAGTACCAATTAGAAAAAAAAAACATCCCAGGTAAAATCGCAAAGTCAAAGTCAAAAGTTTTTCATTTCACTTAGGCCTACATGGGCACTTATAAAATGTCAGAAGGTAGTGCACGGTTCAAAATTGGAGGCTTTGGTGTATAGAGGCTTTATCACTCAAGGCTTCGATTTGTCGTGACAATGGATTTAGCTCAACTTTTTTTTTTTTTTTTTATAATGGATAGGCTCGCGTTTGACCACAATCTCACCTGATGGTAAGCGATGATGTGGCCGACGATGGAGCACGCTTGCCTAGAAGCAATCTATTCACTCTTGACTTAAAGACCCCTAGGTTATAGCTATCAGGAAACACAGACTCCGGCAGGGAATTCCATTCCTTAGCTGTACGCATAATGAATGTACTCGCAAAACGCTTTGTACGTATAGGTGGGATGTCCACCATGTACCGGTGGCGCAACGCCGTACGTCTTGTGGTCCGATGATGGAACGGACTTGGCGGAATTAAATTGTGTAACTCTAGAGCACACTCCCCGAAGTGTAAACGATAGAAAACAGACAGGCTAGCAACTCGGCGTCGATGCTCAAGACTTTGGAGTTTTGACTTCACAAGAGCATCATTGCCTATGATCTTCTTGGCACGCTTTTCAATAGACTCTAGTGCATCTAGCTGGTATTTGGCTGACCCATCCCAAAGATGAGAGCAGTACTCCATACACGATCGAACTTGCGCTTGATAGAGGTTGAGCAGCTGTTCCGGCGAGAAATAACTCAAAATTATTTCTTTAACATAGAGTGTCATCGGGGCCTAAGTCTGCTATTTTTATAAATTCGTCATTCCAACACGATCCCATTGTTATTTTGCTAAAAGTTTGTAATCTGCTAATTCATAATGATGGATCATTGATCGGTCAATGGTCTTGCAATAGAATTGTGGTAGAATGACAATATCGAGATTATTAAAAGCAGTAATTGCGCTATGACGTCGTAATGGTAGGTCACTGGTCAAATGAAACTGTCAAATTTTTTGCAAATTACCACATACGTCGGATATTCATTTGTCATAATGTACGAGATTACCATTCTATGCCATTTCTTTCAATGGAGTGTCTGTGGTTGACCATCGGAAAGTCATAATGACGCCGTTATATTAGTAGAGTACCAAAACTTATCAAAATCAACAATTATGAAATCAATGATAGACCATTCTGACACTATTGTAATAGCAGACTTGAGGCCTTGGATGATTTTTACCCAAATGAAAAAAAATAAAAATAAAGAAGACCCCCTTGGACAATAAAATAAAACAAGTAAAATACTTAAAACTAATTTATTACTAACATTAACCTATTTTCTGTCGGATTTAACTTACACAACACTTACACAACACTTATACAACAATATAAAAATATTACTTAATATAATTATGCATAAACATTACAGTATTACAATTAAGACATTTTGACGTCCTTCTATACAGGCTTTGTCTGCAAGAAGTATAAAGATGGTTGAACTTAAAAGTAAAATAAAATGGAGGGAGAGCCTCCCTTTCAGAAGACCCCCCCCTCTTGTTTCGCCAGAGCCTCGTTAGTCTTCAGCAGGGTGTACCGCGGGCAGGTGAGGTTGACTTTGGCTCTGCAGGTGGTGGAGCCACTTACACCCCATCGGAGAGGCTGGAAGCTGTCTTCAGAGTCCAGCGTGTGGTTGTCAATCAGGATGCTGGAAAATAGAAAAGTCTAAATTTAGTAAATGCAAGTAAGTGCAATTTAATATATGATTAAGGGCTATATTTCACGGTGAAATATAGCCCTATGCTACCAAACTAAACACCATACAGACACCAGAGCCACCACACGTCCGAGCTGGTCGCGCCACCAAATTGGTTGCGCAACCAAACGGACACCAGGTGAGTAACTCTATAGAGTTTTTTTTTTTTTTTTTTTTTAATTTGTATAAACTAGTGCTTGACTGCGATCCCACCTGATGGTAAGCAGTGATGCAATCGTTGATGGTGAGGCGCACTAGTTTATTAAGAGCCTATTCACTCTTGCCTTAAAGACACCTAAAGCTGTATGCATTTTGTTGGTGGCAGCGACTGGTCGCGCTACCATGGCGTCTCGATGATATATAGCCGTAAGGATATTGATTGACCTGTTGGTCGGTTGGTTAGTAGACCTGACTGCTATGCCGGAGGTAGTGGTTTGGATTCCCACCCAAAACAAAATGTTCGTGTGATGAGCACGATCATTTGTTCTAAGTCTGGATGTAATTAATCTATAATATGTCATCATCATCATTTAAGCCGTAAGACGTCGGTCGTGTGTTGGACATAGGCTTCCCCCAGTCTCGCCATAATGGCCTGTCCTGTTCGTCACGCATCCATTAATCGTTACGGATTCCCGCAACTTTCAACAGGTCATCGGTGCACTTTGTGGGAGCTTCCAACGCTGAATCTTCAGGTACGTGATGGTATAGGTAGCTCGTCATCCAGCTGTCCGGTAACCGTCCGGACTGAACCGGAGTCGTTGACGGCGCGTCAGCAAAACCGTAGGGGCACAGCAGGGCCGAAGCCTGCTGCCGCCATAAATCAACTTCTGAAAGGCCCGTGGTACTAGAACGCAAAGTCAGTAAAAATCTGACTCACTCTGTCGCTCCACCTTCGAGCGGGAGAAGTAAGAAAAAAAAGATAGAGAGATGTACCTTAATTTGTAACTTCAATTGGCGTAGGTCTGATATGCCTGGAGCCTCTGGGGGACTTGCAGATCCAACTCATCATGCAAGCCAGATGATACATGAGGCACTGATGACATAGCCCCGCAAATCCTGAAAAATTAAAAGAATATGTTTTAAAAACTTTCGAAATAACAAGAACTACACAATCCCGTGATATATAGGTATTACTTTTATTAAACTAATATTATTATTTTAAAACAAAAACTCCTAACCAAATGCCTTAAAATATGGCCTTAATTTTTTTTACACATTGCTGTCTATTACAGGTGTTTTCAAAAGATGGGCGGCATTGCTACGTTGTATGGTAATGCTTAATAAATGTTTGGCCTATGAGTTAAAAATCAGCCTTTGGGTCACTCAAAGTGTTAGATGGTGTTAATGACAAACAAGAGTAACTATTTAGTTAAAACATAATCAGAAATTATGGTCTCCCAAATGTTGTTCAACGCGAAGTTTAACAAAGAGGAAAAAAAGTGTCGGACTCGCGCGAAGGGTTCCATACAGATGGTACAGAACCTTTCGCGCGAGCCCGACTCTTTAGCAAAAAAGGCAAAGTAATATAGCCTGGCGACAGGCAGCCGTCGGAGTTTTAGCAATAGGGTCCCATTTTTACCCTAAAAAAATGGCATTGACGAAAGTTTAAACCGAATGAAAAATTTAAACACTCACCTCATTCAATAACTGAGAAGTACACGCAACTGTAGGCCTATGAAGACTTGGAGCCAGCCACCAGGCACTTATATCGTTTACACTGCATACATCCAAGTACTGGAACAATTTCCCTGCTGCGGTCTTCCCGTCCGAATATTTAGATGTCTTCAAGGCTAGTGAATAGGCTCTTAATAAACTAGTGCGCCTCACCATCAACGATTGCATCACTGCTTACCATCAGATGGGATCGCAGTCAAGCACTAATTTTAGACGCGGTGCCAGCTCGAAGCACTATCGCGTCATAAGGACAAAGGAAATCTGCAATGCAGTACCTAAGTCTAGAAAAAAGCTAGTTATACTGCGCAGGCCCAAATCAGCAGACAACGCCTTATCCGCAATGCGGCAAAAATGTTTGCGTCACTGAAAATATTGGCTGTGTTGCTATTTTTAGGACTACAAAAAGGACCGGTCCACAAAAACGAAAACTGATCAAGTGCGAGTCGGACTTACGCACCGAGGATACCATACAAACTTATATGTAAATATTTCGATTCCAGAATTGAGTCTCGAAGATTTTTCCGGATCGCAAAAAAAAATATTTTTTTTTTGTTTTTACCTGATTTATTAGGCTTTGCTAAATTCCAGGATTCGAGGTCATCTAGAAGTATCCTATAGGTTTTGATTTCCTCAAATTTTTGTCGAAAGTGAATAGGTTACTTCTAGGCGAGCGTGCTCCAGCGTCGGCCACATTGTCGCTTACCACTAGGTGAGATAGTGGTCAAACGCGAGCGATAAACGCAGCATGAAACATGTTTAGATTGTCTCGACTTAGAAATTTGATTTTTTCACTGCACCAAGAGGTATCAGACCTGAATAATTAAATTAATTTCAGTTAAATACCTCCACGTATTCCTGAGAAAAAGGGCCTTGACAGGCCTCGACTATAAGAGTTCCGATTTTGCCGACTGCGGTAACCCGTGAAAGCCCAAATCGTCAGCCTTTGACATTAAATTACGGTTTACTTCTTCACCTTCTTATTTCCAATTACTCAACTCAGAAACAGGGTGTTTCAGGAGAGCTTGCAGGCGAAGAACAATGGGTAGCTCGCAGTCCGCCCGTCCGATAAGGACCGAACTTGAGTCGTCGACACGGCGCGTTGAATTCCACGCACACCTGAAAGAGATGTCAGTAAACCGTAGAGGCCCAGCAGGGCCGATATCCGATAGGTCCTTGGGAAAATTTCTGAAAAGGAAACCCATGGCAACTGAAGGTACATAGGTGGGTTTTATTCAGTACTAGCTTTTGCCCGAAGCTTCGCCCGCGTACATAAAATATATGTCACTCAAGAATAAAGCAGCTTTCTATTGGTGAAAAACATTTAGCAATAGGACCAGTACTTCTAGAGATTACCTCCTACAAACAAAAAAACATAAAAAACAAACTTTACCTCTTTATTACATTAGTGTAAATAGTAGCCCATCGGCATCGGAAGGGTCTAATAATGGTATATATAAACATTTATCCATTATCAAAGCTTTTACTGCTGACTATACCAAACATTCTCATAGATTTGTAGGAAAAGACAATAGGTATTGAATATTTTAAAATGGTGTGGACTCATGTTTTTTTGTTTGTAGGAGGTAACCTACAAACAAAAAAAAAAAACATAAAAACAAACATTACCTCTTTATTATATTAGTGTATATAAGTCTGACATGCTCTCCCGCTCTACTTTAGAGCTGGTGAAGTCATACCGCTGACACTCTCTGCGCTTAAATGCTCTCTTTAACAAAAACACAGATTTTGTATGTTTGGGGAAGAATGGAAGACGATACTGTCAGAATGCATGACTGTGTCTACTATTGATTAAATAAGTAGTGTCTACCACTAATGTCCTGTGCGACATATGACTTGTCTGTGTTCTTTTTAATGTTTTAATGTTTTTCTCTTTTTGTGTTATGTGTTTAAATAGTGTAATTGGTTTCGGCCGTTCTATTTCAATTAAATAAATAAGATGATATCCCACAGGCCAGGTTCCCAGGAAAGAAGGTGACTTCAAAAGAAAACCAATATTTTTTTTTATAACATTTTAATAGGTAAGGAAGTTTTAGCTTCTAATCTGTGAGGAAAACACCAAATTTTCCTATCTTAGAATTAACTTACAATACCCTAACTCTATCATGATTTACTTATCTTCACTTAGATTTACCGGGACTTTAACATAGTTGATCAGGCGAGGACTCAAAGTTTACTAGAAGAAGTTCAAAAGACCAGACCAATCAGAGACCCGATCAGATAGCTTCTTGAACGCCTCCTTTTGAATCCGCCCCTGACCTATTTGGTCCTGGTGTCCCCATTTTGCTGAAAAAAGCCTCTCCTCCTTCGCACACAAGCCACTGCTTCTTATACGCCTGCTTGCTTCTTCAGCGTCTTTTGGGGAGACCAGGGCGTCGCCAGAGCCTCGTTGGTATTTCTAGCAGGGTGTACCGCGGGCAGGTGAGGTTGACTTTGGCTCTGCAGGTGGTGAAAGAGCCACTTACACCCCATCGGTGAACCGTGTACCAGGTAGTTCTTCAGTCGCTTGATAGATGCTGCTGGTTCACCATCTGTAAAAATATTTTTTTTTAATTTAAAAATCACAACTCAAGTCGACGAACTGGACAGATTCCACCAGAACTGGCAAGAGGAAGCCCGGGCGCGCGAAAGATGGAGGGAGGTTTTGCCCAGGAGTGGGACAGAAAAGGCTAACAAAAAAAAAAAAACTCAGGTCTGAGGTTCCTTGAAGCTGTGAAAAAATTAAACTTCTGAATTATCGAGAAAAAAATTATGGCGGTTTGTGTCATAAACCGATACTCTCAAGGGAATCAAAATTCATAGGGTACTTCCCGTTGACCTAGAATCCCTTGGCGTGAAGCAAGGTCTTACACAAGCACAAGTATAGGAAAAAATCTGAAAACTGTTTTGTAGTTACACATAAAAAAAACAACTTTTTTTGCGATTCCGAAAAATCTTCGTATCTCAGTTCGGGAATTGAACTGTTTTCATTGGTAAGTTCGTATAGAACCCTCAGTGCGTGTGTCTGACTCGCACTTGCCCGACTTGCTGGATAAATAAATACATTTACGCCGGCCAGCGGATATAAGTTATAAAAAATCATATTGGCTCGCAATAAAATAATTTAAGATGGCGGCCGGCGGACCACATGGCGTTGAGACTGTTAAGTACTGACCTCATGATCGTAGAGTCGCAATTCAAGATGGCGGCTTGTCAGCCAACGCCCCGTGACTTCGAACCACCCAGTCGTAAACCAGGTCCCAAATGATGCATTATGGGAACTGATGGACCGCTGGGTACCTGGAGATGGATGGTTAGCTGGTTGTCAAGCAAAGACCTGAAAGAGAAAAATAAATATTTTTAATTTTATATAAAACTACGTTGGTGCCGTGAAATCGCACGATGGGGTCGCGGCAGACAAAGAACAAGATGGCGTGGTGACTTAGATGTCTTCCTTGGGAAGGAAGAAGTGGCTCAAAACCGGGAACATTGAAAGGTATGGAGGGAGGTTGCCCAGCAGTGCCAGGCTGATCTATTGGGGCTGAAAGGTTCAAATCTTTTTTCCTTAAAGAGGCTGTATGGGAGATTCATATATTACGCCGTTGTCTTCCACAAAGGCGTGGTAATACGACAACGATGAGACAATGGGTTCTTAGATATTATTAAATCCTAAACCACTCCCTTCACCCCCCCCCACTTAGGTAACAGAGATTCAGGATACGGCATTTCAGACAAAAAACGGTTCTTCGTAAAGTACCAAGGCGACAGAAACACGAAGAGGGCATTACTAAAATCATTATTCTTAGCACAGTTATCAGGTATTAAGCAGAGCAGCTAAAAAAAACCCGTCCTTCGGGCAAGTACCAGGGACGCAGAGACACGAAGAGGGTAAAATTTGCTAAAATCATTATACCTAAGACACTTACCTACTAGGGATTAGCAGCCAAGACAAAGCCCGTCCTCCAAGCAAGTACCAAGGCACAAGAGATACAAAGAGATCTAAATAAATCTAAATAATTATCCAAAAACACTTACCATCTGTGTTATACGGTCGAACAGGACTCCAAAGGCAAATCCAGTCCTTCAAGCAAGTACCAGGGCGGTATAAGCTTGAAGGAGTGGATTCGACTTGCTTCGCGGACGGCAGATTGCGCACTGGATAGGCGGACAAAGCCAGTCTAGCCTAGGAAAAAGCTAATTGTACTGCGCAAGTCTGACAAACCGATCAATACTTTGATGAAGGACGAATGTGAATATCTGGTTACAATTTGTAGCTAGTTATGATTGAGCTAAGAAATAAATGGTAACAGATTTTTTGATTTGGAGGCTTGGATTATTATAGAAAAGAAAAACGAAAGAAAAACATTTTATTTGCCCGATAAGGCGCAAACTTAAGACTAACTTAATGAATTTATATGTACATTTTTATATTTTCCACATTTTTCGTGAAAAAAAAAAATTAAATAACAATAAAAATTTATGCAAAGTTAATGGTAAAGTGTGCCAATAGATTCAATAGATTACGATCTATTAAACTTCTGTTAAAATGTACTCTTTTGAGAGAAATAAATGATATATTATTATATTCAACAGGCCTGTAGGTCTAGTGGTTAGTGACCCTGACTGCTATGCCGGAGGTCGTGGGTTCGATTCCCACCCAGGACAAATGTTTGTGTGATGAGCACGATCATTTGTTCTGTGTCTGGGTGTAATTTACCTATAATATGTATGTATTTAGAAATATATATGTATGTTTATCAGATGTCAGTACTCATAACACAAGCTCTGCTTAGCTTGGGACTAGACGGCGTTGTGTGATAGTTGTGGAATATTATTATTATTTCCTTTATTTTCCATATTAACATATTTAATATATTTTTAAATATTCCTTAAAAAAAAAAATAATAAAAATATAAAAAATAGTGTCTCACCGGTATCGGGAACAGGGTCCAAGCTACCGGTGGTCTGGGCTCCAGAGAAAGGAACCTCCTGACTATACGAGCCGTGTCCAAGAGTACTGTTCTCTGAATCATGCCCTTGATCCAGTCGCCTAACGAGAGCCTCCTAAGATGTTGGCCGAGGCTTTTGGCTATTAAGCCATTGGCTGAAACATATATATTATTATTATTAGGTGTTTTTTTAGGTGGGAAAATCATCCAATGACATCTCCGCACCCTTGGGCGGAGTAGAAGACAGTGTCAGACTTTTACTGACTAAAAACCCACTCCTGTTCCTTCGTTGCCTTTCGTACCGGGGCTGAATCTTCCTTTCAGAAGCAGATCCTTGGCCCCAGTAGGCTTCGGCCCTGCTGGGCCCCTACGGTTTGTTGACAACTCCTTGAGGCGCGCGTGGAATAATACACGCCGGTGACCTCTTATCTATTAGGTCTGAAATATATGTGAGTATTTGGTTTATATAAAAAAAATATCATCATCATATTATTATTATTATTTTTATACATTTATTTATCTCAGGACCCTGAGGTCCTGGACCTTTGGAAGGCGTACGAGGAGCCGAAACCAACTCGCAGAGGCCTTCTTATACGATTTCAATGATGATTATACCTGTACGCGCTATGTTAGTGCATCCAAGGACAACCCCCGGTTGATAGGAAACTATTGCGAAACATGGAAAACTAAGATATAAGGCTATGCTTTTTGGAGTCTTAAGTGGACTAGTTACCAGGAACTATGTTAAGACTATGGCCCCTGCCTGAACAATGTTATTAATATCCAGCGATAAAAAAGGGGGTGACTTGCACACTCAACAAATGAGCCCCCGAAAACGGTCGCTAGCACGAACGGACGTAGCAACAAGAGGGCGACATATCTCGGTGTGCTTGAGGAGTGGAAAGGTATACCACGACTATCAGGATAATCCCGGAAGTACGGTCAAGATCCCTACCAGCAACCTTACTGGATTATAACTACATCCTTTTCCCGAGCACGTTTGCGTTTACGAGTCTCCACTCAAGCCAGCTAATAAAGGCAAGAGAGAGGCGGGAGCTCTTATCCACTACGGCCGGCTCATTGAACACTACGGCCGGCCAATAAAGGCAAGCCGCAGATGAGGAACAAGATTTCTCCTGGGAGGTAAGGTCCGTGGGGTCGCTAATGCCTAACTGTTGGCCACAAAACTGCCCTGCGGATTGCATCTCTCTTAGTCTGACCCCTCACCCTAGGCATTCTACGACAAAGCAAACTCTACCGGTACAGACCTAGGATTTGGAGCGCGCAAGCCCCACCACGACTTCAACGTAGAGATACGGCGATGGGGTTATTATTATTATTACCTTTCGTCCCCATCGACCATCTGTTCTGCGAGCAATGTGCCCTGCCCTTTGACATTTAAGTTTGACGATTCTTCGTGCTATGTCAGTAACCTTGGTTCTTGTGCGAAATGAGGATATTCCTGATTCGATCACGCAAGGAAACTCCTAGGACAGCCCTTTCCATTGCCCTTTGGGTGACTTTAAACCTTCTGATGAGGCCTATAATGAGCGACCACGTTTCGGCACCATATGTCATCACTGGCAACACGCACTGGTCATAGACTTTCGTCTTGAGACACCGTGGTATATTGGACGAGAAGATACCGCGTAGCTTTCCGAACGCTGCTCAGCCGAGTCGGATTCGAAGGTTGAAATCTTTGTCGAAATTAGATCCAATTAGTCCAACTAGACTGTCTGTCCGAGGTAAACGTAATTGTCCACAACGCCAATCAATAATAAGTAACAAAGACAGTGAGGAATTTATACATCGTTTAAGTATCATTTAATGAGCAGTTATTGAGCTAGCCACAATTGGATATTAATTGTTTAGGAGACCTCTGAACTTTGATATGTTTATCTTTGCTTATTTTTAACTATTAGATAAAGCAAGTAAATAACGAATAGAATAGAATATTTTTATTTGATTAGAATGTACCTACATATAATAAAAATAAGTAGTTCAATGATATAGTGTTGTGTAATATAATATAAGTATAAGCATAATCATAAGCATATGAGAGCAGTGGTGGCCGAGTGGTAACGGCCCCGACTTACGAGTTGTAGGTCGCGGGTTCGTACCCAGCCAGGCGCATTACTTTGTGTAATTTTTTTCATCACCACTGCTCTCAAAACGGTGAAGGAAAACATCGTGAGGACACCGGCAGGTCCTAGAACCGTACGTACGCGCGCAAAGCCGCGGGCAAAATATAGCCTATGTTTTTGGTTTGGTGGGTAAAAATCATCCAAATGACATCCCCCGCCCTTGGGTGGAGCGGGAGATAGTGTCAGACTCTTACTGACTAAAAAACTCAACACACAACACAATTTTCTTAGATAAATCCTTCACTGTCCAGGCTACCCGTCTGTGGAATGCATTACCGGATGTTATAAAACGCGCTCAATCGTTGCCTGCCTTCAAGAGACTTGTTTTATCTAACGATCACTACTTGTCGCTGTGATTATCGAAAGTCGTTCTTTCATAAGATTGCTCATATATTTGGTATGTATGTATTTATGTACGTATTATATTGCATATGTATGTATCTGTGTATCTATCAATTTTAATAAATATAAATGTAATTAATTTTAATGCTTATTGTTGAACTTATGACAGCCCCATATCATGTTCTGACAATTACTGTCTATTCTAGGTTGCCTGAAAGAGATCGCGGAATGCGATAAGGCCGCCCATTGTACGTTTTTAGGGTTCCGTAGTCAACTAGGAACCCTTATAGTTTCGCCATGTCTGTCTGTCCGTCCTCGCTTAATCTCTGTGACCGTTAGCACTAGAAAGCTGAAATTTGATACCAATATGTATATCAATCACGCCGACAAAGTGATAAAATAAAAATTTGGAAAAAAATGTTTTATTAGGGTAGCCCCCCTATATGTAAAGTGGGAAGTAATTTTTTGAACCCTACACTGAGCGTGGCCCGACACGCTCTTGGCCGGTTTTTTAAATATAAGTTTTCTTTGTTGTGTTTGTATGTAACTACAATAAAGTATATAATAAATAAATAAACCCACCCCGCTCCTTCTTACCTTTCGTACCGGGGCCGAGCTTCCCTTTCGGATAACCCTGGCACAAGTAGGCTTCGACCCGGCTGAGCCGCTGCTGCTGCTGACAACTCCTTGAGGCGCGCGGGAACAGTGCGCGCTGTCGACGACTTGGTCTCGGTCCGGACAGTTACCGGAACGTCGGACAGCGAGCTACCCATTGCTCGCCGTCCGCAAGCCCGCGACTACGGTGGCCGGAAATCAGAATCGGAATCCCGGTGGCGGCTGGGGCGATATGTGCGCCGTTGCCTGATGCGGTCGGTCTCCTCCTTTGCTAGCATTACTGTTTCGCAGAAGGAGGCGACCGCCTGCCACTTCTCCTCGCTCCGGACTATGGCCTGTACGAAGGCCCGGCGCGAGAGATCGCCGCCACCAATCGCCCCCACGAGGGCATGGCGATGCTCTGCCCAAGCGGGGCACACCTCCACTGTGTGCTCCACTGTGTCCTCCGGGCGTTCCGCACAGTGGCGACACCCGGGCGTCACTTCCGCACGTATCCGGTGCAGGAACCTCCCGAACTTACCATGTCCGGTGAGAACCGGGGTAATGCGGAAGCTGAGGACACTGTGAGGTCTTTCCAGCAATGCCTCAAAGAGGGGATTTACCGCCATAATTGTGGCGTGCTCAATATAGCTTGTCACTCAGGAATAAAGCAGGTGAAAAATGTTTTGCAATCAGACCAGTACTTTCAGAGATTATCTCCTAGAAATAGAAAAATATAAAAACATACATTACTTCTATAAAAAAATAGTGTAGGTACCTAGATAGAAAAAAAGTTAAACAAAAAATATAAGTAACCATTGTTGTTTTTAAAAAACTACACGATAAATCATGTTTTTAATTTGCGTCACTTCATTCAGGTTTGACCGTGAGAACTCAAAATAATTAGGATAAAATATATTAAAAACAAAAACATTAAAAAAAACTACAAAAACCGCTCTTATCAAAAAATAGTAAAAATATTATCGTCATCTTTTTTTTTGTATTTTTTTTTAATTCAAATTGCCTTAAGTTTTGTATAAGTGAGGAGTTACGATACGGCTCTGAATTACGAGTTGTAGGTCGCGGGTTCAAACCCAGCCAGGCGCATTACTTTGTGTGATTTTTTTCATCACCACTTCTCTCAAAACGGTGAAGGAAAACATCGTGAGGAAACCGGCATGTCCTATAACCAAAAATTCAAAGACATGTGACAGTCACCAACCCGCACTGGGCCCGCGTGGTGGATTACGACCCATTCCTAGCAAGGAGGCCTGAGTCCCAGCAGTGGGAACATTAAAAAGGCTGATTATGCATGTATTGTATAAGTACAATAGCACAAGTACACCACTTTGTACTATGCTTCTGATTCCTTCTTTTCTTTTATTATTGTGTGTACATAAACTGTGTTACCTATTCGTAAAACACTAGCTACCTCTCAGGACTATGTTACTAGGTATATTATATTCCAAAGAAATGTGAAATAATGGTCTGTAAGTGAATTGTGGTTATTGAATGAAAGTCTTCATGCAGGAATTCATCAGTCGTTTATTATTAAAAACCTGGCCAAGTGCGAGTCGGATTCGCAGACGAAGGGTTCCTTACTACTGTCCGGTAACTGTCCGGACCGAGCCCAAGTCGTCGACGGCGCGCACTGTTTCCGCGCGCCTCAAGCTTGTTTAGCAACGGCAGGGGCCCAGCTGAGTCGAAGCCTACTGGGGCTAAGGTCTGTTTCCGGAAGGGAGGTTCGGCCCCGGTATGAAAGGCAAGAAGGAACGAGGTGGTTTTTTTAGTCAGTAAGAGTCTGACACTATCTCCCGCTCCGCCCAAGGGCGGGGGATGTCATTGATGATTTTTATCCACCGAAACAAAAACCCTCTAAACCTCTTACAGCTTGTGATATGCCACAGAAAAGATGAAAGAGATTAGAAAGGAAATACTTCCCGATTTGTACTACAACGAGTGTCGCCGCTTGTCTCACATCCTTTAACTCCACTACAGACAATAAACCAATACGAACGCGCATTACGCAACTAACAAGGGGTGTAATTTATCTATAATATGTATGTATTTAGAAATATGCAAGTATGTTTATCAGTTGTCTAGTACTCATAACACAAGCTCTGCTTAGCTTGCGACGCGACGCATAGTTGTGAAATATTATATTATACACCGCTAAATTTTGATCGATTTAATCCCGTGGAGCTGAGCGAGTCCAATGACCTGTAGTTAGTAGTCGGGGTTGCGTACAAACTACCAACACAGGTCATTGGACTCGTTCAACTGACGTTTTCTCAAAGAAATTAATTTCGTACATGCGTAAATTAATACGAGTTTTGAAAAAAAGGTACTTTAATTTTTAATTTTATTTTTACAAATCGATAGTGTTTCATGTACCGGATCGACCCTCCACGGGATTAAAACGATCAAAATTTAAGGGTGTATTATTTATTATATTAATAGATCACGCACACTTAGATCGCAAGTTTGCTATTGGTAGTTGAACTATGAGCATTGCCCTACTTTGTGGCACGCCTGCCCCTCCCACAAGGGCATTCTAATCTCTTTCATCTGTTCTTTGAGATACAGCCCGCTGACAGACAGACAGACGAACCAACAGTCAGCGGAGGCTTGGTAATAGTACGGAACCCTGAAAATTTACAATTTTATCTTGTATGCACTACATATTACTCACTAGTCGTAGCCAGCGACTTCACCCACATGATAGTGGTTTTGACCTTAGGGTGAATTACCCCAAGGAAACATACTCTCGGAATAAAAAGTAGCCTACGAGCAATTCCAGGACATAGTTTATTCGTGTACCAAGTTTCATCGAAATCCATTCACCACAGGTTTATAGGTTTGAAAAAAATATATGTTTATTATAGATTTATGAACAACATTATCAACATTTGATTTTTTCGTGCGATTAATACTTTTGTCTAAAAAAAATATTTAGCAATTTCGCAACTTTTCCTTACTCCTTCGAAACGGCTTGGATCTTTAGAAATATTTTTAAACATAAAAATTGGTGGTTAAATATTCTTCAAAGTGAACATTGCATATGTAAATCAATCAATATTTCGCAAAGAAAATTAATTTAAAGGTCAGCGCACTATCCGGGCGCAGCTAGCCGCAATTAAATGCACAGATACGCGTACTGCCGCCTAGGCGGGTACCAGACTTGTGTCCATTTAATTTCGGCCAGATGGTTCACGGGACTATAAGCCTTAACTATGAAATTGGCGTTTTTAGACAAGTTACTTTGAAGTGTTATATCTTTGGATTGACTTTGAATTATATGTTCAAATAAAATTTATATTAAAGGTACGTTATTCTTTTTTCGAAATTAGGTATTTATTCGTTTTTTTATGTTTTGTATTTTCTGTAATATCGCAGTACCACCCTACCGGTATAACCATGAAAGCTAATAAAAAGAACATATGTACATAGTAATTTCAATGACGTAGGTACTACCTAGCATTTCGTCTCGTCATTTATACCGCGTTCAATTGCCGTCACGGATCTTGAGAGGTTGCGCAGCAGTCAAATATTCGGTCTCTTCAGTGATGCGAAGTGAGACGCGGGGGCGGGGAGTGTCAGTGATTGGCTCGTCGCGCCATTGCGTCATAGACGTCATTTCTGATTCGTTCCCTGCGTTGCTGCATGTATTTAACAATGAAGACGATTGGCTCGCCAATGTATGGAATGCGCAAAGCGATCCCCACTCTGACGCCGAACGCTCAAGATCCGTTTTGGCAATTGTACGTCGAAGGACTGGAACAATAATTGCCTGCTGCGGTCTTCCCGTCGTGATTATGGTTTAGGTGTCTTCAAGGATAGAGTGTGCTCTTAATAAACTAGTGCGCCTCACTATCAACGATTGCATTATTGCTTACCATCAGGTAGAATCGCAGTCAAGCACTAGTTTATATCAATTAAAAAAAAAACTTACCAAATATGAACAAAAAACAAAAATAGAAAGATTTATTAAAATTGTATTTATTACCTTATTACAAATCTATCAAATCTGTAGAAGTGAAAATTCTGTACATTGAAAATATCAAAAAAATAAATGGCAGGGGTGTTACTAGACCGACACCGAACCGTGATTAAAAAAAATTTTGTTTGTCTGTCTGTCTGTTTGTTCAGGCATCACGCAAAAACTACCGGTTCGATTACGATGAAACTTGGTATAATTAGTCTTTAATATCCTGGGCACCACACTGGGTACTTTTTATCCCGGAAAAGTATATACAATAAAACAAACTTAATTTTGCGGTTCGATCCCTAGACCCGATTACTGTAGGTACCAACCGCAAATAATAAGTTTGTCGTAGGTTACATCACCCGCAGTGGAGTTCACTAAGGGGAGTTCACTAACCCCCCACAGAAAGGGGAACCGTGTTACTCCGAATGTAACGCGAGCGAAGCCGCGGGCAAAAGCTAGTACAAAATAATATGTTTATTGCTCCAAAAAGGTAAATACAGAATTTAACAGATCCCTGGACTCCACACTAGGATTCCCAGTGTCGTGGAGACCAGTCTCTTCCTTTTTATAAAAAAAAAATGATAACAGATATTATTAAAGCAAAAATAAAAGAATTAATTATCACATGGCATGGTTATGTGTTTGTGAGTGAGAATGAGTAGTGTTTTGCATGAATAAGTGTGGGAGAGTGAGTGATTTTGTTTTTTAAATATTTTTTACTAATGTTAATTATCATAAGCTAATTATTATTAGTTAATTAGTTATAATTATCAAATTAGTGTGGGAAGAATAATTTTACATTACACTAATGTAATACGTAGAAAGATTATTTTAGTGTTAACCATTTACACATTATAAAAAAACGCCACGTTATAAAAAAAAAAAACTTTAAAGTGAGACTGTTTCTTCGTATTTTTAGGGTTCCGTACCTTAAAAGGAAAAAACGGAACCTTTATGGGATCACTTGGTTGTCCGTCCGTCTGTCTGTCTGTCAATACTCTTTATCCCGGAAACGCGTGGAAAATATCTAATAATGACACAATTAGGTTTTTACCTAAATCGATGTTACGTAATTAACTAAATCTAAATAATCTTTATATGTCTTTTATACGATTTATTTTAAACTAGCTCTTTCCTGCGACTTCGTCCGCGTACATAAAATAAGAGTATACGTGTGGATGGGAAGAGAGGGAAAGGGAGGTCAAAGTAAAGATGGATGGATTGTGTGAGGAGTGATATGAAAGAAAAGGGAGTTAGTGATAGCTTGACGAGTGACAGGACAGAATGGAAGAAAAAAACGTGTTGCGCCGACCACAAGTACAATTACCGGCACGGATCTTGAGCGCTCGGCGTCAGAGTGAGGATCGTTTTGCACGAGTGACGTCTATGACACGATGGCGCGGCGAGCCAATCACTGACACTCCCCGTCCCCGCGTCTCACTTCGCAACACTAAAGAGACCGAATATTTGACTTCTGCGCAACTTGAAACCAGCGCTCAAGATCCGTGCCGGTAATTGTAATATGCGATAAGGGCGGGAGAAGTTGATGATTCGCTTTAAAATTAAAATAAAGTACATTTTGATATAAGTGTGTAATGTCAGTGATTACCGTCGAGGCGGTATTTAGACCCGAGCCATGGCGTCATTCATTGCTCTCGTGTATCATACGACGTTTTTCAATACACTTGTGAAGAAAGTAACTGTAAAACTAGTAACTTTTGTAGCGGTTTTCATATGCACGCCCATTTCTTTTTCTTTTTCTCGTGGATGACGAAGCGCGCCCATCCTGATACGATAAATGTAATAAAATTATGGCGGGGGAGAGGTTGAACAAAAAGGTTTTAACTACATTATAGCAGTAGTACGTAATAGTAATCAAAAAGTTTGGTAACAAGTGCCATTATATACCTAAGTGCAGTGCAATAAGAGTCACTTTATGAGCAAATGTATTGTAAAAATAAATATGACTATAACCCTGACCTGGTAAAGGTTGTGGGAATCCTATGGATGAAAGACGCACAGGATCATTCATTGTGGCCTACCCAAAGGCCTGAAATGATGTTGATGATGACGTCGCTTGACTTTTTAAACAGACTATAGAATACCAATACCTTTTTTTTTATGGTGGCAAAAAATCATGCATTGACATCCACCGCTCTTGGGCGGAGCGGGAGATAGTGTCAGACTCTTACTGACTAAAGACCCACCCCGTTTCTTCTAGCCTTCATACCGGGGCTTGAGCGCCCTTTCGGATAACCCTGGCCCCAGTAGGCTTCGACCCGGCTGGGTCCCTGCTGTTGCTGACAACTCCTTGAGGCGCGCGGGAACAGTGCGCGCCGTCGACGACTTGGGCTTGGTCCGGACAGTTACCGGACGGCCGGACAGTGAGCTACCCGTTGCTCACTGTCCGCAAGCCCGCGCCTACGTTGGCCGGAAATCGGGATCAGAATCCCGGCGGCGGCGGCGGCGATAACGCCGTTGTTTGATGCGTTCGGCCTCCTCCTTTGCGAGCATTACTGCTTCACAGAAGAATACCAATACCTAGAACACTGCAGAAGTTAGACTCACCTGTAAATCAGCTGCCATCAGGTTCTGCCATTGACTAATTTTGTCATGTCTTTTCTTTCCTCTGTAGTTCACATTTAAATAATAATAATATATATAATAATATTCCACAACTATCACACAACGCCGTCTAGTCTCAAGCCAAGCAGAGCTTGTGTTATGGGTACTAGACAACTGATAAACATACTTATATATTTCTAACTACATACATAAATTACACCCAGACACAGAACAAATGATTTTGCTTATCACACATACTTTTGTCCTGGGTGGGAAGTTGTTTATTTATTTACATATTATAATAAAAAGAAAAGAAGAAGGAAATAAAAATAAATTAATTAATTATCTATACTCCATCGGTTTAGATAACTAAATGTAAACAATCTTAACATATTGTTACGCCATTAAACGTAAACACGCCATATCTCCGAGAAAATAAAGAGTAGCTCGTAATAATTAAAACGCATTGCTGTTCGAAAGGTCTAGAATAGTTGTACGTAGCCAGCCTTAGAAAAATCTCGAAACATCCACAAAGTACTTACAAGTAGTAGTTAGGTATTTATGGGAAATGGTACTCTCCGACGTTAACAATAGAGTTGAAATTCGCATGAAAGTGACTCTTATTACCACGAGTAATAAAAATAATTTATGACTTCGAGAAGCGATTCAATTGTTCTGGAATTCTGGATCGTTCGTGGGAAGTCGGTATCTAGAATTTTCTTGGCTCCGCATATAAATACGAGCCCCCGGCCGGAAGCGAGTCAGTTGTGATTTCGACTGCGATCAAGAGCGAACTACCCTAGTACTTGAAGTGATTTTATCTAACGACCTAAGCGATAGTGTAACGGTACTCTAGTGTCAATTGCGATTCGGATTATTGTTAACTGGACTAATTTGTTATTGTTTGTGGTGAATAAAGTTCTCTCGTCAGTAAATCGGCATTTGATTACCCACGTACGTAACAACTGGTGTCAGAAGTGAAATGCCATTAACACCGAGAGACGACGAACAGCGACCACGAACAAGAAGGCAAATGGAGATGGATGCTGCGCGTCATCGTATGGAGGAGGAAGATCAGGCTGGTATGGTAGCAACAGAAGCTGCTGAGGCGCCAACAGGACCATCCTCGGAATTGAACCTCGCTGCGGTGTTGGCCGCCATGCAAGCTAGTATGGAAGCTGTCCGCCGCGACCAGGAAGCCGCTCGCCGCGACCAGGAAGCCGCTCGCCGCGACCAGGAAGCCGCTCGCCGCGAACAAGAGGCCAACCAGCGTAAGCTTCAGGACCTAATCGCAGCGAACCAGGAAGAAGCTCGCCGCGAACAGGAAGCCGCTCGCCGCGAACAGGAAGCCGCTCGCCGCGATCAGGAGGCCAACCAGCGCAAGCTCCAGGACCTCATCGCGGCTAATCAAGAAGCTGCTCGCCGCGAACAGGAGGCTAAGCAGAATCTAATCCTCGATAAGATCGATCACGGCCTCGTCACGTTGGGCGAGAAGGTAAAGAATCTCACCGTAGAGGTCAAGGAGGTTTCCGCCCGAGCTGATAGCCTCGAAACAAGCCTGCTGGACATCAACAAAAAAATTATCAAGCTCGAAGCACGCGAACCCTTTGCTGTCGGCTCATCATCGCACACCCCCTGTGCATCTGCCGCAAAATTCGATGTGCCGCGTTTTGATGGCACGTCTTCCTGGACGGCATTTAAGTACCAATTCGAGACATTGGTCGAAACAAACCGCTGGGATGATAAGCAGTCTTTTGCGGCATTAACTTTGGCTCTACGAGGGGACGCCCTGCTAGTCCTAGAGAACCTCCCTGCGGACGGCAGGACATTGGAGCGTCTCATGGAGGGACTGGACACTCGTTATGGAGACAAACACCTCGAGCACGTTTTCCGCGCGCAGTTACGCGAGAGAACGCAGAGGTCGAACGAGAGCCTCCAGCAGTGGGGAGTCGAGGTTGAACGGCTGGTCCGGCGTGCATACATGTCGATGACACCAGAGATGGTGGAAGTGAATCTGGTGCAAGCATTCATCGACGGTCTACGGGATCCTGAAGTCAGGGCTACAGTGCGACTCGGACACCACCAATCTTTAAAGAGTGCGATGGCACACGCTTTGGAAGTGGAAGCAGTACGACACGATTCTCGTACGCATAGGGTTCGGGAAGTGGTGGTCTCGCCTACAACGCAACCACGTCACCGAGAAGTGGTGGCTTCTTCTTCAGCAAAGTCCCGCTATATCCCGACGTGTTACGGGTGCGGAGAAAAAGGGCACATTCGTACCGATTGCCCCAAGAGGAAGAGGGGGAGTGTGGACTCCGGAACTCAAGTTAACGAGGAGTCGTTAAACTAAATGTCGCCAGGGCCGCGGGGCGGGTGCTGGCTGGTCAACTGAAGGCCCCAACCATCACCATCAATCAAGTTCACAACGGAAATAGTTTGATCATCGAAGGGACGCTGAATCATCGGGCTTGCAATTTTACCATTGACACGGGGGCGTCACGGACTGTTATAAGACCTGAGTTGCTGAAACGCACCATCTTGTGGCAAAGAGAGTCTCCATCCTGCCGACTTCAGACAGCAACCGGCCAGCCAGTCTCCGTCCTCGGTGATACAGAAATTGAGATCAAAATCGGTGATCAAGTGTATATCCATCCTGCGTTAATTGCAAATATTACCGACGATTGCATACTGGGTCTCGACTTCTTGCGGAATAACCGATGTATTTTAGATATCGACAGGGGAGTATTGAAATTCCCAGATCAAGAAGTCTTCCTGCGAGGAATTAACTCATGCAACCTCTACTGTTTAAAGAATACTACACTGGCTCCGAGAACAGAAACCTTAGTCGAAGTAAAGTTTCCCAAGAAAATCAGGCAATCAAGATGTGTTTTGGTAGAGGATACTGGCCGGCACCCGGAGATCATCACCGCGAGGACATTAGTTATGACGACAGGGAAATCCAAGGTCAGGATTGTGAACCTTGGGAAAGAAGAGGTCCAACTGAAGAAAAACAGTGTTGTTGGGAGATGTGAAGAAGTTCAGTATCTCCGTCAAATCAATAAATCTCCAGCAAAGCAAGACACGACCAAAGTCGAAACTGATCACATCCAGCAACTTCTGGAAAATTCTAAGAGCAACTTATCGACTTCGGAACTACAGCAAGCCAAGGAATTTCTGCTACGGTTTCGAGATATCTTTGCAACGGGAAAAGACTGCGGGAGAACAGGTCTCGTCAAGCATGAGATAGATACAGGTGATGCGAGACCAATTAAACAGAGACCGCGCCGCATACCCTGGGCTAAGGAATCTGAGGTAGCAGAAATGGTAAAGGACATGGCTGATAGCGGAATAATTGAGCCTTCTACGAGTCCATGGTCTTCTCCAGTCGTTCTGGTGAAGAAGAAGGACGGCAGCACAAGATTCTGTGTGGACTATAGAATGCTGAATAATGTAACAAAGAAGGACAGTTATCCCTTACCAAGGATAGACGATACGCTGGATATGCTCAGTGGCATGAAGTGGTTTTCGACCATTGATTTGAAAAGTGGCTACTGGCAAGTGGAAATCAGCGAGAAAGATAAAGAAAAGACAGCGTTCAGTACGGGTATTGGCAGCGGCCTGTGGCAATTTAACGTCATGCCTTTTGGGTTATGCAACGCTCCAGCGACATTTGAACGCCTCATGGAGAGAGTCATGGTGGGCCTTCTTGGTGACGTCTGTCTGGTATATTTGGATGACGTCATTATAATGGGTCGCACTTTTAAGGAAAACCTGAGGAATATGGAGAAAGTGTTCACCAGGATACGAGGGGCTAACCTAAAACTAAGCCCAAAGAAGTGCGCCCTGTTCAAGAAGGAGGTCAGCTACCTAGGACATGTTATTTCCGCTGACGGGGTGAGAACCGACCCTGAGAAGATAAAGGCAGTCCAACAGTGGCCGGTTCCAAAGAACAAAACGGAAGTACGTGCATTTCTAGGGTTGTGCACATACTACAGGCGGTTTGTCAAGAATTTTTCGGACATTGCAAAACCTCTACATCAGCTGACTGAGGATAAACGAGATTTTATCTGGGACGACGACTGTGAGTCAGCATTCAACGAGCTAAAAGAACGGTTATGTGAAGCGCCTATACTGGGGTACCCGAGCAGAGACGGAAGATTTGTCGTTGATACCGATGCCAGCAACACGGGAATTGGTGGAGTGTTGTCACAGGTGCAAGGTGACAGACAGGTCGTAATCGCTTACTTCAGTAAGGCACTTTCAAAGCCAGAAAGGAACTACTGCGTGACTCGACGAGAACTGCTGGCTGTGGTTAAAACCTTGCAGCATTTCCACAAGTACCTCATAGGAAGACAATTTACGTTGAGGACGGATCACGCTGCATTGAAATGGCTTCTACAATTTAAAAACCCTGAGGGCCAAGTTGCAAGATGGCTCGAGCAGCTGCAGGAATTTAACTTTGTAACAGAACATCGTAGTGGAAAAGGGCATAACAATGCTGACGCCCTGTCGCGACGTCCATGTAATGAGGACTGCAGACACTGCCAGCAGAATGAAGCCCGAGAACGCGTTAATTTAATTAGGGCTGAAGGCAACTTCAAGAAGTCCCAGGAAGAAGATGACGATATTCGACCTATACTGGACTGGAAGCGTAGCGGAACAAGGCCCCAGTGGAGTGAAGTATCGTCACACAGTCCCGTAACTAAGAGCTACTGGGCACAGTGGGACAGTTTAGTCCTAGAAAATGATGTGCTTTGTAGGAAATGGGAATCGAACGATGGCAAGGAGGTGACCACACAAGTGATAGTACCACGATGTGAAGTAGTCCCCCTGCTACAGGAAATACACGATGGTGCTTCTGGAGGACACCTGGGCATCAAGAAAACTCTACTGAAAGTGAGACAGCGGTATTACTGGCTCAATTGTAGAGATGACATAGAGCAATGGTGTCGGAAATGTACAGCGTGTGCATCTGTGAAAGGACCACAGACTAGAAGCAGGGGCAGGCTTCAGCTGTACAATGTGGGAGCCCCGTGGGAACGCATTGCCATCGACGTCGCTGGACCTTTTCCAGTTACAAATGACGGAAACAAGTACATAGTGGTGATCCAGGACTATTTTACAAAGTGGCCCGAAGTCTTCGCCATACCCAATCAGGAAGCGACGACAGTGGCGAAGAAGGTGGTCGAAGAAGTAGTATGTCGGTATGGCGCACCTTTGGAAATCCATTCCGATCAAGGCCGTAACTTCGAATCTGCGCTGTTCCAGGAAATGTGTACTCTACTGGGAATTTATAAGACACGCACAACACCTGCGCATCCTCAGTCGGACGGAATGGTGGAAAGGTTTAACCAAACCCTGGAGAATCACCTGGCTAAGGTTGTCGATGACCATCAGAAGGACTGGGACCGGTATATTCCACTATTTCTGATGTCTTACCGATCGGCAGTGCATGATAGCACGGGACATACCCCAGCAAGAGTGAATTTCGGCAGGGAGATGAGACTTCCAGTACATAACTGACCATAACTGGCGTGCCACCTGACAAGACTAAGCCAGTTACGGACTACGTAAGTGACCTTCAAGATCAATTGGACGAAGTGCATAAACGAGTTCGTGAGAATAGCATGAACACCAGCGTAAAAATGAAAACTAGATACGACCGTAATGCCAATGCCAAGGGATTTGAGGAAGGTACACTGGTCTGGCTTCACAACCCGCTTCGACGGAAAGGGAAGTCGCCGAAACTCCAAGCTCGATGGGAGGGACCTTACACCGTGTTAAAAAGGATTAATGACGTGACCTACCGCATCAAGAAAGGGCTAAGAGGGAAACCCAAGGTTGTCCATGTGGATAGATTGGCGCCGTATCACGGATCTAATAATGCTCGGGACGAGCATGACTAAGAGGGGGGCACTGTTACGCCATTAAACGTGAACACGCCATATCTCCGAGAAAATAAAGAGTAGCTCGTAATAATTAAAACGCATTGCTGTTCGAAAGGTCTAGAATAGTTGTACGTAGCCAGCCTTAGAAAAATCTCGAAACATCCACAAAGTACTTACAAGTAGTAGTTAGGTATTTATGGGAAATGGTACTCTCCGACGTTAACAATAGAGTTGAAATTCGCATGAAAGTGACTCTTATTACCACGAGTAATAAAAATAATTTATGACTTCGAGAAGCGATTCAATTGTTCTGGAATTCTGGATCGTTCGTGGGAAGTCGGTATCTAGAATTTTCTTGGCTCCGCATATAAATACGAGCCCCCGGCCGGAAGCGAGTCAGTTGTGATTTCGACTGCGATCAAGAGCGAACTACCCTAGTACTTGAAGTGATTTTATCTAACGACCTAAGCGATAGTGTAACGGTACTCTAGTGTCAATTGCGATTCGGATTATTGTTAACTGGACTAATTTGTTATTGTTTGTGGTGAATAAAGTTCTCTCGTCAGTAAATCGGCATTTGATTACCCACGTACGTAACAATATCTTTCATTGAAAAAAATTGATCTAAAAATGTTTACAATTAGGTTTTTACCTAAACCGATGTTAGGTAATTAACTAAATCTAAATAATGTTTGTATGTCTTTTATACGATTTATCTACAATAGTCTACACTAATATAAATTAACTAGCTTTTCCCTGCGGCTTCGCCCGCGTACATAAAAGACCTTCCCTCTTTCTCCCCCTTTTCTCACTTTTTGTATAAAAAAAATTAGCCTACGTCCGTCTCCAGGGTCCCAACTATCTCTTTACCAAAATTCACCAAAATCGGTTCTGCCATTTAGGCGTGAAGACGTAACAAACAAACAAACTCACTTTCGCTTCTAAAATATTAGTTTTTTTTTTTTTTTTTTTATTGTTGATAGGTTCGCGCTTGACCGCTATCTCACCTGATGGAAAGCGACGAGTTAGGAAGTAAGGATAATAATAATGAGGTAAAGTTTGTTTTTTTTTTTTTATTTGTAGGAGGTAATCTCTAGAAGTACTGGTCCGATTTTTTAAATTCTTTCACCGATAGAAAGCTGCTTTATTCCTGAGTGACATAGGCTATAGTAAGTTTATGAACGCGGGCGAAGCTGCGGGCAAGAGCTAGTTTTAAATAAAAAGACGTATAAAGATTGTTTATCTTTATTTAAACCGCGATGGAGTAAATTAGATTCTTTGCGTTCTTATTCATCACTTCTTGGTATCATTTTTAATGAGACTCGACCACTGGCCATTTATGTAAACTGGTTACATTTCAAATAATCGTTTAGTTGATATCTGTTACGCACAGTGCGTGGACGCGTCCAGTTTGTGACAAAAACCGGTTTTGTTTTTTTTTAAAGTGTGCGTTTGTGTTTGACTGGAAACATTTTTATAATTTATAATTGTGATAATTAGATAAAAAGTTTTGTAAGTATCTTTTTGTTTATGATTTTTTTTAAAATTATTGTTCGTTTTATTGTTATTTTTTTGTTTTCGTTCTTTTTTATTGATACGAATGTTTACTTACATTAGTTTTAATTGTATCGTTTACTATAGTGTATGAGTTACGAAATATTTTTTTTTATTAATTAATTTATTATCTAAGCCCCAAGCGAACGCCGTTCGTTCTTATTGTCTTTCTATTGTCTCTAATTACGGTATTCAAAAGTTTAAATCGATACTCAATAAGTTTATGTAGTTTCGATAATTGTACTGTTGTGTGTAATTTTAATTTTATTAGTGTTCTAGGATCGTTATCTAAATCTGAACTAATATTATAAAGAGGAAAGATTTTTTTGTTTCTGACACTCTGAACGATTTCAAAAATTCTTTGATCATTAGGAAGCTACATTTTCACCGTGTAACATAAGCTATATAATAATAAAAAAAAACATACCTGAATTGGAACAATGGTTTCTATAAAAATATTGCATAAAAAAGTCATTATTTTGCGTGCGCTACGGAAACTATTGATGATAGAAAAAATAATAGTAAAAAAAACCTTAATAAATACTTTATTACAGAGCATGGTGTCCAGTTTTTTAGTAACAATGTTCTTAGAAACTTTAGCCCGGCAAATCTAAGAAGTACCGTTTGACAGTTTCATAAGTAGTATCAATGTTAAATTGTTGATTAAAAATTGTACATGTTGTGATAAAATAAAAGTAGCTTCCTAATTCAATAGTTTTACGGAAAAAAAATAGAAATAGTGTGAGTTACGCTTATACAAAGCTATTTTTTTTGAATATTGTGAAACGTCAAACGGTGCTTTTTAGATTTGTTGTGATATAGGGTTAGTAATTAAAAACTACCCACAACAAAACGTGTAGAAAAGAACAACAATCACTACTGCGCCATTCCATGACAAATGGCGGAACAATGATTGATGTAGCCACAATCCAGGTATACCTGACCGGCTTGCCTGTATAGGTGACCTGTACAGGTATACCGGAGCGTGTATGTGGCACGCCTGTGCAGGTTTCCATACAAGTTTACCTGACAGGTTTTTTTTTTTTTTTTATGATGGATAGGCTCGCCTTTGACCACAATCTCACCTGATGGTAAGCGATGATGTGGCCGACGATGGAGCACGCTTGCCTAGAAGCAATCTATTCACTCTTGACTTAAAGACCCCTAGGTTATAGCTATCAGGAAACACAGACTCTGGCAGGGAATTCCATTCCTTAGCTGTACGCATAATGAATGTACTCCCAAAACGCTTTGTACGTATAGGTGGGATGTCCACCATGTACCGGTGGCACAACGCCGTACGTCTTGTGGTCCGATGATGGAACGGACTTGGCTATGGCTGTGCAAGCAAATCTTACAGGTATACCCTAGCGTATATGGCTACCTTAAGGATAATAATGTACTATAGCTTTGCAGAAAACATTATTATCAAAAAAAAAACAAACAAACATAAACCTATGTCTATCTATACATCTATACATACATATCTACACATATAAATTAATTAGAGTGTCTATTTGTAATATTGAAATAACTGCTTTTTACTACATGCTTATGAATATATATATGCTACTTATACCAAAATATATTTTTTACAATTTTTGTCTGTCTGTCTGTTTGTCCGGGCTAATCTCTGAAATGGCTGGACCGATTTTGATGGGAATTTTTTTGGCAGATAGCTGATGTAATAAGGAGAAACATAGGCTACTTTTATTTTAGAAAAAATAAATTCAAAATCCCGTAGTCCACGCGAACGAAGTCGCGGGCACAGCTAGTAATGAATTAACTTAAAAAGTACGGGACCCATTTTAAAAATTCTTTCACCGGTAGTATTCTAGTTTATTACTGAATAAATACGAGTATATTTATATATATTTTATGTTTATCTATTTAATAAGTATCACCAATGAGTGTTACAAAATAAACACTTAGAAAGTGGTACACGTAACCTGATCCTAGAATGCACCCCCAGCTTATACGTGAGTGAACATGGCTTTAAAAATATTTATGAAATTTTTAAATAAAATAAAAATAATTGACATGATATGACATAGAAAATAATTAATGAATATTAAAGATTAAATAATAAAATAAAAGTTATGTCAAAATTAAACTTATGCGTATTTCAAACAAATTAAAATAGAATTGGAGTTTAATTAGTTACATGATTATATCACATACATAATAGGGTAGTGTCCAGGTTCAAAATAATTACATTTTATTTAGTCCGTATTTTAGATTATATAAAAATATTGGACACGTATTTCTTCTTTTTTCGATTAAACAAAAAATAACAAAGATATACTTAGCCCATTAAAGTTATGTGGGACGTCACCCCGTGCGAAAAAATGTACCACGGCGTGACGTCACACGTAATTTTAATGGGCTGGGCACGGTATGAAAGGCAAGAAGGAACGGGGGGTTTTTTAGTCAGTAAGAGTCTGACACTATCTCCCGCTCCACCCGAGGGCGGAGGATGTCATTTGGCTGATTTTTAATCACCAAAAAAAAACAAGATCAGGTTCTACTCATTTTGAATTTACCTTAAACCTCTTGAAATCCACAAATTTTAATATAAAAGAGAACACCCTGAAAAATGATTTTATTAAAATTGACTATATGGCCACCTGCCGGACAAAAATCAAAACATGATTTAAATTAGTCGACACAAGATTACTTCACCGAAATATTTGAAAGTTACAAAAAATAATAATGCTGGTTTTTTAAAAGGGCCTCGCAAAAACAAACATCTTGAATACGTACCTGGTTGTTTTTTTAGGGCTCAAAAGGAAAAAACGGAACTCTTATAGGATCACTTTGTTGTCCGTCCGTCTGCCTGTCTGTCTGTCTGTCAAGACCCTTTATCTCAAGAACGCGTGGAGGTATCGAGTTGAAATTAAAACATATATACTTAGGTCTGCGGTCCCTTCAAGCTGCCGTTTATGTCGCAAAAAACGTATATTTTGATACTCTCAAAGATCGAAATTCATACGGTACTTCCCGTTGACCCAGAATCCTGAAATTTGGCACAAAACAAGTTTTTATAGCACAAATATAGGAAAAAATATGAAAACAGTAAATTTGTTGTTACATACGTCACAAAAAAAAATGCAATTCGGAAAAAACTTCGAGACTCCATTCGGGAATTGTAGTTTGCACGGAACCCTCAGTGCGCGAGTCCGACTCGCACTTGCCCAGTTTACTTATATATAAAATTAAACCGCTGTTACGGGGCCGCGAAGTCAACATAAACCCCCTGTCGGAGTTCATACAAAATACTCGGTGACTACAAACGGTTGTTTATTATTACACTCATTCGAATCGTGCCCTGCCCATTGCCACTTAAGTTTGGCGATTCTTCGAGCTATGTCGGTAACCTTGGTTCTCCTGCGGATATCTTGAGAGGCGAGCCAAGAGGATCATCGGTGATGATGCGCTTGTTGAGTCAAAGCTCCAAAGCCTTGAGCATCGACGCCGAGTTGCTGGCCTGGCGGTTTTCTATCGATTACACTTCGGTGAGTGTGCATTGGAATTGCACAATTTAATTCCACCAAGTCCGTTCCATTATCGGACCACTAAACGTACGGCGTTGCGCCATCGGTACATGGTGGATATCCCACCCATTCGTACAAAGCGTTTTGGAAACACATTCATTATGCGTACAGCTAAAGAGTGGAATTCCCTGCCGGATTCTGTGTTTCCTGATAGCTGCAACCTAGGGGTCTTTAAGTCGAGAGTGAATAGGTTACTTCTAGGCAAGCGTGCTCCATCGTCGGCCACATCATCACTTACCATCAGGTGAGATAGTGGTCAAACGCGAGCCTATAAATAATAATAAAAAAAAAACTTCATTTCTGATGTGATCACGCAATGAAACTCGTCGTCATCATAATCATCATTTCAGCCGATATAAGTCCACAACGGGACATAGGTCTCCCCCAACTCTCGCCATAATGAACGATCCTGTGCGTCTCGCATCCATTGGTTTCCCGCAACCTTCACCAGGTCCTCGGCCCACATTGTAGGAGGCCTTCCAACCCTGCGTCTTCCGGTATGAGGTCGCCACTCCAGAATCTTTCGTCCCCATCGACCATCTGTTCTGCGTGCAATGTATTGTGGCCCATAGTGGCCCATTGCCACTTAAGTTATGCCATTATTCCATTAATAATAATTAATAAATTCTTGTTCATCTCTGGCTTGCCTTTGTTGGCCGGCCGTAGTGAACACTGACGAGGAACAGAGCTCCCACCTCTCTCTTGCCTTTATTGGCTGGCTTGAGTCGAGATTCGCTAGAGCAAACGTGCTCGGGAGGAGGATGTATAATCCAGTAAGGTGCTGGTAGGGATCTTGACCGTACTTCCGGGATCGTCCTGATAGCCGTGGTAGACCTCTCCACTCCTCAAACACATCATATTGCCCTCTTGTTGCTACGTCACTTCGTGTTAGCGACCGTTTTGGGGGCCCATTTGTTGGGTGTGAAGTCACCCCCTGCCTTTTTATCGATGGATTTTAATAAAATTGTTCAGGCAAGGGCCATAGTCTTAAAATAGTTTCAGGTTACCAGTCCACTTAAGACTCCAAAAACCATAGCCTTATACATACACCCTTAAATTTTGATCGTTTTAATCCCGTGGAGGGTCGATCCGGTACATGAAACACTATCGATTTGTAAAGATAAAATTAAAAAATAAAGTACCTTTTTTTCAAAACTCATATTAATTTACGCATGTATGAAATTAATTTCTTTAAGAAAACGTCAGCTGAGCGACTCCAATGACCTGTAGGTAGTTTGTACGCGACGCCAACTGCTCAATTGGGCAATCCCCTTTAGGACAAGTGTGGTTTTAGTCAGTAATAGTCTGACTCGTCCTCCCTTTCCACCCTAGAGCGCGATCAGCCATCGGATGATTTTCCAACTTAGGAAAAAACCCGTCTACATGGCCTTAAACATTATTCTATGAACTAGTAGCCTAAACGGCCTTCAATATTATCCTATGAACTAGTTACGATATTATATGATAATATATATCAATATTTTGATAGACATATATACTGTCATTCTAGGTTAATCTAATTGCATGGATTACTGTTAATTTTCCGTATAGCTTGGACGTAATCTATTTTGGTTTTTAGGGTTCCGTACATCAAAATAAAAAACTGAACCTTTATAGGATCACAATGTTGTCCATCTGTTTGTCACAGTCATTTATTCAATAACAAGAAGCTTGTATCTTCTGAATTATATAATTAACTAGTTGTGCCCGCGAATTTGTTCGCGTGGACTCGAAAATCCTGTAGATTTTGAATTTATGTTTTCTAAAATAAAAGTAGCCTATGTTAGGTACTCCTTATTACATCAGCTACCTACCTGCTAAAAAAATACCGTCAAAATCTGTCCAGCCATTTCAGAGATTAGCCCGGACAAACAGACAGACAGACAAAAAGTGGTAAAAAATGTTATTTTGGCATTGATATACAAAAAACCCTACTTTGGTGTATGTACCGTATATATATTGAATATATATATTTAGTAAAAAGCAGTTATTTCAATATTACAAACAGACACTCCAATTTTATTTATAGAATAGAATAGAATAAACTTTATTGTACACCAAAATAGTCACAATTTCACAGAAACTTAAACCTATGTGCACAGTGAGTGAGTGAGCAGTGAGTGTAGATTAATAAATTAAACATTTTGTCCATCTGTTTGTCAGTTTGATAAGACCCTTTGTCTAAGGAACGCGTGAAGGTATTTAGTTGAAATTAAAACCATATACTTAGATCTGCGGTTCCTTGAAGCTATGAAAAAATCAAACTTCTAAGTTAACGAAAAAAAAAGATACAGCCTTTTATGTCGCAAAAAACGTATAGTTCGACATTCTCAAGGGAATCAAAAATAGGGGGCCTGCAGCGGTCTTTCCGTCCGATTATAATTTGAGTGTCTTCAAGGCTAGAGTGAATAGGCTCCTAATAAACTAGTGCGCCTCACCATCACCGATTGCATCACTGTTTAAAATCAGGTTAGATCGCAGTCAAGCACTAGTTTCTATGAGATAAATAAAAGCTACTCGTTGGCCTAGAATCCTGAAATATGGCATGAATGGCCTAGAACCCTGAAATTTATGATTTTTTTTTAATGAAGCAAGGTTTCATAGCACTATATCATTAGGAAAAAATCTTAAAACTGTAAATTTTTTGTTACGTCTCAAAAAAAAACTTTTTTTGCATTTCAGAAAAATCTTCGTAACCCAATTCGGCATTAAACTGTTTTCATAGACAAGTTTGTGCGGAACCCTTGGAGCGCGAGTCGGACTCGCACTTGCTTTTTTATCTACTTATCGGATATTTTTTTTACTATTCATGTCAGTATCTATTCTACAGTTTAGACCAAGGTTAGACGGGTTTTTTTTTTATGGTGGGAAAAAATCATGCATTGACATCCCCCGCCCTTGGGCGGAGCGGGAGATAGTGTCAGACTCTTACTGACTAAAAGACCCACCTCGTTCCTTCTAGCCTTCATACCAGGGCTCGAGTGCCCTTTCGGATAACCCTGGCCCCAGTAGGCTTCGACCCGGCTGGGTCCCTGCTGTTGCTGACAACTCCTTGTGGCGCGCGGGAACAGTGCGCGCCGTCGACGACTTGGGCTTGGTCCGGACAGCGAGCTACCCATTGCTCACTGTCCGCAAGCCCGCGCCTACGGTGGCCGGAAATCGGGATCAGAATCCCGGCGGCGGCGGCGGCGGCGATAACGCCGTTGCCTGATGCGTTCGGCCTCCTCCTTTGCGAGCATTACTGCTTCGCAGAAGTCGGCGACCGCCTGCCACTCCTCCTCGCTCCGGACCATGGCCTCAACCAGAGCCCGGTGCGAGAGGTCTCCGCCGCCGATCGCCCCCACGAGGGCACGGCGGTGCTCCGCCCAAGCCGGGCACACCTCGACTGTGTGCTCCACCGTGTCCTCCGGGCGTTCCACACAGTGGCGATACCCGGGCGTCACTTCCGCATGAATCCGGTGCAGGAAACTCCCGAACGAACCATGTCCGGTGAGGACCTGCGTCATGCGGAAGGTAAGGACGCCGTGAGGTCTTTCCAGCCACACCTCAAAGAGGGGACTTACCGCCATGATTGTGGCGTGCCCAAGGTTAAACGGGTTGGTTGAACGCATAAACAGTAAGCTATTTAAAACGTGTTTTTGTTACACCACCTGTTCGATGATGTCCTTTTCAATACACTGGCTCGTAAAGTGACTCTAATAAGATAAGTGCAGTGTAATAGCACTGCACTTAGGTATATAATAGCACTTACCCACTAGTGTTATATTGTAGTTAAAACCTTTTTGTTCAACCTCTCCCCCGCCATAATTTTATTACATTTATCGTATCACGATAGGCGCGCGTCGCCCCCACGAGGTAAAGAAAAAAAAATGGGCGCCTATATGAAAACAGATTTTTACCGTCACAAAAGTTTACTAGTTTTACAGTTATTTTCTTCACAACTGTTTTGAAAAACTTCGTATGATACCGTAAAACGGGGTGAATAGAGACTTAGGGGTGAATAGAGACAAAACTTTGGTTTGGTTTTTCACTTTGATACTATAATATCGGCCTCTAACAAAGCATCGATTTTTTAGAATAACAATTCATTAAAAAATTGATATAGTTAAATGCTGCAAAAAATATTCACATATCGAGAAAATACCCTTTAAAGTTTTGTCTCTATTCACCCCTAAGTCTCTATTCACCCCATTTTACTGTACACGTGACCGTTCTCGGCTCTCTTAAGACTCGGCTCGACTCCATCAAATACCGCCTCGACGGTAATCACTAACATTATATTTGACAGGCCTGTTGGTCCAGTGGTTAGTGACCCTGACTGCTATGCCGGAGGTCGTGGGTTCGATTCCCACCCAGGACAAATGTTTGTGTGATGAGCACGATCATTTGTTCTGTGACTGGGTGTAATTTATCTATAATATGTATGTATTTAGAAATATATAAGTATGTTTATCAGTTGTCTAGTACCCATAACACAAGCTCTGCTTAGCTTGGGACTAGACGGCGCTGTGTGATAGTTGTGGAATATATATAATATATTACTCACTTAAATCATAATGTGCTACTAAATGTCATACAACCATCACTTAAAGCAAGTCATTCTATCCCTAGGGAGATAATGTAGTATGGGCGATCCCTAGGGAATAATGAGAACTTGATAGAAAAAAACCGACAGGCTAGTATCTCGGCGTCGATGCTCAAGACTTTGAACCCTCGCCTCGACGAGTGCATCATTGTCTATCTACATTGACGAAAGATAAAAGATAAGATAAGATATTTCTGGATCGCTTCTCGATTGCCTCAAGTGCATCAAGCTGGTATCGCAGATCCGTCCCAAAGATGACAGCAATACTGCATACACGACCGAACTTGCGCTTGATAAAATTTCTGATGTGCAACGTTCTTCAAAACTTGTTCGTCTTTTTGCAGACAAGCAGTTTGGAAGTAAAGAGTTGTATCTCCAAGAACAAGATGCTCAGGAACCCTCTCTATAGGTACGGGAGTGAAAATGCGAGAGTTCCAGCTCATCTCAATTTTGGTAAAGAAGTCTACGATTGCATGGTTAAAAACAAGGATATTACTGCATTGGTGAGTAAACATATTCCGTTTTATTCCAAAACACGATATATGTCGTGTAGTTCCTGGATTATTATTAGGCTTTTAGGTTTTAAATTTAGATTTAGGTATAAAAATGAACTTTATCACTAGTTTCTAAATTATCTATGGTAGTAAAGCTAGACCGCCGAAACCCCTAGTTTAATACTATAGTACCAACTTCGATACTAATATGTATATTATTATTTAAAGTTAGCTTTGATTTTGTGTGTTATTCCATATAAAAATAGTTAAAAATGGATATTAATATAATAGACTTGACGAATCTGGAAGATTTGAATTTTTAAATATATTTTTTTTTTATAGTTGGTAGGTTCGCGCTTGATCTGTAACTTGAAACATTTCAAGTACTTGGATTTTGTACTATCACCTTAGTTACCACAGGGTTGGTAACCCTATTAAATAATGTAAAGTGATACAAGCTTATATTTTATCCACTGCATTTTAAAAAACCGGAGGTCTTTAAAATGATATTTAATGCTCAAAAAATCAAGATAATTACGCTATAAGTTAGATTGCTGTTCAATTTTTATTATAGTTGTGGAATATTATATTATATTATATTATATTATACAAGGTGCAGTTTTAAAGGTGCAAAAAAATTCAGGAGGTAATTATGTTAGTGATTCTCGACCCGAATCAATAATAAAATGAGTAGGTATTTTTTTTCTTATAAATGGAAATCGGTATGTGTGAACTACCTTTTTTATAAACTCTGCTAGTCTGATACCTCCCTTATAACCGCGCTTTCACACACACAAACGCACCATTATTTAAACCGCGCTTTCACACACATACACGCAACGTAAAGCACCAATAATCTCCCGCACGACACACCGGACACACCCTAGCCACGCCCCCGCGCCATCGATCAATCGATCATGTTTAGTGTAACTGACGCCGCCGACGTGTGCATACACGCGCTTGCAATATTCGCCCACAGCGCCTTCGGTTAACGGTTGCGGTATCTAGTGATGAAAGATGACAGACCAATACTCCAATGTAGAGTTGGTGGAGATAGTCCGCTTGTATGCTATCAGTGGAAACATCGTAACGTCCATCTCAAAGGGTAATACTGGCTGCTACGCAAAGACTCCGCGAGTTTCGACGATTCGGCGTTCCCCGGCTTGCTGACGGTCGCGGCAACGAAGGCCTGCTTGTCGCCTTGCAGGAAAATATCCTGGAATACTTCAAGCGAGAGCCACGGGCCAGCACGCGGGATGCTGGTCTACGGTTTGGTTTCCTCACTACGGTCGGCAAGTACGTTACTTGAAAAGGTGATCACTAGTGATTAGTGCTTTCGACACTTTAAAACGAATGTGTTTGTGCTACGAAATTAAAAGAAAATCAGCAACGTCGTGCTAGACTGCTGTCTGTTTGAACAACACCTCCAGGTAACATAAGTACCTGCTTAGGTATTTATTTTATTTTATTAGTAAGTACATAAAAAGTCATTTGTAAATACGTTGTTAGCCGAATCAATTTGATTAGTGTAAATAAATTGATTTAAAAATTTTAACTACGGTAAAAATACCTACCTAACAGGCAAGATAAATCACTTAAAAACCTACCTATCTACGTAACTAGCACAAATTATCTTGAAGTGTTTTTTGTCGGTCCTCAGCCCATTAAAAAGTACGAAGGGAAATTTCACATCCACCAATTTAATCTACAAATAAAAACGAAATTATTACGGAAAACTGACCTTGAGAATGACATTACCGACAGACTGCGTCTGGTAGATACGTTCATGTACCACTGCGTATCTAAATCTCGAGCGCGCGCGCTCGATGATACCTACGGACGGAGGCACGGACGCCTCATAAGGTTTATTGATCTCGGCCTAACATTTTATTCATCAGCTGATACGTAAGTACCTATCGACGCGACGTCAACGTGACTTTTAAAAGATTTTCACATTGTGATGATGCTTAAAAGCGAGTAATTAAATAGCGAAATTTAAGACATTAATGTACATTATGATCATCAAATTCGATCTACATCTAAGGTTAAATTATTCATTTCGTAAAATAAGTGGGCGGAGCCTCGTACAGGTTGATGCACTCACACACACAGTGACACGGCGTGCGATAAATCGCAACGGGTGATTCTGTATTTTTTTAAGAAGTTTATTTAGAGAGTTATTCTGAAAAACGGTTAAAATTAAAAAAAAAAAATAACAAGTTTTACTGATTATTGACCAGGTATCGTATTTTTATATGATTATTTATGAGTTTTATTACAACCTCCTGAAATATTGTGCAGTTTTAAAACTGCACCTTGTATTATATTATATTATTTTAGCCCAAGCTCCATACATTTTTGAACATCTCCTTTACTTTACAGGTAAACGCGGACACAGGAGAACAAATATCATATGGAGAGTTAGCACAAATGACAGCTGATATCGCCCTCTCACTCACTCGTATAGGCGTTAAAAAGGGAGAGGTGGTGAGCATATGCAGTTCGAAGAGTTTCGTGTACCTACCTACTGTGGTGGGGATCATGTGCGCTGGAGCAACGTTTTCTCCAATGGATCCGACTTATGGCAGCTGTAAGTGATTTTTTTTAACTTATAATATAATATAGCGCTTGACTACGATTCCACCTGATGTTGCAATCGTTGATGGTGAGGCGCACTGGTTTATTAAGAGCCTATTCACTGTAGCCTTGAAGACACTGTTGGCGATCGCTGTGCTGTCGAGGCTGAGGGTGATCGACAGACGGCGACGGCGTTGGAATGCTGAGTGACGTCACGGGATCGGCATGGCAGTTCAATTGCTCGGGCTGCGGTACCCCGAGACCCGACAAAAACATCGGTTAACCTCTTGACTTAAGCATGGGAACTGTAGCAAGACCCAGGGCTTCCATCAAATATTAAGATGGTATTGGGCAGTGTTAAACTAACCTTTGAATAGAACAGTCATTGTAATTTGTACACGTTAATATAGTATTGTTCATGACCAAAGTCGTTTCACTATACAGTTAAACTAATGGCTTATAACACCTAAATTATAATCGGAAAGAAAGACCGCAGCAGGCAAATTGTTCCAGTCCCTCGAAGTACCATTGCGGTCATTTCTGCCTGAGCACTTAAATTTTTGCTTGAATCCTGCGGCGCGGCGCCAAACCAAACTCTTTGAATTTTTCGTTTCGAGTGCAAGCAAAAATGAACTTAGTGGTGGTCCGGTGGAAATGTCTTTGATGGTACGTGGTATAAACGACGAGGCGAAACGCTTGGTCAATACCGTAGAGGTTTCAACAACGTAAGGGTTGATACTCGCCGTTCGTCGGGTTGTCCGATGGCAGGTGAGATGGTGGGAACATCATAAGGTTAATTATGCTATGTTATACAAGAACTACCCAACTTCATGCACTAGTTCACGGCTCTAATCAAGTATTTCTTCATCCACAGTTCCTTTACTCCATCGACTGAAGATAGTTCGTCCAAAAGTCATGTTCTGTTCTCTCTCTGCATACACAACTCACAAAGCAACCTTCGAGGAAGCTGAAAGCATCGAGCACTACGTCATATACGGAGACGAGGGAGCTGATGGGGCTATACTCTTCAAGGTACATCATCAGCCTTTTTAATGTTCCCACTCTTGGGACTCAGGCCTCCTCTCTAGGAGAGGGAATGGGCCGTAATTCACCATGCGGGCCTAGTGCGGGCTGGTCAATATACACGTCTTCGAATTTTTAGTTCTAGGACATGCTGGTTTTCTAACGATGTTTTCCTTTACCGTTTTGAGAACAGACAGACACAGATAGCTTCGCGGCTCTATGGCGCAAAAAGACCGCATCTTTCATCAGTCACATCTGTGTGTGCTTCAGCAAACATTGCTGAATCGCTCAACAGCACTCTGAACGCGTTGTTGAATTGAACCCGCAGTGTATTCTATGTTTTCTGGGTATAAGAGACTGCTTTTCCACTCGCCTATCATCAACGTAGAGTATGGTTTAAGAGCTAGTTGCTTCATCTAACGCAATCCAGATGTTTGATGAAGAGGCAACCCGAAAGAAGAGAGAGAACGCATGAAAACTCTGTTGGCATTCGGTAAATCCGTGATTTACTCGAGCATAATAACATATAGGGTGACTGTTAATTAGTGACCGATAATTAAACACGTGATTGTACTCATGATTACAGACCACTTTCCAAAAGAAACTTTTCTTCTATACTCATTATTTAACCGGAACATGTAGTACCTACACTGATTACATACACCGATGGGTTTGCAAGCGGCGCGGGTGCACTATCACTATTGTAAGTAAGGTACATGAGACAACAGCGTTACGCGGCTAACAGCTGAGAGTTCGCAGGCGCGTGCGCGTATTTGCTTGAACAGCTATTTTGTTATTGTGATAAAGCTAATGGGTATAAAAAAAGTTTCTTTGGGAAAGTTATTTGTAATTATGAGTACAATAACGTGTATAAGTATCGGTCACTAATTACCAGTCACCCTATATAAGGCTGAGAGCGGGTACGGCTTCACAGTTCAGTTATCAGCGAAATTTTTTTTTTTAATTTTCCGTTTTTCGTTCTTCTAAGGATTTTCTAACGGAGACCGTTCCGAAGCTGGAAGATTTTCAGCCAGTGCCTGTGAACGGGTGGGAAGACCTGGTCCTCATAGTATACTCGTCAGGGACTACTGGTCTACCAAAAGGTGTACCTGTAACGCATCTGGGTTTCGCGTTGAACATGCAGACTATAGTGCCGGATGAGTGAGTAATATTTGTAATACATATACAATATTATTTTAAGTATATAGGGTGATTGGTAATTAGTGACTGATACTTATACAAGTGATTATTCTCATGACTACAAACAACTTTCCCAAAGAAACTCATTTTTTATACTCATTAGTTTTATCACAATAACAAAAAATCTGTTTGAAACTCGCGGTGACTGTTATTATTACCTACGTCACTACTGCACGGCAAAGAGAGCGGTACGGGCGGGAGAGGGGGGGAACGTAAGGCGCTCTACTGCTAGTAAGTTCATTGCCCTATCCGGAGCGCGCGCAAATAATAATAAATATCACATTAACAAAACAGCTGTTTGAAAGCTGTTTTGTTTGTTATTGTGATTATAAAACCAATGAGTTAAAAAAAAAAAATTCTTTGGGAAATTTGTTTGTAATCATGAGTACAATCGCGTGTATAAGTATCGGTCACTAATTACCAGTCACACTATAGACGAAACCTGAATAAAGTTAGTTCGTAATCAGTAACTGAATCGATTCCAAAAATATATATGTCGGTGAAGTCAATAATACGAAAGCTTGAGAACGAATGAACGAGCTAAGTGACAAGTGACACTTGTCACTTTGACAGAATCCGGTCTGACGTTTGCACGAACCGAGCAGATAAAGGTGCCGACCGCAGAGGCCCGGTTCAGTCCTCTGTCAGCAGCCGTGCAACGTGCAACGTCTAGTCATGTGCAACGTCTAGTTTCGGGGACTGTCTCACGGCTCATTATGTGTAAACCTAAGTGAAAACCTCTAAAGTTGCATCATAATAAATTAGTTGTGTGATCTCGAATAGTTTGTTTATTGCTCGATACCTTGCCATCGCCCACAGAACAGAGTTCCTAGACAGACCTTCGGTGGTGATCAGCATCCTTCGCTGACATATAAAAAGGTCACAAGTTGGACACCACCGACACTAAGTACAACACAAGTCACGGCAGGTCATAGCGGGCATTCGACTAGATCGATGATTATATAGTCTGTCTAATAAAAAAAAATAAAAAAAGCTGGGCAAGAGCGAGTCGGACTCGCGCACTGGGGGTTCTGTACAAATTTACCTATGTTTTTTTTTTTTTTTATTGTTGATAGGTTCGCGCTTGACCGCTATCTCACCTGATGGAAAGCGACTATTATTTGTAAAAAACTCACATGCATACAAACACACATGAACCCTGAAAACATAACACTCCTTTTTTGGGGCAGTCGTGTAAATACTCAACCTTGCAGGACCGTATTACTAACATTTTAAACAACAACTTTTGTTCTATGACTTTTTACAAAACATAATTCATTTACCAAAAACAAACCTTCAAGATTTCGTTGTTCCATCTAACACATTTCAACTCTGTATTTTGCTATAGTTATCTACGTCTGTATGACGCGATGCAAACGCATCAAGCATACCCAGCGCCCAGTTTCCCGGTCCCCTCCGCTATTGTACTATCGCTTGCTTCGCAGACTTCGTAATATTTAGAACATTTAATATATATATTTTTTAAATAGAACAAAAGTTGTTGTTGATGATGTTAGTAACATGGTCCTTTTTTATGGTGGGAAAAAATCATCCAGTGACATCCCCCGCTTTTGGGCGGAGCGGGAGATAGTGTCAGACTCTTACTGACTAAAAGACCCACCCCGTACCTTCTAGCTTTCATACCGGGGCTCGAGCTCCCTTTCGGATAACCCTGGCCCCAGTAGGCTTCGACCCGGCTGGGTCCCTGCTGTTGCTGACAACTCCTTGAGGCGCGCGGGAACAGTGCGCGCCGTCGACGATTTGGGCTTGTTCCAGACAGTTACCGGACGGCCGGACAGCGAGCTACCCATTGCTCACTGTCCGCAAGCCCGCGCCTACGTAGTAACATGGTCCTGAGTGGTTTCCAGTCTTTTACAAATAACCCGGTATATTAGTGCTTGACTGCGATTCATGATGGTAAGCAGGTTTATTACTGAATCGATTATTTAGACTTTGTTTCGAATCGATTGATCGTCAAAGCTCCAAAGCCTTGAGCATCGACGCCGAGTTGCTGGCCTGACGGTTTTCTATCAATTACACTTCGGTGAGTGTGCGTTGGAATTGCACAATTTTATTCCGCCAAGTCCGTTCCATCATCAGACCACTAGACGTACGGCGTTGCGCCATCGGTACATGGTGGATATCCCACCCATTCGTGCAAAGCGTTTTGGAAACACATTCATTATGCGTACAGCTAAAGAGTGGAATTACCTGCCGGAGTCTGTGTTTCCTGATAGCTACAACCTAGGGGTCTTTAAGTCAAGAGTGAATAGGTTACTTCTAGGCAAGCGTGCTCCATCGTCGGCCACATATCACGTACCTTCAGATGAGATAGTGGTCAAACGCGAGCCTATCAATAATAAAAAAAAAGATTGAAATATCGATTTTCATTAAGAAGTAACGCTATCCTTAGAATACGCTCGCGTTTCGATCACGTAAATTACCAAGCCAGACGACTACTGACCTTATGAGTGCATCGGCAAAACCAGTTTACCTTTATTAGGTCAACGAGGACATTAAAGCGTTTCGTGGGGTCAAGCAAAACCAGCTGCAACATTGTACAAAAGAATGCCTTGATCGCACGAACTACGTACTTTCAGAGATTCATCATCATCATCATCATCATCTCAGCCGATAGACGTCCTCTGTTGGACATAGGTCTCCCCCGAGTCCATCGGATTCCCGCAACCTTCACCAGGTCATCGGACCACCTCGTAGGAGGGCTTCCAACGCTGCGTTTTCCGGTGCGCAGTTGCCACTCCAGAACTTTTCGGCCCCAACGGCCATCTGTTCTACGAGCAATGTGCCCTGCCCATTGCCACTTAACACGTTCACTGCGCCATCATTTTCAAAGAACTTTCAGCTGGTGCTTTGGAGACCTAAAAGATCTCGAAACTAACCTACCCTCTGGTGCGTTTGAGACCTAATCAGTCTCCTAAAGATACAGTTTTGAAAATAATTTATATCTTCCAAAAAAACAATGACATATATTTTGAAGTTTTTGTGGGTGAAAGATAGCCTGTTGCTTTATATTTTGCTAGATTCGCATGCAGTTGTGACATTTGAATAAACTACAAATACCAAAAAAAAATTTGATATCGATTGTATCTCGTACCGCTACCGAAGATAGTTCAATGTGTGTAGTAAGTAGTGATGAGAATAAAATAATATCTCAGTTGTCGATTGAAAATTTTTATTAATTTCATAAGCAAAGTTTTTTTATTAAAACATGGTAAGCACATTGATTGCTTGCATTGCGCGTAAATGGTAACAATTCGTTTAGTTTTTTTAAAAGCATCAATGCTGTTTAATGTGTGCCGTAATTTTTCGTAACAACCCACAGAACGTCTTTTTTTGTCGCCACGTTAGAAATTATGATCCGTACATCTTCCTTCGGGGAATTTTGTAATAAAATGCATTATATAAGTATTTTTATTATATATATTATAAATAGTATACATCGTCAATAAAATGGTATTATCTACAATTCTACACTAATATAATAAAGAGGTCAAGTTTTTTTTTTTTTTGTTTGTAGGAGGTAATCTCTTGAAGTACTGGTCCGATCGCTAAAATTCTTTCACTGTTAGAAAGCTGCTTTATTCCTGACTGACAGAGGCTATATTTTATTTACGTGGGCGAAGCTGCGGGTAAAAGCACACTAAATCGTTTTCCAGTACATGGGCAGATATATATTATTTTCATTAGTTAGCTGCGTGAGCTCCAACGTAGAAAGAGCCATCGTTTTCTTTTTAGGTACGTCAAATATAAAGCACTCATTGTTTATCAAAAATAATAAACACGTAGTTATATACGCGAGTGTTATTTCCAAAACGTGCAAGCGACCTCCACGTCGATGCTAGGACAACACTAAAACGAGTCACGCAGCGCCCGCGCCGCTCATCCTCACTCTCTTGCGTCTACGAGGCGTACGATTCCACGAGTACTGACATATCTCCTAACGCAAGCAATAAAAATAATTACAGTACTGTGCGTTAGGGACCTAATCCATCTCTAATTTCTTTTTTAATGTCCTTGAATTCAGCTCTAAGTAGGAAGCAAATATGTATATTTGTCCTATTCACATTTAAAGAACTTTACACGTTAGACCCTCCCGCAAGGAGTGAAACAACACGATTATTTTCAACGCACAATTCAAAAGTCCTGCAAGAGATCTGATGGATCTCGTAATGCAACGAACGTGTTAAGTTTGACTCGATCACGCTAGGAAACTCCGAGTATAGCCCTTTCCATCGCTCTTTGGGTAACTTTAAGCCTTCTGATGAGGCCCGTTGTGAGCAACCACGTTTCGGATACATATGTCATCACTAGCAACACACACTGGTCATAGACTTTCGTCTTAAGACACTGTGGTATGTTGGATGAGAAGATACCGAGTAGCTTCCCAAACGCTGCCCAGCCGAAAGCCTCTTTCTCGAAATTAGATCTACCCAACTGGACTGTCTGTCCGAGGTAGACATAATCGTCCACATCTTCGAGTATGAGTCTCCGATCTTGATAGGAGTGGGTGCTACATGGTTGTTTATCATGACTTTAGTTTTGTCCATGTTCATTTTAAGACCCACTCTTTCTGAAGCTCTATTGATGTCATTGAGCATTGTACTGAGCTCTTCTGTAGTCTCAGCGATGACTACTATGTCGTCGGCAAACCGAAGGTGAGTAATGTACTCGCCATTGACGTTAATGCCTAGTCCACTCCAGTCCAGAACCTTGAAGACATCCTCCATTGCGGCCGTGAACAGTTTCGGAGAAATGACGTCGTCTCCCTGCCTCACACCTCGCCGAAGGAGGACAGGTTTCGAGGTCTGGTCCTAACGTCGGACTGACATAGTGGCGTTTTCGTACAAACACTTCAGCACCTCGATGTACCGATAGTCAATCTGGCACCGTTGGAGAGACTGCAGTACAGCCCAAGTCTCGATCGAATCAAAGGCTTTCTCATAGTCCACAAACGCTAGGCAGAGAGGCAGATTATACTCCTCGGTCTTCTGTATAACCTGTCGTAGCGTACGTATGTGGTCTACAGTACTGAAGCCTTTTCGGAATCCGGCTTGTTCGGGAGGCTGGAAGTCGTCGAACTTGCGCTCGGGACGATTCGTGATGACTCTGGAAAACAGCTTGTAGACATGGCTTAGAAGTGAGATGGGCCTATAGTTCTTGAGCAGGGCCTTGTCGCCCTTTTTAAAGAACAGTACCACCACACTTCCACTTCATGCCTGTGGCGTTTTTCCCTCGAGTATGACGGAATCAAACAGCTTCTGAAGGGCCTTAAGGATCGGTTTTCCACCCGCCTTCAGGAGTTCGGCCGTAATTCCGTCATCACCCAGCGCCTTGTTGTTATTAAGCTGCTTCAGAGCCATCCTAATCTCGTACAGGCTGACGTCCGGGATATCTTCGGTATAGGGTCGGGTCAATCTAGCTCTTGGGTCATTTGCTAGATTTGTTGTGGGTTTGGTGATTGACGCGTACAACTGTACATAAAAAGCCTCGATCGCTTCTAGAAGCTCCGGTTTGGCGGATATGACTCTACCATCATCGGTCTTCAGTTTCGTGAGCTGGCTCTGCCCAATAGACAGATCTCTTGCAAACACCTTGGAGCCTTTATTTTGCTCAATCGCGTCTTCAATTTTTCCGGACTTAAACTGACGGAGATCACGTTTCAAGGACTTAGAGATCCGTTTATTGAGCTGCCAATATGTGCACGCATCGTCTGAAGACTGCAGCATCATCTCACGCCTCTCCTTCATAAGCTGGAGAGTTCGATCTGTGACCCTCTTGCTGTTATTTGCACGAGTCTTAAAGAATTTAGGCCCGAACGTATGGACAGTTTTCACGAACCCATCGTTGTTCGAAACGATTTTGAAGTTCGAGCTGAAAGCTTTCGGAGTTTTGGATCTGGATCTGTGCAGGACGGAGCGTAGACTTCATCAGTCGAGATCTTTCAAGCTTGACATTGATATTCAATGTGCCTCTTATCCATGCGGTGATCACTTCCAGTTTTCACCGCATTGATCACGGAGACATCATTGAATATTTGCTTCTTCGTCGACATGATGAAGTCAATCTCATTTTTAGTTGCACCATCGGGGCTTCAGAGATTACCTATTACAAACAAAAAACAAACTTTACCTCTTTATAACATTAGTGTAGAAAGCAGTGTAGATTACAGAGAGCAGTGTTGGCCGAGTGGTAATGGCCCCGACTTACGAGTTTGTAGATCACGGGTTCAAACCCAGCCAGGCGCATTACTTTGTGTAATTTATTTCATTACCACTGCTCTCAAAACAGTGAAGGAAAACATTGTGAGGAAACCGGCATGTATTAGAACCAAAAATTCGAAGACATGTGACATTCACCAACTAGGCCCGAGTGGTGGATTATGGCCCATTCCCTCTCCTAGAGAGGAGGCCTGAGTCACAGCAGTGGAAACATTAAAAAAGGCTGATGATGATGATAATGGTGATGACAGTGTAGAATAGTGTACATAAATAAATAAATCATTCTCTACCATTCCAGGTACACAGGCATTGGAATCTATAACTCCAGAGAATTCTACTTCTCGTACGGGTTGTTCTATGGACTGGCCTGTCTAAGAGTGGCTGCTACAATAGTGTTCAACATTGTAGCTGGACAAGAGGCTATGCTGCAGGCTATTCAGAAATATAAGGTAAATCAACCATTATCCATCATTATACAGGGTTACTTGTAATACACTAACAACCTTGCAGGACGGTATTACTAACATCATAAACAACAACTTTTGGTCTATGACATTTTACAAAACATAATTCATTTACCAAAAATAAACCTTCATGATTTCTTGGGTCTATCTAACACATTTCAACTCTCTAATTTGCTATACCTATCTAAAAGTATCTAGTGATATGACAAAACACTAAACTAAATCTAGTAAAATGTCAGAAAAGCGGATATTGCCGAATAAAAATCGAGCCATGCATTTCTCTCGCTTGCTCTGGTACCCATATGGGCACTAGCTAGTGGGAGCGAAACAAATGCGCCGCTCTAGCTGGCGCGGCTCGTAAGCAGCTAATTCTTGCAATGAAAGTTCAATTTGTGGCACTGAATCTGTGAATGTTGTGTCTGCTTTTAGAATTGAGTTTCAGGGTAACCAATCCTTTAATTGCTCGCAGAACAGATGGCTGTTGGGGCCGAAGGGTTCTGGAGTGGCGACCGCGTACTAGAAGATGCATGCTTTCTGTCCGATTATAATTTGGGTGTCTTCAAGGCTAGAGTGAATAGACTCTTAATAAACTAGTGCGCCTCATCATCAACGATTGCATCTCTGCTTACCATCAGGTGGGATCGCAGTCCAGCGCTAGTTTATATCAGATAAAAAAATCCTTACGTGCCATATTTTTATTTTCAGTTAAAAGTCATACAGCTAGCACCGGTGAGCATCACAGAGCTGATCAAGTCGGCCATTTTGGACAACTATGACGTCAGCTCCGTGGAGTACATCGTGTCATCAAGTACTTACATTCGAGAGGAAGCTGTTAACGCTATTAAACAGAGGTACGTACAGTTAGCGGGAGGGCCATATTTTGAAGAGGAACATATTTTTTTTATTTTTTTATTTACCCTTTCTTAATGCAATCTGTCCAAGGACATTCAGCAATAGTTATGTCGTGTTCGTGTCGATCTTGCACGGTATGGAGCCACTGCTTCATCCGTTCTCAACTATAGCCCATTCAAGCTGGTAAATAAATGAGTAGGTCTTGGGGTGCCCTTCTTTTCAATCTTGTGAAGGTCACTGGATTAGACACAAGATCCATTGCCAGCTGATTTGGATGTGTTTCTAATCTGGTGGTGTATGTGGTGATATTTGCCTTGATTTCTTCGTTGACAGTTCTCACATTAAGGTATTTATGTATTCTTTCATTTGTCACATACCATGGTGCGTCAACAATTTGTCTTAGAGTTTTAGACTAAAACCTTTGGAGTATTTCAATATTTTCAGACTTGGCTGCAGTTCCCCATAGCTGGATACCGTAGGTCCAGATAGGCTTGAGAATACATTTGTAAAGGAGCAGTTTACTTTCTAGAGACTTAAGTGACTTTTTGGTCATCATCCAGTTTAAGCTACGGAGTTTCTGCCCAAGAGCTTTCCGCTTCGTGAAAATGTGGTGTTTCCATGTAAGGCGTCTATCCAAATGCATTCCAAGATATCGTGCAACCTCCGCCTGAGGCACTTCAATGTCATTTAAGGTCACATACGGGCATGTTTCTTTACGTGTGGTGTGACTTGAACTGATTTTGTTTCGTTAGCTTTTATTTTCCAGTGTTTTAGCCATTCGGAGATCAGTTTTAGGCTATTTTGCAATTTTGCAGAGGCCTTCCTAGGGCAGGCATCACTAGCTAGTATGGCCGTATCGTCAGCAAAGGTGCCCGTCAAGACATTTTGATCTAGCGGTAAGTCGGCAGTAAATAGGAGATATAAGACAGGGCCCAGAACGCTGCCCTGAGGTACGCCGGCCTGGTTCTGACGCAGATTTGTGACTTCTTCCCCCTGTTTTACTAGGAAGGATCTCTTGCTGAGGTAGGAGCGCAAGAACAGGTACAAATTTGTTGGGAGAGACCTTCTTAGTAGACCCTGATGCCATACACGATCAAAGGCTTGTGAAATTGTCAGAAAGACTGCTGAGCAGTACTCTTTGTTTTCAAATGAGTTGTTGATTTTTTCGACAAGTCTATGTACCTGCTCGATTGTACCATGCCCTTTCCTAAATCCAAATTGGTGTTCAGGAATTAGGTTTCTTTCCGTTAAGATTGGCATGAGTCTCTTCAAGATAAGTGATTCCAGCAGTTTTGACGTAATGGGCAAAAGGCTGATTGGTCGATGATTTGACGTCGTTTTCAGGTTTGCCTAGCTTTAAAATCATAATTATCTATGCGACCTTCCATTGTTTGGGAACATATGTGCGCTGCAGTATAACATTAAAGAGGCGAGCAAGAAATTTTATAGCCTCTTCCGGTAGCTGTTTAAGAACACTCGCTGTTATGAGATTGTAACCTGGAGCCTTAAGATTTTCTAATTTATTGATGGCATATTTGAGTTCCTAAGGAGAGCATTTCCTCAGCGGTGCTTTGGTTCCATCTAATTGATAAGCAGATGCAAGTGTCGCTGACATATTCAAAACTGCCTCGAACCTTCATCAGGGTGGGGAGTAAAGACACTTTCAAGGTGGTCAGCAAAGACTTCAGCCTTATCGGCATCGCAACATATTTGACGGCGTTTTTATTTGTTTATTATATTTTAATTTCGTGTACAGTACGGACTTAATGCATTTTTTCCCAGTCAACCTTTAGGTTAAAAAAGATAACACTGTGGTAGGTTTACACAATAAACAAATAATACTTAATTCAAACAAAAAAAAAGCTTTTAAATTAGTTTTCAAAAGATATCAGAGATGGCGCTAATTGTTTAGGGCGGCGCTAGTGGTTTATAGTGAAGGTATAGAAATGAAAAACACTTTTAATAATCAATTAGACACTCCAGTGAACGCGTAGCGCACTGCACGTTCACTGGAGTGTCTTGTGTTGCCTATTTTGTAATAATGATTATTTATTTAAACTTCATGTACATAGTACATAGGCGGACTTAATGCAACAAGGCAGTCTCTACCAGTCAACCTTTGCGTTAAAAAAGACAACACTGTGGTAGGTTGTGGTTTGTGGTGGTTATTGTGTGGTGAATGAGGTGATTTAGCCATGATGAGTGTTAACATTAAGTGATTTGATTTGTAACGACTGTCTAGGTGGACCCTTCACTCGAATCGCATCACGAGGTTACAGATCCGATTAACATAAGTGATGGGGCTCGAAAGCCTTCATATTTAACAATCTGCTAAAATAATAAGAAAAATAAACCAACTAAAACCATATAACGCTTAAGAGCATCCTTCCCGAGGCACATGTTCATCTTTCTCTAGATATTTTGGAAACAAATATCTTGTGGATATTAGATTTCTATTGACATAAAAAAAATATAACCGTATAAAAATATTCACTAAAATAACACTAAAACGATCAAAATAATTTTAATTTCGGAAGTCGGTGTTTTTCGTTGTTGTTTGTTCCTTATGTAACACCGACTTCCGAAATTAAAATTATTTTGATCGTTTTAGTGTTTTTTTAGTGAAGTCGGTTATATTTTTTTTATAAAAAGTTTTTTATTTCACACTTTTTAGTTGCAATACACTTACAGCCAGATAGTACCATTTTCTCATGACAATTCCAATTAACTCAAGCCCTGCTAGAATACATCATTTTCTTATGAAGTTCCCGTGTCTACCTTCCACCTTCCGGCTCTATCATCAGATCACTTCAATAGTACCTTATAGCCAAAGTGCATCTCATGACATTTCTAATAAGCCCAAACACTGCTAGAATATATTGATTAGTTACTGAGTTCCGGCGCCTATCTTCCAGCTCCATCACTATCGGTCACTTCGATGATACCATTTTCAACATAACTATTCTGAACTATTCATTTATTTGTATTGTCATAGTCGCTTAACTATGTTCATTGTGATATTTGTTTGAGTATGAAGTTCCGTTGGCAATTTCTGGTCTTCTTCACCAGTTCCACCTCACCAAATGTCACTTTTTGACTGTAAATGCTTAATTCCTTGATGAAAATATCAAAATGACTATATAGTTGCCTATAATATTTAGATCCCGATTTGGTGACTATGAGACCATTTAGGAAGTATATCCTTTCCAACAAAAAAATAATTTTTCAAATCGGTCGGCAAGCGACGAAGTTATGCGCGAACATACATAAAAAAAAAAAAACAAACATCCGAATTGAGAACCTCCTCCTTTTTTAGAAGTCGGTTAAAAAATCATAAAATTCGGTAAAACTAATCCTGTAAAGACCTCTGTAAATCTGTTATTTTGTGTGAACTTTGGCCCTTCATAATGTGCTCATAAAATTAAAAAATAAAGAAATTTTAACTATAGAAACCTTGCTTATTTAATCAAGATTCTAAGTGCTGAAATTATTTTCCTTTTAAGTGTTTGAATTCTCATCTTCCAGGATGCCGAGCCTGGTGTCAGTTCTCCAGATGTATGGCATGTCGGAAGCCGGCAGCATCTGCAGCGAGATAAACTGCCCCAGGGCTACTAGGCCTGGAAGCTCTGGTACTCCTTGCTATGGGTTTGTGTTAAAGGTAAGACCTTGTTCAAGTTACTGTTCAAGTGCCAGGGTAACTATTGGGTGGCAAGGCTGGTAAAATGCCACGGGCTCCTGGCCTGATGAGGCAAAGTGTCCTTGAGCTCAGAAGAAGTAAATATACAAAATCCAAGTAAATCATAAAAGATTTTTTTAAGATAGACAGACAGACAGATGGACGCTCAGACAGACGGACGGATAGACGGGCAGCCAGACAGACGGACGGACAGACCGACGTACAGACGGACGGACAGACTGACGGACAGTCAGACGGACTGACAGACTGATAGAAGGACAACAAAGTGATCTTATCCTCCCCCTTGAATCGTATTCCTCAATGCTGAGGGTCGTGACTTCCCTGCTTCATCACTTTCACTCGTGCGACATTCCTCCATCTGTTTCTGTTTCTAGCCAAGTGATCCTATAAGAGTTCCATTTTTGCCGACTGAAGTTACAAAACCTTAGACGTAGTAATGGCTGAAGTCCGAAAGAGATGGATATACTATCAAAAAGAGACAGTATTCTAACTGCATTTATTTTCTTCATCAGGTTGTTGATTTGGAGACCAGGGTACCTTTAGGTCCTAACCAGCGAGGGGAGATCTGTATCAAGGGACCTAGTGTCGTGAAAGGTACGTTATTGTGATCATATAAGAAAGAAAAATATTTTATTTGGCTTCAACCCTACTGTTACCCATTAGCGAGCTATCCATTGCTCACCGTCCGCAAGCTCGCGCTTACTCGGAACCCGGCGGCTGGGGCATGAGGGTCGTTGCGCTTACGGCCGCCTCCTTCGCTAGCATTACTGCTTCACACAAAGAGGCGTCCGCCTGCCACGCCTCCTCGCTTCAGACCATGGCCTGTACCAAGGCCCGGCGTTCTCAACTATCTTGGGCTCGGTTTTCTGTCTAACTGGATGTGGCTGAATACCCATGTCTTACGTTGATCGACTGCCTATCAGACCTTCACAACCCTGTTACCAGGCAAAACGATACTTTTTTTTTTATGGTGGGGAAAATCATCCAATGACTCTTGGGCGCTCTTGGGCGGAGCGGGAGATAGTGTTAGACTCTTACTGACTAGAAAACCTACCCCGTTCCTTCAAGCCTTCATACCGGGGCTCGAGTTCCCTTTCGGATAACCCTGGCCCCAGTAGGCTTCGACCCGGCTGGGCCCCTGCTGTTGCTGACAACTCCTTGAGGCGCGCGGGAACAGTGCGCGCCGTCAACGACTTGGGCTTGGTCCGGACAGTTACCGGACGGTCGGACAGCGAGCTACCCATTGCTCACTGTCTGCGATCGACCTCCTCCTTTACGAGCATTACTGCTTCGCACGCGTCGGCTCGCGCCTGCCACTCCTCCTCGCTCCGGACCATGGCCTCAACCAAGGCCCGGTGCGAGAGGTCTCCGCCGCCGATCGCCCCCAGGCAAAACGATACTCCTTGGATAGACAGATGGTCAGGCTTTCTGGCGTCAGATTACCTGTAACGACTGTCAATAGATTTACGAATAACAACTGAAGTCAAGGTTGGAAGTTTGTATGGAGAAACCCACTTAATCAAGCGAGTGAAGCCGCAGGTGGCGCTAGTATATGATCCTGATGACTACTTCGACTGTTTTCAGGATATATGAACAACGTAAACCCTGACTGCAAGGACGAGGAAGGTTTCCTGAAGACCGGAGACGTTGGCTACTATGATGACGACGGATACTTTTACATTGTCAACAGGATTAAAGAGCTCATCAAGTTTAACGATATCTCTGTGAGTATACCACCTCCTGTTCCTTGCGTCGTATTCCTCAATGCTGAGGGTCGTCACCCTGTTTCATCACTCTATCTCTTATGATATTCCTCCATCTGTTCCTGTCCCAGGCGGTGTGAAGGGCATTGTACATCGTGGACTCAAGAGCGGCGCCCGCAAGGCCTTTTCCCACAGATTTATAATGACTAAATTACGCAAGTGTATAAAGTCTCTATAGAAACCAAGTGTCTCTATAGAAACTAGTGATGGGAACCCCGTCCGCGAGTAAATGATTCAAAACGATGCAAAGGCCCCGCCTCGATAATCGACAGAGGAATGATAAATCTTAAATTACTTAATAGAGTCTGTTTAATAAGTTAAACGACTTGGGTAATTATTAGGATTTAATGAAATCTGATGTAGTCAACACGGGTTCAATAATCAAGGTTGATTAAGTGATAGAGATCATTGTTTACTAACAAAAGAACCTTATAAAAAGTACCGAATAGAAGTATTTTTTAAATGATTAAATAATATACAAAAATCCCAAGTCGGTTGACTTATTAGACAGACTATAACTAAACATTCCAAAGCGTAGATCTCTATGGAGAGAAATGTGTAAGAAACTCCATGACCACTCTTCTAGCTCCTATTCTTTCTTCAAGGAACCTTTAAAGATAATTTTATTTGACTTCACTTTTCATTTGTACCAGATTGCGCCAGCAGAATTCGAAGCGTTGCTTATGCAGCACCCTTCAGTCCGCGAAGCAGGAGTAGTGGGTAAGCCACACCCGCAGCACGGGGAAGTTCCTGTGGCCTTCATTGTGCTGCAGCCAGGATGTACAGCTACTGAAGAGGAACTGGTGAACCATGTGAATAGCAGGGTAAGCTGAATATACGATATGAGTGTTTTATCTACATATCATCATTCATCATCATATCAGCTGAAAGACGTCCACTGTTGGACATAGGCCTCCCCCAAGTGTCACCACAATTTTTTTTTTTAAATCTAGCAAACCACTGTCGAAAAAGGAGTATCCTGCGACCAGTCGTTATGTCTGGTCCGATACTTGATTTCAGGATGTCGCATATTTTTTTTTTTTTATAACTATCACACAACGCCGTCTAGTCCCAAGCTAAGCAGAGCTTGTGTTATGGGTACTAGACAACTGATAAACATACTTATTGGGGGCCGAGTCACCCGCGTCCGTAGGAGAATACCCGAAGCAAGTCCCTACACGTAGTCCCCGGGTGGTGCTAATCAGGTGACACTAACTGGTGGTAGGTTTCGACCGTTGGCTTGCGACCACCCACTGAGCAAAGATGTACCGCCAAACGGCCTGGCCGTGTTCCGGTATGATGCTCAGTGTAGCCAGTCTAGAGGAGTTGGGTCGAAATAGTTGTTCCAACGCAAGCAGAGCAAACTGGCTCATGCTGATAGGGAGGAATCGGGAGGCTAGTCGCGGAGGGTAGCGGGATCCGAGGCACGGTTGCCGCTGGCCGACCGCAGGTAGTTGGGGGCCCAAGTAATGTGCTAGCCACACATGAAAGGCTGCCCCGCCAACTGTCGAAAAATCCCGGAATGCGCCATCGTGCTGGTTGGCGACCAGACGAGAGGGCCCGATGGACATTCCCGGGGGGGCTTGGGCACCCCCGCAGTCTCCAGACTAGTCCCCCAATGATTTCGTCCCTTCAGTGCGTGCCTGAGGGTTAGCTGCGTGGAACCTCATTTCACTTCCTTCTCCTCTCCTCCCGTTCACTCATATGAAAATGAAAGGGACAAAGAGACTCGTTAAACAGCGGCTGCACTCCCTCTCCCACAAAGTGCACCTCATTAACATAAGAGGTCTGCACTCCAATATCGTCGCAGTCCACCATCACCTGGAGACTGAAAAGCCAGCTCTCTTCTTCCTTTCGGAGACGCAGATCAGGTGTCCGTCCGACGTGTCGTACCTTTCCTACCCAGGGTTTACCTTGGAGCACAATTTTAAACCACGTGCGGGTATGTATGTACGCCCGGGACGACATCTGCTATCGGCGTCTCCGTAACCTTGAGGACTCCAGTTTCTCGACGCTTTGGACTTTGGTGGACACAGACCTGGATAAAATAATCTACGCTTGTGTCTACCGGTCGCACAGCGGAGATCAGGAGACATCCGGGCTCACACAGCATCTGAGTGAGGCGGCGGATGTGGCTCTACAGCGGTACCCTTTTGCCCAATTGGTGTTACTGGGGGATTTTAATGCCCACCACCAAGAGTGGTTATTCCCGTACCAGTCCACAGACCACGCCGGTCGTGAGATACGAAAGCTAGCGCTAGCACTTAATCTCACCCAGCTGGTCCAGGGGGCAACGAGGGTGCCGGATGTGGATTCGCACACAGCCAATTGCTTGGACCTCCTGCTGACAACAGATCCAGACCGATACTCTGTGTCGATATGTTCGCCTTTAGGCAGTTCCGACCACTGTCTGGTTAAGTCTGTGTCTGTCTACTCCCCGCCCGATCCCAGCCCTAGAGGCACCCGGCGGGTTTGGCGATACAGGTCAGCAGATTGGGATGGCTTGCGGTCTTTCTTCGCATGCTATCCTTGGCAGCTCACTTGCTTTTCTTCGGAGGATGCTTCGTCGTGCGCAGATGCCGTGACGGATGTGTTGCGACAGGGGATGGAGTACTTCATCCCATTCTCTGACGTAACAATGTCTGGCCAAGCTTGTTCATGGTTCGGCGCCGAGTGTCATCGCGCAGACGCGCTTAAGCACGCGGCATATCGAGCTTGGGCTGACGCTCGTATGCACAAAGCAAGCGACGTGGCTCAAAAGAAGAAGGCCTTTAACAGGGCTGCCAAGTCCTGCAAGAAGGTGTTGAGGAGGTCTCGGTTCGACCACGTAAGCCGAATTGGGAGCAAACTTGCTTCATACCCTGCAGGTAGTAAAGCGTTTTGGTCCCTGGCTAAGTCAGTTGAATCGAACTTCTGCCGCCACTCACTTCCACCACTGCTAAAACCCGATGGCTCGCTGGCCCACACCGCGGAAGAGAAAGCAAACTTATTTGCCTCTCTTTTTGCGGAATCTTCTCGTCTGAACTCTGGTGACGCACGGCCCCCTGCCTTTCCTGAGCGATGCGAGACGACTATGTCAGATATTTGCATCCATCAGAAGGACGTCCGTAGGGTGCTACGTAACCTAGACGTGAACAAAGCCAGCGGTCCTGACGGGATACCAGCGGTCGTGCTTAAAACTTGTGCGCCTGAATTGTCTCCGATCTTGACACGCCTATTTCGCCTCTCATATGAAACTGGAAAAGTGCCGATTGCTTGGAAGCAAGCTAACGTGCAGCCTGTGCCTAAGAAGGGCAGTCGAGCTGACCCGGCAAACTACCGACCCATCTCTGTTACATCCGTCCTCTGTAAGAGTATGGAACGGGTGCTTAACAGGAAGCTTCTGGCATACCTAGAAAATAACGACATCCTCAGTGACCGGCAATACGGTTTTCGCCAAAACCGGTCTACTGGGGATCTTCTAGCGTATGCCACTCATATCTGGAGCGAGGCCATCGAGAAACATGGGGAAGCGCTTGCCGTCTCCCTTGATATCTCGAAGGCTTTCGATAGGGTCTGGCACGAAAGCCTTATTGCTAAGCTTCCTTCCTTCGGTTTGCCCGCTGGTCTGTGTGATTGGATCGCTGACTTCTTGCGGGATCGATCCATCCGAGTGGTTATTGATGGCTGCTCGTCCGGTCAAATGGATATTAATGCCGGGGTCCCTCAGGGGTCAGTGCTCTCGGCGACGCTGTTTTTGCTGCACATAAATGATCTACTTAAACCTGGTATCTTTGGGTATGCAGACGACAGCACTGTTGCTGAGAGATATGTATCTGACGCACGAGCTAGCGGGACACAGATCCAGTCATCCCGAGAGGCTATGGTTGAACGCTTGAACTCGTCCTTGAAGGCGGTCTCCGATTGGGGCGACGCCAATCTGGTCAAGTTCAATGCATCTAAAACCCAGGCGTGTCTTTTTTCCGCCAAACGGAGCCAATTCTACCCGGCTCCAACTTTCCGGGGTGCAACCGTGCCGATAACCGACCACCTTGAGCTTCTTGGAGTTACGTTATCATCTACTCTCAATTTCGGCTCATACATCGATGCAAAGGCTCAACTGGCGGCCAAAAAATTGGGGATCTTAGCAAAGGTGAGACGGTACTTCACGCCGGAACAGCTGCTCAATCTTTATCAAGCCCAAGTTCGATCGTGTATGGAGTACTGTTCTCATCTTTGGGATGGATCTGCCAAATACCAGCTTGATGCGCTGGAGTCGATTGAGAGGCGAGCCAAGAGAATCATCGGCAATGATGCACTTGTTGAGTCGAAGCTCCAAAGCCTTGAGCATCGCCGCCGAGTTGCTAGTCTGTCGGTTTTCTATCGTTTACATTTCGGGGAGTGTGCACTGGAATTGCACAATCTAATTCCGCCAAGTCCGTTCCATCATCGGACCACGCGACGTACAGCGTTGCGCCACCGGTACATGGTAGACATCCCACCCATACGCACAAAACATTTTGCGAACACATTTATTGTGCGTACAGCCAAGGAGTGGAATTCCCTGCCGGAATCTGTGTTTCCTGATAGGAGTCTTTAAGTCGAGAGTGAATAGGTTTCTTCTAGGCAAGCGTGCTTCATCGTCGACCACATCATCGCTTACCATCAGGTGAGATAGTGGTCAAACGCAAGCCTATCATAAATAAAAAAAAAAAAAAAAAATATATATTTCTAAATACATACATATTATAGATAAATTACACCCAGACACAGAACAAATGATCATGCTCATCACATAAACATTTGTCCAGGGTGGGAATCGAACCCACGGCCTGCGGCATAGCAGTCAGGGCCACTAACCACTAGACCAACGGGCCTGTCTTTTTTTATTTATTATTTTTTATTTATGATGCCAATGTAAAATATATTGTAATGATCGAGGATCTAGTGCCATAGTTTCAAAATAGATGGCGTCACTAGGCCCGCCACTTCGTATGAACGTAACGTATTATTTTTTTTTGTTTGACAAGTGACGGTGGCGGAAAAAAAGTAAGACCGCGCTTATGATGGAAAAAAAAATGAAAAAGAACAAAAGAGACTCGAACGATCGTATAAAGCTGTTCCATTTCATTATTTTATTTTATTTTTGGCTAATTCAGTAATTTTATTGAAATACACCTAACGTAATACCTACGTGCTTTGCGAGTGTCAGTAGTAAATTGATCAGTCGTATGTATTGACTTTGAGTGCGATTTGTGAAGGAAACGGGGTAAGTGTTTGCGTCTATTTTTCAAAAATGGAGCTTTTGTGATCGGGCGCGGTTCCACAATGCTGACGCATTTATTATTGTTCTCAGCTTGCGGAAACGCCCCTGTTACCCGGACACTGATCCAGGGCTTCGACCTTACTCAAACTACGACGGACTCGTTGACTTGCTGTGACACTAGAGATCATCATATTCGCCGCAGTTAATAAGGAACGATTAGCTTGGAGGCCGAGCCTGCGGACTGGCATTCCCGTACCAGGGTTCGATCCCGACATACCCGTATGAGTAGACGTAGTATAATTCAATCAAAAGCATCACATTGGCGCCCAACGTGGGGCTCAGGGTTCCAGATGAACTAAATAAAAGATGAACAAGGTCGGTTTAACAATTTATGTATAGATTACCAGGTTAATCAACAATATAACAGCAACTTAACAACTAAAACAGAATCCTTCAAGGACAAGAAGTGTAGTCTACTCATACGGGTATGTCGGGATCGAACCCTGGTACGGGAATGCCAGTCCGCAGGCTCGGCCTCCAAGCTAATCGTTCCTTATTAACTGCGGCGAATATGATGATCTCTAGAGTCACAGCAAGTCAACGAGTCCGTCGTAGTTTGAGTAAGGTCGAAGCCCTGGATCAGTGTCCGGGTAACAGGGGCGTTTCCGCAAGCTGAGAACAATAATAAATGCGTCAGCATTGTGGAACCGCGCCCGATCACAAAAGCTCCATTTTTGAAAAATAGACGCAAACACTTACCCCGTTTCCTTCACAAATCGCACTCAAAGTCAATACATACAACTGATCAATTTACTACTGACACTCGCAAAGCACGTAGGTATTACGTTAGGTGTATTTCAATAAAATTACTGAATTAGCCAAAAATAAAATAAAATAATGAAATGGAACAGCTTTATACGATCGTTCGAGTCTCTTTTGTTCTTTTTCATTTTTTTTTCCATCATAAGCGCGGTCTTACTTTTTTTCCGCCACCGTCACTTGTCAAACAAAAAAAAATAATAAGTTACGTTCATACGAAGTGGCGGGCCTAGTGACGCCATCTATTTTGAAACTATGGCACTAGATCCTCGATCATTACAATATCTTAAGAGCAACAGTTAAAGCCCATATTTGAATGATATTCTTTTTGCCGGGTGGGAGCAGAGTCGTGTAACTGAGCTATGACCATTACTCTGGAGTTAGACATTCATAGTGTTATTAAAGAAACGTTTGAAGATAAATAAACCATTTTTTTTCCAGGTAACCTTCAGAATGCGTTTAGCCGGTGGAGTCCGCTTCATCGACCGTCTACCGCGAAACGGTGCTGGAAAACTTGACAGAAAAGAATTGTTGCAGAAAGTGATAGATGAAGATGCCAATCGAGATGTATGAGAGAGAGTGTGCAGCCAGACTGGCAGCGTAGTGCGGGGAGCGGTGCAGTCTTAAACGCCCCGTACCTCAGGAATGGAAATAAATACAAAAATGAGTGCCGCAGTCAAACATGCTTTTAAAAAATAAAAATAAAAATTGTCCCGCCGCCCCCTCCCCGTGTTAGTGCTTGCAGTCTGGCCCAGTACATAGTGTTATTACCTTACAAACTTTAACGGTAGCTGGGTGCTATGGCCAGGTGGGAAATGGAAAAGGTTTTTTGATGTTGTACTTGATGTCACTGAATTCTTGTTCTCTGTCTGCTGCTATCTGTTTAAAAATGAATAGAGTTATCTTTCTCATCATCTTCCTGCCCTAGTCCCGTTTTATTTGGGGTCGGCGCAACACGTTTTTTCCTTCCATTCTGTCCTGTCACTCGTTATGCTATCATTAACTCCCTTTTCTTTCATATCGCTTTTCACAAAATCCATCCATCTTTTCTTTGGCCTCCCTCTTCCCCTCCATCCATCTTTCTCTAAGCTATAAAAATTGAACTGAATTAAATTAAATTCTGTGAACTCTGAGAACTATCAAGTTCTACACTCTTTTGTAAGTTGTTTAGATGACATCTTGTTTGTGATTTTAGTTTTAAGGAATTATTCTATAAGCTTTTGTATTTTCTGTATTCATGTATTTTTTGTTACCAATAAACAAATGAAAAGAAAAACAAACAAAATAAAATAAATTTTATTTTTTAATCAATATCTTTTTATTTTACCTTTTATTCATTGTAAACACAAAGAAATTACATTTATAATATATTTTTTTAGACAAAATCATATAAAAAACATTTCAAAATATAAAAAATGGTAGCCCACCGGCATCGGGAACAGGATCCAAGCTACCGGCTGTCAGGGCTCCTGAGGGAGGAATCTCTTAAAAATTCGCGGCGAGTCCAAGAGTATTGCTTTCTGGATCAGGCCTTTGATCCAGCTGCCTAAGGAGAGTCTCTTCAGAATGTTGTTCAAGACTCTTGCCTGGCTTGTAATTTTAAAGAGTCCTAAGTTTTTACGGACACACAAAATGCTTTCTAAGATATAGACAGATGGCAGAGTAAGTATATCGATTTCTTTAAATTTATTTCTGAGGGACTCGCGAGGGCCCATTTTATAAATAGTCCGGATTGCTCTCTTTTGTAATATGAAAATTGAGTGTCATCAGCTGCAGATCTCCAGAGTAAAATGCCATAAGACAATACGGTGGAAATAAGCATAGTAAACTAACCTAGCTGTGGCTACATCTGTCGATTGCCTTATTTTTCTTACTGCATATGCAGCTGAGCTTAATCTTCCCGAGAAAAATTTAATATGAGCACCCTAATGCAGTTTAGAATCGATAGTTAATTATACCTAAAAACACAGTTTCTGTAATAACATCCAGTTTTTTGCTGTCAAGAATTAGATTGACGTCAACTTGAGAGACATTCGGTAAAGAAAACTTTATATATTTAGTTTTATTCGCATTTAATAAGAGATTATTAGCTGCGAACCATTTCGAAAGAACAGCCAAACTTTTCTTAGACATGCAAGACATCCCCATCTTTTCTGTCTACTTTAAAAATAAGAGAGGTGTCATCAGCAAATACGTCATCATGTAGGGAAGGTCATTAATATAAACCAGAAAAAGGAAAGGGCCAAGAATTTAACCCTGAGGCACGCCCATCTTTACTACAGACCCCAAGGATGTCGCTCTATGAATGGAAACTTTTTGCTGCCTGCAAGATATATAGGAAAAAACAAGATTAGCAGCTCATCCACGAATTCCGTAATGATATAATTTACAGATCAGAGTATTATGGTCAACACAGTCAAATGCTTTATAGAGAGGTCACAGAATATGCCAATAGCATCCTGGGACTTCTCCCAGGATTCCAAAATGTGACTGATGAGTTTCACTCCTGCATCCGTCGTTGACCTTCCTTTCGTGAAGCCAAACTGATGACTATGCAAAATCCTATTCGAATTAAAATGAGACCACATCTGGTCGAGCATAATTTTTTCATACATTTTACTCAATGCTGGAAGCCCAGATATTGGTCTATAATTAGAGGGATCACTCTTACTACCTGATTTGAAATACTAAGATAAATGTGATCGTGAACGATATTTCGAAATATCTCGTGAGCAAAATATGATAATAAAACAAATTAGATCTGAGTTTAATGTTTATAATTACGGCGTCTTGCAAGGAAAATCCTCGGGCCCCGTCTTTTTATTATCTTTGTTAATTATTTATCTGACTTAATCCGTCAGCGAAAGTTAAATAGTGTGCAAGTTCTATACTATGGTACATATATGTAGATTTTAATAATTAAAATATTGCTTATCAATTCCAATAAGCCAAGCCACGCCTAGGATACCTACACTGTTTTATTAAGGAATTTTTGTGACTACCTTCCATCATCAGATTAGCTCGATGGTACCTTATAGCCAGAGCGCATCTCCTGACAATTCAAGATAATATTCCCAAATACGGCTAGGAAACATTAATTTATTACAGATTTCCAGAGCTACCTTCCGGCTTCATTGTCAATACAGTTCGATGTGCCCCTCTCTACCTTCAGTCAGTCATCCACTATATGTGCAAACAAAACAATTTTACTTTATTACGACAGTTCTGTTGTCCTATGAAGAGTTCCGTTCCATATCTTCCGAGTTCATCATCAGATCTTAACAATATTTCTATGGGACCAATTCGGAAGTATATAATCTTTCAATAAAAATTTTCCCGCTCCCGCACCGCTTCCCGCACCCGCCCCGCTCCCCGTACCACGCTGCCAGTCTGGATGAACACTCTCTCTCATACATCTCAATTGGCATCTTCGTCTATGAGTCTCTGCACCAAGTCTTTTCTGTCAAGTTTTTCACCAGCGCCTCGTGGTAGACGGTCGACGAAGCGGACTCCACCGGCTAGACGCATCCTGAAGGTTACCTGGAAACAGAAGATTTCTTTATTCATCCAATAGGGGACAGGTTCTTAGGAGTTACTTTTCCGAAAGGTCCGTAAGGCTGAAAGATTCTAGGGCTAACGGCCCTGAACGAAATGTAGGTCGCGGATTCAAATCCAGCTAGGAGCATTACTTTGTGTAATTTATTCATCACTACTGCTCTCAAAACGGTGAAGGAAATCGGCATGTCCTAGAACCGAAAATTCGAAGACATTATTTTTTTTACACCAACCCGCACTGGGCCCGCGTGGTGGATTATGACTCATTGCCTATCCTAAAGAGGAGGCCTGAGTCCCAACAGTGAGAACATTAAAAAATCTGATTATGCTTATATGCTTACCCTGCTATCCAAATGCTTTACCAGTTCCTCTTCAGTAGCCGTACATCCTGGCTGCAGCACTATGAAGGCCACAGGAACTTCTCCGTGCTGCGGGTGTGTCTTACCCACCACTCCAACTTCGCGGACTGAAGGGTGCTGCAGAAGCAACGCTTCGAATTCTGCTGGTGGTACCTGTCAGAACCGAAATGGAGTGAAATCAATTAGAAATTGCCGCAGTCTGTGTTTCCTTGACTCCTTAGCTGTACGCATAACGAATGTGTTTCCAAAACGCTTTGTATGAATGGGTGGGATATCCACCATGTACCGATGGCGCAACGCCGTACGTCTAGTGGTCCGATGATGGAATTAAATTGTGCAATTCCAACGCACACTCACCGAAATATAATCGATAGAAAATCGTCAGGCCAGCAACTCGGCGTCGATGCTCCAGGCTTTGGAGCTTTGACTCGACCAGCGCATCATCACCGATGATCCCCTTAGCATCCCTACTTTTTGGAATGACAATACTGATCCAGTGCAACTGATAATAACCAGTCTTCATTTATGTTTGATAAATGTAGGTACTGAACAGCTGATATTTTTTTCGCGATTTCGGCTTTGCTCCCATAATAAAAATTGTTTGTCATCATGAGCACAATCACGTGTTTAAGTATCGCACACTAATTGCCAGTCACCCTGTATAAAAATCAATGCCACTTTTCGTTGTAATTTTACAACTCGAGAACGGACTCACCTATCCAAACCAAATGTTTAGCCTTTGTTCGGACTATTTGGTAGATGGTTTATGTGAAGTTTGGTAGGGTAGAGTAGGGTATACTAGGGTAGAGTAGTGTAGAGTAGTGTAGAGTAGAGTTAGTAGATTAAGGTATAGTAGGGTGGAGTAGGGAAGAGCGGGAGCGAAGCCGCGCGGGCAAAAGCTAGTGTATCTATATTTGTGTTCTAAACTCACATTGATATCGTTAAACTTGATGAGCTCCTTAATTCTGTTGATGATGTAGAAGTATCCGTCATCATCATAGTAGCCAACGTCTCCTGTCTTCAGGAAACCTTCTTCATCCTTGCAGTCCAGGTTCACGTTGTTTAGATATGCTGAAAAAAGCTTGGGAGTCATTATCATCATCATCAATTCAGCTGAAAGACGTCCACTGTTGGACATAGGCCTCCACCAGGTGTCGCCACAATTAACGGTCCTATGCGTCTCGCATCTATTGGATTGTAGCAACCCCAAGACCTCTTATTATCATAGAAATCCCACATCAATGATATGGCCAAACGGAGATTGACGTATCATCGAATGTTAATGTTTAAACAATCTGGCCAGTTTTACTTGACTACCGCTCGCCGCCCCGCGCTTAGCTACCGCTCGGCGCCCCACGCTTAGCTCTGCTCACAACGGAAAGAGTAGCGACCACGTATCGTATAGACGCAGCGTTGGAAGGCCTCCCACAAAGTGGACTGATGACCTACTGAGGATCGCAGGATTCCGATGGATGCGAGACGCACAGGATGGATCGTTTTAGCGACACTTGGGGGAGGCCTATGTCCAACAGTGGACATCTTTCGTCTGAAAAGAGGTTGATGGCAACTACTTACGTACCTTTCATTACACTTGGACCCTTGATACAGATCTCTCCTAGCTGGTTAGGACCCAAAGGTGATCTGGTCTTCAAATCAACAACCTGGTAAAAAAAACGAATGTAGTTAGAATGGTGTATTTGTAGTCATTCAGCCAATATCTGAATCCTTTTACAGTTGCCATCACGGATCTTGAGCGGTTGCGTAGAAGTCAAATATTCGGTCTCTTCAGTGGTGCGAAGTGAGACGCGGGGGCGGGGAGTGTCAGTGATTGGCTGGCCGCGCCATCGCATCATAGACGTCACTCGTAATTCTAACAACGAAGACGATTGGCTCGCCAATGGAATGCGCAAAGCGATCCCCACTCTGACGCCGAGCGCTCAAGATCCGTGATGGCAACTGTACTATAATTTCAAGAGACCGCAGAACCACAAAATAGATAGGTACAGAAGTCAATCTACATACAAAGCGCGTTTGAGCAACGCACACATAGACACCGCTCACGGACACGATATCTCGGAGCGCCTCGGCCCGCTCGTCGAACAGTTACGGCTCAAACGTTAGTGTGCGTCCACCAAGCGTAGGTATAAAAAGTGAAGTACATACATGAGATTGTCTTCTGTACCTTTGTGACAGAACTGAGTTTAATTTCAACTCGATACGTCCACGCGTTCCCAAGATAACGGGTCTTGACAGACAGACAGATAGAAAGACAGACAACATAGTGATACTTTAAGGGTTTTTTTTGGTGGGTAAACATCATCCAAATGACATCCCCGCCCTTGGGCGGAGCGGGAGATAGTGTCAGATTCATACTGACTAAAAAACCCACCCCGTTCCTTCTTGCCTTTCATACCGAGGCCGAGCTGCCTTTTGGAGGAGCAAGAGCTAGCTAACCCTGGCCCCAGTAATCCTTTAAGGGTTTCGTTTTTTTCCTTTCGTGGTACGGAGCCCCAAAAAAGCCAAAAGTACAGAATGAGCCGAGCGTGCCCGCACTGAAAGGGTGACCACCTCAGCATTTGCTAGGCATCAGACCCCCAGCCACAAAATAAATAGGTACAGAAGACAATCTCGAGTATGTACTTCACTTTTTATACCTACGCTCGGTGGACGCACACTAATGAGCGTTTGAGCCGGAACTGTTCGACGTGAGGTCCGAGACGCGACCGAGATATCGTGTCCGTGAGCGGTGTCTATGTGTGCGTTGCTCGAGAGCGCTTTGTATGTAGATAGACTTCTGTACCTATATATTTTGTGCCCCAGCGCTGGTTTTAAGAGTCTAAGTCTGCCAGGCACCGGTGGCTGACATGGCAGCTAATATGTTAACAGCTAATGAGTATAACTTTTTAATGTTCCCACTGCTGGGACTCATGCCTCCTCTCTAGGAGAGGGAATGGGCCGTAATCCACCACGCGGGCCCAGTGCGGATTGGTGAATGTCACATGTCTTCGAAATTTTGGTTCTAGAACATGCCGGCCGGTTTCCTCACGATGTTTTCCTTCACCATTTTGAGAGCAGTGGTGATGAAATGAATTACACAAAGTAATGCACCTGACCGAGTTGGAAACTGCGACCTATAAACTCGTAAGTCGGGGCCGTTACCATTCGGCCATCACTGCTCCAACTGACGAGTGGATTGGGAAAAATGCTTACCTTAATGACAAAGCCGTAACAAGGCATACCAGAGCTTCCAGGCTTGGAACCCCTGGGACAGTTCATGTTGTTGCACACACTACCACCTTCAGACATTCCGTATAACTGAACAACAGACACAAGGCTTGGCATCCTGGAAGATAAGAATGAAAATGAGGCGCAGAGATGCTAGAAAAGTCTATGACCAATGCGTGTTGCCAGTGACGACATATGGCTCCGAAGCGTGGTCGCTCACAATAGACCACAAGACGTAATGCGTTGCGCCACGGGTACATGGACATCCTACCCATACGCACAAAGCATTTTGGGATCACATTTATTGGGCGTAAAGCCCAGGAGTGGAATTCCCTGATAGCTCCAACTCAGGGGTCTTTAATTCAAGAGTGAATAGGTTACTTCTAGGCAAGCGTGCTCCATCGTCTCAAACTTAAGTGGCAGTGAAAAATCTCACCTCTGTTTAATAGCGTTAACAGCTTCCTCTCGTATGTAAGTACTTGATGACACGATGTACTCCACGGAGCTGACGTTATAGTCGTCCAAAATGGCCGACTTGATCAGCTCTGTGATGATCATTGGTGTTAACTGCAAGATTTTTATCTGAAAATTTAAATAAGAAGTGTTAATATAACGCTAGCATAGTCGGCCTTATAATGTTCCCACTGTTGGGACTCAGGCCTCCTCTCTAGGAGGGAATGGGCCGTAATCCGCGGGCCCAGCGCGGGTTGGTGGATGTCTTCGAATTTTTGGTTCTAGGACATGCCGGTTTCTTCACGATGTTTTCGTTCACCGTTTTGACCGTAGTGGTAATGAAATAAATTATACAAAGTAATGCGCTTGGCAGGCTTGAACCCGCGACCTACAACTCGTAAGTCGGGGCCATTGCCACACGGCCACCACTGCTCTCTAATAATATACACCACTAATTTTTAATTGGGCCCGCGTGTTGGATTACGGCCCATTCTCTCTTTTATAGAGGAGGCCTGAGTTCCAGCAGTGGGATCATTAAAAAGGCTGGTGATGATGATGTTATTATTATATTCTAACTAGCTTTTGCCCGCGGCTTCGCCCGCGTGGCATTAGGTTACTACCCATAAATTTTGGACCTCCGTTTTACACGCGTGAGCAGTGTAGTTCTTACTACCTCAATTCACAAATACTACCATTGTTGGTGTTGTGTTAGTTAAGAAAAAGACAAAAAAAAATGCAATTATAACTTTTCAACAACACCCGAAAGAAAACACAGTCTTCAGTCGTGCGTTATTGTCGTTCGGCTTATTAGCTAAAGAAACAGTAGGCGAGACGGTGCGGGGGAGGGTCAGCGACCGCGTCATGCGAAGCGACTGAAGAGCGGAACTCGCGGGAGCTATCGCGCAGATTTAATTTTGAGAATTATTAAACTTATGATAACTTTCAAATGGTACGTCCGATTTAAATGATTCAAAAAGTAATTTATAGATACTGATTTATTTATAGAGCCTTGAACGTGAAGTAACTTATTTTGATAAGAATTAATACCGTAATTATGTAATAGCTTTCCAATAAACGCTTCATAAATGCCAATTTTTAAAAGTAGTAAAATGGATATAGAATGTTAACGTTAAGGAAATGGATATAGTATGTTAAGATAGACCGACTTTTCAGTCCGGTTTTCAGAGGAGAACTTTTCTGTAGATCTATATAAGATACACAATTCCACTATACATTATTTTGTTACATCTCAAAGGGTTTAGTCAGCGTTTTCGTTCAAAGCTCCCAGACGGCTTATTTTTTCCCGACATTTTCAACAAATATCGTTAATGTACGCAGATATAAATACAAAAACTTAACAAATTATATATAAAAAGCTTCCTCGAGAATCACGCTATCGAGCGGTGAAAACCGCATGAAAATCGGTGCAGTAGATTTTGAGTTTATCGCGAACAGACAGACAGACAGACGCGGCGGGGGACTTTGTTTTATAATATTATTTATTGATGATTTACCTACCTTATACTTCTGACTAGCCTCCAGCATAGCTTTTTCTCCACCGCTAGGATTATACACGAGTGTAGCAGCCACTCTTATACAGGATAAGCCATACATCAGACCATATGTGTAGAAGAATTCTCTGGAGTTATAGATACCTGCACCTGAGAATCTGCAAGGGTAGAGAATAGTACTTAGTATCAAGGAAAATCCAACATATAAATACCTAGTTAGAGAGGGAGACGGCCGCACATGTGAGGACCACGTTACGCCCGCCGGGCCTTGGTTCAGGCTATGGTCCGAAGCGAGGAGGAGTGGCAGGCGGTCGCCGACTTCTGTGAAGCAGTAATGCTTGCAAAGGAAGAGGCCGACCGCTTCAGTCAACGGTGCTCTCGCCGCCGCTGGGATTCCGATCCCGATTTCCGGCCACCGTAGGCGCGGGCTTGCGGACGGCGAGCATGGGTAGCTCGCTGTCCGACCGTCCAGTAACTGTCTGGACCGAGCCCAAGTCGTCGACGGCGCGCACTGAACCAGCGCGCCTCAAGGAGTTGTCAGCAACAGCAGGGGCCCAGCTGTGTCGAAGCCTACCAGGGCCAGCGTTAGTTTCGAAAGATAGTTTGAGCCCCGGTACAAAGGCTTGAAGGAACGGGGTGGGTTTTTAGTCAGTAAAAGTCTGACATTAACTCCCGCTCCGCCCAAGAGCGGGGGTTGTCATTAGATGACTTTCTCACCATAAAAAAGGGCCACCTTACGCCCCAGCCGCTAGGGTCCTGAAGTCATCGACGGAGCGCAGTGTTCCGTGCGCTTTTCAAGGAGATTACAGCAAATCGTAGGGGCCCAGCTGGGTCGAAGCCTACTATATAGTATATAGAACGTTTAATTTAAATATTTTTATTTTTGTATGAAAATCTGATGAACACACAAACATGATACATTTTTAAAAGTCATAGTTAGATAGTTAGTTAGCCCATTTATGTTCCACTGCTGGGCGAAGGCCTCCCTCTCCCTTTTCTTCTTTTTCTGTCTTCGGCCATTGCGGGCCAGTCCCTCCGGTAGATATCCAGCTCATCTCTCCACCTTCGCCTTGGTCTGCCGCGATGTCGCCTTGCGTTTATAGCACCCAATAAGTGGCTCTTTTAGCCCACAGCTCATCCGACATGCGACAAACATGTCCGGCCCAATCCCACTTTAGAGTGGCAGCTTTTCGGGTAACATCTTTAATGTTAGTTGTGGCGCGCAGCTCTGTGTTTCTTATGCGGTCGGAAATTCGAACACCCAGGACACTGAGCTCCATGGCTCGCTGACAAACCTCGAGCCTGGACCTCTGCTGAAGCGTCAAAGACCAGGTTTGCGCTCCGTAAGTAAGTATGGGGAGAATGCACATATCCATAATTTTCCGTTTTAGGCATAGCGGGAGATCTCCTTTGAGAAGGTCTTTCATTGACCAAAAGCTCCTCCAGGCACACATTGTTTATGATGTTAGTTCTAATACAGTCCTGCAAGGTTATTAGTGTTTTACAAATAACACTGTATAAAGTAGTAAATACAATTTATTGTTAATAGCAATACTCACTCATCCGGCACTATAGCTTGCGAATTCAACAAAATACCCAAATGTGTTACAGGTGCACCCTTTGGCAGACCAGTAGTCCCAGAAGAGAACACTATGAAGGCTACGTCTTCCCATCCGTTCACAAGCACTGGCTGAAAGTCTTCGAGCCTTGCGGTCTCCTTCAGAAAATCCTATAAGTAAATGATTCTGAATAGTGTTTATATGTTTCAACTATAATTACAGTAAATTATATAAAAAAAAAAACCATACGCTAATTGAAACTAACTAAAATATGGCGTCAAAAAACTCTTCCACATCGCTGTCGACTGGTAATGTGCCGAAAAGACTGGCGACATTGCCACACTTTATGGCAATGCTTATCCTCTGTCCAAGGTAAAAGCCAGCCTTTGGGTCACGCGAAGTGTCAATTAGACGTTTCGACAGATCTTTGAACAACTTGTGAGCACTCGGTCCCCACGATCCAAGAGTTTCAACCCCAAACGGTTCGAAAATATAACTTCCAAGAAGGTTGTCATATTTCCGCCGCTTGAGGTTCTCCGCAGCCGCAGTGGCAGTACCAGCATTCTGAATAGTTATATTGTAAAAAGAATAGAAGTGATCTGACGGTGATGATGGAGCCGGGAAGTAGGCAATGGAACTCCGTAATTAATCAATATATCCTGGCCGTGTTTGGGCTTATTAGAATTGTCATGAGCTACACTTTGGCTTTAGGGTACTATTGAACTGGATGGATCCGAAGTGGGAAAAGAACGCCCAGGAATTTTATGATAAAAAACTACCCCAGCAGTGTTTAGGCTAATTTGAATAGTCATGGTAAATAGGAGAGCAGTGGTGGCCGAGTGGTAACGGCCCCGACTTAGGAGTTGTAGGTCGCGGGTTCAAACCCAGCCAAGCGTATTTCTTTGTGTAATTTATTTCTTCACCACTGCTCTCAAAACGGCGAAGGAAAACATCGTGAGGAAACCGGCATGTCCTAGAACCAAAAATTCCGAGACATGTGACATTCACCAACCTGCACTGGGCCCTCGTGGTGAATTACGGCCCATTCCCTTTCCTAGAGAGGAGGCCTGAGTCCCAGCAGTGGGAACATTAAAAAGGCTGATGATGATGATGTACCTTGAAGAGCATAGCTCCATCAGCTCCCTCGTCGCCGTATATGACGTAGTGCTCGATGCTGCCGACTTCCTCGAAGGTTGCTTTGTGAGTTGTGTATGCAGAGAGGGAACAGAACATGACTTTTGGACGAACTATCTTGACGCGATGGAGGAGGGGAACTGTGGATGAAGAAATACTTGATTAGAGCCGTGATCTAGTTCATAAAGTGGCACTGGAACCTCGGCTGCAGGCTGCGGCTGCAGGCTGCGAATGCAGGCAGGTAGTACACGCAGCTGTTGCCTGCATCCGCAGCCAAGGCTGATTCCGAGGCTGACTGCACGTGCTGACAGTCGCAAATCTACGATTCAATCCAATATGAGCGCTATCAGTTACGAGTAGCGATTATTTCGAATTTGTGTAAACAGATTACAGTGACGTAACTACATACATGCGCATTGACTTGCGGCCGCGGCACTACTGCTATCCCAACCAAGTTATGATCGTTTCGTCTCGACTGTTATGTCGGGCACGCCTCCGATTTCTTTGTTCTAACGTCATTTCAACGCTCAGTCACGTGGCCCCCTGGCTGGTGGTTACTCGTAATGGTGGCTAGAGTGAGCGAGCAAAGGAAGCGAAAGAAGTCACCGTTATTCCCTTTGTGTTGGGATGATATTCCGACACGACCGGAAAGAGATCAGGGCCAGGACGGTTTTAGAGTTTTACGAACCACGGGGGTAGGTATTACACCACCAACTTCACAATGTCTGGTAGATAAAGGGTAAGGCTGTCCGCTCACGTCCGATAATCGGCGACCGATTTTTTGTTGGAGAATAGTAGAACACACTGATAGCAATAGTGCAACGCACACATCCTACAAAAAGTCGGTTAGAAATACAGAACAATGTTTCATATATTACAAAATCGGCCCGATTATCTATCCTATAAAAAGTATGACGTGCGCGGGCAGCCTAAGTCAACCAATAGCACTTTTTAACCGACTCGGGAATTGAAACCACCAAATTACATCTCCCACCCTTGGTTGGAGCGAGAGGGCGTGTCAGACTTAACTGACTGAAACCTACTCCTAGTTCCTTTATTGCCTTTAATTTCAGGGCTGGGTTTTGCTTTCAGAAGCGAACCCATGGCCCCTGCAGGCTTTGACCCTGTTGGGCCCCTACGGTTTACTGACATCTCCTTGAAGCGCGTGCCGTCGACGACTTGGACTCAGACCGGACGGTTGGACGGCGAGCTACCCATTGCTCGCAGTCTGCAAGCCCGCTGAACCACACGCTTAACAGTCGCGCTTGTGACTGTAAGGCCAACGAAACAGTTAACTGATAGAAATATATCTGATGATTGATTAAAAACCACTTACAGCTGCCATAAGTCGGATCCAATGGAGCAAAAGTTGCGCCTGCGCACATGATCCCCACCACAGTAGGTAGATACTCGAAATTCTTCTCACAGCATATGCACACCACCTCTCCCTTTTTAACTCCTATACGAGTGAGTGAGAGGGCGATATCAGCTGTCATTTGTGCAAACTCTCCATATGATATTTGTTCTTCTGTGTCCGCGTTTACCTGTAAAAAAATATTTTCATATTGATATTGCGGAACCAGAGAACTACTTATTTCTCTACTTTTACATACTCGTACAACATAAGTTTTAATTGCGAAATCTAAATCACCTGTCTAGTATTTTTTATGTAAAGAACCTATGTACAAAATTTCATAACTGTACCATGAAAAATCACAAAGTTATAAGCTTGTTATGTCAGCAAAAATACACAGTCGCCAGACCATCCAGGCGATTGAGGGGTCCTTTTGTACTTGCGCCCAGGTATTTGCTGGTTCCTAATGCCCTCAATGACCTGTACTTATGTAGTGTCGGTGGTGTCAAACTGAGCTGGTGGTGACGTTAACTCACCATTGCTGTTTTGTCCTTATTTTTAACCATGCTATCGTAGACTTCTTTAGCGAAATTGAGATGAGCTGGAACTCTTGCGTTCTCACTCCCATATCTATAGAAGCTGTTTCTGAGCATCTTGTTCTAGGAGATACTCGACGACTCTTTGCTTCCAAACTGCTTAACTCAATCTGTAAAGAGATAAACAAGTTTTAACAACCTTGAAGAAGGAACACCTAGTTCAGGCTTTTCTTTTGTCAAATGACGTTCCCCGCCCTTGAGCGGAGCGGGAGATAGTGACAGCCATTCACACCAAGGCCGAGCCTTTCCTTCGGAACTAAACCCTGGCCCAAGTAAGCTTCGACCGAGCTGGGCCCCCTACGGTTGCTGACAACTTCTTGAGGTGTGCGAGAACAGTACCGGATGGTCGGACAGCAAGCTACCCATTACTCGCCGTCCGCAAGCCCTCACCTATGGTGGCTGGAAATCGGAATCGGAATCCCGGCAGTGGCTGGAGTGTGAGCGCCGTTGCCTTATGCAGTCGGCCTCCTCCTTTGCTAGCATTACTGCTTCGCAGAAGGAGGCGACCGCTTGCCACTCCTTCTCGCTCCAAACCATGGTCTGTACCAAGGCTCAACGCGGGAGATCGCCGCCGCCAATCGCCCCCACAAGGACACGGCGATGCTCTGCCGAAGCGGGGCAGAGCTTTACCATGTGCTCCACCGTGTTCTCCAACCTAGTACAGGTAACGCAAATGGATAGCAGGATTGTATGTAAGACCGCAACCTTAACACGCATGTATGGTCTCCAGCGAGTGACGAGCCTCCTTGCCGGCCTGCCACCGCAGGATCTGGAGGCAACAGTCCTTACGCATTCCACGTACGATTTGCGCATGGAAATGCAACATAGTCGGCCTTATAATGTTCCCACTGCTGGGACTCAGGCCTCCTCTCTAGGACAGGGAATGGGAAACCTATACGTGTGGGGTATCTATGGATCGGTCTTCAAAAATGATATTGAGGTTTCTAACATCATTTTTAGGGTTCCGTAGCCAAAAGGCAAAAAACGGAACCCTTATAGATTCGTCATGTCTGTCTGTCTGTCTGTCTGTCTGTCTGTCTGTCTGTCTGTCTGTCTGTCTGTCTGTCTGTCTGTCTGTCTGTCTGTCTGTCTGTCTGTCTGTCTGTCTGTCTGTCCGTCTGTCCGTCCGTATGTCACAGCCACTTTTTTCCGAAACTATAAGAGCTATACTGTGGAAACTTTGTAAGTAGATGTATTCTGTGAACCGCATTAAGATTTTCACACAAAAATAGAAAAAAAGCAATAAATTTTGGGGGTCCCCATACTTAGAATTGAAACTCAAAAATTTTTTTTTCATCAAACCCATGCGTGTGGGGTATCTATGGATAGGTCTTCAAAAATGATACTGAGGTTTCTAATATCATTTTTTTCTAAACTGAATAGTTTGCGCGAGAGACACTTACAAAGTGGTAAAATGTCTGTCCCCCCCCCTCTAACTTCTAAAATAAGAGAATGATAAAACTAAAAAAAATATATGATGTACATTACTATAAAAACTGCCAACGAAAATTGGTTTGAACGAAATCTAGTAAGTAGTTTTTTTTTAATGCGTCATAAATCGAAAAAAATACACTATTATTAAAACATCGATCAAAGTTACAACACATTACAAGAACTTTTATATTATGTTACTTGCTGCTACGGAACCCTTCATGGGCGAGTCTGACTCGCACTTGGCCGATTTTTTCTAAACTGAATAGTTTGCGCGAGAGACTTCCAAAGTGGTAAAATGTGTGTCCCTTGTAACTTTTAAAATAAGAGAATGATAAAAGTAAAAAAAATTTATGATGTACATTACCATGCGAACCGCCAACGAAAATTGGTTTGAACGAGATTTAGTAAGTAATTTTTTTTAATACGTCATAAATAAAAAAAATACACTATTATTAAAACATCGATCAAAGTTACAACGAACTACAAGAACTTTTATATTATGTTACTTGCTGCTACGGAACCCTTCATGGGCGAGTCCGACTCGCACTTGGCCGGTTTTTTTCCTTTTGAGGTACGAAACATAAAAAAATATATAAAGAGATTAGTATCTTCATCGAAATTTAGGAATTTATCTAACTGAGTGTCAGGGCCGATCGAAGGAGGGGCGAGCCGGGCATTTGCCCACAGCGGCAAAAAATGAGGGGCGGCAAAATTGACTTATTCCTATCTTCCAACCAAGCCATTAGCCATCCACACCCAAGTTGGCAGCTTGAGGATTTGTGTCACCTTCCAACCTACTTCAGGTTGGATAGTGGAAATATGGGCCTTGGGGCCCAAGCGCCCGAAAAGTGCCATAAAACAGTGACTTTCTGAAGCTTACTCCTCGGTAACGACCAGGTTAATAGGTTTGAAAAAAATATATGTTTATTATAGATTCATGAACAACATTATCAACATTTGATTTTTTCGTGCTATTAATACTTTTGTCTAAAAAAAATATTTAGCAATTTCGCTAGTTTTTGCAACTTTTCCTTACTCCTTCGAAACGGCTTGGATCTTTAGAAACATTTTTACACATAAAAATTGATCGTTAAATATTCTTCAAAATGAACATTGCATATGTAAATCAATCAATATTTCGCAAAGAAAATGGATTTAAAGGTCAGTCGCGCGCTTTCCGGGCGCTGTTGGCCGCAAAATGCACAGATTTGCGTACTGCCGCCTAGGCGGGTGCGAGAGGTGCGTCCACATAATTTTGGCCAGCTGGTTCAAGGGACTATAAGCCTTAAGACTCATCATGACTTATATGGTTTTGTGTTTGTAAAGGACGGTGAAAATTATATTTGCCCGGAGCGGTTAAATAGCTAGTTAGGCCCTGCTGAGTGTTATAATAATACACATTTCCTGCTGACAAGTGTTTGTCAATGAGAAATATATCTAATCTAATGATATTTCTTATCAAACACTGTTTAATGTACATGTGACACTCCCTCTCGCCCTACCAAGAGTGGCAGAGGTTATTTGATAATTTTTCGAAAAGCAATTACAAAAAAAAAAAAGGTCAATTGAAAAAAACAAAAACTTCAAAAAAATCACGTTTGTTGCATGAGAGTGGGCTAGTGAAATGTTTATTTCATTCTATTTTTAGTGTTTGTTGATAAAGCGGTAACAAATATACATTATCTGTGATCAACTGTCTAGCTATCACAGTTCTAAAGTCCATAAAACAAAGACATTAAATATATACTTAGTATCTCTTTAAATCTCTTTTCCTTAAAATATAAAAGACCCTTCTTTTTGCGACGGTCATTAAAAATAATGATATCTAATAATTCATTTCAACACAAGAGCAGAAAACTAAAAATATCGACGTGTACGTACATGGAAAATAATTGTGATTTTTAAGTTAGTTAAATTAGCCGAATGTAGGCAAGTGCACCTTTAACGCGACCTACATTCGGAGAGGCATTGACATAGAGCAACGATTGCATGCATTTATGTAAAGAATTTTTACTTTAGTATTCAATTAGACGTGGTTTGAGTGACTACTTGCATTTTTAGGGTTCCGTAGTCAACTAGGAACCCTTATAGTTTCGCCATGTCTGTCTGTCCGTCTGTCTGTCTGTCTGTCCGTCCTCGCTTAATCTCGCTGACCGTTAGCACTAGAAAGCTGAAATTTGGTACCAATATGTATATCAATCACGCCGACAAAGTGGTAAAATAAAAATTGGAAAAAAATGTTTTATTAGGGTAGCCCCCCTATATGTAAAGTGGGAAGTGATTTTTTTTTTAATTTCAACCCTAACGTGTGATATATCGTTGGATAGGTATTTAAAAATGAATAGGGGTTTACTAAAATCATTTTTTGATAATGTCAATAATTTCGGAAATAATCGCTCCAAAAGTAAAAAACAATGTGTCCCCCCCCTCTAACTTTTGAACCATAAGTTTAGAAAATATGAAAAAAATCTGAAAAGTTGAACTTTATAAGGACTTTCTAGGAAAATTATTTTGAACTTGATGGAAAGAACAGTTTTTGTACAAAAAGACAAAAAGGTTCCACAAAATAATTTCTGGACTAAGTTTGTAGTATAATCGTATATGCAAGCATTTTTTTAAACTCATATGTGGGTACACTTATTGTGACGGACGGGAAACTACGGAACCCTACCCTGAGCGTGGCCCGACACGCTTTTGGCCGGTTTTTTTTATAGTGTGACTGGTAATTAGTGACCGATAATTATACACGTGATTGTACTCATGATTACAAACAACTTTCCCAAAGAAACTTTTATTTTATTCTCATTAGTTTTATCACAATAACAAAACTCAGCCGCGTAATGCAGTTGTTTCATGTACTTTACCTACAATACGATAGTGATAAAGCATCCGCGCCGCTTGAAAGCCCATCCGGTGTTTGCGTAACGCGAACTGTTGGACTTGGATGGACTTTTCGATAAGCGTGAACCGATGAGTGACCGCGGTGCTGTTTTGTTATTATGATGATACTAATCTATACTTATAATAAATCTGTAGAAGTAAAAATTCTGTACATTAAAAATATTAAAAAAAAACAAATGGGAGTTACTAGACCGACACCGAACCCAAAAATTTTATTTAAAAAATTTTTGTTTGTCTGTTTTTTCAGGCATCACGCAAAAACTACCGGTTCGATTACGATGAAACTTGGTGTAATTATTCTTTAATATCCTGGGCACCACACTGGGTACTTTTTATTCCGAAAATGTATATACAATAAAAAACAAACTTAATTTTGCGTTTCGATCCCTAGACCCGATTATTACTGTACCAACTGCAAATAATAAGTTTTTCGTAGGTTACGTCACCCGCAGTGGAGTTACATAATAATACATAATATTCCACAACTATCACACAACACCGTCTAGTCCCAAGCTAAGCAGAACTTGTGTTATGAGTACTAGACAACTGATAAACATACTTATATATTTTTAAATACATACATATTATAGATAAATTACACCCAGACAGAGAACAAATGATTATGCTCATCACATAAACATTTGTCCTGGGTGGGAATCGAACCCACGACCTCCGGCATAGCAATTAGGGTCACTAACCACTAGACCAACAGGCCAGTCGCTAAGGGGAGTTCACTAACCCCCCACAGAAAGGGGAACCGAAGCCGCGGGCAAAAGCTAGTGAGTATAATAAAAAAGTTTCTTAGGGGAAGTTGTTTGAAATCGTGAGTACAATTACGTGTATAATTATCGGTCACTAATTATCAGTCACCCTATATAGACTCGTCCCGTTAGGCACTCACGTGACATTTTCTGCATTTCTAACATTTGCATTCATTTAGGATTGCACCCTATACACTGGTTTACAATTTTTTTTTGTTAATGTTTTTGGCTTGGATGCTAAGTCTTTTAAACCATGTCTTCTTAGAAACAGTTCACAGTATGAATATACCACTCGTACCTAATAACACATTCTAATGTGTTTGTATAGTATTCTTTATTAGGCAACAGCGAAGTTTGGTCATTGTGGCGACACTTGGGGGAGGTCTATGTCCAACAGTGGACCTCTTTCAGCTAAAATGATGATGAAGTTTGCCGAGAAGGTGAACTTGACATATTTTATCAAGTCGACCTTCTCGGCTAACTTCGCTGAGGTAGTCACCACTACAATAACATTCTCAGCTCCATTCCACCGAGATGGCGCCTGTTTCAATGAATCCACATATTGTCCAGTTGCGCATACTCTTGAGATAAACACTTTATGTACGAATTTTACATCACAAAAATTATACGTGATACCGAATTTTTAAAGACGGAATCATATTTACCAAGTATTCACAAACATAACAACCTGAATAGCCACACTTGCATTTTGGCTTTAGATGAAGTATTTTTAGATAAAAAAAAGATGCAATCAAAGAAGATACCACAAACCTTTTAACTTCAATATCACAAATATCTGTTTTAAAAATGTTTATGGATAAAAATCACAACACAACAAACTGAGCACGTTTATCTCACGGTAGACAGACTGCAACTAAAGATTTATTTTAAGAAATGCATCGTGCGTGTACCGACACGCAGCTAGAGATGGGATTCTGCCCGGTAAATACCCAAAGTACCCGATTGCAGGGTAGTTAACCGGGTAAATACCCAAATGGTAGGTGTTTTTTAAATGCCTTTTTTATTTTGTAATACTACTGCTCAAATATCTTGGAATCAAAATTAAGTTTGTTTACTAGTTTAATCAACAAAGGTCAAATAGCTATCTTGTATTAAAACACGATTACGAATGTTTTTCGTGTCAACGCTTGTCAATCAAGTTGTGGTTATAAAATATTTATTTATTTATTTAGTACATGGAGGACTTACAGCTAATAAAACCAGACAAAAAAAAGGAATCCATAATCACTAGAAAGCTAATTACAAGTTCTCTCACAGTCTTAAATAAATAAAAAAAAAGCAAAAAAAAGTAAAATAAAGTTAGTTATAAATATATAAATAAATAATAAATATGGTGTGAGCACAAAAATGGCAAAATTAAAAGACTAAAAACTGAAGACATTTATTAAAAAAATTAACCCATACATACAAAGCGTTTTGGGAATACATTAATTATACGTACAGCTAAGGAGTGGAATTCCCTGCTGGAGTCTGTGTTTCCTGATAGCTATAACCTAGGGAACCTCTTTAAGTCAAGAGTGAATATATTGCTTCTAGGCAAGCGTGTTCCATCGTCGGCCACATCATCGCTTACCATTAGGTGAGATAGTGGTCAAGCGTGAGCCCATCCATAATTAAAGAAAGAAAAGAAAAACAATATTTGAAACTAGCCGAACTTATAACATGTGTCTCAAAACGATTGAACAACAACTAAACCTTGAATAAACCGTTATTCGGTGTTTGTAAAAAGCCAAAAGGCGTTTATTGTTTATACCCATGCTTTTAGGTACTTAACCGATAAATACTCGGTTTATACCCAAATTAGTTATTTACTAGAGATGCACTGAATCATCATTATCATCATCATCATCATTTCAGACGTCTATCGTCTATCGTCCACTGTTGGACATAGGGCTGCCTCAATATTAATGATGCGCCGAATATTCGTTTTATATTCAGTGTTCGGTGTATTCAGCAGAATTTTGAGGTATTCGTGTTTGACCGAATATAACGGTTTAGTGAATAATTATAATTCAGTTTTTTAGAGCAAAATAAATGAAAGGAATCCCATATATTCTAACAATCATATTTATTAGGCAACCATATTGTTTTGTTTTCGGGCCTTTAATATCCCATTTGGTAAGAAATGATTTCTGTAATGTTTGTTGCACAATCGAAACCGATGATGACCTGGCTATCGATGGTGGCCTATTGGCTGGACTGGAGCCATATCCAAAACTATATCGGTAAACATGGAACGCAAAATTATGAACGGGTGAAACGAATTATCCAGCAGTATATTCGGTTCGGTAAGAACTTATAAAACCGAATATTATTCGGTATTCGGTTATTCGGTGAAACCACTATTCGGCGCATCTCTAGTATTTATCTATCGGGTGTTTACCCATCGCCCATCTCTACACATAGCGTCATCTAGTGGTTACCTCCTTTTCTAACAGTGTAATATCTAGTGTTAAGGGGCTGGCGACGGATGAACTTCCATACAAACGTAATACCACGCTCATTTGCAGTTGGAGCATATTTTCAACATATTATGATGATATTCGGTTATAGACAATATTTATCTAGGTTCCTACGTCGAGAATATTAGAAATATTGTTATTTTTAATACAGGAAAAGTCAAATGGCATGCTTTGCCATTTACGCTGTAAAAATGTGCGAAATACAATCCGCTTAAATTTCTATTTGTTTTTTTTTTAAAAAAAGAAAGACGTAGGAACCCAGATAAATATTGTCTATAACCGAATATCATCATAATATGTTGGAAATATGCTCCAACTGCAAATGAGCGTGGTATTACGTTTGTATGGAAATTCATCCGTCTGAATTAATGAATGCGTATGAATTAATAATTAAAATGATTAATTAAAACGCTTAGGCACTTATTTGTTTGGTAGGTATGAACGACACACAAATATCCACCGTATGCAAATAAAATAAAAAAAATTATTTCAAATGGATCATTTACAAGCTTACTACTTTTGAATAGTCAAATGTCGGTCATTCCAAAAAAAGTGAAGCTAAATTATACGTTCCAAAACGTCTCTATGGAGAAGAACGTGAAAGAAACTCCATGGACTCTCTTTTAAATCATAATCTGAGTTACTAGAATCTCTATAAATCTCCACCGTGTCGTCCAGACGGTCCACACAATGGTGACACCGGGGCGTTTCTTCCACCTGAATCCGATGACCACCTCTCGAACTTGCCATGTCCGGTGAGGACGCCGTATTACCGCTCCAGCCACTCCTCATAGGGGACTTACCACCGTGATTATTTCGTGCCCTATGGTTCTTCTATTAGTAAACAATAATCAATATCTCATAGTCAACCTTGATTATTGAACCAGTGTTGATTACATCAGATGTATTTGCTCTAATGCAATTGTTCTGCCCTAATAATGCCCATTGGGTAACTTCATCATCATCATTTCAGCCGATATACGTCCACTGTTGGATATGGGCCTCCCTCAAGTGTCGTCACAACGGGTATCAGGCAACGGCGCTCTCGCCACCGCCGGGATTCCGATCCCGATTTCCTGCCACCGTAGGCGCGGGCTTGCGGACAGTGAGCAATGGGTAGCTCGCTGTCCGACCGTCCGGTAACTGTCCGGACCAAGCCCAAGTCGTCGACGGCGCGCACTGACCCCGCGCGCCTCAAGGAGTTGTCAGCAACAGCAGGGGCCCAGCCGGGTCGAAACCTACTGGGGCCAGGGTTATCCGAAAGGTAACTCGAGCTCCGGCATGAAGGCTAGAAGGAATGGGGTGGGCTTTTAGTCAGTAAGAGTCGGACACTATCTCCCGCTCCGCCCTAGAGCGGGGGTTGTCATTGGATGATTTTTCCCACCATAAAATCCTGTGCGTCTCGCATCCATCGGTTTCCTGCAACCTTCACCAGGTCATCATCTTGTAGGAGGCCTTCCAACGCTGCGTGTTCCGGTAGTCAAATTACATTATTGAAACTCCTAACTAATAATACTACCATACTGCTAGTTGAAAATAAAGTCATGATCAAAGAAAGAGTACTTAGTGGTGGCTGAGTTGTAACGGCCCCGACTTACGAGTTGTAGGTCACGGGTTTAAACCCAGCCAGGCGCATTACTTTGTGTAACTTATTTCATCACCACTGCTCTCAAAACGGTGAAGAAAAACATCGTGAGGAAACCGGCATGTCCTTGAACTAAAAAAGTCGAAGACATGTGACATTCACGAACCCGCGCTGGGCCCGTGTGATGGATTACGACCCATTTCCTCTCCTAGAGAGGAGGCTTGAGTCCCAGCAGTGGGAACATTAACAGGCTGGTTATGCTATTATATGCTATAATATAGTTTATAAAAATCATATTAATTACTAGCTTTTGCCAGCGGCATCGCCCGCATGGCATTACGTACTTAAGGAATCGGGATAAAAGGTAGCCTATGTTCTTTTCCATGTCAAAAGCTATATGCATGCCAAATTTCATCCAAATCCGTTCAGCCGTTTTTGCGTGATTAAGTAACAAACATCCACACTTTCACATTTATAATATTAGTTAGGATGTCACTCAGAAATAAAGCGGCTTCCTATCGGTGAAAAAATTTTAGCAATCGGACCTTTAAGTACTTTCAGAGATTAAGTACCTCCTACAAACAAAACACATAAAAAAATAACAAATACCTCTTTAAATTATTAGTGTAGACGGAGTCGGCAATTTTTTAGTGACGTACGAGTATCTACATTATCTCATAAATTATTCAAATTCATTTTAATCATATTTAAAATGAGTAATTACAATTGATGGTTGCCATGTAACATTATATATTTACATATTCTATTTAATCTTTGATGATGGCATGTGAAGGAGGCCTTTACTAAAAATGAGATTCATACCAGTAAACATATATTATTTTAACTCTACTAACAAAAATAAGTTTATGTGAACCTACTAATATTATATACTAACATCTCATTTCTACCATCGGACAAACCGACACACGGCAAGTATCCACCCTTACTTACGTTGTTGAAACATCTACGGTCCGGACTAAGCGTTTCGCCTAGTCATTTATACCTCGTACATCGAAGGACTGGAACAATTTGCCTGCTGCGGTCTTCCCGTCTGATTATAATTTAGGTGTCTTCAAGGCTAGACTGAATAGGCTCTTAATAAACTAGTGCGCCTCACCATCAACGATTGCATCACTGCTTCTGTTTTTACTGTTCCGTGCTGCTTACCATCAGGCGGGATCGCAGTCAAGTACTAGTTTATAACATATAAAAAAAAAAACAACTCCAAAAATAGAAGAAAAAAATTAAAAATAAAATGGCTTTAGACAACATTATTTCCATATGCAAAATCTGAATATAGTTTGTCCAGAATTTAGTAACTGAATCGACTCCAATAATTTTTACACCATGTTATATATTTTCCAAAAAAAATTTAAAAAATGTCCCAAGTTGAACACCACCGACAAAAAGTACAACACAGGTCACAGAAGATCCGGGCCCTGGTTGAGGCCATGGTCCGGAGCGAGGAGGAGTGGCAGGCGGTCGCCGACTTCTGCGAAGCAGTAATGCTCGCAAAGGAGGAGGCAGAACGCATTAGGCAACGGCGTTATCGCCGCCGCCGCCGGCGCCGGGATATTGATCCCGATTTCCGGCCACCGTAGGCGCGGGCTTGCGGACAGTGAGCAATGGGTAGCTCGCTGTCCGGCCGTCCGGTAACTGTCCGGGCCAAGCCCAAGTCGTCGACGACGCGCACTGTTCCCGCGCGCCTCAAGGAGTTGTGAGCAACAGCAGGGGCCCAGCCGGGTCGAAGCCTACTGGGGCCAGGGTTATCCGAAAGGGCGCTCGAGCCCCGGTATGAAGGCTTGAAGGAACGGGATGGGTTTTTTAGTCAGTAAGAGTCTGACACTATCTGCCGCTCCGCCCAAGAGCGGGGGTTGTCACAGGATGATTTTTCCCATCGGAAAAAAAGGTCACAGAAGATTATAGCGGGCATAAGGAGCCAGTGCAGAACTGGGTGCGGGGGCATAACACCTCCTCAATCGCCTGGATGTCCCGGTGACCATGCATTTTTGTGGACAACTATGTAACATAACAAGCTTATAACTTCGTTATTTTTCATGATACAGTTATGAAATTTTGTACATAGATTCTTTATTTACATGAAAATACTAGACACGTGTTTCGGATTTTGCATATACCTACTCGTACTAAAACTAATATTGTAGGTATTGACATGTGAAGTTTGTGTTTATAAGTTCTGCATCACACCACAAGGTTGGAAGACATCGTGGAGTACGTGCGCCAAAAGACGAAGTACGCACTGAGGGTATAGCTGTCGGAGTCGCACCGTACAGTAGGCACAACGGATCTTGAGCGCTCGGCGTCAGAGTGGAGATCGCTTTGCGCATTCCATAAATTGGCGAGCCAATCGTCTTCGTTGTTAGATACATGCAGCAACGCAGGGAACGAATGAGGAGTGACGTCTATTACGCGATGGCGCGGCGAGCCAATCACTGACACACCCCGCCCCCGCGTGTCACTTCGCACCACTAAAGAGACCGAATATTTGACTTCTGCGCAAGCGCTCAAGATCCGTTGTGTCTACTGTAACGTCAATTTCAAGGCGTGGTGCGAGCCCCGAACACTTTGCTGCCCATCATGTTGAAGGAAGACTTTTGGCCGCAGGGCGTAGTGTTCCCTCGCTTCCGCGGACAGGTGCCACAGAACAGCACGAAGGGAACTTAGTGCAATGTGAAGTGTTACTAACATAGTCTTAAGTCTTATTTACTAACGATAACTAGTATTTACTCTATAAATATGTTAGCCTGTAAGGTATATAAGGGCCAAGATGCCTGAAAATAAAATGATTATTATTATATTATTATTATTAAGTTGAAATAGAAAGTCGAGGTCGAAGTCGAGGTCGAAGTCGAGGTCGAAGAATTCCCTTCCGCGTGTGGCTGCCTGCTTCACTATCTTACCTACTGCTTCACAGCAGAAGGCAACCGCCATCCATTCCCCTCTCTCCGGAGTATGACCTGTACCAGGGCCCGGTGTGAGGGGCCGCAGCGGATTGTCCCCACAAGGACACTAGGTACTCCACGCAAGTGGGGCTTATCTCCACCGTGTCCTTCGGGCGGTGCCCACAATAGTGACACCCGGGCCTTTCTTCCGCCCTAACAAGGTGCAGGAACCTCCCGAACTTACCATGTTCAAAGGGGACCTGCGTCATGCATAAGGTGAGGACGCCGTGACGCTTCTCCAGCCAATCATCAAAGAGAGGACTTACCACCATGATTATGGCATACTCAAATACCTACAGGCAGTAGAATGTTTTTGTGAATCAAAATTAAGTTGACGTATACAGGGTTATTTTTGTAAAACAGACTAAACTCCAGACTATGTTACTAACATCATAAACAACAACTTTTGTTCTATGACTTTTAAAAAATAATCATAATTATCAGATTTTCATACAAAAATAAAAATATTTTAATTGAACGTTCTAAATATTACGAAGTCTAATGCAAAACAAGCGATAGTACAATAGCGGAGGTGGGAGTGCTTGATGCGTTTGCGCCAAGCCATACAGATGTAGGTAGGTATAGCAAAATACAGAGTTGAAATGTGTTAGATAGAACAACGATATCTTGAAGGTTTGTTTTTGGTAAATGAATTATGTTTTGTAAAAAGTCATAGAACAAAAGTTGTTGTTTATGATGTTAGTAATAAGGACCTGCAAGGTTGTTATAAGGTTTTACAAATAACCTTGTATACTATATATATGGCTTCTTCACTGTTTTGTATACTTGATTTATTTAACTAAAGAGAGTCCAAAAAAATTATGTAGCACTTTGGATGTCAAAATAAAATGCCAGTTAATAACTATTATAATTTATTATTTCGTACTCTTATTGCAAAAACCAATTAAATGCAACAAATTTTTTTACACTAAAATCAAATCTGTAGGTTATTTACTTTTTGCCGAAGCTATCTTTGTAAATAAGTGTCGTAGCCAATAACCAGTTTTATCTGTAGAATCGTATTGATGAGACGAATCGCTAGATATAGACAACATTATTTTTAGAATATGCGAACCGGAAATAATTTGTTCAGAATCAATAACTGAATCGATTCCAATAGTTTTTACACCTTGTTCTATTTTTCCCAAAAATATTTAAAAAGGTCACAAGATGGACACCACCTACACTAAGTGCAACACAGGTGATGGCAGGTCATAGCGGGCATTAGGTGCCATCAAACAACGGGGTGCAAGTGCAAAACAAGCCCTCAGACGCCTGGATGGCTCGGTGACTATGTATTTTTGTTAACATTACAAGTTTATAACTTGATTTTTCTAGATACAGTTATGACATTTTGTACATAGATTCTTTACATAAAAATACTAGACACGTCTTTCTGGTTTTTTTTGACATGCAAACAAGTCAACAAGCTTCGGAGTGGCGCCTTCCAACTGAACCAAAACCGAAAAAAACCACGCCAAAGTCGATCAAAAGTCAAAGTCATGTTGACTGTTTTCTTTGACAATCGCGGTGTTGTGCACTCAGAATTCTTACCGGAAGATCAAACGGTAAATAAAGGAATATTATTTGAGCGTTATGCGGCATTTAAGAGAGCAAATTCGACGAAAAAGGCCAGATTTGTGGAAAGAAAATTCTTGGATTTTGCACCACGATAATGCGCCTTCGCACTAGGCCATCATTGTGAACGAATTTTTGAATAAACACTCAACAAATACCATCGAGCAGCCACCATATTCGCCAGATATGGCTCCAGCCGACTTCTATCTTTTTCCGAAACTCAAATTACCACTTCGTGGCACCCGTTTTAAATCTGTAGGAGAATTCGCGGTGAGAACTGAACTCAATTTCAGAAACAGCGTTAAAAAATGTTTTGATGATTGGATTATTCGTTGGCGTAAGTGTATCGTTTCTGAAGGGGCATACTTTGAAGATGATAAAATAAATTTGGATAAATAACAAAAATTTTGTGTATTATTGATCTTTTCCCGGTACTTTCTTGACATAGAATAGTATAATTTAACTTAGTAAAAATAGTCAAGTACTAGTTTATAACAGATAAAAAAAAAAAAAAAAACAATTTCAGATAGTTGCTTTTTGCAATACGGGTAGGATTTTTTTATTGCACGTATGTTTAACTCATGATAATTGCAGTACCTACAAGGCGTTATAGTATCGATACTCGTTAAATCCTTGGTCGGCACAACCCTAGCAATGGCAGCCATTTTATGCGACTTATATCTAATGTTGTAATCTATTAACTTGTCCTTCAATTAGGCCACACAATATTCTCAATCCATTGCAGATACTGGGCCACCTTGGTATAGACGGCTGGCTTGAGGCCGTTCCCACAACTGGACTTGCCGACTGACGTTATACCTACAATCGTGTACATGCAATGAATCTTCTGATCCTTGATCTGAATTGGGCCGCCGCTGTCACCCTGGAAAAGTCGAAAAATCATTCTTATGTTTCGGCGATCAGGAATTTAGGTTAAAAATATTTATTTCGTTTATTCATTTTACAACACATCTTCTACACTAATATATTATAATAAAGAGGTAAAGTTTGTTTTGTATTTTTTTGTTTGTGGGGGGGGGTAATCTCTGGAAATACTGGTCCGATTGCTAAAATTTTTTCACCGTTAAAAAGCTGCTTTATTCCTGAGTGACATAGGCTATACACCGCTAAATTTTAATCGTTTTAATCCCGTAGAGGGTCGATCCGGTATAGTCGGCGTTGCGTACAAAGTACCTACAGGTCATTGAACTAGCTCAGCTGACTTTTTCTTAAAAAAAATAATTTCGTACATGCGTAAATTAATACAAGTTTTGAAAAAGAGGTACTTTATTTTTTAATTTTATCTTTACAAATCGATAGTGTTTCATGTACCGGATCGACCCTCCACGGGATTAAAACGATTAAAATTTAACGGTGTATTTTATGTACGCGTGCGAATGTGCGGGCAAAAGCTAGTAAATTATATTTTTAAATATTTCAGTATAAAAAAAACAATTAAAAAATATTAAATAAAATATTTTTCATTACAAAATTTTTTAGGCACGTGGACTCGGCAAAATATCTTCGCTGCTTACAGTACGTTTCACTTAAGAAATTCCTTTTGCTTTCACCGTAACGTTGGCTCCCCTGTCTGTTTACAGAAAAAAGAAGGGAAAAAAGAAAAGAGTTGCCTAATCTACCAAAATAGTTGCCCGAAATGCGAAACGAAATCGATTTTAACGGTAGTTGCAACACTTTTTGGAGAATTATGAGGGGAATGGGATTTTATTAAAAAAAAAGCAGGTCTAAAAGGAAGTTGTCAATGGAGAGGTACAATAGGGTAGTTTCCAGGGTCAAAAATAATGACATTTTAATTAGTCCGTATTTTAGATTACAAAAAAATATTGGACTCGCATTTTTTCTTTTTTCGATTAAACAAAAAATAACAAAGATATAGCTCATTAAAGTTACGTGTGGCGTCACCCCGTGCGAAAAAATGCAGCACGGCGTGACGTTACACGTAACTTTAATGGGCTATATCTTTGTCATTTTTGGTTTAATTTAGAAATAAAAAAAAACACGTGTCCCTTATTTTTGAATAATTTAAAAGACGGACTAATTACATTTTTTACGGCAACTAGTCTATTGTGGCGCGGCGTTTTCGGTATTTGAAAGAATTGCAGGACAATCGGAATAGAGCCCAGCCTCCTATAGGTACTTTATCCAAAATAGTTTATACAGTTTTTAAAAGAAAAAAAAAAGACGTGTGGCACTCGGGGACTGCCGCGTTAAAGCTATTGCATAGCATTTTTTATTAACTTATGCAATAGACCTTGCCAACAGCTGCTTAACGCCACCCATCCAAAACTAGACCTCGCCAACAGCTGCTTAACCCCGCCCATCCAAAACCAGACCTCGCTAACAGCTGCTTAACCCCACCCATCCAATACCAGACCTCGCCAACAGCTGTTTAACCTCTTCCATCCAAAACCAGACCTCGCCAACAGCTGCTTAACCTCTTCCATCAAAAACCAGACCTCGCTAACAGCTGCTTAACCCCACCCATCCAAAACGCCGACAGCTGCTTTCACTCATTTGTTTTCTTATCGGTGGTGACCGATCTCCGACTCAAAAAACAAATGAGTGGGATGTGTTAGGTTATTTTCGTTACGGAATTTCTGGATTCGGTCTCCACGCTCAAGGCCCACGATAGGAGCTATGCAATAGCTTAATAAAAGTAAATAATAAGGCAATTGTTAAAAGTAACGAAATATCAGTTAATCTCCCTAATAGTATAGTATTGCAACACTGTTTTTCAATATTGCCAACATTACGGTGAAGGAACTTCTTAAGTGAAACGCACTGTACTCGCTTAGAAGGAATTTAACGCACTGAACATGATCGATCACAGCGCGAGAACTCCCGAGTGCAGTATCGGTTTCGGTCTTAGTTTCGGCAGGTTTGCCACCGAAACCGAAACTAAACCGAAACTCGTTTTTTTTGCCGAAACTTGACCGAAACCGAAACCTAACATTCGGCCGGACACTAAATTTTTTACACATCATAGTAAGTCCAGTAAAGAGCACAATGGTAGCCAAGTGGTACTGGTTCAAACCCTGCTAGGTGCATTACTTTGTGTATTTTATTTCATTACCACTGCTCTCAAAACGGTGAAGTAAAACATCGTGAGGAAACTGGCATGTTCTAGAACCAAAAATTCGAAGACATGACATTCACCAACCCGCACTGGGCCCGCGTGGTGGATTACGGCCCATTCCCTCTCCTAGGGAGGAGGCCTGAGTACCAGCAGTGGGAACATTAAAAAGGCTAGTGATGAAGATAGTATCAAAGTCCCCTGTTCTTACCTGACAAGTGTCCTTGTACTCGTCCCGGCGCTGGTACACCTTAGGAGGATCTCGGTCTCCGTAGCAGGACTGCGTCTGACCTTCGAAGCCTTTTGGCATAAGACGGAAAGGTTCGTACTTTTGAGAACACTCCAACTCTTCGATTTTTGTCAAGACAACCTGTGGAATAAAAAGATTTTTAATAGAGACGCGCCTACAAGTGGTTTCATCGAATAACCGAATAATATTCGGTTAAGTTCCTACTGAACCGAATTTATGGCCGGATAATTCGGTTCCTACATCCCCTCCCCCTTTTCTTTCAGTCAGTCTTCGATTACACGTATAAACAAAGTATTATACTTGTAACGACAGTTCTGCTGTGATCCTATGATGAGTTCTGATCAAATCATAATAATATTTCTATGGGGCCAACTTGGAAGCATAACCTTTCAATCAAAAACATAGTTTGCAAAATCGGTCACAATATAAAAAAAAAAAACATTCAGCCGAAGATAGAACCTCCTCCTTTTCGAAGTCGGTTATAAAACTGGGTTAGTGCAAGACGGACACGTGCGCTGAGGATTCCGTAGAAACTTACTGAAAAGAGTTCAAATCCATAATTGAGTAACAAAGATTTTTCAGAATCACATTTTTTTTTTGTGACATAAATACTAATTTACAAATTTCAGATTTATTCCTTTATCTACTTTTGCTATAAGACCTTGCTTCATGCCAAATTTGAGGATTCTAGGTCAACGGGAAGTCACCCTATGAATTTTGATTCCCTTGAAAGTGTCAAATTATAACACGGAGATTTATAATATTATATTTAATTTATTTATATGGCTTCTACCTCAGAGATTAAGCATTGCCATACAACGAGGCAATGCCGCCAGACTTTTGGGCACACTTCCAGTCGACAGCGATGCGGAGGAGTTTTATGACGTCATATTTAGCTAGGCCTTTAACGTTTTATTATTTTTAACTAGCTAATGTATTTTATAATTTAATTTGTTTAATTATTGTCCTTCAAAATATACATTTATTGCGACATAAGCGGCCATATCTTTTTTTCCGTTAACTTTGAAGTATGGTTTTTTCACAGCTTCAAGGGACCGCAGACCTAAGTATATGGTTTAAATTTCAACTCAATACCTCCTCGCATTCCCGAGATAAAGAGTTTTGACGAAGGGTCTAGACGAACGGTCAACAAAATGATCCTATAAGGGTTTTTTTAGGGGGGTAAAAATCATCCAAATGATATCCCCCTCCATTGGGCGGAGTGGGAGATAGTGATACTCTTTTTTTTTTTTTTCTATCCCATACTGTCCCACTGCTGGGCAAAGGCCTCCCTCCACTCCTTCCAATGTTCCCGGTTTTGAGCCACCTCTTTCCAATTCCCAAGGAAGACATCCAAGTCGTGATACTCTTACTGAATAAAAAACCCACCCCGTTCCTTCTTGCCTTTGATGAAATGAAATGAAATGAAATTTATTTATTTGCTAGAATATAGGTACACATAGGTATTAACATGTTGAAATATTTGATACCGGGGCTGCCGAGCTACCTATCGGAGCTAACCTTGGCCCCAGTAGGCTTCGACCCAGCTGGGCCCTGCTGATCCTATTAGGGTTCAGTTTTTCTTTTCAGGTATGAAGGTACGAAACCCTAAAAAAAAAATTTAAAATGCAACCAACCTTCTTCAAAGAATCACTCCAGTTCCCCTTGTCGTGAGTGAGCCCCCATCCTGTAGCTAGGACCTTGGAGTCGTTGACTTCACCGACGTGGAGACACGCTGGGACTGTGAACTGATCCAGCTCCATACTGCAAAATAAAATTCATTCATCACTAAGAGAATCATCGGCAATGATGCACTTGTAGAGTCGAAACTACAAAGCCTTGAGCATCGCCGCCGGGTTGCTAGTCTGTCGGTTTTCTATCGTTTACATTTCGGGGAGTGTGCACTGGAATTGCACAATCTAATTCCGCCAAGTCCGTTCCATCATCGGACCCCACGACGTACAGCGTTGCGCCACCGATACATTGTAGACATCCCACCCATACGTACAGCGTTGCGCCCCCGGTACATGGTAGACATCCCACCCATACGCACAAAGCGTTTTAGGAACACATTTATTATGCGTACAGCCCAGGAGTTGAATTCCCTGCCGGAGTCTGTGTTTCCTGATAGCTACAACTTAGAGGTCTTTAAGTCAAGAATGAATAGGTTATTTCTAGGCAAGCGTGCTCCATCGTCGACCACATCATCGCTTACCATCAGGTGAGATGGTGGTCAAACGCAAGCCTATCAATAATACTAAGTTTCTTTAAGGTTGTGTAGTATAATTCAGTGTCCGACCGCATGTTCGGTTTCAGTTTCGGTCGAGTTTCGGCAAAAAAAACGAGTATCGGTTTAATATCGGTTTCGGCGGCAAACCTGCCGAAACTGCGACCGAAACCGAAACTGCACTCGGGAGTTCTCGCGCTGTGGTCGATCATGTTAAATTCCTTCCAAGCGAGAAAGCAACGAATTTCGCCGTGTCCCCGTGCTTAATCATATCTTGACTCGCTTGTGTTTTCAGTTCGTTTTACCTACTCCCAAACTAAAATTAAGTGCAGTAAAATTCATAATAGTCAACGAATATAATACCTAAATTTAAAATGTATGCTATGTGATATACAAGCAAGGGATATGCGACTTTTCAGACCACCCGTATATACCACTATTTTTTAATTGGTAAAAAATAAATGGGGCTATACTTTACCCGTTCCTGATCATATATTTGTGTAGTCAGAAGTTAAAGAAAAAAAACGAAATCCCGAAATTGTACACGTAAACTCATAATGGTAAATTCATAATTGCATCAATCATTCATAACAATTGAAGGGTTAATTGGAAAAAGGTGTTATCTGACAAAATAAAAAAAACCGACTTTTTTGCATGAACATAGGTTTTAAATGATGGTAAATCGATCCATGGATTTAAAACACCCCAATTCTAATTCGTTACATAGTTGCAGATGCTATCAATGGTTTTAACTGTCAATCATGTGTATATTTCAGATTTGAAATGAGCTAACAGCAGAAATATTACCCGAGAATCGTAATAGTAGATTAACACCTTTGTCTACTTACCCCTTCAATTCCTAATAGCAAAAACAACGTGCAGTGTTTTTCAATTGTTTTTCATTCATATCAATAACCTGTACAATATTTCTGTAAATTGAGTGACATTCTGGGATATGAACAAACGCTAATAACTTTGCTGTTTATGAATATTATTTATTATGACTTTATATAAATAATAACAAGACCTTTTCCATTTGGACTCATTAAACAATCTGGGCATGTGCGAATCGGACTCGCGCACTGAGGGTTCCGTGCAAACTACAATTTCCGAATGGAGTCTCGAAGATTTTTCCGAATTGCAATTTTTTTTGTTACGTTCATAAAAACAAATTTACTGTTTTCAGAATTTTTCCTATACTTGTGCTATAAGATCTTGCTTTGTACCAAATTTCAGGATTCTGGGTCAACGGGAAGTACCTTATGAATGTCGATCTTTGAGAGTATCAAAATATACGTTTTTTTGCGACATAAACGGCCGTATCTTTTTTATTCGTAACTTAGAAGTTTGATTTTTTTCACAGATTGAAAAAATCTCTGGGACCGCAGACCTGAGTATATGGTTTTAATTTCAACTCGATACCTCCACGCGTTCTCGAGATACAGACAGACAGACGGACGGACAACAAAGTGCTCCTATAATTGTTCCATTTTTTCCTTTTGAGGTACGGAACCCTAAAAATGAGGTTGTATAGATACAATGCTTTGAATTTGTAACACTTACACTCTTTCAGTCTCTAATAAGGCAATGTCGTTGTATCTGCTGGGTGACTTGTAGTCCCGGTGAGCAGTGATGTTCTTCACTTTGTAGAGCTTAGACGTATCGTTTGCATCGCTGCGTTTCAACACTCCGATTGCAATGTACGACACGGGATCACTGAAAGCAATAAAAACTAAATTGAAAAAAAAAACACCACAAACATTTTAGGGTCAAAACTGCATTATTCGACTGGCCTGCTGGGCCTCAAGTCTGCTATTATAATAGTGTCAGAATGGTCTATCATTGATTTCATAATTGTTGATTTTGAAAAGTTTTGGTAATCTACTAATATAATGGCGTCATTATGACTTTCCGATGATCAACCACTGACACTCCATTGAAAGAAATGGCATAGAATGGTAATCTCGTACATAATGACAAATGAATATCTGACATATGTGGTAATCTGCAAAAATGTTGACAGTTCCTTTGATCAGTGACCTACCATTACGACGTCATTGCGCAGTTAGTGCTTTTAATAAGCTCGGTATTGTCATTCTACCACAATTCTCAATTCCATTGACCGATCAATGATCGATCATTATGAATTAGCAGATTACAAACTTTTAGCAAAATGACAATGGGATCGTGTTGGAATGACGAATTTATAAAAATAGAAGGCTTCGGCCCTTAGTCTAGTGGTTAGTGGTGCTGACTGCTACCCCGAAGGTATTTACCCAGGACAAATGTTCGTATGATGAGCACGATCATTTTGTTCAGTGTCTGGGTGTAATATCTATAATATGTATGTATTTAGAAATATATATGTGTGTTTATCAGTTGTATAGTTCTCATAGCACAAGCTCTGCTTAGCTTGGGACTAGACGGCGTTGTGTGATATTTATGAAAAAAAAAAAAAAAGACGGGTTGCACTCCGGGAGTGCCGGCAGAAGTGAAAACTTGATTATTAACGTTGAGCATGTTTGATATTTTGGAATGGTTAGGGAATAATTTTGCACCAATTGCTTTATCAGTATAAAAGTACTATCATTTATGTGGTAGAATACAATATTCATTTATTGCGCTATCGTACACAAACATGACAATTTATATTACATTAAAAATTTAACACTTTAAAACTATTACAATTATTTTACATTAAAAAGTTTATCTCTCCGAAAAACTACTGAGGTGTCAAGGGACACCCGGATGGAACGAAGTTCCGTTCTGGCTTGCTTTCTATAAGAGAGAGAAAGAGAGAAAGACAGAGAAACATGCGCACGCCGCACGGCTTACAATAGCTTACTATAGAAAAAGTGTCGTTACAACTTTTCGTGAGAATTTTTTCCGTCTAGCCAATACAATATAACTAAAAAATACTATCCTATTTTATGTACATTTTGACAGCACTATTTCAACATCTTCGAAACCATGAAAACGACACTCATGACGAAAAAGTTGATAATTTCTGACATCCGCCATCTTAGATTTACATTTTGACAGCACTATCGGCTTCAACAACCTCGAAAACCATGAAAAAGACACCCATATCGAAAAAGTTGATAATTTATTGCAGCCACCATCTTAGATTTAAATTTTGACAGTACTATCGGTTTCAACACCCTCGAAAACCACGAAAACGACACCCATGAGGAAAAAGTTGATAATTTCTTGCAGCCGCCATCTTGGATTTACATTTTGACAATACTATCGGTTTCAACAGCCTTGAAAACCATGAAAACGACACCCATGACGAAAAATTTAATAATTTTTTGCAGCCGCCATCTTGGATTTATATTTTGACAGTACTATCGGTTTCAACACCCTCGAAAACCATGCAAACGACACCCATGACGGAAAATTTGATAATTTCTTGCAGCCGCCATCTTGGATTTATATTTTGACAGTACTATCGGTTTCAACACCCTCGAAAACCATGAAAACGACACCCATGACGGAAAATTTGATAATTTCTTGCAGCCACCATCTTGGATTTATATTTTGACAGTAGTATCGGTTTCAACACCCTCGAAAACCATGAAAACGACACCCATGATGAAAAAGTTGATAATTTCTTGCAGCCACCATCTTGGATTTATATTTTGACAGTACTATCGGTTTCAACACCCTCGAAAACCACGAAAACGACACCCATGACGAAAAAGTTGATAATTTCTTGCAGCCGCCATCTTGGATTTACATTTTGACAGTACCATCGGTTTCCACGCCCTCGGAAACCATGAAAAACTACACCCATGACGGAAAATTTGATAATTTCTTGCAGCCACCATCTTGGATTTATATTTTGACAGTACCATCGGTTTCAACACCCTCGAAAACCACGAAAACGACACCCATGGCGAAAAAGTTGATAATTTCTTGCAGCCGCCATATTGGATTTACATTTTGACAGTACTATCGGTTTCAACACCCTCGAAAACCACGAAAACGACACCCATGACGAAAAAGTTGATAATTTCTTGCAGCCGCCATCTTGGATTTACATTTTGACAGTACTATCGGTTTCCACGCCCTCGAAAACCATGAAAACGACACCCATGACGGAAAATTTGATAATTTCTTGCAGCCACCATCTTGGATTTATATTTTGACAGTACCATCGGTTTCAACACCCTCGAAAACCACGAAAACGACACCCATGGCGAAAAAGTTGATAATTTCTTGCAGCCGCCATCTTGGATTTACATTTTGACAGTACCATCGGTTTCCACGCCCTCGAAAACCATGAAAACGACACCCATGACGGAAAATTTGATAATTTCTTGCAGCCACCATCTTGGATTTATATTTTGACAGTACTATCGGTTTCAACACCCTCGAAAACCATGAAAACGACACCCATGACGGAAAAATTAATAATTTCTTGCAGCCGCCATCTTGGATTTACATTTTGACAGTATTATCGGTTTCAACACCCTCGAAAACCACGAAAACGACACCCATGACGAAAAATTTGATAATTTCTTGCAGCCGCCATCTTGGATTTATATTTTGACAGTACCATCGGTTTCAACGCCCTCGAAAACCATGAAAACGACACCCATGACGAAAAAGTTGATAATTTCTAGCAGCCGCCATCTTGGATTTATATTTTGACAGTACCATAGGTTTCAACACCCTCGAAAACCATGAAAACGACACCCATGACGAAAAAGTTGATAATTTCTTGCAGCCGCCATCTTGGATTTACATTTTGACAGTACCATCGGTTTCAACACCCTCGAAAACCATGAAAAAGACACCCATGACGAAAAAGTTGATAATTTCTTGCAGCCGCCATCTTGGATTTACATTTTGACAGTACCATCGGTTTCCACGCCCTCGAAAACCATGAAAACGACACCCATGACGGAAAATTTGATAATTTCTTGCAGCCGCCATCTTGGATTTACATTTTGACAGTACTATCGGTTTCAACACCCTCGAAAACCATGAAAACGACACCCATGACGAAAAATTTGATAATTTCTTGCAGCCGCCATCTTGGATTTATATTTTGACAGTACCATCGGTTTCAACACCCTCGAAAACCATGAAAACGACACCCATGACGAAAAAGTTGATAATTTCTTGCAGCCGCCATCTTGGATTTATATTTTGACAGTAAAAGTGTCGGTACAATTTTTCGTGAGAATTTTTTCCGTCTAGCCCCCTTTCACAACGCGCGATAAGGGATAGCTGTCTACTCTCCATCCGTCTTACGCTTTTTCGATCAGGTCACGTGTCCTGACGCTAGTTTAAGATTTTATACCCATTACAGAAAAAGTGCTCAACGCCGCTAAAGAAGTTTTCACTTCAAAAAACAAATATGCGGATGTCCGCGCGGATACAAAAGCGCTCGGTTGTGGCTCGTGGGCATCCGTCGCGGATCGCGGGCCCCGCGCTCCCTTTTTGCTACGTAACAAATAATAAGTTCTCCATCGACACTACTACATGCACACCGTTAAAAGCCCTCGCCCACGGCGATTTTTTGTAGCGATGATATCGCGGGTTTCGTTAGCGCGCGACAGCGTCGCTACTAACACGCATTAGTCGCAATTGCAAGCGCTATAGAAAAAACGCCAACGCGCTACAGCATCGCGATTGCATCGATCCGAACGCGCTACAGCATCGCGACTGTATCGCTGCCAAAAGCCGCCGCCTCCTCATCACCCAGATGAGGACCCTAAAGTTGAACTACCGACACTGAACAGGTAATATTTTGGTATCCGCGACGGGGACTGTCGCACACGACACATGCGCTTTGTCACGCGATGGATGCTCGTCGCGGGCGTCCGCTTAACGCAGTTTCGGCCCTTAGGAGGTCCAGAGACGCCCGTGTAATTAAAATTTTCTTAAATTTTAGCATTAAACAGGTCAGTAAGTTTCTTAAAATATGAGTGGCGATGGTGGACGGAGGACGGTGGACGTGTGCCCCGCCTGGTCGGAGCACCACCGTGTTCTCGTAGGGGTGAGCGACAGAGGCAAACTCTCGCGCCGGACTTTGGTACAGGCCATTGTCCGGAGTGTTGAGGAATGGCAGGCGGTTGCCAGTGCCAAAAACAGTAAATTGCTTGCCTAAAAGTGGTAGGGATAGGAGTGGATTGTCGAGTACACCCGACTATGAACGTAAGCGCAGCCTTCGTGCAGCTACTACTTCGTGACGTCATCAATACTTCCTCACGCTTTCGAGCAGCGAGCCATACCAGCCAGCACCCACGGCTATAAAGGGTGTCGTGACCACCAGCATGCCTACCTGGTCATCACCCTCAGCCTTATCAGCGACCTTGGCTAAGCACACCGCATCTTCGGCCAGCACATGAAGAGCTATGGAGAACTTCACCTGGTCGATGCCAGCAGTCGAGCTGTACGTCGCACAGCACCGCTCTGACTCACTGGAGCCAGCAGCACTATTCCGACTCGCTGAAGCTTGTAGCATCATCCTGACTCACCAGGGCATTACCGCAGACAGTTCCGACTCACCGAGAACTATGCGGCATTCGGTTCCAACTCACTAGAACCAAACTATCACTGGTCTGGTTCGCATCAAGAAGCATCAAGAACCATCAATCTCCGATCTCCAGAGGGGAGTGATGTAGCGACATCTCTGACGTCACATAAAAACTAATCCTGCATCGAGCCATTAAAGTTCTCTACGCGATGTGAACATATGAAAGAGCCCGAAATCATCTATCAGGCAGTTTTACCCACATGACATAACACCCATCTGGTCAGAAGATCCTCCCTTTCCAACGAAGGTATGTGGAACTTTGCTCTCTGTTCTGCTTACCTTTTTTTTTTATGGTGGGAAAAAATCATCCAATGACATCCCCCGCTCTTGGGCGGAGCGGGAGATAGTGTCAGACTCTTACTGACTAAAAGACCCACCCTGTTCCTTCTAGCCTTCATACCGGGGCTCGAGCGCCCTTTCGGATAACCCTGGCCCCAGTAGGCTTCGACCCGGCTGGGTCCCTGCTGTTGCTGACAACTCCTTGAGGCGCGCGGGAACAGTGCGCGCCGTCGACGATTTGGGCTCGGTCCGGACAGTTACCGGACGGCCGAACAGCGAGCTACCCACTGCTCACTGTCCGCGAGCCCGCGCCTACGGTGGCCGGAAATCGGGATCAGAATCCCGGCGCTGTTCTGCTTACCTCCAAAAGTGTGTTGAAAAGTTATTTGGAATGATGATAATCACTCGTACACTCACTTTTTTTTCAAAGATGTGCAATGCCCCGCAGTCAGGACAAACCGCTCACTGATGATAGCTCCACCACAGAGCCATTGAATTGAGTTTAACTGCCCAAAGCCAAGCATAACCTGAAAATAAAAGATTCATCATCATTATCATCATCATTTCAGCCGAAAGACGTCCACTGTTGGACATAGGCCTCCCCCAAGTGTCGCCATAATGAACGGTCCTGAGCATCCCGCGTCTATCGGATTCCCACATTTGGTCCACCTTGTAGGAAGCCTTCCGGCGTTACGTCTTCCGGTATGTGGTCACCATTCTAGAACCTTTCGGCCCCAACGGCCATCTGTTCTGCGAGCAATGTGCCCTGCCCATTGGCACTTAAGTTTGGCGATCCTTCGTGCTGTGTTGGTAACCTTGGTTCTTCTGCGGATATCCTCATTCCTGATTCGTACATGCAAAGAATATAGCCAAGTATAGCCATAAAAGATTAGTAGATATTATTATCGTTAAGAGGCTGCTTTTCCACTCGCCTATCGTGCTCGATGTTGGCATGGTTTAAAAGCTTGTTACTTCATCTAAAGCAATAAAACGCGATGTTTGATGAAGAGGACACGACGTACAGCGTTGCGCCACCGGTACATGGTAGACATCCTACCCATACGCACAAAGCGTTTTGGGAACACATTTATTGTGCGTACAGCCAAGTAGTGGAATTCCCTGCCGGAATCTGTGTTTCCTGATAGCTACAACTTTGGAGTCTTTAAGTCGAGAGTTAATAGGTTACTTCGAGGCAAGCGTGCTTCATCGTCGACCACATCATCGCTTACCATCAGGTGAGATGATGGTCAAACGCAAGCCTCTCATTAATAAAAAAAAAGGGGGAACGCGAAAAAAAAAAGATAACTCAGTAATTCCGTGATTTACTCGAATATTTTACAAAACTTGTTCCAGGAAATACGTGTTTTTTTTTTAATATTGATAAAATTTGCAAGGCTTCTATGGTCATACTTTTTTGCCTTTTTTAGTAAATTATGAACTGTCAAAGTTCATGCTAAATAGCAGATTTTCAGAGGTCTTTACCGGATTAGTGTTACTTCTAGGTAAGCACGCTCCATCATCGCCTTCCACAAAAAAAAAGAAACTTACCATGTGAGGGAACTCATACTGCATAGCATCAGTTCCTCCGATGATCAGCGCATCAGTAATGTGATGACAATGGCTCTGTCTGCTCCAGGATCCCAGGAGGTCCACTCCTCTCGCACAGGGGTATACATATTTTTGTTGGTATTCTATACATTCTGAAAGGATATAAGATGTTTGGTGAAAGAAACGTCATATCAAGCGTGTTGACGCGGCAAAGGTGACCCGTTTGGCGCTGGGCTTGCGGACGGCGAGCAATGGGTAGCTCTCTGTCCGACTGTTCGGTAAACGTCCGGGCCGAGCCCAAGTCGTCGACGGTGCGTATAACTGTTCCCGCGCGTCTCAAGGTGTTGTCAGCAACCGTAGGGGCCCAGCAGAATCGAAGCCTACTGGGGCCAAGAGTCTGCTTTTGAAAGGAAGGCTCAGCCCCAGTATGAAAGGCAACGAAGGAACAGGTTGGGTTTTTTAGTCTGTAAGGCCGCGTACAGATTTGCAAAACGTATCATGCAATGTAACATGAAAGGAGCATTTCATAAGTGTGGAGGTACGGCGCGCACATGGCGCGCACGAACCGAGCGTGACATGCTCGCATCTGTTTCCAGCATGCGCGCGGCAAACATAGCTCAGTCTGTCGAGAACACGCGAAGAGAATGGATTGTGATGACCAGCTGGCTTCTTCTTGTTCTGTACTCAATTAACTGCTTTACTTTTTCTTCACTCCATGATTCGCCTCTGCAGTAGGTGTGTTTTCTTCCATGGTTCACGCGCGTTCCGCAGTACAAACACACACAACCCGTCCACACTGACGCTCCGTGCGCACTGCGCGCTCCTTTGTGTTCGGCGAAAAAACCGACAAATGGCGGATCGCGGCGCGCACGAGTTGTAATGCTCTGTTCACGCGCGTAGTATGCGCGGTTCGTGCGCGCAAGGCGTCCACACTATGGGAATTTTGTTACATTGCATGATACGTTGCAACAATGTGGACGGCAAATTCTTTCATTGCGTGTTACATTTCATGTTACATTTCGTAAGTCTGTACCCGGCTTAAGAGTCTGACACTATCTCTCACTCCATCCAAGGGTGGTGGATGTCATCTAGATGATTTTTACCTAACGAAAAAAAAAATCCATAAGCTCATGGCCATTCATTTTTTTAAAGAGCAACCATGAAGTTTCTTTACGGTTCTTTCTCAAAGGAAACGACCAATTTGGAACCGCGCACTAGCTTCTGACGTGTTATAAGTGCCCATGTAGGCCTATGTGAAATAAAAATATTTGTTTTTTTTTTTAATCTTGGCGCGTAGTACCTGGCATTATTGAATTATTGAGTGTCCATGTCAAGCTGAACCTACTCATCATCATCATCATCATCATTTCAGCCGATACACATCCACTGTTGGACAGAGGCCTGCCCCAAGCGTCACCACAACGAACGTTCCTGTTCATCTCGCATCCACCGGTTTCCCGCAACCTTCACCAGGTCCACCAGGTCATCGGTCCACCTTGTAGGAGGCCTTCCAACGCTGCGTCTTCCAGTACGCGTTCTCCACTCCAGAACCTTTCGGCCCCAACGGTCATCTGTTCTGCGAGCAATGTGCCCTACCCATTGCCACTTATGTTTAGCAATTCTTCGTGCTATGTCGGCAACCTGAACCTACTGTCAAAAGCCTTCTGTCCAGTCTTCGCCGGAGTGTACTCTTCAGGTAGCTCTTCACATTGCTCCTCCACGGTCTCTTGACCTGGTGGTCTGAAATCAGGAAATACATTGAAAGTATGCATGCTGGTGTCCAAAGAAGTTTCCTACACAAAATAGGCTTTCAACTTTTGGAAAGGCTGGACTGAATGTTACTACAAAACTGCCATGTAAAGAAAAAACAGAGCAAGTGCGAGTCGGACTCGCGCACTGAGGGTTCCGTACAAACCTAACAACAAAAACAGTTCAAATCCCGAATGAGTTACGATTAGAGATGTGCCGTAACCGGCAATTTTGCCGTGAAGTGGGAATATTGGCGGAAATTTTGCCCGAAGTATGAATACCAAAACGCAAATCGTTGACGTAGTTCAGAAGGCTGCCCAACTTAAGTGGGACTGGGCTGGACATGTCTGCCGCATGCCTACCGAGCGGTGGGCCAGTAAAACGCAAAATTGGTGCCCTGAAATTGCACGACGGGGCTGCGGTAGACCAAGAAGGAGATGGCGGGATGACTTGGATGTCTTCCTTGGGAATTGGAAAGAGGTGGCTCAAAACCGGGAACATTGGAAGGAGTGGAGGGAGGCCTTTGCCCAGCAGTGGGACAGTATGGGCTAGTAAAAAAAAAAAAAAAAATTAAAAAAATGAATATTGGTGGCAATATTGCCAGCAATATTCCCATATTACCAGCAATATTCCCATATTGCCAGCAATATTCCCATATTACCAGCAATATTCCCATATTGCCAGCAATATTCCCATATTACCAGCAATATTCCCATATTACTAGCAATATTCCCATATTGCCGGTAACCGTGCGTCTCTAGCTACGATGATAGACCTATTTAACACCTACTTCTCATTCTTACCTCAATCACCAATAACACCGTGGATTTTAAGATCGGGTAAGATAGGTACGTGGAAAGTACGGTAACGAGGGAAATCTAAAATATTGACTATCATATTCATTGAAATAATCAGTTGTATTCAGATTTCGATATATTTACATAGTTTGACGAAATTTTTTTGCGTTCTAGTACGGGATCCTCAAATTTAAATGGCAAGGGGCAGGGCACCTTGCCCGCAGAACATATGGCCGTTGGGGCCGAAAGGTTCTGGAGTGGCGACCGTGCACCGGAAAACGCAGCGTTAGAAGGCCTCTTACAAGGTGGACTGATAACCTGGTAAAGGTTGTAGGAGTTCGATGGATGTGGTGAGTTCATTGTGGCGACACTTGGGGGAGGCCTATGTCCAATGGCCTATGGACGTCTATCGGCTGAAATGCGCGGCCCCTAAATGCGTGAGGCCTGTAGCATTTGCTACTCTTGTTAGATGGCTAATCCGCCACTGAACGCGACGGATATATTTGACGTAGGCACAAAATAGATAGGTACAGAAGACAATCTCATGTATGTACTTCACTTTTTATACCTACGCTAGGCGATCGCACACACGGACGCGCGTTGCTCCGAACTGTATGAGCGCGACCGGGCGATTGAGTCGAGATGTCGTGACTCGTGTCCGTGTGCGGTGTCTATGTGTGCGTTGCTCGAGCGCGCTTTGTATGTATGTAGATTAACTTCTGTACAGTTGCCATCACGGATCTTGAGCGGTTGCGCAGAAGTCAAATATTCGGTTTCTTTAGTAGTGCGAAGTGAGACGCGGGGGCGGGGAGTGTCAGTGATTGGCTTGCCGCGCCATCGCGTCATAGACGTCACTCCTAATTCGTTCCATGCGTTGCTGCATGTATCTAACAACAAAGACGATCGGCTCGCCAATGTATGGAATGCGCAAAGCGATCCCCACTCTGACGCCGAGCGTTCAAGATCCGTGATGGCAACTATACCTATCTATTTTGTGTCCGAAATGTATGAGCGCGACCGAGCGATTGAGCCGAGATATCGTGTCTGTGAGCGGTGTCTATGTGTGCGTTGCTCGAGCGTGCTTTGTATGTAGATTGTCTTCTGTACCTATCTATTTTGTGACGTAGGCAGCTAAAAAAATTGTTAACTTACCTTGTAGGTCCTGTAGGTTTTTCAGGCGTTTCTGGTTTCCAGCCCACACAGCAAACAATTGGATTGTTGTTTTCATTTGAACAAATCTGTTGAAAAAGAAAAATGGAAAAATCCTTTTAACCGATTTTAACTTTTAGTACGTTGGTGGCGTGACAAATGGCGGCTGCAGTAATGGTGGTTGGTATTGTAACCACTTTTTGCTTTTAATGTAATCCTTATGGCGAAGAAATAGAAGTTAAAATCGGTTGAACAGACAGTAAAAAAGCTTTCTTTAAATTCGCGAATAGGGTATAGTGTTTGACTGCGATCCCACCTGATGGTAAGCAGTGATGCAATCTCTGATGGTGAAGCGCACTTGTTTATGAGCCAATTCACTCTACCTACTTGTTTACTACGCTTTCTCAACGCGAATGCGAAGCGATGCGGCTCGAACTGAACAAACTATTGATACTATTGACTGATCTGTTGGTCTGTGGCCCTGACTGTTATGCCGCAGGTTGTAGGTTCGATTCCCACCCAGGAGAAATGTTTGTGTGATGAGCATGATCATTGCGTTATGTGAAAGTTGTGGATTAGTATTATTGTGGATTATTAATGCATAAATTCCAAGAAATTGTTGAGTATTATTTACCTCAAATTATTATTCAATTAAATACTAAATTATCGTAACATTAATTTTAAAGCTGGTTTTCCCTAAACAGTTACGTGCGTGGAGTCGAATACACGGTAATTATTTTAAATTACAACTTATGCCAACTCAGAAAAGTAATTTCAAAACTACAATTATTCGCTTCTTTAGTACTCATATCACCGTCAACAGGAACAGCTACTTAGAATTTAAATGTAAAAGCAAGTTGCTAAATAATGCAACGTGTTATTGGTCTTAGTACTGTCCATTGCGGAAAATTGGTATGCCATCAAAATTTTCTTTTCATTCATTCGCCGTGCCCTCGAGGGAGGCGATCGGCGGCGGCGATCTCTCGCGCCGGGTACAGGCCATGGTCCGGAGCGAGGAGAAGTGGCAGGCGGACGCCTCCTTCTGCGAAGCAGTAAAGCTAGCAAAGGAGGAGGCCGACCGCATCAGGCAAAGGCGCTCTCAGCGCCTCAGCCGCCGCCGGGATTCCGACCCCGATTTCTGGCCACCGTAGGCGCGGGCTTGCGGACGGCGAGCAATGGGTAGCTCGCTGTCCGACCGTCCGGTAACTGTCCGGACCGAGCCCAAGTCGGCTCACGCGCCTCAAGGAGTTGTCAGCAACAGCAGGGGCCCAGTTGGGTCGAAGCCTACTGGGGCGCGGGTTAGTTTCGAAAGGTAGTTCAGCCCCGGTATGAAGGCACGAAGGAACGGGGTGGGTTTGTAGTCAGTAAGAGTTTGACACTATCCCCCGCTCCGCCCAAGGGCGGGGGATATCATTTGGATGATTTTTGCCCAACAAAAAAAAATTACATCAAAAACATAACTTGTAAAAAAACCAAGGTTCACAACTCAGTTTTTCTGCCGTAAAAATTTGTAAGATCCACATAGTACCAAGTCGATACCCCGCCGAGGACAGCGGATACCTTCAGCCAGACCGTCGCAGCGTGAAGACGCACTGAAACAGTCCTACGTTTTGTTTTTTGTACCTACCCATTATTATAGTGCACTGTATCGAATTGTATTGAGAAGTAAACTGATTCAGTTCCTAGCCGTTTTTTATTCATTGCACGATATCCACATAGGCCTACTTGGTAGATTATCAGAAGAGCTCGAACCATCCCGACGAGCTGATAAAAAGACATTCAATTACATTGTTTAGTTCGATTGCAAAGTCTATATATTTCATTAAAACAGAAGATTTAGGCTACTCATTTTATACATACCGAAGTAGTAGGGAGTCGAAAGTGGCCTGAACTGTTTCGAGAAAAGGTTGGTACGGCCGTGACGCTTTTTTGCTCGCCTTGGCGGGGGCTCTGCCGTGCCCACTATTATGGGCCTTATTATTATGGGCATTTATTCTAGTCTTAAGAGCCAAGAGCCTTCTCCACCCATCAATCATCAACCTTAGTATGGTTTAAAAGCAACAATCTGCCTCGCCATACAAATTGTCCTATCAACTTTATCATTTTGTACGGTGAGGCTGATTTTTTTTTTTCACTTCCTGAAAAAAAGTCTTGTGGAAGGTTGTTCAGTTTCGTCTACTGAGCAAGCCCTTAAACTTTGTGGAGGGCTGTCCCTTACACCTTGTATACAGGGTTATTTGTAAAACAATAGCAACCTCTCATGACTATGTTAAGAACATCATAAACAACCACTTTTGTTCTATGACTTTTCAAAATGTATCATATTTTAGTTCATCAGATTTTCATACAAAAATAGAAATATTTAAATTGAACGTTCTAAATATTACGAAGTCTAAGCGAAGCAAGCGATAGTACAATAGCGGAAAAGGTGGAGCGGGTGGTGGGGGTGCTTGATGCGCTTGAGTCGCATCTTTCAGATCGACGTAGGTAGGTATAGTAAAATAAAGTGCTAAAATGTGTTAGATAGAACAACGAAATCTTGTAGGTGTGTTTTTAGTAAATATGTTATGCTTTGTAAAAAGATATAGAACAAAAGTTGTTATTTATGATGTTAGTAATACAGTCCTACAATGTTGTTAGTGTTTTACAAATAACCCTGTAAACGCAGGCGAAGCCACGGGCAACAGCTAGTCAATAATAAAAACAAATACCTGATTTGTCCTGTTCATTTTAATATCTTCTTGAGCGCTCGTGCAATTACTTAAGCTAACACAAACGCCTTCCGCGCCATCTTTGTAGCAAAGGTCACCTGTGGCCAAATTGAAAACAGTATTATTTATACACTTCTTCTTCCTTCTCTGTGACGATCTTTCGATCTATTTTAATATATTAGTGTAGGCTACATGTTCAAATTCTTTTTGAAAAAAAAAAACGACACTAAAGTCATTAAAAACCCACCTTCAAACTGGAATTGGCAGATCACAGCACTTATAAATAAAAGAAACACTTTTAAAATCATAGTTTTTTTTTGTTTAAAATCAAAATCTTCACAAGTTATAATTTTTGTAAACACCGACTTTCCGAACCTTTAGATTCTTTTCTTTCCGAAAAACGATTTTCCTACTTCATATTTTTTCTTTCAAAAAGAAAGAATTTTTTTATTTAATTTATGAAAACGATGCTATTTTTTTAGACACGTCATGTCGCAGCAAAGCATGAACGCTTACTAACATGGGAAATATTAACTATGTATGAACTATGTATATATGACATAATAATATATCTTGTTTTTATTTTGTGCATCGATTTCTTAGTACTAGTTTTAATATGCACATATTAAAATCGAAGTCTGAGGATACGTTTCAATTAAAACTGAGCTAAGCGGAGCGGAACGGAGCGGAGCGAAGTTGAGTAGTGAAAAAAGACATGTGTTTGTGTGAGTGGGCAGGGCACATTGCTCGCAGAACAGACGGTCGATGGGGCCGAAAGGTTCTGGAGTGGCGATCACGTACTGGAAGACGCAGCATACAAGAGACAGATGATCTGATGAGGTTTTTTTTATGGTGGGAAAATCATCAATGACAACCCCCGGTCTTGGGTGGAGAGATAGTGTCAGACCCTTACTGACTAAAAATCCACCCCGTTCCTTCAAGCCTTCATACCGAGGCTCGAGCTATCTTTTCAAAAGCAGACCCTTGGCCCCAGTAGGCTTCGATCCTGCTGGGCTCCTAAGGTTGCTGACAACACCTTGAGGCGCGCGGGAACAGTTATACGCACCGTCGACGACTTGGGCTCGACCCGGACGTTTACCGGACGGTCGGACAGAGAGCTACCCATTGCACGCCGTCCACCCCGTTCCTTCGAGCCTTCATACCGGGGCTCGAGCTATCTTTCAAAACTAACCCTGGCCACGGTAGGCTTCGACCCAGCTGAGCCCCCACTGTTGCTGATAACTCGTTGGTGGTCCTAGTACCGAACCTTGCGGAACACCGCACGACATCTCTCGACGTTTCCAGTCTCCCTGGTGACCGGGGTATCTGATGATGGTTTTTTTTTTTTTTTTCATCTGTTATAAACTAGTACTTGACTGCGATCCCGCCTGATGGTAAGCAGTGATGCAATCGTTGATGGTGAGGCGCACTAGTTTATTAAGAGCCTATTCACTCTAGCCTTGAAGACACCCAAATTATAATCAGACGGGAAGACCGCAGCAGGCAAACTGTTCCAGTCCTTTGATGTACGCGGTATAAATGACGAGGCGAAACGCTTAGTCCGGACCGTAGGTGTTACAACAACGTAAGGGTGGATATTTGCCGTGCGTCGGTTTGTCCGATGGTAGAATTGAGATGGCGGAATTAAGTTATGCAATTCCTGCGCACACTCTCCAAAATGCAATCTGTAAAAAACCGAAAGGCTGGCGGCGTGGGAAAACGGATGCAACTGTTCGTTGTGGCGACACTTGTGGGAAGCATATGACCAACAGTGGACTTCTTTCAGCTGTAATGATGGTGATGATGGGACGGAATGAATTTGAGCTAGCCATTTCGTGTTCTTCGGTCGGCACACATGACTCGAGGCCGTATGTTCATTTGATTTACTTGAAAGTCCGCTCAGCTCCACTTCGCTCTAACTCTGTTTGGTGTTGTGGTGTGTAAAATTTTGCGTAAAATTTATTTATTTATCGCCATACAACTGCCTTTACAGGCCTCCACCCAATGCAACAGTGCAGTTAGTATTTATTTACCTATGTCTAATTAAAAACTAATCTAACCTAGCTAAATTTATCCGTTAACAAAATATAATAATTTTTGATCAATAAAATATTACTCACTAGCTGTCCGCCCGCGACTTCGTCCGCGTGTACTTTGGTTATTGCACTCTAAACGTGTTTTCCCGTAGGAATAAGATGTTTTTCCGGGATAAAAAGTAGCCTATGTTCTTTTCCATGTCAAAGGCTATATGCATACCAAATTTCATCCAAATCCGTTCAGCCGTTTTTGCGTGATTAAGTAACAAACATCCAAACATCCACACTTTCACATTTATAATATTAGTTAGGATTTATACTATCAACATTCATTTAATGTGTTGTGTCGGGTGAGTGGATATTTTAAACTCTGTGATTGCCTCATTTTCGGTTCACTCCACACCTCTCCGTTCCGCTCCTCACAGCTTCGCTCCGCTCAGTTCCGCGCCCGTGGAAACACACCCTTAAATATTTGCAAAGAAGACTCGTTTTTACTTTTTTTTTTTAGATATTTGAATGTTAATAGATTTTATGACTTTCCAGATATAGATCTCGGTCGTGTCCAATGTTATCTAGCAAACTACACTAATAAAGAATTTAAGTTGTCTTTAGGGTTCCGTAGCCAAATGGCAAAAAACGGAACCCTTATAGATTCGTCATGTCTGTCTGTCTGTCTGTCTGTCTGTCCGTCCGTATGTCACAGTCACTTTTTTCCGAAACTATAAGAGCTATACTGTTGAAACTTTGTAAGTAGATGTATTCTGTGAACCGCATTAAGATTTTCATACAAAAATAGAAAAAAAGCAATAAATTTTGGGGGTCCCCGTACTTAGAACTGAAACTCAAACATTTTTTTTTCATCAAACCCATGCGTGTGGGGTATCTATGGATAGGTCTTCAAAAATGATACTGAGGTTTCTAATATCATTTTTTTCTAAACTGAATAGTTTGCGCGAGAGACACTTCCAAAATGGTAAAATGTGTGTCCCCCCCCTCTAACTTCTAAAATAAGAGAATGATAAAACTAAAAAAAATATATGATGTACATTACTATAAAAACTGCCAACGAAAATTGGTTTGAACGAAATCTAGTAAGTAGTTTTTTTTTAATGCGTCATAAATCGAAAAAAAATACACTATTATTAAAACATCGATCAAAGTTACAACACATTACAAGAGCTTTTATATTATGTTACTTGCTGCTACGGAACCCTTCATGGGCGAGTCCGACTCGCACTTGGCCGGTTTTTTTTGTTTGTAGGAGGTAATTTCTGAAAGTAGTAGTCCGATTACTTGAATTTTTTCACCGATATGAAGCTGCTTTATTCCTGAGTGACTTATCATCATCATCATCATTTCAGCCAATACACGTCCACTGTTGGACATAATCCTCCCCCAAGCGCCGCCACATCGTACGTTCCTGTGCGTCCCGCATCCATCGGTTTCCCGCTACCTTTACCAGGTCACCGCTCCACCTTGTAGGAGGCCTTCCAACGCTGCGTCTTCCGGTACGCGGTAGCCACTCCAGAACCTTTCGGCCCCAACGGCCATCTGTTCTTGTGTGACTTATACTATATTTTATTTATGTACACGGGTAAAGTAGGGGGCAAAAGTAGTGATAAATATAATACTTATATACCTACCACTATTTTTATAATTAGGTAATACAAAAAAATTGGGGCTTTGTCCGTACGCGTTACTGATCATATCTGTGCAGTCAAAAGTAAAAAAAAATATGAATAATTTATCAATAATTCATCACAATTGCTACAATTTCCTCTCCTAGAGAGGAGGTCTGAGTACCAGCAGAGGAATATTATTTATTTATTTATTTAAGGACAACTAACAAAGCATACACCATTACACATGCTAAAGATTCAACATTGTTACATTATATAGTGTAGCCTTAATTAAAGGCTGCCACGGCATGCATTAAACATAGGAGGAGATAGGATCTAACTTATCTATTAACTTTTTGCAACCAATAAGAAAAAAAGAAGTATGATAGCAAAAACAAATTCTAAATATTTTAACATTTACACTTCTAAATATTTATTTATTTATTTGTTCATTTTTTTTTTTTTTTTTTTATTATTGATAGGCTCGCGTTTGACCACTATCTCACCTGATGGTAAGTGATGATGTGGCCGACGACGGAGCACGCTTGCCTAGAAGTAACCTATTCACTCTCGACTTAAAGACCCCTAGGTTGTAGCTATCAGGAAACACAGACTCCGGCAGGGAATTCCACTCTTTAGCTGTACACATAATGAATGTGTTTCCAAAACGCTTTGTACGAATGGGTGGGATATCCACCATGTACCGATGGCGCAACGCCGTACGTCTAGTGGTCCGATGATGGAACGGACTTGGCGGAATTAAATTGTGCAATTCCAACGCACACTCACCGAAGTGTAATCGATAGAAAACCGCCAGGCCAGCAACTCGGCGTCGATGCTCAAGGCTTTGGAGCTTTGACTCAACAAGCGCATCATCACCGATGATCCTCTTGGCTCGCCTCTCAATCGACATCATCATAATCATTTGTGATAATTTTGTCCTTTTCACTCACAGAAAGTATTTGAAAAGGACAAAATTCTCTTTTCACTCTTGTGATAATGCCGCAACACAGACTTAAATTTACGTAACGAGTAAGACCTAATTTTAACAAAAAAACATTAATTTCCTATTTTGTTTTTAGTTAAGATGCCACAGTTAATGAAGATACCGTTACTTTGAATGTTTCAGAGCAAAAAATAAACTATAATCACTTAAGTTTTTTTCTCAATGACGCATATAAGTCATTTATGTGATACAGGAAATTGTTAGTACATACATTTTTAATGGAAAACTTTGTAGTATCATTTTGTGAATTGTAATCTAAGTTCTGTATGAGGAAAACAAAACAGTTCCTGGGGCCCTGGTCTGCTATTATTATAAATTCGTCATTCCAACACGATCACATTGTCATTTTGCTAAAAGTTCGTAATCTGCTAATTCATAACGATCGATCATTGATCGGTCAGTGGTATCGTAATAGAGTTGTGGTAGAATGATAATATCGAGCATATTAAAACCAGTAACTGCACAATCACGTTCTAATGGTAGAATATTGATCAAATAAACTGTCAAAGTTTTAGCAGATTACCGCATACGTCAAATATTCATTTGTCAATATGTACGAGATTACTATTCTATGCCACTTCTTTCGATGGAGTGTCAGTGGTTGACCATTGGAAAGTCATAATGACGCCATTATATTAGTAGATTACCAAAATTTTTTTTTTTTTTTATTATGGATAGGCTCGCGTTTGACCACAATCTCACCTGATGGTAAGCGATGATGTGGCCGACGATGGAGCACGCTTGCCTAGAAGCAATCTTGTAAAAATCGACAATTATGACATCAATGATAGACCATTCTGACACTATTGTAATAGCAGACTTGAGGCCCTGGTTTTGTGGTTTGTTTTTGAGGTAAGAAATCATCCAGCGACTTTTCCTGCTCTTGAATGATTTTTCTGACTAGAACCAGACCTGTGTCCTTCAGATGCTTTTTGCGTTTAGGACCTCGGTTTTCGTTTCATAAATTCCCTGCCGGAGTCTGTTTTTTTGGTAGTTATAACCTAGGCCGTGGCGTGGTTAGTCCTAATGGTCCAATACCCAAATATTTTTGAAGTTTTTTTTTTCTACGAAATAGCTTCTACTAGCATAGTAACAGAGAAACATTTAGAATTTGTAAATGTTTAGGATTTGTTTTTGTTATCATATTTCTTTTTTTATTGGTTGGGTTAACGTCGATCAAAATGTTAATAGATAAGTTAGTTCATATCTCCTCCTATGTTTAATGCATGCCGTGGCAGCCTTTAATTAAGGCTAATGTAAACATATTGAATCTTTAGCATGTATGGTCGTTGTCTATGCGTTGTCTTTAAATAAATATAAATTTTAAAAAAAATGCATAATTTCGTCCTGCTGTCACACCCATGCTATGTAAAAAAGAATTAAACTGTGGGGTTTTCTTGATAGCAATAATATCATTATTTATCATATACACAAAAATGTTAATATATGATGTCATCAGAGTTAATTGGTGTTATAATTTTGCTATTAAAGTGAGTCTGACGCGACGCAGATAAGACGCGAAGACATGAAAAACTTGTTTGTTGGTCATTTATAAAGGTGTATATATGCTTGCGATTTATACAATATTAGTTTTAGTACGTAAGAAATTCGAAACACGTGTTTAATATTTTTACGTAAACAATCTGTGTATAAAACTTCATAACTGTATCATGAAAAATCATAGCTTATTATGTTGGCGAAATCTGTATAAATTGTACTGTATATCTATAACCAGAAACTTAATAAATGCTTCATCATTTTAACACCAATAACATCTTACACGATAAACAGTATGGTTTCACCAAAGGACTTTATACAACTGACGCTGGTGTCTCCTTACTAAAACACATTTTTAATGCGTGGGAGGAAGCACAAGATACTATAGGCATATTCTGCGACCTGTCTAAGGCGTTTGATTATGTGGTTCATGAAACATTACTCCTGAAACTAGAGCATTACGGACTAGGCAAAACAGCGTTAAGCTTATTAAAATCGTATTTGAATGACAGACAGCAACTAGTTCAAATAAACGGTGTCAATTCGTCGGGATTAAATGTGAAAATGGGGTACCCCAAGGTTCAATTTTAGGTCCTTTTTTTATTTTTAGTTTATATTAATGATTTACCCTATTTGTTGAAAAATAAACTTAATATGGTGTTGTTTGCCGACGACACTTCTTTGATTTTTAAGATAAATAGAAGGACTAATAATCTTGACAATGAAAATAACGCCTTAATGCAGGTCCAAAACTGGTTCACTGCTAATAATCTAGTTCTAAATGGGGATAAAACTAAATGCATAAGTTTTTCCTTATCAAATGTCAAAAGTAGTAATTGCGACATAGTATTGAACAATGAGAAACTAGAATTTGTTGATAAAACAGTTTTCTTGGGGATTACGCTTGACTCTAGGCTACAATGGGGTCCTCACTTAACATCTCTTGCAGGATGGCTTAGCTAGGCTGCATATGCTGTTAGAAAAATCCGCCAATTTACGGATGTTGATATTGCTAGGCTAGTCTATTTTAGTTATTTTCGTATTATCATGTCATACGGTATCTTACTGTGGGGTCGGGCTGCAGACATCAAATCAATATTTATATTACAGAAAAGAGCCATCAGAGCTATTTACAATCTCCGCCGGTGCGATTCTATAAGGGAACTGTTTAAGGATATTAACATCATGACGGTGCCTTGTCAATATATATATATGAAAACATCATGTACGTTAGAAAAAAATCTTCATCTTTTTAACAAAAGAGGCGATAGACATAACTATGTTACAAGACATAGGGACCAATTAGTTCAACCAGGCTTCAGATTGGCTAAAGTGGCCTCTTCTTTCATGGGGTACTGTTTAAAATGCTATAATAAAATACCTCCCCAAATATTAGAACTCAATGAAACGAAATTTAAATCTTGTATTAAACGCACACTATGCAGGCAAGCATATTATAAGTTGGAGGATTATATTCAAGATAAAAATGCTTGGCTCAATGCTGGTCAACCCTAACGTGTGATATATCGTTGGATAGGTATTTAAAAATGAATAGGGGTTTACTCAAATCATTTTTTGATAATGTCAATAATTTCGGAAATAATCGCTCCAAAAGTAAAAAACAATGTGTCCTAAAATATGAAAAAAATCTGAAAAGTAGAACTTTATAAGGACTTTCTAGGAAAATCATTTTGAACTTGATGGAAAGAACAGTTTTTGTACAAAAAGACAAAAAGGTTCTACAAAATAATTTCTGGACTAAGTTTGTAGTATAATCGTATAAGCAAGCATTTTTTTAAACTCATATGTGGGTACACTTATTGTGACGGACGGGAAACTACTGAACCCTACACTGAGCGTGGCCCGACACGCTCTTCGCCGGTTTTTTTTACAAAACACGTGTTAATCTTTTATACATTTAGCTAAACGTCCACTTGAAAATTAATTAAAAATATGTCATTTTTTTCACCTATAATTTGAGTTTAAAGATTTATGCATCAATCTACCCCACTTCCCCCTACTGGACACGTATTTCGGGTTTTGCATAATCTAAACCTAATGTATATGTATATAAATTAGTGTGATGAATCGCACACCGTCTTCTAGACTCGTCTTAACATCGACCTAATACACTATTTATGATTTTCCTTTAGTCCCCGTCTGAACTTGCCAATAGACGGACGTATTTTATTTACTTACACATAAATTAAACAACTATTTAACATCCAATTTGTTTTTCCAAAAACTATTACAGTTTCTATGTGTTTAATACAGTAAAAAAACATGTTTTTGAAAGTTTTTTTCATATTTGTGTTCGTATTGGTTAGTGACGCTCAATTTGAAGGTATGTTATCTTATATTTTGTTTTGTTTTTTTTGTTAACTTGACCTTACATAAAAAAAAAAAAACAGTTTTTGCATATATTTGTGAATTGTCTTTACTCTAATGACTTAAGTAGCTAAGTATAACGGTAAACATAACAAAATGTCTCTGCCAGAGTCTGTTTCCTGATAGCTACAACCTAGGAATCTTTAAGTGAAAAGTGAATAGGTTGCTTCTAGGCAAGCGTGCTCCATCGTCGACCATATTTTTGCTTACCATCAGGTGAGATGGTGGTCAAACGCGAGACTGTCTACACTAATATTATAAAGAGGTAAAGTTTTTTTTTTTTTTGTTTGTAGGAGGTAATCTCTGGAAATACTGGTCCGATTGTTAAATTTTTTTCACTGACAGAAAGCTGCTTTATTCCTAAGTGACATATCTTATGTATGCGGGCGAAGCTGCGGGCAAATGCTAGTCTCTAATGAAAACCAAATAAAAAAAATTGTTAGCCGTATAAAAATATACTATACTAGCGGCCCGTCCCGGCTTCGCACGGGCAATAATTATAGCCTATGTTACTCAGGGTGAATGTAGCTTTCCAATGGTGTAAGAATTTTTGAAATCGGCACAGTAGTTTTTGAGTTTATTCGTTAATACAAAAATACAAATCTTTCCTTTTTATAATATTAGTAGGTATAGATTTTACAAAAGACAAAGAGGGTACATTTGACGACTCATGAAAGTATTTTTATTTTTGTTTAGATGATTAATCGACTTCGAAAAGGAGGAGGTTCTATGTTCGGCTGAATATATGTTTTTTTTTTTTATGTATGTTCACCGATATCTCGGTCAATTGTGGACCGATTATGATTTTTTTTTATTTTTTATTAAAAGTTTATGCTTCCAAGTTGGTCCCATAGAAATATTGTTATGAACTTCGAAGATATGGAACAGAACTCCTCATAGGATCTAGGATCACAGCAGAACTGTGGTTACAAGTAAAATTGTTTTGTTTATACGTGTAGTCGATGACTGACTGACAGACTGACAGAATAGGGGGGGGGGGGGCGTATCGAACTGTAGCCCGATTCACGTAATCAAAACCGTAACGATATAGTAGCGATTTAGTCGTTTAAGACCATTTCCGTATTCACATCCATCAATCGAGATTGAACGACTCCGATTTTAAAGTCGTTTGATCAAAGAGTAGATTAAAAAAAACCGGCCAAGAGCGTGTCGGGCCACGCTCAGTGTAGGGTTCCGTAGTTTCCCGTCCGTCACAATAAGTGTTCCCACTTATGAGTTTAAAAAAAGGCTATTTGTTACGTTAACATACTAAGTACGGAACTCAAATAAATACGGAACCTTATAACGGGCCCGATAACTAAAACAGTATGCAAGTAGTAGAAATTTCAGCTTTCAGAAAGATGACGTCATTTCGCAACGCCATCTATCAAACCATTTATGAACTGGTTTTTACCTTAACATTTTGATAGATGGCGTTAAAAAATGAATTTTAATTTTGTTCTAAATTGCCTGAGCATGTTCCTGATAGAAGTTTAATGTAGTTATAAGATAATAACGCCAATGCCAAGGAGAGACCAACCGAACAATTCGATAATACCCGACCCCATCAACTCAGGAAAAATCCTAACAGTGCGAACGCGAAATAGCCCAGCGCCATATCTCGGGGAATTGGGTTACTAATTAATACATAGGTACCAGAAGAAATTTTCGGTGGTAATTTTGGATTGCGAGAACCGATTTTAATAATTCTTTTTTGTTTGAAAGAACATACGTTCAGGATAATAAAATATGTAAACGAAGTTAAAAAAAATGCTTGCATATACGATTGTACTACAAACTTAGTCCAGAAATTATTTTTTAGAACCTTTTTGTCTTTTTTGTACAAAAACTGTTCTTTCCATCAAGTTCAAAATAATTTTCCTAGAAAGTCTTTATAAAGCTCTACTTGTCAGATTTTTTTCATATTTTCTAAACTTATGGTTCAAAAGTTAGGGGAGGGGGGCATTGTTTTTTACTTTTGGAGAAAAGAAAGAAAGAAAAACGTTTATTTGTGCCTCACACAATAATATAAACTAAAAATACACAATAAAAAGAAAAAGAAAGATATAATCAGTGCGAGGCCAAAAAGGCACCTAACTCAGCATATGCTACGTTATTTATAACGATAAATAACGCAGCGCTGATATTCTGTTAGGGCCTGCTGTGACGTCACGAACATATCTACGGATGTTACATAACAATAGTCTTTCAAAAAAGAACAAACAAAGAAGAGATAGAATATATATATATATGTATATAAAATTCGTGAATTTATATGTGCGTAATATATAAATATAGTGCATATAAGAATAATTAGTAAATCATAGACCGACGCGACGCCTAATCGCTGGAGCGATTATTTCCGAAATTATTGACATTATCAAAAAATGATAAACCCCTATTCATTTTTAAATACCTATCCAACGATATATCACGCGTTAGGGTTGAAATTAAAAAAAAAATAACTTCCATCTTTACATATAGGGGGACCCTAATAAAACATTTTTTTTCAATTTTTATTTTACCACTTTGTCGGCGTGATCGATATACATATTGGTACCAAATTTCAGTTTTCTAGTGCTAACGGTCACAGAGATTAAGTGAGAACGGACAGACGGACAGACAGACATGGCGAAACTATAAGGGTTCCTAGTTGACTACGGAACCCTAAAAAAAAGAATCTGTATTTCACTATCCTGGTAGAATACTTATGAATATAACTGGAAATAAGTCGTTGATAGATCATTTAGTTTCGAGCCAGTTGAGTTGTCGTTCTGTCCAATCCCGATTAAGGAACACGTGAATACCGATTTTGGATAGGACTTCGATCGAACGACTATAAAACTTCAAAGATATTGATCAATAGCCTGATTCACCTAAAATTAAACAAGCCAAATATCGTTGAAGTTTTATAGTCGTTCGATCGAAGTCCTATCCAAAAGCGGTATTCACGATCTATCGACCTATTTCCAGTTACATTAATAAGTATTCTACCAGGATAATTTCGTAAGTAAAAATAAATAATATATAAAAATAAATTTCGGAAGTCGGTATTAAATAACGAAGAGACAAAACTTTTAAAGAAACACCGACTTCCGAAAATAAAGTTATTTTATACTTTTCAGTTTTTTTAACATTGAAGTCGGTTATATTTTTTGACTGGCCAGTTGGTCTACTGGTTAGTGACTGCTATGCCGGAGGTCGTGGATTCGATTCCCACCAAGGACAAATGTTTGTGTGATGAGCACGATCATTTGTTCTGTATCTGGGTGTAATTTATCTATAACTAGCTCTTGCCCGTGGCTTCGCCCGCGTCCATAAAATATAGTCTATGTCACTAAGGAAAGAAGCAACTTTCTATCGATGAAAAAATTTTAGCAATCGGACCAGTAAGTAGGTACTTCTAGAGATTACATCCTACAAAAAAAAAAAAAAAAACATAATTACCTCTGTATACTATTTGTGTAGATATGTATGTATTTAGTAATATATAAGTATGTTTATCAGTTGTCTAGTACTCATAACACAAGCTCTGATTAACTTGGGACTAGACGGCGTTGTATGATAGTTAAATAGTGAAATATTATTATTAAAGAGTTCCATTAGGGCTTTTTATGGATTACGGTAAAAACAAGACTCTAATAATGTCACTCCGCTGTTCGTTGGTCTGTAACCAAGCTGTATTTCGTGAACCGAGATAGCAAGACATTTGAAGTTTATACAGATGATGTATTTCCGTTACCGCTGTAACAACAAATACTAAAAAAATTAATAAGATAAATATTATTTTTTTTACTTTATTCAAAATTTGCTTACAATATACATGATACAAAATTCTGCCAAACTGTAAAACAGTTTGTCGGCAGTAGTTCTCGTTTCACAATTTTTTTTTTTTTAATTGTTAGACGTGACAATAAACTTATGCTAATCCAACAATAAAAATAACCGATATACCCACGAAATCAAACAATCCCACATACTATATCCATGAACAATTTTCACTGTTCATGGATGCAACATGCGGGGCACAATCACACAGACACAGTGACAGATAATGTTTAAATTTAAGCGGGGCTCTCATACAACAAACGTAACTAGCTATCGCGGTTCTTGAGATACAGCCTAGTGACAGACGGAAAGACATAGACGGATAGAGAGCGTTTTACCCTTTGGGTATGGGATCCTAAAATAGGAGTAGGTCGATCGTGATGGCTTCTGGGTACTAAGTAGTAGTAGCCAGTATAGGTACCGGCACGAATCTTGAGCGCTCGGCGTCAAAGTGGGGATCGCTTTGCGCATTCCATACATTGGCGAGCCAATCGTCGCCGTTGTTAGATACATGCAGCAAGCGCAAGGAACGAATCACGAGAGACGTCTATGACACGATGGCGCGGCGAGCCAATCACTGACATTCCCCCCGCCCCCGCGTCTCACGTCGCACCGCTAAAGAGACCCGATATTTGACTTCTGCGCAACTTGAAGCTAGCGCTCAAGATCCGTGCCGGTATCTGTAGCCAGTTAAAATACGCTATACTGTCACTAGGATTCCCCCATTCTATCTCAATATTTTCTTATAACTTGTAAGTTTTTTTATGCACGAATGTAAACTATAAATAACATTCTGATAATAATGAGTAGGCATTGATAACCACAATAAGATCAAAAGGTCAACGTGCGAATCATCATGAAGTAAATAGTAGATACTATAGAATCAGCCGGTGAATAAACTGATTGTAAAAAACATCTTCAATTTTTTCTAAATGCGTTCCAGACCGAATACTGGGTCACGGAAGGAATTTAACTTGAAAAAAACTGGGCAAATGCGAGTCGGACTCGATCACTGAGGGTTCCATGCAAACTACAATTCCCGAATGAAGTCTCAAAAAGTTTTTGTGACGTTGGTAACTGTGCTATAAGACCTTGCTTTGTGACAAATTTCAAGATTCTGGGTCAACGGGAAGTACCCTATGAATTTCGATCTTTGAGAGTATCAAAATATACGTTTTTTTGCGACATAAACGGCCGTATCTTTTTTATTTGTTTCACAGCTTGAAGGGACCGCACACCTGAATATATGGTTTTAATTTCAACTCGATAACTCTACGCGTTCTCGAGATAAAGGGTCTTGACAGACAGACAGGCAGACATACAGATGGACGGACAAGAAAGTGATCCTATAAGGGTTCCGTTTTTTTCTTTTGAGGTACGGAACCCTAAAAAAACTCATCATCATCGACAACATAAAATAGATAGGTACAGAAGTCAATCTAGCGGATTAGCCATGTAGCAAGAGTAGCAAATGCTACAGGGCCCCGCGCATACAGGGGCCCCGCGTATTCGAGGATCCTGTACTTGAACGCAAAAAAACCTAGGCAAACTATACAGGGTTATTTGTAAAACACACCTCTTAGGACTATCATAAACAAGAACTTTTGTTCTATGAATTTTAAAAATTTATCTTACATTAATTCATCAGATTTTCATACAAAAATAAAAATATTTACATTGAAAGTTCTAAATATTACGAAGTCTATGCGAAGCAAACGATAGTACAATAGCGGAGGGGAGCGCGGATCGGGCCGCGCGGGGGTTTGATGCGCCTGCATCACACAGAGTTGAAATGTGTTAGATAGAACAACGAAATTTTGAAGGTTTGTTTTTGGTAAATGTGTTATGTATTTTAAAAAGTCATAGAACAAATTTGTTGTTTATTATGTTAGTAATAAAGTCCTGCAAGGTTATTGTATAATTTTTTACAAATAAGCCTGTATAATTATTAATTCTTCAATGTAGTCTTTACTGAATAAGTTTCAGACATAAGTCACTTTTAGTAAGTTCCAGACATTAGTAGTCTGATGCGGTTGGTCATATGTGTTCAATCACAGATTTGATGCCACTAATGGCATCAGAGTGAAAGTGATGGTGGTGAAAGGGCCAGGGCTGCCCGCGAATTCCTTTGGCACCTGGCACCTCTTTAGGACAGGAATGGGTCGTTATTTTTCATGATACGGTTCGAGTGTAGTCTCAGGGGCGCTATGGCGAAAAATTTTCTAAGTCCCAAAATTTTTGAAGTGAAAACTTCTTTAGCGGCGTTGAGCACTTTTTCTGTAATGGGTATAAAATCTTAAACTCGCGTCAGGACACGTGACCTGATCGAAAAAGCGTAAGACGGATGGAGAGTAGACAGCTATCCCTTATCGCGCGTTGTGAAAGGGGGCTAGACGGAAAAAATTCTCACGAAAAATTGTACCGACACTTTTACTGTCAAAATATAAATCCAAGATGGCGGCTGCAAGAAATTATCAACTTTTTCGTCATGGGTGTCGTTTTCATGGTTTTCGAGGGTGTTGAAACCGATGGTACTGTCAAAATATAAATCCAAGATGGCGGCTGCAAGAAATTATCAAATTTTTCGTCATGGGTGTCATTTTCATGGTTTTCGAGGGTGTTGAAACCGATAGTACTGTCAAAATATAAATCCAAGATGGCGGCTGCAAGAAATTATCAAATTTTTCGTCATGGGTGTCGTTTTCATGGTTTTCGAGGGTGTTGAAACCGATAGTACTGTCAAAATGTAAATCCAAGATGGCGGCTGCAAGAAATTATCAAATTTTCCGTCATGGGTGTCGTTTTCATGGTTTTCGAGGGCGTGGAAACCGATGGTACTGTCAAAATGTAAATCCAAGATGGCGGCTGCAAGAAATTATCAACTTTTTCATCATGGGTGTCGTTTTCATGGTTTTCGAGGGTGTTGAAACCGATGGTACTGTCAAAATATAAATCCAAGATGGCGGCTGCTAGAAATTATCAACTTTTTCGTCATGGGTGTCGTTTTCATGGTTTTCGAGGGCGTTGAAACCGATGGTACTGTCAAAATATAAATCCAAGATGGCGGCTGCAAGAAATTATCAAATTTTTCGTCATGGGTGTCGTTTTCGTGGTTTTCGAGGGTGTTGAAACCGATAATACTGTCAAAATGTAAATCCAAGATGGCGGCTGCAAGAAATTATTAATTTTTCCGTCATGGGTGTCGTTTTCATGGTTTTCGAGGGTGTTGAAACCGATAGTACTGTCAAAATATAAATCCAAGATGGTGGCTGCAAGAAATTATCAAATTTTCCGTCATGGGTGTCGTTTTCGTGGTTTTCGAGGGCGTGGAAACCGATGGTACTGTCAAAATGTAAATCCAAGATGGCGGCTGCAAGAAATTATCAACTTTTTCGCCATGGGTGTCGTTTTCGTGGTTTTCGAGGGTGTTGAAACCGATGGTACTGTCAAAATATAAATCCAAGATGGTGGCTGCAAGAAATTATCAAATTTTCCGTCATGGGTGTCGTTTTCATGGTTTTCGAGGGCGTGGAAACCGATAGTACTGTCAAAATGTAAATCCAAGATGGCGGCTGCATGAAATTATCAACTTTTTCGTCATGGGTGTCGTTTTCGTGGTTTTCGAGGGTGTTGAAACCGATGGTACTGCCAAAATATAAATCCAAGATGGTGGCTGCAAGAAATTATCAAATTTTCCGTCATGGGTGTCGTTTTCATGGTTTTCGAGGGCGTGGAAACCGATGGTACTGTCAAAATGTAAATCCAAGATGGCGGCTGCAAGAAATTATCAACTTTTTCGTCATGGGTGTCGTTTTCGTGGTTTTCGAGGGTGTTGAAACCGATAGTACTGTCAAAATGTAAATCCAAGATGGCGGCTGCAAGAAATTATCAACTTTTTCGTCATGGGTGTCGTTTTCATGGTTTTCGAGGGCGTTGAAACCGATGGTACTGTCAAAATATAAATCCAAGATGGCGGCTGCAAGAAATTATTAAATTTTTCGTCATGGGTGTCGTTTTCGTGGTTTTCGAGGGTGTTGAAACCGATAATACTGTCAAAATGTAAATCCAAGATGGCGGCTGCAAGAAATTATTAATTTTTCCGTCATGGGTGTCGTTTTCATGGTTTTCGAGGGTGTTGAAACCGATAGTACTGTCAAAATATAAATCCAAGATGGTGGCTGCAAGAAATTATCAAATTTTCCGTCATGGGTGTCGTTTTCATGGTTTTCGAGGGCGTGGAAACCGATGGTACTGTCAAAATGTAAATCCAAGATGGCGGCTGCAAGAAATTATCAACTTTTTCGTCATGGGTGTCGTTTTCGTGGTTTTCGAGGGTGTTGAAACCGATAGTACTGTCAAAATGTAAATCCAAGATGGCGGCTGCAAGAAATTATCAACTTTTTCATCATGGGTGTCGTTTTCATGGTTTTCGAGGGTGTTGAAACCGATAGAACTGTCAAAATATAAATCCAAGATGGTGGCTGGAAGAAATTATCAAATTTTCCGTCATGGGTGTCGTTTTCATGGTTTTCGAGGGTGTTGAAACCGATAGTACTGTCAAAATATAAATCCAAGATGGCGGCTGCAAAAAATTATTAAATTTTTCGTCATGGGTGTCGTTTTCATGGTTTTCAAGGCTGTTGAAACCGATAGTATTGTCAAAATGTAAATCCAAGATGGCGGCTGCAAGAAATTATCAACTTTTTCCTCATGGGTGTCGTTTTCGTGGTTTTCGAGGGTGTTGAAACCGATAGTACTGTCAAAATTTAAATCTAAGATGGTGGCTGCAATAAATTAACAACTTTTTCGATATGGGTGTCTTTTTCATGGTTTTCGAGGTTGTTGAAGCCGATAGTGCTGTCAAAATGTAAATCTAAGATGGCGGATGTCAGAAATTATCAACTTTTTCGTCATGAGTGTCGTTTTCATGGTTTCGAAGATGTTGAAATAGTGCTGTCAAAATGTACATAAAATAGGATAGTATTTTTTAGTTATATTGTATTGGCTAGATGGAAAAAATTCTCACGAAAAGTTGTAACGACACTTTTTCTATAGTAAGCTATTGTAAGCCGTGCGGCGTGCGCATGTTTCTCTGTCTTTCTCTCTTTCTCTCTCTTATAGAAAGCAAGCCAGAACGGAACTTCCCCACCAACTGTGTTCCCACGTTGTCGTCGTAGTGGGGCTTGCGTGTTTCAGTGACCTTGAGGGCTATGCCGGTAGAGCTACTCATGCCGGAAGGCCTCAAGCGAGAGACCAGACCAAGAGGAACATACGGCGGAGTCCAGTCGGACCGCCCGGAGGGTGCGCTGTCCAGAAGCGCTGGCACAACAGCTGTTGGCGCCTTCTGGATAGCGATGTCGGGGAGATAGGGTTCGCCTCCGGTACGTGTCTGTTCAGCAGATATGACCAGGATGGCGAACGTGCAATGGGGACCCCACCCCATTTAAAACAAAAAGGCAAAGCTGTGTCCAGCACCATCATGAGCGCGAATGATAAAAATATATCTACCCCAGGAGGGTACCTGCTTGCAGGAGAATCCCTCCCCGAGCAGAGCTCGGGCTGCCCCTCGTATTCTGGGGGGGGCAATCATCGCCTCGGGTCTTCGGACCCTGTTCCGTCCTCCATGGACGCACAGAGCCAGGGTGGCTCACACTTCGGCAGCGCGGAGTCCCTGGGACCAGTTCCCAGCACGTCCACGATGCCGGTGGAGGCCGGCCGTAGGTTTGGCCTCAGGGAGGTGAGTGAAGACACGGCGTCGGATTCAGATGCCGCGTCTTCACTCACTTCAGACGGGAAGGAGGTGGAGGAGGAGGTGCGGGAGCCCCTCCTTTTGATGGAAGTGGAAGAAACCGCATCCAACAGAAGGAGGGCGTTCATGCGCGCCATGCGCTCCGCATCCGACGACGAGACGGGACCTGCCCGGAAAATCTCGTCGTCGGGGCGGGGTAAGGCCCGAAAATCGGGCAAAGGGAGAGGGAGCGCTGAAGAAGCGTCCCGGCGACCCCCGGAGGTCGCAAAAGAGCAGGCCAGCGTCTTGGTGCCGAAATTCCCTGACGAGTTACCAGAAGGGATGGAGGAGGCGCTGGCAAGGTTTCGGGAGGTCGTGGCAGCCGCTATCACCAGCGTTGCCAATAAGAGGGAGAGGGTGGCCAAAAAACGCTCCGTTGAGCTGGCCAACGCTTCGATTGAGGGGGCACTGGGGCTCGTCTTCGAGCCCTACGAGCGCACCCTCAGCGGGAGGTTTGGCCGGCTCGAGGCAGCCGTGGCCGCTCTCCAGGGCTCTCCTCCCGAAGGGGGGAGCAGGCAGGAGCAGGATCGATCTCGGCCCTCGCCCCAGGCGGGGAGCGACGTCGTTTCCCTGCTGCGGCAGGAGCTGGTTGCCTTCCGGGAACAGCAGCAGAAACAGCAGCAGCAGTTCCAGGAACGGATCCAGAGCCAGTTCTCTGTGTTGGAGGGCATTGTCCTGCGCCCCCCTCTCGCGGCCTCCGGCCAGAAGAGAACGGCGTCGTACGCTGCCATCGCCGCGGCCACAACTGCAGCACCCAGGGCGAGCCCGTCAGAGCAGGCCAGGCACAGGGCTACGGCGTCGGAGTCTGCGAGGCCGGTCCCAGTGGACAAGCAGCAGCAGCGGCAGGGGAAGCCTGCCCCTCCCCCGAAGGGTAGGGTGGCGGCTGCCACCAAACCGGCGAGGCCTCCCGCCGCGGCGGCGACTGGGTCGCGCCTGCCGCCTCCTCCGCCCGAAGACCCTTCGGCTGGCGCCGAGTGGACGGTCGTCGGCGCCAAAAAGAAGGCGAGCAAGGCGGCAAGGGCGGCCAAGAAAAGAAGGCGGCGAAAGGATCGCAAGAAGCGGGCCATGGCCGCCAGACTTCGCGCCCCGACTTCCGCAGCTGTAGTGATCACACTACAGCCAGCTGCGGAAAAGAAGGGCGTGAACTATGACATGGTCATGGCAAAGGCGAAAGAGGCGGTGGTGGGCCACCTCGACGAATACGGAGCCTCAGGGGGCTTCCGTATGAGGCGTACCGCAACCGGAGCTCGAATCCTGGAGGTCCCAGGTGCGAACAGTGGACAAGCCGCTGACGCCCTGGCCGAAAGGATTAGGGCGTCCTTAGATGTCGAGGAGGCCCGAGTGTCCAGACCCACCAAGTGCATCGACATGCGCATTATGGGTCTGGACGACTCCGTTAGGGTGGAGGAAGTGGTGGCCGCCATCGTCAGGGCGGGAGGGTGCACGACCGATCAGGTCCGGGCGGGCACCATCCGCGCTGACAGCACGGGCATGCGAGCCGTTACGGTGAGCTGCCCCGTGTCGGCGGCCAAGGCCATCACGACCGAGGGCCGAAGGCTATTGGTGGGTTGGGTTTCGGCCCAAGTCAAGATGCTGGAACCCAAACCTCTGCGGTGCTACCGCTGTCACGTGGGGCACCACGTGGGGGCCTATTGCGCCGCAGAGGACCGCAGTGACCGCTGCCACCAGTGCGGACAGCCCGGGCACAAGGCCGTTGAATGCCGTGCAAAGCCACACTGCTACGCATGTGCGGCTGCAGGCAAGCCGGCCGACCACCGGGCTGGGGGCAGGTCCTGCGACCCCCCCGCCAAGGCCAAGGGCAAAGTCAGGCCCATCCACCCTGACACCCTCACCGCAGCAGCCACCGTCTTGGCTGCCGCCGCTGTCGCCGCCGCTCCCGCCGCGGCGGCGCCCTCACAGGGGGCTCGGGAGGAGACAGTAATGGAATGTCAATAAGGACACCATTACGTCTCCTCCAGGCGAACATCAACCACTGCGCCCCCGCCCAGGATCTGTTGCTCCAGAGCATGGCGCAGTGGTCGATAAATGTCGCCGTCGTCTCCGAGCCGTACTACGTCCATCCCCGCTGGGTTCAGGACCTAGACGGCTCGGTGACGCTAATTTCGTCGGCCGCCGCTGGTACCCCGCCCCTCGAGGCTGTTGCGAGGGGACGGGGTTGCGTGGCAGCACGGGTTGGGGACATTGCAGTGGTAGGCGTCTACCTGTCCCCGACCAGACCTCCCGACGAACTCCATGTCTCCCTTATGGAGCTAAGTGCCGTCGTCGCTGGGTTTGGTACCCTCCCCGTGGTCGTTTGCGGGGACTTCAACGCCTGGAATACGGCTTGGGGTTCCCGGCGCACGAACACACGGGGTCGGATGGTGGAGGACTGGGCCTTGGAGCTGGGCCTGGTCGTCCTGAACCGGGGTTCTGTCCCCACGTTGGTGCGGAGGCGGGGTGAATCAGTGGTGGACCTTTCGTTCGCCAGCCCCGCTCTGTCGCCGCGTGTCGTCGACTGGCGCGTTATGGAGGAGGTGGAGACGTACTCCGACCACCGGTATATCCGGTTGGACGTCTCCGCCGAAACCTCGGCCGCGCCGGTCCGACAGAGCCCTTGCGGTCCGCGGTGGGCGCTTAAGCAGATGGACCGGGAGCTCCTCCTGGAAGCCGCGACGGTACAGGCCTGGGTGCAAGCACCGGACAGGCCTGTCGACATCGACGTCGAGGCGGAGTGGTTCCGGGAGGCCATGTCGCAAATTTGCGATGCGGCAATGCCCCGAGTCCGTCCAGGACGTGCTAAGCGCCAGGTGTACTGGTGGTCGCCGGAGATCGCTGCACTGCGCAACACGTGCAATCACGCGCGACGCCGGTACGCCAGATACTGCAGGCGCCGCATCCGCCCGCCGGATGCGGAGGCCAGAGAGGCGGAGCTGTACGAAGGTTACAGAGAGGCAAAACACACCCTCCGAGCGGAGATTAAGCGGGCCAAACTCGAGGCCCGCGACGTGTGGCTGGGGTCTCTGAACGCGGACCCGTGGGGGCGCCCGTACAAATTGGTACGGGAGAAACTGCGCCCCTGGGCTCCCCCGCTGACTCAGAGTCTCCGGCCCCAACTCGTGGAGGGTGTGGTAAGCGCTCTGTTCCCTGCGCGAGGGGAACACTCCCCCCCGCCTATGGCTCCGCCTCCGCCAGCGGTGTCTGACGCGGACCGCAATAGCGACGACGACGATAATGCTCCAGAGGTGACCGAGGCAGAGATGAGAGTGGCGGTGCAAAGGCTGAGTGCCAAGAACGCCGCCCCAGGACCCGATGGCTTGCCTGGGAAAGCCTGGGTCCTGGCCATAGAGGCTCTCGGGCCTCGACTGAGAGGGCTCTTCAGCGCATGCTTGGAGAGGGGCCAGTTCCCACTTCGCTGGAAGACGGGGAAACTGGTCCTCATCGCGAAGCCAGGGCGCCCTGCGGACTCTCCGTCCGCGTACCGGCCCATTGTGCTGCTCGACGAGGTGGGCAAGCTCTTTGAAAGAGTAATTGCGAGCCGCCTCGTCGCGCGCCTTTCACGGGTGGGGCCGGACCTTTCGGACGGACAGTTCGGCTTTCGCAGGATGCGCTCGACGGTGGACGCCATCATGCGCGTGCGAGCCCTCACGACGGGGGATGCGGTGTCCCAGGGTAGGTATGTCGTGGCAGTGTCCTTGGACATTGCCAACGCTTTCAATTCCCTGCCCTGGAGTACGATCCGGAGGGCACTCCGGTACCACCGGGTGCCCGAATACCTCTGTCGAGTAGTCGAGGCCTACCTGTCGGACAGGTATATTGTTTACCCCGGTCACCAGGGAGACTGGAAACGTCGGGAGATGTCGTGCGGTGTTCCGCAGGGGTCGGTACTAGGGCCACCCTTGTGGAACATCGGGTACGATTACGTGCTGCGGGGCGACCTCCCTGACGGGGTCAGCGTGGTCTGCTACGCAGACGACACGCTGGTTCTAGCGCAGGGAGAGTCGTACCAGGCGGCGGTCGCTCTAGCGACACACGGGGTTGCGATGGTCGTTGATAGGATCCAGGAGTTGGGACTCAAGGTGGCGCTTCACAAATCCGAGGCGATGTGTTTTCACGGTCGCCGCCCTCGGAACGCGCCGCCATTGAGTTCCCAACTAACGGTAGGAGGAGTTCACATCGGTGTCGGGTCGACGATGAAGTACCTGGGACTCGTCCTCGACAGTCGGTGGAATTTCGTGGAGCATTTCCGACGTCTGGCTCCCAAACTCAACCGGACTGGGGCCGCTCTCAAGCGGCTCCTGCCCAACCTTGGGGGTCCAGACGCCTCCTGCCAGAGGCTCTACGCGGGGATCGTTCGGTCCATGGCTCTCTACGGGGCGCCGGTGTGGGCGCCGTCGCTGCGTAAGCGACCGGCGGCCATTCTGAACGCCTGCCAGAGGGTCATGGCAATTCGGATGGTGCGGGGATACCGCACGATTTCCTGCGAAGCGGCGAGCCTTCTGGCTGGCCTACCACCGTGGGATCTGGAGGCAACAGTCCTTGCACACATGCACGACATGCGCGTGGAGATGCAACGCCGGGGTGAAAGTCCTCTGCCGCGACAGGTCACGGCATGGCGGACAGAGCTCCGGCGGGATCTCATGGTGGAATGGCGTCAGCGACTATCGCAACCCCGTCATGGGCACGCCACAATTATGGCGATAAGTCCCCTCTTTGAGGCGTGGCTGGAAAGACCTCACGGCGTCCTTACCTTCCGCATGACACAGGTCCTCACCGGAAATGGCAAGTTCGGGAGGTTCCTGTTCCGAATTAAAGCGGAAGTGACGCCCGGGTGTCGCCACTGTGCGGAACGCCCGGAGGACACGGTGGAGCACACAATCGCGGTGTGCCCTGCTTGGGCGGAGCATCGCCGTGCCCTCGTGGGGGTGATCGGCGGCGGGGACCTCTCGCGCCGGGCCTTGGTCGAGGCCATGGTCCGGAGCGAGGAGGAGTGGCAGGCGGTCGCCGACTTCTGCGAAGCAGTAATGCTCGCTAAGGAGGAGGCCGACCGCATCAGGCAACGGCGCTCTCGCCGCCGCCGCCGGGATTCCGATCCCGATTTCCAGCCACCGTAGGCGCGGGCTTGCGGACAGTGAGCAATGGGTAGCTCGCTGTCCGGCCGTCCGGTAACCGTCCGGACCAAGCCCAAGTCGTCGACGGCGCGCGCTGTTCCCGCGCGTCTCAAGGAGTTGTCAGCAACAGCAGGGGCCCAGCCGGGTCGAAGCCTACTGGGGCCAGGGTAATCCGAAAGGGCGCTCGAGCCCCGGTATGAAGGCTTGAAGGAACGGGATGGGTTTTTTAGTCAGTAAGAGTCTGACACTATCTCCCGCTCCGCCCAAGAGCGGGGGTTGTCATAAGATGATTTTTCCCATCGAAAAAAAAAAAAAAAAAAAAAAAAAGCCAGAACGGAACTTCGTTCCATCCGGGTGTCCCTTGACACCTCAGTAGTTTTTCGGAGAGATAAACTTTTTAATGTAATTGTAATAGTTTTAAAGTGTTAAATTTTTAATGTAATATAAATTGTCATGTTTGTGTACGATAGCGCAATAAATGAATATTGTATTCTACCACATAAATGATAGTACTTTTATACTGATAAAGCGATTGGTGCAAAATTATTCCCTAACCATTCCAAAATATCAAACATGCTCAACGTTAATAATCAAGTTTTCACTTCTGCCGGCACTCCCGGAGTGCAATTTTTTAACTTGGTTTTCTTTGCTGCTCATAGTGCTCCTAAGCGTATACTACAAATCACAAAAAAAAAAAATTCGAGAATTTTTTTAAGTCCCTTTAAGCTAACTCAAGGTAGAAATCTTAACGAAAAGTTGTTTTTTGTTTTCTTTACTTCTTATAGTGTTCCTAGGCGTATACTACAAACATGTAAAAATCCGACCCTAAGACGACCCATTGGCCCATGATACAGATAAGAAATTTACTCGTAGTACATAGATTCTTTACATAAAAATATTAAACACGTGGGTTTCGCATTATATACTACAACTAATGTTGCATAATCCTCACAAGGGCGCAATGGGGATTGCTGGATGTCACATGTCTTCGACATTTCGGTTCTAGGACATACCGGTTTCCTCACGATGTCTTCCTTTACCGTTTTACGAGCAGTGGTCGTTGTATAAATAAATAAAATGGACCAACCAATATACTCGTACGGATTGCTTTGGTCTAAACCCACAATATACAGATAGTAAGTGGAGGTCATTACCACTGCACTGGGACAGGAAAATAGAAATGATGCGGTTGCTATACCAGATCAAGCTCATGTCGTTGACTTTTATAATCTCAATTTTTACAGTTTTTAAGTATTTGATTGGCTGGAGCCAGTTTTAAAACCAATCAAAGCTGTAAATCTCGTTTTACAAGTCAATTTTTAGCTTGCTCTTGACCATTATCTCAGATGAAAAGCGACAATGTGGTCTACGATAGAGCGCGCTTACTTAGGAGTAACCTATTCACTTTGTTCACTTATAGACCCCTAGGTTGTAGCTATCAGAAAACACAGACTCCTGCCGAGAATTCTATTCCTTAGCTGTTAGTACAATCATTATGTTCTCAAATCGTTTTGTGCGTATAGGTGGGATATCCACCATGTACCAGTGGGGCATCGCCGTATGCCTGGTACAGTTGCTATCACGGATCTTGAACACTTGCGCAGAAGTCGAATATTCGGTCTCTTTAGTGGTGCGAAGTGCGACGCGGGGGCGGGGAGTGTCAGTGATTAGCAGGCCGCGCCATCGCGTCATAGACGTCACTCCTCGTTCGTTCACTGCGTTGCTGCATGTATCTAACAACGAAGACGATTGGCTCGCCAATGTATGGAATGCGCAAAGCGATCCCCACTCTGACGCCGAGCGTTCAAGATCCGTGATGGCCACTGGAGTTTGATTATGGAACGCACTTGACGGAATTAAGATAAGCAATTCCGACGCACACTCCCCTAAGGCAGGACGCAAACATGTGTCTTGTCTCAGATACAAGCTACCGATGAATATTTCATTTCTATAGAATCAGAATGAAATCGTCCACTCTCTGTGCATACGAAAACATTTTTTTTGTGGTCAGTTGCTTCCACATAATACTCGTGACAAACAAAAAGTGTTCGATGTCGGTAACTGGAACAAAAAGTGTCTTCATTGGCGCAACGCCCAATTTGGCGCACCCTTACGTTGTTGAAACATCTACGGTCCGGACTAAGCGTTTCGCCTCGTCATTTATACCGCGTACTTCGAAGGACTGGAACAGTTTGCCTGCTGCGGTCTTTCCGTCTGATTATAATTTGGGTGTCTTCAAGGCTAGAGTGAATAGGCTCTTAATAAACTAGTGCGCCTCACCATCAACGATTGCATCACTGCTTACCATCAGGCGGGATCGCAGTCAAGTACTAGTTAATAACAGATAAAAAAAAAAAAAAACTCCTAAATGCAACTGGTAGAAAGCCGAGTGGTTAGCAACTCGGCGTTGATGCTCAAGACTTTGAAGCCTCGACTCGATGAGTGCAGCATTGCCAATGATCCTCTTGTGCTTAATATACCTAAATCAGAGTTGCAACAGAAGTTTGATTCTGATCTTCTTCTAGTGTATATAGTGATGTAAAATTGTTGTAGTTGTGTATCTCTCGTGTGTGCGCAACTGGACAATATGTGGAATCATTGAAACAGGCGCGACCTCGGTGGAATCTGTACAGGCTCAACACTCAAATCAAGGAAAACCAAGAAAAAAAGAATAGAACAAAATGGCGTCTGCCTCTCTGAGTTGGCCCCTAACGCCATCCAAAGGTCTAAAGATTCCAAGGTCCTGACTTTCTGAGATAATACAGGGTTATTTGTAAAACAGTTACAATTAGTTACTATCTTGCCGGACTGTATTACTAACATTATAAACAACAACTTGTGTTCTATGACTTTTTACAAAACATAATTCATTTACCAAAAACTAACCTTCAAGATTTCCTTGTTCTATCAAACACATTTCAACTCTCTATTTTGCTATACGTACCTACGTCTGTATGATGCAACGCAAGCGCATCAGGTAGGTACCCGCGTCACGCGATCCCCACTCCCTTCCGCATTCGTTTGCTTCGCATTTTTTTTTTCGGTAGGAAAATCATCTAATGACATCCCCCGCTCTTGGGCGGAGCGGGAGATAGTGTCAGACTTTTACTGACTAAAAACCCACTCCTGTTCCTTCGTTGCCTTTTTTACCGGGACTGAGCTACTTTTCGGAGCTAACCCTGGCCCCAGTAGGCTTCGACCCAGCTGGGCCCATGTTGTTGCTGACAACTCCTCGAGGCACGCGGGAACAGTGCGCGCCGTCGATGACTTGAGCTCGGTCTGAGCAGTTACCGGACGGTCGGACAGCGAGCTACCCATTGCTCGCCGTCCGCAAGCCCGCGCCTGCGGATGTCGGAAATCGGGATTGGGATCCCGGCGGCGGCTGGGGCACTGTGAGCGCCGTTACCTGATACGGTCGGCCTCTTCCTTTGCTTTGTGCGGGTTGATGAATGTCACATGTTTTCCAGTTTATAATATTAGTTAGAACGTCAGCTGAGCGAGTCCAATGACCTGTAGGTAGTTTCTACGCAACGGCGACTACTACCTACATGTCATTGGACTCGCTCAGCTGACGTTTTCTGAAAGAAATTAATTTCGTACATGCGTAAGTTAATACCTACGAATTATGAAAAAAAGGTACTTTATTTTTTAATTTTATCTTTACAAATCGATAGTGTTTCATGTACCGGATCGACCCTCCACGGGATCAAAACGATTAAAATTTAACGGTGAATACTTTATTGTAGTTAAAACAAATAATAATTACGTTTTTCCTGTTTGCAGGTGAAGGATGCACAAAAGGCGGCCAGCCAGGTGTTTGCAGAAACATAAATAGATGTCAGTCAGCCATCGATGATATAAAAAACAGGAAAAATCCACAGGTAAAACTAATGGCAGATTATGTGACTAGGGTATAAAGTAGTGTTGTCGCGGGCAGCATGTTGCATTCCGAACGAAGCGAAGGTTGCTAGAGGTATATATATTCCACAACTATCACACAGCGCCGTCTAGTCCCAAGCTAAGCAGAGCTTGTGTTATGGGTACTAGACAACTGATAAACATACTTATATATTTCTAAATACATACATATTATAGATAAATTACACCCAGACACAGAACAAATGATTATGCTCATCACACAAACATTTGTCCTGCGTGGGAATCGAACCCACGACCTTTGGCATAGCAGTCAGGGTCACTAACTACTAGACCAACAGGCCAGTCAAAGGTAATCCAATCAAATAATCATATTCTTGAAATCAGCAGGCTTACTCTTGATTTCAATTCCTATCGGTCGACATTGAGATTGTGACGTTTCGTACCCTTGAATTCAATGCTAGCGCCAAATTGGTTCAAAATTGCGTGACCATTTTGAGAACTAAGTGAAATTGTTTAGGTTGACAATATTGTTTTCAAGAATACCAAATCACGTAACGTCAAAATTGACTTTGCAATCGGATTGACTTTAGATTGAAATTGAATTTAATTTGGAGAGTAAGCCTGCTGATGTTGCCAACACTGGTTGAACAATCAAGGTTGCAAAGAGATGATTATTGTTTACTAATAGTCTATATATATAAAAATGAATCCCTATCACCCTTGGTCACGCCATCACGCATGAACGGCTGGACCGATTTCGCTAATTCTTTTTTGTTGTGTTTGTTATTTTTTTTTTATTGATAGGCTCGCCTTTTGTCCACCATCTCACCTGATGGTAAGCGATGATGTGGTCGACGATGGAAAAAAAAATTAAGGTAGTGTAGGGTAGAGTAAGGTAGAGTAGGGTAGAGTAGGGTAGAGTAGGGTAGAGTAGGGTAGAGTAGGGTAGAGTAGGGTAGAGTAGGGTAGAGTAGGGTAGAGTAGGGTAGAGTAGGGTAGAGTAGGGTAGAGTAGGGTAGAGTAGGGTAGAGTAGGGTAGAGTAGGGTAGGGTAGAGTAGGGTGGAGTAGGGAAGATCGGGAGCGAAGCCGCGGGCAAAAGCTAGTATCTTATAAAAAGTATTGTATTCAATATATTATGACAGTTTTTTTAATTCGTTTAAAGACCAAGTCGTTTGACTTTTTAGACGGACTATAGACTCGTTAAAAATAAAAGGCTAGTTTTGACTTTTGAGAAATATCCTAAAATGTAAGTTGGAACGAAATTGATAAAAACAATAAAATAATTAATTGGTGATCTGCACATTTGAGAGCAGTGGTGGCCGAGTGGTAATGGCTCCGACTTACGAGTTGTAGGCCGCGGGTTCAAACCCTGCCAGGCGCATTACTTTGTGTAATTTATTTCATTACCACTGTTCTCAAAACGGTGAAGGAAAACGTCGTGAGGAAACCAGCATGTTTTAGAACCAAAAATTCGAAGACATGGGACATCCACCAACCTGTACTGGGCCCGCGTGGTGGATTACGGCCCATTCCCTCTCCTAGAGAGGAGGCCTGAGTCCCAACAGTGGGAACATTAAAAAGGCTGATGATGATGACATTTCAAGAATATAGCGATGATTAAATAAATTCAAGATGACCCCATTTACGATGGCGTCATATAACTCATATAAATGACAGGAAAATCAAGTAAATTATATATTTTTAATTGTGGGTCTTCAAAAATTCAATAAAGCAACGAAGTAATTACACAAATCATTTTAAGATTTATTTTAATTGAATTTTGATGACGAGCTATTACTAGGAACATTAAAATATTAATTGACGCGTGTCTAATTTGAAAATGTTGTATACGACTTCAAAAAAGGATGACGTTCTGAATTCATCGAATATACAATATGAAATCAGCGTTTTTTAAAACAAGGTTGCTTTGAATTGTTATATCTTTGGTTTGACTTGGAATTCTATGTTCAATTAAACTTTAAGTAACCTGAGTAAGGTTTGCGCACTCTTGAAGCTGTAAAAAATTAAACTTGTAAGATATAGCCTTTCATGTCGCAAAAATCGTATATTTCCACACTTAAGGGAATCAAAATTTATTTATTTATTTAAACTTCATGTACAGTAGTGGTACATAGGCGGACTTAATGCAACAAGGCATTCTCTACCAGTCAACCTCAAAAATTGTGTATTTTAATGTTTTCTAATGTAATTTAATTCAATCTGACATCATATTTTATTTATTTTATTGATCTATAATAATTCCATAATCCATATTTTTTTTTAATTGAGATAAACTAGTGCTTGACTGCGATCCCACCTGATGGTAAGTAGCGATGCAATCTTTGATGGTGAGGCGCACTAGTTTATTATTGATTCTATTTTCTTTGTAATTTTGTAAGTGCTGCGCACACCTTTATTTGAAGAATTCGCTGTGATAATTGTTAAGTACTTAATTGATAAGATTAGTCCTATGTAAATGGTTTGGGAAAGAGTTAAGGGTTGCGGAAATCCGATGGATGCGAGACGCGCAGGACCGCTCATTGTGGCGACACTTGGGGGAGGCCTAAGTCCAACAGTGGACGTCTTTCGGCTGAAATGGTGATGATGATGATGAAATGGTTTGGCAAACTATTCGTTGGAGTGGATAAATAAATAAAATTCTAGGGCAAGTACTTCACCTTTGACCCAAAATCCTGAAATTTGGCTACAAGTATAGGATAAAAATCAGAAAACTATAAAGTTGTTACCTACGTCTAGGGTTGCCACCCATACTTTATAATAAAGTATTGTACGTTATTTCAGGTAATTGTACTCTATACTTTATAAGAACAATAAAGTACTTGAAAATACTTTATTTCGCATGATTTGATTTCTTAAGTCGTTGCATTTTCTTGCGTCCCTGAATTTGATAAAAATTAAGTAATTGTTTACTTTGATACCTTTCAATCGTGGAAATCACAGACACAATAGAAAGACAATAGGTGCGCGAACGCCGGCGTTCGCTTGGGGTTTAATGAATTAAATATAGATTGTTAAAATGCTGTGCAATTGTTTAATATACATACTGATGTGATAAAGACTACAAAAAGCAGTTTTTATTATAATAACAAAGATAAATATTTTTTTTTTTTTTTCTGATAGGATATTGTTTTACAGTTTATTATTTTTATATCAATTATATATTATAAATAAATTGTGCTTTATTTTGATACCATGTACTTTTTTTCTTATCTATTATTACCAATGTACTTTAATTCCAATAAAAAAAGGTGGTAACCCCTACCTATGTCCCAAAAAAAAAATGTTTTTTTTTCCAATCCGAAAATCTTCGAGACTCCATTCGGAATAGACTAGTTGCCGTAAAAAATGTAATTAGTCCGTTTTTTAGATTATTCAAAAATAAGGGACACGTATTTTTAATTTGTAAATTAAACCAAAAATTACAAAGATATAGCCCATTAAAGTTACGTGTTGCCTAAATAAAATGTAATTATTTTGACCCTTGAAACTACCCTATTGTAGTTTGTATAAAACCCTCAGCGCGCGCGTCCGACTCGCACTTGCCCAGTTTTTTCGAAATTATGTACCCATTTACATTTTTTTTATTTTTTTTTCTTTGTGTTTGATAGGTGGTGCGGCAATGGCATTCAATTTTTTTTTCTAAGAATAAAAACCGGTTTTTGGCCAGGACAACTTCTATCAGGGCCGCTAATATATTTATATATATTTTTTTTTTTCACCAGATATGCTCCTTCGCCAACACAGACCCCATAGTCTGCTGCATAGACGGCGTGGCACCTCAGAACCCTGTGGCTACCACCACCAAAAGGTAATCAACAAACAGTTCCTGCAAAAATACATAGTCACCGGGCCATCCAGGCGATTGAGGGGTTGTTTTTCACTTACACAAAGCTGTTTGCTGGAGTCTAATGCCCGCTATGACTTGCTTGTGTTGTACTTAGTGATAAATATCTGTAGAAAAAAATATAAAATTGTGTAAAAACTATTGGAATACATTTAGTTACTGATTCTGAACAAAGTAACTATATTCGGTTTTTGCATTTAAAACTAAAAATAATGTCATATATTTAAAAAAAAATAACAAATTATTTTGATCATTTCAGGCCTTCAACGACCAGTACCACAGAATACGTACCACCAGTCTACGATTATGAAGTCGTCGATCCAAACAGTGGCCAATGTGAACCATTACCGGAGTCTTTGACGGCCAGGAAGACGGGACAGAAGGCTTTTGATAGTGAGTAAAAGACCTTTTCAATACACCAAAACACGCTCTTGGACACACTAAAGATTTTTTCCGCACTAGTGCAGAAAAGTGCGCGTGCTTTTCGCCGCCACAATTTTATTACATTTAACGTATCAGGCCGAGCGAGCATCGACACCCACAAGTCGTAGGTCAACACCTGTTTATTCATTGTTTTGTAAGTGTATTGATATAAGTCGTTTGATACACGTGCAAATTACTCACAGCAGCAAACACTCGCCTATGGTGCGTGCGAATTCCGAATCGGTCGCAATGACCAAATTTCTGTTATTGTATCAAAATGTACTATTTTGGGGTTCCATAACTCAAAAGGAAAAACGGAACCCTTACAGGATCACTTTGTTGTCCGTCCGTCTGCCCGTCTGTATGTCTGTCTGTCTGTCTATCTGTCTGTTAATCCTCTTTATCTTAGAAACGCGAGGGCCTATCAAGTTAAAATTAACACCACATACTCAGGTCTGCGGTCCCTTGAAGCTATGAAAAAATCAAACTTCTTAGTTAACGAAAAAAAAAATGCGACAGTTTTTGCATAAAACTTGTATTTTGACACTTTCAAGGAGAGTGTCGAATTATTTCTATTTAACAAATATAAATTCATAAACAGTAAAGTTATTAGCGCTTTTATTCCAAAATGCCACTCAATTTATGAATGAATTATTATGAATGAATTAATGGCGATCAAAATGAAACATTGCGCATAGTAAAAGCCCACCCCGTTCCTTCGTCCCTTTCGTACCGGGACCGAGCTTCCCTTGCAGATAATCCTGGCCCCAGTAGGCTCCGACCCTGCTGGGCCCCTGCTGTTGCTGACAGCTCCTTGAGGCGCGCGGGAACAGTGCGCGCCGTCGACGACTTGGGCTCGGTCTGGACAGTTACCAGACGGTCGGACAGCGAGCTACCCATTGCTCGCCGTCCTCAAGCCCGCGCCTACAGTGGCCTGAAATCGGGATCGGTGGCTGCGTCGCTGTGAGCGCCGCCGACCAAATTAGCATTGTTCTACGTAATTAAAGTTAATAGAAGCGAGTTCTAGCCATGAGTACCTAACGCGACAAGGTCAGACGTAACAAGTTGGGGAAACCCGAAATAAATACCTACGTAAGAATAGCTAGAATTGGAAAACAAAGGAAAAAAATGTGAATAAATCGCACTAATATTCTGACGTTTTGTGGTTCCGTAGTCCGTACCCGAAGGGTAAACCCGTTTTTACCCTTCCTTCCCACTTTATTACTAAGATTCACTGTCTGTCCGTCTGTCAGTCACCAGGCTGTATCGTGACAGTTGAAATTTTCACAAATTATGTATACAAGGTTTAAGGGACAGCCCTCCACAAACTTTAAGGGCTTGCTCAGTAGACGAAAGTGAACAACCTTCCACAAAATTTTTTTTCAAGAAACGAAAATAAAAATTCGCCTCATCATAGAAAATTATAAACTTGATTGGACAGTTTGTATGGAGAGGCTGAAATTTTTTTTCGTTTCCTGAAAAAAATTTTTGTGGAAGTTTGTTCAGTTTTGTCTACTGAGCAAGCCCTTAAAGTTTGTGGAGGGCTGTCACTTACACCTTGTATCTGTTGCCGCTATCAACAAATACTAAAAACAAAATAAAATATATATATAAGGGGGGCTCACATATAACAAACGCGATTTTTTTACCGAATTTTCCTAAGGAACCCTACGTGCGCGAGTCCAACTTGCACTTGGCCATTTTTATATTAACGCTTTTTTTTGGTGGGGAAAATCATCCAATGACAACATCCGCTCTTGGGCGGAGCGGGAGATAGTGTCTGACTCTTACTGACTAAAAAACCCACCCCGTTCCTTCAAGCCTTCATACCGGGGCTCGAGTTCCCTTTCGGATAACCCTGGCCCCAGTAGGCTTCGACCCAGCTGGGCCCCTGCTGTTGCTGACAACTCTTGAGGCGTGCGGGAACAGTTCGCACCGTCGACAACTTGGTCCGGACGGTCAGACAGCGAGCTACCCGTTGCTCGCCGACCGCAAGCCTACGGAGGACCGGCCTTTATGGCGACGCTTGGGGGAGTCCTATATCCAATAGTGCACGTTTTTCACCTGAGATAATGATGGTAATGGACGGTTTATCTTTTTTTTTTCAGAATGTATCGAGTACCAAGAAAAGTACGTCTATCCTTGCGAGAGAGGAGTAGCTTTAACTGGAGACTTGAGCAGAAGTAACCACTGCCACCATGTTGGTGACGACCTGATCATCGGAGGCACTGATGCTGCGCAGTACGAGTTCCCTCATATGGTAAGAAAGCATAGCATAGTCGGTCTTATAATGTTTCCACTGCTGTGACTCAGGCCTCTTCTCTAGGAGAGGGAATGGGCCGTAATCCACCACGCGGACCCAGTGCGGGTCGGTGGATGTCACATGTCTTCTAAGTTCTCGGACATGAGGCAACCCTCACGATGGTTTCCTTTACCGTTTTGAGAGCAGTGGTGATGAAATAAATTACACAAAGTAATGCGTCTGGCTGGGTTTGAACCCGCGATCTTAAAACTCGTAAGTCGGGGCCGTTATCACTCGGCTACCACTGCTCTAGTAAGAAAGAAAGAAAACAAAAATAAAATTAAGTTAGTTTTTAAAAGATACCCGAGATGGCGCTAGTTATTTAGAGCGCCGAGCGGCGCTCGTAGTTTAGAATGACGTGTGATTCGTGACTTGCCACGACTCTGACGCAACACTGAGATTGAATGCTAGTGGGATGTAAGAGCTCAAACACATAAACACGTTACGACAACGCAACGTGCCACGATACGGCAACGTGATGTGGAAGTCCACGTCACGGTGCCGCGACTTGAAGTTCCACGTCGAGCAACGTAAATAATGACGTCACGACAACGCAACGTGCCACGTTGAACGACGTCGAATTGACGGTGGCGCAATTGTAGAATTGCCGCAGTTAATTTCGAGAAATGGACCACACTAGACGTGTTCTCCTCCTGCCAATAATATTAAGACGCAATTCAATTTCAATTTCTATGTTCTACCCATGCCAAGAATCTGCGTTCTTCCAACAATCTTCTACTGCTTTGTCCTTCTCATTCTTCTGATTTTGTCCATTCTTCCTTTCATATACAGTCCATCCTTCTGTGGAATGCGCTTCTTCTTGACATCAGGACGGCCACCAGTCGGTATGCATTTAAGCGGAAGTTGCGGCTTCGTTTTCTACACAAATAGCGGAGTAGTCTCAAAAATCCTTTCATTTACCATATATAACTTGTATATATTTGTATAGATGTAGGTTTATATTATATTGAATATATATGTATGTTTATTTTATAAATATATATTTGTACACTTGTTTTCTTATTAACCTATTCTTTTTTTTATGCACCTGCCATGTTTTCTCTTCACCACCCTAGGTTGATTGGTAGAGAATGCCTAAGGAATTAAGTCCGCCTTTGTACCTATGTGTTGCATGAAGTTTTAATAAATAAATAAATAAATTAATTAGACGGTTAAAGAAGAAACAGATACAAAGAAAATGGATCCATCCATGATATCGTCCGTGAGATTTTACGTCACGACGACGTGACGTGCAACGTGGCACGTTGCGTTGTCGTAACGTGTTTATGTGTTTGAGCTCTTAGTCGACGACAGAGCCGGGATTTCTGGGAGGCCTTCCAAAACCGCGTCTTCCGGTATGCGGTTGCCACACGATGTGCCCTTTTTTTTTTTTTTTTTTTTTTTTATGGTGGGTAAAAATCATGCATTGACATCCCCCGCCCTTGGGCGGAGCGGGAGATAGTGTCAGACTCTTACTGACTAAAAGACCCACCCCGTTCCTTCTAGCCTTCATACCGGGGCTCGAGCGCCCTTTCGGATAACCCTGGCCCCAGTAGGCTTCGACCCGGCTGGGTCCCTGCTGTTGCTGACAACTCCTTGAGGCGCGCGGGAACAGTGCGCGCCGTCGACGACTTGGGCTTGGTCCGGACAGTTACCGGACGGCCGGACAGTGAGCTAACCATTGCTCACCGTCCGCAAGCCCGCGCCACACGATGTGCCCTGCCCACTGCCATTTCAGTTTGGCGATTCTTCGGGCAATGTCGGCAACCTTGGTTCTCCTGCGGATATCTTCATTTCTGATGCCTCATAAGAAGAAATATAACCATTCTTGTTTATATTTACCAGGTTATGGTCGGTTATGGAGCCAATCTAGAAGATGTGCAGTACCAATGTGGAGGAGCTATCATCAGTGAGCGATATATCCTAACTGCTGGACACTGTATCGCGAGCAGAGATCTGTGAGTATACCTTCTTTATATTCATACAAGCTTTTGCCCACGACTTCGACCGCATTCATAAAATATAGCCTCGCTATCACTCAGGAATAAAGCAGCTTTCTAACTGTGAACAAATTTTCGCAATCGTACCAGCCCCCCTAGCCAAGTTACAATCGAATTCCGTTCTCTAAACGGTAACGCCTTAGTGACAGCAATTGTAGAAAACGATAAGTTGGTAGCCATGTTGACGCGCCTGAGTCGGCCGCTCGTTCTACAATGTAGCGTTTGTATAACAAAGGATGTAGCGTTAAACATTGTAGAAACGATTTTGAACGATGTGAACTTGGCTACGAATTGTCTATTCGTTTGTTCTGACCACGCGACTTTACGTTGAGATGACGTCATTCCCATAAGTTTCATCACTTTTCGACAGCGGTAACGATTGCAGAATAACAACTTGGCTAATCGTGCAGTACTTTCAGAGATTACCTCCTACAAACAAACTTTATCTCTTTATAATATTATAGTGTCTGATTAGTGACCGACTAGTGGGCAGGGCATATTTAAGGGGCTGAAAGGTTATGCCACGTCCCGCAAGACGCGCCGTTAGAAAGCCTCTACTAGGTGGACCGATGACCTGGGCCTCAAGTCTGCTACTACAATAGTGTCAGAATAGTCTAACATTGATTTCATAATTGTTGATTTTGACAAGTTTTGGTCTTCTCTTCTTCCTGCCCTTGTCCCATTTTATTTGGGGTCGGCGCAACACGTTTTCTTCTTCCATTCTGTCCTGTCACTCGTCACGCTATCACTAACTCCCTTTTCTTTCATATCACTTCTCACACAATCCATCCATCTTTTCTTTGGCCTCCCTCTCCCTCTCCATCCATCCACATGTAAATTCATAACTCTTTTAGCAACATGCTTTTCATCTCTCCTCTTTACATGACCATACCAAGACAAACGATTTCCTTTCAACCTTTCAGTCACTGGCGCCACTTTCAAACTTCCCCTAATATACTCATTTCTCACTTTATCCATTCTCGTCACACCACACATCCATCTTAACATTCTCATCTCCGCTACATGCAATCTTTTTTCATCCGTCTTTTTCACAGCCCAACATTCTGATCCATACAGTATGACAGGCCTTATCACGGACTTGTAGATTTTACCCTTCAACTTGAGGGGCATCCGTGGGTCACAAGTTGTTCCCGTGACCTGTCGCCATTTCATCCATCCTGCGTTGATCCGATGTGTTACGTCCCGGTCTACCTCACCATCCCCTTGGACGAGCGACCCGAGGTACCGAAAGTCGGAACAGATCGGTATGGGCGTTCCAGCGAGAGCTAAGGGCACTGGATTGGAGAGACCGCCGAAATCGCAGAACAAGTACTCCGTTTTGGTTCTACTTAATTTCAGGCCAACACTCTCCAATCTGTGCCACCACACCTCCAATCTGTTCTGGACCTCTAGGCCACTCTCGGCAACCAGCACAATGTCATCGGCAAACAACATACACCAGGGAGCCTCTTCCTGAATGTCCGACGTCAGAGCGTCCATTATCATCAGGAAGAGGTAAGGGCTGAGGGCCGACCCTTGGTGTAAGCCGACAGCCACATTGAAGCTTCCAGTAGTGCCCACTGAAGAACGGACTTGGGTACTGCATCGACTGTACATCGCTCGGATCAACTGCACATACTTCCCAGGCACACCTTTCTCCTTAAGGGCCCACCACAGAACCTCACGAGGTACCCGGTCATATGCCTTTTCGAGGTCAATGAATACCATGTGCAAGTTTTTATGCGCACCTCTGTATTTCTCGCACAGCTGGCGTATAGCAAAAATGGCATCCGTTGTACCCCGACCAGGCATAAAACCGAATTGGTTCTGTGAAATTTCACTCTCTTCTCTCAGTCGCCTTTCAATAACTTTCTCCCAGGCTTTCATAGTATGTGACATTAGCTTTATTCCTCTATAATTGTTGCACTCAAGCACATCACCTTTGTTCTTAAAAATGGGCACCAAAGAACTGCTGCACCACTCATCAGGTATGGCTTCTTCCTGCAACAACTTATTGAAGAATAAAGCTAACCACGTCCATCCATCCACTCGCAATAACTTCCACACTTCAACTGGTATTCCATCTGGACCAATGGCTTTACCATTCTTCATTCCATTTACTGCTATCCTAACTTCATCCATACTAACCATTCTCACTAACCCCACATTCACTGGTTTATTATCTAACACACTACTCCAATTATTTTCCTCATTCATCAATCTTTCAAAATAGTCCTTCCACCTCTTTTTGATTTTCTCATCATCCGATATAACCATTCCAGTTTCATCTCTTATACATCTTACCTGGCAAACGTCTCTCGTCTTTCTCTCTCTTATTCTAGTAAGCCGGTATAGTTCTTTTTGGCCTGCAGGACTGTCCAATGTGTCATATAATTTGTCCTGGGCTCTTGATTTTGCTATGGCCACGGCTTTCTTCGCTTTCTTCTTTAAAATGTCATACTCACTCTTTTTTTCAGCTTTTAAACTAGCGTTTCCTGGCTCTACACGCTGCCATTCCTTGAATTTTCTCTTCTTTTCTTTCAATACATTCTGAACTTCTGTCGACCACCACCATGTATCCCTATCTATTATGCCCTTTCCTTTCGTCTCTCCCAAAATATCTTTTGCTGCATGCCTGATACACCCAGCTACAACAACAACACAACACAAGACAACACACACAACAACAACAAGTTTTGGTAATCTACTAATATAATGGCGTCACTATGACTTTCCGATGGCCAACCACTGACACTCCATTGAAAGAAATGGCATAGAATGGTAATCTCTTACATAATGACAAATGAATATCTGACGTATGCGGTAATCTGCAAAATTGTTTACAGTTCCTTTGATCAGTGACCTACCATTACGACGTCATTGCGCAATTAGTGCTTTTAATAAGCTCGATATTGTCATTCTACCACAATTCTAATACAAGAACATTGACCGATCAATGATCGATCATTATGAATTAGCAGATTACAAACTTTTAGCAAAATGACAATGGGATCGTGTTGGAATGACGAATTTATAAAAATAGCAGACTTAGGCCCCTGGTAAAGGTCGCGGGAACCTGATAAATGCGAGACGCATAGAAGCGGTCATTGAGTCGTTGGTCGGAAGGCCTATGTCCAACAGTGGACATCATTCGGCTGAAGCGATGATGATAGTAACCGATCAAGACAGGATTTGATTTACTGATATTATATTAAACTGCACTCCAATATCAGTTTTACGTCCGTTGCGTCACAACTACAGGTTCAGTTGAAAACCAGCGTCAGGCATTATTTGTCTGGAATTCATGCTGAACTGGAACTATTTTGGTGCAGCCATGAGGCACACAACAAGTATATTAATAATAATAATAATGAACGCAAGGAAGTATGGAAGGGCAAGGAGCTTCACGGGCGCTTTTACCGGGCCTTACATGGGCCCGATGTAGATCTTTTAACGTCCGTCTCCTGGCTACGCTTTGGTAATCTCTTTGGAGAAACCGAAGGTTTTGTCTTTGCAATTATGGACGAAGTTATGATGACGAACAATTACCGGAAATATATTGTGAAGGACGGCACGGTTGACATCTGTCGGGCATGCCACCGGCCTGGAGAATCAATCCGACACATTATTTCTGGGTGTTCTCATTTAGCTAACGGAGACTATTTGCACAGACACAACCTTGTAGCCAGGATTATCCATCAGCAACTTGCTCTTAAATACAACCTTGTTGAATCAGAAGTACCGTACTATAGGTATGTGCCCGACCCAGTTCTCGAGAATGGCAGCGTCACATTGTATTGGGACCGATCTATCATCACTGACAGGACTATTGTTGCCAATAAGCCTGACATAGTGGTGATAGATCGACTAGAGCGTCGCACAATGATTGTTGATATAGCGGTTCCTCATGACGAGAACCTCGTGAAAGCTGAGAAAGATAAACAAACTAAATATCTTGACTTGGCTCGCGAGGTTGTCGACATGTGGGAAGTGGATAGAGCAATCATTGTGCCGATAGTCGTGACGGCCAATGGCTTAATAGCCAAGAGCCTCGACCAACATCTGCGGAGGCTCTCGTTAGGCAGTTGGATCAAGGGCTTGATCCAGAAAGCAGTACTCCTAGACACGGCGCGTATTGTCCGGAGGTTCCTATCTCAGGAGCCCTGACTACCGGCAGCTTGGACCTTGTTCCCGATGCCGGTGGGCTACTATTTTTTATATTTTTAAATGTTTTTTTTAATTATTTTTTTCTAAGGAATATTTAAAAATATAATATAATATGTACTAATGTTAAATAAAGGAAATAATAATAATAATATATTTATTTGTTATATATAGATACGTGTTGTTGTATATTTTGTGCTTGCGCCTTGTGCTGTACCAATTAAATTATTTTTCTTTCTTTCTCTTTCTTTATTTGCGGCCGAAACCGAAACTGTAACCGAATTTTCGGCTCCAGTTTTGGCCTTACGGAACCCAAACTTACGTGATGACGTGTAACAGACTGACGTTACAAACTTTTTTTCCTACAATTGATGATTTATTTTTCCAGGGGTCCAATAACATACATCGTGGTGGGAGCATTGAGACGCAGCGATTCCTCGGACAGATCCAAGGTCTACAAAGTGAGGAGCATCATCAAACACCCGGAGTACAAGCCACCAGCTAAATACAATGACATTGCCTTGGTGGAGACGGAAATACCGTAAGTACTGGAACAGCTGCTCAACCTCTATCTAGGGCAAGTTCGATTGTGTATGGAGTACTGCTCTCATGTTTGTGATGGGTCTGCCAAATACCAGCTTGATGCTCTAGAGTCGATTGAGAAGTAAACCAAGAAGATTATCGGCAATGTTGCACTTGTCGAGTCTAAACTCTTAAGCATCGACGCCGAGTTGCTAGCCTGTCGGTTTTCTATCGTTTGTATTTCGGGGAGTCTGCACTGGATTTGCACAATTTAATTCCAACAAGTCCGTTCCATCATCGGACCATTAGACGTACGGCGTTGCGACATCGGTGCATGGTGGACATCCCACCCATACGTACAAAGCGTTTTGGGAACACATCCATAATGCGTACAGCTAAGGAGTGGAATTCCCTGCCACAAACTGTGTTTCTTGATAGCTATAACCTAGGGGTCAAGAGTGAATAGGTTACTTCTAGGCAAGCGTGATAGGGGTCAAACGTGAGCCTATACATAGTGAAAAAAAAGTACAACCCTGCATCATCTTGGCCTACACCAATCTTGACAGACCGACAGACGAACGGACCACAAAATGATCTTATAATGGTATTTTTTTTCGTAGGGTATAATCATCCAGATGACATCCCCCGCCCTTGGGTAGAACGGGAGATAGTGTCGGACTTTTACTGAAAACCCATCCCGTTCCTCCGTTGCCTTTCATCCCGAGGCCGAGCCTTCCTTTCAGAAGCAGACCCTTGGCTCCAGTAGCCTTCGACCCTGCTGGGTCCCTACAGTGGCTGACAACTCCTTGAGGCGCGTGGGAACAGTACGCGCCGTCGACGACTTGGGCTCGGTCCGGACGGTTACCCATTGCTCGCCGTCCGCAAGCCCGCGCCTTCGGTGGCCGCAAATCGGGATCGGAATCCCAGCAGCGGCTGGGGCGTGAGCGCCGTTGCCTAATGCGGTCGGCCTCCTCCTTTGCTAGCATTACTACTTCGCAGAAGGAAGCGAATGCCTGCCACTCCTGATCCTATAAGAGTGTTGCTTTCTCCTTTTGAGGTACGGTACCCTAATGATTGTCTAAACATTTCAGGATTGAGCTGAACCAGTTCGTCGTGCCAGCGTGTCTGCCTACTGGAGATCCTGCGGAAGGGTCGGAAGAGAAGGTCCAAGCCACAGGCTGGGGTCTCACCAGATACAGTGGAGATGTTTCCAATGTCTTGCAGAAGGTGGGTAGAAATAATTCTTACTCACTCTCTTGTGGAGCATGAGTATGACTAGAGGTAAAAAAGGAGTACCTACATAAAAATCGAAGCAGGTGGCATCGCGGGCTTGCGGACGGCGAGCAATGGGTAGCTCGCTGTCCGACTGTCCGGTATCTGTTCGAACCGGGTCCAAGTCGTCAACGGCGCGCACTGTTCCCGCGCGCCTCAAGGAGTTGCCAACAACAGTGTGGGCCCAGATGGGTCGAAGCCAACTGGGGCCAGGGTTAGTTTCGAAAGAGTAGCTCAGCCCCGGTATGAAGGCACGAAGCAACAAGGTGGATTTTTAGACAGGGAAAAGTCTGGCTCTACACTATTACCACAAAATAGATACGTACTAATAGAGATAAACGTAGTTTTAACATATAATACATTTAATTACAACTTCAAACTATTCAAAAAGTATAACAACGCCAAAAGAGCGCGCAGTTCCATATTCGAATGTCAAAATTGCTAGTGCGGGGACGATCATGCGCGACGCCATTAGGGATGCGCATAATCATCGACTTTTTAGTCTAACAGTTCGGCCGTCCTGCCATCCTTCGTCCTCGAAGGATTCTCGACAGCTTATGCATTCCGTGATTCTTCAATATTCCCTGCAACAACACGTTCCCAAGCAGCAGTTGTAATCTTCGCACAGCGATCCCTTGCAGCAGAGTTGAGGTGATAGAGCCCTGAAAAGCAAACAAAGGCCCCGCAAGGCGCAAAGCATTCATGAATCCATGCGGTAATTACATGACAGGCCCTGACGGCAATTTCGCTAATTTAACAAAACCACGTTCTTATTACAGCAGTGTTCATTACTATGCTCCACTCGGCAATCAGTACATCTGGCCCCCTAAGGCATGAACACTTATAAGCTCTGATGACTGTTAGGTGCGTAAGCCCCTAGCAGCAATTAGTTTCGTCAGCTCTTAACGGCAATTAGTGTCATCAGCCCTTAACGGCAGTTTTGGTGAGCCCCTCAAGGCAATTACTTCCAAAATAAATCACCAGCTAAATACCATGCCCCACTCGGCAGTTAGAACCTTTGGCCAACGACAGCAGGTACCTGAAAGCAGTTAAGTGCATAAGCCATTAACGGCAATTAGTACTTTTGTAACCCGCAGCCCACCCGGCAGTCACAACATTTTACAACCTTCAGCCCCTAACGGCGGTTATAGCCTTAGTAACTCTCAACCCCTTACGGCAGTTACAGTTCTTGTAACCCTTAGCCCCTGACGGCGGTTACAGCTCTTGTAACCCTCAGCCCCTGACGGCGGTTACAGCTCTTGTAACCCTCAGCCCCTGACGGCGGTTACAGCTCTTGTAACCATCAGCCCCTGACGGCGGTTACAGCTCTTGTAACCATCAGCCCCTGACGGCGGTTACAGCTCTTGTAACCATCAGCCCCTGACGGCGGTTACAGCTCTTGTAACCATCAGCCCCTGACGGCGGTTACAACTCTTGTAACCATCAGCCCCTGACGGCGGTTACAGCTCTTGTAACCATCAGCCCCTGACGGCGGTTACAGCTCTTGTAACCATCAGCCCCTGACGGCGGTTACAGCTCTTGTAACCATTAGCCCCTGACGGCGGTTACAGCTCTTGTAACCATCAGCCCCTGACGGCGGTTACAGCTCTTGTAACCATCAGCCCCTGACGGCGGTTACAGCTCTTGTAACCATTAGCCCCTGACGGCGGTTACAGCTCTTGTAACCATCAGCCCCTGACGGCGGTTACAGCTCTTGTAACCATCAGCCCCTGACGGCGGTTACAGCTCTTGTAACCATCAGCCCCTGACGGCGGTTACAGCTCTTGTAACCATTAGCCCCTGACGGCGGTTACAGCTCTTGTAACCATCAGCCCCTGACGGCGGTTACAGCTCTTGTAACCATCAGCCCCTGACGGCGGTTACAGCTCTTGTAACCATTAGCCCCTGACGGCGGTTACAGCTCTTGTAACCATCAGCCCCTGACGGCGGTTACAGCTCTTGTAACCATCAGCCCCTGACGGCGGTTACAGCTCTTGTAACCATCAGCCCCTTCCGGCGGTTACAGCTGTTGTAACCATCAGCCCCTAACGGCGGTTACAACATTTTGCCCCTGTAGGCAGATAAATTCTTAAGCCCCAGACGGCAATTATTATTACCAGCAGCCCCTCAAGGCAGGTACAACCAGGAGCCCCTGACGGCAAGTGAATATTGGCAGTATTCATAATTCTCTTTTTTTTTAATTTTCAAAGGTTCAGCCATAATATCCATATCCTCACAGAACACAGGAATCATTGAATATCCTCATAGGATGTAGGTAGTCTCACATCTTGCATGCCAGTTTCAACTTGTCATGGGCGACAATACCTTTAATGCCCTCTTGCCCCTGTCGGCCTATGTGACTTCATAATATCATTAGGCAACACAGCTTTAACTTTGTAAGGCCCTGCAAACCGAGGCACCAATTCACCACTGGTTAAACCAGGTCATAAAATCTTTCACTCCACCATAACCAAAGTACCAAGAGCAAACGGTTTGGTTACACATCGACCTTTATCATATTGGCCCTTCATAAACTTTCGTTGTTGCCTCTGCCCCCAACACCAAGTCACATGAACCCTGAAATTCAACAGAAAGTCAATATTCATTCAAAATTTTAATGGAGGTTTCCCAGTACCTACCTTTGCTAATAGTCATTGTACCTTGGGAAGATAACCAGCTCACCTTTTCTGACCATCGCCCATGTAAGCGGTCAGACAACTTAAAATGGTGCTCAACTTGCCCATTCGTCCTCGAAAGGCTAGCGCATTTAACACATGCTTTGTGCCCTGTTTATCACATTACTTTTTGAATTTGTTTGAAATAAAAGAAGTGCGTCTATCACTCGCCATTCACATCGGAAAACCACACTTGTCTTAACTTTTTAAAGGCTTATAAAACCCTTGGCACTCTCACTAGCCACAACCTCAAGCCACACAAATTTCGTAAAACCATCAATAAGTAATTGTGAAAACGTAAGCCTTACCATTACTCATACAAAAAGAACCACAATGGTTCGCGTACAGAACATCAAATAGAACCGACACCCTGGGTAAGTATAGGATGTTTTATTCCTGGTCACTTCCCAGTAGGCTCTTAGTAAACTAGCACCCAATACATTTGACCACATACTTGCCAGCGCTTTTACTAACCTTGGAAATTAATATTTAGCTTGTATAGCTTATTTAGCAACACATTACCAGCTCCAAAAATCCATTCTTATCATAACCTAGCGCTTTCGGGTAACACAAAGCTTGTGCCCTTCAATTATTCGACAAAGCAGTTCTTACCACCTTAAACCTCTTTGCCCACCATCTCCTTATTTTAATTTCTTTAATCTGTTCCTCTAGATTTTCAATTAAAACTTATCTCTTCATCACCATCTTGTAAAGCATTTCTAAAATCTTTCTCTTCAATGTGACATACAATTACCGGATTCCAGCTTAACATGTCAACATGCGTCCCATTACCCTGGCCTATGCTCAACCTGGAGGTGAAGTCACCAGCAAGCTATTCAAGTGGGACAAGTCAAGCCAAGCCAACTGTAACACTGAACTGAACAGTTGGTTACCGCACTGAACTTTAGTCCACCATCTTGATGTTGGAAAGGTACACCACTGAGACCTGGCAGTCACTGTGAATTTGGGTTTCACATTTTGGGCTGTAACTTGTAAATATAGGATTAAAGGTTAACATAACAAATCTTTGATTCTGTCAAAACATCTTGTTGGTCTGTTACCCAATTTAAGGCACTACCCTTTTTTTTTGCCAACAAAGTTAATGGTTCAACTTAAATTGTTTAAAACTTTGCAAAAATAACTTGCTAAATTCAAGAATTACTGAAATTCAAGAATATTCTGTGGAGCTCTGCTACAGCAGTTGATTTATGTGGGGTTGAAGACTTCCCCCTCTCAGTTATTTTATTACCAGGTTACTCAACAGTTTTAATTATTAACAAACCGACAGACAACAAAGTGATCCTGTAAGGTTTCCATTTTTTTTTTTTTCTTTTAGAGGTCCGGAACCCCGAAAATTAAGATTAGTTGCACTTTAATTTGACACCCATGGCATCAATCAATTGATGAAGTTTTTCAAATAAGCTAAGCACTACTACCAGTAGCAACTTGGTAGACAATCTCTGTCTTGTGAAACAATATCCTGTACAGTTTATAATTTACAACTTTATCAATTTTACAAAGTTCTATGCAGTCAAAACAATACTAAACAATCATCCCTTTTTTTCACAGGTTTTGGCAATATTTCAAGTTTTATATTAGCCGTGCCTTCTTCACTTTCAGTTCTTAAAGTTAAAATATCATTCTCACCACTTGGTTTGTTTTTAGAATGTGTAGAAGTCTTAACCAAAATAATATATGGTGCTTCCTTAATAAAATATCAAAATCTTACAACTAATCAGAATTTTACATTGCAAAGTAAAATTCTCTCTTTCTGGATATCATCCATAATCAAAATGTAGCAGCGGTAACTTGTGACACAGTCAGAATATCATCATAAGCTTTGATTACCAGATTAACTCAATTAATCACACAGAATTATTTTTTTTTTCAGACTATTGTATGACGATAAACCAAAATCAATAAAAGCACTTGTAGGAGTCTCATTAATAAACATGGTCTTAAAATACTTCCAATCTGATTAGTTAGAGCTAGTTAACTGTTTGAATCTTTCCACCAGTTTCATCTGGTAACCCTGCTCTAGAACATTTCCCACACTCTTCTACAATTTGTACCTTAATTTTGCAAAAAGAATAAAATCTGTCTAAATTTTCTTTCTTTAACAGGTTGCCTCAACATATCCCAGCTCGTCACTTAATATATCTTTCTTTAAGCGGTGGCAAAGAAAGATCCTATATCCATCCGTACCACATGTAAAACAATTGACAACATATAAAACAATTGACAACATGTAAAACAATTGACAACTCTATTTGTACTAGCCTTACTTGTATGTTATTGATACCATTGTCTGAATACATAAAACTAGCAAAACTATTTTAGTAATGATTTGGTATCTTGACAACAAGCTCCAACTTCTCGAAGTTTATCACCAAGTGTATACCTATAATAGCCTGAGTAATTAGATCATCACTGAGCTGACATAAAATACCAATACCAAGCTTACTGTAATAAAACTCAATAAGTTTCCAGTAAGAAACCTTGTCTTATTTACAAGTTCTCTTATTTGAGCCAACTTATTCTTTGTAAATAATGGAAAAGCTTTAATAAGTTTGCCTTCCCAATTGCTTCAGCTCATCTCATATACTGCTTGTTGCTCATACCAACCGTTGGCATAACCACAAAGGTTTAATATGCAAATACAAATCAAGGTGTGTTCATCCCAATCATCTTTGAAATACTTTCCAAATTACCGTCCAATGTTCTATTGAAACTAATGATGTTGATGTTTAACTTGGGGATAAAATCATTTCAACCCATATAATGAACAGTCAGTGTAGAATACCCTACAACTTCTAATGAGCTATCCCGGTGAGAACTATTTTTCTTCCGCAGCTCCCGGACTAAACCTTCCAATGTGGTTATTACTTCCAGACTTCTTGTGACAGCCCATGTTAATAAATGTAAATTTAAAGTATGTTTACTTAATTAGTACCACTACCACTGCACCAATAGCTAATTCAAAACTTAAACAATATCTTTTCACTTTCATAAACAAAGAAAATTAAAAATTGAGTTTAAGTGTCTATCATTCAAATTTCACACCACAACCAGTGCAATTATAAGCTTCACTATGGATGTTTTGCCATGCAAGTGTAATTGCCACAAAATTAGTATTCCATAAAAAACCACAACACACCACTTTCATTAGTTTGCAGTCAAAAGTCAATAAATGTTAAATGGTCTGATGTCACCCAGATCTTCATGCAAACCAATCTATGTAAAAAATTAGCTGTTCTGTAAGCCACTCAAGATTCCAGCAACACCACTTTCCAGTGAGCATTAGCAAGCAAGTAACTCGAACAAGTAAACGTTCGCCAGCAAAACCAAACACGTCGAAACTTGTCAGATTGTCCACTTTGTTTACATTTGATTAAAAAAAACGCATTTAAAACTGTATACAATATAAACACACCACTTCAATGAACTCAAAAGCCAGTTTTAAGCACATTTAATGCATCCAATGACTTAAAACTTTAAAAGCGTCTTTTCAACTATTGAAATCAATTCACCAAAGTTTTCACTTTTGTAGATACTTTTACGATCGAACTTCACAAACACTATTTACGCACGTGAGAAACATACCACTTCTGAAATCTAATAGAGATAAACGTAGTTTTAACATATAATACATTTAATTACAACTTCAAACTATTCAAAAAGTATAACAACGCCAAAAGAGCGCGCAGTTCCATATTCGAATGTCAAAATTGCTAGTGCGGGGACGATCATGCGCGACGCCATTAGGGATGCGCATAATCATCGACTTTTTAGTCTAACAGTACAGAAGACAATCTACATACAAAGCGCGCTCTCACAACGCACACATAGACACCGCTCACGGACACGATATCTCGGAGCGCCTCGGCCCGCTCGTCGAACAGTTCCGGCTCAAACGCTCATAAGTGTGCGTCCACCGAGCGTAGGTATAAAAAGTCAATTACATACATGAGATTGTCTTCTGTACCTATTTATTTTGTGATACACACTGAAAATAAAAATAATTTCTGCTTATACACCACACATTTTTTAATACTCCAAATATTTAAAGGGCTTATTAGAAAAGGTCTCGTTATTACGTAAGTAAAATCTCAATAAATAATATTCAGAAACAGAAAAGTTATTAGAGTTTGTTTATATCCCAAAATGTCACTCAATTTATGGACATATTGTACAGGCCATCACTGCGCGTAGTGTTTTCTAGTAGCAATTGTTATGAATGATTGATTCTATTATGAATTTAACAATTATGACGAATTTTCGTGGACAATTTTGGGACTTTGTTTTTAGGGTTCCGTAGTCAACTAGGAACCCTTATGGTTTTGCCATGTCTGTCTGTCCGTCCTCGCTTAATCTCTGTGACCGTTAGCACTAGAAAGCTGAAATTTGGTACCAATATGTATATCAATCACGCCGACAAAGTGATAAAATAAAAATTGGAAATAATGTTTTATTAGGGTAGCCCCCCTATATGTAAAGTGGGAAGTGATTTTTTTTAAATTTCAACCCTAACGTGTGATACATTGTTGGATAGGTATTTAAAAATGAATAGGGGTTTACTAAATAATTTTTTGTTAATGTCAATAACTTCGGAAATAAAAGCTCCAAAAGTAAAAGACGTGTGGCACTCGGGGACTGCCGCGGTAAAGCTATTGCATAGCATTTTTATCAACTTATGCAATTATAATTATTTATTTATTTTATTTAAGTTACACTTTCACACATTGAATTGAATTTTGATTGATTGTTCACTCATTTGTTTTCTTATCGGTCACCACGCTCAAAAAACAAATGAGTGGGGGGTGTTAGGTTATTTTCGTTACGGAATTTCTGGATTCGATCTCCACGCTCAAGGCCCGCGATAGAAGCTATGCAATAGCTTAAAAACAATGTGTCCCCCCCTCTAACTTTTGAAACATAAGTTTAAAAAATATGAAAAAAATCTGAAAAGTATAACTTTATAAGGACTTTCTAGGAAAATCATTTTGGACTTGATGGAAAGAACAGTTTTTGTACAAAAAAGACAAAAAGGTTGTACAAAATAATTTCTGGACTAAGTTTGTAGTATAATCGTATATGCAAGCGTTTTTTTAAACTCATAAGTGGGTAAACTTATGACGGACGGAAAACTACGGAACCCTACACTGAGCGTGGTCCGACAGGCTCTTGGCCGGTTTTTTTTTTAATTTTGACTTCAAAAATATTATCAGTAATTGGTACGGACAGAGCCCCAGTTTTTTGTACTAATTAAAAATAGGGGTGTATAGTCTTATACGTCTGCTACTCATAACACAAACTGCTTATTTTTGAGTTAGATGACGTTATGTGAAAGTTGTGGATAATTATTACTTTTCTTACAGGTGGTATTACACAAGTTCACAACACCGGAGTGCATGCAGAAATACCCTCCGGTTCGTCTCATGAAGCAAGGTTTTAATACCCAGTCACAGACCTGCTACGGAGACAAAAATGTTTCCAGGGATACCTGCCAGGTATGACTACAACACTATAACCAGGCGTGTTCCAGTACCCCCAAAGTATCGATACGTACTCATATTATGTAGTCATCAAATCATTTTTTATGTCATGCTAACATCACCTAACGAAACCGACATTGCTAGGTTTTAAACCAACAAATGAAGGCAATCAGTGGCACCGGTTTCGGGTTCGGGTAATGATCCGGAGCGAGGAGGAATGGTAGGAGGTCGCCTTTTTCTGCGAAGCTGTAATGCTAGCGAAGGAGAAGGCTGCACGCGTGAGGGAAGGAATGTCCTCACGCCCCAGCCGCCCAGATTCCGAGCCCAACTACCAGTTACGGTAGACGCGGGCTTACGGACTTTAAGCAATGGGTAGCTCGTTGTCCGGCCGTCCGGTAGTTCACCGGACCGAGCCCCAATCGTCAACAGCGTGTAGTGATTACATTAATTTACCTTCCGGCTTCATCATCAGATCAGTTTGTTACATCCCCTCTTCCTTTTTTTCCAGTCAGTCATCAACTACACGTATAAACAAAGCAATTTTACTCGATACGACAATTCTGCTGTGATCCTATGAGGAGTTCTGTTCCATATCTTCGAAGTTCATGATCAGATCATCACAATATTTCTATGGGACTAACTTGAAAGCATAACCTTTCAATCAAAAAATAATTTTCAAAATCGATCCAGAACTGACCGAGATATAAAAATAAAATAAAATCCATTACGTCTTACAATAGTTGGTTGAAAAGGCACAGAACCCAAAAAAATACGTCCCAGTTAATTATATTGAAATTCTTTTTCCAGGGTGACAGCGGTGGCCCAATCCAGATTAAGAACAAGAAGATCTCATGCATGTATACCGTGGTCGGAGTCACCTCCTTCGGCAAAGCTTGTGGATTCGTCGGAGAACCAGGCATATATACCAGGGTACTCAACTATGTGCCCTGGATTGAGAGCATCGTGTGGCCGAACTAGTCGGAGACGGTTTTAGGCCGACTAGTTGTGTGGCCGAACTAGTTGGCGACGGGTCTAGGCCGACTAGTTATGTGGCCGAACTAGGCGGAGACGGGTCTAGGCTGACTAGTTGTGTGGCCGAACTAGTCGGAAAGGGGTCTGGGCCAACTAAGGTGGGCACCAAATTAACGTGAAATAACGGTCATTGACCCTCTTACATTTATTGACATTCTTAATTTCAATTAAAGACATAAAGCTGTCTTGAATCGACATCTATCGTGATCATTTAACTTTTCTGAAAAACAGTTCATTGATAGTTTTTCGGGTGCCTTTGATATATTGGAGATATTAGGAAACGGTCAATGTACCTTGTTTTAAGTTTATCTGGGGCTTTGTATAATTGTGTGGCCGAACTAGTCGGAGAGGGGTCTAGGTCGACTAGTTGAGAGAGTTTGTCCGGCTACTATTTCCAGCCGATTAGTTGGTAAAAGATGACGAAAGTCAAAAATGAATTACATTGTTCTGACGAGATAAGTACGAAAAATAATTAAATTAATTAGGATTAGGAAACTGAACTGTGGAGAATAATAATATTATCTATCGACCTTTATGTAGGGTTATTTTAAAATACTAACAATCTTGCAGGACTGTATTACTATAGTACATTATGATACAAGTGTATAATGTTGGTGATTACCGCTGAGGCGGTATTTAGATCCGAGCCGAAGGCGAAGATCTTAAGAGAGCCGAGGACGGTAATCGCCAATATTCACGTGTATCATACGACGTTTTTCGACACACTTTAGAAGATAAATTTTACAAATTAATTAATTATTGCTTTATCAGCAAAACTGTTTTTTTTTGTATTAGGGCGGCAAAAAATTGTTCTTCTTATGCGCGCGCATCCAAAATGGCGGCCATAGACTAAGTAGCTACTCTAGCTAGGCTGGTTGAATAAAAATAAGAATGAGGTTGCTTATGTTTATAAACAGAAAAAATATTTTTATTTTATGAAAGGTTTTATTTATTAAACATGTAAAAGTTAAAATAGTTTATTTAAACACAAATTAGCAGAAAATAAGCAAGTAAGACACTAATTTGTTATATTGAACGCAATACCTAATGTATTTTTTTTTTAGAATTCAATGTTTGATTTGACAAAAGGTTATCACTACATTATTACACTTGTGCATAATGGTAGGTAATCAAAAAGTCACAGTTTGGTTACAAGCTGCATTATATAGGTACCTAAGTGTAGTGCAATTATAGTCACTTTCTCTATTGCAATTATAGGAGCAACTTTTGTTCTATGACTTTTTACAAAACATAATAAATTTACTAAAATCACACCTTCAAGATTTCGTTGTTCTATTAAACACATTTTAACTCTATATTTTACTTTACCCACCTACGCCTCTCGCGCACGGTCCCCGCCGCTATTGTACTATCGCTTGCTTCCCATAGACTTTGTAATATTTAGAACGTTCAATTTTTTTTTTTTTATGAAAATCTGAACTAAAATATGATACATTTTTAAAAGTCATAGAACAAAAGTTGTTGTTTATGATGTTAGTAACATAGTACTGAGAAGTTGCCAGTGTTTTTCAAATAACCCTGTATATGTATGTTTCCGGCCAAACCCGAATAGAGAAGAAACTAGTTTAGCCTAGGCTAAATCAGTTTTCCATACATTCGTGGAGCCAAAAAAAATAACCATGAAGGCTAAGGCGGGAGTTGCGCTTCGCTCCTACCTTAGCCTTCTAACCTAACCTGTCCGTGTCAGGGTGACCTAAAATTCTGATTTCGCTTTGCTTGCTCGTGGACTAATATTGCGCGTTTGGCCTAAACTAGTTTATCTTAAAATCGGGTTTGGTCGGTAACATTTATTCTCTATATGTGTGTTTGTCACATAACTCCTCTTAAACGGCTTGACCGATTTGAATGAAATTTAGTACATACAAGGTGTAAGGGACAGCCCTCCACAAACTTTAAGGGCTTGCTCAGTAGACGAAACTGAACAACCTACCATAATTTTTTTTACAGGAAACGAAAAAAAAAATTCGCCTCACCATACAAAATTATTAACTTGATTGGAGAGTTTGTATGGAGAGGCTGAATTTTTTTTCGTTTCCTGAAAAAAAATTTTATGGTGGGTGGTTCAGTTTCGTCTACTGAGCAAGCCCTTAAAGTTTGTGGAGGGCTGTCCCTTACACCATTTATATTTGAGTGTGTCCATGGATGGTTTGAAAATAAAGTTGGACCCTGCCGGGTCCAACTTTATTTTGTGGCGCTGGAATCGGGTTCTAAATTATATCTACGCGCGTTTGACAGTTCATCTTTTTATGGAATGTAATTGCAAAATCCTCTCTTAGTGGTCGCCTACGTCATAAAAGGAAGCCTTGCTCTTTCCACATGGTCTAGCCGTGTACAAAGTTTCATCGCAATCCGTTCAGCCGTTCGAGGCTCGAGCGTGACGAAGTGACATATACAAGGTGTAAGGGACAGCCCTCCACAAACTTTAAGGGCTTGCTCCGTAGACGAAACTAAACCAACTTCCACAAGATTTTTTTCAGGAAACGAAAAAAAAAATCAGCCTCATCATACAAAATGATAAACTTGATTGGACAATTTGTATGGCGAGGCCGATTTTTTTTTTCGTTTACTATAAAAAAAAATTGTGTCAGGTTGTTCAGTTTCGTCTACTGAGCAAGCCCTTAAAGTTTGTGGAGGGCTGTCCCTTACACCTTGTATACACACAGTAACAAACTTTTATCTTTATTTTATAGTGTGATGTGTTTAAAAATTTAAATGATCTCTATTATGTTTTTTTTTTTTTTATATTAAATTTACCCTGTATTTTTTACAAATACGAATATAAATTGTAATGAACAAAATAGAATGCCATAATTACTGATTAAAATAAAAAAAAATTATACGAAAACCGTATTTATTTTTTACCACATAACCCATGTTTAAAAAAAATAACCAGTAGTACAGTGAACGCGCGTGGATGCATTTTCAGTGTGTTGGACTGTGCGTGTTTTCTTTAAAAACGGAGATACTTATAAGTAACGTTAAGACACGCATTCACGCGCCATGCTGCGTGGTGTAGTGTGATAACTGCCTTAGGTTTAGAAATACCCTAGGTACTATATAAAAACAACTAGAATAAACTAAATTTTTGTCTGTATTGAAAAAACTTTTAAACGAAATATCAAAACTTCGGACCCTGCCATCTGTTGGTAACCCGATGAACGATATACCCACAAAAGTCGAATGCCAAGTAAGTTACAATATTGTTTTACCAAAGCCATGCATTGATGTTTCCACTAAATGAAATGAGATGGCGCTGTTCACAGTCTAAAAGTCTACATAGAATACAATTAAATAATTTTTTGTTTTCTGTTGTCTGTCCTATTTATTCGCTACCTAACTTCACCTAAATCACACAACGGATTTTGATGCGACTCAATATGAAAAACGATAAACTCTTCACTTCGTGTATACAACATTAGTTTTGCGAAACTCCAAACATTACATAAAACGTGAAAACGTGAAATTTCGGGTTTTGCATGATACACATAAAATATCACAAAGTTATAAGCTTGCTATGTCAGCAAAAATACATAGTCACCTGACCATCAAAGTGACTGAGGGGATGTTTCGCGCAGCTTCCATCCAGCTGTTTCCTGACGCATAATTCCCGCTATGACCTGCCATGACCTGTGTTGTACTGTGTCGTTGATGTCCAACTTGTGACCTTTTTAAATATTTTTGGGAAAAAATATAAGTAACATAGTGTATAAAACTATTGGAATCGATTCAGTTAGCTTGTAGGTACTGATTCTGAACAAATTATATTCAGATTTCGCTTTTTTTTTCAAAACTCGTATTAATTTACGCATGTACGAAATTAATTTCTTTAAGAAAACGTCAGCTGAGCGAGCTCAATGACCTTAAGGTAAAAGTCGGTGTTGCGTACTAACTACCTACAGGTCATTGAACTTTTACTTACTACAGGTTTTGAAAAAAAGGTACTTAATTTTTTAATTTTATCTTTACAAATCGATAGTGTTTCATGTACCGGATCGACCCTCCACGGGGTTAAAACGATTAAAATTTAGCGGTGTATATTAAAAATCAGGGATGTTAGGGAGCTCCATAACCGTAACCGAAACTATCGGATATCCGATACAAGTAATATCCATAACGGTAACCGAATCCGAAATAAAAGTTTCGGATAATATCGGATAGGGAATGAGCCTAATTGCGACACGTTATGACAGGTAATTAAGTAACTAGTTTAATTATACTAAATATAGAAAGCTGTGATTCAAGTCAAGTCAAATCATATGAGAATCATGTAGATTTGTGTATGAGAAGATCTTTTGAGGAAAGAACCACACAGATTTGAAGGGGCCTATGTCCAGTCAGTGCAAGCATTTATCAGTATTCGTATAGCTCAACTCATCATCTTCATTATCACCAGCCTTTTTAATGTTCCCACTGCTGGGACTCAAGCCTCCTCTCTAGGAGAGGGAATGGGCCGTAATCCACCACGCGAGCCCAGTGCGTGTTGGTGAATGTCACATAACTTCGAATTTTTGGTTCTAGGACATGCCGGTTTCCTCACGATGTTTTCCTTCACCGTTTAGTAAGCAGTGGTGATGAAATAAATTGATTTGATGATGAAACTGATTGTGATGGCGGAATCAAGTCATGCAATTCTTGCGCACACTCTCCAAAGTGCATACTGTAGAACACCGCGTGTCAGACTTTTATTGACTAAAACCACACCTGTGTCCTTCAGTTGCCCTCTGTGTTACAGGACCACAGGTTTCCGTTTCAGAAGTCAACCTTGCACCAGTTCCACCCTAGAGCGGAGCCTTTAAAAAAAATAAGATAAAAAATAAATAAATGCACACCTTTAAGGCGCGGGCCCACCGCAGCGCATGCTGTGCACGGGCACGCGGCGCATTTTAACTGCATGTATTAATTTGTTTGACAACGTGTGTCTACGTTTCCACTGAAGTAGGTACACGAAGACCCACGACTATGTATATCGTGGCACGGCGCACGGAGAGGCTACGCACGTGCCACAGCAATCCACGGAAACGGGCTTCACTGCGAGAGATGTATGACTGAAAACTGCGCTGCGATGAGCGAACTGTACATAGTCGTGGGTCATATTCGTGTACTCCAGAGGAAACGTAGACCCACGTCGACAGCGTTGGGCTATGTAACCGCCTATTCGAGCAAGCCATGCATATTCAATGACGTCAATTCATGCGCAGCCTCTCCGTGGGTTGCAGTCACGGAACAGTAAAAACAGTGGAAGTAGCTTGAGAAAATGTTTGTTCCAGAACCGGTGTCGCCAAACTCATACATTTACAATTTACTCTTACTGCAAACCCAAAAATATGATTGGCTGAAAACAAAAACAGGGCGTAGACGAAATGCAAAAAAAATGTTATACGAAATGCAACTTTAATTTCAAAATTCTATAAATCAAATTGACAAAAACAAGAAAGAAATACATCTCTGACTACCAAGTACCGCCACTCGTCGCTAGATGGCATTGTTCAGTATATAATATCCAATATGAACTGTAAGCACGTAAAAATAAGATTGGTATTTGAATGGGTGGTATCACTGACACGAATGCAGTTTGCTACTCAGATAGGGAAGTAACCTTATTCTATCGAAATAATATCGATTGTATGAAAACGTATTTCAAACATATCATGCAAAAAAAAAATTGTATACGATAGTGTGATAGTATTAAAATTATGAAATTAATATGATTAAAGGCAATTTTTAAACGTAGTAAAAAGGGTTTTTATTTGCATAGTACATCAGTTATCATCATCTCAGCTGAAATCATCGTCATCGCCCACTGCTAAACATAAGAATATTAAGTATAATTCAAACGCCCTATGTTGTTCCTAACTCTTTAACTAAATTTATTTAAAATACATCACAAATATCATACCACAAATTTTATTTTATTATATTTATTAATTTAATAATTATCTGTATTATATTACTTACAAAAACTATTAAACTATAATATATAATTACTTTTTTACACCACCTATTCGATAATGTCGTTTTATACGTCATACAAACCTCACTTAAAGCAAGTCATTCTATCCCTAGGGAGATAATGCAGTATGGCCGATCCCTAGGGAATAATGAGAATTGAATTTGGAACATCAAAAATTGTCAACATTGTGAATTAAAATGTACGTGCGTCGAACAAGTTGACTCGAAATTCAAACTGGCCACTAACAAAAAAATAAAAATAGAATAAAACCTGCTTACTGACGGGAGCTTTATAGAAAATTGAAACTAGAGTCTGTCTAATAAGTTAAACGACTTGTGTAATTATTAGGATTTAATGAAATCTGATGTAGTCAACACGGGTTCAATAATCAAGGTTGATTAAGAGATAGAAATCATTGTTTACTAACAGAAGAACCTTATAAAACGTACCAAATATAAGTATTTTTTAAATGATTAAATATTATACAAAATTCCCAAGTCGGTTGACTTATTAGACAGACGGTATAGAATCTTGGAGTAGTGAATTTTGTTTGTTTGATGAACTTGTAAATATAATATGTACTTATATTTCTCTAATATATGATTTGGTCGACCAAATTGTCTTTTAATTATCTCACAGATGGTGTAAAAAGTAGAGTATGCAACACTGTTTCTATATTAACTCCCTCGCAATGCTCGGGAGTTAATTTTATAAATCCCTCACTATCGTTCGGGATTAAAATCAGCAACCTTCGTTTCGTTCGGAATTCAACATACCGCCCGCGACTTAAAGACACTGCTTTATCCCATAATCACATAAACAACTATTATTTTAAAAAAGCAATGTAATATATATTATACATTTCGATTGATTTTATCGATAAAGTCACGCACTATTTGGATAGCGTCAAAAGTATAGGTAGACTAACGAATATTCCAGAAAAGCTAATAACCGAGAAAAGAAAATCAACTTTGTTTCGATGTCATTAAGGACTAGTTTTGTTTGTATATCCTGCGCAATGTTTCACGTAATTTTATTTTTTCATTTTATTAAAATAAATCCGTAAATAATACTTTTCGGTGGTATGATACACCTCCATGAGTTAGATTTTTAGTCCGACAATGGTTTTTAAAGTACAGTTTGGGACAATAAGGCATTTTAATATTATTTTTCGTTAATTATTATGTTGCGCAGTCTAGTTAGAGAATGAGTGCGCTTGAACAGCAAGTGTGCAACGCGATTCTTACTAGCGGCGACAGTGCCACGCCTACTTACTTCTTCCACTGTTTTTACTGTTCCGTGGTTGCAGTGGACACAACCAAATACATTTTCCACACGTGCGTAGCCTGGCCGTGCGCCGCGGTGGGCCCGCGCCTTTATTCCGCATTTTCCCATGGCAAATATGGCGGGCGTGCAAACGACTTTTGACAGATGGCAGCCATTTTGCTAAAATTTATAGGCGTCAAATAAATAATGTCTATAAAGCTGATATTTTTCGCATGCACTGCGAAAATTAAATGCAAGTAGACTGTTATTTTTGGTGGGGAATCAAAGCATAATAAATATATATATATATATTATATTTAAGACTAACTAATCATAATAGACGGTGATGTTGGAGCCACGGTTGAACTGTTGGTTGCTGCCCTGCCCTTAGTGTTGCGGGTTTGATTACCGCTCGAAAGAAATAATTAATGGCATAATTTATTTTGGTTCTGAGTGTCTTGTGTATAATATGAGTTTCCTGTGAAATTCCCTGCCGGAGTCTGTGTTTCCTAAAGGCTAAAACCCGGGAATCTTTAAGTCGAGAGTGAATAGGTTTCTTCTAGGTAAGCGCGTTCCATCGTCGACCGCATCGTCGCTTTCCATCAGGTGAGATAGCGGTCAAGCGCGAACCTGTCTATACATCTATATCTATACATATAAATAAAATTGGAGTGTCTGTTTGTAATATTGAAATAACTGCTTTTTACTAAGTATATGCTAAATATATACTGTACATACACAAAAATAACATTTTTTACAATTTTTGTCTGTCTGTCTGTTTGTTTGTCCGGGCTAATCTCTGAAATGGCTGGACCGATTTTGACGGGACTTTTATTGGCATGTAGCTGATGTAATAAGGAGTAACATAGGTTACTTTTATTTTAGAAAAAAATAAATTCAAAATCCTGTAGTCCATGCAAACGAAGTCGCGTGCACAGCTAGTCAACAATAAAAAAAAAAAGTTTACATGCACGCACGCATGACGCCGTTGAGTTGTGGTGCTGGAGAAGGATGCTCCGTACTTCGTACTTTGGACTGCATTTCAGAACAACGAATCCATATTACGAGAGTTCAAAATAGAAAGAAAAATATTTATTAAAACATTGTAAAATACAAATCGAGGAAAGAAATTTTTAAAATTTAATTTATTTACGAACTGTGAACGAAACAGTTTAATTAGAATCCAGTTTTTCAATTTTACTCATCTCTGAATTCTTCAATTTTGCCAAAATTTCTTTGATTTGACAGTACGACGTGACGTCATAACATGGCAATCGATCATAGTCTCATTCTGAACGCATAGTAGGTACAACTACCGGCACGAATATTGAGCGCCCGGCGTCAGAATGGGGATCGCTTTGCGCATTCCATACATTGGCGAGCCAATCGTCTTCGTTGTTACATACATGCAGCAACTCAGGGAACGAATCACGAGTGACGTCTATGTCACGAAGGCGCGGCGAGCCAATTACTGACACTCCCCGCCCCCGCGTCGCACTTCGCACCACTAAAGAGACCGAATATTTGACTTCTGCGCAAGTGTTCAAGATCCGTGATGGCAACTGTATTTGTTGTTATAGCAGCAACAGAAAATTAGACCAAAAAAAAAAATTCAACTGTCTAGCTATCGCGGTTCTTGAGATACAGCCTGGTGACAGACAGACGGACAGACAGCGAAGTCTTAGTAATAGGGTCGCGTTTTTAGTCTGGGTCAGGTTGACTGGACCAAGAGAGATTTTTGAAGTTTGAGCAATACCAAGTTTTAGTACCTATTTGGTACTATTTGGTACCAGACTTCAAATAATTGGTACCTCGCTATAGAGGGAAAACTATTACGAGGAAAGTGGCCAGCCATTCTGACATCAGAATGGCTGGACCAAGTCGACTTCACCTAGTTGCACGTAGTTCACGTAGTTGTTTATTCTTTAGGTACGGTCGGAACCCTAACAAACTGTACCTCTTTATAATATTAGTGCAGATGATGATACTATCAACGCACCCCTACCTGCAGGCAGAACCACAAAATACAACTAGTCTCTCGTTATAAATTGCTCTACATACCACTACTTTAAAATTCACAGCGAACATATATCAATGTCATAACCAGAGTGAATTTACCCACCAACCAGGTTCCGCAAACAAACTACCTGAATGTATTATGTACTAGCTTCTATCCGTGACTTCGCCTGCATTTGACTGTCCTGGGGCCCAAGTCTGCTATTTTTATAAATTCGTCATTCCAACACGATCACATTGTCATTTTGCTAAAAGTTTCTAATCTGCTTATTCATAATGATCGATCATTGATCGGTCAATGGTATCGTAATAGAGTTATGGTAAAATGACAATATCGAGCTTATTAAAAGCAATGACTGCACAATGACGTTCTATTAGTAGATCACTGATCAAAGGAACTGTCAAAATGTTTGCAGATTACCGCATACGTAAGACATTCATTTGTAAATATGTACGAGATTACCATTCTATCCCATTTCTTTCAATGGAGTGTCAGTGGTTGATCATTGGAAAGTCATAATGACGCCATTATATTAGTAGATTATCAAACTTACTCAAATCAACAATTATGAAATCAATGATAGACCATTCTGATACTGTTGTAATAGCAGACTTTGGGCCCTGTTGGTCTAGTGGTCAGTGGATTGATATGCCGCAGGTCGTGGGTTCGATTCCCACCCAGGACAAATGTTTGTGTGTTGAGTACGATCATTTGTTGTGTGTCTGGGTGTAATTTATCTATAATATGTTTATATTTAGAAATATACAAGTATGTTTATCAGTTGTCTAGTACCCATAACACAAGCTCTGCTTAGCTTGGGACTAGAAGGCGTTGTGTGATAGTTGTGGAATATTATGTTATGTTGCTTTTTTTCCGGTGGGAAAATCATCTAATGACATCCCTCGCTCTTGGGCGGAGCGGGAGATAGTGTCAGACTTTTACTGACTACAAACCCACTCCTGTTCCTTCTTGCCTTTCGTACCGGGACCGAGCTTCCCTTTCGGATAACCCTGGCCCCAGTAGGCTTCGACCAGGCTATTTAAGCTTTTTAGAATGATCTTGAAAAGTATTAATTTTATAGGTTATAAAAGCTATAAAAGCTTGCTATGAAAAAACAATTTTCATTGAAAACTTGTTATGCTTGACTGCGATCCCAGCTGATGGTAAGCAGTGATGCAATAGTTGATGGTGAGGCGCACTAGTTTATTAAGAGCCTATTCACTCTAGCCTTGAAGACACCTAAATTATGATCGGACGGGAAGACCGCTGCAAGCAAATTGTTCCAGTCCTTCGATATACGCGGTATAAACGACGAGGTAAACGCTTAGTCCGGACCGTACAGGTGTCAACAATGTAAGGGTACTCGCCGTACGTCGGTTTTTTCTGATGGTAGAAAGGTAATGGTGGAATCAAGTTGCGTAATTTCCGCGCAAACTCTTCAAAATGCTAAAATACTGAAAATACTTGATACCGACTACGTAAATATTTTATGTGGCAAATTTTGGTTCCGTAAGTGACCGCTAGAGGCGCTGTAAAATTTGCCATACAAAATATTTACGTAGTCGGTATCGAGTATCGACAAATACGCTTTAAGCTCATGGTAGAGGTACAGGTCGAATATTTTCTTTGAATATGTTAACTTGATGTTACAAAGCCTGGAGCTATCGACTTGTATTCCAGTGATAGGCAAGCCCTTTCATGGAAACTATTTGCCAAAACACTAAAAAGCCAAAACACAAGTTCGCTGCTGCGCTACATTGGCATTATGTCGTCAAACAGAACTATTAAAACATGCAGCGATAAGATAGCTTTTAGAGGATTTTTTTTCGCGACCAAAATGTCTTAAGCGCCATGAATTTCGTGGCGTTAGGCCACGTTCACACGGCGACCATTCGATTCGATTTTTTCACGTATACGGCTATACCGTATACGATGCTATCGTTCACACGGCAACCATTCGATTCGATTTTTTCATGTATACGGTAAGCGAGTCGTGTAAACGAGACAACATGAACATAAGCGCCACTGCGTGTCGTATTCGATAAAATCGTTTCGAGACGCGGCGTTCCGGTGACAACTTCGCACGGTATACGTTAAAATATATTTCTCGAACACGGGATTTTCCCGTATGAACGCCGTGTAAACAATTTTTAAGTTTTCATATAAATTCTGTTGTCACTACTCTATTCGATAAAATCTCGTATACGGTATACGGGAAAATAATCGCCGTGTGAACGTGGCCTTACGCGTGTCGATCACGTCGGTACTGGCAAGATGACCAGACGCCTACCGCAAGGGCTGGTTCGAGAATACCTAGAAGAAGTTCGGGAAGGCCTCCGCCCAGCTGTGGGGCAGTATAGGCTAAATAAAATAAAAAAATACTGGCCAAGTGCGAGTTGGACTCGCCCATGGAGGGTTCCGTAGCAGCAAGTAATATAATATAAAAGTTCTTGTAGTTCGTTGTAACTTTGATCGATGTTTTAATAATAGTGTATTTTTTTAGATTTATGACGTATTAAAAAAAAACTGCTTACTAGATCTCGTTCAAACCAATTTTCGTTGGTAGTTTGCATGGTACATCATATATTTTTTTTAGTTTTATCATTCTCTTATTTTAGAAGTTACAGGGGGGGGGGGACACATTTTACCACTTTGGAAGTGTCTCTCGCGTAAACTATTCAATTTAGAAAAAAATGATATTAGGAACCTCAATATCATTTTTGAAGACCTATCCATAGATACCCCATACGTATGGGTTTAATGAAAAAAAATTTTTGAATTTCAGTTTTAAGTATGGGGGACCTCCAAAATTTATTGCTTTTTTTCTATTTTTGTGTGAAAATCTTAAAGCGGTTCACAGAATACATCTACTGACTAAGTTTCAACAGTATAGCTCTTATAGTTTCGGAAAAAAGTGGCTGTGACATACGGACGGACAGACAGACAGGCAGACAGACAGACAGACATGATGAATCTATAAGGGTTCCGTTTTTTGCCATTTGGCTACGGAACCCTAAAAATGTATATTACATTTGATACCTCACCACTGGTCATGGGCCCACCTTGTGCGAGGCCTTCCAATGCTGCGTCTTCTAATACGTGGTCGCGGGAATCTGATGCATGAGAGTTGTGGCGACACTTGGGGGAGGCCTATGTCCAACTGTGGACGTCTTTCGGCTGATATGATGATGATGATGATTTGATACTGTTTTTCACTGTCTCTGTCTGTTTAATATTAGACTAATAACCGAAACGGCTGAACCGATTTTGATGAGACTTTCACTGACGGATAGCTGATATTATAAGGAACAACTTAGGCCACTTATATTTTAGATAAAAAAACGAGGATTCTACGCAAAAAAAAAACTTTTTTAATTGTGACCAAATTGAAGAGTCTGACGCGAACAAAGTCGCGGGAACAAGTTACTATACCTATTTAATTTGCATATTCAGTTCTTTCTAAAGACGATGGTGTAAATTTCGGTCACCCATCCCAAACCCTACCTCGCCAATTTGCTTACCCAGCCATTTCTCACTTCAAAAACACAAAAACAGTCAAATACCATAAACCTAGGAACTCTACTCACCCTTCAACTTCATACATTAAAATCCTGTACTTCTATCTCTCTCTAGCATTATAAATACACGTCTTGCTATCTCCCTCTACCTTTGTATGTGTGAGGGACGCCCTTATGTCTGTATATGAGGCGTGTGAAAGCTTTGTATCTGTGTGAGTAGTACAGGTAGCTGGGACTGTATTGTAAGGAGGAAAAATTACCCTGGTTTGTGGGTGAAATGTGGTGGTATGGTTTTGGGTACCACAGGGTTCTTGTAACTAGTAATTTTATTATAAAGAGGAAATATTTAACAAAACAAAACAAAAAAAAGCAACAAAAACAAATTAAACAAAACAAAATAAAATAATGCAATTTGCAAAATGAAATAAGAAAAAAAAAAACAAAAGTTTAAAAAAAAACCCCTGATAAATAAAAAAATCAATTAATGACCAATTTTTTATAATGCTAGAATGCTGCTGTAGAATGTTACTATATCTTAGATTATAATAAACTAAATAAGTTGTGAGAAAATATTATTCAGAAGGCGATAGAGTTAATTTCTTTTTATGAAATCACATTTTTTCTTCGTCATCATATTTATTTATTACCACTTTCCATAATAATCAAGTGATATGTAAAAAAACGAGTTTCTGCGAGACCGATTAATATTTAAACTGTGAATTCTCATTTCATTAAATAATACCTACACTACCTACTATGAAAAAAAAATTGATATAAAGCTGAGTAACAGGTTACCTAAGCTAAGAACCGAACCCTAAACTTCTTACTGACCAGTAGCGCTTGCGACCACAAGATCAACGCCGAACTACTAAATTAACTTAATTTAAACTGTCATAATAATAATTGATAAAATTAAACCAGTACAAATTTACTACATATAAACAGTAAAAATCAACTATCTATTACGAAACAATAAATGTGACTTGAACCGTCTACAATAAATCTATCAATATTATCTTGTACAGAAATCGAACACACGATCCTTACAGCAAAACCATTACCCTACATCTCCACAATCGGTAAACCCAGTGCTTTCTCGGGAGCTTTTATTTTATAAGCAGCAACACCGAACCACCACGGCCGCTCAGCCAGTCTCCGTTCTCTCTTCGCTCGCGAACGACGTGTGTTCAGTGATAAATAACTGTGTACTGTTGTGTACTATAATCATTTGGCGTGTCTATACTGTGTGTTGTGCATTTTAGTGGGTTTTTTGGCCATTTTCTTACAAAGGTAAGTTTTTTTTTTAATTTTTGTTGTTATGGGGTAAAAGTTACAGTTGATGGCTGTATCCGTAATTGTTTTTCGAAATTTTCGTGTTACATTGCTGTATAGTTATAAAATGTATTTATTTGTTGTATGTATTTTATTGTAAATGAGTTTTGTAACTATATAAAATTAACAAATAAGTTGAATAACAAATGATTACTTAGTAATATTGATAATAATCAAAAACATGTTTTGGTTCGCTTCTGGCTTCGTCAAAGGTTCGGTGTCAAATTCCTTCGTGTTTTCAATTATTTAAGCAATTCCAGTACTTGTGGAACCACTCTTACTGATTTGATGTACACGTATTTATCAAATAACATGAAATATAAGCTTCTTTTATGGTTTCTCTCGTGTTTTAATGTATTTTTGTTGTCAACACTGTTTTGTGTGCATAACACTGGAATGCTGTTAGTTGTTTTTGTAGACGGTTGTTTAATTACGAAATATGTCTAGACGTTTGTTAAAAAAACTGCAATTAGACATAACATGATTATGTGTCTCTATCAATTTTATTTGTTGTGCTTTCAATTAGAAAAATAATCTTTTTTTTAAAAAAAAAGGGTTCTTTAAATTCAAATTCAAAGCGTTTTATTTCAAACTAGCTTTTACCCGTGGTTTTGCCCGCGTACATAAAATATAGCCTACGTCACTCAGGAATAAAACAGCTTACAAACGGTGAAAAAAATTTAGCAATCGGACCAGTACTTTCAGAGATTACCTCCTACAAACAAAAAGAACATAAAAACAAACTTTACCTCTTTATATTACACAAGTAATATTAGTGTAGATAAACAATTGACAGGCACTTTTGAAATGGCAAGAAGTCAGTCAGTCAAAAAAATGATTCTGATTGCACATTCCAAAGCATAGATCTCTATGGAGAGGATTGTGCAAGAAACTCCATGGTTACTCATTTCAATCATGTTTTGTATTACAGATATCTCGGTTATATGTACACAACAAAGGACTATTAAAACAAAAAATACAAATTGTACTTGTGGTCCTTTAAAGTGTAATCCTTCAGTTACAGGAAACCACAGCATACTTACTCAAATAATTTTCCAAAAGTAAAATAAATATAAACATAAATACAAACCGTCATATACAAGCTAGGGTATGCAATAAAGTAATAAATAAATAATTATTCAAATAAGGCAAAAAATATTTCACTAATCTATATGAAATTAAAAATAGAGTCTAAATACATGGGTGATACAATCTTAAAATAAAGGAAATAATGACTCTAGTAGAGACAATTCATGTACCATATATTATTGTTTTGTATTTTTATTCGTTTTATTAATTTTGTACCACACCGTGTACACCTGGCAATGGCAAAGCATTTTTTTTTTATGTTTAGGCTCGTGTTTGACCACTATCTCACCTGATGGTAAAAGATTATGTGGTCGATGATTGCGCAGGAGCACGCTTGTATACAAGTAACCTATTCACTCTTGACTTAAACTCCTAAGTTGTAGCTATCAGGAAACACAGACCCCGGCAGGGAATTCCACTCCTTAGCTGTAAGCATGTAATGAATGTGTTCCCAAAACGCTTTGCACGTATGGGTGGGATGTCCACCGTAACCATATGGGTGGGGTGTGATGTGTACCGGGGGCGCAACGACGTACGTCTAGTGGTCTGATGATGGAATGGACTTGGCGGAATTAAATTGTGCAATTCCAATGCACACTCCTCGGAATGTAAACGATAAAAAACCGACAGGCTAGCAACTTGGCTTCGACATGATCCAATTTTTTCCAGCTATCCTAATATTTGCTCTTCACCAATTTTTTCAGAAACATGTTTCGACAATAAATCATATAAAAACTAAATCAATAAAGATGCACTTGCATTTTCAAACCTCTATAATTGGTCCACGAACATGGCGACAGTCTTGAATGTGTTCAAAACTGTTAAAAAATTAACGTAAGAACAAACTTGAATGATGATGAACTGATGTCATTGTAAACTTTTGAATAAATAACAAACATGTTTGGGGAATGAATATATCCGCCGGAGAACCAAGGCCGCCGATATAGTCCGAATGATCGGCAAACTTAAGTAGCAGTAAAAAAAAAAAAAAGAAACTAATGAAAAAATCATCGGAGTTGATAAAATCGTTATTCTAATCATCATTCATCATCATCATCATTTCAGCCGAAAGACGTCCACTGTTGGACATATGCCTCCCCCAAGTGTCGCCACAATGAACGGTCCTGTGCGTCTCGCATCCATCGGATTCCCGCAACCCTTACCAGGTCATCGGTCCACCTTGTAGGAGGCCTTCCAACGCTACTCTAATCAACCCCAAAGAAATTTTTATTTTAAAAGCAATTTATTAATTTTTTTTTTTCACTAAAAATTATAGAAGTACAATGTCATACAAACGTAAAAATTTAAAAAACAAAATAAATATAAGGAAAAAATCCCACCACTGGGGGGTCTAGAATCATTTATTGGATCCGTGGCATCCGTTTGTGCGTTTATGTCAAAGACACCCTGTATATTTTAAAGTCGCATGCAATGATATGATCAATCATATCTTCAAACGATTCCTCATAAAATTTTCCAAATTCCTATATATCACAAACCTGTATAAAAAAAGAACAATCAAAAACAAAATACACCTTCATCTTCCAGTAAACAATAAACTTGAAACCACTTATCTTGCCAAACACTGCATTATTAATACCAGATATCAATCCTTCTGCATCTGGATGGAGTCCAAATTATTCATATTTATCTTAAACGAAACGTCTAGAACCTGCGTATTGTCTCCGCGGGGAACAATAATTTTGTCGTCTATCTTATTAAATATTTGTAGGAAACTGTCTGGAGCTGAACTGGGAAAAATGCTAGGATATCGTCTATGTAAAATAAAGGGTAATCTAAACGATCTAAAACTTGTAAAATCAATTCTTTGCAAGTATCTAGCAAGAAATACTTGTGATTTATATCTAAAAAATATCGTGACTGTGACTAAGTTTCTATTAAAGTTTAAAGGATTATCGTAAACACTCCTTTGAGAAGATGGCTTACAGTAAATTGACGATAAATCGTCTAGATAAGACAAATTGAAAATTTTAACTTGATGGTATCCACGATCTAAATCCAAAGCCAGCCAAGCGAATTCATTTAAGACTAGGTTGCACTAGTTTTGAACTATATTGAACCTCTGGAAGTTCACAAATATTAAAGAAAACACCATGAAAAAAATATTTTATTATAATTGACCATATGGCCAACCGCTGGGTAAAACTTGTAACATGAAATAGATTAGTTGCTTCGATAAAAAAAAAAAGAATCTGACCCTAACTTACTTATTTAGGTATCTAGTTCTTAAGTTAGTCAACATTATGAGACTAGTAGCATTTAAGTATTACTTGAAACTTATTACGTACAAAACATTTTAGTAATTAAAATAAAAATATTCTTCATTTATTTATTGGTTCACTATTGGCTCAATGTCTGGTCTATTGCTGGTACAATCTGGTCAACCTTAGGCACATTGCGACTTTCCACATTGATTGTTAAATAAAAAGAAACCTATTCAAATATATAATTAAATTAAATATATTATAAACAGCTATTAAGAAAATTGGAATTAGCTACATGATTCTATGGTAGACAATATTCTTTTTTTGTAATGATTGTTGTAATAATTGATTCACAATATCAAAATTACTTTCAAAATGTCACTTAATCGGTTTGTTACTGGTACACCCACCCTATATATTTATTTATAGCACACTAACGACTTATTCACTAGTACATTTTAATATACATAACAAAAAACTTAAAAGCAAGAATGAATTTGTCACTTACAAGTACCACAGCATTAATACTTTCCAGTCTTAAGGTTAAAAAAAAAACAAAACTACTTGAAACGAAAAAAAGTAATTAAAAGTAATGTGGTACCCAAAATACTGACGTAATTAATACATGTGTGTATTTGTATAACTTATGATTTCAAACGTGTATATCTACGAGATTACATCACGAACATATTTGAGAGTTAGATAAAATAATAAAGGTTGTTTTTTATTAAAAGGGTCTGGTAAAAACAAAAATTTTGAATAGTTACTATGTTACGGGGCAGCGAAGTCAACATAGACTGGAGCCAGTACCTAAAAATCACTCTGTGACTGCAACCAACTCTTAAGTAAAAGATTATCTTCAGCTTGACTGAATCAACAGAAGCCAGAGGAAATCCTAAAAAAATACACAAGGAATTCAAAATACTTTTTAAACCTTTTAAAAGCTCAGCTGAAAAGCTATTTAATTTGTTTTCTACTTCCTAAAAACTGGGCAAGTGCGAGTCGGCCTCGCGCACTGAAGGTTCCGTAGAACTAACTACCTATGTAATTAGATCAATTGCCGAATGGAGTCTCGAAATTTATCCCGAATCGCAAAGGTTTTTTTTTGTGACGTAATTACCAATTTACAGTTGTCGGATTTTTTCCTATACTTGTGCTATGAGACCTTGGTTCATGCCAAATTTCAAGATTCTAGTTCTATGGGAAGTACCCTATGAATTTTGATTCCCTTGAGAACATCGAAATACTTGAAGCTTGATTTGTTCTTTGGTGTGTGTAAGGTGTAATTTAATTTCAACTCAATATCTCCACGCGTTATCAAGAGAAAGGGTCTTGACAAACAGACAGATAGACAGACGAACAACAAAGTGATCCTATAAGAGTTATATTTCACTGGGGCACCATGGCGACGCGACCAATTGTGCCTCCATGGTGTCCCGGTGAAATATAGCCCAAAGCTGCCAAACCAAACACCATACAGACACCAGAGTCGCACACGTCCGAGCTGGTCGCGCCACAAAATTGGTTGCGCAACCAAACGGACACCAGATGAGTAACTCTCTATAGAGCTGTATACATTTTATTAGTAGCAGAGACTGGTCGCGCCGCCATGGTCCCGTTGAAATATAGCCCGGTTCCGTTTTTTCCTTTTGAGATACGGAACCCTAAAAACCCGAGCACAGCTGCGACCTCGTCTAGCTCTTAAAACAAAGGCACCTAAATTGATTCGAATGGGCGTTTGCTTTTTGTTTTTGCTTGTGACGCTATTTTTTTATGTGAAATCTGGGAATGACAAAGTGAATGGCTGGTCCTTGTCTGCTGGGAAAATGGGGTTGGTTGGGGGCAATACAGAAAAAATCTAATAAAAATATGTGCGTTATTTGAGATTATGGTACTCAAGTTAGGTACCATCGCAGTGATTTCTGCCAGAACAATAAAAAAAAAAAATTCGCTTGAATCCTGCGGCGCGGCGCCAAACCAAACCCTTTGAAGTTTTCGTTTCGAGTGCAAGCAAAAATGAACTTAGCGGTGGTCAGGCGGAAGTGTCTTTGATGACACTTACATCAAGAGTGTATAATTACTATCACTAACTATAATATTCCACAACTATCACAGAACGCCATCTAGTCTCAAGTTAAACAGAGCTTGTGTTATGAGTACTAGACAACTGATAAACATACTTAGAATATAATAGAATCTTAATACTTATATATTTCTAAATACATACATCATTTTGATAAATTACACCCAGACACAGAACAAATGATCGTGCTCATCACACAAACATTTGTCCTGGGTGGAAATCGAGCCCACGACCTTTGGCATCGCAGTCAGGGTCACTAACCATTAGACCAACAGGCCAGTTATATTATTTCATTAAAACCCAAGCGAACGCCGGCGATCGCTCTATCATTATCTTTCTATTGTGTCTCTTATTACGAAAATAGAATTCGAAAAGTTAAAAATAGATTAGTCATTAGTCATTTATTCATGAACAAATAATTTGTATCTGAATTACACACAATCAATTACAAAATTACAGTTTAAAAAAACAAAAAAAAATAATGATTAAAAAAAAATTATAAAATTTATAGTCAGATCAATTAAGTAAAAGAATAAATAAAATCAATAAAGTAATGACCATGTTAAAGCAACAGAATTTAGAGTTCTTCTACAGCATATATGTAGACACTTATTCAATAGGAATTGTTTTAATTTTAATTTGAAAGTACTACTATAGACAGCACTTTTTATATCTAAAGGCAACCTGTTAATAGTACATTGTTACACTAGGGGTGAAAGTAACTCATTTCGTCCCGAGAAGGAGTTGGCGGGCGAGCGCAGCGAGGTCGCTAATTCGAGGGGTTAAATGGGTTACTTTCACCCCGAGGTAAACACTGTGCTTTTCATTACGAATACGAAGAAACTAAAAATAAAAATAAAAGTTTGTAAAACCTTAGTCGTCGTACCTATGATTTTAAGTAGGTATCTTTCTTCTGATTTAGGCGGTAAAAGGTATTCCACTACTGCTTTAGCTTCTTCTCTTATGAAATTAGGCGTTAAATCACTATTTTAATCTGATAAGCATAACGTGTTAATACAAATCTCGTTGTACGGAAATGTAAACAAAACTCGAAAAAACCAACGACTGATTGCCACTTTCCCGCCATTTTGTTTTTTTTTTCTGCGGCCGGCCAGCTATTCAGCCTCATTAATGAAAAATTAGAAATTAATTGTAATCTTTTAAAAACAAAGTATTTTAAAGAAATAGTTGAACAAATAAATCACTTAAAATATAACATTATTTAATTAATACTTGTCTTTAAGTTATTTCAATTTTATATCGCGATGTGATTGTATGAAATGTGGCTGTATGGAAAATTGGAACATGGTTCAATAGAAATGTGAAGATTGAACTAGTTTTTTTTTAATAATTTGACAGCTGTCAGTTGTAAAATAAAACTCCCTAGGGATGAAAAGTATCACTTTCAGCCCGCTCCTCAGGCAACTTCAGACCTACTTTCAGAGTATGAGTAATGAAAAATAATTTTATGGACTGGAGATGCATATTACATATGTACATACAAAATACAATAAACAAACTATCTAACTATTACTGAATAACATACGGTCTGTCAACCTGTCACCACATATCAACTGTTTATTGTTAATGTAATAAAGAGAAGAGATTTTATCATTTTTTTGTTCTGAACTAGCGACACGGAATATGCGGCTCAATGTTGAGCACAATAGAAGTTGTTGATTAAATTCTGTTACATATATTTTTTTACTATTACTATGAGGCTCGCGTTTGCCCACTATTTTGGGCCTAGAGTCTAGCTTAGTAGCGTAGCATATTTTTTCAAAATTTTGAATAATTAGCCTGCTTTTTTTATGGGTAAATATTATCCAAAGAAAGAAAGACAGAAAAAGTGTTGATTTGCGTCTAACAGGGCGCATACTTTAAAATAAAACCAATAACAATATCGACTTAAAGTATCACGTAAGTAGGATATGCGTCACATCCGCGCAAAACGGCTGGTGCTCAGCAAAATGCTGTGGCTCGTGTAAGACAGAGCCACAGCGCTGATTTTCAGCACCAACCGTCGTCGACAGTGAGATGCTGATCCAAATGACAACCCCCGCTCTTGGGCGGAGCGGGAGATAGTATCAGACTCTTACTGACAAAAAAACCCACCCTGTTCCTTCGTGCCTTTCATACCGGGGCTGAGCTACCTTTCGAAGCTAACCCTGGCCCCAGTAGGCTTCGACCCAGCTGAGTCCCTGGTGTTGCTGACAACTCCTTGAAGCGCGCGGGAACAGTGCGCACTGTCGACGACTTGGGCTCGGTCCGGACAGTTACCGAACGATCGAACAGCGAGCTACCCATTGCTCGCCGTCAACAACGGTGAACAATTTGCTTGCTGCGGTCTTCCCTTCCAAATTATAATTTAGGTGTTTTCAAGGCTAGAGTGAATAGGCTCATAATAAACTAGTGCGCCTCACTATCAACGATTGCATTACTGCATACCATCAGGTGGGATCGCAATTTATTGTGCTTTAACACTGGTTTTTTACATTAAAAAAAAAAAAACTTATATTAAATTATGTGTATTTAACAAACTGTTCGTTGGAAACTATGCACCCTTACTATTAGTATCTATATGCAAAACCTGAAGTGTCTAGTATTTTTATGTAAAGAATAGAATCTATGTACAACATTTCATATCTGTATCCTATTAGTACATAATATGATACAAGTGTATAATGTTGGTGATTACCGCTGAGGCGGTATTTAGATCTTAAGAGAGCCGAGGACGGTAATCGCCAATATTCACGTGTATCATACGACGTTTTTCGACACACTTGAGAAGAAAAATTTTACAAATTAATTAATTATTGCTTTTTCAGCAAAACTGTTTTTTTTTTGTAGTATGGCGGCAAAAAATTGTTCTTTTTTCTTATGCGCGCGCATCCAAAATGGCGGCCATAGACTAGCTACTCTAGCTAGGATGTTTGAATAAAAATAAGAATGAGGTTGCATATGTTTATAAACAGAAAAAATATTTTTATTTTATGAAAGATTTTATTTATTAAACATGTAAAAGTTAAAATAGTTTATTTAAACACAAATTAGCATAAAATAAGCAAGCAAGACACTAATTTGTAATAGTGAACGCAATACCTAATGTATTTTTTTTGGATTCAATGTTTGATTTGAGAACAGAGGTTTAACAAAAAAGGTTTTCACTACATTATCACACTTGTGCATAATGGTAATAAAAAAGTCACAGTTTGGTTAAAAGCTACATTATATATCTAAGTGTAGTGCAATTATAGTCACTTTCTGAGCAAGTGTGTCGACAAAAATCATAAGTTATAACCATGTTATGTCAGCAATAATACATAATCAGCGGGCCATCCAAGTGACTGAGGGGTTATTTTGCACTTGCACCCAGTCATTTTCTGGCGCCTAATGCTCGCTATGACCTGCCGTGACCTATGTTATACTTAGTGTCGAAGATGAACAATCTATGACTTTTTTTTAATATTTTTGGGAAAAAATATAACATGGTGTAAAAATAATTGGAATCGATTTAGTTACTGATTCTGAAGAAACTATATTTAGATTTCGCATATACTCAAAATATTTTTGTTGTATATATCCAGTGAGTGCACGCATTTGTCAGTCATTGTAGCTCAACTAAAGATATATTTAGATAGTGAATCAATTCTCAATGGCCGCTGACGATCAATGAATCCTCAAGGATAATTGGAGACGTCGGAATGACTAACTGTTATTTGTGCACCTCTTTAATGGATTAAACAATATTTAAATTGATTTTTAGGGTTCCGTACCACAAAAGGAAAAAAGCGGAACCCGCCCATCCGTCTATCTGTTTGTCAAGACCCTTTATCTCGGGAACGTGTAGAGGTATCGAGTTGAAATTAAAATCATATAGGTACTCGGGTCTGCGGTCCCTTGAAGCTGTGATAAAAATCAAACTTCTAAATTAACGAAAAAAAAGATACGGCCGTTTATATCGCAAAAAAATGTAGGTATTTCGAGAGTCTCAAGGGAATCAAAATTCATAGGGTACTTGCCATTGATCTAGAATCCTGAAATTTGGCATGAAGCAAGGTCTTATAGTACAAATACAAGGTGTATGGCCCTCCACAAACTTTAAGGGCTTGCTCAGTAGACGAAACTGAACAACCTTCCACAAAATTTTTTTTCAGGCAACGAAAAAAAAATTCGGCCTCTCCATACAAACTGTTTAATCAAGTTTATAATTTTCTATGGTGAGGCGGATTTTATTTTTCGTTTCCTGAAAAAAAACTTTGTGGAAGGTTGTTCGGTTTCGTCTACTGAGCAAGCCCTTTGCTTTGTTTGTGGAGGGCTGTCCCTTACACCTTGTGTAGAAAAAAATCTGAAAAAAGTAAATTTATTATTTTATCTCAAAACAAAAAAAACCGGCCAAGTGCGAGTCGGACTCCCCCATGGAGGGTTCCATAGCAGCAAGTAACATAATATAAAAGTTCTTGTAGTTCGTTGTAACTTTGATTGATGTTTTAATAATAGTAATTTTTTTTAGATTTATGACGTATTAAAAAAAACTACTTACTAGATCTCGTTCAAACCAATTTTCGTTGGTAGTTTACATGGTAATGTACATCCATATATTTTTTTTAGTTTTATCATTTTCTTATTTTAGAAGTTACAGGGGGACATTTTACCACTTTGGAAGTGTCTCACGTAAACTATTCAATTTAGAAAAAAATTATATTAGAAACCTCAATATCATTTTTGAAGACCTATCCATAGATACCCCACACGTATGGGTTTGATGAAAAACAAAAATTTAGAGTTTCAGTTCTAAGTATGGGGACCCCAAAATTTATTGCTCTTTTTCTATTTTTGTGTGAAAATCTTAAAGCGGTTCACAGAATACATATCTACTTACTAAGTTTCAACAGTATAGCTCTTATAGTTTCGGAAAAAAGTGACTGATACGGACGGACAGACAGACAGACATGACGAATCTATAAGGGTTCCGTTTTTTGCCATTTGGCTACGGAACACTAAAAACTATCTCGGACACTCCTTGTAAAAACTCACTCTGGGTGAAGCGAACCTTAACAGGGATCAGTGAATTAGCTCGCCGTCCGGCCGTCTGGTAACTGTCCGGACAAAGTTCGACTCGTCGACGGCGTGTAGTGTTCCATGCGAGCCTCAAAGAAATGCCAGCAAAACCGTAGAGGCCCAGGAGGACCGATACCTTCTGGGACACGTGATCCTGGATAGCAAAAGGCAACAGAAGGAGGTGTGGTTTTAGTCAGTATAAGTCTGACACGCCCTCCAGCGCCACCCTAGAGCGTGAGAAGTCATTAGATGATTGCCCTCCTCAAAAAAATGGGATTGGTGAATATCACATGTCTTCTTTGTAAATACGCAACTGGCGCGTGACACAGACATCGATTTTTTGTCATACTATAACACAATATGGCTGGAATCCCCTAAAGGGTACGGCACACCCATATTTTGTCGGCTATTATCCGCACACAAAATCTAGACTCGACTTTACGAAGTTTCTGTTTGTTTAGTAAAATTAATTTCGCAGAACCGCCTAAAGGCATCACGATTTTTACAAAGTTTGGCTATGTAAAGCTAATATTATAAAGCTAAATATCATAAGAGCGCCCAATCCAAGATACATTTTCATAAAACCGTTCTATGCCTGCTAGGAGTGCCTTAGAGTTTTGATGATCGGTTAGTCAGTGAGTGACAAAATTAAGAAACTTTAACCAGTTATAATTCTTAAACTATTGGTTCAAATTGGTTGAATTTTTAAAATACCGTGTTTATACAATGTTGCTTGGTTACTGAAAATCCAGATTTCTAATTTTATACACATCAAAGTTATAGAGGATCGCAAATGGCCTGAACTGCTTCGAGAAAATAATGTTACAATTGCCGTGAGCAGTTGCGCAGAAGTCAAATATTCAGTCTCTTTAGTGGTGCGAAGTGAAACGCGGTGAGTATCAGTGATTGGCTCGCCGCGCCATCGCGTCACGACGTCCGAGACGTCACTCCTGATTCGTTCCTTGCGTTTCTGCATGTATCTAACAACGAAGACGATTGGCTCGCCAATGTATGGAATGCGCAAAGCGTTCCCCACTCTGACGCCGAGCGCTCAAGATCCGTTTTGGCAATTGTCATCTCAGTACCCTAAGATATAGAAGATACCCCTAATCTCAAACTCTCCGCGCTCCTTAAACACAATCTAAATCAAGTAGATACTAGATATAATTTCAATACATGTTCCTTTAAGATCTAGTGTCAGTAATTAAAGGTAAAATATGCTGGTGTGAACACCACAGTCTATCGCGTACAGGTCAAAGGGTTAATTTCCTGTATTAGTGCCGATGCTAATTTTAATGTATTTAATGCTGTTGACCCCTGACTTCACGAGACTTGCTACATTTGGTAGCTGCAGTAAAATACAGAAATACACTGTCAGTGATTCTAAATAAGAGATAAGTAATGATAAAAAGCGGAGAACCTCAAGCGGCGGAAATATAACAACCTCATCGGCAGTTATATTTTTGAGCCTTTTGGGGTTGAAACTCTTGGGCCGTGGGGTCCGAGTGCTCATGCGCTTTTTAAACAATTATCCAAACGCCTTGTTGACACTTCGCGTGACCCAAGGGCTGGCTTTTACCTCGGTCAGAGATTAAGCATTGCCATACAACGTGGCAATACCGCCTGTCTTTTGGGCATACTTCCACTTGACAGCGATGCGGAGGAATTTTTTGACGCCATAATTTATGTAAGAGTTATTGTGTATATATAGTTTTAATTAGTTAAGTATTTTTATTTTTCATGTTCTTTGTTTTAAAAATAAACTATTCTTACATGATAAAAAACATTTCTTAGAGTACCGTACCTCAAAAGGTAATTCGAAACCCTTATAGGATCACCACAATATTTTAAAGTGTTGGGCAGTTCTCATAATCTTAACCTTCGTGCATCCAAAAACATGCTTCTTCATATTCCTTCTCACCGTACTGGCTCTATGTCCAATTTTTACGCTGTTTCCACCATAAAACTCTGGAATGTGCTTCCCCTTGACATCAAAAAAGCCGAAAGTAAATTATCCTTCAAACGGTCCTCTCAACCTTAGTTCGGTCTGGCGGCTAAGCATGCATTGTTATTCAAATTGAACATTCTGCTAAATTTCAGCTCTATCGGTATAGGGTAACGGTTTCAAAATCCTGCCTGACAAGCAATGACTTATAACAAGCCGATACTTAGTACTGATGGATGAGAGTTGAATGACCTGTTATCTTATCTCTCAGAGAACAATCTGGTTCAATATAAAAACAAAGGATTATCAGATACTTATCTGCATATCACTTGTCACTCGGAAATTACTGTAAAGATACTGTTATCTTATTAGTTAGTTAGTTGCCTTCCGCATTGCTTTATGGTATAAAGAAATCGTGCAGAAGTGGTATTCTTGAAGAAAGCTGCCTTGAGAGAGAGAAATCCAAATATCGGAAACGTTTATTAAAAAACTAGCTTTTGTCCGCGGCTTCGCCCGCGTAGGTACATAAAATATAGCCTATGTTACTCAGGAATAAAGCAGCTTTCTGTCGGTTAAAAAATTTTAGCAATCAGACCAGTACTTTCAGACACACCTACAAACAAAAAAACATAGAACAAAAAAAAAACAAATTTTACCTCTTTATTAAATTAGTTTAGATGTAGATTTCAAATAGAACATTACAGGCCCTTTTGAATTGTCAAAATGTTAGTCAGTCAAAAAAGTGAAACTAAATTGCACGTTCCAAAGCGTAGATCTCTATGGAGAAGAACGTGCAAGAAACTCCATTATGAACAAGATTTAGGAACAATCCCTTGTACGATATAGATAAATGGAGAGGGAGAGGGAGGCCAAAGAAAAGATGGATGGATTGTGTGAGAAGTGAAATGAAAGAAAAGGGAGTTACTGATAGCGTGACGGGTAACCCCAACAGAATGGAAGAGTAGAACGTTTGCACCGAACCCAAATAAAACGGGACAAGGGCAGGGATATGATGGAATAAACTCGTTTAGGGATTCTCATAATATAAAATTCATAGAATAGAAATCAATATTGATGTTTGAAGATAAATCTTTTCTTCCAATTCACAGGCGGGTGTGAGATGGCAAATTTTACAATCTAGTCAAATATGTGTTCGTTCATGTTTGCCGTTCAACATCGGTCAACTAAACAGGACTTTCGCGTCTATGTCAACATTTTGTGGATGTTCTCATACATTTTAGAATGTTAACCCCTCGCGCGCTGGGAGGTATTATTATTACGCAATTGCGCGTTTTTACGTAACTCACTACACAAAAAAAATCTTCCTTTATTCTTACACTAGCTTTTGCCCGCAACTTTGCCCGCGTACAAAAAAAAATGCCTATGTCACTCAGGAATAAAGCAGCTTTCGCAGCAACAAAATTTAGCAATCGGACCAGTACTTCCACAGTACCTCCTACAGACAAAAAAAAAATCAAATAAAAAATTAAACAAACTTTACCTCTTTAAAATACTACACTATCTACACTAATATTATAAAGAGGTAAAGTTTTTTTTTTTTTTGTTTGTGGAAGGTAATCTCTGAAAGTACTGTGGTCCAATTGCTAGAATTTTTTCACCGATAGAAAGCTGCTTTAATCCTGAGTGACATAGGTTATATTCTATTGTATGCGTGTGAAGCCGCGGGTAAAAGCTAGTTAGCGTTTATTAGGGTTAAATAGTGGTTCATGGTTCAGCGTGGTTTAGAAAATACAGCAATTTATTTTAGACATTTTTCACACGATATTTAGTTTCGATTTAAAAAGCGGTTTGCAGTTTTAATAGGCTGCAATTGAACTGCGTTTGAACTCATAAAAACAAAATGAATTTGACCCAAAAACGTATTTTGTAAACGCATACAGTTTATACATTTCAGAGCTGCGTTATTTACTTTTTGTTATATTTAAATATCGCAGCATAATGCGCCTCGCACAGTTCTTTTTAGGGTTCCGTATCCAAAGAGTAAAACGGGTCTCTATTACTAGTTTGTAGGTATGTGGAACAGAAAGTAAAGTCCCGCAAACGTGGATAACGTTGTTAGTAGTGTATATGTTACTCCTATTTACTAAGTACTAATATTTTTTTTGTCCCAATAAAATAAAATAAAAACTTCCGTTGGAAAGGGAAGATCCTCTGACCAGACTTGTTTTATGTCTGGTGGGCAACTGCCCGATAGATAACATAGGTTGCTGTATACGTACAAATCGCGCGGAGAACTTTAATTGCGCGATGCAGGATTAGTTCTTATATAACGCTATAGATGTCGTTACACTAGGACTCCGCTGTCCGTCCGTCTGTCACCAGTCTGTATCTCATGAATCGTAATAGCTGGACAGTTAAAATTTTCACAGATGATGATTTTTTGTTGCCGCTATAATAACAAATACAAAAAAAAAAGACGTGTGGCTCTCGGGGACTGCCGCGGTAAAGCTATTGCATAGCATTTTTATCAACTTATGCAATTATAATTATTTATTTATTTTATTTATGCAGTATTTTTTTTCCTTTGTTTTTTTTTCTTTGATATTAATTGAAGTTACACTTTCACACATTGAATTGAATTTTGATTGATTGGTCACTCATTTGTTTTCTTATCGGTCACCACGCTCAAAAAACAAATGAGTGGGGGGTGTTAGGTTATTTTCGTTACGGAATTTCTGGATTCGGTCTCCACGCTCAAGGCCCGCGATAGAAGCTATGCAATAGCTTAAAAATATAGAATAAAATATGTATTTAATGGGGATCCCAAACAACTAACACGATTTTTTTATCGTTTTTATAGATAATGGTACGGAATCCATCGTGCGTGAGTCTAATTCGAACTTGGCCGGTTTATTTTTTAGCGAGCTCAAGACGTTGACAGCGCATAGTATTCCACGCGCACCTCAAAGAGATGTCAGCAAAATCGTAGGGGCCCAGCAGGGTCGAAGCCTGCTGGGGTCAAAGATTTGTTTCTGAAAGGAAGATTCGGCCCCGGTACGAAAGGCAACGATGGAACAGGAGTGTGTTTTAGGCACCGTTCACACCAAACGTATTGACCGCCGCCGATTGTGAGACCGCTCATTATCAGCCCCAGTGTGAACGTGGACTCAGTGTGCAGTATACGTTCTCGCCAAGCCGACAATACGCTATAGCGCACGGTGTAATGCATTACTTGTGTGAACAAAAAAGTAGGCTTGCTACACCTACGCGTAATACAATAATCGGCCACGGAAAATCAGCGTCAACGCACTACAAAATAGAGTAGTGTCCGGGGTCAAAATAATTACATTTTATTTAGTCCGTATTATAGATTATAAAAAAATATTGTACACGTATTTTTTCTTTTTTCGATTAAACAAAAAATAACAAAGATATAGCCCATTAAATTTACGTGTGCCGTCACCCCGTGCGAAAAAATTCAGTAAAATTCAAAAATTCACACGTAACTTTAATGGGCTATATCTTTGTCATTTTTGGTTTAAATTACGAACAAAAAAATACGTGTCCCTTATTTTTGGAAAATCTAAAAGACGGACTAATTACATTTTTTACGGCAACTAGCCTATTGATAATAGCGTATATTCGGTTCAGTGTGAACGAGAAGGGAATACCTATATGGAAAAGCGATAACCGTTCACAGTCAGCGGCCGAGAATACGTTTGGTTTGAACAAAGCCTTAGTCAGTAAAAGTCTGACACACCCCCCCACTCCGCCCTAGAGTAGGAGAAATCATTGGATGATTGTCCACCTACAAATCATTGGATGATTGTCCACCTAAAATCATTGGATGATTGTCTACCTAGAAATCATTGGATGATTGTCCACCTAGAAATCATTGGATGATTGTCCACCTAGAAATCATTGGATGATTGTCCACCTAGAAATCATTGGATGATTGTCCACCTAGAAATCATTGGATGATTGTCCACCTAGAAATCATTGGATGATTGTCCACTTAGAAATCATTGGATGATTGTCCACCTAGAAATCATTGGATGATTGTCCAACTAGAAAAAAAACTATTCGCACAATAAATGACTCATAATTCCGTTACTCAAAAATCTAGTTAAATTCGATTTATCGTTAACCTTCTAATCAAATTATCTTGACATATATTTACCGTAGATAAGCATCAAATATTTGATTTCTTCAAGTGAAGTTTATCAGCAAATATTGATCTTCCCACGAATCAAATATGACGTATTTGATTTGGTCGTAGTGATATGACATTACCTTGTAATTGTTACTTTGTTGAGCAGTGGTAACGGCTCCGACTTACTAGTTGTAGGACGCGGGTTCATACCCCGTCAGGCGTAATTTATTTTATAACCACTGCCATAAAATAGATAAGTACAGAAGAAAATCTACATGCAAAACGTGCTCGAGCAACGCACATATACACACCACTCACGGACACGACATCGTGGTTCAATCGCCCTGTCGATGTCGCACTCATACAGTTCGGCGCAATGCGCTGACCCTAACGCGATCGTATAGCGTAGGTATAAAAAGTGAAGTACATACATGAGATTGACTTCTGTACCTGTCCATTTTGTGCCACTGCTCTCAAAACGGTGAAGGAAAACATCGTTAGCAACGCCTAGGACCAAAAATTGGAAGATTTCGTTGTTTTATCAACTCAGTATTTTGCTATTACCTAGACAGGTCTAGCAATTAGGTACGTCATTTCACAAAGGGCATTGCTAGTCTTCTAAAAATCAAGTGTGAGTATAAAATAAAGTATTCTCGACTTTATAAATCTTATTTTAAGCGCCAAACACTTTCGTCTAGACGGGAAAACTTGGCGGTGCTCGATCGAATGCAATTTCCTCGGAGATTCTGAGTTTTGCTTTACAAATTGAACTGATGTGGTATAGGATAAATGTATATTATCTTTAGTATTGTAGAGATATAGAAGGTTATTGGAAATATTTTGAAAAGGTTATTTTTCACATCTATATCTTCTATAATATAAAAAAGAATCGCTAAATGTGTTGCTAAGCGCAAATCTCGAGAACAGCTGAACCGATTTCGCTAATTCTTTTTTTGTGGTGTTTGTTATGTTGAGAAGGTTCTTATGGAAAAATAAATGAAAATTAGGGTAGTTTAGGGTAGAGTAGGGTGGTGTATGGTAGAGTAGGGTAGAGTAAGGTAGAGTAGGGTAGAGCGGGAGCGAAGCCGCGGGCAAAAGCTAGTACATATATAAAATAAAGTTGTGTTAGTTACACTATTTATAACTCAAGAACGGCTGAACCAATTTAGCTGAAAATTGGCGGGGAGGTAGCTTAGAACCAGGATTATACACTTAGATCTGCGGTCCCTTGAAACTGTGAAAAAAAACAAACTTCAGAGATAACGAAAAAAAAGATATGTTCGTTTATAAAAAACATATATTTCGACACTCTCAACTCAAAGGAATCAGAATTCATAGGGTACTTCCCGTTGACCTAGAATCCTGAAATATGGCATGGCACCAGTATAGGAAAAAATCTGAAAAATGATTTTTTTTAACGTCAAAAAAAAGTTAAAAAAAATCTTTTTTACGTTTCGGAAAAATCTTCGTAACATAATTCAGGAATTGAACTGTTTTCATAGATAAGTTTGTACGGAACCCTCAGTGCGCGAGTCCGTCTCGCACTTGCCCAGTTTTTTTAAATGAATGAACAATCCGTGGCATGGCGTTCCATACTCTATGGATTCAGGCCTCGCAACTAAAACAAGACAGGCGTACCCAGAGCGTCTAGCTAGTCGTAATTATGCAGATTGTATGCACATCACTATTTGAACACGCTATCGGTTCCATGCAGTGTTGCTACTCGATCGTAGGGATGGGACACGGAGGTAATGGTCGTAATATCGATAAAAATTATTAAGTTTTAGGAATGTAGTAAATGAAAGAAAAGAAAGAAAGAAAAAACGTCTAAGGCCATAAAGGCGCCTAACTCAGCATATGCTGCGATATTTAAAAAGATAAATAACGCAGCGCTGCTATTCTGTTAGGGCCCGCGGTGATGCCACGGTCACACTCACGGAGGTTTTAAATAAACTAAAAAGTATCGAAACAAAATAATAAATAAGTACCAACATTGATAAAACAAACATTGGAAAAATAATAAATACATAACATTGGTAAAAAGCGTGAATTTATGTTAATAAGTGTCATATGTTAGAGAAATATTTATAAAAATGCAATAAATAATGAATAAAAGATGATTATGTTGTATTTAATGATGTATGGTTATTAAGTTACCTTTTTGTTTTTATTCTTTTTTTTTATAGTTGCATGTTTACATCTTTTGACATTTCAATTGCATAAGTGTACGTGGTCTGATTTTAATTTTAATTATTGTTTTAAATTTTACTAGCTCTTGCCGCGGCTTTACCCGCGTATATAAAATACAGGTTACTCACTTAAGAATAAAGCAGCTTTCTATCAGTGAAAAAAATTTAACAATTGGACCAATACTTTTAGAGATTACCTCTTACAAACCAAGAAAACAAACTTTACCACTTTATAATATCAAGTGTAGATTATTTTGTCTACTTTGTACTTCTGTCTGTGTTTTAATTATGGAGGTTTCGACCGTTTTGTTTAAATTAAATAAAAACGCACAGATAAAGATAAAGGCTTTATACAACAACGTGGCCATGTTCACATCGTTCAAAATGATAGAATGAATTTCTACAACGTTAAACGCTACATCCTTTGATAAACTAGCGACACTGGCATCTTAGGTATTTTTGTTGCTGAAGAGCCTTCACGTAGACGACGTCGCGGGCAGCAGCTAGTCCTTTGATAAACAAACGCTACATTGTAGAACGAGCGGCCGACTCAGGCGCGTCAACATGGCTACCCACTTATCGTTTTCTACAATTGCTGACACCGAAGCGTTACCGATTGGAGAACGGAATTCGACACGATACGGTTGTAACTTGGCTAGAGGGGCTGCATTCTTATAAAAAAATCACCACGAATTCTGTACAATCAAGCATTCAACTACGTAAAAAGACAACAATACTAGAAGTAAAAACAAGTTTCAACTAATGACTGCACGCGCACGAACTAATTACGGAAAAAAAAACAATACTGTTTGATGGAGCACGGCTGTTTAATGATTTACCCGAAGAATTAAAGAAATGTGAAATTATTAATATGTTTAAATTAAAAAAGCATGTATACAACCTATGATATCACCAACACACCAGATGTGAACACTACAATATTTATAAGCTATTTGTATCTCATTTCAAGTGAACTGGAATAGGGTAGTGTCCAGGGTCAAAATAATTACATTTTATTTAGTCCGTATTTTAGATTATAAAAAAATATTGTACACGTATTTTTTTCTTTTTTCACTTAAACAAAAAATAACAAAGATATAGCCCATTAAAGTTACGTGTGACGTCACCCTGTGCGAATAAATGCAGCACGGCGTGACGTTACACGTAAGTTTAATGGGCTATATCTTTGTCATTTTTGGTTTAAGCGAAAAAAGAAAAAATACGTGTCCCTTATTTTTGAAAAATCTAAAAGACGGACTAATTACATTTTTTACGGCAACTAGCCTATTGTTCTTATGAGAATAAATTCTTTAAACCTAAGAGTCTGATACACCCTCCGTCTCCGCCCAAGAAAGGGAGAAATCATTGGATAATTTCCCCATTAAAAAAAAAACAACAGATTTTTAAGAATTCTATCGATATTAATTTGTATTTCAAGTTAGTTTTATCGACATAGTCCCCTCCCTATGCTCCTCTCCGTATAATTAGGCACTATCTATTAACACAGGGCGCACTGTTTGTCGTTGAAGATGAATTAGCTCAAATAAATCACTTACTGTATCGGATGGAACTGTCTGTCAGGGAAGTATAAGAGGAAAAGTATCTAATGAGAATACTCGTATTATATCAAAAGAGAAAATGAAGAGAAAGAATCGGAGTTAATGAAAGAAATATTGCTAGTGGGATTGAATTATTGATAAAAATAAAACTTATACCTCACTAGGTGCTACTAGCACAAAATAGATAGGAACAGAAGTCAATCTACGTACAAAGCGCGCTCTCACAACGCACACATAGACAATGCTCACGGACACGATATCTCGGAGCAACTCGGCCCGCTCGTCCGTTCCGGCTCAAACGCTCATTAGTGTGCGTCCACCGAGTATAGGTATAAAAAGTGAAGTACATACATTGTTTTTTTTTATGTTGGAAAAAATCATCCTATAACAACCCCCGCTCTTGGGCGGAGCGGGAGATAGTGTCAGACTCTTACTGACTAAAAGACCCACCCCGTTCCTTCTAGCCTTCAAACCGGGGCTCGAGTTGTCTTTCGAAACTAATCCTGACCCCAGTAGGTGTCCGCAAGCCCGCGCCTAAGGTGGCCGGAAATCAGGATCAGAATCCCGGCGGTGGCGGCGAGAACTCCGTTGCCTGATGCGGTCGGCCTCCTCCTTTGCGAGCATTACTGCTTCGCAGAAATCGGCGGCCGCCGACTACCACTCCTTCTCGCTCCGGACCATGACCTCAACCAAGGCCCGGCGCGAGAGGTCTCCGCCGCCAATCGCCCCCATGAAGGCACGGCGAAGCTTCGCCCAGGCAGGGCACACCTCGACTGTGTCCTCCGGGCGTTCCGCACAGTGGCGACACCCGGGATGAAGTACATACATGCGATTGTCTTCTGTACCTATCTTGTGCTACTAGCGGCTTCGCTTGCATGATAATAGAAAATTATCCTAAGAGAAATTCTCAAGGTAAAAGTACCTTAAGTGCTATTACAGAAAATAGTCTCGTGTACCAAGTTTCATCGAAATCCGTTCCACCTTTGGAAATCGAACTATTTACATAGGTAAGTTTGTACGGGACCGTAAATGCTTGAGTCCGACTTGAACTTGCCCAGTTTTTTTTTTTTGTTGATAGGTTCGCGTTTGACCACCATCTCACCTGATGGTAAGCGATGATGTGGCCGACGATGGAGCACGCTAACCAAGAAACTAAGGTTATTTCTAATAACATGACCAATTTTTGACTTGATACAAACACATCCAAAAAATAAAGGTTAAGACCAGGAGTGACAAAACCTAGTCTTATAATAAAAAAAGAGACTTATAATAATCCTATTTAACTCAATAACGAAAATGTTAAGTACGTAAAAAATATTAATAAAAAAAATGTTTTCAAATCATTTTACAAGCGACAATCGGTCATTAAATTTAAATATTTTAATTGAATCTTATTTTATGATATCTTGTTAGTATAAATGAATATCATCGCGACTGTTATTATTTATGGTATAGACGGAACTTCTAATAGAAATATTACCTTTATTGGACTTCACCCGGCATTCAATAAATGAAATTATTTAATTTAATTAACGGCTCTAAAGATAGAAAGAAAAAAATCCGACTACAAAGTAAGATTATGAAACACTAGCTTTTGCCCGCGGCTTCACCCGCGTACATAAATTATATTACAGCCTATGTCACTCAGGAATAAAGCAGCTTTCTATCAGTGAAAAAATTTTCCCAATCGGACCAGTACCTACTTTCGGAGATTACCTCCTACAAACAAAAAAAAAATGAACTGTACTTACTACATAATATTAGTGTAAAAATATTTAGCAATTTCGCAACTTTTTGCAACTTTTCCCTACTCCTTGGAAACGGCTTGGATCTTTAGAAACATTTTTACACATAAAAATTGGTGGTTAAATTTTCTTCAAAGTGAACATAGCATAATTATGTAAATCAATCAATATTTCGCAAAGAAAATGGATTTAAAGGCAGCGCGCTTTCCGGGCGCTGCTTGCCGCAAATAAATGCACAGATATGCGTACTGCCGCCTCGGCGGGTGCGAGAGTTGCGTCCATTTAATTTCGGCCAGATGGTTCAAGGAACTATAAGCCTTAAGTGGCCGTGGGCAGTACCCCTAGCCAAGTTGCCAATCTGCAATAGTTAACGCTTGTAGAAAGCTTCAAATGTACGGGAATGACGTCGTCTTAACGCTCAGTCACGTGATGAGAACAAAAGAATTGGCGGCAAGGTCAACTCGAAGCGTTCGGCGCAAGCGAAACGTTTGTAACTTGGCTAGGGGGGCAGGACACATTGCGCGTAGAACGGATGGGACCGAAAGGTTCCATCCGTTCTACGTGCAATCCGCAAATAGAATGGCGACCGCGCACCGGAAAACGCAGCGTTTGAAGGCCTCCTACAAGGTGGATCGATGACCTGGTAAGAGTCGCGGGAAGGCGGTGGATACGAGACGTACAGGACTGTTCGTTGTGGCGACACTTGGGGGAGGTCTATGTCCAGCAGTGGACGTCCTTCGGCTGAAATGATGATACATGACTGCTTTTTTTTTTATGGTGGGAAATCATCAATGACAACCCCTGCTCTTGGGCGGAGCGGGAGATAGTGTCAGATTCTTACTGACTAAAAACCCACCCCGTTCCTTCAAGCCTTCATACCGGGGCTCGAGCTATCTTTCGAAACTAACCCTGGCCTCGGTAGGCTTCGACCCAGCTGGCTGCTGTTGCTGACAACTCCTTGAGGCGCGCGGGAACAGTGCGCGCCGTCGACGACTTGGGCTCGATCCGGACAGTTACCGGACGGTCGGACAGCGAGCTACCCATAGCTCGCCGTCCGCAAGCCCGCGTCTACGGTGGCCGGAATCGGAATCCCCGCGGCATACATGCAAGAGGTTGGCAGTAGTATCATCACAGCGTTAAAGTTTTTCAATTGTCGATTTGAACCAATTGTTTGATTATATGTTTGTTTGTTATGTGTGTGTGTGTGTGTGTGTATTGTTTGAGTATGTATATATTATATAATTGTAAGTGTATTGTAATATTTATGGTTTATTAGTATATCAATTCTTGGAATCACCTTATCTCTTTCTTTTATTGCACCTACCACTGTTTTTCTCTGCACCACCCAAAGGTTGACTGGAAGAAAATGCCTAAGGCATTAAGTCCGCCTCTGTACTTTTATGTGCATGAAGTATAAATAAATAAATAAATAAATAATACATGACTGTGTCGAGATGGAGTCAAGGAATTTCCTTCAAGAGTGTCATGAATCCCTCCCTACTCCTCAAATCAGAGTAGAACTTTACAAAACCAATAATATGTATCATAAAACACAGATTTAATTAAAATATTTAAATGAGACTCGCTGTGACGCATCAGAATGACTGTTGAAATGTTTTTTTTATCGCGTTTTTATACTGAACAAACGATTTGTATGTTAGTTCACAGTCTGTTAATACAAACCGTGATGAATATTGAGCTAGATTTGTTTTCTATAGTGAAAAACTAGTGTTTTGCTCTTGACTTTGTCCGTGTGAGTGTCGAATTTTTCGTATCTCCAACATATCCGTAAGTTTCTTAGGGCTCCGTACCCAAAGGTTAAAAACGGGACTCTATTACAGTTGCCATCACGGATCTTGAGCGGTTGCGCAGAAGTCAAATGTTCGGTCTCTTTAGTGGTTCGAAGTGAGATGCGGGGGCGGGGAGTTTCAGTGATTGGCTCGCCGCGCCATCTCGTCATAGACGTCACTCCTAATTCGTTCACTACGTTGCTGCATGTATCTAACAACGAAGTCGATTGGCTCGCCAATGTATGGAATGCGCAAAGCGATCCCCACTCTGACGCCGATCCATTTTGGCAACTGTACTAAGACATAGGTAACTGTCTGTCTGTCCGTCTGTTCGTCTGTCAGGTAGTATCTCAAGAACCGCGATAGCTAGACAGTTGAGATTTTCACAAATTATGTATTTCTGTTGCCGCTATAACAACAAATACTAAAAACTAAATAAAATAAATATTTAAGGGGGCTGCCGTACAACAAACGGGATTTTTTTTCCGAATTTTCCTAAGAAAGGTACGGAACCCTTAGTGCGTGAATCCAACTCGCACTTGACCAGTTTTTTTCTTTTTAGGGTTCCGTATCTCCAAAGGAAAAAACGGAACACTTTGGATCACTTTGTTATCTATGATCTGTCTTCCAGTTTGCTGTTCAGTTGCAATATGGAGCGACTGTCTACCTGTTCTCCACAATACGATTTCCGTAGAATAGAATAGAATAGAATAGACTTTATTCTACACCAAAAAGTAATACAGCTTATACAAAACCTTAAATTTGTGGGTACAATTATGGCGGTCTTATCGCTGAAAGCGATATCTTCCAGACAACCTTAGGATGAATAAGAGCTTAAAATAATACACGGGGTAGTCTGTGGTGTACTGCTAACTATATAAAACACAATACTCAATTATAAATACATATATACATACATATTATAATATGTTACACAATTTAATTAGTAAAAAGGGTAGAAAAAAAGAGTAAAGTAGGGTTGGTGGAAGAAATTAAATTACGTAGAATCAGTATAGTATTAGAGAGAAAGGAAATGGTTTTTAACTAGATTTTTAAAAGAAACTAGTGATTCCGTAGTTAACATATAACTACTTAGCCATTTAGGTCATCGATATATTGTGTAGTACGCACTAGATCACGCGTGCTCAACATTCACTTCAATCGAGTCAGGTGTAATGTAGTCCATACACAATGAACATTAATAATAATAATAATAAATAATAATAATAATATTCCACAACTATCACACAGCGCCGTCTAGTCCCAAGCTAAGCAGAGCTTGTGTTATGGGTACTAGACAACTGATAAACATACTTATATATTTCTAAATACATACATATTATAGATAAATTACACCCAGACACAGAACAAATGATCGTGCTCATCACACAAACATTTGTCCTGGGTGGGAATCGAACCCACGACCTCCGGCATAGCAGTCAGGGTCACTAACCACTAGACCAACAGGCCTGTCCGCATTACACTATGTTGAACGAAACGCATAAGTGCCACGAAAGTCATGGCGCTTAAGACATTTTGGTCACGAACGAAGTATCCTCTAAAAGCTATTGTAGGGTCTAAACAGACGGACCGCATTTCAACTGCAATCCAACTGCAAATTGCAGTTTCAGTGCAGTTTGAATGCAGTTGACACGGCTGCAATAGAACTGCAAACCAAACGTGCGGTCCGATTGCAGTCGTGTGAACTGCACACCGACTGCATCCGAACTGCACCATGCGCGGGAGGGCGGAGCGTGCGGGTGGGTGGGCATGGTGCAGTTTGGATGCTGTCGGTGTGCAGTTCAGTACTATTGCAGTCGTGTCAACTGCATTCAAACTGCACTTAAACTGCAATTTGCAGTTGGATTGCAGTTGGAATGCAGTCCGTCTGCTTAGACCCTTAGCGCTGTATGTTTTAATAATTCTGTTAGACGACATAATGCCAATGTAGCGCTGCAGCGAACTTTTGTGTTAACTTTTCAGTATTTTAACAAATAGTTTCCATGAACGTGCTTGTCTCTCAATAGAATATAAGTCGATGGCTCAACAAAAGAATTATCACTTTTTTTTTTTCATATTCTTTGTCCACCATTTTGGTGAAAACGTATTCCAAATGTCAGTCGTGGTGGACTCATTAGTGTTCAGAGTTGTCAGTTTACAAAATAAAATAAAAAAGAAATGGAGTTTAGTATGGAACTGTCGTGGCGTGTTAATGCGGGTGTCACGAACGCTTATTGGCTCTTCTGTTAATAGTGATGGGCAGGTGGAGTATCGATAAATAGTTTTGTAAAGATTTTTTATCGACTCTTCTTTTGACAGTGATTGTATAATATCACAGAAAATCTCGTTGTTTTTTTTTCGATAAAGGGTAAGTTAGGTCGATGTGCATCAATAGTATTTAAAATGTTTTATTTTTATTTTATTGTTGTTTGTTTGTTTTTCAATTTGTTTGTTTTTGTGTGTTTAAGTAATATAATGTTTAGTAACAGTTTTTATCTTAAATACAGTTATTAGGTTTTCTACTTAAATACTAATCAATGTTTCTATGTGTGTTTGTTCATATTTTATGCGTTTTTTTTTTGTGGAGGGAAATCAGCTAAACTGTTACTAATTATCTCACTTCCTTCCCTTTTCGAGAAATATAGTTAGGAGGATATCTTACAGTCAATGAATACTATTGAAGCCAAAACTATTGAAAACTATTAAATACTATTGAAAACAAATACGGGTATATTTTTGTAGTTACCTATTCCTTCACTACAAAAAATAAATAGAATAAAATAAACTTTATTGTACGTCAAAAATGTTTATAAAAAGGTCACAAAAAAAACTACCAGCGTAAAAAGATTTTGACCAAATTTTAGTATATTTTTTTTTTTTACTTATGGTTCTAAGTTAAAATAATTTTATTACTTATTGTGTGATACTTAAATGTGTACAATTTATAATGTATTTAACATGTATATGTACACAAAAACGTAACTTTTTTAATAATATGTTTTGTGGATCTTAAGTATATTTTTAACCAACTTCGAAAAGGAGGAGGTTCTATGTTCGGCTGAATGTATTTTTTTGTACATGTATGTTCACCGATATCTCAGTCAATTGTTAACCGATTTTTAAAATCATTTTTTTAGTTATTAATACTCAATAAGTATTCAACACTTTACAAATATGAAATTAAAAAAAAAAAATCGTATGAATTTTTTAAGACTTGAGTTTTTCTTACTTTTATAAGAAACTAGCTTTTGCCTGTGGTTTCGCTCGTAAACATAAAATCTAGCTTTTCTGAGATTACCTCCCGCAAATAAAAAAAAACTAACAAAACCCTAAACGCGACCTCAGCAGTGTGTCAGACTCTAAATCATTACATAATTTTCAAATTCTCAATGCGCGTGATAGTCATAGATATTCGTGGTGAACCAGCGTATCTTCTAACCCAGTGTGTGGTCGGCTGCTAAGTGTTTTTAATTACTTACAGTTGATCTCGTCTCGTCCTAGCTCGGGATGTCGAGCTAAATTGATGGGTTAACTAGGATATTAAATACTCGTTTTGTACGGAAATGGTTCTTAATTGCATGAGACCGTATTTCGATGGTATTGGTCACATAGCAACAAGTTTAAATAAATAATAGGAATAATATTTTTTTTAATCTTCACTATCAACTTCATTTTGTATGTTTGTTTGTTATTTGCCACTTTGAACTGAATACAATTTATTGTAATATGTTTTGTAACTACATGTATTAAAGAAAGAAAGAAAGAAAATGAATTTATTTTATCACAACGTAAGGCACACAAAGAATAATTATGTAAACACGAAACTAAACAAAAGAGAAGCAAAACATAGGGAAAAACCAAAAGAGTAGCAAATATTAAATAAAACGCTTGTGATTTGCATGCCTCAAGGCATAACATGGTTGGCATGTGCTAAATTTTCAATAACTTTATTAAATTACCCATATAAGCAAATAAATTATTATATATTTTATATTTTTTGGGATTTAATAACTCGCACACAGTGTAGAAATAACATTTATATAATTAAGATTTTATAAGGAGTAACTTAGGTTCCTTCTATTTTAGAAAAATGATTAGGCCACAGCAAAATAAACTGCTTAAAAATTCTGACTAAATGACATTGTGGTGTTTTACAAGTCAAATATTATTATTTTACATAGGGTAACTTGACCATTACAAAGGCTAAATATCGTAACATGTCAGACAACCAAACTTTGAACTATCAAAATCAACTGTCATAGACAAACCTATGTCAACAGAAACTATCGACAAAAATCTTTTATCGATACCTATGTCCCAGCTCTAGCCACTACAAATATTGACGTATCGATCGTCCTCGAGTACTTCGAACATCACAATTCGAACCCCAAAGAGTGTGTAGAAAGCTAATAACTGATGAAGACTTTTTCACTGTCTGTTGTTTATCGTAATATAGTAGCGTGGGCTTGCGGACGGCGAGCAATGGGTAGCTCGCTGTCCGACCGTCTGGTAACTGTCCGGACCGAGCCCAAGTCGTCGACGGCGTGCACTGTTCCGCGCGCCTCAAAGAGCTGTCAGCAACAGCAGGAGCCCAGCTGGGTCGAAGCCTACTGGGGCCAGGGTTAGTTCGAAAGATAGCTCAGCCTCGGTACGAAAGGCAACGAAGGAACAGGAGTGAGTTTTTAGTCAGTAAAAGTCTGACACTATCTTCCGCTCCGCCCAAGAGCGGGGGATGTCATGTCATGTCCTGATGTAGATGATTTTCCCACCGCGAAAAAAAATATAGTAGCGGCATCTAGACCGCCAAACAGGAACTAAAATTCGAAATCTTGGAATCAAAAACTTTTATTTCAAATACACCAATTACAGGCACTTTTGAATTGTCAAAATGTCGGTAAGTCAAAAAAACCGAAGCTAAATTGTACGTTCCAAAGCGTAGATCTCTATGAAGAAGAACGTTTTTTTTAATATTATGTATTAGTTTATTATTTGGTAGTTTATTTATGTATTATATATATATAATTTTTTTTTCTATTGTACTATATTATTATACTATAATATTTATGTTGTACACTGACAGCCCCAAATCTTTTTCCTTTCGTTCAGTCCATCCAAAGGTTGTCTGGTAGAAATTGCCTTGCGCAATAAGACCGCCTATTGTACACATAATCTTTTGTAAATGTTTATCCTGTATTTAGCTAAGGTGTGCAATAAAGTTATAAATAAATAAATAAATAACATGCAAGAAACTCCATGGCCACTCTTTAAATCTACACTAATATTATAAAGAGATTAAGTTTGTTTTTATGTTTGTAGAGAGTAATCTTTGGAAGTACTGGTCAGATTGCTAAAATTATTCACCAATAGAAAGCTGCTTTATTCCTGAGTGACATAGGCCATATTTTTTTTAGTACGTAAGCGAAGCCGCGGGCAAAAGCTAGTCATAAATATTATGAGAGGGTTCCGCACGCGTAACCCCCGCAAATGTCCATTTCATACAAGCATTTATTGTAATGCGTCGAATACGCACGCGGAACGCATTTTTTTTTGCATTGTGAAATTTACTGCATGCGGAGCAATTCCGCATGAGTAAAGAAATAATAATAATAATACTTCACAACTATCACACAACGCCATCTCCACTCAAGTCAGCCATAAAGGCAAGAGAGAGGTGGGAGCTCTGTTCTTCGTCAGTATTTACTACGACCGGTCAACAAAAGCAAGCCGGAGATGAAGAACAAGAATTCTCCCGGGAGATCAGGTCCGTGGGATCGCTAATGCCCAACAGTTCGCCACAAAACTGACCTGCGGATTGTACCTCTCTTAGTCTGGCCCCTCACCCTAGGCATGTGATGGCAAAGCAAAAAATACCGACACGTATATACCGACTCTTGCTATATTGGAGCACGCAAACCCCACCACGACGTCAACGTAAAGATACGGCGATGGGGATAATACTTCACAACTATCACACAACGCAATCTAGTCCCAAGCTAAGCAGAGCTTGTGTTAAGAGTACTAGACAACTGATCAACATACTTATATATTTCTAAATACGTATTATAGATAAATTACACCCAGACAGAGAATAAAAGATCGAGCTCATCACACAAACATTTGTCTTAGGTGGGTATCGAACCCACGACCTCCGGCATAGCAGCCAGGGCCACAAAAATGTTATAAAGGCTGCCGTATAAAAGTGATTTTGCCAAAAGTGACACATAAGAGGGCCTCGACACAATGTTCTTTAAATTTCCATTTTGCGTTCCACTTCCGCGATAAATCTATTAATCATTTCTACAGCTTTCTTACTACACCATGGAAATAAATTTTTCCATTCTTATAAATATTTCAATGCTAAGAACCGTGAATAAGGGCTCTTTTAGCCACGACTCATGGCCTCAAATCCGATTAATTAACTACCGTATGAATAAAAAATCTATTCACTTGATTTGACGAAAGAAAATCGATAGTTCTGTCGTGAAGACTACGTCGGTTAAGTGGACTGGTGGTTAGTTATGTAACCATAAAATAAAATACCATACTGACAAATGCTTGCACTGACTGGACAGGTCCACTCAAATCTGTGTGGTTTTTTTTTATTATTATTGATATGCTCGCGTTTGACCACCATCTCACCTGATGGTAAGCGATGATGTGGTCGACGATGGAGCACGCTTGCCTAGAAGTAACCTATTCACTCTTAACTTAAAGACCCCTAAGTTTTAGCTATCAGGAAACGCAGACTCCGGCAGGGAATTCCACTCCTTGGCTGTACGCACAATAAATGTGTTCCCAAAACGCTTTGTTCGTATGGGTGGAATGTCCACCATGTACCGGTGGCGCAACGCCGTACGTCGTGTGGTCCGATGATGGAACGGACTGGGCGGAATTAGATTGTGCAATTCCAGTGCACACTCCCCGAAATGTAAACGATAGAAAACCGACAGACTAGCAACGCGGCGGCGATGTTCAAGGCTTTGGAGCTTCGACTCTACAAGTGCATCATGTGGTTCTTTCCTCAAAAGACCATCTCAGACACTAACCTGTATGGTTCTCATATGATTTAGCGATTACATATGCTGTAAGGACTTTAGAAGAGACTTTGACCCCTGAGTTTGTTTCGGTGTTTCTTGTCAGAGTATTCAGCTAGGAAACACCGGCCTCGTCTAGTTTAAACCAACAAAAAAATTGACGTGTAAAAGTGTTTTTTTAAACTAATTTGAAAAATAAAAATTTTAACCACTTTTTTTTTAAATTGATATAAGCTTGACTGCGGTCCCACCTGATGGTAGGCAATGATGCAATCGTTGATGATGAGGCGCACTAGTTTATGAAAAGCCTATTCACTCTAGCCTTGAAGACACCTACATTTTTATCGGACGGGAAGACCGCAGCAGGCAAATTGTTTCAAAGCAAAATTCTTTGAATATGGTGGTGTACTTCACACTTCATTCTCCACAAACAAGGCATATTACTCCATCAATATATTCCTACAAATGGAATTCCGTGTGAACGCTAACATCAAAATCAAAAGCAATATAAAACGCACACACATTGCGATCAAGTGAACCAGTCTCCTCTGTTTACAAATGACATGACAGTGACTTGTGTCAATATTGACACGTTAGGGATGTGACACTGTCGATAGATGGAAGTTATCGATGATATTTTGACTTTGACAGGACATTTTTTTCGACCCTAATCTTAGAGTTCGTACCTACATCCAAAGGATGGACTGTAATTTTTATAACAATATACGAATAGTAGTATTTAAGTACACTAATTTTGTAAATGCGAAAGTTTTTGAGTGTTTTTTCTTTTGTTGTTTTTTTTATGTAGGAAATCATCTAATGGCTTCTCTCGCTCTAGGGCGGAGCGAAAAGGCATATCAGACGCTAGTAGAAAGCTTCAAATGTACGGGAATGACGTCATCTCAACGGTCAGTCGCGTGGTCAGAACAAAAGAATTGGGGGAGTGGCCAACTCGAAGCGCTCGACGCAAGCGTAACGGTTGTAATTTGGCTCGGGGGCCTGTTCTACGAGCAATTTGCCCTGCCTATTGCCAGTTAAATTTGGCGATTCTTCGAGCTATGTCGGTAACCTTGGTTCTCCTGCGGATGTCCTCATTCCCGATGCAATCACGCAAGGACACTCCGAGCATAGCCCTTTCCATTGCCTGGCCTGTTTGACTGGCCTGTTGGTCTAGTGGTTAGTGACCCTGACTGCTATGCCGGAGGTCGTGGGTTCGATTCCCACCCAGGACAAATGTTTATGTGATAATCATTTATTCTGTGTCTGGGTGTAATTTATCTATAATATGTATGTATTTAGAAATATGTAAGTATGTTTATCAGTTGTCTAGTGCCCATAACACAAGCTCTGCTTAGCTTGGGACTAGATGGCATTGTGTAATAGTTGTGGAAATATATTATATTATATATTATTGCCCTTTTTTCCTACAGGTCATTGGACTCGCTCAGCTGACATTTTCTTAAAGAAATTAATTTCGTACATACGTAAATTAATACGAGTTTTGAAAAAAAAGGTACTTTACTTTTTAATTTAATCTTTACAAATCGATAGTGTTCTATGTACCGGATCGACCCTCCACGGGATGCATCAGGCAACGGCGCTCTCGCCGCCGCCGGGATTCCGATTCCGATTTCCAGCCACCGTAGGCGCGGGCTTGCGGACAGTGAGCAATGGGTAGCTCGCTGTCCGGCCGTCCGGTAACTGTCCGGACAAGCCCAAGTCGTCGACGGCGCGCGCTGTTCCCGCGCGCCTCAAGGAGTTGTCAGCAACAGCAGGGGCCCAGCCGGGTCGAAGCCTACTGGGGCCAGGGTTATCCGAAAGGGCGCTCGAGCCCCGGTATGAAGGCTTGAAGGAACGGGATGGGTTTTTTAGTCAGTAAGAGTCTAACACTATCTCCCGCTCCGCCCAAGAGCGGGGGTTGTCATAGGATGATTTTTCCCATCGAAAAAAAAAAAAAAAAACCTTTACGGGATTAAAACGCTAAAAATTTAGCGGTGTATACTAGAAAAAAATAACCCTACTACCGATGCAGTCGGGGAACTAAACAGATTTGAGTGAACTATCATGTCTTAACTACCAGTTGTTAAAAAAAAGTTAGGACAGTAATCTGTCCCACTGCTGGGCAAAAGCCCCAAGTCCTTCCAGACATTCTTCTCCCGTGATTTATTTCTATTTATATTTACTGTTTTTACCCTTATTTAAATAATACCCACAATGTAAATCATTGGGCTCGCATAATAGAAGCGACAAAAAATATGTCACCAAGATTTTTGTAACTCATAACATGATTTCAAAGAGTGTCCATGAAATTTCTTGCACGTTCTTTTCCATAGAGATCTACGCTTTGGAACGTGCAATTAAGCTTCACTTTTTTTTGTTTGACGGACATTTTGACAAATAATTTCTAATTTCTGACCTGTCCAGTCAGTACAGGCATTTGTCCAGTATTTGTGTAGCTCAACTTAGGACTAAAACAAAGTGTTGGTAGTATATACTACATTTACATCCATATTGTATACATTAAATCATAGTGATAATTATTCAAGTCCTGTTTACAATTCTCATGACAATGTGTAACCTATTAACAGCAGGTCGCGATGTAAGGCTGCGGACAGACGGACGACTTTGCGACTTTTTTATTATTAATATAAACTAGTGCTTGACTGCGATCCCATCTGATGGTAAGCAGTGATGCAATAGTTGATGGTGAGGCGCACTAGTTTATTAAGAGCGTATTCACTCTTGCCTTGAAGACACCTAATTTATAATCGGACGGGAAGACCGCAGCAGGCAAATTGTTCCTGTCCCTCGATATACGTGGTACAGACGACGAGGTCCGGACCGTAGAGGTTTCAATAACACTGACTGACTTAAAAGACTACGTGTCGCGTGTCCGGCCATTTTTTTTCCACGCGTTATGAAAGACACGAAAAGATCAATTAAATCTCAATCAATGATTAATGGAAAGTGTTTGCTGTAACCTAAAGAGTAGACCAGACATTACTTTAAAAAATCAGATATTGTTGGTAAACACACTAAAAAAATAGGGCCGTTTTGACATTTAGACAAACCCTAAAATGTAATTTGGGACAAAACTGAAGGAAACTATAAAATAATAATTAGTTAGTGTATTACTACGCGTTCCAAATGAGAATAGGACCGATTCCTATGTTTTGACGTCTCGTCGTACTGTCAAATCGAAGAAATTTTGGCAAAAGTGAAGAACTTAGAGATGAGTTTAATTGAAGAACTGGATTCTGATGAAACTTTTTTCGTTCACAGTTCTTAGGTAAATCAAATTTTTCGTAAATTAATGTTTAAAAATTTCTTTATTCGAGTTGACAGTAAATCGTGACGTCACAACATGGCGGGCGATCCTATTCTCATTCGGAACGCATTGTACTAGCTATTTTAGCAGTAGCTACAATACATCGGACAAGCCACTAGGTGGTCAAAATACAAATGTCCAAAACGAACCATTTATTTTTTGATAACTTTAGCTAGTAGTATCCTTGGTAGTAGTTAGTAGTACAATTGCCGAAACGGATCTTAACCGCTTCAAGTTGCCCAGAAGTCAAATATTCGGTCTCTTTAGTGGTGCGAAGTGAGACGCGGGGGCGGGGAGTGTCAGTGATTGGCTCGCCGCGCCATCGTGTCATAGACGTCAGTCCTGATTCGTTGCCTGCGTTGCTGCTGTATCTGCTGTATCTAAAGCGAAGACGATTGGATCGCCAATGTATGGAATGCGTAAAGCGATCCCCACTCTGACGCCGATCGCTCAAGATCCGTTTCGGCAATTGTACTGTGTGTCGGAATGACTGTGGTTCTCACATTATTTAACTGAACTGACACTGATATATCTGTGTGGTTCATTTCTCAAAATACCATCTCTGAGACTTATCTGCATGGTTCTCACACGGTTTAACCATTACATGTTTACTGTATGGATTTTGACCCCTGAGTTTGTTTCGGTGTTTCTTCTCAGGGTAGTCAGCTAGGAAACACCGGCCTCATCTAGTTTAAATTGACGAAAAAATTGACTATTAAAACTGTTTTTTTTTTTTTTAACCCTTTGTGTGTCCGGAACGTGGATCCACGCGAGACACATGACTTTTTAATTGTGTCTCTAATTACGGCATACGAAAGGTTAATGATATTACTAGTGTTTGATTGTGATCCCACCTGATAGTAAGGATAAGGAGTGACGTAATCCCTAGAGCCTATTTACCTTAAAACTTATTTGCAAAATAAATATTATTTATCATTTAATTGATTTTTCAATGACCAGCCATTGTTTTTCTAGACGAAGGATTGTACGTATAATATGCACCTTTGCAAAACCGGGCGCATCGCAAGTAAAATAATAAAAAATTCTGTCGCAAAATCGCAAGTTCATAAAAACCCTTATAATTAAAATGAATGTCCTACTGATAAGCTGCGCTTCAGCCAACACGTTAGTAGTTAATTAATTATGCTCATTTATTAATTAAACGAATATTATCACGACTATTCTGCTTCTGGTGTTGGCGGAAATGTAATAAGTGAATTAAAATAACTTCCACAAGAATAGAATAGAATGGAACGCACCGGAACGAAACGGAATGGAACGGAACGGAACGGAACGGAATGGAACGGAACGGAACGGAACAGAACGGAATAGAATAGAATAAAACTTTATTGTACACTAAAATAGTAACAATTTTACAGAAACTTAAATGACGATAACAATGGCGGTCGTATCGCTGATATCTACCAGACAACCTTAGGATGGACTATAGAAACTTAAACTAAAAAAAAACTGGGCAAGTGCAAGTCGGACTCGTATTAATCTACACTAATAGTATTATATACAGGTAAAGTTTTTTTTTTTTTGTTAGTTGGAGGTAATCTCTGAAAGTACTGGTCCGATTGTTAATTTTTTTTTCCCAGGTGAAAAGCTCTTTTATTCCTGAATGACATAGGCTATATTTTATGTACGCGGGCGAAGCTGCTGGAAACAGCTAGTCTTACATAATCTTATCAGTAACGGTTTTTATGATATAAGAACCGGGATCTTAATAAACTTTCAAAAGTTTAATTAAACTATAGGCGTGGTTCTAAAAGTTAACTTGTGAAATAATACAAATCATAAAAACAAAATTTATTTGACGTAAAAATAAGAGATGTGTTGTAAAATATTATTTTGATTGCTTTTGTAACCTCATTGGCCTGATTAATTGTACGGGTTCGATTCTTGGGTCAGGCACTGTGACTGATTTTTATTGCGATGTATTTTGATTGCTTTGGCGATATCTGTGTAATCGTAAAATGAGGTTTTTTCATTTTATCAAGGTCGTTCTGGTCTGGGTGTAATTTATCTATAATATGTATGTATTTAGATATATTTAAGTATGTATATCAGTTGTCTAGTACTCATAACACAAGCTCTGCTTAGCTGCTTAGCGGGGTCTAGACGACGTTGTGTGATAGTTGTAGAATACTTGTAGCGATATCTATGGCGCCACATAAGAACTACGAAGAAAGTACGAAATCCTGCATCGCGCAATCAAAGTTCTCCGCGCGATTTGAACATATACCGAAATCATCTATCGGGCAGTCGCCCACCAGACCATAACACCTGTCTGGTCGGAGGATCCTCCCTTTTCAACGGAGGTTTGCGGGACTTTACTCTCTGTTCCGCATACCTCCAAACTGGTGACCCTCGACAAAGAACGTCAGCGCAGCCTTCGTGCAGCTACTACTTCGTGACGTCATCATCACTTCCTCAAGCTTTCGAGCAGCGAGCCATACAGCCAGCACCCACGGCTATAGAGGGTATCCTGACCACATACCTCCAAATACTATATTATATATTTTTTTTATTATATTATTTATTTATTTATTTAGGTAAGTACGGAACATACACAAAAAACCGGGCAAGTGCGAGTCGGACTCGCGCACTGAGGGTTCCGTCCTAACGTACCTATGAAAACAGTACAATTCCCGAATTGAGTTACTTACGAAGATTTATTTCCGAATTACAATTTTTTTTTTTTTTGTGACGTCACTACTAATTTTGAGTTTTCAGATTTTTCTCTATACTTGTGCTATGAGACCTCGCTTCATGCCAAATTTTAGGATTCTAGGTCAACGGGAAGTATCTTATAAATTTTAATTCCCTTGAGAATGGCTTTATCTTTTTTTTTCGTTTACTCAGAAGTTTGATTTTTCCACAGTTTCAAGGGACCGCAGACCTGATTATATGGTTTTAATTTCAACTCGATACCTCTTCTCGTTCAGAGATATAGGGTCTTGATAGAGAGACGGACCACGAAGTGATTCTATAAGGATTCCGTTTTTTCCTTTTGAGTTACGGAACCCTAAAAATCGGCCAACTGGACTGTCCGTGGTAAAAAAAAAATACATTTGTTGTATACCCCTTATATATTTATTTTATTCTGTGTTTTTTAGTCTTTCTTGTTATAGCGCGAGCGGCAACAGAAAGTTAAGCAAATACTTATTTTTACTTTGTGTAGTTTATTTCATCACCACTGCTCTCAAAACGGTGACGGAAAACATCGTGAGGAAACCGGCATGTCCTAGAACCGAAAACTCGAAGACATGTGACATTCACCGACCCGCACTGGGCCCGCGTGGTGGATTACGGCCCATTCCCTCTCCTAGAGAGGAGGCCTGAATCCCAGCAGTGGAAACATTAAAAGGCTGATTATATATGTATGTATGTATGTACACTTTACATTTAAATCAACAAAGACCAATCCTAACCCATTTCTACCATTAATTAAGTACTTTAGAAGACCCTCACACAAACAGGAAATCAATTTTAATCGAAAAGTAAATATAAGGTAATAAACACAACCTCTTTTGGGCACAGTTGAGTAAGAGGCAAGCATACGAACATAAAGACCTCAATGAAGCTGGAATTGAGATATTTATTCACAACTTCTTTACCTCACTTGTCTTGTTAAGGGGATGGTGCTTCCTAAGGATACATTTAACAATATCAAAATGGTATAATCTCAAAACGTATCTCTCACTTTCACAAAATGTCTTGTTAGTAACTTAGAATACAATTTTACGTGACTCATTATTGGTTTATTCTATAGTAATAGTTCTTTTTTTTTAATTGATATAAACTAGTGCTTGACTGCGATCCCACCTGATAGTAAGCAGTGATGCAATCTCTAATGATGAGGCGCACTAGTTTATTAAGAGCCTATTCACTCTAGTCTTGAAGACACCCAAATTGTAAATTATTAGATTCATAATTATTTATTTATTTATTATTATAAACACATACAATTGTTTTAACAGGTATACTCAAGGTAACAAAAGTAGTTGCTAAATAGCCTAGCACTCAGAGATGCCACCCACAAAGTGATCAGATATCCATTAGTGATACATGACGTACATCCTAACTAATATTATAAATGTGAAAGTGTGGATGTTTGGATGTTTGTAACTTAATCACGCAAAAACGGCTGAACGGATTTGGATGAAATTTGGCACGCATATAGCCTTTGACATGGAAACGAACATAGGCTACCTTTTATCCCGATTCCTTACGTACCTAATGCCACACGGGCGAAGCCGCGGGCAAAAGCTAGTAATAAATAATCGATGGTCAGTCTCAAGCAGCACCCTGGAGAACCGGAACAAGTTACATAGACAACACAAGTCACACACAGTTACAAGTTAATATATTTATTATGCTAAATTGTAGTATTAAAGAAAAACCTCCATAGGAAACGACCAATTGGAACCGTGCACTAGCTTTTGACAATTTATAAGCGCCCGACTGCCCAGGGTTACGTGAAATAAAAACCATTGTAAATTTTTACAATAAAAATAAAAGTTACAAAATAAAACTTCCAATAAAAAAAAGAGCACAAAATAGTACATTATGATATAAGTGTATAATGTTAGTGATTACCGACGAGGTGGTATTTAGACCCGAGCCGTGGCGAGGATCTTAATAGAGCCGATAACGGTAATCATTAATTACTCACGTGTCTCATACGACGTTTTTTAATACACTTGTGAAGAAAATAACTACAAAACTGGTAAACTTTTGTGGCGGTAAAAATCTGTTTTCATATGCGCGCCCATTTTTTTTAAATTTACCTTTCAATACACTCACTGAAATGAATAAACGGGGGTTAACCGGCGACTCGTGGGGGACGACCTGCGCCCATTCTGATACGGTAAATGTAATAAAATTATGGTGGGGGAGAGGTTGAACAATAAGGTTTTAACTACATTATAGCACTAGTGCGTAATGGTAATCAAAATGTCACAGTTTGGTTACAAGCTACATTATAGAATAGAATAGAATAAACTTTATTGTACACCAAAAAGTAATACAGCTTAAGAAAAAACTTAAATTAACGGGCACAACGGCGGTCTTATCGCTGATTATATACCTAAGTGTAGTGCAATAAGAGTCACTTTCTGAGCAAGTGTGTCGAAAATTATATTACGGGGCATGGTAGTGCCCAGTAATATAATTTTTAATACGATTGCCTGATTGATTGATTATTTACTAATTTCTTCATACACACATTAAACAACGGTTTGTTGGATCATTCAGTGGCCTTTGCCTTAACAGAACGTGTTTACCCGTTTGCGCCCACGCAACTCCTAAACTGCATGTTGTGTTGTCAACTCATTGTAAGCGTGTGTCCGTATGTGCGTGAATATCTCCGCAATTGATATGAATCAAGGTTTTTATGACTTGATTATTAAATGTTTCATTTAAAAGCTACTTTGTGAGGGAAAATTGATATTTAATTTGAACGGTAAGTCCTAGTAGTATATTTTGCGTCTTTTTAAAATATCGATGGCAAAAATAGTCTCTATATCTATGCAAATAAGCACTGTTAGGGTCAACTCACACCGAAAGAGCGGCGAAGGGCAGCGCAATTTCAGTGTCATATGAATTTTAACTTTATTTTCATTTCTATAATACTTAATATCGCGACCCGTTTACCGTTTATAGAATTCGCCGGAATTCCCGGGGCCCCGCGGGCATCCGCGCGACTCGTTCGAGTTTCTCATGCGATAATAAGTATTATAGCAATGAAAATAAAGTTAAAATTCATATGACACTGAAACTGCGCTGCGCTTCCCTGCCCTTCGCCGCTCTTTCGGTGTGAGTTGACCCTTAACGTCTCGTGGACGATGAGCAAAGGGTATCGCCGTCCGCCCGTCCGGTAAACACCGAATCCGAGTCGTTGACGGTATAGTGTGAATGAGATATCAGGAAAACCATAGAAGCCCAGCAGGGCTGATGCTTGCTAGGACCATGGGTGGACTTCCAAAAGGGAAACCCGGGATCCTGGAACGCTTCGAAAAGAATGGAAGGAACATAAGTGTGGTTTCATAGGTGAGGTAAGTCGGACATGCCCTCTCGTTCCACCCTAGTGCGTAAAAAGCCATAAGATAAACGGTTATCTACACTAATACAAGGTGTCGTTTTGAAGCTGCAAAATATTTCAGGAGGTAATTATGTTAGTGATTCTCGACCCGAATCAATAATAAAATAAGTAGGTAATTTTTTTTTTTTTTATAACCGCGCTTTTTTTCACACACACAAACACGGAACAATAAAGGGCGTTTTCACACAAACTAACTCGCAACGATAGTTTCATAAATAATGTATCATCCAATCATCATCCCGCACGCCACACCCTAGCCACGCCCCCGCGGCCATCGATCAATCGATTTAGTTTAGTGTAATTAAACAATTAAATAACAAGTATTACTGATTATTGACCCGGTATCGTTTTTTTATATGATTATTTATGAGTTTTATTACAACCTCCTGAAATATTGTGCAGTTTTAAAACTGCACCTTGTATAATAAAGAGGTAAAGTTTGTTTTTTTTTTGTTTTTTATTTTTTGTTTGTAGGAGGTAATCTCTGGAAGTTCTGGTCCGATTGCTAAAATTTTTTCACCGTTAGAAAGCTGATTTATTCCTGAGTAACATAGGCTATATTTTATGTACGCGGGCGAAGCCGCTGGCAAAAGGTAGTTTTAATTAAATTGAGTTAAAAACATACTTATTCTGAATCAGATAAAAATCGAATTCCGAATATGTCGGTATTTAATTCAATTTTGAAGAAAAAAAATTGTTATCTGCATTTAGCAAGATTATATATAGGTACCCATATACACCGTTAAATTTAAATCGTTTTAATCCCGTGGAGGGTCGATCCGGTACATGAAACACTATCGATTTGTAAAGATAAAAAAAAAAGTCATTAATTAATTTTATCTTTACAAATCGATGGTGTTTCATGTACCGGATCGACCCTCCACGGGATTAAAACGATTAAAATTGAACCGTGTAGATTATATATATGTACCCATATATGCAAAATAAAATCCTATACTATACTAAAATTCTCTGCTCACCTCGTTATTCTTCTAAGAGATTTCCTCAACCCAAAAAGGGAAAATTCAACTTAAAATGACTAAAATAAACTTTTCACTGTTGATGAAAAACACCTTTTGCAAGATTTCAAAGACAGATCTAAACACAGAGTAGGAATAAACGGAGCGCCCACTCAAATGCTCGCGTTTGACTTCTATTTCACTTAATGGTAAGCGATGATGTGGTCGACTATGGAGCACGCTTGCCTAGAAGTTACCTATTCACTCTTGACTTAAAGATTCCCGGGTTGTAGCTAGCAGGAAACACAGAATCTGATAGGGAATTCCACGCTTTAGCTGTACGCACAATACAAATGTTTTGACATGCAAATTTTTGTTATAGGTAAAATTCATTTAGATTTAAACTGGAGGAATTATTTTATGTCATATACAAACTGAGCTTATAACGACCTGCGCGTAAAATATAACAAAGCTTTCAGGATGCTGTTGCGGTTGCCACGGCATTGTAGTGCGTCGGGAATGTTTGCCGCGGCTCACACGGATGGCTAATAGCTTTCACGCCATCATACGTAAAAATCATTAATCGTTCACTTGTAATAACAAAAAAAAAAATGCAATATTCCCTATTTCTAAATAATTTAATCGCTGTCAAACATTGCCCAAAAGACGCCATCTTTGATTCCGCGCTCTCCATTTATAATTTCTCCCGGTTCCGAACTAAAACCATTGAGTTGACAGACAGACGGAAACGAGACACAGACTTGTGTTTATTTTGGCATTAATTTTAAAACTTCGCGTTGATTGAGAAATTCTTCCATTGATTATATTATCGTTAGTGTTTCCGGGGGAACGGAAAATTTTGATTGAGTTATTTTTGGAGCTGTCACGATTTTTCTTTGGAATTAAATGGACTGTCTTTTGTTTTGTAGGAGACAGACAGACGGTCTCCTCCGCACCAATTTCGACATACCTTCTTTGATGAACACTGGGTTTGTTAAGAAAGGTATTAGAGCCACGGTTCCTAAGTTGGAGGTAATTACCCGTGTGCGGGTATATTATAACTAGAGGTCGGAATTAGGTTTAGAGTTTAGAGTTATTTATGTACAAAATCAAAAGTATACACTATTGATTTGCCCGGAGGACACGGTGGAGCACACAATCGCGGTGTGCCCTGCTTGGGCGGAGCATCGCCGTGCCGCGCCGTGCCGGTCGCCGACTTCTGCGAAGCAGTAATACTCGCTAAGGAGGAGGCCGCCCGCATCAGGCAACGGCGCTCTCGCCGCCGCCGGGACTCCGATCCCGATTTCCAGCCACCGTAGGCGCGGGCTTGCGGACTTGAAGGAACGGGATGGGTTTTTTAGTCAGTAAGAGTCTGACACTATCTCCCGCTCCACTCAAGAGCGGGGGTTGTCATAAGATGATTTTAACCCATCGGAAAAAAAAACACTATTGATTTCTATTTAAACATTTGCCTTAATTAGTAACTAAATTATGTAAATTAAATTCTCATTTGTCAATATATATATATTTTTTTTTTATAATAATTGAATAAGGTTTTAATTGTTTTCAGTAATTTCTGTTGTGTATTTTATAATGTATTGACTGATAAAATGTAATTTTTAAATTAAATTATAGTGCATATTTTGTTAATTTATATCACAAAGCAAATGAATAGCAAAGTTATGTACGCCGTTATTGTTACATACATCAGACCACCATGATGAAATTGATTCTTTTTTAATGTTAAATATATTGTAATGTGGCAGTACTCAATAAATAAATAAATAAAATAAAATATGTACTCACGCTGATTTCATACAGCGAAAGAATAAAAAAGATATCAACAAATCCCGAGATTAATTTTTAAATTGGAGATTTTTATTTTATGGCACTATTAGAAATATAGCAAAAAAAAACTTCCTGCATTCATGACGAGTAGGGGGAAGTGTTTACAGTTAACCTCACCTCGGTTGACGTCTTTTTCAATGGAAAATACTTATATAAATTGTATGATAATTATCTGTTTTTATTTTGTCTTACCTCTTAACTTCATACATCGCATAGTAACTTACATCACCACTGCTCTCAAAACGGTGAAGGAAAACATCGTGAGGAAATCGTCCAAAAATTCGAAGGCACAAAATTTATTAAGGCCCATGCGCCTGAAAAGTGCTATAAAACAGTGACTTTCTAAAGCCTACTCCTCAGTAACGGCCAGGTTTATAGGTTTGAAAAAATATATGTTTATTATAGATTCATGAACAACAATATCAACATTTGATGTTTTAGTGCTATTAATACTTTAAACAAAAAAAAAAAAAATAGCAATTTCGCAACTGTTCCCTACTCCTTCGAAACTGCTTAGATCTTTAGAAACATTTTTACACATAAAAATTGGTGGTTAAATATTCTTCAATGTGAACAATGCACATGTAAATCAATCAATATTTCGCAAAGAAAATGGATTTAAAGATCAGCCGCGCGCTTTCCGGGCGCTGCTGGCCATTTAATTTAAGGAACTATAAGCCTAAATTTTGCAATGAACTTTTGGACTATACTATAACGACTGTCGCAGATATTTGTAGGTATATAGACGGCTTAACACCCCTCCTAGCTCAGAGGGGTGGATTGTGTGACCAGCTGTTACTTACCCAAGAGTTACAAGCAAACCGCCCATTAAACGCTGCAGTACTTGTACAACGATACTTCAAATCAGTTGGAGGAACTTCACAGTTGTTTTGGGCGTTTTAATTGATTCTTTATTGGTATAAGATAGCTCGTAATGTTCAAAGAATCATTAGTAATGTGAAGTTAAACTAAAATAATATATATACTAAGTTGATTGATGATGTTGGTGCCTTTTTAGGATTATCACTTTGTTGTCCGTCCGTCCGTCTGTCTGTCAAGAGAAGACCCTTTATCTCGGGAACGCGTGGAGGTAGCGATTGAAATTAAAATCATATACTTAGGTCTGATGTCTGATCAAACTTCTAAGTTAACGGAAAAAAAATTATGACCGTTAATGTCGCAAAAAACGTATATTCCAACACGCAAGGGAACCAAAATTTTAAGGTACTTCTTATTGACCCAGAATCCTGAAATTTGGCATAAAGCAAAGTCTTATAACGCAAATATAATGGGAATAAATCTGAACACTGATTTGTTGATGTCACAAAAAATAAATACGCTTTGGAAAAAACTTCGACACCTTCGGGAATCGAACTCTTTACATAGGTAGGTAAGTTTGTACGGAACTCTCAGGGCGTGAATCCGACTCGCACTTGCCCAGTTTAGTAGTAGCAAATCCCGCGGGATCTGCGGGATTGCTGACTTTAATCCCGCAGGCATGCGGGATCGCGATTTTGTTGCGGGATTGGATTCCCTATCTACGAGCAATGTGCCCTGCCCCCTGCCACTTAAGGCCCAAGCGCCCGAAAAGTACTATAAAACAGTGACTTTCTAAAGCCTACTCCTCGATAACGGCCAGGTTTATTGGTTTGAAAAAAAATATATGTTTATTCTAGATTCATGAACAACGTTATCAATATTTGATTTTTTCGTGCTATTAATACTTTTGTCTAAAAAAAATTTGTAGCAATTTCGCAACTTTTCGCAACTTTTCCCTACTCCTTCGAAACGGCTTGGATCTTTAGAAACATTTTTACTCATAAAAATTGGTGGTTAAATATTCTTCAAAGTGAACATAGCTTATGTAAATCAATCAATATTTCGCAAAGAAAATGGATTTAAAGGTCAGCCGCGCGCTTTCCAGGCTCTGCTGGCCGCAAATAAATGCACAGATATGCGTACTGCCGCCTAGGCGGGTGCGAGAGTTGCAGCAATTTAATTTCGGCCAGATGGTTCAAGGGACTACAAGCCTTTAGTTTGACGATTCTTTGGGTACGGGCCCCCAAAAACAAGAAATCAACCAAGTGCAAATCGTGATGAGAAAATGAAATATAAAGACAAACAATCCGATTAAACAAAGCTGCTTAAATCAATAACTGATTATGCAAATTAGTGCTAATCTAATTAACACTATACCGTTAAGTTTAACCATCAAGTTAGTTCCCTAGAGAACTTTATAACAAGGGTATTGACAGCGAATGTGCCGAGCGTTTAATCTTAGGAGATGGAAAATCGTGCAAAGACGACGCTCTAGGGTGGAGCGAGAGGATGTGTGATCCACGTGTGATCCTTCACTTGCCCTTTGCATTCCAGGGAACTTACCATGACGTGAATGTCAGTCGTTCGAGCGAGAAGGAGGGATGGACCTTTCACCCTGTGTAGAGGGCCCTTTTAGAATTCTTTAAAAGATCATTCTTTTTAAAGGAGGCTCGTGCCTGCCTCTCCTCCTCGCTCCGGACCATGGCCTGTACCAAGGCCCAGCGCGAGAGATCGCCGCTGCCGATCGCTCCCCACGAGGGCACGGCGATGCTCTGCCCAATCGGGCCACACCTCCATTGTGTGCTCCACCGTGTCCTCCGGGCGTTCTGCATAGTGGCGACACCCGGGCGTCACTTCCGTACGAATCTGGTGCAGGAACCTCCCGAACTTACCATGTCCGGTGAGAACCTGCGTCATGCGGAAGGTGAGGACGCCGTGAGGTCTTTCCAGCCACGCCTCAAAGAGGGGTCTTACCGCCATAATTGTGGCGTGCCCAGCGTTGTGTGTGGTTGGCAAAACCATCAATAGAACGCAATTATTAGTATGTTAAAACCACTTGTTCGTATCATACCCAGATCTTACCTAAGGTCACGTATCAAACGCCGCATGTATAACATAACTCAATTACAGGGGTGATAACTACCCCACGGGGGTAATTTCGACCCCAAGGCGTAGTTTCGACCCCATCAATTAAGATCTAATGCAAATATGTTGGGCAAGGGGTGTGACGGTATGTAGGGACTGCAATTTGTGTGATATGGTAGCTAGGTGTATGAGATCTGCGGGTTTGAAATAAAAGAAAAAATATATACTCGTATTCAATTCAAATATTTATTTCAGATAATTATCCATATGTGTTAGTAGTAGTACAAACTTAGCCTAATGTTAGTATTTAATTAAATAATAATAATAATAAACAACCAATGAACCTACAAGGTGGACCGATGACCTGGTGTAGGTTGCGGGAATCCAATCGATGCGGGACGCGCATGATCGTTCGTTGAGGCGACGCTTGGGGAAGGCCTATGTCCAACATTGGACGTGGACGTCTATTGGGTGAAATGATGATGATGATGATGTGAGGCACACAACACCTATGTTTTTTTTGCTTATTTTGTTTTTGATTCGTGTTATCTAATTAGTGTTTGTGCCTTGTGCTGTACCAAATAAATTGGGGTATATATATAACGTAGGGGTCTTTAAGTCAAGAGTGAATAGATTGCTTCTAGGCAAGCGTGCTGCATCGTCAGCCACATCATCGCTTACCATCAGGTGAGATAGTGGTCAAACGCGAGCCTGTTAATTATAAAAAAAAAATTTCTTTCTTTCTATGAATCTCCAAAATCAGATTACATCTCACTGTATCTGTCAAATAACAATAAAAATAACGAGTGCATAAAAATAAAACGTTTCATGAATAAAAAGGACAATTGGATGATAAATAAAACGGGTTCAGCAGAGCAAAATAGTGACCGCTACGACAATCAAGGATTATGCAAAACTACTAAAAGTAACATGCCAATGGTCATCCCCTCTGATCCCCTGTCCATCCCCTTATTGTGAATGAACGCACACGTTGTGTGGGGTGACCATGTATTTGATGAGGGGTCGGACAAAGATTGTTTAAAATTTAAAGGACTTAATAGTATAACTTTGGAAAATGAAACACTGTTCATTTTGTTAAAAAAAACTTTAAAATAGAATAGAATAAACTTTATTGTACATCAAAAAAAGTAACTCAACATAAACTAAATCTATTGGTACAATGGCGGTCTTATCACTGATATCGAAACTTTTACAAAAAAATGCAGCCGACATCAATAATAAAAAAAAAAACAAGTTCAAAATAAACTCTACATTTCGGAAGTCGGTGTTTCTTTGTTATTTAACACCGATTTAAGAAATGTATGAATAGATTCAATTAAAATAAAATATTTTTCAAAGATGACAAAAAAGATAATAATAGCGAATTCAGATACTGTTCGGAAAATAATAGCCCAATAACATTTTTTTTTATTTTGCTTCGACGAATTTTTTGGGCAGTTTTAAATTCAAATACAAACTTTTAAAAGATAAAAAAAAAACCTTTTGTTTGAATCGTATTCTTCTTCGATCAACTTTTATTACATAATAAAAATAGTAACCGACAAGTTAAAAACGATGCGCGATTAGGATATATAGAGAGGGTTATTAGATTATTGAAACTAAATTATTACAATTTAATGCAAAACAACAAAAAACTAATAAAAAGAAGACTCTATTTTTTTTTTCAGCTTAATGGTCGTTAAACAGTTAAAAATATAATTAGAAAACAATTTATTACACAAAAAAAAGAAACTTTAAACAAATAAAAAACCAACCTGTCCTCATAAATATGATTTAAACACTATTTTATGGTCACCGTACTAACCCCAATATTTTTTGCCGGGGCTCGTAAAACCTTGGGTCCAATTTGCTAAGCGCGCCCCCCGGTGGCGCCCGGTTCTTTATTATTAAACACTATTCATAATTTTGTTTAAGTAATTAAATATGCTGTGTTTTTTTTTTGTTGTCAATTTAATATTCATAGAGGTAGCTACAAGATTTATTAATGGTTATATAGTGGATGGAAGAGCAGAAAAAAAATGTTTGTTATGAACTGTCACATAAATAAAACATGTAACTGGAATGATACACAGCCTTATACACCCAAATTATGAAATAATAATAATCGGCCTTGTAATGTTTCCATTGTAGGAATTCAGGACTCCGCTCTAGGACAGGGTATAGGCCGTACAGTTGCCATAGCGGATCTTGAGCGGTTGCGCAGAAGTCAAATATTCGGTCTCTTTAGTAGTGCGAAGTGCGACGCGGGGGCTTTGGCTCCGGCTCGCCGCGCCATCGCGTCATAGACATCACTCCTCATTCGTTCCCTGCGTTGCTGCATTTATCTAACAACAAAGACGATTGGCTCACCAATGTATGGAATGCGCAAAGCGATCTCCACTCTGACGCCGAGCGCTCAAGGTCCGTTTTGGCAACTGTAATCTACCACGCAGACCCAGTGCGGGTTGGTGATGTCTTTGATTGTTTGGTTCTAGGACATGCCGGTTTCCTCACGATGTTTTCCTTTAGGTACCGTTATGAGAGCAGTGGTGATGAAATAAATTACACAAAGTAATTCACCCACGGCATACAATTTGTAAGTTGGGAAACCACTAGGCCACCACACCACTGCTCACTGTTTTTTTTTTTCTAGCTGTGCTACTTCGTTCGCTTGGACTACAGGATTTTGAATTTATTTTTGCTAAAATAAAAGTAGCCTATGTTACTCCTTATTACATCAGCTACTTGCCAAAAAAAAAACCGTCAAAATCGGTCCAGCCATTTCAGAGATTAGCCCGGACAAACAGACAGACAGACGGACAAAAATTTGTAAAAAATGTTATTTTGGTGTATGTACCGTATATATATTCATATGCATGTAGTAAAAAGCAGTTATTTCAATATTACAAACAGACACTCCAATTTTATTTATATGTATAGATATTGTGATATCGAAAGGAGATCGCATGAGTTGCTTTTTTTATATAACCAACGAACTGGCTTTTAAATATAATTCGAAGGATTATGCTGTTCTAGAATAGTTTTGAAAGTTAGTAGAAAAAAAGAATGTCTGTTGTTTTTTCAGTGCTGAAGTGATTTTTATATGAATAACATGTATTCGTAAAATAAGTAAGAAAAATATAAGAGTGCGCCGCCCGAAGTGTTTCATTTCAGGAAGTATCCCTATACGTTGGTTACCGACGAGCTGAGCTGCGTCACAACATACAAGCCCGCGTAACCTTTGGGCATCGCCGCCAAATTGCTGGCCTGTCGGTTTTCTATCGTTTACATTTTGGAAAGTATGCATTGGAACAGCACAATCTAATTCCGCCAAGTCAGTTCCATCATCGGCCTACACGACGTAAGGCGATGCGCCGCCGGTACATGGTGAACATCCCACCCATACGCACAAAGCATTTTGGGAACACATTCATTGTGCGTACAGCCAAGGAGTGGAATTCCCTGCCGGAGTCTATTTTTCCTGATGGCTACAACCTAGGGGTCTTTAAGTCGAGAGTGAATAGGTTACTGCTAGGCAAGCGTGCTCCATCGTGGATCACATCACCGCTTACCATCAGGTGAGATGGTGGTCAAACGCAAGGCTATCAATATAACAAAAAAATTAAGGAGCTCAATGATATGACGTACAATACGTTTGGGTTTCCTTTAGTTAAAACAAGCAAGTGATGCCAAAACCTCACAATAATCCTACAGAGTTTTATGTTTACACACCAAAATTAGGACAAAAACACACCGTAATTTGAATCATTCATACAATGTCAGTACCGAACCGTGCTCAATTGAGAGGTCGATGCCCCCATTTTAATAAAATTTAATAATTGAGCCATCATGGCGTCGAAGTGGGGTGCACACAATACAATGGTCTCCTGGGACCTTCGTATTGGATCAAGGGACCGAGGATTCCATCCATGGTACCTATAGTAAAGGAGATGGGCCTTCTTTGTCGATATTTTTGGAAGATAATGTTACTGAGATATTACCATGTATATTGTAGACAGAGTTTTTTTTTGTTTAAAAAGTAATTAGTTTTCAGTCCAAAGTCAATTAAAACTCTAAAGTCTTGAGCATCAACGCCGAGTCGCAAGCCTGTCAGTTTTCTGTTGTTTACATGTCGGGGAGTGTGCATTGGAGTTGCACAATTTAATTCCGCCAAGTCCGTTCCATTATCGGAGCACAAGACGTACGGCGTACATAGTAGACATCCTATCTATGCGTACAAAACGATTTGGAAACACATTCATTGTGCGTACAGCTAAGGAGTGATTCCCTGCCGGAGTCTGTGTTTCCTGATAGCTATAACCTAGGGGTCTTTAAGTCTTGAGTGAATAGGTTACTTCTAGGCAAGCGTGCTCCATCGTCGGCCACATCATCGCTTACCATCAGGTGAGATAGTTGTCAAACGCGAGCCTATTAATAATAATAAAAAAATCAATACTTTTGTCTAAAAAAAATATTTAGCAATTTCGGAACTTTTCCCTACTCCTTCGAAACGGCTTGGATCATCGCATCGCTTACTATCAGGTGAGATAGTGGTCAAAAGCGAGCCTATAAATCTATACATATAAATAAAATTGGAGTGTCTGTTTGTAATATTGAAATAACTGCTTTTTGCTACATGCATATGAATGAATATATATACGGTACATACACCAAAATAAAATTTTTTACAATTTTTGTCTGACTGTCTGTCTGTTTGTCCGGACTAATCTCTGAAATCGCTGGACCGATTTTGACGGGACTTTTTTTGGCAGGTAGCTGATGTAATAAGGAGTAACATAGGCTACTTTTATTTTAGAAATAATAAATTCAAAATCCTGTAGTCCACGCGAACGAAGTGGCGGGCACTGCTAGTAAAAAATAAAAAAAAACTTGTGTCAGACTTTTACTAATTACAACCCAACCCTGTTCCTTCAGTTGCTTTGCATCAATGTAAGTGGTAAAGGTAGAACTACAATGTGCACAGGTGGGCCATGTTTACCGATCAGGGCGCGTCGGTCTCCATACATTTTATGTGGCAACTAGGCTCGTAGAACTACATTAGATACACGCCTCGCGACACCACACGGTAGGATTTCACCCAAAGAAAAGGAAATAATAATAATAATAATTTATATTTTTAAATGTTTTTTTTTTATTATGAAATATTTAAAAATGTAATTTAAATGAATGTTTATGAATAAATGAAAATAATAATAATAATATTCCACAACTATCACACAATGCCGTCTAGTCCCAAGCTAAGCAGAGCTTGTGTTATGGGTACTAGACAACTGATAAACATACATATATATTTCTAATTACATACATATTATAGATAAATTACACCCAGACACAGAACAAATGATCGTGCTCATCACACAAACATTTGCCCTGGGTGGGAATCGAACCCACAACCTCTGGCATAGCAGTCAGGGTCACTAACCACTAGACCAACAGGCCAGTCAAATTACAACAGATTATCGAAGCAGCATTTTTGACTGGCCTGTTGGTCTAGTGGTTAGGTTAGGACTTAGGTTAGGCTCTGACTGCTATGCCGGAGGTCGTGGGTTCGATTCTCACCCAGGATAAAGTAAGCGTAATGAGCACGATCATTTGTTCTGTGTCTGGGTGTAATTTATTTATAATATGTTTGTATTTAGAAATATATAAGTATGTGTATCAGTTGTCTAGTAATCTTAGCACAAGCTCTGCTTAGCTTGAGACTAGACGGCGTTGTGTGATAGTTGTGGAATATTACCTATATTATTATTATTTTTAATTTTTCAGTTGTCAGTAACTTGATTATGATCGAGTTCAGCATTAATATGTCATATATCATGCAAATATTAATACGAAACACTCCAGTCGAACCTAATTGGAAGAGTGAAATAAATTATTCATGAGGTTTATACTTATAAATCAAAACCAAATATTATAGTGATGTTTTGTAATACATATTTATGAATTCATTGATAGTGGATTATATTTGTCTCACGGTGATTGAGTATTTCTAAGCTTCATCATTCGTGCTTGACTGCGATCCCACCTGATGGTAAGCAGTGATGCAATCGTTGATGGTGAGGCGCACTAGTTTATTAAGAGCCTATTCACCTAGAGTGAATAGGCTCTTAATAAACTAGTGCGCCTTGAAGACACCTAAATTGTAATCGGTCGGGAAGACCGCAGCAAGCAGTCCAGTCCTTCGATGTACGCGGTATAAACGACGGAGTGAAACGCTTAGTCCGGACCGTAGAAGTTTCAACAACTATGACAGAATAAGCCTTCACTCACGGGTTGTGAATTTTAGTCAGTGACGTGATATTGCAGTGGTTAAAGCAACCACTTCTCAATCACGAGGTAGCGGCTTCGAAGCCTTGCAATAATCAATGTGAATTTTTCGATTCATATGTACTTTTCTAACTTTATCTATAAGTACTCCAACTGTTTAGGTAGTTAACTAAACGTAAACAATCTTAACATGTCTTTTATCGAAAACCGATGTTAGGTAAGTCATCATCATCATCATCATCATCAGCCTTTTTAATGTTTCCACTGCTGGGACTCAGATTACGGCCCATTCTCTCTCTCTAGGAGAGAGATTGGGCCGTAATCCACCACGCGGGCCAAGTGCGGGTTGGTGAATGTTACATGTCTTCGAATTTTTGGTTGTAGGACATGCCGGTTTCCTCGCGATGTTGTGGTGTTGGAATAAATTACACAAAGTAATGCGCCTGGCTGGGTTCGAACCCGCGACCTACAACTCGTAAGTCGGGGCCGTTACCACTCGGCCACCACCACTCTTATATTTTAAGTACGCGGCGAAACTGCAGGCTAGTTTGGAATAAAAGCTTTGGATTTTTAGAGATCGCGTAGTTAACGATATACATCTTAACATTTTAGACCACTGGAATACAAGGTGTAAGGGACAGCCCTCCACAAACTTTAAGGGCTTGCTCAGTAGACGAAACTGAACAACCTTCAACAAAAATTTTTTTCAGGAAATGAAAAAAAAAATCCGCCTCATCATAGAAAATTATAAACTTGATTGGACAGTTTGTATGGAGAGGCCCAATTTTTTTTTCGTTTCCTGAAAAAAAATTTTGTGGAAGGTTGTTCAGTTTCGTCTACTGAGGAAGCCCTTAAAGTTTGTGGAGGGCTGTCCCTTACACCTTGTATATCTTATAAAACTTCCAAAAAAAAAAATCCTTTTTAATATTATCATCCACGATTTCTGCTTACAACATATTAAAACAGGGATGATAATATTACCTGGCATCCTTTTGACCTGCGCAGGCGCCGATGATAGATGACACCCGATATAATCTGAAGCGGTTACATAAATTTTTTATTTTTTTTTAAACCCATGAGGCTAAGCCCCGAAGTGACCCTTTTTTGTACAGTTCCTATTTCATAATCCATATGGTATTTTAGATGGCTTTTCAAAATGTTTTTTTGGATGAATGTTGTGGTTTTAAAGTTGTTTTAATATTTTAACATGTTCAGTGCGGTACGAGGTCTATTAAGCCTCGTACGGGTCTTCCTTGCGGTGCGGGTTAAAAAAACAGAGACATCTCTGCCCTTCGTAACTTCAATTTGGGTTAGTTTTGGTAAGAGATGAATATATTATATCAAAGATGGCCTATTAATCAGAATGCAGTGGTATATCTACTTTAATACGGGGTCACTTTGACCTCGTACCGCATTTACCAGTTTTTTAAACGTTACGGGGTCTAATAAACCCCTTACCGTCTTATAAATAGTTTCCAAAGGAGATCAAATATACAAACATGAGTGCCGCTGTCTATGTGTTAAAACTATCTAGTAACCGCGACTTCGTCTGTGATCAAATTAGTAAATAAAACCAAAAAATGCAAGGTTTCACAACTTCAAGAAGTTTTTTTTTCGCGAAACCCTAATTCTTTTTCTAAAGTATCGGTCTGGCCGTTTCGGAAATTAATCGAAACAAACAGACAAACCGACGAGTAATTCATAATATATTATGAATTATGAATTACAAAACTAGATATAAAACTTTTCAGGATTCTATAGTAGTGCGTGTTCCATTTCGCCGATTTTTCGTAGTTGATATTGTCGTTCTAAAATGCCGTATAATTGCCTAATGGGAATAAATAGAGTTTTTAGTTTTTTGAAAAACATTTTGGTTGTTCTACTTTTATATACATATATATATTATATTATTATATACATTATTTTCTGGAAGCATTCACTTTTATTTAATTTCTTATTGTATCCCAAAAAAAAATTGCACGATAAAAAATTAAAAAATCGATAACATTTCTATTTAGTCAATCACTAGCGTAAATGTAAAATAAATTGCTTTTGCACAGCACATCGATAGTTGTATGTTGTTAATGTGTGCGTAAGTTGTACGGTGCAAGGAAAATACACGCTGTTTTTAGGGCATAAAGGTTTATAATTAAATGTGTAGTTTGGTCTGATTTATGATTTGTAGATGTATGCGCGACGGCGTAAGTATTCCTGTACGTGTAGTAGTGTCGGTAGTGGAAGGAGAAACTGTAGACACAGTGTTCCGATACATTTTTTACTACTTAGCATATCTCCTCCTTTCTTATATCTATGCATTTTTGTTACAGGTAATTATTCATCATCATCATCATCATTGCAGCCGGAAGACGTACCTACGTCCACTGTTGGACATACGTCTAGGCCTCCACCCTGAGTGGCGGAAGTTATTTGATAATGTCTTACCTCAAAAAGATATAAATCTAAGTAAGTAATTAAGAACAATGAGACAGAAATAATAATAATATTCCACAACTATCACATAACGCCTTCTAGTCTCAAACTAAGTGGAGCTTGTGTTATGAGTACCAGACAACTGATAAACATTTAAACGTATTTCTAAATATATACATACTAGCTTTTGCCCACGGCTTCGCCCGCGTGGCATTAGGTACTAAAGGAATCGAGATAAAAGGTAGCCTATGTTCTTTTCCATTTCAAAGGCTATATGCATGCCAAATTTCATCCAAATCCGTTCAGCCGTTTTTGCGTGATTAAGTAACAAACATCCACACTTTCACATTTATAATATTAGTTAGGAAGTTAGGATTACAGCTATACTGCATCTGTTTAGGTAGGTACTTAACTAAACGTAAACAATCTTGATTTGTCTTTTTATTTAAAATAAATCGTTTTTATGACACAGTGATTATTAAAATTTAGTTAATTACCTAACATCGGTTTAGGTAAATACCTAATTGTAAAAATTTTTTTAGATAAAAGACATGTTAATTGTTATGATTGTTTACATTTACATAGTTAACTACCTAAACAAATGGAGTATAAAATAATGACCAAAGATCGTGCTCATCACACAAACATTTGCCCTGGGTGGGAATCGAACCCGCTAACCACTAGACCAGCAGGCTTACTCTCCAAAAGTCAATCCGATTGCAATGTCAATTTTGACGTTTCGTGATTTGGTACTCTTGAAAACAATATTGTCAACATATACGATTTCACTTAGTTCTCAAAATGGTCACGCAATTTTGAACCAATTTGGCGCTAGCATTGAATTCAAGGGTACGAAACGTCACAATCTCAATGTCGACCGATCGGAATTTGAACTCAGGAGTAAGCCTGCAGGCCAGTCAAAATTTTAATATGTACATCGACGTTTACTTAAACCATTGTACAGAATACGTTAAAAATGTCAGACCAAGGCCACAGAATTATGTTAGACCTCATTCTCACGACCATACCTAGGAGCTTAGGTTTCATAGTACCTAACATGACTAATTTATAGTACATAATGATTTATCTATTCATACAATTCTCTGTTAATTTCGTAATGATTTGTTTGACACTATATCAGATGCCTGTTTTAGTGATGTGGTTCTAGTTATCGATATAATTTATTTATACAACATTTTTTTTAGTATACAACCTTATTTTTTAATTAGTACAAAAATATGGGCTCTATGCGTACCCGTTACTGATCATATTTTAGTAGTTAAAAACAAAAAAATAAAATCCCAAAACTGTCCACGAAAATTTGTTATAATTGGTAAATTCATAATATAACAAATCATTCATAACAATTGCTACTAGAAAATACAAAATTTTGATCGCCATTTATTCATTCATAAACTAGCCTGTACAATATTTGCATAAATTGAGTGCCATTTAAGGATATAAACAAACGCTAATAACTTTACTGTTTATGAATATTATTTACTAGCTGTGCCCGCGACTTCGTTCGCGCGGACCACAGGATTTTCAATTTATTTTTTCTAAAATAATAGTAGCCTAAGTTACTCCTTATTACATCAGCTACCTGCCAACAAAAAGTCCCGTCAAAATCGGTCCAGCCATTTCAGAGATTAGCCGGAACAAACAGAGAGTTATTTTGGTGTATGTACCGTATATATATTCATATGCATGTAGTAAAAAACAGTTATTTCAATATTACAAACAGACATTCCAATTTTATTTATATGTATAGATGTATAAGCCCTTTAGGTATACACATGTTTTAAGTATTAGTACTAATTAAAAATTAGGTGTGACAAGAGTCCACCGTAGGCGCGGGCTTGCGGACAGTGAGCAATGGGTAGCTCACTGTCCGGCCGTCCGGTAACTGTCCGGACCAAGCCCAAGTCGTCAAAGGCGCGCACTGTTCCCGCGCGCCTCAAGGAGTTGTCAGCAACAGCAGGGACCCAGCCGGGTCGAAGCCTACTGGGGCCAGGGTTATCCGAAAGGGCGCTCGAGCTCCGGTATAAAGGCTAGAAGGAACGGGGTGGGTCTTTTAGTCAGTAAGAGTCTGACACTATCTCCCGCTCCGCCCAAGAGCGGGGGATGTCAATGCATGATTTTTTCCCACCATAAAAAAAAGGTGTGACAAGAGTGAACAGGTTACTTCTAGGCAAGCGTGCTCCATCGTTGACCATATCATCGCTTACCAACAGGTGAGATGGTGGTCAAACGTGAGGCTATCAATAGTGAAAAAAAAGTTAGATTTTAGTGCCAACGCAGGACAAGATCCTATAAAAAAAGTCCTAAAAAGTCGGTTACTCCGTATGCCTAGAATTCTGCCGCTCCCTATAAGGTAGGAGGTCGTAATAATAAACGAACTAGCCATGCCATGAGATAACATCTCTAGATCAAGTTTCACGCAGGGGTGGGCAACGTTTTAGTTACAAAGTCTTTCAAAGTAAAAGTTTCGTACATGTTGAGCTTTGCATCAACATGTATGAAATCTTTACTTAAAATGTTTACCTACTATTTGTTTTTACATATACAACACTAGCCTTTGCTTGCAGCTTCGCCCACATACATAAAATATGTCACTCAGGAATAAAGCAGCTTTCTATCGGTGAAACAATTTTTGCAATCGGACCAGTGCTTCCAGAGATTACCTTTTTTTTATGGTGGGAAAAAATCATCCAATGACAACCCCCGCTCTTGGGCGGAGCAGGAGATAGTGTCAGGCTCTTACTGACTAAAAGACCCACCCCGTTCCTTCTAGCCTTCATACCGGGGCTCGAGCGCCCTTTCGGATAACCCTGGCCCCAGTAGGCTTCGACCCGGTTGGGTCCCTGCTGTTGCTGACAACTCCTTAAGGTGCGGGAACAGTGCGCGCCGTCGATGACTTGGGCTTGGTCCGAACAGTTACCGGACGGCCGGACAGCGAGCTACCCATTGCTCACTGTCCGCAAACCCGTCCAGAGATTACCTGTGACAAACAAAAAAAAGACGTGTGGCACTCGGGGACTGTCGCAGTAAAGCTATTGCATAGCATTTTTATCAATTTATGCAATTATAATTATTTATTTATTTTATTTATGCAGTATTTTTTTTCCTTTGTTTTTTTTTTCTTTGATATTAATTGAAGTTACACTTTCACACATTGAATTGAATTTTGATTGATTGTTCACTCATTTGTTTTCTTATCGGTCACCACGCTCAAAAAACAAATGAGTGGGGGTGTTAGGTTATTTTCGTTACGGAATTTCTGGATTCGGTCTCCACGCTCAAGGCCCGCGATAGAAGCTATGCAATAGCTTAAAAAAAACAGACTATCTCTTTATTATATTAGTGTAGATTATTTTTTGTACATGTGAAACCTGTTTAAAGTTTGTTCAGAATCAGTAAATGAATCGATTCCAATATTTTTTACACCATGTTATATTTTTTCCAATTAAAATATTTTTTAAAAAAAGGTCACAAGTTGGACACCAGCGACACTAAGTACCACACAGGTCACAGCAGGATATAGCGGGCATTGCGCGCACAGCTGATTGAGGCAGCAAAACAACCCATTAGTTACATCAATGGCCCGGTGACCATGTGTTTATGTCGCCAACTAGGTAAATGATAAATGATATTATTTTGTAAATAGGTTTAAAAAACACTTTTACACGTCAATTTTTTTTTTTCGTCAGTTTATGCTAGATGAGGCCAGTGTTTCCTATCTGACTACCCTGAGAAGAAACACCGAAACAAACTCAGGGGTCAAAGTCACTTTTAAAGTCCATACAGTAAATATGTAGTGGTCAAATCTGTTTGAGATTGATGACTGATTTGTCTGAGATGGTCTTTTGAAGAAAGAACCATACAGATTTGAGTGGACCTGTCCAATCAGTGTAAGTATGTGTCAGTATTCGAAAAGCTCAACTCAGGACTACTAAGGAGCTCTAGGTACCATAACTGGCTAATAACTTTGTGATTCTTTACATAAAATTACTAGACACGTGTTTCGCATTATATACTATAAATAAGGTTGTATACACCCCGTTAAATTTTGATCGTTTTATCGATCGCTGAGCGAGTGCAATGACATGTAGGTAGTAGTCGGTGTTGCGTACTAATTACCTACAGGTCATTGAACTCGCTCTGCTGACGTTTTCTTAAAGAAATTAATTTCGTACATGCGTAAATTAATACGAGTTTTAAAAAAAGGTACTGTATTTTTTAATTTTATGTTTAAAAATCGATAGTGTTTCATGTACCGGATCGACCATCCACGGGATTAAACCGATCAAAATTTAACGGTGTATAGCTGCAGCATCCACACTAAGAAATCCGATTCCCTTTCTTCTCTGACTAGCCTGTTGGTCTAGTGGTTAGTAGCCCTGACTGCTATGCCAGAGGTCGTGGGTTCGATTCCCATTTCATCATTTGTTCTGTGTCTGGGTGTAATTTATCTAGAATATGTATGTATTTAGAAATTTAAAAGTATGTTTATCAGTTGTCTAGTACTCATAACACAAGTTCTGCCTAGCTTGGGACTAGACGGCGTTGTGTGATAGTTGTGGAATATTATTATTATTATTTATTATCTCTTCCATCGCTAAGAAAGCCAGATGCCATATCGAAAGCCCTGCCCAAATTGTTGGTGATCTCTCCAGCATCACAGATACTATCAACAGTTCGTTATGCACAACCATTAAGAGCATGCGTCGCATTGTGACTAGTGATGTCATGCACGAACGGATTTAATGTTAGTGAGGGAACAAGATATTTCATAATTGACATAACGTTCAACATGCGTATATTATTGTTACTAAATATACAAATCGTATGCTAAATAAAAGAGCTCTGAGTATTGTGGTTATGGAGAGGGAGAGGGAGGCTAAAGAAAAGATAGATGGATTGTGTGAGGAGTGATATGAAAGAAAAGGGAGTTAGTGATAGCATGACGGGTAATAGGACAGAATGGAAGAAAAAAACGGGATGCGACGACTCCAAGTAATATGGGAAAAGGGTAGGAATAAAAAGAATTTAATATACATCGGCTGTGTACCTATCAATGTTAATTTTTTTTAATTCATATGTGGGTACTTAAAGAAAGGCATGCAAAGTGAGATAAGAACTTGATTTTTTTTTATCTCATAAAAACTAGTGCTTGACTGCGATCCCACCTGATGGTAAGCAGTGATGCAATCGTTAATGGTGAGGTGCACTAGTTTATTAAGAGCCTATTTACTCTAGCCTTGAAGACAGCCAAATTATAATCGGACGGGAAGACCGCAGCAGGCAAATTGTTCCAATCCTTCGATGTACGCGGTAAAGTCTTTTTTTAACATTTGTTCTTATAGCGGCAACAAAAATACATTATCTATGAAAATTTCAACTGTCTAACAATCACGGTTTGTGAGATACAGCCTGGTGACAGACGAACGGACAGCCTCAGTAACAGCAAGGTTACCATGACGTTCAAAGTAAGATTGTTGTAATCTTGTTTCCGTGTGGGTAAGAGATGGCGCTAGACAACCTGTTTAGCTCTGTCTCTTACCCACACGGAAACAAGATTAAAACAATCTTGCTTTAAACCTCATGGTCTAGGTCGAGGGTCTCGTTTTACCCTTTGTCTACGGAATCCTAAAAACAGCAGCAATATTGATACTGCATACACAAATCGCAGACTATGTAGGTTAGTACAAATTCTATAAAAAAATATTCAAAAAGAAAAAATAAACATTTCCAAATAAAACTTCGAATTCCGTCATACACACACTATAAATACCGACAAAAACAAAGGAAACATTACTTATAACAACACTAAATTCATCGACAAAGGCACATCCCTAGCCGTTAAGTGATTTACTGGCATTCGTCGCATTCCTTCCCTATACTTCTGTCTCGCTCGCACGTTGGATACATCACTGTGGGAAGACAGAGAGAGGTATAGTGTTAGAATGTAGTGTAGGATATTTGTAATAGTACAAATAATTTGGTGTTGTTGGGATGTATGTTTGTGCTTACGAACTTATTTACAAGTAAAGTAACTAATAATAATATTCCACAATTATCACACAACGCCGTCTAGTCCCAAGCTAAGCAGAGCTTGTGTTATGGGTACTAGACAACTGATAAACATACTTATATATTTCTAAAAACAAACATATTATAAATAAATTACACCCAGACGCAGAACAAATGATCATGCTCATCACATAAACATTTGTCGTGGGTGGGAATCGAACCCACGACCTGCAGCATAGCAGTCGGGGCCACTAACCACTAGACCAACAGGCCAGTCAAAACTCTTGAAGAGTTAGTGCCAAAGAAATAATAATAATATTCCATAAGAAAAAATAATAAGGATTGCGTGTTGCCAGTGATGACATATGGCTCCGAAACGTGGTCGCTCACAATGGGCCTCATCAGAAGACTTAAAGTCACCCAAAGGGCAATGGAAAGGGCTATGCTCGGGGTTTCCTTGCGTGATCGAATCAAAAATGAAGATATCCGCACAAGAACTAAAGTTGCCGACATAGCACGAAGAATTGCCAAACTTAAGTGGCAATGGGCAGGGCACATTGCTCGCAGAACAGATGGCCGTTGGGGCTGAAAGGTTCTGGAGTGGAGACCGCGTACTGGAAGGCGCAGCGTTGGAAGGCTTCCAATAAGGTGGATCCGAACTCATTTCGTTCGAATTTAGAACATTTACTTACAATATTCTAAATTCAAAAAACTCGGAACTAAAACTTCAGACCGGCCGCAAGACGGAACCACACGAACAACTCCGACTACCGTCACGAGTGACGACTGACAGCTGTCAAATTAACTTCCATACAAACTTCAACACCTCGTTGCTTGCGCACAGGGGTTACTGTGGGGGTTACGTAAGTTACGAGTGAAGTATACCTTCTCTGTGTCTGTAATTACTTCGACACCCTTCGAACTAAAATAAAGCAATGCTGTGTAATTATTAGAATTTACAAATATTGACTGGCCTGTCGGTCTAGTGGTTAGTGGGCCAGACTGCTATGCTGGAGGTCGTAGGTTCGATTCTCACCCAGGTATGTGTGATGTATACAAAGGTACGTTGATAATCAGATAATGATGATAAAATATAATGATTACATTATATCAATTTATTCCAGCTTCATCATCAGATCAGTACAAATTTCTTTTTATGCGCCTACCATATTGTCTCTGTACCACCCTAGGTTGACTGGGAGAGAATGCCTAAGGCATTAAGTCCGCCTATGTACTTTGTGTTGCATGAAGATTAAATAAATAAATATATTCCCTCCCCTCTTCTTTCTGTCAGTCATCGACTACACATTTATAGAAAGCAATTTTACTTGTTACGACGGTGCTGCTGTAATCTTATGAGGAATTTTATTCCATATCTTCGAAGTTCATGATCAGATCATAACAATACTCCTATGGAACCAACTTGGAAGCATAACCTTACAATCAAAAAAAATAGTTTCACAATCGGTCCACAATAATGACCGAGAAATCGGTGAACATACATAAAAAAAATACATTCAGCCGAACATAGAACCTCCTTCTTTTTGAAGTCGGTTAAAAAGTCAATAAGGTGACCTTTTATTACTGTAACCGTATCTACACAAGTACACAGGTACAGAAGTCAATCTCATGTATGTACAATTACCGGCACGGATCTTGAGCGCTCGGCGTCAGAGTGGGGATCGCATTGCGCATTCCATACATTGGCGAGCCAATCGTCGTCGTTGTTAGATGAATGCAGCAAACGCAGGGATCGAATCACAAGTGACGTCTATAACACGATGGCGCGGCGAGCCAATCACTGACACTCCCCGCCCCCGCGTCTCACGTCGCACCACTAAAGATATCGAATATTTGACTTCTGCGCAACTTGAAGCCAGCGCTCAAGATCGATGCCGGTAATTGTACTTCACTTTTAAACCGACTTCTAAAAAAGGAGGAGGTTCTCAATTTGGATGTTTATATTTTTTATACCTACGCTAGGCGATCGCACACACGTCAGCGCGTTGTGCCGAACCATCGTGTGCTGAACTGTATGAGTGCGACCGGGCGATTGAGCCGAGATATCGTGTCCGTGAGCTGTGTCTATGTGTGCGTTGCTCGAGCATGCTTTGTATGTAGATTGACTTCTGTGCCTAGCTATTTTGTGGTACCTACTTCTCCGGACGAATTGTTTCGATTTGTGAGCACATTCCATTGTCAAGCAATTTCTCAGAAATCGACGCGATGTAACGATTTCAATGGAACTTTTTATTTATGTTACTTTGCATGTCTCAACTTTAGTCGGGTAAAAATATTTATGTATGCTGAGTCAGATTTCGGGAAGGAAGGAGCATGGAGTGAGTTTTAGTCACATTCATTTCTGCATTTTATCAAATTATAATTATTGATAAAATGCAGTTTATCTTCGTGTAACTGTAGTTAATTTGAGTGAGTGTTATTTTCTTTAAATAAATCTACACTAAAATTATTTATTTATTTATTATAGCTTTATGCACAAAAAACTGTACAAAGGCGGACTTAATGCCTTATCTAGGCTGCCAATCGACCTTAGGGTGGTGCAGAAATATAACATGGCAGGTGCAACTTAATAAATAGACAAACAGAAGAGAGACAAATACAATAGTAATACAAACTTAGACACATACATACAAATAAACAATGCCGTAGTGAGAAAAACTGGGCAAGTGCGAGTCGGACTCGCGCTCTGAGAGTTCCGTGCAAACTACAATTCCCGAAAAGAGTCTCAAAGATTTTTCCGAATTGGATTTTTTTTTTGTAACTTATGTAACAAATTTACTATTTTTTGATTTTTTCCTACACCTGTGCTATAAGATTTTGCTTTATGCCAAATTTCAGTATTCTGGGTAAACGGGAAGTACCCTATGAATTTCGATCTTTGAGAGTATCAAAATATACGTTTTTTTGCGACATAAACGGGCGTATCTTTTTTATTCGTTAACTTAGAAGTTTCATTTTTTCACAGCTTGAAGGGACCGCAGACCTGAGTATATGATTTTAATTTCAACTCGATACCTCTACGCGTTCTCCAGATAAAGGATCTTAACCGAAGACAGACAGACTGACAGACGGACGGACAACAAAGTGATCCTGTAAGGGTTCCGTTTTTTTTTCCTTTTAAGGTACGGAACCCTAAAAACAAATCCAAACCAATCAGTGCTGTGATGATTCTACCAACTTCTTGCGAATATAGAGCAGGCGCCAAAGGGAGTTGAGTATGCAATATATGAGGACCACCTTCTGTGAATGGTTTCGGACTCAGAAAAGCATGCAGATTATGATTCTGGATGTTGCCAGGAGGCATATTGGTCCATTTTTTTTTATACCCCTCGCCCTGAAGCAGCAAGTAAATTGACTGAACAAATACTAAGAATCATTTTATTAATGGTTTAAGTAACAATATCTAATTGTTTCTTATGATTAAATATATCTATAGGAAGTCAACTAAAAAAAAGTGAGTCGGACTCGCGCACTTAGGGTTCCGTACAAATTTACATATGAAAACAGTTTAATTCCCAAATTGAGTTACGAAGATTTTTCCGAATCACAAGAATAGTTTTTTTTTTGTGACGTAATAACAAATTACAGTTTTCAGAATTTTACCTATATTAGTGCTATGAGACCTTGCTTCATACCAAATTTCCGAATTCTAGCTCAACGGGAAGTACCTTACAAATTTTTATTCTCTTAGGGGTGTCGAAATACACGCTATTTTGCGACATAAACGGCCGTATCTTTTTTTTCGTTAACTTGGAAGCTTGATTTTTTCACAGCTTTAAGGGACCGCAGATTTGAGGATATGATTTTAATTTCAACGCGATCGAAAACTGTTCAATTCCCAAATTGAGTTACGAAGATTTATCCGAATCGCAAAGAAAGTTTATTTTTTTTGTGACGTAACTACAAATTTACAGTTTTCAGTTTTTTTTTCTATACTTGTGCTATAAGACCTTGCTTTAGCTAAATTTCAGGATTCTAGGCCAACGGGAACTACTCTATGAATTTTGATTCCTTTGAGGGTGTCAAAACATACGTTTTTTCGCAACTTAAACTGCCGTATCTTTTTTTTTCATTAACCCTGAAGTTTGATTTTTCCTCAGCTTCAAGGGACCATAGATTTGAGAATAGTCTTTTAATTTCACCGCAATACCTCTACTCGTTCCCGAGATAAAGGGTCTTGACAGACAGACAGGCAGGCCGAAAAGTAACTTTTAAGTATTCAATATTTTTTTTATCAACAATTCATGTTTTATTTTTAACTTTACCATTTTCTTAGGGTTCCGTACCGCAAAAGGCAAAAACGGAACCCTTATAGGATCACTTTATTGTCTGTCTGTCTTAAATAAAGGGTCTTAACAAACAGACAGGCAGCCGGAATCCCGACGGCGCGGCGGTTGGGGCCTGAGCGCCATTGCCTCACGCGGTCGGCCTCCTCCTTTGCTAGAATTATTGCTTCGCAGGAGGCGACCACCTGGCACTCCATTCCACCGTCACCTACGCTACCGTTGTGGATCTTTGGCGAGGTCGAATCAGATGTTGATACATTAACGAGAAGGAATAATAAGGAGCCAAATTCCAACCTATGGCCCCGACGTTGGAACCATGTTGGAAGGTGTTTTAAATTTCTAATTTTTTTAATGGCCGAATTAAAAAAAATGGAAATTTAAAACGCCTTCCAACACGGTTTAAAATCTAGGATATCCTAAGATTTATCTCGGCTTATTTTCATGTTGATTTTACTAAATACTTCACCAAACTAGGTTAACTCTTGTCACTGATATGTTTACCTGATAAGGTAGTGTATGTCGTTCACAGCTGCTGAACTGAATATCAATAGTTACCTGGAAAATCTTACTTTAAAATAGACTAATTAAGGTTTGTTGCACTTGAGATAACTGAGAGACGAGCCAGGAGAAAATCTCCAGTTTGTTTTTTTTTTTTCGGTTGGTTAAAATCACCCAAATGACATCCCCCGCCCTTGGGCGGAGCTGGAGATAGTGTCAGACTCTTACTGACTAAAAAACCCACCCCGTTCCTTCTTGCCTTTCGTACCGCGGCCGAGCTTCCCTTTCGGGTAACCCTGGCCCCAGAAGGCTTCGACCCAGCTGGGCTTGCTGTTGCTGACAACTCCTTGAGGCGCGCGGGAACAGTGCTCGCCGTCGACGACTCGGGCTCGGTTACCGGACGTCGCACAGCGAGCTACCCATTGCTCGCCGATCGCTAAGTTTAAATAGACAAATTAATTAAGGTTTGATGCACTTGAGACAATTGAGAGACGAGCCAGGAGGAAATCTCCACTCCTCTGATTTTGTGTAAACCTATTGGTTAATATTTCTCCGTTTCTCCACTCTGCAGCCTCGCTTCGCTCCTGTGGATCGGCACGGCAGCCTTATGGTTTATGAACGAAACTAAATCAAAAGAAAAAATGTGGCGTGTTTAAATAAAACACAGTGAGTAGATCTTCTGTCTCTACAAAACATATGCTTATGAGAATTTGGTTAATAATCTTCTTACAGCTATAGTAATTCAATTTGTATACTTACAACATTAGTTTCAATATATGGGAAATCCGAAACACGTCTCTAGTATTTTTATGTAAATAATCTATGTACAAAATTTTATAACTGCATCATAAAAAATCACAAAATAATAAGCTTGTTATGTCCGCTGGTTGTCCGCCCAAATACATAGTCACCGAGCAATCCCGACGACTGAGGGGTTGTTTTGCTCCCGCACCTACCTGTGCGCTGGCGCCTAATGCCCGCTTTGATCTGTTGTAATCTGTGTTGAACTTAGTGTCGGTCACAAATATTTAAAAAAAGTCTCAATCTAGAGACCCAACTTGTGACTCTTTTTAAATGTTTTTGTGAAACAAATATAACATGGTGTAAAAACTATTGGAATCCATTCAGTTACTGATTCTGAACAAACTATATTCAGGATTTGCATATACATACTAAAATTAAGGTTATATACACCGCTAAGTTTTAATCGTTTTAATCCCGTGGAGGGTCGATCCGGTACATGAAACACTATCGATTTGTAAAGATAAAATTAAAAAATAAAGTACCTTTTTTCAAAACTCGTATTAATTTACACATGTACGAAATTCATTTCTTTAAGAAAACGTCAGCTGAGCGAGTCCAATGACCTGTAGGTAGTAGTCGCAAACTAACTGAATTTCGTACATGCGTAAATTAATACGAGTTTTGAAAAAAAGGTACTTTATTTATTAATTTTATCTTTACAAATCGATAGTGTTTCATGTACCGGATCGACCCTCCACGGGATTAAAACGATTAAAATTTAACGTTGTATACACTTAATTTTCTATTTAATTTGTTTAAAAAAGGACCAAGGAAAGTAAAAAAAAAATTAGTTTTCAAGGACATATTTTTAAGATATATTAGAATGGCATATAAGTAACGTTCTAAGATCTATGTAACGTTTCTACTGACCCGTTCTCCTCCGTCACAACTTATCATCGTGTCAGTGTGAAGACAGCAAGCTCAAACATGTCAAGTCATTTACAAGATGATATGCGTTAAGGTACTGCACCATAGCAAGCTATGCCAAAGCTGCGGAATTGTTCAAAAGAGACACAGCAGACTTTTTTTAATGATATAAATTTTAGCTTGAGAACAGAGGTGGCCCAATGGTAATGGCGTCGACTTACGAGTTGTAGGTCGCGGGTTCAAACCTAGCCAGGAACTTTACTTTGTGTAATTTATTTCATCACCACTGCTCTCAAAACGGTAAAGGAAAACATCGTCGTGAGGAAACTGGCATGTCCTAGTACCAAAAAATCGAAGATTATGTGACATTCACCAACCCGCACTGGACCCGCGTGGTGGATTACCGCCCATTCCCTCTCTTAGAGAGTAGGCCTGAGTCCCAACAGTGGGAATATTATATTATAAGGCTGATTATTTTGGCGCCTATGTACTTTGTGTTGCATGAAGATTAAATAAATAATAAATTATGTATGATATAAAGTAGTGCTAGTCTGCGATCCCACCTGATGGTGAGGCGCATTAGTTTATTAAGAGCCTATTCACTCTAGCCTTGAAGACACCTAAATTATAATCGGACGGAAATGCCAAGAGAAACCTGAAGCCAGGGCGGGATCCATGAATAATTTAAGGACGATTATAGAAGCGATAAGAATTATGTGTGCAACTCATATTATGATTTAAAAGAGTGTCCATGGAGTTTTGGTACGCGTTTAGCTACACTTTTTTTTGACTGACCGACATTTTGACAATTCAAAAGTGCCTGTTATTGGTCTATTTGTAAACGTTACTGTTTTCTGATTGTTACGATGTTCTGTCATGATTTTGTAACGAGTTCTGTGACATACTTACATAAAAAAAATATAACCTTCTCCTTTTTGAAGTCGGTTAAAAAATCGTATACAAAACAGTGGATGGCCGACTTTAAACCTACACACACACTTGTATAGACACAAACAAGCAAGACATGAATGCATGAAGACAGAAGGTAAAGAAATATCGTTCGAATGTCCGGATGGCTACGTCCATTCCGGGTGTGTGAGCAACAATGTGAATGATTTGTTAATGAGGATATAACATAACATCACGGCTGTTACATTCGAGAATTTAAGAAAGAAAGAAAGAAAAAAAATTTGAAACTCGCACAGGACAAACAACAATAAAATAAAAAGCAGTTACTTAAGGCTTATAGTCCCTTGAACCATCTGGCCAAAATTATGTGGACGCACCTCTCGCACCCGCTTAGGCGGCAGTACCTACGCAAATCTGTGCATTTATTTGCGGCCAACAGCGCCCGAAAAGCGCGCGGCTGAACTTTAAATCCATTTTCTTTGCAAAATATTGATTGATTTACATATGCTATGTTCACTTTGAAGAATATTTAACCACCAATTTTTATGTGTAAATATGTTTCTAATGATCCAAGCTGTTTCGATCGAGTAGGGAAACGTTGCGAAATTGCTAAATATTTTTTTTTTGACAATAGTATTAATAGCACGAAAAAATCAAATGTTGATAATGTTGTTCATGAATCTATAATAAACATATATTTTTTTCAAACCTATTAACCTGGCCGTTACCGAGGAGTAGGCTTCAGAAAATCACTTTTCGGGCGCTTGGGCCTTAATGTATAAATACTTAACTTAAAATAAAAGATTTAAAAAAAATACCTGCGTAAGGTTTAAAAGGCTCCTCCGGCTGTGACAAACTGCTAAGCAAAAATATATCAATTAATAAAATTTAATATAAAATACTAGCTTTTGCCCGCGACTACTCCCACTTAGATAAAATATAACTTATGTTACTCAGTAATAAAGCCAGCTTAATATTGATGAAAAAATTTTAGCAATCGGACCAGTACTTTCAGAGATTACCTTACCTCCTACAAACAAAAAAAAAACACACTACCGTAAAATGGGGTGAATAGAGACTTAGGGGTGAATAGAGACAAAACTTTAAAGGGCATTTTCTCGATATTTGAATCTTTTTTGCAGCATTGAACTATATCAATTTATTAATGAATTGTTATTCTAAAAAATCGATGCTTTTTTAGAGGCCGATATTAAGGTATCAAAGTGAAAAACCAAACTAAAGTTTTGTCTCTATTCACCACTAAGTCTCTATTCACCCCATTTTACTGTACCTCCTCTTTATTATATTAGTGTAGATTTTATAGTACACTAGCTTCTGCCCGCGGCTTCACTGCGTGAAAATAGGTTCGTCCATACAAACTTCAGACCACTTTCATCCATAGATATAAGAAAGTTTCATCTCTTTAGGAGTTGAATTTTGAAAAACTCACTCAGAGATTACCTCCTACAAACAAAAAAAAATAAACTTTACCTCTGTATAATATTAGTGTAAATGGTCAATTTTAATAGAATTTTTCATGGTGTTCTCTGTTACATTTGTGGATTTCCAGAGTTTAAAACAAAATATCAAAGTGAGTGAAACCTGGCCTTAAACATCTTACATAAGTACACACATTTCATAACATCCTCAGCCTCACATACATGCTCACATCTACTCGCTACCACAAAATAGATAGATACAGAAGACAATCTACATACAAAACACGCTCGAGCAACGCACACATAGACACCGCTCAGACACGATATCTCGGCTCAATCGCCCGGTCGCGCTCATACAGTTCGACTCAACGCGCTGACGTGTGTGCGATCACCTAGCGTAGTATAAAAAGTGAAGTGCATACGTGAGATTGTCTTCTGTATATATTTTGTGTACACGCTCACTTCCACTCGCTACTCAGGAGCGATGCATCAAATCTGTCACTTATCTCAGCTGCTTTGAATCCCGTTGATAAATCGTCTCCCCACCAACATAGCGGATGCACTGATATAAAAGATTTAAGATTGAGATGTGTGTGCTTCTGGACCGGTTTTTTATTTAATACAACATTAAAAGGTGACGTACCACCTTCATGGTGGTATGGTGATGTGTGCTACTGTGACCTGAATGCAGATCTCCTCAATAAACTTGACCGTCTTCTGAATAACTTCATTCGATTTGTCTTCAACCTCCGTAAGTATGATCATATATCCGAGCATCGTTCGCTCTTGAAATGGTTACCAATTCGTCAGCGCAGAGCGCTAAAGACCTTGACTACCCTGTTCTCATTTCTTGATAAGCCTTCTTCCCCATCTTCGATTTCAGAAATTCAATTTCTCTGCTCTGGGCACAATAAAAATCTTCGGTCTACAAATAATCGTCTTCTACGACGTCTCTCACACCGCTCTGGGCTTACCCACTCCAGAGCCAGGCGATATCTCTCCGGAATGCGCTCCCTCTGAATATCAGGATGGCGACCAGCCGATTTTCCTTTAAGGTGAAGGCACACGAGCATATTCGCAAGAAGTTGGTAGAATCATCACAGCAGTGATTGGTTGGATTTGTTTTTCACAACAGCATTGTTTATTTGTAAGTATGTATAAGTATGTATTTACTATTGTATTTGTCTCTCTTCTGTTTGTCTATATTAAGTTGCACCTGCCATGTTGTTTCTGCACCACCCTAAGTTCGACTGGTAGATAATGCCTATGGCATTAAGTCCGCCTTTGTACAGTGTTATGGGCTTTCAGCATTTTAAAAAAAGAGGTACTTCATAATAGACATCCCACCCATACGCAAAAGCGTTTTGGGAACACATTTATTGTGCGTACAGCCAAGGAGTGGAATTTCCTGCCGGAGTCTGTGTTTCCTGATGGCTACAACTTAGGAGTCTTTAAGTCAAGAGTGAATAAGTTGCTTCTAGGCGAGCGTGCTCATCGGATAAGATGGTGGTCAAACGCAAGCCTATCAATAATAAATTTAAAAAAATAACCACTTAAGGTTAGAAAAAAAAACTGGCCAAGTGCGAGTTGGACTCGAAGGGCTCCGTACCATCCTTAGGAAAATTCGGCAAAAAAATCGCATTTGTTGTATGGGATCCCCCTTAAAAAAAAAAATTATTCTGTTTTTTAGTATTTTTTGTTATAGCGGCAACAGATATATTCTCTCAATAATCTGTGAAAAGTTCATGAGATGCAGCTTGGTGATAGACGGACAGATACTTTGATAAACAGACGAACGGATAGCGATTAGTAATAGGGTCCCGTTTTACCCATTGGGTACTGAACACTAATGCCTTGATCACACGTACCGAGTAAACGGACGAGACAGCGCTCTCGGCCGAGTACTCGGTACGTGTGAACACAGCGCCGAGTGCTCGGCCGGGCGCTTATCTCTACAACTCGCTTACATCACTGCAGACAGGCCTGTTGGTCTAGTGATTAGTGGACCTGACTGCTATGCCGGAGGTCGTGGGTTCGATTCCCACCTAGGACAAATGTTTGTGAGATGAGCACGATCATTTGTTCTTTGTCTGGGTGTAATTTGTCTATAATATGTATGTATTTAGAAATATATAAGTATGTTTATCAGTTGTCTGGTACCCATAACACAAGCTCTGCTTAGCTTGGGACTAGACGGCGTTGTGTGATAGTTGTGGAGTAATTATATTATATTGTGGAGTATTATATTATATTATATTGTGGAGTATTATATTATATTATCACTGTCTCGGCTTAGCAACTTTTTACTGTCTCGCCTTTTTACTCGGTACGTGTGATCAAGGCATTAAAAGCAAAGATCGACCTGGGTTCAAACCCACGACATACACCTCGTAAATCGGGGCGGTCACCCCCTGGGCCACGTTTCCCCCTCTTTACCCCCCACATAACATAATTAGTCTCCTAGCAAGCGACACACAATTAGCTCTATTGAATCTGTGTCCAGCTTCCAATTCATTTAACTGGACTTGTGGAGAGAAAAGTGGTTACTTTTGTTAGGAAATGCTTGTTATTTTGAACTAGCTTTAGTCCGCAGTTTTGCACACGTATATAATTTTGACTGGCCCATTGGCCTAGTGAGACATGACTGCTATGCCGGAGGTCGTGGCTTCGATTCCCTTCCAGGACAAATGTTTATATCATAAGCATGGTCATTTGTTCTATGTCTGGGTGTAATTTACTTATCTATTATACACCGTTAAATTTTAATCGTTTTAATCCCGTGGAGCGTCGATCCGGTACATGAAACACTATCGATTTGTAAAGATAAAATTAAAAAACAAAGTACCTTTTTTCAAAACTCGTATTAATTTACGCATGTACGAAATTAATTTCTTTAAGAAAACGTCAGCTGAGTGAGTTCAATGACCTGTAGGTAGTAATCGGCATTGAATACAAACTCACTCAGCTGACGTTAATTTCAAAGTACATGGGTAAATTAATACGAGTTTTGAAAAAAAGGTACTTTATTTTTAAATTTTATCTTTACAAATAGTGTTTCATGTACCGGATTGGCCCTCCACGGGATTAAAACGATTAAAATGTAGCGGTGTATGTATGTATTTAGAAATATAGAAGTATGTTTATCAGTTTTCTAGTACCCATAACACAAGCTCTGCTTAGCTTGGGACTAGACGGCGCTGTGTGATAGTTGTGGAATATTATATTATTATTATATAGATTTCGCAATCGGACCAGTACTTCCAGTGATTACCTCGTACAAACTAAAATACAAACAAACTTTACTTCTTTATAAATATTAGTGTAGATTTTATTTTTACAAATTAAAACGCTTGTTAGTAAAAGTGACTTGAATTGGAATTAGTCATTTTCAAAGGCTTTATTTTATTAGTACGGGGCTCTAATTTTGTTTTTCCCAAATATACACCGCTAAATTTTAATAGTTTTAATCCCGTGGAGGGTCGATCCGGTACATGAAACACGACGCCGACTATTAACTGCAGGTCATTGAACTCGCTCAGCTGACGTTTTCTTAAAGAAATTAATTTCGTACATGCGTAAATTAATACGAGTTTTGAAAAAAAAGTACTTAATTTTTTTATTTCATCTTTACAAATCGATAGAGTTTCATGTACCGGATCGACCCTCCACGGGTTTAAAACGATTAAAATTTAACGGTGTATACCTTATTATTTATTATTCTTTACTACAATATCGACCACATCATCGCTATATTTTTTTTTTAAACTGTACTTGACTGCGATCCCACCTGATGGTAAGCAGTGATGCAATATTTGATGGTGAGGCGCACAAGTTTATTAAGAGCGTTCAAACGCGATCATCTATCAATTAGTGAAAGTCCCGTCAAAATCGTCACGTTTACATTGTTTTTGTTTCTCACAACAAACATATTATAAGTACTGGTCAAATCATATGAGAACCACGCATAATCAAAACGCTTTGTACGTATGGGTGGGATGTCCACCATGTACCGGTGGCGCAGCGCCGTACGCGTAGTGGTCCGATGATGGAACGGACTTGGTAGAATTAAATTGCAATTCCAACGCACACACCTCGAAATGTAAACGATAGAAAACCGACAGGCCAGCGACTCGGCGCTGATGCTCAAAATCATTCAGATGAGAGGTTCCGCGACCTTACCAATATCTTACCTGATAGTAAGCTATGCTGTGGTCGACGATAGAGCACGCTTGCCTAGAGGCAACCCATTCAATATTTACTTAAGGATCCCCAGGTGGTAGCTATCAGGAAACACAGACCAACAGATGTGTCTGAGATGGTCCTTTAAGGATAGAACCACATTGAGTAGACCTGTCCAATTGGTGCAAGCATTTGTCAGTATTCGTGACTCAGGAAGTCAGGACTAGTAAGGAGCTCAATGACTTGACGAAACAATACCATAGGAAAACCATTTGGGGTAGTAAGTAAAAAGTACTCAAACCGGCAGACACGTTAAAATGACGGAAAAGAAAAACCTGGCCAAGTGCGAGTCGAGCTCGCTCGTGAAGGGTTCCGTAATAAAATATTAATATCGAGCTAAAAATCTCGTTTGCAGTGTGGGAGCCCCATTTCAATATTTATTTTATTCTTTTTTTAGTACTTGTTATTATAGCGGCTATGGAAATTTTGTGAAAATTTTAAGTGTCTAGCTATCACGGTTCCTGAGATACAACCTAGTGACAGACAGACAGAGTGGAGTTTCAGTAACAGGGTCCCGTTTTTACCATGTAAGTACGGAACCCTAAAAATAACTCACAAACACAAATCATTAACTCCATGTTTCTTCGCTGTTTTTCCTAACTAATGAGGTCTAAGGTTTCATAACAGTTATAAGTAATTGGAAACTTATGATCGGTGTTCTCCAGTAATTGGTTAGACCACAACGTATCAAATACCTTAGCCACAAATTAGATAGGTACAGAAGACAATCTCAAGTATGTACTTCACTTTTATACCTACGTTCGGTGGACGCACACTAATGAGAGTTTTAGCCGGAACTGTTCGACGAGTGATCCGAGACGCGACCAAGACATCGTGTCTGTGAGCGGTGTCTGTGTGTGCGTTGCTCGAGCGCGCTTTGTTTGTAGAATTGTAGATTGACTTCTGTACCTATCTATTTTGTGCCCCAAGCGAATGCCATGCGTTGTCTTTCTGCTGTCTCTAATTGACATGATTGAAAGGTTAATAGCAAAAAATACTATGACTTCGCAAACATTTCTCATTCGGCCATGAGTCTCTACTTCATCTTCCCTATGCAACTTGAATATCAAGCGCTGCCCACCACTGTACCCTGCAGTCGCGTGTCGTCTGTCCATCTCACTTATGTTCCCCTCACAAATTGTGCGCCAATTCGAGACGCGGCTGCTGCGTTGCCGCATGGCTCGTGTGGATTTATAACACTGCTGGCGTTTGGCACAGGATGCCGTCAAGTAATGGACTTAGTAAAGTGTGACTAGATCTTGGCAACGGTCTTTTTGCTAGTGGCTTCATCAGCGCGGCTTGCGCACGACGAGGAAGATATAGCTCACCGTCCGGTGTCACCGGAGCGCAGTGTTCCAGGCATGCCTCAAAGATGTCAGCAAAACCTTAAGGGCCCAGGGTCGATGCCCGTTAGAGTCACGGGGAATTCCTGAAAGAGTCATGGTCCTAGAATGGTTAGTAAAAGTCAGATAAAAGCAACAAAAAATATGTAACCAAGATTATATGTACCTAACCCATAATATGATTTAAAAGAGTGTACATGGAGTTGCTTGCGCGTTCTTCTCCATAGAGATCTACGCTTTAGAACGTGCAATTAAGCTTCACCTTTCTTGGACTGAGCGACTATATTTTTTGCAATTTGACTATTCAAAAGTGCCTGCAAATGATCTATTTGAAATTTTTCATACTCCAAAAAGCGTTATGCACTGGGTTTTTGTGTTCTAAAAAAATGAATTTAAATAAATTGTATTTCTTTTATTTATAACTAGTGGAAGAATTTTCAGAATCAGCTTCGTAGTTTCAGAGAATTACCGTCTGTATACAATCTTAAATCTCTTTTTAACATTCATAATCATCATCATCATATCAGCCGATAGACGTCCACTGTTGGACATGGGCCTCCCCCAACCGTCGCCACAACGACCGGTCCTGTGCGTCACGCATCCATCGGATTCCCGCGACCCTGACCAGGTCATCGGTCCACCTTGTTGGAGACCTTCCAAAGCTTTATCTTCCGGTACGTGGTCGCCACACCAGAACCTTTCGTCCCCATCGACTATCTGTTCTGCGTGCAGTGTGCCCTGCCCATTGCCACTTAAGTTTGGCGATTCTTTGAGCTACGTCGGTACCCTTGGTTCTCCTGCGGATATCATCATTTCTGATGTGATCACTTAAGGAAACTCCGAGCATAGCCCTTTCCATCGCCTCTTTATAACATTAGTATAGATTTACAGAAGTGCAAAACGTATGCGAAGGAAGTTTCATTTAAATCGAATCATTTATTAAAAAAAAAAAAAGTTTAAAGTTTTTACGAAATGTCGTATACTTCGTTATTAAGACTCTAAACTTCTGTCAAAAATGACTCAAATAATTATTTTCTATTTAAATATTATTAAAATCGTTCAAGTCTGTTGGAACCGACACCAAATAATAGTGTCAATTATTACTGTGATTAAATTAGTTTTGTTTAATTTTGTTCTTCATGTTGATTTTGAAGTAAAATTTTTGTTTTTTGTTTGATAATAAATGAGGATATTTTTTTATTTATTTTTCACTGTTTTTTTCTTTCTATAACACCTACCTACCCTAAATAAATACCTTTCTACCCTTAGAAGTAAATTAAATTAAACTTCATAGTTCGTCTAATTTTTTGTATAACACCTTTATGTTTTTTTGTGTGACACATATTCCTTTTTGTTACAGATATTGTAATATTCCATTGTGTTTCTTTTGTGTGACGCATATTTTTTTTTGATATTCACTCATTTAACAAATTACAAGAAAGAAAAATATTTTATTTTGCTGAAAACACAATCTTGGAACAACGTTATATAACCATAGTTCTAGACAGTTCCTTATGAAAGAGTAATTCCAATTCCTGGATTTCCAAGAAATAGATCTTCCACACACCTTCAATGCCTGCTGTGTTCCGATTCAAAAAGCCAATTGACCAGTCCCGCCAACCTTTCAAATAAAACGAAACGGTAGCTTTCACCAATACTCACCCAGTTTCCATCCACATTGTATATACACAAACGTCTATACAAACAAACACAATCAGACAAAAAGCCTTAGAATTTAATTAAAACGTCACCTTTTTGACAGGTACCCGCTGAGCTCATTTAGAGTTCCGTGAGAGGCGAACCCTTTTGACAGTTGTTATGTTGGCACCATGTAATTACAGAACTGTCAAAATAAATTTAATTTAAATGGTTTTAATAAGTTTTTCGGCGGTTTTTAGGTTATTTAATTAGGTTAATGAAAATTTAGAGCTTTTGTTCAGTAGTATTGACCGCGATTCAAAACCTAAGGAAAAGCAAGTTGCTAGCCTGTCAATTTTCTACCGGTTGCATTTCAGGGAGTGTGGGTCCGGTAAGTCCCCTCTTTGAGGCGTGCTGGAAAGACCTCACGGCGTCCTTACCTTCCGCATGACGCAGGTCCTCACCGGACATGGTTCGTTCGGGAGTTTCCTGCACCGGATTCATGCGGAAGTGACGCCCGGGTGTCGCCACTGTGCGGAACGCCCGGAAGACACGGTGGAGCACACAGTCGAGGTGTGCCCTGCTTGGGCGGAGCATCGCCGTGCCCTCGTTGGGGCGATCGGCGGCGGAGACCTTTCGCGCCGGGCCTTGGTTGAGTTGAGGCCATGGTCCGGAGCGAGGAGGAGTGGCAGGCGGTCGCCGACTTCTGCGAAGCAGTAATGCTCGCAAAGGAGGAGACTGAACGCATCAGGCAACGGCGTTATCACCGCCGCCACCGCCGGGATTCTGATCCCGATTTCCGGCCAACGTAGACGCGGGCTTGCGGACAGTGAGCAATGGGTAGCTCGCTGTCCGGCCGTCCGGTAACTGTCCGGACCAAGTCCAAGTCGTCGACGGCGTGCAATGTTCCCGCGCGCCGTAAGGAGTTGTCAGCAACAGCAGGGACCCAGCCGGGTCGAAGCCTACTGGGGCCAGGGTTATCCGAAAGGGAGCTCGAGCCCCGGTATGAAGGCTAGAAGGAACGGGGTGGGTCTTTTAGTCAGTAAGAGTCTGACACTATCTCTCGCTCCGCCCAAGAGCGGGGGTTTGTCATTGGATGATTTTATCCCACCATAAAAAAAAATGGAACAATGACAAAGAAAAAACAGGAGTGGGTTTTTAGTCAGTAAAAGTCTGACACTATCTCCCGCTCCGCCCAACGCCGGGAGATGTCATTTATATGATTTTCCCACCTAAAAGAAATACAAAGTTTCGTACATATTAGTTGGTTTGAAATATTGGTGTAATTTTAGTAGTCATAAAAAACAACTTTAATCGTTAAAGAGCACCCGAGACGTTTTAAGCTCCAACCGCTTTTTAATAAAAACTTCCTAAAGAGGCGTAAACATAATAACATAAATATAACTTTACGGAACCCATTTTATTTCTTTCAACAACTTGACACAGCGTCTTTATGCGAGGTGTCAAACTATGACAATAGGTTCTGACGTTTCTATTGTATTTTTTTTTTAAACCGACTGAGGTAGTTGGCCATTGAGTATTTTAATTAAAGGTGAAAAAAAAAATGATTTATTATTTTTTGTAAGTTGGTATGCTTGTCGGCGAAATTGAATGGAAACTTTGGTCAGCTTATAAAAATTATAATATCGTATTTTTTTTTCTGAAATTGGAAGTTTCTTAAGAGACTGGCTTCTGCTAGCGACTTTGCCTTAGTCATCATCATCATCATCTTTCTGCCACTGTCCCGCTTTATTTGGAATCGGCGCAATACGTTTTTTAGAAAATTATCCCAAGGGAATTACGTATTGACTTACTTGACTTAAGTTCCTGTGTCCCCTACATGGGGCAGAGGGGTTCACAGTGCGCCACCATCCCGTTCGGTCTTGAGCTTCGCGTTTCATTTCGCTCCAGGTCTCCCCAATGTTCTTCGCCTCTGCGACGACCGTTCGTCACCAGGTCTGCTTATGGCGACCACGTTTACGCTTTCCTTGAGGGTTCCAATCTAGAGCTTGCCCTGGTATATGTTCAGGATCCCTTCGGAGCGTGTGGCCGATCCAGTTCCATTTGCAGCGTTTGATCTGCTGGTCGATCGAGGTTTCACCGCAGTGCTCCCCCCACAGATGAGATTTTCTCAGGCCAGCAGATACCGAGAGTACAGCGAAGACAATGGTTGACAACGACTTCCAAAATACCTTACCTATACTGTTTTCGATCTTGACTTGAACTCAGGACACCACATTCAGCAGTCTTGCGATCTGCGACTGCGGTGTTTTACCGGATGCATTTTGGAGAGTGTGCGCAGGAATTCAGACTTGATTCCACCATCGCAATTCTACCATCGGACAACCCGACGTACGGCGAGTATCCACCCTTACGTTGTTGAAACCTCTACGGTCCGGACTAAGCGTTTCGCCTCGTCGTTTATACCGCGTACGTCGAAGGACTGGAACAGTTTGCCTGCTGCGGTCTTCACGTCCGATTATAATTTGGGTGTCTTCAAGGCTAGAGTGTATAGGCTCTTAATAAACTAGTGCGCCTCACCATCAGAGATTGTATCGCTACTTACCATTAGGTGGGATCGCAGTCAAGCACTAGTTTATCTCAATTAAAAAAAAAAAATCTAACCGAAGTAGTCAAACTGCGAATTCTCGAAACATTACCACATCAAATAATACAGTAAGTAATAAATCAATCGTAGCATAGTTACCACGCTCATTCGCTAACTGTGAGTCATACAATAAAGCCAATAGCAGCTTGCGATTGTTAGATTACAAGCTAAACTTAACACACAAGCTAGAACAACATTAGACCGACACACACACGTGACCACGCCTGATTTGTACGTAGAACGACGTCGCGTGGCGTGGATCTAGTGTAGCTCTACAAGTCTAGTTTCCATATAAAATGTATGGAGACCGACGCGCCCAGATCGGTGTGTGTGGCACTCGTGAGCGCAGTGTAGTTCTTCCTATAGAATGCTACGAGATATCTCGTAGTTTAGAGTGGGTATAAAAAAAAGTCACCCCTTTTTTTTTGGTGGCTAAAAATCATCCATCCCCCGCCTTTGGGCGGAGCGGGAGATAGTGTCAGACTTTTACTGACTAAAAAACCCACCCCGTTCCTTCTTGCCTTTCATACCGGGGCTCTAGTTCCCTTTCGGATAACCCTGGCCCCAGTAGGCTTCGACCCGGCTGGGTCCCTGCTGTTGCTGACAACTCCTTGAGGCGCGCGGGAACAGTGCCCGCCGTCAGCCTATATTAATAACAATGTTCAGGCAGAGACTTGTCTTCTTAACATATTTCTTGGTAACCAGTTCACTTAAGCCTCGAAAAATCATGGCCTTAGATCTTTATTTACCACTAGCTTTTGCTCGCGTCTTCGCCTGCGTCCTTACAATATAGCCTATGCCACTCAGGAATAAAGCAGCTTTCTATCTGTAAAAATTGTAGCAATCGGACTAGTACTTTCAGAGATTGCCTCCTATAAACAAAAAAACAAAGTTAACCTCTTTATAATATTAGTGTAGGTATGTATATCGCAATAGTTTCCCTGTGTGTTGTCTTTGGGTGCACTAGCATTGCGCGTACAGATACTCACCGATTGGTACAACTTTCCATGAAAAGCATCTAAGCCTCTGTGAGTTGGTTTCAGCTCCTCGTATGCCTTCCAAAGGTCCAGGACCTCAGGGTCCTAAGATATACTAACTCATGATCTACATTAATATTATACAGAGGTAAAGATTTTCTTTTTTGTTTGTAGGAGATGATCTTTGAAAGTAATGGTCCGATTGCTAATTTTTTTTCATCCATAGAATGCTGCTTTATTCTTAAGTGACATAATATACAAGGTGTAAGGGACAGCCCCCCAAAAACTTTAAGGGCTTGCTCAGTAGACGAAACTGAACAACCTACCACAAAATTTTTTTTCAGGAATCGAAAAAAAAATTCGGCCTCGCCATACAAACTGTCCAATCAAGTTTATAATTTTCTATGGTGAGGCAGATTTTTTTTTTCTTTTCCTGACAAAAATTTTTGTGAAAGGTTGTTCAGTTTCGTCTGCTGAGCAAGCCCTTAAAGTTTGTGGAGGGCTGTCCCTTGCACCTTGTATAATATAATAATAATATAATATTCCAACTATCACACAACGCCGTCTAGTCTTAAGCTAAGCAGAGCTTGTGTTATGAGTACTAGACAACTGATAAACATACTTATATATTTCTAAATACATACATATTATAGATAAATTACACCCAGACACAGAACAAATGATCGTGCTCATCACACAAACATTTCTCCTGGGTGGGAATCGAACCCACGACCTCTGGCATAGCAGTCAGAGCCACTAACCACTAGACCAACAGATCAGTCAATATAGATATACATAGGCGAGTGAATCCGCGTGCTAAAGCTAGTTAAATATATAAATAAGATATCTCCATACTAGTACAAAATAGAGAAATTCGGAAACCTGCCTAAAAACCACAAAAAGTATGCAAAACAACTTCACAATTTCTTCCTACAAATTGACCATGAAGCTGTACACCTATTAATTCGCTTAATCGTTTATTTTTAACCGATTAATGTTTGAAAGACAATTATCTTCATCGGGGTCGATTAGTCAGTCATCCGATGAGGCGGCAACAATTGGAACGAATTTAGCACAAATCGATTCATGAGTCTAAAGACTTCAAGTGGCTGACATCTTTATTTGAAAACCAATCTTATAATTATACTGACAGATTGCTCCAGCACACACGGATGTACGAACTCTTTAGAATTCTCGGCTTTACTATAATCACACAGCACACACACATCATCAGCCTTTTTAATGTTCCCACTGCTGGGACTCAGGCCTCCTCTGTAGGAGAGGGAATGGGCCGTAATCCACCACGTGGGCCTAGTTGGTGAATGTCACATGTCTTCGAATTTTTGGTTCAAGGACATGCCGGATTCCTCACGATGTTATCCTTCACCGTTTTGAGAGCAATGGAGATAAAATAAATTACTCAAAGTAATGTGCTTGGCTGAGTTCGAACCGGCGACCTGCAACTCGTAAGGCCGTTACCACTCGGTCACCACTGATCTCCCGCGCCACAATGTTGCATGTATCGTAACAGGCAGGGCGCGCGTCGACCCCCTCGAGTCGCCGGTCAACCCTCGTTTATTCATTTCTTCGTAAGAGTATTGAAAAGTGGAAAGTCACTGCTGCTCTTGGCTTGACTTGCCTACGGCTCGTGTGAATTTCGCCTCGATCGCAATGTCAAACTTTCTGCACTTGTATCAAAATGTTCAATTGGCTTTTTTCCACTATTTCGCCAAACAGGCCTCCGCCAAGTGTCGCCACAACGAACGGTCCTGTGTGTCTCGCAGCCATGAGATACGAAACCCTAAAAATTAAATAGTTAAGCAATTTTTTTTCACAATTTTCACGACAGAACAACATCTATCCAGTCTGTTAGTCCATTTATAATATACCTAATAAAAACTTCGTAAATATGAGAACAGAGAGAAGTTTTCAATTCTCAAGCGTAATATTTTGCCTTGCAGTCCGCTTGAAACTGGAGTATAAACGCAAGCAGTGCCAGAGGTCAAACGTAGTATAATTTTAGCTCCCATGTGCATTACAAGCAGGCTCCATTAGAGAGAGCAATGATAATATTAAGTGCACGATCCTGTAGGGTTGTCACGGACGAGAAATTTATAATAACTTTTAGAATAAATGTTTCCTAAGAGCGCCTTTACACTAGCGTTTGTCCATCGTAGGCGTTCGATAAACGTATGTGCAGCGAAGACGGCGCGACAACGCGGCACAGGCGTCACGTTGTTGCGGCGTTTCCTCTGGAGTCAATTGAACGCCGTACTAACGCGGTGCAGGCGTCGCGGAAAAACGCTAGTGTGAAGGCAGTCTTATAGCTACAACCTGCAAATATTTATACTTTGAAAATTTAAACTCAATGCTCAAGAAAAAGCGAACCTATAAAAAATGGGTAAGTGCGAGTCGGACTCGCTCACTTAAACTTAACTGAGTACAGTAGATTAATTAAATTAAAGAGACACAATAGATTAATTCCAGAATCGAATCACAAAGATTTTTCCGAATTCCGAAGCAATAGGTTTTTTTTTCTGACACGCGTTACTATTTTACAGTTTCCAGATTAATGCCTATACTTGTGCTAAGTATAAGACCTTGCTTCTCAATATATTATAGTGTTGTTATTTTTATTTTTATGGTACCTATGCGCCATATTTGACGCAAATAAACTCTATATTTTTTCTTTTCTTTCTATTTTATTAAAATAATATTTTCCGTGCCAACCCTAGCTCCTATATCTTGAGAACTCAGCATTTTTATCATTACGACTTGTATGATGGTGCTGGGCATCATTAAAGGCTATCGGACGCATATTTAGTGCAAACCTTTTAAGTTTACTGGTGTGAGCTGAGTAGTAGGTGACAACAAATAAAAGTTTGTTATTTTTCATTACACTTACTCGAAACACACGACGACACTACAACACCGATGGATACTAGTCTGAAATTAAAATATTGAATACACAATTTATTGTTTTTCCGCACTAGTGCGGAAAAGTGTTCAATTTCTGAAATCAGTGACGTTTATTTCAAATCTTGACCGTTACAGGCACATTTGAATAGAGTAGTTTCCAGGGTCAAAATAATTACATTTTATTTGATCCGTATTTTCAGTCTATACCGTCCCATTGTTTTGGTTTGGTAAAAAACATCAAATGACTTCTCCCTCCCTGGGTGGAGCGAAAGGAACTGTCAGACTTTTACAGTCAAAAACCTACAGGTGTTTCTTCATTTGTCCTATGCGAACCACGACCACGGTTACTCTTTCAACCATTCCCGCGACCCAAAAGGTCTTTTATTCAAATCTCCGAAGTGAGAATAACCAAAGGGGTGATTCCCACCCCATTTCACAAAAACTACACCAGCATTAAAGACTACAAAAGGTTTAAGTACCAGTAGTTTCACACTTAACCGACTCAGGAGTCGAACCCGCACCCTCAATCACACAATCCATCTTTTGTCTTCCAAAGACGTGTAGTGTGAACAACTATTATTCATTTTGAATGTGAATAACCCTTTTTACAGTTGTTAAATCGAAAAACACTCGTATAATTACTTTTGCTTTCAAAATTCATTCGAAATCAGTCATGTGAAATATTAAAAGAAAATCATTTTAGCACATTAGCACATTGAAATCCGACTACGGAAATATCCGTCTATGGATTCTAAGCAGGACGCCGACTACGAGTATATACGTAGGATTTTTATACGGGATGAGAAAAACTGTGGGGCGAGTAAGTGCTAAGGACGCTGAAGCTACGAAATTATACGTGTACGTATTTATCCGCATACTGGCACCTGCGTTTTCATTTTTTCGCTGACACCACATTAGTACAGACTAGGTTTTGCCCGAAAATTCACCCGCGTACATAAAATCCTAAGTCACTTAGGAATAAAGCATCTTTCTATCAGTGAAATAATTTTAGCAATCAGCCCAGTACTTTCAGACATTACTTGCTACAAACAAAAAACAAGATGACTGGTAATTAGTGTACGATACTTAAACACGTGATTGTGCTCATGATATCCAACAACTTTTACTATGGGAACAAACCTGAAATCGCGAAAAAAAATCAGCTGTTCAGTACATTTATGTTTGCCTAATGCACTGAACAGCTGATATTTTTTTCGCGATTTCATATTTCGATCGATTTTTATTTCGATATAGTGGCAACCGTTTGGTGGTGTAACCAATTTCGGCATTCAATGGTTTGTTATTACAAAGGTGCAAGTTTGTTTTTTAGGGTTCCGTACCCAAAGCACATAAGCTCATACAATTGTTTCAACAGGTATACCCAAGGTAACAAAAGTAGTCGCAAAATAGCCTAGCACTCAGAGATACCACCCACAAACTGATCAGATATCCATTAGTGCATGCAACATACATACATAATGAACAATCGATGTTCAGTCTCAAGCAGCACCCTGGAGAATCGGCACAAGTTACATAGAGGACAACACACTTAGTGTCACCCTCTGGAATTCCGCCAATGTGCAAGAAAAAATGGCTAACCGTAATGAGACACTATTGAGTATTTCTATCGCCCGAGTCACGGGTGCGAACTTTAACAAATTTGTGCGGGCTACCGGGACTTTAAACATCCTTTCCCTCGGTCCTGAGCGTAGCCTACTGTTTGGAACGAGCAATCTCAACGATTCTAATATTTGAGAATAAAACGACTCTATTACTAAGGTTCCGTTGTCAGTCCGTCTGTCACCAAGCTGTATCTCAAGAGCTGTGACAGCCTGACAGTTGAAATTTTCACAGATAATGTCGACTGTCCCTAGGTAAAATATCGAAATTGAAAAAGCTTACTTTACAGGAGAGCGATTTGAAGTTTATTTTAGGCATAACTATATCATGAATGACTATATCTGTATATTTTGGTGTTATATCTAGGTTTGATTTAAGAATGATTAGACAAAAATGTTTTTTATTTATTATGAATATTTTTTGAGAAAAATGGGTTACTATAATACACTACGTAACTACAGTCATTACCAATCGAAAACGCCACTTCCGATCGTTTACAAAGAAAGGCTCTTACCAAAATATGTCGAAACTGCCTAAATCGATAGTTTGGGTCGCTTTTTTCCATTCCACGTACACAATGGGAGACGGCATTTTTGATATTATTTGCTACACACGCGATACTTAACTCATTCACATACGCCGGTTTAACTGTTACGTTCCGATATTGTTCGATTGCAAAAAAGAAAAAGCAATGATAAAATTATCGTTTTTTTACTACGCACATTAATAGATATTACCTTTAGGCTAAGCTTAAAACAGAAATAAAAAAAAATTGCAGTCTATTTCAGATTCGAGTTTACGTTTATGAGAAGGACAGTCGATGTACATATTTCTGTTGCCGTTATAACAACAAATGCTAAAAACAGATTAAAATAAATATTTAAGTGGGGGCTCCCATACGATAAACGTGATGACAAATATCACTTATTACTAATGACCCAGAAGTTCCACCTACCACTTTAAAGTGAGTATAAAGTCAAATGAACCAGGGTCGAGCAGTTCAATTGTATGGCATCGGAATTAAATTTATGGGTTCGATGCCCGGGCGGTACATTGGAGTTATTGGTTCCAGTAATTGCTTGAGAAGTGAAGGTATATTGATTCTACAAGATCGTTGTGATACGGGACGAATTTTAAGTTACTTTTGAGTCTTATAAATCGCTTTTTCGAATGATAATATCATTTCTGCTTCGGTCTCGCTGGATTAATTTTTATTGCTGATAGGTTCACGCTTGACCGCTATCTCACGTGATGGAAAGCGACGATGCGGTCGACGATGGAGCGCACTTACCTAGAAGTAACCTATTCACTCTTGACTTAAAGATTCCCGGGTTGTAGCCATCAGGAACAGACTCCGGCAGGGAATTCCACTCCTTAGCTGTACGCACTATGTATTTGTTCCTATGATTCGTTCCCTACTCTTGCTGCATGTATCTAACAACGACGACGATTGGCTCGCCAATGTATGGAATGCGAAAAGCGATCCCCACTCTGACGCCGAGCGCTCAAGATCCGTGACGGTAATTGTATCCACCGGTGTCGGGAGCAGGGTCCAAGCTACCGGTGCTTAGGGCTCCAGAGACGGGAATAATTATTATTATTATTAAATTAACCAATTTCTTTCTTTCTTTCCAGGCCTGAACGATGACCTAACCACCATACGCCTCCCACGACAGCTCCGGCAGACGCTTGCCGCGATGACCGCCTACCTGCGCCTGCTGCTCGTATGCCTAGTGGTGATAGCCCTAGCCTCGTTCACGCGCGGAGCCACCTGTCCCTGGGCATGCTCGTGCAGGGCTTCAGCGGCTGACTGCGCGCATCGAGGGCTGCTGCACGTGCCGAAGAGGCTGCCTACTGACTCGCATCGGCTGTGAGTATACTTACATTTAAATTATAATATTTCGCGGGGAATTAAAATTATGGCGTGACAAAATATTAATATTTTAATATTAATAATATTAGACAGAGAGATCCAAATCATATATTAAATTAGAGAAATATAAGTAGATATTAACTTATCACATACACAACTAAAAACTATAATTACAGTAAATTAAAAAAAAAAAATAATAAAACCCTACGCTAATTACAACTAACTAAAATCAAACTAAAATATGGGGTCAAAAAACTCTTCCACATCGCTGTCGACTGGTAATGTGCCCGAAAGGCTGGCGGCATTGCCACGCTGTATGGCAATGCTTATCCTCTGTCCGAGGTAAAAGCCAGCCCTTGGGTCACGCGAAGTGTCAACTAGACGTTTCGATAGATCTTTAAACAACTTGTGAGCACTCGGACCCCACGATCCAAGAGTTTCAACCCCAAACGGTTCGAAAATATAACTTCCAACAAGGTTGTTATACTTCCGCCGCTTGAGGTTCTCCGCAGCCGCAGCGGCAGCACCAGCACGACACGACGAGCTAGGAAGATGTGAAGGCGCAAGAGTATCGACACAAGTAGCGTCCCATACTAAAGGCCTTCCCATCTTCCAAGGGAATAACGACATGCCGTCCGGTCTCTTGCCATCGTCGCGTGCCAGGCCATGGGGTTCCAATACGGCTGGAACGCCTACGGTGACAAGAGCGCGTCTGATGATATCGTTGATATTCGCGTGTCGCGCTATGCGACCCGCACTACGGCTGCATGACAGACCGTGGTGTCCGAGGCTGTTGACGACTTCGCCACAGTGGCAGCGATGAGGAGAACAGCATGGAGCACCTAGACGTAAGGCAATAGCGAGGCGGAAAGTGTTATCATCGAGCAAGGTGCCAATGTTCGACGACGGTAGTGCGTGAAGCCAGAGACCCGACTCCCACTCTCCCACAGCCAGCAGGCGCGCTCGCTCTGCAGGAGCAGTAAATGTTGCAATCAGGTTTTCCTGAACTACTTTGCAGAGCGGCTCATCCCACCGTCTTTGGGATGATGGTTCGTCGGGCGGATTAGAATTCGGGCAAGCGAGTCTCCAGGCATCTATAGCCTCGATGAAGCACGGCACATTGAAATCATTCAGTAAGGGAGATAGAATATTCCTGATTAATTTCTCAGTGCCGTGAACCGAGAATATAAAGGCTGGTAAGCTAATACTCGAAATTTTGCGAACGCCGAGGCCACCCATACGGATAGGAAGAGTAGCCTGAGCCCAAGCTCGGTCATCCATGGCTACGTTTAAAATTGATGTCAGAGTATGCCGAATAATTTGGTCCATTTTTTCCAAAAGCTGGGGGTGTTTCCATAAATGAGAAGCGCGAAGGAAATAAGTTAATTTAGGGCCGAAACAGCAGAAACGAATTATAGTGATGGCCGAATGCATCTTCAATTGGAGTAATCTTTTCGAAACATCATTAAAATTTTGAATTTTTTCCTCGACAAAGTTGGGAAAGGAATCTTCGAAAATAGAAGACCCCAGGAGGCGAAGAGAGCTTTTTTCTATAATTTTAATTTCTGGGGCTATTGTATTAAATTTGGAAAGGGTGTGTTGTCTGTCGGTGCTGTCAGATAAGAATAGTTCACATTTTGAAAGGTTCAGATCAAGTCCTATTGAGTGGAGTTCATTTTTTAGAAAGTGTAACATATAATATAATAGCAGAGAGATAAAATTATAGAATGACAAAATAACACTATGACAAACTGACTTTGTGACACTATGTCACTGTGATACTATAACCCTGACAAAATGCTCGTATAACAGAACGACTCTATAACATTTTGACACTAAATATGCCTATTTACCAAAAACACTATGTCAAAATGATGCTATGAAAATATGAGAAAATTACACTTCTTATGACAAAATCCCATAATGGCAATGTATCAGAATGATACGTTACCCAAGCGTATAATGACGAATAGTATAGATGTTACAGATGAATTCAGTGTTTAATTTCAGTTGTGAGGAAGCACACATAAAAAGGCAAAAATAATAACTAATATAATACAAAAATTTTACACTCAATAAAGGTATTTTTATCACAAAGGATAAACTGTATCGCAAGCTAACAGAAAGCAACATCCGCAATATTGATATAATATCGAAAACCATGAAAACTATCTAAATTACCAATAAACACCCCATAGCATTCATGGGGGTGAGAAACCCATAATAATATACCGTTCTGTTGCACAAAAACCTTCCCATATTTTCCTTAGGGAAAGAAACCTATAGAATGATTGTAGAGTATTAAAAATGTAGAGGCGGCATTTTATTTGTGGGGTAAATCGAAAAGCGTGACTAATTATTAATTAGATTAAAGTAGTCAAATTAATACAATAAAATAGTTATAAATTGCCTCCATCATTAAAACAGGAATTGTATAGTAATACTTTCTTCTTCTTATCGTATCGATGGCAAAATTAGTTAAATTCCTTGCCTGGCCCAGAATTCGGCCACGGCAATGCCGTCCGCTGATGCTTTCATTAGATCCCTACGTGAGCAGGAAACAGGGCATGTGGTGCATGATGGAAGGTGGGACATGGTCTGCGAAGAAACGCCGCACAAACACTGAAGATCGGAACCATCTGAGAACCCCCACCTGTGGAGATTGTCTTTACTGCGCCCAACCTGGGTGCGGAGTCTGTTAAGAGTTTTCCAGGTTGGCCGTGGCAACTCGTGTCCAGGAGAGAGGCTCTCCGACGGCTCGATAAAATCATCGGGAGGTTTAAACTTCTGCCGCCAGAGGTCGCATCTCTCCGAGGTGGTGTTATTTTGAGATGGGCTCACGCTTGCAACAAAACTTTTACGACTTTTAAGTCTCAGAGGCACCGAGCTGTAATTGTGCATTGGATGACGAGGGTCGTTTTGTTGTTTCGCCCTTTCTATGCAACTAGCCACAGCCCTGCGAATTTCTGGGGGTGCAATGCCGATTAGTGGATACAACATTCGTACCGGAGTCGGTTTAAGGCAACCAGTAGCTATTCGGTACGTCTCATTAAGTGCTGTATCCACTAAGTTGGAGTGTGCGGAGCGGCTCCATACTGGACAAGCATACTTTTAAAGCCAGTTTTAAAGCGTTTTTTTTAGAAAAGTGTCTGTACTCAGTCGGTGACCTCTAACATCACACTGACTCGATTCTCGAGCAAGGTAGATGAGAGCGCATCGTGATGGAACGCCAATGGAACATCGCAGATAGCGCTAGAAACATCGAATAAAAATTTGATGATATTGTGGATTTTGAACTTAGGGGCCGTTCAAGTATTACGTAAGCAGTTTTTTTGCAAATATTAACTCCCCCCTCCCCCTTGTCAGAAAAAGTAAGCAAAGCTCTCACCCCCTCCCCCCATGCTTACGTAAACATTGGTAAAAGTATTTGTCAATGTGTTGGTTCCGTTTTTAATTTATGAACACTAGTTGTAAGTCTACAAATAAGGAATTAGCTTGAAATAAAGGAAAAAAATAAACTTTATTTAAAATTTTGACATTTTAATTTAAATTAACGACATTGCAGATACATGTCTGCTCACTTTCTTGTGATTTTGGAACATCGAGGTTGTTCTCATAAAAAACCTAGAAAAATATATACTGCTGACGTAATCACCATCTAGACACCCCCCATCCCCCATGTCATCAAAAATAAGCAATGCTAAAACCCCCCACCCCCCTATAGTGCTTATGTAATATTTGAATGGCCCCTTATCTTTCCATAAAAAAATAAAATAAACTTATCTAAAATTGCATTACCCAAGGATTTTCACTCAAAACCATCGAAATACAGATTTTTGTGACAACGAAACTCCTATCCTCGAATAAATTTCTCCATAACCTCCAGATAGTTTCAGATCAAGTGTTTAACTTCATTTTTATTCTATCATTTAGAGAAATAAGAAAAAAGGTTTCTTCTCTAGCGATTCATAATTCTGCAAACTATTTTACGGTAGGGGAGACGGGACAATCGGATGGACAAGTGTTTGATTAACTTTAATTTTTTTTTTCATTCACAATCAGACATGGAAATGTGTCATGGATGGGAATGTGTACATTTATAACTGATATATTTATATGTATTATATGATTTTAATCCTTAATAACTTTTATTAATTATAATTATATACACACTGTGTCAACATTTCTCATCCAACTCTCCTGTCGCCGGTCTCCGACCCTCTTTGAGGCGTGGCTAAGAAGCCCTCACAGCGTTCTCACCTTCCGCATGACGCGGTTTCTCACCGAACACGGTCAGTTCGGGAAGTACCTGCAAGTTTCCTGCTGCGAATTCATGCGGAAGTGACGCTAAGTGTCACCACTGTGAGGACACGGTGGTACAAACAGAAAAACAAACTTTACTTCGTTTTAATATTAGCGTAGATTGCGTTGGATGAACTAGCAAGCTTTTAAACCATGCTCGGATTGACGATAGACACGTGGAGAAGGGAGCTATTAAACAATTTCCACCGAAGCACTTTTCTCCTCGTCTGTACATAAGGGTGGGTTCATATTAGCATCATATTGCTCGGATCAGCACGTGCCGGCAATCTGTCTTCATGTGTATATACAGCTTTAGAATATTATGGTTTTTTTCTATACAAATATGTTATTGATTCTAACTGGCAAGGTGGGTTTGTGGTTTTGAAGACTTTTTGAGAATGGGAAGAGTTATTTGAAATACTGTAAGACATATGACATTTTTTTTAGTTTATGCGATATTTGAATATAGTTTGCTTAGAATCAGTAACTGTAGCCTGATTCACGTAATGAAAACCGTAACGATATCGTAGCGATTTAGTCGTTTAGACCATTTCCGTATTCACATCCATCAATCGAGTTTGAACGACACCGATTTTAAAGTCGTTTGAAATTGGTTGATTAAAAAAAAAATCTGTATTAAATTATCCTGGTAGAATACTGATTAATGTAACCGGAAATAAGTCGATAGATCGTGAATACCGCTTTTGGATAGGACTTCGATCGAACGACTATAAAACTTCAACGATATTTGGCTTGTTTGATTTTACGTGAATCAGGCTACTGGTCAAACTGAATGTTATATTTTTCCCAAAAACATTTAAAAAGGTCATAAGTTGGACACCACCAAAATTAAGTAGGGTAGGTCATAAAGGGTATTTGGGACCTGCAAACTGCTGGGTGTAAGTGCAAAACCCCTCAGTCAGAATCGGATTTTATTTACCTTTCAATACATTCACTGAATTAAATAAATGGATGGGGGTTGGCCGGCGACTCGTGGGGGAACGACCTGCGCCCATCCTGATACGATAAATGTAATATAATTATGGTGGGGAAGAGGTTGAACAATAAGGTTTAAACTACATTATAGCACTAGTGCGTAATGGTAATTAAAATGTCACAGTTTGGCAACAAGGGCCATTATGTACCTAAGTGCAGCGCAATAGGAGCCACTTTCTGAGCAAGTGTATTGAAAATGTATTTATAGATGTACTATAGCTATAACTCTGTCAACCCACAAAGAATAAAAATGTCATGCTATAATATAATAATGTTAAGGCCCTAACTCCCGAACAGTGCTATAAAATTGTGGCTTTCTGAAGCCTACTACTTTTTTTTTTAAATCGTTATACACTAGTGCTTAGTCGAAAGGCCTCCTACAAGGTGGTCCGATGACCTGGTGAAGGTTGCGAGAATCCGATGGATGCGGGACACACAGGATCGTTCATTGTGGCGACACTTGGGGGAGGCCTGTGTCCAGCAGTGGACGTCTATCGACTGAAATGATGATAATGATGATGACATAGTTCTTGACTGCGATCCCACCTGATGGTAAGCAGTGATGCAATCGTTGATGGTGAGGCGCACTAGTTTATTAAGAGCCATTCTTGCCTTGGAGACACCTATATTATAATCGGACGGGAAGACCGCAGCAGGCAAATTGTTCCAGTTCCTCGATGTACGGTATAAACGACGAGGCGAAATGCTTGGTCTGGACCGTAGAGGTTTCAACAACGTAAGGGTGGATACTCGCGGTTCGTCGGCTTGTCCGATGGTAGAAATGAGATGGTGGTCCTCCAGTCGTATTCCTCATTACTGAGGTTCGTGAAGCTTCTTATTGAAGGTGTCTCGCCACCTGTGACAGTTCTTAGCGTCATGAAGTGCGACGTGCAATTGAGTGTCCAGTATGGAGCTGACCTGATCTGCCCATCTTTTTGGGCTACGGCCTTATGGTCGTTTGCCATCAACCATGCCAGTTGCGATGAACTGTTCAAAGTTGTGGCCATTTCTGAAGCCTACTTCCTCGGTAATAGCTAAGTCAATAGATTTGAAAAAAATACATGTTACATAAATTCATGAACAACATTATCAACATATGATTTTTTCATAAGACTAATCATCATCATCATCATCATCATTTCAGCCGATACACGTCCACTGTTGGACATAGGCCTCCCCCAAGCGTCGCCACATCGAACGTTCCCGTGCGTCCCGCATCCATCGGTTTCCTGCTACCTTCACCAGGTCATCGGTCCACCTTGTAGGAGGCCTTCCAACACTGCGTCTTCCGATACGCGGTCGCCACTCCAAAACCTTTCGGCCCCAACGGCCATCTGTTCTGCGAGCAATGTGCCCTGCCCATTGCCACTTAAGTTTGGCAATTCTTTGTGCTATGTCGGCAACCTTAGTTTTCCTGCGGATATCTTCATTTTTTATTCGATCACGCAAGGAAACCCCGAGCATAGCCCTTTCCATTGCTCTTTGGGTGACTTTAAGCCTTCTGATGAGGCCCATTGTGAGCGACCACGTTTCGGAGCCATATGTCATCACTGGCAACACGCACTGGTTAAAGACTTTCGTCTTGAGACACTGTGGTATGTTGGACGAGAAGATACCGCGTAGCTTCCCGAACGCTGCCCAACCGAGTTGGATTCGACGGTTGACCTCTTTCTCGAAGTTAGACCCACCCAACTGGACTGTCTGTCCGAGGTAGACGTAATCGTCCACAACTTCGAGTGTAGAGTCTCCGACCTTGATAGGAGTGGGTGCTACATGGTTGTTAATCATGATTTTGGTTTTATCCATGTTCATTTTAAGACCCACTCTTAGAGAAGCTCTACTGAGGTCATTGAGCATTGTGCTGAGCTCCTCCATAGTCTCCGCCATGACTACTATGTCGTCGGCAAACCGAAGTTGAGTGATGTACTCGCCATTGATATTAATGCCTAGTCCACTCCAGTCCAGAACCTTGAAGACATCCTCCATTGCGGCCGTGAACAGTTTCGGAGAGATGACGTCTCCCTGCCTCACACCTCGCTGCAGGAGGACAGGTTTCGAGGTCTGGTCCTGGAGTCGGACTGACATGGTGGCGTTTTCGTACAAACACCTCAGCACTTCAATGTACCGATAGTCAATTTGGCACCTCTGGAGAGATTGCAGCACAGCCCAAGTCTCGATCGAATCAAAAGCTTTCTCGTAGTCCACAAACGCTAGGCAGAGAGGCAGGTTATACTCCTCGGTTTTCTATATGACCTGCCGTAGCGTATGTATGTGGTCTACGGTGCTGAAACCTTTTCGGAATCCGGCTTGTTCGGGAGGCTGGAAGTCGTCAAACCTGCGCGCAAGACGGTTCGTGATGACCCTGGAAAACAGCTTGTAGACATGGCTCAGAAGTGAGATGGGCCTGTAATTCTTCAGCAGGGTTTTATCACCCTTCTTAAAGAAGAGTACCACCACACTTCTGCTCCATGCCTGTGGCGTTTTTCCCTCGAGTATGACGGAATCGAACAACTTCTGAAGGGCCTTTAGGACCGGTTTTCCACCCGCCTTCAGGAGCTCAGCCGTAATTCCGTCCTCACCCGACGCCTTGTTGTTCTTCAACTGCTTCAGAGCCATCCTAATCTCGTAGAGGCTGACGTCCGGGATGTCTTCAGTGTAGTGTCGAGTCAATCTAGCTCTTGGGTCGTTTGCCAGATTTGTAGTGGGTTTGGAGATCGACGTGTATAACTGTCCATAAAATGCCTCGATCTCTCCCAGAAGCTCCGATTTGGCGGATATGACTTTGCCATCTTCGGTCTTCAGTTTCGTGAGTTGGCTCTGCCCAACAGACAGATCCCGTGCAAAAACTTTGGAGCCCTTATTCCGCTCAATCGCGTCCTTAATCCTCTCGGTATTAAATCGGCGAAGGTCGCGTTTCAGAGACTTCGAGATCTGTTTATTGAGCTGCCGGTACGTGCACGCATTATCTGAAGACTGCAAAGTCATTTCACGCCTCTTCTTCATGAGCTCGAGAGTTTGATCCGTGAGCCTCTTGGTCTTACTTGTACGGGTCTTAAAAAACTGAGACCCGACTGTATGGACAGCTTCCACGAACCCATCATTATATTGGTCCCGGAGCTTCCTAGGCACTCGAAACGGTTTTGAAGTTCGAGCTGAAAGCTCTCGGAGTTTTGGATCTGGATCTGTGCAGGACGGAGCGTAGACTTCATCAGTCGAGATCTTTCAAGCTTAACATTGATATTCAATGTGCCTCTTACCATACGGTGATCACTCCCGGTTTTCACCGCATTGATCACAGAGACATCATTGAATATTTGCTTCTTCGTCGACATGATGAAGTCAATCTCATTTTTAGTTATGCCATCAGGGCTTTGCCAGGTCCACTTCCTGTGCTTACGCTTTCTGAAGAAGGAGTTCATCATGTAGAGGCCCTCCTTCTCCATAAAACTAGCCAGTAGGTGTCCCCGGCGGTTCCGATGTCCAAATCCAAATTGCCCCACTCGCAGCTCATCACCGTCTCGTTTGCCCAGTTTCGCATTAAAGTCCCCCATGACAACGGTGAAGTGAGTCTTAGAACCATGCATGGCTCTGGATATATCCTCATACATGGATTCCACTTCGTCATCGGGGTGTGTCGAGGTCGGGGCGTAAACCTGTATGACCTTCAACGAATATCTTGATGATATTCTGAGTATCAGGTACGCCACCCTGGTCGACACACTCTCGACTCTCACCACATTGTCCACGAGGGACCTGTGGACGATAAACCCGACACCACCCTGGGACTGCTGATCACCCTCCCGGAAGTAAAGCAGGTTACCGGATTTGAGAATTATCGTGTCCTCCCCCTGTCTTCGGACTTCGGATAATCCCACAATACTCCATCGTAACCCGCTCAACTCTTCCTCCAGTTCGATGATCTTCTCGTCGGACCGGAGTGTACGTACGTTATAGGTTGCCAGGTCCTGTCGTCGACGGTTAAACGTTCCCGCCCGGAGATTCTTAGCACCCCTGACCCCCGGGCTGCGCCCACGCCCGTCCACGTCAACACAACCACTGGGGTCGCCGGGCACTTGGGGCCTGTGCGTATTTCTATGTTGCATTGGGGGGGGGTTCGGACCATAACCCGCCACGCTGGTCCAGTGCGTGTTGGCGGGTCGCCATATCCTCGTCCGTTTTCCAGCAGGGTGCACCACGTGCAGGTGAGGTTGGCTTGGGTCCCGACAGATGTTGGTTGGGACCCCGTATACACCCCTATAAGACTAATACTTTTGTCTAAAAAAAATAGTTTTACAACATGATATTTTTTCGCTTGTTTTCTCTACTCCTTTGAAACGGCTTTGATCTTGGGTTGTAAACGAAGGCGCTACTCCTTTACCTGCAGGTGAGATAGCGGTCAAGCGCGAACCTATCAACAATAAAAAAAAAAACCTGCAATAATAATGGGCTGAGAGGATAAGAGACCGAATTATTGCTATCTCTCTCACTCTCGGTTGTTTTCATAAATTAACCTTAGGAATGAGAAAATAGGCAAAAAAAATCGTCATATAGCTAATTTTAAGAATTTTCTACCTCGCAGTTTTTGAAGGCCGATTTAAGCCAAAGTAGCCCCATTAAGTGCTATTTTTTTATGATTCTGAAAGCTGAGAGTCTGGCGCATTCTTGAAGCCTACTTAGGAACCATGAAGTCTCCTGTTTAAATTTTTTATTTAAAGTTGAAAAGCTAAGTCATAATTTCACGAACGTAAATTTTTCACTTTAGACCAACTTTTTCATAACTTCCATCACAGTTACGAAGCTGATTATTTTATGCATAAAAGTACTACTCATGAAGATTCAGTTGCAAAAAAAAAATCTCGACAAAGCCATGTACTTTTTTTTTTTAATTTTTAGATTGGTCTGGTCGATCATTCTCATAAAATCAGAAAAAAATTCATAACTCGAAAACTATGAAAAGTCGCGGAACATACATGGGGGTGATTCGGATACCCCACGATACGAGGGACCTAAATTTTATTTTTGGACGTCAATGTTCTGGCCACCCTGTATTTACACAAAAAATTGCTGGTTAAGTGTTCTTCAGAATGTACGTAGCATATGTAAATCAAACAATATTTCGCAAATATTTATTTTTTTATTATTATTGATAGGCTCGCGTTTGACCATTATCTTACCTGATGGTAAGCGATGATGTGGCTGACGATGGAGCACGCTGGCCTAGAAGTAACAATGGATTTATAGGTCAGCGGGCCTCTTTCCGGCGCAGCTGGCCGGAATTAAATGCACAGATGCTCAGGTTTGTGTGGATTTAATTCCGGCCGGATGTTTAATGGACTATGTGCCTTAAAAGCAAGGTTCTAAGCAAATAAACCACCCTTTTATCTCCCCCTTTTCACAATGTCACAATTTCTTTTGACTCTGTACATTCGAAATAAAAGAAAATACATATTCATATTTGTAAAGCTTTTTCCCTAAATTGTACAAAGGACGTATAGGGGGCGCCACTGGTAGAACTTCCGGTTGTCATAAAAAGGGAAAATTTACATTAACAGCTCCGTCCTTTCTTTCATATGCTAAATATTATTTAAAAAAACCGGCCAAGAGCGTGTCGGGCCACGCTCAGTGTAGGGTTCCGTAGTTTCCCGTCCGTCACAATAAGTGTACCCACTTATGAGTTTAACAAAATGCTTGCATATACGATTATGCTACAAACTTAATCCAGAAATTATTTTGTACAACCTTTTTGTCTTTTTTGTACAAAAACTGTTCTTTCCATCAAGTTCAAAATAATTTTCCTAGAAAGTCCTTATAAAGTTCTACTTTTCCTATTTTTTATATATTTTCTAAATTTATGGTTCAAAAGTTAGAGGGGGGGAGACACATTGTTTTTTACTTTTGGAGCGATTATTTCCGAAATTATTGACATTATCAAAAAATGATTTTAGTAAACCCCTATTCATTTTTAAATACCTATCCAACAATATATCACACGTTAGGGTTGAAATTAAATAAAAAATCACTTTCCACTTTACATATAAGGGGGCTACCCTAATAAAACATTTTTTTCCAATTTTTATTTTACTACTTTGTCGGCGTGATTGATATACATATTGGTACCAAATTTCAGCTTTCTAGTGCTAACGGTCACAGAGATTAAGCGAGGACGGACAGACAGACAGACAGACGGACAGACAGACATGGCGAAACTATAAGGGTTCCTAGTTGACTACGGAACCCTAAAAACCGGCCAAGTGCGAGTCGGACTCGCCCATGAAGGGTTCCGTAGCAGCAAGTAACATAATATAAAAGTTCTTGTAATGTGTTGTAACTTTGATCGATGTTTTAATAATAGTGTATTTTTTTCGAATTATGACGCATTAAAAAAAAACTACTTACTAGATTTCGTTCAAACCAATTTTCGTTGGCAGTTTTTATAGTAATGTACATCATATATTTTTTTTAGTTTTATCATTCTCTTATTTTAGAAGTTAGAGGGGGGGGGACACACATTTTACCACTTTGGAAGTGTCTCTCGCGCAAACTATTCAGTTTAGAAAAAAATGATATTAGAAACCTCAGTATCATTTTTGAAGACCTATCCATAGATACCCCACACGCATGGGTTTGATGAAAAAAAAATTTTTGAGTTTCAGTTCTAAGTATGGGGACCCCCAAAATTTATTGCTTTTTTTCTATTTTTGTGTGAAAATCTTAATGCGGTTCACAGAATACATCTACTTACAAAGTTTCAACAGTATAGCTCTTATAGTTTCGGAAAAAAGTGGCTGTGACATACGGACGGACAGACGGACAGACAGACAGACAGACAGACAGACAGACAGACAGACAGACAGACAGACAGACAGACATGACGAATCTATAAGGGTTCCGTTTTTTGCCATTTGGCTACGGAACCCTAAAAAGGCTTTTTGAAGTTATTTAGCTTATTTATTTTCAATACACTTACTGGATATCCGCTCTTATTCCTACCGCTTTTAGGCACGTAAATTACTGTTTTCCGCACTAGTGCGGAAAAGTGCGTGAGCTCTCCCTGCCACAATTTATCGTATCAGGCTGGCCCTCTCAGCCAAACTCAGCTAAGTGTGCATGTTCTATAATAAGGTAACATTGCAAAATAATTCCAATAAGCCAAGTTCGGGCTTACCTTCCCGCTTCATCATCAGACCAGAACGATATATTCTCCCCTCTTCTTTCAGTTAATCATCGACTACACGTATAAACAACGAAATACTTGTTACGACAATTCTGCTGTGATCTTATGAGAAGTTCCGATCCGTATCTTCGAAATTCATCATCAGATCATAACAATATTTGTATGAGACCAGCTTGGAAGCATAAACTTTCAACCAAAAAAATAATTTTCAAAACACTTGCTCAGAAAGTGACTATAATTGCATTACACTTAGGCATATAATGTAGCTTGTAACCAAACTGTGACTTTTTGATTACCATTTGCACAAGTGTGATAATGTAGTGATAACCTTTTTTGTTAAACCTCTGTTCTCAAATCAAACATTGAATCCGAAAAAAAATATACATTAGGTATGGCGTTCAATAGAACAAATTAGTGTCTTGTTTGCTTACTTTATGCTGATTTGTGTTTCAATAAACTATTTTAACTTTTACATGTTTAATAAATAAAACTTTCACAAAATAAAAATATTTTTTCTGTTTAAATAAGTAACCTCATTCTTATTTTTATTATTCAAACAGCCTAGCTAGAGTAGCTAGTCTATGGCCGCCATTTGGGATGCGCGCGCGAAGACGTAAGAACAATTTTTTGCCGCCATACTACAAAAAAAAAAAAAAGAACAAAAAAAAAACAGAAAAAAGAAGAACAGTTTTGCTCATATAGCAATAATAAATTAATTTGTAAAATTTTTCTTCTCAAGTGTGTCGAAAAACGTCGTATGATACACGCGAATATTGGCGATTACCGTCCTCGGCGGAAAAAAAACCCACCTCAGCGGTAATCACCAACATTATACACTTGTATCATAATGTACTATTTCAAAATCGGTCCACAATTGACTAAGAAATCGGGGAATATATATAAAAAAAATACATTCAGCCGAACATAGAACCTCCTTATTTTTGAAGTCGGTTAATGAGTTCTTGTCTCATGAAACATTTAGAACTAACTGAAATTATAATCTTTATGAAATACCTATATCGTCTACTCACTGATGTCTACATTCGGCGTAATTTTAACTATTCGTTGTCAGTTAGTTATTGGAACTCATCTTAAACTTAACTCTGATAATACAAAAAGAAACAATAAGATTCATTCTTTGTAAAATCAAAGTGATAGCGTCTCGGCTTACTGCTTACCCTCCGTGTTATGCAGTGTTGTGTATTACTTGTACAGTCAGCTGCAAAAAGAGGTGAACAGTTGCAAAAGCCGATTTTCTTCTTTAAAAAATATAGGTACATCTACACTAATAATAATAATAAGTTTTGTTTGTAGGAGGTAATCTCTGGAAATACTGGTCCGATTGCTAAAATTTTAGCACCGATAGAAAGCTGCTTTATTCCTGAGTGACCCGCAGCTTCGCCCGCGTACATAAAATATATAGCCTATATTTTATGTACGCGGGCGAAGCCCAAAAAAAAACAAATAATCATAAAAACCAAAAAAAAAAACTTTACCTCTTTATAATATTAGTAATTATAGACCACCGAATTCAGTGTAAAAAAAACACTAAAAATTGCCCAATAACTTTTATATCGGAACTCGGTGCTACTTAGCCGACCTATATCTAGTCTCTTAAATGCAATCGAAGCCGCTGGCAGAAGCTAGTGTAATATATTTATGTCGCTGACTGTACAAAGAGCAGTTCAATGAGGATCATTTGCAGGATTCCTTCCGAGCATTTTATGAAAGTAGGGAGCCTCGGGCGAGTAAGACGACCATGTTTTAAGGCAAGACAGTCTTGGAATCTGGCCTAATATAGCGAAGCTGAAGATTTTTGAATTTTTTTGAATTAGGTTCGAATTTGGCGTATTGTTTTTAGGGTTCCGTACATCAAAAGAAAAAGTTCTGAGTTAACAAAAAAAAAGATACGGCCGTTTATGTCTCAAGAACGTGTATTTTCAAGGGAACCAAAATTCATAAGGTACTTCTCGTTGACCTAGAATCCTGAAATTTGGCATGAAGCAAGGTCTCATCGCACAAGGATCGGAAAAAATCTGAAAACTGTAAATTTATAGTTGTGCCACAAAAAAAAAAAAAAAAATTTTCTACGTTTCAGAAAAATCTTCGTAACTCAATTCGGGAATTGAACTATTTTCACAGGTAACTTTGTACGGAACCCTCAGAGCGCGAGTCTGACTCGCACTTGCCTGGTTTTAGTTTTTTTTTTTATATATTACTGATAGGCTCGCGCTTGACTTCTATCTCACCTGATGGTAAGCGCTAATGTGGTCGACGATGAAGCACGCTTGTGTAGAAGTAACTTATTTACTCCTTAAACTTAAAAAGACTTTTACAAAAAAAAATATAACCGACTTCAATGTTAAAAAACACTGAAAAGTATCAAATAACTTTAATTTCGAAAGTCAGTGTTGCTATAATAGTTTTGTCTCTTCGTTATTTAACACCGACTTCCGAAATTAGAGTTATTATTTATTTATTTATTTATTTATTCATTTATGTACACACAAACACTTAAAAATGAAATGGTCAAATACAGATAAAAGAGTACAAAGGTACTGCTTTTCAGTGTTTTTTAACATGGAAGTCGGTTAGTTCGATACATCCCCCCCCCCCCCTTTTCTGACAGTCAGTCATCGACTACACGTATAAACAAAGCAACTTTACTTGTAACCAAAGTTCTGCGGTGATTCTATGAGGAGTTCTGTTCCATATCTTCGAAGTTCATGATCAGATCATAACAATATTTTTATGGGACCAACTTGGAAGCATAACCTTTCAATCAAAAAAAGAATTTTCAAAATCGGTCCAGGATTGATCGAGATATCGGTGAACATAAATAAAAAAAAAAAAAAACATACATTCAGCCGAACATAGAAGTCGGTTAAAACTCCTTTTTGAAGTCGGTTAAAAAATTAAACCCTGCCGAAGTCAGCGGACTTCGGCAGGGTTTTTTTTATTATGCATAGGCTCTCGTTTGACCACTATCTCACCTTATGGTATGTGGATGTCATCTGGATGGTAAAATACCCACCGAAAAAAAAAAACCTGATGGTAAACGATTAAGTGGCCGAAGATGGAGCACGCTTACCTAGAAGTAACCTATTCATTCTTGACTTAAAGACCTCGAGGTCGTAGCTATCAAGAAACAAAGAATCCGGTAAGGAATTCCTCTCCTGACTTCTGTCATGGTCACCCGACTACCTCGCTAGCGGCGTCGTCTTCTCGTCTCGAATGAGCGTTTCCGCTCAATAGCCTCTCTATATTATATCCTTCAGAAAAGTCCTTAAACTGAGGATTGTACTCAAATTATTGTGGTTTAGAGGTATTGCCTGTGGGTGCGTTGGAATTGGTTTGAATCGAATAAATTTATATATTGGCCAGTGGCTACAGTAACTGTAGTTATGTTTGCTTGTCTAGGCGTTTGTTTGTAAGGTTTATCACACTCAGGCGATTATAACACTGCCACGCACCACGCAGCGTAGCGTGTAAATGCGTGTTTTAACGTTGCTTGTAAGTATCTCCGTAAAAGTAGCCTAAGTTACTTCTTATAACGTCAGCTTCCACTGATAACTTCAATGCTATCTCGATCATGGAAGAAACCTCCGAGCTTAGCCCTGTCTTTTAGCTATCTTACGACATGTTGGTCGCGGGTTCAAACCTGGCCAGGCGCATTACTTTGTGTAATTTATTTCATCACCACTACTCTCAAAACAGTGAAGGGAAACATCGTGAGAAAACGGACATGTCCTAGAACCAAAAATTCGAAGAGATGTGACATTCTCTCACCCGCACAGGGCTCGCGTGGTGGATTACGGCCCATTCCCTCTCCTAGAGAGGAGGCCTGAATCCCAACAGTGGGAACATGATAAGGCCAACTATGCTATGCTATGCTAGCTCTCTCTATTCGCTCAAATGCGTTTACTTTTAATCTAACTTTGGTCAACACACGACACAATTTTATACCCAGGCCAGAAATAAATCCCTGCGCCCCCCACAGCTATTAATATCAATTATAATTCGGAAACAGTTCACCAAATACTGTATTATTGCTCACTTTATCAAAGGAGGGACGGTAGGGGATGATAAGAAGGTTTCCTAATAGCCAATGAGGAAAAAGATGGAACTAATTTAAAAAATGCGGTGTCGCTTATTGCTGGTGACTTCTTATTACAGCTTGGAAATTGAACTGTAAAAGATGAGTGTGTATATCATAGAATTATTCACAAATACTGTTTTTAGGGTTCCGTAGCTTAAAAGGAAAAAACAGAATTATAGGAGCACTTTGTGGTCCGTCTGTCTGTATGTAACCCTTTCTATCGGGAACACGTATAAGTATCAAGTTAAAATTAAAACTATTCAGTCAGGTCTGCAGTCCCTTGAAGCTGTGAAAAAATTCTCTAAAAAAATCTTCTAAGTTATCAAAAAAAAAGATACGGCCGTTTATGTCGCAAAAAACGGATGTTTGGACGCTCTCAATGCAATCATAATTCATAGCGTACTTTCCGTAGACCCAGAATCCTAAAATTTGGCATAAAACAAGGTTTCATAGCACTATAATATAGCAGATATAAATCTGAAAACAATAAATTTGTTGTTAAGTCTCCAAAAAAAATTTACTTTTATTTGTGATTCGGAAAAATCTTCGAGACTTAATTCTGGAATTTAACTATTTATATAGGCAAGTTTGTACGGAACCCTGCCCACAGTGCTGCGTCTCTAGGAGAGGGAAAGAGCCGTAATCCACCACGCGGGCCCAGTGCGGTTGGTGGATGTCACATGTCTTCGAATTTTAGCTTTAGGACATGCCGGTTTCCTCACGATGTTTTCCTTCACCGTTTTAAGAGCAGTGGTGGTGAAATAAATTAAACAAAGTAATGCGCCTGGCCGGATTTGAACCCGCGTCCTACAATTTATAAGTCGTGGCCGTTACCATGCAACCACCACTACTCTCTGTCTTTAATGCAACGGAATTATTCAGAAAAAAAAGCAGTGGAGGAGAGGCAATCAATTATTAATTTCAGCAGCCTTTCTCACCAAAATTCCACCAAAAATCCGACCCCATATTTTCGCCTACCAATTTGCCAAATAAATCAAAAGGACAGTTTTCAATAAGTTTGATCAATTATCCGCATCGCACAGCCTGGCTGCCAGCCAAGCCCGCAGTGGACGCAGCGCTAAGGGGCATTAACTGTGCAATCTAGGGGAAGGAAATTAAATAGCACTATTTATTAGGTGTCTGCTAACGAAAACCGAGAAGTGAGAGAGAAAAACGAGTGGTGAGATATGGTGAGAGGAAAAGATAACTTCAATTGCTGAGTTGGTGACCCTTTCGGTTCAGGCACAGTCACTGCAACTGTATTGTTATGTCTGTACTCTTTTTTTATTATTTTTTATGTTGTTGTATATTGTGTTGCTTGCGCCGAATAAATGCTATTCTATTCTATTCTATTTTTTATAAAGATTTGATTAGAGTTGCGTGAGAAGCCAGAACGGAACCAGCTGTATATTTATTTTTGTTTATTCGGTTTTATTTGATACTAGTTGACCCGGCGAACTTCGTGCTGCCTAACAGTCAGTGAATGTAGTATATCTTTCGATATAGTCAACCGATTGCGGTGAAACAAAGCCTAATTAATATACCAAGTTGCACACAATTTAAATGTATAAAAGTTATCAATATTTTACGAGTTGCGCGCTCAACTAAAAACTTGTACAGAATTATTATAATTATGCATAAATTAGACGCTGCCAGAGTGTTTCTACTGTTTTTTTTTGTTCCGTCTGTGTGTCTGTTTGCCCGTCTGTCATCATGCTGTATCTCATGAATCATGACAGTTAGCCAGTTGACATTTTTACAGATGATGTATTTTTGTTGCTCTATAATAACAAATACTAATAAAAAAAGAATAAAATAAATATCTCCCTTACAACAGAGGTGATATATCTATACATATAAATAAAATTGGAGTGTCTGTTTGTAATATTGAAATAACTGCTTTTTACTACATGCATATGAATATATATACGGTACATACACCAAAATAACATTTTTTTACAATTTTTGTCTGTTTGTTTGTCCGGGCTAATCTCTGAAATGGCTGGACCAATTTTGACGGGACTTTTTTGGCAGGTAGCTGATGAAACAAGGAGTAACATAGGCTACTTTTATTTTAGAAAAAGTAAATTCAAAATCCTGTAGTCCACGCGAACAAAGTCGCGGGCACAGCTAGTTTGCAATATTTTGCTGCGAACAGTACGGAACCATTCGTGAGAGAGTCCGACTCGCACTTGACAAAATAAATATCTATCACTTGGGTATCTCTACTTTATCGAAGACGTTTCAACTCCACTACAAATAACCCATTCTCTCCCAACTCGAAGTCTCACTGAAACAAATGAGAAATAGTTTTAAATAGTTGTGGAACTAGTAATTATTTGAAGTAGCACAACTTGCTGCCGTTCGGCGAATAGTTTTACTTGATAGCTTGCAAGACGGAGGTACAGGCGCGCAGACAAGTGCCGAGCTTAGATTGCTTTTGTATTTTACCTGAGTAGGTTCTTTCCCTTGTGTATTAATCTAGAATTTAGATCAGTTATCTTGGTACAAAGTCTCATCCAAACTTCTAAAGTTTGTACCAATCAAATCAAAATCAGTAGAGAAAAGGAGGAGGCCGCACGTTTAAGTCAACGGCACACACCAGCCGCCGCTGGGATTCCGATCCCGATTACCGGCTACCGTAGGTGCGGGCTTGCGGACGGCGAGCTGTGGGTAGCCGACCGTATTGTTCCACACGCTCCTCAAAGAGTTGTCAGCAAATCGTAGGAGAACAGCAGGGTTGAAGCCTATTGGGGCTTGAAGATTCGGCCCCGGTATGGAACGCAACGAAGGAACAGGAGTGGGTTTTTTAGTCAGTAAAAGTCTGACACTATCCCCCGCTCCGTCCAAGAGCGCGGAGATGTCATTGGATGATTTTACCACCTAAAAAAAAATAAAGATGTATTCATCTCTTTTCTAAACTAAAACAAATTGACTTCACGTTTTTCTTAGCCGCACCGCAAGGAAGAAACGTACGAGGTCTATTAGACCTCGTTCTGCACTGAACGTGTTAGCGTGGTTATTTTAAGGAACACTAACTCTCCATATTAAAGGAATGCACAGCTAATAAAATTAGAAACATATAAAGTTACCGCTCAGAAACCGATTTAGCTCGTATCGATAACTGTTACTTGATATTTAAGTTAACTGAAATAAACTCGAGAACGAATGGAATGCGAGTGAATGGAATGAATGAATGAATGAACAGAGGAATGAGAAGTTGTGTCTGTTTGCAATTAGGAGACAAAAATTGGTTGAGTGATATTTATGATTATTGTGACGAACGAGCATTTATTTTTTGCTCATGCCGAAGAATGGAATTCATATGAATGAAATTTTGTGAAATGAATGTTTGACTGTATTTATACATATGAATTATTTAATTTCATGTAATAAATATATTACATTTATAACATGAAATTGAACCAACTATCTGTATTTTTGTATTATTATGTTATATAGCCAAAAAAAAGCTAAGAAAACTAAGGTTGCCGACATAGCACGAAGAATTGCCAAACTCAAGTGGCAATGGGCAGGGCACATTGCTCGCAGAACAGATGGCCGTTGGGACCGAAAGGTTCTGGAGTGGCGACTTCGTACCGGAAGACGCAGCGTTGGAAGGCCTCCTTCAAGGTGGACCGATGACCTGGTGAAGGTAGCGGGAAACTGATGGATGCGGGACGCACAGGAACGTTCGATGTGGCGACGCTTGGGGGAGGCCTATGTCCAACAGTGGACGTGTATCGGCTTAAATGATGATGATGATGATGATGTTATATTAGATATTATATTCAATCAAATCTTTATATTATTTACCTTTTGCCGAAGCCATCTTGGTAAGTAAGTGTAAAATCTGTTTTACTTGCAGATTCGTGTTGATGAGACGAATCGATGGCTTTATTTAACTTAATTTGAGTAAAAATGCAGATAGTTGTTTTTTGCACTACAGGTACAATATATTCAAAATCTAAATAATCTACTTTTCCTCTCATCTGTACCACTGCAGACGGATATTAATCAATGCAAATACGACGTTTAATTAAAACTGTGTTTAAACTAAAGTCGTTTGCTGCTGGCTTCGACTTCGACTTCCATTTTGATCGAAAGTAAAAGGAATTGTGAAGTATAGAAACCAGAAAAACTTTATTTCAGACTAGCTTTTGCACGCAGCTTCGCCCTAATAATATAAAATATAGCTAGCCTATGTCACTCAGGAATAAAGCAGCTTTCTATCGGTGAAAAAGTTTTCGCAATCGGACCTGTACTTCCAGAGATTACCTCCTACAAACAAAAACACAAACTACCCCTTTATAATATTAGTGTAGTTACACCTTTTTTTTATGTGGGAAAATCATCCAATGACATCTCCCGCCCTTGGGCGGTGCGGGAGGGAACCCACTATGTTTCTTCGTCACCTTACATTTTAAAGCCCTGGATTTTCCTTTCAAAAGCGAACCCATGGCCCCAGTATGCTTCGACCCTGCTGGGCCCCTACGGTTTTGTTGGTATCTCTTTGAGGCGCGCGTCTTTTTTTTGGCTCGGTCATGACGGTTACCGGACGGTCGGACGGTGAGCTACCCATTACTCGCCGCCCGCAAGCCTGCGCCTATGGTGCAAATAGACTCTTTTGAATTGTCAAATGTCGGTCAGTCAAAAAAAAAAGTGAAGCTAAGTTGTACGTTCCAAAGCTTAGATCTCTATGGAGAAGAATGTGCAAGAAACTCCATGGACAGTCTTTATCATGTCATGAGTTACAAATGTCTTGTTGTTTTAGCGGCAACAGTAATACATAATTTGGAACATTTCAACTGTCTGGCTATCACGGTTCGTGAGATTTTTTTTTTATGGTGGAAAAAATCATCCAATGACCACCCCCAGTCTTGGGCAGAGCGGGAGATAGTGTCAGACTCTTACTGACTAAAAGCCCACCCCGTTCCTTCTAGCCTTCATACTGGGGCTCGAGTTCCCTTTCGGATAACCCTGGCCCCAGTAGGCTTCGACCCGGCTGGGCCCCTGCTGTTGCTGACAACTCCTTGAGGCGCGCGGGAACAGTGCGCGCCGTCGACGACTTGGGCTTGGTCCGGACAGTTACCGTACGGTCGGGCAGCGAGCTACCCGTTGCTCACTGTTTGTAAGCCCGCGCCTACGGTGGCGGGAAATCGGGATTGGAATCCCGGCGGCGGCGGTGAGAACGCCGTTGCCTGATGCGGTCGGCCTCCTCCTTAGCAAGCATTACTGCTTTCCAGAAGTCGGGGACCGCCTGCCACTCCTCCTCGCTCCGACGGTTCATGAGATGCAGACAGACAGACATCGGAGTCTTAGCAATAAGGTCGCGTTTTTAATGTTTGGGTATGGAACCCTAAAAAAAAGAACTGGCCAAGTGCGAGTTTGACTCGCACACAAGGGGTTCTGTACCGTCTTTAGGAAAATTCGGCAAAAAAAAAAAATAGCTTTTGTTGTATGGGAGCCCCCCTTAAATATTGATTTTATTTTGTTTTTAATATTTGTTCCTATAGCGGCGACAGAAATACATAATTTGTGGAAATTTCAGCTCTCTAACTATCGTGGTTCTTGAGATAGAGTCTGGTGACAGACACTCGGATAGCGAAGTAAAAGGGTCTCGTTTTTACCCTTTAGGCACGTAATCCTAAAAAACTGTGAATGGTGCTACTTATCAAAGCTAGTTTATAATATTAAAATACCAAACTCAATATGAAATAAGTTAGTTTTAAAATCATCTTTTATAAACACGATAAATATATGCCATGACACGCTTCAAAATCTTTTTATACGTTCTATAATCTATGGTTTAGAGACATAATCCTCTTTTGAACATACACAGATGTTCTATTTAATCTGTGCCTAGTCTATGGCATACACTTATAAGTTTATTTATGGTACTTTGAATAAACAAAAAGATTATTGTGGGTGATTTTGTGATTTATACTTATGATTTTTTTTTTTCGGTTGGGAAATCATCCAATGACATCCCCCGCTCTTGGGCGGAGCGGGAGATAGTGTCAGACTCTTGCTGACTAAAAAACCCACCCCGTTCCTTCAAGCCTTCATACCGGGGCTCGAGTTTCGGATAACCCTGGCCCCAGTAGGCTTCGACCCGGCTGGGCCCCTGCTGTATCTGACAACTCCTTGAGGCGCGCGGGAACAGTGCGCGCCGTCGACGACTTGGGCTTGGTCCGGACGGTTACCGGACGGCCGGACAGCGAGCTACCCATTGCTTACTGTCCGCAAGCCCGCGCCTACGGTGGCCGGATTATACTTGTGATAGTAATTTCCGGTATTTTTTTAGGGTTCCGTAGTCAACTAGGAACCCTTATGGTTTCGCCAAGTCTGTCTGTCTGTCCTTCCGTCCGCGGAAGGAGGATGACAGACAGTAATCTGACAGTAATCGTAATCTCAGTGACCGTTAGCACTAAAAATCTGAACTTTGGTACTAATATGTTTATTTAACAACCCGACAAAGTGATAAAATAAAAAGTTGAAAAAAAAAATGGTTTTATTAGGATACCCCTACACGTAAAGTGGAGAGTATTTTTTTTTTAATTTCAACCCTAACATGTGATATATTGTTGGTAAGGTACCTATTAAAACGAATAGGGCTTTACTAAAATCATTTTTTGATAATGTTAATACTTTCGGAAATAATCGCTCCAAAAGTAAAAAACAATGTGTCCGCCCTTTTAAATTTTGAACCATAACTTGAGAAAATATGAAAAAAAATCTCAAAAGTAGAACTTTAAAAAGACTTTGTAGGAAAATTATTTTGAACTTGATGGGTTGAACAGTTTCTGAAAAGTTGTACAAAATAATTTCTGAACTAAGTTTGTAATTTAAACGTATAAGCAAGCATTTTTTAAATTTAATTTACATATTTTATTATCCTGAATGTGTAAATTCTTCGACGAGCCGCTAGTCTTAAATAAAATGTTATGAGACCGCGAAGTCAACATAGACTCAAGTCACCTATAAAATGCTCTATGGCTTCCAAGAATTTAAAAGCCTTTAATAAACTATCGATTAACAACTATAATAATTAAGAATGTAATGCGCAAAGTAAAACATAAAATAAATAACGATATCCTGTCCACAATCTATAGACTTTCACGAAGAAAGTAAACATTGTTGCAATAATAAAACGGCACAAAACAGTTCAGAAATAAACTGCATTGCGTAAGCAATTGCTTCTCGTTCAGGAGTTATGTGCTGCGCAAGTGTGACCAGAAGTTCCACTTCGATTAATTATTCAAAAGCCTGTAGAATAGGCTAGTTGCCGTAAAAAATGTAATTAGGCCGTCTTTTAGATTACACAAAAATAAGGGACACGTATTTTTTATTTGTAAATTAAACCAAAAATGACAAAGATAATTATAGCCCATTAAAGTTACGTGTAACGTCAAGCCGTGCTGCATTTTTTCGCACGGGGTGTCGTCACACGTAATTTTAATGGGCTTTATATTTTGTAATTTTTTGTTTAATCGGAAAAAGAAAAAATTCGTGTCCAATTTTTTTTTATAATCTAAAATACGGACTATATAAAATTTAATTACTTTGACCCTGGACACTACCCTATTGATAGAAAGGATCAAATAAAGAAAAAAAGTAATTTATTTAACACTCAGACACACAATTTAAGAAAATAACTTATGTAGAAAATTAAATTAAATTAAAAAAAACAGGCAAGTGCGAGACGGACTCGCGCACTGAGGGTTCCGTACAAAATTGCCCACGAAAATGGTTTAATTGGAAATAAAGTTCTTTTATAAGACCTTGCTTCATGCCTTCAGGATTCTAGTATCTTATGAATTTTGATTCCTTTGAGTCTTAAAATGTACGTTTTTTGCGACATAAACGGCTGTATCTTTTTTTCCGTTTAATTTTTTCACAGCATCAAGGAACCGACGAAGTGGCGACGCTTGGGGGATGCCTATGTCCAACAGTAGACGTGTATCGGCTGAAATGATGATGATGATGATGCTCAAGGAACCGCAGACCTGAGTATATGGTTTTAATTTCAACTGGTATCGGACTTTTACTGATTAATGTTAGACCCGTACCTTGGGGTACCATCAAAGCCACTTCCACGTGACAACCGCTAAGTTTATTTTTGCTTGCACTCGAAACAAAAACTTCAAGGGTTTGGTTTGGCGCCGCGCCGCAGGATTCAAGTAATTTTTTTTTCATCTCCACAAGAACCCAGGACACCAAGTCCGACTCAACGGTTAATTTTTTTTTATGGTGAAAAAATCATCACAGACTACCCCCTTTTTTAGTTTAAGTTCTTAAATATTCCATCCCAAGGTTGTCTGGAAGACATCGCTTTCAGCGATAAGACCGCCACTGTGCACTTAAGTTTAAGTTTCTGTGAAATCGTTACTATTTTGGTGTACAATAAAGTTTATTCTATTCTATTCTATTCTATCATCTAATGACAACCCCCGCTCTTACGCGGAGCGGGAGATAGTGTCAGACTCTTACTGACTAAAAACCCACTCCGTTCCTTCGTGCCTTCATACCGGGGCTGAGCTATCTAAATTTAAACTAACCCTGGCCCCAGTAGGCTTCGACCCAGCTGGGCTCCTGCTGTTGCTGACAACTCTTTGAGGCACGTGGGAACAGTACGCGCCGTCAACAACTTGGGCTCGGTCCGGACAGTCATTGGACGGTAGGACAGCGAGCTACCCATTGCTCGCCGTCCGCAAGCCCGCACCTACGGTGGCCGGAAATCGAGATCGGAATCCCGGCGGCGGCGAGAGCGCCGTTGCCTGATGCGGTCAGCCTCCTCCTTTGCTAGCATTACTGTTTCGCAGAAGGAGGCGTCCGCCTGGACTCAGCGGTGTGTTGTGTTTTACGCGCGTTATGAAGAGATGTCAGCAAAACTGACTGTATATTCCTGATACTTCTGCACCTCATCTGTGTAACACCACCATATAATAATGACGAATGCCCCTCATAAAGTTTGCACTAAGCGGATAAATTATGCGCTGTGATGGCGAAACGTTCCGCAGGAGGGAACCGAACCGACTGACTGCTTACTGCAAACACAGCTTGTTAATTACTGAGTCTGAATTTCTGAGTTCTATACCCAAAGAGTAGGTACTTACATTATCATTCATCATTTCTACCGCTCACAATGGGCCTCATCAGAAGGCTTAAAGACACCCAAAGGGTTTCCTTGCGTGATCGAATAAAAAATGAAGATTTCCGCAGGAAAACTAAGGTTGCCGACATAGCACGAAGAATTGCCAAACTTAAGTGGCAATGGGCAGGGCACATTGCTCGCAGAACAGATGGCCGTTGGGGCCGAAAGGTTCTGGAGTGGCGACCGCGTACCGTAAGACGCAGCGTTGGAAGGCCTCCTACAAGGTGGACCGATGACCTGGTGAAGGTAGTGGGAAACCGATAGATGCGGGGCGCACAGTAACGTTCGATGTGGCGACGCTTGGTGGAGGCCTATGTTCAAAAGTGGACGTGTATCGGCTGAAATGATGATGTTGATTATTTCTACCGGAAGAAGTGCACTGTTGGAGATAAGGCTCCCCAAAGTGTTACCACAACGAACAAACCTGTGCGTCTCGCGTCACCAGCACCAGATCATGGGTCTACCTTGTTCGCACCAATCCGTTTCCACCGGTGCTAAGCCATGTACAGAAATTAATGTATTTTTTTTCGGCGTGTAAATATCATCCAGATGACATCCCCCGCCCTTGGGCGGAGCGGGAGATAGTGTCAGACTCTTACTGACTAGAAACAGACCCTTGGCCCCAGTAGGCTTCGACCCTGCTGAACCCCTACGGTTGCTGACAACTCCTTGAGGCGCGCGGGAACAGTGCGCGCCGTCGATGACTTGGGCTCGGTCCGGACGATTACCGGACGGTCGGACAGCGAGCTACTCATTACTCGCCGTCCGCAAGCCCGCGCCTACGGTGGCCGGAAATCGGGATCGGAATCCTGGCGACGGCGGAAGCGTGAGCGCCGTTGCCTGATGCGTTCGGCCTCCTCCTTTATTAGCATTACTGCTTCGCAAAAGGAGGCGACCGCCTGCCACTCCTCCTCGCTCCGGACCATGGCCTGTACCAAGACCCGGCGTACCAATGAATATGATTGGTGGATATCATGGCAGCATCTTTTTTATTTTTGTCATTTCAAAAGTGCCTGTAAATGGTTTATCTATACATCCATATCTATACTTAATTTCTATACTTTTCTATACTTAAAAATAAAATTGGAGTGTCTGTTTGTAATATTGAAATAACTGCTTTTTACTGAAACAAATTTTTTTTACAATTTTTGTCTGTCTGTCTGCCTGTCTGTTCGGGCTTATCTCTGAAATGGCTGGACCGATTTTGACGGGACTTTTTTTGGCAGGTAGCTGATGTAATAAGGAGTAACATGCTTTTATTGTAGAAAACATACATTCAAAATCCTGTAGTCCACGCGAACGAAGTCGCGGGCATAGCTAGTTTGAAATAAAATGCTTTGTATCTTTGAATCTTCATCAAACGTATCCATAGCAACATAGCACTTTAAAAGAGACTCTGACCCCTGAGTTTGTTTCGGTGTTTCTTCTCAGGGTAGTCAGCTAGGAAACACCGGCCTCATCTAGCATTAATTGACGAAAAAAAAAAAAAACTGACGTGTAAAAGTGTTTTTATAAAACCTACTTGCAAAATAAAGATCATTTATCATTTAGCATAGCACATCTGTGGTGGAAAAGCACCCTTAGGGGTGAAACCCTTCTTAGTGGTCGCCTACGTCATAATTACAATTACCGGCACGGATCTTGAGCGCTGGCTTCAAGTTACGCACAAGTCAAATAATCGGTCTCTTTAGAAGTGCGAAGTGAGACGCAGGGGCGGGGAGTATCAGTGATTGGCTCGCCGCGCCATCGTGTCATAGACGTCACTCCTGATTCCCTGCCTTGCTGCATGTATCTAACAACGAAGACGATTGGCTCGCCAATGTATGGAATGCGCAAAGCGATTCCCACTCAGACGCCGAGCGCTCAAGATCCGTTCCGGTAATTGTAAAGGAAAACCTTTCTCTCCTAGGCCCAGTAGTTATATGTCAGTCAGTCAGTACTTCCTTTTATCCTAACTAATATTATAAATGTAAAAGTGTGAATGTTTGGATGTTTGTTACCTAATCACGCAAAAACGGCTGAACGAATTTGGATGAAATTGGGCATGCATATAGCCTTTGACATGGAAAAGAACATAGGCTACCTTTTATCCCGATTCCTTAAGTACCTAATGCCACGCAGGCGAAGCCGCGGGCAAAAGCTAGTAATACTATAATAATGTAGGATTAGTAAGGTTCACAATATTATTTACGCTAAAAAGATTTATTTTATAATGAAATATGATTTCAATAAACACAGCACCCGCCTTTTGATCTCAAATTGGTTAAATAGATCAAAGCAGTATATTTTAGTATAATTTGTTACTTCATAAATAACTGACAAGTTTCTGTGTTTTACTATGTGTTCTATTGTGTAATCATTGTTTTAAATAATCATTATATTTTATTTGTTATGCTTAAACAAGACTGGGGCTATGTGTTATAATATAAACGACTAGCGGCCCGTCCCGGTTTCGCACGGGCAATAAATATAGCCTATGTTACTCAGGGTGAATGTAGCTTTCCAATGGTGAAAGAATTTTTGAAATCGGCACATTAGTTTTTGAGTTTATTCACAAAAATAAAATTTTCCCTCTTTATAATAATAGTGTAAATGTAGATTACTATTATTTAAATCATTGTGAATTTTTATTTATTTAACAATATTATTTTCGACTTTAACAATACTGAAACCATACTTTGAGGGTGCGGGCTTGCGGACGGCGAGCAATGGGTAGCTCGCAGTCCGATCGTCGGGAAGACGTCCGTACCAAGCCCAAGTCGTCGACGGCGCGTACCTAGTGTTCCGAACCGTCAAACCGTACGGGCCCAGCAGAGTCGAAGTCTACTGGGGTTCGCTTTTGAAAAGAAAACCGGAATGACAGGTAACAGAGGAACTAGGATTGGGTTTTGATCAGTAAATTTTGACACGCTTTCCCGCTTCGCCCAAGGGCGGGAGATGTCATTGGATGATTTCCCACTTACTTATAGAAAACTAGCTTTAACCCGCGGCTTCGCCCGCGTGAAAAAATTAGCTTATGTCCGTCTCCACGGTCCCAACTATCTCTGTACCAAAATTCATCAAAATCGGTTTTGCCATTTAGGCGTAAAGACGTAACAAATAAAGAAACACACTCACTTTCGCTTTAATAATATTAGTAAGGATAAGGATAAAAACACTTTGACCCTTAAAGTATTTTTTTTTCTGGTTTTTTCTAATTGGGAAGAACTACAGTCTTTATTTTATTTTTTTGCAAAACCTCATGAAAGCTTATTAACCTCAATAAGAATTGTATAGGTACAAAAGCAAGCATTATCAACAATATTGAACAATTCCAACATTTCAAGTAAGCTTAACTTTCAAGTAACAGTCTGTTAATATAAATTATATTACAAATTAGATCAAATATATTGAGCTCATAATCCAAAACCGCTTTAAAAACAATAATAAAACTATCGATAAAAATTAAAACCGACATCATTACATCACTATTTCAATCGCTGTTTGTAAATCCAGCAATTATACTCATAACAGGCAATTATCGTCTGGCTATCACTCGATAATCGATACGATTGCTGCAATCGACTCTACGTGAGAATCGAATTGATTCTATTAGTAATAATCATTGGAACCATTTTTATTGGCTTGGGAATCGACTAATTTAATTTTGTTGGACAACACTATCTGTTGTTTATGGTTGTCTGTTGTTTATGGTGTGTTATTGTTTTATTTAGTTGAGAGATTTAGTTTTATTTGGTTTATGAATAAGGATAATGCAACTCCAAATATTTTTATCTTAAACAACAGTTCTCAGAGCTATGTTTCTTCTCCTTCGTACTCCTCGCCATACATCCAGCCGCTATGATGGCTCCTTTACTGCAGTGCGTCTCTGGAACTCATTTTCAAGCAAAATAGCAGTTTTTTTACCTATCGTTGATAGGCTCGCGTTTGACCATCATCTCACCTAATGGTAAGCGATGATGTGGTCGACGATGGAGCACGCTTGACTAGAAGTAACCTATTCACTCTTGACTTAAGAGAAGTTGTAGCTATCAGGAAACACAGACTCCGGCAGAGAATTCCACTCGTTGGCTGTACGCATAATAAATGTGTTCCAAAAACGCTTTGTGCTTATGGGTGGAATGTCTACCATGTACCGGTGGCACAACGTCGTACGTCTAGTGGTTCGATGACGGATGGATTTTCAGAAATCTTTAGGACCTACTACTATCACACACTATTTTGGTGTACAATAAAGTTTATTCTATTCTATTCTATTCTCTACCTATTGGATTAGTTTTACACTACGATTTTCTCTCAACAGATACCACAAATCACCTGAGTTTCCAAAAAATCTACTGTACAATTAACGAATGATGGCGGCCGTGAAGTTAGCCTTTGCGAACGATCGCGCATACTACACTCTTCTCGCACACGCATGTCGCCATTTGGTTCCTAAAACACGTTACTGCGCAGCCTTCTGCGCAACCTTTACGGCCGCCATCATTTGTGAATTGTACTGTACAGAAAGATGTCTAATAACATCATGATCACATAAGAGCAGTTATATAGAAATGTATCACAGGTTGGACGCTCTTCACTTCGAAGAACCACGCTTTGAACTCCTTCAACACACTAAAGTTCATACCTCTCTTCAGAGACACTATTACCTCATAATATTGGTAACTATGGCACCCCGCGGTCACACCGAAATGGCACTTAATGGCACTAAGTGCCACTAAATGGCACACTACACTAATGCTTTAAGTGCTTCCAAAGTTGGAAGAGCAAGACTGTTTGAAGTTGTACCTTCCGTTATGAATATTAAGATGTGCGGTTTTAGGCCTGAGTGCAGAGATAACTTGCAAGAATATAGGTGTATATAATAAATACACCTATACATACATATTATGTCATCATAAAATTGTAAATACCGTTAGATTATAATCTATCTCGCGATATTGTAAATTATCGAAAGATTGTGAACCGGAACATACTGTTTACAATTTAACTCATTATTTTTCGATAGATTATTAACTATAGAAGTGAAACTGTAAATTGTGAAACGGAACGCATTTTGAGCGCTGATTGACTGAACGTCATGTGCCCCGAGTCACCATATTTATTAATTAATTCGTTTGTGGTCGAATGTAAATGCATATGCTATCTTAAGTATAATCAGATTAATCAGCTTCATAACGTTCCTTCTGCTGGGACTCAGGCCTCCTCTCTCTCAATGATGAAGCTGAAATTAATATCAAATACTTAAATCTGTTACTCCAAGCAGCAGTGAAATAATCAAACTTCTAACTAAAGGTAATCCCAGGTAGTAGCTATCGGGAAACACAGAGTCTGCGGTAGAAAATTCCACTCCATAGCTGGCATACTGCCAAAGTCCTTAGGGACATTTTTTTTTTCGACGGGAAAAATCATCCTATGACAACCCCCGCTCTTGGGTGGAGCGGGAGATAGTGTCAAACTCTTACTGACTAAAAAACCCATCCCGTTCCTTCAAGCCTTCATACCGGGGCTCGAGCGCCCTTTCGGATAACCCTGGCCCCAGTAGGCTTCGACCCGGCTGGGCCCCTGCTAAGTCCTTAGGTCATAATCCTACAGCATTCATGCTAGGGTCGTAATCCTCTACGATTTAGTCGTAAACTACCAGCATTTACAACCAAAATATACGTCAGTAATCAAAGGATATAAACGGTTTTATTGACGCCACAGGACTAATGGAATCCTTTCATAGTGACCATTGTATAATGGTTTGGTTGAAACATTTCACAGATTTCAAATCATAATCGTCCAATTATAGTGCGCCTTACCATCAACGATTGCATCACTGCTTACCATCAGGTGGGATTGCAGTCAAGCACTGATTTATATCATTTAAAAAAAAAACCGGCCAAGAGCGTGTCGGGCCACGCTCAGTGTAGGGTTCCGTAGTTTCCCGTCCGTCACAATAAGTGTACCCACTTATGAGTTTAAAAAAATGCTTGCATATACGATTATATTACAAACTTAGTCCAGAAATTATTTTGTAGAACCTTTTTGTCTTTTTGTACAAAAACTGTTCTTTCCATCAAGTTCAAAATGATTTTCCTAAAAAGTCCTTATAAAGTTCTACTTTTCAGATTTTTTTCATATTTTCTAAACTTATGGTTCAAAAGTTAGAGGGGGGGACACATTGTTTTTTACTTTTGGAGCGATTATTTCCGAAATTATTGACATTATCAAAATTATTGACATTTTTAAAAATGATTTTAGTAAACCCCTATTCATTTTTAAATACCTATCCAACGATATATCACACGTTAGGGTTAAAATTAAAAAAAAAATCACTTCCCATTTTACATATAGGGGGGCTACCCTAATAAAACATTTTTTTCCAATTTTTATTTTACCACTTTGTCAGCGTGATTGATATACATATTGGTACCAAATTTCAGCTTTCTAGTGCTAACGGTCACAGAGATTAAGCGAGGACGGACAGACGGACAGACAGACATGGCGAAACTATAAGGGTTCCTAGTTGACTACGAAACCCTAAAAACACCCCTTTTGAGTATACCTGTGGATAGATGGAGAGAGAAAGAGAGGCTAAAGAAAATATGGATGCAGGGGCGTAACTATACCATCTGAGGTCCGTGGCAAAATCATTAGATGGGGCCCCAGGAAAAGCGTCAACTTAGTAATTTAATTTTGATAAATCACTGAAGTACAGATGTAAAATATTATTTCTTATTAATAAATCGGTTAGTCTCCAATACACAAGGATTTTTATATTTCGTCTCTGAACGTAGGCTTCCTAGTGGCGTATCAGAATTAGAAATTGATCCTTTTCTTATGAATGCGTTCAATAAATCTTAATAATTGATTTGAATTTGTAGATTATTTTTTTCTGAACTTAAGGTCTCTCGGACCGGGGGCCCCACCGGGGCAGGGGCCCGTGGCATTTTGCCAGCCTTGGCACCCTATAGTTACGCCACTGGATGGATAGATTGTGTGAGAAGTGATCTGAAAGAAAAGGGAGTTAGTGATAGTGTGACGGGTGTCAGGACAGAATGGATGAAAATAAACTGCTGCGCTAACACCAAATAAAACGTTTAACCTTTCCATTTGAAGTCTGAATTAATCTGCAAATACTTTTCCAGCTCTAGGTAGAGTGAAAGAGAATGTCAGATATTTACAGACTGAAACCCACCTATGTCCTTCAGTTACAACTCGTACCCACCACCACCAAGTACCTCTGCTCCTACCACTTTGCTACCACTGCAGAAAGTCACAAAAAAAAACTATTTTTTTTTGTATTTTTTTTTTAATGTTTGTTTTCTTTTGTTGCAGAGATCTACAAGGCAACAACATCACCATCATCTTTCAGAGCGACTTTCAAAGCCTCAAGGACTTGAAAACATTGTAAGTATCATCATAATATAATGTAACTGTAACGTTTTAATAAGTTTCATCAATCACTGTGTAAAGGGTGCTATGCTCACTTCGTAATTATTGTATTATTCCTGATTTCTTTTTTTTATATAACCTCTTTTTGTAATGTGAATGTGAGAACACTGTATACTCCACGAACTTTTAGACTATTTCCTATTACGACTTACTTTGTTTTTTACTAAGATAATTTTTATTGTGCTTTTGTGTACAATATATGACTGGTCTACACTATTCTTACATAATATCTATCAATATTGTAATACCAACCACTTTTTTTAAAAAGAGTAACCATGGAGTTTCTTGCCGGTTCTTCTCCATAGGAAACGACCAATTTGGAACCGTGCACTAGCTTCTGACGTTTAATAAGTGCCCATGTAGGCCTATGTGAAATAAAATATTTTTGACTTTGACTTTCCCAATTTTAATTCTGACACTATACGTGAGGACTTGTAATTGGCTAGCTGTCGTCTATGTTTGTCTTTATTTTTAATTTGTTTAAGCTGTAAGTCCTCCAAGATGCATTAAATAAACAAATAAATATCAATGTTAAAAGTTATAAATACTTAAAAAAACTGTTGTCTCTCGTATTTTCATTTTCATGGTTGGCAACAATTCACCTTCTTCTTTCATTCGCCACTATTCAAACACTTTACACAGTGATACACAGATTAGCGGAATTGAAGAAATAGTTCAGTATTCGTCAATATACATCGTTATTTTTTAATTACTACAAAAGAAAATGGGGCTCTATCCTTACCCGTTACTGATCATATTTTTGTAGTCAAACGTAAAAAATATGGAAATCCTAAAATTGTCCACGAAAAGTCATAATTGGTAAATTCGTAATACACGCAGTGTTTTTTTTTCCATTTTGATCGTCATTTATTCATTCATAATCAATAGCCTGTACAATATATCCATAAATCGAGTGACATTTTGAGATATATACAAACGCTAATAACTTTGCTGTTTCTGAATATTATTTATTAAGACTTGACTTAAATAATAACAAGACCATTTCTAATAAGTCCTATAAGTATTTGTACTAATTAAAATGTTATGGTGTGTACTGTGTATGTATATTTTTAATTATATTAATTTAGATAATATCTTGTGTTGCTCACTCTACCTGATTCAATTTGACAGCTATGACGTTACAAAATGGCGCTAAGTCGATCCTATTCTTATTTAAATTATATAGTACAATTTTTTAAATGCGTGTTATCATTATCCCTTGTAAGTTGGGGTCGAGCTAACCCCAAGTAACATGAGATAATATGAGGTAGATGATGCTGAGAAAGGTATGACCTTTTTGGTAATATAGTTCCTGAATTTTAGCCTATCCTGGAAATATATACATGCCTGTTGGTCTTTAGTGGTTTGGTGGTTAGTAGCCCTGACTGCTATGCCGGAGGTCGTGGGTTTGATTCCCACAAAAGACGAATGTTTATGTGATGAGCACGATAATTTGTTCTGTGTCTGCGTGTGATTTATCTATAATATGTATTTATTTAGAAATATATAGGGTGACTGGCAATTAGTGTACGATACTTAAACGCGTGATTGTGCTCATGATAACAAACAATTTTTATTATGGGAGCAACCGAAATCGCGAAAAAAATATCAGCTGTTCAGTACATTAGACAAACATAAATGTACTGAACAGCTGATTTTTTTCGCGATTTCAAGTTTGTTCCCATAGTAAAAGTTGTTGGTTGTCATGAGCACAATCACGTGTTTAAGTATCGTACACTAATTACCAGTCACCCTATATAAGTATGTTTATCAGTTGTCTAGTTGTGGAATAGGGACCGTTCAAGTATTACGTAAGCAGATTTTTTTCAAATATTAACTCCCCCCTCCCCCTCGTCAGCAAAAGTAAGCAAAGCTCTCACTCTCCCCCCCCCATGCTAACTTCTTATTTTGGTAAAAGCATTTGTCAATGTGTTGGTTTCGTTATTAATATATGAGCAGTAAGTAGAAGTAACTGTTATAAGTCTACAAGTGAGGAATAGGAATAGGATTGAATTAAAGGAAAAAACAAACTTCAATTAACATGTTACGTTAATCTTACGTTGTTGAAACCTCTACGGTCCGGACTAAGCCTTTCGCCTCGTCATTTATACCGCGTACGTCGAAGGACTGGAACAGTTTGCCTGCTGCGGTCTTCCCGTCTGATTATAATTTAGGTGTCTTCAAGGCTAGAGTGAATAGGCTCTTAATAAACTAGTGCGCTTCACCATCAACGATTGCATTACTGCTTACCATCAGGTGGGATCGCGGTCAAGCACTACTTTATATCAATTAAAAAAAAAAAATGTTGATATATTCATTCAAATAACAGTCCTCAATCCATGACTCTAAATCTTCAAAGACCTTGGATGGTTGCTACTCTGTGATGTGAGTGCTCACTTTCTTGCGACTTTGGAACATTGACATTGTTCTCTTAAAAAACTAAAAAAAAATAATACATATAATACTGCTAACGAAATCACTTTATATACAAAAAAAATGATAATTATTACTTTCAATTCAATATTTTCATCTTTTTCAGACAACTATCAGAGAATCTCATCCACACGATCGAGAGAGATGCCTTCCTGGAACTGAACGCGTTAGAACGGCTGTGAGTACATTTGCATCAAACTCTCATTAATATACCATTAATTATATGCAGAAGTTTTAATGGTTTTAGAGTAATGAAATACTTTAAACGCAAGGCATTTTCCAATTGAGGAATTGTTTGTTTTGAAGTAAAGTAACAATGACATAAGACCATTTTTTTTTTCTAAAAATTTATATAAAAAAGGGTCGTTGCATTGTTTTTACTTTTTTTTAGAAAGACTGCTACAAAAAATTACAATAAATAAGTTAGAAATTATTTCCAAGCTCATCTTTTCTATTATTAAATGCGATAGCTGTTCTACAGAACTACTATTGTATTTCAATTCTAAAACCATTAAAAACTCTGTCTGCAAAACCTCATTACAAAGTTACGTCGTACAGAAAAATGTGAGGTTCCAATTTTAAAACTACCAATTGGAGTAACTGATTGCGTTAGTTCCGTATGCAATGACTTTGCAGCGTCGTCTTTGCGTTTCTTAACCTTTATTATTTTATTACAATGCTCGTATAAATTATATCTAGAATTATAAAAATTTCAGTTTTTTTTTAAATGTTATATTGCATTGTGTCTCGCAATGGCTTCAAATTAAAAATGTTTTTTTTTTTTCATATTAATATTAATATTTACAAAAACAGTTTCACGTAATTTTCTGCCATACTGTAAAACAGTTTGTCGGCAGTGTTCTTGTAGATAGTCTTCTTGAGTTACTAGTAGACAATGAATTTAAAACATTATAACAGAACTGTAATGAGATTCAATTTTTTGTATCATCTTTTGAATCAGAAATATTTTTTATAGATTTGTATAAAGAAAGCTAGATAGGCGCGTCCACACAGAGCAAGCAGCCTCGCGGGGCAATTGCCGCGCGAGAAAATTCCCCGTGAGAGCGCGGCAGCCTCGGTATCACCGCGAGGTTGCCGCGCGCAAGCCCGAGCCATTATGTTTGTAATATACACGAGTGTCCAGAGTGCGCGCGACAAACATCTTTGAGCAAAATAAAAAACTGACACTTGGTGGCTCGGTCGCTTAGTCACTCGCCCGCGGCAGCGCGCGCGCTTGCCTCGACTGTGCCTCGCGAGGCTGCTCGCCCTGCCTAATAAGGATTTTTATCTTACCAGCTCATAATTCAATTTTTAATTAAGAATAGAAATAGAAAAAGGTTCAAACTCACAAATCATCCAGCTGGCCAATATGGCTGCCTGTCAAAAAATCTTCACAGGTTAAGAGACGCTAGACTATATTAATATTTCCTTGCAGGCGACTCAACAATAACCGCCTGGGCCACTTGCCAGAGGGGCTATTTTTGAGACTAAGACACCTCCAGAGACTGTGAGTAATTGGCCTGGCGTAGCAGGCCAATGGTGTGGTCCCTGTCCCACGGTTCTTGGTGTTCACTTACCCCGGGTGGGGCTGGGCGTTTGGTTGTGGTGAAGTCAAAATTAGGGAGTAAAAGTGACTTGGCGAGCTTTTTTTGGTGCTAATTTGTTAAAAGCGAGCTAGTTAAATGCGTGCAATGCAGCTGTTGCAAACTAATATAGCAAGGCTAGGAGCGAATTTTCAAGAAAGTATATTGAAGAACGTCAATCGATACACTTGTGCTATTGTAATTGCAGTCTAGGCGGAATACACGCCCGAGCCGAGAGATAGGCCGTTTTGTACCCGAGAAATTTCGCCCACTTACATTTTAAAGTACTATTTTTTAAAAGTAGGATCAATTTTAGATGAGAATTGATAAGAGTACGAATAGGGACCAAATAGGAGGTTCTTTTTTAAGTAAGTGTCCTTAAAAAAGACATCAAGATCACTTAACGTCTTTTACATGGTACTTTTAGAAATCTCATTCGACTCGACGAGGTTTGTGATAGAGATTTTTTTCTGGATTAATGTTGAGTGGAGTCAAGGAGCTTTAGATAAAGGTGCTGCTAGAACGATTTTCAGAATTTTTTTTTGTATGCTTCGGGATATTTCGGTGTGTCATTAGTGGGTAAGGTAACTTGAAGTATAGTGTGTACCTTCTGGACTCCGTGGATTGGTGTTAGATAGATTTGGCATTTTGTGTTGTAGACATCGATCGAGTATCATATTATGTGTATGTCATGGCCATATCTTAGGAATTGATCACTTCATGATATGGCCAATGGCTTAATGATATTTCAACCTTCGTTTGGCCTACTTTCTTTAGACTTTTTATTATCATTGAAATCCTACATCAATGATATGGCCAAACGAGGATTGACATAATATATCATTAAATGTTAATGTTTAAATGATCTGGCCAGTTTTTGTTGGCCATATCATAAAATGATCTGTTCTAATATTTGGCCACGACATGTACATTGGATTGCGATAATTTTTTACTAGAAATATAGATTTTTTTATAAATCATTGTAAATCATTAGTAGATTTGAGTACTTTTGAAAAATTCTAAACAAAAAAATAGTACACATTGATTTTTTTATTTTTCATTCTATACAATTCAAAAATGCGTATAAATGGTTTTTTTAAGAACTAATATTCAAAATTCTGCATCATGGTATTAGAACTCTCAAGTCTCAACACGATTGGAACAGCCCAAAATCAGTTATCGGGCAGTTGCCCGGACCTGACAAGACATTTGTCTGGTCGTATGGGTAGGATCTTCCTTTTTTAATAGAGGTTTGTGGGCCTTTATACCCAGCTTGTCGCCTGTGGTTTCAACTTTAGACGATCAATCATCGTATACTTAACATACATATACACGTATATGGCTCAATATCTGGTGTAGATAACTTTGGTCAATCGATTTAGTATTAGCCGACGATGCATCATTTACGTCAAATGTTGTTCGACATCGATCGATGAGTATCGAATTATTATGAGTTTTGATGTCAGGTTTAATTATGTTAGGAGAGGTATATTTTATACTATACTCTATGGGTTTAGGTACTCGTAGTTAAATAAAGATAAACAATCTTGATACTTATGTCTTTTTATTTAAAACTAGCGGCATGTCCTGGCTTCGCACGGCCAATAAATATAGCCTATGTTACTCAGGGTGAATGTAGCTTTCTAGTGGTGAAAGAATTTTTTAAATCGGCACAGTAGTTTTTGAGTTTATTCATTACAAACATACAAACAAAAATACAAATTTTCCCTCTTTATAATATTAGTGTACAAGTATACAAAGATTATCTAAATTTAGTTAATTACCTAGCATCGGTTTAGGTAAATACCTAATTGTAAATATTTTTAGATAAATTTAGACAATTTTTTCGATAAAAGACATGATATGATTTACATTTAGTTAACAACCTAAACAGATTCTTCGTGGTTTCTGCCGCTTTTTTGATCGTAGAGTGTTGTTATATTCTTAATAAATAGGTTATCCAACGTTAACATGTTCTTATTATTCGAACCAGTAGTTCCTGAGATGTGTGTTTAAAGAAACAAAGTTTTCAGCTTAATAATATTAGTATACCTATAGATTTTATTTTTCATAGCCTATGTAGGTATAGAAAGATTATAATAACCAATTTCTATTCGATTTTTTACATCGTCAATTTGTAGGAATATTTTTACATCACCAATTTCTAGGAGTGTTTTGACATCACTAATTTCTAGGAGTAATATGATATCGCCAATTTGTAAGAATATTCGGATATCACTAATTGCTAGTAGTATTTTGATATCGCCAATTTGTAGAAGAATTTTGATATAACCAATTCCTAGGAGTATTTTGATATCGCCAATTTGCAGGAATATTTTGACATCGACAATTTCTAGGAGTTTTTTGATATCGCTAATTCATAGGAGTATTAGATATCGTCAATTTGTAGGAATATTTTGACATCGCCTATTACTAGAAGTGTTTTGATATCGCTAAGTTGTAGAAGTATTTTGACATCGCCAATTTCTAGGAATATTTTGACTTCACCAAACCTATCAACGTGTCAGCACTCACCTCCCCAAGTCCATAAGCTTGTGCCTATAACCGGGTTTCTTCAGTGTCTATATACTTTATTATAATTTTGTTAATTTTCTACCCAGCGCCGCTAGCACATAACAACAAATAAAAACAAACAAAACTGTTCTTTTACGTTTTTGTGACGCTTTTACTTTATTTTTTGTGGGAAAATTATCATTTTATTTGTTTACAATTTAAAAGACAGTGACAAAATTGGCGTACGCATCATTACAGAACCTATAAATTGCATTCCTAAGTTCTGTAACACAAAAGCAAACTAAAATGCATTAAGCGTGTTACCAAACAAGCGTGTCTTCAACGTAGTCTTTGACCAATTTTTTATCGTACATATACTTTGCTGTGATTCTATTGGTTAATGAGCTCAGGCCAAAGTTGTGCCTCAGAGTTAAAGTCTTAGATACTATTTTACTGTAAGTACCCAATTTCAAAGAGACCATACTACGATACATCCTTAAAGACAGGTAAACAATAGAATATATAAAATAGAATGAATAGAATAAACTTTATTGTACATAATAAAACCGAATAGAAACTTAATATCTATGGGTACAATGACATCGCTGACAGCGATATCTACCAAGCACAACCTTATAACCAAACTGACACTTTGTCCAACAATCTAAAATTGCTTATAAAAGAGAAAATTTTCCCATAAAAATGTCATAAAATCGTCATAAAAATCCCCTTAGCTAACAGTATTCGCTTGATCCATCTCATGGCTTCGCTACGGTGTGTCCCCGCCCCTTAGGGCTAACCCAACCCCGTAACATAAGCTTATATTGTACAGAAATAATTTTAAAACAGTTAAATTAACAAAATAATTTTAAAACTGCAATTTTTTTCTTTTGCTCAAAATTTAAAAAAATAATTTTTTTTTTGATCTTTTGACATTAAAAAAAACTTTTTAATGTTTTATTTTTAATTAGTGCCGAAATAGATGGAATATTGTACATTTCTTTCATTATTCTTTTAACTTTAAAAAATATATGTTATTGGTTCCACAATGCATCGCTACGATTTTACGATAATCCGTATTTATTATAAAAAAAATATATATCATAAAAGTAAAATTAACAAATAGAAATATCGAATGTTGTTGTATACAACCACTTCAAAATTTTTATTTCACAAAAAATCTAAGAATTTACATATTTTACTAATAAGAGGTTTTTTTTTATTTTAATATTTAAGTACAAATCATTACACTTTTAAAGTACCCCACTTGCAAAACTAAGACACGTATTTAAAATCACATAAACAAAGAAAAACTTATATTGTATATTTTACATCGCCATTATAGTTATAAACTAACCAGGCCCCTTAGCCAAGTTACGACTGTTTCGTTTCGATTCTCTTACTTCAAACGCTTCGAGTTGGCCATGCCTCCAGTTCCTTTGTTTTACCCCATGACTGAGCGTTTAGATGATGTCAGAATAAAGGAATTAAGTAGCTTCATTTCCGGCCACCGTAGGCACGGGCTTGCGGACAGTGAGCAATGGGTAGCTCGCTGTCCGGCCGTCCGGTAACTGTCCGGACCGAGCCCAAGTCGTCGACGGCGCACACTGTTCCCGCGCGCCTCAAGGAGTTGTCAGCAACAGCAGAGGCCCAGCCGGGTCGAAGCCTACTGGGGCCAGGGTTATCTGAAAGGGAACTCGAGCCCCGGTATGAAGGCTAGAAGGAACGGGGTTGGTCTTTTAGTCAGTAAGAGTCTAACACTATCTCCCGCTCCGCCCAAGAGCGGGGATTGTCATTGAATGATTTTTCCCACCATAAAAAAGGCCCCTTAGCCAAGTTACGACTGTTTGTTTCGATTCTCTTGCGTCGAACGCCTCGAGTCGGCCACTCCTCCGATTCCTTGGTTTTAACCACCTGACTAAGCGTTTATATGACGTCAGAACTAAAGATGTGCCAATGCTGGCAATATTGCCGTGAAGTGGAAATATTACCCGAAGTATGAATATTGGTGGCACATCTCTAGTCAGAACAAAGGAATCAGGAAACTTCGACTTATTCAGGAAGGTTGTAACTTGGCTAGGGGGCAGATCGGCTTGAATAAGCATCTAAATACATGTCTGAGTAAGTCTGGTTTACCATAGTAAAATAGTGATCCCTTATGAGAATTTTTTTTAGATGGGATCTTTAGGTGGGTTTTATCTTTAGGTGGAAAATCTTAAAACCCACCCCGTTTCTTCGTTGCCTTTCGTACCGGGGCTGAGCTACCTTTCAGAGCTAACCCTGGCCCCAGTAGGCTTCGACCCAGCTGGGCCCCTGCTGTTGCAGACAACTCTTTGAGACGCGCGGGAAATCTTTAATGGGTTCCGTTTTTTCCTTTTGAGGTCTTTTTTTTATGGTGGGAAAAAATCATCCAATGACAACCCCCGCTCTTGGGCGGAGCGGGAGATAGTGTCAGACTCTTACTGACTAAAAGACCCACCCCGTTCCTTCTAGCCTTCATACTGGGGCTCAAGCTGTCTTTCGGAACTAACCCTGGCCCCTGTAGGCTTCGACCCAGCTGGGTCCCTGCTGTTGCTGACAACTCCTTGAGGCGGGCGGGAACAGTGCGCGCCGTCGACGACTTGGGCTTGGTCCGGACAGTTACCAGACGGCCAGACAGCGAGCTACCCACTTCTCACTGTCCGCAAGCCCGCGCCTACGGTGGCCGGAAATCAGGATCAAAATCCCGACGGCGGCGGCGAGAACGCCGTTGCCCGATGCGGTCGGCTTCCTCCTTTTTCCTTTTGATGTATAGAACCCTAGAAACACGATACATTTTCCCCCAAATACTGCAAAAGTATCAAAATGTTCTACACTCTTATTGTAATGGACAACAAAGCGACTGTATTCTACAACAAAAGATATAGTTAATATACTTTCTAAACTTGACATTCACTAAATGGACAAAACAATACAATGCTGAAACAAAAAAAGCCTTATTTATCGATCTGTGCGATCATCAATTACAATCATAACAAAAGCGAAAGTTCGTGAGTTTGTGAGTGTGTTTGTAACGACTGAACGAATTTCGATCAAACTTGGTACACGGGTGGCGACGTAGGGCCTACCTTAAAATTTAAGGATTAATATCCTTGCTGGCAAAAATTTTAAGGCATAATATAGTTTGGCATAACGTTTTCGCATAAATTTTATTAGCATAATATTACTGCTGCATAATAATACTTTGGCATAATGCAAAGGTTAGGTTAGGTTAGGTTTATAAAGGCTTTATGTGCTTTGCGAAGCACGGGGAGTCAGTAATATCCTAGATAAACTAAGAAGGAGGGCATTGAGAAGTGCGAAGTAGCCGTATTTATGGCAACAAGCATTATGGTAAAACATTTATGCCTAATAATATTATCTACGCGTAATGATCATTAGGCTGAGTTTCGTTATGCCAATGTAAATTATGAATTTTATGTAAAAGTAAATTATAATTATAAATTATGACAATATATTTTATGCTTAACCGGGACTGCGGTCCGACTCTCCAACTACGAAAATATTTTTTTTAGTAGTATTTCAAATAATCAAAAAAAAATAATCCAGCAGGTGAGTCTCAGTGCACAGACAAGAACAGAGTTTTCTGGCGCAAACTTCCAAGTAGACCCAACCCCAGCTAAACTGGGAAGAGGGTTAGACAAAGTTTAAGCCTATACCAGGGCGACTCTTGAAAACCACCGGCGTCCTCTGTGATTCATAATTCTCCCCTGTAATCATTAACAAAATAAAAACGAAATTCACATGACAAAACCTTGATCCATATTGAGCAATCAACTTCATAAATTTCACCAAAACAACTCATTATCTATGACTAACCTTCACGCTGACAACCATAGATACGTTACACCTAACTCACCTAATATTAAAATGACATAATAATCCATTTATCCTGTACATCCGGTACAAGACGGCTGCCGGTGTTGCGACAGTTTCCGGTGTATATAATGACATTAATGCCTGAGGTCGCCCTTGCACATGACCTGGCATATCTGATAAAGGATAATATGGTACACGCGAAATTATGCTTTTGTAATAAATGTACAATATATGTATGTAGCAAAGTCGTCTCTAAGAGAGGGAATGGGCCGTAATCCACCACGCGGGCCCAGTGCGGATTGGTGGATGTCGCATGTCTTCGAATTATTATCTCGAAAATGATCATATCACGTTGTACTGGGATCGGTCTATCATTACTGACCGGACTATTGTAGCCAATAAGCCGGATATAGTGGTGATAGACCGATTAGCGCGCCGTGCAATGATAGTCGATATCACCATCCATAATTTTTCAATAAAAAAAAAAACAATTTTCAAAATCGGTCCACAATTGACCGAGATATGTAATGGGTGTAATTTATTTATAATATGTATGTATGAAATAGTATGTTTAATAGTTGTCTAGTACCCATAACACAAGCTCTGCTTAGCTTGGGACTAGACGGCGTTGTCTGATAGTTGTGGAATATTATTATTATATTATATCAAAAAAAAAACATACATTCAGCCGAACATAGAAACTCCTTCATATTGAAATCGGTTAAAAATCCTAGAATATGTGGTCCAAAAATGCATGGTTTCGAAGATATAATCAATCATAATTGGGTTTAAGTCAGTAAAAGTCTAACACGCCCTCTCGCTCCACCCTAGAGCGAGAAACTTCACTAGATGATTTCCTACCTTAACAAAAATATAAACATAAAAAGCAGGCAAAGCCTGTGCCCAAAGCTAGTATTCTCATATGTTAAATAAAGTTCACAAAATATAGTGTAACATTACTAACAAAAATAAAAGGCAACCGTATCTTTTATACATTTCTTTTGAAAGGAACAACTTTGAAAGACCTTTCATTTCTAGTCAAGCGTGAGAAGGATAAAAGATGCATAGTACACTGCTGGCCGAGAATACCGACCCAGCTGTGTATTTATTTTTATTTATTTTGAGGCTTAATCCTTTGATGCTGAGTCAGTTTTTTTTTTTTTATTGATATAAACTAATGCTTCTTGACTGCGATCCCACCTGATAGTAAGCAGCGATGCAATCTTTGATGGTGAGGCGCACTAGTTTATTAAGAGCCTATTCACTCTAGCCTTGAAGTTAACTCCACTATGTATAATTGGTGGAAAAAAGTTTATCCGAATAACCTATTAGACTAATAGAGGTGAAAGTTAGTGATTATAAACAGTTTTAGTATAAGCAAAACCCGAAACAAGTGTCTAGCATTTTTATGTAAAGAATCTATGTACAAAATTTCATAACTGTATCATGAAAAATCACAAAGTTATAAGCTTATTTAATTATGTTACGTATTTGTCCACACAAATACATAGTTACCGGGCCATCCAGGCGACTGAAGAGTTGTTTTGCACTTGAACCCAGCTATTTGCTAGCCCCTAACGCCCGCTATGACCTACCGTGACCTGTGTTGTACTTAACATCGGTGGTGTCCAACTTGTGACCTTTTTTAAATATTTTTGAGATTTTTTTTTTGTGACTCTTTAATTTTCAGATTTTTTCATATACATGTGTTATGAGACCTTGCTTGACAGAGAGACAACAAAGTGATTCTATAAGGATTCCGTTTTTTTCTTTTGAGCTACGGAACCCTAAAAAAACCATACCTCGCTAAAACGTCACTACAAATTCTAAATCTAAATTTTGTTGAGATATTTCGAACACATTCCAAAACATGCCACAACATAATAAGGATGGCCCAATAATCCTGTCTCCAAGTGTAAGAAAACAAAGGCGTCTTTTGACGCAGCCATGCGTGGATTATAAGGTTTCCTTCACACCCCCCCTCACACCACCCCCGGCCGACGAAGAAAATGGCTTCCAACTAAGAAATATCAAACATTATTTAGTAATGAAACTACGGGTTATTGAGACCGGTATTGTATGTCGTATATCGGTTTCCGATTGGTTGAACTGATGGAGGCATCGGTACATTGGACATCTCTCGCCCTGAAGGCCAGCTTCTACTCATGTTGAACTTTTTTACACCTCTGGAATTCCAAAAATATAAATGCGAACACCATGAAAATTTATTTTTATTAAAATTTACTATATGACCAACCGCCAGGCAAAATCTAAACATGATACAAATTACTTGGCACGATAAAAAAAAAATCGCGAATTTATATGTATATACCTCAACTTACGATTTCAAACATGTACATGTCTACGAGATTACGTCAAGGAAATCTTTGAAAGTTACAAAAAATTATAAAGCTTGTTTTTTAAAAGGGCTTCGGAAAAACAAAAATCTTTAACAGTTATTGTTTTTTTTTTATACAAATATAATATAGGTCCAGCAGTGGACGTGTTTCGGCTGATATGATGATGATATAAATATAAAATCGCAAAACATTTTTTTTAGATTGTTTATAACAAAAATTACATTATTTAAGGTCACTGAGTTGTAATTTCGTGATTTTAAAAAGTATCTTGGGCTTTAGACTGTCCGTCTAAATATTTTTGACATTAAATTAGGTCGTTGGGCGTCTTAAGACGAGGTTAAGTCAACGCCGACCGTCCGTCCGTCCGGGAAGGACAGAACCTAAGTCATCGACAGCGCGTAGTGTTCCAAGCGCGCCTCTAGGAGATGACAGCAAGACAGTATCCCAGCAGGGTCAAAGCCTACTGGGGCCATAGGTTGTGCGAAAGAGAACCTCTGGGCCCTGGAACGAAGGCAAAGAAGGAACAGGAGTGCGTTTTAGTCAGAAAAAGTCTGACATATTCCCGCTCATATTCATGTTATTAAATTATTTCCCACCTAAAAAAAAAAAAAAACAAAATAAAAAGAACCCCATAAGTAAAAATCTCGCGTATACACAATTCTATCATCAGACACCCCGACGTACGACGAGTATCAACCCATACGTTATTAAAACCATTTGCAGGCACTTTTGAATAATCAAATGTCGGTCATTCCAAGAAAAATGAAGCTAAATTGCACGTTCCAAAGCGTAGATCTCTAAGGAGAAGAACGTGCAAGAAACTCCATGGACACTCTTTTAAATCACATATAAGCGTTTCGTCTCGTCGTTTATACCGCGTACGTCGAAGGACTGGAACTGCCTGCTGCGGTCTTCCCTTCCGATTATAATTTGGGTGTCTTCAAGGCTAGAGTGAATAGGCTCATAAACTAGTGCGCCTCACCATCAGAGATTACATCACTGCTTACCATCAGGTAGGATCGCAGTCAAGCACTAGTATAAATCAATTTTTTGTAGAGTTGAAACTCCAAAGCCTTAAGCATCACCGCCGAGTTGCTAGCCTGTCGGTGTTCTATCGTCTACATTTCGGGGAGTGTGATCTGGAATTGCACAATCTAGTTCCGCCAAGTCCGCTCCATCTTCGGACCACAAGACGTACGGCGCTGCAGCACCGGTACATGGTAGACATCCCACCCATACGCATAAAGCGTTTTGGGAACACATTTATTGTGCGTACAGCCAAGGAGTGGAATTCCATGCCGGAGTCTGTATTTCCTGATAGCTACAGCTTAGGAGTCTTTAAGTCAAGAGTGAATAGGTTACTTCTAGGCAAGCGTGCTCCATCGTCGACCACATCATCGCTTACCATCTGGTGAGATGGTGGTCAAACGCAAGCCTATCAATAATAAAAAAAAAACACGCAATACTACACAAATATACATGTATATGTCTCCAACAGTGGTCACTCGATGGCATTCATCATACCTACGATCAAATCAACGCTGATATCCTCAACCATACACAAGCAAAACCGGATGCATTCCTTATATCTCTCAAATAACAGATCAACAATGACCTGCTCATTGAACGTGTCCACAGCACTAGTGAGGGGATTACCGTCGATACTTTTATATCGATGGAACCAAAGAATGAATGGAATGAATGATTTGGTCGGTCTATGTTGGAGCACGTTCGTTCGTTGTGTGTCGCCTAAGCTCTGTAGTAATGGTGTAAATCGGATTTAGTTTCCTTTGGTGTTACTCTTATTATTTTTTTGTTGCATTTATTTGTAGCGTATGATGTGTGAGTAATGATCTTTTTTTGGATTTCAATTGGTTTTAATGGTCAGAAGTTTATTTCAATGGTGTCTCAGTTTGTGTGAATGTATTTTTTGTTTTTAATATCTAAACGTTTTGAGTAGCAACACCTTTAAAATCAATTTCCATTTATAATCCTCTTCAAAAAAGAACGAAGTCTCAATTCATCAGAATCTCGGTTTGATTTATTTCTTTATTATCCACTTTAACTTATCACAAGACAAACATTTATAAAAAATAAGTGTACAATAGGCGGCCTTATTGCACAGGGCAATTTCTACCAGAAAACCTTTGGAGGGACTAAACGAAAGGAAAAGATTAACGATATGAGGAACATAGACAACTATCTATGTTCCTCAATTATTCGAAGACGCCTGAACCGATTTGAAAAATTAACTTTTTAAGCGGTCTCATGACCAGGGCAGGATGTAATAATGATGGGTTCCTGGAACAATCGAAGGCAATCTTCAAATTTCTAGGCACACTTGTAATGGTTATATTCTATAAGTACCTTACTATAGAACTTGCCCACTATTTCGGTTTAACTGAGGGGTACTTACAACAAATAAAAGCTTTTTACAAAAAACTTCAATCCAAAAAAATATTTATGAATAATAAAGAAACAAAACGAAAAACAGTAACTAAGTGTTTATTATATTAAAATCGGTTGTAATTTTATGTTAAAAAATTAAAGCTATTCTTTTGGTTTTTATTTTTTTTCAATCGGTTTTGAACTTTGTGTGAAAACTGAATAAACTAACTTCATTGTACCTACACCAAAATATAACACAGCTTATACATAAAATTAAATTTATGGGTACAATGATGGTCTTTTCGCTGCCAGCGATATCTTCCAGACAACCTTAGGATAAAAACTTAAAATAATTAAGGGGAATACAGAAAAAGTTTTCTGTGTTTGTTATTCACACATCTTGAGCATCCAATATCATTTCAGTTTCATCAATTATCGATTGCCAGATGGCCTGATGGGAACTAGGCCACTGCAATCAAGCTGATTGTCGCTATTTAAGTTAGTAACACTCTATGAAAGTTTTCAGGTATTTCCAACAGTTAATTGATGGTGAGTCAGACTGTTTAACCTTATACAGTATGTAGCCCTAATAGTGATATTGGAGTGTTTGTAAAATTAGTTTAGTCTACACTAATATTATAAAGAGGTAATGTTTTTTGTTTGTAGGAGGTAATCTCTGAAAGTACTGGTCCGATACGAAAATTTTTTCACCGATAGAAAGCTGCTGTATTCTTGGGTGACATAGGCTATATTTAAAGCTGTTATTTTTATATTTTCGATAATGATATTGTGGTTGGACTGAAACTATATCTGACGACAGCGTTAAGGCTAGAAAGATTTGTTGACTTTTTTTGAGATGGGAAAATATTTTGATGACTAAAACCCATCTATGTTTCTTCAGTTGCCGTTTGCATTCCAGGGTCACGGCAACTCATTGTAATATTCATTGGAGCCAAGTTTTAGTGGGAAATTATACACGTCTCCTGCTCTGGGTGGAATGTCAGGTCCTTCAGTTTCTCACCGCCGCCGGGATTTCTAGCTGCTGCCGGGATTCCGATCCCGATTTCCGGCCACCGTGGGCGAGGGCGCGCAATGGGTAGCTCGCTGTCCGACCGTCCGGTAACTGTCCGGGCCGAGCCCAAGTCGTCGACGGCGCGCACTGTTCCAGCGCGCCCCAAGGAGCTGTCAGCAACAGCAGGGGCCCAGCTGGGTCAAAGCCTACCGGGGCCAGGGTTAGTTTCGAAAGATAGCTCGAGCCCCGGTATGAAGGCTTGAAGGAACAGGGTGGACTTTTTAGTCAGTAAGAGTCTGACACCATCTCCCGCTCTACCCAAAGGCGGGGGATGTCATTTGGATGATTTTTACCCACCAAAAAAAAGCACTAGACCCGAAAAACTATCGATATCGATTCAATGAGGCATCTTATCGATACTGTCCCCTCCCTACCCCAGCGCGGGCGCACATTTCTTACCATCCTGACAGCAAATGATTTATATGAGTGTGACTGTACTAGCGGATATTATTATCGAATTTTTTCATTATCTATTGCCCTAGATACTGGTAGGCCCTTCTAGGACCGGTCCAATGGACTCTAAGACCGTTTCGGGTAACATAAATCTTCATTAGTCGAGTCGAAAGGTTGAGTCAGATCCTGTGCAGTACAACAATGCTGGGAGTGATGACAACACGCCTATAGGACAACTTGTAACTGGAATAATACACATCCTTACACACTCCAATAGTATTCATCACCACTGCTCTCAAAACGGTGAAGGAAAATCGCGAGGAAACCGGCATGTCCTAGAACCAAAAATTCGAAGACGTTTGACATCCGCCAACCCGTACTTACTGGGCCCGCGTGGTGGATTACGGCCCATTCCCTTATCTAGAGAGGAGGCCTGAGTCCCAGCAGTGGGAACATTAAAAAGGCTGATTATGAGCAAGTATTTTTTAACCTTTCGTATGCCGTAATTAGAGACACAATTAAAAAGTTATTGTGTCTCGCGTGGATCCACGTTCTGGACACAAAGGGTTAAATGTAAATTATTCGCGTAGATAGATATACTAGTACAAATGAATTGAAAAATTCAAATTGGTACTTGCCTGTTTTCAAACCCGTAACCTCATGCATCAGAGACGGGTGCCCTAACCACTAGACCATCACGACAAATAACAGTTTAATAAATAATGATAAGAATAAAAAACGATGGGAACAGTTTTGTCATTGTGTCTGTCCAAATCATTTTGTTCTCAGGTGAAACTAAAATAGACTAAATCATTTCCCATTACAAGTAAAATATAAACAAAGCATTTACGTTAAAGGCGTATAGTCCCATGAACATCTGGCCGGAGTTAAATGCACACATACTTGTACTGCCGCCAACGCCCGCATAGAGCCCCGCTGACCTTTAAATCCATTTTCTTCGAGAAATATTGATTTATTTACATAATGCTATGTACATTATGAAGAACGCTTAACCAGCATTTTTTTTGTGTAAACTTATTTCTAAAGATCAAAGCCGTTTGAAAGGAGTAGGGAAAACAAGCGAAAAATTATCAAGTTGTATATTTTATTTTTGACGGTAGTATTAATCTTAAGAAAAAATCATATGTTGATGATATTTTACATGAATCTATGATAAACATATATTTTTTTTCAAACCTATTGACCTAGCCGATACCGAGGAATTGTCTTCAGAAAGTCACTGTTTTATAGCACTGCACGGGAGTTAGGACCTTAAGAACATACGGCTAGAAAGATTAATCTAGCTTATAAGATTACCTCAGTTTTATTGGTTAAATTTAGGTAAAATAAATCATGGAATTTCTTCCGTATAATAGTAGTTTATGTGACTAGGGGATAAAGCAGTGTCTTTAAGTCGCGGGCGGCATGTTGAATTTCGAACGAAACGAAGGTTGCTGATTTTAATCCCGAACGATAGTGAGGGATTTATAAAATTAACTCCCGAGCACTGCGAGGGAGTTAAAAAAAAACCTGAGTGAAGTGAGGAATTTAAGCCGCCCAAGACAAAGACAGCTTTATCCCCGTGTTGCATACTCTATTTTTTACATCATCTGTGAGATAATTACAAGACAATTTGGTCGACCAAATCATATATTAGAGAAATATAAGTATTATATTTACCATAAGTATTATATTTACCAGTTCATCAAACAAACAAAATTCACTACTCCAAGATTCTATAGTTTCAATTTTCTATAATGCTCCCGTGTCGTCAGTACGCACGTTTTATTCTATTTTTTTTTTTTTGTTAGTGGCCAGTTTGAATCATAGTGATTACATACTCTTTGGTTTGAATTTCGAGTCAACTTGTTCGATGCGCCTACATTTTAATTCACAATGTTGACGATTCTTGATGCTCCAAATTCAAATCTCATTATTCCCTAGGGATCGGCCATACTGCATTATCTCCCTAGGCATATAATGACTTGCTTTAAGTGAGGTTTGTATGACGTGTAAAACGACATTATCGAGCAGGTGGTGTAAAAATTTTATTACACCTAGAAACAAGACAAATGGTCGTACTCATCACACAAACATTTGTCCTGGTTGGGAATCGATGTTTTTTAATTATTTATTTATTTAATCTCCATGCAACACAAAGTACATAGGCGGACTTAATGCCTTAGGCATTCTCTCCCTGTCAACCTAGGGTGGTGCAGAGACTATATGGTAAGCGCATAAAAAGAAAATTTAATTTTGAAAACACGAGTAAAAAAGTATACGTATTACCTATATTTAAAATACACATACATATAATTATATTCAATATAATATATATACTACATATATATTAATATATAAGTAGGGACAGAAGTTTTGAGACGATTCTGCTATTTTTTTTTTTGTTTCTTTCGAACCAAAAAATCCAAATTTCATGAAGTTTTTGCACTTTACAGGTCCAGAGTTAAATTGTACTCATATGTTGATTGACATATCATCATCATCATCAGCCTTTTTAATGTTCCCACTGCTGGGAAACTCAGCAGGCCTGCCTGGCTTTTTGCAGGCCTCCTCTCTAGCAGAGGGAATGAACCGTAATCCACCACGCGGGCCCAGTGCGGGTTGGTGAATGTATCTTCGAATTTTTGGTTCTAGGACATGCCGGTTTCCTCACGATGTTTTCCTTCACCGTTTTGAGAGCAGTGGTTATGAAATAAATTACACACAGTAATGCGCCTGGCTAGGTTCGAACCTGCGACTTACTGCTCGTAAGTCGGGGCCAGTACCACTCGGCCACCACTGTTCCTGATTGACATATAATTTTCGATTGTCCATAAGAATACTTTTGCACGGCACAGAAATCAAACCTCTATACCAACATGGCACAACAATTAGAGTCTGTCTAAAAAGTCAAACGACTTGGAAAATTATTAGAGTGAAATGAAATCTGTACCCCTAGCCAAGTTGCTAATCTGCAATAGTTAACGCTTGTAGAAAGCTTCAAATGTACGGGAATGACGTCGCCTCAACGCTCAGTCACGTGGTCAAAACAAAAGAATTGGCGGCAAGGTCAACTCGAAGCGTTCGACGCAAGCGAAACGTTTGTAACTTGGCTAGGGGGGCTGATGTAGTTAACGCTGGTTCAATAATCTATGTTGATTAAGAGATCTTGATCGTTGTTTACTAGGTTATAGGTTTCTTCTAGGAAAGCGCGTTCCATCGTCGACCGCATCGTCGCTTTCCATCAGGTGAGATAGCGGTCAAGCGTGAACCTATCTACAATAAAAAAAAAAAACTAATAGAAAGTATAAGTATTTTTTAAATGATTAAATATTATACAAAATTCCCAAGTCGTTTGACTTTTTAGACAGACTATACCCTGAAATATGTCATTAACATTTGACACCCCGCTTCCCACCCCTCAGCAATTTGTTTTTATACCAAAGAGAAACACAAGAAGGCTTTCACACAACCATAGATGTCGCCATGACTTTTGGTGAAATTGTGTCTGTGATTATGTCATAAAAGAGATGGGACGGAATGGTGATAAATTCTGATTTTCTTGAAATAATAGGTAAATAGAAAGAAAGAAAGACTTTTTTAGGGTTTCCCTACTTCAAAAGTAAAAAACGGAACCCTAGTAGGATTACTTTATTTTCCGTCAGTCTGTCTGTCTGTCTGTCAAGACCATTTATCTCGGGAACGCGCGGAGATATTGAGTTGAAATTAAAACCATATACTCGGATCCGCGGTTCCTTGAAGCTGTGAAAAAATCAAACTTCTAAGTTAACGAATAAAAAAGATACGGCCGTTTATGTCGCAAAAAAACGTATATTTTGATACTCTCAAAGATCGAAATTCATAGGGTACTTTCCGTTGACTCAGAATCCTGAAATTTGGCACAAAGCAAGGTCTTATAGCACAGGTACCCATAGGGAAAAATCTGAAAACAGTAAGTTAATTGTTACCTACGTCACAAAAAAAAATATATATTTGCAATTCGGAAAAATCTTCAAGCCTCCATTCGATAATTGTAGTTTGCACGGAACCCTCAGTGCGCGAGTCCGACTCGCACTTGCTCAGTTTTTATTCTTGATTTCAGAGTTTATGCGATCAACTCTCTCAAATCTGTTCGTAAAAGTTGTTCATATTGATCATGAGTACAATGATCTCTTTTTAAGAAAGCCAATTGGTAGTACACACGATGTTTAAGCACCACATTCCAACTTCTATGAACTATAACAGTCAAAACTGTAAAGAAAATAAAAACAATTTCACTTCATATGCAAATTCAAAAAGGTGGCTATCTCTATCCTTGTCTAACACACCGTGTTTCTCCCTCTAACATGATAAAATTCACCCTAAAGTTTGTCAATATAGTATTATTATGAGGCACTTACTTAAATTATATTATACGGGTTCCGGGGTACAGAATACCCAATTTTATTTAAAGGGGTGTCTTGAAGCTCATGTTTTTTTAGGGTTCCGTAACTCAAAAGGAAAAACGGAACCCTTATAGGATCACTTTGTTGTCCGTCCGTCTGTCTGTCTGTCTGTCTGTCTGTCAAGACCCTTTATCTCCGGCATGCGTGGAGGTATCGAGTTGAAATTAACCATATACTCAGGTCTGCGGTCCCTTGAAGCTGTGTAAAAATCAAACTTCTAAATTAACGAATAAAAAAGATACGGCCGTTTATGTTGCAAAAAAAAAACGTAAATTTTGATAAGTACTCTCAAAGATCGAAATTCATAGGGTACTTCCCGTTGACCTAGAATCCTTAGGCATGAAGCAAGGTCTTATAGCACAATATAGGAAAAAATCTGAAAACTGTAAATTAGTGGTAACGTCACAAAAAAAAATTGCGATTCGGGAAAATCTTCGTAACTCAATTCGGAAATTAAACTGTTTTCATATGTAACTTTGTACGGAACCCTCAGTGCGCGAGTCCGACTCGCACTTGCCCCGTTTTTTCGTATCTCAAGACGGTTCGAACTATTGGCCCTCGTAATTTTACTAAGTCATATTTCCAAGAAGGTATCGAGCAATATAGTACACAAAAGTAGCACTATACTGAATTTGTGTTTTTATTAGCCATTTTTAGGGTTCCCTTCCCAAATGGCAAAAAACAGAATCCTTATGGATTCGTTATGTCTGCCTGTCTGTCTGTCCGTCCGTATGTCACAGCCACTTTTTTCCGAAACTATAAGAACTATACTGTTGAAGCTTGGTAAGTAGTTCTTTGTACCGAATTAAGATTTTCACACAAAAATAGAAAAAAAGCAATAAATTTTGGGGGTTCCCCATACTTCTGAAACTTATGGATAGGTCTTCAAAAATAATATTGAGGTTTCTAATATCATTTTTTTCTAAACTGAATAGTTTGCCCGAGAGACACTTCCAAAGTGGTAAAATGTGTCCCCCCCCCCCTATAACTTCTAAAATATGAGAGTGAAAAAACTATAAAAGTAACCAAGTACCATGCAAATCTCCACCGAGAATTAGTTTGAACGAGATCCAGTAAGTAGTTTTTTTAATACGTCATAAATCTAAAAAATATACACTACTATTAAAACATCGATCAAAGTTACAACGAACTACAAGAACTTTTATATTATGTTATTTGCTGCTACGGAACCCTTCATGGGCGAGTCCGACTCGCACTTTGTCGCTTTTTTGGTAAACCTTTAACTTTTCAACCTGATTGTCTCAACCAATTTTCTGATTGTCAAGTCTTTGTTCCAATTGTTAATGTTCCTCGGTAATTGATTCACAACTTCTTATCGAGTAAATAAGTAGGTATACTGAAAACTTTAGGACTTCTGAAAAATCACCTTTTTGGTATAATGCCATTTTTTTGTGACTCAGGTGTAATGTATTCCATACACCTTGAACATTACACTATGTTGAACGAAACGTGTAAGTGCCACGAAATTCATGGCGCTTAAGACATTTTAGTCGCGAAAAAAGTTACCTGTAAAAGCTATTTATTATTATTATTATTTTTTTAACACGGCTCTAACAATTGAAGGAATGTATTTTGACATTTAATGAACTAATGACATTTATTAATTTTATCTTCTATGTTAGTGACATTTGTATTTCATTTAATTTGAGTTGTATATCCGATTATTATTATTATTTTTTAATTATAATTCTCTTAAAATTGTTCTATATGAAATTGCTGTGCCTGACAGGATCCATGTGCACTTATTTAACTACTTTTTAAGATCTTATGTAACACATGTGTTATAGCAATAAAGAATTTAATTGAATTGATTGATAATAGTTCTGTTAGACGACATAATGCCAATTTAGCGATGCAGCGAACTATCTTTTCAGTATTTGGCAGCAGTGGTGGCCGAGTGGTAACGGCCTCGACTTACGAGTTGTAGGTCGCGGGTTCAAACCCAGCCAGGCGCATTACTTTATGTAATTTATTTCATCACCACTGCTCTCAAAACGGTAAAAAAAACATCGTGAGGAAACCGGTATGACCTAGAACCAAAAAATTCGAAGACATATGACATCCACCAACCCGCACTGGGCCCGCGTGGTGGATTACGGCCCATTCCCTCTCCTAGAGAGGTGGCCTGAGTCCCAACAGTGGGAACATTATAAGGCCGACTATGCCATGCTATGCTATTTGGACAAATAGCTTCCATGAAAGGGCTTGTCTATCTCCAGGGTTATCCGAAAGGGAGCTCGAGCCCCGGTATGAAGGCTAGAAGGAACGGGGTGGGTCTTTTAGTCAGTAAGAGTCTGACACTATATCCTGCTCCGCCCAAGAGCGGGTGTTGTCATTGGATGATGTTTTCCCACCATAAAAAAAATAAAGGGCTTGTCTATCTGATTGTCCTGAATTAGTTGTTCAGCAGTGAGGTTGTTTGTTCCTCCCTAACTAGATAACTGGATAACTTCCCGTACCTAAACAACACCTCAGGCCGCGAACACACCGTTTATTAGCTGATCCTTTATCGCAGACAGTGTCAAGAGCTAACTCGCTACTCGTTCGTGCGCTTTCTGTGCTTAATGCTCTTCTGTCTGACTCTAACACCAGAGTGTTTGCTGGGAGGTGGATAGATGTCTGTCGTGAATGTCTGATCAATGGTTTTGTGAGAGGATGGATGAAAAATAAGTAAACGTTGTCATATTTGGTTTTGTGGGATGTTTTATTTAATATTAGTGATAATGTATAATTATGTTTTCTTCTTTTTTTAACTTTCTTCTTTTATTTATTGTTTCTGTATAACGCATTAGTTTATTTACACTGTAATGCTGTATAAGTAAATCTATAATATAAAAATGAATCGCAAAATGTGTTGGTAAGCGCATAACTCAACAACGCCTGGACCGATTTCGCTAATTTTTTTTTTGTTGTGTTCCTTATTATGACGAGAAGGTTCTTATGGAAAAAAAATTAAAATTAAGGTAGTGTAGGGTAGAGTAGGGTAGTGTAGGGTAGTGTAGGGTAGAGTAAGGTAGAGGAGGGTAGAGTAGGGTAGAGTAGAGTAGGGTAGGGTAAAGTAGGGTAGAGTAGGGTAGAGTAGGGTAGAGTAGGGTAGAGTAGGGTAGAGTAGGGTAGAGTAGGGTAGAGTAGGGTAGAGTAGGGTAGAGTAGGGTAGAGTAGGGTAGAGTAGGGTAGAGTAGGGTAGAGTAGGGTAGAGTAGGGTAGAGTAGGGTAGAGTAGGGTAGAGTAGGGTAGAGTAGGGTAGAGTAGGGTAGAGTAGGGTAGAGTAGGGTAGTGTAGGGTAGAGTAGGGTAGAGTAGGGTAGAGTAAGGTAGAGTAAGGTAGAGGAGGGTAGAGTAGGGTAGAGTAGAGTAGGGTAGGGTAGGGTAGGGTAGAGTAGGGTAGAGTAGGGTAGAGTAGGGTAGAGTAGGGTAGAGTAGGGTAGAGTAAGGTAGAGTAGGGTAGAGTAGGGTAGAGTAGGGTAGAGTAGGGTAAAGTAGGGTAGAGTAGAGTAGAGTAGGGTAGGGTAGAGTAGGGTAGAGTAGGGTAGAGTAGGGTATAGTAGGGTATAGTAGGCTGAAGTAGGGAAGAGCGGGAGCGAAGCCGCGCGGGTACAGCTAGTTGTAAATAAATAAATAAATCAATAGAATATAAGTCGATGGGAGAAACCTACTATTTTACGGGCAGAGCCGCTAGCAGAAGCTAGTAAAGCATGTGCCACAAAGCCATCCAATTATGCCAAGTAAAGTGTCTGCGCACTAAAAGTGTCATTTTCCCATCGCCCCCCTTAGGACGGTTCCCATGAGATTCCCTCGTGACACACAGACGGGGGCATATCTTCGCTATATATAATTTATTGAGCCATTTAATTTTTTTTCAGAATAAGGGATGGGGAGGGTCGGGTAATAAGAATGTTGTGTTTTCGTGTTAAAATCACCTGAAATACAACTATATTTTTTAGTATTGCGAAACCTGAAAACTAATTTAAACGAAGCCATCGACTGACAGTTTTAAATGATAAATGATAAATGATAAATAAATGATAAATGATCTTTATTTTGCAAGTAGGTTTTATAAAAACACTTTTACACGTCAATTTTTTTTTTTGTCAATTAATGCTAGATGAGGCCGGTTTAACATTTGAGAAAGACCCTAGGGGTCTACACAGACGGACCGCATTTCAACTGCAATCCAACCGAAAATAGCAGTCTAAGTGCAGTTTGAATGCAGTTGACACGACTGCAATAGAACTGCAAACCGAACGTGCAGTCCGATTGCAGTCGTGTGAACGGCACGCCGACTGCATCCGAACTGCACCATACCCACCCGCCCGCACGCTCCGCCCTCCTGTGTATGTTCGCAGTTCGGACAGGAACAATAAACTAATAATTAGGGGTCCGGTGTAGTTGTAGCTATTTTTGTAGTAGCTACACTACAGGTCGCGCGGTGAATTAAGATCGCTCGGTGAAAGTAGTGGGGGCAATCGGCGCATGTGTACAATTGCGCACAGAAATTCTTAGTATGTTAGGATTTTATTTTTAATTTCGTATGTTTGAACCTTAGTAACATAACTTATAATAACACTAGTTTTTGCTTGTAATTTATCTTGTAAGTAGGTAAATTCCGAAAAATTAAATTTTTAAAATTCAAATTATAATAAAATAAAATAATTTCGTTAGTTTCTTTCATAACGTAACAATTCATGTCGTAAACCATTTTTCTGGGTTGCCGTTTTAAACCTTTATTTTTAACCATTTTTTTTTTTACGACTACGTATCACTAATACGATAACACAAGCTGTACGCAACAGTACCCAAGAACAACAGTATCCAATGAGACGCGAGAACGCAACGCGGGAATTGAAGAGCGACTCTTATCTACCAATGACGTGTCGCCGTCGGCGCACACCCGCCCGCACGTCGCCAAATAGACCTTAGAATTGAAAACTGCGCATGCCCCTTCCACTTTTGCCGAGCGATCTTGATTCACCGCGCGACCTGTACACCGGACAAGCCGCTAGGTAGTCAAAATACAAATAACAAAACGGACCACTTATTTTTTAGGGTTCCGTATCTAAAAAGGAAAAACGGAACCCTTATAAGATCACTTTGTTGTCCGTCCGTCTTTCTGTCTGCCTGTCTGTCATGACCCTTTATCACAAGAATGCGTGGAGGTCATCATCATCATCATCATCATCATATCAGCCGAAAGACGTCCATTCTTGGTCCTTGTAGGCCTCCCCCAAGCGTCGCCACAACGACCGATCCTGTGCATCACGCATCCATCGGATTCCCGCGACCCTGACCAGGTCATCGGTCCACCTTGTTGGAGGCCGTCCAACGCTGCGTTTTCCGGTACGTGGTCGCTACTCCAGAACCTTTCGTCGCGTGGAGGTATCGAGTTGAAATTAAAACCAAATATTCAGGTCTGCGGTCCCTTCAAGCTGTGAAAAAATCAAACCTCTAAGTTAAAGAATAAAAAAGATACAGCTGTTTATGTCGCAAAAAACGAATATTTTGATAGTCTCCAAGATCGAAATTCATAGGGTACTTCCCGTTGACCCTAAATCCTGAAATTTGGCACAAAGCAAGGTCTTATAGCACAGGTATAGGAAAAAATCTTAAAACAGTTATTTTGTTGACACATACGTGACAAAAAAAAAATTGCATGTTTTTTTTTTTATTATTATTGATAGGCTTGCGTTTGACCATCATCTCACCTGATGGTAAGCACGCTTGCCTAGAAGTAACCTATTCACTCTTGACTTAAAGACCCCTAGGTTGTAGCTATCAGGAAACACAGACTCCGGCAGGGAATTCCACTCCTTGGCTGTACGCATAATAAATGTGTTCCTAAAACGCTTTGTGCGTATGGGTGGGATGTCTACCATGTACCGATGGCGCAACGCTGTCCAATGATGGAACGGACTTGGCAATTCTTAAAAACCTTGGAGACTTCATTCGGGAATTGTAGTTTGCACGGAACCCTCAGAGCGCGAGTCCGACTCGTTTGCCTAGTTTTTGAAAACTTTAGAAGACCTTATATAACTTTAAGACATAAAAAGCTGTGCCTGTTTAAAAGTACACCTAAAATACATTTCTTTCACTTCGCAAGTTCACCAAGCGTCACAAAGAGAAAGTCAAGTATTCCATACTCGGCTGCTTCTAACAAAAGCTAGAGGCCGCCATTTGCAATTTTGCCACGTTTTTATTTCAAAACTAGCTGTACCCGCGACTTCGTTCGCGTGGACTACAGAATATCGAATTTATTTTTTCTAAAATAAAAGTCTGCCTATGTTACTCCTTATTACATCAGCTACCTGCCAAAAAAGGTCCCGTCAAAATCGGTCCAGCCATTTCAGAGATTAGCCCGGACAAACAGACAGTCAGACAAAAATTGTAAAAAATATTACTTTGGTGTATGTACCGTATATATATTCATACGCATGTAGTAAAAAGCAGTTATTTCAATATTACAAACAGACACTCCAATTTTATTTATATGTATAGATGGTGGACTTAACTTGTAGGTTATATATGGAGAATACAAGGTGTCGTTTTGAAGCTGCAAAATATTTCAGGAGGTAATTATGTTAGTGATTCTCGACCCGAATCAATAATAAAATAAGTAGGTAATTTTTTTTTTTTTTATAACCGCGCTTTTTTTCACACACACAAACACGGAACAATAAAGGGCGTTTTCACACACACTAACTCGCAACGATAGTTTCATAAATAATGTATCATCCAATCATCATCCCGCACGCCACACCCTAGCCACGCCCCCGCGGCCATCGATCAATCGATTTAGTTTAGTGTAATTAAAAAATTAAATAACAAGTATTACTGATTATTGACCAGGTTTCGTATTTTTACATGATTATTTATGAGTTTTATTACAACCTCCTGAAATATTGTGCAGTTTTAAAACTGCACCTTGTATAAAGCAAGATTTATTATATATATTTTTTTTTTACACTAATAATATGATAAAGAGGTATTTTTGATTGTACGAGGTAATCTCTGGCAGTACTGGTCCGATTACTAAAATTTTTTCACCGATAGAAAGCTGATTTTTTTTTTTTAATGTTGATAGGTTCGCGCTTGACCGCTATCTCACCTGATGGAAAGCGACGATGCGGTCGACGATGGAACGCGCTTACCTAAAAGAAACCTATTTCTGAGTGACATAGTATATTTTACGTACGCATGCGAAGCTGCGGGCAAAAGCTAGTATTATTATATTATTAAACTAGTTGACTCAACAGAATCTGTCGGGTTTTTTTTTTTTTTTTTTTTTTTTTTTTTTTTTTTTTTTTTTTTTATATATACCTAAAGTTTTATTATAAGACATAATTAACAAATAATCACTAGGTATATATATACAAACTTAAAATAAATTTTGCAAATTAACCCTAATAATTATACGTAGGGTGCCTGGTAAATTAGTGACCGATACTTTTACACGTGATTGTACTCATGATTACAAACAACTTTCCCAAACAAACTTTTTTATTATACATTTTTTTTTGTCATGGAATATTTTTGTTATAGGTATTAGTCTTAAGTTTGCGCCTTTACCGGCAAATAAAAAGGTTTTTCATTTTAATTGGCTTTATCACAATAACCAAACATTTTTGAAATTCTCGCGCGTGCGCCTACGACTGATCAACTGTTAGCCGCGTTATGTTATTATGATAAAACGAATGAGTAAAAAAACACAGTTTCTTTGGGAAAGTTGTTTGTAATCATGAGTACAATCATGTGTTTAAGTATCGGTCACTAATTACCAGTCACCCTATATATAACAACGGTTTTTTTTCGGTGTTCCGTGCAATTTTTCTAATTTTCTCTTCATAAGAACCTTCGTGATATTTAAACAAATATGTAGTTTAAAAATAGTAAGCTTCAGATACAAGTGGATAAAGTTTTTCAATGACAAATTTCCATGTGTATCAAATGACATTTTCAATACATTAACGAAGATATAAATAAACGGGGAAAAGTCCGCTCCTACCCTACCGCTTTTAAGCACGCAATTGACCTCTTTTCGCACTAGTGCGGAAAAGTGCGAACACTGTGTGTTTGAGTGTGTATAGTGAGGATTGAGAACAGTAGTGATAAAACAAATTAGATAAAATAATGTGCCTGGCTGGGTTTGAACCCATAATCTAAAACTCGTAAGTCGGAGCAATAGAGGTTTACCATTTACAAAATTAGCGAAAAACCTCAAAATAAAGCTTTTAATGAAAGCAGAGAAAATAAATAAAAAATTAACTTTTCCTCCATTAAACACAAATTAAAAATATGAACCCAAAAGCCCCACAATATCCCCACCAATTAAGGATCCATTCTCGACTTCCGGCCGCCATTCCGCGGCTGCACAAGATGGAGGCACTTCCGGCGGGTGCTTCTTTGATGTTATAATTACTTTAACTAATTATTTTGAGTTTCCTTCCTACGAAGTAAGGTTTAATGTATGTCAGTGGGCTACGTAACTACTAATTTTACTTTGGAGGCTTTTTATGGTGGGAAAATCATCTAATGACAACCCCGCTCTTGGGCGGAGCGGGAGATAGTGTCAGACTCTTACTGACTAAAACCCACCCTGTTCCTTCAAGCCTTCATACCGGGGCTCGAGCTGTCTTTCGAAACTAACCCTGGCCCCAGTAGGCTTCGACCCATCTGGGCCCCTGCTGTTGCTGACAACTCCTTGAGACGCGCCGGAACAGTGCGCGCCGTCGACGCCTTGGGCTCGGTCCGGAGAGTTACCGGACGGGCGCGGGCTTGCGGACAGTGAGCAATGGGTAGCTCGCTGTCCGCAAGCCCGCGCCTACGGTGGCCGAGATCATACATTACATCTCTCTTGTGTCTCTCTTATGGGACTGCTTTTCCACTCGCCTATTGTTAACATCGAGCATGGTTTATAAGCTTGTTACTTCATCTAACGCAATCCAACGTGATGTTTGACGAAGAAGCAACGCGAAAAAAGAGAGATAACGCCTGAAAACTCTGTTAGCATTCGGGCATAAGTTTTTTAAAAACAATTTTCATCATTTAGAATCTTGATAAAATTTACGAGGCTTCTATTATTGTACATTTTTGACTTTTTAAACTTTTGAGTAAATTATAAAGTGTCAAAGTTCATGCAAAATAGCAGATTTTCAAAGGTCTGTACTAGATTAGTTTTACACAAATTTACAAATTGATTTCAATAGAAGCATATATAATGTCCACAAGATGCTGTGTTTCCAAAATATCTAATGAAAAATGTGTAATAACGTCATAATCGCGTAAGAGCGGTTGTATGAAAACACACAAATAGTGAATGTCGAGTTGCATGTCCTTAACCCATTAGCTCGCTGTCCGGCCGTCCGGTAACTGTCCGGACCAAGCCCAAGGCGTCGACGGCGCGCACTGTTCCCGCGCGCGGAGTTGTCAGCAACAGCAGGGACCCAGCCGGGTCGAAGCCTACTGGGGCCAGGGTTATCCGAAAGGGCGCTCGAGCCCCGGTATGAAGGCTAGAAGGAACGGGGTGGGTCTTTTAGTCAGTAAGAGTCTGATACTATCTCCCGCTCCACCCAAGGGCAGGGGATGTCAAAGCATGATTTTTTCCCACCCTAAAAAAAAAAAAAAAATGTCCTTAACCCATTTCATTTGAGGTCGGCTCTCCTCGTCATTTTTCGCCAGACATTCGGTTCTGTGTTTTCGAGTCATTCACTTGGGCTTTCTTTAGGTCATTACAGACATCTAAGTTAGCAGGAGTCTTTTTTTTAAGTGGGAAATCATCAAATAACATCTCCCGCCAGCGCCCTAGGGCGAGCTACCCTTTGCTCACCGTCAGCAATTACTTCAAAGGCTTTTTTTTAAGGTGGGAAAATATCTAATGACAACCCCCGCTCTTGGGCGGAGCGGGAGATAGTGTCAGACTCTTACTGGCTAAAAACCCACCCCGTTCTTTCGAGCCTTCATACCGAGGCTTGAGCTACTCTTTCAAAACTAACCCTGGCCCCAGAATGACTTCAGAGGCTGAGATGTCCACATTACTTCTCGCCTATCTGAATTCATTCATTAGCCTATTACTACCACTGTTTGAAAGAGGAGTCATCGCGGCTTTGGAACGTAGGGCAAATGGAGGAGCACGGGTGGGTTTTAGTCAGTTTCCCTCTCGGCTCACCCAGAGTGGGAAAAATATTTATCAAACCCACTCTCACAAAAAGAAGTCAGCGGTACCTTCGGTATTTCATTTATTTACGACTGTTGTCTTTTCGCATTATGCTCAAAAGCTACTGGACGAAATTTCATGTAGTTTTTACTAAAATACAGATTGATTCATAAGGAAGGTATAGGTGTATAACACTTGCATAAAATAGTAGAGAAAAGCTGAGAATATCAAAGGTTTGTAAAACCCTTGCGGAGCTCGGACAGGTCGCTAATTACCAACTCAACTTCATGCATTCAATAAATCACTAAAGCAACCAAAAAACATAAAATAAAATTTTAAAAATCTAATGAACAACGTAAATTCAATAAAACAGCAATATCATCACAAAGTTGCACGTCCGCCCCGGATGGCACTCAGACGTCGACTGACGCCGCACCGGAAATAACGCCGCCGCCATATTGCCCGCGACCGGAACTAGGAACTGCTTAATGAGCTCTCGAGACTTTTACAAAGTCTTGGTACTTGCATTGTGTAGTGTCGCAAATATTGGAACCTGTTATCCTATATTTTACTTGGTACTAGCAAAATTCTGTACGTGTAACGAGTATTTTTTAGTCATCATCATCAGCCTTTATAATGTTCCCACTGCTGGGACTCAGGCCTCCTCTCTAGAAGAGGCAATGGGCCGTAATCCGCCAAGCGGGCTCAGTGCGAGTTGGTGAATGTCACATGTGTTCGAAATTTTGGTTCTAGGACATGTCGAATGTGCTCTATACTTGAAGTTGTGGACGATTACGTCTACCTCGGACAGACAGTTCAGTTGGGTAGATCTAATTTCGAGAAAGAGGTCAACCGTCGAATCAGACTCAGCTGGGCAGCGTTCGTGAAGCTACGCGGAATCTTCTCATCCAACATACCACAGTGTCTCAAGACGAAAGTCTATGTCCAGTACCGGTTTCCTCACGATGTTTTCCTTCACCGTTTTGAGAGCAGTGGTGATGAAATAAATTAAGATTTTATTAAGGCACTCCAAAAATTAACTTTAAAATTATTGAAATAAAGTGCATATAAGCTTGAACCTGACAAAAAATGCTCGCGCTTCCACGAAGATACGCGGGAAGCGTATCTTCGACATACGACATCCGTCAGAAAATGCCTGAGACCGCGCGAGAATTTTTCCTCACTGTCTGCACTGACCCCTAGACCACTAATAAACATACTTACATATTTCTAAATAAGTACATATGACAGACTAGCTGTGCCCGCGTCTTCGTTCGCGTGGACTACACGATTTTGAATTTATTTTTTCTAAAATAAAAGTAGCCTATGTTACTCCTTATTACATCAGCTACCTGCCAAACAAAGTCCCGTCAAAATCGATCCAGCCATTTCAAAAATTAGCCCAGACAAACAGTCAGACAGACAAAAATTGTAAAAAATGTTATTTTGGTGTATGTACCGTATGTATAAAGGGTGTAAGGGACAGCCCTCCACAAATTTTAAGGGCTTGCTCAGTAGACGAAACTGTACAACTTTCCACAAAATTTTTTTTCAGGAAAAGACAAAAAAAATCCGCCTCACCATACAAAATTATAAACTTGATTGGACAGTTTGTATGGACTTGTATATTCATATGCATGTAGTAAAAATCAGTTATTTCAATATTACAAACAGACACACCAATTTAATTTAGACAAGGTGTAATGGACAGCCCTCCACAAACTTTAAGGGCTTACTCAGTAGACGAAACTGCACAACCTTCCACAATTTTTTTTTTTCATGAAACGAAATAAAATATCGGCCTCACCATACAAATTGTCCAATCAAGTTTATCATTTTGTATAGCGAGGCTGAATTTTTATTTCGTTAACTTAATAATCAACACAATTGATTTTTTTTTACCAAGGTTGAGCTATCGACACATTGCCATGTCAAATGTAATCTTAGCTGCACACTTCTAGGATCAACCCGGATTTAAAAAAGGAATCCCATATTGATCCTTTATTGATCCCCTTATATTGATCCGCATTGATCCTTTGCAATTTTGTCAGTAGCTCCCTTCCGGTTTGATTCTTGACACATTCCACCAAAAGATGCTGAACATCATCAATTTATTATAATTAGTGTACAAATGTAGATAGTGTCATCATTATCATTTCAGCCGATATATGTCCACTGTTGGACGTAGGCCTTCCCCAAGCGTTGCCACAACGAACGTTCCTGTGCGTCTCGCATCTATCGGATTCCCGCAACCTTGACCAGGTCCACCATGTAGGAGGCCTTCCAACGCTGCGTCTTCCGGTACGCGGTCGCCACTCCAGAACCTTTCGGCCCCAACGGCCATCTGTTCTACGAGCAATATGCCCTGCCCATTGCGACTTAAGTTTGGCGATTCTTCGTGCTATGTCGGCAACCTTGGTTCTCCTGCGGATATCTTCATTTCTGATTTAAAAACTACAGTGCGATTAAAATTGATAAATAGTACACGCGGCAAAGGAAGTTGAGTGTGCAAAATATGAGGACCGCCTTCTGTGAATAGTTTTGGACTCAGAAAAGCATGCAGATGTAATTCTGGATGTTGTCAGGAGGTATATATTGGTCCATTTTTTTTACAGCCCACTCTCTGAAACTGCAAGTAAATTAACAGAACAATTGCTTTTTTATGGTGGGAAAATTATCTAATGACAACCCCCGCTCTTGGGCGGAGCGGGAGATAGTGTCAGACTCTTACTGACTAAAAACCCACCCCGTTCCTTCAAGCCTTCATACCGGGGCTCGAGCTCCCTTTCGGATAACCCTGGCCCCGGTAGGCTTCGACCCAGCTGGGTCCCTGCTGAACAAATGCTAAGAATCATTTTTTCAATCTATACTCTTTCAGCGCCTGTTCTAAAACCAAAATAACACCAAACTAACAAAACATTTTATATGAAATCTGATTTCATTCAACGAATCTCCGAAATTGGAGTAAAAAAATATCTAACAAAAACATAAGAAAAACGCTGCACAAAATTTCGTTTAGCCGAATCAATTTGAGCTCGGAAAGATTGGCTCAATATTAGCATAGGTCTCGATTAAATATACATTTATAAAACGGAAGAAAAGGGTCTTGGCCTGAAAAGGGTTAGCAATGACTGAAAAAATATATATAGCTAGCTTATGCATGCTGCTTCGCCCGCATGAAAGTGGGTTCTTTTCATACTTTCACGCGTCTAGTCCCAATACTTTTGGCTGTACGTTGATATATTAGTCAGTCAGTTTTTCCTTTCTTATATTGAACAGCAGAGCCTTACTAGTTTTTGTAAAATACATAAATAGTAATAGCGTACATATTATAACGTTAATACTAGGAACAAACACAAGTTAGTGGTTCCTGCAACCAGGCTCAAAAAAATAGGACGCTCATTTAGATGCCAAAGTATACATTTTTATAATAAGCTTCCCAGTCCTATTCAAGAACTTAGCATTAATAAATTCAAAACATTTGTGAAGCGAAAACTTTGCCAAAAGGCTTTTTATACTGGAAAAGAGTATCTCGAGGATAAAACGGCTTGGGATTGACCTGCTCCAGTACCTACTCACTATAATTGTTATCATTTGAATGTTTTTTTGTTTTAACTGCCTTTTTTTATTGACGATTGTTGTTGTTTTACAATTATGATATTGTATATATATATTTTACTTTTGTAAATTTTATTATTGTGAATGTGAGAACTATGTGGATTACTCTTTCCTTTTCTTTTATTTTCATGATGTCTGGCAGTTTTGAGTATATGATGTGGCCTACCCAAATGTCCTTTCTTTGGCATTGTTCGTCAAGTCGTTGAGCTCCTTAGTAGTCCCTGAGTTGAGCTACACGCATACTGACAAATGCTTGCACTGACTGGACAGGTCCACTTAGAACTGTGTGGTTCTTTCTTCAAAAGACCATCTCAGGCTCAATCTGCACGGTTCTCATATGATTTGACTATTACATGTTTTGCTGTATGGACTTTAAAAGAGACTTTGACCCCTGAGTTTGTTTCGGTGTTTCTTCTCATGGTAGTCAGCTAGGATACACCGGCCTCATCTAGCACTAATTGACGAAAAAAAAAAAAATTGACGTGTAAAAGTGTTTTTATAAAACCTACTTGCAAAATAAAGATCATTTATCATAAAATAAGGCCTATGTCACTCAGGAATAAAGCAGCTTTCTGTCGGTGAAGGGCCTTTGTGGGTTTTTGTTTTTTTTTCTGAACTCTCGCTCCAACTAGAGCGGAAGAAGTAGTTTACTTGATGTAACACGTCTTTTAGCCTTTGACTGTAGAGTCGTCAATGTATCGCTAGAGTCATCAAGTATTTTTTTAGGTAGTTCAATGACATGGCAAAGGCCTCCCATTTATCCAGCTCTCGTTACAAATATTTTTGTACCACATCCAAAATTTCTTCCTCCTACTGCCGTGAACGGAGGCAATTGCAGAACTCCATCAATAATGCAATGGAAACAGATACGAAACAATTTGCCCATCCCTGCTTCTAAACGTTGGATTATGGTGGATAAGCCTATTTCGTCCCAACAAAATGAAGCACTTATTTCTTTTAGGATGAACCTTCGAGCCGGATACTCCATTTCGAACCTTATTTTCACAATACTAAAGTTAACAATAAAAAATAGTGACATACGTACCTGTAAGTTTTGAAATTGACTGTTTATTTTACTGTATGACTTCACTCACGAGAGCTTGCGTGTAGAAAGAAGGGAAAAAGATACTTTTAGTCGTCATAGAATGACAGATAAGGCGTTTTCCTTTGTTTTGTCTATTTTCGGGTTTTAGTGGAGGACCTTTTATTAGGTATTTAAGAAGGCCTTTAGTTCACAATATGTATACCTACTAAGCTTGCTCTGTCTCAACTGATGGTAAGCGAAGATGTGGTCGACGATGGAGCACGCTTGCCAAGAAGTAATCTATTCACTCTTGACTTAAGGGGCCGGCGGAGGATGAATTTCCATACAAACGTAATACCACGCTCATTTGCAGTTGGAGCATATTTCCAACATATTATGATGATATTTGGTTATAGACAATATTTATCTAGGTTCCTACGTCTTTCTTTTTAAAAAAAACAAAAAGAAATTTAAGCAAATTGTATTTCGCACTTTTTTATAGCGTAAATGGCAAAACATGCCATTTGGCTTTTCTTGTATTAAAAATAACAATATTTCTAATATTCTCGACGTAGGAACCTAGATAAATATTGTCTTTAACCGAATATCATCATAATATGTTGGATATATGCTCCAACTGCAAATGAGCGTGGTATTACGTTTGTATGGAAATTCATCCTCCGCCGGCCCCTTAAAGACTGGTTGTAGTTATAATGAAACTCAGATTTTGGCAGGGAATTCCACTCCTTACCTGTACGCACAATGAACGTGATCCCTAAATGTTTTGTGCGTATGGGTGGGATGTCCACCATATACCGGTGGCGCATCGCCGTACGTCTGATGGTCTGATGATAAGACGGGAGTCATTGTAACAAACTCGACGAGTGCGAATGATCCCCTTGACTCGTTTCTCAATTAAAGTTTTTAAAATCAATGATATAACCATAATTTAATTTTTATAGTGATATATTAATTTTAAATGATTTTCCGTGGAATGTCTTGTATATTCTTCTCCACAGAGATTTACGCTTTGAATCATGCAAGCTTCTTCATTTTGTGACTGACCTAACCTGACAATTCAAAAGTGCCTGTAAACGTTTTTTTTTTTTTTATAATTCTTCATAGGCGCGCGGTTGACCACTATCTCACCTGATGATAAGCAATAAATACAAAGTTTTCTATTGATGCTACAAGTTACAAGCTATTGATGTTACTAGTCCAAAACAAAGCGTAGCATATTTTCAATCATAATTGCTCAAAAATTCAACAAATTACTTGAGCACGTTTTAACGTAATTTTAAACGTGCTCAAGTAATTTTATTAAAATACTCTAATTATCCCAAAACACACGGTCCTTCGATCCGGATTAGTTGATAGCAATTCCACACAATTCTTTCCTTACCTAGGGCCGCCATTAAAGTTAAATATTAAGCATCAAGAATGGCGTGCGAAGACGCTTTACATTGCTATAACTGTTTACACCCTAACGCTATGCCTTCAAACTGTTAACGGGAGGGAGTGGGCAGCACTTTCGCTAATTTTAATCAATAATTTAATAAATTAACTTTGCTAGTAAAACAAGACATTTTATTGTTTGAAGCAAGATTGCAATTATTTATTAATACTTTTTGCTTCAAAACACAGATTTTCTACGTCATAATATTTTTTATCACCAGATTTTTGTGTTGCTAACGATTCGGACACAATAATTATATTCGGACACAGTGTCCCAATTGGCCCATTATTCAACGAAATGGGCACGCCATAACAATAGCGTTAAGTCCTCTTTGAGGTGTAGCTGGAGAGGCGTCACGGCTTCCTCATCTTCCGCATAACACATGTCCTCACCGGACGAGATAACTTCGGGAGGTTCATGCACTGGATTCGGGTGGAAGAAACGGCCGGGTGTCACCATTGTGCGGACCGCCCGGAGGACACGGTGGAGCACACGCGTGGAGGTGTACCCCGCTGGTGACGGCGACCTCTCGCGCCAAGCCCTAATTCAGGCCAAAGTTCGAATCGAGGGGGAATGGCAGGCGGTCGCGTCCTTCTGCGAAGTAGTAATGCTAGCGAAGGAGGCGACCGCACACGGGCCATTAAAAACGCCGCTTCAAGCTTCTTTTTGAGGCGGCCTTATTTTGTGGCTCGTGTGCGGCGGTGCCGCCATAAAGAAACGCTTGAAGTGGCTTCAAGCTTCTCCGGACATATGCTGTCGCGCGCTTCAGCTGCTTTTTGCGGCCGCTTCTAGCGTTTTTTTGAGGCCCGTGTGCCGAGACGGTAAGGGAACAAACATCCTCACACCCCTGCCACCGAGACCCCGACTCAAAACAAACTAGCATTTTAATGAATACCTAGAAAACTAATGCTTCAAATTCCATTTTTACTATACATAATTGTTTCTTATAAAACCTGTTATAACACCTAATCATTTTAATTGGACGTCGACGAATCCTTAACATGTTTTTTAACATTACTAAGCCATTTTTTTTCTCATAATTTAAATGGAACTTAATAACATCATAAAAAAAAAGTAATAAGCAATCTAATAAATCATCCAATAAGCTGGTTTTTTTTTTTCATCTAATTTAAAGGCCGGGTCATAATAAAAAAAAATATAATACTCATTTTAACAACAAAAAAATCATACATATTTTATAAATACTTATCCAGCATTCTAACGAATCCAAGAGCACAAATTGTTTTTGGCGGGTTTCATTCAAGTGAAGTTCAGCTGCTGTCTGTATTATTCACAAATTGATTCTTAATGGATATTGTGATGTAAACTTGGACAATATGTGGAATCATTGAAACAGGCGCGATCTCGGCGAAATGGAGCTGAGAATGTTATTGTAGTGCTGACTACCTCAGCGAAGTTTGCCGAGAAGGCTGCCTCGATGCATTAGCTGCCAAATAGAAAGAAAGAAAGAAAGAAAATACGTTTATTTGGCACATAGCTACACACAATGAGATAACAGTTATAGTATAGAAACTTAAATATATCTACATGGTATGTCTCACGGCTGCGCCAAATGGGTCCAGTTCAGCATGATGCCAGGCCACTACGTAGCAGTTGCCTGACGCTGAAAATACTACAAAACCAATTAGAATGTGTACATCCATATTCTATTGATAAAAAAATGGACTATTTATTACGAAGACATGGCTTAAAGGACTTAATATCGAAGTAAAAAAAAAATCCAATAAACCATTTTTTTTTTTACCATATTTAAATGCTGGGTCATAGACTAAAAAAAACAAAGGAACTCATTACACCAAAAAAAAATCATAAATATTCTGCATTCTAACGAATCCAAGAGCAAAGATAACATCGACGCAGGATAATCCTTCAAGAAAAAAAAACGCATTTTTTTTTCATGTCATCTAATACTGTTCCTGTATTCTAGGGATCTAAGTCGCAATGAGCTGACGGCGATCAGTCGAAGAACCTTCAGAGGATTAACAGCATTGAAGAGTTTGCATCTTGATGGAAACCACCTCAAATGCATCGATGAGAAGGCACTGGAGAATCTGAAGAGTTTGGAAGTACTGTAAGTAGTCATTTTATTAGTTTTTAGAGTTCCGTTTTTTCTTTTTGAGGAACTTATAGGATCACTTTGTTGAGGTCTGTTTGTCTTTCTGTCAAGTCAAGACCTATTATCTCGGGAACGGATGGAGGTTTGAAATTAAAACCATATAAGTAGGTCTATTGTCCCTTAAAGCTGTGAAAAAATCAAACTTCTGAGTAAATGGAAAAAAATGATATGGCCGTTTATGTCGCAAAAAAACGTATATTTGGACACTCTCAAGGGAACCAAAATTCTAGAATACTTCTTTATAGTAGACTTAGTAGAGGATACGATTAAGAACGACCTTCACCGGTCCGTTTAATAGATGAAATGTATTTTATGACAAATCTAGTATATTAAATAATATAACGCGGGTGGGTTGCCTAAGAAATTCCTGGCCAAACTATTATTAATTAAAAATTGAAAATTGACTTTTTTTTGGAACAATGCACAACCGCCATTTATGCCAGATTTTTTGCAGACAACCCTATATCATCGTATGCGTAATGACACAGCGTTTATTTTGATGTACAATTTGTTGTATATCAAAATAAACACACATGTTTATACCTGGCAACCCATAGTTATGCCAGGAAACAAATAGGCAACCCAATGTTTTTATGTTCTAAAGGCTTCATACTTTCGGTTAGAATTAAATTTATTCGTTAAACACACCGGCGCATTTTTCCAAAAAAAAAATAATAGTTTGGCCAGGAATTTCTTAGGCAACCCAACCGCGTTATATTATTTTATTTACTAAATTGGTCATAAAATACGTTTCATCCATTAGATAGACCGTTGAAGGTCGTTCTTAATCGGATCTTAGACTATTAGTCATTTCATCCTTAGAAATTTTGCACAAAGCAAGGTCTTATAACACAAGTATAGGAATAAATCTGAAAACAGATTTGTTGTTACGTCACAAAAAAAAAATGTTTGTTTTTCGATTTGGAGAAAACTCACAGAAAGTAATGCGCCTGGCTGGGTTTGAAACCGCGACCTACAACTCGTAAGTCGAAACCATTACCACTCGGCCACAACAACTTACTTCACCAACCTGAAAAGACCACTAAACTAATCAAATAAAACTCTCTAACAAATACTTAATGAGTCTCGATTCTTTAAGACCCTATAATTGGGTCAAATTTGAACTCAATAAGACTTCCTACCAGACAGAGGTCGGATCAATATTCCTTATGTCAATTTAGGTCAATTGACAGCCTTTAATTTATTCTTATAAGTATTCTTTGATCAGGAAATCAAGTGTTTTATGAGTCAGCTTTTACCAGTGACTGTCCGTGGGAGCGTAGAAAATTGACCCAAGGGAACATAATTCCGGGGAAGATAGGATCCTATGTTCAATTCCAGGTCATGGTCTACCTTTGTGCCAAATTTCAATCAAATAAGTTCAGCCGTTCGGGCGTGAAGTATAATAATAATAATATATATTCCACAACTATCACACAGCGCCGTCTAGTCCCAAGCTAAGCAGAGCTTGTGTTATATGGGTAATAGACAACTGATAAACATACTTATATATTTTTAAATACATACATATTATAGATAAATTACACCCAGACACAGAACAAATGATCGTGCTCATCACACAAACATTTGTCCTGGGTGGGAATCGAAACTACGACCTCCGGCATAGCAGTCAGGGTCACTAACCACTAGACCAACAGGCCTATCTAAGAAGAAACTAACATACACAGAAACTCATACATTTTTGGCTTTATAATATAAGTGTTTTTTAGGATTCGATACTTCAAAGGGCAAAAACGAAACCCATATAGAATCATGAGTTCCGTTTAGGATAACCCTGGCCCCAGTAGGCTTTTTTTTTTTTTTTTTTTTTTTTTTTTCGATGGGAAAAATCATAAGGCTTCGACCCGGCTGGGCCCCTGCTGTTGCTGACAACTCCTTGAGGCGCGCGGGAACAGTGCACGCCGTCGACGACTTGGGCTTGGTCCGGACAATTACCGGACGGTCGGACAACGAGCTACCCATTGCTCACTGTCCGCAACCTGCGCCTACGGTGGCCGGAAATCGGGATCGGAATCCCGGCGGCGGCGAGAGCGCCGTTGCCTGATGCGGACAGCCTCCTCCTTTGCGAGCATTACTGCTTCGCAGAAGTCAGCTCGCGCCTGCCACTCCTCCTCGCTCCGGACCATGGCTTCAACCAAGGCCCGGCGCGAGAGGTCTCCGCCGCTGATCGCCCCCACGAGGGCACCGCGAAACCCTAGCCTTTCATCATGACCCTGACAGTTTCTCCACCAACTCTCGTCACAATTTCAGAACATTAAACAACAACAACCTGACGTACCTGTCGCTGGAGCCGGCTGCGATCAGTCGGCTGAACACGCTGCGACTGACCGACAACCCCGTCGTGTGCGACTGTCGCGTCGCCAGGCTCTCCACCACCGTCAGGGCTGCTGGCATTCTTGGAGTTGGTGCAAGGTAAAGCTGGTTTTTATGGTTGGAAACTGCCCCTGGTTCTCTGAAATACTCTGATCAGCAAATTATGCTAATCAGCAAATTCAACTTCAACTCTTAATTAAATGGCCTTTCTGGAAGAGACACCACAATTTTGCCAATAACACGTGCGGACTGTTAATAAATCATCAAACGTTGGAGAATTATTCATTCAGTGTCTGACTGACGAACTAATGCCAGGGTGTTTTTAATATCGTGCGGTTTTGATCGCGCATGCGAGATTGCCCCGCACGCGTAATGGAGTTTTTGATGTCGTGCGGATACCGTCACGCAAGCGGATTTGCGCTGCCTGCAGAAAATTTCAAAATGCAAAAAACGCGTCCCTCGTGCGTATTCCACGTGTTACAATAAATAGTTACTTGTAGGAAATGGACATTTGCAGGGGTTACGCGTGCGGAACAATCCCGCATGCGTGATGAAATCCGCACGACGTTAAAAACACCATATCCCCCGTAAATGTCCGTTTAACACAAGCATTTACTGTAATGCGGGGATTACGCACGCGGGACACGTCTGTTTGCATTTTGAAGTTGTCTGCTTGCGGAGCAAATCCGCATGCGTGATGAAATCCGTACGATATTAAAAACACCCTTAGAAATACTACTAAGCATTTCATCTACCCTTTTAACTGTATTTTCAGATGCCAGGCGCCTGCAGCGTTGCGAGGAGCTCTCCTGACGGAATTGGAAACCCACGAGCTGATCTGCAGTGGTAAGCACTTCATTTTTTGACACTTAGTAGCATGATAACAATTTACCAGCGCTTGACCTAGGAATTTGGGGCCGTTTTGGCTACCAATTCCAAAACGAATTTAGTTTCTAAGTAATGCCTGTTATAATAAAACTCAAAAAAGTCTCCGGTGCAATGACGTAATTATTTTAATCTAGTGGTCACCGGAAAATTGCAGACTCTGTATGATTGTAATAAAATTTTATATGACAAAATTTCTTTAAAGTAAACTTAAATAATTAAAAATAATATATACACTAAGTGCCTAGCTAAAAATGACGTCATAAAACTCCTCCGCATCGCTGTCGACTGGAAGTGTGCCCAAAAGGCTGGCGGCATTGCCACGTTGTATGGCAATGCTTATTCTCTGACCGAGGTAGAAGCCAGCCCTTGGGTCACGCGAAGAGTCAACTAATCGTTTTGATAACTCTTTCTTTTATTTACATCAGATAATTTACATATCTACACAAAAAAACTTAAACTATACTAAAACCTAAATAAATACATAACGTACATAAATAAAATACAAAAACACAAAGTGCACTCAGGCGTCGAATTATTCCTCCATATCGCTGTCATCCGGAAATATGCCTAGATGACTGACAGCATTGCCACGTTTATTAGAAATTTTATTAGATTGTAATTTCTCGAATATTATGAAAAAGTGTTTTTGTATAGATACGATAAATCACATCGATATTTATTCGTTTCCAACATAACCGTAACTTATTTAGAAGAATTATTTTCCAATATCCAGCGTTATTTTACAGTCTTACTACGTTTGCAATTTTACGAGATCTTTATTGTGACTTTACACCCTGTTCTATTGCATTGCATACCTACCTTTATAAAACCACTTAAAGTTTTGACGCTTGACATTGAAGATGGTGGTCCTGATTCACTCTTTTCCATATATTATGTCTTTAGCATAGTAGACATGACACAGGACATTCACCAACACGCACTGATCCCGCGTGGTGGATTACGGCCCATTCCCTCTCCTAGAGAGGAGGCTTGAGCCCCAACAGTGGGAACATTAAAAAGGCTGGTGATGTGATGTGATGATGTGATGTCTTTAACTAATGTAATTGGCCTTTAGCCGTGTTATGTTAAAGTAAATAAATAAAAAATAAATTTTCAAGCTATCCTGAAGATTTATCGCTCTTTAAACACTAGTACGAAAAATCTAGAATACTTATTCACCATTATCATAACCATGTTTCTCCTCAGGCCCTACCACCACAACGACAGTAGAATGCTCAGCGGAGCCCCGCTGCCCTCCGCCCTGCCGCTGCACCCCCGAGGGTACGGTGGACTGTCGAGAGAAGCTGCTGTCAGAACTGCCTGCCACCATACCGCATAGGGCTACTGAGATGTAAGTATTATAGAAATCATTTTCTTTGTAGCGACATCAATGGCGCCAAATGAGAACTAATCCTGCATCGCGCAATCAAAGTTCTCCACGCGATTTGAATATAATACCACAAAATACTATACTTCACTTTTTATACCTACGCTCGGTGGACGCACACTAATGAGCGTTTGAGCCGGAACTGTTCGACGAGTGATCCGAGACGCGACCAAGACATCGTGTCCGTGATTGGTGTCTATGTGTGCGTAGCTCGAGCGCACTTTGTATGGAGATTGACTTCTGTACCTATTTTGTGATAATACTGGGTGTAAGTAGAGATGTGCCGTTGCTGGCAATATGGCAATATTGCCACCAGTATTCATACTTCGGGCAATATTCCCACTTCACGGCAATTTTGCCGGCAACGGCACCTGTCTAGGTGTAAGGGACAGCCCTCCACAAACTTTAAGGGACAAAACTGAACAACCTTCCACAAGATTTCTTTCAGGAAACGAAAAAAAAAATCGGCCTCTCCATACAAACTGTCCAATCAAGTTTTTAATTTTGTTTGGAGAGGCTGATTTTTTTTCGTTTCCTGAAAAAAAGTCTTCTGTAAGGTTGTTCAGTTTCGTCTACTAAGCAAGACCTTAAAGTTTGTGGAGGGCTGTCTCTTACACCCTGTATGTGACAGCCCGAAATAGTCTTTGGGCAGTTGCCCACCAGACATAATACCCGTCTGGTCGGAGGGTAATCCCTTTCCAACGGAGGTATGTGGGACTTAACTCTCTGTTCCGCATACCTCCAAACTGGTAACTCTCGACAAAGAACGTAGCGCAACCAGCGCAACCTTCGTGCAGCTACTACTTTGGGACGTCATCACTTCCTCAAGCTTTCGAGCAGCGAGCTACACAGCCAATACCCACATGCTTTAAAGGGTATCCTGACCACTAGCATGCCTACCTGGTCATCACTCTCTTCCCGAACGCTACCCAACCGAATCAGATTGGACGATTGACTTCTTGCTCGAAGTTAGACCTACCCAACTGGATTTTCTGTCCTAGGTAAACGTAATCCTCTACAACTTCGAGTATTGAGTCTCCGATCTTGATAGGAGTAAGTGCTACATGGTTATTTACCATGACTTCGGCTTTGTCAATATTCAGTTTAAAACTTAGTGGTAAAATCGACACAAAAACAATAGTCCAGGATCCCAGAGTAAGTTAAGTAACTTTTATTTTTAGTTTCTCTAGGGTCCCAAGAGGGAGCTCCACAAGCACATAGCGTATTCAAAGGACATGAGACGCTACTGAGAACCTAAGGTTTTATCCATGTGGGAATAAGTTATGTCAGATCGCTCTGAGATCTTAGTACCTATAGAAAAATCATAGTCTCCCTTCCGAACCACGGTTGGGCGTAGCAAAGACAGTCTCCACAGGTGGGGGTTTTCGGAAGGCTCTGATCTTCAGTGTTTGTGCGGCGTCTCTCCGCAGACCATGTCCTACCTTCCGTCCTGCATCACGTGCCCTGTGACCTGCTCACGCAGGGACCTAATGACAGCACCAGCGGATGACATTGCCATGGCCGAATTCTGGGCCAAGCAAGAAATTTAACTAGTGTTCCCATACGCTAAGAGGAAGATAATCTCTCTTTATGACCAATCACATACACAGCTCGAAGAATCGCCAAACTTAAGTGGCAATTGCACATTGCACACAGAACACACAGCACACAGAACAGGGCACATTGCACACAGAACAGATGGTCGATGGGGACGAAAGGTTCTGGAGTGGCGACCACGTACCGGAAGACGCAGTGTTGGAATGACCGATGACCTGGTCAGGGTCGCAGGAATCCGATGGATGCGTGACGCACAGGACCGTTCGTTGTGGCGACACTTGGGGGAGGCCTATGTTCAACAGTGGACGTCTTTCGGCTGATGTGATGATGATGATGATGATAATCAATCAACGGAATCTTCTTTTCAAAACTAGAATAATGTTTCTGTCTCTTTCCAGCCGCCTTGAACAGAACGAGATAACGGAAGTAGGCGCCGGCGCCTTCTCGTCAGTGAAGAGAGTCGCGCGGATTGACCTGTCAAATAACAAGATCACGAAGTTAGCCGCAGATGCCTTCACTGGATTGGTGCATCTCACTTCTTTGTAAGTCTTTTAACGGTGTTTTTTTGAAAAGGACCACAGAAGCTAATCATGTTTTGATACCAATGGAATCAGCATGGTCAAAGCTTACTGGGGCCATGGGTTCGCTTCTGAAATGAAAACCCGGCTCTGGTATGAAAGGCAACGAAGTAACTAGGAGTGGGTTTTAATCAGTTAAAGTCTTACACGCCCTCCCACCCTCTCAGGGGTGGGAGATGTCGTTGGTTAATTTCCCCAGGGACTTAAAAACACCTTCATAAAGGTTACAGAATTATAAGTGTTACATGTTGAATGTGTAACAGAATCAAATATGTAACACTTATTTATATGTTTTCAATGTGTTAACCCAAAACACTTACAAAAGTGTAACCCTAACATATCTGTAACAGATATAAAAATGTTAACAGTGTTAATAAGTGTAACAGGTAAACGCAGCGTTGCCAAAGTTACAATTTACTAAAGCTATACTAAAACTGATTATTTCAGTTACACATATTAACACTTATTAACACATATAAACAGGTTACAGTTTGATTCGGTAACATTATTGTATCTGTTACATTTAAAAGTGTTTTTCTGTTAAAACTGTTTTAAAAAACATTGTTAAAACACATTATTACGGTTACAGTTTGAGTCCCTGGATTTCCCGCATAAAAAAAGTAAGACGTATTAAAAACCTAAAAAAGAAAAATTGCTACGATACAGTTGCGTAGCTAGGCGCGGGCGCAACAGCCCCTCACGTATGCGTAGGCTCTTTACGATTGAGGATATTTTTACCATATACAGGGTTAATTGTAAAACACTAACAACTTTGTAGGACTGTATTACTAACATCATAAACAAGTTTTGTACTATAACTTTTTACAAAACATATTTAATTTACCAAAAACAAACCTTCAAGATTTCGTTGTTCTGTCTAACACATTTCAACTCTGTATTTTTTGACGTCTGTATGACGCGACGCAAGCGCATCAAGCACCCCTGCCGCCCGAACCCCGCTCTCCTCCGCTATTGTACTATCGCTTGCTTCGCATAGACTTCGTAATATTTAGAACGTTAAATTCAATTTATTTATTTTGTATGAACATCTTATGAACTAAAATATGATACATTTTTAAAAGTCATAGAACAAAAGTGGTTGTTTATGATGTTAGTAACATAGTCCTAAAAGGTTGCCAGTGTTTTACGAATAACCCTGTATAGGCTCGCGTTTCACCAGTATTTGACCTGATGTAAAGCGACGATATGGTCGAACACTGGGTTGCAACAGTCGTTGTCTGAACTTAAAAAAGAAAAAAGCCTCGCTGACGCGCCTTTACCCTCGTCTAATTTAATCTACGCTACGCCTCTGACTCTACACACCATTTCTCCAAACAAAACAATGTCGTACGTAGAATTGGTAAAACAATGGCAGTAGTTTTAAAAAGAATGACTGTTTTGTGTATCTTAAGTAGTGTGTTTATGAATCGGAAACGGATATACGCTCTTCATAACATAAGACAATGAATCCGTATATCCTTCTCCCAACTAGATAGTTAGATACAGGGTGTAAGGAACAGCCCTCCGCAAACTTTAAGGGCTTGCTCAGTAGACGAAAATGAACAACCTTCCACAAGACTTTTTTTCAGGAAACGAAAATAAAAATCAGCCTCACCATACAAAATTAAAATCTTGATTGGACAGTTTGTAAGGAGAGGACGACTTTTTTTTATATGTGTTTAAAAAATACATAATTCCTGCAACAAGTTTTACGAAATATTCAAATAAATAACGGAATTACTGAATGCCAACAGAGTTTTCAGACGTTACCTCAGTTTTTTCGCGTTACCTCTTCATCTAACATCGCATTGGATTGCGTTAGATGAAGCAACAAGCTTTTAAACCATGCTCGGTGTTGACGATAGGCGAGTGGAGAAGCAGCCTCTTAAATGCTTCTATACACTAAAATTTAAGTTTTTGTTAGCCGTAAGGACTGTGCGATTGAATTTACGTATAGTATAGTTTTCATGATGACTTATTTATTCTTAGAATGTGTTTTTTTCCTGTTTCATATATATCTATCACTAAACACCTTACCATTATTTATCATTTACTACATACTAATTTATACCTACATATAATAATATACATATATTTATTTACCTCACACCTAATAACTGATTAACATCCGTAGACTCATAGCAAGGTTCAGTTGAAAACCAGCGTCAGGCAACTACTGCGTGGTGGCCTGGTATCATGCTGAACTGGACCTATTTGGCGCAGCCGTGAGACATACCATGTAGATATATTTAAGTTTCTATACTATAATAATTGTTATCTCATTGTGTGTACCTGTGTGCCAAATAAACTTCTTTTCTTTATTCTTTCTTTCTTTCTAAAAATAAAACAAACTAAAAATGTAGAGCTTAGCGACATCTAGCGACAACATTCACTTGGACTCGGTTATTTTCAATTTAAGTATGTATATATTTTTTTCTCTTATTTCAGAGTATTATACGGGAACAAAATAAAGGATTTACCATCAGGAATATTCCATGGATTATCATCGCTGCAATTATTGTAAGTATTTCTGCGAGCAACATGCCTTGTCCACTGCTAATTATGATGCCTTTTGCTCTTTGTATTAGTGAAAATCGCATCAAAATCCGTTGCCTGGTTCAGAAGTAAGCGGACAAACAAACAGACGAGGAAACGACTTTGTAAAAAAAAATGGTCCTCAATATTCTTTGTAGAGAAAAATATATTCTTCAATTTTCTTCGTAGAGCAAAATATATTCTTCAATTTTCTTCGTAGAGCAAAATATGTTCTTCAATTTTCTTTGAAGTGAAAAATATATTCTTCAATTTACTTTTTAGAGTAAAATATATTCTTCAATGTTTATTCATAGACAAAAATATAGTCTTCAATTTTCCTTGTAGAGTAAAGTATATTCTACAATTTTCTTTGTAAAGAAAAATGTATTCTTTAATTTTCTTTTTTAGATTACTGAATTCAAATGAAATCACCTGCGTGAGAAAAGATACATTCCGTGATCTGCAAAACCTGAAACTATTGTGAGTATTAAAATTAATTAATTAAATTTAATAGTATTAAATCCTGAAATAAGTTTATTTTATTTCCTTTATTTATATTATTCTCACATAATAGTAGCGACAAGAAATATGTAATATGATATTTGTAATATATAACATTCTTCTCCATAGAGATCTACGCTTTGGAACGTGCTAATTAGCATATTTTTTCTTACTTTTACTGACTTCTTGTCAGTCAGTCAGAAAAAATATGCTAATTTCAAAGTTTCTTGACAATTTGAAAGTGTCTTTTTGGTGGTTATGAAATGGTTTTTTTTTTTAAATTAATTCACAAAAAATATTTTTTTTTTCTTTTTTGATTGAATAATCATGCTCTAATTATGGCAACACTGATTTAAAATAATTTCATGTTTTTCTAGGTCCTTATATGACAACAATATCAGATCCCTGCCGAATGGGACCTTCGATGCTTTGACTGGAATTCAGACATTGTAAGTAAATAAAAAAAAATATGGCGTCTGATCATCGACTTATATTCTAGTGATAGACGAGCAAGTTCATAGAAACTATTTGTCAAAATACTGAAAAGTTAAAACAAGAGTTCGCTGCAGCGCTACATTGGCATTATGTCGTCTAACAGAACTATTAAAACATGCAGCGCTAAAATGGCTTTTAAAAGCTATTTTTTTTTTTTTTTGTCTTAGGCTCCATGAATTTCGTGGCACTTACGCGTTTCATTCAACATAGTGTAATGTTCAAGGTTTCGACATTACACCTGAGTTGATTGAAGTGAGTGTTCGGCACGCGTAATCTATTGCGTAGTACATATATATCAATATGGATAAGACCGTATCTTGTACGTAAGTGCTCCATAATGTAGCAAGAGACACAAAAGACACATTGAAAATTAAACCTTACTCCACAGACATCTAGGTCGAAATCCCTTCGCCTGTGACTGCTCCCTCCGTTGGTTGGCAGCCTACCTGCGCAAGAACCCCATAGAGACTTCAGGAGCCAAGTGCGACTCCCCCAAGCGGATGAGCAGGAAGAGGATTGATGCGTTGAGGGAGGAGAACTTTAAATGTAAACGTAAGTAAACCAAAATTTGTAAACCAAGCCTTGGTACAGGCCATGGTCTGGAGCGAGGAGGAGTGGCAGCCGGACGCCTTCCTCTGCGAAGCAGTAATGCTAGTGAAGGAGGCGGCCGCACGCGCGAGGCAATGGCCCTCGCGCCCCTTCTGAATCCCGATTTCCGGCTACCGTCGGCTTGCGGACAGCGAGCAATGGGTAGCTAGCCACCCGACAATCCGGCAACTGTCCGGACCGAGCCCAAGTCGTCGACAGCGTGTAGTGCCACCTTAGAGAGTTGTCAGCAACCGTAGGGGCCCAGCAGTGTCGAAGCCTACTGGAGCCACGGGAGATGCGAAAGAGATACCCGAGGCCCTGGAACAACAGCAGAAAAGGAAAAAGAGTGGGTTTTTAGTCAGTAAAAGACATTATCTTCCGCTCCACCCAAGATCGGGGATGTCATTAGCCGATTTTCCCACCTATAAAAAAAAGCAAAATTTGTGAAAGACTGTATAGACAACACATGTCACATCGGTAAAAAGTAACTAAAAAGTAAAAAGGTCTTCCTCGCGAGTGAAGCACCACCGTGTCCTCGTGGTGGCGTGAAGCGGCGACAGATCTAGTCAGGCCATAGTTCTGAGTGAAAGGGGATGCGGTCACCTTCTTCTGCGAAGCAGTAATGCTAGCGAAGGAGATGGCTGCAGCCATGGGGAAACTGAGATCCTCACGTCCCAGCTGCTAGGAGAGGAGATGCCCCGAGTATCTCTGGCCACCGTAGGCGTGGGCTTGTGGAAGGCATCCGACGTGTAGCGCGCCGTCCGGCCGTCCAATAAAGACCGAGCCGTCGACGGCGCGTAGTGCTTTAGGCATGCTTCAAAGACATGTTAGCAAAGCAAGCATTACAGTCGGGTGTCGAGGCATCCTCTAGAGTTTTTGAAAATGTCAGAGTTTTACCATTTTAATGGACTTCAATAGAAGAAGATTCTATATTCGACAGTATGTATTTTTTTTTTAAACCGTGACACACTACAGCGTAAATGAAGACTCCCAAGACGCCAAACACAGAGCTGCATGGCGTCGTATCGCGAGAGAGGCGGTGGTGCGGGACTGGACCGAGGCATGACCATGACCAAGTCAAGAGTGTACGACTAAGACGAGAGATTTTTTTTGTTCCAGTTTTCATACTGAATCCGTTTTTCTTCCAGCTGGAGAAGAATCGGCCAACGCGTGTGGTTCAGCCGCCGCGTGCCCGGCCGCGTGCGCCTGCGAGTACGGCGCGCGAGCCGTCAGCGTGGCGTGCACCAGGGCGGCGCTCACTGAGGTGCCGAGGGACTTGCCCGTCAACACTGATGCCTTGTAAGTATTCTACAGGACGCATTTTGGAGAATGTGCACAGGAAATTCCTGCGCATATTCTCTTGATTCCGCCATCGCCTTTCTACCATCGTACAACCCGACATATGGGAACCGACATCGTACACCCTTACGTTGTCGACACCTCTACAGTCCAGACTAAGCATTTCTTCAAAAAAAATTAGCGTTCTAGGTCTAACGGTTTGCACAGATCGTTGATAAGACAGTGAATTGCCTTTTAATACAGATATATCATATCTGACCACAGTGGTGGCTTAGAGGTAACGACCCCAACTAACGAGCTGTAGGCAGCCAGGCTCATTACTTTGTGTAATTTATTTCATCACCACTGCTTTCAAAACGGTGAAGGAAAACATGATGAAGAAACCGGCATGTCCTAGAACCAAAAATTGGAAGACATGTGACATCCACCAACACGCACTGGGCCCGCGTGGTGGTTGACGACCCATTCCCTCTTCTAGAGAGGAGGCCTGAGTCCCAGCAGTGGGAACATTAGAAGGCTGATTATGCTATGCTATAAGCTAATCCATTCAGTAATGGTTGATCATTTTCATTGCATTGCAGGTTGATGTCAGATAACAGTTTGGGGCAGATCAAGTCGGATGGACTGTTCGGACGTCTTCCAGACCTCACGAAGCTAGATCTTCGAAATAACGGTGAGTCATCATTTAAAGATTCTGCTGTTAAGGCGTATAGTTCCTTGAACCATCTGGCCGAAATTATGTGAACGCAACTCTCGCACTCGCCTAGGCGGCAGTACGCAAATCTGTGCATTTATTTGCGGCCAGCAGCGCCCGGAAAGCGCTTTAAATCCATTTTCTCTGCGAGATATTGATTGATTTACATTTATGCAATGTTCACTTTGAAGAATATTTAACCACCAATTTTGTATGTGTAAAAATGTTTCTAAAGGTCCAAGCCGTTTCGAAGGAGTAGGGAAAAATTGCGAAAAGTTGCGAAATTGCTAATTTTTTTTTTTTGACAAAAGTATTAATTGCACGAAAAAATCAAATGTTGATATTATTGTTCATGAATTTATAATAAACATATATTTTTTTCAAACCAATTGACCTAGCCGTTACGGAGGAGTAGGCCTCAGAAAATCACTGTTTTATGGCACTTTTCGGGCGCTTGGCCCTTAAGGTAGAAAATAATCTTCAACTTCCTCTTGAATGCATAATGCCTGGTGGCCATCCAGGTATCGAGAGGAAGAGCATTCAACAGATGGGTGGACTGTATACAGGGTTTTTCGTAAAACACTGGCAACCTCACAAGACCATGTTACTAACATCATAAACAACAACTTTTGTTCTATGACTTTAGAAAATGAATAATCTATCTATAATATAAAAATGAATCGCAAAATGTGTTGGTAAGCGCATAACTCAACAACGCCTGGACCGATTTCGCAAATTTTTTTTTGTTGTGTTCGTTATTATGAGGAGAAGGTTCTTATGGAAAAAAAATGAAAATTAGGGTAGTGTAGGGTATATATAAAAAAAAATCGGCCGAGCCATACAAATTGTCTAATCAAGTTTATCATTTTTTACGGGGAGGCTGATTTTTTTTTTTCGTTTCCTGAAAAAAATCTTGTGGAAGGTTGTTCAGTTTCGTCTACTGAGCAAGCCCTTAAAGTTTGTGGAGGGCTGTCCCTTACACCTTGTATATTGATATTTTAGTTCATCAGATGTTCATACAACAGCAGGGGCCCAGCCGGGTCGAAGCCTACTGGGGCCAGGATTATCCGAAAGGGAGCTCGAGCCCCGGTATGAAGGCTTGAAGGAACGGGGTGGGTTTTTTAGTCAGTAAGAGTCTGACACTATCTCCCGCTCCGCCCAAGAGCGGGCGCCTATGACAATAGGATGATTTTCCACAACAAAAAAAAAAAGATTTTCATAAAAAATAAAAATATTTAAATCTAACGTTCTAAATATTACGAAGACTATGCGAAGTAAGCGATAGTACAATAGCGGCAGGAAGTGGGGATCGGGTGGCGGAAGTGTTTTATGCGCTTGCGTCGCATCATACATGACATACGTAGGTAGGTATAGCAAAATACAGAGTTGAAATATGTTAGATAGAACAGCGAAATCTTGAAGGTTTGTTTTTGGTAAATGAATGATGTTTTGTAAAAAGTCATAGAACAAAAGTTGTTGTTTATGATGTTAGTAATACAGTCCTGCTAGGTTGATAGTGTTTTTCAAATAACCCTGCATTAATTTGCGATAACTTTGTACTTTCACTTAGCCGAAACCGCAGACAGAAGCTGACTATTAAACAAATTCTCTGTTCTTCTTTCCAGGTATAACCCTGATAGAAGACAACGCGTTTGACGGCGCTGCCAACATCCAGGAGCTACTGCTGGACGGCAACCTGATACAGACAGTCACTGACAAGATGTTCTTTGGGCTGCACAGCTTGGGTATACTGTAAGTATTCCAGGATTACATAACTTGATTCCACCATCACCTTTCTACCATCGGACAAACCGACGTAAGGTGAGGCATCTACCCTTACGTTGTTCACATCTCTACGGTCCGGACTAAGCGTTTCGGCTCGTTGTTTTTATGAAACAATTCGCCTGCTGTGGTTTTTCCGTCCGGTTATAATTTAGGTGTCTTCAATACGATTCAATTTTTATCGCAAATGTGTTTTTAAGAAGTCGGGCACAGTAATTTTATATAAAATTGCTGTGATTCAGGGCTAGAGTGAATAGGTTCTTAATAAACTAGTGCGCCTCACCATCAACGATTGCATCACTGCTTACCATCAGGTAGGATCGCAGTCAAGCACTAGTTTACATCAAACAAAAATAAATCTTGTGACATCGACCAACCTGCAAGAAGCAGTCATTGCTAAACAAGCGTGTCTTCAACGTAGTCTCTAATCTAATAAGACGATTTTTTTAATAAGCATATATGTTTGATGTAGGATTTGTACTTAATCAGTCCCGCAATGTATCTATAGGTAACGCCTCCATTAATATCTTAGTTATATGCAATCTTATTTATATAAACTTAAGATCAAAAATTGCTATTTTCAGATCTCTAACGGACAATAAAATCAGATGCATAACTCCGGGAGCTTTTGATCACCTCACGATGCTGTCAACTTTGTAAGTACTACAGATTTTCGTCTTATTATTTCGTGACTGCGTATCGCAAAAATCATAAATGACGATATCCGCGAGGCCGACCTCATCAGGCAACAGCGTTCTCGCCGCCGGGATTCCGATCCCGATTTCCAGCCACCGTAGACGCGGGCTTGCGGACAGTGAGCAATGGGTAGCTCGCTGTCCGGCCGTTCGGTAACTGTCCGGACCAAGCCCAAGTCCTCGACGGCGCGCACTGTTCCCGCGCGCCTCAAGGAGTTGTCAGCAACAGCAGGGGCCCAGCTGGGTCGAAGCCTACTGGGGCCAGGGTTATCCGATAGGGCGCTCGAGCCCCGGTATGAAGGCTAGAAGGAACGGGGTGGGCTTTTAGTCAGTAAGAGTCTGACACTATCTCCCGCTCCGCCCAAGAGCGGGGGTTGTCATTGGATGATTTTTCCAACCATAAAAAAAGGACAACGAAGGTTATCGACGTAGCACGAAGAATCGCTAAACTTAGTGGCAGTAGGCAGGGTACAATGTTCGCAAAACGGATTTTTTTTATGATGGGAAAAAGCTTCCAATGGCAACCCGTAGTGTCAGACCCTTATTGACTAAACGACCCACCCTGTTCCTTCTAGCCTGCAGAACGGATGGTCAATGAGGCTGAAAGGTTCTGGGGTGGCGGCTACATACCAAAAAGCGCAGCGTTGGAACGCTTTTCACAAGGGTGTCTATGCACCTGGTGAAGCTCGCGAGAATCCAATGGATGGGAGACGAACAAGACCGGTCTCTGAGGCGATTCTTGAGGGGGGGGTTCCTATGTCTAGCTGTCGACGTTTTTCGGCAGAAATGATGATGGTCGTACCAGAAGTCGCAGCGTTGGTGCGGTCTACAAGGCTTTTATCTTTTTTTTTTAAGCTATTGCATAGCTTCTATCGCGGGCCTTGAACGTGGAGACCGAATCCAGAAATTCCGTAACGAAAATAACCTAACACCCCCCACTCATTTGTTTTTTGAGCGTGGTGACCGATAAGAAAATAAATGAGTGAACAATCAATCAAAATTCAATTCAATGTGTGAAAGTGTAACTTCAATTAATATAATATATATAAAAGGAAATAACGACATGCCGTCCGGTCTCTTGCCATCGTCGCGTGCCAGGCCATTTGATTGATTTGATTGATTTGGTGGACCGGTGACCTGTTGAGGGTCATGTGATTTCAATGTACATACATTGGACTGTATGTATGCGAGAGTCATGCAAAACCCGTTGTTGTAGCAACACTTGGGTTAAGCCCAAGTCAAGCAATGGTTGTCTTTCAGGTGAAATGATGAGGATGCTACCGAAAGGTGCAGCGTTGGTGGCCTCCCACAAGGAGCATTGTGCACTTGGTGAGCCAAAACCAGTAGGTAGTTTGTGGCGAACCTTGTGGAAGGCCTAAGTCTAGCAGTGTTTTTTTGTGTTATAAATTTATTCTCTTTGACCCACAGGAACTTAGAATCCAACCCGCTAGACTGCACGTGCCACATCTCCTGGCTGCCGAACTGGCTGCGCAGCCGGCGCCTGTCTCCGTCCGCGACCTGCAGGACTCCGGCTGCCTTGAGAGACGCCAACCTGCATCATCTGGAGGTGTCAGACTTCAAGTGTACTCGTGAGTTTCTTCTTAACTGACTAGGGTCGGGTTTTTGAATTGCAGCATTTCGCCTGGCCGTTCATCTTTCAAAACGATGAAGGAAAATATCGTGAGGAAACTGACATGTCCTAGAATCAAATATTGGAAAACATGTGTGTGTGACATTCACTAACCCACACTGGGAACGAGAGCTGGATTACGGCCCATTCCCTCTCCTAGAGAGGAGGCCTGAGTCCCAGCAGTGGGAACATTACCTTATGCTTCATTGTTTATAACATGTATATCGAAGGATTGGAATAATCTGCTTGCTGCGGTCTTCCCGTCAGATTATTATTTAGGTGTCTTCGAGGTAGTGCGCTTCACCATCAACGATCGCATCACTGCTTACCATCAAGTGAAATCGCAGTCAAGCACTAGTTTAAAATTCATTAAAAAAAAAATGTGTTACCTAACATTAGTGGAAAGATTTTTATACTGTAAAAAAGTATCTTCAGGACCAAATAGCCACGCTCCAGTAATCACTATAAATTTTGTCATTATTTTTTAACTGTCACTTTTATTATTTTTTTGAATTTGACGTTGATGATTATTTTTATTTTATAATTTTTATTTTACAATTTGACACCGATGATTATTTTTATTTTACAATTTGACATTGATGGTTATTTTTGTAAAATGTTACATTTTTGTAAATTTTATTTTATTATTATGAATGTGGGAACTACGAGTATGTGGATTACTTTTCCTTTTCTGTAATTTTAACGTATGTCTGGCAGTTTTGAGTACTCTATCAATTATCTAGATAAATATCATTTATCATCAAATGTTACTTCCAGCTGAAGACAAAGGCTGCCTGTCGTCGGACTACTGCCCAGCGCAGTGCTCGTGCGCCGGCACCGTCGTGCGCTGCTCCAGAGCGCAGCTGACGACCGTCCCGCTCAACATACCTAAGCAGACTACTGAGCTGTAAGTACAATGCGTAAGAATAGGAAAGCCAATAACCTCGATATGTCAATGTCGAGTCTTCTTCTTCTTCGTGTCGATTTGACTCAAATTTTGTCCGACCAATATTTAGCCACCTGGCCAGCTCTGTCGTTGGCTTCGTTTAAGTCAAGGAGGGTGCAGGTAGTTGTGCATGCCGAAAAGGAAAGAAGGTGACACATATCCTGTGAAGGAACTCCACACTGGCACTGTGTTTGCAATGGGTCAAAACCCCATTTGACCAGATTATCTTTGCAGCGGCCAACCTGAGTCCGCAGTCGGTTCAGAGATTTCCAGATTGGCCACTGCAGTTCGTGTCCCGCTGGCAGATGTTCTGCCGGAGAGATAAAGTTTGGAGAAGGGGAATATCTCTTTCTCCACAGTTCGCGTCTCTGGTCCGAATCGCTGTTCTCCGAGGAGGTCGTAGTTCGCAAAAAACTTTTACGGCTCTTTAAGCGCGCATGTGGGAGAAGGTGTGTGAAAATGTCGAGTGAAAAGTACGATTTGCAAAGAATACGTATTACTAAATCTAAATAAATTATTAAATCTAGGTGAAGTAAAAACGTTATAATAAAAATGCTCTCGCTCAAAAATATATGGTTTAGTAAAAAATAAAAACTATTTTCTTTATTATCTTCATTGCTAAGAACAATTCGCCTTCTTTTTCAATTTGCCAATACTCAGACACTTCACACAGTGACGCAGAGATGAGCAAAATTGAAGAACTGGATTCTGATTTAACTTTTTTCGTTCACGATTCGTAAATAAATTACATTTTAAAAATTTCTTGTTTTGCTCACTCTACCCATTTTCTTCGATTTGACAGCATGACGTGACGTCACAACATGTCAATCGATCCTATTGTTATTTGCAACGCATAGTAATGTCGATCTTTTTCGATGAAACTGTCCCGTTAGTCTGTACTGGTGACAAGCATAGGCGTATATAACGACATGGATGATGCGAAGAGAACCCCAGACCCTGGAACGAAGACAAAGAAGGAACAGGAGTGGGTTTAGTCAGTAAAAATCTGACACGCCCTCGCGCTCCACCCAAGGGCGAGAGATATAGTCTGACACGAAAAGGGCGAGAGATGTCATTGGATGACTTCCGTTAAAAAAGGCGTCTATAAAATTATTAATATATGCGACACCTGAATATAGTTTGTCTAGAATCAGTAAATGAATGGATTCCAATAATTTTTACACCATGTTATATTTTTCCACAAAAATATTTTTAAAAGGTTACAAGTTGGACAACACCGAAACTAAGTACAAGCAAACAGCTGGGCACGAGGGCAAAACAACCCTTCAGTCGCCTGGATGGCCCGCTGACTATGTATATTTGCTGACATTACAAGCGCAGCTTATAACTTTGTGATTATTCATGCTACAGTTATGAAAGTACATAGATTCATTACATAAAAATACTAGAAACGTGTCTCGGGTTACTAAAACTATATAAGCCATAGTTATGAATATAAGCTTCACGCAGGCGTACGCCAACGTATAATGACGAATACGCGTCTATGAAGCTACGCGGCCGTGGACAGTTGGTCTAAGTGTCTCCGCACACGGGCCGCAAAAAAACGCCGCCACAATAGAAGCCAGAAACGGCCACAAAAAAAAGCTGAAGCACGCGACAGCTTGTGGTATCATAATGGACTCTGACGAAGAAGGATTAAGTGCGCGAATGCCATGGCATTTTGGCCGCCACAAAAAAAAGCTAGAAGCGGCTTCAAGCTTTTTTTGTTGGGGCACCGCCGCACTCTGGCCACAAAAAAAGGCCACCACAAAAAGAGGCTTGAAGCGGCTTTTTTTTGTGGCCCGTGTGCGGGGACAGTTATATAGACTCTAGTAACCAAAATCCTAGTCTTTATCCTACCTACTCGTAGTCTTTAATTCCAACCTCATCTTGTTCCAGCTACCTAGAATCCAACGAGATAGCGTCGATCCTGCCGGAGCACATCCGCCACCTGACGCAGCTCACCCGCCTGGACCTGTCCAACAACATGATCAGCGTCATCACCAACAACACCTTCGAGGGGCTCACCAAGTTGTCCACGCTCATCGTCAGCTACAACAAGCTGAGATGTGTACAGGTATGTGTACTTGTATTTATTTAGCATTTTTCCACATTAGTGCGGGAATATGTGTAGCGACATCTATGGCGCCACATAAGAACTACAGAAATACGAAATCCTGCATCGCTCACTCGGCTACATAATACCCTCGCTTACGGCTCGAGTGAAAACCACCTCGGTCGCAATGACCAAATTTCTTTTGTATCAAAATGTACTATTGTCGATAAATGTACTATTGTGTGTATAGGCTCAAATGTATTTTTTTTATTTATTTATTTATTTATTAGACTTACATACACCTATCATTACAGACGAATCCAATGCGATAGTGTAGTCAAAATTATTAATTACAATTTTAATTTCATAGTTATTAGGTAAATCCAATTCCACTTCAAACAAATAAATGACACTTTCAAATAAATAAATAACAGATAGGAAACAAATCAACCCAGTGCGACAAAGTTGTCAAAAATAATAATAATAATAAATAAACAATAAGAATTTCATGTCAAATTGATTAAATTCATAACATTTACCAAAAAACCATAATAGTAATTAATAAATTAATATAATAAAATTAATATAACATACAATTTCCTCGCAAAATGTTAATGTCAATTTCGATGTCAATTTGAATATCATTTTCTATGTCAATTTTAATATAAATTAAAGTCAATTTTAATTTCAATTTCAATGTCAATTTCAATTTCAATGTCACAATAAATTATTATTATATATTTTCATTATAACATAACAAGTGTAACGTCATCATCATCATCATCATCATCAGCCTTTTAACGTTCCCACTGCTGGGACTCAGGCCTCCTCTCTAGGAGAGGGAATGGGCCGTAATCCACCACGCGGGCCCAGTGCGGGTTGGTGGATGTCACATGTCTTCGAATTTTTGGTTCTAGGACATGCCGGTTTCCTCACGATGTTTTCCTTCACCGTTTTGAGAGCAGTGGTAATGAAATAAATTACACAAAGTAATGCGCCTGACAGGGTTTGAACCCGCGACCTACAACTCGTAAGTCAGAGCCATTACCACTCGGCCACCACTGCTCTCAAGTGTCAAGTGTAACGTAACTTTTGCGAACTAACTCAGTGAACATGAGAATATATCAATTTTATCAGCAACCTGGTTCAGCGTGCGCATTGCCCTCGAGAATGGGACGTTGGCTATCAGCTTGGTGCGACCGCGTGGCAGAGCGAACAAATCTGGCCTTCTACGACGTTGAACGTACCCATCGGGCACGCACAAACACATCTCCTGCAACACACCGGGATTGTTGGTGTGACCCTAAAATATATGATACCAACGCTAGATCCCTTCTCGTCTCCAATTTGTTGTATCCGACCATGCCCAAAACGAACAAGGTTGGATACATCAAGGGATAGAGAGGGTATACCCCATACAATCGTAGGTATAGGTATCGCGTATATTTATTTTGTATGCGCTCTAACATGAGAGTGTATTTCGCCTCATGTGGAGCCCATATAGCTGCATTACTCTCCAACTGGCTCCTGACTAGCGCGTCGTACAATGCCAAAATAGCCTTAACGTTGGTGAAACCGGTTCCTCTGCGAAGCACGAATCCCAGTCGCTTGTACGCCTTCTTACAAACGCTGACTATATGTTCCCGGAATCGCAGCTGTGTATCCATACGGACGCCAAGGTCCCGCACTACATTTTCTCTTTTCAGGGGCGTATCGTCCATTTTGTAGCTGTAGTGAAGTGGTGATCTTGCGCGGCTGAATGTCAAAATTGAACATTTCGAAACGTTGAACTGCAATTTGTTTTTCCGACTCCACTCAACCACATGATCAATGTCCTGCTGAAGGCGGTGACAGTCTTGCTCGGTCTCGATGGCCAAAAGCAACTTTAGGTCGTCCGCAAATAGCAGACACCTGGCATCACTTACCACTTCAGGCAGGTCATTGATCATAATAATAAATTGCAACGGCCCCACATTGGTGCCTTGACTCACCCCCGACCGAGTAAAATAAGGCTCAGACTGACAACCACAATACTCCACGTACTGTTTCCTGTCCCTCATATAGCTCGCAAAAAATTGGAGCAATTTTGGAGTACAGCCGACTTTCGCCAACTTTGACAATAAGACATCATTATCCACTAGGTCAAATGCCTTCTTAAAGTCAAATTAGGCGGTGTCCACCTGCACCCCCGCGTCGATATGAGGAACCAGGTACGTCATAGCGTTCAAAAGGTTGCTGGTTGTACTCCGCGCAGGACGGAAGCCATGTTGTGCGTCTGACAGTTGCGAAGCCACTTGTCCCTGAACATCCCGCTGAAAGGCAGATTCAAATACCTTCGCTGGGGTCGACAAAATCGCTACTGGTCTATAAGACTCGACTGCTGTTCCATCACCCCCTTTTCCAACGTTCCGGGAAATAGGAATTATGTAGGCAACTGTTAAGAATGTGTACGAGTGGTTCCGCCAGTACTGATCCGCAATCTCGCATTACAAATGCCGGGATCCCGTCCGGGTCAGCTGAGCGCTTGGGCTTGAGACGCGCCAGAGCCGCCTGCACTTGCGTCAGTTGTGGGACGTGAACGCGCGCGCTGCTCGCGCCGCCGGCTTCCACCGCTTCATTCACATCAAGCCGCGCTGGCTCCTCATTATATACAGAAAAGAAATATTTCGCAAATTCCGTCGCGCACTCTAAATTGGATAAGACAGACCCGTTTTTAATTATTTTAGTTTGAGCATTGGATCTCGTTTTAGTTCTTATATAATTCCAGAAGGACTTAGGATCATTTGCTAAGTTGTTCTGCACTCTATCCTGGTGGTTTTGGTATTCCCGATCAATACTTTCTTTAATGCGCGCCCTGCATGCGGAAAAAACATCGTAATCACTGCGTGACTTAGTTGATTTATACTTCTTGTGAAGTTTCGCCTTTAACTGAATATTAGAAATTATTTCTTTTGTATACCATTCGGGATAGCAGTACCTACGCATATGTGCCCGCCTAGGCCGTTTTTTAGGTACACATTTATCCAAAATGCCATTAAAAATATTATAAAAACACTCTAAAGCTTCATCCGGTTGCTGAATGTTATAAATTGGACTCCAATCGGTGGACGCTAGGTTGGAATATAATAAACTATAGTCGGCCCTATAAAAGTTCCATTGCTGTTCGCTTTGGCTTACGGGTACCTGATGATCCGGAGATACGGCCTTGATGGCCGGCAAGGAAGCGCGCCTCCTGATCTCGTTGAGGTGTAGGGCTATGGTGAGCGGCGGATGGTACGCGTCCACAGGCACCAGGGGCTCGTCTGCCTCGCACACCCGCACGCCATCACACAAGCACAATGAACACAACACCAAGTCCAATTGTCTTTCACTGCAGTTAGGTACTTTGTTCATCTGAGCAAATTCGCAAAACGACACAAAACATTCAAAATAATGTTTATTATTTTCATTACTCGAGTTTAAATTAAAACCACCTAGTAACAAAACACTCTTATATTTAACACATAATTATTCGATTATTCTAAAAAAAAATATTATATTCTTCTGAGCACATTTCCGGATGACAGCGATGTGGAGGAGTACTTTGACGCCTGAGCGTAGTTTGTCATTTTGTATTATATTTATGTACATAGTTAGGATTTAGTATAAATAATTTATTTAGTATTTAAGTTTTTTATGTACATATGTATTAAAATAATTTGTAACTTCCTTTTGAATTATTGGTGAACAATAAGGGATATATAAATAAATATTGTCGGCGTTTTTTTGCTCAATTTTAATATTGTAATACCGGAACCTATCGTGTACTCGTCCGACTCGCACTTAACCAGTTTTTTTAATGTATATTGTTGTCTTTCCAGCGTGACGCTCTGAAAGGCCTGACTCAGCTGAGAGTGCTGTCACTTCACGGCAACAACATCTCAATGCTGGCTGACGGCGTCTTCAGAGACCTGGAGTCTATATCCCATGTGTAAGTATCACGCAAAAGCTATTATCTTCATTTGAGTATCCCATTGATGGACTAAGTTCTGGGCTGCAGAAATATTTGAAAGAGTTATCATGACTCTGAAATGCAAAAGGCAACCGGAGGAACACGGGTGGGTTTTAGCCAGTAAAAGTCTGATACTCCCTCTTGCTCCAACCAGAGCGGGAGAATTTATTTGTTGATTTCTCACTCTCAAGAGAGCAAAGTCCCACTTCCTTTTTGAGTTTTGGGAATGATTGTAAATCACATAGAGTTTAAAGTTCAAAAACCAAAATATCTGAAGCTAGAGTGAATAGACTCTTAATAAACTAGTGCGCCTCACCATCAACGATTGCATCACTGCTTACCATCAGGTGGGATCGCAGTCAAGCACCAGTTTACATAATTAACCTCTCGTATGCCGTAATTAGAGACACAATTAAAAAGCCATTGTGTCTCGCGTAGATCTGCGTTCCGGCATGCAACGGGTTAAGGGAAAAACGAAGTCACGGGTATCAGCTACTTAGTAAAAAATATAAATTACTATTTTTGTCTTTGTAGTCCAATGTCTAACTAGTCGTAAATATTCTACCAACGACTTCAAGGCTAGAGTGAATAGATTGCATCACTGCTTACCATCAGGTAGGATCGCTGTCAAGCACTAGTTTATATCAGTTAAAAAGAAAAATTGGTCTCAGCCTAACTGCCTTCCCACCTCCATCGTAATTCAAAACTTACTCCTTCACCTTACGTCTTAAAATCGATTACCACTTATTGACTGTTATTTTTTTTTCCAGTGCTCTCGGCTCCAATCCGCTCTACTGTGACTGCAACGCTCGCTGGCTATCAGAGTGGGTGAAGAGTGCGGGAGAGTACGTGGAGCCCGGGATAGCGAGGTGCTCCGAGCCGGCCGCCATGCGGGACAAGCTGATCCTCAGCACACAGTCCAGTGCTTTCCTTTGTAAAGGTATGTGCCTCATCATCATCCATCATTATAGCTGATAGACTTCCATTGCTGGGCAAGACCTTCCCGTCTCACATCCATCATAGCATAGTCGGCCTTATAATGTTCTCACTGTTGGGACTCAGGTGAGAGGGAATGGGCCGTAAACCACAACGCGGGCCCAGAGCGGGTTGATGAATGTCACATATCTTCAAATTTTTGGTTCTAGAACATGCCAGTTTCGTCACGATGTTGTTCTTCACCGTTTTGAGAGCAGTGGTGATGAAATAAATTACACAAAGGCTGGGTTTGAACCCGCGACCTACAGCTCGTAAGTCAGGACCGTTATCACTCGGCCACCACTGCTCATCCATAGGTTTCCCGCAATTCAAACCAGGTCAACAACAGGGACAGTAAGGGCTAGATAAAAGAAATGGCAAGATTAGAGACTACGTTGAAGACACGCTTGTTTCGCAACTACTTCGTGCAGGTTTATGGATGCCACATGTCTCTGAATTTGTTGAAGGACATGCCGATTTCTTTTTATTCAATTCCGGTGGTTGATATAGGTCCGACTTGACAATATGTTTAATTATTCTTCTCATCCCCAGGCAAACCCCCAGCAGAAGTGATCTCCAAATGCGACAGTTGCTACAGCAACCCGTGCCGAAACGGCGGCTCGTGCCGTGCTCGAGGTGCCGGCGGACACGAGTGTCTGTGCGCGCGAGGGTACCACGGAGACTCGTGCCAGCATCAGATAGATGCATGCTATGGCAGTCCGTGCGCGCATGGGTTGTGTCGCGTGCTAGAGGAGGGGAGATTCCAGTGAGTAGCTTTATATTTATTTATTAAAGATTGCTGTTTTGCACTTTGTAGTGAACAGACGTGCCGAAGAATTTTTTTAAAATTAATAAATAAAAAGTTGCTGAATCGTGACCTGGTTTTACCTACTGACCGGATAACTCTGTCAAACGTAGGCATAATATGTGCTAGTTATTTTACGTAAAAAAATGTGTAAGGTGTTGTTACCAAGTCAATAACTGTGTCACAATGGCAAGCAACCCCCCTTCAGCAGGGGTGACCGATGTTTCCGGAGTCCACTCCCTAAATCCATGCCCGCACTCGCATCTCACTCTCAGACGCCCGACCGAAGAAACGAGGACATGGAAGTTATTTCAACGCTGGAAATACAAAACTGGATGACGACTATTGATCAATGTCGAAGCGAAGTGTGCATTATTGCATATACACTATTGAACGCCGGCGTACGCGCTGCTATTGTCTTACTATTGTGTCTCTAATTGACGGTATTTGAAAGATTAAAAACCATACTTGATATTTCCAGCTGTTCCTGCCAGGCTGGCTTCACGGGCGCGCGCTGCGAGGTGAACATCGACGACTGTGTGGCCAACAAGTGCGAGAACAACGCCACCTGCGTCGACCACCTCGAGGGGTACTCCTGTAAATGTGCTCCTGGATTCATGGGTGAGATGGTTTTTAATGTCCATTTAATTTGTAAGGGGCTTTTTTTTAGAAAAAGTTCATAACGACACATTATTATTAAAAATTATAGGATCTAATAAACCAAGATCGGAATAGTAAGGTAAAATTTGGTATAGGCTGTGATCTAAGATCAAAATCAGGAATAGGGTAGTTTCCAGGGTCAAAATAATTACATTTTATTTAGTCCGTATTTTAGATTAGGGATAAATATTGGACACGTATGTTTTCTTTTTTCGATTAAACAAAAAATAACAATGATATAGCCCATTAAAGTTACGTGTGACGTCACAAAACCGAAAAAATGTAGCACAGCGTGACGTTACACGTAACTTTAATGGGCTATATCTTTGTCATTTTTGGTTTAATTTACAAATAAAAAAATACGTGTCCCTTATTTTTGAATAATCTAAAAGACGGACTAATTATATTTTTTACGGCAACTAACCTATTATATACAAGATCTTTAAAACTAGTGAGTGCGCTATGTTTTGCCAATCGACATAAAAATTATCAAGAAAAAACAATATTTTATTATTAAATTAAAATACGTCACAATAATTATTATGTAAGCATGCAAGTAAAATTTTACTTTTTCTTTTTTCACAATTTTAAGTCAACTCTGGAGACTAATCTATACATATAAATAAAATTGGAGTGTCTGTTTGTAATATTGAAATAACCGCTTTTTACTACATGCATATGAATAGGTATATACGGTAGGTACGTACACCAAAATAAATTTTGTCTGTCTGTTTGTTTTGGCTAATCTCTGAAATGGCTGGACCGATTTTGACGGCACTTTTTTGGCAGGTAGCTGATGTAATAAGGAGTAACATGGGCTACTTTTATTTTGGAAAAAATAAATTTAAAATCCTGTAGTCCACGCGAACGAAGTCGCGTGCAGCTAGAAATTTAATAAAAAAAATATTAAAATATACGTCACTATTATAAACACAGACACAATGCTTTTTAAATGCTAACAAATCATAAAAAAAATCAGTATTGTATTTCCTATTTGTATCCTTAAGTAGTTAAATTCATGCCCTCGTGGGGGCGATCGGCGGCGTAGACCTCTCGTGCCGCGCCTTGGTTGAGGCCTTGGAGCGAGGAGGAGTGGCAGGCGCGAGCCGACAAGTGCGGAGCAGTCATGTGAGCTAAGGAGGAGGCCGACCGCATCAGGCAACGACGTTCTCGCCGCCGCCGCCAGGATTCTGATCCCGATTTCCGGCCAGTGAGCAATGGGTAGCTCGCTGTCCGGCCGTCCAGTAACTGTCCGGACCAAGCCCAAGTCGTCGACGGCGCGCACTGTTCCCGCGCGCCTCAAGGAGTTGTCAGCAACAGCAGGGACTCAGCCGGGTCGAAGCCTACTGGGGCCAGGGTTAGTTTCGAAAGACAGCTCGAGCCCCGGTATGAAGGCTAGAAAGAACGGGGTGGGTCTTTTAGTCAGTAAGAGTCTGACACCATCTCCCGCTCCGCCCAAGAGCGGGGGTTGTCATTGGATGATTTTTCCCACCATAAAAAAAAGTAATTAAATTCATCCTAATTTATATTATGTGAACTGCTTCAAATTTATTTTATCTGTATTAGCAGAAGAGAGAGCTTTATATAATCTACCTATCCCTCTTTCCAGGTGAATTATGCGAGAAGAAGATCCCCTACTGCACCAAAGAGTTCAACCCTTGTGAGAACGGCGCCGTGTGCACCGACCACCACAGTCACTACACCTGCGCCTGCCCCAAAGGGTACTCCGGACAGAACTGCACCGTCAATGCTGATGACTGCATCAATCATATGTGTCAGGTATGTGGTCGTTCTTGATGTTGCTAATGGTCTCTGGACTTGCCGAGGCCCGCTAAGGCCGAAGCCTGCAAAGGTTGCGGGAGGGCGAACAATCGCTAACTCACTTCTCCTAGAGCGGAAAAACTTATTTGATGATTTCTTACTAAAAAAAGGACAATGCCTCCACTGTCCTCCTTCCTCCCTTCCTCCACTGGGAAGGAGGAAAAGAGGACAAAACCGCATCGTCAATGGGAATGACTGCATCTATATAATATCTCAAGTGTATTATTGTAGTAAAAAGTCCAGCGAAAGCGTCAACTTTTAACCATTCCATTGATCAATTGAAAATTTCAGTGATGTTATTACTTCAAAGTCTACCGAATAAACATCTTGGGTTGATTTTGGTGTAATTGGGATAAATCTTGTAGGTATATAAACTAAAAACAAAAATGGACCCAAAATCAAACCCTGAGGAACATCCGCTGTCGTTAACCTTATTTTTAGAGTATAAAACCCGTGCGCAACTCATTCTCATACCAAAACTAATCCCCGTTTATAACATTGGAACCAGGAGTGCTGCTAGTGCTGTTTTGAAATGAGAATAATGCTTGCGACAAAGCAACAAAAGGTGCTTTACTCTTTAATATGCATCTTTTAGTTCCAAAACTATACCTTATAGAAAGAAAAATGGCTCATTATTTTTGCTCAAGACAAAAAAAAAAACTAGAAATAACTCCGACCATCTGTTCTATGCAATGTGCCCTGTCCACTATACCATTTCAGTTTCGCGATTCTTCGGGTCCTGAACTTTGATTCTTCTTTGGGTGTTTATCGTGTATGCGTTCATTGTACAAACATGTAAACTCGCATACACAAGACACCTAGACTTGGAACACCTATCCGTAGACAATACGAATTTGTTCCGTACGGGATCGTACACGAGACAAGCAGTACAGCAGCCAATCGCTCAAGCATTGCGCTAATCGTGGCGTCTGTTAGAGCCACGAACATACGTATATTTTTTAATTGATATAAACTAGTGCTTGACTGCGATCCCACCTGAAAGTAAGCTGTGATGCAATCGTTGATGGTAAGTTGACACTAATTTATTAAGAGCCTATTCGCTCTAGCCTTGAAGACACCTAAATTATAATCGGACGGGAAGACCGCAACAGGCAAACTGGAACAATTTGCCTGCTGCGGGTGCTTCTTCGATGTACGCAGTATAAACGACGAGGCGAAAAACTTAGTTCTAACCTTCATCATCATCATCATTTTTTAGAGTTCCCACTGCTGGGACTCAGGTCTCCTCTCTAGGAGAAGGAATGGGCCGTAATCCACCACGCAGGCCCAGCGCGGGTTGATGAATGTCACATGTCTTCGAATGTTTGGTTCTAGGACTTGCCGGTTTCGTCACGATGTTTTCCTTCACCGTTTTGAGAGTTCAAACCTTAGGATCTATTTGTCTTAATGTAATATCTGTTCACAGAATGGCGCCACGTGCGTGGACGGCCTGGATGAGTACCGCTGCGCGTGCGGCGCCGGCTACGCGGGGCGCTACTGCGAGGCTGCCCCTCACGCTGCGCTCGGGACTTCACCCTGCGCACATCATGACTGCGTGCATGGCGTGTGCTATCTGCCGCAGCCGAGGCCGCTACAGGTAAGAACCTGTCTTCCTTTCAGCTAATACCTAGCAGCCAGACATGATCCTCTCTCAGGACTAAGCCTTTTGGGAAACAAGCATGGAAACTTTTGTCTCTCAACGCTCCTGTACCAATCTCATTCAGCACCCGCCTGTTTTTTTTTTATGAACTGTTTAGTCGTATATAGGGGAAGGGGGTAGCGTATATATGTCCTACGACATTTCATATGTTGTGGAGGAAGAAAGGGGGCTACCCCTCCTTCCGCCACAACTTATCTGAGACATTTTGAGTCAAAAAAGGTGGGCTGGTTGGAATTAGCCCACCAAAGGTTTTAGCTGCTATGGCCCACGCACAACGATCTGCATAGGACTAGGTGTGGAAATCAGACTCAAAATGCTGAACTGCCTTTCTGTCATCGTTTGTATTCGATTAAGTGTCAAAAAGTACATTTATTTCTGTGACTTACAGGACGACATCATAATGGAGCGACCTCTTCTCAGTACTGCCAACGACTACCTCTGCAAGTGTGCGCCAGGCTACTCAGGTATATTATGACTAACATTTATCTTACAATACTTTGGCAAACTTTAAAATCGATTGCTATAGCTATCGGCACGGATCTTGAGCGCTCGGCGTCAGAGTGGAGATCGCTTTGCGCATTCCATACATTGGCGAGCCAATCGTCGTATTTGTTAGATACATGCAGCAAGCGCAGAGAACGAATCACGATTGACGTCTATGACACTGCGTCTCACGTCGCACCTCTAAAGAGACGGAATATTTGACTTTTGGGCAACTTGAAGCCAGCGCTCAAGATCCGTGCCGATAACTATACATGTGTTTGTTTTTAATACCTAATTAAAACAAGAAGTTATAAGTCAAACCACATATTTCTTTATTGGCCATGTAATCAAACTTTCATTTTTTATAACTAAGCAACGGATAAATGAAGCTTCAGAGTCTTGAGCATCGACGCCGAGTTGCTAGCCTGTCGGTTTTCTACCGGTTGCATTTCGGGGAATGTGCGTCGGAATTGCAAAGCCTAATTCCGCCTAGCCCGTTCCATCATCATCGGACCACCAGGATTACGGCGATGCGCCACCGGTACATGGTGAAAATCCCACTTATAAGTACAAATCATTGTGGGAACAGATAACGAGTGCAATTCCGGAGTCTGTTTTCTGATAGCTACAACCTGCGGATATTTAAATCGAGAGTGAATAGGTTACTTCTAGGTAAGCACGCTCCATCGTCGGCCACATCGAGACTGGCAAAAAAGATAACCTCTAAGGGTCAGCGCAGACAGAAAGGAGCGCAACGGAAAGGATTTTATTAAGGCACTGCAAAATCAACTTTAAATTTATTGAAATAAAGTGCATATAAGCTTGAACCTGACAAAAAATGCTCGCACGTCCTCGAAGATACGGCGGGAAGCGTATCTTCGACATACGACATCCGTCGTCCACAGAAAATGCCTGAGACCGCGCGAGAGTTATTCCTCGCTGTCTGCGCTTACCCTAATAAACTAAGTCGTCTTTTTTATAACGCACACTAAATATTCTTAGTCCAAGACCGAGCGAAGGGAGCTCGGAATTGCAAGGCACTTTGACCACAAAATATATAGGTACAGAAGTCAATCTACATACAAAGCGCGCTCGAGCAACGCACACAGACACCGCTCACAGACACGATATCTCGGTCGCGTCTCGGCTCACTCGTCGAACAGTTCCGGCTCAAACGCTCATTAGTGTGCGTCCACCGAGCGTAGGTATAAAAAGTGAAGTACATACATACATGAGATTGTCTTCTGTACCTATGTATTTTGTGCTTCGACACAGACAGGCTAGGTGACCTTATGACCTTTGGGCCCTATCTTTTGGCACCTCTTCTGGACCTACTCACTACATGGTTATTGTCCTCAGGTCGTCTCTGCGAGTACCTGACCTCACTGACCTTCAGCCACAATGATTCTCTGGTGGAACTAGAACCGCTGAGGACCACTCCACAAGCCAACGTTACGTTAGGTAAGACTCATCATCTCTCTAGGTTTTTCAAATACCTCTTAATATATATACGGTACATACACCAAAATAACATTTTATGCAAATTTTTTTTCAATTTTTTTTGGTCTGTCTGTCTGTTCGTCCAGGCTAATCTCTGAAATGGCTGGACCGATTTTAACAAGGAGTAACATAGGCTACTTTTATTTTAGAAAAAATAAATTCAAAATCCTGTAGTCCACGCGAACGAAATCGCGGGCACAGCTAGTATGCAATATAGAATGAGGGCCTAGTGCGTCTTGGTTGGTTTTAGTCATTAATTGATCAATCAATTGCTTGTAATCGAATCACTTTTGTTCTAAACGTATTTATGTATCAATATTTACTCAACTTTTGTTTATTTGTTTTCTTTGAAGATCCACCTACTTTTTCTTTTGACAGTCGATGGAACTTGCCATAGACTACTAATTTCCACAGATTAGCTTTAGACTCCACAGTTTAGTAAGAGATACACTCTAATATTCGCGAACCGCCGCCGCGCCGGCTGCGGCGCCCTGCAGTGCGCCCGTGCGCTCGCGTTCTTCCGTTTGTCTATGATTTTGACAAATGATTTTGGAGCGCAAGTCGTCGGGCGTCTGTCTCTGGTTCATTATTAAATTGCATTTTTTCTTATATTTTCTTATATCTAACACATAACACGTATTGTATTTATTATTTTTCCAGTGGTTGTTTTATCAATGTTCGTATTTAATTATTTATTATTTTGTTTCGATACCAATTAATATATTGAACCTCCGTGAATGTGACCGTGGCATCACCGCGGGCCCTAACAGAATACCAGCGCTGCGTTATTTATCTTTTTAAATATCGCAGCATATGCTGAGTTAGGCGCCCTTTTGGCCTTGCACAGATTTTAAAGTTTTTCTTATTTTTATTTATTATCGAATTCTGCTGTATGTGTGAGGTACGAATAAAAGTTTTTTCTTTCTTTCTTTCTTTCTTTCTAATACCCACAGTATACCAAAGCATATAATAATAATAATACGCAGGGCAGGTCTTTGGCAAACTGTTGGGCATTAGCGACCCTCGGACCCGATTTCCCAGGAAAATTCTTGTTCTTCGTCTCGCCAAACGCGCGTGTGCGCATGTTTCTCCGCTTGTAGGCGTGTGATCAGCATGAACGCGCATGGATACATTTTCTGTGTTGGACTGTGCGTGTTTTCTATACAAACGGAGATACTTACAAGCAACGTTAAAACACGCGTTCACGCGCTACGCAGCGTGGTGCGTGGCAGTGTGTTAATCGCCTAAATTGTCATAATCGCCGATAAATATACGTTTTTTTTTTCTTTTTCTAGTGTTCAGTACGACACAACTCCATGGTGTGCTGATGTACTTTGGGGAGAACGAGCATCTTGCTGTTGAGCTATTCAATGGACGGATTCGCATCAGTTATGATATTGGGAACCATCCCACTTCTACTATGTATAGGTATGCATCCTTATAAATATTTATTTTTGAATACCCTACTGTGTGTCCCACTGCTGGGTAATGATCTCCCCTTTCAAACGGAGCTTGTGCTGTGAGTACTAGACTACTGATAAACATACTTATACACACCGCTAAATTGGGTCGTTTTAATCCCGTGGAGGATCGATCCGGTACATGAAACACTATCGATTTGTAAAGATAAAATTAAAAATTAAAGTATTTTTTTTTAAACTCGTATTAATTTACGCATGTACGAAATTAATTTCTTTAAGAAAACGTCAGCTGAGCGAGTCCAATGACCTATAGGTAGTAGTCGGCGTTGCATACTAACTATTAATTGAGTACAAAATGACCAAAATTTAGCGGAGTGTTTTACTAATAACCCTGTATAGGTTATTCGTAAAACACTGGCAACCTCTCAGGACTATGTTACTAACATCATAAACATCAACTTCTGTTGTATGACTTTTAAAAATCAGATTATCATACAAAAATAAAAATATTTATATTTTTGTATGAAAATCTGATGTATCGCGTGGTTTATGATTCACCATGACATCATATATTTGTCTTGAGTAGGATTAGAACCCGAAGATAGGTAAATAATTCAGTTCTTATTGCATTCCAGTTTCGAGATGGTGTCAGACGGTAACTACCACAAGGCTGAGCTGATCGCTATCAAGAAGAACTTCACCCTGAAGGTGGACGATGGACCCGCGAGGTCTATCATCAATGAAGGTACGTTTATTTACTCTGCTCTGTTCTTTGGCCACATTGCCAGGAAAAATGGCCACAACCTTGAGCCGCTCATCGCAACTGGCATGGCCGCAGCCCAATAAGATGAGCAGATCAGATCCGCTCCACACTGGACACTCAATTGCACGTCGCAGTTCATGACGCTAGGAACCGTCACAGATGGAGAGATACCATCAGTCAGAAGCTAATCCAGCGGGAACTTCACGACCCTCAAGTAATGAGGAATACGACTCGAGGAGGAACTTAAAAAACTACTTGGTCCTTAAGAATTTACCACGGTTTAGGCAACTTTTTTTATTATCTACTATTGGTAGACATGCGCTTGACCACCACCTGATGGTGGCGATCATGTGGTCGAAGGCGGAGCCCAGAGTAAAAAAAATAGGCCACAAACGTGCCGGCATTTTGAAAAAAATAATCATTGCTACAAAAAAAAAATATATGTGTAATTAACATATATGTTAAAGACGTGACGTGTAACCAGATATACCCATAATAATAATATTCCACAACTATCACACAACGCCGTCTAGTCCCAAGCTAAGCAGAGCTGTTATTAAATTTAAATACACCCAGATACAGAACAAAAGCGTGCTCATCACACAAACTTTTGTCCTGGGTTGGAATCTAACTCACGACCTCTGGCATAGCAGTTGGAGCCACTGACCACTAGACCAACAGGTCAGTCAATAAAAAGATACAGTGGGAAGACAGAAGAACAGTAGTAGTACAGAAGGAAGACATCGTGAGGAAACCGGCATGTCCTAGAACCAAAAATTCGAAGACATGTGACATTCACCAACCCGCACCGGACCCGCGTGGTAAATTACGGCAAATTCCCTCTCCTAGAGAGGAGGCTTGAATCCCAACATTGGGAACATTAAAAAGGCTGGTGATGATGATGATGATATATTCATGACTATTTTCAGGCGCCAAGGAGTATCTCCGGCTAGAACGGCCTATGTATCTCGGAGGAGTACCAGAGGACATCGCGAAGGAAGCCTTCAGCAAATGGCATCTACGAAATATAACTAGCTTTAAAGGTAATTCAGTCTAATCTTAAATTTCGTAACAAAGCAAGTCATTCTGTATCTAGAGATCTAGTATGGCATAAGTATGACCGTTTCCTGTAAAGTAATTTGATTTGAATTTGGAACGTCATTATGTTACTAGTGGATAAAGCAGTGTCCATGTTGAATTTCGAACGAAATGTTCCAAAGGTTGCTAAGTTTTAGTCCTGAACGCAGTGAGGGATTTATATAATTAACTTCCGAGTAATGCAAGGGAGTTAATGTACAAACCTGAGTGAAGTGAGGAATTCAAGCCGCCCAAAAACAGCTTAATCCCCGAATTAGATATTTATCTTCTCTCCGGGCTTCACCTAAATATTTATATTAACTCCCTCACCTCACTGTGCTCGGGAGCTTAGTAAACATTCGTTTCTTTCGAGATTCAACATGCCGCCCGTGACTTTAAGACACTGCTCTATTCCCCAGTCTCATAATCTACCATTCTCATCCCTTGCAGGTTGTATGAAAGCAGCCTGGATCAACCACAAACGCGTGGACTACGTGAACGCAGTCAGGGTCCAGAGGACTTCAGCAGGCTGTGGGGAGGATGAGCCCACTAGCGCCGTGCAGGCCACTGTGTTTGTGCAGGAGGATGCGGGGAGACATAACCAGGTAAGGGATGCATAGCAAGCGTGCTCCATCGTCGACCACATCATCGCTTACCGTCAGGTGAGATATTGGTCAACGCGAGCCTATCAATAATAAATAAAAATCTGTTGCACCGACTTACATTTTATCGCAAAGATTTTTTATTGTGCTGCGTATCGCGAGGGTAGTCCTCAGAATTATTCCTGTATTGTGGGTGTCGTTACCACATTGTATACCTATTGGTTATGTTAAAGTATTTATTTAATTAAAGCAAAAATTAACAGAATCCATTAATTTCCAGGACCCTTGCGTGCCCAACCCCTGCGCCCGAGGAGGCCGCTGCGTCAGAGAGGAAGGCTCTCCCTCGGACTACACCTGCCGCTGCCGAGCTGGTACTACGGGACCTCAGTGCGAACTGAGGGCTTCCATCAGTGAGTACCATTCATCATCATCATCATCATTTCAGCCGCAAGACCTCTACTGCTGGACATAGACCAGCTCAAGGAGTTCCCACTACGGCCGGTGCTGTGCCTCTCGCATCCATTGGATTCCCGCGACTCTCTTACCAGGTCGTCACTTCACCATGTGGAAGGCCTTCCAATTCTGTGTCTTCCGGTACGCGGTCGCCTCTCCAGAACCAGCCAATACACTAACATTGTTAATTACATTATTCATTAAAAGAGGGGAAGAGCTGGTGACCTGAAATACAGGCCAAAAGCCTAGCTTAGGCACCAGTCTCTCACAGTATGAATCCAATTATTGTTATTATTATGAAGAAATTTGATGAAATTTATATCACATAGGCCCTCTAACGGCTGGTTTACACAATGCAATCTACTGAATAGACAATATGCAGCTAATCGTATTGCCTAGTCGTATGCCATTCGCTCGGCTCGCCTTTGCTGTTTTCACAAGGATAGTCTTCTAGCGAGTTTATCGCTAACAAAAAAAAAAACACGAGTTCTACTCTCTGTCCGGCTGGTACTGGCAAGCTACTGCCGTACGCATCCAAACAAAGCGAGCGACGGCTGCCATATACGAGTTGCTGCCGGTGAGCAGGCGAGTGAAAACAAAAACTGTTGAAATAACTCGGATGCGAGTTACTGTCCATCTCACACGTGCGAGCTACTCGTAAGTAACGTCCAAACAGTGCAATCTACTGCAGGCCGAGTAGCTACTCGGCAGGCTGGCTCGTACGCTAACTCGCACTGTGTAAACCAAACATTAGTATCGATGCCTGCTGACAGGTGATTCTTAGACAGTTTTAAAATTTCTCTTTTGCAATTAACGTTTTCATATTTAAATTTCTATCAGGTGGAGCACCAGTGATCACTCAAGGAAGCAAGATGCCTCAACGGAAGCAAGCCATCAGCAATGTGCAAGCGTCACCAGGTAACCATACACATATTTTCATTCATCATCATCATATGACATCACCGAAACACGTCCACTGTTGGACATAGGCCTCCCCCAAGCGTCGCCACAACGACCGGTCCTGTGCATCACGCATCCATCGGATTCCCGCGACACTCACCAGGTCATCGGTCCACCTTGTTGGAGGCCTTCCAACGCTGCGTCATATTTTCATCAGAAGAGTGGAAGAATCAGAGCAGTGGTGGTTGAGTGGTAACGGCCCCGACTTACGAGTAGCAGGTCGCGGGTTCAAACGCAGCCAGGCGCATTACTTTGTGTAATTTATTTCATCACCACTGAACTTCATAAGTGAAACGCAATATACTGTGTCACCCGTTTACTCGGTACGTGTGACCAAGGCATTAGTCTAATCATTATTGTTTAATTTCAGCGGCGCCATCTCACAAGCAGCAAATGCCTTCGGAGCACGCGCCCTCGCAGCCAACACCAGCCACAGGCGCCTGCAGAAAGGTACGTCATGACTTTGTTTTGTGGTGGAAAATAATTTCTCCCGCTCTAACCGGAGCGGAAGGGCGTGTCAGACTTTAAGGGTCGATACTGCATGAAGCGGATGTCGACGACGAGCACCCATCGCGGGACAAAGCGCGGGTGCGTGTGACGGTCCCCGTCGTCGCGGAAACATAATATTACCTGCGCAGTGTCGTAGTTCAACTTTAATTCATTAAACCCTCTCATTATCTTTCTATTGTGTGTTTAATTACGATATTCAAAAGGTCCCTAACTCGCGAGCAGTGCTATAAAACAGTCACTTTCTGAAACCTGAAAACAGCCCCATACACGGTCCAATCTGTATGACCCAATCGGTTTGATCAAACCAAAAGATTTTGAAATTCGATTGTGCCGTCAAACATGTTGTCAACATGTTGTCACTCCCATACACGGTCAAATCTGTTTGATCAAACATGTAGCGTCATACCGATTGGACGACAGGTTTGAACGTGTATGGCTGGCATAAGACTAATACTTTTGCCAAAAAATATGTTTTTACAACATGATATTTTTTCACTTGATTTCCCTACTTCCCTTCAAACGGCTTTGTTCTTTAGAAATACATATGTTTACACAAATAAGTTGTTCTTCAGAATATTCGTAGCATATGCAAATCAATCAATACTTCGCATTTTCTTTGCGAAGGATTTAAAGATCAGCGGGATACTATCCGGGCGCATGTGGCCGGAATTATATGCCGCCTAGATGGCAGTACGAGTATGTATGTATTTAACTCTGGCCAGATGTTCAAGGGACTATACGCACAGTTAAATTGGGCACTAGCTTGAATTTATTTTTGTGTCATATTTTGTAAAGGGCACCGTTTGTGCAGCATAGTCATATGAAAGGAGGGATGAAGCGCATTACTAAAATACTTTCTCTCTACATCCGTCCACATCCGTACTCGTAACGTAAACATGTGGAAGGATAGAGAGGAAAAGGGAGGCCAAAGAAAAGATGGATGGAGTAATATAAAAGAGAAAGGGAGTTAATCACTCGACAGGACTGAGTGGAAACGACCCCAACTTATGAATTTCTAAGTCGCAAATTCAAACCCAGCCAGGCACATTCGTTTGTGTGATTTATTTCATCACCACTGCTCTCAATTCGATGAAGGAAAACATCGTGAGGAAATCGGTATGTCTTAGAAGCACAAATTCGAAGATATGTAATATCTACCAACCCGCAATGGGCCCGCGTGGTGGATTAAGGCCCATTCCCTCTCCTAGAGAGGTCTGAGTCCCAGCCGTGGGAACATTATAAGGCCGACTATGCTGTGCTATGCTAAGCGAGATAGTGCGGGGAAGTGGGAGGGTGGACACTCGGTCTAGTAGGTAGAACGGAAGCCGAGCTACTGTCTCGCAGCTTTGTTCGGGCGAGCGCTCGGTCGAGCACTCGGCGCTAAGTTTATACGTACCGAGTTCGGGTCGTTCGGGCCGGATAACGGTCCATACCTTCACCTAGAGAGGAGGCTTGAGTCCCAGCTATGGAAACAATGCGTTAAGTACCCAATTTATTATGTGACAGGAGGCGACTCGCGAGCTGATAACAGAGGGATTGTGTCGGTCGCGTCGCGCGGTGCGGGGCGCGCGCTGCGTGTCGCGCGACACGCGCCAGGGCGGCGGCTGCGCCAAGGGACACTGCTGTGCGCCCAGGAAGACAAAGAAGAGAAAGGTACATCATTTTTTTAAGGTTGAAAATCATCTCATAACTTATCCCGCCCTAGAGCGGAGCGGGAGGGCATGTCAGACTTTTACTAATTAAAACCACACTTATGTTCCTTCCTTGCCTTGTATTCTAGGACCCAAAAATATATTTCTAACGCATATTAATATTTATTTCCAGATAAGATTGATCTGCTCGGACGGCACACGATACACCAAAGATATCGAAATAGTCAGAAAGTGTGCATGCGGCAAAAAGTGTGCAAGAACCACCCCATTCCACTAAACAAGACTGACCATGAAATACCCCCCAAGTCATTAATTACCCTATGTCATAAACAACCCTATTTCATGAACAACCCTATGTTGTAAACAGCCTTATTTCATGAAAAACCCTATGTCATAAACATCCCTATTTCATGAACAACCCTATATGATAAACAGCCCTATTTCATGAACGACCATATGTCATCAAACAGCCTTAATTCAATAACAACCTCATATTGTAAACAGCCCTATTTCATGAACGACCCTATGATATAAACAGCCATATTTCATAAACAACCCTATGTTATAAACAGCCTTATTTCATGAACGAATCTATGTCGTGAAAATTGCTGTTTCATGATCGACCCTACGTAAATAAATCATTTTAGTTGGTCGTTTATTAAATAGGGTTGTGTGACATGAAATACAACATTAGAGACACTATTACAAGACTATAGAAAAGCGGATGAAGCAACATACTAATCCGAGTAAGTTAATGATAAAACTCTAAAGGAATTAAAATTATCCCAGTATTTATAAGAAAGTCCAATACTTATCCACCAGATTCCACAATAGAGCCCGATTGATATTTCAAACGGGTACCCACCGCGGCCATTTTTTAATTGTCATAACTTATAATGTAGTGTCAATATAAATAACACAAGTGTTGCCATGTTAAAAATAAAAGAAAATTGGTAGATTTTATAGAAACCAATTAAACATTTTTTATCGTAAAAATGGAATAGTAATTTTTAAACTAACATTTGTAAAAATAAAATTTCAAATAAATAGTACAAAAAGTTTAGACACATTATTATTACGTAATTTAATTTCCTACTAAGCATGGCAACACTAACATTAATGAGCTCATCCCAGGCAATAGACAATAATACACGCTTTTTTTAATACTATACATACAAACATACATCCTTACAATTTGAAATATTGAAGTAGCATTTGTATTTTATATTGGTAGAGAATTAAATCAAATTTATAGACTCAAAAGAGGATTTTCAGGAAAATTTACACCTCCAATTGGCGCCGCTTAGCCAAGAGGTCTTCTACTTTTAAAAACGTATGGCCCTTCGCCCATGGCAATGTTTTCTAGCGATACCGTCGCGCGTTCCGTAAAACAACAACAACACACCCAACAACATCACTACTAACGCGCGTTAGTTGCATTTGCAAGCGCTGTACACCCCTACTTTTTAATTACTACAAAAAAAATGGGGCTCTATCTGTACCCGTCACTTATTCATTCATTAGTCAATAGCCTGCACAATATTTCCATAAATTGAGTGACATTTTGGGACATAAACCAACGCTAATAACTTTGCTGTTTATGAATATTATTTATTGAAATTTTACTTATAAAATAACAAGGGCTTTTCTAATAAGCCCTTTAAGTATTTGCACTAATTAAAAAAAAAATAGTGGTGTATAGAAAAGATGTCAACGCGCTACTAACGCGCTACAGCATCTTGACTGTATCGAAGCGAACGCGCTACAGCATCGCTACAAAAAGTCGAGATGGGCGAGGGGCCTGACATTAGCGTTTTGACAGGTACCTGTAGCCTGATTCACGTAACATCAAACAAGCCAAATATCGTTGAAGTTTTATAGTCGTTCGATCGAAGTCCTATCCAAAAGCGGTATTCACGTGTTCCTTAATAGGTATTGGATAGAACGACAACTCAACTGGCTGAAACTAAACGATCTATCGACGACTTATTTCCAGTTACATTAATAAGTATTCTACCAAGATAATTTAATACAGATTTTTTTTTTTTTTAATCGACTCTTCGACCAAACTACTTTAAAATCGATGTCGTTCAAACTCGATTGATGGATGTGAATACGGAAATGGTCTAAACGACTAAATCGCTACGATATCGTTACGGTTTCGATTACGTGAATCGGGCTACAGGTCCTGACTACTCAGTGCTGCCACCTAGCGAACGTCCCTTAAGAAAACCACTCATTGAAAAGTATAAAATAATCTGTAAATTTGATTTAATTACTAGTAAATATTTCGTACAGTTAAAAAGTGTTAATATTTTTAAGTAAATTGCATTTATTTCCGACAAAAATGGCGTCATTTTTTTTTTTTTGACAATATTATTTGAATTAATTGACTGGCCTGTTAGTCTAGTGGTTAGTGACTCTGACTGCTATGCCGGAGGTCATGAATCCAATTCCCACCCAGGACAAATGTTTGTGTGTGCGCGATCATTTGTTCTGTGTCTGGGTGTAATTTAACTATAATATGTATGTATTTAGAAATATATATAAGTATGTTTATCAGTTGTCTAGTACTCATAACACAAGCTCTGCTTAGCTTGGGACTAGATGGCGTTGTGTGTAAAGTGTGGAATATTATTATTATTAATTAGGTATTGCATCGAATAATGACTGATTTCAACTTATTAAAATGTTATAATTATTATGTACCAATCTATCTATATTTCAGAATAAATGCAGTTTACTTAAAAAAAAAAAAAAAACAATATTAAAAAAACGAATTTATCCCCCCATTTCGAAATAAGGATTATACACAAAAGTAGTATCGGCCTAAATGTGTAGAGTGGGCAATTTATATCCTATAAATATAACCTAGAAATTATAGACGCGTTGAACTGTCAAAAAAATATCCTAACCTAAAAATGTCCTGTCAAGTTAAGGCCTGTTCAAAGGCGCGAAGAGGAGTAGAGCGGAGCGGAGCTGTGCGAATATCAACCAATAAAATCTCCGTATTACTTCAGTGGACACGGATTTGCAAACTAGTAAAAAAGGCTGTAATGCGTGCACTTGTGCACAACTCCATTCCGCACTACCTCGTACCGAATCAATGGACAGACACAGTCCACAACTTCACTCCGCATTACTCCGTTGTTCCGCTCCGCAACCTCGCTCCACGTCAATGGACAGTAAGCCATAACGTCAGACATCAATTATTTGCAAGAAAATATACAAGCAGCAATGGTATCATTGAAACATTCGCCGACCCCTCATTAAAACGGTTCAATAAAAAAAAACACCGAGACAGTTCTTCGTGTGTAAAATACCTATCCCTCACCCTTTCGTAATACATTTTTGTATGTTAGGCTTACCCAGTCGTAATATTAAAATTAATAATACTTAATAAATAAATAACATTTAGGAAGAATCGTTTCTAAGACAGATTGAGATTATTTTAATTTAACTAGCTGATTTTTGTGCCTTCAGTTTCGTGGTCAGCATTTTATTTTTGGGATAAAAGTAGTCTATGATCCTCATCAATTTTATAACTAGGTTTCTATCATTGATATTATTTTCATATTCGGATCAGTTTGGCAAAGATTAACTACAAACATATATAACTAAATTTTCGGATAAGAATACTTAAAAAAAAAAAAGAATTTCATTTTAGATATACCTTTTACAAACAAAAACTTTCGAAAAAATATTAGGTACTTTACAATAAAAGAAGAAAAAACAGAATTCTAATCTAACCGTTTTCTTGCACAGCTAAAATTTTATCGATGTCTATCGCTTGCTTCGACATTTTCTTACCGAAAATGCTGACTTTTGAAATGCTATTTCATATCAATTTACTTTAAAAGCCTAAATACGCTTAAAATTCCACGAACGACATTTTATAAACCGATTTGATTGATTTATCAATCACATGATTGATTGGTTGATAAAAAGTATTTAATTTAAATGAGGCTTTAGTTTTACTTGGAAAACTTCACATTTTAAAATATAATAAGTGAAGTAAGTTAATTAACTTAATAATTAAATTATTTTAATTTGAACATACATTAATATGTTGTTAAATTAATTTTAAATTCTTAACCTGTTTTTAAAATAATCAGTAAATATTTAATCCATGACAAATTGCAAAAAAACGATTATTTTTTGCATTTTCTTATTCAATAAAGGAAACAAAATATGATATCAATGTGTTCATTTCATGTAATTAAAACTATTTATTAATAATATTATTTTATATGTTGTTTATTTTTTATAAAAAATAAATATTTAAGTTAGTTTTTAAGTATTATGTAATCTGTAATCTATTGGCGTTTAAAATTAGTTAAGAAAATTTAATTTATCGAAATAGTAGAAATTTTAAATTTAGGCTTACAACACTATAAAGATATTGTCTATTTAAAAAAAAAACAAATCAACAATAACCATAACGCAACTTGACACATTTACTAAGTTTCTTTTTTTTAATTAATTTATCTTTCTCTAAAAGAAAGATCAGACATCTAGTCTATACTTTCCACAATACAAATATTAAATTTCTTAATTAATTTTTTGTAACATTATCCTCATTACCTAAATAATTTTTTGCAAGTTACTCAAATCAATCGCCAACAAGATTAATATAAAAATAAGTCCTTACTTTATTTGGGCACCTATTTTATATAGGTAGGCCCTTTTAATAACTGACAATGTGACATATTTATTAAAAAAAAAACAATGATCATACCTATATTTACGAAAGGCGTTGTTCACTTGAACAAAAATATATGAGATAAACTTACAAAAATGTCGGATCAAACGGACTGTCACCTGTCGGTTTTGTTTACCTTATAACCGTTTACGTCGGATTAATCCGACAACTATTTTCGTGTCCGTTTTCTCAGCGTCGTATATTCACGACCATAAGTTCAACTCTTCCAGTCCCAGTGTTACTTGTAAGTTAATAAAAGATCTGACGAGATGGAGTGTTTGGTCGTAAATCATACGGAAATATGGTGAAATTGACTCGAAAATATTTATTTATTTTATACTTTATTGTACACCTCATAATGAGGACAAGATAAACATTTACAAAAACTAAGGTTGAGTTGCACCATTTAACTATAACGATAACAAAGCCGTTAACAGTTGTCAAATCAGACCAATAGGCGGCCGTTTCACGGCTGGTTATGGTTTGGTTATCGTTATAGTTAAATGGTGCAACTCACCCTAAGTGTACAAAAGGCGGTCTTATTGCACAGGGCAATCTCTTACAGAAAACCTGAGGATTGACTTAACGAAAGGAGATAGATTATAATTATTGATAGAATATTTGTCGGAATAATCCGACGTACGCGGTTAAACTGTTAAATAAACCGGGTCTGTTATCGATTTTTAACATTTATGAATCTTGCCACTCCTGCCCGACACAATGACTAAAGTTGGTCTATACACAATCTTGCCATTTACGAAGTAAACAATACTTATTTATGTAAGTTAGCTTTAAGCAAACAACTTACGAGTTGTAGGAACGAATGATATTTCATACTTGGACTTTTTATCCTGGTCTTTTTCTAACTATATTTGGGCTAGATTCGAGTCTAACTAAATACCAATATTTTTACATGGAGCGAGTGCTTACCTGTTCTTCACAAACCAGCACTGCATGGCATACTTGCTTCTTTCTGAGACCATGAGAACATGGTCTCAGAAAAACTGCAAATATGAGAATAGCACATTTTGATACAATTATAGAAAGTTTATCACTACGACCGAGATGGAATTCGCTCGAGTCGTACGCGAGGGTGCTATGGAGCCGAAAGCTACTGTGACAAATTTCCACATGTATCAAACAACGTTTTTCAACACACTTATGAAGACATAAATAAACGGGGGTTGACCCGCGACTGATACAATAAACTGTGGCGGGGGCAACCGCTAGCACTTTTTCGCACTAGTGCGGAAAACAGTAAATTACTTGCCTAAAAGCAGCAGGAATAAAAGTCAGCTTTCGAGTACTTAAGTGTATTGAAAAAAAAAAATTGTTATCTAACATGAAGTAAAAACTGTGTTCATATTTATTTTTTGAACATATTGTAGACGTGAAAAGTGTGAGATTTGGCATCTTTAAAGTTTATATAAATTGAAAAGCCATTTTTGCCATTAACTAAGCCTGAGATAAACTGGAGGACAAAGGGTCCCCCAAAATGACACGAAATTATCCAAGAACATACTACGCGTCAAGTCGTCGGTACATTTTGTCTAACTTTCATAAATATGTATTTAAACCACAACTTTATTATTCGTTCCTATAACTCTTAGTTTGAGCCTCATATCTTTTCGTTTTAGACATTTTTTTGTAAAAAATATACTTATATAAATAAAATATTTGAAATTATGTTGCTGAATCAGCTTGTAAAGTAACTTTAAGGATTTGAGGAGATATGTTACTTTGTTGGTGTCAGTTGACTTCATAGCACCGATAGTTACAACCTAGGCGTCTTTAAGTCAAGAGTGAATAGGTTACTTCTAGGCAAGCGTGCTCCATCGTCGGCCACATCATCGCTTAGCAATAGATGAGATAGTGGTCATGTGCGAGCCTGCGAATGATAAAAAAGTATTGGTAGTTCTTATTTGGGAAACTAAAAGAGTTGCAGTACCTATAGAGTCTTATATAACAGATTTTAAATAGTTTAAGCGTCCAATACCAGTAATATAGTATTTAACACAATAACAAAGTTAAACTTAAAATACAGCGATCAACAACACAGTAACATATTATCTCCTATTTAAATATAAGAAAAATGTAATTTAAAGCATTCCCTATTTATTTACTACCATTACGGTAGAAAATTAATGAAATGGTAACACTTATCAACGCATTTACGACCTAATTATTATCATCAGTATTAAAGTAACAAAATAATGTTAGAAATGAGAAAATCTACCATCAAGCTAACAGATCACTGCCATTTTCAATGTTGCCATATCAAAATAACCTCTCGATGCTGCTTCGTGGAAAGTCTAAAATTCTACCAAAATGGCTTCTTGGTAGATTTCTCGTAGGTTAAGGTTAATGTACCTATTAAAATGTGTTGCTTAATGAGACGCTAGATGGCGTTGCATGCGCTTTTTATTAAAAAGTAAGAAATATTGTCTATAAACTTTATAAGTTATTTGTCGTAATAAAAAGATGTTAGATATAATTTGGCCTTTTATTACCTACTTTGCCGTTCAATTGTCATCATCATTTCAGTTGAAAGACGGCCACAGATGTACAAAGGTCGCCCTAAGAGTCTCCATCATGGTCCGGAGCGAGGAGGAGTGGCAGGCAGTCGCCGACTTCTGCGAAGCAGTAATGCTCGCAAAGGAGGAGGCCGAACGCATCAGGCAACGGCGTTATCGCCGCCGCCGTCGCCGGGATTCTGATCCCGATTTCCGGCCAACGTAGACGCGGGCTTGCGGACGGTGAGCAATGGGTAGCTCACTGTCCGGCCGTCCGGTAACTGTCCGGACCAAGCCCAAGTCGTCGACGGCGCGCACTGTTCCCGCGCGCCTCAAGGAGTTGTCAGCAACAGCAGGGACCCAGCTGGGTCGAAGCCTACTGGGGCCAGGGTTATCCGAAAGGGCGCTCGAGCCCCGGTATGAAGGCTAGAAGGAACGGGGTGGGTCTTTTAGTCAGTAAGAGTCTGACACTATCTCCCGCTCCGGCCAAGGGCGGGGGATGTCAATGCATGATTTTTTCCCACCATAAAAAAAAAAAAAAGTCTCCATGACGACCGGCTCTTTTCGTGTATTCTAGTCTTCGACTTATTCTAGTGACAGACAAGCACGTTCATAGAAACTATTTGTCAAAATACTTAAGTTAAAAGTTTGCTGCAGCGCTACCTTGACATTATGTCGTCTAATAGAACTATTTAAACATACAGCGCTAAGATGGCTTTTTGAGAATACTCTTTTCGCGACCAAAATGTCTTAAGCGCCATGAATTTCGTGGCACTTAGGCGTTGCGTTCCACATAGTGTAATGTTCAAGGTGTACGGACTACATTACACCTGAGTCGACTGAAGTCAGTGTTCGGCTCGCGTAATCTACAGTAGTACATATATATCAATGCATCCAGCAGAATCCCGCGACCCTCATCAGGTCATGAATCCGTCTTATGGAAAGCCTTCCAACATCGTTTCAGTTTCCGCACGTTGAAGGGTTAGCCGATTATGTAGTTCTGTATTTACTAGTGCTTGACTACAATCCCATCTGATGGTAAGCAGTGATGTAATCGTTGATGGTGAGGCGCACTAGTTTCTTAAGAGCCTATTCACTCTAGCCTCGTAAACACCTAAATTATAATAATCGGTCGAGAAGACCGCAGCTGGGAAATTATTCCAGTTCTTCAGTGTACGCAGAAACGCTAAGTCCGGACCGTAGAGGTAATGGAGATAATAATACAAACATTAATTTTTAAATTAATGATTTTATTTAAATGGACGAAGTACAACATCTTAAGAGTAAAAATATAAATGATAATAAAAATATAATATTTCAATTCATTATTCCATTTAAGTTTTACTAAGTGTACCATTCCTAGTATTTCAATAACCGATTACGTCGGATATATCCGACAAACACTCTCGCACTTATTCCGCCAGGGTCGCACATCCACGACCAAATACTCCATCTCGTCAGCTCTTCTGTCACCTATGGGGATTGACGAGCTAAACGAGATGGAGTACCCAGTCACAAACACAGGACCTTGGCGAAAAGAACGCCAAAACCCTCGTCGCACAAATCCGATGTAAGCGGTTAAAAGAATAACTAAAAACATACAATATCGTCATTTTACAGACATTTTAAACAATTTATTTTGACAATAAGACACTGCGTCGCCTTTTGAGAAATTTAATCATAAAAATCCAATCAAATACCAACTTTTCGATTAAAATAACAAGTTTCAAACAGTCAGTAACCGCGCTCGTCGGATTTGTCCGACGAGTATTTTTGCGTCCTAGTTACGAGGGTCGTGAGTTTGCGACTGAGTACTCCATCTCGTTTCGCTCTTCAATCTGTGTGGTTCTTACCTCAAAAGACCATCTTAGTCTCCAATCTGCATGGTTCTCATATGATTTGACCATTACTTCTTGCTATATGGACTTAAAAAAAAACTTTGACCCCTGAGTTTGTTTATTTATTTATTAATTTATACTTCATGCAACACATAGGTACAAAGGCGGACTTAATGCCCTAGGCATTCTCTACCAGTCAACCAAGGGACTAAAGGAAGAGGAGAGAAGAAGGGAGAAGAGGGAGGTAGGGAGGGAAGGGAAGGGGTTTGTTGACTGACTGGACAGGTCCAATCAAATCTGTGTGGGTCTTTCCTCAAAAGACCGTCTCAGACACTAATCTGCATGGTTCTCATATGATTTGACCATTACATGTTTTTCTGTATGGACTTTAAAAGAGACTTTGACCCCTGAGTTTGTTTCGATATTTCTTCTCAGGGTAGTCAACTAGAAAACACCTCATCTAGTTTAAATTGACGAAAAAATTTACGCGTAGGTAATTTTTTTTTTAAACTTATTTACAAAATAAATATCATTTATCATTCAATCCCCATAGATGACAGAAGAGCTGACGAGATAGAGTATTTGGTCGTGGATGTGCGGCTCTTACGGAATAATTGCGAGTGTCTGTCGGATTTATCCGACGTAGGTGGTTTTTACGCCAAATAGAGAAAGAAAAAAGCTTATTTTTATACGCGAACTTAACAATAATATCACATTTGTAAAGAAGTAATGGTGGGTGTTTCTTTAAACTTTTCCGGGAAGATAACTTGAAGTATCAAATGGCAGTCTGTCCAGGGCACGACTCGGGCTTGGAACCGAGAGTTCGGAGAGGCGAGAGCCTTCTTTATGAGGTCGTCCAGGGGGTAGCCTCGACGGGGGAAGACTATGGCCTGGAAATTAAAGAGAATGTAGTTAATAACAACAACATGGTTAAGAAATGATGGAGATGTAATAATAATAATAATAATATTCCACAACTATCACATAAAGCCGTCTAGTCTCAAGCTAAGCAGAGCTTGTGTTATACATACTATAAAAGAGGGTAAGTAAATAAATAATGAAATTTAATGTAAAAAAAACAAGAGATTAAAATAAGTCAGTGGCAATTAAAATCAGTTTCAATTGACGGCACGTACTAGCTTCACTTACCAGTCCACCTCCACTCACTAGTCATCAAAAGGAAAAGACGCAGCAGAAGTCGTTCCTCCCATCTCCACAATACACTATCCTCTCGTAGGCGTGTTTAGTGCTCCACTCGACTAGCGCCAGCGACTTGCGCAGGTTGACGGGACAGTGCGGGCAAGTGGTCTGGCGCATGCAAGGCTCTACGCTTATTAGATCCATTCACCACCTCCACTCACAACCTCACCTCTACTCACCACATCCACTCACTAGCCCCACTCACAACCTCACCTCTACTCACCACATCCACTCACTAGCCCCACTCACAACCTCACCTCTACTCACCACATCCACTCACTAGCCCCACTCACTAGCTGCACTCACTAGAACCACTCAGTATCTCCACTCACCACCTCCACCCACTACCTTCATTAACTACCTCTACTCACTTCCTCCACTCACTACCTCCACTCACTACCTCCACTCACTAACTCCACTCACTACCTCCACCCACTATCTTCATTAACTACCTCTACTCACCACCTCCACCCACTATCTTCATTAACTACCTCCACTCACTACCTCCACTCACTACCTTCACTCACTGCCTCCACTCACTACCTCCACTCACTCACTAGCTCCCTTCACTCACTAGCTCCACAGCTCCATTCACTGACTAGCTCCACCCACTCACTAGCTCTACTTTCTAGTCATCAAAATCAATACTTACATGTGGCGGCAAAGACGCAGCAGGACAGAAGTCGTTCCTCCCATCTCCACAATACACTATTCTCTCGTAGGCGTGTTTAGTGCACCACTCGACTAGCGCCAGCGACTTGCACAGGTTGACGGGACAGTGCGGGCAAGTGGTCTGGCGCATGCAAGGCTCTATCATGAGGTGGTCGCCTTGCCAGAAGGCTCGGTTCGTCACGATCTTTGTTATACAGTCCTAGAACAAAAATTACTCGGGTTAAAATAATAATAATAATAATATTCCACAACTATCGCACAACGCCATCTAGTCTCAAGCTAAGCAGAGCTTGTGTTATGAGTACTAGACAACTGATAAACATACTTACTACGCGTTCCTAATGAGAATAGGACCGATTCCTATTTTTTGACGTCTCGTCGTACTGTCAAATCGAAGAAATTTTGGCAAAATTGAAGAACTTAGAGATGAGTAAAATTGAAGAACTGGATTCTGATTAAACTTTTTTCGTTCACAGTTCATAAATAAATTAAATTTTTCGTAAATTATTTAATGTTTAAAAATTTCTTTCCTCAATTTGACAGTAAATCGTGACGTCACAACATGGCGGGCGATCCTATTCTCATTTGGAACGCATTGTATATATTTCTAAATCTCACACAAACAAGTCGTGGCCAGATTTGAGAATTTATCGCTTCATGAAAATACCAACTAAACTGGCCATCTGGCCAGTTTAGTTGGTATTTCTAACTAGATTATCTACTAACTACTAAACTAGTGACTAGTTTATTAAGAGTATTCACTTTAGCCTTGAAGACGCCTAAATTATAATCGGACGGTAAGAACGAAAAAAAATGAATATTCTTATTTCACATAGGCCTACATGCCCGGGCACTTATAAAACGTCAGAAGCTAGTGCACAGTTCCAAATTGGTTTCCTATGGAGAAGAACCGGCAAGAAACTCCATGGTTACTCTTTAAAAAAAAAAATCCAGTCCTTCGATGCACGGTGGTATTAACAAAAATAAATCTCACTTTGGTTGGAGCGAGAGGGAGACTTTTACTGACTAAAACCCAGTTATGTTCCTTCAGTTGCCTTTTGCGTTACAGTCTTTCAACTCCTTCGAACAGAGGCCGCTTAAATCATATCCCTTTCGCTTTACTTCGACACCGTAAGAAAAAACTTCATCTTGAATACCTTTTATTATTATTATTTCCTTTATTTTACATTTTAACATATTTATTACATTTTTAAATATTCCTTAAAAAATATATTTAAAAAAAAACATTTAAAAATATAAAAAATAGTGTCCCACCGGTATCGGGAACAGGGTCCAAGCTACCGGCGGTCAGGGCTCCAGAGAAAGGAACCTCCTAACTATACGAGCCGTGTCCAGGAGTACCGCCTTCTGAATCAAGCCCTTGATCCAGCCGCTTAACGAGAGCCTCCTAAGGTGTTGGTCGAGGCTCTTGGCTATTAAGCCATTGGCTGACACGACTATCGGTACAATGATCGCTGAGTCCACATTCCACATGTCGACAACCTCGCGAGCCAAGTCGATATACTTAATTTGTTTATCTTTCTCGGCTTTCACGAGGTTCTCGTCATGCGGGACGGATATGTCAACAATCATTGCACGCCTCTCCCTTCGGTCCACCACCACTATATCAGGCTTATTGGCTACAATAGTCCTGTCAGTGATGATGGACCGATCCCAGTACAACGAGATATCGCCACTATCGAGAACTGGGTCGGGCACATACCTGTAGTATGGCACCTCCGATTCCACAAGAGAGTACTTCAGAGCAAGTTGCTGATGGATTATCCTGGCTACAAGATTGTGTCTATGCAAGTATTCCCCGTTAGCTAGACGAGAACAACCAGAGATAATGTGGCGGATTGATTCACCCGGTCGGTGACATGCCCGACAAATGTCAACCGTGCCGTCCTTCACAATAAATCTCCGGTAGTTATTCGTCATGATAACTTCGTCCATAATTGCACAGACAAAACCTTCGGTTTCCCCAAAGAGGTCACCGACGCGTAGCCAGGCTACGGACGCTAGTTGGTCTACATCGGGCCCATGAAGGGCCCGGAAAAAGCGTCCGTGAAGTTCCTTACTCTGCCATACTTCCTTGCGTACGTTAGTGTCAAGCACTACAGGTTTGCGCCAGTTCTCGTTAGCCAAGGAGAGCGGGGTGAGTCCCTTGTCCACTGCTACTACAGCACGATGCATACCCCCGTCGGCGGCTAGGAAGTATTCCCTGAGACTGCATACCTCGCGATTGTGCAGGGTCTTAGCATTTAAAAAGCCTCGACCCCCGCACTTCCGCGGGATATACAGTCTCACTACCGACGACCGAGGGTGACGCATTCGATATGCAGTCAGCAGTGTACGAACCCTTCTATCCAGGGCGTCAAGTTCCGTTTGAGTCCATTTGAGTACACCGAAAGCGTACATCAATACCGGCATGACCCAACCGTTGAAGGCACGCACCTTGTTTCCACCTGACAGAAGGCTGTTAAGTACCTTCTTCAGGCGGCCAAAGAAGCGCTCCCTCAACGATTGCTTCATGTCAGTGGCATTGATACCTAACGCTTCCGACATACCCAAATACTTGTAGGTTTCGGTTGGAGAGAGGGATCTCAGGTGTATGGAATCCGAGAGTTGGATACCCACGGATTCCACAATCTCCCCTCGTTTTATATGCATGACCGCACATTTGTCCACACCAAACTCCATCCTGATGGCACTACTGAAGGTTTCCGTTACCTTCAGTAGCTCCATCAGTTGCAGATTGTTGGGGGCAAAGAGCTTCAAGTCATCCATATAAAGGAGGTGAGATATAGCCTGACCACCTCTCTTCAACCGATAGCCTAGGCCTGAATTCTCCAGCAATGTGCTCAAAGGATTCAAGGCTAGGCAGAACCAAAGCGGACTCAAACTGTCACCCTGGAATATACCTCGCTCGATCCTTACCGGTTCGCTGTTCCTCTGGATATTTCGACATCCTGGATAGCGAAGGACTGTCCTCCATTGCCTCATACATGACATCAGGAAGGTGCGAAGAGTTGCATCAACTTTATACAACTCCAGCACCCTCATGAGCCATGTATGAGGAACTGAGTCATAGGCCTTCTTATAGTCTATCCAACATGTCGACAGATCCTTTCGGGAACGCCGAACCTGTTGGCTAATGGCCATATCGATGAGGAGTAGCTCCTTCGTAAAGCGGGACCCATTCCTACATCCATTTTGAGAAGCAGACATGATAGCGTTATTATCAACATGGTGGTAAATCTTTGCTCTCAAAATGGATGTAAGAACCTTATAAACCGTCGGCAGACACGTAATCGGCCGATAGTTTTTGGGTTCCGCGGTGCTACCAGATTTGTGGAGCAGGTGGGTAACTCCTGTTGTAAGAAACTCGGGTAGCGAGCCAGACTCTAAGGCGGCCTGATACTGAGATGCCAAACGAGCGTGCGATCTTTGTAACCACTTTATCCAAAAGTTGTGCAGTCCGTCCGGCCCTGGAGATTTCCAATTAGGCAACGGACGGACTGCACGGGCCACATCTTGGGGGCTGATTGTGATTGCCCCCATTTCTGTTATCGATTCGCACGCTCGTTCGACCTCTCGAGTCCAACCATCTTCAGTATGACTGACAGTTTCACAATTATTATTATTATTTCGTATATTCAGTTTTAAGAACATATAAATTATATTTTTAAATATTCATATAAAAAAAAACATTTAAAAATATAAAAAATAGTAGCGCACCGGTATCGGGAACAGGGTCCAAGCCACCGGCGGTCAGGGCTCCAGAGAAAGGAACCTCCTGACTATACGAGCCGTGTCCAGCAATACTGCTTTCTGAATCAGGCCCTTGATCCAGTCGCCTAACGAGAGCCTCCTAAGTTGTTGGTCGAGGCTCTTGGCTATTAAGCCATTGGCTGAAACAATTATCGGTACAATGATCGCTGAATCCACTTCCCACATGTCGACAACCTCGCGAGCCAAGTCAATATACTTGATTTGTTTATCTTTCTCGGCTTTCACGAGGTTCTCGTCATGCGGAACGGATATGTCAACAATCATTGCACGCCTCTCGCTTCGGTCCACCACCACTATATCAGGCTTATTGGCCACAATAGTCCTGTCAGTGATGATGGGCCGATCCCAGTACAAAGTGATATGACCATTATCAAGAACTGGGTCGGGCTCATACCTATAGTATGGCACTTCCGATTCCACAAGAGAGTATTTCAGAGCAAGTTGCTGATGGATAATCCTGGCTACAAGGTTGTGCCTATGCAAGTACTCTCCATTAGCAAGACGAGAACAACCAGAGATAATGTGACGGATTGATTCTCCCGGACGTTGACATGCCCGACAGATGTCAACCGTGCCGTCTTTCACAATAAATCTCCGGTAGTTATTCGTCATGATAACTTCGTCCATAATTGCACAGACAAAACCTTCGGTTTCCCCAAATAGGTCACCGAAACGCAGCCAGGCTACGGACGCCAATTGGTCTACATCGGGCCCATGAAGGGCCCGGAAAAAGCGTCCGTGAAGCTCTTTGCTCTGCCACACTTCCCTGCGATCGTTAGTGTCAAGCACTATCGGTTTGCGCCAGTTCTCGTTAGCCAGGGAGAGCGGGGTGAGTCCCTTGTCCACTGCCACTACATCTCGATGCATACCCACGTCGGCAGCTAGGAAATATTCCCTGAGACTGCATACCTCGCGGTTGTGTAGGGTCTTAGCATTTAAAAAACCTCGACCCCCACATTTCCGCGGGATATACAGCCTCATCACCGACGATCGTGGGTGATGCATTCGGTATGCAGTCAGCAGTGTACGGACTCGCCTATCCAGGGCGTCAAGTTCTGTTTGAGTCCATTTGAGTACGCCGAAAGAGTACATCAATACCGGCATGACCCAACCGTTGAAGGCGCGCACCTTGTTTCCGCCTGAAAGAAGGCTATTGAACACCTTTTTCAGGCGTCCAAAGAAACGCTCCTTCAACGATTGCTTCATGTTAGTGATACTGATGCCTAGAGCTTCCGACATACCCAAATACTTATAGGTTTCGGTTGGAGAGAGGGATCTCAGATTTATGGAATCCGTGAGTCGAGTGCTCACGGACTCCACAACCTCACCTCGCTTTACATGCATGACTGCACATTTGTCCACACCAAACTCCATCCTGATGGCACTACTGAAGGTTTCAGTTACCTTCAGTAGCTCCATCAGTTGCAGATTGTTGGGGGCAAAGAGCTTCAAATCATCCATGTAAAGGAGGTGAGATATAACCTGACCACCTCTCTTCAACCGATAGCCTAGACCTGAATTCTCCAGCAGTGTGCTTAGAGGATTCAAGGCTAGACAAAACCAAAGCGGACTCAAGCTATCACCCTGGAATATCCCTCGCTCGATCTTTACAGGTTCGCTATTCCTCTGGATATTTCGACATCCTGGATAGCGGAGGACCGTACTCCATTGCCTCATACACGACATCAGGAAGGTGCGTAGTGTTGTATCAATTTTATACAATTCCAGCACCCTCATGAGCCATGTATGGGGAACAGAGTCATAGGCCTTTTTATAGTCTATCCAACATGTCGACAGATCCTTTCGGGAACGTCGAACCTGCTGGCTAATAGTCATATCAACGAGGAGTAGCTCCTTAGTACCGCGGGACCTGTTCCTACATCCATTCTGAGAATGCGACATGATCGAATTTTCATCAATGTGACTATTAATTTTACTTCTCAGTATGGATGTAAGAACTTTATAGACCGTCGGCAAACACGTGATCGGTCTATAATTTTTAGGCTCCGCAGTACTACCTGATTTATGGAGCAGGTGGGGTATTCCTGTTGTTAGGAACTGGGGCAGCGACCCTGACTCTAAGGCTGACTGAAACTGATATGCCAAGCGAGCATGCGATCTTGTAAACCACTTAATCCAGAAATTGTGCAGCCCGTCCGGCCCTGGAGATTTCCAGTTAGGCAACGGACGGACTGCACGAGCTACATCTTGGGGGCTGATGTCGATTGCCCCCATTTGTGGTATTGGATCGCACGCTCGCTCGATCCCCCGAATCCAGTCACCCTCGGTGTGACTGACAGGCACCGACCAGATGCTGCGCCAGAATGAACTCATGGCGTCATCATCCGGGAGGCGCACGTCAGTCACACCTTGGTCCGGTCGCTCCCAAGCCCTATAAACCCACCTTTCATTACTCCGGAATGTGCGATTCTGGGTGTATCGCTCAACCCGCCGCTTATACCTGCGGATACGGTTTGCCCATGCATACACCTTCTGCTTCAGGAAGTCGATGCGCTCTGTGACTCGGGACATATAGTCTCGGGGGCTGATGTCAGTCCCCGAAAATGCCCGCCTCACAAAGCGCATCACTCTTGGGCGAGTGTTGCCCTCCCTGAAGCAGATTAGTTTGCCGATGAGTGCTCTAGCCCCACCGATACGACGCTCGATCCTGCACTGCCAGGCCGGCACAGCTGGTTTTGGTCGTGTAGCTACATCACTATTTGGGAATTTGACGTGAGCTACACGACATGCCGCTACGGCCGCGCAGTACATGATCGAGTGTGTATCGGTGAGATCTTCGCAGTCATCAAAATAACTTGACAACTGCGAATCCAGAGCAGCCACCAGCGCCCTATTCTTGTTACACATGGGCAAACGAGGTATGCGTGGCCTAAGTTCGGAAGGCATGTTGCGATATTCCCGAATCGCAAACTCCAAAGCACTCCTCAGTTCACTATTGCACTGGTTACTTACGTTAGTGACCGTGTCAGAATTCACCTCGTTTGTGTCAAAAGATATGTAACTGGACGGTGGTACCACAACTGGTACCACAGGCTGCGATGGAGGGGTAATGACACGGTCACTCATTTCCGTTCGGAGGCGATCAAGTACAGTTTCATCCAACATATGATTACGCAGGATGACCCGCACCTGATCCGATAGTCGTTAGGCCGAAACGTTGACGGCTGGCTCAAGCACCTGAAACAAAGAGAGCATCCGAACACGGTACGCGGTCAGGCTGTTTCCTCCCTCTGTAGCCCCATAGTATGAGCGCATGACGTTCTCGTTGATGGATTGCGTCCATCGCATGCGCTGCACACTTCCGCCGGAAGCTGGGACCCTATCAGAGGCCGGTGGGCCTCGAGGTCCTAAACGATCCGGCGGCCGGCGTCCTCCCCGACGACGCGCAGGTGGTGGTGTCGTCGGCGGCGAGTAGTACTCGTCGCTCGAGCTCGACGCAGCTGCCACGGCCGGTGTCACAGCACTCACAGTGAGGCTGGGTTCCGGCGGCGGCGAGGCGGAGCTGAGCGACGAGGCCGGAGGTGATGGGCGTGCACGTCGAGCTGCGGCTCTGGTCATTCACTTTTCCTTGTTGAGATTTTTCCTTGTCATAAGTATGACATGTAGTACATTTTACGTGTAGTCATTAAAATTTTAGAGAGTTAGGTACACGTATTTCACAGTAATTATGGTTTTATTGTATTTTTAAGCCTGTTTTTTCTTCGGATATTTCCATTTTAATAAAATATTTCAATATTTATGTTTTGAAAAAATTTAAGGAAAAATTTTTGACACGTTAGGTTGACAGTCTTATTATTATTATTATTATTTAGCCCACACTGTCCCACAGCTGGGCAAAGGCCTCCCTCCACTCCTTCCAAAGATCACGGTTCCTCGCTTGCTCATTCCAATTCACCAGGTCGTCCCGCCATCTCCTTCGTGGTCTGCCTCGGCTCCGCGTCGCTGTGTCCGGGCACCAATCCAGCGCCCACAGCTCGTTAGACATGCGACAGACATGTCCTGCCCAGTCCCATTTAAGTTGGGCAGCCTTTTGAGCCACATCAACGATTTGCTTACATAAATAGCTAATTATTTACTAATTACGTCGAAATTCCGAAAGTTATTACCAAGCTTATCTGAATTTAATCAGAATCCAATTAACCACTTTTATGGTATTCGTGAGCATTTTCCTAGAAGTATTTTAAACGGGGTTATTTGTAAAACAATGGCAACCTGTCAGGTCTATGTTAAGTAAGAACATCATAAACAACAACTTTTGTTCTATGGCTTTCAAAAATTTACGATAGAATTGGTTCATCAGATTTTCATACAAAAATAAAAATATTTAAATTGAACGTTCTAAACGTTACGAAGTCTATGCGAAGCAAGCGATAGTACAATAGCGGAAGGGAGCGGCGATCGTGCGCGGGAGGCGTAGGTGGGTACAGCAAAATACAGAGTTGAAATGTGTTAGATAGAACAACGAAATCTTAATGGTTTATTTTTGGTAAGTGTTATTTTGTTTTGTAAAAAATTATAGAACATAGTTGTTATTTATGATGTTTAGTAATACAGTCCTGCTAGGTTGATGGTGTTTTGCAAATAACGAAAGCGAAGATGCCGTGGACGATGTCATAGATACTATAAGCATTGAGGAGCAGGACTGATGGGATTGCGCGAGAGATAGGAGACTGGGCTCGGGCGACGGTACGACTCCCAGAAAAAGCAGTCTTTGCCTCCGATAATAGCTACAGTTGATCGGAGCAAACAGTTGCCAAAGTTCTTCGTGCAATACAGTTTTTTTTTTTTTGTAATCGGGAAAAACAATTGCCTTTCGATCGAATTAACTTCCTTGTCCTGCATTTCTAGTTAGAAGCAGTTATTATTTCGTGACCAAAGTAATATGTACAAGACCATCATGAAAACATACTTAAACTATACAACTTTACAATTGAAGTTAATTATCACATTTGTATTCTACCGTCAATGGTATAGGTAGCATCGTATAGGTAGGTATAGAAAAATACAGAGTTGAAATGTGTTAGATAGAACAACGAAATCTTGAAGGTTTGTTTTTGGTAACTAAACTAAGTTTTGTAAAAAGTCATAGAACAAAAGTTGTTGTTTATGATGTTAGTAATACAGTCCTGTAAGACTGTTAGTGTTTTACAAATAACCCTGTATATGCAGAAAACAATCCTGCAGCGGTATTTCCAGTTGCCATAACGGATCTTGAGCGGTTGCGCAGAAGTCAAATATTCGGTCTCTTTAGTGGTGCGAAGTGAGACGCGGGGGCGGGGAGTGTCAGTGATTGTCTCGCCGCGCCATCGCGTCATAGACGTCACTCCTCATTCGTTCCCTGCGTTGCTTCATGTATCTAACAACGAAGACGATTGGCTAGCCAATGTATGGAATGCGCCAAGCGATCCACACTATGACGCCGAGCGCTCAAGATCCGTTGTGCCTACTGTCTTCGAGTGAAGTTCAGCGGCTGTTTTAATTTGCAAATTGATACCTAGCGGATATTGTGATGTAATTGTTGTAGTTATGTATCTCAAGTGGCTGCGCATCTGGACAATATATGGAATCATTGAAACAGGCGCGACCTCGGTGAAATGGAGCTGATAATTGCCCTGCATTTCTAGTTAGAAGCAGTTATTGTTTCATGATCAAACTACAATAAGACGCGCCGGGATACTGATCCCGATTTCCGGCCACCGTAGGCGCGGGCTTGCGGACAGTAAGCAATGGGTAGCTCGCTGTCCGGCCGTCCGGTAACTGTCCGGACCAAGCCCAAGTCGTCGACGGAGCGCACTGTTCCCGCGCGCCTCAAGGAGTTGTCAGCAACAGCAGGGGCCCAGCCGGGTCGAAGCCTACTGGGGCCAGGGTTATCCGAAAGGGCGCTCGAGCCCCGGTATGAAGGCTTGAAGGAACGGGACGGGTTTTTTTAGTCAGTAAGAGTCTGACACTATCTCCCGCTCCGCCCAAGAGCGGTTATTTTTCCCATCGGAATAAAAAAAACTACAATAAGATCATCATGAAAACACACTTACTACAACTTCAGTATTGAAGTTAATTATCACACTTAAAGTCCACCGTCATCCCAATAAACATGAACATAAGGATCACTCGTAGAACAACTGATTTCTTTGCAAACAGAATGTTCTAATTAACATAATTAGAAGTCGTGTATTCTTCGGTAATAGCGTGATAGCGCAGAGGTATCATGTGATCGAAGGTTTTATTTGTATAGCGACATCTCTTTAGTGAGATCAGTGGTGGCTCAGTGGTAACAGCCCCGACTTACAAGTTGTAGGTCGCGGGTTCAAACCCAGCCAAGCGCATTACTTTGTGTAATTTATTTCATCACCACTGCTCTCAAAACGGTGAAGGAAAACATCGTGAGGAAACCGGCCATGTTCAAGAACCAAAAATTCTAAGACATGTGACATTCACCAACCCGCACTGGTGTGGTGATGGATTTATGGCCCCTTCCCTCTCCTAGAGAGGAGGCCTGCGTCCCAACAGTGGGAACATTATTAGGCTGATTATGATATAATATGCTATGAGCAAGGTGTAAAGTTCCGAAAACCTCAATTGGTCGCGAGGAGGAACGGCATGCGGTCGCCCGGGTGTCGTCAATGTGTAGAATGCCCGGAGGACATAGTAGAGTACCAGCATGGGCAGAGCATCGCCGTGTCCTTATGGGGGCGGCGATCTCTCGCGCCGGGTCTTGGTACAGGTCATGGTCTGGAGCAAGGCGGTGGCCTCCTTCTGCGAAGCAGTAATGCTAGCAAAGGAGGAGGCCGATAGCATCAGGCAACGGCGCTCACGCCCCAGCCGCCGCCGGGATTCCGATCCCGATTTCCGGCCACCGCCGGCGCTGGCTTGCGGACGGCGAGCAATGGGTAGCTCGCTGTCCGACCGTCTAGTAACTGTCCGGACCGAACCCAAGTCGTCGACGGCGCGCACTGTTCCCGCGCGCCTCAAGGAGTTGTCAGCAACCGTAGGGGTCCAACTAGGTCGAAGCCTACTGGGGCTAAGGTCTGTTTCCGAAAGGCAGGCTCGGCCCCGGTATGAAAGGCAAGAAGGAACTGGGTGAGTTTTTTAGTCAGTAAGAGTCTGACACTATCCCCCGCTCCGCCCAAGGGCGGGGGATGTCATTGGGATGATTATTACCCACCAAAAACAAAGCCTAACAACAACAAAAAAAAATGCTCCTCACCAGTAAACCATGCACCTTCAGCCAATGCTGCACGAAGACACTGTTAGCATCAGTGACCAGCACGATGTCCCACCCTTCAGCAGCCAGCGTGGTGATAAGCTTCTCTACCCCTGGTGTCGGTCGCATGGAGCCGATGCTGTCGAGGATGTCGTGTTGACTGAGGCCGGCGGAGTAGGCGTGTTCGAAGACCTGAGGAAGAAGGGAATAGATGGATTGATTGTCCGTGATAAAATATCTATCTATCTGTAAGGGCACTGCATATTTTACATACAAAATTATGAAATAATTATATCTTTTATATGATTCAAAAAAATAACATTATAACAATTCATTATGATAAACATTAGTAAATATTAATTACATCTTATTTTATATTAAATAATAATTATCAATTCATTCATTAATTTTAGTCGTTTAAGAAATGTAGTATTAGTCATTTATTTATCTATAATATGTGTGTATTTAGAAATATATAAGTATGTTTATCAGTTGTCTAGTACTCATAGTACAAGCTCTGGGGGCCAATTCTCGATTTTCGCCATTTCGAGATTGCAAGTCAATCTCTATGTCTATCAAAAATATCTCTATCTCTACCAAAAAATGTCGAATTGAGCAGAATTCCGTATTCTCAGTCAAAATAGAAATAAATATCACAAAAATGTCAAGTGAAGATAATGTTCCCATTAGGAAGAATCCACGTTCCGTTTTATGTAGTTATGAGTGAATGAATGATTTGGTTTTAAAATGCTGACTAAATATAAAACGATTCGTTTAGTCTAAAAATAATCAGCTTGATAGTTGAAGAATTTGCGGTTCCTTCAAAACTTTCCATTTGTTTACTTCTTTGGTGGGCTGTGCTGTCTAAACTTTTACGTTTCATATAATATTTTAAACAACATGGAGGGGAAAAAATACAAAAAGTCTTGGGATAGTTGACGAAAAGTAAGTACAATCGTGGATACACAAATTACTGAGTCCGTTATTGTGCGCGAAGGTCGTCGTTTCAAGAAAATACACAATGAACAAATCACAGAGCAAATCGAATATCCAATATGAGAATCCAAGTAGTATTTTATATAAAACCAAAGAAAACACAATGTAACGCACTAACAATTAACTATTTAACCAAATTCGTGATTTTCGCCATTTATCTCGAGTTCGAGATTGCAAGTTTATCTCTACCTATGTCTGTCAAAAATATCTCTATCTCTACCAAAAAATGTCGAATCGAGCATAATTCCGTATTCTCAGTAAAATCGAAATAAATTTCACGTATATGTCGAGTCGAGTGAAGATAACGTCTCACTCAACAAAACGACAACAGCGTGGCCAAAACGGGATAGCAATATAGCGCGAATGCGCCGAGCCGCGCGCCCAGTGATGCCAACTTAGCAACTTTATAGCTAGATCTAGCTATTATTTGGCGGCAGACAGCTACAATTTAATTAAACTTGTAGCTAAACTTTTTAGCTACTTTTTCTAGCACTTCTTCATTTCATCATGAGACGTGAAGCTTATTCTACAGCTATTCTTATTTTATTCTTATTCTACAGCTATTCTTATTATATTCTTATTCTATAGCTATTTTTATTTTTTCTTATAGTTTCTTATAAATAAAAACTCAAAGAGAATCTATGGTCAAAGATGCTATTGCAGGTACAGCCATGGGTCTGCGTTAGCCGGGAATTCCTTGTTTCCTACTGCGCCAAGACATGACAGAAGAATACTATAGTTCTAAACCAAAATAGTACACGCTACTCGTATTTTATCGTGTGTTGTTGGGTTTTATTCATGGAGCATACCAGCCGCGGTCACAAAACATACGCTGCTTAAACTAAATTTTGGCAGCAATTATAGGTTTGGGCATGAACGTCACGCGCTCCTATTGTTATTTTATTAAAACCTAAATTACCTACAGAAACATTTAGCAAATCTAGTTTCTTTAAAAACTAGCAATCTAGCAACATTTTGCAAATTATCTAGCTACTGGGCATAGCAGTTGGCAATACCGGCGCGCCCCGTCTGTAGCGCATCGTGTGAACTCGTAGAGTCATGCCGTGCGTGAGTAATTTTTGTTATTATAACCCGTATGAGTTAAGTAGGCACATTGTGCAATACGAATCTTGTTACAACGAGTTGTCTAGTTAATTCAGTCGTTTTGAATCTAAACTTATTTTTTGTTGTTACTTTCCCTTAGTTCCGAATTACGTCAAAAACGATTATCCGACCGAATTTAATAGTCACCAAATAAAAGGACTATTGAGTACTGTTTGTGACGTTGCGCATTAGTCGGATTCGCGATATAATCGCTTTTGACGCAATTCGGAACGCGGGGTTTGTTAGTTGTTTGTAAACATTGCGAATGCGCACGGTGTTGTCGCGAACCGCGATCGTTTTGAGTATTTTCGAACATTTATGAATGTTTTATCACTGCGATCTGCGAATGTGGTGATTGTGATTGATACCTAATACCTACTGTTGTTATAAAGTATAACTTCTATAAATTAGAGTTTAAGAAACTGTGACAGCGAAAGTTGTAGGTTTAGGTGAACTCCTTGCGCCAAAAAAGACTTGTGTTTTGATAAACTTATATAAAAATGCCTCCCTGTGGCGATTTACCTATTTGGAACTTTTTGAGAAGTCCTGTGAAGGCAGTAAAACTGTGTTTGTAAGTAATTATTTTCGCCGAGAACGGTCGTAATCGTCAATTCGATATAAGCCAAGCCGTATTTTATTTAAAAACCAAAGAAAACACGATATAACGCACTAACAATCTAACAAAATTCAACGAATTCACTCAGAAATGACATATCTCTACAATCGACATGACATCTCTATTGCTCAGAAGCACTCGTCATGAACTCTAACGTTATCCTGCGACAAATGTCGAATTCGACAACCCAGAATAGCAACTTTAAAAATTTGTCGAAAAAATGACGTCATTAGAAATTTTTGTCGAGTTTGACACCATCTCTAAAATCGAGAATTGACCCCAAATGCCATTATCTCTACAATCGACATGAACTCTAACGTTATCCTTCGACAAATGTCGAATTCGACATCCCCAGAATAGCAACTTTTAAAATTTGTCGAAAAAATGACGTCATTAGAAATTTTTGTCGAATTCGACACCATCTCTAAAATCGAGAATTGGCCCCCTCCTTAGCTTGAGACTAGACGGCGTTGTGAGATACTAAGTTTTTACAGTCCCATCCTAAATTTGTCGGTTAGATCCCGCTCTTAGCGACAAGACCGCCATTGTACCCATGGCACAAAATTTGTGTAAAAATGTTATTACTATTGTACTGTCGGTACAATAAAGTTTATTCTATTCTCTTCTTCTTTGTTGAACCCAAGATTGCGCGTGCCAAAATTTACATACCAACAGCACAATATATACAAAAGACATGCAATTAGAATGCATCTTATAATTACACTGAACAGCTATTAAAATAGCGATCACCAATTATTGATTTACTAATTAGAACAAAATCAAATTAAATTCTAACCTCAGAACTTGGCACAGTTCTCTTTGCTACATAGCTATCTGTTTCATACACTAGCTGATTTCTATCATGGGCTTGCGGACGGCGAGCAATGGGTAGCTCGCCGTCCGACGTCCGGTAACCGTCCGGACCGAGTCCAAGTTGACGACGGCGCGTATTGTTCCGTGCGCGCCTCAAGGAGTTGTTAGCCACCGTAGGGACCCAGCTGGGTCGAAGCCTACTGGGGCCATGGCTGATGATGCGAAATAATTCTCAGGGCCCTGGAACAATGGCGGAGCAGGAACAGGAGTGGGTTTTTAGTCAGTAAAAGTCTGACACTATCCCCCTGCTCCGCCTAAGAGTGGGGGATGTCATTAGATGATTTTCTCACCTAAAAAAAAGACACTTGTCTGGTTCTCATGTGATTTATATTATATACAATTACTAGCTGTGCCCGCGACTTCGTTCGCGTGAACTACAGGATTTTGAATTTATTTTTTCTAAAATAAAAGTAGCTTAGGTTACTCCTTATTACATCAGCTACCTGCCAAAAAAAGTCCCGTCAAAATCGGTTCCAGCCATTTCAGAGATTAGCCCGGACAAACAGACAGACAGACAGATAAAAATCGCAAAAAAAGTTACTTTGGTGTATGTACCGTATATACACCCCTACTTTTTAATTAGTACACAAAAAATGGGGCTCTATCTGTACCCGTAACTGATCATATTTTTGTAGTCAAAAGTAGAAAAAACCGAAATCCTAAAATTTACCACGAAAAGGTAAATTCATCATAGAACCAATCAAACATAACAATTGCTAGTAGAAAATACTACGGTCAGTGTTTTTCCTTAATAATTGTCACTTATTCATTCATTAATCAATAGCCTGCACAATATTTCCATAAATTGAGCGACATTTTGGGACATAAACCAACGCTAATAACTTTGCAGTTTATGAATATTATTTATTGAGATTTTACTTATAAAATAACAAGGGCGTTTCTAATAAGCCCTTTAAGTATGTGTACTAATTAAAAAATAGTGGTGTATACATTCATATGCATGTAGTAAAAAGCAGTTATTTCAATAATACAAACAGACACTCCAATTTTATTTATATGTATAGATGTATAGATGTAATGGTCAAACAAACCCAGGGGTCAGACTGACCCCTGGGTTTATTTCGGTGTTTCTTCTCAGGGTAGTCAGCTAAGAAACACCGGCCTCATCTAGTTTAAATTCAAAAAATTGACTTTTAAAAGTTTTTTATAAAACCTATTTGCGAAATAAGTATCATTTATCACTTGACATCCCCAGGTTATAATAGCTATCAGGAACTTCACGAAGTCAGGGTTTACGGCTTACCTTGGTATAAACGTGATGGATGTGTTAACATTAGGTAGAAACGTTTAATAAGTGATAATAGACTGAAATTGTTCCTATGTGATTTGAATCTTTGTGTCATGCATCTTGTGACTTTTAGGGTCGTCGTACACGGGCGACAGACAGCGACAAACGCCGCCACTAGCAGCTGAAGCGCGCCACAGCCACTTGTGACCGATGCATGGTCAATACTTGCGATCGATATCTGCTACTTTTTTTATTAGTGATAGGTTCGCGCTTGACCGCTATATCACCTGATGCAAAGCGACGATGCGATCGATGATAGTGCGCGTTTACCTAGAAGTAACCTATTCACTCTTGACTTAAAGAACCCCAGGCTGTAGCCATCAGGAAACACAGACTCCGGCAGGGAATTCCGCTCCTTAGTTGTACGCGTAATGAATTTTTAACCCATGCGCGCTGTATCATGATAGACTTTGACGACGCAAGTGGCGTGTGACGGCGTTTAGTTTAAGCTAGAACTACATTATACCGACGCACACGTTTATCACGCTTGATTCGTACGTAGAATGACGTCGCGTGGCGTGGATCTAGTGTAGCTCTACAAGTCTAGTTTCCATATAAAATGTATGGAGACCGACGCGCACAGATCGGCGTGTGTAACACGTGTGCGCAGTGTAGTTCTAACTTTAGCGTTGCGTTTGGTGGTCGATGCGGGCCAAAAGAAGCGAGGAGCGACGATTTGTGGCGTGTAGTGGCCACCGGTGTCAACCGAGAGTCCAAGTCCACATAAAATGTATGAGAACTACAGAAAATTGCCAGCGACGGACGGTGTATTGTGGTGCCAACCGATGGCACAAAGAGATAGGTACAGAAGACAATCTCATGTATGTACTTCACTTTTTATACCTACGCTCGGTGGACGCACACTAATGAGAGTTTGAGCCGGAACTGTTCGACGAGTGATCCGAGACGCGACCGAGACATCGTGTCCGTGAGCGGTGTCTATGTGTGCGTTGTGAGAGCGCGCTTTGTATGTAGATTGACTTCTGTATCTATCTATTTTATGCCGATGGTGCGGTGAGCCTTATGATGATTTATTTATGTGATGTGAATATGTTAGTACACATGTACAATTGTACATACAACAGATTTGTAAAACGTGTATTGTCTCTGGCAACGATCCCAGTTTACACTTTCCTATATAGATACTAATACTATAAAGATGAAAGATATTATGTATTTTTTTTTTTTTTGTAATGTATAAACTCGAACATTACTGAGCCGATTTGAAAAATTCTTGCTCTAGTAGAATGCTATTTTAATGGCATAGCTTATTCAGCCTTTAATGTTCCCACTGCTGCGACTCAGGCCTCTTCTCTAGGAGAGGAAATGGGCCGTAATCCACCACGCGGGCCCAGTGCGGGTTGTTGAATGTCACATGTCTTCGAATTTTTGGTTCTAGGATATGCCGGTTTCCTCACGATGTTTTCCTTCACCGTTTTGATAGCAGTGGTGATGAAATAAATTACACAAAGTAATGCGCCTGGCTGGGAATGAAACCGCGACCTTGCAACTATTCCGATGTACACCGCTCAATTTTAAAATAAAGTACCTTTTTTTTAAAACTCGTATTAATTTACGCACGTACGAAATTAATTTCTTTTAGTAAACGTCAGCTGAGCAAGTTCAATGACCTGTAGTTAATACTCGGCGTTGCGTACAAACTACCTACAGGTCATTGAACTTGCTCAGCTGACGTTTTCTAAAAGAAATTAATTTCGTACATGCGTAAATTAATACGAGTTTTGAAAAAAAAGGTACTTTATTTTTTAATTTTATACAAATCGATAGTGTTTCATGTACCGGATCGACCCTCCGCGGGGTTAAAACGATTAAAATTTAACGATGTATAATACTTACAAAACGTTTTGGAAACACATTTATTATGCGTACAGCTAAGGAGCGGAATTCCCTGCCGGAGTCTGTGTTTCTTGTTAGCTACAAAACAACTGGGCCCTTTAAGGCAGGAGATGATGGTAATTTATGCAGGACCAGACTTCTGAAACTTCTGGTTTCCATGAAGATAATTAATTCAAAGACGTTAAATAACACTTACATACTCGGGGGAATACCCACGCGTTCTCTGAACTGTATTTATATTGATACTAGCTTTTGCCCGCGACTTCGTTCGCGTGGAATAGTGACTTCCGGCAGATTTTTGGTTTTACCCACATAGTTCCACTCTTGACCAATAGATGGCGCTGTATGTCCGGAATAAATTTTATTTTTTATTTTATTTTTTGTAATAAAAACTATCCTATGTCCTTTCTCAAGTTCCAAACTATGTTTGTACCAAATTTCACACAAATCGGTTCAGTAGTTTAGGCGTGAAGCAAAGACAGACAGACAGACAGACAGACAGACAGAAAGACAGACAGACAGACAGACAGAGTTACTTTCGCATTTATAATATTAGTTTGGATACTGACAGCACGTGACAAAAATATATAGGTATAGCAATTTATATATGTATAGCGACCCGCCTCAGCGGACGGCTGTTACTAATACATATAAATAAAATTGGAGTGTCTGTTTGTAATATTGAAAAAACCGCTTTTTACTATATGCATATGAATATATATACGGTACATACACCAAAATAACATTTTTTACAATTTTTGTCTGTCTGTTTTGTTTGTTCCGGGTAATCACTGAAATGGCTGAACCGATTTTGACGGGACTTTCATTGGCATGTAGCTGATGTAATAAGGAGTAACTTAGGCTACATTTATTTTAGAAAAAATCAATTCAAAATCCTGTAGTCCACGCGAACGAAGTCACGGGCACAGCTAGTAATATTATCAATTCAGCCGACAGACGTTCACAGTTGGACACAGGCCTCCCTCTACTGTCGCCACAATGAACGGTCCTGTACGTCTAGCATCCATCGTGTATAATATACACTAATATTATAAAGAGGTTTGTTGTTGTTTTTATGTTTTTTTTGTTTGTAGGAGGTTATCTCTGAAAGTACTGGTCCGACAGCTAAAATTTTGTTTACCAATAGAATGTTGCTTTATTCCTGAGTGACATAGGGTATATTTTATGTAGGCGGGCGAAGCCGCGGGCAAAAGCTAAATAAAAATAAAAGTAATTAAAAAACTAATCAATTTGCCATAAGCCAAGTGGTAGTGGAGCTGGATCAGCAATAATAATAATAATAATATCTTGACTTGGCTCGCGAGGTTGTCGACATGTGGGAAGTGGATAGAGCAATCATTGTGCCGATAGTCGTGACGGCCAATGGCTTAATAGCCAAGAGCCTCGACCAACATCTGCGGAGGCTCTTGTTAGGCAGTTGGATCAAGGGCTTGATCCAGAAGGCAGTACTAGACACGGCGCGTATTGTCCGGAGGTTCCTCTCTCAGGAGCCCTGACCGCCGGCAGCTTGGACCCTGTTCCCGATGCCGGTGGGCTACTATTTTTTATATTTTTAATTTTTTTTTTTTAATATAATTTTTGGAAGAAATATTTACAAATATGATAAATATGTATATTATAATAAATGAATGGAATAATAATACATATAATAATCCACAACTATCACAAAACGCCGTCTAGTCACAAACTAAGCAGAGCTTGTGCTGTGAGTACCAGACAACTGAAAAACATAGTTAGAAATATATATATATATATATATATATATATATGTATTTCTAAATACCTACATATATAGATAAATTACACCCAGACACAGAACAAATGATCGTGCTCATCACACAAACATTTGTCCTGGGTGGGAATCGAACCCACGATCTCCGGCATAGCAGTCAAGGCCACCAACTACTCGACAGGCCTGTCATTAACCTTTCGTATGCCGTAATTAAAGACACAATTAAAAAGTTATTGTGTCTCGCGTGGATCCACGTTCCGGACACACAAAGGGTTAAAAGCCGCGTTATTTAAGACCGCGAGATCAAAGAAACAGTTAATTTATTTTATTTTTATAGTTTTCGCGCGGCGAGTTAGTGGCGATGCCGATGGCGACTCTGCTGACAAATTTATTTTTATATAACGTACAAATAGAATAAAGATAACATTTCACGTTGCCAACAAAACAAAAAATACTTTTAGGACATTTTAACTGAAATTATTTGATGTCCAAGTCAAAAGGGAATGACAATTATAAACTATACAAGGGGTAAGGGACAGCCCTCCACAAACTTTAAGGGCTTGCTCGGTAGACGAAACTGAACAACCCACCACAATTTTTTTTTCTCAGGAAACGAAAAAAAAATTCAGCCTCTCCATACAAACTGTCCAATCAAGTTAATAATTTTGTATGGTGAGGCGGATCTTTTTTTTCGTTTCCTGAAAAATATTTTTTTATGGTAGGTTGTGCAGTTTCGTCTACTGAGCAAGCCCTTAAAGTTTGTGGAGGGCTGTCCCTTACACCATTTAGAGGCCCTAAGGACCTAAACTGAACTATTAGGTGATAACCACACTGCCACGCATCACGCTGCATGTTGCGTGTCAACGCACCTACGCGCGTACTTGCGGAAGTGCAGATCTACATCATCGTGCGGGTCTTTTACGCACTCTCGCGCGTAAGTGAATAGGGGCCTATTTAATTAAGGCTTATAGTCCCTTGAACCATCTGGCCAAAATTATGTGGACGCACCTGTCGCACCCGCCTAGGCGGCAAATCTGTGCATTTATTTGCGGCCAACAGCGCCCGGAAAGCGCACGGCTAACCTTTAAATCCATTTTCTTTGCGAAATATTGATTGATTTACATATGCAATGTTCACTTTGAAAAATATTTAACCACCAATTTTTATGTGTAAAAATGTTTCTAAAAATCCAAGCCGTTTCGAAGGAGTAGGGAAAAGTTGCGAAAAGATGCGAAATTGCTAAATATTTTTTTTAGACAAAAGTATTAATAGCACGAAAAAAATAAATGTTGATAATGCTGTTCATGAATCTATAATAGACATATATTTTTTTCAAACCTATTAACCTGGCCGTTACCGAGGATTAGGCTTCAGAAAGTCACTGTTTTATGGCAATTTTCGGGCGCTTGGGCCTTAATAAACTAGTGCGCCTCACCATCAAAAATTACATCACTGCTTACCATCAGATGGGATCACAGTCAAGCATTGGTTTATCTACACTATTTTTTTTTTGTTTGTAGGAGGGAATCTCTGGAAGTATTGATCCAATTGCTAAATTGTTTTACTGATAGAAAGCTGCTTTATCCCTGAGTGGCATAGGCTATGTGTTATGTAGGTTCGCGGGCGCAGCTGCGTGCAAAAGCTAGTAATCAAATATAAAAAAGCTCTTTCTCGCACACTTGACATTTTAGCACGTCATCGTCATGGTGAGCCCCATGAGTCTTTGGCCCGTTGGGTAACGCAGCTGCTTTTTATGTATGAGCTCGGGGGTTCGAAACCGGGCATGTATCTACCATGCTCATCCTCCATCCTCAGCCTTTTTAATGTTCCCACTGATGGGACTCAGGCCTCCTCTCTAGGAGAGGGAATGGTCTGTAATCCACCATACCAGTGCGGGTTGGTGAATGTCACATGTCTTCGATTTTTTGGTTCTAGGACATGCCGGTTTCCTCACGATGTTTTCTTGAACCGTTTTGAAATAAATTAGTCAAAGTAATGCATCTAGCTGGGTTCGAACTAGTGTTGCCAGGCGTCCCGATTTGCGCGGGATGTCCCGATTTTTAGGGGTCTGGGGACGCGTCCCGATTTGCACCTCATCGGGACGCTAAATGTCCCGATAAATCAAAAACCCTGAAACTCAAAGAGCGACTGAAGAAGTCTGGGTTTTACTCAGTAAAAATTTGACACGCCCTCTTGTTCCACCCCAGAGGGAAAGAAGTCACTGGATGATTTCCCATCTAAAAAAAATCTTTATAAAAAAAAATATTTGTCCCGATTTAAAACCCTAAATCCCGATTTGTTTTACCATCTGTCCCGATTTTTATACAAACAGACCTGGCAACACTAGTTCGAACCCATGGCCTAAACTCGTAAGTCGGGGCCATTACCACTCAGCCACCACTGCTCATTACCTACAGATGTATGTATACACAGATGCCAATTTTTCTATTCATTATGTACTTTTCTAAGTTTATCTAGGACAGTACTGACACCCCGTGCCTGGGTTTGCGGACGGCGAACAATGGGTAGCTCGCTGTCCGACCGTCCGGCAACTGACGGGACCGAGCCCAAGTCGTCGACGGCGCGCACTGTTCCCGCGCGCCTCAAGGAGTTGTCAGCAACAGCAGGGGCCCAGCTGGGTCGAAAACTACTGGGGCCTGGGTTAGCTCCGAAAGGTAGCTCAGCCCGGGTATGAAAGGCAAGAAGTAATTTTAAAGAAGTAGTTCTTTCATTATGATTTCGTAATTCATTATGATTAATTGATTGATTGATTAATTGGTTGATTGATCAGTTGATTGATGACCCATTGATTAATTGATTGTGTTGTTGATTGATTGACTGAGTGATTGGTTGATTGATTGAAGGAACGGGATGGGTTTTTAGTCAGTAAGAGTCTGACACTATCTCCCGCTCCGCCCAAGGGGATGTCATTTGGATGGTTTTTACCCACCAAAAAAAAAAAACCGCCCCGTGCCTCGAAAAACACGTTAAGCGGTAATGATGATGATGATGATAGTTGATACGAATGTCAAGACAAGGGGCCCAAGTCTGCTATTTTTATAAATTCGTCATTCCAACACGATCACATTGTCATTTTGCTAAAAATTCGTAATCTGCTATATCATAATGATCAATCATTGATCGGTCAGTGGTATCGTAATAGAGTTGTGGTAGAATGATAATATCGAGCATATTAAAACCAATAACTGCACAATAACGTTAATGTAATGGTAGAACACTGATCAAATAAACTGTCAAAGTTTTAGCAGATTACCGCTTACGTCATATATTCATTTGTCAATATGTACGAGATTACTTTCAATGGAGTGTCAGTGGTTGACCATTGGAAAGTCATAATGACGCCATTATATTAGTAGATTACCAAACTTGTCAAAATCGACAATTATGACATCAATGATAGACCATTCTGACATTATTGTAATAGCAGACTTGAGGCCAAGGTCAGCTACCATGCCATAACTGCATGCGTTTGAATTGAATTCTATAAACGAAGTGACTGATTTCCGCAATGGCGTTTTCCTTCCTATAAACAACTAGGTGTCCACGTTTATACTATAAATCATTATATCTAAAGGAATATAAGTACACTAATATTGTAAAGATTTAAAATTTAGTATAGCATAGCATAGTCAGCCTTATAATGTTCCCACTGCTGGGACTCAGGCCTCCTCTCTAGGAGAGGGAATGGGCCGTAATCCACCACGCGGGCCCAGCGCTGGTTGGTGAATGTGACGATGTCATCGAATTTTTTGGTTCTAGGACATGCCGGTTTCCTCACGATGTTTGCCTTCACCGTTTTGAGAGCAGTGGTGATGAATTAAATTACACAAAGTAATGTGCCTGGCTAGGTTTGAACCCGCGACCTAAAACTCGTAAGTCGGGGCCAATACCACTCGGCCACCACCACTGCTTAAGTTAGGTATTTAAAGTTTGTTTTTATGTTTTTTTTTGTTTGTAGGAGATAATCTCTGTAATCACTGGTCCGATTGCTAAAATTTGAGATGACTGACATAGGCTGTATTTTTTATTTTATGTACCTACGCGGGCGAAGACGCGGGAAAAGCTAGTCTATTATATAAAGGCATTATCATAAAATAGACAGGTACAGAAGTCAATCTCATGTATGTACTTCACTTTTTATATCTACGCTAGGCGATCGCGCTACGGTCAGCGCATTGCGCCGAACTGTACGAGTGCGAACGGGCGATTGAGCCGAGATGTCGTGTCCGTGAGCGGTGTTGCTCGAGCGCGCTTTGTATGTAGATTGTCTTCTGTACCTAGCTATTTTGTGGTGTTAAGCTGTTTAACGATTCAGCTGCGGTACAGGATTAATTCTTGAGACTTGAAAGCAAAAAAACGAAAAACACTTCTCTTTTATGGAAACTAGGGGTTTTAAACGGCGCGCACTGTTCCCGCACACCTCAAGGAGCTGTCAGCAACAGCAGGGGCCCAGCCGGGTCGAAGCCTACTGGGGCCAGGGTTATCCGAAAGGGAAGCTCGGCCGCGATACGAAAGGCAAGAAGGAAAGGGCTGGGTTTTTTAGTCAGTGTGTAGTAGTAGTGAGTTATTGATTGATTGATCGGTTGATTAATTGATTGATCGGTTGATTAATTGATTGATCAGTTTATTGATGACACATTGATTGATTGATTGAGTTGTTGATTGATTGATTGAGTGATTGGTTGATTGATTGAAGGAACGGGATGGGTTTTTAGTCAGTAAGAGTCTGACACTATCTCCCGCTCCGCCCAAAAGCAGTGAATGTCATTTAGATGATTTTATCCCACCAAAAAATAAAAGTACAGAGCCCTAAAAACCTATCATAAAATGAAAACCCGCTTCATCTCTTATCTCAAACTGTCACCATTTCACTCCCAACCACGCCACGCCACAAGGCCGCCAAATTGATCAGCTGCCAAGACCTGCCAAACAGACATATTTCGGATATTCGTGAATTATATTTAGAATCGTATATAACCTTGCCCTACGTCTAATTATATAAATAGACTTTCTTTAGCCAAATTACCTGTGGTATACCAGGTGATGCCATTTTAAATAATTATTGGCCAAAGCAATTCATCTGTACTTATCTATCTATATATTTATATACCACTCACTGATTAATCACGAAATCTCAGAAACTATAACACCTACAAACTTGGCGTGTTCCCTCAAGGAGTTGTCAGCAACTGTAGGGGCCCAGCCGGGTCCCGGGCCTTGGTTGAAGCCATGGTCCGGAGCGAAGAGGAGTGGCAGGCGGTCACCGACTTCTGCGAAGCAGTAATGCTCGCTAAGGAGGAGGCCGATCGCATCAGGCAACGGCACACTCGCCGCCGCCGGGATTCCGATCCCGATTTCCAGCCACCGTAGGCGCGGGCTTACGGACAGTGAGCAATGGTTAGCTCGCTGTCCGGCCGTCCGGTAACTGTCCGGACCAAGCCCAAGTCGTCGACGGCGCGCACTGTTCCCGCGCGCCTCAAGGAGTTGTCAGCAACAGCCCAGCCGGGTCGAAGCCTACTGGGGCTAGGGTCTAGTTCCGAAAAGGAGGCTCGGCCCCGGGATGAAAGGCAAGAAAGAACGGGGTGGGTTTTTTAGTCAGTAAGAGTCTGACACTATCTCACGCTCCACCCAATGGCCTATACCAGGGCCCGGTGCGAAGTATCGCCCTGTTTATTACTTTTAATATCCGCAAAATACCGCATATGCAAAAATACTCAAACACAATAGTTTAAGATAACGATGTATTGCAACAGATTGCTGATAAGAACTGTAATAGAAATTTTATATACATAGCTATAAAATAGGCAATAAACAGGATTCCTAAAGATGTAAAAAATAAACTTAAACAATGGTCCGCGTATAACATTTGTTAGCATAATGGGCTAGTTGCCGTAAAAAATGTAATTAGTCCGTCCTTTAGATTATTCAAAAATAAGGGACACGTATTTTTTTATTTGTAAATTAAACCAAAAATGACCAAGATATAGCCCATTAAAGTTACGTGTAACGTCACGCCGTGCTGCATTTTTTCGCACGGGGTGACGTCACACGTAACTTTAATAGGCTTATATCTTTGTTATTTTTTGTTTAATCGAAAAAAGAAAAAATATGTGTCCAATATTTTTTTACAATCTAAAATACGGACTAAATAAAATGTAATTATTTTGACTGTGGAAACTACCCTATTGTCGAGGCCTACTATGGTCCATGCCAGGGATGTTACTGAGCTCCGTAACTAGTGTAGAAAAGAAAGGAAACTATTTCATTTGGCACACAATGTAGTAACAACATGTAAACACTAATGATTACACAAAAAAAAATAAGAAAAGAAAAAACATACATTCAGCCGAACATAGAACCTCCTCCTTTTCGAAGTCGGTTAAAAAGAGACAACTAACTATCTCACGTCTGCGCCAAATAGTCCAGTTCAGTAAAAATGCCAGGTAACTAAGTGGTGGTAGTTGCCTGACGCTGGTTATAACATAAGTATAATCAGCCTTTTTAAATGTTCCCACAGCTTTTTTTTATGGTGACAATCCCCGCTCTTGGGTGGGAGATAGTTTCAGACTCTTACTGACTAAAAGCCCACCCTGTTCCTTCTAGCCTTCATACCGGGGCTCGAGTTCCCTTTCGGATAACCCTGACCCAAGTAGGCTTCGACCCGGCTGTGCCCCTGCTGTTGCTGACAACTCCTTGAGGTGCGCGGGAACAGTGCGCGCTGTCGACGACTTGGGCTTGGTCCGGACAGTTACTGGACGGCCGGACAGCGAGCTACCCATTGCTCACTGTCCGCAAGCCCGCGCCTACGGTGGCCGGAAATCGGGATCGGAATCCCGGCTGCGGCGGCGAGACGTTGCCTGATGCGGTCGGTCTCCTCCTTTGCGAGCATTACTGCTTCGCAGAAGTCAGTGACCGCCTGCCACTCCTCCTCGCTCCGGACCATGGCCTCAACCAAGGCCCGGCGCGAGAGGTCTCCGCCGCCGATCGCCCCTACGAGGGCACGGCGATGCTCCGCCCAAGCAGGGCACACCTAGACTGTGTGCTCCACCGTGTCCAAATGTTCCCACAGCTGGGAATCAGGCCTCGTCTCTAGGAGAGGGAATGGTCCTTAATCATCACGCCGGCCCAGTACGGGTTAGTGAATGTCACATGTCTTCGAATCTTTGGTTCTAGGACATACCGGTTTCCTTCACTGCTTTGAGAGCAGTGGTGATGAAATAAATTACACAAATTAATTGGCGCCTGACTGGGTTTAAACCCGCGACTTACAACTCGTAAGTCGGTGCAGTTACCACTCGGCAACCACTGCTCTCATGGGAAACACATGCATGTTTGATATTTAAAGATTGACTGAATAAACGAACGAATTTGACGCCAGACACGTCACTGCATAATACAGGGTGGCCCAGAGAGAAATGCACTTTTGATTTTGCGCGCATTTTTAAACAACAAAATGGTGGCGCGCGGGAGTTGTCAGTGCAAAGCACGGACTTTATAATTTTTGTCACTATAGGTGATGGATTTCCCTGCTGGAGTCTGTGTTTCCTGATAGCTATAGCTTAGTCAAGGGTGGATAGGTTACTTTTAGGCAAACATACTCCATCGTCGACCACATCATCGCTTACCATCAGGCGAGATAGTGGTCAAACGCAAGCCTAACCATAAAAAAAATCTAGGTTTCATCATCATCATCATCATTTCAGCCGATACACGTCCACTGTTGGACATAGCCATCCCAAGCGTCGCCACATCGAACGTTCCTGTGCGTCCCGCACCTTCACCAAGTCATCGGTCCACCTTGTAGGAGGTCTTCCAATGCTGCGTCTTCCGGGACGCGGTCGCCACTCCAGAACCTTTCGGCCCCAACGGCCATCTGTTCTGCGAGCAATGTGCCCTGCCCATTGCCGCTTAAGTTTGGCAATTCTTCGTGCTATGTCGGCAACCTTAGTTTTCCTGCGGATATCTTCATTTTTTATTCGATCACGCAAGGAAACCCCGAGCATAGCCCTTTCCATTGCTCTTTGGGTGACTTTAAGCCTTCAGATGAGGCCCATTGTGAGCGACCACGTTTTGGAGCCATATGTCATCACTGGCAACACGCACTGGTCAAAGACTTTCGTCTTGAGACATTGTGGTATGTTGGACGAGAAGATACCGCGTAGCTTCCCGAACGCTGCCCAACCGAGTTGGATTCGACGGTTGACCTCTTTCTCGAAGTAAGACCTACCCAACTGGACTGTCTGTCCGAGGTAGACGTAATCGTCCACAACTTCGAAAGTAGAGTTTCCGACCTTGATAGGAGTGTGCGCTACATGGTTGTTAATCATGATTTTGGTTTTATCCATGTTCATTTTAAGACCCACTCTTAAAGCTGTACTGAGGTCATTGAGCATTGTGCTGAGCTCCTCCATAGTCTCAGCCATGACTCCTATGTCGTCAGCAAACCGAAGGTGAGTGATGTACTCGCCATTGACATTAATGCCTAGTCCACTCCAGTCCAGAACCTTGAAGACATCCTCCATTGCAGCCGTAAACAGTTTCGGAGAGACGAAGTCTCCCTGCCTCACACCTCGTTGCAGGAGGATAGGTTTCGAGGTCTGGTCCTGGAGTCGGACTGACATGGTGGCGTTTTCGTACAAACATTTCAGCACTTCGATGTACCGGTAGTCAATTTGGCACCTTTGGAGAAATTGCAGCACAGCCCAAGTCTCGATCGAATCAAAAGCTTTCTCGTAATCCACAAACGCTAGGCAGAGAGGCAGGTTATACTCCTCAGTCTTCTGTATGACCTGTCGTAGCGTATGTATGTGGTCTACGGTGTTGAAACCTTTTCGGAATCCGGCTTGTTCGGGAGGCTGGAAGTCGTCAAACCTGCGCGCGAGACGGTTCGTGATAACCCTGGAAAACAGCTTTTAGACATGGCTCATCTAGGTTTCAATCTAGGTTTGCGTAAAACTAATCAGTAAAGACCTCTGAAAATCTGTTATTTTGCATGAATTTTGGCCCTTGGTCCTTCATAATGTACTCATCATAAATAAAAAAGTTAAAATAGTAGTTTATGTGACTAGGGGATAAAGCAGTGTCTTTAAGTCGCGGGCGGCATGTTGAATTCCGAACGAAACGAAGGTTGCTGATTTTAATCCCGAACGATAGTGAGGGATTTATAAAATTAACTCCCGAGCATTGCGAGGGAGTTAATAAAGAAACCTGAGTGAAGTGAGGAATTTAAGCCGCCCAAGACAAAGACAGCTTTATCCCCGTGTTGCATACTCTATTTTTTACACCATCTGTGAGATAATTAAAAGACAATTTGGTCGACCAAATCATATATTAGAGAAATATAAGTATTATATTTACAAGTTCATCAAACAAACAAAATTCACTACTCCACGATTCTATAGTTTCAATTTTCTATAATGCTCCCGTGTCGTCAGTACGCACGTTTTATTCTATTTTCTTTTTTTTTTGTTAGTGGCCAGTTTGAATCATAGTGATTACATACTCTTTGGTTTGAATTTCGAGTCAACTTGTTCGATGCGCCTACATTTTAATTCACAATGTTGACGGATCTTGATGCTCCAAATTCAAATCTCATTATTCCCTAGGGATCGGCCATACTGCATTATCTCCCTAGGCATATAATGACTTGCTTTAAGTGAGGTTTGTATGACGTGTAAAACGACATTATCGAGCAGGTGGTGTAAAAAAAATATTTTGGTGTATGTACTGTATATATATTCATATGCATGTAGTAAAAAGCAGTTATTTCAATATTACAAACAGACACTCCAATTTTATTTATATGTATGTATAGATAGACTCTCTTGGACCGATGGAACGGGTTTGGCGAAATTGAATAGTTTTGAAGCTGCGCGGTATATTTTTTGACCAAAATTTCGGACATGCCTTTTTTATTATCTTATATCATAGGTCTTGGGATTATAAATGCGAGACGAGAACTCCCGATTGCCTATTTGTTATAAAAAACAGAAAATAAGTTCTTCAAAAAAATTTCTATGGTTTCCAGAAAAACCATAGAAACAGTTGTAGCTCAAAAGTTTGATATCTTTTTAAGACTTTACTGATGGTATTGAATAGTGTCTTAAAGTCTTTACGATAGCAAAAAAAAACAGGTTTTATTTGTTCATGATAACAGAGTTATGGCTGATTTTGCAAATTTATGATTTCTTTTTTTTACTGCCATATTATTACGTATTTGGATTTGTAACTAGGACAGAAATGTTCTTTTTATTTACACTTATGATCTTACAAAAAAAGGGATCCTAATATGGCAGGATCTAGGAATTATTCTAATTCAAACTTTTTTGGTTAGGGTATCACCTCATAAATTTATCAAACTTAATATATGAAATTATTTTTTAATGTTGGTAAGATTATACAGGAAAACATTTTTATCACATTCTAATTGTTTTTTGAGTGTTAGGTGTTATTCAAAAAACCTATTTTTTAAATTAAAATGGAAGGTAAAATATAAAAAAAAAGACGGTAGACTCCGTAATTTCAATTTGGATGGTCTCCTAGCTAAACGTAGGTCTTGATAGTTCCATCCCGGGCTCCCGTGAGCCGCACTGCGCCGCGCCACCCGCCACCGGCCAGCACGACAATTTATTCAAAGTGCATGCAAGTGTTTATTGTGAAATGGTGCGAAGTTAAGTTCATGGAGGTCTTCCCTAGTCTGCTGCAATCACTCAAACTCACTACTATTTTATTTAAGTGGTTTCAAATAAGTTAATTTCCATTTCGTAAATACTCCATAATGTACAAAGACAAACAGATAAACTTGAAATAACGGTTATTGAACCCTTCTATATCCTATATGAAATGAAGACATAAAGCTATTTAGAATCGACATCTATCGAAATCTTTTACAATTTTGAGTAATGAAAAACAGTTAATTGTTTGTTACTTGGGTATCTACGCAAGATATTAGGAAAAAGTCAATACCCCATGTTATTCTCCATTTATATGGCGCCTTGTATAATCACAGTATTATGCATTTCGCAAATTGAAGGAGACTTTAAAAGTATGAAGGGAAAATTTGCAATTTATGTTTGTTTGTTATCGAAGTTTGGGTGCGAAGCTAAGCGCGTGAGCTCGGCGCGGCGACCTGTTTTATCGGTTTGTGTTTGTGCATGCGTGTGTGAGTATGTATGCAACACGCTGCGCAGTGTCCACAAGCTTATCATTTTTTGGACAACTTCATAATGTCTTATCTCAATTGTTTAGTATTAAGTGATACTAAAAAAAAAATCGGGAATTTTATTACTTTTCTCAAAAAATATAATTTTCAAATTTGGAAAGTGATAAAAAAGTTTGCCTGTATTATGAACTGTTTTGAAGAACTAATATGAAAAAATAACTTCAATGTATTTATGCTAATACTCTTTTGTTTTTAAATGTTCAGTTTAAAATCCAATGAAAGGTAAATGTGGTGCATAGAAGGGGTTCGCCCTCGTTAGGCCACGGCTAAAACCTTGCTCCGACACATATTTCTTGGAGGAATGGGGGTGATTCACCATGGAGCCGTCAAAGACCTGTTGAGGGATGTCGCCAACCCTCATGTTGGTCCACGAATGGCAGTTGATGAAGCCGTGGCCGCTACAGCTGGTACTCTTCAGCCTCCGGGAGTAATCGCAAGTACGCAAAGAGACGTGATTAGCAGGCTCGATGTATATAAAATGTTAATCACCAAATCGAAAGAAATGGGATCTAAAATTCGCCCTACTGACTTGCCTTTAGAAGATAGATCAGAGCTTATCTTGACTATTTTGGGATTAAAAAAAACTGAACTCAATGATGAGAAAGCGTTTAAAGAGGCAATAGCTAGATTCACGTCTAAATATGAAATGCTTTACAAAAATTGTTAATATAATTTTAACTTTTTTGCAAAAAAGAACAACACATGGCTTAAAGAATCACTAAAAAATGTTTAAATATTTCTTTAGAGCATTACAAGATGCGTCACTTTCCGAGTCTGTTATGATGACTGATTCTGAATCAGAATATAATTTTTTTGAGCCAATCCCTTGAAGGGCATGAACTTGTACCTCATCATCAGCAACTAATTTCAGATTCCAATACTGACCCAAATTTTAGTGTACGATTTACCTATAGTCATGAAAGAAATACTTTTAATATTGCAGTTTCCCCCACAATCGATTCTATTGCTATCTAGATACAGGGTTTAATGGTAGTTTGGGTCAATCATTTTATAAACATATTTTTTCTGATAATCAAGAGCCTGAAAACAGTTTATTTGCCACTGCATTCATTCCATTAAGAATTAAAACAAAAAAATACTTTGTATTGTGGTTAAACTCAACTCCACAATCATACAGATTTGCTATCTGATTTATATTCAATATCGGAAAGAGACAAAAGATTTAATACTAAATGAACAGAAATGGATAGAAAACCAAATTAGGGATATGACTACTTTAGAAGCAACCACATATAACAAAAAGAAAATAAGGGCAAAACCACAACTTTATTTGACGTGCATGGCAAAGTACTAAATATAATATCTTAAACCTCTTCTCAGCTTAAATGTCCGCAACCGCAACGCAATTCAACAAATTAGACATAATTATTTTATTTTCAGCCAATTGATGTATCGGTTTTCAAATACGGAATAAGTCCCTTGCGTGCGTGGATTCGCATGTTAGAGTTCTTACTTCATTTGGGCTACAAGCTTCCTGTAAAGAAATGGAGGGTAGGCAAAGATTCAATAGAATCAAAAACTATTGAGGAAACAAAAAAACGTGTGCAAGAGAGAGTGGGAAAAGATTTGAAAGTGCTAACTGATGTTGTGAGAACCAATGCTGAAACAACAAATGACGGCAATACAGCCCGAACAGTTCAGTGCAGTGTTTGCAGAAATATTAGGCCTTGGTCAATGGTTGTTGGATGATCTTCACACAATTCTGGTTACTTTATCTTGTGGTCTACCTGTAAATGCTAATAAATTTGGGGACTAAAAACGTGGCAGAATATGGTTGGTACCCAATGACAGTAACAATACATAAGATTCTCATTCACGGGCAAGATATTATTAATAACTCTGCTCTTCCAGTTGACTTATTATCAGAGCAAACCCGTGAAGTGCGGAATTAGTTTTGAATCCGACCGCGAAAAAGCCATGTTAGACTTGTTTCACAGAGCACTGTAATCGGCTACAGAATAGGTTGAAAAAACTAAAATCCTTACCGTTACCACCCAGCGTAGTAAGGTTACTGAAACCGTGTGAAATGTCAGCAGAAGACAATTTTGTGGCAACAGAAATTGACGAAAATTTTGAAATTATTGAAAGACATACCGACAATGTAACAGAAATTCTTTCGTCGGATCAGGCTAAAGAATAATAATAGATAGGTATGTACATCAGAAAACAATTAAGTAAAATGGTATAATATAACTTATTTATTTATTCATTTATGTACACACACAAACACATAAAAATGAAATGGAATGGACTTACTACTATTGAAAGAATTTTCAATATAGGTTCAGTACAGAGATCGCTTCCTACAAACTTTACCTCTTTATAATATTAGATATAATATGTAGATTATGTTCAAAAAATTCCAAATTAGTATGGCAGGATTGGCAGGTCAAACGAAAATTATAGTTTTTTTTTTATTGTGTAAGTACGTCTAGAAAAACTGTGTAAACAGTAAACACAGCTCGATCCAAAAATGAAATAAAAAGTAATCTTTCTTTTTTTGTTTTTCGGCTCATCTTAAAACTATTTTTCTGTTTAAATAAAGTGATCCCATGTGCTCGCCCCAACCTCTAGTTAAAGTATTATTTATGAATAAAAAGTTATAGTAACTTTTAACAATAAATTCTATTTAGAAATTTTGACAACCCTAAAATCATAATTACCATAGAAAACTTTAGAAGCCTCTAAGTTCGAGATCCTTCAATATTTGGATCTGATTTTTTTTTCATCGATTCATACACTTTTTTCTAACAATTTTGTAGAAAAATAAAATCCAAATAATTAAAAATACGACCATAAAAAAATAAAATTCAAAAAACATTAATTGTAAATAAATCTCTGAAAACTCGTTTAAAAAATATATAAATCAATCAGTATTAAGTGTTTTAAAATTATTGTATAACAGGAAAAACAAGAAGACAATTCGTGAAATATTTCAAAAGTTATGGGTGATTTACTATTTTATCATAAAAAATAAAAAAGTGTTTTTTTTTGGTCATAATGAGAAATAGGCGCTTGTGAGTTCTATTCATTAATTATATATAACATTACAAAGTTAGAACAAAAAAAAGGCATGTCCGAAATTTTGGCCAAAAAATATACTGTGCTGCGTTTAAAAAAATATACGCAGCCGGAAATCGAAACGATAAATTATGGTTATGATGAAAGATTTTATTGGCTAGTGAAGAAAAATTAAATTCATTTGAATAGGTACTGACCATTAGTCATCGTTATATATCAGAATTTAAATGATATAAACTACTATCCTATCTGATGGTAAGCAATGATGCAATCGTTGATAGTGAGGCGCACTAGTTTATTAAGAGCCTATTCACTCTAGCTTTTAAAGCCCCACGAAAAAAATTTTGTAGTTCAGAATCTTGATTAAATGTGCAAGTTTGCTATAGATATATTTTTTTTACACCAACTGCTCGATAATGTCGTTTTTCACGTCATACAAACCTCACTTAAAGCAAGTCATTATATGCCTAGGGAGATAATGCAGTATGGCCGATCCCTGGGGAATAATGAGATTTGAATTTGGAGCATCAAGATCCGTCAACATTGTGAATTAAAATGTAGCATATGGCGCATCGAACAAGTTGACTCGAAATTCAAACCAAAGAGTATGTAATCACTATGATTCAAACTGGCCACTAACAAAAAAAAAAGAAAATAGAATAAAACGTGCGTACTGACGACACGGGAGCATTATAGAAAATTGAAACTATAGAATCGTGGAGTAGTGAATTTTGTTTGTTTGATGAACTTGTAAATATAATACTTATATTTCTCTAATATATGATTTGGTCGACCAAATTGTCTTTTAATTATCTCACAGATGGTGTAAAAAATAGAGTATGCAACACGGGGATAAAGCTGTCTTTGTCTTGGGCGGCTTAAATTCCTCACTTCACTCAGGTTTCTTTATTAACTCCCTCGCAATGCTCGGGAGTTAATTTTATAAATCCCTCACTATCGTTCGGGATTAAAATCAGCAACCTTCGTTTCGTTCGGAATTCAACATGCCGCCCGCGACTTAAAGACACTGCTTTATCCCCTAGTCACATAAACTACTATTTTACACCACCTGCTCGATAATGTCGTTTTACACGTCATACAAACCTCACTTAAAGCAAGTCATTATATGCCTAGGGAGATAATGCAGTATGGCCGATCCCTAGGGAATAATGAGATTTGAATTTGGAGCATCAAGAATCGTCAACATTGTGAATTAAAATGTAGGCGCATCGAACAAGTTGACTCGAAATTCAAACCAAAGAGTATGTAACCACTATGATTCAAACTGGCCACTAACAAATAAAAAGAAAATAGAATAAAACGTGCGTACTGACGACACGGGAGCATTATAGAAAATTGAAACTATAGAATCTTGGAGTACTGAATTTCGTTTGTTTGATGAACTTGTAAATATAATACTTATATTTCTCTGATATATGATTTGGTCGACCAAATTGTCTTTTAATTATCTCACAGATGGTGTAAAAAGTAGAGTATGCAACACGGGGATAAAGCTGTCTTTGTCTTGGGCGGCTTAAATTCCTCACTTCACTCAGGTTTTTTTATTAACTCCCTCGCGATGCTTGGGAGTTAATTTTATAAATCCCTCACTATCGTTCGGGATTAAAATCAGCAACCTTCGTTTCGTTCGGAATTCAACATGCCGCCCGCGACTTAAAGACACTGCTTTATCCCCTAGTCACATAAACTACTATTTTACATTATTATTGCCTGTCAGTCTGTCTGTCTATTTGTCCAGGCTAATCACTGAAATGGCTGGACCGATTTTGACGGGACTTTTTTTGGCAGGTAGCTGATGTAATAAGGAGTAACATAGGCTACTTTTATTTTAGAAAAAATAAATTCAAAATCCTGTAGTCCACGCGAACGAAGTCGCGGGCACAGCTAGTCAATAATAAAAATATAATATTGTATTTCTGGAATCGATCTCCGGGTTTGAGAGTGTTATGGGATTTTCCGTTAGGAAACCCGGTAGTAGCCCGGATATTAGAAAGTTTCACTATGAGACTTACAACCTATCCGGCAACGTTTTTTTAGGTGGAAAATCCTCGTTGCAGGACCGCGGTGACTCTTTCGAACAATTCTTTAGTTAATCAGTTGCCTCCAGCGTAGGCGTGGGCTTGCGGACGGCGAGCAATGGGTAGCAATGGGTACTACGCGTTCCAAATGAGAATAGGACCGATTCCTGTTTTGACGTTTCGCCGTACTGTCAAATCGAAGAAATTTTGGCAAAATTGAAGAACTTAGAGATGAGTAAAATTGAAGAACTGGATTCTGATTAAACTTTTTTCGTTCACAGTTCATAAATAAATTATTTAATGTTTAAAAATTTCTTTCCTCGATTTGACAGTAAATCGTGATGTCACAACATGGCGGGCGATCCTGTTCTCATTTGGAACGCATCATCATCAGGTCCGGCCGTCCGATCTGCACCGACTGAGCCAGAGTCGTCGACGGCACATACTGTTCCACGCGCGCCTCAAGGTGATGTCAGTAAAACCATAGGACCCAGCAGGGTCGAAGCCTACTGGGGTCATGAGTTATACGAAAGCAAACCCTGGAGCTATGGAACAATGACACAAAAGAAGGAACATAGGAGTGAGTTCTAGTCAGTAAAAGTCTGACTGTCTCTCCCGCATCATCATCATCATCATCATCATATCAGTCAAAAGACGTCCACTTTTGGACATAGGCCTCGACACAACGACCGGTCCTGTGCGTCACGCATCCATCGGATTCCCGCGACCCTGACCAGGTCATCGGTCCACCTTGTTGGAGGCCTTCCAACGCTGCGTCTTCCGGCATTCCGCATCACTTAGAGCACCAAATTTTTTTTTGGCCCAGGGCTGTTCGGCACTTATTGTCTCCGCCACTGCCGCCCATCCTTCTGTTGCCCTGTGTTCCAGGATCGCAGACAGTTTCGGACAATTCCCCAAACAATGAAATTATTATTTATATATACCTAATATATAACCTTTTAATCCAATTGCGAGACAGTATTTGTCCTTCAACATTTAATCAACATTAGTAATAGCCCGCAGTAGCTCCTGAATCAACTAATTAGTGAAGTGGTACCTAGTAAGGTTTCAGTTCAATTGGAACTTTACTACACATGACGCAATGCCCGCCTCATGACATTGGGGACAGAAGCACAAAATAGCTAGGTACAGAAGACAATCTCATGTATGTACTTCACTTTTTATACCTACGCTCGGTGAACGCACACTAATGAGCGTTTGAGCCGGAACTGTTCGACGAGTGGTCCGAGGCGCTCCGAGATATCAGTCCATGAGCGGTGTCTATGTGTGCGTTGCTCGAGCGCGCTTTGTATGTAGATTGACTTCTGTACCTATGTATATATTTTGTGACAGAAGTGTCATACTAAGGGATCAGCTCCACGAGCAGGAGAATCGCGGCGATATTATCGTCGTGCCACGTACAATTGCCGAAACGGATCTTGAGCGCTCGGCGTCAGAGTGGGGATCGCTTTGCGCATTCCATACATTGGCGAGCCAATCGTCTTCGTTGTTAGATACATGCTGGGTGTTTTTTACCCAGTTGCGACTGTCCGTGTTGCATTATGGGGTGCGCTTCCTGCCGAGTTAATAACAGAATAAAGGTTACTGGGGTTAGGTTGGAAACGAAAATAATCTTGACTTCAGACTTTATTTCGATGTTTCTTTTCACAGTAGTGCGCTGCGAAATACTAACCTCCCTCAAGTAGGTATTATTTCTAAACAATATACAAAATTAACATCTTTTATATCTCTCGAGAACAAGAGAGCTAACTTCAGCAGAAGCACTAATAAACGATAGAATACTAACTAATGATGAACCATTCTTGAGATAACATGCCATTAAAATGGTCATTCAATGTTGAAACTGTAATTTAAACATCACGAGCTGACGAGCTCAATATTCATCAGAAGACATAAAGTCACCCAAAGGACAACGGAAAGGGCTATGCTCGGAGTTTCTTTGCGTGATCGAATCAGAAATGAAGATATCCGCAGGAGAACTAAGATTACCGACATAGCCCGACAAATCGCCATCACCTGCGATCCGACCTGATGGTAAGCAGTAATGCAGTCGTTGATGATCAAGCACACTAGTTTATTAGGAGCCTATTCACTCTTAGGTCTAAACAGACGGACCGCATTTCAACTGCAATCAACTGCAAATTGCAGTTTAAGTGCAGTTTGAATGCAGTTGACACGACTGCAATAGAACTGCACACCGACTGCATCCGAACTGCACCATACCCACCCGCCCGCACGCTCCGCCCTCCCGCCATATGGTGCAGTTCGGATGCAGTCGGTGTGCAGGTCACACGACTGCAATCGGACTGCACGTTTGGTTTGCAGTTCTATTGCAGTCGTGTCAACTGCATTCAAACTGCACTTGAACTGCAATTTGCGGTTGGATTGCATTTGAAATGTGGTCCGTCTGTTTAGACCCTTACTCTTATTATTACGAGTATAATTATAATCGAACAGGAAGACCGCTGCAAATAAATTGTTCCACTCCTTCGATATACACGGCAAAACACTTAGTCCGGAACGTACAGGTGTCAACATCCTAAGGGTCACCCAGACACCCGCCGTACATCGCGTTATCCGATGGTAGAAAGATGTTGCCGGGATCAAGTAGGTATTTAATTTCTGCGCACTCTTCAAAATTCATCCTATAAAATGTCGGGTCTTGGTTCAGGCCATGATCCGGAGCGAGGAGGAGTGGCAGGCGGTCGCCGACTTCTACAAAGCAGGTTAGCAAAGGAGGAGGCCGACCCGATTTCCGGCCACCGTAGGCGCGAGCTTGCGGACGGCGAGCAATGGGTAGCTCGCTGTCCGACCGTCTGGTAACTGTCCGGACCGAGCCCAAATCATCGACGGCGCGCACGACTTACGAGTTGTAGGTCGCGGATTCAAACCCAGCCAGGCGCATTACTTTGTTATAATTTATCAACAAATATATCACTCTCAAAACGGTGAAGGAAAACATCGTGAGGAAATCGGCATGTCCTAGAACCAAAAATTCGAAGACTTATGACATCCACCAACACGCTCTGGGCTCGCGTAATGGATTATGGATTTACGGCCCATTCCCTCTCTCTTATAGAGGAGTTCCCACTCAGGCCGAGTGGGAACATTAAAAAGCTGATTAGCGCGATGTAGATTTGAAAGTTTTTTGTAGGCTATAGACTCGCGTTTGGCCACTATCTCACCTTATGGTAAGCGGTGATGTGGTCGACGATGGAGCACGCTTGCCTAGAAGTAACCTATTCACTCTTGATAAGAGGATACATAGAAGTCCTCATCGATCGTAACTTCCAATGTCGTCGATGTCATTAAATGATTTTCCTACATAAAAGGCTAGAGTGAATAGGCTCTTAATAAACTAGTGCGCCTCACCATCAAAGATTGCATCGCTACTTACCATCAGGTGGGATCGCAGTCAAGCACTAGTTTATCTCAATTAAAAAAAAAAAAAAAAAAAAAAAGATGAACTCGTATAGTAGGTACCTATATATGAATGTGGTGTATATCTTCACCAAAGTTTTCGTCATCTATGATAAGTAGGTACAGTCGCACCGTAAATTTAAAAAATTGGCTTGAAATCTGGGAACTTTTCATAAAAAAAAAACTGAAAGTGTAAAAAACAAACTACTGATCAGTCGTTTAGTTTGTTGCATTTTAATTTGTTTATTTTATTATTGACTTCCTGCAAGGAATACGTAGAGTTTCCAGTCATCGTTTAAAAAGCGAAGTAAAAAAAAAATAGACTTACATCGCTCATGTAAGGAGTCCAATCGTGGTTCCCGCCTTCCCATTCTGGAGGAGGCTGCTTTTCCCTCAATCTATCTATTATAGTAGCGTCCGAATCATCGTCGACAATAGTACGATCGAAATCAAATACGGCTAGAGATGCACTCGCCATGTTTGAAACTACGCGCGCACTAGATCGCGGACCGAAACACACTGAAGCACAGAAGTAGTTTTTTCTCTACTCTGTACTCTGTGAAGTCCTAAACGATGTCCCATGAACTCGAGACACGTTTGATGACGTCAATATACATCGAGACATGAAACGGAAGAATTGTTGATGATGCAATCATTTTCATGTGTGAATTTTGTGAAACACAAAATACTTGTGAATTTTGACAGATATCAGCTGTTTTGACGTTATTGATTTGAGTTTGACGTGCCCTTGGAGCGTTTGTTTGGATACATGCTAAAAAACCTTCAGGGTTTTTGTGTATTCAAAACATTATCTAAGCTTTGCCTTTAAGCAAAAACAAACCTTTTCATAAGCTGTATTTCTCATCGATTTAGGCCTTACCCTAATTATATATTATTAAGAGGTGTTTTGTTAAGTTTTTGAGAAGATTTACACCATCATTAAAGTAGTCGATTTCTAGAATTGATAAAGTTATCCGAACTTATGGTCTGTCAACATTCCACACTTATCTGTCAGTGTCACTCATTCATATTGGAATTAAAAAAAAAAAACTTGACATTTATATGACAAGAATTCAGAATTGCTGCCTAACCTCTTTTTATGGGAATAAATTTTACAAATTGTTATAAATAATTACAAATATTTATTGCAATGGCTTCGTTAAATATGTATTCAGTGGGCAGACTCGCCAAATATGTTTCTGGAACAACAATGAGGACTCTTCGAGCAAATATATACAGGTGAAATTGCGCAATCAATTTTGAGGTTAAGATTAGAATTATTTTTTGAATTTCGGTAAAATATACTGTATGTTAGTATTAAATATTGTTAGAGCCAACGAAACTTAAGTTAATTAGACTTAGTTTTGAAGAATATACCTTTAAAACAGTTATTATTTTAAGCTGATGTAATATTTACTCAAACGCTATTTATAAGTTAAATTACCTTAATTACTAAGTCAAAACTACTGTTTTCTTGTTGTTTAAGCAAACTTTACTGTATATAGAGTCACAATTTCATCACTTCTGAATAGAGATGTGATCTTCAAGTCCTTTCAAACTCCTTGCAATCACAACACTTGGAAAAGTCTCCAAAAAGGCTGTATTACAAGCTTTTTAAGACAATCATTTTAATATAATGCTACGTCCAAAGTTCAACCTCTCCTACGTGCTTATCTCTAAAGATAACAGACACCACTCCTAAATAATATGATATAGATCTCTATTTTAGTTAAAATAAATGAATTAACATCTCTTGCTTGTATCAATCCTTTGGTATATACAAAAATCTAATCACCATAAAAACCCCATAACAATAAAGAATAAAAAAGAAATAAAAAATCTCCCTAGCTTTTTCCCAGTTAGGTCAGTAGGTCGTCTTAGGGGCGGTTAGCTTGATGTCGGCCTCCAGTCTTACCGGATGTGGCTAAATACTCATGTTTTACATGGAGCAACTGCCTATTCTGATATCTGATCTGAGATCTGTCTCCACAACTCAGTTACTGGGTTGGTTGCACATTACTCCTTAGATAGACTGATGGTCAGATTTTCTGGTATTTGAGCACATATAAAAGCTGTCAAAGATCTGTGAAAGATAACCAGGACTACCGTTTCAGTAGGTAATATAAAATAAAAATAAAAAATTCAAATCAATCAATTATGGCAGTTTTGATTAGATGCAGCATTATAAGGGCTTCAAGGTGGAAAGGGTCGCAGGAATTCGATGGTTGCAAGATGCACAGGTCCCTTCTTTGTAGCAACACTTGGGGGAGGCCTATGTCTAACAGTGGACGTCTTTAGACTGAAATGATAATGTACCTGTAAACAAATCTAGTCAATTCCAGCACAAGCACAGTCCGTGCGTACAGTGCAGAGGAGAAGACAAATACTAAGCAAGAAGAAGACAACAAGCTCCCCGCCAGCATCGAGGAGTGCCACAAGCAGATTGAGGCCCTCACCAACGACTTGAACACACTCAGGACTCAAGCCAAAGATTTTGAAGTAAGAAACTTAAAATAATTAATGGGTTAATTATGAAAAAACTCATGCTTTCCTCATGGCGATTGGAACTAGGGAATACTATGGACTGCAATCGTAGCATCCCCCTTACGACTCAAGATAGCAAAATCGTAAGAGCCCAACAGGGTCGAAGCCTAGTGGGGTAATGAGTGATTCTTTACTATCGACAACAAATCAAGTTTCAAATTCATTAACTGGGGTTAAAGAAGTGAAATAAGAAGCCTCTATCAATCTTTCACACCCTCTAAATCATATTAGGTAGTTTTGAAAAACAAATTATGATCACTTTAATTATTTTTTAAACATTATACTTTGCAGGACAAATACAAGCGCGCGCTAGCCGACGGTGAAAACGTGCGACGACGCATGATGAAGCAGGTGGAAGACGCCAAGTCCTTCGCGATACAGAGCTTCTGCAAGGATTTGTTGGATGTGAGTATATTCTGCTATCTAAGGCCGACGCCGCGATATGCGGTCGCCCGCGCGGTCACATACAAAAATGCACCGTCGCATGCTGCACGGGCAGCCGCGCAAATAATACATTAAAGTTCTCCATCTACACGACTTATCGTCATCACCGTTATCTAACGGTGTGCATGTGCGCAAACGTGTGTAAAACAAGCTAGAGTCTGTCTAATAAGTCAACCGACTTGTGTAATTATTAGAGTAAAATGAAATCTGGATATAAGGATAGGGAATTGTATCGGTTCTTCCCGGACGTGGCGGTTAGACTCGGGGCAACCTGGGTCGAGCCGGACTATCAGGTCTCTCAGATCCTGACAGGGCATGGATGATTCCGCAAAAGGCTGTATGACTTGAAGTTATGTGAGGTCAGCATGTGCGGAGAGGAAGACGAGAGCTTGGACCACGTTTTGTGGCGATGATCAGCGAAGAAAGATGATGGACGAGATCACTCGCTCAAAGGAGGGGCTTGTTTACTACTGCGACCTCGTCGCCTCCGAGGTTAACTTCCGGCGGCTGAAAGACTTCGCGTACAACTGGCACAAAATCAGGAGCGAGCTCGAAAATGAGGACGGGTCAGGGTCGGGCAACGAACCCGCATTGTCTTCGTGGCGTTACAATCCATGAGACCCCTCTCATCTGTCAGCTGAATGCCGCCCCAGGATGGGGAAAATGGCATAAAGAGGGACAGGACGTAAAAATTTGTAAAGGAGTCAAGAAGCTGCTGCGGTGACAGCACGCTTATATTTATATGGGTGGTCTGTGTCCGCAGCCGTCTCCTTGCGTTTCGGCCCATATGGCCGTGTGGCCATGGGTGGTTGGAGGGTCTGTCTCGTTTTCGAATTTATGAAAGAACAGAAACAAGAAGACGATTTGCCTACTGCGGTCTTCCCGTCCGATTATAATAGGCTCATAAACTATTGCGCCTCACCATCAGAGATAGCATCACTGCTTACCATCAGGTGGGATCGCAGTTAAACACTGGGTTATATCAATTAAAAAAAAATGCTTTCTACCAGGTTGCAGATACATTAGCAGCAGCGGCGGAGAGCGTGCCAGAGAGTGAGGTGTCTGAAGGAGGAGGCACTGAGGGCGGAGCCTCCGCAGCCCTCCGCTCGCTACACGACGGCGTCAGACTGACCAGAGCGCAGCTCACACAGGTACTTAAGTACTTACTGAAAATCTTCTAAGAAGACTTTTTTAACTAACACTAAAGTATATTTGATACCTGTAAAAAAAATGCTATTTTTTTATCTATCTGACACTATCTGTTCCGGCTTATCTCCGAAATAGCTGGACCGATTTTGACGGGACTGTCATTGGTAGATAGGTAATGTTATAATGAGTAACTTAGGCTATTTTCTTTTAATTTAGAACAAAAAATAATATTATTTCATTTATATAAAATATTAGTTTTAATATATGCAAAACCCTAAACACGTGTCTAGTAATTTAAGTAAAGATCTATGTACAAAATGTCGTAACTGTTTCATGAAAAATCACGAAGTTATATGCTTGTTATGTTACCTGATAGTCCGCACAAATACATGGTCACCGGGCCATCCGGGCGACTGAGGGGTTGTTTTGCTCCCGCACCCAGCTGTTCGCTGGCACCTAATGCCCGCTATGACCTGCCGTGACCTGTGTTGTACTTAGTGTTGGTGGTGTCCAACTTGTAACCTTTTTAAATATTTTTGGAAAAAATATAACATGGTGTAAAAACTGTTGGAATCCATTCATTTACTGATTCTAAACTCACTATATTCAGGTTTCCCACGTACTAAAAACTAATGTTGTATACGTTTTGGTGTTTCTAGGTGTTCAGCAGACACGGCCTGACCTCGGTGTCTCCGCTCCGTGAGAAGTTCGACCCCAACCTACACGAAGCCCTGTTCCAACAGGTCTGTTTATGATCTGAATACCATAATAATTATGCTAGAATAGGCTAGTTACCGTAAAAAATGTAATTAGTCCGTCTTTTAGATTATTCAAAAATAAGGGACACGTATTTTTTTATTTGTAAATTAAACCAAAAATGACAAAGATTATAGCCCATTAAAGTTACGTCTGACGTCACGCCGTGCTGCAGTTTTTCGCACGGGGTGACGTCACACGTAACTTTAATGGGCTATATCTTTGTTATTTTTTGTTTAATCGAAAAAAGAAAAAATACGTGTCCAATATTTTTTTATAATCTAAAATACGGACTAAATAAAATGTAATTATTTTGACCAAAAACTGAATCTACCCTGACGGATCTTAAATGCTAAGGGTTCAGCTAAATCTGAGACACGACACGCGTGCACGCTTTTTGTAAAATAGAGTTATATTAATTTTTTTTTTAGGGTTGTCTGTCAAGACCCTTTATCGTAGGAACGCGTGGAGATATCGAGTAGAAATTAAAACCGTATACTCAGGTCTGCTGTCCCTTGAAGCTGTGAAATAAATCAAAATTCTAAGTTAACAGAAAAAAAGATACGGCCGTTTATATAGCAAAAAACGTTTATTTCGACACTCTCAAGGGTTTAAGGTACTTCCCGCTGACCCAGAATCCTGAAATTTGGCATAAAGCAAGGTCTTATAGCACAGATGAAGGAATTAATCTAAAAACGGTAAAGTTGTTATGCCACAAAAAAAAAAACACTTTTTTTGCGATTCGAAAAAATCTTCGTGATTCCATTTGGGAATTGAACTATTTACATAGCTATAAGTCTTTACGGAACCCGCATTGCGCGAGTCCAACTCGCACTTGCCTGTTTTTTTTTATAATATAAACTAGTGCTTGACTGCGATCCCACCAGACGGTAAGCAGTGATGCAATCGTTGATGGTGAGGTGCACTATTTATTAAGAGCCTATTCACTCTAGCCTTGAAGACATTTACAGTCCGCAGCAAGCAAATTGTCTCAATCCTTTCATGGACCCAGTACTTACTTATCACTAATTATTTTCTGTATCTTTTTTCAGGAGGTAGAAGGTGCAGAATCCGGCACAGTAGTAGCTGTCAGCAAAGTGGGCTACAAACTACACGAGAGATGCGTACGGCCCGCACTCGTCGGTGTGGCCAAGTGAGATGTGAAGCGGAGGTGAAGTGAGATGTGAAGTAGAGGTGTAGTGAGATGTGAAGTAGTGGTGAAGTGAGCGAAGTGTACCGGTACAGTAGCAGTGGGGAAGGAATTAGGAATTATTTTTACGTGTATGTGTGTGGGATGTCTTAGAGACCAATGGGATATGAACTCTTATTTATGAATACCTTTGAACTGTTCAGCTATTGATTAGCAGGTATAGGTTTTTTTTTAATTTTAATTTTAAACGGTTTTTAGCGACATCTATGGCGCCACATAAGAACTAATCCTGCATCGCGCAAACGAAGTTCTCGCACGATTTGAATATATACGATAGCCCGAAATCGCCTATTGGGCAACTGCCCACCAGATATTAGGTATTAGGTACAACGGTATTTTGTCCGCAACTCCTCGACTAAAGTGCGTATTTTGCGTACGGGTGGGACAAATGAGTCACTCGATCCACCCCAGCTCCTCAAGAAAGGCCAGCAGCGCCTTGGTGTCGCTAACCATTTCACGAAGGTTACCTGGGTTTTCGAAGTACTTTGCCCTGTATCCAGCGACCACAAGGCAGCTTAGAAGCAGATGAGCTGCTGTCTCGTCCTCCTCTATACAGGCTCTGCAGAGCGGACTGTCTGTAACTCCTAAGACAGAAAGGTGCTTGTTAAAGGTCCCGTGGCCAGTTGTAATGGCCGTTAATTTGCGTAACTGTAATTTGGTCAGTCGTAGGGCCTTGCCTGAGGGAACTGCCTCCTTGGCCTGCCTGCACTCACCATGTTCTCTCCATAGTTTGTGGTGTAGATCTCTGGTGCGTTAAAACTGCCCACCAAACAACGCCCGTCTGGCCGAAGGATCCTCCCTTTTCAACGGAGGTTTGTGGGACTTTACTCTCTGTTCCGCATGCCTCCAAAGGTTTTGGTGGGATTTGGATAGGCTCTTAATAAGCTAGTGCGCCTCACCATCAACGATTGCATCACTGCTTACCATCAGGTGGGATCGCAGTCAAGCACTGGTAATACTTAAAAAAAAAATCGAGTGAAGTTCAATGGCTGTTTTAAGTATTCGCAAATTGATATAGTGATGTAAACTTGATGTTGTTTTGTGTCTCAAGTGTGTGCGCAACTGTGCAATATGTGGAATCATTGGAACAGGCGCCATCTCGGTGAAATGGAGCTGAGAATTATTGTAGTGTTGCCGAGAACTAATAAGACTGACTCGACATCTGCTGCCAAATACTACAAAATCTTTAGAATTTGTAACATCCATAATCTAATGAGATAAAATTTACGTTTATATACCGCTAAATTTTAATCGTTTTAATCCCGTGGAGGGTCGATCCGGTACATGAAACACTTTGTATATATAAAATTAGAAAATAAAGTACCTTTTTTTCAAAACTCGTATTAATTTACGCATGTACGAAATTAATTTCTTTAAGAAAACGTCAGCTGAGCAAGTCCAAAGACCTGTAGTTAGTGTGTAACATCGACTACTACCTAAAGGTCATTGGACTCGCTCAGCTGACGTTTATCTTTACAAATCGATAGTGTTTCATGTACCGGATCGACCCTCCACGGGATTAAAACGATCAAAATTTAACGGTTCATATAAGTTGTGTAACTTTTTGGTATACAATAAAGTTTATTCTATTCAATTCTAACGGTAAACAAAGTAATTGTATTCATACGGAGATAAGGCTCAAAGGCCTTAGTATACAAGCTAAAAGAAAATCTGCTAAATATTTGTTGAACAGTTCAGAGTGTATTTTTGTAAATAAGGCACATAAATGTTGAAACAATAAATAATTTTAATGTTTTATGAGCGTTTTTGTTACTTAGGGTCACAACAAGACGCGACGCTGCGTCTTATTGATAGATGAATAATATTTATTATGTAAATTGTTTAAAAATAACGCTTACACGTTATGCCTTTTATGTCAATTGAAACTTTACTTGAATAAATTATGAGATAATTGCAACAAGATCCAAATACACAATCAACATAGCATAACCAACATTATAATGTTCCCATTGCTGGGACTCAGGCCTCTCTAGGAGAGGGAATAGGCCGTAATCCACCACGCGGGCCCAGTGCGTTTTGGTGCATGCCACATCTGTTCGAATTTTTGGTCTAGGACATGCCGGTTTCCTTACAATGTTTTCCTTCACCGTTTTGAGAGCAGTGGTGATGAAATAAAATACATAGAGTATAGCGCCTGGGTTTGAACCCGCGTCTTACAACTCGGTAAGTCTAGGCCGTTACAACTGGGTCACCACTGCTCTCAATAAACACAAAGATACAATTAATATATGATAAAATAATGACCCTTCACGCCTACGTCAGATATTCCGCCATGACCGCGCATCCACGACCAAATACTCCATATCGTCAGCTCTTCTGTCACCTATGGGGATTGAAGAGCTGAACGAGATGGAGTACAGTCACAAACACATAACACTCACGCGAAAATACTCGTCGGACCAATCCAACGCAGGTAAAAGGGTTAAATTACTATGCTTTAAAATGATCCCGAGCATTGCAAGGGATATCATCGCACGGCATTGAAAGTCGCGTTACGGACTCCCGCGGTGGGATGCTGTAGCACGCTGTGGTAGGCAACAGCATGCCGAAGAACCCCAGCACGGATCAGCACTTTATCAAACGCTGTAATCATCGTCACCATCATACGGCGTTCTCGCTGCCGCCGCCGGGATTCTGATCCCGATTTCCGGCCACCGTAGGCGCGGGCTTGCGGACAGTGAGCAATGGGTAGCTCGCTGTCCGGCCGTCCGGTAACTGTCCGGACCAAGCCCAAGTTGTCGACGGCGCGCACTGTTCCCGCACGCCTCAAGGAGTTGTCAGCAACAGCAGGGACCCAGCCGGGTCGAAGCCTACTGGAGCCAGGGTTATCCGAAAGGGAACTCGAGCCCCGGTATGAAGGCTAGAAGGAACAGGGTAAGAGTCTGACATTATTTCCCGCTCCGCCCAAGAGCGGGGGTTGTCATTGGATGATTTTTCCCACCTTAAAAAAAAAATCGTCACCATTTTTTAACCGAAGGACGTCTACTGTTAGGACATACGCCTCCACAAGTGTCGCCACAACGACCGCTCCTGTGCGTCTCGCATCCATTGCATTTCCGCGACTCTCGCCAGTTCATCGGTCCACCCTGTAACGCTGGTCTCCCGGTGCGAGGTCGCCACTCCAGAACCTTTCGTCCCCGGCAGCGAGGACCATCCGTTCCACAAGCAATGTGTCTTGCCCATTGCCACTTAAATTTGGCAATTCTTCGAGCTATGTCGGTAACCTTGATTCTCCTGCGGATATCTTCATTTCTGATGTGATCACGCAAGGAAACTCCAAGCATAGCAATTTGGGTAACTTCGAGTCTTCTTATGAGGCCCACTGTTAGCGACCACGTTTCGGAGCCATATGTCATCACTGGCAACACGCACTGGTCATAGACTTTCGTCTTGAGACACTGGTATATTGGACGAGAAGACACAGCGTAGCTTTCCGACACGCAGAATAGATGGTCGATGGGGAAAGATTCTGGAGTGACGGCCACGTACCGGAAGACGTAGCGTTGGAAGGCCTCCGACAAGGTGGACCGAAAGCACCAGCACTCCATCAAACAGTAAAAAGCTAGAAAGGTCTCTCGCACAAGCAAAGGCTCTTTATGAACGAGGGTTTTAGGGTTCCGTAGCCAAAAGGCAAAAAACGGAACCCTTATAGATTCGTCATGTCTGTCTGTATGTCCGTCCGTATGTCACAGTCACTTTTTTTTGAAACTGTAAGAGCTATACTGTTGAAACTTCGTAACTACTTACTTCACAGAATACATCTACATGTATTCTGTGAACCGCATTAAGATTTTCACACAAAAATAGAAAAAAAGCAATAAATTTTGGGGGTCCCCATACGTAGAACTGAAACTCAAATTTTTTTTTCATCAAACCCATACGTGTGGGGTATCTATGGACAGGTCTTTAAAAATGATATTGAGGATTCTAAAATTGTTTTTTTCTAAACTGTATAGTTTGCGCGAGACAAGAAGAGAGAAAAAAACCGGCCAAGTGCGAGTCGGACTCGCCCATGGAGGGTTCCGTAGCAGCAAGTAACATAATATAAAAGTTCTTGTAGTTCGTTGTAACTTTGATGGATGTTTTAATATAGATTTATGACATATTAAAAAAACTACTTACTAGATTTCGTTCAAACCAATTTTCTTTGGTAGTTTGCGTGATAATGAACATCATATATTTTTTTAGTTTTATCATTCTCTTACTTTAGAAGTTACAGGAGGGACACACACATTTTACCACTTTGGAAGTGTCTCGCATAAACTATTCAAGTTAGAAAAAAATTATATTAGAAACTTCAATATCATTTTTGAAGACCTATCCATAGATACCCCACACGTATGGATTTGACGAAAAAAAAATGTTTTGAGTTTCAGTTCTAAGTATGGGGACCCCCAAAAGTTATTGCTTTTTTTCTATTTTTGTGTGAAAATCTTAATGCGGTTCACAGAATACACCTACTTACTAAGTTTCAATAGTATAGCTCTTATAGTTTCGGAAAAAAGTGGCTGTGACATACGGACGGACAGACAGACAGACAGACGTGACGAATCTATAAGGGTTCCGTTTTTTGCCATTTGGCTACGGAACCCTAAAAAGCCTCGCTGCTGTGCCTTTACCCACATCTGAATTACTCCACGCTACGCCTCTGCTATCAAACGCTACTTGTGACTTAAATACCTATGTAGCGGGCAATAGAAGTTGCCGTTGCATACTTCGAAGTAGCAAGGCGCTTGGCGGCAAATTCCTTTGCCACTGTTTCTCGGTCTGCATATGACTTTAGCACTACGGTCAGTCTAGTTATATTCGAAGTATAATTATAATATCTATTGCTCCATTTACACGTGGGCCCCGCCGCGGCCTGCGTGTCCAAAAACCGACACTAACCCGGTTCGGCGCCTGCTTACGCCATTCATGAACCATGCAATTTAATTATCAAGACCCCGTTTACACGTTGGCTAGAGATGGCGATTGGCCGATTCTGGGCCCACGTGTAAACGCACCATAAGAAATGTCACTATACTCTGTTTAAAATAACAATAGAAATTTATGAAAACCTTTTATTACTGTCTAAATAATTGGTATTGTAACCACTTTTTTTGCTCTTAATGCCGTCCTTATGCCTACGAAATAGAAGTTATAATCGGTTGAACAGACAGTAAAAAAGGTTTTTTTTTAAATTGTGGTAGACTAGTGCTTGACTGCGATCCCACCTGATGGTAAGTAGCGATGCAATCTTTGATGGTGAGGCGCACTAGTTTATTAAGAGCCTCCTACCACCCAACCACCAACTAGTTTATTGAGAGGTTTCTTTAAATCTGTATTCTTAACGCGAATACGGTATAGACTATTTATTTTGACCTTAATTTATATACTTTATGAGTCCCTGAAACTTTTTTTAAAAGTCTGCGTTTGGGAATTAGAATGTATAAGATAGTAGTTATAGAAGATTTATTTTATTGATAGATAAACCTCTTCCCGCATTTTGTAAACATTTATTTATTTATTAAGACTTCATGCAACATAAAAGTACATAGGCGGACTTAATGCCTAATGCACTTAGGGTGGATGCAACTCACCCTTAATGCATTAACATTTTTTTTTAAACCTGCGTAAGTTTAAAGCGAGCGTCGGGCATATCCGACGTAGTTAGTTGTATAAATAAGGGTTGTCTTGTCACATTTCATATCAAATACCCAAAGATGTGTGTCTTTTATATTGAGAATGATGCAAATAAACAAAAAAATATGTTTTTTTTTGTTTTATATAAAACTAGCTGTGCCCGCGACTTCGTTCGCGTGGACTACAGGAAAAGTAGCCTAACTTACTCCTTATTACATCAGCTACCTGCCAAAAAAAAGACCCGTCAAAATCGGTCCAGCCATTTCAAAGATTAGCCGGAACAAACAGACAGACAGACAAAAATTGTAAAAAATGTTATTTTGGTGTATGTACCGTACCGTAAAACGGGGTGAATAGAGACAGAACTTTGGTTTGGTTTTCCACTTTGATACCATAATATCGGCCTCTAACAAAGCATCGATTTTTTAGAATAACAATTCATTAAAAAATTGATATAGTTAAATGCTGCAAAAAATATTTAAATATCGAGAAAATACCCTTTAAAGTTTTGTCCCTATTCACCCCATTTTACTGTATATATATTCATATGCATGTAGTAAAAAGCAATTATTTCAATATTACAAACAGACACTCCAATTTTATTTATATGTATAGATGATACAAGTAAAAAAAGTTGTTTTTAGATTTATATAAAATTTAATTAGAGTTTAATATGAGAGAGAGAAAACTTCGCTTCTCCTCTTAACCGCCAGCTCGAAAAAGCTAAAGCTTGCTCTCCGCGCCAAGCTACGATTTCATTCTTTAATATGTCGTGTAGTCATGACCATGGCGCGTTGGATTTTTTTTTATAAACTTTTAAATAAGTATCTAAGAAAAAATGCGCTCAAGTATGAAATACAAAATAAATGTCCATGTCCTTGAGCTTATATTCTATGTCCTTTTGAAGATAACTTCCTCCACTCTACTCGACCATGAAAACAGAAAAAACACACAACCAATGTCGTCAACATCACTTCACCCGGAAGACGTCCACTGCTGGGCATAGCCCCCCCAATTGTTTATTCTCTCTCTCAGCAAAATATTCAGTAGAATTCCATTGTATGGTTTATACACCGCTAAATTTTTATCGTTTTAATCCCGTGGAGGGTCGATCCGGTACATGAAACACTATCGATTTGTAAAGATAAAATTAAAAAATAAAGTACGTTTTTTTTCAAAACTCGTATTAATTTACGCATGTACGAAATTAATTTCTTTAAGAAAACGTCAGCTGAGCGAGTCCAATGACCTATAGGTAGTTAGTATGCAATGCCGACTACTACCTACAGGTCATTGGACTCTCTATAGGCCGGATTGACACCACGGGATTAAAACGATCAAAATTTAGCGGTGTATAGACAAGTGTATGCTATGATTTGTGAAGGGTGGAAGTTGTTCCAAATATAGTTGGTAATTGTTATCCAAGTGTTTTATTTTATTGCCCAAATCTTTTTTTTTTGAGCGTGTATTTTTTTTTATTATTATTATTGATAGGCTTGCGTTTAATGATCTCACCTGATAGTAAGCAATGATGTGGTCGACGTTGGAGCACGCTTGCCTAGAAGTAATCTATTCACTCTTGACTTAAAGACCCCTAAGTTGTAGCTATCAGGAAACACAGACTCCGGCAGGGAATTCCACGCAATATCATCAAATCAAGTTAAAGGGTAAAATCAACAAGTCCGTACTGTATGGATCAGCATGTTGGGCTGTGAAAAAGACGGATGAAAAAAGATTGCATGTAGCGGAGATGAGAATGTTAAGATGGATGTGTGGTGTGACGAGAATGGATAAAGTGAGAAATGAGTATATTAGGGGAAGTTTGAAAGTGGCGCCAGTGACTGAAAAGTTGAAAGGGAATCGTTTGTCTTGGTATGGTCATGTGAAAAGGAGGGATGAAACGCATGTTGCTAAAAAAGTTTGAGTTTTCATGTGGATGGATGGAGCGGAAGAGGGAGGCCAAAGAAAAGATGGATGGATTCTGTGAGAAGCGATATGAAAGAAAAGGGAGTTAGTGATAGCGTGACGAGTGACAGGACAGAATGGAAGAAAAAAACGTGTTGCGCCGACCCCAAATAAAACGGGACTAGGGCAGGAAGATGATACCGGGTCAAAATATATCGACTGAAAATATCCAAACTAATATTATAAATGCGAAAGTAACTCTGTCTGTCTGTCTGTCTGTCTTTCTGTCTGTCTGTCTGTCTGTCTGTCTGTCTTTGCTTCACGCCTAAACTACTGAACCGATTTGTGTGAAATTTGGTACAGACATAGTTTGGAACTTGAGAAAGGACATAGGATAGTTTTTATTACAAAAAATAAAATAAAAAATAAAATTTATTCCGGACATACAGCGCCATCTATTGGTCAAGAGTCGGCATCAATTCGTGAGATCGGGAACTATGTGGGTAAAACCAAAAATCTGCCGGAAGTCACTATTCCACGCGAACGAAGTCGCGGGCAAAAGCTAGTTAGATTATATCGAAGCAAAAATATCGATATTTTTTCAACAGGCCTACTTCGGAGAGGCACTATCACCCGCGCCGCTGCCCGCACCGCGCTACCACTATGGCCGAGCACTAAGGCATTAAGTCCGCCTTTGTGCCATTGTGTTACATGAAGTTTTAATAAATAAAAACAAAAAGATTTCTTGTTACCTATCTTTTTATTTACTTATGTGAACATAAATAAGCCTTGCTCCCAACGGGATTTGTTTGAATCGACATATATTACGAACTTCTAAACAAACTTGTCATATCTTAGAACTTTACAGGATATCTTTTCAAAGAGTCATCGTTAGTTTTCGCCACAAGTCGGAATTAGTTAGTTATTTATTTATTTACTATATTGCGTTTCACATAAGAATTCCCTTCACAGTTCATTAGTTGGCAGTACAGAAAAAGTGTTGCTATATTTTTAGCAATGAAATTAGGTACTTAATATTAGAGAGATTTACTGATATTTCGTTACTTTTAATAATTGCCTTAGAATTGTTTTTTTTTTTAACTGTTAAAAACTATTTTTGATTAAAGTATACGATGTTGGGCTCCATTTCGATTGTCCTGCAATTCTTTTCAAATACTGAAAAAGCCACGGCACAATATCGTTCCTCTCTACAATATCATCATCATCATCATCATCAGCCTTTTAATGTTCCCACTGCTAGGACTCAGGCCTCCTCTCTAGGAGAGGGAATGGGCCGTAATCCACCACGGGGGCCCAGTGCGGGTTGGTGAATGTCACATGTCTTCGAATTTTCGGTTCTAGGATATGCCGCCGGTTCCCTCACGATGTTTTCCTTCACCGTTTTGAGAGCAGTGGTAATGAAATAAATTACACAAAGTAATGCGCCTGGCTGGGTTTGAACCCGCGACCTACAACTCGTAAGCCATTACCACTCAGCCAGCACTGCTCTCTACATTAACAACTTCCTTTTAGACCTGCTTTTTTTTTTTAAATAAAATCCCATTCCGCTCACAATTCTCCATAAAGAGTTGCGATTACTGTTAAAATTTCGTTTCGCATTTCATGCAACAATTTTGCTAGAGTAGGCAATTCTTTTTTTTTCTATAGACTGACAGGGGAGCCAACATTACGACGAAGGGAATTCTTACGTGAAACGCAATATAGAGTTATCTAAGTACTTGTACTGAACTAATTTTTTGATTATTTTAATCATGTGAAATTAGTTAAATAATTGTTTTATTTTTTAATTCATGATTAATTCTACTAGAAAAATTTTGCATGCCTCACGGTACGTATTGGATGCTCCTCTTAATTAACATCATATTTTTATACCTACATTCATCTACAATAATATTATAAAGAGGAAGTTTGTTTTGTTTGTAGGAGGTAATCTCTGAAAGTACTGGTCCGATTGCAAAAAATTTCACCGATAGAAAGGTGCTTTATTCCTGAATGACATAGGCTATATTTTATGTACCTACGCAGGCGAAGCTGTGAGCAAAAGCTAGTGATTTGATATTTTTCATAGTATTTATTAGTTTACTATTACCGTTTGAAGTATCTGTTATTTGTTTATTGTGCTAACCTACCACAGTGTTGTCTTTTTTAACCCAAAGGTTGACTGGTAGAGAATGCCATGTTGCATTAAGTCCGCCTATGTACCACTACAGTACAATTCACTTAATGATGGCGGCCGTGAAGTTAGCCTTTGCGAACGTTCGCCCACACTACACTCTTCTCGCACACGCAAGGCGCTATTTGGTTCCTAAAACACGTTACTGCGCTGCATTCTGCGCAAACTTCACGGCCGCCATCATTCGTGAATTGTACTGTACTGTACCTGAAGTTTAAATAAATAACTCTTCCTAATCCCGACCTCTAACGATAACCCTCGCAAGATTGATTGGATTACAAAAGCTTTAGTTGTTTTCACAAATCCTGTGACGTATATATCTTGTCGGTAGAACCCAGTCGATGTATGTTGGTAGTTAGAAGCCTTCCTGGTACGCCTTGGACTCGAGCCGCGCCTGTAACAGCTCGAGTTGCCGTCGCGCCTCGCATTGTGGGAAGTTGTTCAGTTCGTAGTATTGCGGCGCGATTTTGAGCAGCCATTCCGCTGTGGAAAGAAAGATGGGAGCTATATTAACTGATACTTTATATGGGTACTATAGTCTAAATTATGAAAACAATAATAAAAGCGTCGACGACCATCTGTCGAAGCTGTCGTTGCTCGGTTGGATCAAGGGCCTGATACAGAAGGCAGTACTCCTCGATACGGCTCGCATTGTGATGAGGTTCCTGTACCCTATTCCCAGAAACCAGCGGTCTAAATACGTACATATATATAAAAATCAATGCCACTTTTCGTTGTAATTTTATAACTCAAGAACGGGCTCACCTATCCAAACCAAATGTTTATTAGGCTTTGTTTGGACTATTTAGTTTTTTTTTTTTTTTTTTTTTTATTAATGATAGGCTTGCGTTTGACCACTATCTCACCTGATGGTAAGCGATGATGTGGTCGACGATGAAGCACGCTTGCCTAGAAGAAACCTATTCACTCTCGACTTAAAGACTCCTAAGTTGTAGCTATCAGGAAACACAGACTCCGGCAGGGAATTCCACTCCTTGGCTGTACGCACAATAAATGTGTTCGCAAAACGTTTTGTGCGTATGGGTGGGATGTCTACCATGTACCGGTGGCGCAACGCTGTACGTCGTGTGGTCCGATGATGGAACGGACTTGGCGGAATTAGATTGTGCAATTCCAGTGCACACTCCCCGAAATGTAAACGATAGAAAACCGACAGACTAGCAACTCGGCGGCGATGCTCAAGGCTTTGGAGCTTCGACTCTACAAGTGCATCATTGCCGATGATTCTCTTGGCTCGCCTCTCAATCGACTCCAGCGCATCAAGCTGGTATTTGGCAGATCCATCCCAAAGATGAGAACAGTACTCCATACACGATCGAACTTGGGCTTGATAAAGATTGAGCAGCTGTTCCGGCGTGAAGTACCGTCTCACCCTTGCTAAGATCCCCAATTTTTTGGCAGCCAGTTGAGCCTTTGCATCGATGTATGAGCCGAAATTGAGAGTAGATGATAACGTAACTCCAAGAAGCTCAAGGTGGTCGGTTATCGGCACGGTTACACCCCGGAAAGTTGGAGCCGGGTGGAATTGGCTCCGTTTGGCGGAAAAAAGACACGCCTGGGTTTTAGATGCATTGAACTTGACCAGATTGGCGTCGCCCCAATCGGAGACCGCCTTCAAGGACGAGTTCAAGCGTTCAACCATAGCCTCTCGGGATGACTGGATCTGTGTCCCGCTAGCTCGTGCGTCAGATACATATCTCTCAGCAACAGTAGATGGTTACATTTAGTAGATGGTTTATGTGAAGTTTGGTAGGGTAGAGTAGGGAAGGGAAGAGTAGAGTAGTGTAGAGTAGGGTACAGTAGGGTAGAGTAGGATAGGGTAGGGTAGAGTAGGGAAGAGTAGAGTAGTGTACAGTAGGGTAGAGTAGGGTATAGTAGGATAGGGTAGGGTAGAGTAGGGAAGAGTAGAGTAGTGTACAGTAGGGTAGCGTAGGGTAGGGTAGAGTAGGGTATAGTAGGATAGGGTAGGGTAGAGTAGGGTATAGAAGGGAAGAGTAGAGTAGTGTAGAGTAGAGTACAGTAGGGTATAGTATAGTATAGTAGATAAATTACACCCAGACACAGAACAAATGATCGTGCTCATCACACAAACATTAATCTTGGGTGGAATTCGAACCCACGACCTCTCGCTTAGAGCCACTAAGCACTAGCTTAGACTAAGGCCTCTGCCTCGAATGTTGCGGGCAGCGGGGCGGCGGCGGCGCGGGAGCGGTGCGATAACGCAGAGCCGTTCTCGAAACCAGCGGGCAGGCCGCGCGGTACTATAGCGGCGTAGTGGCGTGCGAGTGCTTGTGTCGACCAGATATTTGTTTTTATTCGCGAACAAAATGTCTGAACAACGGCGACAACAACTTTTTGATTCAAATTTATTCCTAACGCTCAATCTATTGTGGGCAAAAGAAGTGAATCCCTACTATAGGACAAGGAAAAGTAAAGGCGAGTTTTATCGAAATTATGAAGAACAGAGACAATGTCCTGACAAATTCCACGACTAAAATAAATTGCACAACACTGCAATGCAGACGCGCGGGCGGTCACCGCTTGACTGGAGCGTGCCGCTCGTTGCTGCGCCGCTGTTTTCGAGAACCGTTCCATTTGATTTTAAGCATTAGATCCTACCACACCCGCGCCGCCGCCGCCGCCCCGCAGCCCACAAGATTCGAGGCAGAGGCCTAACAGGCCAGTCAATACGTTTTGCCCACCCACCCTTTTTAGCCACCTCTTTTCTGTTCTCCGAACAATGTACCCTGCCCATTGCCACTTAAGTTTAGCAATTCATCAAGCTATTTCGGTAACCCTAGTCTCCTGACGATACTTCATTTCTGATGAGATCACTCAAGGAAATTCCGAGCCCTTTCCATTACCCTTTGGGTGACTTTAAGTCTTATGATGTAAGCAACCATGTTCCAGAGCTATATGTCATCACTGGCAAGACGCACTGGTCATAGACTTTCGTCTTGAGACACTATGTTATGTTGGACAAGAAGATACCACACAGCTTCCTGAATGCTGTCCAGCCGAGTCGGATTCAACAATTAACCTCTTTGTTCGCTGAAGATCATATCTCTGATGGGCTGCAGAAGAGAATGAGCAGTTCCTACTCACGTTTGATGTCGGTAACGGTCCTGATGTAGTTCTTGGTGGTGAGGACGAACTCGTTGTAGATGACCCAGTCGGGTTTGTGGTCCAGGCACGTGCTGGGGTGCAGCTGTACGACCTGGTTGTCCTTCACCGTCAGGTAGTGACCTGTCCGCTCTAAGTGGGCTACCTGCAATGTATCAAATAGAGCAAGTATGTCATGACTGCGCCAAAATCAACAGTAACTTCGACCAATTAAAACGTATTGCTAAGCAAAACTACCAGGATCGAAGTACATACCAAGGTCTAACGAATAGAAAATAAAAACTAATGCTTGACTACGATCCCACCTGATGGTAGGCAGTAATGCAATCGTTGATGGTGAGGCGCACTAGTTTATTAAGAGCCTACTCACTCTAGCCGGCTAATGTTCCAGTCCTTTGACATCGCTCGCTTGTTATTGAGAGGCTGCTTTTCCACTCGGCTATCGTAAACATCGAGCATGGTTTAAAAGCTTGTTGCTTCATCTAACGCAATCCAACATGATGTTTGACGAAAAGGCAACGTGAAAAAAGACTGATAATACCTGAATACTCTGTTGGCATTCAGTAATTCCGTGATTTACTCGAAAATTTTACCAATCGCGTAAGAGCGGTTGTATGAAAGATAGTGAAAATGTATGTCGAGATGCATCCCCTTAAATGCGCGAGTTGTCTAGAGTAGAGAACTTTTCAATGTGAGGCGGTTTTATGGTGCGTCCATCAGGCGCAGACCGCGCCGTGCGGACTGTTGTTTAAGTATATTCTAATCGCGCGGAGAACTTACACAGTTAAAATCTGCTCGACCTAGGAATTGATTTCAAGTACCTAATTCAGGTGGGATTCAGGCGGGATCGCAGTCAAGCATTTTTAGTTTATATAAATAAAAAATAAAAAAAATTGATTTAAAAAAAAAAAAATGAAAGTATTACCTGCATAAAGAATCCATTAACTAGTGCTTTCCTTATATTAATATAATAGTCCTTGCTTGTGAACTCTGTACTTGTTCGCTTTAAGTTAAACCTGCAACAGACAATATTTATATATGTCGCAGTAAGATAGATAAAGCCGTAATATAGTTATATCCCTAGGGATATAATTATATACCGTAACATAGTTATACGAAAGCGATTCTTTACTATCTCACTAGGAATATAGTCATAACACCGTCGAAGTTTAGTGATATACTTATATTACTAGATTAAGTTCAGTGTTATAAATATATTAGGGTTTGTCTCAAAACAGCATATTGTATCATATTGTCATCATATTGCAGTACATTAAAGCTTATTTATTCTCAAACATTTTAGAAAAATTGAAATAATTTCAAAAGTGTGCCACTTTTTTGAGACAGACCCTTTACTTGATTAAGCTTAGTGAAATAGAAATCTACCATATATAATTAAATAAAACAAAATTTTATTGGTTTTATCTTTATTAATAAACCAACTTTATGTATCCTGCAGTTAGTTACAATACTTTGTGACATTAACACATAATAAAGTAATTATACAAAAAACGATCAAATTTTTTTGAATTTAAACCTTAACAATACAATTAAAACTAATCAAACATTAAAAATCTTTTAAAGCCAAACAGTTTTGAGATATCTTTATTTCTTATCAACAAGTTGAGATCTTGGTTTCATTTGGTATAGAATCATTCAAAGTAATATAAAACGCGCCGCCTGCGCGGCACACTCCGAAAGCTATTTCACTAAACTTAATCTAGTAATATAAGTATATCACTAAACTTGGACCGTTTTATAACTATATTCCTAGTGAGATAGTAATGAATCGCTTTCGTATAACTATGTTACGGTATATAATTATATCCCTAGGGATATAACTATATTACGGCTTTATCTATCTTACTGCGACATATACATTAGATCAGAAAACACAGCATGTAAAAACTTTGGTCCGTTGCAACAACCATACAGCCCATAGCCTCATGCTCAGAAATAGGGCTTATTTTTTTTATGGTGTGAAAAATCATCCAAGGACTACCCCCGCTCTCTTGGGCGAAGCGGGAGATAGTGTCAGACTTACTGACTAAAAGACCCACCCCGTTTCTTCAAGCCTTCATACCGGGGCTCGAGCTGTCTTTCGGATAACCCTGGCTTTCGGCTGGGTTCCTGCTGTTGCTGACAACTCCTTGAGGCGCGAGCGAACAGTGCGCGCTGTCGACGACTTGGGCTTGGTCCGGACAGCGAGCTACAGAAATAGGGCCTAGTGCCCTAAAAGAATTCTGCCAACTAGCCGAGGTATGAGGACGGGATGGAGGGATGAATTTTGATTCCCTTGAGAGTGTTGAAATACACGTTTTTTGCGAGATAAATGGCTGTATCTTTTTTTTCGTTAACTAAGAAGTTAGATGTTTTTAGTTTCAAGGACCTTAGGCCTGGTTTTAATTTCAACTCGATACCTCCACGAACCATCTGGCCAAAATTATGTGGACGCACCTCTCGCACCCGCCTAAGCGGCAGTACGCAAATCTGTGCATTTATTTGCGGCCAACAGCGCCCGGAAAGCGCGCGGCTGACCTTTAAATCCATTTTCTTTGCTAAATATTGATTGATTTACATATGCCATGTTCACTTTGAAGGATATTTAACCACCAATTTTTATGTGTAAAAATGTTTCTAAAGATCCAAGCCATTTCGAAGGATTAGGGAAAAGTTGCGAAATTACTAAATATTTTTTTTAGACAAAAGTTTTAAAAGCACGAAAAAATCAAATGTTGATAATGTTGTTCATGAATCTATATTAAACATATATTTTTTTTTAAACCTATTTAACATGGCTGTTACCGAGGAGTAGGCTTCAGAAAGTCACTGTTTTATGGCACTTTTCGGGCGCTTGGGCCTTAACAGACAGAGAGACAGACAGACGGACACCAAAGTGATCTTAAAAGGGTTCTGTTTTTTCGGAACCCTAAAAACGGGATAAAAGCAATAAGATGATGACGTCAGACAGGCGTGGACAGTGACGTACCTATCCATTATCCTGCTGAGTTGCTGACGCACGTTGTCGCCCGACTTGAGCGAACGGTAGTTGATGAAGTTGTCGTAGCACCAGTGGGGGTCCTCCATGTCTGAAACATTATGCAAATAGAATTCATTATCCAAGTGAAGATAGTTACGCCCCCCTTTTTTGAGGGGTGAAAACGCAAATGTTGATTTTTCTCCAAACGTGTGTGTGTGACGGTCTCTGGTGCCCACTTGTGATAGTCTAATGCACACTTGTCTGCTCTGGTCTCTACTAGGAGAGCGTTCAAGTATTACGTAACGCAATTTTTGAAGATTTATGACCCTCCCTCCCCCCATGTAACGCACCGTAACGTTTTCCTGTACCCCTCCCTCCCCCTTCCTAAACGTTACGTAACATTTAAGTGACCATTAAAGTCACAATTATGTTAACGAAAGGTTTGCCAACTTAGGACACAAAGATAAAAGTAACGTACAATACTATTGAGGGAAACATAAACGAAAAGGGTTGCTGATTTGGAGGATTGATTCCCTAGCTATTTTTATTAAAATATATAACTATAACTTTAACTATAACTTTTTCTTTGAAGCTTGATTGTGTTTTGTGATGTGTCGTATCTTTGTTTCTTTTTGTCTAATATTTCTATGTTTAATGCTCACGCTTTTAAACCGTTTGTTAATTTTCTTTATAAGTTTATTGGAAACTTGTAATTGGCCTTCTTCTGCATATTGTAATGTTTTTACTGTAATATATTAGCTGTATGTTTTCTTAAAATCAATAAAATAAAAAAAATGTGACTTAACGCGTTGTTTAAATACTCCCCCTCCCGCCCTTGTAACGCACCGTAACGTTTTACAAGACCCCCCCTCCCCCAAATTGTGTTACGTAATACTTGAATGCTCCCTAGAGTGTGGGACTCACAACAAGATTGTAATGGTATCTGTTAGTGTGTGATGATCCCTACGGGTGTGTGAAGATCTTTACTTGGGTGTGATGGTGTCCTCTAAATAATGTTGGCATCTACTAGAGTGCAATGGTCCCTACTTATGACTGATGGTCTCTACTAGAGTGTGATGTTCTCTGTTAGTGTGATGATACCAACTAGTGTATAAAAGTCTATACATGTGTGTGATGGCCTCTATTAGAGTTTGATGATCCTGATTAGTGTGCGAGTCTTCACTAGTGTGTGAAAGTCTTCACTAGAGTGTGTGTGAGTCTCTATTAGTGTGTGACGGTCTCTACTAGTGTGTTTGTACTCACTCTGTTTGAAAGCGTGGTAGACGTTGAGTAGCGTGAGGTGATCGCCGTCGATGTGCGCGAACCTCATCTTGGCCTCGTCGGCCGCCTTGCGAGCTTCGTTGGGCCGCACGAAGCATTGCTGGACTGGAAATGGACAAGAATAGTCATGAAAAAATACAAGAGTAATGCAAGAAGTACATTTGCGTGTTAAAGATTATATAGTTGCTGTCATAATTTCGACCAAAAGATTTAAAGTATGCGGAGAAAGATGTTAAGTCCCGAAAATCTCCATTCAAGAGACAGATGTTGTGTCTGGACTGGGCAACTGGACCAGTTGTTTCCGGACGGTTGTTTATGTCAACGCCGACACGTCACTCAATGCAATGCGCCTCGGATCCTATCCATTAGACATGAGTGAAATGTTTATGCAATTTTGACTTTAATTTTCAAGTAAACCACTCTAGTTTTAAAAAATATGTAGGTTTCTGCCTTCTCAGTGCCATAGTTTCAAAGATATTACGCCTCAGCTGTACATGAACCTCATTTTGACATCTTAGGACAAAGAGAAGTAGTAAAACTTCTTGGATCTTACCTGACAGCATGGCAGTGATGGAGAGGATCTCGTTGGAACAGTTGTGGTTGCAGCTGGCGATCAGCATCTTGGCGAGCTGAGGGTCGAGGGGAAACTCTGCCATCACGGCGCCCAAGTCTGTCAGATTGCCGTCGTCGTCTGAAAGATGTATTAGACAATTAACATAATCAGCCTAACCAATTCTTTCTTTGGTTCGAGAAATCTAGATATATGAATGTTTAGACGAAGAAACTTTTTTGTATTCTTACGATTATCGTATGTTCGAGACGAGAAACTCGCACCGTCTAAAGGGATAATTAGCGTGCTTTCAATTTATGCTTTTTTTGACGGCCAGCTACGGTGCGGATGCGGTGCGTTAGTCGTACTGTGTACGGACGATCGTATTTCTCACACAAAGCGCGCGGTGCGGCAATCGTGCGGCGAACGGTCAAAAACAAGACGGCAATGTCACAAGCTATAGTGCGGTGTTGAACAGCGCATCACTGGCATACAAACGCACGGCATCCGGAAAGTTTTTAACTCAGGCGTTTGTTATCAGACTGCTAACGTACTGAAACGTCTAAATTGAAAAAGCCCTTATAATGTTCGCAAGCATTATCAACCTAGGAGAGGTTGGGAGTCTGACGAAGCTCCTCCGGCCCACTCCGATCCTCCACGCGGGCCCAGAGCGAGTTTATGGATGTCACAAACGCGGGCGAAGCCTATAGTAGATTTTTTTTTATTTAATTGTGTTTGGACATAATTTTACAGTTTGATGTCGAGTTACGATCGCTTTTTATTCTAGCTAGTTCTGTATAAAAAAAAACCGGTCAACTGCGAGGCGGACTCGCGCACTGAGGGTACCATAAAAAGCTTACATACTGTTTTCAGATTTATTCCTATACCTGTGCTTTAAGACCTTACTTTATGCCAAATTTCAGAATTCTAGGTCAACGGGAAGTGCCCAATGAATTTTGATACCCTTGACAGTGTTGCAATTAGGGATTGCAAATATTCGAAGTTTTGATTTGCAATGTACGTTTTTGCGACATAAACGACCGTATCTTTTTTTTCTGTTAATTTGGAATTTTAATTTTTTTCGCAGCTTTAAGAGTCTGAGTTTATGGTTTTAATTTCAACTCGATACCTCCATGCGGTCCCGAGATAAAGGGTCTTGACAGACATACAGACAGACAGACGGACAACAAAGTGATCCTATAAAGGTTCCGTTTTTTCCTTTTGAGGGACGGAACCCTAAAAACCACGTTTGTTGTAGGGGAGCCATGGATTTTTTTTTTTTAGTATTTGTTGTTGTAGCAAAGTTGACAGATGGGCTGACAGATAAAAGGAACCTTAAAGAAAAGTACAATAAAAGGCGAAACATTATAAAAAAAAAATAAGGGCTAAACTGTACTATACTGGACGGCGAGTTTTGAGCTCATAATTTTTTGTTGAAGAGGTTTATGTCTAAAAAGTAATTATGCAAAGTCTCAATGTTAGGAAACGCATACTTTTTGAGAAAAAAATAATAATTATAATCATACATTTTTCGTAATTTTGACGCAATTTTGGAGTAGATAACTTAAAGCCTGCAATTCAAGTTGGCAGAGCGTTGCCGAGTGAAGGCCAATACCAACATCTAGACAGTATATTTGCCTTGTCTTGCTATGGCTCGGTGTCGCTCGCCTAGTTGGTTGAGTAAAGACCTCATTTGGCTTAGCTTGTTACAACTCGAGCCGCTCGCGATCACTTGCCTCACTTCGGAGCGGTGTCGGTTTTTCTGCACAAATGAAAGATGCTCGCGCGCGCTCGCCAACATGTGGGGCGTCTCCTCAAAATACGTCTATGTTGGCCATTTGCATTGGTTTCCTTTAAACTTGCCGAACGTCTAGACAGTAGTGCTTGCCTTGTGTCAATTAGCCTGAATTTGCCTAGACTCGCATTGGCCTAAGCTCGGCCAACATGTATTGTAGGCTTAAGATACAGGAGCAAGCGAAGCGAGCTCAAGACATGGGGGCACCCCGACTCGGATAGGTTAGATTAGAATGAGCTCCTTTGAGGTTATTTTTTTAAACCACCCAGAAGTGGGTGACCTGCGCAGCAGGGCCGTCGGCTACGATTTTTAAGCAATTTTGGAGTGTTTTGAGGTTACAAAAGATTATTTTTCTCGGAAACAGTGAGTTACCTTTTCATGGGAGTTGTGCCAGGGGAGAGGGTGACCCCCCCCACCTACCTAAAAACCCTCAAATCTACCACAAAAATTCATAAAATGTATGATTTTTTGGTTCCTAACCTCAAAATATCAATCTTGAATATCTCCAAAAGTATGAGTTCCCTAGATTCGGCTTCCTCCCCCCCACCCCAAAAAACCCATTATTTCGCCGTTGAGTATTGTACAGTTTTACCAAAATAACTACAAGAGTAATCCTCCTTACCCAACGCCGCCAGGTAATTCAGCAGCTCCAGAGCCCTCATTAGCGTCTCCGGGGCGGGCGGGTCCATGAAATCGAAGTGCACCAGGTCATCGATTCCAAGTTTCTTCAGCTGCAAAACTACAGAGCCTAAGTTTGATCTGCAAGGGCAACAATTGTGCGTCCAGTTAGCTCAAGTGACTCCGACTCCAAGGCTCTATAAAGAACGGAGAGTTCAAGGTTCCGGTAGATGTGACAAGACAAATTGAGACGGGAGTGGTCCGTGCTGGTGATCTGATTAAGATCCTTATTACAGGTACCGGCACGAATCTTGAGCGCTCGGCGTCAGAGTGGGGATCGCTATGCGCATTCCATATATTGGCGAGCCAATCGTCGTCGTTTTTAGATACATGCAGCAAGCGCAGGGAACGAATCACGAGTGACGTCTATGACACGATGGCGCGGCGAGCCAAGCACAAACTCCCCGCCTCCACATCTCACTTCGTACCACTAAAAAGACCGAAAATTTGACTTCTTCGCAACTTGAAGCCAGCGCTCAAGATTCGTGCCGGTATCTGTACATATACATATACATATTATAGATAAATAACACAAAGACAAACAACAAATGATCGTGCTCATCACACAAACATTTGTCCTAGGTGGGAATCGAACCCACAACTTCTGGCATAGCAGTCAGGGCCACTAACCACTAGACCAACAGGCCAGTCATAATATTACGGTGTTGTTATGCCTTGATCACACGTACCGAGTAAAAAGCCGAGACAGTAAAATGGTTCTCGGCCGAGACAGTGATGCAAGCGAGTAGCTGTTCACACATGTTTTGTTCTTGGCACAGTCAGTTCAGACTGAAGCAGTCAAAGAGACTACAATTCTGACACGATGGAACGTAAAAAGGTTATTAAAAAATATACAAAGTGACAATCATGTGGCCGAGTGGAGAGACAGTGCACGTTCAGACCTGTCGAGTGAGCGAGGGTGACAGTGCGGGCAAGCCGGAGGGTGGACAATCGGCCTTAAGTAAAACGGGTAGCGAGGTAATGTCTCGCCGCTTTGCCCGGTCGAGCACTCGACTCTGTGTTTACACGTACCGAGTACTCTGCCGAGAGCATTGTCTCACCCGTTTACTCGGTACGTGTGATCAAGGCATTAGAATACCTTTTCTTATCTGAATTGAGAATATTAACAAAATTCTAATTGACATTCAGATACAAGTTAAAATTTCAAAGATCGTGACAAACTTCGACGAAAATAAATTATAAGCACGGAAAACACATGTGACACGAAATGTCACTTCTCTTAAGGAAGAACTATTGCACACACGTGTGCCACGTATGTCGATGTGGGCGCGTCGGTCTCCATACATTTTATATGGCAACTATACTCTGTTCAAAATAACATTAGACATTTATGAAAACCTTATATTACTGTCCGATCAACCGATTTTGACTTTTATTATGTTGGTGGCATGACAAATGGCGGCTGCAGTAAATAGTTGGTATTGTAACTACTTCTTTGCTTTTATTACCATCCTTATGTCCGCGGAATAGAAGTTAAAATCGGTTGAACAGACAGACAGGTTTCTTTGTCTAATCATATCACGAATAGGGTATAAACTTGCAGAGCTACATTAGATCCACGCCACGCAACGTCGTTCTACGTACAAATCAGACATGGTTCACGTGTGCCTCTATTTAGTATAGTTCTCTCTTTAAAATCTTAATTTAAATAAGAAAAAAACCTCGAATACCACCAATCACCTTAAAATCTCCGGGTACGTATTATCCTGCATCTCATTTTTGTATGCCTTCTCCGTGTATAGCCTGAAACACTTCCCCGGCCGAGTCCTGCCCGCCCGGCCCGCCCTCTGCTGGGCAGACGCCTTACTAATAGGCGACACAAGTAACGACTCCACGCGGATCCTGGGATTATACACCTTCTGTTTCGCAAACCCTGGGTCTATGACGAACACAACACCGTCTATAGTCAAAGATGTTTCCGCTATATTGGTTGACACGACAACTTTTCGACCAATGGCCCCGTTAGCACGATTCGGTGGCGCCGGTTCGAAGATCCTCTGCTGCAAATTCGGTGGTAACGTTGAATACAACGGTATACACTTCAATTCACCAGCATCAGGTCCTAAATTATCAATTTCTCGCTTGATTCTTTTACAAGCATCTTCTATTTCTTCTTGTCCCGTCAAAAATAGTAGTATATCTCCAGCGATTTCTTCGCAAATGTGTATTTGGATGACCGTTCGTATAGCTGCTTCTAAATAGTCCCTTTCAGGCTGTGGCGTGTAGAATATTTCGACGGGATGCGTCCTACCAGGGACGTTCATGAGCGGCGCGTTGTCGAAATACTGTTGAAACTTTCCTGCGTCTAAAGTAGCTGACATGATAACCAGTTTGAGATCATTTCTTTGTTTTATGACTTCTTTTAAGACGCCCATCAATATATCTGTTGCTAGTGTTCTTTCGTGAGCCTCATCGAGGAGGATAACTCTATATTGTTCCAGCATAGGGTCAGACATAGCTTCTCGTAACAACATACCGTCTGTCATGTATTTCAGTATAGTTTGGGGTCCAGAGCAGTCTTCGAAACGGATGCTGTAGCCAACTTGCTGGCCCAACGCTACGTCCATTTCCTCAGCCACTCTCTGGGCGACTGACATGGCAGCCACTCTTCTTGGTTGCGTACAGGCAACGCCTTTGGATTTGCCCGCGGTCACTGCAGCGAATTCAACGGACCATTGTGGGATCTGTGTGGTCTTTCCGGAGCCGGTCTCACCGACGAGGACCACGCATTGGTGTGTGTTCAGGAGTCTCATGAAATCGTTTTTGTATTCCCAGACTGGGAGGCCGAGGCGGCGGCGGAGGAGTTCGTGGTAACGCTGGGAGTGTGGGAGACCTGCGGACAATACCACGTAATAGATTAGAAAACATTTAATAAAAAACTGGCCAAGTGCGAGTCGGACTCGCCCTGAAGGGTTCCGTAGCCGCAAGTAACATAATATAAAAGTTCTTGTAGTTCGTTGTAACTTTGATCGATGTTTTAATAATTGTGTATTTTTTTTTTAGATTTATGACGTATTAAAAACAAAACTACTTACTAGATCTCGTTCAAACCAATTTTCGTTGGCAGTTTGCATGGTAATGTACATCATATATTTTTTTTTAGTTTTATCATTCTCTTATTTTAGATGTTACGTGGGGGGGACACATTTTTATTCAGAAATCGGATTTTTTTTCCTATTTTTGTATGAAAATCTTAATGCTGTTTACAGAATACATCTACTTACTAAGTTTCATCAATATAGCTCTTATAGTTTCGGAAAAAAGTGGCTGTGACATACGGACGGACAGACGGACGGACGGACGGACAGACAGACAGACAGACAGACAGACAGACAGACAGACGGACGGACGGACGGACGGACGGACGGACGGACGGACGGACGGACGGACGGATGGACAGACAGACAGACAGACAGACAGACAGACAGACATACAGACAGATCGACATGACGAATCTATAAGGGTTCCGTTTATTGCCATTTGGCTACGGAACCCTAAAAACCACCATCCTTCTAGAGAGGAGGCCTGAGTCCCTGCAGTGGGAACATTAAAAGGCTGATTATGCTTATAAAAAACCGGCCTAGTGCAACTCGGACTCGCGTACGAAAGGTTCCGTACTGTTCGTAGCAAAAAAATAAAGTAAAAAATTCAAGTTTGTTGTATGGATTCCCACTTAAATATTTATTTTATTCTGTTTTTAGTATTTACTGTTATAGCGGTACATCTGTGAAAATTTCCAACTGTCTAACTATAACGGTTCATGATATACCTACAGACTATAGGGTCTAGGTAGGGCCTCATAGCAACAGGATCTGCTTTTACCTTTTGGGTGCGGAACCCTAAAAACGAATATCGGCGTGTGACGAACCGCTATTTCGATTAACAAATGAGGGAGACCCCCGCAACATAAGCTTATGCTTATCGAATGTAAACAACGTCCATTAGTCATACAAATACAACTTGTGTGTGAGTAGTTGTGAGTATTTCATACACAATCTTAATAAATAACTTTAGAGAAAATATTTTTATGTTATTGTTTGGCAAGTGGCAAAACACTTAGGGTCAACTCACACTGAAAGAGCGGCGAAGGGCAGCGAAGCGGAGCGCAGTTTCAGTTTCATATGAATTTTAACTTTATTATCATTACCATAATACATATTATCGCATGAGAAACTCGAACGAGTCGCGCGGATGCCCGCGGCGCCGCAGGAATTCCGGGGAATTCCATAGGGTGAGTCTCTCATGCGGTAATAAGTATTATAGAAATGAAAATAAAGTTAAAATTCATATGACACTGAAACTGCGCTCCGCTTCGCTGCCCTTCGCCGCTCTTTCGGTGTGAGTTGACTCTTAGGGCTATAACATACTAGCGGATTGCGAGCGTACTCAAGGCGGAGTGGGTGCGCAACGAATACGTTACGGGCGCGCAACGAACACGCCGCGCTTGCAAATTTGTTGATACGAGTCTCCGGCATCTTCGAATTAACAAAACCAACAGCAGTATCTCTTCATCAGAATCCATTCTGTTACTTAGCGTATTGTATTAATGAATTAATTCATGAAACCCCAAGCGAACGCCGGCGTTACGTACGTATTGTCTTTCTATTGTGTCTGTAATTTCCACGATTGAAAGGTTAAAGTTCACCAGCCACAACTGCATATAATATGAGACTTACCAGTGAACGGGTTGACGCCAGGAGTGCTAGTGGCTGTAGGAGGCATACTGGTGCCGAGGGTCGCCAGCGCGGATTCAGACGACTCCCCGCCACCACCGGACTTGGCGGCCGCTGCCGCTTTTTCTTCTCTGGAGACAAAGGAACAAATCTTTAAGTTATGCCAAGCCAGAGGCAATGATGACCAAAAACTTGTGTGAAGACCGATTTATCACGGTATGATCAAGTGACTGAGCTGCGAAGTTATTCGAAAGAGTTACCGCTTTATTTTGTACTATGTACTAGCAGCCCGTCCTAGCTTCGCACGGGCTATAAATATAGCCTATGTTACTCAGGGTGAATGTAGCTTTCCAATGGTGAAAGAATTTTTGTAATCGGCGCAGTCGTTTTTGAATTTATTCATTACAAACATTCACACACGCACAAAAATACAAATTTTCCCTATCTATATTATTTTATTTGTATTAAATTTGGAGTGTCTGTTTGTAACATTGAAATAACTGCTTTTTACTACATGCATATGAATATATATACGGTACATACACCAAAATCACATTTTTTTAAATTTTTGTCTGTCTGTTTGTCCAGACTAATCTCTGAAATGGTTGGACCGATTTTGACAGGACATTTTTTGGCAGGTACCTAGCTGATGTAATAAGGAGTAACATAGGCTACTTTTATTTTTGGAAAAAATCAATTCAAAATCCTATAGTCCATGCGAACGAAGTCGCGGGCACAGCTAGTTTATAATATTAGTGTAGATGTAGATGTAAATATGCTTGCGTTTGACCACTACTTCACCTGATGGTAAGCAATGATGTGGCCGACAATGGATTATAGCTATCAGGAAATAGACTCCAGCAGGGAATTCCACTCCTTAGCTGTATGTGTAAAGTGACTAAAACCACATGTACGGTCCTTCAGTTGCCTTTTGCATTCTAGGACCACGTGTATCTCTTTCATACCCTTCCCCATGGCCCTAGCAGATATCGGAATTGATGAAAAAAACATCTAGAATTGATTTATTTTAATTTAGAAGAAATCCTATGTAATAAGTAAATTCTACAAATATGTATTAATTTTTCATTATGTACATAAAAATCTTCAAAAATTACTCATTGAGACTCAAGACAAATACAAGCCATGCACGCGACAAACGTCTTTGGGAGCCAAGTGACTCCCATATTGACTAGCCTGTTGGTCTAGTGGTTAGTGGCCCTGACTGCTATGCCGCAGGTCATGGGTTCAATTCCCACCCAGGACAAATGTTTATGTGATGAGCTTGATCATTTGTTCTGTGTCTGGGTTTAATTTATCTATAATATGTATGTATTTAAAAATATATAAGTTATCATTCATTAGTTGTCTAGTACTCATAACACAAGCTCTGCTTAACTTTGGACTAGACGATATTGTGTGATAGTTGTGAAATATTATATTATATTGTGAAATATTATTATATTATATGCGACTATAAGTCATTATATCTGACTTTGTTCTACAGAATTTAATATGAAAACCAATCTTTGCTGTGCAATTACTTCATAGTAGTTGATCAATATAAGCGAAGTCATAATATACGGGTTCTACTATATATATTTTTTAAATAGCTGTACCCGCGCGGCTTCGCTCCCGCTCTTCCCTACTTCAGCCTACTATTACCCTACTCTACCCTACTATACCCTACTCTCCCCTACACTACCCTAATTTTCATTTTTTTTACCATAAGAACCTTCTCCTCATAATAACGAACACAACAAAAAAAAAATTTGCGAAATTGGTCCAGGCGTTGTTGAGTTATGCGCTTACCAACACATTTTGCGATTCATTTTTATATTATAGATTCAAAGGCGAACATTACACGATTGGTTTTGCTGTCAGTTTTGCCGCAGTCAAAACCTTGATTCACAATAAACCTACCCCGTTTAATGCGTTGCATGACGGTTTTTAGTACTGATTGACAAAAACCTTCATTCACCATCATTCATGATTGATGGTTTTGATTGACACTAGCGTGACCGTGTAAAGTTCGCCATAGGCTCTCTTTTGACCAGTATCTTATGGTATATGGTGATGTGAATGAAATGTGGAGGCAGTTTGTATTTTATGTATTGTTAACAATGGTAAAATCAAAAGTTTTATTTCATGCTTTAGTTTATTTTAGAAATTCTTGTTTGAAATACAAACATTTTACTCATTGTACTTATTCAATGAATAAAATCGATACTGTACTTGTGTATACAATTATTCTGACTATGGAACCATTCTCTGTGCGAGGCCAAACTCACACTTTGCCGGTTTAACCAAAAAATAAATAATTTTTCATGTTTGTTTATATTTTGATTTTCCATTACTTAAATTTGTTTACATTAAATTATTGTATCGAGAGTTGAAAAACAAGAGTTACCTCTAATACCGATGCGATGTTTCAGAATTGGGACATGCGCTTTAGAGCCTTCAAGTCGCAAGGCCCAATACATTACAAACGTATGAATTTTTAATACGCTTTAATTCTACGCACTTCATATTTATGTAAATGATGTTAGATTAACAATTCAGAGTAGAGAATTTCACCAACATATTATCAAAAAGAATGCATGGAAACCGGTGACAACTGAAGATATCAAAGTGGTGTTACAGAAGTACCTATGTCCCTGAAAGAAGGTTTCCAACCTTGAATCTGTCTTCTAGAAGAGTAAAATTGTAAGATATACTTCTTAGAACAATATGTGATACCATTATAACTTATAATTTAATTAAATACGAGAAACAAAGGCATGTAAACGACGATTTAAAGCATGGCATAACAAACGCTAGAAAACGTGTTACTAACCTTTTCTTTTTGATAAAAGGATCCATCACTTCGATGCGGCGCTTAGACATTTCGGATTACACCACATAAAACACCAAAACAAATTAAAATATGAGAAAATTCTTCGAATTTCCCAATAATTTTTAACATCCAACAAGATGGCGTCTTCGCTGCTTTGAAACAAAAAAAAAATTTTTTACTGTTTATGGTTCTAACGATCAGGGTTACAAGTTACAGTTTACAGTTATAGGTTTTTTTTTGTACATGGCAAAACGATACAAAAAAAGTTTAAAAAATCATCAAAGCTACAAACTCAAAGAGGATCTAAAGGATTTTTTATATATCATATCTAATGAAAAATTAAATGTTTTAGAAGTTCATGCCTAAAATTAATCTTTCCTTCAAATGAAACGGCGTAAATAAAACGCAAAAAATACTTAAAAGCCTTGGTCCACCAGCTGTGCTAGGGTGATACAGCATAAAAGTACAAAATAAAAAGATAATTATATTTTCTTGTCAATTAAAAATCTGCCAAAATTACTCTATGCTTTTACTTGGCATAATATGCATTTTCCTTTACATGGCCACAATTTTTTCCGTAAAAAGAAAATTTTGTAGGTCGTTCCATTTTACGCTGATGTGAGTTGTTAGCGAGTACTAATATTATGGCAATTATAAATATAATAGAAATATTGAATTAAATTTGAGGCATTTTAACAAACCGTTATGATATTATTTTGAATATTGTCTTGTTGAAACCAAATTAAATTTTTAAAATATAAATAAAATAAAGAGGACTTAATTAGTGTGATTGGGAAAAGCAAAACGGAATTTACTCAAACAAAAATGTCAGACAATGTCAGACACCTATCGAGAACTGCGTATTTTGTTGTGCTAATTTCAGTCAGAAATTATATATTATATTTTTAAATGTGTAAATAATTCACGCACCTTTTTTTGTTAATATATTCGAGTATTTCTGTGATTTACAACGAACCGTGTAGTGGACGTGAAGTGTGTTGATAATGTACGAACGAGCTTCGAGTCTTTGTGATTTTTTCTAATAATATTTCACAAAAGATTACAAACATCGAAGTAATCTCTTCAAATAAACATAGACGTGAGTATTTTATCGTATCCAGCAGTTTTATTCACACGTTATTTTCTTTTGATGTAAAATTCCAAGATGGCGGAAGTTACCTTTTATTTTGATTATTTTGTTTATTTCTCTATAACTTAGCAGTATAGCATTCGATTTACACGTTTTGTCTTTACTTTAAATAGCTGCAATAAGTAGCGGAGATTAATTTTAACCGTCTTTGAAAAGAGGTCGAATAGGGTTATTGAACTTGTTGAAACCTGTCCAAGTTTACAATAAAATTCAGAAAAGTAAAAAAAAGGGTTTCTGATTGAAGTATCGCAGGGGCCCAGCAGGGTCGAAGCCTACTGGGACCAAGGGTCTGCTTCTGAAAGGAAGATTCGGCCCCAGTATGAGAGGCAACGAAGGAACAGGAGTCTGTTTTTAGTCAGTAAAAGTCTGACACTATGTCTCGCTCCGCCCAAGAGCGGGGATGTCATTGGATGAATTTCCCAGCTGCAAAATAAGGGCTAAATTTTTATTTCATCACTAAGGCGTCAAATGTGTTGGTCAATGGGTCGTCTTAGGCTATTTAATAAAATTGATAACTCACTACTATGACTAATAATAGGCACTTGAAGTTATTAATTCACTAAACCCCCAAGCGAATGCCGGCGTTCGCGCACCTATTGTCTTTCTATTGTGTCTGTAATTTCCACGATTGAAAGGTTAATTACACTCTCAAAAGTACTCGCTATTCATAAATTCAATAAGTTTCTATTCTCATTTCTATTTACTTCATAAATCTGCCAATCGGGCAATATAGGACTTTTGTTTCAAAATAATGTCTTCCTTACTATTAATTCAATAAACCCCAAGTCTCCATTTGTCTTTCTATTATGTCTGTAAGAATAGGCGTCCGGATAAAACCTGCTCAGGCTTTTTAATTGCATATCCAACCAAATTTGAATATTTTTGGCTTTTGTTATGCTCTTTAAATTTGACTATTTTGTTTAGAATTGTAATTTGAGTCTTGCCTTACCTTATATTGCTAGCCCAAGCAGAGAGGACATGCAATTAGTCTAGCAATTACATCATTTAATTTTATTGTACTTTAATTTTTTTTTTATTACTTATTGGCTTGCGTTTGACCACCATCTCACCTGATGGTAAGCGATGATGTGGCCGACGATGGAGCACGCTTGCCTAGAAGTAACCTATTCACTCTCGACTTAAAGACCCCTAAGTTGTCAGGAAACACAGATTCCGGCAGGGAATTCCAATAAAATTTAAAAAGATTTTATGAATTTCATTGTTATTAAAAAGTCAAGTCAGACTTTAAAAAAATGTCTGCCTTTTTGACCAAATATCTGACTAAATAGGTTAGTCTGTCCAGCTTCTATGACTAATAATAAGCACATGAAATTACTATCTACACTCATAAGTACTCACTAGCCATAATCAATTAGGTTTCTATTCTCATATCAATTTTGGAACAGAGTTTCTTGCACATTCTTATCCATAGATATGCTATGCTTTGGAACATGCAATTTAGCTTCACTTTTCTTGTACTGACCGACATTTGACTCAAAAGTGCCTGCAAATGGTCTATTTGAAATAAATGATTTTGATTTACTTCTTAATTCATTAAACCCCAAGCGAACGCTGGCGTTCGCGCACCTATTGTCTTTCTATTGTGTCTGTAATTTCCACGATTGAAAGGTTAAATCTGCCAAACGGTCAGTATAGGCAATATTTTTCAAAACAATGGTTCCTCACTAACTTTTGAGATTTAGTTTTCTTACTATCAGCTAATTTAAGTCCACTGTTAAACTTAGACCTCATCATCGAATTCATCATCTGTCTGCCTTTACTTTGTTTTTTTTTTAAGTAACCATACATCGCGAATCCGATGGATGTGAGACACACAGGACCATTTGTTGCGGCGATACTTGGGGGAGGCCTAAGTCCAACAAGGACAAAAATGATGATGACCCAAGTAGTTTCTTTCCTCCAGTTGTCCTCCATAGGAAACATCCAAATGGAATTGTGCACTAGCTTCTGCTTCTGACGTTATAAGTGCCCATGTAGGCCTATGTGAAATAAAATATTTTGAATTGAATTAGAATCACAATATTGATTCATTTTCTCACAATAGCATTCTTTATTTTTATGCATGTATTTATTATTGTACTTATTTCTATTCTGTTTGTCTTTCTATTATTTTGCACCAGTTTATACACCACTCTGAGGTGGACTTATAGAACATGCCTAAGTCAGTCTTTGTACAGTGTTTTTACTAGTGCATGAAGTTATAATAAATTATTATTATTTCCATTTATTCATAAGCATTCATATAAATTATATTTTTAAATATTTCAATATAAAAAAAAACATTTAAAAATATAAAAAATAGTTGCCTACCGGTATCGGGAACAGGGTCCGAGCTACCGGCGGTCAGGGCTCCAGAGAAAGAAACCTCCTAACAATACGAGCCGTGTCCAGGAGTACCGCTTTCTGAATCAAGCCCTTGATCCAGCTACCTAACGCAAGCCTCCTCAGATGTTGGTCGAGGCTCTTGGCTATTAAGCCATTACCCGACACGACTATCGGTACAATGATCACAGAGTCTACATCCCACATGTCGACAACCTCGCGAGCCAAGTCGATATACTTGATTTGTTTATCTTTCTCAGCTTTCACGAGGTTCTCGTCATGCGGAACGGATATGTCAACAATCATTGCACGCCTCTCGCTTCGGTCCACCACCACTATATCAGGTTTATTGGCTACAATAGTCCTGTCAGTGATGATGGACCGATCCCAGTACATTGTGATATCGCCATTATCGAGAACTGGGTCGGGCACATACCTGTAGTACGGCACCTCCGATTCCACAAGAGAGTACTTCAGAGCAAGTTGCTGATGGATAATCCTGGCTACAAGGTTGTGTCTATGCAAGTATTCCCCGTTAGCTAGACGAGAACAACCTGAAATAATGTGGCGGATTGATTCACCCGGACGGTGACATGCCCGACAGATGTCAACCGTACCGTCCTTCACAATAAATCTTCGGTAGTTCTTCGTCATGATAACTTCGTCCATAATTGCACAGACAAAACCTTCGGTTTCCCCGAAGAGGTCACCGACGCGCAACCAGGCTACGGACGCTAGCTGGTCTACATCGGGCCCATGAAGGGCCCGGAAAAAGCGTCCGTGCAGTTCCTTACTCTGCCATACTTCCTTGCGATCGTTAGTGTCAAGCACTACAGATTTGCGCCAGTTCTCGTTAGCCAAGGAGAGCGGGGTGAGTCCTTTGTCCACTGCCACTACATCACGATGCATACCCACGTCGGCGGCTAGGAAATATTCCCTGAGACTGCATACCTCGCGATTGTGCAGGGTCTTAGCATTTAAAAAGCCTCGACCCCCACACTTCCGCGGGATATACAGCCTCATCACCGATGACCGTGGGTGATGCATTCGGTTTGCAGTAAGCAGTGAACGAACTCGCCTGTCCAGGGCGTCCAGTTCTGTTTGAGTCCATTTGAGTACGCCGAAAGAGTACATCTGACCCAACCGTTGAAGGCGCGCACCTTGTTTCCTCCTGAAAGAAGACTATTGAATACCTTTTTCAGGCATCCAAAGAAGCGCTCCCTCAACGATTGCTTCATGTCAGTGGCATTGATACCTAAAGCTTCCGACATACCCAAATACTTATAGGTTTCAGTTGCAGAGAGGGATCTCAGGCTTATGGAGAGGTGATGTGGTAGAGGAGGTGGTTAGTCCGAGAGTTGAGTATTCACGGACTCCACAATCTCCCCTCGCTTTACATGCATGACCGCACATTTGTCCACACCAAACTCCATCCTGATGGCACTACTGAAGGTTTCAGTTACCTTCAGTAGCTCCATCAGTTGAAGCTTGTTGGGGGCAAAAAGTTTCAAGTCATCCATGTAAAGGAGGTGAGTTGTAACCTGACCACCTCTCCTCAACTGATAGCCTAGGCCTGAATTCTCCAGCAGTGTGCTTAGAGGATTCAAGGCTAGGCAAAACCAAAGCGGACTCAAACTATCACTCTGGAATATACCCCGCTCAATCCTCACCGGTTCACTGCTCCTCTGAATATTTCGACATCCTGGATAGCGAAGAACCGTCCTCCATTGCCTCATACACGACATCAGGAAGGTGCGTAGTGTTGCATCAATTTTGTACAATTCTAGCACCCTCATGAGCCATGTATGAGGAACTGAGTCATAGGCCTTCTTATAGTCTATCCAACATGTCGACAGATCCTTTCGGGAGCGCCGAACCTGTTGGCTAATGGCCATATCAAAGAGGAGCAGCTCCTTAGTACCACGGGACCCTTTCCTACATCCATTCTGAGAGGCAGACATGATTGAATTATTGTCAATATGGATGTTAATCTATCTCTCAAAATAGATGTAAGAACTTTATAGACCGTAGGTAAGCACGTTATCGGTCTATAATTTTTAGGTTCCGCGGTACTACCTGATTTGTGGAGCAGGTGGGTAACTCCTGTTGTTAGGAACTTGGGTAGCGAACTAGACTCCAAGGCAGCCTGATACTGAGATGCCAAACGAGCGTGCGATCTTTGTAGCCACTTTATCCAAAAATTGTGCAGTCCGTCCGGCCCTGGAGATGTCCAGTTAGGCAACGGATGGACTGCACGGGCCACATCTTGGGGGCTGATTGTGATTGCCCCCATTTCTGTTATTGATTCGCACGCTCGTTCGACCTCTTCAGTCCAACCACCTTCTGTATGACTGACAGGCACCGACCAGATGTTGCGCCAGAACGAACACATGGCGTCATCATCCGGAAGGCGCGTGTCAGTCACACCTTGGTCCGGTCGCTCCCAAGCCCTGTATACCCACCTTTCATTACTTTGGAATGCGCGATTTTGGGTGTACCGCTCCACCCGCCGCTTATACCTGCGGATTCGGTTTGCCCATGCATACACCTTCTGCTTCGTCGATGCGCTCTGTGACACGGGGCATATAGTCTCGGGGGCTGACGTCAGTCCCCGAAAATGCCCGTCTCACAAAGCGCATCACTCTTGGGCGAGTGTTGCCCTCCCTGAAGCAGATTAATTTACCGATGAGTGCTCTGGCCCCACCAATACGACGCTCGATCCTGCACTGCCAGGCCGGCACAGCTGGTTTTGGTCGTGTAGCTACGTCACTATTTGGAAATTTGACGTGAGCTACACGCTAGCCGCGCAGTACATGATCGAGTGTGTATCAGTGAGATCTTTGCAGTTGTCAAAATAATTTGACAATTGCATATCCAGAGCAGCCACCAGCGCCTTATTCTTGTTATGCATGGGCAAGCGAGGTAAGCGCGGCCTAAGTACGGACGGCATGTTTCGATACTCGCGAATAGCGCATTCCAAAGCACTCCTCAATTCATTAGTGCACTGGGTACTTATTTGTATAACCATGTCAGTACTCTCCTCGTCAGCAGGGTTGGCGACATGGTTAGACGGTGATACCATCACTGGTGCCACTGGTTGCGACGAAGGAGCAATGGCATGGTTACTCATTTCCATTCGGAGGCGATCAAGTACAGTATCGTCCAACATATGATTACGCTGGATGACCCGCACCTGATCCGATAGTCGTTGGGCTGAAACGTTGACGGCTGGCTCAAGCACCTGAAACAAAGAGAGCATCCGAACACGGTACGCGGTCAGATTGCTTCCTCCCTCTGTAGCCCCATAGTATGCGCGCATGACGTTTTCATTGGTCGATTGCGTCCATCGCATGCGCGGCACACTTCCACCGGTAGCTGGGACCCTATCAGAGGCCGGTTGGCCTCGAGGTCCGAAACATGCCGGCGGCCGGCGTCCTCCCCGACGACGCGCAGGTGGTGGTGTTGTCGGCGGCGAGTAGTACTCGTCGCTCGAGCTCGACGCAGCTGCCACGGCCGGTGTCACAGCACTCACGGTGGGGCTGGGATCCGGCGGCGGCGAGGCGGGAGGTGGTGGGCGTGCACGTCGAGCTGCGGCTCTGGTCAACATTTGTGTTTCCTTGTCGAAATTTTTCTATGTCATAAATATGTCATGGTATATTTTACGTGAAGCCATTTTACACACGTATTTCACAATAACGGTGGTTTTATTGTACTTTTAGACCTTTTTTTTTCTTTGGATAATCTCATTTTGGTAAGATATTTAGTATTTGTATTTTGCAAAAAATCGGAGAAAAAATTTTTCGACACTTTAGGTTGACAGTCGAACCACAGATTATTATTATTATTTTTATTAGCTGATGCGTGTGTTTCTTATGTTATAGTATGGAGATGTTTAGTCTGTCCAACCGATTTTTAAAGCAATTCAATGTGGGAGATTTCACAACACTATCCAGGAGTCTGTTCCATGCTGTTACAACTTGGTTAGGTAGAAATTGTTTGAGAGGCTTCTTTTTGGATGCATACAAAAGAAATAATAAATAAATACTAATTTCCTGTCTACCATACTAAGTACAAGTGTATGACACATATTTAAACCATTAATTCCAACGCGTTGACAATAAATTGTTACAATTAAAATCAATTAAAGTGTCTCCCAATTAACTTAATGGCTGACTCAGTGAAGCTACAAAATTAATGGGCAGAAGGCTGATTTTACACACAATATTGAGACGTTTACAATGGGCCTCTTAAGAAGACTTAAAGTCACCTACAGGGCGATGGAAAGGCCTCGGAGTTTCGAGATCACATCAGAAATGATGATATCCGCAGGAGTACCAAGACCACGCCTAATTTGTATAGTTATCGGCACGGATCTTGAGCGCTCGGCGTCAGAGTGGGGATCGCTTTGCGCATTCCATACATTGGCGAGCCAATCGTCGCCGTTGTTAGATACATGCTACAAGCAGCAGGGAACGAATCACGAGTGACGACTATGACACAAAGCGTTTTGGAAACACATTAATTATGCGTACAGCTAAAGAGTGGAATTCCCTGCCGGAGTCTGTGTTTCCTGATAGCTACAACCTAGGGGTCTTTAAGTCAAGAGTGAATAGGTTACTTCTAGGCAAGCGTGCTCCATCGTCGGCCACATCATCACTTACCATCAGGTGAGATAGTGGTCAAACGCGAGCCTATCAACAATAAAAAAAAAAAAATGAAAAAAAAAGACACGATGGCGCGGCGAGCCAATCACTGACATTCCCCGCCCCCGCGTCTCACGTCGCACCACTAAAGAGACCGAATATTTGACTTCTGCGCACTTGAAGCCAGAGCTCAATATCCGTGCCGGTATCGGTACGTAGAACGACGTCGCGTGGCGTGGATCTGGTGTAGCTCTACAATTCTAGTTTCCATATGAAATGTATGGAGATCGACGCGCCCAGACCGGCGTACGTGGCACACACACGGGTGCGCAGTGTTCTACCTTTAGTCAGTAAAAATCTGAAACGCCTTTCCACTCCGGCCTACAGCGGTAGAAGCCGTTAGACAATATCCCTTCTCAAAAAAAAATTAAAAAAAAGTGCTGGCACCGTTTCTTTCATTATGCCGGCCATACACCATCCAACCTGTCTTCCAATCGGTTTGACGCTACAGGTTTGACCGTGTGTCAGAGTGGATTGGTATGACCAACATGTTGTCATACCAATCTACTCCCACACACGGTCAAACCTGATCCAATCGGTAACGTCATACCGATTGGACGATAGGTTTGACCGTGTATAGCCGGCATTACACACGTAGCGGTAAACCTGTACAAACTCTTAGTTGTATCCATGGCCCCGGCAGCAGATCACGACGCTGTAGCGCTAATCCGATTACCTCCCGCAGTCGCAGCACAACTGACGCCTGTGCAGGCGACCGCCACATGCTCAGTTTTGCCTGGACAGTTAAACTGCACAGGTATACCCACAGAAAAGATGAAAGAGGTTAGAATGGCTTTGGGCAGCAAAACGTGCCTCAAAATATGATCTTGCTTATAATTGACACAACCAATAGCAAACTTGCGATCCAAGTGTGCGTGTTATTTGCGTAATGCTCGTTCGTATTGATTTATTGCCTGTAGTGGAGTTAAAGGATGAGAGACAAGCGGCGACACTCGTAGTACAAATTTGAAAGTATTTCCTTTCTAACCTCATTCATCTTTTTTTTTTGTTACAACTTGGAGCATTTTTATTTGGTTACAACTTGTTTGACACTACGAGCATGGCAGTTGAGAGATTGTCATGCTCACTAAAATGTCTCGCTGATGGTGGCACGTGTTATTGGGTCATTTGACTCCCTTCAAAATGGTCGAGCTGAGTGGGGCTGATGCACGCGTCATGCTCGTGAACGGGCGAAAAGAGTGTCCATGGAGTTTCTTGCACGTTCTTCTCCATAGAGACCTACTCTTTGGAACGTGCAATTTAGCTTCACTTTTTGACTGACCGACATTTTGACAATTCAAAAGTGCCTGTAACTGGTCTATTTGAAATTAACGTTTCTGATTTCTGATTTTTCTGTGGGTATATCCATGGATAAAAATATCGAAATTCATATTTTTTTCACTTGCCTGAACAGGTGTGGAAACCTGCACAGTTGTGCAACATACACTCTCTGGTTTACCTGTGAAACTCAACTGTACAAGCAAACCTGTCAGCTATTCCCTAGCGTGTAAGGCTACCTTAACCAACATTCTGTATTTAACCTATTGGATGATGCAGCTTACCAGACGCTTAGTTAATCAAATGCCGGCCGATTTAAATGAGAGTATTGTGTGCACACAATGGTGATATATTTAGAGTGTGTGAATATTGTGATGTGTTCAGTATACGCAGTTGTAGTCATGTGATCTATTGTTATAGGCATATACTAGCTTAGCTTGGCTTTGTTTGAGAATGTTTACATAAAAAACTGGGCAAGTGCGAGTCGGGCTCGCGCACGGAGGGTTCGTACCGTCCGTAGATAAAGAAGGGCAAAAAAATCGTGTTTGTGGTATGGGAAACCCCTTTAAATATTTATTTTATTTGGTTTTTCATCATCATCATCATCATATCAGCCGAAAGACGTCCACTGTTGAACATAGGCCTCCCCAAACGTCGCCACAAAGACCGGTCCTGTGCGTCACGCATACATCGGATTCCCGAATTTCATTTGGTTTTTAATATTGGTTATTATGGCGGCAACAGAAATACATAATTTGTCAAAATCTCAACTGTCTAGCTATCGCGGTTCTTGAGATACAGCCTGGTGACAGACAGACAGCGAATTCTTAGTTATAGGGTCCCGTTTTAACATTTGGGGTACGGAACCCTAAAAACTAACACCCCTTGAACCTTATTTTGATGGTAGTTTTGAAAAACTAATAATGACAGTCTTTATTTCGGAATCCCGTTGGCTGGGGCGTGAGGGCCGCTTCCTCGCGTGTGCACATACGGCCTCCTCCTTTGCTAGCATTACTGCGTCGCAAAGGGAGGCGACCGCCTGCCGCTCCTCCTTGCTTCCGACCATGGTCTGTACCAAGGCCCGGCTCAAGAGATCGTTGCCGCCGATCTCCCTCACGAGGAAACGGCGGTGCTCTGCCCAAGCGGGACACACCTCTACCGTGTCCTCCGGGCGGTCCACACAGTGGTGGCCCCCGGGCGAAACTTCCGCACGAATGCGGTGCAGGAACTTCCCGAACTGCGGAAGGTGAGGTCCTAGCTACTCGTCAAAGAGGGGACTTACCGCCATAAGGAGTTTTAGTAATAGCATCCCGTTTTATTCTTTGTGTACAAAACCCCAAAAAAAGGTCACAAGTAGTGTTGCCAGGTCAGTTTTGTATAAAAATCGGGACAGATGGTGAAACAAATCGGGATTTAGGGTTTTAGATCGGGACAAACAAAAAAAAGTTTTTTTTTAGGTGGAATATCATCCAATGACTTCTTCTGCCCTGGGGTTGGAACGAGATCGTGTCAAACTTACTGAGTGAAACCCAGAGCTTCGGTGGTTCTTTGCGTTCCAGGGTTTTTGATTAATCGGGACATTTAGCGTCCCGATCAGATGCAAATCAGGAAGCTTCTCCACCTTCCTAAAAATCGGGATGCCTGTCAACATTAGTCACAAGATCACCGTCTGCTCACCGCAATGCTACGATCCTAGGGGGTGGCCACTTTTTGTCTATTTGAAAAAGGGGTCGCGTATTCAAATTACTTTGAAAAACACTGTCCTAATCAAATCTTAATTTTTTAAATGTGTGTTGTCTTGTTTCCAGATGGTAGTTCGCAGGACGAACTTTGCATGTGCAAGTTAAAGACGCCAACAATAAACTGAAGATGGGTCAGCAGACATCAAGGAAGAGTGAGTGGCATTTCTTACTAGCCCGCTTTTGCCCGCGACTTCGCCCGCGTACAGAAATTATATTATAGCCTATGTCACTCAGGCAATCAAACCAGTTCTTCCATAGATTACCTCCTACAGACAAAAAAACAAATTTTACCTCTTTACAAGATACCGGCACGGATCTTGAGCGCTCAAGTCAAATATTCGGTCTCTGTACGAAGTGAGACGCGGAGACGGGGAGTGTCAGTGATTGGCTCGCCGCGCCATCGTGTCATAGACGTCACTCGTGATTCGTTTTTCATGTATTCGCTTGCTGCATGTATATAACAACGACGACGATTGGCTCGCCAATGTATGGAAGGCGCAAAGCGATCCCCACTCTAACATCGAGCGCTCAAGATTCGTACCAGTACCTGTACAGTGTACACTATTAGTATAGATATAGATTAATATATCTAGCCTTTATTGTCCCACTGCTGGGCAAACGCTCCTTTCCATGCCTTCCATTGTTCCCGACTCTGAGCACTTCTTGCCAATTCCTAAAGAAGACATCTAAGTTGTCCCGCCATCGATTGACTGGCATGTTGGTCTAGTGGTTTGTAGCCCTGACTGCTATGCCGGAGCTCGTGGGTTCGACTCCCAACCAAGACAAATGATTGTGTGATGAGCACGATATAGTTCTGTGTCTGGGTGTAATTTATCTATAATATGTATGTATTTAGAAATATATAAGTATGTTTATCAGTTGTCCAGTACTCAGCACAAGCTCTGCTTAGCTTGGGACTAGATGGCGTTGTGTGATAGTTGTGGAATATTATTATTGTAAAGTATAGTATACTGGCTTCGCCCGCGTGATAATTGGTTTCTCTGTACAAACTTTAGACCCCCGTTTCAACTAACAGACAACTGATAAACATACTTCTATATTTCTAAAAAACATACATACGTATATAATATAAAAATGAATCGCTAAATGTGTTGCTGAGCGCAAATCTCGAGAACAGCTGAACCGATTTCGCTAATTCTTTTTTTGTAGTGTTTGTTATTGTGAGAAGGAAAAAACAATTTAAATTAGGGTAGAGTATTTTAGAGTAGAGTAGAGCGGAAGCGAAGTCGCGAGTAAAAGCTAGTTATAGATTAATTACACTCAAACACAGAATAAATGTTCGTCCTCATCACACAAACATTTGTCTTGGGTGGGAATTAAACCCATGACCTCCGTCATAGCAATCAGGACCACTAACCATTATACCACAATAGTGAAATAAATCTCCTATGTACTTGGCTAACTAATCTCCGTTGACATTCTCGTATTGATCAGGAGGACTGTTGTTTACGAATGTTCTGTTCCTAGGCGGTGAGTGCACGTGCGGCTGCGGTGCATGGGAGCGGCGCCGGTACGCCGAGTCTCCCAGCAGTGTGCACCGATACGTCAGCGCGGTTACTGACAGGTACCTATTACTTACCAGACGATTATGCAACTTTCCAGAGCTTTATTCACGATTCTCCCGCTCTTAATCTGCCTGTCCACAGGAGCGTAGTAAGGCTGCGGAGTGGAGAAACGCATAAATATTAACCAATACGATTGCACAAAATCAGAAGAGCGGAAATTTTTGTGCAATCCTTTGGCAGCCTTAGTGACTTTTACTAAAACCCGCAGTGTTTCTTCTGTTGCCTTTTATTGCTAGGACTATGGTAACTCCTTTGAATAATCTGAAGTCCTCGCAGGTGTCTGCTCTAACTGGCCCCGTCAATATTGGTAACATTACTTTGAAGCGCGCGTGGAACGCAATGCGCCTTCGACCCGGGCTTGGTCATTACTGGACGGCCGGACAGTAAGCTACTTATTGCTCGCCGTTCACAACTCCTACAGTTTTTTTTTTTTTATGTTAGGAAAATCATCTAATGACAACCCTCGCTCTTGGGCGGAGCGAGAGATAGTATCAGATTCTTGCTAACTAAAAACCCACCCCGTTCCTTCGTGCCTTCATACCGAGGCTGAGCTACTCCTTCGAAACTAACCCTGGCCTCAGTAGGCTTCGACAACTCCCACGGTGACCGATAGCCGTCTTGCGAATCTCGACGCCCGGGGCGATTATTGGCTGGGGTGTGAAGATGTCCGTTCCCTCAGAAGCAGAAGGATTCGGCCGCATCCGGTTCCCTCGCTCCAAATGGGCACGGCAGTGCCCCGCTCATGAGCGGCATCCGCATCTTCAGTGTCGGCACAGTGGTGATACCCAGGCGTTTCTTCCGCCTGAATCCGTAACAGGAGCCTCCCGAAATTGGCAAATGCATGAGACCCTGCGTTATGCGGAAGGTCAGGCTGCTGTGACATCTTACCAGCCACTCTTCAAAGTGAGAACTTAACACCATGATTGTGGCGTGCCGAAATCCTCAATCAGAGGCAACAGAAGAAACATGTGTGGGTTTTAGTCATTTCTTTCCCACCGAGGGGTGGTGGGGGAGAAATCAGCTTTATATTCACTTTGTTTTCGTTTTTTACCAATCGCCGTTTATTATTTTTTGCACGGAACAGTAAAAACAGTGGAAGAAGTAAGTAGGCGTGGCACTGTCGCCGCTAGTAAGAATCGCGTTGCGCACTTGCTGTTCAAGCGCTCTCATTCTCTAACTAGACTGCGCAACATAATAATTAACGAAAAATAATATTAAAATGCCTTATTGTCCCATACTGTACTTTAAAAACCATAGTCTGACTAAAAATCTAACTCATGGAGGTGTATCATACCACCGAAAAGTATTATTTTCGGATTTATTTTAATGAAACGAAAAAATAAAATTACGTGAAACATTGCGCAGGATATACAAACAAAACTAGTCCTTAGTCACATCACTACAAAGTTGATTTTCTTTTCTCGGTTATTAGCTTTTCTGGAATATTCGTTAGTCTACCTATACTTTTGACGCTATCCAAATAGTGCGTGACTTTATCGATAAAATCAATCGATATGTATAATATGTATTACATTGCCTTTTTAAAATATACATTATAGTTTAATAGTTTTGTAAGTAATATAATACAGATAATTATTAAATTAATAAATATAATAAAATAAAAATTGTGGTATGATATTTGTGACGTATTTTAAATAAATTTAGTTAAAGAGTTAGGAACAACATAGGGCGTTTGAATTATACTTAATATTCTTATGTTTAGCAGTGGGCGATGACGATGATTTCAGCTGAGATGATGATAATTGATGTACAGTCTGTCAAGAAAGTCATGAAAAGAATGTTTTGGGAACTACTGTTTTTGCTAATACTGGCAACACTGAATAATTGTTAAGCTGAGTACCTGAACTGTCACGTCGTATCTGTGTGGTTGATTTTTTACAATATTTCGGTGCAATTTCGAGTTTTTGAAATCGTGTAAGCGTTAAGATGATACAAAAAATGGATCGAAATGTTTATAAGAGCGGTGCGAGACAAATTATATTTAAAGTTTTTCAAGGATGTATGGCCGAAATTCAAGGTGGGAGTGCTGGGACGAACAAAGACGATGTTTATGGTCGAACAGCAAAGTTAACCGGTACGTAAATATATTCTAAAGTTTAACACACTAACGGAAATATAATGTTTTGACAATCTTCTGTTTTTAAGTACAATTTATCTATCTTTAACATTGTTTATGTCTTGCTAAGGTTATGAAATTTACCTACGATTTATTATACTACCACTTAACGGTTTTGATATTTTGGTGCTTTTATTTAGGTATGATAAATGTATTTGTATATTTAACATATCTTTATTGACTTCAGGTGTTACCGAAAGTACAGTTCGGCGCATTGTGGACTAAGGCATGAAGAATGGAGGTAAATTTTAAACGCTTGGAAAACACAGGAAAGGCCGACCTACGAAACAAACTACGAGTCAGATGTTGGCCGGTTTCATTTTGAAGAAGTTTCAGGCAACATTTCTGGAGTCGAATACCTCGACTCTGATTATTTGGATTCGGATTAATAAAGATTTATTTCATAAACTTTTTATTTTTGCAATGAGCTCATACCTATCGATACTCTGCGCCATGCTGACGGCAGTGCAGAGAGGCAAAACATCGTGATTTGCACTTTGTAGTAAGTACATAAATGCTAGTAGCTGAAAGGACGAAAACAAGGGTTGTTCAAACCAGACATTCTTATGAATATAAAACCAGATATCCAGAAGAATGTCTGTTTTGATAAACTCTTACGGGTAGGTACGTAGGATAAACATATAATTATCCTAATAAGCAAATAGAGAAGTCTGGTTTCGTCGCAATGTTTATAAAACAAAATTCAGAGTGGTAGAGAATGCCTAAGGCATTAACTCCGCTTTTGTACTTTTGTGTTGGATAAAGTTTTAATAAATAAATGAGAACTACTATAACTATTATGTACCTATCAGGTAAAATTAAACGTCACTTGAATGAAAATTAGTTCTAATAAAAATGTTGTTCGCCACTACGACAGAGTAAGTACTTTTATTTATAGGGAGCCACTACCAATGAAAGTCAAAACTCGTTTGCAAGCATGTATTAAATAGATAGACGAGTGTCAGATAGATCGGTAAAATAATGTACCTACACGGCAGTAAAGGGACCGTAAATCGGTAATTATTATTTTATAAATAAAAGTATCAATATCTTTTAGTCGAAGTTTATTGGGATACCATGTTAATGATGGTGGCGCCCTCCCTTCTTTTCATGACTTTCTTGACAGACTGTACTATGCAAATAAATACCCTTTTTACTACGTTTAAAATTGCCTTTAATCATATTAATTTCATAATTTTAATACTATCACACTATCGCATACAATTTTTTTTTGTATAATATGTTTTAATTACGTTTTCATACAATCGATACATATTTCGATCGAATAAGGTTACTTCCCTATCTGAGTAGCAGCGAGCGCATTCGCGTCAGTGATACGCCATTCAAATACCAATCTTATTTTTACGTGGTTAGAGTTCATACTGAATATTATATACTGAACAATGCCATCTAGCGACGAGTGGCAGTACTTGGTAGTCAAAGATGTATTTCTTTCTTGTTTTTGTCAATTTGATTTATAGGCTTTTGAAATTAAAGTTGCATTTCGTATAATTTTTTTTTTGCATTTCGTCTACGCCCTGTTTTTGTTTTCAGCCAATCATATTTTTAGGTTTGCAGTAAGAGTAAATTGTAAATGTATGAGTCTGGCGACACCGGTTCTGGAACAAACATTTTCTCAAGCTACTTCCACTGTTTTTACTGTTCCGTGATTTTTTGTATGTATTGTTTTTATTTTCGAACATAATTGTCGTATAAACTCTCCCCCTCCCGTCCAGATGGAGCGGGCGCGAGTGCGCGTGCCGCCGCCGGCGCTGGCGCAGGCCCGCGTGCGTGTGCACCGCCTACAGGCGAGTTAGTGATGACAGGTCAGTACTACAGTCAGACGGCGTGAATAGAGACAAAAAAAAACAACAATTAACATTAACATCCTGCGGGTGGGCGTTAGACTATACTAGGGTGGGTACGATCCACTCACCCCCTTTTCCCTCGCCCCTCCACGTTTATGTCTTCAGCTTCAGCTTCTCTCATGTTATAGCTGCCACAAATATTCTATTTTTACAAAATCTATACATATAAATAAAATTGGAGTGTTTTTAATATTGAAATAACTGCTTTTTACTACATGCATATGAATATATATACGGTACATACACCAAAATAACATTTTATACAATTTTTGTCTGTTTGTCCGGGCTAATCTCTGAAATGGCTGGACCGATTTTGACGGGACTTTTTTTTGGCAGGTAGCTGATGTAATAAGGTGTAACATATGTTACTTTTAGTTTAGAAAAAAATAAATTCAAAATCCTGTAGTCCACCCGAACGAAGTCGCGGGCACAGCTAGTTATGTAATCTTTGTTTGTACTTCCAGACTGGCCGCAGTTCTAACGCTGGGCGCAAGGGACCTGCGGAGGGAGCTGGATGCGATTGTCATAAATGCAGGTAAAATAAGAATTTTAAGTTTTTATGTTACACTTCTGAGCAAGTCCATTATCTATTTATCGAACCTGAAACAAATTAGGCGTTAATTTAAACCTTGGGCGGAGCATCGCTGTGGCCTCGTGGGGGCGGGTTGATCGGCGGCGGAGACTTCTCGCGCCGGGCCTTGGTTGAGGCCATGGTCGGGAGCGAGAAGGAGTGGCAGGAGCGAGCCGACAAGTGCGAAGCAGTCATGTGAGCAAAGGAGGGGGCCGAACGCATCAGGCAACGGCGTTCTCGCCGCCGCCGCCGCCGCCGGGATTTTGATCCCGATTTCCGGCCACCGTAGGCGCGGGCTTGCGGACAGTGAGCAATGGGTAGCTCGCTGTCCGGCTGTCCGGTAACTGTCCCGACCAAGCCCAAGTCGTCGTCGGCGCGCACTGTTCCCGCGCGCCTCAAGGAGTTGTCAGCAACAGCAGGGACCCAGCCGGATCGAAGCCTACTGGGGCCAGGGTTATCCGAAAGGGCGCTCGAGCCCCGGTATGAAGGCTAGAAGGAACGGGGTGGGTCTTTTAGTCAGTAAGAGTCTGACACTATCGCCCGCTCTGCCCAAGAGCGAGGGTTGTCATTGGATGATTTTTTCCCAACATAAAAAAAAGGCGTTAATTTAAACGACTTATGATAATAATTTATTATTTATTTATAGACAACTTTTGGTCCACATTATATGTTAGTATCATTTATTATGTTATGATGTTAGTAACATAGTCCTGGGAAGTTGCCAGTGTTTTTTTGACAGGAAATGTACTCATAACTCTATTATGCCTTGATCACACGTACCAAGTAAAAAGGCGAGACAGCAAAATGTTACTCGGCCGAGACAGTGATGTAAGCGAGTTGTAAAGACAAGCGCTCGGCCGAGCACTCGGTGCTTTGTTTATACGTACCAAGTATTCGGCCGAGAGCACTGTCTCGCCCGTTTACTCGGTACGTGTGATCAAGGCATTATTCATCTTATTTTTCTTCCTGTCCGGTAGAATGATTCACGTAAAATCAAACAAGCCAAATATCGTTGAAGTTTTATAGTCGTTCGATCGATCGATCGAAGTCCTATCCAAAAGCGGTATTCACGATCTATGGACTTATTTCCAGTTACATTTATAAGTATTCTACCAGAATAATGCAATACAGATTTTTTTTTTAAATCGACGAATTTCAAACGACTTTAAAATCGGTGTTGTCCAAACTCGATTGATGGATGTGAATACGGAAATGGTCTAAACGACTAAATCGCTACGATATCGTTACGGTTTTCATTACGTGAATCGGGCTACTTATCCCATATAACGTAGGGTCGACGCAACACGTTTTTTTCTTCCATAACTTTTTTAGTAACATCAATAAAAAAGAAACTGATGTTGTTTCAGATGGTGACACAAGCCGAGAGAACGGCGAGCCGACTGCTGAAGTCTACGTGCTGTCTGTCGCGCCTAGAAAGTGAGTATAAACTTTGTCATTTTAGTTGCCTATACTCCAACTGTATAGGTAGTTAATTAATCTTGATATATCTTTTTATTTAAAATACACCACAATTTTTTAATTAGTACACATACTTAAAGGGCTTACTAGAAAAGCCCTTGTTATTTTATAAGTAAAATCTCAAATAAAAAATAATATTCATAAACAGCAAAGTTATTTGCGTTGGTTAAGTCTCAAAATGTCACTCAATTTATGGAAATATTGTGCAGGCTATTGATGATTAATGAATGAATAAGTGACAATTATTAAGGAAAAACACTGCCCGCAGTATTTTCTACTAGCAATTGTTATGTTTGATTGATTCTATGATGAATTAACCTTTTCGTGGTCAATTTTAGGATTTCGGTTTTTTCTAATTTTGACTACAAAAATATAATCAGTGACGGGTGCAGATAGAGCCCCATTTTTTTTTGTACTAATTAAAAAGTAGGGGTGTATAATCGTTAATTGGTTTTACTGTTAGGAAATGGATATACACATTCTAATGTTTTTATGGAATGGAATCTTCCTAGGAAGAGGTGGCGAGACGACCTAGATGCCTACCGCGGGGACTGGTTCGAGGTAGCTCAAGAAAAGGATTCCTGGAGAAGTTGGGAGAGGCCTTTGCCCAGCAGTGGGACAGTATAGGCTTTTTTTTTAAAAAAAAAAAATGTCTTTATAGTTTTATTATTATTATAGCTTTATTTTTTTTTCCATACAATGTTTATATTTCCATATTTTATGTACTCGTAATTATTAATTATTGTATGGCCCCTATAGGGTAGAAAGCCTCCTCCATCTTTTTCCATATCTATTTATCTTGGGCAGTGTCCATCCAGTTCTTTCCAGCTGTTTTTATAATGTCATCCGCCCATCTTTTTCTTTGTCGTCCTTTTTCCTTTTGCCAATGGGACCTGGCCATTTCGTAACAAGTAGTGTCCATCTTTTGTCCCGGTACCTGGCTAGGTGGCCCGCCCATTTCCATTTCAGTGACATAGCATGTTGTAGAGCATCTTTGAGTTGAGTTTTATTACGTATATCTGTATTTCTCGTTTTGTCTAATCTTCTTAGTTTCAAGATGCTTCTTTCCATGGCATGTTGGCAAGACAGGATTTTGTTCTTTATCTTATTCGTGAATGTCCAGGTCTGACTTGCGTAAGTTAGTGAATGTAAGATACAGGAGTCCATTATGAGTTTTTATAGTATTTGGCAGCAAATGTATCGAGTCAACCTTCTCGGCAAATTTGTTGAGGTAGTCAACACTACAATAAAACTCTCAGCGCCATTTCACCGAGATGGCGCCTGTTTCAATGATGCCACATATTGTCCAGTTGCGCACACACGAGAGATACACAACTACAACTATGTTACGACGCAATATCCACAAGGAATCAATTTGTGAATTTTTACTCACGAAGTGAGGAAACCTGAAAACCTGAAATGTCCTAGAACCAAAAATTCGAAGACATTTGTCATTCACCAACCCGCATTGGTCCAGCGTGGTGGACCCTTGACTTGACTTGACTCCTCTCCTAGAGAGGAGGCCTGGGTCCCAGTAGTCTTATTCTTCTTCCTGCCCTTGTCCCATCTTATTTGGGGTCGGCGCAACACGTTTTTTTCTTCCATTCTACCCTGTCATGCTATCACTAACTTACTTTTCTTTCATATCGCTCTTCACGCAATTCATCTATCTTTTTTTTGGCCTCCCTCTCCCTCTCCACCCATCCACATGTATACACATAACTCTTTTAGTAACATGCATTTCATCCGTCCTCTTTACATGACCATACCAAGACAAACGATTCCCCTTCAACTGGTCAGTCACTGGCGCCACTTTCAAACTTCCTCTAATATACTCATTTCGTGCCTGGGTCCCAGTAGTGAAAACATTAAAATCATGCTATAATGTTATGTAAACAAATGCTCATATAATGTTTGTATTTCCAGTGCGGAAGGCGAGACCTCGCAGGAAGGCGGGCGGCGCACGGAGCTCACACAGACCAACGATGCCATACGACTGCACCCGCACTTCCAGGTAACACTTCTTCTTAGTTGCTATACTCGTTAAAACTTAGGGGTTTTTAAGTCAAGAGTGAATAGGTTACTTCTAGACAAGCGTGCTCCATCGTCGGCCACATCATCGCTTACCATTAGATCGTGGTCATGTGCGAGACTATCAATAATAATAATGAAGAAAAAAAAGGGAAATATTTGATCAGTCGAACATCGTTTTTGTTTGCATACTAAGTCTTTTAAGCTATGTGACCATATGAATAGTTAATTTATTTACCATTAGATTATGGATATATACTAATATCGCGTACATCGAGGGACTGGAACAATTTGCCTGCTGCGGTCTTTCCGTCTGATTATAATTTAGGTGTCTTTAAGGCAAGAGTGAATAGGCTCTTAATAAACTAGTGCGCCTCACCATCAACGATTGCATCACTGCTTACCATCAGGTGGGATCGCAGTCAAGAACTATACCTTTTTTGTCCTATGATGAGTTCCCTGACAGTTCTTGTCTGACAATTATAGTGATGTGACATAACGAATTTTAATCGATTTTTTACAATAACGAATCAGTTGGCAAAGAAAATGGAATCGGATTACCGATTTTAGATTTATAGATGATAAATGTGAAAGTTTGTATGTGTGTGTGGATGTTTGTTACTCTTTCACGCACGAACTAGTCTACTAGTCCAAGATCCTAAGGCCGCCAGACGTCATGTATTTTCTGACGAACGAAATGTGGACAATTGAGTACTATTAGTATGTACTAAGAACGCATGCCTACCTGCTAGCTTGCTTAGACGGCCAATTATCAGGTATCAGGTAATCAAGGTACATAAAATTATTACTTACCTCACGTAAATTCTACAAAATACGTAAAAATCAGCTTTGAGTAACGTAAACCAAAAAACCTGACAAAAACTAAAAACCTGAAATAACGCGGGCGGAACCGCGGGGGACGGCTAGTGGTAAATAAAATGCAGTCTGTATAAAATAATAATTTATTTATTATTCACTGTTAGAACTTGACTCTTGATTTGAACTCGTATCCATATCGGAATCGGAATCTTTTCCAACTAACCGCTATGATTAATTATTGGCCCTAATTCGGTCGATCCGGATATATTTATTCCAGTCCTCTGTTATAGTTTTTTGAGTTTATTCTATTACTTTTTTCCAATTTTCTGCCGTTACATGCGATTACAAGATGGCCGCTCCGATTTTGTCGATTAGTGTGTCGTCGAGTAGTGTCAATCTCTATTGGCAGAAGTTCCGTTTAACGCATTACACATTTTTAAGTTCTATACTTTTTTATTTTATTTACTTAATTTATTAACAGTTAAATATAACCACAATAATTTACTTATTAATTTACGAAAGACAATATTTTTTTTATCATTTCATTTTTATTTTTTTTTGCCAGTTTAATTTTAGTAATCTAAAGTAGTATGCGTGCCACGGAAAAAAATGAACTGTCAGGGAACTCATCATAGGACAAAAAAGGTATAGTTTATACTAATTAAAAAAAAAAATATATTTTTTAGTAGCTAACGTATCGAGTCAGCCTTCTTATTTTTTGGAAAACTTCGCTAAGGTAGTCAACACTACAATAAAACTCTCAGCTCCATTTCACCGAGATCGCGCCTGTTGCAATGATTCCACATATTGTCCAGTTGCGCAAAAACTAAGGTTGCTGATATAGCACGAAGAATTGTCAAACTTGAGTGGCAATGGCAGGGCACATTGCTTGCAGAACAGATGGTCGATGGAGCCGAAAGGTTCTGGAGTGGCGACCGCTTATTCGAAGTCGCAATGTTGGAAGGTCTCCTACAAGTTGGACGGCAGACCTGGTGGAAGTTGCGGGAAACCGATGGATACGAGATGCACAGGATCGTTCTCTGTGGCGACACTTGAGGGAGGCCTATGTCCAACAGTGGACGTATATCGGCTGAAATGATGATGATGTAACTTCACAAGCAGTATGATCTAAATTGGTTGATTTTGAAGGTTTTTTAGGATAAAGAGATTATCATTGAATGTTATTAACAACGTGTAATGTCGGGCAGGTGGTGTGCGGCGGAGAACTGCGCGCGCTGCTGCTGCGCGCGCCGCCGCTGGTGCCGCCGCACGCGCCCACCGCCAAGGTGCACACGCAGGTGAGCTTCATTTGCATTTTTTAGAATAAATAAATAAGAATATATTTCAATTAAACCATCGGAAGTTTTGAGAAGTCTGTGCATTAATTGTTATGTAGCGCGTCGACAATGTTTGTCGAAGTACGCACTAACAGTTTTGACGCTGATCTTAGAAAAAAAAACGACCTCACTGCTTGACAGACTCCGTGGCAGCCCCAACAGCATACTACGTGTTGTGGCCGAAAGGCAAAATAGCCCGCTTGTGAGGACATTGGTGAACCTTACATTTTCGCGATTTATAATTAAGTAGTAACATAGGATACGAATATTGTTCTTATAGATCTGTGTTGTCTGTTTACAAAATAAATTATTATTATTATTAATCAGAAAACGAAACATATAAAAAATAGACAAGATGCTAGTCGTTCACTAGCTAGAACGCTAGGTTAATCTACTACATTTTAGACATTTGTTCAGCCCAGACAACACTTGTCTCAAAAGTCAAAAAGTTTTTATTTCACATAGGCCTACATGGGCACGTATAAAACGTCAGAAGCTAGTGCACGGTTCCAAATTGGTCGTTTCCTATGGAGAAGAACCGGCAAGAAACTCCATGGTTACTCTTTTTTAAAAAAGTGGTTAGTATTACAATATTGAGAGATATTATGTAAGAACAGTGTAGACCAGTCAAATATTGTAAGAAACTCCATGGTACATGGCATACTCTTTTAAAAAAATTCGATGATCGATCGATTCGATTGTCTGGTCGATGGATCCCGTTTTCACCGGAGATTTGCGGGACTCTAAACTGATGACCGTAAGCGCAGCCTCCGTACAGCTACTACATCGTGACTTCACAATACAACGTCACGTACATCGTGACGTCAGTATACAACGTCACGCCGTTCGCCATCACGACATGATAGCGTCACGCCGTTTGCCGTCACGGCATTCAGTCAAATTTCCCTGCTACGCGACAATAGAAAAAAAAAAATTCTCCAACCAATGCATTATCTTTCCAGGTGGACTACATCCACTGCCTAGTGCCAGATCTGAAGGAGATCACAGCCTGCTCGTTCTACTGGGGCAAGATGGACCGCTACGAGGCCGAGAGATTACTCGACAACAAGCCTGAAGGTAAACTGACCTTTGAACCAACTTCTTTGGATATATCCGACAAACACTCTCGCGTAGCCTGAAAGTAAACTGACCTTTAACCACCTTCTTTGGATATATCCGACAAACACTCTCGCGTAACCTGAAGGTAAACTGACCTTTAACCACCTTCTTTGGATATATCCGACAAACACTCTCGCGTAACCTGAAGGTAAACTGACCTTTAACCACCTTCTTTGGATATATCCGACAAACACTCTCGCGTAACCTGAAGGTAAACTGACCTTTAACCACCTTCTTTGGATATATCCGACAAACACTCTCGCGTAACCTGAAGGTAAACTGACCTTTAACCACCTTCTTTGGATATATCCGACAAACACTCTCGCGTAACCTGAAGGTAAACTGACCTTTAACCACCTTCTTTGGATATATCCGACAAACACTCTCGCGTAGCCTGAAGGTAAACTGACCTTTGAACCACCTTCTTTGGATATATCCGACAAACACTCGCGTAGCCTGAAGATGAAATGACCTTTGAACCACCCACTTTGGATATATCCGACAAACATTTTCGCGTTTATAATGCTTTTCCACTAGAGATATGCTATGCTACGTTGCTATATGCATATTTTTTTACGTTTTTCAAACTAAACTATAAATCGTTATTCTAACAATTTTATTGAAAAAATTGAATGAACTGTTAAAATTGAAAATGTTATTTTGTCTTTTTTTATAACTATAAATATCATTGGGGTTGGTTAGAATAACAATTTTACACAGTTTAAATTAAAAAATGTACAGATCTTTAAAAAATTTGGAAATATCCGACATGTATCACTGGGGGAATTCACATCATCGCTTACCATCAGGTGAGATAGTGGTCAAACGCAAGCCTATACAATATAAAAAAAAAAATGTACTGGATCCATGGTATTCGTTCGTGCGTCGATGTCAAAGACGCCGTGTACATCTGTCTACAAGAGTCTCTTCATGTTGCAGGCACGTTCCTTCTCCGCGACTCGGCGCAAGAGGAGCACCTGTTCTCGGTGTCGTTCCGCAAGTACGGGCGCTCCCTGCACGCGCGCATCGAGCACTACCAGCACAGGTAAGCGGGGATACGACGACGCTATCGGTGGCGCAGACCAGGGCTCCGGCAGTAGTCAAGACCAAGTTTGTCCTCGTGAAGGCAATCGGTGGCAGCGGTCTCTCGCCATATCGATCATGCTCCCCAGCACAGAGCAGATGAAAGAGGTTAGAATGGCCTCGAGGGCCGGAAAGGCGTGCCACAAAGTAGGGCAATGCTCATAGTTCAACTACCAATAGCCAACTTGCGATCTAAGTGTGCGTGGTCTGTTAGTTGCGTAATGCGTGTTCGTATTGGTTGTTGCCTGTAGTGGAGTTACAGGGTGGGAGACAAGCGGCGACACTCGTTGTAGTACAAATCGAAAAGTATTTCCTTACTATCCTCGTTCATCTTTTTTGTGGTCTGGAGCAAGGAATGGCAGGCGCGAGCCTCCAAGTGCGAAGCTGTCATGCTAGCAAAAGAGGAAGCCGCACGCGCGAGGGAACGAATGTCCTCATCTTTAGATGATTTCCACCGTAAAAAAAAAGAGTTTTGGGAACACATTTATTGTGCGTACAACCAAGGAGTGGAGTCTGTGTTTCCTGATATCAGTAATCAGAAACGTTTATTTCAAATAGACCAGTTACAGGCACTTTTGAATTGTCAAAATGTCGGTCAGTCAGACAAGTGAAGCTAAATTGCACGTTCCAAAGAGTAGGTCTCTATGGAGAAGAACGTGCAAGAAACTCAATGGACACTCCTGATAGCTATAACCAGTCTTTATGTCAAAAAGTAAAAAACCATCAGGTGAGATGGTGGTCAAACGCGAGCCTATCAATAAAGATAATAGTAATGAAAAAAAATGTCGGTTAATAAAAAAAAGTGAAGCTAAACTACACGGTAGGTCTCTATAGAGAAGAACGTACAATCAAAGACACTTCCGCCTTACCACCGCTAAGTTCATTTTCGCTTGCACTCGAAAAGAAAACTTCAATTAGTTTGGTTTGGCTCCGCGCCGCAGGATTGTGCAGAAATGACCGTGATGGTACAAAAAACTCCATGGACACTCTTTACACAATAGCACAGGACTAGAGTAATTCCTAATATGGTGTAAAAAAGGGCGTAGGTTTCTTAGTGATTGTAATGAGCAGTGATCGGAATAGGTAGGGCTATTTAGGTTCATTGATCGCAAACATTGATGTTAATATGGATATTCCACGGGATTATTAATATGTTTTTGTACAACTTCAGAATAAAAATGTTTAAATGATTGTTGATTCTTGAATAAGAAATTGTTACATAAAAAAAATATATATGTAGTTTAATGAATCCTTCTTATATTTACCCGACAGAAAGGAAGTGTAATGTTTTATTAGTCCCGAAGTCAAGAATAGATTTTATTTATTTATTTTATAATTTATGTACACACAATATACAGAAGAAGAGAACATTAATAAAACTTTGTACAAAGATTTTTTATAATTTTACTACTTTAAATCCAACCAAACTTCGAGACTCGGGGAATATCCATATTAATCTAAACTATGGCAAGTACATAAAACAGCCCTACCTATTCCGACCTCTGGTAACGAGTGTATATTTGTTTGATCACAGGTTCAGCTTCGACAGCCACGACCCTGCCGTGTTCGCCGCCTCCACTGTCACCAAGCTCATTGAGCACTACAAGGTAACAATACAAAATAATTGCATGACTTGATTCCACCATCTCCTTTCTACCTTCGTACAACCCGACGTACGGGGAGTATCCACTCTTACGTTGTTGACACCGCTACGGAGCAGACTAGAGATAAAACGGATATCCGGTAACTATCCGGTATCCGGCCTATTCGGCCTTGTTTATCCGGCCGGATACCGGATAGTGATTCAGTATCCAGCCGGATGCCGGATAGTAAAATTAAAACAATTTTCCTTATTTTACACCAGGCAAATCGTCAAAATAGATCAAAAATAATTGTTTTATTAATTAGTTTAGTATTCAAAATTAACAATTGGCAAATTGTGGTGAATTAATACCAAATTTTCCGCATTTTTTGGTAAGAGGCGACTCCACTTAGCTTCATAAACTAGACCAAAAACCCTTGCGTGAAAATGCTACTGTCAGGTGCTGAAAATGCTAGTTTAGCGCTCGGCGTCAGAGTGGGGATCGCTTTGCGCATTCCATACATTGGCGAGCCAATCGTCGTCGTTGTTAGATACATGCAGCAAGCTCAGGGAACGAATCACGATTGACGACGATGCGCGGCGAGCCAATCACTGACATTTCCCGCCCCCGCGTCTCACGTCGTACCACTAAAGAGACCGAATATTTGACTTCAGCGCAACTTGAAGCCAGCGCTCAAGATCCGTGCCGGTAACTATAAGTGGGTACCTCAGTAGGCACTAGCCCCACGCCAAAAAAGAAAGCGAACACAATAACACAGTAGCCACATAATATTTTTAGGGTTCCGTAGACAACTAGGAACCCTTATAGTTTCGCCATGTCTGTCTGTCCGTCTGTCTGTCTGTCCGTCCTCGCTTAATCTCTGTGACCGTAAGCACTAGAAAGCTGAAATTTGGTACCAATATGTATATCAATCACGCCGACAAAGTGGTAAAATAAAAATTGGAAAAAAATGTTTTATTAGGGTAGCCCCCCTATATGTAAAGCGGGAAGTGATTTTTTGTTTAATTTCAACCCTAACGTGTGATATATTGTTGGATAGGTATTTCAAAATGAATAGGGGTTTACTAAAATCATTTTTTGATAATGTCAATAATTTCGGAAATAATCGCTCCAAAAGTAAAAAACAATGTGTCCCCCCCTCTAACTTTTGAACCATAAGTTTAGAAAATATGAAAAAAATCTGAAAAGTAGAACTTTATAAGGACTTTCTAGGAAAATTATTTTGAACTTGATGGAAAGACTAGTTTTTGTACAAAAAAGACAAAAGGGGTCTACAAAATAATTTCTGGGCTAAGTTTGTAGTACAATCGTATATGCAAGCATTTTTTTAAACTCATAAGTGGGTACACTTATTGTGACGGACGGGAAACTACGGAACCCTACACTGAGCGTGGCCCGACACGCTCTTGGCCGGTTTTTTTTACAATAAGAATAAGGTACTTATTACCGGAGCAGTGATGGCCGAATGGTAATGGCCCCGACTTACGAACCCAGCCAGGCGCATTACTTTGTGTATTTTTTTTTTCATCACCACTGCTCTCAAAAGGGTGAAGGAAAACATCGTGAGGAAACCGGCATGTCCTAGATCGAAAAATTCGCAGACATGTGACATCCACCCGAACCCGAATTGAGATGGCGGAATCAAGTCATGCAATTCCTGTGCACACTCTCCAAAATGCATCCTGTAAAACACCGAAAGGCTAGCTACCCTACGCTTGTCCTCAAGGCTTTGAAGGTTGCACTTAACCAACTATTGATGTTGTTCCAGGATCCAGCATGTGTGATGTTCTTCGAGCCCATGCTGACGGCTCCCCTGCCGCGGAGCGAGCCCTTCAGCCTGCAGCAACTCGCTCGAGCTGTCATCGTGTCGCACACCAGCTATGATGGTAAGCTAATTCTCTAACCCATTATTATTATTTCAGCTGTAAGACATCCTTTGTTTTTTTTTTTCAAATCAAATCATCCATTCCCTGTTCCTTCTTGCCTTTTATACCGGGGCCAAGCTACCTTTCAGAGCTAACCCTGGCCCCAGTAAGCTTCAACCCGGCTGGGCCCTTGCTGTTGCTGACAAGTCCTTGAGGCGCGCGGGAACAGTGCGCTTCAGGCTTTGTAGATTAGTGTTTACTTGTGTCTTTGTATTGTTCCAGGCGTGGAGAAGCTGCCGCTGCCGGCGCGGCTGCGCATGTACCTGAAGGAGTACCACTACCGGCAGCGCGTGCGCGTGCGGCGCCTGGAGCCCGACCTGTACGAGGCGCAGGCCTGCTAGGGCCGCGCCCAGCCTACGCGCACGCTCATGCTGGCACGGAAGCCCTAAATTAGCATGCACCACAACCATGTAGTCTAGCGTCCCAACTGAGGAGCCCTCATTATCATTTCTAGCAGAAAGACGTCCACTGTTGGACATGAGCCTCCCCTAAATGTCGCTACAATGAACAACCTTGACCAGGTCATAGGTCCACCTTAGGGGAAGCTTTTGGTAGCCGCTACTTCAGATTCTTTCGTCCCCATCGACCAACTGTTCTGCGAGAAATGTGCCCTGGCCACTGCCACTTAAGTTTGGCGTTTCTTGGGCTATGTCGACCTTGCTTGTTGTAATTCGTATAAACAACAGATGTAAACTAATGGAGAAGTCATAAATAGGCTGTTATTTCGAAGAAATCTTAACACCAATGTGATATACCTTAAAAAAAATCTTATTTATTACGCTACTCGAATTTGATTATGAATTTTTCAGAACCCCGTTCTTGTAAAAAGCTGAGAAATGTTTCAGTGTTTTTTATTTAAAATGTTAGATAACAGCCTTAGACGACGGGTGTGTTTCTAACCGCAGTTTCGACTATAAGCATAGCATAGTAAATCAGCCTTTTAATGTTCCCACTGCTGGGACTCAGGACTCCTCTCTAGAGGAGAGAATGAGCCGTAATCCACGCGGGCCCAGTACGGTTTATGGATGTCACATGTCATCAAATTTTTGGTTCTAGGACATGCCAAATTCCTCACGATGTTTTCCTTCACCGTTTAAAGAGCAGTGGTGATGAAATAAATTACACTAAGTATCACGCCTGGATGGGTTCGACTCGTAATGCCTTGATCACACGTACCGAGTAAAAGGGCGAGACAGTAAAATTTTGTTCGGCCGAAACAGTGATCTAAGTGAGTAGAGATAAATGGTAAGCCGAGCACTCGGCGTTGTGTTTACACGTACCGAGTACTCGGCCGAGAGTACTGTCTCGCCCGTTTACTCGGTACGTGTGGTCAAGGCATAAGTCGGGACCGTTACCACTGGTTACTGATTTCCGAACGTGTAGGCTTGTGGATTAGATCCTAGTAGCCGCAACACAATCCCTGGTAGTTGCCAAGCTCCCGAGGTGAGGTGACCTCTGTTGGTACGCTGGACTGCATCATGCATGCTTAAATATGGACTTCTAACATTCCAAATTTGGAAACCAGTTAATTTATGAAAGCGCGTAGGTGAGGGTATTACGATAAAACTATACTTTACGAAGTAATATTATAAGTCATTATGATTCGTAGCTAGTAAGGCCTATTGTAGACGCGAATTCAGCTAGAACTACACTGCGCAAACGTGTGCGAACAAAGCGCGTCGGTTTCCATACATTTTATATGGAAACTGGACTTAGAGAGTAGAGCTACACTAGATCCACGCCACGCGACGTCGTTCTACGTACAAATCAGGCGTGGTCCACGTCGGTCTAATGTAGTTCTAGCTTTAGTCATTATACGCTTGGTGTACGCCGGCGTGAAGCTTGCAACTATGAAACTTTGCCGACGAAGCGGCAATGTTATGCCGGCGAGTCGTCGACACAGTTTCATATTTATAAGACAGTAGGCCTAAAGATTATTGTATACAGACGCGTAGCTTCATAGACGCGTCGACGTCCGTGTCGAGAGGTTTATAGTGTTGTATGAAAGTTACGCGATACGCGTCTTTGAAGCTATGCGGCCCAGTACAGTAGCCTTAAGATTTATTGGCCAGACGCGTAGCTCCATGGATGCATAGATGAAGCAGCGACGTCCGCATCGTCCAGAGTTTAATAGTTTTGTATGTACGCTTCACGCAAGCGCATAATGACGAATACGCGTCTGCGAAGCTACGCGTCCGTGGTCAGTAGATCTAATATTATATTGTACCAAACATCACATGTGATGTGCAAGCGATGGCCTCCCATCGCTCTTGTAATATTGTAATATTGAGTGTATTAACTAATATACAAAAATTATAATATGGCAGCGAGTGATGTGAAGACTAAATAACTTGTGACTTAATATGACATGAAAGAAAACTAATAAACACAAGTACGAATATAAAAAAAAAGAAAACGGTGTGTGCGTAACTATATGAGTGAAGTGAACATTTGAAAGAAGTGTATTTAAACCTTTAACCGCTCTGACGGGTTTTTTCGTGTCCCTATTTGCCTCGTCAGCTCTTCTGTCACCTATGGCGATTGAAGAGCTGAATGGGATGGAGACCCAGTCGCGAATAGGACGCGGAAACCCTCGTCGAACCAATCCGACGCTAGCGGTTAATGGGTTAGTTATTGATTTCGAAAAAAACGAGCTTATATAGCCGATCATATTATGTACCATCAAAGATACTTCCGCCTGGCCACAACTAAGTTATTTTTTGCTTGCACTCGAAACGAAATCTTCGAAGGGTTTGGCGCCGCGCCGCAGGATTTAACCTCTCGTATGCCGTAATTAGAGATCGAGAGAGATAGATCTACGCGAGACACAATGGCTTTTTAATTGTGTCTCAATTAAAAAGCCATTGTGTCTCGCGTAGGTCTGCGTTCCGGCATACAAGGGGTTAAGCGAAATTTTTTTTAAGTGATCAGGCAGAAATGACCGCGATGGTACCTAGATTACATGTTGTACGTTACTAATTAAGACGATTTTGGCGGGACATCTTCGAGTGAAGTTCTGTGGCTATTTTAATAGGCTAGTTGCCGTAATAAATTGTAATTAAAGACGGGACTTCTTTTAGATTATTCAAAAATAAGGGACACGTATTTTTTTATTTGTAAATTAAACCAAAAATGACAAAGATATAGCACATTAAAGTTACGTGTAACGTCACGCCGTGCTGCATTTTTCGCACGGGGTGACGTCACACGTAACTTTAATGGGCTGTATCTTTGTTATTTTTTGTTTAATCGAAAAAAGAAAAAATACGTGTCCAATATTTTTTTATAATCTTAAATACGGCCTAAATAAAATGTAATTATTTTGACCCTGGAAACTACCCTATTATACGCAAATTGAGTCCTAGTGGATATAGTAATGTAAAATTGATGTTATTTTGTATCTCAAGTGTGTGCGCAACTGGACAATATGTGGCATCATTGAAACAGGCGCCATCTCGATGAAATGGAGCTGAGAATGTTATTGTAGTGTTGATTACCTCAGCGAAGTTTGCCGAGAAGGCTGCCTCGACACATTTGCTGGCAAATACTACAAAAACATTAGCATGTGTTGCACCCGCATTCTAATGAACTATTAATACGAAGATATGGCTTAAAGGACTTGGTATCCAAGCCAAAATCATAACAATACGAACTGACATTCTTATGTCATCTACTTCATGTCAAAACATAATTCGGGCTTCATCTGGTTAGACCAGAGGCCGAATATGGCGTAGTAGCGATGCGCGATGGCGAGCAGTTTATTCTATACAAATAGGTTTTTTAAAAACACTTTCACAAGTCATATTTTCGTCAGTTTAAACTAGATGAGGCCGGTGTTTCCTAGCTGACTACCCTGAGAAGAAACACCGAAACAAACTCAGGGGTCAAAGTCTCTTTTAAAGTCCATACAGCAAACGTGTAATGGTCAAATCATATGAGAACCATGCAGATTTGTTTGAGATGGTCTTTAGAAGAAAGAACGAAACAGATTTGAGTGGACCCGTCCAGTCGGTGCAAGCATTTGTAAGTGTTCTCTACTTAAGACTACTACGTTTTTTCGAATATATCTATGGTTCTTGATTGTTTCGATTTTAATTCGAGTCCGACTCGGTCTGTTATTCTTCTTCTTAGTGTATCGATGGCAAAACTAATTAAATTCTTTGCCTGACTCCGATTCTTTCGATTGTTAAACCATCTCGGTCTCGCCCATCGCTAAGGCATAGTACGGCTAGGGGTCCAACGCACGACCCCCAAGAACCCCCGGGTCCCACATCGATCTTAAACAACCCCATAGGGGCGATTTATTAGTGAAATCACTAATTAAATATAATTATATGCCTTGTTATAAATGTAATTTAGGATAATTTTTAAAATTACTATTAGAGAAATGTATATTTTTTGGTATATCGCAAGTTTTTACGTGCAATTTTTATATGATACCGATATAATTTTATATGTTGTGATACAAGTACTGTAACATCATAGTATGCAAGTAACTTGCATGCCAGAGAGATATAAGAAACTCTTAATGGTGGATGTCGTAAGCTAGCTACTTGAAAAAAAAAAAAAACATTCATTCACAAAAACAAGAAAATAAAAGTATAAACAGCTTTTTTGGGACTCAGGCCTCTTCCAGGAGAGGGAATGGGCCGTAATCCACCACGCGGGCCCATTGCGGGTTGGTGGATCTTACACGTCTTCGAATTTTTGGTTCTAGAACATGACGGTTCACTCACAATGTTTCCTTCACCGTTTTGAGAACTGTGGTGATGAAATAAATTACAATTGGCGCCTAGCTGGATTTGAACCCGTGACCTACAACTCGTAAGCCGTTACTACTGGACCATCTCTGCTCACAAGGCTGTTCAACAGTAAAATTGTTTCGGTATCATAACTAATTGATAGTTAGTCCCTACGTCCTTAGGACTGTGGGTCGAAATGCCATCAATTTCAAATATTACTTATTTCTAAATCCAGTTTGACTATCGTGAAAACTTGGAAATTGTAAATATGATTCAACTTATCAGTCTCTTAGATCGAAAATGACTTAAAGCTAGATTGTTCGAAACAGTTACCGTGACGAAAGCAAAGAGTAAAGCCAAGTTCCCACTTTGTCGAGACGATAAAACAATAATCGTGTAATTTTGAGCTTCGTGGTTTATACAGGGTTATTTGTATAACACTAACAACCTTGCAGGACTGTATTACTAACATCATAAACAAAAACTTTTGTTCTATGACTTTTTACAAAACATAATACATTTACCAAAAACAAACCTTCAAGATTTCGTTGTTCTATCTAACACATTTCAACTCTGTATTTTGCTGTATCTGCCTACGCCTACGGACAGCCATGGGGCTATGCCATCAAGAATAGACCGTCAGATCATATTTATACATTTACAAATCTTTGCGATTCTCTTCTGTGTTTAGGAAAAAGTATATTTGAAATACATAAATGTCTGAAGTATATAATAGGGAAATGACAATGTTATGTGCATATTATAATACTTTCTAACCGACTTTCGCTGAAGATGGGTAATGTTTTGTAAACCCGCTCTTATTTCTACTGATTATAGGCACAATATTTCCTGTTTTCTACAGTAGTGCGGAAAAGAATGCGAGTTCATCCCTGCCACAATTGATTGTATTTATCGTATCAGGTTTGACACTAAGCCGCCACGAGTCGCCCGTCAACTCCCGTTTATTTACTTCTTCTTTTCTAAACACATCGTTTGATACACGTGGAAATATGTCACTGCAGAACTCGGCTCCAAAACAACCTCACCTGCGGCTCGGGCGAATTCCGCTTCGGCCGCGAAGACAAACTTTCGCTACTTGTATCTAAATATACTATTTATCTCTATAGAGCTGTATACACTTTGTTGGTAGCGGCGACTGTTCTCATCTTTGGGATGAATCTGCCAAATACCAGCTTGCCAGCTTGCTGGAGCCGATTGAGAGGCGAGCCAAGAGAATCATCGGCAATGATGCACTTGTAGAATCGAAGTTCCAAAGCCTTGAGCATCGCCGCCGAGTTGCTAGTCTGTCGGTTTTCTATCGTTTACATTTCGGGGAATGTGCACTGTACCCCTAGCCAAGTTGCTAATCTGCAATCGTTAACGGTAGCAGAAAGCTTCAAATGTATGGGAATGACGTCATCTCAACGCTCAGTCACGTGGTCGGAACAAAAGAATTGGCGGCGCGGCCAACTCGAAGCGTTCGGCGCAAGCGAAACGGTTGTAACTTGGCTAGGGGGGCTGGAATTGCACAATCTAATTCCGCCAAGTCCGTTCCATCATCGGACCACACGTACAGCGTTGCGCCACCGGTACATGGTAGACATCCCACCCATACGCACAAAGCGTTTTGGGAACACATTTATTGTACGTACAGCCAAGGAGTGGAATTCCCTGCCGGACTCAGTGTTTCCTGATGGGCACAACTTAGGGGTCTTTAAGTCAAGAGTTAATAGGTTACTTCTAGGCAAGCGTGCTCCATCGTCGACCACATCATTGATTACCATCAGGTGAGATGGTGGTCAAACGCGAGCCTATCAATAATAATAATAAAAAAACTGGTCGCGCCGCCATGGTATCTCGGTGAAATATAGCACTAAAGGGAAAGTACGATGTCCATCTCAGGTGTAAGAATAATTGAATCTTTCTCAAAGAAAGCTTCTCAGTTAGATCTTGAGATTGGACTGGATACAGAAACTTATCATGTTCCCACCTTTGTGTTATGTTCGTTGCGGTTGACGGTTCATCATCATAATCATCATATCATTGGAAAGACATCCACTGTTCAAGCGTCGCCATAACGACCGGACCTGTGCGTCATGCATCCATCGGATTCCCTCAACACTGAGCAGGTCATCGGTCCACCTTGTTGGAGCCCTTGCAACGCTTCGTTGACGGTTGATAGAAAGGAATGGAAGAAAAAATATACTGGACGAGTGTGAGTCGGACTGGCATGCGAAGAGTTCCATACGACAATTATCTTCTTCCTTGCAACGAAGTTACAGGGGATCGAACACGGCCGTAGTTAGGGGGGGGCATTGTGGGGCAATGCCCTACCTTGAAATCACAATGCCCTACTTCACTCTCCCTCAGACGTGGTTCTATACATCCAAATCTGAAAGTTCAACCATCTTTTCTTGTTCTTCATCATTGAGGATTTAATATCCATGATCCATGCTCATGCTTTGTCACAGATTTTTTTTTGTCTACGAATAGCTTTGGTTTTGGCTTGATTATTGAATATACATCACTGATCTAGAGGTCAGTGATAGACATGGTGATTGATTTACGAGCCGGTGCTTCGAGGGCAGATCAATTATGACATTTTTTTTTACTTCCGCCCTTTCTGTAACCAATGCTGCTTTACCTAAAATTCGACACTAGCTACAGTCCTGCCTGAACTGTTTCGTGAAAAGAATGGTACGGCTGTGCCACTTTTTTTTTTGCTTGCCTTCACTAATACTTCATCCTAATCGGCCAAGTCGTTTAGTAGAAGTTATGTGACAAACACACGTACAGTATAATTTTAAGTAAAAAGATCCGAAACTCTGAAATACTTGTTACGTCGACGCCTGGCCCCAAGAGATATGCGAGAAAGGCATGAAATGTGATGATGCTTTATTATGAAAACAGTAGCGTAACTATAGGGTGGCAAGGCTGGCAAAATGGCACGGGCCCCTGGCTTAGTGGAGCCCCCGGTCCAAGAGGCCTTGACCTCAGAAGAAATAAATATAGAAACTCAATTAAATTATTAAGATTTATTAAACGCATTCATAAGAAAACGATCGATTTCCTGTGATATTTTGCCTTACCACCTAATAGATACGCGACTGGGAAGTCCACCTTCTGAGATCAAATATAAAAGCCCTCGTACATCAGAGAACTTGCCGATTTATTAATAAAAAAGAATATTTTATGTCTGTACTTCAGTGATTTATCCAAATTTAACTGTAAAGTTGACCTGTTTCCCGGGGCCCCACCCAATGATTTTGCCACGGGCCTCAGACGGTATATTTACGCCACTGTATGAATACATAAATATCACCTTCAACACTTGAAAGAAATCAGTAATGATTTTAAAATATCTAAAGAGAATTTATAACCTACTTAAAAAAAGTTATAATATGCACGTAAAGTTGAATCTAGACATAAGTATATGTTTCGTCTTATTATTATTAAATAAATGTTATTTATCCTTGGTACAATATTTTGATATTTATAATCTTAATTGTCATGTAATGTTCCCACTGCTGGGACTCGGGCCTCCTCTTTAAGAGAGGGAGTGGCCTGCAATCTACTACGATGTCATAAGCATATTAGCGAATTAATCTGACGAGCTTCATCGTGTCCTATTCGCCAGGGCCGTGTGGTACCGACTAGTACTCCATCTCGTTTAGTTCTTCAATCCCCATAGGTGACAGAAGAGCTGATGAGATGTATTTGGTCGTGGATGTGCGACCCTGGCGGGATAAACTCGACTGTGTTTGTCCGATGTAACTGACTCGGGTGGTTAAATACAAGATAGAAAAGGCTATAAATATAAAAATATTGTCGAAAAACTATATTTTTAATTATTAATGTACATTGTAAATTGCTGTAAAATAGAATATAAATAAATATAATTATTATTTAAATTGTATGTTTTGGTGTTGGCAATCGAAATGAATTACTATAATGTGACTGGATAACAAAATATTTTTTTTAGAATCTAAGAGATAAAATAATGAAATATTTTGAATTCATCTTCAGCCTAAAATTATACATATAGTAAGTATACAGGTGACGTATATAGCTGTCCGAGATCAACAGCGGGCAGTTGCCCGGACCTGATAGAAGAGTCTGATCTGAGGATCCTCCCTTTTCAATAGAGGTTTGCAAGACTACACCTTCATAGTGAACACATAATATGTTGCACATTTACGTGTAGATTATAAGGTATACGATCTCATAATTAGGTCCGATTTTATGAACTTGTAAAATTTTGCACTTTTAAAATAAAAAGTGGTACTATACTGTAAAAGTTGCTGGCAACAGTTGCGCGATAGTTGTTCGTCTCGATTGCCGCAACAGTTTACAGTTATGACAAAATGTATTAATAGCACTCTGTGCGTACAAAGATAATGAAATAAAATATATTTTAAAATACATTTCACTTGTTTTACTGTCACTGTTTTCAAGTTTATTTTTTAAGCTGAGAAATAATCCAATGTCTTCTGCTCTAGGCCAGAGCGTGAGGGCGTGTCAGACTTTTTCCGACTAAGGTCCAGCGCACACCGCTGGAGGCGCGGCGGAGCGCAATTGAAGACAACAATTTCAAATAAACCTTAACTACCTTGACATATGGTCTACAAAAGAATAAATTCGCATACGGCGCTCGGAGCGCCTTTCAAGCTACTACAAGAGCATGCGCGCGAGTGCTCCAGTCGCCGCCATGCTGCTCTGCGCTCCGCTGCATTGCTCCGCGCGCGGCTGGCTGACGGTCAAATGCACATTTTTCTTTTTCTTTTCCATTTTTCTTCTGCAAGCGCAGCAATAATAATCATGTCCCAGTCCACATCCATTACGAACGAGAGCGAGTTGTCTGTGCAAAGTATCGATCAGCACTAAATGACATGGCCGCGCTCGGAGTAGCTGCGCGCCGCCGCGCTCCTCTGCGCTCGAAGGCTCTCAAGGGCTCTTGGCGCCGCTCGAAGCCCGCGGAATCCGCCCGCGCGTTTCAAGGAAATGCGCTCCGCCGCGCCTCCAGCGGTGTGCGCTGGGCCTAAGGGTCAATTTATACTAGCGCAGTGTCTAAGCGTCAAATTCTAAACAACTAAAGCGAAGCCGCACGAATACGGCGTCAGCGTTGTTCCCGCGCAGACGCGCGAATTCCGAAGAATGCGCGCGTCTTTTTAAAATCTCAGAAGCAATGTGTGCATTACGCCTGTGGAGTTAAGGTTGAATTTGCTATGTTCAGTTTTGGATAGACGCTTCGATGCGCTTCGACTCTGCGCTAATATAAATTGACCCTAACACCCACTCGTTCCTTTTTTGCTATGCGTTCCAGGACCCCGGGTGTTCCTTTCGGAAGCGAACCCATGGCCCCAGTAGAGTTCGGCCCTGCTGAGCGTCTACGCCTGGGACTCTGTCTACACCGAACGCTCCATCCGTCCGCACACGGTAAAATGGGGTGAATAACGACAAAACTTTAAAGGATATTTTCTCGATATTTGAATATTTTTTGCAGCATTTAACTATATCAATTTTTTAATGAATTGTTATTCTAAAAAATCGATGCTTTATTAGAGGCCGATATTATGGTATCCATCGTGGTGCGAAAGCGTTTCAAACGTTTACTGACTGAAACCACGCTGTATCCTTCAGTTGCTCTTTGTGCTACTGTGGTACAGGTCCACCGTATCCTTTCAGAAATTACCCGTAACCTTGCTGGACCCTTACGGTTTTGCTGACATCTCTGAGACGCGCGTGGAATTCTGATTAACGTCTGAGGCTCGACCCGGACGGCGTATAAATACCGGCACGAATCTTGAGCGCTCGGCGTCAGAGTGGGGATGGCTTTGCGCATTCCATACATTGGCGAGCCAATCGACGCCGTTGTTACATACATGCAGCAAGCGCAGGCAACGAATCACGAGTGACGTCTCTGACACGATGGCGCGGCGAGCCAATCACTGACACTCCCAGCCCCCGCGTCTCACTTCGTACCACTTAAGAGACCGAATATTTGACTTCTGCGCAACTTGAAGCCAGCGCTCAAGATCCGTGCCAGTATCTGTACTAGCCATTGCTCGTCGTGACACCCGAGGCGTCTCCTGTCATGGCGGCTAAGGCGTGACAGTTTACGTTCCCTCATACATGCGGCCGCCTCCTTCGCAAACATAAATGCTTCGGCGTGGGAAAAGTGTGTCATCACTCATCTTTGCGATTGGAACTTTTGCATCTGTATCACTGAAATGTTTCGTAACAGTGATATGTATCATTTGGAACATCGGCATAAAGGATACAAGCGGAACATTTGGAACATCGGCTCAAAAGATACAAACGGAACATTTGGAACATCGGCTCAAAAGATAGGTACAAATGGAACATTTGGAATATCAGGGGTAATGTACACAAGTTTTATTTAATTTAATTTTGACTTGAGAATAATTTAAAGCAGATGTTTTTAGTTCAGGTTGTTAATTATATTACATTATTTACGTTTTAATTTGAATTTTAAAAAGACTGCTGGTCACTTAAAGTAAAGATTGTTTCAGTGGTCCAATTGTTCCAAATGATGCATTTAAAACATTACTGTTGTACCAATCTTTCGGAACACTAAAATGTTTTGGAACAGTGAGTCGGTTCAGTAAAGAGTCGCCTACTTCGCAGGAGGCGATCACATCGCATTCCCTCTCGTTCGTCGCCACTACCGATCGCCTCCACGAGGAGTAGCAGTGTGCGCTGAGACCTAATCAGTCTGCTAAGCCTAGGAGTAGGTTGATGACGAGGAAGAAAAGGTAAATAAAAGTCAGTAATATTGTAATAAATAATCGTTTATATACAGTATTGCATTGATTTGTTCACGTACAACATTCTGAACTGTGCCAAGGAAATTGATAAAGATATTTTGTAAAGAGTATGAAGTACAAATTAAGAGAGTTAGTAGTGCATGTTTCCATTTTTAACACGCTTATATTAGCTTCACCTGTATGTTTGTAACCAACGCCTTTGAGCTCGATTTTGACCAACTTTGGGCGATCAGATTTTCTTCAAACCTTGCACACCCATCGAAGACTGATGACAATACAATAATCCGTTTATTTTTTAGTCAAAAATAAAAATATAGTTTAAAAAAACTAAAAAAAAACACGCTTTCATAGCGTATCAAACTAAAAAGTGTAAAATAATTTTTCGTGGGGCGCTCGATTTACGAAAAATATGTCACAAAGCGCCCCACGCTTTTTTCACAATGATATTAATATTTTTCGTTCATTATTATTATTTTCTTCCTATATTAAAAATTATTTTACACTTTTTAGTTTGATACGCTATGAAAGCGTGTTTTTTTTAGTTTTTTTAAACTATATTTTTTCAGGAGCAAAGTTGTTTAAAAATATGATTGGCGATTGATAAGTAGGTATTTATTTACGGAATTATAGGTAATCAGGCGTACGGTAGCTAGCCCTTCAGTATTTTACAGGATGCATTTGCTAGTGTCCACCCTTACATTATTAACCTCTACGGTCCGGACTAAGCGTTTCGCCTCGTCGTTTTTACCACGTACATCGAGGGACTGGAACAATTTATAATTTAGGTGTCTTCAAGGCAAGAGTGAAACGGCTCTTAATAAAGTAGTGCGCCTCACCATCAGCGATTGCATCACTGCTTACCTTCAGATGGGATTGCAGTCAAGCACTAAACAACCTTCAGAATTATCAAACTGTTCGCCTTACCCTATTGACTGTATGATAAATTAATAGGGTTTACAACCCTTTTAGTTTATCATACTTACTGCTTACTGATTATAATTCAGTAAATAAATACATAATACGTCCGTCAATCATATTTTAATTAACATTGATACAATTTGACTCGAAAATTTGAGTTTCAAGCCCTTCCCCCTTAACGGCCCGCTCACCACCTTGCCGCAGTGAGCGGTAGCTAAGCGCGGTGCGGCGAGCGGTAAGATCAAAACTATGAAAATGTTTGAAGCACGCCACGAGACGCCGCGCGCCGCTCATAGTGCCTCGCGCCCGTTTACCGGTGCATCGCTATGACCGAAGTCGTAACAACACACCGCCGAAGCTAGATAGAATCATTATCATTATCACATTTTTTGACACAGCTTCACAACAATTCACACTCACACACAAAAAATAAATTCAGAGGCTTTTGACAATTTCAATACACGGTGATACACAAAATAACAATAGTTAAGTAACAATATTTTATGGGATAATAATATTCATGAAAAAGAGTTATGATTTTTTTTTTATTGTTGATAAGTTCGCGCTTGACCGTTTTGAGATAACGATGATGCCGTCGACGATGGAACACACTTGCCTAGAAGTAACCTATTCACTCTTGACTTAAAGACCCCTAGGTTGTAGCTATCGGGAAACACACTACAGGTAAGATAGTTGGTCAAGCGCGAGTCTATCAATAAAAAAACCGGCCAAGAGCGTGTCGGGCCACGCTCAGTGTAGGGTTCCGTAGTTTCCCGTCCGTCAAAATAAGTGTACCCACTAATGAGTTTAAAAAAATGCTTGCATATACGATTATACTACAAACTTAGTCCAGAAATTATTTTGTACAACCTTTTTGTCTTTTTTGTACAAAAACTGTTCTTTCCATCAAGTTCAAAATAATTTTCCTAGAAAGTCCTTATAAAGTTCTACTTTTCAGATTTTTTTCATATTTTCTAAACTTATGGTTCAAAAGTTAGAGGGGGGGGGGACACATTGTTTTTTGTTTTTTTTTTGCGATTATTTCCGAAATTATTGACATTATCAAAAAATGATCTTAGTAAACCCCTATTCATTTTTAAATACCTATCCAACAATATATCACACGTTAGGGTTGAAATTAAAAAAAAAAACATTTCCTACTTTACATATAGGGGGGCTACCCTAATAAAACATTTTTTTCAAATTTTTATTTTACCACTTTGTCGGCGTGATTGATATACATATTGGTACCAAATTTCAGATTTCTAGTGCTAACGGTCGCAGAGATTAAGCGAGGACGGACAGACAGACATGGCGAAACTATAAGGGTTCCTAGTTGACTACGGAACCCTAAAAAGAGTTAGTGCGGCTTTGGAACGCAAAAGACAACTGAAGGGGCATGGACACTCCTTCTCACTCCTCTTAGAGCGCGAAAAGTTATTTAATTTCCCAACAAAGAAAATAATAGTGAAAGTTGTTCATATGAATTCTATTAACCTATATTATATTTCATTATATTGTATTAGATACATCTTTTATTTCACCATTCAAACCAAAAAAACATAAGTAAAATGACTTCTAAACCTAAAGATTATGTAAACACATAAATAATAAAAACTAAGAACTTGTAAATAACAACTGTATTATGATATGATTTATAAACATTGCTTTGGATACATTTATAAATATTGTCTTAGTAATTTACCATCTTCAAAATAGCCAACCAGTCTTACCATAGGGTATCGCGTTGCACAGTTACTGGGAGTACAGATAGGCAGTTGCTCCATGTAAAATACTGTAGCCCGATTCACGTAATCAAAACTGTAACGACATCGTAGCGATTTAGTCGTTCAGACCATTTCCTTATTCACATCCATCAATGGAGTTTGAACGACACCGATTTTAAAGTAGCTTAGTCGAAGAGTCAATTAAAAAAAAAAAAACTGTATTACATTATCCTGGTAGAATACTTATTTATGTAACTGGAAATAAGTCGTCGATAGATCGTTTAGTTTCGAGCCAGTTGAGTTGTCATTTTATCCAATCCCGATTAAGGAACACGTGAATACCGCTTTTGGATAGGACTTCGATCGAACGACTATAAAACTTCAACGATATTTGGCTTGTTTGTTTTTACGTGAATCAGGCTACTGGTGCTCAGTAAACTTATTGGGAAAGGACTCGGCACTTATTGTCGAAGAGCCGAGATAAAATCTAGGATGGTTAGATTTTTTGATAAACCGCGTATGTGTCATTGTGTCGTGTCCTGATCATAGAATTGATCACTCATGATATGGCCAATTAAGACTGGCCAGTAGGCTTACTCTCCAAATTAATTTCAATTTCAATCTAAAGACAATCCGATTGCATTGTCAATTTTGACGTTACGTGATTTGATACTCTTGAAAACAATCATCATATCAGCCGAAAGACGTCCACTGTTGAACATAGGCCTCCCCCAAGCGTCGCCACAACGACCGGTCCTGTGCATCACGCATCCATCGGATTCCCGCGACCCTGACCAGGTCATCGGTCCACCTTGTTGGAAGCCGAAAACAATATTGTCAACATATACGATTTCACTTAGTTCTCAAAATGGTCACGCAATTTTGAACCAATTTGGCGCTAGCATTGAATTCAAGGGTACAAAACGTCACAATCTCAATGTCGACCGATCGGAATTGAACTCAAGAATAAGCCTGCTGAACGTTTAAACGTTAACATTTGATGATGTCAATCCTTGTTTCGCCATATTATTGATGTAGGATTTCTATGATAATAAAAGGTCCAAAGAAAGTAGGCCTAACGAGGATTGACATATCATCAAACTTTAACGTTTAAAGCGATCTGGCCATGAAGTGATCAATTTCCATGATTTGGCCACGACGTATGTCCATCCTGATAGCTATTATAACGATTTTATTTCGCTTTAAGATCAGAAACATTACATGACAGAGTTTCATCACTAAAAAGTCTAAATATTCGAATGCTCAATCTATCTACGTTATCGTTATCTTAACTTGACTTGGCGTTACCTAAAACTCTAAACGGTATCTAAAACATACCGTTAGAAACCACTAGTAACTAAACTGAAGTGGTCCAAATATATTGCCCTGAGGTAACCCTCAATGATTTTATTCTAAACGTCCTTCTGTCTGCTGATAAGAGTAAAATGCAAATCACCAAAGATTTTACAAAAGCAAACTGATTGAACCCATTCCACATTTGATTGGTTCACTCAGCTTCAACACTAGACGTTCTATGGTTGACAGTATCAAACGCCTTACTTAGACCTTAATGGACTGTGTGATAGCCAGTAACTGGGATGTGAAGGTCAGACAGACAGTCGCTTCAATTTTCGATTTTGATTGATTTGATTGGGAAAAGATTCAACATATTAATTTTTTCACCCAGATCTATAAAAGGTACGTACGGGTAATAAAAATAGTTCCTTAATCAGAGTTAAAATCTTTAAGTAAATCAAAGAAAATGGAATCGTAGAATCATGATAGATCAACGTCTGTGAAATCTCTCAGAGGATCCGAAATGCAATCGCTCTTTGAATCCAAAGACTTTGGTTTTAATTCACTGCTCGACGCTTCAGTTTCATCTAGAATCTCGTTTAAAATATCTTCTTGAGTTTTAATAGCTTGACTATCATTTACTGTTTCAACAATATCTTTATTATTTAATTCGGATTTCGTTTCAAAATCATCATCTAACAATTTTGAATCTAAACCATTATCTTTTGTACTAAGAATTCTATTATCTTCAAACGCGTTTGTTTCGAAATCATCGTGACTGTTCGCGTCGAACTCTTCACTGTAATCGTCTAAATCTCTCTCAGTCTCAGTGGGAGTCATTTCGGATCTACATCTAGAAGGAGAAAGATTTTGTACTGCAGTCTTTGAAACGGTTTTAAATATCTCATCAATGTTAGCTTCGCTAGCTAGTTTTAAAGCCTGTTCCCACCCGTGGAGCGTTTGTGTGTGCAAGTTGACTTGCCTGTCCGCCAGGTCTATTAGTAAGGTCTTGATTTCTGAACGAGTCTTTGGTACCCAGTCTGAGAGCTCGGAGCGTAGCGCTTCTGATGCTTGTTCGAGCCTGCGGAAAGAATAATAATTATAAGAATGTTTACGGAATAACACAGTGCGCTCCAACATTGGCTGTGAATTAACGTAAGGGGAAGACGTCCGTGTGTCCGTAACACTGTTTATACTAGCACAGACATTCGACGTTCACTCTGACTCATTAAATGCGTAGCATTCTATTGTACTTAATCTTTAATCTACACTAATATTATACAGAGGTAAAGTTTTTTGTTTGTAGTAGGTAATCTCTGAAGTATTGCCCCTTAGGGCTTTATCATACAAGCGGATTGCGAGCGTCCTCAAAACGGAGCGGGCGCGCAACGAATACGTTACGGGCGCGCAACAAACACGTTACGCATGCGCAGCGAATTTGTTGCGGATACGCAACGAGATCCGGCAACGAGATGCGAGTCTCGATCTTCGAAGTAACAAAAGCAGTGTCTCCTCGTCGGAATCCATTTTGTTACTGAGTGTATTATATGTCGGTAACTTCTACAAACACGCGTTGAAAACGTTGCGAATTTTCACGTATCCGCGACGTCTTCGCTGTGCAGCAGCGGCGTGTTCGCGACGCATTCGCTGCGCGCCCGCCCCGCCCCGCAGCCGCTCGCAAACCGCTAGTGTGATAACGCCCTTAGATGGACAAATAGGATTTTTAGCTTTATAAAATAAGCAAATATTAATATAATATTGGACGATCGTTCATTGTGGCGACACTTGGGGGAGGCCTATGTCCAACAGTGGACATCTATCGGCTGAGATGATGATAATGATGATTATAATAAAGGTTGAGAAAAAGGATGCCAGGCTCTTTGATTGGGTTGGTCACTCAGTGGGTTACTGCAGAGTTCGAGGCCCAGAAAAAGTGGCAAATTATAAAAAAAAAAATATGTTGCTATACAATTTAAAGTGCTTGAATGTGTTTTATTAATAACCATAAAATAAACAACTTAAAAATTTCAGATAATTTTTCGAGGGAGATAAAAAACGTGGCATGCATACACACCACTATTTTTTAATTGGTACAAAAAAACCGTTATAAATCATTATGTAGTCAAAAGTATAAAAAAAATGAATTCCTAACATCGTCCACGATTTGTCTTAGCTGGCAAACTCATAATTGAATCAATCATTCATTCACTCATAAATAATCAGCCTGTTCAATATTTCCATAAACTGAGTGACATTTTTGGTTATACCTAAACAAACGCTAATGACTTTTGCTGTTTATGAATATTATTTATTGAAACTTTACATAAATAATAACTAGAGCTTTTCTTAAAGTATTTGTACTTATTAAAACCTTGAAATTGTGACCAAAAAGTCCTTATAACATCAGCTATCGACCAGTGAATGTCCCGTCAGAATCAGTTCAGTTTTTTTCATTTGTTAGGGTTCCGTAGCCAAATGGCAAAAAACGGAACCCTTATGGATAAGTCATGTCTATCTGTCTGTCCGTCCGTATGTCACAGCCACTTTTTTCCGAAACTATAAGAGCTGTTGAAATTGAAACTTGGTAAGTATGTATTCTGTGGACCGCATTAAGATTTTCACACAAAAATATGTAAAAAAAAAAACAATAAATTGAATAAAACCTGTGTATACGCTTTCAGTAAAACAACAGCACGGTACATAAAGTCTGAAACTCCCGCTGACCTCGGCGATGACGCGCGCACTATTCCGATACTGTCGGCGAGGTCGCGAGGACGCGACCTCACACTACGCTGACGCCAAGGTCGAGCGCAGAAGGCATTGGACGAGGATTTACAAACGGAATCTTTTGTGGTAAACGTTTTGAGGCGGAAGTTACTGATCACATGATTATGTACAAAATTATTTTTAGTTTATGCAAAACCAGAATATAGTTTTTTTCAGAATCAGTAACTGAATGGATTTCAATAGTTTTTACATCATGTTATATTTTTTTCCAAAAATATTTAAAAAGGTCACAATTTGGACACACTAAGTTACAATCGATTCTGAATTTTAACACGTCACGATAGGACCCTTTTTTGGTGGGGAAAATCATCCAATGACAACCCCCGCTCTTGGGCGATGCGGGAGATAGTGTCAGTCTCTTACTGACTAAAAAACCCACCCCGTTCCTTCTAGCCTTCATACCGGGGGGCTCTAGTTCCGTTTCGGATAACCCTGGCCCCAGTAGGCTTCGACCCAGCTAGGCCCCTGTTGTTGCTGACAACTCCTTGAGGCGCGCGGGAACAGTGCGCGCCGTCGACGACTTGGGCTTGGTCCGGACAGTTACCGAACGGTCGGACAGCGAGCTACCCATTGATTGCTCACTGTCCGCAAGCCCGCGCCTACGGTGGCTGGAAATCGGGATCGCAATCCCTGCGGCGGCGTCCTCCTATCCGAGCATAACTGCTCCGCAGAAATCGACTCGCGCCTGCCACTCCTCCTCGCTCCGGACCATGGTCTCAACCAAGGCCCGGCGCGAGAGGTCTCCGCCACCGATTCACGATAAATGCCAGACCACTAGTGCCTGACGATGGTTTTCAACTAAACCTAAAGTTGTGATGTAACGGACGTAAAACAGTACAGTATATGTCGTGGCCAGATATTCGAATTGTTACTTCATGATATGGCCAAATAATTCTGGCCAGATCGTTTTTAAACGTTAACATTTAATGATATGTCAATCCTCGTTTGCCCATATCATTGATGTAGGATTTCTCAGATAATGAAAGGTTCAAAGAAAGTAGGCCAAACGAGGAGTGACATATCATCAAATTTTTCAATACACTTGCTCAGAAAGTGACTCTTATTGCACTGCTCTTAGGTACATAATGGCCCTTGTTACCAAACTGTGACATTTTGATTACCATTAGGCACTAGTGCTATAATGTAACTACAAACCTTATTGTTTAACCGCTCCCCCGCCATAATTATATTACAATTGCCGGCATGGATCTTGAGCGCTGACTTCATGTTGTGCAGAAGTCAAATATTCGGTTTCTTTAGTGGTGCGAAGTGAGACGCGGGGTCGGGGAGTGTCAGTGATTGGCTCGCCGCGCCATCGCGTCTTAGACGTCAGTCATGATTCGTTCCCTGCGCTTTCTCCATGTATCTAACAACGACGACGATTGGCTCGCCAATGTATGGAATGCGCAAAGCGATCCCCACTCTGACGCCGAGTCCGTGACGGTAATTATACATGTATCGTATCAGGATGGGCGCAGGTCATCCCCCATCCCCCCCCCCCCAGAGTGTATTGAAAGGTAAATAAAAAAGATATGGGCGCGCATATGAAAACAAATTTTTACCGCCACAAAAGTTTACTAGTTTTATACTTATTTTCTTCACAAGTGTATTGAAAAACGTCGTATGATACACGTGAGTAATTAATGATTATTACCGTTCTCGGCTTTCTCAAGACCCTCGCCATGGTTCGGTTCTAAATAACGCCTCAACGGTATTCACTAACATTACACACTTATATCATAATGTATTATTAACGTTCAAAACGATCTGGCCAGTTATATTTGGCCATATTATGAAGTGGTCAATTTCTTAGATTGGGCTACGACATATACATTATGATAAGCGTAAGAACATGATGTTTTAATAGAGAATCTTACCTGTTATGCAAGTCATCAGTAGTGTTGGTCCCAGCGACATAGGCAGCTGCAACAAAAAAAAAACGCAAAATTAAAATGGGAAAATTGTAGATCACATTATTTGCTTACCATCAGGTGAGATAGTGGTCAAACGCGAGCCCATCTCTCATCATCGTCATTTCATCTGAAACACGTCCACTGCTGGACATAGGCCTCCCCCAAGTGTCGCCACAACGACAGGTCCTGTGCGCCTCGCACCTATCGGATTCCCGCGACCGTAGCCCGATTCACGTAATGAAAACCATAAAGATATCGCATCGATTTAGTCGTTTAAACCATTTCCGCATTCACATCCATCAATCGAGTTTGAACGACACCGATTTTAAAGTCCTTTGAAATTCGTCCATTTAAAAAAAAATCAGTATTACATTATCCTGGTAGAATACTTATTAATGTAACTGGAAATAAGTCGATAGATCGTGAATACGGCTTTTGGATAGGACTTCGATCGAACGACTATAAAACTTCAACGATATTTGGCTTGTTTGATTTTACGTGAATCGGGCTACAGGTCATCGGTCCACCTTGTAGAAGGCTTTCCAACACTGCGTCTTCCGGTACGAGGTCGCCACTCCAAGAACCTTTCGGCCCCAACGGCCACTGACTGAGGACTGAGGTACGGAACCCCAAAAACACGTTTTTACTACATAACTACGGAGCATGAAGATCTAGGTTCGATCCCCGGTACAAACAAAAGCGTTATTGGCTTATTCACCCCGAATTTCCTATCAGCACATAATATTACATTTCTTAGCTTAAACAATCACTTTTTTGTCTGTCTGTCTGTCAAGACGCTTTATCTCGGGAACGCGTGGAGTTATCGAGTTAAAATTAAAACCACATACTCAGGTCTGCGGCCCCTTGATGCTGTGAAATAATTAATCTTCTGAGTTCAAAAATAAAGAAGATACAGGTGTTTGTCGCAAAAATGTGTATTTCGACATTCTCAAAGGAATCAAAATTCATAGGGAACTTCCCGTTGACCTACAATCCTGAAATTTGGTTGCAAGGTCTCATAGCAAGTGTAGGGAAAAATCTAAAAACTGTTAATTTGTAGTTAGGTCACAAAAAAAAACTTTTGCGATTCGTAAAAATCTTTGATACTCGATTTGGAAATTGAACTATTTACATAGGCAAGTTTGTACGGCGGAACCCTCAGTGAGCGAGTCCGACTCGCATGCACTTGCCCGGTTTTTTTTTTGTAAGGTACTTAATCTCTGTTTTTTTCACCGATAAGAAGCTGGTTTATTCGTGAGTGACATAGGCTATATTTTATGTACGCAGACGAAGCCGCAGTCAAGAGCTAGTTTTTTTTTTATAAAATCACTCGTTATTTTTAATTTTTCCTTTATTTTATATTTCCATTGCCAATCACAGCTGAAATGAACCCTTTGTCATACATTTCCTTTTGTCTACAGAATCGCAGACCTCGCTTCATTTGTAACGAGCTATGAATGGCGCTGACCTTGCTGTCGATCGAGTTCGACGCTCGCGCCCGTAGAGAAGTCACATGGAACATTGATAAGGAATAAAAATGACTAGCTCTTGACTGCGGCTTCGCGCGCGTACATAAAATGTAGCCTATGTCACTCAGGAATAAAGCAGCTGTCTATCGGTGAAAAAAAATTAGCAATCGGACCAGTACTTTCAGACGTACTTCCTACAAATAAAAAAACAAACTTTACCTCTTTATTATATTAGTGTAGATCATTATTTTGCAAATAGGTTTTAAAAAACACTTTTAGACGTCCATTTTTTTTCGTCAGTTTATATTAGATAAGTAGGTAAGTATAATTAGCGCAGTCGAGGTCGGCCTAGAAAGAGATGGCGGGATGATTTGGACGTGTACCGCGAGGACTGCTAACCAGTCCTCGCGGCGACGGCGCAGGAGAACAATGTTTGGAAGGACTCGGGAAGGCAGTGAGACATTAATGGTTAGTAAAAAAATATATGAGGCCAGTATTCCTAGCTGACTACGCTGAGAAAATACACGAAAACAAACTCAGGAGTTAAAATCTAAGTCCATACAGAAAGCATGATCAAATCATTGAGAACCATGCAGATCAGTGTCTCAGATGGTTTTTTGAAGAAATAACCACACAGATTTGAGTGGACCTGTCCAGTCACTGCAAGTATTTGTTAGTATTCGTGTAAGTCAAACTTAGGACAACTAAGGAGTTCAACGACTTGACGAACAATACCAAAGAAAGGACATTTGGGTAGGCCGCATAAAATATTGGTAGGTACCTATCAATAAGCTTGGACGTTTGAACTCATATCTGATTTCATCCCAAATCTATTATCTCCTTTCGTTCAGTCTATCTTAAAGCCGGTTGCAGAACGAAAACTAAGCTATGCCAAAGCTAAACTAAGCAAGCTAGGTTAAGCTAAGCTAAGCTAAGCTAGAAATAAATGGCGTGCATATCAAAGGCTAAGCCAAAGCTCAGTCAGTGTTGCGAAGTTCAATTATACGGACGACGCTCACCATGAATATAATCGATGAAGAAAATTCCGATGGTGAATGCGTTATACACAGAAGAAGACTAATACTGACCTATTATTATTCAAAATAGATATTCTAGACCTTGGATATGTCAACACATTAAATTTCTTAGGGCTTAGCTCGTGTGCGTCGGCATACACAACCAACTTAGCTTCGCATATTTTAGTTAGCTCACATAGCTTAGTTCGCATGGTTTGCGGTCTGCAGTCAAGTATGGAAAACTCAACAGCTATGCGAGCTAAGCTAAACTAACTTAGCTTAGCTCTTGGTTTGCAATCCGTATAATAATATCTGTAAGAGATTGCTCTGTGCGATAAGACCGCCCATTACAAACTTTGTTTTTGCAAATGTTCATCCTGTCCGCGTTTAAAAGGTGTACAATAAAGTATAATAAATAAATTATTTTGGATCAATCATATCGATAACTAAACCACACAACACTGATTCAAAACAAAACACATGCGATCCACAGCAAGTCTATCTTCCGTCTCTGTCATACTCATGGCCATTTTACAACTTCGGTTCCACTCGGCAATTTACGCTACGCGTCGTGAAAACCGACCGCCATAGTTCAATGAAACGGCAACCTTGGTTTTGTAAACATGACTTTATTTTTACGAAGATTTACGTCAATAGAAGAAAAACTAGTGAAAAAAATAAGTGTAAAACTGATTCTCGTAGCCATTATAAAGTAGTGAGTGTAGTTTTGTGTGAATGTCACTAAAATGTGCGTGAAAAGTGTAATGTTTTGACAAGGAATTCAAGCGAGGTTAGTTATTGACATTGAGACAATCTCAGTCGATAATTTCGTTAGTACTTCCGTGTTTTCTCATTGATACTGTGGATTTTGGACAAAAAGTATCGAAATAAGTGATTAGTGTAATGTAGAGGTTATTTTAACAGACAATATATTAAAAATAAAGTTTAATAAACGTTAAAAATGCTCAAGTGTTTTCTGTGTGAAAAAACCGGAATCACGGTGAAGAAATTCAGTGAAGATAAATTGGAAAAATGTCGTAAAATACAGGCGTTTAGGAAGAAGAAGAATTTGAAAAACTTGGAAGTCGTCCCGCCAATTTTGAATTTACAGCACAGAGGTTATCATTTACAGTGTTATGATAAGTTTATGATGTTGAAAAGTAATAATAAAAAGGAGTTCGATTCCATGTTCAGCAATGGCAAGGTAAATATATATCGTTAATGATTTTTTTTTTTTTGATAGTAACACAAGCAGCATAATCGGCCTTCTAATGTTCCCACTGCTGCCGTAATCCACCACGCGGGCCCAGTGCGGGTTGGTCAATATCACATGTCTTCGAATTTTTGGTTCTAGGACATGTCAGTTTCCTCACGATATTTTCCTTCAGTTTTGAGAGCAGTGGTAATGAAATAAATTACACAAAGTAATGCGCCTGGCGAGGTTTGAAACCGCGACCTACAACTTGTAAGTCGAGGCAGTTAACACTGGGCCATCATCACTATTCTCTTTACAACCTAAATTGAACTGATAAAGGTATAGAGCTTTGTAAGGTGTTCAGCTTCATCAATTGCCGAAACGGATCTTGAGCGCTCGGCGTCAGAGTGGGGATCGCTTTGCGCATTCCATAAATTGGCGAGCTATGCTGTCTATTTTGTGGTTATATGAAGCAACAAGCTTACCTTTCGTATACCGTAATTAGACACACAATAGAAAGACAGTGAGCGGCGAACGCCGGCGTTCGCTTGGGGTTTAATGAATTAGACCATGTTCGACGTTATCGACAGGCGAATTGAAAAGGAGCCTCAGGCCTGTGATCAGAATTACGCAAAATTATTTTCTTGTTAGTAAAGTAATCCCTGAATGCCTCGGCCATCTAGACAATGCGGTAAAGGCCAAAGATTTATAGTACAGCAGCAGGAAAAATAAATTTAAATATTTATAGCTCACTAAAACAAAATAATATAATGTCATAATCTATTTGTGTAGAAATACTCAATGTATTTGGACTAAAATAAATATGTAGGTACAAAAGAGGACCTTGGAATAATTTAATAAATTCAAGATCAAGTTTTTTTTAGTTATTATTATGGATAGGCTCGCGTTTAACCTCTATATCACCTGTTCAGTCCCAATGACAAAGTTTTAATAATAATAATCCTTTATTATCAGGCATCTATGGCCCTTATATAAAATACAAAAATAATCTTACAAAATAATAAACTAATACATAAAAAGATACATAAAAAGATATATCTAATCTTTACTAAACTGCCTAGTTTTGACCGGAGAAGTAACATAAGCAGTTGCAGCATATAAGGACTGGACGTTAATGTACTGATACCCCTTGAGGTAAAGGAGAAGGCCGACCGCATCAGGCAACGGCGCTCTCGCCGCCGCCGGGATTCCGATCCCGATTTCCGGCCACCGTAGACGCGGGCTTGTGGACGGCGAGCTATGGGTAGCTCGCTGTCCGACCGTCCGGTAACTGTCCGGACCGAGCCCAAGTCGTCGACAGCGCGCTTCAAGGAGTTGTGAGCAACAGCAGGGGCCCAGCTGGGTCGAAGCCTACTGGAGCCAGGGTTAGTTTCGAAAGATAGCTCGAGCCCCGGTATGCAGGCTTGAAGGAACGTGGTGGGTTTTTAGTCAGTAAGAGTCTGACACTATCTCCCGCTCCGCCCACGGGTGGGGGTTGTCATTAGATGATTTTCCCAACATAGAAAAAAAATACCCCTTGAGGTACTTAGACATCAGGAACCAGAGATGCGTCAGACTTATAAGTACATGACTAGTCTAACCATCTCCTTATATCCTCTAGCCAGGCTACAAGAATTGGAATCCCTTGACAATAGGCTAGTTGCCGTAAAAAATGTAATTAGTCCGTCCTTTAGATTATTCAAAAATAAGGGACACGTATTTTTTTATTTGTAAATTAAACCAAAAATGACCAAGATATAGCCCATTACAGTTACGTGTAACGTCACGCCGTGCTGCATTTTTTCGCACGGGGTGACGTCACACGTAACTTTAATGGGCTATATCTTTGTTATTTTTTGTTTAATCGAAAAAAGAAAAAAATCGGCCAAGTGCGAGTCGGGCTCGCCCATGAAGGGTTCCGTAGCAGCAAGTAACATAATATAAAAGTTCTTGTAATGTGTTGTAACTTTGACCGATGTTTTAATACTATATTTTTTTCGATTTATGACGCATTAAAAAAAAACTGCTTACTAGATTTCGTTCAAACCAATTTTCGTTGGCAGTTTTTATAGTAATGTACATCATATATTTTTTTTTAGTTTTATCATTCTCTTATTTTAGAAGTTAGAGGGGGACACACACACATTTTACCACTTTGGAAGTGTCTCTCGCGCAAACTATTCAGTTTAGAAAAAAATGATATTAGAAACCTCAATATCATTTTTGAAGACCTATCTATAGATACCCCACACGTATGGGTTTGACGAAAAAAAAAATTTTGAGTTTCAGTTCTAAGTATGGGGACCCCCAAAATTTATTGCTTTTTTTCTATTTTTGTGTGAAAATCTTAATGCGGTTCACAGAATACATGTACCTACTAAGTTTCAACAGCATAGCTCTTATATTTTCGGAAAAAAGTGGCTGTGACATACGGACGGACAGACAGACAGACAGACAGACAGACAGACAGACATGACGAATCTATAAGGGTTCCGTTTTTTGCCATTTGGCTACGGAACCCTAAAAATACGTGTCCAATATTTTTTTTAAATCTAAAATACAGACTAAATAAAATGTAATTATTTTGACCCTGGACCCTATTGGCTAAGACTGCCTTAAATAGAAATATATCCCTTTAAACGCCCGCGGGCCGCACCGGATTGGTCCGACGAGGGTTTTGGTATCCCTATTCGCCAGGGCCGTGTTCGCGACTGAGTACTCCATCTCGTTTAGGTCTTCAGTCCCCATAGGTGACAGAATGAAGCCGACGAGATGGAGTATTTGGTCGTGCATGTTCGACCCGAGAGGAATAAATGCGAGTGTTCGTCGGATATATCTGACGCAGGCATTAAAGTGATATGGATATCATTACAAAGTCTATGCGAAGCAAGCGATAGTACAATAGCGGCGGGGACCGTGTGCGGGAGGCGTAGGTGGGTAAAGTAAAATATACAGTTTAAGTCAAAGTCAAAAATATTTTATTTCACATAGGCCTGCATGGGCACTTATAAAACGTCAGAAGCTAGTGCACGGTTCCAAATTGGTCGTTTCCTATGGAGAAGAACCGGCAAAAAACTCCATGGTTACTCTTTTTAAAAAAAGTGGTTAGTATTACAATATTGAGAGATATTATGTAAGAACAGCGTAGACCAGTCAAATATTGTACACAAAAGCACAATAAAAATTATCTTAGTAAAAAAACAAAGTAAGTCGTAATAGGAAGTAGTCTAAGAGTTCAATTTAAAAAAGTAGTCTAAGAGTTCCTTTATGTGGGACACCACAGGTTTTTTTTCTTTTAGTTTTTAGATGCCGCTAGTCCGCTACATACTTATAGTGCATCCCTTATTTTGAAAAGTACCAAAAATAAAATATAGGTATTTAACCTTTCAATCGTGGAAATTACAGACACAATAGAAAGACAATAGGTGCGCGAACGCCGGCGGCGGCGTTCGCTTGGGGTTTAATGAATTAATCTAAGGTGCACTCTGATTTCGCTGGCTATTTTTAAACCCGATTTAATTTAATAATGAACCCTTTGTCATTAACTGCCCACAATTTTTTTCCCCTAGCCATTATGCCTTGATCACACGTACCGAGTAAACGGGCGAGACAGTAAAATGTTGCTCGGCCGAGACAGTGATGTAAGCGAGTTGTAGAGATAAGTGGTAGGTCGAGCACTCGGCGCTGTGTTTACACGTAGCGAGTACTCGGCCGAGAATACTGTCTCGCCCTTTTACTCGGTACGTGTGATCAAGGCATTACTGTTCCACTGTCCGAGTACTACCTGAGACTATTCCCTCGCCGTCTAGAACTAGTCCTCGTGGTACGCTTCTCAACCAGCTCGCCACCTCTTTCTAGGCATCAACGGCGCTTTTCCCACGAACGCGTGGCGACACTTGCCCAGAAATCACTGCATGCGGCTGTGACCCGCGCAATCTCACAAATTAAATTCGTCATCTTTCTTCCTTTGTCCCGTGTCGTGTTCTTCCATTTCGTCCTGTTATCCCTCACATTTTCACTGACTCCCTTTTCTTTTATACATATCACTCCTTACACAATCCATCCATCCACATGTATACTCATAACTCTTTTCGTAACATTATATACCACAAATCTAATAAAACACAAAAAAATATAATGTTTTTTTTTATCAATTTCAGGTAATAATAAAAAACTTACCGCCACTCAAGATCGACTCGCCCAACGCATTTAAGAAAAACACAGCATCATCGAGCAGTGGCACAGAAATAACTAAGCTTATAAAAATACCAACTATAGGAACCAAAACCTATGATATAGACCTCAAAGTCACACCCAGGACATACCAAATGGATGAACCAAGCTATGTAAACCCAGATATTTCCAGAGGAGTGATTCTGAAATCGATCTTGACAAGAAAATCGCCTATAAAGAGGGACATGATGAATAACCCACTTGCATTTGATTCAGGCATGGATTTACTAAGATACGGTAATATATTTAAACAACCGAATTTGGGATTCAGTGAAGAGAAATTTGGATTCAAAAGCCAGAGTAACTCACTGAATAATTGCCTATTTTGTGGAAAGGAGCAAAGGAAAATAGGCACGCACGTTGAGGTGGCTAAAATAATCAAAGATGATGAATATGAAAGTGTTTTAGAAGTTGCCAAGGCAATAGAAGATAAGGAGTTGCTTTTGAAACTGTTAACGAACAACAAAACTAGCTCAAGCCACTCTATATGCAGGGTCGAGTATAAAAATAGACTACAGAAGATTACGAGCGAGAATTGTGATGAAGATGACAAGCTGGTTATAAAAAACTTACAAAGCAATGTTTTTGAAGCACTCTTTACGTTCATAGATGATCAAATCATAGATAAACGTAAAACCTACTTTCTGACAGACCTTTTTGAACGGTACAAAGCTATCTTAGGCGACATTCAAAACTCTACGTCGTTAAAATTTGAAATTTCAAACGTCATGCATTTACAAGAAGAAATACTTAAACGTTTTGAGGGTAGTATTAAAATAACTACAAAAGCTAAAAGAAAGGTAGTTTACAAAGATGGTACTACAGATTTGGAAAGTGCATTGATTGAAAATGAAAATTTGAAATATGATAAAGTCGCATTTGAATTGCGAAGCGAGATACTATCTATGAAGCGTAAGTCTGTTGGTAAAATGGATAGCGACATTCCTGATAAATTACTTCGATTTGTTAGTTCTTTGATACACGGGCCTGTTAATAGTTCTTCTGAAGATAAAGTTAAAATTAAGGCTTTTTGTCAACAACTTGTGACGCAAATCAATAAAGATTAATTTTATATATTGCGTTTTACGTGAGCGTTTTTACGCGAGTGCGATTTCGAAGCGATTGATATGGTTAACGCGAATTCAACTGTTCTGTCCTACGTGCGCGCGAAGTCTTCGGCTGCAATATATTTAATTTTTTTTTTGTAATCTTATATTTCGGACAAAATCCAACTATGGATTTTGTCAAAAGATTTTTTTAGTATACACACTTCTGAAAACTAGTTTTTTTTTATGTGTTATACGCCCCAGGGGCATGTAGCCTCCAGTAAAGGGCCGTTCCATCTGTCCGCTATAATAGATTCGATACCAAGTACCGTTATCTGTGTTACCATTATGTCTTATGTCTTAGTATGGTTTCCTTACTTAGTCTTATGCGGACCATTGTACGTGGGCCATAATCTTAGGTGGGCTCATTCTAACCAGCCCACCTCTCTCCAAAAACAGATTAGGATGCGCAATCGTCTCCTCCCCCTCCAAGCATGCTCTGCACAGAGGACTGTCTGTGATGCCTATTGTGTGGAGGTGCTTATTCAGTGTGCAGTGTCCGGTGATGGCCCCGTCATCAGGCGCAGGTCACCTCTGTTTAGCCTGAGGAGTTTTTAGTGAGTGTCTGTGTTACCGTTAAAATGTCAACTTTAAGAAAATCTCGTTACCTAAATCGTTAAGTAACGATATTTTCATAAAGTTATTAAAATATTGTTAAAAATAACGTTTTAAGTATCGATACTTTTTTCGTTACTTAATTGTTATAAGTTTCGATACTTTTTTTCGTTACTTTGTTGTTGCGGCGCGGTGTATCCTTTTAAACTTACGTAAACTTTTTGACATATTAAAATAATAAATGTACTTAATTCCTATGCATAATGAAAATTATTGCTAAATTGATGCGTTTGCAGCGCTTTTCGTCGCCATACCGCACCTACGTGCATTTGGTAGCAAATACCACCGCAATAGAGTATCAAATGTTAATTCTATTAGCGCCGCATCGCTTCGGAATCGCTTACGTAGGACCATCGCGTGTAATGGTGTACAGGTGCTTACAGTTAGACAGGAGCAAGCAGATATTGACTGTATGCCATTTTATTTACTAGTTTTAAATTTAATAATAAATGTTAATTTAAGTGAAATTCTGTTGTGTTATTGTTTGTAGTTCGTTTTCAGAAAAGAGTGGATTATGGTCCGTAAAAGTCTCCACCCAGAGCTGTGGAAATTATTTGATGATTACCTACGTACAATTACCGGCACGGATCTTGAGTGCTGGCTTCAAGTTGCGCAGAAGTCAAATATTCGTTCTCTTTAGTGGTGCGAAGTGAGACGCGGGGGCGGGGAGTGTCAGTGATTGGCTCGCCGCGCCATCGTGTCTTAGACGTCACTCCTGATTCGTTCCCTGCGTTGCTACATGCATCTAGCAACGAAGACGATTAGCTCGCCTATGTATGGAATGCGCAAAGCGATCCCCACTCTGACACCGAGCGCTCAAGATCCGTTCCGGTAATTGTACAAAACAGTTTAATTAGCAACAATACGACTCACCGTGTATATGATCCCTCTGCGATATTTTCTGCACGTGTGCGTTAGCGTAGGCAGCGAGCAGGGGCAGCACGGCGCGGTGCGTGAGGGGCGGGCGGCGGGACGCGGCGGCGGCGGCGGCGCCCGCCCCCGCCGCCACCCCTGCCGTGCCCAGCGCTGTACGACCTGACGATGACGAGCTCCACGCGTCGCACGCACGTTTCATTCTGATGGGAAGATACATTACAATGAAAATTTTTGTCTGTCCGTGTTTGTTTCGTTTAATCTCCGAAACGGCTGGCCCGATTTTGACGGGACTTCCACTGGCGGATAGCTGATGTTACATAGAGTACCTAACTATATGTGTTCCACTACTTCAATGTACGCGGTACAATAAACGTGTTGCCATTTAGCTAAACGCTTAATCCGGACCGCTATAATAAGTCCTTACTATAACTTAAGCTACTTTTTATTTTTCCACTGGAACCAAATAAATGATAAATGATCTTTATTTTGCAAGTAGGTTTTATAAAAACCCTTTTACACGTCAATTAATGCTAGATGAGGCCGGTGTTTCCTAGCTGACTACCCTGAGAAGAAACACCGAAACAAACTCAGGGGTTTTTTTTTTTTTTTTTTTTTTTTTTTTTTTTTTTTTTTTTTTTTTCGATGGGAAAAATCATCTTATGACAACCCCCGCTCTTGGGCGGAGCGGGAGATAGTGTCAGACTCTTACTGACTAAAAAACCCATCCCGTTCCTTCAAGCCTTCGATACCGGGGCTCGAGCGCCCAAACAAACTCAGGGGTCAAAGTCTCTTTTAAAGTCCATACAGAAAACATGTAATGGTCAAATCATATGAGAACCATGCAGATTGAGCCTGAGATAGTCTTTTCGAATTTAATTCTCAGCAGGGACATCTTCCATACAGTGCGTTTCACTTAAGATGTTCCTTAGCCGTAATGTTGGCTCCCCTGTCTGTCTACAGAAAAAAGAAGAGAGTTGCCTACTCTAGCAAAATTGTTGCACGTTTGGAGGTATGGGAACAGAGAGTAAAGTCCCACATACCTCCGTTGAAAATGGAGGATCCTCTGACCAGACAGGTGTTATAGTCTGGTGGGCGCTACTGCCCGATAGATGATTTCTAGCTGTCGTATATGTTCAAATCGCGTGGATAACTTTGATTGTGCGATGCAGGATTTCGTATTCTCTTCGTAGTTTTGATGTGGCGCCATAGATGTCGCTACACACGAAATGTGAAACGAAATCGATTTTAACGGTACTTGCACCACTATAAGGAGAATTATGAGGAGAATGGGATTTAATTTAAAAATAAGCAGGTCTAAAAGGGAGGTGTCAATGGAGAGGTACGATATTGTGGCGTGGGTTTTCGGTATTTGAAAGAATTACAGGACAATCGAAATGGAGCGCAGCGTCCTATACTTTATTCAAAAATAGTTTTTACAGTTTCCAAAAGAAAAGAAGAAACAAAATAATAAGGCAATTGATAAAAGTAACGAAATATCTATAATCTAGATCTATAATATTGTAACACTGTTTTTCCGTATTACCAATAATACGACGAAGGAACTTCTTAAGTGAAACGCACTGTAAATAGATCCAGCCAATAACGACCGTTTTAAAAAACATGGCGTTAGGTTGAATAAAATAAAGTTTATTTCGTTTTAGGGTTCCGTAACTCAAAAGGAAAAAACGGAACCCTTAAAGGATCACTTTGTTGTCCGTCCGTCTGTCTGACACTTGGGGGAGGCCTATGTCGAACAGTGGACATCCTTCAGCTGAAATTATATTTTGATGATATTACCACACTACAAGGTTGACGCATGACCTGAGAGTCAGGCAAACTATGATGTTGCTAACATTACTTACCAAGACGAAGGTTTCCGACATAGCACGAAGAATCGCCGAACTTAAGTGCCAATGGGCAGGGCACATGGCTCGCAGAACAGATGGCCGTTGGGGTCGAAAGGACTATGTCTGTGTCTGAGAATGGTTTCCGCACTTAGTCCTATGCGGACCATTGTACGTGGGCCATAACCTTGGGTGGGCTCATTCCAACCAGCCCACCTCTCTCCAAAAGCAGATCAGGCCTCTCAGGTTTTTCAGGGCATCTATGAGGGAATTCGGGGATCCTACGGTTCGTGTGCGTATTTCAGTAACACCTGTGCAGTTTATGAGCACATGCTCAATCGGGGCCGAAAGGTTCTGGAGTGGCGACAACGTATCGGAAGACGTAGCGTTGGATGACCTCCTACAAGGTGGACCGATGACCTATTAAGGGTTGCGGGAATCCGATGGTTGCGAGACGCACAGGACCGATCACAGTGGCGACACTTGGGGGAGACTTATGATGATGATGATGAACATTACTTACCCCATAAATTCGCTGCTGAGCGCTAGAGTGCTCTTGTGGAGTTTGCTCGTCAGCGCGCAGAGGGTAGTTAGCTTATGTTGTAAAGATTGTAGGTAGTCGGCCGCCGATGTGAACTCTGGGTCTTTTACTCTGAAAATAACATGAATTTGTTAGCTCATAATCATCACCACCTGTTCCGATGTTTGTCTGTAATCAAATCTTGCAAATTAAATTTAATCCACTTCCCGGTTGCCTTGAGCTGAAATTTTGCATACATGTGTAAATCATGACAGTGCAAAATTATTATGGCATGGATCTGATCTGATGATGGAACCGGAAGGTGGCCATAGAAACTCTTGGAATAGTTTCGACTAGTATTAATTATTTAGGTGTATACCGCGCTATAAAGGCTTGCTATCTATACATCTATACATATAAATAAAATTGGAGTGTCTGTTTGTAATATTGAAATGACCGCTTTTTACTATATGCATATGTAGGTACTATATAAGGTACATGCACCAAAATAACATTTTTTAAAATTTTTGTCTGTCTGTCTATTTGTTCCGGCTAATCTCTGAAATGGCTGGACCGATTTTTAAGGGACTTTTTTTGGCAGGTAGCTGATGTAATAAGGAATACTTTTATTTTGAAAAAAATAAATACAAAATCCTGTAGTCCGCGCGAACGAAGTCGCGGGCACAGCTAGTGAAAAATAAAAGTAATGTTGTGAACTAAGTACAACCTACCTATACAAACTTTCGACTTTATAATATTAGAGGTAAGTGTGATGTTAGAGTATACAAACCTAGGTCCATTCGTTGTCTTAGATTCGCCAGAGCCGTATAAAGCACTGCTCAGGCCCCACAGGTTCATAGCACTATTTTCACTTTTGAACACCTGCAACAAATCAAAATGAAAATCAAACCATATATAGAAACAAGGTACATCTGTATGTGTAAAACAGTACACTGGGCAATGCTTATACCCGTATGACTCGGTCCAGGCAGCCAAAACCGACCAGTATGAACCTGTTTCTTTATAATTGAGTGCATAAGAATACACCGGAGAATTATACCAGCACCGATCGGCACCGAACCGCATAGACTTGCCTGCAACGGTAACCTGTTTCTCTATGTTTGCACCCATGGTCGCGTATTCGTCACTATACGCCTGGTGTACGCCTGCGTGAAGCTTACATACTAAACTATGGCCTACTGTCCACGGACGCGCAGCTTCAGAGACGCGTATGTCACTATACGCTTGGTGTACGCCAGCGTGAAGCTAACATACTAAACTATGGCCTACTGTCCACGGACGCGCAGCTTCACAGACGCGTATTCGTCACTATACGCCTGGTGTACGCCTGCGTGAAGCTAACATACTAAACTATGGCCTACTGTCCACGGACGCGCAGCTTCACAGACGCGTATTCGTCACTATACGCTTGGTGTACGCCAGCGTGAAGCTTACATACTAAACTATGGCCTACTGTCCACGGAGGCGCAGCTTCACAGACGCGTATTCGTCACTATACGCTTGGTGTACGCCTGCGTGAAGCTAACATACTAAACTATGGCCTACTGTCCACGGACGCGCAGCTTCACAGACGCGTATTCGTAACTATACGCTTGGTGTACGCCAGCATGAAGCTTACATACTAAACTATGGCCTAGTAAACACGGCCGCGTAGCTTCATAGTCGCGTATTTGTCACTATACGCTTGGTGTACGCCTAAGTGAAGCTTACATACTAAACTATGGCCTAGTAAACACGGCCGCGTAGCTTCATAGTCGCGTATTTGTCACTATACGCTTGGTGTACGCCTAAGTGAAGCTTACATACTAAACTATGGCCTAGTAAACACGGCCGCGTAGCTTCATAGACGCGTATTTGTCACTATACGCTTGGTGTACGCCTAAGTGAAGCTTACATACTAAACTATGACCACTGTTCATGGCCGCGTAGCTTCATAGACGCGTATTCGTCGTTATACGCCTGGTGTACGCCTGCGTGAAGCTTACATACGAAACTATGGTCTACTGTCCACGGCCGCGTAGCTTCATAGTCGCGTATTCGTCACTATACGCCTGGTGTACGCCTGCGTGAAGCTAACATACGAAACTATGGTCTACTGTCCACGGCCGCGTAGCTTCATAGTCGCGTATTCGTCACTATACGCCTGGTGTACGCCTGCGTGAAGCTTACATACGAAACTATGGTCTACTGTCCACGGCCGCGTAGCTTCATAGTCGCGTATTCGTCACTATACGCCTGGTGTACGCCTGCGTGAAGCTAACATACTAAACTATGGTCTACTGTCCACGGCCGCGTAGCTTCATAGTCGCGTATTCGTCACTATACGCCTGGTGTACGCCTGCGTGAAGCTAACATACTAAACTATGGTCTACTGTCCACGGCCGCGTAGCTTCATAGTCGCGTATTCGTCACTATACGCTTGGTGTACGCCTGCGTGAAGCTTACATACTAAACTATGGCCTACTGTCCACGGACGCGTAGCTTCAGACGCGTATTCGTCATATGCCTGCGCCAGTTGATACACTATGCCAAAGGCGGTGAAGGAAAACACCACCAACCCGCACTGGGCCCGCGTGGTGGATTACGGCCCATTCCCTCTCCTAGAGAGGAGGCCTGAGTCCAAGCCGTGGGAACAGTGTAAGGCTAAGTACACAAATTAATTTCTGAGTTCAATGACCTGTAGTTAATAGTCGACGTTGCGTACAAACTACCTACAGGTCATTTAACTCGCTCAACTGACGTTTTGTTAAAGAAATTAATTTCGTACATGCGTAAATTAATACGAGTTTTGAAAAAAAAGGTAGTTTATTTTTTAAATTTTATCTTTACAAATCGATAGTGTTTCATGTACCGGATCGACCCTCCACGGGATTAAAACGATTAAAATTTAACGGTGTATTGTTACTGAGAGACAGTTGCCTTACCTTGTCTAATTCTTCGTCGGGCGTGGTGAGGAATATTCTGAAGTCGTCGCTGTGCGTCAGGATAGGGTGCTTCGCCACTCGCTCTGTCGACAACATGGAACATAAAATAAATAATAATCAATCTTAAGTACAAGTTTTTATGTTGAAGCCTCACTTCAAATTAAATGCGATGAATTATTAACGCACAAGGCTCCTACAAGATGGATCGATGACCCGATGAGGGTCGCGAAAATCCAATAGATGCGACACTTGGGGGAGGTCTATGTCCAGCAATGGATCTTTCGTCTTTCGGCTGACATAATTGTTATGATGGTGATGATGATGAGAGCAGTGGTGGCCGAGTGGTAGCGACTTACGAGTTGTAGGTCGTGGGTTTAAACCCAGCCAGGCACATTACTTTGTGTAATTTATTCATCATCACTGCTCTCAATAACGGTGAAGGAAAATATTGTGAGGAAACCAGCATGTCCTAGAACCAAAAATTCGAAGACATGTGACATCCACCAACCCGCACTGGGCCCGCGTGGTGGGTTATATGGTGGCCCATTCCCTCTCCTAGAGAGGAGGCCTGATTCCCAGCAGTGGGAACATTTAAAGGATATTTATGTAAGTATGTAAGATGATGATTATGATGATGATAATATTCCTTATTTAAAAACCTAGCACAGACTTACCAAGGAAAGCGTTGAGCGCACACGTCCGGAGCGCGACGAAGGATGGAGAGTATCTGTCGAGCTGCTGGCGCGCCGAGTGCAGCGGCGGCAGCGCGGGCGGCGCCAGCAGCGGGTGCGCCGCGCACAGCCGCTTGTGCAGCAGCTGGGGAAGAGGAGGGAGAACACGAGACTTTAAGAGTGATTAGATTACTGTATTAATAAGACATGGCTTAAAGGACTCAGTATGCAAGTCGAAAACATGTCTTTATTGTGGATCATAGGTTTGTACATAATACAGGTCTTAAATGAATTAAATAGATCAGCTACGTCCCGCCCTTGGGGCATACAATAGTCACTTAGGAATATAGGTACATTATTTTTACAAATTATTAATATTTCAAATAAAGTTATACAACCACACAAAACGAATCAAAGTGGCAGGCACATAACAGTAGGCTACTGAACACATCATGACTGAGAGGTACTATATTGGAGCAGTGATTTGTCCAATAAAAAGTCTTTTATAGAGTAGTAGCACTTGTTTACTAATAGATCATGCAGACTCTTTTTAAATTTTTTCAATTCCGTAATTAATCTGATAGGCCCCGGAATATTATTATAGATGCGTGTAGCCATACAAAAAATACTTTCATGCATAATATGAGTCTTACTAGCTACTGTACGCAATTTGTCTTTACGTCGTATACGAGTGTAGTATTCATACATGTTAATATTATTTCTTACAAACACTGCGGCCTCAAATATGTAGACACACGGCAGTGTAAGTACGTTTGTCTTTTTAAAAAATGGCTTACAGGAGTCAGTTTCACATAAATTAAATATGGCTCTAATGCAGCGCTTTTGAGCAATGAAAGCGCGCTCTTTGTCTGTACTGTTACCCCAAAATATTACGCCATATCTGAGGATAGAGCTAACGTAACCATGGTAGGCTGTTAGTAAAGTAGCCTGATTTGCTATTTTTCCCAATCTGTGAAGTGCGTATGAAAACTGTCCCAGCTTTTTGCATACATGGTCAATATGATGTTTCCAATTAAGTTTGTTGTCAATATGTAACCCTAGAAATTTTGTTATTTCAGTTTCTTCAATGTCACTATCTAGGTAACTGATTTTTAAATTACCCGTGCGTTGAGTTCGTATTTTGAAATTCATCATTTTAGTTTTGTCAATGTTTATCATTAAATTGTTTATTTCAAGCCATTCTATTATTGATATTATTGTTTGGTTAATGTCAGATTCTAAGTCAATTGTGTTATCATTAACAAATAAAATAGTGCTATCGTCAGCAAATAGTGTAATGTCATGATTTGTGACCGAAGGCATGTCATTTATATAAACAAGGAAGAATAAAGGACCCACGATGGTCCCTTGAGGAACGCCGAATTTAGAAGTTCCAGATTCAGAAGTATATATTTCTTCCGTTTTAGTAATGGGATTTAACCTCCTTACTTCTGTGAATTGTTGTCTGTTGCTAAGGTATGATTCAATGAGTTTGTACACATTGCCCCTCACACCATATGCATACATCTTTCTCAAGAGGATTTTGTGGTCGACACGGTCGAAAGCCTTCGACATGTCCATGTATAACGCGACGGCTGGCAATCCTTTATCCAAGTTAGTCATTACCTTTTGTAAAAAATTATATATTGCCATATTTATTGATTTGCTTTTTCTGAAGCCATACTGACTAGACGTCAGAATATTATGTGTTTCAAAAAAAGTATAGAGACAGTTAAACATCACCTTTTCAACAATTTTTGCAAAAATAGGTATTAATGCTATTGGTCTATAGTTGTCTATGTTAGTTTTTTCTCCTTTTTTAAATACGGGCTTTATAACAGATATTTTTAGTTTGTCTGGGAAAATACCTTGCTCTATACATAAATTAATAATGAAGCTTAATGGTTCAGATATAATGTGGGCTACATCCTTAACAATGTTTGTCATAATGCTATCATAACCGGTACTGGTTTTATTTTTTAGAGCAATTATTATTCTATTAATGTCATCAGGGATAGTCGGTGTCATAAAAATTGAATTAGAATTATATGTCAGATTATTAGAAGATTTTTGGGGCAAACTAGTATTATTACCATTAATGTCAAGAAAAAAATTATTAAATGAATTGGCAATGTCTTGAGGGTTATTTATGATTTCACCATTTTTAATTAATAGATTTACGCCTTCATTTGGATATTTAGATTTACATTTGATCTCATTTATTACTTTCCAAGCAGCTTTATTCTTGTTTGTGGCAGATTTTATGAAGTAGTCATTTTGAGATTTTTTTGTCAATCTGATTATAGTTTTATATCTCTTTGCATATTTTTTGAAAGCAGTTTTGGTGGCCTGATTAGGATTATTCCTGTATTGCCACAGTAGTTGGCATTTACGTTTACTGCATATTTTCAATCCACGTGAGATCCATTTCGGCCTGGATCTATTGTATATCCTGACTTTCTGTAAAGGAAAACAAAGATCGTACAACATGATGAAATTATCATAGAATTTATTATTTTTTTTTTAATTTATTATTCATTAGTAAAACGTTGCCACATGCTCAGACTCTTGTTACTGAGAGGCTCACAAATTTCCCTGCCTTGACTATTCGGTGCTAGTTGCGATTATTTGGTGGTAAAAAAAAAATTTCTTTTGAACTTTACCGAAATCGGTTAAAAAAACGGGCCCCCAATCTTTCCATATACAGGGCCCTTTTGGGACAGCTACGCTACTGACTGCGATGCAGGATTTTGAATTTTAGTTCCTATATGGCGTCACAAATGATTTTTTTATACATCGCTGCATCCCGGGCCAGTGGAAGATTGGTTCCAGTGCGTCAGAACCGGAAGCCGCAAACAAGGGGAGTCGAAAAATACAAGAAAAAGACTACAGTGGTACCTTAAAATGGTTGTACCGCCTCCTGGCGTGTGGTGGGGTTGGCCATCGTGCGCACACGCACCTCACGCGGTACGTTACGTATGTTTCTAGTGTTGACAGCTGCTTCATCGGGGCGTCGACCTGAAAAGGACCACCAGTATAGTACACCATAACCCATAAAATAAGCTGGATAGCTGGCATTGGCCGAACTATGGGGGTGCAAGGGTCTGGCTAAATGCCTCAGGCCCCAGGAACTAGGGGGCCTCCATGACCATCAGGGCCCCACGATCGAAAGGGCCCCTGGTCAGTCGGGAGCCCCCGATTCGAGAGGCCACGAGCTCAGAAGTAACCCGACCTATGTCATAAAATGTATCAAAATTAAATCACAACATGATGTTTATTTTTGGGGTTACATCCAAAGAATTTGCCACGGGCTTCAGGTAATATAGTTACACCACTGGTGGCTGTACAAAGGCCTCCTTGAAAACCTTGCATGCTGGATTCTTCCTATATGCATAAAACGTTTTAGGAACACATTCATTGTGCGTACAGCTAAGGAGTGGGATTCCTGCATCATCAGTTTCTCTTTCTCTGTCAAATGTATACAAAGGTTGTCTGTAAAAAATCACTTTTAGCGATAAAACTGCCCATTGTGACACCCTATTAAGCATAATCAGCCTTTTAATGTTCCCACTGCTGGGACTCAGGCCTCCTATCTAGGAGAGGGAATGGGCCGTAATCCACCACGAGGGCCCAGTGCGGGTTGGTGAATGTCATATGTCGACTTTTTCACGATTTTTTCCTCCACCGTTTTGAGAGCAGTGGTGATGAAATAAATTACACAAAGTAATGTGCCTGGCTATTATTTATTTAGACTAGCTGGAGAAATATACACATTATTATGAAACTTGTATTTTAAACAACAATTCTTATTAATATTGCGCCACAAAATTCCTCGAAAGTTAGCCAGATAAATACCAAATATCATACAGCCAAATTAGAACCGTGAAAGCGTAACAGACAGACAGAGGCAATTACTTTCCCATTAATTATATTAGGAATGGATAACCCCCACTCCTATCAAGATCGGAAACTCTACACCCGAAATTGTGGACGAATACGTTACGTTTACCTGGAACAGACGATCCAGTTGGGTAGGTCTAACTTCGAGTAAGAGGTCAATAGTCGAATCCGACTTGTCTGGACAGCGTTTGAAAAGCTGCGCGGTGTCTTCTCGTCCAATATACCACAGTGTCCCAAGACCAGTGCATGTTGCCAGTTATAACTTATGGCTTTGAAACGTGGTTGCTTACAATGGGCCTCATAAGAAGACTCAAAGTCACCCCGAGGGCGATGGAAAGGGTTATGCTCGGAGTTTCCTTAAGTGATCACATCAGAAATGAAGATATCCGCAGGAGAACCAAGCTTACCGACATAGCTCGAAGAATCGCCAAACTTAAGTGGCAATGGGGAGGGCACATTGCACGCAGAACAGACGGTTGATGGGGACGAAAGGTTCTGGAGTGGCGACCACGTACCGGAAGACGCAACGTTGGAGGGCCTCCAACAAGGTGGACCAATGACCTAGTCAGGGTCGCGAGAATCCGATGGATGTCGTTGTGGCGACGCTTGGGGGAGGCCTATGTCCAACAGTGGACGTCCTTCGGCTGATATGATGATGATGAAAGATACCTTAACAGCTATGTCATATCCATGTTCCATAATAAGTGGAATGCCCTCATGTGTGTCATCCGTCACCGTGGTGGCCTCCGTGTCCTCGTTGTCTGCGTCGTTCAGCTCCAGAACCGCTGAGCTGCTCTCACTGGCCATGGTGCTGAAATTATAGAAGACTGTTGATGAAGGTGGAATGAGAAGATGATGTTGAAGTTGTCATATTATTAAACTAGCGGCCCGTTACTTCGCACGGGCAATAAATATAGCCTATGCTAGTATAGTATAGTTATCGGCACGGATCTTGAGCGCTGGCTTCAAGTTGCGCAGAAGTCAAATATTCGGTCTCTTTAGTGGTGCGACGTGAGACGCGGGGGTGGGGAATGTTAGTGATCGGCTCACCGCGCCATCGTGTAGTGTTGTAAAAACGCTCGAGTCAGCGCTAAAACGCTCGAGTCCAGACTCGAGCAGATTAAAAACGCTCGAGTCGGTTTGAAAACGCTCGAGCGCTGGCTTGAGCGTTTAGAAAAAAAGCTCGATAAATAGCGCCGACTCAACGCTCGACTCGAGCTTGAGCACGAGTCTTATTGTCGACTACTTATTGTGCTATTCCCGCGGTTTTATCTGCGTGGTTTTTATTTGTTATAGAAAGTTTTATCACTTCCTTCGGGACTTTTTCGCCTTTCATGGGTTATCGAAAAATATATTTATAATACTGATTTGTCTACGTTTGTTTGTCCAAGTGTCGCTAATAGGTACTATAATGACTGATGCCCACACTTGGACATAAGTCTCCCCTCGCTAAAATGACCTATGCCCACTGTTGGACATAAGCCTCCTCTAAGTGTCGCCATTTAGGCGCTATAATGACTGATGCCCACAGTTGGACACAAACCTCCCCCAAGTGTCGCCATCTAGGCGCTATAATGATTGATGCCCACTGTTGGACATAGGCCTCCCCTCGCTATAATGATTGATGCCCACTGTTGGACATAGGCCTCCCCCTCGCTATAATGATTGATGCCCACTGTTGGACATAGGCCTCCCCTCGCTATAATGATTGAAGCCCACTGTTGGACATAGGCCTCCCCCTCGCTATAATGATTAATGCCCACTGTTGGACATAGGCCTCCCCCTCGTTATAATGACCTATGCCCACTGTAGGAAATAAGCCTCCCTCAAGTGTCGCCACCTAGGCACTAATGATTGATGCCCACTGTTGGACATAGGCCTCCACTCGCTATAATGACCTATGCCCACTGTTGGACATAAGCCTCCCGCAAGTGTCGCAATTTAGGCGCTATAATAATTGATGCCTACTGTTGGACATAGGCCTCCCCGTCGCTATATTGATCTATGCCCACTGCTGGGCATAAGCCTCGCCCAAGTGTCGCCATTTAGGCGCTATAATGACTGCTGTCCACTTTTGGACATAGATCTCCCCCTCGCTATAGTGACCGAAGTCCTCTGTTGGACTGTCCAGGCGCACTAGTTTCATCTCCTTAGGGTGTAACCTTATGGAGATGAATGGGGGTCCAAAGTTTGGAAATTCCTTTCTTGGTGCTCGCCTAGCCTACTTTAACTCTATTTTGCTCAAAATTTCACGCTCCTAGTCACATTACTTTCGGCTATGCCTTGATATGTCAGTATATCTTTTGTGTTTCAAAAATATTATAAAACTCGAAGATTTGAGTCGAAGTGCATCTAAGGCACGTCATGCATCATAATGATTAAAGATTTCCCTCTAGTCAAATAAAATATACCTACCCCCAATAAAAATGTTAACACTTCGACGCTCGAGCGCACGACTCGATCGTCGAGCCCCCGAGTCTTCGACGCTCACGAGTCCTAAACGCTTGAGCGTTTAACGCTCGAGTCTCGAACGCTCAATAGCGTCGACTCAGCGCTCAACGCTCGACGCTCAGCGCTTATTTTTACAACACTACCATCGTGTCATAGACGTCACTCGTGATTCGTTCCCTGCGCTTACTGCATGTATCTAACAACGACGACGATTGGCTCGCCAATGTATGGAACGCGCAAAGCGATCCCCACTCTGACGCCGAGCGCTCAAGATCCGTACCGATAACTTTATAGTACAATGAGCTGTTTTCCGCAACTCCTCGACTAAAGCGCATATTTTGCGTACGAGTGGGGCAAATGTGTCAATCGATCCACTCCAGATCCTCAAGGAAGGCCAGCAATGCCTTGATGTCACTGACCATTTCATGGAAAGTAACTGAGTTTCCGAAGTACTTTGCCCTGTATCCAGCGACCACAGGGAAGCTTAGAAGCAGATGAGCTGCTGTTTCGTCGTCCTCCATGCAGGCAATGCAGAGTGGCTATAGCCTATGTTACTCAGGGTGAACGTAGCTTTCCAATGGTGAAAGAATTTTTGAAATCGGCACATTCGTTTTTGAGTTATAAACTCAAACTAATACAGAAAAATAAAATGTTTCCCTCTTTATAATATTAGTATAGATTAAATTAAAATTAATTTAATTCGGACAACAGCAATCCATATTTTGTTAGTATTACCCAAAACTTATATCTTAATGTTAGCAACAGTGATATAAAATATTATTATTACAAACATAGGACGACTAAGCAGGAAAACATGTTTGCTGGAAAAGGAAAAAATGGTTAATATTTGGTGCCACAAAATATATAGGTACAGAAGACAATCTACATACAAAGCGGTTTTAGTCAGCAAATGTTTAACACTTCCGCTTGCTCCGGCCAGAGTGAAAGATGTTTTTAGATAGTTTCCCACAAAAAACATGTATAGTCAACAGTTTGGAATGTTTCCTGGAATAAATCTCAATTCTCCGATACTGGGTAAAAGCGTAAACTTAAGCATTTCTAAACTGCTCAGAAACATTAACAAATTAGGCTAGCCAGACTGTTTGCCAGTAAGATAATAAACAGACAAGAAAAATAAGTCTGTTTGTGATGAAACTAAAATTAGACTCCGTTTTCTTTTAGAAGCCATAGTTTTCTTTATTTATGACTCCTAAACCACTGTAATGTGATTAAAACTAAGACATTTAAATAATTATGATTGTCTCAGACTGAGTGAGTCAGATTATGCTAATTACATTTTGAATAACATACAAAATTTACTGTACTTAGGTAAAAACTAAGTTTGAAGTGTTTACTTTCAGCTTTATCTAGGAAATAGGGAATGCAACAGAAAGTATATTAAAGATATCAGATATTACCACAATAGCAGGCAAGAATACTAAAGAAAAAATAGTACAAAATAGCAGAGTAAACTTGAATGTTTTGTGACCCAGTTTGTAAGTGGCGCGAGTTTGTTTTAGGATCGAAATGATGCGAAAATTATTATAAAAACAACTTTAAATACATCTGCTGAACTTAGCGGTAATAAATTTGCATTTTAATGTTTTGTTTACCTGCCTCCAGATAACTTTTATTCAACACAAAAAAGGGGCGTACTCCTTACACAGTTTACTTCACTTTTATGTAATTAAGAGCTTTAATTAAAATCGCGTGTTATCACAGACACTACTTGGAGTTATACGATAACGATAACGACCACCCAATTGAAGTTTTGATTGCAAAAACTCGCAAAAATATTTGCCCCAGTTAAGCCAGCACGGATCGATATTGACGTAAAATAAACTTTAAATATCACTTAATTTACACCATTTTAAAGCAAACGTAGATTTTTTTATTGATTATTTAATTGTTATTTACCTTTTTGTCGAGTAATTTTCTGGAACTTCACGATAATTTTCTCTAAAAATAATAAAATACGAAAGGTAGAATGACAGACAACAAATGACGTTCCATTTATGGAAACGAGAAAGTAGGATTTGATGATGTGACTGTTTTTTTAGTTTGTTGTCTTTTGATGTAACGGTTTATGCGTGAAATGGAAACTAAGAGATGACGTTCCTCGTTAATTAATAACAGTTTAGTCGAGTTTTGCATTTACTAACCTAAAAAGACAAAAAGTTGACCTTCAACCACCCATAGTATCACTAACTGATAATGAGTTATTGTTGGGATTTTTTCGAGTGAAATTCAGTGGATTTTAAATTATTCGCAAATTCAAATTATCACACATACAACAACGCAAGAAAACATTAGTTAGAGAGAACATGAATAAAAGACTATAGCCTTCCGGACAAAAAAAAATTTAATCTGCACCTGCATCTGTCAGTTCGTAGGGATGCATGTGAGATTAGTGGAATATAATCGATTTTTTAAAAAGCGATAACAATTTGGTTTCAATAATGATTATAGAAAATTTAATCATTATTGAAACCAAATATCATTATTGTTACAAATTCTCAGTATCGTTAAACATTCTATTATAATAAAAATGAAATGAGCAATCCAACAAAATGACAACCTTATTGTCTCAAAAACTAAAAACTAAAATAACTAAAACTAAAATATAAACCAAATTAAAAAAAAAAATGTCACAAATGTCCAGTCCTATTTTACATTTGACTACTTCTACTAAAATAAAAAACTTATTTATAAAAACAATAAAAACTAAACGATGACGTTATGGTTGAGACCATAACGTCGTCGTTTAGTTTTTATTTATTAAAACAAAAATATAAAGCGATTCTTTCGTTAATCTTTAAGTAACAATAACAATAACAAAATTAAACATAAAGCCGCTTTTAGGTGTTTTACGGTTAGAAGACATTTTTAGTGTTTACTAACAACTATTATTGTCTCAGAAGATCTCACTTACTACACTGAAACTACTTGACACGCGTACGTATTTACAGATGGCGCCGTTTTTTACATAATCAACTTGTAAGTAATAATGCTTCGAGTTTTTTCATTCGGCGCATAGATGGTGTTATTCATGAAAATCGATTTACTCGCGTGATTTATTTAAAATCGATTAATATGAATTTTAATTTCGATTACGAAAAAATCGATTATACGAAAATAATAATCGATTAAAAGAAAATCTCATATTTTTTATTTAACATCCTTATCAGTTTGACGTCTGTTTTCATTGAGAGAGTTGCAAAATTTGAGACAAATGTGATTGTTTCCAATTTTACCTCAAATAAAGTGCCACGAGTGTTCTCCATAACATAAAACCTTATTATTTTCCAAGGGTGTACTAAAAGGACGGCAAAATTACGTCCAAAATGCAAGGCGTTAGTGCTCCGCGGGAGCCTACGCAACCCGTAATAAGCACAACTTCAACAATCCTCAATATGAGGGAAAAAGAGAAATACATCGAAGATTTCGACTTCCCGTTCTGCGACGAGTCCTCAAAATACGAGAAAGTGGCTAAAATCGGACAGGGAACTTTCGGAGAAGTGTTCAAAGCCCGACAACGAAATAGCAACAAGAAGTTCGTAGCCATGAAGAAAGTATTGATGGACAATGAAAAGGAAGGGTTCCCAATCACAGCTCTGCGAGAAATAAAGATCTTGCAGCTCCTCAAACACGAGAATGTCGTTAATTTGATTGAAATTTGTCGTACTAAAGCTACATTGCACAACAAATATCGGTCGACATTTTACTTAGTTTTTGACTTTTGTGAACACGATTTGGCTGGTTTACTATCAAACGTGAACGTGAAATTCAGTCTAGGAGAGATCAAAAAGGTCATGCAACAGTTATTAAATGGTCTGTACTACATACACAGTAATAAAATCTTGCACCGTGATATGAAAGCAGCGAATGTACTTATAACCAAGAATGGTATACTAAAACTTGCTGACTTTGGTCTGGCGAGAGCGTTTAGCGTGGCAAAGTCGGGACAAGTCAATAAATACACAAACAGAGTGGTGACGCTGTGGTATCGGCCTCCAGAATTACTATTGGGTAAGTTATCTTGATTTACATATTGTTACAGTTATAGTCAAGATCAAATCTGAAAGTAGGGTATACCATTATTCACTAACTGTAAATGGAGAATAACTACATCTGGAACGGTACTGCAACTTACCTGCTGTAATCTTCCTGTCATAGTCATTGGTAAGGGATTCTTACAAGTTATAAACAGATATTTCAAATTACACAATAGTCCGATTATCCACTTATAATTTTAGTGTTTTCAAGGCTAGAGTGAATATGCTCTTAATTCATTAAACGCCAAGCGAACGCCGGCGTTCGTGCACCTATTGTCTTTCTATTGTGTCTGTAATTTCCACGATTGAAAGGTTAATAAACTGGTGCGCCTCACCATCAATGATTGCATCACTGCTTACCATCAGGTTGGATCGCAGTCAAACACTTGTTTATAATTTATTTATTTTTTAAACATTCCATATTACATATTTGGTATGTCAAGTCATTTGACTTGACATACCATGTGTTAAATTTCATCCAAATGATGAAATTTAACACATGGGTAGAACATGTCCCGGATTAGGATATGTATTTACCTGGGAGTATTTTCCTTAAGCTAATACTATTTTCATTTGGACAATGTGTATGGCTTACATATCCTAATCCGGGACATGTTCTACCCATGTGTTAAATTTCATCCAAATGATGAAATTTAACACATGGGTAGAACATGTCCCGGATTAGGATATGTATTTACCTGGGAGTATTTTCCTTAAGCTAATACTATTTTCATTTGGACAATGTGTATGGCTTACATATCCTAATCCGGGACATGTTCTACCCATGTGTTAAATTTCATCCAAATGATGAAATTTAACACATGGGTAGAACATGTCCCGGATTAGGATATGTATTTACCTGGGAGTATTTTCCTTAAGCTAATACTATTTTCATTGGGACAATGTGTATGGCAGAAGAAAATATTACTCAATTTAGTAAATACTAGCTTTTGCCCATGATTTCATCCGCACACAAAAAATATGGCCTATGTCACTCAGGAATAGCGGCTTTTAAGCTTGATGCTTTTTATCTAGTGATTTTTCAATAATTACAGATCAAAAAAGACTGCATCAAAAAGTAAATTTCTCCAAAATTGTCTTTAGACCCTAGTGAAAAGAGCCAATATAGGTTTTATTTGGGGAATAAATAGGTTAGTTTGTATCATAAAATATTAGGTGGCGAATTTATTCTTCAGTTAAATGTTATCCATCAATTAAAAAATCACTTTACCACAAAATCACAAAACAAAAACCGGTCTAGTGAGAGCGGTCTTGCACAAAGGGCACCTTACCGTCCATAGAAAAAAATGAGCAGAAATATTAGATATTTATTTTATTCTGTTTTTTAATTATGTTATTATGTTAAGAACAAAAATACATCATCTGTGAAAGTTTCAGCTGTCAAACTATCATGGTTCATGAGACAGATGACAGACAGACGGATGGCAAGCGGACTCTTATTAATAGTCCCGTTTTCTTTATTATGATTCTGTACATGTAACATTTATTATAATAAATCAACAAAGTCTGTCATAAAACAATTAATTGTTGTTATAGCAGCAATAAGAATACATGCAATGAAAATTTCAATTGTACCTATTACTGCATCGGAAAGGCATTATTGAAAAAAGCTAGAACTATATTAGAACGGCACACACGTGTAACAACGCCTGATTTGTATGTAGAACGACGTCGTGTGGCGTGGATCTAATTTAGTTCTACAAGTCTAGTTAAGGCCCAAGCGCCCGAAAAGTGCCATAAAAAAGTAACTTTCTGAAGCCTACTCCTCGGTAACGGCCAGGTTAAAGGTTTGAAATAAATATATGTTTATTATAGATTCATGAACAACATTATCAACATTTGATTTTTTCGTGCTATTAATACTTCTGTCTAAAAAAAATATTTAGCAATTTCGCAACTTTTCCCTACTCCTTCGAAACGGCTTGGATCTTTAGAAACATTTCTACACATAAAAATTGGTGGTTAAATATTCTTCAAAGTGAACATTGCATATGTAAATCAATCAATATTTCACAAAGAAAATTGATTTAAAGGTCTGCCGCGCGCTTTCCGGGCGCTGTTGGCCGCAAATAAATGCACAGATTTGCGTACTGCCGCCTAGGCGGGTGCGAGAGGTGCGTCCACATAATTTTGGGCAGATGGTTCAAGGAACTATAATAAGCCTTAAGTCAAGTAGTAATAGTGGAATATTATTAAGTATATATAAATTATATGGAGACCGACGCGCCCAGATTGGCATGTGTGGCACACGTGTGAGCAGTGTAATTCTAGATTTAAACCAGCAGAACATGCCTCGATGTGTGTTTGACAGTACAATCAGTACATTACTATGACACAAAACAAAACTAAATCCAAACTTATCTCCCCAGGTGACCGCAACTACGGACCACCAGTCGACATGTGGGGAGCGGGCTGCATCATGGCAGAAATGTGGACCCGTTCTCCCATCATGCAGGGTCCAACAGAACAACAGCAACTGATCCTCATCTCTCAGCTTTGTGGTTCCTGCACTCCGGACGTCTGGCCTGGTGTTGAGAACCTGGATCTGTATAATAAGATGGAGCTGCCCAAAGGTCAGAAGAGGAAGGTGAAGGAACGTCTGAAGCCGTACGTGAAGGATCCGTATGGCTGTGATCTGCTGGATAAGCTGCTGCAACTAGATCCGGCGAAGAGGTGAGTATGGAGTATAAATTTTGTCAATATTTTTGTAGGATTTTGTTAATCTAACGGTTGGTTCGTACCAAATGAGGAATGGCTTGTTATACAAGGTGCAGTTTTAAAACTGCACAATATTTCAGGAGGTTGTAGTAAAACTCATAAATAATCATATAAAAAAACGATACCTGGTCAATAATCAGTAATACTTGTTATTTAATTTTTTAATTACTCTAAACTAAATCGATTGATCGATGGCCGCGGGGGCGTGGCTAGGGTGTGGCGTGCGGGATGATGATTGGATGATACATTATTTATGAAACTATCGTTGCGAGTTAGTGTGTGTGAAAACGACCTTTATTGTTCCGTGTTTGTGTGTGTGAAAAAAAACGCGGTTATAAAAAAAAAAAAAATTACCTACTTATTTTATTATTGATTCGGGTCGAGAATCACTAACATAATTACCTCCTGAAATATTTTGCAGCTTCAAAACGACACCTTGTATTAAGTCCACTTATGTATCATCAAATACACTTCCGCCTGACCACTGCTAAGTTAATTTTTGCTGGCACTCGAAACGAAATCTTCAAAGGGTTTGGTTTGACGCCGCGCCGCAGGATTCAAGCGAAAAATTTTTTTTTATTGTCATGCAGAAATTACCGTGATGGTACACCTCTAACGTATACGAAATTTGAACATTTGTACTGAGAAAGAAAATCACGCTTAAATGCCAAAACCGATTTTGATGAATTTTGGTACAGAGATAGTTGGGACCCTGGAGACGGACATAGGCTAATTTTTTTATAAAAAAAGTGAGAAAAGGGGGAGAAAGAGGGAAGGTATGTGTCTAGTTTAATAAATTTTAATATCTCATATCACAGTGTTTGTTATCGAACTCCTCTGAAACAGCTTGACCGATTTTTATAAAACTTGTGTATATTTGGTAGGTTTGAGGATAGCTCGTAGGATTTTTTTAAAACTTTTTCCTTGTAACTTGGGATTCCAGGATTAACGTCATTGATTTAAACTCCTTCCAAACCTGGATAATAATAGTGATAACACACGATCATACAAAAAAATTGAATCTAATAAATTCGTCGTAATAGATTCGAGTAAAATAGTGTTAACAGTTAACACTTTAACACTATTTTATTTTTTAGTAATAAACCACAACATTATCAGAATAAGCAATAATATAGTTTGTATAATATTAAGTTCTTAAAAATAAAGCTTTCAAGAAAAAAATCTTGTAAATTACACGCATATTGCGCAACTGTAGGCAATTGAGATAAAAAACTGACGAATAAAATTAGTCGTTGTTTACAAAAATTGCGCAATTTTTGTTATTTTGGAGGTATGCGAAACAGAGAGATCCGCAAACTTTCGTTGAAGGCCGTTCCGGGTGTTATGGTCTGGTGGGCAACTGCCCGATAGTTGATTTCGATCTGTCGTATGTATATTCAAATCGTGGAGAACTTTGCGCGATACAGGATTTCGTATTTTTGTAGTTCTTATGTGGCGTCATAGATGTCGCTTTAATAGCTAGAAAAACTTTAAATTACACCCAGACACAGGATAAATTATCTTGCTCATCACACAAACATTTGTCCTGGATGGGAACCGAACCCACGATCTCCGGCCTAGCAGTCAGGGCCAATAACCACTAGACCAACAGGCAAGTCAAATGAATTTATTCCTTTCTACCCTCAGGTACGATGCCGACACTGCATTAAATCACGACTTCTTCTGGACGGACCCCATGCCTTGCGACCTCGCCAACATGCTGGCGCAGCACACGCAGAGCATGTTCGAGTACCTCGCCCCCCCTCGCCGCCCGGGCCACTTGCGCCACCACCACCACGTGGCCGGCGCCCAGGCCAAACCGGCCCAGCCCGTCCAGGACTCGGGGTATCAGGACAGGGTTTTTTAGAGACCGAAGTGATGGCGGAAGTTGTGATTTGTGACTTAAAAGTTAGTGGTGGTATGTTGTGTGATGTTTTGGGGTAAAATTTTGGGGTCTTTAAGAAGGAAGCCATTTTTTGCATCATCAAATATAATAATATCCGATCGTGTGTGGAGTACTACAGCCACATACCTAGCATAGCATAATCAGCCTTTTTTTTAATGTTCCCACTGCTGGGACTCAGGCCTCTCTAGGAGAGGGAATGGGCCGTAAAATGGGCAGTGCGGGTTGATAAATGTACATGTCTTCGAATTTTTGGTTTTAAAACAAGCCGGTTTCCTCACGATGTTTTCTTTCACCATTTTGGAAGCAATGGTGATGATATAAATTACACAAAGTAATGCGCCTGGTTGTGTTTGAACCCGCGACCTACAACTCGTAAGTCGGGGCCGTAACCACTCGGCCACCACTGCTCTCAGCCACATATATATGGGCTGGTGATGCAAAATGCCAACTAGCAGCTTTGGACTAGGTGGAAAGACATACGAAGCGACTAATTGGTGATCCAGATTTGGTTAATAAGTCCAATCTACAAAGCCTTGAGCACAGACTCAGGCATAAAAAAAATAACTGGTTTTCCACTCTGGGTCTCGTCCTTCGGATGCCCTTCAAGGATCTTGAGTGACTTTCAAATAATCCAGCAGACTTCTTTTGGGGTGCAAAATCATCAAATATGGCTGCCAATGTCTCAGACTCGCCATATATACGGGAGATATTACGCTGTTCGAGTGTGTCTCTCTACCCTCACCACAGTCCCATGACACTCGGCCACGAATAGAGAGTGTAAACTTTCTCAGGAGCCCTTAAACCATTTGTCTTCTGTCAAACATAACTGCATTTATGAAACTGCCAAGTAATTCTATTTTTTATTTAGCCTGTACTTTCCTACTTCTGGGCTATTGTCTGCCCCATCTTCTTCTAAGTATTCTTTTCTTGAACCACCTCGAACCAGCCCTTTCAGTCTGGGTCATCTTGCTACCTCTTCCCAGATTGTCTCGATGGCGTCATCCATCCTCAGGCATCCACTTTATCGAGACCCATTTTAGCCTGGCAGCCATTTTTGCTACGTCTTTGGTCCTAGTTTTTAAACGCAGCGTGGTGGTGTTCTGTTAGCTCTTTCTAAAACTCCAAAATTATACCATAAAACATCATACCAATCAAGCCTATGTGAATGTGTGGTGACTGTTGAAATACTGATGTACTGAACACTGCCTAACCCCTTAGAATAGAACAGTCATGTGTTTTTGAAGTGAATTGAACAAAGTTTATCGTGAAAAGGATCTATTAAAAGGTAGTGCTGGACTTATTGGTGAGTAATGGCGACTGGTTATGTCAAATTTACACTGAAAGTGACTGTGTTTGTGTATAAAGTAAGCCTGTAAATGGTTAAGGCTGACCCCACATTAGGCATGCGCGTTCCTCGGGCGTGTGAGTAGCGCGGGCGCGTGTGGAGAAAGCACGCAGCGTTCGCGTCGCGTTTTTATCCCTTCGCCTGCTATCCCCGCCGCGCCGTCCGCTGTTGTTTCAGACAGGCGGCAATACGCGATGCTTACGCAGCGCACACGCGACGTCCGCGTCGCTCACACGCCTGAAGAACACTCATGCCTAATGTGGGGGACGCCTTAGACTGACAGATGGTATGCTTAGCCTCTAGAGTTGCAGGCTGCAATGTCGATTTTGACTTTTATTCCGTAGACATAAGAATGGCATTATTATTATTATTAATTATTATTATGAGCCCGTCATGTCCCACTGCAGGACAAAGGCCTCCACTCCGTTATTCCACTCTTTTCTGTCCTTAGCCACTTCTGGCCAGATGGCATTAAAAGCAAAAAAGTGGTTACAGTTCCAACTATTTATTGCAGCCATCATTTGTCATGTTGGCAACGCAATAAAAGTCAAAATCGGTTGAACGGACAGCAAAACAAAGTTTGTTTAAATGTGTAATATTATTTTGAATAGACTATAGGTACTTGCCAGGTAAATCATTACACTACTATTGCTGCAAGGATGGTGCGGGTGACAGCTGTCGAATTCATACAATGTAGCTCTACCTATCCATTTCTTCTATTTTAACCCCTCGAGCGCCAGGGGTTCATTGACCCGGAAAATTGCACTGTTTACGTAAATCACCAAAATAATAATAATAAAAAATAAAAATTCTGATTTTTTCGAAATTTTTTTTTTTGGATATGTATAGAATAATATGTACAGAAACCAAAATTTTCGGCCAAATAACTTTCGTACAAAACGAAAATTAAGCGTTTTTCAAGGACATCCAAGTTGTACTACGTATGTACAATCGGCGCTCGAGGGCTTAAATATACATATTTTTTGTCCTGCTGTCATCCTACCCGTGCTATATATAAGAGACCTTACCTTAGACTTGTTAAAAAATAAAAGGCCTGTTCCGACATTTGAGAAAGACCCTAGAACGTAACTTGGAATGAATCTGAAAGAAACAATAAATTCATTTAGGGGTCCGGTGTAGTTGTAGCTATTTTAGTAGTAGCTACACAACACCGGACAAGCCGTTAAATACTCAAAATACAAACATCAAACAGGCCTTTTATCTTTTACAACTTTGGGATCTATTCGGCAAGCAAGCCATTTGTTGGTGCGTTTCTGCGTAGCTAATTTAGCTAAATTAAAACATTTATTTGTAGATATCCAATAAGTAACTGTCTTACTTATTCCATTAGTTATTTTTAATTCGTTTTACAATACTGTATCAATGAAATTGTATGTATTGAAGTTATATCTTTTTTTGCCTTAAGCCTCTGAAATACTAAGGGACAGAATGTCCCCAAACATGACTTGCAACACTCAATCTAACAACATTTCATGGTGGACATCCCATCTATTCGCTCATAACGTTTTGGGAACACATTCATTGTGTGTACAGCTAAGGAGTGGAGTTCCCTGCCAGAGTCTGTGTTTCCTGATAAATAGAATTGTATGACTTAATTCCGCCATCTCCTTTTAACCATCTTAAACTCGACGTATGGCGAGTTTGCACCCTTACGTTGTTGAAACCTCAACAAATCACTTTACACCGCGTACATCAAAGGACTGGAACAATTTCCCAGCTGCGATCTTCCAGTCCACTAATTATAATTTGAGTGTCTTCAAGGCTAGAGTGAATAGGCTCTTTATTCATTAAACCCCAAGCGAACGCCGGCGTTCGCGCACCTATTGTCTTTCTATTGTGTCTGTAATTTCCACGATTGAAAGGTTAATAAACTAGTGCGCCTCACCATCAACGACTGCATCACAGCTTACCTTCAGGTGGGATCGCAGTCAAGCACTAGTTTTCACGTGACGCGAGAAATGTTGTTGGACAATTTGACAGCATTGCGTCATGTTGGGGGACAATTTGTCCACAAAAGTATCAGAGGCTTTATTTTATTGATTGATGTATGTACAGAATGTTCTGAATAACTACGAGATTGTACAGGGTGTGTAGAATAGTACCTATATTAAAAAAATATATAAGCTGAAAAAAAAAATATACTAAGGACCTGTGCACACCACGTGTTCTAAACGCGACGTTGACGTGCGTTTGTGCGATACAAACGCGATACGTACTACCTTTAACAGGATAAAAGAGCGCCGTCGACGCACGTTTCTAAAACGCGCGTCAAGGGCGCGTTTGTAAAATGGGGTGTGCAGGCCCTAAGAAGGATGTAAGTATTCCTGGTGTTGTAATTTTAAAAATTAATTATGATAACTATTAGAATGTATGATTGTAAATATCGAACTTGTTATTGCCCTGTTGGGTTTTGGAGATCAGATGGCAGTCTTCCATGGTAAATTTCCGCCAAATACTGAGTACATTTTGTACTAGGCGTTTGGTGGGGACGACTTAGGACCGAAACTGCGTTAAGCGGCCGCCCGCGGTTCCATACAAATGTGATCCGTCGCGGCTCGCTGCGCGGGCTCCAGTCGCGGGCAGCCACGCTCCGCGCCCGTTTTGCTACGTAATAATACATTTAGGGCCAACGCTGCGGTAAGCGGGCGCACGCGCGGGCACCCGTCGCGGTAACCGGACTATTACCTGCTCAGTGTCGCTAGTTCAACTTTAACGGTGTGCATCTAGTCGTGTCGATGGAGAACTTAATATTTATTACGTAGTAAGACTGGGGCCTGGCTACCCGCGACGGTTGCCCGCGCGGGTTCCCGCAACAGAGCACTTTAGTATGGGACCGCGCGGGGCCCGCTTAATGCAGAACTGTATTTTTTTTTAAGACATTGTATAACACATGGTGTAAGGGACAGCTCTGTTTGTATGGAGAGGCCGATTTTTCAAAAGGTTTGTGGAAGGTTGTTCCATTTTGTCTACTAAGCAAGCCCTACGTAGGGCTATCCCTTACACTCAGTATATCATAACTGATTGATACTTAAGGCCTGAAAAAAAAATTGTAGCCAGATCTGTTCCTAATTTCCTAGCAATAGCTTTATTACTTCCATGTACGAATTATATACTTAGTTTTTAAGATCTAAAAATGTATCGTCTGGACTGAATATCCATGTTATAATGTAAATTAGTGTTGATATGGATATATATTGCTATATGTGTAAATAAAAGTATAATTTTATACTGCATTATGACTTTTTTTGTTTAACTACCCTGCCCTACTGGTGAGCATAGGTTGTTTTTGAAACGAAAATCCTAATGAATTGAATAAATGGCGTAGTGTCCTCTGGACTTACTGCAAAATGCCCAGTAGGTACAATAATATATTCCACAGCTTTCACATAACGCCATGCCATCTTGTCCCAACCAAGCAGAGTTGAGAGTGCTATGAGTACTAGACAACTGATGAACCTAACTTATATTTCTAAATACCAACAAATTATAAATAAAATACACCGTCTGGGTGTACCTATACATAAGAAATAAACATGCTCATCACACAAACATTTGTCTTGGATCGAAGCCACAACCTCTAGCAGTCAGGGCCACGAACCCCTAGACCAACAGGCCAGTCAACGTGATCGTGAACCGAGTATACCTAAATGTAAGTTAAGTAAACCCATTCGCGAGCAGTGGCAAAATATTTGCTATGATTTTTCAAATAATACGCTGAAATTACGTATTACACGTTCGGTTCGCGCTCGCCATTCGCCTCTATGATATATAGTCTTAACACAGTATCCTACAGGCGATTCAATCCAATTGCGAAACGATGCGAAGTGAATGTAAGCAAGTAAAAATTTATTTGCTTAAATTTATTTACCTAAACCATGGTACATCTATTTTATCATCATATTGCATTCAATACACTAATGAAATACAAGTTCTAGGATGTTCAACCGCATATGCAAAAGAATATGTAATTTGGTTATATGTAATGTAATCGACTAACTTCACCAAATAATAAAATCTAGTTGAACGTCTCTACTGGACATCACTAGTAATGTCAAATAGCAGACAAGGGGAAAAAAAATGTTTGTTTACAAATTAAAATAAAATTAGTCATAATATTTGGTTTTTGAACAGTTTATAAATTAAAATTAAGAAGAAATATTATACAGTAAGTAATTTTGACGTTTTCCACTCACAAAAGTTTAATAAACAAACCATTTTCAATACTTATTTAGGACACCAATGTTGGATTCTATTATTTAACATTTCAATCGTGGTAATGGTAATTAATTGACACTATAGAAAGACAATGGGTGTGGGAATATAATAATATTATTTAAACCGAAAGCCGGCGTTCACACATCCCATCCATATAATATTGTAACAACAAGATATAATATATCTATGATAAATGTTATATTTTATGATTGATAAATAATTATTGTACATAATTTATTATAACTACATTGATAATATCAATTATAGTGATTATTATTATTTTCTTATTATTAATTCATTGATTTCAGACATAGTCCATAAGTGCCTACACAAAATTAAAATCAAATAAAACTTTAAAAAAATAGACATTAAAATTACAAGTCTATTTTATTCTAATAGCTTTTAAGGATACCATTTTAAAAGACAGGCCAGTCACAGAAAAATATCATATCAATCAAGAAGGTTTGATTAAAATGGCTAACAGAATCCTATTTGAAGATGATATTATTGACCAAAGAGTTAATAAAAGTAACGAACTCAATTTAAATCAAGAATTAAAAATGAAAGAAGAAAACCTAGCAGACGGAGATATCTGCCATCTGAGTCAAAGTGAAGAAGAAAGTCAAGACTCTCTGGAAACTGCAGAACTTGACAGTAATGTGATTATTCTCGGCACTAAAGTAAGTAAAAGAATAGAAACTCCGAACGATCAAGACAGTAACGTTTCTCAGGAAGACGGTTATATGACTCAAGCTGAGGATAATAATTCCCAAAAAGAAAGTAATATTTCTCAAGACGGCGACTCGTCTCAAGAAGAAAGCAATGTTACCGTACTTGGTGAGGGTAAGCCAAAGAACAAGAGACGCATTAAAACCGAGTTGGAATGGCTACTGTTGGATACAAAGAGGAGTCGTGAGGGATCTGAGGAGGACTACGATGCATTTGGTGATGACAGTACGTTATTTAGAAAGTATAAGTTGAGGAAAACTGAGCAAACGTAAGTTGGTTATGCATTCATTTTAAAATAGCATTTAGTTCATTAAATTGATTGTATCTGAAAGGTTAAGTTTTTTGCTAATAAGATTTATTTTGGAAAATCGAAGGAAATGGAGTATGTACATTTACATCTACATTAATATTATAAAGAGGTAAAGTTTGTATTTTTGTTTGTAGGACGTAATCTCTTGAAGAACTAGTCCAATTGCTAGTATTTTTTCAGCGAGCTTTATTTCTGGGTGATTATATTTTATGTATGCAGGCGAAGCCGCGGGCAAAAGCTAGTACTTTAATAAGATTACACAATTCCGGAGAATTTTGCCATTTCTGCCTACTCCCAAATGGAAAAGATGTGATTTTCCAATTTCATATATGAATTCTATCGGAACTTTTATTTATTTATTATTTAGAGGTAAGTAGCGAAAGGTACTGGAGTGGCGACCGCACACCGTTAAACGTAGCGTTGGAAGGCTTCCCACAAGGTGGACCGCTGGCCTTGTGAGTGTCGCGGGAATGCGGTGGATGCGAGACTGACAGGATCGATCGTTGTGGCGACGCTTGGAGGAGGCCTATTTCTTACAGTGGACGTCTTTCGGCTGAAATGATGATGATGAAGTGGCACAGTGTGTCAAGTCCCATATACCTCTGTTGAAAAGGGAGGATTCTCTAACCAGTAAGGTGTTGTGTCTGGTCCGGGCGACTGGCCAATAGTTGGTTTGGAGCTGTTATACAGGGTTATTTGTAACACTAACAACCTTGCAGGACTGTATTACTAAAATCATAAACAACAACTATAGTCCTATGACTTTTTACAAAACATAACACATGTACCAAAAACAAACCTTCAAGATTTCGTTGTTCTATCTAACACATTTCAACTCTGTATCTACTTACAGCTCCCGCGCACTGTTCTAGTAATAATAGTCCCGCGCACTGTTCGAAACATTGTCATCACACCTAGCAAGCATTCGCACCATTTCCGTGTACTCGACATTAGAATATTGATACACCATCATGTAAAGATAATTACGTCCGCACTGCCGAATTTCGCTACAAGAACACATGACGCGACGCAAGCGCATCACGACCGACCGACTACTGAGGGTCGCCCGTAAATAGGTCAAGTTCATGTTCAACTACCCTCCACTATTGTACTGTCGCTTGCTTCGCATAGACTTCGTAATATTTAGAACGTACAATTTAAATATTTTTATTTTTATATGAAAATCTGATGAACTAAAATATGACACATTTTTAAAAGTCATAGAACAAAAGTTGTTGTTTATGTTCTTATCATAGTCCTAAGAGGTTGCTAGTGTTTTACAAATAACCCTGTATATGTTTTAATAGTGCAGATAACTCTAATACTGCAATACAGAATTTTGTAGTTTATTCTCTATGTGGCTCATTGAATTATAGCCATGATCTCTTGCCGAGAGGAGGCCTGTGTCCTAGCAAGGGCATTCTGATTATATAGGGTGACTGGTAATTAGTGACCGATACTCATACACGTGATTGTACTCATGATTACTGACAACTTTCCCAAACAATTTTTTTTATACTCATCAGTTATATAACAATAACAAATCAGCTGTTTGAAATTCGCGCGCGCCCGAGAAATGGCAATGAACTTACTATACTCCATTTGTTTAGGTAGTTAACTAAATGTAAACAATCTAAACTGTCTTTTATCTAAAAAATTTATTTAAAAATGTTTACATTTAGGTATTTACCTAAACTGATGTCAGGTAATTAACTAAATTTAAATGATCTTTGTATGTCTTTTATACAATTTATTTTAAATAAAAAGACATATCAAGATTGTTTACCTTTAGTTAACTACCTAAAAAGATGGAGTATAGTAGTAAAGCGCCTCACGTCCCCCCCCCCTCCCCCGCCTACACCACTCCCTTTGCCGTATAGTAGTGACGTGGATAATAATATCAGTTACCACGGAAACCAACCACAAATTTTGTTATTGTGATTAAACTAATGTGTATAAAAAAAAAAGTTTCTTTGGGAAAGTTTTTTATAATCATGAATACAATCACTTGTAAAAATTTCGGTCACTAATTACCAGTCACTCTATATATTTGTCTCTTGTTATAACTAGTAGCTTTTACGTGCATTTTTCTTCAGATGAAAATAGATGCCCGTGTCACGCAGTGATACAGTAGCATTCTACTGCTGAAAGTAATTTTAATATTGATCTTGAAGTTTTTGAGTTTATTCATTACAAACAAAATTACAAATCATTGCTCTTAATATTGTAAAGGCGAAAGTTTGTGATTGTGTGTTTATGGCTACTTCAAGCTTTTTTTTTTCGATGGGAAAAATCATCTTATGCCAACCCTCGCTCTTGGGCGGAGCGGGAGATAGTGTCAAACTCTTACTGACTAAAAAACCCATCCCGTTCCTTCAAGCCTTCATACCGGGGCTCGAGCCGAACGGCTGAACGAATTTCGATAAAATTTTGCGTATGGGTAGATTTTGTCATCTGGAATATCACACAGAATATTATCTGACTCCAACCACCTTAAATTCGTTAGTTTTTCTTTTTTTGTTGCTAATGTCTCATTTATTGACAGTTGTAATTTTTTTTTTTCTAGCTTTTTTTTATATAGCCTCTTTTTATAATGTAAATGGAAGAACACTGTAGACTCCACAAAATTCTTAGATTACTTCATATTTTGACTCACTTTTTTAAAATGATTATTTTTATTATGCTTTTGAGTACAACATAGACCGGTTTACACTGTTCTTAAATAATACATATTAATACTGTAATATGGAAATATTGTAAGAACAGTAATTTTTTTTAAAGAGTAACCATGTAGTTTCTTGCTGGTTCTTCTCCATAGAATATGACCAATTTGAAACCGTGCACTAGCTTCTGACGTTTTATAAGTGCCCATGTAGGCCTATGAGAAATAAAATAATTTTGAATTTCTTTTTATCTTTTTAACACTCGAGTATGTTCCCTTTCTCTTTCTATTATTACAGATCAGCAGAAATGTCAACTTATCAAAAATTTCTTATTACAGAATTTCATACAAGGAACCAGCAGATATTAAACCAAAACGACGCATCAGTGAAGACGAGTCGGACCTGACCTGTCCCGTGTGTAAGGAAGAGTTTGGAAATAAAGTCACACTACTCAACCACATTCGGATCCACAATAAATCTGTGCACGGTTACACCTGCTCACTGTGCTCTGACAAATTCGACAGAAACGTGGACTTGATAGCCCACAGGCAGAAGCACAATGGAGAGTCTTTCCTCTGCCAGGAATGCAAACTAGCCTTCTCAAACTACTGCGACTACCTACAACACAATTACGACCATCTAACCCAACCACACTTCAAATGCACAGAATGCGGACTGCGCTACCGAAAATCAGTCTACAAACAACACGTTAGGACACATTTTGAAAACATACGAACTTGCCACTTATGTCCTTTCTCCACTAACAGCAAACACGAACTACAGACACATTTAAATCAACACAACAATAAACACACTTGTGTAGAATGTGGTAAAGTGTGTAACAGCAAGTCGCATTTCGATTACCACATGAGTGTGCACACTGGAGTCAGAAAAGTGCAATGTCTTTACTGCGGTGCATGTTTTCATAACAAAAATGCTAGGAACGTGCACACAAGAACGCACACTGGTGAAAAACCTTTTAGTTGTGATATTTGTGGGCATAAGTCTCGGCAATGGTCTGAGCTTACACGCCACAAAGAAACGCATACAACGGAAAAGAAATATGTATGTGATTTGTGTGGAAAAAAGTATATACATAAAGAGTATTTGACTATACATATGAGGTCTCATACTAAGAAGAGTTTGTATAAGTGTCCAGAGTGTGGTGACGCGTTTATCAGTGTGGGTGGGCTCAAGACCCATACTATGTATAAGCATACTAGTGAGAGGCCGGTCGAGTGCGCGTTATGCGATAAGAAATTTATCAATGATAATCAGTATAGGAAGCATTGTAGGGCGAAGTATCATTTGAGGAATGTTTTTGGGCATAATATGAATGTGGAGACGAAAGAATGAATTGAATGATTGTAGACTTTGTGTCAATATCATTAATTCAGCCGAAAGATGTCCACTGTTAGACCAAGGCCTCCCCCAAGCAGCTACTGTGCGTTTAGCATCCGTCGGATTCGCGCAACCCTCACCAGGTGCACAGGCCAGAATCTGTCGGTCTCATCGACCAACTGTGTGTACTGCCACTTAAGTTTGGCTATTCTTTGGACTATGTCGCTGTCGGTATCCTTGGTTCTACTGCAGATATTTTCATTCCTGATTTGATCATGCAAGGAAATTCTTAGCATAGCCCGACCCATTGCCTTAAAGTGACTTTTTGCCTTCAGATAAGGCCTGTTGTGAAAAAAGCACATACAATTGCCGCCACAGATCTTGAGCGCTGGCTTCAAGTTGCGCAGAAGTCAAATAGTCTTTAGTGGTGCAAAGTGAGACGCGGGGGCGGGGACTGTCAGTTATTGGTTCGCATCGCCATCGCGACATAGACGTCACTCATGATTCGCTCCCTACGCTGCTACGTGTATGTAACAACGACGACGATTGGCTCGCCAATGTATGGAATGCGCAAAGCGATCCCCACTCTGACGCCGAGCGCTCAAGATCCGTTTTGGCAATTGTACATGTGCAACATGTGTGTGTTATATGTTCATACATTTATTTTTTAGTTCCTTAATACTTCCTACAATGGCTTATGTTGTGGATGTAAATTTATATCACAATCATTGCGAGTCGAAGGGAGGTTGTCTTAAATAAATCACCTTTGAAACCTATATTGCCATTGAACAATTTTTAGAGGAAGTTTACCCCTTTTGCAATTATATGGGTGAACTTGGAAGATAATACTTAGTTATATTTTATTATGTAAATGTACAAACTGATATACCTAAATATGTGTTAAGGTAAAAAGTTGTTAAATGATTTTTTTTCAGTTGTTAAATTAATAGCCTTATTTAAAAAACTCGATAATTAAATAGCGGATTCTAAATTTGGTTGAAGAAAATAATCAGTGTTTAAAGTAAGCGCATTGTTATTTTTATTAATAAAGCCATTTATGTCAGTAAGTGAAAGTGTCGTAGATTTTTTTTGTAACACAATTTCAAATGTACCTAAATAAATGCATTTTGATTACTTATTTCATGTATTTTATTTTAATATTACCTTCATAAAATGGCAAGAAGGATTTTTTTATGGTTGGAAAAAATTATCCAATGACATCCCCCGCTCTTGGGCGGAGCGGGAGATAGTGTCAGACTCTTACTGACTAAAAGACCCACCTCGTTCTTTCTAGCCTTCATACCGGGGCTCGAGCTGTCTTTCGAAACTAACCCTGGCCCCAGTAGGCTTCGACCCAGCTGGGTCCCTGTTGTTGCTGACAACTCCTTGAGGCGCGCGGGAACAGTGCGCGCCGTCGACGACTTGGGCTTGGTCCGGACAGTTACCGGACGGCCGGACAGCGAGCTACCCATTGCTCACTGTCCGCAAGCCCGCGCCTACGGTGGCCGGAAATTGGGATCAGAGTCCCGGCGGCGGCGGCGGCGGCGGCGAGAATGCCGTTGCCTGATGCGGTCGGCCTTCTCCTTGGCGAGCATTACTGCTTCTCAGAAGTCGGCGACCGCCTGCCACTCCTCTTCGCTCCGGACCATGGCCTCGACCAAGGCTCGGCGCAAGAGGTCTCCGCCGCCGATCGCCCCCACGAGGGCACGGCGATGCTCCGCCCAGGCAGGGCACACCTCGACTGTGTGCTCTACCGTGTCCTCCGGGCGTTCCGCGCAGTGGCGACACATGGCAAGAAGGATGGCGACTACTGGTATGACGACGAAGAATAAAGAAGTATCGAATATTAAATAACATGTTGCGCAGACTTAGGGACGTAACTATCAGCCGTATAAGCCAATGACAAAGGGCCTTCAGTTTATCGCAAGTTCGCAACTCGTGATACCGGTTCAGTGCTATAATAGTAGGTAGGATTAAATTTAAAAAAAAAAAGGATAAATGTTTTAGGGTTCCGTACTTCAAGGAAAAAACGGAAGCCTAAGGGCCGACGCTGCGTTACGCGGTGGCCCTGCGAAAGTACAATGTCGCGGCTCGACGCACGGGCAATCGCGCCCTGCGCCCATTTTGCTACGTAATAATAGATCGTCACGACTACATGCACACCGTTAAAGTTGAATTACGCTACGGAGACCGCCGCACACGACACAAGTGCATTGTATAAGACGGGTGCACGCCCGGGCGCCCGCTTAACGCAGCGTTGAGGATCACTTTGTTTCCTGTCTGTCTAACAATGCCCTATACCTATCTTGGGAGTGCGTGGAGGTATCGAGTTGAAATTAAAACCATATAGTCAGGCCTGTCTAAAAAACCTACCTTTCTACACGCAAGGGAATCAAAATTCAAAGGGTACTTTCTGAGTCAGGCAAAACAGGCTTTTCCTTATTAGTAATATGAGATAGACAAAATGATGGCACGTAAAAGAAAATCTCTGGGAGTTTCTTCGCACTATCTACAAATGTTCGAATGTACGTAGGTACATATAGTAATTGCTTTGTGTGAGACATGTATAAGATTTATATTCTTTTTAATCACATTAATAAAAAACAGTTTTGAATGTGTGTTTGTACATTATTTCTTCATGCTCGAACTGTTGAACGGATTTCGAAGAAACTTCGTACGTGAGCAGACTACACTTTCTACTCTTGTCTTGGGAGAATGGTCCTTTGGGATAACGTTCAACTATCAAGCAGGTGACACCAGGCAGTGGCTGCTGCACTTGAATAATAACAAAAACAAAGCAATTGTTTATTCTACTTGCTAGCAGCACTTACAACAACAAGCTAACTAGAACAGCAGGTGAAGCTTTATTTTTTATCTTGAATGGCCCCCTCTCGGTGGTCAACCTATGAGGTTGTCAACTGCTTAATCCGAATAGAAACAGGCGAAGAATCGAGTTTTCTAAAACAATATGTCTCAATTGAATTTAAAATCTGCAATCTATCGACTAAAGTATCTAAACAGATTTCTTAGTCTGTGCTTCAAAGCCGTGCAAGCACAACACTAGTATTTGTCAAAACTGAGAAAAAAAGGCCGAGTAAATATTTTTCAGCCCAAAAATTATACAAAATACCGGTAATTATGAAGATTTTGTGTGAATGCGTGTGTCATAAGAATTAAATATTGAAGATTTAGCCTCAAAACGACACCATATTGCGTTAGACGCCCCCCAAGCGCAGGTAAGTCTTGGTATTTCAATTTTGTATTTCTAACCTTTAAACCAATGTTTTCGCGCGTAAAATCCCATTAGAACTGTTTACAAACATTAGATTACGATTATTTATCAAATTAATTGTGTTAAATATCGATTTTAGAAAGCATTGCATTAATTATCGGCGCAGTGTTATTCTGGAAATCGCTTCGTTAACGCGATCGAGCTTGTTGCATTTGATATGGCATTATGAACTTTATGCTGTGTAATAATAAGGTCTAAGTTGTGTATTCGATGTAGCTGCGATATAGTTTTCGGAATAAGACTGCGCGACTGGTTATTGCTTTTCGGCTGTACAAGTCGTTAGGGTTGCCAGTTGTGCGTAATTTACATTAATTTTGGGAAAATATTTTCTAATAAGTTAATGGTTAGAATGTGTTGCTATGAGGTTTTGTCTTGTTTGTTTGTTAAACCATGTTTTAATGTGTATTCGCGCTTGGAATAATGGGAACAAGTAGAATAGCTCAATATTGAAATAATAATAATAATTAATTATTATCACAATTATGTTTACTTTTAAAAATCAGTATATTTACGTCGCACATTAAGTTAAGCCTTAAGTTTAGAATTATTTTCCTATTGCCCATTAAGGTCCGGCACTTAGAATAACTGTTATGCCTTGCAAAATTCAATTTTATATAACTTAACAAAAAATTCTATTAGAACTTAAAATAAAAATAAACATTATCTCACTTGAAAAAATAAATAAAATGTGGTAAGTAAATTACATATTTAGTATGGTATCCCTAAATTTAAAAATTGCTATTTGGTTGGTATGGAAGATTAAAAAATGTAGATCAGAGCAATATCACTACATAAATCAATTAACCTATTGAATACCATAATTAGAAACACAATAGAAAGACTATCAGAGAGTGAATCCGGCATTTGCTTGGGGTTTAATGAATCTACACTTTTAAAATGAAGAGGTAAAGTTTGTTTTTTTTTGTTCGTAGGAGGTAATCTCCGAAAGAACTGGTCTGATTGCAAAAAATTTTTCACCGATAGAAAGCTGCTTTATTCCTGAGCGACATAGGCTATATTTTATGTAGGCGGGTGAAGCTACAGGCTCGATCCACCTCCCCTATACTGCGTATGCTAACGATGCTCATTGCGCTCGTGGAGGCCAGCTCCGGATTGGATTTGTTTGCTGATGAATGGAAGACAATATTATTACCAATTTGAACCGTGTACTAGCTTCTGACGTTTTATAAGTGCCCATGTAGGCCTATGTGAAATAAAAAAACTTGAATTTTGAATTTTTTTTTAAATTAGTAAGCTTGCGATTCTGTGAGAAAACAGAGTTTTCACTCTGGTTTGACGTAATTTAGTGTTAATGGCTATTTTGCTGTACTAAATAAATAATAGAAGTAACCAATTCACTCTTGACTTAAATACCCCCCAGGTTGTATTTATCAAGAAACAGCTGTATCGTGTACAATGAATATGTTCCCAAAACGTTTTGTGCGCACCGTGTACTGGTGGCGCATCGTCGTACGTATCTGCAGGTCATGCAAATATATATTTCCGGAATCAAACGGAATGGCCGATCGTTCAACTTCTGCACTACCCGAAAATACAATTTTAATAAACAATAAATTAGTATACATGTGGGATGGTAGGAGAAGCAGAGGCAGACCAAAGACAAGATGGATAAGCATTGTGTGAGGAGTGATATGAAAGAAAAAGGAGTTAGTGATAGCGTGACGGGTGACAGGACAGAATGGAAGAAAACAACGTGCTGCGCCGACCACAAGTAAAACGGGGTAGAGGCAGGAAGATGATGACGAGATAATATTATTAATTATTTTTTATTACAGGAGGGGATCCTGCCTCACCATGGGACCTTGCTGTGTGGAAGGGTGCGATGTTACATCTGAAGATACATACTATTTTGAGTAAGTATGCTTTGACGGTAATAAAATTTTACAGCAGGCAGTTAGGAAGCATTTTCTCACCTTCTGGCTTCGGAGGACACGGTGGAGCATACCATGGAGACAGGGGCGTAGCTACTGCCGAATCAGCCGAATCAATGATACGGGGCCCCCAAGCTTTAGGGGCCCCGTGTAAAGTTTCGTAACATGTTATCCACAACCTTAAATTCTCTTATCGATAAGGGATGCGTAGGTAATGAATAATTACTAAAAAATGATAAGATTTTCTATTTTTATAGCTCGCTCCGTTTGTTCTAGCATTCTCTAGTCTCTACATAAGATCATAAAAAAAACTTGATCTCTCTTCTATATCAAAATGCTCCTATAAACGAGCTCATCGCTCTCGGTTTTACATAATGACGTGGACGAAATCTATTCAGTTAGCATGGTTATCTCTGTCGTAGCTTACCGCGTCTCATGGTTCTGTGCCAGTAGGGCCTACATTGTAAAATAACCTTGATAACTTTTGATATGGGGCCCCTTTGGGAATACTAAGCTACGCCACTGAGTGAAGGTGTGCCCCGCTTGGGCTCAGCACCGCCGTGTCCTCGTGGATCGGCGGCGATTAACCCCTCTTTCCCCTAGGTTCCCAACCAGCAGGCTTCTCCGTCGCAAGTGGCTGGAGCTGATCCCCATCCCGGGCAAGCTGCCCCTGGGTACGGTGGTCTGCAGCAGACACTTCAGCGAAGAAGACTATGAGAGCATCAGGGGCAAGGTGCGCTTGAAGAGGAAGGTCGTGCCCAGCCTGTATTTGGAACAGGTAATATATATAAGTACATTACGGGGTTATTCGTAAAACACTGGCAACCCCTCAGTACTATGTTACTAACATCATAAACAACCACTTTTGTTCTATGACTTTTTATGAAAACAATATACACCAAAAATTTTTAATTAGTACACATACTTAAAGGGCTTATTAGAAAAGCCCTTGTTATTTTATAAGTAAAATCTCAATAAATAATATTCTCTCTCTCTGGCGTCTAATGCCCGCTATGACTTGCCGTGACTTGTGTTGTACTTAGTGTCTGTGGGGCAACTTGTAGCCTTTCTTAAATTTTTTGGGAAAAAAATAACATGGTGTAAAAATTGTTGGAATCGATTCAGTTACTGATTCTGAACACACTATATTCAGGGTTCGTATATACTAAAAAAATGTACATTAAGTGGACACTAAAATAAATTCTTTTTTTCAGAGACCCACAACACCATCACAAATCCCGCTCCCACCAACCCCACAACCACAAATTACATCACCATCCCCAAAGTCACCAAAGTCCCCACTTTCCCCGTCATCCCCCCTCTCACCCCCAAAGGTAGACCCCTGTGACTCCACCACGGTGTCTGTGCCATCACCCATCGATGCTGAGAAGATGATAGACATTGATATACAGAGGAGGGTAGCGGGATCTGTAACGACTATGTTGAAGACACGGAATGGCGTTAGCGAAGATAGGAGCGTTGGTAAAAGGTGAGTTTTTATTTCACAAGTCCTGTGAACCTGTGGTGTGTGTGGTGGACCCCTGTGACTCCACCACGGTGTCTCTGCCATCACTCAGTGATGCTGAGACGATGATAGACATTGATATATAGAGGAGGGTAGCGGGATCTGTAACGACTATGTTGAAGACACAGAATGGCGTTAGCGAAGATAGGAGCGTTGGTAAAAGGTGAGTTTTTATTACACAAGTCCTGTGAACCTGTGGTGTGTGTGGTGGACCCCTGTGACTCCACCACGGTGTCTCTGCCATCACTCAGTGATGCTGAGTAGATGATAGACATTGATATACAGAGGAGGGTAGCGGGATCTGTAACGACTATGTTGAAGACACGGAATGGCGTTAGCGAAGATAGGAGCGTTGGTAAAAGGTGAGTTTTTATTACACAAGTCCTGTGAACCTGTGGTGTATGTGGTGGACCCCTGTGACTCCACCACGGTGTCTCTGCTATCACTCAGTGATGCTGAGAAGATGATAGACATTGATATACAGAGGAGGGTAGCGGGATCTGTAACGACTATGTTGAAGACACGGAATGGCGTTAGCGAAGATAGGAGCGTTGTTAAAAGGTGAGTTTTTATTACACAAGTCCTGTGAACCTGTGGTATGAGTGGTGGACCCCTGTGACTCCACCACGTTGTCTCTGCCATCACTCAGTGATGCTGAGAAGATGATAGACATTGATATATAGAGGAGGATAGCGGGATCTGTAACGACTATGTTGAAGACACAGAATGGCGTTAGCGAAGATAGGAGCGTTGGTAAAAGGTGAGTTTTTATTACACAAGTCCTGTGAACCTGTGGTATGAGTGGTGGACCCCTGTGACTCCACCGCGGTGTGAGAAAATGATAGACATTGATATATAGAGGAGGGTAGCAGGATCTGTAACGACTGTATTGATGACGATTGGATGATTTAGAAGCTAACCACACTTATAATTTTATCAAATTTCAGCACGGTCCCCATCTCAGCGACAGCGCCAGCCTTAGACCATAAGGAGGACATAGAAGACATGATCACGAACTACCACATCAAGAACAAGGTGCCCAACCCAGCCCTGCTGGCGGACCTGCTGCCGCCCACGCTGGCGGGCGTCGGGCTCATGCCGCAGGGGCAGACGGTGCCGGTGGAGTTTGATGTAAGTCACCCTCTCCCATCCCGCGTGGTGGATTACGGCCCATTCCCTCTCCTAGACAGGAGGCCTGAGTCCCAGCAGTGGGAACATTAAAAAAGGCTAATTATGGTATTATAATATTATGCATCTTGTCTTGTTTGTAAGTTGTCTCGTCTTGTTGTCTCGTCATCTGGTTCGTTTGACTTATATTTGCTAGTAGTACACCGCAGACTATACTTACCGGCACGGATCTTGAGCACTGGCTTCAAGTTGCGCAGAAGTCGAATATTCGGTCTCTTTAGTGGTGCGAAGTGAGACGCGGGGCCGGGGAGTGTCAGTGATTAGCTCGCCGCGCCATCGCGTCATAGACGTCACTCGTGATTCGTTCCCTGCGCTTGTTGCATGTATTTAACAACGACGACAATTGGCTCGCCAATGTATGGAATGTGCAAAGCGATCCCTACTCTGACGCCGAGCGCTCAAGATCCGTGCCGGTAATTGTACGTCCTTTTTTAGTTTAAGTTCTTATGTTCCATCCCAAGGTTGTCTGGAAGACATCGCTGTCAGTGATAAGACCGCCATTGTACCATAGATTTACGTTTCTGTGAAATTGTTAGTATTTTATTTATTTATTTATTTAATCTTCATGCAACAAAAAGTACATAGGCGGACTTAATGCCTTAGGCATTCTCTACCAGTATTTTGGTGTATAATAAAGGTTATTATATTCTTCTTTCTGCCCTTGCCACCTGCCTGACTTAAGGGTTTTGTAAAAAAGTATACTAAAGATAAAATGTTTTTTTTTTATTTACAGAATGACGAGCCCATCGAGATTGAAGATAAGGAAGCTGCTCCCGTGTTTATTGAAGTTTCCGTAGATAAAGGTATGTTTTTTTTTTAACACCGCTTGATATGTCAAAAAAGCAAAAGTGTGTCAGCGCCAACCAGGAACTTGGTGATTTGATGACAACGATGATTGGTGGGGAAAATCATCCATTGACCACCCCCGCTCTTGGGCGCAGCGGGACATAGTGTCAGACTCTTACTGACTACAAAACCCACCCCGTTCCTTCAAGCCTTCATACCGGGGCTCGAGTTCCCTTTCGGATTACCCTGGCCCCAGTAGGCTTTGACCCGCATGGGCCCTTGCTGTTGCTGATAAATCCTTGGGGCGCGAGGGAACAGTGCGCGCCGTCGACGACTTGGGCGCGGTCCGGACAGTTACCGGACGGTCGGACAGCGAGCTACCCATTGCTCACTGTCCGCAAGCCCTCGCCTACGGTGGCTGGGAATCGGGATCGGAATCCCGGCGGCGGCGAGAGCGCCGTTGCCTGATGCGGTCGGCCTCCTCCTTTGCGAGCAAACCCTTTAACCGCTCGCTTCGGATTAGTCCGACGATAGTTTCCGTATTCTATTCTCCAAGGTCGTGCCTTAGCGACTGGTTACTCCATCTCGTTCAGTTCTTCAATCCCCATAGGTGACAGAAGAGCTGACGAGATGGAGTATTTGGTTGTGGATGTGCGACCCATTAATAATAATAATAATATAATAATAATATTCCACACAAGTATCACACAACGCCGTCTAGTCCCAAGCTAAGCAGAGCTTGTGTTATGGGTACTAGACAACTGATAAACATACATATATATATTTCTAAATACATACATATTATAGATAAATTACACCCAGACACAGAACAAATGATCATGCTCATCACACAAACATTTGTCCTGGGTGGGAATCGAACCCACGACCTCCGGCATAGCAGTCAGGGTCACTAACCACTAGACCAACAGGCCAGTCATTGGTTTGAAGAAAAGGCAACATGAAAAAAGAGAGATGACGCCTGAACTCTCTGTTGGCATTCGGTAATTCTGTCATTTATTCGAGTATTTTACAAAACTTGTTCCAAGACATACTTACAAGACTTTTTTTGGATAAAAATTATAAATTAAAGTTTAAAAAAAAATAATAAAGAAAAATTTTCATTACTGTGTATTTATTTGTGAGTGGCATATGGCAGAACGGCATAAAAATGTTTACCATGTCAGCTATTACATGCTTTGATTATATACTTGTCTAGATAGAGCAATGCAAACAAACGAATGCACTAAAACTGTCTCCAATTGCGAAATATGTGTGAGTGCCGCTTGCGTACTTATTGTCGTCAAACTGTCAAGGTGTGCGTGTTTAGGGATGCCTGCTCCAAATGATTAACTTTCCTTTTATCCGTTATTTATTATGAAGAAAGTTTAACAAAATAGGTTGAATGAAATAATATTTTGTAAATTAAAGAATGAAAAAAAATACATTTATTTAACACAGACTTTAAGACACCCAATTCTTTGTGTCAATAAAACAAACAAATAAAAAGTATAAAGTCCGATGTAAGACAAGACAAAAATACATTGAAAAAAATGTACAGTTTTTTATTATTTTTATTGATAGGTACGCGTTTGACCACCATCTCACCTGATGGTATGGATGACGAAATAGGCGTGTTCAAGATCGGAGAAAATCAGTAATTTTAGTTCTTTAGCCGTCGTAAACCCTTTTTTGTAAAATATAAATCATCATCAGAAAAATGTTCGGAACACACGACTGAAGTCCTGTGGGATTTCCACTGGTCTTAATTTCGAGTCTGCAGTATAATGTCTCTCCAGCAATTTGCTTGTATGGGGTCCGTAGGAAATCTGAAACCCAAAATATTAGAAAGAACTAATAAAAATACTATTTAGTGCATGACGTCATGGGTTTTATTTATTTTGTAGGTATAGATAAGTTATCATTTATTGATTTAATAAATAATGTAATTTTTAAATTGATTTATTGATATAATAATGTTCTCCTGATCGAAAGATGACGTAATAATATTTGTATTATGTCTCCCATAGTTGCGCCAAATCTCCCTAGTAAAAAACTGACAACACTGGCTAATTAGAATAACTTACAAAAAAACGAATAAAAAAATCGTGTTTCTTAATATAATAGTGGGTAAATAATAAAACTTACCGATGAAAAGTGATCTTGGTATTATTATACGGTTTTCCCACATAATTGCGGTACAGTCTGATAGCACAAACCGGCATAATTAATTACTTTTCGTGAGCACGTTATCCTTTGGTGTTTCAAATGACACTGACGTAAGGGAGAAGCGAGTCTACCAATTTTAGTAGACTTTATTTGGGCCGTTCAATAGGTGTTATTGTGGCATCTAGACAAGTTTATAATCAAAGATTATATGTAATAAAACCAATTACATAATTCGAGAATATTCCTAAACAAAAAACAAGGACAGTGCTCGAGAAACTCACTATCAGAACGGATTTCCTCTTCCAACCGCACGGTCATGATAAGGCCTTAACCACCAGGCAATAAAGTCGATTTTCAACCGCTAAATTGAAGGATAAATTGACATAATTATACATATATAATTATAACTAATAAGGTAAATTCAGTTGTCGGTCAGAGCTCTAAGAGAGCGCGTGTCTCGAAAAATGTTCGCGCTTAGGGCGGGGGAACAGGGGACTCCGTATGGTGACCCTGTTCCTCGACCCAAAAGCAGACAGAAGAAATTCATGTTTTATTGGTAAGTATCAAATCATACTAATATTTTGTCTGTAAAAAATCGTTTTTAGCGATAAGACCGCCCATTGTGACACACTATTTTAACCTTTTGACCGCCAGAGCGTAAACGCATCGGCGCCCCTCCCACGCCAAGCCACAAATTCAGCGCAAATACCTACAAAAAAAAATAGGGATTCCAACATCTTATCGATAACCAATTAATCATTGCTTTTCGACCCATATTTTTTAAATAAAATCTTACTCGTAACATCATTCTTTTATTTATTTTGACCTTATTTCGAATTCTACTATCATTAAACATCAGTTGCAAAGTTTTAAACAACGTAAAACCAGACTTTAGAAATACAAATGAAGAAATCAAACAATAATAAGGTGCATCACTAATCTCGTTCGTGACGTCATCCGCTGTCGGGAAGAGCTGTCTCTGGCGTGGCTGGCACACCTTTTAACAACTGCCTCGCATGCGAGTAGGGATGGGATATTGCGGGACATAATAATCAATAATCAAGGAGTATTTTTAAACAATTGAATCAATTTACCAATAATTATTACTCTGATTCTTCGTAACTTGGCAAACTTATGTCATCCAAGTCCTTTTGCTGTCGCACTTTTCTAATAACGTTCAGTATATTCACATAAGTTACTGAACGTTTTTCTTCTGGCACTCGATCCAGTTCAAAAGCGACCAATCTTGCGAACGGCACATTTCGTGGGTCGCTAGGTCTCGGTTGGTTAAAATCCAACGGAGGTAAATTGGAGACGTCACACCTTAATTCATTTGCGTCCCATATGCTCCGTTGATAAATTATGTTTTTTTTTTCCACAATTTTATAAATATTATGCATCAGGAATATTCAGATACGAATAGTTGCCATTAAAAAATAACTGTCGAAGTAATAGTAAACTACTTTGAATAAAATATTTCAGAAAATTGAAATATAAGTTACCTTACTTGCCCATCACTAGCTGTCGTGTCTTGACGTCCGTGGCGTGAGAAAGAACACTTTTTTACGGATTTCGATTAGCAATTTTTGATGATTGATTTTTCTAGTCAAATGTAAATAATGAATATATCTTTGTGCCATTTTACAATATTTCATTAATGTTGTTTAAAATAATAGGAAATAGAAGCACAGAAAATTTATTTTAGTATATTTATTTTGTACTTAAAAAATGTCGTTTTCTTGACGGCTGCAGACGTCGGTGGCGTGTTTGGCACGTCTTCGTTTGTCGGCTACAGCCGTCTGTGGCGGTCAAAAGGTTAATTTTAGTTTGTGACTAGATTGTGTTGTGTGAAAGTCGTAAAAAAATATGTACCGTCGCTTCCTTCCCCTTTTCAATGCTTCATGTTTCATTGTCAACAGAGGTGAGCGCAGCGGGCACCGGCAGCCAAGACTGCCTGATGCTGCTGGAGAGCGTGCAGGTCGAGGTGGACCCCTCCACCCTGCTGCTGACCCACGACGAGGACTACTACCGGGAGGAGGAGACCAAGAGCAACAAGTAAGTCATAAGCAGAGGACGGAATTAGGTAGAGTTATTCATGTACATCATTGTTTGTGTTCCATCATTTGCACTTACCAGGACTATGGAGACTCAAACAATTGCCCACTAATTATAAAACCAAAAGTCATGTAATTTAAATTACATTTTCCTCATTTTATTAATATTATGTTGTATTAATAGTCTAAGATCCGATTAAGAACGACCTTCACCGGTCTGTTTAATGGATGAAGCGTATTTTATGATGAATTTAGTGTATTAAATAATATAACGCGGGTGGGTTGCCTAAGAAATTCCTGGCCAGACTATTATTAATTAAAAATTGAAAATTTACTTTATTTTTAGAAAAATGCACAACCGTTATTCATACCAGATTTTTTGCAGACAACACTATAACATCGTGTTCGCAATGAAACAGCATTTATTTTGAAATAGAATTTGTTGTATATCAAAATAAACACACCTGTTTATACATACCTGTTTATACCTGGCAACCCATAGTTATGCCAGGAAACAAATAGGCAACCCAACATTTTTATGTTCTAAAGGCTTCACTCTACCGGTTAGTATTAAATTTATTCGTTAAACACACCGGAGCATTTAAAAAAAAAAAAAAAAAAATTGTTTGGCCAGGAATTTCTCAGGCAACCCACCCGCGTTATATTATTTAATATACTAAATTTATCATAAAATACGTTTCATCCATTAAACAAACCGGTGAAGGTCGTTCTTAACCGTATCCTCTATTATAATAGCATGAGGAAAATATAATTTAGTCAGTATACCTATTTGAGTAAAAACTAACTCGTTTATACAGGGTTATTTGTAAAACACAACAACATTGCAGGGCTACTAACATCCCAGCCGGGTCGAAGCCTACTGAGGCCAGGGTTATCCGAAAGGGCGCTTGAGCCCCGGTATGAAGGCTAGAAGGAACGGGGTGGGTCTTTTAGTCAATAAGAGTCTGACATTATCTCCCGCTCCGCCCAAGAGCGGGGGTTGTCATTGGATGATTTTTTCCCACCATAAAAAAAGGGCTACTAACATCATAAACAACAACTTTAGTTCTATGACTTTTTACAAAACATAATACATTTACCAAAACAAACCTACAAAATTTCGTTGTTCTATCTAACACATTTCAACTCTATTTAGTATTTTGCTATACCTACCTACGTCTGTATGACGCGACGCAAGTGCATCAAGCACCCCCGCCGCCCGATCCCCGCTCCCCTCCGCTATTGTACTATCGTTTGCTTTGCATAGACTTCGTAATACTTAGAAAGTCATAGAACAAAAGTTGTTCATGATGTTAGTACCTTAGCCTCATATTCTTTCAGCTGATGCTCGACTTTCCCAAATAACAAATGAAGGATAATTGATGTCAAAAATGTAACAACAAATGTTATTGTTTAACATCATTGGCACTAGATTTAGCTAGGCAACCTATGCGCAATGTCTTAATGAACGCATTACCTAGCATACTTATACTATTTATCATAATTAAATAACTGATAAGGGAAGAGATGTCTATCGGATCTTAGATCATTTACAAATAACCCTGAAAAAATACCCGCTCTTCCCTACTCCACCATACTCTACCCTACTCTACCCTACCCTATCCTATCCTACTCTACCCTACTCTACACTATTCTACACTACTGTAATTGAAGGAACACGGGTGGGATTTAGTCTGTAAAAGTCTGACACGCCCTTCTTCTCTTCTGAGTAGGTACACTCTTGCCAGAGTGGTCGTGATCATCACTGTGAATCACGATAAGTGATCATCCTTGTAATGCGGCGCCATTCATCGCGGACTGTAGCTTTCTGGGTACATTCATAAACCGGGCACTTAGTTGCGGCCTTGATCTGGTCTGTCCATCTCATTGGTGATGACAAGCCTTTACCGTAACCTAATGGCGATGACGATATATTTCACTATGTATTAGTGTATTTTTACGCTGTTTGCAAATCGTCCGTTGCGCTCGGCCCCTCCGGGCATGGACTTATGCGTCGATGCACTGCGCGTAGTGATGGCGTTGTGTTGACTGAGGCTAAATAGCTTAAAACCGGTTTCTGTTACTTTTATGTTATTTTTTGTAGGTACACTGAACACATATTTACTGTTTTATCACATATTTATGTTTTATTTTCACACTAATGTAATGTAGTGTTGACACTAATTGTAAATTCTTTTCTATCCGTTCACTACTAATAAGGGTTAGTTGAAAACCAGCGTCAGACAACTACCTCGTAGTTTTCTGGCATTTTGCTGAACTGGTCCTTTTTTTGGCGCAAACTTGTGATATACAATGTTACTTTTTATTTATTTTTTTTGTTTTGTGTTTGTCTTAAGTTTTTGTTGTCAGCAATGTTTTGTGCACCAAAATAAATACTTTTCTTTCTTTCTTTCAGTATGCAAATTATTTTTTTTCTTTATACCATATGGTATCCGGATGTAAAGAATAGCAACATCCAATCTCTTCCCGTGGGTGCTTCAACAGTTGCCCCAAGCAACTGAAGGACACAGGTGTGATTTTAGGCAGTGAAAGTCTGACACGCCTCTCCTTCCACCCAAGAGATCATTCTAAAGAAGTCATTGAATGAAATAAAGAAAGAAAGAAAAATATTTAAAGTACTAGTCCGTAAAAGTCTGACATGCTCTCGCGCCATCCTAGAGCAGAAGTCATTAGATGATTTCTCACTACAAAAAAATCCTTTCCAACCACACACCAGTTTTATTCGTATCTTTAACCATATTTTTTTTTTCTACAGGAAAGAAGACCCGATCAGTCTGCTAACGTCAAGCGACGATGATGACGTCATTCTACAGGAACCACACATAGACACCGTCGAAGTGTCCGATGAAACGGACGAAGACGACGTGCCGTTAGTGAAACTCGTGAAAAAAACACCAGACACGAGCAAAAAGAAACTAAAAAAAAAGTCCAAAGTAAAAAAAAGACCTGACATAGAAAAGATTATGTGGGGAATGTACGATTTTTATTGCGTACAATGCCATTTTTCGACAGAAAACTCGGCGGAGTACAATAAACATGTTTCTGAACATTCCAAAGTGTTGCACGTCTGTCCAATCTGTAGCTACACTTCGTCCAGCAAATCCATGTTCGTGAGACACACTAGAATCCATAAAGTCGAAAAGAAATTCAAATGTCACCTCTGTGACTACAGGGCGCGGCACAAAATGAGCCTGATATACCATCTAAAAAAACATGACAGTGGAAGTGTTAGTAATAAGGATTTCAAGTGCAAAAGGTGCGAGTTCTATTCCAGTGATGAGGCTGTGGTTCTGGAACATTTGTCGTCCTGTAGAAAAACGGTTAGTGAGAAAAAACATGTTTGCTCGAATTGTGATTATTCGACTAAAAAGAAAAGTGACTTGAAAAGGCATGTCTTGAGGTTACACCCGGAGACATTTGAGGAACCGGACTCTGATTATGCGTGAATGGTAAGAGACTTATTAAAATATGAGCAAGTTATGAGTTTTAAATTCCAATAATGCGAATGCATTAGGTTACCTCTCGTTTAGGCCATTATCACACTGCGACGCACCACGCTGCATGTTGCGCGTCAACGCACTTAGTGCAGATCTGCATCGTCGTGCGGGTTTTTTACGCACTCAAAATCAAAATCAAATCATTTATTTCAAATAGACCATTTACAGACACTTTTGAATAGTCAAATGTCGGTCAGTCCAAGAAAAGTGAAGCTAAATTGCACGTTCCAAAGAGTAGGTCTCTATGGAGAAGAACATATTATGTGTTACACTCACGCGCGTAGTTGCGTTTTGTAGATTCACGCAGGCTCTGACTCATTTCAAATAAAATCCCGCACGGCACTACTCGTCCCAGCCCGCCACAAGTCCTCCACGCGCGTGTGCGCATGTTTCTCCGCATGTAAACGCAAACGAAGATTACAAGCAACGTTAAAACACGCATTCACGCGCTACGCTGCGTGGTACGTGGCTGTGTGATATTCGCCTTAGTAATTTAATTCGAAAGGGTGAAGATTACCTGATTACTATTATTGTTAAATGAGCAAAAAATAATGCAATGTATGAAATGAGTCAAAAATTCGGGGTGTTAGAGATATCGACACAATCTGTTACCATGAATTCAGTACTTCTACCATGAGCTTAAAGCAATAGTATTTGTCGATACTCGATACCGACTACGTAAATATTTTGTATGGCAAATTTTACAGCGCCTCTAGCGGTCACTTACGGAACCAAAACTTGCCATACAAAATATTTACGTAGTCGGTATCGAGTATCGACAAATACTATTGCTTAAAACTCATGGTAGAGGTACAGTAAGAATATGTTTCGGTATGGCTTTTTCTTAATTTTAGCGCATTTTTCTGCATTTGTTTTTAATGTTTTATAAACAGGCCATAAGGGGCAGCCCTCCACAAACTTTAAGGGCTTGCTCAGTAGAAGAAACTGAACAACCTTCAAATTTTTTTTTCTGGAAACGAAAACAAATATCAGCCTCTTCATTATACAGTTTATATGGAGAGACCGATTTTTTTTCGTTTCCAATTTCAGTGTCGAGTCCAAAATGCATCAGAAAACGTCGTCAATTTTTTTTATGGGTTTATGTACTGATTCATTGTACTATGTTATGTGTCGATGTAACTGCCACCCAGTAAAGATGTTTATTGAAAAAAAAATGATTCCTTTAAAATCAAAGTATTAAAATACTGCTACGCAGCTACTTTTTTTAGCTGGTACCTTATTTGTCACGTTTGTATACAATTGTAGGAACTAATCCCAGTTTCTGGGTCGAAAATTATCGATAAATTGTGATTCGCAATAATCGAGAGGCAATAGCACCACTAGACTTTGGTTTAACTATACTCTGTTCAAAATAACATTAGAAATTTATGAAAACTTTTTATTACTGTCCGTTCAACCGATTTTGACTTTTATTACGTTGGTGGCATGACAAATGGCGGCTGCAGTAAATAGTTGGTATTGTAACAACTTTTTTTGCTCTTAATACCATCCTTATGTCTACGAAATAGAAGTTAAAATCGGTTGAACAAACAGTAAAAGAGGTTTATTTAAATTTCTAATTTAAACGCGAACAGGGTATAGTTGTTGATCTTATTGTAAGTTAGATAGGTTCGAGTTTGTCGATGTCTTGAAATTTGAACAATAAATTTAGGCTGTTTGAAAGCCTGATCTATAGAATTAACCCTTTAACTACTTGCGTCGGGTGTTTCCGAGCCCTATTCGCCAGGGCCGTATTCGCGACTGGATACTCCATCTCGTTCAGCTCTTCAATCTCCACAGGTGACAGAAGAGCTGACGAGATGGAGTATTCGGTCGTGGATGTGCGACCCTAGGGGTATAAATGCGAGAGTGTCCGACGTAGGTAGTTAAAGGGTTAAAAAGAAATAATACTTCGTCTCCATTGAAATGGTCTTTAAGGCTAAACCAGTGTATTGTTTAATTATTTGAATTGAATAAATTTGTAAATAAATATGTAAATAGAATAAAAAATAACTGTGTGCGATACGAGGTTAATAATATAAAATTGTAATTCACAATCTGCTCGGTGGAAACGTATCCTAAAGAAATTTTCACTTCAATAATACGAATTTTGCAAAGAAGATACAATTATTTTTGAATATTTTTTGTTTGCCTGTTGTTTAGGAGTCAAGGCGTATTGACGTAGACGCGATAAAAGACATTCAAATGTGTGCTCAAAAGCTCAAATACATTACGGGACAGAATGTCCCGCAGCATGCTGTGTAACGTTGCCCAGTGTCCCGTAACTTGCCACCTAACATTATACAATGCATTGATGTGACGCAGTACATGTTGGACAAGTTGACAGCGTTAAATGACAAATGATATTTATTTTGCAAAAACTGGCCCGGCGAACTTCTTACCGCCTAAAAGTCAATGAATGTAGTATATCTTTCGATATAGTCAACCGATTGCGATGAAACAAAGGCTAAGTAATATATCAAGTTACATAAAATTTTAATGTATAACAATTATTTACGTCGATTTCGTGCATTTAACGAGATGCGCGCACAACTAGATAATTCTACAGATTTAGGTGTAGTAAGGTTTTTAAAAACACTTTTACACATCAATTTTTTCGTCACTTTAAACTAGATGAGGCAGTTGTTTCCTAGCTGACTACCCTGAGAAGAAACACCGAAACAAACTCAGGGGCCTGGTTTCTTCTAAGTTAGAACCACATTAGACCCACGTACAAGTGTAAAACGCCTGATTTGTACGTAGAACGACGTCGCTCGGCGTGAATCAAGTGTAGCTCTACAAATCAAGTTTCCATATAAAACGTATGGAGACCGACGCTCCCAGTTGGGCGTGTGTGGCACACGTGTGCGCTGTGTAGCTTTAAAGTCCATACAGCAAACATGTAGGTAATGATCAAATCATATGAGAACCATGCAGATTAGTGTCTCCCGTACAGATTTGAGTGGACCTGTCCAGTTGTTTCGCGGCGTGTTGTGGGGCATTTTGTCCCCAAATGTATCTGAAACTTTAAGTAGTGGAGATAAAGGTCAATATGCCTTGGCCCTAGAACTCACTTGCAATCTAATAGATTTCTATTTATACTTTAATTTGTAATTATTTTGTAACTATGAATATTCCAAATCATGATGTTGATATTGCTGCTGATTATGTTGTGAGGAAATATTTGTGGACTTTTTTTTTTGAGTATAAGGCCTGCTATTCACGTACGCGTCGCATCAAAGACGCGTATGCGTTATTATACGCCTGGTGTACGTTGACTTTTAGCTTAAAGCCGAACGAAGCCCGAAGATGCAACGACACGAGGGCACGACATTGCTGCTTAGTCGACGAGTTTCACAGTTATGAATGTAAGCTTCACGCAGGCGTACACCAAGCGTGTAATGACGAATACGCGTCTATGAAGCTACGCGTCCGTGGACAGTAGGTCTTAGCCTTTTCTAACTTCGCTCTTATACTTGATGGAGTCTGTTTCCTGATATTAATACAGAATTAGGAGCACATATACAAAAAAAAAAAAAAATGTTAACTAACCACTTTTTCAATTAATATACAAAAATAGAATACTAGAATAAAAAAATAAAAATAAAATAAAATCAAAATTGGTAGAAAAGTAAACGAGATGTAACAATTTTAAATTAATATATCTGACTCTCTCTCGCCAAGACGTCGTTACCTATGGCGGCCATAGCGTGATAAACTTTGACGTCAAAGACCACGTCGGACTTCTCTTTCTTGTAAGCAGCTTTGAAGCTTTATAACTTCGTGCTGGTGAAGTTTTTTTTCATAATTATGATTTTTTCCCATATTTTTCATAATTATGTTTTTTACCATATTTTTCATAATTATGAATTTTTCAAATTTTTCATAATTATTACGATTTTTTCATAATTAAGATTTTTTTCATAATTATATTTTTTTTCCTAATTATGATTTCTTTATTATAATATACTAGGTGACCCTGCGGTTTGACCCGCGTCTTCGGTTACTGCACCACTCCTGTGGGTCATAGCGGTTCAGTACGTTTAACCGTAATAGCGTAACAGACAGACAGATCTTTCACATTTATAATATTAAGTAAGTAGTGATTACTAATTTCTATGCTTGATCTTGGTAGGTAGCACATTCTGTTAGCTTCCTGAATTGATTTATAAAAGCAATTCTAAATTTTTCCATACTGTGCTATATTGAGGTCCATCCAACCCTATAAAAATTCTGAGAAGTTTTTTTAGGAGTAAGTATGTTGTTCAATATTTCAGATTTTTTTTAACAGATTTTTCTTTTTCTTTTCTCTTTTTTTATGAGAGAAATTTTAGCTCATATAAAAGATTTTACTTAGTTTTCTCTTTTAATTTCTATGAAAGAAAATCCAGTTCATTTAAAAGATTTTACTTTTTTTTTCTATGCGCGAAATTCCAGTTTATTTAAAAATTTTACTTATTTTTCTTTCTTTTTCTATGAGAGAAATTTTAATTAATTTAAGGACTTTACTTATTTTTCTCTTTTTTTTTTCTATGAGAGAAATTCCAGTTCATTTAAACTTTTTTTTTTCTTTTTTCATTTCTATGAAAGAAATTCTAGTTCATTTAAAAGATTTCACTTATTTATCTCTTTTATTTTCTACGAACGTAATTCCAGTTCATTTAAAATCCTAGCACCTTTGATTATATACTTGTCTAGATAGAGCAATGCTAACAAACGAATGCACTAAAACTGTCTCCAATTGCGAGATATGTGTGAGTACCGCTTGCGTACTTATTGTCGTCAAACTGTCAAGGTGTGCGTGTTTAGGGATGCCTGCTCCAAATGGTTAACTTTCCTTTTATCCGTTATTTATTATGAAGAAAGTTTAACAAAATAGGTTGAATGAAATAATATTTTGTAAATTAAAGAAAGAAAAAAATACATTTATTTAACACAGACTTTAAGACACACAATTCTCTGGTTACATGTACTTATATGTATGTACATAAAACAAACAAATTAAAAGTATAAAGTCCGATGTAAGGACAAGACAAGACAAAAAATAGAGTGAAAAAAATAACAGTCTTTTATTTTTTTTCTTAATAGGTTCGCGTTTGACCACCATCTCACCTGATGGTATGGATGACGAAATAGGCGTGTTCAAGATCGAAGACAATCAGTAATTTTAGTTCTTTAGCCGTCTTAAACCCTTTTTTGTAAAATATAAATCATCATCAGAAAAATGTTCGGAACACACGAGTGAAGTCCTGTGGGATTTCCACTGGTCTTAATTTCGAGTCCGCAGTATAATGTCTCTCCAGCAATTTGCTAGTATGGGATCCGTAGGAAATCTGAAACCCAAAATATTAGAAAGAACTAACAAAAATACTATTTAGGGCATGACGTCATGGGTTTTATTTATTTTGTAGGTATAGATAAGTTATCATTTATTGATTTAATAAATAATGTAATTTTTAAATTGATTTATTGATAAAATAATGTTCTCCTGATCGAAAGATGACGTACTAATATTTGTATTATGTCTCCCATAGTTTCGCCAAATTTCCCTAGTAAAAAACTGACAACACTGGCTAATCAGAATAACTTACAAAAAAACGAATGAAAAAATCGTCTTTCTTAATATATTAGTGGGTAAATAACAAAACTTACCGATGAAAAGTAATCTTGGTATTATTATACGGTTTTCCCAAATAATTGCGGTACAGTCTGATAGCACAAACCGGCATAATTAATTACTTTTCGTGAGCAAGTTATCCTTTGGTGTTTCAAATGACACCCCATACAGCCATATGAAGTAGCGGTTACGACTTAAGTCGACATTTATTGTGTCGTAACGAAATTTATTTGTAACATTGTTCTGTAGCATAACGTCGCCGTGTCGACTTGTGGTTCGACACCGTTTCGAAAAGTGGGGAACAATCGTAACAGAATAACAGTAACTTTTAGTCACATTGTGACTTCGCCGTGTCGACACGTTGCGACTTTTATGCGCTCACATGCAACGCATATTCATTCATTCATTTTTCCGTTGCGTTCATTCTTTAACTGTCAATTTTTATTTTTATTCGTTCTTTTTTGTGAATGTCATCATAGACATAAATATTCGCCGCCATCAGAAAAAAAATGTAAGTATTTATTTACGTATTTCTGTGATAATTGCATCATAGTCGATCGAAAATCCTCTGCGAAATTAAATGTATCGTGTAGTTTGATGTCACTATAATAAATTAACCGATGCGCCCTTCTGATTTAATAAAATACTTAAAATATTTTCTGTTATTGTGGTTGTTTTCAATTGAAAAATTACAAAGTATTGTATTTCCAAGCATTGCAGAAGATTTTATTGATACGGCCTACATAAATTTAACCAAAATATATTCTAGAATACTATAATAATAATATAAATTGTGTAAAATGATGTGGATAATTTTGTATCTACTTGAAAGATGAAATCCAACACAATGTTTCGTAACTGTGTTTACATGTGTCGGCAATATGTTAAGTTACGTTACAGTGTGACTGTTTTAACAAAATGGAGTTTTATTATTTTATGTTTGCAGTGGTTCTCAACATGCCGTAAAGTTAGTTTTATCAAAAAATGGAACTAGTGAGGAAGTAACTGCCGTGCCGGAAGGATGGGTCGTAGGAACATACCTATACTGGCCTCGTTCACTTAAAAGAAACTTTCAAAAATCGTAGCTTATGACGTGAGAAATGTGGTACGAGGTTATAAGTGTTTTTCAAATAATCCTGTATATTATAATATTTTTTCAATAAAAATTCTTACCTGGTTGTCTATTTTCTGAACTTGTCCTCATCTTTACTTTTCTGTAAAAGCTCGAAGATAAACGAAAATGCTTTGGTTGCTTATGACTCATAGTTATAAATAAAATAAGTAAATAAATCAGGTAGTAAGAGTGATCCCTCTAATTATAGACCAATATTTGTGCTTCCAGCATTGAGTAAAATCTATGATAAAATCATGCTCGACCAGATGTTATCTCACTTTAATTAGAATAGGATTTTGCATAGTCATCAGTTTGGCTACACGAAAGGAAGGTCAACGACGGATGCAGGACTGAAACTCATCAGTCACATTTTAGAATCCTGGAAGAAGTCCCAAGATGATATTAGCATATTCTGTGACCTCTCAAAAGCATTTTACTGAGTTGACCATAATACTCTGATCTGTAAATTACATCATTACGGAATTCGTAGACGAGCTGCTGATCTTGTTTTTTTCAATTTATCCTACAGGTAGCAAAAAGTATCCATAAATGGGATGACGTCATCGGGGTCTTTAATAAGGATGGGCGTGCCTCAGGGTTCAATTCTTGGCCTTTTCCTTTTTCTAGTAGTTTATATTAATGACCTTCCTTACATGATGGCTAATTTATCAGATATAATTCTATTTGCTGATGACACTTCTCTTATTTTTAAAGTGGATAGAAAAGTTACAGATGTCTTGCGTGTCAACGAAAGTCTGGCTGTTCTTTCGAAATGGTTCGTTGCTATTAATCTCTTACTAAATGCAAATAAAATGTATAAAGTTTTCATTACCGAATGAAGAAAAATAAGGCAGTTGACAGATGTCGCCACAACTAGATTAGTTTACTATGCCTATTTCCACAGTTTTATGTCTTATGGCATTTTATTGTGGGGATCTGCAGCTGACGTAGAATCAATTTTCATATTGCAAAAGAGAGCGATCAGGGCTATTTATAAAATGGGTACTCGCGAGTCCCTCAGAAATAAATTCAAAGAAATCGATATATTGACACTGCCTTCTCTTTATATCTTAGAAAGTGTTTTGTATGTCCGTAAAAACCTAGGACTTTTCAAAATTAGAAGCGATTTTCATAACATAAATACTCGTAGTAAACACGACATTGTATTACCCCAATGGAGATTAGTCAAGACCAATAAGTCATTTTTAGTAAATGGCATACGCTTTTATAACAAGCTACTAAAAGCGGTGACTGAACTCAGCGAAGGAAAGTTCAAAACACATATTAAGCGTGTCTTAACCAAAAAAGCATATTACAAGGTTACAGACTATGTCGAAGACACGCTTATTTGGCAATGACTGCCTCTGCATGCACTTGTGGCCCCATTGTAACTCATAATATTGTGTAAATGTGTCTATTAACTGTTTCATCTTTTTTGTAACATATTTTTTTTTTCTAACACATTGCTTTTGCAAAATTTTTATATTGTCTGACTCCAACCACCTTAAACTCGTTAGGTAGTTTTTTTTTTTAAAATCTCATTTATTGACAGTTATAATTATTTAAAAAAATTATATATTATATAGCCTCTTTTTATAATGTAAATGGAAGAACATTGTAGACTCCACGAATTCTTAGATTACTTCATATTTGACTCACTTTTTTAAAACCATTATTTTTATTGTGCTTTTGAGTACAATATAGACCGGTTTACACTGTTCTTAAATAATATCCATTAATACGGTATTATGAAAATATGTAAGAACAACCACTTTTTTTAAAAGAGTAACCATGGAGTTTCTTGCCGGTTCTTCGTCATAGGAAACGACCAATTTGGAACCGTGCACTAGCTTCTGACGTTTTATAAGTGCCCATGTAGGCCTATGTGAAATAAAAAACTTTTGAATTTGAATTTTAAAAAGATCAATAATTTTATTAAATACAATAGCACACTTTGAGAACCCCAGTTGTTTTCTGTTTGGTCAAATCCAACACTACAGTATCGTAACTGTTACTACACTTGTGTAACTCCAAAAAATACTGTAGTTTAGTTTCGACAATGTGTCGATAATTTAGCTTTGATATTTACACAGGAATTCAAAGTAAACACAATGTGTCGTAAATTAATTATGAAAAAAATTTGTAGTAACTTGTTGACACAGATACAACACTTATTTACTGTAACATTTTTCAGTACAAAGTGTTGATATTGTTCCTACACGCTGTAACCAAAATCCGCATCGTTATTAAGTTTAGTAATAGTTACGACATTGTTACCTTGTCTTGCTAATCTGTGACTATTTGAGAATTTTGCGACCGAAAATGGTTGTATGGGACTGACGTAAGGGAGAAGCGAGTCTACCAATTTTAGTAGACTTTATTTGGGCCGTTCAATAGGTGTCAATGTGGCATCTAGACAAGTATATAATCAAAGCCTAGCACATAGTCTTCTTGTGTACCAAGATTCCAAGTATTTATTTCAAATAAACCATTTACAGGCAATTTTTGATTTGCCAAAAAGTCAGTCAGTCAGAAAAATAATACTAATTGCATATTTTATCTATATCTATACATATAAATAAAATTGGAGTGTGTTTGTATTATTGAAATAACTGCTTTTTACTACATGCACATGAGTATACATCGCTAAATTTCGATCCCGTGGAGGGTCGATCCGGTACATGAAACACTATCGATTTGTAAAAATAAAATTAAAAAATAAAATACCTTTTTTTCAAAACTCGTATTACATGCGTAAATTAGCATGTACGAAATTAATTTGTTTAAGAAAACGTCAGCTGAGCGAGTTCAATGACCTGTAGGTAGTAGTCGGCGTTGCGTACAAACTACCTACAGGTCATTGGACTCGCTCAGTTGACGTACCTACTCGCTCTGGGCTTGAAGACACCTATTACAACTATGTATCTCGATTACATGTTTCATCAATATCCATCTTTATAAGTGTGATTAGTGTATATTTTTAAAAGTCCACAAATGTTTCTTCCGAGTATTTTGTACCTAAATAATTTTAATAGTATTTTGTATTGCGCAGGTCGCTTGTAAATATAAGATTATGTGATTTATGTTTAATGTGTTAACTATGGGTATTAAAAGTTTTAGTAATACTGAAACTTATGTTTTACGGTAGTTAGAACCTTTCCATAATATTATGTCAGGCTTGCGGACGAGTAATAGGTAGATCGCCGTCCGGCTGTTCGGTAATCGTTCAGGCCGTGCAAGAGTCGTCGACAGCGTGTAGTGTTCCACACACGCCTCAAAAAGATGTCAGCAAACCGTAATGCCTTGATCACACGTACCGAGTAAACGGGCGAGACAGTGCTCTCGGCCGAGTACTCGGTACGTGTAAACACAGCGCCGAGTGCTCGGCCTACCACTTATCTCTACAACCCACTTACATCACTGTCTCGGCCGAGCAACATTTTACTGTCTTGCCGTTATACTCGGTACGTGTGATCAAGGCGTAAGGGCCTAGGCCTTATGCCCGCTGGGGCTACGAAGAATTTCTGAAAGGGATACCATGGTCCTGGAACTCCAACGGCAAGAGGACACAGTGTAGTTTTAGTCAGTGTAAGTCAGCCGCGTCCTCTTGTTCCACCCTAGAGCGAGAAAAGTCATGGCTTGATTTCCCACATCTAAAAAAAAAACATTATTATCTTCATAAGTTTCACACTTATGGCCTAGTCACGACTTCGGTCTTAGAGACGCGTGGCGAGGCGAGCAGGGTGGCGTCGTTAAGGCCCAAGCGCCCGAAAAGTGCCATAAAACAGTGACGTTCTGAAGCCTACTCCTCGGTAACAAAAAAAAATGTTTATTAAAGATTCATAAACAACATTATCAACATTTGATTTTTTCTTGCTATTAATACTTTTGTCTAAAAAAAATATTTAGCAATTTCGCAACTTTTTGTAACTTTTCCCTACTCCTTCGAAACGGCTTGGACCTTTACAAACATTTTTACACATAAAAATTGGTGGTTAAATATTCTTCAAAGTGAACATGGCATGTGTAAATCAATTAATATTTCGCAAAGAAAATGAATTTAAAGTGCTTTCCGGGCGCTGCTGGCCGCAAATAAATGCACAGATTTGCGTACTGCCGCCTAGGCGAGTGCGTGAGTTGCGTCCACATAATTTCGGTCAGATGGTTCAAAGAACTATAAGCCTTAAGCGCGCGCATTTTCGCTATGAGCGTCGTCTCGTGGCGTGCTTCAAAAATTTTCATACTTTTTTGTTGTTACCGCTCGCCGCACCGCGCTTAGCTCCGCTCACACCGCCAAGGTCGTGAACGGACCGTTAGGGTTATCAATTTATTATACAGGATCATTTGATAGAGTTACCGTAGCCCTGGAACGCAAAAGGCAAATAAAGAAGTACACGTGGGTTTTACTCGGAAAAAGTTAGACATTTCTTCTTGCTTCATCGATAGCGGGATGAGTTATTATATGATTTCTCACCTTCCAAAATAAAGCGGTTTCGCGTGCGTAAAAGAAGGAAATATATAGGGTGACTGGCAATTAGTGTACGATACTTAAACGCGTGATTGTGCTCATGATAACAAACAATTTTTATTATGGGAGCAAAGCCGAAATCGCGGAAAAAATATCAGCTGTTCAGTACATTAGGCAAACATAAATGTACTGAACAGCTGATTTTTTTTCGCGATTTCAGGTTTGTTCCCATAGTAAAAGTTGTTGTTTATCATAAGCACAATCACGTGTTTAAGTATCGTACACTAATTACCAGTCACCCTATATAAGGTGATTGGTAATTAGTGACCGATAACTATACACGTGATTGAACTCATGATTACAGACAACTTTCCTAAAGAAACTTCTTTTTTATACTCATTATTTAACTTATATTATTTAACCGGAACATGTTGGTATATCCTACACTGATTGTTTGTAAGTGGCGCTGGTGCATTATCACTATTGTAGGTAAGGTATATGAGACAACGGCGTCACGCGGCTAATAGCTGAGAGATCTAGACGCGCCCGCGCAAATGCGCAAATTCACAGTTGACAGCTGTTTTGCTATTGTGATAAAACTAATGAGTATAAAAATAAAGTTTCTTTGGGAAAGTTGTTTGTAATCATGAGTACAGTAACGTGTATAAGTATCGGTCACTAATTACCAGTCACCCTATACAGTCTATGTCACTTCTTGAACTTCTTTTGATAACAAAACTACAAATAAAAGTACAATAGCGCCAGTTGTTTCATCAACTTCACCGGGACACCATGGCGGAGCGACCTGGGCCCTAAGTCTGCTATTTTTATAAATTCGTCATTCCAACACGATCCCATTGTCATTTTGCTGAAAGTTTGTAATCTGCTAATTCATAATTATCGATCATTGATCGGTCAATGGTCTTGTAATAGAATTGCGGTAGAATGATAATTTCGAGCATATTAAAACCAATAACTGCACAATAACGTTCTAATGGTCAAACACTGATCAAAGTCAACTCAAAGTTTTAGCAGATTACCGCAAATGTCAAATATTCATTTGTCAATATGTACGAGATTACCATTTTAAGCCACTTTTTTCAATGGAGTGTCAGTGGTTGACCATTGGAAAGTCATAATGACGCCATTAGATTAGTAGATTACCAAACTTGTCAAAATCGACAATTATGACATCAATGATAGACCATTCTGACACTATTGTAATAGCAGACTTGAGGCCCAGTTGTGCAGCCATGGTGTCCAGGTGAAATATAACCCTGCGCTACCAAACTAGACTCCAGAGTCGCCACACGTCCGAGCTGGTCGCGCCACCAAATTGGTTGCGCAACCAAACGGACACCAGGTGAGTAACTCTCTATAGAGCTGTAGGTATACATTTGGTTGGTAGCGGCGACTGGTCGCGCCGCCGCACTATGGGACCAACCGGTACTTTCCATCTCAAAAATCGATAACTCTGTTGTTTTGTGATTTTTCTCCTTGAATTTTTTTTCATGTATTTATGAATACCTAGGCAATAAAAGAAATCAAACATCATAATTTTAAAAATTATATATTTTCTTACAAAAATGACAAAGATTTTTATATTAAAATAGCAATAAAAGTTACACTTTCAGTTAAAATAAGTTTAAATCTAAATTATTATTATTAAAAAAAAAAATAGCGCTTATCGTATTCATCACTTTCTATTTCCAACAATTCTTTAGCTTCGTCAAACAATTCTTTAGATATTAGAAAACTTGGTTTATTTAAGCTAGATATATAAGGATCAAATGTATGTAACAAAATATGCAGAACGTCTTCGTTTGTTGCTGATCTGGAACACTTCCTAGCGTGATGTAACCTATATTTCTTGTAATTTTTATTTCGGGCTTCTTGGGCATCTTCGGATAATTGTCCTATTGGCAAAACTGCATAATGCTCTATTATTTTAGCACTATGTATAAGTACTTTATGGACCGAAGATGGCATGTAGTACCAGTTATATTTGCTTACATATAATTGCGCGGTTACTAATGTATACTGGCCGAATTTTTCTGCGTTTATAGGGAATCCCGATGACATAGTTTGAAGAATTATATATAATCTCTTGATTAATTCTTCATCAATTCCAGTAATCTCTGCAGAACATTGATAATTTTGTAAAAAACTCCTTGCCGTATTTCCGTCATTACTATTACCGGAACCTTGACGTGGTTTATCAATGTGCAAAGCACTTCTCGGAAACCTTTTTGGACATATTTTTTCTTGTCTTCTTTAAGTTGCTTGTTTTCTGGAGTTGTTGCAGACCACTTCTCAAAACCTAAATTGTAAGAAATATGGAGGATCGTTTCCATAAATCTTATTCATGCGTGTAGTGTCGACAATCCATATTTAAATGCATTTTCATTTTCAACTCTCGCTGTAACTTTTAAAAGATCATTCATTTGTCTGGGAGTTGCTCCACAAACAGTGCAGGTAGCACTGGATGATGTGTTCGTTAACACTTCAGCAACTTTCCCATCAATCATCGTCATAAACAATTCATGTTTAACTTCAATGACTTTGTCGTCTATTGACATAAGAGTTGGAATCAACTGATTAATTTTGACTTCAATTTCACTGACAACCGCTGTAGTTTTTTCGGGTGTTTCTTTTGCGAATTCTAATGAAATTGGTTTGCAATATCTAACAGACGAGCAAGTCGGGTTCTGCCATATAACTGCAGAAGTTTCTTCGACTACTAGTCGCAGTGGTACAATGGACATAATTAACAAATTAGCATCTGATATTTGTTCGTTTTCTTCCGGTAGAGTTTGTTTATACTCACTCTGCCCGGAAGATCCATCACATCCCCATTTAGTAAATAGCTTGAGACGATTGTTATTCATCGATCCTGACTTTATCTTTATAATACGGCAAACTGTATGGTCTAAGAGATCTTGCAGATTGATTTTTGTGCTTATATTTGTCACCGTTATGCTGGATGCAGGCGGATAGCAAGCCTATTTTGCTTCACTTAGTATTTGATAAGAAGGTAATACAGAACTTAAATTCTTATCAATGAGCCTTTTTCTTAGGTACGCATATTGGGCTTTGGACGGATCTAACCGTTTCAATATACATACTCAATGCCTCTTCTTTTGTAAAGGTAAGTGCACTATCTGGATTGAGTATGTTTTGTAGAATTAGCTTTTTCTCTTCTTTTTCCTTATTTCTGATAATAGTCACAATCGACGCTTCGTCATTTTCACCCATGGATCGTAAACCTTGTACATAAGCGTTACGAACATGTCCCATTCCGTACTCCTGGACCAGTTCCATATTTTTTCGTTTCTATGTGTTTTCCGAACACTCATCATATGGTTTTGTTGGTCTACCACGATCACCAGAAGTATTCAAGCCAGAATTTTCAGATGTTGAGGTACTGCAAGAATTCAATGGTACTTTAAACTCACCACTTAACCAATTTGAGTATAGGCTCTCAAACCTGTCTGGCTCAACTTTATGTTAGATTTTTTTTAATACTGTCTAATACAGTATTAACGTCAGTTTCCGATAGTTGAAAGTTATCCAACAAATATTGTTTGAGGTCTGAAGTACTTTTCCCTCTTATTATTTGATCACAAAGATCGCGTCGAACACAAACGAATTCACTCATTTTTAGTAAAAATATGTTTTTGTCTATTACTCGTAATTGTTACTGAAAAGAAGTATCTGAATACTTTGATGAATAGTATGCTGAAAACACAGGTATTTAAAGGACCAATATTTTAGTGCTTCATGCAAAAACCATGGGACAATTGATTATGACAGTTCTCATCGAAATAGTGTAATCAGTAGGTACTGATTGTAATTAATTACCACAATAGATAAATGGAAATTCCGTAGCAATATAGTTATAAAATTTGTGGTTAAGGTGATCACCGCAAATTATTTATCCATCATATTACTGAATAGGTAAGGTATTTAATAGAGTGAATAACTTGACACCGGCAGCTTTCGGCAACAATGAAAACTCAAATTTTCTTTACATTACTAAAAAAAAAATTAAATAAAAAAATTTTTTCACGAACACCGAACGTAGTTGCAAAGTGTACACTCTAAGCTATCTAATGTTTATATAACACTAACATACTTCCTTGGAAAACTTCCGAATAATTTTGTGTTGAACTTCCTTAACGGTAATTTAATTGGCATGAAAATATTTATGCTCAATATTTGAGGTTCATTTTATAAACTTAAACCTAAGTTATTTAATTATTTTTGTAAATCATTTGTAAGTTCCATCCTTTGAGAGTATAAAACCATAAATAAATCTATAGATTTAGGATTTTTTCTTCATCAAAACCATTTTCGAGATGGAAAATACTGTTTGGTCCCATAGTGCGCCGCTGCACTGTGGAAAATACGGGTCGTTTCCTGATTAAAAATCTACAACTTCTTTGTTTTTAAAGATAGAGAGTTGAAATTTTGCAGCAATATCTTACATACTATAGATATTTAAATACATTAACATTCAAAAAACACTAGGGTTTGCTCGCGGTTTTACTTGCGTTTTAATTTGTGATAATGTAAAAAAAATATAAACGTGTGTTGTAATTTAAGCCTAATAAACCAATAAGGGTATCAACATTATAAAATATATTTAAAATATAACAAAAAAAAACTTATAATAATAATAATAATAACCTGGCAACACTCTAGTAACAAGTCACATATTTTTCCTATTCCATTTTAAATTTGAACATTGACAACAGCTCTTGTTTTGTCGGGAGTTTCTTTTGAAAACTCAATTGAAATAGGCCGACAAAACCTTACAGATGAAGGTACAGGATTTTGCCAGACAATAGCGCCAGTTACTTCATCAACTAATCGTATATTGTTTATTACTTCTTTTGTTCCAAAAGAAGTAAACAAGTTGGCATCTGAAATAAGTTCAGACTCCTCTGGCAGGATCTGTTTGTACTCACTTTGTCCAGATGAGCCATCATATCCCCACTTGCTGTATAAAATTAAGTTTTTTAATGCAGTAACATTAACAGTATCAATCATTTTTCTAGAATTCAGATTCAGAAAAACGGATTGTGTTTTCTTTCTTGTTCTGCTTTTTCACATTAATTTTTCAATCATTTTTTATTACTTTGTTTGTAATTCTTGAAGGTTTCTTGGTAACATCGTAATTTTGACGGCTGTCCTTTCAATGTATGGAGTTTTTTCAAGGAAAGGAAAGTTTTTTTCTAAATATGTCATTGTAGTTTGGGATGTTGTCAAAACAGAATGTCTGACAAATATATAACAGCGCAATAATATATTATATTTTTTTAACTATAATTTGAAGTACAAGAGCAAGTTTATTTTACTCCTAATATTATATCTTTCATTGTAGTAACGATTTATGATAATTACTAGAATGGCAAAAAAATATACAAGGTGTCGTTTTGAAGCTGCAAAATATTTCAGGAGGTAATTATGTTAGTGATTCTCGACCCGAATCAATAATAAAATAAGTAGGTAATTTTTTTTATAACCGCGCTTTTTTTCACACACACAAACACGGAACAATAAAGGGCGTTTTCACACACACTAACTCGCAACGATAGTTTCATAAATAATGTATCATCCAATCATCATCCCGCACGCCACACCCTAGCCACGCCCCCGCGGCCATCGATCAATCGATTTAGTTTAGTGTAATTAAAAAATTAAATAACAAGTATTACTGATTATTGACCAGGTATTGTTTTTTTATATGATTATTTATGAGTTTTATTACAACCTCCTGAAATATTGTGCAGTTTTAAAACTGCACCTTGTATGATGACGCGAAGGTCTGTTTGATAATTTTAATGTTTTACGATATGGTACGGTATTTTAACCCTCACAAATTTTATGATCTTGTATTTTAAAAGTAATTTGCATTGTTGAAAATAGTTACTAAGATGGTGTATTTATTTAGAAATTTATTTTTTTAAGAGGTTGCCATCCGTTCGGGTTTCCCCGCATTTTTCCTAGTTTGACAATCGCCCGGGGAGCGTCCGGGGGGGCTCTATGGAAAACAAAGGTCTGATTCTGATTAAAATTCAATTACTTTTTTATTTCTGAATATTATGTTCTAAAATTTAGTACAAATATAGAATAGTGTATATGGCTTCAAATGAAATGTAATTTATTATGATAGAATTTAAAACCATACATAAAAAAATAAAACAAATTCAGAATTATCAAAAATGACCAATATTTATTTTTTAACAATGAATTCTATTACTTTAATGTTTAAAAAACACAAATATCCTAAAGTACATCAAAATACAAAACAAATTAAATAATAAAAACATTACTTTTTTAAATGTGATTAAAATCGAACACAGATTAATTAATTAATTGTAATGTTTACTAAATGTTATGTTATTTATACTTGATGAACTTCGGGATTAAAATTAATTCGTTCACTCTTAAAAGTTCTAAGGTGTCTTCATCAAGTTCCTTCACGTGTACGGTTTTCTAATGCTGGTTATGTAAGGATCTGAAGTATAAAGAAGAGTATGAAATACATCCTCGTTTGTAGCGGATCTTGAGCATTTTCTAGCATGATGTAGACGAAATTTTTTATAATCCTTATTACGGGATTCTTGTGCATCTTCCGAAAGTTGACCAATAGGAAGTACTGCAAAATACTCTATGACACTTTCTCCATGAATTAAAATTTCGTGAACTGAAGTTGGCATGTAGTACCATTTATAATTGCTCACATAGATCCTGGCAGTCTCCATAGCATAACTGTCAAATTTTTTAGCATTTATCATTACACTCGATGAAAAAGCTTGCAGAATTATGTAAAGTCGTTTAATCATCCACTCCAGTAATTTCAGTAGAGCAGCTTGCATTGTGAAAAAATCTTCTGGCAGTGTTACCGTCATTGGAATTACCACTTGTCGTGATTTGTCGATGATCAATCCTAGCTCTTCACGGAAACGCCTTTGTACCAGGGTTTTCTTCTCTTGCTTTAGTCGTTTCTTTTCTTCGCTTGTGGTTGACCATGTTTGGAAAGACAGATTACAGGAAATATGAAAAATCATTTCCTTCCAACGAATCCAGGCGTGCAAAGTAGACAGTCAGTATTGATAAGAATCATCATTTTAAGTCAATCTCAATATTTACCTTTCAACGTGCAAACGTTTTACGATAATCACTAGAATGGCAATAAAATATATGATGTTCGCGTCATCCTCCGATTTGCTTTCTTTTGAGCTTGAATGTTCGAACTTTGATCTTGGATTTTAAAAATAATTTATTTAAATAATTTATTTAGACATTTGTTTTTTCAAGAGGTGGCTATCCGTTCGGGTTTCCCCGCATTGATTTGTACTCAGTATTTAATATTTTCATGCTGAAACCATTCCGCTTTTATTTTATTTTAAATTTCACGATATTCTACCATTATACAAAATAAAAAAGGTAGAATACATTATTTTTTCAGTTTACTACATTTAGTAAATAATTTTGAATTATTATATTTTCATGATCTGTATATACCCGGAACAGTTAAATACTAGCCTTTTTCTTACTTGCAAACTGTTGTCCAAGGCAATTCTAGTTTCGTCTGAATCCACTTGAGTCATGCTCATTTTAGTTTTGGATGACCAAACCGTTTTTGAGCTAATTTTTTATTGTTGTCAGAACAGAATGTCCGACAAATATAAAACATAACAATTTATTATTTTATTTTGGATTTAAAGCTTAATTGCAAGTTTTTTTTTACTCTGAACCCGTTGTATGGCCGGAACGCGAATCCACGCGGGACACAATAACTTTTTAATTGTGTCTCAAATTACGGCATACGAAAGGTTAATATTTATCTTTCAACGTACAAACGTTTCACGGTAATCACTAGAATGGCAAAAAAATATACGATATCGCGAAGGTCTGTTTGATAATTTTAATGTTTTACAAATTTTATGATCTTGGATTTTAAAAGTAATTTGCATTGTTGTCAATGTTTACTAAAATGGTATAAAATTTATTTAGATACCTACTTGTTGTTTCAAGAGGTTGCCATCCGTTCGGGTTTTCCGCATTTGTCCCAGCTCTATGGAAAATAAAGGTCTGATTCTGATTAAAATTCAATAACTTTTTTATTTCTGAATATTATGTCCTAAAATTTTGTACAAATATAGAATAGTGTATACGGCTTCAAATGAAATGTAATTTATTATGATAGAATTTAAAACCATACATAAAAACATAAAACAAGTTCAAAATTATCAAAAATGACCAATATTTATTTTTTAACAATGAATTCTATTACTTTAATGTTTACAAAACACAAATATCCTAAAGTACATCAAAATACAAAACAAATTAAATAATAAAAACATTACTTTTTTAAATGTGATTAAAATCGAACACAGATTAATTAATTAATTGTAATGTTTACTAAATGTTATGTTATTTATACTTGATGAACTTCGGGATTAAAATTAATTCGTTCACTCTTAAAAGTTCTAAGGTGTCTTCATCAAGTTCCTTCACGTGTACGGTTTTCTAATGCTGGTTATGTAAGGATCTGAAGTATAAAGAAGAGTATGAAATACATCCTCGTTTGTAGCGGATCTTGAGCATTTTCTAGCATGATGTAGACGAAATTTTTTATAATCCTTATTACGAGATTCTTGTGCATCTTCCGAAAGTTGACCAATAGGAAGTACTGCAAAATACTCTATGACACTTTCTCCATGAATTAAAATTTTGTGAACTGCAGTTGGCATGTAGTACCATTTATAATTGCTCACATAGATCCTGGCAGTCTCCATAGCATAACTGTCAAATTTTTTAGCATTTATCATTACACCCGATGAAAAAGCTTGCAGAATTATGTAAAGTCGTTTAATCATCCACTCCAGTAATTTCAGTAGAGCAGCTTGTATCGTGAAAAAATCTTCTAGCAGTGTTACCGTCATTAGAATTACCACTTGTTGTGATTTGTCGATGATCAATCCTAGCTCTTCACGGAAACGCCTTTGTACCAGGGTTTTCTTCTCTTGCTTTAGTCGTTTCTTTTCTTCGCTTGTGGTTGACCATGTTTGGAAAGACAGATTACAGGAAATATGTAAAATCATTTCCTTCCAACGAATCCAGGCGTGCAAAGTAGACAGTCAGTATTGATAAGAATCTTCATTTTAAGTCAATCTCAATATTTACCTTTCAACGTACAAATGTTTTACGATAATCACTAGAATGGCAATAAAATATATGATGTTCGCGTCATCCTCCGATTTGCTTTCTTTTGGGCTTGAATGTTCGAACTTTGATCTTGGATTTTAAAAATAATTTATACAAGGTGTCGTTTTGAAGCTGCAAAATATTTCAGGAGGTAATTATGTTAGTGATTCTCGACCCGAATCAATAATAAAATAAGTAGGTAATATTTTGTTTTTTTATAACCGCGCTTTTTTTCACACACACAAACACGGAACAATAAAGGGCGTTTTCACACACACTAACTCGCAACGATAGTTTCATAAATAATGTATCATCCAATCATCATCCCGCACGCCACACCCTAGCCACGCCCCCGCGGCCATCGATCAATCGATTTAGTTTAGTGTAATTAAAAAATTAAATAACAAGTATTACTGATTATTGACCAGGTTTCGTATTTTTACATGATTATCTATGAGTTTTATTACAACCTCCTGAAATATTGTGCAGTTTTAAAACTGCACCTTGTATATATAATTTATTTAGACATTTGTTTTTTCAAGAGGTGGCTATCCGTTCGGGTTTCCCCGCATTGATTTGTACTCAGTATTCAATATTTTCATGCTGAAACCATTCCGCTTTTATTTTATTTTAAATTTCACGATATTCTACCATTATACAAAATAAAAAAGGTAGAACACATTATTTTTTCAGTTTACTACATTTAGTAAACAATTTTGAATTATTATATTTTCATGATCTGTATATACCCGGAACAGTTAAATGCTAGCCTTTTTCTTACTTGCAAACTGTTGTCCAAGGCAATTCTAGTTTCGTCTGAATCCACTTGAGTCTGACGAAGGAAAGAACACAGATTTTGTTTTCTTTCTTGTTCCACTTTTTCACATTAATTTTTTTAATTATTTCTATTTTTTCCAACGATTTTTTTCTTGAAGGTTGGTAACTTGGTAACTTTCTTCGTAAGTTTGACGATTGTCAAGGAAATGAAAGTTTTTTTACCCGACTGCAAGAAGGGGTTTTCGCGCGTATCTTGTATGTTTGTATGTATGTAATATTCTTTATTACCAGATATCTCCCAAACCGCTGAACAGATTTTCATAATTAACATATCGTTAGATTCGTCTTGATAACCCAAGTGTTCTTAGATAGGTGACGTTAAAAAAAAAACAACATATCGACTGTGAGATGCTATATGTCAGAGTAAAAAAAAACTTTTATTTTTATGTTATTTATTTTGTACTGAGGCGAATGCCTTGGTCGGTTTTTGAACTTTGTAGTGATTTTACGTCTAAAATATAGTGATTAAAGTGATATTATAATTGTAACTAAAAAGTGTAAAATAAAAAAATAATTTAAAAAATAAAAAAACCTGTCTGCGTAAAAAAATACTTTAACCTTTAACTAGGTACCTACATCTTTTTTTTGTAACACTAGAACGGACATAGGGTCCCACAGACCCCTGTAATATTTCTATTATTTTGATATGAAATAACAAAATAAATAACATTTTAATTAATCAGTGTGAATGATAGGCTTATAAATAATAGACTTTTGAACATTTTAGCATTTATTTATAAGATTTTTGTTACATACTAAACAAAGATAGGCACTTTTCAGTCTTAATTCGCAATGAGATCACTTATAATACTACTAAATAATTTTTCTTTTAAATAATCAACAAAATTAAATATTTTCCTTAAAAAGTAATCTTTGTTTTATAAAAAATTATTTTATTGTAACTCTAACAATAAACAAAAAAAACTGACAGGGTGTCAATTACCCCATTATATTTGACACTCCTTGCATAGTGGGTTGGAGCATTGTAGACATATAGGCTTTTTGCATGCAACACAGCTGAGGAGATTTTCCTTTGAAGTCTTGATGGACAGATGTAGCATCTTTTCTTCTTGTTCTGATTTTCTTCAGGAGTTGGTTCATCATCAGGGGGCATATCCTTCCCCAAAACGTGTCTCATTGTTAGTTTCAGTTCTCTTGGCAAATTTTTGTTTGATGTGTATCTTCTTTGCATATGAGGTACAACGAGAGAACGGGCTAATTTTTTATAAAGATACCTCGATCTATATCCTTATTTTGATGTTTATTGTATAGTATATGAGCATCCATCTTCTGAACTTTTACTTGAGCTATGTTCGATAATCACATTTTCTGAATCAGAGGGTAGTTCTTCTTCATTTTGATCTTGTTCATTATGTTCTGAATGGCGATGACGAAATTCAGCTTCATCAATAAGATCTTCGACTTCTCCTTCATTATCCGAGTCATTCGAAGCCAACAAAACAGAATTCAGTTCGTTTCCAAAAGAATTATATTATACTGCAAAACAAATTATATGTTAGAATGGCAGTTTAGATAAATAGCACAATTTTTGCTTTGTTTTCTAAGGGGCTTGTCGTCAAATGTTTTGACGTGTTCCCCCTTTGTGTTTTGTTTAGTGATCAATTAAAATTGTAGATCTACAGTTACGGATCCGGGTACGGATTAAAGATTTTCCTTTTTTTTGCGATGTTCTTTGATTTCACAGACGCAACTTCTTCCTTTCAACTCATCGTGTTCACTTTTTAGTTATATTTTATTTCCGAGAGATTCAAGAAAACTCCTCATACATGCATGTAGTTTTTTAACATTAGAATGACAGTATAACATTAAATAGCACAAATTACAGTTATTTTTTTTCTTTTTCTTCCAAACTTTTTTATGTGTCTTATTGTTAAACGTTTTGACGATTTCCCTCATTGTGTTTCATACAGTTATATGCCGAATAATTAAAAATTTCTCAAATACGGATCCGCATATTGTGCGCTGAGTGCGAGTTATTTTTACGTTAACACAATCGAAACGTTTGCCGCGTTTGGCTCTCTGATTGGTAAAGAGCTTGGAGCGGGCCAATCGGAGCGCCGAACGTCACAAACGTGTCGATTACGCTAACGTAAAATCAACTCACATTAGGCACCTTTTTGACTCAATCGGCGTCAGCACTTGACATTTTGCGTGACAGATTATATTATGACTAGAATTTTTTTGAATGAATATTTGTTATGGGCTTGTCGTCAATAGTTTTGACGTGTTCAAATTCATTTATTCACATTTAAATAGAGTAATTACATTCGGTGGTTTCTTATGTTACATTATTTAATCTTATATTCTGCCTGCTGCGTCTGGCATGTGAAGTCATTTTTTTACAAAGAAATAAAGAAGAAATGGGTATTTAATAACAATAATAATTTAATCTTAATATCTCTGAAAATCGGCGTGCCTAATGTCAATTATATAAAACCTGGTTAAATACAGTCCAATACAATAATAAGTCAAATATTTTTTTAACAACTTGACATAGAAATAACAATATTGTATTACTAACATCATGAACAACAACTTTTGTTCTATGACTTTTTACAAAACATAATACATACATCTATCAAAAATAAACCTCTAAGATTTCGTTGTTCTATCTAACACATTTCAACTCTGTATTTTGCTGTACCCACCTACGCCTCCCGCGCACGAACCTTCTTTCTTCTATTGTACTATATCGCTAGCTTCGCATAGACTGCGTAACATTTAGAACGTTCAATTTATATATTTTTATTTTTGTATTATAATCTGATGAACTAAAATATGATACATTTTTTAAAGTCTTAGAACAAAAGTTGTTGTTTACAATGTTAGTAACATATGTTAGTGTTTTCCTAATAACACTGTATATATTTTTTAAACTTACTTACCCTTTTGAATGTTTTAAGTTACACAGTTCGACATAAGCAATTGTCTTTCTATTGTGTCTCTAATTACGGCATTCGATGAGTTAATATAGACAATAATAAGCTCAAAAGTCTTGTTATGATATGGGGTTTTTACTCTTCTTGTCCTGGTTGCCAAATCTTAGAGATGGCCACCCTACGTCAGAATGCCCATTATGGCCGCCATAGACAACGGGAGCCTTTGCGAAAGATGACAGATATTTAATTATGTTATTATCTCGTTTGCTAATGAGTTTATTTTCACATTTTATTTAGTATTTTATTTCTATTTTTTATGTCTCTATTTATATACTAATATTATAGAGAGAAAGGATTTGTATATTTGAATTTTTATTTGTAATGAATAAACTCTAAAACTAATGGACTGATTTTGAAATTTCTTTTACCAGTAGAGAGCTATTTTATCACTGAGTGACATAGGCCGTATATTCACGCAGACGAAGCCGCTGGGAGAAGTTAGTGTTATTTATTCATTTATTTAATCTTCATGCAACACAAAGTACATAGGCGGATAGTTTTTATAATTGTATACAAAAATGTGTGTTAATTTGGGCGAAGAAAAAATGAGTCTATTGTTTGTAAATATTTACCTCGTAGCGTACTGCAGTGCGACCTAACTGGGCCTCAAGTCTGCTATTACAATAGTGTCAGAATGGTCTATCATTGATGTCATAATTGTCGATTTTGACAAGTTTGGTAATCTAATAATATAATGGCGTCATTATGACTTTCCAACGGTCAACCACTGACACTCCATTGAAAGAAGTGGCATAGAATGGTAATCTCGTACATATTGACAAATAAATATTTGACGTTTGCGGTAATCTGCTAAAACGTTGACAGTTTATTTGATTATACCTTTTTTGCCCTATGATGAGTTCCCTGACAGTTCATTTTTTTCCGTGGCACGCATACTACTTTAGATAACTAAAAAATAAACTGGCAAAAAAAATAAAAATGAAATGATAAAAAAAATAATGTCTTTCGTAAATTACTAAGTAAATTATTGTGGTTATAATTAACTGTTAATAAATTAAGTAAATAAAATGAAAAAGTATAGAACTTAAAATGTGTAATGCGTTAAACGGAACTTCTGCCAATAGAGATTGACACTACTCGACGACACACTAATCGACAAAATCGGAACGGCCATCTTGTAATCGCATGTAAAAGCAGAATTATGGAAAAATGTAATAAAAAAAACTCAAAAAACTATAACAGACTGGAATAAATATATCCGGATCGACCGAATTAGGGACCAACAATTAATCATCGTGGTTGGAGAAGATTCCGATTCCGATATGGATATGAGTTCAAATCAAGAGTCAAGTTCTGACATTGAATAAGAAATAAATTATTATTTTAAACAGACTGCATTTTATTTACCACTAGCCGTCCCCCGCGGTTTCGCCCGCGTTATTTCAGGTTTTTAGTTTTTGTCAGGTTTTTTTGTTTACTGTAAAATTTCATCAAAATCCGTAGACTAGTTCTTGCGTGAAAGAGTAACAAACATCCACACACACATACCTACAAACTTTCACATTTATCATCTATAAATCTAAAATCGGTAATCCGATTCCATTTTCTTTGCCAACTGATTCGTTATTGTAAAAAATCGATTAAATTTCGTTAGGTCACATCACTATAATTGTCAGACAAGAACTGTCAGGGAACCCATCATAGGACAAAAAAGGTATAGTGTTTTACCATTAGAACGTTATTGGTTTTAATATGCTCGAAATTATCTTTCTACCACAATTCTATTACAACTTGTAAAAGACCATTGACCGATCAATGATCGATCATTATGAATACTAATTCATAATGATCCACTAAGACTACAAACTTTTAGCAAAATGACAATGGGATCGTGTTGGAATGACGAATTTATAAAAATAGCAGACTTGGGGCCCAACTGTTGAAGGGATGAAGCTATACATTTATTTTTAGTTTATGCGAAACTTGAACATAGTTTGTTCAGAATCAGTAACTGAATGGATTCCAAATATTATATTTTTTCCCAAAAATATTTAAAAAGGTCACAAGTTGGACTCCACTAACACTAAGTACAACACAGGTCACGGAAGGCCATAAGGCGCTGCTAGCAAGCAGTAGGAAAGTGCAAAACAAACCCTCAGTCGCCTGGATGGCCCGCTGACTATGTATTTTTGCTGACATAACAAGCTTATAATTTTGTGATTTTTCATGATACAGTTATGAAATTTTGTACATAGATTCTTTACTTAAAAATACTAGACACGTGTCTCAGGTTTCATATATATATAAAAATAAAGTTGTGTAAGGTTTATAGCTCCTCCCTCTTTTTTGCTCGCATGCCTGACATTTCGACACGTCACTGTAAGTCCCTGTAGTTTCTGCCCATCCGCGTAAGGAAACTGCTGCGTCTGTAATGTATTTCACTAGTGTTTTTTTTCTGTGTAATTTCTTAAAATGCTGTAAATAGTTACTAAATAATATTGTAAATATGATTGTAATGTAAGTAGGTTTAAGTTTTATGAATAAATTGAAGTTGTCTGTATTGGAGTGTTTTTTTTTTTAATGAGTAGCGATATCTATGGCGCGACATACTAACTACGAAGTCCTGCAACGCGCAATTAGAGTTCTCCGTACAATTTGCGACTGCCTGATAAATACAATTTATATCTATCAGGCAGTTTCCTAAACCAGACAAAACACTTGTCTGGTCGGATGATCCTACCTTTTCGACGAAGCGGAGGTATGTGGGTCTTTATATTCTGTTTCGCATACCTATTATAAATCAAAATGACTTGACAACAAAAGTCCAAACTCAAGTTTTGTCAAAGGGCAATGGAGCGCAGCATAGATCGCGTTAGAAACACCACGCTGCGCCCCATGACTCAAATAGCGAATGTAGGGGAAAATACAGCCAGGCTGAATTGGGAGTGGGCTGGCCACGTGAGCCACGTCGCACGAATGCACCCGGACAGGGCCCCAAGTCTGCTATTACAATAGTGTCAGAATGGTCTATCATTGATTTCATAATTGTTTTTTTTTGAGTAAGTTTGGTAATCTACTAATATAATGGTGTCATAATGAGTTTCCAATGATCAACCACTGACACTGCATTGAAAGAAGTGGGTTAGAATGGTAATCTCGTATATATTTACAAATGAATGTCTTTCGTATGCGGTATTCTGCAAAAATTTTGAGTTTCTTTGATCATTGACCTACCATTAGAACGTCATTGTGCAGTTATTGCTTTTAATAAGCTCGATATTGTCATTTTACCACAACTCTATTACGAGACCATTGACCGATCAATGATCGATCATTATGAATTAGCAGATTAGGAACTTTTAGCAAAATGACAATGGGATCGTGTTGGAATGACGAATTTATAAAAATAGGAGACTTGGGCTCCAGGTGGGTGAGGATCGTTAAAACGGAATTACAAGATAATCGCCATTTTAATGCGTTATAATGGCGGGACCTAAAATAGGTAAATAAAACATATAATTAATAATAAAGTGTCAACACGAAATATAACTGCAACTTTTTACTGAAAGTAATTTTGCTCATCAAATTATTCTGGCGTAAAAAAGTAAAAAAAAATAATTAAAAAAAGAACCAAAAAAAAAACGCAAAAATAAACCGCGAGAAAAAATAATTTGTAAAAAAAAAGAAACTAGATACTAATATCTCCGTCACCTACAGTTGATTGTTAGAGGTACTAAATTAGTACTAGTTTAATATTTTGATCGAAGTACAAACAATACCGTAGCTTGTGGGCTTACGGACGACGAGCAATGGGTAGCTCGCCATCCGGCCGTCCAGTAACCGTCAGGACTGAGCTCAAATCCGTGTTCTACGCGCGCCTTAAAGAGAATATGTCAGTAAATCCGTAGAGGGCCCAGCAGGGCCGAAGTACTTTGTGGCCATAGGTCGACTTTTGAAACGGAAGCCAAAAGTAACTGAAGGAACATAGGTGCGGTTTTAGTTAGTAAAAGGCTGACATACCCTAGCGCTCTGCCATAGAGCGGGAGATGAAGAAAAAGAAAGGATTTTTTTAAAGATGATTTCCCATTTTAAAAAAAGTAGCTGCAATTTTTTTTAGGTAATAAAACAAATAATAAAAATAAGTACTTAATTTATTACAAAAAATACAATACAAAAAGATCTTTTTTCCTATTCTAAACTTATATAATAATCTCTTAAACGTCTTGTCAAACTTACGACTAAACGCGTTAAATTCGTGCAGAGTGCGCTTGTACTTAAACTGTATATGAACTAACTAAGAATCTATGTTAGTATGTCTTTTTTACTTAAAAATGGCTGAACTAAATTTGAGGATAACTTTTTAGTTAAATCTGACACTTTAATGACATTGATAGAGGGCACTGATAGTAAAAATTTAAGAAATTGTCTATTAAAAACAAGATGGCGGAATTCATTTTAGTTAACGCGCCAAAAAGGTTCTTGTACTGACAGTAAATTCAAAATGGCTGTCAGTGAAGGGAGTTTAAAAAAAATTAGGGATGATTTTTATTTTAGACCCAGATTTAAAATTTAGCGTAGTGTAGCTGCTCTCAAAATGATGAAAGAAAACATCGTGAGGAAACCGGTATGTCCTAGAAACAAAAATTCGAAGACATGCGACATCCAGCAACCCGCACTGGGCCCGCGTGGTGTATTACGGCCCATTCCCTCTTCTAGACAGGAGACCCAAGTCCCAGCAGTGGGAACATTAAAAGGCTGATTATGCTGTGTGTTTTCCTCACTATCACCATATTATAAGTCTCTCATTAATTTGATTTAATGGAAAGTAAAGATGTAGTCGACGATGGAGCACGCTTGGCTAGAAGTGTCATATTCACTCGTGAAGTGTTATTGAAGAGTTCTGGGTCAGTGTCTTTACGTGTTAGTGTAGTATTTTGCATATTTTCTAACAAATGGATGGCTTGTTAGTTGCGACGCGGCAGACTACTGTTTTGAGATCGGTGAAGGCTTCATCTTGGATCGCCTGGTCGAATTTCTGGAAGAGAAATAGGAATTATATTAGCTGAGTACGCGGAAAGTGAATAGTAATACAAGGTGTATCTATTCCAGCAGTTTAAAAAATACGCTGGTCATAGAAACATCAAAATACAAAAAAAAGACGTGTGGCACTCGGGGACTGCCGCGGTAAAGCTATTGCATAGCATTTTTATCAACTTATGCAATTATAATTATTTATTTATTTTATTTATGCAGTATTTTTTTTCCTTTGTTTTTTTTTTCTTTGATATTAATTGAAGTTACACTTTCACACATTGAATTGAATTTTGATTGATTGTTCACTCATTTGTTTTCTTATCGGTCACCACGCTCAAAAAACAAATGAGTGGGGGGTGTTATGTTATTTTCGTTACGGAATTTCTGGAATCGGTCTCCACGCTCAAGGCCCGCTATAGAAGCTATGCAATAGCTTAAAAAAAATTAAAGCAAAATCAAGTTTAGAAAGTGAGCACATATTTCGTTTTTATTAATCACTTTGAGTTCCAATAGAACACAGATGTAACTAACACATTCAAATGTTTTTGCAGTATTTGGCTGCAAATGTATCAAGTCAACCTTCTGGCGACTCTGAGGTAGTCAGCACTACAATACAATTCTCAGCTCCATGTCACCGAGATGGCCGCGTCAGCCACGCGCTTTTTGTGCGCTGTTGGCCGCAAATAAATGCACAGATTTGCGTACTGCCGCCTAGGCGGGTGCGAGAGGTGCGTCCACATAATTTAGGCCAGATGGTTCAAGGAACTATAAGCCTTAATGATTCTCTAAAATAAAAAATAAACATCTTTTTTCAAGGTTTTTGCTAAGTTCAATCAATTAAATTATCAAAGTTAGTATGGGAGGTACAATTTTTTTTTCGGAGTTTGACGCGTTTGTAACTCGGAATTCTTTTTTTATTATGGCTCTTTCTTATAAGCTCACACTTGACCACTACCTCACCTGATGGTAAGCGATGATATGGTCGACGATGGAGCACGCTTGCCTAGAAGTAACCAATTCACTCTTGACTTAAAGACCTCTAAGTTGTAGCTATCAGGAAACCAGACTCCGGCAGAGAATTCCACTCCTTAGCTGTATGCACAGTAAATGTGTTCTGAAGTCTAATTTTTGTTAGATGTCTAATTTTAATTGATCTCACCTCATTAACAATGATAGTAGGCACGAAGGCCAGTGGTCGCTGGACGGTGTCGCTCTTGTCTCCGTAGGTGGCCAGCAGGTTGTCTCCCTGGTCTGAAGAGGCGCAACGCTTCAGCTTGGCAGATTCAGTCTCCTTGTTCACTTGGGCTAGGCACTGGGAGAGAGAAAAATCAAGGTTTTTTATGACGAACTAGCTTTATCTTGCGTGATCACATCAGAAATGAAGATATCCAGAAAGAAAGAAAGAATATACGTTTATTTGGCACACAGGTACACACAATTATATAAAAATTTATTATAGTATGGTTTCTTAAACTTAAAATATATCTACATTGTATGTCCCACGGCTGCGCCAAATAGGTCCAGTTCAGCATGATGCCAGGCCACTACGTAGCAGTGGATCCGCAGGAGAACCAAAGTTACCGCCCCAAAGAATCGCTAAACTTAAGTGGCAATATACCCTGCCATATTCCCGCCATATTCTACGAACTTTTTAAATAATTTTGGAAAAAAAATTTAACATGGTGTAAAAACTATTGGAATCCATTCAATTACTGATTCTGAATAAACTATATTCTGGTTCCGCATAAACTAAAAATAATTTTGTATATGATATGTGTTTATTATATGTTACCGTGTCGAGCGACTTGTCAGGGTTAGCTTGGCTCATGAGGCAGATCACCAGCTCCATTTTCTCCGTATCTTGGAGACTACGGTCCTTCAGGATGCAGGCCTGGATCTGAAGACAAGAGGAACATACTTGAGCTTACAATTGAAACAGAATATCTAAGACAGTATAATATAGTATAGTATAGTATAGTATAGTATAGTATAGTATAGTATAGTATAGTATAGTATAGTATAGTATAGTATAGTATAGTATAGTATAGTATAGTATAGTATAGTATAGTATATTATAATATAATATTTCACAACTATCACACAACGTCGTCTAGTCCCAAGCTAAGCAAGTACTCATAACACAAGCTGTTATGAGTACTTGACAACTGATAAACATACTTATATATTTCTAAATACATACATACATATCGACAGTGGAAAGGTAAAATTGCTTAAACGCCACTTTGGTCGAAAACAAGTTATCAAACTTATTGCAGTTAAAATAAGGTATAAAACTTATTTCCGACCAAAGTGGCGCTTAAGCAATTTTACCTTTCCACTGTCGATATTATAGATAGATAGTGCAGGACAATTTGATCATTTTCTGATCGTATCGATGTGTTCAACGGACGCTCGCCGGACGTCGGGTTGTCCGATGGTAGAAAGGCGATGGCGGAATCAAGTCATGTTTGCGACATAGCTAATAACAGAGTTATACTATACCTTTATATCGACTTGGTGCAGTCAACCGCGCCTAAGGCTAAACGTAGCTGTGATACATGGCCCTGCTATGGCCTTATTAGGTGTATAAGACGGTTGTCCGGTGCGACAGGGCCGGATTCAGGCAGCGTGGGGCCTATTGCAGTTTTTACCAAGAAGGCACAATATCTTTATATACCTAATTACAATTCTTCTGTACGAATGTTTGTCACCTAACTCCATCTAAACGGCTTGATCAATTTGGATAAAACTTTGTGTGTATATTTGAGTGGGTCCCTGAATGGTTTGTAAATACAATTTACCCCGGTAGGCGTTGCAATCGGTTTCCCATTTTTTTTTCTGTGAAAAAGCTACTTTTCGGACAAAACAACGATTAACAAGAAAAGGTTTAGGATTTGAAAGAAATGATAAAAAAAAAATCTATTTATTATTTATTTATTCTGAGTACGGCGAGCTGTGCTGGGGAGGCTGCTGCAGGTGTAGAAAATCTCAAACGGCGTAAATATAATAACCTCATTGGAAGTTATGTGTTTGAGCCGTTTGGGGTTGAAACACTAGGGCCATGGGGTCCGAGCGCTCATCGAGTTGTTCGGGATATCAGCAAACAGTTGGTCGACTCTTCGCGTGACCAGAGGGCTGGGCTCTTATTCAGTCAACGAATCAGCATTGCTATCCAGCGTGGCAATGCTGCCAGCGTTCTGGGAACTTTTCCCATTGACATCGATGTGGACGAATTTTTTGATGCCCTCTGAGTTTTCCCCGTTTTTCAGCCTTTTTTACTCGTTTTTATCTACTTATTGAATATCGTATTGTACTTTGTGCTCTGTACCAAACATCTTTTTGCCTAAAAGGTGATCTCCATATCATGTTTGCAAAAATAATGTGAAATTGAAATACCTAGTTAAACATTTTGATTATTTTTTTACTTTTGTGCTGATCTATGATTTATAGTATTTAACCTTGTGAATACCGTAATTAGAGACACAATAGAAAGATATTAAGAGAGCGTTCGCTTGAGGTTTAACGAATTAATGTATACCTAATTAGGATTCTCTCGAGACTTGGAAGAGTCGACTCGACGAGTCCATGATTAACCTCTCGTATGCCGTAATTAGAGACACAATTAAAAAGCCATTGTGTCTCGCGTAGATCTGCGTTCTACAACGGGTTAATCAATGATCCTCTAGTCTCGCTTCTCAAGTAAGTAGTTTTATATGTGTTTAGTACCCATGTAGGCCTATGTGAAATATAAAGTTTTGCACCAAATTAAACCACTCACTTCAGCAGACAACTGTCTACATGCCTAATTCGGCCCTGTAGCGCGTGCGCACTCATTGGCCTTTTTTTATGGTGGGAAAAATCATCCCATGACAACCCCCGATCTTGGGTGGAGCGGGAGGTAGTGTCAGACTCTTACTGACTAAAAGACCCACCCCGTTCCTGCTAGCCTTCATACCGGAGCTCGACCTCCCTTTCGGATAACCCTGGCCCCAGTAGGCTTCGACCCCTGCTGTTGCTGACAACTCCTTGAGGCGCGCGGGAACAGTGCGCGCCGTCGACGCACTCATTGGCCTGCTATGTGCCGAGTTGAAACACCATCTCGGGGAGTTAATTGTAAGTAGATACAGCTACTTTACTATTGTAGAAGATGAAGGCAGAAGGCAATTGAAAGAGGACGGGTGGGTCTGACACTCCCTCTCGATCTACCCAGAGCGGGAAGTACATTTTGATACAAGTGGAGAAAGTTTGTCATTGCGACCGGGGTATTTGCCCGAGCAGTAGGCAAGGGAGTTACGGAGCCAAGTGCTGCAGAGATTTCCAGAAGTATCAAACGACATTTTTTAAAACACTTACGAAGAAATAAATAAGCGAGGGTTGACATGCGACTCGTGGGGGGTCGCTTAGCATTCAGCCCGATAGGCTAATAGTATAATAAATTGCGATTCGTGAAGGTCGCTTAGCGCCCAGTGTGATAAAGTAATAAATTGTGGTGGGGCGAGCTCGCGCACCAGTGCGAAAAACAGTAAATTGCGTGCCTAAAAGCGGTAGGGATAAGATCGGATTTCCGAGTGTATTGAAAATCATTTGATGATTTGCTATATTTAAAAAAGTGTATACACACGTACCTTGTTACCGTAGCACTCATCAGGTCCGTGGTGGCACGTGAACTGCCACTTGCCGTTCACTTTGTCGTGCTGAAAACAGAACAAACAAGAAAATGAGGATAGAGAACCTTTATGTCCACGTTAGAACTACACGCCTGATTTGTACGTAGTACGACGTCGCGTGGCGTGGATCTAGTGTGGCGCTACAAGTCTAGTTGCCTTAAAAAATGTATCGATGGCTTAGAGTGAAAACTTCGGATATGCAATTTTAGGTAATTTTATTTTTTTACATTTCTGAAAAGAAAAGCACGTAACGCATAATCTTGTAAAACGCAAAATTTTGATTCGATACTTGTAGCGCTATCTACGATGTTGCATGCATATCTTGCTCAAGTCAGTTTCCTGTAATCACCTCGCGACGGCACGGCAAAACAAGCGGAAAAAAATGAAAAACAAGAGGAACAAGCGTTTGAAATAAACCAATAGTTTTAAATATTTGAATGAAACATGTATAAGCACATTAAAATTGCATGATAATAAAGGTTTAATTTGGTTTTTTGTGCCTCCTGAAAAGTTACGTATTTCACAGTTACGAGGTATTCACTCTAAGCCATCGGTATGGAGACCGACGCGTCCAGATCGACGTACGCGGCACACGTGTGCGCACTGTAGGTCCTGCTTTATTATCTCTTTTTTTATCTTAAATGGCATATAATTTACATTTTTAAATATTTCTTAAAAAAAATATATATATAAAAAATAGTAGTCCACCGGTGTCCAGCAGAGTTCTATTGAGAAAAACAGAATAACACATTATCCGACCCGCAAATCGAACTCAGGACCTCATGCTTAGCAGTAACAATACTAATTGTGACCAGTACACCAGCGGGCTGATTTTATACATTATAAAAAAAAAAAAAACTAAGTGAACGACCTTCGCATTTCCGATCACATGAGAATGATGTTACATTGAATTCTAACAAAATAATAAAAATGTACAAAAACAGGATAATTTTATTATAAATCTAGAAGGAAAACTATATCAGAAACACGTTATAGAAGACCAAAAAGAGTAATTTAATTTGTACGCAAGGTTATTAGCGATATTGTAGATCGCAAAATGAGATCGAAATCAGAAATCAGAAACATTTAACCATCTATACGGGGTTATTTGCAAAACATTAGCTACCTCTTAGGATTATGTTACTAATATCATAAACAACAACTTTTTAACTATGACTTTTTACAAAACATAACACATTTACCAAAAACAAACCTTCAAGATTTCGTTGTTCTATCTAACACATTTCAACTCTGTATTTTGCTGTATCTAATTACGGCTCCCGCGCACTGTTCTCGTAATAATTGTAAGCAGGCTTTCGAAACATTGTAATTACACCTAGCAAGCATTCGCACCATTTCCGTGTACTCGAAATTAGAATATTGATACACCATCATGTAAAGATAATTACGTCCGCACTGCCGAATTTCGCTACAAGAACACGTATGACGCGACGCAAGCGCATCGGTGATCGATCGACTATTGAGGGTCGCCCGTAAATAGGTCAAGTTCATATTCAGCTACCCTCCACTATTGTACTATCGCATGCTTCGCATAGACTTCGTAAGATTTAGAACGTTCAACTTAAACATTTTTATTTTTGTATGAAAATCTGATGAACCGAAATATGATAAATTTTTAAAAGTCATAGAACAAAAGTTGTTGATTATGATATTCTTAACTAGCACCTAAGAGGTTGCTAGTGTTTTACAAAAAACCCTGTATATAAAAATGAATCCCTATTTCCCTTGGTCACGCCCGCCGTCTAGTTCCAAGCTAAGCAGAGCTTGTGTTATGAGTACTAGAGAACTGATAACCATACTTTTACATACCTACTTATAAATACATACATGTTATAGATAAATTACACCCAGACACAGAACAAATGATCATGCTCGTCACACAAACATTTGTCTTGGGTGGAAGTCGAACCCATGACCTCCGGCATAACAGTCAGGGCTACTAACCACTAGACCAACAGGCCAGTCGTTACTAATCTACACTAATATAATAAAGAGGTAAAGTTTGTTTTTTTTTTGCTTTTATGTTTTTTTGTTTGTAGGAGGTAATCTCTGAAAGTACTGGTCCGTTTGCTTGAATTTTTTCACCGATAGAAAGCTGGTTTATTCCTGAGTGACATAGGCTATAATTTATGTACGCGAACGAAGTCGCGGGAAAAAGCTTGTATAAGATGTATAGTTCCATCCCTCTTTCTGGCTCTCAGGCCTGATATTTTAAACGTCATGGCGGTTTTGATCTCCTCAACCAGGCGACGTACCGTGCTCTTGCCGTAGGGCACCATCTTGACCTTCACGACTCCTCGGAAGTCCCTCCACACCGGTGCCAGCTGCTGCGTGATGAAGCGCTTGCTGTCAGGGCAGAGAGACTCGTAGTACACCGCGATCTTCACCTGAGGAGAGAGAGGGGTGGGTTTTTGTTAAGACTTTTATGAATCCGACAATAGTAGGTAGAAGCGTAATATGTGCAGTGCCGGGCAGTGGCGTATTGGCCATGTAGCAAGAGTAGCAAATGCTACAGGCCCCGCGCATTTCGAGGGCCCAGTAGCCTGATTGACGTAAAATCAAACAAGCCAAATATCGTTGAAGTTTTACAGTCGTTCGATCGAAGTCCTATCCAAAAGCGGTATTCACGTGTTCCTTAATCAGGATTGGACAGAACGACAACCCAACTGGCTCGAAACTAAACGATCTGTCGACGACTTATTTCCCGTTACATTAATAAGTATTCTACCAGGATAATGTATCTAACACTCTTTTTTTTGTTTAAAATCGACTCTTCGACAAACGACTTCAAAATCGGTGTCGTTCAAACTCGATTGATGGATGTGAATACGGAAATGGTCTAAACGACTAAATCGCTACGATATCGTTACGGTTTTGATTACGCGAATCGGGCTACAGGACGGTCTCCATACATGTTAAATTTGGAAACTAGACTTGTAGAGCTACACTAGATCCACGCGACGTGACGTCGTTCTACGTACTAATCAGGCGTGTTACTTAATGTAGTTCTGTCGCAGCTGGCGTAACCTACACCCCAGCAAGGAGCGACGGCTGCGGGTCACGGGTTCAGTTCCTGCACGGAAAAAATATTTATATCGCCTACAGATAGGTGTTTCGGGTCATACTTAGTGATCCTCACCTTATGGTCATCCCCTTTCTTGCCCTTAGCCAGCACCCCGTAGAACAGCGCCACCAGGCACAGTACTGCAACAGTCTTCATTTTATTCTGGAACAAACGAAATATTATCATAAGTCTTGTGGATTAAGACACACTATCGCTTCATCGATAACCGTCACGGGTAGTAAGAATCCTGAAAATTCCTTCAACAGTCTACAGTCAAAAGTTCAAATGACAGCCAAATAGATTGGTTACTCGGAGAAGATATGTAACTAAACTTATAACGTAACATAGGAACCAAACTTCACAGTATTAGATTATCTCCACGTGAGGACAACAACTGTTTTCAGATTTTTACCTATACCTGTGCTATAAGACCTTCCTTTGTGCCAAATTTCTGGATTCTGGGTCAACGGGAAGTACCCTATGAATTTCGATCTTTGCGAGTATCAAAATATATTGAGTACAATCACACGAATATGAAAAGAGAAAAGTTTTAGAGTGTGTGCGAGTGTATGTATGTTTGTTAGATCTTCACACTCGAAATGCTGAACGGATTCTGAAACGTGGCACACAGGCTCCTCAAAGAGATTTATATATTTACTAAAATTTCATCCAACATAGAAGTATAAAGGCGGATTTAAGGCGATAGAAGTATTAAGGCGGATATATTTAATGTCTTAGGCATTCTCTACCAGTCAACCAAGGGTAGTGAAGAGATGCGACCAATTTGGAACCGTGCACTAGCTTCTGATGTTTTATAAGTGCCCATGTAGGCCTATGTGAAATAAAAAAAATATTTGAATTTTGATGCCGGCAAACCGTGGGTAGGATTTTCTGAAAAGTCCACACATTCCAGACCATTGTTCGTGGTCCTACAGTGCGAAGGGCAGCTGAAGGACATAGGTGTGGTTTTAGTCAGTAAAAGTCAGATACGCTTTCGCGCTCTTCTCTAAAGCGGGAGAAGTCATTAGATGATTTTTTTTTAGCTAAAAAAAAATATAAGCCACTGCTACTCCGTGATTCAAGGCGAAATCTGATCAAGTAAGGCATCATAGACAAAGTAGACTCATAGGTACTCTTAGGTACTCAGTAGCCTCACAAGAACCTCACCGTTATATACAAGACGTTGGCACCACGCAGTGGCGTAGCGTGGAGAAATTTTGACATGGGTGAAGGCACATCAGCGAGGCCTTTTTCTTTCATAAATACGAAAATAAGACAGCGACTGTTGCAACTTAGTGATCGATCACATCGTCACTTACCATCAGATGAAATGGTCAAACGCGAGCCTATCAATTATAAAAAAAAAACTGCGCGAGAATAAAGGGATATTCCGGAAATTAAACTTTGGATGCTCAATGCAAGTTAGATGATTTATTTAGGTGTGAACAGTATGAGGATTTTACAAAAAGTGAAGTGTCATTGAGATCGGACACATTACGGAATAACTACAGCTAATTACACTTCTGCTATGCGAAGTTGTGCAGGCGTTCTAAAGCTGAGAAGTGCCTGTCTAGCAGTGGATTGACGCAGACTGATGATGATGATGATGATGACGCTCCAACAAAACTCTCGTTCTTAAAGACCTTCTCTTCTTTTCTTAAGTCCTCATTGCGTGCGAGGCCGTGGGCGTTGGCCTCACTTTTTTTCGCCCACGCCTCACTACGCTACTGGCACCACATTTGTTCGTTTCCCACAACACACTCCATTGTTACGTTCACGCGAACTGCTTCACGTAACACTCCTACTTATGTCATGTGTACTTAGTCTGCATTGTTTGTGAAACATGTGCGTTTTTCTGTGTCGCGCTTTGTTTAGGGTTGACAAACGTACCCTAATATACACCGATAAATTATGATCGTTTTATTCGAACTCGCTCAGCTGAGCGAGTTCAATGACCTGTAGGTAGTTTGTGAGCAACGCCGACTACTACCTACAGGACATTGGACTCGCTCAGTTGACGTTTTCTTAAAGAAATTAATTTCGTACATGCGTAAATTAATACGAGTTTTGAAAAAAAGGTACTTTATTTTTTAATTTTATCTTTACAAATCGGTAGTGTTTCATGTACCGGATCGACCCTCCACGGGATTAAAACGATCATAATTTAACGCTGTATAGCAATGTATAGAACTAGCTTTTGCCCGCGACTTCGTCCGCGTACATAAATTATAGTCGAGTCACTCAATAATAAAGCAACTTTCTATCAGTGAAAAAATTTTAGCGATCGGACCAGTACTTCCAGAGATTACCTGCTATAAACAAAAAACAAACTTTACCTCTTTATTATATTAAATATAGATACCTACCTAGCTTCTGCAAGCGGCTTCGCCCGCATGAAAGGAGAAAATACTACCTACTATGTTTTCAATGAAGATGTAGCTTTCAAATGGTGAAAGAATTTTTGAAATCGGTCAAGTAGTTTTCGAGTTAAATCGTAACAAACAAATAAAAAATCCGATCCAGCCGATTTTCCTTTAAGGTGATGGCACGTGAGCATATTCGCCAGAAGTTGGTAGAATCATCACAGCATTGATTGGTTGGATTTGTTTTTTCACCACAACATTGTTTATTTGTATGTAGGTATTTATCTAAGTATGTATTTACTATTGTATTTGTTGGCACGTGTTATTGGGTCATTTGGCTCCCTTCAAAATGGTTGAGCTGAGTGGGGCTGATGCACGCGTCATACTCGTGGACGGGCGCCGTCAGTTGAGACTGGTCATCTCTTAGCTGCCAGTGAGTTATTCAATTTCTATTTTTATTGTTACCATTATATTTAATTTTTATTATTTATCTTCATTGTGTTCACATAATAGAAGCAAAAAATAAATATGTAACGAAGATTCATGTAACTTTATTCGATTTAAAAGAGTGTCCATGGAGTTTCTTGCACGTTTTTCTCCATAGAGACCTACAGTACAATTCACGAATGATGGCGGCCGTGAAGTTTGCGCAGAAGGCTGCGCAGTAACGTGTTTTAGGAACCAAATGGCGACGTGCGTGTGCGAGAAGAGTGTAGTATGCGCGAACGTTCGCAAAGGCTAACTTCACGGCCGCCATCATTCGTGAATTGTACTGTACTCTTTGGAACGTGCAATTTAGCTTCACTTGTTTGACTGACCGACATTTTGACAATTCAAAAGTGCCTGTAACTGGTCTATTTGAAATAAACGTTTCTGATTTCTGATTTGTCTCTCTTCTGTTTGTCTATTTATTAAGTTGCACCTGCCATGTTGTTTCTGCACCACCCTAAGGTCGACTGGTAGATAATGCCTAAGGCAACTCCGCCTTTGTACTAAGTAATGTGCATAAATCATAAATAAATAAATAAAAAATCAAATAAAAAATAAAACATCCATCAGATTCTCGCGATCCTTACCAGGTCATCGGTCCACCTTGTAGGAGGCTTTACAATGCTGCGTTTTTCGGTACGTCATCCTCACTATTGATTTATCAAACTTCATACAACACTAAGTTACAAAGGCGGACTTAATGCCTTAGGCATTCTCTACCAGTCAAGTTAGGGTGGTGAAGAGAAAACATGGCAGGTGCATAAAAAGAGAAAAGATTAGAGAGATTAAAAAGATGTAAAAGTAAGGTATGTATTAACAAAATAAAAATGCATGTATTTTATTTAATACTAGCTATGCCCGCGACTTCCTTCGCGTGGACTACAGGATTTTGAATTTATTTTTTTCTAAAATAAAAGTAGCCTATGTTACTCCTTATTGCATCAGCTATCTGCCAAAAAAGTCCCGTCAAAATCGGTCTAGCCATTTTAGAGATTAGCCCGGACAAACAGAAAGACAGGCAAAAATTAAAAAAAAAATGTTATTTTGGTGTATGTGCCGTATATATATTCATATGCATGTAGTAAAAAGCAGAACTTTCAATATTACAAACAGACACTCCAATTTTATTTATATGAATGTATATGTATAGATATAGACCGCGGCGAAGGTGGTGTGACGATCTGATCATGTTCGCGGGGCTAACTTGGCCAGAGATCGCCCTAGACAGAGAGGTCTGGAAAGAGAAAGGGGGGCCTTTGCACAGCAGTGGGACAATATTACAATAGGCTATTAAAAAAAATAAAGACAAAATACCGAGCAAGAGCGAGTCGGACTCGCGCACTGATGGTTCCGTCACGGCGTCCTTACCTTCCGCATGACGCAGGTCCTCACCGGACATGGTTCGTTCGGGAGTTTCCTGCACCGGATTCGTGCGGAAGTGACGCCCGGGTGTCGCCACTGTGCGGAATGCCCGGAGGACACGGTGGAGCACACAGTCGAGGTGTGCCCTGCTTGGGCAGAGCATCGCCATGCCCTCGTGGGGGCGATCGGCCGCGGAGACCTCTCGCACCGGGCCTTGGTTGAGGCCATGGTCCGGAGCGAGGAGGAGTGGCAGGCGGTCGCCGACTTCTGCGAAGCAGTAATGCTCGCAAGTCGCAAAGGAGGAGGCCGAACGCATCAGGCAACGGCATTATCGCCGCCACCGCCGCCGCCGCCGCCGAGATTCTGATCCCGATTTCCGGCCACCGTAGGCGCGGGCTTGCGGACAGTGAGCAATGGGTAGCTGGCTGTCCGGCCGTCCGGTAACTGTCCGGACCAAGCCCAAGTCGTCGACGGCGCGCACTGTTCCCGCGCGCCTCAAGTTGTCAGCAACAGCAGGGACCCAGCCGGGCCGAAGCCTACTGGGGCCAGGGTTATCCGAAAGGGCGCTCGGGCCCCGGTATGAAGGCTAGAAGGAACGGGGTGGGTCTTTTAGTCAGTAAGAGTCTGACACTATCTACCGCTCCGCCCAAGAGCGGGGGTTGTCATTGGAAACAGCGTTTATCAATTTGCCCACACGGGACTTCATCTTTGAGAGACAGGTTCACTGTACTCCCGTAATCGCAAGAGCTATATTAAAGCGACATCGTAGCACTTCAAGTTGGATGTTTTTTCCCGCCATAAAAAAAAAAAAAAAACTGATGGTTCCGTACAAACTTATCTATGATGAAAACAGTTCAATTCCCGAATTGAGTTATGAAGATTTTTCCGAATCGTATATTATACGAAATTTTTTTCATTAAAAAGTTTTTATTTTGTGACGTAGGTAACTACAAAACAGTTTTCATTTCGTTTCGTTTAGGGTATAGTAAGATTGGGGCGAAGACGCGCCGGCAAAAGCTAGTACAATTAAGTATATATTCTTTTCTTTATTTTTTTTAATTTGTGCTCACATAATAAAAGCGACAAGAAGAGTGTCCATGGAGTTTTTTTGCTTTCTCCATAGAGATTTTCGGAACGTGCAATTATTTAGCTTCACTTTTTTGACTGACCAACATTTTGTCAATTCAAAAGTGCTTGTATGGCTTATAAATAAATAAAAGTTTTTGATTGATTAATATGGATTTTACTCAGTAAAAATGTGACACTACGTCTCGTTCCAGCCCGTAGCTATCAGGAAACACAGACTTTGGCAGGAAATTCCACTCCGCTGTACGCACAGTGAATGAATTCCCAAAACGCTTTGTGCGTATGGGTGGAATGTCCACGGGTGGCGCAACGCCGTACGTCCAGGGCCGTTTTATCCATTAGGCACTATAGGCAACTGCCTAGGGGCCCCGCCAGGTTCAGGGGCCCCGCGCTTCAGGAAAAAAATAGATTACGTTTAAAAACAGTAAAAAAAATAATTTGAAATTTCGATGAGCAATCCTAGTATCGGATTATGCGAAAAGCTGTCAACAGATGGAGTTGATAAAACACAATCTTTCATTAGCTATTAATATGCTGTGCACTCACACGTTGTGAATGCACAGCATATTCATTGGCTTTTGCTGATAATTTTGTTTATATCAATTTACATAATATAAAATTGAATCAATCAACTGAATAGGAAAACGAAACGTTGTTCGATATATTACTAATTACTATACGCCCGTGTACAGCACTGCATATTTTTTAAATCAATATTTTAAATTATTTTTTTAATTTATAAAACGAAGATCTTTTGCTAAATATATTGTAGAATAATATATATTTTTACGGGATTTTTAAAGGTACCATATTCTATGGCCACGCTACTTTCATAAGATTGGCGGTACTAGTTCGTTCGCATGATCGGGGCATTCCCCGATTCGTTCAATACTTATCACAGACAACATTATCGTACTATTTAATCGTTGAATTTTCACTTCGACGAATTTGTTTGCGAGTTTTACGGCCGTGATAAAAAAGAGAGTTTTACAGTTTGTGTTTTAATAATAATAATAATAATAATAATAATCCATTTATTTCCAAGTATACGGTACATACAAGAACTTAATATTAAAAACGTCTCACGTACACTACCATTGCCGGTGTAGAAACATTATTGAAATTAAGATTTATCTATATCAGCACAATTTTGTTACCTACATTACTTATATTATTACAATGAAATGGAATGTCAAAATTATCACACAATTATATTTATGTCAAGTACTGAAAACCAAAATAATTAAAAACAAAAATACAAGTCAATAGGTACACACACAAAATATTGATAAAAATGTAACGTCAAAATAAAATAAGAATTAAACAAAATAAAATTGTCAGTTTTAATAATGCCAAAAAAAAAATATTATGTCAAAAAAAAAAAAAATTATGTCAAAAAAAAAATATTATGTCAAAAAAAATATATAATGTCAAAAATTATTAAATAGAATGTCCAAATAATAATAATGTCAAAAACTGTGATTTAAGAATTCATTAACCGAATAAAAGCACGTGTCCAAGAGCCATGCAAACATCTTACGTTTAAATTTATCTACTGGCAGCATTCTGAATTCGGGGGGTAATTTATTATATATTTTTATTGTCATACAGCTGGCATTTCTACTGTATAAATGCAATCTCTGAAGAGGAACCAACAGTTTTCCAGCATTTTTTTTATTTAATCTTTCTGAGACTTGTTCATTCAAAGAGAATAAATGAGGGTATTTCTTTACAAATAAGCATACCTCAAAAATATACAGACACGGGAGTGGGAGGATTTTTAACTCTCTAAATAATGGCCTGCAGTGGTCTAAATATTCTGCTCCACTCATGGCTCGGATACACTTTTTTTGTACTTTGAACGCTCTGTCTACATCCACTGAATTGCCCCAAATAACTAGACCATAACGCAGTACTGACGAAACATACCCATGATAAGCATTTAGAACTGTTTGCTTGCTGGACACTAGTCTTAACTTGCGAAGGGCATATACAAACTTATCAAGCTTACTGCATACTTTTTCTACATGTTCCTTCCAATTCAGTTTGTTGTCTATTATTATACCCAAAAATAAAGCCGATGGTTGTGGTTGCAAAATTGTATTGTCGTGTCGAATTGTAATTGGTGTTGCTGACGAGTTGCATGTTTGGAATTGTACTAATTTAGTTTTATTAATATTAACTTGAAGATTATTGTCTTCTAGCCATTTTATTACATTAATCAATTCAATATCAGTGTCAGTTTCTATGTCAGTTTTGTTGGTACATTTGAAAACTTACGATTTTAAATCTTAGTATTGGATATTTATTTGTAAAGACTGCAGAAGTGCTTCGGGCTTTGAGAAAACCGATGAAACGATGAGAAAATTAAAAAAGTGTAAACTAAAGTTTCATTAACTGAAGTTACTAAAGTTTTTTTTTTTACATATTTTATTCACCTGATTACAGATGTAAGGCCGGTTTAAAACTAATTAAACCCATCCGTTTAATACCAATATAAACCATTTTTGACGATTTAAACGAAACTATAAGGGTTTGTTGTTGACTACGGAACCCTAAAAACAACGTAATTATGAATAAATTTGTGTAAGACACAAAATATAATAAGAAGTCAGAAAAGGGTAGGGGGGGCCCCGAGACGTGCATTGCCTAGGGGCCCCGACATGCATAAACCGGCCCAGCGTACGTCTAGTGCTCCGACAATGGAACGGAGTTGGCGGAATTAAATCAAAACGATAATAAACAAACAAATAAACAATATTGAGAGCATGGGTGACCAAGTGGTAACTTCCCCGACTTAGTGGTAGGTCGCGGGTTCAAACCCAGCCAGGCGCATTACTTTGTGTAATTTATTTCATCACCACTGCTCTCAAAACGGTGAACGAAAACATCGTGAGGAAACCGGCAAGTAATAGAATCAAAAAATTTGAAGACATGTGACATTCACCAACCCGCACAGGGCCCGCGCGTGGTGTATTACGGCCCATTCCCACTCCTAGAGAGGAGGCCTGAGTCTCAGCAGTGGGAACATTAAAAGGCTGGTTATGCTGATAATAAAAAAAAACGAAACGAAAATGTAAACGATAGAAAACCGACAGGTGTTTCGGTGTTTCAACACAAATAAAGTGTAAGACATATGTCATCTCTTCAAAGTCTGCTGACCACCACACAATGGGAGGGCAAAGCAGTTTTCTACCCGCTGATGTACTCCACACCGCACGGTAGACACTTGAGTATCAGTTGTACTTTCTAAGTGACACACGCAATGTGACTTGTGAGTGGGTCAACATGTGACCTCGAGGTGCAAGTTAACAGCGGAGGCGGGGCAAAGAGATGAAAGAGATTTGAATTTAATGGAATTGTCTGCATCGATGTCGGTTGGCAATTTATTTTTTTAAGTCATATAATCCTGTGCTTTACCGCGATCCCACCTGATGATAAGCAGTGATGCAATCTCTGATGGTGAGGCGCACTAGTTTATTAAGAGTCTATTCACTCTAGTCCCGAAGACACCTAAATTATAAACGGACGGGAAGAACGCAGCAAGCAAATTGCGCAATATAATGCTCAGTATGGCGTTGCAGTTTTTCGACGCCATATTTTTTTAAAATTTATTTAGAACATACAGCTTCGTCCGCGTGCTTAAAATATAGCCTAAGTCATTCAAAGTTTGTGCTTTCTGTTTGTAGGAGGTATTCTTTAAGTTAAGACTGGCCTGCTGATCTAGTAGTTAGTGGCCCTGACTGCTATGCCGGAGGTCGTGGGTTCGATTCCCACCCAGGACAAAATGTTTGTGTGATGAGCATGACCATTAGCTCTGTGTATGGGTGTGATTTATCTATATATGTATGTATTTAGTGATATATATATATATGTTTATCAGTTGTCTAGTACTCATAACACAAGCTCTGCTTAGCTTGAGACTAGACGGCGTTGTGTGATAATTGTGGAATATTATTATAATTATCTTTGAAAGTGCTCGTCAGCTTGTTAATTTTTTTTTACCGATAGAAAGTTTTATTCCTAAGTGTAAAAGCTATATTTTATTACAAGGCAAATATACGGGAAAAAGCTAGTTTTATTTCATTAAACCCCAAGCGAACGCCGGCGTTCGCACACCTATTGTTTAACTATAGTGTCTCAAATTGACGATATCTGAAAGGCTAAATATAAATCGCTACCGCTCACCGTTGGACCACTCGCTAAAATGTTCTCACCTAGTAACGTCCGCTATTGTCCAAGCGCCATCTTAACTGTACTGCGGCTTTCTCCGGCCCCGGCTGTATGTAGCATGTATAAGTAACTAACTATAGCTAGCACACGCGACTTCTGTCGCATACAAAGTACCGCCTATTTAATCTTCTGAACTAGCGTCCATGCTTATGTCGGGGCCAGATAGAAATTGATCATCATATCAGCCGATAGACGTCCACTGTTGGACATAGGCCTCGCCTAAGTGTCGCCACAATGAACGATCCTGTGCGTACCGCATCCATCGCATTCCCGCAACCTTCACCAGGTCATCGGTCCACCTTGTAGGAGACCTTCCAACGCAGCGTCTTCTGGTACGCGGTCGCCACTCCAGAACCTTTCGGCTCCAACGGCCATCTGTTCTGCGAGCAATGTGCCCTGCCCATTGCCACTTCAGTTTGGCGATTCTTCGTGCTATGTCGGCAACCTTAGTTCTCCTGCGGATATCTTTATTTCTGATTCGATCACGCAAGGAAACTCCGAGCATAGCCCTTTCCATTGCCCTTTGGGTGACTTTAAGCCTTCTGATTGTGAGCGACCACGTTTCGGAACCATATGTCATCACTGGCATACGCACTGGGGCCCAAGTCTGCTATTTTTATAAATTCGTCATTCCAACACGATCCCATTGTCATTTTGCTAAAAGTTTGTAATCTGCTAATTTATAATCACGTATATCGTAGGTCACTGATCAAAGGAACTGACAAAATTTTTGCAGATTATCGCATACGTCAGATATTCATTTGTCATTATGTACGAGATTATCATTCTATGCCATTTCTTTCAATGGAGTGTCAGTGGTTGACCATCGGAAAGTCATAATGACGCCATTATATTAGTAGATTACCAAAACTTGTCAAAATCAACAATTACGAAATCAATGATAGACCATTCTGACACTATTGTAATAGCAGACTTGAGGCCCTGGACATGGACTTTCGTCTTGAAACACTGGTATGTTGGACGAGAAGACACCCAGCAAGCAAGAGGCCCAGCCGAGTCGGATCCGACGTAGAAATTGATCACTTTCATGATATGGCGAAGTTAAACTGGCCAGATCGTTTTTTAAACGTTAAAGTTTGGTGATATATCAATCCTCGTTTAGCCTACTGTCTTTATACCTTTTATTACCATGGAAATTTTATATCATTAACTAGATTTTGCCCGCGCGGCTTCGCTCCCGCTCTTCCTTACTCCACCCTACTATACTCTACTCTACCCTACTCTACCCTACTCTACCCTACTCTACCCTACTCTACCCTACTCTACCCTACTCTACCCTACTCTAACCTACTCTAAGATTTCTACGGATTTTCTTTATCTTCTGTTCTTGTTTTTCCAGTTACCTTGTTTATTTCAGCATCCTGAAAAACTTGTTTCATACTTTTTCAGCGTCGTTTTTTTGTCGTAGTCGGGTTTTAGTTTTTTACTTTTTTTCACTTTTACAATTTTGGTGTTAAATCACTGTGCTTCTATATCTACTATTTACGTGAAGCCCTTTCAAATGATACCAAACACGACGTATTTATCTTATTTTTTTACACAAAACTTTTTGTCCACTAGAGGGCGCCGCATTGAATTTTAATGATATTTTTACAAGTACCAGTGCAGCCCTTGCAAATGATATAAAATATGGTGTATTTATTATATGTTATATATAGATATTATGTATAAACAATGATTGACATATCAACAAATTTTAAGGATTTATACGGCCAGAGCCATTTTTATTTGACCAGATCATGATGTGATCAATCCCAAGATCTGGTCAAGACACACTTTGGTTTTGCGCTACGTCCGATCTGAATCCGGATTTTGATCGAATCGAGCTTGTAATGGCTTGTATCGAATTCGGATAATGCTTTTCGCACTATTGGTCCAATTCCCAACGATTTTACCGAATCGCATGAAGTTTTTTTGTGATTTTTTCAACTCGATACCATCACGCGTTCCTGAGATATCAGTTGATCTAGTGGTTAGTGGCCTTGACTGCTATGCCGTAGGTCGTGGCTTCGATTCCCACCCGGGCAACCGGGCACCCGGCTGGTGAGCAGGATCATTTGTACGGTGTCTGGATGTATTTTATTTATAATGTGTATGTACTTATTTAGAAATATTTGTGTATGTTTATCAGTTGTCTAGTACTCATAACACAAGCTCTGCTTAGCTTGGGACTAGACAGCGTTGTGTGATAGTTGTGGAATAAAAAAAAGGGTTTTGACAAACAGACGCACAACAAAGTGATCCTATAAGATTTCCGTTTTTTTCTTTTGAGGTACAGAACCTTAAAAATGGCATTAGCACTTCATTTTACGGACTCTGAAATCCTGTAGACAAATAATGAAATAGTGCTACCATTGACACCGGCGCCACAGATGTCCAAATTGCTACAAACTAGTCTTCAGCATTGACAGACCGCAAGTTGACCTCATCATCATCAGACTTTTAATGTTCCCACTGCTGGGACTCAGGCCTCCTCTCTAGGAAACGGAATGGGCCGTAATCTACCGCGCGGGCCCAGTGCGGGTTGGTGAATGTTACACGTCTTCGAATTTTTGGTTCTAGGGCATACCGGTGTCCTCACGATGTTTTCCTTCAACGTTTTGAGAGTAGTGGTGATGAAATAAATTACACAAAGTAATGCGCCTCTGCAACTCGTAAGTCGGTGCCGTTACTACTCGGTCACCACTTCATTGTACGATGATGTCTGAAACTGGTTGACAAACAATGAAATGAGTGCTATCACTGACGGCGGCGCCACAAATGTCCAAATTGCCACTAACTAGTCTTCAGCATTGACACCGCACCGCAAGCTGACCTAGATGCGGACATTACGCAAATCATCAGGTTCGCACGGTCACCTACTTATCCTACTTGAGTTACTTTGTGTACGAGCTGGCTTATCAGGTGACGTCTTGGACAATGGCGCCGTTCTTGTTTATTTGTGCTTGTTTTGAAATGTTTCTGAGATTTTAAAATACGTTGAGAAATATGATGGGATGGTGAGCATTGGATAGCTCGCCGTCCGATAAGTTATTTATAGTTTTAAATATTGTAGCCTAAGCTGAGAGAGAAGGCGCCTAGCCTTTTTAGACTCACAGATTTTAATGTTATTTTCCCATACCTATTTTATTTAAATTTTATACGAATGTGTTAGGTACGAATAAATTTTTCTTTCTTCTAGAAGTCATTGCCACCGATCGCACGGCGCGCGTTACTCCACCCAAGCGGAACACACTTCCACCGTATGCTCCACCGTGTTGTTGACCATGCGTGCTGAACCGCTTACCATATATAATGTATTAATAATAATAGTTATTAATAATAATTATTATATGAGACTTAAGGTGTAAGTTTTTATAAAAAAAAAATTCGATGAAAATAATAATTTCTCATGACTATTTCCTAATTCCGGTTTGATATATTTAGGTGTCTTCAAGGCTACAGTGAATAGGCTCTTAATACCTATACTCCATTTGTTTAGGTAGTTAACTAAATGTAAACAATCTTAACATGTCTTTTATCTAAAAAATTGTCTAAAAAATTTATTCAAAAATGTTTACATTTAGGTATTTACCTAAACCGATGTTAGGTAATTAACTAAATTTAAATGATCTTTGTATGTCTTTTATGCGATTTATTTTAAATAAAAAGACATATCAAGATTGTTTACCTTTAGTTAACTACCTAAACAAATGGAGTATAGTACGCCTCACCATCAATGATTGCATCACTGCTTACCATCAGGTGGGATCGCAGTCAAGAACTAGTTAAAACAAAAACTATAATAAAAAACTTACCTTCACAATCAAATTCACTAAAACGGCATTGGCATTACTTATTTCCTAAACATCAATAAACTAATTTTGTCACCGTTAACTATTTTTTACTAAAAATTATCTCTCACTTGTGTTGGCGTTACAAAGACATTTACATATGGACTGGTTGTCTCAACACATTATTATGAACTGTTTCGGTGGAACACTGATAATATTTGACCCCGGGGCACAAAACAGATAGGTACAGAAGTCAATCCCATGAATGTATTTCACTTTTCATACTTACGCTCGGTGGACGCGCTAGGGTCGGCGCCGCTCTGTCCGCACGGGCCCGGGCGCGGATGCTGCACGAGCGGCCGGCTCACCGAGCAGTGTTTCGAATTAGATTATTGAACTTAAAAGGCTTCATTATCATCATCATCATCATTTCAGCCCATACACGTCCACTGTTGGACATAGGTCTCCCCCAAACGTCGCCACATCGAACCTTCCTGTGCGTCCCGCTTAAGGCTTATACCACAATAAATACCTAATATAAATTATAATATAAATTGTGGGTTAAGCTCGCCTATGTAAATTAAATGTCCTGTTTTTTTGTTTGTAATTTTTTTTTTGTGTACAATAAAGAATAAGAATAATATAAATTGTAAAAATTGGCCATGTAATTTTTTTACAATATTTATATTACAAGTTACAACATACAAGCTTTACCCACATTACATAAAATATAGCCTATATAATTCAGGAATAAAGCAATTTTCTATCGGTGAAAAAAATTCGCAATCGGACCAGTACTTTCAGAGATTACCTCCTACAAACAAAAAAAAAAACAAACTTTACCTCTTTATTATACTCGTGTAAGTGTAGATTAGAATAGATTTATCGTCGCTCCCGGGCGCGCTCGGACAGAACGGCGCCAACCCTAGTGCGAATGCCGAGCGTAGGCATGAAAAGTAAAGCACATTTCTACTGGCCTGTTGGTCTAGTGGTTAGTAGCCCTGACTGCTATGCCGGAGGTCGTGGGTTCGATTCCCAACCAGGACAAATGTTTGTGTGATGAGCATGATCATTTGTTCGCTGCCTGGGGGTAATTTATCTATAATATGTATGTATTTAGAAATATATAAGTATGTTTATCAGTTGTCTACTACTCATAACACAAGCTCTGTGTTAGCAAGACGGCGTTGTGTGATAGTTGTGGATTATTATTATTATTATATTACATACATGAGGTTGGACTTCTGTACCTATCTCTCCTGTGCCCGGGGCATGTTATCTGTAGGTTATCATTGTCAATAATGAGTTTGTAGGTAAATAAAACGGCGCCTCGAATTATCTCGTAAGACACAAAAAAATGTTTTGAAGACTCTTCTGCGTAATTTAAGAGAAATGATATGAGACGTGTGACGAATGAGTAGATAGCAAGACTACCATAGGTCAGTAGGTATAATATAATAATAATATTCCACAACTATCACACAACGCCGTCTAGTCCCAAGCTAAGCAGAGCTTGTGTTGAGTCCTAGACAACTGATAAACATACTTATATATTTCTAAATACATACATATTATAGATAAATTACACCCAGACACAGAAAAAATGATCGTGCTCATCACACAAACATTTGTCCTGAGTGGGAATCGAACCCACGACCTCCGGCATAGCAGTCAGGGTCACTAACCACTACACCAACAGGCCTGCCATAGGTCAGTAGATGTTAAGTTCTTTTTCATTATTATTGATAGGGCTATTTTTTCGGCGGGAAAATCATCTAATGACATCCTCCGCTCTTGGGCGGAGCGGGAGATAGTGTCAGACTTTTACTGACTAAAAACCCACTCCAGTTCTTTCGTTGCGGGAACAGTGCGTGCCGTCGACGACTTGGGCTCGGTCCGGACAGTTACCGGACGATCGGACAGCGAGCTACCCATTGCTCACTGTCCGCAAGCCCGCGCCTACGGTGGCTTCTCCGCTGGGGTAACTAAGCAGGTTGGGAACCATGGCCCTAGCTAGTAGCTGAACCGCAAAGGTAACTGAAGAAACACAGATGAGTTATAGTCAGTAAAAGTCTGCCACGCCCTCTCGCTCCCCCCCAGAGTGGAAGAAGTAGTTTGATGACGCAGATCGGTCGACGTTATCTAAACGTTTGGCTTCGAGGCCATGACACAGTTGTCTAAGTTCACTAGCACCTCTGAAGGGTCACTTCAATCTGAACTGTCTGATCAAAATTAATCTTAATGCGAAAATTGGACAGTATATCTTAAGGTACAGAAGACAATCTACATACAAAGCGCGCACACATAGACACCGCTCACGGACACGATATCTCGGCTCAATCGCCCGGCCGCGCTCGTTCAGTTCGGCGCAACGCGCTTACCCTACGGTGATCGCGTAGCGTAGGTATACAAAGTGAAGTACATACATGAGATTGACTTCTGTACCTATGAATTTGGTAGGCATAGTCCCTTGAACATCTAGCCGGTCGTATGTATCTGTGCAATGAGTATATGTGCAATTAATTCTGGCCAGCTGCACCCTGATAGAGCCCTATAGCATAAGCATCATCCTTTTAATATTCCCACTGCTGGGACTCAGGCCTCCTCTCTAGGAGAGGGAATGGGCCGTAATCCTCCACGCGAGCCCAGTGCGGGTCTGTCTTCGATTTTTTGGTTCTAGGACATGCCGGTTGCACCGTTTTGAGACCAGGTAACAACAAATTCACTTACTGACAGACCCGAGTTATGGTTTTAATTTCAACTCAATATCTCCACGCATTCCTGAGATAAAGGGTATTTACAGACAGACAGACGGACAACAAAGTAATCCTATAAGGGTTCCGTTTTTAGGGTTCCGTACCTCAAAATGAAAAAACGGAACCCTTATAGGATCACTTTGTTGTCCGTGCGTCTGTCTGTCTGTCTGTCTGTCTGTCTGTATGTCTGTCAAGACCCTTTATCTCGAGAAGGCGTGGAGGTATCGAGTTGAAATTAAAACTATACACTTACGTCTGCGGTCCCTTTAAGCTGTGACAAAATCAAACGTATAAGTTAACGAATAAAAAAGATACGGCCGCGCGACATAAATCGCAAAAAAACGTATATTTTGATCGTCTCAAAGATCAAAATTCATAGGGTACTTCCCGTTGACCCAGAATCCTAAAATTTAGCACAAAGCAAGGTCTTACAGCACAGATATAGAAATAAATCTGATAACTGTAAATTTGTTACATACGTAACAAAAAAAAAATTGCTATTCGGAAAAATCATCGAGACGAGACGCCATTTGGAAATTGTAGTTTGCACGGAACCCTCAGTGCACTAGTCCGACTCGCACTTGCCCATTTTTTGAGATACGGAACCCTAAAAATGACGTGTATATACACGTAGCTCCGTATAATCTGCACAGTAGTTACGACAGGGTCAACTGGATCCCAGGGAGATTAACTGCAGGCGCAATGACCCAAATTGCCAATTGAGTCCCATTGTGGCGTGACGTCACAGCAGTCAGCTGACGCGGACGAAGGTGCAAAGGTAACTCAGTTAGACATAGCTCTGGGAATGGCCATCTCTCATCTTCTCTGTCGGTATCACTCTTGACAGAGTGGTCGTGGTCATCACTTCAGGTGTTGGTGGCAAGCTTCACAACACGCCGCCACTCCTCTCTGATGGCCGCCTTCTTCGTGCATTCGTGTAGTGATGATGACCCATTCACTGCAGCTTTTATCTGGTCAGTCCACCTCATCAGGTCAGGCCATCTCTCACCAAATCAGAAATATGTTTTGAACAGTGGTGACGAAATAAATTATTCAAAGTATTGCGCCTTTTTTTATGGTGGGAAAAACTCATCCAATGACAACCCCCGCTCTTGGGCGGAGCGGGAGATAGTGTCAGACTCTTACTGACTAAAAGACCCACCCCGTTCCTTCTAGCCTTCATATCGGGGCTCGAGCTCCCTTTCGGATAACCCTGGCCCCAGTAGGCTGCGACCCGGCTGGGTCCCTGCTGTTGCTAAAGTATTGCGCCTGGCTGGGTTTGAACCCACGACCTACAAACTCGTAAGTTGAGGCTGTTACCACATCACTGCTCCTATTTTGGTGTACGATAAAGTTTATTCTATTTCTCTATTCTAGTTACTATTGGCTTATCCAATAGTAACGATCAATAACTGATGGTAACTAGAAACCCGGGGTCAATTCAAATTACCACTAAGTCCGGTTGACCTGACTGAACTCTAGCTTGATGTCTTGTAAGGTCACTGGTTCAAATCCCATTTCAGACAAATTCAATTAGTCTGATAGGAAAATTGATTTCCAAGTCTAGAGGACATGACATCCTCACGCTCCGGGCAACGGAAGTCGTAGGCCAATCCCTGGCGACCGTAGGCGCGGGCTTGCGGACGATGAGCAACAGGTAGGTCGCCGTCCGGCCAGTAAAACCGTAGAAGCCCAGCAGGGCCGATGCCTGTTAAGGCCGCGGGGAATTTCTAAAAGGGAAAACGTAGTACTCCTAAAACGCAAAGGGCAAATGAAGGACACCGGTGAGCTTTAGTCACAGAATTATAATATACTAGCTTTTGCCTGCGGCTTCGTCCGCGTACTTAAAAGACCTTCCCTCTTTCACCAACTTTTCTCACTTTTTTTTATAAAAAAATTAGTCTATGTCCGTCTCGAGGGTCCCAACTATCTCTGTACCAAAATTTATCAAAATCGGTTTTGCCATTTAGGCGTGAAGACAAACAAACTCACTTTCGCTTTTATAACATTAAGTAAGGATTTAATGGACAAAGTCTCCTGTGACCACTTGACTGAAATCCCTAGTATGGTTACAGTTACTGTATTCCACTAGCCTTGCTTAGGAGTACACGTCTCACGTGATATTACTTAAGGCGTATAGTCCCTTAAACCATCTGACCGAAATTATGTGAACGCAACTCTCGCACTCGCCTAGGCGGCAGTACGCAAATCTGTGCATTTATTTGCGGCCAGCAGCGCCCGGAAAGCGCTTTAAATCCATTTTCTCTGCGAGATATTGATTGATTTACTTAAGCAATGTTCACTTTGAAGAATATTTAACCACCAATTTTTATGTGTAAAAATGTTTCTAACGGTCCAAGCCGTTTCGAAGGAGTAGGGAAAAGTTGCGAAAAGTTGCGAAATTGCTAAATATTTTTTTTTGACAAAAGTATTAATTGCACGAAAAAATCAAATGTTGATATTATTGTTCATGAATCTATAATAAACATATATTTTTTTCAAACCAATTGACCTAGCCGTTACGGAGGAGTAGGCCTCAGAAAATCACTGTTTTATGGCACTTTTCGGGCGCTTGGCCCTACACACCTTCCAATGTAAAGAAAAGGATAATAAACAGTTATTAATGAAACTTTTAAAGCGATGTTTCTCTTTGGAGTCCTATTAACCCCAACATCTTCCCACCTCAAAAAAAGTGCAACAGAAAGACAAAGGTGAGTTTTTGTTGGTAAAAGTCTGACACACCCTTCCCCTCCACCCAAGAGCGAGAAAAGGCATTGGGTGATTTCTGCCATCAAAAAAAAAAGTCTAGAGAACATCCTGTACAGGGTAAGAGGTCTTGGGTTCGGTTCCCGGGTCAGACAGTAGGTAATAAGTCTTAAGGAAAGATAAAGAAAGATATCAGGTCATTCGTACTGTTATCTTTTACTTAGGTCACTGACCGAGGTCAGCGTAATAAGAAACTCGGACACCTAACCAATGAAGAAGAAACTTGTGAACAAAGCGTTTGTTCGAAAATAGAGGTATTGGTAATTTGGCCGCTACAGTAATAGATTTATGTACACTGACACTAAGTGAATTTATTAAAATGCATCAAACAAGTTTATTCAAAAATCAAACGGGCCAGTAGCACTAACAAAAAATTAACTGCGCAAATGTGCAAACAAATACAAAATTACCTATGAAAATAGTAAATTCAATTCCCGAATTGAGTTTTTTCCCAATCTCTCTAGGTTTTGTTTTGTGACGTAACTACAAAACAGTTTTCAGATTTTCCCTATGTTTGGGCTATGAGACCTTCCTTCGTATTAAACAGGATTCTAGGTCAACGGGAATTAAGTACCCTATGAATTTTTATTCCTTTGAAAGTATCGAAATACACGTTTTTTTGCAACATAAACGGCCGTATCTTTAGATTCACAGACCAGCAGGCTTACTCTCCAAATTAATTTCAATTTCAATCTAAAGTCAATCCGATTGCAATGTCAATTTTGACGTTACGTGATTTGTGGTACTCTTGAAAACAATATTGTCAACATATACGATTTCACTTAGTTCTCAAAATGGTCACGCAATTTTGAACCAATTTGGCGCTAGCATTGAATTCAAGGGTACGAAACGTCACAATCTCAATGTCGACCGATCAGAATTGAACTCAGGAGTAAACCTGCTGAGCATATGGTTTTAATTTCAACCCTAAAAAATAATAAAAACTGGTTACTTGAATCTCTAAAAAAAAATATTTTTCTAATATACTCTGTATAATTATTTATAATTTCTTTCAGTATATTAACTTTTAATTATCTCACAGATGGTGTAAAAAGTAGAATATCCAATACCTTCAAAAACCTGTCTTTGTCTTAGGCGGCTTAAATTCTTTACTTCACTCAGGTTTCTCTAACCTTCCCTCGCAATGCTCAGGAGTTAATTTGTTCATTAATATTAGCAACATAAACTTCATTTCGTTCGGAATTCAATACACCACCTGGGCCGCGATTTAAAGACACTGTTTTATCTCCTAGTCACTTATTCTACTGTAGTCTGTCTAAAAAGTCAAACCACTTAGGATATTTGTATAATATTTAATCATTTACAAAATACTTATATTCGATACTTTTTTTAAGGTTCTTCTATTAGTAAACAATGATCAAGATCTCTTAGTCATCCTTGACTATTGAACCAGTGTTGACTACATCCGATTTCTTTTTATCTTAATAATTACCCGAGTAGTTTGACTTTTTAGACAGACTATATTATCTTGGATTGCCGTCACTACACTACGCACATACGTCAGACACTAATTTGTCAATATGTACAAGATTACCATTCTATGCCATTTCTTTCAAATCAGAGTGTCGGTGATGGTAGGACCATTGGATTCTTAATAACGCCATCATATTGGTAGATTACCAAACATGTCAAAATCAACATTAAATACCCACCCCCTGCCCCCCCACTTACACCCCTATGTATCACTATTGTACATGAAGTTTAATTCATTAAACCCCAAGCGAACGCTCACACGTTCGCGCACCTATTGTCTTTCTATTGTGTCTGTGATTTCCACGATTGAAAGGTATAAATAAATTATGAAATTAATGACAGACCATTCTGATACTATTTTAATAGCAGACTTGAGCAGATCACTTTCCAACCATATTGTTTATTTTTAAAGCAGTTTCTAATTGATAAACTAAATGTAGGCAGACCCCTGACACATCCGCTTATCGGCAGGTCATACCTATTTGACCTTCTCAGTTCTGATTATATTGTATTGTCACTAAATAAACTAATTATTGTTAAGCATAAATAGATGTTGCTATGGACTTGCTTGTAATAATATTACGACGAATTTATACATATAAATAAAATTGGAGTGTCTGTTTGTAATATTGAAATAACCGCTTTTAACTACATGCATATATATACGGTACATACACCAAAATATATTTTTTTTTATTTCTGTCTGTTTGTTCGAGCGAGTTCGATGACCTGTAGGTAGTTTGTACGCAACGCCGTCAGCTGATGTTTTCTTAAAGAAATTAATTTCGTACATGCGTAAATTAATTCGAGTTTTGAAAAAAAGGTACTTTACTTTTTAATTTTATCTTTACAAATCAATAGTGTTTCATGTACCGGATCGACCCTCCACGGGATTAAAACGATCAAAATTTAGCGGTGTAGTATCAAAGTGAAAAACCAAACCAAAGTTTTGTCTCTATTCGCCCCTAAGTATATTCACCCCGTTTTACCCGGTACTAGTTTCCATGAAAGGGCTTGTCTATCACTAGAATTTAAGTCAATGGTACAACATATACAACGATATATCTATCGACTATCAAGTAGTTATCCAGACCAGACATAACACCTGTCTGGTCGAAGGATCCTCCCCTTTCAGCGGAGGTTTGCGGGACTTTACTCTCTGTTCCGCTTACCTTTAAAATATTAAATGCTTGCTAAATATCGAGTTTGACTGTGTTATAGTTAATTGGCAATTTCATAGCCATTATCAGAACCGTTAAGCAAACAAGATTTTCAAAATCAATTTGTAAAATAATTATTAAATACTAAATACTCCACACCAGTAGCCCGATTCACGTAATGAAAACCGTAACGATATCGTAGCGATTTAGTCGTTTAGACCATTTCCGTATTCACATCCATCAATCGAGTTTGAGCGACACCGATTTTAAAGTCGTTCGAAATTCGTCGATTAAAAAAAAAACAGTATTACATTATCCTGGTAGAATACTTATTGATGTAACTGGAAATAAGTCGATAGATCGTGAATACTGCTTTTGGATAGGACTTCGATCGAACGACTATAAAACTTCAACGATATTTGGCTTGTTTGATTTTACGTGAATCAGGCTACAGGTCGTCGGTCCACCTAGCGGGAGGCCTTCCAACGCTGCGTTTTCCCGTTCTAGGACGGTTTTCTCACGATGTTTTCCTTCACCGTTTTGAGAGCAGTGGTGATGAAATAAATTATACAAAGTAGTCTGGCTAGGTTTGAAACTTTGAACCCGCGACTGTAACTCGTAAGTTGGGTAAACTTGTTATTAGTTTGATAATTTTGGCATCCTAGCAAGGTCTGACCTTTTTTTTAGGCGGGAAAATGATCCAGTGACATCCCCCTGCTCTTGGGCGGTGCGGGAGATAGTGTTAAACTTTTACTGACTAAAAACCCACTCCTGCTGCTTCGTTGTCTTTGATACCGGGGCCGAATCTTATTTTCAGAAACAGATCCTTGGCCCCCGTTAACGTCTTGGGCTCGGTCCGGATGGTTACTGGACAGTCGGACGGCGAGCTACCCATTGCTCGCCGTCCGAAAGCCCAGGGTCTGCGATGCCTGGGCAGAACTGGGCACCGCTAGCACCACCCCATGGCACTCTGTGCATATACGGACGAAGCAGACCATCTGACCTACAAAAACCCGATACAGTGTCATAACCCAATTAATGATAACCGCAATTAAGATAATTATGATTAATGTCGTAAAATAACACATTAATAGATATGTTATTATAACATAACAGGGAGAAATATAAGTTTTATTAATGTGTGTCAAAAGCGCGCGAACTCGTTCTGTAGTGATGTGGCTAGTGGGACGAATAATATTCGGCGAAGACGAAAGCCGAATGCTTATAAAGTCAAAAGACACGAAACTGACAGGAATGTTAAAATTCTGTGCTGGATTATTCGGTTCGCTTCAAAATGGTCGAGCTGAATCATGCTGCAGTCTATCTAAAAAGTAAAATGACTTGAGAATATTTGAAGGAAATAAAATATCTGTTGTTGGCAATGCAAATTTTACTTGTCATTCACTTGTTTCTTGAGATGATTGTAGTTCTACAACAGATGTCGGTCATAATACATTTTGGCAGGCCTGTTGGTCTAGTGGTTAGTGACCCTGACTGCTATGCCGGAGGTCGTGGGTTCGATTCCCACCCAAGACAAATCTTTGTGTGATGAGCATGATCATTTGTTCTGTGTCTGGGTGTAATTTATCTATAGTATGTACGTATTTAGAAATATATAAGTATGTTTATCAGATGTCTAGTACTCATAACACAAGCTCTGCCTGGCTTGAGACTAGATGGCGTTGTGTGATAGTTGTGGAATATTATTATTATAATATGGTTAGTGATGATGAATCATAAACTTACTTATGACACTATTATATCTTTGCAAATGTATCCTATTTTTTTAATAAGAATATCATTAAAGAGACTGAAATAGGTGTATTCTAAACGAAAATGTTTTGCATTTTTTATCGTTAAAAATGGCTCTTAATAAATTAAATCTCCACACCATTAACAATTGCATCACTGCTTACCATCAGGTGGGATTGCAGTCAAGCACTGATTTAAATCAGATAAAAAAAAATATCTCCTACAAAATAAAAAAACAACTTTACCTCTTTGTAATATTAATGTAGATGACTCTGAACAATTTTATCGATCACGTGTTTCTACATCATCCTTTTATATAAAGTTGAATTTCTACATTAACGATGTAACCATAATTTTGAACCTATTTATAGATTTCAAAGAGTGTTCGTGAACTTTTTTGCATTTCGTAGAAATTTACGAATTGGAACGTGTAAAGAGTTTTATATTTTTTTTACTAACCGATCTAAGCAATTCAAAAGTGCCTGCAAATGGTTTCATTTAAATAAATGTTTTGAGTTTGAGTCAGTTGCATTAACAATGGAGCTAGATTTCGGATGTTGATATAATAATACGTTTAACGGAACGAGTGATCTACAATAGAACATATTAGGATATACTTTCTTGTGAGCCAAATCATAATGAGTACAAGTACAGTGATAGTTTCATTGTCAATTTTTGACATTCATTTGTATAAAACTATAAACTATATTCTGCTTAGATTTTTTTTTAATATTCCGTAAATATCACACAACGCCGTCTAGTAGAGCTTGTATTATGAGTACTAGACAACTGATAAACATTAATTTTATTTCTAAATACATAAATATATAAGGTATATTATTGAGGATTTTCGAAATAAACCACAAATTGTTTCTCTGAAAACAAAGATTTGTTTTATTCAACACGCTTTTACAGTATTATGTAATAAATTATCGTTTAACTAAAATTACACTTTTATCTCACCTGAAAACAAAGAAACGACATTAAAGTTCACTAATATCGCCTCCTCAATTATATCCCTTTAATTATCTCTCTACAAGTTTTTATGACAATAAAATGCACAAAATAATCTAAAAATCATCTGTCATTGAATGATACGTCACCCCGTATCCACAGCTTAAAAATTAAAAAAATTTAATGTCATTTCCAAGGAGGTCATTTCATTACAAATATTATAGATAAAATACACCCAGACCCAGAACAAATGATCGTGCTCATCGCGCAAACATTTGTCCTGGGAGGGAATCGAACCCACGACCTTCAGCATAGCAGTCAGGGCTACTAACCACTAGACCAGCAGGCCAGTCAAGATTTTGAGGAATGTTTAAAAAAATATCTCACTTTGGAGTGATCCCAGTCACATACCTAAACAGGCGTTGGATTGGAATTCTCAAGGGAAAGAAAAGAGTGGCCGTCCTCGGCAAACTTGGCGAGTCCCTGCTGGCAGAACCGACGGGCATCGGATTGACATATGGAGCGAGGTGAAGCGTGAAGCTCAAGACCGGTCGCGATTGATCACTACTGTTGAATCCCTCTGCCCTAGTTAAGGGACCAAGATATACGTCCACTGTCGGACATAGGCCTCCCTCAAGTGTCGCCACAATGAACGATCCTGTGCGTCCCGCATCCATCGGAATACCGCAACCTTCACCAGGTCATCGGTCCACCTCGTAGTAGGCCTTCCAACGCTGCGTCTTCCGGTGCACAGTCGCAATCCAAAACCTTTCTCAAGGGGGCGTCAAGTCAAAAAAAAATGTAAACTAGTGCTTGACTGCGATCCCACTTGATGGTAAGCAGTGATGCAATCTCTGATGTTGTAAACAAGAAATCTCTATCATTTTTGTTCTGCCGAACTGACGAGGCCGAATTCGGCACAGTCTGTAACCTACAAATGACTTAGCTTACTCTTTGTCCATCCCTAGTCGTTAACTTGCGGTTGTAAATAGTTGCATAATTTTTGTATTTGTAGCTTTTGCAATTAGCATTCATTCGGTAGAGGAGAGTATCTTGAGTCTTTGTTCCATAAAATTACCTACGTATAAATTTTGAAAGTTTTTTACAAGCTTTTATTTAGTTTCGCCTGTCCCGATGTGTGTCTGTAATCAAATATTACACAATAAAGATTTACGGTAACTGTGAAGTGATTCCCAGTTACCGATTGAGCTGAAATTTTGCATCCATGTGTAAATCATGACAATGCCAAATTATTATGACATGGAGCTGATCTGATAATGGAACCGGAAGGTGGCCATAGGAACTTAAATATCCCCATCGTGTTCAAGGATTATATCATCATCATCATCATTTCAGCCGACAGACGTCCACTGCTGGACATAGGCCTCCCCCAAGCGTCGCCACAACGAACGATCATGCGCGTCCCGCATCCATCGGATTCCCGCTACCTTCAAGGATAATATAGTGACTGGTAATTAGTGACCGATACTTAAACACGTGATTGTACTCATGATTACAATCAACTTTCGTAAAGAAACTTTTTTACTACAGTTACTCATTTTTTTTTTGTCATGGAAAATGTCTGTAGAGTCTGTCTAATAAGTTAAACGACTTGGGTAATTATTAGGATTTCAATAAATCTGATGCTCTCTTTGTTTCAGGTGCTTGAGCCAGCCGTCAACGTTTCGGCCCAACGACTGTCGGATCAGGTGCGGGTCATCCTGCGTAATCATATGTTGGATGATTCTGTACTTGATCGCCTCCGCACGGAAATGAGTTTTTAACACGGGTTCAATAATAAAGGTTGATTAAGAGATAGAGATCATTGTTTACTAACAGAAGAACCTTATAAAAAGTAAGTAAGTAAAGTACCTTATAGTAAGTAGTAAGTAAGTAGAATATAAGTATTTTTTAAATGATTAAATATTACACAAAATTCCCAAGTCGGTTGACTTATTAGACAGACTATATTATGTTAGACTTAAGTTTGTGCCTTTTCCAGTAAATAAAAAGTTAGAAAAACTTTTTATTTCTTTCTCTCTTTTCATTCGTTTTATCACAATAACTAAACAGCTGTTAAAAATCCGCGCGCGCGCGCCTGCGACCTATTAACTGTTAGTCGAGTTTTGTTATTGTGATAAAACGAATGAGTATAAAAAAAAGTTTCTTTGGGAAAGTTGTCTGCAATCATGAGTACAATAACGTGTATAAGTATCGGTCACTAATTACCAATCACCCTGTATAGGTATATACCGCGCTATAAAAGCTTGTTATGAAAAAAATATAAAAAGTACAGTTGCCAAAACGGATCTTGAGCGCTCGGCGTCAGAGTGGGGATCGCTTTGCGCATTCCATACATTGGCGAGCCAATCGTCTTCGTTGTTAGATACATGCAGCGACGCATGAAACGAATTAGGAGTGACGTCTGTGACGCGATGGCGCGGCAAGCCAATCACTTACACTCCCCGCCCCCGCGTCTCACTTCGCACCACTAAAGAGACCGAATATTTGACTTCTGCGCAACCGCTCAAGATCCGTGATGGCAACTGTAAGTACTACTTTTTTTTAGGTTGGAAATCGTCAAAACAACATGTCCTGCTATGGATGGAGCCAGAGTGAGTGCTAGACTTTTACAGTTACAAACTAAAACCCTTCCATGTTCTTTCACTTGCCCGTTGCGTTCTAGAATCACAGATTTCCCACTCAGAAATGTCTCGTTTCCTTAGCGGGCATCGGCCCAGCGGGATTTTGCTGACATCTGTTTGAAGTGCGCGACGTAAGTACACTGGCGCCGTTAACGATTCGCTCCTTACCGGACTTCGAGCTACTCATTGCTCGTCGTCCGTAAGTGTAAGCTTACCTTGCGACTCGCGACACCCGTGATGACGACGGGTTACGTCGGATCATCGTATCACGTCAAATAATAATAATATAATAATAATAATATTCCACAACTATCACACAACGCCGTCTAGTCCCAAGCTAAGCAGAGCTTGTGTTATGTATGAGTACTTACTAGACAGCTGATAAACATATATTTCTAAATACATACATATTTATAGATAAATTACACCCAGACAGCGAACAAATGATCGTGCTCATCACACAAACATTTGTCCTGGTTGGGAATCGAACCCACGACCTCCGGCATAGCAGTCAGGGCCACTAACCACTAGACCAACAGGCCAGTCGTATTAGACACGGGTCATGAGGTCTATGTACTGCTAATGATACCTATGATGTAACTGTTATCAAGTTTCGTAACATTTTAATCATAGATATGAATTAACCGTGAGTTATGAGTACATATAGTTACGGCGCCATTGATTACGTGAAGTAATTTTGCCGATTTTTTTAACCCATGTGGGGGAAGATGTCGTAAGATTTGGCTCGACACCGTCCCACCTCTCTTAATCTATGTCAGATTTAAAATAAACATTTTTGTGAAATAATGGAAAACTCTCTTCTTTTCCAAACGATTTGTCAATATGCGAATGTTGGAGGACACGATGGAGGTGTGCCCCGCAGAGCATCACCGTGCCCTCCTGGGGGCGATCTCTCGCGCCGGGCCTTGGTACAGGCCATGATTCGGAGCGAGGAGGAGTAGCAGGCGGTCGCCTCCTTTTGCGATGCAGTAATGCTAGCAAAGGAGGAGGCCGACTGCAGCAGGCAACGGCGTTAACGCCTCAGCCGCCGCCGGGATGCCGAGCCCGATTTCCGGCCACCGTAGGCGTGGGCTTGCGGACGGCGAGCAACGGGTAGCTCGCTGTCCGACCGTCCGGTAACCATCCGGACCGAGCCCAAGTCGTCGACGGCGCGAACAGTTCCCGCGCGCCTCAAGGAGTTGTCAGCAACCGTAGTTTACCGTAGGGTAGGGGCCCAGCTGGGTTGACGCCCACTGGGGCCATGGGTGATGCGAAAGAGATCCCCAGGGCCCTGGAACAATGGTAAAGCAGGAACAGGAGTGGGTTTTTAGTCAGTAATAGTCTGACAGTATCTCATTAGATGATTTTCCTACATAAAAAAAGTGCGAATGTTTACGTTATCGCGTGCGTTAGAAATTAGCACTCTCAAGCCTCCCGAAGACATACTAGACCAAGCTATTGAGTAGTCTTTGTATGCACTGTGATTTCACCATTGTATAAAACCTTTATAAAAAATATTAGGCCTTTGTGGGAAATACTAATTACAATAAAACAAAAACCATTGATTGATCCTACAGTATAAAGAAATAAACCAACTTTGTGCGTGTTGCCAGTGATGATTTATTATATGGCTCCGAAACGTGGTCGCTTATAATGGGCCTCATGAGAAGACTTAAAGTCACTCAAAAGGCAATGGAAAGGGCTATGCTCGGCGTTTCCTTGCTTAATCACATCAGAAACGAAGATATCCGCAAGAGAACCAAGGTTACCGACATAGCTCGAAGAATTGCCAAACTTAAGTGGCAATGGGCGTATTGCTCGCAGAACTGATGGTCGACGGGGACGAAAGGTTCTAGATTGCGAATCTGCACTGGAAGACGCAGCGTTGAAAGGCTTCCCACAAGGTGTTTTTTTAACTATCACACAACGTCATCTAGTCTCAAGCTAAGCAGAGCTTGTGTTATGAGTACTAGAAAACTGATATACATACTTATATATTTCTAAATACATACATATTATAGATAAATTACAGCCAGACACAGAACAAATGATCGTGCTCATCACACAAACATTTGTCCTGGGTGGGGATCATACCCAAGACCTCTGGTATAGCAGTCAGGGCCACTAACCACTAGACCAACAGGCCAGTCAAGGTGGACTGAAAACCTTGTGAGAGTCGCGGGGATCCGATGTATGCGAGAAATAAAGGACTGGTCATTATGGCGACACTTGGGCGAGGCTTAAGTCCAACAGTGGACGTCTTTTGGCTGAAATAATGATGATGAAAAATCAACTTAAAATACACATAACTAACGTCGTTTTGAAGAAAGTGGAAGGTTTTCCAAAAGTTGCGTCTTCGCTGCATTATGATTCATGAATTTACTGGGAGCTAGTTTTTACTAGCGACTTCGTTCGATGCCTATAAATAATTATCCCAAGGGAACATATTACCTGGTTATATATGTATATATATCGTTTGGGGTTGAAGCTTTCGGATCATGGGGTCAGAGTGCTCACAAATTATTTAAAGAACTTTCAAAACGCCTTGTTGACACTTCGCGTGACCCAAGGGCTGGCTTTTACTTCGGACAAAGGATAAGCATTGCCATACAGCGTGGCAATGCCGCCAGTCTTTTGGGCACATGAGCTGAGAACTCGGCGTCATGAAACTCCTCCGCATCGTTGTCCCGTCGACGATGCGCAGGAGTTTCATGACGCCGTATTTTAGTTTGGACCTTTAGTGTATAATAGCTGTGCCCGCGACTTCGTTCGCGTGGACTACAGGATTTTGAATTTTTTTTTAAATAAAAGTAGCCTATGTTACTCCTTATTACATAAGCTACCTGCCAAAAAAAGTTACGTCAAAATCGGTCCAGCCATTTCAGAGATTAGCCCGGACAAAAGTCAGACAAAAATTGAAAAAAATGTTATATTGGTGTATGTACCGTATATATATTCATATGCATGTAGTAAAAACCAGTTATTTCAATATTACAAACAGACACTTCAAATTTATTTATATGTATAGATTGTAGTGTAGACGTACATATATTGTCTGTAGTTAAGTTTAGCATGGATACCTAATTTCCTTATATTTAAGTTTGTATAAATTCTGACACTTCATTTTTAGTAAGGAATTTCCTATGTGAATCGCACTATACACCACTAATTTTTAATTAGTACACATACTTAACGGACTTATTAGAAAAACCCTTGTTATGATTTAAGTAAAATCTCAATAAAAATATTCATAAACAGCAAAGTTATTAGCGTTTGTGTTTATCCCAAAATGTCTCTCAATTTATGGAAATATTGTGCAGGCTATTGATTATGAATGAATAAAGGACGATTAAAATGGAAAAACACTGCCCGCAGTATTTTCTACTAACAATTGTTATATATGATTGAATCTATGATGAATTTACCTTTTTGTGGTAAATTTTAGGATTTCGGTTTTTTCTACTAGTAACGGGTACAGATACAGCCCCATTTTTTTGTGTACTAATTAAAAAGTAGGGGTGTATAATAGTCTGATTTTTGTCAAAAGTCAAATTCGTATGAAATAAAAACACGTTCACGATAAAAGGGAAATAAGGTTTAAAGTTTCTTGTTATAATTGCTTCAAGATTGCATTTTTTCTGCAACGTACCCATTAGTAAAGAATTTCTACGTATTGTGTTAGTTTACTTTACTAGTTTTTGCCTTACACGCGCAGTTTTCTATGGCACTATTTATAAATACACTTAGGTACATTGATTAGCGTCTACTTTTGCCGAAATGTGCTTACAAAATCAATATTTTTTTTTATTTTTAGGGTTCCGTAACTCAAAAGGAAAAAAACAGAACCCATACAGGATCACTTTGCTGTCTGTCTGTCTAGCTCTCTGTACCCTTTATCTCGGGAACGCGTGGAGGTGTCAAGTTGAAATTAAAACCATATAAGTAGGTACTCGGGTCTGTGGTCCATTGAAGCTGTGAAAAAGTCAAACTGGTACCTAAGTTAAAGAAAAAAAGATATTTCGGTTAATGTGGCAAAAAAATCGAGGAAACAAAAAAATTATAGGGTACTTTTTGTTGACCCAGAATCCACACATCAAGTTGAAAGGTCTTATAGTAAAAGTATAGAAAAAAATCTGAAAACTGTAAATTTGTAGTTACTTCACGAATATTTTTTTTTGTGATTCAAGTTTTTTTTTGCAATATAGACCTACATGATGTAGGGTGTAAGGTACAAACTGTCCAATCAACGTTATAATTTTGTATGGAGAGGCCATTTGCTTTCATCTCCTGAAAAAAAATCTTGTGGAAAGTTCTTCAGTTTCGCCTACTGAACCCCTAAAGTTTTCGGGGACCTGGGGGCTTACCATGACCTCTTATGGAAACGTTCAATTCCCTGTGAGTCAAATTCCTTTCAAAAGCAGACCCGCTTCTGAGTCGCTTAAAACCGTACCATGACAGTTCTAAAGTTGAACGACTTTTCTACAGAGGTAAACAGTTACGCTTGAAGATATTTGACGGTACAGACGCTCAAAAGACGGTCATCTGCTGTAAAATACACGTCAAATAGCATGCCAGAGTACAAATAGTCTATCCAAAAAAAAAAGGTGAACGAATCTTGAGCGGATTTCGTAAACGTCACTTAACAGGCCAGTTAAAGGTCTGCTATAGGCCTGCTATAACGAAGTCATAGTACAAAAATCAACACACACTTCAACTTCAGTCCTGCTATAAGAGTTCATGGTAAGCCCCTTGTCCCTTACACCTTGTAGAGTACAATACTCTATTTTAAAGTGCGGTTGGTAACTCTAGCAAGGAGATAAGTACATATAAACAACGTACTCATTCGTGCGCACTTCATTGTTTGAGGAAGTATTCGCGAAGGCGATGTGTTTGTTTTTTTAATTAAAAGAACCGGTTTACAATCGATTTTGACACGAATATCGTGATCATACAGACGGAGGTCTGTTGGAGGACCTTGTTTTTGAAGATTTACAGATGTAAATCTTGCTTGTTGCGTATAGATATACAATACATTAGTTTTAATAGAGAAACCTGAATACAGTTAGTTCAAAATCAGTAACTGAATGGATTCCAATAGTTTTTACACCATGTTATATTTTATCCCAATTTTTTTTTTAAAAAGTTCACATGTTGGACACCACCGACACTAAGTTCAAGGAGTTGTCAGCAACAGCAGGGGCCCAGCCGGGTCGAAGCCTACTGGGGCCAGGATTATCCGAAAGGGCGCTCGAGCCCCGGTATGAAGGCTTGAAGGACCGGGATGGGTTTTTTAGTCAGTAAGTCTGACACTATCTCTCGCTCCGTCCAAGAGCGGGGGTTGTCATTGGATGACTTTTCCCATCGGAAAAAAAAAATGTATGTACTTCATTTTTTATACCTACGCTCGGTGGACGCACACTAATGAGCGTTTGAGCCGGAACTGTTCGACGAGTGGTCAGTAAGAGTCTGACCCTATCTCCCGCTCCGCCCAAGAGCAGGGGTTGTCATTAGATGACTTTTCCCATCGATAAAAAAAAACCACCGATACTAAGTACAAGACAGGTCACGGGAGGTCATAGCAGGCATTAGGTGCCAGCCAACAAAACAACCATGTTATGTCAGCAAAAATATACATAGTCACCGGGTCATCCAGGCAACTGAGGGGTTGTTTTGCACTTGTACCCAGCTATTTGCTAGACCGTAATGCCCGCTATGATCTGCCGTGACCTGTGTTGTACTTAGTGTCGGTGGTATCCAACTTGTGACCTTTTTCAATAAATTTGGGAAAAATATAACATGGTGTAAAAACTATTGGAATCCATTCAGTTACTGATTCTAAACAAAATATTGTTACGCCATTAAACGTGAACACGCCATATCTCCGAGAAAATAAAGAGTAGCTCGTAATAATTAAAACGCATTGCTGTTCGAAAGGTCTAGAATGGTTGTACGTAGCCAGCCTTAGAAAAATCTCGAAACATCCACAAAGTACTTACAAGTAGTAGTTAGGTATTTATGGGAAATGGTACTCTCCGACGTTAACAATAGAGTTGAAATTCGCATGAAAGTGACTCTTATTACCACGAGTAATAAAAATAATTTATGACTTCGAGAAGCGATTCAATTGTTCTGGAATTCTGGATCGTTCGTGGGAAGTCGGTATCTAGAATTTTCTTGGCTCCGCATATAAATACGAGCCCCCGGCCGGAAGCGAGTCAGTTGTGATTTCGACTGCGATCAAGAGCGAACTACCCTAGTACTTGAAGTGATTTTATCTAACGACCTAAGCGATAGTGTAACGGTACTCTAGTGTTAATTGCGATTCGGATTATTGTTGACTGGACTAATTTGTTATTGTTTGTGGTAAATAAAGTTCTCTCGTCAGTAAATCGGCATTTGATTACCCACGTACGTAACAACTGGTGTCAGAAGTGAAATGCCATTAACACCGAGAGACGACGAACAGCGACCACGAACAAGAAGGCAAATGGAGATGGATGCTGCGCGTCATCGTATGGAGGAGGAAGATCAGGCTGGTATGGTAGCAACAGAAGCTGCTGAAGCGCCAACAGGACCATCCTCGGAATTGAACCTCGCTGCGGTGTTGGCCGCCATGCAAGCTAGTATGGAAGCTGTCCGCCGCGACCAGGAAGCCGCTCGCCGCGAACAAGAGGCCAACCAGCGTAAGCTTCAGGACCTAATCGCAGCGAACCAGGAAGAAGCTCGCCGCGAACAGGAAGCCGCTCGCCGCGATCAGGAGGCCAACCAGCGTAAGCTTCAGGACCTAATCGCAGCGAACCAGGAAGAAGCTCGCCGCGAACAGGAAGCCGCTCGCCGCGAACAGGAAGCCGCTCGCCGCGATCAGGAGGCTAAGCAGAACCTGATCCTCGATAAAATCGACCACGGCCTCGTCACGTTGGGCGAGAAGGTAAAGAATCTCACCTTGGAGGTCAAGGAGGTTTCCGCCCGAGCTGATAGCCTAGAAACAAGAATTGATGGCCACGAAGATCGCCTGCTGGACATCAACAAAAAAATCGTCAAGCTCGAAGCACGCGAACCCGTTGTTGTCGGCTCACCATCGCACACTCCTTGTGCATCCGCCGCAAAATTTGATGTGCCGCGTTTTGATGGCACGTCTTCCTGGACGGCATTTAAGTACCAATTCGAGACATTGGTCGAAACAAACCGCTGGGATGATAAGCAGTCTTTTGCGGCATTAACTTTGGCTCTACGAGGGGACGCCCTGCTGGTCCTAGAGAACCTCCCTGCGGACGGCAGGACATTGGAGCGTCTCATGGAGGGACTGGACACTCGCTATGGAGACAAGCACCTCGAGCACGTTTTCCGCGCGCAGCTTCGCGAGAGAACGCAGAGGTCGAACGAGAGCCTGCAGCAATGGGGAGTTGAGGTTGAACGGCTGGTCCGGCGTGCGTACAGGTCGATGACACCAGAGACGGTGGAAGTTAATCTGGTGCAAGCATTCATCGACGGTCTACGGGATCCTGAAGTCAGGGCTACGGTGCGACTCGGACACCACCAAACTCTAAAAAGTGCGATGGCTCACGCTCTGGAAGTAGAAGCCGTACGACAAGATTCACGTACGCATAGAGTTAGGGAAGTGGTGGTCTCGCCTTCAGCGCGACCACGTCACCGAGAAGTGGTGGCTTTTTCTCCAGCACAGTCCCGCTATATTCCAACGTGTTACGGGTGCAGAGAAAAAGGGCACATTCGCACCGATTGTCCTAAGAAAAAGAGGGAAAGTGTGGACTCCGGAACTCAAGTCAACGAGGAGCCGATAAAATTTAATGTCGCCAGGGCCACAGCCCCAACCATCACCATCAATCAAGTTCACAACGGAAATAGTTTGATCATCGAAGGAACGCTGAATCATCGTGCCTGCAATTTTACCGTTGACACCGGGGCGTCGCGAACCATTGTAAGGCCGGAGTTGCTGAAACGAACCATCTCATGGCAAAGAGAGTCTCCAACCTGCCGACTTCAGACAGCAACCGGCCAGTCAGTCTCCGTCCTCGGTGATACAGAAATTGAGTTCAAAATCGGTGATCAAGTGTATATCCATCCTGCGTTAATTGCGAATATTACCGACGACTGCATACTGGGTCTTGACTTCTTGCGGAATAACCGATGTATTTTAGATATCGACAGGGGAGTATTGAAATTCCCAGATCAAGAAGTCTTCCTGCGAGGAATTACCTCATGCAACCTTTATTGTTTAAAGGATACTACATTGGCTCCGAGAACAGAAACCTTAGTTGAAGTAAAATTCCCCAAGAAAATCAGGCAACGAAGATGTGTAATGGTTGAAGATATTGGCCGGCACCCGGAGCTCATCACTGCCAGAACATTAGTTATGACGAAAGGGAAATCCAAGGTAAGGATTGTGAACCTTGGGAAAGAAGAGTTCCAACTGAAGAAAAACAGTGTTGTTGGGAGATGTGAAGAAGTTCAGTATCTCCGTCAAATCAATAAATCTCCAGCAAAGCAAGACACGACCAAAGTCGAAACTGATTACATCCAGCAACTTCTGGAAAATTCTAAGAGCAATTTATCGACTTCGGAACTACAGCAAGCCAGGGAATTTCTGCTACGGTTTCGAGATATCTTTGCAACGGGAAAAGACTGCGGGAGAACAGGTCTCGTCAAGCATGAGATAGATACAGGTGATGCGAGACCAATTAAACAGAGACCGCGCCGCATACCCTGGGCTAAGGAATCTGAGGTAGCAGGAATGGTAAAGGACATGGCTGATAGCGGAATAATTGAGCCTTCTACGAGTCCATGGTCTTCTCCAGTCGTTCTGGTGAAGAAGAAGGACGGCAGCACAAGATTCTGTGTGGACTACAGAATGCTGAATAATGTCACAAAGAAGGACAGTTATCCCTTACCAAGGATAGACGATACGCTGGATATGCTCAGTGGCATGAAGTGGTTTTCGACCATTGATTTGAAAAGTGGCTACTGGCAAGTGGAAATCAGCGAGAAAGATAAAGAAAAGACAGCGTTCAGTACGGGTATTGGCAGCGGCCTGTGGCAATTTAACGTCATGCCTTTTGGGTTATGCAACGCTCCAGCGACGTTTGAACGCCTCATGGAGAGAGTCATGGTGGGCCTTCTTAGTGACGTCTGTCTGGTATATTTGGATGACGTCATTATAATGGGTCGCACTTTTAAGGAAAACCTGAGGAATATGGAGAAAGTGTTCACCAGGATACGAGGGGCTAACCTAAAACTAAGCCCAAAGAAGTGCGCCCTGTTCAAGAAGGAGGTCAGCTACCTAGGACATGTTATTTCCGCTGACGGGGTGAGAACCGACCCTGAGAAGATAAAGGCAGTCCAACAGTGGCCGGTTCCAAAGAACAAAACTGAAGTACGTGCATTTCTAGGGTTGTGCACATACTACAGGCGGTTTGTCAAGAATTTTTCGGACATTGCAAAACCTCTACATCAGCTGACTGAGGATAAACGAGATTTTATCTGGAACGACGACTGTGAGTCAGCATTCAACGAGCTAAAAGAACGGTTATGTGAAGCGCCTATACTGGGGTATCCGAGCAGAGACGGAAGATTTCTCGTTGATACCGATGCCAGCAACACGGGAATTGGTGGAGTGTTGTCACAAGTGCAGGGCGACAGACAGGTCGTAATCGCTTACTTCAGTAAGGCACTTTCAAAGCCAGAAAGGAACTACTGCGTGACTCGACGAGAACTGCTGGCTGTGGTAAAAACCTTGCAGCATTTCCACAAGTACCTCATAGGAAGACAATTTACATTGAGGACTGATCACGCTGCATTGAAATGGCTTCTACAATTTAAGAACCCTGAGGGCCAAGTTGCAAGATGGCTCGAGCAGCTGCAGGAGTTTAACTTTGTGACGGAACATCGTAGTGGAAAAGGGCATAACAATGCTGACGCCCTGTCGCGACGTCCATGTAATGATGACTGCAGACACTGCCAGCAGAATGAAGCCCGAGAACGCGTTAATTTAATTAGGGCTGAAGGCAACTTCAAGAAGTCCCAGGAAGAAGATGACGATATTCGACCTATACTGGACTGGAAGCGTAGCGGAACAAGGCCCCAGTGGAGTGAAGTATCGTCACACAGTCCCGTAACTAAGAGCTACTGGGCACAGTGGGACAGTTTAGTCCTAGAAAATGATGTGCTTTGTAGGAAATGGGAATCGAACGATGGCAAGGAGGTGACCACAGAAGTGATAGTACCACGATGTGAAGTAGTCCCCCTGCTACAGGAAATACACGATGGTGCTTCTGGAGGACACCTGGGCATCAAGAAAACTCTACTGAAAGTGAGACAGCGGTATTACTGGCTCAATTGTAGAGATGACATAGAGCAATGGTGTCGGAAATGTACAGCGTGTGCATCTGTGAAAGGACCACAGACTAGAAGCAGGGGCAGGCTTCAGCTGTACAATGTGGGAGCCCCGTGGGAACGCATTGCCATCGACGTCGCTGGACCTTTTCCAGTTACAAATGACGGAAACAAGTACATAGTGGTGATCCAGGACTATTTTACAAAGTGGCCCGAAGTCTTCGCCATACCCAATCAGGAAGCGACGACAGTGGCGAAGAAGGTGGTCGAAGAAGTAGTATGTCGGTATGGCGCACCTTTGGAAATCCATTCCGATCAAGGCCGTAACTTCGAATCTGCGCTGTTCCAGGAAATGTGTACTCTTCTGGGAATTTATAAGACACGCACAACACCTGCGCATCCTCAGTCGGACGGAATGGTGGAAAGGTTTAACCAAACCCTGGAGAATCACCTGGCTAAGGTTGTCGATGACCATCAGAAGGACTGGGACCGGTATATTCCACTATTTCTGATGTCTTACCGATCGGCAGTGCATGATAGCACGGGACATACCCCAGCAAGAGTGAATTTCGGCAGGGAGATGAGACTTCCAGTCGATGCCATAACTGGCGTGCCACCTGACAAGACTAAGCCAGTTACGGACTACGTAAGTGACCTTCAAGATCAATTGGACGAAGTGCATAAACGAGTTCGTGAGAATAGCATGAACACCAGCGTAAAAATGAAAACTAGATACGACCGTAATGCCAATGCCAAGGGATTTGAGGAAGGTACACTGATCTGGCTTCACAACCCGCTTCGACGGAAAGGGAAGTCGCCGAAACTCCAAGCTCGATGGGAGGGACCTTACACCGTGTTAAAAAGGATTAATGACGTGACCTACCGCATCAAGAAAGGGCTAAGAGGGAAACCCAAGGTTGTCCATGTGGATAGATTGGCGCCGTATCACGGATCTAATAATGCTCGGGACGAGCATGACTAAGAGGGGGGCACTGTTACGCCATTAAACGTGAACACGCCATATCTCCGAGAAAATAAAGAGTAGCTCGTAATAATTAAAACGCATTGCTGTTCGAAAGGTCTAGAATGGTTGTACGTAGCCAGCCTTAGAAAAATCTCGAAACATCCACAAAGTACTTACAAGTAGTAGTTAGGTATTTATGGGAAATGGTACTCTCCGACGTTAACAATAGAGTTGAAATTCGCATGAAAGTGACTCTTATTACCACGAGTAATAAAAATAATTTATGACTTCGAGAAGCGATTCAATTGTTCTGGAATTCTGGATCGTTCGTGGGAAGTCGGTATCTAGAATTTTCTTGGCTCCGCATATAAATACGAGCCCCCGGCCGGAAGCGAGTCAGTTGTGATTTCGACTGCGATCAAGAGCGAACTACCCTAGTACTTGAAGTGATTTTATCTAACGACCTAAGCGATAGTGTAACGGTACTCTAGTGTTAATTGCGATTCGGATTATTGTTGACTGGACTAATTTGTTATTGTTTGTGGTAAATAAAGTTCTCTCGTCAGTAAATCGGCATTTGATTACCCACGTACGTAACAATATATTCAGGTTTCGCATATATTATAATAAAAAATATCTACACTAATATAATAAAGAGGCAAAGTTTGTTTGTTTGTTTGTTTTTAGGAGGTAATCTCTGAAAGTTTTTTTTTTTTTTTTAAACTCATTTATTGAAATTATAAAATACAGGTGTTCCTTTAAGGCGTATAGTCCCTTGTACCATCTGACCGAAATTATGTGAACGCAACTCTCGCACTCGCCTAGGCGGCAGTACGCAAATCTGTGCATTTATTTGCGGCCAGCAGCGCCCGGAAAGCGCTTTAAATCCATTTTCTCTGCGAGATATTGATTGATTTACATATGCAATGTTCACTTTGAAGAATATTTAACCACCAATTTTTATGTGTAAAAATGTTTCTAAAGGTCCAAACCGTTTCGAAGGAGTAGGAAAAAGTTGCGAATTTGCTAAATATTTTTTTTTGACAAAAGCATTAATTGCACGAAAAAATCAAATGTTGATATTATTGTTCATGAATCTTCAATAAACATATATTTTTTTCAAACCAATTGACCTAGCCGTTACGGAGGAGTAGGCCTCAGAAAATCAGTGTTTTATGGCACTTTTCGGGCGCTTGGCCCTTAACTCTAAAACTCGCCAAACTTTGACGTTTGAAGGCGAGAAGCGCTCTTTAACATAACAGTGCTACCTTTGTAGTTTGTACACACTTACTACCGTATAGTTAGAATTACATAATTAATATATTTAGTAATGTTCACAATCGAGTACAATGTTCTTTAATTTTGTTTTAAGTGATTGTTTACTCAGTTTTACTTCTTTTCTCAATAAATCTATTTTGTTAAACACTTTAGGTACCAAATACTTAGATGTAAGTACTGGTCCGATTGCTAAAATTTTTTCACCGATAGAAAGTTGCTTTCCTGAGTGACATAATTATGTTATACATTATGTACGCGTGAAAATCCGCGGGCAAAATCTAGTGTTTTATAAAAATAGAAACTAACAGACTGACATGTTAACACACAGGCGAAAATACTGGGACTAATTATATTGTACTAGCATTTGCCCGCGGCTTCGCCCGCATGGCATTAGGTACTTAAGGAATCGGGATAAAAGGTAGCCTATGTTATTTTCCATGTCAAAGGCTATATGCATGCCAAATTTCATCCAAATCCGTTCAGCCGTTTTTGCGTGATTAAGTAACAAACATCCAAACATCCACACTTTCATATTTATAATATTAGTTAGGATTTACACTAAATTATAACCTAATTATTATTGTTATATATAGATGATTCTATAGAATTGCTTGTTGATATTACGACTAATATTAAAATTATACTAGCTTGTGCCAGTGTCTTGGCCTGCGTAAAAGAAAATTTCTCCATACAAATTTTGGACCCCAGGCCAAATGGTTGTGGGAAAGTGAACCCCGCTGTATTGGAACGAAGACAAAGTGACAGGAGTTTTTAGACAGTAGTCTGACACGCTCTCTCGCTCCACACAAGGGCGGGAGATGTCATTAAATCATTTCCCACCTAAAAAAAAATAATAGCCCAACTAGGGCTGAAGGATTATTTCAAAGAGTTTATTTTGACTGGCCTGTTGGTCTAGTGGTTAGTGGCCCAGACTGCTATGCCGCAGGTCGTGAGTTCGAGTCCCACCCAGGAAAAATGTCTGTGTGATAAGCACGATCATTTGTTCTGTGTCTGGGTGTAATTTAGCTATAATATGTATGTATTTAGAAAAGTATGTTTATCAGTTGTCTAGTACTCATAACACAAGCTCTGCTTAGCTTGGGACTAGACGGCGTTGTATGATAGTTGTGGAATATTATTATATCCTTACTAATATTATAAAAGCCAAAGTGAGTTTGTTTGTATATTTGTTTGTTTGTTACATCTTCACGCCTAAATGGCAAAACCGATTTTGATGAATTTTGGTACAGAGATAGTTGGGACCCAGGAGACGGACATAGGCTAATTTTTTTATAAAAAAAGTGAGAAAAGGGGGAGAAAGAGGGAAGGTCTTTTATGTACGCGGGCGAAGCCACGGGCAAAAGCTAGTTATCATTATATTATAGTCCTGCCAACTAAAGGAGACAGACTAAAAGTCTGTAAAAGTCTGACATCCCCTCTCGCCCCACCCAGAGCTGGAGCAATTGTCTGACAATTTCCCATCTCAAAAAAATGTACATTTCGTGTGCGAGTCTAACTCGCACTTGACCAGTTGTTTTACAAATATCATTGTTTCTTTGTCCAACTAGATTCGTTTTCTGATTGGAGAAATCAACGATTAAAAAAAAGGCTTTAAGTAGGTAGCATAATCAGCTTTTTAATGTTCCCACTGTTGAGACTCAGGCCTCCTCTCTAAGAGACGGAATGGGCCGTAATTCATCACGCGGGTGGATGTCACATGTCTTCGAATTACTATAACATTTTATGTGTAATTTTTAAGTAGGTATTAAGAACTAGCTTTTGCCCACAGCTTCGCCCGCGTTTGTGAAATATAGCCTATATCACTCAGGAATAAAGCAGCTTTCTATCGGTGAAAAAATTTTAGCAATCGGACCAGTACTTCCAGAGATTACCTCCTACAAACAAAAAAAAAAACAAACTTTACCTCTTTATTATATTAGTCTATATTAACTTATACATTCATTTTTAAACCGAAATAATTGGTTAACAATTTTAATATAAATCGCATTTAGTACTTATTAATCGCAACACACACAAAAAACGCAATTCAAAAACTATGGGTACTTACTAATTTTATTATTTTCTGTATCCACAAAATATACTATAAAACCGCGCAAAATCTTAAACGGTATTACATTACACATAACAGTTTGCTCAATAAACATAATACGATAGTAAAAACACAATCACAAATAAGGTTGACTTACCTTCGTAACTTGCGTAGCCTTGATTTAAAAAAAAACTTATTTTATTCTGTGGCAACACTGTGAGCGTACTGTCAAAGGCACGGAGTATGACTGGCGAGCGAGAAAAGAAAAAACTTGCATGTGGGGTACTGGGGTCTCCCCTCTACTTCGGTAAGGCTGGCTGCATATTACCGACTTGCCTGCGATTGCTTGACTTGATTGACTGACCTGTGGGTCTAAGGCGACTACTACACGGTTATGCAAGCGTCGATCAATTCGATCAATCATGAATGATGGTTTTTGTCAATCCGTACTAGAAAGCGTCAATCATCGCATTATACGGTAGGATTTTCGTCAATCAAAACTTTGACTGTGACAAAACTGACAGCAAAAACGACCGTGTAATGTTAGCCTTAGAAATCAGAAACGTATATTTCAAATAAACTAATTACAAGCACTTTTGAATTGTCAAAATGTCAATCAGTCACAAAAGTGAAGCTAAATTGCAAGTTCCAAAGCGTAGATCTCCATGGAGAAGAACGTGCAAGAAACACCATGGTTGCTTGCTAGCGAATGTACTTTGATTGTAGTAATTTGCTGATAAGTACCGAAAATTACTTTGGAAGCATATCATCATCTTATTATTATGTGGTAGGTATATTATCATCATCCTACACATACGTCAAAGTGTTTTGGGAACATATTAATTATGCGTACAGCTAAGGAGTGGAATTCCCTGCCGGAGTCTGTGTTTTCTAATAGCTATAACCTAGGGGTCTTTAAGTCAAGAGTGAATAGGTTACTTCAGTTACTTATAAGCAAGCGTGATCCATCGTTGCCCACATCATTGCTTACCAACGTGAGATAGTGATGAACCGCGAACCCATCAGTAATGAAAAAAAAACCACTTAATTTTGCCACCTGTTATGGGGACAAAATTAGAAACCGGAGCGAAATTAAGCGCAGGATCAACGTCATTACGTACCTTTTGAGGTATGGAGATGTTACACCACCAACTTACAAACTTCGGGCTGGTACAGAGTAATTCCTGATGGAAAAACCCAATTGAACCTTCGGCCAACCTAGGAATTGGACCCCATACTCAGCAGCAATGGCGTACCTTGGCCCTCAGGGGCCTCGTATCAAGTATACTGGATTAGGAAAGGTTGAGCTTTTGTTGTGGTCTTATGTACAAAATGCTAGAACGGGCGGAGCTAGCTATACCTTATACATTCATCATCATCACCAGCCTTTTTAATGTTCCCACTGCTGGGACTCAAGCCTCCTCTCTAGGAGAGAGAATGGGGCGTAATCCACCACGCGGGCCCAGTGCGGGTTGGTGAATGTCTTCGAATTTTTGGTTCTAGGACATGCCGGTTTTCTCACGATGTTTTCCTTCACCGTTTTGAGAGCAGTGGTGATGAAATAAATTATACAAAGTAATGCGCCTGGCTGGGTTCGAACCCGCGACCTACAACTCGTAAGTCGGGGCCGTTACCACTCGGTCATCACTGCTCTCCATTATACCTACATTATTAGAACATTATACATATAATTTTTTTCATTATTTATTCTCTAGTAGTCTCTTATCAGTACAAGATGCGTGGATTGCAGATAACACGTAACGAGTTTTTACGCACGTCGTGTTGGGGACCCTGTAGCGCGGGGTCCCCGTATTATTGATTCGGCAGATATGGCGGTAGCTACGGCTCTGCAGTCCAGCACTCACGCTCGCAACCACGAGACCAATGAGTCAGTTAACTATGTTGAAATATCTGTAGCAAACTTAAATAACAAATAAAATAAAAAAAACTATTGAAAAATCGTATCTGTGCGCATAGCCTTATAATCTCAACAAGTATAACCCGACCAATTCGCAAAGTACGTTCTTCTCACTATTCCACACAACGCACACGTCTTTCAAATTTAGCAGCATTATACTTAGTACAAACTGTGATTGTTGTCGGTAAACCTCTTTTTTTTTGTTTGGTTTGCGTTAATTTTATAATGTGTAGAAGTGCTTACTGCTGGCTTACGTATAAACAAGCTTCATGGGATCCTGATGACGTTATAATTGGGAGTTATTAACTGCATATGTAGTTTTTTCCTAATTGTGTTATACGATTTCTTTTTTCTCGATTTAAAATAAAGCGCATCAGAAGGTTTTTTTTTATAGATGGGAGTCATTCAATGACATCTCCGCGCCCTTGGGCGGAGCGGGAGATAGTGACTTTTAATAACTAAAAACCCTCTCCTGTTCCTTCGTGCCTTTCATACCGGGGCCGAATCTTTCTTTCAGAATCAGACCCTTGGCTCCAGTAGGCGACCCTGCTGAGGCCCTGCGGTTTGCTGACAATTCCTTGAGGCGCGCGTGGAACAATACGCACCGTCGACTTTTTGGGTTCGGTGCGGACGGCCCCAACTTGTGAGTTGTAGGTCGCGGGTTCGAACCCATCCAGGCGCATTACTTTGTGTAATTTATTTCATCACCACTGCTCTCAAAACGGTGAAGGAAAACATCGTGAGGAAACCGGCATGTCCTAGAACCAATAATTCGAAGACATGTGACATTCACCAACCCGCACGGGGCCCGGCCCATTCCCTCTCCTAGAGAGGAGGCTTGAGTTCCAACAGTGGGAACATTAAAAAGGCTGGTGATGGTCGGACGGCGAGCTACCTATTGCTTGCCGTCCGCAGGGTCGAAGCGTACTGGGTCCAAGAATCTGTCCAAGAGCGGGGGATGTCATTGGATGATTTTCCTACCTAAAAAAAAACCGATTATTTCTAAGACATTAGTTTCCGTTCTACCAAATATTCGGCCACGATTTGGCCGAAACCGGTTTCTTTTTGGCCGAAACTAATCAAATCTGCAATCTACTAATAATGGCATTTGCATCAATCATCATCATCATTTCAGCCGATACACGTCCACTGTTGGACATAGGCCTCCCCCAAGCGTCGCCACATCAAACGTTCCTGTGCGTCCCGCATCCATCGGTTGCCCGCTACCTTCACCAGGTCATCGGTCCACCTTGTAGGAGGCCTTCCAACGCGTCTTCCGGTACGCGGTCGCATTTGCATGCAAGCTCACAAACTTCACATAAATCGGGGAGGTAGCCAGAATTGGCCATGTGCTGGCGTACCACCACTCATTACAAATGCTATTACGACGTTTGAGTGATTCACCATCGCCGCTCGTGTCGATTAGTACTACATGAATGCATTGTAGATATCTATATGCGTCCTTGTGTCTTATTTTATGGGAACGCAAGTATTAAAAACGCCGCTCCATGACTAAGCTGATGGAAATGATGGAAACATAAGTGTTATATTATATTATATTATAATATAATGCGTGACAAACAGGTGCGACAAATCAGAAAATAATATAATATAATATTATTTTATTATATTATTTTCTGATTTGTCGCACCTGTTTTTAATTTATATTTATTTATTTATTTAAACCTCATGCATATTGGTGGTACATAGGCGGATTTAATGCCAGAAGGCATTCTCTCCCAGTCAACCTTCATTTTTAACCGACTACGAAAAGAAGGAGGTTCTATGTTCGGCTGAATGTACACAAAAAAATATAACTGATTTCAATGTTTAAAAAAACACTGAAAAATACAATATAACTTTAATTTCGGATGTCGGGGTTAAATAACGAAGAGACAAAACTGTTATAGAAACACCGACTTCCGAAATTAAAGTTATTTTGTACTTTTTAGTGTTTTTAGGGTTCCGTAGCCAAATGCAAAAAAACGGAACCCTTATAGACTCGTCATGTCTGTCTGTCCGTCCGTATGTCACAGCCACTTTTTTCCGTAACTATAAGAGCTATACTGTTGAAACTTAGTAAGTAGATGTATTCTGTGAACCGCATTACAATTTATACACAAAAAGTGAAAAAAAAAAAAAATTGGGGTCGCCCATACTTAGAACTGAAACTCAAAAATTTTTTTTCATCAAACCCATACATGAAGGGTATCTATGGATAGGTCTTCAAACATGATACTTATTGAGGTTTCTAACAACATTTTTTCCTAAACTGAATAGTTTGCGCGAGAGACACTTCCAAAGTGGTAAAATGTGTGTCGTCCCCCCCCCCCCCCCGTAACTTCTAAAATAAGAGAATGAAAAAACTAAAAAAAAAAAATATATGGTGTACATTACCATGCGAACCGAAAGTTTTTTTATTAACATTTTTTAAATGAATTGTTTTTCTAAGAAGACTTCAGCCATTTACGGTAGTTGTACATGTAACATGTAGTAACTGTTTAATTACGGTTCCTAAGAGCGTGGGATAAGACACTGACAGTTAGAGAGACTGGCAGCATAGGCTTAGTAATTAAGTTCTAGTTTTCATTATGCGGCTGCAGAATTGTAAAACCAAGAGGTGCATAAATAAAAATATTAATATTGATTGATTGATTTACTCTTTATTGTACCTGCACCTTTTTTTTATGGTGGGAAAAAATCATCCAATGACAACCCCCGCTCTTGGGCGGAGCGGAAGATAGTGTCAGACTCTTACTGACTAAAAGACCCACCCCGTTCCTTCTAGCCTTCATACCGGGGCTCGAGCTCCCTTTCGGATAGCCCTGGCCCCAGTAGGCTTCGACCCGGCTGGGTCCCTGCTGTTGCTGACCACTCCTTGAAGCGCACGGGAACAATGCGCGCCGTCGTTAATTGTATACCTAAATACAGTAGGAGCTTAAAACAATAGGGTGTCACAATGGACAGATTTATCTCTAAAAGCGATTTTTTACAGAAAACTTTTGGATGGATTTGACAGAGAAAGAGAAAAGATACGCAGGTGGTTCGTAGTGTACTATTTACACACACGTGTATACATAACACATATACATAACATATTACTGAATTTTAAATCAATAACACAATTTTTCCAACTTTATGTGTGAGGTACCAAATTACCAATGAACGTTTTTCTTTTTATTCTTTCAAGTTATTTGCAACCTTGTATCTAACCAACCAAGTTGATCAAAGGCTAGTACAACCAAGCACTAATGTAGTTCGTGGGCCCCCAAACAATCTGTCAAGAATATCACTTCGCACAGCCTCTGCTTGCGACACACAGTAGTTAGCGAGATTGCCAAACTGATGTGTCGCTTAGACGAGGTGATGGTAGCCACTCGCTGTTCTACGAAAAATGTGGCGTAATCTTAGGCTTCGGTCAGGGTGAAGAGCTGAAGCGGATGCTGAAGCTGATAAGTTATCATACAAACGGATAGCGTTACCAGATCCAGAATGTGAAAACCCGGGATGAGAAATGAACATAATCAGAATTTTGGTAGGCACTAATAACATAATCGGGTTGCTACAATTACCATAATCAGACTGATTCACAGCACAAAATAGATAGGTATAGAAGACAATCGCATGTATTTACATCACTTTTTATACCTACGCTCGGTGGACGCACACTAATGAGCGAGCGTTTGAGTCGGAAGTATTCGACGAGCGGGCCGAGACGCTCCGAGATATCGTCTCCGTGAGCGGTGTGCGTTGCTCCAGCGCGCTTTGTATTCTTTGATTGACTTCTGTACCTATATATTTTGTGTTCACAGTGTCTCAATACGAAAGTGCGTGTTGCCAGTGATGACTTATGGCACTGAAACCGGTCGATTACAATGGGCCTCATCAGAAAGCTTACAGTCACGAAAAGGGCAATGGAAAGGGCTATGCTCAGAGTTTCCTTGCGTGATCACATTAGAAATCACAGGTACAAAGCACAGGTCCGTTCGTGTGTGGAGTACTGCAGTCACATATGGGCTGGTGCTGCAAAATGCCACCTGGCAGCTTTGGACTCGGTGGAAAGGCGTGCAAAGAGGCTAATTGGTGATCCAGATTTGGTTAACTCCAACCTTCAAAGCCTTGAGCATAGGCGTAGGGTAGCCAGCCTTTCGGTGTTTTACAGGATGTATTTTGGAGAGTGTGCGCAGGAATTGCATGACTTGATTCCGCCATCGCAATTCTACCATCGGACAACCAGACGTACGGCGAATATTCACCCTTACGTTGTTGAAACCTCTACGGTCCGGACTAAGCGTTTCGCCTCATCGTTTATACCGCGTACGTCGAAGGACTGGAACAGTCTGCCTGCTGCGGTCTTCCCGTCCGATTATAATTTGGGTGTATTCAAGGCTAGAGTGAATAGGCTCTTAATAAAACTATTGCGCCTCACCATCAAAGATTGCATCGCTACTTACCATCAGGTGGGATCGCAGTCAAGCACTAGTTTATCTCAATTATAAAAAAATAAAAAATTAAAGTAGGAGAGCCAAAATTACAGACACAGCCCAAAGAATCACCAAACTTAAGTGGCAGTGCGCTGGGCACATTGTAGGTACGCAGAACAGATGGTCGATGGGACGAAAGGTTCTGGAGTGGTGATCACGACGATGATGAACACCATAATACCACAAAATAGATAGGTACAGAAGTCAATCTTATAATGTACTTCACTTTTTATACCTACGCTAAGCGTAGGCACACACGTCCGCGCATTGCTCCGAACTGTATGATTGCGAGCGGGCGATTGAGCCAAGATATCGTGTACGTGAGCGGTGTCTATGTGTGCGTTGTTCGAGCGCGTTTTATATGTAGATTGCCTTCTGTACCTATTTATTTCGTGATAAGACACTGTGGCCCCAATATCAAAAGTCAAAAGTTTTTTATTTCACATAGTTAATTTTATTACAAGGTTAAAGACTATGTCGAAGACACGCTTGTTTGGCAATGACTGCCTCTGCACTTGTGGCCTCCTGGTAACTTATAATATTGTGCGAATCTATCTATTAACTGCTCCATCTTTGTTGTAACATTTTTTTTTCTAACACATTGCTTTTGCAATATTTTTTTTTTATTATCTGACTCCAACCACATTAAATTCGTTAGTTTTTCTTTTTTTGGTTGTTAACGTCTCATTTATTGACAGTTGTAATTATTATTATTTTTTCTACCTTTTTTTTATATAGCCTCTTTTTATAATGTAAATGGAAGAACACTGTAGACTCCACGAATTCTTAGATTACTTCATATTTTGACTCACTTTTTTTTAAATGATTATTTTTATTGTGCATTTGAGTACAATATAGACCAGTTTACACTGTTCTTAAATAATACCTTTTAATACTGTTGTATGGAAATATTGTAAGTACAACAATTTTTTTAATAGAGTAACCATGGAGTTTCTTGCCGGTTCTTCTCCGTAGGAAACGACCAATTTGGAACCGTGCACTAGCTTCTGACGTTTTATAAGTGCCCATGTAGGCCTATGTGAAATAAAAAACTTTTGACTTTTTTATCGCGTCCGCCACCGCGCCCGCTCTCGCCTCACGCTTGCACTAGTCACGGCCTTAGATTTATAATAACGTTATTCTCAGTGTCACTTTTGTAATACGTGTACCTAGTATAAGTCATTTGTCAGCATTGTAGATGTAATCTGTGAACAAGTAGTGACAATAGGTCGTAGGTTGCGGCGGACGGACGAGACGAGAGGTCGGGAGTTCAATCACCGGCGATGCATTTTTATAGCTGAGGAATTATAGCATCTCGGTTACTGTAGGATTTAAGGCTTATAGTCCCTTGAACACGAAAGCAGCAGTGGCCGAGTGGTAATGACCCCGACTTACGAGTTGTAGGTCGCGGGTTCGAACCTAGCCAGGCGTATTATTTTGGTGTAATTTATTTCATTACTGATAAAAGAAAACATCGTGAGGAAACCGGCATGTCCTAGATCCAAAAATTCGAAGAAATGTGACATCCACCAACCCGCACTGGGCCCGCGTGGAGGATTACGGCCCATCCTCTCTCCTAGAGAGGAGGCCTTAGTCCCAGCAGTGGAAACATTAAAAAAAAGCTGATGATGATGATGATGAGTCCCTTGGAAATCTGGCCGAAATAAAATGGACACAACTCTCGTTCCGCTTAGGTGGTAGTACGAGTATCTGTGCATTTAATTCCGGCCAGCTGCGCCCGGATAGAGCCTCTCTGACCTTTAAATCCATTTTCTTTGCGAAATATTTATTGATTTACATATGCTATACTCACTTTGAAGAATATTTAACCACCAACTTTTATAAGTAAAAATGTTTCTAAAGATCCAAGCCGTTTCGAAGGTGTAGGGAAAAGTTGCGAAATTGCTAAATATTTTCTTTAGGCAAAAGTATTAATCGTACGAAAAAATTAATTGTTGATAATGTTGTTTATGAATCGATAATAAACATATATTTTTTTGGCCGTTACCGAGGGCTTCAGAAAATCATTGTTTGAAGAAATGGACTTCAGGATTCTGGGTCAACGGGAAGTACCCTTGAACTTTGGTTCCCTTGAGTGTCCAAATAGATGTTTTTTGTGACATAAACGGCCATATCTTTTTTTCCGTTAATTTTGAAGTTTGATTTTTACACAGCTTCAAGGGGCCGCAGACCGAAATATATGGTTTTAATTTCAACTCGATTCCTCCACGCGTTCCCGAGATAAAGTGTCTTGACAGACAAACAGACGGACGGACGGACAACAAAGTGATCCTATAAGGATTTAGTTTTTTTCCTTTTGAGGTACGGAACCCTAAAAATGGTAAATTTAAAAGGTACCTATGTCAATGAATTAGGTAAATACTATGTCTGACATAAGGTTTCATGGAAATGTTATTTATTAAATTGCAAGATTTCGATTTCAAAATAATGCAAAGCAACTGTTATACGAGTACTTTGCACTTGCAAACTTCACAAAAAATTTACTATTTAGGTTGAACACAAATATCCACTACATTTGCCAATTACTAACCCAACGAGTCCAACTGTATCAATCGAAGATTTTTATGCATAGGTACATACAGTTACTACTGTTTTAACTTTCTGGTTCCTTGTGTTATTATTAATCACTCTTGCCAATCCAATTTACTTTTGACATTGGCAGAATATTCGACATCGGCTCTATTTGCCATTAATAGAAAATAGAATTGAATACATTTGCCAATACATATACTAGTAGGTACGTATGTAGATGATTGTGTAAGCAATAGGTACTTGTAAACATTTTGCCAAATAACAATTTAAAACTGATTGCGCTTGTTGTCTTTCAAGTTCTTATAAGTTATCTAGTCTATGCGATACTTCTCGAGAAAGTGATCAACCGTCGAATCCGGCTCGGCTGAGCAGCATTCGGGAAGCTGCGCGGTATCTTCTCGTCTAACATAACACAGTGTCTCAAGAAGAAAGTCTATGACCAGTGCTGCCAGTGATGACATATGGCTTCGAAACGTGATCGCTCACAATGGGCCTCATCAGAAGGCTTAAAGTCCAAAGGGCTCCACATAGACTGGCCTGTTGGTCTAGTGGTTAGTAGTCCAGACTACTATGCCGGAGGTCGTGGGTTCGATTCCCACCCAGGACAAATGTTTGTGTGATGAGCACGATCATTTGTTCTGTGTCTGGGTGTAATTTATCTATAACTAGCTTTTGCCCGCACGGCTTCGCTCCCGCTCTTCCCTACTTCAGCCTACTATACCCTACTCTACCCTACCCTATTCTACCCTACCCTACTCTACCCTACCCTACTCTACCCTACCCTACTCTACTCTACTCTACCCTACTCTACCCTACTCTACCCTACTCTACTCTAATAAACCTCACGGAGCCCGAGACCTTTCCAACGAATGCAAAACCGTGGAAATCGGTTCGTGCGTTCTGGAGTTATAGCGTCAGGAAGGAAAACCCGACTTATTTTTATATAGTAGATATGTATGTATTTCGAAATATATAAGTAAGTTTATCAGTTGTCTAGTACTCATAACACAAGCTCTGCTTAGCTTGAGACAAGACGGCGTTGTGTGATAGTTGTGGAATATTATTATTATTATTACATCGCACAAATATTGGAAACTAAAAGAAATATTCAAAAGTAATATGCCGACAGACATCAAAACAAAAGTCATGAACTCGCGTCTCTTACCATGTCTGACGTATGGGTGCCAGACGTGGAAGTTCACCTCTAAAGCCACAAATAAAATCAGAACCTGTCAAAGAGGGCTAGAGAGAAGCATGCTCAACATAAGGAAGATAGATAAAGTAAGACATACTAAGATAAGAAAAACCACCAAAGCGACTGACGCTCTAACGCATGCACTAAAACTAAAATGGAAATGGTCTGGCCATGTCGTGAGATACACTGATCAAAGATGGACCTCTAGGGTGACATTGTGGAAGGGCCCGACGGGCAAGAGAAGCCGAGGTAGACCACCAACCAGATGGGAAGATGATCTCAGACGGACAGCCGGCCCAAACTGGACTGACTTAGCACTAGATAGAGATGTATGGGCATCTTTGGAGGAGGCCTTTACCCAAACCGGGGTTCTTGCCGAGTAAATCTATTTACAATTTAAAATTAATAAACCTAACTTTTAAAGTACTTATTATAATTTGAACTACTAAAATTTATAAAAAAAAAATATATATATTTATAGATACTTTCACAATGTATTTAAACTTTGTAAAAAAAAAGCAAGAAATAAATGGCTTTATTATTATTCCTTTATTATTCATTTCAACATATTAATTACATTTTTAAATATTCCTTAAAAAAATTATAAAAAAAAAAACATTTAAAAATATAAAAAATAGTGTCCCACCGGTATCGGGAATAGGGTCCAAGCTACCGGCGGTCAGGGCTCCAGAGAAAGGAACCTCCTGACTATACGAGCCGTGTCCAGAAGTACCGCTTTCTGAATCAAGCCCTTGATCCAGTCGCCTAACGAGAGCCTCCTAAGGTGTTGGTCGAGGCTCTTGTCTATTAAGCCATTGGCTGAAACGACTATCGGTACAATAATCGCTGAATCCACTTCCCACATGTCGACAACCTCGCGAGCCAAGTCAATATACTTATTTATTTATTTATTTTACAATTTATGTACACACAAATATACTGAGGAGGATAACATTATTAGAAAACTTTGTACAAAGGTACTGCTTATTTCAAATAGAAATTTCTTCCAGCAGACCTGCGAAAGGAGAAATTATAAGAGATGTAGACAGTAGTGTGCAGAAATGAGTAAAGAAGAGTTAGTGAAATCTTAAATTAAACCAATAAATACTTATATAACTATATATACCTTATACTAAAAATAAATACATAATATTTATATATATGTATATATTTATATATATATATATATATATACGATTATCAAGCAAGAGAGGAAAGATAGTGCTCTTTTACTTGATTTGTTTATCTTTCTCGGCTTTCGCGAGGTTCTCGTCATGCGGAACGGATATGTCAACAATCATTGCACGCCTCTCGCTTCGGTCCACCACCACTATATCAGGCTTATTGGCTACAATAGTCCTGTCAGTGATGATGGACCGATCCCAGTACAACGTGATATCGCCATTATCGAGAACTGGGTCGGGCACATACCTGTAGTATGGCACCTCCGATTCCACAAGAGAGTATTTCAGAGCAAGTTGCTGATGGATAATCCTGGCTACAAGGTTGTGTCTATGCAAGTATTCACCGTTAGCTAGACGAGAACAACCAGAGATAATGTGGCGGATAGATTCACCCGGTCGGTGACACGCCCGACATATGTCAACCGTGCCGTCCTTCACAATAAATCTCCGGTAGTTATTCGTCATGATAACTTCGTCCATAATTGCACATACAAAACCTTCGGTTTCCCCAAAGAGGTCACCGACGCGCAGCCAGACTACGGACGCTAGTTGGTCTACATCGGGCCCATGAAGGGCCCGGAAAAAGCGTCCGTGAAGTTCCTTACTCTGCCATACTTCTTATCGGGCCCATGAAGGGCCCGGAAAAAGCGTCCGTGAAGTTCCTTACTCTGCGATGCATACCCCCGTCGGCGGCTAGGAAGTATTCCCTGAGACTGCATACCTCGCGATTGTGCAGGGACTTAGCATTTAAAAAGCCTCGACCCCCACACTTCCGCGGGATATACAGTCTCATTACCGACGACCGAGGGTGATGCAGTCGATATGCAGTCAGCAGTGTACGAACCCTCCTATCCAGGGCGTCAAGTTCCGTTTGAGTCCATTTGAGTACACCGAAAGCGTACACCAATACCGGCATGACCCAACCGTTGAAGGCACGCACCTTGTTTCCACCTGACAGAAGGCTGTTAAGTACCTTCCTAACCTTATTATTATTATTACATCGCTGTCATGTGAAATGTGCCCAGAAGACAGGCAGCATTGCCACGTTGAAAGGCAATGCTAATTCTTTGAGCGGAGAACGAGCCAGCTGTCTGGTCACGCAGTGTCGATCAGTCGGCGAGAAAATTCCTTGAAAAGGAGACGCGCATTCAGACTCCACAAACCAAGCGTTTCGACCCCAAACGGCTCAGTTTAACAGTTAGTTGATAGTCGTCGACGGCACGCACTGTTCCCGCCTCAAGAAGTTGTCAGCAGCAGCAGGGGCCCAGTCAGGTCGAAGCCTACTGGGGCCAGGTTTATCCGTAAGGAAAGCTCGGCTCCGGTACGAAAGGCAAGAAGGAACGGGGTGGGTTTTTTTAGTCAGTATGAGTCTGACACTATCTCCCGCTCCACCCAAGGAAGGGGGATTTCATTTGAATGATTTTTAACAACCAAAAAAAAACAGTTGGTAGATATAATAATTTGGTGATCACTGGACCATTGCTCACGCTATCTGCGACCAGCATCTAAACCATACATACATAGCTGTATCTATTATCATTATAATAAAGCATAATAAATATAATATACAAAATAACGGCCACTTTCACCGCAGTTATGATTAATTTTTGTATTCATTTAACTGCCCGTTTCATGTTCTATTTATTTTGATGTTTTCGTTCATAAAAATGTTATGTTATTTTCAAATTGAACAGTAGTGGCACAGCGGTAACGACTCCATAGTAAATCGTGATTTCAAACCTAGCCAGATGCATTATGTATAAGCAATCACTAATCAGCCTCATAATTTATTTAAACTTGTAGTGGTACCATAGGCGGACTTAATGCAACAAGGCATTCTCTCCCAGTCAACCTTTGGGTTAAAAAATATAACACTGGTAGGTGAGTACAATAGATACTTATTTCACAAAGAATGATGTATCAATAAATTAACATGCTTATAATTATAAAATAAATAAATAATATATATAATGACACATTTAAATAATTTGGAACGTGCTTGGTTTTTTTTTTATGGTGGGAAAATCATCTAATGACAACCCCCGCTCTTGGGCGAAGTGGGAGATAGTGTCAGACTCTTATTGACTAAAAACCTCCCCCGTTCCTTCAAGCCTTCATACCGGGTCTGAGCTACCTCTCGAAATTAACCCTGGCCCCAGTAGGCTTCGACCCGGCTGGGCCCCTACTGTTGCTGACAGCTCCTTGAGGCGCGCGGGAACAGTGCGCACCGTCGACGACTTGGGCACGTTAGGCTCGCTCCGAACAGTTACCAGTAGCCTGATTCACGTAAAATCAAACAAGCCAAATATCGTTAAAGTTTTATAGTCGTTCGATCGAAGTCCTATCCAAAAGCGGTATTCACGATCTATCGACTTATTTCCAATTACATTAATAAGTATTCTACCAGGATAATGTAAGACAGATGTTTTTTTAAATCGACGAATTTCAAACGACTATAAAATCGGTGTCGTTCAAACTCGATTGATGGATGTGAATACGGAAATGGTCTAAACGACTAAATCGCTACGATATCGTTATGGTTTTCATTACGTGAATCGGGCTACAGGACGTGCTTGGTGGAATCAAATAGCGAAAGTTTTATAAGAAAAGTGAAGAGTGTAATTAAAAATTAATTGCCCAATACGAAAATTTCACCCATAGAAGTCATAATTTAATGCTCGTTACATCAACCTATCGATTAAGGTAGTGTCCAGGGGTCACCGATGTTTGTCAATTGATTTGTTCCGGCGGATAGTAGCGGTAGAGGTGACAGACGAGGTTGAATAATGACAGCTAGCGAATAAATTACACACGAGACATTGACCGGGCAACGAAGATAATCTAATAGTCGTGAGGAAACTACACATGATCTAACTACACCAAAAAAAAAATAATGAAAAACAAAAAATTATGAATGATTAGAATACATCCATATTGTAAAGGTAAACAAATGAACAATTCATACGAAAACATTACTTAAAGGACTAAGGGTGAGTTGCACCATTTAACTATACCTAACGATAACAAAGCCGTTAACAGTTGTCAAATCGTTGAATTGACCAATAGGAGGCCGTTTCACGGCTGGTTATGGTTTGGTTATAGTTAAAGTTAAATGGTGCAACTCACCCTTAGTTTTCAAGCCAAAGAAATTAACAAGAAAAAAAAGAAAAAAACTATGTTCGTCCTTGTAGTCCAGTCTAACTAGTCGTAAATATTCTACCAACGACCGCTTGTTACTGGTAACTATGGACGAAAAAACGTGCCAAGCATTAAACAGCTGATAAAATACTGTTATATTTCACTTAGCCAGTTTAAAATGCACCTTGATACTGAGAAGTAAAGTTGATTGTTGAACGTATGTATTTAGATGCAAATGGCCAGATTCTGTGCTAAACGTTTTTGTAAATAGGAAAGCGCTTTCTCGTCGTTTACCTATTCAGTATAATAACTGTGATTTATTTTAATCTTTTTTTTAACTTTCAAAACCTAACAGGACCGAAGCCTACTGGAGCCATGGTGGTAAGTTCCCTCTTTGAGGCGTGGCTGGAAAGACTTCACGGCGTCCTCACCTTCCGCATGACGCAGGTTCTCACCGGACATGGTAAGTTCGGGAGGTTCCTGCACCGGATTCATGCAGACGTGCCGCCCGGGTGTCGCCACTGTGCGGAACACCCGGAGGACACGGTGGAGCACACAGTGGAGGTGTGCCCCGCTTGGGCAGAGCATTACCGTGCCCTCGTGGGTGATCGGTGGCAGCGATCTCTCGTGCCGGGCCTTGGTACAGGCCATGGTCCGGAGCAAGGAGGACTGGCAGGCGGTCGCCTCCTTCTGCGAAGCAGTAATGCTAGCAAAGGAGGAGGCCGACCGCTTCAGGCAACGGCGTTCACAGCGCCCCAGCCACCGCCGGGATTCCGATCCCGATTTCCGACCACCGTAAGCACGAGCTTGCGGAAGGCAAGCAATGGGTAGCTCGCTGTCCGACCGTCCGGTAACTGTCCGGACCGAGCCCAAGCCGTTGACGGCGCGCACTGTTCCCACGCGCCTCAAGTAGTTGTCAGCAGCAGCAGGGGCCCAGTCGGGTCGTAGCCTACTGGGGCTAGGGTTATCCGAAAGGGAAGCTCAGTCCCGGTATGAAAGGCAAGAAGGAACGGGGTGGGTTTTTAGTCAGTAAGAGTCTAACACTATCTCCCGCTCCGCCCAAGGGCGGGGGAGGTCATTTGGAAGATTTTTACCCACCAAAAAAAAGCAAAAAAAAACAAAGAAAAGCAAAAAAGGAACATAAGAGTAGGTTTTGTTGGGGCTTCGCTCCGCCCTAGAGCGGAAAAAGTCATTGAGTGATTTCCCCCGTAAAAAAATTGTTGAGTTGGCGAAAAGTTAAGGAGGACAATCACGAACTGGAAGACGCAGTATTGGAAGGCGCAAGGTGCACCGATGACCTGGTGACGGTCGCGGGAATCCGATGGATGCGAGACGCACAGGACCAGGACCATTCGTTGTAGCGACACTTGGGGGAGGCCTATGCCCTGCAGTGGACGTCTTTCGGCTGCAATGATGAGGATGATGAATTTTATGTAAATACGGAAGCACTAGCTATATAGGAAAGGCATTCTCTACCAGTCAACCTTTGAGAGCAGTAATGGCCGAGTGGTAACGGCCCCGACTTACCGAGTTAGGTCGCGGCTTCAAACTCAGCCAGGCGCATTACCACAAAATATGTAGGTACAGAAGTCAATCTACATACAAAGCGCGCTCGAGCAACGCACACAAAGACACCGCTCACAGACACGATGTCTCGTTCGCGTCTCGGATCACTCGTCGAACAGTTCCGACTCAAACGCTCATTAGTTTGCGTCCACTGAGCGTAGGTATAAAAAGTGAAGTACATACATGAGATTGTCTTCTGTACCTATCTATTTTGTGGCATTACTTTGTGTAATTTATTTCATCACCACAGCTCTCAAAACGGTGAAAGAAAACATCGTGAGGAAACCGGCATGTCCTAGAACCAAAAATTTTAAGACATGTCACATCTACCAATCCGCACTGGACCCGCGTGGTGGATTACGGCCCATTCCCTCTCCTAGAGAGGAGACCTGAGTCCCAACAGTGGGAACAATATAAGACCGACTATGCTATATGCAACCTTTGGGTAAGGGATGGCGATTCCTCTTAAATCTACATCGGACCCATGAAGAAAAAGCGTTCGTGGAGTTCCTATAAGCCTTGATCACACGTACCGAGTAAAAGGGCGAGACAGCAAAATGTTGCTCGGCCGAGACAGTGATGTAAGTGAGTTGTAGAGATGAGTGGTAGGCCGAGCACTCGGCGCTGTGTTTACACGTACCGAGTACTTGGCCGAGAGCACTGTCTTGCTCGTTTACTCGGTGCGTGTGATCAAGGCATTACTCTGACATACTTGCCTGAGATCGTTAGTGTCAAGCACTACAGGTTTGTGCTAGTTCTCGTTAGCCAGGGAGAGCAGGGTGTCTCTAAATGTCCTCGCACACGGGCCACAAAAAAAGCCACTTCTAGCTTTTTTTTGTGGCGGCCTTTTTTTGTGGCCTATGTGCGGCGGTGCCGTCACAAAAAAAGGTAGGAGCCGCTTCTGGCTTCTCCAGCCACAAGTTGTGGCGCGCTTCAGCTTTTTTGTGGCCGCTTCTAGCTTTTTTTGTGGTCTGTTTTACGGGGACAATATTTTAATTTATTTATTCACTAGCTTTTGCCCACGACTTCGTTCGCGTACATAAAATATAGCCTATGTACTCAGGAATGAAGAAGCTTTCTATCCACGGAACAGTAAAAACAGTGGAAGTAGCTTGAGAAAATGTTTGTTCCAGAACCGGTGTCGCCAAACTCATACATTTACAATTTACTCTTACTGCAAACCTAAAAATATGATTGGCTGAAAACAAAAACCGGGCGTAGACGAAATGCAAAAAAAAAATTATACGAAATGCAACTTTAATTTCAAAAGTCTATAAATCAAATTGACAAAAACAAGAAAGAAATACATCTTTGACTATGAAGTACTGCCACTCGTCGCTAGATGGCATTGTTCAGTATTTAATATTCAGTATGAACTGTAACTACGTAAAAATAAGATTGGTATTTGAATGGCGTATCACTGACGCGAATGCGCTCGCTGCTACTCAGATAGGGAAGTCACCTTATTCGATCGAAATATGTATCGATTGTATGAAAACGTATTTAAAACATATCATGCAAAAAAAAAATTGTATGCGATAGTGTGATAGTATTAAAATTATGAAATTAATATAATTAAAGGCAATTTTTAAACGTAGTAAAAAGGGTATTTATTAGCATAGTACATCAATTATCATCATCTCAGCTGAAATCATCGTCATCGCCCACTGCTAAACATAAGAATATTAAGTATAATTCAAACACCCTATGTTGTTCCTAACTCTTTAACTAAATTTATTTAAAATACATCACAAATATCATACCACAATTTTTTATTTTATTATATTTATTAATTTAATAATTATCTGTATTATATTACTTACAAAACTATTAAACTATAATATGTATTTTAAAAAGGCAATGTAATACATATTATATACATATCGATTGATTTTATCGATAAAGTCACGCACTATTTGGATAGCGTCAAAAGTATAGGTAGACTAACGAATATTCCAGAAAAGCTAATAACCGAGAAAAGAAAATCAACTTTGTTGTGATGTAACTAAGGACTAGTTTTGTTTGTATATCCTGCGCAATGTTTCACGTAATTTTATTTTTTCATTTTATTAAAATAAATCCGAAAATAATACTTTTCGGTGGTATGATACACTTCAATGAGTTAAATCTTTAGTCTAACTATGGTTTTTAAAGTACAGTATGGGACAATAAGGCATTTTAATATTATTTTTCGTTAATTATTATGTTGCGCAGTCTAGTTAAAGAATGAGAGCGCTTGAACAGCTAGTATGCAACGCGTTTCTTAGTAGCGGCGACAGTGCCACGCCTACTTACTTCTTCCACTGTTTTTACTGTTCCGTGTTTCTATCGGTGAAAAAATTTTAGCAATCGGACCAGTAAGTCCAGAGATTATCTCATAAAAACAAAAACAAACTTTACCTCTTTATTATATTAGTGTAGATAAACAATTTACAAATACAACATTACAGTCTAAACTAATGCGTTGTAAAGAAACAAGAAATAAAAGAAGACAGTAAAAAAAAAAGAACAAAACTTAATAAAAATAACTAATATTAAATAAAATATCCCACAAAACCAAATAAGACAACGTTTACTTATTTGACAATGGACAAGGGCAGCTGGGAAATATTCCCTGAGACTGCATATCTTGCGATTGAATGTCAAATAATCGAACACTTTAAATCGAACATTTAAATTCTCGAAAGTTCATAATATCGAATGGTTAATATATCGAACACTCATTACTTACCTTAAGTATTCAAAATAGATTGATTGATTTTTGATTGATTTATTCAGAAAACAATACAAGGTGTAAGGGACAGCCCTCCACAAACTTTAAGGGCTTGCTCAGTAGACGAAACTGAACAACCTACCATAAATTTTTTTTTCAGGAAACGAAAAAAAAATCCGCCTCACCATACAAAATTATTAACTTGATTAGACAGTTTGTATGGAGAGGCTGAATATTTTTTTCGTTTCCTGAAAAAATTTTTATGGTGGGTTGTTCAGTTTCGTCTACTGAGCAAGCCCTTAAAGTTTGTGGAGGGCTGTCCCTTACACCATTTATACATTGTACCTATGCGAATATTAAATACTTAGAAACTAGTAGAAAAAAAAATATCGAATGTGTATTTGATCGATACATACATTCCATTTAAATAGGAATATGAATACTGTACTTTTATATAGAACACAAGAAAAATATACAATTCAGTAATAAATCACAATAATCACAATAACATGAATTAATTTATATTTTTAAATGTTCTTTTCTATTTTATTTAAATATTTAAAAATATAATTTATATGTATCTTAAATGAAGAAATGAAAATAATGTGGTAAAACCGGTTATTAGCTGCGACACTTATTTGCAACGATAGCTTTGGCAAAAAAAGTAACCAACAGATTTGATCGAATATAAATTATATTAATACAAAAATATTGAGTGCATTAATGCATTTAGTCAGTTTTTGCATATAAGGGTAACAATATGATGGCTTGACTGCAGACAGGCACAATGCGTTCCCCACCCGCGCCGCTCCCCGCAACCGCTGCGCTCCCCACACCCGGGCCCGGGCCGCTCCCCGCACCTGCACCGCTTCCCCGCGCTGCCAGCCTAGCCGAAAACTAGGTACTCATACATTCATCTCAATTGGCATCTTCGTCTATCAGTCTCTGGACCAAGTCTTTTCTGTCAAGTTTATCACCAGCACCTCTTGGTAGACGGTCGACGAAGCGGACTCCACCGGCTAGGCGCAACCTGAAGGTTACCTGAAAAAAAAAATGGTTTATTCGTCTTCAAACTTTTCTTGAACAAGTTTTTAATCAAAATATTTTTTTCATAGCTTGCTTTTATAGCGCGATCTGTACCTAACTATATAATTAATACTCGTTAAGACGAATCATAGGAGCCCAAACTCGATGGGGTTGTATCGTTTAACTACCGAATCCCTATGGCCACCTTCCGGTTCTATAATCAGATCAGCTCCAATTTTGCATTGTCATCTGATTTACACATGCATGCAAAATTTCAGCTCTATCGGACATCGGTAACAGAGAAGTGGATCATGTTTAATTTGCAAGATTTGATTACAGACAAACATCGGGACAGGTGAAACTAAATAAAAGCTTGTACCACGCGTTCCAAATGAGAATAGGACCGATTCCAATGTTTTGACGTCTCGTCGTAGGTACTGTCAAATCGAAGAAATTTTGGCAAAATTGAAGAACTCAGAGATGAGTAAAATTTAAGAACTGGATTCTGATTAAACTTTTTCGTTGACAGTTCATAAATAAATTAAATTTTTCGTAAATTAATTAATGTTTAAAAATTTCTTTCCTTGATTTGACAGTAAATCGTGACGTCATAACATGGCGGGCGATCCTATTCTCATTTGGAACGCATTGTAATAAGTAACACTGACTGTCTAACTGCAGAGCAAGGGCTGCCAGAATCACACAACAGTGGGTGGCTCACGGGATAAATATTACAGCTTTATACGGGGTTATTTGTATAACACTAACAACCTTTTAGGACTGATAGAAAAAAAATGTTGTTTATGTTGTTAGTAACATAGTTCTCAGAGGTTGCCAGTGTTTTACGAATAACCCTGAATAACCTCACAACGAAATCTACATCTACATTAATATTATAAAGAGGGAAAATATGTAATGCTGTTATTTTTTTTTTGCATGCTGTTTAAGTATATTATTATTTTTCCTATTTTTGTCTATCACGCTTCTTGTCTGCTTTTGAGACATAAGAAGGGTCCTATTTCATGTAAATAAAACCCGAAAACGTGTATACGTGTTTATTTAACGATTTTTTTTGATACAGAGATCACAAAAGAATACGTGAGGTGAAATCGAATACATGATTATTCAAAAGTCAGGTATCTTCTAAAAATAATTGGTAGACGTCATTACGTTCCTGTTGAAGTTTGCTGAGCTGTGACTAATACAAGGATGTGGTGATGCTATTCACAATCGTGTAGGCGCTTGCAGCTGCGCCATGCTCCCCCCGTTGAAAGGCTTTTCTTTCAACTTAAGCTCTACTTCTGGAATGGGAAGGGGGCACAAGCGAACCAAAGCTCCTCGAAGGCAGCACGTTGAAGTTCTTAGGTACATCTGCCACTCGTACCACGCCATCAGGTCCCGGAAACAATTTTGCCACTCTTCCAAGTCTCCAACACAGGGGTGGTAAATTTTCTTCCTTGATCAGGACTAGGTCATCTTGAGCTGTGGAGAGTCCTTCATCCATTTCTGTCTCCTCTGCAGTTCACTAATGTACTCATTTTGCCAACGACGCCAAAAATGCTGTCGGAGTTGTTCCAATCTTTGATATCGCTTCAGGTTATTGGGATCTGTCTCTTCTAATAGTGGAGATGGGAACGTGGTTAGCGCTCTCCCGATAAGAAAGTGTCCCGGAGAGAGAGGAAGGAAATCATTAGGATTTGAGGTCATAGGACACAACGGCCGGCTGTTTAGTATTGCTTCCACTTGTGCAAATAAAGTCTGCAATTCTTCAAAGGTCAGGTGAAGATTGCCTATAACGCGTTCAACATGGTGTTTCAATGCCGCCGAAATGAGGGGAGTAAGCAGGGATGAAATTAAACCGTATACCTTCTTGTGCAGCGAAGTCGGAAAACAAGTGATTATGAGTTTTAAGTAATGATCCTAGTTCCTTAGCAGCTGCGACAAAATTACGACCGTTGTCGGAGAATATTTCCGCTGGCTTACCGCGTCGAGCGATGAAACGTCTTAAAGTCATCAGAAAATCATCCTTGGATAGGCCACCTACTGCTTCTAAGTGTATGCATTTGTACCGCTAGCAAATAAATAAGCACATGTAACATTTTGTCACTCTTGCTCCTCGTCCTCTTCGGTTAACGATAAAGAACGGGCCAGCGAAATCTAAACCAACCGAAACAAAGGGAAAATCGACGGTAACGCGCTGTGCAGGAAGATTGCCCATTTCGGGCTGCAGGGTCTTTCCTTGAAAGGGTCTACATGTTACACAGTTGTGTACTGTGCGACGACCCAGATGACGACCGTTGATAGGCCAAATTGTTTCTCGAACTGTAGCTAATAAGAGTTGCGGCCCGGACATGCATTTGACGAACATGTTCGTTACGAAAAAATAATTTAGTTAGGATGTGAGAAGAGTCAAGAAGCATTTGATGTTTCTTTTCATATGAAAAATCAGAAGCTTGAATTCTGCCACCAACTCTAATTAAATCATTGTCATCAACAAATGGTGACAATGGTAAAATCTTGGATTTACTTTGTAAAGGGTTGTTTTGTTTTAAAAGTTTGTACTCTAACAATAATGTTTCTTGTTGAGCTATGAAGCAGAGGCTATAGAATGATTGACTTAATTCATTTGTGGTTAAAAAGCCAGTACGTTTATTATGACTATTTTTAGCGTTGTAAATAAATCTTTTGACAAAAGCCATCACTATTCAATAGTTGGAGTTTGGTAAATGAAGAGTAATTTGCAAAATTGATTAATGGTTCAAGAATATCAGTGTGAAAGTTAGTCTTAACCTCAGGTAAGTTTTCTTTATTTATAATATTAGAATTTAATAAAGGCCAATCTTGTTCAGTTTTGTATAAAAAGTTTGGCCCGCACCACCACAGGTTTAACTTCGGTAGCTGACTCGGGTTAACACCCCTCGAGATATAATCAGCTGGGTTTTCTGAAGTGGTTACGTATCGCCATGATGATGGCTGTGTATGTTCTAAAATTTCACCTATGCGATTTACTACAAAGGTTTTTAAATTTCTAGGTACGCTGTGAATCCAGGCGAGGATCGCTGCTGTCACACCAATGGACTACGCGAGAAGGTTTGTATTTTATAGCGTCACAAACTACTTTGGTCAGTCTGGCAGCAAGTAGCGCTGCGCAGAGTTCCAGACGAGGAATGGTTACAGCCTACCTATCCAAGCCACCTAGCCAAGTTACAACCAGTTTGTGTCGAATTCCGTTCTCTAATCGGTAACGCCTCGGTGACAGCAATTGTAGAAAACGATAAGTTGGTAGCCATGTTGACGCGCCTGAGTCGGCCGCTCGTTCTACAATGTAGCGTTTGTATAACAAAGGATGTAGCGTTAAATATTGTAGAAACGATTTTGAACGATGTGAACTTGGCTACGAATTGTCTATTCGTTTGTTCTGACCACGCGACTTTACGTTGAGATGACGTCATTCCCATACGTTTCATCACTTTTCGACAGCGTTAACGATTGCAGAATAACAACTTGGCTAAACGTGCAGGTTTTAAGGGTGAGACCTTAGATTTTGAACATAACAATTTAATGCTAACATCATTATTTTTATTTACAGATTTGACGTAAACACAAGCATCGTAGGCGCATTGCGAAGCGTCGCTGAATGAATGTATTTCAATAATCCTTGTATCCTCACAAATAACGTTTCTAGGAATTTGTAAATTGGCTAGATAATGTAAATTGTTTAGAAACTCGTCCCAAGATTCTTGAATGTCTTTAGGAACAGGCTCGTCCCAATCGACTCGGAGGAGCCACAGCCTTTGTAGCATGATCTTGGGTATGATTATGCACGGACTTAATAACCCTAGCGGATCAAATATTTTTAGAAAATTTGACATTATGACTCGCTTTGTTAACTTTCCATTAACTGTCATAGGTTTGATTGGAAAGTGAAGTTCATCACTAGAAGGATTCCATCCCAATCCGAGAGTGCTCGACGATTCACTTGTTATTAATTTATCTCTTTGAACATCAGTGTTGTCATGGAAAATCTTTTTTAAATTGCTTTTATACTTTCGTAATGGAAAACATGCTTAATTTAAAGCTTTTGATACTTGTTCTTTTTTGTGACGCAATTCATCTTATTTGACCCAGTGATGAGATCGTCGACGTTACACTTTGTCGGCGTGATAGATATACATATTAACACCAAATTTCAGCTTTCTAGTGCTAATGGTCACTGAGAATATCCGCGGACGGACAGACAGACAGGGCCTCAAGTCTGCTATTACAATAGTGTCAGAATGGTCTTTCAATGATTTCATAATTGTTGACTTTGACAAGTTTTGGTAATCTACTAATATAATGGCGTCATTATGACTTTCCGATGGTCAACCACTGACACTCCATTGAAAGAAATGGCATAAGATGGTAATCTCGTACATAATGACAAATTAATATCTGACGTATGCGGTAGTCTGCAAAAATTTTGACAGATCCTTTGATCTGTGACCTACCACTACGACGTCCTTGCGCAGTCAGTGCTTATAAGCTCAGTATTGTCATTCTACCACAATTCTATTACAAGACCATTGACCGATCAATGATCGATCATTATGAATTAGCAGATTACAAACTTTTAGCAAAATGACAATGGGATCGTGTTGGAATGACGAATTTATAAAAATAGCAGACTTAGGCCCCTGACATGGCGAAACTATAAGGGTTCCTAGTTGACTACGGAACCCTAAAAAGATACGACTATGTCGCAAAAAAACGTATATTTTGATACTCTCAAAGATCAAAATTCATAGGGTACTTCCCGTTGACCCAGAATCCTGAAATTTGGCACAAAGCAAGATTACCTACATCAAAAAAAAAAAAAATGCTTTCCGGAAAAATCTTCGAGACTCCATTCCGGAATTGCGCGGATTGCCGGATTGCCTCGGATTTCAGGGATTCCCTCAGTGCGCGAGTCCGACACGCACTTGCCCAGTTTTTTCTTAAGTTCCCACTGATGGGACTCAGGCCTCCTCTCTCTAGGAGAGGGATTAGGCCGTAATCCACCACGAGGGCCCAGTGCGGGTTGGTGAATGTAATATGTCTTCGAATTTTTGGTTCTAGGACATGCCGGTTTCCTCACGATGTTTTCCTTCACCGTGTTGAGAGCAGTGGTGACGAAATAAATTACACAAAGCAATGCGCCTGGCTGACCCGCCGTTTGAACCTGCGACCTACATCTTGTAAGTCGGAGCCGTTACCACTTGGTGCCTTCATGCCTTGCCTGGTTTCGAAACCGCAACCTCAGGTATAAGAGGCGAGAGCCATCATCACACAGATCTTACAAGAATCAGAAGACACTGCTGAACGAAATTTTCGCTACAATGGTAGGTAGGTACTAATAAACAGACATGTATTCAGCTTACCCTGCTATCCAAATGCTTTATTAGTTCCTCTTCAGTAGCTGTACATCCTGGCTGCAGCACTATGAAGGCCACAGGAACTTCTCCGTGCTGCGGGTGTGGCTTACCCACCACTCCAACTTCGCGGACTGAAGGGTGCTGCAGAAGCAACGCTTCGAACTCTGCTGGCACGACCTGGTACAAACGAAATAAGTGAAGTCAATACAATATAATAGAAAAATTAAAAATTGAATGTGACCTAATGCTTGAAATACTCATGTGCCTATATGCCGACGCTATCAAGCTGGTCTAATGATGATTATTAATAAACCCATCCAGTTACGGCTCATTAGATTCGTCTTAACCAGTTCTAAACAATTTTCATGATGAAGAAGACCTGATGCTAGAACTGGGAAGTGGCTGATGGAACCTTGGAGTGCCTACTAGTAAACTCGTCGAGTTTGCGCTCATTAGATTCGTCTTAACCAGTTCTTTTACTTTTTATAGATTTTATAAGACGGAGGTTTTTTTAAAAAAAATATTTTGCTATTATGTGAACATTGCTTGCAGAACAGGATCTATGGGGTTGGAAGGTTCTGGAGTGGTGACCACGTATCAGAAGACACAGCGTTGACGCGGCCTCTTACAAGGTGGACTGATGACCTGGTGAGGGTTATGGGTCGTAGGACCTATTATTATGGTGGACCTATATGTATGGACACTTGAGGGAGGCCTATCTCCAGCAAAGCTTTCAATTCCCTGCCCTGGAGTACAAACCGGAGGGCACTCCGGTACCACCAGGTGCCCGAATACCTCTGTCAAGTAATCGAGGCCTACTTGTCGGACAGGTATATTGTCTACCCCGGTCACCAGGGAGACTGGAACCGTCGAGACATGTCGTGCGGTGTTCCGCAGGGGTCAGTACTAGGACCACCTTGTGGAACATCGGGTACGACACATGCTGCGAGGCGACCTGACCCTGACGGGGTCAGCGTGGTCTACTACGCTGACGACACGCTGGTTCTAGCGCAGGGAGAGTCGTACCGGGCGGCGGCCGCTCTAGCGACACGCAGGGTTGCGATAGTCGTTGGTAGGATCCAGGAGTTGGGACTCAAGGTGGCGCTGCGCAAATCTGAGGCCATGTGTTTTCACGTTCGCGGCCCTCGGAACGCGCCATCATCGGGTTCCCAATTAACGGTAGGAGGAGTTCGCATCGGCGTCGGGTCATCGATGAGGTACCTGGGACTCATCCTCGGCAACCGGTGGAATTTCGAGGAGCATTTCCGACGTCTGGCTTCCAAACTGAACTGGACTGGGGCCGCTCTCAAGCGGCGCCTGCCCAACCTTGGGGGGTCCAGACGCCTCCTGCCGGAGGCTCTACGCGGGGATCGTTCAGCCCATGGCCCTCTACGGGGCGCCGGTGTGGGCGCCGTCGCTGCAAAAGCGACCGGCGGCCATTCTGAACGCCTGCCAGAGGGTCATGGCAATCCGGATGGTGCGGGGATACCGCACGATTTCCCGCGAAGCGGCGAACCTTCTGGCTGGCCTACCACCGTGGGATCTGAAGGCAACAGTCCTTGCACACATACACGATATGCGCGTGGAGATTCAACGCCGGGGTGAAAGTCCTCTGCCGCGACAGGTCACGGCATGGCGGACAGAACTCCGGCGGGATCTCATTGTGTCAGCGACTATCGCAACCCAGTGCTGGGCACACCACAATTATGGCGATAAGTCCCCTCTTTGAGGCGTGGCTGGAAAGATCTCACGGCGCCCTTACCTTCCGCATAACGCAGGTCCTCACCAGACATGGTAACTTCAGGAGGTTCCTGTTCCGGATTAAAATGGAAGTGACGCCCGGGTGTCGCTACTGTGCGGAACGCCCGGAGGACTCGGTTGAGCACACAGTCGCGGTGTGCCCTGCTTGGGCGGAGCATCGCCGGGCCTTGGTTGAATGATCCTGAGCGAGGAGGAGTGGCAGGCGGTCGCCGACTTCTGCGAAGCAGTAATGCTCGCAAAGAAGGAGGCCGACTGCATCAGGTAACGGCGCTCTCGCCGCCACCGGGATTCTGATACCGATTTCCGGCCACCGTAGGCGCGGGCTTGCGGATAGTGAGCAATGGGTAGCTCCCTGTCCGATCGTCCGGTAACTGTCCGGACCAAGCCCAAGTCGTCGACGGCACGCATCGTTCCCATCGCCTCAAGGAGTTGTCAGCAATAGTAGGGGCCCAGCCGGGTCGAAGCCTACAGGGGCCAGGGTTATCCGAAAGGGAACTCGAGCCCCGGTATGAAGGCTTGAAGGAACGGGGTGGGTTTTTTAGTCTGTAAGAGTCTGACACTATCTCCCGCTCCGCCCAAGAGTGGGGGTTGTCATTGGATGATTTTCCCCACACAAAAGGCATATCTCCGGCAGAGATCATCTTTCTGCTGAAATGATGATGATGATCTGGAAAGGGCTATGCTTGGAGTGTCGTTGCGTGATAACATCAGGAATGAAGATAGGCGCAGGAGAACCAAGGTTACCGACATAGCACGAAGAATCGCCAAACTAAAGTGGCAGTGGGCAGGGTACATTGCTCGTAGAACGGATGGTTGATGGGGCCGAAAGGTTCTAGAGTGGCGACCGTGCGCCGGAAAACACAGCGTTGGAAGGATTCCCACAAGGTGGACTGATGACCTGGTGAAGGTTGAGGGAATCCGATGGATGCGGGACGCACAGGACCATTCATTGTGGCGAGACTTGAAGGAGGCTTATGCCCAACAGTGGACGTCTTTCGGCTCAAATGATGATGACGTTGGTGAGGGTTGTGGGGATCGAAAGGATGCGAGACGCATAAGACCAATTATTGTGGCGACACTTGGGGGAAGCCTAAGTCCAGCAGAGGATGTCTTTCGGCTGAAATTATGATGATGATGATGAAATGTGTAGGTTGGATAACCCCCGCTCTTGGGCGGAGCGGGAGACAGTGTCAGACTCTAACTGACTAAAAGACCCACCCCGTTCCTTCTAGCCTTCATACCGGGGCTCGAGCTGCCTTTCGAAACTAACCCTGGCCCCAGTAGGCTTCGACCCGGCTGGATCCCTGCTGTTGCTGACAACTCCTTGAGGCGCGCGGGAACAGTGCGCGCCGTCGACGACTTGGGCTTGGTCCGGACAGTTACCGGACGGCCGGACAGCGAGCTAGTAGGTTGTATACTCACATTGATATCGTTAAACTTGATGAGCTCTTTAATTCTGTTGACGACGTAGAAGTATCCGTCATCATCATAGTAGCCAACGTCTCCGGTCTTCAGGAAACCTTCCTCGTCCTTGCAGTCAGGGTACACGTTGTTTAGATATGCTGAAAAAAGGGAGTAGTCATCAGTGTCAATAGGTTTTCACCGACTAGAGTCTGTCTAGAAAGTCAAACGACTTAGGTAATTATTATTAGTGTGTTACCACACCAAAACGTCGATCAATGCCATCGATCGAAGGTAGCATGGATTAGTCGACGTCGATCGATAATTTCTACTAGACCAATTTATCGACTATGGATCGACGAGCGATCAAGGGTAGAATGGATTAGACAATGTCGATCGCATCCAGAGTCTTCTGCGTTGGCGTCTCCGTAATAATAGTATGAGCAGCATTATCAGTATGATGCACATGAGGAATTCACATTTCTAAAGAAACTGATGGCGTATAGCCGGGAATAATCGATAAACGTCGATCGAGTAGTCGACCGGTATCCGTCGATAAATTAAAGCTACCACACCAATCGATCAACGTCGACCGAAGTCGATCGATGGCATTGATCGATTGGAGTAGTAGGTAACACCATTAGAGAAAAATTAAATCTGATGTAGTCAAAACTGGTTCAATAATCTAGGTTGATTAAGAGATCTTGATCATTGTTTAGTAACAGAAGAACCTTATAAAAAGTATCAAATACTAGCTTTTGCCCGCTACTTCGTCCGCGTAAATAAAATATAGCCTATGTCACTCAGGAATAAAGTAGCTTTCTATCGGTGAAAAAATTTTTAATTAAAAAAACTTGTAATTAATTGTGACATGTACTTTCCATCACGATATATTATTATTTAATTTTTTTTTGTCTACATTTGGAGGCTTGTAATTAGCGATTTGAAAATTTCAAACTTTTTGTATCAATTATTTTGTTAGTCTGTAAGCCTTCTTTAAAATGGAATAAATAAATAAATAAATATTAGACTTTCGTCTTGAGACACTGGTAAATTGGACGAGAAGGCACTGCGTAGCTTTCCGAGCGCTGCCCAGCCGAGTCGGATTCGACGATTGACTTCTTTCTCGAAGTTAGACCTACCCAACTGGACCGTCTGTCCCATGTAAATGTAGTCGTCCACAAATTCGAGTGAAGAGAAATCAAGAGTAGTTTCAATATTAAAAGGCATTGCTGTGCGAAGCTTCTGAATGAAAGTAAGTACACAGGCATGACAAGTTCTAGAAATATTCACCATAATTACCTATCACTATTATTATTAAATAAGGTTTAGTAGGTAGGTAAGTAGGTAGATAATGGAATTCGTACCTTCCGTGTTTAACAATAGAGTCGAAATTTGCGTGAAAGGAGGGAGGATGTTTGCAGTCAAATGATTTATTGCCCAGCGACGCGACTCTATTGTTCTAGATTGGCCTTAAAACATAGGTATCTAGATTTTTTCTTGCTTCGCATATAAATACCAGCTCCCGACTGGAAGTGTGTCAGTTTGATTGCGACAGCGATACAAGACTGAACTACCTCAGTGTGTAAAGTGATTTTATCTAACGACCCAAGCAATAGTGTAACGGAATTCTTGTGTTAATTGTGATTTGGATTATTTTTGATCGGATATTGTTTGTGGTGAATAAAGTTCTCTGCTAGTAAATCGGCATTTAAATACTCACGTTTGTAATAATATATAAGTACCTTTCACGACACTAGGTCCCTTGATACAGATCTCCCCTTGCTGGTTAGGACCCAGAGGTGCCCTGGTGTCCAAGTCAACAATCTGGTAATGAAGAGAAATGCAGTTAGAATACCGTCTCTTTTTGATAGTATATCCGTCTCTTTCGGACTTCAGCCATTACTACGTCTACTGAAAAAATGAGCTTCGAGGTTTCAAATCTTTTTTTCGTCAGCAAAAACTGAACCTTTATAGGGTCACTTGGTCAAGGACAGAAACAGATGGAGGAACATCGTACGAGTGAAAGTGATGAAGCACGAGCCTCATCATTGAGGAATACGACGCAAGGAGGAGGACAGCTTCACTTTATTGTCCATCTGTCCGTCAGTCAGTCAGTCTGTCAGTCTGTCAGTCAGCCAGTCAGTCTGTCAGTCTGTCGGTCAGTCTGCCTGTCAGTTCATCTGTCAGTTTCTCAGAATTTATCTATTCATTATGTGAACCTCGGGCATTGAAATTTCACAATGAGGCAGAGTCGGTGTCTGGTGGGCAACTGTCTGATAGTTGATTTCGGACTGTCGTAGTTCAAATCGCGTGTTGAAAACTGTAGGATTTCGCATTTTATTAGTTCGTATGTGACGCCATAGATGTCGCTATAACGCAGCGGTGAGGCTGGCAAAATACCTACCACCATAAATTAAGCCTTTTCTTATGAATGCATTTAATAAATCTTAATAATTAACTTGAATTTGTATATTTACTTCAAGCTCAAGGACTCTTGGTCCGTGAGCCCCACCAGGCCAGGGTCCCCTGCCTATCAGGCAAGAAGGCCCTCCAGGCAAGAGGCCCCTCTAGGCAAAAGGCCCCTCCAGGCAAGAGGCCCCTCCAGGCCAGGGGACCCAAAAGATCAGAAGCCACCAAGCCAGGGGCCTCATCAGGCCAGGGGCCCATCAGGCCGGGGGCCCTACTAGGCCAGGAGCTCCATCAGGCCAGGGGCCCGTGGCATTTTGCCAGTCTTACCACCCTATAGTTACGCCACTAGCACTTGATGAGTAACTTGAAAGAGGTCTTACCTTCAACACAAACCCATAGCAAGGAGGACCAGAGCTTCCAGGCTTAGTAGCCCTGGGGCAGTTCATCTCGCTGCAAATGCTGCCAGCTTCCGTCATTGCATATATCTGGAGAACTGATACCAGATTCGGCATCCTGGAAGATGAGTATACAAACATATACAATGTGTAACAATAAATGCGCAAAACCTCAGACTCCCCAAATGCTGTCCGACCGTCCGGTAACTGTCCGGACCTAGCCCAAGTTGTCGACGGCGCGCACTGTTCTTGCGCGCCTCAAGGAGTTGTCAGCAACAGCAGGGGCCCAGCTGGGTCAAAGCCTACCGGGGCCAGGGTTAGTTTTGAAAGATAGCTGGTGGGTTTATAGTCAGTAAGAGTCTGACACTATCTTCCGCTCCGCCCAAGAGCGGGGATTGTCATTGATGATTTTGGTCGAAGCCTACTGAGCTGGGCCCCTGCTATTGCTGACAATATCTTGAGGCGCGCGCCGTCGACGACTTGAGCTCGGTCCGGACAGTTACCGGACGGTCGGACAGCGAGCTTCCCATTGCCCAAGCCCGCGCCTATGGTTGGTGACCCTTTCGGTTCAGGCACAGTCACTGCAACTGTACTGTATGTTTGTAATACTGTTTTTTTTATTACTCTTTTATGTTGTAGTATATTGTGTTGCTTGCGCCGAATAAATGCTATTCTATTCTATTCTATTCTATTTATGGTGGCCGGAAGTCGGGATCGGAATCCCGGCGGTGGCGAGAGCACCGTTGCCTGATGCGGTCGGCCTCCTCTTTTGTTAGCGTTACTGCTTCGCAGAAGGAGGCGACCGCCTGCCACTGCTCTTGACGTCTTTCGGTTAAAATGATGATCATGATGATGATGCCTGGCAACTGGCCCTCCCGGAAAACCTCACCTCTGTTTAATAGCCTTCTCAGCTTCCTCTCGGATGTAAGTACTTGATGACACGATGTACTCCACGGAGCTGACGTCATACTTGTCCAATATGGGCGACTTGATCAGCTCTGTGATGATCATCGGTGCTAACGTTATAATTTTTACCTGAAAATAAAAACATGACACGTAAAGGTCATAGCACACTTAAACGACTCTGCTCCAACACCGCTCCCACCCAACACCGCCCTAAGCTAAGACGACTGCTCGCAGTCCAATGTTGGGTCCAGTCCAAAATGTTTAGGCTTTGTTCGGAGTATTTAGTAGATGGTTTATGTGAACTTTGGTAGGGTAGAGTAGGGTAGAGTAGGATAGGGTAGGGTAGAGTAGGATATAGTAGGGTGGAGTAGGGAAGAGCGGGAGCGAAGCCGCGCGGGCAAAAGCTAGTTTTGTATAATATTTAATCATTTAAAAATACTTATATTCGATACTTTTATAAGGTTCTTCTCATCATCATCATCATCATCATCATCATCATCATCATCATCATCATATCAGCTGAAAGATGTCCACTGTTGGACATAGGCCTCCCCCAAGCGTCGCCACAACGACCGGTCCTGTGTGTCACGCAACCATCGGATTCCCGCGACCCTGACCACCGGTCCACCTTGTTGGAGGCCTTCCAGCGCTGCGTCTTCCGGTACGTGGTCTCCACTCCAGAACCTTTCATCACCATCGACCATCTGTTCTGCGTGTAATGTGCCCCGCCCATTGCCACTTAAGTTTGGCGATTCTCCAAGCTACTCAAGGTTACCGAAGGTTCTTCTATTAGTAAACAATGATCAAGATCTCTTAATCAACCTTGAATATTGAACCAGTGTTGACTACATCAGATTTCATTTTACCTTAATATATATTTTTTTTATTTTCGATAGGTTCGCGCTTGACCGCCATCTCACCTGATGGAAAGCGACGATGCGGTCGACGATGGAACGCGCTTAACTAGAAGAAACCTATTCACTCTCGACTTAAAGATTCCCGGGTTGTAGCTATTAGGAAACACATAATAGGGTAGTGTCCAGGGTCAAAATAATTACATTTTATTTAGTCCTTATTTTAGATTATAAAAAAATATTGGACACGTATTTTTTATTTTTTCGATTAAACAAAAAATAACAAAGATATAGCCCATTAAAGTTACGTGTGTCGTCACCCCGTGCGAAAAATGCAGCACGGCGTGACGTCACACGTAACTTTAATGGGCTATATCTTTGTCATTTTTGGTTAAATTTACAAATAAAAAAATACGTGTCCCTTATTTTTGAATAATCTAAAAGACGGACTAATTACATTTTTTACGGCCACTAGCCTATTACTCAAGTTGTTTGACTTTTTAGACAGGCTCTACCTTATAGTCCTGAATTGCCTTCAGCATTGCTTCTTCTCCAGCAACAGTGTTGTACACTATTGTAGCAGCCACTCTAAGACAGGCCAGTCCATAACACAGGCCATATGAGAAGTAGAACTCTCTGGAGGTATACAGCCTTTTGCCTGTGTACCTGGAACAGTAGAGAATTATTTATTTATGTACACACACCTTTGCTTTTTTTGTTGGTGGGTAAAAATTATCCAATGACATCTTCCGCCCTTGGAGTAGGAGATAGTGTCAGACTGTTACTAACTAAAAAACCCACCCCGTTCTTTCTTGCCATTCATACCGGGGCTGAGCTACCTTTCGGAGCTAACCTTGGCCCCAGCAGGCTTCGACCCAGCTGGGCCCCTGCTGTTGCTGACAACTCCTTGAGGCGCGCGGGAACATTGCGCGCCGTCGACGACTTGGGCTCGGTCCGGACAGTTACCGGACGGCCGGACAGCGAGTTTTCGAAATATACGGTTTTATCCGGTTTGATTTTTTCCACAGCTTCAAGGGATTGCAGACCTGAGTACCTATGTACGAGTATATGGTTTTAATTTCAACGCGATTCTCCACGTGTCCCGAGATAAAAGGTCTCGCCGTGCCCTCGTGGGGGCGATCGGCGGCGGAGACCTCTCGCGCCGGGCCTTGATTGAGGCCATGGTCCGGAGCGAGTAGGAGTGGCAGGCGGTCGCCGACTTCTGCGAGGCAGTAATGCTTGCAAAGGAGGAGGCAGACCGCATCAGGCAACGGCGCTCTCGCCACCGCCGGGATTCCGATCCCGATTTCTAGCCAAGGCTAAAAGGAACGGGGTGGGCTTTTAGTCAGTAAGAGTCTGACACTATCTCCCGCTCCGCCCAAGAGCGGGGGTTGTAATTGGATGTTTTTTTCCACCATAAAAAAAAACATGTAGGTTAGTGTCTCAGATGGTCTTCTGAGGAAAGAACCACACAGATTGGAGTGGACCTGTCCAGTCAGTGCAAGCAGTTATCAGTATTCGCATAGCTCTACTTAGGACTACTAAGGATCTCAACCATCTCTAAAGGCTATACATTATACAACCTTATTTATAGTATTGGGAAACCTGAAGCACCTGTCTAGTACTTACACTGTAGAGAATCTATGTACAAAATTTCAAAATTGTATCTTGAAAAATCACAGAGCTTGCTAAGCCAGCAAAAATACAAAGTCACCGGGCCATCCAGGCGACTGACTGGTTGTTTTACACTTGCGTCCAGGTGTGCGCTGGCTCCTAATGCCCGCTATGATCTGCCGTGACTTGTTTTGTACTTAATGTCGGTGGTGTCCAATTTGGGTCCTTTTTAGGGTTCCGTAGTCAACTAGGAACCCTTATAGTTTCGTCATGTCTGTCTGTCCGTCTGTCTGTCTGTCTGTCCGTCTGTCTGTCTGTCTGTCTGTCCGTCTGTCCGTCCTCGCTTAATCTCTGTGACCGTTAGCACTAGAAAGCTGAAATTTGGTACCAATATGTATATCAATCACGCCGACAAAGTGGTAAAATAAAAATTGGAAAAAAATGTTTTATTAGGGTAGCCCCCCTACATGTAAAGTGGGAAGTGATTTTTTTTTTAATTTCAACCCTAACGTGTGATATATCGTTGAATAGGTATTTAAAAATGAATAGGGGTTTACTAAAATCATTTTTTGATAATGTCAATAATTTCGGAAATAATCGCTCCAAAAGTAAAAACAATGTGTCCTCTAACTTTTGAACCAAAGTTTAGAAAATATGAAAAAAATCTGAAAAGTAGAACTTTATAAGGACTTTCTAGGAAAATCATTTTGAACTTGATGGATAGAACAGTTTTTGTACAAAAAGACAAAAAGTTTCTATAAAATAATTTCTGGACAAGTTTGTAGTATAATCGTATATGCAAGCATTTTTTTAAACTCATCAAATCAAATCAAATCAAAACATTTATTTCAAATAGACCATTTACAGGCACTTTTGAATAGTCAAATGTCGGTCAGTCCAAGAAAAGTGAAGCTAAATTGCACGTTCCAAAGAGTAGGTCTCTATGGAGAAGAACGTGCAAGAAACTCCATGGACACTCTTTTAAATCATTTTATGTGTTACATATAATGCTTGGTTACATATTACTTGTTGCTTCTATCATGTGAGCACAATGTCGATAATGAAATAAAAAATGTAAAATAATTAAAAGATAGAAACTGAATTAAGCCACTGGCAGCTAAGAGATGACCAGTCCCATCTGACGGCACCCGTTCACGAGCATGACGCGTGCATCAGCCCCACTCAGCTCAACCATTTTAAAGGGAACTGAACGACCCAATAACACGTGCCACCAACAGCGAGACATTTGAGTGAGCATGACAAACTCTCAACTGCCATGCTCGTAATGTCAAAAAAAAAAAGTTGTAACCTAATAAAAATGCTCCATGGTGCTTCACATTAACAAACTTGGAAAAAGTGCTTCTACATTATACAATGCAATTGTGTCTTTCAAATTAAAAAATAATAATATTAGTTTCCAACTAATCAACTAATTAGTACGCCCTAGTGGTAGTGGAGCTGGACCAGCATTGAGCCAAGCATTTTTATCTTGAATATAATCCTCCAACTTATAATATGCTTGCCTGCATAGTGTGCGTTTAATACAAGATTTAAATTTCGTTTCATTGAGTTCTAATATTTGGGGTGGTATTTTATTATAACATTTCAAACAGTACCCCATAAAAGAAGAGGCCACTTTAGCCAGTCTGAAACCTGGTTGAACTAATTGATCCCTATTTCTTGTAACATAATTATGTCTATCGCCTCTTTTGCTAAAAAGATGAAGATTTTTTCTAACATACATGATGTTTTCATAGATATATTGACAAGGTACCGTCATTATGTTAATATCTTTAAACAGTTCCCTTAAAGAATAAGTGGGTACACTTATTGTGACGGACGGGAAACTACGGAACCCTACACTGAGCATGGCCTGACACGCTCTTGGCCGGTTTTTTAATTTTTGGAAAAACATAACATGGTGTAAAAAATATTGGAATCGATTCTGTTACTGATTCTGAACAAACTCTATTCAGGTTTCGCATATACAAAACAAAAGTACAGTAATTACAACAATACTCACTCAACCAGCATTGGAGTCTGTCTATTCAACGCCAAACCCAGATGCGTTACAGGTACACCTTTTGGTAGACCTGTAGTCCCTGACGAGTATAATATGAGTGCCAAGTCTTCCCACCCGTTCACAGGCACTGGCTGAAAGTCTTCTAGTTTCGGAGCAGTCTCCGTTAGGAAATCCTTGAAAGAAAGAAAAACAAAAAATTGCAAAAAAAAAAACATTTTCTCTCTAATAATAATACCAACTGGCCCCGAGCCGGGTCCCCGCTGCCGGTGGTTGTGTCAACGTCACGACCCAACGGTTATCGGATCAGGTGCAGGTTATCCAACGAAATCACAGATAAACGCCGCACTTGATAGGCTGCGCTCAGAGGTACTGAGCAACCCTATAATCTCGACTCCAACACGGACACAGACTGCGGCACCACGGGCTACAGATGCAATCCTGCCGCAGTCCAATCATTTTGGTGATGAAGCAGACGATAGCGTTGTCATAGTAAGTAGCCAGTGCAACGATCAATTGAGGAGGTGCGCGAGTACAGATCGACTCCAATCGCTCTTAGACCTCGTCTACCCCGGTTACCTATGCACTAAAAAAAAATGAGGCGCTAGTGTGTGCTCTGGACTAGCTGCTTTGAAAATGTGTTCGAGAGCAGCGTAAATCTCGTTGATACGCACTCGATCCTCTATTGCGGGGCCATTGCGTTTAGCTAACGTAAAACTACCAAGTTGTGCCTGTCGTCCCTGCCTGGCAATGTAGGATTGAGAGGCATATTGATGAGGCTAGAGCGCTCATTGGTAAACTATACTGCTTCAGGGAGGGCAATACACGACCACGTGTGACGCGCGCGTTCTTAGGGACTGGAATCAGCCCTCGAGAATACTTATCTCGTGTCAGGGAGCGCATCGACTTCCTGAAGCAGAAAAGTTGTGCATGGGCCAACCATATTCAACGGTATAAGCGGTGAGTAGACCGGTACTCGCAGAATCGCATGTTCCATAGCAATGAGAGATGGGCATACAGAGCTTGGGAGCGACTTGAACAAAATGTGACTGACGTGACCCGACACCACACTTTTGGCCCTGCGGCCAAAAGTCTTCCTTTAACATGAGGGGCAGAAAACTATTTGAGACTCGCACTACGAACACTTTGAAATTGACGTTACGGTGCTAGTCCAGCAGTTGTACCCTCAGTGCGAACTTCGTCTTATGGCGCACGTACTCCACGATGTCTTCCACCCTCGTGGTGTGATGCAGGCGGGAGATGTACACAGGAGTTTTCGGCGGAGCGGCACGCAGACTCACGCTAGGAGTTGCAGGTGCTATGCCGCAGCGGTTTTTATTGGTTTGCGTTTGACGCTTCCTCCTTTGCACCATAACGAAACCAATACTAACGTACATAACTGAATTGTGGAGCCGTACCCGCTCCGGATGCGTCGACCAATGTCTGTATATGGGAGGCCGCTGCGGTCCCCTGAGTCTCTGCCTTCACAAAAAATTGGTATCCCCCAAGCGTCGCCACAACGACCGGTCCTGTGCGTCTTGCATCCGGATTCCCGCGACCCTGACCAGGTCATCGGTCCATCTTATGAGAGGCCTTCGAACTTTGATTAAGTAAATAAATAATATTATTATTCAGTTTGCAGTGTCACCTGCTGATATCAGCGATAAGACTGCCATTGTACCCATTGATTTAAGTTTGTGTTTATATCTTGTTACTTTTGGCGTATAATAAAGTTTATTCTATTCTATTCTATTCTATTTCTTCATTTCTGATGCGATCACGCAAGGAAATCGATGCGATCCGCAGGAGCACCAAGGTCATGTCGGCGACCTTGGTTCTCCGCTATGATCTTGGTCGCCTGAAGAGTTGTCAAACTTAACTGACTGTGGGCAGGGCACAGTGCTCGTAGAACGGGAAAAGTCATTGGATGATCAGATGGTCGATGGGGCCGAAAGGTTCTAGAGTGGCGACCACGCTCGAAAACGCAGCGTTGTAAGGCCTTCCACAAGGTGGACCGACGACCTGATGAAAGTCACGGGAATACGATGGTTGCGAGACGAACAGGATCGGTCGCTGTGTTGTCCAACAGTGGACGTCTTTCAGCTGAAGTGATGATGATGGCATTGTTCAATGATGGTTGTGCAAGATGCGAGAGGAAGCTAGCAGGCCTGCCTTTCGCGTTTTGCCAGTCGCATAGAGGAAACATGTGTCATTATGTACCTTGAAGAGTATAGCTCCATCAGCTCCCTCGTCTCCGTATACGACGTAGTGCTCGATGCTGCCGACTTCCTCGAAAGTTGCTTTGTGAGTTGTGTATGCAGAGAGGGAACAGAACATGACTTTTGGACGCGATATCTTCAATCGATGGAGGAGAGGAACTGTGGATGAAGAAAAACTTGATTAGAGCCGTGAACTAGTGCATGAAGTCGGGTAGTTCCTGTATAATCTTAGTATAATCAGCCTTATAATGCCGTGCGGGGCAGGCGTGCTTCAAAATATGATCATGCTCATAATTAACACAATCAATAGCAAACTTGCGATCTAAGTATGGGTGGTCCAACCGGACGGTGACGGTGGTATGTCCGGACCAAGCGTTTCGCCTTGTCGTTTATACCGCGTACATCGAGGGCCTGGAACAATTTTCCTGCTGCGGTCTTCCCGTCTGATTATAATTTAGGCATCTTCAAGGCTAGAGTGAATAAGCTCTTATTAAACTAGTGCGCCTCACCATCAACGATTGCATCACTACTTACCATCAGGTGGGATCGCAGTTAAGTACTAGTTAAGATATATATGTAAATTTAAAAAAAAATCACTTACAGCTGCCATAAGTCGGATCCATTGGAGAAAACGTTGCGCCCGCGCACATGATCCCCACCACAGTAGGTAGGTACACGAAACTCTTCGAACTGCATATGCTCACCACCTCTCCCTTTCTAACGCCTATACGAATGAGAGAGAGAGCGATATCGGCTGTCATTTGAGCAAACTCTCCATATGATATTTGTTCTCCTATGTCCGCGTTTACCTGTAAAGTAAAAGATGTTCAATAAGTATACAGGGTTATTTGAAAAACACTAGCAAGCTCTTAGGCGCTAGTTAAGAACATCATAGACAACAACTTTTGTTCTTTGACTTTTAAAAATGTATCATAATTATTTTGGTTCATTAGATTTTCATACAAAAATAAAAATATTTAAATTAATCGTTCTAAATATTACGAAGTCTATGCAAAGCAAGCTATAGTACAATAGCGGAGGGTAGCTGAACATGAACTTGACCTATTTACGGGCGACCCTCACTAGTCGGTCAGTCGCATTGATGCGCTTGCGTTGCGTAATACGTGTTCTAGTAACAAAATTTGGCCGTGCGGATCTTTACATGATGGTTTGCAATATTCTAATGTCGAGTACACAGAAATGGTGCGAATGCTAGGTGTGATGACAATGTTTCGGAAGCCTGCTTACTATTATTACGAGAACAGTGCATAGGAGCCGTAAGTAGATACAGAGTTGAAATATGTTAGATAGAACAACGAAATCTTGAAGGTTTGTTCTTGGTAAATGTGTTATGTTTTGTAAAAAGTCATAGAACAAAAGTTGTTGTTTATGATGTTCTTAACTAGCACCTAAGAGGTTGCTAGTGTTTTACAAATAACCCTGTATATGTCGCAGGGAAATGACGATACCTATCAGGGATTTCGCGAAATCCCTAGGGATATCACGAAATCCCGGTGGATGTCAAATATTCTTGTTTATTACGTCTTCTTACTAAAAGTATCTAGTGATATGACAAAACACTAATTTATCGTCAGTAATATGTCGTTTCACTAAACTAAATCTAGTGAAATGTCAGAAATACGGATACTGCCGAATAAAAATCGAGCCATGCATTTCTCTCGCTCGCTCTATAAGTACCCACACGGGCACTAGTGGGAGCGAAACAAATGCGACGCTCGAGCTGGCGCGGCTTGTGTGCAGTTCTCGCAAAGACAGTTCAATTTGTGGCACTGAATTTGTGAATTTTATATCTGATTTTAGAATTGAGTTTCGGGGTAACCAATCTTTCATATCTAGATAAATTACACCCCAGACAACAAATGATCGTGCTCATCACACAAACATTTGTCCTGAGTGGGAATTGAACCCACGACCTCCGGCTTAGCAATTAGGGTCACTAACCACTAGGCCAACAGGCCAATCAAAAAATTGAACAGTTATCACCCAAAGGGCAATGGAAACACCCAAAGGGCTATGGAAACACCCAAAGGGCTATGCTCGGAGTTTCTTTGCATGATCGCATCGGGAATGAAGATATCCGCAGGAGAATGATCTCATCAGGAATGAAGATATCCGCAGAAAAATGATCGCATCAGGAATGAAGATATCCGCAGGAGAATGATCGCATCAGGAATGAAGATATCCGCAGGAAAATGATCGCATCAGGAATGAAGATATCCGCAGGAAAATGATCGGATCAGGAATGAAGATATTCGCAGGAGATCCAAGGTCACCGACATAGACCGATAAAAATCGTGAAACTTAAGTGGCAATGGGCAGGGCACAGGGCACGCAGAACAGATGGTCGATGGGGATGAAAGGTTTTGGAGTGGCGACCGCGTACCGGAAGACGCAGCGTTAAAAGGCCACCCTCAGGGTGGACCATTGACCTGGTCAGGGCCGCGGGAATCCGATGGATGCGTGATGCACAGGACCAGTCGTTGTGGCGACGCTTGAGGGATCCAACAGTGGATGTCGTAATTACCTTGATTTTTTTAAGCATTAAATAACATTTTAGAGACCTCCAATTTTTTTTTAAGTAGATAAAATGTAAGCTTGTATCACTATACATTATTTTATAGGGTTAGCAACCCTGTAGTAATTGACGTGACGTCAAACGTCAAGTTGACATATTGACAATGTGACATTTAAGAATTTGAACTTCTTTCAACACATTTTGATATTGCACCACTGGGGACTATGTAGGAGTTTCAGCGGTCTGACTTTACTACCATAGACAGTTCAGAAACTACTGATAAACTTCAAACCTATCTTTGGTCTTAAATCTAGTAACAATCCAGGAACTACACGACATTTAGATCGCATTTTGGAAAAAGCGGAAGACGTTTACTCACCAGTGCAGTAATATCCTTGTTTTTAACCATGCTATCGTAGATTTCTTTACCAAAATTGAGATGAGCTGGAACTCTCCCGTCTTCACTCCCGTATCTATAGAGAGGGTTTCTAAGCATCTTGTTCTTGGAGATACGATTCTTCGCTTCCAAACTGCTTATCTGCAAAAAGACGAACAAGTTTAGAAGAACGGTGCAGATCAGAAACTTTATCAAGCGCAAGTTCGATCGTGTATGGAGTATTGCTCACATCTTTGGGACGGATCTGCCCGATATCGGCTTGATGCACTTTAGGCAATCGAGAGGCGAGCCAGGAGGATAATTGGCAATGATGCACTCGTCGAGGCGAGGCTTCAAAGTTTTGAGCATCGACAACTCCTTGAGGCGCGCGGGAACAGTGCGCGCCGTCGACGACTTGGGCTTGGTCCGGACAGTTACCGGACGGTCGGGCAGCGAGCTACTCATTGTTCACTGTCCGCAAGCCCGCGCCTACGGTGGCTGGAAATCGTGATCGGAATCCCGGCGGCGGCGAGAGCGCCGTCTGTCCGCCATGCCGTGACCTGCCGCGGCAGCGGACTTTCACCCCGGCGTTGCGTCTCCACGCGCATATCGTGCATGTGGGCAAGGACTGTTGCCTCTAGATCCCACGGTGGTAGGCCAGCGAGAATGCTCGCCGCTTCGCGGGAAATCGTGCGGTATCCCCGCACCATCCGAATTGCCATGACCCTCTGGGCAGGCGTTCAAAATGGCCGCCGGTCGCTTTTGCAGCGACGGCGCCCACACCGGCGCCCCATAAAGGGCCATCCGGTAGGAGGCGTCTGGACTCCCAAGGTTGGGCAGGAGCCGCTTGAGAGCGGCCCCAGTCCGGTTCAGTTTGGTAGCCAGACGTCGGAAATGCTCCTCGAAATTCCACCGGCAGTCGAGGATGAGTCCCAGGTACCTTATCGATGACCAGACGCCGATGCGAACTCCTCCTACCGTTAATTCGGAACCCGATGGTGGCGCGTTCCGAGGGCCACGGCCGTGAAAATACATGGCCTCGGATTTGCGCAGCGCCACCTCGAGTTCCAACTCCTGGATTCTATCAACGACTATCGCAACCCCGCGTGTCGCTAGAGCGGCCGCCGCCCGGTACGACTCTCCCTGCGCTAGAACCAGCGTGTCGTCTGCGTAGCAGACTACGCGGACCCCGTCAGGGAGGTCGCCCCGCAGCACGTAGTCAGACCCGATGTTCCACAAGGGTGGTCCTAGTTAGTACCGATCTCTGCGGAACACCGCACGACATCTCTCGACGTTTCCTGTCTCCCTGGTGACCGGGATAAACAATATACTTGTCCGATAGGTCTGTGCCACACCTCCAATCTACTCTAGACCTTAGACCACTCCTGGTAAAAAGCATACACCAGATACCTTTTCCTCGATGGCTGATTTCAAAGCGTACATTTACGTGTTTTAAACACACATACATACATGCAGCGTACATTTGCGTGTGTATTTACGTGTATAATTAAGTAATATATTTTTTTTATTATTTGATATAAACTAGTGCTTGATTGCGAACCCACCGGTGGTAAGCAGTGATCTCTGCTGGTGAGGCGCACTCGTTTATTAAGAGCCTATTCACTCTAGCCTTGAAGACACCCAAATTATAATCGGACGAGAAGACCGCAGCAGGCAAATTGTTCCAGTCCTTCGACGTACGCGGTATAAATGACAAGGCGCAACGCTTAGTCCGGACCGTAGAGGTTTCAACAACGAAAGGGTGGATATTCGCTGTACGTCGGGTTGTTCGATGGTAAAATTGAGATGGCGGAATCAAGTCATGCAATTTCTGCGCACTATAACTGTCCTTACAAGGTCTCGATATCTCCCTCTCCGATTTGATGGAAATGACTCTGCTCTAATCGTCGCTCTTCAGTTTTGTTAGCTAGCTCTGTCCAATAGACAAATCTCGTGTGAAAACTTTAGAGCCCTTGTTCCGCTCAATCGCCTCTTTAATCCTCTCGGTTTTAAAGTGACGAAGGTCGCGATTCAAAGATTTTGATATCCATCTATTGAGCTGCCGGTGTCTGCACGTATCATCTGTAGACTGCAGAATCATCTCACGCCTCTTCTCCATGAGCTCGAGGGTCGGGTCCGAGAGCCTTTTATTCTTATTTGTACGGTGAGTCTTGAAAAATTTATACCCGACCGTGTGGACAATTTCTACGAACCCATCATTATATTCGTCCACGGAGCTCCCTAGGCACTCAAAGCGATTGTGGAGTTCAAGCTGAAAGCACTCGGAGTTTTGGATACTGGACGGAGCGTAGATACTTCACGATTTGAGACCTTTCAAGCTTGATGTTGATATTCAATGTGCATCTTTCTATGCGGTGTTTTTTTTTTTGATAGGCTCGCGTTTGGCCACTGTCTCACCTGATGGTAAGTGATGATCGCTTTAAATTTTCACCGCATTGATCACAGAGATATTATTGCTTCTTCGTCGATAGGATTGAAGTCAATGTCGTTTCTAGTTGCACCGTCAGGACTTTGCCAGCTCCACCTTCTATGTTCACACTTTTTGAAGGAGTTCATCATGTAGAGGTCCTCCTTCTCCATAAGGCTGGCCAGTAGGTGTCTCCGGTGGTTCCTACGTCCAAATTCAAATTGCCCCACTCGCAGCTCGTCACCGTCTCGTTTGCCCAGTTTCGCGTTAAAGTCCTCCATGACCACGTTTTTATGACCATGCATGGCTCCGGATACATCCTCATACATGGTCTCTACTTCGTCGTCGGGGTGTATCAAAGTCGGGGCTTAGACCTGTATGCCATTCAGCGAATATCTTGATGATATTCTGAGTATAAGGTACGCCACCCTTTTTTTTATGGTGGGAAAAAATCATGCAATGATATCCCCCGCTCTTGGGCCGAGCGGGAGATAGTGTCAGACTCTTACTGACTAAAAGACCCACCCCGTTCCTTCTAGCCTTCATACCGGGGCTCGAGCGTCCTTTCGGATAACCCTGGCCCCAGTAGGCTTCGACCCGGCTGGGTCCCTGCTGTTGCTGACAACTCCTTGAGGCGCACGGGAACAGTGCGCGCCGTCGACGACTTGGGCTTGGTCCGGAAGGTACGCCACCCTGGTCGATACACTCTCGATCCTCACCACATTGTTCACAAGGGACTTGTGGACGAAAAACCCGACACCACCCTGGGACTGCGAGTGTATATAAAACTAGCTAGCTTATTAAAAATAAACGTGGTTTGTATGGCTCCTTTAATCTATACATCTATCTATACATATAAATAAAATTGGAGTGTCTGTTTGTAATATTGAAATCACTGCTTTTTACTACATGCATATGAACATATATACGGTACATACACCAAAATAACATTTTTTACAATTTTTGTCTGTCTGTCTGTCTGTTTGTCCGGGCTAATCTCTGATATGGCTAGACCGATTTTGACGGGACTTTTTTTGGCAGGTAGCTGATGTAATAAGGAGGACTTTTATTTTAGACAAATTAAATTCAAAATCCTGTAGTCCACGCGAACGAAGTCGCGGGCACAGCTAGTCTTTAAGGACGTATTCACCTATTTCGACAAATATCACGGTTTTTCGGGAACCATTATGATGCTCTAGGAATCATAATTATGAGTATATCTTGGTATCAAATAAAAGACAATATATCTATCTCCAGGATGGCATAAAAAAAATATTACGGTCTTATATAAAATTTTCATATAAATACGATTTTACCAACGCACTAATACAAGAAAATTACGAAACACAGAGTCTGAGTAGGAACCCGTAACTTAAATCCAGTAAACATTTTTACTTTAAAAAACATAAAATAATACAGCTTATATAGTCTTCAACACCTATAGCTAATTATTTTGAACCTACATAAATAACTTTATGATTTATGACCAAAATAAAACCACTCTCAATATTTCTTCATACATTTTTCATTGAACGCGCGATGTCTATCGTCAGTCCGCGCTCAGAAGCGCTTGTGAACGGATGTCCGTATCGCTCTCTTACAAAAAATAAATACGTCTAAAATGTGTGCCGACTTGTATACTGCGACTGCCAAGACGTGCTACTTTTTCGGACCGAAATAAAAGTACAAATATCGTACTTATTGGAACGAAGTTCCTTAACGCGCGTTGTGAAAGGGGGCTAGACGGAAAAAATTCTCACGAAAACTTTTACTGTCAAAATGTAAATCCAAGATGGCGGCTGCAAGAAATTATCAACTTTTTCGTCGTGGGTGTCGTTTTCATGGTTTTCGAGGGTGTTAAAACCGATGGTACAGTCAAAATATAAATCCAAGATGGCGGCTGCAAGAAATTATCAAATTTTCCGTCATGGGTGTCGTTTTCATGGTTTTCGAGGATGTTGAAACCGATGGTACTGTCAAAATATAAATCCAAGATGGCGGCTGCAAGAAATTATCAAATTTTTTGTCATGGGTGTTGTTTTTATGGTTTTCGAGGGAGTTGAAACCGATAGTACTGTCAAAATGTAAATCCGAGATGGCGGCTGCAAGAAATTATCAACTTTTTCGTCATGGGTGTCGTTTTCATGGTTTTCGAGGGTGTTGAAACCGATGGTACTGTCAAAATATAAATCCAAGATGGCGGCTGAGAGAAATTATCAAATTTTTTGTCATGCGTGTCGTTTTCATGGTTTTAGAGGGTGTTGAAACCGATGATACTGTCAAAATATAAATCCAAGATGGCGGCTGCAAGAAATTATCAAATTTTCCGTCATGGGTGTCGTTTTCATGGTTTTCGAGGGTGTTGAAACCGATAGTACTGCCAAAATATAAATCCAAAATGGCGGCTGCAAGAAATTATCAAATTTTTCGTCATGGGTGTCGTTTTCATGGTTTTCGAGGGTGTTGAAACCGATAGTACTGTCAAAATGTAAATCCAAGATGGCGGCTGCAAAGAATTATTAACTTTTCCGTCATAGGTGTCGTTTTCATGGTTTTCGAGGGTGTTGAAACCGATGGTACTGTCAAAATATAAATCCAAGATGGCGGCTGCAAGAAATTATCAAATTTTTCGTCATGGGTGTCGTTTTTATGGTTTTCAATGGTTTTGAAACCGATACTATTGTCAAAATGTAAATCCAAGATGGCGGCTGCAAGAAATTGTCAAATTTTTCGTCATGGGTGTCGTTTTCATGGTTTTCGAGGGTGTTGAAACCGATTGTACTGTCAAAATGTAAATCCAAGATGGCGGCTGCAATAAATTATCAACTTTTTCGATATGGGTGTCTTTTTCATGGTTTTCGAGGTTGTTGAAGCCGATAGTGCTATTAAAATGTAAATCTAAGATGGCGGCTGTTAGAAATTATCTACTTTTTCGTCATGAGTGTCGTTTTCATGGTTTCGAAGATATTGATTTAGTGCTGTCAAAATGTACATACATCACTCTCTCTCTTATAGAAAGCCAAGCCAGAACGGAACTTCGTTCCATCCGGGTGTCCCTTGACACCGCAGTACCTAGTTTTTTTTTAAATTGTTATTATGGAGTAATAATGAACTTACTGATACAGAATGAGTGTTATTCTAAAACAAAGACCAGAAATGGCCAACGGAACTTCATACTTACATAGATATAACAATGTAGATAGTTAAGCGACTATGACAATAAAAATAAATAAATGGTTCTGAATAGTTATGTTAAAACTGGTACCGTCGAAGTGACCTGATGATTATGATGGAGCCGGAAGATAGGCACTGGAACTCCGTAGTTAACAATGTGTCCTAGCCATGTTTGGGCTTATTAGAATTGTCATAAGATGCACTTTGGCTGTAAGGTACTATCGAACTGATTTGATAATGATTATGGAACCGGAAGTTAGGCACCGGAACTCCGTAATTAATCAATGTATCCTAGCCGTGTTTGGGCTTATTGGAATTGTCATGAAATGCACTTTGGCTATAAAATACTATCGAAGTGACCTGATGATGATGGAGCCGGAAGATAGGCACCGGAACTCCGTAGTTAATCAATGTATCTTAGCCGTGTTTGGGCTTATTAGAATTGTCATGAGATGGACTTTGGCTATAAGGTACTATCAAACAGATCTGATGATGATAGATAACCCTATAGTAATCCAATCGGGCGTTGAATTTGGTCATGAACTTTGAAACTCGATAAAAATAATTTGTTCGAGCTTAGAATATAGGTTATAATGACACGTATGACATCGTAGTGTAATTCAAGTATAGTACAAAATAAAACAATATCTTTTTTTTTATGTAATGTATAGGCTCGCGTTTGACCACAATTTCACCTGATGGTAAGCGATGATGTGGCTGACGATGGAGCACGCTTGCCTATATCTTCGAGTACCAAGATAAATTAGGACACTTTTCACTACATATTATAAAACAAAGTCCCCCGCAGCATCTGTCTGTCTGTCTGTTCGCGATAAACTCAAAATTTACTGCACCGATTTTCAAGCAGTTTTCACCACTCGATAGCGTGATTTTTGAGGAAGCTTTTAGTATATAATTTGTTAAGTTTTTGTATGTATTTTTGTGTACATTAACGATATTTGTAGAAGATGTCGGGAAAAAATAAGCCGTCTGGGAGCTTTTAACGAAAACGCTGCCTAAACCCTTTAAGATATAACAAAATAATGTATCGTGGAATTATGTATCTTATATAGGTCTACAGAAAAGTCCTCGGTGGCATATGTCTATCTCTTAAGGTTAACATAATATATCCATTTTACTACTTTTCAAAATTGGCATTCATGAAGCGTTTATTGGAAAGCTATTTACATAATAACGGTATTAATTCTTATCAAAATAAGTTACTTCGCGTTCAAGACTATATCAGTATCTGTAAATTACTTTTAGAATCATTTAAATCGGACGTACCATTAGAAAGCTTTCATAAATTTAATCATTCCCAAAATTAAATTCACGAGTTCACGAGTTCCGCTCTTCAGTATCTACGCATGACGCGCTCATTGATCCTCCCCCCGCACCGTTTTGCCTACTGTTTCTTTAGCTAATAAGCCAAACGACAATAACGCACGACTGATGACTGTGTTTTCTTTTGGATGTTGTTGAAAAGTTATAATTGCATTTTTGTTTTGTGTTTGTTTTCTTAACTAACACAACACCAACAATGGTAGTATATGTGAGTTAAGGTAGTAAGAATTACGCTGCTCACGCGTGTAAAATAGAGGTCCAAAATTTATGGGAAATAACATTAGGTTACGCCACGCGGGCGAAGCCGCGGGCAAAAGCTAGTGTATTTATTTATAAATCAACTTTTCCTGTTACCATTTTGATATACAAGGAATTAAAGTTGCCACAATATCATGATATCAAATCAAAGATGATTTATTCATCTCCCAGTTACATGCTTTCAAATTATTCAGTCCCATACAATCTTTTCACACAAATACAATACAGAAATTGGCTATGCTACAAATAGGGTCTGGATAGTACACATAACGGCTAAATCCGTTGTATATTTTACCTTATAATTATAAAAAAAAACTTTTTCCAAAAAAAATAACCGATTTCACAAAAAAAAAAAAACACTAAATCCATCAAAATAATTTTAATTTCGGAAGTCGGTGTTAAATAAGGAACAAACAATATCGAGAAACACAGACTTCCGAAATTAAAATCATTTTGTTTGTTATGTATAAGTCAGTCATATTTCGGTTATACATATGTATTTTTTTTGGAAAAAGTTTTTTATTTCACACTTTTTAGTTGTAATACACTTACTTACAGCCAGAGTACCTTTTTCTCATGACAATTCCAATTAACTCAAACCCTGCTAGGATAAATTCATTGTTTTATTATGAAGCTTCCGTGTCTACCTTGCGGCTCCATCATCATCATCAGATCAGTTTGATAGTACCTTATAGGTACGTGTGACGGAAAGTGTGGCGCATCTCATGATAATTCTAATAAACTCAAACACGGCTAGGATACATTGATTAATTACGGAGTTCCGGTGCCTATCTTTCGGCTCTATCATCATCATCAGGTCACTTCGATGATACCATTTTCAACATACCTATCCAGAACTATTCATTTATTTGTATTATCGTAGTTGCATAACTATGTTCATTGTGATATCTGTGTGAGTATGAACTTCCACTGGCCATTTCTGGTCTTCTTCACCAGTTCCACTTCATCAAATGTAATTTTTTAAGTGTAAATGCTTAAGTCTTTGATGAAAATACCAAAAGAACTATACAGTCGCTTATGATATTTGAGGAGTTCCCTCGATTTCGCCAAGATTCCATCATCAGATCCCGACTTGGTGAGTATGGGACCATTTGGGAAGTATACCCTTTCCAACAAATAAGAATTTTTAAAATCGGTCGGCAAGCAACGAAGTTATGCGCGAACATACATAAAAAAAAATTCAATCATCCAAATTGAGAACCTTTTTTAGAAGTCGGTTAAAAATACATAAGTATTCATAGTTTTAACTGTATTTTACGATTAGATCGAATATTAAATTGGAAATAACTACTTGCTTCAGACATCGTACAAGTATTTATTGAGTTTGAAGATTTAATTCATGTCGGAGAGGGGTTGTGCGTTGTACCTAATTGTCTGATAAAATTAATCTCAAATACCCATTTGATTTTGTTAAATATAATATTTTTAAAGAAATAAGCCTGGGAAATAATCGTAGGTTTACAAAGAAATTGGTCGTTATTATCCGTAACGATATGGCAACTACTTATTTTTGCTATACGAGTAGTACTCGAAACTGGATAAGCAGGCAATTACATATTGCCATATAGTAATACTGATACTAAAAATCAAACAAGCTTGACTCAATTAATACTTACTAAGAAAAATAAAATAATACCTCAAATATCAAGACATGTTCGGTTAAAGTATAAATTTGAACGAACAATGGGCTCTATGTGTGCGTGCGCGTAAGCTCGATGTATTGCGACCAAGATACCTAAATTCGAGCGAGTGAATTTTGCTCACGCGTCCCGTGACCAAATTAAAAACTTACCGTTACAAGAATGTCTTTATATTCGTTACAGAGATTTTAATTATCTCATATTTTACCATTAGTTTTATAGTGGCTAGGCTACCTTGACATTTGTATTTGTATAGTTTCCATGTTGATGTATTATTATTTTAAATTATTATTAACATTAAATTAACATATTTTATTGAAAATTGATAACTCCGTGAGTTTGCGTCTTACTTATAATGTGACAAAATTGTGTGTGTGTTTGCAAACCTGGTTGTGGTTGAATATGACGGATAATGGTTAAAACTTCCAGCTTAATTACTAGATATACTCATATTCTAGCAAAATAAATTATTATTAATTTTTACTTTGTATCACATTTGCATGCTAGGAAAGGTAGCATGTACATGGATCTTATTATAAAAATATTGTAATATAAAATAAAATAATAATAATAATTGTTGTTGTTGTTGTTTATATTATAATTGTTGTTGTGTAGTGTTATTATTATAATAAATGTTTTGTTTGTTTCTTTTTTCCTTTCACTTTTACACACGGTGTCTACATCTCTTTTTTTCGAATTCTCCTTTCGCGGGTATGCTGGAAGAAATTTCTTTAGAGATAAGCATCACCTATGTACCTATTTTTCTGTTTCCGTCTTCATTTCTTTTATAAGTAAAGTGTGTACATGAACTGTTAAATAAAATATATATAAATATTATAAGTCATCCATTTCATGCTTCGCAGCGCTACGTCATAAAGTTTTTCCCCTTCATCGCTTTTTCAAGTTTTTTTTAATAAATTCAAATTTAAAATCATTTATTTCAAATAGATCATTTGCAGGCACTTTTGAATAGTCAAATGTCGGTCAGTCCAAGAAAGCTGAAGCTAAATTGCACGTTCCAAAGCGTAGATCTCTATGGAGAAGAACAGAGAAGAACGTGTAAGAAACTCCATGGACACTATTTTAAATCATATTAAGTGTTACATATAATGCTTGGTTACAAATTTTCATGTTGCTTCTATTGTGTAAGCACAATGTAGACAATAAAAAAAAAAAAACAATTAAAAGAATAATAAACAAACAACAACGTATAACAAACTATTTAAAAAAAAACTTGATTTGAGCACACAATCACAGCACATCGTTAGTTATTAACCGAAATACGTAGAATCGAGTTTTTGAAGTCATTAAAGTACCTACTGGTTTCGAATGTGGCTGCCTATTTATCAAATAACTTTTCCATTTCTGGGTGTAGCGAGAGGCCGTTTGAGATGTTTATTGACTAAACCAGCAGCGCCCGAAAAAGTGCCATAAAACAGTGACTTTCAGAAGACTACTCGGCATGTGTAGCTCTTTACTGAAAAATGTATAGTGTGATGCAACTTAACAGATCACGATTCATAACGTTAGTATCTTATGAGCCGATGTTCTAAACGTTCCGATGTTCCAAATGTTCGAAATGTTCCGATGTTCCAAATGTTCTGATGTTCCAAATGTTCCAAATGTTCCGATGTTCCAAATGTTCCGATGTTCCAAATGTTCCGTTTATATCCTGTGAACCGATGTTTCAAATGTTCTGTTTATATCTTTTGAGCCGATGTTCCAAATGTTCCAAATTATACATATCACTGTTTCGGAACATTTAAGTCATTCAGATGCAAATGTTCCAATCGCAAAGATGACACTGTTCCCACGCCTAAGCCTACTCCTCGGTAACGGCCAGGTTAACAGGTTTGAAAAAAATAAATGGTCATTATAGATTCATGAACAACATTATCAACATTCGATTTTTTCGTGCGATTAATACTTTTGTCTACAAAAAGTATAAATTAGCAATTGAGCAACTTTTCCCTACTCCTTCGAAACGGCTTGGATCTTTAGAAAGATTTTTACACATAAAAATTAGTGGTTAAATATTCTTCGAAGTGAACATAACATATGTAAATCAATCAATATTTCGCAAAGAAAATGAATTTAAAGGTCAGCCGCACACTATCCGGGCGCAACTAGCCGCAATTAAATGCACAGAAATGCGTACTGCCGTCTAGGCGGGTACGACAGTTGTGCCTTAAGCTACCGGACGGTGAGCTACCCATTGCTCGTCGTCCGCAAGCCCGCGCCTACCGTGGCTGGTAGTCGGGTTCAGTTCACTTTTCGTTCTCTGGCTTCTCAATAAACAAATATTGTGATGTGAGCTGTTATGTTAAGAGCAGTGGTGGCCGAGTGGTAATGGCCCCGACTTACGAGTTGTAGGTCGCGGGTTCAAACCCAGGCAGGCGCATTACTTTGTGTACTTAATTTATTTCATCACCATTGCTCTCAAAACGGTGAAGGAAAACATCGTGAGGAAACCGGTATGTCCTAGAACCAAAAATTCGAAGACATGTGACATTCACCAACCCGCACTGTGCTCGCGTGGTGGATTACGACCCGTGCCCTCTCCTAGAGAGGAGGCCTGGATCCCAGCAGTGGGAACATTAAAAAGGTTGATGATGATGATTAATTTGGAAACGTCTTCCAGTCGATCCAGATGGAGCTGGATACCTTTAGATGGAGCGACTGTCACACCTGCACAGCCCAATAGCTGGGTAATACGGTGTCCCTTGACGAGACTGGCCCAAAAACAGTCACCGTAGCCCTGGAACGCGAAGGGCAACGGAAGGAATAAAAGTGCGTTTTAGTCAGTAAAATTCTGACACTACCTCCCGCTCCACCCAGAGCAGGAGAAGTAACTTGATGATTTATACCATCATATACATTTTTGACAGGCCTGTTGGTCTAGTAGGTAGTTAAGTGACCCTGACTGCTATGCCTGAGATCGTGGCTTTGATTCCCAGTATTCCCACCCAGGACAAATCTTTGTGTGATGACCATGATCATTTGTTCTGTGTCTGGGTGTAATTTGACTATTGTATGTATGAATTTAGAAATATATATGGATTTTTATCAGTTGTCAAGTACTCATAACACAAGCTCTGCTTAGCTTGGGACTAGACGACGTTGTGTGATAGTTGTGGAATATTATTATTATCTGGCAAAGCTGCCAACTGACTCGATGGGAAGGCGTGAGAAGAAGCTAACTAGTGATCCAGATTTGGTTAACACCAGTTTACAAGCTCACAGCGCCCCAGCCGCCGCCGGATATTCAGATCCCGATTTCCGGCCACCGTAGGCGCGGGCTTGCAGACGGCAAGCAATGGGTAGCTCGCTGTCCGATCGTCCGGTAACTGTCTGGACCGAGCCCAAGTCGTCGACGGCGCGCACTGTTCCCGCGTGCCTTAAGGCGTTGTCAGCAACAGCAGGGGCCCAGCTGGGTCGAAGCCTACTGGGGCCCGGGTTAGCTCCGAAAGGTAGCTCAGGTATACTGGGGAGTATGAAAGGCAAGAAGGAACGGGGTAGGTTTTTTAATCAGTAAGAGTTTGACACTATCTCCCGCTCCACCCAAGGATGGGGGATGTCATTTGGATGATTTTTACCCACAAAAAAGAAAAAAAAACACCAGTTTACAAAGTCTGGAGCACAGACGTAGGGTAGCCAGCCTTTCGATATTTTACGAGTACAGGATGCATTTTCAGGAATTAGATGACTTGATTCCGATATCACTTTTCTAGGCCCCAAGTCTGCTATTACAATAGTGTCAGAATGGTCTATCATTGATGTCATAATTGTCGATTTTGACAAGTTTGGTAATCTACTAATATAATGGCGTTATTATGACTTTCCAATGGTCAACCACTGACACTCCATTGAAAGAAGTGGCATAGAATAGTAATCTCGTACCTACATATCGACAAATGAATATTTGACGTACGCGGTAATCTGCTAAAACTTTCACAGTTTATTTGATCAGTGTTCTACCATTAGAACGTTGTTGTGCAGATATCATCATTCTACCACAACTCTATTACGATACCACGGTGACCGATCAATGATCGATCATTATGAATTATTAGCAGATTACGAACTTTTAGCAAAATGACAATGTGATCGTGTTGTAATGACGAATTTATAAAAATAGCAGACTTGGGCCCCTGGTCAGTGGGTCATCTTCCATCGGATAACCCGACGTACGGCGAGTGTCCACCCCTTGCCCCTATACTGTTGATACTTCTATTGTGTGGACTAAGCGTTTCGTTTCGTCGTTTATACCGCGTACATTAAAGGACTAGATCAATTTGCCTGCTGCGTCTTCCCGTCCGATTAGAATTTAAGTGTCTTCAAGCCTAAAGTGACTAGGCTCATAATAAACTAGTGCGCATCTCCATCAACGATTGCATCACTGCTTTTCCATCAAGTGGGACCGCAGTCAAGCACTAGTTTATTATACCACCCTCGAAAAAAGAAAGTAGGTTAGTAGTAGGGTTGCCAACTATACTTACTGTTAAAAACAGTAGTAGTTATACTATTTTTTACTACGTTATACTTTTTACTGTTCTATTAAATAAAGGATATAAAATACTGTTTTCAACATCAGACTCGTAAGTGTTAGAATCACAATAATAGAGCTTCAGAACGGGTCGAAAGAGCTCTTTATTATTCTAATTTTAGTTCATTGTGGTTAGGCATGTGAAGACTGTAAATCAATATGTGTGTAAAACATTAAACAAATAAAATAAGTACTAGTTGTTCATTTTTTCTAAAATACTGTTTAATATTCTTCTCAGATAAAAATATACTTTATTTCTTGTAAAAAAAGTTGGCAACCCTAGTTAGTAGGTACCTACGTAGGTACCGAGAATTATATTTTATAATTAGGAAATTAACAAGAATATTAACATAATTCAAAGACCGTGAACTCTTGACATTTACACTTGACACTTGTTATCTATATGTGTTATTATTATTTTTATATCTTTATTTATCTCAGGACCCTGAGGTCCTGGACCTTTGGAAGGTGTACCAGGAGCCGAAACCAACTAGCAGAGGCCCTTTTAGACGCTTTTAATTTAACATGGCACCAACCGGTGATTATCCCTGTACGTACCATGCTAGTGCATCCAAGGACAACCCCCGGCTGAATGGAAACTATTGCTACATATAATTGGAAACAAAGATAATAGGGCTATTGTTTTTGGAGTCTTAAGTGGACTGGTTGCCAGGAACTATGTTAAGACTATGGCCCCTGCCTGAAAAATGTTATTAAAATCCATTGATAAAAAGGCAGGGGGTAGGTAACTTGCACACTCAACAAATGGGCCCCCAAAACGGTCGCTAGTACGTAGTGACGTAGCAACAAGAGGGCAACATAATCCTGATGTGCTTGAGGAGTGGAGAGGTAAACCACGGCTATCAGGACAATCTCGGAAGTACGGTCAAGATCCCTACCGGATTATACATTCTTCTCCCGAGCACGTTTGCTCTTGCGAATCTCCACTCAAGCCAGCCAATTAAGGCAAGAGAGAGGTGGGTGCTCTGTTCCTCGTCAGTGTTCACTACGGCCGGCCAATAAAGGCAAGCCGTAGAAGAAGAACAAGAATTCTCCCGGGAGATCGGGTCCGTGGGGTCGCTAATGCCCAACAGTTCGCGACAAAACTGCCCTGCGGGTTGTATATCTCTTAGTCTGGCCCCTCACCCTAGGCATGCAAACTCTACCGGTACAGATCTAGAGTAGACCTAGGTTTGGAGCGCGCAAGCCCCACCACGACGTGAACGTAGAAATACGGCGATGGGGTTATTATTACTTCGTTTATTCAAATATACATATGTACATATAAATTATATTTTTAAATATTCATTAAAAAAATAAAAAACATGAAAAATAGTAGCCCACCGGTATCGGGAACAGGGTCCAAGCTACCGGCGGTCAGGGCTCCAGAGAAAGGAACCTCCTGACTATACGAGCCGTGTCCAAGAGTACCGCTCTCTGAATCAAGCTCTTGATCCAGTCGCCTAACGAGACCCTCCTCTTATTATTATTAAACAACTTTATTGCTCACTTTAGATATATATTGGCTAAGAAACTGATTTAGTGTACCTATGGGATTTGTTATCAGGTTATTTAAATGAAACGACCAAAACGGGTACCACACCCTTTGTACTTTTGCCTTGACAGCACACAAATATTACAAATATCATCAATCAATAATAGTTATTTGTTATACAAGAGTGCAAAGTTGCTTTTTAACCGCGTGCTCAATTTTGATGACCGAGCAAGCGAAGGATTCTAAAATTGAATCACGAGCGTAGCGAGTGACTCAAGAATTAGAATCCTGAGCGTTAGCGAGAGAATCAAAAGAGCACGAGGTGAAAAATCTTTGCAGTCGAGTGCAACACGTAACTTTTCATTCCACCTCAGCGAGGAAATGACTAAATGTAAAATAAAGTACACCAAAAAGGTTCTGAGTTTTTAACAAATTAAAAAAAAGTTGTATGACGAATTTGGTACCATGGAGGTAGAAGTAAATAGGTTTAATGATATTTTGAATACATAAACATAGTACACGCGATGTTCTAAATTTAATTTACTTTATCTCTCTAGAGAATAAAAACGGCTTTTGCTCTCAGATACCGAAGAGCAAAAACTCTCTTTCCGAGATGGTGGGATGAAAAAGTTTTTTTTTTAATTCTTTATTGTTGAGGGGTTTTTATCCACACGGATCCATCAACCCCATTGTACCTTATAGTCTATTTACATACATAATCATAAACATACTCATAAATTATAAAATATAAAGGGATTTACTGCCTTAACTTCTGTAATTACTAAAGAAACTATAATACTACACTAAACGCATAATTGGTGGGTTATCAATAACAGTTGGAATCAATAAATTATATACTAGCACTTACTCTGAGATGTTGATTACCCCGAAAACTGAATGTAAAGAGGGACAGGACAGTGCGGCGCGCCTTGTTTTAATCTGTTGTTGTAACGAAATAGTATGTAATCACTAGAGTCCTCGCAAGATAACAAGATAAGATAACTTGGCGCGTAGCTGGGGACGCTCTTAATGTTGCCAACCTAACTAATCTATTTTTCCCTCATATAATTAAAAAACTCTTTCGTATAACTCAAATTGTAATTAATATATTTTTCATTACTCATACTCTGAAAGTAGGTCTGAAGTTGCCTGAGGAGCGGGCTGAAAGTGATACTTTTCATCCCTAGGGAGTTTTACTTTACAACTGACAGCTTTCAAATTATTAAAAAAAAACTAGTTCTATCTTCACATTTCTATTGAACCATGTTCCAATTTTCCATACAGCCAGTCAATCACAGCGCGATATAAAATTGAAATAACTTAAAGACAAGTATTAATTAAATAATGTTATATTTTAATTGATTTATTTATTCAACTATTTCTTTAAAATACTTTATTTTTAAAAGATTACAATTAATTTCTAATTTTTCATTAATGAGGCTGAATAGCTGGCCGGCCGCAGAAAAAAAAAAACAAAATGGCGGGAAAGTGGCAATCAGTCGTTGGTTTTTTCGAGTTTTGTTTACATTTCCGTACAACAGAGATTTGTATTAACACGTTATGTTTATCAGATTAAAATAGTGATTTAACGCCTAATTTCATAAGAGAAGAGGCTAAAGCAGTAGTGGAATACCTTTTACCGCCTAAATCAGAAGAAAGATACCTACTTAAAATCATAGGTACGACGACTCAGGTTTTACAAACTTTTTATTTTATTTTTAGTTTCTTTTTTATATTCGTAATGAAAAGCACAGTGTTTACCTCGGGGTGAAAGTAACCCATTTAACCCCTCGAATTAGCGACCTCGACCATAGACAAATTGTCGAAAAAACTTAGTTCAGCAGCATATGCTGTAAGACAAATTCGAAATTTAACTGATTTAGAGACAGCCCGTTTAGTTTACTTTAGCTATTTTCATAGCGTCATGTCGTACGGTATTCTATTATGGGGAAATGCCGCCGATATACAGACAATTTTCGTTTTACAGAAAAGGGCTATTCGTTCAATTTATAAATTAAGTCCCAGATACTCCCTCAGAGATAAATTTAAAGAAATTAATGTAATGACTGTGCCTTCACAGTATATTTACGAGAATATTTTGTATGCCCATAAAAATATAGACATGTTTAAAAAATACAGTGATATTCATAATTTTAATACAAGAAACAAACATAAATTTGTAGTTCCTGCAACCAGGCTCAAAAAAATAGGGGGCTCATTTAGATGCCAATGTATACACTTCTATAATAAACTTCCTAGTCATATTCAACAACTAAGCCTTAATAAGTTCAAATCATTTGTAAAACGTAAACTTTGTCAAAAGGCTTTTTACACTGTAAAGGAATATATTCAGGACGAGAAGGCTTGGGATTGACCTGCTCCAGTACCTACTACAACTGTTGATATTTTTATTTTTATCTTCTTTTTGTATTTTATTTTTAATTATTTTTATTTTCAAATGTGCCTTTTCTTTTTATTTTATTTAATTTTGTACAATTTGACATTGGACATTATTTTTATTTTATTTTACAAATTGACATGTATACTTTTTAAGTACTTAAAGTATTTTTTTTTTTTTTTTTCTTTGACACAAATATTTACTTTGCTAAATATTTTGTAAACTTTTAATGTCCTTAGATTATTGTAAATGTGAGGACTATGTTGATTGCTTTTTCTTTTCTATTCAGTAATTTTAACGTATGTCTGGCAATTTGAGTATTTTCTGCGGCCTACCCAAATGTCCTTTCTTTGGTATTGTTCGTCAAGTCGTGGAGCTCCTTAGTAGTCCTAAGTTGAGCTTTTCGAATACTGACAAATGCTTACACTGATTGGACAGGTCCACTCAAATCTGTATGGTTCTTTCTTCAAAAGACCATCTCAGACAAATCTGCATGGTTCTCATGTGATTTGACCATTACATATTTACTGTATGGACTTTAAAAGAGACTTTGACCCCTGAGTTTGTTTCGGTGTTTCTTCTCAGGGTAGTCAGATAGGAAACACCGGCCTCATCTAGCATAAATTGACGAAAAAAAAATTGACGTGTAAAAGTGTTTTTTAAACCTATTTGCAAAATAAATATCATTTATCATTTATCATTTATCCTCGCTCCGCTCGGCCGCCAACTCCTTCTCGGGACGAAATGAGTTACTTTCACCCCTAGTGTAACAATGTACTATTACTACGACGGGTCTCAAAAACAAAATTATTTCAAAAACGAAGGCAAAATGTATTTTATTACGTAATCTTATTGTACATAGGTATTAAGAAGTATAATATGCGTATGCCACAATTGTTTTTTTGCTAATATTCTTTTTGTTAACCTCATACCATGAATCAATATTTTTTCATATACGATTTAGTTCTTGGAATTCGCCTATTAGTTATAATACTTACTACGCGTTCCAAATGAGAATAGGAGCGCCGGCCATGTTGTGACGTTACGTCTTACTGTCAAATCGAAGAAATTGAGTAGGGTGAGCAAAAAAAGAAATTAGTTAAATTTAATTTATTTACGAATCATGAACGAAAAATCTCTGATCAAAATCCAGTTCTTCAATTTTGCTGATCTTTACGTAACTGTGTGAAGTGTCTGAGTAGTGGCGTCATAACCGTCATCATCACTGCTGCTTTCCCTTCTAAAATAAAACATGGATAATAGAGGTTTTTAATATTTATAGCACTAACTGTTGTTTTAAATCAAAATAGGCATTTTTACCTGTATTTATAACAAAATTCAATCTGGATACTCAGTCGCACGAAGAAACACCAACAACGAAGATAAAATGGCAGCTGGCAATTTGAATTTTGAATTTAAAATGTAGCCAATAATGAAAATAAAAAGAAAGTATGTAGTATAATTTGCATAGAGTAAAGTAATATATCGGGTAATACTTGTTAAATAATTATTATGAATATCTTTTTTATCTATTCCTTAATATGACTTAAGTAAGGGTTTAACAAAATCATTAAAACGCAAATAAGCTTTTTTTGCAAACCGTACTTTTCAATCAAAATTTGACAGATTGAGTTTATTGACTTTCCTATTCTCATTTGGAACGCATAGTATATTTATTTAGGTACGTAAAGGAAAGTAAACAAATAAATTGAATTAGAGGTAATTTTCATTGGCCTAATTTATTATAAAAAAGTCAAGAAACTTATAAATCTTTTATTAAATATCTAGTAGCACTTTTAGCCAGGGCTTGAAAACGTTACCAATTCACATTAAAAATAACGTTAAGTAACGGTATTTCCATAGAGATACTTGCATATCGGTATGATTTGGTAGCGTTACATAACATTATAAGAACGTTAAAAATTGCGTTAAAAATTAACGGTATTTTTAATGTTATTGTGAAAATAGCGGTAACAAGTAAACGGTATATTTTGGTTATTTTAAACGACGTTGCCGTTTTCTCCAAGGCCGGTCGCCGGCGCGGCACGGCAGGTGATGGCGGCGGCGCGCGCCCCTCTGACGCGCTGTTGCTATTTCGTTTGTTGTCTTCTCAACTCTCATGGCAGTCAGACGCGCTTACAGAACCCGCTCGCGAATTATTACTTCAATTTAGGTTATCTATTACAACTAGTGATGCAAGAGACTCAGTCGTTTAAGTCTTCCCCTAAATCTAAATCCGCCCCTAAGGCTACCCACTGACCCTTTTAAAACTAGACTAGACTTATTTTTGACGACTTAAACGACTCACGACTAAATTAGTCTTTTAACCCTCAAGTCTTGGAGTCTTAAGGCTTAAACTAAAGACTAATTTGAGTCGCAGTCCTTTAACCTCATAACAAAAAAGCTAAGTCGTAACGTAAAAAAGTTAATACAACTAAAAGCCTTAAAGGACTAAAAGGACTCGCGCCTTAAACGACTCGGGAGTCGGGAGACTTGTAATGAAAGTAGAGACACGTAACTATATAGGAGCTTACTATTTTCGCGATCTTCAAGAAAATATTTGTGTTTGTAATATAGTGGTTACAGAATACGAATAAATTCTGTGCACAGTATTATTTATAATGAGTAATTTATGACAAAACGCAAGTTCACTTATTTCACTGTTTTTACTGCTTAGTTTAATATTGTGTTGTTAAAAAACTCGACTACGAAAAAAAAACGACGAAAGATTTTCAGGATGTTGAAGTAAACAAAATCGAATCGACATCGAATATTTTGACTGCTTGGGGCGCCACATTGAATTTTGATTAGTATAAGTGAAACCCATTGAAATGATATCAAACACGGTGTATTTATTTGTCCGCTAGAGGGTGCCACAATGAATGAAAAAAGAAAATATAATTTGTTATTGTAAACTTCCGAGGATGCGGACGTAAATTCGAGGCGATTTATCGGTCGCCAGTCATTCCTCGTAATGAGTTAGAAGTTACCTGTGGGCTGGCACAAAATAGATAGGTACAGAAGACAATCTACATACAAAGCACGCTCGAGCAACGCACACATAGACACCGCGACGTTCGCTCGCGCTCGTCGAAAAGTTCCGGCTCAAACGCTCAATAGTGTGCGTCCACCGAGCGTAGGTATAAAAAGTGAAGTACATATTATATGAGATTGTTTTCTGTACTTATCTATTTTGTGCCTGTACTATTTGCAGCACGAATAGTCACCCGATGCTGTGATATTATAATGCCCGTGCAAAATCGAGAGTACCTTCATACGAGTATTATACTCGTAATTATACTCATGATTACAAACAACTTTGCCAAAGAAACTTTTTTTTATACTCATTAGTTTTGTCACAATAACAAAGCAGCTGTTCGCGTAAATTCGCGCGCGCGCGCCTGCGACCTCTCAGCTGTTACCTGCGTAACGCTCTTGTGTCTGACGAATCGTCAGCTTGATCAGACTCGAGCTCCCTCAAGCCTCCCCAAGTGTCGCCATAATAATGATCGGTGCCCACTGTTGGACATGAGCCTCTCTCAAGTGTTGCCATTTAGGCGCTATAATGACTGATGCCCACTGTTAGACATAAGTCTCTCCTCGCTATAATGACCTATGCCCACTGTTGGACATAAGCCTCCCCCAAATGTCGCCATTTAGGCCTAAAATGACTGATGCCCACTGTTGGACATAAGTCTCCCCTCGCTATAATGACCTATGCCCACTGTTGGACATAAGCTTCCCTCAAGTGTCGCCATTTAGGCGCTATAATGACTGATGCCCGCTGTTGGACATAAGTCTCCCCTCGCTATAATGACCTATGCCCACTGTTGGACATACGCCTCCCCCAAGTGTCGCCATTTAGGCCTATAATGACTGATGCCCTCTGTTGGACATAAGTCTCTCCTCGCTATAATGACCTATGCCCACGGTTGGACATACGCCACCTCCAAGTCTCGCCACTTAGGCCTATAATGACTGATGCCCAATGTTGGACATAAGTCTCCCCTCGCTGTAATGACCTATGCTCACTGTTGGACATAAGCCTCCCTCAAGTGTCGCTATTTAGGCCTATAATGACTGATGCCCACTATTGGACATAGAACTCCTCCTCGCTATAATGACCGATGTCCACGGTTGGACATAGGCCTCCACCTCGCTATAATGACCTGTGTCCACTGTTGGACATAAGCCTCCCCCAAGTATCGACATTTAGGCGCTATAATGACTGCTGTCCACTGTTGGACATAAGTCTCCTCTCGCTATAATGACCTATGCCCACTGTTGGACAAGCCTCCCCCAAGTGTCGACATTTAGGCGCTATAATGGCTGATGCCCACTGTTGGACATTGGCTCATAAACTAATGCGACTTACCATCAGAGTTTGTTGGGTTCTATTTGTTTGGGGCCTTTAATGGTAGCGAAGGAGGCGGCTGCACACGTGTGAAAACGGCTTTCCTCACGTCTCAGCCGCCGGGATCCCGGCCCCAATTTCCAGCCACTATAGGCTTGGGCAAACAATGGCTAGCTCGCCGTCCGGACGTCCGGTGACCGTCCAGACCGAGCTCGAGTCGTTGACGGCGCGTATAGGGCATCAATGTGCCTATCTTCGTGGATGAGCGTTGTGTGATTTATTTTAAAATAATTTAATTTAAATCAAACAAGTTTTTAATGAAAATATTTTTTTCATAGCAAGCTTGAAAGCACGGTATAATAATACTACTATATTAATACTCGTCAAGACGAATCATACGAGCCCAAACTCGATTGGGTCGTGTCGTTTAATTACCAAGCTCCTATAGCCACCTTCCGGTTCCATCATCAGATCAGCTCCATGTTATAATAATAATGCCAATGCATTCACACATCATTTGATTCAGAATGATCAGCTCAATCGGTAGCCGGGAAGTGGTTCAAATTTAATTTTTAAGATTTGATTACAGACAAACATCGGGACAAGTGAAACTAAAAATAAAAGCTTGCAAAATACCTAACGGTTTCAATAAAAGTGTGATTATGTATGTACATAAGGCATTATTTATTACCCACCCAATCAGATTTTAAACAGCTTGAGCTGTATTGAATATGAAGCACGACTCAGTAAAGCATCATGAAGCGCGAGTCCTTTTATAAACGACTCGAGTCGTTTAAACCTTATTATAAACGACTCGAGTCGTTTAAGCCTTATAAACGACTCGAGTCGTTTAAGCCTTTTAGTCCTTTAGTTAAAAGACTTCAGGGTTTCAAGTCTTATTAATAAAGACTGGAAACTGTAGTCTTCTTTGCAGACTAGAGTCGCTTAAAATGAAGTCGAGTCCTTTTTAAAGGCCTTAAACGACTGAGTCTCTTGCATCACTAATTACAACTGATTTAGTTTTTGTGTTTTGAGTAACGATTACGAAAAGTTCAACATGGGGCGTAAAAAAAAAGGATTCTTCGTCAGCGATTCGCGCGAGTCCGAGCGAGCTGGCACCTTCCGATTTCACCTACTTTTTCTGTAGTCATCTCGCTCAAACGTATAAAGTAGTCAAATAAAAACAGGTTTAAAACAATCACTATATATAACTAGCTATTGCCCGAGGCTTTGTTCACGATTGCATCACTGCTTACCATCAGGCGGGATCGCAGTCAAGTACTAGTTTATAACAGATAAAAAAAAAAAAAAGGCTATACCGGTTATCTATTTAGATTTCAGGATATTACGTTAAAGGTGAGGAATGAGGCGAGTAGGATGCGGCCAATGGTGCACGGTACCCAAGTTACTTTAAAAACATTATACGTTACTTTTGACTTTCTAATGTTACCTGCCTCCCCCTCGCTATAATGACCTATGCCCACTATTGGGCATAAGACTCCCCAAGTGTCGCTATTTAGGCGCTATAATGATCGATGCCCACTGTTTGACATAAGTGTCCCCTCGCTATAGTGACCTATGCCCACTGTTGGCCATAAGCTTCCCCTTAGTGTCACTACTTGGGCGTTATAAGATTTGATGCCCACTGTTGGACATAGGCCTCCCCCTCGCTATAATGACCTATGCCCACTGTTGGCCATAAGCCTCCCCCAAGTGTCACCACCTGGGCGTTATAATAATTGATGCCCACTGTTGGACATAGGCCTCCCCCTCGCTATAATGACCTATGCCCACTATTGGGCATAAGACTCCCCAAGTGTCGCCATTTAGGCGCTATAATGATCGATGCCCACTGTTTGACATAAGTCTCCCCTCGCTATAATGACCTATGCCCACTGTTGGCCATAAGCCTCCCCAAGTGTCACCACCTGAGCGTTAAAATAATTGATGCCCACTGTTGGACATAGGCCTCCCCTCGCGATAATGACCTATGCCCACTGTTGGGTATAAGCCTCTCCAAGTGTCACCACCTAGGCACTATAATGATTGATGCCCACTGTTGGACATAGGCCTCCCCTCACTATAATGACCTATCCCCACTGTTACACTTAAGCATCCCCCAAGTGTCGCCATTCAGGTGCTACACTGTAATCGTAGATACTGTAAATTTAATTATTTTTCTTACAGTCTGTTAAATCTATTTTACTAGAATGACAATTTCTGATAGTGACTACAAAATGTTAACTGTTGCGATTGGACGAGAGCGACGGTAGCAAAACTAACTCATAACGATAAAATTAACGATAGCGTAGTCGTTTAACGTTACACATGTTTAACGTTAAAATGTGCCAGATTTACCGTTAAATATGGTAACGTTATTTATTAGATAACGATATCTGCATCGAAAGGCGGTAACGATACCATATTTTTAACGGTATTTCAAGCCCTGCTTTTAGCAATTCTGCAATACTTCGGTCACATTGCAAGGAAAGACGATGGAAACCTCGAAAGGCCAATCGTGACTGGTAAAGTAGATGGGAAAAGGCTTCGCGGGCGCAGCCCAATACGTTGGCCTGACCAGATCCGCGCCGCTCTTGACTCCACAGTATACAAGGCCCTTCACACCACCAGATACAGGAATAAATGGAAAACATCATAAAAAGTAAAGTGATGAAAAAAGGGAGGTCACGACCCTCAGCATTGAGGAATACGATGCAAGGAGGAGGAGCACTTTTAGCATCAGAATCCAGCTAGTCTTTTTCAGAAGAATCGGATGAGTCCTTTGTTAATTAGTTAATTTTGAGATACATTAACCTATCCGATTTAAAAATATTTTCTTGTAGAGTTACATTGTCATTCTTCTGGCATTGTCATCTCTTGTAGGGGCTTTGTTTATTTATATGCAGTGGCACAATAATGCATTATCCATTACTACAATACAATTCGGTTTTAGATTTGGCACCATTTATTCTTATTTATCTCACACCTAACAACTGATTAACATCCGTAGACTCATAGCAAGGTTCAGTTGAAAACCAGCGTCAGGCAACTGCTACGTAGTGGCCTGGCATGATGCTGAACTGGACCCATTTGGTGCAGCTTTCGCTTTCCATCAGGTGAGATAGCGGTCAAGCGCGAACCTATCAACAATAAAAAAAAAAAAAGCCGTGGGACATACAATGTAGATATATTTTAAGTTTAAGATTCCATACTATATTAAATTTGTATATCATTGTGTGTACCTGTGTGCCAAATAAACGTATTTTCTTTCTTTCTTTCTATTATTTCATGGATGAAGTTTGTAGAATTCATATCGTCATGATAATCATTTGATTAAGATTTAAGCACATAGTAGCAGTCCATTATCAACAAACTTTGTTGACTTGCTAGGTACCGCTCGGGTACGCATATTTAGGGAAACTTTTATAGTGATGGTCACCCGAAAAAATTATTTGACAAATAGGTCTAATTTTAGAAAATGGTACTGTAGGCCCAATATTTTCTCATTTCTCTTCACAAACACGTTTGACTTTCGAGATAATATCCCTGCCAGCACTTTTTAATCACTTTTGGTATAATAATGACGACTATTTACTTTAGAAACGATAAAAAAACACAGAGCACAACACATTCTACTGACACATGACATAAACGTCAAGATGGCGGCAAAGGGTTAGTTTCCAACAAAGATTTTATAGGATATATAAAATCTTTGGTTTCCAATTTTGGCCACGCGCCAACTTATCTTGCGCTAGCTCTACGATCTGATGCTACTTGTACCATTTGTCAATACAAAAAAAAAATCAAAGATTTTATATATCCTGAAAAAAAATACATTTAATGTTGCTAGTACAGAAAATAATCATAGTGAATGTTTTTTGTATATCAATGAGTGAATGTAACATTATCATAAAAATCGCTAACAGTTCACGTACAATGGTCCGCATAGGACTAAGTGCGGAAACCATACTCAGACATAAGACAAAGACATCGCTAACAGTTGGCCATCCATATAACAAATACGGCCTCGTATGTGAGAAACAAAATAAATAATAAGAAATTGGATTTACACAGAGAATAATGCGCAAAAAAAATAACATTAATATTACTTTAAAAATTTTTACCTATAAGTAGACATTAATATTGAAACGAATGTAGCAATCCAAACCTTAGATCAGTCGTGCACTGGTGGTTATATCTGGGAACAGCCTTTCATACCGGGGCTGAGCTACCTTTCACTGGTGGTTATATCTGGGAACAGCCTTTCATACCGGGGCTGAGCTACCTTTCGGCGCTAACCCTGGCCCCAGTAGGCTTCGACCCAGCTGGGCCCCTGCTCTTGCTGACAACTCCTTGAGGCGCACTTCTGACGTTTTATAAGTGCCCATGTGCACTTATAAAACGTCAGAAGCTAGTGCACGGTTCCAAATTGGTCGTTTTCTATGGAGAAGAACCGGCAAGAACCTTTTTTCAAAAAAGTGGTTCATTTTACAATATTTATAGATATTATGTAAGAACAGTGGAGACTGCACACTAAAACACACAAAAAAACATAATAGAAAAGAAAGTAATTCTTAATAGGAAGTAATCTGAGAGTTCATGGAGTATACAGTGTTCTCACATTTACATTACAAAACAAAAAAGGGGCTATATAAAAAAAAGCAAAAAAATATAAATAATTACAGCCATCAATAAAATGTTAACAAAATAAATTATCAACGAATTTAAGAAAGTTGAAGTCTTAAAATTTTTAAATATATTGCAAAAGTAATGTGTTATATTATTATTAAAACAGAGCCTTTAAATTAAACTCTTTGAATGTCGTAATTAGAGACACAATAGAAAGACAATTAGGTACCTATGTCGGACTGTGTAACTTAAGACATTCGAAAGGTTAAAGCAATCGTACCTACACTGGTACAAAATAAAACAAAACTTATATAATTGTTTGCAAATTGTTACACATAAAAACAAAACTAAACAATTATCAATCTACTAATTATGATTTGTTTACCAACACGTTTCATAAAATATAAGCAATGGCACCTGAAAGTGCAGATGTAGGTATCAGTGACAGCTCATTCTTACAAATCTTATTAATATCTTAGTAATGCTAATATTAAGTATATTGCCAAGAGCGACAGTAAATGTAAAGCCACATGGTCAGTTATTATAAAAAACAAAATACACAACACGAACCCCAAAGATAATATTAAAGTTGACAACACTATACTTACAAAACCGGAATATATAAAACACTAAACGCCCAAATAAAAATCTAATTGTTAATTCAATGTACCTCAATCCAATGTCTGAAAGTGGGATAAGCCAGCAGATATTGCCGCTAAGCAATAAGTACTGCTTCTGAGGGTTACGATGAACTTAGCACCAAAATAATTAAGACCTGTGTTAATGAAATAAGGGGTTTTAACATATTTACCTATCGTTTTCACAGGGTGACAGGGTGTTTCCTAATGCCATAAAATATTCCATGTGAAGTCGATTTTTAAAAAAAGTGAAAAATGTAACATGGGAAACTATCGTTCTATAACATTAATACCCATCCTTTTAGTCTAAGATCCGATTAAGAACGACCTTCACCGGTCTGTTTAATGGATGAAATGTATTTTATTATAAATTTAGTGTATTAAATAATATAACGCGGGTGGATTGCCTAAGAAATTCCTGGCCATTATAGACGAACATTTAGATTGCAATGCACAGGTCAACTATGTGTGTAACAAAATAAATAAATTCGCATACCTACGCTTTTAAACAAATTAAGAAAGTAACCAATTTTAAAAAAGCTGTGATGTCTTACCAGGCATAGAGGAAGGTGGGGCAGCCTCATACAGTTTTTATATTTTGTCATATAGAATTTTCTCTGGTATCAATATCTGTATCGAGTCATCAAAAATTAATAGTCTTACTATCTGACTTTATATCAAAAATATGTGATTGTAGTAAATACACTTGTGCGGCTTTCTATAAAAGTTAAAACAAAAAATTAAAAATGTATGAATGTACCCCACATGCGGGGCACTTTCATTCTGAGTTGATGGCGTCGGGGCGGGTACTGGGCGGGTATGAGCCGATTAGGCGGTTTGACTGTTGTGTTCATTTAATTTCGGCCAAATGTTCAAGGGACTAAAAGCCTTAATATTTTTTAAATGATTAAATATTATACAAAATTCCCAAATCGTTTGACTTTTTAGACAGACTTTATTCAACGCCGACTATTAACTACAGGTCATTGAATTCGCTCAGCTGACGTTTTCTTAAAGAAATTAATTTCGTACATGCGTAAATAAATACGAGTTTTGAAAAAAAGGTAGTTTATTTTTTAACTAGCTTTTGCCCGCAGCTTCGCTCGCGTTAAATTTGGGGTAACACGGTTCCCCTTTCTGTGGGGGGTTAGTGAACTCCCCTTAGTGAACTCCACTGCGGGTGACGTAACCTACGACAAACTTATTATTTACGGTTGGTACAGTAATCGGGTCTAGGGATCGAACCGCAAAATTAAGTTTGTTTTTTATTGTATATACTTTTTCGGGATAAAAAGTACTCAGTGTGGTACCCAGGATATTAAAGAATAATTATACCTACCAAGTTTCATCGTAATCGAACCGGTAGTTTTTGCGTGATGCCTAAACAACAGACACACAAAAATTTTTTTAATCACATTTTTGGGTTCGGTGTCGGTCTAGTAACATTATGCCATTTATTTTTTTGATATTTTCAATGTACAGAATTTTCACTTCTACAGATTTATTATAAGTATAGATTTCTTTACAAATCAATAGTGTTTCATGTACTGGATCGACCCTCCACGAGATTAAAACGATTACAATTTAGCGGTGTATAAGTATATTTATCAGTTGTCTAATACTCATAGCACAAGCTCTGCTTAGCATGAGACCAGATGGAGTTGTGTGATATTTGTGGAATATTCTACACTAATTTTATAAAGAGGTAAAGTTTGTTTCTGTTAGTAGGAGATAATTGCTGAAAATACTGGTCCGATTGCTAAAATTTTTACACCGATAGAAAGCTGCTTTATTCCTGAATGACATAAGTACGTTATATTTCTATGTACGCGAGCGAAACCGCGAGCAAAAGCGGGTATTTTAAATTACTGTAGTTAAAATAAAATGGCCACAATTGACATTGATATTCCGCGCCTCTAGTGTGAGGCTGCGGTTCCACTGAGGCGGAGTGGAGTGGTGCGGAGCGGGGCTGAGCTGTGAAAAGAGGTTGGTGTTTCCACTGAAGCGGAGCGCGGTGGAGCGGAGCAGAGCTGGTCAAGACGCTAACTAAAATGAATGAATATGCGCGTGAGTGATCCGCCCCGCTCCGCACTGCCCCGCCCCGCCCCTCTCCGCTCCGCGTCGCCCCTCTCTCGGCGCTAGCCTAATCTAGCCTGTTTTCCCGATGTTTTAAACAATTCCGCCCCTCTCCGCCAATGCTGTTTCCTTTGAAGCGGAGTGTAGAAGAGATTTGGATTTTAAGCCATGTGATTGGTGAATCGCGGCACAGCTCGTATCTGCTCTGCTCCGTTCCGCCTCAGTGGAACCGCAGCCTTAATGGGTAAAAAGGTTGAAGGGTTCAGAAATGAAACTCTTTAATTTTCAAGCACTACTCTTTATTAGTACATCGTGCCCACAGCTGGCCCCGCCCAGCAGCGCCAGCAGCTCGCCCCCGCTGAGCAGGCGCACGCTGGCGGCGGCGCCGGAGCTGCGGTACACCTCGTACCGCGGGGGGGACTCCAGGCACGCCTTGCCCGCCACCACTATGTAAGGATAGCCCAGTCTGGGGACGGTAATGTAATATTTAGACATACAACATCACGCTTCGATCTAAAAATTTAGTTTCAACACTTTTAACCGACTTTAGGGTTCCGTAACTCAAAAAATAAAACTGAACCGTTATAGGATCACTTTGTTGTCCGTCTGTCTTGTTGAGACCCTTTATCTCCGGAACGCGTGGAGGTATTTTTTTATTTAAGGTTTTATTGTTCCTTGTAGAGCATATAAAATCTATTGAAATTAAAAAACACATAACATTCAATTTTTAATGTTGTATTACTAAACAATATCTACAACATTCATTTACATTAACCTAATAAATATCTTATAACTCTATTAGCTACTGAGGGCGTCAAAGCGTTGAGGTATCGAGTTGAAATTAAAACCATATACTCAGATCTGCGGTCCCTTAAAGCTGTGAAAAAATCAAACTTCTGCGTTAACGAAAAAAAAAGATATGGCCGCTTATGTCGCAAAAAACGTGTATTTCGACACTCTTGCGGTAATCAAAATTCATAGGGTATTTTCCGTTGACCTAGAATCCTGAAATTTGGCATGAAGCAAGGTCTTATGGCACAAGTATAGGAATAAATCTGAAAACTGTGAATTTGTAGTTACATCACGAAAAAAAAATATTTTTTGCTGCTGGCGGTGCCACGCGCGCGCACTAAGTTACTGAGCGAGGCGCCTCTGACGCGCGCGCTGCGCACGCTCAACCTCATAGCGGACGACGTGGATATATTTTATTGTATTTTGAGTGAATTCACTAAGATAGCACTTTTTAAAATTTGTTATGGAACCTAGTTTGTAAGTTTAGTAATAAGAAACCTCAATATCGATTTGGACTAGTCTGTAAGGATATTTTTGGGAATAAAAATAAATAAATAAATAAATTTTGCGTTTCGCAAAAACTCAATTCGGGAATTGAACTGTTTTCATACGTAAGTTTGTACGGAACCCTTAGTGCGCGAGTCCAACTCGCACTTGCCCAGTTTTTTTATAGGGTATGTATCCAAAAACGTAAATAAGAAGTTCTTCATAGTCTGTAAATATCGAAAATAAGCATACAGGATTCTGGATATAGAAAGGCTAAGAGGAGAGTCCTCAAGAAACATCTAAAAAGTAAAAAAGGTACTTTATTTTTTAATTTTATCTTTACAAATCGATAGTGTTTCATGTACCGGATCGACCCTCAACGGGATTAAAACGATTCAAATTTAGCGGTGTAGATAATAAATATTTTTTCATGTATAAGTGGAATAACGGAATGGAGGCCTTTGCCCTGCAGTGGGACACAACGGGCTCATAATAATAATAATAATAATAAAGAAAGAAAGCAGTACTCCTAGACACGGCGCGTATTGTCCGGAGGTTCCTCTCTCAGGAGCCCTGACCGCCGCAACAGGGACCCTGTTCCCGATGCCGGTGGGCTACTATTTTTTATATTTTTAAATGTTTTTTTTTAATAATTTTTTTTTAGGGAATATTTAAAAATATAATATAATATGTATTAAAGTTATATAAATAATGTATATTTTACTATTGGATCTAAAAAAAACCGGCCAAGTGCGAGTCGGACTCGCCCATGGAGGGTTCCGTAGCAGCAAGTAACATAATATAAAAGTTCTTGTAGTTCGTTGTAGCTTTGATCGATGTTTTAATAATAGTGTATTTTTTTAGATTTATGACGTATTAAAAAAAAACTACTTACTAGATCTCGTTCAAACCAATTTTCGTTGGTAGTTTGCATGGTAATGTACATCATATATTTTTTTTAGTTTTATCATTCTCTTATTTTAGAAGTTACAGGGGGAAGGGGGGACACACATTTTACCAATTTGGAAGTGTCTCTCGCGTAAACGATTCAATTTAGAAAAAAATGATATTAGAAACCTCAATATCATTTTTGAAGACCTATCCATAGATACCCCACACGTATGGGTTTGATGAAAAAAAAATTTTTGAGTTTCAGTTCTAAGTGGACCCCCAATATTTATTGCTATTTTTCTATTTATGTGTGAAAATCTTAATGCGGTTCACAGAATACATCTACTTACTAAGTTTCAACAGTATAGCTCTTTTATAGTTTCGGAAAAAAGTGGCTGTGACATACATACGGACGGACAGACAGACAGACATGACGAATCTATAAGGGTTCCGTTTTTTGCCATTTGGCTACGGAACCCTAAAAACATCTAAACAACCATCGCAAGTTATTTAACAGCTACATTTATCAGAGCCTCTATATAATTCTAGTTACCTTTCGGCCATCATGAGTCTCTTGCCTATGGTGAGGTGGTGTCTATCGTCGATGATGACGTCATCGTCGTGTGTCTCTGATATCCCCTCGTACAGCCGGTTGATTTCGTCGACGCCATGCGACTGCCATTCTTTTGAACCTTCCTGTCAACGAAATAAGGTTGATTTTAGAATACGTTATAGCGGGCTAGGGACTGTAGATGACAAGAATATCTTCAAGGGGATGCATCGTGCGGTCGGCGAGCAATAGGTAGCTCGCTATCCGGAACGAGCCCAAGTCGTCGCGGTGCGCAATGTTCCCGCGCACCTCAAGGAGCTGTCAGCAACAGCAGGGGCCCAGATGGGTCGAAGCCTACTGGGGCCAGGGTTAGCTCCGAAAGGTAGCTCGGCCCCGGTACGAAAGGCAAGAAGGAACGGGGTGGGTTTTTTAATCAGTAAGAGTCTGACACTATCTCCCGCTCCGCCTAATGGCGAGGGATGTCATTTGGATGATTTTTACCCACCAAGGGGATGCATCGTCAGAACTCATTATGAAGTTCAATCGTATACAACGCATTCCTAATAACAATAGGATCGATTGCCATGTTGTGACCTCACGTCATACTGTCAAATCGAAGAAATTGGGTAGGGTGAACAAAACAAGATGTTTTTAAAATTTATTTACGAATCGTGAACAAAAAACGTCCAGTTCTTCATTTTTGCTCATCTCTGCGTCACTGTGCGAAGTGTCTGAGTAGTGGCAAATTGAAAAAGAAGGGGATTTGTTCATAACAATGAAAATAAGAAAGAAAATAGTTTTTTTTTTAAATAATTAAGACTTGAAACAATATATTTTAGCTTATTTATATTAAGGCTTATAGTCCCTTGAATCATCTGGCCAAAATTATGTGGACGCACCTCTCGCACCCGCCTAGGCGGCAGTACGCAAATCTGTGCATTTATTTGCGGCCAACAGCGCCCGGAAAGTGCGCGGCTGACCTTTAAATCAATTTTCTTTGCCAAATATTGATTGATTTACATATGCAATGTTCACTTTGAAGAATATTTAACCATCAATTTTTATGTGTAAAATGTTTCTAAAGGTCCAAGCCGTTTCGAAGGAGTAGGGAAAAGTTGCAAAAAGTTGCGAAATTGCTAAATATTTTTTTTAGACAAAAGTATTAATCGCACGAAAAAATCAAATGTTGATAATGTTGTTTATGAATCTATAATAAATATATATTTTTTTCAAACCTATTAACCTGGCCGTTACCGAGGAGTAGGCTTCAGAAAGTCACTGTTTTATGGCTCTTTTCGGGCGCTTGGGCCTTAAACAAATGTTTTTACTTCACCTGGATTTAACTAAGACGTAGTAATACAAAGAAAAAACAGCCCATTATTGATTCGCAAATAAGTTTGTGTTGCACACCGTACTTTTCACTCAATATTTGACAGATCGAGGTTGTTGACTTTCGTATTCGTAATTGGAACGCATAGTATGGAGTACTGAGGCCCTACCACGAAGGCCGCATTCGTCAGACAACTAACATCCTAATGCTCCAGCCGCCGAGACCCCGACCCTGATTACCAGCCACGGTAGACGCGGGCTCGCGGACGTCGAGCACTAGGTAGCTCGCCGTTAGCTCACTGTCCGGCCGTCCGGTAACTGTCCGGACCAAGCCCAAGTCGTCGACGGCGCGCACTGTTCCCGCGCGCCTCAAGGAGTTGTCAGCAACAGCAGGGGCCCAGCCGGGTCGAAGCCTACTGGGGCCAGGGTTATCCGAAAAGGCGCTCGAGCCCCGGTATGAAGGCTAGAAGGAACGGGGTGGGTCTTTTAGTCAGTAAGAGTCTGACACTATCTCCTGCTCCGCCCAAGGGCGGGGGATGTCAATGCATGATTTTTTCCCACCATAAAAAAAAAAAAGGTAGCTCGCCGTCCGACATCTGGTAATCGACCGGACCGAGCCCCAGTCTTCGACAGCGCGTAGTGATCCACATGCTCCTCAAAGAGATGTCAGCAAACCGTAGGAGCCCAGCAGGGACGACGCCCGCTAGGACCGCAGGATTTTCTGAGAAGCGTTGACTCAAGCCTATTCCTTACTGGATAGCGGCGAGCTACCCATATCTTGTTGTCCGCAAGCCTGTGACTCTCGACGCCTGGGGTGTCTTCTGCACATAATACCTTAGGTCCTATAATGATAACACTATAGGGCGCGATGGCTGCGGGCCACCGCAGACTCTTTTCACTGGATAACGCTTCTAAACTGGCCGCTAATAATCTGCAAATGAAGTAAATCAGCATTACTAACACGTAGATCGGGCGGTGAGGGTGCTTGATGCGCTTGCATCGCGTCATATAGACGTAAGTTAGCTAAGGTATAGCAAAATACAGAGTTGAAATGTGTTAGATAGAACAACGAAATCTTGAAGGTTTGTTTTTGGCACATGTACCTAGACCATGACGTTTAAAGTAAGATTGTTTTAATCTTGTTTCAGTGTGGGTAAGAGACAGAGCTATACAGGTTGTCTAGCGCCATCTCTTACCCACACGGAAACAAGATTAAAACAATCTTACTTTGAACGTCATGGTAACCCCGTATGTTGTGTAAAAAGTCATAGATCAAAAGTAGTTTAGGAAGCTAGTAATACTGTCCTGCAAGGTGCTTCGTGCATCCAAAAACATGCTTCTTCAGATTCCTTCTCACCGTACTGGCTTTATGTCCAATTCTTACGCTGTTTCCACCATAAAACTCTGGAATTTACTTCCCCTTGACATCAAAAAAGCCGAAAGCAAATTTTCCTTCAAACGTAAAATTCGGAACTACTACTTGAAGTCCTCTCAACCTTAGTTTGTTCTTCGTCAGAATTGTTATTAAGTTCTCTTTAAGATTTGATATTTTTCATAGTATTTATTAGTTTATTATTTTAGCATATTTATGTATTTTATTATATATTATATATAAATAACTTATTTTTTTTCCGTTTTCATTAATTGTTATTTGTTTATTGTGCAAACCTACCACAGTGATCTCTTTTTTAACCCAAAGGTTGACTGGGAGAGAATGCCTTGTTGCATTAAGTCCGCCTATGTACCACTACTGTACATGAAGTTTAAATAAATAAATAAATAAATAAGGTTGTTGGTGTTATACAAATAACCTTGTAATAATATTTTTTTTAATAATAATAATTATTATTAAAAAAATAATAATAATAACCCTGTATACCAAACCATGGCGTACTGTTCACGGACGCACTAGTTTAAATCATGTAAAAAAAAAATAAGGCGAATCGGCCGCATCGCGTTGAATTCGCATAAACAGGACACCACGTAAGTGTGATTACAGTAAACATACCTGGTGACTCCAATCCCGTAGCAGGACATGATGAGAGGCCGCGGCGCCCCGCTGGAGGGAGTGTAGAGGGCCGAGAGGGGCTCGCTGTACTTGCTGCCCAGGATGAACGTGTGGCCCACCTGTTGGCCAAACTCTACATTACTTACAGCATAAGCAGCTTTAATAGCAATAGCAATTTTAATATTATTTTATGTTGTGGTATATTGTGTTGCTTGCGCCGAATAAATGCTATTCTATTCTATTTGAGATTGACTTATTAGCACTCGTAGCATACAGACGTGCTCGGTAGCAATATTTAATTTTATAAAATAACATCAGTGACCTTCTTTTTGCATACATTTTTTGCTTAGTGCGTAGTTTAGTAAAGACAATGAAAACTTAGAATAAGTGAACTAGTTATAAATAAAATGGACAACAGCCCCTTCTCAAGAGATCGAGCGAATCTCTCCGCATCTCCAGCGAAGACGATGACCCAAAATCCAGCCCAATCTGATGCCTCAATCGAACCTGTTTCAACATCCGAGATACAAAGATGGATGTCAGCCATTGAGCACCATTTAAACGAGGTTTGTTCTATTGCCTCCGATGGCAAACTCAACTCGGAGCAGAAATTGAAAATTTCAACCTTGTGCCGTAAAATAGGATCTGGCACCTCACAGATGGCAGTCCTATATCAATCCTTGAAGCAGAAAGCAATCCAAGAGCGCATCCTCAATGAAGATCTGATGGAAAAGTGCCACTTGACAGACCACATCTTGGACCTCACGAAGACGATTAAGGACTCCGGTACTGTTTCGTTTGCCGACATGGTGAAAAAGGGGACAAATGATTTCGTTCGACCAACCAATTTAAACTCCGTGGCCATATATCCTAATAACAAATTGAAGTCCAGTGATGAAACAAAAGTCCTCGTGCAAAAGATGATACGACCAGATCAAGTCAAGTTGCATATACGTGGTGTCCATAAAACTAAAAACGGAGGCGTCATAATTAGTACGGAGACGAAAGATGACGCGGATAAAATTAAGCACGCAGTCCTGCAATCTGAATCTGGCCTTACCGCCGACGAACCTAGCAAGCGCAAACCCCGGATTGTAGTTGTAGGAGTGCCGTCTTCTTTGACCGAAACTGAAGTCTTCAGGTACATTTACGAACAGAATGTAGCCGAAAAGTTTCCGACGATTGCCATGGATTCCTTTTTGACCATGGTTAAATTAAGTCACAAATCGGGGAAGAAAGACTTGCATACTTGTAACTACGTTCTTGAAGTTCCAGCCAACATACGAAGAGCTCTAATTTCCCAGACAAGGATTTTCATAAATTGGACTTCCTGCCCTGTCAGGGACTTCACCCTGGTTACGAGATGCTACAAATGCCAGCAGTATGGACATGCAGCAAAAACCTGTAGAGAAGTCAACTCGACGTGCGGCCACTGCAGTGAGACAGGACACTCGATGTCTGAATGCGCAAAGAAGGCGGACACACCGAAATGTGCCACTTGCTCTCGTTTCAAAAAGCCTTCCAACCATAAAACAGGAGACGCTGAGTGTCCTGCTAGAAAAATAGCGGAGTATAGATACATTAACTCTATCGATTATGAGGGCGCCTAGAGCGTCATACTCAAGGCCAGACTTCCGTGTAACGCTTACTGCTGATACAAATTCCAGTGTGTTGACCTACAAACCATAATTTTTCTTATTATTTTAGCATATTTGTCCAATGTAAACATAACTCTTTAGAATTAACGCAACCTCGACTTTAACCCAATTACTAATTCTGCTGACGCAAAATCATATGTGTGTAACTAGAGAATAAAGTGCAAGAAACAGTTTTAGAATATAAAATAACATATTGTGACCTTTAGTGTTTAAGTAAACTAAGTATATAACATTATAAATAATTTAATCATATTTTTCACTACTTATAGACTTTTTAAATATTGTTATCAATAGTATTGTCCTAAAAAACTATAATGTAAGAGCTTCTACCGCCTGTGATACAGGTTTATCCTAGTACAGGCACATAACATAGCATTTACCTTTGTAATTACTCTTAAGATTTTATGTAACCATTTTACCAAATGTTATTCTGAATAAACATATTATTATTATTATTATTATTATTATTATATTATTATTCTATTCTTTAAACTGTTCCCACTGCTGGGACTCAGGCCTCCTCTCTAAATTTTAATACATAAAAGTTACCTACATCGATAGACTTCACGATTTTATATGTATATTGAAATTGTAACAACGCCAACCTTGTCGTCCTGGATGAAGAGGACGAGAATGTGGAAGACTTAACACCATATGCCGTCTCCACCTCCAGAAAACATTATTCCTCCTTCTCCACTCCCCCCACTGATCTAGACTGAATGAAACCTGGTCCTTCCAAAAGGGCGAAAGTCTGTGGACTTCGTACCGCATAACAGTCAATAAATGTAGTATATCTTTCGACATAGTCAACCGATTGCGATGAAACAAAGCCTAAGTAGTACATCAAGTTACACACAATTTTGATGTATAAAAGTTATTTACATCGATTTCGTGATGCGCGCACAACTAAAAACCTGTACAGGTCGCGCGATGAATCAAGATCGCTCGGCAAAAGTGGAAGGGGCACGCGCAGTAGTAAGGTCTATTTGGCGACGTGCGGGCGGGTGTGCGCCGACGGCGACACGTCATTGGTAGATAGAGTCGCTCTTCAATTCCCGCGTTGCGTTCACGCGTCTCATTGGATACTGTTGTACTTGGGTACTGTTGCGTACAGCTTGTGTTATCGTATTAGTAATACGTAGTGGTAAAAAAAAATGGTTAAAAATAAAGTTTTAAAACGGCTAGCCAGAAAAATGTTTTACGACGTGAATTTTTACGTTAAGAAAGAAACTAACGAAATTATTTTATTTTAATTTTAATTTTAAAAATTTAAATTATTCTGAATTTACCTACTTACAAGATAAATTACAAGCAAAAACTAGTGTTATTATAAGTTATGTTAGTAAGGTTCAAACATACGAAATTAAAAATAAAATCCTAACATACTAAGAATTTCTGTGCGCAATTGTACACATGCGCCGATTGCCCCCACTACTTTCACCGAGCGATCTTAATTCACCGCGCGACCTGTACACATTTATTATATGTATAGTATAGATAGATTATACACTGCTAAATTGTAATCGTTTTAATCCCGTGGAGGGTCGATCCAGTACGTGAAACACTATCGATTTGTAAAGATTAAATTAAAAAATAAAGTGCCTTTTTTTCAAAACTCGTATTAATTTACGCACGTACGAAATTAATTTCTTTAAGAAAACGTCAGCTGAGCGAGTTCAATGACCTGTAGATAGTTTGTACGCAACGCCGACTATGACAACGTGTTTCATGTACCGGATCGACCCTCCACGGGATAAAAACGATTAAAATTTAACGGTGTATACTTAAAAATTTGCTTATATTCAACGATTAATTTATTGAAAATGAACACAAAGAACAAGACAAACTTAAATCTAAAACAAATACAATAGGCGGCTTTATCGCATTCCGTGGTCTCTTCCAGGCAGGGGCGCCGACTCCATGGGTGCCCATGAGAAATAAACAGTGAGTGCAGAGCACCCCTGAGAATAGACATCAAGAAACAGATCAGTAATCGACCTTTTAAGTTTTTTTAAAAACTAGTTTCATTTTTATATAATGGTTTCATTTAATTTTTTTATGAAACATAGTTAAAAATTAAGTACGCTGTACGTAAGTTGGATATTTATTTATTTGTCGATCGATCAGTGTGCATTTCTCTCCTCACACTTCGCCACTTTTTCGAGTCATCAAATGAGTATGAGCACCTATGAGGTTTTCTAAAAGCCGGCGCCCCTACTTCCACGGAAGAGATCGCGGAATGCGATAAGGCCGTTACACTTTTTCGGTTGTGATCTCTATTATATTAACAACATGAACCTCACCTCTATACTACTCCTGGTGTCCGTGTCCGCCCCACACTGCGCACACTTGTCGGTACTGTCCAGCGTCCCATACGAACAGCGCGAACAGATGGACAACTGATCTTCTCCCGCGGACGCTGGTAGCTGCCACTCGTGCGACACCGAGCCACCCATGTCGCCTGACGGGGCTGTGACTGGAAAGAAAGAAAGAAAACAGTTATTTGAGACTCGCACAGGACAAACAACAATAAAATAAAAAATAAATTACTATATCTATAAATACTTAACTTAAAATAAAAAATAAAAGAGTGCGAGGCCAAAAAGGTTCCTATCTCAGCATATACTGTGATTCAAAAGATCGTCTCAGACAAATCTGCGTAATTCTAATGTGATTTGACCATTACGTATTTGCTGTATGGACTTTAAAAGAGACTATGACCTATATGTGTTTCTTCTCAGGGTAGTCAGCTAGGAAACACCGACCTCATCTAGTTTAAACTGACAAAAAAAAAATTGACGTATAAAAGTGTCTTTTAAAACCTATTTGCAAAATAAATAACATTTATCATTTACCATATCAAACAAAAAAAAAAAAATAAAAAATAAAAAAACCCGACTGCGTAAAAAATTCTTTAAATAAAAACTGAAAAGAAAAATAAACAAGTTCAGTCCACAGTTCAGCAACAGTCGGGACCCACATTAGATAGAATGATTTTAGTCTAGATTATTTTAATGGGATGGACTGTTGCTGAACTGTGGAAAATGTCCAACCCTATTTAACCGCCTACGTCGGATATATCCGACAAACACTCTCGCGTTTATCCCGCCAGGGTCGCACATACACGACCAAATACTCTATCTCGTCAGGTCTTCTGTCACCTATGGGGATTGAAGAGCTAGACGAGATGGGGTACCCAGTCACAAACGCACGACACTGGCGTATAGGACGCGAAAGTCCTCGTCGGACAAATCTGACGCGGGCGATTAACGGGTAAAATAAACGCAGGTGTGAAGACGACGAGTAATGAGTAGCTCGCCGTCCGCCAGCTCTATTACTATTATGTACGGACAGTTGCAGTCTCCTGAACAGCTCGATATAGACGTAAGTGAAAGTAATAATAATCAATTTATTTCAGGCAACATGTACCCATATCATAAATACCTTATAGACTAACATACATAATTACTTATAATAAATCATTAAAAAGTAAACAAAAAAGTAAGTAAGTACTTAGTCATTATTAAGTGTGGTACACGGTGGGAGTGCACTGTCCAGTGCGTACAACTCTCACCAATCTCTATCTACGGGCAGCTGCAGCCTCTTGAACAGCTCGGCAAAACCTTGCTTGACAGTGAGGTACACGGTGAGAGTGCACTGTACAGTGCATACAACTAGAGTCAGCAACTATAGGCAGCTACAGTCTCCTGAATAGCTCGCTATAGGCCCGCATGACAGAGCGGTACACGGAGAGAGTGTACTGCTCATTGCGAACAACTCTCACTTACCTCTATGTACGGGAAGCTGCAGCCTTCTGAACAGCTCGGAATATGCCTGCGTGACAGTGCGGTACACGGTGAGAGTGCATGGCTCAGTGTGTTAAACTCTCACTTACCTCTACGTACGGGTAGCTGCAGCCTCTTGAACAGCTCGGTATATGCTTGTGTGACAGTGCGGTACACGGTGAGAGCGCAGTCCTCGGACGTGTGGATACCGTAGGCGTCCAGCATGGAGAACTCTCGGGAGCGGAGGAGGCCGTGCTTGGGGCGGTGCTCGTCACGATATTTGTTGCTTATCTGAATAGAAATTGATGAAATTGTAAAATATAAAGAGATGTTCTGTACCGCCATCTATGGCGCCATATAGGAATTAAAATTCATAATCCTGCAACGCAGTATAAGGTGATTATCACATTGCCACGCACCCGTGTCTTAACGTCGCTTGTAAGTATCTCCGTTTGTATAGAAAACACGCACATCCCAACACACCGAAAATGCATCCACGCGCGTTCATGCAAATCACGCGCCTACATGCGGAAAAGAAATATGCAATAACGCGCGTGGGGGCGGGGCCACACGTACGATGATGCAGATCTGCACTCGCGCAAGTACGCGCGTAGGTGCGCTGACACGCAACATACAGCGTGATGCGCGGCAGTGCGATAACCGCCAAAGAGTTCTCAGAGAGAAATATATAAGTATGTTTATCAGTTGTCTAGTACGCATGACACAAGCTCTGCTTAGCTTGAGACTAGAAAGCGTTGTGTGATAGTTGTCGAATATTATTATAATTATATTATCGCTCATTTTGGCGACGCTTGGGGGAGGCCTATTTATTTATTTATTTATTGGAACTTCATGCAACACACAGGTACAAAGGCGGACTTAATGCCTTAGGCATTCTCTACCAGTCAACCTAGGGTGGTGAAGAGAAAACATGGCAGGTGCACAAAAAAAAAACAACAAAAAATGGATTATTAAGAAAAATAAGGGTACAAATGTATATATAAATAAAATAGACATACATATATATTTAGTATAATATATACCTACATATATATTTAAATTTATATAAAGTAGAAGAAGGGGGGTTTTGAAACGACTCCGCTATTTGTTCTGAAAGTAATGCCGCAACTTTCGCTTAAATGCATACTGACTGGTGGCCGTCCTGATGTCGAGAGGAAGCGCATGCGGCGGTTGGCGCCTATGCCCAACAGTGGACATCTTTCGGGTGAAATGATGATGATGATGATGATGATGATGATGATGATGATAGTACCTGATACAGTAATAGTGGTAGTTGTTTATAAGACAGCGGTCCCACGTCAGCTAACAGATCAGCTATGGCCTCTTCATGTGTCTGAAAAACAGAAAGACACATTGTAAGACTGATTTATAAGTTAAATCTTTTGGGTTATGAGGCGCAGTGGATTTTAAAATATACAATTTTATCTATACATAGTATAGCGAGCGAGTTTGCGGACGACGAGCAATAAGTAGGTCGCCATCCTGCCATCTGGTAATCGTCAAGACCGAGCCTGAATCGTCAACAGCGTGTACAGTTGTCATCACGGATCTTGAGCGGTTGCGCAGAAGTCAAATATTCGGTCTCTTTAGTGGTGCGAAGTGAGAAGCGAGGACGGGGAATGTCAGTGATTGGCTCGCCGCGCCATCGCGTCATAGACGTCACTCCTAATTCGTTCCCTGCGTTGCTGCATGTATCTAACAACGAAGACGATTGGCTCGCCAATGTATGGATAGCGATCCCCACTCTGACGCCGAGCGCTCAACATCCATTTTGGTAACTGTAGTGTTCCACGCATACCTCAAAAAGTTGTCAACAACACGCAGGGTCGAAGCCTACTGGGGCCTGGGTTGGCTTCCGAAATGGAAATCCAGGACCCTGGAACGCGACGCAAAGAAGGAACATAGAAGTGGGTTTTAGTCTGTAAAAGTCTGACTTGCCATCGCGCTTTACCCTAGAACGCGAGACGAACGGCTGGACGATCTCCCATCATAAAATAAAATATAACCGACTTCAATGTTAAAAAACGTAGTGTTTCTATAATAGTTTCGTCTCTTCGTTATTTAACACTGACTTCCGAAATTAAAGTTATTTTATACTTTTCAGTGTTTTTTAACATTGAAGTCGGTTATATTTTTTTTGTAAAAACTTTTTTAATTTACACTTTTTAGTTATGGTACCACCACTAAAAAGTACCTCTCAGACAAACTTAAATAACTTATAGCCACAGTGCATCTCATAACGATTCTAATAATCCCAAACACGGTTACGTTACATTAATTAACCTTCTAGGTTCATTATCAGATCAGTTCGATACATCCCCCCCCCCTTTTCTGTCAGTCTATCAGTCAGTCATCGACTACACGTATAAACAAAGCAACTTGTAACCACAGTTCTGCTGTGATCCTATGAGGAGTTCTGTTCCATATCTTCGAAGTTCATGATCAGATCATAACAATATTTCTATGGAACCAACTTGGAAGCATAGCCTTTCAATCAAAAATTATTTTCAAAATCGGTCCACAATTCACCAAGATATCGGTGAACATACAAAAAAAAGCATACATTCAGCTGAACATAGAACCTCCACTTTTTCGAAGTCGGTTAAAAAATAAACATGTGGAGTCGCAGGTACCAGCCCGACATACAATACTAACAGGTGCCAACAAATACGTCTTTCCATGCCTGTCCTCCATCTTCATCAACTCCGGTCCGATCTCCTGCAGCCGTCCTGTCCTCTCCCATAGCGCAGCTGCAGTGACTGAGGGTACAGACATGCGTTGACCACCGGCCGCTTCTATGCAGGACCTACAATTCAAATAGTGCAAAGGAGTTACGATTCATTGTTTCCTTTTTATTATATAATGTTTTTGACTTCGATACTAAGGGTCTAAACAGATGGACTGCATTTCAACTGCAATCCAACTGCAAATTGCAGTTTAAGTGCAGTTTGAATGCAGTTGACACGACTGCAATAGAACTGCAAACAAGACTGCAATAGAACTGCAAACACGATTGCAATAGAACTGCAAACCAAACGTGCGGTCGGATTGCAGTCGTGTGAACTGCACACCGACTGCATCCGAACTGCACATAGACGGGAGGGCGGAGCGTGCGGGCGGGTATGATATAATGCAGTTGAAATGCAGTCCGTCTGTTTAGACCCTAACTCGTTTAAGCCATATATTCGTATGAATAGTTCCATTACAATATGGATGTAATAATGTTTTTGCAGTACATTCTTCTTCTTCTTGGCAAACTTCGCTGAGGTAGACAACACTACAATAACATTCTCAGCTCCAATTGGAGGGTGCGGAACAGAGAGTAAAGTCCCACATGCTCCATTGAAAAGGGAGGATCCTCCGACCAGATGGGGACCAATTGTGACTGGTGGGCAACTGCCCGATAGATGATTTCGGGCTGGCATATATATTCGCGCGGAGAACTTTACCTGCGCGATAAAGGATTTCGTATTTTCTTTGTAGTTCTTATGTGGCGCCATAGATGTCATAAAATAAGGATTACATACCTGATCTGTATCTCCAACTTGTCAAGTGCTCTGCGTGCGAGGGGGAGTATGGTGAAGAGGCCGGCACCAGTGGGCCGGATGAGACCGCATTCTAGGAGCAGCTGGAATGGTTGGATGATCTTGTATAGTTTCACAGTTGTATAATTAACTAGATAATAGTAGAATCTAGTTTTATCCTCACTCAGGGAAATCTACACTAACATTATAAAGAGGTAAAGTTTGTTATTCTGTTTTTTTGCTTGTACGAAGTAATCTTCAGAGATTACCTAAGTACTACGCGTTCCAAATGAGAATAGGACCGATTCCTATGTTTTGACGTCTCGTCGTACTGTCAAATCGAAGAAATTTTGGCAAAATTGAAGAACTTAGAGATGAGTAAAATTGAAGAACTGGATTCTGATTAAACTTTTTTCGTTCACAGTTCATAAATAAATTAAATTTTTCGTAAATTAAAAAAAAAATCATTTCCTCGATTTGACAGTAAATCGTGACGTCACAATATGACGGGCGATCCTATTCTTATTTGGAACGCGTTGTACTGGTCCGATTGCACTATTGTGCCTCTAATTACGGTATTCAAAAGGTTAATAGCAGGTATGAGAAAACAGTTGAACAGACAGATTAATATTTTAGAGGTAAAATTACAATGATATGTACTTAATATATTTATTTTTGTCAGGACCCTAGAGTTTTGAACCTTTGGAAGGGGTACGAGGGGCCAAAGCCAACTCGCAGTGGCCCTATAGATACCTTTCGGGGAATGTGGCACCAACCGGTGATCCTTGTATGCGCTATGCTAGTGCAATCTAGGGCAAATCTTGATTAGAAAGAAACTATTGTGATATAATTATGGAAAACAACGATGTTTTGGGCGACTTTAGTGAACTATGTTAATACCATGCTATGGCTCTTGCCTGAACAATGTTGTTAATCATCATCATCATCAGCCTTTTTAATGTTCCCACGGTTGGGAATCAGGTCTCCTCTCTAGGAGAGGGAATGGGCCGTAATCCACTACGCGAGCCCAGTGCGGGTTGATGAATGTCACGTCTTTGAATTTATTGAAGTTATTAATATAAATCGATGAAAAGGCAGGGTGATTTGTCCACTCAATAAAAGACCAAACTATTCAAACTATTGTTGATATAAACTTTTACCTTTTGACTTTTGCATGTGATTTCAGTATTCTTAATCTTGGCATTCTTCGGTATTGTAATGACAGGTTGAAATATCCTCGATAAGTAACGCATTTTGTTTCAAAATAATATTTTCTGTCAAGGTTTCCCTCACAAACTATACTGTGTTCCTTTTCTTGATTTTTTAGGTTACCGCAATCAGCTGGGCTTCTAAACGTCAAACTTGCGTCAAACTGCTAACGCTACGTTTAGTAGCTTCGCAGTATTGATTTTCACAGTTTGAGCTTTCAGGTACTTTATTTAAACTGTTGACAAATAAAAAATGAGAAAATATGCAATTAATTATTTAATAATAAACAGAAAATTCAATAAATTTTATTTTTCTTAAATGATACACAGAATTAACCTTTAAGTATTATCATATTATAAGCAACTACTAAACGTAGTATGATCAAGCTGGTGAGTATTGAGGGTAAGCAGATCAGACCTCTTCATCACGCAAAATCCGTTACCTATTTAACCTTTCAATCGTGGAAATTACAGACACAATTGAAAGACAATAGGTGCGCGAACGCCGGCGTTCGCTTGGGGTTTAATGAATCAAGCCAACTAATTTAATTAATATCACTAGTACGGCATTATATTTTGTATTTCATTTCTTGTTTAACTCCATTCAGCTGGCATGCATCAAGTATATGAGAAACAAGTAGATTGCGTCTGAGATGGTCTTTTACGGAAAGAACTATACAGGCACGGGTAGTTTACATTTTAATAATGTTACTTAAATAAATTTAAAGCCTCTCTAAATAAATAATATATTATTTTATCATTGAGCACCGGATGCCTACGCAAAATAAACGAGCTACAAAACCAACATGTAAACAAATTGACACATATAAGTTGACAGGCACCGCAGCTACAATAAACTACTAGAGAGATTTAATAATAAGGTTAAATCATATATAAGAGCCATATAGATTAGTACCTGATAGATGGTCTTTCGAGAAATGAACCACACAAACACGGAACGTTTACATTTTAATATTGTTACCTTCTCCAAATATTTAAAACAATATATTTATCGGTGAACATAGAACGCCTACACAAAATAAATGAGCAACCAACATCTACTAAAGTGACACATATTGGAGGCGCCGCGGGCCCGCGGCTACATCAAACTACGTAGCGGTGTAGTAATAATGGTCAAATTCAAACAAAACATGCAGATTAGTAGATGGTCTTTTGAGAAAACAACCATACAGATCCAGATAGTTTATACTGTAATAATGTTACTTACTTACCTTCTCCACGTTCAGTTCCCTTCAAAATGGTTGAGCTGAGTGAGACTGATGCACGTCACACGTGACACGTGTATTGCTCGTGAACGGGCGCCGTCAGTTGAGACTGGTCATCTCTTAGCTGCCAGTGATTTAATTCAATTTCTATTTTTTTATTGTTATGTACTTATCTTCATTGTACTCACATAATAGAAACAACAAGAAATATGTAACGAAGATTAATATAACTCATAATATAATTTAAAAGAGTGGAGTGGAGTTTCTTGCACGTTCTTCTCCATAGAGATCTACGCTTTGGAACGTGCAATTTATCTTGACTTGTCAAAATGTCGGTCAGCCAAACAGGCTGACCGACATTTTGACAATTCTAAAGTGCCTGTAATTAGAAACGTTTATTTCAAATAATCGTTTCTGATTTCACATAATAATTTTAAACAGACTTTATCACTGGGAAGGAACAATACGCCTACGCAATATAAATGAGCAACAAAACGAACATCTACTAAGTTGACACATATAAGATGGCAGGCGCTGCAGCTAAACCAAACTACTAAGTAGTGGTGTAGAAATATGGTCAAATTCTAACAAATCATAAGAAACATGTAGATTATTAGATGGTCTTTTAAGGAAAGAACCATACTAATAGTTTATATTTTATTAATCTTACTTACCTTCTCCAAAAAGTTAAAATATACTTTATCACTAGGAAAGTAGGAACAGAACGCCTACACAAAATAAATGAGCAACACAACGAACATCTACTAAGATAAAACATATAAGCTGGCAGGCGCTGCGGCTAAACCAAATTACTTTTATATAATTATGTATTAAATGTAGCAGTGTAGTAATAAAACGTATAAGAACCATATAGATTAGTATCTGGGATACTTGTTTGAGGTAAGGAAAATACAGACACAGAAAGTTTACAGTTTAATAATCTTTTTCAAAAATATTAACACATACTTTATCTCTAGACACCGAACGCCTACACAAAATAAATGAGCAACAAAACGAACATCTACTAAGTAGGCACATATAAGCTAGCAGGCGCCGCGGCTACACCAAACTAGGTACTATAGTGGTGTAGTAATTTACAAAGCTATTAGCTAATTACAAACTCTCTAACGGGCAAAGTGTATGTCTCTTTTAGAAGACTGTTTGTTCGTGACCCGGTTTTCACAGAGAACACGATCACAAAACGTGGTAGACACCGCAAATAGCTCGACTACATTAGTCTTTTGAGTTTTGACCTCTTTGTAGAAGTCCGCAGAGTATATTAGGGCTAATCTGGGTGGGACTTAATTAACGACTTCTCGTTCAAATAGTAGGTTATTTTTTTTTGTTGTTGTTAATTTCGTAATTTTACGTAGGTACTTTTTAATAAACCCTTACATATTCAAAGTAGAGTGATTGAGAGTAGTAGAGTGATTGGCTTCTGTGCTACTTGCCGCAGGTTCGATTTCCGCACGGGACATATATTTGTAATGACCTAGAGGTAAGTGTTCCGGGCTTGTGTATTTGAGTTTATATGTTTGTGAACGCAAACACGATACAGGAGTTATTCCTAGTGTGGGGCAAAGTTAAGAAAAAAAAATTAAGCTACTTATGGCCTGAGACCTACTTACCAAGACTGTTCCAATGCGCCCACACACTTCTAGGATAGGTACAATAATTATTTTATTATGGAGTTTCCATGCCTACCTTCCACCTTCCGACTCCATCATCAGATCAGATCGATGGTACCAGACTTGCACACAAAGGGTTCCGTATTACAATACTTATTAAAACCGAGTATAAAACGCTGACAAAATAACGTTTCTTGCATGAACCACCTTTCATTTAATATTTGTTTCGTTGGGATAAGTAGCCGCAATTGAAATACAAGGTGTAAGGGACAGCCCTCCACAAACTTTAAGGGCTTGCTCAGTAGACGAAACTAAACAACCTTCGACAAAAATTTTTTTCAGGAAATGAAAAAATAAAAATCCGCCTCACCATAGAAAATTATAAACTTGATTGGACAGTTTGTATGGAGAGGCCGAATTTTTTTTACGTTTCCTGAAAAAAAATTTTGTGGAATGTTGTTCAGTTTCGTCTACTGAGCAAGCCCTTAAAGTTTGTGGAGGGCTGTCCCTTACACCTTGTATACATTCTGTGACAATTGCAACCATCTACATTTTTTTAAACTAGTGCTTAATAGTGATCCCACCTGATGATAAGCAGTGATGCAATCGTTGATGGTGAAGTGCACTAGTTTATTAAGAGTGTATTCACTCTAGCCTTGAAGACACCTAAATTATAACCGGACACGAAGACAGCAATAGACCTTTTACGGTTTATAAGATACAGACCGCTGATAGACGGACGGATAGCGGAGTAATAAAGTTTCTTACGGAACTCTAAAAAAGAGTCAACTAGTACGGTGTCCTACAGCCAGTTACGGGCTCGCGGCCCTGCGAATAACAAAAAGTCGGTATCATTTTAATGAAGCCATCAGCTCTCCGCCCCAGCGGCCGTGCTCACTCATCACGCTTTATCTACGGTTTGGCGCGAACCGTTTAACCTCGGTAAGTGATGCGGAGCGCAGATCATCTCCGTTAGTTGATACGTTTGCCGGTTAGTGTGGGACGGGAGCGGGGCCAGAAGCGGGAGCGGGCTTGTGGACGGCGAGAAATGGGTAGCTCGCCGTTCGACAGTCTGGTAACCGTCCGGACTGAGCCCAAGTCGTCGACGGTGCGTAGCGTTCCACGCGCGCCTCAAGGTTACGACAGTATACCATAGGAGCCCAGCAGATTTGAAGCCTACTGGAGCCATGGGTTGAGCGAAAGAGAACCCCGGGGCCCTGGACCGAAGGCAAAGAAGGAACACGAGTGGGACTGGGGTAGGAGGGCTAGATAAAGTTTTTTTTTTCTTGATGGCTAGGTCTTTAAGTCAAGAGTGAATAGGTTACTTCTAGGCAAGCGTGCTCCATCGTCGGCCACATCATCGCTTACCATCCATTAAAATTAAAATAAAGTTAACTGCTCAAAGTAGTGTACGGGACCATCACATCACATCGTTTTATAATAGCCTCTTTTTTGTTTTGTAATGTGAATGTGAGAACACTGTATACTCCACGAACTCTCAGATTACTTCATATTAAGAATTTTTTTTTTTTATTATGATTTTTTTTTTGCTTTTGTGTACAGTAGACCAATCTACACTGTTCTTACATAATATCTATAAATATTGTAATATGAACCACTTTTTTAAAAGAGTAACTATGGAGTTTCTTGCCGGTTCTTCTCCATAGGAAATTTATACCAAATTGGAACCGTGCACTATCTATTTTGACTTTGACTTTGACTTTGATCACATCTGATGGTAGGTACCTTAGTTGGTCTAGTATTTTAGCGTAGGTACGTGTAATTAGCTCGCTTCCTCCACCACTTTGCTCACAGCCCATCACTTATCAAGTTCACAGGTCATTTAGCAGCGGCCATTTTGCGGCGCGACGAACGCTAATGGAAAGCGCGGGAAACGACAAAATACCGCCATGTTTATATTAAAGTCCTTACTCCCGTTTAGTGCCATAAAACAGTGACGTTCTGAAGTCAACTCCTCGGTAACGTCAATCAGTTTGAAAAAAATATATGTTTATTATAGATGCATGTACAACATTATCAACATATAATTTTTTCGTAAAACTAAGGTAGGCGCTAGATATACCTACGTGGAATAACGGTCACTGACCCTCCATTGTTGACATTCTTAATTTAAAAAAAGGAAACAATTTAAATATGAAGCTGTCTTGAATCGACATTTGTATCGTGATCCTTTACATGATCTAGTAGTGAAAAGCAGTTCATTGCTTGTTTATCGGGTATCTACGCAGAGATATTAGGAAAAGGTCAATGTACTTTATTCCACAGTTATCTGGCACCTTCTATAAGAAATTTGCCAAAAAAAAATTAACAAAATGATATTTTTTAATTTTTTTTTGACTCTTTCGCAGGTGTGCTGGAAAAAATTTCTATTTGAAATAAGCAGTACCTTTGTACAAAGTTTTCTAATAATGTTATCCTCCTCAGTATATTTGTGTGTACATAAATTGTAAAATAAATAAATAAAAATATTTTTTCGCTTGTTGTCCGTACTCCTTCCAAACGGCTTTGATCTTTAGAAATATGTTTACACAAAAAATTGCTTGTTAAGTGTTCTTCAGAATATTCATAGCGTATCTATGTATAACAATCAATATTTCGCAAAGAAAAGGGTTTTAAAGGTCAGCGGGGCTCTATGCGGGCACAGGCGGCTGTATGAGTATGTGTGCATTTTACCCCGGCCACATGTTCAAGGGTCTAAACGCCTTAAAGTGACACATAAAGGGGTGTTTTTGTAAAGATTTCGGAATCAGGGGCAGGATGCATTCAGCCTAATGACTTTAATAAAATAAAGGGGACATAGAGAGTCGCTGAATATGATAAAAGTGTGGTCCATTGAGGGTTTATTAAAGACTTTGATGGATGAGTTTTATGGACAAAGAGCGATGGATGACAGAATGTGTTTACTTTGAGGGATTGTGTGTCATTGATTGCTGTTAGGATGTCTATTAGTAAGTAAGTGTATTAAAAACCGGCCAAGTGGGAGTCGGACTCGTCCATGAAGGGTTCCGTAGCAGCAAGTAACATAATATAAAAGTTCTTTTAGTTCGTTGTAACTTCGATCGATGTTTTATTATTAGTGTATTTTTATTAGATTTATGACGTATTAAAAAAACTACTTACTAGATCTCGTTGAAACCAATTTTCGTACATTATATATATTTTTTTAGTTTTATCATTCTCTTATTTTAGAAGTTACAGGGGAGGGGGGGACACATTTTACCACTTTGGAAGTGTCTCTCGCGCAAACTATTCAGTTTAGAAAATGATATTAGAAACCTCAATATCATTTTTGAAGACCTATCCATAGATAACGCACAGGTATGGGTTTGATGAAAAAAAAAATTTTGAGTTTCAGTTCTATGTATGGGAACCCCCAAAATTTATTGTTTTTTTTCTATGTTTGTGTGAAAATCTTAATGCGGTTTACAGAATACATCTACTCACTAAGTTTTATCAGTATAGCTCTTATAGTTTCGGAAAAAAGTGGCTGTGACGTACGGACGGACAGACAGACAGACAAACATGACGAATCTATAAGGGTTCCGTTTTTTGCCATTTGGCTACGGAACCCTAAAAAGATAATAGCTTGCTATACCCCGATTTCTGATTAAGGCATTTGAAGTTATGTATTTTTCAAATTCTGAAGACCTGTAATACCTTTCTTTCTTGATGGAAAATCATTCAATGAATTCTCCTACTTTTGCACGGAGCGTGACGTTTTATGTCTGTATAACATGAAGAATTGTCAAACGTAGGTAGGTGGTAGTGAGCAGGGCACATATTGCTCGTAGAGCAAAATCAGATGGTTGATGGTGCCGAAAGGTTCTGGAGTGGCGACCGCATAGGGGAAAGTGGTCCCCCTTCGTACACTTTTAACTTTTTTATTTTCTACTCTATGATTAATTGCCAAAATTATCTAGTGAATATACCTAGTAAGTAGCTACTTTAGTAAGTCTTCACTAGGGTTTTGGAATTCCCGACCATTTCAAAGTCCCGGGACACGAGACAGCCTACAATCAAAGTCCCGGGAATTCCAGGGACGTCGAGACTTTTGAGATTGTATGTTTGTATTTTTTTTTATGAGGATATTAATCGTGATAATTTCTGATGAAATGCATTAAAAAATAAACTGAGCAGGTACGAGTCGGACTCGCGAACTGAGGATTCCATACAAACTTATGTAAATAGTTGAATTCCCAAATGGAGTCGAAGATTTTTCCAAATAGCTAATTTTTTTTTTTTTTTGCTATAAATCAACGAATTTACTGTTTTCAGATTTATTCCTATACCTGTTCTATAAGACCTTGCTTTATGCCAAATTTCAGAATTCTGTATCAACGGAAAGTACCCTATAAATTTTGATTCCTTTCAGAGTGTGGAAAAATACATTTAGCCCCGTTTTTCCTATAGAAAACGTACGGACGTACGGAAATCGTTCGTCGTTTTGTAAAAATCAACATTTATTAAACCAAAAATTATATCCTTATAACTATAACGTTACTTTCAGTCTTGTTAACTGCTTTGCTTATTTCTTATAATCACACACAGATTCACTTTTAAGCAGTTCAATCTTGTACTTTATAAAACGACCTTAGTTAAAAATCATACTAATTCTTAATAACTTTGCTATTATTGGTAATTTGACTAGTTCATAATCACAACATTATTAATTCTCATAATTACAGATTTTTTTTCGTAATTAAATGGCGCTAGGCTTCTTCTTATTTGAAATTTCTACAACCTTGTCTCGTCTCGAGTCTCGACACGAAAGTCCCGGGACTCGAGACAACTAAAATTACGAAAATTCCCGGGAATTCGAGACACGAGACGTCCCGGGACCCAAACCCTAGTATTTACCTACTATAATTTTATTGTTATTTTTAATTAAACCTTTCCAACCTAATTAAAGCTTAACCACAGTTTAAACTAATTAATTGCCTACGAAACATAAATTAACCTGCACTAAGCACTGACCATCCGTCTCCTTCACGAGGCGAGCGGCGATTAATAGCAGGTCCGTACAGGTGGCGCCCGGTTCAGACGTCTGCTAGTCTGTCACACCTGAGACCAAAGTAAGCAGGGATTAGTGTGCTGTCTGTCATGTGAGACGAGAGTTAAAGTGGGTTGGATAGCGTGCTGTATGTAATTAATTGGAGTGTGAAGGAAGATGTACAATTTGCATGACTTGATTCCGCCATCTCATTTCTACCATCGCATCGGACAAACCGACGCACGGCAAGTATCCACCCTTACGTTGTTGAAACACCTACGGTCCGGACTAAGCGTTTCGCCTCGTCATTTATACCGCGTACATCAAAGGACTGGAACAGTTTGCCTGCTGCGGTCTTCCCATCTGATTATAATTTGGGTGTCTTCAAGGCTAGAGTGAATAGGCTCTTAATAAACTAGTGCGCCTCACCATCAACGATTGCATCACTGCTTACCATCAGGCGGGATCGCAGTCAAGTACTAGTTTGTAACTATGGGAACTTTATAACAGATAAAAAAAAAATAATAATAGAATAACCTTAGTGATTTTTAGTGTTCCGTACGACGGCGCGCTCTGTTCCCGCGCGCCTCAAGGAGTTGTCAGCAAACCGTAGAAGCCCAGCAGGGCCGAACCTACTGAGGCCTTGGACCGGTTTCTGAAAGGAAGGTTCGACCTCTGTATGAAGGGCTAAGAAGGAACGGGGTGAGTTCTTTAGTCGGTAAAAGTCTGACACTGTGTCCCGCTCCGCCCAAGGCCGGGAGATGTCATTGGATGATTTTTATCCACCGAAAAAAAAGAGTTCGGTACCTGAAAAGAAAACAACGAAACCCTTATATGATCACTTTGTTGTCCGTCTGTCTATCTGTCTGTCAAAACCCTTTATCTCGGGAACGCGTGGAGATATCAAGTTGAAATTAATACCATATACACTCAGGTCTGCGGCCCCCTGAGTTAACGAAAAAAAAAAGATACGACAGTTTATGTCTCAATAAACGTACCTATCTATATATTTCGACACTCCTAAGGGAATTAAAATTATAGGGTAGGTACTTCCCGTTGACCTAGAATCCTGAAATTTAGCATAAAGAGGTGTCATAGCACAAGTACAGGAAAAAATCTGAAAACTGTAAATTTGTTGTTACGTCACAATTTTTTTTATGATTCGGAAATATCTTCCGAGTATATTAGAGGAAGTTTGAAAGTGGCGCCAGTGACTGAAAAGTTGAAAGGTAATCGGTTGTCTTGGTATGGTCATGTGAAGAGGAGGGATGAAGCGCATATTACTAAAAGAGTTCTGAGTATACATGTAGATGGATGGAGAGGGAGAGGAAGGCCGAAAAAAAGATGGATGGATTGTGAGAGAAGTGATATGAAAGAAAAGGGAGTTAGTGATAGTTTGACGGGTGACAGGACAGAATGGAAGAAGAAAACGTGTTGCGCCGACCCCAAGTAATATGGGATAAGGGCAGGAAGAAGAAGAAGAAGATTCGGAAATATCTTCCGAGACTTCATTCCGGAATTGAACTACTTACATAGGTAAGTTTGTACAGAACCCTCAGGGCACGAGTCCGACTCGCACTTGCCCAGTTTTTTACTGTTGATAGGCTTCTGCTTGACCACTATCTCACCTGATGGAAAACGACGATGTGGTCGACGATGGAGCACGCTTGCCTAGAAGTAACCTATTCACTCTTGAATTAAAGACTCCCGAGTTGTAGCTATCAGGAAACACAGACCCCGGCAGGGAATTCCACTCCTTAGTTGTATGGACAATGAATCTATTCCCAAAACTTTTTGTGCGTATGGGTGGGATGTCCACCATGTACTGGTAGTGCATCGCCGTACGCCTGGTGGTCGGATGATGGAACGGGCTTGGCGGAATTAGGCTATGCAATTCAATTGCGCAATTCAGCTATGCAATTAGGCTATGCAGAACTGTTCTCAAGTTACTGTATTAAAAGAAAGCAGCTATCTTGCGCTGAGTAAGTAGCTACTTTTATCATAACTCGTAATTCATTATGATTTTAAGAGAACAAGTCGTAAAGAGAACTTCCCCTAATCATTTCTTTACATTTCTCCCCAGTTCTAGGCAGGAGGCAGGCAACCGAGGGCCGGGCCACAAAATAGATAGGTACAGAAGTCAATCTCATGTATGTACTTCACTTTTTATACCTACGCTAGGCGATCGTCAGCGCATTATACGTATGAGCGCGACCGGGCGATTGAGCCGAGATATCGTGTCCGTGAGCGGTGTCTATGTGTGCGTTGCTCGAGCGCCCTTTGTATGTGGTCTTCTGTACCTATCTATTTTGTGGCGCCACCGAGGGCCGGGCGCTATAACTCAGCGAGTCGGCGGCTCGGATTATCTCGCGTTCATGCGTCATTTGTTTCTGCGATGTCGCGCGTTTGTCATGCCGTAATGAACAGATCGGATGGGTGGCTGTGCCTGTGTTATGACGGTAGGAATCCTTTTTTTACTAGAAAAAAAATCAATTGATTAATGTTCTGATCGAGTTTTGCTGATTGAAACCAGAGTGTTCCTTCTAATAATTCTCAGTTCTGGCAAGAATCGGCTTTGTCAATGTTACTGGCATCAAATGGCGGTGCGCGTGGAACGCGCCGTCACCCCGAGCTTGGTTGTTACCGGACACAAGCCTACCTTCTACACTCCTGGACCTCCTACGGTGGTCGGGATTCGCCCTGCGACTTCCGACTGCGACACCCGGGGCGTGTAGCTTGGCTCTGCCGCATGGTTTCAACTGTTTTTTCGCTCGCATTATTGCTTATAATGTTCCCACTGCTGAGACTCAAGCTTCTTCTCTAGGAGAGGGAATGGGCCGTAATCCACCACGCGGGCCCAGTGCGGGTTGGTGGATGTCTTTGAATTTTAGGTTCTAGAACATGTCGGCTTCCTCACGATGTTTGCCTTCACCGTTTTGAGAGCAGTGGTGATGAAATAAATTACACAAAGTAATGCGCCAGGATTTGAACTCGCGACCTACAACTCGTAAGTCAGAGCCGTTACCACTTGGCCGCCACTGTTCTCGTTCTCATATATGTACTTAATTTAATTGTAAACTTAATTATAGTTAATAAATCCTTTTTTTTCGTGTGAGTTTAATGGGAGATAGGGGGCGTCATAAAGCCGCCGCCGGGATTCTGATACCGATTTCCGGCCACCGTAGGCGCGGGCTTGTGAACCGTGAGCAATGGGTAGCTCGCTGTCCGGCCGTCCGCTGTCCGGACCAAGCCCAAGTCATCGACGGCGCGCACTGTTCCCGCGCGCCTCATGGAGTTGTCAGCAACAACAGGGGCCCAGCCGGGTCGAAGCCTACTGGGACCAGGGTAATCCGAAAGGGAACTCGAGCCCCGGTATGAAGGCTAGAAGGATCAGGGTGGGTCTTTTAGTCAGTAAGAGTCAGACACTATCTCCCGCTCCGCCCAAGAGCGGGGGTTGTCATTAGATGATTTTTCCTACCGTAAAAAAAAAGGGGGCGCTATAAAAATCTCGCCCAGGGGAGCTGGTAATACTAAAACCGGCACTGCCGTTACCACTCGGCTACCACTGCTCCAATGTAATATTAAGGCCCAAGCGCCCGAAAAGTGCCATAAAACAGTGACTTTCTGAAGCCTACCCCTCGGTAACGGCCAGGTTAATAGGTTTGAAAAAAATATTTGTTTATTATAGATTCATGAAGAATATTATCAACATTTGATTTTTTCGTGCTATTAATATTTTTGTTTAAAAAAAATATTTACCAATTTCGCAACTTTTCGCAACTTTTCGCAACTTTTCCCTACTCCTTCGAAACGGCTTGGATCTTTAGAAACATTTTTACACATAAAAATGGGTGGATAAATATTCTTCAAAGTGAACATTGCATATGTAAATCAATCAATATTTCGCAAAGAAAATGGATTTAAAAGTCGGCCGCACGCTTTCCGGGCGCTGTTGGCCGCAAATAAATGCACAGATCTGCGTACTGCCACCTAGGCGGGTGCGACACAACCCCAGGAGCTGCTCTAAATGCCCTGCTTAACCTACCGCCACTTCATCTATTCATTGCGAAGGAGGCGAAGGCAAGCATGTACAGAACAAACAGCACTGGCAAAGCAAACTGGCGCTCTCAAGCACTGAGATCGCTACACGAATCAGTACTTGAACACGATCAACTAGCTATGACAACAGACGTCATGCTTCCACAGTGTAATTTCACAAGGAATTACACAGTGGAACTGCCGAGCAGAGAGGATTGGTCAAACAACCTCATCACTTGCAAGGCTGGAAGCCTGATCTGGTTTACAGACGGGTCCAAAATGGGTGAGAATGTAGGATGTGGAATATTTGGCATTAGCCCGAAATTCAGCAAAAGCTTGAATCTGGGTAAACATGCTACCATATTCCAAGCGGAGGTATACGCCATTATAGAATGTGTGGAGGCCAACCGTCAACGAAACTACATAAATCAATTAATTCTGATTTACTCAGATAGCCAGGCAGCTCTTAACGCCTTGAACTCGAATACTTTAAATTCGAAACTGGTAAAAGACTGCGTTAACAAACTGAATGACCTGGGGCAAAGGAATAAAGTTATTCTGAGATGGGTACCAGGTCATTCTGGAATCAACGGCAACGAAAAAGCCGATGAACTTGCACGGGCTGGGGCTCAAGGTCATCAGATAGGTCCAGAACCCTTCTGTGGTATCTCAAAGAACCAGGCCATGCAGACCCTTAAGGGCAACTTATTTGGCGATTCAAAAAAGCACTGGTTGGTACAACCAGGTCTGCTACACGCCAAATCTCTCATAGAAGGCTACTCACAAAAACGAACTGCCGAGCTTCTTGAGCTTAGCAGGACGAACATCTGTGCGATAGCCCGCGCCTTAACCGGCCACTGCAAACTAAACAGGCACCAATTTCACATGAAACTGAGTGACACTGATGTTTGCCGGTACTGCAATCAGGAGAGGGAGACGCCTAAGCACCTCTTGTGTGAATGCGGGCCCCTTGTCCACAAACGCAGTGTCCATCTGGGCCGACACATTATTCGCCCGGAGGAGATTAAAACTCTAAAAGCTAGGAGTATTCTAAATTTCTTGGAAGCCTCCGGGCTAAAAGAGTTACTCTAACAAGGTGGCGAGTCACAATAGATCTTTTAGGTCGCAGTGACTACATCCCCTACACTATGGGTGATGCATAGCCCCTTATCTTCTAAATAATAATAATAATAATAGGCGGGTGCGAGAGGTGCGTCCACATAATTTTGGCCAGATGGTTCAAGGGACTATAAGCCTTAATGAGACATTGCGGGTCATGTATTTGACGCCACAAACATAATAACTTGTAGTTCTATGATGCCTAAAAACATTCCTCAAAGATCAATCATAAACTTTGCGTAGAAGTTCTTCTGATAGTCGTGTCCATTAACTATGATCGATTTAGGTAAACTTTGTGTTTCGTCTGTCTTATATAACAAATAGTATTGCGAAACGCAAAACACGTGTCTAGTACTTTTATATATGTAAAGAATCATGGCCGTGAACTTAGCAGATCATTTTCCAGCAGAGCATAAAAAAGAGAGTTCTACTCGCATGCAGCATAGTTCTGGAGTTCCTGATACTTTTCAGGAAAAGTTCTGTTGATTTTCCTGAAAAAAATATCAAATGAAAATATGATCTGCTAACTTCCGGTAGCAGATCATTTTTTCCAAAAGCAAAATTTTAAAAGTGCTTTAGGTGCACAAAGGCGAGTTCTATAGTTCCTAAATACTTTTAGTAATAGTTCTGTCAATTAGAGGTCGCAAAAAAATAAAAACGTATCAACGAAATAACAGAAAAAAAACAAATAAATATCATGAAACAGCCGATAATTACGCAAAACAAGTTTTCACATATAATCCATGTACAAAATTTCATAACTGTATCATGAAAAAATCATAAAGTTATAAGCTTGTTTTGCTACCTGCTTGTCCACCAAAATACATGGACAACGGCCATCTGGGTGCACGGGTTGTTTTGTTCTTGCATCCAGCTGTGAGCTGGCACCTAATGCCCGCTATGACCTGCCGTAACTTGTATTGTACGTAGTGTCATTGGTGTCAATTTTGTGACCTTTTTTAAATATTTTTAGGTGATTTAAAAATGATTGGAATCGATTCAGTTACTGATGCTGAACTAACTATATTCAGGTTTCTTAGATACCAACTAAAATAGTGTTGTATATTGTGAATTCGTGATGTACCTATTATTTTATTTATCATTGTAATTACAGCAACAGATTCGTCTGTGGAATTACAGACGAATCTGTCGTTTTTAGGGTTCCGTACCTCAAAAGGAAAAACAGAACCCTTATAGAATCACTTTGTTGTCTGTCCGTCAGTTTGTCCAGACCCTTTATCTCGAGAACGGGTGGAGGTATCGAGTTGAAATTAAAACCATATACTCCGGTCTGCGGTCCCTTTTAGCTGTGAAAAAAACAAACGCCTAAGTTAACGAATAAAAAAGATACGGCTGTCTAGGTCGCAAAAATCGTATATTTCGATACTGAAGATCGAAATTCATTAGCGCCCTCCACACGTACAGTTCGGACGGCGGGAAACAGCACGCGCCGTTCCATCCCTCGCTCCGAACTGTACGTGTAGATGTGCGGGTCTAACAGTTCGATCTGGCATGTGGATGCGCGTGCATATCTTACAGTTTTACGCGCGCATCACGTGTAAATGTAAATTACAAAAATGGCGGTTTGGAGCGTCGACTGTACTCTATCTTGCTTGTTAATTTTGGGACGTATCAGTGCTAATAAACAATCAAAATCGTCACTATCCATTCTTAGGTAATTTTTAAAATCTTCCGGATGACACTGTTGTAATTCCCTTAACATCGGTAAATGTCCATATCTTTGTCTGTATTCCTTTACCCACACTCGTCGTTTTTTTCGACTATTTAAACAAACTACAAATCCAGCTAACGCGATGACCAAACGATCGTCCATTTTTCTTACAACTGCGTAAAAAACTTTTAAAAACACTTTCGTTCCACGCGCCAATCCAAACTGCAGTCCAAACTCTTGAAAATCATTCACACGCACAGTTCGGAACGTTTGTCTAGATTATTCGGCAATCCAAACCGTGAATGCATTTTTAATCGTAATTAGCATAACAGTTTGATCTGCAGTCCAAACTGTACAGATCTAACTGCGGTTTGGAACGCAGTCCAAGATGCGCGGTCCGAACTGTACGTGTGGAGGGCGCTATAGCGTTCTTCTCGTTGACTCAGAATCCTAAAATTTGGCACAAAGCAAGGTCTTATAGCGCGGGTATAGGAATAAATCTGAAATCAGTAAATTTCTTGTTACCTACGTCACAAAAAAAACTTTTTTTGCAATTCGGAAAAATCTTCGAGACTCCATTCGGGAATTGTAGTTTGTACGGAACCCTCAGTGCGCGAGTCCGACTCGCACTTGCCCAGGTTTTTAATTATTTTTTCAATATGTTAGTTGGGATTAAGTATGCGGTTTAATATCACCACATTTATACAGTACCCTCAGTCTATAACCTTGTTTTTCGAGGCACACCAACTAATTACTGCAGCTACAATTACTGCAGCTAAGGTACACCAGTGTGCCGCGGTAGACCCTTTGCGGAACACTGCCTTACATTACCTACATTTCGTTGAACTCTTACACTCTACATAAAAAAAAAACTGGGCAAGTCCGAGTCGGACTCGCGCCCTGAGAGTTTCGTACAAACTTACCTTGGTAATGTAAGTTCAATTTCGGAATGGAGTCAAGGAAGATTTTACCGAATCGCAAAAATAATATGACGTAACAACAGTTTTCACTTTTATTCCTATACTTGTGCTATAAGACCTTGCTTTATGCCAAATTTCAGGATTCTGGGTCAACGGGAAGTGCCCTGTGAGTTTTGATTTCCTCGAGAGTGTGCAAATGTATGTTTTTTGCCTCATAAACCGAAGTATTATTCTCGTTAACTCACAAGTTCGATTTTTTTACACCTTCAAGAGTCCCCTGACCTAGCTGAGTATATGGTTTTAATTTCAATTTGATATCTCCACGCGTTCTTGATATGAAAGGGTCTTAACAGACAGACAAACAGACGGACGGATAACAAAGTGATCCTATAAGGATTCCGTTTTTTCCTTTTGAGGAACGGAACCCTAAAAAACAAAAGAATGGAAGGGACAGAACAAATAATTTTTTCAGCCCCGTGCTTCTTGTCGGTGACATTGTATTTCACGGCTGGCAACACTTTAGTTTGCGCGCGAAAAATTGTTCAAATGTCAACGACAGATGGTAGGGAGGCGAATGAAATCGTGCGACACATTGACTAGTGTTGTGAAAACCGCATGTGGTTACATGTGTGATTGACTGTGGTGGTGTGGTTTGGACGTTCTGAGTGGGCACTGCTGAGGCAGACAAATGGGCACATGTTAATTTTGAAGGCAACGTTGTTGTTAGGTATTTGAGGAAGGAATTGAGTGATCTGGCGAAAGCGACTGTTGCAACCCAGTGTTGGGCACGCCATAATTATGGCAGTAAGTTCTCTTTAAGGAGTGGCTGGCAATATGGTGTCCTCACCATGACATGGTAAGTTCGGGAGGCTCCTGTGGACCACTTGAGGGACACGGTGTAGACCCTAGAGTGGTGAAAGTCATTGCTTGATTTTCCTAAATTGTATTTGTATTTCGGGCTGGTGTCCGACTAAAGCATATATTTTGGGTTCAGGTGAGACAAATGTGTCATTCGATCCGCCCCGCCTTCTCAATGAAGGCCAGCAAAAAAATTCAAAATTCAAAATCATTTATTTCAAATAGACCATTTGCAGGCACTTTTGAATAGTCAAATGTCGGTCAGTCCAAGAAAAGTGAAGCTAAATTGCACGTTCCAAAGCGTAGATCTCTCGTAGAAGAACGTGCAAGAAACTCCATGGATACTCTTTGAAATCATATTATTAAGTGTTACATATAATGCTTGGTTACAAATTTTCATCCATCCAGCAGTGCCTAGGTGATACTGACCATTTCACGGAGTAGTTTGTAAGTAAAGTACTTTGCGCGCTGTATCCAGCGATTTCTCACTTAAAAAAGAAATCTCCTGTGCATGTTCAAATTTTGTTCTTTAGAAGTTTTGTCTCTGATAATCTGAGTTATTATTAAGTAATAACTGGTAACACAAAGTAGGTACCTAATTACTTAAGTACATCTAAAGGGCCATCTTTTACATGGATACTCTTTTATTAACTGTTAATTGTATTGTGCAAAGATTTGAGTGTGAATGTTGATTGTAGAATTAGTAATTAATAGATATTTTTTTAATTTTAGTTTGATTACCCGTTCGAATTGTCGCCGAGTGTATGTTGCACCGACGCCGACGCTAAACTTGAGTTAAGGCTAAGAGAATGCTAACTGTCCGGGTTGTCGTTCATAGGTATACGTAAATAAGGATTAGTAAACAATATTTTCAAAACCTCCAATTATTTTGTTTTCCAACTCGGTCTGCTAATAAAATATACTATGGAAATAATAGTTAGTATGGAAGGTATTCATAGCTCGCACACAAAATAAATTGTTACTCTACCAAAATTCCATCCAGTAGCGACGGCGAACAATAAAAATATATTTTAACCTCACAAATTACCAAAATGAAACCCCAAAAATACCAGGTGTTGTCATCAAAAGGCAATAATTTGAATTAATTGCATGCTTCTCTTACACAAAAATGTAAAACCGCTCTGTACGTGAAAATAATATTAATGGCCGCCATCGGCCGCCATATTAGTCGCGTTGGCGCCAAATAAGAGGAGTTTCGTAATCTGTGGTCAGAGGTATCGCGTGGGTGGGAGTCCATTGTCGCGCGGTACGCGGTATTTTGTACTTTCCATCTTGGAAAATCGGCGAAATATTTTTTTTGAACTTATTATAAGTAAAGTTGTTCAATTTAGTGGTTTTCACGCTACATAGATTTATACAATGTATTTAAAATAAGAATAAGAACTTTAGAGTCTGTCTAAAAAGTCAAACGACTTGAGAATTTTGATAGTTTTTATAATTTTAGTGGAAGTACTTTATTTTTACTAACATAATTTCTGAGGGATAATAAATGACGTCAATTGTCTAGCGTATTCCGTTTATGGTAAAGAAATCAGATGAAGCGAAAGATTATGATTATTAACTTTGTTCGAACTATCCAAGTCGTTTGACGTTATAGACTATAGTGACCTCTATATTTTTTTTTTTTTTTGCCACTACCTCACCTGATGATAAGTGACTTGATGTGGCCGACGATCGATCACGCTTGCCTAGATGAACCTATTCAATCTTGATTTAAAGATATTACAATCTGTCAAATATTAGGTACCTACTTATAAAGTGCTAAGAAAACATATTTGCGTATCATCAGCCTTATGTCTGAAATTTATCATGACGTGTGACTTGTTTAACGAAGGGTTAAATAAGTCACACGTTACGACCAAGCTTAACCTATGTACTCGCAGATAAATAAAAAAACCTTTAGAAAATCAGCACAGCTTTTTATTTCAACCGCATTTCCAAATCAGACAATGCGAACACCCCTCTCATATGCTCGGGACATTAAAAATATATTTAAAAAACTTGTCGCAGGCTCCACGCGCAATTACGTGTGCCCGCATTGTTTAGAAAAAGTAAAACAAACATGGCCGACACGTGACGCGCCTGCGAATGGCGGGAACGGAGATTTTTGACATATTTCTGAAGAGTTTTCGTTTGTGTCGTTATTTTATGGTTTTGGCGTTTAGAAAAGCCTTTTTTTGGTGGATTAAAAAAGAATTTGGATGAAATGTCTATCTTTTTATTTTGACTGGCCTGTTGGTCTAGTGGTTAGTGGCCCTGACTGCCATGCTGGAGGTCGTGAGTTCCACCCAGGATAAATGTTTATGTGATGAGCATAATCGTTTGTTCTGTGTCTGGGTGTAATTTATCTTTAATATGTATGAAATCTTAGGTCCCGTACTTACGGTAAGAAGCCCTAAAAATGTAATGACAAAAAAATCATGTAGCATAGTGTGGCGATACATGGTAAGCTACGACGCGTAGCCAAACATTTGCTACGACCGCGTAGCACCTGCGTAGCCAACCATTTGCTACGACTACAACCGCGTAGGACCCGCATAGCTAACCATTTGCTACGACCTCGTAGCACCAGCGTAGCCAACCAATTGCTACGACCGCGTAGCACCAACGTAGCTAACCATTTGCTACGACCGCGTAGCACCAAGGTAGCTTAATCTTCTTAATCTCTTAATCTATTTGGTGGTTAGAAAAAATGTGTTGGCGATCGCTGTGCTCTCTTTACGAATGATGTTCCTGTTTATGGTGTAGGTAGTTGACGTGTGAATTGGTATATCCGAAGTTCAGATGAGAATATAAACAAGACCAGCAACCACTTTAAACCTCTTTATGTTAGAACTAGCTTTTGCCAGCGGCTTCGTCCGTGTGAAAATAGAAAATATTGACCTATGTTCAATCAATGTTTTTGATTTAGCTTATTTTTTTATTTTAGTTTTATTGATTATTTATTTACTTTGTTTTAATTTATGATTTGTTTGATTTATTGTAATGTATTTGTAATTTGTTTGACTTTAATTTGTAATTTAATTTAATCCTCATTTATTTATTCTTGACTATTTAATACGTTTTTGACATTTTCAATTTAATTTAATTTGTAGTGATATGTATTAACATAAAAATCAAATACGTCAAAATTTTACGTATTTGATTTTTGTCATAATATTATTGATTATACTCTAAAATTATGTAATGACAGAATATATTTCTCAAGGCAGCAGTATTATTATGGTGAGCACTATGTACGCTTTAATTGTCATGTGCATTAGTCCCTATTGTTAATAAGATTTTCCTTTTATGTAAAATGTATGTGATGTGGTTGTACTAAATTAAATAAATAAATAAAAAAAATGTTCATCATCATTTCAGCCGATATACGTCCACTGTTGGATTTAGGCCTCCCCCAAGTGTCTCCACAATGAACGATCCTGTGTGCCTCGCAACCATCGGATTCCCGCAACTTTCACCAGGTCATCGGTACACCTTGTAGAAGGCCTTCCACCGCTACGTCTTCCAGTACGTGGTCGCTATTCCAGAACCTTTCGTCTCCATCGACCATCTGTTCTGCGAGCAATATATGCCCATTGCCACTTAAGTATGGCGATTCTTCGTGCTACGTCGGTAACCTTAGTTCTCCTGCGGATATCTTTATTTCTGATTCGATCACGCAAGGAAACCCCGAGTATAGCCCTGTCCATTGCCCCTTTGGATGACTGTAAGCCTCTGATGAGGCCGATTGTAAGCGACCACGTTTCGGAGACGTATGTTACTCAGTGATAAAGTACAATAGCTTTCTACTGGTGAAAGAATTTTGAAAATCAGTTCAGTAATTTTTGAGTTCGTATCACACATACAAACAAAAAACCAAATCTTACCTCTTTATTAGTTTAGATTTATTTTTCGTTTAGTTTTTTACTTATCTTTCATAGATCGAGTCATTATAATGTGTTTTAATTAACACCGTGTCTCAGACATGAATATACAAACATATTGTAGGTATCATGAATCCAGTACAATGACACTGGGCCCCCAGTTGTGGAATTTTTATTCGGTGTTTGTCTTATTTATATCTACTTATATTAAATTTGTAGAAGTGAAAATTCTGTACCCTGTACATTGAAAATATCAAAAAAATAAGTGTTAGTAGACCGACACCGAACCTAAAAATGTGATTAATAAAACTTTTGTCTGTCTGTCTGTTTGTTCAGGCAGACAAGCTTAACTTGATTACTGTACTAACCGCAAATAATAAGTTTTTCGTAGGTTACGTCACCCGCAGTGGAGTTCACTGACCCCCCACAGGAAGGGGAACCGTGTTACCCCGAATTTAACGCGAGCGAAGCCGCGGGCAAAAGCTAGTTAAAAAATATATTTCTGTTTTATTTTAAATTGTTTAAATCGCTATCTAATGAACCCCAATAACATTTTTTTTCTTTGATATAAACTAGTACTTGATTGCGATCCCACCTGATGGTAAGCAGTGATGCAATCGCTGATAGTGAGGCGCACTAATTTATTAGTTGACTAGTTTATTGCATTTTTAGTAGATTTAATCTTTTATGCACAAAAAAGTATAGGCATTTTCTACCAGTAAACTTTTTGTGATGCAGAGACAAATAAATTTAATTTAATTTTTAGAATTGTTGTGCAATTGGTAGCTCGTCATCTAGCCGAACGGTACGGATCAAGCCCCAGTCAACGTCGCCTTCTCGTTCTACCCTAGAGTGGGAGAAGAAATCATTAGATTTTCCACCTCAAGAAAAGAAACCACTGCTCTCAAAAGGGGTGAAGGAAAACATTGTGAGGAAACTGGCATGGCATGTCTTAAAGTCAGAGTTTGTCAGAGTCTGTAACCGGGGGGGTCTGTGGGACCCACAGTGTGGGTTAGCTGCACCAAAAGGTCGCTGGATGTCCTGCGCGTCCAATACAATAATATTTTTAGAATATTGTTGAGGCTGCCCCGGTTATGTAGCGTCGGAGATGTTTGCGAAGAATCGAACGCCGTCAGCTTTCATGCGATCATTCGGAAGAAGCTAGCATCTTTGGCGGCTAGAACTCAGGCCAGTGGCAACAGCATTCTAAAAACAGTAGCGGAGAGTGTGCTGCCCTCTTTTTCAGGCATTTTGGAGTAGATGAAACTGGAGTCGTCTTCTGTGCTGAATGCTTAGAATAGTATAAGTAATTGTAATATAGGACTAACACTAGGTTTAAGGTATTTGTATACTAACATTATGGATCATTTGCTGTCGGGAAATAAATATATTATATATTATTAACGGCTTAGTTTAGGCACCAGTCTCCCACATATTAACATTATTACTATACCAGCTGCTGCCCGCGACATCGTCTGCGTGAAGGCTCTACAGCACCAAAAATACCTAAGATGCCAGTGTCGCTATAGTATTATAAGTAAACCACTTAATTATTAAAATATAAGTTTTTTTTGCAAACGAAGCAAGTGAAGAGAGTTATATGGGAATCCTGTTGAGTTCAGTCATAAGATGTGACTGAAGGAAATAGAGAAAATAATGCTGGAATACATTCCCGGACACAAAAGAGTAAAAATACGTACAAAGGTATCATACCTTACAACACTTCCCTATAAACTACGTTGGTAGTTATGCTGCCAGGAGCCAAAATGTAAGGAGAGTCAGTACTGGTGACACGGGAGCAAGCGACGTACAGTTGCCCGTGTGAGAAACAACTCGTCCTGAGGTCGACACCCGCTGCCCTCAGTGTCTGCCCCTGTGACTTATTGATGGTCATCGCGAAGCAAACACTCAAGGGGAACTGTACGCGCTTGAACTGGAACGGGAAGTTGTGAGGTATGAGGGGAATGCGTGGTATAAATACTGCCTCGCCGACGCCACAACCCGTAAGAATTTCCGCCTCAAAAGTTTGTCTGTGGAGCGAGATGACTTTAAGGCGGGTCCCGTTACACAACTTCGGAGAAGGTAGGTTCCGAAGAAGCATAATCGGGACACCGACCTTCAGCTTGATGGTATGCGCTGGAAGTCCACTTGCTGACAGGGAGTTCAGAAATTCCACAGGATAATGTGTGGCGTCATCTTGCTCGACAACAGTGTTCATCGAGGTATAGACCACTTCATTCCCCTCAATTTCCGAGAGAATGCATTCGTTATTTGCTGCAGCCTGATCATTTTTGGGCGTCGGCGTTATCGCTCACACACCCAAGAAGCTGGTGCGGTATACGACTGATGTCCCCGTACACACAGCAAATGAGTTCTTCTAAGCTGGATACCACTCTACCGAGAGACTCTGGAAGTACCACCTGTCAAAGTGCCTTCGCCAAGACTTAGAAGAACATCGGAGAATTCTTGCAATGCTCGTGCATTGCCGCCGAGCCGAGCTCTCATATTAATGGTCAAGCGCAGCGTAAGAACTCGTGACCACAACGAAGATCGTTTCAACGAAGCATTCACCTCGTCAGCCCTCGATCCCCGCGTCACCACGGGAAGTGTTTGCCGGAAATCGCCACTGAACCGAACTGTGACACCACCCATCAAATGTTCGTTCCTGCGGATGTCCTGCAGGGTTCTGTCCACGGCCTCAACTGCCTTCCTATTGGCCATCGTACACTCATCCCATACGATCAGAGAGCAATCCTTGAGCACGTGTCGCTTATCGCTGTTACGTGACACCACAAACAGGCGTTTCGGCGCTCTCTAAATCGATGGGAATTTTAAACATGGCATGTGCTGTCTTGCCACCCGGAAGCAGTATGGCAGCGATTCCCGACGACGCTACAGCAATAGCAATTTTGCCTTGCCTCTTGACCTCTGCAAGTATGCCAGTGGTAACAAATGTTTTTCCTGTTCTACCAGGAGCATCCAAGAAAAACATTTTACCCTGGTTTTGCCCAACGCTTTCAAGGACGGTGTCATTTGTTTTTGCTCTGAAGAGAACACGGTGACATGGTCATTTCGTATGGTGGTCATTTCGCCCGGCTTGTAATTTGTCTCAGCGTTATACTCCCGATTTCCAAGGCCTTGATGCGATGATGATTGGGGAGCTGGTAACCCATATTCGATCAGCGGATTGCCGCCCATAGAAATGATCACTTCTTGAAGTGAACTGAGACAGGTGTTCAGCACGCGTTCATCAGTGTTACTTCGACTTCGTCTCCAGTAGCACGCCTCAAAAGTCGTAGAAAATCTTCAGACAGATGATGGCGATACTTCTCCCACAAAGCTACTGGGTTCGCGACTCCACAAAACATCAAGATGACGGCAAAAAGATGACGCATGCGGCTGGGACTGTCACTGACGCTCGCCTCCGCGAGGATCCCAATTTTGGTCACCGTCGAGAAGGTGACGTGCTACGCAGGCTGCGTGGTAAGTGGGATACTCCACGCCATCAAATGTCCTCAGAAAGGCGAAAGACGTTGGGCCTCGGACAGTGTGAAGTAACAACCGCAGAAAATAGCATTCGCCATTATTTGGATGCACGGTATAAACCCTACCCAATGCGGCGTCCTTGAAAATTCCCGGAAAACCTTCCACAGCACCACTTTGCTTGTCGTACGTGTAATATGAAGGCACCTCGTCATACGTAAGGGATCTCGCAAACTGGTTGACTTCACAGAGCTGGAAAAATGTCACCATGTAATACTTAACACCGCATTTTTTTTTTAATCGTCTTACTCAACTCTACTCAAGTTTTTTCAGGGTTTTGTTGGAACTTGAATTTGTCAAAACGAACTCTAAGATACAACTTTTATGAAGAAAATGCACATCACATCACATCGCCATCTATGAATTTTAAGAATAACTAACTACATGATCAAATTTAAATTCTTAATTTCCAAAAAGAGTTAACATGTAACTTGATTTGATTTTTATGAATTCTCATAGATGGCGCTGCTTCAAAATTGTCTCTATACTACTAACATTCATTAAACTATGTTTCTCTGCCCAAGTTACTTAAATGGCGTAGTTTTAATGGTGTAAAGCTAGATAATAACATGGCTAACTCAAAAACAACATTTAAATATGCATCGTTAGATTACACGCTGTCACAGAATGCTTAAGAAAAATAAAGATTCACAGCTCCTCCCCCGTAGGTGATAGCGTGATAATATGTAGCCTATATGTTGACCCGACCTCTTAGTAATATTTATGCAAAATTTGAAGTAAATCCATGCAGTACTTTTTGAGTTTAGCCCGGACATACATACAGACAAACAGACAAACAGATAAACAGACAAACAGACAAAAATTCTAAAAACTATATTTTTGGCTTCGATATCGATTGTAGATCACGCCCCAAGTATTCTTTTTAAAAAATATTCAATGTACAGTTTTGACTTTCCTACGATTTTATTATATGTATAGATCACATCGAAATTCGGTTTTTGATTCCTGCTTTTATCGTTATTTGTGGAAGATAAATAAAAATATAAATATATATAGGGTGACTGGTAATTAGTGTACGATACTTAAACACGTGATTGTGCTCATGATAACCAACAACTTTTACTTTGGGAACAAACATGAAATCGTGAAAAAAAGTCAGCTGTTCAGTACATAGTTTGAACTGAACAGCTGATATTTTTTTTGCGATTTCGGCTTTGCTCCCATAATATTGTATTATATTAAAACCAAAAAAATCGACATCTGGCAATTCCACTGGGCATGAGTGGTGATATAGCGCTCATATACTTACACGATGCGTATCACTGTTGCACCGTTCCGCCGCACCGTACCTATAAGCTATGTTTACACTCGCCATCGCGTCGTCACCGCGCCGTCATCCATTCGCCAGTATTTGAATTAGTTAGTAGTTATTACCGGCTGTAAGGCCATTATCACACTGCCACGCAACACGCAGCGTAGCGCGTGAATGCGTGTCTTAACGTTGCTTGTAAGTATCTCCGTTTGTATAGAAAACACGCACAGTCCAACACACTGAAATTGCATCCACGCGCGTTCATGCATGGTGCGGGGCGACACGCAAGCTACGAGTACCTATGCCACACTGAGTCTCGTAGTACAATTACCGTCATGGATCTTGAGCGCTCGGCGTCAGAGTGGGAATCGCTTTGCGCATACCATACATTGGCTAGCCAATTGTCGTCGTTATTGCTATAGTTAAGATACATGCAGCAAGGCAGGGAACGAATCATGAGTGCCATCTATGACGCGATGGCGCGGCGAGCCAATCACTGACACTCCCCGCCCCCGCTTCTCACTTCGCACCACTAAAGAGATCGAATATTTGACTTCCGCGCAACTTGAAGCCAGCGCTCAAGATCAAGAACAAGTCGGCAATTGTACCGTGCGTGATTTTGTATGAAATGAGTGCGTGCCTGCGTGAATTTACAAGACGCACCTACGTGCGTGTGTGTAAAAAACCCGCACGATGATGCAGATCTGCACTCCCGCAAGTACGTGCGTAGGAGCGTTATCACGCGCTACGCTGCGTGGTGCGTGGCGGTGTGATAACCGCCTAAGGGACAGGTTAACTTTAAGGGTTTGCGAAAAAAAAATCGACCTCTCCATAGAAAATTATAAACTTGATTGGACAGTTTGTATGGAGAGGCCGAGGCTTTTTTGGCGCAAACGTGTGACAGACAATGTTACTTTTTTAAATTTATTTTTTGTGTTTGTCTTAAGTTTTTGTTGACTACAATGTTTTTTGCGGCAAAATAAATACTTTTCTTTCTTATTTCTTTTTTAGTTTTTGTTTTTTATTTTATTATCTGGCTCGCGTTTGACCACTATCACACCTGATGGTAAGCGATGTGGCCGACGATGAAGCACGTAGAAGTTTCTTGAAAAAAAATCTTTTGGAAGGTTGTTCAGTTTCGTCTACTGAGCAAGCCCTTAGTTTGTGGAGGCCGGTCCCTTACACTCTGTATGGTGCACTTTTTATGGAGCGGTAGTGGTGGTTTATCTCCGTAAAGTGTATGAAATTCACCATATTTCTTCCTTTGCATTAGGTAAATTAGCATTACAATTATTCGCACCAGAATAGGACTTACGATGTTCATTTTCTATACTTAGGTAACTACATTAGTAATCCAACACTACATATCTTTATTTTATTGGATACGTGTCGCTCCTTGTAGCTAGTAGGGTATTTATAATTAGCTTCTGCCCGCGGCTTCGCGCGCACCCATAAAATATAGCTTGTCACTCAGGAATGAAGCAGCTTTCTATCGGTGAAATTGCAATCGGACCAGCCCCCCTAGCCAAATTACAACCGTTTCGTTTGCGTCGAACGCTTCGAATTGACCTTGCCGCCAATTCTTTTGTACTGACCACGTGACTGAGCGTTGAGGCGACGTCATTCCCGTACATTTGAAGCTTTCTACAAGCGTTAACTATTGCAGATTAGCAACTTGGCTAGGGGTACAGTATTTTCAGAGATTACTTCTTACGAAAAAAAAAAATTAAAAAATCAAACTTTACCTCTTTATTATATTATCTACTCATTGTGTAGATAACTATCTAGTAGTAAGCAGCAGTGGTGGTGCAGTAGGTAAAAGGTCGAAGCCTACGGCCAGGGTTAGTTTCGAGAGGTAGCTCAGCCCCGGTATGAAGGCACGAAGGAACGGGGTCGGTTATTAGTCAGTAAAAGTCTGACACTATCTCCCGCTTCGCCTAAGAGCGGGGGATGTCATTGGATATACTTTCCAACGTTTGATGGTTTATTAACAGTCCGCACGTGTTATTGGCAAAATTGTGGTGTCTCTTCCACAAAGGCCATTAATTAAAAGTTGAAGTTGACTTTCCCACCGAAAAAAATGGTCAATTATAGCAACATAGGTCCAAGGTCCTTATCCTGTCCGTAGGATATACAACTTTGCCTCTGCAAATGACGTGTTAAAAATGTAAGGCGAACGAGCGAGAAAGAGCTATACCTATAACAGAAGCCACACACAAAAAAAAAACCTTTAGCAGTTCAGTTTATGTTATCAAATGAACCGTAGCGCATTAGAAGCTCGTGGTAGTACTGTAGTACAGCGCAGCGCATGGAATTATTAAGTACTTACTTTAGTTTAATTAATATGGATCATGATCATTCTAGGCAGTGGAACCCATCAAATGTGTTATTATTTGTTTTCTTCATTATATAAAATTAAAATCCTATCACTCTTAACTCAAGCATGGACTAGTATTTTAAGTTGGTTTTTATCCAATTTAAAAAAGGGGAGGTTCTTAATTTAACTTAATGTAATGCCAAACCCCAAGTGTGCGTGTAGATTGAATCATTCTATGGGTATTTTGTCATTCCTATAGGTACCATCAAATATACACTTCCGCCTGACCACTGCTAGATTATAATTTTTTGCTTGCCCTCGAATCGAAAATTTCAAAGGGTTTGGTGCGCCGCAGGATTAAAACGAATTTTTTTAAAGTGATCAGGCAGAAATGACCGCGATGGTACCTTACCAGAAAATTTGTTCACTAAATCCTAAAGTAGGTAATGACTGTGTGTATTTATAGGGCCACAACTAAAAGAACGAACAAAAAAAAAATACAAGATTGTAAAAAAAAAAAAAAAAAAAAATTCACTAAGCTGGCTTTTTCTTTTTAAAAATCGGTTGTATTTTTTTTAAAGAGACTGGTATTTTCTAACCCTAATAGGTATTGGGATCTCATGTGTGCATCTGGATTGAGGGCCCATTTTTTAAATCCTTATGAAACGAAACAAGATTTACAGGGAATTTAGTTAAAAATTAGTAAAACTTAAAGCAATGAGCCATAAATTTCTTAAACGTAAAATAAAAAAGTTATGATTAAATAACGTGGGCCCTCAATCCAGACGCTTGCATAAAGAGGCATAGTCTAAATCTCGGAAAGTACGATGTCTGGGTAAATAATGATTATAATGTGTATTGTGTAAACAGACGCTTGCATAAAGAGGCATAGTCTAAATCTCGGAAAGTACGATGTCTGGGTAAATAATGATTATAATGTGTATTGTGTAAACTTAGCTTTAGTGCTGGAAGAGTTAACTGTAGTGCGATTGTTTTCTGTAAGTAATAGCCGTAACATTGTGTGCGTGTTATGTGCTGACCAAAACAGAAAACAGAGCAGCCTAAAGAGTCTTCACAGAGCTGTAAATGTCGGCCTAGTAAACTAGTTTATACCGCGTATGTACATCGAAGGACGAACTATTTGTCTGCTGCAGTCTTCTCGTACGATTATAATTTAAGTGTCTTCAAGGCTAGAGTGAATAGGCTCTTAATAAACTGGCGCACTTCACTATCAACGATTGCATCACTGCTTACCATCAGGTAGGATCGCAGTCAAGCACTAGTTTATATCAATAACGGGTAAATAAAACACAAAAATGAATGTAAACCATTTATTTATTAATTGTTTTGTTCAATTTCAAACTGCGTCGATGGCATCCGGCATACCACCGGTCGCCAGTAAATAATTAGAATAAATATATAAGAAGCATGAAACTCTCGTTACATATTATATAATTCCTCTTCACAATTAAAAAACTACAATGACTAGTATTTTTACGATTAAACATGGCGCAGGGATCGTTTTGAAGATTTTTTTTGTAATGGCAACTACACGTACTTACGTCATTTCTAATTTTCAAATAGATAACAAAGAACAAAGCTCTTAATTTACGATAAGTCACTTGCAGGAATATCACTGGCTGCATGCTTGAGCTTATAAAGTAGCACCCACAAAATGTCAAACTACCGTCATTTTAAGTTTAAGGATACAGGGCTCCAAAACGATCTTACCGCGCCACACAATACGCCGACGTCTCAAAATGTAAGATATAGTAAAAAATCTATACATTCCGTCCAAAGGATCAGTTACAAATCACAAACTACGGCCTAATGAATGTAAATAGATCAATGAGCTTACGTTTTACAAATTCGTCGGGGCACTTCTTGTTATTTTTAAGAGATTCAATTACTCGATTGGATTAGTGGACTAACATTTTTCCCATCTCATTTTGTTACACAATGGTTAGTTACAAGTGACATCTCTGTGCGAAGTTGCCAGGTGCTATAAGTGATTTGTCGACAATTATTGTCTTGTATTTTTGGCAAAATTGGGATAGTGCTCAGAATATCATTCAGACTGATTTGAGGCATATTTTAGCTAGCTACGTTCGTTTAAAACATTTCAATTTAGCCCATCAACCCAATCGTACTTAAAGGAGATAATAATTCTACTTTCAAATCGAAATATTCAAACGAGAGAAAGAGATAGACATACCTAAGTTTCTAACCACCCTAGACACGTAACTTCAGTACATGAATAAAATACACCACACATTATTATTTCAGTAACAATCTTACGCTAGAATATGTACAAAGTTCGTAGAAACAACTATTTTCACGCTTTTATCACTCCCAATATTGTGAAAATTTAAATAATTAAATGCGGCTAGTATTTACCGCCCATTTTGAAATGTCAAAAACTTAACGGCGGAGTCATAAAAGAGCGACTGAAAAAAAAAAACAATACCTAGTCTATCGAGGTTTAAAAAAAACAAATGTTAACAATATTTTCTGTTCGACTAGACTATTTAGTTAAAATCAAACTAAATGCGATTATCAAACATTACTTGATACTGGTGTTTTATTTTATTGGTCACTGGGATCGTATTCGGGAAATTGAAAAGTTATTTCATCACACAAATGAATTCTACTGGCTTAAATATTTAATTAAAAGTTTAAAATTATTTAAATATTAACAGACGCTGTTGCTGGAGTCTTACATTTATTTTTAAATGTTGCCATTTCCCAGCCGACTCTTCCGGTTTAAAAATTTACTCAACCGATCAATTATGTATGTACCTTATCTGTTTAATTTTCAATTTCCCGAGTAAGATGGTTAATCTATCAAATCACTGGTTGGTAATACCTAGCTAACATAGGTGACCATTTACTTATGGAAGAAATAAAGTGTGATTTGAATATTGTCACACATAGGCACTCTCCGTACATTAGACTCATTGTACTGGGGTTTATCTCTACTGAACACTTCAACTACAATGAGAGAACTATTAATACTCTCGGAATTACAAAAAGCACTTTTTCAGACCTTTTTCATGGTAGGCTGTTTAATTTATTTCCTTTGTTGAGGTTACTTTAATATTTAAAAAAATATCAGACAAAAAAATGGCGGTGAAAAATATTGACTGGTGTTTTATTTTTTGGTAAAATAATATGCAACAGATCTAAATAAGTGCCCTTTACATAAAATATCTTAATAAAATCTAGTGCATCCCAGCGAAACGGGATATCAAAAGAAAATTACATGGGTCACTAATATTTCAGTCTATTTTTATTAAGGAAGACTTTTTAACAATATGCAGATACAAAATACTTAAATTACTTTGTACTACTACAAAACGGGATACCTACATTCATTGTATAACTCGTTTACATTTCTTTTCTATTTAATACACTACCGAGACAGCTAAGTCGCTTCGAAAAATTTACTCATCAACATTTTCAACGGAAAAGTAAATTGTACAAAAAATATGTTTTTTATTCATTTATATTTCCAAACTAATTGAACTTTTGGTCCGTATTCTAAAAGATTCTAGTTTTCAAAGCAAAATCGTAATAAAACAAACTATTAAGGCACAATACGATTGTGTCTTTCGGTTGATATGATTCCTCAATCTAAAACTACAAAAAACTCTATGACTACTTATTTAAAAATCGAAAAAAATCTTAAAAGCGGCTCCCATGGAGTTTTATACATCACAATATTATTATTCTCGTATGTTCAACTAATCGATTCGACCATTCAACTAAAGCTACGAATTTGACATAATAAAGAACCCAGCACCGGTTGTACCACGTCTATATCTACTTATCTAATTACTGGGATGCACTTTACTGGAGATGGGTACTAAAAATAAAAACTAAGCAATATTTTCAATAGCAGATTTGGTAATGTGAATGACAATACTGATTTTCTTATTTATTCATGGTGAAACAGTTGGTTGCTGGAGGTGGAATAGTCTACTATTTTCTCCAAAACATAGCCTAGTAGAGTTCTCTTGTGTAAGAAGAGAAGGCAAGATCTCTTGATAAATGGTGTCAGTTTTTGCCCACTGCCACAGTAGGTACATCAATTTAACAAGCTTTGGTCAGAGTACAATGTCATTGCAGTTTCAAAAAACGAAAGAATCCGTTATAGATTTAAATTGACTTGCCACTAAGTTAATGGGCAGATATCGTGATGGTAGCAGAAGCGTGCTTAGTGATATTTTCCCTGAAGAATTTTTACTTGGTAAGGGTCCCAACACTCTTCCGACTGTAACTATAGAAGCGACCAACTGTTTATCCATTCTACAATTTTTAAAACCATGCCCTCATATTTATATTAATTACCTAGTATCCAATATCTTGTCAATGTTACAATTTTATGTTCTATTCAGCCAAAGTTCCTCTCTACAAACTTCATGTAGGTAGGTACAAAAAATGTTCACACATCGAGTCAAGTGTAGAAGGCCTACTGTCATCGAATACGAAGCTTAATAAACGCGTATTCGTCATTATACGCCTACATTTAAAACTATGAAACGTCTTTTCATTGCCACTTCGTCGACAGTTTCATATGTAAGCTTCACGCATCCGTACACTTAGCGTATAATGACGAATACGCGCTTATGAAGCTACGCGTCCGTGAACAGTTGGCGTTACTTGTGTCGTTATAAGTAGGAGTGGTGTTCAGTTTTGAAATGTTAGCTTGTGTTAACATGACAAGAGATTAGACGGTATTCTCAGTATTGTCTCACCGTATAAGAAAATGAATGTAGTCTTCGTCTTCGGTCCCGAGGCGGCTCCGTCGACACCGAGGCATGCACACTCCACCGCTACACAGCTCCTTATGACGACATGCATCTATGTCCAACCATAGTCTTTGATCTCCAAAATATAACTAACACTACATTTGGGTTCGATCGACTAAGAAAATTCGTACTGGCGCCCACCACGGGCCCGAAAGCTCTATTCTACGAGTCTCAATAAAAAAATATTCTTCTCCAAACTAATGTTTTAACTAACGAAGAGGTACGAAAACTAACGAAAAAGCGGATAAATGAAAGAACAGCTGTGTTTTGTGTTACCATTTTATTATTTTTTTCTAATACTTGTATCTAAGTGAAGATGAACCATAATATTGATGGCTGAAGGAGGCGCGCGGCCGGCGCACTACTGCGTCCACTAGCTAGGGGGCGCTAGAGAGCCCGACTATTGCCTAGGTTTTAAAATAATAATCTACATTAATTTTACAAAACATTCATTAATAATACTCCTTGCGGCAAAGCTTACTCTCCCTGCGCATAGACATTACACCACACTATGCTCGGGGACCGTAGACTGACGTAGTCGAAGAATCTACGCAGCTACATTACCCAAACCCAACCGTAACTACGGGGTACCTCAAAATATACATATAAGTCTGTTGAATTGCACAAACTGAGGACTTCCAAAGTGTGTTAATAGATGGCGCTACATGTCGACAAGCGAGAACAAAATGATCCTGAAATATAACCAACATCTTAATATATCTAGTTATTGCTTGTCTATCCTAAAAATGTAGAATTAGGCCAAACATCTTTGAACTAAGTCAAATTGGAGTATTAAATACCTATTGTATTCAACTGGAATTTATATCTACTTCAAATAACACTAATCTTATCGCACACTAGCGCAATCTAGTAACATAAATAAGAAACCTCTATTAGCCAGTGGATACGTAAATAAAAAACAGCCCATCACTAATTTGTCTATGATAAACTATGTTTTATATAACTACCATAAATAAAATGCATTAATTCGTTCAAAAATATACATAAAGGAATGTAGACATATGACTACGCGGATCTCGACGCAAAAACATGTTGGTGCCGCCAAGTTTCTGAACAAAATCTCATGTCTAGGCATGTTGCTCTCATTTAATTTCAAAATAATAAAACTACAAAGGCAGACTGTGTCTGGCTTTTATCACAGAATAATTTAGAAGATATCCAATAAATAAAAAAACAACAAAACTACCTTACTTCAGGAAAAAATCAAGACTAGAATGGAAATCACGCGATTGGAAACGACAGTAGGTTAATAAGAAAAAACCGCGCAATTTCTTACGTAAGTTGAAGACTATCCGTCTCAAACACGGCAACATGCCATGACACAATTAAAAAATATAAGAATTACTGAAAGAAACATGGCCGCACGCCCTCAAGCGTCGGCGCGAGCGCCCTACACAATAAACACTGCGTCACATACTGTTCGCTTATTCAACAATGTAATTATATTGGTTGACGACATAGGCGAGTAGGCTGTGTGCCGAGTGACGTCAGAGTTAGGACTGTTGAGACGTCTTGTGTGCATGAATGCTGGTGTGAGATTGACTAGATGTTCACTCTCGAAGATAATGAGAGATGTTTGGTGGGGATGCCATAGGCCAGAAGAATGAAAATCTTAAAGGCGGACCAAGCGGTACCAAAATAGCGTTCAAACCAAGGGCACCTTGGTATGTGTTGCGGCTACATGGATGTAAACCATGCACCAACACGTCGGTGGTTCGGAAAACGCGCCAACCAAGGGGGTGTTGAAGGTTTTGGATTACAACGGCTATCTAACTATTGAAAATAAGGTCACCAGTGGTTGGAACGCTAATTTGCAACCGTCTAGTCACCCCTTACGTACACCAAGCGTATAATGACGAATACGCGTCTATTCTTTGGCCTTAGTTCAAAATAAAGCCCGAATTTCTGATAGGAAGTCGGCCAAATTGTTTGTTTTTACGATAAAAGATGTGGATGGCTATGTAACTACCCATTTTAGGCTAAAAACAGGTCCAATTTAAGATTATTGTGAAGATAAAGTTGCCGGAGCGCGCTGACGCAGCTTTTAATTAGAAAATACCAGTTAGAAGGCAATCTACGGAACCGAAGCTTGCTGTAAAACCTTTTTCAATGTCGAGCCTCGGTAATTGGATATCGATGTTACAGGAAAACAATCATTCATCGAATTTAGAATCTTTGGAAGTGCAGAAATTTTCGGTTTAAATTTCATAGCTATGTGATTGTCGATGGAAAAACTTTGCTTTGCTTTTATCCAACAATGGACTATAATTGACTAAATTATTTGCATTTCAACACACCTTTGTCGGTGTGCCCAATCGTTTTTCTTAAATTTGGCTTATTAATCGTCCGCGCCGAATTGGTCCGACGAATGTTTCCGCGTCCTATTCGCCAGTGTCGTGTATTCGCGACTAGGTAATCCATCTCGTTTAGTTCTTCAAACCCCATAGGTGACAGAAGAGCTGACGCGATGGAGTATTTGGTCGTGGACGTGCGACCTTGGCAAAATAAACGTGTTTGTCGGATATATTTGACGTAGACGGTTAAAATCAATTTAATCAGTCATAATTAAGGCCAATGAGATCCCAAAGCAGGGTCTAAAAGCTTTATGAAGTAGGATATCCATATATCCTTCTTGTGAGAAAGCCATCATCCACATAAAACGCTCAAAAAATCCCAGCTGTGACATCACGTAGTAAAACACCGACTACCCGCATTTCGTCGCTTACCATTTAAAAATACAAGATTAACCAACACTACTACACAGATACCTATTATACAAAAATATTTGTATTTGTATGCAATGTGTATAATTATAGTAATTCTAACATGTGCGCGCGCTGCCGTGCCCAGTCGTAACATAGCCAAGTGCAGTTTATTTACTTAATAATTTAAATTTAATTTTGTGTGCCATATTGATGCTGTTTTTGTTCTCGTTTAGAGCTTTTTTTTTCATTCATATATTTAAAAGTGTTAATTATTTTGTAAATGTTTTCATTGACACCCAAAGCATAGTTCTTATTTTCTGCAAAGCCAAGATCCTTTGCTCAATTCAATGTAAAACTGTCTTGCATCTTTGACGTTTTTATAATGTATTCATTCTTTTTTCAAAATCAACGGTTATTTCAACAAGTATTCGAAATTCAAACATCAACCGACACACGTTCCTTTTTCAAACGTTAGCTCTTCTACCGTTCTTGTGCAAGCCGCAGCGCGCGCGTGCTGTAGTAATATTAAATGTTATTGCTTTCGGTTAGTCATATTTATTTATCATATGTATGTAAAACTTCAAAATGTCTACGCTACAATACTACTCTAGCATTGCCATACATTAAAAACACACAACATAGTATTTTTTATGTTTAATTTAACATTATACCAATCCAAAAATTGTATATTTATGTATATCTTAGTAATCTTACATAATTAAGAATATATAATATATTTTTTTCGAATGCTGTTTACATTTTGGTCCAGTGAGTCTGGAGCGAACAAGCACATCACTAGTTTATCGTTTGCGTGCTATGGCATATCTGGTGTATGGCACATCACTACTGCGTCAAGCTTATATCGATAGAAATTAACTACAACTAGGCAAGAATAAAGTATTGAGCAAGATAAGACTCTGTATTCAGTTTCCCGCCAAATTTTAGAGAAAAAAAAATATAAAAAACAAATGACTAGAGAGGAATGTATTCTCGTATATGGCAACGAAGTGATTAAATAGTAATAGCGTCTTAGTTGGCAACGTCCCGTCTTATTATTGTCACATTCTTAAGCTACTCTGGCGTATTTCCTTTTTGTTTTTTGGCAAAATATTATTTTTTATATACCGTCTTTGTCGCAGTGTTCCTAAAAGTTTCTTTACATTTCTGTTAGTGCTCAACTCGTTTAGCGAACAGTTTTTCAAATTACTACTTCCATCTTTTCTCTAAATCTGCGACTTCGCAACGTTGAGCAAAATTAACTTTTTGGCGAAATTTTGGCCTGTTTTTTTGGCAAAATAACTTTTATACCAGGAAGACCTGTGGCCCGAAGCGAAGCGTCTAAAGGTCTAATCTACGTGTCTACGTATACAATATTCCTTTTAAAGACAGTCTTTAAAAGGAATATTTTTAATAGCACGCATCACAACCAACGTGTGGCTAATGCCTTAATAAATTGACAGTGAAGTATTTTGTATGGAAGATTAGATTTTGTTTACGTATTCATTCATGCCAACCATGCTGGACGGTCCGCGGTTTGAAGACTATTCACAATTTCCAAGGTATAACGTATCTTCCATTTTCTTATAACTTTACTCCGATTTTCCTAAGGAGTCAGTTTTGCGATACCCTTGAATATGCTATAAGTCGTCAATGCGCGGTGTCCAAGTATCTCTCTCCGTGAAGTCTTGAGTTAGTCACGAGTATGAAGACGCGATTACACTACGGCGTAACACTATAATTTACAACTGTTATACGCAATACGCATGCCTGATTCGCGTTACTTGACTTACCATACGTCCGGTCCGTCCCACCCTCCTATACCAACTGAGGTTTTTTGGCGCCCACCGCGGGGAAATGATCACGACTTTTTCACACTAGGGTTGCCAACTTTTTAGTAGAAATGTTAAAATTTTGATCATTAGTGCCTCTGTCGTCGGGATCACCCTAATATTAAAATGTAATTAATCACAGTTTTAAAGCCAAATTTGTAGATGGCAACCCCATAACTAAATACTACAAGTTCAACGTGCAAACTATCTAGAAAGATAAAAAAGTAGTGTAAAATACAACAAACCAAACCCAGCAGGAAGTCCCACGCTAAATAAAACACACAATTTTAATTTCTAATATTATATCCATGTAATGACACATCAGGTATTACTAGGTGCTCCTTACAGCGGGCAAACTCCTTCTAATTCTACGACTAAACCTACTGCCGAGGTCCGTCACGATTCAGTGACGTCACCAACATCAATGCATACTACCCACCAAAGCATGACAACTTCAAATCAACTAAAAATACATCACAAAACTCATTGTGATACTCCTCAACCAGAGTCCCGAATATGTAAGTCAGCAACGTCACTAAACCTGCAATCGGCAACGGACAACGGCAACCAGTTACCAAGAGTAACTAAGACAAGGGTGTTGGAATATCGCCACCCGTAAAGGGAAGTTGGAACAGTACAATATATGAAAAAACAAAGTTAAGTACATTACAACATTTGCGTGAGGTCGCGGAGGGTGTGTCAACGTGGTACAAACTACTCGAGTGAGAAGGAAGGTGTTCACAGATGATATTTATATCAGAGATGGTAAGGATGATAATTGCACATGCGGTTTAGTTGCGTACTACTGAAATGATGTATAGATATTAGTTACATCTACAAACTGTAGTCATACAATCGTAACTCCACCCAATTGTGTGATAAACACAATCTGATTTTATAAAGCCATATTTTTTTCAAAGTACCCTCGCTTTTTGAAAAAATTTACAACTACCCACGTTGGCAAATCCTTCGCGTCCCCACGCTCGCCGCCCTCTATCTAATTTGGCAAGATACGAAGCACACGGCGGCTGTGAAGTCACATAGTCAACCATTCTAATACTGTCTCAGAAAAAAACGACCGCTAATGTACAAAAGGTGTAACTGTCGGGTGATGTGGGCGCACGCTTTCTACAAAACTAAAAAGATACGATTTTTTTAATGGCATAAATCAGTTTCGAGTAGCCACACAAACAACAGGTAGTTCAAATACCAGAAGAAAGTATATAAACATTAAATCAGCTGCCTCAGTGGTGTTTATAATCCAAATATAAAATAAATTCAGTTCAATCTACTAATATCCGGTTTTCACTGGTTATTTTGAGACGAGAAAGCGCGCGCTCCACTGTTTAATCTCAGGAGGTTCTAATCCTACTTATGCTAAAAATACTGCTATATAATAAGGATAGGTATGTGTATACATAATGTGAATATCATAGCATACGGTAGCCGTGGCGTGTGGAAAGAATTATAAAATAAAACAAAAAGAAAACGAAGAAAAATCACACATAAATAATATTGAATAGCTTAATTATCACTGGGAACAATGTATTTTTAATAGAATAATCATTCACAGTTCCATCACTTTCACTGGTATTGTAGACATACGAGTTTCGCTTGTATTAGATGTAGTCGACCAATTGGCGCCCAGTTGGGACTAGCTAAGTATTAAACTACCCTCTTCTTTAACACTTTTGTATGTTCAAATTATACTGGTTTTACGATTATTTTATTGTTTAATTTCCACACGCTGCGGTTACAAGTGCGTCGGCTGGCAGGGAATGTAGCCGACCAAGCTACCATGCATACTGCACTACGCTTTGCCGCGCGGCCTCGCCTAAGTCCAAAATATACGCTAATATAAATATAGGGATTAAGTACTTTAGTAATAGACGTTTTTCGGAATTTTACCCGGTGATATCTTTTTTTGGGCTTTCCCATATTATTGTTGGATCTTTTCTGATATTTTTTAATATTGTCATACTGTCTTTTAATATGAACAAAGCCATTAAGTACAAGGTTACATTTGAATTCCGAAATGTCTGTATTTTTCTTAATAAATACTGAATCAAAATAATTTTAGACTATTCCAAAGATAGGTAAATAATTCTAATAGACTCAAAACTATATCTTATCACGAGTATTTGGGTGTAAAATTTTGATTTTTTTAAAAGGAACTTGTCAAAGATCAAAAACTATGACGTTATAGTCGATAATTTTGGAAAATCACGTGTGGTTTTTTTAATACTGCTGGTCTTAGGACTAAGTCCAGGTTCCGCTTAAATCTAGGAATTGCACGAACACAACCATCTTTGTCTTTTACACTCACTAATCACATATTGTATTGCTTTTGGATCTAATGCTACGATTGATAAATTAAGTACTTCTAAGAAAGGACGTAAGGATTCCTTAGGTTCTCTTTCAGAGAATACTGTCTTGAATAATCAGAAATGATTGTTTTAATGAAGAAATTAAGTACATACTTTTTGTAGTTTTCGGATTAAGTACAGATATTTCAAGAGCAGAAAGGTTTTTGAAGATTAGACCATCTCATCTTCACACTTTGTTAGTCGGGGATGTTCTTTTGGGAGGCTCTGCTATCGGAACGCGAATTCTGGCATTCCGAAACTACAATTTTATGACATTGGTATAAGTAAATCCCTATTTAACCCTTCAACCAACCCGCGTCAGATGGGTTCGACAAGTGTTTTCGCGTCTTATTCGCCAGGGTAGCGTTTGCGCCTGGATACTCCATCTTGTTTAGCTCTTCAATCCCCATAGGTGACAAAAGAGCTGACGAGATGGAGTAGTTCGTCGTAGATGTGCGACCCTGGCGGGATAAACGCGTCAGTATTTGTTGTATATATCCGACGTAGACAGTTGAAGGGTTAAGTGTCACATAACTTACAGGTGTAACGGGCGCGTGCAATAGTTAAGCTGTTAAGGGCACATTAAACCCAAGACAGTATCCTCCAATTGGCGCCCAGCACGGGCCAACTCAGTAAACTTCAAAATTAAAGGACGTACGTTCTAAAATGTAAATAGACAAGGACTACGGGCGAGGCCGCGCCGCCATGACAATCTACGGCGGCTTATATACTTAGCTTATTGTCACGGTACACAGGGTGTTAGTCCACGCGCTCATACACGAACTAAATTATTTATTAATGTTAACTAATTTACTTGGAGAGTGATTTTCGTGGCTTCTGTGGTTATTTGAAAAAAATGTGGTAATATATTGTCATTTGTATGAAAAGAGTTATTCCGACACTGTAAGTTAGGCTATTTATGATAGATGTCGAAAGTATTTTTTATCATATTGTAGGGTAGAAACACAAAAGCCACAAAAACCATTCACTCATACTATATCTACGTATGTCAATAATATATAATACTATTGTAGAATGAGATTGCTTTCCGCTCCGATATGTGTGTCGTGAGCAGAGCGGTCGACGCCGTGTGACGTAACGCTTGAGCATGTCTTGCACGCGAGACGATCGAGTGATGACTGATGACATCGTGGGATCTGCCCTGACCGGGAAAATGGCTCCCGAGTTATTTTTCCAAGTACCGTATTTTACTAAGTTTTAGATTTTCTAGTGCGAAAGAGATGCGAGGTACACATAATAGTGGTTTTGTTGCTCGTAACGTAGAACACAATACTTGGATAGTTATGAGCCGCGGTGGAATCAAAAAATTTAAGTTAGCTACCAGTTCAAAATTAGCCATCAACTAGATTCGATAATAATTTAAATCTAAAAAGCAGTTAAGTACTTAATTAATTAAAAGAGTTTTAAGAGATTCGTAAAACGGAAAACTGAGCGAATTTTGGCACAAACGTAGGTTCCTAATGAAATGGCACCGTTATAATAATACTGACAACTTCTACCATTTCTTTGATTTTAATTTTATACATTGAAATTTTTTTTAGCCTAAAATATTTTCATTTAATTTCTACATTCCTATTTTTTTAGGAAGAGAGTTTATCCAATAGAATTTACTAATTTTATGTTACCAATACTTGAAATATGAGAGTTGAGGGTACATCGATAAAATTTTATATAGCCATAATAATTGAATAACAGCGCAGTCACACAGCGTCACTCTTACCGCGAATGTATATATATTAATTCCTATGTTGTTTATCATTAAAAAAATACAGCTGCGAATGAGATTCATAAAAAATACAGTCGAGTTATCATAAATAATATCAGGTTAATGTATTGCCAAACAAACGTGCACTATGTCTACCACTAAATTACAAATCATAAGAAAATTAGTTTTTTTTTCGCAACTAAATTATTTGAGATCTTCGCCTTAATATTTAAAAGTTAAGGGGACACGCAACGACGCGAACTTTCGAAAAAGAAGACGACATCTTTATTTGTATAGTTTGACAAGTCACTTGGAAAAAAAAATTTCAAATTACCCTCACAATTGAAAAAAAAAAAAACGAAATATTCAACATTATCAAGTGACTCATCAAGAACACGTAAATAAACATGGGACCGTCAATTTCTCCTATTCGAGCGTACCCGTTGGGAATCGCCTTAATAAAATAACTTTTTTATTAAAAAAAAAAATGAAATGCGTTCTCTTTGATGCCCATGGCGGGCAAATTATTGCTTGTAACTCTGCCTTACACTAAGTTTAATGAGCCAATAAACAACTTAACTACTCAATACTGATCATATTCCCTCTGTGGCCACTTTGGGTACGCGGCAAGACAAACACCTTAATGTAAACAAAAAAAAAAAATAGTACGTAGGAACTCTATCGTAAGAAAAAATTAAAATAGCTGAGCTAAGAACCTATCCGTTGTAGGCGGGTGGGGTTTTCATGTCAATTATTGCTCGATTACCGTTTAGATGTACATGGGGAGGCCGTACATGGCGCCCCAGTCGACGCCTTGGAACGAAGACATGTCGACGCCGGCGAGCGAGTAGGCGGCGCCGAACTGCGGCAGCGCGGGCGCCGGCTGCGGCTGCGGCGGCGCCACCAGCGCCGTGGCCGCCGTCGCCGCCGTGGGCAGCGCGTACGGCGCGTACCGGTACGCGTGCGCCGCGCCCACCGTCGGCACGGCGCCCACGCCGCTCGTGGCGTACACGAGCCCCCTGCCCGGCCGCAACACGAGTCTCTTGCCCAGAGCGAGAGGCGCTGCCGCGACAGCTTCTTTAGGCTGTGCGCGCTTACACTCCACCTTCTTATTCTTAATAGTATGGAAGTGTATGTCACACACGCGCTCTACAGCCTCTTCGGAATGGAAGGTGACGAAGCCGAAGCCGCGATGGCGTTTGGTCTGCTGGTCCATGAGCATCACGGCGTCTTCGACGAGGCCGAACTGGGAGAAGTAAGACCTGACCTCTTCTGCGGAGGTGTCCTGCCCGACGCCGCCGACGAATATCTTCTTGGTTTTGGCGGGGCGCGGTGCAGATTTGGGCGTGGCGTGCTTGGGGTCGATGCGCTTGCCGTCCAGCGTGTGAACGGGCACTGCCAGCACCTTGTCGACTGAAGACGCCTCCTGGAACGTGATAAAACCGAAACCGCGCGACCTCTGCGCGCGGCTGGTGTCAGTTTCGTGTGTGGGGACTTCGGTTAAAGTGGGCTGATAAACTTCTTATAGCTTGAGTTGATCAGGAAAGTTGTACAAAGGGGTTCTGAACTTATCACTTTTATCGCCATTTTGATTTTTCTGCAATGATGCAGCGCACAATTAAACTGGTAAATAAGGGTCAAGAAGACTTAGTTTTCCTGTCCACGGACGCGTAGCTTCATAGACGCGTATTCATCATAATACGCTTGATGTACGCTTACATACTAAACTATAAAACCTTGTCCAAGACGCGGTAACATCGTGTCGTTGCTGCTTCGTCGACAGTTTCATAGCTTAGTATGTAAGCTTCACGCAGGCGTATACCAAGCGTATAGTGACTAATACGCGTCTAAAAAGCTACATGTCTGTGGACAGTACGCTTTAAACGGACGCGTGTGTAGGAGCCTTAAGCGCATTGCTAATATTTGAAAGCAGTTCTCATCTTTGCTCGAATATCTCTTCAAAACGATGATTAATATTAGAATATTATAAGATCTGGGTTATTTAGCAGAGTGGGCAGATTAACAAACACAGCACAGCTTGTATCACAGGCGTATATTTTACTGACATTAACACAATCAACAAGAACCTTAGCAGCGCTTATCTCATCGACATGATGTTGCATTGCTATAAGGAGGTCTTATCTCCATCAATTAAAATGGCGATGAGTGACTACGCAAATTCTCAAAACCCTTTAAGTCATGTTTAGATGCATTTTATAAGTTTATAAACCCACTTCTTTGTAAAAAGGGAGGCAGGGTATTTTAGTGACTTACACCTAAGTACCTACGAGTGTAACGCGAACTACTGGTCTCAAACAAAACCTTTTAAAATCAAATACAGTTAATATTATATTTATTACATCGTATCAAGAGCGTATACAAAAAAAAAAAACAATGTCCCAAAATAAAAAAGTTATAATTACTCTACGGTTGAAAAAAAGAGGGTAGTTTAAAAATGTTGCCAATTATTAAATCTATTTACTCAACTTTTTCTTTACCAAAGTTAATACAGATAAAAAAAAGTTAATTTCTAACATTAATTTTGAGGTAAGTACAAAACAAACCTAGCTATAAAGAAATATCAAAACTATGACTTTTATTTAGTAAAACATTGAAAATACGCTACGTTATTTACGAATTCATATACGCTCTTGAAAAACAGGTTTATAAGGTTAGATTCCATCAGTGTCACCAAAAAATATAGGCGGGGAGACGTGGTTCAATTATTTTATTTAACCTATGCTATGACAAATAAATAATATCTCTTAGCACTGCGACTCACCTTATTTCGAATGTATGCTTATGCGACACACAAAACTCGACATTAATAATGTCGAGTTTAGTGCGGAATAAAAAATTAAAATATTTTAGGGCACCTCAACACGGACAGGTTAGGTTAGAAGACTAAGGTGGGAGTGAGGCTGAGCGGAGCTCCCGCTTTAGTCTTTGTGGATAGTTAGTGGAGCTCCGTCGAGCAATCTCAGCAGGTATACCCCATTCGCGTTAAAGAAACCTTTTTTTACTGTCAGCTAAACCGATTTTAACTTCTATTTCGCTGACACAAGGATGGCATTAAAAGCAAAAAAGTGGTTACAATACCAACTATTTACTGCAGCCGCCATTTGTCATGCCACCATCGTGATAAAAGTCAAAATCGGTTGAACGGACAGTAATATAAGGTTGTCATAAATGTCTAATGTTATTTTGAACAAAGTACAGAGCAGTATCAAACTACTGTAATACTGTACTAACGTACTGTCCGAATTACAGTACTCGCACAATTATTTGTCGCACTACCGTAGTGTCGAACTACTGTCGCACAATGGTTTGTCACACCAGCGTGATGTCGAGCCTTAGTGTCGCACAAGCGTGCATTCGACCTATAGTGAGTCTAAGTACAGTGTGGTTGCATAAGCGTTAATCGCACATTCACTTGTCAAGAAGCTCATGTAGTACACGTCCTGGCATGGTAGACATCCCACCCATACGCACAAAGCGTTTTGGGAAAACATTGATGCGTTCAGCTAAGGAATGTAATTCCCTGCCGGAGTCTGTTTCCTGATGGCTACAACCCGGGAATCTTTAAGTCAAGAGTGAATAGACTGCTTCTAGACAAGCGTGCTCTACCGTCGGCCACATCATTACTTACCATCAGGCAAGATAGTGGTTAAACGCGAGCCTATCCATATAAGAAAAATACTGTTCGTCACGCGTTCCACCGAACATTTTTTTGGCGTCATGAACTGACTACGCCGTTATGGCGTCTCAGCGAGGCACGGCCCTAAGACTTCCAGGTCACAACCTACTTCCTAAAGGCTGTTTGCATTAAAAACTTTTCTATAATAAAAAGAAACACAAACTTTTGAAACAAAATCTGTTACAGCATTCCAGAAACGGACCATTTAAACTTGAAAACAAATTCTGGATTATGTAAAGTCTAAGTAAAATATATTTCAAAGAACATTTTGCGAGAGAAAACCGGTTTTATTTGACAATGGAATGACAAACTTCAAGATTATAATCAAAGTTACATTTCTGCGAACTTGTGTTTCTCAGAAATTCTCTTTTGAACGAATTTATAACTATAACCTGGGGGTGTATAAGTCAAGAGTGAATAGGTTACTTCTAGGCAAACGTGCTCCATCTGATTGCATTTCGGGGTATCGGAATTACATAATAGTTCCGTAATTGGACCACCAAACGCATGGCGATGCACCACCGGTACATTTTTTTATTTTTATTTGTTATAAACTAGTACTTGACTGCGATCCCGCCTGATGGTAAGCAGTGATGTAGTACATAGTAGACATCCTACTTTTACGCACAAAACGTTTTTGGGAACACATTAATTGTGCGTACAGCTAAGGTTCTTTGCCGGAGTCTGTTTCCTGATAGCAACAACCTGGGGATCTTACCTGGGGTTACTTCTATCCATCAGGTGAGATAGTGGTCAAGCGTGAGTCAATCAACGGTAAAAAGAGCTCTATAAGTAGTTCGCGTTCCAATTTTAGTTTTATTCGGTGAAGACATTTCGAAAAGTTTTCGACATTGGTTGTCGCCGAAATGAAATACCGACTTGAATTTGATTATTCATTAAGTACAAGGCTATCCAAGCAAGAAAAACAGCAATTTTAAATCAATAACTAGCTTCATGCTTGACCAATATCTCAACTGATGGTAAGCGATGACATGGTCGACGATGGAGAGCGCTTGCCTAGAAGTAACCTATTCACTCTTACCTTATAGACCCATAAGTTCACAAATAAATGTTTTTCTTTCTTTCTTTCTAAAGTGATCATTTCATGACCTTTCTCTTTTTTTATTTAGTTTATTTCATAGTTTCAAAAGATTTCATCAAGTCTCAAAAAGTATTCACAGTAACAAGATAAAAATAATATAACAGAACCGTATCTCCCCGCCGAAACATTGACACACAACAATAAAATTAAAAAAACACACTATGTCCCCACATTTAAGAGCTATATTCGCAAATCACAAATATTTTATTAAATGAGGGTATATGAAAGTTTACTTAGTTCTCTAGTAGTTGTACAGAGGGCGACCTAAGTACTCATGCTTCCGTCTGTAGTACAGCTAGTTGGAATTAGTGATGAATTGTGACCATTTTATGCAAAATTTTCGACTACCCGCACAAATATTTTCTTTAGATTAAGACTGAAACTGCCACTTTTGTATTGAACTGCTAGGGCGTTCACTTTGGGCAGTTCTAGACCATAAGGTAGCCAGGTAGCCGCTAGGGTATACCCGACAGGTTTCCCTGCACTGTTATACCTTTTTTTTATGGTGGGAAAAAATCATGCATTGACATCCCCCGCTCTTGGGCGGAGCGGGAGATAGTGTCAGACTCTTACTGACTAAAAGACCCACCCCGTTCCTTCTAGCCTTCATACCGGGGCTCGAGCGCCCTTTCGGATAACCCTGGCCCCATAGGCTTCGACCCGGCTGGGTCCCTGCTGTTGCTGACAACTCCTTGAGGCGCGCGGGAACAGTGCGCGCCGTCGACGACTTGGGCTTGGTCCGGACAGTTATCGGACGGCCGGACAGTGAGCTACCCATTGCTCACTGTCCGCAGGCCCGCGTCTACGGTGGCCGGAAATCGGGCTCAGAATCCCGGCGGCGTCGGCGGCGGCGATAACGCCGTTGCCTAATGGGTTCGGCCTCCTCCTTTGCGAGCATTACTGCTTCGCAGAAGTCGGCGACCGCCTACCACTCCTCCTCACTCCGGACCATGGCCTCAACCAAGGCCCGGCGCGAGAGGTCTCCGCCGCCGATCGCCCCCACGAGGGCACGGCGATGCTCCGCCCAAGCAGGGCACACCTCGACTGTGTGCTCCACCGTTCCTCCGGGCGTTCCGCACAGTGGCGACACCCGGGCGTCACTTCCGCATGAATCCGGTGCAGGAAACTCCGGAACGAACCATGTCCGGTGAGGACCTGCGTCATGCGGAAGGTAAGGACGCCGTGAGGTCTTTCCAGCCACGCCTCAAAGAGGGGACTTACTGCCATGATTGTGGCGTGCCCAGCACTGGGTTGCGATAGTCGTTGACGCCATTTCACCATGAGATCCCGCCGGAGCTCTGTCCGCCATGCCGCGACCTCTCGCGGCAGCGGACTTTCACCCCGGCGTTGCATCTCCACGCGCATATCGTGCATGTGTGCAAGGACTGTTGCCTCCAGATCCCACGGTAGTAGGTCAGCCAGAAGGCTCGCCGCTTCGCGGGAGACCGTGCAGTATCCCCGCACCATCCTTATTGCCATGACCCTCTGGCAGGCGTTCAGCATAGCCGCCGGTTGCTTTTTCAGCGACGGCGCCTACACCGGCGCCCCGTAGAGGGCCATGGACCGAACGATCCCCGCGTAGAGCCTCCGGCAGGAGGCATCTGGACCCCCAAGGTTGGGCAGGAACCGCTTGCGCGCAGCCCCAGCCCGGTTGAGTTTGGGAGCCAGACGTCGGAAATGCTCCACGAAATTCCACCGGCTGTCGAGGACGAGTCCCAGGTACTTCATCGTCGACCCGACACCGATGTGAACTCCTCCTACCGTTAGTTGGGAAGTCAATGGCGGCGCGTTCCGAGGGCGGCGACCGTGGAAACACATAGCCTCGGATTTGTGAAGCGCCACCTCGAGTCCCAACTCCTGGATCCTATTAACGACCATCGCAACCCCGCGTGTCGCTAGAGCGACCGCCGCCTGGTACGACTCTCCCTGCGCTAGAACCAGCGTGTCGTCTGCGTAGCAAACCACGCTGACCCCACCAGGGAAGTCGCCGCGCAGCACGTAGTCGTACCCGATGTTCCACAAGGGTGGCCCTAGTACCGACCCCTGCGGAACACCGCACAACATCTCTCGACGTTTCCAGTCTCCCTGGTGACCGGGGTAGACTATAAATCTCTCCGACAGATAGGCCTCGGACCACTCGAAAGAGGTAATCGGGCACCCGGTGGTACCGGAGTGCCCTCCGGATCGTACTCTACACTGCCACGACACACCTGCCCCGGGACACCGCATCCCCCGTCGTGAGGGCTCGCACGCGCATGATGGCGTCCACCGTAGAGCGCATCCTGCGAAAGCCGAACTGTTCGTCCTAAAGGTCCAGCCCCACCCGTGTTAGGCGCCCGACGAGGCAATGACTCTCTCAAAGAGCTTGCCCACCTCGTCGAGCAGCACAATGGGCCGGTACGCGGACGGAGAGTCCGCAGGGCGCCCTGGCTTCGCTATGAGGACCAGTTTCCCGCACTGTTATACCTGCCAGGTAAGTTTGTATGGAAACCTGCACGGTTGTGCTCCGGTTTACCTGTATAACTCAACTGTACAGGCAATCCTGCCAGGTATACCCCTAACGTGTATGGCTACCTTTAGGTTCATAAGAGATGTGGTTCATACAAATTAGCACCGCAACAGATATAGCAGATGAAATGGTAACATTAAAGTCCCGTCTTCAGCATATTAGGATATGGCTTTGAGGCCCTTTAAACTCCATTAGCATAGACAATTAAACAAACTTTTATTCACTACTCATTCAAACGATTTTGACTTCTATTACGTAGGCATAAGGATGGTGTTGAAAGCAATAAAGTGGTTACAATACCAACTATTTACTGCAGCCGCCATTTGTCATGTTACTAAAGTAATAAAAGTCAAAATCGGTTGAACGGACAGTGACTATAACTTATACTCATACTTCATTATTGTATTATATTTTAAAGAAATAACTTTCAATAAAATGGCCACAACAATACATACTAATAAAATTACTGACAGACAACTATCTTATTATTATTAGCACGAATCTGTCTAACCGAGCAATGTTACCCTCAAAGTATACCAAAATTCTACCATTTTCATCTGAGCATCTCAGTGAGAAAATTACTATTTACTGTTTTTCTACCAAAAAGATTATTTCCAATCTATTCTGTGATCTTAGCTAAGTACTATTAATTAATTAGTAGAAAATCGAAGTTCATAGGTTTTGCAGATAATTAAAGGGGGTGAAGTCAGTGTTGCTATGTTAAAAAACTATTTTTTGGGATGGTCACATTTAACTAAGGAGAAATAAATCTAAGAGAAGTTTTAAAAAGTGATCTTAAACAAACTATAGGTTATTATTTCTTTAATATTGTAAAGGACTACATACTTAGGTGAACACTTATTTTAGTTAAAAATCAATATCAAATGGTAAATATACTACGAAATACAAGGTAAGTAATGACTTTAAAGATTCCTAATAGATCAACTACAGGTTTTATTTCAATATCATAAGGTTTGACACAATAGATTTGGATTCAAAAATTATGTTGAAGTAAATTTTTAAATAAGTGATAAAAATGTAGTAGTAAGACAGATATTTAAGAATTAAAAGTATTAATTTCAGTGTGACCATAAAACAACAAAAACAACGGATTTATAAAATCAATAACTACTAATAATAAAAAGTTACTAAATCAGTAGAAAACCAAAAAGCATGGCAACACCGACTGAAGGGGAACTACCAGATTTAAAAATAGAGAACAATAGAAGGAGTATTTCATCAAATCCATAGATAATATCTAGACCTAACGTTCTATGTTAGTGACTCTAGCATGCCGGTTTGTCTATGTTATTTAATGGATATACTTTTATTAGTGTTCATAGGTTACTTTGGATCAACCATAGCCCAACTATGTGTGGTGAATTTGGTCCATATGCAAAAAATACAATGGAAGATGGGGATGGAATCATGGAGACAGGAATTGGTTAGACTAATACAGAAATTGAGTGGAAAACGCTCTCAAAAATGTAAATCATAAATTATATTTATTTTACAAATAGAATACAATTTAAACAGGATGAGGCCGTTGTTTCCTAGCTGACTACCCTGAGAAGAAAAACTTAGGGGTCAAAGGGGTCAGGGGTGTTGTGTCTAAATTGTGGAATTGGCCATACATAGGTTTGCAGTCAAACTTTTGAGCTGCCAAGTATATGTCATGGACTTCTAGGTCATGCAGTTGGTCATATAATAAGTAAGATAGGAAACTACATTAGATTCACATTAGGGAGATTCTAAGACAGAACTGGATTGGGATTTTTGCAGCGCAATCAAGGAGTAACAGTTAATTGGGAGTGAGGGTAGGTAGCTAATAACAGAAATTATCAGCTTGCTATGACAAGCAGATTTAAGAAAAATTAATTAAGATGGATAGTCAAATGCAGCCCCCAAATTCAAATTTACTTAAGTTTTTTTTTGTATTTTGCAGGTCAGTATCCTGTTGTATGTTGTTTAAAATAATATGATTGGCTGTAATACATATTTATTTACGGAATTATAATCAACCTACGTTATTATCAATTTTAAACTCAAATTCAAAAGGTTCATTTCAAATAAACCATTTCCCACTGCTGGGCATAGGCCTACCCCAACTTCTTCCAGGTATTCTTTTCTTGAGAGTCACCTAATCAGCCATAATAGGCACTTAAACTTTTCAAGGTCGACAAGTCACAAAAAAGGATAAGCTATTTGGACACTTCAAGGCTTAAATCAATTAAAAAAACTACATAATTGTAAAACGAACTGAGAAGGTTGTATTGATGATTATAATTCCGTAAATAAATACGTGTTACGGCCGCTAATCATATTTTTTACCTACAGCTTAACCTGCAAACTGCAAATTGCAAAAAAAACTCAAGACTGGTGGGCTACCTGTGAGGTTTGTCCTAATAGGTACAAAGATCAACTAAATAGGGAAAAAGTCAGAGAAATTCAATTCGGGATATATCTCAATGATATTTTTTGCACATGGCCGTGATCGCCCACACGAACCTACATTTCTACCTAGTCCAAATCAACCTATACAACGATACTAAGACTGACCGAATGCGCTCCGTCTTCAGCCTACCGCTGTCTTGAAAAAATGGCGTCATTATATTCTTAATAGCTAGTTTAGTTGTTTACATTAATCGATGACTGTGTTGAAGACAAATGACTTCGTTGAAGACAAATTTTGAGGATAAAAAAAATGTTTTGTTAATCTTTTTTTATTCCCGTGAGAGAAAACTTATTGTGTTTTACGAGAGGGTCTATGGGGTCTGAACATGGACCCCCCAATACACACAACGTGTATTTATTTGTCTGAAAACCTTTTCTTTCAGTTACCGATTAATGTAAACAAAATTATTAGTCTTAGCAACATGCCAGGAACAAAATTAAAAAGGAAAGACGAATTAAATTACTAAAAAAGCCTTGTTTACAGTTTTTGTATGAAACCTAGTAAAATTGAATGGCGACGTTAGAGACGTCACTGAAAGTCTTACGTGCCTTTCATTTTACTAGTATTCAACAAGAATTAATTTTAACAGAAGAGACTTTTGTGTCCCAGCAGTGGTAACATAATAATATAATATTTTGCTTATGCATCTAGATATTAATTTTTTTTAGGTGGGAAATCATCCAATTACTTTTTCCGTTCTAGGGTGGAGCAAGAGGTCATGTCAGACTTTTACTAACTAAAATACTGATCTTCAGTTGCCCTTGGCGTTCTAGGAGCACGGTATCCCTTTTAAAAATTCTCGTGACCTTAACAGCATCGGCCCTACTGGGCACCTAGTTTTGCGTTCTGGGTAAAGCGGGAGGAAGTGTCAGACTGTCAGGCCTCTGCCTCGAATCTTGCGGGCAGCGGGGCGGGGGCGGCGGCGGCGCGGGAGTGGAGCGGGCAACGAAGACCCGTTCTCGAAACCAGCGGGCAGATCGCGCGGCACTATAGCGGCGTAGTGTTGTGTTTGTGGTTCTGTCGTCGAGATATTTGTTTTTATTCGCTAACAAAATGTCTGAACAACGGCGACAACAACTTTTTGATTCAAATTTATTCCTAACGCTCGATTTATTGTAGGCAAAAGAAGAAGTGAATCCCTACTATAGGGCAAGGAAAAGTAAAGGCGAGTTTTATCGAAATTATGAAGAACAGAGACAATGTCCCAAAAAATTCCACGACTAAAATAAATTGCACAACACTGCAATGCAGACGCGCGGGTGGTCACCGCTTGACTGGCGCGCACCGCTCGTTGCTCGCCCCTGCGCCGCTGTTTTCGAGAACCGTCCCATTTGATTTTACGCATTAGATCCTACCGCTCAAGCACCGCCGCCGCCGCCGCCCCGCTGCCCGCAAGATTCGAGGCAGAGGCCTTACTGACTAGAACCCAGTGTTCCTTCAGTAGCGTCTTTAGTGTGGGCTGCAGTAACTTCTTCGGACAATCCGCAGCCCTGGCAGACATGGACCTTAACTGGCTCCATTAATTTTGCTGACATCTCAATGAGGCGTGCGTGGAACAATAAACGCGCTACGCGGGCTTGGTCTTTACCGGACGGCGAGCTATCGACTATCGGCGATTTGTAGCGTATGGCGGCCACCGTGTGCGGCGGGTCCATATAAAATGTATGAAAACTACAGGAAATATGCCGGTGGCGGCGTTTTATAGTTGTGGCCGCTGGCCCGAGTGTGCCTTCTCCTTTTAGCCCCGAGACCAGTAAATTTCTGTATGTCGTGGAATACCATTGATTTTATAGGTACTACACACTAGATTACGCGTGCCGAACACTCTCCTCAATCGACTCAGGTGTAATCTAGTCCATAGATCTTGAACATTACACTATGTTGAACGAAACGCGAAAGTGCCACGAAATTCATGGCACTTAAGACATTATGGTCGCGAAAAAAGTATCCTCTAAAAGCCATGTTAGCGCTGTATGTTTTAATAGTTCTGTTAGACGGCATAATGCCAATGTAGCGCTGCAGCGAACTTTCGACTTAACTTTTCAGTATTTTTACAAACAGTTTCTATGAACGTGCTTCTTTATCACTAGACTAAGTCGATGTAGAATACTACAAAGCTCAAAGATCTGTCTTCATACTTATGCAATGGCTTGACAACAGAGCAAGGCAGTCATTGAACCAGTGACAAAAACTTCACAACGGATTTCATTGGCGAATTTTTTGTTCGCACCGCACATAAACTCTGAACTAATCATTCATAGTTACCTCATCTCGCCTAGCTGATGGAGATCAATGCCAGTATTTTAAGCCTGCAATACACGTTGGCCGAGCGATGCCGATTGAAGACCAATACCAACATCTAGACAGTAAAGCCTTGTCTTGCTATCGCTCGGTGTCGCTCGCCTAGTTGGTTGAGTTAAGACAAGTGCCAACGTGTATTGACCTCATTTGGCGTAGCTTGTCACAACTCGCAGCCGCTCGCGATCACTTGCCTCACATCGGAGTGGTGTCGGTTTTTCTGCACAAATCAAAGGCGCTCGCGTGCGCTCTCCCAACATGTGGGCGTCTCCTCAAAAGTCGTCTATGTTGGCCATTTGCATTGGTTTCCTTTAAACTTTCCGAACGTATAGACAGTAGCGCTTGACTTGTGTCAATTTGCCTGAATTTGCATAGGCTCGCATTGGTCTAAGCTCGACCAACTTGTATTGCAGGCTTTACATGGTGTGATTCGCCACTCAACTTCGCAAGTTGGTTGCACGACATCTTTTTTGTAATTTTTTTTTTATTGTTTATAGGTTCGCGCTTCGAGAAAGAGGTCGACTGTCGAATCCGACTCGGCTGGGCAGCGTTCGGGAAGCTGCGCGGTAACTTCTCGTCCAATATACCACAGTGTCTCAAGATGAAAGTCTATGGCCAGTGCGTGTTGCCAGTGATGACATGACTCCGAAACGTGATCGCTTACAATGGGCCTCATCAGAAGGCTTAAAGTCACTCAAAAGACATTAAAAAGGGCTGTTCTCGGAGTTCCATTGCGTGATTACGTCAGAAATGAAGATATCCACAAGAGAACCGAGGTTACCGACATAGCTCGAAGCATTGCCAAACTTAAGTGGCAATGGGCGTATTGCTCGCAGAACTGATGGTCGATGGGAACGAAAGGTTCTGGAGTGGAAGAGAGAGAGAGTTGGAAGGCCACGCACATGGTAGACCTGGTGAGAGTTACGGGAATCCAATGGATGCGAGACGTACAGGACCGGTCGTTATGGCGACACATGGGGAGTCCTATGCCCAACAGTCAATAGTTGCTTCTGCCAGGAAAAATAGATGGGGAAAAGACCCAGGGCCAGGAGTCGGTTGCGTTGGTCAGACTGGAGACCACAGTCTGCACCGCCATCCGGATCGCCGAAGATAGGACAACATGGCGGAATATAGTCCACAAGAAAGTTATTCGTCGAGGTCACGACCCTCAGCATTGAGGATAAACGACGCAAGAGGAGGATGCCAAACAGTGATGTCTTATGGTTGAAATGATGGTGATGATTCGCCTATCATCTCAACTTTGACTGGCCTGTTGGTCTAGTGGTTAGTGACCCTGACTGCTATGCCGGAGGTCGTGGGTTCGATTCCCACCCAGGACCAATGTTTGTGTGATGAGCATAATCATTTGTTCTGTGTCTGGGTGTAATTTATCTATAATATGTATGTATTTAGAAATATATAAGTATGTTTATCAGTTGTCTAGTACCCATAACACAAGCTCTGCTTAGCTTGGGACAAGACGGCGTTGTGTGATAGTTGTGGAATACTTACTTACTTATTATTATAACTTCGCAAGTTGATTGCACGACATCCTTTTTGTAAGACGGGGTTTCGGCTTGCTTATTGCCATCGAAAAAAGTGTGCTGAACGACAGTAAAACGCGTATAAATGGCTGTTTCGCCACGCTTTCGATTTAGACATCAGCAGACTTATAATCAGGGGCCTTACCGTGACGTTAAAATTGTCAAGCGTGCGAGCGAGATAGAGCATGCGAAGTCGCTCCGTGGACGGACAGGTGTTGTTTGCGTTTTCTACTGACGAACACCGTGCGTGGTAGTTTGCGTGCTCAGCTTGAGCATGTGTCGTTCGGGACGCACGCATAAATTTACCGTCGTATTCGTATGCCTCAGGTTGAGGCAAGCCTGACGAATCATTCGCGGCGCACGCCTCGCGATGTCTGTACGCGACTTAATGTAGTCCGTACACCTTGAACATCTCGGGTGTCGCAACTGTGCGGAACGCCCGGAGGACACAGTGGAGCACACAGTGGAGGTGTGCCCCGCTTGGGCAGAGCATGGCCGTGCCGTGGGGGCGATCGGCGGCGGGCTTTGGTACAGGCCATGGTCCGGACCGAGGAGTGGCAGGCAGTCGCCTTCTTCTGCGAAACAGTAATGCTAGCAAAAGAGGAGGCCGACCGCATCAAGCAACGGCGCTCACAGCGCCCCAGCCGTCACAGGGATTCCGATCCCGATTTCCAGCCACCGTAGGCGCGGGATTGCGGACGACGAGCAATGGGTAATTCGCTGTCCGACCGTCCGGTAACTGTCCGGACCGAGCTCAAGTCGTCGACGGCGCGCACTCTTCCCGCGTGCTTCAAGGAGTTGTCAGCAACAGCAGCCCCGCTGGGTCGTCGTCCGAAAGGGAAGCTCAGCCCCCGGTATGAAAGGCAAGAAGGAACGGGGTGGGTTTTTTAGTCAGTAAGAGTCTGACACTATCTTCCGCTCCGCCCAAGGGCGGGGCATGTCAGAATGATTTTTACCCACCGAAAAAAAACACATGTTATATAAAACGCGTAAATGCCTCGAAATTCATGGCGCTTAAGACATTTTTATCGCGAAAAAGTATCCTCTATCTTAGCGCTGCAGCGAACTTTTGTTTTAACATTTCAGTATATTGACAAATAGTTTTCATGAACGTGCTAGTCTACCACTAGAATATTAGTCGAGGACCGTGGCCTAGAACGCAAAGGGCAACGGAAAGAACACAAGTGAGTTTTAGGTACACTGTAAAAGTCTGACATTCCAGACTTTTACAGAGTACCTAAAACTCACTTGTGTTCTTTTATTCAGTTATTTGATGGATTCCCACCTCAAAAAAAAGGGTAGTTTATGTACATGTATTTATCAATTTATGTACAGTAGTAATAATAAGCATTATAGTGTTATTTGGCATGTTGCTAAGATGTCTATTGAACAAACTTATCTACTGAAGTAATAAAATCAACATATAATCAAGTAGATGTGATGCAAAGTTAAAATATATTGAAATAGGCTTTCAGTATTAGCAGTTTTTTATTTAGTAGACCGAACATAACGACGACGGTCCGGACTAAGCGTTTCGCCTCTTCGTTTATACCACGTACATCGAAGGACTGGAACAATTTGCCTGCTGCGGTCTTCCCGCCTGATTATAATTTAAGTGTCTTCAAGGCTAGAGTGAGCAGGCTCTTAATGAACTAGTGCACCTCACCATCAACGATTGCATCACTGCTTACCATCAGGTGGGATCGCTGTTAAGCACTAGTTTATATCAATTAAGCTCAGTTCGCTCTCTCATTGTCGGTGAGCAGTGGTGACCGAGTGGTAACAGCCCAGACTTACGAATTGTACGTCGCGGGTTCGAACCCAGTCAGGCGCATTGCTTAGTGTAATTTATATCATCACCACTGCTCTCAAAACGGTGATGGAAAACATCGTGAGGAAACCGGCATGTCCTAGAACCACAAATTCGAAGACATGTGACATCCACCAACCCGTACAGGGCTCGCGTGGTGGATTACGGCCCATTCCCTCTCCTAGAGAGGAGGCCTGAGTCCCAACGGTAAGAACATTAAAAAGCCGAATATGCTATAAAAAAATAACATTTGTTTAGTACTCATAACACAAGGTCTGCTTAGCTTGAGACTAGACGGCGTTGTATGATAGTTGTTGAATATTATTATTATTTCTCTATATTTAATCATAACCCCCAAAAACCCAACCCCCCCCAACCCCTTTTTAATAATAATCATATCTAACCTTTTATTATTATTATAACCCAACCAATAAAAATAACTTTGCATCACCCCACTTACAAACCAAAAGCTACTGCAACCACCCTCACCTGCGTAACGGGATCCTTCATGATGAGAACATCTGTGACGGGTCCGAACATCGCGAAGTACTCTCTGAGCTTCTCCGAGCTGGTCTGCCAGCTGAGGCCGCCGACGAACAGCTTGCTCGGCGACGGCGAGGTGGAGCCGGCGGGCGCGGGCTGGCTGCCGTTAGCTGTTGACGTCACCGGGGTGGAACGCCCCGATGACGGAGACGTTTCTGTGGGGAAATAGGGGTCTGGGGTCAATGTTGTGGTGAACTTTAGTGTGGCTTGGTCAGATGGAAATATATATGTTATGGTCAGGGCTTAGAAATCACTTCATAATATGGTCGTGTAAAACTGGCAGATCGTTTTACATGTTAGGCGAACCTTATACGGTAGACCAAATACTCCATCTCGTCAGCTCTTCTGTCACCTATGGGGATTGAAGAGCTGAACGAAATGGAGTACCTGGTCGCTGACACACAACCCTGGAGAACAGGACGTTTCGCGTCACCACTCGTCGGACCATTCCGATGCAATCGGTTAAAGGATGTTATTTTTTTTTATTTCATTATTTTGAATAGGCTCACGTTTGTTCACTAGGTATATATGAATGTATAGTTGTCGGCACGGATCTTGAGCGCTAACTTCAAATTGCGCAGAAGTCAAATATTGGGTCTCTTTAATTAGTGGTGCGACGTGAGACGCGGGCGAGGAATGTCTGATTGGCTCGCCGCGTCATTGTGTCATAGACGTCACTCGTGATTCGTTCCCTGCGATTGGCTCGCCAATGTATGGAATGCGCAAAGCGTTCCCCACTCTGACGCCGAGTGCTCAAGATCCCTGCCGATAACTATAGATTACCCTATCTTAATTGATTTCATTATTTGATTAAAATAATTATATAATGCCATGATTATGTGATTTTTATTGACTTGAATGATTTAAATATTATATCTTTTATTCAATGGGATTGGAAAAATGTAATTGGAATTTTATAGCTACTAACATTATGAGTAAATATTGTAACAACACTTTTATGAGTGCAAACTTGAAATACATTATTATTCCATTTATTTTCTATATATCCACATATTATTTTAATTTTTAAATATTTCTGAATAAGAAAAAAAAACATTTAAAATTATAAAAATTTGTAGTCCACCGGCATTAGGAACAGGGTCCAAGCTACCTGGTGGTCAGTGCTCTTGAGAGAGGAATATTTTTATTACTGTATGTACCTAAAGTAGGCGCCAGGAAAACGTGGAATAACGGTCACCTCCTACATTTATTAACATTCTCAATTTAAAAAAACGAAAATAAGGACAAAGCTGTCTGGAATCGACAAGATCCTTTGTATGATCTAGCAATGAAAAGCAATTTATTGTTTATTTTTTGTGTACCTACGCAGAGATACTAAGAAAAGGTCAATGTACTTTATTCCACGGTCATCTAGTGCCTTTTATAGTAACCTGTTGCACCTATTTCTTACAGGTAAGAATGGTATCAAACAATATATTGAAATACAATACTGTTGTTTACTGTATTATAAAAAACTTAATGTGCAATGTAATCTTGTTTTCAACATGAGGAATTTTTTTTTGTGGTTTGGATACTAAGTCCTTTAAGCCATGTCTTCACATGAAAAGTTTATTTATTTACATTAGAATATGCATGTACACATTCTCATGTTTTTGTAGTATTTAACAGCAAATGTATCAAATCAACCTCCTCAGCAAAGTTTGCTGAGGTAGCCAATACTACAATAAAATTCTTAATAATTATTAAATATTATACAAAATTCCCAAGTTGGTCGACTTTTTAGACAGACTTTAAAAGTAATATTGGATCCCTTTATTGTTCAAGAAAATATTGCAAAGTTGTTCAATTGAAATTACTTAGGTAAATATTATCAGAAATGATTTTAACCTTTCTTTCTTTTTTTTAAGTACAATAATTAGAGACACAATAGAAAGACATGAGAGAGTGTTCGCTCGGGGTTGCAAGGATGAAGTAGAATTACTAAAGCAGTGGTGGTCCAGTGAAAACAGCCCAGACTTACAACTTGTAGCTTGTGAGTTCCAACCCAGCCAGGTGCATTACAATTGCTATCACGGATCTTGAGCAGAAGTCAAATATTCGGTCTCTTTAGTCGTGCGAAGTGAGACGCGGGGGCGGGGAAAGTCAGTGATTGGCTCGCCGCGCCATCGCGTCATAGACGTCACTCCTGATTTGTTCCCTGCGTTGCTGCATGTGTCTAACAACGAATGTGCAAAGCGATCCCCACTCTGACGCCGAGCGCTCAAGATCCGTTTTGGCAAATGTACTTTGTGTAATTTATTTCATCACCACTGCTCTCAAAACGGTGAAGAAAAACATTGTGAGGAAACCAACATGTCCTAGAACCAAAAATTCGAAGACATGTGACATCCACCAACCCGCACTGGGACCGCGTGGTGGATTACGGCCCATTCCCTCATCTAGAGAGGCCTGAATCCCAGCAGTGGGGACATTAATTCATTAAACCCCAAGCGAATGCCAGCATTCGCGCAACTATTGTCTTACTATTATGTCTCAAATTGACGGTATCTGAACGCTTAAAAGGCTGATTATACTAATAAGAAAGTTATCTAAGAAGTTACTTTTAATATTTTATGTAATATAGTCTGTCTAATAAGTCAACCGACTTGGGAATTTTGTATATTATTTAATCATTTAAAAAATACAAATATTCAGTACTTTTTATAAGGTTCTTCTGTTAGTAAACAATGATCTCTATCTCTTAATCAACCTTGAATATTGAACCCGAGTTGACTACATCAGATTTAATTAAATCCTAATAATTACCCGTCGTTTAACTTATTGGACAGACTCTAACAAACTATTTTTAATTTAGAATATATATAGTTCAATAAATACAGATCATTATTATAGCAAGGAGCTTCTATTGTTAGCAAAAATGTATTTAAATGATTAGTTTTGTTACAAAAAATATTACTTAACACTTTTTCAATCTGTTACAATATGTTTGGAACATCATTTCTTAAGTAATTTGCTATCACAATAAGATTCTAATCTAATAAGAATAAAATATAGGTTTGTGTCAATAAATGTAAAATCTTATGAAACCATGTTTGGTAACTTTGTGGTTGAAAACTATTAATATTTCAGTTTCATAAAACAATAAGAAATAAAGAAAAATGCCACAAAGCCAGTCATCCATTTTGTTTTTCTAAAAAACCATTTATTTTTTTGAGAGAAAGTTTATTTATTTATTTCAACTTCATGTACAGTAGTGGTACATAGGCGGACTTAATGCAACAAGGCATTCTCTACCAGTCAACCTTTGGGTTAAAAAGACAACACTGTGGTAGGTAGCTGCGCACAATAAACAAATAACAGATACTACAAAAAAAAAAAAAAAAAATTATGTTCAAGGGATTCATTTGTTTTTGGACAGGGGACGCTACTTCTGGATTTAAGGTAGCCTTTGAAGGGTAGAAATCAAATTGAAACTCACTTATTTGTTGCACAGCAATTTGCTGCTGCTGGTGCTGCTGATGCGCGGCAGCGGCCGCCGTGGCTGCGGCGTGGGCGGCTGCCTGCGCGCTCAGCACGTGCGCCGTTAGCTCACCGCCCACCAGACCGCCGTCCAGCACCTCCACACCGCCCAGCGCCCCGCTAGAATACAACCCCATCATTTTCACTACCGCACCAAACAAATCACAACTAACAACTAAATTATTTACGAGTTTACGTAAATATCGATGGCCGAATCACGATTCGGTCCAACGACGCTTTCACTTTGTGGCAGAGAAAAAAAAACAAAACACGATCTGTTTACATTCAGCGAAATTTCCCGCCAATGCTATAATTTTGTTAAAAAGTAACTAGTATTGCTGAATACATTTAAAAATACTTGTGTATATAATAATTACTGTATTATTTATTTACATTTCACACAGCGCAAACATTTAAATTAGTCTTGTAAATCGTGAAAATATAACGGTGAAGGTTGTCATTAAGAAACGTATTGTTTATGGTAATTTATTTATACGTCAAAGTCATAACGTCATAATAATGACAAAAGGAAATGAGATAGTACGTAAACATTTTCGGTTGACCGTGACGAAGGAAGTAATATTATAAAGTTTAATCATTATTTAAATGAAGTTTAATTTTATAATATTCTCGCTGTAAAGCGTACCTACGTCTTTCCTGTTGCGCGACTTTCAGGAAATTTGAAATTTCGTAAGACTTCTTGAGGAAGGCAAATATGTGCGTAAAAGATTAAACACGATGAATGTAATATTTGACGCTTTTCTCAAGATTTATCCGCTTCGAGAAATATTAAACAATATAAATATTCATATATTATATTCAAATAAAGTTTGATTAACGGACTATGCTTTGCGACATCATAAAAAGATCTTGAACAACGTTTCTTAAAAGGCATTTGTAAAAAAAATAATTATTATGATTGTCCATCAAATAATGGAGATCCGCAATAAAAATCTATGCTTAAATATAGTAATATGGGTCTTGTCAAAACATTTCTCCGAACAGGATCCCCTGGTACACGGGTCAGAACATTTGAACCTTGTTCTAGTAAGAGTATAATTATATTTTTTTATAAGCTTATGTTTTTTATGGTATTATCACAACGAAATGTTTTTCTTCTTTTTTAATCAAGTGTAGTGCTGCGTAATTAAGGCGTATAGTCCCTTGAACCATCTGACCGAAATTATGTGAACGCAACTTTCGCACTCGCCTAGGCGGCAGTACGCAAATCTGTGCATTTATTTGCGGCCAGCAGCGCCCGGAAAGCGCTTTAAATTCATTTTCTCTGCGAGATATTGATTGATTTACATATGCAATGTTCGCTTTGAAGGATATTTAACCACCAATTTTTATGTGTAAAAATGTTTCTAAAGGTCCAAGCCGTTTCGAAGGAGTAGGGAAAAGTTGCGAAAAGTTGCGAAATTGCTAAATATTTTTTTTTGACAAAAGTATTAATTGCACGAAAAAATCAAATGTTGATATTATTGTTCATGAATCTATAATAAACATATATTTTTTTCAAACCAATTGACCTAGCCGTTACGGAGGAGTAGGCCTCAGAAAATCACTGTTTTATGGCACTTTTCGGGCGCTTGGCCCTTAATATCATATTATCATCATCATCATCATCATTATTTTCTTAACAAGTTTCAATTACAATCCTTTTTGCTACTTTGAATAGTGTATAATATTTAGGGAGGGGCATTTAATTTGCTGAGTGAAATACATTGACATTTTCAAAGTCGGTCTGTGTTCTACAATAAAAATCAGATCATATCCAAATCACTTCTCAAGAAATATAATATGCTCTTCAAAATTCTAGACGCTCGAGTCTAATAGAAAAGCGCACGCTGCCCGCCACCGGAAAAGCTTTTATTTTATTGAAAATGAACTTATCCGTACAGCTGCTCCACAAAAATTACCCTCCTACGAGTTGCGCATTTCATCTCCACGAGGCTATTGCCATCTCTCTCACACCCGTAAGTTTTCAGAAATAAATGTGTCTCTGTTTCTCCCTGAAACCAATATACCTGTTCTTGTTTGGCATGGCTGTTCTATGGGTATTGCTGTCTCGTTCTGTGTTTAAGGGTGTGGTGTGGAGTGGAGGGCAAATCCTCATTGCTCTAAAGCAGACGGCGACAGCTATCGGACACAGGCTGGTGTCCTGTAGCTGCCGTCGTGAATAAATATTTGAGAATGCGAGTGACTTATTATTTGGAATTGATTGCGTAAATTTGTACCAGTTATCATGCTCGATTGGTCACTGTTTTCAGTTTACCTAAATATCTTAAGACAGCGTTTTACATCTCATTACTACGTTAATGCGCGATTCCACTCTATTCATAATTCATACTGAATAAGCCAATGGCCTATTTTTGGAAATTATAAATCTGCTGTCAGCTCGAGGTTATTAATTTAAGTTATTATCATATGATAATGAATAAAATCGAACCTTTCTAGAAAAATGGAAATATAATCTACATTGAAGGTACTTTTTCAGATGAGAACTTTGTAAGTAACCTGTTTTTTTAATAAATTCTTCAAGGATTTGAATTTTGTTTTGGTTGAAAGTTTTCAAATTAACTGATGATATAAAGCAACTTCTTCTATCAACAAAGAAGGGCTCTCAAAGGTAATAAATTACAGGTCAAGTACGCTCTACGCTAATCTTGGTGGTATCAAGATCTTTTGAGTTATTTAATCGCTAGGGCTCATCCGCTCCAATTATTTTCCTACAAAAAACTTGACAGCAGCTTAACGTCCTAAAATTTTTCAAACTGAATATAAATTAATCACATCTGCACTGAGAACTTAAAATCCTACTTTTATACAAATTAAGAAAAACGTTAAACGGTATAATCTCGTTCACCAAGTTTGATAGATGTTCGCTTTTCTGAGGGATCTTTTAAAGAATTCCCCTGTCCAACTATAAATCAAAGTAAACTCGAGCAATTTATCTCGTCTAAACATTATGGGTATATTTCTTTCGGCCGTACACTATTCATGTGATAATACGACCCGAGATGCTTTCTGGGTTGTATTAAAAATGTCACATAGAAATTTCCGTATGAGGCAGTCGTTAAAAATACATATTTCATGTGTCTGATTTATTATGTGCGAGCATTTTCCATTAGCAACGAAATAATTTTCTAGTTACAAAAGCTTTCGCTGTTAAATTGTTAATTGTTCAGATGTATTGTAAACACAGTCTGCCCAGTAAGTTTCAATAACAACTTGAACTAATAATTTAATTACTACACTTTGAAGTTTAAAGGCGAGTTCGTTATGTACGCAACCTTATCCTTACTAATATTTTAGAGGTAACATTTGTAAGTTTTTATGTAGGAGGTAATCTATCTAAAACTACTGATTCTGAAATTTCTTTCACTAAAATAAAGCTGCACTATTCTTGAGTGATACAGACTATAAGTGGTTTTCGAAACCTGGGTTTTGCAAGCAAAGACTGGCAGCTACTATATTTTAAATGTGAAAAGTATTGATATTGGTTAATAAGTCAAAAACCTTAGAACTTTATTGCAATTGGTTATTTAAACTTATAAGTAAAGTTGATATGTAATCACTTTTAATATTCACCTTAATGAAAAGAAAACAATAAAAATCATTTTGAGCACAGCAATATTTTAAATACTAGAATACTAGTACATATTTTACTTTCATATTTCGACGATAGAGCACCGGTACCTCCCTGTAGCTTATCGTTAAAATATGGAATAGGTATCCAGGATAGGCATCCTGGATTACAAAAGAGGAACGTGCCGTAGTTCAGAAGCCCGATAAATATATGATTTCACGCACTGAGAGAAGGTACTCAGTGATAATTTCGTTTATGTTAGAAGGTATTTCAAACTTTAACAGCATGAGTAGCCATATCATTCAGTTAAACAAAATTTCCGTTGAATACCTACTTCCTTTATTACAAATTACGCAACGGTTTACCGCAATGATTTCAGTTTCATAAATTAAGACACCGTAAAGTGAGAAAAACGACAGCCGTGACAAATAGTTTATCTAATTCGTTTTCGGGTCAGAGGCGAAGCGAGCGGCTATTTGTTACTATGTGTCGATAGGCGAACGAGAAGAGTCGTGCATTTAAACTTCAGAAGCAATTTGCGCGCATGTGCAGGGTGTGGGTAGTCGACAATTTTGTAAATAGGAAAAAACCTTTTCTTGAGATCTTGAATCCTTCTTGAGAAATGAAGCTCATTCACAAATATATTAAAGATAATAGTACCTATTGCTAAATATTATAAAATATTTCATACTAAAGTTTGAAACCTGCAGTAGTTACGTCTTATAGCTAACCAATATGGCCCCGTTTGTCAAAACAATTTTATTGCAGTGTCAAATTACAAAAGAAGTTTTCGGCGGGATTTTTCGAGCAAAGTTCAGTAACTGTTTTAAATATTTGCAAATTGATTCATATTGGATATTGCGATGTAAAATTGGTGTGGTTTTGTATCCCAAGTTTCTACACAATTGGAAAATAATATCGAATCATTGAAACAGGAGCGATAAGATATCGGAAAAAATCATTGTATTATTTGTATCATATATTTAAAATTCCGAATTTTAAATCTATGATTTGTATAGTAGTATTGAATATAGGCGAAGCTTGCCGAGAAGACTGACTCAATTAACTTTGTGCCAAATACTTATTTGAATGCGTTACACTTACATCCGCATTCTAATGGAAAAACGTGACTTTAAACTGTATCAATCAATAGTAAATTAATAAACAATATATTTATGTTTATAAAGAGTTTCATTGTGTAATAATTTAGGTACCTACGGTTTTACGAAGCCGAGTAAAAAGTGAATGAGGTACCTATAAAATTATCTTGATTGCATTTTGGGAAAAGTATAATTAAATTATCTATTACTATAGCTTTTTCGTCTTTTTTTCCAACGATTAAAGTTACGGTTTCTAATCCAATTGATCAACTCATTATTTTTTTGTTGGTGTTTAAAAAGTCTATGGTGTTCACTATTGTGAAAAGTTTTATCTTTTTAGTTTTTGCTTTTGGCGGGATTTCTTCGAGTGAAGTTCACTGGCTGTTTTAATAATTCGCAAAATGATTTCTATGTAGTAGTTATTGTGATGTAAAATTGGTGTGTGTGTGTCAAGTGTCTGCGTAACTGGACAGTTTATGGAATTATTGCAACAGGGGCGATCTCGGTAAAATGGAGCTGAGAATTTTATTGCAGTGTTGACTACCTCAGCGAAGTTTGCCGAGAAGTTTGATTAATACATTTGTTGCCAAATACTACAATAACATTAGGATGGCTTGCACCCGCATTCCAATGGTAAACTATTTATACGAAAACATTATCAAAGAACTTGGTATCCAAGCCAAAAATATTAGCAAAACAAGAAATGAGTTTTTTTTTTTATTGACAGCTTAGAATATTGGCGCACCCGGCTGTGACTAGAGATGGGCAAAGTGTTTCTGCCCGGCGGGAAAATATAGTAACTTTCCGGCATTTTGGGCATTTATTTTTATTTGCCCGATAAATGCCCGATCGTAGGGCATAAAAATATGGGACTCGTTAAACGTGATTTTATGTGGTTATTCATGTAAAATAGTATGTATTAAAGAAATAAAAGAAGAAATATGAATGATTGAACACACTTTTATTTTAAAATAATAATATGAATATACTTTTTCATGTGAAAACAGAGATAAAAGACTTTACTTGAAGGAATGCGAATGATTAAACACATTTTCATTTTAAAATAATATTAATATACTTTTTCATGTAAAACAGAAATAAAAGACTTTGAAGAAATGTGAATGATTCAATCGTGTCGATTACATACACTATAGAAAGACAACGACAGCGTTTGCTTGGAGTTTAATGAATTAAACATATTTTCATTTTATAATAACAACATGAATATACTTTTTCAAGTAAAAATAGATAAAAGACTATACTTTAATATCAAATGTAATAAATTATGTTCTAAGTTACAAGAAATAAAATAATATGTATATGCATTATTAGAGACAACATTATAAAATTTTTAATAATCAACATCAATATAATATTATAATTATCTAGAGAACTATTGATGACACTGGAAACCCTATGTTTTACTTTAATCACATTTATTATAAACATATACTACACGCCCGGGTGTCGCCACTCTGCGGAAGGCCCGGAGGACACGGTGGAGCACACAGTGGAGGTGTGGCCCACTTGGGCAGAACATTGCCGTGCACGGGAGCAATCGGCGATCACTTGCACCGGGCCTTAGTACAGACCATGGTCCGGAGCGAGGAGGAGTGGCAGGCGGTCGCCTCCTTCTGCGAAGCAGTAATGCTTGCAAAGAAGTAGGCCGACCGCATCAGGCAAAGGCGCTCACAGCGCCCCAACCACCGCCGAGATTCCGATCCCGATTTCCAGCCACAGCGGGCGCGGGCTTGCGGATTGCGAGCAATGGGTAGTTCGCTGTCTGATCGTCCGGTAACTGTCCGGACTGAGTCCAAGTCGTCGACGGCGCGCGCTGTTCCCGTGCACCTCAAGGCGTTGTCGGCAACAGCAGAGGCCCAGCCGGATGGAAGCCTACTGGAGCCAGGGTTATCCGAAGGGGAAACTCGGCTTCGATACGAAAGGCAAGAAGGAAAGGGGTGGGTTTTTACTCAGAGTCTGACACTATCTCCCACTTCGCCCAAGGCCGGGGGATGTCATTTGGATGATTTTTACTCACTAACAAAAAAACAGGATTCAATAAAAATATCACTTTTCCTTTACACTTCACAAACTTCTACCGCTATTATTCTTATAAATATAAGATACGTTTTGATATGCTGCAAAATGCGATAATGTTTAAAAGGGTGTCAGCCTGGAAATTGGTCATACAGGTCTCGAACCTAGTTCAAACTCCAGCTCTCACAAAAGTTTTAGGGCGAAATTCACCAATAAAACTAATCGTGACTATTGTAATTCTATTCTAATTCTAATCGTATTATATTCTTATTCCATTCTAATTCTATTCTAAATTTACTTATTACGAATACCTACTTTCATTTTATTTATAGTTATTATAATTATGGATCTACCTACTTTTACTTAAAATTACTGATCGGCAAAAACACTTAGCACAAAAATAACTGTAAATTAGCACTGTTTTTAAAACCAATAAGTATTTACTTCAAATTGGGAAACCGGAACCATAGAACACAATTATCCTGGCACAATGCTCGAATAGATTAGTGATATGCGTGCGTGCGTGCGGTATCTACAAATGACACAGGATAACTAATAACAAAATGGCGGCACAACGCGGAGTGTGTGCGCGTCCCTCACACGGTGTGTGAGTGTGTGAGGGATGCGCACACAGACCGCGCTGTCCCCACTTTGTGCTTTCGCATGGTAGGTAGAAGTGATTTGAAATGGTTGATGACATTAAATGGTTCTTTTAAGACATTTTAAATATATTGCAATTTAATTCATAAAATCACGTATATTATACGTACCTACTTAAAACAACTAACCATAACAGTGTACGCATCTCTTGCCGTACTCCTCTCACCATGCAAGTGTTTTTACGCCGCCGCCGGGTAACTCGTAACCTTTGTGTTCGTAAACATGGTTTTGTAAAACTTAAATTTTAATAGAATGTGCAAATTCATATAAAAACACCTATTTAGACTTAACCATTACTTAACTCATCGATTTAAGCCAGTTTCCAAAGCTAACATTAATGTCTTGAATTAATTTTAGAACAAAAAATAAATTCCCAGATAAATGCCCTCGGGCAGGAATTTATGGGCGTTTATTGGGAATTTTCCCAATCTGCCCAAAATGCCAGGGCATTTACCCATCACTAGCTGTGACAGCACATTTTGAACTTTATTCGAAAACGGAAAAATCTGCATAAAGCTGATTTGGCGGGATTTCTAGAAGTGAGATAGGTAAGTATTGTTGTGTCCGTTAATATTGATTGCCGTTTATTTATTTCATTTTTTTATTGTATAATTTACTGTTTATGGCTAAGACATTAATAATGACACCCCGTTCCTTGGAAAGTACTTAAAGAAGTGGTTCCAGGTGGTCATTCGTAGTACTTTGACGGTTGTTACAGGTAGTTGTACGCCAGAAAGTCTGACCTTCAGTTTAATGAAGGAGTACCTATCGTGTTGCCCAATAACTGGGTTATTTTAAGGTGGGAAAAATCATCACATGACAACCCCCCTCTCTTGGGCGGAGCGGGAGATAGTGTCAGACCCTTACTGACTAAAAGCCCACCCCGTTCCTTCGTTGCCTTCGTACCGGGGCTTGAGCTATCTTTCGAATTAACCCTGGCCCCAGTAGGTTTCGACCCAGCTGGGCCCCTGCTGTTGCTGACAGCTCCTTGAGGCGCGCGGGAACAGTGCGCGCCGTCGACGACTTGGCCTCGGTCCGGGCAGTTACCGGACGGACAGCGAGTTACCCGTTGCTCGCTGTCCGCAAGCCCGCCTCTACGGTGGCCGGAAATCGGGATCGGAATCCCGGCGGCGGCTGCGGCGGTGTGAGCGCCGCCGTTGCCTGATGCGGTCGGCCTCCTAATTCGCTAGCATTATTGCTTCGCAGAAGTCGGCGGCCGCCTGCCACTCCTCCTCGCTCCGGACCATGGCCTGCACAAAAGCCCGGCGCGAGAGATCGCCGCCGCCAATAACTGGGTTGTGGTTTGTGGAGGCAGTGGGTGTTCAGCCACACGGGTGTTCAGCAGCATCCAGTTAGACTTGAAGCCGACTCCAAGCCAGTTGATGATGAGTTTACGTAAAAGAGTGTAGTGCTTTGTCTATTTGGCTAAGGTAGAGAGTTAAAGGACCTTACTCTCATTTCTGCAAGGGTCAGCAATTTTTACGCTTTCCCCAATATTGTTCAAAGGACCTATGTAAGGAAGGATGTGATAAAGGAAAGCGGGATAGCGGAACACACCCGCTTGTAGGTACTTATAGATGGCGGGTTTTAGCTGCGTTTGTAAATTCACTATTGACGCCATTTTTAGGGTTCCGTAGCCAAATGGCAAAAAACGGAACCCTTATAGATTCGTCATGTCTGTCTGTCTGTCTGTCTGTCTGTCCGTCCGTATGTCACAGCCACTTTTTTCCGAAACTATAAAAGCTATACTGTTGAAACTTTGTAAGTAGATGTATTCTGTGAACCGCTTTAAGATTTTCACACAAAAATAGAAAAAAAGCAATAAATTTTGGGGGTCCCCGTACTTAGAACTGAAACACAAAAATTTTTTTTTCATCAAACCCATACGTGTGGGGTATCTATGGATAGGTCTTCAAAAATGATATTGAGGTTTCTAATATCATTTTTTTCTAACTTGAATAGTTTACGCGACAGACACTTCCAAAGTGGTAAAAAGTGTGTCCCCCCCCCCTGTAACTTCTAAAATAAGAGAATGATAAAACTAAAAAAAATATATGATGTACATTACCATATAAACTACCAACGAAAATTAGTTTGAACGAGATCTAGTAAGTAGTTTTTTTTAATACGTCATAAATCTAAAAAAATACACTATTATTAAAACATTGATCAAAGTTACAACGAACTACAAGAACTTTTATATTATGTTACTTGCTGCTACGGAACCCTCCATGGGCGAGTCCGACTCGCACTTGGCCGGTTTTTTCTTATCTTTCACAAGTGGTGAAAACCGCTTGAAAATCGGTGCAGTAGATTTTGAGTTTAACGCGAACAGACAGACAGACGCGGCGTACAGCGCGACTAGAATAATTTTGAAAGTCGTTTTTTTTTTTTAATGACCTGGTCATTTGGACCTTTGAGTCAAGGACAGTTGTTAATGTGACATCTTGTAAGTTAGCCCCTGAGACCGAGTTGAGACTGAGTTGTTTTAAATAGGTATAAATGCGGAAAAATAGGAAAGGATGCTTATTTTCAAAATTTATTTCGGATTTATGAAGAATTTCTTATTTACATTCTTAGATACATAACCAATAAATAAAATGCTCAAAATTTTAATAATCTACGCGGTGATTAGTTTATCATAGCTAGATAATGTTAAAATAATAATGAATGATTCTCGATCGACAGATTCAATGGTTGTAGCAGTTTGTTTAGAATTATAATCACAAAAAAACATTTTTGATTATGCATAGACAAAAGTTTTTTTTTTTTTATAGTAAGAATAGGTTTTTATTTTAATTTATACAACGTAAATGTAGATATTTCCCCACTGCTGGGCAAAGGTCTTCATAGTCTTTCATTTCTTTCCGATGTATTAAATTCTCCGAACATACTCTCGATAATACTTTTCAGTCGGCTTTTTTTTGTGGGAAAATCCAATGACATCCCCCGCTCTTTGGCGGAGTGGAAGATTGCGTCAGACTTTTACTGACTAAAAATCCACTCCTGTTCTTTAGTTGTCTTTCGTACCGGGACCGAACCTTCCTTTCAGAAACGAATCCTTCGCCTCAGTAGGGTTCGATCCTGCTGGGCCCGTGGAATAGTACGCGCCGTCGACGTCTCGGGCTCGGTTCGGACGCTTACCGGACGGTCGGACGGTGAGCTACCCATTGCTCGCCGTCCACAAGACCGCGCCTACAGTGGCCGAAAATAGGGATCGAAATCCCAGCGGCGGCGTGAGGACCGTTGCCTCACGCTTCTCAGTCAATAGTTTTTCTTTTCTATTCCTCGCACGGAACCCACGCCACGGAACAAAATAAATATGTAACGAATTTCATAAGATAAAATAAGTTACAAATGATTTTATTCAATAAGAACTGTACCCGCAAAAGTTCTGACACATAAAAATATGAAAGTAACTTTTTTATCTCATTTCTTACTTGGAAATATACTCTTATTCGCTTACATTGGAAACTTTTACGGAAGCCATGGAACTTGTAAGTACTATTAAAATGTTCTTTATTTTAGTTTTTACAGGTTTCTTTTGGTTTGAGTGGAGTAAATATTTAAACATTTAATTCATCCATACTTTTAAATTAGGTATTACTAGCTTTTAACTGCAGCTTCGCCCACGTACATAAAATAGCCTATGTTAATGTCACTCAGGAACAAAGCAGCTTTCTATCGGTGAAAAAAATTTATTAAATAATGTCAATTAAATAATTCAATTAACATATTATTATTATTATTTTATTAGGTATAGGATTTTGTCATGTAGACATATTTTATTTTATTTCTTTTACGCAAAAAACTGATGAAAGAATTTCAATAAACTTTGTAGTAGAAAGGAAATACAAGGTGTAAGGGACAGCCTTCCACAAACTTTAAGGGCTTGCTCAGTAGACGAAACTGAACAACATTCCACAAAAAATTTTTTCAGGAAACGAAAACAAAATTCGGTCTCTCCATACAAACTGTCCAATCAAGTTTATAATTTTCTATGGTGAGGCGGATTTTTCTTTTCGTTTCCTGAAAAAAAAAAAGACGGGTTGCACTCCGGGAGTGCCGGCAGAAGTGAAAACTTGATTATTAACGTTGAGCATGTTTGATATTTTGGAATGGTTAGGGAATAATTTTGCACCAATTGCTTTATCAGTATAAAAGTACTATCATTTATGTGGTAGAATACAATATTCATTTATTGCGCTATCGTACACAAACATGACAATTTATATTACATTAAAAATTTAACACTTTAAAACTATTACAATTATTTTACATTAAAAAGTTTATCTCTCCGAAAAACTACTGAGGTGTCAAGGGACACCCGGATAGAACGAAGTTCCGTTCTGGCTTGCTTTCTATAAGAGAGAGAAAGAGAGAAAGACAGAGAAACATGCGCACGCCGCACGGCTTACAATAGCTTACTATAGAAAAAGTGTCGTTACAACTTTTCGTGAGAATTTTTTCCGTCTAGCCAATACAATATAACTAAAAAATACTATCCTATTTTATGTACATTTTGACAGCACTATTTCAACATCTTCGAAACCATGAAAACGACACTCATGACGAAAAAGTTGATAATTTCTGACATCCGCCATCTTAGATTTACATTTTGACAGCACTATCGGCTTCAACAACCTCGAAAACCATGAAAAAGACACCCATATCGAAAAAGTTGATAATTTATTGCAGCCACCATCTTAGATTTAAATTTTGACAGTACTATCGGTTTCAACACCCTCGAAAACCACGAAAACGACACCCATGAGGAAAAAGTTGATAATTTCTTGCAGCCGCCATCTTGGATTTACATTTTGACAATACTATCGGTTTCAACAGCCTTGAAAACCATGAAAACGACACCCATGACGAAAAATTTAATAATTTTTTGCAGCCGCCATCTTGGATTTATATTTTGACAGTACTATCGGTTTCAACACCCTCGAAAACCATGAAAACGACACCCATGACGAAAAAGTTGATAATTTCTTGCAGCCGCCATCTTGGATTTACATTTTGACAGTACCATCGGTTTCCACGCCCTCGAAAACCATGAAAACGACACCCATGACGGAAAATTTGATAATTTCTTGCAGCCGCCATCTTGGATTTACATTTTGACAGTACTATCGGTTTCAACACCCTCGAAAACCATGAAAACGACACCCATGACGAAAAAGTTGATAATTTCTTGCAGCCGCCATCTTGGATTTACATTTTGACAGTACCATCGGTTTCAACACCCTCGAAAACCATGAAAAAGACACCCATGACGAAAAAGTTGATAATTTCTTGCAGCCGCCATCTTGGATTTATATTTTGACAGTACCATCGGTTTCAACACCCTCGAAAACCATGAAAACGACACCCATGATGAAAAAGTTGATAATTTCTTGCAGCCGCCATCTTGGATTTACATTTTGACAGTACCATCGGTTTCCACGCCCTCGAAAACCATGAAAACGACACCCATGACGGAAAATTTGATAATTTCTTGCAGCCGCCATCTTGGATTTACATTTTGACAGTACTATCGGTTTCAACACCCTCGAAAACCATGAAAACGACACCCATGACGAAAAATTTGATAATTTCTTGCAGCCGCCATCTTGGATTTATATTTTGACAGTACCATCGGTTTCAACACCCTCGAAAACCATGAAAACGACACCCATGACGAAAAAGTTGATAATTTCTTGCAGCCGCCATCTTGGATTTATATTTTGACAGTAAAAGTGTCGGTACAATTTTTCGTGAGAATTTTTTCCGTCTAGCCCCCTTTCACAACGCGCGATAAGGGATAGCTGTCTACTCTCCATCCGTCTTACGCTTTTTCGATCAGGTCACGTGTCCTGACGCGAGTTTAAGATTTTATACCCATTACAGAAAAAGTGCTCAACGCCGCTAAAGAAGTTTTCACTTCAAAAACTATTTAAATCTGCAAGTTCTAGCTGGACTATCTGCAAAGTACGCGCACCATAGGTACTTATGTACTTTTCTGTGAAGTATAATACAAAATGTATATGACGTAGACTGTTTATTGTCCCGGAAAAACATACGATCCACGATCAAAGGCCACGAAAGAAAGTCACAGAAGAAACTTAATGAATTATAGATTATTTTGTTAAGAGCTTTGCCTGTGTGGAATTAGAAAGTCCTCCTGTAAGATATACAAGGTGTAAGGGACAGCCCTCCACAAACTTTAAGGGCTTGCTCAGTGGACGAAACTGAACAACATTCCACAATTTTTTTTGAAGTGAAAACTTCTTTAGCGGCGTTGAGCACTTTTTCTGTAATGGGTATAAAATCTTAAACTCGCGTCAGGACACGTGACCTGATCGAAAAAGCGTAAGACGGATGGAGAGTAGACAGCTATCCCTTATCGCGCGTTGTGAAAGGGGGCTAGACGGAAAAAATTCTCACGAAAAATTGTACCGACACTTTTACTGTCAAAATATAAATCCAAGATGGCGGCTGCAAGAAATTATCAACTTTTTCGTCATGGGTGTCGTTTTCATGGTTTTCGAGGGTGTTGAAACCGATGGTACTGTCAAAATATAAATCCAAGATGGCGGCTGCAAGAAATTATCAAATTTTTCGTCATGGGTGTCGTTTTCATGGTTTTCGAGGGTGTTGAAACCGATAGTACTGTCAAAATGTAAATCCAAGATGGCGGCTGCAAGAAATTATCAAATTTTCCGTCATGGGTGTCGTTTTCATGGTTTTCGAGGGCGTGGAAACCGATGGTACTGTCAAAATGTAAATCCAAGATGGCGGCTGCAAGAAATTATCAACTTTTTCATCATGGGTGTCGTTTTCATGGTTTTCGAGGGTGTTGAAACCGATGGTACTGTCAAAATATAAATCCAAGATGGCGGCTGCAAGAAATTATCAACTTTTTCGTCATGGGTGTCTTTTTCATGGTTTTCGAGGGTGTTGAAACCGATGGTACTGTCAAAATGTAAATCCAAGATGGCGGCTGCAAGAAATTATCAACTTTTTCGTCATGGGTGTCGTTTTCATGGTTTTCGAGGGTGTTGAAACCGATGGTACTGTCAAAATATAAATCCAAGATGGCGGCTGCTAGAAATTATCAACTTTTTCGTCATGGGTGTCGTTTTCATGGTTTTCGAGGGTGTTGAAACCGATAGTACTGTCAAAATGTAAATCCAAGATGGCGGCTGCAAGAAATTATCAAATTTTCCGTCATGGGTGTCGTTTTCATGGTTTTCGAGGGCGTGGAAACCGATGGTACTGTCAAAATGTAAATCCAAGATGGCGGCTGCAAGAAATTATCAACTTTTTCGTCATGGGTGTCGTTTTCATGGTTTTCGAGGGTGTTGAAACCGATGGTACTGTCAAAATATAAATCCAAGATGGCGGCTGCAAGAAATTATCAACTTTTTCGTCATGGGTGTCTTTTTCATGGTTTTCGAGGGTGTTGAAACCGATGGTACTGTCAAAATGTAAATCCAAGATGGCGGCTGCAAGAAATTATCAACTTTTTCGTCATGGGTGTCGTTTTCATGGTTTTCGAGGGTGTTGAAACCGATGGTACTGTCAAAATATAAATCCAAGATGGCGGCTGCTAGAAATTATCAACTTTTTCGTCATGGGTGTCGTTTTCATGGTTTTCGAGGGCGTTGAAACCGATGGTACTGTCAAAATATAAATCCAAGATGGCGGCTGCAAGAGATTATCAAATTTTTCGTCATGGGTGTCGTTTTCATGGTTTTCGAGGGCGTGGAAACCGATAGTACTGTCAAAATGTAAATCCAAGATGGCGGCTGCAAGAAATTATCAACTTTTTCGTCATGGGTGTCGTTTTCGTGGTTTTCGAGGGTGTTGAAACCGATAGTACTGTCAAAATGTAAATCCAAGATGGCGGCTGCAAGAAATTATCAAATTTTCCGTCATGGGTGTCGTTTTCATGGTTTTCGAGGGCGTGGAAACCGATGGTACTGTCAAAATGTAAATCCAAGATGGCGGCTGCAAGAAATTATCAACTTTTTCGTCATGGGTGTCGTTTTCGTGGTTTTCGAGGGTGTTGAAACCGATAGTACTGTCAAAATGTAAATCCAAGATGGCGGCTGCAAGAAATTGTTAACTTTTCCGTCATGGGTGTCGTTTTCATGGTTTTCGAGGGTGTTGAAACCGATAGTACTGTCAAAATATAAATCCAAGATGGCGGCTGCAAAAAATTATTAAATTTTTCGTCATGGGTGTCGTTTTCATGGTTTTCAAGGCTGTTGAAACCGATAGTATTGTCAAAATGTAAATCCAAGATGGCGGCTGCAAGAAATTATCAACTTTTTCCTCATGGGTGTCGTTTTCGTGGTTTTCGAGGGTGTTGAAACCGATAGTACTGTCAAAATTTAAATCTAAGATGGTGGCTGCAATAAATTATCAACTTTTTCGATATGGGTGTCTTTTTCATGGTTTTCGAGGTTGTTGAAGCCGATAGTGCTGTCAAAATGTAAATCTAAGATGGCGGATGTCAGAAATTATCAACTTTTTCGTCATGAGTGTCGTTTTCATGGTTTCGAAGATGTTGAAATAGTGCTGTCAAAATGTACATAAAATAGGATAGTATTTTTTAGTTATATTGTATTGGCTAGACGGAAAAAATTCTCACGAAAAGTTGTAACGACACTTTTTCTATAGTAAGCTATTGTAAGCCGTGCGGCGTGCGCATGTTTCTCTGTCTTTCTCTCTTTCTCTCTCTTATAGAAAGCAAGCCAGAACGGAACTTCGTTCTATCCGGGTGTCCCTTGACACCTCAGTAGTTTTTCGGAGAGATAAACTTTTTAATGTAAAATAATTGTAATAGTTTTAAAGTGTTAAATTTTTAATGTAATATAAATTGTCATGTTTGTGTACGATAGCGCAATAAATGAATATTGTATTCTACCACATAAATGATAGTACTTTTATACTGATAAAGCAATTGGTGCAAAATTATTCCCTAACCATTCCAAAATATCAAACATGCTCAACGTTAATAATCAAGTTTTCACTTCTGCCGGCACTCCCGGAGTGCAACCCGTCTTTTTTTTTTTCAATACACTTACTCGAAAACTCGCTGTTATCCCTACCGTTTACCAGTGCGGAAAAGTGATCAATGTTACAAAGTACTCTGTCTACGTGAAAGTGATGGCGATCGCCTCCGCCACAATTTATTACAATTATCTTATCAGACTGGGTGCTAAGCGACCACCGAAAGTCGCGGATATCTATGATCGTGAGTGTCTTGAAGAAAGGCGTTTGATACACGTGCAATTTTGTCACTGCAGCCCTCGGCTCCATAACACACTCACCTACGTCTCGTACGAATTCCGCCTCGCTCGCAATATTTGCGCTTGTATCAAAATGTACCTACTGTTTTACCATTGAGAGTGACAATAAATCAAATGAGCAAAATTATAAATTTTATCAAAAATAAACATAAACCCGCAAAGTCCATTTCATGTCACAATATATTTATATCTCTAGCAATTCTATTTCCGCATTTTTTTTTTGCTTTATATTATTATGTCTTAGTTAAATCTAGGTGAAGTAAAAACGTTATTGTTTAGTAATATAATAAATTAGCTAAATATATTGTTTTAAGTTTACTATTTTCTTTAATTTTTAGGAACAATTCGTATTCTTCTTCCATTTGCCACTACTCAGAGACTTCACAGTGACGCTGGGATGAGCAAAATTGAAGAACTGGATTCCGATTTTACTTTCTTCTTTCACGATTCGTAAATTTTTCTTATTTTGCTCACTCTACCCATTTTCTTCGATTTGACAGCATGACGTGACGTCACAACATGGCATTTGATCCTATTCTTATTTGAAACGCATTGCACACAAGCCTACGTTAGGCTGTAAGTTACAGAAACAAATAGAGTCGCTAGTCGCTAGAGATATAAAAATATTGACACGAAAGAAAATGGACTTCACGGTTTTTGAAACTAGGTAATACCCCTGGTTGCATAATATTTTAAGGCATAATATAATTTGGCATAACGTTTTCGCATAACTTTTATTAGCAGAATAATACTGCTGCATAATAATACTTTCGCATAATGCAAAAGTTAGGTTAGGTTAGGTTTATTTATGGCAAAACATTTGTGCTTAATAATATTATGCCTACTGATCATTATGCTGAATTACGTTATGCCAACGTAAATTATGACAATATATTTCATGCTTATCTACACTAATATAATAAAGAGTTAAAGTTTGTTTTCTTTTTTTGTTTGTAGGTAGGTAATCTCTGGAAGTACTGGTCCGATTGCTAAAATTGTTTCACCGATAGAAAGCTGCTTTAATCCTGAGTTCCTATGTAGGCTATATTTTAAGCACGCGGGCGAAGTTGCGGGCAAAAGCTAGTCATTAGTAAACCTTGAAACTATACCCCTCTAAATTATGTTCTGTCTGAGTGTATATTCGAAATGATCCGCGTTCATCTGTGAATATTGGTCCGCTGTCCTCCGGCCCGCCCTCCGGTCGATGACCCGCTGAGAGGGATGAGTCAGACGAAACTAGAGCTAAGCAACTTTGTTTTGCAAAACAAAAATTGTAAGGAGTAATGCTCAGATAGATTTATATCGTTATGTTTCTATATGGGGTGAGCGGTGGTTGAATTTTTTATTTCTTTAGCCGACTGTGGTGATGTCACAAGTTGAAATCGAAATAGAAAATATTTATTACAAAACAAAGACACAGTAATAACTAATTTATTTATTTCTAAACTAATGCGTTGTACAGAAACAAGAAATAAAAGAAGAAAGTAAAAAATAGAAGAAAACATACACATTACCACTAATATAAAATAAAATATCCCCAAAACCAAATAAGACAACGTTGACTTATTTTTCATCCATCCTCTCACAAAACCTCAGCCATTCACGACACACATCTATCCATCTCCCAGCAAACAAGTCACACTCTGGTGTTAGAGTCAGAAGAGCATTAAGCACAGAAAACGCACGAACGAGTGCGAGTTAGCTCTTGGCACTGTCTGCGATAAAGGATCAGCTAATGATACAAGTCCTATTATGTTAAGCACCTTACGCACCATTCATCTTGTTGTACATCCCGCCAAAGCCATGCACGATACACGATGCAAAAGTCCCGTGCGTAGGCTTGACGTATGTCAATAAATAATTAATCTATTAATTAATTAAGTGAATACTGATGACTATAATTAGTAAAAGGAGGAGGGTTGATAAGAGTTTGTCATGTCTAATGCCCGCTATGACCTGCTGTGATCTATGTTGTACTTAGTGGAGGTGGTGTCCAACTTGTGATTTTTTAAATATTTTTGAAAAAAAATTGTATAACGTGGTGTAAAAATGATTGGAATCGATTCTTTTACTGATTCTGAACAAACATGTTCAGGTTTTGCATAAACTAAAAATAATCTACACTATTATAGAGAGGTTTGTTTGTTTGTCAGAGGTAATCTCTGAAAGTACTGCCCCCCTAGCCAAGTTACAACCGTTTCGCTTGCGCCGAACGCTTCGAGTTGACCTTGCCGCCAATTCTTTTGTTCTTACCACGTGACTGAGCGTTAAGACGACGTCATTCCCGTACATTTGAAGCTTTCTACAAGCGTTAACTATTGCAGATGAGCAACTTGGCTAGGGGTACTGGTCCGATTGCTAAAATTTTTTCACCGATAGAAAGCCGCTATATTCCTGAGTGACATCGGCTATTTTATATACTCGGGCGAAGCTGCGGGCTAAAGCTAGTGTTGTATAAGTTGATCGTGAGTGGTCAGTAAACTTAACAGTCACCGTTTAAGTATTAAGAAGGGTAATCCTTCACAGGTAACCGAGACCCCAGTGGGCCTCGGAGGCCACGCTAAACTAGGAAAGTCGTTAAAGGTAGTCAGGAGCTCGGAAGCGCGACCACAGTTTTAACCGAAGCAGTGGCGTAGTGAGGCGTGGGCGAAGTAGGTCCCCGCCCACGACCTCACACCCAAAAGGGCCTCGCACAAGAGAGGGCTCTTTAAGAACAAGAGTTTTTTTTATAGGCTCGCGTTTGACACTATTTCACCTGATGGTAAGCGACGATGTGGCCGAATACAGGGTTGCGACAGTTGCTGTCTCGTTTTCGAATTTATGAAAGAAAAATTGGGTAAGTGCGAGTCGGACTTGCTCCCTGAGGGTTCCGTACAAACTTACCTTTGTAAATAGTTCAGTTCCGGAATGTAAATGAGTCACTTAATAACAAATTTACAGTTTTCAGATTTATTCCTATACTTATGTTATACGACCTTTCTATAGGCTAAATTTCAGGATTCTGATTCAACGGGAACCCTATGAATTTTGATTTTCTCGAGTGTCGAAATGTAGATAAAGGATCTTGACAGACAGACCAACGGAAGGACGGACGGACAACAAAGCGATCATAAACAGGTTCCATTTTTTCCATTTGAGGTACGGAGCCCTATAAAGGCCTCGCTGATATACCTTCACCCACGTTTAAATTCGTCCACGCTACGCCACTGGACCTGAGGGTCGGTAGTCCCTGGTAATTGGGTTACGAAGGTCCAATGAAAGTTGGTGGATGCAAAATTGACGCTCCGTGAAATTCAGTTGCTTCTTGATTGGAGGCTGTGAGGTGGAAAAGGAGAGACCGTTTGAGGGTCCTGCTGTCATTTAAGTTTAGACTAGCTGGTGTCCACGACTTGGTTCGTGTCAGATTCGTAAAACAACGCCAAGTTTGGTCACAATTTCAAGAAGTTTAATGTGCGGAACTACAATTCTTTAAAAAAAATGAAAGTAACTTAAGTTACTCTTAATGTTAATGAAAATCTAGTAAAAATCGGTCTAGCTGTTTCGGAGATTAGTCTGAATATACAGACAGACAGATAGGCAGGTATCGGATATACTTGACTGGCCTGTTGGTCTAGTGGTTAGTGGCCCTGACTGCTATGCCGCAGGTCGTGGGTTCGATTCCAACCCAGGACATATGTTTATGTGATAAGCATGATCATTTGTTCTGTGTCTGGGTGTAATTTATCTATAATATATTTATGTGATGAGCATGATCATTTGTTCTGTGTCTGGGTGTAATTTATCTATAATATGTATGTGTTTAGAAATATATAAGTATGTTTATCAGTTGTCTAGTACCCATAACACAAGCTCTGCTTAGCTTGGGACTAGACGGCGTTGTGTGATAGTTGTGGAATATTATTATATTATTACTTACTTATGCATTTAGTAAAAAAAACAACATTATTTTGATATTACACACAGATACTACACGTTCTCTTTATTTCCTATCTTAAAATGGTCCAACTTGCTGCGAAATCGTTCAAAAGAGTGATCATGGTTCTAGAATGCAAACGAAAACTGAAGGAACAGGATGGCTTTTACTCACTAAAAGTCTTTTTCTACCTCTCGCTCTACCCAGAGCGGGAGAAAGTATGAGATGATTTTACACCTTAAAAAAAGGCTGTTCAACCTTGTTAATGTCGCGTGACTTCAGGTAACAACAGCAGGTATTTCTTATTTTCTACACTATATTCTGGTTCACCGCCTCATCATCATAAGAGGTCAAGCGGCCGACTGCGTGATCTCACATAATAAGAAGCAAGATGTTAAGATTTTTGAGTAGGTAGTAGGAACCTCGGCACTTTCTCCGTAAAGTTTTAATTAAAGAAATAAAATAATATAGTTTACTAGCTTTTACCCGCGGCTTCGCCCGCGTACATAAAAGACCTTCCCTCTTTCTCCCCCTTTTCTCACTACTAGCCTATGTCCGTCTCCAGGGTCCCAACTATCTCTGTACCAAAATTCATCAAAATCGGTTATGCCATTTAGGCGTGAAGACGTAACAAACAAACAAACTCACTTTCGCTTTTATAATATTAGTAAGGATTTGAGACTCGCATAAGACAAAAAACAGATTATAACACAAATGTTAACTACTAGTACCTACATGAACTAATCTAAAAAGTGAATAACAAAACACGCTGTGTTTTTAAATAACAGTTGTATTTAGTATTCATTTATTATTAGCACTTTCCAGGCCGCAACACAGGTTCACCCTAATTCAGCCAAAAAGCGACTGTGTTCTTTGTAATATTTAATACACTTTATTGTAAATGTGCCTTAACTTTTAAAAATAAACGATCTAACATTACTTTTATTTATAACTAGCCTTTTCCTGCGGCTTCGCCCGCGTACATAAAATATAGTCTATGTCACTCAGGAATAAAGCTGCCTGTACCCCTAGCCAAGTTGCTAATCTGCAATCGTTAACGCTAGTAGAAAGCTTCAAATGTACGGGAATGACGTCATTTCAACGCTCAGTCACGTGATCAGAACAAAATAATTGGGGGCGTGGCCAACTCGAAGCGTTCGACGCAACCGAAACGGTTATAACGTGGCTAAGGGGGTAGTACTTCCAGAGACTACCTCTTACAAACAAAAAAACAAAAAAACAATCTTTACCTCTTTATTAAAAACCTGTGCGAGGCTGAAAAGGCGCTAATCTCAATATTTAAAAAAAATAACGCTGCACTGGTATTCTGCTGTGATGGGCATACTACTCACGGATGACGGAACACAGACTAAAGATAATAATACTCCAATAAAAGGCAGCTAGATTTTTGCAAAACATTTACAAGAGTACTTGTACCGTGAGTACTATCTGTTCTGTAAAAATCCCATAGCATTAGCATAGCATAGCATTATCAGCCTAACAATGTTCCCACTGCTGGGACTCAGGCCTCTTCTCTAAGAGAAGGAATGGGCCGTAATCCACAACGCGGGCCCAGTGCGGGTTGGTGGATGTCACATGTCTTCGAATTTTTGGTTCTAGGACATGCCGGTTTCCTCACGATGTTTTCCTTCACCGTTGTGAGAGCAGTGGTGATGAAATTAATTACTCATAATAATGCGCCTGAACCGTAGGGGCCCAGCAGGGTCGATGCCTGTTATAAAAGGAAATCCTTAAGCCCAGAATGCGAAAAGGAACTGACACAGACAGCACAAGCTCTCTTGCTCTACCCTAGAGCGGAAAAAATGTTGGATGATTTCCCATCTCATAAAAATCTTAGTATGTGGTAGTACTCCTACGTTCGCACCACATTTCCTTCTATCTACAGTAGGCACAACGGATCTTGAGCGCTCGGCGTCAGAGTGGGGATCGCTTTGCGAATTCCATACATTGGTGAGCGTCTTCGTTGTTAGATACATGCAGCAACGCAGGGAACGAATGAGGAGTGACGTCTACGACGTGATCGCGCGTCGAGCCAACCACTGATACTCTCCGCCCCCGCATCTCACTTCGCACCACTAAAGAGATCGAATATTTGACTTCTGCGCAACCGCTCAAGATCCGTTATGGCAACTGTACCCAACTTTTCAGCAGCCGAGCCCCCGTGATTCCCGTTATAGAAATATCTTCTAATTTTAGCCATATCTTCTTCTTCCTCCCCTTGTCCCATCTTATTTGGGGTCGGCGCAATACGTTTTTTTCTTCCAATCTACCCTGTCACTCGTCATGCTATCACTAACTTCCTTTTCTTTCATATCCTCTCCCTCTCCACCCATCCACATGTATACTCATAACTCTTTTAGTAACATGCGTTTCATCCCTCCTCATTGCATGACCGTACCAAGACAAACGATTCCCCTTCAACTTGTCAGTCACTGGCGCCACTTTCAAACTTCCTCTAATATACTCATTTCTCACTTTATCCAATCTCGTCACACCACACATCCATCTCAACATTCTCATCTCCGATAATTATTTTTGGCCATATCGATACCAGAAGTATGAATTAACGTAAGGGACTTTTATTTAAAATGCAAAAATGTTCCTTACGATGATTGATGTAAGGGTATTTTTCGCAAAACGTAATAATGTCCCTTACGTTAATTCATACTTCTGGTATCGATATATTGTATTAAAAATAAAAATAATACTTTGTTACTTATTTTCTCCCAAACATTTCCTGACAGTGGCAGTGGGCAGGGGCACCTTACTCGTAGAACGGATGATCGATGGGGCCAAAAGGTTCTTGAGAGGCGACCGCGCACCGGAAAACGCAGCGTTGGAAGGCCTGCTTCAAACATGACCTGATGAACAGTAGAACTTTTTCTAAAAAGCATCAGGAACTCCAGAACTATGCTGCATGCGAGTAGAACTCTTTTTTTTATGATCTGCTGGAAAATGATCTGCTAAGTTCACGGTCATGCGAGAGTCGCGGGAGCGCGGTAGATGCGAGGCGCATAGACTCGGTTGTAGCGGCGACACTTGGGGGAGGCTAATGTCCAACAGTGGACGTCTTTCGGCTGAAATGATGATGATATCCTGAAAACGATTTCTAATCAAAGTGATTTTGACACGCAAGACTTCGAGTCTCCGAATTTCTCATGAAACGCACTCGGGTTTCCTCTTATTTTTCTCTCTTATAAAATTTGCTTTCCCCTCTCATTCCGTATAAAGTTAGTGGCGACCTACAATATACAGCCTTTATACAGCTTTAATTTTAAAATGCAGCTTAAAGTATCACAAAACACTTTAAACTTTTTAGTAGAGTTATACCTAATACTACTTTTGCGTACGCGGATACCTTTATGCAGCCTAAGGCTGTGTTTTACACACTAGTGCAGCCCTTATACAGTTCTAAACTATATATCAGCTGGTTTATTGATGTATAAAACACTAGGGTGCTGCTTGAGTAGTGGCCCTGGCTGCTATGCCGGAGGTCGTGAGTTCGATTCCCACCCAGGACAAATGTTTGTGTGATGAGCACGATTACTGTGTCTGGGTGTAATTTATCTATATAATAAGTATGTATTTAGAAATATATAAGTATGTTTATCAATTATGTGCAAGCTCTGTTTAGCTTCGGCGGCGATCTCTCGCGCCGGGCCTTGGTACTGGCCATGGTCCGGAGCGAGGAGGAGTGGCAGGCGGTCGCCTCCTTCTGCAAAGCAGTAATGCTAGCAAAGGAGGAGGCCGACCGCATTAGGCAACGGCGTTCACAGCGCCCTAGCCGCCGCCGGGATTCGAGCGAGCAATGGGTAGCTCGCTGTTCGACCGTCGTCGACGGCGCGCACTGTTCCCGTGCGCCTCAAGGAGTTGTCAGCAACAGTAGGGGCCCAGCTGGGGCCAGGGTTAGCTCCGAAAGGTAGCTCAGCCCCGGTATAAAAGGCAAGAAGAAACAGGGTGGATTTTTTAGTCAGCAAGAGTCTGATACTATCTCCCGCTCCGCCCAAGGGATTGTCATTAAAGACAAAGGAGATTCATCATTCAAAGGAGATCAAGGGATTGTTATGTCATTTGGATGATTTTTACCCACACAAAAAAAAGCTCTGCTTAGCTTGGGATTAGACGGCGTTGTGTGATAATTGTAGAATATTATTACTATTCACTTCGCAAACCATCTCTGAGCATCCCTTTAATGTTTACGGAATCAAGTCACAAGTGTGATATGAAACATCGCTAAACACAGTGGAGAGCGTTGCCAGGACAACGGTTGCCAACCCCTCACTAACCTACTTCTCATAACTTGCCTCTTGGTACTTGTGAGGGACGAAAACACACTCTTTTATATACAATACCCGGAAATAGAAACGTTTATGTCATGAAAATCTAACAAAATTAAACTATGGTCAGTCATTTGTCTAGTAAGCCGCCATTATTATTTCTCAGGCTAATGTCTGATGACTTTTAAGTAAGAACTAAAAATAGTGGCTATATATGGTGGTTACAATCTCAATTGTTTTTATAAAAGCTGTTAAAGTCGTCAAAAAGTAAAAGGTCCTCCTAAGGAATACTTAAAAGAGTATTCACAATATACCTATTCCATCTTAAAAAAAATTAGTTATGTATTTTACTTAATTAATTTATTATTTTATTGTTGTCTTTTTCATATGTTATACAGGGTTTTTTTTTATTTTTTAACGAGTTTAAACTGCCATATTTGTTCGTCAGTTTAAAATGATCTTAGAAGATGAAACAGCTTACGGTTCGTGATAAGTTGAGTAGGATATCTATAAATTAGTTCTAAAATACCAAGAAGAGCTTATTACAAAATTATAAACTTGATTGGACAGTTTGTATGGAGAGGCCGAATTATTTTTTCGTTTCCTGAAAAAAGTTTTTGTGGAATGTTGTTCAGTATCGTCTACTGAGCAGGGCTTGCTCAGTAGACGATACTGAACAACTTGTGGAGGGCTAGCCCTTACACCTTGTATATATACATATATACTCGTATATATATAAGGAGAAACTGAGTGACATATCAACGTACAGCTAAAACAATTGTGACTAGGAGTGTGAAATTTTGCATAAGGTTTCATTTTATGACGTAGGCGAGATGCAACGCCCGCGCCGGGGTGAAAATCCTCTGCCGCGACAGGTCACGGCATAGCGGACAGAGCTCCAGCGGGATATCATGGTGAAATGGCGTCAGCAACTATCGCAACCCACGCCACATTTATGGCGGTAAGTCCCCTCTTTGAGGCGTGGCTGGAAAGACCTCACGGCGACCTTACCTTCCGCATTACACAGGTCCTCACCGGACATGGCACGTTCGGGAGGTTCCTGTTCCGAATTAAAGCGGAAGTGACGCCCGGGTGTCGCCACTGTGCGGTACGCTCGGAGTACACAGTCGAGATGTGCCCTGTTTGGGCGGAGCATCGCCATGCCCTCGTGGGGGTGATCGGCGGCGCAGACCTCTCGCGCCGGGCATTGGTTGAGTCCATGGTCCGGAGCGAGGAGGAGTGGCAAGCGGTCGCCGACTTCTGCGAAGCAGTAATGCTCGCTAAGGAGGAGGCCGACCGCATCAGGCAACGGCGCTCTCGCCGCCGCCGGGATTTCGATCCCGAATTCCGGCCACCGTAGGCGCGGGCTTGGGGACAGTGAGCAATGGGTAGCTCGCTGTCCGGCCGTCCGGTAACTGTCCGGACTAAGCCCAAGTCGTCGACAGCGCGCACTGTTCCCGCGCGCCTCAAGGAGTTGTCAGCAACAGCAGGAGCCCAGTCGGGTCGAAGCCTACTGGGGTCAGGGTTATCCAAAAGGGAACTCGAGCCCCGGTATGAAGGCTTGAAGAAACGGGGTGGGTTTTTAGTCAGTAAGAGGCTGACACTATCTCCCGCTCCGCCCACGAGCGGGGGTTGTCACTGGGTGATTTTCCCCACAAAAAAAGCACTAAGATAAAATTTTCCAAAATTCTCACCCTAACGGTATGAAAGGGGTTTTAAAGTTTGTATGGAGAAATCTAATTTGGTGTGGGCAACCCTGCAGGTTGAAGTCAGTATACAATAAGATGAAAACAAGATGAAAACTAATTGTTGTAATGGCTATGTAATAGCTCTTGTGTCAGTTATAAAAAACAAATGAAATAAATCTATGTTTGACAGTCCGACAGTCCTGCTGCTTGACTTTTCCATGGGAGTAGATAATGAAAAGTAGTTAATTGTACTCGAATTATTAATAAATTGTGTAAGTTTATTAAGAAGACTTTCCTCAACCTTTTTTTATCTGATATAAACTAGTGCTTGACTGTGATCCCACCTGATGGTAAGCAGTGATGCAATTTTTGATGGTGAGGCGCACTAGTTTATTAAAAGCCTATTCACTCTAGCCTTGAAGACACCTAAGTTATAATTGGATGGGAAGACCGCAGCAGACAAATAATAGTATCAATACCATCTTTTCCCAAATATAGCGGCTATGACTTTAAGTCTAATCAGATGCAGCGGAATACCAGAATTTTACATGGAAAAACTCTTCCGAACTTCAACAAGGTGAAACTGGCGATAGGAAATGGTTTGGAGTCTGAAAAGGAATCCCTTGCAAAATCAATAATTACTGAACCAAATTCTCAACGCGCATCAATCCAAAGATTTGAAATGAAATTCTCAGTTCACAGAAAGCGATTTAATATCAGGTTTTAATATAAAACCACAGCATTTCAGGGACAATGGCGGCTTTATATAGAAGATGGAGGTAGCAATGACCGATATTCCAGCGAGTCTTTTGTCAAACTTGCCGACGAATAGGCACGCGTTTGTATAGGGACATATAGCTGGAGATATTATGGTTTGGGTTTTTATCAAAGTGGATTTTGTCATGATTGTCCTTATGGAAATCACACTACCTTTGTGGCAAAATAAGTTTTCAATAGTTAGAATATCAGATTTCGGAAATAAAAATGGCGTCGGTACAAAAATTTACAGCTAGGTCTTAAACTGCCTGAAAGAGCTGCCCTCAAGAAAATCGACTAACCACTTTCATATTTCGAACACCAACCAAAAGGAAACATAGACAACCTCAAAGATGCGTGCTGATGAATTAAACCATTTTTTTTTACTGGAAAATCGATAGTTGATTGTGGGCGTTCATTGAGGGTGTCGTCGCGGCTGGGGGGGCGCGCGTGCGCGGGGCTGCGGGCGGAGGGGCGCGGCGTCGCGCCGGGCACGCGCTCACTCGCCCGCGGGCCGCCGCCCGATACGCACGCCACGACCATATTGTCCTGTCACAGCAGTACGTGTTGCCTACAGTTACTGCTGCGTCCGGACAAGCGGGCCGTGGCGTTGCACACGCATCATTGAAGACCCACAACGTTGCTCTGTATTTCATTGTGTAAATGTGTTACTAACAACTTCTTTTGCAGGTTATATTTGAGAAAACATGAGGGAAGCTGCTTTAAAGTTCTTACTGGTTATTTTTCTGTCGTGCAAAGTGTTTGCGTGGTGTTGTGTGAGTGCTAAACGCGTCTTCTTCTGTAATATCGTCCGTTTCGCGTAGATTTGAGAGTGGTTCAACACATGATCGCCGGAGGGTGCATATATCGAGCGACTCTGTGCGCATGCGTGCCACATTTTTTCGCTGCATCTGAAACTCCGGCCATTTTCTACTCGCAAATCGTGTTCTATCCAATTTTAGGGAAAACTGTATCTTATTTAGTTATGTTTAGGTTGTTTTTCGCGTGTTGGTGTTCGAATCCTTAGGATATATTTTAGTTTTGTTTTCATTTCATTGATTTCGAAGGGACTGAGCCCGGGAGGTGACGCGAAAGGGGTGGAATCTAGGTTGAGAAAGCTGTGTCAATATGGACCTCAACTTGCCCCTTCGAAGACGCAGCATGAAGATATTTAACCTAATATTGTGTTCCTAAAGTTTTCCACAGATGGCGATGGAGATCAGCACTAATTTTTTTTTATTATTATAAAAGCTTTTGTAGTTTTATGTCACCCTAGTACCTAGTTTAGCGTAGCTTAAAGTAGTTTATTATTTTATTTCGCACAAACAACACAAGTGCGGGGGCAGGAGGTCTTTGCCCTGCACTGTGTCATACTGGCTGAAAACATTTATCATTGTTTATTTAGCCATCTTGTTAGAAATAGAGCTTTGTTAGTACTTATGTAGTATAGATATGCGGAGAGAGGCGTTGCCATGGCCTGATGACGCTATCGAATGGCGGGGTAGTAACACACACTTAGAGAAATTTTCTGCACAATATTGTAAGGCAGTAGTTTCGATGACTGGTTAGAATGGCAGCCGACCCCAAGATAGTTGGGGAAAAGGCAGGTAGTTTGATTGATTGACCCAAGTAGCCACGAACAGTTTTAGTTTATATTTGTAGAGGGCGTTCCACGCTAAATTATTTGTAAAATAAATGGAATAGGTAATTTATTACTTGGTAACTTTAGGGTAGTGTTTGTTTAGGCGTTCGATTTTTGAGTATTATTTTAGTCGATTTTCTTTTGTTTATGGTTTGGTATGGATTTAGTAAGTTTCTTTTTTTTGTTGACAATAACTTAACTTTGTAATCTATGAACATAGTAGACAGTAATTATTATTTATTTATTTATTTAATCTTCATGCAACACAAAGTACATAGGCGGACTTAACGCCTTACAAACCCTGCTTGCAACCTTGCTTTATTAGGTGTCAAATAATATTTTGTCTAGTTTAAGCTACACCGTAGTTAGAGACCACTGTTTTAAGGCTTTATTCTGGCAATATTGTCACCATTAGGCTTCATTTTGATAGATTTAGGAATTATTTTGTTAATGTGGTTTTCATTTTTTTTTACTTTTAATTTTTTTCAATATAACTTAAGCTTTTAATTATTTTTTTAATATGTTTATTTTCTTTTCTTTCTCAATTATAACTTTTACTAACAAAAGATCTATAGTTTACACTATTAATGGTCATATCCGAAAATACTAAGTGGGGCCATTAACGTATACTAGTTCGTTAATGTATTATCAACTCCTGGTTTATTTTATTGTATACAAAAAACAGTTGCATGCTAAGAGAAAATACAAAAAAATCCTAAGAACTAGCTACAAAAACATGTAACCCACTACAATGTCAATCTTAACACATGAATAACAGAAATGAAGGACTGTGGCAAGAGTTTACAGAATACAGTGCCTTCTGCAAACACTTTATACACCACATTTTTTTAATTAGTACACATACTTAAAGAGCTTATTAGAAAAGCCCTTGTTATTGTATGAGTAAAATCTCAATTTAATAATATTCATATACAGCAAAGTTATTAGCGTTGGTTTAAGTCCCAAAATGTCACTCAATTTATGGAAATGTTGTGTAGGCTATTGATTAATGAATGAATAAGGAAAAGACAATTAATAAGGAAAAACACTGCCCGCAGTATTTTCTACTAGCAATTGATATTTTTGATTGATTCTATGATGAATTTACCTTTTCGTGGTCAATTTTAGGATTTCGGTTTTTTCTACTTTTGACTACAAAAATATATGACGGGTACAGATAGAGTCCCATTTTTTTGTGTACTAATTAAAAAGTAGGGGTGTATATAATCAGCCTTTTTTAATGTTCCCACTGCTGGGACTCAGGCCTCTTCTCTAGGAGAGGGAATAATAATCCACCATACAGGTCAACTGCGGGTTGGTAAATGTAACATGTCTTCGAATTTTTGGTTCTAGGACATGCTGATTTCCTCACAATATTTTCCTTCTCCGTTTTGAGAGCAGGGGTGATCAAATAAATTACACACAGTAATGCGCCTGGCCGGGTTTGAACCCGGTCTGCCACCACTGCTCTAACTAAAGCTAGTTTCAACATTGCGATCACATTTAGGTTTTTATTTAGACTTTGCCTGTGTATTAAGACAACAGGTGAAACAGCCTGTTTCACGACATTTGGTTAGGAAACATCCACCAGAAATACGTGGTAAATTAATCTGTACTAATCCGATGCTGGTGAAACATCAATAAATATGTACCAGTATTTTTCTTTATTAGACTTTAGCAGATACCAGTTGTGTATAAAATCCATATATATATATAAAAGCGAAATACCACTCACTGATTAATCACGAAATCTCAGAAACTATAACAGCTACAAACTTAAAATTTGGCAAGTAGGTACCTTATAGGGTAGACACTCGCTAAGAGCGGATTTTACGAAACTCCACCCCTAAGGATGTAAAACCGCGGTTGGAAGTTTCTATGAAAGTCCTATTTTCATGCGAGCGTCGCCGTTGGCAAAAGCTAGTATATAAAAAGAAGTACATTTTATTTATTTGTTGGAATAAAAAGACATTTACATTTTTTTTTAATGCATTGTTTTTATTAATCCATCTTAGCATTGTTGCCGTAAATGAGAGTTCATTATGGGGCACTTCAATTAGATGGTTTCAGAGTTTATAACTAACATTATTTTGGGTTAAAAAGATTTTTTTTTTTAAATTTAAATAAACTAGTACTTGACTGCGATCCCACCTGATGGTAAGCAGAGATGCAATCGTTGATTGTAAGGCGCACTAGTTTATTAAGAGCCTATTTACTCTAGCCTTGAAGACATGTAAATTATAATCGCAGGGAAATTGATCTATTTTGATACATTCTTGTTAAATCTGGTTGCGTCACTAGTGTTTGCGTGTGTGTGTGCGTGCGTAGACACCGATATCGATGCGCACCAACGTAGTGCGTTAATGTCAATACAATTAGGATAACTAATTTCCTTAAAAAACAGTAACTAAGTAAATTTTCAGTGCTTGAATTTATTTATCTAGTTAATTCTCATGCAACACAAAGTTCAAAGGCGGACTTAATGCCTTAGGCATTCTCTGCCAGTCAACCTAGGGTCCTGAAGAAACAATATGGTAGGTGCTTAAAGAGAAAATTTTATATTAAAACAAGAGTAATAAAGTTTATATATATCAAGATAAAACACAGATACATATTTAATATAGAATAAGGAAACATTTTTTAACGCATTGTGATTATAACTTGATTTATTATTAGATTTTTTTTTTTAATTGATTTAAACTAGTGCTTGACTGCGATCCCACCTGATGGTAAGCAGTGATGCAATCGTTGATGGTGAGGCGAACTACTTTATTAAGAGCCTATTCACTCCGGCCTAAATTATAAGTTTAGATAGAAACAAAATAAAATAAGAATCCTTAGCAAATAAATGATTCTTCGCTCACCATGGGCGTTGCTATGCCGCTCTTAAGCGACGGGATACCAGACGTTTACAGATCCATATGGCTGTACTATCACCCGCACATATAACTAAGTTTTGAACTACAAAACTCGACCTTATTGCTACTACACAATATCGACGGTCAGTAGAGTAGCTAGGCGCGGGCGAAATACGGCATCGCACCCAATGGTACCTTGCGTGTGCGAGGGCTCTTTAAGAACGAGAGTTTTCTAAACTAATAAAATAAAGAGGTAAAGTTTGTTTTTCTTTGTTTGTAGGAGGTAATCTCTGAAAGTACTGGTTCGATTGCTAAAATTTTTTCACCGATAGAAAGCTGCTTTATTCCTAAATGACATAGGCTATAATTTAGGTACGCGAGCAAAGCCGCAGGCAAAAGCTAGTATTTTATAAAGGTAAAGTTTTTTTTTTGTTTTTAGGATGTAATTTATCTCTGAAAGTAATGGTTCGATTGCTAAAATTTTTCCGATAGAAAGCTGCTTTATTTCTGAGTGACAGGCTATATTTTAGGTACGCGGGCAAAAACTAGTAATTACTACTACACTGTTTCACATATTGGTAAGCGATGTTGTGTTCAAATACTGGGTTGCGACTACTTGCGACCGTCATAGTCTCGTTTTCAAATTTTTGCAAGAAAACCGCCTCCCTGATGCGTCTTCGCCCACGTTTAAATTAGCCCACGGTACGCCCCTGTCAAAGCGCTATGGATTGCGTGCTGTTGAGTGTACACGTTATGAGCCATATTGGCCGCGCCTCTGACTAGGGCGTTAGGAACGATGGGAGGTATCGTATGTTATTAGAAGTCATTTTCGGGGCATTGAACTGGACTCATTGTTTTTTGAACTATACGTAGTGTAGCATACATGGCTGAGGCATTGTTTGTAAGAGTCTAGAACGAAAGGGCAACTGAAGGAACTTATAATATTAGCATAATAGCATAGCATAGCATAATCAGCTTTTTTTAATGTTCCCACTGCTGGGACAAAGCCCTCCAGAAGAGAGGATAGGCCGTGTTAGTGAATGTCACATGTCTTCGAATTTTTGGTTCTATGACATGCCGGTTTCCTCACGATGTTTTCTTTCACCGTTTTGAGAGCAGTGGTGATGAAATAAATTACATATAAAGTAATGCGCCTGGATGGGTTTGAAACCGCGATCTACAACTCGTAAGTCGGGGCCGTTACGACTCAGCCACCACTACTCAACTTATAATATTAGTGTTACTTATTTAACACTATCAGCACTATATATAATATAACCTTTTTCTGGAGAAGCAGGCCATGTGAGCGGCGCGCGGGTCAAATATATTTTTATGCAGCAGTCAGTTCAATAGTGTGACTACATAACAATTGAACTTTTTTAGCAAACCATGTGGGTCGCTGTGATCCCACAAATACATATTGATTTCTTGTCATTAGCTTGCTAGACAAGTAAATGCATTTAAAACGCCGGCCGCCAACATGGTCAAAACATATTGGCTTATATAATTATAATAAAATGATTTATGTGGGCAGCCGGCGGACCCCATGAGGGTGAGAGTGTTAAATGAGTTATTTATCCTTTCCATACATAAAATGTTAGTACCTATATGTACGTCAGTTGAGAAATAACTGTACTAATTTAAACAGGAAAAATACGTGTGCTTAATCTAATTAACATTTATGTTTTTAGAGCAACGTTTTTCAAAGCCTACAAAAGAACTGACGAAACATTTCTATTTCAAATCATGACCATCATGTTGTATGAATGCTAAAAAAATAAAAGAATATTGTAAAGATCATACTACCTGTAATTTTTGCCACAATGGAAAAAAAAACCTGGTCAAGTACGAGTCGGCCTCGCGCACTCAGGGTTCTGTGCAAACTTATGAAAATAGTTCGATTCCCGAATTGAGTTAAAAAGTTTTGAAATTTATGTTTTCAGATTTTTCCCTATATTTGTGCTCTAAGACCTTGCTTTGTGCCAAATTTCAGGATTATAGTTCAACGGGAAGTATCCTATGAATTTTGATTCCCCTGAGAGTGTCGAAATTTATTTTTTTTGACATAAACGGACTTATCTTTTTTTTTCACTAAGACAGAAGTTTGATGTTTTCACAGCATCGAGGGACCGCAGACATGAGTATTAATTTCAGGGTTTTAATTTCAACTCGATAACTTTACGCGTTCCTGAGATAAAGGGTCTTGACAGACAGACAGACAAACTGATGGACAACAAAGTGATAAGGTCTCTGTTTTTTCCTTTTGAGATACGGTACCGGATACGGTTTGAGTTTTTATGTGCTACATTTCGTTTTTCTCCCGCTCTGGATGGCGAGAGGGAGTGTCGAAACTTTTACTGACTAAAACCCACACGAGTTCCTTCAGTTACCTTTTGCGTTAACTCTTTCGTACATTTTCGCAACCCTGGTTCACCCACAGCCTATCCTGTTTTAGTTATATAACGTAGAGGCCAAAGGAAATAGCCTTTCTTTAGAGCCAACTAAAAACGATGGCTTTATTATATTCCCTGATTGGTTGAATCCATTTGGCGGCAGCATGGCTACCGAGTTCGTTGACTCGGGTACTATTCTCAGTTCGGTAGAGGCACTTTTGCAAATGAATTGAATTATTTTGGTAATTACTTACGAGTAAATGGGATAGTAAATGGGATAGTTTGGTATTTGGATTAGTGTTCTATTGAATCTACTACTTTATATTTAGTATCTCAGAAACCTGAAAAACCTATCTAATATTTTTACGTAAAGAATCTATGCACAAAAGGTGATTGCCCATTTAAGGCCATGAGCGGACAATTGACTAGAGAAAAAATACTTTGTTCATTAATTATGCCATAAAAAATATGTATTCCCTTAGTTCCAAATGAGCGCCACTATAATAAACAATAAGTGGTAAATAAAAAGTAACTTTATGGAAAAAAACAATAGTTTTATCATTGATAGTAATATTTGTTGTCCGTCTTTGGCATGGAACACTATAGAGGTTGGGCAATCTTTCATAACAGTATTATGAAAAATCACAAAGTTATAAGCCAGTTATGGTACCTGGTTGGCGACATAAATGCATGGTCACCGGGCCACCCGCAAGACTGAGGGGCTGTTATGTTTCCGCACCCAGCTGTACGCTGGCACCTGATGCCCGCTATGATCTGCCGTGACCTATTTTGTACTTAGTGTCGGTGGTGTCTTCAAATTGTGACCTTTTTTAAATAATTTGGGAAAAAATATAACATGGTGTAAAAACTATTGGAATCCATTCAGTTACTGATTCCACTCCGTTACAATTTAGCTTCACTTTTCTTGGACTGACCGACATTTGACTATTCAAAAGTGCCTGCAAATGGTCTATTTGAAATAAATGATTTTGATTGATTTGATTGATTGATTTGATTCTGAACGAACTACTCGTATATTCAGGTTTCGTATATACTAAAAATTGTTGTTCATAAAACTACATCAATTTTACATCACAATGCTAGCCACTAGGAATCAATTTACGAATAATTAATATTAATATAATATTCCACAACTATCACACAATACCATCTAGTCTCAAGCTAAGCAGAGCATGTGTTATGAGCACCAGACAAATGATAAACATACTTATATATTTCTAAATACATACATATTATAGATAAATTACACCCAGACACAGAACAAATGATCATGCTCAATAAACAAACATTTGTGCTGGATGGGAATCGAATCGACGACTTCCGGCTTAGCAGTCAGGGTTACTAACCACTAGACCAACCGGCCAGTCAACACTGGCTTCTATTTTCGCATAATTTTCTTTCAGAAACTGGGCTTTAATGTAAATACAAAAGTACTAGGGAAGCATGATGTAATAAGAGCACATTTCGTAGCACCATCGTAGCATGGCGTAGGCCGTGCGTACGTGACTGGTCTACGCTGGGTCGGCTACGTTGCCTACGCGCTACGCGGCGCATCTACATCGCTACGGCGTAGCACACTTTGATTTCACTGGTTAAATTTTTTACGTCGGATTGGTCCGACGTGTGTCGTGTGTCGCGTGTCGTGGTCGTGTGTTCGCGACGGGGTACTCCGTATCGTTCAGCTCTTCAATCCCCATAGGTGACAGAAGAGCTGACGAGATGGAGTATTTGGTCGTGGATGTGCGACCCTGGCGGAATAAACGCGAGAGTATAGAGTGCGTTTTGTACTGGTTAAAGTTGAGTTGTTGAGTTGAGATGTTGTTGGTTGTTGTTGTTGGTCCGAGTTGTTGTTGAATGAATTTGAATTCATTTGAGAGTGTCGAAATACACTTTTTTGTGACATAAACTGCCGTATCTTTTTTATCGTTAACTCAGAAGTTTGATTTTTTCACAGCTTGAAGGGACCGCAGATCTGAGTATACGGTTTTAATTTCAAATCGAAACCTCTACGCGTTCCCGAGATAAAGGTTCTTAACAGACAGACAGAAGGACAACAAAGTGATCCTACAAGGATTCCGTTTTTTCCTTGCAAGGTAAGGAATCGTAAAAAAAAAAAACGAAAATCGCTTGCTCCTATCACACATGAGATACCACCCTCATTTGTCGTCCAAAAAAAACAGCTTTTGTTTCGAAAAACCGAATATAGACATAAACTAGTAATGTAATGCGGTCGTATCTCCAGCAGGCATGCGAGGGATATCGGAGGCTTTGCAGGGAAATGAAAAACGCTGGCTTATGTGGGTACAACCTACCAGCGACCTTTTTAGTACTGTTTAGCGGCTTTGTTAACGTAGGTGTTGGGGAAATGATGTGATTTCAATGTGAGAATTTATATAGCACTAGCTTTTGACCGCGGCTTCGCCTGCGTACGTTAAATATTGTGTATCACTTCGCAATAAAGCAGCTTTCTATTGGTATAAAAATTTTAGCAATCGGACCAGCCACCCTAGCCAAGTTACAACCGTATCGTGTCGAATTCCGTTCTCCAATCGGTAACGCTTCGGTGTCAGCATTTGTAGAAAACGATAAGTGGGTAGCCATGTTGACGCGCCTGAGTCGGCTGCTCGTTCTACAATGTAGCGTTTGTTTATCAAAGGATGTAGCGTTAAACGTTGTAGAAATTCATTCTATCATTTTGGACGATGTGAACTTGGCTACGAATTTTCTATTCGTTTGTTCCGACCACGCGACTTTACGTTGAGATGACGTCATTCCCATACGTTTCATCACTTTTCTACAGCGTTAACGAATGCAGAATAACAACTTGGCTAAGCGTGCAGTACTTTCAGAGATTACCACTCACAAACGAAAAAAAAACAAACTTTACCTTTTTAGGGTTCCGTAGCCAAATGGCAAAAAACGGAACCCTTATAGATTCGTCATGTCTGTCTGTCTGTCTGTCTGTCCGTCTGTCCGTCCGTATGTCACAGCCACTTTTTTCCGAAACTATAAGAGCTATACTGTTGAAACTTTGTAAGTAGATGTATTCTGTGAACCGCATTAAGATTTTCACACAAAAATAGAAAAAAAGCAATAAATTTTGGGGGTCGCCATACTTAGAACTGAAACTCAAAAATTTTTTTTTCATCAAACCCATGTGTGTGGGGTATTTATGGATAGGTCTTCAAAAATGATAGTGAGGTTTCTAATATCATTTTTTTCTAAACTGAATAGTTTGCGCGAGAGACACTTCCAAAGTGGTAAAATGTGTGTCCCCCCCCCTCTAACTTCTAAAATAAGAGAATGATAAAACTAAAAAAAAATATATTATGTACATTACTATAAAAACTGCCAACGAAAATTGGTTTGAACGAAATCTAGTAAGTATTTTTTTTTTAATGCGTCATAAATCGAAAAAAATACACTATTATTAAAACATCGATCAAAGTTACAACACATTACAAGAGCTTTTATTTTTTTTTTTTTATTTATTTATTCAAAATTTGCTTACAGTATACATGCTACAAAATTCTGCCAAACTGTAAAACAGTTTGTCGGCAGTAGTTCTCGTTTCACATTTTTTTTTTTTTAATTGTAAGACGTGACAATAAACTTATGCTAATCCAACAATAAAAATAACCGATATACCCACGAAATCAAACAATCCCACATACTACATTCATGAACAATTTTCACTGTTCATGGATGCAACATGCGAGGTACAATCTACATGACTACGGACACAGTGACAGATAATGTTTTTTTAGTATTTTTTTAAGGTGGTGTTTAAATTTAGCACATGATAACAAGTTTGGGGGTAGCTCATTCATAAACATCGGTGTAACATATTTCCTCGTGCGTTTACCAAAATAGTTCGTTACTTTAGGAACAGCAAGTATCTTTTGTTTAGATAGACGAGTTGGGTACATACGCCTACGTTCCTCTTTATAGTCATCATTATTAAATTGTTCAGACAATACGGTTAACTTAATTTTTTTATGAATCGGGAGTGTTTTACAAATTTTAAATAGTTTGTCATAGTTTTTATTTATACTTTTTTTAGTTTTTTTGTCCACGAGTAGTTTTAGTAATCTAATCTGCAAGATTTTAATTTTATTTAAATGTGTAGGGAACGCAAGACCATATCCACCCAAACCGTAATCAATAACTGAGTCCGCCAGTGCATAATACAGTGTATACATAACTTTTCTGTTAACAACATATTTTAAATTTCTTAATTTACCCAATATGGAGCGTAACTTATTACACACATTGTTAACATGCAGATTCCATGTGAATGTGTTATCTATGACTAATCCTAGGTACTTATATGAGGTAACAGTTTCTAAGCACACGCATTGACATTGTTGCTTGTTGTTATGAAGACATTCGTACGTATGACCTTTCACTTCCACTATTAGATTGTTTTTATTTTTATGATATGGCGAGTGAATCAGCATGCACTTAGTTTTACTTATATTTATTATTATGCCATTATCATGAGCCCACTGAACAATACTATCGAAGTCATTTTGCATTGCCTGCTGTATTACATCAATATTCTTATGACTATAAACTAAACATGTATCATCAGCATACATAAACGCTTTACATTTTTTCAATACATTAGACATGCTATTGACATGCATTATGTATCCCAGCGGCCCATATACTGAACCGGTCGGAACACCGAATTTGATGTCACCCGGTACACTTTCAGTTCCATTTACACGTACGTTAAGTGATCGATTTTCTAGGTACTTGCCAAACCATGCATTCATGGGGCCCCTTATGCCGCACTCAGTCATGGCCTGCAGCAAGCCGTCGTGGTCCAGAGTATCGAAGGCTTTTTTGAAGTCTATATATATAACCATAACTATCTTTTTCTCTTCTAGACGATTATTGACTTCATCTGTGAATTTCTCCAGTGCAGTAGCAGTACTTCTATTTGGTCTAAAACCGTGTTGAACATCATTTAAGATATTATTATTTTCCAAGAAAGTTGAGAGCTGTTTGACAATAATTTTTTCGACTATTTTGTTTACTGTATTTAAAATTGCTATAGGTCTATAGTTGCCATAATCCTGATGGGATCCCTGCTTATATATTGGCCTGACAATTGATTTTTTAAGTTCATTCGGATACTGAGATTTTTTAACACTAATGTTAATAAAATGTGCTATTACGGAACTTATTTGCTCTTTAATTTGTTTAAGATCCGTAACTCTAATACCATCCGACCCCGGCGACTTACTGCAGTCCAATGTATCTATAATACGTTTTACGTCTTTTGGTAGCACTTTTTGGAACCTAAAACTTATATTATGTTACTTGCTGCTACGGAACCCTTCATGGGCGAGTCCGACTCGCACTTGGCTGGTTTTTTTATAATATTAGTGTGGATAATATCATAGTACCTCACCATCAACGATTGTATCACTGCTTACCATCAGATGGGATTTCAGTCAAGCAATAGTTTATATCAGATAAAATAAAAACGGCATAATCAGCCTTATGATGTTCCCATTACTGGGACTCAGGCCTCCTCTCCAAGAGAGTGGGCCGCCTTAATCCACCACGCGGGCCCAGTGCGGGTTGGTGGATGTCACATGTCTTTAAATTTTTGGTTCTAGGACATGCCGGTTTCCTCACGATGTTTTCCTTTCTCCGTTTTGAGAGCGCTATTTCCACTAGCCATTGCCGCCCACAGCTTTTGCCCGCGGCTTCGCCCGCGTGGCATTAGGTACTTAAGGAATCGGGATAAAGGGTAGCCTATGTTCTTTTCCATGTCAAAGGCTATATGCATGCCAAATTTCATCTAAATCCGTCCAGTCGTTTTTGCGTGATTAAGTAACAAACATCCAAACATCCACACTTTCACATTTATAATATTTGTTAGGATGAATGTATCGATATATGGATATATGGATGTTTGTTACTCTTTCACGCAAAAACTACTGAATGGATTTCGATGAAACTTGGTACACGGGTAGACCATGTCCTAGAACAGCACATAGGATACTTTTTATCCCGAGAGTATGTTCTCTTGGGATAATTTTCTGTTATCACGCGAGCGGAGCCGCCGGCAGCAGCTAGTTAACACATAAATTAACTTAATCACATTATCTCGTCGCACGTGAAACAGCCTTATCATCAAATGAAAACGGCCTCTCGTAAAAAGAAAATAAACTAGTACCCTCCAGTGGCGTAGCTAGATGACCAGGGGCCCCGGGGCAAGAACCAACTGGGGCCCCTAAATTGTTTAGGCTTTATCAGTATATTTAAAAAATATTTATGTAAATACTTTAAAAATGCAACGCTACTTTATCTTTTATTTAAATCCCAAGTTGCAAGAAGATTCATCATTAACATGCACACTCAATGATATGGAGACTAGCGGGGTTACCATGACGTACAAAGTAAGATTGTTTTAATCTTGTTTCAGTGTGAGTAAGAGATGGCGCTAGACAACCTGTATAGCTCTGTCCCTTACCCACACCGAAACAAGATTAAAACAATCTTACTTTAAACGTCATGGTCTAGGGGATGGTCGTCGTTAATATAATCGGCAACGATATCTTTCACAGCTTTATTACCGAATGTTTATGAGTAGGCTTTTCAACCAATACTGCAGTGGTCACATTATCTTTTGACTGGCCTGTTGGTCTAGTAGTTAGTGACCCTGACTGCTATGGGTTCGATTCCCACCCAGGACAAATGTTTGTGTGATGAGCATAATCATTTGTTCTGTGTCTGGGTGTAATTTATCTATAATATGTATGTATTTAGAAATATATAAGTATGTTTATCAGTTGTCTAGTACCCATAACACAAGCTCTGCTTAGCTTGGGACTAGACGGCGTTGTGTGGTAGTTGTGGAATATTATTATTATTATTATTTCATTTATTTATATTTTTACATATTAATTATATTTTTAAATATTTCTTATAAAAAGGATATTAAAAAAAAAACTTATTATTATTATTATTATCTGATTCAGACAATAGAAATATTTTTCGTAAAATTTTCGTTTATTCAATAAGCGGTTTGTTAATCAGGTTTTGGGGGCCCTCCGAGCTTGAGGGCCCCGGGGCACTGCCCCGCCTAGCCCCTTAGTAGCTACGCTACTGGTACCTACCACTCTCGCTGATAGACGTGAAACAAGCAAAACACACAAATTCGCAACGAAATTGCGTCCTCTATCTCGTCTTCATCAAACGTAATAGAAAAAAAAAACGAAATGACACGCCATTTTATTTTTTACAAAACTATTTCACTTACGCTCCAGTGAGTCATTATGGAAACTCGAAAAAAGTAGGCCCATCCCACTACAGTCTAAGTTAATTTCATTGTGACCGAATCACCGTGATTTTTTCATTTTACAAAAAAGAAATGCCAACTCATGTCATTGATAGTTTGACATTAGCACAAAAATAAATTCGTAGTTGACAAAATAATATGTATTCGATCCTGGACCTTAGTTCGTTGAGTTAGGGGTCGTTTGACAGTTGGAGGACAGTAATGTTAAGTTGGTATTGCTGTTGGCTATAGACTAATGAAGTGGCAAGAAAATGGCGGTCGTTGATAAAAAGTTCGCGCCATAACGAGCGATGGGAGACGTTTCCCCGCCTATCTGGGGCGCATGATTTAATGCTGGAAAATTGTATCCCAATTTCTGAATTCATTTTAGAATTTGATATCGTTTTTTTTTTATTTGAAAATAGTTTTTGCAAAGCATGCGACCTACATACTTATTTATTAGTTCTTAAACTGAATTATACTATGTATGTACGGAAAATCTGTGAATAATGTTCACGCCTGTAATTGGTTTGTTTGCATGGGACCATCTTCTGGAAATTTAATGCAAAAGTAAATAAATTATAGTTACTAATAAAATAAAAATAAGCTAGATATTTCTGTGGGAATGCTGGCTAAATCAATTCGTTACTTGACTAAACTTTTTAAATATTATTGTAATTGTTACCATAAATGTTAGACAGATATTAAAATCGACTAAATGATAATAAGTAACTAAATTGATAACGCACATCACTATACGTTTACAACAATGACATTAGATTTTACTAGTTTTTGCGTTCAGTGGCTGTTTTAATTATTCGCAAATTGAGTCCTAGTAGATATAGAATGGTATAGTATAGCGTAGTCGGCCTTATAATGTTGCCACTGCTGAGACTCAGGCCTCTTCTCTAGGAGAGGGAATCAGCCGTAATACACCACGCGGGCCCAGTGCGGGTTGGTGAATGTCACATGTCTTCGAATTATTGGTTCTAGGACATACTGGTTTCCTCACAATGTTTTCCTTCACCGTTTTGAGAGCAGTAGTGATGAAATACATTACACAAATTAATGCGCTTGGCTGGGTTTGAATCAGCGACCTACAGTTCGTAAGTCGGGACCATTACCACTTTGCCACCACTGCTCTTGTGGATATTGTGATGTAGTTGTAGTTTTGTGTTGTGTGTTTGTGCCATCTGGCCTTAAGGTCGCCTTTGTACATAAACCGTCTGTATTTTTGTGAACAATAAAGAATTAAAAATAAAAATAGTAATCTGCGGACTGCGTCTAGACATATTTGTCGCCAAATACTACAAAAACATTTGAATGTGGGTATTATCGTGTTGTAACTGACAATAAAGTGACAATATTTTATAAAAGAAATGACATACTTTCTAAACTAGAGTGTTAAAATACACAAACCGTGTCTAGACAAGAAATCTTACGAAGCAGAATAATAGTCGGTATTGGTTCTTGTTGTTATTTAAAAAAAAAAAACCGGCCAAGTGTGAGTCAGACTCGCGCACCGAAAGTTCCATACCATAATACACCACTATTTTTTAATTAGTACACATACTTAAAGGGCTTATTAGAAAAGCCCTTGTTATTTTATGAGTAAAATCTCAATAAATAATATTCATATACAGCAAAGTTATTAGCGTTGGTTTATGTCCCAAAATGTCACTCAATTTATGGAAATATTGTGCAGGCTATTGATTAATGAATGAATAAGTGACAATTATTAAGGAAAAACACTGCCCGCAGTATTTTCTACTAGCAATTGTTATGTTTGATTGATTCTATGATGAATTTACCTTTTCGTGGTCAATTTTAGGATTTCGGTTTTTTCTACTTTTGACTACAAAAATATGATCAGTGACGGGTACAGATAGAGCCCCATTTTTTTGTGTACTAATTAAAAGGTAGGGGTGTATACCTATTTAAACCGCGAGCACAAATTGTACATACGTCTGTATAACTTGAATGACCCTGAAAAACGCTTAATTGTCGTTTTGTACACATGTTTGTACGAATTTTGTTTTGGTCGAAAATTTTGGTTTCTATATCTTTGATTTTCCTAGAAAAATCCAGAAAAAGTTTTTTTATTTTTTGATTTACGTAGAAAAAGTGCGCGCGCGAGTGCTTAATTCTGTCTTTAGTATTTGTTGTTTATTTATTTATTTATTAAATCTTAATGCACAAAAAAGTACAGAGGCGGATTTAATGCCTTAGGCATTTTTTGTTGTGGCGGCAACAGAAATACATTTGAGAAAGTTTCATCTGTCTAGCTACCACGGTTTATGGGATACAGCTTAGTGACAGACCTTTGTTTACAACGTACAACGGGACTTATACTCCATTGTCCATCTGGACCGTGGAGTCTTAGAAAGTCCCGTTTTTATTCTTTGGGTACAAAATTCTAAAAGCGGTTATCTGGGGTAAACGACTGGCCTGTTGGTCTAGTGGTTAGTGGCCCTGACTATGCCGGAGGTCGTGGGTTCGATTCCCACCCAGGACAAATGTTTATGTGGTGAGCATGATGTATGGGTGTCTGGGTGTAATTTATGTACAATTTGTATGTATTTAGAAATATATAAGTACTAGCTTTTGCCCGCGGCTTCGGCCGCGTACTTAAAAGACCTTCCCTCTTTTTCCCCCTTTTCTCACTTTTTTTTATAAAAAAATTAGCCTATGTCCGTCTCCAGGGTCCCAACTATCTCTGTACCAAAATTCATCAAAATCTGTTTTGCCATTTAGGCGTAAGACAAGCAAACAAACAAACTTACTTTCGCTTTTATAATATTAGTAAGGATATTTATCAGCTATCTAGTACTCATAACACAAGCTCTGTTTAGCTTGGGACTAGACGGCGTTGTGTCATAGTTGTGGAATATTGTAATATTATATTAAATAGAACATACAATTTACATAATTATTTCTTCCCTGTAATAATGGACTTTTAAATAAATAATAAATCAGTAAAACGATGCGTTCATATTTCGAACAATAAATTCAAATCTAAACCCGCTGACAAAGCCATAGTGTCAAAATCATTCAATGCTCACACAAGTCCGTACCGAGGGCCTCTTCAGTTGTCTGTGGGCACAATAAAATGGCGCCGGGGGTGTCATCGAATACATTAATATCTGCAGATTATCGCAGGTTCTGCTGACGATGGCCTGGCGTTTATGATGTGGAACCGAACAGCGATAGGGCGGGAGTTATGGAGATGTCGACCATTAAAAATGGTTGGATAACTGAGGTTAAGTGTTAGGCTTTTGTGTTTGATGCTGGCGTGAAATAATTGGGTTTTATTTCTTAGTCCAATTAATGATGATGAAGAAATGCAAAAGAAAATTAGCGGGCCAATTTAGAGAATTCTTTTATAAATAAAATGTAAATCACTGATTGACATAGAGTAGCAAGCGAAAGCGCTGTTAGAAGTTCGTCTATGTTATGTAAAAGGAGAATCTGACTGGCTGATATATCAACGTCTAGCTGAAGCTACTGGGACTAGGAGCGTCCACACGGGCTTCAAAAAAACGCCACTTCAAGCTTCATTTTGAGGCGGCCTTTTTTTGTGGCTCGTGTGCCGCCACAAAAAAACGCTTGAAGCGGCTTCAAGCTTCATCGGACACAAGTAGTGTCGCGTGCTTCAGCTGTTTTTTGCGGCCGCTTCTAGCTTTTTTTGTGGCCGCTTCTAGCTTTTTTTGTGGCCGCTTCTAGCTTTTTTTGTGGCCGCTTCTAGCTTTTTTTGTGGCGGCGTTTTTTTGAGGCCCGATTGCGGGGACGGTAAGAGAGGATTTTTCAAAATTCACCCTCTAATGAGATGAAACGGGGTTCCAAAGGGTTGTATGGAGAAACTTATTTTCATACAAATGAAGCCGAGAACAGAAGCTAGTATTTTAATAAAAGTGTAAATTATGACCACCTTTGCTCTTTAAAATAGACCTAACACAGAGTTTAAATATCACAAAAACCCTTTGCTATTAAACATAATCAGGTCCACAAAGGGCCTATTATTCCCACGTCGAACAATAACTTCAGTCCATTTATTTTAACTGCCTAAACTGTAGGTGGACCCACAAAAACCCCAGCGGCAAGTACGGTCAACTGCTCGCTAAAACAAGCTGTGAAAGTCGCTCTTACTGCTTTGACTTAAGGGTGTCTAAGTAAGGAGGTGTGGTTGAGTGTACTGTGAGTAATGGTCGTTTATCACATCCACCCCTGTCTGGTTGTGATGTGACTAAACTTAGTAAGGGTCTTGGGGTAGTGCGAAGCGAGGCTACCGAAGCTACCGAAAGCGAGTGATTTTACGGACAAAGTATATTAGATTTTATTCTTCTATTCACGCAGATAATTTATTTTCTACTAGCTTTTGCCACTGGATATGCCCGCGTACATAAAATATAGCCTATGTCACTCAGGAATAAAGCAGCTTTCTATCGGTGAAAACATTCTCGCAATCGGACCTGTAGCCCGATTCACGTAATGAAAACCGTAACGATATCGTAGCGATTAAGTCGTTTAGAACATTTCCGTATTCACATCCATTAATCCAGTTTGAACGACACCGATTTTAAATTCGTTTGAAATTCGTCGATTTAAAAAAAAATCTGTATTACATTAGGATAATGTAATACAGATTTTTTTAATATAATAAAAAAACTAATTGGTAGAATACTTATTAATGTAACTGGAAACAAGTCTATAGATCGTGAATACCGCTTTTGGATAAGACTTCGATCGAACGACTATAAAACTTCAACGATATTTGGCTTGTTTGATTTTACGTGAATCAGGCTACTGTACTTCCAGGGATTACCTCCAACTAACATAAAAACAAACTTTACCTCTATTATTGTAGATTAGATGAAAAGTGATCTGTTTTTAATCTTGCAAAATAAAAAGCAGTCGAAAAGTCGACCACATCATCGTTTACCATTAGGTGAGATGGTGTTCAAACGCAAGCCTATCAATAGTGAGATTGTAGGAGTCGCGACCGAAGTGGTATGGACTGCTATGCTATTAAATTAAATACCTTAAATAACTTTAAAGATTTATTTATAAAACGGTAATTATGCTAAGTTACGCTAAATGCTATGATATACTAATGAGTACGAAAGCACCCGGTTTGCTGTCCGAATATGTACTGATGCCGCACTGCACTTAGCGCGGCGTAATTGTGTAGCTAGATCAGCAAAACGTGTTCGATCGAAATGATTGTATCGAACAGAGATATTATATAGAATATTTGTTAAATTATAAATTCTCGATAGGCTCGTGAAAACTACCACGAGCTCTTAACGCGATCCATTTTACGACCTAAACTGAACTGTTAAAGGGATTGAGCTGTATAAGGTGCATTGTTCCATACCTCTTTCAAACGCAAACTCTGACTGGAATTTCATGCCTACGTCCCCAATCCACGGACACGGGCCTCAAAAAAACGCTGCAAAAAAACAGCTGAAGCGGTCGCAAAAAACAGTAGAAGTGGCCGCAAAAAACAGTTGAAGCGCGCGACAACTTGTGTCCCTTGTGGCACCGCCGCACACGAGCCACAAAAAAAGCCGCCTCAAAAAGAAGCTTGAATCGGCGTTTTTTTGTGGCCCGTGTGCGAGGACAGTTAGCTGTACGCACAATGAATGTGTATCTACATATCTCTACATAATATTTATTCCTTGATGAATCCAAAATCTAATATTTGGTAAAGATTTATATCACCATGTTGAAGACCTACGTTTTCAAAATCTTATCGATTTACAATATTTTACAGCTCGAAAAACCTAACTAAAATTCTGGTGTAAGAAAGAGACAGAGCTATACAGGCTACAGAGCACTATCTCCTTTTCACACCGAATTTATGAAGATTTTAAGATATCATGGTTTTTTTTACACCATTTTCATACAAGATTTTAAGACGTTATGATAGGGCTACAGATACGCCAGACCTTCGAATCTAGAAATGGCCAATAAAATATCGTAACTATATCTCTCCATCTTAGCTACCCATCGCATCGCTCCCACTACGCGCAACACCCAAAGTGTTTATGCACAGATTATGTCGCCTCCACTGAAGAGTCACTCGACGGTACCGTCTGACACTAAGGGGCACAATGGTACTTCATAGTGTCGTTAAAGGGCGCACACCATTTTTCATAAGTTATCTGTGTTTAATGTTATAAGCGGGAATTTTGGAGGGACATATCATTAAGGGTGAGTTACACCATTTTACTATAACGATAACCAAACCATAAGCAGCCGTGAAACGGCCGCCTATTGGTCAATTCGACTATTTGACAACTGTTAACGGCTTTGTTATCGTTATAGTTAAATGGTACAACTCACCCTAAAATGTTAAATGTGAGTTTATTAATAATAATAGCTTTATTCATTCAGACAGATTTTAGATATCTAATAATTTTTGGTTGTGTTAGTACATATTCGCTTATCCTAGTTTGTTAGTATTGTCTGGTGTAAGGACCGCTCTGGCGGTGAAAGCCTCCTCCATTTCTCTCCATTTGTTCCTATCCCTTGCCAGTCTGTTCCAGGTTATTCCAGCCGCGGCAACTATGTCATCATTCCAATGTTTGACCGGCGTTGGAGTGATGATATTGTTGCCACTGTTGATGTGAGTTTATTGTAGATCCTCAAACACACATGTATGCCACAGTCGGCGTGGGTAGCTCACCGTCCGGCCGTCCGGTAACTGTCCGGATAGAGCTCGAGTCGTAGACAATAGTGATCCACACTTTCCACACGCGCCTCAAAGAGATGTCAGTAAATTTACGGTTTTGCTGACGTCTCTTTGAGGGGCGTGTCATAGGTTATATACTTCCCATCTTTACGCAGGCAATACCGCTGGCCAAAGCAGTGGTGCTATTCGGTGCAAAACAGCCTTGAGCGCAGCGCTGGCCGCAGCGACGAGTCGAGAGCGCAATACATTGAATCAACAATCTAATGTATAGGTGTATTAAATTGTTAATCCAATGAACCTATTTGGATTTCATCGCTGCGGCCAGCGCTGCGCTTAAGACGGTTTTCAAGAGAATAGCACGCCTGGTCATACACCACTGATCGCCATCCATTCATTCAAAATCAGCCTGTATAATGTTTCCATAAATTGAGTGACATTTAGGGATATAAACAAATGCTAATAACTTTGCTATTTATGAATATTATTTATTGAGACTTTACTTAAATTATAACAAGATCTTTTCTAATAAGCCTTTTAAGTATTTTTACGAATGGATTTTTTTTTTTATTGTTGACAGGTTCGCGCTTGACCGCTATCTCACCTGATGGAAAGCGACGATGCGGTCGACGATGGAACGCGCTTACCTAGAAGAAACCTATTCACTCTCGACTTAAAGATTCCCGGGTTGTAGTTATCAGGAAACACAGACTCCGGCAAGGAATTCCACTCCCTAGCCGCACGCACAATGAATGTGTTCCCAAAACGTTTTGTGCGTGTAGGTGGGATATCCACCATATATATAATTAATGTTGTAAAGCTACCTTGTTGCTGAGTGGCCTATAGGGTGCGTTTCATATCGGATAATGTTAGGTACCCTACGGGACTAGCGATGAGATCCGACGCTGGGAAAAGGTACCAATAAAATAGAACTGAAACAGCTATTTCAATATATTTATCTGAGATATACTCTTGGGATATCGTATTTATGAAGATGAACTCGGGGCACAATATTTCATTACACCCCTGTTATATCATTTTTCCTAACTGACTTAACACTCAGACGTCCACTGATAGACATAGACCTCCCCCAAGTGTCACCACAAATGATAATGATAAATGAATGATAAATGTAGTATCTTGTAGTTTCTTAAATGGTACGGGGTCTAATAAGCCCCTTTTTCTGATAGAAAGGGTATTTTTTATTTTTAAAGGTATTCTTATTTTTTCTTGTTATTAGCGTTTGCCCTAAAATGTCACTTAATTTACGGAAATATTTTACATTCTATTGGTTATGAATGAAAAATGGCGATCAAAATAGAAAAAAATCACTACGCGTAGTATTTTTTACAATTATGACTCGTGTATTTTTTTTTTTTACTTTTAACTACACAAATATGATCAGTAACGTAAAGGTAACATTTTTTTGTACTAATTTAAAAAATAGTGGTTTATAGTACGGAACTTTTCGTTTGCGAGTCCGACTGGCACTTGACCAGTTGTTTTCTGTCCCATCTTAAAATGATGGCGGAATTTAAGTCATCGTAACGTAATATTAATTTCAGCCATAAAGATATCATAACGCGAACGTAATGGTTTATTTAATATTCACATCAAATTAATGGAGGTCTGGGGCGAATATAATTTCCAACGAATTAGAAACCCATTACACGAAATAGCAGAACGAATTGAAATCTATATTATATAAGTTGTTATATAAAAATGAATCGCTATTTCCTTAGGTCACGTCACTACGAGTGAACGGGTGGACCAATTTCACTAATTCTGGAGTCTGTGTTTCCTGATAGCTACAAACTAGGGGTCTTTAAGTCAAGAGTGAATAGGTTACTTCTAGGCAAGCGTGCTCATCATCACTTACCATCAGGTGAGATAGTGGTCAAACGCGAGCCTATCAATAATAAAAAAAAAACTGTTTTATTTGTATTTGTAAATCAGGACATATCTGCCGCATGTCTAACGAGCTGTGGGCCCGCAGGTTTGGTGCCCGGGCACAGGAACACGGGGCCAAGGCAGATCACTAAGGAGATGGAGGGACTACCTCGATGGCTTCCTTAAGAATTGGAATGAGAAAGCGACGAACCGTGATCATTGGAAAGAATTGAGGCCTTTGCCAAGCAGTGTCACAATATAGGCTAACTATAATAATTGTTAATCAGGGAAAGAAACTTATGAAAGATTAAAAAAGTTGCGCTCAAAACAAGAAAATTCCAGATAACTGAAAGTTCGTGAGAATAATTATGAACTTAAGCTATAGTTAGCAAGAAACATCATTAAATCCACCACTCACCTACCCTTGTCGAGTTATAAACGCTGAAGTAGCTACCGTAGGACCAGGCGGGAGTGCCCCAGGGCAACCAAACTCGGGGGGCCCTCAAAACCTGATCAGCAAACCACAATGAACGATCGAAAAATTCTCCCACACAACAAACTCATTTTTTGCCGTTTTTACAGATAGTAGTATGTAACCCTTTATGCGCGAGTTCAACTCGCACTTGGCCGGTTTTTTTTTTATTTTTTAGGTGAGAAATCATCCATTCAAATCGAATTCAAAGAGCGAGGGTCGCTTGTCAGACTTTTACTGACTAACACCCATTCCTATGTTCTTTCTTTGCTTCCTAAATTCTTTCAACCTTTGTGAGAATAAAGTGCCACACACGCCGATCTGGGCGCGTCGGTCTCCATACATTTTTTATGGAAACTAGACTTGTAGAGCTACACTAGATTCACGCCACGGGACGTCGTACAAAGGATGCGTTACACGTGTCTGTCGGCCTAATGTATTTCTAGCTTAATTAAGAACTTAAACTTTGGCAAGTAAAACAAATTCTTCACTCACCCACCCTTGTCGACTTATAAGCGTTGGCATAGTTACCAAAGCGCCAGGCGGGAGTGCCCCAGGGCCCCCAAGCTAGGGGGTGCCCCAGGGACCCCAACCTCGGGGGACTCTAGGGCCGCAATCTCAGGGCAGAGCGGGAGGGCTTGTCAGTCTTTTACTGATTAAAACCCACACCTATGTTTCTTCTTTGTCTTCTAAATTATTTATTTCCCTAAAGTTATAACCTTCGTGAGAATATCTAAGAACTTGAGCTTTCGGTAAGTAAAACAAATCATTAAATCGACCACTCGCCTACCTTTGTCGACTTATGAGATTCGAAATCGTATTTCCCTCAAAAGAACTAATTCTCTGAAGGTCGTAAAACGTTTCCTCATTATTAACGATTCGTTTAATGTGAAATCGAAGTTCAGTTTATTGTTCTGTTGATAAAATAGTGCTGTCCCTGTCGGGTGACGTAATTTAGTCGATTCGGGAAGGACAACCAGGTAGAGTCTGTCTAATAAGTTAAACGACTTGGGTAATTATTAGGATTTAATGAAATCTGATGTAGTCAACACGGGTTCAATAATTAAGGTTGATTAAGAGATAGAGATCATTGTTTACTAACAGAAGAACCTTATGCAAAGTACCGAATATAAGTATTTTTTAAATGATTAAATATTATACAAAATTCCCAACTCGGTTGACTTATTAGACAGACTATAATTACCTATTTGTAAGTAGGTACCCTAACGTTTACATTTTGAAAGAGCTTCACATTAAACAAAGCCTGCCATCGATTGTGCAACTGCGAATCTTCAAAATGTTTGGACATATTTTATCATCCGTAATGAAAGCTCTTTGAAACGTTTAGTGGTACAGGGTAGAGTAGAGCGCCAACGTTCTCGCGGTCGATCACCTAAAAGATGGACAGATCTCATCGAATCATCTTCTAAGTGTTCCCTCATTGAATGCACACGCAGTGCCACGAATAGAGAGAGATGGAGAAGTCTCGCAAAAGCCGCAACAAAACTACCAGACGATTCACGACCACGACCACTCCACCAGGAGTGCACGACTAAGAAGAAAAAGAGAAGTAGTTTCATTCCAGTGTTTTTGTGTTCTAAGTGATTGTAAATGAAAATCTACACTAATATAATAAAGAGGTAATGTTTGCTTTTTTATTTTTAAGAGGTAATCTCTGGAAGTACTGGTACGATTACTAAAATTTTTTCACCGTTAGAAAGCTGCTTCATTCCTGAGGGACATAGGCCATATTTTATGTACGCGGACGAAGATGCGGGCAAAAGCTAGTAATAATATAATAATAGTTGTTTCTTACACAAATTTTAAATTCCTATATATTATTACAGTACGAGCGCGGTGCTCCTGACCAGACGATGGCCCACTTATCACAGCGCCCGAAGTGTCCGTACAACTGCACTTTGGACGACCAAAAAACGCTACTGACGCCGCTGTAAACGTGTAAACCTACTGGGCCCACAACCTGGGTACAAAAACTTTGAGGGAAAATAAAACCATCGATTCAAGAAGAAGAGAGGTACATTATGGTGGTGGTAGTACCTACATTCCTAGTTTTGCTTATCGTAATTTGTTAATATTGTGTTTTATTAACTTATTATATCTATTGTAAGAACTGCTCTGGCGGTGAAAGCTCCATTTATCCCTATTTTGCTATATAGAGAGATATGTCAAAGCCAGTGTGTGAATGTAATTAAATAACATACTTAATAGAATTCTTAAAAAAAAAAAAAAAACAGAAAAACACAGTCAAATTGTCTAATAATATTGTTTTAAATATTTTCCGTGTGTATGTGCAAATCACACACGTTTTTAGATAGGAAGTAAAGACCTGTAACTTAAATATCCTAAACTTATCCTGAACACGGTCGCAACTATTCTCCAACAAGCAGAATTATTTTCTATTGTACCTGAAACAAACAAACAAAATATTGAGTACAACGCCATCTATGAACTGTAACTTTCAAACAAAAAGACTCCGTTCATACAACAATACTTCACAATAGTACATCTACTTGCTACTAGATGGCGTGAAACACAACTTCGGTTGAACAATGGAATTTATTGATTTGTGCCTCACACCCTTCCCTCATACTCAGGGGGAAGGGTGAGGCGTACATTTTGCAGACTATTTGTGTGTCCCTGTGCAAAATTTACTGTCAACATGAATCAAATTATGTACAGAAGAGATTCCCTCATTTTGTATGATACTTTATTGATTCAACCGGGTCTGTCATTGAAATATTTCAATGTTATATTCAATTACGTACGCAGCGGAGCGCGTGTCGCAAAATGATATTGATCAACCGAGTTACTTTATTTGGGTTACATTTTGTTTTTAATGTTGCTCTTAAAATATCGTGTTACGGAATATCGAATTAGCTTTTCTGTGTTAAAAAATCCTTTTATTTTTTCGTAAGTTACTACGATTAATCGTAGACCGTCTACGGCGTAGGCTTTTCGTAGCAAACTTCGTAGGCGGATTGGTGATCGAATTTTGAGATCATTTTTGACTAAAAAAGGTGAAATAATGATCAATTTCTGCGGATTCAGGCGACTAGGGGATGATATTGGATAATTGAACATACGTCTGATTATAATTTAAGTCTCTTCAAGGCTATAGTGAATAGGCTCTTAATAAACTAGTGCGCCTAACCATCAACGATTGCACCACTGCTTACCATCTGGTGGGATCGCAGTCAAGCACGAGTTTATATCAATAAAAAAATACTTATTATTTCGCTAATTATACGACTTTAATATCAGATATCAGATTTAATTTTTTTATTATTGATAGGCTCGCATTTGACCACTATCTCACCTGATGGTAAAAGGTCGGCGAAGGAGCACGCTTGCCTAAAAGTAACCTATTCACTTTCGACTTAAAGATCCCTAGGTTGTAGCTATCAGGAAATACAGACGCCAGCAAAGAATTCCACTCTTTGGCTGTACGCACAATGAATGTGTTATGAAAACGTTTAGTGTGTATGTGGGATGTCCACCATGTACTGGTGGCGTAACGTCGTACGTCTGTTGGTTCAATGATGGATATTTTACATTACATTATTTTATTTTTAACTAGCTGACCAGGCGAAATTCGTACCGCCTAACAGTCAATGAATGTAGTGATGAACTTTTAGCTAGACTTATTAATATAAAAATAATATTCCACACAACTATCACACAGCGCCGTCTAGTCCGAAGCTAAGCAGAGCTTGTGTTATCGGTACTAGACAACTGATAAACATACATATACAAGGTGTAAGGGACAGCCCTCCGCAAACTTTAAGGGCTTGCTCAGTAGACGAAACTGAACAACCTTCCACAAAAAATTTTTTCAGGAAACGAAAAAAAAATTCCGCCTCTCCATACAAACTGTCCAATCAAGTTTATAATTTTCTATGGTGAGGAGGAATTTTTAGTTAGTTAGTTTAGTAGATATTCTGATATTCAGGACAGCGATGAATCTAATAAAGCCAAGATCATTAAAATCAGTTCAGCTGTTCTTGAGCTATAAATGGAGTAACTAGCACGACTTTGCTTTACTTATTTATTGGCCTATCAACAATCGTTACACATTACACTCAAAATTTACTTGCCGTATTTATATACTACGCGTTCCAAATGAGAATAGGACCGATGTCTATGTTTTGACGTCTCGTCGTACTGTCAAATCGAAGAAATTTTGGCAAAATTGAAGAACTTAGAGATGAGTAAAATTGAAGAACTGGATTCTGATTAAATTTTTTTCGTTCACAGTTTATAAATAAATTAAATTTTTCGTAAATTAATTAATGTTTAAAATTTTCTTTCCTCGATTTGACAGTAAATCGTGACGTCACAACATGGCGGGCGATCCTATTCTCATTTGGAACGCATTGTAGATAGCTTTTAACTTCTGTATAAATTGTTTCTGCACATTACTGGTGGTTCTGCAAGTGACAATTTCATTTTAATATGTAAATAATGTTCGATACATTGTTAATTGTTTGTGAATAAATTAAATGAATGAATGAATTTATATTTCAAAATGTTGATTAAAATGTTTCCTGTACAGGAGAGGACTTAACAGTGCTTCGGTTAATGATACCGAGGCAGGTTATTAAGCCAACACATAATATTTAAAAAGGAATGTTTATCATCCTCTGAAGAATGGAGAAGACCGTCCTTCCCGAGGTACATTTTTGTACAATAGCTCTGACGTGATTATGACGTCATTACACATGTTTCTCTAAATATTTTGGAAATACAGTTATATTTACAGTTTACCTAGATTTGTATTGAAATCAAATCGCGTGAAACTAATCCAATAAAGACTTCTGAAAATCTCTATAATGTACACATAAATTTAAAAAGTTTTAACAATTTATGTCTATAGAAACCTTGTACATTTAACTAAGATTTTGAATCGTAATTTTTTGTCCAAAAACTTTTTTTTTTTAAATTGATATAACATAGTGCTTGACTGTCACTGCGATCCCACCTGATGGTAAGTAGCGATGCAATCTTTGATGGTGAGGCGCACTAGTTCTAGTTTTAGTTTGTGTTAGTTTTTACTTTGAAAGCTTTTCAAAAAAACACGTTTTTTCTGGAACAAGTTTTATATCAATTCATCATATTCATATTCCACAACTATCACACAACGCCGTCTAGTCATGAGTACTAGACAACTGATAAACATACTTATATATTTCAAAATACACACAAATATAATTATAGATAAATTACACCCAGACACAGGATAATGATTATGCTCATTACATAAACATTTGTCTTGGGTGGGAATTGAATCCACGACCTCCGGCATAGCAGTCAGGGCCACTAACCACTAGACCAACAGGCCAGTCGAATATATGGATACTATTATTATCAGCCAGCTAGCAAGGCTGTCTGCTCCACGCCTGCCTCGTGCCTCCACACCAGTGTCACTACACGTGGAAGCTATTTTAAAGCGTTCTGCTAATAGCACAAATTGTGTTGGAAGTTATAACGAGAAATATCAGGCACAAGGTTTCATTTAATTGATCTGCCGAGCCTTTTTTTACAATGCTGAAGTGGACTTCCAGTTTATAATAAACTAGCTTTTGCCCGCGGCTTCGTCCACATACATAAAATATATAGCCACTCAGGAATAAAACAGCTTTATAACGGCGAAAAAATTTTCGCAATCGGACTAATACTTCCAGAGATTATCTCATACAAACAAAAAAAAAAAATTTACCTCTTTATTATATTAGTGTGAATAGATGCTGGGTATCAGTATTAAACTCGTTAAAAAATGTAAGGCCTGCTTTGACATTTGAGAAATACCCTAGAATGTAACTTGGAACGAAACTGAAAGAAACAATAAAATAATAATTAGGGGTCGGGCGGTGTAGATGTAGCTATTTTAGTACATAGTAGCTACACTACACCGCACTAGCCGCTAGGTAGGTAGGGGCCTTTATTTTTTGACAACACTAAGTTCGTATCTTTTGAAAAAAATATACGAACAAAGAATAAGAAAAAATCGTATCTACGCCCCAGGGCAGGCTCGTGTAGGTATGTTTTGTTTGGGGAATCTTTTTACTTTTTTTTATTATGGAAAGGCTCGCGTTTGACCACTATCTCACCTAATAGTAAGCGATGATGTGGTCGACGATGGAGCACGCTTGTCTAGAAGTATACTTTTAAAATTAGTTACCCACACACAAATTTTAGCAATCGGACCAGTACTTGTTCGATACTGTGAGGTGCCAGCTGAAAACCAGCGCTGGGTGTTTGACGCCCAGTGATTGCTGAGTTGGTGACCCTTTCGGTTCGGGCACGCTCAACGCAACTGTTTTGTTATATTATTGTATTTGTGTACTTTTTTTTTGTTTTTATTATTATTTTATGTTGTGGTATATTGTGTTGCTTGCGTCGAATAAATACTATTCTATTTTATTCTATATACAACTTTCAGAGATTCTTTTTTCGTCAGTTATCTGTGGAGTTTGTTGCACGATCTTCTCCATAGAATTCTAAGCTTGACAACAATTTAAAGGTGTATATAAATGATTTAATTGCAAAAAAAATATTTTCGAGTTTCATTACTAAAGAAGACAAGGTCTTATTAATAAGTTAAATTAAAATAAAATCCGCAGAAAGGAATTGTAAAAGCGATTCATCTGAAAGTTTTAATTAACGGACGATCGTCAGAGAGTTTCACTTCGTCTAGTTTGTTTGTTAACTGTTATTTTGAACACTAATTGCGATAAATTCTAGGTTTTCATATCGAATCGAAATTAATTATAAAGTCAAAATACGTAAGTTCTTTAAAATCGAAGGGGATCGCATAAAAATCTTTCCTTATTAGTATTTGGATCGATACAAATATGTATACACCGCTAAATTTTAATCGTTTTAATCCCGTGGAGGGTCGATCCGGTACATGAAACACTATCGATTTGTAAAGATAAAATTAAAAAATGAAGTACCTTTTTTTGAAAACTCGTATTAATTTACGCATGTACGAAATTAATTTCTATAAGAAAACGTCAGCGAGTTCAATTACCTGTAGGTAGTTTGTACGCAACGCCGATTATTAACTACAGGTCATTGAACTCGCTCAGCTTACGTTTTCTTAAAGAAATTAATTTCGTACATGCGTAAATTAACACGAGTTTTGAAAAAAAGGTACTTTATTGTTTAATTTTACGAGTATCTTTACAAATCTTTGTTTCATGTACCTGATCGACCCTCCACGGGATTAAAACGATTAAAATTTAACGGTGTATTTTTAAAGTGATGTGCAGAATACATATAACATAATAACATGAACCAAGTGTTTTTATGGTTCCGTTTTTACCCTTTGGGTAGTAAAAATGGATGTACCCAGGTACCCATGAACCGTGGTAGCTAAACATCTGAAAATATCATAAATAATGTATTTCTGACATTTCTGTTGTCGGTGAAAACAGAATAAAATAAATTGTCTGAAATTTCACATGTTCTAGTAAAGAAAACATTGTAAAGATATCGTGTAACGGTTCGATATGGCTGTGACCTCCAAAAAAAATATCAGACTAAATTGTCTTATTTCAGAGAAAGGCTTCAGTTTCTAGAATATTTTTCTACGAGGATATTTTTTGTGATGATGTAGGGATAGGAGTCTCAATCATTCTAATAATATTATTATTTTCACTGGACGACATCTGTCACATGGTTTGCTTAATCGTACTTATTAGGTATAGTCTGTCTAATAAGTCAACCGACTTGGAAATTTTGTATTATAATTAATCATTTAAAAAATACTTATATTCGGTACTTTTTATAAGGTTCTTCTATTAGTAAACAATGATCTCTATCTCTTAATCAACCTTGATTATTGAACCCGTGTTGTCTACATCAGATTTCATTAAATCCTAATAATTACCCAAGTCGTTTAAATTATCAGACAGACTCTATGTCCAATTTACTACTAATACAGTTTGACTTCGTTGAGACTTCTCACAGGGAAGCCAAAGTCTTAAGACTTAAGGGAAATCTTAGATATATTTAGTCATATATGTTGCCACATAAGGGAAATTTGGTTGCTTTTGTTTAAATGTTTAATTATGAAATGCTTCTCCCGCTCCGGGTGGATATTAATTTATTTACATACGGAACCCTTAGTACGCAAGTCCGACTCGTACTTGCCCAGGTTTTTAAAATGCCATTTACTGGCACTATAACAGTAATCACATTTTTTTTCTTAATTGATATAAACTAGTGCTTGACTGCGATCCCGCCTGATGGTAAGCAGTGATGCAATCTCTGATGGTGAGGCGCACTAGTTTTTTAAGAGCCTATTCACTCTAGCCTTGAAGACACCCAAATTACGATCGGACAGGAAGACCGCAGCAGGCAAATTGTTCCAGTCCTTCGACGTACGCGGTATAAATGACGAGGTGAAACGCTTAGTCCGGACCGTAGAGGTTTCATCAACTTTAAACACACACCTCAATATAACCTGCCTACCTATCTATCCATACTCTGACCTATATGTGTGCACAAACCCTGCCGGACACCTAGCGACACCTAGCGGCGGTCCCTTCCGGTGTTTGACCGACTCTAAAGTGTTAATAGCTATTGTTTAGATAAGTTTGTGACGGACGTGTCGGGCTTCAATGTTATGTGGTTTTGTTTTTATAATGTTTACTAGCAAATACCCGCAGCTTCGTCCGCGTAGGTACATAAAATATAGCCTATATCACTCAGGAATAAAGCAGTTTTCTATCGGTGAAAATTAATTTTAGCAATCGGACCAGTACTTTCAGAGATCATCAATCAATCTTTATAACATTAGTGCAAATTACAAACTTGTGTATTGTGAGTTTACAATGTTTACAAATTCCTAAAAGTTCCTACGATATATACTACAAATTTTTAATTAGTACATATACTTCAAGGGCTTATTAGTAAAGGTCTAATTATTATGTAAGAAAAGTCTCAATAAATAATATTCATAAACAGCAAAGTTATTAGTGTTTGTTTATATCCCAAAATATCACTCAATTTTAAAGACGTTTGAAATTCGTCGATTTAAAAAAAAATCTGTATTACATTATCCTGGTAGAATACTTATTAATGTAACTGGAAATAAGTTGATAGATCGTGAATACCGCTTCTCGATAGGACTTCGATCGAACAACTATGAAACTTCAACGATATTTGGCTTGTTTGATTTTACGTAAATCATGCTACTGGGCGCGTCGGTCGCCATACATTTTAAATGGAAACTAGACTTGTAGAGCTACACTAGATCCACGCCACGCGACGTCGTTCTACGTACTAATCAGGAGTGTTACACGTGTCTTTCTAATGTAGTTCCAGCTATAAGGTTCATTTCAGCAATATTGCCAGACAAAAAAATACTTTCTGACGCTGGTCTTTCAATGAACCTTTAGTGTCGACTGACGGAGTAAACGGGATCATACAAAAATAATTTTCATGTTTTTTTTTTATGGTGGGAAAATCATCGACAACCCCCACTCTTGGGCGGAGCGGGAGATAGTGTCAGACTCTTATTGACTAAAAACCCACCCCGTTCCTTCGTGCCTTCATACCGGGGCTGAGCTACTCTTTCGAAACTAGTGAACAGTTTATTTTTTATTTTTAAATAAAGTTTGGAGTATAATCCGTATATTCTTAGTCATTTCCTGCACTCGAATGTGGCAGTTACAATAACCGTCACGGATCTTGAGCGCTGGCTTCAAGTTGCGCAGAAGTCAAATATTCGGTCTCTTTAGTGGTGCGAAGTGAGACGCGGTGGCGGGGAGTGTCAGTGATTGGCTCGCCACGCCATTGTATCATAGACGTCACTCCTGATTCGTTCCCTGCGTTGCTGCATGTATCTAACAACGAAGACGATTGGCTCGCCAATGTATGGAAAGCGCAAAGCGATCCCCACTCGACGCCGAGCGCTCAAGATCCGTTTCGGCAATTGTATGAGTTGTTATTTTTTGACAATAATCGAGGGTGTTTTACTGTTGTCATGGAGATTGGATCGATTGGAGGGTGGAAATGTCTCCGAAGGGCTGCGAACACATAAGAACAAGGAAAATAATAATTTTGACGTGTAAATTGACGCAAAATTACTTTTTATAATATTCATTGTTCTAATAAAAGAAAGAAAGATATTAATTTATTAAGAAAATATATTATTTTTTTATAGGTCAGCTTCCAGTCTGTTTGGATACAGCAGAGTACCAGTATATGACATGGAGCAGTCTACCTGACTTCCAAAACCCATTCACTGAATATCCTGACAAAAAATCTACATGAGAGGCATTTCCGCCGCGTTACCAACGCCAACGTTACAAACAAAAATTTAAAAGCCTTATACGACTCTAATATCAATAAAGATAAAGATTAAATCGCTCGCGGGCTTGTGAAATCCCTGCTTTACTTAAAACTAGGGATGTACAGATGTGAAATTTCGGATCTGGATAAACGGATACAGATGTACTCGTAAAAATAATATATTATTACTAGCTGTCCGCCCGCGACTTCGTCCGCGTGTACTTCGGTTATCGCACTCTAAACGTGTTTTCCCGTAGGAATAAGATGTTTTTCCGGGATAAAAAGTAGCCTATGTTTTTGTCCATGTCAAAGGCTATATGCATGCCAAATTTCATCCAAATCCGTTCAGCCGTTTTTGCGTGATTAAGTAACAAACATCCAAACTTTCACATTTATAATATTATATAGTTAGGATACTGGTTTACAATAGAATAAACTTTATTGTATACCAAAATGGTAATTTTACAGAAATAACTAGTGCGCCTCACCATCAGAGATTGCATCACTGCTTACCATCAGGTAGGATCGCAGTCAAGCACTGTAGTTTATACCAATAAATAAAAACTTAAATATGTGGGATCAGACAATCTTAAGATGGATAAAATATTTTTATTTATTTTTATTATTTTACAGAGACTTGATGAGCAAACTTTATTTAAAAAATACTTAAATTAGTTAACAATAATTAAACAAATTAAACAATAAAATACACTTAAATAATAAAAAATAATATATACACTAAATGCCTAGCTAAATATGACGTCATAAAACTCCTCCGCATCGCTGTCTACTGGAAGTGTGCCTAAAAGACTGGCGGCATTGCCACGTTGTATGGCAATGCTTATTCTCGGACCGAGGTAGACACCAGCCTTTGGGTCACGCGAAGAGTCAACTAAGCGTTTTGATAATTCCTTAAAAAGCATATGAGCTCTCGGATAGTAATAGATGGATAGTAATTAAACTTTAAAGTTAGTGATTTCTAATACGGTTACGTATATGAAATTATTTTGAATTCTCCTTTAGTTTCGGATGTTTTTTTTTTTATTTATGTTCAAGATAAAAACAGTATACATTTGACTTTTATACAAGCCATTACTGGCTTATGCATGGTTAGTGAGTTCGGATAAATTAAATTATGTTATTAAAAACTTTATTTAAATTAATTCAGATTCGGCTACGAATATTAGAATTTTAAAATTACAAAAGTGAAATGCCATTTGACTTTTATTTTTAGTCTAGATTTATCATATATTTTTTTGCAATCTTAACTTCTTAATAAGTAAATAGGTATTATTATAGCCACTTTGCCTAAAATGAGGCTTCAAATACTGTAATAATACGCTGATTGTGACGATAAACTAGTTTTGATTTGATTTGATTTTTGACTTTATAGAAATTATATTTTTAAACCGTTTGTGGTTGAAACTCTCGGATCGAGTGCTCAAAAATTATATAAAGATCTGTCTAAACGTGTTGTTGACACTTCTCGTGAGCCGAGGACTGGCTTTTACTTCGGACAGAGAACAAGCGTCGCCACCCATCGTGACAATACCGCCAGTCTTTTGGGCACATTACCAGTCGACAGCAATGTGGAGGAGCTTTTTTTGAATATATATTGTTTTTTTTTTTTAGTTAGTTTTAATAAATTTAGAGTTTTTTTTTGGTTTTTCTTTTACTTAGTTAACTATATTATATATTATTTATTAGAGCTAGCCCATACCGTTCCACTGCTATGCAAAAACCTTCCTCCAATCTTTCTTAAATATAGTATAAAAAAAAATTATGGCAACTTTAAATCCCTACTTTGATTCGAAAATATCTGTAACTTTTATACCGGTTTGAATAGAATAAATTTTATTGTACACCAAAAAGTAACACAGCTTATACAAAAACTTAAATTAACGAGCACAATGGCGGTCTTATCGCTGGGACGTTTTTATTACAGTTACCGATTTTTTTTTATTTCGGATAACCGAAATGTTAGCACAGTAACATCCCTATTAAAAACCGGAATAACAACGCTTTTCAGCTGGCTAATAACGCTTTAGCTAAATAGCGTTGCTTTTCCGGTAATTCAATGTGTTTGCTGAATGGTAAATGGATTGTTTACTCACACATCAGTAATCTGTGCGATATCTGTCTGAACCTAATGCCGTTAGTCAATTCGAAGATGGAAATACACCATAGGTACAGGTGGATGTTTTTCTGGCTTAGTAGGGTCGAAACCTACTGGGGTTATAAGTTTTTATGAAGGAGAGCCTCGGGACCTTGGAATGAAGACAAAGAAGGAACAGGAGTGGGTTTCAGTCAGTAAATGTTTAACATGCACTCCCAATCCGCCCAAGAGCGGGACAAATTATTGGATGATTTTCTTAAAAAAACCCAGAATGAGAGAAGTTATGTAGTGATTTCCAATTTTATATTATGTATAATACTTACATCATTATAAGTTACAGAAACTACAGCTCTAGAAACCACAGCTTTGAGTACCTACACCAATATTATGAACAGGTAAAGTTTGTTTTTTTTTTTGTTTATAATATCTGGAAGTCCTGCCCCCCTAGCCAAATTGTTAATCTGCAATCGTTAACGCTTGTAGAAAGCTTCAAATGTACGGTAATGACGTCATCTCAACGCTCAGTCACGTGGTCCGAACAAAAGAAATGGCGGCGCGGCCAACTCGAAGCGTTCGGCGCAAGCGAAACGGTTTTAACTTGGCTAAGGGGGCAGATCCGATTGTTATTTTTTTTTTCACAAAAAGCTGGTTTATTCCTGAATGGCATGGGCTATATTTTATGTATGCGGGCGAAGCCACGGGCAAAAGCTAGTTACAAATAATCAGAAATCGTAACACACGTCGCCACTTAAACAAACCACCCTGTATACATGAACGTAACACCTTACACGCCATGTTTATGATGGCACGTGTCTTCCAGCCGATGTCGCACGTTACTGCATATTGCGAGCCAAATTATTACGCCAATAACGGTTTAATATCTAGCCTAGGGTATCTAGGAATAATAACCGTTGATATAGTACAGGGACGATGGATGCAGTGGCGGATTAAGCCAGAGTGGGGCTTGTAGCAAATTCGATCAAGGGCCCCCTGTGTAGACCTATTTAGTAGTATCATCATTCTTATTCATATCATATTTATTTATTTATTTATTTAATGTTCATGCAACACAAAGTACATAGTTGGAATTAATACCTTAGGCATTCTCTACCAGTCAACCTAGGGTGGTGAAGAGACAATATGGTAGGCGCACAAAAAGAAAATTTTGGTATTAAAACAAGATTAAAAAGTATACATAATTATAGATAAAATACACATACATATATATTTAATATAATATTTATACTACATAGGTATATATATTTATATAAAGTAAGGACAGAAGTTTTGAGACGATTCTGCTATTGGTGTAGAAAATGATTCCGCAACCTCCGCTTAAATGCATACCGACTTTCATATCATTCTTACTCATACTTATTTACAACTAGCAAGCGTTTTCACCAAACTTTGAACCCACTAAAAATACGTATCCGGGCCACCAGGAGCCCCGACGTGTACAAAAATTCGTAATATGTATTACAAAACAAAAAACAAGCTTTAAATTTTTTTGATACAAGGCTCCTTCAGGATTAGTCACACTACACCACTGCCAAAGTCACACACCACCACCACCACACCATCATCACCACATCACCACACCATACATCATCGTCGACCACATCATCGCTTACCATCAGGTGAGATGATGGTCAAACGCGAGCCTATCAATGTTGAGGGAGAAGAAAACCATCGATTTGAGGAGAAGAAGAGGAATTTGTGTAGTGAATATTGTGGTTTAAATTGGTGTAGATTTGTATCTCAAGTTTTTACACAACTGGACAATATGTGGAATCATTGAAACAGGCGCCATCTCGGTGAAATGGAGCTGAGAATGTTATTGTAGTGCTGACTACCTCAGCGGAGTTTGCCGAGAAGGCTGACTTGATACATTTGCTGCTAAATACTGCAAAAATATTAGAATGTGTTACATCCACAGTCTAGTGGAACTTAAAGTGATTTGCACAGCAGCATAATTTATGTGGCATTATTGAAACAGGCGTGATCTCGGTAAAATGGGGCTGAGAATGTTATTGCACGAAGTTAAATTTTCCAGTATGTTTATGACCCAGCTTTGAATCATCAATAATAGATTAGCAGAGGGCACAAAGAGAGTTCACTTCCAACATAAATAATTCAAAAGCATACGTTATTTAAGTCCACGTGTCCAAAACAAATAATTATTCAAATTCCGCAAAAGAACCCATATATATCACAAACACATTCGGGCCAGCTGTCAACACGAATTAGTCGGTGTAGCGGAAGAGGTTGGTATTAGTGTTCGATCGAATGTTCGGTTCAGATTTCGGTTTTGGTCGAATTTCGGCAAAAAAAACGAGTTTCGATTTTGTTTCACCGAAACTCGTTTCGGTTTCGGTGGCAAAACTGCCGAATAATAATAATAATAAAGCCTTTATTTAACAATCTTACAAAACATATTTCTTATCCACTAAACAAAATTTCTAACATTGACACCAGTTTTGCGAAGATTGTCTTGCTACTCAGCATAGGCCTCCCCTAAAGCTTGCCATAGAGTGCATTCTTGTGTCTTTCTTCTCCATGTCGTGCCTGCTATTCTTTTTATGTCATCTTCCCATCTCCGACGCTGTCTGCCTCTTTTTCTTTTGTGTTGTCTTAGACACTACTCGGTTACGTCTTTTGTCCATTTGTTATTTTTGTTCCTCATCATGTGGCCTGTCCACCTCCACTTTAGTTTTTTGATGCAATATGCCACCCTGCAATATGTCAACCAGCCGAAACTACGACCGAAATCGAAACTGCACTCGAGAGTTCTCGCGCTGTGATCGGTCATGTTCATCGCGTTAAATTCCTTCCAAGTAGGTAAGCAACGAAGATATTTTGCCGTGTCCACGTGCCTAATCATGTCGTGACTGGCTTGCGTGTGCAGTTCGTTTTCCATCATCATCATCATTTCAGCCGATACACGTCCACTGTTGGACATAGGCCTCCCCCAAGCGTCGCCACATCGAACTTTCCTGTGCGTCCCGCATCCATCGGTTTCCCGCTACCTTCACCAGGTCATCGGTCCACCTTGTAGGAGGCCTTCCAACACTGCGTCTTCCGGTACGCAGTCGCCACTCCAGAACCTTTCGGCCCCAACGGCCATCTGTTCTGCGAGCAATGTGCCCTGCCCATTGCCACTTAAGTTTGGCAATTATTTGTGCTATGTCGGCAACCTTAGTTTTCCTGCGCAGTTGTTTGTGCAGTTCGTTTTACCTACTCCCAAACTAAAATCGTGTGCAGTAAAATTCATGATAGTCAACGAATATAAACGCCTAAAATTAAAAAGCATTAAAAAAAAAAATTGACTAATATTCTTTAGTCTCAGTTTCGGCCGAAACCGAAACCGAGACAGTTGCCGAAATTCGGCATCGGTTTCGGTTAAAAAACCAGTTTCGGTCGGACACTAGTTAGTATCCTAACCTTTTCGGAACGGTTTGATTGAGCGATTGCACCGATCCCGATTAGAATATTTGGGCCGTTACTTCCACGTGTTCTAATGGCGGTCCTGATGGCCGAGAATTTTATGGTAAATTACTTCCTAGGTAGCTGTGCGGTGTGTGTAAATGTGTGTAGTCGGTAGGGGTTCGTTTGGGTGGAGGTTAGAAGGTGAAGCACGAAAATAGGCAGTCTAATCACCTGATTTGTGAAGGTTTTGATGAAGTTTGCGTTAGATATAAAAGGGTCAGTGTTTTTGTATTAAAAACGCCAAAATTTGCATAGCATTCTGAAAAGAAAACTCGTGGTCCTGAAACGCAAAGGCAACTGATGGACCTAGATGCGTTTTTAGTCAGTAAAAGTCTGACACACTCACCACTCTAGAGCGGGTCAGAGTCATTTGATGATTTCCCAACTCAAAAAGAAAAATAAGTGTCTTTTTTGTGCGTTTTGACCTTCAAGGTTAAGTTAGGATTTTTTTAAATCAAGTTTACTAAATTGACAATTGTTAGTTCTACTAATGCATTTGTAATTACCTATTGAATAGTAATTTACACTAATATTATAAAGAAGGTAACCTCTGAAAGTACTGGTAAGATTGCTGAAACTTTTTCATCGTTAAAAAGCTGCTTTATTCCTGAGAGACATAGGTTATATTTTACGTACGCGGGCGAAGCCGCGGGAGGAGGCCGCGGGCATAGGCTAGTATTCAATAAAAGCCAGGCATCGCTTAGAAAAAGGTATTTAACTCTTCGAATGCCATAATTAGAGACACAATAGAAAGACAATGGCTTATGTCGAACTGTGTAACTTAAGACATTCAAAAGGTTAAGTACAAAAAACACTGTGCAAATTACGAATCTGAGAGAGTAAATTCTCTTATCTTCTATTAAATATAACGTTCCACAACTTCTGAATAAAAATCAATACACGACCAACAAAAACCATAAAACATACCTTGAAACAAATCCCATATTACGTTTGAAACCAAACAAGTGTCATTAGTTCGCGAGGCGGTGCGTATCGTGCGTCGTAGTGGCGTATCGTGCGGCGTATCGTGTCGTATTCGTACGTCGTATCTACGCAATCAATAGAGGCAGACAGACTGACGCCCGGGATGTTTACCGGAGAAGCCGGGGTGGATACGAAGAGATTATATACAGAAGGACAAGTTTGTGTCGTCAACGAAAAAATATAAAAAATTAAAACCTACACAATCAAAATTATTTGGATCCTATGTAATACAAAGTTAAGATAGTAAAATGTCGAAAAAAGAAGAAGGATAGAAAAATATGTTATTCGATAAACAGATCTATACTACTGTGAAGAAATAGTAGATTCAAGGATTCAAAGCATTTTATTTCAAACTATTTTTTGTCAGCGGCTTCACCCACGAAAAGAATAAAAAATTTTGAAAAACTTAGTGTTCGCTCACGTCATAAAAAAAAAACTTTGTGCAAAATTCACGTTCCTAGTTCGAGGACTAGCCGCTGCGCTGATACGTCAGACAGCTGTCAGAAAAAAAATGATCACATTCCAAAGCATAGATCTTTATGGAGAATAATGTGCAAGAAACTATATAATATAATATTCCACAACTATCACACAATGTACGAGTCATGTGTCGTACATGGCCTTGGAGTATTTTTCGCCATGCACAAATTATATTGTGAATCGATAGTACACAATTAGCATTCACAGACGATTGTATTCATTAACGATCATTCATATTACATTCATATATGGTAAGTTACGCAATAAATCAGATCTTATTCAGTTATCAGTGACTATCATTTCAAAATAATATCCAAGGTGTGTGCGACCTATTCAGCAGCGCATACACAAAACGTTGTCTAGTCCCAAGCTAAGCAGAGCTTGTGTTATGAGTAATAGACAACTGATAAACATACTTATATTTTTCTAAATACATACATATTATAGATAAATTACACCCAGACACAGAACAAATGATCATGATCATCACACAAACATTTGTCCTGGGTGGGAATCGAACCCACGACCTCCGGCGTAGCGTTCAGGATCACTGACCACTAGACCAACAGGCCAGTCAAAATTCTATGGACACTTTAACCATACCTTTGACAATGGTTTTGGGAATCAACTTTTACAAATATTTTGGCATAGCCGCTCGGTCGAAACGGAGATATTTGATTTTATTCGGGTGAACCCCGAGGGGAGTTAACAATCCCGTCCCCTTATTTCAGACATAACCATAAAACCGTAACTGAACCTTCTGACATTTCACTGTACTATTTGACTCACCGAAAGTTGTTGGTATTTATGCGCTCCTAGTAATTGGGGTGGCTATCCGCTTTGATTCGGGGGATAGATATGTTTATATATCAATATATTATGTTCATTTAGGGACTTCAGCTTCCATTTAACGTGACCCCTGGTTAACCATGTTAAAATAAATAAATGCTTGGTCATTCATTCTGTATAAATCTGCGTTACCTTATCCAGTCCCTGTTTAAGTTGGCTGGACAACATTATACGAGTAGATACTCTGGAAAAACTGCTGTCAATTTTTTTTGACAATCAGTAACTACTGCAAACACGCGTAGTAATTTCTAGTAGTAATTGTTATCTGAATGATCGATTCCATTATGAATGTACTGATTATTATCACCTACTTTCTGTGAGTGAAAAGGACAAAATTATCACAAATGAACAAATAAATAAATAAATATTTAGAAGTCTAAATGTTAAAATATTTAGAATTTGTTTTTATTATCATACTTCTTTTTTTCTTATTGGTTGGCTTAACGACGATCAAAAAGTTAATACCTAGATAAGTTAGTTCCTATCTCCTCCTATGTTTAATGCATGCCGTGGCAGCCTTTAATTAAGGCTACACGATATAATGTAACAATGTTGAATCTTTAGCATGTATAATGGACAATGGTGTATGCTTTATTGGTTGTCCTTAAATAAATAAATAAATTATGACAAATTTTCGTGGCTAATTTTAAGATTTTTCATTTTTATTCTACTTTTGACTACACAAATATGATCGGCAACTGATAAGGACAGATACCCCATTTTTTGTACTAATTAAATAAAAGTAGTGTATAATTAAAGTCTGCACAACATCACGTCTCCATTTCAGGCTCTCAATTAAAACTAAAACCCCTAACTATGCTTCACCACAAACAGACCCCGGGCTCAAACCATCAGAATGCGAGTCTCTCTGCAGTAGCGTAGTTATGCATGGGTGAAATGGCTCACGCTCACGACACAAAATAGATAGGTACAGAAGTCAATCTCATGTATGTACTTTACTTTTTCTCGCTATCTACGCTAGGCAATCGCGCTAGGGTCAGCGAGTTGCGCCGAACTGTATGAGTGCGACCGGGCGATTGAGCCGAGATATCGTGTCCGCGAGCGATGTCTATGTGTGCGTTGCTCGAGGGCAATTTTTATGTAGATTGACTTCTGTACCTACATATCTATTTTGTGCCCACGGCCTCGCACCCAAAGAGGGCTCGCACATGCAAGGGCTTTTGTGGCAAGATGGTATTTTTTTAATTGATAAGCTCGCGTTTGACTACTATTTCACCAGATGGTAAGCGATAGTGTGGTCGAGCACTGGGTTGTGACAGTAGCTGTCTCGTTTTCGAATTTATGAAAAAAAAATGGCCTCGCTGATGTGTCTTCGCCCACATCTAAATTAATCCAGGCTACGCCTCTGTCTCTCCGGATGCATTGGTAACTATGAACGCTGATATTACTGGTTTATCTCGCAGCTTCCGGACGACGGGAAATAGAATTCAGGAATAAATAACTATCGGTTCGCTGTTCGCGACTAATTAAATAGTAAAATGGACTGGATTCTTTGCTAGAATGTTAAAGCATTTGAAACAATTTATAACATACTAGCTTTTGCCCGTGGCTTCGCCCGCGTACACAAAGTATAGTCTATGTCACTCGGGAATAAGTCAGCTTTCTATCAGTGAAAAAATTTTAGCAATCGGACAAGTACTTCCAGAGATTACGTCCTACAAAAAAAAGGAAACTGCCTCTTTATAATATTTGTAATAAAAGTACTGGTCCGATTGCTAAAATTTTTTCACACATAGAAAACTGTTTTATTCCTGAGTGACATATATTTTATTTTATGTACGCAACCACGGGCAAAAGCTAGTTAGATTTACAAAAGTGTGATTAAAAACTAAACAAAACCTTGATACCTCAAGGTAATCGTTACCACTATTAAAACTTATTTACCAAAAATACTGCATTGGTATGAACTTATCATTCCGGAACATCGCTACCTTGTCCCCTAGCAGGGTTGTCAATCGTACTCTAAAATAGAGTATTGTACTCTAAATCATGCAGGCGTACAACACCAACACACCCGTTATCTATAACACTAATAGAGGACGCTAAAATACACTTTTTAGGGTTCCGTATCTTATAGGACCACTTTGTTGTCCGTCCGTCCGTCCGTCTGTCTGTCAAGACCCTTTATCTCGGGAACGCGTAATAGTTTCGAGTTAAAATTAAAATCATCTACTTAAGTCTGTGGATTCTTGAAGTTGTAAAAAAATCAAACTTATTTATAAGTAAACGAGAATAAACGATACTTCGATTTATGTGGCAAAAAAACGCAGATTTCGACAGTCTTGAGAAAATCAAAACTCATAGGGTACTTTCCGTTGACTCAGAACCCTGAAATTTGGCATAAAGCAAAGTCTTATAGCACAATTATAGGAATAAATCTGAAAACCATAAATTAGTTGTTATGTCACATTTTTTTTTGTGCTATTCGGAAAATCTTCCGAGTATCCATTCCGGAATTGGTAAGTTTCTACGGAACGCTCAGGGCTGTACTCTTTATTCACCACCTTAGAAATACGATACACTCTATTTTTTGTAATAAAAGTTGGCAACCCTACTCGTCCCCTACCCACCTGACTTCTTAACTAGCGTGATACTGCGACTTGGCCTGAACACGCCACGCCGTGATATCTCCTGTATCGACTTAACAGACTTGCTTCAACGGGAATTAAAAAGACATTTGTTATTTTGGAGGTTACAGGTAGAGGTAATTATCTATTGTACCTTATACCTACACTAGCGCCCCGCCCCGACTTTGCCCGGGTGCAAATTATATACACAACCCAATAACTGATTTATATTGTTTATTTCGAAAGTGAACATCATAGAAATATAAAAAACTCCTTTCTTATATCTCATCTTCATCATCATCATCATCAAATGATAAATGATAAATGATCTTTATTTTGCAAGTAGGTTTTATAAAAACACTTTTACACGTCAATTTTTTTTTTTGTCAATTAATGCTAGATGAGGCCGGTGTCAGCCTTTTTAATGTTCCCACTGCTGCGACTCAGGCCTCCTTTCTAGGAGAGGTTATGAGCCGTAATCCGCCACGCGGGCTGTGGATGTCACATGTCTTCGAATTTTTGGTTCTAGGACATGCTGGTTTCCTCACGATGTTTTCCTTCACCGTTTTGAGTTCTTATATCTATCGTGAACATTATAACCAGATCCAAGTGCGAAATCATGCAGTGACTGGTCTGTTGGTCTAGTGGTTAGTGACCCTGACTGCTATGCCGGAGGCCGTGGGGCGATTCCCACCCAGGACAAATGTTTAAGTGTGATAAGCACAATCATTTGTTGTGTCTGGGTGCGTTTTAGGATAGGGTTTCGTTTTCAAAAATCCATTCTGCTTACAGCTAAGAAGTAGAATTTCGTACCGGAGTCTGTGTTTCCTGATAGCTACAACCTGGCGTATTTTAGTCGAGAGTGAATAAGTCACTTCTAGGCAAGCGTGCTCCATCGTCGGCCACATCATCGCTTACCATCAGGTGAGATAGTAGTCAAACGCGAGCCTATCCATAATAATAAAAAATCCCCGTTGGTCTAGCGGATCCGAATTGCTACTAAAACATTCCTAACAATATTGTCTGAAGCTCCAATGAGAAATCTAATATCATATTTTCTAGAAGAATATTTTCAAATTCAGACATTCCATTCACATCAAAAATAAACTCTTTCATTTCTTGCTGCCTTGGTACACAAAACCTCAGCAGAATCTACCATTCTACCAAATAAATATGGGATGAGCTTCCGTGCTCGGATTAATACTAAATGTAGCGGCTATAAGGCCACTGTCCCATGGGAGGCGTAGCGATAACAGGCTTTGAAAATGAAACTGATTCTTTAATGTGAGTTTTGGCGCAGTGGGTGCGTGGTGGTTCGTTTTTGGGGCCAATTTTTAAACGGCCAATAATAGTACATTTTGACGAAGTTTGTCATTCCGATCGAGGTAGAATACATCCGGTTGTGTAGCCTAGTCCTGCAGTGACTAATTTCCACATGTATCAAACGATATTTTTCAATACACAAAAGAAGAAATAAATAAATGGGGGTTGACGCGCGACTCGTGGGGGCGCGCCACGCCCAGCCTGACACGTTAAATAGCAAGCTAGCGCACTTTTCCGCACTAGCACGGAAAACAGTTAATTGTTTGCCTAGCGGTAGGAATCAGAGCTGTTTCAAGTATACTGAAAAATATATATTATTACTAGTTACTGCCAGCGGCTTCACCCGCGTGAAAGTCAGAAAATGAAAAAAAAAGGATAATAGAAAATTATCCCAAAGAACAAACTCCCTGGATAAGAAAAAATCACGTTTGTTGTACGCCGTATTTCAGTACTTAAATATTTAATATATTCTGTTTTTTATTTGTGAATATATCAACTGTTTAACTATAGCGGTTTATGTGATACAGCCTGGTGTCAGACAGACGGACAGTGGAGTAAAAACGGAGCAAGAGGTGGAGGTTTTTGGCTAAAAACGATACCCAAAGGGTTCCGCATATGAAACCCTAAAAAAAGCTTTCCGCTAATCGCCGTCACTGCGACCCCACCCTTCGGCACACAGCACAGATAAGGGCGTGGACATAAATCGCGTCTATCTCATTATGTGCGAGTGTGCGCGACTATCCTCTCGTTAATCGCACTGTTTGCGTACTGTTTAGTGACACATAGACTAGTAGCCAGATAGTGGTGATCAATCCTTCGATGTATGAGTAGTGGTCTTTTCAGCTTTATGACCATTACTAGCCGATATGAATGTGGATTCTATTTCATAAAGGATTCTGAAAGCAAAGGATATTAAAACTGTTAAGGAAACGGTCAAGTGCGAGTTGGACCCACGCACCGAGGGGTCCGTATCAATTTACCTATGTAAATAATTCTGTATTGGAATCGATTTTCGACGATTTTTTTCGAACTCGCAAAACAATAATTACAGTAATTATTTACGAGTAGTATTTGTGATAAGAGACCTTGCTTTTTACCAAATTTTAGGATACTAGGACAATGAAAAGGACTCTATAATAGGTTTTGATATTTTAGCGAGCATAACCGGCCATCTTTACATAGTGTTGACTTAGAAGTTAAGTTTTTCCACTGCTCCACGGCACCTGAGTATTTAATATTAATTTCAGCTACGCGTTCGATAAAAAAGAGTCTAGACAGACACACAGACGGACAACAAAGTGATCCTATAAGGATTCCGTTTTTTCCGACTGAGATATAAAAGCCAAAAATTTAATCAATCATCTTTTTTTATTGTTTTTTTTTTTTATTGTAATAATAATAATAATCTATCATCCACATGTTGCAATAGTTTCCCTTCAACCGGGGGTTGTCCTTGGATGCACTAACATAGCGCATACAGGGATAATCACCGGTTGGTACCACGTCCTATTAAAAGCATCTAAAAGGGCCTCTGCGAGTTGGTTTCGGCTCCTCGTATGCCTTCCAAAGGTCCAGGACCTCAGGGTCCTGAGATAAATAAAGATATAAAAAGTAATCTATCATCTGATAAATCTCCCAAGGCTTTTTCTCAACTACATACTCATACGTTTGAGTCATCTTCTAGTCTAACAGAATGCGGCTGAATACCAATTTTTTACATGGAGCAACTGCCTATCAGACCCACACAACCCAGTTACTGAGACTAGAAGATTTTCTTATTTTTGAAAGAAAGAAAACTATTTTATTAGGCATACACCCTCGTAAATGCACACAATGTAGTGACAACACGTAAAGACTAATGATTATATAAAAAAAAAGAAGTAATAACTAACAATGTGTGTCTCACGTTGACTACCAAAGATCTACAAATGACACAGTACCAACGACTAAGTATGCAAACAGCCCTAAATAGCATATTTTGTACATTCCATTTTCTAAAATATCCACACCTTGGGACTGAACTCCCTATCCCCCACATCTCATCGCCACCTATCATCCTACTTTCCATCCTCGTAAGGGATAACATAAACTCTGTAAGCTACTGAGTACTAGGAGCGCATACAACTGAGGTTCTATCACCATAAAGCAGGATTTGTTTCACGAAAATACCTGTTATTTATACGTATTGGTACGTGTAAATGTAAAGTAACAGGTATTTTTTTACAGATACTCGTGAGAATAAAGGAGTTAATGTTTTGGTGTAAAAGGAAGCTAAATGCAAAGGTGTTAAATGTATTGACTGGTATGTAAAACATTTTTGATGTATGGTGTGTTCAATTACTCTCACTTTACTGATGGTTTTCCTAAGTCATATATCCATAAAAAACGTGCTTGCGTTGTGCGTTCTTTAACCACTTGCGTCAGATTGATCCAACGAGTGTTTTCGCATCATATTCGCCAGAGTCATGTGTTAGCGACGGGGTACACCATCTCGTTCAGCTCTTCAATCCCCATAGGTGACAGGAGAGCTGACGAGATGGAGTATTTGGTCGTGGATGTGCGACCCTGGCGGGATAAACGCGAGTGTTTGTCTGATATATACGAGGTGGTTAAAAGTTAAAAGTTTTTATTTATATCTATATACTAGCTATTGAGTATTTTCGTAATATCCAGTCGTTGAAAAACATGCAACTGTAACATTTGAAATTTTATAAAAAGAATATCGAAGTAGCAATTGCAGTGTTTCCTTACCTACTTGGAACTGATATTTTTTATTTGATTGTGACATTTATATTCTTTATTTCGGTCGGTATACGTTAACGTTACCTATAAACTATTGTTTAGATTACTTTTTGTAATACAACATTTTTTTAGTGGGTATATGCTAAACCTGAATGTAGTCTGAATCAGTAACTATCGATTCCAATAATTTTTACACCATGTTATATTTTTTTCTAAAAATATTTAAAAAAGGTCACAAGTTTCACAGCACCGACATTAAGTACAACAAATCACGGCAGGTCATAGCAGGCATTAGGCGCTTGTACATAGCTGGGTGCAGAAGCAAAACAACCCCTCAGTCACGCGGATGGCCTGGTGACTATGTATTTTTGAGGAAAACCAGGTAACTTAACAAGCTACAACTTTTTGATTTTTCATGATACAGTTATAAACACACAAAGACAAGGTATTTAGCCAAAAACTTTAAAGTAGAGAGATAAGTTTAGAAATAAGGATATTAATTTATGGTTACCTATATAAGAAATCTATTTGTTGTTCTGCCGTCACAAAATTTTTATTCGTTAATACAAATTATTTTAATACATATGTACATAAAAAACTTAAATACTAAATAAACTATTTATACTAAAATCTAACAATGTACATAAATATAATACAAAATGAAAAAGTACGCTCAGGCGTCAAATTACTCCTCCAGATCGCTGTCATCCGGAAATGTGCCCAGAAGACTGGCAGCATTGCCACGTTGAATGGCAATGCTGCCAGTCTGCCGTTAACTTTTAATTTCTAATGTTGTCAAAATACAACAAAAAAAATACCTCAAACAAAAAAGTTTCCACGGAGTATAATTTTCAAGTTAGTTCCGACTTCTCATCAACAGATGGCGTTGTCATTAATTCAGCATTGTAGAACGATTAGCACGTCTTAGCGGGTTTTTATCGTACATTAGCATAGTGCAGGGGTTTGGAGACACTTTTTTCTTGGTTGTAATTTACATGAAAAAGTAACACAGTTGTTTTCTTTGTTTCTGGAGTTAGTCGTCCACGATGGAGAGCGCTTCCGTATTAGGTAGGTATAACCTATTCACTCTTGACTTAAAGATCTCCAGGTTGTAACTATCGGAAAACACAGACTCTGGCAGAGAATTCCACTCCTTAGCTGCACAATGGGCACGCCATATTATGGCGATAAGTCCCCTTTTTGAGGAGTGGCTGGAAAGACGTCACGGCGTCCATGATGCAGGTCCTCACCGGACATGGTAAGTTCAGGAGGTTCCTGCACCGAATTCAGCAGTCACTATTGTGTGGTCCGCCCGGAGGACACGGTAGAGCATACGGCAAGAGTGGAGAAGACTACCGCCGTGTCCTCGTGGATCGGGGGCAACGACCTTTCGCGCCGAGCTGCGTGTACAAGCCATATTTCCGAGCGAGGAGGAATATCTAGCCACCGGGATCCAGACCCCGATTTCCAGCCACCGTAGACGTAGGCTTGCGGACGGCGAGCAATCGGTGATGGTGGTCCGGCCGTCCGGTAACCATGCGGACCGAGCTCGAGTTGTCGACCGCGCGTATATGCATGTGACGGTGTTGTCAGCAAACTGTACAGGAGTGGGTTAAGTCAGTGAAATTCTGACACGCCATCCCGCTCCTCTCGAGAGTGGAAGAAGTCATTGGATGATTTCCCAACATAAAAAAAACCTACCGACGGCTAACCATTAACTGTCTTCATCATGACCATGGTGTAACAGTTACGTTTCGTACCGCATAACATGACAATACCGTTGTAACAGTTACAAACCGATACGACACGATATGATAACTGTACTGGCGATGAATACGGCTATATTTTGTGAATATGTTTTTAAAGTCAATTGTCATGGGTGCCCTGGAACCCAAATAATAAGTGAAGGAACACGGGTGGGTTTTAGTTAATAAAAGTATGACATTTCCCCGCGCTCCTCCCAGAGCTTGACTTGGTTGTAAGATCATCAAATAACTATATTTGATGAAATACTCAAGTTTAAAAAACCAGTTAAATGTGAGTCGGACTTGCACACTGAGAATTTCGTACAATCTTACCTGTGTAGAAAAAAGAAAAAAAACAGTTTATTTATGCGAAATGACGCGATGTAATGTACATAAATATAATACAAAATGACAAAGTACGCTCAGGCGTCAAGGTAGGTACTCCTCCACATCGCTGTCATCCGGAAATTTGCCCAGAAGACTGGCAGCATTGCCACGATGAATGGCAATGCTAATTCTTTGGGCGAAGAACGAGCCAGCCCTCTGGTCATGTAAAGTGTCGAGGAAATGTGCCCAGAAGACTGGCAGCATTGCCACGATGAATGGCAATGCTAATTCTTTGGGCGAAGAACGAGCCAGCCCTCTGGTCACGTAAAGTGTCGATGTAATTAGTTCAATTCCAAAATAATACATATAGATACGAGTGCAGAAAATTTGTCATTGCGGCCGAGGCGGAATCTGCACGAGTCGTGGGCGAGTGTGTTATGGAGCCGAGGGCTGCAGTCACTTTGCACGCGTTTCAAACGAGTTTTTTCAATACATTCACTGAAATGAATAAACGGGGGTTGACCGACGGGTCGGGGGTCAACGCGCGCCCAGCCTGATACGATAAATGTAATAAAATTATTGCGGGGAGAGCAAGCGTACTTTTCTGCACTAGTGCAGAAAATAGCCTGTTGCGTGCCTGTAAGCGGTGCGATTAGAGCGGGTTTTCGTTAGAGTGAGTGTATTGAAAATTAATTTTCCGAATCACAGAAAAGTAATTTTTACGTGACTTTATCTGTGTGTTTTATCGTTTACATTTCGGGTAGTGTACATTGGACTTACACTTTTTAAGCGCTAATGTTCCGATGTTGCAACGGGATCAACATCGGATCAGTAGACGTAAGGCGATGCGCCGCCGGTACTTGGTGGATATCCCACCCATACGTACAAATCGTTTTGGTAACACATTCAATGTGCGTACAGCTAAGGAGTGGAATTCCCTGCCGGAGTCTGTGTTTCCTGATAGCTATAACAAGAGTCTTTAAGTCAGGAGTGAATAGGTTAGTTTAGGAAGCGTGCTCCATCGTCGACCACGTCATTGCTTACCATCAGGTGAGATAGTGGTCAAACGCGAGACTATCAATAATAATAATAAAAAAAGGTAGTCTGAGGTAAAATTTATTTTTTTGTTTGTAGGAGGTAATCTCTGAAAGTACTGGTCCAATTGCTAAAAATTTTTCATAGAAAGCTGAGCTTTATTCCTGAGTGACATAGGCCATTTTTTATGTACGCGGGCGAAGCTGCTGGCAAAATCTATTAAATTATAAATTCAGTAGCGTATTATTAAGTTAGGAAAATTGAAAAAAAAAATATCTATCGCAAATTTATTGACTGGCCTGTTGGTCTAGTGGTTAGTAGCCCTGACTGCTATGCCGGAAGTCGTGGGTTCGATTCCCACCCATGACAAATGTTTGTGTGATGAGCACGATCATTTGTTCTGTATCTGGGTGTAATTTATCTATAATATGTATGTATTTAGAAATATATAAGTATGTTTATCAGTTGTCTAGTACTCATAACACAAGCTCTGCTTAGCTTGAGACTAGACGGCGTTGTGTGACAGTTGTGGAATATTATTATTATTCCAAGTCACCTTTCACCGGGTAAGTTAAAAATAAATCGCTGGAACCAAACGGAGGTAAAAAAATCAATACTTAGTAACCGAGTTCTTAATATCGAAATAACGGAATGGTTGCCATGACAACCATTTATTAAGAACCTTTCTTGACGACGTATTTTTTTTACAAATATACGTACTTATAGTGTTTGTGTGTAGCTCGTCCGGAGAATACTACCATCATAGTAATTTATTATCTACTAGCTTTTGCCAGCGACTTCGTCCGCGAACATAAAATATAGCCTGTCACTCAGAAATAAAGCAGCTTTCTATCGGTGAAAAAAAATTAGCAATCAGACCAGTACTTCCAGAGATTACCTCTTCAAACAAAAAAACATAAAAACAAAAAAAAAACTTTATCTCTTTATAATATTAGTATACATATCTATAAAAGGAGAAACTGAGTAAATGATAAATGATATTTATTTTGCAAATAGGCTTTTAAAAAAACTTTTATATGTGCTTCTGTGCCTAGTCCGGCCACACCGGCCTCGTCTAGTTTAAATTTACGCATGATCATTTGTTCTGTGTCTGGGTGTAATTTATCTATAATATGTATGTATTTAAAAATATATAAGTATGTCTAACAGTTGTCTAGAACTCATACACAAGCTTTGCTTAGCTTGGGACTAGACAGCGTTGTGTGATAGTTGTGGAATTTTTTTTTTTTAAACCGGTAAAACAAAGACAAAAAGTTCCCCCAGCTATGACTTCTACACCGCATAACTTGCAACCATCAAAACCAGATGAAAACTTCAATTAATCAGGTGTTACGCAACCGGGAAGTGAACCTGTCACCGTCAGGGAGGCGTGTCCGAGGACTATCAATAACGTGGTCACATTGGAGCGGGAGGGACTGTCCAGAGGTATGAGGGAGGGGGGCTTTTGTGTGGAATCTACTTGGGTTATTTGATAGTAGATTTGTGGCTTTACGTGGCATTTAGTTACGAAGAAAATAAAGGTTTTGGGTGGCATATAAGCAGAAAGAAAACCTATTTTTAGGGTTCCTTATCTTTTTTTTTTTTTTTTATTGTTGATAGGTTCGCGCTTGACCGCTATCTCACCTGATAAAAAGCGACGATGCGGTCGACGATGGAACGCGCTTACCTAAAAGAAACCTATTCACTCTCGACTTAAAGATTCCCGGGTTGTAGCTATCAGGAAACACAGACTCCGGCAAGGAATTCCACTCCCTAGCCGCACGCACAATGAATGTGTTCCCAAAACGTTTTGTGCGTGTTGGTGGGATATCCACCATATACCGGTGGCGCATAGCCGTACGTCTGGTAGTCCGATGATGAAACGGGCTAGGCGGAATTAGGTTATGCAATTCCGACGCACACTCCCCGAAATGCAACCGGTAGAAAACCGACAGGCTAGCAACTCTGCGTCGATGCTCAAGACTTTGAAGCCTCGACTCGACGAGTGTATCATTGCCAATTATCCTTCTGGCTCGCCTCTCAATTGCCTCAAGTGCATCAAGCTGGTATCGGGCAGATCCGTCCCAAAGATGAGAGCAATACTCCATACACGATCGAACTTGCGCTTGATAAAGTTTGAGCAGCTGTTCCGGCGTGAAGTACTGTCTGACCTTTGCGAGAACTCCCAGCTTTTTTGCAGCCAGTTGAGCCTTTGCTTCGATGTATGGCCCAAAGTTGAGTGTTGATGTCAGCGTAACACCAAGAAGGTCAAGATGGTCGGTTATCGGCACGGTTACACCCCGGAAAGTTGGAGCAGGACTGAATTGGCTCCTTTTAGCGGAAAATAGACACGCCTGGGTTTTTGCAGCGTTGAACCTGACCAAATTGGCATCGCCCCATTCGGAGACTGCCTCCAAGGACAAGCTCAAGCGCTCAACCATAGCCTCTCGAAGATCTTGAAAGGAAAATACGGAACCCTTATAGGATCACTTTGTTGTCTATCTGTCTGTCAAGACCCTTCATGTCGGAAACGTGTGAAGGTATAAAGTTGAAATTAAAACCACATTCCTACTCAAGTTTGCGGTCCCTTGAAGCTGTGAAAAAAACAAACTTCTAAGCTAACGAAAAAAGATACGGCCGTTAATGTTGCAAAAAAAAACGTGTTTTTGGACACTCATGGGAATCAAAATTCATAGGGTAATTCTTATTGACCCAAAATCCTAAAATTTTGCTTAAAGCCAGGTTTTATAGCACAAATATAGGAATAAATCAGAAAACAGAAATGTTGTTGATAGGCCACAAGAAAAAAAAATTTGGGAATTGGAAAAAAACTTCGAGACTCTAATCGGGAATCGAATTTAATTTACATAATTTGATATTCATTTTTTTTATTTTTTTATTAATTTGTTTTTTAAGTTAGTATTACATCAAATAACTCTATAACATTTACACCACGTGCCCCAAAGGACTGAAACAATTCGCCTGCTGTGGTCTTCCCGTCTGATTATAATTTAGGTATATTCAAGGCTAGAGTGAATAGGCTCTTAGTAAACTAGTGCGCCTCACCATCAACGATTGCATCACTGCTTACCATCAGGTGGGATCATGCGATCACAGTCAAGCACTAGCTTATATCAATAAAGTTGTTCCGACCGGAATTCGAATTCTTGACACACCGCACAGCAGCCATTCGCTCAACCACTGTGCCAGATGTGTCTTCACATAATTACTTTTATTGTAAAGTCTAAAATATAATATATAATGTACTAAGCCATAAAATAACACGCTTGTCTATTAGGTAATTATAATTTTACTTAATTACCTCATCTTAATAAACTACGCCATATTAAATCATCTCTCCTTAACATCAAATGATATACAACCTTAATTCATTAGCTTTAAGGTATAAAATAGCTGTTTAGTATTGGAAACATCTATGATGAGATGAATATTACATTACAAGCTATTTTCATCTTTATTTATAACAGAATAGAGTGTAAAATAGACTGAAGTAGTGTTTAAATCTTGCTGATTTAAACCCATGGTTATGTGAAATGATTTACAACTCTATTTCAAAGAAGGTAAGATATATAATTGAATGTAAACTTAAGTTATTTAGAGAATGTGGAACATAATTAATGTTTAGCAATTAGTGACTTAAGTAAAGAATAAGGTATTAAATTGAATAATTATTATTTTGTGCTTACAGCAAGTAAGGGTGTACTGTTTGTTACAGTTTCAAGCCAAGCCTGACTCCATAATAACGTTTATTTATTCAAAAACATTTTTATAGATGACTAGCATTTGCGCGCGGCTTTGCCCGATACTTAAATATAGCGTATGTCACATAGGACTAGAACAGCTTTCTATCGGTAAAAAGATTTTAGCAATCGGACCAGTACCTTCTTTCAGAGATTACCTCCTCTGTCAGAAGTAACCCAACATATAAAAAAAAACGTTTGGCACTCGGGTTTTGCCGCGGTAAAGCTATTGCATAGCATTTTTATCAACTTATGCAATTATAATTATTTATTTATTTTATTTATGCAGTATTTTTTTCCTTTGTTTTTTTTTCTTTGATATTAATTGAAGTTACACTTTCACACATTGAATTGAATTTTGAACAAGTGGCAAATGGAACAAGAATACGAATTGTTCCTAACAATGAAAATGAGAAAGAAAACAGTTTTATTTTAACTAATTATGACTTAAAATTATATATTTAGCTAATTTATATTAAACATCGTGAGGAAACCGGCATGTCCTAGAACCAAAAATTCGAATACATGTGACATTCACCAACCCGCACTGGGCCCCCTTTCGCGCCGGGCCTTGGTTGAGGCCATGGTCCGGAGTGAGGAGGAGTGGCAGGTGGTCGCCGACTTCTGCGAAGCAGTAATGCTCGCAAAGGAGGAGGCCGAACGCATCAGGCAATGGCGTTACCGCCGCCGCCGCCGCCGCCGGGATTCTGATCCCGATTTCCGGCCACCGTAGACGCGGGCTTGCGGACAGTGAGCAATGGGTAGCTCGCTGTCCGGCCGTCCGGTAACTGTCCGGACCAAGCCCAAGTCGTCGATGGCGCGCACTGTTCCCGCGCGCCTCAAGGAGTTGTCAGCAACAGCAGGGACCCAGCCGGGTCGAAGTCTACTGGGGCCAGGGTTATCCGAAAGGGCGCTCGAGCCCCGGTATGAAGGCTTGAAGGAACGGGGTGGGTCTTTTAGTCAGTAAGAGTCTGACACTATCTCCCGCTCCGCCCAAGAGCGGGGGTTGTCATTGGATGATTTTTTCCCACCATAAAAAAAAACCCGCACTGGGCCCGCGTGGTGGATTACAGCCCATTCCCTCTCCTAGAGAGGAGGCCTGAGTCCCAGCAATGGGAACATTATAAGGCCGACTATGCTATGCTATATTGAACAATAACGTTTTTACTTCACCCAGATTTAACTAAGACTAAGGGTGAGTTGCACCATTTAACTATAACGACAACCAAACCATAACCAGCCGTGAAACGGCCGCCTATTGGTCAATTCGACGATTTGATAACTGTTAACGGCTTTGTTATCGTTATAGTTAAATAGTGCAACTCACCCTTAGTAATACAAAGCAAAAAAAAACCCTTTATTAATACGCGAATAAGCTTTTTCTGCAAATCGTACTTATCATTCAACATTTGATAGATCGAGGTTATTGGCTTGTCCTATTCTTATTATCGGTAAGCATAGTACGCCAGTAATTACAGCGTCATTATTGCGTACATTTCAGCGTGTGCTACATCAGGCTCGCAGCCATCAGTCAGCCACGGCTGCGGGGGACAGCGGACGTATGATATTGCTGCAGGCGGCGACACGTGTCAAGCGTGCTAGTTAGATGAATTGCAACGCTAAATAGTAATTCAGATGCATGTGGGTGAAATGGAGGACAACATAACATGGATGAAATAATAATTCCACAACTATCACACAACGCCATCTAGTCCGAAGCTAAGCAGAGCTTGTGTTATGGGTACTAGACAACTGATGTACATATTTATATATTTCTAAATACATACATATTATAGATAAATTTCACCCAGACACAGAACAAATGATCGTGCTCAACACACAAACATTTGTCCTGGATGAGAATCGAACCCACGACCTCCGACATAGCAGTCAGGGCCACTAACCACTAGACCAACAGGCCTGTCAGTAGAATAGAATAAACTTTATTGTACACCAAAATAATTACACAATTTTTATGGACTGTGTTATGCAGAGATCGTCAGTCCAAAATTGTATAAAAAAAAAACTTGTTTGCTTGACTCGGGAATCCAACCCAGGACCTATTCCGTAGTGATGTTTACAACCACATAATTTAATTAATCTAATTAAGTCCCAATAAACTAAAAACTATAAAAAAAAAATCTCTCCCCCTGCCTCCCCCTAAACTACCAGGCCACCAGAAGTTCACAAGAGCCCATCAAGTCGCACTATCTCATCATTATTGCAAGCCAATGCCTTGTAGATGGCGTAGCACATGCGTAGACACGCTCGTAGCAGCTAAGCGCTACGATGCTACGCCGTAGGGGTTGTGAGCATAAATTATTATGAGCGCGCTTGCTCTTGTTAGGTTATGCTTTATAGCTTAGAGATGCTATTACTAGGCTATGTTCTACTAGTACTGTCAGTCTGTAAAAATACAAATATGATAAAAGTATTAATATAATTCAGAATTCGTCAAATTAAAACAAATTAAAAAAAATTCAACTCAATATGTTAGCTTTAACCTCTTTTTAGGGTTCTGTACCTCAAAAGGAAAAAAAAACCGGCCAAGTGCGAGTCGGACTTGCCTATGAAGGGTTCCGTAGCAGCAAGTAACATAATAAAAAGTACTTGTAGTTCGTTGTAACTTTGATCGATGATTTAATAGTATTGTATTTTTTTTAGATTTGAAATGCGGTATTAAAAAAAAAACTTCTTACTAGATCTCGTTCAAACCAATTTTCGTTGGCAGTTTGCATAGTAATGTACATCATATATTTTTTTTAGTTTCATCGTTCTCTTATTTTAGAAGTTACGGGAGAAGTTACACATTTTACCACTTTGGAAGTGTCTCTCGCGCAAACTATTCAATTTAGAAAACTATATCATTTTTGAGGACCTATCTATAGATACCCCACACGTATGGGTTTGATGGAAAAAAAAAATTTAGATTCTGTTCTAAGTATGGGGACCCCCAAAATTTATTGCATTTTTCTATTTTTGTGTGAAAATCTTAATGCGGTTCACAGAGTGCATTTACTTACTAAGTTTTAACAGTATAGCTCTTATAGTTTCGGAAAAAAGTGGCTGTGACATACAGACATGACGAATCTATAAGGGTTCCGTTTTTTGCCATTTGGCTACGGAACCCTAAAAACGGAACCCTTTCAGGATCACTTTGATGTTTGTCTGTCAAAACTCTATTACTCAAGAACGCGTAAAGGTATTGTGTTGAAATTAAAACCATGTACTCAAGTGGGTCCCTTGAAGCTATGAAATAATTAAACAAATATAAAAAACACGACTGCCATGTCAAAAAAATGAACTAAAAAGAAAAAAAACAAGATAGTAGTTAAACTGTGTAAAAAATAAAAATGAAAGTAGTCACTCATTCACTGACTGAACAATCACGATGTCTCGAAAACTACTTGATCTACAAAACAAGTTTTCATCGCAGTCAGGGGACTTTTTATTATTATGAAAGTATTTTACAGATTGGTCCCCCGACTGCGATGAAAACTTTCGTTTCTGTTTGCATTTCTATACTTTTTCTATAGCCTATGTTACTTAGGACGATACAAATGATTTTAAAAATACCCCATACATGTAAATTAGTTCAGTCATTTAGGGTGAGTTGCACCATTTAACTATAACGATAACAAAGCCGTTAACAGTTGTCAAATCGTCGAATTGACCAATAGGCGGTCGTTTCACGGCTGGTTATGGTTTGGTTATCGTTATAGTTAAATGGTGCAACTCACCCTTAAAGGTTATGGTGGAATAAAGAAATTCACATAGATACATGAACCCTGAAAGCATAACACTCCTTTTTTTGGGCAGTCGTGTAAAAACGACTCAGCCAGTATCCAAACCCAGTTGGTACAAAAATGGCAAAAAACAGCGTACAAATAATGTTGCGATGTAGGTAGAGGTACCAGGCCGCCAGACCTTGTGAGAGGTGTCGCGTTACTATTGTAGACCGCGGGAGTCGGGTGACTCTTTGTGTCTTTGTGGCTCTAGTACCTTTGCATTTAATCTTAAGAGGAATTTACTATTTAGTTCTAACGGTATGTTAGTTCGCGTGACTTTTAATCTGGATTTTAAGGCTAGCAGCAGAAGAACAGTTGAATCGCATAGCATAGCATAGTCGGCCTTATAATGTTCCCACTGCTGGGAGTCAGGCCTCTTCTCCAGGAGAGGGAATTGGCCGTAATCCACCACGCGGGCCCAGTGCTGTTTCGTGAATGTCACATGTCTTCGAATTTTTTATTCTAGGACATGCCGGTTTCCTCACGATGTTAGCTAAATTGATTTTGTGCTAAAATAATTTAAATCATTGATTTTTTTGTGAGAATTAAAAAAAATTACAACATTTAACAAAATAAACGCTTAATATATTCTGAAAGTAGTATGGCATCAAAAACATAACTTGTAAAAAAACTAAGGCTCGCAACTCAGTTCTATTACAGAAAAAGTTGCGAGATCCATGTTATACCAAGTCGGTTAATTTATTCAGTTCCTATTTGAGGGACCTTTTGCAACATCTTATAGTGAGCATATCTATATTACAAATCTTTTATGTTTTAAATAAATATATTGACTTGGCAATCGCATGAAAACAAAATGTATCAGTTCTATATACGTATCTCACAAGTATATAATTAATTTCTTTAAAAAATCCTCTCCTTAGCTATACGCCTAATGAACTTGTTGCCAAAACGCTTTGTACGTATTGGTATGGCTTTATAAGTATTAACCATCCATTTCTGTCATAACCTGTCATTTCAACTCAACCCTTATCCGAAACATTTATATTGGTTTTGTTACGGTTACGGTGAGCAGTGATGGCCGAGTGGTAACGGCCCCGACTTACGAGTTGTAGGTCGCGGGTTCAAACCCAGCGAGGCGTATTACTTTGTATAATTTATTTCATCACCATTGCTCTCAAAACGGTGAAGGAAGACATCATGAGGAAACCGACATGTCCTAGAACCAAAAATTCGAAGACATGTGACATTCACCAACCCGCACTGGGCCTGCGTGGTTGATTACGGCCGATTCCCTCTCCTAGAGAGAAGGCCTGATTAATAATAATAATAATCAGTTTATTCAATTTTAGTTTACATTTTTGCTACAGATTTCTAGGCTATATTGTTGAAAGACAAAAGAATTAGACCTCTGTAGCCGAACTAGACAAGAGCCTGTATTTCGGCTATCAGCTCCAATCCCCTTAAGTAGATTCCCAGCAGTGGAAGCATTAAAAGGCTGATTGTGCTACGGTTACGGTTATTTCTTTTATATATTCAATAGTTTCAGTTATAATTATGGAGCTCTATAAAATCCCTGGTTATTTTTACAAATAGGGCTACTAAGTAACTAGGCCGTTAGTTAACCTGATATGGGTAATAACTTTGTGAGGCTTCTTCGTCATAAGGCTTCCCACACCAGGTCGTATTGATCTGTAGCCGCTGTGGGTTTACAAGCGGCTCGTGGAGGAAGTATACAAGTATTTCCGCGACAAGTTTAAACGCTATTATGACTTGTACAGTCTTTTTTTGACGGCAAAAACAAAACCATTGGATCACTTTAATGTCAATACCCTATTTCCCAAGAACACGTGAAAGTATTTTGTCGAAATTATACAGAACTCTTAGGTCTGCTACTTCAAGCAGCAGTTAAATGATGAAATTGAAGATGATTTAGAATCAACGCAACAAAAGATAAAGTAATGTAGTTACTTATATACTACCCGTAAGTCTCATAACACAAGGAAAGAAAAGGTCTGATAACCATTTTGTAGTTAGATCACAGTGTACTTTTATGATTCGGAAAAGTCTTCGAGACTCGATTCAGGAATCAAAAGAGAAATAGACCTATTTATACACCAATATTTAATGGTGTTATGAGTACTAGAAAACTGATAAACATACTTATATATTTTTAAATACACACATATTACACATAATTTACCCCCAGAACAAATGATCATGCTCATCACACAAACATTTGTCCTGGGTGGGAATTGAACCCACGACCTCCGGCATAGCAGTTAGGACCTAACTACTATGACCAATGTCCCGATAATTATTCTTTTATCTATAAATATAAAAAGGAGTAACTGACTGACTGACATATAGATAGACAGATAGATAGATAGATAAAATCATTTATTGGCTACAGCACTAAAACATATCAACGCACAGCCGAAGCTACTGGTAGTAGAAGCGTGAAATTTTTCACGAAGCTTCCTTTTATGATGTAAGTAAGCACTACGAGAGGGTTTTCCAAAATTGACTCCATAGGAGGATAACAGCGGACTCCCAGGTTTATATGGAGAAAACTGCTTTCACGCGGGCGAAACCACTGGCAAAAGCTAGTCCTGCGATAAATATTCCCGTTGTAAGCTATATTCAAGTGTCAAACAGCATCCGATCTACCCTCTCTGCCGACACCGCAAAATATAATGCAGTAGGATTTATCGCTAAGGGTCGCTACTCACTCGACGACGCGGTTCGAGGAGGCGACGAAAAATTGGGGAGATGTTTAGTGTTTAGAATCAATAGTAATATTTAAATATGTGATCGTAACTCTGTCACTCTGTCTGTTTGCTTGTGATATTTTTGCGCCCAAAACCAATAAAAAGTTTAATATAGAAGTATTTACACCGTTAAATTTTGATCGTTTTATTCCCGTTGAGGGTTGATCCGGTACATGAAACACTATCGATTCGAATCAGTAACTGAATCGATTCCAACACACGTAATACAAGTTACGGCAGGTCATAGCGAGCACAGCTTTAAGCTTTTGACTGGCCTGTTGGTCTAGTGGTTAGTGGCCCTGACTGCTATGCCGGAGGTCGTGGGTTCGTTCCCCACCCAGAACAAATGTTTATGTGATGAGCATGATCATTTGTTGTGTCTGGGTGTAATTTATCTATAATATGTATGTATTTAGAAATATATAAGTATGTTTATCAGTTGTCTAGAACCCATAAGACAAGCTTTACTTAGCTTGGGACTAGACAGCGTTGTGTGATATTTGTGGAATATGTAATAATAATAATAATTTAGTAATAATAATATAATATTCCACACAACTATCACACAACGCCGTCTATTCCCAAGCTAAGCAGAGCTTGTGTTATGGGTACTACACAACTGATAAACATACATATATATTTCTAAATACATACATATTATAGATAAATTACACCCAGACACAGAACAAATGATCATGCTCAACACACAAACATTTGTCCTGGGTGGGAATCGCACCCACGACCTCCGGCATAGCAGTCAGGGTCACTAACCACTAGACCAACAGACCAGTCAAACCCCTTAGTCGCATAGATGGCCCAGCGACCATGTATTTGTGCGCACCACCAGGTAACATAGAAAGCTTATAACTTTGTGAGTTATGAAATTTTGTACAACGATTGTTTACACGAAAATACTAATACTAGACACGTCTTTCAAGTTTCGCATGAACTAATGTTGTATAAACATTAATAAATAATCTTTTTGCGTATGTTTGTTTTATATGAAGACTTGTAAATGGCTCTAATTGTGAGCAAACAGTAATCATTTGTTTAGAATTACTGCAAACAAAGCTTGTAAACACTAATTAATGAGAGCGTTATTGTGGCGAGTCATAAAATAAATCATAAGTTATTATTATCTGTGTTATGGGCTCACGCAACCAAAGTTAACTATGTGAAGTTATTACTATAATAATATTTCATAACTATCGCACAACGCTATTTAATCCCAAGCTAAGCAGAGCATGTGTTATGAGTACTAGACAACTGATAAACATACTTCTATATTTCTAAATACATATTATTATAAACTAGCTTTTGGCCGCGGCTTCGCCCGCGTGGCATTACTTACTTAAGGAATCGAGATAAAAGTTAGCCTATATTCTTTTCCGTGTCAAAGGCTATATGTGTGCCAAATTTCATTCAAATCCGTTCAGCCGTTTTTGCGTGATTAAGTAACAAACATCCAAACGTCCACACTTTCACATTTATAATATTAGTTAGGACTAGCTGACCCACCGAACTCCGTACCGCCCAAGAGTCAATAAAGGTAGTATATCTTTCAATATAGTCAATCGATAGCGATGAAAGAAAGCTCAAGTTACACACAATTTTAATGTATTACAATTATCTACATCGATTTTGTACATTTAATGTGATGCTCGTACATCTAATAACTTCTCAGATTAATTATATATTACTATAAATTTATCTATAAATTACACCCAGAAAAAGAACAAATGATCGTGCTCATCACACGAACATTTTACCTTGGATGGGAATCGAACGTACGACCTCCAGCAGAATAGTTATGGCTACTAACCACTGGACCAACAGGACAGACAAATAAGTAGCCACATCATCGCTTACCATCAGGTGAGATAGTGGTCAAACGCGAGCCTATCAATAATAATAAAAAAGTAAGATATAAATTAGAGTCTAAACACTGATAAAAATCGGTGAACTGCGAGTCGGACTCGCGCACCTAGGGTTTCGCACAAACTTATCTACGTAAATAAATTTCCGAATCGAGTCTCGAAGGTTTTTCCCAATGTCCAAAAAGTAATTACATATTATATTTTATGATGTAACTAAACATTTTTAGTTTTGAGACATTTTCCTACACTTATGCTAATAACCCTTATTTCTTGCCAAATTTCAGAATTCTAGGTCAACGGAAAGTAACCTATAGGTTTTGATTTCCTTGCCAGAGTCAAAATATGCGCCTAAATGGAGCATAAACGGCCATAACTTTAGGTCGCGTTGAGTCAAAATATGCACATAAACGAAGCATAACCGGCCTTATCTTTTTTTATTTCGTTGACTTAGACCTAGACCATCCAGACAGCTATACAGGTTGTCTAGCGCCATCTCTTACCCACACTGAAACAAGATTAAAACAATCTTACTTTGAACTTCATGGTAACCCCGCTGAAAGTTTCATTTTTTCACAGCTCTTTGGAGAAGTAGATTTAAATATTTGATATTCATTTCAGCTTGATACCTACACACGTTCCTGAAAAATAGGAACTTGACAGACGGACAACAAAGTGATCTTATAAGGGTTACATTTTTGCTGACTTAAATACAGATCCTAAAAGCAAATAGGTACAACATCGTCAAACAAAAATCTTCAAAAAACAGACAACACTTTATACGCATTGTCTGAAAAAAGGAAACCTTACCCGCGCGTCTTGAATGACAGATCACTCACTAGAAGTGGGCTGGGACTGTTGATAAAGTAGCGATATATCGAAATATCGATATTATTATTTGGAAATATCGATATTTATTACTAATACTCTTGGATGATAAAATAGTTTTGTTTTTTCTCACCAGTATTTATACTACAAAATCATTGTAAACTTAATCTAGTGTACTTTATTGGGGTGCGTGCTAGATAACCTCCACGTGTGCTCTCTTGCTGTTCGTCCCAGTTCATGCATGTATGCATCTGCATTTTATATGCGGCTGTATGTAGGCATTCGCTGGGAAGAACAGTGGGGGGGACGGTGCATCCTGGGCGCCACTGTAGGTGGCTCTCTTACGTGTGTCATTACTTATGGCATGGGTAGGGGAATCACTTACAGTGGTGGCGAATAATCAGCAAAACCCAATCCAAGGTGTCATACGTACCGAGCCGAGGGATGCGTGGCCAAGGGGGAGCTTGGTTCCTATCGGTGTCTCTCCAGGGAGATGGCAATCCTGGAGTAGTAATTTCGCCTTACCTGGGCAAGCGGGGCTCTGCCCAGGTGGACTGTTTATTTCCCTAGCTTCTCGTGGGAACTGTATGGATCTACACCTTTTTAAAAAAAATACTCCATCTCTGGACGATGACGAACGTCCGGAACTCTCGAGTAGTCTGACTGGGTCAATTCCCGATCTGACTGCTCTCTTGCTCGGTTCTGAGGGAGACTCCCTAGTCACCTTGGACACCGAACTCAACCCTCCTGAGCTGGAGTCGGCAAACGATGGCACGAGGCCTACTGAGATGGACTCGGAAGTGCCGTCGGGAACTGACCTCAGTCCCAGGAAACGACGGTTGACAGGAGCAGCGCGTAAGCGCCTGCGGCGCCTCAAGGCTGGCGGTATGGACCCCATTGAGGCCTACAAGCTGGTCACGGAGCGGTTGGCAAGTGCGCATACTCCTTCGACTGGTCTAATGGCCGATATGTCCTCGGGGAAGAGGCCGGTAAAACGATCCCGATCCGAGGACGAGTCGCCAAAGGATCATGTCAAAAAGACTACGCGTGTGGACGAAAAGTCAGGGTCAATTCCAATGATCCCTGATGAGCCGTCCGCAACTCAGGTCGGACCACCGCCTGAGACAAGCGCTATGTCTTTTAAGGATGCCCTAACTAACATCCGGGTGGGAATCCGTAACAAGGAGCCCATGTCGGACGCGCAATTGGGGCTCCTTTACAAGGACATATTGAGGGCGATTCTTAACGCCCCTATGCCCAAAGCCCCCGAATTCAAAATTCGAATTGAGGGCTGCACTTTCAAGCCGGGATGGCTGCAAGTCGTAATTAAAAACGACTACAGCCTGAAAGGGCTTGAAGAAAAAGTGGGGACACTAAAGCCGTGGCCAGAGGCGGAACTCTCGTTCATTAACGAGAAGGACTTGCCAAAAGCTAAGGTTGGGATCCTCCACTTCAAGACAGAAGATGTCCTGAAAACTCCAAGAGATGCCCTCAATCTCCTGGAAAAACAAAACGACCTGCAGACTGGCTTGTGGAAGGTGCTGAGCGTCAAGAAAGAAAGGGACGGAATCACGACCGCCCTCTCTATCGATGATGCCTCTGTAGAAGCCTTGCGCAAGCTAGACTGCAGGCCGCAACTAGGCTTTCGCAAAGTCTGGATTCGCATTCGCGGCGATAATACGCCGGCGAGGGCTGAGCAGGTGGCAGGAACTAGCCAATCTAGCGCAGGGATTCTGCCACCTGCTCAACACGCTCCTAGGGCGGGGCCGAGCGTCCAGGTCTCTGGTAAAACGGCAAAGCGGCAAAACGCCAAGCCGAAACCTGGAGGCCAGGGCGTCAGGAACCGCCCCCTCGGAGCACCACCGACGAAAAGGGCTACACGTCCCAATCGATCGGGAGTGGAGAGCCGACCGGCCAAACCTCGGGGCTGCCCTACAGCCCCGAAGCCAAGCGGGTCGAATAACGCCACTTAACCCACCCACCGACACAAACACACAACACTAACACAACACAAACACACCATAACACAGACACACACAAACACACAAGTGGTGCAGATCAACCTGCACCATGCCAGAGCAGCCACGGCTGTTCTGGAAAAACACTTCACACAGAAGAACCTTCACATTGCTCTTATTCAGGAACCGTGGCTGGCTAATACTAACACGGTGTCTGGACTGGGCTCTGCAGGTAAGGTCGTACACCATATCGGAGGAGTCAAACCAAGAGCGTGTATACTTTTCAATAATAATATTGATTTCTTATGCATACCAGGCCTGTGCAGCGATGACCTGATTGCAGCTTATGTTAATGTCAAGAGCGGAAATGGACGCCTCATCGTGTGCTCGGCATACCTGGACGGGACGAATACCGACCCATCCGAGGAGCTTGCAAAGGTAGTCGAGTACGCCTATGCCAACAATGCCGAGCTTCTCATTGGGTGTGACGCCAACGCCCACCATACCAACTGGGGCAGCACTGACATCAACGACAGAGGTGAGTTGCTTCATGATTTTGTACTAACTAACCGCCTCCAAATAGTTAATGAGGGATGTAAACCGACCTTTGTAACTAGATCGAGGAAGGAAGTTCTTGATGTAACTCTCGCTACTATTCACACTGCCAGGCTGATAACCAATTGGCATGTCAGTGATGAACCATCTATGTCTGATCATCGACTAATTAAATTCGCACTGAATACATCCAACATTTGCGAAACCATCACTTTTAGGGATGCAAAAGCCACGGACTGGGACTTGTACAGAATAAAGCTCCAGGATAGACTCCAAGACTTCCCTAAAACCATACGCTCCCCTGAAACATTGGATTATGCTGTTGCTCAAGTTACGGAAGCCATTACAGCCTCTTACGAAGAGAGCTGCCCTCTAAGAACTGTGAGGGATAGAAAAGTGACGTGGTGGAACAAAAAGCTCGATGTTTTAAGGGAAGAATCACGTAGGTTGTTTAATAAGGCTAAATCGACTGACGACTGGGATCGGTATCGGAAAGCTTTAACTACCTATAATAAAGAAATCCGAAAGGCGAAAAGACTGTCATGGAGGAAGTTCTGCGAGGAGATTACTAAAGTCCCTCAAGGAGCCAGAATCCACAAAGTCTTATCCAAATCGCCTACAAATCAACTGGGATTCTTAAAGAAACCAGACGGTGCCTTCACTGCATCAGCGGAAGAAACCCTGAAACTTCTGGCGTCTACACACTTCCCTGGCTCGGTGATGGCACCAGATAACATCGTACAAAATACTCCTCATATCCGCCTCACCAGGCCTTCAAATGAAGACTGGAGAAGAGCGGCGAGGTATTTTAGACCGAACAAGGTAGAATGGGCTATAGACTCATTCAAGCCAATTAAATCTGCAGGGGATGACGATGTCTTCCCAGCTCTTCTGCAGCAAGGGAAGACTATTCTCATCCCTATTTTAATCAAAATCTTCAGAGCAAGCTTTGCCTGGGGATATATACCAGAGAAATGGACTATGGTTAAAGTCTGTTTTATCCCAAAGGCAAGAAGGTAAGAAGGACTACTCTCAACCAAAGTCCTTCAGACCAATAAGCCTTACCTCCTTCCTACTCAAGAGTATGGAAAAGGTTATTGACGAATGCATCAGGGATGGACCATTAAGGGATAACCCTCTGCATCCGAAGCAACACGCTTACCAAAAAGGAAAATCTACAGAAACTGCTCTGTTAGAACTAACAGACAGGATCGAAAGGGCTTTGGAAGATAAACAGATAGCCCTATGTGCTTTCCTTGATATTGAAGGAGCTTTCGACAACGTCACCATAGACGCCCTTTCCAAGGGAATGAAGGCGAAAGGGATTGACGAAACAACTACTCGTTGGATCGAATTCATGCTCCTCAACAGAACTATCAGTGTTACCTTACACGGAACTACAAAGAGCTTCAAAACAACTAAAGGGTGCCCGCAAGGAGGCGTTTTATCGCCACTTCTATGGCTACTCGTTGTTGACCAATTGCTGGTTGAAGCCTCTACAAGAGACTTAGATGTACATAGCTATGCTGACGATGTGGTGGCTTGTGTTGTCGGCCCCTGTCACAGCACGGTATCATCTATACTACAGAGATCTCTGAACATTATTAACACATGGTGCACAGAAAACAATTTATCGGTTAACCCGAGTAAAACAACAATAGTCCCCTTTACTAGGAAGCGTAAGTTGGACAAACTTGTAACGCCCACTGTAAAGGGGACTCTCATACCATTCTCCAGCGAAGTCAAGTACCTGGGCGTAACTATCGACCAGAGACTGACCTGGAACACTCACATTAACAATGTGATCCAAAAGGCTAAAATAGCTTTAGGAATATGCTGTCGCTTAGCAGGGAAGAAATGGGGCTTAAACCCTAAAATCGCCGTGGTTGTACACCGCCATAGTCAGGCCGATAATAACGTATGCCTGCGTAGTATGGTGGAGGAAAACAACTCAAGTGACAGTCATTAACAAACTTAATGGTTTGCAGAGACTTGCATGCCTCATATCAACAGGGGCCATGTCCACAACCCCAGGAGCTGCTCTAAATGCCCTGCTTAACCTACCGCCACTTCATCTATTCATTGCGAAGGAGGCGAAGGCAAGCATGTACAGAACAAACAGCACTGGCAAAGCAAACTGGCGCTCTCAAGCACTGAGATCGCTACACGAATCAGTACTTGAACACGATCAACTAGCTATGACAACAGACGTCATGCTTCCACAGTGTAATTTCACAAGGAATTACACAGTGGAACTGCCGAGCAGAGAGGATTGGTCAAACAACCTCATCACTTGCAAGGCTGGAAGCCTGATCTGGTTTACAGACGGGTCCAAAATGGGTGAGAATGTAGGATGTGGAATATTTGGCATTAGCCCGAAATTCAGCAAAAGCTTGAATCTGGGTAAACATGCTACCATATTCCAAGCGGAGGTATACGCCATTATAGAATGTGTGGAGGCCAACCGTCAACGAAACTACATAAATCAATTAATTCTGATTTACTCAGATAGCCAGGCAGCTCTTAACGCCTTGAACTCGAATACTTTAAATTCGAAACTGGTAAAAGACTGCGTTAACAAACTGAATGACCTGGGGCAAAGGAATAAAGTTATTCTGAGATGGGTACCAGGTCATTCTGGAATCAACGGCAACGAAAAAGCCGATGAACTTGCACGGGCTGGGGCTCAAGGTCATCAGATAGGTCCAGAACCCTTCTGTGGTATCTCAAAGAACCAGGCCATGCAGACCCTTAAGGGCAACTTATTTGGCGATTCAAAAAAGAACTGGTTGGTACAACCAGGTCTGCTACACGCCAAATCTCTCATAGAAGGCTACTCACAAAAACGAACTGCCGAGCTTCTTGAGCTTAGCAGGACGAACATCTGTGCGATAGCCCGCGCCTTAACCGGCCACTGCAAACTAAACAGGCACCAATTTCACATGAAACTGAGTGACACTGATGTTTGCCGGTACTGCAATCAGGAGAGGGAGACGCCTAAGCACCTCTTGTGTGAATGCGGGCCCCTTGTCCACAAACGCAGTGTCCATCTGGGCCGACACATTATTCGCCCGGAGGAGATTAAAACTCTAAAAGCTAGGAGTATTCTAAATTTCTTGGAAGCCTCCGGGCTAAAAGAGTTACTCTAACAAGGTGGCGAGTCACAATAGATCTTTTAGGTCGCAGTGACTACATCCCCTACACTATGGGTGATGCATAGCCCCTTATCTTCTAAATAATAATAGTGTACTTTATTAACACTACTATTATTCATTTATTATTGTTTTTTCCTGTTTTAGTTAATTTATGATTTTCTGCATCTGTAGCGTCTGAACGAATTCCTTCTACAATCAATCTTTTAGTGCCTAATAATCGTAGTAATCAAACAGCTGAACATTTATAACAAATATTTTTAAAAACTTTTACTGAGAAATATTGGTACCTACGCATAAATGTTTTATTAAAAAAATAATTAGTAATTTCATACATTTTAAATTTAATTTGTTTAATAAATATCCTGAATTATAAACTGAGTAAACTATTTTTGAGACGAGTTATGATTGTTTTTTTAAGACAAAGCCTATAAAATAAAATCTATTATTTTTAGATATATTAAACTTTAAAAATATCGATATATCGAGAATCCGATATTTTTAAAAATATCAACAGCCCAAAAGTGGGCGACAACCCTCACTCGCCTAATCCGAACCGTCGAACTCAAGCGTCACTAAGAGGTACTTGAACGACACTAGAAGTACCATGAAGTGCCGTAAGATGGAGCTGTAGTGCCGTAGTGCCATCGGCGGTGCTGGAGCATGGCCTATCTCTCCTGGAGATCATCTTAACCAGCTTTAAAGCGAGATAAAAGGATGCTGTGCTGTGTATAATATATTATTTGGTGTTTAAGATATTGTTAAGCACGTTTTTACATTAAAGCAGGGTGTTTTTTAAATGAAATTTTCAATGAGCGTCTAGTCAGTGAATGTTAATGCGGTACGAGGTCTAATATGCCTCGTATGCGTCTACTCTGCGGTGCGATTAAGGCCCTTGCTCCCATTTAGTGTCATAAAACATTGGCTTTACTAGGTTAAAAGATTTGAAAAAACAAAAAAAATATATAGATCTATATATATCAACAATATATTTTCTCGTATGACAAATACTTTTGCCAAAAAAAAATTTGACAACTTGATATTTTTTTCACTTGTTTTCCCTACTTAAACGGTTTTGATCTTTAAAAATATTTTTACACAAAAAAGTGACATTCACCAACTCGCTCTGGGCCCGCGTGGTGGATCCGCGCCTTGGTTGAGGCCATGGTCCGGAGCGAGGCGGAGTGGCAGGCGGTCGCCGACTTCTGCGAAGCAGTAATGCTCGCAAAGGAGGAGGCCGACCGCATCAGGTAACGGCGCTCTCGCCGCCGCCGGGATTCCGATCTTGATTTCCAGCCACCGTAGGCGCGGGCTTGCGGACAGTGAGCAATGGGTAGCTCGCTGTCCGACAGTCCGGTAACTGTCCGGACCAAGCCCAAGTCGTCGACGGCGCGCACTGTTCCCGCGCGCCGAAAGGGAACTCGAGCCGCGGTATGAAGGCACGAAGGAACGGGGTGGGTTTTTAGTCAGTAAGAGTCTGACACTATCTCCCGCTCCGCCCAAGAGCGAGGATTGTCATTGGATGATTTTCCCACCATAAAAAAGTCTTTCAGTGTTCCCACTGCTGTGACTCAGGCCGAGGAGTTCTTTGAGAGAGAATGGGCGGTAATCCACCCAGCGAGCTTTTTTTTTTGGTGGGGAAAATCATCTAATGACAACCCCCGCTCTTGGATGGAGCGGGAGATAGTGTCAGACTCTTACTGACTAAAAACCCACCCCGTTCCTTCGTGCCTCATACCGGGGCTGAGCTATCTCTCGAAAAACACTGAAAGGCTGATTAGATTATGCTTATGCTAATCTGGCAGAATAAACATGTATTCTTAATGCGTTAATCTTGAGTTAAAATAAAATTTATTCGCTCGTAATTAAACGTGCCAAAAAGCCTTCAAAGGCCAAAAGTCTTCTCACTAAATTCAATTATCTTAAATTCCATTGTCTCGCTCGTGTTCCATTCATACGTCTACGACGTGTGACTCGTCTTAGCGTAATGAGATCTCTAATTTGTCTCCCAAAGATTTATATGATCGTTACACGTGTTATATGTTACCTCTCGTAATGAAAGAACTCTTTAGTCGTAATGAGCGCCTGGTACTTGAGGGTGAAACATTGAATTATTATTTCAAGAATTGTCGTTTCTTTTCTTATTAGGGTTCCGTATGTCAAAAAGAAAAAACGGAACCCTTATAGGATCACTTTGTCGTCTGTCTGTCAAGACACTCAAGACCCTTTATCTCGGTATCGAGACGAAATTAAAACAATATGTATATTTAAGACTGCGATCCCTTGAAGCTCTAAAAAATCAAACATCTAAATTAACGAAAAAAAGATACGGCCGTTTATGCTGCAAAAAAGGTATATTTTCGAGACTCTCAAGGGAATCCTGAAATTTGGTATAAAGCAAGGTTTTATAGCAGTAATAATAATAGTATAGAAATAAATCTGCAAACAGTAATTTTGTTTTTATGTCACAAAGATAAACTTTTTGAGCGATTCGGACAAATCTTCGAGACTTCATTCGGAAAATTAACTATTTACATAAATAAGTTTGTAAGGAACCCTCAGTGCGCGGGTCCGACTTGCTCATGGCCATCTTTTTTTTTTTGATATCTAATGATCTCGGCTTGGATACTCAGTCTTTTAAGCCATGTCTTCGTATGGATAATTAATTTGTTTGGTATCAAGTCAACCTTCTCGGCAAACTTCGCTGAGGTAGTCAGCACTACAATGAAATTCTCAGCTCCATTTCACCGAGGTCGCGCCTGTTTCAATGATTCCACATATTGTCCAGTTGCGCACACACGTGAGATACACAACTACAACAACTTTACATCACAATATACACTAAGAATCAATTTGCGAATAATTAAATAAGCCTCTGAACTTCGTTCGACAAAATCCCAACAAAAACTCTCAAAATGTTAGTTTACTTTCTTATAAAAGAAAGATAATGCGTATCTTTTTTGAATAAAAAAAGATATTGTTTTAAAAGATGGACAGCCGAATAAAATGCTAAGCTTGGATTAGCATAATCCTATTTTAATTTAACTTGAAGTAAACCAGGACACGTTTTTGGGTTTATCTTCGGCGGCGATTCAGTTTAGTGTTGTTTTTTGTAACAAAATAAGTAAGTTCCTAAATCTACACTAATATTATAAAGAGGTAAAGTTTTTTTTTTGTTTGTAGGAGTTAATATCAGAAAAAACTGGTCCGATTGCAAAAAAAAATCCACCGTTAGAAAGCTGCTTTATTCCTGAGTGACATAGGCTATTTTATGTACGCGGGCGAAACCGCGAGCAAAAGCTAGTAAAATATGATAAACGTAAAATTATGGTGATTTGTATCTCCTGCCGGAGACGGTACCGGCGTCGAGAGTCACAGAACAACTACCGATCATCGTAGCTGTGGGTTTATGGGATGCGAACCATGGGTAGCTCGCCATCCGACCGCCCCACGGCACGTTGTGTTGCAAGCGCACCTCAAAGAAATGTCAGCTTCAGACATCCCCACCCTTAGGCGGAGCGGAAGATAGTTTCAGACTCTTAGGGCCCTTTTCCTGTGACGCGTTTTTTCGCCCGCACGCGGTTCTCGTCCGCATGCGGGTGATAGCACGCTCCGGGTCACACGCAAGACAAAGATTTCGTTTGCTGCTGCAATGTTGTGCGTGTCGCCAGTGGGTAAACTTGTTTGCGATATATGCGGACTATGAGCATGCGTGCAACCCGCTTCACAGTAAAAACAACACTGAAGACAGAAGATCACCGCCCGCATCCGGATAGCGCGCACGCGGGCTGCGCGCCCGCAGCCAATCCGCGTTCCACGCGCGTGCTAGCCGCATGATAGGAAAAACATGTATCAAATAATAGGATGCGGGCAGTCCGCATGCGGACGAGAACCGCGTGCGGGCTAAAAACGCGTGACAGGAAAAGGGCCTTTACTGACTAAAAAACCCACCTCGTTGCTTCTTGTCTTTCATACCGTGGCCGAGCCTCCCTCGGAAATAGACCTTTGGCCCCAGTAGGCTTCAACCCACCTGGGCCCATGCTATACTGATACTGATCAGAATTCGTCATCTTTCCCATTATTTTTGGTCGGCGCAACACGTTCTTTTCTTCCATTCTGTCCTGTCACCCGTCATACTATCACCAACTCCCTTTTCTTTCATATCACTTCTCAAACAATCCATCCATCTTTTCTTTGGCCGCCCTCTCCCTCACCACCCATCCACATGTATACTCATAACTCTTTTAGTGGCATGCGTTTCATCTCTATCAGAATTATGAAATATTTAAATGATTCACCCTGTATAAATAGATACAGTATGATTTTAATATCGCACTAGTTTATAAATTTATATTTCTAGTTAATAAAAATAAACAATATCATACGACTAGTGGTACGGTCAGCAACAAAGTTTGTTTTTATTAAAATACTAGCTTTTACCCGCGGCTTCGCCTGCGTGAAAAAATTAGCCTATGTCCGTCTCCAGGGTCCCAACTATCTCTGTACCAAAATTCATCAAAATCGGGTTTGCCATTTAGCCGTGAAGTCGTAACAAACAAACAAACAAAACTCACTTTCGCTTTTATAATATTAGTAAGGATTATTTTCTTCAATATAAATAGAGAAATATAGATGTTTCAGAATTTCGTGTAGTCAAAAATATCCTCATCAATTCAGCCGAAAGATGTCCACTGTTGGATATAGGCCTCCTCCAAGTGTCTCGCATCTATCAGATTACCGCGACCGTTATCAGGTCATCGATCCACCTTGTGGTAAGCCTTCCGAAGCTGCGTCTTCCGGTACGTAGTCACCACACCAGAACCTGTCGGCTCCCTCGACCGTCTGTTCTGCGAGCGATGTGCCTTGCTCACTGCTACACTTATGGCCTTAACGCCCAATCGGTGCCATAAAACAGTGACTTTCTGAAGCCTGCTCCTCGATAACGGCTAAGTCAATAGATTAAAAAAAAAAAAAAATACATGCTTATTATAAACTCATGTACAACATTATCAACAGATGATTTTAATGTGTGACTAATATTTTTGCCAAAAAATACCGTGTACATCGAGGGACTGGAACAATTTGCCTGCTGCGATCTTCCCATCCAATTATAATTTAGTGTCTTCAAGGCTATCTATGTGGATAGGCCCTTAACTCATCGAATGCCGCACTTAGAGACAATAGAAAGACAATTGCTTATGTCGAACTGTGTAACTTAAGACTTTCAAAAGGTTAATAAACTAGTGCGCCTCACCATTAATGATTGCATCACTGCTTACCATCATGCGATCGCAGTCAAACACTAATTTATATCATTAAAAAAATTAAGGACGTTTGTACGAGCTACGTCGGCGACCTTGGTTCTCTTGTGGATATATTCATTCCTGATGCGATTGCTCAAGGAAAATGCAAGATATTCTTCTAATTAATTAATAATTGGCAAGCGTCGTTGCTGCTAACTGTACACTACTATAAATACCCCTGTCTATGGGCGTCACCTATCACCGCAGTGAGCTGCGCGTGCGTCATTTTCTGTAATTTATCACGTATTATAGAAGATTTTTTTAAATAATTTCTACATGTAATTTGTGTCTAGATATTTTATGAAATTGTCTAGTTTTTATATGATGACTGTTTGCCTGTCTGGTTATTTTGACGTACAAAAATATTCTGGTTCTTTACCGTTCGATCGGAGCTCTCCGAAAGTTGCTTGCAGTTTGTGAGTCGTTTGTGGCTTCTCACGGTCTCATATATAATGTTAAAAAATCTGTTTTTATGGTTTTTAAATCGGGTCTCAAGAGTCCACCTGTACAACCACTTTTTCTCAATGGTGAGAATTTAAATAGAGTATACCGTTTCAAGTATCTTGGACATTGGATTACCGATGATTTAAAAGACGATGTTGACATGGAGAGGGAACGCATAGCATTGTCAGTTCGGGCGAATATGTTGGCTCGCAGATTCTCCCGTTGTACAGACGCAGTCAAAATTACTTTATTTAACCTTTCGAATGTCTTAAGTTACACAGTCCGACATAAGGTAATTGTCTTTCTATTGTGTCTCTAATTACGACATTCAAAGAGTTAAGGCGTATTGTACCTCTCTGTACACGGGAAGTTTATGGGCTAACAACACCCTGAGAGCATACAATGCTCTGCCTCTGTCCAATTCAACAACGCGTTCAGGGCGCTGTTGCGACTTCCACGTTTTTGTAGTGCATCAGCAATGTTTGCTGAAGCGCATACAGATAGCTTCGCAGGTATCTGGCGCAAAAAGACCGCTTCTTTCATAAGTCGGCTGCGTGGAAGTCGTCACAGCATCCTGAGTGCCATAGCTAGTAGACACGATTGTCCACTAATGTGGAAATTAGTACAGCGGACAAAGTCGCTGCTTACTATTAGTTATTAATATTACTGTAATAAGATGGATCTCAGTTATCTGATTAAATAAATTATATTATTATTATTATTTACCTGTTCAAATAAAAAGTTGATAACATGCGAAGGCACTTACCACACTTTTAATGTTATCTGTTTTAATTATTCTTATCATAAACTGGACTACATAGAAGCCTACCAGGTACTAGTTAGCAGCACGAATTGCAGAGCAATCAAATGCTTACCTGGAACAATAAAAAACATAATTTTATTAATTTGTTACACTTTCATCTTTTGATTAGTGCCGCCCCGCCCTTTCTTCGCTCGGGTGCAAATTAAATAAATGTACAAAACTTCCTCGTTTATTGCATTTTGTATTAGTGAAGACAGCATCAAAATTCGTCGCGTGGTTTAGGAGTTAGTAAATAATTTTACAGGATGCATTTTGAAGAGTGTGCGCAGAAATTATATGTATGTACCATCGCGGCCATTTCTGCCTAATCACTTAAAAAAAAATCGCTTGAATCCTGCGGCGCGGCTCCAAACCAAACCCTTTGAAGTTTTCGTTTTGAGGGCAAGCAAAAATGAACTTAACGGTGGTCAGGCGAAAAATGTCTTTGAAGGTACATACGGCGAGTCTCCATCCTTACGATGTTAACACTACGGTCCAGACTAAGCGCGTCGCCTCGTTGTAACGCGTACCTCGAAGGACTGGAACAATTTGCCTGCTGCGGTCTTCTCGTCCGATTATAATTTAGGTGTCTTCAAAGCTAGAGTGAATAGGCTCTTAATAACTAGTGCGCTTCACCACCAACTCTTGCATCATTGCATTTTTACGCATAGAATATTTTTCGGATTGAACTATTTTTTTTCAAATAAACAGTCATTAGATTACAGACAACCTATTTTTACTGACTGTACTTTGTATCTTTTTGCTTTGTATTTTTAAGTCGAAACAAATACCAGTGGTATTAATTAGTTCTTGGTATGGTATTAAATCAACAAAATTTAGGTGTAAAATTGTTTTTATTTTTTAATCTATTTGCAAAATAAATATCATTTGTAAAGAGTATATCAATTTAAATGCAATCTTCATGACTCGGCCATGATAGGCGATCGCGTGCTCGATCACATGTGTTTATCTCGTCAGTTATACAAGCGACGATGACGTCACCGCCCGCTATTAATATCGGCGCGTGAGTTGATCGATACGAACTTTAATTAACGGATCAACTAGAGTTAGAACGTGGATATGTTTATTAAATTGTGCTTCTAATCAAATCAGTTTGGTGCAAACATATCGTGCAAAGATTGGAATAAAAATTGCCACTAGAAAAAATATTAAAAAAAACAATTAATGTTTTAAATTTTTTTTGTTTGTTTGTTTGTTTTGAACTTAATAATAATATTTGAACTTAATAATATGTTTATTCAGGGTAAAATTTGGTAAAATGGTTACATAAAATCTTAAAAGTAATTACAAAGGTAAATGCTATGTGCCTGTACTAGGATAAACCCTAAAAAAAAACAGTAGGATAAATTAATATATTTCTACGCCTCAGGGTAAAACATAGAGGATCTACCTATCTTTAACCTCACATTCTGTTGTAATCTGAACTATGTTTACAAAACATTTTGGATTCACATTCATTGTGTGTACAATTAAGAAGTGGAATTCCCTGCCAGGGTGTGTGTTTCCTGATAGCAACAACCTGGGGATCTTTAAGTCAAGAGTGAATAGGTTACTTCTAGACAAGCGTGCTCCATCGTCGACCACATTGTTGCTTTCCATCAGGTGAGATGGTGGTCAAGCAGGAGCCTATTCATCAGCTCCTTAGACTGTTTCCAATTTTTTTGGGATGGGCTCTAACCGGATGCGGCTGAATGCCCGTGTGGAGCGACACGATCCAGTTACTGAGCAAAACACGATACTTCTTGGATATACTGATTGTCAGTCTTTCCGGCGTCTGACTACCTGTGACGATTGTCAACGATGTACGAATGACAACCGGGGCCAACGGTTTTATTATTTACTAGCTTTTGCCCGCGCGGCTTCGCGCTCTTCCCTACCCCACCCTACTCTGCCCTACTCTACCCTACTCCACCCTACTTTACCCTACTCTACCCTACTCTACCCTACTCTACCCTACTCTACCTTACTCTACCTTACTCTACCCTACACTACCCTACACTACTCTACACTACCTTACACTACTCTACACTACCCTACACTACTCTACACTACCCTACACTACCGTACACTACCCTACTTTTTTTTTCCATAATAATCTTCTCCTCACAATAACGAACACAACGAATTAGCGAAATCGGTCCAGCCGTTCACGCGCGATGGCGTGACCAAGGAAATAGGGATTCATTTTTATATATATAGATTTATCTGCACTAATATTAGAAAGAGGCCAAGTTTGTTTTATTTGTTTTTATGTTTTTTTTTTTTTGTTTGTAGGAGGAAATCTCTGAAATTACTAATCCGATTGCTGCAATTACTTCACCGATAGAAAGCTGCTTCATTCCTGGCTATATTTTATTTACGCGGGTGAAGCCGCGGGCAAAAGGTAGTAAATTATAAATGCAGTTTAGCGACTTGTATCAGAAAGTACTAATCTAATTCCACAGGTATTTCCTCACTCGATGTACCAGGGTGACATGAGTGGACAGGTGGTCGTCTGATGTATCGCGCGCATTAACTCAGCATCGCGAACTCACGAGACTAATTAGGTACCGTCTAATTATAGGGAGACTAGTTCTAGACGCAGATTTCTGTTAAAATCTGTACTGAAAATTATGAGTAATTAATACAATTTTCGAAAAGAAAGTTGGTCTACCAGACGGTAGAAAAACCGACTAAATGCGAGTCGAACTTGCGCGCGAAGGATTTTTAATACCAATGTCAATACGACAATATACACTGTGGTGTTCACTAAAATCACTAGTTAGGGATTTAGGTTTATAGTAAATGAAACAACCAAATTGTCAGTAAGTAGGCAAACCCGAGCAGTGACGTGTAGTCGAGAGCCCAGTCGGATCGCATCTAATCGTAACGTCCTGCTTGACTTGACCTACATTTAATGTGTATACCACATCTCTTCCTTTTTATAAAATGATTTACATTTCAAGCATAGTTACAATATTTAGCACTTAGATTATAATTTACAAAAATCGCTAGTTTGGTTTTTGAAGTACAATAATTATATTACAATATTTATCACACTTAGATTATAATTTACGAAAATCGCTAGTTTGTTTTTTTGAAGTATATTTATATATTTAGGATTTTTAATGTGTATCCCACATGTCTTCCTTTTTATAAAATTATTTAGATTTTAAGTGCAATTATAATATTTAGATTTTCAAATGAATTGCGTTTAACACATTTTACTATGTTTTGTAGTTAAACACAATTTGAGAAGTTCCAAAACAACAATATTCAATTTTTTTTTTATAGACCCAAATTGAAAAATTTCAAAATGAAGATATTTATTTTGCATTTATTTTTTTTACTTTTACTCGATTTTTTTTTTTGTTTTTTGTCTAGATGAGGCCTGTGTTTCCTAGCTGACTGCTCTGAGAAGAAACACAGAAACAAACTCAGAGGTCAAAGTCTCTTTCAAAATCCACTGTAATGTAATGATCTAATCATTAGAACTGTGTATCTACACAGTTTTGTAGTGTCTGAGATGATCTTTTGAATAAAGAACCACACAGATTTGAGTACATTTAGCATTTGTATTAGGCTTACAAATAAGCCTTTAATAATGTAGTATTATTATTTAATTTTTGAAGAAGCGTATCCAATGCTTCCTACTTTCTATATGCTTTAAATTGATTTAAATTGAAGGTGATGCTTCATACTCGGTGGTCTTATGGTGGTCTCTATTAGTCTGATGTTCCTCATGTTCTTTTGTCCAGTTCCGAAGAGGTGAGGCGTATCGTTGTTTTATTTTTATGTTTTGATTATTATTATTTTTTGTGCCTAACTGCTTATTTTGGAAGTATGGTACAAAGGTAACATAAATCGATTAATTTTCTTGTAGGCTTCTTTAATATCTCGACTTGGATATTTCTTAAGGTCTGATGTCCATCTATTTTTGCTTTGACTGTTTTTTAATTCCGGATTCGGAATTCAGTAGGTACTTATTAAAACGCTATTATTTCTCGTTTAATACTGTATAACCTTGATTACAGATTGACTACCGTTATCAGATGTTCTTTTTTTTTTTTTTTCTTTGCTCCACATTATGAGTTACTCTTGTATTGTGTGTTTACAGAAATGTAAATTTCCATGCACATGACTCTCAGACTCAGAACAACATCTGTAAGCCAATTTAAAATTTGCGCCTTCGAAATACAATACATTTTAACTCTATTAGGTATTTTGTTCTATTTAGAAGTTTTACGATTCCACTTGTGAGTTATAAGAATCAGCAATTGGTTTCTTTTACCTTAATATGACGCAATTATGTTATTTGGTTTCGATTTTAGCCTAAATTTAATATTCAATGAACTTATGTTTGTGCCTTTTTTTTTTTTTTTTTTTTCTAGTTCTTTGGTTTTTGTTTCTGTGCTAAGGAATCAGTATATGACCTAAGCTTTATTAGTTTTTTTTTTTTTTATTAGTTAGTTGGATTTCGAAATAAGTGAGTACTAGGTACATCAATTAGTATTACTGGCTGGCCTTTGACTTGGATGTGCTCTGGCAGTTAGAATGTCATGCATGCTCACATATTTTGCTGATGATGACTCGGTTTCCTTCAGAAGAGTTGAGCTGAATTGTGCTAGTACACGAGTCATAGTTAGGACAGGTCATCTCGCAATTAGGCTTGTCATTATGTAATTGCCATGATTGGTTTTCATTATTTGTATTTGTATTTTTAATACGGATATTTTAAATGTATGCATTATCGATATAAGTAATTATTTATTGATCCAAGTGTCCGTAGAGCTTCTTGTTTGTTCAAAATGCAAATTTGTATTGAATTCAAATCAATTCATGAATTCAATTAGATACACGAACTATACTTTGTTTTAGTCTGACAGAGTTAATTTTTTTACATCTGTCAGATTCTGTCTCCAAAGTTAACAGAACTATAGTTAGTTCTAGTTGGGTACGATTGTACGATCTCTTGTCATTATAGCCAAGGGATATTTTTTTTTTAAACCCATTGATTTTTAGGGTTGAAAGTTGTAGTTAAATTATTCAATGAAATTGATCCAGAAAACATTGAATTTCATCAACATTTCCATTTGAAAGTCAGACTGACTTATTATTAACTAGTTTGAAACCTGATGGCACTGAAGTTTCAATTGATATACAATATTTCATTTTTGTTTATTGTAACTTTATAGTTGTTTAAATACTTACGGGTTTCTGGAAATTATTTAACAACGCATCACAAATTAACTTAAAAGTGCTGCGAGCGTTTATTTCTAATTCTTCCAGTCTTTTTTTTATGTTATATCACTATGTTGTAAGTAAAGTCAACAATTCCTTTGCTATGGCACTATATCTTTTTCAACTTTTTATTTTTTATTTTTAGTTGAATGTATAGCATTTACTGATTGACTTCTTAAGTATTTATGAACTTTGATTTGAAACATGTACAATTGTACATAGAGTTTCTTCCTTATGGTACTATAGATATCTTTTTCGACTTTTTTTTTTTTTTTTGTATAGCATTTACTGATTGACTTCTTAACTATTCATGAACTTTGATTTAAAACACGTACATAGCGTTTTAAGTAATACTACGCTAGTACTTATTATATTTATCTAGGTCGGCAGATAAATACGTATACCATCATCAGCATTGATATTTTAGTATAATATTATTGATCATTAGGCATCCGGGATCACCAGAGGTACCCAAAAGATGAAATATTGTTTTATTTACAAGCCAGGTCCTATAAAGTTTGTCTAGCTCGTCTTTTTGCTATTATTTTTTTATGCTATTAGGAATCAAATAGCCGTTGGACTTTTGTTGTTAAGTTGGCAATTGAATTCAGATCAAAGCCTTTTTTAAATTTTTATAATAGGTTTCTTAAAACATTTTTGTGACCATAGGTTTTGCTAGTAATACTTTAGAGCTATTTTTTTTTTATCTGTATATCAAATAACTCTTGCACTTTATTATTGTATAGCACGTGACCATCAATTCCAATTGTTAAATTTTCATCGACGCAACGTGGCAAATTAGATAAGTAGGTGTGAACCTACCTACCATTTATGTGCTAGATGTTTTGTTTAGTACTTTGTTTTTTAACATTTTTACTTTATTGTTATCATTTGACGAGAGGCAGAATTTTCTCTTTTATTGACTCTCGTTTCGCGTTATTCTGCAAATAATACTCAAAAAACCTAATTATGCCATTTGCATTAATTATAGGGCATTAACTGAATTTTCATCAATTGCTCGAACTTATAATCATTTTGAGATTGCCACAATTTACATGACAGGCTTGATAGCAACCAAATTCATTGTTGTTATTTGACAAGAGGTTGGTACGAGTCTCTTTATGCCATTTGCGTTAATTATAAGGCGGGCATAACTGAATTTTCATTAATTGCTCGAACTTTAAGTAATCACTTTTGTGATTACGAATTTTCATGACATGCATGATAGCATACAACTCATTGTTATTATTTGACACGAGGTTAGTGCCTTTTTTTCTTATTTGTCCTTGTTTTGCAGTGTTTCTGGAAATATAATTTGAAAACACGTTAGCAATAGATTTACAGGAAAGGTACTTTTATCACGTTTGTGATTTTAATTGCCGCATGGGCAACAGTTTTTTGTTCAGTGTCAACTCCATTATGGCAGGTACTTATTGCACTTTGACTCTGGCTATCGTGGATTAGCTCAATGGCGGGATTGCTGTTTTTAAAGGGTTATGATTTTTCATTGTGATAATCTTCCATATTCTTTAGGGAATTTAATCCAGAACTAAATCTACAATTCAAACCATATTTGAACTAGAATCAAGAATTGTACCCACAATTCAAATAAGTTTTTTTTTTCATCTTATTCTTGTTTTTAACTAAAATGCAAGAATAATATAGGTACACATCACATCGTTAATTTATTTATAACCCTGAATTGATTGTAGCCAGCTAAGATAAGAGCTCTATGGGCACTGTTCCTATAACATTTAAATAAACAAACTTTAGCTAGCAAGTCGCACAAGGGTCCATTAATAGGTACCTGCGCCGGAGTGCCGCGCCATGCTACTCAGCAAAACGGCCACTTGAAATAGAGATTGAAGAACCAACCACATCGGGGCGTTATAACGTGTGTGACAAATTCTTTGTTTGATGGATAAAGCCAGTGCAAAATGTATTTTATTTAATTAGCCTTAAGGATTTTATGACACTTATTTAGTTTTAACTATACAGTGATACCTAGCCAGGCATCATATTGCTTCGAAGTATCGAAGTGGTAATTGGCGTTAAAACTGGTACTTGACGATAATCACGTTGGCACATTTCATTTTGGGATCTAATAATATCTTTCGATAAGATTAGCATCTATAAGTAAACGTGTTATCGCTGGAAATTTTGATCGAATATTTTTATTTTGTTTCGATCATTTAACGAACACTCGTTGGTACTGATCATTTAACGAACTCTCGTTGGCACTTTTATTTCGATATTATGTAGCCACAAACGAATTTGGTCAACAAACATTGTATTTGGAATTTTTATTTATTTTCGAAATGTAGGGACATTTTGTAATTTTGTATGCCCTAATCACATTCCGATATAGTATACGGTACCGTTTATGTATTAAATGACGAAATGATTTCATCGATTTATATTGCGCATCTCTCAGCTAATCACTGACGCAGATCGCTCATACATAGCTAAATAACGACCAAAATATGGACATTTCTATGAAACTAACACTTACTGAATTTCAATTTAATGTAGAAAACGGTCACTTATTTTTATTTTTTCTTTCAAAGCACTTTGTGCTGTAAAATTATACTTTTCTTGCTGATATATGAAATATTTACAGAATTTCACTCAGGTATCGGTCACTTATTTTTTTTTTTTTAAACACTGTGCTGTAAAAATTAATTTTGTTGCTAACCAATATCCGTAAGTAGTACATTATTTAAATTAAGATCACTTTACTTACTGCGCTTTTACTCGTCGCCAATGTGGTGTTCACTAAAATCACTAGTTAGGGATTTAGGTTTATAGTAAATGAAACAACCAAATTGTCAGTAAGTAGGCAAACCCGAGCAGTGACGTGTAGTCGAGAGCCCAGTCGGATCGCATCTAATCGTAACGTCCTGCTTGACTTGACCTACATTTAATGTGTATACCACATACACTATACAAGGTGTAAGGGACAGCTCTCCACAAACTTTAAGGGCTTGCTCAGTAGACGAAACTGAACTACCTTCCACAAAATTTTTTTTCAGGAAACGTAAAAAAAAATCGGCCTCGCCATACAAATTGTCCAATCAAATTTATCATTTTGTATGGTGACACTGATTTTTTTTTTCGTTTCCTGAAAAAAATTTTGTGGAAGGTTGTTCAGTTTCGTCTACTGAGCAAGCCCTTAAAGTTTGTGGAGGGCTGTCCCTTACACCTTTTATAGGGTGACTGGTAATTAGTGTACGATACTTAAACACGTGATTGTGCTCATGATAACCAACAACTTTTACTATGGGAACAAACCACGTGTAAATAAAAATTGTTGGTTATCATGAGCACAATTACGTGTTTAAGTATCGTACACTAATTGCCAGTCACCCTATATTAGGTACTAGCTTTTGCCCGTGTACATAAAATATAGCCTATGTCACTCAGGAATAAAGCAACTTTTTATCGGAGAAAAAAATTTAGTAATCGGACCAGTACTTTCAGAGATTACCTCCTACAAACAAAAAAAAACTTCTTTTTAATATTAGTGTAGGTAGATATGTAGGTATGTATTTAGAAATATATAACTACATATGTTTATCAGTTGTCTAGTACTCATAATAACACAAGCTCTGCTTAGCTTGGGACTAGATCGCGTCGTGTGAAAGTCGTGGAATATAATTATATCAACAATAAAAAAAACAAAAAAAAAATTATATTAGGTACTTGTCCGTATCTCAGAAAGCACGGCAAGAGTTTGATCATAGGCAAGACTTTTTTATTTTTTATTTATTTATAGCTTTATTGCACACCTTAGCTTATTACAGCTTATTTTATTATTATTTTTTATTATTGATAGGCTCGCGTTTGACCTCTATCTCACCTAATGGTAAGTGAAGATGTGGCCGACGAGTAACATATTCACTCTTGACTTAAATACTCCTAGGTTGTAACTAACAGGCAACACAGACTCCGATTTGTTTTAGTTCTTCAGTTTGTCTACTTCAGCGTTTTATCTGCGGTCGTAAGTCCGACAACACGACGATATAATGTTAATTAGCCGATCGGAGCGTGGAGGCCAAGTATTATTAGCAGACACAAATATGAGGACACACAGACTGACACACTGAGATTTCGCACATCGTAAATTAGGATACATTAACTAGATTTGTGGGAGAGTCACCGTGGGCCGAAAGTAAAGGGATCCTGAAGGAGTACGGGTGGGTTTTAGGGCTACGTTTCACCGAGACTCCATGGCGGCGCGACCAGTCGCCGCTACCAACAAAATGTAACTACCAAGCTCTATAGAGAGTTACTCACCTGGTGTCTTGAATTAAATTACAAAAAGTAAAACGCCTGCCTATTTAATGACTTTCCATGTTTAAAAAACGGTCAAGTGCGAGTAGCGCAATGAAAGTTCCCTACAAACTTAATGGTTTATTTAGTCGAAGATTTTTTCGAATCGCAAGAAGTAATTACAAAAAAGATTTCAGACTTTTTCCTCTACTTGTGCTTAAGGATCTGCGTCTTGGCAAATTTCAGGTCTATAGATTTTCATTTCCTAGCGAATTTCATTTTGGAGAGTGTGCGCAGGAATTGCATGACTTGATTCCGCCATCTCATTTCTACCATCGGACAAACCGACGCACGGCGAGTATCCACCCTTACGTTGTTGAAACATCTACGGTCCGGACTAAGCGTTTCGCCTCGTCATTTATACCGCGTACTTCGAAGGACTGGAACATTTGCCTGCTGCGGTCTTTCCGTCTGATTATAATTTAGGTGTCTTCAAGGCTAGAGTGAATAGGCTCTTATTAAATTAGTGGGCCTCACCATCAACGATTACATCACTGCTTACCATCCGGGATCGCAGTCAAGTACTTACTAGTTTATAACAGATAAAAAAAAGGGTGTCAAAATATACCCTTTAACTGTCCGACGAGTATTTCCGCGTCCTATTCGCCAGGGCCGTGTTCGCGATTGGGTACTCCGTCTCGTTTGGCTCTTCAATCCCCATAGGTGACAGAAGAGCTGACGAGATGGAGTGTTTGGTCGTAGATGTGCGACCCTAGCGCAATAAACGCGAGAGTGTTTGTCGCATATATCTGACATCCACCTCCTCCTTGCGTCGTATTCCTCAATGCTGAGGGTCGTGACCTCCCTGCTTCACTTTAACTTTTATGATATTCCGCCATCTGTCCGACATTATTCGACAATAACTCCACGCGTTCCTGATATAAATATTTTGACAGACGGATAAAAAAGTGATGTAAGGGTTCCGTTTTTGCCGACTGCATACGGAACTCTAAAAGAATGATGGATCATACATCACATAACTAAGTATGTAGGTTCTAGAACACAATCTAGTATTCCAGGCGGCTGAACTGAGCGCAGTCACGCGCGAACTATTGACAATACACTGACTTTACTAGTCCCATACTTTTTGTTACGCTCAACGCAAAAGTTAGAATTTTGTTTATTAGTGTTCTCGCGCCTTCATTTGATGAATTCAAAACGGTTGGATGTTTTTTAAGGTGTGAAATCATCCAATGACTTCTCCCGCTTTAGGTTGGAGCCTGACGAAAACCGCATCTATGTTCTTTGTTGTTTTTCTTTGCCGTGCGTTTCAGGACCCCGGGTTTCGTTTTCGGAAGTCACTGACATCTCTTTGAGACGTGTGTAGAACACTACGCGCCGTCAACAATTCAGGCTCGGTCCGGTCGGTTACCGGACGACAGGACGGCGAGCTACGCATTGCTCGTCGTCCGCAAGCCCATGCTGCTACGGCAGCTGGGGCGTGAGGATGTCCGATCCCTCACGCGTGCGGCCGCCTCCTTCGCGAGCATTACTGCTTCGCAGAAGGAGGCGACCGCCTGCCAATCCTTGACCATGGCTCGTACCATCAGCACAACAGGAGAGCAAGCCACCGCCGATCGCCCCCACGAGGACACGGCGACGCTACACCCAAGCGGAGCCACCATATGCTCCACCGTGTCTTCATGAATTTTAACCAGGTATATTTAGAGATTTCGGGTGAAGGTGGCCTATGTCAGAGTGGACAACTTTCGCCTAAAAATAATTATGATAATTACCAAAAATAGCTCTCCCAAATAAAACAAAGCTGATATTTCTTAGTTTCATAATATTTTACATTTCAAAACACAGAGTGTTTTCAATCTAATTCAGTTCAGAGACAACATAAAATTAATTAGCCAGGACGGCGACGAAGATATTAAACCAAATAATTCGCTTGTCCTACACAAATAAACTTGTAATGTAAACTTTAATAAAAAATCTTGATCTGTCTTCTTCTTCATCTGCCCAGTTTATTGCCAACTTTACACCCCTATTTTTAATTAGTACAAAAAATGGGGCTCTGTCCGTACCCATTACTGATCATATAATTATGTGTTATGCCAACTAAAAAAAAAGAAATCCCAAAACTGTCCACGAAAATTGGTCATAACTTGTAAATTCATAATTGAATCGATCATTCATAACAATTGATCCTAGAGAGTACTACCACAAAATAAATAAGTACAGAAGACAATCTCATGTGTACATACATACTTCACTTTTTATACCTACGCTCGGTGGACGCACACTAATGAGCGTTTGAGCCGGAACTGTTCGACGAGTGAGCCGAGACGCGACACAGACATCGTGTCCGTGAGCGGTGTCTGTGTGTGCGTTGCTCGAGCGCGCTTTGTATGTATATAAGGTATATTATTGAGGATTTTCGAAATAAACCACAAATTGTTTCTCTGAAAACAAAGATTTGTTTTATTCAACATGCTTTTACAGTATAACAATTATCGTTTAACTAAAATTACACTTTTATCTCACCTGAAAACAAAGAAACGACATTTAAAGTTCACTAATATCGCCTCCTCAATTATATCCCTTTAATTATCTCTCTACAAGTTTTTATAACAATAAAATGCACAAAATAATCTAAACATCATCTGCCATTGAATGATACGTCACCCCGTATCCACAGCTTAAAAATTAAATTAATGAAATGTCATTTCCAAGGAGGTCATTTCATTACATGTATATTGACTTCTGTACCTAGCTATTTTGTGTTACCTACTACGCTCAGTGTTTTTCATTCATAATAATCAAAAGCCTGTACAATATTTTCTTAAATTGAATGACGTTTTGGAATATAAACAAACGCTAAAAGCTTTGCTGTTTGTGAATATTATTTATTGAGATTTTACTTAAATAGTAACTAGAACTTTTCTAATAAGCCCTATAGGTGTTTATAATAATTAAAAAAATAGTGATATATTGGGGTTGACTTTTTTTTTTGGGTTCCTTACCTTAGTCGACAATAAACTGGAATTCTTACAGAATCCTTTTCTTGTTCATCTATCTAGACCCTGTTTTTTAGGAATGTGTAGAGTTATGAAGCTGAAATTAATTTCAATACTCAGATGTTACTGATGCTACCCTAAACAGCAGTGAAAAAATCAAACTTCAAGTTAACGCAATCTAAAGATTTAAGTTTCGTTTATAAAGCATATTTTGATACTCGCAAGGAAATTAAAAGCCATAGGGTAATTCCCGTTAACCTAGTATCGTGAAATTTGGCAAGAAACCAGATTTCATTGCAGAAATACAGGAAAAAGTATCAAAACTGTTTTGTAATTACATCGTAAAAAAAAACCGACGACCTGCAGGCTTACTCTCAAAATTAATTTCAATTTCAATGTAAAGTCAATCCGATTGCAATGTCAATTTTGACGTTACGTGACTTGGTACTCTTGAAAACAATATTGTCAACATATACGATTTCACTTAGTTCTCAAAATGGTCACGCAATTTTGAACCAATTTGGCGCTAGCATTGAATTCAAGGGTACGAAACGTCACAGTCTCAATGTCAACCGATCGGAATTGAACTCAAGAGTAAGCCTGATGGTGAGGGTCGCGAGAATCCGATAGATGCGTGACGCACAGGACCGGTCATTATGGCTATATTAGAAGGAAGGCTATGCCCAACAGTGGACATCTCTCGGCTGAAACGATGAATTCAATTTTATTTATGTATGTTAAGATTTTAATATTTTGCTTTTCGCGATGAGAACTCCCAAGTAGATCAAACACCATCGAATCTAAATCATAACATGGCTGAAACATGTGAATTGGTGTCAAGGGTGTCGCGTTTCATAGCTATCTTCCGACACTCGATGCGCCATAAATCAGCACTTTAACTGTGTTTATAAAATATTACGAAAGAAACATGATCGAGCGGCGAACGAGACGTTACTTCAAATGTGCTAATATTTATGTTGGTTTGAATTTGTTATGGGTCGTATAGATAACCCAGATACTGGGTACTGGGTAGTGTAAGTCAGAATAAGACCAATCGACTCTGTGCTTCGAAAATCGCCGTCACTATGGGCAGTCAAAAGCAATTTTTTTTTAATTTCTTCGTATTTTTTGCCACGTTTGTTTTTTTTTTATTGTTTGTAGGCTCGCATTTGACCACTATCTCACTAGGGGTGCTATTTTCTAAGAAAACAGCCTTGAGCGCAGCGCTGGCCGCAGCGACGAGTCGAGAGCGCAGTACATTGAATTAACAATCCAATGTAAAAGTATATTGTTTGTTAATCGAATGTACTGCGCTCTCGACTCGTCACTGCGGCCAGCGCTGCGCTCAAGGCTCTTAAAGAATAGCATCCCTGATGGTGAGCGATGATGTGGTCGACGATGGAGTACCTAGTAAGTTACTTAAGAGTTACTTATTCACTTTAAAGATCCCCAGGTTGTAGCTAACAGCAAACACAGGATTTCACTCCTCAGCTGGACGCACAATGAATGTGTTCCCAAAACGTGTTGTGTGTACAGGTGGGATGTCCGCCATATATTACCAGAAAGAGAGAAGATAATGTGAAAAAAATATTGCTGAGGAGAAAAGTAAAATGGAAAAAAGTCCAGAGGCAAAACCGTTGCGTTGGTCAGACCAAATCCTTTCTACAATAGTGACTGAACATAAGAGAATTTGGTAAAAAATATTCGTAAAGAAATTATTCGTCAAAATAGGTGTCTATTTATAGATGGGGGTGGAGTGTGCGATGCTTTCCCTTTTATAGTCTAGGGCTCTCTCCAGAATATCGGACTATGAATCCGAAATACTGTAATAGACGCCAAAATACTGATAAATCCAACAAAAACCAGGCAAGACAAGGGCCAGCCCCTCATCCCCCTATAAAAAATAATGAAAAACGACCCTCAGCATGGAGGATAAACGACGCCAGGAAGAAGAGGTTAGGGTCTAGTAAATATATCCTAATCACGCAGTTCCTATTACCTAGTAGGTAATTCAGGTCATATTTCTAGGTTACTTTTACACCATGACTGATATTGAGGTTTCATAATAAATGTTACAGAAATTTAGCCCACTCCGAACCATCTAATAAGGCCGTTAACAAAATTGCCAGTACGTAACCCATTTTCCAGCGGGGAACCACAAAACATTCCCTAACTGCATTGTTCAAAATAATATATTACTAAATTATCACCAGCAGCCATGTTACCAAAACTCAATACGAACCTATCAAGCGGTAGAGGCCAGTGACGTAGCTACACCCAAAGGGGCCCCATATCAAAAGTTAGCGTGTTTTTTTTTTACAACGCAGGCCCTACTGTGGTGGTTGCGAGACGCAGAGGATCGGTTGTTATGGCGACGCTTGGGGGAGGTCTACGTCCAAAAGTGGACGTCTTTCGGCTGAATGATGATGATAATGAGGTCCTACTAGCACAGAGACTTGAAAAAGTCACAATAGGTTTTGAAAGATATGACCAGACTAATTATGTAATTAATTATATAAGACAGGGACCGATAACCTCGTTTATTGGAGTATTTTGGAATAGAAGAGAGTATCAGAAATCAGAAACGTTTATTTCAAATAGACCAGTTACAGGCACTTTTGAATTGTCAAAATGTCGGTCAGTCAAACAAGTGAAGCTAAATTGCACGTTCCAAAGAGTAGGTCTCTATGGAGAAGAACGTGAAAAAAGTATTGTGATCTTATGTGAAGAATGCCACAACAAACAGCTATAAACATAGAACGTCCTATCGTTTAGTAATTGTTCATTAACTATCTCTCATTCATTTCAGAATAGAAGATTGTGGATGACATGTTACGAATTTTTGCTGTTAGGGGGCCCCGTATCATTGATACAGCGGTGGCTACGCCCCTGGTAGAAGCTTTATTGCCAAATTTCAATAGAACGGCCGATTCTTCGCCCCTTTGGAACGCAAATAATTCACAGACACACATACAGAGAGAGAGACTATATACAACGTGTAACAAAAAGGGTATATACATCAAGAAGCACTGAAGATTACAGGTTGTATAGAATCTCTACACAAAGTTTCAGCTCAAAATAAATTACTCAAAGAATTGATACCAAATTCTTGGTATCCTTGGTATCGTATGATTCTTGAATTCAAATCATAACAAACGTGTCACGACACTACGGAGGGTCAATAACATTCCAAGTCACTTGCTAATATTACGAAACATTTCTTCTGTAAATCTGTTCGCCTAGTACCTGTCTACCTAATTTTGAAACGCGCGGCGCGCGCGTGCACGAGACGCTCTGTTCGCCTAGTAGGTACCTGCCTACTTAAATTTTGCCTCAAAAAAATATCTTAACAAAGTCCGAGCAATCGGAAAAATAAATATGAAAATGATAAATAATAATTTAACTTACATTTTTTAAAGATGTGGTTCGATGTGACGACCGTGATACTGTACACACAAGGCCGCTCGCTTGTGCATGGACACCTGGACATTCCGTAGCATGGTCTGGTGTTACTGTCCTGAAAGCGGCTTCGATTCGCTCTCTCATTTGCTCTGCTGTATCACACGGCATTGCGTACACTATGTTTTTAATATACCCCCACAAAAAGAAATCTAATGGAGTTAGGTCTGGAGATCGCGGTGGCCAAGCTACGTGTCTGCTACCGCGCCCGATCCACTGACGAAAGCGCATATCTAAATGCTCCCGAACATCACGTGCGTAGTGTGCTGGAGCACCGTCATGTTGGAAGATTAAATTGTTGTCCATCACGAGATTGGCGTAACCTAAAATTGATAGGCTTTCAGTGAGCGCATCGTCCAATTCGTTCGTCAAAAAATTTAAATAATTTTGACCGTTTAGGCTATGCGGCAAAAAAATTGGTCCTAAGACAACATCTCCCACGATACCAGCCCACACGTTTAGTCGCCATTGGTGTTGAAACGACGACTCCGTCGAAGCATGAGGGTTGGCGTGAGACCAAACATGGTCATTGTGAATGTTGCTTATCCCCGCTCTCGTGAATGATGCTTCATCTGTCCACAGTACTCTTGAGCCAAAATCTGGCGAAGCTTCTACCTGACCGCAGTACCACTCGCAGAAGGTCACGCGAGGCAAAAAATCTGCAAGTGTCAGTTCCTGGGTGCGACGGAAGTGGTATGGGTGCTGACCGTCATTATGCAACACTCTCCATACTTGCATATGGTTAGAGGCACCCAGCGCTAATGCAGCTCGCCGAGTGCTAGTACGTGGGTTATTTTCAAAATGATCTAGTACGGCTTCCTCTAATTCTGGATCGGTAGTGTTCGGGCGACCCCCTAAACCAGGAGCGTGGAAGGAACCGGTTTCGTGCAGACGATGTACCATCCTATGGAAACACGCCACCGAAGGAAGCTGTCGACGCTCAGCTTCTGGCCTACCCTGGATAAATCGGCGACGATAAAGTTCGCGAGCAGCTCGCACGTTACCGTCCTTTCTTCCGACACACAACATCATCTCATAATATTCACTATTACTTAACGCCATTACACACGATTGTCACACACAACTACAATAAATCCAAATCACAAGCACCGGAACGGATATGCGACTGCAATGTACGATTATTGGTCGTCCACTAATGCAATTGCAAAATTTTACTTTATTTATTTATGTTTATGTACCTAATTTCACTTTCGGCTAGCCTTTCGGCGCGTTCAAAGATGCCGCCAGTACCGCCAAAGGGAGTAGCCAAACGGACGATGGAAACATTGCCATCTCTCTCACATAATACACGCAGGCGGCGCGTGCGACAGGGATCACAATATTTTATCGTATTCAATATCGTATTTTTGAGCTTCTGAAAGGAAATTAAATTAGGGATCTGTAATTGCGCAACCGCTGTTTAATTCAGCAATAACAATTCTCGTTTCTTATGGACTCCTAGTACTTTTGCATGTTTTTCATTGATTTTGAAAAGATAAATTATGGACTAAACTGGCTAAACTACTATTATCGGCTGCTGAGTTTTAAGCTTGTAATATTTATGTAGAAAAGGCAAAAAGTTTTATGTCGAAGAAGTAATTACGCAAAGACCTAATTGTGCGCAAACGTATAGTTTTTTGTTTTCTATCTGTCTCTGTAAAAACCTCCCCTTGAAAATGTAGGTAAAATAAGCGCGAAAGATTTGATTATAATCTCGGGTTAAAATTAAACATAAATAGTAAGGCGATTATCACACTGCCACGCACCACGCAGCGTAGCGCATAAATGCGTGTTTTAACGTTGCTTGTGAGTATCTGCGTTTGCATAGAAAACACGCACAGTCCAATACACCGAAACGAAATTGCATCCACGCGCGCGTTCATGCAGATCACGCGCCTACATGCGTAGAAACATGCAATCACACGCGTGGGTGCGTGGCGACACGCAAGGTATGGCCTCTACTGAGTGACTGAGTCTCGTAGTGCCGTACGTGATTTTGTATGAAATGAGTCTGAGCCTGCGTGAATTTACAAAACGCACCGACGCGCGTAGTTGCGTTGACACGCAACATGCAGCGTGATGCGTGGCAGTGTAATAATCGCCTAAGTACCTAATGCTGATATAGTACATTTTGATACAAGTGGGGAAAGTTTGTCATTGCAACCGAGGCGAAATTTACCCGAGTCGTATAGGCGAGGGTGTTATGGAGCCGAGTGCTGCAGTGACAAATCTCCACGTGTATCAAACCACGTTTTTCAATACACTTACGAAGAAATACGTAATTTCTCTGAAAATTACGACGCATTTTTGTTCATTTCACAGAAGAAAACTTTCCAAAGTTGCCATACATTTTAGTTTTGATTTAGATGGTAGCAGGCTATCGGAAGTATTTTTTAACTTAATCACAATATCTAGCGGCGGCGGTACCATCGAAAGAATTATCTTCAAATCTTGAATTAAACATTTTTTTTTCACAAATAAGTAACACAAAAAAAAAAAAATATTTAATAGATATTTTTAGAAGAAGCAAAGGTGTCAAACCGTCATCCTACTTAAAATTAAAAATAGAAATTCAAATATTTTTGAATTTCGAACACTGATAATTGTTTTGTTGATAATAACAAATTATTGTGTAAATATTATTTATTCATGATATTCTGTTCATAAACACAATTTTAATTTACATTAAATATTAAAACCTTAAAAATATCTGCTTCTATGCTTAAAAAAGTTACGGTTGACCGTGACGAAATAGAAATGAAAAAAAAAAGCCCTTGTTATGATAAATTAAAAAAAAAACACTACGGTGGTATTGAAAAAATATTTTAAGTTAAACTAAATTATATTAAGTTCTAGGAAAAAACTATTGATTTAAATCAACGATTTTTTTTAAACATTTGATTTTAATCGAGATTTAAATTACCTACATAAAAATCAATTGATTCAAATCATCTGCCCTCTTATCAACCCTGCGAAAAAGTAACAACTTATTAAAGTCCTCTAATTAAATTAAATTCAAGAACGGAACCCACGGGGAGTTTATTTGTACTAGGAGACACATAAGTTGCTTAGAAATGATATTTTGGGTTCATTTTAACAGATATGAAATCCTTTTTCATAGCGTCTTTCGCACGTTTATCCAATTAAGTAATTAATTTTTCGTAAACTAAGTACCTACCTATGTATGGCAATGGCAACCGACATAAAAAGAATTAGGTACGTAATAAAATTCATCTCGACCCTGCAAAACGTAGGTAACAAATTATTTAAGTCCTCTTATTAAATTAAATTCAAGAACGGAACCCATGGGGACCTCATTTGTACTAGGAGACACATAAGTTGGTTAGAAATGATATTTTGGGTTCATTTTAACAGATATGAAATCCTTTTTCGTTGCGTCTTTCGCACGTTCATCTAAGTAATTAATTTTTCGTAAACTAAGAACCTACCTATGTATGGCAATGGCAGCCGACGTAAAAAGAATTAGGTACGTAAGAAAATACTTCTTGACTCTGCAAAAAGTAACAACTTATTAAAGTCCTCTAAGATAATTAAATTAAATTCCAGAACGGAACCCATGGGGAGTTTATTTGTACTAGGAGACACATAAATTGCTTAGAAATAATATTTTGGGTTCATTTTAACAGATATGAAATCCTTTTTCGTAGCGTCTTTCGCACGTTCATCTAATTAAGTAATTAATTATTCATAAACTAAGTACCTACCTATGTATGGCAACCAACATAAAAAGAAATAAGTACGTAAGAAAATTTATAGGAATGTGGTTAATAGATAGAGGTATTATTTACTGTGTTGTAGTTACCTACTCGATTCCATCGATTTGTTAGTTACGTTCACTCATTTATTTGTTGCTATCCTATCTACCTACGTAAAACAAAAAAAAATCGCAAGTGACTAAAGCCGCTAGCCCAAAGTTGGGTAGCATCCGTCTTTAGCCGCGCGGTAAAAATCGTGGGGCTCTAGTCATCCGTGTAAACCCCGCATGCCGGGCACGTCCCTAGTGTCCCTACGTGGCCGGCGGGTTTTTCGATGTCCAGCGCACGCACTCACTCTAGTTTTTGACTTGGTTTGTTGTTCACAAACATAATCTTAGCTTTCGTAGGAAAAACTTATTTCTTCCTAAAACTATTTTTCTTAAAAAAAATGTTAAGAAAAATAAACATCCGGAACCCTTTATCCACTGTTTGAAGAAATACCAGGAGTAAGAGGTTTGTTTTTATTCATGAACTGTTCACTGACACCGATCAGCTGACTTTTTGCTAGTGATGTATTGATTTCAGTTTGAAATTGCGGTTTCTGGTATCATATGTATTGGAATAATTCATAACTTCCTACCATGTAAACATAAGGTTAGAGAACCCTTTCCGTATCGTTTCTTATCTTATTAAGAGGCCGTGTACTTGATATGTATACCCCCTTTTTGTTACACATTGTATATCTTCACCCCCTTTAGAAAGGGGGTAGGCCATAATTCAGGTAATTCACTTCACCGAGTAAAAAGTAATAAATTCGCTGCCATTGAAAGTGGCGCCATCTCTTATTAGAAGTTGGAGTTAGGAGATTGAATGTAAATCTTGTAGGAATTTGCAAGGTGGAAGAGGGTGCGGTGTTTGACTAGAGCGAAAAATGTATCCTATCGTGAATCTTTGGTGATACTAATATGCCTTTTCCGAAGTTTAATTTTATTTTATTGTCTAACTGTAACACAATTAAAAAAGTTCATGCGCTTAAAATTTGAATTATTTTTTAATAATTTTTTTTGTGGTTTCAGTGTGATGTTTTTATAGTAAATATTTTTCAATACTACCCTACCGCCTTTGGGCAAACAATTTACTGTTTTCCGCACTAGTGCCAAAAAGTGCGCGAGCTCGTCTCAGCCATGTCAGGCTGGGCGCTAAAGGACCATGAGTCGCCAGTCAACACCCGTTTATTTATTTCTTGTAAGTGTGTTGAAAAACGTCGTTTGATACACGTGGAGATTTGTCACTGCAGCACTCAGCTCCATAACACCCTCGTCTACTGATTCTATAATGACCGAATTACGCCTCATTCGCAATGACAAATCTCAACTTGTAGTAAAATCTGCTATCTGTTTTCAATCACTTAGAAATCCATTAGAAAGCAGATTTTTTTTTAAATTGATATAAACTAATGCTTGACTGCGATCCCACCTGATAGTAAGCAGTGATGCAATGAACATATTCTAATGTTTTTGCAGTACCTATTTGGCAGCAAATGTACCAAGTCAACCTTCTCGGCAAACTTCGCTGAGGTAGTCAGCACTACAATAACATTCTCAGCTCCATTTCACCGAGATGGCGCCTGTTTCAATGATTCCACATATTGTCCTGTTGCGCACACACGTGAGATACACAACTACAACAATATTACATCACAATATCTGCTAGGAATCAATATGCAAATATTTAAACAGTCGCTGAAATTCACTTGAAAGAAACCAGCCAAGAACCTACTACCACAAAATAGATAGGTACAGAAGTCAATCTACATACAAAGCGCGCTCTCACAACGCACACATAGACACCGCTCACGGACACGATATCTTGGTCGCGTCTCGGCCCACTCATCGAATAGTTCCGGCTCAAACGCTCATTAGTGTGCGTCCACCGAACGTAGGTATAAAAAGTGAAGTACAAACATGAGATTGTCTTCTGTACCTATCTATTTTGTGCTACTACTTGGCACTTGTGATACTTCAAACCAGAACAAAGCAACTCGGCAAACTGTCAAACCCATCATAACTCAACATTTTGACAGGTTCTTGACGTTTATTTTCTTGACGAGATTGTCCTCCGATATCTGAATTAGGAATTTGAAGTTGAATATTTGTCAAACTTTAATTTGGATTGAAAATCTCTCGCAAAGAATTTTTCGTAGGTACGTTTTTGTGCAATTCGCAATTCAGTTTCAAAATAAATATCATTCATTCATTTGTTCGTTATTCATTCATTCATCATGATTCAATGAATTATGTTTGTATCTCCATTAAAACCAATAACATAACTCTCTAAGTTACAGAAGAGTTAAAATGTGACATTTGTAGTGCCATGACGTTACCACAAATATAATTTAGGTACAATAAAATTTCTCGAAAACATGCTGTTTTCTCCATTGCTTTTAGCACCGCAATTGATTGTTTTCCGCAATTGTGGAGAAAAGTGTGCGTGCTCGCGTCGCTACAATTTTTGATTTGACTGGCCTGTTGGTCTAGTGGTTAGCGACCCTGACTGCTATGCCGGAGGTCGTGGGTTCGATTCCCATCCAGGACAAATGTTTGTGTGATGAGCATGATCATTTGTTCTGTGTCTGGGTGTAATTTATCTATAATATGTATGTATTTAGAAATATATACAAGGTGTCGTTTTGAAGCTGCAAAATATTTCAGGAGGTAATTATGTTAGTGATTCTCGACCCGAATCAATAATAAAATAAGTAGGTAATTTTTTTTTTTTATATAACCGCGCTTTTTTTCACACACACAAACACGGAACAATAAAGGTCGTTTTCACACACACTAACTCGCAACGATAGTTTCATAAATAATGTATCATCCAATCATCATCCCGCACGCCACACCCTAGCCACGCCCCCGCGGCCATCGATCAATCGATTTAGTTTAGAGTAATTAAAAAATTAAATAACAAGTATTACTGATTATTGACCAGGTATCGTTTTTTTATATGACTATTTATGAGTTTTACTACAACCTCCTGAAATATTGTGCAGTTTTAAAACTGCACCTTGTATGTATGTTTATCAGTTGTCTGGTACCCATAACACAAGCTCTGCTTAGCTTGGGACTAGACGGCGTTGTGTGATAGTTGTGTGGAATATTATTATTACATTATTATATTAATTTTTTTACATTTATCTTATCAGGCAGGGCGCGCGTCAACCACCACGAGTCGTAGGTGTATTGAAAAATATCGTTTGATACACATGCAAGTTTGTCACTGCAGTCCTCGGGTCAAATGTTTATCAAATGTGCGCCGGACAGGGGTGCAAGGACACCCCCTTGCTTACACCCCTCTATCTGTTTCAAGGAGTTGTCAGCAACCGTAGGTGCCCAGCTGGGTCAGTCTACTGGAGCTAGGGTCTGTTTCCGAAAGGGCTCGGCCCAGGTATGAAAGGCAATTAGGAACGGGATGGGTTTTTTAGTCAGTAAGAGTCTGACACTATCTCCCGCTCCGCCTAAGGGCGAGGTTTTTCCCACCGAAAAAAAAGTAAAAAAAACCCTCTGTCTGTTAGTAAAATATAAAATAACTTGAATATTATAATAAAATAAAAAAACAAGAAGACTCAGAAAACTTAGCATATCTGAGACGAGGTGCAAATGTTCTGAAGCTCGCTGCGCTCGTTTTTGCATCCTTTATCTTTAGACTCAAGTTTATCTGTATAACTTATGCAAATTACAACAAAGTTAGTTTATTTATTTATTCTTAGGAGAACCAATAGCTATAACTAATGAATAACGACAGTATAAGAAACATTGAGCCAATTACATCTCTATGAATGAACATAAAGTACTTATACTGTTTAGGTACTGAACTAAACGTACACTCTTGATATATCTTTTTATTTAAAACTAGCGGCCCCAACTTCGCACGGGCAATAAATATAGCCTATGTTACTCAGGGTGAATGCAGCTTTCCAATGGTGAAGGAATTTTTGAAATCGGCTCAGCAGTTTTTGAGTTTATTCATTATAAACATATACACACACCCAAATATAAATTTCCCCTCTTTATAATATTAGCAAAGATAAATCGACATAAAAAGATTATTTAAATTTAGTTAATTACCTAACATCTGTTTAGGTAAATACCTAATTGTAAACATTTATAGACAACATTTATTACAAGCTTTTATTTAGTTTCATCTGTCCCGATGTTTGTTTGTCATCAAATCTTGCAAATTAAATTTGCCCCACTTCCCGGTTACCGATTGAGCTGAAATTTTGCATGCATGTGTAAATCACATGACAATGCAAAATTTTTATGACATGGAGCTGATCTGATGATGGAACCGGAAGGTGGCCATAGAAACTTGGTAGTTAAACGACATTACCCCATCGAGTATGGGCTCGTATGATTCGTCTTGACGAGTATTCAATATATAAGTTACCGAGCTATAAAACTTGTTTAGATAAAAGACATGTTAAGATTGTTTACGTTTAGTTAACAAATGGTGTTCCAGGCGTAATGAATCCAATAAGCAGTTTGATTTTTTCACAGCTTCATGGAATCGCAGACCTAAGTACTGCATCACGGATCTTGAACACTTGCGCAGAAGTCAAATATTCGGTCTCTTTAGTGGTGCGAAGTGAGACGCGGGGGCGGGGATTGTCTGTGATTGGCTCGCTCGCCGCGCCATCGCGTCATAGACGGCACTCCTAAATCGTTCCCTTCGTTGCTGCATGTATTAAACAACGAAGACGATTGGCTCGCCAATGTATGGAATGCGCAAAGCGATCCCCACTCTGACGCCGAGCACTCAAGATCCATGATGGCAACTGTATATTGCTGTTGTTTTTATTTTATTTTTTACTTTAAAGTTTTCAATACTTGTTTGTTCATTGTGTACTTAAACATGTTTTCTTTCTTTCTTGCTATAATTCTGATATTTGCTCGTTAGTCTATCAAGCCCAATAAACCAACCCACTGTCATATTTCTTCGCCCGTTTAGTGTCCAATATCACAAAAACTACTAACCACCGCTGTGCCATCCATCTTGTGAGCCATTCACTGAATAACTACTCTATTGTCTCTGCAACCCTAGTACTTGCTCCGATGATGAATGGTAGGAGATGGCCGGTATTTGGAGCGGCGCAGTGCCTTTTTGGAAGTTTCGCTATAGGCTCGGGTAGTTTTTGGAAATTTATTGATATAGCTTTTGTGTATCGCTTTGCCTGCAGAAATTAATTGTAGGTAGTATAGGTACCTACTATAGAGCCTGTGGGATATCCAAAGGGTAACCGAAGGAATACCGGTGGGTTTTAATCAGTAAAGACTTTCGGAGCATACTTGGTGGATCTAAATGTTTTGGGAACACATTCATTGTACGTACAGCTGAGGAGTGGAATTCCTGCTGGAGTCTGTTTCCTGATATCTACAACTTAGGGGTCTTTAAGTCAATAGTGAATAGGTTACTTCTAGGCAAGCGTGCTCCATCGTCGACTACATCATCGCTTACCATCAGGTGAGGTAGCAGTCAAGCTCGAGCCAATTAAAAATAAAAAGAAAATGGGCGAGTACGAGTCGGCACACTGAGGGTTTTGTATAAACTTACCTATTTAAATATTTCAATTTTCGAATGGGGTCTCAGAAACTACAAATCGCGAAAAAAAGTATATTTTTTGTCGTACCAACCAATTCACTGTTTTCAATTTTTTTTTTATATTTGTGCTATCAGACCTATAAAGAAGATATCCGCAGGAAAACTAAGGTTGCCGACATAGCACAAAGAATTGCCAAACTTAAGTGGCAATGGGCAGGGCACATTGCTCGCAGAACAGATGGCCGTTGGGGCCGAAAGGTTTTGGAGTGGCGACCGCGTATCGGAAGACGCAGTGTTGGAAGGCCTCCTACAAGGTGGACCGACGACCTGGTGAAGGTAGCGGGAAACCGATGGATGCGGGACGCACAGGAACGTTCGATGTGGCGACGCTTGGGGGAGGCCTATGTCCAACAGTGGACGTGTATCGGCTGAAATGATGATGATGATGATATCAGACCTTGCTTGATGCCAAATTTCAAGATTCTGGGCCAACGGGAAGTATCCAAAAAATGATTCCTTTGAGAATGTCGAATATACGTTTTTTTGCGACATAAACGATCTTATGTTTTTGTTTCGTTTACTCAAAAGTTTGATTTCTACACAGTTTCAAAGGGCTGCAGACGAGAGTAAGTATCATCATCATCATCAGCCCTTTTAATGTTCCCACTGCTGGGAGTCAGGCCTCCTCTCTAAGAGAGGGAATGGGCCGTAATCCACCACGCGGGCCCAGTGCGGGTTGGTGAATGTCACATGTCTTCGAATTTTTGGTTCTAGGACATGCCGGTTTCCTCACAATGTTTAAGTAAGTATATGATTTTAATTTTAACTTGATACCTTTACGCGTTCCAGATCTTGACAGACAGACAGACGAATAGCAATATGATCCTATAAGAGTTCCGTTTTTTATTAATTCAAACTTCATGCAGCACTATCGTACAAAGGCGGACTTAATGCCTTAGGCATTCTCTACCAGTCAACCCTTGACCTGTGCCTCAAGTCTGCTATTACAATAGTGTCAGAATGTTCTATCATTGATTTCATAATTGTTGATTTTGACAAGTTTTGGTAATCTACTAATATAATGACGTCATTATGACTTTCCGATGGTCAACCACTGACACTCCATTGAAAGAAATTTCTAGAATGGTAATCTCGTACTTACATAATGACAAATGAATATCTGACATATGCGGTAATCTGCAAAAATTTTGACAGTTCCTTTGATCAGTGACCTACCATTACGACGTCATTGCGCAATTAGTGCTATTAAAAAGCTCAATATTGTCATCATCATCATCATCATCTCAGCCGATACACGTCCACTGCTGGACATAGGCCTCCCCCAAGCGTCGCCACTGCGTATTATTATGTTGCGATATTGTCATTCTACCACAATTCTATTACAAGACCATTGACCGATCAATGATCGATCATTATGAATTAGTAGATTAGGTACAAACTTTTAGCAAAATGACAATGGGATCGTGTTGGAATGAAGAATTTATAAAAATAGCAGACTTAGGCCCCTGACCTTGTCCTGTTTATTTGAGTCAAATCCTCGGTTGGAAACTTAAAAAGTGTATAACATAGTGTACTTCAAACGAGACAGTAGTCAGTAACCATTTCTTTAGTCATTAACTAATCGTAAAATTGACGTGAGTGGGGTCAGGGAAGCGAAGAACAGTAAACCGTCGACAGAACACACAAAACTGTGAAATACGACCCTTTTACTTTGTAACTCGAGTTGGAACGGTAATTAAGAAGTATTTTATTGTAGTGACATTGTAATTAAATTGTATTCAAACTTCTTTTATGAAAAAGTAACTTTTTGGTTCCATTTCTCTTTTATTGTAACCTACCTGTTGGAAATATTGTTTACTTTTTGACCATAAGATGGCGCTGTTAGTTGAGCGTCGACTTCTAGATCACGGTGTAAAGATTTTCCGCGCGGTGACTAGGTTCGCGATGAATATTATTTGAAATTATAGTCTGTCTAATAAGTCAACCGACTTGGGAATTTTGTATAATATTTAATCATTTCAAAAATACTTATATTCGATACTTTTCATAAGGTTCTTCTGTTAGTAAACAATGATCTCTATCTCTTAATTGACCTTAATTAATTATTGAACCCGTGTTGACTACATCAGATTTCATTAAATCTCCTAATTATTACCCAAGTCGTTTAACTTATTAGACAGACTCTAGTAGCAAGAGTTCCATCCAAAAAGTTCCAACTAAAAAGTTTCAAACTGTTTACAGTTCCAAAGTTCTAATACAGTTTTACAACATGTGAAGTGGTTGTATTTGTGACTCCTCCATCCTTGCTACGGTCGCGAGTGCTGCAGATTCAGTGCGGGATAGTGAACGGAGTGTTCACTACACTTCATCATTCGTCATCATCCCAGCCGATAGACGTCCACTGTTGAAAATAGGCCTCCCCCAAGTGTCACCACAATGAATGGTTCTGTGCATCTCGCATCCACCGGATTCCCGCAACCTTCACCAGGTCATCGGTCCACCTTGTAGGAGGCCCTTCCAACGCTACGACTTCCGGTTCATGGTCGCCACTCCAGAGCCTTTCGTCCCCATCGACCATCTGTTCTGCGAGCAATGTGCCCTGCCTACTGCCACTTTAGTTTGGCGATTCTTCGAGCTATGTCGGTAACTTTGGTATGGCATATATCCTCTGTCCGAGGTAAAACCAGCCCTTGGGTCACGCGAAGTGTCAACTAGAGATCCGAGAGTTGCAACCCCAAACGGTTCAAAAATATAGCTTAAATTTTATATTTAAACTTCTTTTATGAACGAGTAACTTTTTGGTTCCATTTCTCTTCAGTAACCTACCCATAAGAACCGTGTATTTGCAGTTTATTAGCGGATTTTTCGAGTGAATTTCAGTGACTTAATTGTCCTCTCTCGGAGCAGTGGTGGCTGAGTGGCTATGGCTCCGACTTACGAGCCGTCTCCATACACTTTACACAGCAACTAAGTCTAGTTGCTGTGTAAGATGTGTGGTCTAATGTAGCTCTACAAGTCTGTAGAGCAACATGAAACAAATTACACAAAGTAATGCGCCTGGCTGGGTTCGAGCCCGCGACCTACAACTCGTAAGTCGGGGCCGTTACCACTCGGCCACCAGTGCTCATCATAATATCCGCCAGGAATCAATTTACGAATAATCAAAACAGCTAATGAACTTCACTCCAAGAAATCTCGTCAAAAACTCCTCTCACGGAACCCAGAGACAGACAATATAGGTAAAAAAGACGTGTGGCACTCGGGGACTGCCGCGGTAAAGCTATTGCATAGCATTTTTATTAACTTATGCAATTATAATTATTTTTTTATTTTATTTATGCAGTATTTTTTTTCCTTTGCTTTTTTTTCTTTGATATTAATTGAAGTTACACTTTCACACATTGAATTGAATTTTGTTTGATTGTTCACTCATTTGTTTTCTTATCGGTCACCACGCTCAAAAAACAAATGAGTGGGGGTGTTAGGTTATTTTCGTTACGGAATTTCTGGATTCGGTCTCCACGCTCAAGGCCCGCGATAGAAGCTATGCAATAGCTTAAAAGAAAGAAAGAATATTGTGTTACCTTTTTAGCACCGATATTTCTTTACCTAATAAGCCCAACCACCCCCTCTCGCCGCATACGTCCCCCCGACAGTTATAACTAATGAATTAATAGCGTTCCATTATGTTCTCACCCTGTATAGGTCAGCGGCCGTTTAGAACACCCTGTATTGTACTCAAACTCAATAATTTTAATGGTTTTAGTAGCCCGTGATTTATAGAGCGGAGATATTTCCTAATTGTTTGAGGAATTATGTTATGGGTGACAAAGGTTGGTAGTTATGCTGAAATTAATTGTTATTAGGTTGGTACTTTCATTATTTAACGTAGGCGTTAATATTTGTATGTGAAATGGCCGGTTTCTAAATTATAAATTTCAGTATTTGTCAAATTCATCGTGATCATGAAAATCTGTAAAATTTTGGCATTACTATAGTTTGCCTTTGTATTGCCAAAAATAGTGTCATAATGACACTATTTTGGCAATACAGGTTTTGGTAAATGACCATTTATAAAAATAAAAAATAAAATGATAATGTACAACATTAGTTTAATATGCGAAACGCAAAACACGTGTCTAGTATTTTTATACACAAAATTTCATAACTGTATCATGAAAAATCACAAAGTTATATGCTTGTTATGTCAGCAAAAATACATAGTCACCGGGCCATCCAGGCGACTGAAGGGTTGTTTTGCTGGTGTACTCCACTGTTTGCTGGTGTCCCATACCCGCTATAACCTTCCGTGACGATTATTAGAAATCTATAATATTAATTAAAATTGTCAATAAATAAAAAACTAGAATTTTATTTGAATGTATTTAAAACGCAATATAATGTTATATGTTCCCAATTTCTATGAATATTTCAATTTAGTTAAATCAAATTGTTGTTTTATAGCTGAATTACTGGTTTCATAATACTATGAAATTAGTTTTCAGCGCAAATCAATAAATTACGTTGAATAGTGTTTAATAATTTGCAGAATTCCGTTTTCAATGAAAATTCAAATATGAAATGAAAATTCAAAGGGTGTATAAACAGAAGCATAGCATAATCAGCAGAGGTCGGAATTAGGTAGAGTTATTCCTGTACTTACACTGACTTCATATAGAGAGAGAATAAAGTGGATATTTATTTATTTATTTAAACTTCATGTACAATAGTGGTACATAGGTGGACTTAATGCAACAAGGCATTCTCTACCAGTCAACCTTTGGGTTAAAAAAGACAACACTGTGGTAGGTTTGCACAATAAACAAAGAACAGATACTTCAAATGAAAAAATATAAAATAAGTTATTTATAATAATAAAATACATATATATGCTAAAATAATAAACTAATAAATACTAAGAAAAATATCAAATCATTACGAGAACTTAATAACAATTCAGAACGAAAACTGAACTAAGGTTGAGAGGACTTCAAGTAGTGATTCCGAATTTTACGTTTGAAGGATGTTTACTTTCAGCTTTTTTGATGTCAAGGGGAAGCACATTCCAGAATTTTATGGTGGAAACAGCGTAAGAATTGGACATAAAGCCAGTACGGTGAGAAGGAATATGAAGAAGCTTTCAGCGATTATGAGAACTGCCCAACACTTTAAAATATTGTTTTAAATAATCAGGAGCACAAGGATCGTTCATTGTGGTGAAGAGCGTGCAGAGGGATCTGAGGGATCTCCTCAGCCATTTAAGCTGAGAACGGAAGAAAGAAATGTGATCATATTTACGAAGGCCAAATATGAAACGAATGCAGTTATTGAGAAGTCGATCCAATTTGTTATATACCTCAAATACTGAGATCAATTTTAAAGAGCAGAATATTTTTTATGACACTATCAGAAATACAGCAAAAAAATTCTTCCCGCTTTGAAGGAAGTGTTTAAAGTTAACCTTACCTTTTTTTTTTTTTTTTTTTATGGTGGGAAAAAATCATGCATTGACATCCCCCGCCCTTGGGCGGAGCGGGAGATAGTGTCAGACTCTTACTGACTAAAAGACCCACCCCGTTCCTTCTAGCCTTCATACCGGGGCTCGAGCGCCCTTTCGGATAACCCTGGCCCCAGTAGGCTTCGACCCGGCTGGGTCCCTGCTGTTGCTGACAACTCCTTGAGGCGCGCGGGAACAGTGCGCGCCGTCGACGACTTGGGCTTGGTCCGGACAGTTACCGGACGGCCGGACAGTGAGCTACCCAATGCTCACCGTCCGCAAGCCCGCGTCTACGTTGGCCGGAAATCGGGATCAGAATCCCGGCGACGGCGGCGGCGATAACGCCGTTGCCTGATGCGTTCGGCCTCCTCCTTTGCGAGCATTACTGCTTCGCAGAAGTCGGCGACCGCCTGCCACTCCTCCTCGCTCCGGACCATGGCCTCAACCAAGGCCCGGCGCGAGATGTCTCCGCCGCCGATCGCCCCCACGAGGGCACGGCGATGCTCCGCCCAAGCAGGGCACACCTCGACTGTGTGCTCCACCGTGTCCTCCGAGCGTTCCGCACAGTGGCGACACCCGGGCGTCACTTCCGCATGAATCGAGTGCAGGAAACTCCCGAACGAACCATGTCCGGTGAGTACCTGCGTCATGCGGAAGGTAAGGACGCCGTGAGGTCTTTCCAGCCACGCCTCAAAGAGGGGACTTACCGCCATGATTGTGGCGTGCCCAGCACTGGGTTGCGATAGTCGTTGACGCCATTTCACCATGAGATCCCGCCGGAGAAGTTAACCTTACCTCAGTTGACGTAGAGAGATGTTTTTCAATTGAAAAATACTAACAAAATGTTAATTATATTTTTTTGTATTCATCTTATCTACATATTTCTTAGCCACACGAGCTATGTCTGGCTAGCGATAACTAGACATTGCATTACCTACTAATAAGTAGTTTTCAATTAAAAATTCTCATTAAAATGCTATAATGAACATGTTAAATTAGCATCGTAAATATGCAATGCGTGTGTGTTTGTAATGCGATTTATTACTAAATGTTACTTTAAAGCTGAAGCCGATTTTTTTAAATATATGAAGTAATGGGACTGGGCGGGTCATGTCAGTCGTATGCACAGGGACCACTGGGCGAGCGTCGCCACATAGTGGGCTCCTTCTGAAGGAATGCGCTGTCAAGGCCTAGAAAGAGGTGGCGGGATGATTTGAACACGTACCGCGAGGACTGGTTAATGACGGCGCGGGAGAAGAGAGTTTGGAAGGACTTGAGGAAGACCTTTGCCCAGCAGTGGGACAGTAATGGCTACTAAAAAAAAACTAGAAGTTTAGAAATTTTTTCTATTTTCTGCCTATGATAAAATTGGGTTTTTTAGTTAGGACCTTTTTTTGAGGTGGGTAACTATTTTCACACTGTTAGGTACTGCTCTCAAAATGGCGAAGAAAAAAATCTTGAGGAATCTGGCATACGTCCTAGAACCAAAAATTCGAAGACATGTGACATTCACCAACCCGCACTGGGCCCGCGTGGTGGATTACGGCACATTCCCTCTCCTAGAGCGGATCGTCGAGGCTTTAATCCCAGCAGTGGGAACATTATAAGGCTTATTATGCTATACTATAATAGTATGGATACAGATGATCCTACAGTGCACATGCATGTGTTTCATGACGGAAGAGTAATCGTGTACATTATTCAAATATATCAGCTTGAAGAAAATAGGTACTAGCACGCTTAGCCAAGTTGTTATTCTGCAATTGTTAACGCTGTCGAAAAGTGATGAAACGTATGGGAATGACGTCATCTCAACGTAAAGTCGCGTGGTAAGAACAAACGAATAGACAATTCGTAGCCAAGTTCACATCGTTCAAAATCGTTTCTACAATATTTAACGCTACATCCTTTGATAAACAAACGCTACATTGTAGAACGAGCGGCCGACTCAGGCGCGTCAAGATGGCTACCAACTTATCGTTTTCTACAATTGCTGTCACCGAGGCGTTACCGATTAGAGAACGGAATTCGATTGTAACTTGGCTAAGGGGGCGGGAACCTTTTTAAATATGGTATTCGACCATATTTAAAAAGGTTCCCGCCCCCGAAGCTCGATTTCTAATGTCTGAGATTGATTCATAGAATCGATCCATTGTTCAAGATAAATTTAAAATAGTAAATTTTGATACAAGTGCAGAAAGTTTTTCATTGTGACCGAGGCGGAATTCGCACAATGATTTATAGGTAGGCGAGTGTGCTACAGAGCAGAGGGCTGCAGTGACTTTGCACGTGTATCAAACGACTTTTTTCAACACACTTACGAAGAAATGAATAAACGGGGGTTAACCGGCGACTTATGGGGTCGACGCGCTCCCAGCCTGATACTATAAATGTAATAACATTGTGGTGGGGGTGAGCACGCGCATTTTTCTGCACTAGTGCGGAAAACAGTATATTACGTGCCCAATTTACCTATAATATGTATGTATTTAGAAATATATAAGTATGTTTATCAGATGTCTAGTGCCCATAACACAAGCTATGCTTAGCTTGGGACTAGACGGCGTTGTGTGGTAGTTGTGGAATATAAAAAAAAAAAAAGCGGTAGGATAAGGGCGGGTTTTCGAGTAAGTGTATTGAAAAATGATTTTCTTGACCTATAAAATCGATTCGTCGATTATTCGATCTCGGATCCCTATCTATACAAGGTGTAAGGGACAGCCCTCCACAAACTTTAAGGGCTTGCTCAGTAGACGAAACTGAACAACCTTCCACAAAAATTTCAGGAAACGAAAAAAAAAATCCGCGTCACCATACAAAATTATAAACTTGATTGGACAGTTTTTATGGAGAGGCCGAAATTTTTTTTCGTTTCCTGAAAAAAAATTTTATGGAAGGTTGTTCAGTTTCGTCTACTGAGCAAGCCCTTAAAGTTTGTGGAGGGCTGTCCCTTACACCTTGTATAGCTAAACAGGTTTCTTTACGCCACAAGAACATCGGCACAACTAGCAACGTAGTAAAACTTAAGCCTAGAATTCCACAGTATTTGGGACCTAGGACTTCCACATAAGAGTCTGGCACGCCGCCAGGCAGCTACCTCGTAAATAACAGTTTACGAGGGCCGCCAGTTCGACTCCCGGACGAGGCAAACTTGTCGTAAGTTATTTTATTAATTTCTTGGGAGTAAATTAAAGAGTTATTTCAGGCTTTGTGAAACGCTGCTTTGTTATGATCGGTGGGACGTGTTGCAGGCTGTATTAAGGAACAATGATTTATAGTTGTAGCTCACAAGCCGGCTGGAATATTAGCTGGTTACTTTATTCGTTGGTGGGGCAAATTGCAGTGTTCTTGAGGACACCAAAATTAAACCCCGTTAAATTTTGATCGTTTTAATCCCGTGGAGGGTCGATCCGGTGTATTATGAAAAACTATCGATTTGTGAAGATAAAATTAAAAAATAAAGTACCTATTTTTAAAACTCGTATTAATTTACGCATGTACGAAATTAATTTCTTTAAGAAAACGTCAGCTGAGCGAGTTCAATGACCTGTAGGTTGACGTTGCGTACTAATTACCTACAGGTCGTTGAACTTGCGAATAAGTATGTGTGTATACATAAACGAAAAAAAAAATTAAAACGGAATTGAACTCGCGACACGTAGCGTAGCAGCCACTCACCTCAACGTGCCATACCGTGGCAGACAAATACATGACACATCTTCTGAAAGCAAAGGCCTACTTCGATAACTTCGTACTTGCTCTCAAACTTAGCCTAGTAGGCCTGACTATGAATAACTGGCGACATTTACTTGAGATCAATAGTCAGCACTATAGATATGGGTCAGGTTGGTGACAATACTCTGGCCTATTTCTGTGACGTCTGAGGTTGTTGGGAAGTTAGAGAGATACATAGATTATAATAACGTACAGGCGTTTATACAGAGCAGTGGTGTCTGAGTGGTAACAGACCCGACTTACGAGTTGTAGGTCGCTGGTTTAAACCCAGCCAGGCGCATTACTTTGTGTAATTTATTTCATCACCACTGCTCTCAAAATGGTGATGGAAAACATCGTGAGGAAACCAGCATGCCCTAGAACCAAAAATTCGAAGACACGTGACATCCACCAACCCGCACTGGGCCCGCGTGGCGGATTACGGCCCACTCCCTCTCCTAGAGAGGAGGCCTGAGTCCCAGCATGGGAACATTTAAAGGCTGATTATACTTATGCTTTATAAAAATCTGATGAACTTTATGAAAATAGCAGACTAGAACCCCAGGTGTGAAGTACCGCCGGACCTTTGCAAGAACGCCTAGTTTCTTTTAATATTATAGTTAGGTACTTTTAATGCTATGTTGTTTTAATAATTCTTATCCTAAATAGGTCATACCTAGAAGCTTGTTATGTACTGGTTAGCTGCAGAGTTATCAAAATGTTTACCTGAAACAAAATAACGTAATTTTATTAATTTATTACACTTTCATAAAATAATCCACATAAAATTGAAATAACATAACTAAAATTGAAAACAACGCCATCTACCGACCGCCACCCAACAACTAAAACAAATTGTGTTAAATCAAAATCAATTCAAGAATGTAACAAGCAAAGAATAAAAAGTTAGAGTACAAACAATTTTGTTTCCCTGTCCGTCGTAAGGAGCTTACGTTCAATTGATTTGATTATCTCAAGATGAAGTGTAAGCTCTGCTAAAGTCTTTGTAGATCGGGATTCGAGAGAAAACACTTTATTGTTTTAGCTGTAACTTGTTTTCTTTCTGGTAAAGCGTTTTCTGTAGATAATATATTTAATGTTTGCTAGAAAACACCTTTTTTACGTGAGAAATAATTTTTACCACTCTGGGTGTCTCAAGACAAAAGTCTATAACAATAATAATATTCCACAACTATCACACAACGCCCCGTCTAGTCCCAAGCTAATCAGAACTTATGTTATGGGTACTAGACAACTGATAAACATACTTATATATTTCTAAATACATACATATTATAGATAAATTACACAGACACAGAACTAATGATTATGCTCATCACACAAACATTTGTCCTGAGTGGGAATCGATCCCACAACCTCCGGCATAGCAGTCAGGGTCACTAACTACTAGACCAACAGGCCATTCAATCTATGACCAGTGCGTGTTGCCAGTGATGAGATATGGCTCCGAAACGTGGTCGCTTACAAACGCGAGGTAAACGTGGTCTCATCAAAAAGCTTAAAGTCACCCAAAGGGCTATGTTCGGCATTTCGTTGCGTGTTCAAGTTCATATTAGGAATGAAGATTTCCTTAGGACTTAGAACAACCAAGGTTGCCGACATAGCACGAAGAATCGTCAAACTTAAGAGGCAATGGGCAGGGCACATTGCACGCAGGACAGATGGCCCTTGAGGCCCAAAGGTTCTGGAGTGGCGACTGCGTACCAGAAGACGCAGCGTTGGAAGACCTCCCACAAGGTGGATTGATAACCTAGTGAGGGTCGCGGGAATCTGATGGATGCGAGACGCAAAAGACCGATCGTTGTGGCGACGCTTGGAGGAGATCTATGTCCAACAGTGGATGTCTTTTGGCCGCAATGATGATGATGATGATGACTCTGGGTGGAAAAGGAGGGAGTGTCAGACTACTATATGATACATAGCCATATACATAGTCTCAATACAATAGAATATTAAGAATATTGACTGACTCGCTAGTTTGTTGACATGTGGGATGTAGATTCAGCGTTCCTTGAACCGACAGTTATTCGGTAACAAATATGGAAGTTCATTACCTTCGTAAAAATAATAAAAGACACATCCTGCCACTCCGCCCTAGAGCGGAAAAGTCATTGGATGATTTCCCACCTTAAAAAATACCTTTAATGTGATCGCAACGAAATCAACAGCTCAAAGGGTTTATATATTATTATTTGAGTCCGTTGTGTCCCACTGCAGGCCAAAGGGTTCATAATTACGTTCCTATTTACTAATTTAGCTAGTAGCAAGTGTCTAGAAAGATCTTAAACATCTGTCATTTTAAGTATAATGCCAGTTTACGAAACCGGAAGGTATTTGTCTTCATAAGGCGTCTTTTCCCAGTATTTCCGCTCTATTATAGAAAACTACCACCAACGCTTACAATAACAGGAAACTCTAGTTGATTCTAAGAACACGTGTACGTAAAAATATTGTTTCTAGTAGGTAGTGTTCGACCGAAAAGTTCGGCATCGGTTTTCGGTCGAGTTTCGGCAAAAGAACGAGTTTCGATTCAGTTTCGGTTTCGGCGGCAAACCTGCCGAAACTACAAACCCATACCATCGTACTGAAGAAAGATGTGATGACCTTTCTTAACAAAATGTGATATTCAAATGTTTTTCTTGCTTTCTTTCTTTCTTCTTTTCTTTCTTTCTATTTGATTTTTATGTATGGCACCGTTAATTTATAATTTGTGTTTTATCTTTAATGCTATTTTTATATGACAACTATATTGACAATTTTATTTAATACGAAGTTTTTTTTAGAAGAAAACGTGTTGCGCCGACCCCAAGTAATATGGGATAAGGGCAGGAAGAAGAAGACGAGGTATTTTTTAAATTTTATTATTTGCGACGAATTTATAATTTATGACAATTTTATTTTACTTGACCATTCTATTTTAAATAACAATTTAATTGTATGTGACAATTTTATTTTTATATGACATTTTATTTTGTATGATTTGTTTTCTTTTATTTTTATTTTGTATAAAAATTGTACTATAATTAATTTCATTTCATTTTCTGGTCTGTACTAGTTACAAGCGTTTTGGTTGCAGTACTGAAGCTTGTAATGTATTTCTTAATAAATAAAAATAAATGAACGAAACCGACACTGTATTCGGAGTTCTCGTGGTTTGATCGGTCATGTTCTGCGCGTCAAATTCAACCCAAGTGAGTAAGCGACGAAGACATTATGCCACATCCACGTGTCTAATCAAGTCGTGACTAGCTTGTGTTTACAGTTCGATTTGTTTGTTGTGAGTTTTCGTGTGATTTAGTAAGTTTTATTAGCAGTAGTAGGTAGTAAACATCCTAAAATAATTAATTGACGTTGTTATGCTGATTATCATACCTACCAACAAGTGAAATGTCGAAAACTGCATAGCTGTGTGATTTAAAGTTAAAAAAAACTGATTATTATATTAGTCACCACATGGCGACGCTTGGGAGAGGCAATGTCCTACAGTGGACGTGTATCGACTGAAAATGATGATTATATAAGTATTTATTTGTTATTTTTTCCTTAATATATAACCTTGTAAGAAAGATTCGTTTTCGGTTTTGGCCGAAACTGAGACTGTCGCCGAAATTCGGCATGTAATATAATCAGCCCTTCTTTCTAGGAGAGGGAATGGACTGTTAATCACCAGGTGGGCCCGGTGCGGGTTGATGAATGTCACAAGTCTTCGAACTTTTGCTTTTAGGACATACCGTTTTGAGAGCAGTGGTGATGAAATAAATTACATATAGTAATGCGTCTGGCTGGGTTCGGAACCCGCGACCTAAAACTCGTAAGTCAGGGCTGTTACCACTTAGCCATCACCGCTCTTAACTGCAATCCTAGTTACTTTATTTCAATTTATGATCTTCGAAATCTCATGTGTCAGTCCGTTTGTCCTCATATTTATGTAACTTCCAAGAGCAGTGATGATGGAATAAAATATGCAAAGTAAATAAGGTTAGACCAAATAAACGAAGCCAAATTACGGTATCCTTAGTCCTATCACGTAGAATCAGAAAAACATCCGCGAGACCAGGGCGCCAACAAATCACGGAGCTGTCTCTTCATCCTACAATATTCTGGCTGGTTGCCAGGGTCCGGTGTTTACAGGAGGCGGTTATGTGCTAGATGACAAACGAGGCCTTCCTTCCGCGATATTTATTTTATTTACTTACAATAATGGAAGAAGACCTTGTTTGGAATTATAGATTTTTTATTGATATAAACTAGCGCTTGACTACGAACCCACCTGATGGTAAGCAGTGATGCAATCGTTGATGATGAGACGCACTAGTTTATTAAGAGCCTATTAACACTAACTTTGAAGACTGGACTGGAATAATTTGCCCGCTTGCCTGCATTTAGGTGCAAGCAAGCAGGCAAATTATTCCAGTCCTTTGATGTAAGTGGTATAAACGACGAAGCGAAACGCTTAGTCCAGAACCGGGTCGGTTCCGGGTCCCAGAAATATTTACAAAAGGTCACAACAAGTTGGACACCACCGACATTTAGTACAAAACAAGGCAACTCATAGCGGACATCAGGGCACAGCTGGACGCGGGAGCAAAACAACCCCTCAGTCGCCGTGTGGCCCGGTGTCCATGTACACTTATGTCGCCGACCAAGTACCATAACTGACTTATAATTTTGTGATTTTTCATAATACAGTTTTGAAATTTTGAACATAGAATCTTTACATAAAAATACTACTACAGGTGTTTTAAGTTTTGCGTATACTAAAATAAGGTTGTATATGAAATTTAATTCTCAATAACACTTTCTTTCTTAACATTTCTACCTAATAAACTCATAAGGCTCCTCATTAAAACTCGCAGTGCACTCGATCGCATACAATGGCTCTCGCAGCCGCTGCGTTTAAATACTAAAGACTGCTTGCACGTTTCCACGGCGCCTCGTTACTAAATTAATGTGCTAATGTGAACGGTAGCCTTTAGTGCTACCTACTCGTATACAACCTAAATTTTAGCATAGGTACGCGAAACCCAAAACGCGTGTCTAGTATTTTTATGTATAATATCTATGTAGATACAAAATGTTATAACTGTATCAAGAAAAATCACAAATTTATAAAGCTTGTTATGTTAGCAAAAATACATAGTCATCGGGCCATCAGGGTGACTATGAGTTGGTTTGCACTTGCACCCATCTGTTTGTTGGTGCTCATGTCCGCTATGACCTGCCGTGACCTTGTACTTAGTGTCGGTGGTGTCTAACTTGTGACCTTTTTATATATGTATTTTTGGGAAAAAATATAACATGGTGTTAAAACTATTGGAATCCATTCAGTTACTGATTCTGAACAAATTATATTCATGTTTCGCATAAACTAAAAATAATGTAGTATAAAGTAGGGAATACGTTACGACGTGTACGAGTACACCACTATTTATTAAATAGTACATATACTTTTTTTTTTAATAGCCTATACTGTCCCACTGCAAAGGCCTCCCCCAACTTCTTCCAGGTATCCTTTTCTTGAGCTACCTCGAACCAATCCCCGCGGTAGGCATCTAGGTCGTCTAGCCACCTCTGCCTAGGTCGACCTCGGTGGCGTCGTCCATTTTCAGGTACCCACTTTGTGGAAACTCTTGCCCAACAGTCAGAGTGCATGCGACTGATTTGACCCGCCCAATCCCATTTTAGCCTGGGAAATACTTAAAGGGCTAATTATAATAGGTCTTATTATTATGTAAGTAAAGTCTCAATAAGTAATATTCATAAACATTAAAGTTATTAGCATTTGTTTATATCCCAAAATGTCACTCAATTTATGGAAATATCGTACAGGCTATTGATTATGAAATGAATGATGATCTAAATGGAAAAACTCTGCGCACAGGTTATTTTAACAATTATTTTAGCCCAGTTTTAAAAGTATAAGTAAAAAAAAATATGTTTGTCTAAATTAATCACAATAAGTACCTAGTATGAGTGATTTTAAAGATAGCTAATGCCTCAGTGTGGCTGCCTCTTTTCATATGCATAAAACAAAAGTTGGTTCGAAAAGATATCAAGGACAAAGGCAAAATAAAACGTATTTCCCCAGAAAAGCACGATCGAAAAAGTCTCATAAAAATAGCGAACATAACCTAGCACGGTTAACAAATTTAATTATTTTTCAATATTGCATCATAGTGCAGATATGTAACACAAAATGATCAGGGTTCTCCTTTATAATTAATTTTAAAACGCGATCGATCATCGGATGGTAGACGCGCGGCTAGTGACATCTGTGCGTGATGTACGACCTGTCGATAGTCGTGACGTGTGTCCGCTAATTTGTGTTTAATAAATGAATTAGCGCCATCTGTTGGGCGTCTCTGTAATCTAGAATGCCCGAACAGAGGCTAGCGAAGAGTACCTATCTTCTATTCTAAACTCCAGAAAGGAAAATTTATTGTAGTGGACAGTTTCTACGCTTCAAGGCTGTTCAGAATAGACACATGAAGAGATGCGAAATTGACCCCGCAACTTGGGAGACACGAGCTCAAAATCGGCCTGAGTGGAGACTTCATGTGCAGAGGCACGTACAGGCCTTTAAGAATAAAAAGAGGTCAGAATTAGTCCAAAAACGCGACGACCTCAAAGCTAGACCACCAACAGCTATAATTTATCATATTTTGGAGGTAAGCGGATCGGAGTGTAAAGTCCCGCAAACCTCCGTTGAAAAGGGTGTATCTTCCGGCCAGACGAGTATTATGTCTGGTGGGCAACTGCCCGATAGATGATTTCGAGCTGTCGTATATATTCAGATCGCGCAGAGAACATTGATTGTGCGATGCAGGATTAGTACTTATGTGGCGCCATAGACGTCGCTACTTCACTCCCCTCCGGAGATCAGAGATCGATGGTTCTTGATGCGTGCCATGCCAGCGGTAGGTTGTTGGTTCCAGTGGGTCGGAACATATTTTTTAAATAAGTTGAATTTGGATTTGGTCTGTAAATAAAATACTGTTGCCTGTACAAAAGAATTCTTCCTCTATAAAGCCTCTCCTTATTTCATTTCAAATTCAGATGTCAAAATGAAAATAATTTGCATTATTGTGTTACAACGGAATGGCGCACAGAATTGAATTTCAACATCTTGTACCGCATTTCATGCAAATAAATAACTGGGAAGAACTCGCTTACCTCACTTTTAAAACAAGATAAAAGTAATAACAAGTGCTCGTCATCATTTCAGACGAAAGGCGTCCTCTGTTGGACATAGGCCTCGCCCAAATGTCGCCACAATGAACGGTCCTGTGCGTCTCGCATCCACCATCCATCGATCTACTTTATAAGAGGCCTTCCAACACTGCGTCTTCCGGTACGCGGTCGCCACTCCAGAAACTTTCGACCTCAACGGCTATCTGTTCTGCGAGCAATGTGCCCTGTTCATTACCATTTAAGTTTGGCGATGCTTCGTGCTATATCGGCATCTTTGGTTCTCCTGCGGATATCTTCATTTCTGATTCGATTACGCAAGGAAATTCCGACGATAACAAGAGTTAATAAATGACAATTTTCCGAAACATTTTCAACCAGGTCTACTTGCGGGCTTGCGGACAGTGAGCAATGGGTAGCTCGCTGTCCGGCCGTTCGATAACTATCCGGAGCAAACCCAAGTCGTCGACGGCGCGCGCTGTTACCGCGCGCCTCAAGGAGTTGTCAGCAACAGCAGGGGCCCAGCCGGGTCGAAGCCTACTGGGGTCAGGGTTATCCGAAAGGGCGCTCGAGCCCCGGTATGAAGGCTTGAAGGAACGGGATGGGTTTTTTAGTCAGTAAGAGTCTGACACTATCTCCCGCTCCGCCCAAGAGCGGAGGTTGTCATAAGATGATAAAAAAAAACCAGGTCTACTCTAATACCCTAACTAAAAATATATAATATTAATATAATATTATATAGGTATTTATATTATACATATAACATAATAAAGAGGTAAAGTTGTTTTATTTTTGTAGGAGGTTATCTCTGAAAGTATTGGTCCGATTGCTAAATTTTTTTACCGACAGAAAGCTGTTTTATTTCTGAGTGACATAGAATATATTTTATGTACACGGGCAAAAGCTAGTAATTTTTATATACCAATCTATCATTCTAACCTAAAAAGGTAACTGTCAAAGAGTACATCACCTCACCAATAGATGGCGTTATTTTAAGTTTTGTAACATTTAGTTCTAAGAAAACAATACTCCATTTTAACGGTATTTTAATTGAAAACCGCAATTCCAAAATACATTATGTCTAGTGTTGTTATTAGCTATCTGTCGCATCTTCATGGCTTCATTGTCAGCAATATAAGCGAATACCGTAAATGCAGTAAATAAAGTATGTATGTTGCATTTTGAGTTGACAATAAATGAATATGTTAGCACTGATTTTTAGGGTTCCGTACCTCAAAAGGAAAAACGGAACTCCATTGTGATCACTTTGTTGTCCGTCTGTCAAGACTCTTTATTTCGGGAAGTCGTGGAGGCATCGAGTTGAAATAAAACCATAATACTCAGGTTTTGCTGTCCTCTGAAGCCGCATAGGTAAGTTTGTACGGAACTCTCAGTGTGTAAGTCCGACTCGCACTTGCCCAGTTTTTAGGGTTCCGTAGCCAAATGGCAAAAAACGGAACCCTTATAGATTCGTCATGTCTGTCTGTCTGTCTGTCCGACCGTATGTCACAGCCACTTTTTTCCGAAACTATAAGAGCTATACTGTTGAAACTTAGTAATTAGATGTATTCTGTGACCCGCTTTATGATTTACACACAAAAATAGAAAAAAAAAAACAATGAATTTTGGGGGTCCCCATACTTAGAACTGAAAGTCGAAAAATTTTTTCATCAAACCCATACGCGTGGGTTATCTATGGATAGGTCTTCAAAAATGATATTGAGGTTTCTAATATTTTTTTTTTCTAAACTGAAAAGTTTTCGCGAGAGACACTTCCAAAGTGTAAAATGTGTCGTCGTCGTCCCCCTGTAACTTCTAAAATAAGAGGATGATAAAACTAAAAAAAATATATGATGTACATTACCATGCAAACCGCCAACGAAAATTGGTTTGAACGAGATCTAGTAAGTAGTTTTTTTTAATACGTCTTAGATCAAAAAAAAATACACTATTATTAAAACATCGATCAAAGTTACAACGAACTACAAGAACTTTTATATTATGTTACTTGCTGCTACGGAACCCTTCATGAGCGAGTTCGACCCGCACTTGACCAGTTTTTAAAGTGAAGTTGATAGATTGTAAATCATCTAAGTTCGCTACATATGCAAAGACCAGCTTCTACCCGCGCCTTCGCCTGCATACAAATGATAAATGATAAATGAATGATAAATGATAAATGATATTTATTTTGTAAATAGGTTTAAAAAACACTTTTACACGTCAATTTTTTTTTTTCGTCATTTTATGCTAGATGAGGCCGGTGTTTCCTATCTGACTACCCTGAGAAGAAATACCGAAACAAACTCAGGGGTCAAGGTCTCTTTTAAAGTCCATTCAGTAAATATGTAATGGTCAAATCACATGAGAACCATGCAGATTTGTCTGAGATGGTCTTTTGAAGAAAGAACCATACAGATTTGAGTGGACCTGTCCAATCAGTGTAAGCATTTGTCAGTATTCGAAAAGCTCAACTTAGGACTACTAAGGAGCTCTACGACTTGACGAACAATACCAAAGAAAGGACATTTGGGTAGGCCGCAGAAAACACTCAAATTGCCAGACATACGGTAAAATTACTGAAAAGAAAAGAAAAAGCAATCAACATAGTCCTCACATTTACAATAATATAAGCAAATTGATAATTTACAAAATATTTAGAAAAGTAAATATTTATGTCAAAGAAAAAAAAATACATAAAATATAACCTATTTCAATCATGAATAAAGCAGCTTTCTATCGGTGAAAACATTTTAGCAATCGGACCAGTACTTTCAGAGATTACCTCCTACAAACACAAAGAGAAAAAAATAATAAAAAAACAAACATTACTTCTTTAATATATTGGAGATATTTAGGTAAGAATAAACAAATAACAATTAATACAATCAAGGGTTGCAGTAAGGGAATCCGATGATGCGAGACGAAGAGTACCGTTCATTGTGGCGACACTTGGGGGAGGCCTATGTCGAATAGTGGACGTTTTTCGCTTGTAATGATGATGATGATGAAATTTTTCTAAAAAGATAGTAAGTACGTCCTACCTCTACTTCTTCTTCTTCTTCTTCCTGCCCTTATCCCATATTACTTGGGGTCGGCGCAACACGTTTTCTTCTTCCATTCTGTCCTGTCACCCGACAAACTATCACTAACTCCCTTTTCTTACGTTTCGTATTACCCTTCCGTACGTACTACCTCTACATATTTTTATATTGATCTACACTAATATAATAAAGAGGTAATGGTTTTTTTTGTTTGTAGGAGGTAATCTCTGAAAGTACTGGTCCGATTGCTAACATTTTTTCACCGATAGAAAGCTGCTTTATTCTTGAGTAACATTGGCTATATTTTATGTATGCGGGCGAATCTGCGGGCAAAAGCTAGTATTTTTATATTCATCTAGCTACACCAAAATAAAAAAATGTTAATGTTTTTTTTTTGTTTGTAGGAGGTAATCTCTGAAAGTACTGGTCCGATTGCTAAATTTTTTTCACCAATAGAAAGCTGATTTATTCCTGAGTGACATAGGCTATATTTTATGTACGCAGACGAAGCCACGGGTAAAAGCTAGTCAATAATATTTCACCCGTCTCAACCCATGCCTTTATGAGCTGCGATATTAACATCTTCCTATATATCTTAAACCCTAACACTATATATACATACATAGGTCATCTACAAGTATTGTGTACAACGCACCTGTGGCCTGACCGTTGACAAATGGCCGCTGCCGGCTCCTAACGAGGCGGTCGTGAATATATAACTAGAGATCATATGTACTAGGAGCACAGAGATGCGTTGGAGATTACTTATGTTGAAATATTAAGAAGTTTGCATTAAATGATTTAGTTTTAATTTCCAAATGTTTAAGTCCGATGTCCGCAATGGAAAAGGCTATACTCGGAGTTTTCTTGCGTGATCGAATCAGAAATGAAAATATCCGCAGGAGAACCAAGGTTGCCGACATAGCACGAAGAATCGCCAAACGGGCCGAAAGGTTCTGGAGTGGCGACCGCGTACCGGAAGACGCAGCAAGGTGGACCGACGACCTGGTGAAGGTTGCGGGAATCCGATGGATGCGGGACGCGCAGGATCGTTCATTGTGGCGACACTTATTGATTCTAAACAAACTAGGTATGAAGGCACGAAGGAACGGGGTGGGTTTTAGTCAGTAAAAGTCTGACACTATCTCCCGCTCCGCCCAAAAGCGGGGGATATCATTGGGTGATTTTCCCACCGAAAAAAAAACAAACTATATTCAGGCAACTATATTCGCATATACTAAAAATAGTCAATGTCATAAAAAAAATTAGGTTATTTAAACTATTTAGTTTGAAAATCTTCTTTCATCTTTTAAAAATAAAGTTCATATCAGCGCCGGATACGAAATCTCTGAGTTAATTAATATAGCAGATATATATCTCAGAAGATATTTGGGTTACTCGGCAGAGCCACATGTCAAAATAATTCATATTACGATTAAAATCGTAGTTAGTCTTAGCCAAAATATGTAGCTTTATGAATTACGCAGTTGATATTAGACAGTTTGCGATCAATCGTCTGGAAACCATTTTAATATACTAATATCTATCAGTTTCTGCCCGCCTAGTACTCGGAAATTACCTATACCTATCCATGGATTTACAATGTACTAGAGTCTGTCTAAAAAGTCAAACAACTTGGGTAATTATTAGGGTAAAAATGAAATCTGATGTAGTCAACACTGGTTCAATAATCAAGGTTGATTAAGAGATCTTGATAATTGTTTACTAATTGAAGAACCTTATAAAAAGTATCGAATGTAAATATTTTTTTAATGATTAAATATTATACAAATTCCAAGTCGTTTGACTTTTCTTTGCAAAACCAAAAAAAATATACCATTATATTTTTTTACAATAAAGCATTAAAAAATCGGAACTAGAATGAATTTACAATTATCTATGGTCATTCCATCTTTACGTGACTTCACAAAATACGAACAAATACCCGAAAATGTTTGAATTTCACTTTTAAATGTCGAAAACCGTAATTTTTGAACCGAACGTGACTAATAGCCAAAACCGAAACGAGAATTTTCATTTATTTTACTCTTGGAAACTCATCGACTAACTGTTTACAATTTAGAAGTACCAGGCGGGCATAACATGATTGGTTTCTCAATCAAACTGTCGGTGCAACGTAAATTTGGAACAAAATATTAGATGTAATAAAGGCGTGGGCTTTGCGCGCGAATTTGGCAATTAACTAACTAAACTATATGATATTTTATTTGTAGATTTCGAAGTAGGGTTGTCAAGATTATAGCGCCAATAATGCGGTGAAAGTATTGCTATCCCTTTCTGGCTTATAGAGTTAGAAAGAAAAAAAATTGGAACTGTCAAATGAATTAGTACAAACACAGTCTAGTTTTTCGAAAGTGTATACCTTATTAGTATATTATGATATAGTTAATTAGAAAGTTGGGTTTATACTACAGTTTAGCAATAAGCACCAAAGACACACTAAATTTGACACATGTCAACCGATTTGACAGTCAATTATTCCCATCTCTTCAGATAGCAATATATTGATATCTTTATAAATATAATTTTTCTGTAAGTGTGTTTGTCACCTAACTCCTCTTAAATGTCTTGATCGATTTTGATGAAATTTTGTGGGTCCCTGGATGGTTTGAAAATACAATTGAACCCGCTAGATGGCTCTGCGATCGGGTTTGCAATATTTTGTCGGCCGAAAATCCATGTTTCGGTTAGGACCAAGTTAGCAATCGGCTCCTATGTAGTCACACATGTATATCAGTTATGTATTCCTGTTAAAGATAGTGCTCTCGACTCAGAAACCCTCACTAAAGACAAGACGCAGCAGTGCGTAAGGAAGTCTAACCATAAAGCACTCTCTGTAATCTTAAAACTACAGTGTGTACAAGGTGTGTGTATATGTAGAGATTGGTCTTACTTCTTCATGATTCTGGCCTCCTGGTAGTTTGTGCGTCTTTGGTAGAGATGAAACGGATATCCTTTAACTACCGGATAGTTAACTATCCGGCCTTGTTTTGACTATTCGGCCGGAATGAATATAAAATTTTCTGCATTTTGTAAGATTCAAAAAATTCAAAGCATTTTATTTCAAACTAACCTCGTAAGTACATAAAATATAGCCTGTCACTCAAGAACACAGCTTTCTATCGGTGACAAAAATTTAGCAATCGGACCAGTACTTTCAGAGATTACCTCCTACAAACAAAAAAACAAACTTTACCTCTTTATTATATTAAGTGCAGATAACTAGCGGTCCGTCCCAACTTCGCACGGGCAATAATATAGCCTGTGTTACTCAGGGTGAATGTAACTTTCCAATGGTGAAAGAATTTTCGAAATCGGCAGAGCAGTTTTTGTGTTTATTCATTACAAACATACACACAAAAATACAAATTTTCCCTCATTATAATATTGGTGAAGATAATATTGTGTAGATCACACACATCACACACACAGCATGCACACATGCAGCATCATCAGCACGCATGGTGCTTGTGGGCATTCACAGGCACTTTTGAAACGTTAAGAAGTTAGTCAGTCAGAGAGATGATGCTAATTGCACATTCCAAAGCATAGATCTCTAAAGCGAAGAATGAGTAAGAAACTACATGAACACTCTCATATTTTATATATATCGACGACCATATTTATCGACGTGAAAGTGACTTAATTGAACGCCTTGTTATACAAGGCAAGATGGACGGGACGAGGCCTCGTGACAGCTCACCGATGCGATGGACAGACCAGATCAAGGCAGCTACTGAAGGACAGAGTGCGCCTTGTCGGGGAGTCGTGCGGTATACCCTGACAGCTTCCAAAGACCTTAATATCGTGACAACCGAGTCGATTGAGAGGTGAGCCAAGAGAGACATCGGCAATGATGCAGCTAAACGAAACTCCAAAGCACCGCCGCCGAGTTGCTAGTCTGTCGGTTTTCTGTCGTTTACATTTCGGGGAGTGTGCACTAGAATTGCACAATCTAATTCCGCCAAGTCCGTTCCATCATCGGACCACAAGACGTACGGCGTTGCATCATCGGCACATGGTAGAAATGCCACCCATAAGCACAAAGCGTTTAGGGAACACATTTATTGTGCGTACAGCCAAGGAGTGGAATTCTCTGCCGGGGTCTGCGTTTCCTGATAGCTACAACTTAGGAATCTTTAAGTCAAGAGTGAATAGGTTACTTGTAGGCAAGCGTGCTCCATCGTCGACCACATCATCCTTTACCGTCAGGTGAGATGGTGGTCAAACGCGAGCCTATCAATAATAATAAAAAAATGAACCACGATTTCACCACTCTGGCAAGACTGAAAAGTCCAAAAAGAAATTAAGACTATTTGTCTTGCTCGCCAGCCCTAATTTATAAGATGTAGACTCCGCTATGACGGGTGATGTACCGATATACCTCGCAGATAACTTGCTCGTAAGATCACATTACCGAGCTCCACTGTTAAAGCCCACTGCTGCGCTCCTGTGTATTTCGTATGGAAAAATAATTATTTTGCTTTTTAGGATTCCATAACTCAAAAGGAAAAAACGGAACCTTTAGATCACTTTGTTGTCCGTCCGCCCGTCTGTCTGTCTGTCTGTCAAGACCCTTAATCTCGGAAACACGTGAAGGTATCGTATGTAAGTTGAAATTAAAACCATAGACTCAAGTCTGCGGTGAACCTATGAAAAAACTAAACTAACTATAAATAGAATATGACTATGGTTCTGCCGACCTCTCCTGGTGACGCATGTGGAAAAGTACGCGCCGTTGACGACTCGAGCTTGGCTCGGACGGCCGGACGGTGCGCTACCATTCGAAACTACAGAATCCACAGACCACTACGCTACGCTGAAAATCAGCGCTGTGGACCCCTTGCACTTTGCGAGTGGACAACAGCATTATGCTGAGCGTAAGGCAGTTTTACTCGGACTTGGCGCAAAAAAAAAAATGTTATTTTTTTTTATAATTAAAATTTTTGTTTAATTAAGAATGTGTAAATTAATTTAAAAAAAATTTAACATTGTATTATATTAGTCTTAAGTTTGCGCCTTTTCGGGCAAATAAATTGTTTTTCTTTCTTTCTTTCTTTCTTACTACACCATCATCATCATCGTTTCAGCCGATAGACGTCCACTGTTGGACATAGGCCTCCCCAAATGTCGCCGCAATGAACGATCCTGTGCGTCCCACATCCATCGGATTCCCGCAACTTTCATCAGGTCATTGGTCCACCTTGTAGGAGGACTTACAACGTTGCATCTTCCGGTACGCGGTCGTCACTCCAGAACTTTCCGGCCCCAACGGCAATGTGTTCTGTGAGTACTACACCAACGAGGCTATAATAATAATAATATTCCACAACTATCACACAACGCCGTCTAGTCCCAAGCTAAGCAGAGCTTGTGTTACGAGTACTAGACAGCTGATAAACATATATATATTTCTAAACACTTTTAGATATATTACACCCAGACACAGAACAAATGATCGTGCTCATCACACAAACATTGGTCCTGTATGGGAATCGAACCCACGACCTCCGGCATAGCAGTCAGGACCACTAACCACTAGACCAACAGGCCAGTCAAATCAAAAACTAGTCTTCTATTACCAGGGTAGCAGCATTACTAAGAACGTCTATATTTCGATCTCAATAGCCGTAGAACTGCTATTGATACTCAAGACGTCACTCCGCCTCGAGTGTCGCATTGTGGCGCTTTGTTCGAACGCCACTCACATAAGTGGTGACCGTACACCGCCGCGCTGCTTATGACGCCCTGGTACCCGCTCGAGTTTTAAAGGTTACATAAATCCAGGCGAATAAGACATTCCAGAGGGCAAACTGTGCATTTTTTTTGTAATGTTGATAGGTTTGCGCTTGACCGCTATCTCACCTGATGGAAAGCGACGATGCGGTCGACGATGGAATGCGCTTACCTAGAAGAAACCTATTCACTCTTGACTAAGATTCCCGGGTTGTAGCCATCAGCCACAGACTCCGGCAGTGAATTCCACTTTATAGCTGTACGCACAATGAATGTGTTCCCAAAACGATTTGTGCGCGTAGGTGGGATGTCCACCATGAACCGGTGGTGCATCGCCGTACGTCTGGTGGTCCGATAATGAAACGTAATTTTCAAGCAAAATTAAGTTTTGACGAGTTTTTAAATTTATTGTCACTGAGATGATAAATATTACGAGTATAATTTGAATTTACAATTTTTGTCGAGTTTTTTTTTTTTAATATTCCACAACTACCACACAACGCCGTCTAGTCCCAAGCTAAGCAGAGCTTGTGTTATGAGTACTAGACAACTGATATACATATAGTCTGTCTAATAAGTCAACCGACTTGGGAATTTTGTATAATATTTAATCATTTAAAAAATAATTACGTTCGATTATTTTTATAAGTTTCTTCTGTTAGTAAACAATGATCTCTATCTCTTAATCAACCTTGATTATTGAACCCGTGTTGACTACATCAGATTTAATTAAATCCTAATAAATACCCAAGTAGTTTAACTTATTAGACAGACTCTACATATATATTTCTAAAAACATACATATATAGATAAATTACACCCAGACACAGAACAATGCTCAACACACAAACATTTGTCCCGGGTGGGGATCGAACCCACGACCTCCGGCATACCAGTCAGGGCCACTGACCACTAGACCAACAGGCCAGTCACTTAGTCAATTAGTTTTCAGATTTGTTTCAGCATTTGCCTTCTATTGGATAACGTAAAGGGTAAATGAAGGACACAGTCACAGAAAGATAAAAAACTTTCGGAAAAATATACTTTCCGGTTTGTACTACGAGTGTCGCCGCTTGTCTCCCACCCTTTAACTCCACTACAGGCATTAAACCAATACGAACGCGCATTACGCAACTAACAGACCACGCACACTTAGATCGCAAGTTTGCTGTTGTTAGTTGATCTATGAGCATTGCCCTACTTTGTGGCACGCCTACAAGGCCATTGTAACCTCTTTCATCTGTTCTGTGAACAACTGATTTAATTATTCGCAAATTGATTCCTAGTGTATATTGTGATGTAAACTTGTTGTAGTTGTGTATCTCACGTGTGTGCGCAACTGTACAATATGTGGAATCATTGAAACAGGCGCCATCTCGGTGAAATGGAGCTGAGAATGTTATTGTAGTGCTGACTACCTCAGCGAAGTTTGCCGAGAAGGCTGACTTGATGTATTTGCTGCCAAATACTACAAAAACATTAAAATAGTATAATGGTAAACTAATGAGCATTGAGAGCAGTGGTGTCCAAGCGGTAAAGGGACTTACGAGTTGTAGATCGCGGGTTCGAACCCAGCCAGGCGCATTACTTTGTGTAATTTATTTCATCACCGCTGCTCTCAAAACGGTGAAGGGAAACATCGTTTTTTCATCATCTTTTCGAGTATGAGATTGTTATTTTTAGTATTTTGATACCTGAATATAGTTCGTTCACAATAACTGAATGGATTCCATTAGTTTTTACACCATTTTATAAATATTTCTTCCCAAAAATATTTAAAAAAGGTCACAAGTTAGACACCACCGACACTAAGTTCAACACAGGTCACGTAATAAGTGACATCAAACCGCTGGGTGCAAGTGCAAAACAACCCCGCAGTTGCCTGGATAGTCCGGTGACTATGTATTTTTGCTGACATAATAAGCTTATAACTTTGTGATTTTTCATGATACAGTTATGTTTTGTACATAGATTCTTTACATAAAACTACAAGACACGTGTTTTGGGTTTGGAATATACTAAAACTAATCTACATTAATATAATAAAGAGATAAAGTTTTTTTATTTTTATGTTTTTTTGTTTGTAGGAGGTAATCTCTGGAAGTACTGGTCTGATTGCTAAAATTTTTTCACCGATATAAAGCTGCTTCATTCCTGAGTGACATAGGCTATACACCCCTACTTTTTAATTAGTACACAAAAAAAAATGGGGCGCTATCTGTACCCGTCACTGATCATATTTTTGTAGTCAAAAGTAGAAAAAACCGAAATCCTAAAATTGACCACGAAAAGGTAAATTCATCATAGAATCAATCAATCATAACAATTGCTAGTAGAAAATACTGCGGGCAGTGTTTTTCCTTAATAATTGTCACTTATTCAATCATTCATCAATGGCCTGCACAATATTTCCATAAATTTAGTGACATTTTGGGACATAAACCAACGCTAATAACTTTGCTGTATATGAATATTATTTATTGATATTTTACTTATAAAATAACAAGGGCTTTTCTAATAAGCGCTATAGGTAAGTATGTGTACTAATTAAAAAATAGTGGTGTATTTTAGTACGCGAACGAAGTCGCGAGCAAAAGCTGGTGGTATATAAATATTTAAGGAGTATGCAGTGTATTGAGGGCACGTTGATGATGCAAGCAATTTATCTCATCTAACTGATCAGTATCTGTGATAAATATTATGTCAAACTTGCTGGGTTTTAGACGTTTGCCAAATGAATGATTCCATCAACTTTTATAAGGTTTTTTTTATGGTGGTGGTAAATCATCCAATGACAACCCCCGCTCTTGGGTGGAGCGGCAGATAGTGTCAGACTCTTACTGACTAAAAGACCCACCCTGTTCCTTCTAACCTTCATACCGGTGCTCGAGTTCCCTTTCGGATAACCCTGGCCCCAGTAGGCTTCGACCCGGCTGGGTCCCTGCTGTTGCTGACAACTCCTTGAGGCGCGCGGGAACAGTGCGCGCCGTCGACGACTTGGACTTGGTCCGGACAGTTACCGGACGGCCAGACAGCGAGCTACCCATTGCTCACTGTCCGCAAGCCCGCGCCTAAGGTGGCTGGAAATCGGGATCGGAATCCCGGCGGCGGCGGCGAGAGCGCCGTTGCTTGATGCGGTCGGCCTCTTCCTTTGCGAGCATTACTGCTTCGCAGAAGTCGGCGACCGCCTGCCACTCCTCCTCGCTCTGGACCATGGCCTCAACCAAGGCCCGGCGCGAGAGGTTTCCGCCGCCGATCGCGAAAAAAAGATACTTCGGTTTATGTGGCAAAAAATAACGAACATTTCGACACTCTCGAGGAAATCAAAATTATTAAGGTACTTCCCGTTGACCCAGAATCCTGAAAGGCATAAAGCAATAGGTCTTAAAGGTAAATCTGAAAACCGTAAGTTTGTTTTTACGTCACATTTTATTTCTAATATACGGAAAAATTATCCCAGACTCCATCCCGGAATTGAATTATTTACGTTGGTAAGTTTGTACGGAACCCTCAAGGCGCGAGTTCGACTCGCACTTGGCCGGTTTTTTAAAACTTCATTTGCAAAATAAATATCATTTAATTTAAAGACTCTTGAGGAAACCGACATGTCCTAGAACCAAAAATTCGAAGACATGTGACATCCACCAACCCGCACCGGGCCCGCGTGGTGGATTACGGCCCATTCGCTCTCCTAGAGAGGAGGCCTGAGTCCCAGCAGTGGGAACATTATAAGGCCGACTATGCTACGCTATGCTATGATAGACACTTGTGACGCTATTGTAACAGAATACTTGTGGCCCTGCACAGTGGTGTAACATACATGCTCCGGTTTACCTTTACAACTGTATACCTGTACGGTATACCTGTACAGCAAACCTGTCAGGTATACCCTGGCGTGTATGGCGGGCACTAGAAATTCCTAGACATTATCTTGTAGGCATTTCTACCATTTTCTATTCTAAAATATTGCCTCCATCAGACCTACTTCTCGAACAAAGCGACTTGAAAGCCCCACTACTCTGAGTATCAATACAGCTGTAGAGCGCCGCCATTGAGTATCAATAGCTGTGGAAGGCATTGATTGTGGCTTCGCTTCGTCTGTTCTTCGCTATATGCCTTTATGTGAAATACAATAAGTTCTAGTGTTGGAAAGTGGGTCGATTCTAGTATTTCTGGCTTTTACATTATGATAGGTAAATAAGGCCTTTTTTCTATATACTTACTTGAAAACCGCACTTATCCCTACCCCTTTTAAGCAAGCAAGTTACTGTTTGTCGCACTAGTGCAGAAAAGTGCGTGATCTCGTGCGCTGCGATCTTCTTGTCCGATTATAATTTGGGTGTCTTCAAGGCTAGAGTAAATAGGCTAAGAGCCTATATATAAACTAGTGCGCCTCACCATCAGAGATTGCATCACTGCTTGCCATCAGGTGGGATCGCAGTCAAGCACTAGTTTATATCATTAAAAAAAAAATTCAGTGCTTGAATTATGATTGCAACTTTATTTTTTAATCAAAATATATAAGGGTAGGCATAATTTAAATTACATAGTTGAAAAACCAGAAGTCCGTTTTGCCATTTGTATTTTGACCACCAAGCGGCTTTTTTTTATGGTGGATAAAAAACCATCCAATGACAACCTCCGCTCTTGGGCGGAGCGGGAGATAGTGTCAGACTCTTACTGACTAAAAGACCCACCCCGTTCCTTCTAGCCTTCATACCGGGGCTCGAGCTCCCTTTCGGATAACCCTGGCCCCAGTAACCACCTAGCGGCTGGTCTGGTGTATTGTAGCTAATACTGAAATAGCTACTACTACACTGAATAGCTAATTATTAAGTATCTTATTGTTTCTTTCAGTTTCGTTCCAAGTTACATTCTAGGGTCTTTTTCAAACGTCAAATCTATTGCCCACAACACCGTGGTCGACTTCTATTAGTCGACACCGTCACCGGCCCACGCTGAAGACCGGCGCTGTCACTGTGAATCGCCGTGCCCTCGTGGGGGCGATCGGCGGCGGAGAGCTCTCGCGCCGGGCCTTGGTTGAGGCCATGGTCCGGAGCGAGGAGTGGCAGGCGGTCGCCGACTTCTGCGAAGCAGTAATGCTCGCAAAACGCAAAGGAGGAGGCCGACCGCATCAGGCAACGGCGCTCTCGCCGCCGCCGCCGGAATCCCGATTTCCGGCCACCGTAGGCGCGGGCTTGTGGACAGTGAGCAATGGGTAGCTCGCTGTGCGACTGTCCGGTAACTATCCGGACCGAGCCCAAGTCGTCGACGGCGCGCACTGTTCCCGCGCGCCTCAAGGAGTTGTCAGCAACAGCAGGGGCCCAGCTGGGTCGAAGCCCACTGGGGCCAGGGTTATCCGAATGGGAACTCGAGCCCCGGTATGAAGGCTAGAAGGAACGAGGTGAGCTTTTAGTCAGTAAGAGTTTGACACTATCTCCCGCTCCGCCCAAGAGCGGGGGATGTCAATGGATGATTTTTTCCTACCATAAAAAAAACAAGCGCTTTCACTGTGAACTCGTGGCATTTTGCGTCTGGAGACAGCATTATGCTGAGCGTATGGCCGTTTTGCCCGGACGTTTCGCATATAAATTTTTATTTCGCAAAATTAAAAAAAATGAAATGAAAAATGAATGAATGGAAAATGTTTGATTCCGGCAAATTAAATGTTATTCATTCTTTTCTTTCTAAAATGAACCTTTTATTATTTAAGAGTCTACGGATTATTTTTATTTTCAAACGCATGGCTTAAAATATTCTATCTTCAAACATTAGTAAGTCTTAATGAATTATCTGACATTGTATTAATTGAACAAAATTTGACATTTTATAAGTTATCGAACTGAATCTGACATTGATATTATTCATCTGACATTGTATTAATTACTGAAACTGAATCTGCATTTATAGTATTAATACCTTAAATTTTTCAATTTTAATTTTATCATTAAGTTTTTCAATCTGTAAACTGTCTTTTTAATATGGTTTTTTTTTTAGCCTGAAATAAATGAATTTATTATTTATTTATTTATTAATAAGACCTACTGTAAATGCTGTGCATACCTTGCGACTTTTTTACACAGGAAACCCTCGTAAATGTATTGTGATCAATGTTTTGTAAATAAGTCGTTGGTGTGCCTATATAAATAAATAAGATAAAACTAAAAAAATTAAAAAAAAAAAAATAATGAATGGAAAATGTTTGAAATATGTTAGTCTTGAGTTTGTTGTTCTTTCTAAAATGGGCCTTTGATTTTCTCGAGTCTACGGAATATTACTAGTTTCAAACGCAAGGCTTTAAATATTCTATTTTCTTCAGACACACAGTATTTGCAAAAGTTTCCACAAAATCTCCAAGCTCGAGCACTACAAGATAATGTCTGCGGATCCAAACTGATGGTTGATGGCACGTCTCCGAATGAATCTCGGCTATTTTAGAACTAGACGAGTTTTATATCCGAGCACATCCGTCCGTCCGTCTTCGCGCTTGATGGAAAACTAGGGAGGGGACACGCGGGTTTTGCGGATATGAAACACGGATCTTTTTTTTTTATTAACATTTTTTTTTTATTGTATACTTTACTAGCTTTTCCCCGCAGCTTCGCCCACGTACATAATATATAACTTATGTCACTCAGGAATAAAGGAGCTTTCTATCGGTGCTAAATTTTTTGCAATCGGACCAGTACTTTCAGAGATTACCTCCTACAAAGAAAAAAATATAAAACCAAACTTTAGGTACCTCTTTATTATCTCGCAAAACTTAAGTTGCAATGGGCAGGGCACATTGCTCGCAGAATAGATGGCCGTTGGGGCTGAAAGGATTTCGAATATCGACTACGTACCGGAAGACGAGGCGTTGGAAGGCCTCCTAGAAGGAGGACCAGGAATCCGATGGATGCAAGGCGCACAGGACCGTTTATTGTGGCGACACTTGGGGGAGGCTTATGTCTAACAGTGGATTTCTTTCGAAATCATTATGATGTTACTTAACATTCTCAATGCTAACCTACAAACGTCACCCACTCAATAATTGATTGACGTTCTATTACAAGTTTCGATACAAATGTTTCTTGCTACATTTTCGCTAATGCATCGTCTGATCTAAAAATAACATTCCATGTCAGATAACTATCTGATTACTCTGAGATTTCTGAGCGCCTGGTAGAGATGACATAAGAGGGTAATTATTTTAATGATATCGCTATAACAATAATAATCACCAGAGTTTGGAAAATAAACAGGGTTATAATAGTTCCAATAATAATATCAACAACATATGTTATACCCATGCAGGCATGCATACATTCATTAATGAGAACAATCTGTCGAAATAGATATACATATCTAACCCAATAAAAAGCTGCCATCATTAACACTTGCTGCATAGTTAGGTATATATTCTTTTACAACTGGATTTAGATAATGATTTAAATATAAAAAAAAACCTTTCTAGGATTTTACATTAGTTCACGCCCGTGAGATTCTAAAAGAACACTAGATTATAGAAAGTCTTAACATTGTTCCTAGTTACCAGTCCACTTAAAACTCAAAAAACCATAGCCCTATCTTAGTTTTCAATATGTTGCAACAGTTTCCTACCAACCGGGGTTGTCCTTAGGTGCACTAGCATAGCGCATTCAGTGATAATCCTCGTCCCATTAAAAGCGTCTAAAAGGCCTCTGTGAGTTGGTTTCGACTCCTCGTACGCCTTTCAAAAGTTCAGGACCAGCACGCTTAGCCAAGTTGTTATTCTGCAATCGTTAACGCTGTCGAAAAGTGATGAAACGTATGGGAATGATGTCATCTCAACGTACAGTCGCGTGGTCAGAACAAACGAATAGACAATTCGTAGCCAAGTTCACATCGTTCAAAATCGTTTCTACAATGTTTAACGCTACATCCTTTGTTATACAAACGCTACATTGTAGAACGAGCGGCCGACTCAGGCGCGTCAACATGGCTACCAACTTATCGTTTTCTACAATTGCTGTCACCGAGGCGTTACCGATTAGAGAACGGAATTCGACACAAACTGGTTGTAACTTGGCTAGGGGGGCAGGTCTTACTTTGTATTGTATTACTACTGCTTTCAAAACAGTGAAGGAAAACATCGTGAGGATAGCGACAAGTCCTAGAATCGAAAAATTCAAAGACGTGACATCTACCAACCCGCACTGGGCCCGTATGATGGATTACAGCCCATTCTTTCTTCTAGAGAGGAGGCCTGAGTCCCAGCGGTAGGAACATTATGAGGCTAATTTTATGGAACAATCATCATGCGTGTATTTATAAGTTTACGAAACAAAAGAAATGTGTAAAGATCCGTAACCAAGCGGTGGTCTGTAGGAGAAACAGATAAAAGTTAATGTACGTGGTAGTAAAAAAATATAAAATCAAAAGTGAATCAAATCGCGCCATAAATCAGATAGCAAAATAAAAACTAAAGTTATAAGTTTTTATTGTTTTGTAAAAACAACGGCCTTGCGTAATTGTATCCGCTTGCTTGATCGTAATGTGGTTAATATCATAAGCCAAGTCGAGCTCACTGAAGATTCATTTCATATAGTTTTTTATATATAGGGTGACTGGCAATTAGTGTACGATACTTAAACACGTGATTGTGCTCATGATAACCAACAACTTTTACTATAGGAACAAAACTGAAATTAGAAAAAAAAAATCAGCTGTTTAGTACATTTATGTTTGCCTAATGTACTGAACAGATGATATTTTTTTCGCTATTTCAGCTTTGCTCCCATAATAAAAATTGTTTGTTATCATGAGCACAATCACGTGTTTAAGGGGCCGGCGGAGGATGAATTTCCATACAAACGTAATACCACGCTCATTTGCAGTTGGAGCATATTTCCAACATATTATGATGATATTTGGTTATAGACAATATTTATCTAGGTTCCTACGTCTTTCTTTTTTAAAAAAACAAAAAGAAATTTAAGCAAATTGTATTTCGCACTTTTTTATAGCGTAAATGGCAAAACATGCCATTTGGCTTTTCTTGTATTAAAAATAACAATATTTCTAATATTCTCGACGTAGGAACCTAGATAAATATTGTCTTTAACCGAATATCATCATAATATGTTGGATATATGCTCCAACTGCAAATGAGCGTGGTATTACGTTTGTATGGAAATTCATCCTCCGCCGGCCCCATAAGTATCGTACACTAATTACCAGTCACCCTATACAAGGTGTAAGGGACAGCCCTCCACAAACTTTAAGGGCTTGCTCAGTAGACGATACTGAACAACATTCCACAAAAAAAATTTTCAGGAAACGAAAAAAAAATTCAGCCTCCATACAAACTCTCCAATCAAGTTTATCATTTTGTATGGTGAGGCGGATTTTTCTTTTCGTTTCCTGAAAAAAATTTTTGTGGAATGTTGTTCAGTATCGTCTACTGAGCATGCCCTTAAAGTTTGTAGAGGGCTGTCCCTTACACCTTGTATATCTTGTAGATACAATATTTTTCTAAATATTATGGATTTTTAACCGCCTACGCTGAATATATCCGACAAACACTCTCGCACTTATTCCGCCAGGATCGCACATCCACGACCACATACTCCATCTCGTCAGCTCTTCTGTCACCTATGGGGATTGAAGAGCTGAACGAGATGGAGTACCCAGTCGCCAACACACGACCCTGGCGAATAAGACGCGGAAACATTCGTCGGACCAATCCGACGCAAACGGTTAAAGGATTGAAAGTTATCTTTAATAACTAATAATAAAATATATAATTTATAATATAGTATAATTATAATAATATAATATGTTATAGAGATAAACATGGTTTTTATGTTTGTAAGAGGTCTCTGAAAGTACTGGTCCGATTAAAAATTTTAAACTGATAGAAAGCTGCTTCTTGAGTGACATAGGCTATATTTTAAGTTCGCGGGTGAAGCCGTGGGCAAAAATTAAAACATGGTGTTTAGTTGACTTGATAGAGAATGCCTAAGGCATCGTCCATCGCTAAAATTATCAATAAGATATTAATAATAAAAAAGACGGATTGCACTCCGGGAGTGCCGGCAGAAGTGAAAACTTGATTATTAACGTTGAGCATGTTTGATATTTTGGAATGGTTAGGGAATAATTTTGCACCAATTGCTTTATCAGTATAAAAGTACTATCATTTATGTGGTAGAATACAATATTCATTTATTGCGCTATCGTACACAAACATGACAATTTATATTACATTAAAAATTTAACACTTTAAAACTATTACAATTATTTTACATTAAAAAGTTTATCTCTCCGAAAAACTACTGAGGTGTCAAGGGACACCCAGATGGAACGAAGTTCCGTTCTGGCTTGCTTTCTATAAGAGAGAGAAAGAGAGAAAGACAGAGAAACATGCGCACGCCGCACGGCTTACAATAGCTTACTATAGAAAAAGTGTCGTTACAAACTTTTCGTGAGAATTTTTTCCGTCTAGCCAATACAATATAACTAAAAAATACTATCCTATTTTATGTACATTTTGACAGCACTATTTCAACATCTTCGAAACCATGAAAACGACACTCATGACGAAAAAGTTGATAATTTCTGACATCCGCCATCTTAGATTTACATTTTGACAGCACTATCGGCTTCAACAACCTCGAAAAGCATGAAAAAGACACCCATATCGAAAAAGTTGATAATTTATTGCAGCCACCATCTTAGATTTAAATTTTGACAGTACTATCGGTTTCAACACCCTCGAAAACCACGAAAACGACACCCATGAGGAAAAAGTTGATAATTTCTTGCAGCCGCCATCTTGGATTTACATTTTGACAATACTATCGATTTCAACAGCCTTGAAAACCATGAAAACGACACCCATGACGAAAAATTTAATAATTTTTTGCAGCCGCCATCTTGGATTTATATTTTGACAGTACTATCGGTTTCAACACCCTCGAAAACCATGAAAACGACACCCATGACGGAAAATTTGATAATTTCTTGCAGCCGCCATCTTGGATTTATATTTTGACAGTACTATCGGTTTCAACACCCTCGAAAACCATGAAATCGACACCCATGACGGAAAATTTGATAATTTCTTGCAGCCACTATCTTGGATTTATATTTTGACAGTACCATCGGTTTCAACACCCTTGAAAACCACGAAAACGACACCCATGGCGAAAAAGTTGATAATTTCTTGCAGCCGCCATCTTGGATTTACATTTTGACAGTACTATCGGTTTCAACACCCTCGAAAACCACGAAAACGACACCCATGACGAAAAAGTTGATAATTTCTTGCAGCCGCCATCTTGGATTTACATTTTGACAGTACCATCGGTTTCCACGCCCTCGAAAACCATGAAAACGACACCCATGACGGAAAATTTGATAATTTCTTGCAGCCACCATCTTGGATTTATATTTTGACAGTACCATCGGTTTCAACACCCTCGAAAACCATGAAAACGACACCCATGGCGAAAAAGTTGATAATTTCTTGCAGCCGCCATCTTGGATTTACATTTTGACAGTACCATCGGTTTCCACGCCCTCGAAAACGATGAAAACGACACCCATGACGGAAAATTTGATAATTTCTTGCAGCCACCATCTTGGATTTATATTTTGACAGTACTATCGGTTTCAACACCCTCGAAAACCATGAAATCGACACCCATGATGGAAAAGTTAACAATTTCTTGCAGCCGCCACCTTGGATTTACATTTTGACAGTACTATCGGTTTCAACACCCTCGAAAACCACGAAAACGACACCCATGACGAAAAAGTTGATAATTTCTTGCAGCCGCCATCTTGGATTTACATTTTGACAGTACCATCGATTTCCACGCCCTCGAAAACCATGAAAACGACACCCATGACGAAAAATTTGATAATTTCTTGCAGCCGCCATCTTGGATTTATATTTTGACAGTACTATCGGTTTCAACACCCTCGAAAACCACGAAAACGACACCCATGACGAAAAAGTTGATAATTTCTTGCAGCCGCCATCTTGGATTTACATTTTGACAGTACCATCGATTTCCACGCCCTCGAAAACCATGAAAACGACACCCATGATGAAAAATTTGATAATTTCTTGCAGCCGCCATCTTGCATTTATATTTTGACAGTACTATCGGTTTCAACACCCTCGAAAACCATGAAAACGACACCCATGACGGAAAATTTGATAATTTCTTGCAGCCGCCATCTTGAATTTATATTTTGACAGTACTATCGGTTTCAACACCCTCGAAAACCATGAAAACGACACCCACGACGGAAAATTTGATAATTTCTTGCAGCCACCATCTTGGATTTATATTTTGACAGTACCATCGGTTTCAACACCCTCGAAAACCATGAAAACGACACCCATGACGGAAAATTTGATAATTTTTTGCAGCCACCATCTTGGATTTATATTTTGACAGTTCTATCGGTTTCAACACCCTCGAAAACCATGAAAACGACACCCATGACGGAAAAGTTAATAATTTCTTGCAGCCGCCATCTTGGATTTACATTTTGACAGTACTATCGGTTTCAACACCCTCGAAAACCACGAAAACGACACCCATGACGAAAAAGTTGATAATTTCTTGCAGCCGCCATCTTGGATTTACATTTTGACAGTACCATCGGTTTCCACGCCCTCGAAAACCATGAAAACGACACCCATGACGGAAAATTTGATAATTTCTTGCAGCCACCATCTTGGATTTATATTTTGATAGTACCATCGGTTTCAACACCCTCGAAAACCACGAAAACGACACCCATGGCGAAAAAGTTGATAATTTCTTGCAGCCGCCATCTTGGATTTACATTTTGACAGTGCTATCGGTTTCAACACCCTCGAAAACCACGAAAACGACACCCATGACGAAAAAGTTGATAATTTCTTGCAGCCGCCATCTTGGATTTACATTTTGACATTACCATCGATTTCCACGCCCTCGAAAACCATGAAAACGACACCCATAACGAAAAATTTGATAATTTCTTGCAGCCGCCATCTTGGATTTATATTTTGACAGTACTATCGGTTTCAACACCCTCGAAAACCACGAAAACGACACCCATGACGAAAAAGTTGATAATTTCTTGCAGCCGCCATCTTGGATTTACATTTTGACAGTACCATCGATTTCCACGCCCTCGAAAACCATGAAAACGACACCCATGATGAAAAATTTGATAATTTCTTGCAGCCGCCATCTTGCATTTATATTTTGACAGTACTATCGGTTTCAACACCCTCGAAAACCATGAAAACGACACCCATGACGGAAAATTTGATAATTTCTTGCAGCCGCCATCTTGGATTTATATTTTGACAGTACTATCGGTTTCAACACCCTCGAAAACCATGAAAACGACACCCACGACGGAAAATTTGATAATTTCTTGCAGCCACCATCTTGGATATATATTTTGACAGTACCATCGGTTTCAACACCCTCGAAAACCATGAAAACGACACCCATGACGGAAAATTTGATAATTTCTTGCAGCCACCATCTTGGATTTATATTTTGACAGTACTATCGGTTTCAACACCCTCGAAAACCACGAAAACGACACCCATGACGAAAAAGTTGATAATTTCTTGCAGTCGCCATCTTGGATTTACATTTTGACAGTACCATCGGTTTCCACGCCCTCGAAAACCATGAAAACGACACCCATGACGGAAAATTTGATAATTTCTTGCAGCCACCATCTTGGATTTATATTTTGACAGTACCATCGGTTTCAACACCCTCGAAAACCACGAAAACGACACCCATGGCGAAAAAGTTGATAATTTCTTGCAGCCGCCATCTTGGATTTACATTTTGACAGTACTATCGGTTTCAACACCCTCGAAAACCACGAAAACGACACCCATGACGAAAAAGTTGATAATTTCTTGCAGCCGCCATCTTGGATTTACATTTTGACAGTACTATCGGTTTCCACGCCCTCGAAAACCATGAAAACGACACCCATGACGGAAAATTTGATAATTTCTTGCAGCCACCATCTTGGATTTATATTTTGACAGTACCATCGGTTTCAACACCCTCGAAAACCACGAAAACGACACCCATGGCGAAAAAGTTGATAAGTTCTTGCAGCCGCCATCTTGGATTTACATTTTGACAGTACCATCGGTTTCCACGCCCTCGAAAACCATGAAAACGACACCCATGACGGAAAATTTGATAATTTCTTGCAGCCACCATCTTGGATTTATATTTTGACAGTACTATCGGTTTCAACACCCTCGAAAACCATGAAAACGACACCCATGACGGAAAATTTGATAATTTCTTGCAGCCGCCATCTTGGATTTACATTTTGACAGTATTATCGGTTTCAACACCCTCGAAAACCACGAAAACGACACCCATGACGAAAAATTTGATAATTTCTTGCAGCCGCCATCTTGGATTTATATTTTGACAGTACCATTGGTTTCAACGCCCTCGAAAACCATGAAAACGACACCCATGACGAAAAAGTTGATAATTTCTAGCAGCCGCCATCTTGGATTTATATTTTGACAGTACCATCGGTTTCAACACCCTCGAAAACCATGAAAACGACACCCATGACGAAAAAGTTGATAATTTCTTGCAGCCGCCATCTTGGATTTACATTTTGACAGTACCATCGGTTTCAACACCCTCGAAAACCATGAAAAAGACACCCATGACGAAAAAGTTGATAATTTCTTGCAGCCGCCATCTTGGATTTATATTTTGACAGTACCATCGGTTTCAACACCCTCGAAAACCATGAAAACGACACCCATGATGAAAAAGTTGATAATTTCTTGCAGCCGCCATCTTGGATTTACATTTTGACAGTACCATCGGTTTCCACACCCTCGAAAACCATGAAAACGACACCCATGACGGAAAATTTGATAATTTCTTGCAGCCGCCATCTTGGATTTACATTTTGACAGTACTATCGGTTTCAACACCCTCGAAAACCATGAAAACGACACCCATGACGAAAAATTTGATAATTTCTTGCAGCCGCCATCTTGGATTTATATTTTGACAGTACCATCGGTTTCAACACCCTCGAAAACCATGAAAACGACACCCATGACGAAAAAGTTGATAATTTCTTGCAGCCGCCATCTTGGATTTATATTTTGACAGTAAAAGTGTCGGTACAATTTTTCGTGAGAATTTTTTCCGTCTAGCCCCCTTTCACAACGCGCGATAAGGGATAGCTGTCTACTCTCCATCCGTCTTACGCTTTTTCGATCAGGTCACGTGTCCTGACGCGAGTTTAAGATTTTATACCCATTACAGAAAAAGTGCTCAACGCCGCTAAAGAAGTTTTCACTTCAAAAATTGTAACTTATCGCTTACAATTAATATTTCGCTACTCACACGCAACACGAGACAATATCAAACTTAAAGATCCGAACCTCACGCGATCACGTGTTCCGAATACACACGGAAGTCATAATTAAACTCGTATATCTATCCGCCACCCGTCGCAGTCACAACACTATTATAAAACATCAATTTTATAGATCATTGATCTTTGCCGGCTATTATTAAACTCTGGCGCACGTGTCCTCTATCCCACTCACACAGTAAACTAACCTATATGCTAGAAAGAGACAGACATCGAACTGTCAACCCATCTTTGAAACATGCCATCTCTATCGCACTTTAGAATGCAGTGCATGTTAGACAGAGATAGATGTACAAATCGATTAGTAGTAGTGAATTCCAAATTGAGTGCAGATACGTAGACTTGGCTAAGATTATGAAATGATATAGAAGTGATTTGTGATTTGGCTTGTGTTTATAATCGGATTAAAGACGGATTGGAAATAGAATCTAATGGGATCGCCACAGAACACATGTGCCTTTTAATGAGAAGTTTGCAATCTGCATTAAGGCTCCTTTTCCACTCGCCATCATCGTCGAGCATGGTTTCATTAAACCCCAAGCGAACGCCGGCATTCGCACATCACTATTGTCTTACTATTGTGTCTAAAATTGACGGTATTTGAAAGGTTAAAAGCTTCTTGCTTCATCAACTTAATCCAACACGATGTTTGTTTCGTTGGGCAAAAATCATCTAAATGCCCTCGCCTTTAAACGGAGCGGGAGATAGTGTCAGACTCTTACTGACTAAAAACCCACCCCGTTCCTTCTTGCCTTTCGTACCGGGGCTAAGCTTCCCTTTCGGATAACCCGGGCCCCAGTAGGCTTCGACCCGGCTGGGCCTCTGCTGTTGCTTACAACTCCTTGAGGCGCGCGCCATCGACGACTTGGGCTCGGTCCGGACAGTTACCGGACGGTCGGACAGCGAGCTACTGATTGCTTGCCGTCCGCAAGCCCTCACCTACGGTGGCCGGAATAGGGTAGTTTCCAGGGTCAAAATAATTACATTTTATTTAGTTTATAGATTATAAAAAAATATTGGACACGTATTTTTTTCTTTTTTCGATTAAACAAAAAATAACAAAGATAAAGCCCATTAAAGTTACGTGTGACGTTACCCCGTGGGGAAAATGCAGCACGGCGTGATGTCACACGTAACTTTAATGGGCTATATCTTTGTCATTTTTTGTTTAATTTACAAATAAAAAAATACATGTCCCTTATTTTTGAATAATCTAAAAGACGGACTAATTACACATTTTACGGCCACTAGCCTATTGCATGCCCTTAAGGTTATGCATTCCTGGTAGCATGCATCGTGAAGGGATGTCAGAATTTCCGGGATATTAGCGTTTTTCTTAGTAATTAATGTGTATTTTCTCGGTAACAGTTTATTGGAGTAACGCCAGATCTCTTTGAACTATCTTGTGTTTAAATGACGTATTTAATTCAAGAGAAGTTCTGGTTTTAATAATAACCTTAAATCTTCTTAATGAACCACACTTATCAAGTTTGTCTCGGAAATTTTTCTATTGGAACGTAAAAGATATTCTTTTTCGTATTGACAACCCTGTCTATCCTATGGGTTGACGTTACTGTAGGATCGTGCTTGCGGATGGCGAGCAATGGGTGGTGGCTCACGCTCTTTTCTGCTCTAATGCGGAAAACAGCAAATTGCGTGCCTTGAAAGTGGTAAGTGTAAGCGAAGATATATGAGTTTTAGTGTTTGCCAATCACAGCTTGTATATTTTGCCGCACTACTGTTTAAATGCCTTCGTTTTCTGCAAATGATGGCCAGTCTTTATTAAGCTCTAATCCTAATTATCATCATCATCATTTCAGTCGAAATACGTCCACAGTTGGAAATAGACCTCCCCCAAGCGTCGCCATAATGAACGATCCTGTGCGTCTCGCATCCATCAGATTCCCGCGACCCTCACCAGGTCATCGGTTTCTCCGTGGGAGGCTTTCCAACGCTACGTCTTTCCTTTGGTCCGCATCGACCATCTGTTTTGCGTGCAATGTGCCCGGCCCATCATCACCAGCCTTTTTAATGTTCCCACTGTTGGGACTCAAGCTCCTCTCTAGGAGAGGGAATGGGTCGTAATCGTAATTTTGGTGCTAGGACATGCCGGTTTCCTCACGATGTTTTCCTTCACCATTTTGAGAGCAGTGGTGATGAAATAAATTACACAAAGTAATGCGCCTGGCTGGGTTCGAACCCGCGACCTATACTCTGGGGCCGTTACCACTCGGCCGCCACGCCCGCCACTGCCCACTGCTACTTAAGTTTGGCGATTCTTCAGGCTATGTCGGTAACCGACTCCTAATAATAGATAGTTATACAATAAAAACTAGGTTTTGCCCGTACCTTCCCCCGCGTACATAAAGTATAGCCTATGTCACTAAGGAATAAAGCAGCTTTCTATCGGTCAAAAAATTTTAGCAATCGGACCAGTACTTCCAGAAATTACCTCCTACAAACAAAAACAAACTTTACCACTTTATAATATTACTAGCTTTTGCCCGCGGCTTCGCCTGCGTACATAAAATATAGCCTATGTCACTCAGAAATAAAGCAGCTTTCAGTCGGTGAAAAAATTTTAGCAATCGGACCAGTACTTTCAGAGATTACCTCCGAAAAACCAAAAAACAAAAAAAAAACAAATTTTACCTCTTTATTATATTAGTGTAGATTATTAATGTACAAAAAGGCGGCCACAGCAAAAGGGGCGATGTCCAAAATAATCCTAGCTAAACATAAAACTATTGTCTTAACACAAAAATAACAACACTATCCTATCTACAGCTATCTTACTCTATGCACACACACACTTACAAACGGCTACACACATCGACAAAATGATAGATGTCTCGCATCTTTGTAGGATTTTTTTTTTCTTAATTTCACGGCCAACGTAAGATGTACGATGCTACATCACTATGCTTTGGCGATGGAATTCCTTTTGACATTTCTGCAGTATTCATTGCGTTTTTGTAACTGTTGATTTTACGAAGCGTTTGAACGAAAGAAGCAATGGATCGTATTGTTTTGGAAGAATGGATATGGTAGTTATTCGGTGTGTTTGGGTATTCAAGAATGGGATTTGCTAAAATGTCATTTAGCTGTCCATTTATCTTGCAGTGGGTGTTTTTGAGTGAGATACTACAGCAGGTGGTCGAATTAAATGTTGTATAATAGTAGCTGAATGCAAAACATATGGATTTGGTGTTTGTAGAAATGTCATCATTATTTTGTCAGTCTCATAAACGTCCATTGTAAAGCCAGCTTATTTGAACAATATAAGAACGCGTCGCGATTTTGTCGATTTTGTCTTTTTGTCAGTGACGGATTAACCACGTAACAGGAGTAGCAAATGCTACAGGCATAGACGTACGAGTATCCACCCATACGTTGTTTAAACTTCTACGGTCCGGAGTAAGTGTTTCGCCTCGTCGTTTATACCGCGTACGTCAAAGAACTGAAACAATCCGCCTGCTGCGGTCTTCCCGTCCACTTAGAAACAGTCCGGACCAAAACAAAGTAAGGGTACCGTAAAATGGGGTGCATAGAGACTTAGGGGTGAATAGAAACAAAACTTTAAAGGGTATTTTCTCGATATTTTTGCAGCATTTAACTATATCAATTTATTAATGAATTGTTATTCTAAAAAATCGATGCTTTGTTAGAGGCCGATATTATGGTATCAAAGTGAAAAACGAAACCAAAGTTTTGTCTCTACTCACCCCTAAGTCTCTATTCAACCCATTTTACTGCACGCCCCGTACTACGACTGCAAAACAAAGTCAAAAATTTGAAAAAAATAATTTTTTTTTTCAAATTTTGGTTGTATTTGTTATCGGTCTTGGCCAATTTTTTATGTATTGTTTTTTGCACTTTTCTGTATTTTAATTTTAAATGATTAGGGTAGATGTCTAATAAACTTAGTGGACTAGCAAAATGGGGGCTTTGTTAAAAACCTTAGGTCACACGTCCTCAGATCTTCATCTTGGCGCCATTACAGTCCACATGGAACGGACACGCGAGTGATTTATATGATATTGTAGTCTACACTTTGAAGTCCAACGGAGCTGTGTCCGAGACCGATAGTAGGACATTAAATACGGTTTATACTAGCCTTTGTTTGTAGCTTTGCCTGTGTGGAAGTCGACAACGATGTCACTGGAACGTGCCTACTAACGAATCGAAAATGTATCCTGTTTCCAAATTTAGGCCTTGGTTTATTAAATTAAATTAGGTATACAACCGAGTGGTAATAGCTCCGACTTACGATTTATAGATCGGCCGAACCAGCTGGCCAGGCTACCACTGCTCTATTTTGTGTACCTAATTTATTTCATCACCACTGCTCTCAAAACGGTGAAGGAAAACATCGTGAGGAAACATATCTTAGAACTAAAAATTCGAAGACACGTGACATTCACCAACCCGCACTGGGCACGCGTAGTGGATTACGGCCCATTCCCTCTCCTAGAGAGGAGGCCTGAGTCCCAACAGTGGGCACAATATAAGTTTATAGGGCTGAATATGCTATTTTTATGAAAAGAATCTATGTACAAAATTTCATAACTGTATCATGAAAAATCACTAAGTTATAGGCTTGATGGCGCACATATACAAGGTCACCGTCCACCCTGGTGACTGATGGGTTATTTTGCTCCCAGACCCCGTTGTGCGCTGGCGACTAATGCTCTCTATGACCTGCCGTGACCTGTTTAGTACTTAGTGTCGATGATTTCCAAGTTATGACCTTTTTTAAACATTGACAACGTGACAAACGTCTTATAAATTGGTTTGCCGGGTGACACTTCAAGAAACTGCGTTACGCTCCGCTCACGTTATGCGCTTACAATGAGAGCGAGTCAGAGGCACGCGTCCCTTCCACTCGGGCATGGTTAGCCCGCCTAAGAGCGAGAGAGACAGACATAAAAAGTCGTTGTCACGTAAAACTTTCGCCCGTATACCGACTTTACAGGCAACCAATTTTTTGCGAAAACAATTTACCATGGTGTAAAAATTATCAATTCAGTTACTGATTCTGAACAAACTCCTTGAGGCGCGTATAGAACTCTACGTTCCGTCGACGGACCGGAAGGCCGGCCGGCGAGCTACCCATTACTCGCCGTCTGATTGTCTACGGTACGTTGATGTCGTTTTTTTTTTATTATTGTTGATAGGCTCACGTTTGACCACCATCTCACCTGATTGTAAGCGATGATGTGGTCGACGATGGAGCACGCTTGCCTAGAAGTAACCTATTCACTCTTGACTTAGGGTCAGCGCAGATAGAAAGCAGTGCAGCGGAGAGGATTTTATTAAAGCAATCAAAAATCAACTTAAACTTATTGAAATAAAGTGCATATAAGCTTGAACCTGACGAAAAATTTCGACATAAGCCATCCGTCAGAAAATGCCCGAGAACGCGCGGGGATTATTCTTCTCTGTCTGCGCTGACCCTTAAAGACCCCTAAGTTGTAGCTATCAGGAAACACAGACTCCGGCAGGAACTGAACAAAGCTCGCGGTCTGACTGAACAAAGCCCGCGACACATTGATTAGTACAACTAGAAAGACCTTGCTTCAGATTATGTTTAAATATAGATAACTAATCGTGGCTGCAGCTAGCAGTTACGAGCTCATTGAGATTATCATTTTAATTCCACTGGGATAGCATAATGTGTGGGGACGATTTGTTACTCGGTCTAAATAATATTTCGTTAGGTGACCAGAGCGTGTTGCTAGTGATGACGTATGGTTCCGAAACGTGGTCGCTCTTAAAGGGCCTCATCAAAAGGCTTAAAGGCACCCAAAAAGCAATAGAAGAGCTATGCTCGGAGTTTTCTTGTGTGATCGAATCAGAAATGAAGATATCCGCAGGAGAACCCAGGTTGCCGACATAGTACGAAGAATCGCCAAACTTAAGTGGCAATGGGCAGAGCACATTGCTCGCAGAACAGATGGCCGTTGGGGCCGAATGGTTCTGCAGTGGCGACCGCGTACCGGAAGACGCAGCGTTGTAAACTATTGTAAAGCCTCCTACAAGGTGGACCGATGACCTGGTGAAGTTTGCGGGAATCCCATGGATGAGGGACGCACAGGATCGTTCAATGTGGCGAAACTTGGAGGAGGCCTATGTCCAACAGTGGACGTCTTTCGGCTGATATGATGATGATGATGATTTTTTTTTTTTTTTGATGGGAATAATCATCCGATGACAACCCCCGCTCTTGGGCGGAGCTGGAGATAGTGTCAGACTCTTACTGACTAAAAAACCCAACCCGTTCCTTCAAGCCTTCAAATCGGGGCTCGAGCGCCCTTTCAGATAACCCTGGCCCCAGTAGGCTTCGACCCGGCTGGGCCCCTGCTGTTGCTGACAACTCCTTGAGGCGCGCGGGAACAGTGCGCGCCGTCGACGATTTGGGCTTGGTCCGAACAGTTACCGGACGGCCGGACAGCGAGCTACCCATTGCTCACTGTCCGCAAGCCCGCGCCTAAGGTGGCCGAAAATCGGGATTGGAATCCCAGCGGCGGCGGCGAGAGCGCCGTTTCCTGATGCGGTCGGCCTCCTCCTTTGCGAGCAACCAACCAAGGCCCGGCCCGAGAGGTCTCCGCTGCCGATCGCCCCGTGATTTTGACTTAGTCTTGGGACAAACGGTCCAAGAAAGAAGTCGTTGAATTCGACTCGGTTGGGCAGCGTTCGGGAAGCTGCGCGGTACCTTTTCGTCCTACATTGTGATTAGAGATGTGCCGTTGATTCATACTTCGGGCAATATTCCCACTTCACGGCCATATTGCCGGCGACGTCGCATCACTAATTGTGATCACTAAAAGAGTGAATATGACGACGGACGTAACTAACAAAAACTGACTAAAAAAACCTTTTGCGACGCGCATTAAGGGGATGCATCTCGACATACATTTTCACTGTTTTTCATACAACCGCTCTTACGCGATTATGACGTCATTACATTTTTCTTTAGATATTTTGGAAACACAGTATCTTGTGGATATTATCTAGGCTTTAGGTAAAACTAATCCAAAGACCTCTGAAAATCTGCTATTTTGCATGAACTTTGACACTTCATAATTTACTCAAAAATGAAAAAAGTACAACATATCCCTAGCAAATTTTATCAAGATTCTAAATAATGACAATGTTTTTCAAAAACTTTTAAGGGTTTAAAAAAAAACACGTATTTCCTGGAACAAATTTTGTAAAATTTTCGAGTGAATCACGGAATTACTGAATGCCAACAGAGTATTCAGGTATTATCACTCTTTTTTCGCGTTGCCTTTTCGTCAAACATCACGTTGGATTGCGTTAGATGAAGTAACAAGCTTTTAAACCATGCTCGATGTTTACGATAGGCGAGTGGAAAAGCAGCTTCTTAAAAACAGTAATATAATTATGTTACCAACCGCAAGCTATTAATTAATATTTTCACACTTCATAACAACCGTTTTTATTCACTTATAAAGCCCTTTATGAAACCACGATAATTAAAATTTCATCATCATCATCATTTCAGCCGATACACGTCCACTGTTAGACATAGGCCTCCCCCAAGCGTCGCCACATCGAACGTTCCTGTGCGTCCCGCATCCATCGGTTTCCCGCTACCTTCACCAGGTCATCGGTCCACCTTGTAGGAGGCCTTCCAACGCTGCGTCTTCCGGTACGCGGTCGCCACTCCAAAACCTTTCGGCCCCAACGGCCATCTGTTCTGCGAGCAATGTGCCCTGCCCATTGCCACTTAAGTTTGGCAATTCTTTGTGCTATGTCGGCAACCTTAGTTTTCCTTATTTTTTTTTAATTAAAATTTAATTAATCTAAAAAGTGCACAGTTATACATACCAATAGTAAGTTTTTTGTTCTCTTACAAGTTTAGTACGAAGAGAAGAGAATGAATTTTCATTAGATTGCAGGAATACTTGGATTGCTTACCTGAAACAAATAAACATAATCATTATTATTTATTTTTTAATGCATGTTTTATTTTGTCGTCGTATTTTAACCGATTCAATTTTGTATTACGATTGGGTTCTATATTATAGGTTTTTACCTTAAGTAAATGTTTTTTTTTTATTAGAAGCTTTCGCTAAATTTATCTTTAATATGTATGTATTTAGAAATATATAAGTATGTTTATCAGTTGTCTAGTACGCATAACACAAGCTCTGCTTAGCTTGGGACTAGACGGCGTTGTGTGATAGTTGTGGAATATTATTATTATTATTAAATACTTTTGATCCATTCTCAGGTTGTCTGGTAGATAGCAGGGGCCAAGCTGGGTCGAATCCTATTGGAGCCAGGATCTGTTTCCGAAAGGGAGGCTTTTTTTATGGTGGGAAAATCATAAAATGACAACCTCCGCTCTTGGGCGGAGTGGGAGATAGTGTCAGACTCTTACTGACTAAAAACCCGGCCCGTTTGAAAGCCTTCATACCGATCCCCGGTATCCGATACCCCGATCCGAGCTATCTTTCGAAACTAACCCTGGCCCCAGTAGGCTTCGACCCAGCTGGGCCCCTGCTGTTGCTGACAACTCCTTGAGGCGCGCGGGAACAGTGCGCGTCGTCGACGACTTGGGCTCGGTCCGGACAGTTACGGTGTACGAAAGGGAGGCTCGGCCGGTATTAAAGGCAAGAAGGAACGGGGTAGGTTTTTTAGTCAGTAAGAGTCTGACACTATGTGACGGTGTGGGATGCTTCCAGATTGGTCCCATTTTTTTTTAAATCTATTTAAGCCATGTCCTCTTATGAATAGTTAATTTGTTTAACATTAGATTATGAATGTACACATTCTAATGTTTTTTTTTTTTTTATTATTATTGATAGGCTTGCGTTTGACCACCATCTCACCTGATGGTAAGCGATGTGGTCGACGATGAAGCACGCTTGCCTAGAAGAAACCTATTCACTCTCGACTTAAAGACTCCTAAGTTGTAGCTATCAGGAAACACAGATTCCGGCAGGGAATTCCACTCCTTGGCTGTACGCACAATAAATGTGTTCCCAAAACACTTTGTTCGTATGGGTGGGATGTCTACCATGTACCGGGGGCGCAACGCCGTATGTCGTGTGGTCCGATGATGGAACGGACTTGGCGGAATTAGATTGTGCAATTCCAGTGCACACTCCCCGAAATGTAAACGATAGAAAACCGACAGACTAGCAACTCGGCGGCGATGCTCAAGGCTTTGGAGCTTCGACTCTACAAGTGCATCATTGCCGATGATTCTCTTGACTCGCCTCAGTTTTTATAGTATTTGGCAGCAAATGTATCAAGTCTGCCTTCTCGGCAAACTTCGCTAAAGTAATCAACACTACAACAAAATTCTCAGCTCCTTTTTACCGAGATCGTGCCTGTTACGATGTTTCCTCATATAGTCCAGTTGTGCAGACACTTGCTTGAGATACATGTGGTTGAGCGATTGGCTATTGCACTTTGTGTCGCAGATTCGATTCCCATATTAGACGAGCTATACTTCACCGGGACACAGTGGCAGAGCAACTGATCGTGCCTTGTGTTGTCCTAAGCTACCAAACGGCCAAGCTGGTCGCGCCACCAAATTGGTTGCGCAACGAAACGGACACCAGGCGAGTAATGTCGGCCATACACGGTCAAACCTATTGTCCAATCGATATGACGCTACCGATTGGATCAAACAGATTTGACCGTGTGTGGTATGACAACATGTTGGTCATACCATTCCAATCCCACATACAGTATTACTCTCTATAGAGCTACATTCTGTTGGTAGCGGTGACTGGTCGCGTTACGATGGTGTCCCGCCGAAATATAGCCCTTATGCCAGCCATACACCACGTCTGATCAAACCTGTAGTTCCAGGACAGGCTTGATCGTGTGTGAGAGTGGATTGGTATGAGTCATACCAATCCACTCCCACTCACGATCAAAACTGTAGCGTCAAACCGATTGGACGTTAGGTAGGATGGTGTATGGCTGGCATTAGGCACAAACATTTATATGATACTACCCTACAGATAATTGTTCCGGGTCTAGGTGTGTTTGTATGTGACTTTACATGTTTGTAAACGGGGGTTTCTCGCGTTTGACTCATTCATTCATTCATTCCCAGTGCGAGTTTAAAAAAAAAAATTAACTCTGCCGTCTAATATCAAGCTCTATTGGTTAATACTTAAAAACAGAAAGTGAACCGCAATTGTTTTTTTATGATTACGAGTAAGAACTATTATTGTGGTTACCAACAGCGGACAAAGAGTTGTTCTCTCTCAGTGAAAGTATCGAACTGTCGCCGATTAATAGTAGGAAAATGTAAATTGTATGGTTTATGTGTTGGAGTTTTTTTTTTATTATTATTATTGATAGTCTCGCTTTTGACCAGTATCTAACCTGATGGTAATCGATGATGTGGTGGAGCAGGCTTGCTTAGAAGTAACCTATTCACTCTTGACTTAAATACCCCTAGGTTGTAGCAAGCAAATTCCCAGTTCGGGCAATATTGCCGGCAAAAGTACATCTCTAGGCCGGACAGTTACCGGACGGTCGGACGGCGGAGGCCATTGCCTCGCGCGTTTCTATTATATTCTTATTTGGAACGCATAGTATTCTATTCTATTAGCTATCAGTAACATCAGTATCTCTAGCAAGAGGCTGGTGACTGTCCAGATAGTGACTGTCCGGATAGTAACTGTCCAGATAGTAACTGTCCAGATAGTGACTGTCCAGATAGTGACTGTCCAGATAGTGACTGTCTAGATAGTGACTGTCTAGATAGTTGGCGTCTAACGCCGTTTAATTATAGCGGACTCACAATGAAAGACTTTTATTGTCGGACTGACTGTCCAGATAACGACTGTCCAAATAGTGACTGTCCAGATAGTGACTGTCCAGATAGTGACTGTCCAAATAGTGACTGTCCAGATAGCTGACTGTCCAGTACGAGTGCGATGCTCCTGAGCAGACGATGGCCCACTTATTGGAGTACCCAAAGTGTCCCTACACCTCCATTTTGGAGGAACTAAAAAACGCTACTAACGCCGCTATAAACCTGGCAACCTACTGGGCTCAAAGTCTTTGAGGGAAATGAAAGCCATCGATTCGAGAGAAGAAGAAGAAGAAGTCTCTCTAGCTACCCCCCTCTCAACAAACGGCGCTCTCATAAAGGTGAATCGTACCCCGCAATGGCGGCCGAACGAGGTCGAATGGCCACTGAGGCGGTTATTTCAGCAAAATGAAAATAAAATCCACGCTAAAGTCTACTAGTAAATAAATTGCGAATTCAGCAACTGTAAAATAGGACCGCTAGAGTTGTCCGCGGATCTCTTTTCGGATCTGCGGATGTTTTTGTAACGGATTTTTCATAAGACATTTAGAAAATAAAATTGTATTCAGAGAGTAGAGCATAGAGGTGGATACTTTTATGTTTCATAAAAAAAAAGCTGGGCAAATGCGAGGCGGACTCGCGCACGGAAAGTTCCGTACAAAGTTACCGAAAACAATTCAATTCCCGAATTGAGTTAAGAAGATTTTTCCGTATCGCAAAAAAAATATTTGACAACTGTAAATTTATACCTATAGGTACTTGTGTTAAATGGAACCTTGCTTCTTGCCAAATTTCAGGATTCTAGGTCAAAAGGAAGTCCTCTATCAATTTTGATTCCCTTGAGAGTGTTGTATCTTTTTTTTTCGTTAACTTAGAAGTTTGACTTTTTCACAGCTTTTAGAGCCCGAAGATTTGAGTATATAGTTTTAATTTCAACTCGATATCTCTTGACCGACAGCTGGATAACAAAGTGATCCTCTAAGGGTTCCGTTTTTCCTTTTAAGGTACAGTACGGAACCCTGAAAAGATAGCGAAGAGTTTACTTCTGTCAAATTAGTCAGAATTTCGTTTTTCTATATAATTTTAGACGTGATTTCAGAATGTTTTGAGTTCGGTAAGAATACAAAGAAGTTCATCACTTATATTAGTGTGACAGGAGTGAAATTCGACAGCGGAGACCTCTCGCGCCGGGCCTTGGTTGAGGCCATGGTCCGGAGCGAGGAGGAGTGGGGTCGCCGACTTCTGCGAAGCAGTAATGCACGCAAAGGAGGAGGCAGACCGCATCAGGCAACAGCGCTCTCGCCGCCGCCGGGATTCCGATCTCGATTTCCAGCCACTGTAGGCGCGGGCTTGCGGACAGTGAGTAGCTCGCTGTCCGGCCGTCCGGTAACTGTCCGGACCAAGCCCCAATCGTCGACGGCGCGCACTGTTCTCGCGCGCCTCAAGGAGTTGTTTGCAACATCAGAGGCCCAACCGGGTCGAAGCCTACTGGGGCCAGGGTTATCCGAAAGGAAACTCGAGCCCCGGTATGAAGGCTTGAACGGAGGAACGGGGTGGGTTTTTTAGTCAGTAAGAATCTGACACTATCTCCCGCTCCGCCCAAGAGCGGGGGTTGTCATTGGATGATTTTCCCCAACAACGAAAAAAAAAGACAGGAGTAAAATTATTACTATCTTTTTCTAGTTTTAATGATCTGATTAGTAAAAGAGAGCGATAGTTTAAAATGAGTTTAGTTAGTGCACAAAATAGTTGGCGCCTTAGAATTGAAAAACAGTTCAAGAAAATCTAATTTATTGAAAAAACAAACATTAATACGAACAGTGTCGATATGAGAAAAACAAACGCACGTAGAATAACAATAAAATCCACAATACTCATAGTTTACTACATAGAAAGTAGTCACAAGAATCGTAAAAATCATCGTAAACCTGCACAGACGACTCTCGCTACAAACTCTTTTCACAAGATAAGAAAATTTATAGCCAGCAACGGCTGAAAGGTGAGTGAAAATATAATTGAAAAAATGTATTGAAACTAGAATTTTTTTATTATTATTTCATTTATTCATCAATATTACATATTATAAATTACATTTTTAAATATTTCAATAAAATATTTAAAAAAAATAGTAATTAGTAGCCCACCGGCATCGGGAACAAAGTCCAAGCTGCCGGTGGTCAGGGCTCCTGAGAGAGGAATCTCCTAACTATGCGCGCCGTGTCCGGAAGTACTGCTTTCTGGATCAGGCCCATGATCCAGCTGCCTAACGAGAGCCTCCTTAGATGTTGTTCGAGGCTCTTAGCTATTAAGCCATTGGACGTTACGACTATCGGCACAATGATTGCTCTATCCACTTTCCACATGTCGACAACCTCGCGAGCTAAGTCAAGATATTTGGTCTGCTTATCTTATTCTTATTATTATTATTGATAGGCTCGCGTTTGACCACCATCTCACCTGATGGTAAGCGATGATGTGGTCGACGATGGAGCACGCTTGCCTAGAAACAACCTATTCACTTTTCACTTAAAGACCCCTAAGTTGTAGCTATCAGGAAACAGACTCCGGTAGGGAATTCCACTCCTTGGCTGTGCGCATAATAAATGTGTTCCCAAAACGCTTTGTGCGTATGGGTGGGATGTCTACCATGTACCTGGGACGCAACGCTGTAAGTCGTGTGTTCCGATGATGGAACGGACTTGATTTGAAAGAGATTTGAGACAGAAAAAGGAGTTAGTGATAGCGTGATGGTTGATAGGACAGAATGGAAGAAAAAAACCGGCAAAGAGCGTGTCGGGCCACGCTCAGTGTAGGGTTTCGTAGTTTCCCGTCCGTCACAATAAGTGTACCCACTTATGAGTTTAAAAAAATGCTTGCATATACGATTATACTACAAACTTAGTCCAGACATTATTTTGTACAACCTTTTTGTCTTTTTTGTACAAAAACTGTTCATTCCATCAAGTTCAAAATGATTTTCCTAGAAAGTTCTTATAAAGTTCTACTTTTCAGATTTTTTTCATATTTTCCAAACTTATGGTTTAAAAGTTAGAGGGGGGGACACACACACATTGTTTTTTACTTTTGGAGCGATTATTTCCGAAATTATTGATATTATCAAAAAATGATTTTAGTAAACCCCTATTCATTTTTAAATACCTATCCAACAATATATCACACGGTTGGGTTGAAATTAAAAAAAATCACTTCTCACTTTACATATAGGGGGGCTACCCTAATAAAACATTTTTTTCCAATTTTTATTTTACCACTTTGTCGGCGTAATTGATGTACATATTGGTACCAAATTTCAGCTTTCTAGTGCTAACGGTCACAGAGATTAAGCGAGGACAGACAGACGGACAGACAGACAGACGGACAGACAGACATGGCGAAAAAAAAACGCGTTGCGCCGACCCCAAGTAATATGGGACAAGGACAGGAAGATGATGATGATGGTCAGACTTTTCATAAGATATTTTTCTTATCCTAAATTAAAGCAAGCCAACCCCGATTCACTTTACATTAGGAACACAAAGAATCACTTATCGACCTCAAAAAGTCCTCTCAGAGCCTCCGGCTTAAACCAAGAGCCCTCAAACTTCAACACCGACTAAAATCAATGCCTACATAAAAATATTCGCCACCATTGTCGCAACAAGTGCGGATATTATGAAGCGCGGATATCCGTGGCACATCCCTACTTCATCACGGATGGCGGATCTCAACAGGCTGGATACGGACCAGAGGCGTAGTTACCGCTGTATCAATGGTACGGGGCCCCCAGGATACAGAGGCCCGATATTCGTAATCTTTATCTCAGTCGGTACTCTCTTGGACCAGAGGCGTTAGCTACCGGCGTATCACTGATACGGGACCCCCGGGATACAGGCGCCCTTGGGATATAGGGGCCCCGATATCGACCAAAGTTCATAACAGAAGATAGGCTTGCATTTGACCACCATCTCACCTGATGGTAAGCGATGATGTGGTCGACGATGGAGCACGCTTGTCTAGAAGTGTGACTTTTGACTTAAAGACCCCTAAGTTGTAGCTATCAGGAAACACAAACTCCGGCAGGGAATTCCACTCCTTGGCTGTACGCACAAAAATGTTTGATACAGGGCCTCTTTGGACTACGCCACTGATACGGACTCTGAATATTTGCATGTCCTGCCTACGCCGCCGTGTGCTTGGCTGAAATGGAACTGTAATGTGTAGTGTAGGTAGAGGAGAGTCATTATTTTGAAAGGTAAATGATTATGTACAACAATTTGACTGATTTTTTTTTGTTAATTGTTTTGGCTTAAATACTATACTTCATCTGTTTAGATAGTTAACTAAATGTAAATTATCTAAAAAAAAATCTAAAAACGTTTACAATTAAATATTTAGGTACCTAAACCAATGTTAGGTATTTAATTTTTAAATAGTCTTTGTGTCTTTTATACGATTTATTTTATATAAAAAAACATATCAAGATTGTTTATCTTTAGTTAACTTCTTAATATAAATCGATGGAGTAAAGTCCTTTTATGATATGTCTTCATTTGTTTACCATTAGAATTAGTTGTACATATTCTAATGTTTTTGTAGTATTTGACATCAAATGTATCGAGGCAGCCTTCTCGGCAAACTTCGCTGAGGTAGTCAGCACTACAATAAAATTCTCAGCTCCATTTCAATGATTCCACATATTGTCCAGTTGCGCACACACTTGAAATACACAACAACATCAATTTTACATCACACACTAGGAATCAATTTGTATCGAGTAAAAGTTCAGCGGCTGTTTTAATTACGATGTAAAATTATTCCTAGCGGTTATTGTCATGTAAAATTGGACCATGAATGATTGAAAAAGGCAGACTATTTATTACTACAGAGGAAACAATTTGACTGGAATTATAGTGTAAATGATGTTCGAAATATTTCAACGAAATTCTCGCAATGAATCAGATTTTAAAGTCAAGATGAATTGGGTGGAAATAGCTTCACAGAAATATATATAGCTTCTTACATATAGTTAGCCAATCTTTAAGATTAAATATAACTTGTGTACTTGGTGAGGTCCGCGGGAATCCGATGGATGCGACACACACAGGATCAGTCGCTGTGGCGACACGAGGCCTATGTCCAACTGGGCATGCCATAATTATGGCGGTAAGTCCTCTTTTTGAGGCGTGGCGGGAAAAAGACCTCACGGCCTCCTCGCCTTCTGCATGACGCAGGTCCTCACCGAACTTGGTAAGTTCGGGAAGTTCCTACATCGGATTCAGGCGGAAGAAACGCCCTGGTGTCACCATTGTGTGAACCACCCGGAGGACACGGTGGAGCATACGGTAGAGATGTGCCCTGCTTGGGCAGATCACCGCCGTGTCCTCGTGGGGCCGATTGGTGGCAGCGATCACTCGCGCCGGGCCTTAGGCCGAAGCGAGGAGGAGTGGCAGGCTGTCGCCTCCTTCTGCGAAGCAGTAATGTTAGCAAAGGAGGAGGCCGCACACGTGAGATAACGGTCCCTACGCCCCAGCCGCCGCCGGGATTCCGATTCCGATTTCCAGCCACCGTAGGTGCGGGCTTGCGGGCGGCTAGCAATGGATAGCTCGCCTTCCGACCGTCTGGTAATCGTCCAGACCGAGCCCAAGACGTCGACGGCGCGTAATGTTCCACGCGCGCCTCAAGGAGTTATCAACAACAGCAGGGGCCCAGTCAGGTCGAAGCCTACTCGGGCCAGGTTTAGCTCCGAAAGGTAGCTCAGCCCCGGTATGAAAGGCAAGAAAGAACGGGGTGGGTTTTTTAGTCAGTAAGAGTCTGACACTATCTCCCGCTTCGCCCAAGGGCAGGGGATGACATTTGGATGACTTTTTACCCGCCAAAAAAAAAATTGGTTGGACACTGAACTTCTCCCGGTCTAGGGCGGAGCGGAAGGACGTGCCAAACTTTTACTGACTGACACCACACCTATGTTCCTTCTATGCCTTGCGTTCCAGGACCTCGGGATTCCCTTCCGAACTACCCACGACAGTTATATCACAGTGCATCTTCACAGCTAACTCCAAATTAAGGTCACCACTAACTGACGTAGCTACCTAGCTAGTAAAATATTAAACCCTCCACCCACTGCGCCGCATCAAGCGCTTATACCTCATTACGGCTGGCCTCGCCCGGAACCGTGCGGGACTGTCGCTTCCGTCCGGACTCGGGATAAATCCCGGGAAACGGGATTATGCGGCTGTAGCGATGAAATGTTCTTAGAAAAATATTGCTAATGAGGGTTATGTTGACAATACGGATTCGAAAGAGGTCTAGATTTTTGTGTAGCGACTCCATAATAGCCAAACTCAAGTCACCCGTAAAGACAGGACTATTTAGTCAGGTTTATTGATGGACTGTAATAATCGAATATGCTTATTTACCAATTGTATAATGTTGTTTTTATTAATTTTTATGATGTTTTATTGTTTTTTAAATAAAAATAAATCATTATAATTAAGCTTACGGACCCAGTTCGAGTCGTCGACGGTGTTTACTGTTCTGCGTGTGCTTCAAGAAGATTTCAGCAAAACTAAAAGAGCCCAGCAGAGTCGAAGCCCAGTCTAGTAAAGAAGGAACGTTCCTTTCCTATCACCACCCATTACTATGTAGACGTGGGTTCTAGTTAGTAAAAGTCAGACACCCTACTCCGTCCAATAGCGCAAAAAAATATTTGATGATTTCATTCCTCGAAAAAAAAAGTTTTGGAGAGACAACGCGCACAACAGTAGAACAGTGTACAAAGATCGCAGCCTGAATCTACAAATCAAAAATTAAATAAATATCATTGCACTTTACAGATACCACGTCTACCGAATAAGAAAAAAACAGAGATAACAGAGTAAATATCTGGCAATTTCCCGTTATTCCCGGGACCGCCATGTTCCCGGAAGTTCCCGGGAACCGCGCCCCTTTCCGCAACACTATCTCATGTCAAATTGTTTAAAACGCTAGTCTTATTTATGAGTATGTTTTGGCACGTCGCCAGTAACAGTATGACGGAGTAGGTAATTGAGAAATATTGATGTTTTTTTGTTTAAAATATAATTTTGATGTGAAATCGATACTGACCTTGTCCTTTCAGCCTCGAGTCAGCTGCTGATCGAGATGTTTTTGCTAATAGACATCGTAATAGGTTTTTTTTAATGCATAAGCATTATCAGCCTTTTAATGTTCCCACTGCTGAGACTCAGGCCTCCTCTCTAGGAGAGGGAATGGGCCGTAATCCACCACGTGGGTCCAGTGCGGGTTGGTGAATGTCAAATGTCTTTGAATGTTTGGTTCTAGGACATGCTGGTTTCCTCACGATGTTTTCCTTCACCGTTTTGAGAGCATTATATGAAATTTATTTCGAAAATATGTTTAAAAAAAAAACACTTTTACACGTCAATTTTTTCGTCAATTAAACCCAGTGTTTCCTAACTGACTACCCTGAGAAGAAACACCTAAACAAACTCAGGGGTAAAAGTCTCTTTTAAAGTCCATACAGCAAACATGTAATGGTCAAATCATATGAGAACCATGCAGATTGGAGTCTGAGTTAGTCTTTTGAAGACAGAACCACACAGTTCTTAGTGGACCTGTCTAGTCAGTGCAAGCATTTGCACTGGTGATGGAATTCATCATCATCATCGTCACTTCAGCCGAAAGACGTCCACTGTTGGAAATAAGCCTCCCCCAAGCGTCGCCAGAACGACCGATCCTGTGCGTCTCGCATCCACCGCATTCACCTCACCAGGTCGTCGGTCCACCTAGTGGGAGGCTATCCAACGCTGCGTTTTCCAGTGCGCGGTCGTCACTCCAGAACCTTTCGTCCTCATCGACCATCCGTTCTGCGAGCAATGAGCGCTGCCCACTGCCACTTTAGTTTTGCGATTCATCGGGCTATATCGGCGACCTTGGTTCTCCTGCGGATATCTTCATTCTTGATGCGATCTCGCAAAGAAACTCCGAGCATAGCCCTTTCCATTGCCCTTTGGGTGACTGTTAGCTTTCTGATGAGGCCCATTGTGAGCGTATTGTGATGGAATTGGGTTGTTCTCAAAAAAGTGGCTCTGTGACCTCTACCTCAGTAACCTGTCAAGCAGTTTTTAGTGGAAACGTGTGATTTTTTAAATGCTTTTCATTAAATTCTGCACAATATTTTACTTAAAGAGACTTTTCACACTAAGACTGAGTAATATTAAGAAAACTGAAGCGATATTCTTAGAACAAAATAAAATTGTAACATCTGTTTCTCAATAATCTGCCGTGGCAAACTAACGAGGCAGGTAAAGTCTCTTTAAGTAAAATATTGTGCAGAATTTAATGAAAAGCATTTTAAACAAGATTATTTTTTCATAACAAGCTTTTATAGCTCGATATACCTATATAATTATTGCTCATCAAGACGAATCATAGGAGCCCAAACTCGATGGGGTTGTGTCGTTTAACACCCAAGTTCCTATAGCCACCTTCCAGTTGCATCATCAGGGCCCCAAGTCTGCTATTTTTATAAATTCGTCATTCCAACACGATCCCATTGTCATTTTGCTAAAAGTTTGTAATCTGCTAATTCATAATGATCGATCATTGATCGGTCACTGGTCTTGTAATAGAATTGTGGTAGAATGATAATTTCGAGCATATTAAAACCAATAACTGCGAGATAATTCGCAAGAGGTTGGCAGTAGTATCATCACAGCGTTAAAGTTTTCCAATTGTCGATTTGAACCAATTGTTTGACTATATTAGGGTATATATGTATGTACTTTATTAATTTGAGTATGTATATATTATATAATTGTAAGTGTATTGTAATATTTATGGTTTATTAGTATATCAATTCTTGGAATCACCTTATCTCTTTCTTTTATTGCACCTACCACTGTTTTTCTCTCCTCCACCCAAAGGTTGACTGGAAGAAAATTCCTAAGGGATTAAGTCCGCCTCTGTACTTTTATGTGCATGAAGTATAAATAAATAATAAATAAATAACGTTCTAATGGTAAAACACTGATCAAATAAACTGTCAAAGTTTTAGCAGATTACCGCAAACGTCAAATATTCATTTGTCAATATGTACGAGATTACCATTCTTTCAATGGAGTGTCAGTGGTTGACCATTGGAAAGTCATAATGACGCCATTATATTAGTAGATTACCAAACTTGTCAAAATCGACAATTATGACATCAATGATAGACCATTCTGACATTATTGTAATAGCAGACTTGAGGCCCAGATCAGCTGCACATCATAATGATTTTGCATTGTCATCTGATTTACACATGCATGCAAAATTTCAGCACAATTGGTAACCGGGAAGTGGATCAAATTTAATTTGCAAGATTTGATGATAGACAAACATCGGGACAGGTGAAACTAAATAAAAGCTTGTAAAATCACACATTTCCACTAAAAACTGCATGACAGGTTACAGAGCCACTTTTTTGAGAACGACCCAATTACATAAAGTTTATGGCGTAATAGTAGATAATAATGATTATAATAGAAAACATATAATAATGTGAATTAGATCGTTAACCTTCAAATGCGGCCGGAAACGGAAAACATTCACGTACGAATGAACTTCGTAATATTATGCTGTGTGATTCGAAGCGGCCATTAGACTTGGTAATGAAATTATATTTTGCTATTTTTACCAGTTTGTTAGTCATATCGTAAGATTTCAATGTGTTTCACATGAAAATAATTTTCTTTTAATCCATTTTAGCTTTCGAATGAAAATCTTCGAGCTGTACTAAGAGGCTGCTTTTCCACTCGCCGATTGTCAACATCGAGCATGGTTTAAAAGCTTGTTACTTCATTTAATGCAATACATGCGATGTTTGACGAAAAGACAACGCGAAAAAAGAGAGATAGGTAATGCCTGAAAACTCTGTTAGCATTGGTTAACTCTGTGATATACTCGAATATTCTAATTGCAAAACTTGTTCCATGGAATACGTATTTTTTTATACCCTTAACCCGTTGTGTGTCTAAACGTGGATCCACGCGAGACACAACGGCTTTTTAATTGTGTCTCTAATTACGGCACACGAGAGGATAAAGTTAAAAAAAATATCGTCATTTAGAGTCTTGATAAATTTACAAGATTTCTATTGTTATACTTTTTTGACCTTTTTAATTTTTGAGTAAATTATGAAGTATCAAAGTTCATGCAAAATAGCAGATTTTGGATAATAGTCGATTTGTTTAGTAATTCATGAAAGTTATGACTAAAAAGAAATACCTGTATTGAAATATAGGTGGAAATAACTAAAACAAAATGTTATTATTATTTCTTGTCAATTTTTCTGTTACTAAGTTCGTCTTGCACGTTCTTCTCCATAGAGATCTACGCTTTGGAACGTGCAATTTAGTTTCACATTTTTTGGACTGACCGACATTTGACTATTCAAAAGTGCCTGCAAATGGTCTATTTGAAATAAATTATATAAACTAGTGTTTGACTTCGATCCCTTCTGAAGGTGATGCAATCGTTGATGGTGAGGCGCACAAGTTTTGTAAGAGCCTATTCACTCTAGCCTTAAAGACACCAAAATTATAATTGAACGGAAAGACCGCAGCAGACAAATTGTTCAAGTCCTTCGATGTACGCGGTATAAACGACGAAGTGAAACGCTTAGTCCGAATTTTGAATACTGCCGAAACTGCAAGAGTAGCCGAATATTCGGTAATGGTTTCGGCTGCAAATCGATTTTCGCTTAATTACTACTTATTATCTCCCCTAATCTCCATAATTCCATCTCCGACCTTGCTCTGGTGCCCTGGTACAGTTAGTATATGGTCAGGGGCGTACGGCTTATAATTGTAGCATACAGACAGACCAGTCTAGAGTGCGTGCTTTCACCTATGAGTAGGCACTAGAAACTGGAAGTGTGTCGCGAGAGACTACTTACGGCTTATGCTGCCCTGGTACTTTAATAATAATTTATTGAGCTTTTATTTATTTATCTAAGGATCACCAACGAGTGTAATACAATAAAAAACTTAGAAATAGAAATTGTTACACGTAACCTGGTCCTATAATGATCACTCAATTACAGGCAACCACAACTTATACATAAATGAGTGAACATGGCTTTAAATAATTTTGAAAATTTTTGATAAAATAAAAGTAATTGGCATGATAATTAAGACATATAAAATAATTAATTAATATTAAAGGTTAAATAATAAAATAAAAGTAATGTCAAAATTAAACTTGAATACAATACTCATGTCAAACAAATTATAATAGAATTAGAATTGATACCAATTAAGAATACATTTGATACAAATTACGAATTAATTAAATTAAAATAAAATGGATTACTTTATTTGGGAAATTGGCGAAATTATGAGTAACACCTCGTGTGCGGATTTATTTTATTACTACGCAATTGCGCATTTTTACATAAATCAACAAAATAAATAAAAAAAAACATTTTCTGTATTTTTTTAGAAAAATCAGAGATATAGAAATCAAAATTTACGACCAAAAAAAAAATCGTACAAGACGTGTGTACAAAACGAGAACAAGGTATTTCAAGTTATACAGACGTATGTACAATCTGTGCTCGAAAGGGTAGTGAGTTATAGTCAATTCGTAAAATACACTTACCTCCTCTCCGCGCAAATTTGAAGGAGATAGATACAGGTTTAATAAGCATTTTTACGTCAAAATGTAAAGCTCAGGGGACCGCAGCGATCCGTCCACAGAGGGACATTGGTCAGTGAATCCGGAGCGGGTACTGCTTTTCATATTTATTTATATATATAATAATATTAAAATTCTAATATTCGTAACTGAAAATATCAGAAACTAGCAGATACTTAACTTACACTAATGTAATAAAGAGGTAAAGTTTGTTTTCTTGTTTTTTTGATTTTAGGAGGTAATCTCTGAAAATACTGATCCGATTTCTAAATTTTTTCACCGATAGAAAGCTGGTTATTCCTGAGTGACATAGGGTATATTTTATGTACGCGGGCGAAGCCGCGAGCATAAGCTAGTCTAAAATAATTTGACTGGCCTGTTGGTCTAAGTGCTTAGTGGCCCTAACTATGCCGGAGGTCGTGGTTTCGATTCCCATCCAGGACAAATGTTTGTGTGATAAGCATGATCATTTGTTCTGTGTCTGTGTGATATTTATCTATATACATATATAAGTATATTTATCAGTTGTCTGGTACTTAGAACACAAGCTTTGCTTAGTTTGGGACTAGATGGCGTTGTGGAATATTAATATTATAATTTAATATCCTTACCCGTAAATCTACCGCTCCAAACAGTACACAAAAGCCTTCAATACTTAGTATTCATCCTTCACTGTACCCCAAGGGGTGTCTGATTAAAAGACCTCAGGGTCAACCGGGTAATTTATACCCGGCGCGTCAGGGTTACAGGTCAATTAATTTGGGAAAAACCCAAGACCAAGGCAGATGGGCTAGGGTTGGGAAAAATTGGGATCTTTACCCGAAATAACCGCAACTTTCTTTCTACATTAATTTATTTACAGGTTGTATATTATTTGTTTTGGTTTTATTTTAAATGTGCTTTTGGAATAGGAACTGAATTTTGTAACAGAAACATCGTGAATGTGTAACTTGAAAGAGAATATTAGTGATCTTTTTTTTAGGTGGTAAAATCATCCAATGACATCCCCCGCTCTTGGGTGGAGCGGGAAATAGTGTCAGACTTTTACTGACTAAAAACTCACTTCTATTCTTTCGTTGTCTTTCGTACCGGGGCTGAATGTTCGTTTCAGAAGCAGATCCTTGGCCTCAGTAGGTTTCGACCCTGCTGGGCTCCTAGAGTTTGCTGACAACTTCTTGAGACGCGCGTGCAACAATACGCACCGTCGACATCTTGAACTCGGTACGGACGGTTACAGAATCTTTGTAATGTGATCTTTTTCTTCTTCTTCTTCCTGCCCTTATCCCATATTACTTGTGGTCGGCACAACACGTTTTCTTCTTCCATTCTGTCCTGTCACCCGTCAAACTATCACTAACTCCCTTTTCTTTCATATCACTTCTCACACAATCCATCCATCTTTTTTTCGGCCTTCCTCTCCCTCTCCATCCATCTACATGTATACTCAGAACTCTTTTAGTAATATGCGCTTCATCCCTCCTCATGATAGTAATGTCAGTCATTTTTTTAAGTTTATTTTATTTATTTAAACTTCATGTACAGTAGTGGTGCATAGGCGGACTTAATGCCACAAGGCATTCTCTACCAGTCAACCTTTGGGCTTAAAAAGACAACACTGTGGTAGGTTTGCACAATAAACAAATACATAACAAATAGGTCAAATGGAAAAATATAAAATAAGTTATTTATAATAATAAAATACAAATACATACAAATAAACTAATAAATACTATGAAAAATATCAAATCACTATGAGAACTTAATAACAATTCTGAACGAAGAACGAACTAAGGTTGAGAGGACTTCAAGTAGTAGTTCCGAATTTTTTAATGACAAAATCTAAGGAAGGAAGAAAAATGTAAAGATTTTCTCATTAAAATAATTGGAAAGATTTCCAAGAAACTTTTATAACGAATTTATTTATTACGAACGTATTCGACCAAAAACAGTATCGGTATATTAAAATGTATACAAAAATTTACATTGAATTATGTAATGGATTTTTTTGCCAGAGTCTGTTTTTTCTGACTAAAACCAATTCTTAGTGAAGAGTGAATAAAGAAAGAAAGAAAAGTATTTATTAGTTAGGTATTAAAGTATTTATTAGTAGTTGAATAGGTTACTTCTAGGTAAGCGTGCTCCATCGTCGACCACATCATCGTTTACCATCAGGTGAGGTTAGAGGTCAAGCGTAAGCCTATGAAGATAAAAAATTGTGGGTGCTCATTTGCCTCCCTTTTCCCAACTCGCTTGAGGTCGGCTTCTAGTCTAACTGGATGCGGCTGAATACCCGTGTTTTCAGACCTTCACCACCTGTGAGTTTACTCTATTAGGTTTAGTAGTCTATTTGACACTTCTGCCTCCGCCTCCGATTTCCGGTTCCGGTTTCGGTTTCGGTTCCGATTTCGGTTCCGGTTCCGGTTCTGGTTTCGGTTCCGATTCCAATTAAAAAAAAACACTCCAGCTTCGAATTCAATTCCATTACAACCACTACCGTCACTCCCCTACTCCACATCATGCCCCACACCATTTTTCTTTCTTTGACCGTCCCCTACCCAAATAATCTTTTAAGAAAGAAAAAGGAATGTTCAGCTAATCTCATAAGTGTTGAACAGCTAATCAAACATGCCGCTTGATTAAAACGACCGACGAGGTCAGTAGTAGGCGCGCAGCCGACGCGGCAGGTCGTGAATTGTGTTCAGTAATCAGAACATTAATAACGTACCAGCAACCAATTAACGAGGAACGTCGGGGAATGTCGTAGTTTAATGAAAATCTGGGCAGGGGTGAGTGATATTTGATTTTCTTTTTCTTTATTTTTATGGATACACTCGCGTTTGAGCACTATCTCATCTAGAAAGAAAGAAAGAAAGGAAACATTTTTATTTAGCACATAAGTACACACAATGAAATAACAATTACAAAATACATGAACATTGTGTGTCTCACGGCTGCGCCAAATAGGTTCAGTTCACGCGGGTTTGAACCCATGACCTACACCTCGTAAGTCCCCCCCGTTACCACTCGGCTACCACTGCTCATTTCTTGGTAAGTGTATTGAAAAACGTAAGTTGAAAAACGAATGAAGAAATTATGGCATTTGGTTGTTTATCACAAAAACAACTTATTTTGAATACATACGAAACTAAACACCATAATCTATATGCTAGACTTGCACATTTTAATTCCAAACACGGCCGCGAGTGGCGCCACTAGTCTATCTAGATAATAAGGTATGTTTGTAATATGGCGCGTGGAATATATCGATGAAATGCATTCTGTATTGAATCCTTAAACTTATTCATCAGTCCTTGAATTGCAATTCCTCAGGCAAAATTATTTGTAGAAGGTAGTTGTAGAATATTTTATTATTTTTAGTGATTGCGCGGGCACTGTCAGTTGAGAGTGGTCGACTCTTAGAGCTTCTTCACACGTACGACAACCAAACCACGACCACAACCACATCTCAACCACACCACGTGGCCAGGCGTATATTTCGTATTGAAAATGAATAGGACTATTCACACGTACCACATTTTGCAGTCGTTATCGATCGTGTGTGTGATACCGACCACGTTGCAACCACAACGTTGCGTCGACGCAACGACAGTGCGTAACCGTGTCTGCACACCACGTAACCGTATCGCAACTACTGGCGACAACGCAACCACATCGACATTTTGTCGGTACCAAAATGCAACTACAAAAAGCTGCAGCGACACTATTCACACGTAACCACTGCTTGACAGCATTTTGTCGTTGCGATGTGGTGTGGTTGTGGTGTTTGTGAAGAAGCCCTTAGCTACCAGTGGCTTATTTTAATTTCTGTACTTAGAACTAGCTTTCGTACAGGGTTTTACACAAGAGGTAAGACCTTGTTTTATGGCAAATATCAGAGTTCTAAGGGTGAGTTGCACCATTTAACTATAACGATAACCAAACCATAATCAGCCATGAAACGGCCGCCTATTGGTCAATTCGACGGTTTGACAACTGTTAACGGCTTTGTTATCGTTATAGTTAAATGGTGCAACTCACCCTAAGTAAACGAGAGTACCTACCCTATGAGTTTTAATTCCTTGAGAGTATCGAAATATACGTTTTTTGCGACATAAACGGCCATTTATGAGTTTGATTTTTTCACAGCTTCAAGGGATTGCAGACCGGAGTATATGATTTTAATTTCAACTCGATACTTTCACATGTCCTCGAGATAAAGGGTCTTGACAGACGTACAGGCAGACCGACCGACAGACAGATAGACAACAAAGTGATCCTTTAAGAGTTCCGTTTTACCTTTTAAAGTACGGAACCCTAAAAAGGTCTTAAACTCACACTTGACCAGCTACCTACTAGAAGTATGTCAACAAGCCCTTATAGCTAAATCTGTTAGTAACCCATTCTCCGATACCCGCCATCAAACTTCACGATGTATCTCACTGATTAAATTGCCCTTTGACAATTACCCGGGTAGCTACTACCCGGTTTTACGAACGTAACTACCCATCTCCGGGTAACCGTAACACTGTTAATTTTAACGGAGAACTGGTTAGCTTCGCTGTTGTAAGTTAGAAAACAAACTTGTGGATACTTATTGAGTTTGAAGTTTGATGTCAAATAATTTCTAATGGGAAAATAGTGGGCTAGGTACTTACTTACCTATGAATATTGTTGTAATTCGGGTTATTTATAAAATAGGTCTTCTCGAGTCTCTAACCAACGTATTCAAAGAAATCAATATACCTACTGTAATGTTTCACGCACGCCTCAAAAAGAGACGATGCCCACTAGGACCGCTCGGATTTTCGGAAAAGGATAACCGACATATAACCCAAAGAGCAACTGAAGGACATAGGTGTGGTTTTATCAGTAAAAGTTTGACAAGCTTTTGCGTCCCACCCAGTCATTGGAAAAAAAGGCTTCTCTAAAAAAATACATACGTATTCATGCAACTGGCGTGGTTTTGGTCAGTAAAGTTCTGGTACACCCCCCCACTCCACCCTAGATTATTCTTCTTAGTCGGGCACTCTTGTCAGAGTGTCAGTCAGTCGTGGCTGTTGATGAACAGGACTGCGGAGCACCGCCGTCGTTTGCGTCCAAAGCTACAGCATAATTATGTCAAGCGATGTCTCTTCATCTCTGGCTACTCTGTACTGCGGTCGACTGCGTAGCCCTGGTAATGCCAGAATAAACCAGGAAACCAAAATCTATACATATAATAAAATCGTAGGAAAGTCAAAACTGTACATTGAATATTTTTTAAAAAGAATACTTGGGGCGTGATCTACAATCGATATCGAAGCCAAAAATATAGTTTTTAGAATTTTTGTCTGTTTGTCTGTTTATCTGTTTGTCTGTTTGTCTGTATGTATGTCCGGGCTAAACTCAAAAAGTACTGCATGGATTTACTTCAAATTTTGCATAAATATTACTAAGAGGTCGGGTCAACATATAGGCTACATATTATCACGCTATCACCTACGGGGGAGGAGCTGTGAATCTTTATTTTTCTTAAGCATTCTGTGACAGCGTGTAATCTAACGATGCATATTTAAATGTTGTTTTTGAGTTAGCCATGCTATTATCTAGCTTTACACCATTAAAACTACGCCATTTAAGTAACTTGGGCAGAGAAACATAGTTGATTCATTAAATGTTAGTAGTATAGAGACAATTTTGAAGCAGCGCCATCTATGAGATTTCATAAAAATCAAATCAAGTTACATGTTAACACTTTTTGGAAATTAATAATTTAAATTTGATCATGTAGTTAGTTATTCTTAAAATTCATAGATGGCAATGTGATGTGATGTGCATTTTCTTCATAAAAGTTGTATCATGTAGTTCATTTTGACAAATTCAAGTTCCAACAAAACCCTGAAAAAACTTGAGTAGAGTTGAGTAAGACAATTAAAAAAAAATGCGGTGTTAAGTATTACATGGTGACATTTTTCCAGCTCTGTGAAGTCGACCAGTTTGCGAGATCCCTTACGTATGACGAGGTGCCTTCATATTACGCGTACGACAAGCAAAGTGGTGTATTTAACCGACATCGACGAGGAGGTGCTGTGGAAGGTTTTCCGGGAATTTTCAAGGACGCCGCATTGGGTAGGGTTTATACCGTGCATCCAAATAATGGCGAATGCTATTTTCTGCGGTTGTTACTTCACACTGTCCGAGGCCCAACGTCTTTCGCCTTTCTGAGGACATTTGATGGCGTGGAGTATCCCACTTACCACGCAGCCTGCGTAGCACGTCACCTTCTCGACGGTGACCAAAATTGTGATCCTCGCGGAGGCGAGCGTCAGTGACAGTCCCAGCCGCATGCGTCATCTTTTTGCCGTCATCTTGATGTTTTGTGGAGTCGCGAACCCGGTAGCTTTGTGGGAGAAGTTTCGCCATCATCTGTCTGAAGATTTTCTACGACCTTTGAGGCGTGCTACTGGAGACGAAGTCGAAGTAACTGATGAACGCGTGCTGAACACCTGTCTCAGTTCACTTCAAGATATGGTCATTTCTATGGGCGGCAATCCGCTGATCGAATATGGCTTGCCAGCTCCCCAATCATCACCGCATCAAGGCCGTGGATATCGGGAGTATAACGCTGAAACAAATTACGAGCCGGGCGAAATGACCACCATACGAAATGACCATGTCACCGTGTTCTCTTAAGAGCAAAAACAAATGACACCGTACTTGAAAGCGTTGGGCCAAACCAGGGTAAAATGTTTTTCTTGGATGCTCTTGGTAGAACAGGAAAAACATTTGTTACCACTGGCATACTTGCAGAGGTCAGGAGGCAATGTAAAATTGCTATTGCTGTAGCGTCGTCGGGAATCGCTGCCATACTGCTTCCGGGTGGCAAGACAGCACATGCCATGTTTAAAATTCCCATCGATTTAGAGAGCGCCGAAACACCTGTTTGTGGTGTGTCACGTAACAGCGATAAGCGACACGTGCTCAAGGATTGCTCTCTGATCGTATGGGATGAGTGTACGATGGCCAATAGGAAGGCAGTTGAGGCCGTGGACAGAACCCTGCAGGACATCCGCAGGAACGAACATTTGATGGGTGGTGTCACAGTTCTGTTCAGTGGCGATTTCCGGCAAACACTTCCCGTGGTGACGCGGGGATCGAGGGCTGACGAGGTGAATGCTTCGTTGAAACGATCTTCGTTGTGGTCACGAGTTCTTACGCTGCGCTTGACCATTAATATGAGAGCTCGGCTCGGCGGCAATGCACGAGCATCGCAAGAATTCTCCGATGTCCTTCTAAGTCTTGGCGAAGGCACTTTGACAGGTGGTACTTCCAGAGTCTCTCGGTAGAGTGGTATCCAGCTTAGAAGAACTCATTTGCTGTGTGTACGGGGGCATCAGTCGTATACCGCACCAGCTTCTTGGGTGTGTGAGCGATAACGCCGACGCCCAAAAATGATCACGCTGCAGCAAATAACGAATGCATTCTCTCGGAAATTGAGGGGAATGACGTGGTCTATACCTCGATGAACACTGTTGTCGAGCAAGATGACGCCACACATTATCCTGTGGAATTTCTGAACTCCCTGTCAGGAAGTGGACTTCCAGCGCATACCATCAAGCTGAAAGTCGGTGTCCCGATTATGCTTCTTCGGAACCTACCTCCTCCGAAGTTGTGTAACGGGACCCGTTTTAAAGTCATCTCGCTCCACAGACAAACTTTTGAGGCAGAAATTCTTACGGGTTGTGGCGTCAGCGAGGCAGTATTTATACCACGCATTCCCCTCATACCTCACAACTTCCCGTTCCAGTTCAAGCGCGTACAGTTCCCCGTGAGTGTTTGCTTCGCGATGACCATCAATAAGTAACAGGGGCAGACACTGAGGGCAGCGGGTGTCGACCTCAGGACGAGTTGTTTCTCACACGGGCAACTGTACGTCGTTTGCTCCCGCGTCACCAGTACTGACTCTCTTTATATTTTGGCTCCTGGCAGCATAACTACCAACGTAGTTTATAGGGAAGTGTTGTAAGGTATGATACCTTTGTACGTATTTTTACTCTTTTGTGTCCGGGAATGTATTCCTGCATTATTTACTCTATTTCCTTCAGTCACATCTTATGACTGAACTCAGCAGGATTCCCATATAATTCTCTTCACTTGCTTCGTTTGCAAAAAAAACTTATCTATACATATAATAAAATCGTAGGAAAGTCAAAACTGTACATTGAATATTTTTTTAAAAGAATACTTGGGGCGTGATGTACAATCGATATCAAACCCAAAAATATAGTTTTTAGAATTTTTGTCTGTTTGTCTGTTTGTCTGTATGTATGTCCGGGATAAACTCAAAAAGTACTGCATGGATTTACTTCAAATTTTGCATGAATATTACTAAGAGGTCGGGTCAACATATAGGCTACATATTATCACGCTATCACCTACGGGGGAGGAGCAGTGAATCTTTATTTTTCTTACGCATTCTGGGACAAGGTGTGATCTAACGAAGCATATTTAAATGTTGTTTTTGAGTAAGCCATGCTATTATCTAGCTTTACACTATAAAAACTACGCCATTTAAGTAACTTGGGCAGAGAAACATAATTTAATGAATGTTAGTAGTATAAAGACAATTTTAAAGCAGCGCCATCTATGAGATTTCATAAAAATCAAATCAAGTTACATGTTAATACTTTTTGGAAATTAATAATTTGATCATGTTGGCGTGGTTGGTAGTTAGTTATTCTTAAAATTCATAGATGGTAATGTGTATTTTCTTCATAAAAGTTGTATAGTATAATTCGTTTTGACAAATTCAAGTTCCAACAAAACCATCATCTTGAGCAGAGATGAGGAAGACAATTTTAAAAAAATGTGGTGTATTACATAGTGACATTTTTCAGGCTCTGTGAAGTCGATCAGTTTGCGAGATCCCTTACGTATGAGGTGCCTTCATATTACCCGTACGACAAGCAAAGGGGTGTATTTTAACCGACGTCAACGAGGAGGAGCTGTGGAAGGTTTTCTGGGAATTTTCAAGGACACCGCATTGGGTAGGGATTATACCGTGCATCCGAATAATGGCGAATGCTATTTTCTGCGGTTGTTACTTCACACTGTCCGAGGCCCAACGTCTTTCACCTTTCTGAGTACATTTGATGGCGTGGAGTATCCCACTTACCGCGCAGCCGGCGTAGCACGTCACCTTCTCGACGGTGACCAAAATTGGAATGACACCCTCGCGGAGGCGAGCGTCAGTGACAGTCCCAGCCACATACGTCATCTGTTTGCCGTCATCTTGGTGATTTGTGGAGTCACGAACCCGATAGCTTTGTGGGAGAAGTATCGCCATCATCAGTTTGAAGATTTTCTACGAGCTTTGAGACCTGCTATTAGAGACAAAGTCGAAGTAACTGATGAACGCGTGCTGAACACCTGTCTCAGTTCATTTCAAGATGTGGTAATTTCTATCAGCGGCAATCCACTGATCGAATATGGGTTACCAGCTCCACAATCATCACCGCAATAAGACCGTGGAAATCGGGAGTATAACGCTGAGACAAATTACGATTCAGGCAAAATGAACACCATACGAAATGACCATGTCGCTTTGTTCTCTTCAGAGCAAAAACAAATTTATGACACCGTCCTTGAAAGCGTTGGGCAAAACCAGGGTAAAATGTTTTTCTTGGATGCTCTTGGTGGAACAGGAAAAACATTTGTTACCACTGGCATACTTGCAGAGGTCAGGAGGCAGGGTAAAATTGCTATTGCGTCGTCGGGAATCGCTGCCACACTGCTTCCGGGTGGCAAGACAGCACATGCCATGTTTAAAATTCCCATCGATTTAGATAGCGCCGAAAGACCTGTTTGTGGTGTGTCACGTAACAGCGATAAGGGACACGTACTCAAGGATTGCTCTCTGATCGTATGGGATGAGTGTACGATGGCCAATAGGAAGGCAGTTGAGGTCGTGGACAAAACCCCGCGTGACATCCGCAGGGACGAACATTTGATGGGTGGTGTCACAGTTTTGTTCAGTGGCGATTTCCGGCAAACACTTCCCGTGGTGACGCGGGGATCGAGTGCTGACGAGGTGAATGCTTCGATGAAATGATCTTCGTTGTGGTCACGAGTTCGTACGCTGCGCTTGACCATTAATATGAGAGCTCGGCTCGGCGGCAATGCACGTGCTCGAGAATTCTCCAATGTCCTGCTAAGTCTTGGCGAAGGCACTCCAACAGAAGAGAGAGGTGGACAGGTGCTTCAGTCTCTCGGTAGAGTGGTATTCAGCTTAGAAGAACTCATTCGCTGTGTGTACGGGGACATCAGTCGTATACCGCACCAACAGAATTCTTAGGTGTGTGAGCAGCCCATTTTGACGCCCAAAAATGATCAGGCTGCAGCAATTAACGAATGCATTCTCTCGGAAATTGAGGGGAATGAAGTGGTCTACACCTCGATAAACACTGTTGTCGAGCAAGATGACGCCACACATTATCCCGTGCAATTTCTGAACTCCCCGTTAGCAAGTGGACTTCCAGCGCATACCATCAAGCTGAAGGTCGGTGTCCCGATTATGCTTCTTCGGAACCTATCTCCTCCGAAGTTGTGTAACGGGACCCGCCTTAAAGTTATCTCGCTCCACAGGCACACCATTGAGGCGGAAATTTTTACGTGTGGTGTCGGCGAGGCAGTATTTATACCACACATTCCCCTCATACCTCATAACTCCCCGTTCCAGTTCAAGCGCGTACAGTTCCCCATGGGTGTTTGCTTCGCGATGACCATCAATAAGTCACAGGGGCAGACACTGAGGACAGCGGGTGTAGACCTCAGGACAAGTTGCTTCTCACACTGGCAACTGTACGTCGCTTGCTCCCGCGTCACAAGTCCTGACTCTCTTTCCATTTTGGCTCCTGGCAGCATAACTACTAACGTAGTTTATAGGGAAGTGTTGTAAGGTATGATACCTTTGTACGTATTTTTACTCTTTTGTGTCTTGGAATGTCTTCTTGGAAGGTATTCCTGCATTATTTTCTCTATTTCCTTCAGTCACATCTTATGACTGAACTCAGCAGGATTCCCATATAACTCTCTTCACTTGCAAAAAAAACTTATATTTTAATGCTATTTTAAAAGTTGTTTACTTATAATCCTATAGCGACACTGGCATCTTAGGTATTTTTGTTGCTGAAGAGCCTTCACGTAGACGACGTCGCGGGCAGCAGCTAGTATTTTAATAATTTTAAAAGTGGTTTACTTATAATACTATAGCGACACTGGCATCTTAGGTATTTTTGGTGCTGTAGAGCCTTCACGCAGACGATGTCGCGGGCAGCAGCTAGTAATGAATATAAAACAACTACATATTTATAACACATGCATCATAATCAGAAAAGTTCTAAACAAAAGCATACATACTAATATCACACTTACCCAACATGAACAAATTAGTCAACGAAGCACACGAAGAGCAAGTTTATTAGTTCTACCAAAAACCAGAACCAATTATGGCAAAAAAATGCTTACATTTGAAGGAGCACAGTTTTACAACAATACCCCCACGCATAAGGAACCTTCACTCATTTAGCACATTCAAAACCCAACTAAGTCATTATTTAATCGCAAACCAGACATTACTCGAAAAATGAGTGCGCTGGATGGGTCGAGTTTTCGGGTAGTTATGACTATTTTGTGACGGATGTTGTCGAACACAAACTAGTACTTAAGATTTAGTTATGTTCTCAAGTAAGTGACATGTTATGTTTTTATTGAGAATAAAGTTTCTTTAAACCTAATAATGCCTTCTCTTGTTTTCAACGCGACCGTGAACCACAAAGCTTTCCATCGAATCCTCGTTTCTGGAGATGTGCCCAAAGAACTTCAGTATTCGTAACTGCACAATCGACAAAAGTCTATCCCGTATGTGAAGCTCTTTGAAGATGGAGTTATTACCTTAGATTACTCTTATCAGCTTCATAAACAACTGCAGCCAGAATGTACACAGTGTGACATAACGTGGAGGTGCGCCCGCGCAGCGCGTGACAGCCGAGGCACGCTCCATTGATCTGCGAGACAGCTAGACGTAACTGTCCGTTATGTGTGTAGTCTTTGGATGGATTACATGTACCGACCGTTTTTAACCTTTTGAATGTCTTAAGTTACACAGTTCGACATAAGCCATTGTCTTTCTATTGTGTCTCTAATTACGGCATTCGAAGAGTAAAGAACAATGTAAAGGACAGTTTGCATGTTTTGCAAGAATATTATAGGGTTTTTTAAATTCAACAATTTAAAAAAAAACCGAAGGATCAGGGTGGGTTTTTTAGTCAGAAAGAGTCTGACACTATCTCCCGCTCCACCTAAAGGCGGGGGGATGTCATTTGGATAATTTTTACCTAACGAAAAAAAAAATTGGTTATGAAAAGGTTAGAGAGATGATGAGAAATGCGACATAGCAGCTTTGGACTCGGTGGAAAGGTTAATTGGTAATCTAGATCTGGTTAAGTCCAATCTACAAAGCCTCGAGCACAGGCGTAGGTTAGCCAGCCTTTCGGTGTTTTACAGGATGTATTTTAGAGAGTGTGCGCGGGAATTGCATGACTTGATTCCACCATCTCATATCTACAATCGGACAACCCGACGAACGACGAGTATCCACACTTGCGTTGTTGAAACCTCCACGATCCGGACCAAGCGTTTCGCCTCGTGTCGTTTATACCTCGTACATCTAGAGACTGCAGCAATTTGCCAGCTGCGGTCTTCCCGTCCGATTACAAATTGGGTGTCTTCAAGGCTAGAGTGAATAGGCTCTTAATAAACTAGTGCGCCTCACCATCAATGATTGCATCACTGCTTACCATCAGGTCGGATCGCAGTCAAGAACTGGTTTATATCAATTTACAAAAAATGATGACGAGTGTGCAGAACTTTCTGCCTATACTTAGGTTATTAGAACTGTGTTAAGAGCCGGTTGTAGTCACGAGTATTTTGTATGAACTCCGCCCGGGTCTATCGGTGGGTTTCTGAATTGAGTATTTTGAGTTAAGAACGTCTCAAACCTTACTTAAATGCCAAATTTTGTCAGGTTTAAGGCTAAAGTAGAGTTTGAGAAATGCTCAACTTCAAATGCTTAAATCAGAAATCGGGGGTATGTCGATTTTGCAGCCCCGTAACAGTGGTATTATTTTTTATATAAAAAAAATAACTATCCAAAGTTTTTGCGAGGCCGTTTTAAAAAACCAGTTTTTTTTTGTAAATTTCATATATTTCCGTGACATAATTTCGTAGACACACAAGTTTGAATTCGTAAGATAGGGTCAAATTCGCAATTTTTTTATTATCAAGCCAACTAATTTAAATCATGTTTTGATTTTTAGCCGGCGGTTGGTCTTATAGTAAATTTTAATAAAATAATTTTTCATGATATTCTCTTTTATATTTGTGAATTGCAAGAAACAGTTTTATAATACAATATAACATATTGTGACCTTTAGTTTTTAAGCAAACTAAGTATATAACATTATAAATAATTTAATTATATTTGTCACTATTTATGTCTATAAATAGTGACAAATATTTTTTTTTAAATATTGTTATGAATTCACACACATAACATAACATTTACCTTTGTAATTACTCTTAAGATTTTATGTAACCATTTTATCAAATTTAATCCTGAATAAAATGTTATTATTTCTCGAGGTTTAAAAAACTTAAAAAAGAGTAGAACCTGGCCTTAAATCAGGGTACTCCAGTAATGAGGTAGCCGTCGATAGTGCGCCGGAACAGGAAGCGCACGTCACGCCCGATTGGAGCATGACCAACTGACCACTTTCTTTTGCACTCGACTGCACTCGCGTGATTGTTTACTTTAAGTACATTGTTAAAGTACCCTTATTTGAAGATAGTTGCCCGGTAGATGTCGTTCCCACTGACTTAATATGCACAGAAATTTGTAACGCTTATTTCAAATAGACCAATTACAGGCACTTTTGAATTGTCAAAATATCGGCCAATCAAAAAAGTGAAGCTAAATTGCATGTTCCAAAGCGTAGATCTCAATGGAGAAGAACGTGCAAGAAACTCCATGGACACTCTTTTAAATCATAATTATGAGTTATGTTATACAAGGTGTCGTTTTGAAGCTGCAAAATATTTCAGGAGGTAATTATGTTAGTGATTCTCGACCCGAATCAATAATAAAATAAGTAGGTAATTTTTTTTTTTTTATAACCGCGCTTTTTTTCACACACACAAACACGGAACAATAAAGGGCGTTTTCACACACACTAACTCGCAACGATAGTTTCATAAATAATGTATCATCCAATCATCATCCCGCACGCCACACCCTAGCCACGCCCCCGCGGCCATCGATCGATCGATTTAGTTTAGTGTAATTAAAAAATTAAATAACAAGTATTACTGATTATTGACCAGGTATCGTTTTTTTATATGATTATTTATGAGTTTTATTACAACCTCCTGAAATATTGTGCAGTTTTAAAACTGCACCTTGTATAATCTTGGTTACCTCCATATTTCTTGTCGCTTTTATTATGTGAGCACAAGTAATAAAAATACTAATTAAAAATGTTCCCACGGCTGGGACTCAGGCCTCCTCTCTAGGAGAGGGAATGGGCCGTAATCCACCACGTGGGCCTTCATGTCATCATGTCACAGTCTTCAAATTTTTGGTTCTAGGACATGCCGGTTTCCTCACGATGTTTTCCTTCACCGTTTTGAGAGTAGTGGTGATGAAATAAATTACACAAAGTAATGCGCCTGGCTGGGTTTGAACCCGCGACCTACAACTCGTAAGTCGGGGCCGTTACCACTCGGGGAGGAGGAGGGGAGGAGGACTTGGCCAAAAATAACAATAAATCGTCAAGTACGAGTCGCACATCCCAATAAGGCACAGTTGATTGCGCACATAAGTGTATTATATCTTTGTCATAGTGAGTCATACAGTGCTAAGATTGTGTAAACTGTCATGAATGCCTAGTAATTCATGACAGTTTAGAGCTTTGTTTAAGAATAAGTCATAGTTTTAGGGTTCCGTTCGTCTTAATGAAAAAACGGAACTTTTGTATAATCACTCGTGTGTCCGTCTGTCATAACTCTGTTGTTTCGAATCTACTGGACTAATTTAGTTGGAATTAGGTAGATTAAAAAAAAAATATAATTATTTATCTATTATAGTGTATCAATTTTATATAATTCAATAATGTTTCTATATTAACGATAAATAAACAAATCTACACTATAATATTATAAAGAGGTAAAGTTGTGGTAATAGTCGGCGTTGCGTACAAACTACCTACAGGTACACTGGACTCGCTCAGCTGACTTTTTCTTAAAGAAATTAATTTCGTACATGCGTAAATTAATAGATACGTGTTTTGAAAAAAAGGTACACTATTTTTTAATTTTATCTTTACAAATCGATAGTGTTTCATGTAGCGGCTTGACCCTCCACGGGATTAAAAAGATTAAAATTTAGCGGTGTATATAGAAACCTGCTTTCAAGCGGGAGAAGCTGTTGGCAGAAGCTAGTTATTATATTTAAAAATGATACATGATAAAAGATAAATGATAAATGAAAGATCATTTATCATTTTGCAAGTAGGTTTTATAAAAACACTTTTACACGTCAATTTTTTTTGGTCAATTAAAAATACATGAGGCCGGCGTATCCAAGCTGACTACCCTGAGAAGAAACACCGAAACAAACTCAGGGGTCAAAGTCTCTTTTAAAGTCCATACAGACATTAGACTGGCCTGTTGGTCTAGTGGTTAGTGACCCTGACTGCTATGCCGGAGGTCGTGGGTTCGATTCCCACCCAGGACAAATGTTTGTGTGATGAGCATAATCATTTGTTCTGTGTCTGGGTGTAATTTATCTATAACATGTATGTATTTAGAAATATATAAGTATGTTTATCAGTTGTCTAGTACCCATAACACAAGCTCTGCTTAGCTTGGGACTAGACGGCGTTGTGTGATAGTTGTGGAATATTATTATTATTATTATTATACAGGTAGCCACAGCTATATTTAGTACTAGTATTTATATTTTGAATACGGAACCACAAAAGAAAAAAGAAACTATGGCTAGAAAAAACAATTCTCATAGAATTAAATCGAGACCTAGTAACAATGATCGCATGCACTCCGCATGGCCGTGACCGCCACAGTCACAGGTCACTGACCTGCCTATTGTCACGCGTGTCACAGCCTTCCGGGCTATTCTGACATGACCCCTGCATATGCTTCCGAGTTTTTGTCACATTTTTGAGGATAGTTTTGTTGTGACCCGATCGAAAAGGTCAGGGGATATATCGGTAATATAGGATCAGCGTTATCTGGTTTCATTAAGGCCCAAGCGCCCGAAAAGTGCCATAGAACAGTAACTTTCTGAAGCCTACTCCTCGGTAACGGCCAGGTTTATAGATTCGAAAAAAATATATGTTTATTATAGATTCATGAACAATAATATCAACATTTGATTTTTTCGTGCTAAAAAAAATATTTAGCAATTTCGCAACTTTTCGCAACTTTTTTCCTACTCCTTCGAAACGGCTTGAATCTTTAGAAACATTTTTACACATAAAAACTGGTGGTTAAATAATATTCTTCAAAGTGAACATAGCATATGTAAATCAATCAATATTTGGCAAAGAAAATGGATTTAAAGGTCAGCCGCGCGCTTTCCGGGCGCTGCTGGCCGCAAATAAATGCAAAGATATGCGTACTGCCGCCTAGGCGGGTACGGGAGATACGTCCATTTAATTTCGGACAGATGGTTCAAGGGACTATAAGCCTTAAGGCTTATAGTCCCATATAAGATCAGTTGAACATCTAACCGAAATTAAATGCTCGTAGGCGGTTATCACACTGCCACGCACCCCGCAGCATAGTGCGTGAATGCGTGTCTTAACGTTGCTTGTATCTCTGTTTGTATAGATAACACGCATAGTCCATACACGACGCAAGGTATGCTACAATGAGTCTCGTACTGATTTACAAAACGCACCTACGCGCGTGAGTGCGTAAAAAACCCGCACAATGATGCAGGTCTGCACTCCCGCAAGTACGTGCGTGGGAGCGTTTTCACGCGCTACGCTGCGTGGTGTGTGGCGGTGTGATAACCGCCTTACTGCCTTTGCCTTGTCGGCAGTAGGGGTATAAGTAGTAACAAAATAACAACAAAACAAAAACAAAACACAAACAAAACAAAACAAAATTGTGCTGCTATAGATAATATCGACAGGCCTAGTGGTCGCATGGTCTAGTGGTTAGTGACCCTGACTGCTATGCCGGAGGTCGTGGGTTGGATTCCCACCCAGGACAAATCTTTGTGTGATGAGCATGATCATTTGTTCTGTGTCTGGGTGTAATTTATCTATAGTATGTATGTACTTAGAAATATATAAGTATGTTTATCAGTTGTCTAGTACTCATAACACAAGCTCTGCTTAGCTTGAGAGTAGATGGCGTTGTGTGACAGTTGTGGAATATTATATTATATTAATATTATATAAAAAAAAATCTTAATTTCAATAATATTTCTACACCGGCAATGGTAGTGTACGTGAGACGTTTTTAATATTAAGTTCTTGTATGTACCGTTTACTTGGAAATAAATGGTTTATTATTATTATACTTAGTCTGACTAAAAACTTGTCAAACGACTTGAGAATTTGTGAAGGAAATAAAAAATATGTTATTGGCTGCACGAATTTTAATCGTTATTCACTTGTTTCTTGAGATAATGATAGTTTTATAACAGATGTTGATCGTTATATGACTAGTGATGATAAATCAATAAACGGAGTAGAATATTTAGAATCAGATTTCACTTACGATTTCAGATTTATGTTATTTTATAATCTAAAATACGGACTAAATAAAATGTAATTATTTTGACCCTGGAAACTACCCTATTATATCTTTGCAAATGTATCCCACTTTTGTTATAAAATTATCGAAATAGATATATATTCTAACGAAATCTTTTGCATTTTTTATTGTTAAAAAATTTATAAAATTGTTATATTCGATACTTTGTATAAGGTTCTCTAGTAAACAATGATCAAGATTTCTTAATCAACATTGATTATTTATTGATCCAGTGTTGACTACTTAGGTTACATCTGATTTCATTTTACCTTAATAATTACCCGAGTCGTCTATATTTTACCCGAGTCGTCTATATCTGTGCATTTAATTCCGGCCAGCAGCGCCCAGATAGAGCTCCGCTGACCTTTTAAGTCCAATTTTCTCTGCGAAATATAGATCGATTTATTTATGCTTCGTACATTCTGAAGAACACTTAACCAGCAATTTATATATGTAAACATATTTCTAAAGATCAAAGCCGTTTGAAAAGAGAAGGGAAAAGGAGTGAAAAAAATACCATATTGTTAATAATTAAAACTGTTTTCGCCCATCGAATAATGTTATACCTTATGAAAAAACTAGCTTTTGCCCGCGGCTTCGCCCGCGTGGCATTAGGTACTTGAGGAATCGGGATAAAAGGTAGCCTATGTTCTTTTCCATGTCAAAGGCTATATATGCATGCCAAATTTCATCCAAATCCGTTCAGCCGTTTTTGCGTGATTAAGTAACAAACATCCACACTTTCACATTTATAATATTAGTTAGGATCTGTGAAAAAAAATGTAGTTCTGGAGTGGCGACCACGTAACGGAAGACGCAGCATTGAAAGGCCTCCAACAATAGAAGGTGGACCGATGACCTGGTCAGAGTCGCGGGAATCCGATGGATGCGTGACGCATACGACCAGTCGTTGTGGCGACGCTTGGGGGAGGCCTATGTCCAACAGTGGACGTCTTTCGGCTGATATGATGATGATGTTATGAAAAAATCCTTATGGCCCTAAAGCTTCAAAATTTGGAGACTGCTGGATTAGATTGTTAGTCGACCTTTACAATTTTTAGGGTTCCGTAGCCTAATGGTAACACGGGACCCTATTACTAAGACTTCGCTGTCTGTCTGTCTACCTGACAGCAGGCTGTATCTCATGAAAAGTGATAAATAAGTTAGTTCAAATTTTCACAGATGTATTTCTGTAGCTGCTATACCCATAAATATTCTTAAATTCTATTATTATCTTTCTATAATTTACCTATAATATGTATAATGTATTTAGAAATATATAAGTACGTTTATAAAGAAAGAAAGAAAAATAATTTATTCGGTACATACATCACAAGGCCTAAACACAAATACTATGTAACAATAAACACATCAAAAATAAAAGAAGCAAAAAAATAAATAAAATTAAAATACAATTAAAATTTCATTGATGTCTGCCTCATGGCTGCACCAAAATAGGTCCAGTTCAGCATGAATGCCAGACAACTAGTGCCTGACGCTGGTTTTCAACTGAACCTGTTATCAGTTGTCTAGTACCCATAACACAAGCTTTGCTTAGCTTGGGACTAGACGGCATTGTGCGGTAGTTGTGGAATATTATATTATATATACAAGGTGTCGTTTTGAAGCTGCAAAATATTTCAGGAGGTAATTATGTTAGTGATTCTCGACCCGAATCAATAATAAAATAAGTAGGTAATTTTTTTTTTTTTTATAACCGCGCTTTTTTTCACACACACAAACACGGAACAATAAAGGGCGTTTCCACACACACTAACTCGCAACGATAGTTTCATAAATAATGTATCATCCAATCATCATCCCGCACGCCACACCCTAGCCACGCCCCCGCGGCCATCGATCAATCGATTTAGTTTAGTGTAATTAAAAAATTAAATAACAAGTATTACTGATTATTGACCAGGTATCGTTTTTTTACATGATTATTTATGAGTTTTATTACAACCTCCTGAAATATTGTGCAGTTTTAAAACTGCACCTTGTATATGTATATATTAAAAAACTGGATAAAATAAATATTTAAGGGGGCTGCCATACAAAAAACTTGATTTTTTGCTCGTTTTTTGCTACGGACGGTAGTACAGAACCCTCCATGCGCGAGTCCCACTCGCACTTGGCCGGTTTTTAAGTCATGTGCGGTATCAAAGTAAAGAAGTTATTTGATTTGTCATGATACACAATACATGAGCTATTTCAACACATTTCTCGTGTTATGAAAATATCACATGTTTTTATTCATGACTGGCTGTGACAGACGGACGATGTCAAAACATTATGAAATGCGTTTGACATAATTTATGGATGTTCCTTAACTGAAAACTATCGTAACTAACTAACGTATCGGATAGAATAGACAGTATTCGACATAGACACATGTTGTGTCAATGTCGAATACTTTCTATTCTATGCTATTCTATTCCATTCTATTCTATTCTATGCTGTCCCCCTAGCCAAGTTACAACCGTATCGTGTCGAATTCCGTTCTGCAATCGGTAACGCTTCGATGTCAGCAATTGTAGAAAACGATAAGTGGGTAGCCATGTTGACGCGCCTGAGTCGGCCGCTCGTTCTACAATGTAGCGTTTGTATAAAAAAGGATGTAGCGTTAAATATTGTAGAAACGATTTTGAACGATGTGAACTTGGCTACGAATTGTCTATTCGTTTGTTCTGACCACGCGACTTTACGTTGCGATGACGTCATTCCCATACGTTTCATCACTTTTCGACAGCGGTAACGATTGCAGAAAAACAACTTGGATAAGCGTGCTATTCTATTTTATTCTATTCTATGCTATTCTATTCTATCAACAAGGTTTTTGGCTGAATTTTTTTTTAGTGAAGTTCGGCGACTGTTTTAATTAGTCGCAAATTGATTCTTAATGGATATTGTGATGTAATATTGTTGTAGTTGTGTATCTCACGTGTGTGCGCAACTGGACAATATGTGGAATCATTGAAACAGGCGCGACCTCGGTGAAATGGAGCTGAGAATGTTATTGTAGTGCTGACTACCTCAGCGAAGTTTGCCGAGATTTTTGAATTTATATTTGCTGCCAAATACTACTACTATTTAACTTATTGGGCATCACCCAATATGTTCTTTTTTACCCGTTTGTAAATATTATTAAACTATTTATTATTCAGCGGGGTAATGCGGCGAGTGTCATGGGCACTTTTGCACCGGGAACGATCAGGGGCGGGTTATTTAATGATGTTTGACGGTTTATTTATGACATTTTGTATTTAATTTTAATTGTATCTATGACATTGTGTGTTTGTAAATATTAGTTTAGATTAAACGTCCCGCTGTGACTGCCACAATATCAGTCGTGACTTTGAAATCGTGCCGACGATTTTTGTCAAAATAATTATGATCCGCGTAAGGAAATCTAGCGCGAATAATGCTAAGCTAACGGAGGAGGCTGCAAAGGTCACATTACTCTCATCTCTGGCCAACCTAATAAGGTGTTGATTGTTAGGGCTACATTTACCAAGGCCAATACACAGAAGAGTGGTTTTGACTTCCATAGCATAGTCGGCCTTATAATCTTCCCACTGTTGGAACTCAAGCCTCCTCTATAAGAGAGGGAATGGGCCGTAATCCACCACGCGGGCCCAGTGCGGAATGATGGATGTCACATGTCTGCGAATGTTTGGTTCTAGGACATGCCGGTTTCCTCACGATATTTTCCTTCACCGTTTTGAGAGTAGTGGTGATGAAATAAATTACACAAAGTAATGCGCCTGGCTGGGTTTGTACCCGTGACCATGGCCACCACTGCTCCTCTACGTTTTGACTTGACACTCCATAATATCAAAGGCCTTTTTCGAGTTGATGCCAAACCATTGACACAATTTTTTAGGGTTCCGTAAATCATCATTAAAATCATTTCAGCCAAAAGAGGTCCACTGTTGAATATACATCTCACATCCACCGCACTCTCACCAGGTCGTCGGTCCACCATGGAAAGAAGGCCTCACTTGCAACGCTGCGTTTTCCGGTCCGCTTGCAAAGGGTAAAATGAGACTCTATTACTGAGATTCCCGTCCGTCCGCCTATCTGTTTTTCTGTCCGTCTGTCACCAGGCTGTACATAATGATAACTAGACAGTTGAAAGGGGATTGCCCAGCCTCTATGGTGTCTCAAGGAGTTGTCAGCAACAGCAGGGACCCAGCCGGGTCGAAGCCTACTGTGGCCAGGGTTATCCGAAAGGGAGCTCGAGCCCCGGTATGAAGGCTAGAAGGAACGGGGTGGGTCTTTTAGTCAGTAAGAGTCTGACACTATCTCCCGCTCCGCCCAAGAGCGGGGTATGTCATTGGATGATTTTTTCCACCATAAAACAAAGCCTCTATGGTGTTCCAGGCCAAAGACGGACATCAAATATTACTATCAATGATAAAACTATTGTTTTTTCCATAAAGTTACTTTTTATTTACCACTTATTGTTTAATAAAGTGGTGCTCATTTGGAACTAAGGGAATACATATTTTTTTAAGGCAAATTAATGAACAAAGTATTTTTTCTCTTGTCAATTATCCGCTCATGGCCTCAAATGGGCAATCCCCTTTTCACAGATGATGTATTTCTGTTGCCGCTATAACAACAAATATTAAAAACAGATTAAAGGGGCTTAAAACAGACAAATTTTTTTTGCAGTTTTTGTAGATAATTGTTCGGAACCCATAGTGCGCGAGTCCGACTCGCACTTGGCCAGTTTTTTTTTTCAACTTACGAGTTGTAGGTCGCGAGTTCAAACCCTGTCAGGCGCATTACTTTGTGTAATTTATTTCATCACCACTGCTCTCAAAACGTTGAAGGAAAACATCGTGAGGAAACCGGCATGACCTAGGACCAAAAAATTCGAAGACATGTGACATCCACCAACCCGCACTGGGCTCGCGTGGTGGATTACAACCCTTTCTCTCTTCTAGAGAGGAGGCCTGAGTCCCAACAGTGGGATTAACATTATAAGGCCGACTATGCAGGAAGGGAGAGTTGTGGAGTTCAGAGCCAGGGATCTAGCTATTTAGCCTCTCCGGGCAAAGATAATTTTCGCCGCTCTCACATACACAGAACCATATAAGTCATGATAAGTCTTAAGTCTTAAATATTTTCTAAATATTATATTTCTTAAATAGTTTTTAAATAGTCTTAATTTTATTTTGAAGTAGGTTGGAAGGTGGTCCATAAAGTTCTCAACCTGCCAACTTGGCTGTGGATGGCTAATGCACGAAATAGATAGGTACAGAAGACAATCTCATGTTTGTACTTCACTTTTTATACCTACGCTCGGTGGACGCACACTAATGAGCGTTTGAGCCGGAACTGTTCGACGAGTGAGCCGAGACGCTCCGAGATATCGTGTCCGTGAGCGGTGTCTATGTGTGCGTTGCTCGAGCGCGCTTTATATGTAGATTGACTTCTGTACCTATCTATTTTGTGGCTAATGTCTAGGTTGGAAGATGCCTCTATTACCGGTCCCCCCCCCCCCCCTTAGATCGGGCCCTAATCAAAGCTACATCCAAAGAAACTTTAAATCAGGGATGGTTTCTACAAAGTTTTTCACATGATAAGTCATAAAAATATGCAACCTAACGTGCAACGTCCTACCAGGGGCGCAGAGCCGAGAGGACCGGTCGGCCGTGAGCGAGGTCGACGACCCACGAGTTCATTGTCGACGGCGAGCGCGCTGCGACGGTAAGGTCGGTAGAGATCGCGCTGATTGCGATCAACTATTGTCTTCGCCATTTATGTTCTCCTAGTACCAGTAGGCAGATTTGTTCTTAGGAGGTGTCGCTTACATAGATTCTAAAAATGACCTACTCTTTAAAAAAATATAAATTTATAGTCAGACATGCGTAACTGACATTTCAGTAGACAAAAATGATTATCTTCAACTCTTCTTACTTCAAAATATTTTATTTCACATAGGCCTACATGGGCACTTATTAACGGCAGAAGCTAGTGCTCGGCTCCAAATTGGTCGTTTCCTATGGAGAAGAACCGGCAAGAGAATCCATGGTTACTCTTTTAAAAAAAGTGGTCGATGTTACAATTATAATAGATAAATCTGTGCCCGAGACTTCGTTCGCCTGGACTACAGGATATTGAATTTATTTTTTCTAAAATAAAAGTACCCTAAGTTACTTCTTATTACATCAGCTACCTGCCAAAAAAAGTCCCGTCAAAATCGGCCCAGTCATTTCAGAGATTAACCCAGACAAACAGACAGACAGACAGACGGACAGACAGACAGATAAAAATTGTAAAAAATGTTATCTTGGTGTATGTACCGTATTCATATGCATGTAGTAAAAAGCGGTTATTTCAATATTACAAACAGACACTCCAATTTTATTTAAAAATGTATAGATGTATAGATATTTATATGTATAGATTATGTAAGAACAGTGTAGACCAGTCAATATTGTACACAAAAGCACAATAATAGATAATAGAGGAACCGTATCGAAGGTTTTTGGCAAAATTTCTTCCTGTGAAGTTCACTATCTATTTTAATTATACGCAAATTTGTGTGTGCGCAACTGGACGATATGTGGAATCATTGAAACAGGCGCCATCTCGGTGAAATGGAGCTGAGAACTTTATTGTAGTGCTGACTACCTCAGCGTAGTTTGCCGAGAAGACAGACTCGATACATTTGCTGCCAAATGCTATAAAACAAATTGTTTAATCATACGAAGTACTTAGTTTTAAAGCCAAAAGCATTAACAAAATGTAACGAGAACCGTAGCATTTTTATTCAAAAGTTAAATTATCCTAGAAACGACACTTTGCAGGCCTTAAAAACAAATTATATGAATCACGTCAAAGGTAAACAAACTAAAAAATAAACAGTCTCGCATTTACGCTGACTGGCCTGTTGGTCTAGTGGTTAGTGACCCTGACTGCTATGCCAGAGGTCGTGGGTTCGATTCCCACCCAGGACAAATGTTTGTGTGATGAGCATAATCATTTGTTCTGTGTCTGGGTGTAATTTATCTATAATATGTATGTATTTAGAAATATATAAGTATGTTTATCAGTTGTCTAGTACCCATAACACAAGCTCTGCTTAGCTTGGGACTTGACGGCGTTGCGTGATAGTTGTGGAATATTATATTATATATTTAGCTTCTGCCCGCGGCTTCATCCACGTACATAAAATGATTTTTCCCATCGAAAAAAAAAAAAACCAGTACTTTCAGAGATTACCTCCTACAAACAAAAAATCATTAACTTTACCTTTTTATAATATTAATGTAAATAGACTCGCGTTTGACCACCATCTCACCTGATGGTAAGCTATGATGTGGCCGACGATGGAGCACGCTTGCCTAGAAGTAACCTATTCACTCTTGATTAAAGACCCCTTAGTTACAGCTAGTAGAAAACACAGACTCCGGCAATTACGCTCCTTAACTGCATAATGATTGTGTTCCCAAAACGCTTTTTCAGTTCTTAGGAGATATTTTGTTAACCTCTTAGTGAATCTGGTAGCCTGGTACAAAAACAAGACAACACACACACAGATGCATTCCTCCGATAGAGTGACACATTCCTTCGAGGAGTTTGATCTTTATCAGCACTCGTTTTGCAAAAAACGTCTTGTTTCGCTCCTCGGCCCGAGTCTAAAGCTATTTCTTTTTTTGGAATACCTACTTTTCTCAAGAGATGCGCCCATGAATCTTTGGACATCTTTCTTTAAGCATTTCAGAAATGTATGTATGTACATAGCTCATAAATGAACCATATAGGTGGCTTAGTTTTGATTTTACCGCAAATGCTGCAGCTCAACTACTTTCTTATCAGCATAAAAAAGTCGTCAAATGAATAGTAAAAAAAACACATAGTAATCGAATCAGTATTCTAATAGATTTTACAAACATATAAACAAACTAGCTTTTGCCCGCGACTTCGTCCGCGTACATAAAATATAACCTATGTCACTCAAGAATAAAGCAGCTTTTTTTTTCGATGGGAAAAATCATCCTATGACAACCCCCGCTCTTGGGCGGAGCGGGAGATAGTCTCAGACTATTACTGACTAAAAAACCCATCCCGTTCCTTCAAGCGTTCATACCGGGGCTCGAGCGCCCTTTCGGATAACCCTGGCCCCAGTAGGCTTCGACCCGGCTGGGGCCCTGCTGTTGTTGACAACTCCTTGAGGCACGCGGGAACAGTGCGCGCCGTCGACGACTTGGGCTTGGTCCGGACAGTTACCGGACAGGAATAAAGCAGCTCCCTATCGGTGAAAAATTTTAAGCCATCGGGCCAGTACTTCCAGAGATTTGTAGGAGGTATCCTACAAATAAAAATAAACTTTACCTCTTTATTATATTAATAAGTGTAGATAGTGTGAAAATGTAGATTACCGAGAGCGGTCAATCCGATACTGTCCCCGCACACGAGCCTCAAAAAAACGCCGCCACAAAAAAACACTAGAAGCGGCCACAAATAAAAGCTAGAAGCGGCCGCAAAAAACAGCTGAAGCGCGCGACACCTCTTGTGTCCGGTGAAGCTTGAAGCCGCTACAAGCGTTTTTTTGTGGCGGCACCACCGCACACGAACTACAAAACAAGTTTATGATGATAATCTATTTTTCATAGCAAGCTTTTATAGCGCAATATATCTGTATAATTAATACCCGTCAAGACGAATCACACGAGCCTAAACTCGATGGGGTTGTGTCATTTAACTACCGAGTTCCTACGGCCACCTTCCGGTTCCATCATCAGATCAGCTCCATGTCATAATAATTCTGTATTGTCATCCGATTTACATATGTATGCAGAATTTCAGCTCAATCGGTTACCGGGAAGTGGATCAAATTTAATTTGTAAGATTTGATGACAGACAAACATCGGGACAGGTGAAACTAAATAAAAGCTTGTAAAAAGGCCGCCTCAAATTGAAGCTTGAAGCAGCGTTTCTTTGAAGCCCGTGTGCAGAGACAGTTATCGGCACATTTCCATACCGCTCTTACGTGATTGTGATGTTATTGCCATTATTTTCTAGATCTTGCGAATATTATCTAAGTTTCTATTGAAATCAAATCATAAATTCATGTTAAATTAATCCAGTAAAGGCGTCTGTTATTTTGCGTAATTTTTGGCCCAAGAAGGACCAAAAATGTACTCTTAAATTAAAAAGTAAAGGAAATATCGTACTCTTATTGCAAAAGCCAACTATCTGCATTTTTGTATTATTATGTTATGTTATATTATTGTATTCGATCAATTCTGTAGGTATAACTTTTTTCCGAAGTTATCTTTGTAAATAAGTGTCTCATAACTAATAGAAATAACTAGTTTTACTTGCAGATTCGTCTTGATGGTACGCATCGATAGCTATATTTAACTTAATTTGGGTAAAAAATGTAGATAGCCCTAAATCTGTCTCCTTTCTTTTAGTCATTCCAAAGGTTGTCTGTAAGATATCTGTAAGAGAGAGAGAAATGTTTGTCCTATATTTTGTTTACGTGTACAATAAATATTAAAATTTATACATCTATATCTATACAATTCAATTCAATTCAATTTTTATTGCTATAACACATGTGTTACATAAGATCTTATAAAGTAGTTAGATAAGTGCACATGGACCCTGTCGGGCACAGCAATTTCTTAAAGAACAATTTTAAGAGAATTATAATTTAAAAAAATAAAAAATAATCGGATATACAACTCAAATTAAATGAAATACAAATGTCACTAAAATAAAAGATAAAATTAATAAATGTCATAAGTTCATTAAATGTCAAAATACATTGTTTCAATTGTCAGAGCCGTGTTCATTATAAATGTCGAAATAAATTCAATATAAATGTCGAAATAAATTCACAATAAATGTCAAAATAAATTCATTACAATTGTCAAAATAATTTAATTATAAATGTCAAAAATAAAATTGATTAAAAATACCAAAAACACACACATACATATCTATACATCTATACATACTTCTGTACATATAAATAAAATTGGAGTGTCTGTTTGTAATATTGAAAAAACTGCTTTTTACTACATGCATATGAATAATACGGTACATATACCAAAATATTTTTTTTTAAATTTTTGTCTGTCTGTTTGTCCGGGCTAATCTCTGAAATGGCTGGACCGATTTTGACGGGACTTTTTTTGGCAGATAGCTGATGTAATAAGGAGTAACATAGGCTACTTTTATTTTAGAAAAAATAAATTCAAAATCCTGTAGTCCACGCGAACGAAGTCGCGGGCACAGCTAGTAAATAAATAGTTTTTGCAGGAAGGGTACGATATATCTATGAAAACCTTGCACATAGAATCGTAATTCTGAATGAAGAAGATTTTATTCGAAAGATCGGAACTACTAGAGTTTAGCTTTTGCAGATATATCTACTTATTTTCTATATTAGTAAATGAATTGACGAATGTATAATAAATGCATTACTTCTTATATAATATATTATACATGCAGGTGATCTATGTGTATAACTTTAGGAGATATCCCGGTTTTTTAATTGATACAAACAAGTGCTTGATTACGATCCCACCTGATGGTAAGCAATGATGCAATCGTTGATGTGACGCGCTAGTTTATTAAGAGGCTTTTCACTCTAGCCTTGAAGAAACTTAAATTATAATCGAGAAGACCACAGCAGGTAAATTGTTACGTTGTACGTGGTATAAACGACGAGATGAAACGCTTAGTCCAGAGTTCCGGACCGTAGAAGTTTTAATAAAGGATATTGAGTCCATTACTAGGCTATCAAGGTACAAGTGGAGGGTTTACTAATGATAAGCATAAAAATATATATATTGTCATAATTTACATTGGCATAACGAAATTCAGCATAATGATCTTACGCATAATATTAGTAGGCATAAATGTTTTGCCATAATGCTTTTGCCGTAACGGCTACTTCGCACTTCTCAAACCCTTCCTTCTTAGTTTATCTAGGACATTACTGACTCTCCGTGCTTCGCAAAGCACGTAAAGCCGTGATAAACCTAACCTAACCTAACCTTTGCATTATGCCAAAGTATTATTATGCAGCAGTATTATTATGCTTATAAAAAGTTATGCAAAAACGTTATGCCAAACTATATTATGCCTTAAAATTTTATGCCAGCAGGGGGTATTACCCAAGTGGAGATGGAAATGTATTAAAACTCCCAGGTTTTAAAATTATCCCTCTACTTCGCAGAAAAAGTTGTGATAAAAATGTTCTACTTTTTTATGTAATTCTGTCTAATAATATTGTTGTTTACCTAAAAAAAATAGAAAAAAAAATCTGCAATACTCAGTTTTTTAGGAATAGTATGTTAAAAATACGTAACATTGCGAAGGTGACAGTGTTCAAGTCTACAAACAACATGTTATGTATTTTTAACATTGCGTAATGTTCAGGGAATTAGAAATAAAACTTAATGCTGTTTGTTTTTAATATTATTTATTAAAATAAAAACAAATGTTTAATGAAATTACATTAAAACAATTAATGATCGTGAAATTGTTTAAAACAATTACGTTTTTTTACAAAACATAATCTTAAATTACACTTGGAACAGATAACGTTAGTCATCCCTTTCTTACAAAACTTACACCTACCCGGTGCTGTTGTGTAGTCAGGCATATGACCTATATTATCACAGCGGATAGCATCAGTAGGCCTTGGCCCAGAAGGTTTTTGAATTTTTTCAAATTTAGCCTGTTGAGTTTTTTCTAAAGACGTACTCGTACCAGCAGGCGTTCGTTGTTTCGAGAGAAGTTCGTAGTAAACCATAATTCTAAATATTTTTAGTGTGGTAGGAACTTTATTATACCGAGCACAATCCTTTCTATACATGATCCATGCATTATTTACGCAAATATCTAAGACTTGAGAGAACAACGCCATATACCACCTTTTCGTTTTATAATTAGTGCGGTAAAGGGAGATCAGCATATCACACAAATCCACACCCCCCATATGGGAGTTATAATGTTTCACTATTTGGGGGCATGGTATATCAATCTTGGACTTGGTTTCTTTAGAAAATCGCCTCATAATCTCCTTTGGAAACGAATCCACATAAGAGCTTGCTAATATAACAGATTTGTTATCATGCCATTTTACGACACTCAATTTATTTTTATTGCAAACTACTTGTTTACTGGAACCTCTACCTTTTTTTAACAAGTCTTTATCACTAGGCAGTTTTTCCTGACACCCTCTTAAACGATTTGCTCTGATTGTGCCCAAGGAAAAGATACCATACTCACTACGTAACAGATGAATCAGTTCGAGAGATGAAAAGAAGTTGTCAAAATACACAATCGCCGGTTTATGTTTAATACTCTGGCAGAGAGCTATTACAACTTTGGCACCAACTCCTAAAGAGTTCTCATATTCCGTGAAGGAATGGTATCTGAATGTATCTTCTCCTGCATAAGGAACAAAATCGTAGACACAGCCAGATACCCCAGCCCTGACAAACATTTTGAAACCCCACTTCTTTGGTTTCTTTGCCAAATATTGGCGTCTGTTACCAGCTCTTGTACCCTTGTAGGGCACCATCATTTCGTCGATACTATAGCGATGTTCCTCTTCTATTTTAAGGCAGTTTCTACGTACTGCTTCTAAAATCGGCCGGACTTTGAAGTAACGATCTCCATTTTGTTGAGAATTATCAACGAAATGCAAAAACTGGCGAATTTGTTCATAACGCTTTAAGGACATAATATCGGCAATAAGATTATATCTAAGGTCCTTCTTCCAGTAGTCGCGATAAGACGGCATCTTAACAACACCCATTAACAGATTGATAGCAATAAAATCCAGCAACTCGTCATGAGTAAGATTTACAGACTTGAGATTGCGTTGCACTGCGTACAAATTTGTATTTTCAATAATTATGTTGATTACATCTTCACTGAAAAAATCCGCAAAATAATCAGACGGAGACTTCGATTCCGAACCAAATTGAGTGAAGGTTATTTCCTCCAAGGTTGCACCATGTTTAAATTTACCACCTTCCCATTTAAATTCAAGTGGCTTTCTTAAAAATGCTTTCTTTTTTTTTGTAAGTAAATGAGGTAAATTAGTTGCTGGTTTTTTTTTTGAACGTGTTTCTTTGACTATTGTAGAAGCAACAGGGCTTGGTGACATGGATAACACTGAAGAAATGGATTGTAGTGCAGGCAAATGTTGTGGTGGGTTGTGTGTGGCGAGTACTTCACTTATAGCGGGTGTAGATGGTAATACTTCTTCCGGCAAAAGCTCATCATTCTCTAAAATATTAAGTCGCTCAAACGAGGAATCTAATGAGTGGGGTTCGGAACTGTATTCAGTATCATCAGTTACATTGATCTCATTGTCATTTTCGCTACTATCGCTGGAAGAAGCATGTTGTGGTGGAACAAGTGCTAGTATTTTCCTCACACGCTCTAATCGCAGGTTACCCTAAAATAAATAAAGCAAAATTGAGCATGCAAATACCCCCAAATACCAATAAAAGCAATTAGGTACATCCTCCACTATTTCGCAATGTTAGCTATTTTTTACACTCATAAGAATAAGGCAATCACTGGTATCTTCGCAATGTTAAACATAGCTAACATTCAACTTTAACATGTTATAGCGCATACCCTCATGCAATATTTGTAAGATAGCTTTTGTAATGTCGTAGAATGATAATATGTTATTTTTACATGAAATACGAAATTTGATTGAAAAAATTAATATTTCTTACCTTTTGCGCGGGAGCAGCTCGCGATCGAAACGCCATTTTTCACAATACTGTCAAAATTGACATTAGTATGACGTATTTTATTTTTCTAGGGACGCATAGTGATGCCCTGTACTTACTAATTGAAAAAAATCGTAAGATGAACCGATAATATTGTCAGTGGATTTTTCGAATTGCGAATGTTAAGTATAACTAACATTACGAATTAAAGGGTTAAGGTTACCAGGCTAGCAGGAATAAGTAGCGTGCCCGTGCAGTCTGACCTCTACTACTAACTTAACAGGCTAGCGAGACCTTCGAGCCGTAGAGTTAATTGAAAATTTATGAAAACGACATTACTGATAACGAAATAAATTAGCATTACTAAAGTAAATGTTTTGATTCTCGTGGAAATTCGAAAAGTGGAAATAGGAATCAACTTCCATCTGTGAGATGGCGGTCAAGCGCGAGCCTATCAACAATAAAAAAAGACGGCAAGTGCGAGTCGGACTCGCGCACTGAGGGTTCCGTACAAACTTAGGTACTTAGGAAAACAGTTTAGTTCCAGTTTAGTTTAGTTTTCTTGCTGGTGGAATGCGTCCGGTATCAAACGCACCGAGAATCCCTGATGAGGACTCTCAACCTGAACAAACTCAATATAAGTATGTTCCATGAGTTTTTATCTTGGCCCACATCTAAACCAGCCAAAATATTTTTTATGTGCTTTAGTCCCCGTAATATATAAATAAGTTTAGCCTACCACTATTAACCTAGTTGTCTGTTAACTTTAGTTGTTTAATTTTTGCTTTATTGTTATTCATGTTTTAGGTTACGATGGAATTGGTATATACTACCATGTATAAAAATTCCTTAAATAAATAGAAAAAAAAAGTTTAATTCTAAATTACGTTTTTTTTTCGTGACCTAACTACAATTTTACAGTTTTCAGATTTTTTCCTATACTTGTGCTATGAGACCTTGCCTCATGCCAAATTGCAGGATTCTAGGTCAACGGGAAGTATCCTATGAATTTTGATTCCCTTGAGAGTGTCGAAATATACGTTTTTTGCGACATAAACGGCCGAATCTTTTGGTTTCGTTAACCTAGAAGTTTGATTTTTTCTCAGCTTCAAGGGACCGCAGAACTGAGTATATGGTTTTAATTTCAACTCGATACCTCCACGCGTTCTCGAGATAAAGGGTCTTGACAGACAGTCAGACTGACAGTGAGACGGACGGACCACCAAGTGATCATATAAGGGTACGGTTTTTTCCTTTCGAGGTACAGAACTCTAGAAATAAAAATTGATCACTCAAATTCGATATTACTTTTGCTACCACTACCTACGCCTTCGAGGAATTCCCACATGCTAAGGGCCTTTTCCTGTCACGCGTTTTTTAGCCCGCACGCGGTTCTCGTCCGCATGCGAGTGATAGCACGCTCCGGGTCACACGCAGGACAAAGATTTCGTTTGCAGCTGCAATGTTGTGCGTGTCGCCAGTGGGTAAACTTGTTTGCGATATATGCGGACTATGAGCATGCGTGCGAGCCGCTTCACAGTAAAAACAACACTGAAGGCAGAGATCCCTGCCCGCATACGGATAGCACGCACGCGGGCTGCGTGCCCGCAGCCAAACCGCGTTCCGCGCGCGTGCTAGCCGCATGATAAGAAAAACAGGTATCAAATTATAGGATGCAAGCAGTCCGCATGCGGACGAGAACCGCGTGCGGGCTAAAAAATGCGTGACAGGAAAAAGGCCCTTAGTGTTGCTATGTAAAAATATTTTTGTTTCGAAATTACCTGCTAGAAATCAATATTAGAAAAAGTTGTGACATTTCACGGAGGCCTAAAGAAAAAAAAGTAGGTGATTACACAACTTAAACGTAAACATTAAAATATTGTCTCTGTAAAGACGGCCATGAGTACCAACTTCAGAATACATTCCATTTTCATTCAAATTTGTGACGGTTCGAACTCAACGCGCGCAGGTTATACACTGCCACAGATTATAAAATTTAATAACTGTCATTAGTTGTGGCGGCAGTGAACTGTCAGATAATAGACAATGTAGAAGAACCAGAGACGAATACGCATTATAATATGATATAAAAGAGTGTCCATTGAGTTTTTTGCACGTCCTTCTCCATAGATATCTACGCTTTGGAACGTGCAATTACCAAGGAATTGCGACTGCAAGACTTGATTACATGACTTGATTCCACCATCTCACTTCTACCAACGGACAAGCCGACGTACGGCGAGTATCCACCCTTATGTTATTGAACCCTCTACGGTCCGGACCAAGCGTTTCGCCTCGTCGTTTATACCACGTACATCGAGGGACTGGAACAATTTGCCTGCTGCGGTCTTTCCGTCCGATTATAATTTGGGTGTCTCTAAGGCAAGAGTGAATAGGCTCTTAATAAACTAGTGAGCCTCACCATCAACGATCGCGTCACTGCTTACCATCAGGTGGGATCGCAGTCAAGCACTACATTACATTAATTAAAAAAAAAAAATAGTTTCACTTGTTTTAACTGATCTTAGGGTGAGTTGCACCATTTAACTATAACGATATCAAAGCCGTTAACAGTTGTCAAATCGTCGAATTGACCAATAGGCAGCCGTTTCACGGCTGGTTATGGTTTGGTTATCGTTATAGTTAAATGGTGCAACTCACTCTTAGTCTACCTTCACGCGGACGAAGCCAACGACAGAAGCCAATTTTAAATACCATATACAATGGACCTTCTGCGCTGTACTTCACCGTGAGTCTTCGGAAACTGGCGCAGTAACGAGTTCCGTCCAAATCGCCCGTCAAGGTCACGGCTGGCTACTGATGTGAACGCGCTGTAATAGTTACCATGCCATCATATATTGGTGCAGGAAGTACCTCACGTTTTGTAAAACAAACTAGTTTTTTTTTTTTTTAATATTATTTAATATTTGTTTTGGTATTATAAATAACACCCTCTTTTACCTTCGATTTTAATAAAAACTAAAAAAAAAATCTTTTATTTTCAGGCATCAAGGCCCATAGTGTGTTAGTATTATTTTGCCCGTTTACATAAATTACACAGTCACTCAAGAATAAAGCAGCTTTCCATTAGAAAAAAAATTAACAATTGGACCACAAACGAAGAAACATACTTTACCTCTGTATAATATTAGTGTAGATTACATAATATAAATGCATGAATGCCTTGTTGCATTAAGCCCGCCTATGTACCTACCATTGTACATGAGGTTTAAATAAATAAATAAACATAATCGGCCTTATATTGTTCTCACTGCTGGGACTCAGGCCTCCTCTCTAAGAGAGGGAATGTGCCGTAATCCACCACGTGGGCCCAGTGCGGGTTGGTGGATTGGTAGGTATTATAAATAATTACTCAAACGGAGCGCGTGTTTCTTTTTTATTATTAGTGAAAGGCGAAAAAAACAATTAAGAAAATGAAAAAATAGGGGTCGAATAAAGAATAAGTTAGTATAATAAATAATAAAGGCTCGTGCTTGACCTCGGTCTCACCTGATGATAAGCGACGATGTGGTCGACGACGGAGCATACTATCTAGAAATAACCTATTCACTCTTGACTTAAAGACCCTTAGTTTATAGCTATCAGGAAACACTGACTCCGACAGGGACTTCTACTCTACACCGTTATATTTTAATCGTTTTAATCCCGTGGAGGGTCGATCCGGTACATGAAAAACTATCGATTTGTAAAGATAAAATTAAAAAATAAAGTACCTTTTTTCAAAACTCGTATTAATTTACGCACGTACGAAATTAATTTCTTTAAGAAAACGTCAGCTAAGCGAGTTCAATGACCTGTAAGTAGTTTGTACGCAACGCCGACTACTAACTCGTATTAATTTCGTACGTGCGTAAATTAATACGAATTTTGAAAAAAAGGTACTTTATTTTTGATTTTATCTTTACAAATCGACAGTGTTTCTTGTACCGGATCGACCCTCCACGGGATTAAACCGATTAAAATTTATCGGTGTATAACTGTCTAAGTAAATACAGTTACTGTACTCACTATAACTTATAATAAAAATACAGTAAATGCACATTTAAAAAGAAAAAAATAAAAACAGTCAAAACAAAATATCAGGATCTTGGTTCTCCTGCGGATATCTTCATTTCTGATGCGATCACGCAAGGAAACTCCGAGCTTAGCCCTTTCCATTGCTCTTAATACAACACCCCAACTTTACTCGACTAAATGGTTATAGATAGACCATCAACAAACGTAGCTAAATTGACTATTGTACATTTTGATACAAGTGCAGAAAGTTTATCACTGCGACCGAGGCTGAATTCGCACGAGCCGTAGACGAGTCGGTTATGGGGCCGAGGGCAGCAGTGATAAACGTGCTTTGTCACTGCAGCCCTCGGCTCCCTCTCTCGCCTCTCGGCTCCCTCTCTCGCCTCTCGGCTCCCTCTCTCGCCTCTCGGCTCCCTCTCTCGCCTCTCGGCTCCCTCTCTCGCCTCTCGGCTCCCTCTCTCGCCTCTCGGCTCCCTCTCTCGCCTCTCGGCTCCCTCTCTCGCCTCTCGGCTCCCTCTCTCGCCTCTCGGCTCCCTCTCTCTCCTCTCGGCTCGACATTTTTCAATACACATACGAAGAAATGAATATACGGGGGTTGACCAGCGACTCGTAGGAGTTAACGCGCGCCCAGCCTGTTACGAAAAACGTAGTAAAATTGTGGCGGGGGAGAGCACGTGCACTTTTCTGCATTAGTGCGGAAAACAGTATATTGTATGCCTCTAAGGGGTGGTATAAGAGCGAGTTTTCGAGTAAGTAAATTGAAAAAATATTTTGGTGGAACAGGTTCATATATTTATAGTTGTAATACTTTCACTAGTTGCTATAACATAATATTTAATGACATAGAAACTGGTCCGACGGGTTTACAGATTAGCAGTTCAATGGGAGTGAATAAATATTTGCTGATACAGTAATAACAAGGTTTTCCTCGCGGCTTTTTAAAAGAGTGTCCATTGAATTTCTTGCACATTCTTCTCCATAGAGATCTACGCTTTGGAACGTGCAATTTAGCTTCACTTGTTTGACTGACCGACATTTTGACAATTCAAAAGTACCTGTAATTGGTCTATTTGAAATAAACGTTTCTGATTTCTGCTTCGCTCCTGTCATTCCAAAGGAATTGTGATGTTTTCCCGGTAAAAAAATTGCCGCTGGATACACAGTGATAGTAAAAATCCGACCAAGTGCGAGTCGAACTTGCGCATTAAAAGTTGCGTACCGTCCGTAGCAAAAAACGAGCAAAAATATCATGTTTCTTGTATGAGAGCCCGCTTACATATTTATTTTATTATATTTTTTTATTAGTTTTTAGTATTTACAAAAATAATAAAATAAATAAATAGTGAATTGGCTGAGAACACCCAGAACCCACCATTGACAAACACATAATGTGATATAAACAGACGAACAACATCTCTGCCTCTTTGTAACATCTACTATTATTATTAACATCTACTATTATAACTGGGACAAAGGTTTATTCTGTTATCTCGGAAAATGCCGGGAAATCTTTTCACTCGCCTGCGTTTAAAGATTATAATTTTTACATTGTATCTAATTGTGTAACTTTTGAGTCTTAGGGCGAACGCTGCGCTAAGCGGAAGATCCGTCGCGTGACGTCTCTGCGGTGGTCCCCGTTGCGGAAACCGAATTGTTACCTTTGCAATATCGTTGGTTCAACTTTAACGGTGCGGGGAGTCCCCTAAGTTGTAGCTATCAGGAAACACAGACTCTGGCAGGAAATTCCACTCCTTGGCTGTACGCACAATAAATGCGTTCCCAAAACACTTTGTGCGTATGGGTGGAATGTGTACCATGTATCGGTGGCGCAACGCTGCACGTCTTGTGATCCAATGATGGAACTGACTTGGCGGAATTAGTTGTGTCGATGGAGAACTCTTAAGTATTATTACGTAGCAAAAAAGGCGCGAGCCGCGAGCAACAATGGGAGCCCGCGCAGCGAGCAGCGACGAAGCACTTTTATATGCGACCGCGCGGGCGGCCGCTAAAAGAAGCGTCGGCCCTTACAATAGGGTAGTGTCCAGGGTCAAAATAATTAAATTTTATTTAGTCCGTATTTTAGATTATAAAAAAATATTGGACATGTATTTTTTCTTTTTTCGATTAAACCAAAAATGACAAAGATATAGCCCATTAAAATTACGTGTGACGTCACCCCGTGCAAAAAAATGTAGCACGGCGTGACGTCACACGTAACTTTAATGGGCTATATCTTTGTCATTTTGGTTTAATTTACAAATAAAAAAATACCTGTCACTTATTTTTGAATAATCTAAAACACGGACTAATTAAATTTTTTACGGCAACTAGCCTATTGGGGCACAAAGTTATTGGGTTTTCATCAGGAAACAAAAGACTTCTCGCGCTCTAGGGTACAGCGAGTGGACCTGTCAAAATTTTACTGATAACAGGCCCGGCTACCGTAGGCTTGATACGAGACGAGCAATGGGTATTCCAGCTGACAGAAATGTCAGCAACACCGTGGGCGCCCAGTAAACAGATGTCCGTTAGGACCACAGGAAATTCCTGAAAAGCAAACCCTGGTCCTTGAACGCAAAGGGCAACTGATGGACGCAAGTGTGATTTTAGTCAGTAAAAGTCTAAGACCTCTCGCCTCATTCTAGAACGGGAAAAATCATTGGAGGATTTCCCATCCCAAATAAACTAACACATTTCATGCCTAGTGTAATAATTGAGATATTTGTAACACATGATTGAAAAGAGTATACAAATACAAAAAGTTTATTTGTGCACACGGTGTAGTGTAGTGTAGTGTCCATGGAGTTTCTTGTACGTTCTTCTCCATAGAGATCTACGCTTTGGAATGTGCAATTAGCATAAGTTTTCTGACTGACTGACTTCTTGACATTTCAAAAGTGCCTGGAAATGGTTTATCTACACTAATATTATAAAAAGGTAAAGATTGTTTTTTTTTTTGTAAATACTGGTCCGATTGCTAAATCTTTTTCAGCGATAGAAAACTGTTTTAATCCCGAGTCATCTTTGGGATGGATCTGCCAAGTACCAGCTTGATGCGCTGGAGTCGATTGAGAGGCGAGCCAAGAGAATCATCGGCAATGATGCACTTGTAGAGTCGAAGCTCCAAAGCCTTGAGCATCGCCGCCGAGTTGCTAGTCTGTCGGTATTCTATCGTTTACATTTCGGGGAGTGTGCACTGGAATTGCACAATCTAATTCCGCCAAGTCCGTTCCATCATCGGACCACACGACGTACAGTGTTGCGCCACCGGTACATGGTAGACATCCCACCCATACGCACAAAACGTTTTGCGAACACATTTATTGTGCGTACAGCCAAAGAGTGGAATTCCCTGCCGGAATCTGTGTTTCCTGATAGCTACAACTTAGGAGTCTTTAAGTCGAGAGTGAATAGGTTTCTTCTAGGCAAGCGTGCTTCATCGTCGACCACATCATTGCTTACCATCAGGTGAGATAGTGGTCAAACGCAAGCCTATCATTAATAAAAAAAATTAAAAAAAAAAAGAGTGACATAGGCTATATTTTATGTACCTACCCAGGTGAAGCCGCGAGAAAAAACTAGTCTATACATACATACATACTTATAAATAAAATTGGAGTGTCTGTTTGTAATATTGAAATAACTGCTTTTTACTACATGCATAAGATATATACGGTACATACATCAAAATTACATTTTTTTAATTGTTTGTCTGTCCGTCTGTCTGTCTGTTTGTCCGGGCTAATCTCTGAAATGGCTGGACCATTGTGACGGGATTTTTTGGCAGGTAGCTAAATGTAATAAGGAGTAACATAGGCTACTTTTTTTTTAGAAAAAATAAATTCTAAATCCTGTAGCCCACGCGAACGAAGTCGCGGGCACAGCTAGTTTGAAATGCTTGTTAGGTGTATCAACAAACATGACAAGTATTTTTTTGAATCTCACAGCAATTTACAAAGACGGCGTTTTTGACCGATTTCTTAGAGTTAGAAAAATGGCAACTAGACATAAAATATATGTTGGCGTCCATCATAGAGACATATTTATCGCGCACCCAATAAATAAAAATATGTGTTACATAATATATAATACTTTGCGCCAAGAGTGCGAGGCAGCTTGTCAGTCATGTGTCTCAGTTGAAGATATGAATTATTTATTTGACTTTACTACTTATTTTAAACTATATTTAACACCAGTAATGAAGACTCGATAAGCGTTTCGGCTCGACGTTTAGGTGGTAATCACACTGCCACGCACCACGCAGCGTAGCGCATGAGAACGCACCTACGCACGTACTTGCGGAAATGCAGATCTGCATCATCGTGCGGGTTTTTTACGCACTCGGGCGCGTAGGTGCGTTTTGTAAATTCACGCAGGCACGCACTTATTTCATACAAAATCACGCACGGTACTACGAGACTCAGTGTGGCATACCTTGTGTGTCGCTCCGCACCCACGCGCGTGATTGCATGTTTCTCCGCATGTGGGTGCGTGATCTGCATGAACGCGCGTGGAAGCATTTTCAGCGTGTTGGTTTTCTATACAAACTGAGATACTTACAAGCAACGTTAAGACACGCATTTACGCACTATGCACGCTACACTACGGGGTGCGTGCCAACATGATAACCGCCTTTTACCGCGTACATCGAAGGAGTGGTCGACGATGGAACACTCTTGCCTGGAAGTAACCTATTCACTCTTGACTTAAAGACCCCTAAGTTGTAGCTATCAGGTAACACGACTCCAGCAGGTAGATAAAAACATGGCGTGTACCCGAAGACGATGTTTTTTTGCGACAAAGCAATAACGCAGCTTGAATTTTCATAACCCCAGCATCAGAGATTGATAAATGACAGTCAAAACCAACCGAGGTAAATAGCATAGCATAGTCGGCCTTATAATGTTTCCACTGTTGGGACTCAGGCCTCCTCTCTAGGAGAGGGAATGAGCCGTAATCCACCACGCGGGCCCAGTGCGGGTTGGTGAATGTCACATGTCTTCGAATTTTTGGTTCTAGGACATGTTGGTTTCCTCACGATGTTTTCCTTCACCGTTTTGAGAACAGTGGTGATGAAATAAATTACGCAGAATAATGCACCTGACTGGGTTTGAACCCGCGACCTACAACTCGTAAGTCGGGGCCGTTACCACTCAGCAACCACTGCTCAAAAAGTTAATAAATACACAATTTTTTAATATGCGCAAATATAATTAAGTAATCGATAAAAATTCGTCACAGTATTAACTAAAATTATTTTTACAAGCGTAACGTATGCGGAACGAATGATTAAATTATTTGATTTGGTTGGATGGATGGGTGACAAAGACGGAACATAGGACTTCCCGCTCCATCCTAGAGCGGGAGAAGACATTGGATTGTTTCCCACCTAAAAAAAAGCAGTCGAAAATAATAAATACTTGAACCAAAGAACTGACTGTACCAGGCATACATGAAAGCCTGAAAGGTATCAGGAGAGTTTGAAAATCACTTGAGACATTTTAAAATTTAATTAAAGAATACAAGTCGAATTTTAAAACCAGGGGCGCCGACTCCGTGGGTGCTGGGGGCTGGAGCACCCATGAGAAATACAAGTGGGTGCCCAGCACCTCTGACTATAGACATCAAGAAGGGGTACTGTTTCTCACTAGCCAAGTTGCTAATCTGCAAAAGTTAACGCTAGTAGAAAGCTTAAAATGTACGGAAATGACGTCATCTCAACGCTAAGTCACGTAATCAGAACAAGAGAATTGGGGGCGTGGCCAACTCAAAAATAAAAAAAATCAAAGCATTTATTTCAAATAGACCATTTGCAGGCACTTTTGAATAGTCAAATGTCGGTCAATCCAAGAAAAGTGAAGCTAATTATTGCACGTTCCAAAGCGTAGATCTCTATGGAGAAAAACGTGCAAGAAACTCCATGGACACTCTCTTAAATCTTATTTATGTGTGTTAAGGTGTCTACACACCGAAGCCGCCGAGCCCGCCGGCACGAACTTGGCAGACCAATTCGCGCTCGACTGGACGTAGTGGAGCGCGCGGATTGGTCCTCTAGCTTGCGCTGGGCTCGTACCGGCGGGCGCCCGGCTTTGGTGTGTAGACACCTTTACATATAATTCTTGAACTCTTGAAACGGTAGTAACTTGGCTAGAGGTAGGCTGATTAGTAATCGCCTTTTACAGATAGGCGTTTTGTATGTGAGAAGGACATTTATTTATTTGTCGGCCGATCAGTGTGCATATTTTTCTTTTCACACTTCGCCATTTTTTTGAGTCGTCAAAGAGCATGAGCACCCATGAGGTTTTCTAAAAGCCGACGCCCCTGATTAAAACGTTCTTTCAAAACAATACTAACAGTAATTACAGCTCACGAGAATGATAACAATTATTCTGAACTAATTTATTATACGGAAAATAGATCGATTTGCACCGAAGTGTCGACTGCGCAGGATTCACACGCGAATGACGCAAAACAATAGGCATAGAAAAAATGTAGCAAAAAGTTTCTAAGGTCATGAATGAGGTTGTTACGTATTATGATAGCCTGGTAGGTGATCTCCAGTTATGCCAGCATTACATGCGCTTGCAATCTTCGAGAGCAGTGTTGGCCAAGTGGTAACGGCCCCGACTTACGAGTTGTAGTTCGCGAGTTCAAATCCAGTCTGGTGCATTACTTTGTGTAATTTAATTCATCACCACTGCTCTCAAAACGGTGAAGGAAAACATCGTGGGGAAACCGACATGTCCTAGGACTAAAAATTCGCAGACATGTGACATTCAGCAACCCGCACTGGGCCCGCGTGGTGGAATACAGCCCATTCCCTCTGCTAGAGAGGACGTCTGAGTCCCACAGGCCGACGATGCTATAATTATAACAAAGAGTGTCATTTAAAGTAAGCTACCTTTACTTCCGGAAAAGAATGAATGCGCAGACCGTATCTAGTTATGAAAGAAGAAAGGTGCTACTTTTTCATTATGTGACCCTAGTAGCTGTCGGATTACATTACCATTTTGTCAGTGAGGTAAGCTGAGCCAGCTACTTAGGTGTAACAAGAGGAAGCGACAGTCGTAATAAATTGCAAAGTCAAGTGTGAGGTTGTTGCGTCATTATGCGAGCCTAGTACTCCGATTACATACAATTTGTTAAGAGATGAGAAATATCTACCTGTGAGTAAAAGCTATTTGTAATTTAAGTATGTAATGGAAATACACCTATGGCCTCTCTCGCCCACAAAGACTTTTTGTAGCGATGCGATAGCGATGTTGTCGCGCGTTCGCATCGATACAGTCGCGAAGCAGTCGCCAGAGCCCGATCTGAGCATTTGCCCAGAGCAACAAAAATGAATGAGGGGCGGCAAAATTGACTTAGGGTGAATTCGTTATAGGCTGTCAAATCGTCGAATTGACCAATAGGCGGCCGTTTCACGGCTGGTTATGGTTTGGTTATCGTTATAGTTAAATGGTGCAACTCACCCTAAGGGTCTTTAAGTCAAGAGTGAATAGGTTGCTTCCCCTTATTCTTACCTTCTTACCAAGCCATCCACAGCCAAGTTGGCAGGTTGAGAATTTTATGTGCCACCTTCCAATCTACTTCAGGTTGGATAGTGGAAATATTTAAGACTTAACACTCATAACTTATATGGTTTTGTGTATATAAAGGGCGGTGAAAATTATTATTTTTATTAAAATTATTTATTGCCTGGAGCGGCTAAATACCTAGATCGGGTCCTCGCTAGCTGTTTGCCCTCGCCAACATCACGATTCTGAGTCGCGATGAAAACGCGATACTGTCGCGCTTCTATCGCAATGCAAACGCGATTCCGTGACAAAAATTACATTTTTGTATGTAGAATATTTCAATCCTTCTGTTTTCTCCCTGATATCATCTGTCACGGTCGCGCGTTTGCATCGCTACAGTCGCGATGTTGTAGCGTTTTGGTATCGCTTCTGTAGCGCGTTTCAAATGCGACTAACGCACGTTAGAAGTGATAAAAAGTCTAGGGCAAGGGGCCTAAGGAAATCTAGAGGCTGATAGGTGATCCAGATTTGGTTAAGTCCAATCTTCAAAGCCTTGAACACAGGCGTAGGGTAGCCAGCCTTTCGGTGTTTTACAGATTGCATTTTGGAGAGTGTGCGCAAGAATTGCATGACTTGATTCCGCCATCTCATTTCTACCATCGGAAAAACCGACGCACGGCGAGTATCCACCCTTACGTTGTTGAAACATCTACGGTCCGGACTAAGCGTTTCGCCTCATCATTTATACCGCGAACTTCGAAGGCCTGGAACAGTTTGCCAGCTGCGGTCTTTCCGTCTGATTATAATTTGGGTGTCTTCAAGGCTAGAGTGAATAGGCTCTTAATAAACTAGTGCGCCTCACCATCAACGATTGCATCACTGCTTACCATCAGGCGGGATCGCAGTCAAGTACTAGTTTATAACAGATATAAAAAAAAAAAAATCTCTGGTTAGTTGTAAACGAAGGTACAAGGACCATAAAAACAATTTATGACGCATTAAGACCAAAATCAGGTGAGCAGTGGTAGCCTTAAAGTAATGGCCCCGGCATACGAGTTTGTAGTAGATCAAGCACAGGCCGGCTGCTATCAAAACTGCGAAGAAAAATATCGTTACGAAAATGAGCATTTATTTCATAGAACCAAAAATTTATCGACATGAGACATCTACTAAACTAACCCGCACTGGGCCTACGTGTTGAAATCTAGCCCGTTCCTTGTCCTAAAAAGGAGGCCTTGATCACACGTACCGAGTAAAAGGGCGAGACAGTAAAATTTTGCTCGGCCGAGACAGTGATGTAAGCGAGTTGTAGAGATAAGCGCTCGCTTTGTTTATACGTACCGAGTATTCGGCCGAGTGCACTGTCTCGCCCGTTTACTCCAAGCAAAGAATCGACCTCGCATGCTGTTCCCGCGCGCCTCAAGGAGTTGTCAGCAACCGTAGGGGCCCAGCTGGGTCGAAACCTACTGGGGCCAAGGGTATGTTCATGAAAGGGAGGCTCGGCCCCGGTATGAAAGACAGCGAAGGAACGGGGTGGATTTTTTAGTTAGTAAAAGTCTGACACTATCTCCCGCTCCGCCCAAGGGCGGGAGATGTCATCTGGATGATTTTTAGCCACCGGAAAAAAAAGCAAAGAAAGTTAAAACCAAATTAGGCTACTTAAGACTCTCCTACTTTTTTGGAAGCCGGTTAAAAAGTAGGCATTGTTCACTTAGTACTCAAAATAAAACGCATTTTAAAGTCTGTCTAAAAAATCAACCGACTTGGAAAGTCTGTATAATATTTAATCATTTAATAAATACTTATATTCGATACATTTTAAAAGATTTTTCTATAAGTAAACAACACAACCTTGTTGGAAGTTATATTTTCGAACCGTTTGGGGTTGAAACAAGTTGTCTAAAGATTTGTCGAAACGTCTAGTTGACACTTCGCGTGACCCAAGGGCTGGCTCGCCTCGGACAGAGGATAAGCATTGCCACACAGCGTGGCAATGCCGCCAGCCTTTTGGATACATTACCAGTCGACAGCGATGTGGAAGAGTTTTTTGACGCCATATTTTAGTTTGATTTTAGTTAGTTGTAATTAGCGTAGGGTTTTATTATTATTATTTTAATTTACTGTAATTATAGTTTTAATTGTGTATGTAATAAGTTAAATTAATTTAAATAAAATAAAGTAATTTAGTAAACAATGATCAAGATTATTGAACCAGCATTGAATACCTACATCAGATTTCATTTTACCCTAATAATTACCCAAGTCGTTTCATTTTTAGACAGACTCTAGTGCAAAACAATGTTTCTACAAAACGCGTCAGAAAGAATGAATGAATGTATTAATAATAGACTATAGTTTTAATTTCTAAAACATAAAACTTAATGTCTAAATCGTTAACGATAAACGTAAACCAACGTTAAGCGTGTAAACTGCAATAAACTGATGAAATTATGTAAATCTTATGTTACTACTTTCTGTTTCTAGTTCAGCGGAGTTGAACATCGACTGAACGTTAGGTTTGTGTGTTAACTAGTTAATAACTATGTAGCGTTAAAGTTGGCCCAGTAGACTGCGCTCATTTTTGTCTTAGAGTATTGTAAACTAAACGTCAATGTCAATTTTCATTGTCAGTGTCAACTGTCAAACATAAATGGAAAAATGTTTGTATTTTTTTTTGTCAACAGTTTTGGCTTGGATAACAAGTTCTTTAAGCCATGTCTTCGTATAAATATTTAATTTGTTTGTTATTAGATTATGAATGTACACATTCTAATGTTTTTGTAGTATTTAGCAGCAAATGTATCAAGTCTTTGTGATGTAATGTTGGTGTATTTGAAGTTTAAGTATTTAAAGTTCCTTTCTATAATATAATTCTTATCTCATTGTGTGTCGAATAAACGTACTTTCTTTCGTTCTTAGCCAACCTTATCGGTAAACTCCGCTGAGGTAGTCACCACTACAATAAAAATCTCAGCTCCATTTCACCGAGATCGCGCCTATTTTATTGATCCGCATATTGTCCACACTTGAGATCATACAAAACTACAACAATTTTACATCACAATATCCAGTAAATTTGCGAATAATTAAAACTGCCACCAATATCAAGATTGCAATGCAATGATTTATAATATCGTGATTTCCTTTTTAAACATTACAGTCGCCCTACGATTCCCAGTCTGTATGGATGGATTGTGTGAGGAGCAGTGAGGAGTGATATAAAAGAAAAGAGAGTCAATAATAGCGTAACGAGGACAGAAAAGAATGGAAGAAAAAAATGTGTTACACTAACCCTAAGTAACATGCGATAAGAGCTTATTTTATAAGTGCCCATGTGGGCCTATGTGAAATAAAAAACTTTTGACTTTGAGCAAAAAGATGACGAAGATTTTATAGTAACTAATAAACTATAGAGACTGATCGAAGAAGTTTCGGCCAAAAAAAAACCTGGTTTCGGAAAACATTGACCGGCTTCATCGAAATTAGCGTCTTTGAGCTGACAGTTGTGAATTGTGATAGCTAGTCTAAAAACTGACTCGTTCGTCTATGTAGTCATAACTTTATAGTAATTTATTGATAAGGGATCCTTACAACTCATATACAGAAAGTTACATTATAGTCAAGTCAACAAATAAATAAATTACAATGTCAAATAATAAAAAAAAAATACAGGAAAACAAATCAATAGAAGTGATTTTTTTATGTAATCGTCGATTTATTCGATTATTTTGTATTTTATGATAGTTATAATAAATATAAAATTAAGCATTGAAACGTAGTTTGGAATAACTGAATCGAAAAAATATTTTTGTTTTTTATCAGTTTTTTTTTAATTACTACGTCAATTTCGGTTTCTTTATAAGGCCGAAACTAGAACAGGACACATTCGGTAAAGGTTTCGGCTGTAAATTTAATTTCGGCCGGTCACTACAATAAATCAAAGACCTAAAACAAAAGCCTATTAAATAACAATAAGCTGTTAAAATGTGATCTCAAGTGCTCGATACATCGCGGTATCGACAGTTAGTGCCGTTAGTTGACCCACATCTTAGAAGCGAGAACAAAATGAATTGTTCCTATCAATTTTAGACTTTTCACTATCAGAGTAATAACTGCAAATTGAAGTTACGCCAAAAATAAGGTAAATATATAAACTAAATGATAATAGTAACCCAGTATAGGAGCCATGTATTTTATTAAATTACTAGTAACAACTAGTAACAGCTTGCGGATTCGCCCGCGAAAACGTAGTAACTAATTTTTAATTTCTGCACCTTTCATTTTACTCTATGGTAGCATGAAAGGAGAGGAAGTTTTAGATAAAGGATATGTTTTCGAAAACGATAAAAAAAAACCCTTGATTTTATTGTTATCTTTTTTTAAAGCGTTACTTGAAAAGAGACAGCGGTTTTTTTTTTGTTGATAAGTTCGCGCTTGACCGCTATCTCACGTGATGGAAAGCGACGATGCGGTCGACGATGGAACGTGCTTACCTAAAAGAAACCTATTCACTCTCGACATAAAGATTCCCGGGTTGTAGCTATCAGGAAACACAGACTCCAGCAAGGAATTCCACTCCCGTAGGATTGAGGGACCTGTCTATATCTGGTTTTTTAGTTAAAGATTAGCTGCTTCCAGTGGCTTCGTTTGCCACAAGAGAATATACTCCTAGGGTAAAAAGTATCATCTATGCTAATTCAGGACATATTCTACTTGTGTGTCGGATTTTATTCAAATCCACTCAGCACTCAGTATTTTGAGCGTAAAGGAGTAAGAAACGTACACATACACGTCTTTATAATATTATTCGTGATGATTTTTCTTTGCCATAATTTTCTTGTGTTCGGCGCATTTGTTACAGTTTTTTTTTTTTTTTTAAGTAAATCTTCAAGAACACATTGTCACAACAGGGGGTTTTTTATTGGGGCATACAGAATGAATATCATAATATTGTATGAATTTGTCAAACAATCATTCTTCACGGGAGGTCTCTACGCTTGGATAAAGTCACAGCCACCATTTTCGTAGATATTTTTCCGCTTCCAAACAGTTATATTGTTACTTATAAAACGAAGCTTCTCACCGTGTGTATATATCTGAATTAGCCCGATAAACTCAAAAACTACTGAACGGATATACATGCAATTTTCACCAATACACAGTGTGATTGAGAACAGCTTATCATAACTGGTATGGTCAATGGCAAACGGCCAAGAGGCCGCAGCCCAAAAAGATGGGCAGATCAGGTCCGCTCCACACTGGACACCCAATTAGACGTCACACTTCATGACGCTAAGAACCGTCACTGATGGCGAGATACCATCAGTAAGAAGCTAATCCAGCGGGAACTTCACGACCCCTCAGTAATGAGGAATACGACTCGAGGAGGGAGACAGTGTGATCCTTGAGGAAGGTTTAAAGGTAGAACTACTGCTCACACGTGTGCCATACACGCCGATCTGGGCGCGTCGGTCTCCATACATTTTATATGGAAAATAGACTTGTAGAGTAGATCTACATAGATCCACGCCACGTGACACCACGCGACGTCGTTTTACGTATAGGCATATTACACGTGCGCCTCGGTGCAATGTAGTTCTAGCTTTAGTGTACAATACATCCATATTATTATTTATGTGTCTATAAGGAATGAAGATATCCACAGAAGATGGATTCTTCTGCGGATATCTTCATTCTCTACAGAAACACATTGCTTTTGCATTATTTTTATTTTTATTTATATTATCTGACTCCAACCACATTAAATTCGTTAGTTTTTCTTTTTTTGGTTGTTAACGTCTCATTTATTGACAGCTTTTTTTTTTATATAGCCTCTTTTTATAATGTAAATGGAACTTCAATCATGATTACTTCATATTTTGACTCACTTTATTTAAATGATTATTTTGATGATTTTATTGTGCTTTTGAGTACAATTTAGACCGGTTTACACTGTTCTTAAATAATACCTATTAATACTGTAATATGGAAATATTGTAACTACAACCATTTTTTTAAAAGAGTAACCATGGAGTTTCTTGCCGGTTCTTCTCCATAGGAAACGACCAATTTGGAACCGTGCACTAGCTTCTGACGTTTTATAAGTGCCCATGTAGGCCTATGTGAAATAAAAAACTTTAGACTTTGACTTTGAAACATAAATCGCATAATGTCGCAGGTATAGCCCGAAAAATCGTCAAATTTAAGTATCAGTGGGCACGGCGCATTGCTCGTAAAACAGTTGGTCGATGGGGCCGAAAAGTTCTGGAGTGGCGACTGCATACTGAAAAACGCAGCTTTGGAAGATCTCCTACAAGGTAAGGTGATGATCTGGTGAGAGTCTCTCTTGAAAAGCGATGGATGCGAAACTCTCAGGATTGGTAGTTTTGGTGATGCTGGGTAGAGGGCTATGTCCAACAGTGGACGTCTTTCAGCTACAATGACTTGGATCCCTTCATGACTAGTGTGACATCTGCCAGAAGACGCATTAGCCTCCAATTTTTCAAGTAACCTTTTATTTTTCTGTAATATTTTTCACCCTTGAATTTGACTTTGTGACTTTTTCGTTCATTGTGTTAAGGTCTGTTTATGCTAACTTCCCAATTTTAAGTGTGACACTATACGTGAGGACTTGTAATTGACGAGCTGCCGTTTATGATTGTTTTTCTTTTTAATCAGTTTTTTTTTTATATATGGTGACTGGTAATTAGTGTACGATACTTAAACACGTGATTGTGCTCATGATAAGCAACAACTTTTACTATGGGAACAAACCTGAAATCGCGAAAAAAAATCAGTTGTTCAGTACATTTATGTTTGCCTAATGTACTGAACAGCTGATATTTTTTTCGAGCTTTGCTCCCATAATAAAAATTATTAGTTATCATGAGCACAATCACGTGTTTAAGTATCGTACACTAATTGCCAGTCACCCTATATAAGCTCTAAGTCCTCCAAGCTGTAAATACCTAAATAAATAAAGTAATGATGATGATGACGCCATGCATATTACAGTAGAAAAAAGCCGAGAGTTTAAAAATTTTCTAGCACCCGTGCGTAACTGGGATGGCTAGTTCTAAATATACTGATGTATAAGACCATTCAGAGTATCCAGAAGTGTTATTCGACGGCAATAAACTCTTCTCACTACAACATAAAGTGCGGCCGCCGAACGTTCCCTAACGGCAGTTGTTTGACAGTTGCTGAACGCCGATACAAAGTAATATCAAGCGCTTTGTGTTTTAAAACTAAACGTAGTTCGTAAACAAATGTTGTTTGATATTATTGTTGGCTAAAGGTAAAAAATAAAGGTGAAAGGTAGATGGAGGGCCAAACTGTTTAAACGTATTAGCTTAAATGTTTTCCTTCACTGTTTTAAGAGCAGTGGTGATGAAATAAATAACACAAAGTAATGCGCCTGGCTGGATTTAAAACCGCGTCCTACAACTAATAAGTCGAGACCGATATCACTGGGTCACCTCTGCTCAAGAAAAGACAGATGAATTTAAAGACATGTGGCACCCACTTCAGATGAATCTACATAATATACTTTATTTCCTGATAGCTACAACCTAGGGATCTTTAAGTCAAGAGTGAATAAGTTACTTTTAGGCAAGCGTGCTCTATCGTCGGCCACATCATCTCTTTCTATCTGGTGAGATAGTGGTCAAACACGAGCCTAATACAACACTAATATTATAAAGAGGCAAAGTTTGTTTCTTTTTATTTTTTGGCCTGTAGGAGGTAATCTCAGAAAGTACTGGACCGATTGCTAAATATTTTCACGGATAGAAACTGCTACATATTCATATTCACGATTGCTAAATATTCACTCCTGAATGACGTTTACATTAATCTACACTATCTAAACTAATATAATAAAGATGTAAAGTTTGTTTTTTTTTTGTTTGTAGGTAGTAATCGCTGAAACTACTGGTCCGATTGCTAAAATTTTTTTACCGATAAAAAGCTGCTTTATTTCTGAGTGACATAGGCTATATTTTATGTACGTGGATGAAGCCGCAGGCAAAAGCCAATCAACAATAAAAGAAAAACATAAAGTTTTATTCATAACATTTCCGTATTTCCTACGGCTTTAGTGCTCGCCAAATCTTCCAAATTACCTAATTCCGATCTCTGAATAAATAATAAAACTAATTGCTATTCTTTTGAATACACGGTTGTCCTTGAGTTTTCAATCAGCTCACTCGGTCGCGACCTTCGCCGTACGATAGTAAGTACTGCTTCTAAATTATTCAGTGCGATCGACCCGCGCTCTCGCTAGCTCTTCAGGGTTTTACAGTGACGCAACTGACTTCTAGCTTTCTTATGTCATCCTGGTATAAATACAGTAACAGTCCGACCAAAACAAGTTTTCGTGGCCGAAAGCCGAAACCGAATTTCGGTCTCAGTTTTCTTGGCCGAAAGCCGAAACCGAATTACAGTCTCAGTTTTAGTCGAAACCGGAGCTTCCATCTATATCTGTACATTATAAATAAAATTGAACTGACTGTGTGTAATATAAAAAAATATTTTTTTTATAAAGTTCAGTATTAAAAAAAACATCGATTGTTTTTTATAATTTTTTGTCTGCCTTTTGGTCAGTCTATCTGTTTGTCCCAGCTAATCTCCTACACGGCTAGACTGATTTTGATGGTAGTAACTTATGCTACTTTCGATATAGATCCGACCCGGCTTAACTAAGCCGAATCTCGGTTTTTTTGCCGTAACTAGGCGAACGTTCAGTCGGACACTAAACACAGAAACCTGGTCAATTCCGCCATGGATATGTTATAAAACTATGTTATTGGTAAATTAGAATGAGTTTCTTACAGTTTTGCATTGCGGAAATGTGAATAATAACCGTCAATCGCAGAGATATACTTTAAAGATTTTTCATTGTCTTTTTATTCGATTCCCACCCCAGGCAAATGTTTATGTGTGATAAGCACGACCATTGGTTCTGTGTCTGGGTGTAATTTATCTATAATAAGTATGTACATATTTAGAAATATATAAGTATGTTTATCAGTTGTCTAGTACTCATAACACAAGCTCTGCTTAGTTTGGAACTAGATGGCGTTGTGGAATATTTTGTTTTTCATTGCCACTTTTCAGCTCAATAACCTCAGTAAGACAATTAATGAATAATTCAGCATTCTGAATGCCCCAGACAGGTCGCGACATGATATTTGCAAATATTCAAATTTGGCTTCCTCTGAAAATTTTAAGTGGGTCAAGTGATCTCTCTTTGAAATACGCTAACTCTGATTCCTCTGAATATCATGACGGTATCCAGCCGGTTTTCTCGATTCGTTCCTTTTTTTTGCTTTTATCGTGTAATTTGGATCATTATTTTGTGTGATTTTGTTAATCTTTTAATATGTAATTGATTTTGATTTGACATGAAAAGACATGTTGATTTATTTTTTATTTATTTATATTAAGGTTTTCCAACGACTTATTCACTAATAACATTTTACAAAAAATAACTAGCATATATATATATCAATTATTGTGGTGAACTTGTCACTTAAAGAAGTACACAGCTTACACATAAATAAAAAAATACTTACAATTAATGAGATCTATCATTTATAAGAGTGCTATTTTAATGAATTAATTATTATTTTATATTACAAATTGAATTAAAAAAAATTAAATTGTCATTTAAAATAAAAAATAATAATAAAAAATTTAATGTTAATAAATTATGGGAATATGGAATTAAAATAAATAATAATCGGTTTAAATTAAGGCGAGATTACAAATTTGAGAAACGATTGCAATAAACGTGATCAAAATGCTATTTACTATTAAATGTCTTAAGATTCATTTATGTTAAATTAATTTTATAGTAAGTTATTCAATATTCTTTTTTTTTCTTTTAAGTATTACAATTAGTTTTAGGATTAGGTCATACCTACTACAAAATTGTAGTAAGTATGTTGTATGTTTCCTTTTTATTTTTTTCGTTTTAAACAATTTCACTCGTGTTCAAAACACGAGTGAAATTGTTTATTTTTAATGCTTATTTTTTGTATTTTATTTTCTATTGTTATGATATAAATGACTTATGATTTTAACCTTTCAATCGTGGAAATTACAGACACAATAGAAAGACAATAGGTGCGCGAACGCCGGCGTTCGACATGAACACATTGGCAAGAAGTTGGTAGAATCATCAAAGTACCTATTGATTGGTTGTTGGTTAAAAATAGTTCAGATCGCTTACCGAATTGTTGTACCTCTTAGTGATGGATGGGGTTTTTGATTTTTTTCTTTTCCTTGGGAACTATTCTGAATTTTGTTCTTACCTGTAAAAGATTTAAAAAAAAACATTAAAATTTTGATAGTAAATTATGTTATGAAAGACTTAATGGATAGGCAAGTGATCAGTTCAGTATACGCAGAGTTCAAATATATTTTTAAATTGCATTTTGGGAGAACACACGGTAAGCCCACACTACAGTTGCCCTCACGGATCTTGAACACTTGCGCAGAAGTCAAATATTCGGTCTCTTTAGTGGTGCGAAGTGCGACGCGGGGCGGTGAGTGTCAGTGATTAGCTCGCCGCGCAATCGCGTCATAGACATCACTCCTGATTCGTTCCCTGCGTTGCTGCATGTATCTAACAACGAAGACGTTTGGCTCGCCAATGTATGGAATGCGCAAAGCGATCCCCACTCTGACGCCGAGCGCTCAAGATCCGTGATGGCAACTGTACATTTTTTTTAATTAGTACAAATACTTCAAGGGCTTATTAGAAATAAAGATCTTGTTAATACTTAAGTAAAGTCTCAATAAATAATATTAAAATATCCCAAAATGTCACTCAATTTATGGAAATATTGTACGGGCTTTGTGTACGGGCTATTGATTGAATGAATGAATGGCGAAAAAATGAAAAAAAAAAACTGCGCGTAGTATTTTCTAGTAGCAATTATTGTGGATGATTAATTCAATTAAGAATTTACCAATTATGACAGTTTTTTGTGAACAATTTTGGGACATCGTTTTTTACTTTAGATTATTCCTTTAAAATATGATCAGTAACGAGTTTGGATAGAGTCACATTTTTTGTACTAATTAAAAAATAGGGGTGTTTATACTAATCACCATCATCATCATCATATTATTATCAGCCGAAAGACGGTCACTGTTGGACATAGGCCTCCCCCAAGCGTCGCCACAATGACAGGTCCTGTGCGTCACGCATCCATCGGATGCCCGCGACCCTGACCAGGTCATCGGTCTACCTTGTGGGAGGCTTTCCAACGCTGCGTCTTCCGGTACGCGGTCGCCACTCCAGAACCTTTCGTCCCCATCGACTATCTGTTCTGCGAGCAATGTGCCACTTAAGGTTGGCCATTCTTTGAGCTATGTCGGCAACCTTGGTTCTCCTGCGGATATCTTCATTTCTGTTATGATCACCCAAGGAAACTCTGAGCATAGCCCTTTCCATCGCCCTGTAGGTGACTTTGAGTCTACGTGAAATATTAGGAATTTCTAAATGCTAAAGTTTTACCCCAAAGAGGATAAATTGATTGGAAAATATTATACAAATCAATGGAAAACCAATACGCATAAGATTCTCAGCTACCAGGACACCACAGTGATCAAGGAGGTCATCGTAAACATCAAATCGGACGCGTCCACAGCTGGGCGAGTTCCAACTTATCTGACAGATATCCGCCGGACATCGCAGACTAACGCTGGCTCAGCCGTGACCTATTTAGTACTCGTACATATCATCATGTACTGTTTACAAAACTACGTCTCTAAATAGGTTTATAGTTTTTTTTAGGGGGGAAATCATCCAATGACTGGTCTCGCTCTTGGGCGGAGCAGGAAGGCGTGTCAGATGTTACCAGACCAGATCAGACTAAAACCAAGCTTTGTTCCTGTTCTTCCTAGCGTTACAAGACGGTTTTCATTTAAGGCTTATAGTCCCTTGAACCATCTGGCCGAAATTATGTGGACGCAACTCTAGCACCCGCCTAGGCGGCAGTACGCAAATCTGTGCATTTATTTGCGGCCAGCAGCGCTCGGAAAGCGCGCGGCTGATCTTTAAATCCATTTTCTATGCGAAATATTAATTGATTTACATATGCTATGTTCACTTTGAAGAATATTTAACCACCAATTTTTATGTGTAAAAATGTTTCTAAAGATCCAAGCCGTTTCAAAGGAGTAGGGAAAAGTTGCGAAATTGCTAAATATTTTTTTTAGACAAAAGTTTTAATAGCACGAAAAAATCAAATGTTGATAATGTTGTTCATGAATCTTTAATAAACCAATTTTTTTTTTAAACCTAATTACCTGGCCGTTACCGAGGAGTAGCCTTCAGTCAGAATCACTGTTTTATGGCACTTTTCGGGCGCTTGGGCCTTAAAAAGCGAACCCATGGCCCCATTAGGTTTCGACCTCCTGGGCCCATACGGTTTTGCTGACATCTACTACTACGCGCCGTCGGAGACTCGGGCTCGGTCCAGACGATTAGCGGACAACCGGATCACAACCGGTTCACAACCGGTTCACAACCGGACCACAACCGGACCACAACCGGATGGCGAACTACCTATTTTGCTCGCTATCCGAAATAGGTTTGTGGTAAGACTTAGAATTTGGTACTCGGTGTTTCCTGGATAAAAACTATTTTCGTTCCAAAAAAAAAATATGTAAATGTATTGAGATGTTTGCAATTTTACTTTCAGGAAAATTCTCATCCGTCAAATCGATCATCAAATGTAGATGTACTTGAGAAAAAAGAATGGTCCAGTGTGAATCGGACACGCGCACCGAGAGTTCCGTACAATCTAAACTATTTAAGTAAATGCATAGATCAATTCAAGAATCTTCGAGACGAACACAAAACCATTACGATTTTCATTTGATAGGAAAATAATTAAATTGTTTACATCACATTTTGATAGACGATGTATTAAGAGCGCAGAAAATGTGAAGTAGTAACATATTGTATCCGGTGCTTATTTTCATAAACAGCGGTTGTATGCTTTGCATTCTAATATACGAGTCATAAAAACCAATTACCATACTATGATTTGTCTACACTGATTGATGATTTGTTATCACACTGCCACGCACCACGCAGCGTAGCGTGTGAAAACACACCTATGCACTTGCGGGGGTGCAGATCTGCATCATCGTGCGGGTATTTTACTCACGCGCGTAGGTGCGTTTTGTAAATTCACGCAGGCACGCACCTCATTTCATACAAAATCACACACCCGCAGTCCCGCACCCACGCCCGTGAGTGCATGCAGTTTCTATGTGTTAGGCTGTGCGTATTTTCTATACAAACGGAGATACTTACAAGCAACGTTAAGACACGCATTCACGCGGTACGCTGCGTAGTGCGTGGCAATGTAATAATCGCCTTTTAAAGAGGTGTTGTTTGTAGGAGGTAATCTCTGGAAGTACTGGTCCGATTGCGAAAATTTTTTCACCAATAGAAAGCTGCTTTATTCTTGTGTGATATAGGCTATATTTTATGTGTGTGGGTGAAGCTGAAGGTGAAAAACTAGTAATTTATACAAAGCAATGAAAGTGATGACACATAAGTATAACGGCGCCTTCAAATTAGCTGCAAAATGCCGCGCGACGGTCAGCAGCGATACCGGCTCGCTACTTTGTTCATCATCATTTCAGCTGGTATAATGTCCACTGTTGGACATAGGTCTCCCCCAAGTGTCGCGACAATGAACGATCCGTCGATCGAAAGGTTGCGGGAAACCGATGGATGCGCTGCTATGTTATTTCATGTAAATAACAAAGTAACGTGTAGCGCGGGTGTAATTTGAAGGCACCCTAAGATTATGTACACTTGGTAACTTAGACACAGATTTTATTTTAAGTTTTTATTTTGGGCACGCTACAATTATGTCAGTAAGTTTCCTCTTTGAGGAGTGGCTGACTTACATCCCAACTGATGGTAAGCAGTGATGCAATCGTTGATGGTGAGGCGCACTAGTTTATTAAGAGCCTATTCACTATAAGTACCTACGAATGAAATCAATACAAAAACCATAGTTAAAAGCGACTTAAAGTGCTTAATATCCACCCTTACGTTGTTGACCCCTCTACGGTCTGCACTAAGCGTTTAGTCACGTCGTTTTTACTGCTTAAAAAAATTGTCTTAGAGTAGCAAAGTAACGTCAAACTCCTGAAAGTTAGAATGGAAGTCGATAGTAACAGTTGAAGTCTGCAGTGGAAGTCGCCCGGAGTCCGTCCCGGTATCGCGGTCTAAGAGCAGCCATGACCTATTTATAGTAAGTCAGGCCGCCTGTCACACCGTCGCGTACCAGCGAACATTATCATGAATTCATTTTCTTTATGAATCTATTTATATAAAAATCAATGCCACTTTTCGTTGTAATTTTATAACTCAAGAACGGGCTCATCTATCCAAACCAAATGTTTAGGCTTTATTCGGACTATTTAGTAGATGGTTTCTGTGAAGTTTGGTAGGGTAGAGTAGGGTATAGTAGGGTAGAGTAGGGTAGAGTAGGGTAAAGTAGGGTAGAGTAGGGTATAGTAGGGTGGAGTAGGGAAGAGCGGGAGCGAAACCGCATGGGCAAAAGCTAGTACACTAATATTATAAAGAGGTAAAGTTTAGTTTTTTTGTGTGAAGGAGGTAATCTCTGGTACAGGGCCAATTGCAAAAATTACTGGTCAAAAATTTTTTCACCGATAGAAAGCTGCTTTATTCCTGAGTGACATGTATATTTTATGGACCAGTAGCCTGATTCACGTAAAATCAAACAAGCCAAATATTGTTGAAGTTTTATAGTCGTTCGATCGAAATCCTATACAAAAGCGGTATTCACAATCTATCGACTTATTTCCAGTTACATTAATAAGTATTCTACCAGGATAATGTAATACAGTTTTTTTTTTTAAATCGACGAATTTCAAACGACTTTAAAATCGGTGTCGTTCAAACTCGATTGATGGATGTGAATACGGAAATGGTCTAAACGACTAAATCGCTACGATATCGTTACGGTTTTCATTACGTGAATTGGGCTACCGGGCGAAGCTACGGGCAAAAGCTATTGTTGTATACTAGAATGAAATTTGTTGCAAATACAGTTCGGTGTAAATGTGGCCTGCTGTTAGTTGCCGCCACTAAAAGATGATCCGGTGCGCGTCGCGGTTTGTCTCATATTACAGAAACTGCGTCGTTAACTAAGAATCCAATTATATATTAATAAACAGGCATATATATATGTTGTTTGGTCATGTAAAGAGGAGGAATGAAATGCATGTTACCAAAAGAGTTATGAGTATACATGTGGATAGGTGGAGAGGGAGAGGGAGGCCAAAGAAAAGATGGATGGATTGCGTGAAGAATGATATGAAGGAAAAGGAAGTTAGTGATAGCATGACGAGTGACAGGGTAGAATGAAAGAAAAAAACGTATTGCGCCGACCCCAAATAAGATGGGACAAGGGCAGGAAGAAGAAGAAGAGGCATATATGTTGCAACGTTGGCTAGAGCGAGGACTTGCGGACGACGAGTGATGGGTAGCTCGCCGTCAGGCCGTCGGTAATCGTCTGGACTGAGCCAAAGTCGTCAACGACGCGTAGTGTTCCACACGCTCCTCAAAGAGATGTCAGCAAACCGTAGGGTCATGGAGACTTTTTGAAAATAAACCCGTGGTTGGAAAGCAAAGAGCAACTGAAGGACATAGATATGATTTTAGTCAGTCAAAGTCTGACATGCTCTCTCGCTCCACAAGAGAACTCATTGGATGATTCCCCACCGTTTTTCCGGTGGGTAAATATCATCCAGATGACAGCTCCCAGTCTTGGGCAGAACGGGAGATAGTGTCAGACCTTAGATTATATACCTCTAGATATAGCCATGTGACTCTATGGAAGTGCGAAAGTGAGAAGCATATATTATACGAAACAAGTAAGAAAATTGAGACAAAACATAACATTCTCTGTCTCATTCGGCGTGCCGCTTTTTTGCTTGGCTCACTTTGAAAAGTGAGCCAAACAAAGGCCTGTCACTGTCACTTTGAGATCAACTCGAGTCAATTTTTATGTCTTTAGAATAATTTCGGCAATTAAAGTAATAGTTTTAGTGTATGTATGACAAATAGACTCATAAAGTTAAGTTTTAAGTGTGTTTCTGTGGTCATATTTATGGAAAAGTTTACGTAATAACCTCATTTTAGTGTTATAGTGCTGTCTCATGTGTGGCCACGCGGTGGCTATATCTATAGGTATTTAATCTAAGAGTCAGACTTTTACTGACTAAAAAACCCACTCCGTTCCTTCATTGCCATTCATACCCTTCGTTGCCTTTCATACATGATTTCCCATCTTAAAAAAAGTTACGGAACCCTAAAAAACATAGAAAAGTGAGAAGGGAAATCCGTCCTTCATTTTGACAGCTCAACGCAATCCATTACGTACGTAAGTTTCAGAAGTCCGTATCAAACATCATTGGATATCGCACTATCGCTCAACTGTCAAAAATGAAACATTGTTATTGGCGTTACGCAACAACTTTACTGTAGGTTTTGTAATTAGTAAAGTTATTAAAACCGCTTTTCAGACAGCTGACTTCTCATGTAACGATCAGAACTAAATTAGGGTTACCAAATTTAAATTTAAAAAACTACGATTTGAATTTGAAAGAAAACCAGGGCAATTCAGTTTAAAAACAGAACGTATCTAGTAATAGAGTTGCAATAGATAAATTTTAATGAAATTGTATTTCATATTTAAAAGTATAATCATATACAACATTATCAACATAATTATGATTTTTTCGTATGACTAATACTTTTGCCAAAAATAAATGAACGATATGATATTTTTTTCACTTGTTTTTCCTACTCCCTTCAAACAGCTTTGATCTTTAGAAATATGTTTACGCAAAAAAATTGCTGTTTAAGTATTCTTCAGAATGTACCATCGCGGTCATTTCTGCCTGATTACTTAAAAAAAAATTCGTTTAAATCCTGCGGCGCGGCGCCAAACCAAACCCTTTGAAGTTTTCGTTTCAAGTGCAAGTAAAAATGAACTTATTGGTGGTCAGGCGGAAGTGTCTTTAATGGTACATAGCATATTTAAAGCAAACAATATTTCGCAAAGAAAATGACTAAAGATCAGCGGGGCTCTATCTGGGCGCAGCTGTCTGCAATTAAACGCACAGATACCCGTACTGCCACCGGGTTCGTACCGGCGGGTCCATTTAATTTTGGCCAGCTGCAACCATACACGCTATTAGTGAAGCGTGGTGAGTGACATGACACAATGGAAGAAAAAGACGAGTTGCGCCGACCTCAAATAAAACGGGACAAGGGCAGTCCAGGAAGATGTTTAAGGGAATTTACGCCTTAAAAACTATACGGGACATACCAGGACACTATAAAAACTAGGGCATGTCCTAGAAAACCAGGACGGTTGGCAACTCTAAACTAAATAAAGTTTTCAGCACCACATTCCAAGGAGTACAGTTCATTAAGGAGTTAATATTAATAAAAACGCCGGCCCCGTTTACATTGCGCGTTAAACAAACAATCACTGGCTATGTTTACATAGCGAGCGATCGATGTAAACAAAACGCTATCGATCGACGATTTTTCTCGGATGTTGTAAATCGAATGCGCGTGTATGTTCACAGAGTAGATAGTGTGCAGAAGACTCGTAAATTGAATGAAGACAGACTAGATAGGTACACATTTCATTAAAATAAATCAAATATGCCAGAATATTTTAATTATCTCACTAAAAATGATTTTTAGTTCATGATTTCAGGGTTGGTCCTGTCATACTATTTGTAAACATTGATAAGTTTGGTCAGTACATATATATTTATATCAAAGAGATTTAAACTACTTCTCACTCTAAAAAAAAAAACTATGACTTTAGATATAAATCAGACGTGAGCTTATTAATATTGATTTTTAGGACTCCGTACCTCAAAAGGAAAAAACGGTACCCTTAAAGGATCACATTGTTGTCCCTCTGTCTGTGTCAACAGACCCTTTATCTCATGAACGCGTGGAGATATGGAGTTGAAATGAAAATTGTATACTCAAGACAGCGGTCCTTTGAAGCTGTGAAAAAATTAAACGTTTAGGTTAACGAAAAAAAAAGATACGGCCATTTATATCGCAAAAAACGTATATTTTGACATTATCAAAGGAATCAAAATTTAAAGGGTAAGTACCTCCCGTTGACCTTGAATCCTGAAATTTGGCATGACGCAAGATCTCATACCACAAATATAGGAAAAGATCAGAAAATTGTAAAATAGTTACGTCACAAAAACCTTTTTATGCGAATCGGAAAAATCTTCGTGATCCCACCTGATGGTAAGCAGTGAATGCAGTGATGCAATCGTTGACGGTGAGGTGCACTAGTTTAAGAAAAAGCTGGCTTTCTGTGTAACTATCTATTGCGTGGCACATGTTACGTTGTTAGTGCTAGAGTGCTAGTTACTTATATCGCTTATTAGTGCTGATTGATGGCGGCTACGCTTATCAATCATTTGGTAAGCGATGGCTGATAGATCAGTGAGTTGTGTACGTTACATTGTCTGTCTACTCTTAAATATAGTGCGAATAATGTAAAAAGTTGATGGAAAATATATAAGTTGTGATTTTATTTGAATGCAGCTCACAGATGAATCATAATTTCATCTGTTCGGAACTACGACGCAAAGAAAGAAAGAAAACATGTTTATTCTGCCTGAATAGATGTACAATTAATTACAAAAATAGGGATTGGGTTTTTAGTCTAATATACAATCCTAATTTTTTATCCCGTTGTATGCCAGAACGCAGATCTACGCGAGACACAATGGCTTTTTAATTGTGTCTCTAATTACGGCATACGAGAGGTTATTAGTGCAATAAAAATGGGGCTCTGTACGTACTACAGATGTGTTGTTGCCGGCAAAATTGCCGCGAAGAGGGAATATTCGTGGGAATATTGCCCGAAGTATGAATATTGGTAATATTGCCAGCAATGGCACATCTCTAATCCGTAGCCGTTACTGATCATATTTGTGTAGTCAAAAGTAAAAAAAAACGAAATCGCATAATTGTCCACGAAAAGTCATAATTGGTAAATTCATAATTGAACCAATCATTCATAACAAATGCTACTCGAAAATACAACGTATACCTAGTGTTTTTCATTCATAACAAATGCTACTCGAAAATACAACGTATACCTAGTGTTTTTCATTCATTCATTCATAACAAGCCTGTACAATATTTCCCTAAATTGAGTGACAGTTTTGGATATAAACAAACGCTCATAACTTTGCTGTTTAAGAATATTATTTATTGAGACTTTACTTAAATTTTATTTTAATTCTTATTATCACAAATTGACATTTTTTTTATTTAAGTAATTATAATTCTAGTTATCGCAAATTGACATTATGTATTAGCATTATTTCAAATTGACATAATTATTATTTCTTATTATTATAAATTGACATTATTAATTAGTATTATTACAAATTGACATTATCAATTCTTATTAGGAAAAATAGCCATTATAAATTCGTATTTTTATAAATTGACATTACCTACTGTTAATTTTTTTTTTATTGTATCAAAATCACTATTATTATTGGATTAAGTAATTATTCATGTAAAATTGGATTATGGAATGCCTGAATGATAAAGCCTCTCCTCTGGTTATTGTAATTATCCTTCTTTGCTGTGCCCGACAGGGTCCATGATTGTTTCTCTTTGCTAATGTATACCACCAAAGCCTACATTGTGGATTGCAATAAAGAATTGAGTATTGAGTATTAAATAATAACAAGACCATTTCTAATAAGCCCTTTAAGTATTTGTAGATACTAATTAAAAGATACTGGTGAAGTAAAACAAAAACGTCTTCCAAGAAGGAAACTTGACTAATGTAATCTCATTAGTTTCATTTCAACATCAAAGTATTTCCTAGATTCCCCCCACCTATTTATAAACAGTTCCTAGTTATCATAATTCTCATTAAACTTACTGAGAATCACGGACTCGGCTACCTCTTCACAATCTCTGCCGCCCTGGTACAAGTTTGATTAGATTTTTATTTTGCGAGATAGTTCAAAGGGTTTCTTCAATCCAGCAAAAAAAAAATGTCGTAGGTATAGAGAATTATAGATATCTACTTACACTAATATTTTAAAGAGGTAAAGTTTGTTTTTTTGTTTGTAGTCTAGTCTCGTTTGTAATCTCTGAAAGTACTGGTCAGATTGCAAGAATTTTTTCACCGTCAGAAAGCTGCTTTATTTCTGAGTAGCATAGGCTATATTTTATGACATAGGCTATATAAAAATTTTAGCAATCGGACCAATACTTTCAGAGATTACCTCTTACAAACAAAAAAATATAAACCCAAAAAAACCAACTTTACCTCTTTATAATATTAGTGTAGAATTGTAGATTACATTTTTGAGTCGTTTGGAGTCGATAGATTTTTATAAATTTTGACCAACCAAACAAATACTAATCTAGACCAGAAACAAAAGTCAAAGCTTGCTGTGGTATACACATTAAATGTAGGCGGGTCAAGAAGGACATCACGTTAGAAGCGCTCCAACCGGGGTCTCGACTAGACGTCACTCTAGGCTTTGCCTGCTTACTGACAATTTGGTTGTTTCATTTACTATAAACCTAAATCCCTAACAAGTGATTTTAGTGAACACCACATTGGCGACGAGTAAAAGCGCAGTAAGTAAAGTGATCTTAACTCAAATAATGTACTACTTACGGATATTGGTCAGTAACAAAATTAATTTTTACACCACAAAGTGTTTAAAAAAAAAAAAAAAAGACAAATAAGTGACCGTTACCTGAGTGAAATTCTGTAAATATTTCACATATTGGTCAGCAAGAAAAGTATTATTTTACAGCACAAAGTGTTTTGAAAGAAAAAATAAAAATAAGTGACCGTTTTATACATTAAATTGAAATTCAGTAAATGTTACAGTTTCATAGAAATGTCCATATTTTGGTCGTTATTTAGCTATGTATGAGCAATCTGCGTCAGTGATTAGCTGAGAGATGCGCAATATAAATCGATGAAATCATTTCGTCATTTAATACATAAACGGTACCGTATACTATATCGGAATGTGATTAGGGCATACAAAATTACAAAATGTCCCTACATTTCGAAAATAATAAAAATTCCAAATACAATGTTTGTTGACCAAATTCGTTTGTGGCTACATAATATCAAAATAAAAGTGCCAACGAGAGTTCGTTAAATGATCAGTACCAACGAGTGTTCGTTAAATGATCGAAACAAAATAAAAATATTCGATCAAAATTTCCAGCGATAACACGTTTACTTATAGATGCTAATTTTATCGAAAGATATTATTAGATCCCAAAATGAAATGTGCCAACGTGATTATCGTCAAGTACCAGTTTTAACGCCAATTACCACTTCGATACTTCGAAGCAATATGATGCCTGGCTAGGTATCACTGTATAGTTAAAACTAAATAAGTGTCATAAAATCCTTAAGGCTAATTAAATAAAATACATTTTGCACTGGCTTTATCCATCAAACAAAGAATTTGTCACACGCGTTATAACGCCCCGATGTGGTTGGTTCTTCAATCTCTATTTCAAGTGGCCGTTTTGCTGAGTAGCATGGCGCGGCACTCCGGCGCAGGTACCTATTAATGGACCCTTGTGCGACTTGCTAGCTAAAGTTTGTTTATTTAAATGTTATAGGAACAGTGCCCATAGAGCTCTTATCTTAGCTGGCTACAATCAATTCAGGGTTATAAATAAATTAACGATGTGTTGTGTACCTATATTATTCTTGCATTTTAGTTGAAAACAAGAATAAGATGAGAAAAAAAAAAAAAAAAAACTTATTTGAATTGTGGGTACAATTCTTGATTCTAGTTCAAATATGGTTTGAATTGTAGATTTAGTTCTGGATTCAATTCCCTAAAGAATATGGAAGATTATCACAATGAAAAATCATAACCCTTTAAAAACAGCAATCCCGCCATTGAGCTAATCCACGATAGCCAGAGTCAAAGTGCAACAAGTACCTGCCATAATGGAGTTGACACTGAACAAAAAACTGTTGCCCATGCGGCAATTAAAATCACAAACGTGATAAAAGTACCTTTCCTGTAAATCTATTGCTAACGTGTTTTCAAATTATATTTCCAGAAACACTGCAAAACAAGGACAAATAAGAAAAAAAGGCACTAACCTCGTGTCAAATAATAACAATGAGTTGTATGCTATCATGCATTTCATGAAAATTGGTAATCACAATAGTGATTACTTAAAGTTCGAGCAATTAATGAAAATTCAGTTATGCTCGCCTTATAATTAACGCAAATGGCATAAAGAGACTCGTACCAACCTCTTGTCAAATAACAATAATGAATTTGGTTGCTATCAAGCCTGTCATGTAAATTGTGGCAATCACAAAAATGATTATAAGTTCGAGCAATTGATGAAAATTCAGTTAATGCCCTATAATTAATGCAAATGGCATAAATAGGTTTTTTGAGTATTATTTGCAGAATAACGCGAAACGAGAGTCAATAAAAGAGAAAATTCTGCCTCTCGTCAAATGATAACAATAAAGTAAAAATATAAAAAACTAAGTACTAAACAAAACATCTAGCACTTATATGGTAGGTAGGTTCACACCTACTTATCTAATTTGCCACGTTGCGTCGATGAAAATTTAACAATTGGAATTGATGGTCACGTGCTATACAGTAATAAAGTGCAAGAGTTATTTGATATACAGAAAAAAAAAATAGCTCTAAAGTATTACTAGCAAAGCCTATGGTCACAAAATGTTTTAAGAAACCTATTATAAAAATTTAAAAAAGGCTTTGATCTGAATTCAATTGCCAACTTAAAGATCTTTATTGATAAAAAAAAATCCAACGGCTATTTGATTCCTAATAGCATAAAAAAAATAATAGCAAAAAGACGAGCTAGACAAACTGTATAGGACCTGGCTTGTAAATAAAACAATATTTCATCTTTTGGGTACCTCTGGTGATCCCGGATACCTGATGATCAATAATATTATACTAAAATATCAATGCTGATGATGGTATACGTATTTATCTGCAGATACGTGAGACCTAGATGAATATAATAAGTACTAGCGTAATATTACTTAAAACGCTATGTACATGTTTTAAATCAAAGTTATACATAAAAAAAAAAAGTCGAAAAAGATATCTACAGTACCATAGGGAAGAAACTCTATGTACAATTGTACATGTTTCAAGTCAAAGTTCATAAATACTTAAGAAGTCAATCAGTAAATGCTATACATCCAACTAAAAATAAAAAAAAAAAGTTAAAAAAGATATAGTGCCATAGCAAAGGAATTGTTGACTTTACTTACAACATAGTGATATAATATAAAAAAGACTGGAAGAATTAGAAATAAACACTCGCAGCACTTTTAAGTTAATTTGTGATGCGTTGTTAAATAATTTCCAGAAACCCGTAAGTATTTAAACAACTATAAAGTTACAATAAACAAAAATGAAATATTTTATATCAATTGAAACTTCAGTGCCATCAGGTTTCAAACTAGTTAATAATAAGTCAGTCTGACTTTCACATGGAAATGTTGATGAAATTCAATGTTTTCTGGATCAATTTCATTGAATAATTTAACTACAACTTTCAACCCTAAAAATCAATGGGTTTAAAAAAAAAATATCACTTGGCTATAATGACAAGAGATCGTACAATCGTACCCAACTAGAACTAACTATAGTTCTGTTAACTTTGGAGACAGAATCTGACAGATGTAAAAAAATTAACTCTGTCAGACTAAAACAAAGTATAGTTCGTGTATCTAATTGAATTCATGAATTGATTTGAATTCAATACAAATTTGCATTTTGAACAAACAAGAAGCTCTACGGACACTTGGATCAATAAATAATTACTTATATCGATAATGCATACATCTAAAATATCCGTATTAAAAATACAAATACAAAAAATAATGAAAACCACTCATGGCAATTACAAAATGACAAGCCTAATTGCGAGATGACCTGTCCTAACTATGACTCGTGTACTAGCACAATTCAGCTCAACTCTTCTGAAGGAAACCGAGTCATCATCAGCAAAATATGTGAGCATGCATGACATTCTAACTGCCAGAGCACATCCAAGTCAAAGGCCAGCCAGTAATACTAATTGATGTACCTAGTACTCACTTATTTCGAAATCCAACTAACTAATAGAAAAAAAACTAATAAAGCTTAGGTCATATACTGATTCCTTAGCCACAGGAACAAAAACCTAAGAACTAGAAGTTCATTGGATATTAAATTTAGGCTAAAATCGAAACCAAATAACATAATTGCGTCATATTAAGGTAAAAGAAACCAATTGCTGATTCTTATAACTCACAAGTGGAATCGTAAAACTTCTAAATAGAACAAAATACCTAATAGAGTTAAAATGTATTGTATTTCGAAGGCGCAAATCTTAAATTGGCTTACAGATGTTGTTCTGAGTCTGAGAGTCATGTGCATGGAAATTTACATTTCTGTAAACACACAATACAAGAGTAACTCATAATGTGGAGCAAAGAAAAAAAAAAAGAACATCTGATAACAGTAGTCAATCTGTAATCAAGGTTGTACAGTATTAAACGAGAAATAATAGCGTTTTAATAAGTACCTACTGAATTCCGAATCCGGAATTAAAAAACAGTCAAAGCAAAAATAGATGGACATCAGACCTTAAGAAATATCCAAGTCGAGATATTAAAGAAGCCTACAAGAAAATTAATCGATTTATGTTACCTTTGTACCATACTTCCAAAATAAGCAGTTAGGCACAAAAAATAATAATAATCAAAACATAAAAATAAAACAACGATACGCCTCACCCCTTCGGAACTGGACAAAAGAACATGAGGAACATCAGACTAATAGAGACCACCATAAGACCACCGAGTATGAAGCATCACCTTCAATTTAAATCAATTTAAAGCATATAGAAAGTAGGAAGCATTGGATACGCTTCTTCAAAAAATTAAATAATAATACTACATTATTAAAGGCTTATTTGTAAGCCTAATACAAATGCTAAATGTACTCAAATCTGTGTGGTTCTTTATTCAAAAGATCATCTCAGACACTACAAAACTGTGTAGATACACAGTTCTAATGATTAGATCATTACATTACAGTGGATTTTGAAAGAGACTTTGACCTCTGAGTTTGTTTCTGTGTTTCTTCTCAGAGCAGTCAGCTAGGAAACACAGGCCTCATCTAGAAAAAAAAACAAAATAAAAAAAAAATCGAGTAAAAGTAAAAAAAATAAATGCAAAATAAATATCTTCATTTTGAAATTTTTCAATTTGGGTCTATAAAAAAAAAAATAATTGAATATTGTTGTTTTAGAACTTCTCAAATTGTGTTTAACTACAAAACATAGTAAAATGTGTTAAACGCAATTCATTTCAAAATCTAAATATTATAATTGCACTTAAAATCTAAATAATTTTATAAAAAGGAAGACATGTGGGATACACATTAAAAATCTTAAATATATAAATGTACTTCAAAAAAACAAACTAGCGATTTTCGGAAATCATAATCTAAGTGTGATAAATATTGTAATATAATTATTGTACTTCAAAAAACCAAACTAGCGATTTTTGTAAATTATAATCTAAGTGCTAAATATTGTAACTATGCTTGAAATGTAAATCATTTTATAAAAAGGAAGAGATGTGGTATACACATTAAATGTAGGCGGGTCAAGAAGGACATCACGTTAGAAGCGCTCCAACCGGGGTCTCGACTAGACGTCACTCTAGGCTTTGCCTGCTTACTGACAATTTGGTTGTTTCATTTACTATAAACCTAAATCCCTAACAAGTGATTTTAGTGAACACCACACTTGCTATTTGTATTTTACGAAATAATTTCATATCCGTACTCGTACACCGTAAAACGGGGTGAATTGAAACGCAGGGTGTGAACAGGAACAAGATAATATCCCTGTTGGCATAAAATTTTAGGGCATAATATAGTTTGGCATAACTTTTATTAGCATAATAATACTTTGGCATAATACAAAGGTTAGCATAACTATCATTTAGTTTAATATGTTTTGGCTTAAATTGGAGTTGCATTTTTAAAGGCATAATATTTATTCGTCTAATAATCATGAAAAGCCATAAATATAAAAAGTCACAATTGGGTGAATGTAGCCAATAATTTTAAATTGATCTCTAGGCGATGTTTTTGAGGCGACGTATTATCGGTTATTGGGTTATGTTGGATTAGGTTCTTTTTTGTGGCAGGAGTAGAAAATCTATTATGGACGCCCAATAATTTATTAGTTTACAGTTATTTATTAGGGTTTATTAGTTTTATTCCAAAGAACATTAATTGTTTATATCATTATGCGTTAATAATATTATGCTTTATAAAATTATGCTTCATTATTATTATACTAGCAGTATTTATGGCCACAAGCATTATGGAAAAACATTTATGCCTAATAATATTGTGCGAAATGACCATTATTCTGAATTTAGGAACAACACTTTGATGGGGATTTTCACAATATTTAAAATTGTTTGCAGTATTTGAGTTTGAGTACTCAAACTTATTATTTAAATAATAAATAAACAAAAATGATTTATTAAAACTAAAAATATTATATCAAAGTAAAATTCTAATCAAAGTTTAGTTTATGTTCACCCAGTTTGACAGTACGAAATTCCTAGAATAGAATCCGTTTCCAGATCCGAAAAAACATACCCAACATCCACAATCTACACAACCAGATATTTATTTGTAGATACATATTATCATAAATATATGTATTTTTATAATTTATGTATTGTATCTATTCTTGTGTACATTTATTTACTGTTATTGTTATACATGTATGTATTATGAGATTTAATTTAAATAATATAGTCTATTTAATTATATATTTTGTTTGTTTTTTTTTTTTAATTTATACACACTGTGTCTACATATCTTATCTAACTGTCCTGTCGCAGGTCTGCTGGAAGAAATTTCGTTAGAAATAAGCAGGTCCTTTGTACTCTTTTATCCTTATTTGTTCTTTTCGATTTTAAATGTTTGTGTGTACATAAATAAATAAATAAATAAAAATAAATAAACCATGCCTGATTTATCTTCTTCCCAAAATACTTGTAACTATGGGGGTCACATAATATAATTAAAACTGGCAAGTAGCCCCATGTCCTTGATACTTTCCAACCCTAACTGTCCGCTCCCCTAAGCCTCTAGTATCACTCGACCGCTTGCATTCAACTTATCTACTTTATACCTCACTTTGCAAACACAGTCGACTTTCGTTAATTAAAACCTGCCGTTATTCGAATCTCTCTATAATTCAAAGTTATCATGAGTTCCCTAGAAAATCTCATTATATTTCAAACCATCTTTAGCCTATGTCACTCAGGAATAAAGCAGCTTTCTATCGGTGAAAAAAAATTTAGCAATCGTACCAGTACTTTCAGAGATTACCCCTACAAACAAAAAAACATAAAAACAAACTGTACCACTTTAAGTACGACATTGTGTATTTATTTAATTGATGTAACATTTTGTATTATGATATTTTAATGTCTATTTTATTAGTTTGTTTTATTTGACTTAATTTTAATTTTCTGAACACATGGAATATGTCTTAAATAAATAAATTAATTATAATAATTTATAATATTAAAAATAATAAAATAAAGGAAAGACTAAATCAATAAATTTTTATACACTTGATAATTCAAACTTATCGCTACATAACAAAACGACGCGTTAATTCCAACTCATCGGCGCGGCGGCGTCAAACACTTGACAATTCAAAGTTGCAGAGACAAAGATTGCAGAACTTGCAGAAGAAAAGTACCTATGCAAGTACGAGTACATTTTGAGACAAGTTCAAACTTGTATCATCGCACACGAGCCTTTGTTTTTGTAATGATTTGTTTGACACACACTTCCGCATGAATTGGCTTGTTAAGTTTCAGTTCGAATCATTTGATACGAGTATTTCGAACACCCGATAACCCTCGAGTTTCAAAATTTTTTTTTATTGGTTCGCGCTCGACCGCTATCTCACTTGATGGAAACCGACGATGCGGTTGACGATGTAGTGCGCTTACCTAGAAGTAACCTATTCACTCTTGTCTTAAATATTCCCCGGTTGTAGCCATTAGGAACCCAGATTCCGGCAAAGCATTGTACTACTTAGTTGTACGCACAATGAATGTGTTCCAAGAACGTTTTTTGCGTGTAGGTGGGATGTCAACAATGTACCGGTGGCGCATCGCCATACGCGTGTACCCGTACGAATTAACGAGAGTCTTCTGTATTTTGTTTGCGATCCACAATTTGTAACAAATCGTTTTTGTTTTATATACTTTAGGAACGGACTTATAAATCAAAAGTTATTGTAAAAAAATCGTACAACATTCACTAGCTCTTATAAACATTTCCCAATGGAAATGTTCGGCCCATTTCCTTTTCTTCACAAATACATTCACAACAAACATAAAGTGCTATCGCATCCGACCTGCCACCGCACACGTATCTCAGCGCAATAATCACCGCACATCTCACGTAACGATACGAGCAGTTCCGACGCATGCCTTCGACACCATAGCGCCACCGAGCTGACGTCAAACACATCTGTTCTGTTACACACACCTCACGGAACTATCCCATTGTCTCCCTCTCACTCACACAAACGAAAGGAACAGGAATTCCACGTCAAGAATGAAAGAGACGGAGATACCTGTTGGGTGTCCCCTAGGGAACGATTCTTGGTACACTTTATTCTCGTTTTATACATTGTAAAAGTTTGAAAGGGTTGTTTTGGTAAAGCGTTTGTTTCGACGAGTTTGTTACTTTTTCTTATTGTCTTTGAGATTGGAGTCCTCGTTCGGGGCTGTTTTAGGCTAATTAATTTTTGTTAACAAAAGAGTTTTTTGAGTAATTGTGAGAGGTTGTTTGTAGGTCATGCTTGTTGTGAGGCCACTTAATTATTCTGTGTTTTGAGACGAATATTTGGGTCATTTTGGTGAGTGCTAGTAATGAACACGGGTTGGACTTGCTTACAGTTCGGAGATTTTGGCTGAGAGTAAAATTCTTATTTCTTTTTATCTTTAACACTAAATTAAATTAATAAAAGCACTTAATTTATTAAAACTATGTAATAATATACACTAAAAGCGTGACGTAGACGTGTAAAAGTGTTTTTAAACCTACATATTTACAAAATAAATAATATCATTTATAAAAACAACAACTCCTAGCTAAATAAGGCGTTAAAAAATTTCTCCGCATCGCTGTCAACTGGAAATGCGCCCAAAAGACTGGCGGAATTGCCAGATAAAAGCCAGTCAACTAGGCGTTTGAATAATTCCTTAAAAAGCGTATGAGCACTACGCTACAAAACTCCACGGCCCAAGAGTTTCAACCCCAAAGGTTGAAACTCGAAAATATGACTCAAAGTTAGGTTTCTTTTTTAGCACAAACATTTTAAATTTCTTGAGTTAGATGCTCAGTAGAAAAAAAATGTTTTTGGGAGTTTCGGCATCCACAGTGTTGTCTTTTTTAGCTCAAAGGTTGACTGGTAGAGAATGCCTTGTTGCATTAAGTCCGTCTATATACCACTACTGTACATTTATTTATTTACTTAAAGAAAAAAACAAACAGTAACATAATAAGAGATCTAAATAACAGCCTAAATTTACATGAAGTTTAAATAAATAAAATGGTCCAGAAGCAAACACTCCCATACGTTAACCTACGATTTAGAGATAATCCACAAACTATCTCGTCAATATAATTCTTCAGTAAGAACATTCCGTTCACCTTTCAATAGAATGCGTGTTGACAATCGACGCCTGACGACATTCGCGTGACGCGAGCGCGACACATGACTCCAGATGGGAAACAAATAACGTGACACGCGCCAGATTCCACGGACATGCAGTCATAACAAAATGGTAACATTAGATGTAGTAGTGTTTAGAGCTTCCTTGTAAAAATAGTTTTTCGAAAAGCCGGATTAGGCGCACAATGCCACATTCGCAAAATGACATATTGACGCAAAATGCCACATTCGCAAAATTATATATTAACGCAAAATGCCACATTCGCAAAATTTCTTTTCTCAAAATGCCACACTGGCAAAATATCATATTATCAAAATGACACATTAGAAATCAGAAACTTTATTTCAAATAGACCAATAACAGGCTCTTTAGAATTGTCAAAATGTCGGTCATTTAAAAAAAAAGTGAAACTAAGTTGCACGTTATAAAGCGTAGATCACTGTGGAGAAGAACGTGCATGAAACTCCATGGACACTTTTTAATCATGTTATGAAAACAATACATAAAAAATACTGTACCCGAAGTGGCATTTTGGACACTGCGAAAATGGCAATTTGCGAAAAGTCATTTTGCGAAAATGGCATTTTACTAATGTGACGTTTTGCGATATGACAATTTGAGACGGAATATGAAATTTTTGGGCGAAAATCTAATGTGTCATTATAGAATGTGCTGTGAAGGTTACCATATGAAAAAATCAAACCCTAGCTGTGATGCCTAATCCGAAAAGCCATCTTGAAGTTTTTGCCGAAAAGGCATTAATATGTTTGAGTTCGTGTAGTGTGATGATATCAAGGGCAGTTGAGACGTATTATGTCTATCCTCAAGTCAGGGCAAGTCGAGAATAGAATAGAATAGAATAGAATAAACTTTATTGTACACCAAAATAGTAACAATTTCACAGAAACTTAAACCTATGTGCACAGTGGCGGTCTTATCGCTGACGTCTTTCTCTGAAATGATGCATGCCAAGTTTCACTAGCTCATGTGTTTGAAAGTTTTATTGCGTTTACATCAATTTATTATTTACTACACTAATAATATAATAAAGAGATAAAGATTGGTTTTTGTTTAATTCTTTAATTCTTTATTGTACACCATGATAAATAACAAATAAGTGGATATCAGAGTTCATGTACAAAGGCGAGCTTAACTCAAAGTTGAGTTTTCTTCCAGCAAACCATTGAGTGATAGAGAGAGATCACGGTAGAGGGTAAGGGGAGTTTTTTTGTTTGTACGAGGTAATCTCTGGAAGTACTGCTCCGATTGCTTAAATTTTTTCACCGATAGAAAGCTGCTTTATTCCTGAGTGATATAGGCTATATTTTATGTACTCAGGCGAAGCTGCAGGCAAATGCCAATTGAGTATAAACCGAGCCTACCTGCAATTTAAGTTACCTTTATAACTCGCACCATGCAAACACTTATAAAGTATCTAAATCCGTACATATAAAACCTCCCCATTTCCATTTCTAGCCGAAGTCTGTGTTCCTAATAGCTACAACCTAGGGGTCTGTAAATCAAGATAGAATAGTTTACTTCTAGGCAAGCGTGCTCCGTCGTCGGCCACATCATCGCTTACCATCAGGTGAGGTAGTGGTCAAACACGAACCTTTCCAAAAACAAATTTAAATCAGTATTCTTATAAAATCGAAACCGTTTTCTGAATTTTAATGGACCAAATTGGCCATTATATTAACATAAATAACATCTGATAGTACCAGTGCCGCAGTGAGCGTAGGATATAGGTACACTACCCAGTGAACAACAGGGAACTCGACACCTGCGCGGTTGCCGCTCTGAGCAGCGTGCACGCAGCGGCAACGTCGCGCAGGTGAGGGGCGCGCGCCCCGGCCGTCAGTTCATTTTCAATGTTACTTCAATGAAATGAAGGGGGTTGCCGGTTGGTCACTTAATTATGCATGGTTTACTTCTGTGCGCCTGCATGTTTTTTGCATGCATATTTTGTCAAATTGATTTTAGTAGAATAAAATAGAAATACTTTTATTCGGTGCAAACACAGCACAACGGTTCCATACACAAAGTAAACAAGAATAAAAGTACAAAGTGCGCCGAGCGTGGCCGCATTTGCTGGGCATTAGACACCCAGCGCTGATTTTCAGTTGATAGATTTAATAGTTTGGTAGGTTGATAGATTTTTTTTTTATTCATAAAAACTGGTGCTTGGCTGCGATCCCACCTGATGGTAAGCAGTGATGCAATCGTTGATGGTGAGGCGCACTAGTTTATTAAGAGCCTATTCTTAAAGACAGCTAATTATAATCGAACGGGAAGACCGAAGCAGACCAACGGTTCAGTGGTTAGAGCAGTGAGACTGCTCTGCAGGAGGTCGAGGGTTCGATTCCCACCAAGACAAAGGTTTGTACGATGCGAGATGAGCACGATCATTTATTCAGTGTCTGGGTGTAACCTATAATATGTTTACACCGCTAAATTTTGATCGTTTTAATCCCGTGGAGGGTCGATCCGGTACATGAAACTATCGATTTGTAAAGATAAAATTAAAAAATAAAGTACCTTTTTTTTCAAAACTCGTATTAATTTACGCATGTATGAAATTAATTTCTATAGGAAATTGTCAACTGAGCAAGCCCAATGACCTGTAGGTAGTAGTCGGCGTTGCGTACAAACTATCTACAGGTCATTGGACTCGCTCAGCTGACGTTTTCTTAAAGAAATTAATTTCGTACATGCGTAAATTAATACGAGTATTGAAAAAAAGATCCTGATTGGTGGAAATATTCGCAAGCATTCCGGAATGTTCCTGAATGGCTGAAATGCTCCAGCCACTGACGATTCGACCAATCAACGATCAGCTGCGTAATGTATAAATTAAGATCGGATTTGTTCGGGACACATTGTGTGCAGTTGTGTTCCGGAAGAATTTGAAGAAAAATAAACTTTGAAGACAAGAAGCTTGTTTTATTTCAAGAGAAGGTCTTCACAGCAAGTAACCGACATACAGTCCGCTACAAGTGTAGATTATCATGCAACCGATGTGCATCATGATATTTTTATAATCGCCTAGTAAAAATCTGTACCATCTTTTATAGTCGGCGTAGCCTGCTCCTGTCAATTTCTTACTTGGCTTGAACAAACTCTGGGAAACTTTGTCTCATGAATATTCATGATTTAAGGTCGATTAGCTAAATTCATTCGTGATTAGATTACAAAGTTTTATCGACTTGGATTACTTCCACTTTATATTAATCTATACCAATATCATTAAGAAAAACGAACTTTACGTTCGTTTTTTTGTTTGTAGGAGGTAATCTCTGAAAGTACTGGTACGTTTGCTAAAATTTTTTCAATACACTTACTCGAAAACCCAGGCCTTATCCCATCGCTTTTAGGAACACAATTTACTGTTTTCCGCCCTAGTGTGGAAAAGTGCACGAGCTCACTCCCGTGACAATTTATTGTATTTATCGTATCAGAATGCAGGGTGCTAAGCGACCCCCACGAGTCGTGCATCAACCTCCCGTTTATTTATATCTGCGTAAGTGTATTGAAAAACCTAGTTTGATACACGTGGTTTGTTACTGCAGCACTCAACTTCATAACACCCTCGCCTACGGCTCGGGCGAATTCCGCCTCGGTCGCAATGACAAACATTTTCCACTTGTATCAAAATGTACTATTTCCTGTAACTATACACCGTTAAATTTTAATCGTTTTAATCCCGTGGAGGGTCGATCCGGTACATGAAACACTATTGATTTGTAAAGATAAAATTAAAAAATAAAGTAACTACCTCTTTTTCAAAACCCTTAATAATTCACGCATGTACGAAATTAGTCTCTTTAAGAAAACGTCAGCTGAGCGAGTTCAATGACCTGTAGGTACTTTGTACGCAACGCCGACTATTAACTACAAGTCATTGAACTCGCTCAGCTGACGTTTTCTTAAAGATACTAATTTCGTACATGCGTGAATTAATAAGAGTTTTGAAAAAGAGATACTTTATTTTTTTATTTTATCTTTACAAATCGATAGTGTTTCAAGTACCGGATCGACCCTCCACGGGATTAAAACGATTAAAATTTAGCGGTGTATAAAAATATACATATTTAGACCAACAATATTTTTTAAATAAACTTCTACTCGCTACTGACGCCGTACCGCCTCTTTCAAATTAATAAATAGTTTACGAAAAAAATATACACAATAAATCACGCAAACAAAATAGATTTGATAAATGACGAACACAATATATTATAAACTTATAAAACCTATTTGTATACGTCGGGATTCGACCTCGGGACATCGCGGTGTAGGATTACTCACCACTGAGATACTCAAGGCTAAATAATATTTATATATGTAGAAAAACATTTCTATGAAGTTTATTACATGATAACTTAACTGTAACCGCCTTATTCCAAATGCGATCTAAATGTCGTCTAGTTCCTTGATTATTACTGGGTTTAAGACCAAAGGTAAGTTTTGAAATTGGAATTTAGGTATAAAACACTGGGCAAGTGCGAGTCGGACTCGCGCACTGAGGGTTCCGAACAAACTAGCCTGTATCTCTGTGTGTGAGTGTCTGTTTGTAATATTGAAATAACAGATTTTAACTACATGCATATGAATATATATACGGTATATAGTATATACCCCAAAATATATATTTTTTTATTTTTTTTGTCTTTCTGTTTGTCCGGACTAATCTCTGAAATGGCTGGACCGATTTTGACGGGAGTTTTTTTGGCAGGTAGCTGATGTAATAAGGAGTAACATAGGCTACTTTTATTTTAGAAAAAATAAATTCAAAATCCTGTAGGCCACGGGAACGAAGTCGCGGGCACAGCTAGTGTACAATAAAAAGTTCAATTCCCGAATTGAGTTACGAGAGAGCTACCAAATACATATACACAAAAATAATGGTTCACGGTTTATGCTTAAGGTTTAAGTTTATGAAATTAAATGGTTTTTTTTTATTTGAGTTGATTGAATGAAAGGTAAATTGCGGTTTACGATTTAAGACGTATTAAAAAAAAATACTTACTAGATCTCATTCACATCAATTTTCGATGGAGGTTTGCACGGTGATGTACATCATAAATTTTTTTTAGTTTTATCATTCTCTTATTTTAGAAGTTACAGGGGGGGACATTTTACCACTTTGGAAGTGTCCCTCGCGCAAACTATTCAGTTTAGAACAAGGTGATAATACTAGAAACCTCAATATAATTTTTGAAGACCTATCCATGGATACCTAACACGTAAGGGTTTGATAAAAAAAAAATGTTGAGTATGGGGAACCCCAAAATTTATATATTTTTTTCTATTTTTGTGTGAAAATCTTAATACGACACATCACGACGACACATACGATACATCTACTTACCAAGTTTCAACAGCATAGTTCTTATGGTTTCGGAAAAATGTGGCTGTGACATGCGGACGGACAGACAGACAGACATGACGAATCCATAAGGGTTCCGTTTTTTGCCATTTGCCTACGGAACCCAAAAAATGAAGTTTATCACTAGTTTCTGAACTCTATGGAGGTAAAGTTCCGCCGGAAGCCCAAGTTTAACTATGATAAGTACCATATTCGATACCTTTTGAGGTACAGCCCCCGTAGCCAAGTTACAACTGTTTCGCTTGCGTCGAACGCTTCGAGTTGGCCACGTCGCTAAATCTTTTGTTCTGACCACGTGACTGAGCGTTGGGATGACGTCATTCCCTTACATTTGAAGCTTTCTACTAGCGTTAACTATTGCAGATTAGCAACTTGGCTAGGGGTACAGGACTCTAAAGTCAGACATTTCAGAGGCTGCCCCCCCCCTCCTCCCTGGCGAAAATTAACCCTTGACAAATGCCTATAGGTAGACAAATAGATAAAGGAAAATGGAATTACAACACAAATTATTGGCTTTGCTGTCAAACTTCAGATCAGTAGAGTTATTGTTTGTATGGAATGTACTGAGTTGCTGACTCATATATACCTACACGTCAAGAGGTGCTACGTCCGCTGTCAAGGCCGTATTTCGATGGAAGTCATTACTTTTAAGGTTTAAGAAAATATGACTCCGATATTGACACGAAGAGAGATGAAAGAGGTAGTGGAAAGAAATTGAATAGGTAGGTACGTACGGAATCTTTTAGTCAGTTTTTAGACAGGCCTGTTGGTCTAGCGGTTAGTGGCCCTGTCTGCTACACCGGAGGTCGTGTGTTCGATTCCCAACCAGGACAAATGTTTGTGTGATGAGCACGATCATTTGTTCTTTGTCTGCGTGTAATTTATCTATAATATGTATGTATTTAGAAATATCTAAGTATGTTTATCAGTTGTCTTGTACTCATAATACAAGCTCTGCTTAGCTTGAGATTAGACGGTGTTGTGTAATACTTGTGGAATATTATATTATTATAGTTTGGGTAAAGAAAAGACTGATACAGATTTTTTTTTTATCTTTTATAAACTAGTACTTGACTGCGATCCCGCCTGATGGTAAGCAGTGATGCAATCGTTGATGGTGAGGCGCACTAGTTTATTAAGAGCCTATTCACTCTAGCCTTAAAGATACCTAAATTATAATCAGACGGGAAGACCGCAGCAGGCAAATTGTTCCAGTCCTTCGATGTACGCGGTATAAATGACGAGGTGAAACGCTTAGTCCGGACCGTAGAGGTTTCAATAACGTAAGGGTCGTGAGTCGGTTTGTCCGTGGTAGAAATGAGATGGCGGAATCAAGTCATGCAATTCCTGCACACATTCAATTAAAGATGAATGGTTAGAAAAAGATGGAATGCAAGGCTTAGCAATATTGTGAAACAGGGACTTAAAAACACCTTCATAAAGGTTACAGAATTATAAGTGTTACATGTTGAATGTGTAACAGAATCAAAAATGTAACACTTATATATGTGTTTTCAATGTGTTAACCCAAAACACTTAAAAAAGTGTAACCGTAACATATCTGTAACAGATATAAAAATGTTAACAGTGTTAATAAGTGTAACAAGTAAACGCAGCGTTGCCAAAGTTACAATTTACTTATTTATGGTACCTACTGTGCAATTATTTCAGTTACACATATTAACACTTATTAACACATATAACAGGTTACTGTTTGATTCGGTAGCACTTCTTAACACATAAAAGGTTACAGTTTCATTCGGTAACATAATTGTATCTGTTACATTTAAAAGTGTTTTTCTGTTATAACTGTTGTAAAAAACACACTATTACGGTTACAGTTTGAGTCCCACTGATGCTTGCCATAGGCTGCTGAATCTACGACAATAGGTTTAGTACATGTAAAACCCAAAACACGTGTCTATTTTTATGTAAAGGGTCCATGTACAAAATGTCATAACTGTCTCATGAAAAATCAGAAAGTTATAAGCTTGTTATGTCAGCAAAAATACATAGTCACCGGACCATCCAGGCAACTGAGGGATTGTTTTGCAGTTGCACCCAGCTGTTTGACCTGCTGACCTGTCGTGACCTGTGTTGTACTTATTGTCGGTGGTATTCAATTTGTGACCATAAAAAACGAGACTAATATTTTGTACACTTGACTTGCAAAACGCTCTAACTTTAAAAACGTTCCTCATTACAAGGAAAATAAGAAAAGATGACGAACTTTTAATCAGTATTGCGAAATATTTGTTCGTCTTGGTCTACAGACAAACCAAATTAGGAAAACGGAAGTTCCGGAATCATTTTCTACACCAATAGCAGAATCGTCTCAAAACTTCTGTCCTTACTATAAATATGTATATGTAGTATATATATTATATTAAATATGTATGTATGTGTATTTTATCTATAATTATGTATAATTTTTACTCTTGTTTCAATACCAAAATTTTCTTTTTGTGCGCCTACCATATTGTCTCTTCACCACCCTAGGTTGACTGGTAGAGAATGGTCCGCCTATGTACTTTGTGTTGCATGAAGTAAATAAAATAAATAAATAAAACACTGCAAAAAAACACCGGAAAATACAATGCCTCTCTTTACAAGCGTGCCTTTTTTCACACGTTTTTTTTTAGATTCTACTCTATATTTCACCTTGAACCACAAACTCGGCTACATAATTACCAGGTGCTCATAAAATAAAAAGAGCTCAATGACTTCTCATTATGCCAGCTTATTTGCAAAACTACCGTCTAATTTCCGAGAATCGATACCGATCGTTTAACAATCGACTGTCGGTTATTTGTGACTCGCTTAAGGCTGGAATTAGGTAAATGGGCACAACCCTCGTACCCGCCTAGGCGGGAGTACGAGTATCTGTGCATTTAATGTCCGGATAGAGCCCCGCTGAACTTTAAATCCATTTTCTTTGCGAAATATTGATTGATTTACATATTTTATGCTATATTCACTTTGAAGAATATTTAACCACCAATTTGTATGTGTAAAAATGTTTCTAAAGATCTGAGCCGTGTCGAAGGAGCAGGGAAAAGTTGCGAAATTGCTAAATATTTTTTTAGGCAAAAGTAATAATCGCACTAAAAAATCAAAAGTTGATAATATTGTTCATGAATCTATGATAAACATAATATTTTTTTAAAATCTATTATTAACCTGGCCGTTACCGAGAAAATAGGCTTCAAGAAAGTCAGTTTTACGGCACTGTTAGTTCGTCACACGTGCGTGACGCTACTAGGGTGGCATGGAAGTTGGGGAAGTTAGTTTAAGATAAAGGAAGGATACGTTTTCAAAGACGATAAAGGAGCCTTGATTTTAGTGGCATCTCTTTCGAAATGCGTTAATTGAAAAGAGGCAGAGATCGAGGAATCTATCACTGTGTTGTCTTTTAAGAATGAAAATGCTCTGATATGGTTATTTTTGGATATAAAATCTATATTGTTGGCCTTTGCACCACGAAACTTTACTTTTTGAAACACTAGGACCATGGGGTCTTTTTTTTTTTTTTTTTTTTTTTTATGGTGGGAAAAAATCATGCATTGACATCCCCCGCCCTTGGGCGGAGCGGGAGATAGTGTCAGACTCTTACTGACTAAAAGACCCACCCCGTTCCTTCTAGCCTTCATACCGGGGCTCGAGCGCCCTTTCGGATAACCCTGGCCCCAGTAGGCTTCGACCCGGCTGGGTCCCTGCTGTTGCTGACAACTCCTTGAGGCGCGCGGGAACAGTGCGCGCCGTCTACGACTTGGGCTTGGTCCGGACAGTTACCGGACGGCCGGACAGTGAGCTACCCATTGCTCACTGTCCGCAAGCCCGCGTTTACGTTGGCCGGAAATCGGGATCAGAATCCTGGCGACGGCGGCGGCGATAACGCCGTTGCCTGATGCGTTCGGCCTCCTCCTTTGCGAGCATTACTGCTTCGCAGAAGTCGGCGACCGCCTGCCACTCCTCCTCGCTCCGGACCATGGCCTCAACCAAGGCCCGGCGCGAGAGGTCTCCGCCGCCGATCGCCCCCACGAGGGCACGGCGATGCTCCGCCCAAGCAGGGCACACCTCGACTGTGTGCTCCACCGTGTCCTCCGGGCGTTCCGCACAGTGGCGACACCCGGGCGTCACCTCCGCATGAATCCCGTGCAGGAAACTCCCGAACGAACCATGTCCGGTGAGTACCTGCGTCATGCGGAAGGTAAGGACGCCGTGAGGTCTTTCCAGCCACGCCTCAAAGAGGGGACTTACCGCCATGATTGTGGCGTGCCCAGCACTGGGTTGCGATAGTCGTTGACGCCATTTCACCATGAGATCCCGCCGGAGCTCTGTCCGCCATGCCGTGACCTGTCGCGGCAGCGGACTTTCACCCCGGCGTTGCATCTCCACGCGCATATCGTGCATGTGTGCAAGGACTGTTGCCTCCAGATCCCACGGTGGTAGGCCAGCCAGAAGGCTCGCCGCTTCGCGGGAGGACCATGGGGTCTGAGCGCTCATCGAGTTGTTCGTGATATCAGCAAACAGTTGGTCGACTCTTCGCGTGACCAGAGGCTTGGGCTTTTCTTCAGTCTTCGAATCAGCGTTGCCATCCAGCGTGGCAATGTTGCCAGCGTTCTGGGCACTTTTCCCATTGCACATCGATGTGGACGAATTTTTTTGATGAATTTTTAGCTCTATCATCTTTCTCTTGATCCGTACATGTTACCTTTGATTCGCCTCTTTCTTTTCAGTCATTCACATTCGTAGGTACAGGATTCAATTTTTTATCATGTAGGTACTCTTCATTTCTCTGCATCCCTAGTACATATCCCGTTTGAATTAATTACTTCTCAGCTTTATTGACGCCGTTTTATCCAAAATCACCTGATTCATCATCACTACCACCACTATCTCACCTGATGGTAATGCCTTGATCACACGTACCGAGTAAACGGGCGAGACAGTACTCTCGGCCGAGTACTCGGCACGTGTAAACACAGCCCCGAGTGCTCGGCCTACCATTTATCTCTCCAACTCGCTTACATCACTGTCTCGGCCGAGCAAAATTTTACTGTCTCGCCCTTTTACTCGGTACGTGTGATCAAGGCATTATGACAGTGATGTAAGCGAGTTTTGGAGATAAATGGTGTGAGTGTGTGATGTGTTTACACGTACCGAGTACTCGGCCGAGAGCACTGTCTCGCCCGTTTACTCGTTACGTGTGATCAAGGCATAAGCGATGATATGCCCGACGATAGAGCACGCTTGTCGAGAAGTAACCTATTCACACTTGACTTAAAGACGCCTTAATAGTAGCTATCAGGAACCTCCCAGTTACTGAGTACTAATAGCTTCTAAATTCCAGTAGTTATCAAGAATCTAGCTCTGCTACTATTGTTTCTAAAAATAAAAGATGGCTGACTAACAACATCGATCTGTTATCAATTCTAGTAGTCGCCATTTTTTGTATTGTCCAATCAAATCTAGCGCCTGTAACAATGTTCCATTCAGTTCGTAATAGAATCTTTGCAGAGCGATAATTAAAAATACAACGTTGTAATAGAGTGCACTTTCTATCGATAGTGTAGAGAATACCTTTAAAAAGTTATATAAAAAAATAGTATTTTAATCGAAATTATCCGGTATGCCGAATTTAGTCGAATTGAAATCTTAGAAAATAGTATTTCGTAGTAAATTTCACTGGAGAATGCGTGTAATCAGCGTTTGGTTTCCAGGTAATGTAGCAGACATGTTAAGTAGTTTTATTCCGATTCGTGGCCTTGTGATCGGGGAGCAATGGGCAGCTCACCGTCCGGTCATCAAGTCGACGAACGGCGCGTAGTGTACCACGCTCGCCTTAAAATGCCAGCGAAATCGTAGGTGCCCAGCAGGGTCGAAGCCTACTGGGGCCAAGGATTGTGCAGAACTGCAGAGGTCATCGACTACACGTATAAACAAAGCAATAGTACTTGTTACTACAGTTCTGCTGTGATCCTATCAGGAGTTCTGTTTCATGGTTCATGATCAGATCATAACAATATTTCTATGTGACCGACGTGGAAGCATAACATTTTTCAATAAAAAAAAAAATCGGCGAACATACATAAAAAAATACATTCAGCCGCCTCTTTTTGAAGTCGGTTAAAAAACCAACATTTATTTGCAAAATAAATATCATTTATCATTTAGTAACATTTTTGCGTATTCCTTTGTGCTCTACTCTACCCGTGAATATTAAAAAAAACCATTGTAAAACACAACAAAAGCATGCTCCCGTTTCGTGCTTGACCGACGTTTTACTTTTTTTTTCAACGAAACGAATTCGCGAAATCGATATTACTTTCTAAATCGTCACCGCATTGCTCTAGTAATAATGAGATTACATTCAACCTGCTTGCGGTTCTGCGCGCCTAGTACCCGAATGGAAATTGTATTGAGTTTTTTGCTTTGAATATCACGTTTGAAAACGATAAAAGAGAGGCACAGGCCTTGCTAGATATGATTTGTTAAAATTAGGGAATCCAATCCCACAAATGCGGGATCCCGCACCTTTTCTGCGGGATCGAAAATGCGGGATTACTCGTGCGGGATCCCGCACGTTTGCGGGATTGAAGTTTTTTATAAGACAATTGGATTCCGACGACTTCCGCCATTTTGATTATTTATTAGACCCAGATCATTCTCATTAAAAAGTTTTGAAACCATTTTACATGGACCTCGTGACATTTTTTATAGAATTTGTATGGCAAATGATTATTTAGTTTTCGATTTCAATTTGCAGCTAAATATTTTTTTAATTTCTATTTTGTGTTGTGCGAGTCGCAATTGGAGCGGAACGTAATCAATGTCAGTTTAGGTACTCTATGACCAGAGATTCCCCAAAGAGCGTGAATTTACTCTCCCAAAATATGAAGTATATATTTGTTCTATAAAAGCAGCTGATTTAATATGAAAATTGCAAAGTACATAGTTAAATTACAAAATATTTTTTTTTGCTATTTAGAAAATCTTCAAAACTCGGCGAGCAATGAGTATCTCCCTGTCCGACTGTCCGGTAACTGTCCGGACCGAGCACAAGTCGTCGACGGCGCGCATAGTTTCCGCGCGCCTCAAATAGTTGTCAGCAACAGCAGGGGCCCAGCTGGGTCGAAGCCTACTGAGGCCAGGGTTAGTTCCGAAAGAGTCGCTAAGCCCATGATGTATGATGTCACGAAGGAACGGGGTGGGTTTTTAGTCAGTTAGAGTCTGACACTATCTCCCGCTCCGCCCAAGAGCGGGGGTTGTCATTAGATGATTTTCCCAGCATAAAAAAAAAGTACAAAGGCGGACTTAATGTAGATGTAGATAAAATGTGTAGATGCGGACACTGTCCGAATATATTGTGTCCGAATCATCAGCAACTCATTTTTACTGAGTCTAACTTTAGATACTTTTTGTTTAAAAGCAACTTAACATCACCATATTATAGTTAGCGAAGCGACCACCTCTGACCTCTGCGACCCCAGTAGCGAACTAATTCGATTTCGTCCAAAAACAGCACACTTTCAACTTAGACTCGATGCATAAAAGATAAGCTGAAACGAAGCTCCGGCGAAAAAAGATTAGTTTGTTTTTTATCTTTTCTAAACATAAACGGGATCGATCTAGAATTTTACCTGTCTTACTAAGGTGTATTGGGATTGAGTTTACTGGGTTATGCGCTCAGATAGGCTGGCGGTCCAAATAATATTGTTTATTTTTTTTTATAATGGATAGGCTCGCGTTTGACCACAATCTCACCTGAAGGTAAGCGATGATGTGGCCGACGATGGAGCACGCTTGCCTAGAAGCAATCTATTCACTCTTGACTTAAAGACCCCTAGGTTATAGCTATCAGGAAACACAGACTCCGGCAGGGAATTCCATTCCTTAGCTGTACGCATAATGAATGTACTCCCAAAACGCTTTGTACGTATAGGTGGGATGTCCACCATGTACCGGTGGCGCAACGCCGCCGCCGTACGTATTGTTTTTATTATTATTTATTTATACTTTTTATACACCTCATAATGTTGACAGGATAAACAATTACAAAAACTAAGTGTACAAAGGGCGACAGAAAACCTTAGGATGGACTGGACGAAAAGAGATAGATTTGGGGCGATCAGTGTCAAATTCAAATTCAAAATCATTTATTTCAAATAGACCATTTGCAGGCACTTTTAAATAGTCAAATGTCGGTCAGTCCAAGAAAAGTGAAATAAATTGAAGTAGTAAATTGCACGTTCCAAAGCGTAGATCTCTATGGAGAAGGACGTGCAAGAAACTCCATGGCCAAGCTAAGAGATGACCAGTCTCAACTGACTACCACCCGTTCACGAGCATGACGCATGCATCAGCCCCACTCAGCTCAACCATTTTTAGGGAACTAAATGACCCAATAACACGTGCCACCAACAGCGAGACATTTGAGTGAGCATGACAAACTCTCAACTGCCATGACCGTAACGTCAAAAAAAAAAGTTGTAAATTAATAAAAGTACCATGGAGTACTTCACATTTACAAATTGGCAAAAAAGTGCTTCTACATTAAACAATGCTATGGTTTCCAGTTTCCAAAAACAAAAGTAATAAATGATCACAAGCTTCAACGATGTTTTCAAATTTCAAAACTAATAATAATAATACTTTCCAAATTAATCAATACATCCTAGTGGTAGTGGAGCTGGACCAGCAGTGCAGAAATATCTTAGATACATCTATAATATAAAAATGAATCGCAAAATGTGTTGGTAAGCGCATAACTCAACAACGCCTGGACCGATTTCACTAATTTTTTTTTGTTGTGTTCGTTATTATGAGGAGAAGGTTCTTATGGAAAAAAAAATGAAAATTAAGGTAGTGTAGGGTAGAGTAAGGTAGAGGAGGGTAGAGTAGGGTAGAGTAGAGTAGGGTAGGGTAGAGTAGGGTAGAGTAGGGTAGAGTAGGGTAGAGTAGGGTAGAGTAGGGTAGAGTAAGATAGAGGAGGGTAGAGTAGGGTAGAGTAGGCTGAAGTAGGGAAGAGCGGGAGCGAAGCCGCGCGGGCAGAAGCTAGTATAGAATAGAATATCAGAAGAATGGAATAGAATATCGTTTGATTCTAATATAATTATCTATAGAAGTTTTCAGTTCCCATAAAATGTCACATCACGTAAAATGTATGAAATCGATGTGGATAACTGTGATACTATTATTTTTGAAGCTATCAGGAAACTCAGATCCCGCCAGGAACCATCGATTTCAACTTGACGAGACAATTGAGTCATCCTTCGCACCTGTACGGGGCCTAAGTCTGCTATTTTTATAAATTCGTCATTCCAACACGATCCCATTGTCATTTTGCTTAAAGTTTGTAATCTGCTAATTCATAATGATCGATCATTGAAACGTCAGCTGAGCGAGTCCAATGACCTGTAGGTAGTTTGTACGCAACGCCGACTACTACCTACAGGTGATTGGACTCGCTCAGCTGACGTTTTCTGAAAGAAATTAATTTCGTACATGCGTAAGTTAATACGAATTTTGAAAAAAGGGTACTTTATTTTTTAATTTTATCTTTACAAATCGATAGTGTTTCATGTACTACCGAATCGACCCTTCATGGGATTAAAACGATCAAAGTTAACGGTTTTAATAAACCGTTAACTTTGATCGTTTTAATCCCATGAAGGGTCGATTCGGGATTAAAACGATCAAAGTTAACGGTTTTAATAAACCGTTAACTTTGATCGTTTTAATCCCATGAAGGGTCGATTAATTGTAAAATCAACAATTATGAAATCAATGATAGACCATTCTGACACTATTGTAATAGCAGACTTGAGGCCCTGATCTGACCAGGTGTTTGGTTTTTTCAATTAGCAGTATTTAGTGTGCTTGATTTGATCACGAATTAGCATCCACATGTGAAGTAAGTTCATTAACATTTTAGTACCTTTTAACCGCCATGTCAAAAGGCGTGCTTTTGGCGCCAACTGGCTTATTGGCGATTTAATTCTTTAATAAAACTGATTAAAAAAAGAACTGGCCAAGTGCGAGTCGGACTCGCGTACAAGGGGTTCAGTATCAGTACAATATTAAAATTGAGTAAAAAAAAACGGCGACAAAATTACGTTTCTCGTATGGGAATTCTTTTGATTTTTAACTTTATTTAAATTTTTATTATTGGTAGCAGCAATAGAAACACACATTCTATAAAAATTTCAACCTTCTACCTCTTATGGTTTATAAGATACCTACAGCCCGCTGACAAATGAACAGACAGTATTGTTCAGTGTCGTACGCTTATATTTCGGGGAGTACAGGTCGCGCGGTGAATCAAGATCGCTCGGTGAAAGTAGTGGGGGCAATCGGCGCATGTGTACAATTGCGCACAGAAATTCTTAGTATGTTAGGATTTTATTTTTAATTTCGTATATTTGAACCTTAGTAACATAACTTATAATAACACTAGTTTTTGATTGTAATTTATCTTGTAAGTAGGTAAATTCAAAAAATTAAAAATTATAAAATATAACATAAAAATTAAAAAAATAATTTCGTTAGTTTCTTTCTTTAACGTAATAATTCACGTCGTAAACTATTTTTCTGGCTAGCCGTTTTAAAACTTTATTTTTAACCATTTTTTTTTACGACTACGTATTACTATTACGATAACACAAGCTGTACGCAACAGTACCCAAGTACAACAGTATCCAATGCGAGGCGAGAACGCAACGCGGGAATTGAAGAGCGACTCTATCTACCAATGACGTGTCGCCGACGGCGCACACCCGCCCGTACGTCGCCAAATAGACCTTAGAATTGAATACTGCGCATGCCCCTTCCACTTTTGCCGAGCGATCTTGATTCATCGCGCGACCTGTATTATATAATTTTATTGGTAATGTAATGTATATTTTATTTTTTAATTATTATGTTTTTTTTTTTTTGTTATTCAATGTATGTAATGTATGGATTTGTTACTATGTTATTATTGTTTTTTTTTCAATTCATTTTTAGTTTGTAAGTTTCCATTGTACATTCTCTGTAACGTTGTACAAATGCTTGTAAATAAATAAATTGGAATTGCACAATTTGTTTACACCTAGCTCGTTCCATCACCGGACCATCAGACGTACGGCGATGCGCCACGAGGACATGGTGGACATCCCACTTTTACGTACAAAACGTATTGGGAACACATTAGTGGCATTCCCTGCTCAGTTTTGTTTTTTTTTTTTTTATTGTTTGTAGGAGATAATCTCCGAAAGTACTAGTCCGATTGGTAAAATTTTTTCACCGATAGCAAACAGCTTTATTACTGCGTGACATAGGGTATATTTTATGCACGCGAAGTCGCGGGCAAAAGCTAGTCCGCAATAAAAAGCAAAGCTGGCCTGATTATTTATGACTAACATCGATTTTTAGGTAGATTAGCAGGAATTTAAAAGGCAAGAACATAATTCTTTTACCCAGACAATGGTGGGTCAAGATGCGTCAAAATATTACATTAGTACTCTCCTCACGTGAAGGTAACTGTTTCTGCGAAGGTAGCCAAAAATATTGTGTTTTTCCGATACCTATACAGCATTGGTAACACAAAGGGACGAAGTGATGAATTTTGACACAAAAATATTTGACGTATTTGTAATATTATTCTTACTGTATACAGAGGAAAATGAAAAAGTCTGCTGGTTTTTTTTTTTGTAATTTTTACGAAATCATTTTACTTCTTATTTTAGAAGACGTAACGGCAACCGCGTGTCATGCAGGTTGCGGGTCCGGCCAAATACCAATGTGAATTTGTTAATTCATAATATATTTACTTTACAAGTTTTTCTAGGTCTTTACTGACATTCGTGCGTCAGAAAGCACAAAAACCGTTGGTTCCTGTCGTCATTTTGTATTTTATTCTGTTTTTTAGGGTTCCGTAGCTCAAAAAAACGGAACCCTAATAGGATCACTTTGTTGTCCGTCTAAACGTCTAAACCATAGACTCAGGTTTGCGGTCCCTTCAAGCTGTGTAAAAATCAAACTTCTAAGATAACGAATAAAAAAAAATACGGCCGTTTATGTCGCAAAAAAAGTATATTTTGATACTCTCAAAGATCGAAATTCATAGGGTACTTCTCTTTGACACAGATCCTGAAATTTACCTAGGTCACAAAAAAAAATGCCATTTGGAAAAATCTTCGAGACTCCATTCGAAAAATGTAGTTTGCACGGAACCCTCAGTGCGCGAGTCTGACTCGCACTTGCCCAGTTTTTTTTAGTATGTTGCTATAGCAGCAACAGAAATACAAAACTATTTCGCTACTAAGTACTAGGTTGGCATGAATGAAAAGAGATTTCACGATAATTCCTGTAATTGTAGCCATCTGTCACCCATCGTACCGTGTCAGAAAACATTACTTTCTGCCAAAATACAGCTTCATATTAGTGTAAATCATTAATTACAATGTGCCACAAGGCGTTCTATGAAACATCGGCACGAAACAGACAGGTACAGAAGTCAATCTACATACAAAGTCAACACTTAAATAGGTTTCTAGGTCGTCCAGAAGGTCCAGAACGACCTCACTTTAGGCTCAGGCGTGAATTCCATTTCGGTTGCAAATGACAAACAGGAGGGGCAGTGGTGACCAAGTGTTAATGGCCCCGACTTACAAGTTGTAGGTCGCGGATTCAAACTCAGCCAGGCGCATTAGTTAGTGTAATTTATTTCATGTCCACTGCTCTCGAAACGGTGAAGGAAAACGTCATGAGGAAACCGGCATGTCCTAGAACCAAAAATTCGAAGACATGGCATCCAAAAAACCCGCACTAAGCCCGCGTGGTAGATTCCCTCTCCTAAAGAGGAGACCTGAGTCCCAGCAGTGGGAACATTATAAGACTAAGAGGTACGATATGTGGCGTGGGTTTTCGGTATTGGAAAGAATTGCAGGACAATCGAAATGGAGCGCAGCCTCGTATACTTTATTCAAAAAATAGTTTTTACAGTTACCAAAAAAAAAAAAAGAAAATTGTAAGGCAAATGTTGAAAGTAACGAAATATCAGTTAATTTCATTGCTAAAAATATAGCAACACTGTTTTTCCGTATTGCCAACGTTACAGTGAAGGCAATTCCTTCTGTACCTATCTATTTTGTGACATCGGTCGCTCGCTCGTTTACCAGATGTGAGACAATGGATTGGCAATGGTCTGGGGTTTACAGGAATTGTTATTATTTATACCGCAATCTTTGTCTGTCAGCCTGGTAGCATTCATCATCATCAGAGGCCGGAATTAGGTAGAGTTATTCACGTACTTGCATAGAAATTTTGATATTAATATGGATCTTCCTGGGATTTCTAATGAAAAATCCGTTTGGCCAACAATATTATAAATAAATAATAATAAAAACCTCAGAAATAAATAATACAAAGATAATTAACATACAATTTTTATTAGTATTTTTCATTAAAAAAAAAATAGGTATACAAATTTTTAATTCCAACTTTTAAGGACTATGTACTAAGTAGGTACATAGTTTTTTTTTATTTTGAGGATTTTCTGCGGCCTACCCAGAAGTCTTTTCTTAGTTATTTTCGACGAGTTGAGCTCTTTAGTAGTTCTGAGTTGAGCTGACGTATAAAGACAAATGCTTGCAATGTATAATATCTATCAATATTGTAATACCAACCACTTTTTTTAAAAAGAGTAACCATGGAGTTTCTTGCCGGTTCTTCTCCATAGGAAACGACCAATTTGGAACCGTGCACTAGCTTCTGACGTTTTATAAGTGCCCATGTAGGCCTATGTGAAATAAAATATTTTGACTTGACTTGACTGACTGGACACAGGTAGGTACACTCAAATATGTGTGGTTCTTTCCTTATATTTCAGACACTAATCTATTTGGTGCTCACATGATTTGACATTACATATTTGCTGTATGGAATTTAAAAGAGACTTTGACACCTGAGTTTGTTTCGGTGTTTCTTCTCAGGGTAGTCAGCTAGGAAACAATGGCCTCATCTAGTTTAAACTGACTGAAAAAAATTTACATGCCAAAGTGTTTTTTTTTAAACCTATTTGCAAAATAAATATCATTTATCATTATCATTTATCTATAGTAGTCCTTTTTTTCCGACGGGAAAAATCATCCTATGACAACCCCCGCTCTTGGGCGGAGCGGGAGATAGTGTCAGACTCTTACTGACTAAAAAACCCATCCCGTTCCTTCAAGACTTCATACCGGGGCTCGAGCGCCCTTTCGGATAACCCTGGCCCCAGTAGGCTTCGACCCGGCTGGGCCCCTGCTGTTGCTGATAACTCCCTCAGGCGCGCGGGAACAGCGCGCGCCGTCGACGACCTGGGCTTGGTCCGGACAGTTACCGGACGACCGGACAGCGAGCTACCCATTGCTTACTGTCCGCAAGCCCACGCTTACGGTGGCCGGAAATCGGGATCAGTATCCCGGCGCCGACGGCGGCGGCGATAACGCCGTTGCCTAATGCGTTCGGCCTCCTCCTTTGCGAGCATTACTGCTTCGCAGAAGTCGGCGACCGCCTGCCACTCCTCGTCTATAGTAGTCCTGAGTTGAGCTATACGTATACTGACAAATGCTCGCACTGGCACTGACTGGACAGGTCCACTCAACTAGGTGTGGTTCTTTCCTGAAAACACCATCTCAGACACTAATCTGCATGGTTCTCATATGATTTGACCATTACATATTTGCTGTATGGAATTTAAAAGAGACTTTGACACCTGAGTTTGTTTCGGTGTTTCTTCTCAGGGTAGTCAGCTAGGAAACAATGGCCTCATCTTATAATTGACCTGTAAAAGTGATTTTTAAAACCATTAATCCCAAAAACAGGACTGTGTTTTCCACTCTGACCTCCAGAGCATCATAATATCTAGTTATATTAAGTAGATGTATACTAAATTATTGGCTGTTGCCTATTATAGGCTCATAATTGTCACTTGCGCGGCTGTAATCAATGTGATGCGTGTGTGTGCACACATCATATCGGCTGACATGATGTGTGTATGTGGACAGGAGTAGTCTGTGTTTCGTGCTTCACATACAAAGGGATATGTTCAGAAGTCATGCTCGTAAAACCATTCTGGTGGTTGGAGTTGTTTTATATTAGAGATGTTATAAAGCTCCTATATCTAGATCCGATATTTAAAAAATACCTATCCGTAATCAAAACCGAAACCGATATAATTAATTTCTTTAAGAAAAGCTGAGCGAGTTCAATGACCTGTAGTTATTAGTCGGCGTTGCGTACAAACTACCTATAGGTCACTAAACTCGCTCAGCTGACATTTTCTTGAAGAAATTAATTTCGTACATACGTAAATTAATACGAGTTTTGAAAAAAAGGTACTTTATTTTTTAATTTTATCTTTACAAATCGATAGTGTTTCATGTACCGGATCGACCCTCCACGGGATTAAAACGATTCAAATTTAACCAGACTATAAGAGAAATATGTAAGAAACATAATCCGGCGTTGAATGTTGATGAATTTATTATAAGTTCAGCTCATAGCTGACAGTTTTCAAATAAAGTTCGGTTAATCAGAAGCGCCTCAATTAAGACATTACCCCTGGCTTCTCAACCGACCAAGCTGCTAATCAATCTGCATAATTAATTTGACAACATCTTAATCGCCGAGCCAAAGTGGATCCCATCTATTTATACATATTTCCAAGACAGTCTTCAAATTAAACTTGTAGAAAGGTTTATCTGATCATGAATTCCTGGTGCTCATATTTATTTACCGCACACCTCTATTTTGGAGTACAATAAAGTTTATTCTATTCTATTCTCTTCACACCTAACATGATTTACATCCGTGTTATATGTTTGAGCCGTTTGGGATTGAAACACTTTTTTTGTGTGGGTAAAAATCATCCAAATGACATATTCACCCGCCCTTGCGCAAAGCGGGAAAGTTAGACTCAGCGTCATACTATTACCTACTGACTAAAAAAACCCACCCCGTTCCATCTTGCCTTTGATACCGGGACCGAGCTACCTTTCGGAGCTAACCCGGACCCCAGTAGGCTTCAAAAACAAAAATATTTAAATTTAACATTCTAAATATTACGAAGTCTATGCGATGCAAGCGATATTACTATAGCAGAAGGGAGCGGGGATTGGCCGGCAGAGGTGCTTGATGCGCTTGAGTCGCCTCTTGAGTCTTGAGCAAAATACAGAGTTGAAAATAGTTGAAATGTGTTAGATAGAACAACGAAATCTTGAAGGTTTTTTTTTGGTAAATGAATTATGTTTAGTAAAAAGTCATAGAACAAATGTTATTTGTTCATGATGTTGATAATACAGTCCTGAAAGGTTGTAAGTGTTTTACAAATAACCCAGTATAGTGTGTAAGTGTGTCTCCATCCCTCTTTCTCGGTAAAACGACTGACATTTCAACACGTCATGGTAGGTGAGGCCACAGTACTCCCGGAACAGAGCGGTACTTCTGACCTGCTCACATAGTCCTCTATTTCGGCGGCGAACAATTATATAGATCGTATTGATTTGTTCGTCCAGTCCATTGGGCTGTGGTTGGGCCAGATTCACGTTACATAACATTAGTTTTATGTAGTCCAATGATTGTTTATAAATATCAACGATAGGTGTTCGGTGAGTGTTTATGTCTCAGTTCTACAATTTGACACCGGATTGGTCAAGCCTGAGTCGTTAGCTCGCTGTCCGACCGTCCGGTAACTGTCCGGACCGAGCCCAAGTCGTCGACGGCTCGTACTGTTCCCACGCGCCTCAAGGAATTGTCAGCAACCGTAGGGGCCCAGCAAGGTCGAAGCCTTCTGGGGCCAGGATCGAGTTCCGATAGGGAGGCTTGGTCCCGGTATGAAAGGCAAGAACGAACGGGGTGGGTTTTTTAGTCAGTAAGAGTCTGACACCATCTCCTACTCCACCCAAAGGCGGGGGCTGATGTCATTGGGATGATTTTTACCCAAGATAAAAAAAACCCGAGTCGTCGAGAGCGTTATTATTATTGACTGGCTTTTTCCCGCGCTCATCAAATATAGCCTATGCGTCTCGCGTCCATCGCATTCCCGCGACCCTCATCAGTAGCCTGATTCACGTAAAATCAAACAAGCCAAATATCGTTGAAGTTTTATACTCGTTCGATCGAAGTCCTATCCAAAAGCGGTATTCACGATCTATCGACTTATTTCCAGTTACATTAATAAGTATTCTACCAGAATAATGTAAAACAGATTTTTTTTTAAATCATCGCATTTCAAACGATTTTAAAATCGGAGTCGTTCAAACTCGATTGATGGATGTGAATACGGAAATGGTCTAAACGACTAAATCGCTACGATACCGTTACGGTTTTGATAACGTGAATCGGGCTACAGATCATCGGTCCACCTAGTGGGAGGCCTTCCAACGCTGCTTCTTTCAGTATGTGTTCGCCACTCCAGTCCCCCTAGCCAAGTTCCAACCGTTTTGTTGCGATTCTTTTGTGTCGAACGCCTCAAGTTAGTCACGCCTCCGATCCGATTCCTTTTGTTCTGACCACGTGACTGAGCGTTGAGATGACGTCAGAACAAAGAAATCGGAGGCGTGGCCAACCCGTGGATGTGCGACCCTGGTGGAAGAAAAGTGAATGTTTGTTGTATTTTTATTGTAGGTGGTAGGTTGAAAACATTGACATTATTTCCCGAACGATTTCAAAACAAGGGAAGACAAGTCCAAAAATCTTTTTTCCGACGAGAGTACACATTAAGGCGTATAGTGCCTTGAACATCCGCATAGTGTCCCGCTGACCTTTAAAACCATTTTCTTTGCGATAGGTGTATTGTTTGATTTTTTTTTATTGGTATAAACTAGTACTTGACTGCGATCCCACCTGCTCCCATTTACATTGTTATATACTTTTTCATTCCGAAGAACACTTAACCAGAATTTTTTTTTGTGTAAATATACACCGTAAAATTTTAATCGTTTTAATCTCGTGGAGGGTCGATCCGGTACATGAAACACTATCGATTTAAAAAGATAAAATTAAAAAATAAAGTACCTACCTTTTTTTCAAAACTCGTATTAATGTAAAAAAAAGTTAATAGTCGCGTTGCGTACAAACTACCTACAGGTCATTGAACTCGCTCAGCTGACGTTTTCTTAAAGAAATTAATACATGCGTAAATTATTACGAGTTTTTAAAAAAAAGGTACTTTATTTTTTAATTTTATCTTTACAAATCGATAGTGTTTCATGTAGGTACCGGATCGACCCTCTACGGGATTAAAACTATTAAAATTTAGCGGTGTATTTCTAAAGATCAAAGCTGTTTGAAAGGAGTACCTACGGAAAACACGCGGAAAAATATGATGTTGTTAAAAAATCTTTATGACAAAATTATTCATACGAAAATATCATAATGTTGGTAATCTACACTATTATTATAAAGAAGTAATCTTTGATCCGATTTTGAATTTTGATTTTTTTCGACCTTTCAAATTCAGTGGGACAAGCCAGTGGTTCCCAAAATAGAGTTTTTATTTTGTTTCAAACTATTTTTTCGGATTCCCTTGCAAATCTACACTAATATAATAAAGAGGTAAAGTTTGTTTTTACCTATGTTTTTATTTATTTGAAAAATAATCGAAATTTTTTTACCGATAGAAAGCTGCTTTATTCCTGAGTGACATAGGCTATATTTTACGTACGCCGGCGAAGTTACGGGCAAAATCTAATCTGTAATAAATATATGTTTTTTTCAAACCTATTAACCCTAGCTGTTACCGAAGAGTAGGCTTTAGAAAATCACTGTTTTATTACACTGCTCGGGAGCAAGGGCCTTAAGTAAATAAACATGTCGTAAAGTTGATCCGCTAACCGTTCGGCAATTTTACGAGTTTACCCGAAGTCGCCCGAAGCTGCTGACAGGGTTTATGATATTATTTTATTTCTTTTAGATAACTTGCTGATACTGCGGGACTGTCTCTTGTTTTATCGATTCTTGAATCCTTTCCGTTACCAAAGACTTAGTGGGTTACCAGGACCACAAAATAGATAGGTACAGAAGTCAATCTACATACAAAGTGCGCTCGAGCAACGCACACATAGACACCGCTTACGGACAAGATATCTCGGAGCGCCTCGGCCCGCTCGTCGAACAGTTCCGGCTCATACGCTCATTAGTGTGCGTCCACCGAGCGTAGGTATAAAAAGTGAAGAACATACATGAGATTGTCTTCTGTACCTATCTATTTTATGCCATGACGTTCGAAGTGACATTATTTCATTCTTGTTTCAGTGTGGGTAAGAGATGGCGCTAGACAACCTGTATAGCTCTGTCTCTTACCCACACTGAAATAAGATTAAAACAATCATACTTTGAACGTCATGGTAACCCACTTGGTTCTTGCTTAAGTTAGTAAACGGTCCTTTGAACCAATAGTAGCATTTGTTTTCGTAAGAATCTTTTCTTTTCTTAACTCTTTGAATGTCGTAATTAGAGACACAATAGAAAGACAATTACCTTATGTTGAACTGTGTAACTTAAGACATTCGAAAGGTCTTCTTTTCTTTTTTAGGGTTCCTTAACTAAAAAGGAAAAACGGAACCCTTATAGGATCACTTTGTCGTTCATCTGTCTGTCTGTTTATCAAGATTATCTCAGGAATGCGTGGAGGTACCGAGTTGAAATTAAAACCATATACTCAGCATATACTCAGGTCTGCGGTACCTTAAAGCTGTGAAAAAATCAAACTTCCAAGTTAACGTATATTTCGACACTCTCAAGGGAATCAAAATTCATAGGGTACTTCTCGCTGACTCAGAATCCTGAAATTTGGTATAAAGCAAGGTCATAAAGTACAGGACCCCTAGCCAAGTTGCTAATCTGCAATAGTTAACGCTTGTAGAAAGCTTCAAATGTACGGGAATGACGTCGTCTTAACGCTCAGTCACGTGGTCAGAACAAAAGAATTGGCGGCAAGGTCAACTCGAAGCGTTCGGCGCAAGCGAAACGGTTGTAACTTGGCTAGGGGGGCTGGAATAGGAATACCAATACCACCAATAGCAGAATCGTCTTAAAATTTCTGTCCTTACTTTATATAAATATATATATATGCAGTATATATAATATTAAATATATATGTATGTGTATTTCATCTATAATTATCTACCTATACTTTTTACTCTTGTTTTAATACCAAAATTTTCTTTTTATGCGCCTACCATATTGTCTCTGCACTACTCTAGGTTGATGGGTAGAGAATGCCTAAGGCAAGTCCGCCTATGTACTTTGTGTTGCATGAACAATAAATAAATAAATCTGAAAACAGTACATTTTTTGTTACGTCACAAAAAAAGAACACTGATAACGATAACCTACGAACTTGCATTTCTAAGGTAGGTGACAGATTAACGTGGATTAACGGTGATTGACACTCTTACATTTGTTGAAATTCTTAATTTCAAAAACGTAAATAAAGACATAAAGCTGTCTCGAATCGACAAGTACCGTGATCCTTTACATCATCTAATAATGAAAAGCAGTTCATTGTTTGTTTTTCGGGTACCTACGCAGAGATTTTAGGAAAAGGTTATCTGGCGCCTTCTTTAACTAATTATTGTGAAGTAATAATTATTACGTGAATGTGTGAAGTCAGTGTCCACAAAGATAATCTCAAAGTTCTGAGAAAAATGGAAACTGACACTGTGTTTACATTTTAAGTACTGGGAAAGCATGAACGCAAAGACAGCGTTTGAAATGTCGTCCGTACGTTATGAAGCGCAGTTTAATGTAGTATTTAAGTGACCAAGGGCCCTGGGACAAAAACCAAACTAGGGCCCCTAAATTGTTTAAACTTTATCTATATAATTAAAAAATATTTATACTTATGCATATTTTAAAAATGCAACGCTACTTTATCTTTTACATAAATCCCCAGTTATATGAAGATTTATCATTAACATGCACAAATAGAATAGATTAGAATAGAATAGAATAGAATATCGTTTATTTAATAAAAGTGGCACATTTAAATAAAAATACAAAAACAATTTTAACGCATACATTGCATTTGTTGCCTGAACTAGGTTGGACCTGTTGTTGTTGTGTTGTTGTGTACCTATTAGAATAGACTTATTATTATATTGTACACCAAAAGTAATACAGCTTATACAAAAACTTAAATTTGTGGGTACAATTATGGAGGTCTTATCGCTAAAAGCGATATCTTACACAATATATCGCTTTCAGCGATATGTTCACACTATGATATGATATGACACTATGATATGGAGACACGGTCGTCGTTAATATATATTATATCACAGCTTAATTACCGAATCTTCATGAGTAGGCTTTTCAACTAATACTGCAGTGGTCACACTTTATCCGCTTCACTATCAACATAAATATTTTTGGTAAAATTTTTCGTTCATTCAATAAGCGGTTTGTTAATCAGGTTTTGGGGGCCCCCGAGCTTGAGGGCCTCGGGGCACTGCCCCGCCTAGCCCCTTAGTAGTTACGCCACTGTTTTGTACGCAATATACCTACCACAGCGCCTCAAGACGAAAGTCTATGACCAGTACGAGTTGGCACTGAAACGTGGTCGCTCACAATGGGCCTCATCAGAAGGCTTACAGTCACCCAAAGGGCAATGGAAAGGACTATGCTCGGAGTTTCCTTGCGTGATCGAATCAGGAATAGAATAATATAGCAGGAGAATCAATGTCGCCGACACAGCCCGAAAAATCGCGAAACTAAAGTGGCTGCGGTCTGGGCACATTGCTCGCAGAACAGATGGTTGATGGGGACGAAAGGTTCTGGAGTGGCGACCGCGTACCGAAAGACGCAGCGTTGGAAGGCCTCTCACAAGGTGGACCAATGACCCGGTCAAGGTCGCGGTAAACCGATAGATGCGACGCTAAATCGGGTCTTTAAATCAAGAGTGAATAGATTGCTTCTATATACCTAAATGTTATTTGTGACGCAAAAAAACGTCAATTTCTAACTGTAGGTTGCAATAGAAAAATAATTCTGTCGTCATCTGTCGACATAAACAAATTGCTTAGTTGTTTTTCCTCATCAATAGTTTAAAAATGCACAATAATATTTTATTTCGCATAATTCTACATGGACAGTTTTACGCTAGCTGTTTCTCGACACTAATCGGTCATCGTTACGTTTCCTTATATAGAAGACTAACCTGAGTACATAAAATAGCCTATGTCACTCAGGAATAAAGCAGCTTTCTATCGGTGAAAAAATTTTCGCAATCGTACCAGTACTTTCAGAGGTTACCTTCTACAAACAAAAAATAAACTTTACCTCTTTAAAATACTCGTATTAGTGTAGATTTGGTTTTCAATAGAAATCAAGGATAAGTTTACTCGCTCAGATTAGAAGGTTTAAAGTCAGCCAAAGGGTAATGGAAAAAAAGGGCTGATTCCTTCCGTAATCGCATCAGGAATTAAGTTGTCAGCAAGCGTAGGGGCCCAGCAGAGTCGAAGCCTACTGGGACCATGCGTTAGCTCTTCAATCCCCATAGGTGACGGAAGAGCTGACGAGATGGAGTATTTAGTCGTGGATGTGTGACCCTGTCGAAATAAACGCGAGTGTTTATCAGATATATACGACGTAGACGGTTAAATACATTGACATTATTTCCTGAACGATTTCAAAACAAGGAGAGACAAATTAAGGATCTGTTGCTGAAAGGAAGATTTGGCCCCGGTATGAAAGGCAACGAAGTGAGATTGCATCACTGCTTACCATCAGGTGGGATCGCAGTCAAGCACTTGTTTATATCAATTTAAAAAAAAAGTGGAGTGGGTTTTTAGTCAGTAAAAATCTGACACTATCTCCCGCTCTTCCGGAGATGTCATTGGATGCTTTTCCCAACCAAGGTTACCGACATAACCCGAAACTAAAGTGGCAGTGGCCAGGGCACATGGCACGCAAAACAGATGGTCGATGGGGCAGGAAGGTTCTGGAGTGGCGACCGCGTACCGGAATTGGCAGGCTTCTCACACTGATGAGAGTGACGGGAATCCAATGGATGTGAGACCCTTAGGACTGTTCGTTATGGCGATAGGCTATTAATAAACTAGTGCACTTCACCATCAACGATTGCATCACTGCTTACCATCAGGTGGGATCGCTGTCAAGCACTAGTTTATATGATTAAAAATAAATCTTAGCTTCCATATTCTGCTGTTAAGGGATTCCAGAATATACGTAGATGAATGATGTATTTCAAATTCCTTTTAAGAGTTTTTTTTAAGAAAATAATCATAGGATTTATCATCAACATCAGCCTTTTTAATGTTCCCACTGCTGGGACTCAGGCCTCCTCTCTAGCAGAGGTAATGGGCCGTAATCCACCACGCGAGATGGATTTTTGGTTCTAGGACATGCCGGTTTCCTCACAAAATTTTCCCTCGCCGTTTTGAGAGCAGTGTTAGTGAAATAAATTACACAAGATAATGCACCTGACAGTGTTTGAACCCGCGACCTACAACTCGTAAGTCGGAGCCATTACCACACGGCCACCACTGCCCTCAAAGCTAGAATTTATGCAAAGGTAAAAAACGTACAAATGGTCTTAATAGAAAGAAATTCGGTGAGTCAATTGAGAAACGAGTCAAAAGGATCATTGGTCATTTTTACACTAGTCGAGTCGAAGCTTCAAAGCCTTGAGCACCGACGGCGAGTTGCTAGCCTGTCGGTTTTCTACCGGTAGTGTTTTGGGGCGTGTGCGTCGGAATTGCACAACCTAATTCTGCTAGCCAGTGATATTTAATTAAAAATGTCATTGCTGCTAGCGTACGTTCCATCGTCGGGTCACAGGCGTACGGCGATGCGCCACCGGTACATGGTGGACATCCCATCCATACGCACTAAACGTTTTAAGAACATATTCATTGTGCGTACAGCTAAGGAGTGGAATTCCCTGCCGGAGTCTGTGTTTCCTGATAGCTATAACCTAAGGGTCTTAAATTACATAAGATAATGGATATAAGGGTCTTTAAGTCAAGGGTGAACAGGTTACTTCTAAGCAAGCGTACTCCATCGTCGACCACATCATCACTTTCCATCACGTGAGATCTTGCTTCATGCCAAATTTCAGGATTCTAGGTCAACGGGAAGCTATGAATTTTGATTCCCTTGAGAGTGTCGAAATATACTTTTTTTGCGACATAAACAGTCGTATCTTTTTTTGTCGTTAACTTAGAAGTTTGTTTTTTTTTCACAGCTTCAAGGCACCTCAGTATATGGTTTTAATTTCAACGCGATACCTCCACGCGTTATAAAGATAAAGGGTCTTAACAGACAGACAGACCAACAACGAAGTGATCCTATAAGGATTCCGTTTTTTCTTTTGAGTTACGGAACCCTAAAAAACTCCTCAAGCCGCAGCAAAAACTGTTAAATGCAGTTTTCAAGTAAAACGTTCTATTTCATCCGTTATAGCTAGTACTTATATTGTTTAAATACTCCTTTTTTTTTGCTGCAGTAACATCCTGATACATAATGCGCTCCTGGTAGCTTGCTAGCATGCATAAGCATAATCAACGTTATAATGTTCCCACTGCTGGGACTCAGGCCTCCTCTCTAGGAGAGGGAATGGGCCGTAATCCACCACGCGGGCTCAGTGCGGGTTGATGAATGTCACATGTCTTCGAATTTTGGTTCTAGGACATGCCGGTTTCCTCACGATGTTTTCCTTCACCGTTTTGAGAGCAGTGGTGTTGAAATAAAAAAATATTGGACAGTCAGGAACTGGCCAGTTGGCCACACTATTATATTTATGTACACACACATACGCATAACGTTCATTGTACCAGCAATCTAGATAAAATATGAATCAATGCGTTTGTCATTAGGCAATAGCGTATCGGTCGAATTGATTTATATCAAGTTGAAGACACAGTATGGAAATATACCTAGTTTTGTTCAGGGCCTCAAGTCTGCTATTACAATAGTGTCAGAATGGTCTATCATTGATGTCATAATTGTCGATTTTGACAAGTTTGGTAATCTAGCTAATATAATGTAGTCATTATGACTTTCCAATGGTCAACCACTGACACTCCATTGAAAGAAGTGGCATAGAATAGTAATCTCGTACATATATTGACAATAGTTACTTGTTGAGAGAGTGCAAAGTTGCTTTTTAACCGCGTGCTCAATTTTGATGACCGAGCAAGCGAAGGATCCTAAAATTGAATCACGAGCGCAGCGAGTGATTCATATATTAGAATCCTGAGCGTTAGCGAGAGAATCAAAAGAGCACGAGGTGAAAAATCTTTGCAGTCGAGTGCAACACGTAACTTTTCATCCCACCTCAGCGAGGAAATGACTAAATGCAAGTATGCAAATCGTACACCAAGGAGGTTCGAGTCTGAGTTTTTAACAAATTAAAAAAAAGTTGTATGACAAATTTGGTACCATGGAGGTAGAAGTAAATAGGTTTAATGATGTTTTGAATTCATAAACTTATCTACTATTATTACTATACGATGATATATCATCGTCATTTCAGCCTATATACGTCCACTGTTGGACATAGGCCTCCCCCAAGTGTCGCCACAATGAACGATCCTGTGCCTCTCGCATCCATCGGTTTCCCGCAACCTTCACCAGGTCATCGGTCCACCTTGTAGGAAACCTTTCAACGCGGTCGCTACTCCAGAACCTTTCGGCCCCAACGGCCATCTGTTCTGCAAGCAATATGCCCTGCCCATTGCCGCTTAAGTTTTGCTATTCTTCGTGCTATGTGAGCGACCTTAGTTTTCCTGCGGATATCTTCATTTTTGATTCGATCACGCAAGTAAACCCCGAACCTTCTGATGAGGCCCATTGTGAGCGACCACGTTTCGGAGCCATATGTCATCACATGGCTATTAGTAAGTAAAAGAATCTCTCTCAACATCGCCATTTCGTTCAATGGAAGTCGATGTTCGGTAAACCATCTCAGACACTAACCTGCATAGTTCTCATTGATTTATCTGGCAGTTTTGAGCACCCAAATGTCCTTTCTTTGGTTTTGTGCATCAAACCGTTGAGCTTCTTGGTAGTCCTAAGTTTGAGCTACACAAATACTAACAAATGCTTGCTCTGACTGGACCGGTCCACTCACATCTGTATGGTTCTTTCTTCAAAAGTCAATCTGAGACATTAATCTGCATGGTTCTCACGTGATTTGACGTCATATTTGCTGAGTTTGTTTCGATATTCCTTCTCTGGGTAGTCAGCTAGGAAACATCAGCCTCATATAGTTTTTAAACTGACGAATTTGACGTGTAAAAGTGTTTTTTAAAACTTAGTTGGATAATAAATATCATTTATCTAATATGACCTGTGTATATCATAAATAAAACACTGTAGACTAAATACCAAAAAAAAAAGATGTTACTCGTAATCTTTAGGATACCTTTTTTTCAGAGCGTAAAATGAAAGAAAAAAAATCAATCCACCATTTTTTTAAATGTAGAAAACCATTAAGATGTCTTTTATTATGTGCCTAGCAAAAGTTTGTAACGGTAATCACACAGGTATCAAAATACAAAAAAATCGTACATTATTTTTTAATGTTTAAATGTATGGTGAGTTTGCCAGTTATCGATCATGAGAAGAAAGAAATTATTGTTGGTTATAATAGATACAGCGATATTATAGAAAATACAAAACACAAAGAAACGAATAAATACCTAATTTCGAAAAAAGAATAACGTACCTTTAATATAAAGTTTATTTGAACTTATAATTCTAAGTAAATCCAAAGATATAACACTACAAAGTAACCTGTTTTTAAAAAACGGCAATTTCGTAGGTAAAGACCTATTTTATGTAAGTAAGAATGTTTATAATTTCTAAGTTAGTCCTAAGACTACGTCTATTCCGCAAAATAAAATGTGTCTCTTTCTTTCTAAGTATAATTTTCTGCACTTTGAAGTTCTTTTTTTCATTGTTTGTCTTCTGCGACTGATTACGAATCCTAGATGAATACGCCATAAATGGCAAAATATGTAGCTACACTAGTCACCTTGTATTATTTATAAGATCTATGTACTCATGTTTTACAAAATAAATTTAGCTGGTATCTTGATTCTTAAAGTTGTTACATGAACTCCATTACATTTCGTTTCCACCACGCTCTGATGTAAATAAATACAACCAGCCAGTGCGACGAGCGCAACTATGGTACAAAAGAAATCAATTTATTTGAACGGTCTCTATATATTTTTTCTTCGAATCTTATACGGTCCAAATTGGATAATTATGTTTTTCGAAAGGAGTGCAAATCGGTTTCCTTCCACAAAAGGAATTACGTATTCAAGATAAGTTACAAATTGGTTAATTGATGAGTGAGCTTAGATTAGAGCTCACTGTTTTCTCACTCATTATTACCAAAAACCATTCACTTTTGGGCGTTTAATTAATTATACCTTTAGTCAAAATCGAGATATCTTAAATCATTTACATACAATGCAACATTATCTTAGTATTTAAAGTCTAGTGGCTGGTAACTTCATATACTTAAGCGAGCAAAATGAATGCCTTCATCTTCCCCTGATTTGCTGTATTCGATAGAGTCCACAATGATAAGTTCACGCTGTGGAATGCAAAAACATATATTGGGTATCGAGTTCTTTTGAATCACACTTGAAATGAGGTCCAAAACAAGCGTCGTTAAGTTTTCTAAGAGGTCTCTAACAAGTGGAACCACAAAGATAAACAGAAATAGCAACTGTTTCTGTTCTAGTTATAAGGGTCGTTTGAATTAGCTCTCTCCGGGCGGCCCTTTGGTCAGAACGAACACAAAGCGAACACAACGATTGTTAACAAAACGAAACAATAAAAAAGTGGTTTGGACCAGGCTTTGTTTAGCCAAATGAGGGAATTGGGCTGCAGAGGACGAGGGAGCCAGTCCATTATACTATAACTATTATAACTCTCGGCTCGATTGTAAAACCAGATACGTTGGGCGTGATGGGTAAATGACCTCGGAAGGATCGCGGTAAAGACCTAGTTGTAATGTATGGAGGACGATGAATGTTGGAGGAGGGTAATACGACATCGGTATATCTCTTATTAGTTACAGTGATAGCCTTACATTGATTTGTGTTAAGTAGTAATAGATTCTCATAATAGTCATTCCACGGCTAGTACTAGGGTTATAGATATGATAAACGGTAAATCAACATCCCCAAATGTACTTACTGCAGTCAGAATTACATCGCAAGTGCAAAAAATAATAAGAATACGTAAATTAAAGTCGGTGGGCGCACGAATCGTTGCCCAACCGCAGTGTTCAAACGATTTGCTCTGGCACAACTAAGTTAAGCCCTGTATAGCTGAGCTATGCGGCTTGGCGCAACAGGAAGCCGCCGTGTTTACAGCGACGCGACGTGACCGACACGGCGACGACGCGACACGCTTCCACGAACCTGCGAGCCGACACCACACATCGATCCGTGCGAAACGATTTATTGACAGAAAGGGTCCACTTTGATTCGTGTTGGAACAAGGTGCAAGCCAAACAAAAGTCACAAAGTTCAATCAAGAAACTGAAGCAACAGTTTTCTCTCACGTTTCTCGTGTTTTCGCAACACAAAGCAATCAGAATCGATTCCCGTTTCGACTTGAACTCAGCCCTGACACGAGCGAATCGATTGTCTCGATCAGACGGCAATTGAACGGAATTTAATACTATTTATAGTAGACGGTAGCTTCCGATGTGATTGCCTCGGATATCGAGATGGAGATGAGACGCCATCGGTCACGATCGCGCGCCGTACATCACTGGGTTTGGAGTATTCACATTAAGATCACTCGGAACACAATAATGGTTGATTGTGAGAAAAAATATAGAGCGGCGACGTCGTATCGACGTTTCATTCGTCGGTCGCTGGAGCGTTACTGGACAGACGCACTGTCGCGGCTGCGGCGCGCCCGCCGTACATAACAACACTTTATAGGCATTTTTTATGGCTTCGGCAAAACTAAGAACACTGGCACTTGAACACAACATGCGGTGGTCGCAGAGCACCGCGCACACACTGCTCACCTGAGCCTCACGGGCGGCGGGATGTTGAACGCCGGGTACAGTTTCGCGTTGGGACTCTCAAACAGCATCGCGATTGTTTTTTTCACCGTGCACGCATCGTGCATCCGTCCGCGCGAATTAGCGGCCGGCCGTACACTGCCGGTGCTGCGCCGCGCCACCCCGCGCCCCACCGCGCCCCGCGCCCCGCACCGCGGTGCCCCGCGCCCCCGTGACGTCACGCCCGGAACGCTAAGCTAGGCTTCTTCGTGTCGCCCGTAGCGCCCCGTCCCTCTCGTGCGCTCCACTCGCGAGCGGGACGTAGCATGTCTTACAAAGGATATTGCGTCGATGCGTATTAGCAGGTCGGGCTGCGAGTGCCTGGCGGGCTGGCCGGCAGCCCCTCCACGGTGGGGCTTCACAGCGGATGCGGAGCGCAGTCAGCTCTCCGACTATTTTATTTATGCTTGTGTGACCTCGAAGCGCGGGGCTTATGAAATATGAACGTTTGCTCAGACTAAGGGTAGTGTAGATCAGCTGTGTGTACACCCGAGCTGCGGCACGGAGCAAGGTCGAGGGTACCGAGGCATTCGCAGCGCCACGAGCGGGTGTACACGCAACCAACTCGATCAACTTGAAATAACTTCCATACATTTGTTATCGTCAAACTGGATTGCTGAGGAAGCAAAAAACTTGGAACATGCAAGTCATGACAGCGTTCGAACAGAATAAAGTCGTAATAAAGTCGTGGGCGGACAAGCACTCGTGCACTTGACTGTACTCCAATAATGAGATACGGTAACTTCTGGACACAACTTTGGAGAGGCTTACAAGTATAGCCGAGGACTTTAGAAAACAGTAGAAACTCTTAATAATACAACTTATATTTATCTGTTTTACGCCTCCTACTAGACACTCATTTGAAAATTGAAAAGTAAACAGCCAAGAAACATATGTCAAAATTACTCAATCAATTATTGAAAATACTTTACAATTATTGACAGAATCTACGAGAAAATTATCGTATTATTTGTTGGCAGACAGTACGACGCCGACGCTGCTATCATCCTCTTGGCGCGGTCACCGCGTTCAACATATACGAAGAATCTCACGAAAAATTTGATATCTTTCATTTCATAGTTTTTTGGTGGATCTACCTGTCTTTTCCTAAGTAAGTTGACTCCAACTTGCCAATGTGACCTCTACTGCTACTGCTATTGAGTGACTAGGTAACATTATATACTCAACAGCCAAAGTCAAAGTCAAAGCCATTCATTTACATTAAATGCAGTACAAGAGATGGCAACCTATAATTTATTAGTGCAGACACATTTTGCCATGAGTTGGCATGCAAATATTAAAATATATTATGTGATGTTCATAGTAAGCAAAACAACAAAATTTATCACATATTTTCCTTTTCCATAGCAAAACTGTTGTCAAAAACGAGCAAAAAAGTGAGCAAAAGCTAGATGGGAAATCATCTAGACTTCTCTCGCTCTTGAACGGATCGTCAGGGCGTGTCAAACTTTCACTTACTAAAAACCATTCCTGTTTCATCTTTTCCTTCGTTCTAGGGTCCCGGTGTATACTTTCGCACAACCCATTAGTTCATTAAACCCCAAGTGAACGCCGGATTCGCGCATCTATTGTCTTACTATTGTGTCTCAAATTGACGGTATCTGAAAAGTGAAAAAAAAAGGTAAAACTAAATCGCGTCAAAGATGGCACTGTATGCCATTACCTACTTGTGTGTCTTCAAAACATAGCCGAGTAACCGTAGCAGGAAATATCCATGACCGTGACGCTTACAATCAAACTCGCAGGGCGTCATCTCTAATGACAGATGATTGTTTTCAATTTTACTATTAGCAACGTAAACAAAGCCACATAATGGTTCTGAAAGGTTATTGTGACGATCGTGAGAAGCTATCGAACAATAACAGCTAAAGAAGAATAATGTCAATGACACAAGCATTCTTTTTGCAAAATAAAATTCTCAAATTACAATTATTAAAAATTTTACTGTGAGACGATAAGTGGTGTTGTCACCTCACTATTGTTAGGAAGGAAAAATTTGGCGGCCATTTTATTTGAGTTGATTTTATACGAAATACATTATCTATGTTTTTACGAATATTTACCTCTATTGAGTAGTTTAGTAGGCTAAAAAAGGCTGAAGTACGCTTCCTTGGATCAGCTTTACCATTTTGTACCGGTTGCTGTGGCGATTCTGGGCAGTTGGAGTGCGGAGGCAAAGTATTTTGTGTTGGATTTGGGCCGGAGAGGCGGCGGGTGACTCCCGGTCCGAGTCATGCTTGGTGCAAACAATGGCCATCGCTGTTCAGCGAGGTAATGCGGCGAGTGTTATAGGCACCTTTGCGCCGGGAACGATCAGGAGCGGGTTATTTATTGACATTAATTAATTTAATTGTTAAATGTTAATTCTTTTGTATTTATTATGAATTGTATTTTAATTTTTTCTTTTTGATTTTTATTATTGTGAATTTTATTTTATTATTACTTAAAAAATAAATATTGTTTAGTACGTAAATATGTACATAATATATATGTTACACCAGCTGACCCTACAGTTCTTGTATTGTTACACCGTTTGCGTTTTGTTTGTGGATCTCCACCTTGTTATTCCAGTTTCTCCTGTTATTCCGTTTTGTCCAGTCTTGTCCTGTCTTGCCTCACCTTGTCCCGTCTTGCCCCATTTTACCCCATTTCATTCTATATTATTTTGTCTTATTCTGTTTTGTCCCGTCTGACTGAATAACATAATTTCGCATATAACCCCTTTTTATTTATTAAGGGGCCGGCGACGAATAGATTTCCATACAAACGTAAGACCACGCTCATTTGCAGTTGGAGCATATTTCCAACACATTATAATGATATTCGGTTATAGACAATATTTATCTAGGTTCCTACGTCTTTCTTTAAAAAAAAACAAAAAGAAATTTAAGCGAATTGTATTTCGCACTTTTTGAAAGCGTAAATGGCAAAACATGCCATTTGGCTTTTCCTATATTAAAAATAACAATATTTCCAATATTCTTGACGTAGGAACCTAGATAAATATTGTCTATAACCGAATATCATCATAATATGTTGGAAATATGCTCCAACTGCAAATGAGCGTGGTATTACGTTTGTATGGAAATTCATCTGTCGCCGGCCCCTTAAACTATTTAAATGGATTTCAAATCATTCACAGACCCACACTATATTTCATTCACCCGTGTTTGTCTCGGTCGTTTAGAAAGAATTAGGAGACAAACACACGTACGGAAAAATTATACCTAAGTACATTATTATATTAAAGAGGCAAAGTTTGTTTTTTTGTTTTTTTTTGTTTGTAGGAGGTAATCTCTGAAAGCACCGGTCTGATTTAGAGGTTTTGATTAGGATAGGAGATTTGATTCTAGATTCCGGAGCGGAGCGGAGCTGCTTTGCCTCGCCTTTTTTTTTTTTTTATGGTGGGAAAAAATCATGCATTGACATCCCCCGCTCTTGGGCGGAGCGGGAGATAGTGTCAGACTCTTACTGACTAAAAGACCCACCCCGTTCCTTCTAGCCTTCATACCGGGGCTCGAGTGCCCTTTCGGATAACCCTGGCCCCAGTAGGCTTCGACCCGGCTGGGTCCCTGCTGTTGCTGACAACTCCTTGAGGCGCGCGGGAACAGTGCGCGCCGTCGACGACTTGGGCTTGGTCCGGACAGTTACCAGACGGCCGGACAGCGAGCTACCCATTGCTCACTGTCCGCAAGCCCGCGTCTACGGTGGCCGGAAATCGGGATCAGAATCCCGGCGGCGGCGGCGGCGGCGATAACGCCGTTGCCTGATGCGTTCGGCCTCCTCCTTTGCGAGCATTACTGCTTCGCAGAAGACGGCGACCGCCTGCCACTCCTCCTCTGTTTTGCCTCGCCTGGTGCGAAATGAATGAATATGCGCGTGAGTGTGCCGCCCCGCTCCGCACTGCCCTGCCCCGCCCCTCTCCGCTCCACGTTGCTCCTCTCTCGGCACTAGCCTAGTCTAGCCTGTTTTCTCAATATTCAAACAATTCCGCTCCTCTCCGCCAATGTTGTTTCCTTTGAAGCGGAGTGGAGAAGAGATGTGGATTTCAAGCCATGTGATTGGTGAATCGCGGCACAGCTCGTCTCAGTGAAACCGCAACCTAATTTTCAAATATAATACATACATATTTTTTGAAGAATGATAAGTAATAACTGAGCATCCACTCACAAGTTGGGTACGTAAGTAAGTTACCATTTAAAGTGGTTATTCATAGAGGAACCAATTAAATAGCAATTAGTAATAACTACGTGCATGAGTGAAGAATTCACAAACAAACCTATTTCCAAATATTTTGCGTTTGTTGTACAACGACTTACGTTTTTATGAAACATTGATTGATTTTGCTTTTAATTGAAGGCAAATTTCTTTTGTTATTAATTTGTTAATTAATACTAAACCTAACTATGTATTAGTAGTTTATGTGACTAGAGGATAAAGCACTGTCTTTAAAGTCGTTGCTGATTTTTATCCCGAACGATAGTGAGGAACGGCGGTGAGTGAGTGAGGGGGGGAGTGGGGGAGGGATTAAAATCAGCAACCTTCGTTTCGTTCGGAATTCAACATGCCGCCCGCGACTTTAGAGACACTGCTTTATCCCCTAGTCACATATACTACTATTAATTAGTATGAAAAAAAAAATGGGCTCTATCCGTACTCTATCGAACATATCTGTGTAGTCAAAGGTATAAAAAAACGAAAACCCAGAATTTTTCACGAAAAATCATAATTGGTAAATTCATAATTGAATCAATTATTTCATTCATAACAATTGCTACTAGAAAAATACTACTCGAAATTTTATTTCTGATCGCACCAGGCGATTTCTTCCAGGCAACCTAGAATGGACAGAGACTGTTTGGACACAAAATAGGGATTGCACTTGCACTTGATGCAAAAAAAAAAAAATAAGTGAACATATCTTGATAGATAGGTACGTTTTTTATTTATTTTATTATAATAATAATTAATACAGTGACAGACTAAGACAATTTAGACAGTTAATACAAAATACAGTACATAAATTTGAAATCCAATTATTACTGTATAGTCTGTCTAATAAGTCAACCGACTTGGGTATTTTGTATAATATTTAATCATTTAAAAAATACTAATATTCGGTACTTTTCATAAGGTTCTTCTGTTAGTAAACAATGATCTCTATCTCTTAATCAACCTTGATTATTGAACCCGTGTTGACTACATCAGATTTCATTAGATCCTAATAATTACCCAAGTCGTTTAACTTATTAGACAGACTCCACATAGCATTCAATGCTTAATATGCTTACACATACATAATAGACTAAAATAGATACACATATACATCACATACCTACCAAATATATATATAAGTAAGAGAGTAAGTGATGAAACGAAGACATGATCACAGTGTCAAGTAGTGTTGCCAGGCGTCCCGATTAGCGCGGGATGTCCCGATTTTTAGGGGTCTGGGGACGCGTCCCGATTTGCACCTGATCGGGACGCTAAATGTCCCGATAAATCAAAAACCCTGAAACTCAAAGAGCGACTGAAGAAGTCTGGGTTTTACTCAGTAAAAGTTTGACACGACCTCTCGTTCCACCCCAGAGCAGAAGAAGTCATTTGATGATTTCCAACCCAAAAAACATAAACTTATTAAAAAAAAAAATCCCGACCTAAAACCCTAAGTCCAGTGAAGTCTAAGTGAAGAATTATGAATAAATATTTATAACCGTTCATCTTCTCAAAAAAATCGTGAGGAAACCGACATGTCCTAGAACAAAAAACTCGAAGACATGTGACATCCACCAACCCGCACTGGGCCCGCGTGGTGGCTTACGGCCCATTCCCTCTCCTAGAGAGGAGGCCTGAGTCCCAGCGGTGGGAACATTATAAGTCTGATATGGTATGGTTAATCGTTATGGTACTGTTAAAAAACTGGGCAAGTGCAAGTTGGACTCACGCCCGGAGGGTTCCGTATAAACTAACCTGCGGAAATCGTTCCATTTCGGAATGGAGTCTCGAAAGATTTTTCCGAACCGCAAAATATAATAATTAAAAACGGATAAAATGCGAGTCGGACTCGCGCACTGATGGTTCCGTACAAACTTATCTATGAAAACAGTTTAATTCCCGAATTGAGTGATGAAGATTTTTTTGAATCGCAAAAATAGTTTTTTTTTTGTTAAGCTACAGATTACAGTTTTCAGAATTTTTTGTATAAGTACTTGTACTATGGGCAGTGCCGTAACTAGGGCGGTGCCAGCGGTGCCCAGGCACAGGGCGCAGTCCTTGGAGGGGCGTAAACATTTTATATCTAGTCAAGAAAGAAAGAAAAATAATTGATTTGGTACAGCACAAGGCCCAAACCCAATAATAAACAAAACACGTATCAAAAGTAAAAGAAGCAACAAAATAAATAAAAATAAAAAATACAGTTATTCAATATTATATATTATCAGTGATGGATGAGTACTTAAATATCCTTATAAGTCCTCTTTGTTTGTGTTGTAGGTACTTTTTCCTAGGGGCGCAATTATAGAGGCTCGCACCGGGCGTATAAAAGGCTAGTTACGGCACTGAATATGGGATCTTGCTTCATGCATTTCAGGATTCTAGGTCAACGGGAAGTACCTACCCTATGAATTTTGATTCCTTTGACGTTTTTTACGATATAAACGACTGTATTTATTTATTTTTCGTTCTCTAAGGGACCGCAGATCTGAGTATATGGTTTTAATTTCAACCCGATACGTACACGCATTCCCGAGATAAAAGGATCTTGACAGACAGTCAGACAGACAGACAACAAAGTGATACTAAGGCGCACAGCCTCCCCCTACCCCCGGTATGAAGACACGAAAGAACGGGGTGGGTTTTTGGTCAGTAAGAGTCTGACACTATCTCCCGCTCCGCCCAAGGGCGGCGGATGTCATTTGGATGATTTTCACTCACTGAAAAAAAAACTGCTATAAGGCGCAACCCTTATATGGAGCCTATCCTAAAAAAATCACTAATAGGTCAGTAAAAGTCTGACAGACTCTCCAGCTCCGCCTTAGGGCGGGAGAAGTCATTGAACGATTTGTCCCACATTAAAAAAAAAAAACAAACGGTACATGACCTTTTCAAAGTACATTCATAAGATGATTTTGTCCTTCATAAGCGTCCCTCGCTACCTCCCGTTACCATGACACCGAAACACCTCAAATACCTTTTGTGAATCGCTTTTCATTCCGTCTATAACTTTCTATTACGTCTTTTAAATGTACATTTTATGAAAATCATTTTGTAAAGCTAACAATGTTTTATGGGAGGCGCCATATTTGAGCAGGTTGCCATGGCAACGGCGGGGACGCAACACGGAATGTCAACCATTTCATTTTATTCCTATAATTTATGTTTGCTTGGTACTTAAAATAATAAACTAAAATGTTTGTTTAATGAAGTTTGATGAAAGAAAACATTAAAGGTAGGTACTGTTGTATAAATTGAAATTGTTTATACAATAATAGTCTAAGTTCCGATTAAGAACGACCTTCACCGGTCTGTTTAATGGATGAAACGTATTTTATTATAAATTTAGTGTATTAAATAATATAACGCGGGTGGGTGCCTAAGAAATTCCTGGCCAGACTATTATTAATTAAAAATTGAAAATTTATTTTATTTTTAGAAAAATGCACAATCGTTATCCATACCAGATTTTTTTGCAGACAACACTATAACAACGTATTCGTAATGAAACAGCGTTTATTTTGATATAGAATTTGTTGTATATAAAAAAAAACACACCTGTTTATGCATACCTGTTTATACCTGGCAACCCATAGCTATGCCAGGAAACAAATAGGCAACCCAACATTTTTATGTTCTAAAGGCTTCACTCTTTCGGTTAGTATTAAATTTATTCGTTAAACACAGCGGTGCATTTTACAAAAAAAAAAAAAAAAATTGTTTTGCCAGGAATTTCTCAGGCAACCCACCCGCGTTATATTATTTAATATACTAAATTTATCATAAAATAGGTTTCATCCATTAAACAAACCGGTGAAGGTCGTTCTTAACCGTATCCTGTACTATAAGAATAAAGAAATTAAATATTTACACAATCGTCAGCAATTCGGACACAGTATATTTGGCATAGTGTCCGAATCGACACATGTTTTTAGAGTTCCGTACCTCAAAAGGAAAAACGGAACCCTTATAGCATCACTTTGTTGTCCGTCTGTCGGTCTGTCTGTCTGTCCGTCAAGACCCTTTATCTCGGGAACGCGTTGAGTTTTCGAATTGAAATTAAAACTGTATAGGTTCTCAGGGCTGCGGTGCCTTCAAGCTGTGAAAAAATTAAACTTTTGAGTTAACGAAAAAAAAGATACGGGCGTTTATGTCGCAAAAAACATATATTTCGACACTCTCAAGAAAATCAAAACTCATAGGGTACTTCTCGTTGGCTTAGAAGCGAGGTCTAATAGCACAAGTATAGAAAAAATTGATAACTGTAAATTTGTAGTTACGTACGATTCGGAAAACCGAGAATTGAACTGTTTTCATAGGTAAGTTAAATGATAAATGATCTTTAACTTTGTTTTTGCAAGTTATCTTTATTTTTTTTGCAAATAAATGATCTTTATTTTTTTGTACGAAACCTTCAGTGCGCGAATTCAAACGACTCGCTTTGCCCGGTTTTTTAACTCACAGGTTGATCGGTAGAATGCCTTGTTGCGCTAAGTTCGCCTATATACCACCACTGTACATGAAGTTTAAATAAATTAATGGATCTTCTTCTTATTCTTCTTCCTGCCCTTGTCCCGTTTTATTTGGGATCGGCGCAACACGTTTTTTTCTTCCATTCTGTCCTGTCACTCGTCACGCTATCACTAACTCCCTTTTCTTTCATATCACTTCTCACACAATCCATCCATCTTTTCTTTGGCCTCCCTCGCCCTCTCCATCCATCCACATGTAAATTCATAACTCTTTTAGCAAAATGCTTTTCATCTCTCCTCTTTATATGGCCATACCAAGACAAACGATTTCCTTTCAACCTTTCAGTTACTGGCGCCACTTTCAAACTTCCCCTAATATACTCATTTCTCACTTTATCCATTCTCGTCACACCACACATCCATCTTAACAATCTCATCTCCGCTACATGCAATCTTTTTTCATCCGTCTTTTTCACAGCCCAACATTCTGATCCATACAGTATGACAGGTCTTATCACGGACTTGTAGATTTTACCCTTCAACTTGAGGGGTATCTGTGGGTCACAAGTTGTTCCTGTGACCTGTCGCCATTTCATCCATCCTGCGTAAAAACCTCAATATATTATGTTTTCAAAATATCTTAAAACCAAGATAATAAACAAAAAAAAAAAACAAGTAAAGTAAATAAATTTTATTCTATTCTATTCTTGACAAAGATGTATAATATCGTCGTAATCACGTAAGAGTGAGGCTATATGGAAAATATCACAATTTGACCTCTCAGCATGGTACTACATGGATTAAAAGACCTATTTTCTTTGGTTCTGTTACCTACAGAATACTGGCCTACGCTTGACCGTACTTTTTTATCATCTGTAGGTCAATTTCAGGCTGAAATGACGAATGTATCGCACCGGACTGTTAATCTAGTGTAACATATCAGCAACAGTGTCGATAAATAGCTCATATCTTCATAAATACAGAGCGCACGCGTCCCCGGGGAGCAGTGCGGGGCAGAGGGATATGGAACTGAATCACTGGTAGATATGCCGCCATATATAACCCTATTTTTAGCATTGCTGCGAATCCTGAAACACCTGTAGGTCTAGTATTTTAATTTAAAGAATCTATGTAAAGAAAGAAAGAAAAAACTTTTATTCGTACCTCACACATACAGTAGAATTGGATTCATAATAATAAAAAAAAGAAAACTATAAAATCTGTGCAAGGCCAAAAGGGCGCCTAACTCAGCATATGCTGCGATATTTAAAAAGATAAATAACGCAGCGCTAGTATTCTGTTACGGTCACATTCACGGAGGTTCAATAAATTAAAAGGTATCGAAACAAAAAATATAATAAATAATTATGTACAAAATTATATGTACAAAATTTCATAACTGTATCATGAAAAATCACAAAGTTAATCACAATTCTGTGCGGTTCTTTCTTCAAAAGACCATTTGAGACACTAATCTGCGTGGTTTAGGTATATGTGATTTGACCATTACATGTGTACTGTATGGACTTTAAAAGAGATCTGAATTTGTTTCTGTGTTTCTTCTCAGGGTAGTCAGCTAGTAGCTCGCTGTTCGGCCGTCCGGTAACTGTCCGGACCGAGCCCAAGTCGTTGACGGCGCGCACTGTTCCCGCGCGCCTCAAGGAGTTGTCAGCAACAACAGGGGGGCCTAGCTGGGTCGAAGCCTACTGGGGCCAGGGTTAGTTTCGAAAGAGTAGCTCAGCCCCGGTATGAAGGCACGAAGGAACGGGGTGGATTTTTAGTCAGTAAGAGTCTGACACTATCTCCCGCTCCGCCCAAGAGCGGGGGTTGTCATAATATGATTTTCCCACCATAAAAAAAAAATAAAAAACCGGCCAAGTGCGAGTTGGACTCGCCCATGGAGGGTTCCGTAACAGCAAGTAACATAATATAAAAGTTCTTGTAGTTCGTTGTAACTTTGATCGATGTTTTAATAATAGTGTATTTTTTTAGATTTATGACGTATTAAAAAAAAAACTACTTACTAGATCTCGTTCAAACCAATTTTCGTTGGTAGTTTGCATGTTAATTGGTAGGTAATGTACATCATTTATTTTTTTAGGTTTACCATTCTCTTATTTTAGAAGTTGGAGGGTGGGGGGGGGTCACACTTTACCACTTTGGAAGTGTCTCTCGCGTAAACTATTCAATTTAGAAAAAAATGATATTAGAAACCTCAATATCAGTTTTGAAGACCTATCCATAGGTACCCCACACGTATGGGTTGGATGAAAAAAAGTTTTTGAGATTCAGTTCTAAGTATGGGGACCCCAAAAACTTATTGCTTTTTTTCTCTTTTTGTGTGAAAATCTTAATGCGGTTCACAGAATACATCTACCTACTAAGTTTCAACAGTATAACTCTTATAGTTTCGGAAAAAAGTGGCTGTGACATACGGACGGACAGACAGACAGACAGACAGACAGACATGACGAATCTATAAGGGTTCCGTTTTTTACCATTTGGATACGGAACCCTAAAAAGGGTAGTCAACTAGGAAACACCGGCCTCATCTAGTTTAAACTGACTGTAAACAAAATTGACGTGTAAAAGTGTTTTTTTTTTTAAACCTATTAGCAATAAAAAATCACAAAATAATAAGCTTTCAATACACTTCGAAGAAATAAATAAACTGGTGGGCTTGGCGACCAGCCTCATACAATATATTGAGGCGGGGGCGAGATCGCGTACTTTTCCGCACTAGTGCGAAAAACCGTAAATTGCGTGACGTAAAGCGGTAGGAATAGGAGCGGTTTTCAAGAAAGTGTGTTGAAAAATATATTCTGTTTTATCCTGTTTGTAAGATTTTCAAGGGTTTCACAAAAAACAAAACAATCCCTCAATTTCGCAACTACCAGGGTAGCAGATGGGTCGAGGATGTCAACACAGCGCGCACTGGGAAGCCTTTTAACTCAGCAATAAACAAACTCTTTCGTTCGCTCGCCACTGCTCGGCGCCCGTCACAAGGCGGCGTGGGTGAAGAGGCCCCTAGTCCACGGCCTCGCACTCAAAGGGGCCTCACGCAAGCGAAGCCTCTTTAGGGGAACCCTACCAATACCTCGAAATGAAAAACGGAACCCTTTTAGGATCACTTTGTTGTTCGTCTGTCTGTCTGTCAAGACCTTTTGTCTCAAGAACGTGTGGAAAGAAAGAAAGAAAGAAAACTAATTTATTTGGCATACAAACTACAACCCGGGAATCTTTAAGTCGAGAATGAATAGGTCTCTTCTAGGTAAGCGCGTTCCATCGTCGACCGCATCGTCCTCTCCATCAGGTAAGATAGCGGTCAAGCGCGAACCTATCAACAATAAAAAAAAAACACACTCATCATAAATACACAGCACACAATGTTGCAACAACATATAGACACTAATAAATTATAATATAAAAAAAGAGACAACTAACAATGTGTATCTCACGGCGACGCCAAATAGATAGAGGTATCAAATTAAAATTAAAACCATATAGTCCGCAGACCCTTGGAGCTGTGAAAAAATTTTAACTTTAACTTTTTTGCGATTGGGAAAAATCATCGTTTGTATGGAACCCTCAGTGCGCGAGTCCGACTCGCTCTTGCCTGATTTTTTTATGATTGATAGGATCGCGTTTGACCCCTATTCTTTTTTTTATTTTTTTTTTAATAATAGATAGGCTTGCGTTTGACCACCATCTCAACTGATGATAAGTAATGATGTGGTCGACGATGGAGCACGCTTGCCTAGAAGCTATCCACTCTTGACTTATAGTAAAGACCCCTAAGTTGTAGCTATCAGGAAACACAGACCCCGGTAGGGAATTCCACACCTTGGCTGTACGCACAATAAATGTGTTCCCAAAACGCTTTGTGCTTATGGGTGGGATATCTACCATGTACCGGTGGCGTAACGCCGTACATCTTGTGGTCCGATGATGGAACGGACTTGGCGGAATTGGTGTGCAATTCCAGTGCGATATTCTACCTGATGATAAGCAACGATATGTTCGAATACTGGATTGCGACAGTAGCATCTTGTTTCCGAATCACCTGGCTGATGCGCCTTCGCCCACATTTAAATTAGTGCCCACTACGCCCCTGCCACCAGTTGACGCGGGTGCGTACGTAACCGCGCATTGTGTATTGTGTCGCCCCGTGACTTTGAATATAATTGGGCAATACAGTTGAGGAAGGGTGGTTGGCAACGTGGCCTTATCGATCCACTTCCTGGAGCTACTTGCCAATGGTTGTGAAACAGGCGCTCCGGGAAGTGTCGCCGGGCCTATGTAAGCTTTTCTGCACTAGACACGACGCATTACTATAGTGTGGTAGGAGGCGGGATAGGCGAGAGGGTGCCACAATATTTTTTGTGTCAATTGACAATTCTTATCTAGAACTATTCTTATCGTGTATGTACATGGTAGACATCCTACCCATGCGCACAAAGCGTTTTAAGAACACATTTACTATGCGTGGAATTCCCTGCCGGAGTCTGTGTTTCCTGATAGCTACACCTTTGAGTAAAGAGTGAATGTGACTTCTAGGGAAGTGTGCTCCATCGTCGACCACATCATCGCATACCATCAGGTGAGATGGTGGTCAAACGCAAGCCTATCAATAATAAAAAAGTAGCCTGAACATTAGGTATCTACCTATCACAGACATTATACAAGATGGATTTTTAAGACGGGTTAGTAAGGGCAGGTACTTTAAATGTTCCTGGGACATCATCCACAACTTAATACCTGGAAAAAGACCGGTTAGAGTTGTCAGTGGGCCTGTAGGGGCAAAAATTTCAAATAAATAGAATACATTATACTTTATTGAACACCAAAAGTAAAATGACATAAACTTAAATCTATGAGTACAATGGCGGTGTTATCGCTGACAGCGATTTCTACCAGACAATCTTAGGATGGATTGAAAAGAATAAAACAATACAGCAGGGGTTCCCAAAATTATTTTGTCTACTGCCCACTTTGAGAATAAATTAATTTTTAGCGTCCCCTTTTTTTCACCTACTTAAAAACCACTATAACTTCAAATTAAATTAATTAAACATTTATTTATTTATTTATTTTTATTCCCAACAATATCCTTACAGACTAGTCCAAATCGATATTGAGGTTTCTTATTACTAAACTTACAAACTAGGTTCCATAACAAATTTTAAAAAGTGCTATCTTAGTGAATTCACTCAAAGTACAATAAAATATATCCACGTCGTCCGCTATGAGGTTGAGCGTGCGCAGCGCGCGCGTCAGAGGCGCCTCGCTCAGTAACTTAGTGCGCGCGCGTGGCACCGCCAGCAGGCATGGCCGTCGCCGACGCGTCGCGTACCCGTCTGGCACACACAAACCTACCCTAGCCAAAATATCCGCATTATGTACCCTCCCCCTAATTACCGTAAAGATATAGGTTACGAGTGTGAGCTCCCTCCTGACCCTCAGTTCATTATATCCGACCATACCTAGGACAAATAGGGTAGGATACATTAGCGGATAAAAAGGATAAACCCCGTACGTCATGTAAATAAATCTAATGAACTTATTTTGCACACGCTCCAACATGAGGCTATATTTAGTCTCATGTGGGGCCCAGATAACTGCGTTACATTCTAGTTGGCTCCTAACTAAAGAATTATATAACGCTGTAATAGCTTTTATATTGGTAAAGCCTTTAGCCATTCGAAGAATCAACCCCAAGTTACTGTATGCTTTTTTACAAATTTTGAGAATGTGATCACGAAACGTCAGCTCAGTAATAAAATTAACTCCCAAATCCCTCACAGCCGTTACCCTAGTCAACTCATTTCCGTCCACAGTGTACTTATACTGAATAGGTGCGCATGCCCGTGAAAATGAGATAGTGACGCACTTCGACACGTTGAACTGCAACCGATTCTGCTTGCTCCAACTGACGACCCTGTCTATATCTCTCTGCAAGATTTCACAATCTTCCGATTTTTTTAACAGCGAGAGATAACTTAAGGTCGTCCGCGAACAACAGACACTTGGCCTCTTGTATGACATCCGGCAGGTCGTTAACCATCAATATGAATTCTAAAGGGCCTAAATTACTACAACATGCATTCTAAAAGAGACTTTTACTATAATCCGCAAGAGTTAACTTGAGACCTGAGCACAGTAGGTGGTACACAACGGCGCTCAGGTCTCAAGTTAACTCTTATGGACTACACCTGCCAATAAGAATGATTATTGAAACGCGACTTTATAGTAGGTATTCAGACAGAGCATCTTTTATTCAAAATAAAACAAACATAATCGATTCTTATATAAAAACTAATGTGAAGGATGAATCTGATGCTGTTTAATAAGTTGATGAAATTACAAATCGCCCCCCGAAGCCTCTACACAATGCCCCCATTTATTTTTTGGGTCTCTTACCGCCCCCCTTTAGGCCTTTTGCAGCGCCCACAAGGGGGCGTTATCACCCACTTTGGGAAAGGCTGCCATACAGGGATAGTCTGCGGTGTACTACTAATGGATCACTTTGAAATAATATATATATTTATATTTCTATGTATAAATATTATATTTAAAGGTTTTGAAGTGAGAATGTGAAGTGTACTTTTCTGACATAATATTGGTTAGTCCATCCTTTATGCTCTTGTCTTTTCTTTATATCTCTTACTGTAATGACATGATGCATGGGTATGTATCAACGACATAAATGTAAAAAATGATGAGCCACCTACACGCTAGCATGTAATCAATTAAATGAATCAAGCCGATCAATTGTGAGCGAGCACCGCGCGTCACGTGCAGCTTACTGAAATTGAGTGTATTGTACATACTCTAGTGCGACATGAAGAATTAACATAATTATCTTGGGGCACCCTGACACGGACAGGTCAGGTTAAAAGACTAAGGTGGGAGCGAAGCGGAGCAAGCACCCGCCTTAACCTTTGTGGTAATTTTCTTTATAACCTTCCAGAAGTAGGAGCTCCGCGGAGCGGGGTTCTGCCGAACTATCTTGGCACGAAGGGTAGGGTCGCGTATTTACATTCTGTACATGGCCAGAACGCAAGGGCGTGAAACTAGTCGCGAATACATTGGAAATCACTTTTTAATCAAGGTATTCCAATGTATACAAGAGTAGTAAGCAAATACTCGCGTAATAACCTCACTACTTATTTTGTAGGTACCTTATTCTATAATATTGCTAGTTACTGCGCCTACACGTTACGAACTATACAAAACCAAAGCAAAATTCGTATATACATTGTGATTGCAGTTTAAAAATTACACAAGTAGATTCCTATGGCTGCGTTCAGGGGCCTAAGTCTGCTATTTTTATAAATTTGTCATTCTAACACGATCCTATTGTCATTTTGCTAAAAGTTTGTAATCTGCTAATTCATAATGATCAATCATTGATCGGTCAATGGTCTTGTAATAGAATTGTGGTAAAATGAAAATATCGAGCTTATTTAAAGCACAAATTGCGCAATGGCATGGCGTCGTAATGGTAGGTCACTGATCAAAGGAACTGTCAAAATTTTTGCAGATTAGGTACCGCATACGTCAGATATTCATTTGTCATTATGTAGGTACGAGAGTGTCAGTATTGACCATCGGAAAGTCATAATGACTCCATTATATTAGTAGATTACCAAAACTTGTCAAAATCAACAATTATGAAATCAATGATAGACCAATCTGACACTATTGTAATAGCAGACTTGAGGCCCAGGCCATGTATAGAATGTAAATACGCGGTAGGGTCAAACTACTGATTACAGTAGCTACGAAGTATGCAATATTAATTGCAAAAACGTACTGTCGAATTACATTACTCACACAAGTAGTACTCACATAATTGTTGGTCGCACTACTCTAGTATCGAACTGCCGTAGTGTCGAACTACTGCAAAAAAATCACCTAGGATTGAAACGTTTAAAAAGTATAGGTAGGTACTTGTGCGGAGATGGTTTATCCAGCTGTGGGAAATTATAGGCCGACTATGCTGCCGTGCATCTTTTGACAGTTGTACCAAAGTTTCAGCCAATTTGGACGCACAGTAGTTATTGATTGTCGTTTGAGTGCGTCGATGTGAGAGGCAGAAAAAGAAAACTCCTGTTTAACCAACCACGATTGCCATGGTGAAAATCCACGAATTACAGTTTAAACTGCTTGATCATCCGCCTTACTCACCAGATCTAGTTCCAAGCGACTTCTTTTTGTTCCAACATCATAATTGCATTTGGAGGATAGAGATTTTACTTCTGTGAAGCAGTAATGCTCGCAAAGGAGGAGGCCGAACGCATCAGGCAACGGCGTTATCGCCGCCGCCGCCGCCGCCGGGATTCTGATCCCGATTTCCGGCCACCGTAGGCGCGGGCTTGCGGACAGAGAGTAATGGGTAGCTCACTGTCCGGCCGTCCGGTAACTGTCCGGACCAAGCCCAAGTCGTCGACGGCACGCACTGTTCCCGCGCGCCTCAAGGAGTTGTCAGCAACAGCAGGGACCCAGCCGGGTCGAAGCCTACTGGGGCCAGGGTTATCCGAAAGAGCGCTCGAGCCCCGGTATGAAGGCTAGAAGGAACGGGGTGGGTCTTTTAGTCAATAAGAGTCTGACACTATCTCCCGCTCCACCCAAGAGCGGGGGTTTTCATTGGATGATTTTTTCCCACCATAAAAAAAAGGATAGAGATTTTTGTCAAATGAGAAGGCAATCGCCTTCATGAACTTTGAATTTTACAGAGAAAAACGTCGACATTAGTTAAAGAAATGGATGCCCCCATCTCTTTAACCTGTGAGAAGGTAGTAGAGTACTTGTAGGTACTATTGCTTATTCTGTGGTAGAGTCACAAATAGATTCAGATTCAGATATTTTTATTTGTAGAACATAGAGGTAGGTAAACAAAATTACAGATGTGATGTCAATATAAATGAACACTACGTCTTGCAGTCATGGCGTACAAATATTTGCATTATAATTATAATAGAGAATTAGAAAATAATAATAAAAAAACAAAACATTTAAAATTAATTAAAACAAATTCAAAAATAAAACTTAGAAACAAAATACAGTATTAAAACATTATTATTAAAATCAATTATAAATAAAATACAGTATAAAAGCATCATTATTAAAGTCAATTATAGATAAAATACAGTGTAAGAGCATCATTATTAAAATCAACTATAAATACAACCATATAATAAACATTAAAATTAAATTAAATTAAATACAACAATGACAACAACAGCGACAAAGAGACAATGTAGTATCTTGTTTAAGAGAGACTTATCAGACTACTTAAATAAAGCATCTTGAAATATAAAGAACCAACGTAAGCATAAATGATACGATTTGGTAACAAACCAGTAGTATGTAGTGACAGTCTTCGGTGCCCACCTGCACTTGGGCTCGGTCGGCCGTCACTTCCTATCATTAAGAGCTACCAACCCGACATACTGTAACATCAACCCCTTTTTTAGGGTTCCGTAGTCAACTAGGAACCCTTATAGTTTCGCCATGTCTGTCTGTCCGTCTGTCTGTCTGTCTGTCTGTCTGTCCGTCCTCGCTTAATCTCTGTGACCGTTAGCACTAGAAAGCTGAAATTTGGTACCAATATGTATATAGATCACGCCGACAAAGTGGTAAAATAAAAATTGGAAAAAAATGTTTTATTAGGGTAGCCCCCCTAGATGTAAAGTGGGAAGTGATTTTTTTTTTAATTTCAACCCTAACGTGTGATATATCGTTGGATAGGTATTTAAAAATGAATAGGGGTTTACTAAAATCATTTTTTGATAATGTCAATAATTTCGGAAATAATCGCTCCAAAAGTAAAAAACAATGTGTCCCCCCCCCCTCTAACTTTTGAACCATAAGTTTAGAAAATATGAAAAAAATCTGAAAAGTAGAACTTTATAAGGACTTTCTAGGAAAATCATTTTGAACTTGATGGAAAGAACAGTTTTTGTACAAAAAGACAAAAAGGTTCTACAAAATAATTTCTGGACTAAGTTTGTAGTATAATCGTATATGCAAGCATTTTTATAAACTCATAAGTGGGTACACTTATTGTGACGGACGGGAAACTACGGAACCCTACACTGAGCGTGGCCCGACACGCTCTTGGCCGATTTTTTTTTAAAACAGTACAGGTAGACACAATATGGTATAGTAACCATGGAGTTTCTCGCCGATTCTTCTCCGACTGTATCTCCTTCAGTGTTAGAAGGCATCCTGCAAGGTGGACCGATGACCTGGTGAAGGTTGCGGGAATCCGATGGATATGGGACTCACAAGATCGTTCATTGTGGCGGCACTTGGGGGAATCCTATATCCAACAGTGGACGTCTATCAGCTGAAATGATGAATAGATTCTTAATTGTACACCACATAATAGTAAATTATGTGACTAGGGGATAAAACAGTGTCTTTAAGTCGTGAACGAAGGTTGCTGATTTTAATCCCGAACGATAGTGAGGAATTCACATAATTAACTCCCGAGCATCGCGACACAGTTAATAAAGTAACCAGAATGAAGTGAGCAATTTTTTTTTTCTTTTATGCAGTCTTTTTACAGTTTTTTTTTCGGTTTCTTTTTGTACCATTAAACCAGAGTCGTAAAGCCGCCCAAGACAAAGACAGCTTTATCCCCGTGTTGGATACTCTACTTTTTACACCATCTGTGAGATAATCAAAAGACAATTTATCATTTACAAGTTAATCTTAACTATCACTTAACATATTTTGAGATTTGAAACAATTCCGTGTAGTTACTCGACATTAGAATATTAATACACTATCATGTAAAGATAATTACGTCCGCACTGCCGAATTTCACTACAAGAACACGTATGATGCGACGCAAGCGCATCAAAGCGACTGACCGGCTAGTGAGGGTCGCCCGTAAATAGGTCAAGTTCATGTTCAGCTACCCTCTGCTATTGTACTATTGCTTGTTTCGCATAGTCTTCTTAATATTTAGAACGTTCAATTTTTTTTTTTTAATTTTTGTATGAAAATCTGAAGAACCAAAGACAAGATATTCTTTATTTGTTTAAACATTGTATACATACATAATCATGCAAGATATAGGTTTATTGTTTGCAAAATATGATAAATTTTTAAAACTAGAACAAAAGTTGTTATTTATGATGTTCTTAGCTCCTAAGTGGTTGCTAGTATTTTACAAATAACCCTGTATATTAGATAGATGTAGATAGATAGATATAAATATTCTATAGTTCACACCAAAATTAAAAATTACTAGACATAAAACGGATATCCGGTAACTATCCGGTATCCAGCCTATTCGGCCTTGTTTTGATCATCCGGCCGGATACCTGATAGTAGTTCAGTATCCGGCAAGATACCGGCTAGTAGAATTAAAAAAAATCCTTATTTTACACCAGGCAAATCGTCACAATAGGTCAAAAATGTTTGTTTTATTAATTATTTTAGTATTCAATATTAACAATTGGCAAATTGTGTTGGATTAATACTAAATTTTCCGCATTTTTTGGTAAGAGGCGACTCTATTTAGCTGCATAAACTAGACCAGCTTCTAAAAAAACCCTTGCGCTGAAAATGCTACTGTCAGGTGCTGAAAAATAAATTCTAGCAAATCAAATTAATCGCGTTATGAAATACGATAAAGGTCTGAATAGCGCCGGATATCCAGTAGCCGGATATCCAGTAGCCGGATATCCGGCGCTCCGGCCTCGTAGCTTACCGAATATTCGGTATCCGGTATCCGGCCAAACCACTATCCGTTGCATCTCTAAAAATTACATGAGAAACTTAAAATTAATAAGGTGTCACAATGGCAGTCTTATCGCTAAAATAAAAGCGATTTTTTACAGGCAACCTTTGGATGAATTTGATAAAGAAGGAAAAAAAGAGGATTTAATGTTTTCCCCATTGACGAGTGAGAGAGGCCCCTCTTAAGTTGATACCTACCAACATAAATATTATAGCATCGCATCAAGCTGTCTAGTTCTGTAGTAGTTGCTGCAATCACTTCATTACGAACAAGGTCTTGATCATTATTGATTTATTGTTTCATTATTGGTACACTCACTAATTGAGTTCACTGTAGTCATTGCTTCACAGCGTTCATTGAACGTTATTTCTTTTGTGTTAAAGTTTAGTTTTCGATGTTGTGGTTACTGCACTTTTAATAATCTAAAGTCTAAGTGGATACTAATATAAGGAGTTAGTATCTAGGTATATCGAAATTGACTACCAGAACATAAAATCTAAGGTGGAAGGTAGCACAATAGACACATTTCACGACTATAAAGAAAGTGTTACCAACACTAAATAAAAAACTTTTTACAAAAAAAAAATACAATAAAACGATCAAAATAACTTTAAGTTCGGAAGTCGGTGTTTCTCGGTATTGTTTGTTTCTTATTTAACACCGACTTCTGAAATTAAAGTTAGAGTGGTAAACTCAACATTCGTTGCTCGCATCCACGATTTGCGCATGGAGATGAAACGCCCCGGGGCAAAACTCCACTGCCGTGTGGCCCAGGCAAGGCATAGCATCCATGCCTTTCCTGGGCTACACCCTGGAGGTATTACCACAGCAAACGTGCCTTGCACTCTTACTTACACTATACTCTAACATTACATAACCCTCCTCTTACTCTTACTTACACTTAACCTTCTTACGTTACATTAGCACTCTCTTAAAACTTCTAACATTCTCACTCTTACTCTTAACACTCAATTTACATAACTCTCTTACTTTACAAATTATGGTGGTAAGTCCCCTTTTTGTGAAGTGGCTGGCAAGACGTCACGGCATCATCACCTCCCGCTTGACGCACGTCCTCACCGGACATGGTAAGGTCGGGAGGTTCCTTCATCTGATTCGTGAATCACCCGGGTTTCACCATTGTGCCCCGCTTGAGTGGAGCACTGCCGTGTTCACGAGGAAGCGATCGGCGGCAGCGGCTTATCGCGCCGAGCCGAGGCGGCCGTAAACGTGAGAGAATGGACTTTCTCACGACTCGTTTCCAGCCACCGTAGGAGTATTTTTGGGAACAAAGAGCAATGGGTCGCTCACCGTCTGGCCACCTGGACCGAGCCCAAGTCGTTGACAGAGCGTGGTGTTCTACACGCGCATTAAGGAGATATCAGCAAAACCTCCGAAGCCTAATGGAGCCATAGGTCGTTCAAAAGGAAACGGCCGGGTCCTGGAACGCATGATGCTACCTAGGAGTGAACTTTTTCCAGTAAAAGTCTGACATGCCTCCCGCACCATCCTAGAGCGATAGAATCATTCGACTCCCACCTAAAAAAAAGGTACTTACCCCCAAATAAGTGAAGATTATGGCCCCCCTCAAAACTTATTATTAACTAGCTTTTGTCCGCGGCTTCGCACGCGTACCTACATAAAATTAGCCAATGCCATTCAAGAATAAAGCAGCTTTCTGTCGATGAAAAACTTTTAGCAATCGGACCAGTACCTATAGTGGAGAGCCGTAAGGCGTTAAATTAGTAAAACCTCAGAATCCAGGGCCAGTCAATGAATTTTAATATAAACTATTGGACTGTATTGTTAAAAGTTCAAATAAAAAAGTTAAAAAAAATATTGTGCGCTCTTGTTTTTTTCTTTACCTGGTATAAACTAGTGTTTGACTGCGATCCCAAAAATTGATAACAACAATTTACTGAAAAATAAGAGGGACAAGAGAAAAAAAAAAGGTTTAACACCCAAGTTTGCAACCCTGAACATTGTGCTAAAATAATTAAAAAATGAAGATCGCATTTTTTTTTAACTTATATTGTTAAAAACACATTTCAAAAGTTTATATAAAGATTCATTGACTGGCCCTGGATTCCGAGGTATAAATCTTACGACACTCCACTACTACTTACAGAGATATTACCTCCTATAAACAAAAAAACAAACTTTACCTCTTTTTAATATTACTGTAGATTTAAGTATTCAATAAGGTATAGATACCAACAGTATCCTGATGTGGTAATTCCTGTACCTACTGCTTGTGAGGTGGTCTCCTTACTTCATCGCGAAGCTTTAAAGTGGCGCCATCTATCCAGTGGGTATGTAGTTATTGGTGTAAATGGACGACAGCCTTGCTACGAACCTATGACGAAATCAAACCGAAGAATTAAAAATAGCTAAAAAAATATCTGGTATAAAAAGCACTAGTTTATATCAGATAAAAAAATATATATTTGGCGTAGCGAGAGCTCTCAATTAAGGTCTAAAAATGTACGAATATAAAGAAGAGCTTTTCAGCATGTAGCGACATCTATGGCTCCACATAGGAACTAAAGTAATAAATCCTGCATCGCGCAATTAAAGTTCTCCGCGCGATTTGAGCTTAGACATATATTATAAACCAGTATTTTAAATCAGATTAGACTATATATAAACCAGGGCTTGACTGCGATCCCGCCTGATGGTAAGCAGTGATGCAATCGTTGATGGTGAGGCGCACTAGTTTATTATAGCCTATTCACTTTAGCCTTGAAGACACCTAATTTTAATCGGACGGGAAAACGGTCCTAGAGGTAAGCATTTATAGGGCTGATAATGCAACTCCATTAATCCGTACATTGTTCAAATTTCTTGATTCACATAGACGTTGAACCACGTCTAAAAACGTCTACAATCATAATTCCCTCGGGCCCTGGCAGCATCCCAACCATTTGTGGTTTACCACACCTTAACAGTTTATAGGCGGCCCATTTTAAAGAAACTAGCGTTTCCGAACTTGCGGTAGCTATAAAAACGTGTGATGATCTCTTTTTTATAGTAGAACCAGCTGTCAGTATCCCTTTGAGTGTTTACTTTTTTTTATTGTTGATAGGTTCGCGCTTGACCGCTATCTCAACTGATGGAAAGCGAAGATGTGGTCAACGATGGAGCACGCTTATGCCACAAAATAGATAGGTAGGTACAGAAGACAATCTCATGTATGTACTTCACTTTTTATACCTACGCTCGGTGGACGCACACTAATGAGCGTTTGAGTCGGAACTGTTCGATGAGTAGTCCGAGACATCTTGTCCGTGAGCGGTGTCTATGTGTGCGTTGCTCGAGCGCGCTTTGTATGTAGATTGACTTCTGTACCTATATATTTTGTGCTTATGCCTTGATCACACGTACCGAGTAAAAGGGCGAGACAGTAAAATGTTGCTCGGCCGAGACAGTGATGTAAGCGAGTTGTAGAGATAACCACTCGGCGCTTTGTTTACGTACCGAGTACTCGGCCGAGAGCACTGTCTCACCCGTTTACTCGTTACGTGTGACTAAGACATTGCCTAGAAGAAACTTATTCACGGAAGGGCGCGGGCAGAATAATGGTTTGCAATTCAGACGCATACTCCTTGAAATACATAACTTTAGCGATACAAGAATAACAATGCTTACTTTTTTTTAAGATTTATTAGCGTCTAAACCGAGTGGCGTCTGTCATGTAGTCGCGACCGTGGCGCGCTGAACACATTTTGCTTTGACATGATTGGCAACGAAAAGGTTATTCATTGATTCGATATTATTATTATTTCTTTGAAAACTTTGTTTAAGGATGCACATAATGTCGGCAACGGCGGCGCTCACAGCGCCCCAGCCGCCGCACGGGATTTTGATTTTGATTTCCGGCCACCGTAGGCGCGGGCTTGCGGACGGCGAGCAATGGGTAGCTCGCTGTCCGACCGTCCGGTAATTGTCCGGACCGAGCCCAAGTCGTCAACGGCGCGCACTGTTCCCGCGCGCCTCAAGAAGTTGTCAGTGACCGTAGGGGCTCAGCCGGGTCGAAGCCTACTGGGGGCCAGGGTTATCCGAAAGGGAGCTCGAGCCCCGGTATGAAGGCTAGAAGGAACGGGGTGGGTCTTTTAGTCAGTAAGAGTCTGACACTATCTCCCGCTCCGCCCAAGGGGGATGTCATTTGGATGATTAAACCCACCGAAAAAAAAATGCACGTAATGTCAAGTTAAAAAAAAAAACAAAATAAACCAATTCATATTTATTTTATTAAACTCTTCATCAATTTACATTAAGTACAAAATCGTACCTGACATAATTATTATTATATTAACATCACCAACATTATTTTACTTGTTATAAACTAGAGATGCGCCGAATAGTGGTTTCCCCGAATAACCGAATACTGAATAATATTCGGTTAAACTTTTACCGAACCGAATATACTAGCGGATAATTTGGTGTGTTCCATTTTTTCGATATGATTTTGGATATGGTTCCGTCACCAGTGGCTGGTCTACCATCGATTGCCAGGTCATCATCAGTTTTAATATTGCAACAAACACAAAGTGTGATATTAAAGGCCCCGAAAACAAAACATATGGTTATCTAATAAATATGATTGTTAAAATATGGGATTTCTTTAATTTATTTTGCTATAAAGACTGATTTTAATGATCCATTAAATCGAATATATTCGGCATTTCAACCGAATGATCAAAATTTTGCCGAAAAATAAATAAAAATATTCGGCGCATCTCTAAAAATACAAATACCGGCACGAATCTTGAGCGCTCGTCGAAAGATTCAGGATCAATTTGTGCATCATACACACCGAGCCAATGACTGTAACTACAAAGATGTACTCCCAGCTCCCGGGTCTCACTTAATACCACTAAAGAGACCCAAAACTTCACTTCTCATTCAAGTCTGCGCGATTTCAAGTTCAAGTAAGCGCTCAAGATCCGTGCCGGTATTTGTACAAAAATATACAACAGTTCTATTACAAATGTCTTAAACAATTTGGAATAAGGCATATAAGACAATATCGTATAACAACTTATTATAAAAATTATTTATTGCTAATAGTAGAGGATACGGTTAAGAACGACCTTCACCGGTTTGTTTAATGGATTAAACGTATTTTATGATAAATTTAGTATATTAAATAATATAACGCGGATGGGTTGCCTGAGAAATTCCTGGCCAAACAATTTTTTTTTTTTAAATTATCCGATGTGTTTAACGAATAAATTTAATACTAACCGAAAAAGTGAAGCCTTTAGAACATAAAAATGTTGGGTTGCCTATTTGTTTCCTGGCATAACTATGGCTTGCCAGGTATAAACAGGTATGTATAAACAGGTGTGTTTATTTTGATATACAACAAACGCTGTTTCATTACGAATACGATGTTATAGTGTTGTCTGCAAAAAAATCTGGTATGAATAACGGTCGTGCATTTTTATAAAAAAAAAAAATTCAATATTTAATTAATAATAGTCTGGCCAGGAATTTCTTAGGCAACCCGCCCGCGTTATATTATTTAATACATTAAATTTATCATAAAATATGTTTCATCCATTAAACAGACCGGTGAAGGTCGTTCTTAATCGGATCTTAGACTATAAAAGACATGGCAAATCATGATTCATGAGATTACAGCCTGGTGACAGACAGACAGACGGACAGTAGTCTTAGTAATTAGGTCCCGATTTTAACCATTGGCTACAGAACCCTAAAAAGACCTTAACTCTTCAACCACTTGCGTCGAATTTGACCGATGAGAGCTTTCGCGTCCTATTCGCCAGTGTCGTCCTATTCGCCAGTGTTAGCGACCGTATCGTCTAGCTCTTCAATCTCCATAGGTGACGGAAGAGCTGATGAGATGGTCGTGGATGTGCGACGTAGGCGGTCAAAAGGTATAATACATTTCAAAAGTATGACTTGGAATGGTATTCTAACTTCGTTGTTCGCAATTTCGACAGTTATTTCAAATTCTGAATTCCAATATGATATGCTGCTGTATATCTTGAATAATTCGACTGTCCCTAGGTAAACTATCGAAAGTGAAAAAGCTTACTTTGCAGGTGAGCTATTTGAAGTATATCTTATAAATAAGTAACTTTAACGTTTAACGTTTTTAATAACTTATTTTATATTTTTCCATTTGAACTATTTGTTATGTATTTGTTTATTGTGCAAACCTACCACAGTGTTGTCTTTTTTAACCCAAAGGTTGACTGGTAGAGAATGCCTTGTGGCATTAAGTCCGCCTATGTACCACTATTGTACATGAAGTTTAAATAAATAAATAAATAACTTTATAATTAATTCAAATGTAATTATTTTTAATGACTATATCTGTATACACCGTTAAATTTTGATCGTTTTAATCTTGTGGAGGGTTGATCCTCTACATGAAACACTATCGATTTGTAAAGATAAAATTAAAAAATAAAGTACCTTTTTTTTTAAACTCGTATTAATTTACGCATGTACAAAATTAATTTCTTTAAGAAAACGTCAGCAGAGCGAGTCCAATGACCTGTAGGTAGTTTGTACGCAACTCCGACTACTACCTACAGGTCATTGGACTCGCTCAGCTGATCAAAATTTAACGGTGTATATTTAAATTTAGATTCATATGTTGGGTTTAAGAATCGTTAAAGGAAAATATTTTTTATCAAGCTAGCTAGATTATTAGCTTAATGCTTAAAACAGAAACAAAAAATAATGCAAAATTCATACATCCACACCTCAACAAAAAAGTTTTAAGATTGAATAGAGCCGGTCTGCGCCTGGTGACGGGGACCATCACCGGACACTGCACACTGAATAAGCACCTCCACACAATAGGCATCACAGACAGTCCTCTGTGCAGAGCATGCTTGGAGGGGGAGAAAAAATGCAGCACGGCGTGACGTCACACGTAACTTTAATGGGCTATATCTTTGTCATTTTTGGTTTAATTTACAAATAAAAAAATACGTGTCCTTTATTTTTGAATAATCTAAAAGACGGACTAATTACATTTTTTACGGCAACTAGCCTATTGCGGAAACCATACTCAGACACAGACATAATGCAAAATTTCAGATTCGATAGTTTACGGTTAGTAGGGACAGTCGAAATCTACGTATGGATGGCTGTGAGACCGTCATCTCCTAGTCCAGGGCTGAATGTGGTCGTATGCGAGCCTGTGTGGATGTCTACCGGCCGCAGCCGCCGCCGCCACACTTGGACTTCTTGGGCGGCCGGTAGGAAGACGTCGACGCGCCCGCGCTCAGTGGCATGTAGTCTGTTGAGAGATAAACTAGTGTTATTTCTAATTACACAAAAATCATCATGATGATCATATCAGCCTAGAGATATCCATTGTTGGATATGTCCATTTATGTACTTGGACACGGACATTATAGCGACGCTTGGGAGAGGCCCAAGCCTCCCCCCCCCCCCCCCAATAGTCTAAGATCCGATTAAGAACGACCTTCACCGGTCTGTTTAATGGATGAAACTTATTTTATGATAAATTTAGTGTATTAAATTATATAACGCGGGTGGGTTGCCTAAGAAATTCCTGGCCAGACTATTATTAATTAAAAATTGAAAATAGATTTTTTTTTAGAAAAATGCACAACCGTTATTCATACTAGATTTTTTTGCAAACAACCCTATATCATCGTATTCGTAATGAAACAGCGTTTATTTTGATATAGAATTTGTTGTATATCAAAATAAACACAATTTATACATACCTGTTTATACCTGGTAACCCATAGTTATGCCAGAAAACAAATAGGCAACCCAACATTTATGTTCTAAAGGCTTCATACTTTCGGTTAGTATTAAATTTACTCGTTAAACACACCGGTACACCTTTAAAAAAAAAAAAATGTTTGGCCAGGAATTTCTTAGGCAACCCACCCTTGTTTTATTATTTAATATACTTAATTTATCATAAAATACGTTTCATCCATTAAACAGACCGGTGAAGGTCGTTCTTAATCGTATCCTCTAATACAAGTGTCGCCATAATTACAGGTCCTGTGTGTCTCGCATCCATCGGATTCCCACGACCCTCACCAACCTCAAGGACCGACCAATAACCAAGGCTGGATAAGGCCAAAGCTAGCAACCATTTATAAGTGCAGTAACAGTGAGACGAGTCGATGGTCTCATCGTAGTGAAACAGTGTTGCTAGTAGCGTAGAAAAAGACAATAATTACAAGGTATTTTATATTAATCTGTTTACATGTGTGAGTATTTTAGTTATTAAGGGCCAAGCGCCCGAAAAGTGCCATAAAACAGTGATTTTCTGACGCCTACTCCTCCGTAACGGCTAGGTCAATTGGTTTGAAAAAAATATATGTTTATTATAGATTCATGAGCAATAATATCAACATTTGATTTTTTCGTGCAATTAATACTTTTGTCAAAAAAAAAAATTAGCAATTTCGCAACTTTTCCCTACTCCTTCGAAACGACTTGGACCTTTAGAAACATTTTTACACATAAAAATTGGTGGTTAAATATTCTTCAAAGTGAACATTGCTTATGTAAATCAATCAGTATCTCGCAGAGAAAATGGATTTTAAGCGCTTTCCGGGCACTGCTGGCCGCAAATAAATGCACAGATTTGCGTACTGCCGCCTAGGCGAGTGCGAGAGTTGCGTTCACATAACTTCGGTCAGATGGTTCAAGGGACTATACGCCTTAGTGTAATTGTGTGAAACAACTGATGGACTCAAATAATTTTGGTGACAAATAACTAATCTTTTCGTCAATTCGGGTTCACTGCAGTCACTGGCCTGTTCACAATCTCGCGTGAACAAGAGCAGTCAAGAAGTTTTGGGGAGAATTCAAAACCAGGGCTGATTCGAGCAAGATGCGGACTTGAATGTAATTCACAATGGCGATTATCTGTGTTTTTTTTTTTATAATGGATAGGCTCGCGTTTGACCACTATCTCACCTGATGGTAAGCGATGAAGAGGCCGACAATGGCACACGCTTGCCTAGAAGCAATCTATTCACTCTCTTATAGCTATTAAGAAACACAGACTCCGGCAGGGAATTCCACTCATTAGCTGTACGCATAATGAATGTGTTCCCAAAACGATTTGTGCGTGTAGGTGGGATATCCACCATGTACCGGTGGCGCAACGCCGTACGTCTTGTGGTCCGATGATGGAACGGACTTGGCGGAATTAGATTGTGTAACTCCAGTGTACACTCACCGAAATGTAAACGATAGAAAACAGACAGGCTATGTATGGTACAATTGCCGGCGTCAGAGTGGGGGATCGCTTTGCGCATTCCATACATTGGCGAGCCAATCCTCTTCGTTGTTAGATACATGCAGCAACGCAGGGAACGAATCACGAGTGACGTCTATGACAAGATGGCGCTACGAGCCAATCACTGACACTCTCCGCCCCCGCGTCTCACGTCGCACCACTAAAGAGACCGTATTTGACTTCTACGCAAATTGAAGCCAGCGCTCAAGATCCGTTTCGGCAATTGTATGTAGGCTGTGTATCAGCAGGGTAGTCAGTTAGGAAACACCGGCCTCATCTAGCTTTAATTGACGAAAAAAAAAATTGACGTGTAAAAGTGTTTTTATAAATGATAAATGATAAATGATATTTATTTTGTAAATAGGTTTAAAAAACACTTTTACACTTCAATTTTTTTTTTTCGTCATTTTATTCTAGATGAGGCCGGTGTTTCCTATCTGACTACCCTGAGAAGAAACACCGAAACAAACTCAGGGGTCAATGTCTCTTTTAAAGTCCATACAGTAAATATGTAATGGTCAAATCACATGAGAACCATGCAGATTTGTCTGAGATGGTCTTTTGAAGAAAGAACCATACAGATTTGAGTGGACCTGTCCAATCAGTGTAAGCATTTGTCAGTATTCGAAAAGCTCAACTTAGGACTACTAAGGAGCTCTACGACTTGACGAACAATACCAAAGAAAGGACATTTGGGTAGGCCGCAGAAAACACTCAAATTGCCAGACATACGTTAAAATTACTGAAAAGAAAAGAAAAAGCAATCAACATAGTCCTCACATTTACAATAATATAAGCAAATTGATAATTTACAAAATATTTAGAAAAGTAAATATTTATGTCAAAGAAAAAAAAAAATACTTTAAGTACTTAAAATGTATACATGTCATTTTGTAAAATAAAAATAATCTCCAATGTCAAAATGTGAAAAAAAAACAAATAAAATAAAAAGAAAAAGCACATTTGAAAATAAAAATAATTAAAAAAATACAAAAGATGAAAAATAAAAATGACAACAGTTGTAGTAAGTAGGTACTGGAGCAGGTCAATCCCAAGCCTTTTCGTCCTGAATATAGTCTTTTATAGTGTAAAAAGCCTTTTGACAAAGTTTACGTTTTACAAATGATTTGAACTTATTAAGGCTATTACATATAAAACCTACTTGCAAAATAAAGATCATTTATCATTTATCTAGTAGCGTGAGTACGTACCGTCGCCCTGGTCCCCGCTGCCGAGGCGCTGCCCGCCGGCCGCGGCGCCGTACTTCTTCAGCCGCTCCGCTAGCTCCTGCCGCTTGCGCTCCTCACGCTGCCACACAAGTAAACACGTCATAAAAGGTTCATTCAAGGTCAGCCGCAGTTAAACGGCAACAATCAACAATTTTCTAATGAGGATCTATCACATAATGCCAAATGCAATTTTTACTAAGTACGTCGTATGTGTAGTATTGTACTGAGCATTATTTTTTAAATTATTAAAATCCTTCACGAAATGGTGGGTTTATTAAAGTTCTTCTCAACGGCTACTTAGAAACGCGCGCTCTCGCTGGAATGTTTAAGATGACGTCATTTATCATGATCCGTGCGACGAACGCCGACAGATGACGTCACAGCGAATCGCTTCGTTCTCGCGTGCGTTTTTTTTTGACGCTAAAAGTTTGCCATCAAAATCATGACTGACCCTCATTGTGACCACAGCTAAGGTATGGAATTCTCTGCCGGAGTCTGCACTTCCTGATAGCTACCACCTAGAGGTATTTAAGTCAAGAGTGAATAGGTTACTTCTAGGCAAGCGTGCTCCATAGTCGGCCACATCATCGCTTACTATCAGGTGAGATTGTGGTCAAACGCGAGCCGTACCAAAAAAAAAAATTACGTAGATCTTAGGCGTCGACCGTTGTCCCCATAAACGAAGATTAGTATTAAGATTCCGGGATTGCGGTTGGTTTCAGACCTCGTGACTTAAGTGGTTGTAGCTGTCAGAAAACAGACTCTAGCAGGGAATATGAATGAAAATAATTGTAATTAATTTGATGTATGGAATACTCAGTACAATAATTATTAATGTATGAAATTGTAATAATTTGTCTGTAATGTTTGTTGTAACAATCAATTAATTTGTATAATGCATGCAGTATACACAATATAAATGTTGCTGTGCCCTTCCGGGGTCCATGTTTGAGACAATATAATTATGTAACAACTATTTACAACATGTGTGCAAATAAATAAATATATTTTGTAATTAATCACGTCCGGGACTGCAGCGAAGAGACATAACAATACATGTCCGTACCTCTCTCTGCTGCTCTAGCGCTCTGTGCGACGCCTCCAGGAGCCTCTGCTGCTGCAGCTCGCGCGCGCGCTGCACCGCCTCCATGCGTGCCAGCGCCACGTCCGGGTCTGCAGCGAAGAGACATAACAATACATGTCCGTACCTCTCTCTGCTGCTCTAGCGCTCTGTGCGACGCCTCCAGGAGCCTCTGCTGCTGCAGCTCGCGCGCGCGCTGCACCGCCTCCATGCGTGCCAGCGCCACGTCCGGGTCTGCAGCGAAGAGACATAACAATACATGTCCGTACCTCTCTCTGCTGCTCTAGCGCTCTGTGCGACGCCTCCAGGAGCCTCTGCTGCTGCAGCTCGCGCGCGCGCTGCACCGCCTCCATGCGTGCCAGCGCCACGTCCGGGTCTGCAGCGAAGAGACATAACAATACATGTCCGTACCTCTCTCTGCTGCTCTAGCGCTCTGTGCGACGCCTCCAGAAGCCTCTGCTGCTGCAGCTCGCGCGCGCGCTGCACCGCCTCCATGCGTGCCAGCGCCACGTCCGGGTCTGCAGCGAAGAGACATAACAATACATGTCCGTACCTCTCTTTGCTGCTCTAGCGCTCTGTGCGACGCCTCCAGGAGCCTCTGCTGCTGCAGCTCGGGTGCGCGCTGCACTGCCTCCATGCGTGCCAGCGCCACGTCCGGGTCTGCAGCGAAGAGACATAACAATACATGTCCGTACCTCTCTCTGCTGCTCTAGCGCTCTGTGCGACGCCTCCAGGAGCTTCTGCTGCTGCAGCTCGCGCGCGCGCTGCACCGCCTCCATGCGTGCCAGCGCCACGTCCGGGTCTGCAGCGACATGGCCACCATGTTACAAGACAATACAGTAGGATAGGAAGCTACACTCATTCTTATTTGTGAATGTTCTTGGCATGGATATAAAGGTATCCAAACCAAAAACATAAGCAAAACATATATCTATTCTATACTTATAATAAATTTGTAGAAGTGAAAATTCTGTACATTGAAAATTTCAAAAAAATAAATGGCAGGTGGACTACTATACCGACACCGAACCCAAAAAAGTGATTAAAATTTTTTTTATCTGTCTGTCTGTCTGTTTGTTCAGGCATCACGCAAAAACTACCGGTTCGATTACGATGAAACTTGATATGATTATTCTTTAATATCCTGGGCAGTATATACAATAAAAACCAAACTTAATTTTGCGTTTCGATCCCTAGACCCGATTACTGTACCGACCGCAAATAATAAGTTTGTTGTAGGTTACGTCACCCACAGTGGAGTTCACTAAGGGGCGCTGCACACGGCTAAGATCCATACTTCCATACTAATATTGTAAATGGGAAAGTGTATGTGTGTGTTTGTTTGTCCGTCTTTTACAGCAAAACGGAGCGACGAATTGACGTGATATTTTAAGTGGAGATAGTTGAAGGGATGGAGAGTGACATAGGCTACTTTTTGTCTCTTTCTAACCCCCCACAGAAAGGGGAACCGTGTTACCCCGAATTTAACGCGAGCGAAGCCGCGGGCAAAAACTAGTAATTAATAAAATTCTCATAATCGTTTGTATAGGTGTACCTGAGAAAAGCTTTTTAAGCTTAAAAAAAAAACACATATTAAAGTGATGAAGCAAGGTCACGATGGTGGGAAAAAATCATCCAATGACAACCCCCGCTCTTGGGCGGAGCGGGAGATAGTGTCACTCTTACTGACTAAAAGACCCACCCCGTTACTTCTAGCCTTCATACCGGGGCTCGAGCTCCCATTCGGATAACCCTGGCCCGAGTAGGCTTCGACCCGGCTGGGTCCCTGCTGTTGCTGACAACTCCTTGAGGCGCGCGGGAACAGTGCGCGCCGCCGACGACTTGGGCTTGGTACGGACAGTTACCCATTGCTGACTGTCCGCAAGCCCACGCCTACGGTGGCCGGAAATCGGGATCAGAATCCCAGCGGCGGCGGCGAGGACGCCGTTGCCTGATGCGTTCGGCCTCCTCCTTTGCGAGCATAAGGTCACGACCCTCAGCATTGAAGAATAAGACGCAAGGAGTAGGAAGTTGGGAAAAGGATCAACAGATGAATCTATAGAAAGCTGACAGAATGTAACACGCGCTCACTCTTGTGGTACTCAGCATCCTCGCGGGCTTGTCGCCACTTGTGCAGCGCGGGGCGCAGCCTGTGCGCGGCGTACAGCGCGGCCGCCGCGCCGCCCACCAGGAACCAGCCGTACGACGCCACGAACTGAAGCACTGAAATGTTTAACAAAAATTATTTAACAGAATAAACTATTGATGATATTGATAATCTATAATATAAAAATGAATCGCAAAATGTGTTGGTAAGCGCATAACTCAACAACGCCTGGACCGATTTCGCAAATTTTTTTTTTGTTGTGTTCGTTATTATGAGGAGAAGGTTCTTATGGAAAAAAAAAATTAAAATTAGGGTAGTGTAGGGTAGAGTAGGGTAGAGTAGGGTAGTGTAGGGTAGTGTAGGGTAGAGTAAGGTAGAGGAGGGTAGAGTAGGGTAGAGTAAAGTAGGGTAGGGTAGAGTAGGGTAGAGCAGGGTAGAGTAGGGTAGAGTAGAGTAGAGTAGGGTAGGGTAGAGTAGGGTAGAGTAGGGTAGAGTAGGGTAGAGTAGGGTAGAGTAGAGTAGAGTAGGGTAGGGTAGAGTAGGGTAGAGTAGGGTATAGTAGGGTAGAGTAGGGTATAGTAGGCTGAAGTAGGGAAGAGCGGGAGCGAAGCCGCGCGGGCAAAAGCTAGTAAATAATAATAATATTCCACAACTATCACACATCGCCGTCTAGTCCCAAGCTAAGCAGAGCTTGTGTTATGGGTACTAGACAACTGATAAACATACTTATATATTTCTAAATACATACATATTATAGATAAATTACACCCAGACACAGAACAAATGATCGTGCTCATCACACAAACATTTGTCCTGGGTGGGAATCGAACCCACGACCTCCGGCATAGCAGTCAGGGTCACTAACCACTTGACCAACAGGGCTGTCAAAATGTAAGAAATATAAACAACTAGCTTTTTCCTGTGACTTCGCCGAATAAAGTAGCTTTCTATCGGTGAAAAAATTTTAGCAATCGGACCAGCACTTCCAGAGATTACCTCCTACAAACAAAAAAACAAACTTCACCTCTTTATTATATATTAGTACTAGCTGTACCCGCGCGGCTTCGCTCCCGCTCTTCCCTACTTCAGACTACTATACCCTACTCTACCCTACTCTACCCTACTCTACCCTACTTTACCCTACCCTACTCTACTCTACTCTACCCTACTCTACCCTACTCTACCCTACTCTACCCTACTCTACCCTACTCTACCCTACTCTACCCTACCCTACTCTACTCTACCCTACTCTACCTTACTCTACCCTACTCTACCCTACTCTACCCTACTCTACCCTACTCTACCCTACTCTACCCTACCCTACTCTACTCTACCCTACTCTACCCTCCTCTACCTTACTCTACCCTACACTACCCTACTCTACCCTACACTACCCTAATTTTCATTTTTTTTCTCCATAAGAACCTTCTCCTCATAATAACGAACACAACAAAAAAAAAATAGCGAAATCGGTCCAGGCGTTGTTGAGTTATGCGCTTACCAACACATTTTGCGATTCATTTTTATATTATAGATAAAGGGTCTTGACAGACAGACAGACAGACGGACTACAAAGTGAATATATAGGGTGACTGGTAATTAGTGTACGATACTTAAACACGTGATTGTGCTCAAGATAACCAACAACTTTTACTATTGTAACAAACCTGAAATCGCGAAAAAAAAGTCAGCTGTTCAGTACATTTATGTTTGCCTAATGTACTGAACAGCTGATATTTTTTTCTCGCGATTTCGGCTTTGTTCCCTTAATAAAAATTGTTGGTTATCATGAGCACAATCACGTGTTTAAGTATCGTACACTAATTGCCAGTCACCCTATATAAGAGTTCCGTTTTGTCCTTTTGAGGTATAGAACCCTAAAAAATGATGTGAAAATGTATGATTTCCTTGAGCGAGTCCTCCTCGACCATTTCAACAATATTATTCCCAATATAAATACCCAGTCACAACTGATACAATAGATTTTGTCAGTGGAGTTCATCTAAAAAATTGCCTAAAAATTTTATCTAAAAATGTTTACAACTGGCTGGCTGGCTTTGTTTATTTACCTAAACCAATGTAAATAAAAAATTAGGTAATAAACTAAATTAATCTTTGTATGTCTTTTGTACGATTTATTTATATGTATACATCTATACATATTAATAAAATTGGAGTGTCTGTTTGTAAAAGTGAGTTTGTTTGTTTGTTACATCTTCACACCTAAATGGCAAAACCGATTTTGATGAATTTTGGTACAGAGATAGTTGGGGCCCTGGAGACAGACATAGGCTATTTTGTTTATAAAAAAAAGTGAGAAAAGGGGAGAAAGAGGGAAGGTCTTTTATGTACGCGGGCGAAGCCGCGGGCAAAAGCTAGTATTGAAATAACTGCTTTTTACTACATGCATATGAATATAATATACGGTACATACAACAAAAATAACATTTTTTTAAATTTTTGTCCGTCTGTCTGTCTATCTGTTTGTCCGGGCTAATCTCTGAAATGGCTGGACTGATTTTGACGTGACTTTTTTCGGCAGGCAACTGATGTATATAAGGAGTAACATAGGACTATTTTTATTTTAGAAGAAATAAATTAAAAATCCTGTAGTCCACGCGAACGAAGTCGCGGGCACAGCTAGTTTTAAATAAAAAGACATATCAAGATTGTTTACATTTAGTTACCTACCTAAACAGATAGATTATAAGTCTCTTTCAGCTATTTAGAAATTTTCCTGTTGCCTTTCTACAAATAATTTAATGTTATACAGCAGCAATTTAATATTAGCAGCATCTATCAAAATCATTTTGAAAGTGAGCCATACCCATATTGGTTAATATCAAATAAACTTTTGTAAATTTTTTTTCAATACATTGCATTACATTACAAAACAGTATTGAACATCGTGTTTATTGTAGGAACATGATTCATACTGAAACAATAAGAAATCAGCACACCCTTAAATACATGTATCTTGATTATTTAAACATTATGAATTGTATTACTGAGTTCTGCACTCAATTCAACTACACCTGATCAAATTGAGACAATTTCTAAAAAAATTTAATCAAACTCAGATTTGAATTAAATCCATTAAAACTAATATGAACTATATAATGGCATTGACTAATATTCTAGTGATAGACAACCACATTCATGGAAACTATTTGTCAAAATACTGAAAAGTTCAAACAAAAGTTCGCTGCAGCGCTACATTGGCATTATGTCATCTAACAGAACTATTAATTCATTAAACCCCAAGCGAACGCCGGCGTTCACGCACCCATTGTCTTTCTATTGTGTCTGTAATTTCCACGATTGAAAAGTTAAAACATACAATGCTAAGATAGCTTTTAGAGGATAATTTTTTCGCAACCACAATGTCTTAAGCGCCATGAATTTCGTGGCACTTACGCGTTTCGTCCAACATAGTGTAATGTTAAAAGGTGTACAGATACTTTACACCTGAGTAAATTGAAGTGAGTATTCAGCACGCGTAATCTAGTGCGTAGTACATATTATATCAATGGATAATGGCGACCAGAATATGAAATTCCAATTAGGGATGTTTGGATATGAAATTTCGGATACGGATTGGATACGGATATAGAAATGATTATTATAACGGATACGGATATGAAATTATTTCGGATTATCCGTTAGTTTCGGATATTAGATTTTTAAGGAATTTCAGAAGTAAAATATAAATAGCTAATAAAATGGTTTTATTTGGTAGGAACAACAGAAGAAAACAAACAATGCGCGCGTGTGTCGGCTGCGGCCCGGCCGATCAACAAAACAACATGTCGTAACGTGTCGCAATTAGGCTCTGCCCCTATCCGATATTATCCGAAACTTTTATTTCGGATTCGGTTATGGATATTATTTTATATTGGATATCCAATAGTTTCGGTTACGGTTATGGAGCTCTCTAACATCCCTGATTCCAATATGATACATAGTAACAAAAGTTTAAAGTAACAAGTCATTGACCGGAATACCACATCAATATTTATGAATATTGATGTGGTATTCCGGTCAATGACACAATTAGTATTAACCTCAATGTTATACTAAATTTGATATCTTTAAGGAAAGCAATTACACAACTTTAATGTACGTAGTTTTATAACATTTGCTCGTAAGTACCTATTCTGATTAAGGAAAAATTCGATTACTAGTAAAAATATGAAATAGCTGTACTCACTGAAGCTTAGTGGGTTGATCATGCTGAGCGTCGACGATTCCTCTTCAGCCATAATCTCTTCCTCGATCAGCGGATCCATGACGACGATAAAACCCTGGTTTCGTACTCAAAACAGGATATTTCACAATATAAAAACACCCACACTGAAACGATACGGTGCTGTGATAAGAAACGTTTCAGTCAGTAGACATATGCAAAAAAATGAGATTCAACGTATTTAAATGCTTGTAAACTAATTAATTAAATTAATTAACCTTTTACTGAAGAAATTCTAGAATATTTTCATAAGAAAACCGCTCAGTTTGCGATAAAATCTACGTCTGTTTGTCACTTCAGTCACCCTTAGTTCCGAATTACGTCAAAAGCGATTATATCGCGAATCCGACCAAATTTAAAAGTCACAAAATTTAAGGACTATTGAGTGGTATTTGTGACGTTGCGCGTTGGTTGGATTCGCGAATTAATCGCTTTTGACGCAATTCGGAACGCGGGGACAGTCACTTCTGATAATCTGTCAAATTCAACTGACACTGACGTTTTTAATTATAAAGCTACGTGGTCTATACGGGATACAAAGCTTTTGAGCGTATGTACTAAGTTTAATAGAATAATTATACAAAATCTTTGACTAAGTTATGTTGCTGAAAACAGGGGCTCTAGTGCGACTTGCCAAAACCATCATGGCTTAAAAATATAGGATGTTGCTATTTATTCTATACATATGACTCCATCTCCCTCAACTGAAACTACTTGACTTCAAAATTTTAGAATGGTAGAAATAAAGAAAGAATAATGTTTGTCCTGTATTTTTTGTTTATATGGTGTACGTGGTGTACGATAAATAATATAATAAACTAGCGGCCCGTCCCGGCTTCGCACGGAATTTGAGATTTAAACTATCCTATCTCTCAAGTTGGATCGAACTGCACATGGTGTGCGAATTTTATTATAATCGGTTAAGTGGTTTAGGAGTCCATTGAGGACAAACATTGTGACACGAGATTTATATATATTAAGATAAATAAATAAAGCTGCAAGCATACTGTTGAATGTATGCAGCACACTGACCTCTATACGCAGCAGCATACTTAGTACCTACTGTAGAACTGAAAGCAGTGGTGAAAAACCGCAACTATGATACTTTATTAAGATTGTGAGATTTTAAATTTCTTAGGGCCAACGATGCGTTAAGCGGGCGCACGCGCAGGTACCCGACGCGTCTTTCGTGTGCGACAGCTCCCATAGCGGAAACTGGACTACAGTACTACCTGCGCAGTATCGCTAGTTCAACTTTAACCATGTGCACGTAGTCGTGGCGATGGAGAACTTTAATTTATTCTTCTTCTTAGCGTATCGATGGAAAAGCTAATTAAATTCCTTGCCTAGCCCAATATTCGGCCACGGCAATGCCGTCCACTTATGCTGTCATTAGATCCCCACGTGAACAGGATGAGAGGTGGGGCATGGTGGTCTCTTTAATTCATTAAACCCCAAGCGAACGCCAACATTCACTCTCATTGTCTTTTTAATGTTCTATATTGTTTCTCTAATTACGGTATTCGAAACTTTTTGTACCTGATATAAACTAGTGCTTGACTGCGATCCCACCTGATGGTAAGTAGTGATGAAATCGATAGTTTTTTAGAGCCTATTCACTCTAGCCTTGATGACACCCAAATTATAATCGGACGGGAAGACCGCAGCACGCAAATTGTTTCAGTCCTTCGATGTTACGCGGTACAAACGACGAGGCGAAACGCTTAGTCTGGACCGTAGAGGTTTCAACAATGTAAGGGTGGATACCAGGGACTCGAACTGTAACCGTAATAAAGTGATTTAAAACTGTTTTTTAAAACAGTTTTAACAGAAAAACACTTTTAAAATGTAACAGATACAATGTTACCGAATGAAACTGTAACCTTTTATGTGTTATGACGTGCAACCGAATCAAACTGTAACCTGTTTATTTGTGTTAATAAGTGTAACTGAAATAATCAGTTTTAGTGTAGCTTTGTAAATTGTAACTTTGGCAACGCTGTGTTTACCTGTTACACTTATTACCACTGTTAACACTTTTATATCTGTTACAGATATGTTAGGGTTACACTTTTGTACGTGTTTTGGGTTAACACATTGAAAACACATTAGTAAGTGTTACATATTTGATTCTGTTACCAATTCAACATGTAACACTTATAATTCTGTAACCTTTATGAAGGTGTTTTTAAGTCCCTGGCGGATACTCTTCGGACGAATCCATCGAATACTGTACTTTAAATAAATAAAACAGCGAAAATTTTCCAAAATATTAATTTAATTCAGTTTGGTATCAACTCGGTGGTGTGACGGACACACCCACACTTGTATATACATAGGTACAATGTACACCTCACGCTAGAACGCTACTTACACTAATGTTACTGTAGCCAACGAGCAGACGGCTGGCTTCGAGCGTGCTTGAGCTAAGGTTGTAGAGAGCTGGCTAGGGCCCACGAGCGTAGCCAGAGGGGGTACCCCCCGGGGGTTTAAGCCCGACAAATATTTTTTTATTAATATTGATATTTTGAATTTTTAAACATTAATATAAAAGTAATTTTTAGCATATTTTTTGCATAGCTCATAAATTGTCACCAAAGCCGGACTGCTGTAACGTATGACGCAATGTAACAGAATGTCCACAGTATGGCCGCGTCGCGCGCTCACCGAGCACACTGCGCGCGCTGACAGAGCAGCTCAACTATGTGAGGAGGTACCATCAAAGACATTTCCGCCTGACCACCGTTAAGTTAATTTTTGCTTGCACTCGAAACGAAAACTTCAAAGAGTTTGGTTTAAACGATTTTTTTTTTTTAAGTGATCGTAGACTTGACCGCGATGGTACATGCGAGGTGAGTACGCGCGCCCACTCCACACACGTCAAAAGCTTCTTGCATGTGACGCTACAGCAGTCTGTCTGTACCCAGCTTAATATAAAATGTTGTCATTACAAAAAAATGTTTGTTGCATATCCACTATTTTACAATTGTTACATTACTTTCTTCAACACGGAGAATTACATAATTACATCAACATCACTGTATTCTAAGTTTTGTCTTGCACACTGGCAACACAGATACCTTTGAGTAAGGAGTAGAGACTACAATGTAAGCTCAGTGTTAGGTGTTGTGTTGCCAGTTCAACAACGACTGTAGGCCTTCGCCACACTTGGCTGAAATTCCGTCGCGGATCTTCCGCGTCGGAACGCCAATACATGTTATTGCATATAACTTACAAATAGCGGGCACACTACGCGGAAGATCGGTCGCTCCATCACGGACGATCGGTTGGTAAATTTGTATGCAATGGCCAGCGCTACACTTGACGGAAATACGGTCGCGGAAGATCCGCGACGGAATTTCGGCCAAGTGTGGCGAAGGCTTTACAGGCACTAGACGCCGCATGCTTGAACTAGCGCGCCAACACAGTTCTGTCAACTAGACGAGGTGCGGGGAGCGGGGCGCAGCGTTCTGATTGGTCGAGACTATTTAGAAATTATTCTGTGACGACCTACATCAGATCTATAAGTCGTTTGTGTTGACAGACATGCGTCGCCTGTTATTAGACGTCGATACTCTGTTCAAAATAACATTAGACACTAATGAAAACCTTTTATTACTGTCTGTTCAACCGATTTTAACTTCTATTTCGTAAGCATAAGGATGGCATTAAAAGCAAAAAAGTGGTTACAATAGCAACTATTCACTACAGCCACCATTTGTCATGCCACCAACGTAATAAAAGTCAAAATCGGTTGAACGGACCGTAATAAAATGTTTTCATAAATTTCTAATGGTATTTTGAACAGAGTATAGTGGCTGTAAGGTCGTTGTAGTTCAATAAGAAAATTATCCAAGCGCACTTAATTTTTACTCACTATTTTACAAATTGCGCTTTAGTCTTGGCAACAATTACACAAAATTGTTAATATTACCCACTTAAATTATAGTGTAGTTTGTGCGTTTGTAATTTGTTCATACATGTACATTGATGGACTCGTTCAAAAATAAAACACCCATTTTGACAATTGCGAAGATAACTTGGAAGGATACTGAAAGAAACAATAAAATAATAATTAGTGGTCCGGTGTAGTAGGAGCTATTTTTGTAGTAGTACGAAATAGCTAGGTACAGACGACAATCTACATACAAAGCGCGCTCGAGCAACGCACACATAGACACCGCTCACGGACACGATATCCGACTTCTGTACCTGTCTATTTTGTGGTAATAGCTACAGTACACCGGGAAAAAATTCGAAGACATGCCACATCCACCAACCCGCACCCGCGTGGTGGATTACGGCCCATTCCGTCCTAGAGAGGAGGCCTGAGTCCCAGCAGTGGGAACATTATAAGGCCGACTATGCTACGCTATGTAAATGTTTGACATTGCCAAAACGGGTCTTTTATTTTTTGACAATTTTAATAATAATTAATAATTGATACATCACCACTGAGGACGCCCCACACGCTCGTCGCATACTCAATATATCACAATGACGAAATAATAATAGATTTATTAATTACATTTTATAAAAATATTCGCATCAATTATCTTAAACGATGTTATCATAAAAATAAAACCCGACTCCGGCATTTCCATTAAATGGTCAAATTATAAAGCCGCGAACAGATATCGCGAGGCATGCGTCGCGAATGGTTCGCCTCGCATGCCTCGGGCTGTGTGGACGTGTGTGCTCACAGTGAGCACTCGCGTCTTACGATCGTTGCGAACGCCGCCTCAGTACGAGCCGTGCGCTCCATGTGGACGGGCAGGTGTGGTTTGCGTTTTCTACTGACGAACACTGTGCGTGGTGGTTTGCGTGATTAGCTTGAGCATGTGTCGTTCGGGACGCACGCATAAATTTACCGTCGTATGCCTCAGGTTGAGGCATGCGTGACGAACCATTCGCGGCGCACGCCTCGCGATGTCCGTACGCGGCTTTAGATTATTATAAAAAAAAAAGTCATAGATTATTACAATTATGGCTAGATGTTATAAAAATACTACTGACCTACGAATTCGATCTTATATTCTTAAGTTACAACATAACACTAACATATAAATTGATCTAACATATACTAAGTAAGATGGCGGCCGCTACCGACCAATCGGAACACGTTTGACATCGACACGAAGATAAAATGCCTCCTACGCATAAATATCAAATATACACACTAAAATTTTATCCAAATGGGTAGTTAAGTGACAAACACACATACATAACAATTATACAGGGTTATTTGTAAGATATTGGAACCTCTCAGGATTATGACCTAGACCATGATGTTTAAAGTAAGATTGTTTTAATCTTGTTTCAGTGTGGGTTTTTTTTTCGATGGGAAAAATCATCTTATGACAACCCCCGCTCTTGGGCGGAGCGGGAGATTGTGTCAGACTCTTACTGACTAAAAACCCCATCCCGTTCCTTCAAGCCTTCATACCGGGGCTCGAGCGCCCTTTCGGATAACCCTGGCCCCGGTAGGCTTCGACCCGGCTGGGCCCCTGCTGTTGCTGACAACTCCTTGAGGCGCGCGGGAACAGTGCGCGCCGTCGACGACTTGGGCTTGGTCTGGACAGTTACCGGACAGCGAGCTACCCATTGCTCACTGTCCGCAAGCTCGCGCCTACAGTGGCTGGAAATCGGGATCGGAATCCCGGCGGCGGCGAGAGCGCCGTTGCCTGATGCGGTCGGCCTCCTCCTTAGTGTGGGTAAGAGACCCACAATGAAACAAGATTAAAACAATCTTACTTTGAACGTCATGGTAACCCCGTATGTTAAAACTACAACTTTTGTTTTATGACTTAAAAATTCATCAGTTCATCAGATTTTTATACAAAAATAAAAATATTTAAATTGAACGTTCTAAACATTACGAAATCTATTCAAAGCGAGCGCGCAGCGGGGGTGCTTGATGCGCTTGCGTCGCCTCACACAGACATAGGTAGGTATAGCAAAAAACAGAGTTGAAATGTGTTAGATAGAACAACAAAATCTTGAAGGTTTGTTTTTGGTAAATTAATTATGTTATGTAAAAAGTCATAGAACAAAAGTTGTTGTTTATGATGTTAGTGATACAGTCCTGCATGGATGGTAGTATTTTACGAATAACCCTGTATAAATAAACATTTTACTCAAAAAATATATACGATTTTATGCGTAGAAGACATAAAAATATCTTATTACAGTCACCACGAGAACTGGTCACTGTTTCCGTCTCACTCTATCACCTAACACAAGAAAGAGATAGCATCACTTCGAACTTCAAAACCTTGAGCACTTTTAAAAGGTACATTGACTAAGTAAAAGAAAATTCTACTTAAAATTACAATGATAAGTTCTGATCAAAGTGTTTCGTCACAAATATTCCTAATTGCTAGACGACACGGTCGTCGGGTGAAATGCAATCACTTCGAGAACATGCACAGTATAATATAATACATAGAGGAATAAATAATAATCACACTCAAGATGGGTATCCTATTGTTATTGTACACAAGTAATTTCACAATGGCACGCCATCATTTATGGCGGCAAGTTCTTCCTTTGAGAAATGGCTGGAGAGGTGTTACGGCGTCCTCACCTTGCACATGACGCAGGTCCTCACCGGACTTGGTAAGTTCGGGAGCTTCCTGCACCGGATTCGTGCGGAAGAATGTCAGGGTTCACCAGTGTGTGGTGTGCCCCGCTTGAGCCGAGCATAGCCGCGTCCTCTTGAGGGTGATCGGCAACAATCTCTCGTGCCGGGCCCTGGTACAGGCCATGGTCCGGAGCGAGAAGGAATGGCAGGCGGTCGCCTCCAGTAATGCGAAGGAGGCGACCGCACGCGTGAGGGAACGGACTTCCTCACGCCCCAGCCGCCGAGACCCCGGTCCCGATTTTCAGCCAGCGCAGGCATGGGCTTGCGGATGGCGAGCAACGGGTAGCTCGCCATCCGTAACCATACCTTTACATTATCTGCGCGTCAGACAATAAGTGATTAACAAAATTTTCGTTCTGCAAATTGGGCGTAAGAGAAATCAAAAGGCGCGTAAAACCTTGTCAATACAAGTGTTGACGACATTCACACAGACAAACCCTGTGCGTTAAGTACTCACTCTGACGATTAACTAATATTTACAAATTATTCTTATTTAATTTACATTGTTCTTAATATTATAAGAGGCATAACGGCCCCAAAACAAGAGTTGTTCAAGCCCGAGAAGTCAAAATGGTGAAGAAAAACCGACATGTCGATTCGCTAGTCGTGAGGTAACCGACATGTCGATTCTCTAGTCGTGAGGAAACCGACATGTAGATTCCCTAGTCGTGAGGAAACCGATATGTCGATTCTCTAGTCGTGAGGAAATCGATATATAGATTCCGTAGTCGTGAGGAAACCGACATGTCAATTCTCTAGTCGTGAGGAAACCGACATGTAGATTCCCTAGTCGTGAGGAAACTGACATGTCGATTCTTTGGTCGTGAGGAAACCGACATGTCGATTCTCTGGTCGTGAGGAAACCAACATGTAGATTCCCTAGTCGTGAGGCAACCGACATGCAGATTCCCTAGAACCAAAAGCCACGCTGTGCCCGTGTGGTCCACTCCCTCTCACAGAGAGGAAGATGTCCCAGCAGGCTTGCTGGGGTGGTTTAGTGGTCATTGGCCCTGGCTGCTATGCCGGAGGTCGTGGTGTCGATTCCCACCAAAGAAAAACGTTTATGTGATGAGCACGATCATTTGTTCAGTGTCTGGGTGTAATTAGTCTATATTATGTGTGTATTTAGAAATATACACCGTTAAATTTTGATCGTATTAATCACGTGGAGGGTCGATCCGGTACATGAAACACTATCGATTTGTAACGATAAAATTAAAAAATAAAGTACTTTTTAAAGGTCATTGGACTCGCTCAGCTGACGTTTTCTTAAAGAAATTAATTTCGTACATGCGTGAATTAATACGAGTTTTAAAGAAAAGGTACTTTATTTTTTTATTTTATCTTTACAAATCGATAGTGTTTCATGTACCAGATCGACCCTCCACGGGATTAAAACGATCAAAATTTAGCGGTGTATAAGTATATTTATCAGTTGTCTAATACTCATAGCACAAGCGCTGCTTAGTTTGGGTCTAGGTGGCGTTGTGGAATATCATTACTTCATATAAAAGCCATTCAATAAATGGTCCGTGGCCACATAATGTAAAAAAAAGCGAGAATTTATGTATATATAATAATATAATAATATTCCACAACTATCACACAAACGCCGTCTAGTCCCAAGCTAAGCAGAGCTTGTGTTATGGTTACTAGACAACTGATAAACATACTTATATATTTCTAAATACATACATATTATAGATAAATTACACCCAGACACAGATATGAAAACACACAACAACAGACTGAATGTCAAGAATTTCAAGGAGTCAAAATTCAATTTCTATCATACTTTGTCAGCCTATATATACGAGACATTTCGTAGCTGTCATATTATTATTATTTATTAATCAAATTAATTAATAAATTCCCATATACATACTATACGAAACATCTCGTATTCAGGTATCAGTAAAATAGATCCTACGATATATCCCGTATCTGGCAATTTAAGAAGAATTCATCTACGAAATATCTCGCGGCTGCCATTTAGTGTGTTGCTTTATACGAGATATCTAGAACATCTACGAGATATTTCGTGGCTGGCATTTATTGTGTTGATTTTTGCAAGATATCTCGATCGTTAGGCACCAGCATTATAGGTCCTACGATATATCTCATATGTGGCTACCTGAGAAGAAATCATCTACGAAATATCTCGTGGCTGGCGTTTAGTTGTTGCTTATTGAGTAGTATGTGAGTAACATTGTTCTCTTGGCTAACTGAAGTGAGCAGTCGACGACACATTTCTTCACATTTTAATAATATAACCCCTAGACTAACTTATATATATATATACAAACTTGTAACTTATACATTGTACAATATTTACCAGTTCGTAAACTCACAACTTGCGCTGTACATCTTCCTTACATATTAACTTAAAGTAAACTCGAACAACATTGAGATTTCTTGTATAACAGTTGATATATTACATTCCATTCATTAATAAGATTATACACCGTTAAATTTCAATCGTTTTAATCCCGTGGAGGGTCGATCCGGTACATGAAACACTATCGATTTGATGACCTGTAGTTAGTAGTCGGCGTTGCGTACAAACTATCTACAAGTCATTGAACTCGCTTAGCTGACGTTTTCTTAAAGAAATTAATTTCGTACGTGCCTAAATTAATACGAGTTTTGAAAAAAAAGGAACTTTATTTTTTATTTTATCTTTACAAATCGATAGTGTTTCATGTACCGGATCGACCCTCCACGGGATTAAAACGATTAAAATTTAACTGTGTATATTTTAACAAATCTTTTTTACTGTTTGTACAACTGATTTTGACTTCTATTCCGTAGGCATAAGGATGTTATTAGAAGTAAAAAAAAACTGGGCTAATCTTGAGGTGCGGTAGCATAAAAAAGTGGTTACAATACCAACTATTTACTGCAGCCGCCATTTGTCATGCCACCAACGTAATAAAAGTCAAAATCGCTTGAGCAGATAGTAAAAAAAGGTTTGTGTAAATGTCTAATTTTATTACGAGTGGAATATAATTTAGCATCAACATGAAAGTGATTCTTTGAAACTGAGAGGATGTCATTCATCTGGCTTAGTTTTTGTATCAATATATTTTGTGTCGCAAGGCACTGGGCGCTTATGAGTGCCTTTAAAAAAAAAAATTTTTTCTTTTTTTTTTCTTTCCTTTGATACACTTAGTGATCGGGAAAAACTAATATATAGCATAATCAGCCTTTAATGTTTCAGAAAGATCTCACGGCGTCCATACCTTTCGTATGACGCAGGTCCTCACCGGACTTGGCACGTTCGGGAGGTTCCTGCACAGGATTCGTGCGGAAGTGACGCTCGGATGTCGCCACTGTGCGGAATGCCCGGAGAATACGGTGGAGCACACAGTCGAGGTGTGCCCTGCTTGGGCGGAGCATCGCCGTGCCCTCGTGGGGGCGATCGGCGGCGGAGACCTCTCGCGCAGGGCCTTGCTTCATGCTATGGTCCGGAGCGAGGAGTGGCAGGCGCGAGCCGACGCGTGCGAAGCAGTCATGTGAGCAAAGGAGGAGGCCGACCGCATCAGGCAACAGCGCTCCCGCCGCCGCCGGCATTCCGATCCCGATTTCCGGCCACCGTAGGCACGGGCTTGCGGACAGTGAGCAATGGGTAGCTCGCTGTCCGACCGTCCGGTAACTGTCCGGACCGAGCCCAAGTCGTCGACGGCGCGCACTGTTCTCGCGCACCTCAAGGAGCTGTCAGCAACAGCAGGGGCCCAGCCGGGTCGAAGCCTACTGGGGCCGAAAGGGAGCTCGAGCCCCGGTATGAAGGCTACAAGGGACGGGGTGGGTTTTTAGTCAGTAAGAGTCTGACACTATCTCCCGTTCCGCCCAAGAGCGGCGGTTGTCATTGGATGATTTTCAACACCATAAAGAAAAAAAAACCCTTTAATGTTCCCTCTGCTGGAACTCAGGCCTCCGAGAGGGAATGGGTCATAATCCAACACGCGGGCGCAGTGCGGGTTGGTGAATGTCACATGTCTTTGAATTTTGTTGTTTCCTCACGATGTTTTCCTTCACCATTTTGAGAGCAGTGGTGATGAAATAAATTACACAAAGTAATGCACCTGGCTGTGTTTAAACCTGCGACTTACAATGAACCTACAAAGTCGGAGCCGTTACTATTCGGCCATTACTACTCACAAAACTAATATGCAAATATTACTACTCACAAAACTAATATGCAAATATAAATTGTAGAGAAAATAATTAGGTCAGATGGATGAGACATTATCTCGGTTTTAAGGAACCACGCATGAAGATGCAAAGTTAGTACAAATTCACTCCGGTTTTATTTATAAGTGGTACATTATGTCTGAAGTAGTATCCACCGTTAGCACACACAGCAATGTTGCTACTCCGGCACTGTTGTAGATGAGACGAGTGGCGACTTGACCACAAGTCCATTTTAGAGGGTCACGGCGCGGTGAGCGGTGCCCCCGCTCACTGGGCCGCACTTCGGTCCGCTAGTGGGTGTGCGGTAGCTAGGTAGAGAGCGCGCTCCTGGCGCGGGCCCTGGCTCAGTCGCGCAGCAGGCCGCGCGCCTTGGCCGTGAGCTTGCGCACGCGGCCGCGCGACGAGATGGACACGGCGCCCGGGGCCGCGCTGGGGCCCGCCGACCCGCTCGAGCCCTCCATGTTGCCTGCCACAAGAATACACTATACTGTCACTTATGTATAACACGGTCAACTAACTATTCGAAGAAAACTATTCCAAAAATAAAAAAAGAGACGTGTGGCACTCGGGGACTGCCGCGGTGAAGCTATTGCATAGCATTTCTATCAACTTATGCAATTATAATTATTGGAACGAAGTTCCTTATCGCGCATTGTGAAAGGGGGCTAGACGGAAAAAATTCTCACGAAAAATTGTACCGACACTTTTACTGTCAAAATGTAAATCCAAGATGGCGGCTGCAAGAAATTATCAACTTTTTCGTCATGGGTGTCGTTTTCATGGTTTTCGAGGGTGTTGAAACCGATGGTACTGTCAAAATATAAATCCAAGATGGCGGCTGCAAGAAATTATCAAATTTTCCGTCATGGGTGTCGTTTTCATGGTTTTCGAGGGTGTTGAAACCGATGGTACTGTCAAAATATAAATCCAAGATGGCGGCTGCAAGAAATTATCAAATTTTTCGTCATGGGTGTCGTTTTCATGGTTTTCGAGGGTGTTGAAACCGATAGTACTGTCAAAATGTAAATTCAAGATGGCGGCTGCAAGAAATTATCAACTTTTTCGTCATGGGTGTCGTTTTCATGGTTTTCGAGGGTGTTGAAACCGATGGTACTGTCAAAATGTAAATCCAAGATGGTGGCTGCAAGAAATTATCAAATTTTTCGTCATGGGTGTCGTTTTCATGGTTTCGAAGATGTTGAAATAGTGCTGTCAAAATGTACATAAAATAGGATAGTATTTTTTAGTTATATTGTATTGGCTAGACGGAAAAAATTCTCACGAAAAGTTGTAACTACACTTTTTGCTATAGTAAGCTATTGTAAGCCGTGCGGCGTGCGCATTTTTCTCGGTCTGTCTCTCTCTCTCTCTCTCTTATAGAAAGCAAGCCAGAACGGAACTTAGTTCCATCCGGGTGTCCCTTGACACCTCAGTAGTTTTTTATTTATTTATACAGTATTTTTTTTCCTTTGATATTAATTGAAGTTACACTTTCGCACATTGAATTGATTTTTGTTTGATTGTTCACTCGTTTGTTTTCTTATCGGTCACCACGCTCAAAAAACAAATGAGTGGGGGTGTTAGGTTATTTTCGTTACGGAATTTCTGGATTCGGTCTCCACGCTCAAGGCCCGCGATAGAAGCTATGCAATAGCTTAAAAACTATTAAGAGCCCAGCAAATGTTGCTCGCAATTGCACGTTGACGCGCATTCAGAATTCATTTGCGGAATATAGCCGTCTCTGTTTGTTCGTATTACAATTTATTGTTGATCACTGCTACCGAGTGTACGTACCGTTCCCATTGGTCCGGTGCGCGTGCGCGGCGTGCCCGCGGTGCGGCGCGTGCGCGGCGTGCCCGTTGAAGTAGTTGTGGTCGCTCGTGTGCGGCGCCTGCGCGCTGCCCTCTGCACTCGCACTCTGTGGACGACACAAACAATTTATATAAGTTCACTAGCTTACTACCTTGTACCCCCCCCACCTTCCACTCCTTTTCTTTAGTTACGAATGGTTCAGAAGCCAGGAAATGAGGATCACTCATGATTTTTGTGGAGTATGCAGATTTATAGCTTAAAAAAAAAAAACAGTAAACACTACGAAGAAATTATTTAAATCGGACCAAACATGACGAAGATATTAATTCCAGAAAAGCACAGAGAATGAAGCGACTCGCTGTGACGTCATCTATCATGATCGGTCTCCACCGCGCTATTACAACGGCAGCGCAGTCTGTCGGCGTTTGTCGCACGGATCATGACAGATGACGTCATCGTAAACAGTCTAGCGAGGCACGGGCTTGCGGACGGCGAGCAATGGGTAGCTCGCTGTCCGACCGTCCGATAACTGTCCGGACTGAGCCCAAGTCTTCGACGGCGCGCACTGTTCCCGTGCGCCCCAAGGAGTTGTCAGCAGCAGCAGGGGCTCAGCCAGGTCGAAGTAGGCTGAATTGGGGGCCAGGGTTAGCTCCGAGAGGAAAGCTCGGCTCCGGCACGAAAGGCAAGAAGGAACGGGGTGGGTTTTTTAGTCAGTAAGACTCTGACACTATCTCCCGCTCCGCCCAAGGGCGGGGGATGTCATTTGGATGATGTTTACCCACAAAAAAAACAGTCTAGCGAGAGCGCTCGTTTCGAAGTAGCCGTTCAGAAAAACTTTTTCACGTCGGGGTCACCACTTTAGGAAACACGGTGTGTGTTCACGTGTTCACGGTAATCCCTACTTTGAGTTCTGCTCCTTCTGGATCGAAGTTCTGGAGTCGATGAAAATCGGGTTCCGTTGACCGAATATAATTCGTGTGACACCAGAGAGAGAAGACCGTTCCCCCGAATCAGTGAGCAGTAACTGATTGTTCCTCAGCATACATCACGCGCGTATACAATTTGCTAATTGCTTTACATGTGCCACTACTATTAAAAAAAAAAAAATGCTCAGTAAATTATTACACATACGATGTATTTAGTAAAAAAAATTGAATTTGCTATTATGTCGGTCCTCATTGGACATCAATTTAGTCACTGGGACTCTAAAAGACAAAATTCGAATACATGTAACATTCACCAACCCGCACTGGGCACGCGTGGTGGTTAACGGCCCATTCCCTCACCTAGAGGCCTGAGTCCCAACAGTGGGAACTGTTCCCACTGCTGGGACGCAAAAAGGCTGATTATGACTCCACAAGAGATTAAGATAGACAGTCGCTCCACGTGAACAATTGGTCTCCAGCTACATGCACGACGGTACCTGTTCAGCATGATGCCTCCTGCGGCTGGCCTGGTGCGCGTGGTTTGTGCGCGCGTGGTGGTGGTGCTGCAGCCGCTTGCTGATGGCCGCCACCGAGTCCTCCTCGCTGTCCTCGTTGTACTGGCGCTGGGCGCGCCGAGCGCGGAGCGACACGCCTGCTCCCTGGACGGGAAAGGACCATTCATTCAAAAGACAGTCGAGTCGTCGAGCTCCTTATGTGGTTATCACGCTGCCACGCACCCCGCAACGTAGCACGTGAATCTTAGCACAAAACGTGCTTTCGCGCGTGAGTGCGTAAAAAACCCGTACGATGATGCAGATCTGCACACTTCTCGTGCGTTTTCACGCGCTACGCTGCTTGGTGCGTGGCAGTGTGATAACCACCTTAGTATAGTGTATTCCCGTTAAGAAAATAGTGAGTCATCGTGGTACGCCTCTCGACCAATTTATCGGTCAGACTGGTAGCGACGTACCGAGGTTTGTGCGGTACAGGTGCCGTCGTCGAACATCGTGCGCGGCCGGTACAAGCGGTCGGACTCGTGGAGGGTACTCACAGTGCGTCTCCTGTGCGTCGGCTGCGCGGGCGAGGCGGCGGGCTCGAGGCGCGTGCGGTACAGGTGCAGCGGCGCGTCGTCGTCGGACGAGTAGCGCGGCCGGTACGAGCGGTCGGACTCGTAGCGGCGCGCCGACTCGCCCTCCGAGCCGCTGCTAAGTGACGACGACGAGGACGTGGCCTCCGTGAAGCGCTCACGAGTGCTGCAAGTACAAAACAAGCCGGTTGTAGGCTCCACACTGCTCCTAAACGCCCTCATATGGCACTAGCTTCTACCCGCGTGAGAAAGTAGATTTTTCCTACAAATGGACCCCCATATCATCCTTTTAGGGGGCGAATTTCGGAAAATCCTCTTTTAATACTCGCCTAAGTCATATATAGTCATATAAAAGAGCGAGACAGTAAAATGTCGCTCGGCCGAGACAGTGATGTTAGCGGGTTGTAGGCCGAGCACTCGGCGCTGTGTTTACACGTACCGAGTACTCGGCCGAGAGTACTTTCTCGCCCGTTTACTCGGTACGTGTGATCAAGGCATAAGTGACATCATGTGGCCGAGTGGAGACAGTGCACGTTCAGAGCTGCCGAGTGAGTGACAGACAGTGCGGGGGATGGCCACTCAGCGTAGAAAGTTAGAATGGGTGCCGAACTACTGTCTCGCCACTTTGTTCGGCCAAGCGCTCGCCCGAGCACCCGGCGCTGTGTTTTTTATTATGGATAGGCTCGCGTTTGACTACTATCTACCCTGATGGTAAGCGATGATGTGGCCGACGATGGAGAGCACGCTTGCCTAGAAGCAATCTATTCATTCTTGACTTAAAGACCCCTAGGTTATAGCTATCAGAAAACACAAACTTTGGCAGGGAGTTCCACTTCTTAGCTGTACGCATAATGAATGTGTTCCCAAAACGCTTTGGACGTATGGGTGGGATGTCCACCATGTGCCGGTGGTGCAACGCCGTACGTCTTGTGGTCCGATGATGGAACGGACTTGGCGGAATTAGATTGTGTAACACACTCCCCGAAATGTAAACGATAGAAAACGGACAGGCTAGCAGAGTGACAGGGCAGAATGGAAGAAAAATACGTGTTGTGAGTCTAAATAAGATGGGACGAGGGTATGTAGTATATATATATAGCATGATGTGTCGTAGTTACCGTTTAGCAGGCTTGTTGTGCCTCGGGCGGCTGCGCGCTCGGTAGGCGACACTGGCGCTGCTGTCAGAGCGCACGCGCCGCCGCTTGCGCGCCCGCCGCGCCGCACGCGCCCGGCTGCCGCCGCTCTGCAGGACATATACCAGGGTCAAGCTTACTGTATTACTTCAACATGACCATGGATTCATATCACATCATTTGACCTTTTAACCGCTTGTGTTGGATACCTATATCAGACAAAAACTCGCGCGCTTAGAACGTCTTCACTAAGGCTTTCAGTCTCAATACATTTTCGAGTCCCGGGACTATAAAATCGAGACTTGACCCTGTCCCGTGAATCCCTGAAAAAACGAGACTTTCGAGACTCGTTAAAAAGAAAAATATTTATATTTAAATATTAGGTATTTAGGCAATCAATATAAGATATAATGAAGAACTTTATTAAAAACAGCATTTCCATCTAGTTCTTTTTCTGCCGTGGTGTTAAAGTTGAGTTGTTTTTTGCTTTTTAAAAGTGAGCACACAAAAATCATGATGCATCTAATTTGATTTCAGTACGGTAGGATGTTATTTTGTTATAAAATTAACCTGCGTCAGAAAAAGCCATATTTGCTTCCACGCTGCTACAATGGCTTAAAAGCCAGCCATACAGGATAGGGTGTGCCTGACAAGTTTGTCTGGCACAGTTATACCTGTCAGGTAAGCTTGTGTGGAAACCTGTACAGATGTGCAACACAAGCTCCGGTTTACCTATACAACTCAACCGTACAGGCGAATTTGAAATCTATTTCATATTCTGGAAAACGTTCAACATGTTTTGTAAGTCATATATAGAGTTAAACGCAGAAGTTAATATTTTCACACGGACAGAGTTTCGGCGGAATCTCATGGTGGAATGCGGTTAAATTGCGGGTTGCGACGAAGACTACTGGAGCCATGGGTTGAACGAAGAAAAAGAAGGAACAGAAGTGGGTTTTAGTCAGTACAAGTCTGAAACGCCCTCCCACAACGCCCAAGGGCGGGAGATGTTGAATGTTTAAATACTCCTAGGTCGATCTTGATTTCGCTTGCCTACTAAAAGTAAACTATTCTAGAGAGAATAGATTACTTTTAGGCAAGCGTGCTTTATAATAAGCGACTACTACGACGCTCACCGTTTGGTGAGATAGTGGTCAAACGCGAGGTAAAAAAAAAAACCCGTGAGCTACGCCATTATTCCGTTATGTTTTGGAGTACTTATATTTGCTCGAAAGCTATCAGACGGCTATTCAGTCAGTGATTTACTTAATCTTTCATATTATACTTTTAAAGATAATGTAATAAAGATCCAACTACCTCTCAATAAAATTAAGTAGGATTGTGCAAAAATATAGCAAATACTTGGCTTATAGAGCTGATACTGTTAAAGAGTTTTTCTGGAAATCTAATTTTTGATGGCAAAAATTCAAAACGATATCTGCTGTTAAGTGTTGTATCGTACCATGCAGTATCTAATTTAATAGATTTAAAAATATATACGCAAGTCTCGAAAGTCTCGTCATTCCCGGGATTAGAAGTAAAGTCTCGGGTCTCGAAAAAGAGGAAAAATCGTCGAGACTCCCGGTATTTTCGAGACCGAGACTGACGGGATGAAAGCACTACTAGTCTTCACACTAGCGTTTGTTCAGCGCAGGCGTTGGATAGTTTATCCAACGCCTGCGCTGCGCAGACGCCGCAACAACGCGGCGCCGACTTCGCGTTGTTGCGGCGTTTCTTCTGGAGTCAATTCAGAACAGGCGTTTGCGCTGCGCATACGTTTATCCACCGCGTTTATCCACGCCTACGCAGAACAAACGCTAGTGTGAAGACGCTCTTATTCCGCCTGGGTCGCACAGCCACGACCAAATACTCCATCTCGTCAGCTCTTCTGTCACCTATGGGGATTGAAGAGCTAAACGAGACAGTACCCAGTCGCAACACACGAATCACGCAAACCCTGGCGAATAGGACGCGGAAACGAAAACTCTGTTTGGATCAATTCGACGCGAGCGGTTAAAAGATATAAAATTACGTCTCTGTGAGGTACTATGAATAGAAACACGTAAACGAGTGAATACTGGAATAAAAAACCCAGTCATACATAAATTCTAATTTCACTGTAGACTATTCACGTTAAATAATAGTGACTCATCAATAAAACTGCAGATTAAAAGCGTATTCATACATTAAGCAAACATTTTAATGCATAGTACTTTCAAATATATTATTTTATTTAGTATTATTTTTTAATAACAATCGCGGAATTATCACTATTTTTGCGAGGTATTAATTAATTTTCAAAAATTGTCCGTACTATCTAAAACAAACAGGTCAATCTGAGCACGGCTTTCTAATTTACTGTGATCTGATTGGTAAACGCGCGTTGCGAGCGATGAGTCACTATTTTTTAAAAGTGAATAGACTACTTTTACAAATATGTTTTAATGCGTTTTTATTAAAAATGGTCATATAAAAATCTACTTAAAATAATAATAAACAAGGCTCAAATCATTTTCATAGATTTTGCTCAATGTTGGAAGCACAGATATATATAGGTCTGTTATAATTAGAGGGATCACTCTTGCTTGCACAGCGCCTCCGGGGAACCGATCGCCTGCCAGTAGGTCTCTGTGGACTTGGCACTGACCTCGTAGGTGAGCTCGACCTCATCGTCCTGCAGCTCCTCCTCCACCACCCGGATGTGGTCGTGGTCGCTGCTGGACGAGCCGGCGGCGCCCAAGTGCGGTCGCCCCAGGGAACTGCGGCTCGACGGCGCCTCCGGGGAACCGTTCGCCAGCGAGTAGCTCTCTGTGAGAATACTCAATACGTTACTACATAGCTACAGGCCGGAGGTCGGGGGTTAATGAACTATCAGACCAACAGGCCGGTCACACACACACAACACATAAGACTCTGAAGTATAAATCCTAAAATAGATAAAGTTTACAGTTACCGTCAGCGGCTCGGCTGGTGGAGGGCGCGGGCTCCGCGCTGGCGCTGCTGCTCTTACTCTTCTTCCCCACGCCTTTACCTGCCGACCCAAACGATACTATTGTAGTCTCATAGCGGCGAGGCCGCGTAAGGTTGCCAACTATACTGTCAAGAACAGTATTGTACTGTTTTATACCTACTATATTATACTTTTTACTGATGAACAAATATAAAAGTTTACAAAATACTGTTTTCAGCATCAAAATGCTTAACACTATACTCATTACTCGTGGTCTCGTGTTAGACTTTTAGACCCTAACACATTTTTTTTTGTCAAATATAGAAAAACAGTTCACAGTAATAAACTTTCAGAACGAATCGATTAATCGATCGATTCGATTTAGAGATATTATGGCTAATTATTATTGTTATTATTAATAAATACCCGATATTATTCTATTTCAATAATATAATTATAATTGTATAAAGTTCACATGCCATGCTACAGGCTAAATAGAATTTAAGAATATACTATAATGAAACATGACAAACCATCAAATGCAATTACTCTATTTAAATGTGAATAAAATAATTTTGATTTTGATCGAATGAGCTCATCGTAAAAAATTAAGATTTCGAGATTTTCTTACATACATAGTTACAAGTGAAGCTAATAAAAGCGTGTTAATTAATAAGTTGTGCGAAAAACTCTAAAAATATGTATTCAAAAAATTTAACAAAAAATACTGTTTCAAATTCTTGTCACATAAAAAAAATCTTCATTTCTAGTAAAAAAAAAGTTGGCATCTCTGGGCACACGATGCGTCGCGGCGACGGAGCTTTGTCGTCATCTATGTGGGGACCCACGGTGACTTAACAGCGATACTCTCGCGCGTTTTGTGAACGCGCCACTCTCGCTCGGTATTTTCTTTTTTGTTTAATTTTTACAAGTAAAATGCCCAAAAGGGCTGAAATATCGTCGTCTGTCACCGGTGACGTTATGGCTTCAACTGAACGTGTCGCTACCGATTGGACAACCAAGCTGATCGTGTGCGGTGTATACAGACGAACTACAGATTGGATCAAGCCTGAACTGAAGGACAAAGCCCAAACATCACGACTATAGCGATGCAAACGCGCGACCGTGACGGACGACATCAGTGACGGAAACATTCTTTATACAAAAACTTCATATTTATTACTGAATGGCGTTTGTATCGCGATAGAAGCGCGGTAGTATCACTTTTGCATCGCGACTGTATCGAACCGAACGCGCGACAGCATTGCTACAAAATCGTCGTGGGCGAGGAAACTTACATAGAAATATCTGTGGCATTTCACACAATACTTCACCAACCCGCACTGGGCCCGCGTGGTGGATTACGGCCCATTCCCTCTCCTAGAGAGGAGGCCTGAGTCCCAGCAGTGGGAACATTAACAAGTTTTTAGTAAGATTTTTTTTTCAAAACAAGCTTTCCTAGCACGGTGTAATACTCATATAATTAATACTCGTCAAGACGAATCATACGAGCCCAAACTCGATGGGGTTGTGTCGTTTAACTACCAAGCTCCTATAGCCACCTTCTGGTTCCATCATCAGATCAGCTCCATGTCATGATAATTTTGCAATGTCATCTGATTTACGCATGCATGCAAAATTTCAGCTCAATCAGTAGCCGGGAAGGGGGTCAAATGTAATTTGCAAGATTTGACTACAGACAAACATCGGGACAGGTGAAACTAAATAAAAGCTGGTAAAAAAGATTGAGTTACCCTTTCTAGGCACGTGCAGCGGCGCGTCGCTGTCCCAGGAGTCGCGCGCCTGGTGCTGGCGTGTGTCGGCGAGCTCGGCGCGCGCGTGCACGCGCCGCGACGTGGCCGCCAGCGTCTCCGAGTCCGAGCTGCCCGACTCTCCGTCTGGATGCGCTGTGCCGTTCATTTGTGACGCTGCTGAGAAAAAGATGGCGTATACGTGAATTATGTTTTACAGAATAACTTTATTAATTAACTTTATTATTTGTGTAATTTAGACACATTAGACAGAAGTTGCGCATTAGAAGGTTATTTTAGGATACACTTTGTAAAAAAAGTACTATATACACCGTTAAATTTTAATCGTTTTAATCCCGTGGAGGGTCGATCCGGTACATGAAACACTATCGATTTGTAAAGATAAAATAAAGTATCTTCTTTTCAAAACTTAATTAATTTCTTTAAGAAAACGTCAAGCTGAGCGAGTCCAATGACTTGTAGGTAGTTTGTACGCAACGCCGACAACTACCTACGGGTCATTGGACTCGCTCCGCTGACGTTGTAGCGCGACCACAGCGTCGACAGAGTGTACTCACAGTTCTGCGCAGCACGCCTCGTCCTGCGCGTGGGGCGGCGCGGGGGGCGCGGGGGGCGCCGCGAGCTGGCGGTGTAGCGCGACCACAGCGTCGACAGAGTGTACTCACAGTTCTGCGCAGCACGCCTCGTCCTGCGCGTGGGGCGGCGCGGGGGGCGCGGGGGGCGCCGCGAGCTGGCGGTGTAGCGCGACCACAGCGTCGACAGAGTGTACTCACAGTTCTGCGCAGCACGCCTCGTCCTGCGCGTGGGGCGGCGCGGGGGGCGCGGGGGGCGCCGCGAGCTGGCGGTGTAGCGCGACCACAGCGTCGACAGAGTGTACTCACAGTTCTGCGCAGCACGCCTCGTCCTGCGCGTGGGGCGGCGCGGGGGGCGCAGGGGGCGCGGGGGGCGCCGCGAGCTGGCGGTGTAGCGCGACCACAGCGTCGACAGAGTGTACTCACAGTTCTGCGCAGCACGCCTCGTCCTGCGCGTGGGGCGGCGCGGGGGGCGCGGGGGGCGCCGCGAGCTGGCGGTGTAGCGCGACCACAGCGTCGACAGAGTGTACTCACAGTTCTGCGCAGCACGCCTCGTCCTGCGCGTGGGGCGGCGCGGGGGGCGCTGGGGGCGCGGGGGGCGCCGCGAGCTGGCGGTGTAGCGCGACCACAGCGTCGACAGAGTGTACTCACAGTTCTGCGCAGCACGCCTCGTCCTGCGCGTGGGGCGGCGCGGGGGGCGCGGGGGGCGCCGCGAGCTGGCGGTGTAGCGCGACCACAGCGTCGACAGAGTGTACTCACAGTTCTGCGCAGCACGCCTCGTCCTGCGCGTGGGGCGGCGCGGGGGGCGCGGGGGGCGCCGCGAGCTGGCGGTGTAGCGCGACCACAGCGTCGACAGAGTGTACTCACAGTTCTGCGCAGCACGCCTCGTCCTGCGCGTGGGGCGGCGCGGGGGGCGCGGGGGGCGCCGCGAGCTGGCGGTGTAGCGCGACCACAGCGTCGACAGAGTGTACTCACAGTTCTGCGCAGCACGCCTCGTCCTGCGCGTGGGGCGGCGCGGGGGGCGCGGGGGGCGCCGCGAGCTGGCGGTGTAGCGCGACCACAGCGTCGACAGAGTGTACTCACAGTTCTGCGCAGCACGCCTCGTCCTGCGCGTGGGGCGGCGCGGGGGGCGCGGGGGGCGCCGCGAGCTGGCGGTGTAGCGCGACCACAGCGTCGACAGAGTGTACTCACAGTTCTGCGCAGCACGCCTCGTCCTGCGCGTGGGGCGGCGCGGGGGGCGCGGGGGGCGCCGCGAGCTGGCGGTGTAGCGCGACCACAGCGTCGACAGAGTGTACTCACAGTTCTGCGCAGCACGCCTCGTCCTGCGCGTGGGGCGGCGCGGGGGGCGCGGGGGGCGCCGCGAGCTGGCGGTGTAGCGCGACCACAGCGTCGACAGAGTGTACTCACAGTTCTGCGCAGCACGCCTCGTCCTGCGCGTGGGGCGGCGCGGGGGGCGCGGGGGGCGCCGCGAGCTGGCGGTGTAGCGCGACCACAGCGTCGACAGAGTGTACTCACAGTTCTGCGCAGCACGCCTCGTCCTGCGCGTGGGGCGGCGCGGGGGGCGCAGGGGGCGCGGGGGGCGCCGCGAGCTGGCGGTGTAGCGCGACCACAGCGTCGACAGAGTGTACTCACAGTTCTGCGCAGCACGCCTCGTCCTGCGCGTGGGGCGGCGCGGGGGGCGCGGGGGGCGCCGCGAGCTGGCGGTGTAGCGCGACCACAGCGTCGACAGAGTGTACTCACAGTTCTGCGCAGCACGCCTCGTCCTGCGCGTGGGGCGGCGCGGGGGGCGCGGGGGGCGCCGCGAGCTGGCGGTGTAGCGCGACCACAGCGTCGACAGAGTGTACTCACAGTTCTGCGCAGCACGCCTCGTCCTGCGCGTGGGGCGGCGCGGGGGGCGCGGGGGGCGCCGCGAGCTGGCGGTGTAGCGCGACCACAGCGTCGACAGAGTGTACTCACAGTTCTGCGCAGCACGCCTCGTCCTGCGCGTGGGGCGGCGCGGGGGGCGCGGGGGGCGCCGCGAGCTGGCGGTGTAGCGCGACCACAGCGTCGACAGAGTGTACTCACAGTTCTGCGCAGCACGCCTCGTCCTGCGCGTGGGGCGGCGCGGGGGGCGCGGGGGGCGCCGCGAGCTGGCGGTGTAGCGCGACCACAGCGTCGACAGAGTGTACTCACAGTTCTGCGCAGCACGCCTCGTCCTGCGCGTGGGGCGGCGCGGGGGGCGCGGGGGGCGCCGCGAGCTGGCGGTGTAGCGCGACCACAGCGTCGACAGAGTGTACTCACAGTTCTGCGCAGCACGCCTCGTCCTGCGCGTGGGGCGGCGCGGGGGGCGCGGGGGGCGCCGCGAGCTGGCGGTGTAGCGCGACCACAGCGTCGACAGAGTGTACTCACAGTTCTGCGCAGCACGCCTCGTCCTGCGCGTGGGGCGGCGCGGGGGGCGCGGGGGGCGCCGCGAGCTGGCGGTGTAGCGCGACCACAGCGTCGACAGAGTGTACTCACAGTTCTGCGCAGCACGCCTCGTCCTGCGCGTGGGGCGGCGCGGGGGGCGCGGGGGGCGCCGCGAGCTGGCGGTGTAGCGCGACCACAGCGTCGACAGAGTGTACTCACAGTTCTGCGCAGCACGCCTCGTCCTGCGCGTGGGGCGGCGCGGGGGGCGCGGGGGGCGCCGCGAGCTGGCGGTGTAGCGCGACCACAGCGTCGACAGAGTGTACTCACAGTTCTGCGCAGCACGCCTCGTCCTGCGCGTGGGGCGGCGCGGGGGGCGCGGGGGGCGCCGCGAGCTGGCGGTGTAGCGCGACCACAGCGTCGACAGAGTGTACTCACAGTTCTGCGCAGCACGCCTCGTCCTGCGCGTGGGGCGGCGCGGGGGGCGCGGGGGGCGCCGCGAGCTGGCGGTGTAGCGCGACCACAGCGTCGACAGAGTGTACTCACAGTTCTGCGCAGCACGCCTCGTCCTGCGCGTGGGGCGGCGCGGGGGGCGCGGGGGGCGCCGCGAGCTGGCGGTGTAGCGCGACCACAGCGTCGACAGAGTGTACTCACAGTTCTGCGCAGCACGCCTCGTCCTGCGCGTGGGGCGGCGCGGGGGGCGCGGGGGGCGCCGCGAGCTGGCGGTGTAGCGCGACCACAGCGTCGACAGAGTGTACTCACAGTTCTGCGCAGCACGCCTCGTCCTGCGCGTGGGGCGGCGCGGGGGGCGCCGCGAGCTGGCGGTGTAGCGCGACCACAGCGCCTCGAATAGCGCCGACAGACGCACCGTCATCGAGTAGATCTGGAACCCAACTACTAAATCAATATGATACACTTCAACACGATCGAATTTACTCAGCCATGTACTTTGTAGTGAATTTAAAGACAGGAAGGATAAAGGAAAGAGTGATGCACTGAGGGAGTCATATGTATGTTCAAAGGGGAGGTAGTGGATGGAAACAATACGGTAAGTAAAAATCCTTCAATACGATCACGAAGCAATACGGCGACTAGTGAAGCGTAGCTGCCACGTGCGGACCCAAACCCATAGGCTCGGCGACGGCACTCGGCAGTAGTCTGCCGACAGTTGTACCACAAAATAGCTAGGTACAGAAGACAATCTACATACAAAGCGCGCTCGAGCAACGCACACATAGACACCGCTCACGGACACGATATTTCGGCTCAATGGCCCGGTCGCACTTGTACAGTTCGGCTTCGGCGCAACGTGCTAACGTGTGTCTGTGTGCGATCACCTAGCGTAGGTACAAAAAGTGAAGTACATACATGAGATTGACTTTTGTACCTGTCTATTCAGTGGTTGTACCTACCCGACTCCTCTTGTTGGTGTTGTACAGGCGGCTGTTGGAGAACACGAGCCGCACGTCGCGCGCGAACTGGTCGGCGCGCGAGTACGCGCCCTCCAGCAGCCGCGTGCGCACCGTGCCCAGGTCCATGGGCTCGGCGACCACGAGGCAGTAGTCTATAATATGATAATATAATATCACACAACGCCGTCTAGTCCCAAGCTAAGCACAGCTTGTGTTATTAGTGCTAGACAGCTGATAAACATACTTATATATTTCTAAACACATACATATTATAGACAAATTACAGCAATAATTATTTTCAATTAATGTTAAGATTATTGTCCAGACTAGATAAATATCTATAGACTTGCCAATAAAAGAAAAACAACAAGCGCATATGGAATAAATACATAAATAATAATAATAATCAGAAGTGCGAGTTCGACATTTATTGTGCGTACAACTAAGGCGATTATAACACTGCCACGAACAGTCCAACAGACCGAAAATGCATCCACGCGCGTTCATGCAGATCACGCGCCTACAAGCGGGGACATGTGGACACACGCGCGTGGGAGCGGGCGGGATGCGAGGTATGGCACGCTAAGTCCCGTGATTTTGTATGAAATGAGTCAGAGCCTGCGTGAATTTACAAAACGCACCTACGCGCGTGAGTGCGTAAAAAACCCGCACGATGATGCAGATCTGCACTCCCGCAAGTATGCGTGGCAGCGTGATAATCGCCTAAGCGCTTGCGCACGCTTGAAACAAGACAGTTTTGGACAGACGTGTTTCGAAAGTGCAAGACAGACTTTCTATGCGAAACAAGTCTGTTTAAGACTGTTTTGTCTCAAGTGTGCGCTGGCCTTAAAGAGTGTAATTCCCTATCGGAGTCTGTGTTTCTTGATAAATACAACTTAGAAAGAAGAAATAAAGAAAGAAAACATGTTTATTTGGCACACAATGAACAAAACAAGTATTGAAACATTAATAAAATATAAAACTTAAAACAAAATAAAAGAAATAAAATAAAATAAAAACATACAGCAACATTGTGTCTCACGGTAGTGCCAAATAGGTAAAATAGGTAGGTGGTGGGCTTAGGGATCTTTAAGTCAAGAGTGAATAGGTTACTTCTAGGCAAGCGTGCTCCATCGTCGGCCACATCATCGCTTACTATCAGGTGAGGTAGTGGTCAAACGCGAGACTATCTACAACATTAATTTTAGTATATACGAAACCCAAAACACGTGTCTAATACTTCTACGTAAAGAATGTATGTACAAAATTTCATAACTGTAACATAAAAAGCAAAAAAAAAAAGCATAAAAGTATTGTGTGCTGCGCACTTATCTATGCAAATTATTTTAGTTTGTAAGTTTCAATTCATATAAGATAACTTGGTTTTTGTTGTGCATTTCTTAAGATATCCTCTTTTATAAAATTTCTTGAAGAGATATTAAGGTTTGCTGTAATAAAACCCAATTTTAAAAAAATAAAAAAAAAATAAAAAAAAATAAAAAATAATAATTGGGAATTGGGCTTTCTTACTATATATAATGTGTAAAGTTATGTGCAATAAAAAATATATGAATAAAAAATCACAAAGTTATAAGCTTATTATGTCAGCAAAAATACATTGTCACCGGACCATCCAGGCGACTGAAGGATTGTTTTGCACTTGCTCTCAGTTCACTGGCTCCTAATACTCGCTATGATCTTCCGTGACTTGTGTTGTATTAGTGTCAGTAGTATCTAACTTGTGACCTTTTTTAATAATTTTGGAAAAAAAAAAATAACATCTGATGTTTGTACACTGACAACCCTTAATCTATCTCCTTTCTCTCAGTCCATCCAAAGGTTGTCTGTAAGAGATCGCCCTGTGCGATAAGACCGCCCATTGTGCACTTATTCTTTTAAATGTTTGTCCTGTATTTTTGTTTATTTGGTGTACAATAAAGATTATAATAAATAAATAAATAAATAAAACTATCAGAAACAATTTAGTTACCGATTGTGAACCAACTATATTCAGGTTTTGCATAAACTTTAAATAATGTTGTATAATAAAAAGAGAAAATACGTTCTCATAGGAAATGTGTAGAAAAGAGACGAATAATGAGATGACGACTGTCAGTGGCGAGAAGTACGAAAATGCAAATAAATCAGTGGTTGATGGTAAGATTACCTGGCGCCTGGTCGGGCGAGACGGGCTGGCGGAAGGGCTCCGCGTCGGCGGACGCGGTCAGCTCCGTCAGCACGCTGCCGCACGCTGCTCGCCACGAGTGCTGCGAGCGGGAGCCGCCGCGACGCGACTGTGGGCGAAGATCATCATCATCTTCCTGCCCCGTTTCATTTGGGGTCGGCGCAAAACGTTTTTTTCTTCCATTCAGTTCTGTCACTCGTCACGCTATCAACAACTCCCTTTTCTTTCATATCATTCTTCATACAATTGGACAGCGTTATGTAAGAACGGATTCAGCGACACTAAGAGAGAATTTGAGAAAATGAACGATGTCCATAATGCACAGCGCTTATTTTCTCAAAATCTCTCTAGTGTCGTTTAATCCGTTCTTACATAACGCTGTCCAATTCATCCATCTTTTCTTTGGCCTCCCTCTCCCTCCCCATCCATCCACATGTAAATTCATAACTCTTTTAGCAACATGCGTTTCATCCCTCCTCTTCACATGACCATACCAAGACAAACGATTCCCTTTCAACTTTTCTGTGGACGAAACTCATATAAAAAAAAATCCCTCAGCTTCGCCCGCGTACATAAAATAGCCTGTCACAAAGGAATACAGCAGCTTTCTGTCATCATCATCATCAGCCTTTTTTAATATCTCCACTGCTGGGACTCAGGCCTCCTCTCTAGGAGAGGGGAATGGGCTGTATTCCACGACGCGGGCCCAGTGCGGGTTGGTGAACGCCGGAACAGCTGCTCAATCTCTATCAAGCGCAAGTTCGATCGTGTATGGAGTACTGCTCTCATCTTTGGGATAGGTCAGCCAAATACCAGCTGGATGCACTAGAGTCTATTGAAAAGCGTGCCAAGAAGATCATAGGCAATGATGCTCTTGTGAAGTCAAAACTCCAAAGTCTTGAGCATGGACGCCGAGTTGCTAGCCTGTCTGTTTTCTATCGTTTACACTCCGGGGAGTGTGCACTAGAGTTACACAATTTAACTCCGCCAAGTCCGTTCCATCATCAGACCACAAGACGTACGGCGTTGCGCCACCGGTACATGGTGGACATCCCACCTATACGTACAAAGCGTTTTGGGAGTACATTCATTATGCGTACAGCTAAGGAATGGAATTCCCTGCCGGAGTCTGTGTTTCTTGATAGCTATAACCTAGGGGTCTTTAAATCAAGAGTGAATAGATTGCTTTTAGGCAAGCGTGCTCCATCGTCGGCCACATCATCGCTTCCCATCAGGTGAGATTGCGGTCAAACGCGAGCCTATCCATTATAAAAAAAAAAAACATGTCTTCGAATTTTTGGTTCCAGCACATGCCGGTTTCCTCACAATGTTTTCCTTCACCGTTTTTAGAGCAGTGGTGATGAAATAAATTTCACAAAGTATTGAGCCTGGTTGGGTTTCAACCCGCGACCTACAATTCGTAAGTCGGAGTCATTACCACTCGGCCACCTCTGCTCTCGGCTTTCTATCAGTAAAACAATTTTCGCAATCGGACCAGTACTTTCAGAGATTACCTTCACAACAAAAACAAAACACAAAAACAAAACAAAAAACATAAAAACAAAATTTACTTTTTCCCCAATAGAAAGCTGCTTTATTTCTAAGTGACATAGGTTATATTTTATGTACTCGGGTAAAACCGCGTGCGAAAGCTAATGATAAATAAATTGCCTATTCATTCGAAGACATAGCTTAAAAGACTTAGTATCTAAGCGAAAAATATTAACAAAAAACAATCAAAGAGATTCCGCGCGACGCGCTTTAACGTTTTTTTTCCTATTCACAATTTTTTTTATTGACCCTAGACTGAAGTAGAATTTCATTATATTTGTTATACATTCCACTTAGCTTTCATTTTGTTCCACCGAAACTTATGTAGCGAGTGGACTGTATAATTAAAATTCGGCGCAAGTAGGTACATAAAATGGCTTTATTGAGTCTTTACAAACATTTACGTGAGATTACGTTGCTGTCGTGCACAATCTATTTCATTTCATTTATTTGCATACCGTAATGTGATTAAGGATGTTACAATGAGCTTAAAGCTAAGGTACATTTATGGACTTTATATGGGCAGAGGGCAAAAAATTAATAATTTATTAGAAAGAAAGCAAAAATTTGAATCATATTAAAATAACACATCAAAAAAATTCAAAATCAAATTAATTCATTAGTGGATTGTTTTAGTTTTAAGCGGTCAATTCAATTCAAAAAAACTTCCGGCGATCAAGTACGTCTATCTATAGAGTCTGTGCGGAAAGTAAACCATCGTAGGATTTGAGGGCGCTGCTGTAGATAAATATCGTTTTTGTTATGTAAGCAACATTGTGACGTCATTATAGTGCGACTGTTAAATCTTGATATTTTGAAACTATGTTAGACTAGCTTCTTCCAGCGGCTTCACCCTATAATAAAAATTATCCGATTGGCTGAATTTGCTCACCTAATGAAACTGCAAAGTTATAGCTTATGTGCTATATTATTGCAATGTTTATGGTTAAGTTCATCTGTCTAGTAGTTTTTGCGCGACACATCCATACATACGACTACCTCCATCCATCTTCACAAACTTTCGCATTTATAATATTAGTAGTCTATTTATTGAACTTGCTCACGTGATGAAACTTAGCAAAAATAAAGGTTATAAGCTATATTATTGCAACGTTTATCATTAAATTCATCTGTTTATAAGTTTTTGCGTAATGAGTAACAAACCGTTAATTGTGGCGACACCTGGGGGAGGCCTATGTCGAACAGTGGACATCTTTCGATTGTAATGATGATGAACATTTAAATGCAAACACGAACCGGTAAAGGAAAATAAAACTGCTGTACTGCCTATCTAGGTAGATTCCACCAGCGACCACTTACCCAGTGCCAACGAAAATGGTTCTCACTTTGACTAGGATCGGTCTATTATCACTGACTGGAATATTGTAGCTAACAGCAAGTTTATGTTTACCCTAGTACCTTTCAATCGTGGAAATTAAATACGCAATAGAAAGACAATAGGTGCGCGAACGCCGGCGTTCGCTTGGGGTTTAATGAATTAAATATAAAGGTAAAAATGGAACACACTACCACTTCGCTCACACAGCGGTGATCAGGAGACAACCAGGCTCACACAGCACCTTAGTGAGGCGGCGGATGTGGCTCTGCAGCGGTACCCTTCTGCCCAATTGGTGATACTGGGGGATTTCAATGCCCACCATCAAGAGTGGCTCTTCCCATACCAGTACACAGACCATGCTGGGCGAGAGACGCGGAAGCTAGCGCTAGCGTTAAATCTTACCCAGCTGGTCCAGGGGGCTACAAGGGTGCCGGATGTTGACTCACACATGGCCAATTGCTTGGATCTTCTGCTGACTACTGATCCGGACCGATACTCAGTGTCGGTATCTTCACCAATAGGTAGTTCCGATCATTGTCTTGTGAAATCTGTATCTGTCTATTCCCCGCCCGATCCCAGCCCAAGAGGCACCCGGCGGGTTTGGCGATACAAGTCAGCAGATTGGGATGGTATGCGATCTTTCTTCGCATGCTATCCATGGCAGCCTACTTGCTTCTCTTCTGCTGATCCTTCGTTGTGCGCCGACGCAGTGACGGCTGTGTTGCGTCAGGGGATGGAATATTACATTCCATTCTCAGATGTAACAATGTCTGACAAAGCTCGACCTTGGTTTGGCGCCGAATGTAATCGCGCTGAAGCGCTAAAACATGCGGCATACCGAGCATGGGTCGACGCCCGTATGCGTAAGGCGAGTGACATGAGTCAAAAGAAGAGAGCCTATAATAGGGCTGCCAAATCCTGCAAGAAGGTGATGCGGAGGTCTCGGTTTGACCACATTAGCCGTATTGGGAACAAACTTGCTTCGTACCCAGCAGGGAGTAAAGCGTTTTGGTCCCTGGCTAAATCTGTTGAATCGAACTTCTGTCGTCCCTCACTACCACCACTGCTGAAACCCGATGGGTCGCTGGCCCATACCGCTGAAGAGAAGGCTAATCTATTTGCCTCTCTCTTTGCGGAATCTTCACGTCTTGATTCTGGTAACGCGCAGCCCCCTGCCTTTCCTGAGCGATGCGAGACGAGTATGGCAGACATTCGCATCTATCAGAAGGACGTCCGTAGGGTGCTACGTAACCTTGACGTGAACAAAGCCAGCGGTCCCGATGGGATACCGGCAATTGTTTTAAAAACTTGTGCGCCTGAATTGTCTCCGATCTTGACACGCCTATTTCGTCTTTCGTTGGAGGCGGGAAAAGTGCCGATGGCTTGGAAGCAAGCTAATGTGCAACCCGTGCCCAAAAAGGGCAGTAGGGCTGACCCTGCTAATTACAGACCTATCTCGGTGACGTCCATTCTCTGTAAGTGTATGGAACGAGTGGTCAATAATAAGCTCCTGGCATACCTGGAAGCTAATGACATCCTCAGTGATCGTCAATACGGTTTTCGCCGAAATCGGTCAACTGGGGATCTTCTAGCGTATGCCATTCACATCTGGAGCGAGGCCATCGAGAAGCATGGGGAAGCACTTGCAGTCTCCCTTGATGTCTCGAAGGCTTTCGACAGGGTCTGGCATGATAGCCTTATTGCTAAGCTTCCTTCCTTCGGTTTGCCCACTGGTCTGTGTAACTGGATCGCAGACTTCTTGAGGGGGCGATCCATCCCAGTAGTTATTGATGGCTGCTCGTCCGGGCAAATGGATATTAATGCCGGGGTCCCTCAGGGGTCGGTGCTCTCTGCAACACTGTTCTTGCTGCACATAAACGACCTACTTAAACCCGGTACCTTTGGGTATGCAGACGATAGCACTGTTGCTGAGAGTTACGTGTCCGATGCACGTACTAGTGGGTCACAGATCCAGTCTTTGAGGGAAGCTATGGTTGAGCGCTTGAACTTGTCCTTGGAGGCAGTTTCCGATTGGGGCGATGCCAACCTGGTCAAGTTCAATGCTGCTAAAACCCAGGCGTGTCTTTTTTCCGCCAAACGAAGCCAATTTTACCCGGCTCCTATATTCCGGGGTGTGACCGTGCCGATAACCGACGGCCTTGAGCTTCTTGGAGTAACGTTATCATCTACCCTCAATTTCGGCTCTTACATTGAGGCAAAAGCACAACAGGCTGCCAAAACTGGGGATCTTAGCTAAGGTGAGGCGGTACTTCACTCCGGAACAGCTGCTCAACCTATACCAAGCGCAAGTTCGATCGTGTATGGAGTACTGTTCTCATCTTTGGGATGGGTCTGCCAAGTATCAGCTTGATGCTCTGGAGTCGATTGAGAGGCGAGCCAAGAGGATCATCGGTGATGATGCGCTTGTTGAGTCAAAGCTCCAGAGCCTTGAGCATCGACGCCGAGTTGCTGGCCTGGCAGTTTTCTATCGATTACACTTCGGTGAGTGTGCGTTGGAATTGCACAATTTAATTCCGCCAAGTCCGTTCCATCATCGGACCACTAGACGTACGGCGTTGCGCCATCGGTACATGGTGGATATCCCACCCATTCGTACAAAGCGTTTTGGAAACACATTCATTATGCGTACAGCTAAAGAGTGGAATTCCCTGCCGGAGTCTGTGTTTCCTGATAGCTACAACCTAGGGGTCTTTAAGTCGAGAGTGAATAGGTTACTTCTAGGCAAGCGTGCTCCATCGTCGGCCACATCATCACTTACCATCAGGTGAGATAGTGGTCAAACGCGAGCCTATCAATAAAAAAACAAAAAAAAAAAAAACTTTCTCGTTGTCTTCCTCAGTACATTTTTCCCTTTTGCTAATCTATGAAAAATATGAACATTAAGTTCATATTTTTCTATACTATGAAATATACTATGAAAATAAAGTACACCTCAGAATTTGTAATGTTGCTTCGTAAAAAATCTATTTAGCCTGTAAGGGACCATCTCGTATATAAGATCTTTGGGATCACTTGGTTGTCCGTCTGTTTATCTGTTAAGACCTTTTAACGCTTGGAGGTATCGAGTTAAAATTAAAACCATACGCTCAAGTCTGCGGTCTTTTGAAGTTGTGAAAAAATCAGACTTCTGAGTTAACGAAAAAAAAAGATACGGCCGTTTATGTCGCAAAAAAACGTATATTTCTATAATCAAGCGAATCAAAGTTCATAAGGTGAATCCCGTTGACCTTAAATCCTGAAATTTGGCATAAATCAAGGTCTCATAGAACAAGTACAGGGAAAAATCTGAAAATTGTAAATTTGTAGATCCGCCGCAAAAAAGAATGTTTGCAATTCGGTAAAATATTCGTAACTCAATTCGGGAATTGATTTCATAGGTAAATTTGTACAGAATCCTCAGTGCGCGAGTCCGACTCGCACTTGCCCTTTTTTATTTTAGTTACTGTATCCGTACTCAAGCCTGAAAATAATTATTCTAAGTTAGTCGAAACGCATTATAAATTTAAAGTATCAATACTCTTTATACTAGCCATAGAAAATATTGACCAAAACAAAATAAATAAATATCGTCATGTTTAAATGAATTTCCGTTTAATTTATGTATATTTGGGGATAACAGGGACAGGAGTTTATCTAGGAAGTCTAAAAATATTAAAATAAAAGTGTTACGTACCAAAAAAACAGCATACCAATGTTTCCCAAATTCGTGACTTTGTTTTGATCAATAATGGTGTGATTTGCCATTTGTTATCTTTGGAAAAACTGTAATATATTAAATATTATTTCCCTTGCAGCTCAGTGAAATATTTTATCACATTTCTGAATATTTCAATTAAAAATCACAATAAAATAACATCATAAACAAACCAGTGCCAATATTATACGACGTTTGGCATTTGACGGATGGCTGGGTTGGGTTGCTACTTAAAATCTTTAATGCTGTTTTCGCTTTACGCCACGACGGTTCTTTTATCGCACAGACAATACCTAAGTAATGACTAATTGTAAAACGATGTTGTTAATGAAAGCAAAGTATATGTTGATCAGGGTGAGTACCTTGGGCGGCGGGCGCAGCGGCTCGTCGTCGGAGCTGTGGTAGCAGGCGGCCAGGTCGCGGTACATGGCCAGCACGTCCACGTCGCGCCAGTGCGCGATGATGTGCAGCAGCAGGTCGGTGACCAGGCGCGCCTGCCGCACGATGGGCGAGTGCGCGCGGTTGAACTGCTCCGCGTTGCTGGCCAGGTAGCGCACGTCGAACTGCGCGGCGGCGGCGCGTCTGGGGACACAGGCACAGTCAGCACCAGCAGCCGATGTGATGTCGCAGTCGCGCAGTACATACGCGTACATACGCGGGGTACTGCTGCAGGTCCACGGGCGCCACGAAGGCCTCCGCCGCCGACAGCGACATCACGCAGCCGATGTGCTGCGCGATGTCGCAGTCGCGCAGTACATACCTGTAGAACAAGTTGTCGCAGTCGCGCAGTACATACCTGTAGAACAAGTTGTCGAACCTCGCGCGGATGGTGGCGAGGTCGATGGGGTAGGGCACCACGCGCGCGTACGCGGGGTACTGCTGCAGGTCCACGGGCGCCACGAAGGCCTCCGCCGCCGACAGCGACATCACGCAGCCGATGTGCTGCGCGATGTCGCAGTCGCGCAGTACATACCTGTAGAACAAGTTGTCGCAGTCGCGCAGTACATACCTGTAGAACAAGTTGTCGAACCTCGCGCGGATGGTGGCGAGGTCGATGGGGTAGGGCACCACGCGCGCGTACGCGGGGTACTGCTGCAGGTCCACGGGCGCCACGAAGGCCTCCGCCGCCGACAGCGACATCACGCAGCCGATGTGCTGCGCGATGTCGCAGTCGCGCAGTACATACCTGTAGAACAAGTTGTCGAACCTCGCGCGGATGGTGGCGAGGTCGATGGGGTAGGGCACCACGCGCGCGTACGCGGGGTACTGCTGCAGGTCCACGGGCGCCACGAAGGCCTCCGCCGCCGACAGCGACATCACGCAGCCGATGTGCTGCGCGATGTCGCAGTCGCGCAGTACATACCTGTAGAACAAGTTGTCGCAGTCGCGCAGTACATACCTGTAGAACAAGTTGTCGAACCTCGCGCGGATGGTGGCGAGGTCGATGGGGTAGGGCACCACGCGCGCGTACGCGGGGTACTGCTGCAGGTCCACGGGCGCCACGAAGGCCTCCGCCGCCGACAGCGACATCACGCAGCCGATGTGCTGCGCGATGTCGCAGTCGCGCAGTACATACCTGTAGAACAAGTTGTCGCAGTCGCGCAGTACATACCTGTAGAACAAGTTGTCGAACCTCGCGCGGATGGTGGCGAGGTCGATGGGGTAGGGCACCACGCGCGCGTACGCGGGGTACTGCTGCAGGTCCACGGGCGCCACGAAGGCCTCCGCCGCCGACAGCGACATCACGCAGCCGATGTGCTGCGCGATGGCGCGGCAGGCGGCCGCGCGGTCGCCGCGGGGAGGCCACTCCGACGCCTCCGCGCGGTACAGCACGGCCTGCAAGAACAAAAAAAAAAAAGAGATCAAATGACAAAGCCCAAGCTCCACTCGCAAAGCTAGTAGAGTTACGCGGGGCAAGATGGATCTTCATCAAAAAAGGAGGATCCTCCAACTGGACCGTTGTAACCGCAATCCAGGCTCCAGATCCCACGGAGGCAGTCACTCCACCTACAAACAAACAGACTAACGGCTCACCTCCAGTTCATGCGGCAGCACGGCCACGGCGCCGCCCGCTACTTGCGGCAGGCGCTCCGGGTCGAGTGGCTCCAGGTCCCACGGAGAGAGCCGCTCCACCTACAAACAATAAACATGGCAATTTACTGCCTTTAAGCGAATATCTCCTATACGAATCGTCAAAACAAAATAAAAGATCATGAACCAGTCTTTGGAGATGACTGAAGCATTCGACAATGTAGGCCATGGTATACCGAATAAAAAAACGTTATAGGATTAGGGGAAATACTTTAAAATTACAAAATTTTTTATGTCTGATAACATTAAAATTATGACAATTTATATATTGGGTTAAAAGCTCTGAAATTGAACACACGTGTCACAAGTTAGAAAAACTACTTGGGGGTTCATCAAGGTAGCATTCTCGGTCCTCCATTGTTTAACATAAATAACATGCCTAAAGTCACCAAAAATCAGATCGTCCAGTTTACCTCGGAGTTGTCCCAGCGCACCTTGAGCGAGAGGAAGTGCGCGGCGGCAGCGCGCGCCCACGCCTCCGCCGCCGCGCCCGTCAGCCCCGCTGCCAGCGCGCTGTCCGCGCTCGACGCCGGCCCACCTGCAAGCACACGGGGTGAGGGGCTGCTACATCACGACCAGCTTTGTGCAGCGAACGTTTACGCAGCAAGGAGTGCTTTTGAGAGTTATGCTACCCTATAGTCTATTCGAATTAAGAAAATGGTGACTCATCGTTGTCACTCGGCTTAGCCACGTTTTAGACCAATTAGGCCACAGCGAAATACCTCAACTATTTTGGAACATTCTGACCATAATGATTATCTGCATCTTATTGTACCGCCCGAGAAATCTCAAAACTCTGCTGATGTGGTATTACTAAGTAGGTCGGGACTGCTACAAGTCACCTAGACTACTAGCTCTAGTACTAACCTGTAGTCTCCAGCACTTGCCCCGTCCACCAGCAGTCGTCGATCATGCAGCGGAAGCGGTCGCCGGGCCCCCAGCAGCGCGCGATGGCGGTGTCGTACTGCTGGCGCAGCACCATGAAGTCGATGACGTCGGGCATGTCGTGGTAGCGCACGGTGATGGAGCGCGCGCGCGACGCGCCCGCCTCGCCCGCCTCCAGCGAGCACGCCAGCCGCAGGCACGCCACGCGCGGCGGCTTGATCACGTACTTTATGCCTACCACCTTCACGAGCTCGCATTCCTGAAACACCACACTGGGTTGCAGCTGCGAGTGTTACACGAGTAGACGAGGGCTACGGCGTAGGCAGATGCTACGACGGCGTAGGCAGATGCTACGACGGCGTAGATACATGCTTCTACGGCGCACAGTGATCAATTATTGAGTTTAAGGTGATTGTTCCGCTGACCTGTTCATACATTTAATACTGATGAGATACTCCGTACATAGACACTTTTTTCTCAAAACGAATCACTTTATCACTTTTCTACAATAAAACAGTGGCGCGTTCGACTTTTTGGTAAATAATTTGCGTTATATATTGAGAAAAACAGTCATGAAAACCGGGCAAAATTTGACATTGTGTTTACTAGTGTGAGTGCGATTTGACAACCAAATTTCCAAACCATACCGCCATGATTGCGATAGGTTATAATATTTAACGCTAGATGGCGTGCAACCGATAATATAAATTTGAAAAATCATTACTAAATTTATAATAATGGATTTCATTAAAAAAAAAACATTATAATAACGTAAAACTACCTATCCTAGACGAAAACATAAAACATTGTTGTTATCAAAAAATTGTTAGCATTAGTTATGATTATTGTTACTGGCAACGTGTTATATTCATCATACGTAAAACGCGGAACGCGACGTTGCCGTTCTTCTTACTTTTTAACAACGTGACCCTTTGACCTTAGATGTTACGTCGGAATTTCTAAGAAACCGCGTTGCCAAACTTATTTCAATTTGATCATTCGATTGACATCATTTTGAAACTAGGCTAGCTAATGCAGTGATAGGTTTTACGCGCGGAATTGCTTGTATATTTTAAATTGTATGCATTTTCATTGATTTGAAATAATATTATTTTCTTGTATGTATTTCATTACAATTCAATATAATAATTGCAAGGTATTGTAGTATAGATTGCTTAGCAATTTTATTTTAAAATAAAAGTAGTCTTTCGGTAGTGTTAGCAAGACGGCCCGTGAGTTTAGCTGGCTATTACAAACTAAAATCTTCTCATAATAGATATAAATCACCGATTGATATTGTTCAGTTATAATAATATCAAGTAAACAAAATTTTATTTACTTAATAATAATATTATTATGTATCATTTGTAAACAAAATTTTTAAGTCGTTATACATATATATATATATATATATATTGTATTTCCTGTCGTATTACTTTTTCACATTAGTAATACAAATAGTTTTCGATGGACAATTAATATTAGACGAACAAACAAACATTAGTTTACTGCAATCTCGTTTCATTTGAATGGTTGCGTGCATTCCGTTACCTTTACATCAAAATGTATAATTATGTAATATGATTTATTATTTATGAAATTCTATTTTATATTTAAATTAATCCCTGCAGAATGACCGGCAGGGATTTGTTGACTAGATATTATTTTTTTGATTGTCAATCAATATGATATCAAAATTATTTGGGTAAGTAAAATCTTACAGCTACCTATATTTTTCTAAAAATGCTAATGTAATCTCGACCGTAATTTGGAACGTCAGTTTGTAATATTCTCCCCGTGTTCCGAATTGTATCAAAAGCGAAAGGTTATATCGCGAACCCAACCAACGCGCAACGTCACATATAGTACTCCATAGTTCATAGATTTTGTGACTATTAAATTTGATCGGGTTCGCGATAAAATCGCTTTTGACGTAATTCGGAACTAAGGGTCTGTATTATCTATGGATATTTGGACTTGCATAATGCATTCAACTGCAACTGCATTTCGAAGGAATCTGATCTGGTTGTTTTATGATTACATTCAATTTTATTCGAATTCCGAGTTTATAAAAGTAACTATTGTCTTGTATATCATTTGTTTTTGTGTATTTCAGATTCGGTTTACGTCTAGAAGCTATGTGTGTGTGTTGGCTACGAGAAAACTAGCGTATCAAACCGATATTCATGCGTCCGTAAACTATGGTACTTACAACCATACCTACTGTTCACTAAAATTTATATCTGTATCGTATTACAGCCGCGTGAATTTGGAGATCTGAAGAAATAAAGAAAAAGTTAGCGAATGAACAAATTATCCCTGATAATTCTGTAGTGTATGTATCAAATAATCATTATTTATTGTGATCGCTGATCATAAAACTCATGTTGTGCCATTACATAATATTTTATTTATTTCTTTCAGTGCCCAGAATACACAACCATTTACAGTTGATTGTGGAAACTGTTCCAAATATGTTTATCTGGAATATCTGGGTATCGTATTGTGGACCTTAGACATGTTATTGAGTGGGCCTTCCATATGGAAAGACACCGAAATATCTGTGAATCTTCACAAATTGAATTTGTCAGTGAAAGACGTGATGGATTTCGAAGTGCATCAAGTGCAGTATGTGTAGAAAATCGTGGGAACACTGCACAGAGAGCAAAGACAAAGTAAATACTGCATTTGTGTGGGCTACGGTGGCTTCTAGTAGCTACTACACTCAAGCACCTCATATAACAAGTCTGATGGATATTCCAACAATGTCAAAATTTCGGCATGTTGAAAAAAAATTAGGCAATGTTTGGTTAGAACATTTGACAGAGGAAATTAAGCTGGTGAACAAGAAAGAATAATTAAAAAGGTCATGTGTCTTCAGACGGTGTTCCATTTATTACTGTATATGTGGATGGAGGATGGTTGAAGAGATCATACGGGCATAACTTTGATTCATCATCTGGCATGGTAAGATAAATTATTACTAAACACAAATTGTATTTATTGTCAAAACAATGTAGGTAATAGGTACAACCAACAATTATGCAATGTTGAATTTGAGTGGTTGATCTATTGACTGCTGCGCTGCGTATCGCAGGTTCAAACCCCGCAAGGAACAAATTTTTTTGTATGTCTTGTGTATGTGAATTTACATGTTTGTGAACACAAAATTATGGAATCATATTCTATATTTATATTTGTACACTTTCAGATTTTGGTCAACACTAAGCTTCCACTTTGTGGGAGAAATATTTTGAAACCAAAAGTAATGAAACTTACCTTAGTGGCACGGAAAATCATAATGTATAGCAGTGATAATACTGTTATGGCTGCAGATTTGAGAAATGGCCCACTTTAAGTATTTGGAGTACATGGAAACTGCAAGGACTACTACTGCAATGTCAATGGAAGTGAAAAGGAGGAAGAAAACCTCGTAGAGGATCTAAAAAAGGATGCTCCAGTGTGGGCTCTGATTTCTGCCGCCAATGAAAAATTGTATTGAAGGCAGGTCGTTTGTCAAATGAGACAACAAATATGGCAGAAAACTTTACGAGCGTAATAAATAAATTCACCTGCGGAAAACGAATTAGTTTAGGTAAAGGGGGATCGTATCAGCGACATGTTCATGTGGCAGGTAAACAGTATAAACATTTAATTTTCTAGTAGATTGGAACCAAAAATAAATGTATCAGAACTGTTTCTTTATATTATATATTGTACATAACATATAATTTCTATATATTTTTTAATATTGTCTAGTAAAATTATATTTTGTATTCAGGGCTATCGCTTGCTACTGGACACAAATGGCATGAGACTGCATGGAAAAAGCAGACCACACAGAGCCCAGGAACACATTTCCAAAAAAAATGCGAAATGTATAGATATGAAAGGTACACTAAATTATTACTTTTCTATTTACTTCATGACACACTACAGCGTAAATGAAGGCTCCCAAGCCGCCTGCACACAGAGCTGCATGACGTCGTATCGCGAGACAGGCGGTGGTGCGGGACTCGACCGAGACATGACCACGGCCACTCTGTCAAGAGTGTACGACTAAGAAGATTTACTTCATATTTTCCATTTTTTCTTGTAGGAAATTGTTTTTCAACATCCACATCAAAAGTTACACACTAAATATAGTAATTTTCTTTTGCAGCAGCTGTGTAGCGGTGGTTTCTGGACAAGAAAATCAACAACATCAGAAAAGAAAGAAGAGGAAGAGTGAAAACAACACATCAAATGATTTTTGTTTTAATTGTACTTTTATAGTAGTTTGTTTAGAATCTACATTATCAATGTTTACAATCATATTTGGTTACCAGAAACCTGAAATGGTGTGCTCATCGTAATGAACATAATGTTCGTAATGTGATGAATACATTGACCCTTTTTTCAGGTTTCTGAACAACAAAAAAAGAACTCTTGCTTTTTTTATTTCCTTTACAATCAAAACAATACTTTAGCAGATATGTAAAACCATTTGTTAGTTATATGAGATTATAGATGCTTAGATACTATCAAATATTTTCCACCTTCCTGGTTGCAATCTCTCATTCTAATTTGTGTTTTAAATTTGTTGTCTTGTTATGATTTATAATTTCTTGCGTTTGTCTTGTATTGGTGTGGAATTGTTGTAAATAAATAGACCTTGAATTACTTCAAACTTACATTGGGACTAAATATTTTGAAAAAGATTGTTTTTTAGTAAACAGTTATGTATCAAGCAAGACATAAATTGTCACTATAAGTATCTTGTAATTATTGTTAGTTAGTACATATGCTTTTTTAAATAATGTATAAGGTACATTATATAATAAAACTATCTTATATTGCATTCTTGACATTCATTTGATTCCTAAAATAATAAATCAATTAAATAGTTAACACCAGAAATACCACCTTTTATTATATAATCATAATTCCTTTTATTTCATAATATAATTGTAACGGGTGGCGTTAGAATAAACTTACCCCCCAGACAATTTTAATTTCTACTAGAGTCCAGCCTAGTAACTTTTAAATTCACGCCATCTAGTGGTTAATTTTGCTGAATGCTTTTGATTTTAAAGTAGTCGCTCATGTCTATGTGTGTGTAAACGATACTATAAGCAGAGTTGGATAATAACTTTTAGAAATTTGACGAATCCAATGGGTTTTGAGGCTTTAATTTGACAAATTTCGGTGAAGTGGAATGTCCGATTGGTGCACTACTATTTCTGTGACATAATATTGTTCCAATTACGCTCAAAACTAAATAAAACTGAAAATGTTGACTTCAGCGCCATCTAACGGGAAAATGGCCACGAACAACCCGTAGCAATCACCTTAAGCTGGACGGAATTCAATTTTCTCAAGATGAAGATAGATCGAAAAAATAATCGATACGTGCTAAGCACTATTGTGTACCCTCTATACTACAATGTTATTTCAATACTTAGTTTGTGTCATCAGATATTAATGCTCAAAGCTATCAAAACCGCAAATTACGTTAAAAAATACTGTTTACGTCAGATTTATCTAGTGAAGTTGATTATCTCTTGTGGTGCAAGTTGTTTATTGTGGAATTTAATAAAAATGGTGCATATTCTCAAAGGTTTTTAGTATTTACGATTAATTTTATGTGTTTATTCATTCTAGGTTGTTATTGTTTTATTAGAAAAAAATAATTAGAATATATTCAAATTTTTACCATATTTTTTTTTATTTGTTTCTAACATCATTATCTTAAGAGAAACATAAAGAAACAGAAATGTTAACTTTGTTATGACTATCTAACCCTCAGCTATTATATTCAATTAAATTTTTTTGCTCATTTTTGCCCTTCTTGAACAAAGTTTATGATTTTTTAACACTGTCGATTTGTAAAGATGAGAACATGTACGAAATTAAGTTCTATAAGAAAACATCCGCTGAGCGAGTTCAATGACCTGTAGGTAGTTTGTACGCAACGTCGACTATTACTTGCAGGTCATTGAACTGGCTCAGCTGACGTTTTCTAAATTTCGTACATGCGTAAATTAATACGAGTTTTGAAAAAAAAGGTACTTTATTTTTTAATTTTATTTTTACAAATCGATAGTGTTTCATGTACCGGATTGACCCTCCACGGGATTAAAACGATTAAAATTTAACGGTTTATATCAACAAGAGTTTTCAGGAAAATTCACATCACTAGTTTTGGCGCCACTTAGTAGAATCAAGGCTAGTGTGAATAGGCTCTTAATAAACTAGTGCGCCTCACCATCAATGATTGCATCACTGCTTACCATCAGGTGGGATCGCAGTCAAGCACTAGTTAATATATATATACTATACGTGAGGACTTGTAATTGGCCTGCTGTCGTCTATATTTGTCTTTATTTTTAGTTCGTTTAAGCTGTAAGTCCTCCAAGATGTAATAGATAAATAAATAAATAAGATAGCCTTTACTTAGACCGTATGTATGTCGGTGAATACGTACATAGACGTGCGTCCTCTCCCACGGCTTGTCTCTTGGGTTCACCTTGTACACGTCCTTCTCAGCGACCGCCTCGAAATACCTCTGATGACCCTGGACACACATACAAGATTTTTGTAACACTAGATTTTTTTTTACAAATAATTCAGTCAACCCTCGCGGTGCTCGGGTGTTAATTATATAAATCCCTTACTGGCGTTCGGGATTAATACTTTACTACGGGTCTTTTAGTCAGTAAGTCTGACACTATCTCCCGCTCCATCTAAAAGCGGGGGTTGACATTGGATGATTTTTTCCCACCATAAAAAAAAAAACTTCTACGGTTTGGAGTAAGCGTTTTACTTCGTCGTTTAAACCGCGTACATAGAAGGACTGGAACCATTCGCATGCTGCGGTCTACCCGTGCAATTATAATTTTGGTGTCTTTAAGGCTAGAGTAAATAGGCTCTTAATAAACTAGTGCGCCTTACCATCAACGATTGCATCACTGCTTACCATCAGGTGGGATCGCAGTCAAGTACCAGTTTATATCATTAAAAAAAAAATACTCACAAGCCTGAAGTACAGACACTGGTCCCCCATCTGCGGATGGTAGGGCGCCTTCCGGGGCGAGACGGCGGTGAGCCAGTCGCCCGGGCGGTAGGCGTCGGGCAGGTCGGGCGGCGCGGCGGCGGGCGAGGGCGCGCCGCCCGGCGAGGGGCTCTGCGGCGCGGGGGCCGCTCGCTCGCCGCGCTTCGTCGACACTGTGCTGGGGCTGTAACTGGACGACGGCTCAACTGTAGGTGTCTGGTGTCTTCTGACGCCATGCTGCCGGCCAGGATCACCTAGTCCTTTAAGCCACCTCTACGTAGACGTGGCTTAAAGGACTTAGTATTCTGGCCGAAAGGACTGGCAGACTCTATGTGGATGTACACATTTCAATGTTTTTTGTTGGGCAGCAAATGTGGCAAACTTCGCTGAGGTAGTCAGGACTACAATAACATTCTCAGCTCCATGTCACCGAGATGGCGTCTGTTTCAATGATTCCACATATTGTACAGTTGCGCACACACGTGAGATACACAACTACAACAAGTTTACATCACAATATACACTAGGAATCAATTTGCGAATAATTAAATCAGTCGCTGAATTTCACTCGAAGAAATGGCGTGGGTCTAATGTAGCTCTACAAGTCTAGTTGCCATTTAAAATGTATGGAGACCGACGCGCCCAGATCGGCGTACGTGGCTAAAGATGTGTCGTTGCCGGCAATATTGCCCGAAGAGGGAATATTGCTGGCAATATTGCCAACACATTCCTGGCCATATTGCCATCAAATATTGCAGGCTATATTGCCACCACATAGTGCTGGTAATATTGCCACCAAATAGTGCTGGTAATATTGTCACCAATATTCATACTTCGGGATATTCTCACTTCACGGCAATATTGCCGGCAACGGCACATCTCTATACGTGGCCCATGTGTGCGCAATGTAGTTCTACTTTGCTACTTAGTTGGTGGATCTGTCCACCAACTAAGTAGCAAAGTAGAACTACATTGCGCACGGAAAGACAGACACACTATACCCGCTACGTACCGGTTGGTGGGCAGCGGACGGCGGCGCGCACGCGCAGGTGGCGCTAGAGCGGCGCCCGCCTCCCAGTCTGAGTACTGCGATGATGACGACGAACTGCACACACACACATCACTGTATTACATCTATATTGAGAACATACTGTCGCAGACATATACCATAACACGCCGTATTACATCAAGTAAATAAAATTACAAGAAGACGCGTCGGATTAGAGATGTGCCTTTGCCGGCAATATTGCCCGGAGTGGGAATAATGCTGGCAATATTACCACCAAAATTCATACATCGGGCAATATTGCCACAAATATTCATGGCAATATTGCCGGCAACGGCACATCTCTACGCCGGATTGAAAACCCGTTACTGTCAAAGAGGCGTATCGATACTACGTCAGTTTATATGTGGGTTCAACGTTTCTAAAACCACTTTGATAAACGCAAAGTGCGTACAATGCGTCGTACTTTGATTTAGTCGAATTCAAATCGGCGACGTTTTTAAATCCAGCACGCCTACTTATAACACGGCGTGTTATACAATATGGCTGCGACATAATAAAACAGCAACGTGTGCGTCGGGTGATCGGTAAATAGCATCAAAGTAACTTAGAATAACAAAAATAGATGCGTCGACTTCCAAAGTAAAAATTCTAAATAAATAACACACAAATTGGAATAGAAAACCACGCTTCCTTCAAACTCCATTAACCTTTCAATCTGACTGAATTTGACTGGCCTGTTGGTCTAGTGGTTAGTGGCCCTGACTGCTATGCCGCAGGTCGTGGGTTCGATTCCCACCCAGGATAAATGTTTATGTGATGAGCATGATCATTTTTTCTGTGTCTGGGTGTAATTTATTTATAATATGTATGTATTTAGAAATATACAAGTATGTTTATCAGTTGTCTAGTACCCATAACACAAGCTTTGCTTAGCTTGTGACTAGACGGCGTTGTGTGATAGTTGTGGAATATTATATATTATTATAATCGTCCACGTCGGATATATCCGACAAACAGTCTCGCATTTACTACGCCAGGGTCGCACATCCACGACCAAACACTCCATCTCGTCAGCTCTTCTGTCACCTATGGGGATTGAAGAGCTAAACGATACGGAGTATCCAGTCGTCAACACACGACACTGGCGAATAGGACGCGGAAACATTCGTCGGACAAATCAGACGCGGGCAGTTAAAGTGTTAAAAAAAAAAAAAAAATGCTGTGAGACCACATAAAAATAAAAATGTCTTCAAAACGTATGTATAAGGCGATTATCACACTGCCATGCACCACGCAGCGTAGCGCGTGAATGCGTGTTTTAACGTTGTTTGTAAGTAAACACACCGGTAATGCATCCACGGGCGTTCATACAGATCACGCGCCTACAAGAGCGGAGAAACATGCGCACACGCGTACTGATGTGCTTTTGCCGGCAATATTGCCCGAAGTGGGAATATTGCTGGCAATATTACCTGAAGTGGGAATATTGCTGACAATATTGCCACCAATACACCCACTTCACGGCAATATTTCCGGCAAAGGCACATCTCTACACACGCGCGTGGGTGCGGGGCGACACGCAAGGTATGGCACACTGAGTCTCGTAGTACCGTGCGTGATTTTGTATGAAATGAGTCAGAGCCTGCATGAATTTACAAAACGCACCTACGCGCGTGAGTGCGTAAAAAACCCGATGACGCAAATCTGCACTCCCACAAGTACGCGCGTAGGTGCCTCGACATGCAGCGTAATGCGTGGCAGTGTGATAATCGCCTAACATTGAAATGCGAGTTGCATTTTACCGAGCACCGACACCGTAGCCAGTGAACCAACCTGTCGCTTTTGCTCTTATTAGTTCCAGAGTTGTGCGAGCTACGACAAAGTTTCACTCATTAGTTGTGACAATTACAACGCAAGCAGATTTAGTTCTACTATCCACGGACGCGTAGCTTTATAGACGCGTATTCGACACCTGCATGAAGCTTACTGTGATATTTGTAAAGTGCTCTAATTTAAAAACCTAATTTAAACCGAGTCTAATTATTTATTTTAATTCCATATTCCCATAATTTTATTAACATTAAAAGTTTTATTATTATTTTTATTTTAAATGTCAATTTAAATTTATTTTTTTAAATTCAATTTGTAATATAAAACAATAATTAATTCCTTATAATAGCACTCTTATAAATGATAGATCTCATTAATTGTAAGTATTTTTTATTTATGTGTAAGCTGTGTACTTCTTTAAGTGACAAGTTCACCACAATAATTGGTATATATGCTAGTTATTTTTTGTAAAATGTTATTAGTGAATAAGTCGTTGGAGTACCTTAATATAAATAAATAAATAAGTGGGTACTTTTGTTATGTTCATTTATTGTGCAACCGTCAGATCAGTCTGCGAATATACGACCTACAGCTAAGTCGTGGTTTCACTGTCAGTCCGATATTCCTCACTTACATACAACACTAAGTAAGTCTGTCAACGAAGAGGCAACGTCGTGCCGTTGCTGTATGATGGATACGCGTCTGTGAAGCTACGCGTCCGTGGACAGTAGGCCGAAGTATTGCACAAAATATTACAATTTATTACGAGTAGATGATGTAAACCTTTTCCTAGGGGCTCTACCACGATTGGGATATTGAATTCTTTCTAGCGAAAATAACAACTAAGGACATTGACGCCACTTATAGTCTATACGCGTTAAGAAAATAGTGACGTATAAGGGCCGTCCATTCATCACGTGATCTTTTTTTTAGCATTTTTTAACCCCCTCCTCCCCCTGGTGATACTATTTTTTTTCTTTTTTTGGTAGGTAAAAATCATCCAAACGACATCTCCCGCCCTTGGGCGGAGCGGGAGATAGTGTCAGACTCTTACTGACTAAAAAACCCACCCCGTTCCCTCTTGCCTTTCATACCGGGGCCGAGCTACCTTTGGCTAATCTTGGCCCCAGTAGCCCCCTGTGATTCTTCGTGATTTTTGTCAAACCCCTCCACCCCCTATCAAGCCTCACGTGATTTATGGATGGCCTCTAGTGGGGCAACTATTAAAATGTTAACTAGATAGTATTTTCAACAAGCAATGAGGATCAGCCATAACTTTTGTAGAGTATGCAGACTCATAGCGTCAAAAAAATATCGGACCAATAATATCGAAGATACAGCAATTTCAGTGTATCCAGAAACGCGTCTGAGAATGAAGCGACTCGCTGTGACGTTATCGTAAATAGTCCAGCGAGAGCTTAACTAAAAGTAACTAAAAACGCGACGTAACCGATCGACGTCAAGTCGATTAAACGTCGATTAATTTAAGTCAATGAAATTAACTTTTACGTGTAGATAAATATATACATTGTTCACAATAACATTAGTTTATGAAAACCTCTTATTACTGTCCGTTCGTCTAATTTTGACTTTTATTAATTTGGTGGCATGACAAATGGCAGCTGCAGTAAATAGTTCGTATTGTAACCACTTTGCTTTTAATGGTATCCTTATGCCGACGAAATAGAAGTTAAAATCGGTTGAACCGACAGAAAAAACAGTTTATTCAAATTTCTATTCTAAACGGGAATAAGGTATATATTAAGGGCCAAGCGCCCGAAAAGTGCCATAAAACAGTGATTTTCTGAGGCCTACTCCTCCATAACGGCTAGGTCAATTGGTTTGAAAAAAATTTATGTTTATTATAGATTCATGAACAATAATATCAACATTTGATTTTTTCGTGCAATTAATGCTTTTGTCAAAAAAAAAATATTTAGCAATTTCGCAACTTTTCCCTACTCCTTCGAAACGGCTTGGACCTTTAGAAACATTTTTACACATAAAAATTGGTGGTTAAATATTCTTCAAAGTGAACATTGCATATGTAAATCAATCAATATCTCGCAGAGAAAATGGATTTAAAGCGCTTTCCGGGCGCTGCTAGCCGCAAATAAATGCACAGATTTGCGTACTGCCGCCTAGGCGAGTGCGAGAGTTGCGCTCACATAATTTCGGCCAGATGGTTCAAGGGACTATACGCCTTAAAAGGCACACAATAGAGTACACCTAAGTACCTGGTGTCAGTATCGCTGAGGTCCAGGCTGGTGTTCCTGGAGTCGGGCGTGGAGCGGTCGTTCCTGGTGGCACGCTGCACCCACTCGTCGCTTGTGTCGCTGCAGCTGGCGCTCTCGGGCTCCGGGGGCTCCTCGTGCAGGCGCGGGCGCGGCCGGGGCCGCTCGGCGGGGCCCCGCGCGCGCCGCCCCGCGCGCCGCCGGGGGCCCCCGCCGCCCTCCGTGGCCGTGCTGATCATGAGCGGCCGGCGCCGCATCTCGCGCCGGTACCAGCTCTGTTCTAATGCGTTTAGTTCCGCACTGAAACGAAACATGTATTTTTAACTGACTTTTTGTTCCGGTTACCGACACTGTAAACTTTTTGATCGTCGTGATGATGGAACCAGAAGGCGGCAGGTAGAACTGGAACTCCGAAATAAAACAAGGAATTTTAGTCACGTTTGGGCTTATAGATACCGGCACGGATCTTGAGCGCCGACTTCAAGTTGCGCAGAAGTCAAATATTCGGTCTCTTTAGTGGTGCGACGTGAGACGCGGGTGCGGGGAATGTCAGTGATTAGCACGCCGCACCATTGTGTCATAGACAGCACTCGTGATTCGTTCCCTGCGCTTGCTGCATGTATCTACCAACGACGACGATTGGCTCGTCAATGTATGGAATTCGCAAAGCGATCCCCACTCTGACGCCGAGCGCTCAAGATCCGTGTCGATAACTATACTAGAATTGTCATGATTGATCTGAAGATGTAGGGTAGGCACGGAAACTCCATAATAAACTTCAGAGCATTTTACACAGACGACATACTACTTTATGGCCTACTAGCTTTTGACCACGGCTTCACCCGCGTACATAAAATATAGCTTATGTCACTCAGAAATAAAGCAGCTTTCTATCAGTGAAAAAATTTTAGCAATCAGACGAGTACTTTCAGAGATTACCTCATACAAACAAAAAAACAAACTTTACCTTTTTATAATACTAGTGTAGATTAAAATCGTGCGTGGTAGACCCCTTCTAACTTGGATGTCTGTAATTAGCAATGACCTAAAGTAAGCCGAAGTGAATGACTCGACGACCCAGAACCGAAATTTCTGGCGAAAAATGACGAGAGCCGACCCCAAATGAAATGGGTTAAGGTTAGGCAAAGAGAGAGTGTAGATTAAAACCATTTTGAGCACTTTTAAACACTTCTCCCAAGTATCTACCGAAAACAAGAGCATCGTATCACCCGCATAAGATATAATTTTACCTCCAGTACGATTTAGAGGTAGCGTAGGACCCAAGATACTACCTTGAGGTACACCAAAGCGATGGGTAAGTCACTGCTAAGGTTTTAATTTATTCGAATACATTGGGTGCGATGTGTGAGATAATTTTTAAATATTTAGTGTTGATTTTTCTAATGCCAATTTATTTAAGTTTATGCAAAAGCGGAGGCACTGTCACCTTGTCGAAGGCTTTTGCCAAGTATAGATGTATGACGTGCACCCTACACAGACGATGTAGTACTCACCATGTCTTGTGTATGTGTTCCTGCGCGGCGGGCGCTAGTGGCTGCACTATGGGCCTGGTGCACTGCGGCACTAGTAGTGGGTCGCCACGCTGCCAACTGCCCGCTGTATATCTCACACCTACGACGTAACGGAACAAATTATACACAAGATGTAACTAACGGCCCATTCACGATCTTGGCGCTGTGAGCTAACTAAGCACGGGGCGGCGAGCGGTAAGATCAAAAGTGTGAAAATGTTTGAAGCACGGTCACCCCCGCTTACCGCTCGCCCGTAAGAACAAGTTGTGGTCAGACTGTATCTATCAGAGAAACTGGTGAAAAATCAGTTGTATCGATTATACGACGTTAGTTTTTGTATATCCAAAACCGTGTCTAGTATTTTATGTAAAGAATCTATGAACAACATTTCATAACTGTCATAATAAATCACAAAGTTATAAGCTTGTAATGTTGACCACATAAATTGTTGGTAAAATGGTTACTGGGCGACTGAGTGGTTGTTTGGGTCCCGCACCCAGCTGTGCGCTGGCACCTAACGCCCGCTATGACCTATGTTGTACTTAGTGCCGGTGGTGTCTTCTAAACTTGGGTCTAGTGTAAAAATTATTATCGCAATCAATTCAGTTACTGATTTTGAACAAACTACATTCAGGTGTATAATGAAAGAGCATTTCCTTTCACAATGACATAGAATATATATATATATATATTTATAGTATATAAAGTATGTGTGTATTTATGTATGTAGGTATATTTGTTTATGTATTATTATTTTATTCACAATATTTCTAATTTTAAAATTGTACACTGGACCCTACCCTCTAATGTCATCTCTCTCTATCGCTCAATGGTTTGCTGGAAGAAAACTCAACTTTGAGTTAAGCTCGCCTATGTACATGAACTTTGCTATCCACTTATTTTTTTGTTGCTATAGTGTACAATAAAGAATTAAAGAAAGAAGAAAAACATTTATTTCGGCGCACAAAGCATTGTAGAAAAAAAAAGAAAACTAACATTTTAAGTCACACGTTTGCGCCAAAAAAGGCCCAGTTCAGTGACAATCTGACTGGTCACTGGTTTTCAATTGAACCTTATTAGGAGTAGGTATACGGACAAAAAAGAGTTTACTTGATGTGTGTACCTTCCCCCCGCCACACGCCCCGGGGCTCCCGGCCGCCGGCCACTGCCTCGATCATGGCGTCGATGTACTAGTAGTAGTTATATGATGTGTGTACCTTCCCCCCGCCACACGCCCCGGGGCTCCCGGCCGCCGGCCACTGCCAGCGCCTCGATCATGGCGTCGATGTACTAGTAGTAGTTATATGATGTGTGTACCTTCCCCCCGCCACACGCCCCGGGGCTCCCGGCCGCCGGCCACTGCCAGCGCCTCGATCATGGCGTCGATGTACTAGTAGTAGTTATATGATGTGTGTACCTTCCCCCCGCCACACGCCGCGGGGCTCCCGGCCGCCGGCCACTGCCAGCGCCTCGATCATGGCGTCGATGTACTAGTAGTAGTTATATGATGTGTGTACCTTCCCCCCGCCACACGCCCCGGGGCTCCCGGCCGCCGGCCACTGCCAGCGCCTCGATCATGGCGTCGATGTACTAGTAGTAGTTATATGATGTGTGTACCTTCCCCCCGCCACACGCCCCGGGGCTCCCGGCCGCCGGCCACTGCCAGCGCCTCGATCATGGCGTCGATGTACTAGTAGTAGTTATATGATGTGTGTACCTTCCCCCCGCCACACGCCCCGGGGCTCCCGGCCGCCGGCCACTGCCAGCGCCTCGATCATGGCGTCGATGCGCGAGCGCGGCGCGTCTGCTGCCGGGATCAGCTGCGACAGCGCCAGGTTCTCTCTCCCCGGCACCAGGCGCTGGTACTCCGGTGCGTGCGGCGCTCCCTCCACGTCCACTAAGAAGGGCGGCGGCAACAAGTGAGGGGGAGTGTCCGTCTGCTCGTCGTGCGCGCCGCCGTGCGCGTCCAGCACGACGGGCCGGTAGTCGGTGTGGAAAAACAGCTCAGGTGGCAGCGCGCCGTACAGGCGGTGGCCCTTGCCCAGCCCCAACAGCAGCAGGTGGCCGTGGGAGTCTGTAGCGGCCACGGTGGAGCCGCTGCCCCACTTGGCGTCGAAGATCGCGCCGTCTCCATGCCCTGGGGATGATAACACAACTTTTCATCATCATCATCGACTGGCCTGTTGGTCTAGTGGTTAGTGACCCTGACTGCTATGCTGAAGGTCGACTCCCACCCAGAACAAATGTTTATACAAATGATCACTTGTTCTGTGTCTGGGTGTAATTTATCTATATGTGTATGTATTTAGAAATGTATAAATATGTTTATCAGTTTTCTAGTACTCATAACACAAGCTCCGCTTAGCTTGGGGCTAGACGGCGTTGTGTAGTTGTGAAATATTATATTATAATCAGATTTTTAATGTTCCCGCTGCTAGGACTCAGGCCTGCTCTCTAGGAGGGAATGGGCCGTAACTCACCACGCGTGCCCAGTGCGAGTTGGTGAATGTCACATGTCTTCGAATTTTTGGTTTTAGGACATGCCGCTTTCCTCACGATGTTTTCATTCTCCGTTTTTGAGAACAGTGGCGATGAAATAAAAATTGCATAAAATTTAGTCTATGTCACTCGGGAATAAAGCAGCTTTCTATCGGTGAAAGAATTTCAGCAATTGGACCAGTACTTTCTGAGATTACCTCCCACAAACAAAAAAAAAACAAACTTTACCACTTTATTATATTGGTGTAGATATTGTTAATGGTGCGTACCGTCGATCCTGTTGTGGAAGGTGGCGATGGGCTGGTCGGCCTTGGCGTCCCACACGAAGAGCTGTCCGTCGTGTCCGGCGGACAGGAAGACGCCGGGCAGGAAGGGGTGCGCCTCCAGCACGTAGGCCTCGTCGCGGTGCGCGCGCAGCTCGCGCACGCACGCGCCGGCGCGCGCGCACCACACCAGGATCGTGTTGTCCGACACCGCCGTCATCACGAACGCGTCCGACACGTCCCAGCAGACCATCGTCATCTGCACACCAACACAACACTCTATTAACCGTCCAACTCGGGTATATAAAAACACAAATTTAATTCTATCAAAATAAAATAATACCTTCAACTATCAAGATATGTTGAGTTAAAGTATAAAATTGAGCGAACAATGGATTCTATGTGTGCATGCTATGTGCTTACGCGTAATGTTATTGTATTACGGCTTTTTTTTTTTTCGATGGGAAAAATCATCTTATGACAACCCCCGCTCTTGGGCGGAGCGGGAGATAGTGTCAGACTCTTACTGACTCAAAAACCCATCCCGTTCCTTCATACCGGGGCTCGAGCGCCCTTTCGGATAACCCTGGCCCCAGTAGGCTTCGACCCGGCTGGGCCCCTGCTGTTGCTGACAACTCCTTAAGGCGCGCGGGAACAGCGCGCGCCGTCGACGACTTGGGTTTGGTCCGGACAGTTACCGGACGGCCGGACAGCGAGCTACCCATTGCTCACTGTCCGCAAGCCCGCGCCTACGGTGGCTGGAAATCGGGATCGGAATCCCGGCGGCGGCGAGAGCGCCGTTGCCTGATGCGGTCGGCCTCCTCCTTAGCGAGCATTACTGCTTCGCAGAAGTCGGCGACCGCCTGCCACTCCTCCTCGCTCCGGACCATGGCCTCGACCAAGGTCCGGCGCGAGAGGTCTCCGCCGCCATTGTATTACGGCTAGTTTACCTAAAATTGAGCGAGTGAATTTTGCTAAAGCGTCCTTAACCACCCAAGTCGGTATCCGACAAAATAGGGATGAAAAAAACCCTTATCCGTGATAAATAAAATAAAAAAAACACGAGGGTGATAAACATAGCATATTAAACCTTATTTTTAGCGCGATAAGAGCCAGTCTTCGAGTAAGTGTATTGAAAAAACATTTATTCCACAACTTATTATAAAGATGCAAACAACACAAGACTGATCCATGTAGAATGTCCTACGATGATACAGAAAATTTACTCATTGTGCTAATGTTTTGATAATATTTTTTGACCTAGTTTAAGTACGGGCTTGTGGACGGCGATAACCGGGAGTATAACTTATCTACAGTACAGGTTTTTTATACATTTGTATTGTACTATAGGAACGGATATATCCGACAAACACTCGCGTTTATGGGCCGACACTCACTGCTGGCATGGCATGGCAGGTCGCGCCTCGGCATGCCGTGGCATCGTACTGGAAGACCAGCCACTCTGGCATCAATCAGTTTTGCTAATCTCTTGCCGTGCTCGGTCAGTGTGAGAAACAAAAAAAAACGCGCGCGCAAGTGCATCTTTTCCCTCCCTTGCCCCCGCGCATCGACCGGACCACATTAACCAAAATGACCGCTGCGCAAGTTTCAACCATATTTCAACCAACTTAGCAATCATAATTCCTTGACACAAAGTGACACAATACGTCTCGCGAAATGCAATGGCACGCCGCGGCATGCCACAGTATGCCGCGAGACGCCATGGCATGCCGCGGCGCGTCGCGGCATCGTGGTATCGAAATGAAGTAAAATGAATTCTAAAGTCATTGAAATAAGATTCCAAATAACTTGATTAGTAATAAAATCCTTTGCCGTGCCATGCCGGCAGTGGGCGCCGGCTCTATTCCGCCAGGGGCGCACATCCACGACCAAATACTCCATCTCGTCAGCTCTTCTGTCACCTATATACCTAACACATGACCCTGGCGAATAGGACGTGAAAACACTCGTCGAACCAATCTATTGCAAGTGATCAAAGGGTAATTTGTGCTCCATAAAATTTGTCTTCAACAAGGTCTGTCTTCAACATGGTCCTTCTATACTCACATCGCATTATGTTATCAATATTACTGAAATCTTCCGAATCAGTAAAACCTATTTTGTTGGAAATATGTCTTCCAGTCCATGGATGGTTTAGATACACTTTTGGTCCGGGTAGGTGGCATTGTAATCTAAATTGATATCGATTTTTTTTTCTTACGTAGAAATATGTTTTGCGTAGATCTACTAATACCTGAAGTGATATGGTTTAAACTATGTATAACCATATTATAACTTAGAGTGTAATGGGCCTGGCAGGGTTTGAACCTGCGGCCTACAACTCGTAAGTCGGCGCCATTACTAATTGGCCATCACCGCCTATAGTTTACCTACCTAAAAAGACGAAGAAAAGAAAGAATATATCTATCTACCTTGAGTTTCTTTCCATCCTGCTGCGTGTTCTTGGGCTGCAACAATACATGCCTCCACTGCGTCGCGTGCAGCGTCCACAGCGCCGCGCTGCCGTCCTGTACAAAAACAAACATATTGTCGCGTACAGTAAGTCCTGTTCCTGTACAACAAACACATTGTCGCGTACAGTACGTGCTGTACAACAAACACATTGTCGCGTACAGTACGTGCTGTACAACAAACACATTCTCGCGTACATTACGTGCTGTACAACAAACACATTGTCGCGTACAGTACGTGCTGTACAACAAACAAACATTCGCGCACATACTGCTGTAATTCGTAACAAAAAAAACAATTTTTACCTCTTTATTAAATATAAAGAGGTAAAATTTGTTTTTTTGTTTTTGTGTTTGTAGGAGGTAATCTCTGGAAGTACTGCTCCGATTGCTAAAATTTTATTAAATAATAAAGTAAATTTAAATAATTAAAGTATTAGAAAGTCCGTAATTTGAAAATGACGCTAGTGACTGAAAAGTTGAAAGGAAATCGTTTGTCTTGGTATGATCATGTGAAGAGGAGGGATGAGACGCATGTTGCTAAAAGAGTTCTGAATATACATGATGATGAAAAAAGAGATGGATGGAGAAAAAAGCCGAAGGAAAGATGGATGGTGTGAGGAGTGATATGAAAGAAAAAGGAGTTAGTGATAGTGAGACGGGTGTCAGGACAGAATGGAAGAAAAAAACGTGTTGCGCTGACCGCAAGTAATATAATAATAAATAATAATACTGATATTCCACAACTATCACACAATGCCGTCTAGTCCCAAGCTAAGCAGAGCTTGTGTTATGGGTACTAGACAACTGATAAATATACTTATATATTTCTAAATACATACATATTATAGATAAATTACACCCAGACACAGAACAAATGATTATAATAATAATAATAATGAAACCTTCAGTAGTGCCATCAGGATGGAGTTTGGTGTGGACAAATGTGCGGTCATGCATGTAAAGCGAGGGGAGATTGTGGAGTCCGTGAGTACTCAACTCTCGGACTCCATAAGCCTGAGATCCCTCTCTGCAACTGAAACCTATAAGTATTTGGGTATGTCGGAAGCTTTAGGTATCAATGCCACTGACATGAAGCAATCGTTGAGGGAGCGCTTCTTTGGACGCCTGAAGAAGGTTTTCAATAGCCTTCTTTCAGGCGGAAACAAGGTGCGCGCCTTCAACGGTTGGGTCATGCCGGTATTGATGTACTCTTTCGGCGTACTCAAATGGACTCAAACAGAACTGGACGCCCTGGACAGGCGAGTTCGTTCACTGCTTACTGCAAACCGAATGCATCACCCACGGTCATCGGTGATGAGACTGTATATCCCGCGGAAGTGTGGGGGTCGAGGCTTTTTAAATGCTAAGACCCTGCACAATCGCGAGGTATGCAGTCTCAGGGAATATTTCCTAGCCGCCGACGTGGGTATGCATCGTGATGTAGTAGCAGTGGACAAGGGACTCACCCCGCTCTCCTTGGCTAACGAGAACTGGCGCAAACCTGTAGTGCTTGACACTAACGATCGCAAGGAAGTATGGCAGAGTAACGAACTGCACGGACGCTTTTTCCGGGCCCTTCATGGGCCCGATGTAGACCAACTAGCGTCCGTAGCCTGGTTGCGCGTCGGTGACCTCTTTGGGGAAACCGAAGGTTTTGTCTGTGCAATTATGGACGAAGTTATCATGACGAAGAACTACCGAAGATTTATTGTGAAGGACGGTACGGTTGACATCTGTCGGGCATGTCACCGTCCGGGTGAATCGATCCGCCACATTATTTCAGGTTGTTCTCGTCTAGCTAACGGGGAATACTTGCATAGACACAACCTTGTAGCCAGGATTATCCATCAGCAACTTGCTCTGAAGTACTCTCTTGTGGAATCGGAGGTGCCGTACTACAGGTATGTGCCCGACCCAGTTCTCGATAATGGCGATATCACAATGTACTGGGATCGGTCCATCATCACTGACAGGACTATTGTAGCCAATAAGCCTGATATAGTGGTGGTGGACCGAAGTGAGAGGCGTGCAATGATTGTTGATATATCCGTTCCGCATGACGAGAACCTCGTGAAAGCTGAGAAAGATAAACAAATCAAGTATATCGACTTGGCTCGCGAGGTTGTCGACATGTGGGATGTAGACTCGGCAATCATTGTACCGATAGTCGTGTCGGGTAATGGCTTAATAGCCAAGAGCCTCGACCAACGTCTGAGGAGGCTCGCGTTAGGTGGCTGGATCAAGGGCTTGATTCAGAAAGCGGTACTCCTGGACACGGCTCGTATAGTTAGGAGGTTCCTTTCTCTGGAGCCCTGACCGCCGGTAGCTAGGACCCTGTTCCCGATACCGGTGGGTAACTATTTTTTATATTTTTAAATGTTTTTTTTTTATATTGAAATATTTAAAAATGTAATTTATATGTAATATTTATGAATAAATGAGAATAATAATAATATCATTTATTTTCTCTCACAATGGTTTGTTGCAATTAACAGTTTGGAACTACATAATTTTATGAATTAGCATTGTGAGAGCTGGTGCCTGTTGTAGGTTTCGAAGAAACCTGTGCTACAGGTCACCAGGACCCACGTTACGGCCTCACAGAAGTTTATTGGCAAATAACATGAACTCCACTGAACAAACGCAAAAATGAAATATAAATGTTAGTTAAAAATAATTAAACAATAATAAGGAAAAAATAATAAAATGTAACAAAAGAAAAGGAAAAAAAAAACATAAGAAAAAAAAAAACAAAGCAGTCAATGGATGTGTGATGGAGCGAGGTGAATGTGTTGGTGATGGGTGGAAAAAGCGCATGTGGATTGTGGTGTATGTGATGTGTAGGAAATGTGCATGTGGATGATGGTGAGTGTGATGAGTGGGAGATGTGTATGCGGGTGGTGGTGAATGTGAATGGTAGTTATATGAGTTAGGTGTCTTGTGAACGTTAGAGGTTGGAATTGTGAAACCATACTATTATAACATTTAATATCAAAATAAGTAAACAGCTAAGGATTATCTAAGTGTGTGGAGCAGCTTTTCTGTGTCATCATAACTTAGGGTTTTCAAATACGCAGTAACTTTACGCTTACAACTCAATTTATCTACTGGATATATATTTTGGCTGTTGTTTATGACATTATAAAGATGATTCCCTAGATAAGGGAAAAACTTACGTGCAAGGCGTGAACGAAAACGATCAGTTCTGCACACCGTACCCTTTCTTCGTTTATCTTTTAATAGATTCGAATCGTAGATCAGTTGCGAGTATATTATGCTCATCACACAAACATTTGTCCTGGGTGGGAATCGAACCCACGACCTCTGGCATAGCAGTCAAGTTCACTAACCACTAGGCCAACAGGCCAGTCGAAATATGGGATGTAATATGGGATAAAGTAATATGGGATTCATAGATGACAAATGTTTTGACTATTTATTTAATATTATAATGATGCGATAATTACGACAAATAATAATTGATATGTATACCTAATTTATTTATTTTCTCTAGTGGTAATTAATATTATGTTGCCTTTGTTATTTTGTGTACTGTGAAGGTTTTCTTTTATTTTGACGTGTAACTGTAAATTTCGAAGTACACCCCATGGGTATGTCACAGTGATACTTGTTATAACAATAATTTTTAGAGCTGTATTTACCTGTGACCAACAATAAATAAATCTGAATCTGGGATAAGGGCTTTTTTTTATGGTGGGAAAAAATCATGCAATGACATCCCCCGCTCTTGGGCGGAGCGGGAGATAGTGTCAGACTCTTACTGACTAAAAGACCCACCCCGTTCCTTCTAGCCTTCATACCGGAGCTCGAGCGCTCTCTGGGATAAGGGCTGGAAGAAGAAGTGTAGAATGTCCGTAGTTACCTTACTGCCGGATACAAATCGCAGTCCGCGGTGCGCCCACGCGATGCTGTCGACCGCGTCATCGTGCACTGGCGTCTCCAGCACCTGCACACCGTACCATGTCACTTTACGAGCACACAGCAATGACATTTCAGCCACTAGAAGTCTATTATAGCTATCGGCACGAATATTGAGGATCGCTTTGCGCATTCCATACACTGGCGAGCCAATCGTCGTCGTAGTTAGATACATGCAGCAAGCGCAGGGAACGAATCACGAGTGACGTCTATGACACGATGGGGCGAGAACCAATCACTGACATTCCCCGCGCCCGCGTCTAATGTCGCACCACTAAAGAGACCGAATATTTGACTTCTGCGCAAATGGAAGCCAGCGCTCAATATTCGTGCCGATAACTATATGATTTCTCTCTCTTTCAACACATATGATTAAAGATCCCATAACACGAACACACAATAGTTTATAAAAGAAAAAAATCATATTAAGTTAATTATAGCTATCAATTCGTCTCATCAAGATGAATCTGCAAGCAAAACTGGTTATTAGCTACGACATTTATTTACCAAGATGTCTTCGGCAAAAGGTAAAATAATGTAAAGATTTGATCGAATATAATACTAAAACATAATAAAACAAAAATGAAGATAGTTGGTTTTTACAATAAGGGTACGACATATATACAACGCTGAATTTTAATCGTTTTAATCCCGTGGAGGGTCGATCCGGTACATGAAACACTATCGATTTGTAAAGATAAAATAAAAAAATAAAGTACCTTTTTTTAAAACTCGTATTAATTTACGCATGTACGAAATTAATTTCTTTAAGAAAACGTCAGCTGGGCGAGTTCAATGACCTGTAGTTAATAGTCGGCGTTGCGTACAAACTATCTACAGGTCATTGAACTCGCCCAGCTGACGTTTTCTTAAAGAAATTAATTTCGTACATGCGTAAATTACCACACCACTACACCACTAAAGAGACCGAATATTTGACTTCTGCGCAACCGCTGAAGATACGTTGTGGCAACTGTATTTACTATTGTTTTTTGTCTCTCTTCGGTTTGTCTATTTATTAAGTAGCATCTGCCATGTTGGATAATGCCTATGGAATTAAGTCCGGCTTTGTAAAGTAATATGCGCAGAAAGCTCCCCACGAGCGCCAGGAGCCAATTTACGTAAATAAATAAAAATAGAAAACTGGATTTTTCAAGGAAAACATATATAAAGAAACCAAAATTTTCGGCCAAATAAATTTCGTATTAACGTGTGAAAATTAACAGTTTTTCAAAGTCATTCAAGTTGTACAGACGTATGTACAATCGGCGCTCGAGGGGTAAATAAATAAATAAATATAATAGTAAGTTAGGCATTAAGTCCGCCTATGAATGTTGCATGAAGATTAAATAAACAAATAAATAAGTCGACGGGAGCTAGTTACTGACCCGCTTGGGTCCTCCCGGCTCGTGCTCCACGGTGTAGATGCGCACGTGGTGGTCGGCGCTGCCGGCGGCCAGGAAGGCGCCGCCCGCCGACCAGGCGGCGCAGATCATGTGGCACACGCCGGGCCGCATGCGCTCCACGTACTGCACGGGCTGCGACAGGAACTGCCCGTCCGGCGAGCACGTCCAGAACGCCACCGAGCAGTCCGTCGACGTCGACGCCAGCCACCGCACGTCCTTCCTGCGGACGACCACTCACTGCACGCTTGCCAAGTCTACACAAGTCTCTGTTTGGCTTGGCTTGCGTAAGCTTGTCGCCGATATTAGGACACAGAACAAAGGAAATTACGTGTTGTCCATGTACTTGGACCGCACGACGTTGCTGCTTCGTCGACAGTTTCAAAGTTTAGTATGCACGGGGGCGTATAACAAGCGTATAATGACAAATACGCGTAGGGCCCGATCTAAGGGGGGGGGCAAGCCGGGCATTTGCCCAGAGCGGCAAAACACGAGGGGCGGCAAAATTGACTTATTACTATCTTCCAACCTAGCCATCCGTACCCAAGTTGGCAGGTTGCGAATTTTGTGCCCCTTCCAACCTACCTACTACCCTGCTTCCTTCCTTCCTTCCTACTTCAGGTAGTGGAAATATTTAAGACTTAAGACTCGTGACTTAGATGGTTTTGTGTATGTGAAAGGCGGCGAAAATAATCTTTGCCCGGAGCGGGGAAATAGCTAGATCGAGCCCTGAAGACGCGTCTATGAATCTACTCGTCCGTGGACAGTAGGTCTAAAAGTATAGGAGCGCGTCTGTGATCTTACGCCGCCAGCACGGCGCGCGGCTCCGCCCCCGCCAGCCCCCACACGCACACGAGCCGGTCCACGGAGCCGCACGCCAGCAGCGCTCCGTCAGCACTGATGTATATGTCTGTGATCTTACCTAGCGGGCGGCGCCCAGTGCACCGACGTGATGGTGCCCGCGTGCGCCGCCAGCACGGCGCGCGGCTCCGCCCCCGCCAGCCCCCACACGCACACGAGCCGGTCCACGGAGCCGCACGCCAGCAGCGCTCCGTCAGCACTGATGCATATGTCTGTGATCTTACCTAGCGGGCGGCGCCCAGTGCACCGACGTGATGGTGCCCGCGTGCGCCGCCAGCACGGCGCGCGGCTCCGCCCCCGCCAGCCCCCACACGCGCACGAGCCGGTCCACGGAGCCGCACGCCAGCAGCGCTCCGTCAGCACTGATGCATATGTCTGTGATCTTACCTAGCGGGCGGCGCCCAGTGCACCGACGTGATGGTGCCCGCGTGCGCCGCCAGCACGGCGCGCGGCTCCGCCCCCGCCAGCCCCCACACGCGCACGAGCCGGTCCACGGAGCCGCACGCCAGCAGCGCTCCGTCAGCACTGATGCATATGTCTGTGATCTGACCTAGCGGGCGGCGCCCAGTGCACCGACGTGATGGTGCCCGCGTGCGCCGCCAGCACGGCGCGCGGCTCCGCCCCCGCCAGCCCCCACACGCGCACGAGCCGGTCCACGGAGCCGCACGCCAGCAGCGCTCCGTCAGCACTGATGCAAATGTCCGTGATCTCGGCGCCCACGCCGCGGAGAGTGGCGACCAGGCGCCCGTCTATCGCACTCCATACCTATCGGAAAGAATGTCGTTATAATCTGTACCTATATGTATTTTGGTTTGTAATTGGGATTTTTGGCGAAGTTCAGCGTCTTAGGTGGTTATCACATTGCCACGCACCACGCAGCGTAGCGCGTGAAAACCCACCTACGCACGTACTTTGTAAATTTTTAAAACGCGTTTTGTAAATTCATTCAAGAACGCACTCATTTCATACAAAATCACGCACGGTACTACGAGACTCAGTGTGCCATAACTTGCGTGTTGCCCCGCACCCACGCGCGTGAGTGCTTTTCTTCGTATGTAGGCGCGTGATCTGCATGAACACGGGTGGATGCATTTTCAGTGCGTTGGACTGTGCGTGTTTTCAACAAACAGAGATACGTACAAGCAACGTTAAGACACGCATTCACGCACTACGCTGCGGAGCGCGTGGCAGTGTGATAACCGTCTTCCAACTGAAATGATGATGATGATGAGTATGTATCGTACCTTGACGAGCATGTCGTCGGCGCCGGTGCAGACGTAGCGGCCGGTGCAGTCGAACACGAGGCAGTAGACGGCGGACAGGTGGCCCAGCGTGCGGCGCTGCAGCTGCAGGCCGGCCAGCATGCGCGCCGGGAACAGCGCCTGGCCGCCGCGCCCGCCCGCCCGCGCCGCCGCGCCCACGCCCAGCTCGCGCGACACCAGCCGACGGACTGACACACAAACACACGGATCACCAACATCTGACTGATTTTGACTGGCCTAGTGAGGATATAAACCATCCAAGGACTCACTCAAATACACAAATATTATTATTATTATTTTTTATATATTTATTTATCTCAGGACCCTGAGGTCCTGGACCTTTGGAAGGCGTACGAGGAGCCGAAACCAACTCGCAGAGGCCCTTTTAGACGCTTTTAATGGGACGTGGTACCAACGACGGTGATTATCCCCGTATGCGCATGCTAGTGCATCCGAGGACAACCCCCGGTTGAAGGGAAACTATTGCAACATGTGGAAAATAATATAAGGCTATGGTTTTTGGAGTCTTAAGTGGACTGGTTACCAGGAACTATGTTAAAGCTATGGGCCCTGCCTGAACAATGGTTTTAATTTCCATCGATAAAAAGGCAGGGGGGGGTGACTTGCACATTCAACAAATGGGCCCCCAATACGATCACTAGCACGAAGTGACGTAGCAACAAGAGGGCAGCATATCCTCATGTGCTTGAGGAGTGGAGCGGTATACCACGGCTATCAGGACAATCCCGGAAGTACGGTCAAGATCCCTACCAGCACCTTACTGGATTATACATCCTTCTCCCGAGCGCATTTGCTCTTGCGAATCTCCACTCAAGCCAGCCAATAAAGGCAAGAGAGAGGTGGGAGCTCTGCCCCTCGTCAGTATTCACTACGGCCGGCCAATAAAGGCAAGTCGGGGATAAAGAACAAGAATTCTCCCGGGAGATCGGGTCCGTGGGGTCACTAATGCCCAACAGTTCGCCTCAAAACTGCCCTGCGGGTTGACCTAGGCATGCTACGACAAAGCAAACTCTATCGGTACAGACCTAAGGTTTGGAGCGCACAAGCCCCACCACGACGTCAACGTAGAGATACGGCGATGGGGTTATTATTATTATAATTTTCACTATCCAACCTGAAGTAGGTTGGAAGATGGCTAGTAAAATTCTCAACCTGACAATTTGGGTGTGGATGGCTAAGTTGGAAGACAACAAGAAGTCAATTTTGCCGCTCCTCATTTTCTGCCGCTCTGGGCAAATGCCCGGCTTGCCCCCCCTTAGATCGGGCCCTGATTCGGATGAGTTTACTTATATAGAGATTGCATAATGCAATGTGAGTATAGGAGGACCATGTTGAGGACAGACCTTGTTGAAGACAAATATTATGCAATTATCACTTTTTTTTTATTGATAAAACTAGTGCTTGACTTGCCACCTGATGGTAAGCAGTGATGCAATCTCTGATGGTAAGGCGCACTAGTTTATTAACCTTTCAATCGTGGAAATTACAGACACAATAGAAAGACAATAGGTGCGCGAACGCCGGCGTTCGCTTGGGCTTTAATGAACAAAGAGCCTATTCACTCTAGCTTTGAACTAACTCCACACTTCACTTATTCTTTTTGTAAATGTTTGTCCTGTAATAAGCTAAGGTGTGCCAAAAATAAATAATCATTATGGAGCCTGTTGGGTTCCGCAAAGGATGAGAAGAAAGGAAGAATTAGAATTTTGCCTGAGAGTGTGTCAGACTTTTACTAACTAAGACACACTGCAATGTTTTATCTTTAACTTCGTGCCAGGACTCCAGGCTTCTCTTTCGCACGACTCATGGTCCCAGTACTAGACTTTGACCCTGCTGGGCCTCTACGGTTTAGTCAACACCTCCTTAACCTTTCAATCGTGTCAATTAGAGACACAGTGACAGCGCGAGCGCAGGTGCGTTCGCCTTGGGGTTTAACCTATCGAGTGCCGTAATTAGAGACAATTAAAAAGCCATTGTGTCTTGCGCGGATCCACGTTTAGACACACAACGGGTTAATGAATTAAGGCGCGCGTGGAACACTACGCCGTCGACAACTCGGGCTCGATCCGGAAGGTTACCGGACAGCCGCAAGCCCACGCCTACGGTGGCTGGAAATCGGGGTCGTGATATCAGCGGGTGGGGCGTGGCCACCGTAGGCGCGGGCTTGCGGACAGTGAGCAATGGGTAGCTCGCTGTCCGGCCGTCCGATAACTGTTCGGGCCAAGCCTAAGTCGTCGATGGCGCGCACTGTTCCCGCGCGCCTCAAGGAGTTGTCAGCGACAGTGACAGCCGGGTTGAAGCCTACTGGGGTCAGGGTCAGCTCCGAAAGGTAGCTCAGCCCCGGTATGAAAGGCACGAAGGGACGGGGAGGGTTTTTTATTCAGTAAGAGTCTGACACTACTTATCTCCCGCTCCGTCCAAGAGCGGGGGTTGGGGGGATGATTTTTTCCACCATAAAAAAAGCGGGAGGGGCGTGAGGGCCGTATAACTTACCTAAGGTATGGTCCTGCTTATGTGACGCATACAGCGGTTTCGGCCGCACCAGCGTCTCGCTGAGCAGCGACAGGCGCGCGGCCAGGCGGTCGGCGTCGGGCTGCGCGTCCGGCACGTCCGCCGCGGTCGGCGCCAGGCGCGCGAGTGACACGGCGCGCTCGCACACTGACGCCAGGCGCCGCCATGACACGTCCGAGTGCTGGGATGCCTGCAACACCACTCATGGCTGAACCCTCAACATACAACCTAAACCAATCATCTATCAAAACCTATAGGGCCTATTACACTACGCGTTTTTCAGCACACGATATTCAGACTTGTCTTATTTTTCTTTCCAAGTAAGACCGTCTGACCCTTATTACACTACGCGATACGTCGAACCATAGACTAGATACGTCGAAACATAAGACTTAACGGTCTGAATGACGCGTAGTGTAATAGGCCCTTAAACCTATCAAATATCAAATAACAGCATTGTATAATGTAGAAGCACTTTTCTAAAATTTGTGAATGTGAAGTACCATGGAGCATTTTTGTTTGGTTACAATTTTTTCTTTTAAAATTACGAGCATTGCAGTTGAGTTTGTCATGTCACTCAAATGTCTCACTGATGGTGGGACGTGTTATGTGGTCATTCAGTTCCCTTCAAAATGGTTGAGCTGAGTGGGGCTGATGCACGCGTCATGCTCGTGAACGGGCGCCGTCAGTTGAGTTTGTTTTATTTCTTATTACTTATCTACATTGTGCTCACATAATAGAAGCAACGAGAGAAATGTAACCAAGATTGTGTAAATGATAATATGATTTAAAAGAGTGTCCATGGAGTTTCTTGCACATTCTTCTCCATAGAGATCTACGCTTTGGAACATGCAATTTAGCTTTACATTTCTTGGACTGACCGACACTTGACTATTCAAAAGTGCCTGTAAATGGTCTATTTGAAATAAATGCTTTTGATTGATTTCCTACGTGTTGCTGTTAAAATTTTAGGCCAACATTAACCCTGAGGTATGCTATCCTTGATCCTGATTTAATATTAAGATGGATGCGTGGTGTGACGAGAACGGATAAGGCAAGCACACCTGGCTGTTTTCTCGAAAACCAAGAACGTGTCTTATTTGTCTGGCTTAGTTTTTTTCTTTATAATTTGATATTTTTATTTCGAAAACTAATATTTCCGCAATCACTAAATGTAAAGGCACTCATTTGCACCCAGTGGCTTACAACACAAAATAGATAGGTATGAAAGGCAGGGCTGTTCATTGTGATAATAAGTACCGCATTAAATGCAACATCATGGTTGTACAAAAATTCAAAGGGTTCCTTATTTTTCCAAATTAATAACACTATGTTGAATTACGAAATGAGTTTTTTTATCATCTACTTTTTATCATCTAGGTACACTAATGTATTAAAAAGGTAAAGTTTGTTTTTTTGTTTGTGGGGGGTGATCTTTGGAACTACTGTTCCGATTGCTAAAAATTGTTCAACGACAGAAAGCTGCTATAGTTATTCCTGAGTGACATACGCGGGCGAAGCTGCGCAGAATAAACATAGCAAAAATCGCAAGTTCACCTTTTTTACGTAAATTATTTAACCCCTTACTGCATAGCATGACATATCGGGCATCAAGGGTTTTTGTCACCTCATTTAAATTTGGCACAATTTTTTTTCTTCTTGCAACTCTTAAATCAAAAACCGGAAATATACTCTGACGTTTGCGAAGAAAATTGGTGTCCAGCACTAAGTAACTGACGTAACCGTCAGTTTGATTCCTAGCGGTCGTTAAAAGGTAAGTGGACTCAAGTTTCGGGGTATTTTTGCATGGATTTTTAAGATATATAGCTACGATAATTATTTTGCATACAATAGGCATCTACTATAAGGCAAATAGGCAAAAAAAAACTAGATTCGCATGAATGATTGTAAATATTTTTGTTGCTGAAGTTAGTACCCATATATGGGATAGTATGCAGTTGCAGGAAAAACCGTTTGGCAGATATGGGATTGTATGCAGACTTACAACAAAAATCATAAAACCATATTTGGGATAGTATGCGATTGTGTCAATTTTAAGAAAAAAATATTTGCATAACATTTGAAGAAGTGGGTACAATACTTTTTGGTCTGTGTGGTTTGCTTTGGTTTGCTTGCTTGTTGCACTAAGGTGCATAAGCAGCATAGTAAGCTATGCTGCTTTTTTCCCAACAGTTTGAACAACCATGCCGAGACGGAAGCAAGTGTTCGTTGTCAACATTCCAGATGGGAGTGAAGACGAAGAGCTTTCCGATGAAGAAGATACGAGGAGGAATAACCGAGGGCTGGACCCATTATATTTATCAGAGTCCGATGAAGACAGTGAAGGAGAATCAGAATCTGAATTTAGGCCATCTAATTCAGATTCTGATTCTGTGATTAAGTGATAATCCTTCTACAAGTCGACAGGGGACAGGGGGTAGCAGGCAGATTAAGAAGACTTATAAATGGGAAACTGGGCAGCGGGCTTATAACGAAGACAATTATGCCTTTTTAGGAGATATCAGTCTCAGTGATGATCTAAAAGCTTTGAATACACCATCTCAAATTTTTGATTATTTTTTCACGTCTGAAATGTTCACATATATTACAAACGAATCTAATCGAATTTTCCATTGTCATTAGCATATGCTAATGATGATGAAAAGAGGCCAACATTTCGGAATTAGTTGTAGTAGGATGGTGCTTGAAGTGCAAGGCTCATTTATGTTTGAATAAAACAAGAAATTGCTATATGGAATATCATGTTTAGACTACTATACAATATGGTATTTCTTAAAGCAGTTTGCAACATTAGATTGTGTAAAGGTTCCTAATAGAGACTCAAGTTCAAGACTCAAGTTCCTACAAATATATGTTTTAATAATTTGATTCTTTAAAAGAATATAAAACATAAATTATAAATATGAGCGTTTTTCTAATTTAATTCCCTCTCTCCCTACACATATGCAACCTATCCTCAGCCTATGCTAGCAATCTGGCTATACCTCGTATGCTTTCTCATTTTGGTCATATTTTTTTATTTCGCGCCAGCTATTTTTGCATACAATGACATATTTGGCAAACTTGAAAATAAACGTAGAACTGCATTCAATGCCATATTTGGCTTTTATAGTTTTTTGAAAATATTTCCAAAAGTATTAAAAATAGATTATTTTTTCTATTTTTTATGTTATTTCTTAAGGTCATACTACGCCATATATTTTTTTTATTTGATTACAAAAATCCATGCAGTAAGGGGTTAAAACACATTACATTATTTCGAAATATGGCGCCATTGTACGTCACACAGTGCTCGTGACTGTTCGAGTAGCGATCGGATTCTCACCAGCCAATCGCGGCCGAGAACTACTGCAGTCGAGCGCTAAAACGAGACGGCAAATGCGACGTAACCACCGAAGCGTGTGAAGAAACGAGACAGAAGTTCTTCTAATTACGACACGGCTCCTTCTCGATAGTGCATGATATAACAATTTTTTCGCAAATTAGCCAAAAACTTTAATTTTATCACTGAAACACCTTAAAAATATTTTACACGATATTCTATCGTATTTTCACGATCGTTTTGAAGTATAACACAATTTAAGTTTTTTCGCCGTTTTCGCACAATTTATGTATTTCTAGTCACTAAACAGTCGGCAAAACGTAAATAAACAAAGTTTTGAGCGCAAAAGTCCGCTAAACTTACCAATTCATCGTAAGATTGGGCGTGCTCGCGTCCCTCCCAATCGAGTCGTCGAGGCAGCACCTGCAACAGCGCGAACTCTACAAAAACTTTTCAGCGAAGTTTCAGCGCGTTTGACAGCCGCAGCCACGTGCGTCCGCGACCAAAACAACAATATAAGCTCAAACCCGGCACTAGGAAAAGCTCAAACCTACCTCAATAGTCTCGAGCTCTTTTAGCAAAGTCTGCAACAGAAATGGTCACAATTAGCTCACTGAACTATACAGGACAATAAATTGATCACATTCCGAGCTAATTTACCTTTGCAGTCTCTTTCAGGGGTCCGCCCGATAGAAATTTCGCTATCAGAAAGTAGAGCTCTGAAATCGGGAAAGCTAACATTACACGACCTCGTACGATTTACACTCACATTTTCGAGCATTAATTTCTCAGCACTATACTTACCGGGAATGACCCTGAGCTCCTCGTTGGGTTCCTCCATAACCCTAGTTTTTATTCCAAGGGTTAAAACTTCACTTCACATTACATTCACTATAAAAATCCAGCAAACATTTCACTTTACATTGTTGACGAACAGATAATGCAACCTCCTGTAATAATAGCAAAATGGCGTTTCAACTGTCAGTCAAACAGTTCTTGTTGAATCTGTGTCGGTCCAACAGTTTTTAACGTAGCTGAGTAAAATTCCGCTAGATGTCACTAAACGTCAAACAACTATTTTTTATTTTATTATTAAAATTCTATAAAATTAGCATCAAAATCGTGTAAAAAATTAGTTATCGGGATTACTTCAATTTTTTTCTTGTTATCACCTCGTTCGAGGTGTGACCTTCATCGTGACACAATTTAAAAGTCCTTGACCCGGGTCGACCAGGGACTAACCCACTTAAAATATTTCCTCTGGCAATTTTAAAGTTGTCAAACGTCAATGAGTGCCGATACGTGAGTGCTCTGTTGTTGAAAAATCGTAGTAAAATGCATAAAATCGTAATTTTGAACGATGGGTATCGGTGCTGAGTTGTGTTTTGTGTGTGAAACATTGAGTGTAAATAGTAGTTTTTGTGAACAAGTGGTGTGGTGGAGGACTTTCTCGCTGTTGGACCGGGGCGGTGTCAGGAGTCCGGAGGCTCTGGTGCTGAAAGCGCGAACAGCCTGCGGGCGTGCGGAGCGTCCTAGCATGTCCCTTCACTCATCGCGCTCAGTGCCCACATCAGTCATATGTACGTGTAAGCGCCTCTGTTAAAAATAGGTCAGGTGTGTGTAATTGAGCATGTTATGGTCAGTGGACATCAATAATTGTTGGCTATAAATACACGCGTCCCGATCTCCTACACACTACCTGCGGCGAGGAGCACTTCGTAATAAAAGGTAGATTATAAAATGTAGTTCAAGCAATATTTTAATGACTGCAGTCTTTGTAGGAAGTTTTCAGAAGTTGTTCTGCTTTGTGATATTTAAATTGTCGTAATCGAAGAACTACGTTAATTTTAAAACTAAGCAGAAGAAATACTATTGTGTATTGACGTCTTGGTAAAAATATTACTATAATAATATATGTATGTATTTACTATTATATTTTTGTCTCTCTTCGGTTTATCTATTTATTAAGTTGCACCTGCCATGTTATGTTTCTGCACCACCCAAAGGTAGACTGGTAGATAATGTCTATGGCATTAACCTTTAGAATACTGTAATTAGAGACACAATAGAAAGGCAATGAAAAGCAAATGCCGGCGTAAGTTTAGGGTTTGATGAACTAAGTCTGCCTTTGTACGGGTGTTGGCTATGGGATCCAACTGTGGGCTTTAGCTAGCAAATCCAACATACTTTGCCTTCAAAGAGCCCAAAACAACATCTTAACAACCATAATTGGTGCAGCCTGGTTCACACGTAACACTGAAATACATGAGTACCTAAATATGAAGACTGTCATTGAAGAAGCCAAACAATACACAGATAACTACGTTGAAGGATTAAAGCTCCAAATCCATTGACAAGTATGCTTCTAATATGAGACCCAATCAATCAACTGAAAATGGCAAATGTACTGTATGACTGAGGAGTGTTAAGGCAGTGGCACAAAATAGATAGGTACAGAACACAATCTCATGTATGTACTTCACTTTTTATACCTACGCTCGGTGGACGCACACTAATGAGCGTTTGAGCCGGAACTGTTCGACGAGCGGGCGCTCTGAGATATCGTGTCTGTGAGCGTGTGTGTTGCTTGAGCGCGCTTTGTATGTAGATTGACTTCTGTACCTATCTTTTTTGTGGCAGTGGCTTTAACCCACCTAAATTTCTATTTACTGCAACCTACCTGATGATAGTCAATTAGACTGATCGCAGATTACATATGTGAAGAAAAAAATAAATTTCTTTGGGCTCCCCTCTCCCTCTCCCTCTCCATCCATCCACATGTACATCCTCTTCACATGACCATACCAAGACAAATGCCTTGCAACTTTTCAGTCACTGGCGCCACTTTCAAATTTCCCTTATTATACTCATTTCTCACTTTATCCATTCTCATCAAGGTTTAAGTTTCTGTGAAATTGTTACTATATTAGTGTACAATAAAGTTTATTCTATTCTATTCTCGTCACACCACACATCCATCTTAACATTCTCATCTCAAATACATGCAATCTTTTTTCGTCCATCTTTTTCACAGTCCAACATTCTTATTCATACAGTATGACAGGCCTTATCACGGTCTTGTAGATTTTGCCCATCAACTTGAGGGGCATCCGTGGGTCGCAAGTTGTTCCCGTGACCTGTCGCCATTTCATCCATCCTGCGTTGATCCGACGTGTTACGTCTCGGTCTAGATCCTCTTGGACGAGCGACGCGAGGCCCCGAACCCGACCAAAAGTCGAAACTTATATATTTCTAAATTCATATATATTATAGATAAATTACACCCGGACACAGAAAAATGATCGTGCTCATCACACAAACATTTTTCCTGGGTGGGTATCGAAACCACGACCTCCGGTATAGCAGGCAGGGCCACTAAACACTAGACCAACAGGTCTTATCGGGGCTGGTCCACTCAAGTAACAGCTACATAAAGCAAGCAGGTTGAAGCAGGGACTAATTTTTGAACGGAATGGGGAATTAAACGTTTCGGAGAATTTGAATAAATGGCGGCGCCAGCGCTGACCTGCGCGTGTCGAAGCTTATTGGAACCTGTCGGAGACGTTCGGCACTTATCGGTGCTGGTTTCGCCGGTCCGTTCCGATAGGCGCTGTTAGATCGGCGCAGGCTGCCAGCTTTCCTTCTGAAGTAATGAAAATTGTTCTGATTTCCTCAGAGAGGCGAGCATGTCGGGCGGCGCGGCGAGCGCGAGCGCGGGCGTCGGCCCAGGGGCGGGCGCGCTGGGCGGCCTAGGCGGCTCGCTCGAGGACAAGGACTGCGACCTGCTGTGCCCCGTCTGCTTCGAGCTGATCGACGAGGCCTACGTCACGAGATGCGGCCATTCCTTCTGCTACGCCTGTATTAGCAAGGTACCTATACTCCACCTGTTTAGCTTAGCATAGTATAGTCGGCCTTATAATGTTCCCACTGCTGGGCCTCAGGCCTCCTCTCTACGAGAGGGAATGGGCCGTAATCCACCACGCGGGCCCAGTGCGGGTTGGTGGATGTCACATGTCTACGAATTTTTGGTTCTAGGACATACCGGTTTCTTCACGATGTTTTGCTTCACCGGTTTGAGAGCAGTGGTGATGAAATAAATTACACAAAGTGTGATTTATATAAAAGCGCGTGGCTGGGTTTGAACCCGCGACCTACACTCGTAAGTCGGGGCCGTTACCACTCGGCCACCACTGCTCCATCTGTTTAGGTAGTTAACTAAATGTAAGCTTAACATGTCTTTTATCTAAAAAATTGTCTAAAATTTTTATCTAAAAATGTAACTTACAATTATAGGCCAAAATCCGAATGCAGTAGCCGCACCCTATCGGCATTTCGTAAATATCGACGCAGCGTACGCTCCGATTCCGACGCGGTGGACATTAAGCTTTATCCTGGTCCTTCACCTAAATTCATTAACCCGTTGTATGTCCGGAACGCGGATCCACGTGGGACACAATAACTTTTTAATTGTGTCTCTAATTACGGCATACGAAAGGATAAACCCCAAGCAAACGCTCTGTCGTTGTCTTTATATTGTGTCTCTGATTACGGTATGCGAAAAGTTATACGAAACATATATCCGTCCTCCCTAGGCGGTAGAACTCCACCGCCGCTGTCCAAAATGCGGCGCCGCGCTTGCGTCCCGCGACCACATCTTCCCAAACTTCCTGCTCAACGAGCTGGTCGCGCGGAGACGCGTGCGCGCGCGCCACGAGCCCGTGCAGCAGCCGCGCGGGCCGTGCGTGCGCGCGCTCGTAGCCGCCGAAGCGAGGAGGCTACCCCTAGCGGACGTCGACGCCATGCTGGACCTGCTCACACGCCGCAAACGCCTGCTTGAGGCCGAGTGCGCGGCCGCACATCACAGACTGCTGTACGAGTTCCTCGCGCAGCTGCACAAGCATCGAGCTCATCAGTTGGAGCAGCTGGCGCGCGAGGCGGCGCTTGTGCGGAAGGATATGGAGCATGTCGCGGCCGTGCTCAGGGACACGGCGCAAGGTAACAGTTAGCTCACCTTCATTTTCAGCCCATCAAAGGTCTCCCCAAAGCGTCGTCACGACGACCGGTCCTGTGAGCGAATTTCGCCTTGTGAGAAGCCTTCCAATACCGAGTTGTCCTGCACGCGGTTGTACACTCCTGAACTTTGTCTCACTGTAGGTGACACATATTTACACAGTATACTCTCCTACAACTAATATGTCTATTTGCATTCATATACCCCGTTAAATTTTAATCGTTTTAATCCCGTGGAGGGTCGATCCAGTACATGAAACACGATTTTATCGATTTGTAAATATAAAATTAAAAAATAAAGTACCTTTTTTTTAAAACTCGTATTAATTTACGAGCTGCAGCCAGCTGAGCGAGTTCCCTACCTGTAGGTAGTAGTCGGCGTTGCGTACTAATTATCTACAGGTCATTGAACTCGCTCAGCTGACGTTTTCTTAAAGAAATTAATTTCGTACATGCGTAAATTAATACGAGTTTTGAAAAAAAAGGTACTTTATTTTTTTTAATTTTAGTATTACAAATCGATAGTGTTTCATGTACCGGATCGACCTCCCACGGGATTAAAACGATTAAAATTTAGCGGTGTATATTTCCAAGTACACACATACTCACTAACACTAAATACAACATACAGATTGACGTGACGCATTGGACACGCGTACTGTCGATGACGCGCCGGCGACACGTTTCCTTCTACCGCCGCGTTATTACATTCGTTTCGACGACGCGCGAAGTTGCCGTTTAATCGACATAGATTCATAGTTTTGTATGTAATCTTCACGCAGACGTACGCCAAGAGTCGTGTCGAATACGCGTCCGTGGACAGTAAGTCTTATTCTCGAAGTCCAAGTTCAGGGTTAGACTTATCGTAAAAGTTGCTCATAGTTATAGTCCTAGCGAATCTTGTTATTCAGTACAAGAATATAGTTTGTACGTCTGGTATAGGTGCAGTGGGACTGGCTCGCTTGCCGGAGGCGGGCGAGGCGGCGGACGCGACGCAGGAGGCCGACGCCGGCGACGCCGTGCGCGCGCTCAAGCGGGAGCTCGCCGACCTCGCCGGCAGCGTGGGCGACACCGCCGCGCACGTCGACGGTACGTTTGGGTGTATGGTACAGGTGCAGCGGACCTAGCTCGCTAACTGGAGGTGGACGAGGCGACGGACGCGATGGTTTTATTACTGACTAGCTTATGTCCGCAGGTTCGCCTCTTGCAAGCAGCTTTCTACGAGTGAAGAATTTTAGCAATCGGACCAGTTCTTCCAGAGGTCACCTCCAACAAACAAAAAAACAAACTTTACCTCTTTATTATATTAGTGTAGATGACGGCAGTCAAATTTATGTGGTCTACACTGATTATAGGAAAGCATTTGATCGGATTGACCACGACACTTTGATAAAAAGGCAAAGTAGAGGCTTAGTGGAGATCTCCTAATGTGGTTATTATCCTATATCTATTAATAACAGGTCGCAAGCAGTAGTGATCAATAATATATTTGTCCATTTGGGTGTCGGTGCCTAGCGGAGTACCTCAGGGTTTTTCACTGGGACCCTTCTTACTTCTTATTTGTGATCTATGTAAACAACAACGATATGTTTCTGCAATTATCCAAATCATGCTTCACCGATGACATGAGTATATCATAAGTGAGTGTGCGAATGTTGTGCAGGCGGCAGCCTGGGCGCGGCGTCGGAGGAGGAGAGCTTCGCGGGAGGCGCGGCGGGCGGCGGTGACGCGCTGGCGGCGCGCTGGCGGCGCCTGCACGCGCACTTCGACGACTTCGTGCAGGTAACAGCAGGGGGAGAAGGAGCCTTCAGGAGGAGGAGAGCTACGCGGGCGGCGCGGCGGGTGGCGGTGACGCGCTGGCGGCGCGCTGGCGGCGCGCTGGCGACGCCTGCACGCGCACTTCGACGACTTCGTGCAGGTAACAGCAGGGGGAGGAGAAGCCTTCAGGAGGAGGAGGAGAGCTACGTGGGCGGCAGCGACGCGCTGGCGGCGCCTGCACGCGCACTTCGACGACTTCGTGCAGGTAACAGCAGGGGGAGGAGGAGCCTTCAGGAGGAGGAAGAGAGCTACGCGGGCGGCGCGGCGGGCGGCGGCGACGCGCTGGCGGCGCCTGCACGCGCACTTCGACGACTTCGTACAGGTAACAGCAGGGGGAGGAGGAGCCTTCTGGAGGAGGAGGAGAGCTACGCGGGCGGCGCGGCGGGCGGCGGCGACGCGCTGGCGGCGCCTGCACGCGCACTTCGACGACTTCGTGCAGGTAACAGCAGGGGGAGGAGGAGCCTTCAGGAGGAGGAGGAGCCTTCAGGAGGAGGAGGAGAGATACGTGGGCGGCGCGGCGGGCGGCGGCGTCGCGCTGGCGGCGCCTGCACGCGCACTTCGACGACTTCGTGCAGGTAACAGCAGGGGGAGGAGGAGCCTTCAGGAGGAAGAGGAGAGCTACGCGGGCGGCGCGGCGGGCGGCGGCGACGCGCTGGCGGCGCCTGCACGCGCACTACGATGACTTCGTGCAGGTAACAGCAGGGGGAGGAGGTGCCTACAGGAGGAGGAGGAGAGCTTACTATTAATTTTACGCATGTACGAAATTAATTTATTTAAGAAAACGTCAGCTGAGCGAGTTCATTGACCTTGTGAGGTAATAATCGGCGTTGCGTACAAACTACCTACAGGTCACTGAACGCGCTCAGATGGCTGCAGCTCGTAAATTAATACGAGTTTTAAAAAAAAGGTACTTTATTTTTTAATTTTATCTTTACAAATCGATAGTGTTTCATGTACCGGATCGACCCTCCACGGGATTAAAACGATTAAAATTCAGCAGTGTATATATTTGTATACGTGTCACCCCACAGTGTTACTTCGCCCATCGGGCCGACGAGTTGTATTTCCCCGGTTCGTCGGCCGTCACGCCGGCGCCCGCCGCCTTCTCCAGCGACTGCGGCCCGGGGCCCAGCGCCGCCGGCCCCGCCTCCAGCCCGCAGGGGCCCGCCGTCACCAACGCGCCCGAGGCCGACCACGTGCCGCAGGGGCCCGCTGACATTAGGAATGTGGCCACGCACGGTGAGATATTAACACTACACTTTATAGACGACTAGCTTTTGCCTGCGGCTTTGCTTGCATACATAAATATAGTCTATGTCATTCAGGAATAAAACAGCTTTCTATTGATGAAAAAATTTTTAGCATTTGGACCAGTACTTTCAGAAATTACCTCCTACAAACAAAAAAAAAAAACATAAAAACAAACTTTAGCTCTTTGTAATATTACTAGCTTTTGCCCGCGGCTTCGCCCACGTACATAAAATATAACCTATGTCACTCAGGAATAAAGGAGCTTTCTATCGGTGAAAAAATTTTAGTATTCGGACCAGTACTTCCACAGATTCCCTCCAGACCTCCCACAAACAAAAAAAACAAACTTTACCTCTACTATAGTGTAGATTTTAATGATGAGTGATTGGCTGAAATAATAGCGGCAACGCTCGCGGATTTATAAGGTTAAGTTTTTTTATTGTTGCATGATACCGCATAAGTACATAACGCGGCGTCCAACGTGAGCGAATTCAACGCGACGCGGCGGCTCAGCCTATCAAAAACTAAATCAAATTAAACTAAATATAAAAATAAAATCTCGTTAATTGATTTCAACATACCATAAATTGCCATTAAAAGTAAATAGAAATAATCAAAGAAAATAGTAGCATCGCTTCGCTTTCGCGTTTTGCATCTACCACCGAACACCATAGTTTCGTGTAGTAAAGCGTTATGTCCTCAGGCGGCGACCAGCGCGCCCCGGACGGGGCCCCGGGCGCGGTGGGGCCCGCCGGCGCGGGGCCGGGCCCCAGCGACGTGTCGGACAGCGTGACGCGCGCGGCGCTGCGGCCCCGCGGCCTGGACGCGTTCCGCGAGGACCTGCTGGCGTTCACGCGCTACCGCGCGCTGCGGCCGCTCGCCACGCTGTCCTACTGCAGCGACGCCATCAACTACTCCACCATCGTGTCCACCATCGAGTTCGATAAAGACGAGGAGTTCTTCGCGATCGCCGGCGTCACCAAGCGCATCAAGGTACGCTAACACTACCTCTTACAGACGTAGCGAGGCAAGCGTCGCGAATGGTTCGTCTCGCGTGCCTCGGGCTGTGTGGACGTGTGTGCATTTGTGCAGTGAGCATTCGCGTCACACGATCATTGCGAACGCCGCCTCAGTACGAGCCGTACGCTCTGTGTGTACGGACAGGTGTTGTTTACGTTTTCTACTGACGAACACCGTGCGCAGTGGTTCGTGTGCTCAGCTTGAGCATGTGTCGTTTGGGACGCACGCATAAATGTACCATCGTATGCCTCAGGTTGAGGCATGCGTGACGAATCATTCACGACGCACGTCTCGCGATGTCTGTACGCGGCTCTATAATTATTTTTTAAATTATTATTGATAGGCTCGCGTTTGACCACCATCTCACCTCATGGTAAGCGATGATGTGGCCGACGATGGAGCACGCTTGCCTAGAAGTAACCTATTCACTCTTGACTTGAAGACCCCTAAGTAGTAGCTATCAGGAAACAGACTCCGGATATACACATATTCTCAGGATCACTATCTCTTAAGAAGAATCAAGAATCAAAGCATTTATTTCAAATAGACCATTTACAGGCACTTTTGAATAGTCAAATGTCGGTCAGTCCAAGAAAAGTGAAGCTAAATTGCACGTTCCAAAGAGTAGGTCTCTATGGAGAAGAACGTGCAAGAAACTCCATGGACACTCTTTTAAATCATATTATGTGTTACATATAATGCTTGGTTACATATTACTTGTTGCTTCTATCATGTGAGCACAATGTCGATAATGAAATAAAAATGTAAAATAATTAAAAGATAGAAACTGAATTAAGCCACTGGCAGCTAAGAGATGACCAGTCCCATCTGACGGCACCCGTTCACGAGCATGACGCGTGCATCAGCCCCACTCAGCTCAACCATTTTGAAGGGAACTGAACGACCCAATAACACGTGCCACCAACAGCGAGACATTTGAGTGAGCATGACAAACTCTCAACTGCCATGCTCGTAATGTCAAAAAAAAAAAAGTTGTAACCTAATAAAAATGCTCCATGGTGCTTCACATTCACAAACTTGGAAAAAGTGCTTCTACATTATACAATGCAATTCTGTCTTTTAAATTAAAAAATAATAATATTAGTTTCCAACTAATCAACTAATTAGTACGCCCTAGTGGTAGTGGAGCTGGACCAGCATTGAGCCAAGCATTTTTATCTTGAATATAATCCTCCAACTTATAATATGCTTGCCTGCATAGTGTGCGTTTAATACAAGATTTAAATTTCGTTTCATTGAGTTCTAATATTTGGGGTGGTATTTTATTATAACATTTCAAACAGTACCCCATGAAAGAAGAGGCCACTTTAGCCAGTCTGAAACCTGGTTGAACTAATTGATCCCTATTTCTTGTAACATAATTATGTCTATCGCCTCTTTTGCTAAAAAGATGAAGATTTTTTCTAACATACATGATGTTTTCATAGATATATTGACAAGGTACCGTCATTATGCTAATATCTTTAAACAGTTCCCTTAAAGAATCGCACCGGCGGAGATTGTAAATAGCTCTGATGGCTCTTTTCTGTAATATAAAGATTGACTCGATGTCTGCAGCCCGTCCCCATAGTAAGATACCGTACGACATGACACTATGAAAATAACTAAAATAGACTAGTCTAGCGGTATCAACATCCGTAAATTGGCGGATTTTTCTAACAGCATATGCAGCCGAGCTAAGCCGTCCTGCAAGAGATGTTAAGTGAGGACCCCATTGTAGCCTAGAGTCAAGCGTAATCCCCAAGAAAACTGTTTTATCAACAAATTCTAGTTTCTCATTGTTCAATACTATGTCGCAATCACTACTTATGACATTTGGTAAGGAAAATCTTATGCATTTAGTTTTTTTCCCATTTAGAACTAGATTATTAGCAGTGAACCAGTTTTGGACCTGCAATAAAGCGTTATTTTCATCGTCAAGATTATTAGTCCTTCTATTTATCTTAAAAATCAAAGAAGTGTCGTCAGCAAACAACACCATATTAAGTTTATTTTTCAACAAATAGGGTAAATCATTAATATATACTAAAAATAAAAAAGGACCTAAAATTGAACCTTGGGGTACCCCCATTTTCACATTTAATCCCGACGAATTGACACCGTTTATTTGAACTAGTTGCTGTCTGTCATTCAAATACGATTTTAATAAGCTTAACGCTGTTTTGCCTAGTCCGTAATGCTCCAGTTTCAGGAGTAATGTTTCATGAACCACACAATCAAACGCCTTAGACAGGTCGCAGAAGATGCCTATAGCATCTTGTGCCTCCTCCCACGCATTAAAAATGTGTTTTAGTAAGGAGACACCAGCGTCAGTCGTACAACGTCCTTTGGTGAAACCATACTGTTTATCGTGTAAGATGTTATTGGTGTTAAAATGATTAAGCATTTGATTTAACATCACCTTTTCAAATATCTTGCTAAAAACCGGCAAAACGGACACCGGCCTATAATTATTAGTGTCTTTACTGTCTCCGGATTTAAAAAGTGGTATCACTTTACTATATTTCATTAGATCCGGAAAGACCCCTTGATCTATACACAAATTAAATATTAACGCTAAGTACGGCGCTACAGTCTCAATAATTGAGGTACAAACTTTGATAGATATACCCCATAGATCTTCTGTCAATTTAATCTTGATTTCTTTAAAAGCTTTTATTACTGTTATGGGGTTTATATGTTTAAAGTTAAATTCAGTCGAACAGGCTGCAACGTTCGCCTGTAATAAACCAAAAGCATGCGATGGCGACGAATTTAGGGCTTCAGTAGTTTTAATTGGAATACTGGTAAAGAAATTTACAAATTCTTCTGCAACTAGTTTGTTATCGCTAATAAGACCATGATGAGTCTCCAATGTGTAATCATTATTATTTCTTTTGTTTCTGTTGGTTTCATTATTTATTATATTCCAAACCGTTTTTATTTTATTATCTGCTGTTTTAACTTTGTTGCTGATGTATAAGGCCTTAGCTGCCTTACAAGTATTTTTAAACATTTTAGAATAAGTAGCAACATATTTATTAAAAGTTTCAGTGTTAATAATAGGCTTAAGGCCATACAACTCGAAAAGTCTTTCTCTACTTATTCTGATTCCTTTAGTTGCCCAGTCACTAAATCTAAACTTAGGGCAGATAGTTTTAGTTTTTTTCTCAAACGTCTGATTAAACTCCTTTTGAACTACTGAAAAAAAATTTTTATACAAAATATTACCATTGTTTTCTGCAAGGTTCCAATCACCCAACCTGCTAGTTAAAGTGCTATTAAATTTTTTTAGTTTACCGGATGTTATTGGTCTGAATTGTATCTGCACTTGTTGTATTGGTAAGTTGGATTCAAATGTTACCATTAGGCCGCTATGATCAGAAGGCAGATAATTTACAATGGCTTTTTCTAAATACTTGCAGCAACAAAAAACATTATCGATACATGTAGCAGTAGTTGTCGTTGTTCGAGTTGGTTCAATAAACACATTTGATAAATTAAATGATTTGAAAAGATTTAATAATCTACTGCTATCTGAATTATTTTCTAAAATATTAACATTAAAGTCTCCGCAGATAATTACTGGTTTATTACCAGTTGAAAGTTTAGCCATAACATCTTCCATGACTGACTCAAAAATAGAGTAGTTTTGATAATTAGGGGGCCTGTAAACGCACACTATGACATGCCTATCCAGCTCAACACACGACACTTCAATGCTATGTTCAACGGACAGTGCAACTATATCTTTACGAGTTTTAAATTTGATACTATTTTTAATAAGGATTAATGAACCCCCACGTAACATTGACTTTCGGTTAAAACAACTGCCCACATTATAATTATCATAATTAATTAGCATTTCAAAATCCTTTAACCAATGCTCAGTAAAACAAATAATGTCAAACATAGTTTTTTCTAAGAATAATTCAATTTCCAATTGTTTTGCAGAAAAACCCTGAATGTTTTGAAGAAACATATTAAAGGATCTTTGCTTACCCCCTGTAGCTTGAATGCTAGAAGATACTTTATTTTTAAGTTGACATACATTGCCAACATCAGTACCAACTGTTGTCTTATTACCTAGTTTAAAATATTAGTACTATTACTAATGGTGGGACTGATTACTGGGTACGCCGACATACTGCTTATGTCTGAGTTAATATTAACTGCTAATAGCTGCGCTATTTGACGTCTTAATATAATAGGCAGGTACACAGTATACCTGGTCGAAAAAAGTTTATCAACAAAATTGTTGATGTCAAAAAAGAAAAACTTATCACTATGATGACTAACTAAAAAATGCATATGCATATTTAGCATATGTATGTACTTATTTTGTCTGTCTGACAAGTGCTCAAAGTAAGGAAAAGCGCACAAAATTATCTTCCTACAATTTATCTTCAACAGCTCAGTGACATTATTGGTGATGTCATCTGTCTTCACATTTAAGCTATTACCCACAAATACAGTTAGAATAGCGTTGGGATCATATACTTGCTGATTAACTAATGACATTATGTGATGGTAGGAAGCTTGAGGTGTGCAATAATTTTGAGAAGGAAAAGGGAGTTTTTTACTAACTAATTGCCCTAATCCTCTTCCTATACTATCTGAAAATATAATTGATTGATAATCCCTACCGTTATGAGAGGAAAAATTACAATTTTCTGAATCTACCCCTTGAGTTAATTCATGCTGAATGTGGGGTACCTGGTCGGGAATACAGTCCTGAGCACTGATGGGCTGGGATGAGTTCTCCGTTACCACAAGTTGGAGGCCAGCCTGGTTAGATTCTTTCTGACAAGTGCATTGGTTGTTTCTTAGAGTAAGAGAGTCTACTTTGTCCACCAACTCATTTGTAGCCAGAATATGTTCCTTTATTTGGTTCTTTGAACATACATATTTGTTATAAATTGATTTAAGGGAGTTATCAAGAGTCTGTATTTCAGACTGTAAGCGCTGAGTGTCAATTTGATAAATATATATACTGTCTTCTAACTTAATCTGGTAATTATTTAATTGATTAATCAAGTTAACACGTTCTTTCCGCAGTTGAATATTTTTGGAAAGGTGTTTTTGTTGTTTCTTGTGGTTTTTACATTTTTTAATGATTTTATTCAATTTAGCATATTTTTTAATTTTATTTTGACTAAGTTTGTAAGAATTATTTTGTTTTAATATGGAATCTTCTGTAAGATCAATTGTTACTAAGGCATGAGGGTTATATTTTGAATTTATTAATTCATCATATAAACGGTTAGTCTTCTCAGTCTGAGTACATTCCTTTTCCTTCTGCAATTTAAGAATAAGACTATTAGCATGAACTAATTCATCCTCAAGATCCCTAACCTTACACAAAGCCTCCTCATACAAGTCGCTACAGTTTTTGAAACCATCCGTGACCGCTCGCAGTTGGTCGCGTTCATCAACAACATCCTGGTATTGCTGACTAAGGCCTACCAACTCTTGTTTAAGGCATGTATTTTTAAAGATTATGTTCTTTATTTCCCTCTCACTCTCCTCATTCTCCTGCAATATTTGCTGGCACTGGAGTTTGGATTCTTTGAGCTCCTGGAGGGCATTTTCCAATTTAAGCTGCATATCCTGAGCTGTTGCCTTACGGGTCATCGTAGGCATGATTTCAGAATAAGTTACTGTAAATAGAAACAGAAAAGAAACAGTGAGAACCAAGAAGATGACAAAATAAAGAAAAGTTGGAAAAGAATGGGGAAAAAATTAAAACAAGAAAGTACAGTTCAGTAGGGAAATGAGGTAGACTACTGACTTTGCTTGAAAAGCTAATAATTATTGAGTTTTCTAGCTTTTCATTGCTTTATGATATTACTTTTACTTAATGTGGGTAAGTTGATTAAAATGTGAAAGTCTGGTTTAACAGATTTTTTATCAAATAATGACCAATATTACAATTCAAAATACAGACAAAAAGCGTTGTTGACCTGTATAATATTATCGGGATAAGTTAAAATGAATCAAATTATGAAATAGAACGTCGATGATTTGTTTTCTACAATGTAAACAAAACTATTTCGAACAATGAGCTTAGTGTTAAGTGAAGTAAATTGACAAAAAATAAAACTTGTAAGATCGTGTTTAAACTTAAATTAACGAGTGTGTTATTATAAATAAAAATATAAGTAAATAATACTCCCCGTGAAATTCCGTAGTTCAAACGTCAGCTGTTCGTTACCGGTGACAACTTGTTGGCACCAAAAACTCGTGTTTTACAAGATATTTTACCACGAAAACGATAATCCTGACGATTTATGCAATTATATTATGGTTATACAAACAATTACACATTTATTACACTTAAATACTATTTAAATTAAATTTTAAAATACGGAGTACAAATTTGACATGTCACTGGGGCAGTGTTGCCAGCAAAAAAAATTCTATTTTTTCTTAGGTCGACTGTCCACGGACGTGTAGCTTCATAGACGCGTATTTGTCATTATACGCCTGGTGTACGCCAGCGTGAAGCTGACATACTAAACTATGACCACTGTTTACGGACGCGCAGCTTCATAGACGCGTATTCGTCATTATACGCCTGGTGTACGCCAGCGTGAAGCTGACATACTAAACTATGACCACTGTCCACGGACGCGTAGCTTCATAGACGCGTATTCGTCATTATACGCTTAGTGTACGCCAGCGTGAAGCTGACATACTAAACTATGACCACTGTCCACGGACGCGTAGCTTCATAGACGCGTATTCGTCATTATACGCCTGGTGTACGCCAGCGTGAAGCTGACATACTAAACTATGACCACTGTCCACGGACGCGTAGCTTCATAGACGCGTATTCGTCATTATACGCCTGGTGTACGCCAGCGTGAAGCTGACATACTAAACTATGACCGCTGTTCACGGACGCGTAGCGCTTCATAGACGCGTATTCGTCATTATACGCTTAGTGTACGCCAGCGTAAAGCTGACATACTAAACTATGACCACTGTTCACAGACACGTAGCTTCATAGACGCGTACTCGTCATTATACGCTTAGTGTACGCCAGCGTAAAGCTGACATACTAAACTATGACCACTGTTCACAGACGCGTAGCTTCATAGACGCGTATTCGTCATTATACGCCTGGTGTACGCCAGCGTGAAGCTGACATACTAAACTATGACCACTGTTCACGGACGCGCAGCTTCATAGACGCGTATTCGTCATTATACGCCTGGTGTACGCCAGCGTGAAGCTGACATACTAAACTATGACCGCTGTTCACGGACGCGTAGCGCTTCATAGACGCGTATTCGTCATTATACGCTCAGTGGTCATAGTTTAGTATGTCAGCTTTACGCTGGCGTACACTAAGCGTATAATGACGAGTACGCGTCTATGAAGCTACGTGTCTGTGAACAGTGGTCATAGTTTAGTATGTCAGCTTTACGCGTATTCGTCATTATACGCTTAGTGTACGCCAGCGTAAAGCTGACATACTAAACTATGACCACTGTTCACAGACACGTAGCTTCATAGACGCGTACTCGTCATTATACGCTTAGTGTACGCCAGCGTAAAGCTGACATACTAAACTATGACCACTGTTCACAGACGCGTAGCTTCATAGACGCGTATTCGTCATTATACGCTTAGTGTACGCCAGCGTAAAGCTGACATACTAAACTATGACCACTGTTCACGGACGCGTAGCTTCATAGACGCGTATTCGTCATTATACGCTTAGTGTACGCCAGCGTAAAGCTGACATACTAAACTATGACCACTGTTCACAGACACGTAGCTTCATAGACGCGTACTCGTCATTATACGCTTAGTGTACGCCAGCGTAAAGCTGACATACTAAACTATGACCACTGTTCACAGACGCGTAGCTTCATAGACGCGTATTCGTCATTATACGCCTGGTGTACGCCAGCGTGAAGCTGACATACTAAACTATGACCACTGTTCACGGACGCGCAGCTTCATAGACGCGTATTCGTCATTATACGCCTGGTGTACGCCAGCGTGAAGCTGACATACTAAACTATGACCGCTGTTCACGGACGCGTAGCGCTTCATAGACGCGTATTCGTCATTATACGCTTAGTGTACGCCAGCGTAAAGCTGACATACTAAACTATGACCACTGTTCACAGACACGTAGCTTCATAGACGCGTACTCGTCATTATACGCTTAGTGTACGCCAGCGTAAAGCTGACATACTAAACTATGACCACTGTTCACAGACGCGTAGCTTCATAGACGCGTATTCGTCATTATACGCTTAGTGTACGCCAGCGTAAAGCTGACATACTAAACTATGACCACTGTTCACGGACGCGTAGCTTCATAGACGCGTATTCGTCATTATACGCGTAGTGTACGCCTGCGTGAAGCTTACCTATAACAAAACTATGAAACTGTGTCAACGCAGCGGCAACGTCCTGCGTCGTGTCGCGTCTGTGAAGCTACGCGTCCGTGGACGGTAGATCTTACAGGTCGCGCGGTGAATTAAGATCGCTCGGTGAAAGTAGTGGGGGCAATCGGCGCATGTGTACAATTGCGCACAGAAATTCTTAGTATGTTAGGATTTTATTATTAACTAGCTTTTGCCCGCGCGGCTTCGCTCCCGCTCTTCCCTACTTCAGCCTACTATACCCTACTCTACCCTACTATACCCTACCCTACTCTACTCTACTCTACCCTACTCTAAACCTCACGGAGCCCGAGACCTTTCCAACGAATGCAAAACCGTGGAAATCGGTTCGTGCGTTCTGGAGTTATAGCGTCAGGAAGGAAAACCCGACTTATTTTTATATAGTAGATTTCGTATGTTTGAACCTTAGTATCATAACTTATAATAACACTAGTTTTTGCTTGTAATTTATCTTGTAAGTAGGTAAATTCAGAAAAATTAATTTTTTTTAAATCAAAATAAAAATAAAAATAAATAATTTCGTTAGTTTCTTTCTTAACGTAACAATTCACGTCGTAAACCATTTTTCTGGCTTGCCGTTTTAAAACTTTATTTTTAACCATTTTTTTTACGACTACGTATTACTAATACGATAACACAAGCTGTACGCAACAATACCCAAGTACAACAGTATCCAGTGAGACGCGAGAATGCAACGCGGGAATTGAAGAGCGACTGATCTACCAATCACGTCGCCAAATAGACCTTAGAATTGAATACTGCGCATGCCCCTTCCACTTTTGCCGAGCGATCTTAATTCACCGCGCGACCTGTACACACATTGATTGGCCTGTTGGTCTAATGGTTAGTGGCCCTAACTGCTGTGCCGGAGGTCGTGGGTTCGATACCCATCCAGGACAAATGTTTGTGTGATGAGCATGATCATTAGTTCTGTGTCTGTGTGTGGCAGTAACTTCAATGACATATGCAAGGAATATGATCTGGATCCATTCACCATTAGTGTGAACTCGGCCAGAAGGAGCTTAAGTCTCAAATTTTTCAAGTAGCATTAGGTTTAATAGTTTATTAATTAGTTTTTTAAGTGCAAGCTTAGGATTTTTGCTGTATCCTACGTGACTAAGAAGCGCAGCTTTTTGTTTTTGTGCTCACACCATATTTCATGTATACTATAATGTCTACACGTGAGGACTTGTAATTGGCTTTCTAGTGATTATGGATTCCTTTTTTTGTCTGGTTTTATTAGCTGTAAGTCCTCCAGGTACTAAATAAATAAAAAAAATAAATAAATAAAAAACATAGTCTCCTTTCAACTCGATACACTTGACCCAGCGATGCTCCAACTTCTTTAACCCCTCAGAAAAATACGTTTTCTGGAGGGCTGCAAAGTAGGCCTCCGTGGCGGCGATAACCTCCTCAATCGACTCAAATTTCTGCCCAGCGAGTGACTTTTTCAAGTTTGGAAACAAAAAGAAGTGGCACGTCACCAAATCTGGAGAATACGGTGGATGGGGCAGCTGTTCGTAGCCTAATCCGACCAATTTGGCCGAGGCGACGGCGGAGGTGTGAGCCGGTGCGTTGTCATGGTGGAAGAGCACTTTTTTCTTCGCCAAATGGGGCCGTTTTTTCTGCAATTCGAGGTCGAATCGGCCCAATAGTTCGGCATAATAGAGCCCTGTGACCGTTTTGCCCTTCTCCAGGTAGTCAATGTAGATCACACCTTGTGAATCCCAGAAAACGTTTGTGAATCCATGTTTCGTCAACGGTTACGAAACGACGCAAAAACTCCTTCGGATTGCGCTTAAACAGTGACAAACACTGCTTTGAAGTGGTCTCACGGATGCGCTTGTTGTCCGGAGTGAGCAAATGCGGGACCCATCGAGCCGACAGCTTTCTCATGGCCAATATTTCATGCAGGATATGACCCACGCGGTCTTTTGAGATGCCTACTGTCTCAGCTATCTCACGCATCTTCAATCGGCGGTCTGCCAACACGAGATCATGGACTTTTGTCACATTATCCTCCGTGGTAGCCGTTTTTTGGGCACCTGGGCGTGGCTCATCAAAAACTGACGTGCGACCATGTTGAAACTCGTTAAACAATTTTTGCGACCGTCAAAAATTGTTTAACGAGTTTCAACGTGAAGGAGAAGAGTCACCATTGAAGGAGAAGAGTCACCGTATACAGCATCCAAGCGGTCTTTGACTTCGCTGGGCGATTTCCCTTCCAAAAACAAGACTCGAATCACCAATCGATATTGCTCTTCTTCCATTTTTCTAAAATCCGCGGACACGCCCGCTTCTACACGCGGTCAAAACTAAACTACAAATCCAATGGCTGAAATTTTGACAGAAGCCGTCTACAAGGATGTGCTACACGATAATAAATTTCTCTTCGATAGTGGCCCCATCGAGCGGTGAGGCTAAGTACTTATCGGACTGCCTAGGTAGGTGTTTCGATTTCTGTCCAGTTTATGGCTATGGTCTATACTTGTTACATGAGATTTAAATAGCATTATAGTTGTGTGGGTGTAGCCTGCTCATGTGTGATAGTGATCGGTAACGACGTGTATGTGTGTGTGCAGGTATTCGAGTACGAGAGCGTGGTGCGCGACTGCGTGGACGTGCACTACCCGTGCGCCGAGATGCAGTGCTCGCACAAGATCTCGTGCGTGTCGTGGAACGCGTACCACAAGAACGTGATCGCGTCGTCGGACTACGAGGGCACGGTGTCGGTGTGGGACGCGGGCACGGGGCAGCGCACCCGCGCGCTGCACGAGCACGACAAGCGCTGCTGGTCCGTGCACTTCAACCGCGCCGACGTGCGCCTGCTGGCGTCGGGCTCCGACGACGCGCGCGTCAAGCTGTGGGCGCTCAACGCCGAGCGCTCCGTGGCCACGCTGGAGGCCAAGTTCAACGTGTGCTGCGTGCGCTTCAACCCGCGCTCGTCGTGCCACCTGGCCTTCGGCTCGGCGGACCACTGCGTGCACTACTACGATCTGCGCGCGCCGCGCGAGCCGCTGGCCGTGTTCCGCGACCACCGCAAGGCCGTGTCCTACGTCAAGTTCCTGGACGCGCGCACGCTGGTGTCGGCCAGCACGGACAGCGCGCTCAAGCTGTGGCGCGTGGAGTCGCCGCGCTGCGTGCGCTCCTTCACGGGCCACGCCAACGAGAAGAACTTCGTGGGGCTGGCCACGGACGGCAAGTACGTGGCCTGCGGCTCCGAGAACAACGCGCTCTACGTCTACTACTCCGGACTGTCGCGCCCGCTGCTCGCGTACAGGTGATTACACTGCTACTGGTGGTGCACTGGGAGTCGTACCTCGTCAGGTCCATAACGTGCTCTGTTCGTGCAGGTTCGACGCCGTCCGCGGGTTCCTGGAGCGCGAGCGGCGCGACGAGGAGCCGTCCGAGTTCGTGTCGGCCGTGTGCTGGCGCCGCGCCTCCGACCGCCACGTGCTGTTGGCCGCCAACTCGCAGGGCACCATCAAGGTGCTGGAGCTGGTGTGAGCGCCGGAGAGGAGCGACACTTGCGCGCCCGAGCAGCTACGTGTCGGTGCAGCGACGCGCCTCCGGATGCTGTGAGCGACGGTCAAGCCGAGTGTCCGGCGCAATCGCCAAGTGTCCGGTGCTCCCGTGCTGTGTCCGGTGCTCCCGCGCTGTATCCGGCGCTCCCGCGCTGTGTCCGGCGTTTAATCATCCTCTCTCACTCCGCCAAAATTAATTTCGCTCACCTAGCTATATATTGGCACATGTAACTTTTTTTAATGCGAGCGAGTGCGGAGTTCATCTCGCATGCGGGCTTGTCCCGCAAGCAGAATACGTCCCGCAGCGTGAGACACGCTAGCCTACGATCTAGTTTCCTGCGGGACTGTCCGCATTACAATAAGTACTTGTATGAAGGACGCGTGCGGGGCAACCCCGCATGCGGGATTAAAACCGCACGATAACACTGAACGCCATATTCTTTTCGTGTCGGACAGCGCGGGAGTGAGCCCTGCAGTGGGGGTCACCAGTGAGCACCGTCGCCCACACACCAGCGACAAGTTTCAAACAGCGCTAAGAACTTTTGACTACATTTGAGTAAATAGTTAGAACTGATTGTCTGAATAAACGTTAGTGCAGTAAGTGTTAGCTGTAATGATGGCTCTTGTGCAGTAAACTGTGCCGCAGTCCGCACAGTGTGCGTGAGCAGCGTGCGGCGCTTGTGAACCGCCCCAAACGGATATATCGGAGACTCGCGCTTATCCCGCCAGGGTCGCACATCCACGACCAAATACTCCATCTCGTCAGCTCTCCCTTCACCTATGGAGATTGAAGAGCTAGACGATACGGGATACTCCGTATCGTCTAGCTCTTCGATCTCCGTCTCAGTTGCTAACACACAACTCTGGCGAATAGGACGCGAAACAGTCGTCCGAGACAAGACGCCGGCGGTTACAAGGCCAATATGAATATACACCGACAGTTTAAAATTATTCCGGGATTCAGAAGACATGTCCATGTTGTGATAAGTGTCTAAATCTAAGCAGCACTACCTACGCCGAGCACTAGTGACCAGGGCCTCAAGTCTGCTATTACAATAGTGTCAGAATGGACAAGTTTTGTAATCTACTAATATAATGGCGTCATTATGACTTTCCGATGGTCAACCACTGACACTCCATTGAAAGAAGTGGCTTAAAGTAGTAATCTCATACATATTGAAAAATGAATATTTGATGTATGCGGTAATCTGCTAAAACTTTGACAGTTTATTTGATCAGTGTTCTACCATTAGAACGTTATTGTGCAGTCATTGGTTTTAATATGCTTTTTTTTTTTTTTTTTTTTTTTTTTATTTTTTTTTTTTTTTTTCGATCTTATCATTTTACCACAACTCTATTACGATACCACTGACCGGTCAATGATCGATCATTGTGAATTAGCAGATTACGAACTTTTAGCAAAATGACAATGTGATCGTGTTTATAAAAATAGCAGACTTGGGCCCCTGCTAGCCTGGTAGCTGGACTGGTCGCGAGACTGTTTGCTAGATTGATCGCGAAACTGTTCGCTAGATTTGTCGTCAACTATAAAATTTGTATTTACATTTTTGACATCAATTACCCCTCATTTGTTATTTGGGAAAGTCGAGCATCAGCTGAAAGAATGTGCCCCAAGGAACTGAAAAACTATAGGTGGCCTCCTTTTTTTTTTGGTGCAAATAGGAGGGTTGCCTCGCATAAAGCGGTGAGTAAATGGCTATAATTCACTCTTCTGTTGTTCAATCGATTTTTTTTTCATGTTAATTTGTGTTTTTTAGTCTAATAGAAGCTATTAGTAACGATAGAACTCAATTTGTAAGTATTTGGATAAAGTCGAAAATATAAAATGTTCGCGATCTCAGACAAATTTTATTGTTTAACATCATTAGCACTAGAATTAGCTAGGCAACCTGTTCGGAATATCTTAATAAACGCGATATGTCGCACATAATATTTATCATAATCGAATAACAGATGAGGGGAGCGATTTGTTCTGCGGGTCTCGTACTAGTAGACTTGAGTCCATGGCGGACATCTCTCTGTTCGTCAGCTTTGAATTTTTATGACGTCGTTGTAAATGAACAAGTTTGTAAATAATACTCTTTCGTATCGCTCATTTGCGACAAGCATGACATAATCGAAGACATTGATGACACGAAATCTGTTAACCCGTTGTGTGTCTAAACGTGGATTATAGTGCAGAAAGTTAAACTGACAGGTCATTTCAGGAGTACGTTTATGATATTGTCGCACAGGATGTAGACGCATGTTTGACACCATTTGTGATCAATAACTAATTTTAGCAATTTTAGCATTTATGACGTTATTGCACCCGTGTGCGATGTATGTATTTAGAAATATATAAGTATGTTTATCAGTTGTCTAGTACTCATAACAAGCTCTGCTTAGCTTGAGACTAGACCTAATAGTTGTGAAATATTGTATATGATATAACTCCATTATATATAGAGGATATATTTATTCTAATTTAAAAATAATACTTTTCGAGTTACGTCGTCATGTCGCAAATGAGCAATATTCACTTCCCAGATGTAATAAGACATTTATTTAGCAAATACGACGGGAATATTCAATTTTAATGTACAGTACAATTCACGAATGATGGCGGCCGTGAAGTTAGCCTTTGCGAACGTTCGCGCATACTAAACTCTTCTCGCACACGCACGTCGCCATTTGGTTCTTAAAACACGTTACTGCGCAGCCTACTGCGCAAACTTCACGACCGCCATCATTCGTGAATTGTACTGTAAGTGTCAAGAAAATTGTGAAATGTTCCCGAGTCTTAAAGTCGCATTTGTGTACATTAATCTGAGTAGCTGATGATACGGACACTATATATTCGGACACAGTGTCCGGATCGACACATTCATCATCATCATCGTCATAATAGCCGAAAGACGTCCACTGTTGGAAATAGGCCTCCCCCAAGCGTCGCAACAACGACCGATCCTGTGCGTTACGCATCCATCGGATTCCAGCGACCCTGGCCAGGACATGGGTCCACCTTGTGGGAGGCCCTCCAACGCTGCGTCTCCCGGTATATTTCTTCACTGACGATTCGGACACCACCTTTATAGTACCTACAGTCAGATAAAATATAGTTTTAAATATAATATAAAGAAAAGTACTGAGAATTGTCACCCTAAAATAATTTTGGTAACTCCTTTTTCCTTGTGTATTATACACCGCTAAATTTTAATCGTTTTAATCCCGTGGAGGGCCGAACCGGTACATGAAACACTATCGATTTGCAAAGATAAAATAAAAAAAATAAAGTACCTTTTTTTCAAAACTCGTATTAAATTACGCATGTACGAAATTAATTTCTTTACGAAAACTTTAGCTGAACGAGTACAATGGCCTGTAGGCAGTATTCGGCGTTACGTACAAACTATCTACAGGTCATTGGACTCGCTCAGCTGACGTTTTCTTAAAGAAATTAATTTCGTACATGCGTAAATTAATAAGAGTTTTGAAAAAAAGGTACTTTATTTTTTTATTTTATTTTTACAAATCGATAGTGTTTCATGTACCGGATCGACCCTCCACGGGATTAAAACGATCAAAATTTAACGATGTATTTTAAAACTATAGCTGACTGTGTGTGTTCGAATCGTCAGTGAAAAAAATCTATACATATGTATACCTAATAAATCTGTACATTTCAGTTGTGTGCGCAACACGTAACATGTATTCGTTGTAATAATTTATAAACATTAAATTGTGTGTAACTTGAAATATTACCTAGGCTTCATTTCATCGCAATCGGTTGACTATATCGAAAGATATACAGCATACATTGACTGTTAAGCGGAACGAAGGTCGCCGGGTTAGCTAATGCTGAAATAAAAATGTGCCAATTCGGCGCTGAATCCGAACATACTGAGTCCGAATCGTCACCCACTCACTCATCTATGTTAAGATTACATAAGATGAAAATGTTCGATGCATATATTTTTGTCTAATTGTCAAATAAATTAGTGTTTAAGTCTCGAGATGAAGCCAGCGCTTGCGTGCGCAGTCGCGCGACGAGCGACCGCGCGGCGAGACTGTCGGGGTTACCATGACGTTCAAAGTAAGATTGTTTTATTCTTATTTCAGTGTGGGTAAGAGACAGAGCTATACAGGTTGTCTAGCGCCATCTCTTACCCACACTGAAACAAGATTAAAACAATCTTACTTTAAACGTCATGGTCTAGGAGTGTGCCTGTACTAGTGTCTAGGGTGCAAACATATAGATACAGCTTTTTCGGTCCCGATTTGTCGGTACGGGTCGGTACAGACCGATACAACAAAATAAAGAAACAGGTGAATCTGTACGAGTAAAACAGTACACTGGCCAATGCTTAAGGCGTATAGTCCCTTGAACCATCTGACCGAAATTATGTGAACGCAACTCTCGCACTCGCCTAGGCGGCAGTACGCAAATCTGTGCATTTATTTGCGGCCAGCAGCGCCCGGAAAGCGCTTTAAATCCATTTTCTCTGCGAGATATTGATTGATTTACATATGCAATGTTCACTTTGAAGAATATTTAACCACCAATTTTTATGTGTAAAAATGTTTCTAAAGGTCCAAGCCGTTTCGAAGGAGTAGGGAAAAGTTGCGAAAAGTTGCAAAATTGCTAAATATTTTTTTTAGACAAAAGTTCATGAATTTATAATAAACATATATATATTTTTTTCAAACCAATTGACTTAGCCGTTACGGAGGAGTAGGCCTCAGAAAATCACTGTTTTATGGCACTTTTCGGGCGCTTGGCCCTTAAACCCGTATGACTCGGTCCAGGCAGCCGGTACCGACCAGTATGAACCTGTTTCTTTTTTTAAATGATTGCATAAGAATACACGGGAGAATTATACCTGCACCGATCGGTACCGACCCGTACAGACTTGCCTGCACCGGTAACCTGTTTCTTTATGTTTACACCCTTAGGCGCCAGATAAGCGTGGAATGGTCATTGACCCTCATACATTTGTTGACATTCTTAATCGAACCGAATCGACATGTACCGTGATCCTTTACATGATCTAGTAATGAAAAGCAATTCATTGTTTGTTTTTCAGGTACCTACGCAGAAATATTGGAAAAAGGTCAATGTACTTTATTCTTCGGTTATCTAGCGCCTTCTATAGTGTGTGCCTCTCAAATGAGAATAGAAAAGTCAATGACCTCCATCTGTCAAATGTAAGTCTAGGTGAAGTAAAAACGTAAATTAGCTAAATATACAGGGTTATTTGTAAAACACAAGCAACCTCTTAGGTTCTAGTTAAGAACATCATAAACAACAACTTTTGTTCTATGATTTTTTACAAAACTTAACACATTTACCAAAAACAAACCTTCAAGATTTCATTGTTCTGTCTAACACATTTCAACTCTGTATTTTGCTGAACTTATTTTTTTTTTATATTTAGAACGTTCAATTTAAATATTTTCATTTTTGTATGAAAATCTGATGAACCAAAATATGATACATTCTTAAAAGTCATAGAACAAAAGTTGTTGTTTATGATGTTCTTAACGGATTAGGCGCACAATGCCACATTCGCAAAATGACTTTTCGCAAAATGCCACTTTCGCATAATGCCAAAATGTCATTTCGAACTCAGTATTTTTTTTTATTTGGACGTTAGTATGTTTTTATGAAAAAAAAAAGCCCACTGCAAGAAGTAAATAAGTAATTTTAACATTTTTTTAATCTTAATTTACGTAAATCGCACATTATGCGATAATTATGATTTTTTTAGAATGTGTCATTTTGATAATGTGGTATTTTGCTAATGTGACATTTTGAGAAAAGTCATTTTGCGAACGTGGCATTTTGCTAATGTGGCATATTGCGAAATGTCATTTTGCGAATGTGGCATTTTGCGTCAATATGTCATTTTGCGAATGTGGCATTGTGCGCCTAATCCTTCTTAACTAGCACCTAAGAGGTTGCTAGTGTTTTACAAATAACCCTGTATTGTTTAAGTCATAATAATTAGTCACAACATGGCGCGAGCTCGATCCTATTGTTATTTGAGAGGCATTGTACCGTGTATAGTAGCTGCGTTAGTGTAAGTGAGCAGTGATATGTACAGACGACGTGCCGACGTGCGCCGGAGTACCGTGTGCCGGCCGTGTGTCCCCGAGACAGTAAAGTGTCCCTTACCACTCCCGCTCCGAGTTTTATTTGCATTACCCCCCACCTAACGCGGTGTCCCGCATACGAACGTGATTGCGAAGCGATGTGGCGCGGTGGAACAATTGCTACTGTATTGCGGTGGCTACGACGTGCACGTGCGTGCGGTGCGGTGACGAGAAGCGAAGCGGCTGCCACCAGTCGGTTTGCCGGCGTTCTGCAAGTTTGTTGCGCTAGTTTTCCTTCTCGGCTGGAAGTGCTGCAGCACAGGCAAGTGGCGCAGGTCTTGACAAACACTCACAATGTACCATCGCGGTCATTTTTGCCTGGTCACTTAAAAAAAATCGCTGTGGGGCGCGGCGCCAACCAAACCCTTCGAAGTTACCGTTTCGAGTGCAAGTAAAAATGAACTTAGCGGTGGTCAGGCGGAAGTGTCTTGGATGGTACATTGTCGACGCGCGTTCAGTGCCGATTCTCTCTGATAATGTCATGTGTTCGATGTCCCGGAGCTCTGCGTGATGGTATAAAATTTATCCCAAGGGATCAGCATCTCCGCTTCCAATTAGAATTATTATTATACCTAGCTGCTGGCAGAGGCTTCGCTACCGTGATAGTATAAAAAAAGTAAAGCCGTAGTCACACGTAATAGGTACCAAACGAAACATTTTAATAACGTGTGACTACGGCTTTTCTTTTTGTTCTGTTCTTGTTTTTCCAGTTACCTTGTTTATTTCAGCATCCTAAAAATCTTATTTCGTACTTTTTCAGCCTCGTTTTTTTGTCGTATTCGGGTTTTAGTTTTTACTTTTTTTTATTTAAACAATTTTGGTGTCATGACCGTGCTTCTATACTATTTGCTTGTAAAAGCTAAATTGACAAATTAAGAACTAGGTAATTAACGTAAAACTCCTGTGAAACAACTGCGTTGACTGAAGCCCTTTCAAATGATACCAAACACGATGTATTTATCTAATTTAACACAAAACTTGTTGTCCACTAGCGGGCGCCACATTGAATGTTGATGATATTTTTAATAGGTGCTATTGAACACTAACTTTAATAGGTAATATTATGGAAATGTACCAGTAAAGCCCTATAAAATGATACCAAACGGCGTAGGTATTTATCTCCATTTTAATTTTTAACACATCACTTTTTCTCCGCTAGAGGGCGCCATATATTAACCTATGTTCAGCGGACGATTGAGACGGTTCTAACGATACCTCATATGTCGAGTTCTGATAAGTAGATGAGGGAACAGATGAACATACTCACATACATACATAGCCTGTCAATATCATAACCCTCCTTTGGCTTTGCCGTAGTCGGGTAAAAATTATCCCAACGGTACATACTCCCAGCGCACCGCGACTGTATCGCTACAGTCATCGTGGGCGAGGAACCTAAGGCGGTCATCACACTGCCACGCACCCCGCAGCATAGTGCGTGTCTTAACGTTGCTTGTATCTCCGTTTGTATAGAAAACACGCACAGTCCAACACTGAAAATGCGTCCACGCGCGTCCATGCAGATCACCCACCTAGATGCGGAGAAACACGCGTGTTTGCGGGGCAACACGCCCCGGGTGTCGCCACTGTGCGGAACGCCCGGAGGACACGGTGGAGCACACAGTCGAGGTGTGCCCTGCTTGGGCGGAGCACCGCCGCGCCCTGGTGGGGGCGATCGGCGGCGGAGACCTCTCGCGCCAGGCTCTGGTTGAGGCTATGGTCCGCAGCGAGGAGGAGTGGCAGGCGGTCGCCGACTTCTGCGAAGCAGTAATGCTCGCAAAGGAGGAGGCCGAACGCATCAGGCAACGGCGTTATCGCCGCCGCCGCCGGTATTCGGATCCCGATTTCCGGCCACGGTAGGCGCGGGCTTGCGGACAGTGAGCAATGGGTAGCTCGCTGTCCGGCCGTCCGGTAACTGTCCGGACCAAGCCCAAGTCGTCGACGGCGCGCACTGTTCCCGCGCGCCTCAAGGAATTGTCAGCAACAGCAGGGACCCAGCCGGGTCGAAGCCTACTGGGGCCAGGGTTATCCGAAAGGGCGCTCGAGCCCCGGTATGAAGGCTAGAAGGAACGGGGTGGGTCTTTTAGTCAGTAAGAGTCTGACACTATCTCCCGCTCCGCCCAAGGGCGGGGGATGTCAATGCATGATTTTTTCCCACCATAAAAAAAAAAATAAAAAAAAAGGGGGGCAACACGCGAGGTAATGGCACATTGAGGCCCGTATTACAGAACTGCAATCAAGACTCGAGCATTACATAAGGCTAGTCTCAGTTGGAGTTTTAATTTTAGAACTAGACTTGAGCAGAGAAACTACAATCAAATATCACCTGAGCATTGTCACTTTAAAATGAAATTTTTTATGTGCAGTGTGTGAACCAGGAATGGTAGGGAGCTCCATAATCGTAGCCGAAACTATTGGATATCCGATATAAAATAATATCCATAACCGAATCCGAAATAAAAGTTTCGGATAATTCGGATAGGGACGGAGCTCAATTGCGACACGTTATGACAGCCTGTCATAACGTGTCGCGTCATAAAATATAAATAGTATGTATTTATATTTGACTTCTGATATTCCTTAAAGATCTAACATCCGTAACCGAAATTATCCGAAACTAACGGATAATCCGAAATAATTTCATATCCATATCCGTAACCGGTATAATAATCATTTCTATATCCGTATCCAATCCGTATACGAAATTTCATATCCACAACATCCCTGGTGTGAACAGTGCTTGAGGCTTGACTGAGCTCCACTCAATGTGTCCTCACTCAATGTCGAGAAACATTTAATTTTACCTTTGTCTTTATTTTCATTTATATCTTTTTTGAGTTTCAGAATACGGATGCAACACATTTTAATTTCTTTTGCAGTAGGTACTTGGCAGCAAATGTATCGTAGTCAATACCAATAAAACTCTCAGTTCCATTTCGCCGAGATGGCGCCCGTGTAATGATTCCACATATTGTCCAGTTGCGCACACACTTGAGACACACAACTGCAACAATTTAACTTCCAATATCCACTGGGAATCCATTTGCGAATAATTAGAACAGCTTCTGAACTTTCCTCGAAATCAAAGACAGCAAACAATTTCCCGTTTCATTCATTAAAACATTTTTTTTTCTCCATTTTTACTTTTTGTTAGATACGTCTTTTTAACTATCAGGGGCAGCACAGTTTTGATCCATTTTATTCTTGCGAAAAAAAAAGAATTGCAATGGAAAACCAGCTTGTACAGGGTTACCATAATGATTGCTTAGGTACTTACGCAATTACGTAATCAGAAATCAAAATCTCTACTCAAGCGTAGTTTCGTTTGAGGATAGTTCTAAAATAAACTGAACGCTTAAGTCGAGATTCTTCGCTCAAGCAGTACCTAATCGGTTGAACACAGTTAAAGTAGTTCCTACTTGAGTGAGGTTCTGTAATACGGGCCTGAGTCTCGTAGTACCGTGCGCGATTTTGTATGAAATGAGTGCGTGCCTGCGTGAATTTACAAAACGCACCTACGCGCGTGAGTGCGTAAAAAACCCGCACGATGATGCAGATCTGCACTCCCGCAAGTACGTGCGTGGGAGCGTTTTCACGCACTACGTTGCGTGCAGTGGCGTGCCTGATGCCTTTACAGGGGGCAAGCCAAGGAATCTTGACCTAACTACTACTTACCTATTAAAAAAAATCTCGTGCTACCACGTGTCATCAGTGCAGTAATGCTGATTTTTCTGAATTGCTACACTACTATTAAATATAATGTTAATAGTAAGTAATAAATAATGATAACAAAAGCTTCACCACAACAACTTTATCATCATACCAATAATCGTGAAGTTTGAATACATGAATAGAAAAAAAAAATGTATTCTAATTCAAATTGTCTATCTTTATTTAAAATAGTAGTTTATGTGACTAGGGGATAAAGCAGTGTCTTTAAGTCGCGGGCGGCATGTTAAATTCCGAACGAAACGAAGGTTGCTAATTTTAATCCCGAACGATAGTGAGGGATTTATAAAATTAAGTGAAGTGAGGAATTTAAGCCGCCCAAGACAAAGACAGCTTTATCCCCGTGTTGCATACTTTACTTTTTACACCATCTGTGAGATACATAATTAAAAGACAATTTGGTCGACCAAATCATATAATAGAGAAATATAAGTATTATATTTACAAGTTCATCAAACAAACAAAATTCACTACTCCAAGATTCTATAGTTTCAATTTTCTATAATGCTCCCGTGTCGTCAGTACGCACGTTTTATTCTATTTTCTTTTTTTTGTTAGTGGCCAGTTTGAATCATAGTGATTACATACTCTTTGGTTTGAATTTCGAGTCAGCTTGTTCGATGCGCCTACATTTTAATTCACAATGTTGACGATTCTTGATGCTCCAAATTCAAATCTCATTATTCCCTAGGGATCGGCCATACTGCATTATCTCCCTAGGCATATAATGACTTGCTTTATGTGAGGTTTGTATGACGTGTAAAACGACATTATCGAGCAGGTGGTGTAAAAATGATTTTATTACTTACACCAGCGTAAAAAGTTTGTGAACGTTTTAATTCTACCAACAGCTGATTTTCAATTGCAATCAAAAATAATTCGGAAAGCCGCTCTTGTTGTCGAGTGCCGGCCGTCCGGGCGGGATGGTCAGCCAATATTTTAAAACGATTAATTTGAACTTAATGAATATCTAATGTAAGGTTGAGTTGAGTATGAAATAAAACAACCGAGTACTAGATACTGATCTAATGTTACTTTTTTGACGCCGACGCCATCTAGTTATGAATGTGTAACTAATACATAATTTTTTTTGAAATCTTGGTGTTTCAAACACTTGTTCTTTATAATAATATGTAATATTATTGGCAAATACTCACAATTGAAACAGCGGTAGCTTTTCGTTGTTCGCTTTTTTAAAACACACTTATCACTTAACTGTCGAGAAAGAGAACCAACTTTCTATTGGCGGTTTACCAAAAATAAAGAATGAAATAACAGCGTTCAAGTACTTTTGAGAATTTTCATGGCACTCGCGAAGTTATTTGAGTCATACCTGATGTATTCCAAGCATTGTTATTAACTTTTCTGAGAAATATTCAAAATAGTAAAGTTATAAGATTATAATTATCTTTAAAACTCAAACCCTACCTGGCCAATATCAATTCCACACATAATAATATCTACACACAACCACAAGTATAGTTTCCGAATTCATAAACTGTTAAATGACGGAAAACAAAAAAAAACTATCAAAACAATAATTACGTACAGGTCGCGCGATGAATCAAGATCGCTCGGCAAAAGTGGAAGGGGCATGCGCAGTATTCAATTCTACGGTCTATTTGGCGACGTACGGGCGGGTGTGCGCCGTCGGCGACACGTCATTGGTAGATAGAGTCGCTCTTCAATTCCCGCGTTGCGTTCTCGCCTCTCATTGGATACTGTTGTACTTGGGTACTGTTGCGTACAGCTTGTGTTATCGTAATAGTAATACGTAGTCGTAAAAAAAATGGTTAAAAATACAGTTTTAAAACGGCTAGCCAGAAAAATAGTTTACGACGTGAATTATTACGTTAAAGAAAGAAACTAACGAAATTATTTTTTTTAATTTCATGTTTTATTTTCCAATTTTTAATTTTTTGAATTTACCTACTTACAAGATAAATTACAATCAAAAACTAGTGTTATTATAAGTTATGTTACTAAGGTTCAAACATACGAAATTAAAAATAAAATCCTAACATACTAAGAATTTCTGTGCGCAATTGTACACATGCGCCGATTGCCCCCACTACTTTCACCGAGCGATCTTGATTCACCGCGCGACCTGTACAACACGATAACCGATCAAAGCAAAGAACTGAGTACTTTTTAATTCGTACAACTTTACGCGTCATAGAGGGCGCCTCGTATTATAATATGCGTAAAAATTTGTCAAAAAAAAAACCATTCATAAATTTACCAAAGCCCAGCTTTTTTTTAGAACAAAATGTTCGACGAGCATTTGCACACAATAACAAATTACACCCACACACACTCAAAATTTGACGTTTTTATATCAAAAGTAGAGATAGAAGATAAAGCCTCATAAAAGCCTTTGAGGCAGAAAAAGACAACAACACATTAGTGTTCATCTCTTTCTTTTGTTAAGTGTTAGAGTGAGATCGGAGAGATTTCGCTCAGAATGGCATCCTCGCTTCGCCCTGGTATCGTCTTATGAATGATTTTTGAATTCCGCACAACACAGTGGCAACTTAGCGTAACCGCGTAAGCGCGCGAAGTTTAAAGTTTAGATTTTTGTGATAATTAATTGATTGGTCGTGTTCTATGAATTAGGTGAGGTTTTAGTAGGGCAAGCCGGGCTTTTTGGCTTATATGGCGGGCACGCCACTGGGTGCGTGGCGGTGTGATGACCGCCTAACGATGACGAAGGTTAAGTGAAAGTACAAAATGTGAAAAAAAAAACCATTTTTATTAGAAAATATCTCCATAATCTCTGAACATAAAGTAGACGACATTCAACTTAACTTACTTACACATAGTTCTTACAACAGATGTATTACTGAGCGCGCCCTCACACCGCGGCGCGACTCGACGCGAATGCACTCTTAGGCCCGGCACACAGCTGGAGGCGCGGCGGAGAGCAATTCAAGATAACAATTTAATATAAACCTTAACTACCTTGACACACGGTCAGTATAAGAATAAATTGGCAGGCGGTGCTCGGAGCGCTCTCGAGCTACTACTGCTCGCATGCGCGCGACTGCTCCAGCCGCCGCCGTGCTGCTGCACTGCCCCGCGCACGAGAGCGACTTGTCTGTAGGTACAAAGTATTCGTCAGCACTAAATGACGTGGGCGCCTCTCCGCTCGAGGGCTCTCAAGAGCTCTTGGTGCCGCTCGGGGCCCGCGGAATCCGTCCAAGCGTTTCAAGGAAATGCGCCTCCAGCGGTGTGCGCTGGGCCTTAAGCGGGGCAGACTGCTGTAGCGTCACATGCAAGAAGCATTTGATGTGGAAAGGGCGCGCGCACCCGCCTCGCATGTACCATCGCGGTCATTTCTGCCTGATAACTTAAAAAAAAATCGCTTGAATCCTGCGGCGCGGCGACAAACCAAACCCTTTGAAGTTTTCGTTTCGAGTGCAAGCAAGAATGAACTTAGCGGTGATCAGGCGGAAGTGTCTTTGATGGTACTTCTTCACATCGGCGACCATTACACGGTCATGCAAGCTTCAATCAATTCCATCAATCATGATTGATGGTTTTCGTCAATCAGTACTAAAAAACGCAATCAGAACTTTGACTGTGGCAATACTGACTATGCTATGGACATTCTGTTACATTACATGATACGTTGCAACAATAGCATGGCATAATCAGCCTTTTAACGTTCCCACTGCTGGGACTCGGGCTTCTCTAGAAGATGGAATGGACCGTAATCCACCGCGCGGGCCCAGTGCGGGTTGATGAATGTCACATGTCTTCGAATTTACGGTTTTAGGACATGCCGGTTTCCTCACGATGTTTTCCTTCACCATTTCGAGAGCAGTGGCGATGAAATAAATTACACAAAGTAATGCGCCTGGCTTGAATCGTTTGTCTTGGTATGGTCATGTAAAGAGGAGGGATGAAATGCATGTTACCAAAAGAGTTATGAGTTATGTGGATGGGTGGAGAAGGAGAGGGAGGCCAAAGGAAAGATGGATGGATTGTGTGAAGAATGATATGAAAGAAAAGGAAGTTGTGAAGACAGGGTAGAATGGAAGAAAAAAACGTGTTGCACCGACCCCAAATAAGATGGGACAAGGGCAGGAAGAAGAAGAATGCGCCTGGCTGGGTTTGAACCATGTAGTTGCGACAATGTGGACGTCAAATTATTTCTTTGCGTGTTTCGTTACAGCAGTCTACCCGGCTTTACAATTTTTCTACATACATATCTGCTAATATGACCTAAAGTTTGATTGTATACTTAAATTACACGTTCATAAGTTGTAACGTGCATTCCATAGCCACTTATACAGTTCAATACAACGATAATTCTTCTTAGCGTGTCGATGGCAAAACTAATTAAATTCCTCGCCTGGCCCAGTATCCGGCCACGGCAATGCCGTCCACTGATGCTGTCATTAGATCCCCACGTGAACAGGTTACAGGGCACGTGATGCAGGATGGAAGGTGGGACATGGTCTGAGGAGAGACGCCGCACAAACACTGAAGGTCGGAACCGTCCAGGTACCTCCATCTGTGGAGATTGTCTTTGCTGCGCCCAACCTGGGTGCGCAGTCTGTTTAGAGTTTTCCAGGTTGGCCATGGCAACTCGTGCCCTGAAGAGAGGTTTTCCTCTATAAAATCTTCTTAGGTTCGCAGAGACTACGCTAGCGAACAAACCGCTCGCGCTGGGATGTTACGGAAGTGTTACATCGGAATACAATTTGAAAGCGGAGTTTACATTGGTTAGCCGGAATCGGTGGTCGCTTACTATAGGAAATTAACCGCGCGATGCGTAACAGTCATCACTTGGAGCCATCGCTGCGTCACGCGGCCCCATACAGCAGCGCGACACACCTGCGCCGCTACATAATAACACAGTAAAGTTCTGCATTGACACGACTACATGCACACCGTTAAAGTTGCACTAGCGACACTGCACAGGTAATAGTCCGGTCCCCGCTACGGGGAGCGCAGCACACGACACACGCGCATAGACACGCGACCGCGTCTTCGCGGGCTCCCGCTACAACCACAAAACGCCGCCACTGGCGTATTTCCTATATTTCTCATACATTTTATAATACGGTTGACGCCGGTGGCCGTCAGAGCCGGTTCACATTAGGTCGGACCGACAGTTTACCGTTGAACGACTGTCGGTTGTTGCTGTTCGCACTAGACGCCGCCGACCCGACCTAATGTGAACACCACCGTCGGCACGGTCGTCTTACTGCCCGGATCGTCACAAAGCAGTCCAACTTCTGTATTTATTTCGCCCTTCATATCGTGTCTTCTCCGCAAACACGTCGACGCAACTGCTCGCGCGAGTGCCGAGAGCGGGGAATGAGCGGGTGGGGGGCGGATGGCTCCGCCGCTTCGCGCCGACCAATGTGAACGGCGCTATACTTGCCAGTACGCCGACAGAAATCGCGGCTGAACGGCCGGTAAAAGTGTCGGCTCTGTTTTTGTCGGGTCGCCCATATGTGAACGGCGCTATTGAAATACATATGCCAATATGGATCCGATACTTTTGTCGGTCCGACCTAATGTAAACCCGCTCTCACACGCTACAAATTGCCGCTGCTCACTTCTTGTGGCCCGAACTGGCCACTAACCGTCGATACAAAACGCTGTCACACGCCACTCGCGCATTTAAACCTTCTTCGTCAGAGTCCATTATGATACTGCGCGTATAGATTAAAAAAAGTGTCTGTCGCGCGCACATTAGTTTTAATATAAATATGAAACCTGAATACAGTTTGTTCAGAATCAGTAACTGAATCAATTTGAATATTTTTTACAATACACCATGTTGGATATTTTCCCATGCATGCATTGGAAATGCACCATTACATCTTACGTATGAGCACTGACTTAAAAGTCATTACTATACTCTGTTCAAAATAACATTAGAAATGTATAAAAACCTTTTATTACTGTCCGTTCAACCGATTTTGACTTTTATTATGTTGGTGGCATGACAAATGGCCGTTGCAGTAGTTGGTATTGTAACCACTTTTTGCTTTTAATAGCACCCTTAAGCCTACGAAATAGAGGTTAAAATCGGCTGAAAATAAGGTCAAAAGGTTTCTTTAAATTTCCATTCTTAGCGCGAATAGGGTTTAGAGCGGCATTATCTTCCGCAACACAAACGATTTACGTACTTAATATAGACGTCGTCACACGTGAGCGTTGGGATTGAAGAGGCGGCGCGAGCGCGTGTTCGGCTCCAGGAGCGGGGACGGCGAGCGTGACGGTACCGGCGACGCGGACGATGACGGCGCGCGCCGGTGTCTTGCTGCGAAGCGACGCGTCACCTCGGAGTAGCGCGGCGAGCGGGTCCTGCCACCGCCTGCTTTGCTACCGGGCTCCTGATCAGGCTCCTTGGCACCACCCGCCTTGCCACCAGACAGGTGCTCCTTGGCACCACCCGCCTTGGTCGCGGACTCCTTGCTGCTCTCGTCCTTGTTGCTGGTAGACGCCTTGCTCAGCGACTCCTTGCTGCTGGAGTCGAGCGCCCGCACTCGCAGCGAGCGCCGCTTCGGTGTAGGTGGACCTAGTAGACAGTCAAATGAATAATGTGTCTACTAAATTAAATGACAATACGCCGGCCGTGCCGATACTTATGGCGAAACAGAAATAGATTTACTAAATAATTTTACTCAAAATGGCATTATAGACTTAAAAATATAGGATTTTTATTTTGACATGTATTAATAGATATTATTATTCCTTTATTCATCTTTTATACATGATATAATACATTTTTAAATATTCCTTAAAAAAAAAACATTCAAAACTAAAAAACAGTATCCCACCGGTATCGGGAACAGGATCCAAGCTACCTGCGGTCAGGGCTCTAAAGAAAGGAACCTCCTGACTATATGAGCCGTGTCCATAGTATTATTATTTTTAATGATTTGAATTAATGTCATATACGACAGGGAAGGTTTGCTTGCGGCTAAGAAGGGAGCTCCGCTCAGCTTCGCTCCTGCTTTAACCTTCTTACCTAACCTGTCCGTGTTGACGTGCCCAATTCTTCATGACACACCAGCTTGATGTCGAGCCTCAGTATGTCACAAACGAACTATGGCGAGTTGTAGTACAGTATTGTCGCACAAGCGTTAACCGCGTCCATTTGTCGAGCTCACGTGGTACACTCAACGAAAGGTGTACCGAGGTTTGTGTGGATGATGCACCACGTATGTGATTAAAAAAATGTCCATGGAGATTCTTGCACGTTCTTCTCCATAGAGATCTACGCTTTGGAACATGTAATTTAGCTTTACTTTTCTCGGACTGACCGACGTTTAACTATTCAAAAGTGCCTGCAAATGGTCTATTTGAAATAAATGATTTCTATTTTGAGTGTGGTGCGCGGTGTTGCCGCTCGGAACACTTACCGTCACTATCGTCCTCGCTGGGAGAGCGTGCGCGGGCGGGGGCGCGCGGGAGGCGCGAGGCGGCGCCGCGCGGCGGAGACTTGTGTATAGAGGCCCGGCGCGCTGCCAGCGGACCCGACGCGTGTTGCCGCTCGGAACACTTACCGTCACTATCGTCCTCGCTGGGAGAGCGTGCGCGGGCGGGGGCGCGCGGGAGGCGCGAGGCGGCGCCGCGCGGCGGAGACTTGTGTATAGAGGCCCGGCGCGCTGCCAGCGGACCCGACGCGTGTTGCCGCTCGGAACACTTACCGTCACTATCGTCCTCGCTGGGAGAGCGTGCGCGGGCGGGGGCGCGCGGGAGGCGCGAGGCGGCGCCGCGCGGCGGAGACTTGTGTATAGAGGCCCGGCGCGCTGCCAGCGGACCCGACGCGTGTTGCCGCTCGGAACACTTACCGTCACTATCGTCCTCGCTGGGAGAGCGTGCGCGGGCGGGGGCGCGCGGGAGGCGCGAGGCGGCGCCGCGCGGCGGAGACTTGTGTATAGAGGCCCGGCGCGCTGCCAGCGGACCCGACGCGTGTTGCCGCTCGGAACACTTACCGTCACTATCGTCCTCGCTGGGAGAGCGTGCGCGGGCGGGGGCGCGCGGGAGGCGCGAGGCGGCGCCGCGCGGCGGAGACTTGTGTATAGAGGCCCGGCGCGCTGCCAGCGGACCCGACGCGTGTTGCCGCTCGGAACACTTACCGTCACTATCGTCCTCGCTGGGAGAGCGTGCGCGGGCGGGGGCGCGCGGGAGGCGCGAGGCGGCGCCGCGCGGCGGAGACTTGTGTATAGAGGCCCGGCGCGCTGCCAGCGGACCCGACGCGTGTTGCCGCTCGGAACACTTACCGTCACTATCGTCCTCGCTGGGAGAGCGTGCGCGGGCGGGGGCGCGCGGGAGGCGCGAGGCGGCGCCGCGCGGCGGAGACTTGTGTATAGAGGCCCGGCGCGCTGCCAGCGGACCCGACGCGTGTTGCCGCTCGGAACACTTACCGTCACTATCGTCCTCGCTGGGAGAGCGTGCGCGGGCGGGGGCGCGCGGGAGGCGCGAGGCGGCGCCGCGCGGCGGAGACTTGTGTATAGAGGCCCGGCGCGCTGCCAGCGGACCCGACGCGTGTTGCCGCTCGGAACACTTACCGTCACTATCGTCCTCGCTGGGAGAGCGTGCGCGGGCGGGGGCGCGCGGGAGGCGCGAGGCGGCGCCGCGCGGCGGAGACTTGTGTATAGAGGCCCGGCGCGCTGCCAGCGGACCCGACGCGTGTTGCCGCTCGGAACACTTACCGTCACTATCGTCCTCGCTGGGAGAGCGTGCGCGGGCGGGGGCGCGCGGGAGGCGCGAGGCGGCGCCGCGCGGCGGAGACTTGTGTATAGAGGCCCGGCGCGCTGCCAGCGGACCCGACGCGCGGTTTTGCCGCTTAATAGCTCCTGCGCAGCGGAACACGACCATAAAATCCATTCACAATAGGGAATATACATGGGATACATCGCATCTTTAGAACAAAAGTGACACTATACTGAACTTGTATTTTTAATTACCATTTTTTGGTTAACTTTTCAATCTGATTATCACAACCCAACTCTGATTGTCAAAGTATTTGTTCCAATTGTTACAACTTCTTATCGAGTAAATAAGTAGGTACACTGAAAACTTTATGAGTGCTGAAAAGTAATTTTTTTGGTACAGTAACACTTTTGTTTTGTGGGTGCAACATATTTGTTAACTACCCTGTTTATCAATAAATATACAACAATAGAACAATGTAACAATTGGTGGAAGAGCAAATGAGATATAATAAATATACCCGTCTCTCGCCAAGACGCCGTTGTCTATGACGACCGTACTGGCACGGTGCACTATGCTATGGCTAGTGCTAGGCATGATACACTATCATAGCCCATGTCGTTTTTAGGGTTCCGTAGCCAAATGGCAAAAAACGGAACCCTTATAGATTCGTCATGTCTGTCTGTCTGTCTGTACGTCCGTATGTCACAGCCACTTTTTTCCGAAACTATAAGAGCTATACTGTTGAAACTTAGTAAGTAGATGTATTCTGTGAACCTCATTAAGATTTTCACACAAAAATAGAAAAAAGCAATAAATTTTGGGGGTCCCCATACTTAGAACTGAAACCCAAAAATTTTTTTTTCATCAAACCCATACGTGTGGGGTACTTATATATGAATAGGTCTTCAAAAATGATATTGAGGTTTCTAATATTATTTTTTTCTCAATTGAATAGTTTGCGCGAGAGACACTTCCAAAGTGGTAAAATGTGTGCCCCCCCCCCCCTCTAACTTCTAAAATAAGAGAATGATAAAACTAAAAAAAATATATGATGTACTTTATCATGCAAATCACCAACGAAAATTGGTTTGAACGAAATCTAGTTACTATTTTTTTTTTAATACGTCATAAATCTAAAAAAATACACTATTATTAAAACATCGATCAAAGTTACAACGAACTACAAGAACTTTTATATTATGTTACTTGCTGCTACGGAACCCTTCATGGACGAGTCCGACTCGCACTTGGCCGGTTTTTTTTTCTTTCATATACAAACTTTATAGCCATTGTATCCATAAATTTAAGTTTATGTATAAGCTGTTACTTTTTGGTGTACAATTAAGTTTATTATATTCTATTCTTTATAACTTCGTTGTTAATGGAGATATTTTTCTAAAATCCTTTCTCATTTGTTTATTAGATTGATAGGCTCGCGTTTGGCCACTATCTGACCTGATAGCGATGATGTGGCCGACGATGGAGCATGCTTACCTAGAAGTAACCTATTTACAGCAAAATGGGGTGAATAGAGACTTAGGGGTGAATAGAGACAAAACTTTACAGGATATTTTCTCGATATTTGAATATTTTTTGCAGCATTTAACTATATCATTTTTTTAATGAATTGTTATTCTAAAAAATCGATGCTTTGTCAGGGGCCGATATTATAGTATCAAAGTGATAAACCAAACCCAAGTTTTGTCTCTATACCCCGTTCTACGGTACTTATTTATACCGCGTACATCGAAGGACTGGAACAATTTGCCTGCTGCTGTCTTTCCTTCCAATTAGAGATGTGCCGTTGCAATATTGCCCGAAGTATGAATACTGGTAGCAATATTGCCAGCAATTGTGTGACTTCAAGGCTAGAGTGAATAGGCTCTTAATAAACTAGTGCGCCTTACCATCAACGATTGCATTACTGCTTACCATCAGGTGGGATCGCAGTCAAGCACTAGTTTATATCAGACTAGCTGTGCCCGCGACTTCGTTCGCGTGGACTACAGGATTTTGAATTTATTTTGTCTAAATTAAAGTATGTAGCCTATGTTACTCCTTATTACATCAGCCAAAAAAAGTCTCGTCAAAATCGGTCCAGCCATTTCAGAGATTAGCCCGGACAAACAGACAGACAGACAGACAAAAATTGTAAAAAATGTTATTTTGGTGTATGTACCGTATATATATACATATGCATGTAGTAAAAAGCAGTTATTTCAATATTATAAACAGACACTCAAATTTTATTTATATGTATAGATAAAAAAAACTTAAAGATCCCTTAGGTTGTAGCTATCAGGAAACACGGTCTCCGGCAGGGAATTCCACTATAAATATTTAATTTGAAAATAAAAAAATCATGCATATTCCCTATTTCGATGTCACAAAATATATAACGAAGACTTTACCTGCAAAAAAGTCAAATCCAAATACAGACATCGTATTCGTGGCTTTTTCTTTTAGAGCAGTGGTGACCGAGTGGTATTGGCCCCGACTTACGAGTTACAGGTCACGGGTTCAAACCCAGCCAAACGCATTAATTACTCTGTGTAATTTATTTCATCGCCACTGCTCTCAAAACGGTGAAGGAAAACATCGTGAGGAAACCGGCATAGCCTAGAACCAAAAATTCGAAGACATGTGACATTTACCAACCCGCACTGGGCCCGCGTGGCGGATTATAGCCCAATCCCCTCGCCTGAGGCCCGATTCCCAGCAGTGGGAACATTAAAAAGGCTGATGATGATGATTGCTGATACTAAACAAAAAAAAAAAACTGGGCAAGTGCGAGTCGGACTCGCGCACTGAGGGTTCCGTGCAAACTACAATTCCCGAATGGAGTCTCGAAGATTTTTCCGAATAGCAAAATTTATTTTTTTGTGACGTAGGTAACAACGCGACCGCATTGATGCCTTCGAGATGTGGTGCTGGAGGAGAATGCTTCAAATTCTCTGGACTGCTTTCCGTTCAAACCGCTCTATCTTACGAGAACTGAACATTAAGATCAGACTGTCGACTACCTGCATGCGCAGAGTTCTGGAGTTTTTTGGCCACATTGCCAGGAAAAATGGCCACAACCTTGAACAGCTCATCGTAACTGGCATGGTTGATGGCAAACGACCAAGAGGACGCAGCCCAATAAGATGGGCAGCTGAGGTCCGCTCCACACTGGGCACCTAATTGCACGTCGCACTTCATGACGCTAAGAACCGTCACAGATGGCGAGATTCCATCAATAAGAAGCTAATCCAGCGGGAACTTCACGACGCTCAGCAATGAGGAATACGACTCGAGAAGGAGGAGGTAACAACAAATTTACTGTTTCCAGATTTTTTCCTATACCTGTGCTATAAGACCTTGCTTTGTGCCAAAGGAGGATGCCGGATTTTGTATGGGCACCGTCCCCACCCTCCAACAGACATGAGATAGGTGTCATTCGAAGCGTCTAGTTAAATAGAGTATTTTTTTATTATGGCGACACATCTCTACATGGGGTATGAGTAGGTGTAAGGGGTTTATTATAATAATAAGGGGTTTAGGTTTTATAAAGCATTATACTTTGACCTAACCTAACCTTAAAAATATACTCATAATATAATAGTGTCATATATTTTTGAATGTCTTTTTGAGAGCTCTGCATGATTCTGCAAAATTATTGCACAAAGAGCATTGCATAAAACAGTCCCCAAAAATGACACAACCAACAACAGGTGTCATTCGAATTGTCTAATTGAATAAAGTTTTTTTTATGGCGACATACCTCAAAAATATGGGGTTTTAGGTTTTATAAACAATTTTTATTTTAACCTAACCTAAATTGTGCACATAACAGACATGGAATGTATGTCAGTTTGCTTATTCCTATATCCACAAAAGACAAAACAGCTGAAAACTTCTTGGTAATAATGAGTTTATTTCTCCATACAAAGACTTACTATTAGTCACTTATTACAATACTAGCTGCTGCCCGCGACATCGTCTGCGTGAAGGCTCTACAGCACCAAAAATACCTAAGATGCCAGTGTCGCTATAGTATTATAAGTAAACAACTTTTAAAATAGCATTAAAATGTAAGTTTTTTTTGCCAACGAAGCAAGTGAAGAGAGTTATATGGGAATCCTGCTGAGTTCAGTCATAAGATGAGACTGAAGGAAATAGAGAAAATAATGCAGGAATTCATTCCAGGACACAAAAGAGTAAAAATACGTACAAAGGTATCATACCTTATAACACTTCCCTATAAACTACGTTGGTAGTTATGCTGCCAGGAGCCAAATTGTAAAGAGAGTCAGTACTGGTGACACGGGAGCAAGCGACGTACAGTTGCCCGTGTGAGAAGCAACTCGTCCTGAGGTCAACACCCGCTGCCCTCAGTGTCTGCCCCTGTGACTTATTGATGGTCATCGCAAAGCAAACACTCACGGGGAACTGTACGCGCGTTGAACTGGAACGGGAAGTTGTGAGGTATGGGGGGAATGCGTGGTATAAATACTGCCTCGCCGACGCCACAACCCGTAAGAATTTCCGCCTCAATGGTGTGTCTGTGGAGCGAGATGACTTTAAGGCCGGTCCCGTTACACAACTTCGGAGGAGATAGGTTCCGAAGAAGCATAATCGGAACACCGAGTGACACCGACCTTCAGCTTGATGGTATGCGCTGGAGGCATCTCCTGCAAGTGCAGCGTGCCCAGCGCCGGCAGGATGTAGCGCAGAAAGGCGAAAGACGTTGGGCCTCGGACAGTGTGAAGTAACAACCGCAAAAAATAGCATTCGCCATTATTCGGATGCACGGTAAAAATGTCACTATGTAATACTTAACACCGCATTTTTTTTTATTTGTCTTCCTCAACTCTACTCAAGATTTTGAGGGTTTTGTTGGAACTTGAATTTGTCAAAACGAACTATATGATACAACTTTTATGAAGAAAATGCACATCACATCGCCATCTATGAATTTTAAGAATAACTAACTACTAACCTCGCCTACATGATCAAATTTAAATTATTAATTTCCAAAAAGTGTTAACATGTAACTTGAATTGATTTTTATGAAATCTCATAGATGGCGCTGCTTCAAAATTGTCTCTATACTTATAACATTCATTAAACTATGTTTCTCTGCCCAAGTTACTTAAATGGCGTAGTTTTTATAGTGTAAAGCTAGATAATAGCATGGCTTACTCAAAAACGACATTTAAATATGCATCGTTAGATTACACGCTGTCACAGAATGCTTAAGAAAAATAAAGGTTCACAGCTCCTCCCCCGTAGGTGATAGCGTGATAATATGTAGCCTATATGTTGACCCGACCTCTTAGTAATATTCATGCAAAATTTGAAGTAAATCCATGCAGTACTTTTTGAGTTTAGCCCGGACATACATACAGACAAACAGACAAAAATTCTAAAAACTATATTTTTGGCTTCGATATCGATTGTAGATCACGCCCCAAGTATTCTTTTAAAAAAATATTCAATGTACAGTTTTGACTTTCCTACGATTTTATTATATGTATAGATTACCAAGCATTTGTGCTGGTGCATTAAAATCATTGTGTTTCAGTAACCCCATGTACCATACAATGGATAAATGCTCACAACTTAGGTTAGGTCAGGTTAGGTTAAGTTAGGTTAAAATAACCCCATATTTTTGAGGTATGTCGCCATAAAAAAAAAAACTTTATTCAATTAGACAATTCGAATGACACCTGTTGTGGGTTGTGTCATTTTTGGAGACAGTTTTACGCAATGCCCTTTGTCAAATATTTTTGTGTGTAGTGTCTAGGGCGAGCTAAGCGCCAGGTGTGCTGGTGGTCGCCAGAGATTGCTGCACTGCGCAACGCATGCAGTCCGTGCGGAGACCCGAATCATTGTATCCTAGCCGTGTTTGGGCTTATTAGAATTGTCATGAGGTGTACTTTGGCTATAAGGTACTATTGAACTGATCTGATGATGGAGCCGGAAGGTGGAAGGTGAACACGGGAACTTCATAATAAAACATTGTATCCTACCAGGGCTTGGGTTGATTGGAATTTTCAAGAGAAAAAGGTACTTTGGCTACAAGTGTATCGCAACAAAAAAAGTGCGAAATAAAAAACTTTTTACAAAAAACTAAATAACCGACTTCACTGAAAAAATAGGTACATTAAAAAGGTCAAAATAACTTTAATTTCGGAAGTCGGTGTTATATAGGAAACAAATACTAGCGAGAAGTACACGGAAATGGCGCGAATGCTTGCTAGGTGTGATGACAATGTTTCGAAAGCCTGCTTACTATTACTACGAGAACAGTGCGCGGAAGGCGTAAACAGATACGGCAAAATATAGAGTTGAAATGTGTTAGATGGAACAACGAAATCTTTAAGAAAGGAAGGTTTGTTTTGGTAATGTATCCATACTAATATTGTAAATGGGAAAGTGTATGTGTGTGTCTGTTTGTCCGTTTTTCACAGCAAAACGGAGCGACGAATTGACGTGATTTTTTAAGTGGAGATAGTTAAAGGGATGGAGAATGACATAGGCTACTTTTTAATGCGAACGAAGTCGCGGGCAAAAGCTACTGCTTTATAAAGTCATAGAAGGCAAGTTGATGTTAGTAATACAGTCCTGCAAGATTGTTAGTGTTTTAATAAATAAATAGCGAGTGTATGACAAGTAAAGCAGACATACCGGTGGCGGCGGCGGCGCGCAGACGGGACACGTCGGCGGGCGGCAAGTGCAGCGCGCCCAGCGCCGGCAGGATGTAGCGCAGGTAGCGGTTGCGCAGCGAGTGCCACGAGCGCGCTGTGGAACACGAGAGAGTCAGTCGGCGCCTCGCGGCCCGCGGGCGGCAAGTGCAGCGCGCCCAGCGCCGGCAGGATGTAGCGCAGGTAGCGGTTGCGCAGCGAGTGCCACGAGCGCGCTGTGGAACACGAGAGAGTCAGTCGGCGCCTCGCGGCCCGCGGGCGGCAAGTGCAGCGCGCCCAGCGCCGGCAGGATGTAGCGCAGGTAGCGGTTGCGCAGCGAGTGCCACGAGCGCGCTGTGGAACACGAGAGAGTCAGTCGGCGCCTCGCGGCCCGCGGGCGGCAAGTGCAGCGCGCCCAGCGCCGGCAGGATGTAGCGCAGGTAGCGGTTGCGCAGCGAGTGCCACGAGCGCGCTGTGGAACACGAGAGAGTCAGTCGGCGCCTCGCGGCCCGCGGGCGGCAAGTGCAGCGCGCCCAGCGCCGGCAGGATGTAGCGCAGGTAGCGGTTGCGCAGCGAGTGCCACGAGCGCGCTGTGGAACACGAGAGAGTCAGTCGGCGCCTCGCGGCCCGCGGGCGGCAAGTGCAGCGCGCCCAGCGCCGGCAGGATGTAGCGCAGGTAGCGGTTGCGCAGCGAGTGCCACGAGCGCGCTGTGGAACACGAGAGAGTCAGTCGGCGCCTCGCGGCCCGCGGGCGGCAAGTGCAGCGCGCCCAGCGCCGGCAGGATGTAGCGCAGGTAGCGGTTGCGCAGCGAGTGCCACGAGCGCGCTGTGGAACACGAGAGAGTCAGTCGGCGCCTCGCGGCCCGCGGGCGGCAAGTGCAGCGCGCCCAGCGCCGGCAGGATGTAGCGCAGGTAGCGGTTGCGCAGCGAGTGCCACGAGCGCGCTGTGGAACACGAGAGAGTCAGTCGGCGCCTCGCGGCCCGCGGGCGGCAAGTGCAGCGCGCCCAGCGCCGGCAGGATGTAGCGCAGGTAGCGGTTGCGCAGCGAGTGCCACGAGCGCGCTGTGGAACACGAGAGAGTCAGTCGGCGCCTCGCGGCCCGCGGGCGGCAAGTGCAGCGCGCCCAGCGCCGGCAGGATGTAGCGCAGGTAGCGGTTGCGCAGCGAGTGCCACGAGCGCGCTGTGGAACACGAGAGAGTCAGTCGGCGCCTCGCGGCCCGCGGGCGGCAAGTGCAGCGCGCCCAGCGCCGGCAGGATGTAGCGCAGGTAGCGGTTGCGCAGCGAGTGCCACGAGCGCGCTGTGGAACACGAGAGAGTCAGTCGGCGCCTCGCGGCCCGCGGGCGGCAAGTGCAGCGCGCCCAGCGCCGGCAGGATGTAGCGCAGGTAGCGGTTGCGCAGCGAGTGCCACGAGCGCGCTGTGGAACACGAGAGAGTCAGTCGGCGCCTCGCGGCCCGCGGGCGGCAAGTGCAGCGCGCCCAGCGCCGGCAGGATGTAGCGCAGGTAGCGGTTGCGCAGCGAGTGCCACGAGCGCGCTGTGGAACACGAGAGAGTCAGTCGCCTCGCGGGCGTGCTCGCACTCACCGCGCCCCGTGAGCCGCTCGAACTGCTCCTGCAGCTCGCGCCACACGCGGTTGCCGCCCACGAGCGACGCGCGCGCTCCGCCTGACACCCACGCCACGATGGCGTGGTCCTCCAGGTTCGAGTACTCCTTCACGTTGGCGCGCGACGCTCTGCAACACAACCGCACGCTAGTACACACCGGGCCCAACCGAGCGCCCGGAGGGACCCCGACGTCACGACCATCATTGAGCTGCGTACAGACATCGCGAGGCGTGCGTCGCGATTGGTTCGTCTCGCATGCCTCGTACTGTGTGGATGTGCGTGCTCACAGTGAGCATTCGCGGCATACGGTCGTTGCCGCTTCAATACAAGCCCGGCGCTCCGTGTGGACAAACAGGTGTCGTTTGCGTGCTCAGCTTGAGCATATGTCGTTCGGGACGCACGCATAAATGTACCGTCGTACGCTTCAGGTTGAAGCATGCGTGGCGAATCATTCGCGACGCACGGTCTGTACGCGGCTTCAGACTATATGGCGTATGTTACAAGACAATACTTGACATGGAACCAGATTATCGATATTTACATAAAAATAAAATACTAATAGAAAAATCAGAATCAAAATTGATCGAAAAACAAGCATCGATATTATTGCAATTTTAAATAACCACGCGAAAATCGCTATTAATTCTTTTATAAATAGACAAAGATTATGTTGGAGTTTGACGACGCGGTCGGACAAAGTTGATAAAAAACCGGCCAAGTGCGAGTCGGACTCGCCCATGAAGGGTTCCGTAGCAGCAAGTAACATAATACAAAAGTTCTTGTAATGTGTTGTAACTTTGATCGATGTTTTAATAATACTGTATTTTTTTCGATTTATGACACATTAAAAAAAAACTACTTACTAGATTTCGTTCAAACCAATTTTCGTTGGCAGTTTTTATAGTAATGTACATCATATATTTTTTTTAGTTTTATCATTCTCTTATTTTAGAAGTTAGAGGGGGGGGACACACATTTTACCACTTTGGAAGTGTCTCTCGCGCAAACTATTCAGTTTAGAAAATAATGATATTAGAAACCTCAGTATCATTTTTGAAGACCTATCCATAGATACCCCACACGTATGGGTTTGATGAAAAAAAATTTTTTGAGTTTCAGTTCTAAGTATGGGGACCCCCAAAATTTATTGCTTTTTTTCTATTTTTGTGTGAAAATCTTAATGCGGTTCACAGAATACATCTACTTACAAAGTTTCCACAGTATAGCTCTTATAGTTTCGGAAAAAAGTGGCTGTGACATACGGACGGACAGACGGACAGACAGACAGACAGACAGACAGACAGACAGACATGACGAATCTATAAGGGTTCCGTTTTTTGCCATTTGGCTACGGAACCCTAAAAAGGGAGGGCGAACATAACACCTCCCTTTTTTATCGACTTTGTCGCTAATGACAGTATATGTGTATTTAAAAAAAATCCTTTAGAATGTATAATAGCTAATAAATATTTTAAGTACTTTATAACGAAAAAATGTCATGCAAAAACGAATGCATTGCATGTGTGTTTAACTATCATGTACGGTCTGTATGTACTCTAGTTACAGTAGCACAACATTCAACGCCAGCAGTACTAACACAAACACAAGTGAAAAAAGCATCGAGTGGTAACTGTATCGAAAGCTTTGCACACATCACACGTCAAACATTTACTGAGCTTGGCTGCTATAACAACTGGGGAATCATATGCTGAGAAAACTGAGTTAGGGGGAGTGAAAGCGTTGATACGCCAGATGCGGCACCGGGTACCGTCCACCTACCGCTTGCTGATGACGTGTGAGCCGACGGGCGCCGGTCTCGGTACGTCGCTGGCGGGCGCTGGCCTCGGCAAGTCGCTCGCGGGCGCCGGCCTCGGCAAGTCGCCCGCGGGCGCCGGCCTCGGCACGTCGCTCGCGGACGCCGCGACGCCGCTGTCTTCACTGTCGCGCGCTGCCTTCTTGCTTCGCTCGGGCGCTGCGGCCGCGGGGCGCTTCACACTCGGAGCATCACTGGCGACGCCATTAGTCAGGGGTGTTTTCATCACCGCCACCTCCTTCTCAAGTTTGTCGCCGCGTCTGGTCGCTCGCGGCGCCTGCTTCATGACGCCGAGCAGTTCGCTTCGCTCTTTATTCAGAGAAGAGTGTTTCTCCTTGTTCTCCTTGAAATCAAAAGTCTTTTGTCTGTCACTTTCTATGTTGTATCTCTAACAGTTGTTATTATTTACAAATGTACGTGTTTCTGTTTGTGTGGCGGAGCGGTGGCTGGGAGCGGCGCGGAGCTGTTCGCGACCGGCTGTGTCTGTGCGTGCGGTGGAACCGTTCAAGAGCTCGACACATAAGGCCATTGATGGGCTTTATGTTAGTCAGTTCTCATCTTCTGCACGTTGGGAAACGGTTGACGACCATTTCAGACGTAGTGTAGTTACCTTGTCGGTATCAGAGGAGTCGCTGCGCTCGCGGTAGCGCTTGGGCGCGGCGCGGCGCGGCGCCAGGCCCAGGCGCGCCGCGAAGTGCGGCAGCGCGGCCGCCGAGCGCGACGACAGCAGCCGCTCTAGGCGCGCACACCGCTCCAGCTCCACCAGCGGGTTGATGGCGTAGAACAGCGCGCGCTTGTACTCGTCGTCCGCGTCGAAACGGTACAACGCCGAGGGCCGCGTGCGCGCTACGAAGCCGCGCAGCGCCAGGATGTCGGCCTCCGACACGATCAGCTCCTTGCACACGGCGGGGCCCTGCCGGTACGAGCCGCCCCGAGCCCTCCGCTGCAGTGGCTCGTCTGCCGACGTGGAGTCCGTCTTGTCGCCGGTGGCTGGGCGCGCTCGCGGGCCGCGCGTCGAGGCCGGCCCGGGCGGGCGCTTCTCGTCTGTAGCGTCCGGCGGCGCCGCGGGCTGCTTGCCGAGCAGAGCGCTCACGTCGCGGGCGCGGGGCGCGGGCGGGTCGTGCTTGACGCTGAGCGCGTGGGGCTCCGTGCAGGTGGCGGCGTCGCGCGCGCTCTGCGTGGCTGCCTCGCGGCGCCCGGCGCACCTGCAATGACGCGGGTCGTTTGTCGCGCACGTGACACACCTCCTCGCCACACCGCTACCTTTGCTTATTGGTCTGTCTACTGCTACAAAGTTCACGTGAAATGACATCTAAGTGATCACAAGGACATGCATTACAACGTACTACTACACAGTAAGCTTTCAACTAATACAACTAGAAAACTAAGGAACTGTGCTCTCTAGCGTCTACTACGAGTGGAGAGCGAGCAGAGATAGTCACCCGTCGTGCACGCAGCAGTGGTGGTGGTCGCAGGCGGGGCGCGCGGGCGGCGCGGGGGGTGGCGCGGATGTCTCGCGCCTGTGCGCGCGGCTCTCGGACTTGCTACAGAGAGAGACATCACAATGACACGCTAGCATAAAAACCGTTGTGAAGATACTATATTATGTTATGGGGAAGAATGTGAAGATAGTATAAATATATGACATCTTCTCAGTACCTAACCTATATTAATTCATTAGACACCAAGCCACAAAATAATAGATAGGTACAGAAGACAATCTACATAGGTACAAAGCGCGCTCGAGTAACGCACACATGACACCGCTCACGGACACGATATCTCGGCTCAGTCAGTAGCCCGATTCACGTAATAAAAACCGTAACGATATCGTAGCGATTTAGTCGTTTAGACCATTTCCGTATCCATCAATCGAGTTGGAACGACACGGATTTTAAAGTCGATTGAAATTCGTCGATTTAAAAAAAATCTGTATTACATTATCCTGGTAGAATATTATTGATGTAACTAAAATAAGACGATAGATCGTGAATACCGCTTTTGGATAGGACATCGATCGAACGACTATAAAATTTCAACGATATTTGGCTTGTTTGATTCAGAGTCAGAGCAGTTCTATACGTTCGCAAGTGCTACAGGCGCCAGGTAACCGTGGAATAAAGTACGTTGACCTTTTCCTGATATCTCTGCGAAAAACAAACAATGAATTGCTTTTTACCCGACTACGGCAAAGCCAAACGAGGGTTATGATTTTGACAGGCTATGTATGTATGTATGTGAGTATGTTCATCTGTTCCCTCATAGCTCCTAATCTACTTGTTGGAACTTGACATATGAGGTATCGTTAGAACCGTCTTAATCGTCCGCTGAACATAGGCTACGTGACGTGTCACAAAACGCGATATGGCGCCCTCTAGCGGGCAAAAAGTAATGTGTTAAAAATAAAAATTGAGATAAATACGCGGTGTATCATTTGAAAGGGCTTAAAGTCTGTCTAATAAGTTAAACGACTTGGGTAATTATTAGGATTTAATGAAATCTGATGTAGTCAACAAGCGTTCAATATACACTCAAGGTTGATTAAGAGATAGAGATCATTGTTTACTAACAGAAGAACCTTATGAAAAGTATCGAATATTAGTATTTTTTAAATGATTAAATATTATACAAAATTCCCAAGTCGGTTGACTTATTAGACAGACTATAACTTGTACATTTCCAAAATATATACTCAAATTTAAAGTGACGCCCTCTAGCGGACAAAAAGTAATGTGTTAAAAAAAAAGATAAATACGTCGTGTTTGGTATCATTTGAACGGGCTTCACGTAAATAGTAGGTATAGAAACACAGTGATTTAACACCAAAATTGTTTAAATAAAAATAAAGTAAAAAACTAAAACCCGACTACTAGACCAGGGTCGATAATTTTTAAAACCAAAAAAAATAATAGTAGGATGAAACCCATTAGAAAAGGAGGAGAATATTATAAAAATGAAAGGAAAAATAATTTACGGGCGATCTGAGGTCGGGAAGGGGATGGGGGTGAGTTTTTAAGGGTAAAAAACGGTTTTTCTCGATTTCCGGCAAAACTAAAAGTCCTATGGAAAAAAGTCAAATGGCAAAGTTGTAGGTAATAAAAAGATCTAAAACTTTTGTATTCACACTTTTTTCACATAACCTCAAAATTTATGTTAAAAATTAAAAAAACCAAGTTTTTGGTTTTTTATTTTTATCTTTTTAAAAAATAAATTTTTTTTCACGAAATTTGGTGAAAACTTACCTTTTTATGTTCCAAATACGCTGTAATTTATTTGATTAGAAATATTTATTTTTTCACCTTATTTTGAATTAATATCGAAAAAGCACCCTAATTTTCAATCGAAAAATCACCCGTCAAAATATCAGCTTTTTTCAAAAAGTTGGTATATTTTCTGTTCGTTGAAATCTCTACTTTCCGATGGTGAAAAAAATATAAATGTTACCATAGTAAATCTTCTCAGAAAATGCAAAAAATCGAAAAAAACTCGAATTCGAAAAATTTTTTTCAATTATTATATACAATTTTGAGCTATTTATTAAAATTTACACTTTAATTACTCGAAAAACGTAAGATTACATGTTACATTGATAAAAAAAAAAATTGCAAATCAAAATATACTACTATAATTAACAAACAAATAAGTTAATAAAATTAATATTCAATAAGACATCTACAATATTTGGAGAAAGTAGTCGAATCTTCTTTAAATTATATGCGTAGATGCCTATTTATAACTATTTTTAGATAACTTATATACCTGAGTGACCTACGAAAAATTTTAGCCCATCAAAAGGTATTTCATAGAAAAGTGGGGAAGGGGCTACGCGGGTCTGGGTCTTACTACGTACATACCTACTATTTCTTAGCAGCTGTAACAACCGTTAGCCTAGCCAGTACCTATTCGAAATACAGTACAGTACCTATACAACATCGTTTATAAAAATACACGTGCATGCTGAGTTTCTTTAATATAATTGTGACAAGTTTACTTAAAAAAAACTAACAAGATTAAAAAATAATAATCTCCTTTATTTTGCACAAACAAATTTAGTTACTCCCATGAAATAAAAAATATTCAAAATACATAAAAAATATATTAAAAATCTATAATAAATATATATATATTTTTTTTTATATTCTTAGCTATGTTTTTTATGTCTTTTAATTAAGATATATTTTGAATGTATCTAAAATATATATGCAAATCGGCCAAAAGTTAGTTATTAAAAATATATTTACGATAAATATTTTATATATATATTATAGATTTTTAATATATTTTTTTGTGTTTTGAATATTTTTTTTTCATGGGAGTAACTAAATTTGTTTATGCAAAATAAAGGAGATTATTATTTTTTAATCTTGTTAGTTTTTTTTAAGTAAACTTATCACAATTATATTAAAGAAACTCAGCATGCACGTGTATTTTTATAAACGATGTTGTATACTGTACTGTATTTCGAATAGGTACTGGCTAGGCTAACGGTTGTTACAGCTGCTAAGAAATAGTAGGTATGTACGTAGTAAGACCCAGACCCGCCTAGCCCCTTCCCCACTTCTCTATGAAATACCTTTTGATGGGCTAAAATTTTTCGTAGGTCACTCAGGTATATAAGTTATCTAAAAATAGTTATAAATAGGCATCTACGCATATAATTTAAAGAAGATTCGACTACTTTCTCCAAATATTGTAGATGTCTTTTTGAATATTAATTTTATTAACTTATTTCTTTGTTAATTATAGTAGTATATTTTGATTTGCAATTTTTTTTTTATCACTGTAACATGTAATCTTACGTTTTTCGAGTAATTAAAGTGTAAATTTTAATAAATAGCTCAAAATTGTATATAATAATTGAAAAAAATTTTTCGAATTCGAGTTTTTTTCGATTTTTTGCATTTTCTGAGAAGATTTACTATGGTAACATTTATATTTTTTTTCACCATCGGAAAGTAGAGATTTCAACGAACAGAAAATATACCAACTTTTTGAAAAAAGCTGATATTTTGACGGGTGATTTTTCGATTGAAAATTAGGGTGCTTTTTCGATATTAATTCAAAATAAGGTGAAAAAATAAATATTTCTAATCAAATAAATTACAGCGTATTTGGAACATAAAAAGGTAAGTTTTCACCAAATTTCGTGAAAAAAAATTTATTTTTTAAAAAGATAAAAATAAAAAACCAAAAACTTGGTTTTTTGAATTTTTAACATAAATTTTGAGGTTATGTGAAAAAAGTGTGAATACAAAAGTTTTAGATCTTTTTATTACCTACAACTTTGCCATTTGACTTTTTTCCATAGGACTTTTAGTTTTGCCGGAAATCGAGAAAAACCGTTTTTTACCCTTAAAAACTCACCCCCATCCCCTTCCCGACCTTAGATCGCCCGTAAATTATTTTTCCTTTCATTTTTATAATATTCTCCTCCTTTTCTAATGGGTTTCATCCTACTATTATTTTTTTTCACTTTTTATTATTTTTAAAGGCTTCTACCCTGGTCTATACGACAAAAAAACGACGCTGAAAATTGAATTTTTGTTTTGAAATTAAGAATGTCAACAAATGTAGGAAAGTCAATGACCTTTATTCCATGGTTATCTGGCACCTACCTTAGTATATTTATTCACAGAAAACTTGTAGGTACTAGTAGAATAATAAGGCTAGAATTGGCTTAAGCATCACAGCAGACAATGGCGAAGGTAGAGAGATCAGCTGAGTCTTACAGAGAGACGTGGGTGAAAAAGGAAGAGAAGGGCCTTGCTTAGCAGTGGAGCAAATGAAATACTACAATGCTGGAAAAGAAGGGGTTAGAAGCGACCCCATTTCACCCAGTCTTCACTGCAATTACAAAGGAAGGGCTTTTTTCAAGTGGGAAAATCATCCAATGACATCCCCCGCTCTTGGGTGGAGCGGGAGATAGTGTCAGACTTTTAATGACTATTCATACCGGGGCCGAATCTTCCTTTCTGCTTCTCAGGAGGCAACTGCCTGCCAGTCCTCCTCGCTCCGGACCATGGCCTGTACCAAGGACCGGCGCGAGAGATCGCTGCCGCTGATCGCCCCGAGGACACGGCGATGCTTTGCCCAAGCGAGGCACACCTCTACCATGTAATCCACTGTGTCCTCCAGACGATCCACACAGTGGCGACACCCGGGTGTCACATCCACAAGAATCGGTGAGAACCTGCATCATGCGGAATGTGAGGACGCCGTGACGTTTTAATATGTTGTGGCGTGCCCAACCGGTACAAGGTGGACATCCCATCTATACATTTAAAATGTTTCGTTACAACAAACATTTTCAAATTAGACTTTTTTTATATTATATTTATTTTTATTGTGCTTTTATGTACAATACTTAATTCATTAAACCAAAAGCAAACGCTAGCGTTCACTCTCTCATTGCCTTTCTATTGGGTCTCTAATTAAGGCATTTGAAAGGTTCATTAAAGTTGTCAAAAACAAAAGGCCCATTTTGGCCCATTGACATTTGTATTTTGACTACCTAGTGGCTTGTACGGTGTAGTGTCTTTGCTACCTATATAACAGCATAGTCGGCCTTATAAGGTTCCCACTGTTGGGACTCAGGCCTCTTCTCTAGAAGAGGGAATGGGCCGTAATCCACCACGCAGGCCCAGTGCGGGTTATAAGTCGGCCTTATAAGGTTCCCACTGTTGGGACTCGGGCCTCTTCTCTAGAAGAGGGAATGGGCCGTAATCCACCACGCAGGCCCAGTGCGGGTTATAAGTCGGCCTTATAAGGTTCCCACTGTTGGGACTCGGGCCTCTTCTCTAGAAGAGGGAATGAGCCGTAATCCACCATGCGGGCTCAGCGCGGGTTAGTGGATATCACATGTCTTTGAATTTTTATCCAGTGTAGTGTAGCTACTACTACACCGGAGCCCTAATTATTGTTTTATTGTTTCTTTCAGTTTAGTTCCAAATTTACTTTCTAGGGTCTTTCTCAAATGTCAAAATGCAAGGTTTTTTTTAATAAGTATATTTATTCCTTTAATTCAATAAACCCTAAGCGAATGCGTTTGCGCACCTATTGTCTTTCTATTGTGTCTCTAATAACCACGATTGAAGTTTATTATCTTTACATACATTATCTGAGTGACATTTAACATGATCTACTGGTAAGCTAACGAGCCAAGGGTTGCCAACTCCAAATGTAAAATTTAAAAAAAGTAGGATTTGAATTTAGAAAAACCAGAACAATTTCAAACATACTTTGTGAAAATATGTTTTAAATGATATTGCATTTCATAATAATCATATTTGAGTGTAATGATAATAATCATATTTTTAAATAAAAGTACATTGAACAAAATATGGCACATAACGCTATTGTTTTAAAACAGCAAAATGCTTGTAAAGCAATAATTATAAGTGTGGTGCGAACAAAATACCTTGTAAGACGAACATTACACGGTACAGTTTTGCCACAGTCAAAGCCTTGATTGACGAAAAACCTACCGTCTAATGCGTTGAATGACGGTTTTTAGTACTGATTGACAAAAACCATAATTTATGATTGACGGAATTGAGTGACGCTTGCATGAACGTGTAATGGTCGCCTTAGAGCACTTTAGAAACCCAGGACGCTTCTTAAAAACTATCTAGGACATCCCAGGACACTACAAAACCTTGGACATTTCCTGGAAAAACAGAATGGTTGGTAATTCTACTATATCAACACATATTGTTAAATGTTGTCCACCGAGACATTCACAGCCACCTAAAAATAGTGTAAAACTTTGACAACAACCAAATGAGACTGTCTACCATATGCAGCTCGTGAACCAGTCACAGCAGCAGCAACCACCAGAATGATGACGAAGTTGTTTTTTCTAACTACTATCATCAACGATACATTTTGAGCGCGAAAGTTAGGGAGACCGAGAACGAGGTGTTGTTTACCTGCGGTGTGCGAGTCTGCGGCCGTCGGCGGCGGCACTAGGCTGCCCTTTGGCGAGCGCTTCCAGTGCGCGCAGCACGGGCCGGCGCCGCGCCACCAACAGCCGTCCGCGCTTTAGGAACACAAACCGCGCGCGCCGTCGCCAGCCCGACACGCGGCCCGACGCCACGTCTACCTCCCGCCATACACCCTCGCCCCACACGAAGTACTTCGCGGCCATCACCACACTGACATCATACAATAAATTACAAGCTACAAGCGTCTCACAAAACCACAAAATACCGAAACCTGCTGGACATTTTTGCACAGATTAGAAAGCGTACATTTTTGGGTCTGAATTTTTTTTTTTCAGTCGTACCATAGATATGTTATTGATCCCTAGGCTTTTGAGACCCAGTTCGGCCAGTTCTGTCTGTGGACGTGCTCAACAAAAAAAGCGGCCAAGTGCGAGTCGAACTCGCCCATGAAGGGTTCCTTAGCATAAAGCATTAAGTATGGGGAACCCCCTAAATTTATTGTTTTTTTTTCTATTTTTGTGTAAAAATCTTACCAAGTTTCAACAGTATAGTTCTTATAGTATCGGAAAAAAGTGGGTTATGTCACAGCCACTTTTTTCCGAACGGACAGACAGACAGACAGACATGATGAATCTATAAGGGATCCGTGTTTTGTCATTTGGCTACGGAACCATAAAAAGGCTTGAAAACCGACTGTCTAAAAAGATTTCACAGTAGAGCCTCGCTAATCCAGTCCCCCGTTACTCCGGTCACAAAATAGATAGGGTTTAGCCAAGTTAATAATCTACAATCGTTAAAGTCAATCTTTCAACAAAGCGCGCTCGAGCAACGCACACACAAACACCGTTACACCGCTCACGGACACGATATCTCGGAGCGTCTCGGATCACTCGTCGAACAGTTCCGGCTCAAACGCTCATTAGTGTGCGTCATAGATATCCGGTGTGCGTCCACCGATCGTAGGTATAATAAGTGAAGTACAGTAAGGCCGCAAAAGTCCATAGGAACGCTAATGATTACATTGCTACGAACCGAGCGAGCGCGATATTTCCGTGCGTATGTGTGCGCATGTATGAGTATCCACATTCCACAGATAACACACACTAAGGAACTGTCGTCGCACTGAGCTATATGGTAGCATTGATAAAATTCGTGCAAATTCGTCATGTGCTGGTAGCCGTGTGAACTAAGTGTTGGATTCGCAAATCACGTAACCCGAGTTCAAATCATGGTCGGTCCGTTGCAGTTATTTCTTACTTTGAAAATTCCCAATCTATATTGATTTACTTAATTGTTTTTTTATATTTCTATGAAAAATACTATTGCATTTTTTGCACTAAATAGTTGCAAATTACGAATGTGATCTATTAACCACAAGAAGAATCACATTCGTAATTTGCAATTATTTAGTTGTTACATCTTTTCGATGTTATAAGGTGGAAATAAAAAGACGTGTTTAATAAAAATGTTTATTCTTTATATTTACAAATTAAACATTTATGAGAATTGTGACGTCGAATTGTTACCTAGACAAAAAGTTATCTTGTAACCGTTATCTATGTTACGCCTAAGATTGTTTGTTGGAAGTATACCCACTTAGACCATTCATAATATGAATAACGTAACAATGAACGGATATTCAAATTTTAATAAAATAAAATATAGGTAATTGTTTATATCCAGTTATTTATTGAAAAGTGATATATGATTTGGACTTTGTAAACATTTTATTTTTGTGTAACGTCACAATGAATGTATTGAGGTCATAGCTTAATTGTTCATTTTCTTGACGAAAAGAAGATTGAAACCAAACCTCAATTTCTGTTAAAAGAACTTTAGTTCTCACAAGATAATCGTCAATTAGATGAGAAAAATAAATTGAACTATAGTATTATGTTAAAACAGTGCGGGTAGAAGAATAAAAAACGAAATAGACTCATGATTATTGTCAACAAAATTGATAGCGAGTTCACTGCATTCTTAAGATGAGGCAATGGCACAAGTTAAAAGATATAGCTGTTTTAAACGAAAGTAAACACAATATAATACAGTGTTTGTTAACGAATAATCACAGATATGTTAAAATAAAATGGTAGGCCATTTAGTTTAGTTAACATTAAATATTTAGTGCGAAACGTAATCGTTCTTGTTTGTGCCTCTCTGTCAAGTACGGCTTTTTAGCAGGTTTTCTGTGATGCACGCCTTCAGCGTGAAGTGCACGGCGAACAGTATCCATCGAGGTGTCATATAATTCCGCAAAATGTCTCGTTGGTGCGAAACCATTCGTTTCGTATACGTCCACCATATGTCGTCGCTGCGCCTCGCTAATAAGCTTCGGTCTCCCACTTCTCTTTCGACTAGCAAGGCTACCTTCTTCCTCATATCTTTTTAGCCAAAGATTTACAGTATTTTTCTAAAATAAAAAAAAATATATATTAGGCAGCTATACCTACTTCACTTCATTTTCATTATATAAAATGTTAATAATCATAATTATTGAATATAATTTTAAAATAAAACTGCATTTATTAATCCAATAACCAATCCAATAAACCCAACGATTTACGTATTTCTCTTTTAAACCTCATAAAGATACGATGAATGGATTCATAAATGGCATACGTTTTAATTAGAAGATTAATTTGTAATAAAGTTACAATTCATTAATAGCTATTATACTCACATTCAGTCCGGTTTCTTCAGATATTTGTGTTTTATTAAGACCTCAATGATAGTCGCCCTCACTTCAATACTAATATTAGCCTGCATTTTGCGAATATTACAATACTGTCAACCTCACGTCACTAACCAACAACTACAACCAAACGACAGTTCATTTCGGTTAAGTTAAAACTCGTGTCTACCTCGCAGAAATCTAATTCTTTATTTAGTTTTTTTTGTGATCTACCTTTCTAACTCTAAGAAATGTGTGAACAAGTTAAAGAATAATTTAATATATGTAATGCAAATACATAACTTCCAATCGGGTAAGAACTTACAATAAGTCAATAATTGCGTGGGATTTGAACTTGCGGCACGCTGATTTGCGCTTCAATCTGTGTGCCTATACCACTGGGCCATCTTGACTTATGATAAGTTGATGAAATTGTGAATTTCAATCATTTGTTGGCGAAACTTGAAAATAAAAGGTCGTAAGTCAAACTAAACGTCAAACGAATATGTTTTAAGAATTCTTATGGACTTTTGCAAGTGATAGTACATACATGAGATTGTCTTCTGTACAATCTTGTCGCGAAATTCGGCAGTGCGGACGTAATTATTTTTACATAATGGTGTATCAATAATCTAATGTCAAGTACACAGAAATGGTGCGATGTGATGACAATGTTTCGGAAGCCTGCCTACTATTATTACGAGAACAGTGCGCGGGAGCTGTAAGTAGATAAAGCAAGATACAATTACAGAGTTTGAATGTGTTAGATAGAACAACGAAATCTTGAAGGTTGGTTTTTGGTAAATGTTTTGTAAAAAGTCACATAGAACAAAAGTTGTTGTTTATGATGTTCTCAACCAAAGACATTACATACATACTTACTCTTTAAATCTCTTTGTTCTCAACATAGTCCTAGGAGGTTGCTAGTGTTTTACAAATAACCCTGTATATTCATATTGTTAGCATTTCTGGCATAATTGAACTATTTCTATTATTTTTAAGTAAGTTATATTTAAATAATTTGAATGTCTCTGTTCACGTCATACAGATAGGTAGTGTATTGACTCAAGTGACTCAACTACGTCACTTATTAGAATTCTCACCCAACTGTCATTTAGTCTCTGACACATTGAGATGTACCTATGGAGATGGCATATTCTACTATAGAAAGAATAGTTATACAAATATCTATAAAATCGACACACTTACGAGAAAAACAGTGTTGTCTCTTTTTAATAAAGCTGTAGCTGCATAAGAAAAAAAAGACAAATAGTTTGTCAAGTGCTTATTTTGGTAACACTTTCATGTGACGTCATAAGGTTTTCTATGCGTGACGTCCTCCATGTTTTGCGCCGAATTTTGTGGTAGATCAACTGTCAAACAGTTGCGCGCTTACAGATTTTTTGTTGTTTATATTAAAAAATACGGTTAAAAACTTGGTATTGTGGTGCATTGGGCTTTGTTATAAACAATCAATCATGCCTTCGTGTTGCATAAAACAGTGTGATGCAAGGAAAAACAAAAATCAGCCTGAATTGACCATTCACAGGTTAGTAACAAGTTTTCATTGCTTTTTCACGAATTTTGTATAATGTTTTGTTACGAGAAGATCTTTAGAAAGGTCATTGAGACCTGTGTTAAGTTTGTATAGTTGTTAACGTTGTTATTTTCTTTATTTCATTTCATTGTTTATAAACCTATGTTTATAAACAATGATTGATGAGTTCACTATTGAACTTAGTGATGCGCGCATACAATCAGCGATGTCGAAGTATCGATAATATCTAATTTAATTAATTATTGTGTAAAATGTTGCAATGGTTTTTTTCGACAGATTCTCAGTAAATGAAATTTTGAGGAAAAAATGGCTATCAGTTATTGGCATTGAGAATATTAACCCCCGACATAAAATGTGGTATGTCTGCTCAATGCACTTCGACGAATCATCCTTTAATAAAACTCTCGATGTGACAAGGTTACACGACAACGCAGTGCCCTCGTCTTCTCTAATGGTAGGCTTATTTTCTCTGTATATTTTACTATGTCGAGTAGGTGACCGGGTGAACTTTGTGACACCTTAAATTGTTTTTATTGTAACTTTTTTCCTAAACCACCCTAACATTGTTTCCTTTCACATTCACTATTGTTGCCGAATCATATTAAGAGAGTCAAGAAAGCTAATGTTGTGTTGCCTGATTAACTAATGTTATGCCTCCACACATCTAAATGTTGTCAGGGATGACAAAAAAAAAACAAACAAACAAAACCAAAGTTTTTGACGTGACATTGTCTTATAAATTGGTTTGCCGGGTGACACTTCAAGAAACTGCGTTACGCTCCGCTCACGTTATGCGCTCACAATGAGAGCGAGTGAGAGGCACGCGTCCCTTCCACTCGGGCATGGTTAGCCCGCCTAAGAGCGAGAGAGACAGACATTTTCATCCTTCTTCCTACTATACGAATGAATATTCACATTAAAATTATTTTACCACTCAAAGTCGTTGTCACGTAAAACTTTCGCCCGTATACCGACTTTACAGGCAACCAATTTTTTAATTCAAATGGCTTGAGAGCCTTGCAGCATTTTCAATAATTTTAGTAAAGGCTACTGTGATCATATTTTGACAGTGATTAAGGAATGAAGTATGAAGGTTAGTTGTTAGATTGTGTAACTAAGAGATAATATTTTTATTTTTCAGCCTAAAAAAACAGAGTTTTCAGGCGTTATCTCTCTTTTTTCGCATTGCCTCTTAAAGGAACAAGCTTTTAAACCATGCTCGAAATCGACGATAGGAGTGGAAAAAGAGCCTCTTAAACTCTTCAGATACCGTCAATTAGAGACACAATAGAAAGACAATGACAACGCGATCGCTTGAACTAAAACACAAAAGCGAATGTTTTAATGCCTACTTAGTTATGTGCAGTTAAATTTTCTAAAATGTTCTTTTTATGTATAAATAAAAATATGTTCTTTTAACGTAAAAGGTCTTTTATTTCAATCGATCCTTTACAGAAACTATATACACCGTTAAATTTTAATTGATTAAATCCCGTGGAGGGTCGATCCGGTACATGAAACACTATCGATTTGTAAAGATAAAATTAAAAAATAAAGTACCTTTTTTTCAAAACTCGTATTAATTTACGCATGTACGAAATTAATTTCTTCAAGAAAACGTCAGCTGAGCGAGTCCAATGACCCGTAGGTAGTTGTTGGCGTTGCGTACAAACTACTAAATGATTAAAACGATTAAAATTTAGCGGTGTATAATGAAATGTGTTAAGACATTTCGCATTATTCAATTTTAACCTAATTCAAAAAAGAAGCTTATATTTATATTGACTGATTTCTCAGTCAATTTTATTGTTTGTTTAACTGAAAGATACTCCCGAATTGGTCCTATAGAAATATTGTAATGAACTGTTGATGAACTTCGAAGATATGGAACGGAAGTCCTCATAAAATCACAGCAAAACTGTCGTAACAAGTAAAATTGCTATGTTTATGCATGTAGTCGATGACTGACTGAAGGAAGATGGTGAGGGGGTAATTTTACCTGATCTGATGATGAAGCTGGAAGGTAAGCACCGGAACTCTGTAATAAATCAATTTATCCTTGCCGTGTTAAGGCTTATTGGAATTGTCATATGTACTATCACTTGCAAAAGGCCCCTAAAGAATTCTTAAAACTTATTCGTTTGACGTTTAGTTTGACTTACGACCTTTTATTTTCAAGTTTCGCCAACAAATGATTGAAATCCACAATTTCATCAACTTATCATAAGTCAAGATGGCCCAGTGGTATAGGCACACAGATTGAAGCGCAAATCAGTGTGCCGCAAGTTCAAATCCCACGCAATTATTGACTTTTTGTAAGTTCTTACCCGATTGGAAGTTATGTATTTGCATTACATATTTTAAATTATTCTTTAACTTGTTCACACATTTCTTAGAGTTAGAAAGGTAGATCACAAAAAAATTAAATAAAGAATTAGATTTCTGCGAGGTAGACATGAGTTTTAACTTAACCGAAATGAACTGTCGTTTGGTTGTAGTTGTTGGTTAGTGACGTGAGGTTGACAGTATTGTAATATTCGCAAAATGCAGGCTAATATTAGTATTGAAGTGAGGGCGACTATCATTGGGCTGCATAAAAGTGGTCTTAATAAAACACAAATATCTGAAGAAACCGGACTGAATGTGAGTATAATAGCTATTAATGAATTGTAACTTTATTACAAATTAATCTTCTATTTAAAACGTATGCCATTTATGAATCCATTCATCGTATCTTTATGAGGTTTAAAAGAGAAATACGTAAATCGTTGGGTTTATTGGATTGGTTATTGGATTAATAAATGCAGTTTTATTTTAAAATTATATTCAATAATTATGATTATTAACATTTTATATAATGAAAATGAAGTGAAGTAGGTATAGCTGCCTAATATATATTTTTTTTTATTTTAGAAAAATACTGTAAATCTTTGGCTAAAAAGATATGAGGAAGAAGGTAGCCTTGCTAGTCGAAAGAGAAGTGGGAGACCGAAGCTTATTAGCGAGGCGCAGCGACGACATATGGTGGACGTATACGAAACGAATGGTTTCGCACCAACGAGACATTTTGCGGAATTATATGACACCTCGATGGATACTGTTCGCCGTGCACTTCACGCTGAAGGCGTGCATCACAGAAAACCTGCTAAAAAGCCTTACTTGACAGAGAGGCACAAACAAGAACGATTACGTTTCGCACTAAATATTTAATGTTAACTAAACTAAATGGCCTACCATTTTATTTTAACATATCTGTGATTATTCGTTAACAAACACTGTATTATATTGTGTTTACTTTCGTTTAAAACAGCTATATCTTTTAACTTGTGCCATCGCCTCATCTTAAGAATGCAGTGAACTCGCTATCAATTTTGTTGACAATAATCATGAGTCTATTTCGTTTTTTATTCTTCTACCCGCACTGTTTTAACATAATACTATAGTTCAATTTATTTTTCTCATCTAATTGACGATTATCTTGTGAGAACTAAAGTTCTTTTAACAGAAATTGAGGTTTGGTTTCAATCTTCTTTTCGTCAAGAAAATGAACAATTAAGCTATGACCTCAATACATTCATTGTGACGTTACACAAAAATAAAATGTTTACAAATTCCAAATCATATATCACTTTTCAATAAATAACTGGATATAAACAATTACCTATATTTTATTTTATTAAAATTTGAATATCCGTTCATTGTTACGTTATTCATATTATGAATGGTCTAAGTGGGTATACTTCCAACAAACAATCTTAGGCGTAACATAGATAACGGTTACAAGATAACTTTTTGTCTAGGTAACAATTCGACGTCACAATTCTCATAAATGTTTAATTTGTAAATATAAAGAATAAACATTTTTATTAAACACGTCTTTTTATTTCCACCTTATAACATCGAAAAGATGTAACAACTAAATAATTGCAAATTACGAATGTGATTCTTCTTGTGGTTAATAGATCACATTCGTAATTTGCAACTATTTAGTGCAAAAAATGCAATAGTATTTTTCATAGAAATATAAAAAAACAACTATATCAATATAGATTAGGAATTTTCAAAGTAAGAAATAACTGCAACGGACCGACCATGATTTGAACTCGGGTTACGTGATTTGCGAATCCAACACTTAGTTCACACGGCTACCAGCACATGACGTATTGGCACGAATTTTATCAATGCTATGGTAAGAACAGCTCACTGCGACGACAGTTCCTTAGTGTGTGTTATCTGTGGAATGTGGATACTCATACATGCGCACACATACGCACGGACGTATCGCGCTCGCTCGGTTCGTAGTAATGTAATCTTTAGCGTTCCTATGGACTTTTGCGGCCTTACTGTACCTGCATAGCATGACAATTCCGATAAGCCCAAACCACTTATAGCCAGAGTACCTACTCTGGGAGGTTTGAATGATTATATTCTATGCTGACAGGTACCACAACTAAAAAGTGTAAAATAAAAAACTAAACTTTGGGGTCAAGTTCATTGACCTTGGGGTCGAGGTCATTGATCTTGAAGTCAGGGTCATGCACTTGAGTGTCCCAAGCGTTTCTTTACATTTAGTAAATTTGACCTTTGCGTCGAGGTCATTGACCTTGTGTTCAAGGTCATTGCCCTCGGGTGTCCCAAGTGTTTCCCTACATTTTGTACATTTGACCTTGGTGTCAAGGTCATTGCCCTTGAGGCCAAGGTCACATGAAGTGTCCCCTAATGTTTCCCCACCCTTCTACTCCCACATCTCACCGGATCCCGAACGCTTGATCAGGCGTTATTTTTTGGTGAAATTTTTCTAAATATTTTTTCCTCAGTGCCCTGTTACGTACACTCCAACCAAAAAATCAGCCATGTACCTTTAAAACTACCTATCTAATTAAAACATTCGAATAATTTCAAAATATCGACATCGACTGCGCGTGTTGCTATAAATTACAACACTATAAAAAGGCAGCCATTTTATGCGCCAGATTTTTGTAGGTAGTCACGCTAATTCTGTAGGTATGCCCGATCCATAGGGTTTATTATATCAGTGCTCTGACAGTTCACTCTATCGTTCATTCGTTCGTGTTCGTTCGTTCGTTCATGAAAATGATTGCACAAATAGTAGAGGATACGGTTAAGAACGACCTTCACCGGTTTGTTTAATGGATGAAACGTATTTTATGATAAATTTAGTATATTAAATAATATAACGCGGGTGGGTTGCCTGAGAAATTCCTGGCCAAACATTTTTTTTTTTTTTTTGTAAAATGCACCGGTGTGTTTAACGAATAAATTTAATACTAACCGAAAGAGTGAAGCTTTTAGAACATAAAAATGTTGGGTTGCCTATTTGTTTCCTGGCATAACTATGGGTTGCCAGTTATAAACAGGTATGTATAAACAGGTGTGTTTTTCTATTTTGATATACAACAAATTCTATATCAAAATAAAAGCATATAAAGTTAGCTTTATAAAAACACAAAATTAAGATCATTGACCTTCACGTAACTCACAAAAACCAGCGGTATACCCAATTCCCCAAATTCACCTATTTACATTTCACTACTTACACCTTTACCTGTAGCTACAAAAAGGGTGCTGTTTTGGAGTTTTAATCAGTTTCCGTTAACATGATATCGTCTCTATTAGAAACAGACGGATTTACTGGAAAAATATGGATACCACGCCCGCAGAAGCCGTTCAAGTTATTGCCTTGCCCAAAGCAGGCCATAATCAAAATAAAATCGCTCGACAGCAAAATTTTAGCTGCTTTCCTGTTCGTCTGGTAAACCAGAGGTTTTAAGAGACCTGTGGGTATATTCGGCGACCAGGATATGGCCGGTGGCGCATAGGATCAGGGCGTGATTATCGCTTTTCTATTACAAGTGCTCTGGGAAATCGGATACTGAACACGATTGTACTGACACAAAAGTTTCAAGAAGTTTGCAATGTCAGTATAAGTCAGTGGATGATTAGTTAAAGACTGGGTGAAGCAGGCCTGACTGCACATCACTCAGCAAATAGTACCAAATTGACCACAGCTCACCGACAAGCCCGGCAATAATTTGCCACGAAACACTTAAATTGGATGTATGCCTAATGGCAGGCTGTTGTGTTTCTCGATTCATGCGGAAGTGACGCCCGGGTGTCGCCACTGTGCGGAACGCCCGGAGGACACGGTGGAACACACAGTCGAGGTGTGCCCTGCTTGGGCGGAGCATCGCCGTGCCCTCGTGGGGGCGATCGGCGGCGGAGACCTCTCGCGCCGGGCCTTGGTTGAGGCCATGGTCCGGAGCGAGGAGGAGTGGCAGGCGGTCGCCGACTTCTGCGAAGCAGTAATGCTCGCAAAGGAGGAGGCCGAACGCATAAGGCAACGGCGTTATCGCCGCCGCCGTCGCCGGGATTCTGATCCCGATTTCCGGCCAACGTAGACGCGGGCTTGCGGACAGTGAGCAATGGGTAGCTCGCTGTCCGGCCGTCCGGTAACTGTCCGGACCAAGCCCAAGTCGTCGACGGCGCGCACTGTTCCCGCGCGCCTCAAGGAGTTGTCAGCAACAGCAGGGACCCAGCCGGGTCGAAGCCTACTGGGGCCAGGGTTATCCGAAAGGGCGCTCGAGCCCCGGTATGAAGGCTAGAAGGAACGGGGTGGGTCTTTTAGTCAGTAAGAGTCTGACACTATCTCCCGCTCCACCCAAGGGCAGGGGATGTCAATGCATGATTTTTTCCCACCATAAAAAAAAAAAAAAAAAAAAAAAGGCTGTTGTGTTTTCTGATAAGTGCAGAATGACTTAGATGACCATGATGGATGCTGAAAGGTCTGCAGAAGGTCATCAGGGCAATTTTAACAATGTTGCATAAGCGAAGAAGTGGGTTTTGAAGGCGAATTGAGATGGTATAATGTTGGACAATAAAACTGACATTGTATTCATCATTGGGCCATTACTGGCATGATATCGAGAGGATTGACGGCTTTATGATACATCAAAAAAGTGCTCGAAGAATGTGTGAAGCCACTTGTGTAGCTTATGGTAGATTTTTTTTCCTTAATGCAGAACAACACCAGATCGCACGTAGCTAGAACAGTTTGCGACTACATGTAAGACGTTGGAATCATTGCGATAGAGAGGCTAGCTCGTAGTTCTGGTCTAAATCTAATTGAGCATATCTGGAATGACCTTGAAAGAAGACTTAGTGCAAAAAGCCTGGCTCTCGACGCCTCCATGAGCTTCAATTTGTCGTTGACGAGAAGTGGGACGTTATACCCATATTTAATGGTTAAATTAATACGGCTGATGTAAAAGCGAGTAACAGCTGTAAATCAGGCTCAGGGAGGGAATACACTTTATTGATTCACTCATTCTTTCTTACGTGAAATTTGGTAATTTTTCCCATTTGTTGGACTTTGTGCTCTAAACCCTTTCAAGGATATTTTTTATACTGTATTTCATATCATTAGAAAGGTAATTAAATAGGCTTTCAATTAGTGTACGACATGTTTTCACTAACTATTCACATTCCTGACAAAAACTGCCTTAACAAAAAGAGTTATGATGTGCGATTTTTTTGCTCTCAAGTGTAGTTATCCTGAAGAACTGTATTCTCATTTCCTGACCTGCAACAGGTCAGAAGTGGGATTCCACCAGAAATCGTAACGGTTTTGGAGAAAACTTTACGCCCGCTAAGCAAAGGTAGCAACTTTTTAGGGTTCCGTAGCCAAATGGCAAAAAACGGAACCCTTATGGATTCGTCATGTCTGTCTGTCTGTCCGTCTGTATGTCATAGCCACTTTTTTCCGAAATTATAAGAGCTATACTGACGAAACACAGTAAGTAGATGTATTCTGTGACCCGCATTAAGATTTTCACATAGAAATAGAAAAAAATCCAAAAAATTTTGGGGGTCCCCATACTTAGAACAGAAACTCAAAATTTTTTTTTCATCAAACCCATACGTGTGGGGTAAAGTCTGTCTAATAAGTCAACCGACTTGGGAATTTTGTTTAATATTTAATCATTTAAAAAATACTTATATTCGGTACTTTTTATATGGTTCTTCTGTTAGTAAACAATGATCTCTGTCTTCCCCTCAAACCCCAAGCGAACGCCGGTGTTCGCGCGAACGCGGGCGTTCGCGCGCGTCATTTAGTTGAACACTAATATTATTAAAAGTCCACGTAGATTATTAAAATTTTGAGGGTTTATTTATTGTTTATGTATTTAAGAATGTATGTGTATGTGTGTGTGTGTGTAATTCTTCATAAAGTAGTCTGTAAATTTCGAAAATAAGTATCCTTTTTTATTTATCCGTATTAATTCTATTTAAATGCTTGGGGACTCAGGGGTTAATCAACCTTGATTATTGAACTCGTGTTGACTACATCAGATTTGATTAAATCCTAATAATTACCCAAGTCATTTAACTCATTAGACAGACTCTATCTATGGATAGGTCTTCAAAAATGATATTAAAGTTTCTACTGTATTTTTTTTCTAAACTGAATAGTTTGCGCGACAGACACTTCCAAAGTGGTAAAATGTGTGTCCCCCTCCCTGTGACTTCTAAAATAAGAGAATGATAAAACTAAGAAAAAAATATGATGTACATTACCATGAAAACCGCCAACGAAAATTGGTTTGAACGAGATCTTGTATTTTTTTTTTATTACGTTATAAATCGTAAACTGCAATTTACCATTCATTCAATCAACTAAAATAAATCGGATAAAAAAATCAGATAAAAAAGTATATGTAAAACAACAAACTACAAGAACTTTTATATTATGTTACTTGCTGCTAAGGAACCCTTCATGGGCGAGTTCGACTCGCACTTGGCCGCTTTTTTTGTTGAGCACGTCCACAGACAAAACCGCTATTGTACTATCGCTTGCTTTGCATAGACTTTGTAATATTTAGAACATTAAAATATTTTTATTTTTGAATGAAAATCTGATGAACTAAATATGATAAATTTTTAAAAGTTTTAGAACAAAAGTTGTTGTTTATGATGTTAGTAAGATAGACCTGAGAGGTTGTTTTACAAATAACCCTGTGTTGGAAATAATTGTCTGTTTTTTGACCCAAAGATGGCGCTGTTAGTTGAGCGTCGATTTCTACATGTCGATGTTACTAGGTTCGCGATGAATTAAAAAATCAGTTCCAAAAAGTTCCAAACAAAGTGGGTTCTAAAAAGTTTTTAAGTGTTTACAGTTCCAAAGTGCTAATACAGTTATACAACATGTGAAGTGGTTTTATTTGTGATTCCTCTCCATCCTTGCTACGGTCGCGAGTGCTGCAAATTCAGTGCGGGATAGTGAACGGAGTGTTCACCCTGTATAAGCGACTCGTTTAAGGTGATGATGTTATGATGATGAGTAACAACGGTGGGTATTCCATCTACGAATAAGAATTTTTGTGTCCTCATGAGATTTTAATTCTGGCTCTGACAGCATTCACTGCATGTTCTCACAACACACGGCCGACCTGGATTTTTAATGATCTTAAACAAAAGAACAGTTGGTGTAGCTATCACTATTAGACCAGGGTAGAAGCCTTTAAAAATAATAAAAAGTGAAAAAAACTAATAGCAGGATGAAACCCATTAGAAAAGGAGGAGAATATTATAAAAATGAAAGGAAAAATAATTTACGGGCGATCTGAGGTCAGGAAGGGGATGGGGGTGAGATTTTAAGGGTAAAAAACGGTTTTTCTCGATTTCCGGCAAAACTAAAAGTCCTATGGAAAAAAGTCAAATGGCAAAGTTATAGGTAATAAAAAGATCTAAAACTTTTGTATTTACACTTTTTTCACATAACCTCAAAATTTATTTGAAAAATTCAAAAAACCAAGTTTTTGGTTTTTTATTTTTATCTCGAATTCTCTCTATATTTTTTCACGAAATTTGGTGAAAACTTACCTTTACCTTATGTCCCAAATACGCTGTTATTTATTTGATTAGAAATATTTATTTTTTCACCTTATTTTGAATTAATATCGAAAAAGCACCCTAATTTTTCAATCGAAAATTCACCCGTCAAAATATCAGCTTTTTTCAAAAAGTTGGTATGTTTTCTGTTCGTTGAAATCTCTACTTTACGATGGTGAAAAAAAAAAAAATGTTACCATAGTAAATCTTCTCAGAAAATGCAAAAAATCGAATCGAATTCGATTTTTTTTTTTAAATTATTATATACAAATTTGAGCTATTTATTAAAATTTACACTTTAATTACTCGAAAAACGTAAGATTACATGTTACATTGATAAAAAAAAAATTGCAAATCAAAATATACTACTTTAATTAACAAACAAATAAGTTAATAAAATTAATATTTAATAAGACATCTACAATATTTGGAGAAAGTAGTCTAATCTTCTTTAAATTATATGCGTAGATGCCTATTTATAACTATTTTTAGATAACTTATATACCTGAGTGACCTACGAAAAATTTTAGCCCATCAAAAGGTATTTCATAGAGAAGTGGGGAAGGGGCTAGGCGGGTATGGGTCTTACTACAAACATACCTACTATTTCGTAGCAGCTGTAACAACCGTTAGCCTAGCCAGTATTCGAAATACAGTACAGTATACAACATCGTTTATAAAAATACACGTGCACGCTGAGTTTCTTTAAGATAATTGTGACAAGTTTACTTAAAAAAAAACTAATAAGATTAAAAAATAATAATCTCCTTTATTTTGCACAAACAAATTTAGTTACTCCCATGAAAAAAAAAAATATTTCAAAATACATAAAAAATATATTAAAAATCTATAAAAAATATACAAACATATATAAAATATATATCGTAAATGTATTTTTCTTTTCATTTTTATATTATTCTCCTCCTTTTCTAATGGGTTTCATCCTACTATTATTTTTTTTTGGTTTTAAAAATTATCGACCCTGGTCTAAATATCTAATTGTGATGGAAGTAATATTTATGTCTCAAGTGTGTATCTATCCAAAACTAAAAATTAAAGTAAACTAGAAGGTTTAATATAAAAATGCATGAATTATTTAATATTATGATATTTATTTAAAAATCTTATTTAATAAAATACAAAAGAAAAAAATATTAGTAGAGAACTGTAGACTGATGCCCAAAGTTAAATAAAGAATACAGAGCGAAATAGACGCACCACACAGACGACCGTGTGACGTGCAATCATTTGCACGGTGATCTGTTCGTGCGTCTCCCTCAGGACGAGAACAGTGAGCGTGACGCCCTGGCGACACTTGCTCCTCAGTCGGTCAGCCACCTGACGATACCTGGCTTACAGGTCACAGCTCGGACTAGTACACAGACTTAGGCCGATGTATTTTATTTTAACAGTAGCACAATAAGATAATAGTCAAAATATCTTAAATAATTATTACATTTTAAAACATTATGCTAGCCACTGCGTTCTCCACAGATTAAAATTCCGAGTATTAAAAACTAGCTAGTACACAGATATAATACTTATACAAAACTGCTCATTGTTCTGGAACTAATCTCTGAATTTTAAAATATATATAAAAAAGTCAATTCGTGTGCGTACATCATTAATTAAAGCCCACGTTATTACATAGAGATCGGCGGATCCTTTAGGGGTTGCTTGGGTTTGCTTCCTAAATGCCTTTTTACTAAGAAGACGAATGTGGATTGAATTGAACTCATTCTTATATGTATCAAACATACGATGAAGTGGTGAACGCGAGCCAGCGTTGTATTTACAGAGGCTGGTAGCAAACCGACGTCGAGTGCGTACCTCGCGTACATGAGCTGTTCGAGGAACCAGCGAACACACTCTTTGGAGTCTGGACAATCAAGATGATGGCGGCTCACGTACAACAGAGATAAAACTTCCAGGAGTTTCCATTTCGGCTTTAAGGTAAAAAATCATACTTTTTTAGAAGCAAGTTTTTTTCCGGTAACATCTAAAATAGATATCGCGAAGGTATTTACGTCGTGCTAGTTCATTATATTTGACGTAGTCTCGGGTTCCACGTAGGTACTGCACACTCTCACGGTGCACTCATTATTGAAATTATTGACGAATACTACATTATTTTTAGTTTATGCGAATCCCGAATATAGTTTGGTCAGAATCAGTAACTGAATGGATTCCAATAGCTTTTACACCATGTTATATTTTTTCCCAAAAATATTTAAACAGGTCATAAGTTGGACACCATTTACACTAAGTACAACACAGAACATGACAGGTTATAGCGGGCATTAGGCGCCAACAAACAGCTGGCTGCAAGTGCAAAACAACTCTTTAGGTGCCTGTATAGCCCGGTGACCATGTATTTTTGCTGACATAACAAGCTACAACTTTGTGATTTTTCATGATACAGTTATGAAAGTACACAGATTCTTTGCACAAAAATATTAGACACGTTGTGTTTCGGGTTTTGCATAATTATACTGAAACGAATGTATAAGTGCAATAAGGCGGAAGGTTGACGGACACCCCGGGAAGGTCTCATAACAAAACCAAACATGTGGTGGGGCTTGTTAACAATCTTTTCCATTTGAACATCCAGATGGAGCTTCGAATTTAGCAGAACATCAAGATTGCGGAGAAAACTAACTTTACGAGTACTAATACACATAATAACAAGACGATAGTCGAACTCGATGATATTTTTCGTTTTGGTAATGTCATGACATGACGCTTTGGAAGGCTAAAGTTAAGCTTATTGGAAGAGCAGTAGTTAGAGAAACGGTCTAAGTCCTGTTGCAGGTTACTTAACACAATTCTGTGGCCCTAGTGAAAAGGGGTATAAGTCCGATTTTGTCGAAAATGAGTTAAGTATACCGAAATGATCAGAAAAAAATGCTCTATCGTTTGGTGAAAACAGAGCTAAGCTAACCCTAAAAATAAGGAAGTTACTTGGTGCAAAAGGATTCAACTGACACCAAAAAAACCACAAAAGTTGGTTTCAAGTCCATTTATATTGTTTTAAACGGAAAAATAAAAACTTTCTTTTGTGTTTTTCGATACAACAACACTTAGTTCATAAAAATGGTTTAAGTTATAAATGATATTATTAGACTTATATCCGTTTTCACCGAAATAAAGAGAAAAAATATTTCTTTGCATTAGGTAATTAGTTATTAAAAATAATTTCAAATGCGTATCCCTTTTCACGTGCATGAATTAATATTTAACTTATGGGAGAAGGGGTCTAACTTTTTTTTTTTTTTTTTATATATTGGATAGGCTCGCGTTTGACCACAATCTCACCTGATGGTAAGATTATTAACTTATTTTAAACCCTTATGGAATTCATTTTGTGATTGATATAAGTCACTATCTTAAAAACTATTAACTTTACATAAAAAATAACCCAATAATAGTAAAGAGCATAAATTGTTTACCTATAAAAAACATCACTTGTATTTCATTTGGTAGCGGTTTGAATGACACACGAGGTCAAACACGAATTTGAAGCACGCAGAGTGTTTTTTACGTCTCCTGTAAAGTTGCATTTTTGGACTTAAATCCTTTTTCACTAGGGCCACAGAATTAACTTTATCGGAAATAAAATAGACTGAGAAATTTCGAATTTTGACACAAGTCTTTTTCAATACACTTGCTCAGAAAATGACTCTTAATGCACTGCACTTAGGTATATAAAGACACTTGTTATCAAACTGTGACATTTTGATTACCATTACGCACTCGTGCTATAATGTAGTTAAAACCTTATTGTTCAACCTCTTTGTTCGCAAAACAAATTTTGAGTACGTAAAAATTTCACCTAAGTTATTGCGTTCAATGGTATAAATTAGAGTCTTACTTATTTCATGCAGTTAGGATCATTTTAACTTGTCCAAACGATTTATTTGATAAAAAAAAAAATAGTAAATAAATCGTACATTCAAATAGAAATAGTTTTTTTTTGTGGTGTATGGCCGCCATTTTAAGATGAGCGCGGTTTTTGACTTGATTTATTGGAGTGTAAATCAGTGGCTGTTAATTTATTAAATAAAATATTAAATTAATTAAATAATATTAAATACTACAAAATCGTTAGAAAATGTTACATGCATATTCCATTGTCACTACGAAAGACATTGGTAAAAACTTTTCACGTAAAAAACATAAACGTAAGACTAGGCAGTATGATCAAAACACTTTAGCCTTCCCCTAGGGGTAAATAAAAAAATTATGCGCGCGCACATAAACAGATTTTTACCGCCATGTCACAAAAAATGTTACTAGTTTTACTGTTATTTTGTTATTAAAAAAATGTCGTATGATACACGTGAGTAATAATTAATGATTACCGTTCTCGGCTCTCATAAGACCCTCCCCTAAATACCACCTCGACAGTAACCACTAACATTACACACTTACATCATAATGTACTATTATGTCATTAACATATAAATATGTAATAACCTGTTGAACGCAATAAACTGAATCTAATAAACATCTAGATGCGATGTTATTGTACGCTACAGGCAAGAAGCTTCGTGTGATGGTGCGTCCATTAGTATTAAATACGTTTAGAATGACATGTTTTTGGAGCATGAAATTGTACTAAGAAAGAGAGTTTACAATGACAACTAATCTATTAGAGATAAGGGTACTTAGCTAACGATTTACTTATTTATTGCGGAGTCTCAACTGAACAAGCACACACGAATACACAATTTATAAAGAACCAGTCTTAGATCCGTGAACTGCATCCATCAGTAGGTCGGAGACAGGAGGAGCTTTGAGTATTGAAACTAAGATAACGTAAAACTAAAATACCAACTAGTTAATACCTACAACCCGTGCGTAATATAAACACGTTTGAAATATTCAGTGCATTGAATTTTATTTTAGGTTTTTTGAATATCAACATTTATTTTGTGTTGAGTAGTTTCTCATGACACACTACTTTACGAATTTAAGATGCTTTAAACGTGACGATGCAAACTATTTTCGAGTATTCAATGTGGCAACTGTTTTCGAGCCAGGAGCCGTGTTAATGCGCTCGGGTTGTAAATATAATATGAAGGAAAGAAAATGTAAAAAAAAAATTAAAAATATCAAATATGACTTAAAAAACTACTATAACTACATTAAACTCATGTTCTTGAATTTGTAGAGATGAACGCGCACTCTTCGACTGCTGCACATTTCGCGTTCGTTTTGAACAAGCTCCGTTGTTCAGACAACCGTTGAAGCACACGTCGACTTGACGTCGCTCACAGTAACCGGCGACACATCTAGAAAAAGAGCGCAATAATACACAATGATGTCAAAAAGTCAAAAGATTTTTATTTCACATAGGCCTACATGGGCACTTATAAAACGTCAGAAGCTAGTGCACGGTTCCAAATTGGTCATTTCCTATGGATAAGAACCGGCAAGATGCAATGAGACGATTATTAAGGTTCGAGAAAACCTTTTCTTCTGTTGTTATGGCAAGTGTCTCAGGTCCATGGAACATAGGCCTGAGTCACTGGCACCGACGTTGTCACTACACTTCAGGAATAACTCAGATTAAATTGTTTATTATTAAAAACAAGTTTTGACCGAAAAAACTTCCTTACTTTTGTATGCGTGTAACACCCATTTGGCTATGAAGGCGGGAATGTCACATCTTTCTCCCGCGTAATCAGCTGTGCACTCGCAGACTGGCACATCCGCCTCGTTCAGCGAACAAGCGCCATCGTTCAGACAAAACAGATGGCATGCGTTGACTGTCCCGTCCCCAGAGTTACCGGCATCACAGCTGAAACAATGAAAATGTTCGAAATAGTAACACAATAAACAGACACGCCAGTTCAAGGTATCTATAGTTTATAATTAATTATAGTATTAAAACTTTTTGACAAAAATTAATAAAAGGATTGTAAAATGTACTGTCAAACGCACATCAGTGGCTGGTCATAACTACTGCAATGGCGCTCTCAATATCAAATTGTTACCAATTGCATTTATATTACTTTAACGAGTTAAATCATCAACTAGCTTCTTCCGCTTTAAAGTAGAACGAAAGAGTGTATCAGACCTTTACTGACTAAAAGCCACCAGTGTCCGTCATTTGCCTTTGCCCCCTAACTCAACCGGACTGGGGCTGCGCTCAAGCGGCTCCTGCCCAACCTTGGGGGTCCAGACGCCTCCTGCCGGAGGCTCTACGCGGGGATCGTTCGGTCCATGGCCCTCTACAGGGCGCCGGTGTGGGCGCCGTTACTGAAAAAGCAACCGGCGGCCATACTGAACGCCTGCCTGAGGGTCATGGCGATAAGGATGGTGCGGGGATACTGCACGGTCTCCCGCGAAGCGGCGAGCCTTCTGGCTGGCCTACCACCGTGGGATCTGGAGACAACAGTCCTTGCACACATGCACGATATGCGCGTGGAGATGCAACGCCGGGGTGAAAGTCCGCTGCCGCGACAGGTCACAGCATGGCGGACAGAGCTCCGGCGGGATCTCATGGTGAAATGGCGTCAACGACTATCGCAACCCAGTGCTGGGCACGCCACAATCATGGCGGTAAGTCCCCTCTTTGAGGCGTGGCTGGAAAGACCTCACGGCGTCCTTACCTTCCGCATGACGCAGGTACTCACCGGACATGGTTCGTTCGGGAGTTTCCTGCACTCAATTCATGCGGAAGTGACGCCCGGGTGTCGCCACTGTGCGGAACGCCCGGAGGACACGGTGGAGCACACAGTCGAGGTGTGCCCTGCTTGGGCGGAGCATCGCCGTGCCCTCGTGGGGGCGATCGGCGGCGGAGACCTCTCGCGCCGGGCCTTGGTTGAGGCCATGGTCCGGAGCGAGGAGGAGTGGCAGGCGGTCGCCGACTTCTGCGAAGCAGTAATGCTCGCAAAGGAGGAGGCCGAACGCATCAGGCAACGGCGTTATCGCCGCCGCCGTCGCCGGGATTCTGATCCCGATTTCCGGCCAACGTAGACGCGGGCTTGCGTACAGTGAGCAATGGGTAGCTCACTGTCCGGCCGTCCGGTAACTGTCCGGACCAAGCTGAAGTCGTCGACGGCGCGCACTGTTCCCGCGCGCCTCAAGGAGTTGTCAGCAACAGCAGGGACCCAGCCGGGTCGAAGCCTACTGGGGCCAGGGTTATCCGAAAGGGCGCTCGAGCCCCGGTATGAAGGCTAGAAGGAACGGGGTGGGTCTTTTAGTCAGTAAGAGTCTGACACTATCTGCCGCTCCGCCCAAGGGCGGGGGATGTCAATGCATGATTTTTTCCCACCATAAAAAAAAAAAAAGTTGCCTTTGCCAATAATTTCCGCGGCCCTAGCGGCGTCGACCCTGCTGGGCCCCTACGGTTTTCTATGAGCCCAGGCTTCGAGCTGCAACTGACAAGTTTCACGTACTAAAATTCATAAATATAATATGCATGACCCGGGTACCGAGCCCACAACCTCATATTTAGAGGTAGAGCTTCTGACTACTAGACCAACGAGACACTCGGAACGTGACGACATGAAATTATTATTTGAATAACAGACGACTGTGTCACTAGTTAGTTCCGTTTAGACAATTGTATCTAATATAAAGTTGTAACACCCACTACGAGTGAACGAACGTTATATACGGCAAACTTTAGAATTATGTTATTTTTACTTTTTCTTTGACAAATCTCGTCGCATCTGCCGAGTGCACGATCAGCGTCCAGCGCTGGGCGCTCGATATAACTAGTGTACAGTGAGAAGAACAAGTTTTACTTACTTGTTGTCCTGATAGGCAGGAAGCTCGCATCTTCCACCATCGTAACCTGCTGTGCACTGGCAGGCCGGCTCGTCTTTTTCGTTTAAGGTGCAGACACCGCCGTTTAAACAGTGCTTATGGCAAGCATTTTCTTCGCATCTTTCCCCGGAGTAACCGGGCATACAGCTGAAATAACGAAGATATAAAAGAGTTACTCTATAATCAAGAAAACTAACAATTATTTGTGAGTAGCTGTAACAGATGCACGAGGTGCGCGACCACTGCGCTGTTTCAGGTGCTCTATAAGTATATCTTGGACCACACTGACGTCGGTGAGGGGACTCGGTCTACAACTCACTATCAGCAAGTGTGCTGATGAATGCTGCTCCCTTCTCTGTGTGAGAAGAGGCCTCTGCCCGCCAGTGGAATGACGGCGGGCAGGCATTCTCTTTACATTTATAATTTTATTTTACCTGAGTAGAATATTGAAGTCATCATCATCATCATTAGCCTTTTAAATAATCCCACTGTTGTGACTCTGGCCTTCTCTCTAAGAGAGGGAATGGGCCGTAATCCACCACGCGGGCCCAGTGCGGGTTGGTAAATGTCACATGTATTCGAATTTTTGGTTCTAGGACATGCCGGTTTCTTCACGATGTTTTCCTTCACCGTTTTGAGAGGAGTAGTGATGAATTAAATTAAACAAAGTAATGCGTCTGGCCAGGTTCGAACCCGTGACCTACAACTTGTAAACTGTAGGGGCCGCTACCCCTCGGCCGCCACTGCTCTATGGATATTGAATTCCTTTATACAATTCGACTGATTTCTTTTTATTTCTACACATACACACTTCTAACAAAAGAAAGACAAATCAAATCATTATAAACATTTGTTCGAAGGTTCTGCTTATTTCAAAAGAAACTTCCAGCAGACCTGCTGAATAAGAGATTTTTTAGGCGAGAAATCACCCAATGACTTATCTCACTCTAGGGCAGAGCGGGAGGGCGTGTTACACTTTAACTGACTAAAACCCACTCCTATGTTCCTTATTATTCTTGCGTTCCAGAACTCCGGTATATATACATATCTATAGTAGCTTTAGTTTGATGTTTATAGAATTAGGGTAACAATGGAATCGGGCGGGCTGACATCTGTTAGGTCCGCTAGTTAGTTATAAAAGTGTTTTATCTATACAACGAACTCCATGGGTAACACGGTATATATTTACCTGCATTGAGGTTGGCCCTCAGCACCGACACTACAGTTTCCTTGTAGACAATAGTCTTTACAGATGGACACTTCGCATCTTTCACCGTCGTAACCTGCTGTGCACTGGCAGACTCGCTTATTGTCCACCTTCAAAGAACAAACACCTCTGTGTAGACAATATTCATGGCACACCTTTAGTTCGTCGCACCTCTCCCCGGAGTATTCGGCTTTACAACTGAAATAATGAAAATAAGAAACAGCGTTATTCAGTAGACCAACAGATATTGTGACTATTTGTAACACGCAAACGAGGTGCGCGGCCACTGCGCGTCTGTCACAGTGCTGTAGCTAATCATTTCGCAACGCGCGCTAAACATGATTTACAATCAAATAGAATGTTCATGAATTCGATCAATTATATGGAACTTTAGTATATATTTCAGGGGTTGCAAGTACTCATGAAAATGAACCTATTTTTATTGACTTAACCCTAAAATCCTTAAAAATAATCAGCTTTTTCTTATATTTTGCCAATTAATATAAACATAAACTGTAAAAAACCGGCCAAGTGCGAGTCGGACTCGCCCATGAAGGGTTCCGTAGCAGCAAGTAACATAATATAAAAGTTCTTGTAATGTGTTGTAACTTTGATCGATGTTTTAATAATAGTGTATTTTTTTCGATTTATGACGCATTAAAAAAAAACTACTTACTAGATTTCGTTCAAACCAATTTTCGTTGGCAGTTTTTATAGTAATGTACATCATATATTTTTTTTAGTTTTATCATTCTCTTATTTTAGAAGTTAGAGGGGGGGGGACACACATTTTACCCCTTTGGAAGTGTCTCTCGCGCAAACTATTCAGTTTAGAAAAAAATGATATTAGAAACCTCAGTATCATTTTTGAAGACCTATCCATAGATACCCCACACGCATGGGTTTGATGAAAAAAAAATTTTTGAGTTTCAGTTCTAAGTATGGGGACCCCCAAAATTTATCGCTTTTTTTCTATTTTTGTGTGAAAATCTTAATGCGGTTCACAGAATACATCTACTTACAAAGTTTCAACAGTATAGCTCTTATAGTTTCGGAAAAAAGTGGCTGTGACATACGGACGGACAGACGGACAGACATACAGACAGACAGACAGACAGACATGACGAATCTATAAGGGTTCCGTTTTTTGCCATTTGGCCACGGAACCCTAAAAAGAGCTGATCCTGTAGTAAAAGTTGCGTTCGCTTGGGGTTTAATGAATCAAGTATCTGTCCCGCAGTTCACAAGACATTAAACATTGAAATTAATATGTGTTCAATTTTTTAAGTGGGAAATCATCCAATGACATCTCCCGCTCCAAGGCGGAGCGGGAGAGCGAGTCAGATATTACTGATTAAAACTCACTCGTACATTCCTTCGTTGGCTTGTATTCCAGGGCCGGGTTTTCCTTTCAGAAGCGAACCCATGGCCCCAGTAGGCTTCGACCCTGCTGGGTCCCTACGGTTTGCTGACATCTCCATATGGCGCGCGTGGCACAATACGCGCCGTCGACGACTTGGGCTCGGTCCGGTCGACTACTGGACGGTCAGACGGCGAGCTAAGCAATGCTCGTCGTACGCAAGCCCACGAAAGTATTGTGTGTTATAGGCGCGAGTCACTGTTCCAAGAATTCTAACTTTATATTTCGAAGCTGGTGATGACGTGGATGCTTGAGGATCTGTTACCGTTAGACATGTAACATATGTAGGCGTCGCTTAACTTGCCGTCAGTGAAAAACGTTAGGGTCAGCTCACACCGAGACGCGAAGTGATGGTGCGTGAATTATAATTATTAGAGTTAGTACACAACAACATATACGTATCACATAAGAGAATCTGAATAAACTCCGCGGCTTCGCTTTCTTCAAGCACCGTGAGCTGACCCCGAATATCTGTGCGATGAACACGTTTTACCTGCATGTAGGTTGTCCCTCAGCACTGACACTACACTCTCCTTGAATGCAGTAGTTCTGACACACTGGTGTTGGAGATTCACTCTTCGAGTCATTCGGAATCAGACCCTGGAGAGCATCGCAGCTGTTTGTCCCCTGAATTTGTTCCTTTATCGTGTAGTTGGCTGCTATACGATGACATTCCGCACAGTCTGAGCTAGACGGTAAGGTTAGTTTTGTTGCCATAGTTTGTGTTGAATATTTCGGTAATCGCCAAATTTCCTGTTCCATATACTTATGCCAGTATATAAAGTCTTTTGACACGGCCAATGAAAATACATAATCAGTGTTTCCTACAATATATAGTGTTGTTCTGTTCTTTCCATTAAAGTTTGCACTTTCAATATACCATGGTCCACCAATATGTGTTTTCTCAGTCCAGTACATTTTTTGTGTTTGTTGATCGATGGCCAAGCTTAGTCGCCAACTAACATGACCGGCCATTAAAACTTCTCTCTCGGAGCCATCTAAACGAGCCCTCTCTATCTCATAGTCTGTGATCCAGTAAATATATCTGTAATTTGTAGACATACATCAATATTAACAAAATTGAAGAGGAATTCAGCTGAGTCATAAACCTACACACAAGGGCAAACATAGGAACATAAATAGATACATTATTTTCAAGTACAATTTAATTTTATAATCTTGAAAAATTTAATAATCTTATCTTAACTAGCTTTTTCCCGCGACTTCGTCTGGATAAATGTCGGTTATTGCGGACGTATATCTTTTGTTGAGTTTCAAGCTTACTCTGTTCCAAATATCATCAAAATCAGTTCAGTAGTTAAAGCGTGAAAGCGTAACAGACAGACATAGTTATTTTCACAATTAACCGGACGCGCTGAGAGAGACGCCATTGTCAACACTTCCCTAACAATCCAAGCGCGTCACCTTCCACACACCACTATCTGCCTGTCAGTCCGCAAAGTGATGAGTTACCAGTCGACATGTTTACCTGTTAAACTTTTTTTTATTTTTATTTGATATAAACTAGTGCTTGACTGCGATCCCACCTGATGGTAAGTAGCGATGCAATCTTTGATGGTGAGGTGCACTAGTTTATTAAGAGACTATTCACTCTAGCCTTGAAGACACCCAAACTATAATCGGACGGGAAGACCGCAGCAGGTAAACTGTTCCATTCCTTCGACGTACGCGGTATAAACGACGAGGCGAAACGCTTAGTCCGGACCGTAGAGGTTTCAACAACGTAAGGGTGAATATTCGCCGTACGTCGGGTTGTGCAATGGTAGAATTGCGATGGCGGAATCAAGTCATGCAATTCCTGCGCACACTCTCCAAAATGCATCCTGTAAAACACCGAAAGGCTGGCTACCCTACGCCTGTGCTCAAGGCTTTGAAGGTTGGACTTAACCAAATCTGGATCACCAATTAGCCTCTTTGCACGTCTTTCCACCGAGTCCAAAGCTGCCAGGTGGCATTTTACAGCACCAGCCCATATAGAAAGAAAGAAAGAAAGAAAATACGTTTATTTGGCACATAGGTACACACAATGAGATAATAATTATTATACTTAGTATAGAAACTTAAACTTAAATATATCTACATGGTATGTCTCACGGCTGCGCCAAATGGGTCCAGTTCAGCATGATGCCAGGCCACTACGTAGCAGTTGCCTGACGCTGGTTTTCAACTGTACCTTGCTATGAGTCTACGGATGTTAATCAGTTATTAGGTGTGAGGTAAATAAATATATGTATATTATTATATGTAGGTATAAATTAGTATGTAGTAAATGATAAATAATAGTAAGGTGTTTAGTGTTAGATATATATGAAACAGGAAAAAAACACATTCTAAGAATAAAAAGTCATCATCAAAACTATACTATACTATACGTAATTTCAAACGCACAGTCCTTACGGCTAACAAAAAAAAACCGGTCCTAAGCGATTCACGATTCATGTGACTGCAGTACTCCACACACGAACGGACCTGTGCTTTGTATAACATTAAAACCTGTGATACAGGTTTATCCTAGTACAGGCACATAACATAGCATTTACCTTTGTAATTACTCTTAAGATTTTATGTAACCATTTGACCAAATGTTATTCTGAATAAACATATTATTATTATTATTATTATTAAAAGCTGTCCCGGAGTGAAGTACCGCCGGACCTTTGCAAGAACGCCTAGTTTCCTAGCAGCTACCTTGGCTTTGGACTCAATGAACCACTCAAAGTTAAGGTCTGAGGGAATTTCAACCCCCAAGAGCTGAAGGCGGTCGGTGTACCCCAGGGATAAATTCTGAAAATTAGGAGCCAAGGTGCACGGGCTTCTTTTGGCGGTGAACAGACACGCTTGTGTTTTGGCGGCGTTGAATCCCACCAGATTGGCTTCACCCCACTTGGAGACTGCCTGAAGTGAGATATTCGTTCGCTCTACCATAGCCTCTCTTTTGGACCGGATTAGCTCCGTACTAGCCCGAGCACTGGGCAGGTATCTCTCTACAACTGTGCTATCATCTGCATACCCATTACCCATAGATACCGGGCACCAGCAGATCGTTGATATGCAACAGGAAGAGATTTGCAGAGAGAACAGACCCCTGAGGAACTCCGGCATTAGTCGTCATGGGCTCTGATGAGCATCCGTCGACAACAACTCGGAGAGACCGTTCACTCAGGAAGTCTTTTACCCAGTTAATAAGACTAGGGGAAATACCGTACGCTGGAAGCTTACTCAAAAAGCTAGCGTGCCATACCCTGTCGAAGGCCTTCGAGACGTCTAAGGAAACGGCAATCGCTTACCCATTCTTCTCGAGGGCCTCGCCCAACAAGTGGGTGGCATACACCAGTAGGTCCCCAGTAGACCGCTTGCGGCGAAACCCGTACTGTCGGTCACTGAGGAGATCGTTACCTTCCAGGTATGCCATGAGGCGCGAGTTCAATACACGCTCCATAATCTTGCAGAGTATGGAGGTTACCGAAATCGGCCGATAGTTGGCAGGATCGGCACGACTGCCCTTTTTGGGCACGGGTTGCACGTTGGCAAGCTTCCAGCTTTGTACAATACTGTAACTTGTATTTTCAGAGATTACCTCCTACATAGAAAAAATATAATATCAGAATAAATTAAATGGGCTGATAAAGAATTTTTCTGTTCGGACCCGTGCTTCCTGAGATTAGTGCATTCAAACTAACTTACACTTCACTTTTATGATATTACTAGCTTCTGCCAGCGGCTTCGTTCGCGTGAACGTTGGTTATAGCGGACGCGAAGTCGAAGACGGATAAAAAGTAGCCTATGTCCATCCTTGAGTTTGAAGTTATCTCCGTAACAAATTTCGTCAAAATCGGTTTAGTAATTTAACCGTGAAAGTGTAACAGATAGACAGACAGTTACTTTCACATTTACTTGTAATATTTTAAGTGTAGATAAGTGCAAATAAGATAGAGTATGTTATTTGATTATTTCATGAAACAAATGAAAACTGCCAATAACACAGACGTGTGACAGATGTGTGTGGAAAAGGGAGAGGGAGGCCTTCGCCCAGCAGTGGGACATAAATGGGCTAACTAACTAACTAACTAACTAAATGAAAACTGTTCTCAATACAAAAAACAAGTTTTCCGATCTTCTCGTTAGTGTCCCCGCACAGGAGCCACAAAAACAAAGCCGTTTCAAGCTTCTTTTTGAGGCGGCGTTTTTTTGTGGCAGCGTTTTTTGTGGAGGCGTTTTTTTGTGTCGGCGTTTTTTTGTGGCCCGTATGCGGGTACTACTCACTAGTAACGTACCCTCCACAGCTGTCCACGGCGAGATCACGGCAGTGGTTATCCAACCTAACTAAAACATTTCCATCAGCTTGGTTAGAAGATGCAGGACTTAATGAAAACCTGTGTATACTAGAATAATCCTTCCAATAGAGAGCTTGTGTGACGGGGTCGTACACGAGCCTCACGGCGTAGTTCGTCGTTGTCGTAACTAAACGTTGTACAGTCTCAGTTGATACGTCCAAGCTGGATATAAACGTGGTCGAGCCGTGTTCGTCGCTAAACAGCACCCTGTAGTGCACAGGATCGTATGTTACTGAAGTGATCCTACCAGCCGATGGTATATCTAGTGTGTGCGTCCGTGTACCATCATTGTTGTAAAACTCTAGTTGTTCATCTGTGGCGACGACGATGTCTGAAACATAGAAATAGATTTGTTTTAAGGACTGAGATTTATTTTATCTAATACTAGCTTTTGCCCGCGGCCTCGCTCCTGTCAACTGGTACTCTATTATACTCTACCTCTCTCTCTACCGCTTTTCACTACATGCATATTATAATAATAATAATAATAAATCTCCAGGGCCGGACGGGCTGCACAACTTTTGGCTTAAATGGTTTCAAAGTTCGCACGCTCGCTTGGCATCCCAATTCCAATCTGCCTTAGAGTCAGGGTCGCTGCCCCAGTTCCTGACGACAGGAATAACCCACCTGCTCCATAAATCGGGTAGTACTGCGGAACCCAAAAATTATAGACCGATCACGTGTTTGCCGATGGTCTATAAAGTTCTTACATCCATCCTGAGAGCTAAAATTAATAATCATATCGAGACAAATTCCATCATGTCTGCTTCTCAGAATGGATGTAGGAACGGGTCCCGTGGTACTAAGGAGCTACTCCTCATCGATATGGCCATTAGCCAACAGGTTCGGCGTTCCCGAAAGGATCTGTCGACATGTTGGATAGATTATAAGAAGGCCTATGACTCAATGCCGCATACATGGCACATGAGGGTGCTGGAGTTGTATAAAGTTGATGCAACTCTTCGCGCCTTCCTGATGTCATGTATGGGGCAGTGGAGGACGGTCCTTCACTATACAGGGTGTCGACGGGTTTCGGAGGACAGCGAACCGTTAAGGATCGAGCGTGGTATATTCCAGGGTGACAGTCTGAGTCCACTGTGGTTTTGCCTAGCCTTGAACCCTCTCAGCACACTGCTGGAGGGTTCGAGTTTAGGATACCGGTTGAGAAGAGAGGGTCAGGTCATATCTCACCTTCTTTACATGGATGATCTGAAACTTTTTGCTTCCAACAACTTGCAACTGATGGAGCTACTGAAGGTAACTGAAACCTCCAGTAGTGCCATCAGGATGGAATTTGGTTTGGACAAATGTGCAGTCATGCATGTAAAGCGAGGGGAGATTATGGAATCCGTGGGAACCCAACTCTCGGATTCCATACACCTTAGATCCCTCTGCTCAACCGAAACTTACAAGTATTTAGGTATGTCGGAAGCGTTGGGCATCAATGCTGCTGACGTGAAACAATCGTTGAGGGAGCGCTTCTTTGGCCGCCTGAATAAAGTACTAAACAGTCTTTTATCAGGCGGGAACAAGGTGCGCGCCTTCAACGGTTGGATCATGCCAGTTTTGATGTACTCTTTCGGCATACTCAAATGGACTCAGAAGGAACTCGACGCCCTGGACAGGAGGGTACGCGCTCTGCTTACCGCAAACCAGATGCATCACCCACGATCATCGGTGATGAGGCTGTATATCCCGCGGAAGTGTGGGGGTCGTGGCTTCTTAAATGCCAAGACCCTGCACAACCGTGAGGTATGCAGTCTCAGGGAATACTTTCTGGGAACCGACCTGGGGATGCACCGAGATGTAGTGGCGGTGGACAAAGGCCTCACCCCGCTCTCCTTGGCCAACGAGAACTGGCGCAAACCTATAGTAATGGATACTAATGAACGCAAGGAAGTATGGAAGGGCAAGGAGCTTCACGGGCGCTTTTACCGGGCCTAACATGGGCCCGATGTAGATCTTTTAGCGTCCATATCCTGGCTGCGCTTTGGTGATCTCTTTGGGGAAACCGAAGGTTTTGTCTTTGCAATTATGGATGAAGTTATGATGACGAACAAGTACCGGAAATATATTGTGAAGGACGGCACGGTTGACATCTGTCGGGCATGCCACCGGCCCGGAGAATCAATCCGACACATTATTTCTGGGTGTTCTCATTTAGCAAACGGAGACTATTTGCACAGACGCAACCTTGTAGCCAGGATTATCCATCAGCAACTTGCTCTTAAATACAATCTTGTTGAATCAGAAGTACCGTACTATAGGTATGTGCCCGACCCAGTTCTCGAGAATGGCAGCGTCACATTGTATTGGGATCGATCTATCATCACTGACAGGACTATTGGTTCCAATAAACCTGACATAGTGGTGATAGATCGGCTAGAGCGTCGCACAATGATTGTTCATATAGCGGTCCCTCATGACGAGAACCTCGTGAAAGCTGAGAAGGATAAACAAACTAAATATCTTGACTTGGCTCGCGAGGTTATCGACATGTGGGAAGTGGATAGAGCAATCATTGTGCCGATAGTCGTGACGGCCAATGGCTTAATAGCCAAGAACCTCGATCAACATCTGCGGAGGCTCTCGTTAGGCAGTTGGATCAAGGGCTTGATCCAGAAGGCAGTACTCCTTGACACGGCGCGTATTGTCTGGAGGTTCCTCTCTCAGGAGCCCTGACCACCGGTAGCTTGGACCCTGTTCCCGATGCCGGTGGGCTACTATTTTTTGTATGTTTAAATGTTTTCTTTTAATATCCTTTTTCGTAAGAAATATTTAAAAATATAATTAATATGTATAAATATAAATAAATGAAATAATAATAATAATAGAACTGGCAACTCTGGATGTCAAAAGTGTTGTGTCGTTCATGCAAATTTTAATTCAATTTAATAGTTTTCGGTACCGCAAATCTACAATTTTTTATTCCAGAAGCCTATAAAATAAGCAACAAACCAAATATAAACTTCTCTTCCACCAATTAAGTCCGAAACATGAAAAGAAAAGAAAATATAAAACCAGACAGATGACATACATAAATTTTGTAAAATGATGCAATAAAAACGACAATAATGCTGAAACTATAATGCCGACAAGAGCTGCCGCACGACGTGCACGCCCACCACCTCTGGCCTCGTCGCTCAGCTCCACCTCGCCGCCGCCAGAACCCAGCCTCACTGTGAGTGCTGTGACACCGGCCGCGGCAGCTACGTCAAACTCGAGCGACGAGTACTACTCGCCAACGACGACATCACCACCTGCGCGTCGACGGGGAGGATGCCGACCGCCGGCGTGCTTAGGACCTCGAGGCCCACCGGTCTATGATAGGGTCCCAGCTGCTGGCGGAAGTGTGCCGCGCATGCGATGGACGCAATCGACCAATGAAAACGTCATGCGCGCATACTACGGGGCTACAGAGGGAGGAAACAATCTGACCGCGTACCGTGTTCGGATGCTCTCTTTGTTTCAGGTGCTTGAGCCAACCGTCAACGTTCCGGCACAACGACTATCGGATCAGGTGCGGGTCATCCAACGTAATCATATGTTGGACGATACTGTACTTGATCGCCTCCGAACGGAAATGAGTGACCGTGTCATTACCCCTCCGTCGCAACCTGTGGTGCCAGTTATGGTACCACAGTCCAGCCACATATCCCTTCACACTGACGAGGTGAGTACTGACACGGTCACTAACGTAAGTACCCAGTGCAATAATGAACTGAGGAGTGCTTTGGAGTGTGCTATTCGGGAGTATCGCAACATGCCGCTTGAGCTTAGGCCGCGTTTACCTCGTTTGCCCATGCGTAATAAGAATAAGGCGCTGGTGGCTGCTCTGGATTCGCAGTTGTCAAACTATTTTGATGACTGCGAAGACATCACCGATACACACTCGATCATGTACTGCGCGGCCGTAGCGGCCTGTCGTGTAGCTCACGTCAAATTTCCAAACAGTGACGTAGCTACACGACCAAAACCAGCTGCGCCGGCCTGGCAATGTAGGATCGAGCGTCGTATTGGTGGGGCCAGAGTACTCATCGGCAAACTAATCTGCTTCAGGGAGGTTAACACTCGCCCACGAGTGATGCGCTTTGTGAGGTGGGCGTTTTCGGGGACTGACATCAGCCCCCGAGACTATATGTCCCGTGTCACAGAGCGCATTGACTTCCTGAAGCAGAAGGTGTATGCATGGGCAAACCGTATACGAAGGTATAAGCGGCGGGTTGAACGGTACATCTAGAATAGCACATTCCGGAGTAATGAAAGGTGGGTTATACAGGGCTTGGGAGCGACCGGACCAAGGTGTGACTGACACGCGTCTTCCGGATGATGACGTCATGTGTTCGTTCTGGCGCAACATCTGGTCGGTGCCTGTCAGTCATACTGAGGGTGGTTGGACTCGAGAGGTCGAACGAGCGTGCGAATCGATAACAGAAATGGGGGCAATCACAATCAGCCCCCAAGATGTGGATTATTATTTTTTCCCCCTTAATTAATTTGTCCCTTGATATATTGCTTGAAGTACACCGCAGACTACCCCCTTTTTTAGTTTCAGTTCTTATATTCCATCCCAAGGTTGTCTGGAAGACATCGCTTTCAGCGATAAGACCGCCACTGTGCACATAGGTTTAAGTTTCTGTGAAATTGTTACTATTTTGGTGTACAATAAAGTTTATTCTATTCTCTTCTATTCTATCTCCAGGGCCGGACGGACTGCACAACTTTTGGATAAAGTGGTTGCAAAGGTCGCACGCTCGTTTGGCATCTCAGTATCAGGCCGCATTAGAGTCTGGCTCGCTACCCAAGTTTCTTACAACAGGAGTTACCCACCTGCTCCACAAATCCGGTAGCACCACGGAACCCAAAAACTATCGGCTGATTACGTGTCTGCCGACAGTTTATAAGGTTCTTACATCCATTTTGAGAGCAAAGATTAACCACCATGTTGATAATAACGCTATCATGTCTGCCTCTCAAAATGGATGTAGGAATGGGTCTCGCGGTACGAAGGAGCTACTCCTCATCGATATGGCCATTAGCCAACAGGTTCGGCGTTCCCGAAAGGATCTGTCGACATGTTGGATAGACTATAAGAAGGCCTATGACACAGTTCCTCATACATGGCTCATGAGGGTGCTGGAGTTGTATAAAGTTGATGCAACTCTTCGCACCTTCCTGATGTCATGTATGAGGCAATGGAGGACGGTCCTTCGCTATCCAGGATGTCGAAATATCCAGAGGAACAGCGAACCGGTAAGGATCGAGCGAGGTATATTCCAGGGTGACAGTTTGAGTCCGCTTTGGTTCTGCCTAGCCTTGAATCCTCTGAGCACATTGCTGGAGAATTCAGGCCTAGGCTATCGGTTGAAGAGAGGTGGTCAGGTTATATCTCAACTCCTTTATATGGATGACTTGAAGCTCTTTGCCCCCAACAATCTGCAACTGATGGAGCTACTGAAGGTAACGGAAATCTTCAGTATTGCCATCAGGATGGAGTTTGGTGTAGACAAATGTGCGGTCATGCATATAAAGCGAGGGGAGATTGTGGAATCCGTGGGTATTCAACTCTCGGATTCCATAAACCTGAGATCCCTTTCTCCAACCGAAACCTACAAGTATTTGGGTATGTTGGAAGCGTTAGGCATCAATGCCACTGACACGATGCAATCGTTGAAGGAGCGCTTCTTTGGCCGCCTGAAGAAGGTACTTAACAGCCTTCTGTCAGGTGGAAACAAGGTGCACGCCTTCAACGGTTGGGTCATGCCGGTATTGATGTACGCTTTCGGTGTACTCAAATGGACCCAAACGGAACTTGACGAATCACCCTCGGTCGTCGGTAATGAGACTGTATATCCCGCGGAAGTGTGGGGGTCGAGGCTTTTTAAATGCTAAGACCCTGCACAATCGCGAGGTATGCAGTCTCAGGGAATACTTCCCAGCCGCCGACGGGGGTATGCATCGTGATGTAGTAGCAGTGGACAAGGGACTCACCCCGCTCTCCTTGACTAACGAGAACTGGCGCAAACCTGTAGTGCTTGACAATAACGTACGCAGGGAAGTATGGCAGAGTAAGGAACTTCAAGGACGCTTTTTCCGGGCCCTTCATGGGCCCGATGTAGACCAACTAGCGTCCGTAGCCTGGCTGCGCGTCGGTGACCTCTTTGGGGAAACCGAAGGTTTTGTATGTGCAATTATGGACGAAGTTGTCATGACGAATAACTATCGGAGATTTATTGTGAAGGACGGCACGGTTGACATCTGTCGGGCATGTCACCGACCGGGTGAATCAATCCGCCACATTATCTCTGGTTGTTCTCGGCTAGCTAACGGAGAATACTTACATAGACACAACCTTGTAGCCAGGATTATCCATCAGCAACTTGCTCTGAAGTACTCTCTTGTGGAATCGGAGGTGCCATACTACAGGTATGTGCCGGACCCAGTTCTCGATAGTGGCGATATCACGTTGTACTGGGATCGGTCCATCATCACTGACAGGACTATTGTAGCCAATAAGTCTGATATAGTGGTGGTGGACCGAAGCGAGAGGCGTGCAATGATTGTTGACATATCCGTTCCGCATGACGAGAACCTCGCGAAAGCCGAGAAAGATAAACAAATCAAGTATATTGACTTGGCTCGCGAGGTTGTCGACATGTGGGAAGTGGATTCAGCGATTATTGTACCGATAGTCGTTTCAGCCAATGGCTTAATAGCCAAGAGCCTCGACCAACACCTCAGGAGGCTCTCGTTAGGCGACTGGATCAAGGGCTTGATTCAGAAAGCGGTACTTCTGGACACGGCTCGTATAGTCAGGAGGTTCCTTTCTCTGGAGCCCTGACCACCGGTAGCTTGGACCCTATTTCCGATACCGGTGGGACACTATTTTTTATATTTTTAAATGTTTTTTTTTTAATGTATTTTTTAAGGAATATTTAAAAATGTAATAAATATGTTAAAATGGATAATAAAGGAAATAATAAAATATTTAATTATAAATATTGGAAAATATGCGCGAGTCTGACTCGCACTTGCCCAGTTTTTTTTTATACCTATCCAGCTATAACACTAGGTGACTACGCCTATGCGCCTGATAAATTCGTGATACCACAAGTTGCTCAATCGGGACATAGTGCTGAAGTTCATAATAATTTTAAAGTGTTTTTCTTGCACCTACATTTTTGTAACTTTTATAAAAATGATCACTACTACTTTTTCGTACACGGCTACGTCTAGATTGTAAGAACCAAGTTTTATTGTAATTTCTTCCAAAATTGAAAGTAAAGCGGTTTTGTGAAGAAATTCAGATTTTTTATTAAAATTCCATAATGTCCACTACGAGACACTAGGTAATATTGTAAAGGAGAAAGTTTGTGTGTATAATTGTATGTTCATTAATACTTCTTCACAATCAAACGACTGAACGGATTTCGATCAAACAATATTTTTTATTTGCTAATCATGATTAATGCAAATAAAAAATATTGTTACGTTTTAATTAGTTTAGTTTTTTTTTTATTATTACAAGTATTTATATATTTTTTTTAAATATTATTCAAAAATTTCATATAACCACTTATATTATTTTTGTTGACTGTACTTTTAAAGTACTTGTGATTCGGGACGAAACAGAACTTCAATAGTGATGTGGGACGAATAAATATTTTTTTGGAATGTGGGACAAAACTTCGGGACGAACGAAGAACAAACCTTTTTTTTATTACTATTTTATTTTGTGGTATATTGCTAAAAAAGTCAGTGACGTTACTATTTTTATTTGAAGTTTTTTAGTCGTTACAATAACATAGCTTCAGAGTACTCCGACATGATTTTAATTTATGGGGAGTGCCACAGAAGTACGAGAGGACTAGGTACTACAAGTATTTTAATATATTGTCGGCGGCACGGTAACATTTATTTATTTATCTTATTACAGAAACCAATACATGCAGAGAGTCATTATTATATTCAAATATAAAAAAATATCATCATTGTCATTAAATCCATACTGGTATTGTAAATGTGAAAGCGGATGCTCTATCTGTCCATATTTGTCTATCTGTTTGTTACCTCTTCACATTTTTTTTTTAATCTGTTATAACCTACTTCTTAACGGCTGAACAGATTTAGATTCCTGATCCAGGATATAGTCTACTTGTGTTGTAGTTTCATGCAAATCTGTTCAGCTGTTTAGACGTGAAGAGGTAATAGACAGACAAAGTTACTTTTCTAATAGTATTGCTATACTTAGATATTAAAAAAATCCTAAAGTTTTAGAAGTTGAATGGCTGCTGTGTTTTACATTGCAACCAGTCTAAAGCTGCACTGCAGCCCGGTGTCTCAAATGACGATTATTGCAAACTGAATGTGGCAAATAAATAAGTTTGTTCAAAAAATCACACTTGACAATTATTTCAATACTTAATTGTCAAGTGTGATTTGTTGAACGAACTTTCAAACGCTTGTCGTTTCACTTCCGAATAACCAAATTATGATATCAAGTTTGATCGAAATCCGTTCAGTCGTTTGATTGTGAAGAAGTATTAATGAACATACAATTATACACACAAACTTTCTCCTTTACAATATTACCTAGTGTCTCGTAGTGGACATTATGGAATTTTAATAAAAAACCTGAATTTCTTCACAAAACCGCTTTACTTTCAATTTTGGAAGAAATTACAATAAAACTTGGTTCTTACAATCTAGACGTAGCCGTGTACGAAAAAGTAGTAGTGATCATTTTTATAAAAGTTACAAAAATGTAGGTGCAAGAAAAACACTTTAAAATTATTATGAACTTCAGCACTATGTCCCGATTGAGCAACTTGTGGTATCACGAATTTATCAGGCGCATAAGCGTAGTCACCTAGTGTTATAGCTGGATAGGTATAAAAAAAAACTGGGCAAGTGCGAGTCAGACTCGCGCACTGAGGGTTCCGTGCAAATAGAATAAGATCCCAGGACCGCGAGACATAACGTATTTTCTGACGAACAAAATTTGTGTACGATTGAGTACTGTAAGTATGAATGCTCCCAAAAAAATGACATAGCTTCACGTAAATTCTCATGCTTGAGCATTAAAGCGTCTGTTAAGCAATATGGCCGACGCGTCGGCCACATCGGAATATGTCTGGAAGTATTGGCGACTTGATTTTAAAGATATTGCCTACAAAATACGGAAAAATCAGCTTTAAGAAAATACGTGAAGTTACATCATTTTTTGGGAGCTTTAAAGCATCTGTTAAGCAATATGGCCGACGGAATGTGTCTGGGAGTATTGGCGACTTGATTTTAAAGATATTGCCTATAAAATACGTAAAAATCAGCTTTGAAAATTTACGTGAGGTAAGTAATAATTTTATGTACCTTGATTACCTGATACCTGAAAATTGGCCGTCTAAGCAAGCTAGCAGGTAGGCATGCGTTCTTAGTACATACTGATAGTACTCAATCGTCCACATTTCGTTCGTCAGAAAATACGTGACGTCTGGCGGCCTTAGGATCTTGGACTAAAACTACCATTCCTGAATGGAGCCTCGAAGATTTTTCCGAATGCAATTTTTTTTTTTTTAAATACGGTTTTATTACTTTCTACATATTTAGTGCGAGAATATTAAATGCGGGTTGGATTTGCGTATTGAGGGTTACGGAACCCTCAGTAAGTTTGTACGAACAAACTTACCTATGAAAACAGTTCAATTCCTGAATTGAGTTACGAAGATTTTTTTAAATCGCAAAAAAGTTTTTTTTTGTGACATACCTTTATATGTATTTAGTTTTCAGATTTTTTCCAATATTTCTGCTATGAGATCTTGTTTCATGCCAAATTTCAAGATTCTAAGTCTAACAGCAAGTACCCTACGAATTTTGATTCCCTTAAGTGTCGAAATATACTTTGACATTTGGAACGCATTGTACGTTTTTTACGACATAAACGGCTATACTATATATCTTTTATTTGCATTAACTTAGAAGTTCGATTTTCAACTATGTTTATTTAACTGTAAGTAAATGACATAATATTGAATCAAGTGTACATTCTTGTGACAGCTTTATATTTATTCCAATTATATTAGTCGTACTGATTCAACTACATACTTTTATAATTGTTTTTTTTTTTTATTGTACCTTTGTTGATTTTCTCTTGCTGGCTTGACAATCTCGTCTGTCCGTGTTATTTAAGCGCATAGATGAATGCGCACTCAAACTTCACTCTTATGTTACTTCTCACCAAAACTCAACATTTCAACAAATCAATTCACCCAGTAACACATTTATGCAAACAAATCGATTGCGTAAGTCAGGAAGGAAGTAATAAGTAAGTGACCGGAAAGAAATGTAAGTAGAATATAGTTTAATGCATAAAATATTCTGTGTAGTTAGTATGACTCTCTATGAATTTTAATCATTTTAAGTATTCTTCAAGTGAAGATAATCAATACTTTTATTTTCCACGTACCTACTAGTTATTTTAATATATTAATAAAAAATTGTATCGATATGTTATGGCAGAAGAACTAGCTCTTTTACTAAATGATTTAAAAGCAATAAGAGATTATTTGATAAAAACCGGTCCGAGTCGCAGAGTAGGTAAAATATTAATTACAAATAAAGAGAATGCACAAAGTTTATTAGCTAAATATAATAAGTATTTATAACATGTAGGTGAGTCCAAGTTAGCTAAACCATTAACACAGGAGACAGCATGAATTAACAAAATTTGTGAACAATTTAATAACTTGTATTCAGAAGTACTTTTATTGTGTACTTACCGAGAAAGTTAAGGAGGGAGAACCCTCTCATAGTAAAATGGCAGAGGAAACTTTTAATTTAAAAATTGCATTGAGCCTTCTGCCTGCTATGACAGATAATGATAACAATACTACACAATTAATTGAAAGCATAGAGTATTATGAATCTATATTAAGTAACGACAGATGTAAACAAAAATTAATACAATTTGTTTTAAAAAATAGATTATCACAGCAAGCAAAGTTAAAGATGTTGCAAAGATATGCTAGTGTTAAAGCTTATAGGAGATATGCGAAAACTATTACTGCCACAACAGAGTTTCACAGCGTTACAGATTAGATTGCAGCAATGCCGCCAGAATAATAAAACAGTGTCTGACTTTGGAAAAGAAATATCAGAAATATTTGTGGAATTGACGATTTCGCAGGCCAGTGGAAATTCAGATAATTATAATGTTTTAAGACCCTTAAACGAAAAAAACAGCGATAAAAAGATTCGCTGACGGCCTACGAGATCGTCGTTTAAACACGATCGTGGGTGCTCGTAATTTTTCTACTTTGACAGAAGCCATACAGGCGGCAGTAGACGAAAAGATGTCTTCGAGTAGTACCGAGGAATTTGTGGGTATGTACCAACAATCTTATTATTCGTCTAGGAGAGGTCGTCGATGATATAGAACTCAACAGAACTCTGGTCCCAGAGGATTCATGCAAAACGCATATGCCCATCAACAGGTGCAGGGACCGTTTCTTCCACATGCAAGCCAACAGCGAGATCAGCAGTCACAGCTACTGTCATCTTCCAACAATTACCGTGGTAATTATTATGTTAATAATCGTTTCCGTGCTAGGGGTAGGCAGAACAGAACTCGTTGCTTTAGATCACAGAACAACATAAATATCTAATCTAGTTAAGCGACTATGACAATACAAATAAATGAATAGTTCTGAATAGTTATGTTGAAAATGGTATCATCGAAGTGACCTGATGATAGTGATGGAGCTGGAAGATAGGCACCGGAACTCCGTAACTAATCAATCAATTCTAGCAGTGTTTGGGCTTATTAGAATTGTCATGAGATGCACTTTGGATATATTACTAATGAACTGATCTGATGATGATGATGATGATGGAGCTGGAAGATAGGTACCAGAACTCCGTAATTAAACAATGTATCCTACCCGTGTTTGGGCTTATTAGAATTGTCATGAGATGCACTTTGGCTATAAGGTACTATCGAAGTGATCTGATGATGGAGCCGGAAGGTGGAAGGAGACACGGGAACTTCATAAGAAAATGATGATGCAGGGTTTGAGTTAAGGTACTCTGGCTGTAAGTGTATTGCAACTAAAAAGTGTGAAATAAAAAACTTTTTATAAAAACAAATAACGGATTTCACTAAAAAAAAACTAAAACGATCAAAATAATTTTAATTTTGGAAGTCAGTGTTAAATAAAGAACAAAACAATAACGAAAAACACCGACTTCCGAAATTAAAATTATTTTGATCGTTTTAATTTTTTTACCGGTAGGTACGCAAGTTTTTGAGTTTTTAAAAGAATTTTCAACAAGTAAAATTGCTCAAATTAGCAATAGCGAATGTTATTCTTTTTAAGGTGGCAAATCATCCAATGACTTCCCTCTCTCTCTAAGGTGGTGCAGGGAGGGGGGGAATGTCAGACTTTTACTGACTAAAACAACAAGTTTCTTTTTCAGAACGGCTCTAGCGCGCATCGGCGCTACGCTGGGCGTCTACGGTTGCTGACATCGTTTTGAAGCCCACCCGGATAGTGCTCCATGGCCCCAACTCGTCGGACGGTTACCGAAGGGCAGGACGACGAGCTGACATGCTGATATTTCTATATAAACTCAAAATAAACGTAAAGACTGTCTCTAAAAACCGTCACGCCTTCCCGATATTCGGACATGGAGAAGAAGCGGTGCAACAAATTCTCCAACACATCTGTCGGTTAAGTTTGCAGAACTTTAATTTAAGCTAGTTTTAAAATGATTATCTCTACGCCCATGATAAGACTTTTGCCATATTTAAAACATGTCAGCGATTAATACAGACAGATGAAACCTAAAACATAATTTTTCTCTTCATTACCGTAAAGTTAACTGGAAAAAAATGCCCAGTGAGGTCCGTTAATCACGTGATATTTTTTAGCAACTTTTTAATCCGTTCCCTCTGGATCGCGAGGGGTAATGGGATTTGAAAAGTACGTGACAGATACGTAGTGAGGTTTTTTCACCAAAGTCACAGACTTGTTGACAACTGGCAAAACCGAGCCGGATGACTGTCGCGGCGACCGGCAAAACGTTACATGGGATCAGCAAGTTAAGGTCATTAGTCGTTTTTCAATTTAGGAATCGCAAGATCAACAAAGAAATAAACGTCATATGTACTACGTTGTGTACCTACGTCACCATAGTGATAAAACGCAAAGGGAAACTGAAAGGAAGGTTTTAGTCAGTAAAAGTCTGTCACGCTTGACACGCTCAACCCAGAGCGGGAGAAGTCATGAATGACTGAATATAATATAAAAAATAAGCCCTTTTAAACCTTACGCGAATAGGTACCTAATGGACGATCCCAAAGCGTACAGGCATACTTTGGTTTAGCATTGTTAATTTGTGCATAAAGATAAAAAAAAAAATCCTTGCACCAAGAGGGTCTCTCATCAACCACATGACCTATGATTTTCTGATTCCGGGTTGAAGGACAAACATAACTTTGTAGTTCGAAAAAGCTCAGCTTTCTAAACATATACCTACGTTATACAATAACTGGTCTAATTCTCTGAGAAAGAGAAGGAGTTAGGGCCTGTCCGCACAGCGGTATTTCACCGCGCGGTTTATTTTTCGTTATTCTGTAACACATTGAATCCTAAGGAAGTTTCCGCACAGGCGATAAAAAAAAACGCGCGATAAAAAATTCTGTGATTTCTTGCAGATTTGACGCGGTGCGGTGTGGAAATCAATCCGCACGAATATTTTCCGCGCGGTGAAATACCGCTGTGCGGACAGGCCCTTATATATTAAATAACATACAATGAAACTGTGCGAGGACGGACATTCCACCGTTCCCAGGTTTTCGCAACCAAACTAATGTTTTTCTCAAGGATTGCTATTCTAGATGGCAAAAAAAATATTTGTGATTATAAAATTGTGACTAGGTAGTTTTAAAATAGAAGAATTTTTTCCTGAAACTTTATGATCAGAATTTTATTTTCTTTAAATTTAATACCGATACTAAAAGCCGACAAATATTGCAGAATATGTAGTTATACTGATAAGTTTTGAAAGTAAATTGATAATAGTTCTGTTAAGCTGTGATAATTTATCCGTCTGACTTAGTATTAAAGAACAAACTTTGACTTACCCCAGGAAAAAGAATGTACCAGCCCAACGAATAGTAATAATATCAACGTTAAAACACGCGTGCAATGCATTTTCTTCTTCAGGCAAAGTTGTTCCAGCAGATGAGACGTCTACTCCCGGTCACAGCACGGAGAATATTAAAGAAAAGTGTTGGTTAGTGCCTTGTACTCATTTCCGTCACGTCGCGGGTAAAACCTATAAAAAAATGTGGGCAAAATAAAGATAAAACATTTTATCTTTATTTTATTCCGAACACTCATATGCTTATCACTTGTTTCCGTCAAAAATAAAATTTACTGTATTTTTTTCGCTATTTGTTTTATCGTGTACCTACTTCCTGTGTTACTTCCTTAGTTTGCAAATTTGATTAAAACAATTTAAGCATAATTTATTATTAATATAGTAATAAACTAAGTTAACTAAGTAAGTGGGTTCTATTGCACGACATGGTCTGGCTGTATGCTAAGTTTCATCCAAAACTTTCTGTCATGAAGACGTCAAGAGGCCTCACTTGCGTTAATGTACATGAACAAAAATACTCTCATTCGCACTTTAACAGCCAGTTTCTTCATCAACAACTAAAACTATCAGTAAAAGTATTAACTTTTACTTGACTATTACTGATATTATAGCAAATGTGTTTTTTCATCCAAGTAACAGCTAAACTAAAAGTCAATAGAGTTACCATAACACAAACGGCATAATTACCCCAAAAACACGTGGGGAGGTTTTTTTACGCATGACAACATCGCAATATCCACTGTCAAGAAGTGTCAAAAAGTCGAATGTCATTTGATTCTGTATAAACGAACGCCAACGAACGACTGTTTTTAGAATTGAATTGATAAATAATAACATAAGTAAGGAAATGATTTAAAAAAATAAATGCTATTAGTTGTTGTTATTGCTATTAACAACTGTTATTGGCATTTATTTTTTTAAAACCGTTATTTTTATACGAGTAGGTACACAAGCGCTAAAGTTCGCAGAGCCTAACTTCACACTCGCCAAGATAGAACGGCCGTACTTTACATTAGTTAATTTAACGTAGTCTTATTAAATACAAACTGAAAATAAACTTACTTTTCTGTGGTTGGCGTCAGTTTATCTTGTAACAACAGGCTGAGGTATGTAACTGTTTCCTTTGAAATTCTGTATCGGAACAAAAAATCAGCGTCGTCCCATACGAAATGATCTTTGCGAACATTAAGCTTTTTACGTCTACGCGTTAAATAACTAACGATAAGTTCATCGTCCAATGAACTTGAACTTTCACTGGACGAAGTTCGTGATAACATATTAGTGAAACCTAAATAACCTACAACTTTGTCAAAATGACAGTGACTTTAGCTTTAACAGCCCCCTAATGAGTAGTAAAAGTTTAAGGCAAAAATAACAGTTAAACCGACAGTTAAAATTGTGAAGAAACGAATTTGACCGTTACTTTTACTTTATGACGTTACTTTGGCTGTTACTTTAGATGAAGAAACTGGCTGTCAGTCTTAAAGTCTGTTACGCTGACATTTCGTATATACATTGTGAGAATACAGGAATCGCGGGAGAGTATTAAATCGAAGGTTGCTTAAAAATTCCTTCTTACCATGAATACCGAAAAAAAAACTATTTTCTAGAAATGTACATTGATGCAAGCGAAGCCGTGAGCAAAAGACTGATAAAGTACCGTCATGAGCCTCTTAGATATAAAACTCCAAGGTAATACTGATCAAACCCTCTAAGAGTAATAAGTACAATAATAAAACCGGCCAAGTGCGAGTCGGACTCGCCCATGGAGGGTTCCGTAGCAGCAAGTAACATAATATAAAAGTTCTTGTAGTTCGTTGTAACTTTGATCGATGTTTTAATAACAGTGTATTTTTTTAGATTTATGATTTATTAAAAAAAAACTACTTACTAGATCTTGTTCAAACCAATTTTCGTTGGTAGTTTACATGGTAATGTACATCATATATTTTTTTTAGTTTTATCATTCTCTTATTTTAGAAGTTACAGGGGGGGGGGACACACACATTTTACCACTTTGGAAGTGTCTCTCGCGTACACTATTCAATTTAGAAAAAAATGATATGAGAAACCTCAATATCATTTTTGAAGACCTGTCCATAGATACCCCACACGTAAGGGTTTGATGAAAAAAAAATTTTTGAGTTTCAGTTCTAAGTACGGGGACCCCCAAAATTTATTGCTTTTTTTCTATTTTTGTGTGAAAATCTTAAAGCGGTTCACAGAATACATCTACTTACAAAGTTTCAACAGTATAGCTCTTATAGTTTCGGAAAAAAGTGGCTGTGACATATGGACGGACAGACAGACAGACAGACAGACAGACAGACAGACAGACATGACGAATCTATAAGGGTTCCGTTTTTTGCCATTTGGCTACGGAACCCTAAAAAGGATTCAAAATAACTTTTCGGTACCACCAGTTATATACCTATATACGATAGAATTATCACACTAACGTTAGGGGCAGCTCACACCGAGACGCAATGCGACGCGACGGCGTCGTGGAAGAGGCCAGTTATTTCGCACTGCATAGCGCGAGGTAAAACGCATCATAGGTAACGGCGTAAGGTGCAATGTGAAGCAGCAGGTGAATAAAACAAACAAAAAAATGTAAGTACAAAAATCACTGCTACCGTCACCGCTGACGATTTCTTTTATCTGGATGCCGCGTCAGGTCATGCTTTCCATAAAAAAAGAATTGTTATTGGAAGTGAACCAACTTGTGAAGATTAAACTCCGAGGGATGAGAGGAAATGGTTCTCACTCAACTTGCAAGATCTGGCCTGAACAAACTAACATACACACTACGCAAATAAATTTAAAACTTGCAAAATGTATGGCACTGCAGGGTGCGATTTTTTCTGTTGTAGAATTCTCATAGAAATGTGTACCTTTTAGAGTAGTAAATAAAGTTCTATTTCATATGGCTATCTTAAAAAGCGCGCAGCTTCATACGGCGTCGCGTCTCGGTGTGGGCCAACCCTAATAATACGATAATTGTACGGAAACTGAAATCCGATAAAATGGCTCCAACTAATTCAGTCTGAGATAAGAGTGTTATTTGGGATTTTGTAGCTATTCTGGTATAAAAACAAGATTTTAAGGTCATATAATCATCAATGACAGCTCTTGGGTGGAGCGGGAGATAGTGTCAGACTCTTACTGACTAAAAACCCACCCCATTCCTCGAAGCCTTCATACCGGGGCTCGAGCTGTCTTTCGAAACTAAACCTTTTTTTTTTCCGATGGGAAAAATCATCCAATGACAACCCCCGCTCTTCGGCGGAGCGGGAGATAGTGTCAAACTCTTACTGACTAAAAAACCCATCCCGTTCCTTCAAGCCTTCATACCAGGGCTCGAGCGCCCTTTCGGATAACCCTGGCCCCAGTAGGCTTCGACCCGGCTGGGCCCCCTGCTGTTGCTGACAACTCCTTGAGGCGCGCGGGAACAGTGCGCGCCGTCGACGACTTGGGCTTGGTCCGGACAGTTACCGGACGGCCGGACAGCGAGCTACCCATTGCTCACTGTCCGCAAGCCCGCGCCTACGGTGGCCGGAAATCGGGATCAGAATCCCGGCGGCGGCGGCGAGGACACCGTTGCCTGATCCGTTCGGCCTCCTCCTTTGCGAGCATAACTGCTTCGCAGAAGTCGGCGACCGCCTGCCACTCCTCCTCGCTCCGGACCATGGCCTCAACCAAGGCCCGGTCTAAACTAACCCTGGCCCTGGTAAGGTTCTAACCTTGAGCACGCCACAATTACGGCGGTATATATCTTTTAGGAGTGGTTGTAAGACGCTAAGGCACCTTCACTTTCCGCCTGACACACATATAGTTAGTGATAGCGTGACGAGTGACAGGACAGAATGGAAGAAAAAAACATGTTGCGCCGACCCCAAATAAAACGGGACTAGGGCAGGAAGATGATGACACATATTCACCGTTCATATGTGTTTCACGAAGTATGTGTTTTGGATTCGTAGAGAAGAAACGTCCAGGTATCAATATTATGCTAATCACTCAAAAGACACGGTGAACCATGCGGAAGAAGTATGCCCCACTTGGGTGGAGGACTGGGTGTCCTCGTGGAGGTGATTGTTGGCGGCGATCTCTAGCGCCTGGTCTTGGTGCAGGCGGCTGATAGTGGTGGTGGTGGTAAGGAGCGAGAAGGGTAGGAAGCAGTCAGTTCCTGCGAAGTAGTAATGCAAGCGAAGGTGGTGGCGGAGATCATGAAGGAGAGAAAATCCTTATGCCTCAGCTGTCGTCGCGGGTCGTATGGACAAAACGAGCAAAATGAACCGGGCCCAATTGGGCCACCGCTTGCTAGGGCTGCGGGATTGTTCCAAAGAGTTAGTTACTAGAGCCCTGGAGCGCGAAGGACAACTGGAGGGACACAGGTCGGTTGTAGTCAGTAGAAGTCTGCCACACACAAGCCATACATAAGTTTGTTGTATGTCCATCTGTCACAGCCTCCGAATTTCTTGGACGGATTGGGTTCAAATTATATACACTAGCTGTGCCCGCGACTTCGTTCGCGTGGACTACAGGATTTTGAATTCATTTTTTCTAAAATAAAAGTAGCCTAAGTTACTCCTTATTACATCAGCTACCCGCTAATAAAAGTCCCGTCAAAATGGTCCAACCATTTCAGAGGGTGTACTATGCCGAATCGAATGCCAAATAGTCGAACATCTATTAATCGAACACCTAAATACTCGATCATTCATAATATCGAATGGTTAATAAATCGAACACTCAATACGTCGAGTGTTCAAAATATCGAATGTTTGATCGAGCGGCCAATGCATCACACATTCACCCGGAGGACATGGTGGAGCATATGGTGCTTTTGTACGAGCGTGTCTTGGCCGCGGCTGTACGTGTGAGGGAACGGGCTTCCTCACGCCCCAGCCGACGGCACACATAGAAAACTACGCGCCGTTAACAGGGGGTGTGAGAAAGCCCGTTCCCTCACACGCACAGCCGCGGCCGAGTTCCAGGGATCGGCGCAAGAGGTTGTTGCCGGCGATCACCCTCGGGAGCACATGGCGGTGCTCCATTCAAAGCGGAGCACACCTCCACCGTATGCCCCACCATGTCCTCCGGGTGAATGTGTGATGCATTGGCCTCTCGATCAAACATTCGATATTTTGAATTCTCGACGTATTGAGTGTTCGATTTATTAACCATTCCATATTATAGCGTTCGAGTATTTAGGTGTTCGATTAATTGATGTTCGACTATTTGGCATTCGATTAGGCATAGTACACCCCATTTCAGAGATTAGCCGGAACAAATAGACAGACAGACAAAAATTGAAAAAAAAGTGTTATTTTGGTGTATGTACCGTATTTAGATTCATATATGCATTTAGTGCTCCGGTAGGATCTTATGGTGAAATGGCGTCAGCGACTATCGCAACCCAGTGCTGGGCACGCCACAATCGTGGCGGTAAGTCCCCTCTTTGAGGCGTGGCTGGAAAGACCTCACGGCGTCCTTACCTTCCGCATGACGCAGGTCCTTACCGGACATGGTTCGTTCGGGAGTTTCCTGCACCGGATTCGTGCGGAAGTGACGCCCGGGTGTCGCCACTGTGCGGAATGCCCGGAGGACACGGTGGAGCACACAGTCGAGGTGTGCCCTGCTTGGGCGGAGCATCGCCGTGCCCTCGTGGGGGCGATCGGTGAGTCGGATCATGTCCGGTGAGGACCTGCGTCATGCGGAAGGTAAAGACGGCGTGGGCCTTGGTTGAGGCCATGGTCCGGAGCGAGGAGGAGTGGCAGGCGGTCGCCGACTTCTGCGAAGCAGTAATGCTCGCAAAGGAGGAGGCCGAACGCATCAGGCAACGGCGTTATCGCCGCCGCCGCCGCCGCCGGGATTCTGATCCCGATTTCCGGCCACCGTAGGCGCGGGCTTGCGGACAGTGAGCAATGGGTAGCTCGCTGTCCGGCCGTCCGGTAACTGTCCGGACCAAGCCCAAGGCGTCGATGGCGCGCACTGTTCCCGCGCGCCTCAAGGAGTTGTCAGCAACAGCAGGGACCCAGCCGGGTCGAAGCCTACTGGGGCCAGGTTTATCCGAAAGGGCGCTCGAGCCCCGGTATGAAGGCTAGAAGGAACGGGGTGGGTCTTTTAGTCAGTAAGAGTCTGACACTATCTCCCGCTCCACCCAAGGGCAGGGGATGTCAATGCATGATTTTTCCCCACCATAAAAAAAAAAAAAATATGCATTTAGTAAAAAGCGGTTATTTCAGTATTACAAACAGACACTCCAATTTTATTTATATGTATGTATAGATGCACGCGACTGTGTTCGTGTGGACTACAGGATTTTGAATTCAGTTTTTCTAAAATAAAAATAGTTTAAGTTACTCCTTATTACATCAGCTACCTGACAAAAAAGTCCCGTCAAAATCGGTCCAGCCATTTCAGAGATTAGCCGGAACAAACAAACAGACAAAAATTGTAAAAAAAATATGTTGGTATACGTATGGTACCGTATATCCTACTAATATTATACTCGTAAATATGAAAGTTTATATGTATGGATGTTTGTTACTCTTTCACGCAAAAACTACTGAACGGATTTCGATGAAACTTGGTACACGGCTAGACCATGTCCTAGAATAACGCACAGGATACTTTTTATCCTGGGATAAACCCCAAACTCGGACACCAAAGGAGATGTAGCACAAATTTTAATATAACGCAGAAAAGAGTCAGTAGACGTAGAGTCGGCGAGGTCAAAAAAAAATGTTTTAGTTCTTATATTAAATAGATATGTAGACTTTCTAATGAGTAGATTAATCTGCAGACTAATGGCCAAGCATACCGTATGATTGGCCATTAGTCTGCAGATTACAAAACTGATCCTTTGTTCGACTAAAACACGTGAATTGCAATTATGAAATTTAAATTTCTAATAAATCTAAAGTTTGGTACCCCGACAAGGATAGGTTAGCTTTCGTGGTTTTTTTTTATAACCACCTAGAAATACATGAAGTGGAGATATTTGCTACTTTTAGTGAAATTTCACACTTGTGAACATATAAAAATCAAACATGAGAATTTTACGTGAAGTTATGTCATTATTTTGGGAGCTTTAAAGCTTCTGTAAAACAATACGGGCCAAGGAATCAAAGGAAAGGCGACTTGATTTGAAAGATATTGCCTAAAATATACGTAAAAATGAGCTTGGAGAATTTACGTGAAGTAAGTAATGATTTTATGTACCTTGATTACCTGATACCTGAAAATTGGTCGTCTAAGCAAGCTAGCAGGTAGGCATGCGTTCTTAGTACATACTAACAGTACTCAATCGTCCACATTTCGTTCGTCAGAAAAAACGTGACGTCTGGCGGCCCTGGGATCTTACTCTAATACAGTAAACATCAACACATGACCGGTGAGTTTATAAGAATTTCGTGTTTACAAAACAGTTTTCAGATATTTTACTATACTTGTGCTATGAGACTTTGCTTCATGCCAAATTTCAGGATTCTAGGTCAACGGGTAGTACTCTATGAATTTAGTTTCATTTGCGAGTGTCAAAATATACGTTTTTTGGCGACATAAGCGGCCGTATCTTTTTTTTCGATATTTAGAAATTTGATTTTTTGAAGGACTGCAGGTGTGAGTATATGGTTTTAATTTCAACTCGATACCTCCACGCGCTCTTGAGACAAAAGGTCTTAAAAGACAGATAGACTGACAGACAGACAGACCGACGGACAACAAAGCCACTATAAGGGTTCCGATTTTTCCTTTTGAGGTACGGAACCCTAAAAACTCTAAAAAGTACAAATTAACTTTTCTTTCGGAAGTCGTTGTTTCTATATATAGTATAGTTTCTAATAGTTTTGTCTCTTCGTTATTTACTAACTTCCGAAATAAAGTTTATATTGAATTTTTAAGTATTTTTTCATCAGTGAAATCGCGGTTGCATTTTTTTTTTTTAAATAAAAAAAAAAATTCTACAGCTAAAAAGTACCCCTCAGTCAAACTTAAAGTGTGCAAGTTCCATATTAAGGTACTTATAGAATTCAATAGAAGAATCCAAGGCACGGCTAGGATACATTGTTTTATTACGGAGTTTTTGTGCTCACCTTCCATCATCAGATTAGCTCGGTACCTTATACGGTACCATGGCTATAGCCAAAGTACATCTCATAACAATTCTATTAATCCCAAACACGGTTAGATTACACTGGCAGAGTGCCGGTGCCTACCTTTCGGCTTCATCATCGGATCAGTTTGATATATCCCCTTCCCTTTTTTTCTTCAGTCAGTCATCGACTACATGTCATGTATGAACAAAGCAATTTTACTTGTTACGACAGCTCTTATGTGAACCCATGAACAGTTCTGTTCCATATCTTCAAAGTTCATCGTCAGATCACAACAATATTTCTATGGGACCAACTCGAAAGCATAACATTTCAATAAGAAAAAAAAAAAATCATATCTGACCACAATTTTAGTGACCGAGATATATCAGTGAGCCTTATAAAAATAGTATCTTCTCTTAATCATTATACGAAAGAAAGAAAGAAGAAAGAAAAAACTTTTATTCGTACGTCACACATACAACAGAATTCGATAATAAAATAAAAATAAAAAAAAACTTTAAAATCTGTGCAAGGCCAAAAGGGCGCCTAACTCAGCATATGCTGCGATATTTAAAAAGATAAATAACGCAGCGCTGGTATTCTGTTAGGCCCCGCGGTGATGCCACGGTCACATTCACGGAGTTTCAATAAATTAATTGGTATCGAAACAAAAAAATAATAAATAATTAAATACGAACATTGTTATAACAACCATTGGAAAAATAATAAATATATAACATTTGTAAATAGGGTGAATTTATGTTAATACGTGTTATGTGTTAGATATAAGAAAATATAAGAAAAAATGCAATAAATAATGAACCAGATACAGACGCCCGACGACTTGCGCTCCAAAATCATTTGTCAAAATCATAGACAAACGGAAGAACGCGAGCGCACGGGCGCACTGCAGGGCGCCGCAGCCGGCGCGGCCAGCGGTTCACGAATATTAGAGTGTATTTCTTACTAAACTGTAGAGTCTAAAGCTAATCTGTGGAAATTTGTAGTCTATGGCAAGTTCCATCGACTGTCAAAAGAAAAAGTAGGTGGATCTTCAAACAAAACAAATAAACAAAAGTTGAGTAAATATTGATACATAAATACGTCTAAAACAAAAGTGATTCGGGTGCATCTGAAATGTTATTGTTTATTTCTGTGAAGTGTAATTGTAGTGTTGTGTTGGACGCAAGAAAAAGATGCCAAACTAGCCGAGCGACGAAAGACATTAAGTCACTAATGCAAAATCGTGCCGAACTCTGGTTAAATTATGTATGTCGTGGTTTCCCTTTGATTGCGTAATAAATGCTGTTTGTATTTGAAGCTAAAAGCACCAACCGTCTTTAAAGCACGAAGAGGTGGAGGCAAATCATTCCAGATCTTGCTACTAGCGTATTTGAAGCTTCCACGGAATGCAGCAATTTTATGAGTCAAGGTTAACAAAAGGTAAGAAGATGCTCTTGTTTTAACTTTGTTTACATCACGTGACCAAGTTAGATTATCATACAGATATGTAGGTTTTTTTGTGAGAATTGTGCCAAAGAGTAGGGTGGCCAGATGAAGTTTTCTGCGGTCGGACATTCTCATCAGATTACCCCTATTTAAGAATGGTGTTATGTGAGATCTTGGAGGGACATTAAAACAAAACCTAGCACATGCATTTTGTACTCGCTGAATTAACTTTTCACTTCTACCGAGAAAGCATGCCCCATACACAGTGTCAGCGTAGTTCAGCTTGGATAGAACAAGTGACTCACAGAGCATGATACGCATATCCACACTTAAGTAGGGACGTACACGGTATAAAAGCCTGAGACGATAGAAGCAATTGCGCACGGCTTCTGTAATATGAGTCTCAAAATGCAAGTGCTCATCAAATACTACTCCAAGATTACGGGCTTCCTGCACCCTCTCAATGGGACAGCCATCAATCCTCACATTCATATTGCTGTAGCCCAATTTATTTAAAAAATCTCGTGATCCTATGATCAAATATTTGGACTTGCTCGGGTTTAAAACCAGTGAATTTCTCGAAGACCAGGCTGTGATCCTGCCTAAGTCCTCATTCACTCTCCTAACAATGTCAACAGCCTGCTGAGGATGAAAAGACAGATACATCTGCAAATCATCAGCATAAAGGTGGAACTTGGTGTGCAGCAAGCAGTTGGTGATGTCAGCACTGTACAGAATGAAAAGAAGAGGATCGAGGATTGATCCCTGAGGCACACCCCTGCTCACGCACCTTGGACTGGAGGACTCAATGCTTCCATCACTTTCACTTGTCACCTGGACAAACTGAGAATGGTGAGTCAAGTAGCTTTTAAACCACTGAACCGTCTCAGGCTGACATCCATAATACGACAGCTTAGAAATGAGAAGTGACGTATTTATCGAGTCAAAAGCGCGCGAGAAATCCAGTAGGACGAGCATGGCACCCATTCCCTTGTCTCTGCCTTCAAGGATATTCCCGACCACATCAAGAAGGGCCGTGGCTGTACTATGTCCCTTGCGAAAACCCGATTGAGCAAGTGGCAAAATGTTGTGTTCTTCAAGATATGCTCTGAGCTGGTTGGAGACCACCTTCTCTAAAACCTTGGAGAGACATGTGTGACATATACGTACAGCTAAGGAGTGAAATTCCCTGCCAGAGTCTGTGTTTCCTGATAGCTACAACCTAGGGATCTTTAAGTCAAGAGTGAATAGATTGCTGAGTGAGGTTCTATTAGAACCTCTTTCTTTTTGAAGTTGGTTAAAACCAATTCCGGCCAGATGTTCACGGTACTATACGCTTCAATAAATAAGTTCATTTAAAATTCACAATCAAAGTATTGCTACGTTCGATTCGTTTGTGTACTACGCCGTAGCAGCTCGTAGCGGCTCGTAGCGACTCGTAGCTCTACGAGGCTACGACCCATTATAGAACTACTTGTACAGAAAACATTCAAGTAATTAACTCTTTGAATGTCGTAATTAGAGACACAATAGAAAGACAATTACCTTATGTCGGACTGTGTAACTTAAGACATTCGAAAGGTTAAAACAGTTTATTAATATAACATAACATCACGCCTTCATTGCCGGCAAGAACAAGCAGAGTTGTATAACTGTGTTGTCGTAGTGTGTCGTAGTGCGATTCTGCCGTCCGAGGCGCCTCGGCGGCCACGACGACTATATCCATGTGGAAGATGATTTATCCATTCTGCAACGTTTTGTTGGTTCTTTGTTACTATCGTTGCTTTTCATGTCTGTTGCTTTACACAAGTTTGACCAAAGATAAAGTAAGTACGGAATGTAAATAGTAATGTAACGACACTACAGCCATGGCAAGAAATACCGGCTCCTGGCAGTTCCTACGTGTGGCACAGTCGCGCACTCCACATCACGCATACCTCGGACACTGTCTGCGCTTAATGCTCTCCTAGACAAGTACACAGATTTTGATCTGTCTGCGGTAGAATGGAAGACAATACTGTCAGGATGTATGAGATGAATGTATGACTGAGTATTATCTTTATTAAATAGGTAAGAAAAGTCCTGCACGAAATATGTCTCTTATTAATTGTAATTTAAATAATTGTTTTATATTTTATTTTATTGTTCTATTTTCTAAGTACTTGTTATTTAAAAAGTTGTTTGAATTAAATGAATAAATAAATAGATAGGTACCAAAATAGCGTTTACAATTACCTCTTTTATTATGTGAATAGACAGAAATAAAGGAAAAAGTAAAATATATACTCAGCCAGAAATAATGCACAAATAACAAATAATTATAATCAATACTAAACGATTTATATGAAAATGCTCCATCTAGACATCATAATTATAAAATCATAGCCAACTAACCACACCTCTTCCGTACCTAAAGAGGAAGATCGGAAGCCTTAATTATAGTGCCTAATGGCGTTAGGAGTTATTTTTTTAAGTGTGGAAATCATCCAATGACTTCTCCCGCTCTGAGCAGAGCTCGAGAGCGTGTCAGAGTTTTACTGACTAAAACCACACCAGTGTCCTTCAGTTGCCCTTTGCTTTCTAGGACTACGTGTTTCCTTTTCAGAAATTTCCCGCGGTTCTAGCAAGCGGGCGTCGTCCCTGGTGGGCCCCTACGGTTTGATGACATCTCTTTGAAAAGCGCGGGGATCACTACGCGCTGTTGGTGACTGGGCTCGGTCCGGTCAATTATCCGGACGGCCGGACGGCTAGCTACCGATTGCTCGACGTCCGCACATCCGCCTTTACTGTGGCTGGTACCCGTGGTCGTAACCTCGGCGTGGAGCGTGAGGAGGTTCACTATCTCCTCCTATGTTAGTTAATAGATAAGTTAGTTCCTATCTCCTCCTATGTTTAATGCATGCCGTGGCAGCCTTGAATTAAGGCTACGCTACATAATGTAACAATGTTGAATCTTTAGCATGTAGCATGCTTTTTTGGTTGTCCTTGAATAAATAAATAAATATATAAATAAATATGTAAATAATAAATCTCACACGCGCGCCCTCCTCCTTTACTGCTTTACAGAAAGAGGCGACCGTCTGCCATTCCTCCTCGCTCCAGACCATAGCCTGACCCAGGGCCCAGCGCGAGAGGTAGCTGCCGCCGATTGCCTCCACGAGGATACAGCTGTGCTCTGCCCAAGCGGGGCACACCTCTACCGTATGCTCCACCGTGTCTTCCGGGCGATTCACACATGGACACCCCGGCGTTTCTTCCGCTTGATTCCGATGCAGGAACCTGCCGAACTTGGCATGTCCGGTGAGGACCTGCGTCATGCGGAAGGTAAAGACGGCGTGTTGCCACTCTAGCCACGCCTCTAAGAGGAGACTTACCGCCGTGATGGTGGCGTACCCAAATGGCGGTAGGGGTAAGAGCAGGTTTTCGAGTAAATGTATTGAAAAATATTTTGAACCGTCTTAATTATCCGCTGAACATAGACTACGTGATGTCACAAAACTCGATATGGCGCCATCTAGTGTACAAAATGTAATGAGTTAAAAATCAAAATGGAGATAAATACACCGTATTTCATATCATTTGTAAAGGCTTCACGGGTACTTATCAAAAAATTTCGTCAAAATTCAATGTGGCGCCCTCCAGTGGACAAAAAGTTTGGTGTTGAAAAAATAAGATAAAAATGTGTTGTATCATTTGAAGGAGCTTCACTTGAACATACCAAAAATATCGCCAATATTCAATATGGCGCGTTCAAGCCGGAATCTGTGTTTCCTGATAGCTACAACTTAGGAGTCTTTAAGTCGAGAGTGAATAGGTTTCTTCTAGGCAAGCGTACTTCAACGTCGACCACATCATCGCTTACCGTCAGGTGAGATGGTGGTCAAACGCAAGCCTATCAATAATAATAAAAAAAGCAGATAAGACATATCGTGCGCAAGTAGAAATAATATAATTCTTATTTGACAATTTAGCTTTTACAAGTAAATAGTATAGAAGCACAGTGATTTAACACCAAAATTGTTTAAAAGTCAAAAACTAAAACCCGACTACGTCAAAAAAACGACGCTGAAAAAGTATAAAATATTTTCAGTATGCTGAAATAAACAAGGTAACTGGAAAAACAAGAACAGAACAAAAGACCAAGCCGTAGTCACACGTTACTAAAGTGTTTCGTTTGGTACCTACCTTACCTTTGGTTATTTCAAACCATTTCACTACATAGATCGCATACATCAGAATCAGTACAGCAGCTCATAAGAGATAATCAATCTTTTGAAGTCGGGAGGTCTCAACCTCAGGAAATGGAAAACAAATGTTCCTGTGTTATTAAAACACATACCATCCGAAAACAATACTCAAGATAGTTTCAAATTCAAGCAATCAGAACAAATAAAAGACCTTGAGACTAATAATTTGGGAACCCAAAAAAAGACACTACAATTAGAAATGCAAAAAGAACAAACAAATACACAAATGACTAATAAAAGAACATTGTTATTAGATATCTCAAAATTATTTGACCCTTTGGGATGGCTATCACCACTGACAACAAAGCTTAAGAGGTAAAGCTTAAAAGCTTGTTACTTCCAGGGACTTAAAAACACCTTCATAAAGGTTACAGAATTATAAGTGTTACATGTTGAATTGGTAACAGAATCAAATATGTAACACTTATTTATGTGTTTTCAATGTGTTAACCCAAAACACTTACAAACATGTAACCCTAACATATCTGTAACAGATATAAAAGTGTTAACAGTGTTAATAAGTGTAACAAGTAAACGCAGCGTTGCCAAAGTTACAATTTACATAAAGCTATACTAAAACTGATTATTTCAGTTACACATATTAACACTTATTAACACATATAAAAGGTTACAGTTTGATTCGGTAACATTATTCTATCTGTTACATTTAAAAGTGTTTTTCTGTTAAAACTGTTTTAAAAAACAGTGTTAAAACACATTATTACGGTTACAGTTTGAGTCCCCGGTTACTTTATCCAACGCAATCAAACGTGATGTTTGACGAAAAGGCAACGCGAAAAAAGAGTTATAATACCTGAAAATTCTGTTGGTATTCAGTAATTCCGTGATTTACTTGAATATTTTACAAAACTTCTTCCAGGAAATACGTGTTTTTTTTAAATACTTAAAAGTTTTTGAAAAACATTTTCATTATATAGATTCTAGATAAAATTGGCTAGGCTTGTATGTTGTACTTTTTTATTTTTTAAATTTTTGAGTAAATTATGAAGTGTCAAAGTTCATGCAAAATAGCAGATTTTCAGAGGTCTTAACTCCTCCTGCCGGAGGCTCTACGCGGGGATCGTTCGGTCCATGGCTCTCTACGGGGCGCCGGTGTGGGCGCCGTCGCTGAAAACGCAACCGGCGGCCATACTGAACGCCTGCCAGAGGGTCATGGCAATAAGGATGGTGCGGGGATACTGCACGGTCTCCCGCGAAGTGGCGAGCCTTCTGGCTGGCCTACCACCGTGGTATCTGGAGGCAACAGTCCTTGCACACATGCACGATATGCGCGTGGAGATGCAACGCCAGGGTGAAAGTCCGCTGCCGCGACAGGTCACGGCATGGCGGACAGAGCTCCGGCGGGATCTCATGGTGAAATGGCGTCAACGACTATAATAATAATAATAATAATAATAATAAAATAATAATAATAAAATTTTATTCAAAAATATAAGGTAATACAGTAAAAACATTTTTGCCTTAATTTATGCCAAGTTCACAAGTGCTATATGCCTGAACTAGGTTATCCTGTGTTTCAGGCGAGAAAAGGTAAAATAATATACTTAACTAAATAATCACAGTAATTATATAACAAAAAGGTAAAATATACATCTAATAGGTATGTAAAACAAGTGTAAATAGTATAAAAGTCTTACTTGCTAAAATCTTAATATATTATTTAAGCTAACTAATCATAATAAAAAGTGCATTACATCTTTATCTTAGTACAACTAATAACTTCTCTGTATCTTCATAGGACAAATTTTGTAGGGTTTCCTTGAGAGCTTTCTTGCAATTTATATAATTTAGTGAATAAATATTTGCTTTCGCATTTAGTCTGTTATAGAGTAGTGGTCCCAGAAATACATAAAATCTAGCTGTAAAAGCATGTTTTGTGCTTTTTGTGGGACAAACTATATCTTTCCGTCTCTTTTTAGTATGTTCAGTGCTGAAGCGGAGGGCTGCGTGCTGTTTTAATACAGTGCTCATTATGAATAACTGCCGGACTGTTAGTACTTCACAAGTTTTGTAGAGCAGGTCAGTGGGAAAAAGGAAAGGGCGGCAAGTAGACACCTTGAGAATCGCTCTTTGGGCTCTTTCGATTGGTAGTAATAAAGTTTTGCCAGCTCCACCCCACGAGGTAATGCAGTATGTCAAAATTGACTGACATAGAGCAAAATAAACTTGCTTAATTATTTTTGGATCCGCAATATGTCGCAACTGTTTAAACACGAATATCAGCTTACGAACTCTATTGTTTAAGACTTCCATATGTTGTTTGAACGTAAGGGTCTCATCTATTATAACACCTAGATATTTTATTTTGTTAGTCTGATTAATATTGGGACACATAAGCGGGCATTCTGCAGGGACTGTACAACAATGAGCATACAACGTTGAGGAATTATTTGAAGTTTGTTTGTGCATGGAAAACTTTATATAATTAGTTTTATCTGTATTTAGGGTTAATGAGTTGTGCTGAAGCCATTTATTTACAATATTGAAGCCGTCTTGCGCAAGCTTGTGGACTTCATGTTCAGATTCAGCCGAAAAAAGAAGAGCAGTGTCATCAGCGTAAGATATTGCTATGCCGTGCTTTAGTTTTAGATTACATAGGTCATTTATGTATATCAAAAACAAAGTAGGCCCTAATACACTTCCTTGGGGAACACCAAAAGACGTGTTTTTTTGGTCTACGCTGAGGACACTGCCAATCTTAACGCACTAAGTACGGTCTTCTAGGTAACTTTTGAAAAGTTTTAGCTGAATACCTCTTATACCTACTGTCTCAAGCTTGCGCAATAGAGTAGGAATATATACTGTGTCAAAAGCCTTGGCGAGGTCCAGGAAAATACCTACTGTATGGTTACCCTTGTCAAGTTCTTGCGCTAGAAAGTCAGTCAGATGATGTACGGCATCGGCAGTTGAAACTTTAGGTCTAAAACCAAACTGACGCTCCGATAAAATTGATTTGTCCTCTAGATATTTGAACAACCTTTTATTTATGATTTTTTCCAATATTTTAGACATAGCAGGCAGTAGAGAAATAGGTCTGTAATTGGTTATTTGTTCTTTACTGCCAGATTTATGAACTGGGATAACAACTGCTTTTTTGAGGCACTCGGGAAAAATGCCCAAAGATAAACACATTCGAAAAATGTAAGTCAGTGGAGGTACTAAAATATTCCTGAACTGTTTAATAAGTTTATTTGATATTTCATCCCATCCAACTGCACATTCATCTTTCAAGGACATGATTATATTTCCTACCTCTGTCTCGTCAGTATCAAGCATGGCAAAGGATGATAGAGTAGAGCTACCCGTGATAGAAGTGTTCCTTAGATAAGGAGATTGACCCCGGTTAATTTTTTCTGCTAGACACTTTCCAACGTTAACAAAGAAATTATTTGCTATGTTGGCAGACGTCAGCTGTGACGAGTGCGCTTGTAATAAACTTGAAGATGACTCATTTTGTTTCGAGGAAAAAGTTATATTTTTAATACATTTCCAGATTTTTTTACTGTTCGTTCCAGCCTTCTCCAGTACAGTTTTATCGTAGTTGCTTTTAACCTTTTTAAGAAGATCATTACAAAAATTACGATATCTTTTGTACGACAGTTGTAGGACCGTATTTTCTGGATGAGATTTACATTTCATATGCAGTTTATCTCTGTGTTTCATACAGCGGATAAGACCTGTTGTGATCCACGGTTTTATGTTGCAATTTTTGTTGCTCAACTGCGATATGACAGTATTTTTCTGAATTGCATGACGTACATTTTCTATTACATACATCATACAATACTGCGGGTCAGCGGAATTATAGACTGGATCGAAATCGATGACGCGTAAGTCTTCTTCAAGTTTATTTATATTCAATTTCGAAACGATGCGAGTGTTTTGTTTAGGTAAATTACAATTTAGTTTTAGTAGGACAGCATTGTGATCCGTTATTGTAGAGTTAATAACAAGTGCAAGTGAAGGGAAATTTGATTTAAGTATGATATGGTCCAAGCAAGAGCCACTATGATGTGTAGGAAAACTATGTGCGGGGAGCAAGCCATGATATGCGCATAGGTTGAGGTAGTCCTGAGCAGATGCGTCAGCACTTCCTGGAAGAATGTTTATATTAATATCTCCAATTACTATCGTGTTTTTAAAAGGTTGTGGCGTATTACGTCGCAACACCGCCTACTATATTTTTGTGTGACAACACCAAACGTTTCCGGCGCCAGACTAGAGTCTGCCGCCATATTGAAAGATATAGACTGTTGCCGCTACTCGAGACAGTGTGAGCTCTGTTTGTAATTTTGGTTTTCGTGTGAGTTATTACTGCTTACTGCAAATAGAAGATATTCCGAAATCCACGACGTGTTTCATTGTGTGTGTACCTCCAAATTGGTGACCCCGACGTGATACGAGACGCAACTACACAGCAAGGTACCTACAGCAGGAACGTGGAACCGGACTTCAGCAGTAAACCTCGCTGAGATCTTCAGCCTGCTTAATGTGACAACGCCCCGCAACGTTCCCAGGCTGGTTTTATCACTAACCGCCGGGAAATCGCCGAACGAGAAGTTGCCGAGTAGATACCTACCTACCTACCGGCTCACACCAGCACGCTACGCGCCTCTCCGAGGATCGGAAGGCGTACCAACGGTTCGCAGAAAGTTTGTGTTAACTAGTGCATCATTTTTCAAGCAGTTTTCGTCATCCTACGCATCATTTTCGCGTTTTCTCGAGTTTGGAATGCTCCGAGGCCATCGACCCGGAAACGGAATTTCGTGAAGACCTGCGACTAGTGACGCCATACGCTACCTATCGGGGAGTAGCGGAACTTTCGGTTAGTGATCGAATCGAATGAATGATTGAACTGCCGTCAACCCGATACGTCACTGTCATCTGTCATCGCTACGCGGGATTCTGAAGACTGGAAATTGAAAATTGAAATACGACTGCATGCCTGCATGTGCATCTTAACGTACTGATCCTACTAAACATTTACTAAAGAACTAACTTGTGGTGTGCTCGGTGGTTTCAAACGTTGATAACAAAACTTTATCAAATCTATCTCTTTATATCTTTATTTTTACACATTTTTGTTTTTTCGGTTTACATATTTTTGGTGTTTGGTTTATCGTGTGCGTGTTTGCTTAAAAGTTAGCTCTGTCTGAAGCTCATTTTAAGTCGCTAATGGTACAAGGTATTGTATTTTTAAATTAAGCTATTTGCACCCATTTGTTTTGTGGATTATTTTTATATTCTTGTTGTCTGCAGCACATGCATAATTATCTTGCTCATTCTGTATATACCTTGTCTTCAGTGTTAAGTTGCTTGTTATAGTTTTAAGCAACCTGACTGAGTGGTAACTGCAACAAACGTATACCTCGTTTTATAATATATTTATATACACATTCAACATGGAGAGCCAACAAATTGAGGAAAGACTCAACCAAATTTTGGCAAATAATGAACGACTGATGCAACAAAATGAAGACCTGCGGGCACAACTAAATGCCCAAAGTGTGCAGAATCCAGCAGCATATGCGGTCCGTCCTAAACTGCCTCCTTTTTGGCATGAGCATCCCGCTGGATGGTTTGCTCACTTGGAATCACAGTTTGTTTTATGTAATATATCGGTGGATGAAACAAAATACAATTATGTCATTTCACAATTTGATTCTAGGATATCTCATGACGTTGAAGACCTGGTCACTAACCCTCCTCCTAAAGGTGGCCGGTATGAGTGGATAAAGGAGGAAGTTATCAAGCGTTTCTCCACTTCCGAGTCACAAAAAGTCAGACAACTACTATCAGGTGAGGAGCTCGGTGACCGGAAACCTACTCAGTTTCTCCGTCATCTGAAGTCTCTGGCTGGTAAGTCGTTCAAAGATAACACTATAATTAGAGAACTGTGGCTACAACGTCTACCAAAACATGTTCAGGCAATTTTGACTGCCCAAGGTGATCTCACCCTGGACAAAGTTGCCGAACTGGCTGACAAAATATTAGAGGTCAATCCCGTCTCCGTCAATGCCATTTCTCCCAGTACAGCTAGTGCTCCTGACCTTGCTGCCATAATGGTACAAGTTCAAGAACTTACACGTCAGGTGGCCGCTTTAACTACAAGGGAGTCTAGCTCTAGGCGACGCTCTGGACCTAGGTCCCATCAACCTAGATCTAGATCTGCGTCCCAGGCGGCACGACAGCCTCTGTGTTGGTACCACCATAAATTCGGTGCAAAAGCAACTAAATGTACCAAACCATGCTCGTGGTCGGGAAACCAACAGAACAGTCAGTAGCAGCGGCGACTGATTGCTTCAATAGCAGCCGCTTATTTGTTGTGGACAAAGACACCAAATTCAGATTTTTGCTAGACACTGGATCCGACATTTGTTGTTTTCCTAAAAAATTGTTAGGGAACAAAATAGCAGATGTAAACTACAATTTATGCGCAGCAAATGGCAGTACCATAAAAACTTATGGCTGTCACACTTTCACACTTAATTTTGGTCTCCGCCGCTCTTTTAAGTGGAACTTTGTAGTTGCCGATGTTGATACCGCCATCATTGGTGCTGACTTCATGGCCTTCTACAACTTGCTTCCTGACTGCAGAAACAAAATAATACGCTGCGGAGTTACTGGTCTTACTGCTCCAGCCTCCATAGCTAAATTTAACCAGGTCAGTGTAAAAACCGTTAAAATCGAAGATTCAGATTTTCATAAAATTTTATCTGAATTTCCAGCTATTACGAGACCCCCTGGCATCCATCGCGAGGTGAAGCACAACACGGTGCACTACATCAAGACGACCGACGGCCCACCCGTGGTGTCTAAGCCGCGACGCCTCGCGCCGGACAAACTGCGGGCAGCGCAGAAGGAGTTTGCAGATATGGTGCAAGCAGGCACCGCACGCCCTTCCAAGAGCCCGTGGTCATCGCCACTGCACCTAGCCCCGAAGAAAGACTCTTCATGGCGCCCTTGCGGTGACTATAGAGCGCTGAATGCTCGTACTGTACCGGATAGGTATCCCGTGCGCCACATAGGGGATTTTGGTCATGCTCTCGCTGGTTCTACCATCTTTAGTACTATTGATTTAGTTAAGGCTTATCAACAAATTCCAGTAGAGCCAGCTGATGTCTGCAAAACTGCCATTACAACACCATTTGGTTTGTATGAATTCCCTTATATGACGTTCGGGCTCAGAAATGCTGGACAAACATTTCAGCGTTTCATCGATGAAATTGTTCGAGGGTTGGATTTTTGTTTCCCATATGTCGATGACATTTTAATATTTAGCAGGGACGCCACGGAGCATTGTAACCACTTGCGCACGCTCTTTGAACGATTGGCTAACTACGGTGTAGTAGTTAATCCAACTAAGTGTGTGCTAGGCACATCTGAGGTTATTTTCCTTGGTTATAAAGTCTCTAGTAAAGGCATAAGTCCCCCGGAAGAAAAAGTCCAAGCCTTGAAAGATTTCCCCCTTCCCAAAACAGCCCAAGGTCTCCGCAGGTTCTTGGGCATGATAAATTACTATCGACAGTTTCTGCCTAATGCTGCCGAGACTCAAGGCCCGCTCATTGACTTCCTTACAGCTACGAAGCTTAAGGGAGCCAAACCCATGCCCTGGACTCCTGAACTGGAGCACGCCTTCACTGCATGCAAGGACAGCCTCTCTCAGGTCACCAGGTTAGCACATCCTGTACCTAACGCCCCATTGGCGTTGTACACAGATGCTTCTGGCACACAGGTGGGCGCGTGCTTACAACAGCAGACTGAACAGGGCTGGCAACCACTTGCTTTCTTTAGCAAGAAGCTTACGGCAACTCAGTCAGTGTGGCCAGCGTATTATAGGGAACTGTTGGCAGTATATTCGGCAGTGCAGCATTTCAGGCATATATTAGAGGCGCAACACGCCACAATATATACGGATCATAAACCTCTTTTGTATGCTTTCAAGCAACGTAGAGAAAAGCTGCCACCCAGCCAACTTAATCAGCTCACCTTTATCTCCCAATTTACTACCGACATACGACATGTAAAAGGAGACGATAACGTCGTTGCCGACACGATGTCGCGCATCGAAGCCGTCTCGCTCGAGTGCGATTATACCGCGTTGGCTCGAGCACAAGACACTGACGATGAATTAAAAACCTTATCTGACTCGTCTCTCAATATGCAACGTACTTTAATTCCAGGCACGGACACCACCGTCCAGTGTGACGTCTCAACAGGCAAGCCGCGCCCCTACTTGCCAGCACCTCTGCGCCGCGCCGCCTTCGAGCGCCTGCACGCGCTCAGCCATCCCGGTGCTCGCGCCAGCGCGCGCCTCGTGGCACAACGTTACGTGTGGCCTGGCGTTGCACGCGACTGCCGCACCTGGGCAAGAGAATGTCTCCATTGCCAGCGAGCTAAGGTGACGCGCCACGTGTCCGCGCCACTTGGAACTTTTGCCGCTCCATCTTCCAGGTTTCGCCACGTCCACTTAGATATAATCGGCCCCTTGCCAACATCGAGAGGCTACTCATATTGCCTGACGGCGATTGACCGTTTCTCTCGATGGCCTGAGGCTTGGCCGATGACTTCGATAACCGCCGAGGAGGTAGCTGATCGTTTCGTCGAAGGTTGGATTGCTCGCTTCGGCGTTCCTACCACAGTCACAACTGACCAAGGCCGTCAATTCGAGTCGGACCTTTTCAAACGGCTCATGAATGTTGGCGCGACTGAGCGAAGGCGAACCACCAGCTACCACCCTCAAGCTAACGGCATGATCGAGCGCTTTCATCGACAATTGAAAGCTGCTCTCATGTGCCACAGCGACACCTGGCACCGAGCCTTACCGATCGTGCTTCTCGGCATTCGATCTGCCTTGAAAGAGGATCTCGAGTGTTCGGCTGCCGAACTTGTTTACGGGGAGCCGCTTCGCCTACCGGGAGAATTCCTGATAGCCAGCACGTCCCATAACATTGACAACGTCAACGATTTTGTGACGGTTCTGCGCACGAAAATGGCTAATTTGCGTCCAATTCAGGCCTCACGACACATGCGGCCGACGTCGTTTATTTTCAAGGACCTTCAGAATGCCTCTCATGTTCTCTTGAGAGACGATACTGTTCGCCGTGCGCTGCAGCCGCCCTACACAGGACCCTACAAGGTAATGTCACGGACTGACAAGTTACTCGACATTGACATTGCAGGTAAACGCGTGACGGTCAGTATCGACCGCGTGAAGCCTGCATACATCGCACCTGACTTAGAGAGCGACCTTTCCCGGGCAACCGCTCCGCAACAGATCGTAGCACCCGCGCCTGACGTGCAAGCGCCTTCCGCGCCTGCGGCCGCGCCACCTGCGCCTTCCGCGTCTGCACAGCCGACTGTGCCCCCTGTTGCGCAACAACCAGTTACCACCCGGTCAGGTCGCACGGTTAGATTTAAGGATAGGTTAGATCTTTAGCTTAAGTTTTATTTTTTCTTTAACTTTTTGTTGCCTATCTTGTGTCATCAAGTGTATGTATATTTTTATTTGTAAATAACTTTTTTGTTATTTTCTCCGTAGGGGGGTGGTTGTGGCGTATTACGTCGCAACACCGCCTACTATATTTTTGTGTGACAACACCAAACGTTTCCGGCGCCAGACTAGAGTCTGCCGCCATATTGAAAGATATAGACTGTTGCCGCTACTCGAGACAGTGTGAGCTCTGTTTGTAATTTTGGTTTTCGTGTGAGTTATTACTGCTTACTGCAAATAGAAGATATTCCGAAATCCACGACGTGTTTCATTGTGTGTGTACCTCCAAAAGGTGATAGGTTTTGCAAGACATCATTGAGAGAGTCAGTAAAATTGTTAGCATTTTTGAAGGACGGCGGGCGATATAACGCTACTATAGCAAAATCTGATCCAATCTTCACTGCCAAACTGTTACAGTCTTGCATATTTGGTTCCTCTACAGAGACCTTGAGATGATCTCTTACATAAACTATCACCCCATCATTTTGATTGTAATTCCTATCACTTTTGTACATCTTATACCCTGTGATTAGTGGTATATTATATTTCTTGGCAAGCCAGCATTCTGTTAAAACAATAATGTCACAATTAATGTTGAGCCGTTGTTGAAAAGCGGTAAAGTTGTCAAAATTCTTAAAAATACTGCGAATGTTTTGTGTTAGTACGGTTAACGGTGATTTGTAGCTGGAAAGATATTGTTTGCAGCTTTCAACTTCACAAAGTCTAGACTCAGATACAGAAAAATTATCTAAATCATTAATTAAATTGTTTATCATAATAAAAATAAAACTAAAACTTTTCTATATATAAAAACTGATAAACGTCTAAAATAAATAACTTATTAACGGCGCTCTTAGGCACCTTCATAATCTATTGAGTTAATAAACCTTTTTTCGGCCATAATTTTCGCGGGGCAGTCAGCTGCGCCTGTGTTGTGCTTGTCTGGCTTTTTGAAATGCAAGCAAGTAGCGCATTTTGGCTCATCTGACTTCTTTGTACATTCTTTGATTGAGTGGCCTTGCTCACCACAGTGACCACAGGTGTAGGACGTCTGCCGACATGATTTGGCAGCATGGCCATATTGCTGACACTTATAGCATCGTGTGACAAGGTAAAATCTCTTACAGGGCGTGATGACCAATTTATAAATACTCGTTCTTTTGACATTAGGGCTTTGCGTATGACTGCCGATACTTCTACGACATAGTTGCAATTGTCAGCGTCTCTCTTACCCGATTTATGGCTTAACTTGATTGAGGTCAAAAACGTCTCAAGTCTGCAGTCCTGAAGCTTCTCGGCGAGATTTTGATGGTACAAACACGTAAAAACCTCGTTTTCCGACATGGAAGTAGGAACTCCTATGATCACAACTCTAGGCTTTCTTTTATAAGGCTCGTCGACTGTTAGACCCGATTTTGTTAGATGCTCAGATTGTCTCAGCTTTTCGATGTCATCCTTCGTCTCAGTGCTGATGATGACACCACCGTTTTTGTACTATCGTAACCCAGTGCTGGGCACGCCACAATCATGGCGGTAAGTCCCCTCTTTGAGGCGTGGCTGGAAAGACCTCACGGCGTCCTTACCTTCCGCATGACGCAGGTACTCACCGGACATGATGTTTCCTGCACTCGATTCATGCGGAAGTGACGCCCGGGTGTCGCCACTGTGAGGAACGCCCGGAGGACACGGTGGAGCACACAGTCGAGGTGTGCCCTGCTTGGGCGGAGCATCGCCGTGCCCTCGTGGGGGCGATCGGCGGCTGAGACCTCTCGCGCCGGGCCTTGGTTGAGGCCATGGTCCGGAGCGAGGAGGAGTGGCAGGCGGTCGCCGACTTCTGCGAAGCAGTAATGCTCGCAAAGGAGGAGGCCGAACGCATCAGGCAACGGCGTTATCGCCGCCGCCGCCGCCGCCGGGATTCTGATCCCGATTTCCGGCCAACGTAGGCGCGGGCTTGTGGACAGTGAGCAATGGGTAGCTCACTGTCCGGCCGTCCGGTAACTGTCCGGACCAAGCCCAAGTCGTCGACGGCGCGCACTGTTCCCGCGCGCCTCAAGGAGTTGTCAGCAACAGCAGGGATCCAGCCGGGTCGAAGCCTACTGGGGCCAGGGTTATCCGAAAGGGCGCTCGAGCCCCGGTATGAAGGCTAGAAGGAACGGGGTGGGTCTTTTAGTCAGTAAGAGTCTGACACTATCTCACGCTCCGCCCAAGGGCGGGGGATGTCAATGCATGATTTTTTCCCACCATAAAAAAAAGAGGTCTTAACTGGATTAGTTTTACACAAATTTATAAATTGATTTTCATGGAAGCCTAAATTGGGATGATTCTTTGCCTGAAGACATACTAAGCGAATGGGTGGGTATTAAAAGCATCATCAACAAACTACAAGTACCAAGATGGGTACAAGAGAACATGTCAATATTGAATTATTCGGTTTTTGTAATTCATCTCAGAAGACATTTGCGCGTGTAAATATTATGTTCGGATCAAGGGGAATGAGCAATCAAAACCAACACTGCTAGTTCTGTTGGAAAGTCTAGACATATACCAGCGAATAAATCAGTATCATTGCCGAGATTACAGCTGTCAGGAGCTATCTTACTAGCAAAACTAATGAATAAGGTACAGCAGTGGTTTGTTTATCAAATTACTGACTTACTCCATGACTGTGTTATTAGGCGGGCTGAATGGTGAACCAAGCTCCTGAGGAAATACATATCAAGCAAGAGCAAAATATTGAACTTAAATCCGTTTCTTCAAGACGGGATTCTTCGAGGCGGCCGGAGGCTCAAACATGCCAACATAGATCATCAGATGAAACATACAATAATCCATAGCAAAAAGCAGTCGTGTAACGGAAGTCCTGATTGACTAGGCCCACGTGCTAGCATATGGTGGACCTCAGCTAACTTCAGCATTTATACGACATCATATTGGATTGTAGGCGGAATCAGAGCAGTTAAATTCCGAGTTCGACGTTGCGTTAAGTGTCGTCGCTACAATCCCAGCAATCAGCATCAAGTCATGGGAGATTTACCACCAGAAAGACGAATCCGTCACGTCCTTTCCAAAATGTAGGGGTAGACTATACGGGACATGTCTATATCAAGGCCAACAAGGGTCGTGGAATAAAAACCACAAAGGGTTATGTCGCCGTATTTATTTGCATGGCAACTAAAGCCTTGCACTTAGAGTTGGTGTAGGATTTGACATCGTCATCATCATTTCTCGCTGCTCTTCGCAGAATAATAGCTCGGAGAGGAGTCCCACAGAAAATATTCAGCGATCAAGGTACCAACCTTATAACGAGGTCCTACAGGACGAATATCATGCAATAAGAAGCACATTCAATCAAGAATTTCAGGCAGAAATAACTAAAATGGGAATCGAATGGCACTTTAACGCACCTCCATGGCCATCAGCAGGAGGACTATGGGAGGCAGCCATTAAAAGCCTAAAATATCATCTGAAGAGAGTTGTAGAGGAGCAGAAATTAACGTTTGAAGAGTATAGTATAATACTACATCAGTTGGAGGCATGTCTGAACTCAAGACCAATATATCCTACCGAAAATTCAGCAGATTTGAACTTCCTTACTCCCGCTCGTTTCTTGTCAAGTGGTCAAAATTTAATACTGTACGAAACAAAGAAAGATGTACGCACAAGATGGAATCTTGTGCATAAGAAATCGAAGGACTGGAACAATTTGCCTGCTGCGGTCTTCCCGTCCAATTATATGTGGGTGTCTTTAAGGCTAGAGTGTAGGCTTTTGATAAACTAGTGCGCTTCACAATCAGAGATTGCATCACTGCCTACCATCAGGTGGGATCGTAGTCAAGCACTGGTTTATATCAATTTAAAAAAAATCTAACTCAAAGGACTTATCTAGATATTTGGAAACGCTAGCGAAGTAAATATATAACACAATTAAATACAAGGTCACAATGGACACGTCCTCAAGAAAATATCAAAGTCGGTAACTTGGTGTTGATGCAAGACGCCAACATACCACCAAACAAATGGGCAATGGGAAGGGTGATGCAAGTGCACCCTGGCAGAGATGGGTACGTCAGGGTAGTCACTCTACAAACAAGAAATGGCCCTATGAAATGGCCTGTCTTCAAGCTTCCTTGCTTGATTGCGAAGATCAAGAAGACCACAAACAAGTATCAACTTCAGTCCAACAGGATACAAAACCATCTCCACAAGTAAACTTAAACCAACGTAGAAGACTTACACTTTTTCTACAATATTGTAATTTACTATTCCTGATAATAACAATACATGTAACGCACAGGGTGCATACAACATAAAACAATTAGGAGGAAAACAAGGAATTTATTTTGACAAAATATCAGAAATGTAGGGGAGACCGAGGGGAGTTGAAACAATTTTGACATTTTGTTTCCTACACCAAATACTATAGACAGAAATCGTATGATATTAGTACCAATCGATAGGTCAATCTTTACACTTGCGAATGACTAACTTAAAGAAATTGTAAACGTTAAATAATGTGGTGAAAAATCGACTTAACCGTAACAAGTGAACTTTTTTCAACTCCCCTCATACCGAGGTAAGATGAAACAGGGGTCGAGGAGAGTTGAAACATATATTTTTTGAGTAGTATATAGGGCTGTAAAATACAAAAAAAGATATAATTTAAAGGTATTTAATAAAATAAAACTTTTCAAGTACGAAAGAACTTTTTTTAATTAGTATTTTGTTACAAATAATCAACTCACTAAGTACTATAACGTCATATTCGTGACATTTATATAAAACAGTCAGTTAAACTAAATGTTTTACATTTTGTTTAACAAAATTAAAATTAAAAATCTAAATCATATAAATTCTAATTCTTTGGCATAAAATAATTATTACCTCTCAGTCGTTTCTTAAAAATTACTAATCAGTCTTAATCAATATTTCTTCAAATATTTAAGTTACAATAATCTCACAAATGTCTAAAACAAAAAAAAAAATGAATATAAAAAAACTTTAATCTGACAAGCAGTTATGGCAAACATAAGAAAGTTCCCCTCCAGTGCAAGCCTCATGAGCCCAGTTTTTACATTCCAGACATTGCACCCATTTTTCTCTGGCTCTGCTATTTGAAAATGGCTCAAAACAACAAAGGCAAAAGGACTCTTCTTCTTCTTCTTCACTGTCTTCGTTTCCGCTTTGTTTCTTGACAACCTTGATCTTTTTAGTTTTAGTGCCTGGTTTTGATCTTTTTCTTGGTTTTGCTTCTTCAAAGTTAGGTTTTTTTACCTTTTTCTTAGCCGTTCTAGCTGCTTCGATTGCAGCTAGTTCATTCTTTACGGGAGTGTCGGTTAAGATAGCAGATTTCACTTTGCGTCTATTTGTTTGATTTCCTTTCCTTGGTGGAGCCTTTGGCAGGGGTCTAAGAGTTTCAGGTGAGAATGGAATTGCTGTCACACTTACTGAAGTATCTCGTGATGTGGATGCTACTGGTATTATATGGGATGTAAGGACTGTTGAGGGAACAATGGATTCAGTGGTTGAAGACATCGTGATAGTATGAAGCATCACCTCAGATATCGCCAGATCAGGTGAATTCTTGTCAGGGTTTTCTGCAGACTTGGATACGTCTTCTGTTTCGTTGCTGATTGGAGAAGGAGTAGCCGGTAAATTTAAGATTGATGGACTTGGTGTTCGAGAATTATATAAAACACTATTTGCAAGGGGACGTTCATCACTTGTGCTAGAAGTAGGACATGGCGTAGGCTCTTCACTTCTTGATATCCCCACCAAGTTAGAGCTGGATGGACCAGTACTAACGGAAAATGCCAAAGGTCGATCAGTAATTTGACTCGGAAGATAATCAGCGTCCTGGAATATTTCTGTGTTAACTGGCCAAAGTCCGGTATGGATGAATCCGGAAGATATATTGCGCGGTGTGACAGCTATATCAAACGACGTTTTCACTATCCCAGGAATATCATAGATGGACATTACTTTTCCTGGATTAGACCGCATCCAATTGTCGCAAGCAGTGTTAACTGCTTTCTTCACTGGCCCAAAAACGGCTCTGTCCATTGGCTGCAATTTATGGGTGCAGTGAGGTGGAAAAGTCAATAAAATTATGCCATTTTCCTTGCAGAACTCGATATTTTTAACTGCTGTGTGTGAAGCGTGGTTATCTAATAACAATAGTGCTTTATTTTCTTTTGATGGCCTAATTTGGTCTTTGAAAAATTTAAGAAATATATAGAAGTCTTCTTCCTGCATCCACCCTGACCCATTCGCAGTGCCAATTGATCCAGTAGGTGCATCGCGTATAAAGTGATCATTAAATCTTTTCCGCGGAAAGATAAACATCGGGGGTATGTGATTTCCAAGGGCATTTCCTGCTAGTGCTATAGTAACCAATGTTCCTCTCTCTGCGGAAGTCATGGCACTCACTTGTTTCTGTCCTCGTCGGGCAATGATGCGATCTGGTTTCTGAACAGTTGTGATGCCAGATTCGTCAACGTTCCATATATCCTTTCCTTGCAATTTGTGTTTGTCAACTACAGCGGTATAATTTAAAAAAAAAAGTTCCACGTTCGTTCTGTTAAAACTTGTAGCTCGAGCGATACTTGTAGGTTGAGGTAGTCTCAAAGAAAGAATAGGATGACGTTTCATAAAAGAACGAAGCCAAACCTCTCCAGCCATTTCATGCTCAGTCCAAGAAGAAGGAATTTTTTTATTATATTTTACAGCCAGCCTATAGGCAAAAGTTCTGGTTTCCTTAGTTCTTAGGCCAAAGTTAGCAGCAGCGCAGTTTAATAGATAGTCACAGAGTACCTTCTCCTCTGAAGCTGTAAAAACAGTCTTTTCAGGATATCCCACCGTTGGAGCAGTCGCCGTTTCGTTTGCTTCATAAGCACTTTTTTTTTTAATATACCTGTAGAGGGAGGTATGGTTCAGGTTGAAACTTGAAGCCGCGTCACGGAGACTTTTCCGTCGCAAAGTTACTTCTTCTGCTGCGAGTTCGTACATTTCTCGACTCGCCATACCTCTGTCCGTTTTTCTCTTATAATCAGTAGGCATACTGAAACAAAATTATAAACAAATGAAAGCATAAAAAAAATTGTTCCCGTTATTTTCTGATATAAAATTGAAAACGAGGAGAGTTGAAACAGCCTGTTTCAAATCTCCTCAGCACGAAAAATCCTCCCAATTTTTATTAAATGCACCATCAAGAAGCAAATACACAAAAATCTCTTCTACCAAATATGTATAATAAATCTTTAGTTAACGATCTTTCGAAACATATATTACTTAAGCCATAATACAAAAGCTTTATCAAAATATAGAGATCTTAAAAAAACGTTAAAAACTTACTTTTCACGATTTTTGTCACATGAGACGCAGAACTCCACAACCGCGCGACTTACGTCCCCGACGCGAACTGACATGTCAGCGGGCGGGGGGAAGGGATTGAAATGCGACGTTGTCAACTCGCTAACGATTGTATGTTCGAAAAAATCGGTCCTGTTTCAAATCACCTTTGTTTCAAATCCCCTCGGTCTCCCCTATCTAAAACAAGATCATTGGAAAATAGTCGTATATTACGACATGTTACCATATTGGCACGGGTGTAATATTTAACATCTATATGAAACACCTTGAAAACTTATATTCACAAATAAAAAGCAAATGCCGTTGTGACGTTATCATATTGTTACAACTACGTCACGGATTCATGGAACTGGAGTACTACGACCGTAGTATGTTACTCAGTCAGCATTTTGAAGCGCATTCACGTAAGCGCTGAGGCCTTATCAACGAGATCGGATACGTTGCGACAAGTCTCTTTGGTGATGAAAATTTCGCCGAACAATACCAACAAGACATTACGTCAGAGAAAATCAAAAACATCTTTCCAATCTTTGGCGCAATCCAACATCTATCATTGGAGTTGAGAACAACTTCCTCAAACGTGTTGAACAAATAATGGGAAAACAGCATAAAATATTTAATCAGCACTTAATAATTCAATTCTTTATTGCGGACCCCAATTATGGACCCTGTCGGGCGCAGCATAGATAGGCAACGCAACAATATAGATCAAGCTATCAGCACATTGAAGAATGAGGTTGAGAAAGTAGCAATCACGGAAGACTTCAATCAACTTTATTTGCAAACAACATTCTAAGCGGTTTAAAGAACATTCAAGATTTTTTGCTGGACACGATCACTACCGTCCAACATTTCAACGTTCATATCATAACACCAGTTCAACTACAAGATGAGCTAAATATTATTTCAAATCAGATGCCCAAAGATATATCATTGCATTTTCAACAGCATTGTATCAGATTTGTACAAGATCTATCAAATTATTCAAGTAAGGGCACGCATGACACAAGAATACTTCATATTTGTAATAAAAATCCCAATAGCAAACATATTATATCATATGATACCTATTCAACACCAAGAAAGTAGTCGTATGATTAGTATAGTACTAATATCAGAGTTCAAAACTATAAACATCAAAAGGGATACATATTTACCCATATCTGCAAATGAACTTCTTCAAAAATGCTTACGGTTAAATACAAATCTATGCCAACTACAAATACCTGTCTATCAGTGAGAGTCAGACAACAACTTCTGCGTCAAAAATCCAGGAGATACCAGTACAACCATAAGCGCAACTTACAAAACAACATTGACAGAATTGAATGTTTATTACATTCATGACTACGTGTTGGGGACAATGCACTCTGAAAATCATATGTGGCGATCAAAATACAACTGAACAAGTGGCTGGAATCAATGTTATTGTGCTCGAAAACAACTTCATAATTACTGCACACAAACAACAAACGAATGATTGACAAATTTAGCTCGATATGATTGCCGTAGAGATCGCTCCTGTCAATAACATTATCAATTTATCAGTTCCACAATACGAGTACAAAGAAGAAAACTATTTATCTTCACTACAAAGTGTCTCCGAGCAAATAAAACAAATGAAAGCAGCCTCGGAACAGGCGACCATCGCTGACGGGGTGTCAATTCACGATGTACACCAGTACGTGATCATCTACGTTGTTGGGACGGCTAGGTTTCTCTACGTTCGCATGCATACGCTGGCGGAGACGCCTCACCGTGCACCTGCACGAATAGCCAAGTTGTTATTCTGCAATCGTTAACGCCGTCGAAAAGTGATGAAACGTATGGGAATGACGTCATCTCAACGTAAAGGCACGTGGTCAGAACAAACGAATAAACAATTCGTAGCCAAGTTCACATCGTTCAAAATCGTTTCTACAATGTTTAACGCTACATCCTTTGTTAGACAAACGCTACATTGTAGAACGAGCGGCCGACTCAGGCGCGTCAACATGGCTACCAACTTATCGTTTTCTACAATTGCTGTCAACGAGGCGTTAAAGATTAGAGAACGGAATGCGACACAAACTGGTTGTAACTTGGCTAGGGGGGCTGGAGCCTCAACCTGAGCAACCCTCCGTGCACTACCGAGCCAGCAACAGTTGCACTACCGAGCCAGCAACAGTGACCTTAGTGCGAGTGGTGTACCAAATCAAAGTTTAAAGTGCGTGAGTGAAGTGTTTCGTAGTGATCAGTGCGCGATAATAGAAACCAATAGAGCAACTTCACCTGTTACCACAAAATGTAGTTTTAAAAATATCAACCAACAATTTAGGAACATAAGTAAAAATTATTCTATCACCTTGTATCAGCAGATCATACTAACAACACCATATCAAAGCATCATCAGCATCAGTCATCTCGCGCCCGGGAGTATGTACGGTGCAACCGCACATTGCCTAAATGCTCTCTCATCATAATTGAATTGTAACTAATTAACACACATTTTACATCAACTTCAGTTCACATTCGGACCGCGTCATAACAACATTAGTTAAGGTCGTGGACTCAATACTCCTATCGAATGAACTACATAGTTTTACTTTTAGCATTCAGCATCCCTATCAATCAATATCAATCAGCAAAAGACGCACGGTAACAAAACGTACTCGTAAGTATTTAAAAAAATAGATAAAGTAAAAAAGTCCATAACATTAGTATTTTGTTACAAGAGCCATATAAAAGATATTAGAAAGATCTGAAAAAGTGTATAAATTACAATTAGAAGATAGAATAATATCAGTTTCAATTGACAGATTAAAACCCACTTACTTACTGAAAGAAAGCGAATAAAGATAAGAAAACGACGCGTAGCGGTACAATTAGCTAGACCCCTGTAAGATTCTTGTAAAAGTAAAAACGTAAAATTAGCCATTCTTTAGCAAATAATAAAATGTAACATAAATAAAAAGTGACCATTGGTCGTGTATGTAGTCTATGAAATATGTCGACTATAGTCTGTCTAAAAAGTCAAACGACTTAGGAATTTTGTATAATATTTCATCATTTAGAAAATACTTATATTCGATACTTTTTATAAGGTTCTTCTATTAGTAAACAATGATCAAGATCTCTTATTCAACCTTGATTATTGAACCAGTGTTGATTACATCATATTTCATTTTGCCCTAATAATAACCCAAGTCGTTTGACTTTTTAGACAGACGACGCATTAATAGTACGTAGATAGGTAATAATGTGATCGGTACCATCTTTTGCTGAGCCAACGGAAAAACGTAGAGATCGAAGTATTCTCTTTATTTTGCGAAAGCATCATTATAACATGTTTTTTTTTTCGATGAGAAAAATCATCCAATGACAACCCCGCTCTTGGGCGGAGCGGGAGATAGTGCAGACTCTTACTGACTAAAAAATCCATCCCGTTTCTTCAAGCCTTCATACCGGGGCTCGAGCGCCCTTTCGGATAACCCTGGCCCCAGTAGGATTCGACCCGGCTGGGCCCCTGCTGTTGCATCATAATAACATGTGCAGTGTGTAGTGCAGCGAACTTGAATCAAACATAATTTTGTTCAATAATCCATTATTAGAAAAATACTTTTTCAGAACTTTCTCAGTTCGATACTACCTTTTAGCCAAAATGCATCTCATAACGGTTCTAATAAGCTCAAACACGGTTAGGATACATTTATTAATTACGGAGTTCCGGTGCCTATCTTCCAGCGCCATCATCATCACCATACCATTTTCAACATAGCTATTCAGAAACATTCATTTATTTGTATTGTCATGGTCGCTTAACTATGTTTATCGGGATATCTGTATGAGTATGAAGTTCCACTTCATCAAATGTCACTTTTTGACTGTGAGTGCTATTTTTTTCTATGGGAAAATTCATCCTATAACAACCCCCGCTCTTGGGCGGAGCGGGAGATAGTGTCAGACTTTTACTGACTAAAAAACCCATCCCGTTCCTTCAAGCCTTCATACCGGGGCTCGAGCGCCCTTTCGGATAACCCTGGCCCCAGTAGGCTTCGACCCGGCTGGGGCCCTGCTGTTGCTGACAACTCCTTGAGGCGCGCGGGAACAGCGCGCACCGTCGACGACTTGAGCTTGGTCCGGACAGTTACCGGACGGCCGGACAGCGAGCTACCCATTTCTCACTGTCCGCAAGCCCGCGCCTACGGTGGCTGGAAATCGGGATCGGAATCCCGGCGGCGGCGAGAGCGCCGTTGCCGAGAGGTCTCCGCTGCCGAACACCCCCACGAGGGCACGGCGATGCTCCGTCCAAGCAGGACACACCGCGACTGTGTGCTCCACCGTGTCCTCCGGGCGTCCCGCACAGTGGCGACACCCGCGCGTCACTTCCGCTTTAATTCGGAACAGGAACCTCCCGAACTTGCCATTTCCGGTGAGGACCTGTGTCATGCGGAAGGTAAGGACGCCGTGAGGTCTTTCCAGCCACGCCTCAAAGAGGGGACTTATCGCCATAATTGTGGCGTGCCCAGCACGGGGTTGCGATAGTCGCTGACGCCATTCCACCATGAGATCCCGCCGGATGACTGTGAGCGCTTAAGCCCTCGATAAAAATACCAAGCAGATTTACATTCAAAATCAAAGTTCGCGAGTTGATTCGTAAAAAGTTGGCAGTAGTTTCATCACAGCGTTAATGTTTTTCTATTGTCGATTTGGACCAATTATTTGACTATTTTAGTGCATGTATGTAGTGTATTAATTTGAGTATATATTGTATAGTTGTATATATTTATTCTATGGTTTATTAGTATATATATTCTATGGTCTATTAGTATATCTTGTATTTGCCTTTTTCTCACTCTTTTGTTGCACCTACCACTACTTTTTCTCCGCATCACCCATAGGTTGACTGGAAGAGAATGCCTAAGGCATTAAGTCCGCCTCTGTACCCATGTGCATAAAGTGTTAAATAAATAAATAAATACCAAAATATGATTGCCAAAATATATTTGAGAAATACGCCCTGATAATAATTGGCCTTGCAATAGTCATTGGCATCTATATCATATACAGAATGCTTAAGAAATGTAAGCAAGGAGCTCAGAAAATATTACGGAAAGAGATGACAGTTTGGCATAGCAACATGAATATACCAATGGCTGAACAAATGACGTAACAACTACATGCTGTATAGTCTTTAGTGATGTGTGTAAAAATCATAAACAACATTACTATTAAAAGGCATTATGTCTAAACATATATCTGTACTAAATTCATCAAAAAGTGTTCAACAATATAAGTTTACGCCATAAATCTAATAACCAGAGATGTACGATACAAGGTATTAAACTTAATTTATAATCTAATGATCCAATATAAAAACATGATACTGTTAATGTACTAGTAACATAAGCTAAAGTTATAAATAGAATTAAACACGTCTTGTAATGTTCAAAACAAAAAAGGGGGAGTACTGTGGGGGTGCAGAGGTCAAACTCAGTTCAGTTGGCATTCGAACCTCGTGCATTTCATTTCTATCTGCACACACGATACCCTATAGAGACTTTGAGCTCTGACTATGTTTCGGTGGTTTTTCTCAGAGTACTTAGTCAGCTAAAAAAAACCGGCTTCATTTAATTTAAATAAACGAAGAATTAACGCGTATAAGTGTTATTTGTAAAATAAACACCATTTATAAATAAATTGTGGAAGTAAATTGGTTACGATCTGTTAAGCCACAACAGTCTAGCCGTTAGACCCAAAATGAAAAACAAACTCGTACTTACCCCACTGGAAAGAATGCGCCAGCCCAACGAGCAGTGCTAGCAGCGTCAACACACGCGTGCAGTACATCTTCTCTTCACACAAACTCGTTTCTGCAGATGAGACGTTCACTCTCGGCGACCACTCGGATAGTATTGCGTAGTGAACCATGAACTTATTTGCTGTTCCAGCTTGATAAGCAAGCATGTGTGTGTAAATCCTGATTTGTCATTATTTAAAATCATGAATTTCTGCACACTTATAACTCTGCTTATCATTATTTTCGTACAAAAATAGATATTACTGTATTTTTTAGGGTTCCGTAGCAAAAAATGGAACCCTTATGGATTCGTCATGTCTGTGTCTTTCTGTCTGCCTGTCTGTCCGTATGTCACAGCCACCTTTTTCCGAAACTATAAGAACTGTATTGTTGAAACATGGTAAGAAGATACCACACAGAGAGAACATGGTAGAGTATGAACCGCATTAAGATTTTCACAAAAAAAAAAATAGAAAAAAAATATTATAAATTTTGGGGGTTCCTCATACTTAGAACTGAAACTCAAAATTTTTTTTTCACCATACCTGTACGTGAGGGTCTATGAATAGGTCTTTAAAACTTATATTGAGGTTTCATCATTTTTTTCTAAACACACTTCAAAGTGGAAAAGGGTGTATCCTCCCTGTAACTTTTAAAATAAGAGAATGATAAATATAAAAAATATATATGATGTACATTACCATGCAAACCTCCACCGAAAATTAGTTTGAACGAGATCTAGTAAATATATTTTTTTTAATACGCCATAAATCGTAAATCGTAATTTACCTTTCATTCAATCAAATCAAATATAAAAAAAAATATTTCATAAACATAAACGTTATGTATAAACCGTGAACCATTATTATAGGTAAATTTGTACGGAACCCTCAGTGCGCGAGTTCGACTCGCACTCGGTCGGTTTTTTAACAATGTGTGTTATCAATCATTTACTTCCCGTGTCCTTGGTGTCGCCCAGACTCGTGAATGTAGCAGACTTGGGAATTGATTTAATTATCTGAATAAGTAGTATATACTAAGTTTCGTTTCGGTCTATTTTTAAAAGTGGCATGTGTCCACTACGACATGTTCTAGCCGTGTGCTAGGTTTCATCTAAATCTTTTCTGCCGTTAAGTCATGAAGACACTAGTGTTAGTGTAGCGTGTTGATAGCGTAGTGTCAGAGTGCAATCAACAAACTCTGTTTCTCTCGTTTACACTTTAAGTTATTGCAAGTTTAACTTTCAAAGTTTAAGGCCCTTGCTCCCAATTAGTACCATAAATCATTGACTCTCTGAAGCCTACTTCTCGGTAATGGCTCGGTTATAACATTATCAACATTATGTTTTTTTTTCGTTTGATTCATACATTTCCCAAAAAAAAATAATGACATCATATTTTTTCACTGGTTTCCCTTCTCCTTTCAAACGGCTTTGATCTTTAGAAATATATTTACCCACAAAATAGCATAATTATGTTGATCAATCAATATTTTGCAAAAATAAATGATTTTAAAGGTCAGCAGGGCTCTATGCGGGCACAGGCGGCAGTACGAGTATGTGTATTTAACTCCGGCTGGATGTTCAAGGGACTATACCCCTTAACTACTCGACCATCAACACCATGTCGCGAATAGTGTTGACAGCAGTAAGGTCAGGTGCGAGAGAATTAAATCAAAAGAGTTCCCGCGGCCACGGAGTGCAAAGGGCAATTGAAGGAGCACAGGTGGGTTTAGTCAGTAAAGTCTGGTGCTCCCTCTCACTTCACTTCCAAAAAAAGGTTTTAAACCTCCGAATGAAAAAACGGAGCTTTTGGTCACTCATAAGCCTGTCTGTCCGTCTGTCACAGCCAATTACCTTCGAATTCATCGGATTGATTCAGTTATTTAGTATCTACAGATATCTGTGACCCAAATACGTACATGTGACGTAAATGAAATAAAATCAATTTGAGAGTGGCTTATATGATACGTGCCCATAAGAACAACTCTATGTTTTTACAAGTTTGTTAACAACTTGTTTATATTGTTATGTATCCGGTTAGAATTTAGTTGCTCATTTTTCGAACACTTACTGACCTTCTGATACTATGGATATGGTTTGATGATGGAGCTGGAAGGTAAGCGAAGGATCTCCTCAAACAAACTTGTGCACGGCATAGACAGAGTTAAGAGCGCCCTATCCGTGATACTTTCCATACAACCCGCTTTGGATTATATTATTATTTTACTGACTAAAAACCTACTCCTGTTCCTTCTTCGCCTTTGTTCCAGAGCCTCGGGGATCTCTTTCGTATCACCCCCAAGTGTCGAAGCATACTGGGACCAGTAGGCTTCGACCCTGCTGGGCCCCTACGGTTGCTGACAACTCCTTGAGGCGCGCGTGGAAAACTACGCGTCGTCGACTACTTTGGCTCGGTCCGAACGGTTACCGGACGGTTGGACGGCGAGCTACCTATTGCTCGATGTTCGCAAGCCCGCGTCTACGGCGGCCGGAAATCGGGATCGGAATCCCGGCCGGGGCGCGAGGGCCACTGCCTCGCGCCTGCGGCCGCTTCTTTTGCTAGCATTACTACTTCTTAGAAGGAGGCGACCGCCTGCCATTCCTCCTCGCTCCGGACCATGGCCTGTATGCAGACCCGGCGCGAGAGTTAACTACCGCCGACCGCCCCCACGAGGATACGGTGGTGCTCACCTCTACCATGTGCTCCACTGTGTCCTCCGGGCGAAAGACGAAAATCTGTAAATTGGTTTACTGCAATAAATACCAAATAAATTTAGTTTTAATTGTTTTGCTACCTAGTTGTTTTATTGTAAAAACGTAATTAAGAAATATGACCTTAGGTAATTCTTTGCACATCTGACAGTTAATCACAAGATAAGAAATTCAATTATACGTCTATAATCGAATTCCTCTTTGTAATGTTAGTGAAGATACATAACACATACACATATTTTTCAGTACTGGGGGCGTATTACGACCTTTTTATTCCAGGCAATTCAGTTTACGGCGGCCGTTAACTGCTGTGTTATTTTTCGTATTATGACGTACGTCATTCTGACTAGAATCATCCTGGACAGTTGTCTATGGCTGGTTTGCACTGCTTTGAAAGATGGCATTCGAAAACATCAAAACAAATGTTACCGGTATTTACGGTTTTTAAGCAATCTTAACGCCTGCCACAATGATTCTATTCAAGTCGTGTTAATAATTGCGATGTATATTTCATCAGGCGTTTACTAAAGCATATTTTAGTTTTTATAGTCCCTACGTAGTTTTTTTTTTAATTGTTAATAACGTTTGTACGGAATACTGTCAATTACTGGTCCAGCATATATTTTTAATCTTCTTTTCTTGTGTAAACCTAATCAACATCTCAATCAAGCACTATTGACTCTTTCATTTACATCTGATTTAATACGAGTAGTAGCTGTTTATCACAACAAACAATTTATTTTCAATTTCATTTTACTTGCGGGTTTTTTATACAGATTTTGTCACCCCGATGAATTAATACAAATATTTTAAAACATGTTTACTAGTCTACCCGCAACCTTATACCCATAATAATACGAGTAATACGATAAAGTATTCTAGCATCTGTTGAAGGTGAGGCTAGAACGCTGTTATAGAAGCCCACACATTAAAAATGTAAGTTGGCAAAACATCTTTGGACCACAACACGCAAACATTCCGATAGGATATGATGCACATGACATCTTCTACAGTGCCACAGAGACCATAATTGGGAGAATCGACTTTGCGCATCATAAATCCAAAGCTGTTGAGTGGGTTGTGGCCGGATCGGAGTCTCAAAGCCATCACAAACTCCTGTCTATTCAATTTCCCTTCGCTGAACCAGAGCATCCGAGGAAAAGATTGGCCGAGTCGTCTTGTACCAATTGCTTTTTGTTAAAGAACTTTTATCAAAATATTGTGATCACGATTCGATACATCGTTGTCTAACCAAAGGTAAAAGATGTTCCGACGCTAGTGAAGGAGACTAGGTAAACAATTTTGGTATTAATTAGCAAATGCCTATCAAAATTATGTCGGCAATGATTTGTACAATTTCTTGAGTAGGTGCTTGTAGCTGTGCCGGAACATCTTCCCGGTCGTTGAAAGACTGACCCTTTCAACCCTTGAGTTCATCCGCTGTTGGTAACGGGCAGAGCCGTACCAAGGACCGGCGTACATAGCCCTTAGTACTGTTGACATCCGCGACTCTTGATATTTTAATAATAATAATTTATTTAAGGCAAGACAGCAGTGTGGCCCACTTTGTTAGTAAAAATCTTAAAAGTATTGTTAATAAAACAAAAAATAAAAATACAAATAAACAGTGAAGCAAGATGGTGAGGCAAGATGTGCAGAGAATGATATGGCAAGGAGTAACCTATCTGACCATTCTCTCCACATAGTGCCTCAGAAAAAGGGAGTTAGGACTCTCAACCAGTGCCGTAACTAGCCTTTTATAAGCGTGGTGCGAGCTTAACTACACCATAGAAAAGAATACAATACAAACAAAAAGGACAAAATATAAAAAAGGGGGGGGGGCACCGCTGAAACCGCCCTAGTTACGGCACTGCTCTCAACTACTGTTTTCGGGATGCTATTGCCACTGACGCGCGCACTGCTTCCATGCAGTCAGTTTGATTCTGAGCAAACATCTCCGACGCACTACAGAAACGGGGCAGTTTCAGCAGCATCCTAAAAACATTGTTGTACTGGATACGTAAGACATCCAGCAATCTTTTGGTGTAGCTAACCCATAGACTCCCCACATACAGACCCTGACAATAAGCTTTGAACAGGGTGAATTTGACTTGATCCGTACAACGAGAGTTACCTCGAACCGCCAGTGCCCTACGTTCCCTTTGAATGTCTACATTATCTTTAAGGTCGTCGGTAAGTATTTTGTCCGATCCGTAGATGAGACGCAGCACGCGTACGAGTCTCCATTGCAGCGGCGAGGAATTGTCGTCTGCTAGCAGCACCATATTATTAGGTATCTCCGACGTTTGGGCAAGCCACAATCATGGCGGTAAGTCCCCTCTTTGAGGCGTGGCTGGAAAGACCTCACGGCGTCCTTACCTTCCGTATGACGCAGGTCCTCACCGGACATGGTTCGTTTGGTAGGTTCCTGCACCGGATTCGTGTGGAAGTGACACCCGGGTGTCGCCACTGTGCGGAATGCCCGGAGGACACGGTGGAGCACACAGTCGAGGTGTGCCCCGCTTGGGCGGAGCATCGCCGTGCCCTCGTGGGGGCGATCGGCGGCGGAGACCTCTCGCTCCGGGCCTTGGTTGAGGCCATGGTACGGAGCGAGGAGGAGTGGCAGGCGGTCGCCGACTTCAGAGAAGCAGAAATGCTTGCAAAAGAGGAGGCCGAACGCATCAGGCAACGGCGTCCTTGCCGCCGCCACCGGGATTCTGATCCCGATTTCCGGCCACCGTAGACGCGGGCTTGCGGACAGTGAGCAATGGGTAGCTCGCTGTCCGGCCGTCCGATAACTGTCCGGACCAAGCCCAAGTCGTCGACGGCGCGTACTGTTCCCGCGCGCCTCAAGGAGTTGTAAGCAACAGCAGGGACCCAGCCGGGTCGAAGCCTACTGGGGCCAGGGTTATCCGAAAGGGAGCTCGAGCCCCGGTATGAAGGCTAGAAGGAACGGGGTGGGTCTTTTAGTCAGTAAGAGTCTGACACTATCTCCCGCTCCGCTCAAGAGCGGGGGATGTCATTGGATGATTTTTTCCCACCATAAAAAAGAAAGTGTCTCAATACAAAAGTCTATATCTCCGACGTTCAAATTGAATGTATCAGTCCGCCACTTGGTTCTTTGCTGTAACTACGACAGATATTCTCTGTTCCATCTTTGCCAGAAGTGCTGCCGTATTCTTTCTAGACGCTCGTAACGCTTGAGACGGTCGTGGCTGATGTCATCCAGGGTTGGAGCTGGCAGTGCAGTCAAGGGCCTCCCGATGATAAAGTGTCCTGGGGAAAGTGGAAGGAGATCGTCAGGATCGGAGGACACAGGGCACAGGGGACGGTTGTTTAAAATTGCCTCCACCTGTGCAAACAAAGTTGATGTTTCTTTGTAGGTCAAGTGGCTATTGCCAATAACATTTTTTATATGGTACTTGGCCGATTTTACCCCCGCCTCTCATATGCCACTGAAATGAGGAGAGTAAGGAGGTATGCATTTAAAAGTTATAGTTTTTTGGGGATAGTAGTAGGAGGTGGAAATTAATAATGTTGACTCCAAAACTGAATGTGTATAGTTTTACTACACACCTCCTTTTATACTATCTAATGTATACAATGTTTCGGACTAAGAACTTAACCAATAAGAAATGGTAACTTAATATCTACAAAACTCTTAACCAATAATAGTGTACCCAATGTCCTACTAAAGCTAATTGACCACTAAAGTCACTTTTCACTTTGTTCGTATGCGTTACGCTTTAACTAACTAAATGTTCCCTTTCCTGACGCCAAAAGTATTGTCCAATCGCTGCTCCGGACATATGTCTTGTATACGCCCACTAGAGAGGCGACGCGCGCGCATGCCAATCGCAACGCAGTAACTGTTTTGTACGCGTCCCGCAGATAAAGTCTACAATATACAACTACCCAATCGGCAAGCAAACATATCGATCAACCAATTGAAGTCTGCGTACGTCGTCACAGAAGATACCCGTAGTTTATCACCAACCGTATTATCAAGTACCCTACACCTCACCATCAGCCAAGATTACAACACCTGTTTGCTTTAGGAGATCTCCTATTTCTTTAGCTGCAGCCACGAAATTTGTTCCATTATCACTGAATATTTCCGCTGGTTTTCCGCGACAAGCAATGAATCTCTTGATAAATCTCCTCTCATTATAAATGCATCTTTCGTCAAATCACTGACTGCCTCACGGTGAATGCATTTATAATGCAGGCAAACAAATACGCATAAATAACATTTCATAAGGCGGCTTACACGGCCTTTACGATTGACAATAAAAATGGGCCAGCGAAGTCTAAGCCAACAGATAGAAAGGGATAACCTGGGTTTACCGGCTGACAAGGCAATTCACTCATTCTAAGGCATTAAGTTTCATCTCGAAGACGCCTGCATCTCACGCAGTTATTAACGATGTGCCTCGCCAGATTACGGCCGTTTACTGGCCACACAGTTTCTCTTACCGTCGCAGACACTATGACACTGCTTTCTTGCCTTTTTAGTTCTATGTCTCGTTGTCTGTTTCTTTTTTTCTTCTTTTATCCTCTTTTTCTCTTCTCTTTTACTCTTAGTATTTCTCCTATATACGAAGGAACGAATACACCCAGGCAGATGGGCGTGATTCGCGTTAGACGCCTGCGGGAGGCCTATGTCATCGAGGTGGACCGTGGCGATGGTGGTGTGACGATCTGATCACGTTCGCGTCGCTCGCGCTTCAAGTCTGAGAGATCTGTACCTTTACCATGAATTACTATTGAAATCGAGTAGTTAGTTTACTATTAAACTCCCAAACCAATAAACCCATTCGTACAAAGCGTTTTGGAAACACATTCATTATACGTACAGCTAAGGAGTGAAATTCCCTGCCAGAGTCTTTTTCCTGATAGCTACAACCTTGGGTGTCTTTAGTCAAGAGTGAATAGGTTACTTCTAGGCAAGCGTGCTCCATCATCGGCCACAATATCATCACTTACCATCAGGTGAGATAGTGGTCAAACGCGAGCCAATCATCAATAATAAAAAAAAAACTCGTTCCATAAGTCACACGGACTCGCTAACGACAACTCGATTTTTCAATAAACTATTATTAAATTTAAAATTCGAAAAATGGAGAGCTAAGCCAGGAATACGCTATACTAACTTCAATATGCGTTATATAACAGTGAGCATATTGAAAAGTGGTATTTCTATTATGAAAAGCAGGTATAAATTAAGTTTACAGCAGGATGTTCCTGATTAATTTATCAGTGCTGTGGACCGAAGATATGAATGGTAATTTGCGGACGCCGAGGCTTCCCTTAGGGATGGGAAGAGTAACTTGAGTCCAAGCTCGATCGTCCAAGGTCAAATTTAAAATTAAAGTAAAGGTGAGGGTGCTTCCATAAGTGGGAAGCACGAAGGAAATAAATTAATTTAGGACCGAAACAACAATAACGAATTAGGGTAATGGTCGAATGCTTGTTAATTTCGAGCAACCTTTCCGAAACATCATTGAAATTTTTAATTTTTTCCTCGACAAAACTGGCAAAGGAATCCTCAAAAATTGGGGACCCAAGGAGGCGAAGTGAACTATGTCGATAATTTTGATTGCAGGGGTTATTGCATTGAATTTCGAATAAGTCAGATTTTTGTCAGTACTTTCAGATAGGAATAACTAACAATTAGAAAAGTTGAGTTCTAGTCCAATAGAAGAAAATTGTTTTTTTAAGAATTGTAGATCGTTGAAAACGGTGTCTACATCGCCTCCTAATAATAATAATAATAAATCTGTGGTCCGGCTGTCAAGGTGAAAGACACCAAATTTTTTTCAATCAATATTTTTATTCAATATATTTACCAAATAAACAACAAAATGTATTTTATCCGCCAAATCAAAAAAAAAATAAAGACGGGTTGCACTCCGGGAGTGCCGGCAGAAGTGAAAACTTGATTATTAACATTGAGCATGTTTGATATTTTGGAATGGTTAGGGAATAATTTTGCACCAATTGCTTTATCAGTATAAAAGTACTATCATTTATATGGTAGAATACAATATTCATTTATTGCGCTATCGTACACAAACATGACAATTTATATTACATTAAAAATTTAACACTTTAAAACTATTACAATTATTTTACATTAAAAAGTTTATCTCTCCGAAAAACTACTGAGGTGTCAAGGGACACCCGGATGGAACGAAGTTCCGTTCTGGCTTGCTATCTATAAGAGAGAGAAAGAGAGAAAGACAGAGAAACATGCGCACGCCGCACGGCTTACAATAGCTTACTATAGAAAAAGTGTCGTTACAACTTTTTGTGAGAATTTTTTCCGTCTAGCCAATACAATATAACTAAAAAATACTATCCTATTTTATGTACATTTTGACAGCACTATTTCAACATCTTCGAAACCATGAAAACGACACTCATGACGAAAAAGTTGATAATTTCTGACATCCGCCATCTTAGATTTACATTTTGACAGCACTATCGGCTTCAACAACCTCGAAAACCATGAAAAAGACACCCATATGGAAAAAGTTGATAATTTATTGCAGCCACCATCTTAGATTTAAATTTTGACAGTACTATCGGTTTCAACACCCTCGAAAACCACGAAAACGACACCCATGAGGAAAAAGTTGATAATTTCTTGCAGCCGCCATCTTGGATTTACATTTTGACAATACTATCGGTTTCAACAGCCTTGAAAACCATGAAAACGACACCCATGACGAAAAATTTAATAATTTTTTGCAGCCGCCATCTTGGATTTATATTTTGACAGTACTATCGGTTTCAACACCCTCGAAAACCATGAATACGACACCCATGACGGAAAAGTTAACAATTTCTTGCAGCCGCCATCTTGGATTTACATTTTGACAGTACTATCGGTTTCAACACCCTCGAAAACCACGAAAACGACACCCATGACGAAAAAGTTGATAATTTCTTGCAGCCGCCATCTTGGATTTACATTTTGACAGTACCATCGGTTTCCACGCCCTCGAAAACCATGAAAACGACACCCAAGACGGAAAATTTGATAATTTCTTGCAGCCACCATCTTGGATTTATATTTTGACAGTACCATCGGTTTCAACACCCTCGAAAACCACGAAAACGACACCCATGGCGAAAAAGTAGATAATTTCTTGCAGCCGCCATCTTGGATTTACATTTTGACAGTACCATCGGTTTCCACGCCCTCGAAAACGATGAAAACGACACCCATGACGGAAAAGTTGATAATTTCTTGCAGCCGCCATCTTGGATTTACATTTTGACAGTACCATCGGTTTCAACACCCTCGAAAACCATGAAAAAGACACCCATGACGAAAAAGTTGATAATTTCTTGCAGCCGCCATCTTGGATTTATATTTTGACAGTACCATCGGTTTCAACACCCTCGAAAACCATGAAAACGACACCCATGATGAAAAAGTTGATAATTTCTTGCAGCCGCCATCTTGGACTTACATTTTGACAGTACTATCGGTTTCAACACCCTCGAAAACCATGAAAACGACACCCATGACGAAAAATTTGATAATTTCTTGCAGCCGCCATCTTGGATTTATATTTTGACAGTACCATCGGTTTCAACACCCTCGAAAACCATGAAAACGACACCCATGACGAAAAAGTTGATAATTTCTTGCAGCCGCCATCTTGGATTTATATTTTGACAGTAAAAGTGTCGGTACAATTTTTCGTGAGAATTTTTTCCGTCTAGCCCCCTTTCACAACGCGCGATAAGGGATAGCTGTCTACTCTCCATCCGTCTTACGCTTTTTCGATCAGGGTCACGTGTCCTGACGCGAGTTTAAGATTTTATACCCATTACAGAAAAAGTGCTCAACGCCGCTAAAGAAGTTTTCACTTCAAAAAGAAGAGAAATCACATAACAATACCAAAAATTATACAGAGAATCTATATTTGACCGACGAAATGGAATTACAATAATGAAGTAAAATGTTGACAAGAAGCCGGGCACGCTCTCAAATCGCACAACCAACATCTTCGGGTTCGTCGCTCAACTCCGCCTCGCAGCCGCCGGGACCAGCGCCAGCCGTGAGTCCAGTGATTCCGGAAGCTGCAGTTGCGTCGAGTTCGAGCGACGAATACTTCTCGCCGCCGACGACACCACCACCTGCGCGTCGGCGGGGAAGAGGCCGACCTCCGGCCTGCTTGGGACCTCGAGGCCCGCCGGCCTCTGACAGGGTTCCCGCTGCCGGTGGAAGTGTGCAGCGCATGCGATGGACATCATCCATCAATGAAAATGTCATGCGCTCATACTTTGGGGCTACAGAGGGGGGAATTAACCTGACTGCGTACCGTGGTCGGATGCTCTCTCTGTTTCAGATGCTTGAGCCAGCTGTCAACGTTTCGGTCCAACGATTATCGGATCAGGTGCGGGTCATCCAGCGTAATCGTATGTTGGATGACGCCGTACTTGATAGACTGCGCCTGGAATCACAGAGTAGCCGTGTTTCAGCCGCTACACCATCGGCCGCGGCGCAGCGTCAACCCAGTGCTGCACCGCGACCCGACCACGTTGGTGACGCCGATGATGACGCGGCTATATCTGTGAGTACCCAATGTAATGAACGATTGAGGGGCGCTTTGGAAGACGCATTTCGGGAATACCGCTCCATACCGCCGGAGGTTAGACCTCGCCTACCTCGTTTGCCCATGCACAAGAGAAATAGGGCGCTGGTGTGTGCTTTAGATTCGCAGCTATCAATTTGTTTTGATAGCAGCGAAGACCTCGCTGATACCCACTCGATCTTGTACTGTGCGGCTGTAGCAGCATGTCGTGTAGCTCACGTTAAATTTCCTAATTGTAACAGAGCTACACGACCAGCTGTGCCTGCTTGGCAGTGCAGGATAGAGCGGCGTATCGGTGAGGCTAGAGCACTCATCGGCAAGCTAATCTGCTTCAGGGAGGGCAACACTCGCCCTAGAGTGATGCGCTTTGTGAGGCGGGCACTCTCGGGGACTAATATTAGTCCTCGAGATTATCTGCCCTGCGTCACAGAGCGTATCGACTTCCTGAAGCAGAAGATCTATGCATGGGCAAACCGTATTCGTAGGTACAAGCGACGAGTGGAGCGGTACACTCAGAATCGTACATTCCAAAGCAATGAAAGGTGGGTTTACAGGGCTTGGGAGCGACCGGATCAAGGTGTGACTGATACGCGCCTGCCGGATGATGACGCCATGTGTTCATTTTGGCGCAGCATTTGGTCGGCGCCTGTCAGTCACACCGAGGGTGATTGGATTCGAGAGGTCGAGCGCGCATGCGACCTTTTACCAGAAATGGGGGCAATAACCATCAGCCCCCAAGATGTAGCCCGTGCAGTTCGACCGTTACCGAACTGGAAATCTCCAGGGCCGGACGGGCTGCACAATTTCTGGCTCAAATGGTTTCAAGGGTCGCACGCTCGCTTGGCATCTCAGTTCCAATCTGCCTTAGAGTCAGGGTCGCTGCCCCAGTTTCTAACAACAGGAATAACCCACCTGCTCCATAAATCAGGTAGTACTGCGGAACCCAAAAATTATAGACCGATTACGTGTTTGCCGACGGTCTATAAAGTTCTTACATCCATTCTGAGAGCTAAAATCAATAGTCATATTGAAACAAATTCTATCATGTCTGTCTCTCAGAATGGATGTAGGAACGGGTCCCGCGGTACTAAGGAGCTGCTCCTCATCGATATTGCCATTAGCCAACAGGTTCGACGTTCTCGAAAGAATCTGTCGGCATGCTGGATAGATTATAAGAAGGCCTATGACTCTGTTCCTCATACATGGCTCATGAGGGTGCTAGAACTGTATAAAGTTGATGCAACTTTGCGCACCTTCCTGATGTCATGTATGGGGCAGTGGAGAACAGTCCTTCACTATCCGGGATGTCGACAGATTTGGGAGAACAGCGAACCGATAAGGATTGAGCGTGGCATATTCCAGGGTGACAGTCTGAGTCCACTGTGGTTTTGCCTGGCTTTGAACCCTCTCAGCACACTACTGGAGGGTTCTGGCTTAGGTTACCGGTTGAAAAGAGGCGGTCAGGTCATATCTCACCTTCTTTACATGGATGATCTGAAACTCTTTGCCCCCAACAACTTGCAACTGATGGAGCTACTGAAGGTAACTGAAACCTTCAGTAGTGCCATCAGGATGGACTTTGGTGTGGACAAATGTGCAGTCATACATGTAAAGCGAGGGGAGATTATGGAATCCGAGGGAATTCAACTCTCGGATTCCATACACCTTTTTTTTTTTTTTTTTTTTTTTTATGGTGGGAAAAAATCATGCATTGACATCCCCCGCCCTTGGGCGGAGCGGGAGATAGTGTCAGACTCTTACTGACTAAAAGACCCACCCCGTTCCTTCTAGCCTTCATACCGGGGCTCGAGCGCCCTTTCGGATAACCCTGGCCCCAGTAGGCTTCGACCCGGCTGGGTCCCTGCTGTTGCTGACAACTCCTTGAGGCGCGCGGGAACAGTGCGCGCCGTTGACGACTTGGGCTTGGTCCGGACAGTTACCGGACGGCCGGACAGCGAGCTACCCATTGCTCACTGTCCGCAAGCCCGCGTCTACGTTGGCCGGAAATCGGGATCAGAATCCCGGCGACGGCGGCGGCGATAACGCCGTTGCCTGATGCGTTCGGCCTCCTCCTTTGCGAGCATTACTGCTTCGCAGAAGTCGGCGACCGCCTGCCACTCCTCCTCGCTCCGGACCATGGCCTCAACCAAGGCCCGGCGCGAGAGGTCTCCGCCGCCGATCGCCCCCACGAAGGCACGGCGATGCTCCGCCCAAGCAGGGCACACCTCGACTGTGTGCTCCACCGTGTCCTCCGGGCGTTCCGCACAGTGGCGACACCCGGGCGTCACCTCCGCATGAATCCCGTGCAGGAAACTCCCGAACGAACCATGTCCGGTGAGTACCTGCGTCATGCGGAAGGTAAGGACGCCGTGAGGTCTTTCCAGCCACGCCTCAAAGAGGGGACTTACCGCCATGATTGTGGCGTGCCCAGCACTGGGTTGCGATAGTCGCTGACGCCATTTCACCATGAGATCCCGCCGGAGCTCTGTCCGCCATGCCGTGACCTGTCGCGGCAGCGGACTTTCACCCCGGCGTTGCATCTCCACGCGCATATCGTGCATGTGTGCAAGGACTGTTGCCTCCAGATCCCACGGTGGTAGGCCAGCCAGAAGGCTCGCCGCTTCGCGGGAGATCGTGCAGTATCCCCGCACCATCCTTATCGCCATGACCCTCTGGCAGGCGTTCAGTATGGCCGCCGGTTGCTTTTTCAGCGACGGCGCCCACACCGGCGCTCCGTAGAGGGCCATGGACCGAACGATCCCCGCGTAGAGCCTCCGGCAGGAGGCGTCTGGACCCCCAAGGTTGGGCAGGAGCCGCTTGAGCGCAGCCCCAGCCCGGTTGAGTTTGGGAGCCAGACGTCGGAAATGCTCCACGAAATTCCACCGGCTGTCGAGGACGAGTCCCAGGTACTTCATCGTCGACCCGACACCGATGTGAACTCCTCCTACCGTTAGTTGGGAACTCATTGGCGGCGCGTTCCGAGAGCGGCGACCGTGAAAACACATCGCCTCGGACTTGTGAAGCGCCACCTCGAGTCCCAACTCCTGGATCCTATCAACGACCATCGCAACCCCGCGTGTCGCTAGAGCGACCGCCGCCTGGTACGACTCTCCCTGCGCTAGAACCAGCGTGTCGTCTGCGTAGCAAACCACGCTGACCCCGTCAGGGAAGTCGCCGCGCAGCACGTAATCGTACCCGATGTTCCACAAGGGTGGCCCTAGTACCGACCCCTGCGGAACACCGCACGACATCTCTCGACGTTTCCAGTCTCCCTGGTGACCGGGGTAGACTATAAGTCTCTCCGACAGATAGGCCTCGACCACTCGACGGAGGTATTCGGGCACCCGGTGATACCGGAGTGCCCTTCGGATCGTACTCCAGGGCAGGGAATTGAAGGCGTTGGCAATGTCCAAGGACACTGCCACGACACACCTGCCCCGGGACACCGCAGCCCCCGTCGTGAGGGCTCGCACGCGCATGATGGCGTCCACCGTAGAGCGCATCCTGCGAAAGCCGAACTGTCCGTCCGAAAGGTCCGGCCCCACCCGTGTTAGGCGCCCGACGAGGCGGTTTGCAATGACTCTCTCAAAGAGCTTGCCCACCTCGTCGAGCAGCACAATGGGTCGGTACGCGGACGGAGAGTCCGCAGGGCGCCCTGGCTTCGCTATGAGGACCAGTTTCCCCGTCTTCCAGCAAAGTGGGAACTGGCCCCTCTCCATACATGCGCTGAAGAGCCCTCTCAGTCGAGGCCCGAGAGCCTCCATGGCCAGGACCCAGGCCTTTCCAGGCAAGCCGTCGGGTCCTGGGGCGGTGTTTTTGGCACTCAGCCTTCGCACCGCCACTCTCATCTCTACCTCGGTCACCTCTGGAGCATTGTCGTCGTCGTCGCTATTGCGGTCCGCGTCAGACACCGCTGGCGGTGGAGGCGGAGCCATGGGCGGGGGGGAGAGTTCCCTCCGCGCAGGGAACAGAGCGTTCACCGCACCTTCTACGATCTGGGGCCGGAGACTCTGAGTCAGTGGGGGAGCCCAGGGACGGAGCTTTTCCCGTACCATATTGTACGGGCGCCCCCATGGGTCCGCGTTCAGAGACCCCAGCCACACGTTGCGGGCCTCCAGTTTGGCCCGCTTGATCTCCGTTCGGAGGGTGCGTTTTGCCGCTCTGTATCCCTCATACAGCTCCGCTTCTCTGGCCTCCGCATCCGGCGGGCGGATGCGGCGCCTGCAGTGTCTGGCGTACCGGCGTCGCGCGTGTCTGCATGCGTTGCGCAGTGCAGCAATCTCCGGCGACCACCAGCACACCTGGCGCTTAGCTCGCCCTGGACGGACTCGGGGCATTGCCGCGTCGCAGATTTGCGACATGGCCTCCCGGAACCACTCCGCCTCGACGTCTATGTCGACAGGCCTGTCCGGTGCTTGCACCCAGGCCTGTACCGTCGCGGCTTCCAGGAGGAGCTCCCGGTCCATCTGCTTAAGCGCCCACCGCGGACCGCAGGGGCTCTGTCGGACCGGCGCGGCCGAGGTTTCGGCGGAGACGTCCAACCGGATGTACCGATGGTCGGAGTACGTCTCCACCTCCTCCATAACGCGCCAGTCGACGACACGCGGCAACAGAGCGGGGCTGGCGAACGAGATGTCCACCACTGATTCACCCCGCATCCGCGCCAACGTGGGGACAGAACCCCGGTTCAGGACGACCAGGCCCAGCTCCAAAGCCCAGTCCTCCACCATCTGACCCCGCGGGTTCGTGTACCGGGAACCCCAAGCCGTATTCCAGGCGTTGAAGTCCCCGCAAACGACCACGGGGAGGGTACCAAACCCAGCGACGACGACATTTAGCTCCATAAGGGAGACCTGGAGTTCGTCGAGAGATCTGCTCGGGGACAGGTAGACGCCTACCACTGCAATGTCCCCGAACCGTGCTGCCACGCAGCCCCGCCCCCTCGCAACAGCCTCGAGGGGCGGGGTACCGGCGGCGGCCGACGAGATTAACGTCACCGAGCCGTCTAGGTCCTGAACCCAGTCTCCACGGGGATGGACGTAGTACGGCTCGGAGACGACGGCGACATTTATCGACCACTGCGCCATGCTCTGGAGCAACAGATCCTGAGCGGGGGCGCAGTGGTTGATATTCGCCTGGAGGAGACGGAATGGGGCCGTTATTGGCAGTCCATCGTCTCCTCCCGAGCCCTTCTAGGGGGCACTGCCGCGGCGGGTGCGGCGGCGACTGCGGCGGGTGCGGCGGCGAGAGCGGCGGGTGCGGCGGCGATAGCGGCGGCGGCCAAGGAGGCGGCTGCGGCGGTGAGGACGTCGGCGGGGATGGGCCTACGGACCCTGCCCTTGTCCTTGGCGGAGGGGTCGCAGGACCTGCCCCCAGCCCGGTGGTCGGCCGGCTTGCCTGCCGCCGCACATGCGTAGCAGTGCGGCGGAGCACGGCATTCTGCGGCCTTGTGACCGGGCTGGCCACACTGGTGGCAGCGGTCGCTGCGGTCCACCTCCGCGGCGCAGTGGGCGCCAACGTGGTGCCCCACTTGGCACCGGAAGCACCGCAGAGGTCTGGGCTCCAGCAGTTTAACCTGCGCGGAGACCCAGCCTACCAACAGCCGTCGGCCCTCCCCAGTGATGGTCCTGGCCGCCGCCACGGGGCAGCTAGCTGTCACCGCTCGCATGCCCGTGCCGTCAGCGCGGATGGTGCCCACCCGGACCTGATCGGCCGTGCACCCGCCCGCCCTGACGATGGCGGCCACCACCTCGTCCACCTTGACGGAGTCGTCCAAGCCCATTGTGATGTATGTGTGTCTATGTGTGAGTGCGTATGCGCCGAGGCGGCGGTCATGTCAAGGACGGACAGTCCCCAATAAACCACAGTACTAGCCACACGCTTGTTTTACTTAAACACCTCACTGGCGACGAGGATATAAATTAAAAGCGGGCTGACGAATAGATTTAAATATGTCTATCGGAAAGTTATCGGAGTATAATGTAAGATCGGGAAACTGGACTATGTACATGGAACGTATGGAAATGTTTTTTAAAGTGAACAGTGTTAAGGAGGAACTTTGGTTACCCACATTAATTGCAACAATGGGGGATGAGGCGTACGAACTATTGAGCAATTTAACAAGTCCGGACAAACCGAGTGCAAAAACGTATACAATGGTGGTGAAAGTTATGACTGATCATTTACAACCAAAACCGTCGTTCATGGCAGAGAGATATCGATTCCGACAGAGACGGCAAAATGCGGGTGAATCGATCTTACAATACATATCAGAGCTAAAGAAGATGTCGAAATATTGCGAATTTAAAGCCGTTTTAGAAGAGAACCTACGGGATCAGCTAGTATGTGGGTTACGAAGCGAAGCGATTAGACAACGACTATTCACTGAAGAAAATCTGCAGTATACAAATGCTGTGAAAATAGCATGCACTATGGAAGCGGCGGAACGAGATGCAGCGGCAGTGGAACACACAGTCGGGAGTAATGGCGAGCCGGGCAGTGGCGGTGACGTCACGGCGGGAGCACTGCACGTGGTGGCTACGTCGACTCGCGGTGGCCGCGGCCGGAGAGGCCGTGATGTACGGAGCGACAGATCGGCGGGCACGCGGAAGGGCAATACCGAGGAGTCGCGGATTAGCTGTGCAGCTTGTGGGGCCTCAAATCATCAGAGTGAAGGGTGTAGATACAATCGGTTTATCTGCGGGAGATGTAGGCAGAAAGGTCATCTACGTCGGGTATGTCCAATGCGAAGAGGGGCTCGACAGCCCCTAGATCGTTGTGATACCAACAACATGGCAGCGCATGTGCGGGCAACGAGCGAAGCGGCCATCGCGAGAACCCCTGCGGACCAGTCAGGGGATGATGAAGCGCCGTTGTCAGACGAGGGAGATTGGGAGGCGGTAGAAGACGTCCACCAACTGAGCTTGAACAGTTATAAACCGGTGAGCCTAACCATATGTGTCGATGGAACCAAGTTGGATATGGAAATTGATACGGGGTCGTTAGTGTCATGCATCAGTGGGGAAATGTATTATAAACTGTTCAGACATAGACATTTAAAAAACTCTAAATTGGTATTTAGATTCTATGATGGCACTATAATTAAACCAATGGGGGTAATAACGCCACTAGTTACTTATAAAAATAAGTCGAAACAAATGGAGTTGTTTGTGATAAATGGGGGTACCACGTCTTTGTTAGGTTGACAATGGCTTACAGAATTAGGTATTAAAATACCAATGTATCAAAATATGTTGAACATAAACACAGACAGAACGAATTGTAATAACTCCTGTAATAAAGAATTAACATTATTGCTTCACAGATATAAGGATTTGTTCTCGGAGGGACTGGGCCGTTTCACGGGAGGCAAGGCCCGGTTACGGATACGTGACGGAGCGGTGCCGGTATTTTGCCGCGCACGGCCTGTGCCGTACGCGCTGCGGGAGCGCGTTGAGGCAGAATTAGAGGGTATGCTGCGCGCTGGTGTCGTCGAGCCCGTGGAGAGCTCGGACTGGGCTACCCCACTTGTACCGGTACGTAAGGCTGATGGTGGACTCCGTATCTGTGCTGATTATAAAATAACCTTAAATCCCGTGCTACTGGTTGACAAATATCCGTTACCACGTATTAATGACTTGTTAGTTAAATTAAACGGTGCTAAAATATTCACGAAAATTGATTTAACACAGGCCTATAATCAAATAGAATTAGATGACCCCGACAATTGTACAGTTATTAATACCCACAAGGGTCTTTTTAAGTATAAAAGGTTAGTTTATGGCCTATCCTCGAGCCCAGGTATATTCCAAAGAATTATGGCCAACCTACTCAACGATATCCCAAACGTAGAAGTATTTCTCGACGATATAATTATTGGAACACGCAATATTAGGGAACATTTAGTTACACTGGAAAAAGTTTTAGAGCGATTACATAATAACGGAATGAAACTTAAACAAAATAAATGTGTGTTTATGACTAATGAAGTGAAGTACTTAGGATATATTGTTTCCGACGAGGGTATTAAAGTGGACCCAGAAAAGGTAGAAGGTATAGTAAACATTCCCCGACCAGAAAATATCACCGACTTAAGGGCTTTCCTAGGAACAATAAATTATTATGCTAAATTCGTCAACAACTTGAGCACTGTGCTGGCGCCGTTGTACAGGTTATTAGGGAAGGGAGTGACGTGGAAATGGGACAGGGAATGTGAGGCAGCCTTTAAGAAAATTAAAAATGTTTTAATTAGTGCGGATGTCCTGGCTCATTATGAACCAAACAAACCGTTGTTTTTAACTTGCGACGCGAGCGCGAGAGGCATAGGCGGTGTGCTGAGCCAGATGTGCGAGCAGGATAGCAGCACAGGCGGAGCGCGCGAGCGCCCGGTTGTGTATGTATCGCGCGCACTGAGAAACATTATTCGCAAATCGAGCGGGAGGCATTAGCTATTGTGTTTTGTTTAGAGAAATTACACCAGTATTTATACGGTCGACGTTTTACACTACGCACGGATCACAAACCGTTGGTCACGATTTTTGGCCCTAAACAAGGTATACCATCGATGGCCGCAAGTCGATTACAAAGATGGGCTATAAAGTTGTCAGCCTATACCTATGATATTGAGTACGTCACTTCTAAACAGAACGGGGCGGACGGCTTATCGCGATTGCCAGCTGTGGTTGCGAGTAAACAAAGAAACACAATTCCGGAACAGTCATATTTACATTTCGCACAAAATGCAATGCTATTAGACTATAACGAAATTAAAAAACAGACGAGCCGAGATCAGTTACTAGGCCGAGTTTTAAGATACCTTCGCGACGAATGGCCATCCGATAACGAAATAAAATCGCTCCAGCCTTATTTCAATCGCCGAAAAGAACTTTATGAAGAATTAGGTTGTGTGATGTGGGGCCATAGGGTGGTCGTACCTGAGGTTTGTAGGGGTAAGGTTCTAATTGGTTTACACGAAGCCCACATGGGCATAGTTAAAACGAAAGCTTTTGCTAGGAGCTACATTTGGTGGCCGGGAATGGACGAAGCGATAGAAAACACATGCCGCGCTTGCAGTATCTGTGCTGTAGAAAGTGAATCGCCGCCGCGACATATGCCCTGCCCTTGGCCATGGCCAGATAGACCGTGGGCCCGTATACATGTAGATTTTTTAGGCCCTATTTCGGGGCAGATATTTTTAGTTATGGTTGATGCTAGAACCAAGTGGCTAGAAGTTAGTCAAGTACCTAGTACAGCGGCTAGTCACACAATAAACGTTTTAAGTGACGTGTGCGCACGTTTTGGTTTACCTAAACAAATAGTCTCGGACAACGGGCCACCCTTTACGAGCCATGAGTTTTCACAGTTCCTTAATGCCAATGGCATTGAACACATATTTTCAGCACCATATCACCCTGCCTCAAACGGGGCAACAGAGAATGCAGTACACACAGTGAAAAGGGTGATTAAGAAGGCCATTAGGGAAAATTTAAACATACCCTTATTTATAAATAAATTCCTCCTATATTATAGGAACACGGAACACTGTACTACAGGTGAAACTCCGGCGTCTCTCATGTTCGGCCGCAGGTTGCGTACTAAATTCGACGCCCTGAGACCTAATAGGGACAATAAAGTTAGGGACGCTCAGTGGCGACAACAAAGGTATGGCGCAACTGGGTCACGTCAATTGAATCCGGGGGATGAAGTTTGGTTGCGTCAGTATAGGGGACAGGATAAATGGTTATCAGGGAAAGTAACGGAAAAGATGGGAACCACCGATTACAAAGTAGTAGATGCTTTAGGTAGGGAATCCCATAAACATGTTGATCAGCTAAAGCAACGGATACGGAGTTCATTAATCTGTCCTTCTAGCCCGGAGAGAGTGAAGCCAGAGATGGTGGATGTATCTGGGAATCAGGAAGCGCCCAGGGAATTCGACGACTCAGCCGCCGCAAATACACCTCAGGGTGACGGAGAACAAGAGCATTTTGATGATTGTGTTGAACCAAAACCACAGACTCCTTTGCCTTCTCCTGAGCCGACCCAGTCTCGTCCCATCCGGGCATGTAGAAAGAATAAGCCACCTAGTTATAAGATATGATAAGTACTATTTCCTCTTTTGTTAGTTACGTAAGTTATTAATTGTATAAGTATAGGTATGAGTAAATAAGCTACCTAGCTATCAGTATATTTTGGGTTTTGTTAGTTATGTAAGTTCTTAATTGTATACCTATAATTATAAGGATGTTTAGATTAAGGGTGAAGGTGTGATGTATGTGTGTCTATGTGTGAGTGCGTATGCGCCGAGGCGGCGGTCATGTCAAGGACGGACAGTCCCCAATAAACCACAGTACTAGCCACACGCTTGTTTTACTTAAACACCTCACCCATGATGCGCATATCTATGCACTTTGTGGGCCTGGACACTCGGGCCTCTTCCGCATCGAGGGACGCTCTGATCCTAGCGGCCAGAGCGTCAGCCGCAGGGCCGCTGGTCGCACCGGGGACCTCCAGGATTCGGGCCCCGGTGACCGTGCGCCTCATGCGGAAGCCCCCAGCGGCCCCGAGCTCCTGAAGGTGGGGCAGCACCGCCTGCTTCGCCTTCTCCATGACGGCGTCATACGTCACGCCCTTCTTCTCCGCTTCTGGCTGCAGTGTTATCACCACAGCCTCGGAGTTCGGGGCGCGAAGTCTCGCCGCCATGGCCCGCTTCTTGCGCTCTTGGCGCCTTGCGCGCTTCTTGGCCGTCCTGGCCGCCTTGCCCGCCTTCTTCGCGGCGCCGACGACTGTCCAAGCGCCGCCGGGTTCCTCAGGTGGAGGAGGTGGCGGGCGGGGCCTAGTCACCGCCGCGGCAGCAGGTCCCGCCGGTTTAGCGGCCGGCACCGCCACACCTTTATGCCGCCGTTGCTGCTTGGCCGTCGGGGGCGGTCTCGCGGGCTCCGACGCCACGGCCCCGCGCCCCGCTTGCCCCGATGGACCCGCCTTGGGCACAGAAGCCGCAGCGGCGGCGGCGGCGTAAGACGGCGCCTTTCGCTGCTGGCCAGACGCCGCTAGCGGAGGGCGCAGCACGATGCCCTCCAGCAGGGACAGCTGCTGCTGAATGCGCAGCTGGAACTGCTGCTGCTGCTGTTGCAGCTGCTGCTGGAAAGCAGCCAGTTCCCGCTGCACCAGCGTTAGCAGCTGGCTCTCCGGCTCGACTGGGCCTGGGCCCCCCCTCCCGTCGCCGCCTCCTGGCAGCCACCGCTATTGGGCGCTCTCGCGAGCTCAGCCCGGACTTCGGCCCGGAGCTCGGCCTGGAGCTCAGCCCGGAGCTCGCTCCGGATCCTAGCCACCCTCTTCTCGAGAGAGGCGTCAAAGGCTTCCCGAAGGGACTTCGCGTGTCGTTGGGCCGTCCTCTCCTTTGACGTCTTCTCCCTTTTGCGGCTCATGTCCCGCAGCAGGTTGACTGCCATCTTCTGAAGGGACTCCATGTCGGAGTCCGCTTTGGCACGCCTCTCGCTGCCAGATGGCTCCGAGAGGTCCCTCTCTGAGCCGGCCGCTCCGGGGTAACGCCCCTCCGCGGCAAGCCTGGCGGCTCGCTGAGCGGAGTCTTTGGCCGTTAGCCCCCTCCCCTTTCCGCGGGACTGGCCCGCACCACGGCTGATGGTGGGAATTTTGCTCCTCCCCTCAGAGCCAGAGCCAGACGATCCGTCTTCCCTCCTGGCAGACGCGGAGCGCTTCCGGGAGCGACCCGAGTTTCTCCCATCGCACGCAGCCTCCTCCACTTCCGAGCGTCCGTCATACCTCCTGACGAACTCGGAGCGCCTCGGGGAGAAACCCGAGTTTCTCCCAGAACCGCCAGCCATCTCCTCCGCCTCCGAGCCCTCCGAGCTCCCTCTGGATGCCGCGTCGGACTCCGACCGCGCATCACTCCCTGGTTTTTGAAAAAATTTCGATTTTTGTGTTTCCATTTCTGTTCCCACGAGTAGATATCATGTTTTACTGGCTCAAATACGTGGTTCGCACTAGAGACTAATTTAGCTACCCATTAGTCAAGCTAACAACCTCCCTCACGGTGCGCCGCCGCTTGGAGATTTGGGGTAATTTTTTATAGAGGTTGTCTTCCTCGCGGCCCGGGCGGTTAAGCCAGGACCCTCGTCCCCCATCAAAAGTCAGAAACATGACCTTGGACAATCTCTGGGGCTACGAGACTAACGGTGGCAGAAGGAGGAGCAAGCCTTCCTTCTGCCTGCCCGGCGGCAGTGTGAGTGCACACCGAGCCCGCTCTTACTTCGCCACTGTGCCCTCTGCTACAGCAGAGGGACACGCGTTGAAGCGTTCCTTCAGACAGAACATTCGCAGACGGCCATCGAGGCCCCTTAGGCAGCAAAAACCAAGGGGGACATTGGCCGCCTCCCAGGGTGCACCGTCCCGCAGACTGGCCTTCGCTCCGGACGTATCCGCAAGGGAACTACAGCCTGCGGGCACTCGTGGAGGTTTTCTGTCGTGGCACCCCGATTCCATACACCTTAGATCCCTCAGCTCAACCGAAACTTACAAGTATTTGGGTATGTCGGAAGCGTTAGACATCAATACTGATGACATGAAACAATCGTTGAAGGAGCGCTTCTTTGGCCGCCTGAATAAAGTACTGAATAGTCTTTTGTCAGGCGGAAACAAGGTGCGCGCTTTCAACGGTTGGGTCATGCCAGTATTGATGTATTCTTTCGGCATACTCAAATGGACTCAGACAGAACTTGACGCCCTGGATAGGAGGGTCCGTACACTACTTACCGCAAATCGGATGCATCACCCACGGTCATCGGTGATGAGACTGTATATCCCGCGGAAGTGTGGGGGTCGTGGCTTCTTAAATGCTAAGTCCCTGCACAACCGCGAGGTATGCAGTCTCAGGGAATATTTCCTAGCCGTCGACGTGGGTATGCACCGAGATGTGGTGGCGGTGGACAAGGGCCTCACCCCGCTCTCCTTAGCTAACGAGAACTGGCGCAAACCTTTAGTACTGGATACTAATGACCGCAGGGAAGTATGGCAGGGCAAGGAGCTTCACGGACGCTTTTACCGGGCCTTACATGGGCCCGATGTAGACCTATTAGCGTCCGTATCTTGGCTACGTTTCGGTGATCTCTTCGGGGAAACTGAAGGTTTTGTCTTTGCAATTATGGACGAAGTTATGATGACGAACAATTACCGGAAATACATTGTGAAGGATGGTACGGTTGACATCTGTCGGGCATGCCACCGGTCCGGAGAATCAATCCGACACATTATTTCTGGGTGTTCTCGTCTGGCTAACGGAGACTATTTGCATAGACACAATCTCGTAGCCAGGATTATTCACCAGCAACTTGCTCTTAAATACAATCTTGTAGAATCAGAAGTACCGTACTACAGGTATGTGCCCGACCCAGTTCTCGACAATGGCAGTATCACGTTATATTGGGATCAATCTATCATCACTGACAGGACTACCTATTGTTGCCAATAAACCTGATATAGTGGTGATAGATCGACTAGAGCGTCGCACAATGATTGTTGATATAGCGGTCCCTCATGACGAGAACCTTGTGAAAGCTGAGAAAGATAAGCAGATCAAATATCTTGACTTAGCTCGCGAGGTTGTCGACATGTGGGAAGTGGATAAAGCAATCATTGTGCCGATAGTCGTAACGGCCAATGGCTTAATAGCTAAGAGCCTCGAACAACATCTAAGGAGGCTCTCGTTAGGCAGCTGGATCAAGGGCCAGATCCAGAAAGCAGTACTCCTGGACACGGCGCGCATAGTTAGGAGATTTCTCTCTCAGGAGCCCTGACCACCGGCAGCTTGGACCCTGTTCCCGATGCCGGTGGGCTACTATTTTTTATATTTTTAAATGTTTTTTTTTTAATGTGTTTTTTAAGAAATATTTAAAAATGTTAATAATATGTACATAAATAGATAATAAATGGAATAATAATAAATCATTTATTTTCAGGCATCTTGGCCCATAGACACATACCTTACAGACTAACATCAATATAAAGTAAATACAGTTTATTGTTTGTAAATAAGACTTATGACTAAGTTAGTAGCACTTCCACAGCACTAATTCACTTTGTGCTGTTCTGTGGCACCTATCCGCGGAAGCGACGGAACAAACAGGCATCACACATTAAATGTGGAATTTAGTTTTCGAATGATTGGGTGTATAGCTAAGCTAAAGATCACTGGCCCGAGGGGGTCACCTTGTTGACAGCCAACAGCGGATTCCAAAACGTTGTCCCGAAACAGTAATTTCGATGGTTGTCTATAACACTGCCAGAGAAAACTAAAAATTTGAGGTATTTCTTAGTATTATTCAAATGTTACTTTTTGTGTAGATTTCAAATCTGTATAAACTCTTTCCACAAAAATGCTGGGAAGCCTCGTTATGGAGCCTTTATTCTTTGATGAAATTATTTTCATTATACGTTCAAGTGCCTTTCGTATATTGTACAGAAGCTTGGACATTTCTTTTGAGGCGTCGTTCGTCTTCATAATCATCCGTACTGTACCATATATTTCACGTTAAATAAGTTTTACTGGACATATTTATACAAAAATAAATGAAATATGGTTTTACTCGACACTCTTCACAACAAAGTGTTGTGAAGACACTCTTCAATATCCTAGTGAGTTACTTTACTACTGTAGTAACGGTTTGTTTCGATAGCGCCTGTCTTTGTTACTCATGGTACCGATTTTCTATGGGAAATTGCTAAAAACTTATTAGTCGCTAGCGAGTTCCTACTTTTTGAGTTTTGTACTTGATGACTCTTACTAGCTGTTTTGGTTCTGCAAGTGACCGCTAGAGGCGTTGCCAAATTTAGAAGTCTGCTTCCAAAATGGTCCCCTAGAAAAATTGTTCCTTATAATTTTTATTTTTTTAAATCTTAAAATGAGGGGTCTAATAATTTCAACGAGTAACATGCCGCTCGTGTGTTTGAGCTCTAAGACCGACAACATCGTGATTGTATCACTGAACAAACTCCCCGTGATCGCTGCCTTAGAGACAACAAACAGTTACAATGTGTGTTCATTTTATGATTCCATAAACACATTAGTATTTTAATATTAAAACGAGAGTGTGCACTTGTTTTCTGTTGTTTGGAATATTCGGTAGTTATTTTTGCGTAAGTTTCAAGCTCTGTTTTGACCATATTTTCTCTACGGACAGGAAAATTTCCTTTCCACACCCTCCAGAACATTTGGGTTTGCGGACGGCTAGCAATGGGTAACCGGCCGTCCGGCAGCTGTCCGGACCGAGCCCAAGCTGTTGACGGCACGTACTTTTCCACTTGCGCCTCAAGGAGATGTCAGCAAAACTGCAGGGGTGCAAGGGCCATGGGTTCGCTTCTGAGAGGAAAACCCGGGGTCGTGGAATGCAAGGCAGAGAAGGAACATAGAAGTGGGTTTTAGTCAGTAATAATAATAATAATAATATTCCACAACTATCACACAACGCCGTCTAGTCCCAAGCTAAGCAGAGCTTGTGTTATGGGTACTAGACAACTGATAAACATACTTATATATTTCTAAATACATACATATTATAGATAAATTACACCCAGACACAGAATAAATGATTATGCTCATCACACAAACATTTGTCCTGGGTGGGAATCGAACCCACGACCTTTGGCATAGCAGTCAGGGTCACTAACCACTAGACCATCAGGCCAGTCAAAGTCTGACACGCTCTCCCGCTCTGTTTTGGAGCGGGAAAAGTTATTGGATGATTTCCCACCTAAAAAAAAAGCCCAATACATTAACTCTTTGCTCGCAGTTGTAGTCTTATAGAGCAACTAAAAACAGAATTACTACCTAACTAGCCTTCACGCTAGATATGGAATATGCCTTCACACTAGATATAGCAACTAAAAACAGAATTATTACCTAACTAGCCTTCACGCTAGATATAGCAACTTAAAACAGAATTACTACCTAACTAGCCTTCATGCTAGATATGGAATATGCCTTCACACTAGATATAGCAACTTAAAACAGAATTACTACCTAACTAGCCTTCATGCTAGATATGGAATATGCCTTCACGCTAGATATAGCAACTTAAAACAGAATTACTACCTAACTAGCCTTCACGCTAGATATGGAATATCACGCTAGATATGTGCACCTCCAGCATAGAAAACGCACAACAAGTATTTGGAAACTAACTCGTGTTCAATATTCAATTGTAAATGAAACTATAAAGAAGTTTTTCGTTTAAAAAATTTACTGTAATTAATGTGTTTGTTTGTTGTCATAAGTAAGAAGTCATTAACCCCCGACGAAAACGAGGAGTGTTATAAGTTTGAGGTGTTTATGTGTCTGTGTGTGGCATCGTAGCGTAGCGCCGATTTTGATGCAGTTTTTTTTATTTGAAAGCTGACGTTATTGAGATGGTTCTTAGATACAATTTATGAAGATCTGTTTAGGTGTTCAAGGTCATCAGCTCGTTTGTTAGGTGCAGTATAGATTTGAAACACATAATAAGGGTTTACTTTATATTCAGACGTATGTGTAACTTAATATTAGAAATATTCATGAGTCATGAACATGCTCGAGCCATTGAGCTGGTCTGATGATGGAACCCGATGGTAAATAACCCTGGATTGCCTATTAGTAAATCCATCTAGTTTTGGCTCATTTAGATTCGTCTTAACCTGGTTCTATACATTTCTCATGATGACGCAGACTTGATGGTAGAACTGGGATGTGGCTGATAGAACCCAGAACGTTTTTACTCGAAGTAATGGGCAAACCGATAGACAGAGTCTATGAAGCAAGGAACCTTGGTCTTATTATGGACAAGAACCTTCGTTTCGAAAAGCATGTCGCCGACTTGATAAGAAACTGTTTTTATCGCCTGAAGGTTCTGTATAAAATGAGGCCTTATCTATCTGAAACACTTCGGGAGCAGCTTGTGGAATGTCTGGTTTTGTCCAGATTTAATTATGCAGACACAGTGTACGGCCCGCGCCTACTCGCTCGTACAGACCGGCATATTCAAAGGGTTCAAAACGCGTGTGCTCGGTTTTGTTATAAGATTCCTCCCAGAAGCCACATAACGCCATACCTTAACAAGCACTTTACCCTCAAAATGAAATCGAGACGCAAGCTACACTTGGCATGCCTACTGTTCGGTGTAATTAAGTACCAAAAGCCAGACTACCTCTACAATAAGCTGAGCTGGATCACTATTAGACGTGACTGCGGAAGAAGGCAATGCTCGCAACAACTCTCATCGCAGCCTCATAGTACAGCAACATTTAGAGGCAGTTTTCGTTACGCGGCTAGTAAAATTTGGAATAATTTGCCGCCGCCCATTAGAATAATAAACACGATTAGTACGTTTAGAATACGCTTACGGCAGCTTTTGATCAATGCGCAGCGAAAGTTAAACCTAACTAATTTAAACGTTTCATTGATAATTATAATATACGTGCTAGTTTTTAATTTAAATTGTCTTCAATGAAATTAATAAAAAACAGATTTTACATAGTTACTATAATGTGGGTGGTTGTGTGCCGTTTATCCCCTACAGCTGCCTCGTCTCTTCGCCTATTGCGAGGGATTTTTGACGTGTCTACTATATCACATGCGTTCCCACGTATTTTTTGGAGACCTGTATAAAGCAAAGGATGCGTTAATATATTTTTTTTGTTTAATTTTTGTTTGATTTTATTTTATTTATTTTTTTGCATTTTTTTTTCCTTTTCATTTTGTTATTGCCGTTTCTGTCATGCGATTTGCTTTTATGTTCACGTACCTTACGGACCTGGCCTACTTGCATCATATGCTTGCAATCGGTTTCGGCTTCACCTGTCATCCGCCTTGAATTGTAATAATCGTCTTTTTGGTAACTTGACAAAGTCATTAGGACCTGCAATAAAAAAGTAATATATACATAAAAGTACATACATTACTTACTCGAACATTTACATGGTTATTAGATACTATACATTTGCGATACTTACATTCAATACACATAATTACACTCACTGGGTTTCACTGTTACATATTATTTTTTTATTCATTTTTTTCTGGTTTCACTGACACAATCATAATTTTCTGAACATAATCTCAAATATTTTTATTTATTTTTTTCTTCTAATACCCGAAGTTTACTTCTTTATATACATATTTGGCTGAATTCAACTGGTTTGTTGCGCTCAGCTACCCAAGGCATACTGATATTTGTTACGTAACACGAACTACGGTAAATTGAATCGCTTAGGACCGGTTTTTTTTGTTAGCCGTAAGGACTGTGCGATTGAAATTATGTATAGTATAGTATAGTTTTGATGATGACTTTTTATTCTTAGAATGTGTTTTTTTCCTGTTTCATATATATCTAACACTAAACACCTTACTATTATTTATCATTTACTACATACTAATTTATACCTACATATAATAATATACATATATTTATTTACCTCACACCTAATAACTGATTAACATTCGTAGACTCATAGCAAGGTACAGTTGAAAACCAGCGTCAGGCAACTGCTACGTAGTGGCCTGGCATCATGTTGAACTGGACCCATTTGGCGCAGCCGTGAGACATACCATGTAGATATATTTAAGTTTAAATTTCTATACTAATAATGATTATACAGATAATAATGATTATACTTATAATCATTATTATCTCATTGTGTGTACCTATGTGCCAAATAAACGTAGTTTCTTTCTTTCTTTCTTTCTTTCTAACCCTGGAATGCCTACTAGTAAATCCACCGAGTTTGGGCTCATTAGATTCGTCTTAACCAGTTCTATACATTTCTCATTATGACGAGGACCTGATGATAGAACTGGAAGGTAGTTGATGAAACCCTGGAATGCTTACCAGTAAACCCATCGAGATTGGGCTCATTAGATTCGTCTTAACCAGTTCTATACATTTCTCATTATGACGAGGACCTGACGATAGACCAGGTAGGTAGTTGATGAAACCCTGGAATGCTTACCAGTAATCCCATCGAGACTGCAGGGCTCATTGGATTCGTCCTAACCAGTTCGATACATTTCCCATGATGACGAGGACCAGATGCTAGAACTGGGATGTGGCTGATGGAACCCTGGAATGCCTACTAGTAAATCCATCTAGTTTGGGCTCATTAAATTCATCTTAATCAGTCCTATACATTACTCATGATGACGAGGACCTAATGCTAGAACTGAGAGGTGGCTGATGGAATCCTGGAATGCTTACTAGTAAAACTATTGAGTATGGGCTTATTAGCTTCATCTTAACCAGTCCTATACCTACATTTTTCATGATGACGAGGACCTGGGGGCCAACCATAAAACAGTACTGTTTTAATATTACTTAGGCTTTTCGTACCATGACGCCTTCAAAACAACTTTATTACAATATTAAAACAAGATTGTTTTCTTAGCGATTTTGTGACGTCACTCTTAAAAAGTTCATTCTTTTTGATTCTACTGCGAACGTTGGTTGAGTGCGGACGCGTACTGTGCTGGTTCCCTTACTTTATTTGTGATTGGTTAATGGGTGTAATTTTGAGTTCCTTGTTTCTCTCAAAGTGTTTAAATGGACAGTTCACGCCTTTTGGGCGATCTTAGAGTGAGCCAAATAAATATCGCGATACTACAATTAAAATTTTCGAATCCTAAATTCTCGTGATTGGGTGAGATTCGAACCTGAGATCGCCGGTGCGCGTCAGTGGAAGGGAGTACGTTTGCCGCTGTGCCACCGAATCAGTCATCGGCTACGGCGAAATTATCGACTGCTACGAGTGCTACGACATCGACTACGTCAAAGTATACCGGGGACACCAGTGCTACGAAACTAGCTACGAGTGCTACGACATTGACTACGTCACGCACACCGAGCACCAGTGCTACGAAACTAGCAACCAGTGCTACGTATTAGGGCCGCCGAAATAACTTGTTAGTTTCAAACGTAGAATAACAACATTCTTACATAATTTTTCTACTATGTCATTTCGTCTGCAGCGCTCTCCACCAACGGCACCTAAAACTCAAATAATCCAAACAAAATCGGAATCCGATATCGCCAAGGCAGTAAACGCACCGGATTTTGTTAACATAAACTCGCGTAATAAGCGGCTACGATTAAACGAACCACCGCGTGAAGAAGACCCGATGGATCAATTTGAACAATTCAAAGAAGATTTTAAATCAGACATCAAGGAAATGCTCCTTTTCTGGAAAGTCGACCAGGACGCGAATGCAGCAAAGCAATCTGCAGCGCAAACCGAGTTGATAGCAAGGTTGGTTACTGAAGTGTCTGAACTGAAACTGCAAAACATGCAAATCCAAAACACTAACGCAGTAATTCAAGAGACTAACATTGAAATAAAAAAATCCGTAGAATTCGTCAGCTCTCAATATGATGACCTACGAAACGAAATCAAACGACTGCAACAAGAAAGCATAGAATTCAAGAAGTACTCTGAGTCATTGGAATTGGCTGTCAGAGACCTTCAATATAAGTCCCGATCATCTACCATAGAGGTCCGCAATATACCTACCCAGGAAAAGGAATCGTCAGCAGATCTGTCAAAAATTTTAACGGACATAGCCAACTTAGTGAACCTACCGCTAACTGTTTCTCACTTCCGAGATATATATCGCGCATCAGGGAACCGAGGCACCAACAAACCTATAATTGCTGAATTCACTAACGTCCAAACAAAGTTCGATCTAATCTCACGAATACGAATCTTTAACAATAAAAAAACGAATAAAGAAGACAAATTGAATACGGAATTACTCGGAATACCGGGACAAAAACTGGCGGTATATGTTGACGAACATTTATCTAATACAAACAAAAAGCTCTTCTACCAGGCAAGAGAATTTGCACGTCTAAGGAAATATGCATTCTGCTGGACTTCAAATGGCAAAATTTTTATTCGAAAGCAAGCCGGAGACAAGCAAATTCTCATCAAATCTGACACAACACTAAAAGAGCTCCAGGAATGACTATGCCACAGTTCATCATTAGTAAGCACTACCTTTCTCGTTTGCATTGCTTTAACGCTTGCTGTAGATAATTTATGCTATACTTTTTTTGCTGATAGCTTGTTTTATACTTCGATTTTGCTATTTAATTTAAGTAAAATTATTCATCATAAACTACATTTTTTTTAAACATAAACCACCACAGAAAACACATAAACACAAATTTATTTACATATCTAACTATACCTTTTAATTAACTAATCAAAACAATAATAATTGTTGTCCTATATTGCACTACACTAGTTTCTATTACCTGACATATACCGAGCACTCTGGGGCCCTATATCGTATCATATTATTATAAATCGTTTTTTACAAATGGCTAATACTCTCCAATCTATTATTGCAGCAGACTTGACTTTTAGACAAATTCGAAGTTGCAAAAGCATATAAATGCCCACCGTCAGATTGTTCAAACTACCTAGTAGGAACAAACCATCATATCAAAATATTCCATATAAATATAAGAAGTATAAATAAAAATTTTGATGAACTATTAGTATTGATAAACTTACTCAATGTTAGCTGTGATGTATTGGTGCTCACTGAGTGCTGGCTGAGTAAAGTGGTAAATCTCCCAGTACTTAACGGTTATGCCTCATATTATACACAACGGATGGCCAATCAGAATGACGGTATTGTTATTTACATAAAAGATAACATTAGTTGCACTATTAAAGAACCCAATTTTCTAAATGGAAATTGCCTAACATGTGAAATTACAAATAAACTCGCATTTGCGGCTGTATATCGTTCCCCATCATATAATACCAGGCCTGAGTTCGACAACTTTTTGAATAGCGTAGACAATATCCTCCTATCCTTAAAAAAATACAAAAATATCTGTTTAATTGGGGACACAAATATAGACATTCGACCTATTGGTTTGGAGGAACGTGCTACCGAATACTTAACTCTAAATGCCACGCACGGCCTGTTACCCGCCCACCGAATTAACAGCTGCTTGGACCATGTCATGCTCAAAACGGACAAATCAGCCACTTTACTTGTGATTGAGTCACATGTTACTGACCACCTCCCAATACTATAAACTATTAATAACACACAGCTCTCCAGTAGTTCGTTGCCGGCCTCCAAAATGCCAAAAATAGACTACACTGGTTTAACAACCCATATCGAAGCCCAGGATTTCTCGGAAGTACTGCAAACTAATGATCCTAACTTAGCATCTGACACATTAACTGAAATTTTGCAGACCGCTATAAATAGCCACACAAAAATAGTAACCATCCTTACATCCCTATAAAAGACAGACATATTCGACCTTGGATTACCCCTGGTTTGCTACGGTGCATTCGCCACCATGATAAACTTCACAAAAAGGCAAGAAAAACACCTGACAACCACATAATCCAAACATCTTATAAACGTTATAGAAACTACTGTAATAGTCTACTCAAGAAACTTAAAAAGTTATACGAGCAGAATGAGTTACGCAAAGCAAAAAACGACCCTAAAAAACTGTGGAACAAAATCAAAGAAATAACATACACCAATAGACAAAGTAACCCTCCCTTTGAGTTATTGAGTGCAGTCTCTGATAAACGCGATGCAGCCAATCTCATCTGTAACTACTACTACTTTGCGAATATTGGGCAAAAGTTGGCATCTACGATAAATAACGCAGCCCTCCCCTCACTACCACACTCCACTTCAAGCATGTCCCCACCTAGCTCATTTGTGCTTCTCGAAGTGGATAATGCATAAGTGGACTCTATTATCTCAGGCCTGAAACAAGACTGTGCCACTGGCTGGGACGGTGTTCCTGTCAAACTTATAAAACTATGTCGTCATGTCCTCATACCAATTATTACTCACATAGTAAATTGTTCTTTTACAACAGGTATATTCCCTAATACGTGTAAAAAAGCCGTAATACATCCAATTTATAAGAGTGGGAATAGAGATTGTATAAATAATTACAGACCTATTGCTGTACTTCCGGTTATGTCAAAAATAATGGAGAAAATTATTAACAAACAACTTTTAAATTACCTTAATAAATACAACATAATAGCAAAAAATCAGTACGGCTTCAAAAAAGGTGTATCTACAGAAGACGCAGTGCTAGACCTATCTGAACTTGTAGCCAGGAAACTTGACAGTCAACAAAAGTGCCTGGGTCTGTTCCTTGATTTAACTAAAGCTTTTGATACGGTCTCTGTTCCCACTCTTCTATTCAAGTTATATAGCATCGGCATACGAGGTGTTGTTCACGATCTGTTCAAAAGTTACTTGATAGACCGAAAAATCTGTGTGAAGATAGGAGCACAAACCAGTGCAGATGAGATAATATCATACGGAGTTCCGCAAGGCAGTGTCCTCGGCCCAACACTCTTCCTTATCTACATTAATGATTTGTGCACCCTCAGTCTACCATCTGCTAATATTTTTACATATGCCGACGACACAGCCATTGTAGTACATGGTAGGAGCTGGGCTGAGGTGAAAAACAATGCTGAAAAATCACTGCGAAGTGTCATACAATGGCTAAGCGAAAATCTGCTAACACTGAACCTACAAAAAACAAATTACATTCCGTTTTCTATACATTCTAGTACGAAACCTCCAAACACATACTCAATTAGAGCTCACAGTCATACCTGTCAGAACACCTCCATCTGTTCCTGCCTGCAGCTCCCCTCACAAACATCTGTCAAATATTTGGGCGTGATGATCGATGATGGATTGAAATGGGACAAGCATATAGAGTCTACTTCCAGTAAAGTCAGGAAAACAATTCACCTCTTCAAGTCATTGCGGAACTCTGCTGACTTGGAGACTTTAAAAATGGTCTACTCTGCACTTTGCCAGTCCATCATCGGTTATTGTATTTTGCCTTGGGGTGGATCGGCCAAAACTAAATTCCTTGAGTTGGAGCGTGCACAAAGGGCAGTACTTAAGGTTATGCTTCAAAAACCCTTTCGCTATCCGACTCATCAGCTGTACACCGAGCTCAATCTTTTAACTGTTAGACAGCTATTTCTGCTTAAAACCACTCTCTGGAAGCATAACCCGGTACCACTCCCAAGCGGCCTGGCCGTGTTCCGGTATGATGCTCAGTGTAGCCAGTCTAGAGGAGTTGGGTCGAAATGGCTGTTCTAACGCAAGCAGACCAACCTGGCTCGTACTGATATGGATGTATCGGGGGACTGGTCGCGGAGGGTAGCGGGATCCGAGGCACGGTGCACCGCTGGCCGACCGCAGATAGTTGGGGGCCCAAGTAATGTGCTAGCCACACATGAAAGGCTGCCCCGCCATCTGTCGAAAAATCCCGGAATGCGCCATCGTGCTGGTTGGCGACCAGATGAGAGGGCCCGATGGACATTCTCGGGGGGGCTCGGGCGTCCCCGCAGTCTCCAGACTAGTCCCCTAATGATGTCGTCCTTTCAGTGCGTGCCTGAAGGTTAGCAGCGTGGCTCCCCATTTCACTTCCTTCTCCTCTCCTCTATTCACTCTCAAATTATGAAAAGGAATAGAAAGAGTAAAGTTAAACAGCGGCTGCACTCCCTCTCTCACACAGTGCACCTCTCAAATATACGAGGTCTGCACTCTAATCTCGTTGCAGTCCATTACCACCTGGAGACTGAACAACCAGCTCTACTATTCCTTACGGAGACGCAGATCAGAGGTCCGTCCGACGTGTCGTATCTTTCATACCCAGGGTTTACCTTGGAGCACAACTTCAAACTACACGCGGGCATATGTATGTATGCCCGGGACGACATCTGCTATCGGCGTCTCCGCAATCTTGAAGACTCCAGGTTCTCAACGCTTTGGGCTTTGGTCGACACAGGCCTAGATAAAATAATCTACGCTTGTGTTTACCGCGCGCATAGTGGAGATCAGGAGACGTCCGGGCTTACACAGCATCTAAGTGAGGCGGCAGATGCGGCTCAACAGCGGTACCCTTCCGCCCAATTGGTGTTACTGGGGGACTTTAATGCGCACCACCAAGAGTGGCTTTTCCCATACCAGTGCACAGATCATGCTGGTCGTGAGATGCGGAAGCTAGCGCTGGAATTGAATCTCACCCAGCTGGTCCAGGGGGCAACGAGGGTACCTGATGTGGATTCGCACACAGCCAATTGCTTGGACCTTCTGCTGACCACAGATCCAGACCGCTACTCAGTGATGATATCTTCGCCTTTAGGCAGTTCTGACCACTGTCTGGTTAAATCTGTGTCAATCTACTCCCCGCCCGATCCTAGTCCTAGAGGCACTCGGCGGGTTTGGCGATACAGGTCAGCAGACTGGGATGGCATGCGGTCTTTCTTCGCATGCTACCCTTGGCAGCCCACTTGCTTTTCTTCGAAGGATGCATCGTCGTGCGCTGATGCCGTAACGGATGTGTTGCGACGGGGAATGGAGTATTACATCCCATTCTCTGACGTAGCAATGTCGGATCGAGCTCGACCTTGGTTTGGCGCCAAGTGTTCTCGCGCCGACGCGAAAAAACATGCGGCATACAAAGCTTGGGCCGATGCTCGTATGCGCAAAGCCAGCGACGTGACTCTTAAGAAGAAGGCCTTTAACAGGGCTGCCAAGTCCTGCAAAAAGGTGTTGAGAAAGTCTCGGTTCGACCACATTAGCCGAATAGGGAACAAACTTGCTTCATACCCCGCTGGTAGTAAAGCGTTTTGGTCCCGGGCAAAGTCGGTTGAATCGAACTTCTGCCGTCCCTCACTTCCGCCACTGCTGAGACCCGATGGGACACTGGCCCACACCGCTGAGGAGAAAGCAAACCTATTTGCTTCTCTTTTTGCGGAATCTTCGCGTCTGGACTCCGGTGACGCGCGACCCCCTGTTTCTCCTGATGGGTGCGTGACGAATATGTCGGATATTCGTATCCATCAGAAGGACGTTCGTAGGGTCTTGAGTAACCTTGACGTGAATAAAGCCAGTGGCCCCGACGGGATACCAGCGGTCGTTCTAAAAACTTGTGCGCCTGAATTGTCTCCGATCTTGACTCGCCTATTTCGCCTCTCATATGAGACTGGAAAAGTGCCGATGGCTTGGAAGCAAGCCAACATGCAGCCTGTGCCCAAGAAGGGCAGTAGAGTGACCCGGCAAACTACCGACCCATCTCTGTTACGTCCATCCTCTGTAAGAGTATGGAACGGGTAATTAACAGGAAGCTTCTGGCATACCTGGAAGCTAACGACATCCTCAGCGACCAGCAATACGGCTTTCGTCAAAATCGGTCTACTGGGGACCTTCTTGCGTATGCCATTCACATCTGGAGCGAGGCCATTGAGAAGCATGGGGAAGCGCTTGCCGTGTCCCTTGATATCTCGAAGGCCTTCGATAGGGTCTGGCACGAAAGCCTTCTTGCTAAGCTTCCTTCCTTCGGTCTACCCACTGGTCTGTGTGATTGGATCGCAGACTTCTTGAGGGATCGATTCATCCGAGTGGTAATTGATGGATGCTCGTTCGGTCAAATGGATATTAATGCCGGAGTCCCTCAAGGCTCAGTACTCTCGGCAACACTGTTTTTGCTGCACATAAATGACCTACTTAAACCCGGAACCTTTGAGTATACAGACGACAGCACTGTTGCTGAGAGATATGTGTCTAACGCACGAGCTAGTGGGTCACAGATCCAGTCATTTCGAGAGGCTATGGTTGAACGTCTGAACTCGTCCTTAGCGGCAGTCTCAGAATGGGGCGATGCCAATCTGGTCAAGTTCAATGCGACGAAAACCCAGGCGTGTCTTTTCTCCGCTAAACGGAGCCAATTCCACCCGGCTCCATCTTTCCGGGGTGTAACCGTGTCAATTACCGACCACCTTGAACTTCTTGGGGTAACGCTATCGTCTACCCTTAATTTCGGCTCCTACATCGAGGCAAAAGCCCAACTAGCTGCCAAAAAATTGGGGATCTTAGCAAAGGTGAGACGGTATTTAACGCCGGAACAGCTGCTCAACCTCTATCAAGCGCAAGTTCGATCGTGTATGGAGTACTGCTCTCATCTTTGGGATGGGTCAGCCAAATACCAGCTAGATGCACTAGAGTCTATTGAAAAGCGTGCCAAGAAGATCATAGGCAATGATGCTCTTGTGAAGTCAAAACTCCAAAGTCTTGAGCATCGACGCCGAGTTGCTAGCCTGTCTGTTTTCTATCGTTTACACTTCGGGGAGTGTGCTCTAGAGTTACACAATTTAATTCCGCCAAGTCCGTTCCATAATCGGACCACAAGACGTACGGCGTTGCGCCACCGGTACATGGTGGACATCCCACCTATACGTACAAAACGTTTTGGGAGTACATTCATTATGCGTACAGCTAAGGAATGGAATTCCCTGCCGGAGTCTTTGTTTCCTTATAGCTATAACCTAGGGGTCTTTAAGTCAAGAGTGAATAGATTGCTTCTAGGCAAGCGTGCTCCATCGTCGGCCACATCATCGCTTACCATCAGGTGAGATTGTGGTCAAACGTGAGCCTATCCATTATATAAAAAAAAAAAAAATAATAACTCCCAGATTCAAATAAACGGGGTCAAAGAATAATTTGCCCAACTCCGACTCATAGAACCACCTTTGCCAGAAGACAGCTGTATGTGTTGAGTTCTCTGGTCTACAGAAATATTAATAAGATCACACAAATAGTGAGGTTATGCAAGCGTGAAGTAAAAACTAAGGTGCAGAACATGTTGCATCTCCTGAACTACGCTCAAACTGAGAAACTACTAATCGGTCCCTCATAATTTTCAACATTACGCACAACACGCGTAACACAATCATGAGTCACCGATATCTTTAGTCTGGTGGAAGACACTTGGCTTGTTCCCACTTAAACACACTCTTTCGATACTACCACATTCAAACCCACACACCCTCATACCCACACACACTCACACATCACAAACACGATTCTCAATCACACACACATAAGCAACTCAACAGTCATTTTACTTTTAATTTTAATTTAGTTTAACTTTTATTTTTCTTTAATTCTTTTTAATATGTACTTTCATTAGTCCAATATCAGCTTACCAACTCTATAAAATCTTTTAAAAGGGTTTATAGTGTCCAAGTAGCAGTAGAATACTGGCTCCTAAGTCACAGGTATCCCTAGTTTAGGAGTCAGGGTGTCAACTTTTGTGCGCTTTTATTTGTTGTAACTTAACTGATATTTATCATGTTGCAAGGATTTGTGTCAATAAAGTATTATTATTATTATTATTATTATATATTTTTTTTAGTTTTATCATTCTTTTATTTTAGAAGTTAGAGGGGGGGGATACACATTTTACCACTTTGGAAGTGTCTCTCGCGCAAACTATTCAATTTAGAAAAAATTGATATTAGAAACCTCAATATTATTTTTGAAGACCTATCCACAGATATCACACACGTATGGGTATGATGAAAAAAAAAATTTTTGAGTTTCAGTACTAAGTATGGGGACCCCCAAAATTTGTTGCTTTTTTCTATTTTTGTGTGAAAATCTTAAAGCGGTTCACAGAATACATCTACTTACTAAGTTTCAACAGTATAGCTCTTATAGTTTCGGAAAAAAGTGGCTGTGACATACGGACGGACACAGACAGACAGACATGACGAATCTATAAGGGTTCCGTTTTTTCCCATTTGGCTACGAAACCCTAAAAAGGGGAGGGGATGTATCGAACTGATCTGATGATGAAACCAGAAGGTAAATTAATGTAATCTAACCGTGTTTGGGATTATTAGAATCGTTATGAGATGAATGAGAGAAGTTTAGCTGAAAGGTACTTTTTAGTGGTGATACGATAACTAAAAAGTGTAAAATAAAAAAAAATCACAAAAAAAAAATAACCGACTTCAATTTTTAAAGTCGGTGTTTAAATAACGAAAGGACTAACTAACACTGACTTCCGAAATTAAAGTTATTTTGTACTTTTCAGTGAACACTGAAGTTGGTTATATTTTTTTTTGTAAAAAGTTTTTTTATTTCTCACAAACATAGTAAAAATGTCTTATAACTTTTTTTTTGTTATTCGGAAAAATCTTTGAAAATCCCGCCGGGAATTAACCTATTTTAGGTAAGTTTGTGTTAATAAAAATGCATGTATTAAATAAATTTAATAGCACTTTAACTAGCAGGTTGGGTGATTGGAACCTTGCAGAAAACAATGGTAATATTTTGTATAAAAATTTTTTTTCAGTAGTTCAAAAGGAGTTTAATCAGACGTTTGAGAAAAAAACTAAAACTATCTGCCCTAAGTTTAGATTTAGTGACTGGGCAACTAAAGGAATCAGAATAAGTAGGGAAAGACTTTTCGAGTTGTATGGCCTTAAGCCTATTATTAACACTGAAACTTTTAATAAATATGTTGCTACTTATTCTAAAATGTTTAAAAATACTTGTAAGGCAGCTAAGGCCTTATACATCAGCAACAAAGTTAAAACAGCAGATAATAAAATAAAAACGGTTTGGAATATAATAAATAATGAAACCAACAGAAACAAAAGAAATAATAATGATTACACATTGGAGACTCATCATGGTCTTATTAGCGATAACAAACTAGTTGCAGAAGAATTTGTAAATTTCTTTACCAGTATTCCAATTAAAACTACTGAAGCCCTAAATTCGTCGCCATCGCATGCTTTTGGTTTATTACAGGCGAACGTTGCAGCCTGTTCGACTGAATTTAACTTTAAACATATAAACCCCATAACAGTAATAAAAGCTTTTAAAGAAATCAAGATTAAATTGACAGAAGATCTATGGGGTATGTCTATCAAAGTTTGTACCTCAATTATTGAGACTGTAGCGCCGTACTTAGCGTTAATATTTAATTTGTGTATAGATCAAGGAGTCTTTCCGGATCTAATGAAATATAGTAAAGTGATACCACTTTTTAAATCCGGAGACAGTAAAGACACTAATAATTATAGGCCGGTGTCCGTTTTGCCGGTTTTTAGCAAGATATTTGAAAAGGTGATGTTAAATCAAATGCTTAATCATTTTAACACCAATAACATCTTACACGATAAACAGTATGGTTTCACCAAAGGGCGTTGTACAACTGACGCTGGTGTCTCCTTACTAAAACACATTTTTAATGCGTGGGAGGAGGCACAAGATGCTATAGGCATCTTCTGCGACCTGTCTAAGGCGTTTGATTGTGTGGTTCATGAAACATTACTCCTGAAACTGGAGCATTACGGACTAGGCAAAGCAGCGTTAAGCTTATTAAAATCGTATTTGAATGACAGACAGCAACTAGTTTAAATAAACGGTGTCAATTCGTCGGGATTAAATGTGAAAATGGGGGTACCCCAAGGTTCAATTTTAGGTCCTTTTTTATTTTTAGTTTATATTAATGATTTACCCTATTTGCTGAAAAATAAACTTAATATGGTGTTGTTTGCTGACGACACTTCTTTGATTTTTAAGATAAATAGAAGGACTAATAATCTTGACGATGAAAATAACGCTTTATTGCAGGTCCAAAACTGGTTCACTGCTAATAATCTAGTTCTAAATGGGAAAAAAACTAAATGCATAAGATTTTCCTTACCAAATGTCATAAGTAGTGATTGCGACATAGTATTGAACAATGAGAAACTAGAATTTGTTGATAAAACAGTTTTCTTGGGGATTACGCTTGACTCTAGGCTACAATGGGGTCCTCACTTAACATCTCTTGCAGGACGGCTTAGCTCGGCTGCATATGCTGTTAGAAAAATCCGCCAATTTACGGATGTTGATACCGCTAGACTAGTCTATTTTAGTTATTTTCATAGTGTCATGTCGTACGGTATCTTACTATGGGGACGGGCTGCAGACATCGAGTCAATCTTTATATTACAGAAAAGAGCCATCAGAGCTATTTACAATCTCCGCCGGTGCGATTCTTTAAGGGAACTGTTTAAAGATATTAACATAATGACGGTACCTTGTCAATATATCTATGAAAACATCATGTATGTTAGAAAAAATCTTCATCTTTTTAGCAAAAGAGGCGATAGACATAATTATGTTACAAGAAATAGGGATCAATTAGTTCAACCAGGTTTCAGACTGGCTAAAGTGGCCTCTTCTTTCATGGGGTACTGTTTGAAATGTTATAATAAAATACCACCCCAAATATTAGAACTCAATGAAACGAAATTTAAATCTTGTATTAAACGCACACTATGCAGGCAAGCATATTATAAGTTGGAGGATTATATTCAAGATAAAAATGCTTGGCTCAATGCTGGTCCAGCTCCACTACCACTAGGGCGTACTAATTAGTTGATTAGTTGGAAACTAATATTATTATTTTTAATTTGAAAGACACAATTGCATTGTATAATGTAGAAGCACTTTTTCCAAGTTTGTGAATGTGAAGCACCATGGAGCATTTTTATTAGGTTACAACTTTTTTTTTTTGACATTACGAGCATGGTAGTTGAGAGTTTGTCATGCTCACTCAAATGTCTCGCTGTTGGTGGCACGTGTTATTGGGTCGTTCAGTTCCCTTCAAAATGGTTGAGCTGAGTGGGGCTGATGCACGCGTCATGCTCGTGAACGGGTGCCGTCAGATGGGACTGGTCATCTCTTAGCTGCCAGTGGCTTAATTCAGTTTCTATCTTTTAATTATTTTACATTTTTTATTTCATTATCGACATTGTGCTCACATGATAGAAGCAACAAGTAATATGTAACCAAGCATTATATGTAACACATAATATGATTTAAAAGAGTGTCCATGGAGTTTCTTGCACGTTCTTCTCCATAGAGACCTACTCTTTGGAACGTGCAATTTAGCTTCACTTTTCTTGGACTGACCGACATTTGACTATTCAAAAGTGCCTGTAAATGGTCTATTTGAAATAAATGTTTTGATTTGATTTGATTTGATTTGATTTGAACGATGATAATTTATTTATTTAAAAGTTTTACTTAATCTAACACAAAAGCATAAGCATTAGTAGAGAACTATAGACTGATGCCCGAAGAAAACAAACTAAAGAGCGAGACAGATGCACGAGCACTTGAGTGCGTGACGAGCATTCAGTGCTTACGGCGTGACGATATGTTTGCGCGTCTCCCTCAGCACGAGAACTGTTAGCGTGACGCCCTGGCGACACTTGCTGCTCAGTCTGTCAGCCACTTAAGAATACCTGGCTTACAGGTCACAGCTCGGATTAATAGACAGATTCAAGCCTTGTACAAAACGTAATAACCTGTTGACCGCAATAACTTGAATCTAATAAACATTGATTGCAACTTTTTTGTACGCAATAGGTAAGAAAATAAAATTTGTGTGAGTATGCGTCAAATAACTTTATAATTACTTGTCTTTGAAACATAAAATTACAAGTGTTTGTCTTGGTATGGCTATATAATTAGGAGGGATGAAATGCATATCACTAAAAGATTTTTAGTATGCATGTGGATGGATAAAGTGAGAGAGGGACGCCAAAGAAAAAACGGATGGATTGTATGAGAAGTGATATAAACGAAAAGGGAGTTAGTGATAACCTGATGGGTGACAGAGCAGAAGTAACAAGTAACAAGGGACAAGGGCAGGAAGATGATGATGATGAAAGTGAGTTTGTGATGGCAACTAATGTTTGGGATAAATACTAAGGTTCAAATTCGAGGACCCTGAACAAAAATTCTTAGATTCATGAACTGCATCCTCCTGCAGGCCGGAGACAAGAGGAACATGCTTTTGATTATTTATTGATATAAGATAACGTAAAACTAAAATACAAATTATACATATATTATTTAGAGTCACTAAGATATCAGAATCTGTTCTTACTTAGTCATAGCTGATAGGAAAATACAAAAATAATAGACAAAATATAAAAATAACCTGACTTAAAAACTATATTAAGAGTAAACTTAAATAACCTTTGCTTATACCAATAAATTCGTTACAAAAAAGCAAACTTAAAAAATAATTCTTACTGTATCATTAAGGTAACCTATTATTGTATGATGATGAATGTTTCTGTCGGCTAATACTAAATTAGTAACCGTCAGATTGTATACGTAATGGTGATGGTAGAGGTGAACGTGCACTCTTCAATGGATTCAAATCTCGCGCTCGTCCCGAACAAGCTCCGTTGTTCAGACAACAGTGGAATCACACGTCGACTCCACTCCTTTCCCCACAGTAACGGTCACTTTAGGTTGCCCCTTCACCACCGACGCTACAAGCTGGAAGTTGAAGTCCTTATAGACAGAAACCTCACATCTGTCACCCTCGTGATCTGCTGTGCACTGGCAGACTGGCTCCCTAGCCTCGTTCAGCGAACAAGTGCCGCCGTTTAGACAGAACTGATGGCATGCGTTGACTGTCCCGTCCCCAGAGTTACCGGCATCACAGCTGAAACAATGAAAATGTTCGAAAATAGTAACACAATAAACAGACACGACAGTACAAGGTAACTATAATTTATAATTAATTATAGTAAGTATTAAAACTTTTTGCCAAAAATTAACCCGTGAGAAGGCGCGCTATGAGCAATTTACTCACAAAAAAATTTAAAGCAAATTTTTTTGGTGATACCGATGCCCTAATGTCTCAAGCGCCTAGGTACCTTCCTAACTATTCATCCTCACCCCCGTGACGCAACTCTCGTGCCGGTCAGTTCTGTTGCGACCGCGCAGCTAAGTGTTTCTGGAGGCCGCGTACCATCGTGCGGTAATTCGCTCATCACGCGCCCATCCGTGTAAGTATTTATATTTCCATTAAAAAAGTATAATTGTGTTTTCTAGATTATATTATTTTATTAATTTATATTAAATTGGTTAATTATTATCTAAATACTCTATAGTAATATTTTAATATTAATGTTTTTTGTTTTTAGCTACAACACACATATAAAATGGGCGACCGACGGAGGCCAATGCCAAGTTCCATTTTTGGTTTCGGTGAAGATATCTTATCATATGTACCAAAGATGAAAACCAAGAAAATTGTCCTTATGCTATCATCTCTTCGCAATGACGATAAAATAGACCAAGAAACAGGAAATGAAGCTAAACCCGAGATTATCACATTTTACAATTCCACAAAAGGAGGAGTGGATGTAGTAGACCACAAGAAAGAGGATTATTCCGTTGCCAGAATTACTTCACGATGGCCAATGGGCTTATTTTTTTCCATTTTGAACATAGCTGGAATCAATGCCCAAATAATATACAAAGCTAACACCAAAACTTTGATTGAAAGACGTGCATTCCTAAAAGAAGTGGCGCTTGAGCTGATGCAACCACATATTTCATGCCGAATTTGCATGGAGAACATATCGTCAGATCTCAAGTTTCTAATGAAGCGATTTGTGTCGGCTCTTAGACCTATTTCAGAGCCTAGGCTAAGCGGATTCTGTTCTATATGTCCTAGAAGTAGGAATAGACGGTCAAAAAAAGCTTGCATTTTGTGCAAGCAATTACTCTGCGTCGAACATATCACATAGATGTGTTTAATGTGTTTCGAGAGGCACACTTGACCAGATCTCATGGAAGAGTTATTTTTTTAAGTTTTTGATATGTAAGATTTTTTATTGTGATTTATATGAAGACTGTCAAAATTAGAAAAAAATTAGTTGATTTGTTATTTGTTTCAGAAGTTGCATTTATGTTTCATAGTTTTAATAAAAACACTTATTTTCTTACTTATCAAACCTAGTTTTATTCATATAAATCCCTTATAAGTCAATAAGTACTTTAAAAGTAGAAATATGAGCATTTAAAGTAGTGTGAGTAATTTGCTCGCGCGCGCCTCTCCATGTAACAAACAGAGTCGCGCCTTCTCACGGGTTAAAAAAAGGGTTGAAAAATGTAGTGAAACGCACATCAGTGGCCGGTCATAACTACTGCAATGCCGCTCTCAATATCAAAGTGTTACCAATTGCATTTACATTACTTTAACAAGTTCTGTTTCTAATCCTTCGTGACAAGGTTTTTTTTTGAGGTTGGAAATCATCAACTGGCTTCTTCTGCTTTATAGAAGGACGAAAGACTGTGTCAGACCTTACTGACTAAAGGCCACCAGTATCCGTCAGTTGCCTTTGCGGTCCAGGACCACTGTAACTCTTTTAATAATTCCTGCGGATCTAGCGGCGTCGACCCTGCTGGGCCCCCTACGGTTTTGCTGACATCTGTTTGCTGTGCGCGCGGAACACTACACGCCGACGATGATGCGCGTACGAGCCCAGGCTTCGGGCTGCTACTGACAAGTTCCACATAATAAAAATCATAAATAATATGCATGACCCGGGGACCGAGTCTACAACCTCATATTTAGAGGTAGAGCTTCTGACTACTAGACCAACGAGACACTCGGAACGTGACGACATGAAATTATTGTTGGAACAACAGACGACTGTGTCACTAGTTAGTTCCGTTTAGTTAGTCGGCCAACACTTTTACTAAACACACAATTCTATCTTACACTAGCTTTTGCCCACGACTTCGTCCGCGTACATAAAATATAGCCTTTGTCACTCAGAAATAAAGCAGCTTTCTATCGGTGATAAAATTTTAGCAATCGGACCAGTACTTTGTTTGTTTTTTTTGTTTTTATGTTTTTTTTTTTTGTTTGAAGAGATTACGTCCTACAAACAAAAAAAAAAAACATAAAAACAAAAAAACAAACTACTTCTTTATTATATTAGTGTCGATAAAGTTGTAACACCCACTACGAGTGAACGAACGTTATATACGGCAAACTTTAGAATTATGTTACTTTTACTTTTTCTTTGACAAATCTCGTCGCATCTGCCGAGTGCACGATCAGCGTCCAGCGTAGGGCGCTCTATATAACTAGTGTACAGTGAGAAGAACAAGTTTTACCTGTTGTCCTGATAGGCAGGAAGCTCGCATCTTCCACCATCGTAACCTGCTGTGCACTGGCAGGCCGGTTCGTCTTCTTCGTTTAAGGTGCAGACACCGCCGTTTAAACAGTGCTTATGGCACGCGTTTTCTTCGCACCTTTCCCCGGAGTAACCGGGCATACAGCTGAAATAACGAAGACATAAAAGAGTTACTCTATAACCATGAAAACTGAAACGTAATTCTTAGTCTTGATGATCGGTCAGTCACCATCAACGATTGCATCACTGCTTACCATCAGGTGGGATCGCAGTCAAGCACTGGTTTATATCATTTTTTTTTTTAAGTTAAAGATAGTGATTTATATTATAGTAGTTATATAGGAACTGTATTTTACAATTTCTAGTAGTTTTGTCGTGTCTGCATCGTTGTGTTTTGCCAAAACATCCTGGACTAGTAAATTACACCTATTGTAACTTAAACTATAAATCTGTAGGACTCTGTTTAAATGGTTATATAAATAAGGTCTTGGAAATATATAAAACCGATTCGCAAAAGCATGTTTAGTCCAAGAGTTAGCACAAACCAGATCTTTTCTTGTCCTATCTTAAAGTAGCTATTGGATTAAAATAAAGTTCAATGTGTCTTAACACAAAAATGTAGTTTAAAATAAATAATTGTCGTACTGATGGAAAAAAGAAACTTTGATCAGTTATAATTCGTTCTACCGTTACCGCTTGTTTGGTAACTTGGTTTAGGTTTCTAGTTTAATTTATACACAACAAAGTTGTAGGGCGTTGAAAATGGCCTGAACTCCGAATTGTTTCGAGAAAAGCATGGTACGGCTGTGCCGCTTTTTTGCTCGCCTTGGCCCCAAATACAACCACTTCCATGGGTGTTCAGGGTAATATTATGATTTACCTGCATTTAGGTTGGCCCTCGGTGCTGACACTACAATTTCCTTGGAAACAATAGTCTTTACAGATGGACACGTCGCATCTTTCACCGTCGTAACCTGCTGAGCACTCACAAGCCGGCTGCCCCTTCTCGTTCAGAGCACACACACCATTGTTTGAACACCAATTACTGCACGCGTTCACTTCGCATCTGTCACCAGCGTATCCGGGTTTACAGCTGAAATAACGACGGTACAAAAGAATTACTCAATAATCAAGAGAACCAACAATTATTTGTGAGTAGCTGTAACAGATGCACGAGGTGCGCGACCACTGCGCTGTTTCAGGTGCTCTATAAGTATATCTTAGACCACACTGACGTCGGAGAGGGGACTCGGTCTACAACTCACTTTCACCAAGTGTGCTGATGAATAAGAGTAATATTTAGTTTCATCATACGCAGGCTCAAGGGTTAAAGTGCTTTAGCTACGATGATAGCTAACGACATCAACCTGTAGTGTGACCTGTCTGAGGCGGCTCCGGTCCTACTCGTACCTTCTGTTACCACTTGCGCCGGCAGCATTCCTGGCAGTGGCGGATTAGCTATGTAGCAAGAGTAGCAAATGCTACAGGCCCCGCGCATTACGGGATCCCACACTTGAACGTAGAAAAAAACTAGTCATTGTGACTTATTTATACTACATGAAATCCAAACAGCCGATTGCATTGGATGTCTACTGAATACATCTCTTAAAACTCCTCCTTCGTTGCACTTTTCACGCAACTGATCTTAAAACCCACGGGGTTATTGGTATCCATTGTACTTTTCACACAGACACAAAATATGAGGCCCTAAAAGTAAAGCATTGTTCAAGCTTAATCTTAATAGGGTATAAAATAAGCTTGATAGTGGCTACATATATTAAAATTAACATTCTTTAACCAGAGTCTTCGCCTGCGTGAAAATTAGAATTTCTGCCCAGAAAATGTAAATGACCTTCGTAAAAAGTATTTAAATATTTTATGTTCTTCAAGGTCCATGTCTATCTTTACACTAAAATTTATCATAATTGGTTCCCGTAAACTCTAGTAGAGTGGATTCATCCCGGTCTTATTGACCAACGATCCCGAGTCCAGATCACATGTCAATACAGTTTTAAATCAGGGCTATGAAATGTGATCAAACTTCAATGCCTCCATAAGCGGTACCTGTGAGAGAATAAGTGATCAAAACTATCAGGAAGCTAATGGACAAAAAGCACCTGACTTGGGCTTAATCATTCGACAAACCAGTGTCTCATGACATGTTACGGGTGTAACAGATCGTACACTTTTAACCAGTAATGTAATAATTATTGTTAAGGGAAGTGCATTCTTTTTATAACTTAATTAACTACCTTTTAGCCTATTGTAAGTTGACATTGATTTTAGTTTTTGAAAAGCTTTATAAATATCGCGAAAATCAGCCGCAAGTACCGTAACGAGCGTGACGTAAATTTTATTCAAGTTACGCCCTTTACGGTACTTCTATATAAAAAGCTTTTAAAAAGATTAAATTAATGTAATTGTCTTGGCACAAAATATTATATTTTATTTATTTTAATAAAAAAAAGCTCTAGGCCCCGCGCAGCTCAACCATTTTGAAGGGAACCGAATGATCCCCGCGCCGCCAGCAGTGAGACATTTGAGTGAGCAAGATAAACTCTCAACTGCACTGCTCGTTTCCCTTCTCCGTGTGAGAAGAGGCCTCTGCCGTCCAGTGGCGCGATAACGGACAGGCATTATCTTTACATGTACATAATTGTATTCTTCTGTACATGTCTATGTCACTGAACTCTTTCTAATCAGCTAGACTTTAATTGGTTTGATGAAAATATCGTTGTGATATTCTGGATGGCTTAAAGTTTACTATTGGACCTGGTAAGGCGATATTTGTTGGGTAGCGGACCCGTTATTAACATTTTTTTTATCTATACAGTGAATTCCATGCATAATAAGATTTACCTGCATTGAGGTTGGCCCTCAGCACCGACACTACAGTTTCCTTGTAAACAATAGTCTTTACAGATGGACACGTCGCATCTTTCACCGTCGTAACCTGCTGTGCACTCACAAGCCGGCTCCCCCTTCTCGTTCAGAGCACACACACCATTGTTTGAACACCGATTACTGCACGCGTTCACTTCGCATCTGTCACCAGCGTATCCGGGTTTACAGCTGAAATAACGACGGTACAAAAGAGTTACTCAATAATCAAGAAAGCTAACAATTATTTGTGAGTAGCTGTAACAGATGCACGAGGTGCGCGACCACTGCGCTGTTTCAGGTGCTCTATAAGTATATCTTAGACCACACTGACGTCGGTGAGGGGACTCGGTCTACAACTCACTCTCAGCAAGTGTGTTATTACTTTTGTTCTTCTGCACCTGAGTAGAACATTGAAGTCATCATCATCATCAGCCTTTTTAATGTTCCCACTACTGGGTCTCAGGCCTCCTCTCTAAGAGGGGGAATGGGCCGTAATCCACCATGGGTTGGTAAATGTCACATGTATTCGAATTTTTGGTTCTAGGACATGTCAGGTTTCCTCACGATGTTAAATTACACAAAGTAATGCGTCTGGCTAGGTTCGAACCCGCGACCTACAACTCGTAAGTGGGGGCAGTTACCCCTCGGCCGCCACTGCTCTATGGATATTGAATTCCTTTATACAATTCGACTGATTTCTTTTTATTTCTACACATACACACTTCTAACAAAAGAAAGACAAATCAAATCATTATAAACATTTGTTCGAAGGTTCTGCTTATTTCAAAAGAAACTTCCAGCAGACCTGCTGAATAAGAGATTTTTTAGGCGAGAAATCACCCAATGACTTATCTCACTCTAGGGCAGAGCGGGAGGGCGTGTTACACTTTAACTGACTAAAACCCACTCCTATGTTCCTTATTATTCTTGCGTTCCAGAACTCCGGTATATACACATATCTATAGTAGCTTTATTTTGATGTTTATAGAGTTTGGGTAACAATAGAATCTAGAACAATAGACCGCTAGTTAGTTATAAAATGTATTATCTATACAACGAACTCCATGGGTAACACGGTATATATTTACCTGCATTGAGGTTGGCCCTCAGCACCGACACTACAGTTTCCTCGGAAACAATAGTCTTTACAGATGGACACTTCGCATCTTTCACCATTGTAACCTGCTGTGCACTGGCAGGCCGGCTTACCCTCTTCGTTCAATGAACAAACACCGCCGTTTAAACAGTGCTTATGGCACGCGTTTAGTTCGCACCTCTCCCCAGAGTATTCGGCTTTACAACTGAAATAATGAAGATAAGAAACAGCGTTACTCAGCCGACCAACAGATATTGTGACTAGTTGTAACACGCAAACGAGGTGCGCGACAACTGCGCGTCACTAAACATGATTCACAATCAAATAAAATGTTCATTCGATCAACAATAAGGAACTTTAGTATATTTCAGGGGTTGCAAGTACTTATGAAACTGAACCTATATGTTTATTAACCCTAAATCCTTAAAAATAATCAGCCTTTTCTTACATTTTGCCAATTAATACAAACATAAACTGTATTCGTAGGTATTCGTAGAAAAGGGCTGATCCTGTAGTAAAAGTTGCGTTCGCTTGGGGTTTAATGAATTAAGTATCTGTCCCACAGTTCTCAAGACACATTAAACATTGATAATATGTGTTCATTTTTTATAGGTGGGAAATCATCCAATGACATCTCCCGCTCCAAGGCGGAGTGGGAGAGGGAGTCAGATTTTTACTGATTAAAACTCACTCGTACATTCCTTCGTTGGCTTGTATTCCAGGGCCGGGTTTTCCTTTCGGAAGCGAACCCATGGGCCCAGTAGGCTTCAACCCTGCTGGGCCCCTACGGTTTGCTGACATCTCCTTGAGATTGCGCGTGGAACATTACGCGCCGTCAACGACTTGGGCTCGGTTCGGTCGACTTCTGGACGGTCAGACGGCGAGCTACCCATTGCTCGCCGTCCGCAAGCCCGCGAAAGTATCGTGTGTGTTAGACGCGCGTCACTGTTTCAGGAATTCTAACTTTACATTTCGAAGCTGGTGAGGACATGGATGCTTGAGGATCTGTTACCGTTAGACATGTAACATTTGTAGGCGTCGTTTAACTTGCCGTCAGTGAAAAACGTTAAGGTCAGCTCACACCGAGACTGGAAGTGATGCTGCGTGAATTATAATTATTAGAGTTAGTACACAACAACATATACGTATCACATAAGAGAATCTGAATAAACCCCGCGGCTTCGCTTTCTTCAAGCATCGTGAGCTGACCCCGAATATCTGTGCGATGAACACGCTTTACCTGCATGTAGGTTGTCCCTCAGCACTGACGCTACACTCTCCTTGAATGCAGTAGTTTTGACAGACTGGTGCTGGAGACTCACTCTTCGAGTCATTCGGAATCAGACCCTGGAGAGCATCGCAGCTGTTTATCCCCTGAATTTGTTCCTTTATCGTGTAGTTGGCTGCTATACGATTACAATAGAAACGGTATGTGCTAGACGTTGAGGTTAGTTTTGTTGCCACAGTTTGTGTTGAATACTTCGGTAATCGCCAAATTCCCTGTTCATTATAGTTCTGCCAGTATATAAAGTCTTTTGACACGGCCAATGAAAATGCATAAACAGTGTTTCTTACAATATATAGTGTTGTTCTGTTCTTTCCATTAAAGTTTGCACTTTCAATAGACCATGATCCACCACTATGTGTTTGCTCAGTCCAGTACATTTTTCTTGTTTGTTGATCGATGGCCAAGCTTAGTCGCCACGCAACAGTACCTGATATTAAAACTTCTCTCTCGGAGCCATCTAACCGAGCCCTCTCTATCTCGTCGTCTGTGGTCCAGTAAATATACCTGTAATTTGTAAACATCCATCAATATTAACAAAATTCAAGAGGAATTCGGCTGAGTCATAAACCTACACACAAGGGCAAACAGCGGAACATAAATTGATACTTTATTTTCAAGTACAATTTAATTTTATAATCTTGAAAAATTTAACAATCTTTTCTTAACTAGCTTTTTCCCGCGACTTCGTCTGAATAAATGTCGGTTATTGCGGACGTATATCATTTCTTGGGTTTCAAGCTTACTCTGTTCCAAATATCATCAAAATCAGTTCAGTAGTTAAAGCGTGAAAGCGTAACAGACAGACATAATTATTTTAACATTTAACCGGACGCGCTGAGAGAGACGCCATTGGCAACACTTCCCTAACAATCCAAGCGTGTCACCTTCCACACACCACTATCTGCCTGTCAGTCCACGAAGTGATGGTTTACCAGTCGACATGTTTATCTGTTAAACTTTGTAAAATACTGTAACATTTTTTTTTTACTGGCCTTTACTGTCGAATGGTGCAGCAATCGGACTTGTATTTTCAGAGATTACCTCCTACATAGAAAAAATATAATATCTGAATAAATTAAATGGGCTATCCAACTGATAAAGAATTTTTCTGTTCGTACCCGTGCATCCTGAGATTAGTGCATTCAAACTAACTTACACTTCACTTTTATGATATTACTAGCTTCTGCCAGTGGCTTCGTTCGCGTGAACGTTGTTTATAGCGGACGCGAAGTCGAAGACGGATAAAAAGTAGCCTATGTCCATCCTTGAGTTTGAAGCTATCTCCGTAACAAATTTCGTAAAAATCGGTTTAGTAATTTAACCATGAAAGTGTAACAGACAGACAGACAGTTACTTTCACATTTATAATATAATAAGTGGAGCTTCTCTAAGAGTGGGTCTTAAAATGTACATGGATAAAACCAAAATCATGATTAACAACCATGTAGCGCCCATTCCTATCAAGGTCGGAGACTCTACACTCGAAGTTGTGGACGATTACGTCTACCTCGGACAGACAGTCCAGTTCGGTAGGTCTAACTTCGAGAAAGAGGTCAACCGTCGAATCCAACTCGGTTGGGCAGCATTCGGGAAGCTACGCGGTATCTTCTCGTCCAACATACCACAGTGTCTCACGACGAAAGTCTTTAACCAGTGCGTGTTGCCAGTGATGACATATGGCTCCGAAACGTGGTCGCTCACAATGGGCCTCATCAGAAGGCTTAAAGTCACCCAAAGAGCAATGGAACGGACTATGCTCGGGGTTTCCTTGCGTGATCGAATAAAAAATGAAGATATCCGCAGGAAAACTAAGGTTGCCGACATAGCACAAAGAATTGCCAAACTTAAGTGGCAATGGGCAGGGCACATTGCTCGCAGAATAGATGGCCGTTGGGGCCAAAAGGTTTTGGAGTGGCGACCGCGTACCGGAAGACGCAGCGTTGGAAGGCCTCCTACAAGGTGGACCGATGACCTGGTGAAGTTAGCGGGAAACTGATGGATGCGGGACGCACAGGAACGATCGATGTGGCGACGCTTGGGGGAGGCCTGTATCCAACAGTGGACGTGTATCGGCTGAAATGATGATGATAATGAATGATGAAGTGTAGATAAGTGCAAATAAGATTGAGTATGTTATTTGATTATTTCATGAAACAAATGAAAACTGTTCTCAATTCAAAAAAACAAGTTTTACGATCTTCTCTTTAGTGTCCCCGCACAGGAGCCACAAAAACAAAGCCGTTTCAAGCTTCTTTTTGAGGCGGCGTTTTTTTGTGGCAGCGTTTTTTGTGGCGGCGTTTTTTTGTGGCCCGTATGCGGGTACTACTCACTAGTAACGTACCCTCCACAGCTGTCCACGGCGAGATCATTGCAGTAGTGATCCAAGCTAACTAAAACATTTCCATCAGCTTGGTTAGAAGATGCAGGACTTAATGAAAACGTGCGTATACTATATCCATCCTTCCAATAGAGAGCTTGTGTGACGGGGTCGTAGACTACCCTCGCGTAGTAGGTCAATTTTGTCGTAACTAAACGTTGTACAGTCTCGGTTGATACGTCCAAGCTGGATATAAACACGGTCGAGCCGTGAAGGTCGGTAAACAACACCCTGTACTGCACAGGATCGTATGTTACTGAACTGATCTTATAAGCCGATGGTATATCTTGTGTGTGCGTCCGTGTACCATCATTGTTGTAAAACTCTAGTTGTTTGTCTGTGGCGACGACGATGTCTGAAACATAGAAATAGATTTGTTTTAAGGACTGAGATTTATTTCGTCTAATACTAGCTTTTGCCCGCGGCCTCGCTCCCGTCAACTGGTACTCTATTATACTCTAACATACTCTTCCTTGCGTACTCTACTCAACTCAACTTTATTTGAGTTGGGTAGCGTAGGATAGAGTACTACCCCCGGGTTTGCGGACGGCGAGCAAGGGGAGCTCGCTGTCCGACTTACCCCACTCTACCCTTTTTTTGATAAGTGTGGAAATCATCCAATGACTTTTCCCGCTCTGGGTGGAGTGAGAGGGCGTGTCAGATTGTTATTGACTAAAACCACACCTGTGTCCTTCAGTTGCCCTTCGCATTCTAGAACTACGGGTTCCCTTGTCAGGAACTCCTCGCGGTGCTAGCGGGCGTCGTCCCTGCTGGGCCACTACGGTTTGCTGACATCTCTTTGAGGAGCGCGTGGATCACTATTTTATAAATCAAGCTAATTCTTCATCTATACATATAAATAAAATAGCAGTGTCTGTTTGTAATATTCAAATAACCGCTTTTCACTACATGCATATTATGTATCGTATATATATGATACTATATGATATATATAACAAAATAACATTTTTTACAATTTTTGTCTGTCTGTCTGTTTGTTTGTTCCGGCTAATCTCTGAAATGGCTAAACCGATTTTGACGGAACTTTTTTTGGCAGGTAGCTGATGTAATAAGGAGTAACTTAGGCTACTTTTATTTTAGAAAAAATAAATTCAAAATCCTGTAGTCCACGCGAACGAAGTCGCGGGCACAGCTAGTCTTTTCATAAACTTGTTCCTCATACAAATCGTACAAGAAGGTAGGATCATTGAGAATGAAAGTCATTTGGAAACCGACTTTCATTCTCAATGATCCTACCTTCTACAATTCACTACTTACCCACTAACTTGCAAATGAAATGGTTTGACAGTTACTCAGTACACGAGGTGGCACAGTCACTGCAACTGTATTGTACTCTTTTTTTTGTTACTATTTTATGTTGTGGTATCATATTGCTAAAAAAAGTCAGTGACGTTACTATTTTTATTTGAAAAGTTTTGTATTGCAAGCATGTTTTCTTTTAGTATTATCATTAAGTATTGCCTCGTTACAATAACATAGCTTCAGAGTACTCCGACATGATTTTTATTTATGGGGAGTGCCACAGAAGTACGAGAGGACTAGGTACTACCAGTATTTTAATATATTGTCAGCGGCACGGTAACATTTATTTATTTATCTTATTACAGAAACCAATACATGCAGAGAGTCATTATTATATTCAAATATATAAAAAATATCATCATTGTCAACCGCCATTATTTACGTCAACCAATATTAATAATCAGTAAAATATTATCTGCCGTCGAGAACATTCGTTCAGAAACGATTTTAAGACTTATCTTTACTACAAATACAATTTTAAATCGGTCGGGGTTTGGTGGCACAAATTTGTGCCAGCGGGGCTCAACGGTAATACTTGTTTACTGGCACGTTTTTGTGCCGCTGGGGCTCTAGAGGTACATATCCATACTGGTATTGTAAATGTGAAAGCGGATGCTCTATCTGTCCATATGTCTATCTGTTTGTTACCTCTTCACATTTTTTAGGGTTCCGTTGTTTGCCATTTGCCTACGGAACCCTTATAGATTCGTCATGTCTGGCTGTCTGTCTGTCTGTCTGTCCGTCCGTATGTCACAGCCACTTTTTTCCAAAACTATAAGAGCTATAGCTGTTGAAACTTAGTAAGTAGATGTATTCTGTGAACCGCATTAAGATTTTCACACAAAAATAGAAAAAAAGCAATAAATTTTGGGGTCCCCATACTTAGAACTGAAACTCAAAATTTTTTTTTCGTCTCACCCATACGTGTGGGGTATTTATGGATAGGTCTTTGAAAATGATATTGAGGTTTCTAATATCATTTTTTTCTAACTTGAATAGTTTACGCGAGAGACACTTCCAAAGTGGTAAAATGTGTCCCCCCCTGTAACTTCTAAAATAAGAGAATGATAAAACTAAAAAAAATATATGATGTACATTACCATACAAACTACCAACGAAAATTGGTTTGAACGAGATCTAGCAAGTAGTATTTTTAATACTTAAAAAAATACCCTATTATTAAAACATCGATCAAAGTTACAACGAACTACAAGAACTTTTATATTATTCATGGGCGAGTCCGACTCGCACTTGGCCGGTTTTTTTTTTAATCTGTTATAACCTACTTCTTAACGACTGAACAATTTAGATTCCTGATCCAGATATAGTCTATTTGTGTTGTAGTTTCATGCAAATCTGTTCAGCTGTTTAGACGTGAAGAGGTAATAGACAGACAAAGTTACTTTTCCATTTATAAATAGTATTGCTATATATGCCCTATATGGGCCCTTTTTGCTACAATAACAAAAGAAGCAAAAGAGGAAAATTACTAACTGAGTTTTGTATAGAAAACCGGCTCCATATTATGAATACTTACTTTAAAAAGAAGCAAAAACAGAAATGGACATGGTGTTCCCCTGACGGTAAAACTTATAATGAAATTGACTACTTCATTACAAATAATAAAAACAGAGTGAGAGATATCAACATTATAAGCACGTCGCACCCTACCGATCATAGAATGATACGAGCAAAATACTCAATAGGGGCGCAAGCGAAATCAAGAAAATCTTTTAAAGGCAGAGTCTGTGCCCTAACACCATTGGAAAAGGAAATACTCAAAAATAGATTTATCCAGGCTTCTGCGTGTATGACTAACACTCAAAACGTGCAAGAATCATACTCAGCAATGATAAAAACTATTAAAAATGTTACTTCATTTCCAACAAATAACTCTGCAAAGTCATTGCCGAAAGCTAATATTCCACAAGATATTGCTGAACTCATAGAACGAAGAACATACCTAAAAGAAAAGAAAAACAAAATTAAAACTGAAAAACTGGAGCTCACAAAACTTTTTAAAACAATTAAGAGAAAAATAAACAAAAACAAATACGCAGACAGACTAAGAATTATTGAGGAAGAGCTTACCTTAAATAGCTCAGTGAAGAGAGCACAACAACGTCTAAAGGATGTTCGAAAATGGATCCCATCTCTAAAATCGAAAGATGGACAATCTTCTTCCAATAGAAATGAGCTAGTAGAGACAGCAACAAAGTTCTACGAAGAGTTGTATCAACGTAGAGGCGAAATATACAATACTGTTAATATAGTTAGACATGAAGGAGTTAATTATGAAGTGCCAATATTTATGGAAAGTGAAATAAGTAGCGCTATTTTGTCTCTAAAATCTCTGAAGAGCCCGGGAGAAGATGGGATAACCAATGATATACTGAAGACTTTGATCGAATCACTGTCGCCTATTCTTACAAAGTTTTTCAATAATATATTAACTTATGAAAACATTCCTACAGAATGGGAGACTTCTATTATAACATTATTGTACAAGAAAGGAAATCCCGGCGACATCGGAAACTACAGGCCTATAAGTTTATTACAAACCACGTACAAAGTTTTCACACAAGTTTTGCTTAAAAGAATTATGCCGACTCTAGAACTCAACCAACCTAAAGAACAAGCTGGTTTCCGCCCAAGGTACTCTACAATCGATCATATATTTACTGTGACACAAATCATCGAAAAGTATGAAGAATATGGAAAGAAACTCTACATTGCTTTCGTTGATTATTCGAAAGCATTCGACTCAATTGGACACTTAGCTCTGTGGAAAGCCCTGGATCAACAAGGAGTACCTCAGAAATACTTGAAAATAATACAAGAAATTTATAAAAGGAGTAAGGCTAAAGTCAAATTAGAGAGACAAGGAAGACATTTCGAAGTACAACGTGGTGTCAGGCAAGGTGACCCGATATCACCGAACCTATTTACCGCTCTCCTTGAATCCATTTTCAGAAACTTAGACTGGGACTATGTCGGAATTAACATTAATGGAGAAATACTGAACCATCTACGCTTCGCTGATGACATCGTACTGATCTGCGATAACCACAGACACCTAGAATATATTCTACAAACTTTGGATAGGGAGAGTAGAAAATGTGGACTGACTATGAATTTGGAGAAAACTCGTATAATGACCAACGCAGAACATATACCAATAAAAATATCAGATAAAGAAATAGACTACGTGGAGGAGTACATTTATTTAGGGCAAAATATCACATTTAAAGAGCAAACTGTGGGTGAAATAGAGCGTAGAATTAAACTTGCTTGGAAAAGATATTGGTCTCTAAAGCACATATTTAAATCCAAACTTCCAATGTCGTTGAAGAAAAAAGCTTTCGAATCTGTCGTGACGCCCACACTTCTCTACGGTTGCCAGACCTGGGCACTGACTAAAGATGCACTCAACAAACTCCAAGTTTTCCAACGGGCAGTCGAAAGGAGTGTTTTGGGACTGAAACTACGAGACAGAATTCGAAACTCTCAAATCAGAATGAATACCAAACTGATAGATGTAGCGGACTTAGCATGTAGGCTGAAATGGAGATGGGCTGGTCACGTGGCCCGCGTAGACGACGGGCGCTGGAGCGAGCGTGTGCTGCACTGGTGGCCGCGCGGCGAGACGCGCCGTCGTGGTCGCCCGCGCCGCCGCTGGAGCGATGACGTCGTGCGAGTCGCGGGACACATTTGGACCAGGATTGCCAAGGATAGGAAAATATGGAAATGCATGGAGGAGGCCTATGCCCAATCTTGGGTACCCAAAACATAGATTTAGCTTATAAATTCTAGTCGTAATTATTGTCATTATTTATCATTTTACTTTATTATACTCATTATAATGAAATTAATTTATATATATTTATTTACATTTGTACAGAATACATTGAAATGAATTAAATAAAGATTGGATTATTTAATATATAATAATATTTGCATGAAATTAATTAATGAAATCATTATTTTATAAATTTTATTCGTAATTGTTATTAAGTATAATTTATTATTGTAATGTTTATTGGTAGCTTTAATTTAAAAGTATTATTTTTGAGAACTATTTACCTTTCTGCAGAATAATTTGAAACGAAATGCATGCATGAAATAAATTAACGAATTTTTGAAAATCATTATTTTATAAATTCAATTTGTAATAGATAGTACAATATCGTCGATAATTCAAATGTGGAATTGAAATTGTTAAAAGAAAACTGCATGAAGTGGATTAGTGAGTAAGAAATTTTATTCTAGATTTAATGTATAATTTTGCTTTTTTTGGGATTAAATAGCTTTATTATTATTTCTCCTTTATTAATTTTTTTATTATTATTATTATTTCCTTTATTTTTCTATTATACATATAATTTACATTTTTAAATATTTTTTTATAACAAATATATATAAAAAAAAAACATTTAAAAATATAAAAAATAGTGGTCTGCCGGTGTCAGGAGCAGGGTCCAAGCTACCGGTGGTTAGGGCTCCAGAGACAGGAACCTCCTCACAATGCGAGCCGTATCGAGGAGTACTGCCTTCTGTATCAGGCCCTTGATCCAACCGCGTAACGACAGCTTCGACAGGTGGTCGTCGAAGCTTTTGGCTATAAGGCCATTGACGGTCACAACAATCGGCACAATGATAGCCGAGTCCACATTCCACATGTCGACAACCTCGTGTGCTAAGTCGAGATATTTTATTTGTTTCTCTTTCTCAGCTTTCACGAGATTCTCGTCATGCGGGATGGTGACATCGACTATCATTGCGCGGCGCGCTAATCGGTCTATCACCACAATGTCCGGCTTATTGGCTACAATAGTCCGGTCAGTAATGATAGACCGATCCCAGTACAAAGTGACATGGTCATTTTCGAGAACTGGGTCGGGCACATACTTGTAATACGGTACCTCTAAATCCACAAGGTTGTACTTCAAAGCAAGTTGCTGGTGGATAATCCTTATTATTATTATTTTCTTTATTCATTTTTTTTTTACATATAAAATTACATTTTTAAATATTTTTTGACAAAATTATACAAAAGAAAAAAAAAAACATTTAAAAATATAAAAATATAGTTATCCACCGGTGTCGGGAGCAGGGTCCAAGCTACCGGTGGTTAGGGCTCCAGAGACAGGAACCTCCTCACAATGCGAGCCGTATCGAGGAGTACTGCCTTCTGTATCAGGCCCTTGATCCATCCGTGCAACGATAGCTTCGACAGATGGTCGTCGAAGCTTTTGGCTATAAGACCTTTAGCGGTCACAACAATCGGCACAATGATAGCCGAGTCCACATTCCACATGTCGACAACCTCGTGTGCTAAGTCAAGATATTTTATTTGTTTTTCTTTCTCAGCTTTCACGAGATTCTCGTCATGCGGGATGGTGACATCGACTATCATTGCACGGCATTGCATTGCATTTATTATTATTTCATACACTTATTTATCTCAGGACCATGAGGTCCTGGACCTTTGGAAGGCATACGAGGAGCCGAAACCAACTCGCAGAGGCCCTTTTAGCTGCTTCTAATGGAACGTGGTACCAACCGGCGATTATCCCTGTATGCGCTATGCTAGTGCATCCAAGGACAACCCCCGGTTGAAGGGAAACTATTGCAACATGTGAAAAACTAATATAAGGCTATGGTTTTTGGAGTCTTATGTGGACTGGTTACCAGGAACTATGTTAAGACTATGGCCCCTGCCTAAACAATGTTTTTAATTTCCATCGATAAAAAGGCAAGGGGTGACTTGCACACTCAACAAATGGGCCCCCAAAATGGTCGCTAGCACGAAGTGACGTAGCAACAAGAGGGCAACATATCCTGATGTGCTTGAGGAGTGGAGAGGTATACCACGGCTATCAGGACAATCCCGGAAGTACGGTCAAGATCCCTACCAGCACCATACTGGATTATACATCCTTCTCCCGAGCGCATTTGCTCTTGCGAATCTCCACTCAAGCCAGCCAATAAAGGCAAGAGAGAGGTGGGAGCTCTGTTCCTCGTCAGTGTTCACTACGACCGGCCAATAAAGGCAAGCCGGAGATGAAGAACAAGAATTCTCCCGGGAGATCGGGTCCGTGGGATCGCTAATGCCCAACAGTTCGCCACAAAACTGCCCTGCGGATTGTATCTCTCTTGGTCTGGCCCCTCACCCTAGGCATGTTACGGCTAAGCAAGTGCTACCGACACAGACTTAGGGTTCATTGGAGCGCGCCAGCCCCACCACGATGTCAACGTAGAGATACGGCGATGGGGTTATTATTATTTCGTTTATTCATTAAAGTACATATAAATTATATTTTTAAATATTCAATCAAAAATAAAAAACATTTAAAAATATAAAAAATAGTAGCCCACCGGTATCGGGAACAGGGTCCAAGCTACCGGCGGTCAGGGCTCCAGAGAAAGGAACCTCCTGACTATACGAGCCGTGTCCAGCAATACTGCTTTCTGAATCAAGCCCTTGATCCAGTCGCCTAACGAGAGCCTCCTAAGGTGTTGGTCGAGGCTCTTGGCTATTAAGCCATTGGCTGACACAACTATCGGTACAATGATCGCTGAATCCACTTCCCACATGTCGACAACCTCGCGAGCCAAGTCAATATACTTGATTTGTTTATCTTTCTCGGCTTTCACGAGGTTCTCGTCATGCGGAACGGATATATCAACAATCATTGCACGCCTCTCGCTTCGGTCCACCACCACTATATCAGGCTTATTGGCCACAATAGTCCTGTCAGTGATGATGGGCCGATCCCAGTACAAAGTGATATGACCATTATCAAGAACTGGGTCGGGCTCATACCTATAGTATGGCACTTCCGATTCCACAAGAGAGTATTTCAGAGCAAGTTGCTGATGGATAATCCTGGCTACAAGGTTGTGCCTATGCAAGTACTCTCCGTTGGCAAGACGAGTACAACCAGAGATAATGTGACGGATTGATTCTCCCGGACGGTGACATGCCCGACAGATGTCAACCGTGCCGTCCTTCACAATAAATCTCCGGTAGTTATTCGTCATGATAACTTCGTCCATAATTGCACAGACAAAACCTTCGGTTTCCCCAAAGAGGTCACCGAAACGCAGCCAGGCTACGGACGCCAATTGGTCTATATCGGGCCCATGAAGGGCCCGGAAAAAGCGTCCGTGAAGCTCCTTGCTCTGCCATACTTCCCTGCGATCGTCAGTGTCAAGCACTATCGGTTTGCGCCAGTTCTCGTTAGCCAGGGAGAGCGGGGTGAGTCCCTTGTCCAGTGCCACTACATCTCGATGCATACCCACGTCGGCAGCTAGGAAATATTCCCTGAGACTGCATACCTCGCGGTTGTGTAGGGTCTTAGCATTTAAGAAGCCACGACCCCCACACTTCCGCGGGATATACAGCCTCATCACCGACGATCGTGGGTGATGCATTCGGTATGCAGTCAGCAGTGTACGGACCCGCCTATCCAGGGCATCAAGTTCAGTTTGAGTCCATTTGAGTACGCCGAAAGAGTACATCAGTACCGGCATGACCCAACCGTTGAAGGCGCGCACTTTGTTTCCGCCCGAAAGAAGGCTGTTAAATACCTTTTTCAGGCGTCCAAAGAAACGCTCCTTCAACGATTGCTTCATGTCAATGGTACTGATACCTAGAGCTTCCGACATACCCAAATACTTATAGGTTTCGGTTGGAGAGAGGGATCTCAGGTTTATGGAATCCGTAAGTTGGACGCCCACGGACTCCACAACCTCCCCTCGCTTTACATGCATGACCGCACATTTGTCCACACCAAACTCCATCCTGATGGCACTACTGAAGGTTTCAGTTACCTTCAGTAGCTCCATCAGTTGCAGATTGTTGGGGGCAAGAAGCTTCAAGTCATCCATGTAAAGGAGGTGAGATATAACCTGACCCCCTCTCTTCAACCTATAGCCTAGACCTGAATTCTCCAGCAATGTGCTGAGAGGATTCAAGGCTAGACAAAACCAAAGCGGACTCAAACTATCACCCTGGAATATACCTCGCTCGATCCTTACAGGTTCGCTATTCCTCTGGATATTTCGACATCCTGGATAGCGGAGGACCGTACTCCATTGCCTCATACACGACATCAGGAAGGTGCGTAGTGTTGTATCAATTTTATACAATTCCAGCACCCTCATGAGCCATGTATGAGGAACGGAGTCATATGCCTTCTTATAATCTATCCAACATGTCGACAGATCCTTTCGGGAACGTCGAACCTGTTGGCTAATGGTCATATCAATGAGGAGCAGCTCCTTCGTACCACGGGACCCGTTCCTACATCCATTCTGAGAAGGTGACATGATCGAATTTTCATCAATATGACTATTAATTTCACTTCTCAGTATGGATGTAAGAACTTTATAGACCGTCGGCAAACACGTGATCGGTCTATAATTTTTGGGTTCCGCAGTACTACCCGATTTATGGAGCAGGTGGGTTATTCCTGTCGTCAGGAACTGGGGCAGCGACCCTGACTCTAAGGCAGACTGAAACTGGTATGCCAAGCGAGCATGCGACCTTGTAAACCACTTAATCCAGAAATTGTGCAGCCCGTCCGGCCCTGGAGATTTCCAGTTAGGCAACGGACGGACTGCACGAGCTACATCTTGGAGGCTGATGTCGATTGCCCCCATTTGTGGTATTGGATCGCACGCTCGCTCGACCTCCCGAGTCCAGTCACCCTCGGTGTGACTGACAGGCACCGACCAGATGCTGCGCCAGAATGAACACATGGCGTCATCTTCCGGGAGGCGCGCGTCAGTCACACCTTGGTCCGGTCGCTCCCAAGCCCTATAAACCCACCTTTCATTACTCCGGAATGTGCGATTCTGGGTGTATCGTTCAACCCGCCGCTTATACCTGCGGATACGGTTTGCCCATGCATACACTTTCTGCTTCAGGAAGTCGATGCGCTCTGTGACTCGGGACATATAGTCTCGGGGGCTGATGTTAGTCCCCGAAAATGCCCGCCTCACAAAAGGCATTACTCTTGGGCGAGTGTTGCCCTCCCTGAAGCAGATTAGTTTGCCGATGAGTGCTCTGGCCCCACCAATACGACGCTCGATCCTGCACTGCCAGGCCGGCACAGCTGATTTCGGTCGTGTAGCTTCGTCACTGTCTGGGAATTTGACGTGAGCTACACGACATGCCGCTACGGCCGCGCAGTACATGATCGAGTGTGTCTCGGTGAGATCTTCGCAGTCATCAAAATAGTTTGACAACTGCGAATCCAGAGCAGCCACCAACGCCCTATTCTTGTTACACATGGGCAAACGAGGTATGCGAGGTCTAAGTTCAGGTGGTATGTTGCGATATTCCCGAATCGCACACTCCAAAGCACTCCTCAGTTCATTATTGCACTGGGTACTTACGTTAATGACCATGTCAGTACTCACCTCGTCAGTGTGAAAAGATATGTGGCTGGACGGTGGTACCACAACTGGTACCACAGGCTGCGACGGAGGGGTAATGACACGGTCACTCATTTCCGTGCGGAGGCGATCAAGTACAGAATCATCCAACATATGATTACGCAGGATGACCCGCACCTGATCCGACAGTCGTTGGGCCGAAACGTTGACGGCTGGCTCAAGCACCTGAAACAAAGAGAGCATCCGGACACGGTACGCGGTCAAGTTGTTTCCTCCCTCTGTAGCCCCATAGTATGAGCGCATGACGTTGATGGATTGCGTCCATCGCATGCGCTGCACACTTCCGCCGGGAGCTGGGACCCTATCAGAGGCCGGTGGGCCTCGAGGTCCTAAACTACTCGGCGGCCGGCGTCCTCTCCGTCGACGCGCAGGTGGTGGTGACGTGGGCGGAGAGTAGAACTCGTCGCTGGAGCTCGACGCAACTGTCGCGGCCGGTGTCACAGCACTCGCGTTGAGGCTGGGTTCCGGCGGCGGCGAGGCGGAGCTGAGCGACGAGGCCGGAGGTGGTGGGCGTGCTCGGCGAGCTGCGGCTCTGGTCAACATTTACGAAGGTATCGTCGTCGAAATATTTTTCTTGTCATAAATATGACATTGTATTTTGTGTTTTGCGTAAAGTCATTTTTGTTAGGTGCACAGATATTTCACTTATCACAATGTTTTACTGTATGTTGGGGCCTTTTTTTTTTCAGATAATTTAATATTATTATTCCATTTATTATCTATATATGTACATATTATTTACATTTTTAAATATTTCTTAAAAATCACATTAAAAAAAAAACATTTAAAAATATAAAAAATAGTAGGCCACCGGCATCGGGAACAGGGTCCAAGCTGCCGGTGGTCAGGGCTCCTGAGAGAGGAATCTCCTAACTATGCGCGCCGTGTCCAGGAGTACTGCTTTCTGGATCAGGCCCTTGATCCAGCTGCCTAACGAGAGCCTCCTTAGATGTTGTTCGAGGCTCTTAGCTATTAAGCCATTGGCCGTTACGACTATCGGCACAATGATTGCTCTATCCACTTCCCACATGTCGACAACCTCGCGAGCTAAGTCAAGATATTTGATCTGCTTATCTTTCTCAGCTTTCACAAGGTTCTCGTCATGAGGGACCGCTATATCAACAATAATTGTGCGACGCTCTAGTCGATCTATCACCACTATATCAGGTTTATTGGCAACAATAGTCCTGTCAGTGATGATAGATCGATCCCAATATAACGTGATACTGCCATTGTCGAGAACTGGGTCGGGCACATACCTGTAGTACGGTACTTCTGATTCTACAAGATTGTATTTAAGAGCAAGTTGCTGGTGAATAATCCTGGCTACGAGGTTGTGTCTATGCAAATAGTCTCCGTTAGCCAGACGAGAACACCCAGAAATAATGTGTCGGATTGATTCTCCGGGCCGGTGGCATGCCCGACAGATGTCAACCGTACCATCCTTCACAATGTATTTCCGGTAATTGTTCGTCATCATAACTTCGTCCATAATTGCAAAGACAAAACCTTCGGTTTCCCCGAAGAGGTCACCGAAACGTAGCCAAGATACGGACGCTAATAGGTCTACATCAGGCCCATGTAAGGCCCGGTAAAAGCGTCCGTGAAGCTCCTTGCCCTGCCATACTTCCCTGCGGTCATTAGTATCCAGTACTAAAGGTTTGCGCCAGTTCTCGTTAGCTAAGGAGAGCGGGGTGAGGCCCTTGTCCACCGCCACCACATCTCGGTGCATACCCACGTCGACGGCTAGGAAATATTCCCTGAGACTGCATACCTCGCGGTTGTGCAGGGACTTAGCATTTAAGAAGCCACGACCCCCACACTTCCGCGGGATATACAGTCTCATCACCGATGACCGTGGGTGATGCATCCGATTTGCGGTAAGTAGTGTACGGACCCTCCTATCCAGGGCGTCAAGTTCTGTCTGAGTCCATTTGAGTATGCCGAAAGAATACATCAATACTGGCATGACCCAACCGTTGAAAGCGCGCACCTTGTTACCGCCTGACAAAAGACTATTCAGTAGTTTATTCAGGCGGCCAAAGAAGCGCTCCTTCAACGATTGTTTCACGTCATCAGTATTGATGCCTAACGCTTCCGACATACCCAAATACTTGTAAGTTTCGGTTGAACTGAGGGATCTAAGGTGTATGGAATCCGAGAGTTGAATTCCCTCGGATTCCATAATCTCTCCTCGCTTTACATGTATGACTGCACATTTGTCCACACCAAAGTCCATCCTGATGGCACTACTGAAGGTTTCAGTTACCTTCAGTAGCTCCATCAGTTGCAAGTTGTTGGGGGCAAAGAGTTTCAGATCATCCATGTAAAGAAGGTGAGATATGACCTGACCGCCTCTTTTCAACCGGTAACCTAAGCCAGAACCCTCCAGCAGTGTGCTGAGAGGGTTCAAAGCCAGGCAAAACCACAGTGGACTCAGACTGTCACCCTGGAATATGCCACGCTCAATCCTTATCGGTTCGCTGTTCTCCCAAATCTGTCGACATCCCGGATAGTGAAGGACTGTTCTCCACTGCCCCATACATGACATCAGGAAGGTGCGCAAAGTTGCATCAACTTTATACAGTTCTAGCACCCTCATGAGCCATGTATGAGGAACAGAGTCATTATTATTATTATTATTATTGCTATATATATGAAAAAAATCCTAAAGTTTTAGAAGTTGAATGGCTGCTGTGTTTTACATTGCAACCAGTCTCTAAAGCTGCACTGCGGCCCAGTGTCTCGAACGACGATTATTGCAAACTGAATGTGGCAAATAAATAAGTTTGTTCAAAAAATCACACTTGACAATTATTTCAATACTTAATTGTCAAGTGTGATTTGTTAAACGAACTTTCAAACGCTTGTCGTTTCACTTCCGAATAACCAAATTATGATATCAAGTTTGATCGAAATCCGTTCAGTCGTTTGATTGTGAAGACTTTCTCCTTTACAATATTACCTAGTGTCTCGTAGTGGACATTATGGAAGTTTAATTAAAAACCTCTTGGAAGAAATTACAACAAAGCTTGGTTCTTACAATCTAGACGTAGCCGTGTACGAAAAAGTAGTAGTGATCATTTTTATAAAAGTTACAAAAATGTAGGTGCAAGAAAAACACTTTAAAATTATTATGAACTTCAGCACTATGTCCCGATTGAGCAACTTGTGGTATCACGAATTTATCAGGCGCATAGGCGTAGTCACCTAGTGTTATAGCTGCATAGGCATAAAAAAAAACTAGGCAAGAGCGACTCGGACTCGCGCACTGAGGGTTCCGTGCAAATAGAGTAAGATCCCAGGACCTCCAGACATCACGTATTTTCTGACGAACGAAATGTGGACGATTGAGTACTGTTAGCATATATGCTCCCAAAAAAATTACATAACTTCACGTAAATTCACATGCTTGAGCATTAACATCATTGACCATTCATTGTTGAGCATTGACCCCTAAACGTGCCTACTCCGCTGTTGTTGCCGCAAAGAAACCTGGTGTGTCGCAAACAACGCGACAAGCAGGAAAAACGAAAGGGGGCAAGCAGAGCGATGAGGATGGCTTCACTAATGTAGAGAAGAAGAAGAAGAAGAAGCCTACTTGTCAGAACCAGTGCGGTACCGCTCTGGCAGGACCAAACATGCTGCTGCGTCCAGCAATACCCACGACGCAGCTGTACGTTTCGAGGCTACATCACTCCACGAAGGTTGAGGATATCGTGGAGTATGTTCGAGTCAAGACGAACTGGACTTTGAGAGTTGAGCAGTTGGAGCCGCGCCATAACACTAATTTTAAGTCGTTTGTGGTGCGGGTGCCGACTCATCATTTGGACACCTTCCTCAAAGGAGAGTTTTGGCCGAAGGGTGTCGTGTATCGAAGATTTCGCGGAAGGATACCGACCTCGCAGCGAAACATGTCGCCGTCACTTCGTGTACAATAGTTTACTTTAATAATTAGTTATAGAATCTTTTATGTATTAGTTCATTATTTTGTAAGATTATTTGTGTATTTTATCTATGGGCCTTAGTTGCCTGAAAATAAAGGATTATTATTATTATTATTATTCTCTTTATTCAATTCTTTTTTACATATAAAATTACATTTTTAAATATTTTTTTAACAAAATTATACAAAAGAAAAAAAAAAACATTTAAAAATATAAAAATATAGTTATCCACCGGTGTCGGGAGCAGGGTCCAAGCCACCGGTGGTTAGGGCTCCAGAGACAGGAACCTCCTCACAATTATTATTATCATTATTATTATTATTATTATCTCCTTTATTTTTCTATTATACATATAATTTACATTTTTAAATATTTTTTTATAACAAATATATATATAAAAAAAACATTTAAAAATATAAAAAATAGTGGTCCGCCGGTGTCGGGAGCAGGGTCCAAGCTACCGGTGGTTAGGGCTCCAGAGACAGGAACCTCCTCACAATTATTATTATCATTATTATTATTATTATTATTATTATTATCTCCTTTATTTTTCTATTATACATATAATTTACATTTTTAAATATTTTTTTATAACAAATATATATATAAAAAAAAACATTTAAAAATATAAAAAATAGTGGTCCGCCGGTGTCGGGAGCAGGGTCCAAGCTACCGGTGGTTAGGGCTCCAGAGACAGGAACTTCCTCACAATGCGAGCCGTATCGAGGAGTACTGCCTTCTGTATCTGGCCCTTGATCCAACCGCGCAACGACAGCTTCGACAGATGGTCGTCGAAGCTTTTGGCAATAAGACCATTGGCGGTTACGACAATCGGCACAATGATAGCCGAGTCCACATTCCACATGTCGACAATCTCGTGTGCTAAGTCGAGATATTTGATTTGTTTCTCTTTCTCAGCTTTCACGAGATTCTCGTCATGCGGGATGGTGATATCGACTATCATTGCACGGCGCGCTAATCGGTCTATCACCACTATATCCGGCTTATTGGCTACAATAGTCCGGTCAGTAATGATAGACCGATCCCAGTACAAAGTGACATGGTCATTTTCGAGAACTGGATCGGGCACATACTTGTAATACGGTACCTCTAAATCCACAAGGTTGTACTTCAAAGCAAGTTGCTGGTGGATAAACCTGGCTACTTGGTTATGTCTGTGCAAATACTCGCCGTTAGCCAAACGAGAACAACCAGAGATAATATGTCTGATAGACTCACCCGGACGGTGGCATGCCCGACACACGTCAACCGTCCCGTCCTTCATTATATATCTCCGGTAGTTGTTCGTTAAGATAACTTCGTCCATAATCGCACAGACAAAACCTTCAGTTTCCCCAAAGAGGTCACTGAAACGTAACCAGGCCACGGACGCCAAGAAATCTACATCAGGCTCGTGAAGAGCCCGGAAAAAGCGCCCGTGGAGCTCCTTGCCTTTCCATATTTCCTTGCGGTTATCAGTAGTCATTATTACAGGTTTATGCCAGTCCTCTTTAGCCATGGATAACGGGGTGAGTCCCTTGTCCACTGCGACCACATCTCGGTGCATACCCACATCGGTTTTAAGGAAATATTCTCTGAGGCTGCACACCTCGCGGTTGTGCAGGGTCTTCGCATTTAAAAAGCCTCGACCTCCACACTTCCGCGGGATGTGCAGTCTCATCACCGAGGATCGTGGGTGATGCATCCGATTTGCCGTCAGCAATGTACGGACTCGCCTATCCAGGGCGTCAAGTTCGGTCTGAGTCCATTTGAGTATGCCAAAAAAGTACATTAAAACCGGCATGACCCAACCGTTGAAGGCGCGCACCTTATTTCCACCCGACAGAAGGCTATTTAATACCTTCTTCAGGCGGCCAAAGAAGCGCTCCTTCAGCAATTGCTTCATGTCAGCATTGTTAATGCCTAAGGCTTCTGACATACCCAAATACCTATAAGTTTCGGTCGAGGAAAGGGATCTAAGGTGTATGGAATCCGGGAGTTGAATTCCCTCGGATTCCATAATCTCCCCTCGCTTTACATGCATGCCTGCACATTTGTCCACACCAAATTCCATCCTGATGGCGCTACTGAAAGTTTCAGTTACCTTCAGTAGCTCCATCAGTTGCAAATTGCTGGGGGCAAAGAGTTTCAGGTCATCCATGTAAAGAAGGTGAGATATGACCTGACCACCTCTTCTCAACCGATAGCCTAGTCCTGAATCCTCCAGCAATGTGCTAAGAGGATTCAGGGCTAAGCAAAACCAAAGCGGACTCAGACTGTCGCCCTGAAATATTCCCCGTTTAATCCAGATAGGCTCATCATTCCCCTGGATCGGTCGACATCCTGGATAGCGAAGGACCGTCTTCCATTGCCTCATACATGACTCAAGAAAGGTGCGTAAAGTTATATCTATTTTGTATAACTCCAGCACCCTCATGAGCCATGTATGTGGAACAGAGTCATAGGCCTTCTTGTAATCTATCCAACATGTCGACAGATCCTTGCGGGATCGACGAGTCTGTTGGCTTATGGCCATGTCTATGAGGAGTAGCTCCTTAGTACCCCGGGACCCATTCCTACATCCATTCTGAGAGGGAGAAATAATCTGATTATTTTCTATGTGTATATTAATTTTTGCTCTCAGGATGGATGTAAGAAGTTTATAGACCGTTGACAAACATGTAATAGGTCTATAGTTCTTGGGATCCACGGGGTTACCTGTCTTATGGAGCAGGTGGGTAACGCCAGTTGTCAGATATTCTGGTAGCGAGCCAGACTCTAAGATTGACTGGAATTGCGACGCCAGGGGCGCGTGTGAGCTGCTATACCATTTCAGCCAGAAATTTTGCAGTCCGTCCGGTCCCGGTGATTTCCAGTTCGGTAACGGACGAACTGCTTTGGCTACATCCTCTGGGGTGATGGTAACTTTTTCCATTTCTGGTATAGCTTCACACATGCGCTCGACGTCACGCATCCAGCCACCCTCAGTGTGACTGACAGGTACCGACCAAATGTTTCGCCAGAATGTAATCGTGGCCAAATCATCCGGGCGGCACTCGTCAATCACACTGTGTTCAGGCCGCTCCCAAGCTCTGTACACCCACCTCTCATCGCTCTGAAACATGCGATTCTGCGAGTACCGGTCAACTCGCCGCTTATACCGCCGAATGCGGCTCGCCCATGCACAAACTTTCTGCTTCAGGAAGTCGATGCGCTCTGTGACACGAGACATGTATCCTTGAGGACTAATACCTGTCCCCAAAAACGCCCGTCTCACAAAGCGCATCACTCGTGGTCGTGTATTACCCTCCCTGAAGCAGTGTAGTTTGCCGATGAGTACTCTGGCCTCATCGATACGCCTCTCAATCCTGCATTGCCAGGCTGGTACAGCAGTTTTCGGTCGTATAGTTCCATCTATATTTGGAAACTTAATTTTGGCTAAACGACATGCCGCAACAGCCCCACAATACAAGATTGAGTGCGTATCAACAAGGTTCTCGCTACTCTCAAAGATATTTTTGAGCAATGAGTCCAAAGCACACACCAGCGCCCTATTTTTTTTGTGCATGGGTAACCGCGGCAAACGAGGCCTAAGCTCAGTCGGAGTCGACATGTACTCGCACAACGCATCCTCCAGTGCGCTCCTCAATCTTTCGTTGCACTGGCTACTTACTGTGACAACCCTATCATCTGCATCATCATTATTATGGTCGGACCGCGGCGAGATTGCGTTAGTAGTCGGCGTTGCCGCGGTCTGTGTTTGCGTAGATGTCGAGACGATTTGGTTGCTCAGTATCTCTGAGCGCAGCCGATCAAGTGCAGCGTCGTCCAACCTGTGGTTGCGTTGGATAACCCGCACCTGATCCGATAATCGTTGAGCCGAGACGTTCACGGTTGGTTCCAGGACCTGAAAAAGAGACAGTATCCTTTCACGGTACGCAGTGAGGTTAGTTCCCCCCTCTGTAGACCCGTAATATGCGCGCATGACGTTCTCGTTCATTGACTGAGTCCATCTCATGCGCTGCACACAACCACCGGCAGCGGGGACCCGGCTCGGGGCCGGTTGGCCCCTAGGTCCCATGCTCTTCGGTGGCCGGCCTCTCCCCGGCCGGCGTACAGGTGTTGGCGACGTCGGCGGGGAGAAATACTCGTCGCTCGAACTCGACGCAACTGCAGCCGCCGGTGACACTGGTGATCCGGGGTCCGGCGGCGGCGAGGCGGAGCTGAGCGACGAGCCCGGGGGTGGATGTCGTGCGCGTCGTGCAGCTGTTCTTGTCAACATTCGTCAGTTTATCATTTCATCCCATTTGTTCATTTCTATTAATTTATTTGGTGTCACGTCGTTGACATATGTCATGTTGTCTGCTTGTATTTTATTTCTTTAAAATATTCTATTTCTTGTGGTTTGTTGTTTTAGTTGAAGGTTTTCTTTGTTTCTTTATGATGAAGGCTTTGCTTTGGATATAATTTGTCTGAATTGCCGATAAAACTTTAATTTATTTAAATTTTTAAACGGGATAAGAAAATATTTGACTTATGTTGTCAGTGGGTTGCCAGGTTATTATTATTATTTCCATTTATTCATAAACTTTCATATAAATTATATTTTTAAATATTTCAATATAAAAAAAAAACATTTAAAATATAAAAAATAGTAGCCCACCGGCATCGGGAACAGGGTCCAAGCTGCCGGCGGTCAGGGCTCCTGAGAGAGGAACCTCCGGACAATACGCGCCGTGTCTAGGAGTACTGCCTTCTGGATCAAGCCCTTGATCCAACTGCCTAACGAGAGCCTCCGCAGATGTTGGTCGAGGCTCTTGGCTATTAAGCCATTGGCCGTCACGACTATCGGCACAATGATTGCTCTATCCACTTCCCACATGTCGACAACCTCGCGAGCCAAGTCAAGATATTTAGTTTGTTTATCTTTCTCAGCTTTCACGAGGTTCTCGTCATGAGGGACCGCTATATCAACAATCATTGTGCGACGCTCTAGTCGATCTATCACCACTATGTCAGGCTTATTGGCAACAATAGTCCTGTCAGTGATGATAGATCGGTCCCAATACAATGTGACGCTGCCATTCTCGAGAACTGGGTCGGGCACATACCTATAGTACGGTACTTCTGATTCAACAAGATTGTATTTAAGAACAAGTTGCTGATGGATTATCCTTTTTTTTTTTTTTTTTTTTTTTTTTTTTTATTTTTTTTTTTTTTTTTTTTATGGTGGGAAAAAATCATGCATTGACATCCCCTGCCCTTGGGTGGAGCGGGAGATAGTGTCAGACTCTTACTGACTAAAAGACCCACCCCGTTCCTTCTAGCCTTCATACCGGGGCTCGAGCGCCCTTTCGGATAACCCTGGCCCCAGTAGGCTTCGACCCGGCTGGGTCCCTGCTGTTGCTGACAACTCCTTGAGGCGCGCAGGAACAGTGCGCGCCGTCGACGCCTTGGGCTTGGTCCGGACAGTTACCGGACGGCCGGACAGCGAGCTACCCATTGCTCACTGTCCGCAAGCCCGCGCCTACGGTGGCCGGAAGTCGGGATCTGAATCCCGGCGGCGGCGGCGGCGGCGATAACGCCGTTGCCTGATGCGTTCGGCCTCCTCCTTTGCGAGCATTACTGCTTCGCAGAAGTCGGCGACCGCCTGCCACTCCTCCTCGCTCCGGCTGATGGATTATCCTGGCTACAAGGTTGTGTCTGTGCAAATAGTCTCCGTTAGCTAAATGAGAATACCCAGAAATAATGTGTCGGATTGATTCCCCAGGCCGGTGGCATGCCCGACAGATGTCAACCGTACCGTCCTTCACAATATATTTCCGGTAGTTGTTCGTCATCATAACTTCGTCCATAATTGCAAAGACAAAACCTTCGGTTTCTCCAAAGAGATCACCAAAGCGTAGCCAGGAGACGGACGCTAAAAGATCTACATCGGGCCCATGTAAGGCCCGGTAAAAGCGCCCGTGAAGCTCCTTGCCCTTCCATACTTCCTTGCGTTCATTAGTATCCATTACTATAGGTTTGCGCCAGTTCTCGTTGGCCAAGGAGAGCGGGGTGAGGCCTTTGTCCACCGCCACTACATCTCGGTGCATCCCCACGTCGGTTTCCAGGAAGTATTCCCTGAGACTGCATACCTCACGGTTGTGCAGGGTCTTGGCATTTAAAAAGCCACGACCCCCACACTTCCGCGAGATATACAGCCTCATCACCGATGATCGTGGGTGATGCATCCGATTTGCGGTAAGCAGAGTGCGGACCCTCCTATCCAGGGCGTCGAGTTCCGTCTGAGTCCATTTGAGTATGCCGAAAGAGTACATCAAAACCGGCATAACCCAACCGTTGAAGGCGCGCACCTTGTTCCCGCCCGATAAAAGACTTTTCAGTACTTTATTCAGGCGGCCAAAGAAACGCTCCCTCAACGATTGTTTCACGTCAGCAGCATTGATGCCCAACGCTTCCGACATACCCTAATACTTGTAAGTTTCGGTTGAGCTGAGGGATCTAAGGTGTATGGAATCCGAGAGTTGGGTTCCCACGGATTCCATAATCTCCCCTCGCTTTACATGCATGACTGCACATTTGTCCAAACCAAATTCCATCCTGACGGCACTACTGAAGGTTTCAGTTACCTTCAGTAGCTCCATCAGTTGCAAGTTGTTATTATTATTATTAAAGCGTCTGTTAGGCAATATGGCCGACGCTTCGGCCACATCGGAATGTGTCTCTCCCAGACACATATTGGCGAGTTGATTTTAACCTACCCACCCAACTTAAGGTTAAAGATATTGCCTACAACTACACCTGCCTACATGCTACCTGCTACATGTATCGATAATGTTTTTTGTTGCTGCAAGTATTTAGAAAAAGCCATTGTAAATTATCTGCCTTCTGATCATAGCGGCCTAATGGTAATTTGAATCCAACTTACCAATACAACAAGTGCAGATACAATTCAGACCAATAACATCCGGTAAACTAAATAAATTTAATAGCACTTTAACTAGCAGGTTGGGTGATTGGAACCTTGCAGAATACAATGGTAATATTTTGTATAAAAATTTTTTTTCAGTGGTTCAAAAGGAGTTTAATCAGACATTTGAGAAAAAAACTAAAACTATCTGCCCTAAGTTTAGATTTAGTGACTGGGCAACTAAAGGAATCAGAATAAGTAGGGAAAGACTTTTCGAGTTGTATGGCCTTAAGCCTATTATTAACACTGAAACTTTTAATAAATATGTTGCTACTTATTCTAAAATGTTTAAAAATACTTGTAAGGCAGCTAAGGCCTTATACATTAGCAACAAAGTTAAAACAGCAGATAATAAAATAAAAACGGTTTGGAATATTACAAATAATGAAACCAACAGAAACAAAAGAAATAATAATGATTACACATTGGAGACTCATCATGGTCTTATTAGCGATAACAAACTAGTTGCAGAAGAATTTGTAAATTTCTTTACCAGTATACCAATTAAAACTACTGAAGCCCTAAATTCGTCGCCATCGCATGCTTTTGGTTTATTACAGGCGAACGTTGCAGCCTGTTCGACTGAATTTAACTTTAAACATATAAACCCCATAACAGTAATAAAAGCTTTTAAAGAAATCAAGATTAAATTGACAGAAGATCTATGGGGTATGTCTATCAAAGTTTGTACCTCAATTATTGAGACTATAGCGCCGTACTTGGCTTTAATATTTAATTTGTGTATAGATCAAGGAGTCTTTCCAGATCTAATGAAATATAGTAAAGTGATACCACTCTTTAAATCCGGGAATAGTAGAGACACTAATAATTATAGGCCGGTGTCCGTTTTGCCGGTTCTTAGCAAGATATTTGAAAAGGTAATGTTAAATCAAATGCTTAGTCATTTTAACTCCAATAACATCCTACATGATAAACAGTATGGTTTCACCAAAGGACGTTGTACAACTGACGCGGGTGTTTCCTTACTAAAACACATTTTTAATGCGTGGGAAGAGGCACAAGATGCTATAGGCATCGTCTGCGACCTATCTAAGGCGTTTGATTGTATAGTTCATGAAACATTGCTTCTGAAACTCAAGCATTACGGACTAGGCAATGCAGCGTTAAGCTTATTAAAATCTTATTTAAATAATAGACAGCAATTAGTGCAAATAAACGGTGTCAATTCGTCGGGATTGAATGTTGAAATGGGGGTGCCCCAAGGTTCAATTTTAGGTCCTTTTTTATTTTTAGTTTATATTAATGATTTACCCAATTTGTTGCAAAATAAACTTAATATGGTGTTGTTTGCTGACGACACTTCTTTGATTTTTAAGATAAATAGAAAGACTAACAATCTTGACAACGAAAATAGCGCCCTATTGCAGGTTCAAAACTGGTTCACTGCTAATAATCTGGTTCTAAATGGGAAAAAAACTAAATGCATAAGATTTTCCTTACCGAATGTCAAAAGTAGTGATTGTGACATTGTATAGAATAATGAAAAACTAGAATTTGTTGATAAAACGATTTTCCTGGGGATTACGCTAGACTCAAGGCTACAATGGGGTCCTCACTTAACATCTCTTGCAGGGCGGCTTAGCTCAGCTGCATATGCTGTTAGAAAAATCCGCCAATTTACGGATGTTGATACCGCTAGGCTAGTCTATTTTAGTTATTTTCATAGTGTCATGTCGTACGGTATCTTACTATGGGGACAGGCTGCAGACATCGAGTCAATCTTTATATTACAGAAAAGAGCCATCAGAGCTATTTACAATCTCCGCCGGTGCGATTCTTTAAGGGAACTGTTTAAAGAAATTAACATAATGACGGTACCTTGTCAATATATCTATGAAAACATTATGTATGTTCGAAAAAATCTTCATCTTTTTAGCAAAAGAGGCGATAGACATAATTATGTTACAAGAAATAGGGATCAATTAGTTCAACCAGGTTTCAGACTGGCTAAAGTGGCCTCTTCTTTCATGGGGTACTGTTTGAAATGTTATAATAAAATACCACCCCAAATATTAGACCTCAATGAAACGAAATTTAAATCTTGTATTAAACGCACACTATGCAGACAAGCATATTATAAGTTGGAGGATTATATTCAAGATAAAAATGCTTGGCTCAATGCTGGTCCAGCTCCACTACCACTAGGGCGTACTAATTAGTTGATTAGTTGGAAACTAATATTATTATTTTTTAATTTGAAAGACAATTGCATTGTATAATGTAGAAGCACTTTTTTCAAGTTTGTAAATGTGAAGCACCATGGAGCATTTTTATTAGGTTACAACTTTTTTTTTTTGACATTACGAGCATGGCAGTTGAGAGTTTGTCATGCTCACTCAAATGTCTCGCTGTTGGTGGCACGTGTTATTGGGTCGTTCAGTTCCCTTCAAAATGGTTGAGCTGAGTGGGGCTGATGCACGCGTCATGCTCGTGAACGGGTGCCGTCAGATGGGACTGGTCATCTCTTAGCTGCCAGTGGCTTAATTCAGTTTCTATCTTTTAATTATTTTACATTTTTATTTCATTATCGACATTGTGCTCACATGATAGAAGCAACAAGTAATATGTAACCAAGCATTATATGTAACACATAATATGATTTAAAAGAGTGTCCATGGAGTTTCTTGCACGTTCTTCTCCATAGAGACCTACTCTTTGGAACGTGCAATTTAGCTTCACTTTTCTTGGACTGACCGACATTTGACTATTCAAAAGTGCCTGTAAATGGTCTATTTGAAATAAATGATTTGACTTTGACTTTGACTTTGACTACAAAATACGGAAAAATCAGCTTTGAGAAAATACGTTAAGTTACATCATTTTTTTGGGAGCTTTAAAGCGTCTGTTAAGCAATATGGCCGACGGAATGTGTCTGGGAGTATTGGTGACTTGATTTTAAATATATTGCCTACAAAATACGTAAAAATCAGCTTTGAAAATTTACGTGAGGTAAGTAATAATTTTATGTACTTTGATTACCTGATACCTGAAAATTGGCCGTCTAAGCAAGCTTGCAGGTAGGCATACGTTCTCAGTACATACTGATAGTACTCAATCGTCCACATTTAGTTCGTCAGAAAATACGTGACGTCTGGCGGCCTTAGGATCTTGGACTAAAACTACCATTCCTGAATGGAGCCTCGAAGATTTTTCCGAATTGCAATTTTTTTTTTTAAATACGGTTTTATTACTTTCTACATATTTAGTGCGAGAATATTAAATGCGGGTTGGACTCGCGTATTGAGGGTTACGGAACCCCCGTACGAACAAACTTACCTATGAAAACACTTCAATTCCTGAATTGAGTTACGAAGATTTTTTTAAATCGCAAAAAAGTTTTTTTGTGACATACCTTTATATGTATTTAGTTTTCCGATTTTTTCCAATATTTCTGCTACGAGATCTTGTTTTGTGCCAAATTTCAAGATACTAAGTCTAACAGCAAGTACCCTACGAATTTTGATTTCCTTGAGTGTCGAAATATACTTGGACATTTGGAACGCATTGTACGTTTTATACGACATAAACGGCTATACTATATTTATCTTTTATTTTCTTTAACTTAGAAGTTCGATTTTCAACTATGTTTATTTAACTGTAAGTAAATGACATAATATTGAATCAAGTGTACATTCTTGTGACAGCTTTATATTTATTCCAATTATTAGTCATACATACATACTTTAATGATTGTTTTTTTTTTTTTATTGTATCTTTGTTGATTTTCTCTTGCAGGCTTAAGGGCCAAGCGCCCGAAAAGTGCTATAAAACAGTGACTTTCTGAGGCCTACTCCTCCGTAACGGCTTGGTCAATTGGTTTGAAAAAAATATATGTTTATTATAGATTCATGAACAATAATATCAACATTTGATTTTTTCGTGCGATTAATACTTTTGTCTAAAAAAAATGTTTTACGAATTTCGCTACTTTTCCCTACTCCTTCGAAACGGCTTGGATCTTTAGAAATATTTTTACACAGAAAAATTGGTGATTAAATATTCTGCAAAGTGAACATTGCTTACGTAAATCAATCAATATTTACTAAATAAAATAATCAATATTGAGATCGAATATATATAAAAGTCTGTGCGGGCGCAGGCGGCCAGTCATCAAAAAATCATTTCGAATTCATCATTCGCTGCCCGTCGCTCGCCCCGAACGGACGTGCCGCCCCGTGCATCGCGCCCGCTCTGTGCTACGTGCCCCCTCCTACGTCTCGCCGCGCCCGCTCGCCGTGACGTCATCAGTGGTCGCCGACCACAACACTATCGGAAGCCGCCTTTCTCAAGGCAGTGGACGATAGACTATTTCCTTTACGGAATAGTCGAAAACGTAGTGCCCCTTAAGGGAAAAGCCAAATTTCGTGGTCCTTGGCGGGAATACCTCACGGTGTCAACAAGCCAAGGGGGTGTTGCCCCAATACACCCGCCGAACCCCTTCAGGGCTAGGCAGTCATTTGGAGTCGGGAGCTAGGTCTTGGCCTTGGGGGTGGCCCCTCGTCAGACCTATAACTCCGAGTTCTTTTCCAGCTACACACCTGGTGTCGGTTGGGGTGTCTATCCCTTCGCACCAGACCCTGTCAGGGCCCGATCGCAAATTAAGATTGGCGATCGGTTTACTAGCTTAGGGCTCACCATTAGGTACACACCTCCCAGCGTGCACAACCCTTGTTGGGAGGGTCACTCACCCCCGGGCCCGTCCACCCGGGGACTTAGGTGTTAGGGACATAGGCTATTCAACCCATGTTGCCCCCCCTTTAATTCTCTACCATGGATGCCATGGATCTTAAAATAATTCGGGCAGAGACTATACTTGCTTTCTTCGAGCAAGTATTAGTCGAAGACCCCTCCTTCATTGAGGGCTTCCGGGATAAGTTCCGAAATTTTGTCGGCACCCGGAAGACCGCCCCGCTCATTCCTTCCACATCGGTGGATCCCTCCACCGATGAAACTACTCAGGCCCCGTCCACGGGACTGCCTCCCTCCCACCCCTGTTCTTCCCAAACTGAGGGAAACCATGTTACTTCATCCCCTCCTAGCGAGGCTATGGACACGACAGTGCCCATAGACACCGACTCAGATCCGTCAGGCTCTGAGGCCCAGGAGTCCTCCTCTGACGACGACTATCAAGTCGTCCAAGGAAAGAGGAAGAAAAAGACCAAGGCCTCCGCCAGTAAGGCCAAGAAGACTGAGACTGATGTCTCCACCCCCGCCCCCGCTACTACCCTCAGTAGCAAACCCGCCCCAGCGTCACAGCTGTCGCAGCCTAGCTGCAATCCTTCAGCTTCTGCAAAGAAGCAACGTCCCCCGCCTCCCTTGTACATCCAGGACAAGGCGAAGTGGACGGACGTGTCCAAGATGTGTGTTGATCGTAAGATCAACTACACGAACGCACGAGCTTGCCAGCAGGGCATTCGTGTCGTAGTCCCGACAGTCGCGGACTACCGGGAACTTACCCGATCGCTCAGAGAGAGGAACGTGTGCTTCCACACATACTCTCTCCCAGAGGACACGCCGACCCGAGTGGTCATTAGACGTGTGCCAAAGGAAATCCCCACGGACGACATCAAGTCCGACCTTCAATCGCAGGGCGTCCCAGTCTCTGCGGTTCACCGCCTGCACAAGGCTCGTGGCAGAGAACAGTACGATATGGTACTGGTCGTCTGCGACCCTACAGAAGGGCACCACCCGATCTTCAAGATCAAGTCGGTGTGCTCTCTTTCCGGCATCTCAATTGAGAAGCCGTATAAAAGCTCGATAGTTGGCCAGTGTCACCGCTGCCAACTCTATGGACATGCTCAGTCCAACTGCTACGCAAAACCCAGATGCGTAAAGTGTCTGGGTGAGCACGGCACTACTGAATGCCCCCGTCCCAAGGACCGCACGCTCTGCACAGAGCCACCCAGCTGTGTGCTGTGCGGGCAAGCTGGGCACCCGGCTAACTACCGGGGTTGCCCCAAGGCCCCTAAAATTTCTCCAAAGCTCGCAAAGCGCGCCGCTGCACGCCAGCTTAGAGAAGCCCCCTCAGGGTTAGCCCCCTCAACCCAGCTCCCCGAGCGTCTCGCTCCCCAGCGCCCGTCCCCTTGGAACAGGCTGAACCACCAAAAGGCCTTCCCGGCCTTGGCGGTCTCTCAGCCTATTCCAGCTTTGATGGCCAAACCCATCCCAGCGCCTACTCCCGCCCCTGTGGCACCCGCAGTCCCAGCAGCAGCCCCTAAGGCTGTGCCTCGGTTCACTGGTGTGATTCCTCCCAGGACCGACCCAGCTGGCTCAATCATCCTGGAGCATTACATCATATTTATGACCCAGGATGCTAGAGACCTAGCTGACGAGTTACACGTGGCTAAAGCCACGGGTACAGTGACCCTGAAAAAGATGGCTGAGCTCTTCAATCAGCATAAGCCAACACTGTCCGAGCTGGACAAGCTTCCAGCCGTTACCCTTAATAATTAATTAATGGATAAGCGACTGAAAGTTTGTTGCTCCAAACCGCGATCCCTTAAATTAGGTTTCTTCAATGCAAATAGCATTAACTCCCAGCGTGATGAGATCGCGGCCTTCCTCCGCGACCATCAACTAGACATTCTCCTTATACAGGAAACTTATCTAAAGCCCCACCTCAAAGATCCTAGGATTGCCAACTATCGCATAGTTCGCAACGATAGGATCCGCTGTCACGGTGGTGGCACCCTCATCTACTACAAAAAGGAATTGCACTGCATTCCCCTAACTCCACCCGCGCCCCTATCTCTATTGGAGTTCTCGGCTTGTCGGCTAGGCATGACTGGTCACCCGCCGATCACAGTCATCTCCACCTATTACCCCCCATCGTCTTCTTCGTCCAACTTAACAGACGAAGCCACCGCTCTCACCAGAGACCTGACATCCCTCTTTGGCATGAGTGACTCCGTTATCTTAGCGGGCGATCTCAATGCTAAACACCCCGCGTGGAACAGCAGCACGACCAACCCTAGAGGTAAGGTCATTTTCAACCTTGGTGCTTCCCTGAATTTTGACATCATCGGCCCGATGTGTCCCACTCACTTCCCCCACGATCCCAATCATAGGCCTGACGTTCTCGATGTAGCGCTGCTAAAGAATGTAAACCTCCGTTTGCAATCTATAGAAGCAATACACGAACTAAACTCTGACCACCGCCCCGTGGTCATGCACCTTGGCTCCCGCTCGGGAAATCTCGACCCCGGCCAGCCCCCTCCATCCCAACTGATCACTGACTGGAAGAAAGTAAGCGAACGACTGAAATCTACTACGTCACATCAGTTGGACTCCATCCCTGACCATATAGTCTCAGTCGCCGAGACGACGGAGGCGATCGACTCGCTCACAGAGCACGTACAATCCGTCCTGAACGATTGTTCAAGGGAGATTCCAGTGACAGAGGACTGTCGCTGGAAAATCCCGGACGATGTACGGGCTCTGTTGACCGAGAAGAACGCTGCTATCCGTGCGTATAGCGCTTTTCCTTGCGACGCCAACAAGGCTCACATGCGTAAATTACAGCGTGCTGTAAGGAAGCGTATGACCGAGCTGCGTTCCGCCCGCTGGGAAAAGACGCTCAGCGAACTTGAGCCTACCCATCTCGCCTTCTGGCAACTCCAAAGGAAGCTACGTTCCACCGAGGAGTCCTCCATGCCCCCGCTCACCCGCCCTGATGGGAGTGTCGCTTTCGACAACTCCGAGAAAGCGGAGTGCCTGGCCGACAGTCTCGAAGCCCAATGTTCGCCTAGCTCTCATCTAGTAGACCAAGCCCACATTGATATGGTGGATGCTGAAGTCGAACGAAGAGCCTCCCTCCCTCCCGTTGAAGACCCCGATAACCCTCTAGCCCCCGTCACACCCGACGAGGTTGAGGACATCGTGAAAAGGCTTCAACCACGGAAAGCCCCCGGTGCCGACGGCATCACGAACAGAGTGTTCAAACTCTTCCCCCCCCAGCTCATAATGCTAATTACCGCCATCTTCAATGGCGCATTAAGCAATAATATATTCCCACAAGCGTGGAAACAGGCCACCGTTATCGGCATCCCCAAACCAGGCAAGCCCAAGTCTGACCCCTCTAGCTACCGTCCCATCAGTCTCCTCAATGTTCTCGGTAAGATCTACGAGAGGCTTATTTATAAGCGACTCAAAGATTTTGCCGAAACCAAGGGTCTCATCCCCGACGAGCAATTCGGGTTCCGTACCGAACACTCGTGTGTCCATCAAGTTCACCGCATCGTGGAGCACATAAGCGTTGGCTTCCAACGTAACACGATGACGGGCGTCTTGTACTTTGACATAGCGAAAGCATTCGACAAAGTCTGGCACAATGGCTTATTATATAAGCTATACCAACTCGGTGTGCCAGATCGTCTCGTGCTCATCATGCGAGACTTTCTGTCGAATCGCACCTTTCGCTATAGAGTCGAGGGAGCTCTGTCCTCCCCACACCCCATCAGAGCAGGAGTCCCTCAAGGCTCCGTTGTTTCCCCTCTAGCCTTCACGTTGTTCACCAGCGATATCCCCAAAAGTAAAAAGTCTAAGTTGGCGCTTTTCGCTGACGATACGGCTATTTACTACACAGGTCATGACCCCAGAGTTATCGCTCGTAATCTCCAAACCTCCGCAAACATTTTGGGCAAATGGTTCCGGAAATGGAGAGTCGAGGTTAACCCTGATAAGAGTCAAGCCGTTCTCTATGCGAGACGGCGGAGATCTGACCCCCCTCCCCCTCCGATCACCATGTACGGCAAGCCGATCCCCTGGGAGAAGCAAGCCAAGTACCTCGGAGTGATCCTCGACGAACGCCTATCCTTCGCCGAGCACATAAAGCAGGCTCGCTCGCGAGCTGCTTTCGCTCAGGGTAGGCTTCACTACCTACTGACTGCCCGCAGCAAATTGTCACGCAAGTGCAAGTTGCGCCTTTTCACGGCAGTCATTCGCCCGATCATGACGTATGCCTGTGCAATCTTCGCACACGCCAAGGCCCGTCACCTCCACCGGATGCAGACCCTCCAAAACCGCACCCTCCGAAAAATCCTCGGAGCCCCCTATTACATCCGAAATGAGAATCTACATTTAGATCTCAGAGTCCCCACCATCCAGCAGTTCATGAAACGCCTGTGCAAGCGTTTCTTTGACACTGCTGTGAAGCACCGCAACCCCCTTATCGCATCGGCAGCCCGATACGAACCCTCCCGCATCTCCAAGATTCGCCGCCCTAGGCATACCCTAATCGCCCCCGACGACCCCACTACCCTGCTCCAAGAGAGCCGTAGGGAAACTAGCACAGTTAAAAAACACTACAGACCGCGTTCCTTCCGTCCTCGCCGCCGAGGCCCGCCGCGACAAACCCGTAATTGTCCTCCCCGTCCCTTGCTCGAGCCAGCCCGCGCCGCTGAGCCAGTAGTCTAAAATTCCCCTATAATAATAATAGAATTTTTGCTGGATCCAGCCCGTCCCTTTGCTGCCCTCCCCCAGCGACGCCCTAAGCCGAGGCTCGTACCCCACAGGGGGTGCCCTTAGCGTAGTCGCTTAGTTTTAAGTAGTATAGTAAGCCCTGGCTGGAGGCTTTGATTAGAGATCAAGGCCGCCACAGGCAAGTCCGGTTAAGCAGCCGACAACCTCCTAGGTTGACCTGCGAGAGGCCACACACAAAAAAAAAAAAAAAAAAAGGCGGCCAGTCATGCGTTAGCATTCAGACGGGGAGGCTGTGTCGCTCGGCGCTCCGTTCCCGCCATGAAACGACAGCGCGCTACGTATGTGTTGGCGCGAATGTGTACGAAGATTTTGTATTAGTGTGAGGCTATAGGCTACGCTTGCAGAGGACCCAATATGATATAATGAAAAAATATGATATATAGATTTCGGGTGGCAAATAATCGCTCCGTGCCGTGTAACTTACAGCGTCAGAAGGTATTCACGGCTTGATCAGAATATACTGTATATCTTATGATAAAAATCATATCGCTTGTAATCTGTAAAACTTATGAGTGCAAAAAAAATTTGTTTGACGTGTAATCTTTAATTTCGATTCGTCATGTCTGTCTGTCTGTCCGTCCGTATGTCACAGCCATTTTATTCCGAAACTATAAGAGACTATTACTACTACTACTATTCTATTGAAACTTAGTAAGTAGATGTATTCTGTGAACCGCATTAAGATTTTCACACAAAAATAGAAAAGAAAAAAAAAGAATACATTTTGGGGGTCCCCATACTTAGAACTGACACTCAAATATTTTTTTTCATCAAACCTATACGTCAAATCTATTTATATCTATGGATATTTCTTCAAAAATGAAATTAGGGTTTATAATAACATTTTTTTCTAAACTGAATAATTTGCGCGAGAGACACTTCCAAAGTGGTAAAATGTGTGTCCACCCTGTAACTTCTAAAATAAGAGAATGATAAAACTAAAAAAAAATATATGATTTACATTACCATGCGGCCATTCAAACCGCCAACGAAAATTGGTTTCAACGAGATCTAGTAAGTAGTTTATTTAGTACGACATAAATCAAAAAAAATACACTATTATTAAAACATCGATCAAAGTTACAACGAACTAGGTACAAGAACTTTTATATTATGTTACTTGCTGCTACGGTACCCTTCAAGGGCGAGTCCGACTCGCACTTGGCGGGTTTTTTTTTTGTTTTCGTTAACTTAGACGTTTGGTTTTTTCACAGCATCATGGAACCGCAGACCTTTGAGTATATGGCTTTAATTTCAACTCTATAAATCCATGCGTTCCCGAAATAAAGGGAGACAGATAAACAGTCGGCAACATTATGATCCTATAATATAAAAGTTCCGTTTTTTACTTTTGAGGTACGGAACCCTGCCTACTGGGGCCAGGGTTATCCGAAAGGGAGCTCGAGCCCCGTTATGAAGGCTAGAAGGAACGGGGTGGGTCTTTTAGTCAGTAAGAGTCTGACACTATCTCCCGCTCCACCCAGGAGCGGAACCCTAAACATTACAGCAAATCTTTTGGGATTGCTGTAATCGCATGTCTGTTTATTGTTTCACCATTTCATAACAATAGATCACGCCAGATCGCTTTGAAGGGGGCCACATACTCGTATGTGTAAAATTCACACTATTATAGTGACACCCTTATTTCACCAATTATGTTCATATTCAACGATTTAATTTTTTTAAATCGTTCCATTTGTTTTTGAGCTTATTCGTTACAAACAACAGAATAAAAAAAAACTGATTTTTTCCTCATTATAGTTACAGAAGAATCAGATATAACATTTATCATAAATTGTATTTTGAATTACTTTTGTAATATACACTTTATGTTATGAAATAATCGAAAAACAGTAGTATTTTAATGAGTTTAGTTTGTATAACCTGTTGTTGTTTTTGTTGTATTGTTTCTTTTTCTACACTTACCTAGGTACATACAAATGATAAAGTCTGAGATTTACACGAAACATAAATAATAATAGAATTTCTAGACTTGTAGGCAAAATACCACTGAATAGGCACGCCTCTCTGCGTCACTGCGTTATCTTTGAGCGGTAGCGCGCTCGGTACGGAAAGTCAGTGTGTGCAGGTCTCGTGCGTATGTGTGAGTTCGACGCTCAAGGTCGATCTTGCGCACTATGCACCTTAACAATCTCGTCTGTCCGTGTTATTTAAGCGCATAGATGAATGCGCACTCAAACTTCACTCTTATGTTACTACTCACCAAAACTCAACATTTCAACAAATCAATTCACCCAATAACACATTTATGCAAACAAATCGATTGCGTAAGTCAGGAATCTTGTTTTTTACATAATTATTAACGTACATAAATTAATCTTGCCGCTGTTATTGTTACCCATCGATCAGCCATCTTTTTAGGGTTCCGTAGTCAACTAGGAACCCTTATAGTTTCGCCATGTCTGTCTGTCCGTCTGTCCGTCCTCGCTTAATCACTGTGACCGTTAGCACTAGAAAGCTGAAATTTGGTACCAATATGTATATCAATCACGCCGACAAAGTGGTAAAATAAAAACTGGAAAAAAATGTTTTATTAAGATAGCCCCCCTATATGTAAAGTGGGAAATGATTTTTTTTTAAATTTCAACCCTAACGTGTGATATATCGTTGGATAGGTATTTAAAAATGAATAGGGGTTTATTACAATCATTTTTTGATAATGTCAATAATTTCGGAAATAATAGCTCCAAAAGTAAAAAACACCCCCCCTAACTTTTAAACCATAAGTTTAGAAAATATGAAAAAAATCTGAAAAGTAGAATTTTATAAGGACTTTCTAGGAAAATTATTTTGAACTTGATAGAAAGAACAGTTTTTGTACAAAAAAACAAAAAGATTCTACAAAATAATTTCTGGACTAAGTTTGTAGTATAATCGTATATGCAAGCATTTTTTTAAACTCATAAGTGGGTACACTTATTGTGACGGATTGGAAACTACGGAACCCTACACTGAGCGTGGCCCGACACGCTCTTGGCCGGTTTTTTTACTACGGAGCGGACCATAGAGGAAAATAACTATGGTTTCAAAATGTGACTATGTGACTGCGCATTGACAATTCTAGTTTAAATTATATTTTAATAATCGACTAGTTCAGTGTTTGCCAATTTGTGTTTTGTTGTTTTTAATGGTTTTTTGTTATTTATGTTTTTATTTTGTTTATTCTGTGATTGGAAGTATGATATAACATGTAATCAGCGCTGTGGCTCCGTCTTACACGAGCCACAGCATTTTGCTGAGCACTGGCCGTTTTGCGCGGATGTAACGTATGTCCTACTTACGTGCTACTTTAAGTCGATACTGTTATTTGTTTTATTTTAAGGTATGCGCGATGTCTGACGCAAATTAACTCTTTTTCTTTTTTTCTTCTGCTGCAATCGCAAAACAGTCAAGGTCTACGGTGCGTAGTGCACGTGCGCCTCAAAAAAATTAAAAGGGCCCAGCAGGGCCGATGCCTGCTAGGGCTTTAAGAGCATTTGAGAGAGAAAAAGCAACTCTGAAACGCAAAGGGCAACATATGGAGTACAGGTGAGTTTTAGTAAAATTCTGGCGCGCCCGTTTGCTCCACCCTAGAGCGCGAGAAGTGAATTGATGATTTCCCTCCTCAGAAATGTATCTTACCGTTACCACAGAAGAAGTTATAGTAAAAAGTAGGTACAGTTTCGCTCTTCGAAAGAAAACGTGCTAATATAAACCTATTAACAACATGAATAATGTTCATAATACATTGCACGGCTCGGACACGGTAATAATATCATACAGTTTTGTAACTCGGCCGCATCTTTGAAACAAATCTCAACCTTAACAAACCGTTTCGAGAAAGTATGAGAAAAGACAGGAAGTCTAAAAAATTTAAAAAATAGAAGACACAATCAAAAGAACAGGCGGAACAAAGAAAGCTTTTAAGGAGTTAAGGAGTTTAGGTTTTAGACTTAATAGTACCAAATCTATTCAAGTGACAAAACGGTAAGAAATCCAGAAATTAGCTACAGAATATTATCTACAGAACTCTCTACTCTAATATGGGTCATTTCACGCAGGCTCAATTTTTTGCTAATTTCGGTGGTATTTTTTATTTGTAGGTTTTCAGATGAAAAAATAAACTTGTCTTATTCTAGAACATATTAGTATTCTAGATATTTTTGTAGGAAACAAATAACTATTGTAGTTTTGAAAATATGACGGTCACTGAAATTGCCTACCCACCGAAATTGAGAATTTTACACCGAAATTGCAAATCTTGCAATGAAATTGCAATATCACACCAAAATGGATTTATTTTATTGCATCATGATTCATGAAAGTTATTAAACAAACGACAACATTGCACGAGATCTGTCTATTGGGCTCTGCTCACGAAACTGAAGACCGACGATAGCAGAGTCATATCCGCCAAATCGGAGCCTCTGGGAAAGATCTAGGCATTTTATGGACAGTTATACACGTCAATCTCCAAACCCGCTGCAAATCTATCAAACGACCCAAGAGCTAGATTGACCCGACGTCATACCGAAGATATCTCTGACGTTGAACCTTTACGAGATCAGGATAGCTACTTCAGACAGCTGAAAAACAATAAGGTGTCGAGCGAGGACAGAATTACCAGAAAACCGGTCCTAAAGGCCATTCAGAAGTTGTTCGAATCCATTATAATCGAGGCAAAAACGCCCGAGGCATGGAGCAAAGGTGTGGTGCTCTTCTTTAAGAAGGCCGACAATACTCTGCTTAAGATCTACAGGTCCATCTCACTTCTGAGCCATGTCTACAAGTTGTTTTCGAAAGTCATCTCGAATTGTCTCGCGCACATTTTCAACGACTTCCAGCCTCCTGAACAAGCCGAACTTGGAAAAGGTTTCAGCATCGTGGACCACATAAATGCACTGTGACAGGTTATACAGAAGACTGAGGAGTATAATCAGCCTCTCTGCTTAGCGTTTTTAGACTACGAGAAAGTCTTTGATTCGATCGAGACTTGGGCTGAACTACAGCCTTTCCAACGGTGCCAGATTGACTATCAGTAAACTTGACGACATCCTCCATTGCGGCCGTCAACAGTTTCGGAGAAATGACGTCTCCCTGCCTCACCCCGTTTCGAGGTCTAACATGATGTCTGACACCATGTTAGTGCGACTACAAAACCAGAACTCGAAACCTGTCCTCTTGCAGCGGGGTGTGAGATAGGGAGACGTTATTTCTCCGAAACTGTTCACGGCCGCCTACATTGCGGCCGTGAACTTGTCTTGAAGGTTCTGGAATGGAAAGGGCTAGGCATTCTTATCAAAGGCGAGTACATCACTCGCCTTCGGTTTACTGACGACATAGTAGTCATGGCTGAGACTACGGAGGAACTCAGTGGTGATCTCAGTAGAGCTTCCGAAAAAGTGGGACTTAAAATTAACATGGACAAAACCAAAGTCATGGTAAAAACAGCCATGTAGCACCCACTCCTATCAAGATCGGAGACTCTATACTCGAAGTTGTGGACGACTACGTTTACCTGGGACAGACGGTCCAGTTGGATAAGTCTAACTTCGAGAAAGAGATCAATCGACGAATCCGACTCAGCTAGGCAGCGTTCGGAAAACTGCGCGGTATCTTTTCGTCCAACATACCACAGTGTCTCAAGACGAAAGCCTATGATCAGTGCGTGTTGCCAGTGATCGCCGAAACGTGATCGCTTACAATGGGCCTCATCAGAAGACTTAAAGTCACCCAAAGAGTATTGGAAAGGGCTATGCTCGGAGTTTCCTTGCGTGATCACATTAAAAATGAAGATATTCTCATGAGATTCAAGGTTACCGACATAGCTCGAGGAATCGCCAAACTTAAGTGGCAATGGGCAGAGCACATTGCACGCAGAACAGATGGTCGATGGGGACGAAAGGTTCTGGAGTGGCGACCATGCACCGGAAGACGCAGCGTTGGAAAGCCTCCAACAAGGTGGACCGATGACCTAGTCAGGGTCGCGGGAATCCGATGGATGCGTGACGCACAGGACAGGTCTTTGTGGCCACGCTTGGGGGATGCCTATGTCCAACAGAGGACGTCTTTTGGCTGATATGACGATGATGACTACCTACTTTTAGTACTAAAGTTTGTCGGATTGATTTTGTAACCAATTGGTAAGATATTTACCCAGAGATTACACATGAACCAGGTTCATATGTTCTAAATTTCTAATATTACTATCGGTGGCAATAAAGTTACCACCGAAACCACCGATATTGAAATTATAAGAAAAAATTAAATAAAAACAAAACTACTTTTGCTTCCGTCACTTGTGTTGTATGATTGCTAAGGGTACCCAATAACAGATAATATTCTAGAAAACCGTGACGTAAAAAACAACATTCATTATTTATTTATTTATTTTACAATTTATGTACACAAATATACTGAGGAGGATAACATTATTAGAAAACTTTGTACAAAGGTACTGCTTATTTCAAATAGAAATTTCTTCCAGCAGACCTGCGAAAGGAGAAATTACAAGAGATGTAGACAGTAGTGTGCAGAAATGAGTAAAGAAGAGTTAGTGAAATCTTAAATTAACCAATAAATATACTTATATAACTAAATATATCTTATACTAAAAATAAATACATAATATGTATATATATATATGATTATCACGCAAGAGAGGAAAGATAGTGCTGTTTTACTTTAGTCTTAAAGAGTGAGATCGTTTTCAAATCACGAATGCTAGGCGGAAGTGAGTTCCACAACCTTACTGCGTGGACAGAGAAAGAGTAGGAATAGTAGCTGGATCATTCGTACAGTAACCCATCGAAATTGCATAAGTTCGTATTCCCTCTCAGAAAAAAAAAGTACTTATGTAATGGTGTGAAAACTCGGCAGGATGCGATATGTCACTACTACGAGAACGCAAGAGCACGTCTTGGCCTGCGTGTGCGTAAGGAAATAGTTCGTTAAAATAGACTTGTTTACGTTATAGATCGATTTCAACAAAATACACCGAAATTGCACTTTTGGCGTGGACGTTTCTTATCACATGTCTGCATGATAGCAAAAGTATCGGAAGTGATAAATATGATTACTTTATGTATTGGCCAGTATAATAATGTTCAATTGAAGTACTAAAATTGCCATCACAACTATTTAAAGAGGTAAATGCGCTTAAAAATTAATCACGGACATACCACCGTTATTGAGAAAAAGACATTTTTTTTTAAATTTATATCTAAGAGAAATATATTTATATTAGTGCCTTCATATGAGCTAGTTTTCTTATTACACAAAAAAAATAGAATGGTCACAGATAAATATTTTACATAGTGATTTCACGCGTAGAACCTCTAAAAATGCTGTTGGTGAAAACACCCATATAGATAAAGACTTTGAATTAAAAACCAGTGAGAAACCACCTTATACATATATGTGATGAAGTACCGCAAATACTTACAGCAGAAGTACAAAATACCAAACGAGCTGGTAAGGGGCATGGTGGGACAACTGACTCCAATTCTAAGCAAGATATATAATGGCATACTCAAAACAGGCGCCATACCAAGTCAATGGGGAGAGTCCCACATCATTTTCCTGCATAGGGCATTAGGGCCTAGAGAAGTCATCAATTACTATAGACCAATTAGTCTGATTTCATATGTCTACAAGGTGTTTGCTAAAGTAATTCTAGAAAGAATCACAAAAAGGCTTCAGAAAAAACTATAGCACCATTGACCAAATTCTCACAATGAAACAAATACTGGAAAAAGCAATGAATACCAGAAATCTATTTACATAGCTTTTATTGATTATTCCAAAGCGTTGATAGCCTAAACCATAATTGCATTTAGCCATATTTGCATTTTGCACCTTAAAAGAGTAAGGAGTGGACAATGTCTACATAGAAATACTCAAGAACGTCTACAGTATAAACAAGAGCCGCATAAAACTGAAATCGAAAGTGGGACCTTTTCCCATTAACAAATATGTTAGACAAGGTAATCCTCTGTCCTCCAAACTATTCACAGCTGTGCTGGAAAATATTTTCAGAAGGCTTAACTGGGATGAATATGGCCTCAATATCAGAGGCAACCTCTTGAACCATCTGAGGTTTGCTGATCACCTCATTTTGCTGGAAGTAGACCCAGACAAACAACAAACAATTGTACAAACGCTAGCAAACCTCACTAAAAATCACTTTTAGCGACAAGACCGCCCATTGTGACACCCTATTAATTTTAAGTTTCATAAGTCATTGTTTTATTTTTGGTGTACAATAAAGAATTTATCTATCTAACGAAAGTAAGGAAGTAGGTCCAAAAATGAACGACATTAAGACAAAACTGATGACTAACTCTGAAGGAGTTGCCATAAAATTGGATGGAAAAACATTTCAATATGTGCCAGAGTATGTATCATCATCATCAGCCTTTTTAATGTTCCCACTGTTGGGACTCGGGCCTCCTCACTAGGAGAGAGAATGGGCTGTAAGCCACCACGCAGGCCCGGTGCGTGTTGGTGAATATCACATGTCTTCGAATTTTTGGTTCTAGGACATGCCGGTTTCCTTACGATGTTTTCCTTCACCGTTATGAAATAAATTACACAAAGTAATGCGCCTAGTTGGGTTCGAAGCCGCGACCTACAAATCATAAGTCGGGGCCGTTACCACTCGACCACCACTGCTTATGTGGAGAGTAGACAAGAGTATGTATTCTTGGGCCCTAAAGAGCAAACGACTAAGGAAATTAACAAAAGAATAGCCTGTGATTGGAAACCATACTGGTCTCTGAAAGAAATAATGAATAGTAAAGAGCTGAACATTGCTATCAAGAAAAAAACGTTTAACACCTGCATACTTCTTTGCAATATATATGGCTATGAGACATGGTCTCTCAACCAAGACCATCGCGAGAAACTTGCAAAATGCCAACGAGCGATGGAGAGAAGTACGTTAGGAATAAAACTCAGGGATAGAATTAGTAATGTGGAAATAAGGAAAAGAACTAAAGATTCAGACATCCTGACCAGAATTGACCATCTAAAATGGGGCTGGATGGGTCACATGATTCGCTGCACGGCTAACAAATGGAGCAAGCAAGTGACCCTGTGGTACGCAAGAGATCGTCAGAAAACAGGATCGCCCAACAAGACGATGGGAAGACGATATCCACCTGACCTTGGGTCCATATTAGACAAGGGTGACAATGGATTGAGTTCAGTGGAGGCAGTTAGAGGAGGCCTATGCTAAAAGGCACACCAAACGGAGGGGCATTCTATTACAGCCACACAAAGAATATTGTATCCTAAAGTTAAGAAATAAAAGGCTATTTTATTATTACTATTTATTACATTATCGGAGTCTCTCTCTAGTGCTGCTATCTTTGATAATAAAATAGTGTTCCAAGCTTGACTTGTATTAGGTTACGATGCGGCTGTCATGGCCTTTCTCTGACCAAAAGCCAACATTAAAAATTATAGAAATTGAAAAGAAAAAGTTTTTAAGCGATTCAATTATATAGCATCAGACTTAGAAGTCAGAATAGCTTTCTCCGCTGCACACAGGCCATTCGGAACCGACCATCCACAGTGGGATGTATATTGTTGGAGGAACGCCACTTACCACCGCCCGACTTCGTTCAACCCCTGGAACATCTGCCACCCGGAAGCGATCTGCTGTGGCCTATGTGGAAAGCTATCAATAGGTTGCGCACCCAAGTAGGCCGTTGCAAACATATCCTGGCAAAACAAGGTATTATGGACCCCTCCGATACCTAGTGCGAGTGCGGTGCTCCTAACTAGATAAAAGCACACTTATTAGAGTGTCCAAAGTGTCCTAAAATCGTACTTTGGAGAATCTAAAAGACGCCACTGATGGCGCTATAAACGTGGCAACATACTGGGCCCAAACTTTGAGAAAAAGAAAACTGTCGAGTCGAGAAGAAGAAGAAGAAAAAAACTATGGCATTGAAATAATTTTGCGACCCATATTGAATAGAATGATTTAGGCTCAGATTATTAACCGACTTCAAAAAAAAGGAGGTTATAGGTATGTTTTTATGTTTGTGTTCGTATATCTCCGGAACTACAAGTCCGATGACTCCGATTTAAGTAATTCTTTTTTTGTTGTACTAGGTATTGTTCAACTTAGGGAACACTGTAAGTTTCATCAAAATCGGTTTAGTAGTTTTTGAGATTGAGAATTTTAACCGCCCTTTTTTATGTATGTTCGCCGATTTCTCGGTAATTTGTGGACCGATTTTGAAAATTCTTTTTTTGTTAGAAAGGTTATGCTTTCAAATTAGTCCTATTGAAATATTGTTACGATCTGATCATGAACTTTGAAGATATGGAACAGAACTCCTCATAGGATCACAGCAGAAGTAAAATTGCTTTGTTTATTACGTGTAGTCAGTGACTGGCTGAAGAGAAATGGGGAGGGGATGTATCGGACTGATCTGATGATGAAGCCAGATGGTAAATTAATGTAATCTAGCCGTGTTTGGGATTATCAGAATCGTTATGAGATGCTCTCTGGCTATAAGGTGTTTCCCAACAAACATTTTGGCGCTAAGAGCAACCTTTTTTTAGCTCCCATATGATTATAAATTATATATAAGAGCTCCGATTGTAACATTCGATTCTACTGTGGTGTTAAGGATAAATAATTAAACCTTCAAGAGGAATAACAGTTAAAAATAAAAAATATGCAACTTAAGGCGGTAGCATAGAGTTGGTGGGAGCCATTGCTATAGCTCATTCTTATAACTTTAAGAAGCTTCAAACACTAAAAGCAATTGTAAAGTGTTTTCTAACTCCTACTAACGACTGATGTCTTTAATCAGAGTTAGTTAGATTCTTTATAACACTTAGGGACTACTGTAACAGCTTAAAGAAGCGTAAAACACTTTAAGTAATTGTAAGGTGTCAACTAACACTTACTATTAGCTAATGTTCTTAAATAGAGCCAGTGAAATACTTAGTACCACTTAACGAGATCTATCGAAGCATAAGTGCTGACAAAAAAGCTATTAGTGTCATACAAGTGTTGATTACAAATTCTGTAGAGCTAGATGCCGCAAGAGTCAGAAATCACCTTTAAACAATTATTGATTATATAAAAGGATTACTAGGTCAACCTTTTTTTTTTTTTTTTTTTTTTTTATTTTTTTTTTTTTTATGGTGGGAAAAAATCATGCATTGACATCCCCCGCTCTTGGGCGGAGCGGGAGATAGTGTCAGACTCTTACTGACTAAAAGACCCACCCCGTTCCTTCTAGCCTTCATACCGGGGCTCGAGCGCCCTTTCGGATAACCCTGGCCCCAGTAGGCTTCGACCCGGCTGGGTCCCTGCTGCTGCTGACAACTCCTTGAGGCGCGCGGGAACAGTGCGCGCCGTCGACGACTTGGGCTTGGTCCGGACAGTTACCGGACGGCCGGACAGTGAGCTACCCATTGCTCACTGTCCGCAAGCCCGCGTCTTTGTTGGCCGGAAATCGGGATCAGAATCCCGGCGACAGCGGCGGCGATAACGCCGTTGCCTGATGCGTTCGGCCTCCTCCTTTGCGAGCATTACTGCTTCGCAGAAGTCGGCGACCGCCTGCCACTCCTCCTCGCTCCGGACCATGGCGTCAACCAAGGCCCGGCGCGAGAGGTCTCCGCCGCCAATCGCCCCCACGAGGGCACGGCGATGCTCCGCCCAAGCAGGGCACACCTCGACTGTGTGCTCCACCGTGTCCTCCGGGCGTTCCGCACAGTGGCGACACCCGGGCGTCACCTCCGCATGAATCCCGTGCAGGAAACTCCCGAACGAACCATGTCCGGTGAGTACCTGCGTCATGCGGAAAGTAAGGACGCCGTGAGGTCTTTCCAGCCACTACTAGGTCAACCTTGGGTACTACAATGGTTTTTAAAAATACTTTTTTATATAGCGGTAAACAATACGTGCATAGATTATTACATTAGATATTCTTTTTTTTTTTTTTTATTCTTTATTTATTTAGGGACAAGATTATATTCTTGTATTCTCTTGATTATTTACTTTACGTTGAGTTATAGAATTTTATATCACCTTAATATAGAACATAGAACCATTATGTAAACTCAACCTAAATTAATTTTCAATTTTTCGATTTACGAAAAATATGGCACAAAACGCCCCACGCTTTTTTCACAATGATATTAATATTTTTCGTTCATTATTATTAATTTCTACCTATATTGAAAATTATTTTACACTTTTTAGTTTGATATGCTATGAAAGCGTGTTTTTTAGTTTTTTAAACTATATTTTTATTTTTCACTAAAAAAAAAAAAAAAAAAACGAATTATTGTATTGTCATCATGTTGTCTTTGATGGGTGTGCAAAGTTTGAAGAAAATCTGATCGCCCAAAGCAGGTCAAAATCGAGCTCAAAGGCGTTGGTTACAAACATACAGGTGAAGCTAATATAAGCGTGTTAAAAATGTTGTCTTCTCACTTTTAGAACCATATTGTAGAACTGCAAGGGACATAGAAGTGCTAACAATCGGTCTTTAAGCACTGTGCCGGGAATAACAGAGTTATTAGGATCCTTAAGCAATTTAGAATTGACGCCATTCAATAAATAGTTAACCTATAACATTTTAAAAGGAAAACACTTTTTCTAATCAATATTACCGCACTTATTTACTGTATTATTGTCAGATTTTCATTAATATACTATTTGAAAGTATTAAGAACTATTATTCAACATAATTGATATGAAAAAAATAGTGAGGTAGTAATTTTTTTCTACATTTTATCATTAAAAGCAGTTTAATTTTGAGGCGCTTCAAAATTAAGATGAAAACATATATAAATTGTTACGAAAAACTTACCATCGCAGTAACTTTTAATAATTATAACACACAAAATATAAAAAAAAAATATTAACTTACCTATTTTATTAAATATTATAGTTATTTCAAACACTAGAAGACTCTTTATACCACTAAATCGGAAGGAAATGAATTTGTGACTATGCGTATTGCTAAATATTTTAACACTATTGACAGTAACAAAAGCTTAAAAATTCTGAAAAGTGGTGAAAAGGTTGGCGCTTTAGGTAATATTCATTGCTACTAAATACCTACAATATATTCTCAGGGTATATATTGTATCGAAGAAGCACTAATATGGTACTAAAAAAGTTATTAGAGTGGATTTTACAACTATATTACTTCCTTAGCTTGCAGGAGTAACCTGCGTATAGCTTACAATACACTTAAAAAGTAAGTAAACACTGCTTCAATAGCACTACTCTAGCTCTTCATTGTCACTCATTTATCTCTACTCTATAACAATTAAGTCACTTTAAGCTCTAAAATCGTGGGCCCAAATCAGGGTTATAAGACAGTTAAAACGCGCTATATCACCAAATAATAGTGCCTGTATAAGACCCTAGGTTATAAAAAATCTCTTAAACAGCTCACGTAGCACTAATTCTTAACACCAAAATGTTAGTGGGGTTTTAAGTTTGGTTGAGAGGTACTTTTTAGTGGTGGTACCATAACTAAAAAGTGTAAATTAAAAAAATTGCAGTTCCAATTTACACCGATTATTTTATTTACCTATAATTTCTTAATAATTTGATTTTGTTTTTAATTTAATTTTCGTAATTAGTAAACTAAATCCACAAATGTTTTTCTATAACTATTTTATTGAGTATTCTAGCCACTGGTTTGTATTTTTTGGTTATTAATTCTATTAGGACTTTAGAAGTTCTCAAGCTTCGAAATTGAAAAAAAATTACATAATTATGTGAACATAGTATAAAAGCGTGCTCTTAATTGAAATAAAATCCTATCTAACTATTTAGACAAGAATATTTCCTAACGTTATTGGTAAATCACATTCATGTTTATTCTAACTAATATTATAAATGTGAAAGTGTGGATGTTTGGGTGTTTGTTACTTAATCACGCAAAAACAGCTGAATGGATTTGGATGAAATTTGGCATGCGTATAGCCTTTAACATGAAAAAGAACATAGGCTACTTTTTATCCCGGAAAAACATCTTATTCCTACGGGAAAACACGTTTAGAGTGCGATAACCGAAGTACACGCGGACGAAGTCGCGGGCGGACAGCTAGTATACAATAAATCATTCATGGATATAAACGGGTTTTAAAATCATGGTTTTGAGCCAAATACCACGTAATTTGTAGTGAACGCTCTTAATAAAGTTGTAATGTGGTCGACAATTAAACAAAAAGAGTAATACTAGGTATCGTTCACGACTCTGGCACTCACCCCAGGAGAAAGAACGCGCCGAACTCACGAGTAACACCAACAACGCTAACACACACGTGCCATACATCTTGTGGTACTATTACATGTAACGCTCGATGAATACGAAAGAAGAGTGATGGAGTTGTGTTAAACGTAGCTATACATATAGGTGGCTGGCATTTACCTGTTTGTTAGAACTCTTCTGGTAAAGGGGACCCGTATGGTTTAATCATGATTACAAGAGGTAAAAAGCTGCCAAGTGCGAGTCGGGAAGGGTTCCGTAGCAGCAAGTAACATAATATAAAAGTTCTTGTAGTTCATTGTAACTTTGATCTATGTTTTATTATAATTATTGTTTTTTTTTAAGCTATTGCATAGCTTCTATCGCGGGCCTTGAGCGTGGAGACCGAATCCAGAAATTCCGTAACGAAAATAACGTAACACAATAACGTAAAAAAAAAAACAAAGGAAAAAAAATACTGCATAAATAAAATAAATAAATAATTATAATTGCATAAGTTGATAAAAATGCTATGCAATAGCTTTACCGCGGCAGTCCCCGAGTGCCACACGTCTTTTTTAATGATAGGCTTGCGTTTGACCATCATCTCACCTGGGCCTCAAGTCTGCTATTACAATAGTGTCAGAATGGTCTATCATTGATGTCATAATTGTCGATTTTGACAAGTTTGGTAATCTACTAATATAATGGCGTCATTATGACTTTCCAATGGTCAACCACTGACACTCCATTGAAAAAAGTGGCATAGAATGGTAATCTCGTACATATTGACAAATTAATATTTGACGTTTGCGGTAATCTGCTAAAACTTTGACAGTTTATTTGATCAGTGTTTTACCATTAGAACGTTATTGTGCAGTTATTGGTTTTAATATGCTCAAGATTATCATTCTACCACAATTCTATTACAAGACCATTGACCGATCAATGATCGATCATTATGAATTAGCAGATTACAAACTTTTAGCAAAATGACAATGGGATCGTGTTGGAATGACGAATTTATAAAAATAGCAGACTTGGGGCCCAGATGGTAAACGATGATGTGGTCGACGATGAAGCACGCTTGCCTAAAAGTCCTTTTCATTTTCATACGAGTGAACGGGAGGAGAGGAGAAGGAAGTGAAATGAGGTTCCACGCAGCTAACGTAGTAATGAAAGTAATGTAATTACATACATTTTTTTTTTTAGTTTTATCATTCTTTTATTTTATAAATTACTGGGACACACACATTTTACCATTAAAAAAAAATGATTAGAAACCTCAATATCATTTTTGAAGACCCCACATACCCACACGTATGGGTTTTGAGTATGATTGAAAAAAAAAATGTATTTTTCTATTTTTATGTGAAAATCTTAATGCGGTTCACAGAATACTTCAACAGCACAGTTCTTATAGTTTCGGAAAAAAGCGGCTGTGACATACGAACGGACTGACAAACAGACATAATGAATCCTTATGGGTTTCGTTTTGTTGTCATTTGACTTCAGAACCCTAAAAATGGTCATTTGTTAATTAATTTAAATATGAGAGAATCATTAATTAGTGAAAAATATAGCAAAAGGTAAATTATTTTCAATATTTATTGTGGATTAACCCGTTGATTAGAAAAGGAAAACGAACGACGAGGACTTGCTAATTAGCAATGATGTTAAATATAAAATAATATTGTGCATAAAATAAACTGGGCCGCAAAAATAAACGTGTCGCACAAGAAAACTGCGATAATATCTAAGTTATGGATTGCTCGTATACATATTATGTTATAAACATAATTATTAGTAAAGCTTATTGTAAATCTCAGAAGATGATTAATGTACGCAAACATTACCCAAATTATAAAAAAATAACAAATTTCTAAAAAAGGATAAGAATCTATTTATTCTTTTACTCCAAACTTTGTCTTGGATCAATCACAGTTTTCAGTGGGACGTTATGTCGCTAACACCTGAATAATAAACACGAATTTTTACCATAGTCCAAGATAGACGTCACTGCTAGAACAGTAGGAATATCTTTATCTTCGATCCAAGGAGTACTCCAGTGATTTCAGGAGACCGTCGACCGGCATAAACATAAAAGACCAGGAAATGGCCATCATGTCTTTCATTTCATAATTATATATTTTTAAATTATTGTGAAAACGTGTATCATTAATAACATTTTTTTTATTATTAATAGATTCGTGCTTGACTACCATCTCACCTGATAGAAAGCGACCACGCGGTCGACCTATGGCAACCTATTCGCTGTTGACTTAAATATCCCCAGGTTGTGGAGATCAGGAAACACAAAGTCCGACAGGGAATGTCACTCCTTAGCTGTACGCACATTAAAGTTTTTGACAGAAGTTATGAACAGACTTAGGTAAGGTCACTATAACAACATGACAGAATATTCATCAAGTTATTAATGACCAAAAAATATATTCATTTTTGTGATCAAGGATAATATTATCAGAATAAGGAGAAGAACATAAATACTTATTAACCTAACTTTCATTTATGTAGAGTATCAGTATCAGTAACTATGTCGGTTCTATTTACATTCCTTCTGTTTTCAATATAATAGAATAAAATGTTTTTATTTGAGAACTAGCTTTCGCCCGCGGCTTCGCTCGCGTTAAATTCGGGGTAACACGGTTCCCCTTTCTGGGGGGGTTAGTGAACTCCCCTTAGTGAACTCCACTGCGGGTGACGTAACCTACGACAAACTTATTATTTGCAGTTGGTACAGTAATCGGGTCTAGGGATCGAACCGCAAAATTAAGTTTGTTTTTTATTGTATATACTTTTCCAGGATAAAAAGTACCCAGTGGGGTGCCCAGGATATTAAAGAATAATTATACCAAGTTTCATCTTAATCGAACCAGTAGTTTTTGCGTGATGCCTGAACAAACAGACAGACAGACAGACAAAATTTTTTTTAATCACATTTTTGGGTTTGGTGTCGGTCTATTAACACCCCCTGATATTTATTTTTTTGATATTTTCAATGTACAGAATTTTAACTTCTACAGATTTATTATAAGTATAAAAGATGTACGTGCAGGTACATAAAATAAGTTGTTACAATGTAAAAACTTTTTACAAAAAAAAATTCAACCGACTTCAATGTAAAAAAATACTGAAAAGAAAAAAAATAACTATAAAACAATTTCGGAAGTCGGTGTTAAATAACGAAGTTATAGTTATTTTTTTACTTTTCATTGTTTTTTTACATTGAAGTCAGTTGATTTTTTTTTTTTGTAAAAAGTTTTTTTTATTTTTCACTTTTTACTTATGGTACCACCACTAAAAAGTACGTCTTAGCCAAACTTAATACCTTTAATAGCATCTCATAGGGATTCTAATAATCCCAAACACGGTTACGTTACATTAATTTACCTTACGGCTTCATCACCCGATCGTTTTGATACATCCTCCCCCCCTTTTCTTTCAGTCAATCATCGCCTACATAAAAAACATACAAAAAAAAATAACAATAGAACCTCCTCCTTTTCGAAGTCGGTTAAAAATTGGATCCATGTACATTCTTCCTTAATTCATAAAACTCCAAGCAAATGCGTTCGCGTTGTCATTTTCTTTCTATTGTGTCTCTGATTGACGGTATATAGCAAGCAAATGTAATACGAACTAGAGGAGATGGAAGATTTTACAAAAAGCTATCATTTAGAAAATCGTAGACAAAATAATAATATAAATCGATGAGTAATTCTGTGAAATGTTTTTAAAATTTTTGCAACGGTAATTTTTTATTAATGTACGTTGTATTCTATGAATAAGCTCATTGTAACGCAAGATCGGCTCACTATGACATGTTTCCAACGGTTATCTGTCAGTGTTCCAAAACCCTATCCCTAATCTATTCTGAATACTCCAAACTCCAATTTTCTTTTTGCTAAGAGGCCGGTAATGAATGAACAATTACTATTTTACTGAATGTTCCAACTTCATAGCCCCCTCCACTAGTATTCTTTACATAAGATCGTAATTAAAACCAGTCATCTTAGGTCAGAACTCTCAAATAAACGAGCTCATTTTTAGTCAAGACCTGCTCTATCCCAATCAGAGTAGGTAATTTAATTTTGAGCTCATTCTTACATGTTAACAAAACTATTTCTTTCATCTTTGCACTACACTCGAACACTTTTTAGTCAGTTTGGATGAAACCTGTCCAATTAGTCTGTCCATCTCCTTCGTGGCTTGTCGTGACTCCGTCCAGTTGTCTTAGTAGGTGTGTTTGTGTTCTGTGCTAGTAAGGCTTTTAATAAAAAAATAAAAGAATTAAATAAAAATTATAAAATTTAGTAAAAGCTAACGAGAAACAATACAATAGTATAAAAAAGGAATGGAAATGATTTTGAAGTAATGTAGAAATACTTGTGAGTATAAAGAACACTACAATATTTCGTAATATTAGCAAGTGACGTGGAATGTTACTGACCCTTGTAGTGTCGTGACACGTTTTGGTGGTTCGTGTCGGTGTTTCTCAGTAGTGTCTGTTTCTTATATAACACCGACTTCCGAAATTAAAGTTAATTTGATCGTTTCAGTGTATTTTTTTAATGTAGGTTATTTTTTATGATTGTAAAAAGTTTTTTATTTCACACTTTTTAGTTGCGATACACTTGTTGCCAGAGTACCTTTTTCTCATGATAATTCCAATCAACTCAAGCCATGTTAGGATACATTCTTTTATTATGAAGTCCCCGTGTCCACCTTCTACTTTCCAGCACAATCATCAGATCAGTTTGATAGCACTTTATAACAAAAGTGCATCTCATAACAATTCTACTAAGCCTAAACACGGCTAAGATACATTGATTAATTACGAAGTTCCGGTGCCTATCTTCCGACTCCATTATCATCATCAGATCACTTCGATGATACCATTTTCAACATTATTCAGAACTATTCATTTATTTGTTTTGTCATAGGCTATGTTTATTGTGATATCTGTTTGAGTATGAAGTTCTGTTGGCCATTTCTGGTCTTCTTCACCAGTTCCACTTCATCAAGTGTCACTTTCTGACTGTAAATGAAAATACCAAAATAAATATATAGTTGCCTATAATATTTAAGGAGTTCCTTCGATTCCGCATGGATCTCATCATCAGAACTGGATTTTGAAAACAATGTGAAAAAAAAAATTGCAAATTAGTCCATAAACGACGGAGCTCTGAGGTAACAAACATAAAAAAGTAATATAAAGTATAACCGAATTCAGAACCTCCTCCTTTTTTTGGAAGTCGGTTAAAAACTAAGAATAAGAGACGAGTGATATGAGGTATGCGTGCGATATATCAAAAAATCACTGTCTTTTTCTCTTTATAACCAATTTGCACAATCCAGATTTATATGTAAATACATTACACATAATATGCAATTAATAACATGTTTCACTGCATTTTCGACATTATGCGGGTTTTTTTTTGGTTGGTAAATATCATCCAAATGACATCCCTGCCCTAGGGCGGAGCGGAAGATAGTGTCAGACTCTTGTTGACTAAATAACCCACCCCGTTTCTTCTTGTCTTTCATACCGGGACCGAGCTTCCCCTTCAAATAACCCTGGCCCCAGTAAGCTTGATTTTATGATTTATTTATTAGGCTAGACGCTACTGAAACTAGATACATAAAACGGAAAATCTATTTTAAAGTCTAATATCAAATAAATTTCCGTTTGTACTCAAAGCCCAACAAGCACATTTCTACGTCTGATCATAAAGTAAAAAGGAGTAATTATATCAGTGTCAACCAAAGATTTTATATAATATCCTGTACTAGGATATATAAAATCTTTGGTGTCAACACAAATAAAAACCTTTGAATAAATCAGGTATACAACTTTTTGGAATAAACTGTTTAAGGATTGCAGTATTGAGGTGAAATATGCTATATGATTGGAATGCGTAGGAACCTCTTTTTAGTAGTACGCGTCCCCCCAAAAAACTAATTCCAAAAACTAGGTCCACGAGTCGATCAAAATCAAATAAAAATATGACTTGATATTACATGGATCTCACAACTTGTTACGGTAGAGCTGAGTTTGAGGTTTTTTTACAAGTTATGTATTTGATGGCATTCAGTATTTTGTTGGTATCATATTATTTTTCTTTTTTTATTGTGATCCTTTCTAAGGGGATCAGTACTGGAGTTCTTTTACATACCTATATATAAAAATACCATTTAATTATTATTATTATTTATTATTATATCTAAGCCATACTGTCCCACTGCTGGGCAAAGGCCTCCCTTCACTCCTTCCAATGTTCCCGGTTTTGAGCCACCTCTTTCCAATTCCCAAGAAAGACATCCAAGTCGTCCCGCCATCTCCCTCTTGGTCTGCCGCGGCCCCGTCGTGCGATTTCAGGGCACCAATTTTGCGTTTTACTGGCCCACCGCTCGATAGGCATGCGGCAGACATGTCCAGCCCAGTCCCACTTAAGTTGGGCAGCCTTCTGAACTACGTAAACGATTTGCGTTTTGGAGCGCAGTGTAGTGTTTCGAACGCGATGCGTTATTTTAACACCTAGTATGCTGCGCTCCATAGCACGTTGGCAAACCTTAAGTTTGAACCTTTGGATGTTAGTCAAAGACCACAACTAACATTTTGGTGTTAAGAATTAGCGCTAAGTGAGCTGTTTAAGAGATTTTTTATAACCTAGGGTTTTATACAGGCACTATTATTTGGTGATATAGCGCGTTTTAACTGTGTTATAACCCTGATTTGGGCTCACAATTTTAGAGCTTAAAGTGACTTAATTGTTATAGAGTAGAGATAAATGAGTGACAATAAAGAGCTAGAATAGTGCTATTGAAGCAGTGCTTACTGCTTTAAGTGTATTGCAAGCTATACGCAGGTTACACCTGCAAGCTAAGGTAGTAATATAGATACAAAATCCACTCTAATAACTTTTTTAGTACCATAATAGTGCTTCTTCGATACAATATATATCTTGAGAATATATTGTAGGTATTTAGTAGCAATGAATATTACCCAAAGCGCCAATCTTTTCATCACTTTTCATATTTTTTAAGCTTTTGTTACCGTCAATAGTGTAAAAATATTTAGCAATACGCATAGTCACATATTCATCTCCGATTTAGTGGTATAAAGAGTCTTCTAGCGTTTGAAATGACTAAACATTTAATAAAATAGGTAAGTTAATATTTTTTTTTTTAGATTTTGGGTCTTATAATTATCAAAAGTTACTGCGATGGTAAGGTTTTCTTAATAACTTATATATGTTTTCATCTCAATTTTGAAGCGCCTCAAAATTAAACTGCTTTTGATGATAATAATTATGTAGAAAAAAATTACTACCTAAATAATTTTTTCATATCAATTATGTTCTTAATACTTTCAAATAGTATATTAATGAAAATCTGACAATAATACAGTAAATAAGTGGGGTAATATTGATTAGAAAAAGTGTTTTCCTTTTAAAATGTTATAGGTTAACTATTTATTTAATGGCGTCAATTCTAAATTGCTTAAGGATCCTAATAACTCTGTTATTCCCAGCACAGTGCTTAAAGACCGATTGTTAGCACTTCTATGTCCCTTGCAGTTCTACAATATGGTTCTAAAAGTGAAAAGACAACAATTTTTAGGTTGAGTTTGCATAATGGTTCTATGTTCTATATTTAGATGATATAAAATTCTATAAGTCAACGTAAAGTAAATAATCAAGAGAATACAAGAATATAATCTTTGCACGTATTGTTTACCGCTCTAGAGAAGTATTTATAAAAACCGTTGTAGTACCCAAGGTTGACCTAGTAACCCTTTTATATAATCAATAATTGTTTAAAGGTGATTTCTGACTCTTGCGGCATCTAGCTCTACAGAATTTGTAATCAACACTTGTATGACACTAATAGCTTTTTTGTCAGCTCTTATGGTTCGATAGATCTCGTTAAGTGGTACTAAGTATTTCACTGGCTCTATTTAAGAACATCAGCGAATAGTAAGTGTTAGTTGACACCTTAAAATTACTTATAGTGTTTTACGCTTCTTTAAGCTGTTACAGTTGTCCCTAAGTGTTACAAAAAATCTAACTAACTCTGATTAAAGACATCAGTCGTTAGTAGGAGTAAGAAAACACTTTTCAATTGCTTTTAGTGTTTGAAGCTTCTTAAAGTTATAAGAATGAGCTATACAATGGTTTCCACCAACTCTATTCAACCGCCTTAAGTTGTACATTTTTTATTTTTAACTGTTATTCCTCTTGAAGGTTTAATTATTTATCCTTAACACCACAGTAGAATCGAAAGTTACAATTGGAGCCCTTTTATATAATTTATAATCCTATGGGAGCTAAAAAAGGTTGCTCTTAGCGCCAAAATGTTTGTTGGGGATCTGTGCACCATTGGTCAGAATGGGGAGAATACAAATATCCATTAGCTTTCACTTGAGTGACATAGGCAAAGTGCCTTTGAATAGTTCTTTCATGGACCAGTAACTCTTCCAGGCATTTTCTTTTCGGCGTGTTATTTCCTTGTCTTGCCTTGCCTGGAAAGAAATCACTTGGCCCAAGTACAGATATTCCTGGACATATTGTATGTTCTCTGGTGGTTCTAAAAGCAACATATATGTAGGTGGTACATATATGTTGCTTTTAGAACCATTGGTCATGATCTTAGTCTTCGACATGTTCATCTTGAGTCCATCCTTAAGGCTTGCGTCGCTAAGGTCTTGTAGCATTTGCTCAAGTCTAGCGGCTGAGGGAGAAAAGAGGACAATGTCATCCGCGAAGCGTAGATTGGTCAATCTCGCTTCGCCAATGGCAATACCGCTGTCTTCCCATTTGTCTGCCAACGTCTTGAAGACTTCTTCAAGAGTGCTTGTGAACAATTTTGGAGATAGCGGGTCTCCCTGTTTAACTCCCTTGTGAATTTCGAATTTAGGACCTAACGTTTCAAGTTTTATGGCAGCGGTACTTTGTGTGTATTTAATTATTAACATAGGTATTTAAATATGGAGGATGTCGGATTTTGTATGGGCACCGTCCTCACTCTCCAACAGACTTGAGACAGGTGTCATCTAAAGCGTCTGGTTAAATAGAGTATTTTTACTATGCCTACACATCTCAAAAGCATGGGTTTTAGGTTTTATAAACAATTTTTATGTTACCCTAACCTATCCAAACCCGACCTAACCTAAGTTGTGTATATCCATTGTATGGTACATGGGGTTACTGAAACACATTGATTTTAATGCACCAGCACAAATTCTTGATCATATTGTAATAGATGACTAGTAGTAAAAGTCTTTGTATGGAAAAATAAACGTATTATTATCAAGAAGTTTTTTTATTTTTTTATTAGCTCTTTTGTCTTTTGTGGATAGGGATAAACAAACTGACATGCATTCCATCTTTACTATGCGCACAACTTAGGTTAGGTCAGGTTAGATTAGGTTAGGTTAGGTTAAACCTGAACCCCAGTGTGTGTGCTTTTGAGGTATGTCGCCATAAAAAAAACTTTATTCAACTAGGCACTTCAAATGCCATCTGTTGTTGTTGCTTTTGTGGTTGAGTCATTTTTGGAGAAAGTTTTACGTAATTATTTGTCCCTTTGTCAAATATTTTTATAGAATTTTGTCGGGCCTGCCAAACCGTATTAAAAAATGTGTGACATATTATGAGTATAATAAAGGCCTAAAATACTTGGGTTAAAATATAATGTATAATAAAACCTAAATCCCATACTTTTGAGGTATGTCGCTTTAATCAATCCTGTTTCAAGTCTGTTGGTGGATGGGGACACTTTCATGCAATACCCATTCTACCGATTCAACTGTTGCTTTATCTTTTTCCTTGTTGAATATATTTAAAAATTCATTTCATATGTAATTTCCTGAAATTCTTCATTATCGGTGTAGTTACAACATTCGGAGTTGTGGACTCCTCACATGATCTACCCTCGGATACATTTGTACATACATACATAATCAGCCTTTTAATGTTCCCACTGTTGGGACTCAGGCCTCCTCTCTGGGAGAAGCAGTTGGCCATAATCCACCACGCGGGCCCAGTGCGGGTTGGTGAATGTCACATGTCTTCGATTTTCTCCTTTTCTTCACCGTTTTGAGAGCAGTGGTGATAAAAAAAATACATAAAGTAACGCACCTGGCTGGGTTCGAATCCGCGATCTATAACTCGTAAGTCGGGGCCATTCCACTGCTCTGTTATTCGGAATAGTTTTTATCAGACAGATTTAAATACAGAGACCTCGAACAACGTAGCGTCAACTTTTTCTGCAAATCAAATCCCTAAGAAAAACCAGACAAGCAGCATCACGTTATATCTTACGAATAACCACATGCAAATCTGATCTACACTCAGACCTCTCTCTACAAATAAAATACTCCTAGACTTCAATAATAAGCTACAACATCAAGCAAGACATATAAAATAAGGAAAACATATTTTCTTATTACCGAGAATTAAAAGAACAATAAGAGTTTGATTTTATATAGGCCAACGTAAACTAAATAAACAGGCAGTAAGGGAAGTGGGGACTCACATGTTTTAGAACAAGAGATAAAAGAGGAGAGAGGAGGAAAATAATCTTACAATATTATAAACAGTTTGTTTAAAGAGAAACATGGCAAGCTATGGAATTGGCTCTTACCTAAAAGAGGAAAAGTCAAATAAACTACATTCTATTTAATTTGAAATATAAGCTTACAAACACAGAAGTTCTTTCTAACGATTGAAATGTAGCTCACTCACTTAAAATAGAGGGAATAAAACGAAACTGATTAAATTTTATTAAAGTTGTACATCAACTCAAGACAAAAAAAGACATTAATTTTTGGAAAGTCCAGAGCAACAATTTAACCATATTTGCCCTACAGAAGAGGATGATATAGAGTTAGCCTACCGGAAAATAAAAACTAGCAACATCAATAGTATGCCGCACAGTCAAGGTTGCTCTTACAATCGTACTGCCATTTTATTACCCGACAAATAAAAACAATAATCAAGAGAAGAACCGAACTAAGTGAGAAACATTACTTGAACAGAGAACAAAAAGAAGAATTAAAAACACTATACAAATAGAAATAGAAAACGCAAGTTACAGTATTTTGGAAAAATAGGTACTTATCGCATACAGGAAGTTTAAAAAAATCATATACTCTATATGACTAGAAATAATACAAACTGCTACAGAGTTTTACAAACAATTGTTACCGATGTTAAACACTTTAGCACAAGTGAATATTGAAAGAGTATATTGTTTTATTGAAGAAGAAATTCTGAAAAAACTAGAAGAGTTAAAAGTAGATAATAGTAGCGGACCTGATAACATTAAAAGTCGCATGAGTCTTGCTCACGATACCAGTAACAAAAATGAAATTTTAGAGGAGCAACAAATAATGAAAGAGTGGGGTAAGTCAGATATATTATTTTTACTTTATAAAAAAGAGATCTGAAATTGAAAAATTATTGCAAAAGATGGACCTATGAGTTTGCAAACCAACTTTTACGAAATCTTCGCTAAATATTTGGAGCGGCAGCTGTCGAAGATAACTGATCAGCGCCAACCAATCCAACAAGCAGCCTTTAGAAAAAATCTTTCAACGAGCGATCTTATTATGGAAAAATATAACGAGCACAGTGTTTACTGTAAGGAGTTAAAAGAGCCTTTGACCCCTGAGTTTTTTTCGGGGTTTCCTCTCAGGGTAGTAAGCTAGGAAACACCGGCCTTATCTAGTTTAAATTGAAGAAGAAATCGACGTGTAAATACAGTTTTTAAAAACCTATTTACAAAATTAATTTATTAGACAATGAGATTAATTTTACCTAGGTTTAACTTTCTCTCTTTGCGTAGACTTATCCCATTTTAATTTGGGGTTGGAACTCCTCGCCATTTTTCGTCAGACATTTTGGTCCTAGGTCATCGAGTCGTTCACTTGGGCATTCTTTAGGTCATTGTTAATCACAGACATCAGAGTTAGAAGGTAGATACCTACTTAAATTAATTAAAACTTGTTTTTCGAAACTAAAGTTTTAATGAGGATCACGCAACACTATACTGATAACAATACAAAAACCCGATACACAAAAATAACATGTTTTTAGCTATATTATCCTCCTGCTCTTATGATAAGAACGCTATGTTGCCAAACAGGAAAACCTAACAAAAAAAACAACTAATTTAAGTACCTGAAATAGGTGTTAAGTAAATGATTCTATGAACAATAACTACGTGTTTACTTGCCTTCTAATCGTAATTGTAACATTAAAAAAAGAAAAACAACTGCCCGCCATCAACTACACAATTACGTTGAGTCTGTTTCCAATCAACTGCATGCAGTTGAACGTACCTTCAAAGTATTTTATATGGATCGACTACCTATCCGAAGCTTCTAAAGGTCGCCTGATTCCAGGCCAACACTGCACAAACGTTTAAAGGTTATTTTAAGATGATTTGTATTCCATCAGGAACCATCTTCTACCTTTTGACACATTTTTGCTACGTTGAACGCTTTAAAACGCAGGGTTTCAGCGTGCACAGCGTAAAGCGTGTAATTAGCGTGCACAGCGTAAAGCGTGTAGCTACACGTGGGGTTGAAATGTCCATGTCTCTATGATTATCTCCAAGCAAGGGAAAATATATTTAATAGCAACCTCCAAAGCTTTGGGTTCTGGTAAAAACTTATTTTTCTTGGATGATCCTGGTGATCAGAAAAATCATTCCAATATCAATGGCATTCGATGTTATTGCAGAGATCAGGAGCTATCGAGGTAGCGTCTTCCACAGCACTCGACGAATTTGAGCCATAGTCACACGTTATTAAAAGATTTTTTCTTTTTTAGGGTTCCGTAGTCAACTAGGAACCCTTATAGTTTCGCCATGTCTGTCTGTCCGTCTGTCTGTCTGTCTGTCCGTCCTCGCTTAATCTCTGGGACCGTTAGCACTAGAAAGCTGAAATTTGGTACCAATATGTATATCAATCACGCCGACAAAGTGGTAAAATAAAAATTGGAAAAAAATGTTTTATTAGGGTAGCCCCCCATATGTAAAGTAGGAAGTGATTTTTTTTTAAATTTCAACCCTAACGTGTGATATATTGTTGGATAGGTATTTAAAAATGAATAAGGGTTTACTAACATCATTTTTTGATAATGTCAATAATTTCGGAAATAATCGCAAAAAAAAAACAAAAAACAATGTGTCCCCCCCCCCTCTAACTTTTGAACCATAAGTTTAGAAAATATGAAAAAATTCTAAAAAGTAGAACTTTGTAAGGACTTTCTAGGAAAATTATTTTGAACTTGATGAAAAGAACAGTTTTTGTACAAAAAAGACAAGTTGTACAAAATAATTTCTGGACAAGTTTGTAGTATAATCGTATATGCAAGCATTTTTTTAAACTCATTAGTGGGTACACTTATTTTGACGGACGGAAAACTACGGAACCCTACACTGAGCGTGGCCCGACACACTCTTGGCCGGTTTTACTAACCTTGTATTTGTAATAAAAAGCACAGTGTTAAGTCGGGGTGAAAGTAACTGATTTAGTCCCTCTAATTGGCGACTTCTGGCCAACTCCTTCTCGAGACGAAATAAGTTGCTTTCACCCCTAGGGTAACATTGTACTATTAATAAGAATGCAGGTATAGTATATGTAGAGTTGTTTAATATTGAATAGTTTAGTTTTTGTTGGAATAAATTATAATGGAAATGAGTTTTAATTGAGCTGTGGTGACCGAGTGATAACGGCCCCGACTTGCGAGTTGTAGGTCGCTGGTTAAAACCCATCCAAGCTCTGTGTAATTTATTTCGTCACCACTGCTCTCAAAACGGTGAAAGAAAACATCGTGAGGAAACCGGCATGACCTAGAACTAAAAATTCGAAGACATGTGACATCCACCAAGCCGCACTGGGCCCGCGTGGTGGATTACGGCCCGTTCCCTCTCCTAGAGAGGAGGCCTTTTTTTTTTTTTTTTTATGGTGGGAAAAAATCATGCATTGACATCCCCCGCCCTTGGGCGGAGCGCAGAGAGGAGGCCTGAATCCCAATAATGTGAATTATAAGGCCGACTACGCTATAAGTTTTTATTATTTTATTTTGAACTCTGAAATGAATTATATATATATAAATTAGTTACTGCTGCGGAACCCAATATTTCAATGTGATAGAATATTAATTTGATGCAAAATAAATCAAAGTGAGCTCTTTATTAAAATTTGGAATACAATGTGCTACTTTCTGTCATTCTCCCAATGACATGTTAATTTACTTCTGAGATGGTCGACGTGTAATTTCCAAGATAGTTTCTCATTTACCATTTACTTTTCGTTTGTTGATCGTTTTATTATTATTCCCTATTTATTTTAAAACGCGACAAGTCCGGTACTCATACGTTTGTTTTTAATGGTAAAAATCACGAATGAGGTTTTGACGTAGGTACCTACGTATTTATTGTGAGATGGTTGTACTTTAATCACTTGTTTAATAAATCAATTGGTATCGTTTGCATATAGATATTCATAATAACTGTATTTTATTAATATTATTTATACAAATTAGGAAAAGTAACGTATTGATAATTGAACCTTAAGGACTGCGTTATGAAATACTTTGGACCGAGCTAGTGTGTGGATTTCTGATTTTAACAACTTGACGCCTGTTCTTCAAATAAGACTTGAACATTTTACGTGTTGTACTTGAAACACCTATGTTATCTAGCTTCTGAAGCCGGTTTCAATGACTCACGAGTCACGGTATCGAACGCTTTTCTCAGATCGATAACTATTACTAAAGAATAGTTCTATTGATATAAATGGTTTTTAGTTTTGGTAACTAGATGATTTATCCATTCTGCAATGTTTTGTTTACTCTTTCTTGCTTTTGCGTTGTATGTCTGTTGCTTTACAAAAATTTTACCGAAGATAAAGTAAGCAAGGAATGTAATAGTAATGTAACGACACTGCAGCCGTGGCAGGAAACACTGGCTCCTGGTAGTTCCTACGTGTGGCACTGTCGCGCACTCCACATCACGCATACCTCGGACACTGTCTGCGCTTAATGCTCTCCTAGACAAGCACACAGATTTTGATATGTTTGCGGAACAATAGAAGACGATACTATACTATCAGAATGTGTGAAATTTTGTGAGATGAATGTGTGACTGTGTACCTAATTTGTTTATTAAATAGGAACGTACGTACGCCTAAAGTCCTGTTTGAAATTGGTCTGTTTTTTTGTAGTAAACTTGAATTATTAATTTTAAAATTTTGCTTTCTGTGTACCTACTTCGTGTATTTAAATAGTGTAATTAGTTTAAGGCCGAAAAATTTTGTTAAAATATTTCTATTTTCTGTCGTTTTCATGTTGTTTAATTAGCAGTTAGGGCGTATAAAATAGTGCATGTAGTGCTCTTCTTTAAGTGATGGGGCATTTAGGCATAAGAATGAAATGCCATTCAATGACTTTTGCCTAGCCTGTTGGTCTAGTGGTTAGTGACCCTGACTACTATGCGAGAGGTCGTGGGTTCGAATCCCACGCAGGACAAATGTTTGTGTGATGAGCATGATCATTTGTTCTGTGTCTGGCTGTGATTTACATAATTATCTATATTAAGTAGGTATGTATTTAGAAATATATCAGTCTGTTTATCAGTTGTCTAGTACTTATAACACAAGCTCTGCTTAACTTGGAAAAAAAAAGAAAAAAATTGCATGCAATTAATATGCCATGTTTTTTTTATGTGGGAAATCATCTAGTGACATCCCCCGCCCTTGGACGGAGCGGGAGAGCGTGTCAGACTTTCATTGACTGAAACCCACTTGTTTTGTCTGACATCTTCTTGAGGCGCGCGAGGAACACCACGCGTAGTCGACGATAACCAGACGACTGGACGGCATACTACCGATTGCTCGCCGTCCGCAAGCCTGCGCCTACGGTGGCTGGAAATCAAGGGTCTGGAGGCCGGCGAATGGGGCGTGAGGGTCGTACACTCGCGTGTCCGGCCGCCTCCTTCGCTAGCATTGTTACTTCGCAGAAGGAGGTGACCGCCTGCCATACCTCCACATGGCCATGACTCTCTGGCATGCGTTCAGCTTGGCCGCCAGTCACACACAGTCGTTCACAGCGACGGCGCTCATACCGGTGTTCTGTAAAGGGCCATGGACCGAACGATACCCGCGAAGAGGACGGATGGAGGCGTTTGGACCATCTAGGTTGGGCAGGAGCCGCTTGAGGGCAGCCCCATCTCGTACGATCCAGTTTGGGAGCGAGATGTTGAAAGTGCTTCTCGAAATTTCACCGGCTGTCGAGGGCGAGTCTCAGGTATTTACATCATTGTCGACTCAACACCGATGTGAACCCCTCCAACCTTTATTTGAGAACCTGATGATGGCGCGTTTCGAGGGCCATGAAAACACACGGCCTCGGACACGTCTGTTGCGACCCCATGTATATGTCTAGTTCGACCGCCGCCTGATACGACTCTCCCTGCGCCAGGGTAGCATGTCGTCTGCGCAAGAGACCACGCTGTCGTACCCGATGTTCCACAAGGACAGTCCTAGCACCGATCCCTGCGGAACACCGCACGACATCTCTGGCCATGTCAACTCTCCCTGGTGACCGAGGTAAGTGATGAATCTGTCCCTCAGGTAAGCCTCAATCATACGACTTTCACATCGACTGGAATCACAAATTCGACTAGATTGTAACACGTCTAGTTACGTGACCCGTGCCGAATAAAGATGGCGGTGGCGGCGGCATGTGATTGGTCGGCAGCGGTGGCGGCGTGTGATTGGTCGGCGTCGGCGGCGGTGTGTGATTGGTCGGCGGTGGTAGCGGCGCGCCTGCGCAGCGCACGTGTATAGTCGGGTGTAAAAAAATAGACCAATAAACCTGGCAACATACAGAATATATAATCTGCATGATTTTTTGAGTCTAAAACTATTCACAGAATACGGTCTTTATATTTTACACACTGAACTACTTCCATCGCCTGGTCTATGCGTCCTGGGCCTCAAGTCTGCTATTACAATAGTGTCGGAATGGTCTATCATTGATTTCATAATTGTTGATTTTGACAAGTTTTGGTAATCTAGGTACTAATATAATGGCGTCATTATGACTTTCCGATGGTCAACCACTTTGAATGAAATGGCATAGAATGGTAATCTCGTACATAATGACAAATGAATATCGGACGTATGCGGTAATCTGCAAAAAAAATTGACAGTTCCTTTGATCAGTAACCTACCATTACGACGTCATTGCGCAATTAGTGCTTTTAATAAGCTCGATATTGTCATTCTACCACAATTCTATTACAAGACCATTGACCGATCAATGATCGATCATTATGAATTAGCAGATTTATATATAGCAGATGAATTAGCAGACCTAGGGGTCTTTAAGTCAAGAGTGAATAGGTTACTTTTAGGCAAGCGTGCTCCATCGTCGGCCACATCATCACTTACCATCAGGTGAGATAGTGGTCAAACGCGAGCCTATCAATAATAAAAAAAAAAAAACTTTTAGCAAAATGACAATGGGATCGTGTTGGAATGACGAATTTATAAAAATAGCTGACTTAGGTCCTTGGTCTTCCATCGCACGACCAACGACCTAGATTGACTTGGCAATCGGACTAAACAATCCAATTTATACACCACTATTTTTTAATTAGTACAAATACTTAAAGGGCTTATTAGAAAAGCCCTTGTTATTTTATAAGTAAAATCTCAATAAATAATATTCATAAACAGCAAAGTAATTAGCGTTGGTTTATGTTCCAAAATGTCACTCAATTTATGTGAAATATTGTGCAGGCTATTGATAAATGAATGAATAAGTGACAATTATTAAGGAAAACACTGCCCGCAGTATTTTCTACTAGCAATTGTTATGTTTGATTGATTCTATGATGAATTTATCTTTTCGTGGTCAATTTTAGGATTTCAGTGTTTTGTACTTTTGACTACAAAAATATGATCAGTGACAGGTACAGATAGAGCCCCATTTTTTTTGTACTAATTAAAAAGTAGGGGTGTATAATACGTATTACTTGTGATATACATGCAATTACCAAATCAATCTAGGTCATCAGTACCGACTGAATAAATAGGCGACTTGATATAACATTGATCTCACAACTTTTTACGTTAGAACTGAGTTGCGTGCCTTGGTTTTTCTACAAGTTATGTTTTTGATGGCATTATTATTTCTAAATCAAGTGCTTCATGAATCATATTCAATGTTGAGTCTCAAAGATACTACTTTTAATCTATACAACATTATTATATGCAAAACAAGTGTCTAGATTTTTATGTAAAGAATATATGTACAAAATTTCATAACTGTGTCATGAAAAATCACAAAGTTATAGGCTTGTTATGTAAGCAAAAATACGTAGTCACGGAGCCATCTAGGCGACTTAGGGGTCGTTTTGCACTTGCACCCAGCTATTTGCCGGCTAGTACCCGCTATGACCTGCCGTGACCTGTGTTGTACTTAGTATCGCTGGTGTCCAACTTGTGACCTTTTTAAATATTTTAAAACTATTGGAATTCTTGAATCCATTTAGTTACTGATTCTGAACAAACTATATTCCGGTATCGCACACACTAAAAATAATTCTTTATTCTTTATTGTACATACAATTTTAAACAAATATGAAAAGGACAGTCGATGTACATAGGCGAGCCTAACCCACAACTGGGTTTACTCACAGCAAAAACAAATTTTACAATTGAGGATAACTTTAAATGTACAAAACTTAAGCACATAAAATATACTAAAGAGATAATATATGTGTACAGCACACTATACATAAACATAACATATACCTACAAACATACTTATTTATGGGTTATGTTGAAAGAAAAGGTTTCCTAATTCTTCCCCTGACAACTTCCAATAAAGGGCTAGCCCTCAATGTGTGCGGAAATGTGACTTAAACAGTGGGGAGGAAAGCGAGGGAGAAGAGAGGATGATGAGCGACAAGGTTTTCCTCTCGGAACTTGACACTTAAAGCGTTCCCGAAGATACAAGGAGTTAGAATTATGAAGAACAGAGAATTGAAAAGAAAGAGTGTGACAGTTTCGACGTTGCCGAATAGGTAGCCATTTCAATTGCCTTTGAAATTCCGAGACATGCTCATACTTCCGAAGGCCAAAAATGAAGCGGACACACAAATTCAGCAGACGCTCCAGTTTATCTAGAAGTTCTTCAGTCTCATCAAGGAAGCAGACATCAGCGTAGTCAAGAAGAGGTAGAAGAACAGATTTAGCAAGAGTTACTTTAGTTAATAATATTGTATAGCGAATTATCACACACTGACATCACGAAATCTCAGAAACTATAACACCTACGGATATTCGCAAAGAATGGATTTTACGAAACTCTACCCATAAAGGAATGAAACAGGGTCCAGAGTTTGTATAGAAATACTTACTTTCACGCGGGCGAAGCCGCTGGCAGAAGCTAGTAAATAAATAAATGGACATGTGCAAGGTGAGAGTAGTACCTGTTCCGGATTCAAGCGGAAGAGACGCCCGGGTGTCGCCACTGTGCGAAACGCCCGGAGGACACGCCGTGCCCTCGTGGGGGCAATCGGCGGCGGAGACCCCTCGCACTGGGCCTTGGTTGAGGCTATGTTCCGGAATGAGGAGGAGTGGCAGGTGGTCGCCGACTTTTGCGAAGCAGTAATGCTCGCAAAGGAGGAGGCCGACCGCATCAGGCAACGGCGTTTTCACCGCCGCCGCCGGGATTTTGATCCCGATTTCCGGCCACCGTAGGCGCGGGCTTGCGGACAGTGAGCGATGGGTAGCTTGATGTCCGGCCGTCCGGTAACTGTCCGGACCAAGCCCAAGTCGTGTATTGCCTTGATTACAAACAAAGATGTAAGAAATGAATTTACATGCGAGTGTACAGATAGACTGCACAACTACTTGAGACTAATTTACAAGCACTGGCGATTTTCAAATCAACTCAGGTGTAAATCCTCACAGAATTGTATATTAAAAATTAACTAAATATGAAATTATTCAGTTATATCAGGTAAGGCAGTTAATGTGCACTTACTTCGAATGGCTTTAGTTTGTTCACAAGTGCACGTTTAGGGCCACAATATTTGTCGCTAAGAGTAGCTCAAGGCAGTGGCATCGCCCGTGTGGAGGTCGGTAAATATCACTAGAGAACATTCATACAAACATACGAAGACTCGGATTTATCTACCGAAGTCATCAGTCTACCCGTGTTCCGAACTTTCTAATCCGTTCAGTCGTTGAGGCATGACGTGCTTGATTAACAACCATTCAAACTTACAGATTTACAGTAGCAAGTCAGACTAGCTGTTATCCGCGCTTTCCCATTCAAGGGAAACTATGTACTTGATGTGTGTCAATGTGCGAATCCGATCAGCTGAAGAAACATCCTGTTCTTAATGTATCGAGGGTTCATAATCTCTAGAGATATTTTATAAACTTTGTGTTTGCTACAATCCGGTGACACACCCATTGTGTCTTCTTCGTGGTTTAAGCCATCTTACCGTGCTATGTTCTCCACGTGATGTCAAATCTTTTCGAAATAAATTGAATGGCAGTTTTCCTGACGTGGTCTTTAATTGTGACCAGACTACTTCCCAACTAACATTTTGGTGTTAAGAATTAGTCCTACGTGAGCTGTTTAATAGATTTTTTATAACCTAGGGTCTTATATAAGCACTATTATTTGGTGATATAGCGCGTTTTAACTGTCTTATAACCCTGATTTGGGCCCACGATTTTAGAGCTTAAAGTGACTTAATTGTTATAGAGTAGAGATAAATGAGTGACAATAAAGAGCTTGAATAGTGCTATTGAAGCAGTGCTTACTGCTTTAAGTGTATTGTAAGCTATACGCAGGTTACACCTGCAAGTTAAGGTAGTAATATAATTGTAAAATCCACTCTAATAACTTTTTTAGTACCTACCATATTAGTGCTTCTTCGATACAATATATACCTTGAGAATATATTGTAGGTATTTAGTAGCAATGAATATTACTCAAAGCGCCAACCTTTTCACCACTTCTCATATTTTTTAAGCTTTTGCTACCGTCAATAATGTTAAAATATTTAGCAATACGCATAGTCACATATTCATCTCCGATTTAGTGTTATAAAGAGTCTTCTAGTGTTTGAAATGACTATACATTTATTAAAATGGATAAGTTAATATTTTTTTTTTTAGATTTTGAGTGTTATAATTATCAAAAGTTACTGTTGAATAATAGTTCTTAAAACTTTCAAATAGTATATTAATGAAAATCTGACAATAATACAATAAATAAGTGGGGCAATATTGATTAGAAAAAGTGTTTTCCTTTTAAAATGTAATAGGTTAACTATTTATTTAATGGCGTCAATTCTAAATTGCTTAAGGATCCTAATAACTCTGTTATTCACAGCACAGTGCTTATAGACCGATTTCAAGCACTTCTATGTCCCTTGCAGTTCTACAATATGGTTCTAAAAGTGAAAAGACAACAATTTTTTAGGTTGAGTTTGCATAATGGTTATATGTTCTATATTTGACTGGCCTGTTGGTCTAGTGGTAAGTGACCCTGACTACTATGCCGGAGGTCGTGGGTTAGATTCCCACCCAGGACAAATATTTGTGTGATGAGCATGATCATTTGTTCTGTGTCTGGGTATAATTTATGTGTAATATGTATGTATTTAGAAATATATATGTATGTTTATCAGTTGTCTAGTACCCATAACACAAGCTCTGCTTAGCTTGAGACTAGACGGCGTTGTGTGATAGTTGTGGAATATTATTATTATTATATTTAGTTGATATAAAATTCTATAACTCAACGTAAAGTAAATAATCAAGAGAATACAAGAATATAATCTATGCACGTATTGTTTACCGCTATTAAGAAGTATTTTTAAAAACCACTGTAGTACCCAAGGTTGACCTAGTAACCCTTTTATATAATCAATAATTGTTTAAAGGTGATTTCTGACTCTTGCGGCATCTAGCTCTACAGAATTTGTAATCAACACTTGTATGACACTAATAGCTTTTTTGTCAGCTCTTAGGATTCGATAGATCTCGTTAAGTGGTACTAAGTATTTCACTGGCTCTATTTAAGAACATCAGCTAATAGTAAGTGTTAGTTGACACCTTACAATTACTTATAGTGTTTTACGCTTCTTTAAGCTGTTACAGTAGTCCCTAAGTGTTATAAAGAATCTAACTAACTCTGATTAAAGACTTCAGTCATTAGTAGGAGTTAGAAAACACTTTACAATTGCTTTTAGTGTTTGAAGCTTCTTAAATTTATAAGAATGAGCTATAGCAATGGCTCCCACCAACTCTATGCTACTGCCGTAAGTTGTATATTTTTTATTTTTAACTGTTATTCCTCTTGAAGGTTTAAATATTTATCAGTTAGGGCGTCTAAATAGTGCATGTAGTGCTCTTCTTTAAGTGATGGGGCATTTATGCATAAGAATGAAATGCCATTCAATGACTTTTGACAGGCCTGTTGGTCTAGTGGTTAGTGGCCCTGACTGCTATGCTGGAGGTCGTGGGTTCGATTCCCACCCAGGACAAATGTTTGTGTGAAGAGCATGATCATTTGTTCTGTGTCTGGGTGTAATTTATCTATAATATGTACGTATTTAGAAATATATAAGTATATTTATCAGTTGTCTAGTACTCATAACACAAGCTCTGCTTAGCTTGAGACTAGACGGCATTGTGTGATAGTTGTGGAATATTATATTATTATTATATTATATTATATTTATCCTTAACACCACAGTAGAATCGAATGTTACAATCGGAGCTCTTATATATAATTTATATTCCTATGGGAGCTAAAAAAAGGTTGCTCTTAGCGCCAAAATGTTTGTTGGGTTCCGATTAATAATAATAATAATCACCATCACCACCATCATTACGTAAATACTAATATTATATTTTTATTTATACTCTTATACACTCTGGTACAAAAGAAATGACGACCTCCGTCATGGTCTTAAAACAGGCCTCGTCACCATCATCATTTATGCTTAAGCTCACGACTGTTGAGGCAATGCAGCTGCAAGACAACTTGGACCCCCTGAGCATACACTAAAGAGAATGAAACTTTTAGGTTACTGTGTAATAATGATGAATGCTGTGTACGACAAACAATATGAATAAAGTATTTTCATCATCACTAGACTCTTAGAGAGTGCTACGGACTTGTGTAGAAGTGCGAAAGGACACTTAGTTTTAACATAATCTATGAGGTATAAAAAATAAGTTGCAGTTAAATTGTTCATTAGACTTTGGAATGATTTTAGATTGTAATCAATTATAAAGACACTTGTGTTGTGCACAAGTGTGTGCGCAAACACAGGAGCACTCTGTTTCTTTACTTTCATAGAACGATGGGACAGTAAACTGACACGACCAAGAAGAGGTCAGGCACAGGAACAACGGCTGTACGTGCTTTCCGAGGCACGGCGGTGCCACAGCAGTAACCGCCTAGCTTTCTTATGGAATAACCCAAAAGTAAATTTTACCCAACCTGGGAAACAAATCCCACGCTCTTTTTGGTTAACTGTTCAATTGAAAAGAAAAATAATACTCTGTTTGTAAATGGTCTCTAATGATAGTGTAAACTAATAAAAATGCATGTATTATAATATAACGATGGTAATTTATTTATTTAAAAGCCTTATTTAATCTAACACAAAAGCAAAAAGCATTAGTAAAGAATTATAGGCAGATGCCCGAAGAAAACAGAATAACTAAAGAGCGAGGTAGACGCACGAGCACTTGACCATGTGACGATCATTCGCTGTGCTCATGACGTGATGATATGCTCGCCCGCATTTTTCACTCAGGACGAGAACTGTGAGCCACTTGAGCATACCTGGCTTACAGGTCGCAGCTCGGATTGACAGATAGATTTAAGCCTCGTAGAAGACGTAATAGGCTGATGAATTTATTTATTTAGGAAACTTAACAGTTTATTTTTAAGTTACATGAGTTAAGAAGATCCACCCCACTATCAATGAGCAGCCCAATGCAGTTGCGTGAAAGTTACTAGCATGTAAAAGTGAGGTCTACACAGGCTGCACAGTGATAGCGAAATGATGACAATCATCACTAAAATCAGTTACAGAGTTTCACGGCATTTATAAAACTAGAATAACTGGAAAGTGGTGTAAGGAAAGATTAAAAGCGTAAAAATACACAAATAAGGTACGTGATGGTGCGTTCATTAAGTATTAAATAAGTTTAGAATTACATGTTTTCGAAGCATGAAAATATTTTTCTAGGAAAGTGAGTTTGCAATGACAAAAAAAAAGTAAAAATACTAAAACCCGACTGTGACCAAAAAAAACAATGCTGAAAAAGTATAAAACAAGATTTTCAGGATACTGAAATTAACAAGGTGACTGGAAAAATAAGAACAGAACAAAAAGAAAAGCCGCAGTCACACGTTATAGGTACCAACCGAAATACTTTAATAACGTGTGACTACAGTTTTTCGTATTGTACTGTCGCGTCAGCGTCGTTTTTTTTTTTTTGTTGTAATCGGGTTTTACATTTTTTTTATGTAAATAATTTTGTTGTTAAATCGCTGTGATATTGATCTTGATACTAAACACAACGTATTTAGATTATTATTTTAACACAAAACTTTTTGACCACTAGAGGGCGCCACATTGAATTTTGATGATATTTTTTGATAGGTACCAGTGAAGTTCTTTCAAATGATATTAAACGCGGTGTATATAGTTTATAGTTTATCTTAACATGTTGGTGTATTCATTTTAACACCTATCTTTTTGTCCGCTAGAGGGTGTGACTTTAAGTTTGAGCAATATTTTGGAAATGTATAAGTGAAGCCCTTTCAAATGATACCAAACACGGCGGATTTATCTCCATTTTTATTTTTTAACATATTACTTTTCGTCCGCTAGAGGGCGCCATATTGAGTTTGTTACACGTCACGTAGCCTATGTTCAGCGGACGACTATGACGGTCCTAACGATACGTAATATGTCGTTCCAATAAGTAGATTAGGAACTAGGATCATAACCTTCCTTTGGCTTTGTCGTAATCGCGTCATCATCATAATCTTCCTGCCCTAGTCCCGTTTTATTTGTGGTCGGCGCAACACGTTTTTTTCTTGCACTCTGTTCTGTCACTCGTCACGCTATCACTAACTCCCTTTTCTTTCATATCGCTTCTCACACAATCCATCCATCTTTTCTTTGGCCTGATATGTAAATTCATAATTTTTTTAGCAACATGCGTTTCGTCCCTCCTTTTCACATGAACATACCAAAGGATTTCCTTTCAACTTTTCAGTCACTGTCGCCACTTTCAAACTTCCCCTAATATACTCATTTCTCACTTTATCCATTCTCGTCACACCACACATCCATCTTAACATTCTCATCTCCGCTACATGAAATCTTTTTTCATCCGTCTTTTTCACAGCTCAACATTCTGATCCATACAGTATGACAGGCCTTATCACGGACTTGTAGATTTTGCCCTTCAACTTGAGGGGCATGCGTGGGTCACAAGTGGTTCCCGTGACCTGTCGCCATTTCATCCATCCTGCGTTGATCCGACGTGTTACGTCCCGGTCCACCTCATCATCTCTTCACCTCTCCTCATCACCTCTTGGACGAGCGACCCGTAATCGTTTGCCGTAATCGCGTAATTAATACTAAGGCTAAGTGCCCTGAGAGCTAACGATCTACTTATCTATTGTGGACCCTCAACTAAAGATGTACACACGAATTACCCTACACTCAAAGTTCAGTTGAAAACCAGGCAACTGCTACGATTGTCTGGCAGTATGCTGAACTGAACCTATTTGGCACTACCGTGAGAGACATTGTTGCTGTTTTTATTTTTTTAATTTTAAATTTTTTTTTTACTTGTTTTATTCATTGTGTGCCAAATAAACATTTTTTCTTTCTTATCTTTTTTTTTAATTCACAATTTATAAAGAAACGAAGGCTTAGAGTCGTGAACTGCATCCATCAGTAGGTCGGCGACAGGAGGAGCTTGCTTTGAGTATTGAATTGAGATAATGTAAAACTAAAATACAACAAACTATTAGTTACTAAATTATTCATAGTTAGACTAAGTACAGCAGATGAAAAATAGTTAAAATATTTAAAAATATTAAAATAACATGCCTTGTAAATTAAACTTATTATAACCTTTACTTGTACCAACTAAATTGAAATACGAAACTTAAAATGTAGAGAATTCTTAAAATATGTTAATAATTCTTGTATGATGATAATATTCATACAACGGTCGAAGCACACGTCGACTGCACTCCTTGGCTCAGAGTAACGGTAACTTTAGTAACTGTAGGACAACACGAGTCCTTATTGACAAACAGCTCGCATCTTTCACCCTCGTAGTCTGCTGTGCACTGGCAGACTGGCTCCCTCGCCTCGTTCAGCGAACAGGCGCCGTGGTTTAGACAGAACTGATGGCATGCGCTGACTGTTCCTTTCCCAGAGTTACCGGCAACAGAGCTGCAACAACGAACATTTCAAACAGGTTAACATAATAAATAGACACGCCAATACAAGGTAACTACAGTTCATAGTTAATCATAGTAAAACTATTTAAAAAAAAGGTGAGATGGTGGTCAAACGCAAGCCTATCAATAATAATAAAAACAGCCACAACTATTGCAATGGCGCTCGCAATATGAAATTGTTACGCATTGTTATGCATTTATATTATTTTAATAAGTTCTGTTTCAAGTCCTTCGTGACATGGTTATGTTTGAAGTGGGAAATCATCAACTGGCTTCTTCCGCTTTAAAGTAGAACGAAAGAGTGTGTCAGACTTTTACCGACTAAAAGCCACCAGTGTCCGTCAGTTGCCTTTGCAGTTCAGGACCACTGTAACTCTTTTAAAAATTCCCGCGGCCCTAGCGGCGTTGACCCTGCTGGAGTCTACGGCTTTGCTGACATCTGTTTAAGATGTGCCAGTACTTTAAGAGATTACCTCCTACAAACAAAAAAACATAAAAACAAAAAAACAAACTACCTCTTTATTATATTAGTGTAGATAAAGTTGTAACACCCACTAGGAGTGAACGAACGTTATATACGGCAAACTTTAGAATTATGTTATTTTTACTTTTTCTTTGACAAATCTTGTCGCATCTGCCGAGTGCACGATCAGCGTCCAGCGCAGGGCGCTCGATATAACTAGTGTACAGTGAGAAGAACAACTTTTACTTACTTGTTGTTCTGATAGGCAGGAAGCTCGCATCTTCCACCGTCGTAACCTGCTGTGCACTGGCAGGCCGGCTCGTCTTCTTCGTTTAAGGTGCAGACACCGCCGTTTAAACAGTGCTTATGGCACGCATTTTCTTCGCACCTTTCTCCGGAGTAACCGAGCATACAGCTGAAATAACGAAGATATAAAAGAGTTACTCTATAACCAAGAAAACTAAAACGTAATTCTTAGTCTTGATGATCGGTCAGTCACCATTTATTTATTTATTATATTCTTTAATGTACACCGCATGAACAAAAAAGATACAGGACAAACATTATTCAAAATAAGTGTACAATGGGCGGCCTTATCGCACAGGGCGATCTCTTACAGACAACCTTTGGATGGACTGAAAGAGAGTAGAAAGATATAGGGCTGTCAGTGTACATCAGAATAATACAAATATGAAATAGCAACACAAATACATACATACATTACAAAAAAATATACTAATAAATATTAAATATGTAATCAAGCCAGGAGAAGACAAAATCAAAGTGAAAGGTAATGCTCCTTCACCATTGTTTTAAACGTTGGGAGCGTTTGAGCACGTCTCACTTCAATAGGTAACGCATTCCACAAACGAGCAGCTTGGACTGTAAACGATTTGTCAAAAAACGATGTGGAATGCATACGAATACTTAATTTCAGATTTTCCGATGATCTCAAGGACCTAGAATGTGTGTCACAAAGGAACTGAAAGCGTTCTTTAAGATAAAAAGGAGTAGAAGGATTAAAGAGCACATTATAAAGCAATGAAAGTATATGAGCATTCCGGCGAAGGCGAATAGGAAGCCATTTGAGCTGAGTACGAAATTCGGAAACGTGGTCATACTTGCGCAAGCCAAATATGAACCTAATGCAGAGATTTTGAAGTCGCTCAAGCTTGTCTAATTGGTCTTGGGTAAGATCAAGATAGCTGGCATCAGCATAGTCCAAGATTGGGAGAAGAAGAGATTGTGCTATCGCAATCTTAGTGTTGATAGGAAGCATGTTACGAAGCCGCCTCAAGGAGCCCGCCGAAGCAAACAGCTTTCGACTGACCTCCTGCAGTTGTTTAGTCCACCATCAACGATTGCATCACTGCTTACCATCAGGTGGGATCGCAGTCAAGCACTGGTTTATATCATTTTTTTTTTTTTAAGTTAAAGATAGTGATTTATATTAGAGTAGTTATATAGGAACTGTATTTTACAATTTCTAGTAGTTTTGTCGTGTCTGCATCGTTGTGTTTTGCCAAAACATCCTGGACTAGTAAATTACACCTATTGTAACTTAAACTATAAATCTGTAGGACTCTGTTTAAATGGTTATATAAATAAGGTCTCGAAAATATATAAAACCGATTCGCAAAAGCATGTTTAGTCCGAGAGTTAGCACAAACCAGATCTTTTCTTGTCCTACCTGAGAGTAGCTACTGGATTAAAATAAAGTTCAGTGTGTCTTAACACAAAAATGTAGTTTAAAATAAATAATTGTCGTACTGTTAGAATAAAGAAACTTTGATCAGTTATAATTCGTTCTACTGTTACCGCTTGTTTGGATAACTTGGTTTAGGTTTCTAGTTTAATTTATTCACAACAAAGTTGTAGGGCGTTGAAAATGGCCTGAACTCCGAATTGTTTCGAGAAAAGCATGGTACGGCTGTGCCACTTTTTTGCTCGCCTTGGCCCCAAATACAACCACTTCCATGGGTGTTCAGGGTAATATTATGATTTACCTGCATTTAGGTTGGCCCTCGGTGCTGACACTACAATTTCCTTGGAAACAATAGTCTTTACAGATGGACACGTCGCATCTTTCACCGTCGTAACCTGCTGTGCACTCACAAGCCGGCTGCCCCTTCTCGTTCAGAGCACACACACCATTGTTTGAACACCAATTACTGCACGCGTTCACTTCGCATCTGTCACCAGCGTATCCGGGTTTACAGCTGAAATAACGACGGTACAAAAGAGTTACTCAATAATCAAGAGAACTAACAATTATTTGTGAGTAGCTGTAACAGATGCACGAGGTGCGCGACCACTGCGCTGTTTCAGGTGCTCTATAAGTATATCTTAGACCACACTGACGTCGGTGAGGGGACTCGGTCTACAACTCACTTTCAGCAAGTGTGCTGATGAATAAGAGTAATATTTAGTCTCATCATACGCAGGCTCAAGGGTTAAAGTACTTTAGCTACGATGATAGCTAACGACATCAACCTGTAGTGTGACCTGTCTGAGGCGGCTCCGGTCCTAGTCGTACCTTCTGGTACCACTTGCGCCTGCAGCATTCCTGGCAGTGGCGGATTAGCTAAGTAGCAAGAGTAGCAAATGCTACAGGCCCCGCGCATTACGGGATCCCACACTTGAACGTAGAAAAAAAACTAGTCATTGTGACTTATTTATACTACATGAAATCCAAACACAGCCGAATGCATTGAATGTCTACTGAATACGTCTCTTAAAACTCCTCCTTCGTTGCACTTTTCATGTAACTGATCTTAAAACCCACGGGGTTATTGGTATCCATTGTACTTTTCACACAGACACAAAATATGAGGCCCTAAAAGAAAAGCATTGTTCAAGCTTAATCTTAATAGGGTATAAAATAAGCTTGATAGTGGCTACATATATTAAAATTAACATTCTTTAACCAGCGTCTTCGCCTGCGTGAAAATTAGAATTTCTGCCCAGAAAATGTATATGAGCTAAGTAAAAAGTATTCAAATATTTTATGTTCTTCAAGGTCCATGTCTATCTTTACACTAAAATTTATCATAATTGGTTCCCGTAAACTCTAGTAGAGTGGATTCATCCCGGTCTTATTGACCAACGATCCCGAGTCCAGATCACATGTCAATACAGTTTTATGACTTTACCAGGGCTATGAAATGTGATCAAACTTCAATGCCTCCATAAGCGGTACCTGTGAGAGAATAAGTGATCAAAACTATCAGGGAGCTAATGGACAAAAAGCACCTGACTTGAGCTTAATCATTCGACAAACCAGTGTCTCATGACATGTAACGGGTGTAACAGATCGTACACTTTTAACCAGTAATGTAATAATGATTGTTAAGGAAAGCGCATTCTTTTTATAACTTAATTAACTACCTTTTAGCGTATTCTAAGTTGACATCGATTTTAGTTTTTGAAAAGCTTTATAGATTTCGCGAAAATCAGCCGCAAGTACCGTAACGAGCGTGACGTAAATTTTATTCAAGTTACGCCCTTTACGGTACTTCTATAAATAAAGCTTTTAAAAAGATTAAATTAATGTAATTGTCTTGGCACAAAATATATTTTTTTTTTTATTTTAATAAAAAAAGCTCTAGGCAACTAATACTAAGGCCCGGACACAAAGTGAACAGCAGAGCAAGCACGCGGGGCAAGTGGGGCCCACCAAGCTGCCGGTGCCACCACAATTACGGCGGTGCGCCACCGGTGCATGGTGGAAGTCCCTGCCGGAGTTTGTTTTCTGATAGTTACAACCCGGGAATCTTTAAGTCAAGAGTGGTAGTCTAGGTAAGCGCGCTCCATAGTCGACCATATCGTCGCTGTCCAGCAGATAAAAATTAAGAGCGATTGGCCGACCCAACTGTGACCTTACATCAAATCGTTAAATAAATTAGTCACATATTTTTGAAAGTCAAATCATTTCTTTCAAATAAACTATTTCAGGGGCTTTTACGAGTAGAATTGTCAAGATATCAGTCAGTCAGAAAAAATATGCACATTCCAAAGATAGATCTCTATGGAGATAAATGTGCAGGAAACTCCACGTACACTCTTTCTGAGGTATTACAAATATCTCGGTTACGTGATTGTTGCTGCTACTAATATGTGAGAATAATGTTAATAAAGTAAAAATAAATAAATTCTGAATATTGAAAATAAAATAAGCCACTAGCAGTTAAGAGATGACCAGTCTTAACTGACAGCGCCCGCTCACGGACACGACTCGTATATCAGCAACACGCAGCTCAACCATTTTGAAGGGAACCGAATGATCCCCGCGCCGCCATCAGTGAGACATTTGAGTGAGCAAGACAAACTCTCAACTGCACTGCTCGTTTCCCTTCTCCGTGTGAGAAGAGGCCTCTACCGTCCAGTGGCGCGCTAACAGACAGGCATTATCTTTACATGTACATAATTGTATTCTTCTGTACATGTCTATGTCACTGAACTCTTTCTAATCAGCTAAACTTTAATTGGTTTGATGAAAATATCGTTTGTATAAGTGATATTCTGGATGGCTTAAAGTTTACTATTGGACCTGTTAAGGCGATATTTGTTGGGTAGCGGACCCGTTATTAATATTTTTTTATCTATACAGTGAATTCCATGCATAATAAGATTTACCTGCATTGAGGTTGGCCATCAGCACCGACACTACAGTTTCCTTGTAAACAATAGTCTTTGCAGATGGACACGTCGCATCTTTCACCGTCGTAACCTGCTGTGCACTCACAAGCCGGCTCCCCCTTCTCGTTCAGAGCACACACACCATTGTTTGAACACCGATTACTGCACGCGTTCACTTCGCATCTGTCACCAGCGTATCCGGGTTTACAGCTGAAATAACAATTATTTGTGAGTAGCTGTAACAGATGCACGAGGTGCGCGACCACTGCGCTGTTTCAGGTGCTCTATAAGTATATCTTGGACCACACTGACGTCGGTGAGGGGATTCGGTCTACAACTCACTCTCAGCAAGTGTGCTGATGAATGCTGCTCCCATCTCTGTGTGAGAAGAGGCCTCTGCCCTCCAGTGGGATGATAGCGGGCAGGCATTCTCTTTACATTTATAATTTTGTTCTTCTGTACATGAGTAGGTTAAAGAACTCATCATCATCGTCAGCCTTTTAAATGTTCCCACTGAGGGAATGGGCCGTAATCCACGACGCGGGCCCAGTGCGAGTTGGTCACATATGTTCGAATTTTTGGTTCTAGGACATATCGGTTTCCATCATCGTTTTGAGACTACGTCCATCCCCGCTGGGTTCAGGACCTAGACGGCTCGGTGACGCTAATTTCGTCGGCCGCCGCCGGTACCCCGCCCCTCGAGGCTGTTGCGAGGGGACGGGGTTGCGTGGCAGCGCGGGTCGGGGACATTGCAGTGGTAGGCGTCTACCTGTCCCCGACCAGAACTCCCGACGAACTCCATGTCTCCCTTATGGAGCTAAGTGTCGTCGTCGCTGGGTTTGGTACCCTCCCCGTGGTCGTTTGTGGGGACTTCAACGCCTGGAATACGGCTTGGGGTTCCCGGCGCACGAACACACGGGGTCGGTTGGTGGAGGACTGGGCCTTGGAGCTGGGCCTGGTCGTCCTGAACCGGGGTTCTGTCCCCACGTTGGTGCGGAGGCGGGGTGAATCAGTGGTGGACCTTTCGTTCGCCAGCCCCGCTCTGTCGCCGCGTGTCGTCGACTGGCGCGTTATGGAGGAGGTGGAGACGTACTCCGACCACCGGTATATCCGGTTGGACGTCTCCGCCGAAACCTCGGCCGCGCCGGTCCGACAGAGCCCTTGCGGTCCGCGGTGGGCGCTTAAGCAGATGGACCGGGAGCTCCTCCTGGAAGCCGCGACGGTACAGGCCTGGGTGCAAGCACCGGACAGGCCTGTCGATATCGACGTCGAGGCGGAGTGGTTCCGGGAGGCCATGTCGCAAATTTGCGATGCGGCAATGCCCCGAGTCCGTCCAGGACGTGCTAAGCGCCAGGTGTACTGGTGGTCGCCGGAGATCGCTGCACTGCGCAACACGTGCAATCACGCGCGACGCCGGTACGCCAGATACTGCAGGCGCCGCATCCGCGCGCCGGATGCGGAGGCCAGAGAGGCGGAGCTGTACAAAGGTTACAGAGAGGCAAAACACACCCTCCGAGCGGAGATTAAGCGGGCCAAACTCGAGGCCCGCGACGTGTGGCTGGGGTCTCTGAACGCGGACCCGTGGGGGCGCCCGTACAAATTGATACGGGAGAAACTGCGCCCCTGGGCTCCCCCGCTGACTCAGAGTCTCCGGCCCCAACTCGTGGAGGGTGTGGTGAGCGCTCTGTTCCCTGCGCGAGGGGAACACTCCCCCCCGCCCATGGCTCCGCCTCCGCCAGCGGTGTCTGACGCGGACCGCAATAGCGACGACGACGATAATGCTCCAGAGGTGACCGAGGCAGAGATGAGAGTGGCGGTGCAAAGGCTGAGTGCCAAGAACGCCGCCCCAGGACCCGATGGCTTGCCTGGGAAAGCCAGGGTCCTGGCCATGGAGGCTCTCGGGCCTCGACTGAGAGGGCTCTTCAGCGCATGCTTGGAGAGGGGTCAGTTCCCACTTCGCTGGAAGACGAGGAAACTGGTCCTCATCGCGAAGCCAGGGCGCCCTGCGGACTCTCCGTCCGCGTACCGGCCCATTGTGCTGCTCGACGAGGTGGGCAAGCTCTTTGAAAGAGTGATTGCGAGCCGCCTCGTCGCGCGCCTTTCACGGGTGGGGCCGGACCTTTCGGACGGACAGTTCGGCTTTCGTAGGATGCGCTCGACGGTGGACGCCATCATGCGCGTGCGAGCCCTCACGACGGGGGATGCGGTGTCCCAGGGTAGGCGTGTCGTGGCAGTGTCCTTGGACATTGCCAACGCTTTTAATTCCCTGCCCTGGAGTACGATCCGGAGGGCACTCCGGTACCACCGGGTGCCCGAATACCTCTGTCGAGTAGTCGAGGCCTACCTGTCGGACAGGTATATTGTCTACCCCGGTCACCAGGGAGACTGGAAACGTCGGGAGATGTCGTGCGGTGTTCCGCAGGGGTCGGTACTAGGGCCACCCTTGTGGAACATCGGGTACGATTACGTGCTGCGGGGCGACCTCCCTGACGGGGTCAGCGTGGTCTGCTACGCAGACGACACGCTGGTTCTAGCGCAGGGAGAGTAGTACCGGGTGGCGGCCGCTTTAGCGACACGCGGGGTTGCGATAGTCGTTGGTAGGATCCAGGAGTTGGGACTCGAGGTGGCGCTGCGCAAATCCGAGGCCATGTGTTTTCACGGTCGCGGCCGTCGGAACGCGCCACCGCCGGGTTCCCAACTAACGGTAGGAGGAGTTCGCATCGGCGTCGGGACATCGATGAGGTATCTGGGACTCATCCTCGACAGCCGATGGAATTTCGAGGAGCATTTCCGACGTCTGGCTCCCAAACTCAACCGGACTGGGGCCGCTCTCGGGCGGCTCCTGCCCAACCTTGGGGGTCCAGACGCCTCCTGCCGGAGGCTCTACGCGGGGATCGTTCGGTCCATGGCCCTCTACGGGGCGCCGGTGTGGGCGCTGTCGCTGCAAAAGCGACCGGCGGCCATTCTGAACGCCTGCCAGAGGGCCATGGCAATTCGGATGGTGCGGGGATACCGCACGATTTCCCGCGAAGCGGCGAGCCTTCTGGCTGGCCTACCACCGTGGGATCTGGAGGCAACAGTCCTTGCACACATGCACGACATGCGCGTGGAGATGCAACGCCGGGGTGAAAGTCCTCTGCCGCGACAGGTCACGGCATGGCGGACAGAGCTCCGGCGGGATCTCATGGTGGAATGGCGTCAGCGACTATCGCAACCCCGTCATGGGCACGCCACAATTATGGCGATAAGTCCCCTCTTTGAGGCGTGGCTGGAAAGACCTCACGGCGTCCTTACCTTCCGCATGACACAGGTCCTCTCCGGAAATGGCAAGTTCGGGAGGTTCCTGTTCCGAATTAAAGCGGAAGTGACGCCCGGGTGTCGCCACTGTGCGGAACGCCCGGAGGACACGGTGGAGCACACAATCGCGGTGTGCCCTGCTTGGGCGGAGCATCGCCGTGCCCTCGTGGGGGTGATCGGCGGCGGAGACCTCTCGCGCCGGGCCTTGGTCGAGGCCATGGTCCGGAGCGAGGAGGAGTGGCAGGCGGTCGCCGACTTCTGCGAAGCAGTAATGCTCGCTAAGGAGGAGGCCGACCGCATCAGGCAACGGCGCTCTCGCCGCCGCCGCCGGGATTCCGATCCCGATTTCCAGCCACCGTAGGCGCGGGCTTGCGGACAGTGAGCAATGGGTAGCTCGCTGTCCGGCCGTCCGGTAACCGTCCGGACCAAGCCCAAGTCGTCGACGGCGCGCGCTGTTCCCGCGCGCCTCAAGGAGTTGTCAGCAACAGCAGGGGCCCAGCCGGGTCGAAGCCTACCGGGGCCAGGGTAATCCGAAAGGGCGCTCGAGCCCCGGTATCGAAGGCTTGAAGGAACGGGATGGGTTTTTTAGTCAGTAAGAGTCTGACACTATCTCCCGCTCCGCCCAAGAGCGGGGGTTGTCATAAGATGATTTTTCCCATCGAAAAAAAAAAAAAAAAAAATCATCGTTTTGAGAGCAGTGGGGATGAATTAAATTAAACAAAGTAATGCGTCTGGCTGGGTTCAAACCCACGGCCTACAACTCGTGAGTGGGGGCCTTTACCACTCGGCCGCCACTGCTCTATGGATATTGAACTTCTTTTATACAATTCAACTGATTTCTTTTTATTTCTATACATACACACTTCTAACAAAAGAAAAACAAATCAAATCATTGTAAACATTTGTTCGAAGGTTCTGCTTATTTCAAAAGAAACTTCCAGCAGACCTGCCGAACAAGAGATGTTTTAGGCGAGAAATCATCCAATGACTTATCTCGCTCTAGGGCAGAGCGGGAGGGCGTGTTACACTTTAACTGACTAAAACCCACTCCTATGTTCCTTATTATTCTTGCGTTCCAGAACTCCGGTATATACACATATCTATAGTAGCTTTATTTTGATGTTTATAGAATTTGGGTAACAATAGAATCGGGCAAGTTGACATCTGTTAGGTCCGCTAGTTAGTTATAAAAGTGTATTATCTATACAAGGAACTCCATGGGTACCATGGTATATATTTACCTGCATTGAGGTTGGCCCTCAGCACCGACACTACAGTTTCCTCGGAAACAATAGTCTTTACAGATGGATATGTCGCATCTTTCACCATTGTAACCTGCTGTGCACTGGCAGGCCGGCTTACCCTCTTCGTTCAATGAACAAACACCGCCGTTTAAACAGTGCTTATGGCACGCGTTTATTTCGCACCTCTCCCCAGAGTATTCGGCTTTACAACTGAAATAATGAAGATAAGAAGCAGCGTTAGCAGACCAACAGATATTGTGACTAGTTGTAACACGCAAACGAGGTGCGCGACCACTGCGCGTCACTAAACATGATTTACAATCAAATAAAATGTTCATGAATTCGATCAATAATAAAGAAGTTTAGTATATTTCAGGGGTTGCAAGTACTCATGAAAATGAATCTATTTTTTATTGACCTATATATTTATTAACCCTAAATCCTTAAATATAATCAGCTTTTTCTTACATTTTGCCAATTTATACAAACATAAACTGTATTCGTAGGTATTCGTAGAAAAGAGCTGATCCTGTAGTAAAAGTTGCGTTCGCTTGGGGTTTAATGAATTAAGTATCTGTCCCACAGTTCACAAAACACATTAAACATCGAAATTAATATGAGTTCAATTTGTTTTTGGGTGAGAAATCATCCAATGACATCTCCCGCTCCAAGGCGGAACGCGAGGGCGAGTCAGATATTATAAAACTCACTCGTACATTCCTTCGTTGCCTTGTATTCTAGGGCCGGGTTTTCCTTTCAGAAGCGAACCCATGGGCCCCAGTAGGCTTCGACCCTGCAGGGCCTCTACGGTTTGCTGACTTCTAGTTGAGGCGCGCGTGGAACAATATGCGCCGTCGACGACCTGGGCTCGGTCCGGTCGACTACTGGACGGTCAGACGGCGAGCTACCCATTGCTCGCCGTCCGCAAGCCCGCGAAAGTATCGTGTGTGTTAGACGCGCGTCACTGTTCCAGGAATTCTAACTTTACATTTCGAAGCTGGTGAGGACGTGGATGCTTGAGGATCTGTTATCGTTAGACATGTAACATATGTAGGCGTCGCTTAACTTGCCGTCAGTGAAAAACATTAGGGTCAGCTCACACCGAGACGCGAAGTGATGCTGCGTGAATTATAATTATTAGAGTTAGTACACAACAACAGATACGTATCACATAAGAGAATCTGAATAAACCCCGCGGCTTCGCTTTCTTCAAGCATCGTGAGCTGACCCCGAATATCTGTGCGGTGAACACGTTTTACCTGCATGTAGGTTGTCCCTCAGCACTGACGCTACACTCTCCTTGAATGCAGTAGTTCTGACAGACTGGTGCTGGAGACTCACTCTTCGAGTCATTCGGAATCAGACCCTGGAGAGCATCGCAGCTGTTTATCCCCTGAATTTGTTCCTTTATCGTGTAGTTGGCTGCTATAAGATGACAAATCGCACAGTCTGAGCTAGACGTTGAGGTTAGTTTTGTTGCCACAGTTTGTGTTGAGTACTTCGGTAATCGCCAAATTCCCTGTTCCTCATAGTTCTGCCAGTATATAAAGTCTTTTGACATGGCCAATGAAAATGCATAACTAGTGTTTCTTACAGTATATAGTGTTGTTCTGTTCTTTCCATTAAAGTTTGCACTTTCAATAGACACGTGATCATCACTATAATATGTTTTCTCAGTCCAGTACATTTTTTTTGTTTGTTGATCGATGGCCAAGCTTAGTCGATTAAAAACAGTGCCGGCTATTAAAACTTCTCTCTCGGAGCCATCTAACCGAGCCCTCTCTATCTCATAGTCTGTGACCCAGTAAATGTACCTGTAATTTGTAAACATCCATCAATATTAACAAAATTCAAGAGGAATTCAGCTGAGTCATAAACCTACACACAAGTGCAAACATAGCGGAACATAAATAGATACATTATTTTCAAGTACAATTTAATTTTATAATCTTGAAAAATTTAATAATCTTTTCTTAACTAGCTTTTTCCCGCGACTTCGTCTGGATAAATGTCGGTTATTGTGGACGTATATCTTTTCTTGTGTTTCAAGCTTACTATGATCCAAATATCATCAAAATCAGTTCAGTAGTTAAAGCGTGAAAGCGTAACAGACAGACATAGTTATTTTCACATTTAACCGGACGCGCTGAGAGAGACGCCATTGTCAACACTTCCCTAACAATCCAAGCGCGTCACCTTCCACACACCACTATCTGCCTGTCAGTCCGCGAAGTGATGGGTTACCAGTCGACATGTTTATCTGTTAAACTTTGTGCAATACTGTAACAATTTCTTTTACTGGCCTTTACTGTCGAATGGTGCAGCAATCGGACTTGTATTTCAGAGATTACCTCCTACATAGAAAAAATATAATATCTGAATAAATTAAATGGGCTATCCAACCGATAAAGAATTTTTCTGTTCGGACCCGTGCTTCCTGAGATTAGTGCATTCAAACTAACTTACACTTCACTTTTATGAAATTACTAGCTTCTGCTAGCGGCTTCGTTCGCGTGAACGTTGTTTATAGCGGACGCGTAGTCGAAGACGGATAAAAAGTAGCCTATGTCCGTCCTTGAGTTTGAAGCTATCTCCGTAACAAATTTCGTCAAAATCGGTTTAGTAATTTAACCGTGAAAGTGTAACAGATAGACAGACAGTTACTTTCACATTTATAATATTATAAGTGGAGCTTCTCTAAGAGTGGGTCTTAAAATGAGCATGGATAAAACCAAAATCATGATTAACAACCATGTAGCGCCCACTCCTATCAAGGTCGGAGACTCTACACTCGAAGTTGTGGACGATGACGTCTACCTCGGACAGACAGTCCAGTTGGGTAGGTCTAACTTCGAGAAAGAGGTCAACCGTCGAATCCAACTCGGTTGGGCAGCGTTCGGGAAGCTACGCGGTATCTTCTCGTTCAACATACCACAGTGTCTCAAGACGAAAGTCTTTAAACAGTGTGTGTTGCCAGTGATGACATATGGCTCCGAAACGTGGTCGCTCACAATGGGCCTCATCAGAAGGCTTAAAGTCACCCAAAGAGCAATGGAAAGGGCTATGCTCGGGGTTTCCTTGCGTGATCGAATAAAAAATGAAGATATCCGCAGGAAAACTAAGGTTGCCGACATAGCACAAAGAATTGCCAAACTTAAGTGGCAATGGGCAGGGCACATTGCTCGCAGAACAGATGGCCGTTGGGGCCGAAAGGTTTTGGAGTGGCGACCGCGTACCGGAAGACGCAGCGTTGGAAGGCCTCCTACAAGGTGGACCGATGACCTGGTGAAGGTAGCGGGAAACCGATGGATGCGGGACGCACAGGAACGTTCGATGTGGCGACGCTTGGGGGAGGCCTATATCCAACAGTGGACGTGTATCGGCTGAAATGATGATGATGATGAATGATGAAGTGTAGATAAGTGCAAATAAGATTGAGTATGTTATTTGATTATTTCATGAAACAAATGAAAACTGTTCTCAATACAAAAAACAAGTTTTCTGATCTTCTCGTTAGTGTCCCCGCACAGGAGCCACAAAAACAAAGCCGTTTCAAGCTTCTTTTTGAGGCGGCGTTTTTTTGTGTCGGCGTTTTTTTATGGAGGCGTTTTTTTAACCGACTTCTAAAAAAGGAGGAGGTTTCTCAATTCGGATGTTTGTATTTTTTTTATTTTTTTTTTATGTATGTTCGGGCATAACTTCGTCGCTTGCCAACCGATTTGAAAAATTCTTTTTTTTGTTGGAAAGGGTATACTTCCCAAATGGTCCCATATTCACCAAGTCGGGATCTGATGATGGAATCTTGGCTAAATCGAGGGAACTCTTCAAATATTATAGGCAACTGTATAGTCATTTTGATATTTTCATCAAGGAAGTAAGCATTTACAGTCAAAAAGTGACATTTGATGAGGTGGAACTGGTTAAGAAGACCAGAAATTGCCAACGGAACTTCATACTCAGACAAATATCACAATGAACATAGTTAAGTGACTATGACAATACAAATAAATGAATAGTTCTGAATAGTTATGTTGAAAATGGTATCATCGAAGTAACCTGATGATAGTGATGGAGCTGGAAGATAGACACCGGAACTCCGTAATTAATCAATGTATCCTACCCGTGTTTGGGCTTATTAGAAATGTCATGAGATGCACTTTGGCTATAAGGTACTATCAAAGTGATCTGATGATGGAGCCGGAAGGTGGAAGGTGACAGGGGAACTTCATATGAAAATGATGTATTCTAGCAGGGTTTGAGTTAATTGGAATTGACATGAGAAAAAAGTACTCTGGCTGTAAGTGTGTTGCAACTAAAAAGTATGAAATAAAAAACTTTTTATAAAAAAAATAAAACCGACTTCACTAAAAAAACACTAAAATGATCAAAATAATTTTAATTTCGGAAGTCGGTGTTAAATAAGGAACAAACAATAACGAAAAACACCGACTTCCGAAATTAAAATTATTTTGATCATTTTAGTGTTTTTTTAGTGAAGTCGGTTTTATTTTTTTTATAAAAAGTTTTTTGTGGCCCGTGTGCGGGTACTACTCACTAGTAACGTACCCTCCACAGCTGTCCACGGCGAGATCACGGCAGTAGTGATCAAAGCTAACTAAAACATTTCCATCAGCTTGGTTAGAAGATGCAGGACTTAATGAAAACGTGCGTATACTATATTCATCCTTCCAATAGAGAGCTTGTGTGACGGGGTCGTAGACGACCCTCTCGTATCGGGTCGTTGTTGTCGTAACTAAACGTTGTACAGTCTCGGTTGATACGTCCAAACTGGATATAAACATGGTCGAGCCGTGTTCGTCGCTAAACAGCACCCTGTAGTGCACAGGATCGTATGTTACTGAAGTGATCTCACCAGCCGATGGTATATCTTGTGTGTGCGTCCGTGTACCATCATTGTTGTAAAACTCTAGTTGTGTGCGTGTGGCGACGACGATGTCTGAAACATAGAAATAGATTTGTTTTAAGGACTGAGCTTTATTTTATCTAATACTAGCTTTTGCCCGCGGCCTCGCTCCCGTCAACTGGTACTCTATTATACTCTATCATACTCTTCCTTGCGTACTCTACTCATCTCAACTTTACTTGAGTTGGGTAGCGTTGGGTAGCGTAGGATAGAGTACTACCCCCGGGTTTGCGGACGGCGAGCAAGGGGTGCTCGCTGTCCGACCTTCCCCACTCTACCCTTTTTTTGATAAGTGTGGAAATCATCCAATGACTTTTCCCGCTCTGGGTGGAGCGAGTGGGCGTGTCAGATTGTTATTGACTAAAACCACACCTGTGTCCTTCCGTTTGCTCTTCGCGTTCTAGGACTACGGGTTCCCTTGTCAGGAACTCCTCGCGGTGCTAGCGGGCGTCGTCCCTGCTGGGCCACTACGGTTTGCTGACATCTCTTTGAGGAGCGCGTGGATCACTATTATATAAATCAAGCTATTCTTCATCTATACATATAAATAAAATGGCAGTGTCTGTTTGTAATATTGAAATAACCGCTTTTCACTACATGCATATTATGTATCATATTTAAATGATATTATATGATATATGAATAGGTATGAATAAGTGTAGCGTCAACGTTGGCTGACGCGATATAAAAGTTTCTAAAAAACAGGCTACAAGGATGGTACAAAATTGGAAGTCAGGTACTCACTGGGTGCTGGGATCCAGGATCATCTTGGACGCACTTTCAGACGATATTTCACGGTATTTTCAGAGGTTGTTAATCGCACGCGCGTAAGACAAGTTACCCGGCCGGCTCGTTGGATTCGAATCGTAGTTTTTTTCCTTACACCGTCAGAGGCGGTGCTGTGTGGTTTGGATATGAGGTTTTTGGGACGGAATGGGATAAGAGAATTCATCCTAAAGCCTGTTCATATCCCCCCACTTGAAATCAACGAGGGATTTCATAAGATAAGATAGATGAAGTTCGAGACTTGCGGTCCATGCAGATTCAGATGTCACTGTACGGATATAGTTTTATGTTAAGTGTTGAGATTATGCTGTTTAAATGTACTTAATAAGTATATGATTGAGAAAAAATAAATAAAATAATAAGTATTAGACTCTTAAAAAAAAAAATAGTTGATAGATATTTGATATGATTTGATATGGGTTATTAATTATTTTGAGCGATTGGAAGAGGAAAAATTTTGATGGTAGGTCTTACAAGTAAGCCTTTTGACGTTTTGACTGTCACAACACAAATGATATTATCTTTGACCGGGTGGAGCTGGACGACGCGACCAAGTCTCCATTCGTTAGCGGTTAAGTTAGGTTCATAAATGGTTACCAGATCGTTCAATTTTGGCTGACCGTTACCGTGTTTAAACCATTTCATTCGCTGTTGCAATGTATGCAAATAGTCCCTCTGCCAAGTGCGCCAAAAGCTCTGAGATAGACGCTGCGAAAGCTGCCATCGAGTACGTAAGGTCTCGTTTTCAGCATACACCGGTTCAGGTATAGATACCAAAGGTCGACCGATAAGGAAGTGACCAGCTGTAAGAGCGTCAACCTCGCCGGTATCGGTAGAGAGTTCCACTAAGGGTCTAGAGTTTAACATAGCTTCCACCTTCGTTAAGATAGTATAAAATTCTTCGTAAGTCAAAATTTGTGATCCTATGACACGTTTGAGATGGTATTTTGTTGATTTTATTCCGCTCTCGAAGATGCCTCCGAAATGGGGACCGGAAGGAGGATTGAGCTTCCACGTAATACTTCGAGAAGCGAGTTGACTGGAAATACTGTTGCTCTCGCGGTCTAGCATTTCGTTAACTTCCGACAAATAACGTCTGGCACCCACGAAGTTAGTACCACCATCTGTGACTATGGAATGACAGAGTCCTCTCTGCGACACGAAACGATCTAAAGCCGCTATAAATACTTCAGATGTGAGCTCAGTAACAAGTTCGAGATGAACGGCTTTAGTGGCATGGCAGACTATGAGGCAAAGGTAAGCTTTATAAGTTTTAGCGTTACGGCGTTTACTCTCTTTTATCATAAAATGACCTCCGAAGTCGATGCCTACTGTTTGAAAACAGTGACCCAGTTGTAATCGGGAAGGTGGAAGATCACCTTGTAAAGGCTGAAGTGAAAGAGGTTTAATTTTAAAACAGGTTACGCATTTAGATAGCCGCGATCTGATAAGATTTCTAACTCCGAGTATCCAAAATCGACGCATAATTAAAGATTGGTGTAGGCGTGGCCCACAATGAAGATAAGTTTTATGATAGTGGTCAATCAGAAGAGTGCTTAACCGAGAAATCTTAGGCAGGAGGTATGGATGTTTGACGCGACCTGGTAACGATGCGTGCTTGAGACGTCCCCCCACTCGCAAGATTCCGCGAGTATCGAGAAAAGGAGAGAGTTTAGATAAATGTTTGGGTAAAGGTTTCTTGGATGCTATCAAAGATATGACATCACTAAAACTTTGATGTTGAACATACTTTGTAATCTGATCTAAAGATTGGCTTAATTCAGTGGCTGTCAGGTAAGGTAAGAAGTTACGCTCTGAACGTTTAGCCTTTGCGTTATTAATGAAACGGTATATCCAAGCAACCACTCTTTCAACTTAGGAAAGAGAGGAGTGGCGTTCCATGATAGAATCCAGCACGTCGGCTTCACGTGTCGCACTAGCATGACACGCGCGTGATGCAAGCTTGAGTTCTGGCACGTTATCGGATACTTCTACTGCTGAAACAGGCCAGTTGAAGAGTTCAGTAGATAGCCACTGAGGACCAGACCACCAGATTCGAGAATCAGACAAAGATAAGCACGATAAACCACGGCTACAGATGTCGGCTGGATTGTCATGGGTAGACACATGTCGCCATTCAGTTGGCACAGGACTATCGTTAATTAGGACCACTCGGTGCGCAACGAAAGTCTTAAGCTTATGTGGCTCAGTGTTTAACCATGACAATACGGTCGAGCTGTCTGTGAATAAGATAGATTTATTCAAAATGAGTTTTGAACTAAGCAAGGATTGAATGCGATTTATTACTTTAGATAGTAATACAGCACTGCAAAGCTCTAAACGGTTGACAGTCAACACTTTTAAAGGTGCTACCTTGGACTTAGCAACTAAAAGAGAAACGTGTACGTCATGAGAGGTAACGACACGAAGATAAACGCAACATCCATATGCTTTGGTGGATCCATCACAAAATCCGACAAGCTGGAATTCCTTAGATTGAGATGGTATAATCCTACGAGGGATTTTTATTAGTTTTAAGTTATGGAGATCGGCTATAAAGTTTCGCCATTCCTGTGCTATATCTCTCGGCACAGGTTCGTCGCATGAAAGATTAAGACGCCACAAATCTTGAAGGAGCAACTTGGCTTTTAAGATATACGGTGTGAGCCACCCTAGAGGATCGAAAATACGTGCGATGCTGGATAAGATGGATCGCTTGGTACATTCACTGTCCTTGATAGGGGACTGTGAGTAACCAAAACTGTCACTCACAGGGTCATATTGGACTCCTAAGATTTTTAAAGTTGATTTCTCACCTTCTTCCGAAAAAAGTTTAGGTGTTTGACAATAATCTACAGGCAAGGTTTTGAGAAGAGATTGTGAATTACTACTCCATTTTCGGAGCTCAAGTTGAGCGCAACCTAACAAATTTATAAGTTGATCTTTTAGTTCTATGGCTTCGCGTACAGAGGAGGCGCCGGTCGTAATATCATCGACATACGTCTCGTGAAGAAGAGCTTCGGCTGCTTGTGGATACGCGGTGCCAGAGCGGCAGCTAATTGGTGGAGGGTGCGGATAGCCAAATAAGGCGAACTACTAACTCCGTAGGTGACAGTCGCAAGTTCGTACTCTTTAACTGGATCACTAGGAGATTCCCGCCATAGTATGTGTTGAAATCTCCAATCTTCCAGCCTAATCAAGATTCCTCTATACATTTTTGAGATGTCACAAGTTAAAACTACTGTGTGTAATCTGAAGCCAGTTATGATATCCACAATATCGACTTGGAGCTTAGGGCCAGTAAATACAATATCATTTAAAGATAGACCGTTAGTTGTTTTAGAGCTCGCATCAAACACTACTCTCAGTTTGGTGGTCGTGCTCTCAGGGCGAACGACGCAACTGTGAGGGATAAGATAAGGATTGAGAGTAGATATTGCAGGGTTAGGTACAGGATACATGTGGTTTAAATTCTCGTACTCGCGCATGAAATTAACATAATCAGATTTAAGTTCAGTCTGACGACTAAGTTTCTTTTCAAGATGAGTCAGCCGCGATAAAGTACTATTGTAAGATTCACCCAAAGAGCATTTGCTATCCTTTAAGAGGATGGGTACGACGTACCGTCCGTTAGGTTGGCGATAGGTTAGATCAGTGTACAAGCGTTCCCAGATGTCATTCTCGGGTACGGTGATGACAACGCGTAGTGGTTCCTACACTTCCTAAAACTTTTTAATTTGTTCATCTAATTTAAATGTGGTGGCCACTAAAGAGCACGCGGTGTTTAATGGTGCAGAATTAAAGTTTACTGTCCCTGTGAGAATCCACCCAAAAACGCTATGCATAGCCGCAGGTAAACCGGGCCCCAGATTGATACGTTGACCGTCATAGATTTCGTGGAATAACTCCGCTCCTATTAATAAATCAATTTTGGCGGGAACATCGTAATCGCGATCAGCTAGCACGAGATGGTTGCACCGTTCACGAACAGCTGACGGTACTTTAACGCTAGGTATTAGAGCAGTGATGTTGTTTAATACGACTGGCTTGATATTAAATTGTGGAGCATCACCGTGTACAGGTCGTATAGTGCATTCTACCACCCTTTTTACTTGTGTGACTGAGTTTTGTCCTAGTCCGGCTATGCTAAGATTACACCGGTGGAGTTTTAACCCGAGCGTGCGTGCGCACGCAGAGGTGATAAAGCAGTCCTGCGCCCCACTGTCCACGAGTGCCCGTACGGTACATTGAGTGCCGGCGGCGGTGTTGAACGCGCGCACCTGACATGTTCCTAGTAGAACTAGCTCGCGGTTGGGAACAGCGGCCTGAGCGTGAGCCGTGACGCTCGCTCCAGTGGTTGCGCCTCCAATAGGGTGTGGTGACGTAATCCACACATCGTACAAGACATTTTAGACAGGCATTTGTCTATGACGTGATTTGTACGTAAACAATTGGTACACATGTTATTTTTACCTTGTACTAACGCGAGTCTAGTACGAGAATCTAAGGATTGAAAGATAGGGCACCGATAAATCGAGTGCGCTTCACTGCAATGAGCACAAGTCACATTTGCAGGTGGGTTGGAATTTGTGGGATAAGATGAGCGTTTGGATCCGCTGCTATTTTGCCTACTAGTCGCGGGCGAAGATTTTTTCCCCTCAAGGTTACGAGGGTTAGAATTGTTGTTGACATTAGATTTAGAAGATAAATGACTGGTTTCTAAGATTTTTACATAATCTTGAAGAAACTTTAACAATTCATTAAAGGTGGGTATTTGAGAAATGTGCAGGAGGTGGTCAATCTTCGTGTTGAGGATGTTCGAATAGAAAGACTTGATGATGAAAGTATACTTGATTTTAATGTTCCTTTTACAATTGGTAATTTCTTAGCCTATAGCAAGCGAACGCCGGCGTTCGCTTGGGATCTAATGAGAGTTAAGAGTAGACGTACTCGATCGCCGGTGGTTTCTTTTTGATTAAAAACGACCGCTTAAAACTAAATCGGGTTGGGGTCCATTCCGCGCGCCCCGCTCCTCCACTTGTCCGCCACGTTGTCGCCTGAAGTGTCCGCTAGATGGCGCCAGTTGTTCGTAGACAGAAATGTTTTGCAATTCGAAACGATCACGCGTACCTGAGTCCAGTGCGCGCGAAATTAAACAAAATAAGATAAAATCACCTAAGTCATCAATTTTTAAAGCTTGAAGTGCATAGTATGCCTCATAAATTTCGTTTGTTAACCTTTGTAAATCTTGGAAGTTACCCGATTTTAAAACCGGCTGGTTGATAAATTTATCTAAGTATGTCAAAGCTATAATTCGCTTGTTATGATAACGTTCGATCAAACTATTAAAAACAATTTCATAATTATCAGCGGTCATAGGGACCCCTTTGACAATGGATGAGGCCGGGCCTTGTAAATAGGACGCTAAATAGTGAAATTTTTCTATTTGTGAGATCGAATTGTTGTCGTGAATTAAGGTTTTATAAATATCATAAAATGCTTGCCAGTTCTCAATTTTACTGTCGAATTTAGGTAACTCAAGCTTAGGTAGCCGCGCGTTACGTCCCGTTTGCATGGAAGTCACAGGCGGTGGCCCGTCGACGTTGTCGCTCCTATCAGTAATGTGCAGATCTGTCGCTGCACTAATTACGGCGTAGTACAAATCGTCAAACGAACTCATAGACTTTTGACACACTCGTGCGTCAGGTTTTATGGCTAACTCCAAACTTTGTATGTTACTACATAACGAAACGAATTTTTCGCGAATTGAATGTATTCGAGTATATCTCGCCTTGAACGCCGATACCTTTGAACGATCTTGAATCATAGTTTTTGATAAGTCGTAAAGGATTTGAATATCACGATATACATATTCGCGTTGAGATTGAAGAAGTTTTAATTTGCTTTCCTCCATTTTGCTTCGTTCGAATAATAAGTAGGTAGGTAGGTACGAAATAGGAACGAACATAAGTTGAGATTTATTAAGTGTGTAAATCGATACCTTTAGGTGAAATAGTTATGTAATAATGTTTGTATTATTACATAACTATTTCACCTAAAGGTATCGATCGAGTGTATAAATACCGTGAATAGTTATAGATAATAATATTTCCACAACAAATTACGTAAATTACATGAATTTTAGTGACTATAATCCGACTAAATTAAGATGACCTCTGAATCCGCATGGGTGACACGGCGAATATGACCAACACAATTTTGTAGAATAATACTTTTAAAATGCAAAAATATAGCAAATCTCAGAGTTTTCATTCGAAATTGAACCTGAGAATGCCTGAAAAAACTGTAATCTACAGGTATTCGCGCTCGAAATGGACCAAAAATATGAATAGGTATGAATAAGTGTAGCGTCAACGTTGGCTGACGCGATATAAAAGTTTCTAAAAAACAGGCTACAAGGATGGTACAAAATTGGAAGTCAGGTACTCACTGGGTGCTGGGATCCAGGATCATCTTGGACGCACTTTCAGACGATATTTCACGGTATTTTCAGAGGTTGTTAATCGCACGCGCGTAAGACAAGTTGGCCGGCCGGCTCGTTGGATTCGAATCGTAGTTTTTTTCCTTACACCGACAGAGGCGGTGCTGTGTGGTTTGGATATGAGGTTTTTGGGACGGAATGGGATAAGGGAATTCATCCTAAAGCCTGTTCAATATATAAACCAAAATAACATTTTTTACAATTTTTGTCTGTCTGTCTGTTTGTTCCGGCTAATCTCTGAAACGGCTGAACCGATTTTGACGGGACTTTTTTTGGCAGGTAGCTGATGTAATAAGGAGTAACTTAACTTACACAGGCTACTTTTATTTTAGCAAAAAAAAATAATTTCAAAATCCTGTAGTCCACGCGAACGAAGTCGCGGGCACAGCTAGTCTTTTCATAAACTTGTTGCTCATACAAATGGTTTCCAAATGACTTGCGTGAGAATCACTGATCCTAACTTCTACAATTCACTACTTACCCACTAACTTGCAAATGAAATGGTTCAACAGTTACTCAGTACACGAGGTGGCACAGTCACTGCAACTGTATTGTATGTTTGTACTCTTTTTTTTATTACTATTTTATGTTGTGGTATATTGCTAAAAAAAAGTCAGTGACGTTACTATTTTTATTTGAAAAGTTTTGTATTGCAAGCATGTTTTCTTTTAGTATTATCATTAAGTATTGCCTCATTACAATAAAATAGCTTCAGAGTACTCCGACATGATTTTAATTTATGGGGAGTGCCACAGAAGTACGAGAGGACTAGGTACTACCAGTATTTTAATATATTGTCGGCGGCACGGTAACATTTATTTATTTATTTTATTACAGAAACCAATACATGCAGAGTCATTATTATATTCGAATATAAAAAAATATCATCATTGTCATTAACATATCCATACTGGTATTGTAAATGTGAAAGCGGATGCTCTATCTGTCCATATGTCTATCTGTTTGTTACCTCTTCACTTTTTTTTTTTATCTGTTATAACCTACTTCTTAACGGCTGAATAGATTTAGATTCCTGATCCAGGATATAGTCTACTTTTGTTGTAGTTTCATGCAAATCTGTTCAGCTGTTTAGACGTGAAGAGGTAATAGACAGACAAAGTTACTTTTCCATTTATAATAGTATTGCTATAGATATTCAAAAAATCCTAAAGTTTTAGAAGTTGAATAGCTGCTGTGTTTTACATTGCAACCGGTCTCTAAAGCTGCACTGCAGCCCGGTGTCTCAAATGACGATTATTGCAAACTGAATGTGGCAAATAAATAAGTTTGTTCAAAAAATCACACTTGGCAATTATTTCAATACTTAATTGTCAAGTTTGATTTGTTGAACGAACTTTCAAACGCTTGTCGTTTCACTTCCGAATAACCAAATTATGATATCAAGTTTGATCGAAATCCGTTTAGTCGTTTGATTGTGAAGAAGTATTCATGAACATACAATTATAGGTACACACAAACTTTCTCCTTTACAGTATTACCTAGTGTAATAGCTGGATAGGTATAAAAAAACTGGGCAAGTGCGAGTCGGACTCGCGCACTGAGGGTTCCGTGCCAACTACCATTCCCGAATGGAGCCTCGAAGATTTTTCCGAATAGCAAAATATTTTTTTTTTTTTTCTGCCAGAGACAGTTTTATTACTTTCCACATATTTAGTGCGAGAATATTAAGTGCGAGTTGGACTCGCATACTGAGGGTTACGGAACCCTCGGTAAGTTTGTACGAACAAACTTACCTATGAAAACAGTTCAATTCCTGAATTGAGTTACGAAATTTTTTTTAAATCGCATAAAAGTTTTTTTTGTGACGTACCTTTATATTTAGTTTTCAGATTTTTTCCAATATTTCTGCTATGAGATCTTGTTTCATGCCAAATTTCAAGATTCTAAGTCAACAGCAAGTACCCTACGAATTTTGATTCCCTTGAGTGTCGAAATATACTTGGACATTTGGAACGCATTGTACGTTTTTTGCGACATATACGGCTATACATATATCTTTTATTTTCGTTAACTTAGAAGTTCGATTTTCAACTACATAATTTAAATATCTGTAATTAAATGACATAATATATAATATAATATATAATATTTAATCACGTGTACATTCTTCTGACAACTTTATCTTTATTCCAATTATTACATAGTCGTACTGATTCAATTAAATACTTTTATGATTGTTTTTTTTCTATTGTACCTTTGTTGATTTTCTCTTGCTGGCTTGACAATCTCGTCTGTCCGTGTTATTTAAACCCCAAGCGAACGCCGGTGTTCGCTCTCTCATTGTCTTTCTATTGTGTCTCTAATTATGGTATTTGAAAGGTTAAGCGCATAGATGAATGCGCACTCAAACTTCACTTTATGTTACTGCTCACCAAAACTCAACATTTCAACAAATCAATTCACCCAATAACACATTTATGCAAACAAATCGATTGCGTAGGTCAGGAATCTTGTTTTTTACATAATTAATAACGTACATAAATATTAATCTTGCCGCTGTTATTGTATATATCCATCGATCAGCCATCTTTTTTTTTACTACGGAGCGGACCTTAAAGGAAAATAACTACAGTTTCAAAATGTAACTATGCATTGACAATTCTAGTTTTATGTTCAATCGTTCATTGATCGATTATAATAATCGACTAGTTCAGTGTTTGTTTGCCAATTTGTGGTTTGTTGTTTTTAATGGTTTTTTGTTATTTATGTTTTTATTTTGTTTATTCTGTGGTTGGAAGTATAATATAACATGTATTCAGCGCTGTGGCTCTGTCTCACACGAGCCACAGCATTTTGCTGAGCACTGGCCGTTTTGCGCGGATGTAACGTATGTCCTACTTACGTGCTACTTTAAGTCGATACTGTTATTTGTTTTATTCAAATCAAATCATCTTTATTGTGGATCATAGGTAATTGTACATAATACAAATGGTGATAATTATATATTTAGCGAACAGCTATGTCCTACCCTTAGGGCGTACAATATAATGTAGGTACATAATAGTGAATTTACATGTATGTCAACATTACATTTCTAAATATTAGTTGCAGTTATAAATTTCAGTAAAAAATTTCATCATGTATCTAAAGTATACAAAACGCATCATGACCCAGGCAGATTGTATTTTAAAAGTGATTTATCGTCGAAAAAGTCTTTCATAGAATAATAGCATTTATTTACTAACAGTTCATGGAGTTTCTTTTTAAATTATTTTATTTCAGTAATTGCTCTTATAGACCATATAATATAGATCTAATTGCGATCTAATGCGCCATGTTTGACGAAAATAAACTCTTTTTCTTTTTTTCTTTTGTTGCAATCGCAAAACAGTCAAGGTCTACGGTGCGTAGTGCACGCGCGCCTCAAAAAAATTAAAAGGGCCCAGCAGTGCCGATGCCTGCTAGGGCTGTAAGAGCATTTGAGAGAGAAAAAGCAACTCTGAAAAGCAAAGGGCAACATATGGAGTATAGGTGAGTTTTAGTAAAATTCTGGCGCGCCCGTTTGCTCCACCCTAGAGCGCGAGAAGTCAATTGATGATTTTCCCTCAGAAATGTATCTTACCGTTACCACAGAATAAGTTATAGTTAAAAGTAGGTACAGTTTCGCTCTTCGAAAGAAAACGTGCTAATATAAACCTATTAACAACATGAATAATGTTCATAATAGGTACGGCTCGGACACGGTAATAATATCATACAGTTTTGTAACTCGGCCGTATCTTTGAAACAAATCTCAACCTTAACAAACCGATTCGAGAAAGTATGAGAAAAGACAGGAAGTCCAAAAAATTTAAAAAATAGAAGACATAATCAAAAGAACAGGCGGAACAAAGAAAGCTTTTAAGGAGTTAAGGAGTTTAGGTTTTAGACTTAATAGTACCAAATCTATTCAAGTGACAAAACGGTAAGAAATCCAGAAATTAGCTACAGAATATTATCTACAGAACTCTCTACTCTAATATGGGTCATTTCACGCAGGCTCAATTTTTTGCTAATTTCGGTGGTATTTTTTATTTGTAGGTTTTCAGATGAAAAAATAAACTTGTCTTATTCTAGAACACATTAGTTTTCTAGATATTTTTGTAGGAAACAAATAACTATTGTAGTTTTGAAAATATGACGGCCACTGAAATTGCCTACCCACCGAAATTGAGAATTTTATTACATTATCGGAGTCTGTCTCTAGTGCTATCTTTGATAATAAAATATTGTTCCAAGCTTTACTTGTATTAGGTTACGATGCGGCTGTCATGGCCTTTCTCTGACCAAAAGCCAACATTAAAAATTATAGAAACTGAAAAGAAAAAGTTTTTAAGCGATTCAATTATATTAGCATCAGACTTAGAAGTCAGAAGAGCTTTCTCCACTGCACACGGGCCATTCGGAACCGACCATCCACATTGAGATGTATATTGTTGGAGGAACGCCACTTACCACCGCCCGACTTCGTTCAACCCCTGGAACATCTGCCACCCGGAAGCGATCTGCTGTGGCCTATGTGGAAAGCTATCAATAGGTTGCGCACCCAATTACAGCCTCTTACGAAGAGAGCTGCCCTTTAAGAACTGTGAGGGATAGAAAAGTGACATGGTAGAACAAAAAGCTCGATGTTTTAAGGGAAGAATCACGTAGGTTGTTTACTAAGACTAAATCGACTGACGACTGGGATCGGTATCAGAAAGCTTTAACTACCTATAACAAGGAAATCCGAGAGGCGAAAAGACTTTCATGGAGGAAGTTCTGCGAGGAGATTACTAAAGTCCCTCAAGGAGCCAGAATTCACAGTCTTATCCAAATCGCCTACAAATCAACTGGAATTCTTAAAGAAACCAGACGGTGCCTTCACTGTATCAGCGGAAGAAACCTTGAAACTTCTGGCGTCTATACATTTCCCTGGCTCGGTGATGGCACTAGACATCATCGTACAAATTACTCCTCATATCCGCCGCTCCAGGCCTTCAAATGAAGACTGGAGAAGAGCGGCGTATTTTAGACCGAACAAGGTAGAATTTATAATTATATAGACTCTCATTCAAGCCGATTAAATCTGCAGGTGATGATGATATCTTATTTTTTTATTATTATTTTTTATTTTTATTTGGGTGGCTTACAGCTGACAATACAAGATAAACGACTACAAGATACGATTTACAAGCCTCCACATATAGTATGGATGGAAGTATTGTGGAAAGTTACAGTTAGGAAGTAATTGAGATGTACAAAGTTTGGTAGCAAGATAATATAGAAGACAATAATGTAATGAAATTACAAAACATTGCTTTTGGATATAACAATATTTATGGATGCTAAGCTGCTTGTAAAGAGATCAACTGAGGTGTGTTCTTTGACTAAATTGTTAAACGCTTTTGCTGCGCGAATCAAGTAAGAGTTACTACGGTAGACTGTGCGTAAATGAGGAGAGTGAAGAAGATTTCTAATCCGACGGTGCCGAGGGGGGACATTCAGGGATAGCTTTGACAATAATTCAGGGCAATCTTGATAGATTAGAGCGTGCCATTTTGATTAGAAAGCGAATATCATATATATTTTTGCGAGTTACAAGGGGCAGCAAGTGGAGTCGAGTGCAACTTTCATTGTAACTCATATAAGGGATTTTGAACTTGTTCAAGTACCTCGTGAATCTCCGTTGTATTTGTTCCAACCGGTCGGATTGAACAGCATAATTTGGGTTCCAAATTTGACTACCGTATTCAAGGTGACTGCGGACGTAAGTACAGTAAAGAATATTTAGGGTTTTCATATTTTTAAACGAACTGGAATTACGGATAAAGAATCCCAGGGCTTTGGCAGCTTTTTTGGCGATACGATCGTAATGACATTCGTAGGAGAGCTTATTGTTGATAAGAATACCGAGATCTCTGGTAGCGTTAGTTCGCGATAACGGCTGATTCTCGATCGAGTAGTATCTTCCCAGCTGTCCTGTAGCAAGGGAAGACTATACTCATCCCTATTTTAATCAAAATCTTCAGAGCAAGCTTTGCATGGGGATATATACCAGAGAAATGGACTATGGTTAAAGTCTGTTTTATCCCAAAGGCTGGTAAGAAGGACTACTCTCAACAAAAGTCCTTCAGACCAATAAACCTTACCTCCTTCCTACTCAATAGTATGGAAAAGGTTATTGACGAATGCATCAGGGATGGACCATTAAGGGATAACCCTCTGCATCCGAAGCAACATGCTTACCAAAAAGGAAAATCTACAGAAACTGCTCTGTTAGAACTATCAGACAGGATCGAAAGGGCCTTGGAAGGTAAACAGACAGCCCTATGTGCTTTCCTTGATATTGAAGGAGCTTTCGACAACGTCACCATAGACGCCCTTTCTAAGGGAATGAAGGCAAAAGGGATTAACGAAACAACTACTCGTTGGATCAAATCAGATCAGATCATGCTCCTCAACAGAACTATCAGTGTTACCTTACACGGAACTACAAAGAGCTTCAAACAACTAAACAACTTCGACCTATGCTAGTAAACGAGGTACGACAGGAAATACTGTCTCTGTGTAACACCAGATCAGAGGGTTCGAAATCATAAAAGCTTGTTGTAACGAACTAACTAGTATTCTCACTCATTTAACAAATATGTCTTTTTCCCATGGAACCTTTCCTGACAAATTAAAACTTTCCATAATTAAGTCTTTATTCAAGAAAGGAGACAAATGTGACATCAATAATTACCGACCTGTTACTTTGATACCCATCTTGTCTAAAATTTATGAAAAATGTATGTATAAAAGATTTATTAATTTCTATAGTAAATTTAAAATTATTAGTGACAAGCAGTTTGGATTCCAAAGGAACAAATCAACATCATTAGTTAGTTATTCTCTAATGCAAGCAATATTATCGAATATAAATAATAATTTTCTGACTACCGGTCTTATCTTTGATCTATCGAAACCATTCGATCTAGTTTCTCACGACATTCTGCTGCAAAAATTAGAAGCTAATGGGATTAGAGGACCGGTACTCCAGTGGTTATTGTCCTATTTAAGTGATAGAAAGCAATGTGTCATTATAAATAAAATAAAATGTAAATAATGACATAATATCCTACTCATCAGAATATAGGCATAATAAATATGGCGTTCCACAAGGAAGCGTCCTGGGCCCAATATTATTCCTCATTTATATAAATGACATCATAGAAATAACTAACCACAAATGCATATTATTTGCCGATGACATATCTTTTATGGATCACGAGCTTGACATTAATAATACAATTGACAAATTACTACATTGGCTTGACATTAACCATTTAAGAATAAATTTAGACAAATCAGTTTACATTCAATTCAACCAATCAAATAATAATAATGACATCAAACTCAATATTGATAAAATCAAACAATTAACGCATACAAGATTTTTGGGTGTAGTTATAGATAAAGATATTAACTGGAAAGAACACATAGACAATGTTAGTACTAAAATCAATAAATTTGTATACTGAGGTGTAGTTAGTTTATCTTATGCTTATAAGATATTTAATGAGGTATATTTTATAATAAAGGCAGTATATTACCAGCAAGCACTCATTTCACTCGTCTCCCAACACACCACCTTACATGGCGACCGTGACAGTAACAGGAGAACCTGTAAGCCTGCGCGTGTAAGCATCCGTGTATGGACTGGATCATATTGTGGCAAATATAAATGACAGAGTGTACTTTGGGTAAAGTGGAATATTCCGTTGTAAAGCGTGATACATATTCGACGTGTAAAATTTTGTTAAACTTTCATCAGTTTGAAAATGGGTGGTTCAAATTCTAAGGAAGAGGTGGTGATAGCACAAACTGCTGGAGTCGGCACGAATCATATCCGCGCGCAACAGATGCATGAGACTACCAACACGATTCTCGTCGTTATTTGTACAATTCTGGCGATTGGTATGATACTGATTTTTTATAAATTGTACAAACGATGCCATGCTAAACAAATTGAGCGAAAATTGGATCAGATGACCTTGACAAGGTACTCCAGTCTGCTTAAGAGAGCCCAAGCCCAGATGGCTCCTCAGCAACCACAGTCAGCTAAGCCAGAACTCATCGTGTAACATCGTCAGGAGCTGAAGATGCGTATTATATCCACGAGTGTATAGTGCGTGTGTTAAAAGTGCCGCGAAAATATTGGTATCTTTATTTATCTAAGCAGAGTGCACATTCGCGAGTGTTTTTTTTCTTCTCTCCTACTTTGTTTCCTTCCCCTATTAGTATAAGTAAGTGACCGGAAAGAAATGTAAGTAGAATATAGTTTAATGCATAAAATATACTGTGTAGTTAGTATGACTTTCTATGAATTTTAATCATTTTATTCAAGTGAAGATAATCAATACTTGTATTTTCCACGTACTAGTTATTTTAATATATTAATAAAACATTGTATCGATATGTTATGGCAGAAGAACTAGCTCTTTTACTAAATGATTTAAAAGCAATAAGAGATTATTTGATAAAAATCGGTCCGAGCCGCAGAGTAGGTAAAATATTAATTACAAATAGAGAGAATGCACAAAGTTTATTAGCTAAATATAATAAGTATTTACAACATGTAGGTGAGTCCAAGTTAGCTAAACCATTAACACAGGAGACAGCATTAATTAACAAAATTTGTGAACAATTTAATAACTTGTATTCAGAAGTACTTTTATTATGTACCGAGAAAGTTAAGGAGGGAGAAAATCTCTCATAGTAAAATGGCAGAGGAAACTTTTAATTTAAAAATTGCATTGAGCCTTCTGCCTGCTATGACAGATAATGATAACAATACTAAAAAATTAATTGAAAGCATAGAGTATTATGAATCTATATTAAGTAACGACAGATGTAAACAAAAATTAATACAATTTGTTTTAAAAAATAGATTATCACAGCAAGCAAAGTTAAAGATGTTGCAAAGATATGCTAGTGTTAAGGAGCTTATAGGAGATATGCGAAAGCTATTACTGCCACAACAGGGTTTCACAGCGTTACAGACTAGATTGCAGCAATGCCGCCAGAATAATAAAACAGTGTCTGACTTTGGCAAATAAATATCAGAAATATTTGTGGAATTGACGATTTCGCAGGCCAGTGGAAATTCAGATAATTATAATGTTTTAAGACCCTTAAATGAAAAAAACAGCGATAAAAAGATTCGCTGACGGCCTACGAGATCGTCGTTTAAACACGATCGTGGGTGCTCGTAATTTTTCTACTTTGACAGAAGCCATACAGGCGGCAGTAGACGAAGAGATGTATTCGAGTAGTACCGAGGAATTTGTGGGTATGTACCAACAATCTTATTATTCGTCTAGGAGAGGTCGTCGAGGATATAGAACTCAACAGAACTCTGGTCCCAGAGGATTCATGCAAAACGCATATGCCCATCAACAGGCACAGGGACCGCTTCCTCCACATGCAAGCCAACAATCGTTTCCGTGCTAAGGGTAGGCAGAACAGAACTCGTTGCTTTAGATCACAGAACAACATAAATATCTTGTCAACCAATCAAGAGGTACTAACCGCGAACCAAGTGTTGGAATATAACAAAAACAAATCCATCCTGCTTCAACACTATGGTCTTTCTCTTTCTAAGCAATAAATATTATACTTAATGGACAGAGCCCCATGACCACTTGACTGAAATCCCTAGTATGGTTATAGTTACTGTATTCCACTAGCCTTGCTTAGGAGCACACGTCTCACGTGATATTACTAAACACACCTTCCAATATAAAGAAAAGGATAATAAACAGTTATTATTGAAATCCTTAAAATGAAGTTTCTCTTTGTAGCCCTACTCCTAACAGGTTATGGGCCCAGAGCGCTAAACCAAAGTGCAAATAATATAAAGTGAAAATAAACGAACATTAAATAATAAAAAACGTTTTGTGCATCAAATTAAACAAATGGGACATTAAACAATCTGATGGTGATAAATGCAGTGTGTGGACATTTCGAATTCAAAAATTATCAAGTGAATTACCTACTGAACGTTGTCGACATTGAAGTTATGGAAGAAACAAGTACCGAGTGAGTAAAGAACATTATGTGGCGACGAAGCTGTCTTTTAGTAAAAGGTTGCTGAATTTTAAATTGGTTAGAAACACCACACTAACCAAATATTTTCAAGCATTTGATAAAATCGTCACTGAACCTATGGCTGCAGGTGCACAATTAGAATCCGATAAAGGGATTTGCCAAACATGACTCTACCAAATGAGTCCGGAGCAGCATTGTCACCGCAATCGAGATACTGACTGAAGACAATATAACGTTAACTTTGGAAAGAGAGATTGCGAGATCATGAAATCAAACTTACAAGATATGTAAGAAATCTTAGTCTAAAAGTACTTCAGGCTGAAACTTACGAGACCACAAGTCACACCTTCAAACAATTCAAGAGAGCATCGACAAAAACAAAAGTCAATAAAGAACAATTTGGAACCCAGGAAATGTTATCTGTTGTCTGGCAAAAAGGGAGATTTGAAGAATTACAAAAGCGCTAGTGAAAACAATGGAGCCAACAATAAAATGGTATAGTTGGTTACTTCAAAACCAAACTACTCAAGAACTTCTGGATTTGCTGTTATGGCGGGCCGTGATATGATGGGCAAACGAATTTATTTTTGTTTGGTAATCTGGAGCAAATCATTTGAAAATCAAGAAAAATTTAAACTAAACTTCAATAAGCATGAGGAGCCAAGAAACGATTCAGTAGCTATATTGGTGCGGCTATACAAGCGATGAAGAAAGGGAATTACCAGGTGACCAGTAAAATGGACGTCGTCGGCGAAGAAAAAGCAGCAATCGGGAATGACTGTCGTTTTTGGTAAAAACGGCGGCGTCAATATGTTCAACGATGGTAAGCCGACAATAAGGGTAAGTCTTTGAACAATCTACTGAGCGGTCACTGATTAGTGCTTGAAAATGCTTTAAATAGCAAATGCTCGTTATATAAAGTCACAAATAGTAATAATTATGAATTATTATGGAATGAAATAATTGCATATCTGAATAGATTAAATGATTGAAACTATTGTCTGATAATTGTATAATTGATAATATAGACCTAACGGTACATTGTATGTCAAGTGGCAAAAACTTGTCTGTTATTTGATAAATTGAAAACAAAAAGTTTGAAACGAGAAGTCATTTAATCTCAAGTGCACACAGATGTTTTGCGGTCCTAACAGTTTTTTTTTGTCTATTGAAGTTAAAAGCTATGTTGTGATTTTGAGGATAAATCAAAAGATTTGTTAAGTTTCGGGATTACGTTGCAAAATGTGAAGTTCATTTTGGTCTGAGAATTGTTAACTTTATGTTGTGATAATGAAAGGGAAGTTATATCCAATTAAATGGAAGAGTTGAGGTCGGTAAGGTATTGCATGGTCATCCCTAAACAGTGCCGCATACACTGGCTGTAAATGGTATGGTCGAACGTATGATGTGTATGATGAACAATGTCGATGATAAAACGAGTCTAAATAAGACAAATCGTTCTGAAGTTAAATTGTTCTGGGGAGCACTGAGATTAAAAAAAAAAAATTAAAAAAAAATACCTGATTAGTTATGGCATAATAATAAGCCAAAACCGTATATTTTAAAGTTTTTGATTCTACTGTTTACTAAGTTAGTAAAAGCCTAAAAACGAAATTTGGCAAAGAGGTTGTCAAAGGGAATTTCGTTGGTGATGAATCAAATTTAATGGTTATAAAGTGTGGGATGTGGTAAACCAAAAAAAAAAAAAAAATGTTTGTGGGAGTCAGAGATGTAAAAAGGATGAGATTAAATTCTTATCAAATAGGCCAGTGAAACTTGAGCCTAAATGAGTTATGAACTATAAATAGCATAACTTGGTAACTCTGACTTGGTACACCCGTTTGGAAAGAGGTGCGGATCTGATAAGAATCAATCAGTTTTTAAGCAAACGAACATATGATACAATACCTGGCGTAATTGCAAATAAATCTGTTTGGGAAACAGTGGAGAGCTCGAGATTGTCATATCACAATGGAAATAAGTTAACTTTATTTTAAGATCGAGAAACATCACATAGTTAGAGACGAAGTGTAGGACGCAAAACTTATTTTTCCGTTTCGTTTAATGAATACGATGGCAACCGTATTTTTGATAATATGTTATTACTTATTGTGTGCTGGACCATAAAAATATTAGAATTAAATGCTGGTATGATAAGCATTTAAATGAAGAATGTTTTCAATTAAGTACAGATTGAAAATGATACCTGGAAATATAGTTCTAAAGAGAGATAAAAGAAATATTAATTTGATTAAATGAAATTGATTGTAAATAAAGAAAAGTCATTGATTGTAAAAAAAAAAGTAAAGTTAAAAATAAGTTGTAAAACGAGTTTAGTGACTTTTGGTTATAATCAGATAAATGTTAATGAAACCTTTGTATCAGTTGAATGAATAGCAAAGTTTGAGTAAAGCCTTTGTGTATCAATGTAATGTCTTGGTTGACATGGTTAAATGTGGACATAAAAGTATAATTTTGAGGAACCTGGATGAAGAAATTTTAGTATATGAATATAGCTAAGGGTATTTTAGCTGACAAATAGTGGTTTATATATTAATGAAGTTATTATATGGATGTATGTAATCTGTATATTATTGGTTCCTAATGTTTCAGTGAGCTTCTACAAAAGGGTATTCCTAATATTGATCAGCGGATCAGTGCATTTAAGTTTTAATGCAGATCATGAATGAAGTCTAGTTACTGGACTGTGGAGGCCTGAGAGGCAGTCGCTCCATGTAAAATACTGGTATTTAGACGTATCTGGTCAGAATAGTAGCCGACCCCAAGACAGTTTGAAAAGACTAGGGAGATGATGATGCATGAAGTCTGGTGCCTGGTTGATGGCAATAGGTTTGCTTACTTATTATAGGGTTTGTTATTTATTATATTGGTGTACAATAAAGTATTATAAATAAATAAATAAGGGCCCTAAACATAACTGATAAAATTTTGGTGTACTGGTACATAGGTACACCTCTGCCTCTCTGACCCTTTGGGTAATAAAGGCGTGATGTTTATGTTATGTGATAAAGAAAAAGTTTTTTTTAGTTTAAGTCTGTGTTATTGCATTTTAACAACTATGTTATAATGTGTAACCTAGCAGTTGAGTAAAACATACCCAATCAAAATTTTTATTAAATCGTTGATATAAAATTTATAAAATGTTTTCTGTGAAAAATAAAATAGGTCAGAAAACAAAATTACTTTGGATTAGGAAATGTAAATAAATAACAGTTCTTGAAATGTTTAACTTGAGGAATGCTTTAGGGGCAATAAATCTGCCCATACACTCCTTGAAAGTTGAATATATTGATAACAAAACGTTGAGCTCATGAGAAATTATAAGAGCCCCTTGACGAAATCCTATGAGGTGCTTGATGCTGAATCATGCCATGCAATAGAGCCTAATCTTAGTTTACTGTTTACATCTCGAGTTGATATGCAAACAAAAAGACTATTTGTAATGGTTACAATTAGATACAAGACCCTTTGTCTTAAAATATTTTAAAGGAACTATAAATCTCAAGTTTAATAAAATATAGGTGGGTGTTTGTTGATTGTGACTAAAGTGGTAATGATGAATAAATATAAAATGTACTGTGGGTTAATTGTTTAAATTATTTAAGCAATGTAAAATTTTCTAGCAAATAAATTGGCAGCTAACAATGGCAAGATATTACACAGTAGTAAAGCAGAATACGGTGTAATGTAAAACAGTTAAAGATACTGTGATTAAAGTATTTGGTGAAAATGATTACATATTAAGTATTATTTATACTCATTACTGTAGCAAATGCTGTTTTTATTTATGATGATAATAAAAAAGTATTAGATGCAAAAGCATTGCGAATAATCCTACCAGTCACAAACGAACACACAGATATTAAGTATCAGGTTGAGAAATATGTTACTATAATGTTTTTGTTTCTACAAGTTAACCAGATAGCTGGTATCCTGTGAAATTTCCAACGGTGCGTTACACCTAGATATGAATGAAATTCGGGGTGAAGTTGTAAATAGATGCAGTGTGCATGAGGATATGTTATTATATTATGTTAATAATAAGAGCTTGGTTATGATAAGTAGACGAATAAGATTCATAGTTTCGATAATTAGTGAAATGATTGATTGGTCTGATTAGGTTTTACTGGGTTTTCCCTAATCCTGCGCAGCGAATGTTGGACCATGATGATATTGTATTCCCAGAAAGAAGGAAGGTGTGTGTTTTTATTATTGTATAAAGGTGTTTGGTATAGTAGATATTATATTGCGATTAAAGAAAAAGAGATTTATTTTTGAGGGGGACGTGTTGGAATATAACAAAAACAAATCCATCCTGCTTCAACACTATGGTCTTTCTCTTTCTAAGCAATAAATATTATACTTAATGGACAGAGCCCCATGACCACTTGACTGAAATCCCTAGTATGGTTATAGTTACTGTATTCCACTAGCCTTGCTTAGGAGCACACGTCTCACGTGATATTACTAAACACACCTTCCAATATAAAGAAAAGGATAATAAACAGTTATTATTGAAATCCTTAAAATGAAGTTTCTCTTTGTAGCCCTAATCCTAACACCAAGTGGAAAATAATTGTGACGTAATGCCAGATGAACCAAATGCAGAATCGCTTAGTCATCTTTTTCGTGCCTAACGTAATCTTCTCGTGCAATAACTTAAACAAAGTTTCATTTAAAGTCGGGCAACATAAACATGACTGGCTAATTGACACCGGCGCATCAGTGTCTGGAATTAAGTACGAGTATTTGAAACATTTACAAATACCATACCATATAGAGAAAGTTAGTGTTAAAGGTATCGGTGGAGATGTATTCTCAGAAAGTTATGTGTATCTTTGCCTTAATCATAACGAACACAATTTTATGCATAAATTTCTTGTATTTAAAAACTTACCATGTAAAGGCAGCGGTATATTAGGACATGCTTTTTTTAAGAAATACAAAGCTAAATTAAACTTTGAGTCTAGTACGTTACAATTGCTAACAAATAAAATAATCGAACTGGGTTACATTGAATTTTGACTGTTTCGGACCAAATGATACTATTAATTGTTATACGAGTATAATAGCACCGGCGCGATGTGAATCTATACATCGAGACAAGTATACAAGAAGAATGTGTTATTTCAAGTCAAGAGTTATGCGAGGGTGTTTTCCTAGCCAGTAGCGTGACTAGGCCGAAAAATGGAAAAATACCAATATGAATATTGAATACCAGAGAAAATGAGGTAGTAATAAATAACTTCGAGATCGGTAGTAGCACTCTCAAGGATTACTTTATTTGTCAATTTCAGAAACCAATGGTTAATGCTGATAGAGTAAAAACTACCTATGTTTTCCTTGTTAAATTTAAACGGATTACATTCCGATGGATTATATTTCATCTACCTGGTGACAAATTATCTACAACGCCAATATATGAACAATATATAGATTTAAAACCGCATACTAGCCCAATATATTAGTGCCAAAAAAAATCGATAATTCAGGTAAACAAAAATGGCGCGTAGTCATAGACTATCGTAAGTTAAATAACCAAGTGCAAGACGACAAATTTCCGTTGCCAAACATATCCGAAATACTTGATTCTTTAGCTGGGGCAATTTATTTTACGCATTTGGATTTATTTCAAGGATTTTTCCAAATTGAACTAAATAAACAAAGCTGGCCTTGCACAGTTTTTACAACAGGGAAAAATCAATATCAAATGACGAGAATGCCCATGGGACTCAAGTCTAGTCCTAGTAACTTCAGTAGAATGATGACTATAGCAATGTCCGGGCTTAATTACAAAAAATGCCTGGTTTACCAAGACCATCTGGTCGTAATAGGTCGAAATTTAGACTCGCATAATCGGAATTTAATGGATGTTTTCAGTAGATTACGTAAGGTCAACCGAAAGTTAAATCCTGCTAAATTCAATTTCTTGCAAAAAAAATGCTTTATTTAGGACACATAGTTTCTGGAGCTGGAATTTTACCAGACCCAGAAGAGGTTAGGGTTTTAAAACACTACCCAACGCCCCAAAATACTGATGAAACAAAACGTTTTGTAGCTTTTGCCAATTATTATCGAAAATGTATAACAAAATTTGCTGAATTAGCATTACCCTTAAATAAATTATGTACCAAGAATGCCCAATTTGTATGGACAAGAGACTGCGAACATTCTTTTGAAACATTAAAATTAGCCTTAATGAACCCACCTGAATTACATCCTGACTTATCAGAAAGTAATGAATTTATACTACAAACCGACGTGTTAGGGAAAGCTATTAGGTTCGGTATTGTGTAATAAAGATGGAAGACCATCATGTAGCATATGCTAGTCGAAGTTTAAATAAGGCGGAGGTAAACTATCCCACTATTGAAAAAGAACTCCTGGCAATAGTGTGGAGTATAAAACATTTCAGACCATATTTATATGGAAAACGTTTCAGTATACAAACCGACCATAGACCGTTAGTTTATCTATTTTCAATGCGAGAACCATCAAGTAGGTTGCTAAAATTTAGGTTACAGTAAGAAGAATATAATTTTAGTATAGAGTATGTTAAAGGCCAGTCAAATTCAGTAGCAGACGCGCTATCGCGGATTCAAATCACATCCGACGATTTAAAAACAATGAACGAGCAAATTATTAACGTGATGACTAGATCACAGCTTCGAAAATTGAATATGCATTATGAGGAAAAAAATACGAACCGGCCATTAATAGATAATGAAAAAATTATTTCAAAGTCTGGCAAACCGAGAGTTGTAGACATCACTAAAAAACCGAATAATATAACTGAGCTTTTATTTTGTAGCGGTAAAGTGTTACAGAAAATTTTAAAAAGTGGTTTAACGTTAGAAATGTATAAATATTTAATTTACGTGCCAATTAAGTCTAGTATTTACTTACACACAATATCTCGATCACCAATTGCGCGAGACGGGTTGGTGAGAGATTTGATATTATTATACAAAAAAATTGCAATTAATGAAATATGTGTACTCAGAAACGAAAACAATAAGCGATTTATAAAATAATTAACGGAAGATATAAATAATAGAGATAAATGGACAGGACCACGGTTTTGTATCATAAATAAAGTGCAAAGAATAAATAATCTAAATAATAGACGGGTCATATTTTCACTTATTGCCTACAAGGGGCCATGCGGGCATAAGGCGAATGACAAATAACATAAAAAAATACTATTTTTGGCCTAGTATGACTAAGGATATTGTTGAATATGTTTCTGAATGTGATCAATGTAAAAAACAGAAGTATTCGATAGGCATCAAACAGCCAATGACAATTACGACCACGGCTAACTCAGATTTCGATAAAATTTATTTAGATATGGTGGGACCGTTACAGAAAGATACCAATAGCTACAGTTATATACTCACTTTACAATGTGAGTTAACTAAATTCACAGAAGCATATCCATTACACAACAAAGACACAGTAAGTGTGGCCAGTGCTCTCGTAGACAATTTTATTTTAAGATTTGGTATACCACGCGAAATAGCGACCGATCGCGGGTCCGAGTTCATTTCCAGCACTATGAAAGAGGTATGTCATCTTCTAAAAATTAATCAACTATGTTCCACCGCCTATCACCACGAGAGTATTGGAGCATTGGAGAACACACACAAAACTACGGGTATGGGTATTTAAGAATAAATTGCCAAAATCAAACGGAAACATGGAGTAGTTGGTTGCCGTATTGGTGTTTTGCTTACAACAACACAGTCCATACGGAAATCAACGACACGCCTCACGAACTAGTATTCGGGAAGCGATGTATATTACCGAGCAATCTCAATGGCGATATCATAGATCCCCTATATGCTCATGACAACTACGCATTAGAATTAAAGTATAGGATTGCAGCGAGCGCAAAAAGATGCTCACAATAATTTAACTGAAAGTGAGATAAAAAGCAAAATTAAATATGATACTTTAGTAAACCCTGCGGTATTATAAGAAGGGTGATTTATTGTTGTTAAAAAATCCTTCAGAGAACAGAATGGATTCAATATTTTTGGGACCCTATCCAGTTTTAAATGATTTGGATTGAAATGTAAAAATTTGGAAAAATGGAAAGAAAGAAAGAAAAACGTTTATTTATGCCTCACACAATCATATAAACTAAAAATACACAATGAAAAGAAAAAAAGAAAGATATAATCAGTGCGAGGCCAAAAGGCACCTAACTCAGCATATGCTACGTTATTTAAAACGATAAATAACGCAGCGCTGATATTCTGTTAGGGCCTGCTGTGATGTCACGAACATATTTACGGATGTTACATAATAATAGTCTATCAAAAAAGAATGAACAAAGAAGAGATAGAATATATATATATGTGAATAAAATTCGTGAACTTATATGTGTGTAATATAATTATAAATATAGTGCATATAAGAATAATTAGTAAATCATAGACCGACGCCTAACGCTCCTACATACATCATTTGTCAATACCATAGACAAACGGAGGAACGCGGGCGTCCGGTGAATCAACTGTCAAAAAAAAAGAGTGTAAGTGAAAAACAAAACAAAAAGTGTGTAGGTAAATACATATTATTACATAAATGTCCATTTTAAAAGTGATTTGAGTGTATTTAAATTGTTACTGTGTTTAATTGTGAAGTGAAAATGTTTTGTTGAGTTGGAAACAAGAACAAGACGCTATGCACGACCGACAAAATCGCTGCAAATACAAGCCATTCACACCCTAGGTAAATTACGTGGTTGTTTCCTTTTGGATTTGCAGTAAAGCGTGTTTAAAATGGTGTATGAAAGGAAGATATTGTGCATAAAAACCGTACCAAATTATACAAAAATGCTGTATAAATAAGAAAAATTCATTAACAAGGATATTTAAAGCAATTATTAACTTAACAATAATGTACCTTTGAAATATCTATAATCATGTCTTGTATTTGGAGGTGTTAATGTAAACATATACTTAGTTGTAACATTTATAAAAAAACCATGTACCTACGTAAACAACAAAAAAAAAACCACTACGCAGGTAAAAAAAAAAGAACTATTATTATTTAGCCGTAAGTTTTTTTTTCTTGTAAAGGAAAGGTGAGGTGTAGTTAGTTTATATTATGCTTATAACATATTTAATGAGGTATCTTTTATAATAAAAGCAGTGTATTACCAGCAAGCACTCGTTTCACTCGTCTCCCAACACACCACCTTACAACCTTGTGATGGAATCTTGGCTGAATTGAGGGAACCCCTCAAATATTATAGGCAACTATATGGTCATTTTGATATTTTCATCCAGAAATTAAGCATTTACAGTCAAAAAGTGACATTTGATGAGGTGGAACTGGTGAAGAAGACCAGAAATGGCCAACGGAACTTCATACTCAAACAAATATCACAATGAACATAGTTCAGCGACTATGACAATACAAATAAATGAACAGTTCTGAATAGTTATGTTGAAGATAGGCACCGGAACTCCGTAACTAATCAATCAATTCTAGCAGTGTTTGGGCTTATTAGAATTGTCATGAGATGCACTTTGGCTATATAATACTATTGAACTGATCTGATGATGATGGTGATGATGGAGCTGGAAGATAGGTACCGGAACTCCGTAATTATTCAATGTATCCTACCCGTGATCGGGCTTATTATAAATGTCATGAGATGCACTTTGGCTATAAGGTACTATCGAAATGATCTGATGATGGAGCCGGAAGGTGGAAGGAGACACGGGAACTTCATAAGAAAAGGATGTATTCTAGCAGGGTTTGAGTTAATTGGAATTATATAATAAAAAACTGAAACGATCAAAATAATTTTAATTTTGGAAGTCGGCGTTAAATAAAGAACAAACAATAACGAAAAACAAAGACTTCCGAAATTAAAATTATTTTGATCGTTTTAGTTTTTTTACCAGTAGGTACGCAAGTTTTTGAGTTTTTAAAAGAATTTTCACCACGTATAATTGCTCAAATTAGCAATAGCAGACGTTATTCTTTTTAACGTGGCAAATCATCCAATGACTTCTCTCTCTCTCTAAGGTGGTGCAGGCAGACTTTTACTGATTAAAACAACAAGTTTCTTTTTCAGAACGGCTCTAGCGCGCATCGGCGCTACGCTGGGCGCCTACGGTTGCTGACATCGTTTTGAAGACCACCCGGATAGTGCTTCATGGCCCCAACTCGTCGGACGGTTACCGAAGGGCAGGACGACGAGCTGACATGCTGATATTTCTATATAAACTCAAAATGTACGTAAAGACTGTCTCTAAAAACCGTCACGACTTCCCGATATTCGGACATGGAGAAGAAGCGGTACAACAAATTCCCCAACACATCTGTCGGTTAAGTTTGCAGAACTTTAATTTAAGCTAGTTTTAAAATGATTATCTCTACGCCCATGATAAGACTTTTGCCATATTTAAAACATGTCAGCGATTGATACAGACAGATGAAACCTAAAACATAATTTTTCTCTTCATTACTCTAAAGTTAATTGGAAAAAAATGCCTAGTGAGGTCCGTTATTCACGTGATATTTTTTAGCAACTTTTTAATCCGTTCCCTCTGGATCGCGAGGGGGAATGGGATTTGAAAAGTACGTGACAGATACGTAGTGAGGTTTCTTCACCAAAGTCACAGACTTGTTGACAACTGGCAAAACCGAGCCGGGTGGCTGTCGCGGCGACCGGCGAAACGTTACATGGGATCAGCAAGTTAAGGTCATTTGTCGTTTTTCAGTTTAGGAATCGCAAGATCAACAAAGAAATAAACGTCATAGGTATGTACTACGTTGTGTACCTACATCACTATAGTGATAAAACGCAAACTGAAAGAAAGGTTTTAGTCAGTAAAAGTCAGTCACGCTTGACACGCTCAACCCAGAGCGGGAGAAGTCACGAATGACTGAATATAGGATGACATTCCACTTCAAAAAGTAAGCCCTTTTAAACCTTACGCGAATAGGTAATGGACGATCCCAAAGCGTACAGGCATACTTTGGTTTAGCATCGTTAATTTGTGCATAAAGATAAAAAAAAATCCTTGCACTAAGAGGGTCTCTCATCAACCACATGGCCTATGATTTTCTGGGTTGAAGGACAAACATAACTTTGTAGTTCGAAAAAGCTCAGCGTTCTAAACATATACCTACGTTATACAATAACTGGTATAATTCTCTGAGAAAGAGAAGGAGTTAGGGCCTGTCCGCACAGCGGTATTTCACCGCGCGGTTTTTTTTTCGTTATTCTGTGACACATTGAATCTTATGGAAGTTTCCGCACAGGCGATAAAAAAGGTTTTGAAAGTAAATTGATAATAGTTCTGTTAAGCCGTGATAATTTATCCGTCTGACTTAGAATTAAAGAACAAACTTTGACTCACCCCAGGAAAAAGAATGTACCAGCCATCAACGTTAAAACACGCGTGCAATTCATTTTCTTCTTCAGGCAAAGTTGTTCCAGCAGATGAGACGTCTACTCCCGGTCACAGCACGGAAAATATTAAAGCAAAGTGTTGGTTAGTGCCTTGTAGTCATTTCCGTCACGACGCGGGTAAAACCTATAAAAAAATGTGGGCAAAATAAAGATAAAACATTTTATCTTTATTTTATTCCGAACACTCATATGCTTATCACTTGTTTCCGTCAAAAATAAAATTTACTGTTTTTTTTCGCTATTTGTTTTATCGTGTACCTACTTCCTGTGTTACTTCCTTAGTGTGCAAATTTGATTAAAACAATTTAAACATAATTTATTATTAATATAGTAATAAACTAAGTTAACTAAGTAAGTGGGTTCTATTGCACGACATGGTCTGGCCGTATGCTAGGTTTCATCCAAATCTTTTCTGTCATGAAGACGTCAAGAGGCCTCACTTGCGTCAATGTACATGAACAAACATACTCTCATTCGCACTTTAAGTGTTAAAGTTTGTTACGCTGACATTTCGTATATACATTGTGAGAGTACAGGAATCGCGGGAGAGTAATAAATCGAAGGTTACTTAAAAATTCCTTCTTAAAATAAGCGATACAGAAATAAACATAAGGTACCATGAATACCGAAAAAAAATCTATTTTCTAGAAATGTACATTGATGCAAGCGAAGCCGTGAGCAAAAGACGATACAGTACCGTCATGAGCCTCTTAGATATAAAACTCCAAGGCAATACTGATCAAACCCTCTAAGATTAATAAGTACAATAATAAAAAAAGAGTCATAATAACTTTTCGGTACCACCAGTTACATATATACCTATATACGATAGAATTATCACACTAACGTTAGGGGCAGCTCACACCGAGACGCAATGCGACGCGACGGTGTCGTGGAAGAGGTCAGTTATTTCGCACTGCATAGCGCGGGGTAAAACGCATCATAGGTAACGGCGTAAGGTGCAATGTGAAGCAGCAGGTGAATAAAACAAACAAAAAAAATTAAGTACAAAAATCACTGCTACCGTCACCGCTGAAGATTTCTTTTATCTGGATGCCGCGTCAGGTCATGCTTTCCATAAAAAAAGCATTGTTATTGGAAGTGAACCAACTTGTGAAGATTAAACTCCGAGGGATGAGAGGAAATGGTTCTCACTCAACTTGCAAGATCTGGCCTGAACAAACAAACATACACACTACGCAAATAAATTTGAAACTTGCAAAATGTATGGCACTGCAGGTTGCGATTTTTTCTGTTGTAGAATTCTCATAGAAATGTGTACCTTTTAGAGTAGTAAATAAAGTTCTATTTCATATGGCTATCTTAAAAAGCGCGCAGTTTCATACGGCGTCGCGTCTCGGTGTGGGCTAACCCTAATAATACGATAATTGTACGGAAACTGAAATCCGATAAAATGGCTCCAACTAATTCAGTCTGAGATAAGAGTGTTATTTGGGATTTTGTAGCTATTCTGGTATAAAAACAAGATTTTAAGGTTCGAACCCTTTTGGTGGGAAAATCATCAATGACAGCCCCGCTCTTGGGTGGAGCGGGAGATAGTGTCAGACTATTACTCACAAAAAACCCACCCCGTTCCTTGAAGCCTTCATACCGGGGCTCGAGCGCCCTTTCGGATAACCCTGGCCCCAGTAGGCTTCGACCCGGCTGGGCCCCTGCTGTTGCTGACAACTCCTTGAGGCGCGCGGGAACAGTGCGCGCCGTCGACGACTTGGGCTTGGTCCGGACAGTTACCGGACGGCCGGACAGCGAGCTACCCATTGCTCACTGTCCGCAAGCCCGCGCCTACGGTGGCCGGAAATCGGGATCAGAATCCCGGCGGCGGCGGCGAGGACGCCGTTGCTTGATGCGTTCGGCCTCCTCCTTTGTGAGCATTACTGCTTCGCAGAAGTCGGCGACCGCCTGCCACTCCTCCTCGCTCCGGACCATGGCCTCAACCAAGGCCCGGTCTAAACTAACCCTGGCCCCGGTAAGGTTCGAACCTTGAGCACGCCATAATTACGGCGGTATATATCTTTTAGGAGTGGTTGTAAAGACGCTAAGAAAGAAAGAAAGAAAGAAAACTATTTTATTTGGCATACACACTCGTAGATACACACAATGTAGGAACAACATGTAGACACAAATAAATTGTTAAATATAAAAAAAAAGAGACAACTAACAATGTGTGTCTCACGGCGGCGCCAAATAGGTCCAAGGCATCTTCACTTTCCGCCGGACACACATATAGTTAGTGATAGCGTGACGAGTGACAGGACAGAATGGAAGAAAAAAACATGTTGCGCCGACCCCAAATAAAACGGGACTAGGGCAGGAAGATGATGACACATATTCACCGGTCATGGGTGTTTCAGGAAGTATGTGTTTTTGATTCGTAGAGAAGAAACGTCCAGGTATCAATATTATGCTAATCACTCAAAAGACACGGTGCACCATGCGGAGGAAGTCTGCCCCACTTGGGTGGAGGACTGGGTGTCTTCGTGGAGGTGATTGTTGGCGGCGATCTCTAGCGCCTGGTCTTGGTGCAGGCGGCTGATAGTGGTGGTGGTGGTGGTAAGGAGCGAGAAGGATAGGAAGCAGTCAGTTCCTGCGAAGTAGTAATGCAAGCGAAGGTGGTAGCGGAGATCATGAAGGAGAGGAAATCCTTATGCCTCAGCTGTCGTCGCGGGTCGTATGGACAAAACGAGCAAAATGAACCGGGCCCAATTGGGCCACCGCTTGCTAGGGCTGCGGGATTGTTCCAAAGAGTTAGTTACTAGAGCCCTGGAGCGCGAAGGACAACTGGAGGGACACAGGTCGGTTGTAGTCAGTAGAAGTCTGCCACACACAAGCCATACATAAGTTTGTTGTATGTCCGTCTGTCACAGCCTCCGAATTTATTGGATGGATTGGGCTCAAATTATATACACTAGCTGTGCCCGCGACTTCGTTCGCGTGGACTACAGGTTTTTGAATTCAATTTTTCTAAAATAAAAGTAGCCTAAGTTACTCCTTATTACATCAGCTACCTGTCAGTAAAAGTCCCGTCAAAATCGGTCCAGCCATTTCAGAGGGTGTTCTATGCCGAATCGAATGCCAAATAGTCGAACATCAATTAGTCGAACACCTAAATACTCGATCGTTCGTAATATCGAATGGTTAATAAATCGAACACTCAATACGTCGAGTGTTCAAAATATCGAGCGGCCAATACATCACACATTCACCCGGAGGACATGGTGGAGCATATGGTGCTTCTGTACGCGCGTATCTTGGCCGCGGCTGTACGTGTGAGGGACCGGGCTTCCTCACGCCCCAGCCGACGTTACACGTAGAAAACTACGCGCCGTTAACGGGGGGCGTGAGAAAGCCCGTTCCCTCACACGCACAGCCGCGGCCTGTACCAGGGATCGGCGCAAGAGGTTGTTGCCGGCGATCGTCCTCACGAGGACATGGCGGTGCTCCATTCAAGCAGAGCACACCTCCACCGTATGCTCCACCATGTCCTCCGGGTGAATGTGTGATGCATTAGCCGCTCAATCAAACATTCGATATTTTGAATTCTTGTGTTCGATTTAAAGTGTTCGATTAATAGATGTTCCACTATTTGGCATTCGATTCGGCATAGTACACCCCATTTCAGAGATTAGCCGGAACGAACAGACAGACAGACGAAAATTGAAAAAAAGGTTATTTTGGTGTATGTACCGTATTTAGATTCATATGCATTTAGTAAAAAGCGGTTATTTCAGTATTACAAACAGACACTCCAATTTTATTTATATGTATGCATAGATTTATTTTGCGAAAGCATCATTATAACATGTGCAGTGTACAGAGCAGCGAACTTGAATCAAATATAATTTTGTTCAAAAGTCCATTAGTAGAAAAATACTTTTTCAGATCTTGCTCAGTTCGATACTACCTTATAGCCAAAGTGCATCTCATGACGATTCTAATAAGCCCAAACACGGCTAGGATACATTGATTAATTACGGAGTTCCGGAGCCTATCTTCCAGCTCCATCATCATCACATTTTCAACGTAACTATTCAGAATGATTCATTTATTTGTATTGTCAAAGTCGCTTAAAGTGCGTTTCACTTAAGAAGTTCCTTCGCCGTAATGTTAGCAAAACGGAAAACAGTGTTACAATATTTTTAGCAATGAAATTACTTAATATCATGCTTTTAATGCAATACTTGGCGACAGTTGATATTATAAACATTGTTCAGGTAGGATAATGCATTAATTGTACTAGTGATATTAAAGTTATAAATAGAATTAAACTAAATAGAATTAAGTTTTTACTCCGAGTACTTAGTCAGCTAAAAAATACCGCCTTTATACTGCCTTAACGCGTATAAGTGTAATTTGTAAAATAAACACCATTTATAAATAAATTGTGGAAGTAAATTGGTTACGATTCACAACAATTTAGCCGTTACACCCAAAATGAATAACAAACTCGTACTTACCCCACTTGAAAGAATGCGCCAGCCCGACGAGCAGTGCTAGCAGCGTCAACACACGCGTGCAGTGCATCTTCTCTTCACACAAACTCGTTTCTGCAGATGAGACGTTCACTCTCGGCGACCACTCGGAGGATAATATTAACATGAACATATTTGCTGTTCCAGCTTGATAAGCAGGTTTGTGTGTGTAAATCCTGATTAACTCACACACTCCTCTGCTTATCACTAGTTTCGTACAAAAATAGATATTACTGTATTTTTAGGGTTCCGTAGCCAAATGGCAAAAAATGAAAACCTTATGGATTCGTCATATCTATGTCTGTCCATCTGTCTGTCCGTCCGTATGTCATAGCCACTTTTTCCCGAAACTATAAGAACTGTACTGTTGAAACTTGATAAGTAGTTTACTCTTGTATTCTGTGAACCGCATTAAGATTTACACACAAAAATAGAAAAAAAAAATTATTTCATCAAAGATCATCATGGTTAGCCCACACGCATGGGACGTTTGGGGTATCTATGGATAGGTCTTTAAAAATGTTCTTTTGGTTTTAAACATGATTTTTTTTTCTAAACTGAATAGTTTGCACGAGAGACACTTCCAAAGTTGTAAAAAGTGTATCCCCCCTTGTAACTTCTAAAATAAGAGAATGATAAAATTAAAAAAATATATTGATACGTCATAAATCTAAAAAAAAGTATACTATTATTAAAACATTAAAACGTACATTACCAAGCAAACCTCTACTGAAAATTGGTTTGAACGAGATCTAGTACCAAAGTAGTTTTTTTAATACGTCGTAAACTGCAATTTACCATTCATTCAAACAACTCAAATATAAAAAAATATATAATAATAACTTCATAAACATAAACCTTATGTATAAACTGTGAACCATTATTACAGGTAAGTTTGCACGGAACCCTCAGTGCGCGAGTTCGACTCGCACTTGGTCGGTTGTTAGCAATGTGTGTTATCAATCATTTACTTCCCGTGTCCTTGATGTCGCCCAGGCTCGTATATGTAGCAGACTGCAGAATTAGGTAACTAAAAAATTCTCATGACAAAATTCCTAAAGACTTAGACTTCAACTTACTTGATAGTCATTTTTCTACTTCGCCCTTATTAGATAGGGCCACCAAAGAAACTACACTAAGTCATCTTTCAAAACTTTTCTTTTTTTATGGTGGGAAAAAATCATCCAATGACAACCCCGCTCTTGGGTGGAGTGGGAGATAGTGTCAGACTTTTACTGACTAAAAGACCCACCCCGTTCCTTCTAGCCTTCATACCGGGGCTCGAGCGCCCTTTCGGATAACCCTGGCCCCAGTAGGCTTCGACCCGGCTGGGTCCTTGCTGTTGCTAACAACTCCTTGAGGTGCGCGAGAACAGTGCGCGCTGTCGACGACTTGGGCTTGGTCTGGACAGTTACCGGACGGTCGGACAGCGAGCTACCCATTGCTCACTGTCCGCAAGCCCGCGCCTACGGTGGCCGGAAATCGGGATCGGAATCCCGGCGGCGGCGAGAGCGCCGTTGCCTGATGCGATCGGCCTCCTCCTTTGCGAGCATTACAGCTTCGCAGAAGTCGGCGACCGCCTGCCACTCCTCCTCACTCCGGAGCATGGCCTTAACCAAGGCCCGGCGCGAGAGGTCTCCGCCGCCGATCGCCCCCACGAGGGCACGGCGATGCTCCGCCCAAGCAGGGCACACCTCGACTGTGTGCTCCACCGTGTCCTCCGGGGGTTCCGCACAGTGGCGACACCCGAGGCAAAATACGATTATTATTGTAGATTAGATTCTCAAACGTATCTCGAAATTTCAACCAGCGGAAATTTTTGTGATGCACCATCAAACTTTGCTATTTGAATCTGTAGGAGCTTCAACGGCACTTCGTGCTGTTGACGATGATCAAAACAACAGGGGGGGCCAAGTCTGCTATTTTTATAAATTAGTCATTCCAACACGATCACATTGTCGTTTTGCTTAAAGTTCGTAATCAGGGGGCCGAGTCTGCTATTTTTATAAACTTGTCATTCCAACACGATCCAATTGTCATTTTGATTCATAATGATCGATCATTGATCGGTCAGTGGTCTTGTAATAGAATTGTGGTAGAATGATAATTCCGAGCATATTAAAACCAATAACTGCACAATAACGTTCTAATGGTAGAACACTGATCAAATAAACTGTCAAAGTTTTAGCAGATTACCGCATACGTCAAATATTCATTTGTTAATATGTACGAGATTTCTATTCTATGCCACTTCTTTCAATGGAGTGTCAGTGGTTGACCATTGGAAAGTCATAATGACGCCATTATATTAGTAGATTACCAAACTTGTCAAAATCGACAATTATGACATCAATAATAGACCATTCTGACACTATTGTAGACTTGAGGCCGAAATATCATGAACAGAATGGCGTTTTTGTGTCGACCAAATCCTTTGCGGTGGCTATGTTCGTTATAATATCACAGTTCGTTATATTTCAGGATTTAAAACCTCTATTTCACCCTGCAAGTCATCTTCCGTCAAAAATAAAGCTTCAAACTTGACAAGCTTTAATTTTAACTCAGTTAGGTAATTGAATATTAGTTTTTTTTTTTCATGAAGCTCAGAAACGCTATTAATCAATAATAAATAATAATCAATAATCATTTATTATTTGTTTAACACAGGTAGTGAATACAGATCTAAAATACGTTCATAGGTCGCTATGTTATTCTTAGAGCCGTACAAATATGGTTTGCATGCATGGAAAAAGAAAAATTAAATAAAATAAAATAAAATTGAATTGAGTTAATTTTTTTTTTTGAAATTTTATTCTAGTACTCGTATGCAATATAACCACTAAACTATAAATATTTTGTGAATTTTGAACTAACATAGAAATAAGTGTTACTAACATACAATGCGGACCAATAGTTGTCTTTTTAAATAAAATATTATTATTATCTCCTTTATTTTTTTTAAATACACATTTTTGATATTTTTAAATATTTTTTATAACAAATATATATTAAAAAAAAACATTAAAAAATATAAAAACAGTAGTCCGTCGATGTCGGGAGCAGGGTCCAAGCTACCGTGGTTAGGGCTCCAGAGACAGGAACTTCCTCACAATGCGAGCCGTATCGAGGAGTACTGCCTTTTGTATCTGGCCCTTGATCCAACCGCGCAACGACATCTTCGACAGATGGTCGTCGAAGCTTTTGGCAATAAGAATTGGCGGTTACGACAATCGACACAATGACAGCCGAGTCCACACTCCACATGCCGACAACCTCGTGTGCTAAGTCGAGATATTTGATTTGTTTCTCTTTCTCAGCTTACACGATATTCTCGTCGTGCGGAATGGTGATATCGACTATCATTACACGGCGCGCTAATCGGTCTATCACCACTATATTCGGCTTAATGGCTACAATAGTCCGGTCAATAATGATAGACCAATCCCAGTACAAAGTGACATGGTCATTTTCGAGAACTGGGTCGGGCACATACTTGTAATACGGTACCTCTAAATCCACTAGGTTGTATTTCAAAGCAAGTATTATTATTATTTTAATAGTAATCATGCGAGTAGTAAACTCAATTCCATTAGTAACTGTTTCATTTTTTATTAATCTACTTTGTATTTAGATTTTTTATGACATCAGGTAATTTGTTGTAAGTGCGCGGTGCCATACTTAAAACGCTCTTTCTCATCAAAGCAGTTTTACAACGCTGATTGCTTAAGGTGTTTGCGTATTGGCTACGAATTGCAACATCAAGGAACGTTGACACTTTTTCAAACAAGCTCATATTTTTTTTTTATAATGTTGGGAAAAAAATATCCAATGACATCCCCCGCTCTTGGGTGGAGCGGGAGATAGTGTCAGACTCTTACTGACTAAAAGACCCACCCCGTTCCTTCTAGCCTTCATACCGGGGCTCGAGCGCCCTTTCGGATAACCCTGGCCCCAGTAGGCTTCGACCCGGACAAGCTCATGTTTGTCTTCACGAAAACACTAATTTCAAAAATATAATAAAGAAGGTAAGGTCTATATTTTCAGCGATTTAAAGAAAGGCACACAGCTATCATCAATTTTCAGACCACACATAGATCTTATGCATTTTTTTTGTGCCTTAAAAACAGTAATGATGGATTAGGATAGGTATTTCGGAAATTAGATGAAAGAAGTATGATACATATGATATGTTTCCTTACAAGGAAGGACGTAAAAGACGTAAAACTACGTATATAAAATCTTTGGATGAACGCTGCCGCACGATGTGATGCTTTGGTTGTACCACTGCTCGTAACACTGGATCCCGCCTTGCGGTACTCCCTTGAACTCTGTGGCTTTAGGCTGCTCACTGGAAAGCTTCTTTGGTCCAATACGACTCGATCACAGTGACCGAATTTTCCATCCAGTTCTGTTCTTCTTCTTCTTATTAGCAATTATTTATTGCTATTTCTCCTCATGGGCCACCATGTTATGTTTTTAGAGAACATACAGTTGCCATAAATGAATAAAAGTCCCAAAAAATCGCAAATACAAAATTTAATACTTTAGACGATGTGGTTACGGTTAGTTTGAAGGTACCGGCGCAAGTGAAGGAGACTAATACAATTTTGGTATTAATTAGCAAACGCCTATCAAAAATTATGTTGGCAATGATTTGTACCATTTCTTGAGTAGGCGCTTGCAGCTGCGCCGGAACACTAGTTCGATATAAACTTTCATTTTTACTATGTGAAGTATTTCACATGTTGGTCACACTCGCTACCTATCAACTACCAAACATACAAATAATTATAGTGTACAGTTCAGGAACTACTCTGTCCCAAACAGATATTATCTTAGCTAGTAGTTATCTTCTAAGCCAGTGAGCCACTTTCTTGGTGGAAATGAAAAAATACTCCGTGTCAGAGTGCCCTGCAATTCCGAGCTCGCCGCTATAAATAAGATGAATTAGTTTATAAGAATCCATTTCATTTTCTGTGTGGCTTGACTTATAAATTAACATTATTTAATATTGATCTGAAAATGGTTGTTATAATATTTTCGCAATATTTTTAATTCATTCATCCATCACAATATCTAATTGTGATGTAGATTTGACGTAGATTTACGTCTCATGTGGTGTTTATCTATCCAAAACTGAAAATTAAAGTTAACTAGAAGGTTTAATATAAAAATGCATGTAAGTATTATTTAATTATGATATTTATTTAAAAAAATTATTTAAGAAAATACAAAAGCAAAAATATTAGTAGAGAACTGTAGACTGATGCCCAAAGATAAAATAATAATGAATACAGAGTGATATAGACGCACGAGCACTCGCCCGTGTGACGAGCAATCATTTGCGCGACGATCTGTTCGTGACGCCCTGGCGACACTTGCTCCTCCCTCAGTCGGTCAGCCACTTGACGATACCTGCCTTACAGGTCACAGCTCGGACTAGTACACGGACTTAGGCTGATGTATTTTATTTACTTAAGGAAAAACTAACAGTAGCACAATAACATAATAGTCAAAATATCTTAAATAATTATTACATTTTAAAACAATGCCACTATGTACGTTCTCCACAGATTGAAATTCCAAGTATTTAAAACTAGCTAGTACACAGATACAGAAATTATACAAAACTGCTTAATATTCTTGAACTAATCTCTGAATTTTAAAATATAAATAAAAAAAATCAATTCATGTGCATACATCATTAAAGACCAAGTTATTACATATAGATACGCGGATCCTTTAGGGTTGCTTGGGTTTGCTTCATCAAAACATGAATATACACATAAATGCAAGATGTTACATAAAAATCAGTTGAGTCACTGTCATGTTTTGCCTTAATGGCGTACAAAATATAATTGAGTAAGATCATAAAATTATTAAATTTACTCATACATACAATTATAATAATTAAGACTATTTAATGTCAAAAATTATTTGTTCCATCATAATCATGTCGATAATTCAAAAAATTTCATACATGTCAAAAATTACGTAAGTCAATAAATAATAATAACAATAAAAATAGTCCAAACATGTCGACAAGTCAAAGTTATGTTAGTTTATCGGTAAAAGAAATAAAATAAAATAAAAATCCTTAATGCTATAATAAACTTTCTCTAACAAAACTTTTTTTTTTAACCTAGGTATTTCTCAATTTTGCGGTTGTATTTAATGTCAAAAATTATTTGTTCCAAATATTTTTATAGTCAATAATTCAAAAATTTCATATAATATGGCAAGATTTACCGTCAATAAATAATAATAATAAAAAAAATAGTCCAAACATGTCGACAAGTCAGAGTTATGTTAGTTTATCGGTCAAAAATTCCTTAATGCTGTAATAAGCTTTCTCTAACAAAACCTTTTTTAACCTATTTCTTAATTTTGCGGTTGTATCTTCCCTCCAATATTTTGGTAGTTTATTATAAAGAATTGGCGCCATACAGAATACACTCTTACGTAGTAATGCAGTTCGACATCTTGGGATGCAGTTTGCTGTTGTCTCGTCTATTTCGAATTACTTTGTCACATACTAGGGGAAATAGTTTTGGGTTCATTTTGACAAACATAATGGTTTCAAAGATGTACATAGATGGAAGGGTCCATATATTATATTTTTTAAATAGTGGTTTGCAACTGTCAGTGACTTGAAATCCGAACATAGTCCTTTAACAGACACCTTTTCTGGGCTTTAAAAATTACATCCTTATTTGTAGAGTTACCCCAAAAAATTAAACCTTAAATTAGATGATACTAAGCCATGATAAGCTGTTAGCAGCGCGTCAGTATTAAGCATCGGGGCTAGCTTAAACAGTGCATATGTTGAATTGCAATTTTTTTTTGTTTAGAGCTTCTATATGTGCTTTCCAATCTAATTTAGTGTCTATAGTTACACCAAGGAATTTAGCTGTGTGAACTTTGTTTATAGGTGTGTCACAATAGTTAGCATTTATTTTGGGAATGGTTGATCTTTGGGCGAAATGCATAATGTTTGTTTTGTCCAGATTAATTCTAAGATTGTTATTTTCCAACCATTTTATCATACATTCAATTGAATTGTTAATGTCAGTTTCGTAAGTACCTCTATTTTTACATGCAACTGTAATAGTACTATCATCGGCAAATAGTGTCATTGGGTGGTCTACACTTTTGAGCATGCCATTGATGTATATTATAAAAAATAATAGACCAGCTACAGTACCCTGAGGAACACCAAATTTAAAAAAAATATTTTAAAGTTCATAAGTTGGACATCACTGACACTAAGTCACGGCAGGGCATAGCGGGCATTAGAAAAAGCTGGCTGCAAGTTTAAAACAACCCTTTAGTTGCCTGTATAGCCCGGTGACTATGTATTTTTGCTGACATAACAAGCTTACAACTTTGTGATTGTTCATGATACAGTTAAGAAAGTACATAAATGATAAATGATAAATGATCTTTATTTTGCAAGTAGGTTTTATAAAAACACTTTTACACGTCAATTTTTTTTTTTTGTCAATTAATGCTAGATGAGGCCGGTGTTTCCTAACTGACTACCCTGAGAAGAAACACCGAGACAAACTCAGGGGTAAACAAACTCAGGGGTAAAATAGATTCTTTGCACAAAAATACTAGGCACGTCGTGTTTCGGGTTTTGCATATACTAAAACTAATGTATAAGTGCAAAAAGGCGGAAAGTTGACGGAAACCCCGGGGAGATCTCATAACAAAACCAAACATGTGGTAGGGCATGTTAACAATATTTTCTATTTGAGCTTCGAATCTAGCAGAACATCAAGATTACAGAGAAAACTAACTTTACCAGTCCTAATACACATAATAGCAAGACGATAGTCGAACTCGGTAATATTTTTCTTTTTGGTAATGTCATGACATGGCGCTTTGGAAGGCTAAAGTTAAGCTTATTGGAAGAGCAGTAGTTAGAGAAACGGTCTAAGTCCTGCTGCAAGTTAACACAATGGGGTAGTTTCCAGGGTCAAAATAATTACATTTTATTGAGTCCGTATTTTAGATTATAAAAAAATATTGGACACATATTTTTTCTTGCAGCACGGCCGCGGCGTGACGTTACACGTAACTTTAATCGGTTATATCTTGGTAATTTTTGGTTTAATTTACAAAAAAAAAGACGTGTCCTTTATTTTTGAATCTAAAGGACGGACTAATTACATTTTTTACGGCAACTAGCCTATTGACTTTATCGGAAATAAAATAGACTGAGAAATTTCGAATTATGATAAGTCTTTTATGTCATTAACTTACAAATATGTAATAACCTGTTGAACGCAATAAACTGAATCTAAAAAACATCTATAGCAATGTTATTGCACGCAATAGGAAAGAAGTTTCGTGTGATGGTGCGTCCATTGTATTAGATAAGTTTAGAATTACATGTTTACTCATATAAAGCATGAAATTGTACTAAGAAAGAGAGTTTACAATGACAACTAATAAGTATTAGAGATAACGGTAGGTACTTTGACAGCCCAGTTGGTCAAGTGGTTAGTGACCCTGACTGCTATGCCGGAGGTCGTGGGTTCGATTCCCACCCAGGACAAATGTTTGTGTGATTAACACGATCATTTGTTCTGTGTCTGGGTGTAATTTATCTATAATATGTATGTATTTAGAAATATATAAGTATGTTTATCAGTTGTCTAGTACCCATAACACAAGCTCTGCTTAGTTTGGGACTAGACGGCGCTGTGTGATAGTTGTGGAATATTATGATTATTATTCGGCTAACGATTTACTTATTTATTGAGGAGCCTCAACTGAACATGTACAACACGAATTCACAATTTATAAAGAACCGAAGTCTTAGATTCGTGAACTGCATCCATCAGTAGGCAGGACAGGAGGAGCTTGCTTTGAGTATTGAAACTAAGATAACGTAAAACTAAAATACTAACTAGTTAATACCTACAACCCGTGCGCATTAACATGGCATCTGATAAGTGACGTTTGAAATATTGAGTGCATTGAATTTTATTTTAGTTTTTTGAATATTAACATTTATTTTGCGCTGAGTAGTTTCTCATGACACACTACTTTATGTACGATGGTTTAAACGTGACAAAACAAACTATTTTCGAGTATTCAATGTGGCAACTGTTTTCGAGCCAGATGCCATGTTAATGCGCTCGGGTTGTAAATATAATATGAAGGAAAGAAAATGCAAAAATATTTAAAATTATCAAATATGACTTAAAAACTACTTTAACTACATTAAACTTATATTCTTGAATTTGTAGAGATAAACGCACACTCTTCGACTGCTGCACTCGTCGCGCTCGTTTGAACAAGCTCCGTTGTTCAGACAACCGTTGAAGTACACGTCGACATGATTTCGCTTAGAGTAACCGGCGATACATCTAGAAAGAGAGCACAATAATACACAATGATGCAATGAGAAGATTATTAAGGTTCGGGAAAGCCAAGAAGGAAAAACTTTCCTGAGTCGTATCCTGCAACTCAACTCCACCTCATTATCATCATCATCATCATCAGCCTTTTTTAATGTTCCCACTGCTGGGATTCAGGCCTCCTGTCTAGGACTATAGATGTAAATCAACCGGTTTAAATCGTTTTAAACCATAATGTTGCGGTTTTAAACCCCAAATAAACCGTTTTAAACGGTTGAAAACTCACCTAAAATAAAAGATTTGTGTTTTGAAATCTGACGTCATGTTTCGTTTTAATTAGTTAATTGATCGCGAGTCACGTTCATGAATGACGAAGTCAACGAGTGTGTATCAGTGTGAGTTTGGTTTTAAACCGAATTAAATTGTGTACTTATATCGTTTGAAAACACAGAGTTTTTAACTTTTCAATAGAGTTTTTATCTAGCTAGCGGATCAGATCAAGAAAATGTAGTTATAATTAATAAAAACATGGTCATCAAGACTAATCGTTTCAAACCAAAAAAAAATGGTTTGTTTTGGTTTTAAACGGTTTTTTTCGTTTAAAACAGATTGGTTTAATTGGTTTTAAACCGGCCTTACATCTATATCTAGGACTCCACCTCGAATCATCGAACTGACAGAATTTATTGCTCGTATTTATATTGAAATGAATCGAAGGTTTTCTTCCGTTGTTATGCCAAGTGGGGCATGGAACACGGATCTGAGTCACTGGCACCGACCTCGTCTACAAGGAAGGCTCTGATTATTAAATTAAGTTTTAACCAAAAAAACTTTCTTACTATTGTATATCCATTTGAATATGAAGGCGGGAAAGTCGCATCTTTCTCCCGCGTAATCAGCTGTGCACTGGCAGACTGGCGCACTCGTTTCGTTTAGAGAACAAGTGCCCTGGTTTAGACAGAACTGATGGCATGCGTTGATTGTCTCTTCACAGCTGAAACAATGAAAATGTTCGAAAATAGTAACACAATAAACAGACACGTCCGTAAAATGTAACTATAATTTGTAATTAATTGTAGCACTAAAACTATTTAACAAAAATATAAAAAGGTCAAAAAATGAACAGTCAAACGAACATCAGTAATCAGTCACAGCTATTGCAATGGCGTTCTCAATATGAATTTTTTACGCATTGTTATGCATTTATATTACTCTAACAAGTTGTTTCAAGTCGTTCGTGACATGGTTTTGTTTGAAGTGGGAAATCATCAACTGGCTTCTTCCGCTTTAAAATAGAACGAAAGTTTCAGTCAGACTTTTACCGACTATAAGCCACCAATGTCCGTCAGTTGCCTTTGCGTTCCAAGACCACTGTAACTCTTTTAAAAATTCCCGCGGCCCTAGCGGCGTTGACCCTGCTGGACCCCTACGGTTTTGCTGACAGAGATATCTTTAAGGTGCACGTGGAGTGGAATACTACACGCCGTCAATGACGCGGGTACGAGCCCAGCCTTCGGGCTGCTACTGACAAGGTTCACGTACTTATAACCGATCGAGCTTATAACCAAATTATTATTTGAATAACAGACGACTGTGTCATTAGTTAGTTCCATTTAGTTAGTCAGCCAACACTTTCATTAAACACACAATTTTATATAATATAATGTTGTGGTTAATATAACGTATAGCGTCAAAATATAACACGCTATTAATTTTATTTATACCGTACAGCGTTTGCTAAATCGACTCTGCTTTCGGGCTATAATATAACTGCAGTCGACTCGCGTTGTGCGTGATTTCTGCTATTGCATACCGTTTAAAATAACATTTTTTTCACAAAACGATAGTAATACCTACTAAACAAAATTGTATGTAAGTATTTTGTTATAGACAATTAATGTATGGAAGAAAGTTCATTGGTCATTTAAAACGCTTCATGACATTATATTGTGAGCAATGCGTAACAAAATAATATTATTTGCGCCCGTTTAGCGCGTTGCCGATTAAAATGTTGGTTTAATGCTCTAAGTTAAAATAATAACGTCTCCGCGTTCAGACTACTATCGAGTTTTGTTATTGTGTTATAATTATAGCGTATAAAATATTGCGCTTTAAAAATATAATCAATAGTCTATAGCGTGTCTATAGTTTATAGCGGAATTGAAAATCACTAATTGTAACACCCACTACGAGTGAATAAAAGTTTTTATTTATTTATTTAATGCTTTATGCACACAAAAGTATAGAGGCGGACTTAATGCCTTAGGCATTTTCTGCCAGTCAACCTTTGGATGATGCAGAGAAAAATAGTGGTAGGTGCAATAAATGAGAGAGAGAAGACGAATACAAAAATAGACATGAGTACTAGTAAACCATATATATATAATACAATTATACAATATATACTCAAATTAATAAACTACATACCTAACTAATATAGTCAAACAATTGGTCCAGATCGACAATTGGAAAACATTAACGTGATGATACTACTGCCAACTTCTTACGAATTAGCTCTCGAACGTTAGTTTTGAATGCTAATCGGCTTGTTGCCATCCAGATCTCCTGGGGGAGCGCATTCCACAGAAAAACAGCTTGAACAAAGAATGAATTGTGAAGAAAGTCAGAACGATGAGAGCATTGTAGGCGGTTATGAGATGAGCGCAGATTTCTATTGCGGTTGGCGCAAATATATTGAAAGTGAGGGGCTAAATAACTAGGGGAATGAGAAGAATCAAGAAAAGAAAATAAAGCCGTTTGCTCTCTACGCTGACGTATGGGCAACAACTTCAGAAGCGACCGATGAATACAAATCGAATGCAGTAATTCAGAAGACGGTCAAGTTTGTTGAGGAGATCTGCATTCAGGTCATAATAGCACATTCACCATAATCGATGATTGGAAAAATTAAGGTCTGTACAAGCATTTCCTTCGTGCTCGATGGTAACAGGTACTTCAATCGAAACAGAGCCCGCAGCGTTCCGGTAACCTTCTGACAAACACTAGCCACTTATATACGCCAGTTCATAGTACTGTCGATGTTCAAGCCCAGATCCTTTACATCTGTACTAAATGTGACGATCGTGCCGTCGAACCGAACTGGTGGCATAGTTGCACTGTCCACTTTTGCGATTTTTCGGGGACTCCCAATTATGATAGCCTGACATTTGTCGGGGTTCACTACAACACCAAATCTATCCGACTAGGCTTTTATGGCAGTTACGTCTTTATTTAATTGGTCAGAGCATCAGGTATTTCCTCAATCCTCAATTGACAGTACAACTGCAAGTCATCTGCATACAGATGATACTAACACTGAAGTACGGTAGTAATTAAATTAATAAAAATTGAAAACAGAAGAGGAGAAAAAATACCGCCTTGTGGAACGCCAGTTTCCAAACCACACCAGCGAGATGAAGAATCCCCGGCATGAACCGACTGCTGACGTTCCTGAAGATAACAAGTGAACCACTCCAGTGTATCGGGAGAGACCAAAATATAGGACAGAATGGCTAAGAGGATTTCGTGACTGACGGTATTAAAAGCGTTAGAGAAATCGACCAACACTAGTACAGTGACTTTGGTATCTTCCATTCCTGTCCTTATATCGCCAGTCACTTTAATGAGGGTGGAAACAGTGCTGTGCCTTGGCCTGATTCCAGATGCAAAGGGCTCATGAGAGAATTATACTGCACAAAATTTGAGTTGAATAACAAACATAAATCTATGAGCAAAACCGGCACAGATATATATTTAGTTAGGATACAAGATCAGAGGAATACCTATGAGACGGGAGCACTACCCGATGGTCAGTACAGACTTTAAATAGAAGTAATTATGAAACAGTAAGACAAGCACAACAACAAGAGAAGTTAAACTATTTACGATTTTTCAGGATCCCGGCACTCCTACCGATCGTAGATGGAGTCGTGGCCGGCGTGTTCTGGTACTTAACCACCAAGGGTTTCAGCTCATCTGCGGAAGTTACCCTGTGCTGATTTTCATCAGAGGCCTTAATGAAAATGAGACCGTCTTGAGTCCAACACGATCGCATACCGAAGTGCTCGCGCGCTTTACTGAAGACAGACTGCGTTGCTCAAAAACTCCTTGATGGACACTTTGGAGCCCTTCAGTCCTGTCTTAGCCCTCCACACTGAAGCTACCTTACAAGTATGGGCCTGTGATGCTCGCCGCTGGGGGCCCCAGGTCGATGACAAGTTTTAATTGAAGAAGCAGTCACATTCTTGAGGGCAAGCTTAGTATTAAGCACATTCAGGATTACGGCGACGCTATCCTCACTGTTCTTGGAAAACCAGTGCTTTCCGCCGGTGCCTGGTTTCTAAACCATCTCATCATCAATCATATTTGCTTGGCACACTCATTTATCTGGCTTCGCAGTAGTCCAAGCATGGAGAAAATTAGCTCCCGGAATGTGCGGAACTCATCGGCTATCCTTGCCACTGTGGTTGCTTTGGCAGGTCCAGCACATTGTATCTGCGGCTCAAGCTCACCCATCTTTCTTATGAAGTTCTCTTTAAGGGTTTTCTGGGCAGCGAGTACCTCGTCGTACTGAGACACCATGTGTTTTTGAATTGATGAAACAGTGATAGTGAAGCGATCAGCTCGCAGGTGGTGTTTATGCAGTGTTTAATTTACATAAATGTTCCTCAAATGTGAGCACTATGATTATAAGTGATTTAGATTAAAAACAGTTGTAAATCAATCAGGATATTATTGTAATTATATTTAATTAAAATTCCGAAAAAAAAAAACGAACGTCTGTAGTGTTTTAACACCTACCCGCGAGTCCCAAAGTTATATACTGCAAACTTTAGAATTATGTTATTTTTACCTTTTTTTTGACAAACCCTGTTGCCTTTGCTGAGTGCACCATTAGCGTCCAACGCCCCCTACGTTTGATATAACTAGTGTAAAGTGAGAAGAGTAAGTTTCACCTGTTGTCCTGATAGGCAGGAAGCTCGCATCTTCCACCATCGTAACCTGCTGTGCACTGGCAGGCCGGCTCATCTTCTTCGTTTAAATCACAAACACCGCCGTTCAAACAGTGCTTATGGCACGCATTTTCTTCGCACCTTTCCCCGGAGTAACCGAGCATACAGCTGAAAGAAGATACAAAAGAGTTACTCTATAACCAAGAAAACTAAAACATAATTCTTAGTTTTGATGATCGGTCAGTCACCATCAACAATTGCAGCACTGCTTACCATCAGGTGGGATTTAAGTCAAGCACTAGTTTTTATCATTTTTTTATGTCAAGTTAATTTATATTCGAGTAGTTATACAGAAATTTTATTTTACAATTTTTAGTAGTTTTGTCGTGTCTGCAACTACTATGTGTTTTGCCGAAAAATCCTGGACTAGTAAATTACACCTATTGTGACTTAAACTATAAATCTGTAGTGCTCTGTTTATATAAATAAGGTCCCGGAAATTATAAAATCGATTAGCAAAAGCATGTTTAGTCCGAGTTAGCACAAACCAGTAGCCCGATTCCCCTAATAAAAACCGTAACGATATCGTAGCGATTTAGTCGTTTAGACCATTTCCGTATTCACATCCATCAATCGAGTTTAAACGACACCGATTTCAAAGTCGTTTGAACTTCGTCGATTTAAAAAAAAAAACCTGTAATACATTATCCTGGTTATTACTTATTAATTTAACTGGAAATAAGTCGATAGATCGTGAATACCGCTTTTGGATAGGACTTCGATCGAACGAATATGAAACTTCAACGATATTCGGCTTGTTTGATTTTGCTTGAATCTTTTCTTCTCCTATCTGAGGATACCTAGGTATTGGATTAAAACAAAGTTCAGCGTGTCTTAACACAAAAATGTAGTTTAAAACAAATATTGTCGTACTGTTGGAATAAAGAAACTTTGATCAGTTATAATTCGTTCTACCGTGTTTATACAACGCTTGTTTGGTTACTTGGTTTAGGCTTCTAGTTTAATTTATACACAACAAAGTTATAGGACGTTGAAAATGGTCTGAACTGTTTCGAAAAAAGCATGTTACGGCTATGCCGTTTTTTTGCTCGCCTTGGTCCCAAATACAACCAATTTTTTCAAAATTCAAAATATTTTTATTTCACATAGGCCTACATGGGTACAAAACGTCAGAAGCTAGTGCACGGTTCCAAATTGGTTGTTTCCTATGGAGAAGAACCGGCGAGAAACTACATGGTTACTCTTTTAAAAAAGTGGTTGTTGATACAATATTTCCATATTACAGTAGGTAATAATAGGTATTATGTGAGAACAGTGTAAATACCCAAAAGCACAAAAAATAAAACCGGCCAAGAGCGTGTTGGGCCACGCTCAGTGTAGGGTTGCGTAGTTTCCCGTCCGTCACAATAAGTGTACCCACTTATGAGTTTAAAAAAATGCTTGCATATACGATTATACTACAAACTTAGTCCAGAAATTATTTTGTACAACCTATTGGTCTTTTTTGTACAAAAACTATTCTTTCCATCAAGTTCAAAATGATTTTCCTAGAAATTTCTTATAAAGTTCTACTTTTTAGATTTTTTTCATATTTTCTAAACTTATGGTTCAAAAGTTAGAGGGGGACACACACGTTGTTTTTACTTTTGAAGCGATTATTTCCGAAATTATTGACATTATCAAAAAATGATTTTAGTAAACCCCCATTCATTTTTAAATACCTATCCAACAATATAATTATCACAAGTTAGGGTTGAAATTAAAAAAAAAATCACTTCCCACTTTACATATAGGGGGGCTACCCTAATAAAACATTTTCTTTCCAATTTTTATTTTACCACTTTGTCGGCGTGATTGATATACATATTGGTAACTAATTTTAGCTTTCTAGTGCTAACGGTCACAGAGATTAAGCGAGGATGGACAGACGGACAGACAGACATGACGAAACTATAAGGGTTTCTAGTTGACTACGGAACCCTAAAAAGAAAGAAATCATAATAATAATTAAAAAAAATCCATGGGAATATTTAGGGTAGTATGATTTACCTGCATTTAGGTTGGCCCTCGGTGCTGACACTACAATTTCCTTGGAAACAGTAGTCCTTACAGATGGACACTTCGCACCTGTCCCCAGAGTAACCGGTTATGCAACTGAAATAACGAAGACAGAAGAGTTTTTCTATAATCAAGAAAACTTAAACATAATTGTTAGTAGATGTAACATGTGTACGAGGCGCGCGACCATGATTATTCAACAGTACTGCTTATTTCAAAAGATACTTTCAGCAGACCTGTGAAACAAGAGATAAGAACATCTATACAGTGAATTCAATACATAAAGAAATTAAAGATTTACCTGCATTGAGGTTGGCCCTCAGCACCGACACTACAGTTTCCATGTGAACAATAATCTTTACAGATGGACACGTCGCATCTTTCACCGTCGTAACCTGCTGTGCACTCGCAAGCCGGCTCCCCGTTCTCATTCAAAGAACACACACCGCTGTTTGAACACCGATTACTGCACGCGTTCACTTCGCATCTGTCACCAGTGTATCCGGGTTTACAGCTGAAATAAAGACGATATAAAAGAGTTACTCAATAATCAAGAAAACCAACAATTATTTGTGAGTAGCTGTAACAGATGCACGAGGTGCGCGACCACTGCGCTGTTTCAGGTGCTCTATAAGTATATCTTGGACCACACTGACGTCGGTGAAAGGACTCGGTCTACAACTCACTATCAGCAAGTGTGCTGATGAATGCTGGTCCCTTCTCTGTGTGAGAAGAGGCCTCTGCCCTCCAGTGGGATGATAGCGGGCAGGCATTCTCTTTAAATTTAAAATTTCGACCGTAGCAATTAACATTGTCGGATCTACATTTTTTCAATTTTCATTTTATTGCATTAAAGGTCTTAAAATAATCATATTTATACCCCCGCAAATTTTCAAATTCCTAAAATCAACCATCTTTGTTTTTCCAAGTGGAAAAAGTAGTATGTGTTCAGTGCGCACGATTAATATTGTCGCATAATACGTTGAGACGTTAGTTGCGGGGCGCGTGAGGAGAACAGACGCGAGCGCGTGGCGCGGATCTGCCACTTCCGCCAGAGTTAGCGGGAGGAGCGCACTCGTCGGGCTTATTTTTAAACTGTTTTTGTTTATCGTTAGCGACTAAGTGAGTTTATATTTTTTTAAGAAATGTTGAAAACTACCCTGAACGGACAATAATGTCGTTTATGCCAGATACAACAATGTTTATGGCTTTCTATTTCGTTTACTGTGTCGGATGTATCAAATACTTACTACATTATTGCATGATCAGTGTTAGTTTTATTTTGTCGGATATGGTACAACAGACTTTATTGCATGTTCATTTTATAAATAGTATTGTATGATCCACCACTACCTACATTATTGACTGTTGTGTGTTTGATTGTGTTTTGTAGGATAAGGAATTACTAACTTTATTTATTTATTATATTCTTTATTGTACACCGCATGAACAAAAAAGATACAGGACAAACATTATTCAAAATAAGTGTACAATAGGCAGCCTTATCGCACAGGGCGATCTCTTACAGACAAACTAACTTAACTTAACTTTGTTACTTGTTTATTTCTCATTTTTTGGTGTCGAATGTCGAACATTCGATATTATTATTCCCTTTGTGGTAGTAAGCTACTATTGAATATGGTACTACAGATATTGTTATTTTGTTAAAAGTTGTTTTTATTTTTTTGTTTTACGAGGAATCAATTAGTTTTGTTTTTTCAACTAAGCTTCTCATAACTTTTCTATTATGCTATGCAAGAAATCGACCGTTTAAATGACTCATTTCGTTTTGCCAGTGATGAGCAGTCTAATATTTTGAAAAAAGTTAGTAAGCTTCGTAAACAAAACCATGAGAACACTAAATCTAAACTGACTATATCCGAACTTGTTCCTACAATCAACTCCCTGGAACAAAGCGCTCGAAGCTGCAACATTGAAATCTGTAATATTCCTGAAAGGCGTAATATTGGATCATTCATTAATTATAATTAGAAACAAAGCAACATTATTTCAATACAGAGAGTACCACACGCCCATCGAGATAATGATAGGCCTAAGAATATTATTGTAAAACTGAACTTAACTATATTGCGCGATAATGTTTTAAGCGCTTACCGATTAAACAAGGGACTCAATACCGAAAAACTGGGCTAATCAGGAAAGTCACTTTCTATTTTTAGGCATGAACATCTCACTTTGAAAAACAAAAGTGCCGCGATGCAGCTACAGCAAATAATTACCGGTCTTTATAGGTTAAGCGTGGGACGGATGGTACCGCGCTTTCGTTTCGTTGTTCGGGAGAAAGAGAGTGCTAAGTCATTCGCAATCAGATCACCAGATAATATTGCTAAGATTAACAACACATCTGGTTAACAAAGCATTTCTTAACCAGTAGCCCAATTCACGAAATGAAAACTGTAACGATATCGTAGCAATTTAGTCTTTTAGACCATTTCCGTATTCACATTCATCAATCGAGTTTAAACGACACCGATTTTAAAGTCGTTTGAAATTCGTCGATTTAAAAAAAAAATCTGTATTACATTATCCTGGTAGAATACTTATTAATGTAACTAGAAATAAGTCGATAGATCGTGAATACCGCTTTTGGATAGAACTTCGATCGAACGACTATAAAACTTCAACGATATTTGGCTTGTTTGATTTTACGTGAATCAGGCTACAGATGTGTCCAAATATATAACTATATATTGCTACACTCATTCGAATTTAAAAATTATGTCAGTTTATTATCTTTTATTGAGACGTGTAATGCTGGTATGATTTTTAATTACAACCACCCTTATTTATTATCAAAATTGTCGAGGGATTTGCTCTAAAATGCACATTTTATTCATGAACATTTTATCAAATTGTTACGATATTATAGTACTTACTGAAACGTGGTTGACGCCTGAAATATTTAATAGCGAGTTCATAGATCCTCGTTACTTGGTACATAGGTGCGATAGAGACCGTACTGCCACGAATAAAAAAGAATGAGATGGTGTCCTTGTAGCGGTATTGAAGGAGCTTCACTCAGTTAGAATGGCTTCTCAATTTGCTCTGGAAGCCAATTTAGAGCACGTTCTTCTTAGATTTTCAAGCTGAACTAGAGGAAAAATCCAAATTGTTGGGGCTGTCTATATTCCACCTAGAACACCGGAATCCGTATATGCTCAATACTTCGATTTCCTCCTGGGTGATTATAACTTACTTGATCTTAACTGGATTCCACATAATAATAAAATTTCAGTATCGGGATTAGTTTCTAGCGGCAACACTCCTATTTGCGGAAATCTAAGTGTATTTATGTCTTTTCTTAATGCTTACCAGTACAACTCTATCAAGTAACCGAATGGAAAAATATTGGATCTAGCTGTCAGTAACTGCGAATGTTTTGTGTACCCTCCTACCGATTATTATTTACTTCAACTCGATATGCACCACCCACCATTCTGTGTATTAATACCATGTGTATTATACCCCCAACAATGTATGATTCGGATATCGTTAAAGAAATTTTTTTATTCCAAGGCTAATTACGAGTGGATAAATGAAGAATTAGGTGAAATCAATTGGGATGAGCTGATCGATTCGGAACACGCTGTAGATGTGGCAGTAACTAAATTCTATGATAAAATTTTTAGCATATTTAGATCTGACGTTCCACTTGTCAAAACAAAGTCTCCGAGATTTCCAATTTGGTTTTCCCCTTCGCTGATACGTATGCATAAAGCAAAGGCTTGGGTAAAATGGAAAGTGTATCACAATATCTGCTATTATGAACAATTCTCGCTATATAGATCTAAATTTCATGCGGAGTGTAAATTTTACTACTCAAAATACATGGAATCTGTTGAAGACGGTATTCGCAGTAATGTTAAATGCTTTGGACGTATATAGCTAATCAGAAATCTTCATTCCCCTCGCTCCATAACATAGCCTGAACCAGGACCGGACGCTCAGGCTATCGCCTCTGTGTGTGTGTCTCTCACCCAAACGGGGCAGAACTCCACTGTATGCACCACTGTGTCCTCCGGTCTGGCATGTAATTAAAAGCAAGGTAAATGTAACTCAACATTGTATTATTCAAATCCCGAAATAAAGTAAGTTAATAATAATAATATTCCACAACTATCACACAACGCTATCTAGTCCCAAGCTAAGCAGAGCTTGTGTTATGGGTACTAGACAACTGATAAATACATACTTATATATTTCTAAATACATATATAATATAAATAAATTTGAAGTTGTATCTACATCATAAAATATTTATATCTTGCGGGCAGTAACGTATTAAGTGGCACATCCAACATAAATTAAATTTTAAAATCCTGGGAATACTGCGGCTAGTGCCACATCCGACCAAATTCAGAAATTCTAGTTCAGTTAATAATGTCGGATCAGCCATTTCCGACAAAATAGTTGCATGATTTAGTGGTTAACACTGTTGCATGTGCAGTTTCTTATATTTCCGATACCTTTTTGATAAGTTTGTATATATTACTACGTCAGGTAATTAATATTTATACGTCATACCAAATTTGGTCAAGGTCAGGTACATTGACTATTGTTCACTTTATACACATTTGAAACTTCAAACGGCCGTACTGTAAAGTATTGTTCACATACGACTATGTTGATTGCTACGGTCGATTTTGTTCTTCTGTACCTGAGTAGGATATTGAAGTCATCATCATCATCACCATCAGCCTTTTTATGTTCCCACTCCTGGGACTCAGGCCTCGTCTCTAGGAGAGGGAATGGGCAGTAAACTACCACGCGGGCCCAGTGCGGGTTGGTGGTCACATGTCTTCGAATTTTTGGTTCTAGGACATGCCGGTTTCCTTACGATGTTTTCCTTCACCATTTTGAGAGCAGTGGTGATGAAATAAATTACACAAAGTAATGCTTCTGGCTGGGTTCGAACACGCGACCTACAACTCGTAAGTGGGGGCCGTTACCACTCGGCCAACACTGCTCTATGGATATTGAACCCCATTTATACAATTCGACTGATTTTTTTTATTTCTGTACATACACACTTCTAACAAAAGAAAGACAAATCAAATCATTATAAACATTTGTTCAAAGGTTCTGTTTATTTCAAAAGAAACTTTCTGCAGACCTGCTTGAACAAGAGATGTTTTAGACTGACTAAAACCCACTCCTATGTTCCTTATTATTCTTGCGTTCCAGAACTCCGGCATATATACATATCTATAGTAGCTTTATTTTGATGTTTATAGAGTTTGGGTAACAATAGAATCGGGCGGGCTGACATCTGTTAGGTCCGCTAGTTAATTATAAAAGTGTTTGTATTATCTATACAACGAACTCCATGGGTAACATGGTATATATTTACCTGCATTGAGGTTGGCCCTCAGCACCGACGCTACAGTTTCCATGTAAACAATAGTCTTTACAAATGGACACTTCGCATCTTTCACCGTCGTAACCTGCTGTGCACTGGCAGAATCGGTTATTGTCCACATTCAAAGAACAAATACCTCCGCGTAGACAATATTCATGGCACACCTTTAGTTCGCACCTCTCCCCGGAGTATTCGGGTTTACAGCTGAAATAATAAAGATAAGAAACAGCGTTAATCAGCCGACCAACAGATATTGTGACTAGTTGTAACACGCAAACGAGGTGCGCGGCCACTGCGCGTCTGTCACAGTGCTGTAGCTAATCATTTCGCAACGCGCAATAAACATGATTTACAATCAAATAGAACGTTCATGAATTCGATCAACAATAAGGAACTTTAGTATATATTTAGGGGTTGCAAGTACTCATGAAAATGAACCTATTTTTTATTGACTTAACCCTAAAATCCCTAAAAATAATCAGCTTTTTCTTACATTTTGCCAATTAATACAAACATAAACTGTATTCGTAGAAAAGAGCTGATCCTGTAGTAAAAGTTGCGTTCGCTTGGAGTTTAATGAATCAAGTATCTGTCCCACAGTTCACAAGACACATTAAACATTGAAATTAATATGTGTTCAATTTTTTTATGTGGGAAATCATCCAATGACATGAGCGACGCAGATTTTTACTGATTAAAACTCACTCGTACATTCCTTCGTTGGCTTGTATTCCAGGGCCGGGATTCCCTTTCAGAAGCGAACCCATGATGGCCCCAGTAGGCTTCGACCCTGCTGGGCCCCTACGGTTTGCTGACATCTCCTTGAGGCGCGCGTGGAACAATACGCGCCGTCGACGACCTGGGCTAGGTCCGGTCGACTACTGGACGGTCAGACGGCGAGCTAACCAACGCTCGCCGTCCGCAAGCCCGCGAAAGTATTGTGTGTTAGACGCGAGTCGCTGTTCCAAGAATTCTATCTTTACATTTCGAAGCTGGTGATGACGTGGATGCTTGAGGATCTGTTACCGTTAGACATGTAACATATGTAGGCGTCGCTTAACTTGCCGTCAGTGAAAAACATTAGGGTCAGCTCACACCGAGACGCGAAGTGAAGCGCGAATTATAATTATTAGAGTTAGTACACCAAAATATATACTTATATAGGCTTCGCTATCTTCAAGCATCGTGAGCTGACCCCGAATATCTGTGCGATGAACACGTTTTACCTGCATGTAGGTTGTCCCTCAGCACTGACGCTACACTCTCCTTGAATGCAGTAGTTCTGACAGACTGGTGCTGGAGACTCACTCTTCGAGTCATTCGGAATCAGACCCTGGAGAGCATCGCAGCTGTTTATCCCCTGAATTTGTTCCTTTATCGTGTAGTTGGCTGCTATACGATGACAATCCCCATAACGTGAGCTAGACGTTGAGGTTAGTTTTGTTGCCACAGTTTGTGTTGAATACTTCGGTAATCGCCAAATTCCCTGTTCACCATAGTTCTGCCAGTATATAAAGTCTTTTGACACGGCCAATGAAAATGCATACAGAGTGTTTCTTACAGTATATAGTGTTGTTCTGTTCTTTCCATTAAAGTTTGCACTTTCAATAGACCACTGATCATCACTACTATGTGTTTTCTCAGTCCAGTAAATTTTTTGCGTTTGTTGATCGATGGCCAAGCTTAGTCGATAATAAACACGGCCAGCTATTAAAACTTCTCTCTCGGAGCCATCTAACCGAGCCCTCTCTATCTCTTCGTCTGTGGTCCAGTAAATATACCTGTAATTTGTAAACATCCATCAATATTAACAAAAATCAAGAGGAATTCAGCTGAGTCATAAACCTACACACAAGGGCAAACATAGCGGAACATAAATAGATACATTATTTTCAAGTACAATTTAATTTTATAATCTTGAAAATTTTAATAATCTTTTCTTAACTAGCTTTTTCCCGCGACTTCGTCTGGATAAATGTCGGTTATTGCGGACGTATATATTTTGTTGGGTTTTAAGCTTACTCTGTTCCAAATATCATCAAAATCAGTTCAGTAGTTAAAGCGTGAAAGCGTAACAGACAGACATAGTTATTTTTACATTTAACCGGACGCGCTGAGAGAGACGCCAATGTCAACACTTCCCTAACAATCCAAGCGCGTCACCTTCCACACACCACTATCTGCCTTTCAGTCCGCGAAGTGATGGGTTACCAGTCGACATGTTTATCTGTTAAACTTTGTGCAATACTGTAACAATTTTTTTTTACTGGCCTTTACAGTCGAATGGTGCAGCAATTGGACTTGTATTTTCAGAGATTACCTCCTACATAGAAAAAATTAATATCTGAATAAATTAAATGGGCTATCCAACTGATAAAGAATTTTTCTGTTCGGACCCGTGCTTCCTGAGATTAGTGCATTCAAACTAACTTACACTTCACTTTTATGATATCACTAGCTTCTGCCAGCGGCTTCGTTCGCGTGAACGTTGTTTAAAGCGGACGCGAAGGTCGAAGACGGATAAAAAGTAGCCTATGTCCATCCTTGAGTTTGAAGCTATCTCCGTAACAAATTTCGTCAAAATCGGTTTAGTAATTTAACCGTGAAAGTGTAACAGATAGACAGACAGTTACTTTCACATTTATAATATTATAAGTGGAGCTTCTCTAAGAGTGGGTCTTAAAATGAACATGGATAAAACCAAAATCATGATTAACAACCATGTAGCGCCCACTCCTATCAAGGTCGCAATGGAGGATGTCTTCAAGGTTCTGGACTGGAGTGGACTAGGCATTAATGTCAATGGCGAGTACATCACTCACCTTCGGTTTGCCGACGACATAGTAGTCATGGCGGAAACTATGGACGAGCTCAGCACAATGCTCAATGACCTCAGTAGAGCTTCTCTAAGAGTAGGTCTTAAAATGAACATGGATAAAACCAAAATCATGATTAACAAACATGTAGCGCCCACTCCTATCAAGGTCGGAGACTCTACACTCGAAGTTGTGGACGATTACGTCTACCTCGGACAGACAGTCCAGTTGGGTAGGTCTAACTTCGAGAAAGAGGTCAACCGTCGAATCCAACTCGGTTGGGCAGCGTTCGGGAAGCTACGCGGTATCTTCTCGTCCAACATACCACAGTGTCTCAAGACGAAAGTCTTTAACCAGTGCGTGTTGCCAGTGATGACATATGGCTCCGAAACGTGGTCGCTCACAATGGGCGTCATCAGAAGGCTTAAAGTCAACCAAAGAGCAATGGAAAGAGCTATGCTCGGGGTTTCCTTGCGTGATCGAATAAAAAATGAAGATATCCGCAGGAAAACTAAGGTTGCCGACATAGCACAAAGAATTGCCAAACTTGAGTGGCAATGGGCAGGGCACATTGCTCGCAGAACAGATGGCCGTTGGGGCCGAAAGGTTTTGGAGTGGCAACCGCGTACCGGAAGACGCAGTGTTGGAAGGCCTCCTACAAGGTGGACCGATGACCTGGTGAAGATAGCGGGAAACCGATGGATGCGGGACGCACAGGAACGTTCGATGTGGCGACGCTTGGCGGAGGCCTATGTCCAACAGTGGACGTGTATCGGCTGAAATGATGATGATGATGAATGATGAAGTGTAGATAAGTGCAAATAAGATTGAGTGTGTTATTTGATTATTTCATGAAACAAATTAAAACTGTTCTCAATACAAAAAACAAGTTTTCCGATCTTCTCGTTAGTGTCCCCGCACAGGAGCCACAAAAACAAAGCCGTTTCAAGCTTCTTTTTGAGGCGGCGCGTTTTTTTGTGGCCCGTGTGCAACTACTCACTAGTAACGTACCCTCCACAGCTGTCCACGGCGAGATCCCAGCACGGGTGATCACGAGCCAACCTAACTAAAACATTTCCATCAGCTTGGTTAGAAGATGCAGGACTTAATGAAAACGTGCGTATACTAGGATTCTCATTCCAATAGAGAGCTTGTGTGACGGGGTCGTAGACGAGCCTCACGAGGTTGTACGTTGTTCTCGTAACTAAACGTTGTACAGTCTCGGTTGATACGTCCAAGCTGTATATAAACACGTTCGAGTCATGATAGTCGCTAAACAGCACCCTGTAGTTCACAGGATCGTATGTTACTGAACTGATCCAACCAACCGATGGTCTATCTAGTGTGTGCGTTCGTGTACCATCAATGTTGTAAAACTCTAGTTGTGTGTCTGTGGCGACGACGATGTCTGAAACATAGAAATAGATTTGTTTTAAGGACTAAGATTTATTTTATCTAATACTAGCTTTTGCCCGCGGCCTCGCTCCCGTCAACTGGTACTCTATTATACTCTATCATACTCTTCCTTGCGTACTCTACTCAACTCAACTTTACTTGAGTTGGGTAGCGTAGAATAGAGTACTACCCCCGGGTTTGCGGACGGCGAGCAAGTGGAGCTCGCTGTCCGACTTTCCCCACTCTACCCTATTTTTGATAAGTGTGGAAATCATCCAATGACTTTTCCCGCTCTGGGTGGAGCGAGAGGGCGTGTCAGATTGTTATTGACTAAAACCACACCTGTGTCCTTCAGTTGCCCTTCACGTTCTAGGACTATGGATTCCCTTGTCAGGAACTCCTCGCGGTGCTAGCGGGCGTCGTCCCTGCTAGGCCACTACGGTTTGCTGACATCTCTTTGAGGAGCGCGTGGTCACTATTATATAAATCAAGCTATTCTTCATCTATACATATAAATAAAATGGCAGTGTCTGTTTGTAATATTGAAATAACCGCTTTTCACTACATGCATATTATGTATCATATACATATGATTTATATACCAAAATAACATTTTTTACAATTTTTGTCTGTGTGTCTGTTTGTTCCAGCTAATCTCTGAAATGGCTGAACCGATTTTGACGGGACTTTTTGTGGCAGGTAGCTGATGTAATAAGGAGTAACTTAGGCTACTTTTATTTTAGCAAAAAAAAAAAATTCAAGATCCTGTTGTCCATGCGAACGAAGTCGCGGGCACAGCTAGTCTTTTCATAAACTTGTTGCTCATACAAATGGTTTCCAAATGACTTGCATTCTCAATGATCCTACCTTCTACAATTCACTACTTACCCGCTAACTTGCAAATGAAATGGTTCAACAGTTACTCAGTACACGAGGTGGCACAGTCACTGCAATTGTATTGTTCTCTTTTTTTTATTACTCTTTTATGTTGTGGTATATTGCTAAAAAAAGTCAGTGACATTACTATTTTTATTTGAAAGTTTTGTATTGCAAGCATGTTTTCTTTTAGTATTATCATTAAGTATTGCCTCGTTACAATAACATAGCTTCCGAGTACTCCGACATGATCTTAATTTTTTTTTACTACCAGTACTACCAGTATTTTAATATGTTGTAGTTTCATGCAAATCTGTTCAGCTGTTTAGACGTGAAGAAGTAATAAACAGACAAAGTTACTTTTCCATTTATTGCTATAGATATTAAAAAAAATTCTAAAGTTTTAGAAGTTGAATGGCTGCTGTGTTTTACATTGCAACCGTGTGGCAAATAAATAAGTTTGTTCAAAAAATCACATTTGGCAATTATTTCAATACTTAATTATTGTCAAGTTTGATTTGTTGAACGAACTATCAAACGCTTGTCGTTTCACTTCCGAATAACCAAATTATGATATCACGTTTGATCGAAATCCGTTAAGTCGTTTGATTGTGAAGAAGTATTAATGAACATACAATTATACACACAAACTTTCTCCTTTATGGATAGATATAAAAAAAACTGGACAAGTGCGAGTCGGGCTCGCGCACTGAGGGTTCCGTGCAAACTACCATTCCCGAATGGAGCCTCGAAGATTTTTCCGAATAGCAAAAAAATTTTTTTTTATTTCTGCCAGAAACAGTTTTATTAATTTCTACATATTTAGTGCGAGAATATTAAGTGCGAGTTGGACTCGCGTATTGAGGATTACGGAACCCTCAGTAAGTTTGTACGAACAAACTTACCTATGAAAACAGTTCAATTCCTGAATTGAGTTACGAATTTTTTTTTAAATCGCAAAAAAGTTTTTTTTTGTGACGTACCTTTATATTTAGTTTTCAGATTTTTTCCAATATTTCTGCTATGAGATCTCGTTTCATGCCAAATTTCAAGATTCCAAGTCAACAGCAAGTACCCTACGAATTTTGATTCCCTTGAGTGTCGAAAAATATACTTGGACATTTGGAACGCATTGTACGTTTTTTGCGACATAAACGGCTATACATATATCTTTTATTTTCGTTAACTTAGAAGTTCGATTTTCAACTATTTTTATATATCTGTAAGTAAATGGCATAATATTTAATCAAGTGTACATTCTTCTGACAACTTTATATTTATTCCAATTATTACATAGTCGTACTGATTCAATTACATACTTTTATGATTGTTTTTTTTTTATTGTACCTTTGTTGATTTTCTCTTGCTGGCTTAACAATCTCGTCTGTCCGTGTTATTTAAGCGCATAGATGAATGCGCACTCAAACTTCACTCTTATGTTACTACTCACTAAAACTCAACATTTCAACAAATCAATTCACACAATAACATATTTATGCAAACAAATCGGTTGGGTAGGTCAGGAATCTTGTTTTTTACTTAATTATTAACGTAAATTTATCTTGCCGCTGTTATTGTTATCCATCGATCAGCCATCTTTTTTTTTACTACGGAGCGGACCATAGAGGTTGTACAGTCTCAAAATGTGACTATGTGACTGCGCATCATTGACAATTCTAGTTTCATTGATCGATTATAATAATCGACTAGTTCAATGTTTTTTTGCCAATTTGTGTTTTGTTGTTTTTAATGGTTTTTTGTTATTTATGTTTTTATTTTGTTTATTCTGTGATTGTAAGTATGTTAGAACATGTAAATTTGCTGAGCACTGGCCGTTTTGCGCGGATGTAACGTATATCCTACTTACGTGCTACTTTAAGTCGATACTGTTAAATTTGTTTTATTTTAAGGTTAAGGGAATAAGTTATAGTTACAAGTAGGTACAGTATCGCTCTTCGAAAGAAAACGTGCTAATGTAAACCTATTAACAACACGCGTAATGTTCATAACACGTTGCACGGCTCGGACACGGTAATAATATCATACAGTCAGTTTTGTAACTCGGCCGTATCTTTGAAACAAATGCCTACCTACAGCCGCGCGGTACGTAAACATGCGATAGGGCTGCCCGCCTCCAGCATTATATTTACATTTCCCTACTTTGTGATTCCATTTAGTTATGTGATTGTAAATATACTTTATTGAAATTTTAAATGCGTGTCTTGGCAAGTGGGGCCCGTTACTGACTGGGGCACATAGGACCGGTTTACCCTAAAAGATGTTCCCACTTTTTGGAATAAACAAATAAAATACTTTGTGAATTGAATAGGAAGTTTTCAATAAAAATGCGTGTTGTTTTTTGCCAATTAGCTACGGAACCCTAAAAACGGTTTTTAGTGGTATATGTTGTTATAGCAGCAGCAGAAATGAGAAAATTTCAACTATCTAGTGATAGACAGACGGTCAAATTTATTTTTTCTAGTATTATTCATACTACAAAAATTTTTTTTCATCATCATTGCTCTTATTCGGAAACCGTGGCTGGCTAATACTAACACGGTGTCTGGACTGGGCTCTGCAGGTAAGGTCGTACACCATATCGGTGGAGTCAAACCAAGAGCGTGTATACTTTTCAATAATAATATAGATTTCTTATGCATACAAGGCCTGTGCAGCGATGACCTGATTGCAGCTTATGTTAATGCCAGGCTGATAGCCAATTGGCATGTCAGTGATGAACCATCTATGTCTGATCATCAACTTATTAAATTCGCACTGAATACATCCAACATTTGCGAAACCATCACTTTTAGCGATGCGAAAGCCACGGGCTGGTACTTGTACAGATGAACGCTCCCCTGAAACATTGGATTATGCTGTTGCTCAAGTTACTGAATCTATTACAGCCTCTTACGAAGAGAGCTGCCCTTTAAGAACTGTGAGGGATAAAAAAGTGACATGGTAGAACAAAAAGCTCGATGTTTTAAGGGAAGAATCACGTAGGTTGTTTACTAAGACTAAATCGACTGACGACTGGGATCGGTATCAGAAAGCTTTAACTACCTATAACAAGGAAATCCGAAAGGCGAAAAGACTTTCATGGAGGAAGTTCTGCGAGGAGATTACTAAAGTCCCTCAAGGAGCCAGAATTCACAGTCTTATCCAAATCGCATACAAATCAACTGGAATTCTTAAAGAAACCAGACGGTGCCTTCACTGTATCAGCGGAAGAAACCTTGAAACTTCTGGCGTCTATACATTTCCCTGGATCGGTGATGGCACTAGACATCATCGTACAAAATACTCCTCATATCCGCCGCTCCAGGCCTTCAAATGAAGACTGGAGAAGAGCGGCGTATTTTAGACAGAACAAGGTAGAATTTATAATTATATAGACTCTCATTCAAGCCGATTAAATCTGCAGGTGATGATGATATCTTATTTTTTTATTATTATTTTTTATTTTTATTTGGGTGGCTTACAGCTGACAATACAAGATAAACGACTACAAGATACGATTTACAAGCCTCCACATATAGTATGGATGGAAGTATTGTGGGAAGTTACAGTTAGGAAGTAATTGAGATATACAAAGTTTGGTAGCAAGATAATATAGAAGACAATAATGTAATGAAATTACAAAACATTGCTTTTGGATATAACAATATTTATGGATGCTAAGCTGCTTGTAAAAAGATCAACTGAGGTGTGTTCTTTGACTAAATTGTTAAACGCTTTTGCTGCGCGAATCAAGTAAGAGTTACCACGGTAGACTGTGCGTAAATGAGGAGAGCGAAGAAGATTTCTAATCCGACGGTGCCGAGGGGGGGACATTCAGGGATAGCTTTGACAATAATTCAGGGCAATCTTGATAGATTAGAGCGTGCCATTTTGATTAGAAAGCGAATATCATATATATTTTTGCGAGTTACAAGGGGTAGCAAGTGGAGTCGAGTGCAACTTTCATTGGGGATTTTGAACTTGTTCAAGTACCTCGTGAATCTCCGTTGTATTCGTTCCAACCGGTCGGATTGAACAGCATAATTTGGGTTCCAAATTTGACTACCGTATTCAAGGTGACTGCGGACGTAAGTACAGTAAAGAATATTTAGGGTTTTCATATTTTTAAACGAACTGGAATTACGGATAAAGAATCCCAGAGCTTTGGCAGCTTTTTTGGCGATACGATCGTAATGACATTCGTAGGAGAGCTTATTGTTGATAAGAATACCGAGATCTCTGATAGCGTTAGTTCGCGATAACGGCTGATTCTCGATCGAGTAGTATCTTCCCAGCTGTCCTGTAGCAAGGGAAGACTATACTCATCCCTATTTTAATCTAAATCTTCAGAGCAAGCTTTGCATGGGGATATATACCAGAGAAATGGACTATGGTTAAAGTCTGTTTTATCCCAAAGGCAGAAGCAGGCAGGTAAGAAGGACTACTCTCAACAAAAGTCCTTCAGACCAATAAACCTTACCTCCTTCCTATTCAATAGTATGGAAAAGGTTATTGACGGATGCATCAGGGATGGACCATTAAGGGATAACCCTCTGCATCCGAAGCAACATGCTTACCAAAAAGGAAAATCTACAGAAACTGCTCTGTTAGAACTATCAGACAGGATCGAAAGGGCCTTGGAAGTTAAACAGACAGCCCTATGTGCTTTCCTTGATATTGAAGGAGCTTTCGACAACGTCACCATAGACGCCCTTTCTAAGGGAATGAAGGCGAAAGGGATTAACGAAACAACTACTCGTTGGATCAAATCAGATTAGATCATGCTCCTCAACAGAACTATCAGTGTTACCTTACACGGAACTACAAAGAGCTTCAAACAACTAAACAACTTCGACCTATGCTAGTAAACGAGGTACGACAGGAAATACTGTCTCTGTCTTACACCAGGTCAGAGGGTTCGAAATCATAAAAGCTTGTTGTAACGAACTAACTAGTATTCTCACTCATTTAACAAATATGTCTTTTTCCCATGGAACCTTTCCTGACAAATTAAAACTTTCCATAATTAAGTCTTTATTCAAGAAAGGAGACAAATGTGACATCAATAATTACCGACCTGTTACTTTGATACCCATCTTGTCTAAAATTTATGAAAAATGTATGTATAAAAGATTTATTAATTTCTTTAGTAAATTTAAAATTATTAGTGACAAGCAGTTTGGATTCCAAAGGAACAAATCCACATCATTAGTTAGTTATTCTCTAATGCAAGCAATATTATCGAATATAAATAATAATTTTCTGACTACCGGTCTTATCTTTGATCTATCGAAACCATTCGATCTAGTTTCTCACGACATTCTGCTGCAAAAATTAGAAGCTAATGGGATTAGAGGACCGGTACTCCAGTGGTTATTGTCCTATTTAAGTGATAGAAAGCATTGTGTCATTATAAATAAAATAAAATGTAAATAATGACATAATATCCTACTCATCAGAATATAGGCATAATAAATATGGCGTTCCACAAGGAAGCGTCCTGGGCCCAATATTATTTCTCATTTATATAAATGACATCATAGAAATAACTAACCACAAATGCATATTATTTGCCGATGACATATCTTTTATGGATCACGAGATTGACATTAATAATACAATTGACAAATTACTTCATTGGCTTGACATTAACCATTTAAGAATAAATTTAGACAAATCAGTTTACATTCAATTCAACCAATCAAATAATAATAATGACATCAAACTCAATATTGATAAAATCAAACAAGTAACGCACACAAGATTTTTGGGTGTAGTTATAGATAAAGATATTAACTGGAAAGAACACATAGACAATGTTAGTACTAAAATCAATAAATTTGTATACTGAGGTGTAGTTAGTTTATATTATACTTATAAGATATTTAATGAGGTATATTTTATAATAAAGGCAGTATATTACCAGCAAGCACTCATTTCACTCGTCTCCCAACACACCACCTTACATATCGACCGTGACAGTAACAGGAGAACCTGTAAGCCTGCGCGTGTAAGCATCCGTGTATGGACTGGATCATATTGTGGCAAATATAAATGACAGAGTGTACTTTGGGTAACGTGGAATATTCCGTTGTAATGCGTGATACATATTCGACGTGTAAAATTTTGTTAAACTTTCATCAGTTTGAAAATGGGTGGTTCAAATTCTAAGGAAGAGGTGGTGATAGCACAAACTGCTGGAGTCGGTACGAATCATATCCGCGTGCAACAGATGCATGAGACTACCAACACGATTCTCGTCGTTATTTGTACAATTCTGGCGATTGGTATGATACTGATTTTTTATAATTTTTGTACAAACGATGCCATGCTAAACAAATTGAGCGAAAATTGGACCAGATGACCTTGAGAAAGTACTCCAGTCTGCTTAAGAGAGCCCAAGCTCAGATGGCTCCTCAGCAACCACAGTCAACTAAGCCAGAGCTCATCGTGTAACATCGTCAGGAGCTAAAGATGCGTATTATATCCACGAGTGTATAGTGCGTGTGTTAAAAGTGCCGCGAAAATATTGGTATCTTTATTTATCTAAGCAGAGTGCGCATTCACGAGTGTTTTTTTTTCGCTCCTACTTTGTTTCCTTCCCCTATTAGTATAAGTAAGTGACCGGAAAGAAATGTAAGTAGAATATAGTTTAATGCATAAAATATACTGTGTAGTTAGTATGACTCTCTATGAATTTTAATCATTTTAAGTATTCTTCAAGTGAAGATAATCAATACTTGTATTTTCCACGTACCAGTTATTTTAATATATTAATAAAAAATTGTATCGATATGTTATGGCAGAAGTACTAGCTCTTTTACTAGATGATTTAAAAGCAATAAGAGATTATTTGATAAAAATCGGTCCAAGCTGCAGAGTAGGTAAAATATTAATTACAAATAGAGAGATTGCACAAAGTTTATTAGCTAAATATAATAAGTATTTATAACATGTAGGTGAGTCCAAGTTAGCTAAACCATTAACACAGGAGACAGCATTAATTAACAAAATTTGTGAACAATTTAATAACTTGTATTCAGAAGTACTTTTATTGTGTACCGAGAAAGTTAAGGAGGGAGAACCCTCTCATAGTAAAATGGCAGAGGAAACTTTTAATTTAAAAATTGCATTGAGCCTTCTCATTGAAAGCATAGAGTATTATGAATCTATATTAACTCATCGAATGCCGTAATTAGAGACACAATAGAAAGACAATTGCTTATGTCGAACTGTGTAACTTAAGACATTCAAAAGGTTAAGTAAAAACGACAGATGTAAACAAAAATTAATACAATTTATTTTAAAAAATAGATTATCACAGCAAGCAAAGTTAAAGATGTTGCAAAGATATGCTAGTGTTAAGGAGCTTATAGGAGATATGCGAAAACTATTACTGCCACAACAGAGTTTCACAGCGTTACAGATTAGATTGCAGCAATGCCGCCAGAATAATAAAACAGTGTCTGACTTTGAAAAAGAAATATCAGAAATATTTGTGGAATTGACGATTTCGAAGGCCAGTGGAAATTCAGATAATTATAATGTTTTAAGACCCTTAAATGAAAAAAACAGCGATAAAAAGATTCGCTAACGGCCTACAAGATCGTCGTTAAAAACGATCGTGGGTGCTCGTAATTTTTCTACTTTGACAGAAGCCATACAGGCGGCAGTAGACGAAGAGATGTCTTCGAGTAGTACCGAGGAATTTGTGGGTATGTACCAACAATCTTATTATTCGTCTAGGAGAGGTCGTCGAGGATATAGAACTCAACAGAACTCTGGTCCTAGAGGATTCATGCAAAACGCATATGCCCATCAACAGGCGCAGGGACCGCTTCCTCCACATGCAAGCCAACAGCGAGATCAGTAGTCACAGGTACCGTTATCTTCCAACAATTACCGTGGTAATTATTATGTTAATAATCGTTTCCGTGCTAGAGGTAGGCAGAACAGAACTCGTTGCTTTAGATCACAGAACAACTTAAATATCTAGTTAAGCGACTATGACAATACAAATAAATGAATAGTTCTGAATAGTTATGTTGAAAATGGTATCATCGAAGTGACCTGATGATAGTGATGGAGCTGGAAGATAGGCACCGAAACTCCGTAACTAATCAATCAATTTTAGCAGTGTTTGGGCTTATTAGAATTGTCATGAGATGCACTTTGGCTATATTACTAATGAACTGATCTGATGATGATGATGGAACTGGAAGATAGGTACAATGTAACAATGTATCCTACCCGTGTTTGGGTTTTTTAGAAATGTCATGAGATGCACTTTGGCTATAAGGTACTATCGAAGTGATCTGATGATGGAGCCGGAAGGTGGAAGGAGACACGGGAACTTCATAAGAAAATGATGTATTCTAGCAGGGGTTAATTGGAATTGTCATGAGAAAAAGGTACTCTGGCTGTAAGTGTATTGCAACTAAAAAGTGTGAAATAAAAAACTTTTTATAAAAAAAAGGAACCGACTTCACTAAAAAAAAACTAAAACGATCAAAATAATTTTAATTTTGGAAGTCGGTGTTAAATAAAGAACAAACAATAACGAAAAGCACCGACTTCCGAAATTAAAATTATTTTGATCGTTTTAGTTTTTTTACCGGTAGGTACGCAAGTTTTTGAGTTTTAAAAGAATTTTCACCAAGTAAAATTGCTCAAATTAGCAATAGCAAATGTTATTCTTTTTAAGGTGGCAAATCATCCAATGACTTCCCTCTCTCTCTAAGGTGGTGCAGGGAGGGGGGGAATGTCAGACTTTTACTGACTAAAACAACAAGTTTCTTTTTCAGAACGGCTCTAGCGCGCATCGGCGCTACGCTGGGCGCCTACGGTTGCTGACATCGTTTTGAAGACCACCCGGATAGTGCTCCATGGCCCCAACTCGTCGGACGGTTAGGTACCGAAGGGCAGGACGACGAGCTGACATGATGATATTTCTATATAAACTCAAAATGTACGTAAAGACTGTCTCTAAAAACCGTCACGACTTCCCGATATTTGGACATGGAGAAGAAGCGGTGCAACAAATTCCCCAACACACCTGTCGGTTAAGTTTGCAGAACTTTAATTTAAGCTAGTTTTAAAATGATTATCTCTACGCCCATGATAAGACTTTGGCCATATTTAAAATATGTCAGCGATTGATACAGACAGATGAAACCTAAAACATAATTTTTCTCTTCATTACCCTAAAGTTAACTGGAAAAAAAATGCCCAGTGAGGTTCGTTAATCACGTGATATTTTTTAGCAACTTTTTAATCCGTTCCCTCTGGATCGCGAGGGGGTATGGGATTTGAAAAGTACGTGACAGATACGTAGTGAGGTTTCTTCACCAAAGTCACAGACTTGTTGACAACTGGCAAAACCGAGCCGGGTGGCTGTCGCGGCGACCGGAAAAACGTTACATGGGATCAGCAAGTTAAGGTCATTTGTCGTTTTTCAGTTTAGGAATCGCAAGATCAACAAAGAAATAAACGTCATATGTACTACGTTGTGTACCTACGTCACCATAGTGATAAAACGCAAAGGGAAACTGAAAGGAAGGTTTTAGTCAGTAAAAGTCTGTCACGCTTGACACGCTCAACCCAGAGTCATTCATGACTTCTCCAGTCATGAATGACTGAACCTAGGATGACATTCCACTTCAAAAAATAAGGCCTTTTAAACCTTACGCGAATAGGTAATGGACGATCCCAAAGCGTACAGGCATACTTTGGTTTAGCATTGTTAATTTGTGCATAAAGATAAAAAAAAATCCTTGCACCAAGAGGGTCTCTCATCAACCACATGGCCTATGATTTTCTGATTCTGGGTTGAAGGACAAACATAACTTTGTAGTTCGAAAAAGCTCAGCGTTCTAAACATATACCTACGTTATACAATAACTAGTATAATTCTCTGAGAAAGAGAAGGAGTTAGGGCCTGTCCGCGCAGCGGTATTTCACCGAGCGGTTTTTTTTTCGTTATTCTATAACACATTGAATCTTATGGAAGTTTCCGCACAGGTGATAAAAAAAACGCACGATAAAAAATTCTGTGATTTCTTGCAGATTTGACGCGGTGCGGTGTGGAAATCAATCCGCGCGAATATTTTCCGCGCGCTGAAATACCGCTGTGCGGACAGGCCCTTTATATATTAAATAACATACAATGAAACTGTGCGAGGACTGACATTCCACCGTTCCCAGGTCTTCGCAACCAAATTAATGTTTTTCTCAAGGATTGCTATTCTAGATGGCAAAAAAAATATTTGTGATTATAAAATTGTGACTAGGTAGGTAGTTTTAAAATAGAAGAATTTTTTCCTGAAACCTTATGATCAGAATTTTATTTTCTTTAAATTTAAAACCGATACTAAAAGCCGACAAATATTGCAGAATATGTAGTTATACTGATAAGTTTTGAAAGTAAATTGATAATATTTCTGTTAAGCTGTGATAATTTATCCGTCTGACTTAGAATTAAAGAACAAACTTTGACTTACCCCAGGAAAAAGAATGTACCAGCCCAACGAATAGTAATAATATCAACGTTAAAACACGCGTGCAATGCATTTTCTTCTTCAGGCAAAGTTGTTCCAGCAGATGAGACGTCTACTCCCGGTCACAGCACGGAGAATATTAAAGAAAAGTGTTGGTTAGTACCTTGTAGTCATTTCCGTCACGTCGCGGGTAAAACCTATAAAAAAATGTGGGCAAAATAAAGATAAAACATTTTATCTTTATTTTATTCCGAACACTCATATGCTTATCACTTGTTTCCGTCAAAAAATAAAATTTACTGTATTTTTTTCGCTATAACGTAACACAGGAAGTAGGTACACGATAAAACAATTATCGTGTAGGTACCTACTTCCTGTGTTACTTCCTTAGTTTGCAAATTTGATTTAAACAATTTAAACATAATTTATTATTAATATAGTAATAAACTAAGTTAACTAAGTAAGTGGGTTCTATTGCACGACATGGTCTGGCTGTATGCTTAGTTTCATCCAAAACTTTCTGTCATGAAGACGTCAAGAGGCCTCACTTGCGTTAATGTACATGAACAAAAATACTCTCATTCGCAATTTAAGTCTTAAAGTCTGTTACGATGACATTTCGTATATACATTGTGAGAATACAGGAATAGCGGGAGAGTGTTAAATCGAAGATTACTTAAAAATTCCTTCTTAAAATAAGCGATACAGAAATAAACATAAGGTACCATGAATACCGAAAAAAAATCTATTTTCTAGAAATGTACATTGATGCAAGCGAAGCCGTGAGCAAAAGACTGATAAAGTACCGTCATGAGCCTCTTAGATATAAAACTCCAAGGTAATACTGATCAAACCCTCTAAGAGTAATAAGTACAATAATAAAAAAAATTCAAAAAACTTTTCGGTACCACCAGTTATATACCTATATACGATAGAATTATCACACTAACGTTAGGGGCAGCTCACACCGAGACGCAATGCGACGCGACGGCGTCATGGAAGTGGCCAGTTATTTTGCACTGCATAGCGCGGGGTAAAACGCATCATAGGTAACGGCGTAAGGTGCAATGTGAAGCAGCAGGTGAATAAAACAAACAAAAAAATGTAAGTACAAAAATCACTGCTACCGTCACCGCTGAAGATTTCTTTTATCTGGATGCTGCGTCAGGTCATGCTTTCCATAAAAAAAGCATTGTTATTGGAAGTGAACCAACTTGTGAAGATTAAACTCCGAGGGATGAGAGGAAATGGTTCTTACGCAACTTGCAAGATCTGGTCTGAACAAACTAACATACACACTACGCAAATAAATTTAAAACTTGCAAAATGTATGGCACTGCATGTTGCGATTTTTTCTGTTGTAGAATTCTCATAGAAATGTGTACCTTTTAGAGTAGTAAATAAAGTTCTATTTCATATGGCTATCTTCAAAAGCGCGCAGCTTCATACGGCGTCGCTTCTCGGTGTGGGACAACCCTAATAATACCATAATTGTACGGAAACTGAAATCCGATAAAATGGCTCCAACTAATTCAGTCTGAGATAAGAGTGTTATTTGGGATTTTGTAGCAATTCTGGTATTAAAACAAGATTTTAAGGTTCGAACCTTTTTGGTGGGAAAATCATCAATGACAGCCCCGCTCTTAGGTGGAGCGGGAGATAGTGTCAGACTCTTACTGACTAAAAACCCACCCCGTTCCTTCAAGCCTTCACACCGGGGTTCGAGCTGTCTTTCGAAACTAACCCTGGCCCCGGTAAGGTTCGAACCTTTAGCACGCCACAATTACGGCGGTATATATCTTTTAGGAGTGGTTGTAAAGACGCTAAGGCATCTTCACTTTCCGCCTGATACACATATAGTTAGTGATAGCGTGACGAGTGACAACACAGAATGGAAGAAAAAAACGTGTTGCGCGGACCCCAAATAAAACGGGACTAGGGCAGGAACACATATTCACCGGTCATAGGTGTTTCAGGAAGTATCTGTTTTGGATTCGTAGAGAAGAAACGTCCAGGTGTCAATATTATGTTAATCACTCAAAAGACATGGTGGACCATGCGGAGGAAGTCTGCCCCACTTGGGTGGAGGACTGGGTGTCCTCGTGGAGGTGATTGTTGGCGGCGATCTCTAGCGCCTGGTCTTGGTGCAGGCGGCTGATAGTGGTGGTGGTGGTGGTAAGGAGCGAGAAGGATAGGAAGCAGTCAGTTCCTGCGAAGTAGTAATGCAAGCGAAGGTGGTGGCGAATATCATGAAGGAGAGGAAATCCTTATGCCTCAGCTGTCGTCGTGAGTCGTATGGACAAAACGAGCAAAATGAACCGGGCCTACTTGGGCCACCGCTTGCTAGGGCTGCGGGATTGCAAAGAGTTAGTTACCAGAGCCCTGGAGCGCGTAGGACAACTGCAGGGACACACGTTGGTTGTAGTCAGTAGAAGTCTGCCACACACAAGCCATACATAAGTTTGTTTTATGTCCGTCTGTCACAGCCTCCGAATTTATTGGACGGATTGGATTCAAATTATATGCCCACGACTTCGTTCACGTGGACTACAGGATTTTGAATTCATTATTTCTAAAATAAAAGTAGCATAAGTTACTCCTTATTACATCAGCTACCTGCCAATAAAAGTCCCGTCAAAATCGGTCCAGTCATTTCAGAGGGTGTACTATGCCGAATCGAATGCCAAATAGTCGAACATCAATTAATCGAACACCTAAATACTCGATCGTTCATAATATCGAATAATATAATAATATATTTAATATAATATTTCACAACTACCACACAACGCCATCTAGTCCCAAGCTAAGCAGAGCTTGTGTTATGGGTGCTAGACAACTGATAAACATACTTATATATTTCTAAATACATACATAATAATTATAGATAAATTACACCCAGACACAGAAGAAATGATTATGCTCATCACACAAACATTGGTCCTGGGTGGGAATCGAACCCACGACCTCCGGCATAGCAGTCAGGGTCACTAACCACTAAACCAACAGGCCAGTCAATCAATGAATGAATGAAATGAATGATGAATGAGTGTTCGATTTATTAACCTTTCCGTATTATGAACGTTCGATTATTTAGGTGTTCGATTTAAAGTGTTCGATTAATTGATGTTCGACTATTTGGCATTCGATTCGGCATAGTACACCCCATTTCAGAGATTAGCCAGAACAAACAGACAGACAGACAAAAATTGTAAAAATTGTTATTTTGGTGTATGTACTGTATTTAGATTCATACGCATTTAGTAAAAAGCGCTTATTTCAGTATTACAAACAGACACTCCAATTTTATTTATATATGTATGTATAGATGCACGCGACTGCGTTCGTGTGGACTACAGGATTTTGAATTCTTTTTTTCTAAAATAAAAGTAGCCTAAGTTACTCCTTATTACATCAGCTACCTGACAAAAGACAAAAGGTCCAGCCATTTCAGAGATTAGTTGAAACATGTATATATATATGTTGGTGTATGTACCGTATATCCTACTAATATTATACTCGTAAATATGAAAGTTTATATGTATGGATTTATGGATGTTTGTTACTCTTTCACGCAAAAACTACTGAACGGATTTCGATGAAACTTTGTACACGGCTAGACCATGTCCTAGAATAACGCATAGGATACTTTTTATCCTGGGATAAACACCAAACTCGGGCACCAAAGGAGATGTAGCACAAATTTTAATATAACGTAGAAAAGAGTCAGTAGACGTAGAGTCGGCGAGGTCAAAAAAAATGTTTAAGTTCTTATATAACTAGATATGTAGACTTCCTAATGAGTAGGGTAATCTGCAGACTAATGGCCAAGCATACCGTATGATTGGCCATTAGTCTGCAGATTACAATACTGATTCTTTGTTCGACTAAAACACGTGAATTGCAATTATGAAATTTAAATTTCTAATAAATCTAAAGTTTGGTACCCCGACAAGGATAGGTTAGCTTTCGTGGTTTTTTTCATAACCACCTAGAAATACATGAAGTGGAGATATTTGCTACTTTTAGTGAAATTTCACACTTGTGAACATATAAAAATCAAACATGAGAATTTTACGTGAAGTTATGTCATTATTTTGGGAGCTTTAAAGCTTCTGTAAAACAATACGGCCCAAGGAATCAAAGGAAAGGCGACTTGATTTTAAAGATATTGCCTAAAATATACGTAAAAATGAGCTTGGAGAATTTACGTGAAGTAATGATTTTATGTACCTTGATTACATGATACCTGAAAATTGGTCGTCTAAGCAAACTAGCAGGTAGGCATGCGTTCTTAGTACATACTAACAGTACTCAATCGTCCACATTTCGTTCCTCAGAAAATACGTGACGTCTGGCGGCCCTGGGATCTTACTCTAATACAGTAAACATCAACACATGACCGGTGAGTTTATAAGAATTTCGTGTTTACAAAACAGTTTTCAGATATTTTACTATACTTGTGCTATGCCTATGAGACTTTGCTTCATGCCAAATTTCAGGATTCAAGGTCAACGGGTAGTAATTTAGATTCCTTTGCGAGTGTCAAAATACACGTTTTTTGCAACATAAGCGGCCGTATCTTTTTTTTTTCGATATTTAGAAATTTGATTGTTTGAAGGACTGCAGATGTGAGTATATGGTTTTAATTTCAACTCGATACCTCCACGCGCTCTTGAGACAAAAGGTCTTAAAAGACAGATAGACTGACAGACAGACAGACCGACGGACAACAAAGCCACTATAAGGGAAGGGTTCCGTTTTTTCCTTTTGAGGTACGGAACCCTAAAAACTCTAAAAAGTACAAATTAACTTTTCTTTCGGAAGTCGTTGTTTCTATATATAGTATAGTTTCTAATAGTTTTGTCTCTTCGTTATTTACTAACTTCCGAAATAAATTTTATATTGCATTTTTTTGTATTTTTTCATCAGTGAAATGGGTTGCATTTTTTTTTGTAAATAAAAAAAAGTATTCTACAGCTAAAAAGTACCCATCAGTCAAACTTAAAGTGTGCAAGTTCCATATTAAGGTACTTATAGAATTCAATCAATAAAACATTGCATGAAAATTCCAATAATCCAAGGCAAGTTTTTGTGCCCACCTTCCATCATCAGATTAGCTCGGTACCTTATACGGTACCATGGCTATAGCCAGAGTACATCTCATAACAATTCTAATAATCCCAAACACGGTTAGATTACACTGACAGAGTGCCGGTGCCTACCTTCCGGCTTCATCATCGGATCAGTTTGATGTATCCCCTTCCCTTTTTTTCTTCAGTCAGTCATCGACTACATTTCATGTATGAACAAAGCAATTTTACTTGTTACGACAGTTCTTATGTGAACCCATGAAGAGTTCTGTTCCATATCTTCAAAGTTCATCGTCAGATCATAACAATATTTCTATGGGACCAACTCGAAAACATAACATTTCAATAAGAAAAAAAAGACGGGTTGCACTCCGGGAGTGCCGGCAGAAGTGAAAACTTGATTATTAACGTTGAGCATGTTTGATATTTTGGAATGGTTAGGGAATAATTTTGCACCAATTGCTTTATCAGTATAAAAGTACTATCATTTATGTGGTAGAATACAATATTCATTTATTGCGCTATCGTACACAAACATGACAATTTATATTACATTAAAAATTTAACACTTTAAAACTATTACAATTATTTTACATTAAAAAGTTTATCTCTCCGAAAAACTACTGAGGTGTCAAGGGACACCCGGATGGAACGAAGTTCCGTTCTGGGTTGCTTTCTATAAGAGAGAGAAAGAGAGAAAGACAGAGAAACATGCGCACGCCGCACGGCTTACAATAGCTTACTATAGAAAAAGTGTCGTTACAACTTTTCGTGAGATTTTTTTCCGTCTAGCCAATACAATATAACTAAAAAATACTATCCTATTTTATGTACATTTTGACAGCACTATTTCAACATCTTCGAAACCATGAAAACGACACTCATGACGAAAAAGTTGATAATTTCTGACATCCGCCATCTTAGATTTACATTTTGACAGCACTATCGGCTTCAACAACCTCGAAAACCATGAAAAAGACACCCATATCGAAAAAGTTGATAATTTATTGCAGCCACCATCTTAGATTTAAATTTTGACAGTACTATCGGTTTCAACACCCTCGAAAACCACGAAAACGACACCCATGAGGAGAAAGTTGATAATTTCTTGCAGCCGCCATCTTGGATTTACATTTTGACAATACTATCGGTTTCAACAGCCTTGAAAACCATGAAAACGACACCCATGACGAAAAATTTAATAATTTTTTGCAGCCGCCATCTTGGATTTATATTTTGACAGTACTATCGGTTTCAACACCCTCGAAAACCATGAAAACGACACCCATGACGGAAAAGTTAACAATTTCTTGCAGCCGCCATCTTGGATTTACATTTTGACAGTACTATCGGTTTCAACACCCTCGAAAACCACGAAAACGACACCCATGACGAAAAAGTTGATAATTTCTTGCAGCCGCCATCTTGGATTTACATTTTGACAGTACCATCGGTTTCCACGCCCTCGAAAACCATGAAAACGACACCCATGACGGAAAATTTGATAATTTCTTGCAGCCACCATCTTGGATTTATATTTTGACAGTACCATCGGTTTCAACACCCTCGAAAACCACGAAAACGACACCCATGGCGAAAAAGTTGATAATTTCTTGCAGCCACCATCTTGGATTTACATTTTGACAGTACCATCGGTTTCCACGCCCTCGAAAACCTTGAAAACGACACCCATGACGGAAAATTTGATAATTTCTTGCAGCCACCATCTTGGATTTATATTTTGACAGTACTATCGGTTTCAACACCCTCGAAAACCATGAAAACGACACCCATGACGGAAAAGTTAACAATTTCTTGCAGCCGCCACCTTGGATTTACATTTTGACAGTACTATCGGTTTCAACACCCTCGAAAACCGCGAAAACGACACCCATGACGAAAAAGTTGATAATTTCTTGCAGCCGCCATCTTGGATTTACATTTTGACAGTACCATCGATTTCCACGCCCTCGAAAACCATGAAAACGACACCCATGACGAAAAATTTGATAATTTCTTGCAGCCGCCATCTTGGATTTACATTTTGACAGTACCATCGTTTTCCACGCCCTCGAAAACCATGAAAACGATACCCATGACGGAAAATTTGATAATTTCTTGCAGCCACCATCTTGGATTTATATTTTGACAGTACCATCGGTTTCAACACCCTCGAAAACCACGAAAACGACACCCATGGCGAAAAAGTTGATAATTTCTTGCAGCCGCCATCTTGGATTTACATTTTGACAGTACCATCGGTTTCCACGCCCTCGAAAACCATGAAAACGACACCCATGACGAAAAATTTGATAATTTCTTGCAGCCGCCATCTTGGATATACATTTTGACAGTACCATCGGTTTCCACGCCCTCGAAAACCATGAAAACGACACCCATGACGGAAAATTTGATAATTTCTTGCAGCCACCATCTTGGATTTATATTTTGACAGTACCATCGGTTTCAACACCCTCGAAAACCACGAAAACGACACCCATGGCGAAAAAGTTGATAATTTCTTGCAGCCGCCATCTTGGATTTACATTTTGACAGTACTATCGGTTTCAACACCCTCGAAAACCACGAAAACGACACCCATGACGAAAAAGTTGATAATTTCTTGCAGCCGCCATCTTGGATTTACATTTTGACAGTACTATCGGTTTCCACGCCCTCGAAAACCATGAAAACGACACCCATGACGGAAAATTTGATAATTTCTTGCAGCCACCATCTTGGATTTATATTTTGACAGTACCATCGGTTTCAACACCCTCGAAAACCACGAAAACGACACCCATGGCGAAAAAGTTGATAATTTCTTGCAGCCGCCATCTTGGATTTACATTTTGACAGTACCATCGGTTTCCACGCCCTCGAAAACCATGAAAACGACACCCATGACGGAAAATTTGATAATTTCTTGCAGCCACCATCTTGGATTTATATTTTGACAGTACTATCGGTTTCAACACCCTCGAAAACCATGAAAACGACACCCATGACGGAAAAATTAATAATTTCTTGCAGCCGCCATCTTGGATTTACATTTTGACAGTGTTATCGGTTTCAACACCCTCGAAAACCACGAAAACGACACCCATGACGAAAAATTTGATAATTTCTTGCAGCCGCCATCTTGGATTTATATTTTGACAGTACCATCGGTTTCAACGCCCTCGAAAACCATGAAAACGACACCCATGACGAAAAAGTAGATAATTTCTAGCAGCCGCCATCTTGGATTTATATTTTGACAGTACCATCGGTTTCAACACCCTCGAAAACCATGAAAACGACACCCATGACGAAAAAGTTGATAATTTCTTGCAGCCGCCATCTTGGATTTACATTTTGACAGTACCATCGGTTTCAACACCCTCGAAAACCATGAAAAAGCCACCCATGACGAAAAAGTTGATAATTTCTTGCAGCCGCCATCTTGGATTTATATTTTGACAGTACCATCGGTTTCAACACCCTCGAAAACCATGAAAACGACACCCATGATGAAAAAGTTGATAATTTCTTGCAGCCGCCATCTTGGATTTATATTTTGACAGTACCATCGGTTTCAACACCCTCGAAAACCATGAAAACGACACCCATGACGAAAAAGTTGATAATTTCTTGCAGCCGCCATCTTGGATTTATATTTTGACAGTAAAAGTGTCGGTACAATTTTTCGTGAGAATTTTTTCCGTCTAGCCCCCTTTCACAACGCGCGATAAGGGATAGCTGTCTACTCTCCATCCGTCTTACGCTTTTTCGATCAGGTCACGTGTCCTGACGCGAGTTTAAGATTTTATACCCATTACAGAAAAAGTGCTCAACGCCGCTAAAGAAGTTTTCACTTCAAAAAAAAATTCTAATCGGTCCATAATTTTAGTGACCGAGATATATCAGTGAGCCTTTGGAGGTATGCGGAACAGAGAGTAAAGTCCCACATGCCGCCATTGAAAAGGGAGGATCCTCCGACCAGACAGGTGTTATAGTCTGGTGGGCAACTGCCCGATAGATGATTTCGGGCTGTCATGTATGTTCAAATCGCGCGGAGAACTTTGATTGCGCGATGCAGGATTTCGTACTTCCTTCGTTGTTCTTATGTGGCGCCATAGATGTCGCTACAAGCCTTATAAAAATAGTATTTTCTCTTAATCATTATAGGTACAGCTAAGGAGTGAAATTCCCTGCCAGAGTCTGTGTTTCCTGATAGCTACAACCTAGGGATCTTTAAGTCAAGAGTGAATAGATTGCTTCTAGGCAAGCGTGTTCCATCGTCGGCCACATCATCGCTTACCATCAGGTGAGATAGTGGTCAAACGCGAGCCTATCCATTACAAAAAATAAAATACATTCAGCCGAACATAAAGAAGGAGGTTCTATCAGAACCTCTTTCTTTTTGAAGTTGGTTAAAACCAATTCCGGCCAGATGTTCACGGTACTATACGCTTCAATAAATAAGTTCATTTGAAATTCACAATCAAAGTATTGCTACGTTCGATTACTTTGTGTGCTACGCCGTAGCAGCTCGTAGCGGCTCGTAGCGGCTCGTAGCGACTCGTAGCTCTACGACGCTACGACCCATTATAGAACTACTTGTACAGAAAACATTCAAGTAAATAAAACAGTTTATTAATATAACATAACATCACGCCTTCATTGCCGGCAAGAGCAAGCAGAGTTGTATAACTGTGTAGTCGTAGTGTGTTGTAGTGCGATTCTGCCGTCCGAGGCGCCTCGGCGGCCACGACGACTATATCCATGTGGAAGATGATTTATCCATTCTGCAATGTTTTGTTGGTTCTTTCTTACTAACGTTGCTTTTCATGTCTGTTGCTTTACACAAGTTTGACCAAAGATAAAGTAAGTACGGAATGTAAATAGTAATGTAACGACACTACAGCCGTCGGTCGTAGGGAACACCGGCTCCTGGCAGTTCCTACGTGTGGCACAGTCGCGCACTCCACATCACGCATACCTCGGACACTGTCTGCGCTTAATGCTCTCCTAGACAAGTACACAGATTTTGATATGTCTGCGGTAGAATGGAAGACAATACTGTCAGGATGTATGAGATGAATGTGTGACTGTGTATTATCTTTATTAAATAGGTAAGAAAAGTCCTGCACGAAATATGTCTTTTATTAATTGTAATTTAAATAATTGTTTTATATTTACCCGACTACGGCAAAGCTAAAGGAGGATTATGATTTTGACAGGCTATGTATTTATGTAATGTTCATGTGTTCCCTCATAGCTCCTAATCTACTTATCTGAACTTGACATATGAGGCATCGTTAGAACCGTCTTAATTATCCGCTGAAGATAGGCTACGTGACGTGTCACAAAACTCGATATGGCGCCCTCTAGCGGACAAAAAGGAATGTGTTAAAAATAAAAATGGAGACATATACGCCGTGTTTGGTATCACTTGATAGGGCTTCACTTGTACATTTCCATAATATAATTCAAATTTAAAGTGACGCCCTCTAGCGGACAAAAATGGTGTTTGATATCATTTGAAGGAGCTTCACTGACATTTATTTAAAAATATCATCAAAATTCAATGTGGCGCCCTCTAGTGGATAAAAAGTTTTGTGTTACAAAAAAAAATTGATAAATCCATCGTGATTGGTATAGTCTGTGCGATAAAAGAATCGTCGCGGCATAAAGTGTAAACAACATTAAAGATTTTAAGTAGCAACCCAACCCAGCCATCCATCAAATACCAAACGTCATAAAATGTTGACACCGGTTTGTTTATTATGTTATTTTGTTGTGATTTTTAATTGAAATCTTCAGAAATGTGATAAAAAATTTCACCGAGCTGCAAGGGAAATAATATTTAATATATTACAGTTTTGAAAGATAACAAATGGCAAATCACACCATTATTGATCAAAACAAAGTCACGAACTTGGGAAACATTGGTATGCTGTTTTTTTGGCACGTAACACTTTTATTTTAATCTTTTTAGACTTCCTAGGTGAACTCCTGTCCCTGTTATCTCCAAATATATATAAATTAAACGGAAATTCATTTAAACATGACGATATTTGTTCATTTTGTTTTGGTCAATATTTTCGATGGCTAGTATAAAGAGTATTGATACTTTTAATTTATAATGCGTTTCGACTAACTAAGAATATTTCTTTTCAGGCTTGAGTAAGGATACAGTAACTAAAATAAAAAAGGGCAAGTGCGAGTCGGACTCGCGCACTGAGGATTCTGTACAAATTTACCTATGAAATCAATTCTCGAATTGTGTTACGAAGATTTTTCCGAATTGCAAACATTTTTTTTTTTGTGGCGGATCTACAAATTTACCATTTTTAAGATTTTTCCCTGTACTTGTTCTATGAGACCTTGAATTATGCCAAATTTCAGAATTCTAGGTCAACGGGATTCACCCTATGAACTTTGATTCCCTTGAGTATCGAAATATACGTTTTTTTTGCGACATAAACGGCCGTATCTTTTTTTTTTCGTTAACTCAGAAGTCTGATTTTTTCACAACTTCAAAAGACCGCAGACTTGAGTGTATGGTTTTAATTTTAACTCGATACCTCCAAGCGTTCTCGAGTTAAAGGGTCTTAACAGATAAACAAACGGACAACAAAGTGATCCCAAGGATATATTTTTCGATATATCCTTGGGATCACTTATATACGAGATGGTCCCTTACAGACTAAAAATATTTTTTCGAAGCAACATTACAAATTGTGAAGTATACTTTATTTTCATAGTCATAAAGTTCATAGTTTTCATTGATTAGCAAAAGGGAAAAATGTACTGAGGAAGACAACGAGAAAGTGGTAGTGTGTCCCATTTTTACCTTTATATTTAACTAGGGTAACAATAAACTTGCTGTTAGCTACAATATTCCAGTCAGTGATAACAGACCGATCCCAGTCAAAGTGATAGAACCATTTCCGTTGGAACTGGGTAAGTAGTCGTTGGTGGAACCTACCTAGACAGGCAGTACAGCAGTTTCTTCATGCTATTTTCCTTTACCGATTCGTGTTTGCATTTAAATGTTCATCATCATTACAACAGAAAGACGCCCACTGTTCGACATAGGCCTCCCCCAGGTGTCGCTACAATTAACGGTTTGTTTGTAATAAACAAGGTAACTGGAAAAACGAGAACAGAACAAGAAAAGCCGCAGTCACACGTTATTATAGCGTTTCGTTTGGTACCTATAACGTGTGTCTACGGCTTTTATTTCAGCATCCTGAAAATCTTGTTTCATACTTTTTCAGCCTCGTTTTTATGTCGTAGTTGGGTTTTAGTTTTTTACTTTTTTTTTTCTGTTCTATTTTCTAAGAACTTATTGTTTAAAAAGTTGTTTGAATTAATTGAATACATAAATAGATAGGTACCGAAATAGCGTTTACAATTATCTATTTTATAACGTAAACAGACAGAAAAAAAGTGAAATACATAAAGTCCGTCTAATGAAAGCGTGACCTGAGAAAATGAGGTTACAACCAAAAATTTTGAATGTGGTATTATTGAAATAGTAGGAGAAAAAAGTTTTGATACTAGAGTATTTTTTGTATTTATGACAATTTTAAAATAGTTATTTAGGAACTTAAATCCTAGTCAAAAACATGTGTGTAGACTTAATTATTTGGTGGGTGTATAGTAAAGATCAATAACACACAAAATGTTAGTTATTATTCCAAATTATTTTATTTTATCTGATCTCCCAAATGTCGCCATATAATATACAAATAATATTCTTTATTTACCATTTGGCCTTCTGGCAAGAATACCAAGTGCACAACACCGCGATAGTCAAATCAAATAGTCAATATGATTTCAACTTCATCACGCCTCGCCAACACTAATAATGTGTTTCAAGATTGTTGGGTTGGAATCGATTCGTTTTAGCATAGAGAAAATTCAGATCTTTTGGGATTAGTCAAGTGGGAACATGTTTTATACTCCAGTGATTATTTCAAGAGATACGGATCGACTCGTGAGACACAAAAAGTTCAGCAGCTATCTCTCTCAAACTTGAACTAGGATTTCAGTCACTATTTCCTTCACTTTCGCGATTTTAACTTCAGTTGCAGACTTTAATGCACTACCAGACAGAGTGAGGCAAATCTTTCATTACATCTCAACTGCTTTTGAACGCATTCTACCACTCACTAGCATGTGTTTTTGATTAAGTCGATTCACCAAAAGCCTTCTTTGTTCGATGTTTTTGTCCATTATGAAATTCGAAATATGTCAGATTATCTAAAAATATAAGAAAAAAAAAATCATTATGTCCTAAATATAAGCTAATAATATTAGTCGACAAGGATCAAGATTATAACGTCATACTAACTTAAAAATTCAGAAATCGTATATAAACATTGTTGGTTTCCATTGAAAACACTTTATTTCTCTTCTTGTTTTTATTTTAATTTATTAACCATAGTGTGTAGCAGTTTTTGCACGTTACTGTTTATTGTTTTTCCCATAATTAAGCAATTATTCTTGAAAAATAAATATCTGTTTCCAAAAACTGACAATTGCAACCATAGACTTTGACGTGATTTTTTCGTCAAAACAATATTGCCAATTTAATTTAAAAAAAAACTCCAGGTTACGCTTTCAGTAGACGCACTCTACCTACTCAGCTAGAAATAATGTAAAAACAACATATAATCAATACTAACTAAAGGATTGTTTATAATAATAATAATTTCAAGCTGGCAACTCTGGATGTCAAAAGTGTTGTGTGTCGTTCAAGCAAATTTTATTATAAATTAATAATTTTCGGTACCGCAAACCCACAATTTTTTATTTCAATATCCCTACAGTAAGCAATAAACCAAATCTAAACTTCTCTTCAACAAGTAAAGGCCGAAAAATGAAAGGAAAAGAAAATATAAAATTGACTAAAGACAGATGACATTTTATGTCATACAATAATATTTTGTACTGGAATGATGATGAAATAAAACGACAACAATGCTAGAATCACTATGTTGACAAGAGCTGCTGCACGACGTGCACGCCCACCACCTCCGGCCTCGTCGCTCAGCTCCGCCTCGCCGCCGTCGGAACCCAGCCTCACTGAGAGTGCTGTGACACCGGCCGTGGCAGCTGCGTCGAGCTCGAGCGACGAGTACTACTCGCCGCCGACGACACCACCACCTACGCGTCGTCGGGGAGGACGCCGGCCGCTGGCGTGCTTAGGACCTCAAGGCCCACCGGCCTCTGATAGGGTCCCAGCTGCCGGCGAAAGTGTGCCGCGCATGCGATGGACGCAATCGACCAATGAAAACGTTATGCGCGCATACTATGGGGCTACAGAGGGAGGAAACAACCTGACCGCGTACCGTGTTCGGATGCTCTCTTTGTTTCAAGTGCTTGAGCCAGCCGTCAACGTTTCGGCACAACGACTATCGGATCAGGTGCGGGTCATCCAGCGTAATCATATGTTGGACGATACTGTACTTGATCGCCTCCGAACGGAAATGAGTGACCGTGTCATTACCGCCCCGTCGCAACCTGTGGTGCCAGTTGTGGTACCACCGCCCAGCCACATATCCTTTCACACTGACGAGGTGAGTACTGACACGGTCACAAACGTAAGTACCCAGTGCAATAATGAACTGAGGAGTGCTTTGGAGTGTACTATTCGGGAGTATCGCAACATGCCGCTTGAGTTTAGGCCGCGTTTACCTCGTTTGCCCATGCGTAATAAGAATAAGCTGGTGCCTGCTCTGGATTCGCAGTTGTCAAACTATTTTGATGACTGCGAAGATCTCACCGATACACACTCGATCATGTACTGCGCGGCCGTAGCGGCATGTCGTGTAGCTCACGTAAAATTTCCAAACAGTGACGTAGCTACACGACCAAAACCAGCTGTGCCAGCCTGGCAGTGTAGGATCGAGCGTCGTATTGGTGGGGCCAGAGCACTCATCCGGCAAACTAATCTGCTTCAGGGAGGGCAACACTCGCCCACGAGTGATGCGCTTTGTGAGGCGGGCGTTTTCGGGGACTGACATCAGCCCCCGAGTCTATACGTCCCGAGTCACAGAGCGCATCGACTTCCTGAAGCAGAAGGTGTATGCATGGGCAAACCGTATACGAAGATATAAGCGGCGGGTTGAAAGATACACTCAGAATAGCACATTCCGGAGTAATGAAAGGTGGGTATATAGGGCTTGGGAGCGACCGGACCAAGGTGTGACTGACACGCGCCTTCCGGATGATGACGCCATGTGTTTGTTCTGGCGCAATATCTGGTCGGTGCCTGTCAGTCATACTGAAGGTGGTTGGACTCGAGAGGTCGAACGAGCGTGCGAATCGATAACAGAAATGGGGGCAATCACAATCAGCCCCCAAGATGTGGCCCGTGCAGTCCGTCCGTTGCCTAATTGGAAATCTCCAGGGCCAGACGGACTGCACAACTTTTGGATAAAGTGGTTACAAAGATCGCACGCTCGTTTGGCATCTCAGTATCAGGCCGCCTTAGAGTCTGGCTCGCTACCCGAGTTTCTTACAACAGGAGTTACCCACCTGCTCCACAAATCTGGTAGCACCGCGGAACCCAAAAACTATCGGCCGATTACGTGTCTGCCGACGGTTTATAAGGTTCTTACATCCATTTTGAGAGCAAAGATTAACCACCATGTTGATAATAACGCTATCATGTCTGCCTCTCAAAATGGATGTAGGATAGGGTCCCGCGGTACGAAGGAGCTACTCCTCATCGATATGGCCATTAGCCAACAGGTTCGGCGTTCCCGAAAGGATCTGTCGACATGTTGGATAGACTATAAGAAGGCCTATGACTCAGTTCCTCATACATGGCTCATGAGGGTACTGGAGTTGTATAAAGTTGATGCAACTCTTCGCACCTTCCTGATGTCATGTATGAGGCAATGGAGGACAGTCCTTCGCTATCCAGGATGTCGAAATATCCAGAGGAACAGCGAACCGGTAAGGATCGAGCGAGGTATATTCCAGGGTGACAGTTTGAGTCCGCTTTGGTTCTGCCTAGCCTTGAATCCTCTGAGCACATTGCTGGAGAATTCAGGCCTAGGCTACCGTTTGAAGAGAGGTGGTCAGGCTATATCTCACCTCCTTTATATGGATGACTTGAAGCTCTTTGCCCCCAACAATCTGCAACTGATGGAGCTACTGAAGGTAACGGAAACCTTCAGTAGTGCCATCAGGATGGAGTTTGGTGTGGACAAATGTGCGGTCATGCATATAAAACGAGGGGAGATTGTGGAATCCGTGGGTATCCAACTCTCGGATTCCATACACCTGAGATCCCTCTCTCCAACCGAAACCTACAAGTATTTGGGTATGTCGGAAGCGTTAGGCATCAATGCCACTGACATGAAGCAATCGTTGAGGGAGCGCTTTTTTGGCCGCCTGAAGCCTTCTTTACCTTACCTTTACTTAACAGCCTTCTGTCAGGTGGAAACAAGGTGCGTGCCTTCAACGGTTGGGTCATGCCGGTATTGATGTACGCTTTCGGTGTACTCAAATGGACTCAAACGGAACTTGACGCCCTGGATAGAAGGGTTCGCACACTGCTGACTGCATATCGAATGCATCACCCTCGGTTGTCGGTAATGAGACTGTATATCCCGCGGAAGTGCGGGGGTCGAGGCTTTTTAAATGCTAAGACCCTGCACAATCGCGAGGTATGCAGTCTCAGGGAATACTTCCTAGCCGCCGACGGGGGTATGCATCGTGCTGTAGTAGCAGTGGACAAGGGACTCACCCCGCTCTCCTTGGCTAACGAGAACTGGCGCAAACCTGTAGTGCTTGACACTAACGTACGCAGGGAACTATGGCAGAGTAAGGAACTTCACGGACGCTTTTTCCGGGTCCTTCATGGGCCCGATGTAGACCAACTAGCGTCCGTAGCCTGGCTACGCGTCGGTGACCTCTTTGGGGAAACCGAAGGTTTTGTCTGTGCAATTATGGACGAAGTTATCATGACGAATAACTACCGGAGATTTATTGTGAAGGACGGCACGGTTGACATCTGTCGGGCATGTCACCGACCGGGTGAATCAATCCGCCACATTATCTCTGGTTGTTCTCGTCTAGCTAACGGGGAATACTTGCATAGACACAATCTTGTAGCCAGGATAATCCATCAGCAACTTGCTCTGAAGTACTCTCTTGTGGAATCGGAGGTGCCATATTACAGGTATGTGCCCGACCCAGTTCTCGATAGTGGCGATATCACGTTGTACTGGGATCGGTCCATCATCACTGACAGGACTATTGTAGCCAATAAGCCTGATATAGTGGTGGTGGACCGAAGGGAGAGGCGTGCAATGATTGTTGACATATCCGTCCCGCATGACGAGAACCTCGTGAAAGCCGAGAAAGATAAACAAATCAAGTATATCGACTTGGCTCGCGAGGTTGTCGACATGTGGAATGTGGACTCAGCGATCATTGTACCGATAGTCGTGTCAGCCAATGGCTTAATAGCCAAGAGCCTCGACCAACACCTTAGGAGGCTCTCGTTAAGCGGCTGGATCAAGGGCTTGATTCAGAAAGCGGTACTCCTGGACAAGGCTCGTATAGTTAGGAGGTTCCTTTCTCTGGAGCCCTGACTGCCGGTAGCTTGGACCCTGTTCCCGATACCGGTGGGACACTATTTTTTATATTTTTAAATGTTTTTTTTTAAATATATTTTTTAAGGAATATTTAAAAATGTAATAAATATGTTAAAATGTATAATAATGGAAATAATAATAATAATCAATTTATTTCAGGCAACATGTACCCATATCATAAATACCTTATAGACTAACATACATAATAACTTATAATAAATCATTTTGTTAGTAAACAAGATTTAAAACTACGTTAGTAACACTTCACTTCGCACTATTCTTGTATGTCTTTGTGTGCTGTCCTGTGGTATTTGTCCGCGGAAGCGACGGAACACCACGCCCTGGGGCCAAAAGTCTTCTTCCATAACAAGGTGCAGAAAACAGTTCGGTACACGCACCACAAATGCCTTAAAATTGACATTCCGGTGCGACTCCAGCAACTGCACCCTCAGTGTGTACTTCAACTTTTGGCGCACGTACTCGACGATGTCCTCCACCTTTGTGGTGTAATGCAGGCGGGAGATGTACACCGGCGTGTTCGGCTGAGCGGCACGCACACTCGCACTAGGAGTAACTGGTGCTTTGCCGCAGAGATTCCGGTTGACTTGCTTTCGGCGCTTCCTCCTTTGCACCGTAACGAAGCCATCTTCATTTTCAGTCTTATTCATTGCCTTATCAGGCAAAGGCTTCGATATAGGAGCAGCAGGGGCGCTCATAGTGACGCCAGCGAAACCCTGATGATCCAGATTAGCTGGGGCTGTATGTACAGACAGCGGGGCGGGGCGAAGGGGTCGGGCGGCGGCACATGAAGGAGCCGCTGTGACCGGCACGGAGCTGCGGGGCGCCCGGGGTGAGCACTCTGCAATCTCAGCAAACGACGGACGTATTGGCGACGAAACTGCCGACACGGAGTTTTGCGACAATAAATCGAGGCTAGCACCATGACGCATGCTTACATTAGACGCATCGGCTGATGACCTAGTTACCGCCGCTGTGTTGCGAAATTCACCAAACTCTTGGCGTAAATCTGCGACAATTTTCTGAGATGCATCTAACTTCGCTTGTACATCCGCAAGACTGGCCTTCAGAAAAACAATGTCCTTCAAAAGGCTAGTGACATCGACGTGGTCGAAGGTGACTGGAGGAAACTTGTGCAGCTCCTTCGCCACAAACGTCGGCACGTCGTCCGGGTCGGTCTCCTTGAACAGCGTGATAATGTCCTGTATGCTCTTTCTAGTCCCGTCACGCCGGCGGGACACCATCTGGTCACGCTTATTTAGCACGCTAAACAACATCAACTTCGCAGCAGCTATGTCCTCCTCGCTGAAGTTCGTTGCGCAGATCTGGACGGCGGACACCTCGTCCATGACATCCAGCTTCTGCTGCAGGAAGGCCAGCAACTCGTTCACCACTATATTACTACTCATGGCGAGTAATTACGAGCGACAGCTTACGCCGCGCTAATCGACACAAATAACACGTAAACAATGCGTCCACATCGGTACGCGGCACAAGTGAGAGTGTGTTAGTTTATGTGAAGATGCTCCATCTAGACATCATAATTATAAAATCATAGACAACTAACCACATTTTATTCTTCGTTAGTGTTCCGTACCTTAAGAGGAAGAACGGAAGCCTTAATTATAGTGCCTGATGGCGTTAGGAGTTCTTTTTTAAGTGTGGAAATCATCCAATGACTTCTCCCGCTCTGAGCAGAGCTCGAGGGCGTGTCAGACTTTTACTGACTAAAACCACACCAGTGTCCTTCAGTTGCCCTTTGCTTTCTAGGACTACGTGTTTCCTTTTCAGAAATTCCCCGCGGTTCTAGCTAGCGGGCGTCGTCCCTGCTGGGCCCCTACGGTTTGCTGACATCTCTATGAAAAGCGCGGGGATCATTACGCGCTGTCGGTGACTGGGCTCGGTCCGGTCAATTACCGGACGGCCGGACGGCTAGCTACCGATTGCTCGACGTCCGCACATCCGCCTTTACTGTGGCTGGAACTCGTGGTCGTAACCTCGGCGTGGAGCGTGAGGAGGTTCGCTATCTCCTCCTATGTTAGTTAATAGATAAGTTAGTTCCTATCTCCTCCTATGTTTATTGCATGCCGTGGCAGCCTTTAATTAAGGCTACACTATATAATGTAACAACGTTGAATCTTTAGCATGTATAATGGTGGATGCTTTTTTGGTTGTCCTTGAATAAATAAATAAATATATAAGTAAATATGTAAATAATAAATAAATAAATCTCACACGCGCGCCCTCCTCCTTTACTGCTTTACAGAAAGAGGCGACCGTCTGCCATTCCTCCTCGCTCCAGAACATAGCCTGACCCAGGGCCCAGCACGAGAGGTAGCTGCCGCCGATTGCCTCCATGAGAACACAGCTGTGCTCTGCCCAAGCGGGGCACACCTCTACACCGTGTCTTCCGGGCGATTCACACAATGGTGACACCCAGGCGTTTCTTCCGCTTGAATCCGATGCAGGATCCTCCCGAACTTGGCATGTCCGGTGAGGACCTGCGTCATGCGGAAGATAAAGATGGCGTGTTGCCGCTCCAGCCACTCCTCTAAGAGGAGACTTACCGCCGTGATGGTGGCGTGCCCAAATGGCGGTAGGGGTAAGAGCAGGTTTTCGACTAAATGTATTGAAAAGTATTTTGTATCCACATAAACCAAAAACTGCCAAATACGAGTCGGACTTACGCACGACGAGTTCCATACCGTACCATCATCATCATCATCTATAAAAACAGCAAAAAAAAACCACACGTTTGTTGTATAAGAGCCCCCCTAAATATTTATTTTATTCTGTTTTTAACTACAACAGCAACAAAAAATACATCATCTGTGAAAATTTCATATGAGATACGGCCTGGTGACAGACGGACAGACGGACGGACGGCGGAGTCTTAGCAATAGGGTCCTGTTTTATACTTTGGGTACAGAACCCTAAAAATATAGTGATTTTTATTACCCGACTACGGCTAAGCCAAAGGAGGGTTATGATTTTGACAGGCTATGTATGTATGTATGTGAGTATGTTCATCGGATCCCTCATAGCTCATAATCTACTCATTGAAACTCGACATATATCGTTAGAACCGTCTTAATTATCCGCTGAACATAGGCTACGTGATGTGTCACAAAACTCGATATGGCGCCGTCTAGTGGACAAAATGTAATGAGTTAAAAATAAAAATATAGATAAATATACCGTATTTTATATCATTTGTAAAGGCTTCACGGGTACTTATCAAAAAATTTCGTCAAAATTCAATGTGGCGCCCTCCAGTGGACAAAAAGTTTTGTGTTGAAAAAATAAGATAAAAATGTGTTGTATCATTTGAAAGGGCTTCACTTGTACATACAAAAATATCGCCAATATTCAATATGGCGCCTTCAAGCCGGAATCTGTGTTTCCTGATAGCTACAACTTAGGAGTCTTTAAGTCTCTCGACTTAAAGACTCCTAAGTTGTAGCTATAGTGTATATATGTGAATAGGTTTCTTCTAGGCAAGCGTGCTTCATCGTCGACCACATCATCGCTTACCATCAGGGCCTCAAGTCTGCTATTACAATAGTGTCAGAATAGTCTATCATTGATGTCATAATTGTCGATTTTCACAAGTTTGGTAATCAACTAACATAATGGCGTCATTATGACTTTCCAATGGTCAACCACTGATACTCCATTGAAAGAAGTGGCATAGAATGGTAATCTCGTACATATTGACAAATGAATATTTCACGTTTGCGGTTATCTGCTAAAACTTTGACAGTTTATTTCACCAGTGTTTTACCATTAGAACGTTATTGTGCAGTTATTGGTTTTAATATGCTCGATATTATCATTCTACCACAACTCTATTACGATACCACTTTACCGATCAATGATCGATCATTATGAATTAGCAGACTACGAACTTTTAGCAAAATGACAATGTGATCATGTTGGAATGACGAATTTATAAAAATAGCAGACTTGGGCCCCAGGTGTGATGGTGGTCAAACGCAAGCCTATCAATAATAATAAAAAAAAGCAGATAAAACATATCGTGCGCAAGTAGAAATAATATAATTCTTATTTATTTATTTATTTATTTATTTATTTAACTATTTATGTACACACACATAGAAATACAAGAAAAGAGGAAGGAAACAGAAAAAATAGTACAAAGGTGATGCTTATTTCTAATGAAATCTCTTCCAGCATACCTGCGACAGGAAAGTTGAAGAAAATAGAGAAGTAGACACCGTGTGTAAAAGTAAAAGGAAAATTAGTACACACAAAATAAAAAGTTAACAACGAAATAGTATAAAAAAAAATAATAATTAAAGATATATATATATATACAGCTATAATTATAAACATACACAAATTAAAATAAATATCACACAAATACATACTAAATAATACCTAAAATAAAATAATACATATTAGTTTAAATTTGCAATTATGACGAAATAGAAAGATAGTGCTCTTTCACTCTTCTTTTAAAAACTGCAAGAGTTTGGCAGCCCCTGATGTCAGGCGGAAGTGAATTCCACAACCGTACTGCGTGCGAAGTGAAGGAATAGGAATAGAAATCGGTGGAGTGGGGAGGGGATTTAAGGAGATTCTTAAGATGCGACCTGCAAGGTGCATCAGAAGGACGAGAGTAGGAGAAACGTTCCCGCAGGTAAGAGGGAGTTTTAGGGTTGAAAAGGATGTTAAATAGCAGACATAATATCCGAGTGTTCCTGCGAAGTCGAATAGGGAGCCACTTGAGTACCATGCGAAAGCCTGAGACATGATCATACTTTTTAAGGTTGAAAAGTCAAAGTCAAAGTCAAAGTCAAAATCATTTATTTCAAATAGACCATTTGCAGGCACTTTTGAATAGTCAAATGTCGGTCAGTCCAAGAAAAGTGAAGCTAAATTGCACGTTCCAAAACGTAGGTCTCTATGGAGAAGAACGTGCAAGAAACTCCATGGACACTCTTTTTAAAACATATTATGAGTTACATAGATCTTGGTTACATATTTCTTGTCGCTTCTAATATGTGAGCACAATGTAGGTAGATACGTAATAATAATAAGTTATTATTCTTTTTATTAAAAGTAATTAAAAATAGAAACCGAATTAAGCCACTGGCAGCCAAGAGATGACCAGTCTCAACCGATGGCACCCGTTCACGGGCATGACACGTGCATCAGCCCCACTCAGCTCAACCATTTTAAAGGGAACCGAATGACCCAATAACACATGCCACCACCAGCAAGACATTTGGGTGAGCATGACAAACTCAACTGCCATGCTCGTAATGTCAAACAAGTTGTAACCTAATAAACATGCTCCATGGTGCTTCACATTCACAAAAACTTGAAAAAAAAAAGTGCTTCTACATTATACAATGCTATTTAGTTTCCAATTAAAAAAGGTAATAAATTATCATAAGCTCTATTGAAATAAACGAATAAATAAAAAATACATTTCGAAATCAAAAAAATACAAAAAGGGGAATAGTATCTCTTCCAATATTTAGAAATATATTTATATTTATAAAAAAAAATAAAAAAACTAATTTGAAGGTAAAAGTGGCTGTAGTTGTGGAGCAGGACCAGCATTTAGCCAAGCATTTTTGTCAAGGAGATAATCTTCCAGTTTATAATATGCTTGTCTACATAGTGTGCGTTTAATGCATGTTTTAAATTTGGACTCATTTAGTTGTAAAATCTCAATTGGTATTTTATTATAAAATTTTACACAGTACCCCAAGAAAGAGCTATGTACTTTAGCCAATCTGAATCGAGGTTGATCTAATTTGTTCCTATTCCTAGTATTAAAATTGTGCCTGTCACTTATCTTAGTAAAAAGATGAATATTTTTCCGAACATACATGATGTTTTCATAAATGTATTGACAAGGGACCGTCAGGATGTTTATTTCTTTAAATAGTTCCCTAAGAGAATCGCGTCTGCGAAGATTATATATGGTAAAACAAAACGAATACAGATATTTTGCAAACGCTCAAGTTTATTTAAAAGCTCCTCGAAAGCTATAAAAAAAAGCTGCTCTTATTTGACAATTTAGCTTTTACAAGTAAATAGTATAGAAGCACAGTAATTTAACACCAAAACTGTTTAAATGAAAAAAAGTCAAAAACTAAAACCCGACTACGTCAAAAAAACGACGCTGAAAATGTATAAAACAAGATTTTCAGTATGCTGAAATAAACAAGGTAACTGGAAAAACAAGAACAGAACAAAAGACCAAGCCGTAGTCACACGTTACTAAAGTGTTTCGTTTGGTACCTATAACGTGTGACTTGGGCTTTTTCTTTTGTTCTGTTCTTGTTTTTCCAGTTACATTGTTATAACCATTTCACTACATAGATCGCATACATCAGAATCAGTACAGCAGCTCATAAGAGATAATCAATCTTTTGAAGTCGGTAGGTCTCAACCTCAGGAAATGGAAAACAAATGTTCCTGTGTTATTACAACACATACCGTCCGAAAACAATACTCAAGATAGTTTCAATTTCAAGCAATCAGAACAAATAAAAGACCTTGAGACTAATAATTTGGGAACCCAAAAAAAGACACTACAATTAGAAATGCAAAAAGAACAAACACATACACAAATGACTAATAAAAGAACATTGTTATCAGATATCTCAAAATTATTTGACCCTTTGGGATGGCTATCACCACTGACAACAAAGCTTAAGAGGCTGCTTTTCCACTCACCTATCGTAAACATCGAGCATGGTTTAAAAGCTTGTTACTTCATCTAACGCAATCCAACGTGATGTTTGACGAAAAGGCAACGCGAAAAAAGAGTTATAATACCTGAAAACTCTGTTGGCATTCAGTAATTCCGTGATTTACTCGAATACTTTACAAAATTGTTCCAGGAAATACGTGTTTTTTTTTAATACTTAAAAGTTTTTGAAAAACATCTTGATTATATACATTCTTGATAAAATTAGCTAGGCTTGTATGTTGTACTTTTTAATTTTTAAAATTTTTGAGTAAATTATGAAGTGTCAAAGTTCATGCAAAATAGCAGATTTTCAGAGGTCTTAACTGGATTAGTTTCACACAAAGGGCATGGCCCACCATTCATACAAATTTGGCCACCAGTGGACATATATTCAGACAACTTCAATTCATAGTTTTTGAAATAATAAACCTGTTACAGCTATTACGGTTTTAACTAAAAGTTCGAGGAAATGAGTTAAATAAATTTTAATTGTTACATTATTTTATGGTGAGAATCAAAATGGCGGATGTAGCACAGCAAATACTATTATTTAATTTGAAAAAAAAAACATTTGGTTAATCATTTTTTTCGTCGTATTCATTAAACCCGAAGCCGGCGTTCGCGCATCCATTGTATTTCTATTGTGACTCTAATTACCACGACTGAAAGGCTAAAATATTAGAACCGAGTCTAAAAACATTATTAACTTATTTATTCATCAACAAGTACTCATTCAACGTCAACATTTGTAGTATTTTATTTACATATTTTATTTTTGTTATTTAAGTTTTGGTACAAATTAAATAGTTCTTACCTACCGTGAGTAAATTCATTCTTGTATGCCAGAATGCCGTCACACACAACTTCCAAAGAATGTCACTCCTTTTAGAAATATTAAAAGCAGAATTAGCACGGCGTTGGCTTCCGCTGGTCGAAATATGGTACACAGGGTTTTTTTTATGGTGGGAAAAATCATCCAATGAAAAGCCCCGCTCTTACAGGGTCGGTGTCCATTTGTCGGATGCTGGAGTGATTAAAAAAAGTAGAAAAGAGTCCGAGATAAAGCGGCCGGGGTCATTGTCGTCGGGATAGGCAAGTGCAGAGTTCATTATGAAAGCGAATACTATGTCTACTAGGAATCAATTTGCGCATAATTAAAACAACCATTGAACTTCACTCAAGAATTCCCGCCAAAAATACCGAACCATTTTGAATAGCGCGATTAATATATATTTTTAATAATATAAGCAAAATAATAATTATTATGTTTCGTACGCATTTTTATCAATGAACAAAATGCATAGTATTGATACAATAAATTCTGTTCTGTTGGATCATCAAATTGAAAATTCGATGTAATCTCTATTATTCCGACTAAAAGACTTTGTATCCATACTCAGAAATAATTAAAAAAAAAACTTGAAATTCGTTGTATCTCTTGGTACTCTGTGATTCGTTGCAGGAACAAAATCAAAATCAAAATCAAAACATTTATTTCAAATAGACCATTTACAGGCACTTTTGAATAGTCAAATGTCGGTCAGTCCAAGAAAAGTGAAGCTAAATTGCACAATTTTAAACTTTCAACTGGTAATAAACCAGTAATTATCTGCGGAGACTTTAATGTTAATATTTTAGAAAATCATTCAGATAGCAGTAGATTATTAAATCTTTTCAAATCATTTAATTTATCAAATGTGTTTATTGAACCAACTCGAACAACGACAACTACTGCTACATGTATCGATAATGTTTTTTGTTGCTGCAAGTATTTAGAAAAAGCCATTGTAAATTATCTGCCTTCTGATCATAGCGGCCTAATGGTAACATTTGAATCCAACTTACCAATACAACAAGTGCAGATACAATTCAGACCAATAACATCCGGTAAACTAAATAAATTTAATAGCACTTTAACTAGCAGGTTGGGTGATTGGAACCTTGCAGAAAACAATGGTAATATTTTGTATAAAAATTTTTTTTCAGTAGTTCAAAAGGAGTTTAATCAGACGTTTGAGAAAAAAACTAAAACTATCTGCCCTAAGTTTAGATTTAGTGACTGGGCAACTAAAGGAATCAGAATAAGTAGGGAAAGACTTAAAAAAAACAGCAAAAAAAAACCACACGTTTGTTGTATAAGAGCCCCCCTAAATATTTATTTTATTCTGTTTTTAACTACAACAGCAACAAAAAATACATCATCTGTGAAAATTTCATATGAGATACGGCCTGGTGACAGACGGACAGACGGACGGACGGCGGAGTCTTAGCAATAGGGTCCTGTTTTATACTTTGGGTACAGAACCCTAAAAATATAGTGATTTTTATTACCCGACTACGGCTAAGCCAAAGGAGGGTTATGATTTTGACAGGCTATGTATGTATGTATGTGAGTATGTTCATCGGATCCCTCATAGCTCATAATCTACTCATTGAAACTCGACATATATCGTTAGAACCGTCTTAATTATCCGCTGAACATAGGCTACGTGATGTGTCACAAAACTCGATATGGCGCCGTCTAGTGGACAAAATGTAATGAGTTAAAAATAAAAATATAGATAAATATACCGTATTTTATATCATTTGTAAAGGCTTCACGGGTACTTATCAAAAAATTTCGTCAAAATTCAATGTGGCGCCCTCCAGTGGACAAAAAGTTTTGTGTTGAAAAAATAAGATAAAAATGTGTTGTATCATTTGAAAGGGCTTCACTTGTACATACAAAAATATCGCCAATATTCAATATGGCGCCTTCAAGCCGGAATCTGTGTTTCCTGATAGCTACAACTTAGGAGTCTTTAAGTCTCTCGACTTAAAGACTCCTAAGTTGTAGCTATAGTGTATATATGTGAATAGGTTTCTTCTAGGCAAGCGTGCTTCATCGTCGACCACATCATCGCTTACCATCAGGGCCTCAAGTCTGCTATTACAATAGTGTCAGAATAGTCTATCATTGATGTCATAATTGTCGATTTTCACAAGTTTGGTAATCAACTAACATAATGGCGTCATTATGACTTTCCAATGGTCAACCACTGATACTCCATTGAAAGAAGTGGCATAGAATGGTAATCTCGTACATATTGACAAATGAATATTTCACGTTTGCGGTTATCTGCTAAAACTTTGACAGTTTATTTCACCAGTGTTTTACCATTAGAACGTTATTGTGCAGTTATTGGTTTTAATATGCTCGATATTATCATTCTACCACAACTCTATTACGATACCACTTTACCGATCAATGATCGATCATTATGAATTAGCAGACTACGAACTTTTAGCAAAATGACAATGTGATCATGTTGGAATGACGAATTTATAAAAATAGCAGACTTGGGCCCCAGGTGTGATGGTGGTCAAACGCAAGCCTATCAATAATAATAAAAAAAAGCAGATAAAACATATCGTGCGCAAGTAGAAATAATATAATTCTTATTTATTTATTTATTTATTTATTTATTTAACTATTTATGTACACACACATAGAAATACAAGAAAAGAGGAAGGAAACAGAAAAAATAGTACAAAGGTGATGCTTATTTCTAATGAAATCTCTTCCAGCATACCTGCGACAGGAAAGTTGAAGAAAATAGAGAAGTAGACACCGTGTGTAAAAGTAAAAGGAAAATTAGTACACACAAAATAAAAAGTTAACAACGAAATAGTATAAAAAAAAATAATAATTAAAGATATATATATATATACAGCTATAATTATAAACATACACAAATTAAAATAAATATCACACAAATACATACTAAATAATACCTAAAATAAAATAATACATATTAGTTTAAATTTGCAATTATGACGAAATAGAAAGATAGTGCTCTTTCACTCTTCTTTTAAAAACTGCAAGAGTTTGGCAGCCCCTGATGTCAGGCGGAAGTGAATTCCACAACCGTACTGCGTGCGAAGTGAAGGAATAGGAATAGAAATCGGTGGAGTGGGGAGGGGATTTAAGGAGATTCTTAAGATGCGACCTGCAAGGTGCATCAGAAGGACGAGAGTAGGAGAAACGTTCCCGCAGGTAAGAGGGAGTTTTAGGGTTGAAAAGGATGTTAAATAGCAGACATAATATCCGAGTGTTCCTGCGAAGTCGAATAGGGAGCCACTTGAGTACCATGCGAAAGCCTGAGACATGATCATACTTTTTAAGGTTGAAAAGTCAAAGTCAAAGTCAAAGTCAAAATCATTTATTTCAAATAGACCATTTGCAGGCACTTTTGAATAGTCAAATGTCGGTCAGTCCAAGAAAAGTGAAGCTAAATTGCACGTTCCAAAACGTAGGTCTCTATGGAGAAGAACGTGCAAGAAACTCCATGGACACTCTTTTTAAAACATATTATGAGTTACATAGATCTTGGTTACATATTTCTTGTCGCTTCTAATATGTGAGCACAATGTAGGTAGATACGTAATAATAATAAGTTATTATTCTTTTTATTAAAAGTAATTAAAAATAGAAACCGAATTAAGCCACTGGCAGCCAAGAGATGACCAGTCTCAACCGATGGCACCCGTTCACGGGCATGACACGTGCATCAGCCCCACTCAGCTCAACCATTTTAAAGGGAACCGAATGACCCAATAACACATGCCACCACCAGCAAGACATTTGGGTGAGCATGACAAACTCAACTGCCATGCTCGTAATGTCAAACAAGTTGTAACCTAATAAACATGCTCCATGGTGCTTCACATTCACAAAAACTTGAAAAAAAAAAGTGCTTCTACATTATACAATGCTATTTAGTTTCCAATTAAAAAAGGTAATAAATTATCATAAGCTCTATTGAAATAAACGAATAAATAAAAAATACATTTCGAAATCAAAAAAATACAAAAAGGGGAATAGTATCTCTTCCAATATTTAGAAATATATTTATATTTATAAAAAAAAATAAAAAAACTAATTTGAAGGTAAAAGTGGCTGTAGTTGTGGAGCAGGACCAGCATTTAGCCAAGCATTTTTGTCAAGGAGATAATCTTCCAGTTTATAATATGCTTGTCTACATAGTGTGCGTTTAATGCATGTTTTAAATTTGGACTCATTTAGTTGTAAAATCTCAATTGGTATTTTATTATAAAATTTTACACAGTACCCCAAGAAAGAGCTATGTACTTTAGCCAATCTGAATCGAGGTTGATCTAATTTGTTCCTATTCCTAGTATTAAAATTGTGCCTGTCACTTATCTTAGTAAAAAGATGAATATTTTTCCGAACATACATGATGTTTTCATAAATGTATTGACAAGGGACCGTCAGGATGTTTATTTCTTTAAATAGTTCCCTAAGAGAATCGCGTCTGCGAAGATTATATATGGTAAAACAAAACGAATACAGATATTTTGCAAACGCTCAAGTTTATTTAAAAGCTCCTCGAAAGCTATAAAAAAAAGCTGCTCTTATTTGACAATTTAGCTTTTACAAGTAAATAGTATAGAAGCACAGTAATTTAACACCAAAACTGTTTAAATGAAAAAAAGTCAAAAACTAAAACCCGACTACGTCAAAAAAACGACGCTGAAAATGTATAAAACAAGATTTTCAGTATGCTGAAATAAACAAGGTAACTGGAAAAACAAGAACAGAACAAAAGACCAAGCCGTAGTCACACGTTACTAAAGTGTTTCGTTTGGTACCTATAACGTGTGACTTGGGCTTTTTCTTTTGTTCTGTTCTTGTTTTTCCAGTTACATTGTTATAACCATTTCACTACATAGATCGCATACATCAGAATCAGTACAGCAGCTCATAAGAGATAATCAATCTTTTGAAGTCGGTAGGTCTCAACCTCAGGAAATGGAAAACAAATGTTCCTGTGTTATTACAACACATACCGTCCGAAAACAATACTCAAGATAGTTTCAATTTCAAGCAATCAGAACAAATAAAAGACCTTGAGACTAATAATTTGGGAACCCAAAAAAAGACACTACAATTAGAAATGCAAAAAGAACAAACACATACACAAATGACTAATAAAAGAACATTGTTATCAGATATCTCAAAATTATTTGACCCTTTGGGATGGCTATCACCACTGACAACAAAGCTTAAGAGGCTGCTTTTCCACTCACCTATCGTAAACATCGAGCATGGTTTAAAAGCTTGTTACTTCATCTAACGCAATCCAACGTGATGTTTGACGAAAAGGCAACGCGAAAAAAGAGTGATAATACCTGAAAACTCTGTTGGCATTCAGTAATTCCGTGATTTACTCGAATACTTTACAAAATTGTTCCAGGAAATACGTGTTTTTTTTTAATACTTAAAAGTTTTTGAAAAACATCTTGATTATATACATTCTTGATAAAATTAGCTAGGCTTGTATGTTGTACTTTTTAATTTTTAAAATTTTTGAGTAAATTATGAAGTGTCAAAGTTCATGCAAAATAGCAGATTTTCAGAGGTCTTAACTGGATTAGTTTCACACAAAGGGCATGGCCCACCATTCATACAAATTTGGCCACCAGTGGACATATATTCAGACAACTTCAATTCATAGTTTTTGAAATAATAAACCTGTTACAGCTATTACGGTTTTAACTAAAAGTTCGAGGAAATGAGTTAAATAAATTTTAATTGTTACATTATTTTATGGTGAGAATCAAAATGGCGGATGTAGCACAGCAAATACTATTATTTAATTTGAAAAAAAAAACATTTGGTTAATCATTTTTTTCGTCGTATTCATTAAACCCGAAGCCGGCGTTCGCGCATCCATTGTATTTCTATTGTGACTCTAATTACCACGACTGAAAGGCTAAAATATTAGAACCGAGTCTAAAAACATTATTAACTTATTTATTCATCAACAAGTACTCATTCAACGTCAACATTTGTAGTATTTTATTTACATATTTTATTTTTGTTATTTAAGTTTTGGTACAAATTAAATAGTTCTTACCTACCGTGAGTAAATTCATTCTTGTATGCCAGAATGCCGTCACACACAACTTCCAAAGAATGTCACTCCTTTTAGAAATATTAAAAGCAGAATTAGCACGGCGTTGGCTTCCGCTGGTCGAAATATGGTACACAGGGTTTTTTTTATGGTGGGAAAAATCATCCAATGAAAAGCCCCGCTCTTACAGGGTCGGTGTCCATTTGTCGGATGCTGGAGTGATTAAAAAAAGTAGAAAAGAGTCCGAGATAAAGCGGCCGGGGTCATTGTCGTCGGGATAGGCAAGTGCAGAGTTCATTATGAAAGCGAATACTATGTCTACTAGGAATCAATTTGCGCATAATTAAAACAACCATTGAACTTCACTCAAGAATTCCCGCCAAAAATACCGAACCATTTTGAATAGCGCGATTAATATATATTTTTAATAATATAAGCAAAATAATAATTATTATGTTTCGTACGCATTTTTATCAATGAACAAAATGCATAGTATTGATACAATAAATTCTGTTCTGTTGGATCATCAAATTGAAAATTCGATGTAATCTCTATTATTCCGACTAAAAGACTTTGTATCCATACTCAGAAATAATTAAAAAAAAAACTTGAAATTCGTTGTATCTCTTGGTACTCTGTGATTCGTTGCAGGAACAAAATCAAAATCAAAATCAAAACATTTATTTCAAATAGACCATTTACAGGCACTTTTGAATAGTCAAATGTCGGTCAGTCCAAGAAAAGTGAAGCTAAATTGCACAATTTTAAACTTTCAACTGGTAATAAACCAGTAATTATCTGCGGAGACTTTAATGTTAATATTTTAGAAAATCATTCAGATAGCAGTAGATTATTAAATCTTTTCAAATCATTTAATTTATCAAATGTGTTTATTGAACCAACTCGAACAACGACAACTACTGCTACATGTATCGATAATGTTTTTTGTTGCTGCAAGTATTTAGAAAAAGCCATTGTAAATTATCTGCCTTCTGATCATAGCGGCCTAATGGTAACATTTGAATCCAACTTACCAATACAACAAGTGCAGATACAATTCAGACCAATAACATCCGGTAAACTAAATAAATTTAATAGCACTTTAACTAGCAGGTTGGGTGATTGGAACCTTGCAGAAAACAATGGTAATATTTTGTATAAAAATTTTTTTTCAGTAGTTCAAAAGGAGTTTAATCAGACGTTTGAGAAAAAAACTAAAACTATCTGCCCTAAGTTTAGATTTAGTGACTGGGCAACTAAAGGAATCAGAATAAGTAGGGAAAGACTTAAAAAAAACAGCAAAAAAAAACCACACGTTTGTTGTATAAGAGCCCCCCTAAATATTTATTTTATTCTGTTTTTAACTACAACAGCAACAAAAAATACATCATCTGTGAAAATTTCATATGAGATACGGCCTGGTGACAGACGGACAGACGGACGGACGGCGGAGTCTTAGCAATAGGGTCCTGTTTTATACTTTGGGTACAGAACCCTAAAAATATAGTGATTTTTATTACCCGACTACGGCTAAGCCAAAGGAGGGTTATGATTTTGACAGGCTATGTATGTATGTATGTGAGTATGTTCATCGGATCCCTCATAGCTCATAATCTACTCATTGAAACTCGACATATATCGTTAGAACCGTCTTAATTATCCGCTGAACATAGGCTACGTGATGTGTCACAAAACTCGATATGGCGCCGTCTAGTGGACAAAATGTAATGAGTTAAAAATAAAAATATAGATAAATATACCGTATTTTATATCATTTGTAAAGGCTTCACGGGTACTTATCAAAAAATTTCGTCAAAATTCAATGTGGCGCCCTCCAGTGGACAAAAAGTTTTGTGTTGAAAAAATAAGATAAAAATGTGTTGTATCATTTGAAAGGGCTTCACTTGTACATACAAAAATATCGCCAATATTCAATATGGCGCCTTCAAGCCGGAATCTGTGTTTCCTGATAGCTACAACTTAGGAGTCTTTAAGTCTCTCGACTTAAAGACTCCTAAGTTGTAGCTATAGTGTATATATGTGAATAGGTTTCTTCTAGGCAAGCGTGCTTCATCGTCGACCACATCATCGCTTACCATCAGGGCCTCAAGTCTGCTATTACAATAGTGTCAGAATAGTCTATCATTGATGTCATAATTGTCGATTTTCACAAGTTTGGTAATCAACTAACATAATGGCGTCATTATGACTTTCCAATGGTCAACCACTGATACTCCATTGAAAGAAGTGGCATAGAATGGTAATCTCGTACATATTGACAAATGAATATTTCACGTTTGCGGTTATCTGCTAAAACTTTGACAGTTTATTTCACCAGTGTTTTACCATTAGAACGTTATTGTGCAGTTATTGGTTTTAATATGCTCGATATTATCATTCTACCACAACTCTATTACGATACCACTTTACCGATCAATGATCGATCATTATGAATTAGCAGACTACGAACTTTTAGCAAAATGACAATGTGATCATGTTGGAATGACGAATTTATAAAAATAGCAGACTTGGGCCCCAGGTGTGATGGTGGTCAAACGCAAGCCTATCAATAATAATAAAAAAAAGCAGATAAAACATATCGTGCGCAAGTAGAAATAATATAATTCTTATTTATTTATTTATTTATTTATTTATTTAACTATTTATGTACACACACATAGAAATACAAGAAAAGAGGAAGGAAACAGAAAAAATAGTACAAAGGTGATGCTTATTTCTAATGAAATCTCTTCCAGCATACCTGCGACAGGAAAGTTGAAGAAAATAGAGAAGTAGACACCGTGTGTAAAAGTAAAAGGAAAATTAGTACACACAAAATAAAAAGTTAACAACGAAATAGTATAAAAAAAAATAATAATTAAAGATATATATATATATACAGCTATAATTATAAACATACACAAATTAAAATAAATATCACACAAATACATACTAAATAATACCTAAAATAAAATAATACATATTAGTTTAAATTTGCAATTATGACGAAATAGAAAGATAGTGCTCTTTCACTCTTCTTTTAAAAACTGCAAGAGTTTGGCAGCCCCTGATGTCAGGCGGAAGTGAATTCCACAACCGTACTGCGTGCGAAGTGAAGGAATAGGAATAGAAATCGGTGGAGTGGGGAGGGGATTTAAGGAGATTCTTAAGATGCGACCTGCAAGGTGCATCAGAAGGACGAGAGTAGGAGAAACGTTCCCGCAGGTAAGAGGGAGTTTTAGGGTTGAAAAGGATGTTAAATAGCAGACATAATATCCGAGTGTTCCTGCGAAGTCGAATAGGGAGCCACTTGAGTACCATGCGAAAGCCTGAGACATGATCATACTTTTTAAGGTTGAAAAGTCAAAGTCAAAGTCAAAGTCAAAATCATTTATTTCAAATAGACCATTTGCAGGCACTTTTGAATAGTCAAATGTCGGTCAGTCCAAGAAAAGTGAAGCTAAATTGCACGTTCCAAAACGTAGGTCTCTATGGAGAAGAACGTGCAAGAAACTCCATGGACACTCTTTTTAAAACATATTATGAGTTACATAGATCTTGGTTACATATTTCTTGTCGCTTCTAATATGTGAGCACAATGTAGGTAGATACGTAATAATAATAAGTTATTATTCTTTTTATTAAAAGTAATTAAAAATAGAAACCGAATTAAGCCACTGGCAGCCAAGAGATGACCAGTCTCAACCGATGGCACCCGTTCACGGGCATGACACGTGCATCAGCCCCACTCAGCTCAACCATTTTAAAGGGAACCGAATGACCCAATAACACATGCCACCACCAGCAAGACATTTGGGTGAGCATGACAAACTCAACTGCCATGCTCGTAATGTCAAACAAGTTGTAACCTAATAAACATGCTCCATGGTGCTTCACATTCACAAAAACTTGAAAAAAAAAAGTGCTTCTACATTATACAATGCTATTTAGTTTCCAATTAAAAAAGGTAATAAATTATCATAAGCTCTATTGAAATAAACGAATAAATAAAAAATACATTTCGAAATCAAAAAAATACAAAAAGGGGAATAGTATCTCTTCCAATATTTAGAAATATATTTATATTTATAAAAAAAAATAAAAAAACTAATTTGAAGGTAAAAGTGGCTGTAGTTGTGGAGCAGGACCAGCATTTAGCCAAGCATTTTTGTCAAGGAGATAATCTTCCAGTTTATAATATGCTTGTCTACATAGTGTGCGTTTAATGCATGTTTTAAATTTGGACTCATTTAGTTGTAAAATCTCAATTGGTATTTTATTATAAAATTTTACACAGTACCCCAAGAAAGAGCTATGTACTTTAGCCAATCTGAATCGAGGTTGATCTAATTTGTTCCTATTCCTAGTATTAAAATTGTGCCTGTCACTTATCTTAGTAAAAAGATGAATATTTTTCCGAACATACATGATGTTTTCATAAATGTATTGACAAGGGACCGTCAGGATGTTTATTTCTTTAAATAGTTCCCTAAGAGAATCGCGTCTGCGAAGATTATATATGGTAAAACAAAACGAATACAGATATTTTGCAAACGCTCAAGTTTATTTAAAAGCTCCTCGAAAGCTATAAAAAAAAGCTGCTCTTATTTGACAATTTAGCTTTTACAAGTAAATAGTATAGAAGCACAGTAATTTAACACCAAAACTGTTTAAATGAAAAAAAGTCAAAAACTAAAACCCGACTACGTCAAAAAAACGACGCTGAAAATGTATAAAACAAGATTTTCAGTATGCTGAAATAAACAAGGTAACTGGAAAAACAAGAACAGAACAAAAGACCAAGCCGTAGTCACACGTTACTAAAGTGTTTCGTTTGGTACCTATAACGTGTGACTTGGGCTTTTTCTTTTGTTCTGTTCTTGTTTTTCCAGTTACATTGTTATAACCATTTCACTACATAGATCGCATACATCAGAATCAGTACAGCAGCTCATAAGAGATAATCAATCTTTTGAAGTCGGTAGGTCTCAACCTCAGGAAATGGAAAACAAATGTTCCTGTGTTATTACAACACATACCGTCCGAAAACAATACTCAAGATAGTTTCAATTTCAAGCAATCAGAACAAATAAAAGACCTTGAGACTAATAATTTGGGAACCCAAAAAAAGACACTACAATTAGAAATGCAAAAAGAACAAACACATACACAAATGACTAATAAAAGAACATTGTTATCAGATATCTCAAAATTATTTGACCCTTTGGGATGGCTATCACCACTGACAACAAAGCTTAAGAGGCTGCTTTTCCACTCACCTATCGTAAACATCGAGCATGGTTTAAAAGCTTGTTACTTCATCTAACGCAATCCAACGTGATGTTTGACGAAAAGGCAACGCGAAAAAAGAGTGATAATACCTGAAAACTCTGTTGGCATTCAGTAATTCCGTGATTTACTCGAATACTTTACAAAATTGTTCCAGGAAATACGTGTTTTTTTTTAATACTTAAAAGTTTTTGAAAAACATCTTGATTATATACATTCTTGATAAAATTAGCTAGGCTTGTATGTTGTACTTTTTAATTTTTAAAATTTTTGAGTAAATTATGAAGTGTCAAAGTTCATGCAAAATAGCAGATTTTCAGAGGTCTTAACTGGATTAGTTTCACACAAAGGGCATGGCCCACCATTCATACAAATTTGGCCACCAGTGGACATATATTCAGACAACTTCAATTCATAGTTTTTGAAATAATAAACCTGTTACAGCTATTACGGTTTTAACTAAAAGTTCGAGGAAATGAGTTAAATAAATTTTAATTGTTACATTATTTTATGGTGAGAATCAAAATGGCGGATGTAGCACAGCAAATACTATTATTTAATTTGAAAAAAAAAAACATTTGGTTAATCATTTTTTTCGTCGTATTCATTAAACCCGAAGCCGGCGTTCGCGCATCCATTGTATTTCTATTGTGACTCTAATTACCACGACTGAAAGGCTAAAATATTAGAACCGAGTCTAAAAACATTATTAACTTATTTATTCATCAACAAGTACTCATTCAACGTCAACATTTGTAGTATTTTATTTACATATTTTATTTTTGTTATTTAAGTTTTGGTACAAATTAAATAGTTCTTACCTACCGTGAGTAAATTCATTCTTGTATGCCAGAATGCCGTCACACACAACTTCCAAAGAATGTCACTCCTTTTAGAAATATTAAAAGCAGAATTAGCACGGCGTTGGCTTCCGCTGGTCGAAATATGGTACACAGGGTTTTTTTTATGGTGGGAAAAATCATCCAATGAAAAGCCCCGCTCTTACAGGGTCGGTGTCCATTTGTCGGATGCTGGAGTGATTAAAAAAAGTAGAAAAGAGTCCGAGATAAAGCGGCCGGGGTCATTGTCGTCGGGATAGGCAAGTGCAGAGTTCATTATGAAAGCGAATACTATGTCTACTAGGAATCAATTTGCGCATAATTAAAACAACCATTGAACTTCACTCAAGAATTCCCGCCAAAAATACCGAACCATTTTGAATAGCGCGATTAATATATATTTTTAATAATATAAGCAAAATAATAATTATTATGTTTCGTACGCATTTTTATCAATGAACAAAATGCATAGTATTGATACAATAAATTCTGTTCTGTTGGATCATCAAATTGAAAATTCGATGTAATCTCTATTATTCCGACTAAAAGACTTTGTATCCATACTCAGAAATAATTAAAAAAAAAACTTGAAATTCGTTGTATCTCTTGGTACTCTGTGATTCGTTGCAGGAACAAAATCAAAATCAAAATCAAAACATTTATTTCAAATAGACCATTTACAGGCACTTTTGAATAGTCAAATGTCGGTCAGTCCAAGAAAAGTGAAGCTAAATTGCACAATTTTAAACTTTCAACTGGTAATAAACCAGTAATTATCTGCGGAGACTTTAATGTTAATATTTTAGAAAATCATTCAGATAGCAGTAGATTATTAAATCTTTTCAAATCATTTAATTTATCAAATGTGTTTATTGAACCAACTCGAACAACGACAACTACTGCTACATGTATCGATAATGTTTTTTGTTGCTGCAAGTATTTAGAAAAAGCCATTGTAAATTATCTGCCTTCTGATCATAGCGGCCTAATGGTAACATTTGAATCCAACTTACCAATACAACAAGTGCAGATACAATTCAGACCAATAACATCCGGTAAACTAAATAAATTTAATAGCACTTTAACTAGCAGGTTGGGTGATTGGAACCTTGCAGAAAACAATGGTAATATTTTGTATAAAAATTTTTTTTCAGTAGTTCAAAAGGAGTTTAATCAGACGTTTGAGAAAAAAACTAAAACTATCTGCCCTAAGTTTAGATTTAGTGACTGGGCAACTAAAGGAATCAGAATAAGTAGGGAAAGACTTTTCGAGTTGTATGGCCTTAAGCCTATTATTAACACTGAAACTTTTAATAAATATGTTGCTACTTATTCTAAAATGTTTAAAAATACTTGTAAGGCAGCTAAGGCCTTATACATCAGCAACAAAGTTAAAACAGCAGATAATAAAATAAAAACGGTTTGGAATATTATAAATAATGAAACCAACAGAAACAAAAGAAATAATAATGATTACACATTGGAGACTCATCATGGTCTTATTAGCGATAACAAACTAGTTGCAGAAGAATTTTTAAATTTCTTTACCAGTATTCCAATTAAAACTACTGAAGCCCTAAATTCGTCGCCATCGCATGCTTTTGGTTTATTACAGGCGAACGTTGCAGCCTGTTCGACTGAATTTAACTTTAAACATATAAACCCCATAACAGTAATAAAAGCTTTTAAAGAAATCAAGATTAAATTGACAGAAGATCTATGGGGTATGTCTATCAAAGTTTGTACCTCAATTATTGAGACTATAGCGCCGTACTTGGCTTTAATATTTAATTTGTGTATAGATCAAGGAGTCTTTCCAGATCTAATGAAATATAGTAAAGTGATACCACTCTTTAAATCCGGGAATAGTAGAGACACTAATAATTATAGGCCGGTGTCCGTTTTGCCGGTTCTTAGCAAGATATTTGAAAAGGTAATGTTAAATCAAATGCTTAATCATTTTAACTCCAATAATATCCTACATGATAAACAGTATGGTTTCACCAAAGGACGTTGTACAACTGACGCGGGTGTTTCCTTACTAAAACACATTTTTAATGCGTGGGAGGAGGCACAAGATGCTATAGGCATCTTCTGCGACCTATCTAAGGCGTTTGATTGTGTAGTTCATGAAACATTGCTTCTGAAACTCAAGCATTACGGACTAAGCAATGCAGCGTTAAGCTTATTAAAATCTTATTTGAATAATAGACAGCAATTAGTGCAAATAAACGGTGTCAATTCGTCGGGATTGAATGTTGAAATGGGGGTGCCCCAAGGTTCAATTTTGGGTCCTTTTTTATTTTTAGTTTATATTAATGATTTACCCAATTTGTTGCAATATAAACTTAATATGGTGTTGTTTGCTGACGACACTTCTTTGATTTTTAAGATAAATAGAAAGACTAACAATCTTGACAACGAAAATAGCGCCCTATTGCAGGTTCAAAACTGGTTCACTGCTAATAATCTGGTTCTAATTGGGAAAAAAACTAAATGCATAAGATTTTCCTTACCGAATGTCAAAAGTAGTGATTGTGACATTGTATTGAATAATGAAAAACTAGAATTTGTTGATAAAACGATTTTCCTGGGGATTACGCTTGACTAAAGGCTACAATGGGGTCCTCACTTAACATCTCTTGCAGGGCGGCTTAGCTCAGCTGCATATGCTGTTAGAAAAATCCGCCAATTTACGGATGTTGATACCGCTAGACTAGTCTATTTTAGTTATTTTCATAGTGTCATGTCGTACGGTATCTTACTATGGGGACGGGCTGCAGACATCGAGTCAATCTTTATATTACAGAAAAGAGTCATCAGAGCTATTTACAATCTCCGCCGGTGCGATTCTTTAAGGGAACTGTTTAAAGATATTAACATAATGACGGTACCTTGTCAATATATCTATGAAAACATCATGTATGTTAGAAAAAATCTTCATCTTTTTAGCAAAAGAGGCGATAGACATAATTATGTTACAAGAAATAGGGATCAATTAGTTCAACCAGGTTTCAGACTGGCTAAAGTGGCCTCTTCTTTCATGGGGTACTGTTTGAAATGTTATAATAAAATACCACCCCAAATATTAGAACTCAATGAAACGAAATTTAAATCTTGTATTAAACGCACACTATGCAGGCAAGCATATTATAAGTTGGAGGATTATATTCAAGATAAAAATGCTTGGCTCAATGCTGGTCCAGCTCCACTACCACTAGGGCGTACTAATTAGTTGATTAGTTGGAAACTAATATTATTATTTTTTAATTTGAAAGACACAATTGCATTGTATAATGTAGAAGCACTTTTTCCAAGTTTGTGAATGTGAAGCACCATGGAGCATTTTTATTAGGTTATAACTTTTTTTTTTTTTGACATTACTAGCATGGCAGTTGAGAATTTGTCATGCTCACTCAAATGTCTCGCTGTTGGTGGCACGTGTTATTGGGTCGTTCAGTTCCCTTCATAATGGTTGAGCTGAGTGGGGCTGATGCACGTGTCATGCTCGTGAACGGGTGCCATCAGATGGGACTGGTCATCTCTTAGCTGCCAGTGGCTTAATTCAGTTTCTATCTTTTAATTATTTTACATTATTATTTCATTATCGACATTGTGCTCACATGATAGAAGCAACAAGTAATATGTAACCAAGCATTATATGTAACACATAATATGATTTAAAAGAGTGTCCATGGAGTTTCTTGCACGTTCTTCTCCATAGAGACCTACGGAACCACGGAAAGACTGAATTAATGAATTTACTTATTGTTTAATATTATTTATCCGAACTTTAACTGACGTGTTATGATTTTAATAATTATTTCTATTAATTATTGAGAGTTTTGGTATAAATAATAATCTTGTCCGCGGCATTGTCAATTTTCGGCCGTATCTTGGCCACCCCCTTTGTAAATTGATTTTCATAGAAGCCTTGATAATATCCACAAGATACTGTGTTTCCAAAATATCTAATGAAAAATGTGTAATAACGTCATAATCGCGTAAGAGCGGTTGTATGAAAAACAGTGAAAATGTATGTCGAGATGCAGCCCCTTAAAATCATTATTCAAAACTTATGGTTACGTAACCTAAATTGGGACGATTCTTTGCCTGAAGACATACTAAGCGAATGGGTGGGTATTAAAAGCATCATCAACAAACTACAAGTACCACGATGGGTAAACACAAGAGAACATGTAAATATTGAATTATTCGGTTTTTGCGATTCATCTCAGAAGACATTTGCGCGTGTAATATATTATGTTCGGATCAAGGGGTATGAGCAATCAAAACCAACACTGCTAGTTGGAAAGGCTAGACATGTACCAGCGAATAAATCAGTATCATTGCCGAGATTAGAGCTGTCAGGAGCTATCTTACTAGCAAAACTAATGAATAAGGTACAGCAGTGCTTTGTTTATCAAATTACTGACTTACTCTATGATTGTGTTATTAGGCGGGCTGAATGGTGAACCAAGATCCTGAGGAAATACATATCAAGCAAGAGCAAAATCATCATTTCAGCCGACAGACGTCCACTGCTGGACATAGGCCTCCCCCAAGCGTCGCCACAACGAACGATCATGTGCGTCCCGCATCCATCGGATTCCCGCTACCTTCACCAGGTCGTCAGTCCACCTTGTAGGAGGCCTTCCAACACTGCGTTTTCCGGTACGCGGTCGCCACTCCATAACCTTTCGGCCCCAACGGCCATCTGTTCTGCGAGCAATGTGCCCTGCCCATTGCCACTTAAGTTTGGCGATTCTTTGTGCTATGTCGGCAACCTTGGTTCTCCTGCGGATATCTTCATTTCTGATTCGATCACGCAAGGAAACTCCGAGCATAGCCCTTTCCATTGCTCTTTGGGTGACTTTAAGCCTTTTGATGAGGCCCATTGTGAGCGACCACGTTTCGGATCCATATGTCATCACTGGCAACACACACTGGTCATAGACTTTCGTCTTGAGACACTGTGGTATGTTGGATGAGAAGATACCGCGTAGCTTCCCGAACGCTGCCCAGCCGAGTCGGATTCGACGGTTGACCTCTTTCTCGAAATTAGATCTACCCAACTGGACTGTCTGCCCGAGGTAGACGTAATCGTCCACAACTTCGAGTATAGAGTCTCCGATCTTGATAGGAGTGGGTGCTACATGGTTGTTTATCATGACTTTAGTTTTGTCCATGTTCATTTTAAGACCCACTCTTTCTTCGGAAGCTCTACTGAGGTCATTGAGCATTGTACTGAGCTCTTCTGTAGTCTCAGCCATGACTACTATGTCGTCGGCAAACCGAAGGTGAGTGATGTACTCGCCATTGACATTAATGCCTAGTCCACTCCAGTCCAGAACCTTGAAGACATCCTCCATTGCGGCCGTGAACAGTTTCGGAGAAATGACGTCTCCCAGCCTCACACCTCGCTGCAGGAGGATAGGTTTCGAAGTCTGGTCCTGAAGTCGGACTGACATAGTGGCGTTTTCGTACAAACACTTCAGCACCTCGATGTACCGATAGTCAATCTGGCACCGTTGGAGAGACTGCAGTACAGCCCAAGTCTCGATCGAATCAAAGGCTTTCTCGTAGTCCACAAACGCTAGGCAGAGAGGCAGATTATACTCCTCGGTCTTCTGTATAACCTGTCGTAGCGTATGTATGTGGTCCACGGTGCTGAAGCCTTTTCGGAATCCGGCTTGTTCGGGAGGCTGGAAGTCGTCGAACCTGCGCGCGAGACGATTCGTGATGACTCTGGAAAACAGCTTGTAGACATGGCTCAGAAGTGAGATGGGCCTATAATTCTTCAGTAGGGCCTTGTCGCCCTTCTTAAAGAACAGTACCACCACGCCTCCGCTCCATGCCTGTGGCGTTTTTCCCTCGAGTATGACGGAATCAAACAGCTTCTGAAGGGCCTTAAGGATCGGTTTTCCACCCGCCTTCAAAAGTTCGGCCGTAATTCCGTCGTCACCCGGCGCCTTATTGTTATTAAGCTGCTTCAGAGCCATCCTAATCTCGTACAGGCTGACGTCCGGGATATCTTCGGTATAGTGTCGGCTCAATCTAGCTCTTGGGTCGTTTGCTAGATTTACAGTGGGTTTAGTGATTGACGTGTACAACTGTCCATAGAAAGCCTCGATCGCTCCTAGAAGCTCTGGTTTGGCGGATATGACTCTGCCATCTTCGGTCTTCAGTTTCGTGAGCTGGCTCTGCCCAATAGACAGATCTCTTGCAAACACCTTGGAGCCCTTATTTCGCTCAATCGCGTCTTTAATTTTTCCCATATTATAATGACGGAGATCGCGTTTCAAGGACTTAGAGATCCGTTTATTGAGCTGCCGATATGTGTACGAATCGTCTGAAGACTGCAGAATCATCTCACGCCTCTCCTTCGTGAGCTGGAGAGTTTGATCGGTGACCCTCTTGCTCTTATTTGTACGAGTCTTAAAGAGTTTAGAGCCGACCGTATGGACAGCTTCCACGAACCCATCGTTGTATTCGTCCACGGAGCTTCCTAGGCATTCGAAACGATTTTGAAGTTCGAGCTGAAAGCTTTCGGAGTTATGGATTTGGATCTGTGCAGGACGGAGCGTAGACTTCATCAGTCGAGATCTTTCAAGCTTGACATTGATATTCAATGTGCCTCTTACCATGCGGTGATCACTTCCGGTTTTCACCCTATTGATCACGGAGACATCATTGAATATTTGCTTCTTCGTCGACATGATGAAGTCAATCTCATTTTTAGTTGCACCATCAGGGCTTTGCCAAGTCCACTTCCTGTGCTCACGCTTGCTGAAGAAGGAGTTCATCATGTAGAGGCCCTCCTTCTCCATAAAACTGGCCAGTAGATGTCCCCGGTAGTTCCTACGTCCAAATCCAAATTGCCCCACTCGCAGCTCGTCGCCGTCTCGTTTGCCCAGTTTCGCGTTGAAGTCTCCCATGACCACGGTGAAGTGACTCTTAGAACCATGCATGGCTCTGGATACGTCCTCATACATGGTCTCTACTTCGTCGTCAGGGTGTGTCGAGGTAGGAGCGTAAACCTGTATGACCTTCAGCGAATATCTTGATGATATTCTGAGTATAAGGTACGCTACCCTGGTCGACACACTCTCGATCTTCACAACATTGTTCACGAGGGACCTGTGGACGATAAACCCGACACCACCTTGGGACTGCATGTCCCCTTCCCGGAAATAGAGCAGGTTACCAGATCTTAGGATTATCGTATCCTCCCCCTGTCTTCGGACTTCAGACAATCCCACAATATTCCATCGTAATTCGCTCAATTCCTCCTCGAGTTCGGTGATGTTCTCATCGGACCGGAGTGTACGTGTGTTGTACGTTGCCAGGTCAAGTCGTCGACGGTTTATCGCTCTCGCCCGGAGATTCTTAGCACCCCGGACCCCAGGGCCGCGCTCACGCCCGTCAACGTTAGCACAACCGCTGGAGTCGCCGAGCACTTGGGGCCTGATTTTTGTGCATCTGTGCATTTGGGGGGGTCACGGCCCACGTGCTAGCATTTCATGGTGGACCTCAGCTAACTTCAGCATTTATACGACAACATATTGGATTGTAGACGGAATCAGAGCAGTTAAATTCCGAGTTCGACGTTGCGTTAAGTGTCGTCGCTACAATCCCAGCAATCAGCATCAAGTCATGGGAGATTTACCACCAGAAAGACGAATCCGTCACGTCCTTTCCAAAATGTAGGTGTAGACTATACGGGAGATGTCAATATCAAAGCCAACAAGGGTCGTGGAATAAAAACCACCAAGGGTTATGTCGCCGTATTTATTTGCATGGCAACTAAAGCCTTGCACTTAGAGTTGGTGTAGGATTTGACATCGTCATCATCATTTCTCGCTACTCTTCGCAGAATTATAGCTCGGAGAGGAGTCCCACAGAAAATATTTAGCGATCAAGGTACCAACCTTATAACAAGGTCCTACAGGACGAATATCATGCAATAAGAAGCACATTCAATCAAGAATTTCAGGCAGAAATAACTAAAATGGGAATCGAATGGCACTTTAACGCACCATGGCCATCAGCAGGAGGACTATGGGAGGCCGCCATTAAAAGCATAAAATATCATCTGAAGAGAGTTGTAGAGGAGCAGAAATTAACGTTTGAAGAGTATAGTATAATACTATATCAGTTGGAGGCATGTCTGAACTCAAGACCAATATATCCTTTAACCGAAAATTCAGCAGATTTGAACTTCCTTACTCCCGCTCTTTTCTTGTCAAGTGATCCAAATCTAATACTGTAGGAAACAGAGAAAGATGTACGCACAACATGGAATCTTGTGCATAAGAAATCGAAGGACTAGAACAATTTGCCTGCTGCGGTCTTCCCGTTCAATAACAATGTGGGTGTCTTTAAGGCTAGAGTGAATAGGCTTTTAATAAACTAGTGCGCCTACCATCAGGTGGGACCGTAGTCAAGCTCTAGTTTATATCAATTAAAAAAAAATCTAACTCAAAGGACTTATCTAGATATTTGGAAACGCTAGCGAAGTAAATATATCATCATCATCATCATCATTTCAGCCGATACACGTCCACTGTTGGACATAGGCCTCCCCCAAGCGTCGCCACATCGAACGTTCCTGTGCGTCTCGCATCCATCGGTTTCCTGCTACCTTCACCAGGTCATCGGTCCACCTTGTAGGAGGCCTTCCAACACTGCGTCTTCCGGTACGCGGTCGCCACTCCAAAACCTTTCGGCCCCAACGGCCATCTGTTCTGCGAGCAATGTGCCCTGCCCATTGCCACTTAAGTTTGGCAATTCTTTGTGCTATGTCGGCAACCTTAGTTTTCCTGCGGATATCTTCATTTTTTATTCGATCACGCAAGGAAACCCCGAGCATAGCCCTTTCCATTGCTCTTTGGGTGACTTTAAGCCTTCTGAGCGAAGTAAATATATAAAACAATTAAATACAAGGTCACAATGGACACGTCCTCAAGAAAATATCAAAGTCGGTAACTTGGTGTTGATGCAAGACGCCAACATACCACCAAACAAATGGGCAATGGGAAGGGTGATGCAAGTGCACCCTGGCAGAGATGGGTACGTCAGAGTAGTCACACTACAAACAAGAAATGGCCCTATGAAATGGCCTGTCTTTAAGCTTCCTTGCTTGATTGCGAAGAACAAGAAGACCACAAACAAGTATCAGCTTCAGTCCAACAGGATACAAAACCATCTCGACAAGTAAACTTAAACCAACGCAGAAGACTTACACTTTTTCTACAATATTGTAATTTACTATTCCTGATATTAACATTACATATAACGCACAGGGTGCATACAACATAACATAATTAGGAAGAAAACAAACAATTTATTTTGACAAAATATCAGAAATGAATCTAAAACAAGATCATTGGAAAATAGTACATTACGACATGTAACCATATTGGCACGGGTGTAATATTTAACATCTATATGAAACACCTTGAAAGCTTATATTCACAAATAAAAAGCAAATGCCGTTGTGACGTTATCATATTGTTACAACGGATTCATGGAACTGGAGTACTACGATCGTAGTATGTTACTGAGTCAGCATTTTGAAGCGCATTCACGCAAGCGCCGAGGCCTAATCAACGAGATCGGATACGTTGCAACAAGTCTCTTTGGTGATGAAAATTTCGTCGAACAATACCAACAAGACATTACGTCACAGAAAATCAAAAACATCTTGCCAATCTTTGGCGCAATCCAACATCTATCATTGGAGTTGAGAACAACTGCCTCAAACGTGTTGAACAAACAATGGAAAAACAGCATAAAATATTTAATCAGCACTTAATAATTCAATTCACAACACAATTATGGACCCTGTCGGGCGCAGCATAGATAAATTAAGGTAGAAGTGAGGATGAAGGCAACGCAACAATATACATAGATCAAGCTATCAGCACATTGAAGAATGAGGTTGAGAAAGTAGCAATTACGGAAGACTTCATTTTATCAACTTTATTTGCAAACAACATTCTAAGCAGCTTAAAGAACATTCAAGATTTTTTGCTGGACACGATCACTACCGTCCAACATTTCAACATTCATATCATAACAGCAGTTCAACTACAAGATGAGCTAAATATTATTTCAAATCAGATGCCCAAATATACATCATTGCATTTCTACAAAATCTATCAAATTACTCAAGTAAGGGCACGCATGACACATGAATACTTCATATTTGTAATAAAAATCCCAATAGCAAACATATTATATCATATGATACCTATTCAACACCAAGAAAGTAGTCGTATGATTAGTATAGTACTAATATAAACACAACTATAAACATCAAAAGGGAAACATATTTACCCATATCTGCAAATGAACTTCTTCAAAAATGCTTACGGTTAAATACAAGCCTATGCCAACTACCTACAAAAACCTGTCTATCAGCGAGAGTCGAACAACAACTTCTGCGTCAAAAATCCAGGAGATACTAGTACAACCATAAGCGAAACTTGCAAAACAACATTGATAGAATTGATTGTTTATTACATTCATGACTACGTGTTGGGGACAATGAACTCTGAGAATCATATGTGGGGATCAAATTACAACTGAACGTGTGACCGGAGTCAATGTTATTGTGCTCGGAAACAACTTCATAATTACGGCACACAAACAACAAACGAATGATTGACAAATTAAGCTCGATATGATTGTCGTAGAGATCGCTCCTGTCAATAACAATATCAATTTATCAGTTCCACACTACGAGTATAAAGAAGAAAACTATTTATCTTCACTACAAAGTATCTCCGAGCAAATAAAACAAATGAAAGCAGCTTCGGAACAGGCGACCATCGCTGACGGGGTGTCAATTCACGATACACACCAGTACGTGGCCATCTACGTTGTTGGGGCAGCAGGGCTAGCCTTCTCCACGTACGCATGCATACGCTGGCGAAGACGCCGCACCGTGCACCTTTGGCCTCAACCTGGGCAACCCTCCGTGCACTACCGAGCCAGCAACAGTGACCTTAATGCGAGTGGTGTACCAAATCAAAGTGTACAGTGCGTGAGTGACGTGTTTCGTAGTGATCAGTGCGCGATAATAGAAACCAATAGAGCACCTTCACCTGTTACCACAAAATGTAGTTTTAAAATTATCAACTAACAATTTAGGAACATAAGTAAAAATTATTCTATCACCTTGTATCAGCAGATCATACTAACAACACCATATCAAAGCATCATCAGCATCAGTTATCTCGCGCCCGGAAGTATGTACGGTGCAACCGCACATTGCGTAAATGCTCTCTCATCATAATTGAATTGTAACTAATTAACACACATTTTACATCAACTTTGCAATATTTATATTTACATCAAGTTCACATTCGGAACGCGTGTTACATACGGATCCCTAATGGATATCGCCGACCTAGCAATTCATTCAATTGACGTCGGACACATGAAAACTGCATCGTCGACACCTGGGCCAGCCACGAGCCGCCGACGCAGCAAAACGGCATATTAGCAATAAGTTATTTTTAATAAGTTTTTGGTCATTCCATGTTCTAGTATCGAATAGGTTTTACTAAAATTAATTGTAATTTCTTTGTTCTAATCTACTCTGGTTTTTTTTCGAGCCTCCGCCTGGAGTCTACGTAATTGGCGCAGTCGGTAGGATACTCACAGGCTAGTTCGCGTTTTGCATTAGAGTCATCTTTCTTCGATATTCGCAATCGCGGGTCGCCTGGGCGGCTATCAAGTCACGTCACGAGTATCCTGAACCTACGTTGGAGCTGCGGAGCCGGGTGGCGAATCCAGACATCGATTCACAAAGAAGAGCCAGAGATGAAACAAATGTAAGTGCACTAGAATATTTCTCGTGTTGTGCTTCCTTCTACTCCTAAGTTATTTTTATGTCCAAGATTTTTCATCGCGATAGATCTTACCCCCGGGAACCTGCATCACGACAGGCGCGCCGGCATTTAGTAGATATTAGTAGAGATATAGATAGCGAATCAGATTTTAATTTGAATAGTTTATTTGAGCCCAATATGTCTTTTAATCCCGATACTATTTTCAAGGCCTTACGCCTCGTGCTCGATTTTGATGGAAACCCTAACGTTTTAACTAGATTTATTAACATAAGCGATAGAATAGTTACTCAGTATGCTAGCGCTGAACCGGGTAGCGAGTTAAATAATGTGTGTCTTTTAGACGGTATTTTAAATAAGATTACTGGGCCTGCTGCATCCACTATAAATTCAAATGGCATCCCTGAAATCTGGGCAGGTATTAGATGAGCCCTCATTAACAACTTTTCAGACCAGCGCGACGAAACGGCTTTGTACAACGACCTCTCATTGGCTACGCAAGGTACAAAAACCGTTCAGGAATTTTATGACCAGTGTCAGACCTTGTTTAGTACGATTATGACGTATGTGACATTACACGAGACTATCCCGACGACTATTGAGGCTAACGAACCCTGTATAGGAAGGTTACCATGCAAGCCTTTGTACGAGGACTTAAGGAACCTTTGGGCTCGCGTATACGTTGTATGCGTCCAGAAACTATCGAGAAAGCCCTGGAATTTGTGCAGGAAGAATTAAATATAATGTATTTGCAGCAGCGTAATGACGTAGCAAAAACTCACAGTGCCCCTAAGCTAGATAGACTTCCTAACATGCCCGTAATTTACAAGCCCCCTATCATGCATGCTATGCCTTTCAACGGCGCTTCACGACCCACACTACCTAACTGGCCTGCTCCAGTAGGTCTGCGTGGCCTTCAGCCTCTGCCCCAGCCTTTTAAATTCAATACGCCTAATCAATCGCATGCCGACTCAAAGGCAACAAATGTTCCACGCACCACCACCAAATTATCGTCCGCAAAGTAACGTTTTCAGGTTACCACCTAGGAATAATCCACCACAAAATATGGGTGCAAAACCCATGAGCGGAGTGCAACATTTCATTCCGAAACCCTTACCGAAGCGGAAACCCACTACCGTCTAATTATTTTAAAACGCGCGAAGTGAACATGAACGAAATCGCTTTACCTGACAATTGTCTTTATCCGGTCGAATATTATCCCGAACCAGAGTTCAGCTATTACATGGACTATGGCGACTATTAGATGTTTTACGACTGTGACGGCAACCTTGCTATAACTGACATTAATGTAATTTATGACAATCAGACAACAAGTGACATGGAACCACAACCGGGTCCCAGCAACGCTAACCAGATTCAGAATTTTCCGAAGGACAAGCCATCAAAAGAGCAAAGATAGACTTAAACTTACAGACCCAAAGACAACTACCATACATCGAAATTTCTTGCGCTCCCTAAAATTTTTGATAGACATTGGCGATAACCAGTCTTTCATCAGCCCCGAGGCTGTGCAAAAGTTTTTCCCTCATTACCCCCTCAACTATGACCCTTTCGAGGTCACAAATGTGCACGGTGTTAGTAAAAATGATTATTCTATAACACTATCATGTTTTAACGAGTTCAACGAGACCGACTCAATTAAATTATTCATTTATCGCTTTCACGACTATTTTGACGGGACTTATAGGATTCGATTTACTATCCAAATGGGAAGCCAAAATAGACTTAAAAGATTATAAGTTAATAACGCGTACCGCTACAAGTCAAATAAAAGTATATAATTCACGCAATGTTAATCTGTATGAGGACATTATCCCAGCAAATAATTCTAAATTAGTTCGAATACCAATTAACGCCCCGGATGGCGATGTTCTTGTAAACGAACAGGTTTTTTGTAACTGCATCATTCATGAGGGTTTGACCACTGTAGTTAAGGAGCCGGTGACGGATGAATATCCATACAAACGTAATACCACGCTCATTTGCAGTTGGAGCATATTTCCAACATATTATGATGATATTCGGTTATAGACAATATTTATCTAGGTCACATCATTAGCAGAGTCGGTATCAAGCCGAAGCCCGACAAAATATCTGCTATTCAAATACCAAAGACCCCCAAGGAAATTAAACAATTTTTAGGCCTCGGTTATTACCGAAAATTCATTCCCGATTTCGCTCGGATAACAAACCTAACCTAACCCAATGTCTAAAAAAAGATAGTAAGATAACTCTGAGCCCATAATATACCAATGCCTTCGAGAATTGCAAGACCCTACTGACAAATGACCCCATACTGCAGTATCCAGACTTTAAACGAGAACTCAACAGACGCTTCGAATGTCGCTATTAGAGCAGTGTTATCTCAGGGACTCATAGGATCTGATAAACCTGTCTGTTATGCCTCACGCACACTTAACGAAAGTGAGCTAAACTATAGTACCATCGAAAAGGAGTTACTTGCTCTCTGGGTCTGGGTCTGGGTGGCGAAGTATTTTCGACCTTACTTATTTGGTAGGAAATTTAAAGTACTTACTGACCACAAACCCTTACAGTGGATGATGAATTTGAAGGAACCAAAGTCACGACTGACTAGATGGTGACTCAGACTAAGCGAATATGACTTTACAGTAGTATACAAAAAAGGAAAGTTTAACACCAACGCTGATGCTCTTTCACGTGTAGAAATTCATCATGAGGAAGTGGATGAGATCAACTCATTAATTGAAAGCATTAAAGACCTTAGCTCAATGATCAATAACCCATCAGAAACACCACATCAGCAGACGAACTCCTCGACTGACACCGTACATACCAGTAATGAACATCCCATACTAGAAGTCCCCATCACAGACGAGCCCCTCAACAAGTTTCATCGACAGATTTACTTGACTGTAGTAAGTAGGTGACGTAAAACGCCTACCGACAGTGACTAAACCTTTCGAAAACCATACGCGAGTGGCAATCCAGCTTTCAGAGTCCAAGCTAGAAAATGGCGTTATCAATGCTATTAAAGAATATGTGAACCCGAAGGGTAAAACGGCTATCTTGATAAATCCCCCATTTGCAATGTATTCAATAATTCCCATTATACAAGATAAATTCAAAAGCTCCTCTCTCAATTTAGTACTAGCTAAAATAGAACTGGAAAATGTCAAAGATTATCTGCGACAACAAGACATCATTCGACAGTATCACGACAGTAAAACAAACCACCGTGGTATAAATGAATGTCACTTGGCCCTTTCACGAAAATACTATTGGCCAAAAATGAAAGAACATATTACCAAGTACATCAATGATTGTACCATTTGCTGTCAAGCCAAATATGATCGACATCCCATTAGACCATAATTTAACATAGTTCCCTCAGCCAGCAAACCACTTGAAATTAATCACATGGACCTCTTTACAGTTCACTACGTGACTTTCATTGACGTCTTCACGAAGTACGGACAAGCCTACCATTTACGAGACGGAACAGCCATTAACATTCTGCAAGCTCTGCTACGTTACTGTACCCATCATGGACTACCTATGACTATAATTACTGACAACGGCACCGAATTCACTAACCAATTGTTCTCTGAATTTTCACGACTTCATAAGATAATTCATCATAAAGTTTTACCTCATAGCCCAAATGACAATGGTAACCTATAGCGCTTTCATTCAACATTATTGGAGCACATTAGAATCCTCAAATTACAACACAAAGAGGAACCAATTGTTAACCTCATGCCATACGCTATCATAGCATACAATAGTTCTATCCACAATGAATTATTCAGACCCGATAGACATCGACTTTAGGGAGCACATTTTACAGCAATATGCACAGAATCATAAGCAGCAGATGAAGCAGGTTTATGACATTATTAATGACTCATCTCTTGCCAATCGGACAGCTTTAATTGAAAGCAGGAATAAAACTCGGGAACCAAAAGTAGAATATGCCCCTCAGCAGCAGGTGTTTATTAAAAATCCCTTTGCCGGCCGTCAGAAAACTGCACCACAGTATACGCAAGATACTGTACTAACTGATTTACCGATACATATATATACTTCTAAAAAACGAGGCCCCGTAGCCAAAGCGAGGCTAAAACGTGTACCTAAAGGCAGCCAATTGTTACAGGTTTCTGTTGCTACTGACAATCCATGTGTCGCACCCTCAAGAGATAAGACTTGAGACCTTAGCTGATGGACCAGGATTACTACCATATAAACTAGGACATACTAGACTAACCACACATTACTACTCCTTCATACAGTACATACAACTAGCTGACATAGAGGACAAAATAGACTCTGTACAAACGTAACTTCAATCGTTTAAGACCAGACTTAAGTTGCACGCAAGGCAAACTTGATTTATACAAAAGAAATTCGTTTTTAATGGCTATTAAGGTGTATAATAAATTACCAAATGCCTTAAAAGAACTACCGTTGCCTATGTTTAAAAACAAGTTAATCCACTGGCTGAAAGAAAAATGTTTTTACAGTGTTAATGAATTTATGTTACATAACGAACGCAAGGAAAGAAAATAATGTCAATTTTGGTTTATATTTTTATTTTTAAATTGACATTCAATATTTTAGTTATTCTGACATTATTATTCTGACAATTTTATTCTGGTTTTGACATTTTAACATTATTGTTGGATATCTCAATCTTTGTATGATGTCTAAAATAATGACAATTTTGGTTTATATTTATATTTTTAAATTGACATTCAATATTTTAGTTATTCTGACATTATTATTCTGACAATTTTATTCTGGTTTTGACATTTTAATATTATTGATGGATATCTCAATCTTTGTATGATGTCTAAAATAATGTCAATTTTGGTTTATATTTTTATTTTTAAATTGACATTCCATGTTTTAATTATTCTGACATTATTATTCTGATTTTGACATTTTAATATTATTGATGGATATCGCAATCTTAGTATAAGCAATATCTGACATTTTTAATTAAATTAATAAATATTTATTTAATCAGACATTTTTAACAATTAAAGTGATTCAATAACTAAAGAGATATTATGTTTGACATTTATAATTAAATTGTATGTACTTAATCTGAAATTAAATATTTGCACACCACATATAATGGTAGAATGTAAAGGGGCCTTAATATTAATGTTATGATCATACTACTTTGTATACCTACATTCTGGCAAATAAATTATTATTATTATTATTATTATTATTATTATTATTAACAATGAGTCTTAAATGCTTTACGAATATCAAGTCGACTATATTACTAACAAGCTTGACAGAGTTTTAAAGCAGGTCAAATCTTTGGAACCTTCCAGAGTCAAACGAGGTCTCGTAGATAGCCTAGGGTCAGTAATAAAAAGCGTTACTTGCAACTTAGATTATTTAGATGCCCTGAAACATGACGAAGCAATTAAAACTTTACAAAACAACGAAAATAAAGTAGTTTCAGAATTTAATAATCACATCAGTCTTAGTAAAGAATGGATGTCCCAGCATGGTACCATCTTAGACCAGCTAAACAAGAATCAGAAAATAATTAATGCAACCTTAGAACTACTTTTGGAGAAAAACGCTTACAGAGATTATAGTTTAATCAAATTTGCAAAGTTTGCCCAAATCCTAGGAATAATTATTAATAACGTAGAAGATTTAATGTTAGAAATAGTTAGAATAGAAAACATAATGGCTTTTATACGCGCGTCTAGTAGTCACTCATCATCCGATGATAGACATAGAAGTACTAAGAAATATGATAGACAAGTTAAAATCGATATACCATCAAGTTAAGAGAATATTATAATCTTATTAAACCAGGTTCTTACTTTATTGAGAAAAGAATAGTTATAGTTTACAGCTTCCCCATAGTTTCCATAGACTCTTACGATCTATACAGATTATTTATCGTACCCAATAAAAAACAGCTTGCCCTTATACCTCCTTCTCCCTATATAGCAACTAACAAGAAATCATTCGTGTCCATAGAGCAATAACATACATCTCTGTGAAAAGAAGACGAGTCACCAAATAAGGACAAAACCAGATTGTATCCAGAAACTCATCACCAACCAGGATCTAGAAGACACCTGCCACTTCGTCAAGATTTCACTTTCCAAAGAAGCAATGGAGAAACTGGATGACCAGCATTACATACTGTCACTACCTCAACTAACTAAAGTACAATTAGCATGTGGAAGAAAAGACTTCAACACTCTACAAGGCAGCTACCTCCTCACCATTCCGGTGGACTGCTACCTGCAAACATCAGAATTCACCATCATCAACGACAACAACGAGATTGAAGGCCAGCCGCTCAAGTTATCAAAGATCCCATACAACGAGATAAATCAGACCAACATTCCCACTCATCATCATTGGCTTCAATTCAGTCAACTTAGAAGAGCTTCACAGCATCCAGAGAAAAGCAATGATGGAAAGTCCTCTGAAGATTGACAATACTCATTCTACATCTTCGCAATATGCGTACTCGCACTTATCATCTTAGCGATAAGCCGCAGATATAGATGCTGGAATCACAGAGCGGACAGCAAAGAAAAACCACAAACTGTTAAGATACATACGTACGAAGAGGTAACCAGGGACTCCAAGAAACGAGATGAACCTCCAGCAACATTTTCTCTCAACATGATCAAATAGTTGCTGATCTTCGGAGGGAGGTGTAACATACGGATCCCTAATGGATATCGCCGAACTATCATTTCATTCGAGTGACGTCGGACACATGAAAACTGCATCGTCGACACCTGGGCCAACCACGAGCCGGCGACACAGCAAAACGGCATATTAGCAAGAAGTTATTTTTAATAAGTTTTTGGTCATTCCATATTCTAGCATCGAATAGGTTTCACTAAAATTAATTGTAATTTCTTTGTTCTAAAATAAATTAGTTTAAAGTACTTTGGTTTTTTTTCGAGCCTCCGCCTGCAGTCTACGTAATTCGCGTCATAACAATACCTCATTTATCATTAGTTAAGGTCGTGGACTCAATTACTCGTATCAAGTGAATTACATAGTTTTACTTTTAGCATTCAGCATCTCTATCAATCAAAATCAATCAGCAAAAGACGTACGGTAACAAAACGTACACGTAAGTATTTTTAAAAGTAGATAAAGTAAAAAAGTCCCTAACATTAGTATTTTGTTTTAAGAGCCATTTATAAGATATTAGAAAGATCTGAAAAAGTGTTTAAATTACAATTAAAAGATTAAATAATATCAATTTCCATTGACAGATTAAAACCCGCTTACATATTGAAAGAAAGCGAATCTGCACAAGCGAATAAAGATAAGAAAACGACGCGTAGTGGTAGAATTAGCAAGACTCCTGTAAGATTCTTGTAATAGTAAAAACGTAAAATTAGCCATACTTTAAGTAAATAATAAAATGTAATATAAATAAAAAGTGACCATTGGTAATGTACATATCTAGTCTATGAATTATGATAACTAGACGTATTAATAGTACGTAAATAATAATGTGATCGGTAGCATCTTTTGCTGAGCCAAAGGAAAAGCCTAGAGATCGAAGCATTCTCTTTATTTTGCGAAAGCATCATTGTGCATAACATGTGTAGTGTGCAGAGCAGCGAACTTGATTCAAATATAATTTTGTTCAAAAATCCATTATTAGAAAAATACTTTTTTAGAACTTACTCAGTTCGATACTACCTTGTAGCCAAAGTGCATCTCATGACGATTCTAATAAGCCCAAACACGGCTAGGATACATTGATTAATTACGGAGTTCCGGTGCCTATCTTCCAGCTCCATCATCATCACCATACCATTTTCAACGTAACTATTCAGAATGATTCATTTATTTGTATTGTCATGAAAAACAGTGTTACAATATTTTTAGCATAGCAATGAAATTACTTAATATTATGGAGATTACCTGATATTTCGTTACTTTTAACAATTGCCTTTTTATTTTGTTTTTTTTTTCTATTGGAAACTGTCAAAACAATTTTTGAATAAAGTATATAACGCTGGGCTCCACTCCAATTGTCCTGCAATTTTTTCAAATACCGAAAACGCCACGCCACAATATTGTACCCCTCCATTGACAACTTCCTTTTAGACCTCCTTTTTTAATAAAATCCCGTTCCCCTCATAATTCTCCAAAAAGTGTTGCAACTACCGTTAAAATCGATTTTGTTTCACATTTCGTGCAAAAATTTTGGTAGAGTAGGCAACTCTTTTCTTTTTTCCCTTCTTTTTTTTGTAGACAGATAGAAGACATATCTTCCCTATCAATTGATGTTATGTTCTGTTACCTACTTTTAAGATTGCGTCTTTAACGCGTGAATAAACTGTTTTTCTTTCTTTCTTCTTTTCTTTTTTTTAAGAGCCAACATTACGGCAAAGGAAATTCTTAAGTGAAACGCACTGTAACCATGTTCATTGGGATATCTGTGTGAGTATGAAGTTCCACTTCATCAAATGTCACTTTTTGACTGTGAGTGCTTAAGTTCTCGATAAAAATACCAAAATAACTATATGGTTGCCTATAATATTTGGAAAATACGCCCTGATAATACTTGGCCTCGCAATAGTCATTGGCATCTATATCATATAGGTACAGGTGCTTAAGAAATGTATGCAAGGAGCTCAGAAAATACTACGGAAAGAGATGACAGTTTGGCATAGCAACATGAATATACCAATGTTTGAACAAATGACGCAACAACAATATGCTGTTATAGTCTTTAATAATGTGTGTAAAAATAATAAACAACATTACTTTGTAAAGGCATTATGTCTAAACTCATATCTGTACTAAATTCATCAAAAAATGTTCAGCAACATAAGTGTATGCCATATATGTGTATAATCTAATGATCCAATAAAAAAAAAGCATCATGCTTTTAATGTACTAATAATGCAATACTTGGCGACAGTTGATATTATTAACATTGTTCAGGTAGGATTTTGCATTAATCGTACTAGAGTCTGTGCGGAAAGTAAACCATCGTGGGATTTGAGGGCGCTGCTGTAGATAAATATCGTTTTTGTTATGTAAGCAACATTGTGACGTCATTATAGTGCGACTGTTAAATCTTGATATTTTGAAACTATGTTAGACTAGCTTCTTCCAGCGGCTTCACCCTATAATAAAAATTATCCGATTGGCTGAATTTGCTCACCTAATGAAACTGCAAAGTTATAGCTTATGTGCTATATTATTGCAATGTTTATGATTAAGTTCATCTGTCTAGTAGTTTTTGCGCGACACATCCATACATACGAGTACCTCCATCCATCTTCGCAAACTTTCGCATTTATAATATTAGTAGTATAAGCTTCAGAAGTGGAAAATCATTAAAAAAAAACAAATTACAACAAAAGAACCATTTTTTTATTCCCAATAATAGTTTAATTTAATCACAATCAACACAAGCTAGCAGCAAGTTTATGTTTACCATAATTAAATTTAAAGCTAAAAATGGGACACACTACCACTTTCTCGTTGTCTTCCTCAGTACATTTTTCCCTTTTGCTAATCTATGAAAAATATGAACTTAATGACTATGAAAATAAAGTACACTTCAGAATTTGTAATGTTGCTTCGTAAAAAATCTTTTTAGCCTGTAAGGGACCCTCTCGTATATAAGATCCTTGGAATCACTTGGTTGTCCGTCTGTTTATCTGTTAAGACCCTTTAACTCGAGAACGTTTGGAGGTATTGAGTTAAAATTAAAACCATACACTCAAATCTGCGGTCTTTTGAAGTTGTGAAAAAATCAGACTTCTGAGTTAATTAAAAAAAAAAGATATAGCGTTTATGTCGCAAAAACACATATATTTCGATACTCAAGGGAATCAAAGTTCATAGGGTGACGTTGACCTAGAATCTTGAAATTTGTCATAAATCAAAGTCTCAGAGAAAAGTACAGGGAAAAATCTGAAAATAGTAAATTTGTAGATCCGCCACAAAAAAAAAATTGTTTGCAATTCGGAAAAATCTTCGTAACTCAATACGGGAATTGATTTCATAGGTAAATTTGTACAGAATCCTCAGTGCGCGAGTCCGACTCGCACTTGCCCTTTTTTTATTTTAGTTACTGTATCCTTTCTCAAGCCTGAAAATAAATATTCTAAGTTAGTCGAAATGCATTATAAATTTAAAGTATCAATACTCTTTATACTAGCCATCGAAAATATTGACCAAAACAAAATAAACAAATATCGTCATGTTTAAATGAATTTCCGTTTAATTTATATATATTTGGAGATAACAGGGACAGGAGTTCACCTAGGATGTCTATAAACATTAAAATAAAAGTGTTACGTACCAAAAACACAGCACGCTAATGTTTCCCAAGTTCGTGACTTTGTTTTGATCAATAATGATGTGATTGGCCATTTGTTATCTTTGGCAAAACTGTAATATATTAAATATTATTTTCCTTGCAGCTCAGTGAAATTTTTTATCACATTTCTGAAGATTTCAATTAAAAATCACAATAAAATAACATAATAAACAAACATGATGTGACGTTTGGCATTTGACGGATGGCTGGGTTGGGTTGCTACTTAAAATCTTTAATGTTGTTTTCACTTTACGCCACGACGGTTCTTTTATCGCACAGACAATAGTAATATTAAAGTTATAAATAGAATTAAACTAAATGGAATTAAGTTTTTACTCAGAGTACTTAGTCAGCTAAAAAATACCGCCTTTATACCACCTTAACGCGTATAAGTGTTATTTGTAAAATAAACACCAATTATAAATAAATTGTGGAAGTAAATTGGTTACGATTCACAACAATTTAGCCGTTAGACCCAAAATGAATAACAAACTCGTACTTACCCCACTTGAAAGAATGCACCAGCCCGACGAGCAGTGCTAGCAGCGTCAACACACGCGTGCAGTGCATCTTCTCTTCACACAAACTCGTTTCTGCAGATAAGACGTTCACTCTCGGCGACCACTCGGAGGATAATATTAACATGAACATATTCGCTGTTCCAACTTGATAAGCAGGCTTGTGTGTGTAAATCCTGATTAACTCACACACTCCTCTGCTTATCACTAGTTTCGTACAAAAATGGATATTACTGTATTTTTAGGGTTCCGTAGCCAAATAGCAAAAAATGAAAACCTTATGGATTCGTCATGTCTATATCTGTCTGTCTGTCTGTCCGTCCGTATGTCATAGCCACTTTTTTCCGAAACTATAAGAACTGTACTGTTGAAACTTGATAAGTAGATTTATTCTGGTATTCTGTGAACCGCATTAAGATTTTCATACAAAAATAGAAAAAAAAAATTTTCTCTTCAAAGATCATCATGGATACCCCACACGCATGGGACGCGCGGGGTATCTATGGATAGGTCTTTAAAAATGATATTATGGTTTTTAACATAATTTTTTTTTCTAAACTGAATAGTTTGTACGAGTGACACTTCCAAAGTGGTAAAAAGTGTATTCCCCCTTTGTGACTTCTAAAATAAGAGAATGATAAAACTAAAAAAATATATTGATAGGTACGTCATAAATATAAAACAAAATATACTATTATTAAAACATTAAAACGTACATTACCAAGCAAATCTCTACTGAAAATTGGTTTGAACGAGATCTAGTACCTAAGTAGTTTTTTTAATACGTCTTAAACTGCAATTTACCATTCATTCAAACAACTCAAATATAAAAAAAAAAAAAAATAATAATTTTATAAATATAAACCTTATGTTTAAACTGTGAACTATTATTATAGGTAAGTTTGCACGGAACTCTCAGTGCGCGAGTTCGACTCGCACTTGGTCGGTTATTTAGCAATGTGTGTTATCAATCATTTACTTCCCGTGTCCTTGATGTCGCCCGGGCTCGTATATGTAGCAGACTGGAGAATTAATTTAATTAACTAAAAAAGTCTCATGACAAAATTCCTAAAGACTTAGACTTCAACTTACTTGATAGTCATTTTTCTACTTCGCCCTTATTAGATAGGGCCACCAAAGAAACTACACTAAGTCATCTTTCAAAACTTCCCTTTTTTTTATGGTGGGAAAAAATCATCCAATGACAACCCCCGCTCTTGGGTGGAGCGGGAGATAGTGTCAGACTCTTACTGACTAAAAGACCCACCCCGTTCCTTCTAGCCTTTATACCGGGGCTCGAGCGCCCTTTCGGATAACCCTGGCTCCAGTAGGCTTCGACCCGGCTGGGTCCCTGCTGTTGCTGACAACTCCTTGAGGCGCGCAGGAACAGTGCGCGCCGTCGACGACTTGGGCTTGATCCGGACAGTTACCGGACGGCCGGACAGCGAGCTACCCATTGCTCACTGTCCGCAAGCCCGCGCCTACGGTGGCCGAAAATCGGGATCAGAATCCCGGTGACGGTGGCGGCAGCGATAACGCCGTTGCCTGATGCGTTCGGCCTCCTCCTTTGCGAGCATTACTGCTTCGCAGGAGTCGGCGACCGCCTGCCACTCTTCCCCGCTCCGGAGCATGGCCTCAACCAAGGCCCGACGCGAAACGTCCCCGCCGCCGATCGCCCCCACGAGGGCACGGCGATGTTCCGCCCAAGCAGGGCAAACCTCAACTGTGTGCTCCACCGTGTCCTCCGGGCATTGCGCACAGTGGCGACACCCGGGCGTCACTTCCGCACGAATCCGGTGCAGGAAACTCCCGAACAAACCATGTCCGGTGAGGACCTGCGTCCGACCTGAAGGTAAGGACGCCGTGAGGTCTTTTCAAAACTTCCCTGATTATTCTCCTTTATAACCGACTTTCAAAAACAGAAGGTGGTTTTCAATTCGGTTGTATTTTCTTTTTTTATGTTTGTTAACTCAGAACTCCGTTGTTTATGGACCGATATGCAATTTTTTTTTTTTGGAACGAAGTTCCTTAACGCGCGTTGTGAAAGGGGGCTAGACGGAATAAATTCTCACGAAAAATTGTACCGACACTTTTACGGTCATAATGTAAATCCAAGATGGCGGCTGCAAGAAATTATCAACTTTTTCGTCATGGGTGTCGTTTTCATGTTTTTCGAGGGTGTTAAAACCGATGGTACTGTCAAAATATAAATCCAAGATGGCAGCTGAAACAAATTATCAAATTTTTCGTCATGGGTGTCGTTTTCATGGTTTTCAAGGGTGTTGAAACCGATAGTACTGTCAAAGTATAAATCCAAGATGGCGGCTGCAAAAAATTATTAAATTTTCCGTCATGGGTGTCGTTTCATGGTTTTCGAGGGTGTTGAAACCGATAGTACTGTCAAAATATAAATCCAAGATGGCAGCTGCAAGAAATTATCAAATTTTTCGTCATGGGTGTCGTTTTCATGGTTTTCGAGGGTGTTGAAACCGATAGTACTGTCAAAATGTAAATCCAAAATGGCGGCTGCAATAAATTATCAACTTATGGGTGTCGTTTTCATGGTTTTCGAGGGTGTTGAAGCCGATAGTTCTGTCAAAATGTGAATCCAAGATGGCGGCTGCAAGAAATTATCAACTTTTTCGATATGGGTGTCGTTTTCATGTTTTTCGTGGGTGTTGAAACCGATAGTACTGTCGAAATATAAATCCAAGATGGCGGCTGCAAAAAAATATTAAATTTTTCGTCATGGGTGTCGTTTTCATGGTTTTCGAGGGTGTTGAAACCGATAGTACTGTCAAAGTATAAATCCAAGATGGCGGCTGCAAAAAATTATTAAATTTTTTGTCATGGGTGTCGTTTTCATGGTTTTAAAGGTGTTGAAACCGATAGTATTGTCAAAATATAAATCCAAGATGGCGGCTGCAAGAAATTATCAACTTTTTCGTCATGAGTGTCGTTTTCATGGTTTCGAAGATGTTGAAATAGTGCTGTCAAAATGTACATAAAATAGGATAGTATTTTTTAGTTATATTGTATTGGCTAGACGGAAAAAATTCTCACGAAAAGTTGTAACGACACTTTTTGCTATAGTAAGCTATTGTAAGCCGTGCGGCGTGCGCATGTTTCTCTGTCTATCTCTCTCTCTCTCTCTTATAGAAAGCAAGCCAGAACGGAACTTCGTTCCATCCGGGTGTCCCTTGACACCTCAGTAGTTTTTTTTCCCTCACTTGATATGTTTAAGGGCTTATGCATTTACAGTCAAAAAGTGACATTTGATGAAGTGGAACTGGTGAAGAAGACCAGAAATGGCCAACGGAACTTCATACTCGATCAGAAATCACAATAAACATGTTTAAGCGACTATGACAATACAAATAAATGAATAGTTCTGAATAGTTATGTTGAAAATGGTATCATCGAAGTGATCTGATGATGATGATGATGGAGACGGAAGATAGGCACCGGAACTCCGTAATTAATCATTGTATCCTAGCCGTGTTTGGGCTTATTAGAATTGTCATGAGACACACTTTGGCTATAAGGTACTATTGAACTGATCTGATGATGATGATGGAGCCGGAAGATGGCACCGGAACTCCGTAATTATTCAATGTAGGTATCCTAGCCGCGTTTAGGCATATTACATTTGTCATAAGATGCATTTTAGCTATAAGGTACTATCGAACTGATCTGATGATGGAGCCGGAAGGTGAAAGGTGAACACGGGAACTTCATAATAAAAGATTGTATCCTACGAGGGCTTGGGTTGATTAGATTTTTTATGGAAAAAAGTTACTCTGGCTACAAGTGTATCACAACTAAAAGGTGTGAAATAAAAAACTATTTACAAAAAAAAAAAATAACCGACTTCACTAAAAAATGCACTAAAACGATCAAAATAACTGAAGTCGGATATTTTTTTTTGTAAAAAGTTTTTTTTGTATAAGTCAATTTACTGCTTGTGATGTTAAAAAGACTAATTTATCGATTACATCCAATGCTGGTGGTAGTGACTGTGTCAGCCGAAGGATGATCATCCCCATTCTTGATAACATTCTACCTGTCATCCTTTACATCATGATCTTCTCTATTTCTAGTAGTGTCTTCCGAAAAGTTTGGAAAGATACTCAACTTATACCTTTGCTCAAAAATCTAATCCTTCTACGTTTCCTTTCCTATCCAAAGTCCTTGAAAAGCTGGTCCACCAGCAACTTAGCACATTCCTTTCCAAGCACAACCTACTTAATCCTTCCAATCTGGTTTTCGACCTGGACCTCTGCACTCGCTCATACGAGTCTCACAGATGATATTAGGTCAGGCATGGAGATGGGGAAGTTAACAATACTTGCTCTGCTAGACTTTAGCAATGGTTTTAATACTGTTGACTTAGTTGAATAGGGTAGTTTACTGGGTCAAAATAATTACATTTTATTTAATCCGGATTTTAGATTATAAAAAAATATTGGAAACGAATTTTAACTTTTTTCGATTTAACAAAAAATAACAAAGATATAGCCCATTAAAGTTACGTATGACGTCACCCCGTGCGAAAAAATGCAGCACGGCGGCGTGACATTACACGTAAATTTAATGGGGTATATCTTTGTCATTTATGGTTTAATTTACAAATAAAAAAATACGTGTCCCTTATTTAAAGATGGACTAATTACATTTTTTATGGTAACTAGCCTAATGACTTGTTTAAAGTTACCCGTTTAGTCACCGGCAGCGTATTTGCATTGAGCAATCTTTTTCTTCTTGGTGTAACACTTCTGTCGGTGTGCTCTCTTTTTATTATTATTAATAATAATATAAGGTATATTATTGAGGAATTTCGAAATAAACCACAAATTGTTTCTCTGAAAACAAAGATTTGTTTTATTCAACATGCTTTTACAAGTATTATGTAATAAATTATCGTTTAACTAAAATTACACTTTTATCTCACCTGAAAACAAAGAAACGACATTAAAGTTCACTAATATCGCCTCCTCAATTATATCCCTTTAATTATCTCTCTACAAGTTTTTATGACAATAAAATGCACAAAATAATCTAAAAATCATCTGTCATTGAATGATACGTCACCCCGTATCCACCACAGCTTAAAAATTAAAAAAATGAAATGTCATTTCCAAGGAGGTCATTTCATTACAATAATAATAATTTTTATTGCAGACATAAAAATCCACTGAGTGTTAGTTACATAAAAATAAAATCTTATTGCCTAGGGTTAGTAACAATCAATCTTCGCACAAACTTCTGAATAACTGGAGAGGTGAAGCTCTCAGCTATGGTTCTCAGGATGCTGTTTTGACTCTCCCTGACTCTCTTCAGCAGCGACACTGTTTTTTTGAGTATAATCGCATAGAACCCGTCGGTACGAGCTTGCACGAACATTCCCGACGCACTACAGTAACGAGGCAGTCTCAACAACATCCTGAAAACATTATTGTATTGGACGCGCAGGACATCCAGCGATCTCTTAGTACAATCAACCCATAGACTGCCCGAGTACAGACTTTGGCAATAAGTCTTGAAAAGTGTTATTTTTACTTGGTCTGTAAACCGTGCAAATTCAACGGATCAACATATTACTACGGACCGCTAGAGCCCTGCGCTCCCTCTCAATGTCTACATCGTCTCTGAGATCAACGGCAAGAAAATGCCCTAGGTATTTAAAAGTTGACACCCTATTAATAGATGACCCGTTCAAAAACAGCTCAGGTCCTTCTCCACGGCGTTTGCCGCTGACCTCAAAGACCATGTATTCACATTTTTTAACATTGTACCTTAATCCATGTGCGGCAGCGTAAGCCTCGCACGTTTTGAGCAGTTCCCGGATTGCTCCCGCCGACGGATCCAGTAGAACCATGTCATCTACATAGTTGATGTTTTTATTCTAACCCCATCAACACTGCATCCGACACGCATGCTGCTAAGTGCGACTAGCAGGTCGTCCACGTAGAGGTTGAAGAGCCTGGGAGACGTCAGACCACCCTGTCTCACCCCGCACTCCAACCTATACGGCTCAGAGACTGTATCATCCCACTTCACATAATTGACTTGGTTATCGTACCAATACTGGAAAAGCCCACATATTTCCGCGGGTATACCCCTGTCTTCCATCTTTCTCCAACTTCAACCGACTTTTAAAAACTTTTCACTTTTCATGCGTTTCATCGTAAACCGGGCCCGATGAGGGACGATGGTTCAGCACCCAGGTCTGAAAGATACACCTGGGCTCGCGGTGAGCATCTCTCACGTATTCGTTCCACCCACACACTCGCTTACCTCGCCTCGGTCACCCTACAGATGTCCCTCTAGATTGCCTAGCCGCCGCAAAATGGATTTCCACAATCTGTTCGTACAAACTGTCCAGAACAACCCTATGCTCAGCCAAGCCACATGATCCAACGCTACACCTTTCAAACTTATGGGGGAAATCAATGTCTCGCAATTTAATATTACATAAATTATGATAACTTTGCGTTTCTGACTTAGTTCTTTCACCCCAAAAGACTGAATTACGGCCTGCACCTCCAGTTATTAACTTAGGTCTCACAAATTCCAAGTCACACTCCAGATATATATGTAGATGATCCAAAACATAAACATCTTCGGATACATCAACATTTATAATTGTATGCCAACCCAACACAGATACTACACAGTGATCTAACCATCTCCTGCATGCTGCTGTTTCCGTGCTTTATGTCAGCACAAATCCACGATTGGTCGGAACAAAAACTTATCAACTCTTTATAAAACAATTCTTGAGGGTTAGCGTTGAAATCACCTAATATACATTCTCTTCTCTACCTCACAGCTTGCTATGGTAGCACTAATCTCACTTAATACATTTGTAAAAGTTAGTAAGTTATCTGGGCAATTTGTAGGCATATAACAGAAAATACAATAGTAGCACGACCCCTTGACGCGGCTGCGATGGCCACCAACCGAGGACTGCTACAGTCAACAACAGAGACTTTCTCAAAAATGCCTTTCCTCCGGAGAATGGTACCCCCCCCCCCCCCCCCCCATAGGGTCTTCCTATCAACAAGCCTTCAGCAGTATCCACAGCTGACTTACCCGTATACTCGAAGTCAGGGCTTATTGTTCCTAAAATTGGGGGAAGCAGCCACGTCTCATGCAAGGCCACCAAATTAGACCATACACACAGTCGGCTAGCTAAAAAATCCATAGATGATATTAAGGTCTTATGTCTTTAACCTTTCAATCGTGAGAATTACAGACACAATAGAAAGACAATGGGTGCGTGAACGCCGGCTTTCGCTTGGGGTTTAATGAATTGATACAAGGTTAAAGACTATGTCGAAGACACGCTTGTTTGGCAATGACTACCTCTGCACATGTAGCCCCCTGGTAAATAATCAATATTGTGTCTATTAACTACTCCAACTTTGTTTTAATAATTGTATATACATTTCTTTTTTCTTCTTTAACACATTCCTTTTGCAATATTTTTTTATTACTTAGACTTCAACTGTCATAAATTTGTTAGTAATGTGGGGGTCTGTCTAGGCACGTATTATAATCTGTAACGTCAGCGGTTAGGAGCAGTCGCTCGATAATCGTCCTATGTATCAGTCGGACAATAAATATTATATTACGTAGTCAGTCATTTCATTTACCAGCCCACAGAATACCTAAAGTGGTGACCCCGACAATAGTGAACAGTGCATAAATACAGTGATAGTGACAATATAGTTTTTACTTTTTTTTGGTACTACTGGGCAAATTGTGGTGTACATTTTCTGAAGTTCAAGTTAGCGGAGCGAGCGACTCAAGCAGGATATACAACTCTCCTCCAGCGCAAGCAGCGGCAGGTAGTGGGCAAGCGCCTCAGCCTAGAGCAAGAGAAGAGCAGGAGACCTCGGAAATAACCCTAGCTGCCATCAGCGTGTCTTCAAAGTTGCCTGATTTTTGGGTTGATATGCCACGGTTGCGGTTCGCCCAATTTGAGGTGGTCATGGCTCCACAAAAACAAGGAGAAGAGGCCAAGTTCAACATGGTCATCTCAAAGCTGATAAAGGACGCTATTCAGCAAGTAAGCGATCTTGTAACGACACCGCCAGCAAGTAATAAGTATGGCACGCTAAAAGAACGGCTACTCCAAGTCTATGAGGAGAGCGCTGAGCGGCAATTCCAGAAACTCGTTTCTGAGCTGGAGCTTGGTTCGCAAAAACCTACTCATCTATTGCGCAGGATGAGAGATTTAGGTCGCACGACACAGGTGTTGGACCTCACGTTGCCAAAGAGCCTATGGATGTCCAGGATGCCTTCTGCTGTCCGCGCGGTTATCGCAGTATGCCAGGATCAGTCTCTGGACAGTTTAGCAGCTATAGCAGACAAGATAGTGGAGAACAGTAAGTCTTACGAGATAGCTGCAGTAAACGATAGCCCTGCATCAACGTCACAAGGAACACTGACAGATTTGGCTACTCAGATGAGCAAGCTGATGTTGGAGGTTGCATCGCTACGTAACGAGGTGCGGAGGCGAGGGCGTTCAAGAAACAGAAGTTTTCAATCAAATAGGAGCAGGTCCAGTTCGAGGAAGAAGAAAACACCTGGAGACCCCAACTGGCTATGCAGATTCCACTATCGTTTCAGGAAAAACGCGAACCGCTGTGAGCAGCCATGCGTTTGGCGCCAGAAAGAGACGGAAAACTAAATGCGGTATGTTCGGAATCGGTGGACGGATGTATCCAGAACCAGGTAGTCGAGAACCATTGTTTATTAGTTAGGGATAGTCATAGTAAGCTCACCTTTCTCATTGATACCGGTGCCAACATATCGGTCTTACCAAAAAGGTGCGCACAAAAACGAATTATGAACAGAATCAGAACCATGTGAATTTAAATTGTACGCTGCTAACGATAGCGAAATAAAGACATATGGCTTATGTAATCTCGAGATAACTTTTGGGTTAAGGCGTGTATTTAAATGGCCCTCTATTGTCATGCGACGTAAAGCAGCCGATAATCGGGGCTGATTTCTTAAGAAATTTTAAGCTAATGGTTGATTTGTTTAATAATAGGTTAGTAGATTTAGTCACTAATTTGTACGTTTGTGGATCAAAAAGTTTAGCTTTTGAAGGTACTATAAAATGTATTAATAGGGACTTGCTGGCGGTGTCGTTACAAGATCGCTTACTTGCTGAATAGCGTCCTTTATCAGCTTTGAGATGACCATGTTGAACTTGGCCTCTTCTCCTTGTTTTTGTGGAGCCATGACCACCTCAAATTGGGCGAACCGCAACCGTGGCATATCAACCCAAAAATCAGGCAACTTTGAAGACACGCTGATGGCAGCTAGGGTTATTTCCGAGGTCTCCTGCTCTTCTCTTGCTCTAGGCTGAGGCGCTTGCCCACTACCTGCCGCTGCTTGCGCTGGAGGAGAGTTGTACATCCTGCTTGAGTCGCTCGCTCCGCTAACTTGAACTTCAGAAAATGTACACCACAATTTGCCCAGTAGTACCAAAAAAAAGTAAAAACTATATTGTCACTATCACTGTATTTATGCACTGTTCACTATTGTCGGGGTCACCACTTTAGGTATTCTGTGGGCTGGTAAATGAAATGACTGACTACGTAATATAATATTTATTGTCCGACTGATACATAGGACGGTTATCGAGCGACTGCTCCTAACCGCTGACGTTACAGATTATAATACGTGCCTAGACAGACCCCCACATTACTAACAAATTTATGACAGTTGAAGTCTAAGTAATAAAAAAATATTGCAAAAGGAATGTGTTAAAGAAGAAAAAAGAAATGTATATACAATTATTAAAACAAAGTTGGAGTAGTTAATAGACACAATATTGATTATTTACCAGGGGGCTACATGTGCAGAGGTAGTCATTGCCAAACAAGCGTGTCTTCGACATAGTCTTTAACCTTGTATCAATTCATTAAACCCCAAGCGAAAGCCGGCGTTCACGCACCCATTATCTTTCTATTGTGTGTGTAATTCTCACGATTGAAAGGTTAAAGACATAAGTCCTTAATATCATCCATGGATTTTTTAGCCGACTATGTGTATGGTCTAATTTGGTGGCCTTGCATGAGACTTGGCTGCTTCCCCCAATGTTAGGAACAATAAGCCCTGACTTCGAGTATACGGGTAAGTCAGCTGTGGATACTGCTGAAGGCTTGTTGATAGGAAGACCCCATGGGGGGGGGGGTACCATTCTCCGGAGGAAAGGCATTTTTGAGAAAGTCTCTGTTGTTGACTGTAGCAGTCCTCGGTTGGTGGCCATCGCAGCCGCGTCAAAGGGTCGTGCTACTATTGTATTTTCTGTTATATACCTACAAATTGCCCAGATAACTTACTAACTTTTACAAATGTATTAAGTGAGATTAGTGCTACCATAGCAAGCTGTGAGGTAGAGAAGAGAATGTATATTAGGTGATTTCAACGCTAACCCTCAAGAATTGTTTTATAAAGAGTTGATAAGTTTTTGTTCCGACCAATCGTGGATTTGTGCTGACATAAAGCACGGAAACAGCAGCATGCAGGAGATGGTTAGATCACTGTGTAGTATCTGTTGCGCAAAGTTATCATAATTTATGTAATATTAAATTGCGAGACATTGATTTCCCCCATAAGTTTGAAAGGTGTAGCGTTGGATCATGTGGCTTGGCTGAGCATAGGGTTGTTCTGGACAGTTTGTACGAACAGATTGTGGAAATCCATTTTGCGGCGGCTAGGCAATCTAGAGGGACATCTGTAGTGGAACCGAGGCGAGGTAAGCGAGTGTGTGGGTGGAACGAGTACGTAAGAGACGCTCACTGCGAGGCCAGGTGTAGCTTTCAGACCTGGGTGCTGAACCATCGTCCCTCATCGGGCCCGGTTTACGATGAAACGCATGAAAAGCGAAAAGTTTTTAAAAGTCGGTTGAAGTTGGAGAAAGATGGAAGACAGGGGTATACCCGCGGAAATATGTGGGCTTTTCCAGTACTGGTACGATAACCAAGTCAATCATGTGAAGTGGGATGATACAGTCTCTGAGCCGTATATGTTGGAGTGTGGTGTGACACAGGGTGGTCTGACGTCTCCCAGGCTCTTCAACCTCTACGTGGACGACCTGCTTGTCGCACTTAGTAGCATGCGTGTCGGATGCAGTGTTGATAGGGTTAGAATAAACAACATCAACTATGCTATCCCACCGACGGACCCAGCAAAACCATGTCATCTACATGGTTTTGCTGGGTCCGTCGGCGGGAGCAATCGGGGAACTGCTCAAAACGTGCGAGGCTTACGCTGCCGCACATGGATTAAGGTACAATGTTAAAAAATGTGAATACATGGTCTTTGAGGTCAGCGGCAAACGCCGTGGAGAAGGACCTGAGCTGTTTTTGAACGGGTCATCTATTAATAGGGTGTCACCTTTTAAATACCTAGGGCATTTTCTTGCCGTTGATCTCAGAGACGATGTAGACATTGAGAGGGAGCGCAGGGCTCTAGCAGTCCGGAGTAATATGTTGGTCCGTAGATTTGCGCGGTTTACAGACCAAGTAAAATAACACTTTTCAAGACTTATTGCCAAAGTCTGTACTCGGGCAGTCTATGGGTTGATTATACTAAGAGATCGCTGGATGTCCTGCGCGTCCAATACAATAATGCTTTCAGAATGTTGTTGAGACTACCTCGTTACTGTAGCGACAGTATTAAAAGCATTGCTAAACTCTAGCAGAGCAAGTATTGTTAACTTCCCCATCTCCATGCCTGACCTGATATCATCTGTGTCACTCGTATGAGCGAGTGCTGAGGTCCAGGTCGAAAACCAGATTGGAAGGGATTAAGTAGGTTGTGCTTGGAAAGGAATATGCTAAGTTGCTGGTGGACCAGCTTTTCAAGGACTTTGGATAGGAATGGAAGAATAGAAATAGGACGATAGTCAGTAAACGAAGAAGGATTAGATTTTTTTTAGATTGTTGAGCATCTTTCTGTTCTGTTCAACTGTTGACCGAATGGAGATGCGTGAACGAAGAAAGATCTTGCTGCTGCATGGAGTTGACGAAAGGCACAATGAGGATACTTCAAAGGTGATTACTGAGGTGGTCTGCAGTAAGGTGCAGTTGAGCGACTTCACTGTTGCTGACATTAGCCGGTGTCACATGATGGGGCGAGCTGACGCAAATAAAACCAGACCCATCTTGTTCAAGGTTGCCAGTCAAGCAGTCCGTGAAAAGATCTGGTTCTCAAAGGCCTCTGGCATCACTATGTCCGAGTTCCTAACTAAGGCGCGGCATGACGTGTTTCTGGCTGCGAGGGAAAGATGTGGCGTGTCTAGGAGTTGGACTAAGGGCGGCTGCGTGTACGTCCTTGGCACAAATGATACCCGGCACCGAGTTGAGTCCCTCGCTGAGTTGGACAAGATAGCGCCACTTCAACCGATTGCCAATGAGCTCGAGCAGTGCGATCCTAAAACTATTCCCGTGGTCGCTGCTGCTGCTGCTGCGAAGACTGCAAGGCTAAGACGGACTTTAAAGAAGTAATTTGTGATGTTTTGTTTAATGTCCGGGTAATTTTGCTTTTGTTTTTGTTACCTTCACTTTTTATTTTGTTAATTTTGTTGTTTTGATTTGGCCGTAGACCGTATGACGTCTAAGTTTTAAGCTGTCACCTGTCACTGTCAGTGACGGACGACAGTCAACTCTTTATTGCGTTTCGTTTTAGGTAGCGATGCACCGTTAGCATTTTAGAAACTATTCAAATTGATTTTATCATTTATAAATTACATTTTTATTTAATGTTACCCGGACAATTAACTGTTAACTTTAATTTTGTTTTTTTAATATTGTAACGCAACCGGCAGGTAAACTTCAATAATTTGTTGTTTATAGCTATATTTTAGATAGGTTTTTATTTTATACATATATATTTTTATTTAGTTTATGTCTTTCGATATCAGCAGCGATGGTAATAGTTTTTTTTCTCCGACTAGTAACGATGACAGTTTCGTGAGTGTTCCGTCTCTTTCAGATTGTCTTACAGCGCAGTTTTCTGATGTTTCTAATAATTTTAACGTTATTCATATTAATGCCCAGAGCATTCCGGCTCATTTCCACGATATGCTGGCAAGTTTTGACTGTAAAAACCTCCATGCTATTCTTGTTTCTGAATCGTGGCTTAAGCTCTGTTTGCCTTCTACCAGCTACTCCCTTCCTGGCTTTGTCCTGATACGTAACGATCGGGTCATTGGTGGTGGTGGCGGAGTTGCCATATACCTCCGTGCGCATATTCCTTTCTCTGTTGTCAGTATGTCGGCACAGCCACCGCCATCAAACGCTGGTGAACACCTTTTTCTTGAAGTCGAACTCCACCATTCGAAAGTGCTTCTTGGTGTTTATTACTGTCCTTCTCTACGTATCAACTTCTTTTCATCCTTTGAAAAACTCTTAGAAATCCTGATCCCTTCTTACAGTCATAGCATAATCTTGGGTGATTTTAATACTTGTCTCCTAAAAACTGACCACCGCTCGTTTTCTCTGACTAATGTTTCAGCTTCTTGTAACCTTTCCATTCTTCCACTTGGTGCTACTCACCATTTTCCAAATTCCACACCTTCGCTTCTTGACTTGATATTTGTCTCTTCTCCTGATCGCGTCGCTAAGCATGGCCAATGCTCGGCCGATGCCTTCTCCTATCACGACCTGATTTTTCTTTCTTACAAAATTCGCCCTCCTAAGGCTAAAGCCAAAATTCTCATGCAACGCAATTTTGGTGGTATGAACGTTGACATTCTTTGCGAGGATGGCAGCAATATTGATTGGTCTCCTCTGTTTGCCTCTGCGTCGGTCGACGAGAAAGTCAACATATTCACAACCAAACTTCTTGAGCTTTACGATGTTCATGCGCCTGTTCGTGCGGTTAAAGTCAAAAATCTGCCGGCGCCGTGGCTGACAGATGAGATTAAAAAGTTGTTGACCAAAAAAGCGTTGGCCAAGTCTAAATTTAGGCGGCAGCCGAGTGATGCTAATAGGGACAAATATGCTTCAATTCGCAATCACTGTAATAAGGTGTGTAGGAATGCTAATCGCCAACACATTCATAATTCCGTCCAAAATGGGGACGCATCCAAAGTTTGGAATTTTCTAAGATTATTGGGGGTCGGTAAAACCAGACAAGAGTCAATTCCTAAAGATTTAGACATCGATGCAATGAATCATCATTTTACAGCTTCGTCCAATTTCGATAGGACCGTGAAATTGAATACATTGAATCATCTTTCTTCTCTTTCGACTCCCAGTTATTCTCCATTTATTTTTAGTGAATTCTCCGCATGTGATGTTAAGAAGAGCATTCTATCAATTACTTCCAATGCTGTGGGAAGCGACTGTATCAGCCGTAAAATGTTGTTACCGGTGCTTGACGTAATCCTTCCTGTAATTGGCCATATCCTTAGCTTTTCTGCGACTAGTGGCGTCTTTCCATGTACATGGAAAGATGCTCAAATTATTCCTTTACCTAAAAAGTCCAATCCCTCGTCCTTCTCTGAATACCGTCCAATATCCGTTCTACCTTTTCTTTCCAAAGTCCTTGAACGGTTAATCCACAATCAATTAAGTACTTTCCTATACAAACATAATCTCCTTAATCCCTTTCAGTCCGGCTTCCGTCCTGGTCATAGCACAACTACAGCGTTTCTCAATATCACGGATGATATAAGATCAGCCATGGAAAGCAGTAATCTAACGGTCTTGGCATTGCTTGATTTTAGTAATGCCTTTAATACTGTCGATTACGATGTTTTGCTTGGTATTCTACGCTCTCTTAATATATCTCCATCGGTGATTGACTGGTTTCATAGTTACCTGCACGATCGCCGGCAACGTATTTGCATCGGAGAGACCTTGTCTTTCTGGTGTAGTACTTCTGCCGGGGTGCCGCAGGGTGGCGTGTTATCCCCTTTACTTTTCGCAGTTTTTATAAACTCTATTTCCAATGAACTAACTTCTTCCTACCACCTGTATGCAGACGATCTACAAATTTACTCGCGAGCACCTCTTGCAAATCTGTCTGAGGCTATTATCACCATCAACCGTGATCTGGCCCGCATATGCGATTGGAGTAAAAAGTATGGTCTTACAGTAAACCCTATAAAGACGCAGGTTATTGTGGTGGGCAGTCCAAGGATGGTTTCTAGGATCGACTGGACGACTCTTCCCCAAGTCTCTTTTGACAACTCCGTCCCTTTAGTGATAAAGTTAAGAACTTGGGGATATTCATTGACAAGAACTTTTCCTGGACTGCCCAGCTACAAGAAGTCAGCCGTAAATTTTTCGCTTCTGCTGCATCTTTGAGAAGACTTCGCAATTTCTTACCGACTGCCACCAAGATTGCACTTGCAAAGTCACTTCTTCTTCCCATCCTTGATTATGCTGATGCCAGCTATCTTGACCTCACTCAAGAGCAACTGGATAAACTTGAGCGGCTTCAAAATTTTTGTATAAGATTCATATTTGGTTTGCGCAAATATGATCACGTTTCCGAATTTCGTGTAAAGCTCAAGTGGTTGCCAATTCGCCTTCGCCGGAATGTTCATATTCTTTCTCTTCTGTATAATATCCTCTTTTCCCCTTTCACGCCTCTTTACCTTAAAAAACGTTTTGAGTTTCTCTGCAACTCGCATACAAAGTTGCTAAGATCATCAGAAAACTTGCGACTCAAATTGCCAATCCATACTACGGCGTTCTTTGACAAATCATTTACTGTCCAGGCTGCTCGTCTGTGGAATGGATTGCCAGACACAATTAAACGCGCTCAATCGTTGCCTGTTTTTAAAAGACTCGTTAAGGAACATTACCTGTCGCTGTGAATATCGATAGTGGTCATTTATGTACATATAATTTTGTCTATAGTCTTCAATAATTATGTATGTATTTATGTATCTATTATACGGCATATGCATATATCTATGTATGTATTATACAGCATATATGTATATATCTGTGTATATATTATAATATATATGTGTTACTCTAGTTTCTCACACCAACGACAGCCCCATTTCTTGTCCAGGCAATTACTGTCCATTCCAGGTTGCCTGGAAGAGATCGCGGAATGCGATAAGGCCGCCCATTGTATGTATGTGTTTTAGTTTTAGTTTCCTTTTTGTATGTGTAATGGTGTACAATAAAGCGTATAATTAATAAATAAATAAATAATAAATAAATCTTTCCAAACTTTTCGGAAGACACTACTAGAAATAGAGAAGTTCAGGATGTAAAGGATGACAGGTAGAATGTTATCAAGAATGGGGATCATCTTTCGGCTGACACAGTCACTACCTACAGCATTGGATGTAATCGATAAAATAGTCTTTTTAACATCACAGCAGTGAATTGACTTACCTATACAAAAAAAAAAATATCCGACTTCACTAAAAAAATATACTAAAATGATAAAAATAACTTTAATTTCGGAAGTCGGTGTTTCTTGTTTGTTTCTTATATAACACCGACTTACCTTATATAACACCGAAGTCAGTTATTTTTTTTTTTTTGTAAAAAGTTTTTTATTTCACACTTTTTAGTTGCGATACACTTGTAGCCAGAGTATCTTTTTTTCATGAAAATTCTAATCAACCCAAGCCCTCGTTGGATACAATGTTTTATTATGAAGTTCCCGTGTTCACCTTCCACCTTCCGGCTCCATCATCAGATCAGTTCGATAGTACCTTATAAGGGCGAAGTAGAAAAATGACTATCAAGTAAGTTGAAATCTAAGTCTTTAGGAATTTTGTCATGAGACTTTTTTAGTTAATTAAATCAATTCTGCAGTCTGCTACATATACGAGCCTGGGCGACATCAAGGACACGGGAAGTAAATGATTGATAACACACATTGCTAAAAAACCGACCAAGTGCGAGTCGAACGCGCGCACTGAGGGTTCCGTGCAAACTTACCTATAATAATGGTTCACAGTTTATACATAAAGTTTATGTTTATGAAATTATTATTATTTATTTTTTATATTTGAGTTGTTTGAATGAATGGTAAATTGCAGTTTACGACGTATTAAAAAAAACTACTTTAGTACTAAATCTCGTTCAAACCAATTTTCAGTAGAGGTGTACTTGGTAATGTACGTTTTAATGACGGAAAAAAGTGGCTATGACATACGGGCGGACAGACAGACAGACATAGACATGACGAATCCATAAGGTTTTAATTTTTTGCCATTTGGCTACGGAACCCTAAAAATACAGTAATATCTATTTTTGTACGAAACTAGTGATAAGCAGAGGAGTGTGTGAGTTAATCAGGATTTACACACACAAGCCTGCTTATCAAGCTGGAACAGCAAATATGTTCATGTTAATATTATCCTCCGAGTGGTCGCCGAGAGTGAACGTCTCATCTGCAGAAACGAGTTTGTGTGAAGAGAAGATGCACTGCACGCGTGTGTTGACGCTGCTAGCACTGCTCGTCGGGCTGGCGCATTCTTTCAAGTGGGGTAAGTACGAGTTTGTTCTTCATTTTGGGTCTGACGTCTAAATTGTTGTGAATCGTAACCAATTTACTTCGACAATTTATTTATAAATGGTGTTTATTTTACTTATACGCGTTAAGGCGATATAAAGGCGATATTTTTTAGCTGACTAAGTACTCTGAGTAAAAACTTAATTCTACTTTGTTTAATTCTATTTATAACTTACATTTTTTGATGAATCTAGAACAGATATGAGTTTAGACATAATGCCTTTTCATAGTAATGATGTTTATTATTTTTACACATATTACTAAAGACTGCACCATATTGCAGCATATTGTTGTTGCATCATTTGTTCAAACATTGGTATATTCATGTTGCTATGCCAAACTGTCATCTCTTTCCATAATATTTTCTGAGCTCCTTGCTTACATTTCTTAAGCACCTGTACCTATATGATATAGATGCCAATGACTATTGCGAGGCCAGTTATTATCGGGACGTATTTCCCAAATATTATAGGCAACCATATATAGTTATTTTGGTATTTTATCGAGAATTTAAGCATTCACAGTCAAAAAGTGACATTTGATGAAGTGGAACTTCATACTCACACAGATATCCCAATGAACATGGTTACAGTGCGTTTCACTTAAGAAGTTCCTTCGCCGTAACGCTGGCTCTTCTGTCTGTCTACCCGCTAGCTTGCCCGCGCTCCGCCGCAAACCTTATCTAAATTGCCCGCCACTTGAGACGTTTTTTATGGCCTCCCGCCGCGCGGGTTCGAATTTCAAATAAACAAACCATTGAGCGTCAAGATGTTATTATAACTCGTAAGTGTTATGTTTTTTGTTTATAGTATGAATGAGTCGACCTATTGAAGTGCTTTGTTGATGTTTCGTCGAGTACGGAGTCGAAATATGATATTGTAAACACAGAGATAAGCGCTTTTTAAGAACGACTTGTTTTTAAAAAATCATATCTCGAAATCTAAAGCGATGACATAGTGTTTTTTTTTTTTAATTACAATATTTAGGGTATATAGATTAAGAAAAAAAATAATACCATACACCCGTCCATACAAAATAATTTATTTTTGAGCCCTTTTATTTTGCATAAACATCTGGCGGCGCGCGCCGTAAAACCGTTAAATTTTTCGTATTGATTTACAGTTAAACTTCACATTTAGGCCTAGAATAAAAGTAATACAATAATGTAGGTAGTCTAATATTCTTACAAAATAAACAAAAGTCATAGCGATAGCGTTTACCTTTGCTGAGAAATACGACAATTACTGACAACAAAAAATTCAAATTTTTTCGCGAAACCGTATCGCCAAGTTTCGGGTTTTGACGAGTAAATTTCGTGTTTCATACTAAAAACTTTACTTCTACGTATTAGTTGTTAACTTACCTTGAAAATAAAACAAACACTAAGCAAATCGAGCCACTTTAACTATTTAAACACACTTTGTTTACACAAGCGTAAGCTGACACTGACAATTACGCAACATTCAACTTTTTTTGTCAACTTCAACTTTTTTTTTTAATTTTTTTTTATGGTTTGGATACACGGTTTGATTTTTTTTTGGTTGAAAATGTTATAGGGAAGCGAAATAAATTTATACACATAGACTACAGACGAAAACACCAAAACAGAATAATTTCATAGCTAGTTTGCCCCAATGTCGACTTGTTCATACATATATGTAGACTAGTAGTCTACATGGGCAATGTGGCGTTTTTTCAAATGTAGACTAGTAGTCTACATGGGCAATTTAGCGGACTTAAGAATTGCAGGACAATCGGAGTGGAGCCCAGCGTCGTATACTTTATTCAAAAATAGTTTTGACAGTTTCCAAAAGAAAAGAAAAAAACAAAATAAAAGGCAATTGTTAAAAGTAACGAAATATCAGGTAATCTCCTCAATATTAAGTAATTTCATTGCTAAAAATATTGTAACACTGTTTTTCATGACAATACAAATAAATGAATCATTCTGAATAGTTATGTTGAAAATGGTATGGTAATGATAATGGAGCTGGAAGATAGGCACCGGAACTCCGTAATTAATCAATGTATCCTAGCCGTGTTAGGGCTTATTAGAATCGTCATGAGCTGCACTTTGGCTATAAGGTAGTATCGAACTGAGCAAGTTCTGAAAAAGTATTTTTCTAATAATGGATTTTTGAACAAAATTATATTTGATTCAAGTTCGCTGCTCTGCACACTGCATATGTTATAATGATGCTTTCGCAAAATAAAGAGAATGCTTCGATCTCTAGGCTTTTCCGTTGGCTCAGCAAAAGATGCTACCGATCACATTATTATTTACGTACTATTAATACGTCTAGTTATCATATTTCATAGACTAGATATGTACATTACCAATGGTCACTTTTTATTTTTATTACCTACATTTTATTATTTACCTAAAGTATGGCTAATTTTACGTTTTTACTTTTACTAGAATCTTACAGGAGTCTTGCTAATTCTACCACTACGCATCGTTTTCTTATCTTTATTCGCTTGTGCAGATTCTTTCAATATGTAAGCGGGTTTTAATCTGTCAATTGAAATTGATATTATTTTATCTTCTAATTGTAATTTAAACACTTTTTCAGATCTTTCTAATATCTTATAAATGGCTCTTAAAACAAAATACTAATGTTAGGGACTTTTTTACTTTATCTACTTTTAAAAATACTTACGTGTACGTTTTGTTACCGTACGTCTTTTGCTGATTGATTTTGATTGATAGAGATGCTGAATGCTAAAAGTAAAACTATGTAATTCACTTGATACGAGTATTGAGTCCACGACCTTAACTAATGATAAATGAAGTATTGTTATGACGCGAATTACGTAGACTGCAGGCGGAGGCTCGAAAAAAAACCAAAGTACTTTAAACTAATTTATTTTAGAACAAAGAAATTACAATTAATTTTAGTGAAACCTATTCGATGCTAGAATATGGAATGACCAAAAACTTATTAAAAATAACTTATTGCTAATATGCCGTTTTGCTGCGTCGGCGGCTCGTGGCTGGCCCAGGTGTCGACGATGCAGTTTTCATGTGTCCGACGTCACTCGAATGAAATGCTAGGTCGGCGATATCCATTAGGGATCCGTATGTAACACCTCCCTCCGAAGATCAGCAACTATTTGATCATGTTGAGAGAAAATGTTGCTGGAGGTTCATCTCGTTTCTTGGAGTCCAAGATACATACGTACGAAGAGGTAACCAGGGATGGTTACCTCTTCGTACGTATGTATCTTAACAGTTTGTGGTTTTTCTTTGCTGTCCGCTCTGAGATTCCAGCATCTATATCTGCGGCTTATCGCTAAGATGATAAGTGCGAGTACGCATATTGCGAAGATGTAGAATGGTATGGTTGTATGGTATAGAACAACCGAATGAGCATTGTCAATCTTCAGAGGACTTTCCATCATTGCTTTTCTCTGGATGCTGTGAAGCTCTTCTAAGTTGACTGAATTGAAGCCAATGATGATGAGTGGGAATGTTGGTCTGATTTATCTCGTTGTATGGGATCTTTGATAACTTGAGCGGCTGGCCTTCAATCTCGTTGTTGTCGTTGATGATGGTGAATTCTGATGTTTGCAGGTAGCAGTCCACCGGAATGGTGCCGAGGTAGCTGCCTTGTAGAGTGTTGAAGTCTTTTCTTCCACATGCTAATTGTACTTTAGTTAGTTGAGGTAGTGACAGTATGTAATGCTGGTCATCCAGTTTCTTCATTGCTTCTTTGGAAAGTGTAATCTTGACGAAGTGGCAGGTGTCTTCTAGACCCTGGTTGGTGATGAGTTTCTGGATACAATCTGGTTTTGTCCTAATTTGGTGACTCGTCTTCTTTTCACAGAGATGTATGTTACTGTACTTCGGGCATTCAGCCTCTATGTACACGAATGATTTCTCGTTAGTTGCTATATAGGGAGAAGGAGGTATAAGGGCAAGCTGTTTTTTATTGGGTACGATAGATAATCTGTATAGATCGTAAGAGTCTATGGAAACTATGGGGAAGCTGTAAACTATAACTATTCTTTTCTCAATAAAGTAAAAACCTGGTTTAATAAGATTATAATATTCTCTTAACTCTAGATTTAAAACCTGAACTTGATGGTATATCGATTTTAACTTGTCTATCATATTTCTTAGTATTTCTATGTCTATCATCGAATGATGAATGCTAGCCGCGCGTATAAAAGGCATTATGTTTTCTATTCTAACTATTTCTAACTTTGAATCTTCTACGTTATTAGTAATTATTCCTAGGATTTGGGCAAACTTTGCAAATTTGATTAAACTATAATCTCTGTAAGCGTTTTTCTCTAAAAGTAGTTCTAAGGTTGCATTAATTATTTTCTGATTCTTGGTTAGCTGGTCTAAGATGGTACAATGCTGGTACATCCATTCTTTACTAAGACTGATGTGATTATTAAATTCTGAAACTACTTTATTTTCGTTGTTTTGTAAAGTTTTAATTGCTTCGTCATGTTTCAGGGCATCTTAATATTCTAAGTTGCAAGTAACGCTTTTTATTACTGACCCTAGGCTATCTACGAGAACTCGTTTGACTCTGGAAGGTTCCAAAGATTTGAACTGCTTTGAAACTCTGTCAAGCTTGTTAGTAAGATAGTCGACTTAATATTCGTAAAGCATGTAAGTCTCATTGTTAAGTCTGGTCTTAAACGATTGAAGTTACGTTTGTACAGAGTCTATTTTGTCATCTATGTCAGCTAGTTGTATGTACTGTATGAAGGAGTAGTAAAGTGTGGTTAGTCTAGTATGTCCTAGTTTATATGGTAGTAATCCTGGTCCATCAGCTAAGGTCTCAAGTTTTATCTCTTGAGGGTAAGACACATGGATTGTCAGTAGCAGCAGAAACCTGTAACAATTGGCTGCCTTTAGGTACACGTTTTAGCCTCGCTTTGGCTACGGGGCCTCGTTTTTTAAGAAGTATATATATGTATCGGTGAATCAGCTAGTACAGTATCTTGCGTATACCGTGGTGCAGTTTTCTGACGGCTGGCAAAGGGATTTTTAATAAACACCTGCTGCTGAGGGGCATATTCTACTTTTGGCTCCCGAGTTTTATTCCTGCTTTCAATTAAAGCTGTCCGATTGGCAAGAGATGAGTCATTAATAATGTCATAAACCTGCTTCATGTGCTGCTTATGATTCTGTGCATATTGCTGTAAAATGTGCTCCCTAAAGTCGATGTCTATCGGGTCTGAATAATTCATTGTGGATAGAACTATTGTGTGCTATGATAGCGTATGGCATGAGGTTAACAATTGGTTCCTCTTTGTGTTGTAATTTGAGGATTCCAATGTGCTCCAATTATGTTGAATGAAAGCGCTCTATGTTACCATTGTCATTTGGGCTACGAGGTAAAACTTTATGATGAATTATCTTATGAAGTCGTGTAAATTCAGAGAACAATTGGTTAGTGAATTCGGTGCCGTTGTCAGTAATTATAGTCATAGGTAGTCCATGATGGATACAGTAACGTCAGTAACGTAGCAGAGCTTGCAGAATGTTAATGGCTGTTCCGTCTCGTAAATGGTAGGCTTGTCCGTACTTCGTGAAGGCGTCAATGAAAGTCACGTAGTGAACTGTAAAGAGGTCCATGTGAATAATTTCAAGTGGTTTGCTGGCTGGGGGAACTAGTTATGGGGCTAGGGGTTAAATTGTGGTCTAATGGGATTTCGATCATATTTGGCTTGACTGCAAATGGTACACTCATTGATGTACTTGGTAATATGTTTTTTCATCTTTGGCCAATAGTATTTTCGTGAAAGGGTCAAGTGACATTCATTTATACCACGGTGGTTTGTTTTACCGTCGTGATAGTGTCGAATGATGTCTCGTTGTCGCAGATATTCTTTGACATTTTCCAGTTCTATTTTAGCTAGTACTAAATTGAGAGAGGAGCTTTTGAATTTATCTTGTATAATGGGAATTATTGAATACATGGCCAATGGGGGATTTATCAAGATAGCCGTTTTACCCTTCGGGTTCACATATTCTTTAATAGCATTGATAACGTCATTTTCTAGGTTGGACTCTGAAAGCTGGATTGCCATTCGCGTATGGTTTTCGAAAGGTTTAGTCACTGTAAGTCGGCGTTTTACGTCACCTACTACAGTCAAGTAAATCTGTCGATAAAACTTATTGAGTGGCTCGTCTGTGATGGGGACTTCAAGTATGGGATGTTCATTACTGGTATGTACGGTGTCAGTCGAGGACTTCGTCTGCTGATGTAGTGTTTCTGATGGGTTATTGATCATTGAGCTAAGGTCTTTAATGCTTTCAATTAATGAGTTGATCTCATCCACTTCCTCATTATGAATTTCTACACGTGAAAGAGCATCAGCGTTGGTGTTAAACTTTCCTTTTTTGTATACTATTGTAAAGTCATATTCGCTTAGTCTGAGTCGCCATCTAGTCAGTCGTGAGTTTGGTTCCTTCAAATTCATCATCCACTGTAAGGGTTTGTGGTCAATTAGTATTTTAAATTTCCTACCAAATAAGTAAGGTCGGAAATACTTCGTCACCCAGACAATGGCAAGTAACTCCTTTTCGATGGTACTATAGTTTAGCTCACTTTCGTTAAGTGTGCGTGAGGCATAACAGACAAATTTATCAGATCCTATGGGTCCCTGAGATAACACTGCTCCAATAGCGACATTCGAAGCGTCTGTTGTAAGGTTGAATTCTCGTTTAAAGTCTGGGTACTGCAGTATGGGGTCATTGGTCAGTAGGGTCTTGCAATTCTCGAAGGCATTGGTATATTATGGGCTCAAAGTTATCTTACTATCTTTTTTTAGACATTGGGTTAGTGGTTTGTTATCCGAGCGAAGTCGGGAATGAATTTTCGGTAATAACTGAGGCCTAAAAATTGTTTAATTTCCTTGGGGGTCTTTGGTATTGGATATTTTCGAATAGCAGATATTTTGTCGGGCTTCGGCTTGATACCGTCTCTGCTAATGATGTGACCTAGGTATGCGGTCTCGAGCTTTAAAAACTTAGATTTGTCCATCTGAATTTTAAAGTTCGACTCTCTGAGTCTTTGGAAAACCTTTTCCAGGTTGTCCATGCGCTCCTGGAGAGAGGTACTGTAGACGATAATGTCATCTAAATAAACCAGGCAATTGTTATTCTGGAGGCCTCTTAGAACATCAACGTCCATGACTCTCTGAAATGTGGACGGCAAATTTTTAAGTCCCATAGGCATTCGAAGGAACTCGAAGTGGCCGTGTTCCACATTGAAAGCGGTTTTGGGAATATCCTGGGGATCCATCTCGACTTGGTAGAATCCACTTGCCAAATCTAAGGTCGTGAAATATTGGCATTTCCCTAACTTGTCAAGGACGTCACTGATGTTTGGAATGGGATACTTGTCGTCGACGGTTTTCTCATTCAACTTTCGGAAATCTACCACGATACGCCATTTCTGTTTTCCTGAAGCGTCTATCTTTTTGGAGACAACCCATATGGGTGAACTCCAGGCTGAATCTGAAGGCCTAATTATGCTTTGGTCTAGCATTTTTGATATCTGATTCCTAACTTCTTCACGATGGATAAAAGGGTATCGCTAACTTTTTGTGTATGCGGGAACTTCGTCGGTGGTTCTTATACGGTGTTTAATTTTATTAGTAAAAGTCAATGGTTCTCCGACAATGTAAATTACGTCAGTATAACGAGAGCAGAGCGTCAAAAGGTTAGCCTTTTCCTCTTCATTAAGATGGTCTGTACGTAGAAGTGAAAAACATCATCAGCGCGATTTGATTGGTTAGTTGGTGTACAATTAACGTTAAAGAGTTCTGCTTGGGCTGGTTGGTCTAAAGAAAAGATGACGTCATTGGATGTTGGGTTCTGTTACGGGGTAGGGTCTAAGTCCCTTTTTTATATAAAACTAATTTTTAACCTTGAAAAGAATTTTAATTAGAATTTGGGAAAATACAATATTAATTTGTCCGCCACGAAGTTCAAAGTATGACTGCCCGAAAACTATCCATCAAAACAACAAGTGTGGGAAACATTACATGACACCTATGAGGTGTCAGCGTTTATATTTTATATGCTTAGGGCTGTCTAACAATTTATAACAACCCCCCCGATAAGATTGATCATCACGATTAAGAGTGATGAGAAATCTAAGATGAAACGTTGAACTTCGTTTTGGTTACAAACTAGGATTTAAAATTATACAAAAATATAAAGAATGCAGTTATTAATAAACTTAGAACTAATCTAGAATTAGACATCGAAAATATTCGTAGTATTAAAACAATAATAGTCATTTAGACAAGACATTAAAGTAAGATTACAGTAGTTAAGATCATTGCAAAACTAAGTCATAACATTACGTCTTAGAGGAGTAGGCAAAGATTTCCATGATCCTTGAACATCTTCGTCAGATGACTCTGTAAAATTGCTATTTACTGACTGAACAGCCTGAATTGTTTGTTTCCTTTTTGTATAGCATTGATTAAATACTTGTATACAATATCGAGATTTAGTTGGACAAAATAACTTTCTACTTTTATATAAGATAAAAATAAGAATAATGGTAGAGGTAACATATGTCAATGAGAGATAGTGAGTACTATATTTATTTAAGTGAGACGGCTGTTCAATCTTATTTAATTCTTTTTCAAATTCATTTAAATGCACACTTGCCTGTAATAGTGAATTGAAATCATTAACGTTGGATAATTTTACAAAAGGGAGATGCTGTACTGTTTTATTTATTTTCTGATTGTCGCAGCAATCATCTTCTATGATATTAAAATTTGATATATAGTTCGTTACATTAGACATAACGTTATCACTAGGTGTAAACTTTAAAGTTTTAAAGAAAGCTACACAATACTTTGGCAGGACTAACATGCCTGTGCCAAAAAAGATCTCATCGTAATTAGTAGGATCGTTTTCACATGTAATATGGGCCTTTCCAGGCTCTGATTGTACAAACAACCATTTATTATTATTTAACTTGAAAAATACATCGATAGAGCCATGTAACAGCTTGGTATTACAAGAATCTGGCAATGAGCTTATAGCCTCGGTTAAGATTATTGTTTCACACGTTGGATTCGCGATATTAGAGTACACATTTCCTAAAGAACACACATAACACTCATTTTGAATCACTTGACACTTATCCACTGACTCTAACAGTGAATAGAACATACGATTTATTGTTGTAGCCACATAAGGTTTACTAGGAGCGATAAGTATATAAGTGCCAGGTTTGGTAACGTCATAAGGGGCTGGAAGTGGAACATTGTGGTAGAGATTGTATGTCTGTGGAAGCACGAGTGGGATTTTAGTGATAATAATGATTTTATTATGATGATAATAACAAATTAAATCAGAGATGTCTATAATGACATGTATATTTTCTAAAGACAAACTCGTAGGGAGTTCACAATGTTTAGGAAGTTTATCTCTGTGAAGGTCTAGTTCTTGGAATAACTGATAGGGACTAAGTACAGTTGGATGAAGAATGTTGAGCTTGCTAAATAAGATAGCGTTGTTGACGTCATCAATGTCAAAGGACAAGGCTATAATAATACTTTCTAAGGAGTTCAATAACATTATCAACGGTTTTTTATTTCTAACTTATCACTTGAATTAGATATTTGTTCAAATGCTATTCGAATTGTTTCTAAATTTTGATTTAGTTGGTCTTGGTTTTTGTTTACCCTTGACATAGTGTTATTGAAGGTTGAAATAGTAGACTGGATAACATGAATATTATCTTTCATTAAGTGAGCCAGCTGTTTTTCGTCCGACTGTACTTTAGAGATAGCGTCTGAGAACTTCAAGGCGTCTTCAGTGTCTAAAATTCCAAAGATTGATTTTAAAATTGAGCCCCCAGCATCAATGAGTCCACGTTTGAAGCGGTTTGGTTTTTGATCCTGAAAGAGGTATGATATGGACAAGAACTTACGAACATTATTAAGATGTTGATTTTGTAAAGGCGACAGTAGATTAGTACACTCTAGTTGAATTTTATTAGAAGAACTGGTAACACAGAAATTAGAAACTTCTTTGATTAGAGCTTCGACTTTATCTAAGTGTGGTTTTATATGACTAATGTCTAAATACGTAACCACATTCCAGTGATCATTTGTGAACTTAACGTTTAATAATTGGTCGAAGTATAGGCCTGGACTACCTATAATTGGAGTAACGAATTTGTGGCTCGAAGATGGTTGGAGTAATATCCTGAAATAGAAAAGATTAGGCTAGTCATCTGTCGCGATTTTTATTTCGTCGTAATGATGACGAACATATTTTCTGTTAATTAAAAGGGTAACTGTATGGTTGCCATTGATTTTGACGATTTTGAAAGGGCCTTTCCATATAGGAGACATCGCTTTGTTTTGTTTATGATGACACCGCAAATAAACCATATCACCTATTTTATATGTCACGGGTTTGGCATGAACATCAAAGCGTTGTTTAGACTTTTCTTTGGACGATTGTATATTTTCCAAGGCTTTTTGTCTACTGTAATAGAGCCTGTGGTTGAGAGCACGAATATAGTCTGTATAGGTATTTAACTCTAAGGTGTCAGTACTTTTAGGTATGTAAGGCTTAAATCCGAATAGTAACTCTATCGGCTGAAAGCCTGTAGTGGAATGTACATTAGTATTATACGCTATCATGGCAGTTTGTAAATATAAACTCCAAGTATGTTGATTATCTTCAATATATGATCGTAAGTATTCTTTTAGAGACTTCTTTCTATGGCACCACATGTTTGTGGGTGATAGGGAGAGGCAAAAATATGTTTAATACCAAATAATCTCTCTAACTGTTTGAAAACATCGGATGTAAAGTTTGTCCCTTGATCGGTTACGATTATTCTAGGGATACCTAAATGGGAAATGAAAAGCACAAGTCTTTGTGCTGTTTCTTCAGCGGAACACGACGTCATTGCATATGCTTGTGAATATTTAGTTAAATCGTCTTGCAAAGTAAGTATGAACCTATAGCCATAATCGTGAGTTTCGGGTAATGGCCCTACCAGATCGAGATATATTTTTTCCATAGGTTTCGTTGCCGAAGATGTGATTATCATGGGAGCACGATTTATTTTACGTATTGTTTTATTTATTTGACATGACTTACAACTCTTGACATAGTTTTCTATGTCTTGACGCATGTTTTTCCACCAGTAAAGAGTTTTTAACCTATCGTACATACGAGAAATACCTGGGTGTCCTGCTGAAGGTGAGTCGTGATTATCTTTTAATATACAAGGGACTTCCGCGGGAGTAGGATATTGTTACGTACGTGGGGTAATCAAATGCCGATTTACTGACGAGAGAACTTTATTTACCACAAACAATAACAAATTAGTCCAGTCAACAATAATCCGAATCGCAATTAACACTAGAGTACCGTTACACTATCGCTTAGGTCGTTGAGTAAAATCACTTCGAGTACTAGGGTAGTTCGCTCTTGATCGCAGTCGAAATCACAACTGACTCGCTTCCGGCCGGGGGCTCGTATTTATATGCGGAGCCAAGAAAATTCTAGATACCGACTTCCCACGAATGATCCAGAATTCCAGAACAATTGAATCGCTTCTCGAAGTCATAAATCATTTTTATTACTCGTGGTAATAAGAGTCACTTTCATGCGAATTTCGACTCTATTGTTAACGTCGGAGAGTATCATTTCCCTTATCCTAGATAAATGCCTACCCACTAGTTGTAGGTACTATGTGGATGTTTCGAGATTTTTCTAAGCCAGGCTACGCACGACCATTCTAGACCTTTCGAACAGCAATGCGTTTTAATTATTACGTGCTACTCTTTATTTTCTCGGAGATATGGCGGGTTCACGTTTAATGGCGTAACAATATAGTATATTATTATGATAGATATGAACTTTGAGACCCGTGTTGTGAAATAGGAATGCAATAATGTTGTATAATTTGGTAAACGATATTTTCGTGAATGGGTCATGGAAGTCCGAAATAGCAAATTCTTTTTCTTCTGGATACCACGCGGTAATCATATCTTGATAATCTCTAATCATATTAAAAATATCTTTATAGGTCATTTCATCGTAATGATGGACTCGTAAAAACAAATGTGTGAAAACATGTTTTTCGTTGGACGTACTTTGAAACGTATATAATTCTCTTTCTAAGGTTCGTATGTCTGGTAAGTCTTCATCGAACTTGGACATTTGCAAAATTTCGGAGCAATATGGAATCGAGTCATCCAAGTCGATGGCAGAAGGGTAAGTGATCATTTTACATTTTGTTTTAAGTAATGAATCGTTATGCTCCTCTATTATAGTGTCATAGGAATTAGTATTTTGTTGACTAATTTGTAAATATTTTTCATAAGTTTCAGAAGTAGAAGGGACACCAAGGTCCGTGGTAAGTATTGGATTACGAGACAAGGAGTCGGCGTTACAATTCATTTTACCCTTTTTGTGAACTATCTCATAATCAAACTCTTCTAACTTTAAGCGCCAACGCACTAATTTTGAACTGGGATCTTTACAGTTGAACAACCACTGAAGTGGCTTGTGGTCCGTGACTACAACGAACTTGTTACCGTATAGGTAAGGTCTAAAAACTTTTGTACCGTAAATGATAGCTAAGCATTCTTTTTCGGTAGTTGAATAATTTCCTTCCGCTTTGTTGAGAGTTCTAGACGCATATGCGATTGGTAAATCCTGGCCGATTTTTCCCTGAGATAAGATTGCAGAGACAGCAAAATTAGAAGCGTCAGTAGTTAACACAAAAGGCTTAGAGAAGTCAGGATATTGAAGAATAGGAGCGGTCGTTATTTTATGTTTTAACTCATCGAATGATCTCTGTTGCTCAGGGGACCAAATAAAATCAGCGTTTTTCTTTAGAAGGCTTGTAAGAGGTTTCGTGATATGGGAAAAGTTTTCTATGAACCGGCGGTAATAGCCCACTAAGCCAAGAAATGATTTAATGTCACGAGGCGATTTAGGAACTGGAAAATTTTGGACACAAGAAACCTTTTTCGGATCGGGTTTCACACCTTGATCTGATATTATATGTCCTAGATATTGTACTTCTTTCCTTAAAAATTCACATTTAGCAGGTTGTATTTTTAATCTATGTTCGCGTAACTTTTTAAAAACGGATTCTAAATTTCGGCAATGCGATTCGAGGTCATGCCCGAATAGTACAATGTCATCCATATAAGTAAAACAGTGAGTTCCTTGAAGGCCACTTAGGACAATGTTCATAAGCCTTTGGAATGTGGATGGTCCATTTCGGGGTCCGAAGGGCATTCTAGTAAATTCATAATGACCGGATGGGACGCTAAATGCAGTTTTTTCTGTGTCTTTATCTTTGACCTTGACTTGATGGAATGAAGATACAAGGTCAAGTGTGGTGAAATATTTGCTATGGCCTAATTGATCTAAGATATCAGAGATATTTGGAATTGGGTAAGCATCGCCTATTGTGATTTCGTTTAATTTGCGGTAATCAATAACAATCCGCCATTTGGGTTTACCGGATGCATCTTGTTTTTTTGGTACAACCCAAATTGGTGCTGACCATGGAGATATTGAAGGTCGAATTATGTTTTGGTCTAACATATCTTGGATTTGTTTATTAACCTCTTCTTTGTGACATTCCGGGAACCTATAGTTTTTGACTGCGATGGGAGCTTCGGAACTAACGCGAATTTCGTGTTCTAATGTATTTGTATGTGTAAGTTTGTCCCCTTCTAAATAGAATACGTCTTGGAACTTAGAGCATATATTACGTAAGCGATCTCTTTCTTCTGAATTCAGATGATCGCATCTAATCATGTCTTGAACTTTAGAATCCCGGTCAGAGGTGTACGGGTATGTTAGATTTGAATATGACGAGGTTGTATTGAGAGAAACAGTGTTTACATTAGGTTCCACCATCTGTGAGATAGGTTCTAGTGTTACTTCGAAATCTTTTAAAACTATATCCTGGTCTGATACGTTAAGCACTGAAATAGTAGTTTGGTTATTAGAATCAACACGAACTAAACACCGGGAGATATATAAACGAGGGTGTTCTGGTAATTTTGCATCTAGCAGTAGTCCTTCTTTAATTTCGGGGTTTGTGACATTGCAACGAATAAACATTTCGCTTCTAGCAGGAATAATATTTATATATGGCGTTGTTTTTAAGTTGAAATAGTATAAGGCGTTACCTTGAATAGTTAATTTGAAGTCGCCGTAACTAATGGAGGCTTGATTCCATTCTAAAAAGTTTGAACCTAGGATTCCGTCATACTCTAAATTAATCTGGTCTACAATATGAAAATAATACGGAACTATCATGTTTTCGTTTTCCGTCTCTATAGTTAAAATAAACTTGCCCTTAGTTTCGGAGAATGAATCGATGTCATTAATGCCCTTGAGTTTTAAAATTTCTTTATCAACTTGCGGCATTTCAGGTAGGCATTGTTTTTTAATGATGCATATGGAGCTGCCAGTATCAACTAAGAGACGAATAGGTGTTTTCGTATGTGAAGTTTTTACCACAATGTACGGTAAACAACGTCTTGAATTAGGGGAAACATCGTAAATTTTAGAATAGCCACCTGGATCTTGAATAAAATTATCTAGTATTCCTTTAGGCGAACTATTACTTTCTATAGGATCATTGAATGTTAACTTAGTAGAGCTGGTAGGGGTCGAGTCGTCACATGTTTTAGATTTAGAAGAACTAGTAAAGATTGAGTCATTACATATTTTAGATTTAGTATTTGATTTAGTATTTGATTTAGTAAGGATGGAGTCATTATATATTTTAGATTAAGTATTTGATTTAGTAAGGATAGAGTCGTTATTTATTTTAGATTTAGTATTTGATTTAGTAAGGATAGAGTCATTGTTTATTTTAGATTTAGTTATTATGCTTGGATTTAGAAATCGAACTAGTAATTGGAGAATTGGAATTATTAGCGGCTTCGGAATAAGAATTTTTGTATTTAGATTTAGAAATTGAAGCCTCTAATAAAACATTCCCACGATTAGTGCCTATAGCAACAGAATTACGTCGGCACTGGCTCGTAATCTGATTCTTTAGTTTAAATCATCGTCATCGGTAGGTGTTGAAACTTGATTATACTCTACGTGTTTTAGCTCGTTCCCAGGATTTCCGCGATCGAAGCGGGAATTGTTATATTGTCTTTTGCGACATTGCGAAATATCATGCCCGATATTTTTGCAATAGCGGCATGTTATTGGCTGATGACCAGAGCTTGAGGATTTTTGTGTATAATTTGGCGGTTTTGGTTTATGCGAAGATTGAGCCTTATTTTGATTATTTTTAAATCTACATTCAAACTCAGAGTGACCTACTTTATGACAAACTTTGCAAGATGATCGAACTGAAAAGTTGTAAATTTTTTCTTCTTATGGCCGCATTAAGGTTTCGGGGGTCTCGACAATGAACAATGGTACTTAATCTAGGATGTAGTTCCAGACAAAACGTATATAGGGCTAGATCTTCCGTCATAGCAATACGTCCTGGAAGTTCTTTTTTTAAGGAATCAGAGTTATGGATTTCGGATTGCAGATCTGTCAGGCAGGTCTCAATCCTGAGGGCATATTGCGCAACGGTTTCATTTGACGACTGTTTGCATGATTGTAGCTCTAATAAAAGATGGTTGTAATGCTTTCTTTCCCCGAAATTCTGCCTTAAGAATGTTCGTAAATCATCGAAATTGTCGAAAATTTTGTTTGAACAGGCTACTTGTGCTTTTCCCTGTAGTTTTGAAATGATGTAGGTATTTAAGCAGCAAGGATTTTTGACTCTCAGATGCTAATTCAAGAGCGTTTTGGCAGTTTGTTAAAAACGCCGATAAAGTTTCACGCTCCCCTTGGTATGGATTTATAAAATTACACAAAACCTGAATAGGGTGTGGTTCAGAGATAGTAGGAGTTATTTGCTTTTTGTCAGTAGTCATGTTTATAAGTGTTTTGTGAATAAAGGCAATAGTCTAATGCTCCAAAGCTGAGAGGGTTTATGAAAACAAAAATAATTATGTGGCAGCAACAGAAATAGTATATTCTACTCACAGCAAGGCGATGATTTGGAAGACGGGATGCATCACGCAGACCTCGGGGAGTAGCACGCTCAGCGGCAGCGCAAACGCTCGGCAGCAGACGCTCGGCAGCAGACGCTCAGCGACAGGGGCGCTCAGCAGCAGATTAGGGTAGTGTCGGATGACCCGTTGACTCGTTGACGGCGTTGGAGCTCACCCAAGGCAGGAGGCAAGTACACGAAGGAAGGTTTCGTAGACTTGTTGGCTGCTTCAACCAACTTGGAAGATTTCGACAGAGTTCGGCGTGATCGCGATCGGATACCGCGGTAAGGACGTGGTTTTGGCGACGCGATTGTACACACGCACTGTATATAGTCACACTGATTGGAAAGAGACGATAGAGTCACACTGATAGAGACAGGATGGAGTCACACTGATAGAGACAGGATAGAGTCACGATACCGATTTTGCGGTTGGCGTAGAATCGAACAGGGCGGGCGGACACGGAACGCGACGAATTTGGTTTTAAATAGTTTTATGGATAGCCAGCAACGAATTATACTGACTATCCCACTTCTGACACCACTGTTACGGGGCAGGTTCTAAGTCACTTTAAAAAAAAAACTAATTTTTTACCTTGAAAAGAATTTTAATTAGAATTTGGGAAAATACAATATTAATGTGTCCGCCACGAAGTTCAAAGTATGACTGCCCGAAAACTATCCATCAAAACAACAAGTGTGGGAAACATTACATGACACCTATGAGGTGTCAGCGTTTATATTTTATATGCTTAGGGCTGTCTAACAATTTATAACAGTTCTCTAGCTCTACCAAACCACGATTGTTAACTACAGTGGTCAAACACTCATGAATGATGCAGTTACAAAAAACCTGTTCGTTTACAAGAACATCGCCATCCGGGGTGTTAATTGGTATTCGAACTAATTTAGAATTATTTGTTGGGATAATGTCCTCATACAGATTAACATTGCGTGAATTATATACTTTTATTTGATTTGTAGCGGTACGCGTTATTAACCTATATGAAGAACTATTGGATCACTATTTATTCTATATTTATTCTCTATTAATTCTATTTAATTGTCTATTGTTCTCGTCGACAAAATTGTTTTCCAGACACCTAACCAGATCGCGGAGAATCTAATTTGCGACTTATAAGAAAGTGACGTAATTGACCAACTGCATCTGTGGGTTTTTAACAATATTAAGACTGCCCAACGCGCGACCGGTATACATATTTGGCCAATAGATGTCACTAAACAAAAACTAAAAAGTTCGGCTAAACACTTATAATCTTTTAAGTCTATTTTGGCTTCCCATTTGGATAGTAAATCGAATCCTATAAGTCCGTCAAAATAGTCGTTAAAGCGATAAATGAATAATTTAATTGAGTCGGTCTCGTTGAACTCGTTAAAACATGGTAGTGTTATAGAATAATCATTTATACTAACACCGTGCACATTTGTGACCTCGAAAGGGTCATAGTTTAGGGGGTAATGAGGGAAAAACTTTTGCACAGCCTCGGGGCTGATGAAAGACTGGTTAGCGCCAGTGTCTATCAAAAATTTTAGAGGAGGGCAAGAAATTTCGATGTATGGTAGTTGTGTTTGTGTCTGTAAGTTTAAGTCTATCCTTGCTCTTTTAATGGCTTGTCCTTCGGAAAATTCTGAATCTAGTTTGCGTCGCTGGGACCCGGTTGTGGTTCCATGTCACTTGTTGTCTGATTGTCATAAATTGCATTACTGTCAGTCATAGCAGGGTTGCCGTCACAGTCGTAAAACATGTAATAGTCGCCATAGTCCATGTAATAGCTGAACTCTGGTTCGGGATAATATTCGACCGGATAAAGACAATTATTGTCAGGTAAAGCGATTTCGTTCATGTTCACTTCGCGCGTTTTAAAATAATTAGACGGTGGTGGGTTTCCGCTTCTACGCCAGTCATGTCCTAATGTCATGGGTAAGGGTTTCGGAATGAAATGTTGCACTCCGCTCATGGGTTTTGCACCCATATTTTGTGGTGGATTATTCCTAGGTGGTAACCTGAAAACGTTACTTTGCGGACGATAATTTGGTGGTGGTGCGTGGAACATTTGTTGCGTTTGAGTCGGCATGCGATTATGTGATTGATTAGGCGTATTGAATTTAAAAGGCTGAGGCTGAAGGCCACGCAGACCTACTGGAGCATGCCAGTTAGGTAGTGTGGGTCGTGAAGCGCCGTTGAAAGGCATAGCATGCATGATAGGGGGCTTGTAAATTACAGGCATGTTAGGAAGTCTATCTAGCTTAGGGGTACTCTGAGTTTTTGCTACGTCATTACGCTGCTGCAAATACATTATATATACGTACGTATACGCGAGCCCAAAGGTTCCTTAAGTCCTCGTACAAAGGCTTGCATGGTAACCTTCCTATAGAGTATTCGTTTAGCCTCAATAGTCGTCGGGATAGTCTCGTGTAATGTCACATACGTCACTATCGTACTAAACAAGGTCTGACACTGGTCATAAAATTCCTGAGGGGTTTTTGTACCTTGCGTAGCCAATGAGAGGTCGTTGTACAAAGCCGTTTCGTCGCGCTGGTCTGAAAAGTTGTTAATGAGGGCTGATCTAATACCTGCCCAGGTTTCGGGGATGCCATTTGAATTTATAGTGGATGCAGCAGGCCCAGTAATCTTATTTAAAATACCATTTAAAAGACACACATTATTTAACTCGCTACCCGGTTGAGCGCTAGCATACTGAGTAACTATTCTATCGCATATGTTAATAAATCTAGTTAAAACGTTAGGGTTTCCATCAAAATCGGGCACGAAGCGTAAGGCCTTGAAAATAGTATCGGGATTAAAAGACATATTGGGCTCAAATAAACTATTCAAATTAAAATCTGATTCGCTATCTATATCTCTACTAATATCTACTAAATGCCGGCGCGCCTGTCGTGATGCAGGTTCCCGGGGGAGGATACTCGTGACGAGACTTGATAGCCGCCCAGGTGACCCGCGATTGCGAATATCGAAGAAAGATGACTCTAATGCAAAACGCAAACTAGCCTGTGAGTATCCTACCGACTGCGCCAATTACGTAGACTGCAGGTGGAGGCTCGAAAAAAAATCAAAGTACTTTAAACTTATTTATTTTAGAACAAAGAAATTACAATTAATTTTAGTGAAACCTATTCGATGCTAGAATATGGAATGACCAAAAACTTATTAAAAATAACTTATTGCTAATATGCCGTTTTGCTGCGTCGGCGGCTCGTGGCTGGCCCAGGTGTCGACGATGCAGTTTTCATGTGTCCAACGTCAATTGAATGAATTGCTAGGTCGGCGATATCCATAAGGGATCCGTATGTAACACACGGTCCGAATGTGAACTTGATGTAAATATAAATATTGCAAAGTTGATGTAAAATGTGTGTTAATTGGTTACAATTCAATTATGATGAGAGAGCATTATTACGCAATGTGCGGTTGCACCGTACATACTCCCGGGCGCGAGATGACTGATGCTGATGATGCTTTGATATGGTATTGTTAGTATGATCTGCTGATACAAGGTGATAGAATAATTTTTACTTATGTTCCTAAATTGTTAGTTGATATTTTTAAACTACATTTTGTGGTAACAGGTGAAGTTGCTCTATTGGTTTCTATTATCGCGCACTGATCACTACGAAACACGTCACTCACGCACTGTACACTTTGATTTGGTACAACACTCGCATTAAGGTCACTGTTGCTGGCTCGGTAGTGAACGGAGGGTTGCCCAGGTTCACGGTGCGGCGTCTTCACAGCGTATGCATGCGAACGTAGAGAAGGCTAGCCCTGCTGCCCCAAAAACGCAGATGGCCACGTACTGGTGTATATCGTGAATTGACACCCCGTCAGCGATGGTCACATGTTCCGAGGCTGCTTTCATTTGTTTTATTTGCTCGGAGATATTTTGTAGTGAAGATAAATAGTTTTCTTCTTTGTACTCGTAGTGTGGAACTGATAAATTGATAATGTTATTGACAGGAGCGATCTCTACGACAATCACATCCAGCTTAATTTGTCAATCATTCGATTGTTGTTTGTGTGCCGTAATTATGAAGTTGTTTCCGAGCACAATAACATTAATTCCGGCCACCTGTTCATTTGTAATTTGATTCCCACATATGATTCTCAGAGTGCATTGTCCCCAACACGTAGTCATGAATGTAATAAACATTCAATTCTATCAATGTTGTTTTGCAAGTTGCGCTTATGGTTGTACTAGTATCTCCTGGATTTTTGACGCAGTTATTGTTGTCCGACTCTCGTTGATATACAGGTTTTTGTAGTTGGCATAAGTTTGTATTTAACCGTAAGCATTTTTGAAGAAGTTCATTCGCAGATATGGGTAAATATGTATCCCTTTTGATGTTTATAGTTGTGTTTATATTAGTACTATACTAATGATACGACTAATTTCTTGGTGTTGAATAGGTATCATATGATATAATATGTTTGCTATTGGGATTTTTATTACAAATATGAAGTATTCATGTGTCATGCGTGCCCTTACTTGAGTAATTTGATAGATTTTGTAGAAATGCAATGATATATCTTTGGGCATCTGATTTGAAATAATATTTAGCTCATCTTTTAGTTGAACTGGTGTTATAATATGAATGTTGAAATGTTGGACGGTAGTGATCGTGTCCAGCAAAAAATCTTGAATGTTCTTTAAACTGCTTAGAATGTTGTTTGCAAATAAAGTTGAAAAAATGAAGTCTTCCGTGATTGCTACTTTCTCAACCTCATTCTTGAATGTGCTGATAGCTTGATCTATGTATATTGTTGCGTTGCCTTCATCCTCTCTTCTACCTAAATTTATCTATGCTGCGCCCGACAGGGTCCATATTGTGGTACGCAATAAAAAATTGAATTGAATTGAATTATTAAGTGCTGATTAAATATTTTATGCTGTTTTTCCATTGTTTGTTCAACACGTTTGAGGAAGTTGTTCTCAACTCCAATGATAGATGTTGGATTGCGCCAAAGATTGGCAAGATGTTTTTGATTTTCTCTGACGTAATGTCTTGTTGGTATTGTTCGACGAAATTTTCATCACCAAAGAGACTTATCGCAACGTATCTGATCTCGTTGATAAGGCCTCGGCGCTTACGTGAATGCGCTTCAAAATGCTGACTGAGTAACATACTACGGTCGTAGTACTCCAGTTCCATGAATCCGTGACGTAGTTGTAACAATATGATAACGTCACAACGGCATTTGCTTTTTATTTGTGAATATAAGCTATCAAGGTGTTTCATAATTATAGATGTTAAAGATGTAATATTTAACATTTCTCTCTCATCCCGTGCCAATATGGTTACTTGTCGTAATATACGACTATTTTCCAATGATCTTGTTTTAGATTAATTTCTGATATTTTGTCAAAATAAATTGCTTGTGCGTTACATGTAATGTTAATATCAGGAATAGTAAATTACAATATCATTGAAAAAATGTAAGTCTTCTACGTCGGTTTAAGTTTACTTGTGGAGATGGTTTTGTATCCTGTTGGACTGAAGCTGATACTTGTTTGTGGTCTTCTTGTTCTTCGCAATCAAGCAAGGAAGCTTGAAAACCCGCCATTTCATAGGGCCATTTCTTGTTTGTATTGTGACTACCCTGACGTACCCATCTCTGCCAGGGTGCACTTGCATCACCCTTCCCATTGCCCATTTGTTTGGTGGTATGTTGGCGTCTTGCATCAACACCAAGTTACCGACTTTGATATTTTCTTGAGGACGTATCCATTGTGACCTTGTATTTAATTGTGTTATATATTTACTTCGCTAGCGTTTCCAAATATCTAGATAAGTCCTTTGAGTTAGATTTTTTTTAAATTGATATAAACCAGTGCTTGACTACGATCCCACCTGATGGTAAGCAGTGATGCAATCTCTGATTGTGAGGCGCACTAGTTTATCAAAAGCCTACACTCTAGCCTTAAAGACACCCACATATAATTGGACGGGAAGACCGCAGCAGGCAAATTGTTCCAGTCCTTCGATTTCTTATGCACAAGATTCCATCTTGTGCGTACATCTTTCTTTGTTTCGTACAGTATTAAATTTGGACCACTTGACAAGAAACGAGCGGGAGTAGTTCAAATCTGCTGCATTTTCGGTAGGATATATTGGTCTTGAGTTCAGGTATGCCTCCAACTGATGTAGTATTATAATAGTATAGACTCTTCAAACATTAATTTTTGCTCCTCTACAACTCTCTTCAGATGATATTTTAGGCTTTTAATGGCGGCCTCCCATAGTCCTCCTGCTGATGGCCATGGAGGTGCGTTAAAATGCCATTCGATTCCCATTTTAGTTATTTCTGCCAGAAATTCTTGATTGAAAGTGCTTCTTATTGCATGATATTCATCCTGTAGGACCTTGTTATAAGGTTGGTACCTTGATCGCTGAATATTTTCTGTGGGACTGCTCTCCGAGCTATAATTCTGCGAAGAGCAGCGAGAAATGATGATGATGATGTAAAATCCTACACCAACTCTAAGTGCACGGCTTTAGTTGCCATGCAAATAAATACGGCGACATAACCCTTGGTGGTTTTTATTCAACGACCCTTGTTGGCCTTCATATAGACATGTCCCGTATAGTCTACACCTACATTTTGGAAAGGACGTGACGGATTCGTCCTTTCTGGTGGTAAATCTCCCATGACTTGATGCTGATTGCTGGGATTGTAGCGACGACACTTAACGCAGCGTCGAACTCGGAATTTAACTGCTATTATTCCGCCTACAATCCAATATGTTGTCGTATAAATGCTGAAGTTAGCTGAGGTCCACCATGAAATGCTAGCACGTGGGCCTAGTCAATCAGGACTTCCGTTACACGACTGCTTTTGCTATGGATTATTGTATGTTTCATCTGATGATCTACGTTGGCATGTTTGAGCCTCCAGCCGCCTCGAAGAATGCCGTCTTGAAGAAACGGATTTAAGTTCAATATTTTGCTCTTGCTTGATATGTATTTCCTCAGGATTTTGGTTCACCATTCAGCCCGCCTAATAACACAGTCATGGAGTAAGTCAGTAATTTGATAAACAAACCACTGCTGTACCTTATTCATTAGTTTTGCTAGTAAGATAGCTCCTGACAGCTCTAATCTCGGCAATGATACTGATTTATTCGCAGGTACATGTCTAGCCTTTCCAACAGAACTAGCAGTGTTGGTTTTGATTGTTCATACCCCTTGATCCGAACATAATACACGCGCAAATGTCTTCTGAGATGAATTGCAAAATTGCAAAAACAGAATAATTCAATATTGACATGTTCTCTTGTGTTTACCCATCGTGGTACTTGTAGTTTGTTGATGATGCTTTTAATACCCACCCATTCGCTTAGTATGTCTTCAGGCAAAGAATCGTCCCAATTTAGGTTACGTAACCATAAGTTTTGAAAAATGATTTTAAGGGGCTGCATCTCGACATACAACTGCTCTTACGCGATTATAACGTTATTACACATTTTTCATCAGATATTTTGGAAACACAGTATCTTGTGGATATTATCAAGGCTTGCATGAAAATCAATTTATAAATTTGTGTAAAACTAATCCAGTTAAGACCTCTGGAAATCTGCTATTTTGCATGAACTTTGACACTTCATAATTTACTAAAAAATTTATAAAATAAAGAAATACAACATACAAGCCTAGCCTATTTTATCAAGAATCTATATAATGAAAATGTTTTTCAAAAACTTTTAAGTATTTAAAAAAAACACGTATTTCCTGGAACAAGTTTTGTAAAATATTCGAGTAAATCACGGAATTACTGAATGCCAACAGAGTTTTCAGGTATTATAACTCTTTTTTCGCGTCGCCTTTTCGTCAAACATCACGTTGGATTGCGTTAGATGAAGTAACAAGCTTTTAAACCATGCTCGATGTTTACGATAGGCGAGTGGAAAAGCAGCCTCTTAAGCTTTGTTGTCAGTGGTGATAGCCATCCCAAAGGGTCAAATAATTTTGAGAATATCTGATAACAATGTTCTTTTATTAGTCATTTGTGTATTTGTTTGTTCTTTTTGCATTTCTAATTGTAGTGTCTTTTTTGGGTTCCCAAATTATTAGTCTCAAGGTCTTTTATTTGTTCTGATTGCTTGAAATTGAAACTATCTTGAGTATTGTTTTCGGACGGTATGTGTTGTAATAACACAGAAACATTTGTTTTCCATTTCCTGAGGTTGAGACCTCCCGACTTCAAAAGATTGATTATCTCTTATGAGCTGCTGTACTGATTCTGATGTATGCGATCTATGTAGTGAAATGGTTTGAAATAACAATGTAACTGGAAAAACAAGAACAGAACAAAAGAAAAAGCCCAAGTCACACGTTATAGGTACCAAACGAAACACTTTAATAACGTGTGACTACGGCTTGGTATTTTGTTCTGTTCTTGTTTTTCCAGTTACCTTGTTTATTTAAGCATACTGAAAATATTTTATACATTTTCAGCGTCGTTTTTTTGACGTAGTTGGGTTTGACTTTTTTTATTTAAACAATTTTGGTGTTAAATCACTGTGCTTCTATACCATTTACTTGTAAAAGCTAAATTGTCAAATAATAATTATATTATTTCTACTTGCGCACGATATGTTTTATCTGCTTTTTTTTATTATTATTGATAGGCTTGCGTTTGACCACCATCTCTCCTGATGGTAAGCGATGATGTGGTCGACGTTGAAGTACGCCTGCCTAGAAGAAACCTATTCACTCTCGACTTAAAGACTCCTAAGTTGTAGCTATCAGGAAACACAGATTCCGGCTTGAAGGCGCCATGTATGTACAAGTGAAGCTCTTTCAAATGATACAACACATTTTTATCTTATTTTTTCAACACAAAACTTTTTGTCCACTGGAGGGCGCCACATTGAATTTTGACGAAATTTTTTGATAAGTACCCACCCGGGAAGCCTTTACAAATGATATGAAATACGGTGTATTTATCTCTATTTTTATTTTTAACTCATTACATTTTGTCCACTAGATGGCGCCATATCGAGTTTTGTGACACATCACGTGGCCTATGTTCAGCGGATAATTAAGACGGTTCGAGTCGATATGTCGAGTTTCAATGTGTAGATTATGAGCTTTGAGGGATCCGATGAACATACTCACATACATAGCCTGTCAAAATCATTACCCTCCTTTGGCTTAGCCGTAGTCGGGTAATAAATATCACTATATTTTTAGGGTTCTGTACCCAAAGTGTAAAACAGGACCCTATTGCTAAGACTCCGCCGTCCGTCCGTCTGTCCGTCTGTCACCAGGCCGTATCTCATATGAAATTTTCACAGATGATGTATTTTTTGTTGCTGTTGTAGTTAAAAACAGAATAAAATAAATATTTAGGGGGGCTTTTATACAACAAACGTGTTTTTTTATTTGCTGCTTTTATAGAATGGTACGGTATGGAACTCGTCGTGCGTGAGTCCGACTCGTATTTGTCAGTTTTTGGTTTTTGTGGATACAAAATATTTTTCAATACATTTACTCGAAAACCTGCTCTTACCCCTACCGCCATTTGGGCACGCCACCATCACGGTAAGTCTCCTCTTAGAGGAGTGGCTAGAGCGGCAACACGCCGTCTTTACCTTCCGCATGACGCAAGTCCTCACCGGACATGCCAAGTTCGGCAGGTTCCTGCATCGGGATCAAGCGGAAGAAACGCCAGGGTGTCCATGTGTGAATCGGCCGAAAGACACGGTGGAGCATACGGTAGAGGTGTGCCCCGCTTGGGCAGAGCACAGCTGTGTCCTCGTGGAGGCAATCGGCGGCAGCTACCTCTCGCGCTGGGCCCTGGGTCAGGCTATGGTCTGGAGCGAGGAGGAATGGCAGACGGTCGCCTCTTTCTGTAAAGCAGTAAAGGAGGAGGGCGCGCGTGTGAGATTTATTTATTTATTATTTACATATTTATTTATTTATTCAAGGACAACCAAAAAAGCATATACCATTATACATGCTAAAGATTCAACATTGTTACATTATGTAGCGTAGCCTTAATTCAAGGCTGCCACGGCATGCATTAAACATAGGAGGAGATAGGAACTAACTTATCTATTAACTAACATAGGAGGAGATAGCGAACCTCCTCACGCTCCACGCCGAGGTTACGACCACGAGTACCAGCCACAGTAAAGGCGGATGTGCGGACGTCGAGCAATCGGTAGCTAGCCGTCCGGCCGTCCGGTAATTGACCGGACCGAGCCCAGTCACCAACAGCGCGTAGTGATTCCCGCGCTTTTCAAAGAGATGTCAGCAAACCGTGGGGGCCCACCAGGGACGACGCCCGCTAGCTAAAACCGCGGGAATTTCTGAAAAGGGAACACGTAGTCCTAGAAAGCAAAGGGCAACTGAAGGACACTGGTGTGGTTTTAGTCAGTAAAAGTCTGACACGCCCTCGAGCTCTGCTCAGAGCAGGAGAAGTCATTAGATGATTTCCACACTTAAAAAAATAACTCCTAACGCCATTAGGCACTATAATTAAGGCTTCCAATCTTCCTCTTAAGGTACGGAAGAGGTGTGGTTAGTTGGCTATGATTTTATAATTATGTCTAGATGGAGCGTCTTCATATAAATCGTTTAGTATTGATTATAATTATTTGTTATTTGTGCATTATTTCTGGCTGAGTATATATTTTACTTTTTCCTTTATTTCTGTCCATTCACATAATAAAAGAGGTAATTGTAAACGCTATTTTGGTACCTATCTATTTATTTATTCATTTAATTTAAACAACTTTTTAAACAACAAGTACTTAGAAAATAAAACAGTAAAATAAAATATAAAACAATTATTTAAATAACAATTAATAAGAGACATATTTCGTGCAGGACTTTTCTTACCTATTTAATAAAGATAATACTCAGTCATACATTCATCTCATACATCCTGACAGTATTGTCTTCCATTCTACCGCAGACATATCAAAATCTGTGTACTTGTCTAGGAGAGCATTAAGCGCAGACAGTGTCCGAGGTATGCGTGATGTGGAGTGCGCGACTGTGCCACACGTAGGAACTGCCAGGAGCCGGTATTTCTTGCCATGGCTGTAGTGTCGTTACATTACTATTTACATTCCGTACTTACTTTATCTTTGGTCAAACTTATGTAAAGCAACAGACATGAAAAGCGACGATAGTAACAAAGAACCAACAAAACGTTGCAGAATGGATAAATCATCTTCCACATGGATATACGTCGTGGCCGCCGAGGCGCCTCGGACGGCAGAATCGCACTACGACACACTACGACAACACAGTTATACAACTCTGCTTGCTCTTGCCGGCAATGAAGGCGTGATGTTATGTTATATTAATAAACTGTTTTATTTACTTGAATGTTTTCTGTACAAGTAGTTCTATAATGGGTCGTAGCCTCCTAGAGCTACGAGTCGCTACGAGCCGCTACGAGCTGCTACGGCGTAGCACACAAACGAATCGAACGTAGCAATACTTTGATTGTGAATTTTAAAAATGATCTTATTTATTGAAGCGTATAGTACCGTGAACATCTGGCCAGAATTGGTTTTAACCAACTTCAAAAAGAAAGAGGTTCTAATAGAACCTCCTTCTTTATGTTCGGCTGAATGTGTTTTTTTTTTGTAATGGATAGGCTCGCGTTTGTCCACTATCTCACCTGATGGTAAGCGATGATGTGGCCGACGATAGAACACGCTTGCCTAGAAGCAATCTATTCACTCTTGACTTAAAGATCCCTAGGTTGTAGCTATCAGGAAACACAGACTCTGGCAGGGAATTTCACTCCTTAGCTGTACGTATAATGATTAAGAGAAGATACTATTTTTATAAGGCTCACTGATATATCTCGTTCACTAAAATTGTGGACCGATTTTAATTTTTCTTTTTCTTATTGAAATGTTATGCTTTCGAGTTGGTCCCATAGAAATATTGTTATGATCTGACGATGAACTTTGAAGATATGGAACAGAACTCTTCATGGGTTCACATAAGAACTGTCCTAACAAGTAAAATTGCTTTGTTCATACATGACATGTAGTCGATGACTGACTGAAGAAAAAAAGGGAAGGGGATATATCAAACTGATCCGATGATGAAGCCGGAAGGTAGGCACCGGCACTCTGGCAGTGTAATCTAACCGTGTTTGGGATTATTAGAATTTATAGCGTTGGGTAGGCTATTGGGGTGGTCTGAAACGCTGCATTTCTGGTTTGTAAGCCGTTTATTATATGATATACAATCGTACATGTAACCAGACAAATGCTAAGTCGACAACAAGAACATAATCACACAACTGATACAAAGCGCTATCGCGGGGAAATCGTGGCACAGCGCAGCGCGTCTCGTAGAGCACTGTTTTTGAATGTCCGCGCATCGGCGCGTGCCAAATCATATGAGAACCATGCAGATTTGTCTGAGATGGTCTTTTGAAGGAAGAACCATACAGATTTGAGTGGACCTGTCCAATCAGTGTAAGCATTTGTCAGTATTCGAAAAGCTCAACTTAGGACTACTAAAGAGCTCCACGACTTGACGAACAATACCAAAGAAAGGACATTTGGGTAGGCCGCAGAAAATACTCAAATTGCCAGACATACGTTAAAATTACTAAAAAGAAAAGAAAAACCAATCAACATACTCCTCACATTTACAATAATCTAAGGAAATTGATGGTTTACAAAATATTTAGCAAAGTAAATATTTATGTCAAAGCAAAAAAAAAAAATACTTTAAGTACTTAAAATGTATACACGTCAATTTGTAAAATAAAAATAATCTCCAATGTAAATTGTAAAAAATTAAATAAAATAAAAAGAAAAAGCACATTTGAAAATAAAAATAATTAAAAAAGAAGAAAAATAAAAATTTCAACAGTTGTAGTAGGTACTGGAGCAGGTCAATCCCAAGCCTTGTCGTCCTGAATATATAGTCCTTTACAGTGTTAAAAGCCTTTTGACAAAGTTTTCGTTTTACAAATGATTTGAACTTATTAAGGCTTAGTTGTTGAATATGACTAGGAAGTTTATTATAGAAGTGTATACATTGGCATCTAAATGAGCCCCCTATTTTTTTGAGTATATTTTTTGAGTAATTTATGTTTGTTTCTTGTATTAAAATTATGAATATCACTGTATTTTTTAAACATGTCTATATTTTTATGGGCATACAAAATATTCTCGTAAATATACTGTGAAGGCACAGTCATTACATTAATTTCTTTAAATTTATCTCTGAGGGAGTATCTGGGACTTAATTTATAAATTGAACGAATAGCCCTTTTCTGCAAAACGAAAATTGTCTGTATATCGGCGGCATTCCCCCATAATAGAATACCGTACGACATGACACTATGAAAATAGCTAAAGTAAACTAAACGGGCTGTTGTGTAGGTTAAGGTTTGCTTTCCATTGGCGAGTAGCTGTCCAAGTAAAACAAGCGTCTGTCTTTGATGGTGTTTATTGGCAACTAAACTTAAACTATCAATACATCATTTTAAATATAATGTAGCTAGCTTCCTACTTAGTCAAATCAATGTGGACTGTATGTACTAATTGATATGGGTTAAAATGCTTCAACATAAGCCGCCCACCAAAGGACTATATGAGTCCTTTCAAATGAATCAAATATACGTAATTTTACATGCAAATCAACGGATGAATTATATAATCAATCAACGTCGCTATCCACTGGTAGTGGACAAAGCTTAGAAACAGTTCTCTTAATTATATCGCTGCCGATCTTAACACTATAAACTCTTGTGCAGCCATCTGGTCCTGGATGTTTGCTTACTACTCTTCCTAGCAACCATTTGCCTGGTGGAAGGTTTTCGTGTTTGATTAAAACAACGTTACCAACTTCAAACTCTTTTACACGTTTGAGCCATTTTGGGCGTTGTTGTAGTCTAGACAAATACTCTTGTTGCCATCGAGACCAAAAATCATGCAACAACTTTTGAACGTATTGCCATCTTGATAACGTATGCACTTTCAAATTTTGTAAATTGGGACTAGGTATGACTATGGGTGCTTCTCCAATTAAAAAGTGCCCAGGTGTTAATGGCTCAATATTTTCATTATCCAAATCATCTTGGGGGCACAAAGGTCTAGAGTTTAAGCAAGCCTCTATCTCACATAGCACTGTCGACATCTCCTCGTAAGTTAAATTACTAGTTAGTATCCGTTTTAGGTGATATTTCGTGGATTTTACTCCTGCCTCCCAGAGGCCACCGAAGTTTGGGCTGTACGCGGGAATGAAGTGCCATTGTGTGCCATCAGATGCAAGCGTGTCTGCGATTGCTCCAGAGAATTCCAAACTTGCCTCCTTCCACATGGCTACTAACTCTTTATTTGCACCGATGAAGTTCCTCCCCTGGTCACTCCATAAATGTGCGCACTTGCCTCTTCGTGCACAGAATCTTTTATAGGCGCCGATGAATGCCTCTGACGTCATATCTCCAACCAATTCCAAATGAATGGCCTTAGTAGCCATACAAACAAAAATCGAGATGTACGCTTTATGTGTTTTGACTCCTCTGCCCTTGCTCCATAGAACTGGTAAGGGTCCAGCAAAGTCGACGCCGGAATGTAGAAACGGCCGAGCTGGTGTCACACGAACCTTCGGCAAGTCACCCATTACCTGAGTTCTAGCGGTCGAATTCTGTTTAGCACATATCAAGCATCGGTGTATGTATAGTTTGACTTGTGCCTTAGCTCGCGTTATCCAATACTTCGCTCTCAAATAGCTCAACATTAGTTGAATTCCTCCGTGTAGGGTTCTTGAGTGTGCATCACCTATGATCAAAGGAGTTAGTTTATTTCTATGACCCAATATGATTGGATGCTTACTTTGATCAGTCATATTAGCGTTTCTTAGGCGTCCGCCAACCCGAATTATCTGTAACTCGTCTAAGTATGGATCTAAAGTCTTCAGTGAGCTAGTTCTTTTAACTGCTTTACCTTTCCTTAGAAACTCAATTTCTTCTGCATATTCTTCACCTTGTACCCTTTTTATGCATATGTTTAATGCATCTTCTAATTCTTCTGTTGTCAAAGGACTATCTATGTCTTCTTTTAGCATTTTGTATTTTAAAAATCTCCTACAAAACGCTATACCTCTAAGTAATTCTTTCAATGAGTCGTAGTTTTCAAATTGTTCTGACAATCTTCTCTCTTCTTCTTCACCTTTGGTCATTGCAAAGGTTTGTATACTTTACTTTTCTTCTAGTTCTGTGGGTATTATTTCTGGTTTTGTAAAATACATATCTCCCTTTGAAAGCCATTCTGGACCATTCCACCATAAATCACACGATTTCAACTCCGATATTAGTGCACCTCTAGACGCTATATCAGCGGGGTTCTCCTGTGATTGTACGTGATACCATTGCTCTTTCGGGACATTGCTAGTTATTTCAACCGTGCGATTGGCAACGAAGGTCTTCCATTTGTAAGGTTCCTTTTGAAGCCAAGCAATGACTATTGAGGAATCAGTCCAAGCAAAAACATTAGCGGGTGGGACCTTCATGGTTGTCGAAAATTGTTTTAGTAGTCTCGACACTAAAACTGCTCCACACAATTCAAGTCGTGGCAGCGACACGGTCTTCAGTGGTGCAACACGCGTTCGTGCTGCAATCAATGACGTCTTGACTGTACCATCCAAGTTATGTACACGACAGTATACAACAGCTGCGTATGCTCTCATTGATGCATCACTGAATCCATGCAGTTGTATGCTGTCCTTGTTTGAACTGTATGTGCCCATCCATCGATCTATTTTTATTCCCTTAACGTTGGCCATATCTTCACGTATGGTTTTCCACTCATCCTTTAAAGCTGGAGTGATTTCTTGATCCCACTCAATTTTGGTTTGCCAGAGGGTTTGAATCAAAATTTTTGCTTGTACGATGCATGGCGCTATCCAACCAAGCGGGTCAAAGAGCTTTTGGACATCTGATAATATATTTCGCTTGGTAACAATCGCAGGAAGGGGAGCTAAGTTCAGTTGGTATTCAAATTGATCGTTGCCTAAGTTCCATTGTATACCTAAAGCCTTTATGGTACCATCTAAATTTAAATCCAAATGTGCATTAATAGATCTATCCTCATGATCTATGGATTTTAAAAATTCTATGTTGTTTGACGACCACTTTTTTAACTGAAAGCCGCCTAGTAATAATAACTTTTTCAAATCTTTGCTTATTTTAATGGCTTGCTTCAAATCGTCACCTCCTGACATAACGTCATCAACATATAGATCTTCTTGCAACACCCTAGCTGCTTCAGGATACTTAGCACCTTCATCGCTTGCAAGTTGGATAAGTGTTTTTATCGCTAAATACGGAGCTGACGCTGTACCGAAAGTAACAGTCAGGAGTCTTAAGTCTTGAATGATTTCGGATGAATCGCTTCGCCACAGTATTCTTTGGTAATCAGTGTCTTCCTGGGCTACCAAAATCATTCGGTACATTTTCTGTATGTCAGAAATAAAACACACTGCGTGTGTTCGCCATCTTGCAATTAGGTTTCGCAAGTCATCTTGTAGAACAGGACCTGTTAGTAACTCGTCGTTTAGGGAAACTCCATTGTAACCCTTGCAGGAGGCGTCAAAAACGACGCGAGTCTTCGTGCTTTCTTTATCGTTCCTGACTACGGCGTGGTGGGGTAAGTAGACAGACCTTTTTGTATTTATTTCATGTTGTGGTACCTTTTCTATATGTTTCATGTGTATGTATTCTTCAATAACCTTTTTATATTCTTCTTTCAGAACAGGATTTTTGTTTAGTCTTTTTTCTAGTTGAAGAAACCTGTTTAATGCTATCTCTCTTGTCTTGCCGTCGGGTGATTTTATGTTGTCGTTTTTAAAGGGTAATTTTACTACATATCGTCCTTCAGTGTTTCTTTTGTGTGTTTTTTCATATATCTCTTCGCATAATTGTTCTTCCATAGTAAATTTCCTCTTTGCATCGCTTTCTAACTCCCACATAGTTTTTAATAGTTCTTTCACATCGACATGTTCATTTATCGCCATTAAACATTTTTCTTTTGCTTTTGTTTTTATACTTATTTCACGAAATATTATCCAGCCGAGGTTGGTTCTCTGAGCTATAGGTGACCCCGGTGGACCTTTGACTAAGCCTTCTTGTAATATTTTCGCGTATACCTGGACGTCTAGTAGCAGATCGATGTTTCCTGACACTCCGTACCTTGGATCTGCCAAGTCTAGATCGGCCAAGTGTGGCCATTTTTTTGTTGACCATGTATTTGCAGGTAATTGTACTGTCAAGTGCTTGGACATCACGTAGGCTTGTATAGGTAGAACAAAATTTGATTCCCATCGTGATGAAACTTCTATGTTCACTTCATGCTTGACAGCGACCTTCATGGATTCCATTCCAGTTACTATGCAATTAGTTACCTGCCTTTTGACTTTTAATTGCTGTGCCGCCTTTTCACTTATAAAGCAGGCTTGTGATCCTGGATCTATGAGTGCCTTGAGCGCAATGGTGTTTCCTTGTTCGCTCTTTACTATCACCATTGCTGTTGCTAGCATTCCTATATTTTTACTGGCATTGAAGTGCGACGCAATCATTGTATTAACTTGCACCTTTTCTTCTACATCTGCTTGATTTGATACTGTCGGCGCCGCTTGTACAGTTTCTAATGATGCCGAGGTATCCGTCTTCTTTGTTAGATGTATGAGAGTATGATGGCGTCTTTATATTCTTTATTGTACATAAATTTACATTATTGTTCATAGTAAGAAAGCCGATGTACACAGGCGAGCTTAACCCAAAATTGGGTTTTCTTACAGCAAACCTTAATTTTTCTAGAAATTTTATAAAAGAGGAGAACTTAAGAAATGCACAACAAAAACCAAAATAATTAACATAGATACGTGCGCAGCACACAATACCTATAAACATACTACATAAATACAACAAATAAAACCTATACATATATATATATATACATGAGTCATATTGACAGGAAATGTTCCCTGATCCTTCCCCTGAAGACGTCCAACGAAGGGCTAGCCCTTATAGAGTGTGGAAGAGAATTCCAAAGGCGAACAGCTCGAACAGTAAAAGAACCACTGTACCGACTAGAGGAATGGGGAGGAAATCGAAGGAAAAGAGAGGATGATGAGCGACAAGACTTTCCTTTCGGAACAAGATACTCAAAGCGTTCCCGGAGATACAAGGGGGAGTTGGGATTATGAAGAATAGAAAAGAGAAAAGATAGAATGTGACAATCCCGACGCTGCCGAACAGGTAACCACTTCAATCGCCTTCGAAATTCTGACACATGGTCGTACTTTCGAAGGCCAAAAATGAAGCGGATACACAGATTCTGCAGACGCTCCAGCTTATTAAGAAGTTCCTCAGTCGCATCCAGGAAGCAGACATCAGCGTAATCCAGAATAGGTAGAAGGAGAGACTGAGCAAGAGTAAGTTTAGTAGAGAAAGGCAGGAACTTCTGGAGACGTTTTAGTGATTGAAACGAGCAAAACACCCTCCTGCTTACTTCCGCAATGTGGACATTCCAGGTCAGGTTACAATCTAAAAGGACACCCAAGTTTTTAACTTTTTTGGAATATTCTATGGCGACGCCATCATACAGTACTGGAGGGAGAGACTGGTTATTTAGCAAATTTAGGAAATATCTACCACCAACAATGATCGCTTGTGACTTAGTTGGATTGACTAAGAGTCCAAAACTTTTAGCCCATTGATAGATATTTTTGAGATCATTATTGATGGCATCAATAACGTCAGGAAGCTCCTCAGGTTTAAAGTGTAGATAAATCTGCAAGTCGTCTGCATAGAGATGGTAGTGTGAAGATAAGACCTTTATGATAGCATTAATAAAAATAGAGAAAAGAAGAGGAGAAAGGACGCCACCTTGAGGAACACCCGCAGCTAGGTCGCACCAATCAGAGGAGGTCTCTCCTGAGCGAACCGACTGCGAGCGACCACGAAGATAAGAATTAAACCAAGCGATTACAGGGGGAGATATATTAAGAGAGGATAGAATTCCCAAGAGGATGTCAAAATCAACTGAATTAAAAGCACTGCTAAAGTCCAATAGAACCAATACTGTAAGAAACCTATTTTCCATGGCCAGTCGGATGTCATCAGTTATCTTAACTAGTGCCGATACAGTACTGTGACCAGGACGGAAACCAGATTGGTAATGACTCAGCAGGCCATTAGAGGATAGGAAATGAGACAGTTGATTATTGACAACACTCTCAAGGACTTTAGATAGAATTGGGAGAATGGAGATTGGACGGAATTGGGAAACTGAGGACGGACTAGGGACTTTAGGTAGAGGTAAGACATGCGCTTTCTTCCACGCAGAAGGAAAGCAGCCAGTGAAAAGGGAATAGTTGATAATATGGAGAATGACAGGAGTGAGTTCATTCAGGATAGGAAGAATCATCTGGAGGTGAAGACCATCATCACCCACCGCTTTTGTGGATATTGATTTTATGGCCCGTTTAATATCCCCTTCTGTAACCGGGTGAAAAGAGAATGAAGTACAACTTGGCAGAGGAAGTTTAGAGAGATTGTTTAGGGTGGAAGCTTTAACATTGTCGTCTAGAACAACAGGAGATTTGGAAAAATGAAAATTAATTACGTTCAGGTCAATATCAGGTGAGCTGTCATCAACAGCTTTACCAACGCCAAGAGATTTGAGAAATTGCCATACTTGTTTTGTGTTGAAGTTTTGAATAGAATTGTGGATATGGCGCCTTTTAGCATCTCTACACATCCGACCGCAGCGATTTCGCAGTTTCTTATATACAGACCAGTTCTCATCAGTAGGATCTCCTTTGTAGCGCCTCTTAGCCTTGTCTCTTTTAGACATCGCATTTCTAACACTGTCAGATAACCAAGGAGCTGGAAGATGCTTCACTCTAACCTTTTTGAGAGGGGCATGCACATCAAAGAGTTTCATCATAAGTGTGTTAAATTCAGCTACCTTAGTGTCCACATCATTGCTATCATAAACAGGAGACCAATCAATATTGCCCGCATCCTCCACCAAACGATCCAGTACTATGTTCTTGAAACTGCGAAGGAAGAGAAATTTAGATTTACGTTTAGGAGGACGAATTTTATAAGAAAGAAATATAAGGTCATGGTAAGAGAAAGATGCAGAAAGCTGTCCGTGCGTGGCTACTTTACTTGTATCGGAAACTAAAATAAGGTCTAGAAGTGAAGGGTTACAGTGGGGAGCATGATGAGTAGCGTTAAGCTGAAGGATATGCATGTTGACTGAAGAGACAAGTGACTGGAGTTTACGGCTTCGCACATCATCCTTTATCATACATGTGTTGAAGTCCCCGAGTATTATCGTGTGGTCGTATAAAGAAGAAAAATATTCAAGTTTTGATTCAAAAGAAGAGAAATAATCAATATGACTGGAAGGACTGTAGTAAACACCTAAAAGTAAATTAGTGTGATTAAAAGTAATTTCAATAAACAGGTGTTCCGCAGATTTCGAATAATTACTTGGGGACTGATCAACAACCTTGCATGGAATGTCTCCACGGAGATAGATGGCAACTCCTCCACAGCCCTTGCCAGTTCTGTCATTACGCACAAGTTTGAAACCAGGCAACGAGTATTGTGTTGAGGGAAGCATAGGTTTGAGAAAAGTTTCAGATACAAGAACAGCGTGAATAAGGTCTGAGTCGAAAAGTCTGCGTCGTTTGCACGTGCGACAGGACATGGGTACACGGCATTTGAAGACCGTGTGTCCTGATGCCAGGCAGTTAAAACAGAGCTTGTTATTCTTTACACAATCAAATCGTTCTGAAGGTTGCATCTTCGCAAACAACTTGCAGTGAGACAGGGTATGATTCTCTTTACACACTATACAAGTGTTTTCTTTTTCATTTGTTGACACATGGAATGTACTTCGTTCTTTAGAGGATTTTTCCCGTGTAGCTGACGTTGAAGAAGGTGTTATTAGTTCTAATGCACGAAATTTTCCTTCTAGGAAAGTCTTCAATTCATTCCATGTAGGTAATTCCTCTAAGTTGCCCTTGTAGGCGTGCTCTTCCCAGGCTTTATGGGACTCCGGGTCCAGCTTCTGCACAACCAGAAATATGATTATTGGATCCCAGGAGTCGGTGTTCACGTTCGAGTTTTTGAGGTTATCTAAAATTTCAGAAGTTGTATCCAAAATTGACTTCAGTTGACTGGCCGATTGAGCGTTCGCTTTTTTTTGGTAAACTAATCTCTTCAACATTAAGTTAACTATCAATCTTCTATTGCCGTAACGATTCCTTAAAGTTTCCCATGCTTGAAAGTAATTACTTTCAGTAACTTGTATATGTTTGAGTAGGGTCGCTGCTTCACCGCTGATACTGGTTTTTAAATAATGCAACTTTTGAACGTTGCTTAGTGACTTGTTATCATGTACTAACGAAACATATAAATCTTTAAACGCAGGCCAATCTTCGTACGTTCCAGAAAACGTAGGTATCGTTATGCGTGGCAATCTCACTTGTGTCTGTTGGTTATCGTCATCCGCGCTATCCATGTATGTCGCTTGCGATGGTCTAGTTAACCTTTCTAACATGTCGCGTAATTCACCTAACACACACAAATAAAGATCTTCGTAAATAAAAAACTCTTCATTAACAAAATACGGTAATAAACTACGCTTATCTCTCGGTGTAACCCTTGCCAAGTCTTGATGCGCACCGTTAAATGTTTTCCAGTATTCTTCGAGGCACTGAATTCTAGATTGAACGTATCCTTTAGTTAAACGTTGCTTAGGACATTTTCCTAAGTTTATTTGTGTTTTCTTCAGTAATTCTGCCGTATCTTGTAATATACTTAGTGCTTCATCAGCTGATTTAGACATTATTTCGATGTTAAAAACGTAAATCTTCAATATTATAAATTGTACAAGTCACTAATTACTTTGTTTACGCATAAGGATTCACTCGCCGGCTTCTTATCTCTGATGGAATGTGGTTCTTTTGTATTCACTTCACTAATGATCCGGCTCGATTATGACCATTATGTTGTGTAGGTTAAGGTTTGCTTTCCATTGGCGAGTAGCTGTCCAAGTAAAACAAGCGTCTGTCTTTGATGGTGTTTATTGGCAACTAAACTTAAACTATCAATACATCATTTTAAATATAATGTGGCTAGCTTCCTACTTAGTCAAATCAATGTGGACTGTATGTACTAATTGATATGGGTTAAAATGCTTCAACACGGGCTGTCTCTAAATCAGTTAAATTTCGAATTTGTCTTAAAGCAAATGCTGCTGAACTAAGCTTTTTCGACAATTTGTCTATATGTGGGCCCCACTGAAGCTTAGCGTCTAGAGTAATGCCCAAGAGCACTGTACTGTTTAAATTTCATAATTACAATTCACGTGTTTTAGTCGAACAAAGAATCAGTTTTGTAATTTGCAGACTAATGGCCAATCATACGGTATGCTTGGCCATTAGTCTGCAGATTACCCTAATTATTAGGAAGTCTACATATCTAGTTAATATAAGAACTTACATATTTTTTTTGACCTCACCGACTCTACGTCTACTGACTCTTTTCTACGATGTATTAAAATGACACGGCCGGAATTAGTAGGGAGCTGTGCCCAAACTAAAAATATTCCATTACACAGACAAACGGTACGTCGTATTAAAGCTTAAGAGTACGGCTTTACAGTAGTTTAATTTTTATGATCAGAGATAGAGCGAGAGACACTATAAATAAGATTTAAAAAAAAAACGCCTCATCATTTTGAATAGCAATGATTGACATCAATACAACAATGATCTACAATAACAGTGACAGTGACAGTAAGTTAGTATGAGAACGCCTTTAATTTTATAAAAATGTTCGAAACACTATCAGTGATACATATTCATAGAGGCTAGTGAAGAATGAGTCAAAAATCAAAGTACCAAGTAAAACGTATTTACATTGATGAACATAATATATTGGTAATACATAGTCACTTTCAAACATCGACATTAATTGCAATATCTAAGAAGAACTTATCGTCTAAGATATTTTTTGGATATTCAGGCAAATTAGCATAAAATATACAAATGGACATGCAATAAAACACTAAAAACATAACACTTGAATTTTTATTTAGTCATATAAATAAGTAAGTACCTACAGACATTTGCTTAAATATATTTATTTCTTAATATTATAACACATCATCACTACAATAATTACTCAGACAAGACACATTGAATGTTTTTATCCTCTCTTAAATCTCGAAAGGAAGAACTAAATAGCTTCGAAGATACGTTATCAGGGAATGAGGCTGATATACAAGGTGTCGTTTTGAAGCTGCAAAATATTTCAGGAGGTAATTATGTTAGTGATTCTCGACCCGAGTCAATAATAAAATAAGTAGGTAATTTTTTTTTTTTTTATAACCCCGCTTTTTTCACACACACAAACACGGAACAATAAAGGGCGTTTTCACACACACTAACTCGCAACGATAGTTTCATAAATAATGTATCATCCAATCATCATCCCGCACGCCACACCCTAGCTACGCCCCCGCGGCCATCGATCAATCGATTTAGTTTAGTGTAATTAAAAAATTAAATAACAAGTATTACTGATTATTGACCAGGTATCGTTTTTCTTTCTTCTTTTTTCTAAAGTTCTTACAATATGCTCTCATATTCGATTGGAGGCCACAGTTCATTTCAGGTACATTGACTTCGTGAGCGTCAGAATCCAAATCGTAAACAAACCAATCCAATATGCACAGCAGAATATATATATTTAAAGCGTAAAGGAAAGTCCGATAAAGGATAGCATGGAGCCAAGTTTAAAAATCAAATACAGTTACGAAAACACAAAACAGTAATATGTTGTAAGAATGACACAACGCAAGACTGACACATACAGTTTGTTTTGACAGTTTAGTTTAAAGAGTGCAGAAATGTCAAAATAATTTTAGGACGTTTGGGTGCACGCTCTTGAAAATATTGTGGATTCATAATGTGTACCGTGAGTACTATCAAAACGCGCGGCGGCTCGAAAAGTGCAGGTGTCCAGTAAACTTTTTAACTTCTGCGATACAATTATAGTATTTACAAGTATTTTATATTTTTAGTCTGACCTTCAGGCGTGTTACTACAGATAAGAACACTTTCTGTCATAATTATGCGTGTACCCAAACGTAAATGCAATTTGTATCGATTTATCCTCATCCTCCATGGTTGCTATGAAACAAAACGACTCAAAAACAATTAACATACTTATTTTTTTTTTTTTCTCGCCACTCTTAGAGAAATGGATTGTTGCGACTTATTTTTATTTATTTTAGAAGTAATTTTCATATAATAAATAATTAATGGAACGTATAGTTGATTTTTGGGCAGGATCCGGCCATGTCTTTTGTGCTACATCTCCTTTGGTGTCCGAATTTGGGGTTTATCCCAGGATAAAAAGTATCCTATGCGTTATTCTAGGACATGGTCTAGCCGTGTACCAAGTTTCATCGAAATCCGTTCAGTAGTTTTTGCGTGAAAGAGTAACAAACATCCATACATCCATACATATAAACTTTCATATTTACGAGTATAATATTAGTAGGATATACGGTACCATACATACACCAACATATTTTTTTTGTCCGTCTGTTTGTTCCGGCTAATCTCTGAAATGGCTGGACCAATTTTGACGGGACTTTTTTGTCAGGTAGCTGATGTAATAAGGAGTAACTTAGGCTACTTTTATTTTAGAAAAAATGAATTCAAAATCCTGTAGTCTACACGAACACAGTCGCGTGCATCTATACATACATATAAATAAAATTGGAGTGTCTGTTTGTAATACTGAAATAACCGCTTTTTACTAAATCCAAATGAATCTAAATACGGTACATACACAAAAATATTTTTTTTTTTCAATTTTTGTCTGTCTGTCTGTTTGTTCCGGCTAATCTCTGAAATGAGGTGTACTATGCCGAATCGAATGCCAAATAGTCGAACATCAAATTAATCGAACACTTTAAATCGAACACCTAAATACTCCAACGTTCATAATATGGAATGGTTAATAAATCGAACACTCAATACGTCGAAAATTCAAAATATCGAATGTTTGATCGAGAGGCCAATGCATCACACATTCACCCGGAGGACATGGTGGAGCATACAGTGGAGGTGTGCTCCGCTTGAATTGAGCACCGCCATGTCCTCGTGAGGGTGATCGCCGGCAACAACCTCTTTCGCCGATCCCTGGTACAGGCCGCGGCTGTGCGTGTGAGGGAACGGGCTTTCTCACGCCCCCCATTAATGGCGCGTAGTTTTCTACGTGTGCCGTCGGCGGGGGCGTGAGGAAGCCCGTTCCCTCACACGTACAGCCGCGGCCAAGACACGCGCGTACAGAAGCACCATATGCTCCACCATGTCCTCCGGGTGAATGTGTGATGCATTGGCCGCTCGATCAAACATTCGATATTTTGAACACTCGACGTATTGAGTGTTCGATTTATTAACCATTCGATATTATAAACGATCGAGTATTTAGGCGTTTGATTAATTGATGTTCGACTATTTGGCATTCGATTCGACATAGTACACCCTCTGAAATGGCTGGACCGATTTTGACGGGACTTTTATTGGCAGGTAGCTGATGTAATAAGGAGTAAATTAGGCTACTTTTATTTTAGAAAAAATGAATTAAAATTCCTGTAGTCCACGCGAACGAAGTCGCGGGCACAGCTAGTGTATATAATTTGAACCCAATCCGTCCAAGAAATTCGGAGGCTGTGACAGATGGACATACAACAAACTTATGTATGGCTTGTGTGTGGCAGACTTCTACTGACTACAACCGACCTGTGTCCCTCCAGTTGTCCTTCGCGCTCCAGGGCTCTGATAACTAACTCTTTAGAACAATCCCGCAGCCCTAGCAAGCGGTGGCCCAAGTGGGCCCGGTTCATTTTGCTCGTTTTGTCCATACGACCCGCGACGACAGCTGAGGCATAAGGATTTTCTCTCCTTCATGATCTCCGCCACCACCTTCGCTTGCATTACTACTTCGCAGGAACTGACTGCTTCCTACCCTTCTCGCTCCTTACCACCACCACCACTATCAGCCGCCTGCACCAATACCAGGCGCTAGAGATCGCCGCCAACAATCACCTCCAGGAGGACACCCAGTCCTCCACCCAAGTGGGGCAGACTTCCTCCGCATGGTCCACCGTGTCTTTTGAGTGATTAGCATAATATTGATACCTGGACGTTTCTTCTCTACGAATCCAAAACACATACTTCGTGAAACACCTATGAACGGTGAATATGTGTCATCATCTTCCTGCCCTAGTCCCGTTTTATTTGGGGTCGGCGCAACATGTTATTTTCTTCCATTCTGTCCTGTCACTCGTCACGCTATCACTAACTATATGTGTGTCAGGCGGAAAGTGAAGATGCCTTAGCGTCTTTACAACCACTCCTAAAAGATATATACCGCCGTAATTGTGGCGTGCTCAAGGTTCGAACCTTACCAGGGCCAGGGTTAGTTTAGACCGGGCCTTGGTTGAGGCCATGGTCCGGAGCGAGGAGGAGTGGCAGGCGGTCGCCGACTTCTGCGAAGCAGTTATGCTCGCATAGGAGGAGGCCGAACGGATCAGGCAACGGTGTCCTCGCCGCCGCCGCCGGGATTCTGATCCCGATTTCCGGCTACCGTAGGCGCGGGCTTGCGGACAGTGAGCAATGGGTAGCTCGCTGTCCGGCCGTCCGGTAACTGTCCGGACCAAGCCCAAGTCGTCGACGGCGCGCACTGTTCCCGCGCGCCTCAAGGAGTTGTCAGCAACAGCAGGGGGCCCAGCCGGGTCGAAGCCTACTGGGGCCAGGGTTATCCGAAAGGGCGCTCGAGCCCTGGTATGAAGGCTTGAAGGAACGGGATGGGTTTTTTAGTCAGTAAGAGTCTGATACTATCTCCCGCTCCGCCGAAGAGCGGGGGTTGTCATTGGATGATTTTTCCCATTGGAAAAAAAAAAGGTTTAGTTTCGAAAGACAGCTCGAGCCCCGGTATGAAGGCTTCGAGGAACGGGGTGGGTTTTTAGTCAGTAAGAGTCTGACACTATCTCCCGGTCCACCCAAGAGCTGTCATTGATGATTATATGACCTTAAAATCTTGTTTTTATACCAGAATAGCTACAAAATCCCAAATAACACTCTTATCTCAGACTGAATTAGTTGGAGCCATTTTATCGGATTTCAGTTTCCGTACAATTATCGTATTATTAGGGTTGGCCCACACCGAGACGCGACGCCGTATGAAGCTGCGCGCTTTTTAAGATAGCCATATGAAATAGAACTTTATTTACTACTCTAAAAGGTACACATTTCTATGAGAATTTTACAACAGAAAAAATCGCACCCTGCAGTGCCATACATTTTACAAGTTTTAAATTTATTTGCGTAGTGTGTATGTTAGTTTGTTCAGGCCAGATCTTGCAAGTTGAGTGAGAACCATTTCCTCTCATCCCTCGGAGTTTAATCATCACAAGTTGGTTCACTTCCAATAACAATGCTTTTTTATGGAAAGCATGACCTGACGCGGCATCCAGATAAAAGAAATCTTCAGCGGTGACGGTAGCAGTGATTTTTGTACTTATATTTTTTTGTTTGTTTTATTCACCTGCTGCTTCACATTGCACCTTACGCCGTTACCTATGATGCGTTTTATCCCGCGCTATGCAGTGCGAAATAACTGACCTCTTCCACGACACCGTCGCGTCGCATTGCGTCTCGGTGTGAGCTGCCCCTAACGTTAGTGTGATAATTCTATCGTATATAGGTATATAACTGGTGGTACCGAAAAGTTATTTTGAATCTTTTTTTATTATTGTACTTATTAATCTTAGAGGGTTTGATCAGTATTACCTTGGAGTTTTATATCTAAGAGGCTCATGACGGTACTGTATCGTCTTTTGCTCACGGCTTCGCTTGCATCAATGTACATTACTAGAAAATAATTTTTTTTTCGGTATTCATGGTACCTTAGGTTTATTTCTGTATCGCTTATTTTAAGAAGGAATTTTTAAGTAACCTTTGATTTAATACTCTCCCGCAATTCCTGTACTCTCACAATGTATATACGAAATGTCAGCGTAACAAACTTTAAGACTTAAAGTGCGAATGAGAGTATGTTTGTTCATTTACATTGACGCAAGTGAGGCCTCTTGACGTCTTCATGACAGAAAAGATTTGGATGAAACTTAGCATACGGCCAGACCATGTCGTGCAATAGAACCCACTTACTTAGTTAACGTAGTTTATTACTATATTAATAATAAATTATGTTTAAATTGTTTTAATCAAATTTGCACACTAAGGAAGTAACACAGGAAGTAGGTACACGATAAAACAAATAGCGAAAAAAATACAGTAAATTTTATTTTTGACGGAAACAAGTGATAAGCATATGAGTGTTCGGAATAAAATAAAGATAAAATGTTTTATCTTTATTTTGCCCACATTTTTTATAGGTTTTACCCGCGACGTGACGGAAATGACTACAAGGCACTAACCAACACTTTGCTTTAATATTTTCCGTGCTGTGACCGGGAGTAGACGTCTCATCTGCTGGAACAGCTTTGCCTGAAGAAGAAAATGCATTGCACGCGTGTTTTTACGTTGATATTATTACTATTCGTTGGGCTGGTACATTCTTTTTCCTGGGGTAAGTCAAAGTTTGTTTTTTAATTCTAAGTCAGACGGATAAATTATCACAGCTTAACAGAACTATTATCAATTTACTTTCAATAAGTTATCAGTATAACTACATATTCTGCAATATTTGTCGGCTTTTAGTATCGGTATTAAATTTAAAGAAAATAAAATTCTGATCATAAGGTTTCAGGAAAAAAATCTTCTATTTTAAAACTACCTAGTCACAATTTTATAAGCACAAATATTTTCTTGCCATCTAGAATAGCAATCCTTGAGAAAAACATTAGTTTGGTTGCGAAGCCCTGGGAACGGTGGAATGTCCGTTCTCGCACAGTTTCATTGTATGTTATTTAATATATAAGGGCCTGTCCGCACAGCGGTATTTCACCGCGTTGAAAATATTCGCGTGGATTGATTTCCACACTACACCGTGTCAAATCCGCAAGAAATCACAGAATTTTTTATCGCGCGTTTGTTTTATCGCCTGTGTGGAAACTTCCATAAGATTCAATGTGTTACAGAATAATGAAAAAAAAACCGCGCGGTGAAATACCGCTGTGCGGACAGGCCCTAACTCCTTCTCTTTCTCAGAGAATTATACCAGTTATTGTATAACGTAGGTATATGTTTAGAACGCTGAGCTTTTTCGAACTACAAAGTTATGTTTGTCCTTCAACCCGGAATCAGAAAATCATAGGCCATGTGGTTGATGAGAGACCCTCTTGGTGCAAGGATTTTTTTTATCTTTATGCACAAATTAACGATGCTAAACCAAAGTATGCCTGTACGCTTTGGGATCGTCCATTACCTATTCGCGTAAGGTTTAAAAGGGCTTATTTTTTGAAGTGGAATGTCATCCTTTATTCAGTCATTCATGACTTCTCCCGCTCTGGGTTGAGCGTATCAAGCGTGACAGACTTTTACTGACTTTTACCGGTACACAAATTTTTGAGTTTTTAAAAGAATTTCCACCAAGTATAATTGCTCTTAGCAATAGCAGATGTTATTCTTTTTAACGTGGCAAATCATCCAATGACTTCTCTCTCTCTCTAAGGTGGTGCAGGGAGGGGGGGAATGTCAGACTTTTACTGACAAATGTTTGTAGTCAGTGTTTTTCGTTATTGTTTGTTCCTTATTTAACACCGACTTCCAAAATTAAAATTATTTTGATGGTTTAATTTTTTTTTAGTGAAGTCGGTTATTTTTTTTTATAATAAGTTTTTTATTTCACACTTTTTAGTTGCAATACACTTACAACCAGAGTACCTTTTTCTCATGACAATCCCAATTAACTCAAACCCTGCTAGAATACATCAGTTTCTTATGAAGTTTCCGTGTCTCCTTCCACCTTCCGGCTCCATCATCAGATCACTTCAATAGTACCTTATAGCCAAAGTGCATCTCATGACATTTCTAATAAGTCCAAACACTGGTAGGATACATTGATTAAATACGGAGTTCCGGTACCTATCTTCCAGCTCCATCATTATCATCATCATCAGATCAGTTCAATAGTATTATATAGCCAAAGTGCATCTCATGACAATTCTAATAAGCCCAAACACTGCTAGAATTGATTGATTAGTTACGGAGTTCCGGTGCCTATCCTCCAGCTCCATCACTATCATCAGGTCACTTCGATGATACCATTTGTATTGTCATAGTCGCTGAACTATGTTCATTGTGATATTTGTTTGAGTATGAAGTTCCGTTGGCAATTTCTGGTCTTCTTCACCAGTTCCACCTCATCAAATGTCACTTTTTGACTGTAAATGCTTAATTTCTTGATGAAAATATCAAAATGACTATATAGTTGCCTATAATATTTGAGGAGTTACCTCAATTCAGCCAAGATTCCATCATCAGATTGTAAGGTGGTGTGTTGGGAGACGAGTGAAACGAGTGCTTGCTGGTAATACACTGCTTTTATTATAAAAGATACCTCATTAAATATGTTATAAGCATAATATAAACTAACTACACCTCACCTTTCCTTTACAAGAAAAAAAAACTTACGGCTAAATAATAATAGTTAGGTCGCAGTGGTTTTTTTTTTGTTGTTTACGTAAGTACATGGTCTTTATAAATGTTAAAACTAAGTATATGTTTACATGAACACCTCCGAATACAAGACATGATTATAGATATTTCAAAGGTACATTATTGTTAAGTTAATAATTGCTTTAAATATCCTTGTTATTGAATTTTTCTTATCTATACAGCATTCTTGTATAATTTGGTGCGGTTTTTATGCACAATATCTTCCTTTCCATTTTTCAAAATTTTTACATTACAATCCAAATCATTTAAAACTGGATAGGGTCCCAAAAATATTGAATCCATTCTGTTCTCTGAAGGATTTCTTAACAACAATAAATCACCCTTCTTATAATACCGCAGGGTTTACTAAAGTATCATATTTAATTTTCCTTTTTAGTTAAATTATTGTGAGCATCTTTTTGCGCTCGCTGCAATGTATACTTTAATTCTAATGCGTAGTTGTCATGAGCCTTTAATATACTCTATACTAAAATTATATTCTTCTTATTGTAACCTAAATTTTAGCAACCTACTTGATGAGTCTCGCATTGAAAATAGATAAACTAACGGTCCATGGTCGGTTTGTATCCTGAAACGTTTTCCATATAAATATGGTCTGAAATGTTTTATACTCCACACTATTGCCAGGAGTTCTTTTTCAATAGTGGAATAGTTTACCTCCGCCTTATTTAAACTTCGACTAGCATATGCTACAGCTTTTCCATCTTTATTACACAATACCGAACCTATGGCTTTCCCTGACGCGTCGGTTTGTAGTATAAATTCATTACTTTCTGATAAGTCAGGATATTATAATACAGGTGGGTTCATTAAGGCTAATTTTAATGTTTCAAAAGAATGCTCGCAGTCTCTTGTCCATACAAATTGGGCATTCTTGGGACATAATTTATTTAAGGGTAATGCTAATTCAGCAATTTTTTTTATAAATTTTCGATAATAATTGGCAAAAGCTACAAAACGTTTTGTTTCATCAGTATTTTGGGGCGTTGGGTAGTGTTTTAAAACCCTAACCTCTTCTGGGTCTGGTAAAATTCCAGCTCCAGAAACTATGTGTCCTAAATAAAGCATTTTTTTTTGCACAAAATTGCATTTAGCAGGATTTAACTTTCGGTTGACCTTACGTAATCTGCTGAAAACATCCATTAAATTCCGATTATGCGAGTCTTAATTTCGACCTATTACGACCAGATCGTCTTGGTAAATCAGGCATTTTTCGTAATTAAGCCCGGACATTGCTATAGTCATCATTCTACTGAAGTTACTAGGACTAGACTTGAGCCTTTTCCCTGTTGTAAAAGCTGTCCAAGGCCGGCTTTGTTTATTAAGTCCAATTTGGAAAAATCCTTGAAATAAATCCAAATGCGCAAAATAAATTGCCCTAGCTAAAGAATCTGAAATTTGTCGTCTTGCACTTGGTTATTTAACTTACGATAGTCTATGACTACGCGCCATTTTTGTTTGCCTGAATTATCGATTTTTTTTGGCACTAATATATTGGGCTAGTATGCGGTTTTAAATCTATATTTTGTTCATATATTGGCGTTGTAGATAATTTGTCACCTTGTCGATGAAATATATCCTGGTATTTAGCGCAAGTGCTTTTAATTGATTGTTGCTCCTCGGAATGTAATCCGTTTAACAAGGAAAACATAGGTAGTTTTTACTCTATCAGCATTAACCATTGGTTTCTGAAATTGTCAAATAAAGTAATCCTTGAGAGTGCTACTACCGATCTCGAAGTTATTTATTACTACCTCATTTTCTCTGGTATTCAAGATGAATATTGGTATTTTTCCATTTTTCGGCCTAGTCACGCTACTGGCTAGGAAAACACCTTCGCATAACTCTTGACTTGAAATAACACATTCTTCTTGTATACCTGTCTCGAAATAATGTATTGATTCACATCGCGCCGGTGCTATTATACTCGTATAACAATTAATAGTATTATTTGGTCCGAAACAGTCAAAATTCAATGTAACCCAGTTCGATTTATTTGTTAGCAATTGTAACGTACTAGACTCAAAGTTTAATTTAGCTTTGTATTTCTTAAAAAAATCATGTCCTAATATACCGCTGCTTTTACATGGTAAGTTTTTAAATTCAAGAAATTTATGCATAAAATCGTGTTCGTTATGATTAAGGCTAAGATACACATAACCTTCTGAGAATACATCTCCACCGATACCTTTAACAATAACGTTCTCTATATGGTATGGTATTTGTAAATGTTTCAAATACTCGTAATTAATTCCAGACACTGATGCGCCGGTGTCAATTAGCCAGTAATGTTTATGTTGCCCGACTTTAAATGAAACTTTTTTTAACCCGTTGACTAACGGAACGCAGATCTACGCGAGACACAATGGATTTTTAATTGTGTCTCTAATTACGGCATTCGAGAGGTTAAGTTATTGCACGAGAAGATTACGTTATTTTCCACTTGGTTCGCGGTTAGTAACTCTTGATTGGTTGACAAGATATTTACGTTATTCTGTGATCTAAAGCAACGAGTTCTGTTCTGCCTACCCCTAGCACGGAAACGATTATTAACATAATAATTACCACGGTAATTGATGACAGTACCTGTGACTGCTGATCTCGCTGTTGGCTTGCATGTGGAGGAAGCGGTCCCTGCGCCTGTTGATGGGCATATGCGTTTTGCATGAATCCTGTGGGACCAGAGTTCTGTTGAGTTCTTTATCCTCGACGACCTCTTCTAGACGAATAATAAGATTGTTGGTAGATACCCACAAATTCCTCGGTACTACTCGAAGACATCTCTTCGTCTACTGCCGCCTGTATGGCTTCTGTTAAAGTAGAAAAATTACGAGCACCCACGATCGTGTTTAAACGATGATCTCGTAGGCCGTTGTTTTTTTCATTTAAGGGTCTTAAAACATTACAATTATCTGAATTTCCACTGGCCTGCGAAGTCGTCAATTCCACTAATATTTCTGATATTTCTTTGCCAAAAGTCAGACACTGTTTTATTATTCTGGCGGCATTGCTGCAATCTAGTCTATAACGCTGTGAAACTCTGTTGTGGCAGTAATAGTTTTCGCATATCTCCTATAAGCTCCTTAACACTAGCATATCTTTGCAACATCTTTAACTTTGCTTGCTGTGATAATCTATTTTTTAAAACAAATTGTATTAATTTTTGTTTACATCTGTCGTTACTTAATATAGATTCATAATACTCTATGCTTTCAATTATTTTTTTATTATTGTTATCATTATCTGTCATAGCAGGCAGAAGGCTCAATGCAATTTTTAAATTAAAAGTTTCCTCTGCCTTTTTACTATGAGAGGGTTCTCCCTCCTTAACTTTCTCGGTACACAATAAAAGTACTTCTGAATACAAGTTATTAAATTGTTCACAAATTTTGTTAATTAATGCTGTCTCCTGTGTTAATGGTTTAGATAACTTGGACTCACCTACATGTTGTAAATACTTATTATATTTAGCTAATAAACTTTGTGCATTCTCTCTATTTGTAATTAATATTTTACCTACTCTGCGGCTCGGACCGATTTTTATCAAATAATCTCTTATTGCTTTTAAATCATTTAGTAAAAGAGCTAGTTCTTATGCCATAACATATCGATACAATATTTTATTAATGTATTAAAATAACTTTTATTAATGTATTAAAATAACTAGTACGTGGAAAATACAAGTACTGATTATCTTCACTAACTTGAAGAATACTTAAAATGATTAAAATTCATAGAGAGTCATACTAACTTACACAGCATATTTTATGCATTAAACTATATTCTACTTACATTTCTTTCCGGTCACTTACTTATGCTAATAGGGGTAGGAAACAAAGTAGGAGAGAAAAAAAAACACTCGCGAATGCGCACTCTGCTTAGATAAATAAAGATACCAATATTTTCGCGGCACTTTTAACACACGCACTATACACTCGTGGATATAATACGCATCTTCAGCTCCTGACGATGTTACACGATGAGCTCTGGCTTAGCTGACTGTGGTTGCTGAGGAGCCATCTGGGCTAGGGCTCTCTTAAGCAGACTGGAGTACCTCCTCAAGGTCATCTGATCCAATTTTCGCTCAATTTGTTCATACCAATCGCCAGAATTGTACAAATAACGACGAGAATCGTGTTGGTGGGCTCATGCATCTGTTGCGTGCGGATATGATTCGTGCCGACTCCAGCAGTTTGTGCTATCACCACCCCTTCCTTAGAATTTAAACCACCCATTTTCAAACTGATGAAAGTTTAACAAAATTTTACACGTCGAATATGTATCACGCTTTACAACGGAATATTCCATGTTGCCCAAAGTACACTCTGTCATTTATATTTGCCACAATATGATTCAGTCCATATACGGATGCTTACACGCGCAGGCTTACAGGTTCTCCTGTTACTGTCACGGTCGCCATGTAAGGTGGTATGTTGGGAGACGAGTGAAACGAGTGCTTGCTGGTAATATACTGTCTTTATTATAAAAGATACCTCATTAAATATGTTATAAGCATAATATAAACTAACTACACCTCAGTATACAAATTTATTGATTTTAGTACTAACATTGTCTATGTGTTCTTTCCAGTTAATATCTTTATCTATAACTACACCCAAAAATCTTGTATGCGTTACTTGTTTGATTTTATCAATATTGAGTTTGATGTCATTATTATGATTATTTGATTGGTTGAATTGAATGTAAACTGATTTATCTAAATTTATTCTTAAATGGTTAAGGTCAAGCCAATGCAGTAATTTGTCAATTGTATTATTAATGTCAAGCTCGTGATCCAAAATTGTATTATATTTTTTATCAGATGTCACTATAAAATATATGTCATCGGCAAATAATATGCATTTGTGGTTAGTTATTTCTATGATGTCATTTATATAAATTAGGAATAATATTGGGCCCAGGACGCTTCCTTGTGGAACGCCATATTTATTATGCCTATATTCTGATGAGTAGAATATTACGTCATTATTTACATTTTTTTTATTGATAATGACACATTGCTTTCTATCACTTAAATAGGACAATAACCACTGGAGTGCCGGTCCTCTAATCCCATTAGCTTCTAATTTTTGCAGCAGAATATCGTGAGAAACTAGATGGAATGGTTTCGATAGATCAAAGAAAAGACCGGTAGTCAGAAAATTATTATTTATATTCGATAATATTGCTTGCATTAGAGAATAAATAGCTAATTATGTGGATTTGTTCTTTTGGAATCCAAACTGCTTGTCACTAATAATTTTAAATTTACTACAGAATTAATAAATTTTTATACATACATTTTTTATAAATTTTAGACAAGATGGATATCAAAATAATAGGTCGGTAATTATTGATGTCACATTTGTCTCCTTTCTTGAATAAAGGCTTAATTATGGAAAGTTTTAATTTGTCAGGAAAGGTTCCATGGGAAAAAGACATATTTATTAAATGAGTGAGAATACTAGTTAGTTCGTTACAACAAACTTTTATGATTTTAAACCCTCTGACCTGGTGTTAGACAGAGACAGTATTTCCTGTCGTACCTCGTTTACTAGCATAGGTCGAAGTTGTTTAGTTGTTTTGAAGCTCATTGTAGTTCCGTGTAAGGTAACACTGATAGTTCTGTTGAGGAGCATGAATTTGATCCAACGAGTAGTTGTTTTGTCAATCCTTTTCGCCTTCATTCCCTTAGAAAGGGCGTCTATGGTGACGTTGTCGAAAGCTCCTTCAATATCAAGGAAAGCACATTGGGCTGTCTGTTTATTTTCCAAAGCCCTTTCGATCTTGTCTGATAGTTCTAAAAGAGTAGTTTCTGTAGATTTTACTTTTTGTTAAGCATGTTGCTTCGGATGCAGAGGGTTATCCCTTAATGGTCCATCCCTGATGCATTCGTCAATAACCTTTTCCATACTATTGAGTAGGAAGGAGGTAAGGTTTATTGGTCTGAAGGACTTTGGTTGAGAGTAGTCCTTCTTACCAGCCTTTGGGATAAAACAGACTTTAACCATACCTAGTCCATTTCTCTGGTATATATCCCCAGGCAAAGCTTGCTCTGAAGATTTTGATTAAAATAGGGATGAGTATAGTCTTCCCTTGCTACAGGAAAGCTGGGAAGATACTACTCGATCGAATCAGCCGTTATCGCGAACTAACGCTACCAGAGATCTCGGTATTCTTATCAACAATAAGCTCTCCTAGGAATGTCATTACGATCATATCGCCAAAAAAGCTGCCAAAGCCCCGGGATTCCTTATCTGTAATTCCAGTTCGTTTAAAAATATGAAAACCCTAAATATTCTTTACTGTACTTACGTCCGCAGTCACCTTGAATACGGTAGTCAAAGGAACCCAAATTATGCTGTTCAATCCGACCGGTTGGAACGAATACAACGGAGATTTTTTTATTTTTTTTTGCTTTATTGTTCATTACATTTATTTTTCTTACATTTGTTACAACAAAAACACTTGTCTGAAACCTTTTAAAGGTTTATGTGGCAAAGTGGAGGTAGCAAGCTCGCTCGCAGCATGTTACATTAAAATTTATATAATTTAGCTTAATGCTATAATTTTTGAGATGTGATGTTACCAGTAATATAAAGCTTTTTCAAAGTAAGTTTACATTTTTTATATGTACTAGTGACAATATTTGATTGCACAGGTTTTGGAATTTTATTTAAATTATCGGCCAATATTATATTTCCAAGTTCTCATGCCATAAACATTTACAGTTGTAGGTACTTTATATGTTGGCAGGTAATCAAGATCACGTAAATGTTTTGTTCTACTATTTAACGTTAAAGAGCTAATATAATTAAATTTGTCCAGGATAATTGCCGACCTGAATCTATCAAAGACTGACATAATTTTACAATATTTAAATAATCCATATTCATCATCTTTATATTTAAGTTTAATATTCAAAGGCACAATATTCTTGAGTATGCTTAGTTGTAATTTATATATTTTATCTAGATATGTTTTGTAGGTACGTCCGTAGCTAGTAAGCCCATAGCTTATGACTGAATCTGCCAGGGCGAGATACAGCATTCGTAGCGTGGAGAAGGGAAGTTTGTATTTGAGGATAGCTAACTTGGCACTAACAGATCTAAGTTTGTTACAGACATTTTCAATGTGAGATCCCCAATTGAAATGCTTGTCTATAGTGAGGCCAAGATATGTGTGCTGATCGACAGCCTCTAGCGCAGGACACCCACATGTGCCTGCAGTGGGCCCGCGATGCAGGCACTGGTGATCATGCGCGGTTATTTTAGGTACCTGTCTAATCTTCATGTAAGGAGAGTGTATATGTATGATTTTAGTTTTACTAGCGTTGATAACCAGGCCTGCATCGTGTGCCCACTTACACAAATCATCGAATAAACGTTGCATTGCTGCTTGAGCCTCAAATATATTTTTATGATGGGTTACCAAGCATGTGTCATCAGCAAACTGATACACAGAGTCCTCTGGAATGACATCACACATGTCATTAACATATAATAAGTACTCAGTTGGGCCAACTATTGAACCTTGGGCCGTGCCCATTTTAGTAGGTATTTTTTCACTATGGCAAGTGCCTAAACGGACTACTGTATATCGAAAAAATGGTAATTTTTGAACCATTTTAACAGAGGACCCCGTATACCATATTGTTCGAATCTGCAGAATAATGTTTTATGCCGTAGAGTATCAAATGCTTTGCTGAAGTCAATGAGGGCAATAAGCACCTGTTCGCGAGCGCCCAGATGCTTATTGACTTCATCAGAAAAGGCCGACAGTAGCCGCGTAGTATTACGACCTTTTTGAAACCCAAACTGCTTATTATTTATGATATTATTACTGGACAAAAAAGTATTAATTTCATTACCTATATATCTTTCCACTATTTTATCTAAACTAGGTAGAATAGTAATAAGCCTACAATTGTTTATGTCATTGTAGGAACCTTTCTTGTGTATGGGTCTAATTATGCTAGTCTTTAATTCGTCAGGATAAGATGATGAGGAGATACATAAGTTTATTAAATGAGTAATGACAGGTATTATTTCTGAATTTATACACTGTAGATCACTGACACGAATGCTATCTAGACCTGGACTTTTTTTCTTATTCAAATGACTAATTATTTTAAAAACTAATTCATCGTTAACTTTTTTAAATCTCATAGACAGATTAGATGCTTTTTTGGAGGAAGTGTCTTGCAGTAGAGGTATCTCACAGTACTTACAAATTTTGTTTATGTTGTCTTCAAAACCACGAGCAAATTTATTACTTAATAAACTAAGGTCATCACTAAAATGCTTTTTAATTACGTCATCCACTGCATTACTCATCCTTCCACATAAATTGTTGATAATTTGCCAAATTTTTCTGGTATTTCTAAAATTTTCTGAGACTTCTTTTCTGACTGAGTCATTTTTAACTTTGGATATATATTTATTCGTTTTATTTCTATATTTGTTATACAGTAATCTATTTTTAACATTATTTTCATCTTGTTTCCATATATCAAATAACTCGAGCTTTTTGTTACACATATGTCGAATTCTATCATTTATCCAGTTTTTAATATGCCTTTTACCTAACTTAATTTTAGTATGCATTTTACATTGTTCATATATTTTGCTAAAATTTTTTATAATAAATCTTAACACTTCGGTGGGAGTTTTTAAATCTAGCGCAGTCTTCCAATTAACCTTACGCAATTCATCTCGCAACTTATTGTTATCTATTACAGTAATAATCTTTGAGTGGTTACCGGTAGGCCGTGAATTGTGAACAAGTGTTAAACCCGTTATATAATGGTCAGCTATTTTATAGTTAATTACTGATGAATATACATCCCTGCAGTTTGTTAAGCGTGCAAAAATATGATCAATACAAGATTTAGTTAGTAAATTACCTTTTGTTTCAACGCGCGTATGTTGGGTGATTCCACATTCGAAACCATATTTACTCATAACATTTAAATATGCCGTCCGTATAGGTGTCATTTGCTCGAGATTAATATTTATATCCCCTAACAAAATATAATTACATTTACGTGGGTATAAGCTAAAGACACTAGAGAGTTCTTTTATAAAAGATGTTTTGTCTAAGTCGGGCGGCCGATACACTGCACACACACATAGTTTCAATCCATAATTTGTATCAATCTCGCCGATTATACACTCGAAGAAACTTGTAGTCATAGGTTTCCGCGTAAAACTAACACTGTTATGCACGAACATAATTATACCGCCTCCTTTACGATAACGACGAAGTTGCGAGTACATGTTGTAGTCCGGAAGTTGAAATAGATTTACGCAACTATCTGACAGGTTCACTTCTGTTATTATAATAATGTGTACGACGTGAGGACTCGACGAAATTATGTACTCGAGATGGGCGCAGTTTTTGAGCATTGAACGAATGTTGACAACATTTCAACACTCTTCATGAAAGATGACCATGTATTGTGGTTATTTTCTTGATTTGGATAAGACTTTGTGAATTCTGGCTCCTTGAGGGACTTTAGTAATCTCCTCGCAGAACTTCCTCCATGAAAGTCTTTTCGCCTTTCGGATTTCCTTGTTAAAGGTAGTTAAAGCTTTCCGATACCGATCCCAGTCATCAGTCGATTTAATCTTAGTAAACAACCTACGTGATTCTTCCCTTAAAACATCGAGCTTTTTGTTCTACCATGTCACTTTTCTATCCCTCACAGTTCTTAAAGGGCAGCTCTCTTCGTTCTTACGTTGCTCAAGTTACTGAATCCATTACAGCCTCTTGGCTGTAATGGATTCAGTAACTTGAGCAACAGCATAATCCAATGTTTCAGGGGAGCGTATGGTTTTAGGGAAGTCTTGGAGTCTCTCCTGGAGCTTTCATCAGTACAAGTCCCAGTCCGTGGCTTTCGCATCCGTAAAAGTTATGGTTTCGCAAATGTTGGATGTATTCAGTGCGAATTTAATAAGTCGATGATCAGACATAGATGGTTGATCACTGACATGCCAATTGGTTATCAGCCTGGCATTAACATAAGCTGCAATCAGGTCATCGCTACACAGGCCTTGTATGCATAAGAAATCATTATTATTATTGAAAAGTATACACGCTCTTGGTTTGACTCCACCGATATGGTGTACGACCTTACCTGCAGAGCCCAGTCCAGACACCGTGTTAGTATTAGCCAGCCACGGTTTCTGATAAGAGCAATGATGATGAAAAAAAAATTCTAGTATGAATAATACTAGAAAAAATAAATTTGACCGTCTGTCTGTCACTAGATAGTTGCAATTTTCACAAACTAAGTATTTCTGCTGCTGCTATAACAACATATACTACTAAAAACCGTTTTTACGGTTCCGTAGCTAATTGGCAAAAAACAACACGCATTTTTATTGAAAACTTCCTTTTCAATTCACAAAGTATTTTATTTCTTTATTCCCAAAAGTAGGAACATCTTCTTTTAGGGTAAACCAGCCCAGCCCACTTGCCAAGACACGCATTTAAAATTTCAATAAAGTATATTTACAATCACATAACTAAATGGAATCACAAAGTAGGGAAATGTAATTAGAATGCTGGAGGCGGGCAACCCTATCGCATGTTTCCGTACCGCGCGGCTGTAGGCATTTGTTTCAAAGATACGGCCGAGTTACAAAACTGTATGATATTATTACCGTGTCCGAGCCGTGCAATGTATTATGAACATTATTCATGTTGGTAATAGGTTTATATTAGCACGTTTTCTTTCGAAGAGCGAAACTGTACCTACTTTTAACTATAACTTATTCTGTGGTAACGGTAAGATACATTTCTGAGGAGTGAAATCATCAATTGACTTCTCGCGCTCTAGGGTGGAGCAAACGGGCGCGCCAGAATTTTACTAAAACTCACCTATACTCCATATGTTGCCCTTTGCGTTTCAGAGTTGCTTTTTCTCTCTCAAATGCTCTTACAGCCCTAGCAGGCATTGGCTTTGCTGGGCCCTTTTAATTTTTTTGAGGCGGGCGTGCACTACGCACTGTAGACCTTGACAGTTTTGCGACTGCAGCAGAAGGAAAAAAGAAAAAGAGTTTATTTTCGTCAAACATGGCGCATACCTTAAAATAAAACAAATAACAGAATCGACTTAAAGTAGCACGTAAGTAGGATATACGTTACATCCGCGTAAAACGGCCAGTGCTCAGCAAAATGCTGTGGCTCGTGTAAGACAGAGCCACAGCGCTGATTACATGTTATATCATACTTCCAATCACAGAATAAACAAAATAAAAACATAAATAACAAAAAACCATTAAAAACAACAAAACACAAATTGGCAAACAAACACTGAACTAATCGATTATTATAATCGATCAATGAACGATTGAACATAAAACTAGAATTGTCAATGCGCAGTCACATAGTCACATTTTGAAACTGTAGTTATTTTTCTCTATGGTCCGCTCCGTATTAAAAAAAAAATGATGGCTGATCGATGGGTAACAATAACAGCGGCAAGATTAATTTATGTACGTTAATAATTATGTAAAAAACAAGATTCCTAAAATCCTGACCTACGCAATCGATTTGTTTGCATAAATGTGTTATTGGGTGAATTGATTTGTTGAAATGTTGAGTTTTAGTGAGTAGTAACATATAGTGAAGTTTGAGTGCGCGTTCATCTATGCGCTTAAATAACACCGACAGACGAGATTGTCAAGCCAGCAAGAGAAAATCAACAAAGGTACAATAAAAAAAAAAACAATCATAAAAGTATGTAATTGAATCAGTACGACTATGTAATAATTGGAATAAATATAAAGTTGTCAGAAGAATGTACACGTGATTAAATATTATGTCATTTAATTACAGATATTTAAATTATGTAGTTGAAAATCGAACTTCTAAGTTAACGAAAATAAAAGATATATGTATAGCCGTTTATGTCGCAAAAAACGTACAATGCGTTCCAAATGTCCAAGTATATTTCGACACTCAAGGGAATCAAAATTCGTAGGGTACTTGCTGTTGACTTAGAATCTTGAAATTTGGCATGAAACAAGATCTCATAGCAGAAATATTGGAAAAAATCTGAAAACTAAATATACGTCACAAAAAAAACTTTTATGCGATTTAAAAAAAATTTCGTAACTCAATTTAGGAATTGAACTGTTTTCATAGGTAAGTTTGTTCGTAAAAACTTACTGAGGGTTCCGTAACCCTCAGTACGCGAGTCCAACTCGCACTAAATAGTAATAAAACTGTTTCTGGCAGAAATAAAAAAAAAAAATTTTTGCTATTCGGAAAAATCTTCGAGGCTCCATTCGGGAATGGTAGTTTGCACGGAACCCTCAGTGCGCGAGTCCGACTCGCACTTGTCCAGTTTTTTTTATATCTATCCAGCTATTACACTAGGTAATATTATAAAGGAGAAAGTTTGTGTGTATAATTGTATGTTTATTAATACTTCTTCAAAATCAAACGACTAAACGGATTTCGATCAAACTTGATATCATAATTTGGTTATTCGGAAGTAAAACGACAAGCGTTTGAAAGTTCGTTCAACAAATCAAACTTGACAATTAAGTATTGAAATAATTGCCAAGTGTGATTTTTTGAACAAACTTATTTATTTGCCACATTCAGTTTGCAATAATCGTCATTTGAGACACCGGGCTGCAGTGCAGCTTTAGAGACCGGTTGCAATGTAAAACACAGCAGCCATTCAACTTCTAAAACTTTTGGATTTTTTGAATATCTATAGCAATACTATTATAAATGGAAAAGTAACTTTGTCTGTCTATTACCTCTTCACGTCTAAACAGCTGAACAGATTTGCATGAAACTACAACACAAGTAGACTATATCCTGGATCAGGAATCTAAATCTATTCAGCCGTTAAGAAGTAGGTTATAACAGATAAAAAAAAATGTGAAGAGGTAACAAACAGATAGACATATGGACAGATAGAGCATCCGCTTTCACATTTACAATACCAGTATGGATATGTTAATGACAATGATGATATTTTTTTATATTTGAATAATTATAATAATGACTCTCTGCATGTATTGGTTTCTGTAATAAGATAAATAAATAAATGTTACCGTGCCGCCGACAATATATTAAAATACTGGTAGTACCTAGTCCTCTCGTACTTCTGTGGCACTCCCCATAAATTAAAATCATGTCGGAGTACTCTGAAGCTATGTTATTGTAACGAGGCAATACTTAATGATAATACTTAAAGAAAACATGCTTGCAATACAAAACTTTTCAAATAAAAATAGTAACGTCACTGACTTTTTTTTAGCAATATACCACAACATAAAATAGTAATAAAAAAAAAAGAGTACAATACAGTTGCAGTGACTGTGCCACCTCGTGTACTGAGTAACTGTTGAACCATTTCATTTGCAAGTTAGTGGGTAAGTAGTGAATTGTAGAAGGTAGGATCAGTGAGAATGCAAGTCATTTGGAAACTATTTGTATGAGCAACAAGTTTATGGAAAGACTAGCTCTGCCCGCGACTTTGTTCGCGTGGACTACAGGATTTTAAAATTATTTTTTTTTTGCTAAAATAAAAGTAGCCTGTGTTAGTTAACTTATTCCTTATTACATCAGCTACCTGCCAAAAAAAGTCCCGTCAAAATCGGTTCAGCCGTTTCAGAGATTAGCCGGAACAAACAGACAGACACAAAAATTGTAAAAGATGTTATTTTGGTATATATATCATATAGTATCATATATATATGATAAATAATGTGCATGTAGTGAAAAGTGGTTATTTCAATATTACAAACAGATACTGCCATTTTGTTTATATGTATAGATGAAGAATAGCTTGATTTATATAACAGTGATCCACGCGCTCCTCAAAGAGATGTCAGCAAACCGTAGTGGCCCAGCAGGGACGACGCCTGCTAGCACCGCGAGGAGTTCCTGACAAGGGAACCCGTAGTCCTAGAACGCGAAGGGCAACTGAAAGACATAGGTGTGGTTTTAGTCAATAACAATCTGACACGCCCTCTCGCTCCACCCAGAGCGGGAAAAGTCATTGGATGATTTCCACACTTATCAAAAAAAGGGTAGAGTGGGGAAAGTCGGACAGCGAGCTCCCCTTCCTCCCCGTCCGCTAACCCGGGGGTAGTACTCCTACGCTACCCAACTCAAGTAAAGTTGAGTTGAGTAGAGTACGCAAGGAAGAGTATGATAGAGTATAATAGAGTACCAGTTGACGGGAGCGAGGCCGCGGGCAAAAGCTATAACAAATCTATTTCTATGTTTCAGACATCGTCGTCGCCACAAACACACAACTAGAGTTTTACAACAATGATGGTACACGGACGCACACACAAGATATACCATCGGTTGGTCAGATCACTTCAATAACATACGATCCTGTGCACTACAGGGTGCTGTTTACCGACCGTCACGTCTCGTCCGTGTTTATATCCAGCTTGGACGTATCAACCGAGACTGTACAACGTTTAGTTACGACAACAATGAACAACTACGTGAGGGTCGTGTACGACCCCGTCACACAAGCTCTCTATTGGAAGGATGGATATAGTATACGCACGTTTTCATTAAGTCCTGCATCTTCTAACCAAGCTGATGGAAATGTTTTAGTTAGCTTGGATCACTACTGCAATGATCTCGCGGTGGACAGCTGTGGAGGGTACGTTACTAGTGAGTAGTACCCGCATACGGGCCACAAAAAAACGCCGCCACAAAAAACGCTGCCACAAAAAAACGCCGCCTCAAAAAGAAGCTTGAAACGGCTTTGTTTTTGTGGCTCCTGTGCGGGGACACTAAAGAGAAGATCGTAAAACTTGTTTTTTTGAATTGAGAACAGTTTTCATTTGTTTCATGAAATAATCAAATAACATACTCAATCTTATTTGCACTTATCTACACTTCATCATTCATTATCGTCATCATTTCAGCCGATACACGTCCACTGTTTTATACAGGCCTCCCCCAAGCGTCGCCACATCGATCGTTCCTGTGCGTCCCGCATCCATCAGTTTCCCGCTACCTTCACCAGGTCATCGGTCCACCTTGTAGGAGGCCTTCCAACGCTGCGTCTTCCGGTACGCGGTCGCCACTCCAAAACCTTTTGGCCCCAACGGCCATCTATTCTGCGAGCAATGTGCCCTGCCCATTGCCACTTAAGTTTGGCAATTCTTTGTGCTATGTCGGCAACCTTAGTTTTCCTGCGGATATCTTCATTTTTTATTCGATCACGCAAGGAAACCCCGAGCATAGTCCGTTCCATTGCTCTTTGGGTGACTTTAAGCCTTCTGATGAGGCCCATTGTGAGCGACTACGTTTCGGAGCCATATGTCATCACTGGCAACACGCACTGGTTAAAGACTTTCGTCGTGAGACACTGTGGTATGTTGGACGAGAAGATACCGCGTAGCTTCCCGAACGCTGCCCAACCGAGTTGGATTCGACGGTTGACCTCTTTCTCGAAGTTAGACCTACCCAACTGGACTGTCTGTCCGAGGTAGCCGTAATCGTCCACAACTTCGAGTGTAGAGTCTCCGACCTTGATAGGAGTGGGCGCTACATGGTTGTTAATCATGATTTTGATTTTATCCATGTTCATTTTAAGACCCACTCTTAGAGAAGCTCCACTTATAATATTATAAATGTTAAAGTAACTGTCTGTCTATCTGTTACACTTTCACGGTTAAATTACTAAACCGATTTTGACGAAATTTGTTACGGAGATAGCTTCAAACTCAAGGATGGACATAGGCTACTTTTTATCCGTCTTCGACTTCGCGTCCGCTGTAAACAACGTTCACGCGAACGAAGCCGTTGGCAGAAGCTAGTAATATCATAAAAGTGAAGTGTTAGGTAGTTTGAATGCACTAATCTCAGGAAGCCCGGGTCCGAACAGAAAAATTCTTTATCAGTTGGATAGCCCATTTAATTTATTCAGATATTATATTTTTTCTATGTAGGAGGTAATCTCTGAAAATACAATTCCGATTGCTGCACCATTCGACAGTAAAGGCCAGTAAAAAAAAAATTGTTACAGTATTGCACAAAGTTTAACAGATAAACATGTCGACTGGTAACCCATCACTTCGCGGACTGACAGGCAGAGTGGTGTGTGGAAGGTGACGCGCTTGGATTGTTAAGGAAGTGTTGACAATGGCGTCTCTCTCAGCGCGTCCGGTTAAATGTGAAAATAACTATGTCTGTCTGTTACGCTTTCACGCTTTAACTACTGAACTGATTTTGATGATATTTGGAACAGAGTAAGCTTGAAACCCAACAAAAGATATACGTCCGCAATAACCGACATTTATCCAGACGTCGCCAGTCGCGGGAAAAAGCTAGTTAAGAAAAGATTATTAAATTTTTCAAGATTATAAAATTAAATTGTACTTGAAAATAATGTATCTATTTATGTTCCGCTATGTTTGCCCTTGTGTGTAGGTTTATGACTCAGCTGAATTCCTCTTGAATTTTGTTAAAATTGATGGATGTTTACAAATTACAGGTATGTTTACTGGACCACAGACTATGAGATAGAGAGGGCTCGGTTAGATGGCTCCGAGAGAGAAGTTTTAATAGCCGGCCATGTTCTTTGGCGAATAAGCTTGGCCATCGATCAACAAACACAAAAAATGTACTGGACTGAGCGAACATTTAGTGGATCATGGTCTATTGAAAGTGCAAACTTTAATGGAAAGAACAGAACAACACTATATCCTGTAAGAAACACTGGTTATGTATTTTCATTGGCCGTGTCAAAAGACTTTATATACTGGCAGAACTATATGGAACAGGGAATTTGGCGATTACCGAAGTATTCAACACAAACTGTGGCAACAAAACGAACCTCACCGTCTAGCTCAGACTGTGCGGGTTGTCATCGTATAGCAGCCAACTACACGATAAAGGAACAAATTAAGGGTACAAACAGCTGCGATGCTCTCCAGGGTCTGATTCCGAATGACTCGAAGAGTGAGTCTCCAGCACCAGTCTGTCAGAACTACTGCATTCAAGGAGAGTGTAGTGTCAGTGCTGAGGGACAACCTACATGCAGGTAAAACGTGTTCATCGCACAGATATTCGGGGTCAGCTCACGATGCTTGAAGAAAGCGAAGCCGCGGGGTTTATTCAGATTCTCTTATGTGATACGTATATGTTGTTGTGTACTAACTCTAATAATTATAATTCACGCAGCATCACTTCGCGTCTCGGTGTGAGCTGACCCTAACGTTTTTCACTGACGGCAAGTTAAGCGATGCCTACATATGTTAAATGCTAACGGTAACAGATCCTCAAGCATCCACGTCATCACCAGCTTCGAAATATAAAGTTAGAATTCTTGGAACAGTGACTCGCGCCTATAACACACAATACTTTCGTGGGCTTGCGGACGACGAGCATTGCTTAGCTCGCCATTTGACCGTCCAGTAGTCGACCGGACCGAGCCCAGGTCGTCGACGGCGCATATTGTTCCACGCGCGCCTCAAGGTGATGTCAACAAACCGTAGGGGCCCAGCAGGGTCGAAGCCTACTGGGGCCATGGGTTCGCTTCTGAAAGGAAAACCCGGCCCTGGAATACAAGCCAACGAAGGAATGTACGAGTGAGTTTTAATCAGTAAAAATCTGACTGGCTTCGTTGGATGATTTCCCACCTAAAAAAATTGAACACATATTAATTTCAATGTTTAATGTGTCTTGTGAACTGTGGGACAGATACTTAATTCATTAAACCCCAAGCGAACGCAATTTTTACTACAGGATCAGCTCTTTTCTTCGAATACCTTCGAATAGAGTTTATGTTTGTATTAATTGGCAAATGTATGAAAAAGCTGATTGATTTAGGGTTAATAAAAATATAGGTAAATAAAAAATAGGTTCAGTTTCATGAGTAATTGCAACCCCTGAAATATACTAAAGTTCCTTATTGTTGATCGAATGAACATTTTATTAAGCTATTGCATAGCTTCTATCGCGGGCCTTGAGCGTGGAGACCGAATCCAGAAATTCCGTAACGAAAATAACCTAACACCCCCCACTCATTTGTTTTTTGAGCGTGGTGACCGATAAGAAAACAAATGAGTGAAAGCAGCTGTCGGCGTTTTGGATGGGTGGGGTTAAGCAGCTGTTAGCAAGGTCTGGTTTTTGATGGAAGAGGTTAAGCAGCTGTTGGCAAGGTCTGGTTTTGGATGGAAGAGGTTAAGCAGCTGTTGGCGAGGTCTGGTATTGGATGGGTGGGGATAAGCAGCTGTTGGCAAGGTCTCATTTTGGATGGGTGGGGTTAAGCAGCTGTTAGTGAGGTCTGATTTTCGATGGGTGGGGTTAAGCAGCTGTTGGCGAGGTCTGGTTTTAGATGGATGGGGTTAAGCAGCTGTTGGTGAGGTCTGGTTTTGGATGGGTGGGGTAAAGCAGCTGTTGGCGAGGTCTGGTTTTAGATGGGTGGGGTTAAGCAGCTGTTGGTGAGGTCTGTGTTTGGATGGGTGGGGTTAAGCAGCTGTTAGCGAGGTCTGGATTTAGATGGATGGGGTTAAGCAGCTGTTGGTGAGGTCTGGTTTTGGATGGGTGGGGTTAAACAGCTGTTGGCGAGGTCTGGTTTTAGATGGGTGGGGTTAAGCAGCTGTTGGTGAGGTCTGTGTTTGGATGGGTGGGGTTAAGCAGCTGTTGGCGAGGTCTAGTTTTGGATGGGTGGGGTTAAGCAGCTGTTGGCGAGGTCTGGTTTTGGATGGGTGGGGTTAAGCAGCTGTTGGCGAGGTCTATTGCATAAGTTGATAAAAAATGCTATGCAATAGCTTTACCGCGGCAGTCCCCGAGTGCCACACGTCTTTTTTGATTGTAAATCATGTTTAGTGACGCGCAGTGGTCGCGCACCTCGTTTGCATGTTACAACTAGTCACAATATCTGTTGGTCGGCTGATTAACGCTGTTTCTTATCTTCATTATTTCAGCTGTAATGCCGAATACTCCGGGGAGAGGTGCGAACTAAAGGTGTGCCATGAATATTGTCTACACGGAGGTGTTTGTTCTTTGAATGTGGACAATAAGCGAGTCTGCCAGTGCACAGCAGGTTACGATGGTGAAAGATGCGAAGTGTCCATTTGTAAAGATTTTTGTTCCCGAGGAAACTGTAGTGTCGGTGCTGAGGGCCAACCTCAATGCAGGTAAATATATACCAAGTTACCCATGGAGTTCGTTGTATAGATAAAATACAAACACTTTTATTTCTTACTGGCGGACCTAACAGATGTCAGCCCGCCCGATTCTATTGATACTCAAACTCTATAAACATCAAAATCCAGCTACTATATAGGTATGTATACGTCGCAGGGAAATGAGGATATCAGGGATTTCACGAAATCCCGGTAGATGTCGAATATTCTTGTTTATTACGTCTTCTTACTAAAACTATCTAGTGATACGACAAAACACCAATTTATCGTCAGTGATATGTCGTTTCACTAAACTAAATCTAGTAAAACGTCAGAAAAGCGGGTACTGCCGAGTTAAAATCGAGCCATGCATTTTTCGCTCGCTCTAGTACCCACACGGGCACTAGTGGGAGGGAAACAAATTCGTCGAACGAGCTGGCGTGGCTCGTGTAATTTTAATCGTTAAGGCCCAAGCGTAGGCAGCAGTTCCATAAAAATGAAATTGTGCAAAACCAAAAGATGTATTTGCAAGAAGCTAAATGTTTTGTGTAATTCAAGGTGCCACAAATCACTGCCATGTTTAAATAAGTAACAAGATTTTCCATTTTCCATCAGAAGTTAGACATCGTCTTAATTGTTGAGCCTCGCTTACTTTTAGAAGTCTATATTTTTTTGTACCTAAGGAATGAATCCACGTAATAGAAAAAGGTATAATACCTGATATCATTGTCAGATTATTATGTTCGGTTGATTAAAACTTTATTTTCTAATAAAAATTAACCGTTTAATTTGTCATTATGTTTAATTACTTTATTCATTAACAGTATTCTTTATATAACTAGATTTAAGTATTTATTTATTTATTTATTATATTCTTTATTGCTTTATTGCTTTATTGTTTTCTTTATTTTTTTTTTATCACTTGCAAAAGTCCATAAGAATTCTTAAAACTTATTCGTTTGACGTTTAGTTTGACTTACGACCTTTTATTTTCAAGTTTCGCCAACAAATGATTGAAATTCACAATTTCATCAACTTATCATAAGTCAAGATGGCCCAGTGGTATAGGCACACAGTTTGAAGCGCAAATCAGTGTGCCGCAAGTTCAAATCCCACGCAATTATTGACTTTTTGTAAGTTCTTACCCGATTGGAAGTTATGTATTTGCATTACATATATTAAATTATTCTTTAACTTATTCACACATTTCTTAGAGTTAGAAAGGTAGATCACAAAAAAACTAAATAAAGAATTAGATTTCTGCGAGGTAGACATGAGTTTTAACTTAACCGAAATGAACTGTCGTTTGGTTGTAGTTGTTGGTTAGTGACGTGAGGTTGACAGTATTGTAATATTCGCAAAATGCAGGCTAATATTAGTATTGAAGTGAGGGCGACTATCATTGGGCTGCATAAGTGGTCTTAATAAAACACAAATATCTGAAGAAACCGGACTGAATGTGAGTATAATAGCTATTAATGAATTGTAACTTTATTACAAAATAATCTTCTAATTAAAACGTATGCCATTTATGAATCCATTCATCGTATCTTTATGAGGTTTAAAAGAGAAATACGTAAATCGTTGGGTTTATTGGATTGGTTATTGGATTAATAAATGCAGTTTTATTTTAAAATTATATTCAATAATTATGATTATTAACATTCTAAATAATGAAAATGAAGTGAAGTAGGTATAGCTGCCTAATATATATATTTTTTTTATTTTAGAAAAATACTGTAAATCTTTGGCTAAAAAGATATGAGGAAGAAGGTAGCCTTGCTAGTCGAAAGAGAAGTGGGAGACCGAAGCTTATTAGCGAGGCGCAGCGACGACATATGGTGGACGTATACGAAACGAATGGTTTCGCACCAACGAGACATTTTGCGGAATTATATGACACCTCGATGGATACTGTTCGCCGTGCACTTCACGCTGAAGGCGTGCATCACAGAAAACCTGCTAAAAAGCCGTACTTGACAGAGAGGCACAAACAAGAACGATTACGTTTCGCACTAAATATTTAATGTTAACTAAACTAAATGGCCTACCATTTTATTTTAACATATCTGTGATTATTCGTTAACAAACACTGTATTATATTGTGTTTACTTTCGTTTAAAACAGCTATATCTTTTAACTTGTGCCATCGCCTCATCTTAAGAATGCAGTGAACTCGCTATCAATTTTGTTGACAATAATCATGAGTCTATTTCGTTTTTTATTCTTCTACCCGCACTGTTTTAACATAATACTATAGTTCAATTTATTTTTCTCATCTAATTGACGATTATCTTGTGAGAACTAAAGTTCTTTTAACAGAAATTGAGGTTTGGTTTCAATCTTCTTTTCGTCAAGAAAATGAACAATTAAGCTATGACCTCAATACATTCATTGTGACGTTACACAAAAATAAAATGTTTACAAAGTCCAAATCATATATCACTTTTCAATAAATAACTGGATATAAACAATTACCTATATTTTATTTTATTAAAATTTGAATATCCGTTCATTGTTACGTTATTCATATTATGAATGGTCTAAGTGGGTATACTTCCAACAAACAATCTTAGGCGTAACATAGATAACGGTTACAAGATAACTTTTTGTCTAGGTAACAATTCGACGTCACAATTCTCATAAATGTTTAATTTGTAAATATAAAGAATAAACATTTTTATTAAACACGTCTTTTTATTTCCACCTTATAACATCGAAAAGATGTAACAACTAAATAATTGCAAATTACGAATGTGATTCTTCTTGTGGTTAATAGATCACATTCGTAATTTGCAACTATTTAGTGCAAAAAATGCAATAGTATTTTTCATAGAAATATAAAAAAACAACTATATCAATATAGATTGGGAATTTTCAAAGTAAGAAATAACTGCAACGGACCGACCATGATTTGAACTCGGGTTACGTGATTTGCGAATCCAACACTTAGTTCACACGGCTACCAGCACATGACGTATTTGGGCGAATTTTATTAATGCTATGGTAAGAACAGAAAAATAATAATGTTTTTAAGCTCAATGCGACGACAGTTCCTTAGTGTGTGTTATCTGTGGAATGTGGATACTCATACATGCGCACACATACGCACGGAAGTATCGCGCTCGCTCGGTTCGTAGCAATGTAATCTTTAGCGTTCCTATGGACTTTTGCGGCCTTACTGTACATCGCATGAACAAAAAAGATACAGGACAAACATTATTCAAAATAAGTGTACAATGGGCGGCCTTATCGCACAGGGCGATCTCTTACAGACAACCTTTGGATGGGCTGAAAGAGAGTAGAAAGATATAGGGCTGTCAGTGTACATCAGAATAATACAAATATGAAATAACAACACAAATACATACATACATTACAAAAAATATACTAATAAATATTAAATATGTAATCAAGCCAGGAGAGAAGACAAAATCAAAGTGAAAGGTAATGCTCCTTCACCATTTTTTTAAACGTTGGTAGCGTTTGAGCACGTCTCACTTCAATAGGTAACGCATTCCACAAACGAGCAGCTTGGACTGTAAACGATTTGTCAAAAAACGATGTGGAATGCATACGTATACTTAATTTCAGATTTTCCGACGATCTCAAGGACCTAGAATGTGTGTCACAAAGGAACTGAAAGCGTTCTTTAAGATAAAAAGGAGTAGAAGGATTAAAGAGCACATTATAAAGCAATGAAAGTATATGAGCATTCCGGCGAAGGCGATTTAGTTTAGTGAAACGACATATCACTGACGATAAATTGGTGTTTTGTCATATTACTAGTACTCTAGTAGTACTTTTAGTAAGAAAACGTAACAAACAAAAATTTATTCGACATCTACCGGAATTTCGTGATATCCCTAATATTCTCATTTCCCTTCGACATATATGTACCGGAGTTCTGGAACGCAAGAATAATAAAGAACATCGGAGTGGTTTTAATCAGTAAAAGTCTAACACGCACTCCCGCTCTGCCCTAGAGCGAGATAAGTCATTGGATGATTTCTCACCTAAAAAATCTCTTGTTTAGCAGGTCAGCTATAAGTTTCTTTTGAAATAAGCAAAACCTAACAAATATTTATAATGATTTGATTTGTCTTTTTTTGTTAGAAGTGTGTACAGAAATAAAAACCGGCCAAGTGCGAGTCGGACTCGCCCATGAAGGGTTCCGTAGCAGCAAGTAACATAATATAAAAGTTCTTGTAATGTGTTGTAACTTTGATCGATGTTTTAATAATAGTGTATTTTTTTCGATTTATGACGCATTAAAAAAAAACTACTTACTAGATTTCGTTCAAACCAATTTTCGTTGGCAGTTTTTATAGTAATGTACATCATATATTTTTTTTAGTTTTATCATTCTCTTATTTTAGAAGTTAGAGGGGGGGGACACACATTTTACCACTTTGGAAGTGTCTCTCGCGCAAACTATTCAGTTTAGAAAAAAATGATCTTAGAAACCTCAGTATCATTTTTGAAGACCTATCCAGAGATACCCCACACGTATGGGTTTGATGAAAAAAAAATTTTTGAGTTTCAGTTCTAAGTATGGGGACCCCCAAAATTTATAGCTTTTTTTCTATTTTTGTGTGAAAATCTTAATGCGGTTTACAGAATACATCTACTTACAAAGTTTCAACAGTATAGCTCTTATAGTTTCGGAAAAAAGTGGCTGTGACATACGGACGGACAGACAGACAGACAGACAGACAGACAGACATGACGAATCTATAAGGGTTCCGTTTTTTGCCATTTGGCTACGGAACCCTAAAAAATCAGTCGAATTGTATAAAAGGAGTTCAATATCCATAGAGCAGTGGTGGCCGAGTGGTAACGGCCCCCACTTAGTTTATGAGTTGTAGGTCGCGGGTTCGAACCCAGCCAGACGCATTACTTTGTGTAATTTATTTAATCACCACTGCTCTCAAAACGGTAAAGGAAAACATCGTGAGGAAACTGGCATGTCCTAGAACCAAAAGACATGTGACATTCACCAATCCGCACTGGGCCCGCGTGATGGATTACGGCCCTTTCCCTCTTCTAGAGAGGAGGCCTGAGTCCCAGCATTGGGAAGATTTAAAAGGCTGATGATGATGATGAGTTCAATATCCTACTCATGAACAGAAGAATAAAGTTATAAATATAAAGAGAATGCCAGCCCGCTATCATCCCACTGGAGGGCAGAGGCCTCTTCTCACACAGAGAAGGGACCAGCATTCATCAGCTGACTTGCTGATCGTGAGTTGTAGACCGAGTCTCTTCACCGACGTCACTGTGGTCTAAGATATACTTAAAGAGCACCTGAACAGCGCAGTGGTCGCGCACCTCGAGCATCTGTTACATGTACTAATGTAACATGTAAAATTATGTTTTAGTTTTCTTGATTATAGAACTCTTCTGTGTCTTCGTTATTTCAGCTGCATAACCGGTTACTCTGGGGAAAGGTGCCAAGTGTCCATCTGTAAGGACTACTGTTTCCAAGGAAATTGTAGTGTCGGTGCTAAGGGCCAAGCTAAATGCAGGTAAATCATAATATTATCCTGGACACCCATGGAAGTGGTTGTGTTTGGGGCCAAGGCGAGCAAAAAAGCGGCACAGCTGTACCGTCCTTTTCTCGAAACAGTTCAGAGTTCTTGGCCATTTTCAACGCCCTATAACTTTGTTGTGTATAAATTAACCTTTCGAATGTCTTAAGTTACACAGTCCGACATAAGGTAATTGTCTTTCTATTGTGTCTCTAATTACGACATTCAAAGAGTTAAACTAGAAACCTAAACCAAGTTACCAAACAAGCGGTAACGGTAGAACGAATTATAACTGATCAAAGTTTGTTTATTCTAACAGTTTGACAATTATTTGTTTTAAACTAAATTTTTGTGTTTAAGACACACTGAACTTTATTTTAATCTAATAGCTACTCTTAGATAGGACAAGAAAAGATCTGGTTTGTGCTAACTCTTGGACTAAACATGCTTTTGCGAATCGGTTTTATATATTTCCAAGACCTTATTTATATAACCATTTAAACAGAGTCCTACAGATTTATAGTTTAAGTTACAATAGGTGTAATTTACTAGTCCAGGATGTTTTGGCAAAACACAACGATGCAGACACGACAAAACTACTAGAAATTGTAAAATACAGTTCTTAAATAACTACTAAATCACTATCTTTAACTTAAAAAAAAAAATGATATAAACCAGTGCTTGACTGCGATCCCACCTGATGGTAAGCAGTGATGCAATCGTTGATGGTGACTGACCGATCATCAAGACTAAGAATTACGTTTTAGTTTACTTGGTTATAGAGTAACTCTTTTATATCTTCGTTATTTCAGCTGTATGCTCGGTTACTCCGGGGAAAGGTGCGAAGAAAATGCGTGCCATAAGCACTGTTTAAACGGCGGTGTCTGCACCTTAAACGAAGAAGACGAGCCGGCCTGCCAGTGCACAGCAGGTTACGATGGTGGAAGATGCGAGCTTCCTGCCTATCAGGACAACAGGTAGTTAAAACTTGTTCTTCTCATTGTACACTAGTTATATCGAGCGCCCTGCGCTGGACGCTGATCGTGCACTCGGCAGATGCGACGAGATTTGTCAAAGAAAAAGTAAAAATAACATAATTCTAAAGTTTGCCGTATATAACGTTTGCTCACTCCTAGTGGGTGTTACAACTTTATCTACACTAATATAATAAAGAGGTAGTTTGTTTTTTTTTTGTTTTTATGTTTTTTTGTTTTTATGTTTTTTTTGTTTTTATGTTTTTTTGTTTGTAGGAGGTAATCTCTTAAAGTACTGGCGCATCTTAAACAGATGTCAGCAAAGCCGTAGGGTCCAGCAGGGTCGACGCCGCTAGGGCCGCGGGAATTTTTAAAAGAGTTACAGTGGTCCTGAACTGCAAAGGCAACTGACGGACACTGGTGGCTTTTAGTCGGTAAAAGTCTGACACACTCGTTCTACTTTAAAGCGGAAGTAGCCAGTTGATGATTTCCCACTTCAAACAAAACCATGTCACGAAGGACTTGAAACAGAACTTGTTAAAATAATATAAATGCGTAACAATTTCATATTGCGAGCGCCATTGCAATAGTTGTGGCTTTTTTTTATTATTATTGATAGGCTTGCGTTTGACCACCATCTCACCTTTTTTTTTTAAATAGTTTTACTGTGATTAACTATGAACTGTAGTTACCTTATATTGGCGTGTCTATGTATTGTGTTAACCTGTTGGAAATGTTCGTTGTTGCAGCTCTGTTGCCGGTAACTCTGGGAAAGGAACAGTCAGCGCATGCCATCAGTACTGTCTAAACCACGGCGCCTGTTCGCTGAACGAGGCGAGGGAGCCAGTCTGCCAGTGCACAGCAGACTACGAGGGTGAAAGATGCGAGCTGTCTGTCAATAAGGACTCGTGTTGTCCTACAGTTACTAAAGTTACCGTTACTCTGAGCCAAGGAGTGCAGTCGACGTGTGCTTCGACCGTTGTATGAATATTATCATCATACAAGAATTATTAACATATTTTAAGAATTCTCTACATTTTAAGTTTCGTATTTCAATTTAGTTGGTACAAGTAAAGGTTATAATAAGTTTAATTTACAAGGCATGTTATTTTAATATTTTTAAATATTTTAACTATTTTTCATCTGCTGTACTTAGTCTAACTATGAAAATAATAATTTAGTAACTAATAGTTTGTTGTATTTTAGTTTTACATTATCTCAATTCAATACTCAAAGCAAGCTCCTCCTGTCGCCGACCTACTGATGGATGCAGTTCACGACTCTAAGCCTTCGTTTCTTTATAAATTGTGAATTAAAAAAAAAGAAAAGAAAGAAAAAATGTTTATTTGGCACACAATGAATAAAACAAGTAAAAAAAAAACTTAAAATTAAAAAAATAAAAACAGCAACAATGTCTCTCACGGTAGTGCCAAATAGGTTCAGTTCAGCATACTGCCAGACAATCATAATCATAATCATCATAATAATCATAATCATTTATTTGTTATAACGTGGTAGGTATGTACATTACATGGTCTTAGGTTTAAACATTCAGTCTCGGCACGTTCTGCCACAAGGGCGTACAAATATTAAAGTTATATAAATAATTAATTACATTAAATTGTGATAATTAATTGAAACTAGAAATGTCAAATAAAATCATACAAAATAATCATTGAATTAATATGTCAAAGTGTCATTTAAGTAGTCATTTAAATTATAGTAACATTTATTACACAATAATTCTTTAAATTTTTTCTTAAACCCTGTCAAGTCTAACTCTCTAATCGATTTTGGAATTTTATTATAAATTTGCGGGGCTTTGCAAAATATGCTTTTTCGCATAAGAGCGGTTTTGGCTCTCCGTCCGCGTAGAGTATCATATCGCCTATTACGTTGGACCGTGTCAGATAGGTAAGGAAATAAATGTGGATTGGATCTTACAAATAAGGCAGTCTCATATATATACAAAGCTGGCAGTGTCAGAATTTTATGTTTTCTAAAATATGGCACACAACTGTCAGTTACTTGAAGTCCAAACATCGCTCTTATGCAACGCTTTTGCGCTTTAAAAGCAGCTTCTCTATTAGTAGAGTTGCCCCAGAATATTATGCCGTATCTTAGTATTGATGCAACAATTCCATGATAAGCTGTGAGTAGTGCATCGGTGTTAACTATTGGAGAAAGTTTATATAAGGCAAAGGATGAGCTACTAATCTTCTTGCATAGTGTTTCGATATGATCCTTCCAGTTAAGCTGACTGTCGATTATAAGGCCTAAGAATTTTGCACTATCTACGTCATTAATATTATTATTTTGGAACTTTACATTCACTTTAACAGTGGGTTTTCTATGGCCGAAGTGCATAATTTGAGTTTTACCTAGATTGATTTTCAAATTATTATTACTAAGCCAAGAGATTATTGATAATAAAGCGTTATTAACATCTGCTTCATATAGGTCAGGATTATTACAAGCTACTGTTACTGTGCTGTCGTCAGCAAATAGTGTAATAGGGTAGTCTATGGCTTTAGGCAGGTCATTAATATAAATTAAAAAAAGCAAAGGGCCTAGAACACTGCCCTGTGGTACGCCAAAATGTACATTACGTTCACTAGATAGGTATGTAACTTGTTCTTTAGTTTTCAAATTTAAGTCGGTTATAGCAGTTATTTGCTTTCTATTTGAGAGATAAGTGCTTAATAAATCTAAAATGTTACCTCGTATACCATAGGAGTCAAGTTTGTTTCTTAAAATATCATGGTCAACACAGTCAAAAGCTTGAGTCATATCACAGTACATAGCACAAACAGGAATCTTATTATCTATATTGGTCATAATTACATTTAAGAAGTCATATATTGCCATATTTATAGTTTTGTTTTTCCGAAAACCTTTTTGCTCGTTACAGAGAATCATATGTTTTTCTAAATACGCATACAGTTCATTATATATATATTTTTCATAAATTTTGGAAAAAATTGGCAATAGAGCAATAGGTCTATAGTTTTCTATTAGATCTTTATCCCCTTTTTTGAAAATAGGCTTTACAATGGAAACCTTAAGACGATCCGGAAAAACACCGTGACTTATACATAAATTAAGGATATGGCTCAAATGGTTAGAGATTAAATCGGCAACATTTTTTATGATCTTAGTTGAAATATCATCATAACCTACGCTATGGGTGTTTTTGAGACTTTTTATAATATTGAATATTTGCATTGGTTGACATGGAGCCATAAACATAGATTTATGTTTGTTTAAAATGTGCATAGTCGATTTTTTGCCTGCCCCCGCTATTGGTACAATTTTATCAATGAAATAGGCGTTAAACTTGTCGGCAATCAATTGAGGATTTTTAATTAATTTGTTGTCAGTTTTAATTGTATTTATTAAGTCATTAGGTAAATTAAATTTAGGGGTCTTTATTATTTTCCATGTCATTTTGCTTTTGTTGTCAGAGTTTTTTATAATGTAGTCATTTTGAGATCGTTTTGTCAGTTTAATAATTTTTTTAAATAATTTAGTGTAATTAGAATATTTAAATTTATTTGAGGGTGTTGGTTTGAGCCTATATGTCCATAATAATTGCCTTTTTTTTAAGCTACATAGTTTGAGTCCACGTGAAATCCATTTTGGTTTAGTACTTGTATGTATTTTAATGAGCCTACGAGGGAAGCACAAGTCATAAAATAGTTTAAATTGTTCTATAAAGGAGTTAAAAGAATCGTTTGGATCGTCAGTGTCGTAGACTTCAGAGAAAGTTAGCTTCTCAAGACAAGTTCTAAATTTAGTAATGTTCTCCAGGCTAAAGTCTCGTTGTGATTTGTACCAATATTTCAGAACACAATCCACTCGTACGGGACACTTCAGTAACTGCGCAGTGTGATCAGACAGGGCAAATTCAATCACTTCCGCTTTACATTTTTTCTCAAAGTTGTGGGCAAAGTTATCAATACAAGTATGACTCTTTATTCTAGTGGGTTGAAAAATAGATAATCTTAAATCGTAATTCAGTAATAGACATTCAAAATCTAAGGTTTGATAAGTTCTTTTTAGTATATCTACATTAAAGTCTCCCGCTATTACAATATTATTGTCTTGAAAGGACTTATTTGATAGTTCTCGTAAGATCATATTTAGTTTTTCCATGCACGCATTGAAGTTACTACTATTTGGGACTCTATAAATACAGACAATAACAATCTTATAATCGATCAGTTCGATGGCGCAGCATTCAAAGATACCTGTTTCTGAAAATCTAGAAATCTGTTTTAATTCCTTGAACTGAAGTCCGTTTCTTGTAAGAATGCATGCTCCTCCTCTTTTGCTTTGTTTTCTTGCGTAGCATGCTGCAAGCTGATAATTAGGAATGTCTAGATATTTTTCATATCCCTCCATTATAAAATGTTCCGTGATGCATAGTACCACCACACACGATTGTGAGGCTGCCAACTCTTCTAGGCACACTGTTAGAGCTTCAGCTTTTGCTAATAATCCAGCGATATTCTGATGTAACACACGTAGATGTTTAGTCACGAAAAAACTTCGTAGATTGATTGTCACAGGAAGTATTTTCATTAGAATCGTCAGAAACTTCGTCATAAATTGCATAATTGTTGTCATTAGATTCGCCAGAATAGGTAATGTTAGTGCATTCAATGTCATCAATTAAAGTCTTAAGGTTGTCAAAAATTGTCCTCATTGCTATGTTATTTATAAATCCGGTTCTCTCAAACATACGGGACTCACACTTAAGGTTCAGATTTGAATCTAGATAGTAGGCATATTCATGGGCCATTATATCTAGGTACAGTAAATTATTGAAAGTTTCAATTCTCCAGTTATAGATGTCATTATTTCTAACAAAGGTATATGTCGGGAAGCATATAATAATGTTTGTGTGCTTAATTCTACTTAGCACATCGCGGATATGAATTATGATATTGCTGTAGTCGTGTGTTGATTTAAAGTCTTCTGATCCAATTAATATTATACAATAGTCTTGTATGGTGAATTCAGACAGTTTTGACTCGATTCCAGTAAGAAGTTGCTTTATTCCTACTCTTGGTGTTATGTAGTGGCAAATCTCATCACGATCTCTTAGTAATAAATGTTGTGCAATGTTTAGAACCTTATGTTTGTTATCCGTGCTAAGAATGCATATTCTTTTTTTCCTACATGTCTGATGAGTACTTTTATCGCTTATTGGTATACTAAGTTTTTGCGTATCATCTATGTTTTTTTTGTTTTGCCTTTTTTCTACAATTATATTGCCATGTTCTTGATGAATTAAGGTTTCAGTTTGAGTTTGTTTTGAGTTACTGTTTGTGAGAGGTTTTTTCTTAGGTGTGTTCCGATTTGATTTAATAGGACTATCAGTTGTTACTTTTTTTAATATTTTGTTTTGTTTAGTCAGAGTTTCATTTATTTGTTTCAGATTACTGTTTTCTAGGTTTAATGATTCTATCTCTTTGTGAGCACTGTTTAATTGCGCTTCAAGTTTTTGAATTTCTTCTTTTAATGTTTTTACATAGTCTTCGTCATCCGATATGTCTGGTAAACTGTTGGTAGTGCATTCAAGTGTCTGTGATGTCGAATTGTCGTCATTTTCATTTGGTGTTGAGTCCGAGTTGGTTCGGACGCCCCTGTTACGGAATGTAATATTTTCAAGACAATTATTCATATTTATTGAATGAGACAATTTATTTTCTCAAAAAAGAAAGAAACATCTAGTGTTGAATCGGTGACCACTAGGTATCGCTCAAGAACGGTGTTAGTAGTTAATTTTGAGCGGAATAGAATAGCTCTGTTCCAAAGATTTATTATTGGTCTGGTAATACTGGTTGAAGAGTGGTAACACTATGATAGTATTTTTTTTATTGTTAAGATTGTGCTACTTTTCGTTTTAGTCGATTATTCATTATTAATATGGTCACACTAGTTTGAAGTATTGTCTATTGCAGATGTCAAAAATTTTAAAATGTAAACAAACAACGGTTGTCTTATACTTTTTCTTAGAAAGATCTTCAATTTTAAAATGTTTCAGATACCTTGTTGTCTTTAGTCCTCCAGTCATGAATAGATTACTTTTGTTGTAGTGTTTATGAAGTGTATCAGTATTATTTTCACGTTTTGGTCACTATTCAAAAGTTTACGAGTGTCACAGTCATTTTTCAATTAGCTCAGTAGTGTCTTGATTTTAGCGCACGCAAACATTAGTCACTAAAATTCACTTGATTGTCTTTATATTACAGTAACTTCAGCACTGATTATGATTATTTTGATAATTAAATACAGCAATTTTATACAGAGCAAGTTGTAGACACTTGGGTTTTTTTCAATAACCTCCTAATTAAAAATGATCACAATCGTAGCAGTTGCCTGGTTTTCAACTGAACTTTGAGTGTAGGGTAATTCGTGTGTACATCTTTAGTTGAGGGTCCACAATAGATAAGTAGATCGTTAGCTCTCAGGGCACTTAGCCTTATCCCAAATACCTATTATTACGCAATTACGGCAAACGATTACGGGACGCTCGTCCAAGGGAATAGTGAGGTGGACCGGGATGTAACACGTCGGATCAACGCAGGATGGATGAAATGGCGACAGGTCATGGGAACCATTTGTGACCCACGCATGCCCCTCAAGTTGAAGGGCAAAATCTACAAGTGTTGATCAGAATGTTGAGCTGTGAAAAAGACGGATGAAAAAAGATTGCATGTAGCGGAGATGAGAATGTTAAGATGGATGTGTGGTGTGACGAGAATGGATAAAGTGAGAAATGAGTATATTAGGGGAAGTTTGAAAGTGGCGCCAGTGACTGAAAAGTTGAAAGGAAATCGTTTGGTATGTTCATGTGAAAAGGAGGGACGAAACGCATGTTGCTAAAAAAATTATGAATTTACATATCAGGCCAAAGAAAAGATGGATGGATTGTGTGAGAAGCGATATGAAAGAAAAGGGAGTTAGTGATAGCGTGACGAGTGACAGAACAGAGTGCAAGAAAAAAACGTGTTGCGCCGACCACAAATAAAACAAAAAAACAAAGCCAAAGGAAGGTTATGATTTTGAGAGACTGTGTACAAATGTATGTATGTCAGTATGTTCATCTGTTCCCTCCTAGTTCCTAATCTACTTATTGGAACGACATATTACGTATCGTTAGGACCGTCATAATCGTCTGCTGAACATAGGCTACGTGACGTGTCACAAAACTCGATATGGCGCCCTCTAGCGGACGAAAAGTAATATGTTAAAAAATAAAAATGGAGATAAATCCGCCGTGTTTGGTATCATTTGAAAGGGCTTCACTTATACACTTCCAAAATATTGCTCAAACTTAAAGTCACACCCTCTAGCGGACAAAAAGATAGGTGTTAAAATGAATACACCAACATGTTAAGATAAACTATAAACTATATACACCGCGTTTAATATCATTTGAAAGAACTTCACTGGTACCTATCAAAAAATATCATCAAAATTCAATGTGGCGCCCTCTAGTGGTCAAAAAGTTTTGTGTTAAAATAATAATCTAAATACGTTGTGTTTAGTATCAAGATCAATATCACAGCGATTTAACACCAAAATTATTTACATTAAAAAAATGTAAAACCCGATTACAACAAAAAAAAAACGACGCTGACGCGACAGTACAATACGAAAAACTGTAGTCACACGAAAAACCGGTCAACTGTCGCGCACCTGGCCCGCGCAACTGACGCGCGGTTATACCGAAACTTGACACTGCGACCCGACTTTCCCGCGTTCACTAAAACGACGATATCTCAGAAAATACGCATCCTAGCTCAACGAACTTTACGTTAGTAAAATTGATATAAAATAAGCTATCTGATTATGTAGGGTTTTGTGTAGATTCACTTTGTAATGTACTACTAATTTGAACTTGAAAGTAGTGTGATGGACTATTTCCCAGTTTTGTGTACAAAATTCGTCATATTTATAAAACAAAACCATATTTAACAAAAAGAACTGTAGTATTCATTATTACACACATCAACTTACAATTATAAACAAAAAGAACAGACCCTCTCTATACATTTTTTTCATACGATAAGCGAAACAAAAACAGGCGTCAAGTATCCGACCCGAACGCCGACCAAAAAAAAAGGTATGTTTACACAACTATACCGAGAACTCGGTGAGTCATGCGGCTCAATGTAGTGTCTTATTACTTAGTATGATAGACGGACCTAATACAAATAAAGTTTCAGCTCATAGAAATGTTTGGTTTACGATATCTGAGTAACAATGCAAGCACTTGAAAAGACGGACTAAAAAAGACCCACTCGTACTTTGAATCACAGAGAGAATATTTTTGCATTTATTTGAAATCTAACTTTTCATCGTACAACACTATAATATTTGCTAATGGAAAAACACAAAACAAAGGCACGTTGTCTAACAAAAACATTGCCAAATGAACAAATCGCGGGTCTCAAACCATAGGGGCGTATCCACAAAACCCCTACTTTTCAGGAGAGACAAAAAACTTAATAACTTTTCCTGTGATTGAGCCAGCTCGTTGTTTTTTTGCATGTAGCTATATATTTCTACTGCAATTAATGTAGGATTCTTAATTTTAGGGCATTTCCTCTATAACACTAGTTTTTGGTTGATACGCCTATATAGCATGACGACTATACTGTAAAATTCCGTCAAAATACTCCCTGAAATGTATGAAATTTATGGACGTAAAATCTTTTTTCTCAGATTGTTAATATTTATACCAATATTTATTATTACTTAATTGGTGACTTAAAATATTGCTATTTAGGAATGAGAACCAATTGAAATTAACGTTATTTACTTAATTTCAAGAAATCATACGCCTGTCTGGCCTGTTACAAATATTGAGAGGTGTTTTAACTCAAAGAGGAAGTATAAACCAGTTTTGTTCCACAATTTAAAAAAGGAAATGATTAATACGTAATTACACAATATTCTCGTGTTTGAAAAGAAAAATAAGCATTATAAAAATAAAATTTATTAATAAATCTGAACATAACTATTAGAAATATCTTTAAAATCACAAACATTTGAAATTGAGCTGAACAAAACATAGCTCTCAAAAACGCTGAAGGAAATCATCGCGAGGAAACACGGTGAGGAAGGCATTAGTGATGTTTGTGTGAATGTCTGATTTCTCACATTCGAGAATGCGAATGCGAATATTCAAATTCAATTTTCGCGTATGAAAATGCGAATATTGACTTTCAAACTAAGTGCGCGCAAAATATCAGACAGTTTTCACATTTCGTATCAGCCAAATTTAAACCGAACATAACAGAGCCTTAACAGACTAATTGAATGAAGTTTAACACAAAAAGTTTTTCAGTAAACAAAGACTCCGGCAGGGAATTTCACTCCTTAGCTATACGCATAATGAGTGTGTTCCCAAACGCTTTGTACGTATGGGTGGAATGTTCACCATGTACCGGTGTCGCAACGCTGTACATCTTGTGGTCCAATGATGGAACGGACATGGCGGGATTAAATTCTGCAATTCCAATGCACACTCTCCGAAATGTAAACAATAAAAAACCGACAGGCTAACAACTCGGCGTCGATGCTCAAAAGACCATACATGATCAAACTTGTGCTTGCAACCTCTATGGTTGTATCGTCTCGTCCTCGCTAAGATCCCGAATTTTTTGGCAGACAGTTTGGCTTTTGCTTCGATGTAGAAGTCGAAATTGAGGGTAGTCGACAGCGGCACCCCAAGAATCTCTGAGATCTAAGAGAGATCTCAGAGAGACTGGATCTGAGATCCATAAGCTCGCTCGCCGGACATGTAACTCTCAACAACAGTGCTATCGTCTGTATACCCAAAGGTACTGGCTATAAGTAGGTCATTTATGTGCAGCAAGAACAGTGTTGCCGAGAGTACCGACCGCTGAAGGACCCTGGCATTAATATCCATTTGACCCGACGAATAGCCATCAATAACTACTCGGATGGATCGATCCCTCAAGAAGTTTACGATCCAATCACACAGACCAGTGGTTAGACCAGAGGAAGGAAGCTTAGCAATAAGACTTTACATAGTTTCAGCTTAGACCCTATCGAAAGTCTTCGAGATATCAAGGGAGACTGCAAGCGCTTCCCCATGCTTCTCGATGGCCTTGCTTTAGATGTGAATGGCATACGCTAGAAAATCCCCAATAGACCGATTTAGGCGAAAACCGTTTTGCCGGTCAAAAAAGGAGTTATCTGTTAAACACCCGTTCCATACTCTTACAGAGGATAGACGTAACGGAGATGGATAGGTAGTTTGCCAGGTCAGCTCGACTGCCCTTCTTGGGCACAGGCTGAACGGCACTTATTCAGTCTCAGAGAGGCGAAATAAGCGGGTCAAGATTAGAGACAATTCAAGTGCACAAGTTTTAAGAACAGCTGCTGGTATCCCGTCGAGGCCACTGGCTCTATTCACATCAAAGTTACCCAGAACTCTACGAACGTCCTTCTGATGGATACGAATATCCGAAATACTCGTCACGCACCCATCTGGAGAAACAGTTAAATTCATTTGAAAAAATTTGTTATGATTTGAGATTAACATGTTGTTTCACAATTTGTGATAAAATGTGAAATAAAGTTGTGTGATGGAAAAATATCAAAATATTATTTCCTTTTTGTTTGTCAGAAACATTCGCCAAATATTCGCATGTTTTTTGCGAATGCGAATGCAAATTTCAAAAAATGTGCGAATATTCGCGAATGCGAATGCCAAAAAATGTGCGAATATTCGCGAATGCGAATATTTTTTACATTACTTACGTCTATATAGCTTGACAAAATGATTTCAGGTTAAAGTAAAATAAACAGTCGTATGTTCATACGCCTTTATGGTCCGATGCGATTTCCTAGGATCACGATAAAATTGAAAGTCGTACGTGCGTACGTCTCTATGGCACGTCGAAACTGCCCCAATACGCAATAATATTGCTCTTACGTCTATTATACGGCTATTTGGTCTAAAAATAATTCTAGACTCTCCAGCATACGGCAAATAATATTTTTTAATTTATGCAAAAAGTAATTAACACTAAATTATAAAAAAAATTCAGTTAATGTATTGCTTATAGTAGAATCCAATGGCATTAAAAACGAAAAATCACATTTTTGCATATACGCCCCTATGGTTTGAGACCCGCGAAATGAAGATCACAAAAATCGAACATTTTAGGTAAATAAATGAATGGTCACGTGATGTTCACAGTAAAAATACAAGCTAGTGGGTGAAATCTGAACAACAGAAAAAATTTAAAAAAAATGAAGTCTTTCAAACAATTAAAATTTTTAAATCTTACTTGTTGGCGATTGCTGTACCAGCAAGGCCAAGGGTGATCGACGGGCGGCTACGGTACGGCGTCGGAATGCTGAGTGACGTCATGGGATCGGCATCAACGTTCGAGTGCACGCGCTACCCCGAGCCCAGACAAAAAAACACCCGTTAACCTCTTGACTCAATGCGCATGAGAACGAACGAACAGAAGTGGGTTTACAGTCAGCTATAGTCTGACACTATCTCCCGCTCCACCCAAGAGCGGCGATGTCATTAGTTAGATGATTGTTAATTTAAAAGATAGTTCAGCCCCGGTACGAAAGGCAACGAAGGAACAGGAGTGGGTTTACAGTCAGCTATAGTCTGACACTATCTCCCGCTCCACCCAAGAGCGGGGGATGTCATTAGTTAGATGATTGTTAATTTGAAAGATAGCTCAGCCCCGGTACGAAAGACAACGAAGGAACAGGAGTGGGTTTACAGTCGGCTATAGTCCGACACTACCTCCCGCTCCACCCAAGAGCGGGGGATGTCATTAGTTAGATGATTGTTAATTTAAAAGATAGTTCAGCCCCGGTACGAAAGGCAACGAAGGAACATGAGTGGGTTTACAGTCAGCTATAGTCTGACACTATCTCCCGCTCCACCCAAGAGCGGGGGATGTCATTAGTTAGATGATTGTTAATTTGAAAGATAGCTCAGCCCCGGTACGAAAGGCAACGAAGGAACATGAGTGGGTTTACAGTCAGCTATAGTCTGACACTATCTCCCGCTCCACCCAAGAGCGGGGGATGTCATTAGTTAGATGATTGTTAATTTGAAAGATAGCTCAGCCCCGGTACGAAAGGCAACGAACGAACAGGAGTGGGTTTACAGTCAGCTATAGTCTGACAATATCTCCAGCTCCATCCAAGAGCGGGGGATGTCATTAGATGATTGTTTTTTCGAAAGATAGCTCAGCCTCGGTAAGAAAGGCGACGAAGAAACAGGAGTGGGTTTACAGTCAGCTATAGTCTGACACTATCTCCCGCTCCACCCAAGAGCGGGGATGTCATTAGATGATTGTTATTTCGAACGATAGCTCAGCCCCGGTACGAAAGGCGAAGAAGAAACAGGAGTGGGTTTACAGTCAGCTATAGTCTGACACTATCTCCCGCTCCGCCCAAGAGCGGGGGATGTCATTAGATGATTTTCCCACCGCGAAAAAAAAAAACATGCTGTTAGTTCCGCCAATCTACCATCATACAAAAAAAAAAAAAAAATCAACATAGGTACTTACAACCAAAAACCATCCCACCAACAAACATACAAATAATTGTCTTTCTGACCACTTTCACTTTACAGTGGCACATTAGACAAAAAACATGGCGGATTTGAGGTCATGTGACCTGCAATTTTGGCGCGCAAATTGCAAATTCAAAAAATGTTGACCGTTTTTTTTCTTCCGTTAAGTATTTTACGTAAAATAAAACGAATTTCACTAGTGAAATGTTTTGTGCAAACGTAGGAACGTATCTAAATCATGTTTCTAACGACATTTTGCCATCTGTAGCGTAATTATCACACACAACACGTCGAAACGTGCAGACCAGTCGCGTGAAATTTTCGACTACGGCTGACAAAATAACAGATCCTGACTAAAATCTATAACACACACACAATATAACACTTAAAAACTGTTGATTACTTACTGTTATATTGTTTACAATCCTTTTTTATAAACACTCACACTTTGTTTACACTTTAACATTTGAAATTCGAACGAGCACTGACGTAGGCGCGGGGCCACGCGGGGCGTCTCAAAACACTTGACATTCTATTGAAAATTGTTGACAGATGTCTAGCATGTGACGTTCTATGCCTGTCTCGTTCTATATTCTTACATTCTGACCAAGTATAAACGAAATAAATATAGTTTTCATCAACAATTATAACATTTAAAACGACCGTCGCCATACCGCCTTAATAAGTAAGCCAACAGTCAGGCCGTTTTTTCGAACCAACTGAATAAGTAATTTGAACAGTCGACCGGTTTTTCGGTATTTCGGTTGGTACCTATAACGTGTGACTGCGGCTTTTCTTTTTGTTCTGTTCTTATTTTTCCAGTCACCTTGTTAATTTCAGTATCCTGAAAATCTTGTTTTATACTTTTTCAGCATGGTTTTTTTTGGTCACAGTCGGGTTTTAGTATTTTTACTTTTTTTTGTCATTACAAACTCACTTTCCTAGAAAAATATTTTCATGCTTCGAAAACATGTAATTCTAAACTTATTCAATACTTAGTGAACGCACCATCACATACCTTATTTGTGTATTTTTACGCTTTTAATCTTTCCTTACACCATTTTCCAGTTATTCTAGTTTTATAAATGCCGTGGAACTCTGTAACTGGTTTTAGTGATGATTGTCATCATTTCGCTATCACTGTGCAGCCTGTGTAGACCTCACTTTTACATGCTAGTAACTTTAACGCAACTGCATTGGGCTGCTCATTGATAGTGGGGTGGATCTTCTTAACTCATGTAACTTAAAAATAAACTGTTAAGTTACCTAAATAAATAAATTCATCAGCCTATTACGTCTTCTACGAGGCTTAAATCTATCTGTCAATCCGAGCGGCGACCTGTAAGCCAGGTATGCTCAAGTGGCTCACAGTTCTCGTCCTGAGTGAAAAATGCGGGCGAGCATATCATCACGTCATGAGCACAGCGAATGATCGTCACACGGTCAAGTGCTCGTGCGTCTACCTCCCTCTTTAGTTATTCTGTTTTCTTCGGGCAACTGTCTATAATTCTCTACTAATGCTCTTTGCTTTTGTGTTAGATTAAGTAAGGCTTTTAAATAAATAAATTATCATCGTTATATTATAATATATGCATTTTTATTAATTTACACTATCATTAGAGACCATTTACAAACAGAGTATTTTCTTTTCAATTGAACAGTTAACCAAAAAGAGCGTGGGGTTTGTTTTCCAGGTTGGGTAAAATTTACTTTTGGGTTATTCTATAAGAAAATTCTCTGTGGCTGCCTTTTTTTTTATGGTGGGAAAAAATCATGCATTGACATCCCTCGCTCTTGGGCGGAGCGGGAGATAGTGTCAGACTCTTACTGACTAAAAGACCCACCCCGTTCCTTCTAGCCTTCATACCGGAGCTCGAGCGCCCTTTCGGATAACCCTGGCCCCAGTAGGCTTCGACCCGGCTGGGTCCCTGCTGTTGCTGACAACTCCTTGAGGCGCGCGGGAACAGTGCGCGCCGTCGACGACTTGGGCTTGGTCCGGACAGTTACCGGACGGCCGGACAGTGAGCTACCCATTGCTCACTGTCCGCAAGCCCGCGCCTACGGTGGCCGGAAATCGGGATCAGAATCCCGGCGGTGGCGGCGGCGATAACGCCGTTGCCTGATGCGTTCGGCCTCCTCCTTTGCGACTATTACTGCTTTGCAGAAGTCAGCGACCGCCTGCCACTCCTCCTCGCTCCGGACCATGGCCTCAACCAAGGCCCGGCGCGAGAGGTCTCCGCCGCCGATCGCCCCCACGAGGGCACGGCGATGCTCCGCCCAAGCAGGGCACACCTCGACTGTGTGCTCCACCGTGTCCTCCGAGCATTCCGCACAGTGGCGACACCTCCACTAGGAAACTCCCGAACGAACCATGTCCGGTGAGGACCTGTGTCATGCGGGACGCCGTGAGGTCTTTCCAGCCACGCCTCAAAGAGGGGACTTACCGCTCTGTGGCTGCCTGGAGCTAGGCAATTACTGCTGTGGCACCGTCGTGCCTCGGAAAACACGTAAAGCCGTTGTTCCTGTGCCTGACCTCTTCTTGGTCGTGTCAGTTTACTGTCCCATCGTTCTATGAGAGTCAAGAAATAGAGTGCTCCTGTGTTTGCACACACACTTGTGCACTACACAAGTGTATTAATAATTGATTACAATCTAAAATAATTCCAAAGTCTAATGAACAATTTCACTGCAACTTATTTTTTATACCTCATAGATTATGTTAAAACTAAGCGTCCTTTCGCACTTCTACACAAGTCCGTAGCACTCTCTAAGAGTCTAGTGATGATGAAAACACTTTATTCATATTGTGTGTCGTACACAGCATTCATCATTATTACACAGTAACCTAAAAGTTTCATTCTCTTTAGTGTATGCTCAGGGGGTCCGTGTTGTCTTGCAGCTGCATTGCCTCAACAGTCGTGAGCTTAAGCATAAATGATGATGGTGACGAGGCCTATTTTAAGACCATGACGGAGGTCGTCATTTCTTTTGTACCAGAGTGTATAAGAGTATAAATAAAAATATAATATTAGTATTTACGTAATGATGGTGGTGATGGTGATTATTATTATTATTATTAATCGGAACCCAACAAACATTTTGGCGCTAAGAGCAACCTTTTTTTAACTCCCATAGGAATATAAATTATATATAAGAGCTCCGATTGTAACATTCGATTCTACTGTGGTGTTAAGGATAAATATAATATAATATAATAATAATATAATATTCCACAACTATCACACAATGCCGTCTAGTCTCAAGCTAAGCAGAGCTTGTGTTATGAGTACTAGACAACTGATAAATATACTTATATATTTCTAAATACGTACATATTATAGATAAATTACACCCAGACACAGAACAAATGATCATGCTCATCACACAAACATTTGTCCTGGGTGGGAATCGAACCCACGACCTCCAGCATAGCAGCCAGGGCCACTAAACACTAGACCAACAGGCCTGTCAAAAGTCATTGAATGGCATTTCATTCTTATGCATAAATGCCCCATCACTTAAAGAAGAGCACTACATGCACTATTTAGACGCCCTAACTGATAAATAATTAAACCATCAAGAGGAATAACAGTTAAAAATAAAAAATATACAACTTAAGGCAGTAGCATAGAGTTGGTGGGAGCCACTGCTATAGCTCATTCTTATAAATTTAAGAAGCTTCAAACACTAAAAGCAATTGTAAAGTGTTTTCCAACTCCTACTAACGACTGGTGTCTTTAATCAGAGTTAGTTAGATTCTTTATAAAACTTAGGGACTACTGTAACAGCTTAAAGAAGCGTAAAACACTATAAGTAATTGTAAGGTGTCAAATAACACTTACTATTAGCTGATGTTCTTAAATAGAGCCAGTGAAATACTTAGTACTACTTAACGAGATCTATCGAATCCTAAGAGCTGACAAAAAAGCTATTAGTGTCATACAAGTGTTGATTACGAATTCTGTAGAGCTAGATGCCGCAAGAGTCAGAAATCACCTTTAAACAATTATTGATTATATAAAAGGGTTACTAGGTCAACCTTGGGTACTACAGTGGTTTTTATAAATACTTCTTAATAGCGGTAAACAATACGTGCATAGATTATATTCTCTTATTCTCTTGATTATTTACTTTACGTTGAGTTATAGAATTTTATATCAACTAAATATAATAATAATAATATTCCGCAACTATCACACAACGCCGTCTAGTCTCAAGCTAAGCAGAGCTTGTGTTATGGGTACGTCTAGACAACTGATAAACATACATATATATTTCTAAATACATACATATTATACATAAATTATACCCAGACACAGAACAAATGATCATGCTCATCACACAAACATTTGTCCTGGGTGGGAATCTAACCCACGACCTCCGGCAGTCAGTCAGTCACACAAGTCAGGGTCACTTACCACTAGACCAACAGGCCAGTCAAATATAGAACATTTAACCATTATGCAAACTCAACCTAAAAAATTGTTGTCTTTTCACTTTTAGAACCATATTGTAGAACTGCAAGGGACATAGAAGTGCTAGCAATCGGTCTTTAAGCACTGTGCTGGGAATAACAGAGTTATTAGGATCCTTAAGCAATTTAGAATTGACGCCATTAAATAAATAGTTAACCTATAACATTTTAAAAGGAAAACACTTTTTCTAATCAATATTGCCCCCACTTATTTACTGTATTATTGTCAGATTTTCATTAATATACTATTTGACAGTATTAAGAACTATAATTCAACATAATTGATATGAAAAAAATAGTGAGGTAGTAATTTTTTTCTACATATTATCATCAAAAGCAGATTAATTTTGAGGCGCTTCAAAATTGAGATGAAAACATATACATATTGTTACGAAAAACTTACCATCGCAGTAACTTTTGATAATTATAACACTCAAAATCTAAAAAATAATAATATTATCTTATCTATTTTAATAAACGTATAGTCATTTCAAACACTAGAAGACTCTTTATAACACTAAATCGGAGATGAATATGTGACTATGCGTATTGCTAAATATTTTAACATTATTGACGGTAGCAAAAGCTTAAAAAATATGAGAAGTGGTGAAAAGGTTGGCGCTTTGAGTAATATAAATGATAAATGATAAATGATCTTTATTTTGCAAGTAGGTTTTATAAAAACACTTTTACACGTCAATGGTTTTTTTTCGTCAATTAATGCTAGATGAGGCCGGTGTTTCCTAGCTGACTACCCTGAGAAGAAACACCGAAACAAACTCAGGGGTCAAAGTCTCTTTTAAAGTCCATACAGCAAAACATGTAATGGTCAAATCATATGAGAACCATGCAGATTGAGCCTGAGATGGTCTTTTGAAGAAAGAACCACACAGTTCTAAGTGGACCTGTCCAGTCAGTGCAAGCATTTGTCAATATGCGTGTAGCTCAACTCAGGACTACTAAGGAGCTCAACGACTTGACGAACAATGCCAAAGAAAGGACATTTGGGTAGGCCACATCAAATACTCAAAACTGCCAGACATCATGTGAAAATAAAAGAAAAGGAAAGAGTAATCCACATAGTTCTCACATTCACAATAATATAATTTACAAAAGTGTAAATATTACAAATTGTAAAAAAAAGTAAGTATATAAAAAAAAATCAGTCAAATAGTAAAAATAAATGTCATAATTGTTAAAAAATAATAATAATATATATATATACAATATCATAATTGTAAAACAACAACAATCGTCAATAAAAAAAAGGCAGTTAAAACAAAAAAACATTCAAATGATAATAATTATAGTGAGTAGGTACTGGAGCAGGTCAATCCCAAGCCGTTTTATCCTCGAGATACTCTTTTACAGTATAAAAAGCCTTTTGGCAAAGTTTTCGCTTTACAAATATTTTGAATTTATTAATGCTAAGTTCCTGAATAGGACTGGGAAGCTTATTATAAAAATGTATACTTTGGCATCTAAATGAGCGTCCTATTTTTTTGAGCCTGGTGGCAGGAACCACTAGCTTGTGTTTGTTCCTAGTATTAACGTTGTGAATGTCACTGTATTTTTTAAACATGTTTTTATTTTTATGAACATACAAAATATTTTCATAGATATACTGAGATGGCACAGTCAAAATATTAATATTTTTAAATTTATCTCTGAGGGAGTATCTGGGACTTAATTTATAAATTGAACGAATGGCCCTTTTCTGCAAAACAAAAATCGTTTGGATATCGGCGGCATTCGAATATTCATTGCTACTAAATACCTACAATATATTCTCAAGGTATATATTGTATCGAAGAAGCACTAATATGGTAGGTACTAAAAAAGTTATTAGAGTGGATTTTACAATTATATTACTACCTTAGCTTGCAGGTGTAACCTGCGTATAGCTTACAATACACTTAAGCAGTAAGCACTGCTTCAATAGCACTATTCAAGCTCTTTATTGTCACTCATTCATCTCTACTCTATAACAATTAAGTCACTTTAAGCTCTAAAATCGTGGGCCCAAATCAGGGTTATAAGACAGTTAAAACGCGCTATATCACCAAATAATAGTGCTTATTATAAGACCCTAGGTTATAAAAAATCTATTAAACAGCTCACGTAGGACTAATTCTTAACACCAAAATGTTAGTTGGGAAGTAGTCTGGTCACAATTGAAGACCACGTCAGGAAAACAGCCATTCAATTTATTTCGGAAAGATTTGACATCACGTGGAGAACATAGCACGGTAAGATGGCTTAAACCACGAAGAAGACACAATGGGTGTGTCACCGGATTGTAGCAAACACAAAGTTTATAAAATATCTCTAGAGATTATGAACCCTCGATACATTAAGAACACGACGTTTCTTCAGCTGATCGGAGTCGCATATTGACACTTATCAAGTACATAGTTTCCCTTGAATGGGAAAGCGCGGATAACAGCTAGTCTGACTTGCTACTGTAAACCTGTAAGTTTGAATGGTTGTTAATCAAGCACGTTATGCCTCAATGACTGAACGGATTAGAAAGTTCGGAACACGGGTAGACTGATGACTTCGGTAGATAAAACCGAGTCTTCGTATGTTTGTATGAATGTTCTCTAGTGATATTTACCGACCTCCACACGGGCGATGCCACTGCCTTGAGCTACTCTTAGCGACAAATATTGTGGCCCTAAACGTGCACTTGTGAACAAACTAAAGCCATTCGAAGTAAGTGCACATTAACTGCCTTACCTGATATAACTGAATAATTTCATATTTAGTTAATTTTTAATATACAATTCTGTGAGGATTTACACCTGAGTTGATTTGAAAATCGCCAGTGCTTGTAAATTAGTCTCAAGTAGTTGTGCAGTCTATCTGTACACTCGCATGTAAATTCATTTCTTACATCTTTGTTTGTAATCAAGGCAATACACGACTTGGGCTTGGTCCGGACAGTTACCGGACGGCCGGACATCAAGCTACCCATCGCTCACTGTCCGCAAGCCCGCGCCTACGGTGGCCGGAAATCGGGATCAAAATCCCGGCGGCGGCGGTGAAAACGCCGTTGCCTGATGCGGTCGGCCTCCTCCTTTGCGAGCATTACTGCTTCGCAAAAGTCGGCGACCACCTGCCACTCCTCCTCATTCCGGAACATAGCCTCAACCAAGGCCCAGTGCGAGGGGTCTCCGCCGCCGATTGCCCCCACGAGGGCACGGCGTGTCCTCCGGGCGTTTCGCACAGTGGCGACACCCGGGCGTCTCTTCCGCTTGAATCCGGAACAGGTACTACTCTCACCTTGCACATGTCCATTTATTTATTTACTAGCTTCTGCCAGCGGCTTCGCCCGCGTGAAAGTAAGTATTTCTATACAAACTCTGGACCCTGTTTCATTCCTTTATGGGTAGAGTTTCGTAAAATCCATTCTTTGCGAATATCCGTAGGTGTTATAGTTTCTGAGATTTCGTGATGTCAGTGTGTGATAATTCGCTATACAATATTATTAACTAAAGTAACTCTTGCTCAATCTGTTCTTCTACCTCTTCTTGACTACGCTGATGTCTGCTTCCTTGATGAGACTGAAGAACTTCTAGATAAACTGGAGCGTCTGCTGAATTTGTGTGTCCGCTTCATTTTTGGCCTTCGGAAGTATGAGCATGTCTCGGAATTTCAAAGGCAATTGAAATGGCTACCTATTCGGCAACGTCGAAACTGTCACACTCTTTCTTTTCAATTCTCTGTTCTTCATAATTCTAACTCCTTGTATCTTCGGGAACGCTTTAAGTGTCAAGTTCCGAGAGGAAAACCTTGTCGCTCATCATCCTCTCTTCTCCCTCGCTTTCCTCCCCACTGTTTAAGTCACATTTCCGCACACATTGAGGGCTAGCCCTTTATTGGAAGTTGTCAGGGGAAGAATTAGGAAACCTTTTCTTTCAACATAACCCATAAATAAGTATGTTTGTAGGTATATGTTATGTTTATGTATAGTGTGCTGTACACATCGCCGTCCCCGGAGAATAAAATGATAACTGCCATTATCTTAGTGTTAGTGTTATGTCATTTTTGGGATCTGTGGGTGGTAATACATGAGCTTAATTTTTTCGAAATTTTTATACAGTTATTTTATGAAGTTACAAAATTTTACAATAGTATTCAAAGATTTAAGGCAGGCCTTAAATTTCGAGAAAAAAGTGTTAATATAATATTATCAAAATGTATTCCTACTTGTTAGTATGATAAATATTCACTGAATTATGTTCTCGTGAAAAATATTCGACTAGAAAATGATAAATGCAGTTATCATTTTATTCTCGTTCAAAACCAATCAGACGCTTCGTATATAGATATGTTAGTAAAACTACGTGTATGGTTTTGAACAGTAAAACATATTGTCATCCTCTTCCCTCACTTAAATTTTACGCAAACGCAATTGCAATGGCAGATACAAACACGCCGGGGATTCCCCCGTAGTGGCAATGTCTATTAACATAGTGACAATTGAATCAGTGTGAAGCCTATAAAGGCTGCAGATCGAAGAAAATGTACGATAAAAAAGTTTTAAAAGCTAGTTGTAAGTGCGCAAACAAATGTGGTGAAAAGATAACTCATGAGCAAAGAGAGTACATAATGAAGCAATATTATAAAATAGGAGATCACGAGAGACAGTGGCAATATATCGTAAATCATACATTAGTCAAAGATGTTAAGCGAGTTACTGTAGACCGAAAACGCAACCGAACTCAATCGAGCGATTACTTCTTTACAATAGATTAAAAAAAAAACAAGTGTGCAAAACATTTTTCATTAATACTCTAAGCATTTCAAATCAAACTGTTTATACAGCACTAGAAAAATCTAAACCTGACGAAAATTTTATAGACAAACGAGGGCGACATGAAAATAGGCCACGTAAAATGCCCATTGCGACAGAAGAATGTATCACAAAGCACATTGAATTGTTCCCCACTGTTGAGTCTCATTACGTAAGAAAAGATTCTACAAGGATATATCTCTCAGAACTACTCAATATATCCAAAATGTATCGCCTCTATAGAGCCTGGTTTGGACAACAAAGATTTGACTGCCTTTTGGCCACTAAACGTCAATACGAGACAATATTCAACACCATGTTTAGTTATTCATTTTATAAACCGAAAAAAGATCAGTGCTCTCAGTGTACTCGTTATCGACAGGCTGATTCAAAAACTCAAGAAACATTACAAGAAAAATATGACAGTCATCAAAAAAACAAAGAGAGAGTACGGCAAATTAAAAAAGAAGAAAAGGAATCTGTTGATCCCTTTTTTTATGGTGGGAAAAATCATGCATTGACATCACCCGCCCTTGGGCGGAGCGGGAGATAGTGTCAGACTCTTACTGACTAAAAGACCCACCCCGTTCCTTCTAGCCTTCATACCGGGGCTCGAGCGCCCTTTTTGGATAACCCTGGCCCCAGTAGGCTTCGACCCGGCTGGGTCCCTGCTGTTGCTGACAACTCCTTGAGGCGCGCGGGAACAGTGCGCGCCGTCGACGACTTGGGCTTGGTCCGGACAGTTACCGGATGGCCGGACAGTGAGCTACCCATTGCTCACTGTCCGCAAGCCCGCGCCTACGTTGGCCGGAAATCGGGATCAGAATCCCGGCGGCGGCGGCGGCGATAACGCCGTTGCCTGATGCGTTCGGCCTCCTCCTTTGCGAGCATTACTGCTTCGCAGAAGTCGGCGACCGCTTGCCACTCCTCCTCGCTCCGGACCATGACCTCAACCAAGGCCCGGCGCGAGAGGTCTCCGCCGCCGATCGCCCCCACGAGTGCACGGCGATGCTCCGCCCAAGCAGGGCACACCTCGACTGTGTGCTCCACCGTGTCCTCCGGGCGTTCCGCACAGTGGCGACACCCGGGCGTCACTTCCACATGAATCGAGTGCAGGAAACTCCTGAACGAACCATGTCCGGTGAGTACCTGCGTCATGCGGAAGGTGAGGACGCCGTGAGGTCTTTCCAGCCACGCCTCAAAGAGGGGACTTACCGCCACGATTGTGGCGTGCCCAGCACTGGGTTGCGATAGTCGTTGACGCCATTTTACCATGAGATCCCGCCGGAGCTCTGTCCGCCATACCGTGACCTGTCGCGGCAGCGGACTTTCACCCCGGCGTTGCATCTCCACGCACATATCGTGCATGTGTGCAAGGGCTATTGCCTCCAGATCCCACGGTGGTAGGCCAGCCAGAAGGCTCGCCGCTTCGCGGGAGACCGTGCAGTATCCCCGCACCATCCTTATTGCCATGACCCTCTGGCAGGCGTTCAGTATGGCCGCCGGTTGCTTTTTCAGCGACGGCGCCCACACCGGCGCCCCGTAGAGGGCCATGGACTGAACGATCCCCGCGTAGAGCCTCCGACAGGAGGCATCTGGACCCCCAAGGTTGGGCAGGAGCCGCTTGAGCGCAGCCCCAGCCCGGCCATGCCTCACATTCAAATCCATCAATTTTAAAATATAAATATAACTTTGATTCCGAATTTTCCCAATTAAATACAGAGTCTGTCAGAAGAATAAGAAGCAGGCGGGGTACCAGCCAGTTACCAAGCCCAAGTCCTGGCTATGTGCCCGAACTCCAAACGTTATACACTGAGACTGTTCCTATAAGCAAGGCTTTATATGATGATCTTATGAGCCTATGTAAGGCAGGAGATATTCCAAGTTACTATCGTAGTTTTTACGAGTCCTTGACTTATGACAGTAGCTGTTCTGGTAGCAATAACGATAATGAGGAAGATCATTACGATTAATGACCCATCTTTATTTAACCTTTCAATCGTGGAAATTACAGACACAATAGAAACACAATAGGTGCGCGAACGTCGGCGTTCGCTTGGGGTTTAATGAATGAATTAATGAGCATTATAAATTATAAGAAACTGATTTTACGTGATACATTCATGTGATTATGAGGCTGATAGATTGATAAAAAATTATGTTGCTTGTAATAGATTATATTAATAATTTCTTTCGTGTATTAACAAATAATAATTCAGATTATATGTGATCATGAGGCTGTCTTTTATATTAACCTTTTGAATGTCTTAAGTTACACAGTTCGACATAAGCAATTGTCTTTCTATTGTATCTCTAATTACGGCATTCAATGAGTTAATACCAAATGAAGGTTCAAAGAGAGCAAATTAAGGAAAATACTGTTATTTTTAACTATTGTTTTTTTATGTTTTAATTTTTAGGAGTGAGAACTAGTTTTTTTTTTTTTGTTAAACAACGATTTGGAAGACGTTTTGTTACAAAGTTAATTTTTGGACACTTCAATTGAATAAAACTAATGTTGATTACCATATCATAGTTTCATTGGGAAACCAAATTCAAAGTCCATAGCAGAAAAAAATAATACAATATTTACAAGAAGAATACGATATGAAAGTATTATTGTCAACACTTGCTCCCTAACAACTTGTAGAATAAAATGATAAGTAAAGAGTTCAATATTTGATTCTGGTCAGGCTGTACGGAGAACAAAATGATAATCGACATAATAGAACTCAGACGATGATCAATTTTGACTAACTTCTTATTTTTTAAATAATATCTATGATTTAATAATTAGGCATGTTTCACTAAAACATTTCGAACATACAAAAAATAACTTTTTTTCAAACCTAACAATCATCATTCTACGTCCAGTATTTAAGGAGCAATCGAAGAAAACATGTTTTTTATTTTTCCTGAAAAGTTGCTTTTTTATAGTTATCATTTTATTCTCCGGGGACGGCGACATATATTATCTCTTTAGTATATTTTATGTGCTTAAGTTTTGTACATTTAAAGTTATCCTCAATTGTAAAATTTGTTTTTGCTGTGAGTAAACCCAGTTGTGGGTTAGGCTCGCCTATGTACATCGACTGTCCTTTTCATATTTGTTTAAAATTGTATGTACAATAAAGAATAAAGAATTATTTTTAGTGTGTGCGATACCGGAATATAGTTTGTTCAGAATCAGTAACTAAATGGATTCAAGAATTCCAATAGTTTTAAAATATTTAAAAAGGTCACAAGTTGGACACCAGCGATACTAAGTACAACACAGGTCACGGCAGGTCATAGCGGGTACTAGCCGGCAAATAGCTGGGTGCAAGTGCAAAACGACCCCTAAGTCGCCTAGATGGCTCCGTGACTACGTATTTTTGCTTACATAACAAGCCTATAACTTTGTGATTTTTCATGACACAGTTATGAAATTTTGTACATATATTCTTTACATAAAAATCTAGACACTTGTTTTGCATATAATAATGTTGTATAGATTAAAAGTAGTATCTTTGAGACTCAACATTGAATATGATTCATGAAGCACTTGATTTAGAAATAATAATGCCATCAAAAACATAACCTGTAGAAAAACCAAGGCACGCAACTCAGTTCTAACGTAAAAAGTTGTGAGATCAATGTTATAAAGTCGTCTATTTATTCAGTCCGTACTGATGACCTAGATTGATTTGGTAATTGCATGTATATCACAAGTAATACGTATTATACACCCCTACTTTTTAATTAGTACAAAAAAAATGGGGCTCTATCTGTACCTGTCACTGATCATATTTTTGTAGTCAAAAGTACAAAACACTGAAATCCTAAAATTGACCACGAAAAGATAAATTCATCATAGAATCAATCAAACATAACAATTGCTAGTAGAAAATACTGCGGGCAGTGTTTTCCTTAATAATTGTCACTTATTCATTCATTTATCAATAGCCTGCACAATATTTCACATAAATTGAGTGACATTTTGGAACATAAACCAACGCTAATTACTTTGCTGTTTATGAATATTATTTATTGAGATTTTACTTATAAAATAACAAGGGCTTTTCTAATAAGCCCTTTAAGTATTTGTACTAATTAAAAAATAGTGGTGTATAAATTGGATTGTTTAGTCCGATTGCCAAGTCAATCTAGGTCGTTGGTCGTGCGATGGAAGACCAAGGACCTAAGTCTGCTATTTTTATAAATTCGTCATTCCAACACGATCCCGTTGTCATTTTGCTAAAAGTTTTTTTTTATTATTATTGATAGGCTCGCGTTTGACCACTATCTCACCTGATGGTAAGTGATGATGTGGCCGACGATGGAGCACGCTTGCCTAAAAGTAACCTATTCACTCTTGACTTAAAGACCCCTAGGTTGTAATCTGCTAATTCATAATGATCGATCATTGATCGGTCAATGGTCTTGTAATAGAATTGTGATAGAATGACAATATCGAGCTTATTAAAAGCACTAATTGCGCAATGACGTCGTAATGGTAGGTTACTGATCAAAGGAACTGTCAATTTTTTTTGCAGATTACCGCATACGTCCGATATTCATTTGTCATTATGTACGATCGAAGACGAAAGTGCATGGAGAGCTTAAGGTCGACTTTTGTCTGAAAGGTTTTGCATTACGTTTCATGAGACGACTAGATGGCGCTGTTCAAAAATGAAAATAACACTGCAAAGCTTAAAAACCTTATTATGCAGAGGCACATAGTAAGGTTCTTAAAATCTAAAATAATTACTATTGGTAAGGCAATATACAGACAAACATAAATTATTTTATTTTCTTATTTCCGAGTACTTAATACAGCGCCATCTAAACCAAACCAAATAAACCATTTGGTATATTAGTTAATTCGACTACAGATGGCGTAGATCTTAATTATTTAAGAATCCCAACATTCACAAAGTAGCTCACATATTCGCAAATTTAAGTAGTTAGATCGGTAGCACAGGTGGATAAGCATGACAGAATAACAAAGCTCGTTTCGCAGGGCACTGGTTCGAAACCTAGTTCTCAGTCGACTTTTTTTAAATTTAATTTCATATATAATTCATATTCTATTTTTTTATATTTTTAAACGTTTTTATTTTATTTCTTGTTATAAATAATATAAAAAATATGAGGTATAAATGAATAAAGGCATAATATATATACCATATATATATATATATATAAATTAGATACTATCATAATTAGTGGTAAGTATTAGTATTATTAGTAAGAAATATTTATGTAAGAAGATAAATATATTATTATATATAGATATATTTATTTATCTTACAGATTAAGATTTACTAAGTTTAATTCTCGTAAAGGATAAGAAATAAAACTATTTTAGTGATACTATAGTTTAACATTTAATTCTCAAAGAAGAATACAATTTATTTCTTTCTTTCATTACAGTGTATAACCAAACCTAACAGCTTTACACCCAACTGACAATTATTTAATTCACTTGTTATGAGGAATACAAGTAAAATTTATAACTGAATAACTTGGAACATAACAAAATGGAAGACATTAACAAAGTAAAACTGTTTAATTTATATTATAAGTCTTCTATTATTTAGTTTTATTTACATAATGTTATAATACCTTTTACTATATATGCAACCTTAGTTCTGTAAATATTTTACCTACTCATAGATTATAAAAGTATTACGTTTTGCATAATTATGGTTAGTGGTATAGAGTATAATGATTTTGTGCATTATGTTATGACTAAGGTTCACAGCTTAAGTATTCGTTCCAGAACAAGGAAGAAATTGAAGCTAAACCTCAAATCAATAACAATTGTAAGACCGAGTATAGCTGTCATTTTGGGACCGAGTTGTTTATAATAATAAATAAATAATTTATTATATTGGAAAGGAATCTATATTTATGTTGTTTTTTATTTTAATTTCTAATATTATATAAGAAACTAAAATCATTAGTGTAATAACATTTTGTTGTTATAAAGTAGTGAATAAATTTATCCCACTTACACTAAGTTTGAACACTGTAATTTATCAAATAAATTATAGCTACCCCGGTCTTTGTTATTACTCAACCCGATAGTCAACACTTTATATTTTTTTTTAATAACTCGTGTGTCCTCCATTTTGATCGATTACAGCTTGCAAGCGCGAACCCATGGAGTTTATTAATTTTTCACATAAATTTTGACCCCGTATAGAATCCCATACCTGCATGCTGTGAGTACTCAGTGCTTCTTTAGTCCTTTCTTTCCTATTGTTCCCACCTTTGAACTATAACGCCCCATAAATTTTCAATGGGGTTTAAATCTGGCGATCTCGCAGCCAAAGAATAATCTGTATGTCCGATTGCTGGCTAAACCACTCTTGCACAATTCTGGAACGGTGTATAGGACAATTGTCTTGCACGAACGTTATCACTGGCACGTCTTCTACAGGAAAAACATTCCGCGCGGTAGGCAACATGACGTCATTCAACACATCTACGTAGTTTATACTGTTTGCACGACAGGGTATTACAGTAAGTTCTCCTGGTCCTGCAGCACTCATCCATCCCCACATGTTCACTGTTATACGACCGGATTCACAGTTAGGCACAACGTGATCATCAGCATAACACGTATTATTCCTACACCACAACATGACTCGCCAGTGCTGGCTAGACTTGAAAGTCTTTTTATCACTGAAAATGACATTGCTCCAGTCGAAATCTCTGTATTTCAAAGTGAATTCCAATCCTGCTCTTTTATTAGCTTCGGTTAGCAATGGCTTAATAGCATGTCGACGATAATGCAGACCATTCACTATGAAGAGTACGACACACCGTCCGCAAAGATGTATCAACAACTCTGCGTAATATCTTGTTGGTGTAAAGCCATTTTCCTCATAACCTTGCACCATAAGTTGACGCTGGTCTGAGTCAATATGGCGTCTTCTGCCAGATCTACTACGGTGTTCCAACGAACCCTCTTCTTGAAACCGCTTTATCCATAAAGTGAGACCTGTAAGGGAAACATATTATTTATTATTTTCATGTATCGATAACCATGGATAATAAAATAAATAACGAACAGTGATTTTAAAACATTACTTACGTTTAAGCTCCTTTCTCTAGAAATTTCAGAATAATTTAACCCTTGATTATGCAATGCTTGAATTATTTGATTATTATTTATTATAAATTGATTATTATTTGGGCCCTCGTAGCCATATCAATATTTGAGCGCGAACTCATGATAAAAATAAATATTAAAAACTTGTTAAACGCGATCGTAACTGAACTCACTCAAAGATAGTAAAGAACGTTATGATTGAACAAAAAGATTTCATTTTTATACAGTGAATATTAAACTACCCTCAATTCTTTTGAGATTTATGATACGGGTTAAAGTCGCTAAACAACTTCAATATAATAAAGAGTAGGATAATTTCAACTCATTACGTAGTGACGCAATGGTCCAGTGGCTAATGGTATCGGTAAATTTTATGCTACCGAGTTCGAATCCTAGTTATTACGTGCTTTGCTTTATAAGGTTTGTAATGTAGGAGAATTTGTGTTAAAATTAAGTAATATTGTAACTAGCAAAAAACAAGATAATATTCTTTAACAAGAGACGTATATTTTCCAATCCAACTACTATACTAGTGCCATCTATGTCATACAAGACATATTATTAAGGCGATGAAACCCTGTGCAAACGATTTTGGTTTGGAAATCTCCATGCACTTTCGTCCTCCTTAGTACGAGATTACCATTCTATGCCATTTCATTCAAAGTGGTTGACCATCGGAAAGTCATAATGACGCCATTATATTAGTACCTAGATTACCAAAACTTGTCAAAATCAACAATTATGAAATCAATGATAGACCATTCCGACACTATTGTAATAGCAGACTTGAGGCCCAGGACGCATAGACCAGGCGATGGAAATAGTTCAGTGTGTAAAATATAAAGACCGTATTCTGTGAATAGTTTTAGACTCAAAAAATCATGCAGATTATATATTCTGTATGTTGCCAGGTTTATTGGTCTATTTTTTTACACCCGACTATACACGTGCGCTGCGCAGGCGCGCCGCTACCACCGCCGACCAATCACACACCGCCGCCGCCGCCGACCAATCACACGCCGCCACCGCTGCCGACCAATCACATGCCGCCGCCACCGCCATCTTTATTCGGCACGGGTCACGTAACTAGACGTGTTACAATCCAGTCGAATTTGTGATTCCAGTCGATGTGAAAGTCGAATGATTGAGGCTTACCTGAGGGAAAGATTCATCACTTACCTCGGTCACCAGGGAGAGTGGACATGGCAAGAGATTTCGTGCGGTGTTCCGTAGGAATCGGTGCTAGGACTGTCCTTGTGGAACATCGGGTACGACAGCGTGGTCTCTTGTGCAGACGACATGCTACCCTGGCGCAGGGAGAGTCGTATCAGGCGGTGGTCGAACTAGACATATACATGGGGTTGCAACAGACGTGTACGAGGCCGTGTGTTTTTATAACCCTCGAAACGCGCCATCATCAGGTTCTCAAATAAAGGTTGGAGGGGTTCACATCGGTGTTGAGTCGACAATGATGTAAATACCTGAGACTCGTCCTCGACAGCCGGTGAAATTTCGAGAAGCACTTCCAACGTCTCGCTCCCAAACTGGATCGTACGAGATGGGGCTGCCCTCAAGCGACTCGTGCCCAACCTAGATGGTCCAAACGCCTCCATCCGTCCTCTTCGCGGGTATCATTCGGTCCATGGCCCTTTACAGAACACCGGTATGAGCGCCGTCGCTGTGAACGACTGTGTGTGACTGGCGGCCAAGCTGAACGCATGCCAGAGTGTCATGGCCATGTGGAGGTATGGCAGGCGGTCGCCTCCTTCTGCGAAGTAACAATGCTAGCGAAGGAGGCGGCCGGACACGCGAGTGTACGGCCCTCACGCCCCATTCGCCGGCCTCCAGACCCCTGATTTCCAGCCACCGTAGGCGCAGGCTTGCGGACTGCGAGCAATCGGTAGTATGCCGTCCAGTCGTCTGGTAATCGTTGACTACGCGTGGTGTTCCTCGCGCGCCTCAAGAAGATGTCAGACAAAACAAGCGGGTTTCAGTCAATGAAAGTCTGACACACTCCCGCTCCGTCCAAGGGCGGGTGATGTCACTAGATGATTTCCCACATAAAAAAAACATAGCATATTAATTGCATGCATTTTTTTTCTTTTTTTTTCCACAAATATTACACGCTGCTTAGCCCCAAGTTAAGCAGAGCTTGTGTTATAAGTACTAGACAACTGATAAACAGACTGATATATTTCTAAATACATACCTACTTAATATAGATATGTAAATCACAGCCAGACACAGAACAAATGATCATGCTCATCACACAAACATTTGTCCTGCGTGGGATTCGAACCCACGACCTCTCGCATAGTAGTCAGGGTCACTAACCACTAGACCAACAGGCCAGTCAAAAGTCATTGAATGGCATTTCATTCTTATGCATAAATGCCCCATCACTTAAAGGAGAGCACTACATGCACTATTTAGACGCCCTAACTGCTAATTAAACAACAGAAAAAAAAAGAATAACAAACAAAACAGAATGAAAATGACAGAAAATAGAAATATTTGAACAAAATTTTTCGGCCTTAAACTAATTACACTATTTAAATACACGGAGTAGGTACACAGAAAGCAAAATTTTTAAATTAATAATTCAAGTTTACTATAAAAAAAACAGACAAATTTCGAGCAGGACTTTAGGCGTACGTACGTTCCTATTTAATAAACATAATAGGTACACAGTCACACATTCATCTCACAAAATTTCACACATTCTGATAGTATAGTATCGTCTTCTATTGTTCCGCAAACATATCAAAATCTGTGTGCTTGTCTAGGAGAGCATTAAGCGCAGACAGTGTCCGAGGTATGCGTGATGTGGAGTGCGCGACAGTGCCACACGTAGGAACTACCAGGAGCCGGTGTTTCCTGCCACGGCTGCAGTGTCGTTACATTACTATTACATTCCTTGCTTGCTTTATCTTCGGTAAAATTTTTGTAAAGCAACAAACATACAACGCAAAAGCAAGAAAGAGTAAACAAAACATTGCAGAATGGATAAATCATCTAGTTACCAAAACTAAAAACCATTTATATCAATAGAACTATTCTTTAGTAATAGTTATCGATCTGAGAAAAGCATTCGATACCGTGACTCGTGAGTCATTGAAACCGGCTTCAGAAGTTAGATAACATAGGTGTTTCAAATACAACACGTAAAATGTTCAAGTCTTATTTGAAGAACAGGCGTCAAGTTGTTAAAATCAGAAATCCACACACTAGCTCGGTCCAAAGTATTTCATAACGCTGTCCTCAAGGTTCAATTATCAATACGTTACTTTTCCTAATTTGTATAAATAATATTAATAAAATACAGTTATTATGAATATCTATATGCAAACGATACCAATTGATTTATTAAACAAGTGATTAAAGTACAACCATCTCACAATAAATACGTAGGTACCTACGTCAAAACCTCATTCGTGATTTTTACCATTAAAAACAAACGTATGAGTACCGGACTTGTCGCGTTTTAAAATAAATAGGGAATAATAATAAAACGATCAACAAACGAAAAGTAAATGGTAAATGAGAAACTATCTTGGAAATTACACATCGACCATCTCAGAAGTAAATTAACATGTCATTGGGAGAATGACAGAAAGTAGCACATTGTATTCCAAATTTTAATAAAGAGCGCACTTTGATTTATTTTGCATCAAATTAATATTCTATCACATTGAGATATTGGGTTCCGCAGCAGTAACTAATTTAAATTCATTTCAGAGTTCAAAATAAAATAATGAAAACTTATAGCATAGTCAGCCTTATAATTCACATTATTGGGATTCAGGCCTCCTCTCTAGGAGAGGGAACGGGCCGTAATCCACCACGCGGGTCCAGTGCGGCTTGGTGGATGTCACATGTCTTCGAATTTTTTAGTTCTAGGTCATGCCGGTTTCCTCACGATGTTTTCTTTCACCGTTTTGAGAGCAGTGGTTATGAAATAAATTACACAAAGTAATGAGCATGGCTGGGTTTGAACCAGCGACCTACAACTCGCAAGTCGGGGCCGTTATCACTCGGTCACCACAGCTCAATTAAAACTCACTTCCAATATAATTTTATTCCAACAAAAAGCATATCCGAAAAAACTAAACTATTCAATATTAAACAACTTTACATATACTGTACCTGCATTCTTATTAATAGTACAATGTTACCCTAGGGGTGAAAGCAACTTATTTCGTCTCGAGAAGGAGTTGGCAAGAAGTCGCCAATTCGAGGGAGTAAATCAGTTACTTTCACCCCGAGGTAACACTGTGCTTTTTATTACAAATACAAGGTTAGTAAAAAAGAAAAAATCTTTTAAAAACGTGTGACTACGGCTCAAATTTATCGAGTGCTGTGGAAGACGCTACCTCGATAGCTCCTGATCTCTGCAATAACATCGAATGCCATTGATATTGGAATGTTTTTCCTGATCACCAGGATCATCCAAGAAAAATAAGTTTTTACCAGAACCCAAAGCTTTGGAGGTTGCTATTAAATATATCCCCTTGCTTGGTGATAATCATAGAGACATGGACATTTCAAACCCACGTGTAGCTACACGCTTTACGCTGTGCACGCTAATTACACGCTTTACGCTGTGCACGCTGAAACCCTGCGTTTTAAAGCGTTCAACGTAGCAACGATGTGTCAAAAGGTAGAAGATGGTTCCTGATGGAATACAAATCATCTTAAAATAACCTTTAAACGTTTGTGCAGTGTTGGCCTGGAATCAGGCGACCTTCAGAAGCTTCGGGTAGGTAGTCGATCCATATAAAATACTTTGAAGGTACGTTCAACTGCATGCAGTTGATTGGAAGCAGACTCAACGCAATTGTGTAGTTGATGGCGGGCAGTTGTTTTTCTTTTTTTAATTTTACAATTACGATTAAAAGGCAAGTAAACACGTAGTTATTGTTCATAGAATCATTTACCTAACACCTATTTCAGGTACTTAAATTAGTTGTTTTTTTTGTTAGGTTTTCCTGTTTGGCAACATAGCGTTCTTATCATAAGAGCAGGAGGATAATGTAGCTAAAAACATGTTATTTTTGTGTATCGGGTTTTTGTATTGTTATCAGTATAGTGTTGCGTGATCCTCATTAAAACTTTAGTTTCGAAAAACAAGTTTTAATTAATTTAAGTAGGTATCTACCTTCTAACTCTGATGTCTGTGATTAACAATGACCTAAAGAATACCCAAGTGAACGACTCGATGACCTAGGACCAAAATGTCTGACGAAAAATGGCGAGGAGTTCCAACCCCAAATTAAAATGGGATAAGTCTACGCAAAGAGAGAAAGTTAAACCTAGGTAAAATTAATCTCATTGTCTAATAAATTAATTTTGTAAATAGGTTTTTAAAAACTGTATTTACACGTCGATTTCTTCTTCAATTTAAACTAGATAAGGCCGGTGTTTCCTAGCTTACTACCCTGAGAGGAAACCCCGAAAAAAACTCAGGGGTCAAAGGCTCTTTTAACTCCTTACAGTAAACACTGTGCTCGTTATATTTTTCCATAATAAGATCGCTCGTTGAAAGATTTTTTCTAAAGGCTGCTTGTTGGATTGGTTGGCGCTGATCAGTTATCTTCGACAGCTGCCGCTCCAAATATTTAGCGAAGATTTCGTAAAAGTTGGTTTGCAAACTCATAGGTCCATCGTTTGCAATAATTTTTCAATTTCAGATCTCTTTTTTATAAAGTAAAAATATATCTGACTTACCCCACTCTTTCATTATTTGTTGCTCCTCTAAAATTTCATTTTTGTTACTGGTATCGTGAGCAAGACTCATGCGACTTTTAATGTTATCAGGTCCGCTACTATTATCTACTTTTAACTCTTCTAGTTTTTTCAGAATTTCTTCTTCAATAAAACAATATACTCTTTCAATATTCACTTGTGCTAAAGTGTTTAACATCGGTAACAATTGTTTGTAAAACTCTGTAGCAGTTTGTATTATTTCTAGTCATATAGAGTATATGATTTTTTAAACTTCCTGTATGCGATAAGTACCTATTTTCCCAAAATACTGTAACTTGCGTTTTCTATTTCTATTTGTATAGTGTTTTTAATTCTTCTTTTTGTTCTCTGTTCAAGTAATGTTTCTCACTTAGTTCGGTTCTTCTCTTGATTATTGTTTTTATTTGTCGGGTAATAAAATGGCAGTACGATTGTAAGAGCAACCTTGACTGTGCGGCATACTATTGATGTTGCTAGTTTTTATTTTCCGGTAGGCTAACTCTATATCATCCTCTTCTGTAGGGCAAATATGGTTAAATTGTTGCTCTGGACTTTCCAAAAATTTATGTCTTTTTTTGTCTTGAGTTGATGTACAACTTTAATAAAATTTAATCAGTTTCGTTTTATTCCCTCTATTTTAAGTGAGTGAGAGCTACATTTCAATCGTTGGAAAGAACTTCTGTGTTTGTAAGCTTTATTTCAAATTAAATAGAATGTAGTTTATTTGACTTTTCCTCTTTTAGGTAAGAGCCAATTCCATAGCTTGCCATGTTTCTTTTTAAACAAACTGTTTATAATATTGTAAGATTATTTTCCTCCTCTCTCCTCTTTTATCTCTTGTTCCAAAACATGTGAGTCCCCACTTCCCTTACTGCCTGTTTATTTAGTTTACGTTGGCCTATATAAAATCAAACTCTTATTGTTCTTTTAATTCTCGGTAATAAGAAAATATGTTTTCCTTATTTTATATGTCGTGCTTGATGTTGTAGCTTATTTGAAGTCTAGGAGTATTTTATTTGTAGAGAGAGGTCTGAGTGTAGAGCAGATTTGCATGTGGTTATTCGTAAGATATAACGTGATGCTGCTTGTCTGGTTTTTCTTAGGGATTTGATTTGCAGAAAAAGTTGACGCTACGTTGTTCGAGGTATCTGTATTTAAATATGTCTGATAAAAACTATTCCGAATAACAGAGCAGTGGAATGGCCCCGACTTACGAGTTGTAGATCGCGGATTCGAACCCAGCCAGGTGCGTTACTTTATGTAATTTTTTTATCACCACTGCTCTCAAAACGGTGAAAAAAAGGAGAAAATCGAAGACATGTGACATTCACCAACCCGCATTGGGCCCGCGTGGTGGATTATGGCCAACTGCTTCTCCCAGAGAGGAGGCCTGAGTCCCAGCAGTGAGAACATTAAAAGGCTGATTATGTATGTATGTACAAATGTATCCGAGGGTAGATCATGTGAGGAGTCCACACTCCGAATGTTGTAACTACACCTATAATGAAAAATTTCAGGAAATTACATATGAAATGAATTTTTAAATATATTCAACAAGGAAAAAGATAAAGCAACAGTTGAATCGGTAGAAAGGGTTTTGCATGAAAGTGTCCCCACCCACCAACAGACTTGAAACAGGATTTATTAAAGCGACATACCTCAAAAGTATGGGATTTAGGTTTTATTATACATTATATTTTAACCCAAGTATTTTAGACCTTTAATATACTCATATTATGTCATACATTTTTTAATGCGGCTTGGCGGGCCCTACAAAATTCTATAAAAATATTTGACAAAGGGCATTAGGCAAAACTGTCTCCAAAAATGACTCAACCACAAAAGCAACAACAACAGATGGCATTTGAAGTGTCTAGTTGAATAAAGTTTTTTTTTTTATGGCGACATACCTCAAAAGCACACACACATTGGGGTTCAGGTTTAACCTAACCTAACCTAATCTAACCTGACCTAACCTAAGTTGTGCGCATAGTAAAGATGGAATGCATGTCAGTTTGTTTATCCCTCTCCACAAAAGACAAAACAGCTGATAAAAAAAAACTTCTTGATAATAATACGTTTATGTTTCCATACAAAGACTTTTACTACTAGTCATCTATTACAATATGATCAAGCATTTGTGCTGGTGCATTAAAATCAATGTGTTTCAGTAACCCCATGTGGCATACAATGGATATATACAACTTAGGTTAGGTCAGGTTTGGATAGGTTAGGTTAACATAAAAATTGTTTATAAAACCTAAAACCCATGCTTTTGAGATATGTCGCCATAGTAAAAATACTCTATTTAACTAAACGCTTTAGATGACACCTGTCTCAAGTCTGTTGGAGAGTGAGAACGGTGCCCATACAAAATCCGGCATCCTCTATATTTAAATACCTATGTTAATAATTAAATACACACAAAGTACCGCTGCCATAAAACTTGAAATGTTTAGTCCTAAATTCGAAATTCTCAAGGGAGTCAAACAGGGTGACCCGCTATCTCCAAAATTGTTCACAAGCACTCTTGAAGAAGTCTTCAAGACGTTGGCAGACAAATGGGAAGAGCGCGGTATTGCCATTGGCGAAGCGAGATTGACCAATCTACGCTTCGCGGATGACATTGTCCTCTTTTCTCCCTCAGCCGCTGGACTTGAGCAAATGCTACACCTTAGCGACGCAAGCCTTAAGGATGGACTCAAGATGAACAAGTCGAAGACTAAGATCATGTTGCTTTTAGAACCACCAGAGAACATACAATATGTCCAGGAATATCTGTACTTGGGCCAAGTGATTTCTTTCCAGGCAAGGCAAGACAAGGAAATAACACGCCGAACAGAAAATGCCTGGAAGAGTTACTGGTCCATGAAAGAACTATTCAAAGGCACCTTGCCTATGTCACTCAAGTGAAAGCTAATGGATATGTGTATTCTCCCCATTCTGACCTATGGTGCACAGACTCCCATCAAACATTTTGGCGCTAAGAGCAACCTTTTTTTAGCTCCCATTGGATTATAAATTATATAAAAGGGCTCCAATTGTAACTTTCGATTCTACTGTGGTGTTAAGGATAAATAATTAAACCTTCAAGAGGAATAACAGTTAAAAATAAAAAAATGTACAACTTAAAAGGCGGTTGCATAGAGTTGGTGGAAACCATTGTATAGCTCATTCTTATAACTTTAAGAAGCTTCAAACACTAAAAGCAATTGTAAAGTGTTTTCTTACTCCTACTAACGACTGATGTCTTTAATCAGAGTTAGTTAGATTCTTTGTAACACTTAGGGACTACTGTAACAGCTTAAAGAAGCGTAAAACACTATAAGTAATTGTAAGGTGTCAACTAACACTTACTATTCGCTCATATTCTTAAATAGAGCCAGTGAGATACTGTACCACTTAACGAGATCTATCGAACCATAAGAGCTGACAAAAAAGCTATTAGTGTCATACAAATGTTGATAACAAATTTTGTAGAGCTAGAGAAAGAGTCAGAAATCACCTTTAAACAATGATTGATTATATAAAAGGGTTACTAGGTCAACCTTAGGTACTACAATGGTTTTTTATAAATACTTCTCTAGAGCGGTAAACAATACGTGCATAGATTATATTCTTGTGTATTCTCTTGATTATTTACTTTACGTTGAGTTATAGAATTTTATATCACCTAAATATAGAACATAGAACCATTATGCAAACTCAACCTAAAAATTGTTGTCTTTTCACTTTTAGAACCATATTGTAGAACTGCAAGGGACATAGAAGTGCTAACAATCGGTCTTTAAGCACTGTGCTGGGAATAACAGAGTTATTTGGATCCTTAAGCAATTTAGAATTGACGCCATTAAATAAATAGTTAACCTATAACATTTTAAAAGGAAAACACTTTTTCTAATCAATATTACCCCACTTATTTACTGTATAATTGTCAGATTTTCATTAATATACTATTTGAAAGTATTAAGAACTATTATTCAACATAATTGATATGAAAAAAATATTTAGGTAGTAATTTTTTTCTACATAATTATAATCATCAAAAGCAGTTTAATTTTGAGGCGCTTCAAAATTGAGATGAAAACATATATAAGTTGTTAAGAAAAACTTACCATCGCAGTAACTTTTGATAATTATAACACCCAAAATCTAAAACAAAAATATTAACTTACCTATTTTATTAAATGTTTAGTCATTTCAAACACGAGAAGACTCTTTATTAGAGCATTTTTTTAGAGCAAAACAAGTATCTGATAACTACACTCACCGATGCAAAAGATACCATTTTCTACCGCTTATCCAGAGACGTGATATTAATGATGTTTGCTACTTGATTAATATTGCAAATGGTTCAATTGACTGTCCTGAGCTTGTATCAAAATTGTTTATACGCACTAATCAGATGGGACTGCGACAACGACCACTTCTGCATGTACCTAGTGCAAACACTAATTATAGGCGTAATGCATTTTTTCTGAGAGCCAGTCGCAGTTTTAATAAGATTTCATGTGAACCCGGCATTGACCTCTTTTACACGAAAGCGAGCACAGTTAGGAAGCACTTAGCAAAGTCATTTTTTTAATAACCAGCACCTATTTGCACGTAAAACATATTAATATTGTTTTTTTTTTTTAAATTATTGGGAGTTAACCAACTCTGTGTCAGCATTGTGGGACCAACATTGGTTTCTTTTTTTTCGTTATTATAACTACCTACATGTGGAAGCTTGTAATTAGCAATTTAATTACCTACTATTGTCACTATGTTGTTATTAGTCTGTAAGCTTTCCTAAAAATGTGAAAAATAAAATAAAATAAAATAAAAAATTTATACCACTCAATCGGAGATGAATATGTGACTATGCGTGTTGCTAAATATTTTAACACTATTGACGGTAACAAAAGCTTAAAAAATATGAAAAGTGTTGAAAAGGTTGGCGCTTTGGGTAATATTCATTGCTACTAAATACCTACAATATATTCTCAAGGTATATATTGTATCGAAAAAGCACTAATATGGTAGGTACTAAAAAAGTTATTAGAGTGGATTTTACAATTATATTACTACCTTAGCTTGCAGGTGTAACCTGCGAATAGCTTGCAATACACTTAAAGCAGTAAGCACTGCTTCAATAGCACTATTCTAGCTCTTTATTGTCACTCATTTATCTCTACTCTATAACAATTAAGTCACTTTAAGCTCTAAAATTGTGAGCCCAAATCAGGGTTATATCACAGTTAAAACGCGCTATATCACCAAATAATAGTGCCTATATAAAACCCTAGGTTATAAAAATCACTTAAACAGCTCACGTAGCGCTAATTCTTAACACCAAAATGTTAGTTGTGGTCTTTGACTAACATCCAAAGGTCCAAACTTAAGGTTTGCCAACGTGCTATGGAGCGCAGCATACTAGGTGTTAAAATAACGGATCGCGTTCGAAACACTACACTGCGCTCCAAAACGCAAATCGTTGACGTAGTTCAGAAGGCTGTCCAACTTAAGTGGGACTGGGCTGGACATGTCTGCCGCATGCCTATCGAGCGGTGGGCCAGTAAAACGCAAAATTGGTGCCCTGAAATCGCACGACGGGGCCGCGGCAGACCAAGAAGGAGATGGCGGGACGACTTGGATGTCTTCCTTGGGAATTGGAAAGAGGTGGCTCAAAACCGGGAACATTGGAAGGAGTGGAGGGAGGCGTTTGCCCAGCAGTGGGACAGTATGGGCTAGATATAATAATAAATAATAATAATAATTAAATGGTATTTTTATATAGGTATATGTAAAAGAACTCCAGTAGTGATCCCCTTAGAAAGGATCACAAAAAAAAAAGAAAAATAATATGATACCAACAAAATACTGAATGCCATCAAATACATAACTTGTAAAAAAACTTGTTACGGTAGAGCTGAGTTTGAGCTCAGCTCTACCGTAACAAGTTGTGAGATCCATGTAATATCAAGTCATATTTTTTATTTGATTTTGATCGACTCGTGGACCTAGTTTTTGGAATTAGTTTTTTGGGGGGACGCGTACTACTAAAAAGAGGTTCCTACGCATTCCAACCACATAGCATATTTCACCTCAATACTGCAATCCTTAAACAGTTTATTCCAAAAAGTTGTATACCTGATTTACTCAAAGGTTTTTATTTGTGTTGACACCAAAGATTTTATGTATTCTAGTACAGGATATTATATAAAATCTTTGGTTGACACTGATATAATTACTCCTTTTTAGGGTTCCGTAGTCAACTAGGAACCCTTATAGTTTCGCCATGTCTGTCTGTCCGTCTGTCTGTCTGTCTGTCCGTCCTCGCTTAATCTCTGTGACCGTTAGCACTAGAAAGCTGAAATTTGGTACCAATATGTATATCAATCACGCCGACAAAGTGGTAAAATAAAAATTGGAAAAAAATGTTTTATTAGGGTAGCCCCCCTATATGTAAAGTGAGAAGTGATTTTTTTTTTAATTTCAACCCTAACGTGTGATATATTGTTGGATAGGTATTTAAAAATGAATAGGGGTTTACTAAAATCATTTTTTGATAATGTCAATAATTTCGGAAATAATCGCTCCAAAAGTAAAAAACAATGTGTCCCCCCCTTTTGAACCATAAGTTTAGAAAATATGAAAAAAATCTGAAAAGTAGAACTTTATAAGGACTTTCTAGGAAAATTATTTTAAACTTGATGGAAAGAACAGTTTTTGTACAAAAAAGACAAAAGGGTTCTACAAAATAATTTCTGGACTAAGTTTGTAGTATAATCGTATATGCAAGCATTTTTTTAAACTCATACGTGGTACACTTATTGTGACGGACGGGAAACTACGGAACCCTACACTGAGCGTGGCCCGACACGCTCTTGGCCGGTTTTTTACTTTATGATCAGACGTAGAAATGTGCTTGTTGGGATTTGAGTACAAACGGGAATTTATTTGATATTAGACTTTAAAATAGATTTTCCGTTTTATGTATCTAGTTACAGTAGCGTCTAGCCTAATAAAGAAATCATAAAATCAAGCTTACTGGGGCCAGGGTTATCAGAAAGGGAAGCTCGGTCCCGTTATGAAAGACAAGAAGAAACGTAGTCGACAAGAGTCTGACACTATCTTCCGCTCCGCCCTAGGGCAAGGATGTCATTTGGATGATATTTACCAACCAAAAAAAAACCCGCATAATGTAGTAAATGCAGTGAAACATGTTATTAATTGCATATTTCAATGTGTAATGTATTTACATATAAATCTGGATTGTGCAAATTGGTTATAAAGAGAAAAAGACAGTGATTTTTTGATATATCGCACGCATACCTCATATCACTCGTCTCTTATTCTTAGTTTTTAACCGACTTCCAAAAAAAGGAGGAGGTTCTGAATTCGGTTATACTTTATATTACTTTTTTATGTTTGTTACCTCAGAGCTCCGTCGTTTATGGACCAATTTGCAATTTTTTTTTTCCCGTTGTTTTCAAAATACAGTTCTGATGATGAGATCCATGCGGAATCGAGGGAACTCCTCAAACATTATAGGCAACTATGTAGTCATTTTGGTATTTTCATTGAAGACTATGCATTTACAGTCAAAAAGTGACACTTGATGAAGTGGAACTGGTGAAGAAGACCAGAAATGGCCAACAGAACTTCATACTCAAACAGGTATCACAATGAATATAGCCTATGAGAAAACAAATAAATGAATAGTTCTGAATAATGTTGAAAATGGTATCATCGAAGTGATCTGATGATGATAATGGAGTCGGAAGATAGGCAACCGGAACTTCGTAATTAATCAATGTATCCGTAGCCGTGTTTGGGCTTATTAGAATTATCATGAGATGCACTTTTGCTATAAAGTGCTATCAAACTTATCTGATGATTGAGCTGGAAAGTAGAAGGTGGACACGGGGACTTCATAATAAAAGAATGTATCCTAACATGGCTTGGGTTGATTGGAATTGTCATGAGAAAAAGGTAGTCTGGCAACAAGTGTATCGCAACTAAAAACTGTGAAATAAAAAACTTTTTACAATCATAAAAAATAACCTACATCATTAAAAAAATACACTGAAACGATCAAATTAACTTTAATTTTGGAAGTTGGTGTTATATAACAAACAGACACTACTGAGAAACACCGACACGAACCACCAAAACGTGTCACGACACTACAGGGGTCAGTAACATTCCACGTCACTTGCTAATATTACGAAATATTGTAGTATTCTTTATACTCACAAGTATTTCTACATTACTTCAAAATCATTTCCATTCCTTTTTTATACTATTGTATTGTTTCTCGTTAGCTTTTACTAAATTTTATAATTTTTATTTAATTCTTTTATTATAAGCCTTACTAGCACAGAACACAAACACACCTACTAAGACAACTGGACGGAGTCACGACAAGCCACGAAGGAGATGGACAGACTAATTGGACAGGTTTCATCCAAACTGACTAAAAAGTGTTCGAGTGTAGTGTAAAGATGAAAAAAATAGTTTTGTTAACATGTAAGAATGAGTTCAAAATTAAATTACCTACTCAGATTGGGATAGAGCAGGTCTTGATTAAAAATGAGCTCGTTTATTTGAGAGTTCTGACCTAAGATGACTGGTTTTAATTACGATCTTATGTAAAGAATGCTAGTGGAGGGGGCTATGAAGTTGGAACATTCAGTAAAATAGTAATTGTTCATTCATTACCGGCCTCTTAGCAAAAAGAAAATTGGAGTTTGGAGGATTCAGAATAGATTAGGGATAGGGTTTTGGAACACTGACAGATAACCGTTGGAAACATGTCATAGTGAGCCGATCTTGCGTTACAATGAGCTTGTTCATAGAATACAACGTACATTAATAAAAAATTACCGTTGCAAAAATTTTAAAAACATTTCACAGAATTACTCATCGATTTATATTATTATTTTGTCTACGATTTTCTAAATGATAGCTTTTTGTAAAATCTTCCATCTCCTCTAGTTCGTATTACATTTGCTTGCTATATACCGTCAATCAGAGACACAATAGAAAAAAAATGACAACGCGAACGCATTTGCTTAGAGTTTTATGAATTAAGGAAGAATGTACATGGATCCAATTTTTAACCGACTTCGAAAAGGAGGAGGTTCTATTGTTATTTTTTTATGTATGTTTTTTATGTAGGCGATGATTGACTGAAAGAAAAGGGGGGGAGGATGTATCAAAACGATCGGGTGATGAAGCCGTAAGGTAAATTAATGTAACGTAACCGTGTTTGGGATTATTAGAATCCCTATGAGATGCTATTAAAGGTATTAAGTTTGGCTAAGACGTACTTTTTAGTGGTGGTACCATAAGTAAAAAGTGAAAAATAAAAAAAACTTTTTACAAAAAAAAAAAAAATCAACTGACTTCAATGTAAAAAAACACTGAAAAGTAAAAAAATAACTATAACTTCGTTATTTAACACCGACTTCCGAAATTGTTTTATAGTTATTTTTTTTCTTTTCAGTGTTTTTTTACATTGAAGTCGGTTGAATTTTTTTTTGTAAAAAGTTTTTACATTGTAACAACTTATTTTATGTACCTGCACGTACATCTTTTATACTTATAATAAATCTGTAGAAGTGAAAATTCTGTACATTGAAAATATCAAAAAAATAAATATCAGGGGGTGTTAATAGACCGACACCAAACCCAAAAATGTGATTAAAAAAAATTTTGTCTGTCTGTCTGTCTGTTTGTTCAGGCATCACGCAAAAACTACTGGTTCGATTAAGATGAAACTTGGTATAATTATTCTTTAATATCCTGGGCACCCCACTGGGTACTTTTTATCCTGGAAAAGTATATACAATAAAAAACAAACTTAATTTTGCGGTTCGATCCCTAGACCCGATTACTGTACCAACTGCAAATAATAAGTTTGTCGTAGGTTACGTCACCCGCAGTGGAGTTCACTAAGGGGAGTTCACTAACCCCCCCAGAAAGGGGAACCGTGTTACCCCGAATTTAACGCGAGCGAAGCCGCGGGCAAAAGCTAGTTCTCAAATAAAAACATTTTATTCTATTATATTGAAAACAGAAGGAATGTAAATAGAACCGACATAGTTACTGATACTGATACTCTACATAAATGAAAGTTAGGTTAATAAGTATTTATGTTCTTTTCCTTATTCTGATAATATTATCCTTGATCACAAAAATGAATATATTTTTTGGTCATTAATAACTTGATGAATATTCTGTCATGTTGTTATAGTGACCTTACCTAAGTCTGTTCATAACTTCTGTCAAAAACTTTAATGTGCGTACAGCTAAGGAGTGACATTCCCTGTCGGACTTTGTGTTTCCTGATCTCCACAACCTGGGGATATTTAAGTCAACAGCGAATAGGTTGCCATAGGTCGACCGCGTGGTCGCTTTCTATCAGGTGAGATGGTAGTCAAGCACGAATCTATTAATAATAAAAAAAATGTTATTAATGATACACGTTTTCACAATAATTTAAAAATATATAATTATGAAATGAAAGACATGATGGCCATTTCCTGGTCTTTTATGTTTATGCCGGTCGACGGTCTCCTGAAATCACTGGAGTACTCCTTGGATCGAAGATAAAGATATTCCTACTGTTCTAGCAGTGACGTCTATCTTGGACTATGGTAAAAATTCGTGTTTATTATTCAGGTGTTAGCGACATAACGTCCCACTGAAAACTGTGATTGATCCAAGACAAAGTTTGGAGTAAAAGAATAAATAGATTCTTATCCTTTTTTAGAAATTTGTTATTTTTTTATAATTTGGGTAATGTTTGCGTACATTAATCATCTTCTGAGATTTACAATAAGCTTTACTAATAATTATGTTTATAACATAATATGTATACGAGCAATCCATAACTTAGATATTATCGCAGTTTTCTTGTGCGACACGTTTATTTTTGCGGCCTAGTTTATTTTATGCACAATATTATTTTATATTTAACATCATTGCTAATTAGCAAGTCCTCGTCGTTCGTTTTCCTTTTCTAATCAACGGGTTAATCCACAATAAATATTGAAAATAATTTACCTTTTGCTATATTTTTCACTAATTAATGATTCTCTCATATTTAAATTAATTAACAAATGACCATTTTTAGGGTTCTGAAGTCAAATGACAACAAAACGAAACCCATAAGGATTCATTATGTCTGTTTGTCAGTCCGTTCGTATGTCACAGCCGCTTTTTTCCGAAACTATAAGAACTGTGCTGTTGAAGTATTCTGTGAACCGCATTAAGATTTTCACATAAAAATAGAAAAATACATTTTTTTTGCAATCATACTCAAAACCCATACGTGTGGGTATGTGGGGTCTTCAAAAATGATATTGAGGTTTCTAATCATTTTTTTTTAATGGTAAAATGTGTGTGTCCCAGTAATTTATAAAATAAAAGAATGATAAAACTAAAAAAAAAAATGTATGTAATTACATTACTTTCATTACTACGTTAGCTGCGTGGAACCTCATTTCACTTCCTTCTCCTCTCCTCCCGTTCACTCGTATGAAAATGAAAAGGACTTTTAGGCAAGCGTGCTTCATCGTCGACCACATCATCGTTTACCATCTGGGCCCCAAGTCTGCTATTTTTATAAATTCGTCATTCCAACACGATCCCATTGTCATTTTGCTAAAAGTTTGTAATCTGCTAATTCATAATGATCGATCATTGATCGGTCAATGGTCTTGTAATAGAATTGTGGTAGAATGATAATCTTGAGCATATTAAAACCAATAACTGCACAATAACGTTCTAATGGTAAAACACTGATCAAATAAACTGTCAAAGTTTTAGCAGATTACCGCAAACGTCAAATATTAATTTGTCAATATGTACGAGATTACCATTCTATGCCACTTTTTTCAATGGAGTGTCAGTGGTTGACCATTGGAAAGTCATAATGACGCCATTATATTAGTAGATTACCAAACTTGTCAAAATCGACAATTATGACATCATGATAGACCATTCTGACACTATTGTAATAGCAGACTTGAGGCCCAGGTGAGATGATGGTCAAACGCAAGCCTATCATTAAAAAAGACGTGTGGCACTCGGGGACTGCCGCGGTAAAGCTATTGCATAGCATTTTTATCAACTTATGCAATTATAATTATTTATTTATTTTATTTATGCAGTATTTTTATTCCTTTGTTTTTTTTTTTACGTTATTTTCGTTACGGAATTTCTGGATTCGGTCTCCACGCTCAAGGACCGCGATAGAAGCTATGCAATAGCTTAAAAAAAAACAATAATTATAATAAAACATAGATCAAAGTTACAATGAACTACAAGAACTTTTATATTATGTTACTTGCTGCTACGGAACCCTTCCCGACTCGCACTTGGCAGCTTTTTACCTCTTGTAATCATGATTAAACCATACGGGTCCCCTTTACCAGAAGAGTTCTAACAAACAGGTAAATGCCAGCCACCTATATGTATAGCTACGTTTAACACAACTCCATCACTCTTCTTTCGTATTCATCGAGCGTTACATGTAATAGTACCACAAGATGTATGGCACGTGTGTGTTAGCGTTGTTGGTGTTACTCGTGAGTTCGGCGCGTTCTTTCTCCTGGGGTGAGTGCCAGAGTCGTGAACGATACCTAGTATTACTCTTTTTGTTTAATTGTCGACCACATTACAACTTTATTAAGAGCGTTCACTACAAATTACGTGGTATTTGGCTCAAAACCATGATTTTAAAACCCGTTTATATCCATGAATGATTTATTGTATACTAGCTGTCCGCCCGCGACTTCGTCCGCGTGTACTTCGGTTATCGCACTCTAAACGTGTTTTCCCGTAGGAATAAGATGTTTTTCCGGGATAAAAAGTAGCCTATGTTCTTTTTCATGTTAAAGGCTATACGCATGCCAAATTTCATCCAAATCCATTCAGCTGTTTTTGCGTGATTAAGTAACAAACACCCAAACATCCACACTTTCACATTTATAATATTAGTTAGAATAAACATGAATGTGATTTACCAATAACGTTAGGAAATATTCTTGTCTAAATAGTTAGATAGGATTTTATTTCAATTAAGAGCACGCTTTTATACTATGTTCACATAATTATGTAATTTTTTTTCAATTTCGAAGCTTGAGAACTTCTAAAGTCCTAATAGAATTAATAACCAAAAAATACAAACCAGTGGCTAGAATACTCAATAAAATAGTTATAGAAAAACATTTGTGGATTTAGTTTACTAATTACGAAAATTAAATTAAAAACAAAATCAAATTATTAAGAAATTATAGGTAAATAAAATAATCGGTGTAAATTGGAACTGCAATTTTTTTAATTTACACTTTTTAGTTATGGTACCACCACTAAAAAGTACCTCTCAACCAAACTTAAAACCCAACTAACATTTTGGTGTTAAGAATTAGTGCTACGTGAGCTGTTTAAGAGATTTTTTATAACCTAGGGTCTTATACAGGCACTATTATTTGGTGATATAGCGCGTTTTAACTGTCTTATAACCCTGATTTGGGCCCACGATTTTAGAGCTTAAAGTGACTTAATTGTTATAGAGTAGAGATAAATGAGTGACAATAAAGAGCTAGAATAGTGCTATTGAAGCAGTGCTTACTGCTTTAAGTGTATTGTAAGCTATACGCAGGTTACTCCTGCAAGCTAAGGTAGTAATATAGTTGTAAAATCCACTCTAATAACTCTTTTAGTACCATATTAGTGCTTCTTCGATACAATATATACCCTGAGAATATATTGTAGGTATTTAGTAGCAATGAATATTACCCAAAGCGCCAACCTTTTCACCACTTTTCAGAATTTTTAAGCTTTTGTTACTGTCAATAGTGTTAAAATATTTAGCAATACGCATAGTCACAAATTCATCTCCGATTTAGTGGTATAAAGAGTCTTCTAGTGTTTGAAATAACTATATATTTAATAAAATAGGTAAGTTAATATTTTTTTTTTAGATTTTGTGTGTTATAATTATTAAAAGTTACTGCGATGGTAAGTTTTTCGCGCCTCAAAATTAAACTGCTTTTAATGATAAAATGTAGAAAAAAATTACTACCTCACTATTTTTTTCATATCAATTATGTTGAATAATAGTTCTTAATACTTTCAAATAGTATATTAATGAAAATCTGACAATAATATAGTAAATAAGTGGGGTAATATTGATTAGAAAAAGTGTTTTCCTTTTAAAATGTTATAGGTTAACTATTTATTTAATGGCGTCAATTCTAAATTGCTTAAGGATCCTAATAACTCTGTTATTCCCGGCACAGTGCTTAAAGACCGATTGTTAGCACTTCTATGTCCCTTGCAGTTCTACAATATGGTTCTAAAAGTGAAAAGACAACATTTTTAACACGCTTATATTAGCTTCACCTGTATGTTTGTAACCAACGCCTTTGAGCTCGATTTTGACCTGCTTTGGGCGATCAGATTTTCTTCAAACTTTGCACACCCATCAAAGACTGATGACAATACAATAATTCGTTTTTTTTTTATTGAAAAATAAAAATATAGTTTAAAAAACTAAAAAACACGCTTTCATAGCATATCAAACTAAAAAGTGTAAAATAATTTTCAATATAGGTAGAAATTAATAATAATGAACGAAAAATATTAATATCATTGTGAAAAAAGCGTGGGGCGTTTTGTGCCATATTTTTCGTAAATCGAAAAATTGAAAATTATTTTAGGTTGAGTTTACATAATGGTTCTATGTTCTATATTTAGGTGATATAAAATTCTATAACTCAACCAAAAGTAAATAATCAAGAGAATACAAGAATATAATCTATGCACGTATTGTTTACCGCTATATAAAAAAGCATTTATAAAAACCATTGTAGTACCCAAGGTTTACCTAGTAATCCTTTTATATAATCAATAATTGTTTAAAGGTGATTTCTGACTCTTGCGGCATCTAGCTCTACAGAATTTGTAATCAACACTTGTATGACACTAATAGCTTTTTTGTCAGCACTTATGCTTCGATAGATCTCGTTAAGTGGTACTAAGTATTTCACTGGCTCTATTTAAGAACATTAGCTAATAGTAAGTGTTAGTTGACACCTTACAATTACTTATAGTGTTTTACGCTTCTTTAAACTGTTACAGTAGTCCCTAAGTGTTACAAAGAATCTAACTAACTCTGATTAAAGACATCAGTCGTTAGTAGGAGTTAGAAAACACTTTACAATTGCTTTTAGTGTTTGAAGCTTCTTAAAGTTATAAGAATGAGCTATACACTGGTTCCCACCAACTCTATGCTACCGCCTTAAGTTGCATATTTTTTATTTTTAACTGTTATTCCTCTTGAAGGTTTAATTATTTATCCTTAACACCACAGTAGAATCGAATGTTACAATCGGAGCTCTTATATATAATTTATAATCATATGGGAGCTAAAAAAAGTTTGCTCTTAGCGCCAAAATGTTTGTTGGGAAACACCTTATAGCCAGAGAGCATCTCATAATGATTCTGATAATCCCAAACACGGCTAGATTACATTAATTTACCATCTGGTTTCATCATCAGATCAGTCCGATACATCCCCTCCCCATTTCTCTTCAGCCAGTCACTGACTACACGTAATAAACAAAGCAATTTTACTTCTGCTGTGATCCTATGAGGAGTTCTGTTCCATATCTTCAAAGTTCATGATCAGATCGTAACAATATTTCAATAAGACTAATTTGAAAGCATAACCTTTCTAACAAAAAAAGAATTTTCAAAATCGGTCCACAAATTACCGAGAAATCGGCGAACATACATAAAAAAAGGCGGTTAAAATTCTCAATCTCAAAAACTACTAAACCGATTTTGATGAAACTTACAGTGTTCCCTAAGTTGAACAATACCTAGTACAACAAAAAAAGAATTACTTAAATCGGAGTCATCGGACTTGTAGTTCCGGAGATATACGAACACAAACATAAAAACATACCTATAACCTCCTTTTTTTTGAAGTCGGTTAATAATCTAAGCCTAAATCATTCTATTCAATATGGGTCGCAAAATTATTTCAATGCCATAGTTTTTTTCTTCTTCTTCTTCTCGACTCGACAGTTTTCTTTTTCTCAAAGTTTGGGCCCAGTATGTTGCCACGTTTATAGCGCCATCAGTGGCGTCTTTTAGATTCTCCAAAGTACGATCTTAGGACACTTTGGACACTCTAATAAGTGTGCTTTTGTCTAGTTAGGAGCACCGCACTCGCACTAGGTATCGGAGGGGTCCATAATACCTTATTTTGCCAGGATATGTTTGCAACGGCCTACTTGGGTGCGCAACCTATTGATAGCTTTCCACATAGGCCACAGCAGATCGCTTCCGGGTGGCAGATGTTCCAGGGGTTGAACGAAGTCGGGCGGTGGTAAGTGGCGTTCCTCCAACAATATACATCTCACTGTGGATGGTCGGTTCCGAATGACCTGTGTGCAGCGGAGAAAGCTATTCTGACTTCTAAGTCTGATGCTATATAATTGAATCGCTTAAAAACTTTTTCTTTTCAATTTCTATAATTTTTAATGTTGACTTTTGGTCAGAGAAAGGCCATGACAGCCGCATCGTAACCTAATACAAGTAAAGCTTGGAACACTATTTTATTATCAAAGATAGCAGCACTAGAGACAGACTCCGATAATGTAATAAATAGTAATAATAAAATAGCCTTTTATTTCTTAACTGTAGGATACAATATTCTTTGTGTGGCTGTTATAGAATGCGCCTCCGTTCGGTGTGCCTTTTAGCATAGGCCTCCTCTAACTGCCTCCACTGAACTCAATCCATTGTCACCCTTGTCTAATATGGACCCAAGGTCAGGTGGATATCGTCTTCCCATCGTCTTGTTGGGCGACCTGTTTTCTGACAATCTCTTGCGTACCACAGGGTCACTTGCTTGCTCCATTTGTTAGCCGTGCAGCGAATCATGTGACCCATCCAGCCCCATTTTAGATGGTCAATTCTGGTCAGGATGTCTGAATCTTTAATTCTTTTCCTTATTTCCACATTACTAATTCTATCCCTGAGTTTTATTCCTAACGTACTTCTCTCCATCGCTCGTTGGCATTATGCAAGTTTCTCGCGATGTTCTTGGTTGAGAGACCATGTCTCATAGCCATATGTAATGCAAAGAAGTATGCTGGTGTTAAAAGTTTTTTCTTGATAGCAATGTTCAGCTCTTTACTATTCATTATTTCTTTCAGAGACCAGTATGGTTTCCAATCACAGGCTATTCTTTTGTTAATTTCCTTAGTCGTTTGCTCTTTAGGGCCCAAGAATACATACTCTTGTCTACTCTCCACATAAGCAGTGGTGGCCGAGTGGTAACGGCCCCGACTTATGATTTGTAGGTCGCGGCTTCGATCCCAACTAGGCGCATTACTTTGTGTAATTTATTTCATCACGGTGAAGGAAAACATCGTAAGGAAACCGGCATGTCCTAAAACCAAAAATTCGAAGACATGTGATATTCACCAACACGCACCGGGCCTGCGTGGTGGCTTACAGCCCATTCTCTCTCCTAGTGAGGAGGCCCGAGTCCCAACAGTGGGAACATTAAAAAGGCTGATGATGATGATACATACTCTTGCACATATTCAAATGTTTTTCCATCCAATTTTATGGCAACTCCTTCAGAGTTAGTCATCAGTTTTGTCTTAATGTCGTTCATTTTTAGACCTACTTCCTTACTTTCAATAAATAGATAAATTCTTTATTGTACACCAAAAATAAAACAATGACTTATGAAACTTAAAATTAATAGGGTGTCACAATGGGCGGTCTTATCGCTAAAAGTGATTTTTAGTGAGGTTTGCTAGCGTTTGTACAATTGTTTGTTGTTTGTTTGGGTCTACTTCCAGCAAAATGAGGTGATCAGCAAACCTCAGATGGTTCAAGAGGCTGCCTCTGATATTGAGGCCATATTCATCCCAGTTAAGTTTTCTGAAAATATTTTCCAGCACAGCTGTGAATAGTTTGGAGGACAGAGGATTACCTTGTCTAACACCTTTGTTAATGGGAAAAGGTCCCACTTTCGATTTCAGTTTTATGCGGCTCTTGTTTATACTGTAGACGTTCTTGAGTATTTCTATGTAGACATTGTCCACTCCTTGCTCTTTTAAGGTGCAAAATGCAAATATGGCTAAATGCAATTATGGTTTAGGCTATCAATGCTTTGGAATAATCAATAAAAGCTATGTAAATAGGTTTCTCGTATTCATTGCTTTTTCCAGTATTTGTTTGATTGTGAGAATTTGGTCAATGGTGCTATAGTTTTTTCTGAAGCCTTTTTGTGATTCTTTCTAGAATTACTTTAGCAAACACCTTGTAGACATATGAAATCAGACTAATTGGTCTATAGTAATTGATGACTTCTCTAGGCCCTAACGCCCTATGCAGGAAAATGATGTGGGACTCTCCCCATTGACTTGGTATGGCGCCTGTTTTGAGTATCTTATATACCTTGCTTAGAATTGGAGTCAGTTGTCCCACCATGCCCCTTACCAGCTCGTTTGGTATTTTGTACTTCTGCTGTAAGTATTGGCGGTACTTCATCACATATATGTATAAGGTAGTTTCTCACTGGTTTTTAATTCAAAGTCTTTATCTATATGGGTGTTTTCACCAACAGGGTTTTTAGACGTTCTACGCGTGAAATCACTATGTAAAATATTTATCTGTGACCATTCTATTTTTTTCGTGTAATAAGAAAACTAGCTCATATGAAAGCAGTAGTATAAATATATTTCTCTTAGATATAAATTTAAAAAAAAAAATGTGTTTCACAATAACGGTGGTGTGTCCGTGATTTATTTTTAAGCGCATTTACCTCTTTAAATAGTTGTAATGGCAATTTTAGTACTTCAATTAAACATTATTATATTGGCCAATACATAAAGTAACCATATTTATCACTTCCGATACTTTTCTATCATGCAGACATCAGGACCATTGTGATAAGAAACGTCCACGCCAAAAGTGCAATTTCGGTGTATTTTTTTTAAATCGATCTATAACGTAAACTAGTCTATTTTAATCAAATCAAATCATTTATTTACTCAGAATATGGTACATAATTATGGTCTTGAAATAAATTAATAGTCTCATCACATTCTGCCACGTGTGGCGTGCAAATATTTGGTAGGCAGATAGGTACATAATCACAATCATAAATATGTTTAAGAAAAAAAAATATTTATTAACGAACTATCTCCTTACGCACACGCAGGCCAAGACGTGCTCTTGCGTTCTCGTAGTAGTGACATATCGCATCCTGCCGAGTTTTCACTCCATTACAAAGTACTTTTTTTTTCTGAGAGGGAATACGAATTTATGCAATTTCGATGGGTTACTGTACGAATGATCCAGCTACTATTCCTACTCTTTCTCTGTCCACGCAGTAAGGTTGTGAAACTCACTTCCGCCTAGCATTCGTGATTTGAAAACGATCTCACTCTTTAAGACTAAAGTAAAAGAGCACTATCTTTCCTATCTTGCGTGATAATCATATATATATGCATATTATGTATTTGTTTTTAGTATAAGATATATATAGTTAAGTAAGTATTTATTGGTTTAATTTAAGATTTCACTAACTCTTCTTTACTCATCTCTGCACACTATTGTCTACATCTCTTGTAATTTATCCTTTCGCAGGTCTGCTGGAAGAAATTTCTATTTGAAATAAGCAGTACATTTGTACAAAGTATTCTATTATTATTATCCTCTTCAGTATATTTGTGTGTACATAAATTTTAAAATAAATAAATAAATAAAGAATATTGTTTTTTACGTTACGGTTTTCAAGAATATTATCTGTTATTGGGTACCCTTAGCAATCATACAACACAAGTGATGGAAGCAAAAATAGTTTTGTTATTATTTAATTTTTTCTTCATGTTTCTAATTTCGGTGGTGCAATATCGGTGGTTTCGGTGGTAACTTTATTGCCACCGATAGTAATATTAGAAATTTAGAACACATGAACCTGGTTCATGTGTAATCTCTGGGTAAATATCTTACCAATTGGTTACAAAATCAATCCGACAAACTTTAGTACTAAAAGTAGGTAGTCATCATCGTCATATCATCCAAAAGACGTCCTCTGTTGGACATAGGCTTCCCCCAAGCGTGGCCACAAAGACCTGTCCTATGCGTGACGCATCCATCGGATTTCCGCGACCCTGACTAGGTCATCGGTCCACCTTGTTGGAGGCTTTCCAACGCTGCGTCTTCCAGCACGTAGTTGCCACTCCAGAACCTTTCGTCCCCATCGACCATCTGTTCTGCGTGCAATGTGCTCTGCCCATTGCCACTTAAGTTTGGCGATTCCACGAGCTATGTCGGTAACCTTGGATCTCCTGAGGATATCTTCATTTTTGATGTGATCACGCAAGGAAACTCCGAGCATAGCCCTTTCCAATACTCTTTGGGTGACTTTAAGTCTTCGGATGAGGCCCATTGTAAGCGACCACGTTTCGGCGATCACTGGCAACACGCACTGGTCATAGGCTTTCGTCTTGAGACACTGTGGTATGTTGGACGAAAAGATACCGCGCAGTTTTCCGAACGCTGCCTAGCTGAGTCGGATTCGTCGATTGATCTCTTTCTCGAAGTTAGACTTACCCAACTGGACCGTCTGTCCCAGGTAAACGTAGTTTACCACAACTTCGAGTGTAGAGTCTCCGATCTTGATAGGAGTGGGTGCTACATGGCTGTTTACCATGACTTTGGTTTTGTCCATGTTCATTTTAAGTCCCACTTTTTCGGAAGCTCTACTGAGATCATCACTGAGTTCCTCCGTAGTCTCAGCCATGACTACTATGTCGTCAGTAAACCGAAGGTGAGTGATGTACTCGCCTTTGATAAAAATGCCTAGCCCTTTTCATTCCAGAACCTTCAAGTCAAGTTCACGGCCGCAATGTAGGCGGTCGTGAACAGTTTCGGAGAAATAACGTCTCCCTATCTCACACCCCGCTGCAAGAGGACAGGTTTTGTAGTCGCACTAATATGGTGTCAGACATCATGTTAGACCTCGAAACGGGGTGAGGCAGGGAGACATCATTTCTCCGAAACTGTTGACGGCCGCAATGGAGGATGTCATCAAGTTTACTGATAGACAATCTGGCACCGTTGGAGAGGCTGCAGTTCAGCCCAAGTCTCGATCGAATCAAAGACTTTCTCGTAGTCTACAAACGCTAAGCAGAGAGGCTGATTATACTCCTCAGTCTTCTGTATAACCTGCCACAGTGCATTTATGTGGTCCACGATGCTGAAACCTTTTCCAAGTCCGGCTTGTTCAGGAGGCTGGAAGTCGTAAATGTGCGCGAGACAATTCGAGATGACTTTCGAAAACAGCTTGTAGACATAGCTCAGAAGTGAGATGGACCTGTAGATCTTAAGCAGGGTATTGTCGGCCTTCTTAAAGAAGAGCACCACACCTTTGCTCCATGCCTCGGGCGTTTTTGCCTCGATTATAATAGATTCGAACAACTTTTGAATGGCCTTTAGGACCGGTTTTCTGGTAATTCTGTCCTCGCCCGACGCTTTATTGTTTTTCAGCTGTCTGAAGCAGCTATCCTGATCTCGTAAAGGTTGACGTCAGAGATATCTTCGGGTCAATCTAGCTCTTGGGTCGTTTGATAGATTTGCAGTGGGTTTGGAGATTGACGTGTATAACTGTCTATAAAATGCCTCGATCTTTCCCAGAGGCTCCGATTTGGCGGATATAACTCTGCTATCGTCGGTCTTCAGTTTCGTGAGCAGAGCCCAATAGACAGATCTCGTGCAATGTTGTCGTTTGTTTAATAACTTTCATGAATCATAATGCAATAAAATAAATCCATTTTGGTGTGATATTGCAATTTCAGTGCAAGATTTGCAATTTCGGTGTAAAATTCTCAATTTCAGTGGGTAGGCAATTTCAGTGACCGTCATATTTTCAAAACTACAATAGTTATTTGTTTCCTACAAAAATATCTAGAATACTAATGTGTTCTAGAATAAGACAAGTTTATTTTTTCATCTGAAAACCTACAAATAAAAAATACCACCGAAATTAGCAAAAAATTGAGCCTGCGTGAAATGACCCATATTAGAGTAGAGAGTTCTGTAGATAATATTCTGTAGCAAATTTCTGGATTTCTTACCGTTTTGTCACTTGAATAGATTTGGTACTATTAAGTCTAAAACCTAAACTCCTTGTTCCTTGTCCTGTTTTTTTTAATGTGTCTTCAATTTTTTTAATTTTTTAGACTTCCTGTCTTTTCTCATACTTTCTCGAATCGGTTTGTTAAGGTTGGAGATTCTGTTTAGGTTTTCTTTACTCTTGGTTTTATTTATAATTTTATTAGTGGCTTTTCTTCTTTTAACAGCTCTATAGTTTTGTCACTGAATATGTTATTGCCTTATTTTTGTTATTCTTTTTTTAATTCCTGATAGTTTCTGGTAATAAGTAATCATATTTTTTTCAGACATTCAAGTTTGGAGTTGGTGATTTCATACAATATCACGAGGTCGGACGATTCAGTATAATTCGCGTACTGTTCTGGTAGTAAGGTTGTAGAATTTGCTATGAACTTCCTTGACTTTATTGTTGGATACATCTTTAGGCTTCCCCGAACCATTCGGTGGTTAGTGTTAAAAGGAGGATGCCGGATTTTGTATGGGCACCGTTCTCACCCTCCAACAGACATGAGACAGGTGTCAGTTGAAGCGTCTAGTTAAATAGAGTATTTTTTATTATGGCGACACATCTCGAAAGTATGGGGTTTAGGTTTTAAAAAGCATTATATTTTGACCTAATCTAACCTAACCCAAGTGTTTTGAATCTTAAATATACTCATAATATAGTACTGTCATATATTTTTGAATGTGGCTTTGAGAACTCTATGCGATTCTGCAAAATTATTATTTTATTCTATTCTACTCCCGGAATTTGAAGTTACTATTTCCAAAGATCTTTTAAACTTATAGCTAGTGGACTAGGCAACGTTTCACGAAATGATTTCGTTGAGAGCTGCTTACTTTAAAATTAATTTAATTAGGCTTATTTTTTCATGAAATAAACAATAAGTACCTTAGGTAGGTATTTACTGATTTTTGGAAAAACAAATTACAACTGCTGACATAGATATGTTGAAGAGAAGGAACATCAGGGAAGGCAAGAAGAACAGGCGTTTTCTAAATATAAAATAAAGCTAATTAAGTCCCAAACCAGATCTATCGATTTTTTTTTACGTTAGTAGGTACTCGTAACTCGCCGTCGACGACTTGGGCTCAGCCCGAACGGTTACCGGATGGTTGGACAGTGAGCTAACCATTGCTTGCCGTCTGCAAGCCCGGGCCTGCGGTGGTCGGAAATCGGGTTCGGCATCCCAGTGGCTGGGGCGTAAGGGCCTCTCCTTGGCGCGTGCTCGACTGCACGTGCGGTCTCCTCCTTTGCACGCACTATTAGTTCGTTTTTATTTATTTTATATTCTTCGGAACGGCATAGACTAGCGATGTGCGGCTTGACGTAATGCCTGCCTTTCATTCATTACTAATGAAAGAAACAAACTAAAGGGCCGTCTATGGTTCGACGTATCACGTAGTGCCACTAATAAGGGTTAGACTGTCTTACTCGGAAAGAAAACAAAGTCGAGTCTGAATATCATGTGCTGAATAACGCGTAGTGTAATAGGTCCTTTAACACTACACATAAAACTTAACAATAATTGTATTAATAACAACCGACGAAAACTTTTGTCACCGCCTGTACTCAAGACAGAGATAGCGACACAAAAATGACACCAATGCTAACGTGCGAGCAAGACCTATTACCGCGTACCGAACATTGCCGGACAAACACGAAGCTTTAGGGCCTGCGCTCACTTGAGACAAGACGTTTTTTAGACAGACTTGTCTAAGACGTTTCAGACTTGTCTGAGAACAGAGAGAGAGAAACGGTTTTGTCTAGGACATGGGGCGCTAGGGCTGTTGATAAAATGTCGACTAATCGAAATATGGATTTTTTTTTCATTTATTGTATCAGTTTTATCTAAAAAAAAAAATCGTGAGTCGACTTAAAATCTCATCAATGAGCTGTGCTGCAGTCTCTGCAAAGGTGCCAAATTGACTATCGGTACAACGAAGTGCTGAAGTGTTTGTACGAAAACGCCACCATGTCAGTCCGACTCCAGGACCAGACCTCGAAACCTATCCTCCAGCAGCGAGGTGTGAGGCAGGGACACGTCATCTCTCCGAAACTATTCACGGCCGTAATGGAGGATATCTTCAAAGTTCTGGACTGGAGTGGACTAGGCATTAATGTTAATGGCGAGTACATCACTCACCTTCAGTTTGCCGACGACATAGTCGTCATGGCTGAGACTATGGAGGAGCTCAGCACAATGCTCAATGACCTCAGTTGAACTTCCGAAAGCGTGAGCAAGTCCAATGACCCATAGGTAGTTGTCGGCGTTGCGTACAAACTATCTACAGGTCATTGGACTCATTTAGCTGACGTTTTCTTAAATAAATTAATTTCCTACATGCGTAAATTAATACAAGTGTTGAAAAAAAGGTACTTTATTTTTTAATTTTATCTTATATTTTTTTATATTTTTTATTTATAGCCAATTTATACTTACAGTTTAACACCACACATATAAATTATAGGCACACATTAATAAAATTCAAAAACATTGACATAATAATCATAAAAGTAATAAAAAAGTAATAGTAATTATGAAAACAATGTCATAAAAAATAATAATAATTAGGATTACATTACTTTATTTACATTTTCACTATTATAAATTAATTAATTATCTACACTTATAAACAACTTAATAACTATAATTACAGTAAATTACAAAATAAATAAATAATAAAACCCTACGCTAAAATACACTATCTAAATAGTACAGGATACGGTTAAGAACGACCTTCACCGGTTTGTTTAATGGATGAAACCTATTTTATGATATATTTAGTATATTAAATAATATAACGCGGGTGGGTTGCCTGAGAAATTCCTGGCCAAACAATTTTTTTTTTTTTGTAAAATGCACCGGTGTGTTTAACGAATAAATTTAATACTAACCGAAAGAGTGAAGCCTTTAGAACATAAAAATGTTGGGTTGCCTATTTGTTTCCTGGCATAGCTATGGGTTGCCAGGTATAAACAGGTATGCATAAACAGGTGTGTTTTTTTTATATATACAACAAATTCTATATCAAAATAAACGCTGTTTCGTTACGAATACGATGTTATAGTGTTGTCTGCAAAAAAATCTGGTATGGATAACGGTTGTGCATTTTTATAAAAATAAAATAAATTTTCAATTTTTAATTAATAATAGTCTGGCCAGGAATTTCTTAGGCAACCCACCCGCGTTATATTATTTAATACACTTAATTTATAATAAAATACGTTTCATCCATTAAACAGACCGGTGAAGGTCGTTCTTAATCGGATCTTAGACTAAAAATATGGCGTCAAAAAACTCTTCCACATCGCTGTCGACTGGTAATGTGCCCAAAAGACTGGCGGCATTGCCACGTTGTATGTCAATGCTTATCCTCTGTCCAAGGTAAAAGCCAGCTTTTGGGTCACGCGAAGTGTCAACTACACGTTTCGACAGATCTTTAAACAACTTGTGAGCACTCGGACCCCACGATCCAAGAGTTTCAACCCCAAACGGTTCGAAAACATAACTTCCAACAAGGTTGTTATATTTCCGCCGCTTGAGGTTCTCCGCAGCCGCAGCGGCAGCACCAGCACGACACGACGAGCTAGGAAGATGTGAAGGCGCAAGAGTATCGACACAAGTAGCGTCCCATACTAAAGGCCTTCCAAGCATCTTCCAAGGAAATAACGACATGCCGTCCGGTCTCTTGCCATCGTCGCGTGCCAGGCCATGGGGTTCCAATACGGCTGGAACGCCGGCGGTGACAAGAGCGCGTCTGATGATGTCGTTGATATTCGCGTGTCGCGCTATGCGACCCGCAATACGGCTGCATGACAGACCGTGGTGTCCGAGGCTGTTGACAACTTCGCCGCAGTGACAGCGATGAGGAGAACAGCAGGGAGCGCCTAGACGTAAGGCAACAGCCAGGCGGAAAGTATTATCGTCGAGCAAGGTGCCGATGTTCGACGACGGTAGGGCGTGAAGCCAGAAACCAGACTCCCACTCTCCCACAGCCAGCAGGCGCGCTCGCTCCGCAGGGGCAGTAAATGTTGCAATCAGGTTTTCCTGCACTACTTTGCAGAGCGGCTCATCCCACCGTCTTTGGGATGATGGTACGTCGGGCGGATTAGAATTCGAATAATAAGAATAATAATTAAAATCATGTCTCTTTATAAATCGATAGTGTTTCATGTACCGGATCAACCCTCCGCGGGATTAAAGCTATTAAAATTTAACGGTGTGTATAAACTAGCGAGCCACACAGCTTCGCACGGGGGCAATGCTGATATTAAATAAAGTACAGAATGTCTTTATATACATATAATGTTCACAGCTTTTTAGGGTTTCGTACCTCAAAAGGAAAAATGGAACCCCTATAGGATCATTTTGTTGTCCGTCTGCCTGTCTGTCTGTCTATTTATCTACCTGTCTGTCTGTCAAGGCTCTTTATCTCGGTAACGCAAAGAGGTATTTAAATTAGACTTGAAAAGCATTATGTACACGAGCTCTTTTAAGTCAAGACGCAAAGCTTTCTTATTGGAGAAATGTCTCTATTCCACAGATGATGACATATCCACGATTTGATAATAGGGTATTAATGTGAGACTGAGTAATATTAAATTTAGTAATTGTTTTGTAGTGTTATTGACATTTTTTTATTATGTATCTATGTTTTATTGAATTATGTAGTATGTGTTAGTTTTATAATTATTTTAATTAATGTTTTTTTATACTTTCATTATTATTATTATTATTATTATACATTTATTTATCTCAGGACCATGAGGTCCTGGACCTTTGGAAGGCATACGAGGAGCCGAAACCAACTCGCAGAGGCCCTTTTAGCTGCTTCTAATGGAACGTGGTACCAACCGGCGATTATCCCTGTATGCGTTATGCTACTGCATCCAAGGACAACCCCCGGTTGAAGGGAAACTATTGCAACATGTGAAAAACTAATATAAGGCTATGGTTTTTAGAGTCTTAAGTGGACTGGTTACCAGGAACTATGTTAAGACTATGGCCCCTGCTTAAACAATGTTTTTAATTTCCATCGATAAAAAGGCAAGGGGTGACTTGCACACTCAACAAATGGGCCCCCAAAATGGTCGCTAGCACGAAGTGACGTAGCAACAAGAGGGCAACATATCTTGATTTGCTTGAGGAGTGGAGAGGTATACCACGGCTATCAGGACAATCCCGGAAGTACGGTCAAGATCCCTACCAGCACCTTACTGGATTATACATCCTTCTCCCGAGCGCATTTGCTCTTGCGAATCTCCACTCAAGCCAGCCAATAAAGGCAAGAGAGAGGTGGGAGCTCTGTTCCTCGTCAGTGTTCACTACGACCGGCCAATAAAGGCAAGCCGGAGATGAAGAACAAGAATTCTCCCGGGAGATCGGGTCCGTGGGATCGCTAATGCCCAACAGTTCACCACAAAACTGCCCTGCGGATTGTATCTCTGTTGGTCTGGCCCCTCACCCTAGGCATGTTACGGCTAAGCAAGCGCTACCGACACAGACTTAGGGTTCATTGGAGCGCGCAAGCCCCACCACGACGTCAACGTAGAGATACGGCGATGGGGTTATTATTATTATTATTATACATCTCTATTGCACACCTTAACTTAATAAAGAATAAAATTTAACAAAAATAAGTGTACAATAGGCGGTCTTATTGCACAGGGCAATTTCTACCAGACAACCTTCGTCAACCTTTCATTTATGCAATTCTAACACAATGTAAATTGTTCCTAAAATAAATTGATTGATTGATTGATTAAAATTGAAATTATGACCAAAATTCAAGTTGGCGGTTCCTTAAAGCTGTGAAAAAATGAAACTTCTATGTTAACGAATAAAAGATATGGCCGTTTATGTCGGAAAAACACGTACATTTCGATACTCTCTAAGGAATCAAAATTCATAGGGTACTTCCCGTTGACCCAGAATCCTGAAATTTGGTACAAAGCAAGGTCTTATAGCACAGGTATAGAAATAAATCTGAAACAGAAAATTTGTTATTATTATTTTGAAGATAAGGGGTTATGCATCTCCCGTAGTGTACGGGATGTAGTCACTGCGACCTAAAAGATCTATTGTGACTCGCCACCTCGTTAGAGTAACTCTTTTAACCCGGAGGCTTCCAAAAAATCTAGAATACTCCTAGCTTTTAGAGTTTTAATCTCCTCCGGGCGAATAATGTGTCGGCCCAGATGGACACTACGTTTGTGGATAAGGGGCCCGCATTCACACAAAAGGTGCTTAGGCGTCTCCCTCTCCTGATTACAGTACCGGAAAACATCAGTGTCACTCAGTTTCATGTGAAATTGGTGCCTGTTTAGTTTGCAGTAGCCGGTTAAGGCGCGGGCTATCGCACAGATGTTCGTCCTGCTAAGCTCAAGAAGCTGGGCAGTTCGTTTTTGTGAGTAGCCTTTTATAAGAGATTTGGCGTGTAGCAGTCCTGGTTGTATCTACCAGTGCTTTTTTGAATCGCCAAATAGGTTGTCCTAAGAGGTTTGCATGGCCTGGTTCTTTGAGACACCACAGAAGGGTTCTGGTTCTATCTGATGATCTTGAGCCCCAGTTCTTGCAAGTTCATCGGCTTTTTCGTTGCCATTGATTCCAGAATGACCTGGTACCCATCTCAGAATAACTTTATTCCTTTGCCCCAGGTCATTCAGTTTGTTAACGCAGTCTTTTACCAGTTTCGAATTTATGGTATTCGAGTTCAAGGCGTTAAGAGCAGCCTGGCTATCTGAGTAAATCAGAATTAATTACCGTGATACCGTGCCATGCCGTGTTATGATACCGTGCTGTGACAACAATACAAGCCACCACATCGTCAGCATAGCTACGTATACATCTAAGTCTCTTTTAGAGGCTTCAACCTGCTATTGGTCAACAACGAGTAGCCATAGAAGTGGCGATAAAACGCTTCCTGGTGGGCACCCTTTAGTTGTTTTGAAGCTATTTGTAGTTCCGTGTAAGGTAACACTGATAGATCTGTTGAGGAGCATGAATTCGATCCAGTGAGTAGTTGTTTCGTCAATCCCTTTCGCCTTCATTCCCTTGGAAAGGGCGTCTATGGTGACGTTGTCGAAAGCTCCTTCAATATCAAGGAAAGCACATAGGGCTATCTGTTTATCTTCCAAAGCCCTTTCAGCCCTGTCTGTTGGTTCTAACAGAGCAGTTTCCGTAGATTTTCCTTTTTGGTAAGCATGTTGCTTCGGATGCAGAGGGTTATCCCTTAATGGTCCATCCCTGATGCATTCGTCAATAACCTTTTCCATACTCTTGAGTAAGAAAGAGGTAAGGTTTATTGGTCTGAAGGACTTTGGTTGAGAGTAGTCCTTCTTACCAGCCTTTGGAATAAAACAGACTTTAACCATAGTCCATTTCTTTGGTATATATCCCCAGGCAAAGCTTGCTCTGAAGATTTTGATTAAAATAGGGATGAGTATAGTCTTCCCTTGCTACAGGAAAGCTGGGAAGATACTACTCGATCGAGAATCAGCCGTTATCGCGAACTAACGCTACCAGAGATCTCGGTATTCTTATCGACAATAAGCTCTCCTACGAATGTCATATCGATCATATCGCCAAAACAGCTGCCAAAGCCCTGGGATTCCTTACCCGTAATCCCAGTTCGTTGAAAAATATGAAAACCCTAAAAATACTTACGTCCGCAGTCACCTTGAATACGGTAGTCAAATTTGGAACCCAAATTATGCTGTTCCGGATTGGTACGAATACAATGGAGATTTACGAGGTACTTGGGGTACAAGTTCAAAATCCCGTATATAAGTTACAATGAAAGATGCACTCGACTCCACTTGCTGCCCCTTGTAACTCGCAGAAATATATCTGATATTCGCTTTCCAATCAAAATGGTACGCTCTAATCTATCAAAATTGCCCTGAATGATTGTCAAAGCTATCCCTGAATGTCCCCCCTCGGCACTGTCGGATTAGAAATCTTCTTCACGCTCCTCATTTACGCACAGTCTACCGTAGTAACTCTTACTTGATTCGCGCAGCAAAAGCTTTTAACAATTTAGTCAAAGAACACACCTCAGCTGATCTCTTTACAAGCAGTTTAGCACCCGTAAATATTGTTATGTCCAAAAGCAATGTTTTGTAATTGTATTACGTTATTGTCTTCTATTATTATCTTGCTACGAAACTTTGTATATCTCAATTACTTCCTAACTGTAACTTTCCACAATACTTCCATACTATAATGTGGAGGCTTGTAAATGGCTCATCGTGATCTATTTTAACGTTTATTTTGTATTGTCAGCTGTAAGCCACCCAAATAAAATAAGATATGATCATCACCTGTAGATTTAATCGGCTTGAATGAGAGTCTATATATAGCCCATTCTACCTTGTTCGGTCTAAAATACGCCGCTCTTCTCCAGTCTTCATTTGAAGGCCTGGAGAGACGGATATGAGGAGTATTTTGTACGATGATGTCTAGTGCCATCACCGAGCCAGGGAAATGTATAGACGCCAGAAGTTTCAGGGTTTCTTCCGCTGATACAGTTAAGGCACCGTCTGGTTTCTTTAAGAATTCCAGTTGATTTGTAGGCGATTTGGATAAGACTTTGTGAATTCTGGCTCCTTGAGGGACTTTAGTAATCTCCTCGCAGAACTTCCTCCATGAACGTCTTTTCGCCTTTCGGATTTCCTTGTTATAGGTAGTTAAAGCTTTCCGATACAGATCCCAGTCATCAGTCGATTTAGTCTTAGTAAACAACCTACGTGATTCTTCCCTTAAAACATCGAGCTTTTTGTTCTACCATGTCACTTTTCTATCCCTCACAGTTCTTAAAGGGCAACTCTCTTCGTAAGAGGCTGTAATGTATTCAGTAACTTGAGCAACAGCATAATCCAATGTTTCAGGGGAGCGTATGGTTTTAGGGAAGTCTTGGAGTCTCTCCTGGAGCTTTCATCTGTACAAGTCCCAGTCCGTGGCTTTCGCATCCCTAAAAGTGATGGTTTCGCAAATGTTGGATGTATTCAGTGCGAATTTAATAAGTCGATGATCAGACATAGATGGTTCATCACTGACATGTCAATTGGTTATCAGCCTGGCATTAACATAAGCTGCAATCAGGTCATCGCTGCACAGGCCTTGTATGCATAAGAAATCAATATTATCATTGAAAAGTATACACGCTCTTGGTTTGACTCCACCGATATGGTGATATGTGTGGTGGTGTGACCTTACCTGCAGAGCCCTGTCCAGACACCGTGTTAGTATTAGCCAGCCACGGTTTCTGAATAAGAGCAATGATGATGAAAAAAAAATTCAAGTATGAATAATACTAGATAAAATAAATTTACCGTCTGTCTGTCACTAGATAGTTGAAATTTTCACAAACTACAAACGTTTTTGGGGTTCCGTAGCTAATTGGCAAAAAACAACACGCATTTTTATTGAAAACTTCCTTTTCAATTCACAAAGTATTTTATTTGTTTATTCCCAAAAGTGGGAACATCTTCTTTTAGGGTAAACCAGCCCTATGTGCCCCAGTCAGTAACGGGCCCCACTTGCCAAGACATATAAAATTTCAATAAAGTATATTTACAATCACATACATAACTAAATGGAATCACAAAGTAGGGAAATGTAATTAGAATGCTGGAGGCGGGCAGCCCTATCGCATGTTTAAGTACCGCACAGCTGTAGGCATTTGTTTCAAAGATACGGCCGAGTTACAAAACTGTATGATATTATTACCGTGTCCGAGCCGTGCAATGTATTATGAACATTATTCATGTTGTTAATAGGTTTATATTAGCACGTTTTCTTTCGAAGAGCGAAACTGTACCTACTTTTAACTATAACTTATTCTGTGGTAACGGTAAGATACATTTCTGAGGAGGGAAATTATCAATTGACTTCTCGCGCTCTAGGGTAGAGCAAACGGGCGTGCCAGACTTTTACTAAAACTCACCTAATTTATACTCCTTATGTTGCCCTTTGCGTTTCAGAGTTGCTTTTCTCTCTCAAATTCTCTTCTTAAAGCCCTAGCAGGCATCGGCCCTGCTGAGCCCTTTTAGTTTTGATGACAACTCTATGAGGCGCGCGTGCACTACGCAACGTAGACCTTGACTGATTTGCGATTGCAGCAAAAGAAAAAAAGAAAAAGAGTTTATTTGCGTCAAACATGGCGCATACCATAAAATAAAACAAATAACAGAGTGGCACGTAAGTAGGATATACGTTACGACGGCCAGTGCTCAGCAGATTTACATGTTATATCATACTTACAATCACAGAATAAACAAAATAAAAACATAAATAACAAAAAACCATTAAAAACAACAAAACACAAATTGCCATACAAACACTGAACTAGTCGATTATTATAATCGATCAATGAACGATTGAACATAAAACTAGAATTGTCAATGATGCCCCCATGATACCTCTATGGTCCGCTCCGTAGTAAAAAAAAAAGATGGCTGATTGATGGATAACAATAACAGCGGCAAGATAAAGGACACCGGCAGCGGCCCATACTTCGTCCGGCCCACTTTTTCAACTCAACGGACCATAATAATATGAATACTAAATTGAACACTATTTACTATAAAAACATCAATATCAATATTGATCATGGGAATACCGAGATAACAGAGAGGTAGCAAAAACGTTTTCTATAACCTAGAAAACGTTTTTGCTACCTGTCTGAAAACTAAAAACATTCATGTTTTTACTTTTCTGACTGACATAAAAAAAAATACCTGATTAGACTGGCCTGTTGGTCTAGTGGTTAGTGGCCCTGACTACTAAGCCGGAGGTCGTGGGTTCGATTCCCACCCAGGACAAATGTTTGTGTGATGAGCGCTATCATTTGTTCTGTGTCTGGGAGTAATTTATCTAAAATAACTATGTGTTTAGAAATATATAGTATGTTTATCAGTTGTCTAGTACTCATAACACAAGCTCTGCTTAGCTTGAGACTAGATGGCGTTGTGTGATAGTGGTGGAATATATTATTATATTTAGGTGATAGAAAGTAAATTATCAAGAGAATACAAGAATATAATCTATGCACGTATTGTTTACCGCTATTAAGAAATATTTATAAAAACCATTGCACTGTAGTACCCAAGGTTGACCTAGTAACCTTTTTATATAATCAATAATTGTTTAAAGGTGATTTCTGACTCTTGCGGCATCTAGCAAAGGTTGTCCATTGTGGCACCCTATTAATTTTAAGTTTCTTATGTAACTGCTTTATTTTTGGTGTACAATAAAGAATTTATCTATCTATCTAGCTCTACAGAATTTACATTAAGTCATTAAAAATAAAATCACTTTTAGTCTGAATTAAGTTCTCTTTTATTCATTTTCATAAATAATTAATAAATCATCTAAAAATTGAGCTGGTGCGAATATATTAGGCTCATGTCGCGCCCATGACAAATACCATATAACATGACATGAGCACAGCACCCTACTGTGCGTCTTCCCACCAAACAGTTACAACAATATTGCTCTATAGCATCACGCCCACTAAGGTTATTATTTATAACAATATATACAAAGTACATTCTTCTGCTAACGTGCCGACTTTGGATTCTCCCTCTGAGCAACCATTTATTGTAATTTTGTGAAAACAAGCCTCTTACACTGCTGTTGCTCTCTCTGTATATTTCAATAATATATTGTCCGCCAGTTCGTATATGCTCACCATAATACGACCTGGTTTGTTTGATTTGATAAGGCCCTAACGATATTAAAATAAGTTCTTCAAAGTCCAGCCTAGGATAATCATTAACATTATGACTATTAACATTAATTCTTTCGAATTGGGCTCGCCTCCTATTTAAATCATGACTATTTACATAAGTAGCCAGAGAATTATCAGTGTACATCTTATTTTGAATTATATTTAATATTGTTTGAGCATTTGCTCTGTCTGTTAAAAGTGGATGAAAACTATTAATTATAGCTGCAGCTATAGTAAAGTCAGTAATTACATGTTTAGAAGCTACATTAAAAAATTCTTGGCGGAAAAGCTTATAATCTCTTTTAAATCGACCATTCACAATTTCAACGACCCATCTACATATTGTAGTTGCCCGAGACTTATTAGCTTGTAATTTAGTTAGTTGATGTTGACCACTTTCAAGAGATTCTGGCATGGATACGCGGAAAATACATTGTTCTAATAAAGGTACAGCATCTCGGGATGCTGAACCCTCTATCTAATATAAAGGTGTCCCCGCTTGCAAAGTAATTTTTTAAAGGCCGACCATCTGCAAACTCAATGCGCATAATATCTGCATATGATGTAGTTGCAGGATATGGCCCAAGTACATCAATGATATAACCATCCGTACATACAAGGAGGAATGGTTTTATAAGGTTTCTGTATTTGTGTAGTAAATAAGTTTGTTTTTGATACTTATAATTGCTACTTTTTTGGATATACACATATGTACTATCAAAAATAGCAATTGCCGTACTATAATCAGCAGAACCAAATAATCCATTTGGTACAATTAAATTGCGATTAGCAACCTCTAGACGGGATATATGACTTAGTCCTAAATTTCGAGGAACAAAATCCTGTTTAAGTAATTCCCTAACCTTACTCATCATACCCTCAAGTGTTCTTCTTGGAATATTAAATAGTTGTGACAAGCGGTCATCTGAGTCCCCTGTCCTAATTTTAATTAAATAAGCTAGAAGTCCTGTTTGCCCTCTAACCATATCATTGATACGGGGTACCTCAGCAAGAATAACATTAAATTGATCTCTTGACAATCCGATCCAATAATGAAGGTGGTCATCATTCAACCTATCAATGTTCTGAAAATCTAAAACGCTTGTAGACATATGACTAGACTGAAACCATGTTATGATTTCTTCAAGATGTTCTGGCTTAAAAGAATTTAATGCATTTTCTGCTTCTGATAAATTATGCCAAACTGCTGCAGACATATTTTCATTACATACACGACAATTAGCAGGTATATAGTAATTGTAATCACACAAAACACGTTTTCTAATAGAGGTGGGAACTACCCTTCTCTGTGGATTTATACAACCTTGGAAAACACAATGTCGCTGGGTATCAGGTGCACGCAGATAGGACGGAAGCTGCAATCGTCCTATACTTTGGCTTTCATCCACTGCTGCAGTTTCATCCACCGCCGGTATTACACTCACAGCTGGTGTTTCATCCACCGCCGGTATTACACTCACAGCTGGTGTTTCATCCACCGCCCGTATTACACTCACAGCTGGTGTTTCATTCACTGCAGATACTTCACTCACTGCTGGAGTTTCATCTACTGCTCGTGTTTCATCATCTGCTGGTGTAGATTCCACCCCAGTATCGTCAATATTAATTGACATAGACTGAGAGGTGCTTGTGGAAGCAACAGACAATTGTCTATTCCGCAAACGATCAGCTCTCTGCCAACATGGATGACAAATACTGTCATGGCCCGACCCAGCCTGAAACTAAAATTTTTATATAAGAATACGTTAATTAAACCAATTTAGTCCAGTCATACCTTGGTGGTGCAAGACACAATGACTTTATAATATACAGGTAATTATGATAGTTAACCAGTTAAATAAAATATATTATATTTACTGAAGCCACCTATTGTGTCTAAATATGGTAAACAAACATTTTGAAGGGTTTGTATATTCTTTTTTTTTATAATGGATAGGCTCACGTTTGACCACAATTTCACCCCACGATGGAGCACGCTTGCCTAGAAACAATCTATTCACTCTTGACTTAAAGACCCCTAGGTTATAGCTATCAAGAAACACAGACTCCGGCAGGGAATTCCATTCCTTAGCTGTACGCATCATGAATGTACTCCCAAAACGCTTTGTACGTATAGGTGGGATGTCCACCATGTACCGGTGGCGCAACGCCGTACGTCTTGTGGTCCGATGATGAAACGGATTTGGATTTATTGCTTGTAATCACTCAAGGTTTTTGATAGTGTAAGCACAAAAACGTGAAAATAAATTAATGATAATGTCTACATATCTACATCATCATCTTCGTGTTACAATCCTTGGCTTTCACCTCGGTGCTGGGGGCCGCCTGTCTACATAGCTTTAGCTAAATTCATTGGGGAGTTCTAATGTAAATGGTTTAACTAACCTGACGTCCAAGTCTTCTCTGTACGTTTTCATTTACAAGTATGTAAATGTCGTATCCACGCTCGTTATCCATATTCAACACATGGAAACGAACTCTTAGTAAGAAGCGGCCACAACTGACGCATAGGTGTCGATGTTGAGTACAGAGGTTGCTGGCCAAGGTCCAGCAGCTGTCACAAACATGATCACTAGCAGTCATCTGAAAATTAATCGATCTGTAGTCAGTACCAAAGCTCTCAAATTGGTAAGCATATATTTTGTAACAAAGGTACGAGTCAAAGTTAAAAATATATAAATTAATACTCACAGTGCGTGGAGCAATCCATTGTGATATAGTTTGTCGAATTGCTTCGGCATTAGCCGGAGGGTGCCTTCGATTGGTGGTTATCATTGTACCACAATTCAAACACCTTAAGCCTTCCATTTTAAACAACAAAATCCAATTATAACACAGCCGGGTCAATCGTTTGAGCAGTTCCAGAGTCCAAAAAGAATAGCCAGGTCAAAACAAGTAATTCACAAAAACAAATGGATTATTCACAGCGGCGTAAGAGTACAAACATATGAGTCTTTACGAGTTCGCGAAGTGAATGACATTTGAAATGACATTGATTGATTTTTTCAGCTCATTTGACGTTTCTTGAGTTTTTATAACTTGGCTTCTAGCATTTTTATGCACTATCAAAATCAACAAAGCTACAATTATGAACCGAAAACGTTGTAATTGACAAAAATATTTACGTAATGCGTTAGATACATTTAGACTTTCAAAATGGATCATGGATTTTTAATAATAATATACAAAATAATAAGAAATCATGACTCCCTTCATAAAATATTATACAATTTTAACCCCTGGCAACCCAGGAATTAGGAAATGCAGATGTCATGGCTGACATCTGCATTTCCTAATTCCACAGATAATTTCTTCACAATGACTTCCGCTATAACTTCTTTTTATTATGTTTTTCATTACCCCGTGATTAAAAGTCGTATAAAAATTACGATAAATAACTATTAAATAAAAGTTTTTTTTTAATATATATTTCATTTGTGGCCGCTATCACTTCTTATCACTGCTAGAGGGCCTAATATCGCCACCCTCCTTTACGTTAATAATTAAGTAAAAAACAAGATTCCTGACCTACCCAACCGATTTGTTTGCATAAATGTGTTATTGGGTGAATTGATTTGTTGAAATATTGAATTTTAGTGAGTAGTAACATGATTGAAGTTTGAGTGCGCATTCATACGGACAGACGAGCAGATGAGATTGTCAAGCCAGCAAGAGAAAATCAACAAAGGTACAATAAAAAAAAAACAATCATAAAAGTATGTAATTGAATCAGTACGACTATGTAATAATTGGAATAAATATAAAGTTGTCAGAAGAATGTACACTTGATTAAATATTATGTCATTTACTTTCTTACAGATATATAAAAATAGTTGAAAATCGAACTTCTAAGTTAACGAAAATAAAAGATATATATATAGCCGTTTATGTCGCAAAAAACGTACAATGCGTTCCAAATGTCCAAGTATATTTCGACACTCAAGGGAATCAAAATTCGTAGGGTACTTGCTGTTGTCTTAGAATCTTGAAATTTGGCATAAAACAAGATCTCATAGCAGAAATATTGGAAAAAATCTGAAAACTAAATATAAAGGTACGTCACAAAAAAAAAAACTTTTTTGCGATTTAAAAAAATTTTCGTAACTATTCAGGAATTGAACTGTTTTCATAGGTTGTTCGTACAAACTTACTGAGGGTTCCGTAACCCTCAGTACGCGAGTTCAACTCGCACTAAATATGTAGAAAGTAATAAAACTGTTTCTGGCAGAAATAATAAAAAAAATTTTTGGTATTCGGAAAAATCTTCGAGGCTCCATTCGGGAACGGTAGTTTGCACGGAACCCTCAGTGCGCGAGTCCGACTCGCACTTGTCTAGTTTTTTTGTACCTATCCAGCTATTACACTAGATAATATTGTAAAGGAGAAAGTTTGTACGTACCTATAATTGTATGTTCATTAATACTTCTTCACAATCAAACGACTAAACGGATTTCGATCAAACTTGATATCATAATTTGGTTATTCGGAAGTGAAACGACAAGCGTTTGAAAGTTCGTTCAACAAATCAAACTTGACAATTAAGTATTGAAAAGAATTGCCAAGTGTGATTTTTTGAACAAACTTATTTATTTGCCACATTCAGTTTGCAATAATCGTCATTTGAGACACCGGGCTGCAGTGCAACTTTAGAGACCGGTTGCAATGTAAAACACAGCAGCCATTCAACTTCTAAAACTTTAGGATTTTTTGAATATCTATAGCAATACTATTATAAATGGAAAAGTAACTTTGTCTGTCTATTACCTCTTCACGTCTAAACAGCTGAACAGATTTGCATGAAACTACAACACAAGTAGACTATATCCTGGATCAGGAATCTAAATCTATTCAGCTGTTAAGAAGTAGTTTATAACAGATAAAAAAAAAAAGTGAAGAGGTAACAAACAGATAGACATATGAACAGATAGAGCATCCGCTTTCACATTTACAATACCAGTATGGATATGTTAATGACAATGATGATATTTTTTTATATTTGAATATAATAATGACTCTCTGTAATAAAATAAATAAATAAATGTTACCGTGCCGCCGACAATATATTAAAACACTGGTAGTACTCCCTCCTCTCGTACTTCTGTGGCACTCCCCATAAATTAAGATCATGTCGGAGTACTCTGAAGCTATGTTATTGTAACGAGGCATACTAATACAAAAAGAAAACATGTTTGCAATACAAAACTTTTCAAATAAAAATAGTAACGTCACTGACTTTTATTAGCAATATACCACAACATAAAATAGTAATAAAAAAAAAAGAGTACAAACATACAATACAGTTGCAGTGACTGTGCCACCTCGTGTACTGAGTAACTGTTGAACCATTTCATTTGCAAGTTAGTGGGTAAGTAGTGAATTGTAGAAGGTAGGATCAGTAAGAATGCAAGTCATTTGGAATCCATTTGTATGAGCAACAAGTTTATGAAAAGACTAGCTGTGCCCGCGACTTCGTTCGCGTGGACTACAGGATTTTGAAATTATTTATTTGCTAAAATAAAAGTAGCCTAAGTTACTCCTTATTACATCAGCTACCTGCCAAAAAAAGTCCCGTCAAAATCGGTCCAGCCATTTCAGAGATTGTAAAAAATGTTATTTTATTATATATATCATATAGTATCTTATTTATACGATACACAATATGCATGTAGTGAAAAGCGGTTATTTCAATATTACAAACAGACACTGCCATTTTATTTATATGTATAGATGAAGAATAGCTTGATTTATATAATAGTGATCCACGCGCGGCGAGCTCGTATTGCTCACCGTCCGCAAACCCGGGGCTACCCAACTCAAGTAAGGTTGAGTTGAGTAGAGTACGCAAGGAAGAGTATGATAGAGTAGGTACCAGTTGACGGGAGCGAGGCCGCGGGCAAAAGCTAATATTAGATAAAATAAATCTCAGTCCTTAAAACAAATCTATTTCTATGTTTCAGACATCGTCGTCGCCACATACACACAACTAGAGTTTTACAACAATGATGGTACGCGGACGCACACACTAGATATACCATCGGCTGAGATCAATTCAGTAACATACGATCCTGTGCAGTACAGGGTGCTGTTTACCGGCCGTCTCGGCTCGACTGCGTTTATATCCAGCTTGGACGTATCAACCGAGACTGTACAACGTTTAGTTACGACAAGAACGGACTACTACGAGAGGCTCGTCTACGACCCCGTCACACAAGCTTTCTATTGGAAGGATGGATATAGTATACGCACGTTTTCATTAAGTCCTGCATCTTCTAACCAAGCTGATGGAAATGTTTTAGTTAGCTTGGATATTTCTCACGTCTGCCGTGATCTCGCCGTGGACAGCAGCTGTGGAGGGTACGTTACTAGTGAGTAGTACCCGCACACGGGCCACAAAAAAAACGCCGCCTCAAAAAGAAGCTTGAAACGGCTTTGTTTTTGTGGCTCCTGTGCGGGGACACTAACGAGAAGATCGGAAAACTTGTTTTGAGAACAGTTTTCATTTGTTTCATGAAATAATCAAATAACATACTCAATCTTATTTGCACTTATCTACACTTCATCATTCATCATCATCATCATTTCAGCCGATACACGTCCACTGTTGGATATAGGCCTACCCCAAGCGTCGCCACATCGAACGTTCCTGTGCGTCCCGCATCCATCGGTTTCCCGCTACCTTCACCAGGTCATCGGTCCACCTTGTAGGAGGCCTTCCAACGCTGCGACTTCCGGTACGCGGTCGCCACTCCAAAACCTTTCGGCCCCAACGGCCATCTGTTCTGCGAGCAATGTGCCCTGACCATTGCCACTTAAGTTAGGCAATTCTTTGTGATATGTACGGCAACCTTAGTTTTCCTGCGGATATCTTCATTTTTTATTCGATCACACAAGGAAACCCCGAGCATAGTCCTTTACATTGCTCTTTGGGTGACTTTAAGCCTTCTGATGAGGCCCATTGTGAGCGACCACGTTTCGGAGCCATATGTCATCACTGGCAACACGCACTGGTTAAAGACTTTCGTCTTGAGACACTGTGGTATGTTGGACGAGAAGATACCGCGTAGCTTCCCGAACGCTGCCCAACCAAGTTGGATTCGACGGTTGACCTCTTTCTCGAAGTTAGACCTACCCAACTGGACTGTCTGTCCGAGGTAGACGTAATCGTCCACAACTTCGAGTGTAGAGTCTCCGACCTTGATAGGAGTGGGCGCTACATGGTTGTTAATCATGATTTTGGTTTTATCCATGTTCATTTTAAGACCCTCTCTTAGAGAAGCTCCACTTATAATATTATAAATGTGAAAGTAACTATCTGTCTATCTGTTACACTTTCACGCTTAAATTACTTACGGAGATAGCTTCAAACTCAAGGATGGACATAGGCGACTTTTTATCCGTCTTCGACTTCGCGTCCGCTATAAACAACGTTCACGCGAACGAAGCCGCTGGCAGAATCTATATCATAAAAGTGAAGTGTAAGTTAGTTTGAATGCACTAATCTCAGGAAGTACAGGTCCGAACAGAAAAATTCTTTATCAGTTGGATAGCCCATTTAATTTATTCAGACATTCAATTTTTTCTATGTAGGAGGTAATCTCTGAAAATACAAGTCCAATTGCTGCACCATTCGACAGTAAAGGCCAGTAAAAAAATTGTTACAGTATTGCACAAAGTTTAACAGATAAACATGTCGACTGGTAACCCATCACTTCGCGGACTGACAGGCAGATAGTGGTGTGTGGAAGGTGCCGCGCTTGGATTGTTAGGGAAGTGTTGACAATGGCGTCTCTCTCAGCGCGTCCGGTTAAATGTAAAAATAACTATGTCTGTCTGTTACGCTTTCACGCTTTAACTACTGAACTGATTTTGATGATATTTGGAACATAGTAAGCTTGAAACACAAGAAAAGATATACGTCCGCAATAACCGACATTTATCCAGACGAAGTCGCGGGAAAAAGCTAGTTAAGAAAAGATTATTAAAGAAGATTGGCAAGACCCCATGTACTTTGAGTGTCGCCTTTATACTTCGCGTACATTAATGAAAACACCCAAAAGAGATCTAAGGCCTAATAACGTGTAATCGTAGCATATTTTTTTGTAATGGGACTTTGACAGGAAATCGTTTTAAAGATTTACCTTTTAGGTTAGGTTATGTGTTGTGAAATGTGTATTGATATGATTGATTCTTTGATTATAGATTGATATTGAGCGATTAATGCAATTAGAATATAATGCACATATTTACATCATCGTCATCATCATTTCAGCCGATACACGTCCACTGTTGGACATAGGCCTCCCCCAAGCGTCGCCACATCGAACGTTCCTGTGCGTCCCGCATCCATCGGTTTCCCGCTACCTTCACCAGGTCGTCGGTCCACCTTGTAGGAGGCCTTCCAACACTGCGTCTTCCGGTACGCGGTCGCCACTCCAAAACCTTTCGGCCCCAACGGCCATCTGTTCTGCGAGCAATGTGCCCTGCCCATTGCCACTTAAGTTTGGCAATTCTTTGTGCTATGTCGGCAACCTTAGTTTTCCTGCGGATATCTTCATTTTTTATTCGATCACGCAAGGAACATATTTACATGTAATAAGTATAATAATAGTAGGTACCTATAATATCTAAAGCTTTTCCTTTGAGGCGAAAATGTATAAGATGTTACGTGTAGAGTAATGTACAAGATGTAACGTGTATACCTACCTACATCAAAAGGATGATGTGATACCTTTGGATGTTGCTGTATCATCAGGCAAATCATCAGAAACGCCTGGGTGTCACCATTGTGTGGACAGCCCGGAGGACATGGTGGAGCATAGGTACGATATAGAGGATTGAACCGCCTGGGTAGACCACCGCCGTGTCCTCTTGGGGGCACTCGGTGGCAGCGATCTCTCGCGCCGGGCCTTGATAAAGATCATGGTCCGAAGCGAAGAGTGGCAGGCGGTTGCCTCCTTCTGCAAAGCAGTAACGCACGCGCAAGGTAATGGCCTTTGCGCCCCAGCTGCCGGGATTCCGATCCCGATTTCCGGCCAGGGTAGGCGCGGGCTTGCCAACGGCGAGTAATGACCGTCCGGACCGAGCCCAAGTCGTCAAGGAAATGTTAGCTACCGTAGGGGCCCCGGCGGCTCGAAGCCTACTGGGGCCATAGGTGATGTGAAAGAGATTCTAGGACCCTGGAACAATGGCAAACAAGGAACAGGAGTGCGTTTTAGTCAGTAAAGTCTGACACGCCCTCCCGCGCCGTCCAGGGGCGAGAAATGTCATAAAGATGACTTTTCCACCTAAAAAAGGTAGGCAAGGTTACCTATTATTATATAGAAAGAAAGAAAGAAAGAAAACACGTTTATTTGGCACATAAAACACACAATGAAATAACAATTATGGAAACACATAATTTCAAAAAAATACATACACATTGTGTGTCTCACGGTTGCGCCAAATAGGTCCAGTTCAGCATAGTGCCAGGCCACTACGTAGCAGTTGCCTGACGCTGGTTTTCAACTGAACCTTACTATGAGTCTATGGATGCCAATCAGTTTGTTAGGTGTGAGGTAAATAAATATATGTATATTAATGAGTGTAGGTATAAATAAAAATTAGTGTGTAGTAAATTATAAATAATAACAGGTGTTTAGAGATAGATATATATACCTACATATATATGTTAAAGGAAAAAAGAACACATAAGTACGAAGAATAAAAAAGTATCAAAACTAGACGTAAATTCCGGTCCTAAGGAATTGAATGTACTGTAGTTCGTGTTACATAACAATTATCATTATACCTAGGGTAGCTGAGCGCAACAGACAGGTTGCATTCCGCCAAATGTATAAGTACCTACATATAAAAAAGAGAAAAAAAAAAAGAATTTTACACTTCGGCAATAAAAAAAAAGAATTAAAAATATTACACTCAGATTACGTAGTGTCAGTGAGACAAATAATGTAATTTAACAGTGAAACCGACATATATTATATTAACGAAGCGTTTAAATTGGTTAAGTTTAACTTACGCTGCGCATCAATCAAATACTGCCGTAAACGTCTTCTAAAGGTACTTATCGTGTTTATTGCTCTAATAGGCGGCGGCAAGTTATTCCATACCTTCGCAGCAGCGTAACGGAAACTGCCTCTAAATGTTGCTGTATTATGGGGATGCGATGAGAGTTGTTGCGAGCATTGCCTTCTTCCACATTCACGTCTACTAGTGATCCAGCTCAGCTTGTTATAAAGGTAGTTTGGTTTTTGAAATTTAATCACACCGAATAGAAGGCATGCCAAGTGCAGCTTGCGTCTCGATTTCATTTTGAGGGTATAGTGCTTGTTAAGGAATGGCGTTATATGGCTTCTGGGAGGAATCTTTTAACAAAAACGAGCACACGCATTTTGAACCCTTTGAATAAGCCGGTCTGTACGAGCCAGTAGGCGCGGGCCATACACCGTATCTGCATAATTCAATCTGGACAAAACCAAACTTTCCACGAGCTGCTCCCGAAGTATTTCAGACAAGTAAGGCCTCATTTTATATAGAACTTTAAGGCGATAAAAGCAGTTTCTTACCGAGTCGGCAACATGCTTTTCGAAACGAAGGTCTTTGTCCAATAAAAGACCGAGGTTTTTTGCTTCATAGACTCTGTCTATCGGTTTGCCCATTAGTTCGAGTGAAAACGTAGCGGGTAGTTTAGCTAGCTGTTGCCTAGAGCCAAGTATCATAAATTTGGTTTTGGTTGGGTTTAGCGACAGACAATTATCCTCGGACCAGGTGGCAATTCTGCGAAGGTCGTCATTTAGGTTTTTTATGGCATTATCATACTCGTTAGGGTAAAAAGATATGTAAAGCTGGACATCATCAGCGTATATATGGTACTTGCAATTCTGGAGACATTTGATTATATCCGCGCAATACAAGATAAAGAGTATTAGGCCTAAGATAGACCCTTGCGGCACTCCTCTCTCTATAGAACTAAGTGCCGATTTTAGAGTGGTGCCATCCCCCAAACGTAGATCCACAAATTGCTTCCTATCGTTGAGGTAGCTCCGGAACCATTCAACAGCGCCAGGATCGAAACCATAATAACTCAACAGACAATAATAGTGGTATATTAATTGTGTCAAATGCCCGGGAAAAATCAAGCAAGACCAAACACGTACACATTCCCTTATCTTGAGCAGACAACACATTATCAGTAACATCTAGTAAAGCAGTAGCGGTACTTCGCTGCTTTCTAAAACCTGATTGCAAGTCTGGTAATATGTTGTTCTGCTCCAAAAAATGTGTTAATGATCACATACGACCCTCTCCAGTACCTTAGACAGGCATGGCAAGATGCTAATTGGTCGGAGGTCTTTCAGATTAACCGGATTAGAATTTTTGGGTAAGGGCTTAACAGAGGCAATCTTCCATTCTTTGGGAAATTTTGAAGTAATCATTGAGCAGTTTATTATGGCCGTAATAGCGTTTAGCGTGTGGGGCAGAGTCATGACAATCATATCCAGGGTGATGTGATCATAACCCTCGGCATTACTTTTAAGATTGGAGATAATGCGAGTGATATCAGTCTGCTGCACTGGAACGATTGAAAAAGTTGCCTCACCGTGTTTGTGATTATCGTAATAAGTCAACAGTGACACGCTTGCCACCCTGCTACAAGGAACCGTCAAAAAGTTATTATTAATTAAATCAGGATCTGCGAAGTGCGACGGAAGTTCTTGTCTAGAATTTGTAGTCAGTAACGTGGTTTTTAGATTTTTCCAGAGTAATTTTGGGTTTTTAACATGATTATTTATATTATGCTCATAATATGCTATTTTTTCATTATACAATGATCTTACCACTAAGGATTTTAAGTTTTTGTAGTATTCGCCTTTTGTATTTAATTTAGTTTTCCGGTAACTAGTAAGTGCGTCATCCCGTAAACGCATCATTAGCTTAATCGTGTCGGTAATCCAGGGATAAGATTTTTCTTTTATTGTTCTTGTCTTCACTGGTGCATGAACATCAAATAAGTATGTTATGAGGTTGTTAAAAGAACTCACCATGTCATTAACATTTTCAAACTTTAAAATATTTTCAAAACAGAGAAGCTGTAAATCCGCGTTAAAATTGTCCAAACACATGTTCTTAAGTGGCCTAAATTTAGCGACGTATGGTTTAAACTTATCCCGTTTCACATTAAATTCCCCTATTATAACAGAATGGCCATTGGTTGTACCAGAAGATTCAACTGACGTATATCTTGCTACCAGGTCGGTACACAGTAAATCAATTAGAGTTTCACTGGTAGCTGTAAAATGTGTTGGAGTTGTGACTAGTTGAGTAAGGCTGAGGCTATGCAGGAACTCGTTAATTTTTCTTGTTTTTATTCCACTTGTGTCCAACAAGTTGACATTAAAATCACCGAGTAGTATGTAGTTGTCACAATGCCCTAATGAATTCAGGTAATCTGTTATGGCATCCAGAAAAAGAACAAGATCAAGCCAAGGCGGACGATAGGCGGTACCAATTGCAATTTTCTTGCCGTTCATTGTTAGCGTAAGCCACATCTGTTCTACCGATTCGAACCTAGGATCGACCGCAGCAGAACAAATACGCGCGCTTAGTCCTCGCCGGAGAAAGAAGCCTACTCCCCCACCTCTACCCGAGCGAACACTCGCCGGCCGCGGTGTCTGACGCAGTCGATAGCCCGGCACCACGGGCGCGCGGTCGTGCTCTCCTGGTCGTAACCACGTCTCATTAATGGCTATTAAGTCGAAACAATGCCTGTCAAGTACGCTAATCAGGTCGTCATGACCCGTGCCCAGCGATCCAGCATTTAGAAAGCCAACCTTCAAAAACTTGTCTCCTTTAGTCAACATTTAGTATTATAGTAAAAATTTGTATCTTCAATAAATTCATAAAACAATAATATTAGTCGTAGTCCATTAATTATAAATAGTATTATGTGAATAGTATAAAGTTTAGATATAATTAGTTGTATGTAAATATTTGTAGTGTTTTGTGTGTTTAAATATAACTGATTTGCGTCGACATTGCAATAGCGTGCCGTGAGACATATACATACTATTAAAAAACGGTTTAGACAACGGCAATATAAGAATGACAATAATAAAATAAAATAGTTGAATTATAATATAATAATACCTTAGCCAATAAATAACATATTTGAAAAAGCGAGACCTAATACAGCTAATTTTTTCTTCAAAATCTGTATTTTCAAAGCCCTTAAACCTAATACCCTATTTAATAGTTTGACCTTATAGTTATACATTTTTAAAAAAACATCCTGAACAACAAAACAAACGAACCGACATAAAAACAAAATAACATAACCCAGCCTCTGCGGTCGCAGAGTCGGGAAAAAAGCACCACTTTTAAAGTGCACCGTTGCCGTGGTTACTTGGTATATATATATATATATATATATTATTTTATAAAATGAAACAAATACTTTTTAACAAACATTTAATAGGTACCTATTTTTATTTAACAATTATGTATCTAGCCTGAATAAAATTTGGTCAAGAAACTGTGCAGGTGGAGTTATGTTATCCTGGTGACGCGCGTAGGCCCACATGCTTCATCAGTAGGAGTAACCAATTACGGAGGCTACAGGCGGAGTACTCAAAAAAAACCAATTTACTTAAAATAATTTTAATTAAAAATGGAAAAGATTACAATAAATGATTATGACTAAAGAAAATCTGACAACGTTCGAGGTTGGAACCGAAGTGGCCGTTTCCGCTGCTCGGGAAACGGTGGCGTGATTGACGTTGAGCGAAGTCAGCAACTCGTGGCCTGCCTCGTGCCCGTGGCTGATGCAATGTGTTGCTAGGTGTAATGGGGTAAACGCCTGGTCAGCGATCTTCCTTTGGTACTGTAGTATAACACCTCCCGCCGCAGTTCAGCAATTATTTGAGTACTTTCGTCGAGAATAATGCTGAGTAGTGATCTGGCGTTGCAGCTTCAGTATTGTCATCTCGGCATGCCATTTGCTTCGTTTCAGTTACTGATATTTCCTTAGATCTCCGTTTTACTATGAGCCTTCGTATGATGAAATAACTGCTTATTACAGTTGCGCTTAATAGGATAGCGTACAACGGTATTGTAGTATGATATAAGGTTGTATCTTGAGGCTTCTTTAAGTTGATTGGCGGCTGTAGCATTATCTTAGCGTTGCTTGCATGTAGATTCTCCAAATTTATAGAATTTTGAGTTAAGACTGGTTGCGATGATGGTCTCAAATTGGAGTCTTGTGGAGGTAAGTCAGTTATCTTAATAACTTGTCCTCTTGCATGGTCATTGATATTGATGAGGGTGAACTCAGGAGTTCGCAGGAAACAGTTGTGAGGTAAGACTACTAAGAAGCTCCCTTGTAGATTAGTGTATTCATTTTTTCCACAGGACGTCTGGACTTTGGTGGCTTCTGGAAACGTGACGGTGTAGTGCTTGTCATCTAGTTGCTCCAGTGCTGCTCTGGTAAGTATAACTGGGATCTGGTTGCAAGTAGAGTCGATTTTCTGTGTCGTGATCAGCTGATGAATGCAGTCCACTTGGTCCCGTAGTTTGAAGCTGGTTTTCATCTCGCAGAGATACCAATTGTTTGCCTTCGGACATTCTGTCTCCATGTACATGAATTCGTCTTCATGTATTGCAATATAGGGAGAGGATGGTATCAGGATTTCATGGTTTTTATTGGGAACTATGGAGAGTTTGTATAGGTCATAGGTGTTACGCAGGGCAATCGGTACTTTGAATACTATAACTAGGTTATTACTACTATAATATGAACCCAATTTTATGATATCGAAATATTCCCTTATGCTTATATCTAGTATTTCTTCCTTACTATATAAACTACGTGTTCTATCTATCATACTTCTTAACGCGTTTAAACTAAGCATGGAATGGTGCGTGCTTTTTGCATGAATGAAAGCTAAAAGATTCTCTATCCTGACTAATTCTTCAGATAAATTTTCGACATTATCCCCCAGGATTAAGAGTAACTGTGAAAGGTGAGCATAATTTAGAAGGTCTATATTAGTAATTGCAGTGGTGTTGATTATTACGTTAACTATTTGGGATATGTTTTTCTGGTTTTCTACAATATTTTCAAGGATTTTTGAGTGCCGTAACATCCAGTCCTTGCTTAAACTTATGTGCTGATTGAATTGCGAGGTTATCTCTTGTTCGTTATCCTGAAGGACTTTGATGGCATTCTCGTAACGTAAAGCGTCTGTAACATCCAAGTTTCCTGAAAAGGGAGAAGTCCTGGTCCATCTTCAAGACTCTCAAGTGTTATCTCTTGAGCAGCCACTGCTTGTAGTAGGTACATCAGTACTATCCTGTAACAATTGTGCACTGTTAGGCACCCTTTTTAGACGGGACTTAGCGATTGGACCTCGTTTTTTTTTTGTATAGATGTGTATTGGGAGATCTGCCAACACCGTATCCTGTGTATACCGGGGTGCTAATTTCTGACGACTAGCCATGGGATTCTTTATAAATATTTGCTGCTCGGGATTATAATTTTTTTCAGGTTCACGACTTTTGTTAAAGTTATCAATAATATCAGTCCGATGGGTTAAAGAATTTTCGCTTATTAATTCATATACTTTATTCATTCTTAGCTTATGGTTTTGAATGTACTGTTGCATTAAGTGCTCTGTGGCGTCCATGTCTAATGGGTCACGGGGGTCAAAGTGTCCGTTTATTAGTTCTAAAGGTCTGCACTTGGTAAAGCTGTGAATACTGCTGTTATATGCTAATATGGCATATGGCATTAAATTGATAACTGGTTCGCCACGATTTTGTAGTTTTAGTATTCTTAAATGTTCTAACAAAGTAGAATGGAGACGCTCAACCATTCCATTCTCATTGGGTGTATGTGCTAGTATTTTATGATGGTTTATCTTATGGACCCTTGCGAATTCTGAGAATAACTGGTTGGTGAATTCCGTGCCTCGGTCAGTTACTAACATTAAGGGTACTCCGTGGTGAGTACAAAATATTAATAAAGCTTGAACGACACTTATTGCAGTTCCATCCCTTAAATGGTATGCTTGAGCATACTTTGAAAAGGAATCGATGATTGTAAGGAATTTCTCAGTTTCAGCTGTAAATAGATCGAGATGGATAACTTCAAATGGTTTTGTTGGAGGGGGAACTATGTGTAACTGTTGCTTAATTGGATTACGATCGTATTTACTCTGTCCACAGATGGTGCACTCATTGATATATTTCGCTATGTGTTCTTTCATCTTAGGCCAAAAGTAACGCCGAGATAATGCAAGGTGACATTCGTTAATACCGCGATGGTTAGTTTTTCCTTCGTGATATTTCCGAATGATTTCTTGTTGGCGTAGATATTCCTTAACGTTCTCTAGTTCTGTTTTTGTAAGTACAAGATTCATGGAGGAATTCTTAAAGTGGTTTTGAATTATAGGTATAATTGAGTACATTTCCAGAGGCGGGTTAATTAATATACCTGTTTTTACTCTAGGGTTAACGAATTCTTTGATCGCATTCACTACATCTGTTTCAAGATTGGATTTAGACACTTGAATAGCCGTACGTGTGTGGGTGTCGAATGGTTTTGTAACGACTGTTCTGCCCTTAAAATCACCTACAACTGTAAAATGAATTTGTCTATTGAATTTATTGAGCGGATCGTCTGATATCGGTACCTCTAATATAGGTTTTTCTGCATCAGTGTGAACTGTGAGTGTTCTAGATTCATCTAGCGTTGGCGGATTGACTGTAGGATTAGCTATCACGGAACTTGTCTCTTCGTTGCATATTTCTATCCTAGACAATGCATCAGCGTTAGTGTTTGTTTTTCCCTGTTTGTAAATTACTGTGAAATTGTATTCGCCTAATTTTAATCGCCATCTCGTTAATCGAAAGTTCGCCTCTTTGAGATTCATCACCCATTGGAGTGGCTTATGGTCGGTGATAATTTTAAATTTTCGACCAAATAAATAAGGGCGAAAATACTTAGTGGCCCATACAATGGCTAGCAACTCCTTTTCGATCGTGCTGTAATTTATTTCGCTGGAATTTAATGTTCGCGAAGCATAAGCTATAGGTTTATCTTGGCCTATCGGACCTTGTGATAGTACGGCGCCAATCGCTAAATTAGATGCGTCAGTGGTCAGAATAAATTCCTTGTTGAAATCAGGGTATTGAAGTATGGGGTCGTTGGTTAAAAGAGTTTTGCATTTTTCGAAACAGTTTATGTAGTTTGTATCTAGGGTAATTTTTGAGCCTTTCTTAAGACACTGTGTAAGAGGTTTTGTTAAGCGAGCGAAATCGGGTATGAATTTCCGGTAATACCCAAGTAAGCCAAGAAAGCGCTTTATTTCGGTAGCGGTTTTCGGCAACGGATAATTTTGTATGACTGATATCTTATCTGGATTTGGTTTGATGCCATCTTTGCCAATAATATGGCCTAAGTAGGCTGTCTTTAACTTCAAGAATTCGCTTTTGTCTAATTGAATTTTAAAATTTGATTCTCGTAGTCTTTGGAAGACTTTTTCGAGGTTATTCATATGCTCTTGTAGGGAAGTGCTGAAAACGATGACGTCATCTAAATACACTAGACAAATGACGTTCTGTAGGCCTCTGAGTACGTTATCCATGACTCTTTGAAACGTGGACGGGGAGTTCTTGAGACCCATAGGCATACGTAAAAATTCGAAGTGTCCCTGTTCAACATTGAATGCGGTTTTCGGTATATCTTCTGTATTCATCTCAACTTGATAGAATCCACTCGCGAGATCGAGGGTGGTGAAGTACTGACAGTTGCCTAGCTTATCTAGTATATCTGCGATGTTTGGTATCGGATACTTATCATCGATAGTCTTTTCGTTTAACTTTCTAAAATCTACGACGATTCGCCATTTTGTTACGCCAGAGGCATCTGCCTTTTTAGGTACAACCCATATAGGAGAGCTCCAGGCTGATTGTGAGGGCCTAATTATGCCTTGGTCTAACATTTTTCCTATTTGGTTCCTAACTTCTTCTCTATGCACGTATGGATACCGGTAGCTTTTTGTGTACACGGGTACTTCGTCTGTGGTTTTTATTGAATGCTTAATTTGGTTGGTAAATGACAACGGTTCGCCTTCTATATAAAATACGTCTGCATATTGTGCACAAAGTGATTCGAGATTTGCGCGTTCTTCTGGGTTTAAATGACTAGTACGTAATTTTGAAAGCACGTCTTGAGCGCGTGGTGACAACTGTTTAGTACGCGTGCACTCGACATTAAATATTTCGGCACTGACTTGACGATCGACAGAAAATATTAAATCGTTATTAGTAGGGTTTGAAATTTCTAAAATACCGCGATTATTGCTAACTGACGTAATGCATTCACCTATAGTGCAGTTACAAATGACCTGTTCCGGGATATAAGCATCTCCATCTTTAATATTGATTGGTAGTTTTATCAATTTAGAAGAACGAGCGGGTATAATATCCTCATAAAGATTAACGTTACGGGAATCATAAACCTGTATCGGATTGGTGGCATGTCTGGTGTTTAAGCACATATTTTTATAATCTATGTTCGATTCCCACTTACTTAGTAAATCGGATCCTATTAACCCGTCAAAGTAATTATGAAACTTATAAACGTACAATTTTATATTATCAGACTCACTGAATTCCGGAAAGCATGGTAATATGATCGAATTATTATTCCTGCTCGTCGCGTGAACATTTACGACTTCAAAAGGTTCATAGTTTAGTGGTATAAATGGAAAATATTTCTGTATGGCCTCGGGGCTAATAAAAGATTGGTTGGCACCTGTATCTATAAGCAATTTTAAAGGGGGGTTCGAAATTTGTATGTATGGAAGCTGTCTCTGGGTCTGTATATTAATTTCTATTTTTGTTTGTCTGATTTCGAGTCCGTCCGAAAATCCTCATTGCTTGTCGATGGCTTGGACTCTGTCAACGGTTCATTAGTCCCATTTGGCACTTCCGAAACTATTAATTGCTCGTTGTAATTATCGTCATTAAAATACACCAAGTTATCATTATATTCCGGGTCGACGTAATAGTACTCCGAGTGATCGTAATATGGGCCGTATGCATAGTACGGACATTCGTTGAGATTTAATTCGCGAGACTTAAAGTAATTGCTTGGTGGTGGGTTACCTGATTTGGTCCAGTCGTGTCCTCTAACAGGCATGGGTTTGCTAACAAAATGACTTACACCACTCATAGGTGCAGGCCTCTGGGGACCAGGCCCACTTTGCATATTTCCGGATACGTTACGTGGGATCATTCTAAATGCATTATTCCTATCATTATAATTTGGTGGTAAAGCCCTAAATATTTGCTGGGTACGTGTCGGCCCTCGGTTAAACTGAGGTGAATTATTATTATCATTAGGGCGCCACGACTGTTGAACCAGCATTGGTGGATGGCGTGAGGGGCCAGGCATACTAAAATTAATTGGTGTCATAGTGAACGGTTGATTAATTGAGGGTTTAATTTGAGAGCCCGCTGGAACGTTTGGTTGCTTTTTATTATCTAAGAAATTATTATTCCGCTGCTGCAAATACAAAGTGTTCGTTTCTTCCTGCACATACTCTAACGCCTTCTCTATAGATACGGGACGCATGCACCGAATACGCGAGCCTAGCGGTTCCTTCAAGCCGCGCAAGTAGGACTGCAACGTAAGCTTTTTATAAAGTTCACGCTTTGCCTCTACGGTGGTAGGCAGACTATCGTGCAAAGTTACATATGTCATAATGGTGCTAAATAAAGTTTGGCATTTTTCAAAGAATTCTTGTGGAGTACTTTGTCCCTGTGTTAACAATGAGAGGTCGTTATAGAGTGCAGTTTCGTCGCGTTGGTCTGCAAAATTATTAATCAACGCGGTACGAATGCCCATCCAGTCAGTCGGGATACCATTTGAATTAATAAATCGGGCGGCTGGACCCGTAACTTTATTCAGAATTCCATTAAGCAAGGCTTGGTTCTCCAGCTCATTTCCTGGATTAGGGTTAAGAAATCTACCAACTAATTGATCACTTAAATTAATAAATCTAGTTAATGTATTGGGGTTTCCATCAAACTCTGGGAGTAATCGAAGGGATTTCAATATAGCGTCAATTTGGTCTCCTTGAGCCATTGCGCTGGTTTGTTCTACTTCACTTAAGTCTCTAAATTGATCTAATCTAGCTTGCCTTACGACCCTAGGGGTACAAGAACCAGATTGCCTAGGATGAAAAATCTTGAAGGATTAACGTAAGACCGGAAAGGAAAATTACAATTATAAGGAAGCAACACAAGAACGATTCAAGTGTACTCACAGTTTCATTTCTTGGTACCTCTGAGTCTGCATCAAAGTCTGGATGCACCGCTGCAGCTTTCCGTGGTTCAGGATACTCGATGAAGGCTTGAGAGCACAAGCAGCGGCTATGCGGAGCCGACAGGATCGATTTTAGAGTCCTTTTACGCGCCGCGCACTGCTTCGAGTATCCTACCGACTGCGCCAATTACGGAGGCTACAGGCGGAGTACTCAAAAAAAACCAATTTACTTAAAATAATTTTAATTAAAAATGGAAAAGATTACAATAAATGATTATGACTAAAGAAAATCTGACAACGTTCGAGGTTGGAACCGAAGTGGCCGTTTCCGCTGGCCGGGAAACGGTGGCGTGATTCACGTTGAGCGAAGTCAGCAACTCGTGGCCTGCCTCGTGCCCGTGGCTGATGCAATGTGTTGCTAGGTGTAATGGGGTAAACGCCTGGTCAGCGATCTTCCTTTGGTACTGTAGTATAACACTATTAAATTAACAAAAACAACACAACAACAACAGACTTAATTAATATTATATTACATGTTTATACAATATAACATTAATCAACTCAAAACGTTTATATTTTCTATGCACTTTAGTGCTGCTTCAGTGAACCTCGGCAGGCTGCAGTGAAATAAATCCACGTCAGTAGCAATAATGTTCAGCATCCTTATGGCTCGCGAAAATGGCGCAAACTGGTTCAAGTTAGTCCTAGAAGCAGAAGGCTCCAGGTTATGTATCATTCGCCACTACTGTGGTACACCCTTCTCCCATTCATCCAAAATGATACGTATGACATTATATTGTGTAAGTGTTAAAAAATATGGGCGACTAAACACACCCCTGTAAAACACCAGACTCGGTCTTAAAAGTTTCCGAAAGGTCATCAATACTCGTACAACTGTGCCCAGCCATTTTAAGCCTTATCTTGTTATCGTTAGATTTGAAAGGGTTTTATGTGCTACTATATAATTCCTACCTGAACTTCGTGTACTTTAAAAAGAGCTTTAAAATTTTAACGGCCACTCCGTTTGCTAGCTTATCGGTTTTTTTGCCGGTTATATTTCAGAGACAGTGCGTCGAAGTCCAGTCTGATTTCGCCAAACTCTTTCCATTATAGGACAACAAAACATGAAGGATGGATGGTGATGTACCTCCGGTAGGTACATGATAGATATCACACCCAAACGTTTTGGGAACATATATATTGTGCGTCCAGTCAAAGAGTTGAATTACCGTAGTCTGAGTTTCCTGATGGCTACAACTTAGAGGTTTGTAGGTTAAGCGTGATTAGGTTACTTCCAGGCAAGCGAGCTCCATCGACGATACCAACGTCACTTATCATCAGGTGAGGTAGTGACCAAGCCTGAGCCAAACATCATCATCATCTTCCTGCCCTTGTCCCATCTTATTTGCGGTCCGCGTAACACGTTTTTTTCTTCCATTCTGCCCTGTCACTTGTCATGCTATCACTATCTTACTTTACTTACTTTTTATGACCTAAATGCAGATCTCCTCAATAAATTTAACCGCCTTCTGAATAACTGCATTCGATTTGTCTTCAACCTCCGTAAGCATGATCATATATCCAAGCATCGTACGCTCTTGAAATGGTTACCAATTCATCAGCGCAGAGCGCTAAGGGCCTTGACTACCCTGTTCTCATTTCTTGATAAACCTTCTTCTCCTTCTTATCTGATTTCAGAAATTCAATTTCTCTGCTCTGGGCACAATAATAATCTTCGGTCTACAAATAATCGTCTTCTACTATGTCTCTCACACCGCTCTGGACTTATTCACTCCTCATTTTTTGTCCAGGCGCATTCCATATCTCTCTGGTATGCGCTCCCTCTGAATATCAGGATGGCGACCAGCCGATTTTCTTTTAAGGTGAGCATATTCGCAAGAAGTTGATAGAATCATCACAGCATTGATTGGTTGGATTGGTTTTTTCACCATAACATTTTTTATTTGTATGTATTTATCTAAGTATGTATTTACTATTGTTTTTGTCTCTCTTCTGTTTGTCTATTTACTAAGTTGCATCTGCCATGTTGTTTCTGTACCATCCTAAGGTCGACTGATAGATAATGCTTATGGCATTAAGTCCGCCTTTGTACAGTGTAATGTGCATAAAGCATTAACAAATAAAATAAATAAATAATTTCCCTTTCTTTTAAATCACTCTTCACACAATCCATCCGTCTTTTCGTTGGTCTCTCTCCTTCTCCACCCAACGCCTTGTATACTCATAACTCTGTACTGTACTCTCTCTCGCTCATAAGTTTGAGCTAATCAATAATAATAAAAAAACCCAAAAGGCCGCAATGCGCACTTGGCGCCTGCTCGAGTCAAATAGTGCAATAGTGCGGCGGGTTGCACTCACTAGGTCACAAGCGTTAAGAGCGTCCAACCTGCGATATATTTCCATACAACCACTCTTACGTGATTATTACGTTATTGTACATATTTGTTTTGATATTTTGAAAATACATAATTTGTAGGTTTGTGTGGTTACCTAGGTTTCTATTGAATTCACACTCTGAATAAATCAATTCTTTTAAAAAAAAATCTCGTAAATAGACTTTTTATTTTATTATATTGGACTAAACATGTTTAATGTCTTTTGAAACGTAAGTTGATAAAAGATTTATGAATTTTATATGTGGTTGGATGGAGAGAGAAGGAGACCAAAGAAAAGCTGAATGGATTGTGTGAGAAGTGATGTGAAAGAAAAGGAGTTTCAAATCAAATCAAAAATATTTTATTTCACATAGGCCTACATGGGCACTTATAAAACGTCAGAAGCTAGTGCACAGTTTAATGATAGCGTGACGAGTGACAAGACAGAATAGAAGAAAAAAACGTGTTGCGCCGACCACAAATAAAACGGGACAAGTAAAATGAGGAAAATGAGGATGAGGGTACTGAGCAGGATGTAGAAAGCGATTTTACTTTTTAAGATGTCAAGATATATTTTTCACAGCTTCGATTATATATATATAGAGCATAATATATAAATAGCATAATCAACTTTGTAATGTTCCCACTGCTGGGACTCAGACCTTCTCTCTAGGAGTAAATATGAGCAGTAATCTACCAAGCGGACCCAATACGGATTAGTAGATGTCACATGTCATCGGATTTCTGGTTCTATGTTTTCCTTCACCATTTTGAGAACTGTGGTGGTAAAATAAATTACGCAAAGTGTTCTACCTGGCTGGGTTTGAACTCACGACCTACAACTTGTTAGTCGAGGCTATTGGGACACCACTGCTCCGCAATGGGTTACTGTACTCAATGAAAATGAAACGGTCCAATCAAAAAACTTTTATTTCATTAATAATAAATTTATTCAAATAAGGTTTACAAAAAAAGAAACATTAAGCCAACAGTAATAAGGTTATTCATACATTTCAGTGCCTAAAAATATACTAAAACTAAAATAATATTAAAGGTGCAAATAATCGTGGTTCGGATGAGCAATGTTTGTTAGTGGACCGCCCGAACTAGGTTAATTAACACGCTTATATTAGCTTCACCTGTATGTTTGTAACCAACGCCTTTGAGCTCGATTTTGGGCGATCAGATTTTTTTTAACTTGTTTCAGGCCATCACTTTACAGTTCAGTTTCAAAGCGACAGTAAAATTTAAAATTAGAGTAATACTATTACAATAATATATTCTATTTATAACTACGAAAATAAGCTTATGCTACAATAATACCTAAAAACTATGTATATGAGTGTATACAAAAATAAACATTAACGAGGGGATTAGATATGCATTATGCCAAAATTTCTAGAAGTTGTTCTGTGTCTGTGTAATTGAGTATCATTAAATATTCTGACAACATCTTACTACATTTTTAATACCTTACGCTATAGACGCTTAGTACTTTGTTAAGCCTTTTATATAGAAAAGGTCTTAAAAACACGTAAAAACGCTTAGCAAAGGTATGTCTGATCTGAGGTTTTATGCAAACCAATTCCTTCCTTCTCTTGTCGGATGGTAAGGGGTCAAAAGGAAATGTAGTATACTGGAGTTGTACTATGTTTAAAATAAATAATTGCCGCACTGTAAGCACTTTACACGCTATGTAAAGCTGATGCGTAGGAAATCTAAAAGGGCGAAAGGTTGCAACCTTGAGAATTGCTCTTTGAGCACGCTCTAACGGGAGTAAAATTATTTTAGCCGCACCGCCCCAAGAAGTTATGCAATATGTAAGAGTGGATTGACATAAAGTCAAATAGACCTGTTTAATTAATTTTTAATCGGCTATGTTCCGTAAATTAAAAAAAAACACATATTAATTTGTGCACTCTCGTACACAATAACTCGATATGTTTACAGAAATTTAGATTTGAGTCAATCGTGACACCTAGATATTTTAAATGGTCAGCTCTGGCTTATGTGGGTCAAGAGCATGAAGTGTCAGCATGTATGTGCAGTTAATATGTGCATTACGATTAACGTCACAATCAAAGTCTACAGTGTAAAAATAAACTCTAAATTTATAAAGTAATATAAACTTATAGAAGTACAGATTTTAAGTCATCAAATAATAATAATTAAAAAATAACAGTAATTTTAAAGTTTTCACACGTCATCAGTACATAAACATTTAATAAGTCCATTTCGGAAAAAAAAATCAAAATAAAGAAAAACGCCCGCTATTGGACACAGACCATGCTTAATTTTTTTTTAATTATAATTATCAAAAGGAGTATATCTAATTACTTGCTGACTCGTCAAAATTTGTTCTCCACTATGAATATTTAAGAAAAGAAATGAGGGTGAAGTTAGGAGGGCCAAAACTAGCCTACGAACTATTCTAAGACCTACAGAATATAAAATCAAACACTGTGACACGAGATTTTTACGTTTTAGAAGATAATTATTGTGGTCAGATCGTAGAATTGGTCAATCATTGGATCAATCATTCCATTGGCAAAAAAATAGTTTTTCATTAAATGAAAATGGAATCGTGCCCGCTGAACTGCGCCCATGATATGGGCTAGTTAAATCAATGAGCACTCTGCCTTTAACGATGTTAACATCTAAACTTACGATTTGTCTATGATAAATATGATCAAACTTCAGTGATCATATCGTAAAATTGTTATACAGTCCACCGGTAGAGGTGCTGATTTTGTTTTGATTATGAAACGTAGGTTTAATTAAAACCGAATAATAATTTTGAAACGACGTACATACACAAGTGCAGTGAAATACAACGCAAAGCTGCGTTATTTGATATATATGGGACTGCAGTCAATCAGCACTTTGAGTGCCGCTATGGTATCTACAGTCGTGCCAAGGACATCTGAACGATTTTGATTGGAATTGACTTTTCATTTCAAAGCAGACCACCTAACCCATTGTGACGCACTATTAATTTTAAGTTTCTTATGTAATTGCTTTATTTTTTGGTGTACAATAAAGAATTTATGTATCTATCTGTCTTTTATTTTTTAATTGTATTCTTAAGTATGTTTGTACTCACAAGAACAATACATAAGTTGTTATAATATTAAGACATTTATCATCGTAGCAATCCTTCATATACATCATTATATAAAACGAGAAACTGAGAAACTGTCTGATATATCAACACACAGACGACACTACTGGGTATAATAACGTGGAATTTTGCGCGAGTCTTCTTTTTAGCACAAAAAATGATTTTATAAAATTCAGCCCTTAAACGGATTAAATGGAGATCTAAAGTTTGTCTGAACAATCCACATTCATGAAGGCAAAACCACTGGCACAAGCTAGTTAATATGGCCAAACGTGAATTGACAAGTCTCAAAATATTAACGTTTAAAAGATTTGGCCAGTTTTAGACTGCTATTTAACGAAATTAAAACATTTCATGAAATGGTCGGTCACACCATGAAGTGACTTTTCTTATTTTAAACAAAACTGTGTCCCACACTAGGAATTACTACTGTGTCTCGGATGCATTTACAAACATGTGAACTCACAAGAGACACCCAGACCCGGAACACAGCTATCTGTAGGTCACACAAATATTTGTTCCGGCCACATGCAATGATGCGGAAACCATAATCAGACATAACGTAATATTTGTTTCGTGCGGGAGTCGAACCCACGACCCGCGGTGTAACAGCCAATCGTTTAACCACTACGCCAACCGTATCGCCAGTCATTGCTTCTAAGATCTGACCACGACATAGACTCACACTAGAACTACAAAAATCAATATTATTTTAACGAAACAGGTTTATAAACATACTTAAACTACGCCATCTAGTGGTACAAGACGACAGTAATTTTCAACTTAAAATGATTCGTCACATACAAAAAAGCAAATTTAAATAACTAAACTCTAACACTTGGTTTCATCCCCATCAAGTCTATCAGAGATCAATTGCAGGATATGTTTCACCTCTTCTTTAAACACTTGTCTCATTTCGCTGCGAGGGTCTCGTAGTACTTGCTGCGTCGAGCTATCAGCACAATCACCAGCCCGTGTGATAGCAACATCACATCTTTCACCTTCATAATCAGCTGTGCACTCACAGCTCGGTTCATCTTCCTCGTTCAGAGAACATACGCCGTTGTGAAGGCAATACTGATTGCACGCGTTCACTTCGCATCTCTTCCCCGTGTATCCGACTTTGCAACTGAAATAATGAAGACAAGAAACAGTGTTACTCGATTAGTCAGGAGCATAATCATGTAGCATAATCAATCTGATAATGTTTTGATGTGCTGGGACTCAGGCATCTTCTTTAGGAAAAGAATGGGTCGTAATCTACCACGCGGACCCAGTGCGGAGTGAAGGACGTGAAATTATCTTCGATTTTTTGGCTCCATTATATGCCGGTTTATTCACGATGTTTTTCTTCACCGTTTTGAGAGCAGTGGTGATGAATTAAATTAAACAAAGTAATGCGTCTGGCTGAATTCGGACCCGTGACTTACAACTTGTAAACTGAGGGGGCCGTTACCACTCGGCCACCACTGCTCTATGGATATTGAACTCCTTTTATACAATTCAATTGATTTTTTTATTTCTGTACACACTTCTAACAAAAGAAAGACAAATCAAATCATTGTAAACATTAGTTCGAAGGTTCTGCTTATTTCAGAAGAAACTTCCAGCAGACCTGCCGGACAAGAGATGTTTTAGGCGAGAAATAATCCAATGACTTATCTCGCTCTAGTGCAGAGCGGGAGTCACACTTTTACTGACTAAAACCCACTCCTATGTACTTTATTATTCTTGCGTTCCAGAAAAAAGCAGGTATATACACATATCAATAGTAGCTTTAGTTTGATGTTTATAGAGTTTGAGTATCAATAGAATCGGGCGGGCTGACATCTGTTAGGTCCGCTAGTTAGTAATAAAAGTGTTTGTATTATCTATACAACGAACTCCATGGGTAACATGGTATATATTTACCTGCATTGAGGTTGGCCCTCAGCACCGACACTACAGTTTCCTCGGAAACAATAGTCTTTACAGATGGATATGTCGCATCTTTCACCATTGTAACCTGCTGTGCACTGGCAGGCCGGCTTACCCTCTTCGTTCAATGAACAAACACCGCCGTTCAAACAGTGCTTATGGCACGCGTTTAGTTCGCACCTCTCCCCGGAGTATTCGGCTTTACAACTGAAATAATGAAGTTAAGAAACAGCGTCACTCAGCAGACCAACAGACATTGTGACTAGTTGTAACACGCAAACGAGGTGCGCGGCCACTGCGCGTCACTAAACATGATTGACAATCAAATAGAATGTTCATTCGATCAACAATAAAGAACTTTAGTATATTTCAAGGGTTGCAAGTACTCATGAAAATGAACCTATTTTTTATTGACCTATATATTTATTAACCCTAAATCCTTAAAAATAATCAGCTTTTTCTTACATTTTGCCAATTAATACAAACATAAACTGTATTCGTAGAAAAGAGCTGATCCTGTAGTAAAAGTTGCGTTCGCTTGGGGTTTAATGAATTAAGTATCTGTCCTGAGTTCACAAGACACATTAAACATTGAAATTAATATGTGTTCAATTTTTTTAGGTGGGAAATCATCCAATGACGTCTCCCGCTCCAAGGCGGAGTGGGAGAGCGAGTCAGATTTTTACTGATTAAAACTCACTCGTACATTCCTTCGTTGGCTTGTATTCCAGGGCCGGGTTTTCCTTTCAGAAGCGAACCCATGGCCCCAGTAGGCTTCGACCCTGCTGGGCCCCTACGGTTTGCTGACATCTCCTTGAGGCGCGCGTGGAAAAGTCGACGACCTGGGCTCGGTCCGGTCGACTACTAGACGGTTAGACGGCGAGCTACCCATTGCTCGCCGTCCGCAAGCCCGCGAAAGTATTGTGTGTGTGTTAGACGCGCGTCACTGTTCCAGGAATTCTAACTTTACATTTCGAAGCTGGTGAGGACGTGGATGCTTGAGGATCTGTTACCGTTAGACATGTAACATATGTAGGCGTCGCTTAACTTGCCGTCAGTGAAAAACGTTAGGGTCAGCTCACACCGAGACGCGAAGTGATGCTGCGCGAATTATAATTATTAGAGTTAGTACACAACAACATACATATCACATAAGAGAATCTGAATAAACCCCGCGGCTTCGCTTTCTTCAAGCACCGTGAGCTGACCCCGAATATCTGTGCGATGAACACGTTTTACCTGCATGTAGGTTGTCCCTCAGCACTGACACTACACTCTCCTTGAATGCAGTAGTTCTGACAGACTGGTGCTGGAGACTCACTCTTCGAGTCATTCGAAATCAGACCCTGGAGAGCATCGCAGCTGTTTATCCCCTGAATTTGTTCCTTTATCGTGTAGTTGGCTGCTATACGATTACAAATCACACAGCTTGAGCTAGACGTTGAGGTTAGTTTTGTTACCACAGTTTCTGTCGAATACTTCGGTAATCGCCAAATTCCCTGTTCCTCATAGTTCTGCCAGTATATAAAGTCTTTTGACACGGCCAATGAAAATGCATAAGGAGTGTTTCTTACAGTATATAGTGTTGTTCTGTTCTTTCCATTAAAGTTTGCACTTTCAATAGACCATGATCCACCTTTAAGTGGTTGCTCAGTCCAGTAAATTTTTTGTGTTTGTTGATCGATGGCCAAGCTTAGTCGATAATTAACATGGCCAGAGTCTATTAAAACTGCTCTCTCGGAGCCATCTAACCGAGCCCTCTCTATCTCATATTCTGTGATCCAGTAAATATACCTGTAATTTGTAAACATCCATCAATGTTAACAAAATTCAAGAGGAATTCAGCTGAGTCATAAACTTACACACAAGGGCAAACATAGCGGAACATAAATAGAATATACATTATTTTCAAGTACAATTTAATTTAATAATCTTGAAAAATTTAATAATCTTTTCTTAACTAGCTTTTTCCCGCGACTTCGTCTGGATAAATGTCGGTTATTGCGGACGCATATCTTTTCTTGTGTTTCAAGCTTACTCTGTTCCAAATATCATCAAAATCAGTTCAGTGGTTAAAGCGTGAAAGCGTAACAGACAGACATAGTTATTTTCACATTTAACCGGACGCGCTGAGAGAGACGCCATTGTCAACATTTCCTTAACAATCCAAGCGCGTCACCTTCCACACACCACTATCTGCCTGTCAGTCCGCGAAGTGATGGGTTACCAGTCGACATGTTTATCTGTTAAACTTTGTGCAATACTGTAACAATTTCTTTTACTGGCCTTTACTGTCGAATGGTGCAGCAATCGGACTTGTATTTTCAGAGATTACCTCCTACATAGAAAAAATATAATATCTGAATAAATTAAATGGGCTATCCAACTGATAAAGAATTTTTCTGTTCGGACCCGTGCTTCCTGAGATTAGTGCATTCAAACTAACTTACACTTCACTTTTATGATAATACTATTTTCTGCCAGCGGCTCCGTTCGCGTGAACGTTGTTTATAGCGGACGCGAAGTCGAAGACGGATAAAAAGTAGCCTATGTCCATCCTTGAGTTTGAAGCTATCTCCGTAACAAATTTCATCAAAATCGGTTTAGTAATCTAACCGTGAAAGTGTAACAGATAGACAGACAGTTACTTTCACATTTATAATATTATAAGTGGAGCTTCTCTAAGAGTGGGTCTTAAGGGCCAAGCGCCCGAAAAGTGCCATAAAACAGTGATTTTCTGAGGCCTACTCCTCCGTAACGGCTAGGTCAATTAGTTTGAAAAAAATATATGTTTATTATAGATTCATGAACAATAATATCAACATTTGATTTTTTCGTGCAAGTAATACTTTTGTCAAAAAAAAAAAATTTAGCAATTTCGCAACTTTTCGCAACTTTTCCCTACTCCTTCGAAACGGCTTGGACCTTTAGAAACATTTTTACACATAAAAATTGGTGGTTAAATATTCCTCAAAGTGAACATTGCATATGTAAATCAATCAATATCTCGCAGAGAAAATGGATTTAAAGCGCTTTCCGGGCGCTGCTGGCCGCAAATAAATGCACAGATTTGCGTACTGCCGCCTAGGCGAGTGCGAGAGTTGCGTTCACATAATTTCGGCCAGATGGTTCAAGGGACTATACGCCTTAAAATGAACATGGATAAAACCAAAATCATGATTAACAACCATGTAGCGCCCACTCCTATCAAGGTCGGAGACTCTACACTCGAAGTTGTGGACGATTACGTCTACCTCGGACAGACAGTCCAGTTGGGTAGGTCTAACTTCGAGAAAGAGGTCAACCGTCGAATCCAACTCGGTTGGGCAGCGTTCGGGAAGCTACGCGGTATCTTCTCGTCCAACAAACCACAGTGTCTCAAGACGAAAGTCTTTAACCAGTGCGTGTTGCCAGTGATGACATATGGCTCCGAAACGTGGTCGCTCACAATGGGCCTCATCAGAAGGCTTAAAGTCACCCAAAGAGCAATGGAAAGGGCTATGTTCGGGGTTTCCTTGCGTGATCGAATAAAAAATGAAGATATCCGCAGGAAAACTAAGGTTGCGACATAGCACAAAGAATTGCCAAACTTAAGTGGCAATGGGCAGGGCACATTTCTCGCAGAACAGATGGCCGTTGGGGCCGAAAGGTTTTGGAGTGGCGACCGCGTACCGGAAGACGCAGCGTTGGAAGGCCTCCTACAAGGTGGACCGATGACCTGGTGAAGGTAGCGGGAAACCGATGGATGCGGGACGCACAGGAACGTTCGATGTGGCGACGCTTGGGGGAGGCCTATATACAACAGTGGACGTGTATCGGCTGAAATGATGATGATGATGAATGATGAAGTGTAGATAAGTGCAAATAAGATTGAGTATGTTATTTGATTATTTCATGAAACAAATGAAAACTGTTCTCAATACAAAAAACAAGTTTTCTGATCTTCTCGTTAGTGTCCCCCGCACAGGAGCCACAAAAACAAAGCCGTTTCAAGCTTCTTTTTGAGGCGGCATTTTTTGTGGCCCGTGTGCGGGTACTACTCACTAGTAACGTACCCTCCACAGCTGTCCACGGCGAGATCATAGCAATATTTATCAAAGCTAACTAAAACATTTCCATCAGCTGGGTTACAAGATGCAGGATTTAATGAAAACATGCGTATACTATATCCATCCCTCCAATAGAGAACTTGTGTGACGGGGTCGTAGACGAGCCTCACGAGGCTGTTCGTTGTTGTTGTAACTAAACGTTGTACAGTCGCGGTTGATACGTCCAAGCTGGATATAAACACGGTCGAGTCGCGATAGTCGCTAAACAGCACCCTGTAGTGCACAGGATCGTATGTTACTGAAGTGATCCAATCAACCGATGGTATATCTTGTGTGTGCGTCCGTGTACCATCATTGTTGTAAAACTCTAGTTGTGTGCGTGTGGCGACGACGAAGTCTGAAACATAGAAATAGATTTGTTTTAAGGACTGAGATTTATTTTATCTAATACTAGCTTTTGCCCGCGGCTTCGCTCCCGTCAACTGGTACTCTATTATACTCTATCATACTCTTCCTTGCGTACTCTACTCAACTCAACTTTACTTGAGTTGGGTAGCGTAGGATAGAGTACTACGGGTTTGCGGACGGCGAGCAAGGGGAGCTCGCTGTCCGATTTACCCCACTCTACCCTTTTTTTGATAAGTGTGGAAATCATCCAATGACTTTTCACGCTCTGGGTGGAGCAAGAGGGCGTGTCAGATTGTTATTGACTAAAACCACACCTGTGTCCTTCAGTTGCCCTTCGCGTTCTAGGACTACGGGTTCCCTTGTCAGGAACTCCTCGCGGTGCTAGCGGGCGTCGTCCTTGCGGGGCCACTACGGTTTGCTGACATCTCTTTGAAGAGCGCGTGGATCACTATTATATAAATCAAGCTATTCTTCATCTATACATATAAATAAAATGGCAGTGTCTGTTTGTAAAATTGAAATAACCGCTTTTCACTACATGCATATTATATATCATATATATATGATACTATATGATATATATACCAAAATAACAATTTTTTACAATTTTTGTCTGTCTGTTGTTTGTTCCGGCTAATCTCTGAAATAGCTGAACCGATTTTGACGGGACTTTTTTTAGGCAGGTAGCTGATGTAATAAGGAGTAACTTAGGCTATTTTTATTTTAGCAAAAAAAATAAATAAATTCAAAATCCTGTACTCCACGCGAACGAAGTCGCGGGCACAGCTAGTCTTTTCATAAACTTGTTGCTCATACAAATGGTTTCCAAATGACTTGCATTCTCACTGATCCTACCTTCTACAATTCACTACTTACCCACTAACTTGCAAATGAAATGGTTCAACAGTTACTCAGTACACGAGGTGGCACAGTCACTGCAACTGTATTGTACTTTTTTTTTATTACTATTTTATGTTGTGGTATATTGCTAAAAAAAGTCAGTGACGTTACTATTTTTATTTGAAAAGTTTTGTATAGCAAGCATGTTTTCTTTTAGTATTATCATTAAGAATTGCCTTGTTACAATAACATAGCTTCAGAGTACTCCGACATGATTTTAATTTATGGGGATTGCCACAGAAGTACGAGAGGACTAGGTACTACCAGTATTTTAATATATTGTCAGCGGCACGGTAACATTTATTTATTTATCTTATTACAGAAACCAATACATGCAGAGAGTCATTGTTATTTTCAAATATAAAAAAATATCATCATTGTCATTAACATATCCATACTGGTATTGTAAATGTGAAAGCGGATGCTCTATCTGTCCATTTGTCTATCTGTTTGTTACCTCTTCACATTTTTTAGGGTTCCGTAGCCAAATGGCAAAAAACGGAACCCTTATAGATTCGTCATGTCTGTCTGTCTGTCCGTCCGTTTGTCACAGCCACTTTTTTCCGAAACCATAAGAGCTATACTGTTGAAACTTAGTAAGTAGATGTATTCTGTGAACCGCATTAAGATTTTCACACAAAAATAGAAAAAAAGCAATAAATTTTGGGGGTCCCCATACTTAGAACTGAAACTCAAAATTTTTTTTTTCGTCTAACCCATACGTGTGGGGTATCTATGAATAGGTCTTCAAAAATGATATTGAGGTTTCTAATATCATTTTTTTCTAACTTGAATAGTTTACGCAAGAGACACTTCCAAAGTGGTAAAATGTGTGTGTCTCCCCTCCCTGTAACTTCTAAAATAAGAGAATGATAAAACTAAAAAAAATATATGATGTACATTATAAACAAACTACCAACGAAAATTGGTTTGAACGAGATCTAGCAAGTAATATTTTTTAATACGTCATAAATCTAAAAAAAATACCCTATTATTAAAACATCGATCAAAGTTATAACGAACTACAAGAACTTTTATATTATGTTACTTGCTGCTACGGAACCCTTCATGGGCGAGTCCGACTCGCACTTGGCCGGTTTTTTTTTTCTGTTATAACCTACTTCTTAACGACTGAACAATTTAGATTCCTGATCCAGGATATAGTCTACTTGTGTTGTAGTTTCATGCAAATCTGTTCAGCTGTTTAGACGTGAAGAAGTAATAGACAGACAAAGTTACTTTTCCATTTATAATAGTATTGCTAAACTTAGATATTTAAAAAATCCTAAAGTTTTAGAAGTTGAATGGCTGCTGTGTTTTACATTGCAACCAGTCTAAAGCTGCACTGCAGCCCGGTGTCTCAAATGACGATTATTGCAAACTGAATGTGGCAAATAAATAAGGTTGTTCAAAAAATCACATTTGGCAATTACTTTAATTGTCAAGTTTGATTTGTTGAACGAACTTTCAAACGCTTGTCGTTTCACTTCCGAATAACCAAATTATGATATCAAGTTTGATCGAAATCCGTTTAGTCGTTTGATTGTGATTTTGTGAAGAAGTATTAACGAACATACAATTATACACACAAACTTTCTCCTTTACAATATTACCTAGTGCAATAGCTGGATAGGTATAAAAAAACTGGGCAAGTGCGAGTCGGACTCGCGCACTGAGGGTTCCTTGCAAACTACCATTCCCGAATGGAGCCTCGAAGATTTTTCCGAATTGCAATTTTTTTTTTTTATTTCTGCCAGAAACCGTTTTATTACTTTCTACATATTTAGTGCGAGAATATTAAGTGCGAGTAAGTCAAGTCAAGAGTCAGCCTCAGTAAGTTTGTACGAACAAACTTACCTATGAAAACAGTTCAATAAATTCCTGAATTGAGTTACGAAGATTTTTTTAAATCGCAAAATAGTTTTAAGTTTTGTTTTTTTTTTTTGTGACGTACATTTATATTTAGTTTTCAGATTTTTTCCAATATTTCTGCTATGAGATCTTGTTTCATGCCAAATTTCAAGATTCTAAGTCAACAGCAAGTACCCTACGAATTTTGATTCCCTTGAGTGTCGAAATATACTTGGACATTTGGAACGCATTGTACGTTTTTTGCGACATAAACGGCTATACATATATCTTTTATTTTCGTTAGGTAACTTAGAAGTTCGATTTTCAATTTTTTTTTTTAAATCTGTAAGTATATGACATAATATTTAATCAATTGTACATTCTTCTGACAACTTTATATTTATTCCAATTAATACATAGTCGTACTGATTCAATTACATACTTTTATGATTTTTTTTTATTGTACCTTTGTTGATTTTCTCTTGCTGGCTTGACAATCTCGTCTGTCCGTGTTATTTAAGCGCATAGATGAATGCGCACTCAAACTTCACTCTTGTTACTACTCACTAAAACACAACATTTCAACAAATCAATTCAACCAATAACACATTTATGCAAACAAATCGATTGCGTAGGTCAGGAATCTTGTTTTTTACATAATTATTAACGTACATAAATTAATCTTGCCGCTGTTATTGTTACCCATCGATCAGCCGTCTTTTTTTTTTACTACGGAGCGGACCATACAGGAAAATAACTACAGTTTCAAAATGTGACTATGTGAGTGCGCATTGACAATTCTAGTTTAAATTATATTTTAATAATCGACTAGTTCAGTGTTTGCCAATTTGTGTTTTGTTGTTTTTAATGGTTTTTTAATATTTATGTTTTTATTTTGTTTATTCTGTGATTGGAAGTATGATATAACATGTAATCAGCGCTGTGGCTCTGTCTTACATGAGCCACAGCATTTTGCTGAGCACTGGCCGTTTTGCGCGGATGTAACGTATATCCTACTTACTTACGTGCTACTTTAAGTCGATACTGTTATTTGTTTTATTTTAAGGTATGCGCCATGTCTGACGCAAATAAACTCTTTTTCTTTTTTTCTTCTGCTGCAATCGCAAAACAGTCAAGGTCTACGGTGCGTAGTGCACGCGCGCCTCAAAAAAATTAAAAGGGCCCAGCAAGGCCGATGCCTGCTAGGGCTGTAAGAGCATTTGAGAGAGAAAAAGCAACTCTGAAACGCAAAGGGCAACATATGGAGTATAGGTGAGTTTAGTAAAATTCTGGCGCGCCCGTTTGCTCCACCCTAGAGCGCGAGAAGTCAATTGATGATTTCCGTCCTCAGAAATGTATCTTACCGTTACCACAGAATAAGTTACAGTTAAAAGTAGGTACAGTTTCGCTCTTCGAAAGAAAACGTGCTAATATAAACCTATTAACAACATGAATAATGTTCATAATACATTGCACAGCTCGGACACGGTAATAATATCATACAGTTTTGTAACTCGGCCGTATCTTTGAAACAAATGCCTACAGCCGCGCGGTACGTAAACCTGCGATAGAGCTGCCCGCCTCCAGCATTCTAATTACATTTCCCTACTTTGTGATTCCATTTAGTTATGTGATTGTAAATATACTTTATTGAAATTTTAAATGCGTGTCTTGGCAAGTGGGGTCCGTTACTGACTAGGGCACATAGGGCTGGTTTACCCTAAAAGAAGATGTTCCCACTTCTGGGAATATACAAATAAAATACTTTGTGAATTGAAAAGGAAGTTTTCGCTTTTTTTAGTTACGGACTTTCTTAGCTACGGAACGCTAAAAACGGTTTTTAGTGGTATATGTTGTTATAGCAGCAGCAGAAATACTTAGTTTGTAAAAATTGCAACTATCTAGTGACAGACAGACGGTCAAATTTATTTTTTCTAGTATTATTCATAATAGAATATTTTTTTTCATCATCATTGCTCTTATCAGAAACCGTGGCTGGCTAATATTAACACGGTGTCTGGACAGGGCTTTGCAGGTAAAGTCGTACACCATATCGGTGGAGTCAAACCAAGAGCGTGTATTCTTTTCCATAATAATATTGATTTCTTATGCATACAAGGCCTGTGCAGCGATGACTTGATTGCAGCTTATGTTAATGCCAGGCTGATACCCAATTGGCATGTCAGTGATCAACAATCTATGTCTGATCATCGACTTATTAAATTCGCACTGAATACATCCAACATTTGCGAAACCATCACTTTTAGGGATGCGAAAGCCACGGACTGGGACTTGTACTGATGAAAGCTCCAGGAGAGACTTCAAGACTTCCCTAAAACCATACGCTCCCCTGAAACATTGGATTATGCTGTTGCTTAAGTTACTGAATCCATTACAGCCTCTTACGAAGAGAGTTGCCCTTTAAGAACTGTGAGGGATAGAAAAGTGACATGGTAGAAAAAAAAGCTCGATGTTTTAAGGGAAGAATCACGTAGGTTGTTTACTAAGACTAAATCGACTGATGACTGGGATCGGTATCGGAAAGCTTTAACTACCTATAACAAGGAAATCCGAAAGGCGAAAAGACTTTCATGGAGGAAGTTCTGCGAGGAGATTACTAAAGTCCCTCAAGGAGCCAAAATTCACAAAGTCTTATCCAAATCGCCTACAAATCAACTGGAATTCTTAAAGAAACCAGACGGTGCCTTCACTGTATCAGCGGAAGAAACCCTGAAACTTCTGGCGTCTTTACATTTGCCTGGCTCGGTGATGGACATATCCGCCGCTCCAGGCCTTCAAATGAAGACTGGAGAAGAGCGGCGTAGTTGAGACCGAACAAGATAAAATGGGCTATATATAGACGCTCATTCAAGCCGATTAAATCTGCAGGTGATGATGATATCTTATTTTATTTTTAATTTATTTTATTTAGGTGGCTTACAGCTGACAATACAAGATAAACGTTAAAATAGATCACGATGAGCCATTTACAAGCCTCCACATATAGTATGGAAGTATTGTGGAAAGTTACACTTAGGAAGTAATTGAGATATACAAAGTTTGATAGCAAGATAATAATAGATGACAATAACTTAATACAATTACAAAAACATTGCTTTTGGACATAACAATATTTATGGATGCTAAGCTGCTTGTAAAGAGATCAACTGAGATGTGTTCTTTGACTAAATTGTTAAACGCTTTTGCTGCGTGAATCAAGTAAGAGTTACTACAGTAGACTGTGCGTAAATGAGGAGCGTGGAGAAGATTTCTAATCCGACGGTGCCGAGGGGGGACATTCAGGGATAGCTTTGACAATAATTCAGGGCAATCTTGATAGATTAGAGCGTGCCATTTTGATTAGAAAGCGATTATCATATATATTTTGCGAGTTACAAGGGGCAGCAAGTGAAGTCGAGTGCATCTACAACTCATATAAGGGAATTTTGAACTTGTTCCCCAAGTACCTCGTGAATCTCCGTTGTATTCGTTCCAACCGGTCGGATTGAACAGCATAATTTGGGTTCCAAATTTGACTACCGTATTCAAGGTGACTGCGGACGTAAGTACAGTAAAGAATATTTAGGGTTTTCATATTTTTAAACAAACTGGAATTATGGATAAGGAATCCCAGGGCTTTGGCAGCTTTTTTGGCGATATGATCGTAACGATATTCGTAGGAGAGCTTATTGTTGATAAGAATACCGAGATCTCTGGTAGCGTTAGTTCGCGATAACAGCTGATTCTCGATCGAGTAGTATCTTCCCAGCTTTCCTGTTGTAGTAAGGGAAGACTATACTCATCCCTATTTTAATCAAAATCTTCAGAGCAAGCTTTGCCTGGGGATATATACCAGAGAAATGGACTATGGTTAAAGTCTGTTTTATCCCAAAGGCTGGTAAGAAGGACTACTCTCAACCAAAGTCCTTCAGACCAATAAACCTCACCTCCTTCCTACTCAATAGTATGGAAAAGGTTATTGACGAATGCATCAGGGATGGACCATTAAGGGATAACCCTCTGCATCCGAAGCAACATACTTAACAAAAAGTAAAATCTACAGAAACTACTCTGTTAGAACTATCAGACAAGATCGAAAGGGCTTTGGAAAATAAACAGACAGCCCAATGTGCTTTCCTTGATATTGAAGGAGCTTTCGACAACGTCACCATAGACGCCCTTTCTAAGGAAATGAAGGCGAAAGGGATTGACAAAACAACTACTCGTTGGATCAAATTCATGCTCCTCAACAGAACTATCAGTGTTACCTTACACGGAACTACAAAGAGCTTCAAAACAACTAAACAACTTCGACCTATGCTAGTAAACGAGGTACGACAGGAAATACTGTCTCTGTTTAACACCAGGTCAGAGGGTTTAAAATCATAAAAGTTTGTTGTAACGAACTAACTAGTATTCTCACTCATTTAATAAATATGTCTTTTTCCCATGGAACCTTTCCTGACAAATTAAAACTTTCCATAATTAAGCCTTTATTCAAGAAAGGAGACAAATGTGACATCAATAATTACCGACCTATTACTTTGATACCCATCTTGTCTAAAATTTATAAAAAATGTATGTATAAAAGATTAATTAATTCTGTAGTAAATTTAAAATTATTAGTGACAAGCAGTTTGGATTAGTGGTTATTGTCCTATTTAAGTGATAGAAAGCAATGTGTCATTATCAACAAAAAAAATGTAAATAATGACAATATCTTACTCATCAGAATATAGGCATAATAAATATGGCGTTCCCCAAGGAAGCGTCCTGGGCCCAATATTATTCCTCATTTATATAAATGACATCATAGAAATAACTTACCACAAATGCATATTATTTGCCGATGACAAATCTATTATAGTGACATCTGATAAAAAATATAATACAATTTTGGATCACGAGCTTGACATTAATAATACAATTGACAAATTACTGCATTGGCTTGACATTAACCATTTAAGAATAAATTTAGGCAAATCAGTTTACATTCAATTCAACCAATCAAAAAAAAAAAATCAAAAAATCATAATAATGACATCAAACTCAATATTGATAAAATCAAACAAGTAACGCATACGCTGCCGTCACTTTCAGTTCAACTCCGTGATAAAAAAGATTTAGAAATAGTTATAAACCTCCTTTTCTGAGTTTAATAAGTTAAAAGTGCATATTTAGAAGCTGTGCCTCAGTGCTAGTGTGGACAACAAATAGTTTCAACAAGACAGTATTTATTTTTAGTTTTTCAATCCAAACATTAACGTGAATTACGTAGACTGCAGGCGGAGGCTCGATAAAAAACCAAAGTACTTTAAACTAATTTATTTTAGAACAAAGAAATTACAATTAATTTTAGTGAAACCTATTCGATGCTAGAATATGGAATGACAAAAACTTATTAAAAATAACTTATTGCTAATATGCCGTTTTGCTGCGTCGGCGGCTCGTGGCTGGCCCAGGTGTCAACGATGCAGTTTTCATGTTTCCGACGTCAATCGAATGAATTGCTAGGTCGACGATATCCATTAGGGATCCGTATGTAACACCTCCCCCCGAAGATCAGCAACTATTTGATCATGTTGAGAGAAAATGTTGCTGGAGGTTCATCTCGTTTCTTGGAGTCCCTGGTTACCTCTTCGTACGTATGTGTATCTTAACAGTTTGTGGTTTTTCTTTGCTGTCCGCTCTGAGATTCCAGCATCTATATCTGCGGCTTATCGCTAAGATGATAATTGCGAGCACGCATATTGCGAAGATGTAGAATGGTATGGTTGTATGGTATAGAACAACCAAATGAGTATTGTCAATCTTCAGAGGACTTTCCATCATTGCTTTTCTCTGGATGCTGTGAAGCTCTTCTAAGTTGACTGAATTGAAGCCAATGATGTGAGTGGGAATGTTGGTCTGATTTATCTCGTTGTATGGGATCTTTGATAACTTGAGCGGCTGGCCTTCAATCTCGTTGTTGTCGTTGATGATGGTGAATTCTGATGTTTGCAGGTAGCAATCCACAGGGATGGTGACGAGGTAGCTGCCTTGTAGAGTGTTGAAGTCTTTTCTTCCACATGCTAATTGTACTTCAGTTGGTTGAGGTAGTGACAGTACGTAATGCTGGTCATCCAGTTTCTCCATTGCTTCTTTGGAAAGTGTAATCTTGACAAAGTGGCAGGTGTCTTCTAGATCCTGGTTGGTGATGAATTTCTGGATAAAATCTGGTTTTGTCCTAATTTGGTAACTCGTCTTCTTTTCACAGAGATGTATGTTATTGTACTTCGGGCATTCAGCCTCTATATACACGAATGATTTCTTGTTAGTTGCTATATAGGGAGAAGGAGGTATAAGTGCAAGCTGTTTTTTATTGGGTACAATAGATAATCTGTATAGATCATAAGGGTCTATGGAAACTATAGGGAAGCTGTAAACTATAACTATTCTTTTCTCAATAAAGTAAGAACCTGGTTTAATAAAATTATAATATTCTCTTAACTCTAGATTTAAAATCTGATCTTGATGGTATATCGATTTTAACTTGTCTATCATATTTCTTAGTACTTCTATGTCTATCATCGAATGATGAGTGCTAGACGCGCGTATAAAAGCCATTATGTTTTCTATTCTAACTATTTCAAACATTAAATCTTTTACGTTATTAGTAATTATTCCTATGATTTGGGCAAACTTTGCAAATTTGATTAAGCTATAATCTCTGTAAGCGTTTTTCTCTAGAAGTAGTTCTAAGGTTGCGTTAATTATTTCCTGATTCTTGGTTAGCTGGTCTAAGATGGTACCATGCTGGGACATCCATTCTTTACTAAGACTGATGTGATTATTAAATTCTGAAACTACTTTATTTTCGTTGTTTTGTAAAGTTTTAATTGCTTCGTCATATTTCAGGGCATCTAAATAATCTTAATCTAAAATAAGTTGCCAGTAACGCTTTTTATTACTGACCCTAGGCCATCTACGGGACCTCGTTTGACTCTGGAAGGTTCCAAAGATTTGACCTGCTTTAAAACTCTGTCAAGCTTGTTAGTAAGATAGTCGACTTGATATTCGTACAGCATGTAAGTCTCATGTTAACTTTTATAATAAAGGCAGTATATTACCAGCAAGCACTCGTTTCACCCGTCCTTATATGGACTGGATCATATTGTGGAAAATATAAATGACAGAGTGTACTTTGGGCAAAATGGAATATTCCGTTGTAAAGCGTGATACATATTCGACGTGTAAAATTTTGTTAAACTTTCATCAGTTTGAAAATGGGTGGTTCAAATTCTAAGGAAGAGGTGGTGATAGCACAAACTGCTGGAGTCGGCACGAATCATATCCGCGCGCAACAGATGCATGAGACTACCAACACGATTCTCGTCGTTATTTGTACAATTCTGGCGATTGGTATGATACTGATTTTTTATAAATTGTATAAACGATGCCATGCTAAACAAATTGAGCGAAAATTGGATCAGATGACCTGGAGGAGGTACTCCAGTCTGCTTAAGAGAGCCCAAGCCCAGATGGCTCCTCAGCAACCACAGTCAGCTAAGCCAGAGCTCATCGTGTAACATCGTCAGGAGCTGAAGATGCGTATTATATCCACGAGTGTATAGTGCGTGTGTTAAAAGTGCCGCGAAAATATTGGTATCTTTATTTATCTAAGCAGAGTGCGCATTCACGAGTGTTTTTTTTTCTCTCCTACTTTGTTTCCTTCCCCTATTAGTATAAGTAAGTGACCGGAAAGAAATGTAACAAGAATATAGTTTAATGTATAAAATATACTGTGTAGTTAGTATGACTCTCTATGAATTTTAATCATTTTAAGTATTCTTCAAGTGAAAATAATCAATACTTGTATTTTCCACGTACTAGTTATTTTAATATATTAATAAAATATTGTATCGATATGTTATGGCAGAAGAACTAGCTCTTTTACTAAATGATTTAAAAGCAATAAGAGATTATTTGATAAAAATCGGTCCGAGCCGCAGAGTAGGTAAAATATTAATTACAAATAGAGAGAATGCACAAAGTTTATTAGCTAAATATAATAAGTATTTACAACATGTAGGTGAGTCCAAGTTAGCTAAACCATTAACACAGGAGACAGCATTAATTAACAAAATTTGTGAACAATTTAATAACTTGTATTCAGAAGTACTTTTATTATGTACCGAGAAAGTTAAGGAGGGAGAACCCTCTCATAGTAAAATGGCAGAGGAAACTTTTAATTTAAAAATTGCATTGAGCCTTCTGCCTGCTATGACAGATAATGATAACAATACTAAAAAATTAATTGAAAGCATAGAGTATTATGAATCTATATTAAGTAACGACAGATGTAAACAAAAATTAATACAATTTGTTTTAAAAAATAGATTATCACAGCAAGCAAAGTTAAAGATGTTGCAAAGATATGCTAGTGTTAAGGAGCTTATAGGAGATATGCGAAAGCTATTACTGCCACAACAGGGTTTCACAGCGTTACAGACTAGATTGCAGCAATGCCGCCAGAATAATAAAACAGTGTCTGACTTTGGCAAATAAATATCAGAAATATTTGTGGAATTGACGATTTCGCAGGCCAGTGGAAATTCAGATAATTATAATGTTTTAAGACCCTTAAATGAAAAAAACAGCGATAAAAAGATTCGCTGACGGCCTACGAGATCGTCGTTTAAACACGATCGTGGGTGCTCGTAATTTTTCTACTTTGACAGAAGCCATACAAGCGGCAGTAGACGAAGAGATGTATTCGAGTAGTACCGAGGAATTTGTGGGTATGTACCAACAATCTTATTATTCGTCTAGGAGAGGTCGTCGAGGATATAGAACTCAACAGAACTCTGGTCCCAGAGGATTCATGCAAAACGCATATGCCCATCAACAGGCACAGGGACCGCTTCCTCCACATGCAAGCCAACAATCGTTTCCGTGCTAGGGGTAGGCAGAACAGAACTCGTTGCTTTAGATCACAGAACAACATAAATATCTTGTCAACCAATCAAGAGGTACTAACCGCGAACGAAGTGTTGGAATATAACAAAAACAAATCCATCCTGCTTCAACACTATGGTCTTTCTCTTTCTAAGCAATAAATATTATACTTAATGGACAGAGCCCCATGACCACTTGACTGAAATCCCTAGTATGGTTATAGTTACTGTATTCCACTAGCCTTGCTTAGGAGCACACGTCTCACGTGATATTACTAAACACACCTTCCAATATAAAGAAAAGGATAATAAACAGTTATTATTGAAATCCTTAAAATGAAGTTTCTCTTTGTAGCCCTACTCCTAACAGGTTATGGGCCCAGAGCGCTAAACCAAAGTGCAAATAATATAAAGTGAAAATAAACGAACATTAAATAATAAAAAACGTTTTGTGCATCAAATTAAACAAATGGGACATTAAACAATCTGATGGTGATAAATGCAGTGTGTGGACATTTCGAATTCAAAAATTATCAAGTGAATTACCTACTGAACGTTGTCGACATTGAAGTTATGGAAGAAACAAGTACCGAGTGAGTAAAGAACATTATGTGGCGACGAAGCTGTCTTTTAGTAAAAGGTTGCTGAATTTTAAATTGGTTAGAAACACCACACTAACCAAATATTTTCAAGCATTTGATAAAATCGTCACTGAACCTATGGCTGCAGGTGCACAATTAGAATCCGATAAAGGGATTTGCCAAACATGACTCTACCAAATGAGTCCGGAGCAGCATTGTCACCGCAATCGAGATACTGACTGAAGACAATATAACGTTAACTTTGGAAAACGAGATTGCGAGATCATGAAATCAAACTTACAAGATATGTAAGAAATCTTAGTCTAAAAGTACTTCAGGCTGAAACTTACGAGACCACAAGTCACACCTTCAAACAATTCAAGAGAGCATCGACAAAAACAAAAGTCAATAAAGAACAATTTGGAACCCAGGAAATGTTATCTGTTGTCTGGCAAAAAGGGAGATTTGAAGAATTACAAAAGCGCTAGTGAAAACAATGGAGCCAACAATAAAATGGTATAGTTGGTTACTTCAAAACCAAACTACTCAAGAACTTCTGGATTTGCTGTTATGGCGGGCCGTGATATGATGGGCAAACGAAGTTATTTTTGTTTGGTAATCTGGAGCAAATCATTTGAAAATCAAGAAAAATTTAAACTAAACTTCAATAAGCATGAGGAGCCAAGAAACGATTCAGTAGCTATATTGGTGCGGCTATACAAGCGATGAAGAAAGGGAATTACCAGGTGACCAGTAAAATGGACGTCGTCGGCGAAGAAAAAGCAGCAATCGGGAATGACTGTCGTTTTTGGTAAAAACGGCGGCGTCAATATGTTCAACGATGGTAAGCCGACAATAAGGGTAAGTCTTTGAACAATCTACTGAGCGGTCACTGATTAGTGCTTGAAAATGCTTTAAATAGCAAATGCTCGTTATATAAAGTCACAAATAGTAATAATTATGAATTATTATGGAATGAAATAATTGCATATCAGAATAGATTAAATGATTGAAACTATTGTCTGATAATTGTATAATTGATAATATAGACCTAACGGTACATTGTATGTCAAGTGGCAAAAACTTGTCTGTTATTTGATAAATTGAAAACAAAAAGTTTGAAACGAGAAGTCATTTAATCTCAAGTGCACACAGATGTTTTGCGGTCCTAACAGTTTTTTTTTTGTCTATTGAAGTTAAAAGCTATGTTGTGATTTTGAGGATAAATCAAAAGATTTGTTAAGTTTCGGGATTACGTTGCAAAATGTGAAGTTCATTTTGGTCTGAGAATTGTTAACTTTATGTTGTGATAATGAAAGGGAAGTTATATCCAATTAAATGGAAGAGTTGAGGTCGGTAAGGTATTGCATGGTCATCCCTAAACAGTGCCGCATACACTGGCTGTAAATGGTATGGTCGAACGTATGATGTGTATGATGAACAATGTCGATGATAAAACGAGTCTAAATAAGACAAATCGTTCTGAAGTTAAATTGTTCTGGGGAGCACTGAGATTAAAAAAAAAAATACCTGATTAGTTATGGCATAATAATAAGCCAAAACCGTTTATTTTAAAGTTTTTGATTCTACTGTTTACTAAGTTAGTAAAAGCCTAAAAACGAAATTTGGCAAAGAGGTTGTCAAAGGGAATTTCGCTGGTGATGAATCAAATTTAATGGTTATAAAGTGTGGGATGTGGTAAACCAAAAAAAAAAAAAAAAATGTTTGTGGGAGTCAGAGATGTAAAAAGGATGAGATTAAATTCTTATCAAATAGGCCAGTGAAACTTGAGCCTAAATGAGTTATGAACTATAAATAGCATAACTTGGTAACTCTGACTTGGTACACCCGTTTGGAAAGAGGTGCGGATCTGATAAGAATCAATCAGTTTTTAAGCAAACGAACATATGATACAATACCTGGCGTAATTGCAAATAAATCTGTTTGGGAAACAGTGGAGAGCTCGAGATTGTCATATCACAATGGAAATAAGTTAACTTTATTTTAAGATCGAGAAACATCACATAGTTAGAGACGAAGTGTAGGACGCAAAACTTATTTTTCCGTTTCGTTTAATGAATACGATGGCAACCGTATTTTTGATAATATGTTATTACTTATTGTGTGCTGGACCATAAAAATATTAGAATTAAATGCTGGTATGATAAGCATTTAAATGAAGAATGTTTTCAATTAAGTACAGATTGAAAATGATACCTGGAAATATAGTTCTAAAGAGAGATAAAAGAAATATTAATTTGATTAAATCAAATTGATTGTAAATAAAGAAAAGTCATTGATTGTAAAAAAAAAAGGTAAAGTTAAAAATAAGTTGTAAAACGAGTTTAGTGACTTTTGGTTATAATCAGATAAATGTTAATGAAACCTTTGTATCAGTTGAATGAATAGCAAAGTTTTAGTAAAGCCTTTGTGTATCAATGTAATGTCTTGGTTGACATGGTTAAATGTGGACATAAAAGTATAATTTTGAGGAACCTGGATGAAGAAATTTTAGTATATGAATATAGCTAAGGGTATTTTGGCTGACAAATAGTGGTTTATATATTAATGAAGTTATTATATGGATGTATGTAATCTGTATATTATTGGTTCCTAATGTTTCAGTGAGCTTCTACAAAAGGGTATTCCTAATATTGATCAGCGGATCAGTGCATTTAAGTTTTAATGCAGATCTCATGATCATCATTCATATGAAGTCTAGTTACTGGACTGTGGAGGCCTGAGAGGCAGTCGCTCCATGTAAAATACTGGTATTTAGACGTATCTGGTCAGAATAGTAGCCGACCCCAAGACAGTTTGAAAAGACTAGGGAGATGATGATGCATGAAGTCTGGTGCCTGGTTGATGGCAATAGGTTTGCTTACTTATTATAGGGTTTGTTATTTATTATATTGGTGTACAATAAAGTATTATAAATAAATAAATAAGGGCCCTAAACATAACTGATAAAATTTTGGTGTACTGGTACATAGGTACACCTCTGCCTCTCTGACCCTTTGGGTAATAAAGGCGTGATGTTTATGTTATGTGATAAAGAAAAAGTTTTTTTTAGTTTAAGTCTGTGTTATTGCATTTTAACAACTATGTTATAATGTGTAACCTAGCAGTTGAGTAAAACATACCCAATCAAAATTTTTATTAAATCGTTGATATAAAATTTATAAAATGTTTTCTGTGAAAAATAAAATAGGTCAGAAAACAAAATTACTTTGGATTAGGAAATGTAAATAAATAACAGTTCTTGAAATGATTAACTTGAGGAATGCTTTAGGGGCAATAAATCTGCCCATACACTCCTTGAAAGTTGAATATATTGATAACAAAACGTTGAGCTCATGAGAAATTATAAGAGCCCCTTGACGAAATCCTATGAGGTGCTTGATGCTGAATCATGCCATGCAATAGAGCCTAATCTTAGTTTACTGTTTACATCTCGAGTTGATATGCAAACAAAAAGACTATTTGTAATGGTTACAATTAGATACAAGACCCTTTGTCTTAAAATATTTTAAAGGAACTATAAATCTCAAGTTTAATAAAATATAGGTGGGTGTTTGTTGATTGTGACTAAAGTGGTAATGATGAATAAATATAAAATGTACTGTGGGTTAATTGTTTAAATTATTTAAGCAATGTAAAATTTTCTAGCAAATAAATTGGCAGCTAACAATAGCAAGATAGTACACAGTAGTAAAGCAGAATACGGTGTAATGTAAAACAGTTAAAGATACTGTGATTAAAGTATTTGGTGAAAATGATTACATATTAAGTATTATTTATACTCATTACTGTAGCAAATGCTGTTTTTATTTATGATGATAATAAAAAAATATTAGATGCAAAAGCATTGCGAATAATCCTACCAGTCACAAACGAACACACAAATATTAAGTATCAGGTTGAGAAATATGTTACTATAATGTTTTTGTTTCTACAAGTTAACCAGATAGCTGGTATCCTGTGAAATTTCCAACGGTGCGTTACACCTAGATATGAATGAAATTCGGGGTGAAGTTGTAAATAGATGCAGTGTGCATGAGGATATGTTATTATATTATGTTAATAATAAGAGCTTGGTTATGATAAGTAGACGAATAAGATTCATAGTTTCGATAATTAGTGAAATGATTGATTGGTCTGATTAGGTTTTACTGGGTTTTCCCTAATCCTGCGCAGCGAATGTTGGACCATGATGATATTATATTCCCAGAAAGAAGGAAGGTGTGTGTTTTTATTATTGTATAAAGGTGTTTGGTATAGTAGATATTATATTGCGATTAAAGAAAAAGAGATTTATTTTTGAGGGGGACGTGTTGGAATATAACAAAAACAAATCCATCCTGCTTCAACACTATGGTCTTTCTCTTTCTAAGCAATAAATATTATACTTAATGGACAGAGCCCCATGACCACTTGACTGAAATCCCTAGTATGGTTATAGTTACTGTATTCCACTAGCCTTGCTTAGGAGCACACGTCTCACGTGATATTACTAAACACACCATCCAATATAAAGAAAAGGATAATAAACAGTTATTATTGAAATCCTTAAAATGAAGTTTCTCTTTGTAGCCCTAATCCTAACACCAAGTGGAAAATAATTGTGACGTAATGCCAGATGAACCAAATGCAGAATCGCTTAGTCATCTTTTTCGTGCCTAACGTAATCTTCTCGTGCAATAACTTAAACAAAGTTTCATTTAAAGTCGGGCAACATAAACATGACTGGCTAATTGACACCGGCGCATCAGTGTCTGGAATTAAGTACGAGTATTTGAAACATTTACAAATACCATACCATATAGAGAAAGTTAGTGTTAAAGGTATCGGTGGAGATGTATTCTCAGAAAGTTATGTGTATCTTTGCCTTAATCATAACGAACACAATTTTATGCATAAATTTCTTGTATTTAAAAACTTACCATGTAAAGGCAGCGGTATATTAGGACATGCTTTTTTTAAGAAATACAAAGCTAAATTAAACTTTGAGTCTAGTACGTTACAATTGCTAACAAATAAAATAATCGAACTGGGTTACATTGAATTTTGACTGTTTCGGACCAAATGATACTATTAATTGTTATACGAGTATAATAGCACCGGCGCGATGTGAATCTATACATCGAGACAAGTATACAAGAAGAATGTGTTATTTCAAGTCAAGAGTTATGCGAGGGTGTTTTCCTAGCCAGTAGCGTGACTAGGCCGAAAAATGGAAAATACCAATATGAATATTGAATACCAGAGAAAATGAGGTAGTAATAAATAACTTCGAGATCGGTAGTAGCACTCTCAAGGATTACTTTATTTGTCAATTTCAGAAACCAATGGTTAATGCTGATAGAGTAAAAACTACCTATGTTTTCCTTGTTAAATTTAAACGGATTACATTCCGATGGATTATATTTCATCTACCTGGTGACAAATTATCTACAACGCCAATATATGAACAATATATAGATTTAAAACCGCATACTAGCCCAATATATTAGTGCCAAAAAAAATCGATAATTCAGATAAACAAAAATGGCGCGTAGTCATAGACTATCGTAAGTTAAATAACCAAGTGCAAGACGACAAATTTCCGTTGCCAAACATATCCGAAATATTTGATTCTTTAGCTGGGGCAATTTATTTTACGCATTTGGATTAATTCAAGGATTTTTCCAAATTGAACTAAATAAACAAAGCTGGCCTTGCACAGTTTTTACAACAGGGAAAAATCAATATCAAATGGCGAGAATGCCCATGGGACTCAAGTCTAGTCCTAGTAACTTCAGTAGAATGATGACTATAGCAATGTCCGGGCTTAATTACAAAAAATGCCTGGTTTACCAAGACGATCTGGTCGTAATAGGTCGAAATTTAGACTCGCATAATCGGAATTTAATGGATGTTTTCAGTAGATTACGTAAGGTCAACCGAAAGTTAAATCCTGCTAAATGCAATTTCTTGCAAAAAAATGCTTTATTTAGGACACATAGTTTCTGGAGCTGGAATTTTACCAGACCCAGAAGAGGTTAGGGTTTTAAAACACTACCCAACGCCCCAAAATACTGATGAAACAAAACGTTTTGTAGCTTTTGCCAATTATTATCGAAAATGTATAACAAAATTTGCTGAATTAGCATTACCCTTAAATAAATTATGTACCAAGAATGCCCAATTTGTATGGACAAGAGACTGCGAACATTCTTTTGAAACATTAAAATTAGCCTTAATGAACCCACCTGAATTACATCCTGACTTATCAGAAAGTAATGAATTTATACTACAAACCGACGTGTTAGGGAAAGCTATAGGTTCGGTATTGTGTAATAAAGATGGAAGACCATCATGTAGCATATGCTAGTCGAAGTTTAAATAAGGCGGAGGTAAACTATCCCACTATTGAAAAAGAACTCCTGGCAATAGTGTGGAGTATAAAACATTTCAGACCATATTTATATGGAAAACGTTTCAGGATACAAACCGACCATAGACCGTTAGTTTATCTATTTTCAATGCGAGAACCATCAAGTAGGTTGCTAAAATTTAGGTTACAGTAAGAAGAATATAATTTTAGTATAGAGTATGTTAAAGGCCAGTCAAATTCAGTAGCAGACGCGCTATCGCGGATTCAAATCACATCCGACAATTTAAAAACAATGAACGAGCAAATTATTAACGTGATGACTAGATCACAGCTTCGAAAATTGAATATGCATTATGAGGAAAAAAATACGAACCGGCCATTAATAGATAATGAAAAAATTATTTCAAAGTCTGGCAAACCGAGAGTTGTAGACATCACTAAAAAACCGAATAATATAACTGAGCTTTTATTTTGTAGCGGTAAAGTGTTACAGAAAATTTTAAAAAGTGGTTTAACGTTAGAAATGTATAAATATTTAATTTACGTGCCAATTAAGTCTAGTATTTACTTACACACAATATCTCGATCACCAATTGCGCGAGACGGGTTGGTGAGAGATTTGATATTATTATACAAAAAAATTGCAATTAATGAAATATGTGTACTCAGAAACGAAAACAATAAGCGATTTATAAAATAATTAACGGAAGATATAAATAATAGAGATAAATGGACAGGACCACGGTTTTGTATCATAAATAAAGTGCAAAGAATAAATAATCTAAATAATAGACGGGTCATATTTTCACTTATTGCCTACAAGGGGCCATGCGGGCATAAGGCGAATGACAAATAACATAAAAAATACTATTTTTGGCCTAGTATGACTAAGGATATTGTTGAATATGTTTCTGAATGTGATCAATGTAAAAAACAGAAGTATTCGATAGGCATCAAACAGCCAATGACAATTACGACCACGGCTAACTCAGATTTCGATAAAATTTATTTAGATATGGTGGGACCGTTACAGAAAGATACCAATAGCTACAGTTATATACTCACTTTACAATGTGAGTTAACTAAATTCACAGAAGCATATCCATTACACAACAAAGACACAGTAAGTGTGGCCAGTGCTCTCGTAGACAATTTTATTTTAAGATTTGGTATACCACGCGAAATAGCGACCGATCGCGGGTCCGAGTTCATTTCCAGCACTATGAAAGAGGTATGTCATCTTCTAAAAATTAATCAACTATGTTCCACCGCCTATCACCACGAGAGTATTGGAGCATTGGAGAACACACACAAAACTACGGGTATGGGTATTTAAGAATAAATTGCCAAAATCAAACGGAAACATGGAGTAGTTGGTTGCCGTATTGGTGTTTTGCTTACAACAACACAGTCCATACGGAAATCAACGACACGCCTCACGAACTAGTATTCGGGAAGCGATGTATATTACCGAGCAATCTCAATGGCGATATCATAGATCCCCTATATGCTCATGACAACTACGCATTAGAATTAAAGTATAGGATTGCAGCGAGCGCAAAAAGATGCTCACAATAATTTAACTGAAAGTGAGATAAAAAGCAAAATTAAATATGATACTTTAGTAAACCCTGCGGTATTATAAGAAGGGTGATTTATTGTTGTTAAAAAATCCTTCAGAGAACAGAATGGATTCAATATTTTTGGGACCCTATCCAGTTTTAAATGATTTGGATTGAAATGTAAAAATTTGGAAAAATGGAAAGAAAGAAAGAAAAACGTTTATTTATGCCTCACACAATCATATAAACTAAAAATACACAATGAAAAGAAAAAAGAAAGATATAATCAGTGCGAGGCCAAAAGGCACCTAACTCAGCATATGCTACGTTATTTAAAACGATAAATAACGCAGCGCTGATATTCTGTTAGGGCCTGCTGTGATGTCACGAACATATTTACGGATGTTACATAATAATAGTCTATCAAAAAAGAATGAACAAAGAAGAGATAGAATATATATATATGTGAATAAAATTCGTGAATTTATATGTGTGTAATATAATTATAAATATAGTGCATATAAGAATAATTAGTAAATCATAGACCGACGCCTAACGCTCCTACATACATCATTTGTCAATACCATAGACAAACGGAGGAACGCGGGCGTCCGGTGAATCAACTGTCAAAAAAAAAGAGTGAAAGTGAAAAACAAAACAAAAAGTGTGTAGGTAAATACATATTATTACATAAATGTCCATTTTAAAAGTGATTTGAGTGTATTTAAATTGTTACTGTGTTTAATTGTGAAGTAAAAATGTTTTGTTGAGTTGGAAACAAGAACAAGACGCTATGCACGACCGACAAAATCGCTGCAAATACAAGCCATTCACACCCTAGGTAAATTACGTGGTTGTTTCCTTTTGGATTTGCAGTAAAGCGTGTTTAAAATGGTGTATGAAAGGAAGATATTGTGCATAAAAACCGTACCAAATTATACAAAAATGCTGTATAAATAAGAAAAATTCATTAACAAGGATATTTAAAGCAATTATTAACTTAACAATAATGTACCTTTGAAATATCTATAATCATGTCTTGTATTTGGAGGTGTTAATGTAAACATATACTTAGTTGTAACATTTATAAAGACCATGTACTTACGTAAACAACAAAAAAAAAACCACTACGCAGGTAAAAAAAAAGAACTATTATTACTATTATTATTTAGCCGTAAGTTTTTTTTTCTTGTAAAGGAAAGGTGAGGTGTAGTTAGTTTATATTATGCTTATAACATATTTAATGAGGTATCTTTTATAATAAAAGCAGTGTATTACCAGCAAGCACTCGTTTCACTCGTCTCCCAACACACCACCTTACAACCTTGTGATGGAATCTTGACTGAATTGAGGGAACCCCTCAAATATTATAGGCAACTATATGGTCATTTTGATATTTTCATCCAGAAATTAAGCATTTACAGTCAAAAAGTGACATTTGATGAGGTGGAACTGGTGAAGAAGACCAGAAATGGCCAACGGAACTTCATACTCAAACAAATATCACAATGAACATAGTTCAGCGACTATGACAATACAAATAAATGAACAGTTCTGAATAGTTATGTTGAAAATGATGTCATCGAAGTGACCTAATGATAGTGATGGAGCTGGAAGATAGGCACCGGAACTCCGTAACTAATCAATCAATTCTAGCAGTGTTTGGGCTTATTAGAATTGTCATGAGATGCACTTTGGCTATATAATACTGTTGAACTGATCTGATGATGATGATGATGATGGAGCTGGAAGATAGGTACCGGAACTCCGTAATTATTCAATGTATCCTACCCGTGATCGGGCTTATTAGAAATGTCATGAGATGCACTTTGGCTATAAGGTACTATCGAAATGATCTGATGATGGAGCCGGAAGGTGAAAGGAGACACGGGAACTTCATAAGAAAAGGATGTATTCTAGCAGGGTTTGAGTTAATTGGAATTATATAATAAAAAACTGAAACGATCAAAATAATTTTAATTTTGGAAGTCGGCGTTAAATAAAGAACAAACAATAACGAAAAACAAAGACTTCCGAAATTAAAATTATTTTGATCGTTTTAGTTTTTTAAGTTTTTGAGTTTTTAAAAGAATTTTCACCACGTATAATTGCTCAAATTAGCAATAGCAGACGTTATTCTTTTTAACGTGGCAAATCATCCAATGACTTCTCTCTCTCTCTAAGGTGGTGCAGGCAGACTTTTACTGATTAAAACAACAAGTTTCTTTTTCAGAACGGCTCTAGCGCGCATCGGCGCTACGCTGGGCGCCTACGGTTGCTGACATCGTTTTGAAGACCACCCGGATAGTGCTCCATGGCCCCAACTCGTCGGACGGTTACCGAAGGGCAGGACGACGAGCTGACATGCTGATATTTCTATATAAACTCAAAATGTACGTAAAGACTGTCTCTAAAAACCGTCACGACTTCCCGATATTCGGACATGGAGAAGAAGCGGTACAACAAATTCCCCAACACATCTGTCGGTTAAGTTTGCAGAACTTTAATTTAAGCTAGTTTTAAAATGATTATCTCTACGCCCATGATAAGACTTTTGCCATATTTAAAACATGTCAGCGATTGATACAGACAGATGAAACCTAAAACATAATTTTTCTCTTCATTACTCAATTATTCATTACTCAAGTTAATTGGAAAAAAATGCCCAGTGAGGTCCGTTATTCACGTGATATTTTTTAGCAACTTTTTAATCCGTTCCCTCTGGATCGCGAGGGGGAATGGGATTTGAAAAGTACGTGACAGATACGTAGTGAGGTTTCTTCACCAAAGTCACAGACTTGTTGACAACTGGCAAAACCGAGCCGGGTGGCTGTCGCGGCGACCGGCGACCGGCGAAACGTTACATGGGATCAGCAAGTTAAGGTCATTTGTCGTTTTTCAGTTTAGGAATCGCAAGATCAACAAAGAAATAAACGTCATAGGTATGTACTACGTTGTGTACCTACATCACTATAGTGATAAAACGCAAACTGAAAGAAAGGTTTTAGTCAGTAAAAGTCAGTCACGCTTGACACGCTCAACCCAGAGCGGGAGAAGTCACGAATGACTGAATATAGGATGACATTCCACTTCAAAAAGTAAGCCCTTTTAAACCTTACGCGAATAGGTAATGGACGATCCCAAAGCGTACAGGTATACTTTGGTTTAGCATCGTTAATTTGTGCGTAAAGATAAAAAAAAATCCTTGCACCAAGAGGGTCTCTCATCAACCACATGGCCTATGATTTTCTGGGTTGAAGGACAAACATAACTTTGTAGTTCGAAAAAGCTCAGCGTTCTAAACATATACCTACGTTATACAATAACTGGTATAATTCTCTGAGAAAGAGAAGGAGTTAGGGCCTGTCCGCACAGCGGTATTTCACCGCGCGGTTTTTTTTTCGTTATTCTGTAACACATTGAATCTTATGGAAGTTTCCGCACAGGCGATAAAAAAAGTTTTGAAAGTAAATTGATAATAGTTCTGTTAAGCCGTGATAATTTATCCGTCTGACTTAGAATTAAAGAACAAACTTGGACTTACCCCAGGAAAAAGAATGTACCAGCCCAACGAATAGTAATAATATCAACGTTAAAACACGCGTGCAATGCATTTTCTTCTTCAGGCAAAGTTGTTCCAGCAGATGAGACGTCTACTCCCGGTCACAGCACGGAAAATATTAAAGCAAAGTGTTGGTTAGTGCCTTGTAGTCATTTCCGTCACGACGCGGGTAAAACCTATAAAAAAATGTGGGCAAAATAAAGATAAAACATTTTATCTTTATTTTATTCCGAACACTCATATGCTTATCACTTGTTTCCGTCAAAAATAAAATTTACTGTTTTTTTTCGCTATTTGTTTTATCGTGTACCTACTTCCTGTGTCCTTAGTTTGCAAATTTGATTAAAACAATTGAAACATAATTTATTATAACTAAGTTAACTAAGTAAGTGGGTTCTATTGCACGACATGGTCTGGCCGTATGCTAGGTTTCATCCAAATCTTTTCTTTCATGAAGACGTCAAGAGGCCTCACTTGCGTCATTGTACATGAACAAACATACTCTCATTCGCACTTTAAGTGTTAAAGTTTGTTACGCTGACATTTCGTATATACATTGTGAGAGTACAGGAATCGCGGGAGAGTAATAAATCGAAGGTTACTTAAAAATTCCTTTTTAAAATAAGCGATACAGAAATAAACATAAGGTACCATGAATACCGAAAAAAAATCTATTTTCTAGAAATGTAGATTGATGCAAGCGAACCCGTGAGCAAAAGACTGATACAGTACCGTCATGAGCCTCTTAGATATAAAACTCCAAGGTAAAACTGATCAAACCCTCTAAGAGTAATAAGTACAATAATAAGAAAAGATTCAAAATAACTTTTCGGTACCACCAGTTATATACCCATATACGATAGAATTATCACACTAACGTTAGGGGCAGCTCACACCGAGACGCAATACGACGCGACGGCGTCGTGGAAGAGGCCAGTTATTTCGCACTGCATAGCGCGGAGTAAAACGCATCATAGGTAACGGCGTAAGGTGTAATGTGAAGCAGCAGGTGAATAAAACAAACAAAAAATATAAGTACAAAAATCACTGCTACCGTCACCGCTGAAGATTTCTTTTATCTGGATGCCGCGTCAGGTCATGCTTTCAAAAAAAAAAAAAGCATTGTTACTGGAAGTGAACCAACTTGTGAAGATTAAACTCCGAGGGATGAGAGGAAATGGTTCTCACTCAACTTGCAAGATCTGGCCTGAACAAACTAACACACACACTACGCAAATAAATTTAAAACTTGCAACATGTATGGCACTGCAGGGTGCGATTTATTCTGTTGTAGAATTCTCATAGAAATGTGTAACTTTTAGAGTAGTAAATAAAGTTCTGTTTCATATGGCTATCTTAAAAAGTGCGCAGCTTCATACGGCGTCGCTTCTCGGTGTGGGCCAACCCTAATAATACGAAAATTGTACGAAAACTGAAATCCGATAAAATGGCTCCAACTAATTCAGTCTGAGATAAGAGTGTTATTTGAGATTTTGTAGCTATTCTGGTATAAAACCAAGATTTTAAGGTCATATAATCATCAATGACAGCCCCGCTCTTGGGTGGAGCGGGAGATAGTGTCAGACTCTTACTGACTAAAAACCCACCCCGTTCCTTCAAGCCTTCATACCGGGGCTCGCGCTGTCTTTCGAAACTAACCCTGGCCCGGTAAGGTTCGATCCTTGAGCACGCCACAAATGCGGTGGTATATATCTTTTAGGAGTGGTTGTAAAGACGCTAAGGCATCTTCACTTTCCGCCTGACATACATATAGTTAGTGATAGCGTGACGAGTGACAGGACAGAATGGAAGAAAAAAACGTGTTGCGCCGACCCCAAATAAAACGGGACTAGGGCAGGAAGATGATGACACATATTCACCGGTCATAGGTGTTTCAGGAAGTATCTGTTTTGGATTCGTAGAGAAGAAACGTCCAGGTGTCAATAACACCACGTACAATGGTCCGCATAGGACTAACTGCGGAAACCATACTCAGACATAGACATAGACAACGTCTAGGTGTCAATATTATGCTAATCACTCAAAGACACGGTGGACCATGCGGAGGAAGTCTGCCCCACTTGGGTGGAGGACTGAGTGTCCTCGTGGAGGTAATTGTTGGCGGCGATCTCTAGCGCCTGGTCTTGATGCAGGCGGCTGATAGTGGTGGTGGTGGTGGTGGTAAGGAGCGAGAAGGGTAGGAAGCAGTCAGTTCCTGCGAAGTAGTAATGCAAGCGAAGGTGGTGGCGGAGATCATGAAGGAGAGGAAATCCTTATGCCTCAGCTGTCGTCGCGGGTCGTACGGACAAAACGAGCAAAATGAACCGGGCCCACTTGGGCCACCGCTTGCTAGGGCTGCGGGATTGTTCCAAAGAGTTAGTTACCAGAGCCCTGGAGCGCGAAGGACAACTGGAGGGACACAGGTCGGTTGTAGTCAGTTGAAGTCTGCCACACACAAGCCATACTTAAGTTTGTTGTATGTCCGTCTGTCACAGCCTCCGAATTTATTGGACGGATTGAGTTCAAATTATATACACTAGCTGTACCCGCGACTTCGTTCAATGAAAACGAATGAATGACCTAAATAGGTGTTCGATTTAAAGTGTTCGATTAATTGATGTTCGACTATTTGGCATTCGATTCGGCATAGTACACCCCATTTCAGAGATAAGCCAGAACAAACAGACAGACAAATATTGAAAAAATTGTTATTTTGGTGTATGTACCGTATTTAGATTCATATGCATTTAGTAAAAAGCGGTTATTTCAGTATTACAAACAGACACTCCAATTTTATTTATATGTATGTATAGATGCACGCGACTGCGTTCGTGTGGACTACAGGATTTTGAATTCATTTTTTCTAAAATAAAAGTAGCCTAAGTTACACCTTATTACATCAGCTACCTGACAAAAAAGTCCCGTCAAAATCGGTCCAGCCATTTCAGAGATTAGCCAGAACAAACTGACAGACAAAAATTGTAAAAAAAATATGTTGGTGTATGTACCGTATATCCTACTAATATTATACTCGTAAATATGAAAGTTTATATGTATGTATGTATGGATGTTTGTTACTCTTTCACGCAAAAACTACTAAACGGATTTCAATGAAACTTGGTACACGGCTAGACCATGTCCTAGAATAACGCATAGGATACTTTTTATCCTGGGATAAACACCAAACTCGGACACCAAAGGAGATGTAGCACAAATTTTAATATAACGTAGAAAAGAGTCAGTAGACGTAGAGTCGGCGAGGTCAAAAAAAAATGATTAAGTTCTTATATTAACTAGATATGTAGACTTCCTAATGAGTAGGGTAATCTGCAGACTAATGGCCAAGCATACCGTATGATTGGCCATTAGTCTGCAGATTACAAAACTGATTATTTCTTCGACTAAAACACGTGAATTGCAATTATGAAATTAAAATTTCTAATAAATCTAAAGTTTGGTACCCCGACAAGGATAGGTTAGCTTTCGTGGTTTTTTTTTATAACCACCTAGAAATACATGAAGTGGAGGTATTTGCTACTTTTAGTGAAATTTCACACTTGTGAACATATAAAAATCAAACATGAGAATTTTACGTGAAGTTATGTCATTATTTTGGGAGCTTTAAAGCTTCTGTAAAACAATACGGCCCAAGGAATGTGTCTGGGAGTATTAGCGACTTGATTTTAAAGATATTGCCTAAAGTATACGTAAAAATGAGCTTGGAGAATTTACGTGAAGTAAGCAGGGACCGTTCTGGTTACCCATTAAAAGGGTTTTGATAGGGTTTTTCTAAGCAGTTAATCTAAAACCCATACGATAAAGGTAACCTTTATTCGATAGGGTTTTTCTAAGCAGTTAATCTAAAACCCATACGATAAAGGTAACCTTTATTCAATAGGGTTTTCCTAAACCGGTTAACAAAAACCCATACGATATGGGTTACACTTTTGAACGGCTTAAATTAAGTCATTCAAAAGGGTTTCTTACACTGAACTCTTTTGAAAACGATAACAACGTAACATTTCAACTTGGAGCAATGTAATTATGATCTGTCGATGGTAGACATACGTTGCAAAATGGCATAGCACACGTTAAACGTCAGCGGCGGGGCGGGTGCCTTTGTGGTTACGTTTGTACCTACTGAGAACGAGATTTATTATCATTATTGCATGTAATATAGACACACGAGTAAATAAACCGTATAGGGGCAAAGCTTCCTAAGAACGTGTAATATTGTTACCTATTTTGGTAGGGCACAATAGGTGAAAACAAATTAAATTAAACATTTGTTAAATCGTTTTTTTATTCAGAAGGTTCAAAATAGGATAAGTAACTAATAAGATTCCAATAAGAATGAATAAGAAAGTGCGAATTTATTAGTGAATGTAAATTTGTTTGTTAACTATTTTGATAAGACATGGGATTTTATTTAAAAAAGCAGGTCTAAAAGGGAGATGTTAAATGGGGAGGTACGATTTTGTGGCGTGGCGTCTTCGGTATTTGAAGGAATTGCAGGGCAATCGAAATGGAGCCCAGCATCCTATATTTTATTCAAAAAATAGTTATTACAGTTAAAAAAAAAACCTTATAAGAGAACTGTTAACAGTAACGAAATATCAGTAAATCTCTATAATTTTAAGTAATTTCATTGCTCAAAATATAGCAACACTGTTTTTCCGTATTGCCAACATTTCAGCGAAGGAACTTCTTAAAAGTGAAACGCACACTACGCACAGTACGATGTACTTGTTTTTGAAGCTGGACGTCTTTTTTAGGATTTTATTTTGCATTTGTGAATTTTGAACAATTAAAACCGGAAAAATGACGAAAACGATACGAGACGCTGTACATTGCTATTATTTATATGATGCCTCAAATAATACAAGTAAATGTACCAAATGTGGAAACATCTTAAAGGTATGGTTATATTCTAATATTTAGTTATTCTGACAATTTACTTAATTATTTGTTATATGATAATGAGTCATGTCCTCACCGTAAAACCTACCTGTACCATACAATAGGTAGGTACTTGTGTTATGTACCTAATTTATCAATCTAACAATACCTATATGGTAGACATAAATAAGAAACGTTATTCTTAGGTAAAATGTAGTTGAGCTATGAACTCAAAATTCGATTATTTTTCTAAAATAATGAAGCATAAATAAAGTTAATTGTTTAGTGGACGATTTTTTAAATTCAGCATTAATTGCTGAATTATCGTTTTTTAAGCTACCAGTTAGACGTGTAGGTATTTGGTTGTACTTTGATAGATTGTTTTTACGTACTTAACGCAGAACAGTTAGGTAGACAAGTACATGACTTTATGGCCATGTAATATTTTTACAATTTATATTAGGTATTTATACGCCGCCCCCGAGCGCGCTCGGACCGAGCGCTGCCGATCCTAGCACAATTGCTGAGGTATATAAAGTGAAGTACAGTTGCCAAAACGGATCTTGAGCGCTCGGCGTCAGAGTGGGGATCGCTTTGCGCATTTCATACATTGGCGAGTCAATCGTCTTTGTTGTTAGAAACATGCATAAACGCAAGGAACGAATAAGGAGTGACGTCTATGACGCGATGGCGCGGCGAGCCAATTACTGACACTCCCCGCCCCCGCGTCTCACTTCGCACCACTAAAGAGACCGAATATTTGACTACTGCGCAACCACTCGAGATCCGTGATGGCAACTGTACATAGGTACTTACCTACGAGTAGGTACATGTAATTGTCTTCTGCTCTAGGTACCTATCTATCCTGTGGTCTTGTGTAGTTCGCGAACGATGAACGAATAGGAAACATGCATATATTGCATGTTTCCTATTCGTTCATGGGTACTTTTTTTAATTAATGATAGGCTTGCGTTTGACCACCATCTCACTTGATGGTAAGCGATGATGTGGTCGACGATGGAACACGCTTGCATAAAAGAAACCTATTCACTCTCGACTTAAAGACTCCTACGTTGTAGCTAGGTACCTACTTAAGTTGAAGCAAAATGGCGATCGTCCTTCTATGCGCAGTAACAGATTTTTTCGGGTCAGTAACACAGCGGGAGGCTGCGCGTAACCATAGCAACGACGGCCATTTTGTTTCAACTTATTTGCCACGTAGGACCTACTACATACGAGTATTATATCTTTTTACTGTACCTACCAAAAGAAATGTTAGGTACCTAGTACTCTACTGTCTCTTTTTTAGGGTTCCGTAGTCAACTAGGAACCCTTATAGTTTCGCCATGTCTGTCTGTCCGTCCTCGCTTAATCTCTGTGACCGTTAGCACTAGAAAGCTGAAATTTGGTACCAATATGTATATCAATCACGCCGACAAAGTGGTAAAATAGAAATTGGAAAAAAATGTTTTATTAGGGTAGCCCCATATGTAAAGTGGGAAGTAATTTTTTTTTTCATTTCAACCCTGACGTGTGATATATTGTTGGATAGGTATTTAAAAATGAATAGGGGTTTACTACTATATAATTTTTTTATAATGTCAATAATTTCGGAAATAATCGCTCCAAAAGTAAAAAAACTACTGAGGTGTCAAGGGACACCCGGATGGAACGAAGTTCCGTTCTGGCTTGCTTTCTATAAGAGAGAGAGTGAGAGACAGACAGAGAAACATGCGCAAGCCGCACGGCTTACAATAGCTTACTATAGCAAAAAGTATCGTTACAACTTTTCGTGAGAATTTTTTCCGTCTAGCCAATACAAGATAACTAAAAAATACTATCCTATTTTATGTACATTTTGACAGCACTATTTCAACATCTTCGAAACCATGAAAACGACACTCATGACGAAAAAGTTGATAATTTCTGACAGCCGCCATCTTAGATTTACATTTTGACAGCACTATCGGCTTCAACAACCTCGAAAACCATGAAAAAGACACCCATATCGAAAAAGTTGATAATTTATTGCAGCCACCATCTTAGATTTACATTTTGACAGTACAATCGGTTTCAACACCCTCGAAAACCACGAAAACGACACCCATGACGAAAAAGTTGATAATTTCTTGCAGCCGCCATCTTGGATTTACATTTTGACAGTACCATCGGTCTCAACACCCTCGAAAACCATGAAAACGACACCCATGACGAAAAAGTTGATAATTTCTTGCAGCCGCCATCTTGGATTTACATTTTGACAGTACTATCGGTTTCCACGCCCTCAAAAACCATGAAAACGACACCCGTGACGAAAAAGTTGATAATTTCTTGCAGCCGCCATCTTGGATTTACATTTTGACAGTACTATCGGTTTCAACACCCTCGAAAACCATGAAAACGACACCCATGACGATAAATTTTATAATTAGTTGCAGCCGCCATCTTGGATTTATATTTTGACAGTACCATCGGTTTCAACACCCTCGAAAACCATGAAAACGACACCCATGACGGAAAATTTGATAATTTCTTGCAGCCGCCATTTTGGATTTATATTTTGACAGTAAAAGTGTCGGTACAATTTTTCGTGAGAATTTTTTCCGTCTTTGAATTCGTTCCGTTCCAATAAAAGACATACAAAATTTTTACTTACCCATTGCTCATTCAATTGACTACGATAACACGGCTAACACGGGTCACACGAGATAACAATTATCGTAAATACGGGAGTTCAGGACACACACCTTAATATGAGAGTACTTGTCTAAAATCTAAATATTATAAAAACACGTGCTTCGTCTACAAGTCTTCAATGTCTAGTGAAACTCGCACCTACTGAGCATAAATTTATTGAATAACCATAATAATACGGTAACCCGAAGAAAACCCTTACCTATAAGGGTTATCTCGATAAGGGTAACCCTAACACTGGGTTTCAAGTATAGAACCCATTCAATGGGTTACCCATATTGAATAGGTAACCCTTTTAATGGGTTCGAGCTTAAAACCCATTCACGGGGTTACATTATGATAAAGGTAACCTTTTTAATGGGTTCGAGCATAAAACCCATTCACGGGGTTACATCATGATAAAGGTAACCTTTTTAATGGGTTTGAGCTTAAAACCCATTCACGGGGTTACATCATGATAAAGGTAACCCTTTTAATGGGTTCGAGCTTAAAACCCATTCACGGGGTTACATCATGATAAAGGTAACCTCATAAATGGGTTACCCTTCCAAAGACTTAACTCTTAACCGGGGTTGTACGGTCCCTGGAAGTAAGTAATGATTTTATGTACCTTGATTACCTGATACCTGAAAATTGGTCGTCTAAGCAAGCTAGCAGGTAGGCATGCGTTCTTAGTACATAATAACAGTACTCAATCGTCCACATTTCGTTCGTCAGAAAATACGTGACGTCTGGCGGCCCTGGGATCTTACTCTCATACAGTAAACATCAACACATGACCGATAAGTTTATAAGAATTTCGTGGTAACAAAACAGTTTTCAGATATTTTAAGCTATTGCATAGCTTCTATCGCGGGCCTTGAGCGTGGAGACCGAATCCAGAAATTCCGTAACGAAAATAACCTAACACCCCCCCTCACTTGTTTTTTGAGCGTGGTGACCGATAAGAAAACAAATGAGTGAAAGCAGCTGTAGGCGTTTTGGATGGGTGGGGTTAAGCAGCTGTTAGCGAGATCTGGTTTTTGATGGAAGAGGTTAAGCAGCTGTTGGCGAGGTCTGGTTTTGGATGGAAGAGGTTAAGCAGCTGTTGGCGAGGTCTGGTATTGGATGGGTGGGGATAAGCAGCTGTTGGCAAGGTCTCATTTTGGATGGATGGGGTTAAGCAGCTGTTAACGAGGTCTGGTTTTGGATGGGTGGGGTTAAGCAGCTGTTGGCGAGCTCTGGTTTTAGATGGATGGGGTTAAGCAGCTGTTGGTGAGGTCTGGTTTTGGATGGGTGGGGTTAAGCAGCTGTTGGCGAGGTCTGGTTTTAGATGGGTGGGGTTAAGCAGCTGTTGGTGAGGTCTGTGTTTGGATGGGTGGGGTTAAGCAGCTGTCGGCGTTTTGGATGGGTGGGGTTAAGCAGCTGTTGGTGAGGTCTGGTTTTGGATGGGTGGGGTTAAGCAGCTGTTGGCGAGGTCTGGTTTTAGATGGGTGGGGTTAAGCAGCTGTTTGTGAGGTCTGTGTTTGGATGGGTGGGGTTAAGCAGCTGTCGGCGTTTTGGATGGGTGGGGTTAAGCAGCTGTTAGCGAGGTCTGGTTTTAGATGTATGGGGTTAAACAGCTGTTGGTGAGGTCTGGTTTTTGGATGGGTGGGGTTAAGCAGCTGTTGGCGAGGTCTGGTATTTGATGGAAGAGGTTAAGCAGCTGTTGGCGAGGTCTGGTTTTGGATGGAAGAGGTTAAGCAGCTGTTGGCGAGGTCTGGTATTGGATGGGTGGGGATAAGCAGCTGTTGGCAAGGTCTCATTTTGGATGGGTGGGGTTAAGCAGCTGTTGGCGAGGTCTGGTTTTGGATAGGTGGGGTTAAGCAGCTGTTGGCGAGGTCTGGTTTTGGATGGGTGGGGTTAAGCAGCTGTTGGCGAGGTCTATTGCATAAGTTGATAAAAAATGCTATGCAATAGCATTACCGCGGCAATCTCCGAGTGCCACACGTCTTTTTTACTATACTTGTGCTATGAGACTTTGCTTCATGCCAAATTTCAGGATTCTAGGTCGACGGGTAGTACTCTATGAATTTAGATTCCTTTGCGAGACTCAAAATACACGTTTTTTGCGACATAAGCGGCCGTGGCTTTTTTTTTTCGATATTTAGAAATTTGATTTTTTGAAGGACTGCAGATGTGAGTATATGGTTTTAATTTCAACTCGATACCTCCACGCGCTCTTGAGACAAAAGGTCTTAAAAGACTGACAGACAGACAGACAGACAGACCGACGGACAACAAAGCCACTATAAGGGTTCCATTTTTTCCTTTTGAGGTACGGAACCCTAAAACTCTAAAAAGTACAAATTAACTTTTCTTTCGGAAGTCGATGTTTCTATATATAGTATAGTTTCTAATAGTTTTGTCTCTTCGTTAGTTACTAACTTCCGAAATAAATTTTATATTGCATTTTTTAGTATTTTTTCATCAGTGAAATCGCGGTTGCATTTTTTTTTTTTTATTAATAAAAAAAAATATTCTACAGCTAAAAAGTACCCCTCAGTCGAACTTAAAGTGTGCAAGTTCCATATTAAGGTACTTATAGAATTCAATCATTAAAACATTGCATGAAAATTCCAAGAATCCAAGGCACGGCTAGGATACATTGTTTTATTACGGAGTTTTTGTGCTCACCTTCCATCATCAGATTAGCTCAGTACCTTATACGGTACCATGGCTATAGCCAGAGTACATCTCATAACAATTCTAATAATCCCAAACACGGTTAGATTACACTGACAGAGTGCCGGTGCCTACCTTCCGGCTTCATCATCGGATCAGTTTGATATATCCCCTTCCCTTTTTTTCTTCAGTCAGTCATCGACTACATGTCATGTATGAACAAAGCAATTTTACTTGTTACGACAGTTCTTATGTGAACCCATGAAGAGTTCTGTTCCATATCTTCAAAGTTCATCGTCAGATTATAACAATATTTCTATGGGACCAACTCAAAAGCATACCATTTCAATAAGAAAAAGAAAAATTCAAATCTGTCCACAATTTTAGTGACCGAGATATATCAGTGAGCCTTATAAAAATAGTATCTTCTCTTAATCATTATACGTACAGCTAAGGAGTGAAATTTCCTGCCAGAGTCTGTATTTCCTGATAGCTACAACCTAGGGATCTTTAAGTCAAGAGTGAATAGATTGCTTCTAGGCAAGCGTGTCCCACCGTCGGCCACATCATCGCTTACCATCAGGTGAGATAGTGGTCAAACGCGAGCCTATCCATTACAAAAAAAAAACATTCAGCCGAACATAAAGAAGGAGGTTCTATTAGAACCTCTTTCTTTTTGAAGTTGATTAAAACCAATTCCGGCCAGATGTTCACGGTACTATACGCTTCAATAAATAAGTTCATTTCAAATTCACAATCAAAGTATTGCTACGTTCGATTCGTTTGTGTGCTACGCCGTAGCAGCTCGTAGCGGCTCGTAGCGACTCGTAGCTCTACGAGACTAAGACCCATTATAGAACAACTTGTACAGAAAACATTCAAGTAAATAAAACAGTTTATTAATATAACATCACGCCTTCGTTGCCGGCAAGAGCAAGCAGAGTTGTATAACTGTGTTGTCGTAGTGTGTCGTAGTGCGATTCTGCCGTCCGAGGCGCCTCGGCGGCCACGACGACTATATCCATGTGGAAGATGATTTATCCATTCTGCAACGTTTTTTTGGTTCTTTGTTACTATCGTTGCTTTTCATGTCTGTTGCTTTACACAAGTTTGACCAAAGATAAAGTAAGTACGGAATGTAAATAGTAATGTAACGACACTACAGCCATGGCAAGAAATACCGGCTCCTGGTAGTTCCTACGTGTGGCACAGTCACGCACTCCACATCACGCATACCTCGGACACTGTCTGCACTTAATGCTCTCCTAGACAATGTGACTGTCTGTCACTTACTCCAAATTAATAACAAAATATTATATTTTAAACACCACGTCTTTCGACATGCGCCACTTAGACCCTCATAAATTGTCCTTTTAATGTGAAAGGAACAATTACAAAAAAGGGATATATTTTAGCACACTTATAAAGAAATAACCAAAACGTGCGAGCAAGTCGTGAGAACGAAGCGATCCCAAACCTTCCTAGAAACTATACAAAAAAAGAAAGCAATAATAAGTGATTGACAAGCGATACTGGGTCGTTAGGCGAGAGAAGGCACGGGGTGGACTCGGATAGGATAGGACACTTAGCGTCAGGGCCAAGTAGGGAACACACGTCTAAGAGACTTGGCTTCAGGGCCCGAGAAAGGACACACGTTCAGCTAAGCCATCTGACTCGGTATATCGTAGAGCAACGTCCCGTTGTAATTCTTAGGAGTGCCAGTATTGTGACACAGTATTAGATATTATAGGTGGACTGAGTCCAGTTTAGGCTTGTCAAATATTTATAGTACAGATCTGTGCGTTTGAGTCAGAGTACGAATGGATGGGCGTTGATTGTGATCTAGTGAGTAGTGTGTAAGTACGCGAGTGAATCTCAGCGGCTGTGTTGAAGACTGAATGGGTGAGTGTTGTGTGTTTTATCCTTCCTTATTCCATCCTATGACAAGGTAACCTGAGCTTGCGGTTGGTGTTAGGGACTCGGAGAAGGCCTTCCTTTGGAGTGAGTTGACATTGACTTTCCATCGAGTGGACTTGACACTTCCCGCCATACTGGCGCAATCATGACTTAAACGCTGCCAATTGAAGGTTGAACCGAATATATATTCGTTACATGCTGAGTCCAGTTTAAGATATACTAAGTTCACAAACCACCAAACGCTAGCGATGGCTATCTCCCCCTAAGAACTGACTGACAGTAGAGTGATTTACATTGCTCTTGTTATACGCACACTTCCAGGGAGCGGGGGTAGGTTTCACCAAGTACCCCAAACTACATTGATAGTCGTTCTAAGGAACGCTAGGGAACGTATCTCGTTAAAACACATCCGGGCCCCGTAGGCCTCTTACTGATACAAAAAAAATAATATTTAGCGAGACACGTAATCTGGACTCATCTCTGGAAACTCCGCAAGCTAGACGTAGCTCGGAGACACGTAGGTTATGATGTCCTCACCTTTGGGTAGAGTAAGGAAGTGAGAAGTGTCGATAAACCACTTCATCGTGTAGCAAGGCAACTGTAAATAGTTCTGCGACCGACTGACGATACGTCACGCTTGTTTAAGTTTTGTATTGTCTTAGTGAAGAGTGAGTAGGCCGTTATAAGGAGTCAATTGTAGAAGAAGTGTGTCTTATCCAATAGCAGAGGCCTCACAACCCTTTGCCGTAGGATTGGTCAGGACACGCACGAGCGAAACGGATTAAAGTAATTTCCAAAATTATTTAACTTGCAAATACAAGCGTCACGTGTTATATACCCTTTTGAAGCCCTTTCAGTCTCATAATATTCATAACTAAAAAGAAAAGTAGATTATCCTTCCTTATCCCTTGGATTTCCAACCCTATTTGATTTTAACTTTGTTTTTCTCAATTCCCCACCTAATCCCCTAGCTTTCTAAGTCGGGAGAAGGTGACATATTCCTTGGAAATCCATTACTGTCGGTGGGAGCTGTCCAGGTCTCTGGTTGAAAGCTATAAGGACGAGCGGAGGGGGATCTCGTCCTCTTCCCCCCCCCCGCCCAGGGGGAAGCCGACCTTCATACCTTCATGTAGGGAAATTCAGGAAAAATGAAAATTTTATCAGCCTAGAGTCTTATTGGAACAGTCACAACAAGTACACAGATTTTGATATGTCTGCGGTAGAATCGAAGACAATACTGTCAGGATGTATGAGATGAATGTATGACTGAGTATAATCTTTATTAAATAGGTAAGAAAAGTCCTGCACGAAATATGTATCTTATTAACTCATCGAATGCCGTAATTAGAGACACAATAGAAAAACAATTGCCTATGTCGAACTGTGTAACTTAAAACATTCAAAAGATTAATTGTAATTTAAATAATTGTTTTATATTTTATTTTATTGTTCTATTTTCTAAGTACTTGTTGTTTAAAAAGTTGTTTGAATTAAATGAATAAATAAATAGATAGGTACCAAAATAGCGTTTACAATTACCTCTTTTATTTTGTGAATAGACAGAAATAAAGGAAAAAGTAAAATATATACTCAGCCAGAAATAATGCACAAATAACAAATAATTATAATCAATACTAAACGATTTATATGAAGATGCTCTATCTAGACATCATAATTATAAAATCATAGCCAACTAACCACATTTTATTCTTCGTTAGTGTTCCGTACCTTAAGAGGAAGATCGGAAGCCTTAATTATAGTGCTTAATGGCGTTAGGAGTTATTTTTTTAAATGTGGAAATCATCCAATGACTTCTCCCGCTCTGAGCAGAGCTCGAGGGCGTGTCAGAGTTTTACTGACTAAAACCACACCAGTGTCCTTCAGTTGCCCTTTGCTTTCTAGGACTACGTGTTTCCTTTTCAGAAATTCCCTGCGGTTCTAGCTAGCGGGCGTCGTCCCTGGTGGGCCCCTACGGTTTGCTGACATCTCTTTGAAAAGCGCGGGGATCACTACGCGCTGTTGGTGACTGGGCTTGGTCCGGTCAATTACCGGACGGCCGGACGGCTAGCTACCGATTGCTCGACGTCCGCACATCCGCCTTTACTGTGGCTGGTACTCGTGGTCGTAACCTCGGCGTGAAGCGTGAGGAGGTTCGCTATCTCCTCCTATGTTAGTTAATAGATAAGTTAGTTCCATACAGTACCATTCTATAAAAACAGCAAAAAAAAAACACACATTTGTTGTATAAGAGCCCCCCTAAATATTTATTTTATTCTGTTTTTAACTACAACAGCAACAAAAAATACATCATCTGTGAAAATTTCATATGAGATACGGCCTGGTGACAGACGGACAGACGGACGGACGGCGGAGTCTCAGCAATAGGGTCCTGTTTTACACTTTGGGTACAGAACCCTAAAAATATAGTGATATTTATTACCCGACTACGGCTAAGCCAAAGTAGGGTTATGATTTTGACAGGCTATATATGTATGTGAGTATGTTCATCGGATCCCTCATAGCTCATAATCTACTCATTGAAACTCGACATATGTGATATCGTTAGAACCGTCTTAATTATCCGCTGAACATAGGCTACGTGATGTGTCACAAAACTCGATATGGCGCCATTTAGTGGACAAAATGTAGTGAGTTAAAAATAAAAATGGAGATAAATACACCGTATTTCATATCATTTGTAAAGGCTTTACGGGTACTTATCAAAAAATTTCGTCAAAATTCAATGTGGCGCCCTCCAGTGGACAAAAAGTTTTGTATTGAAAAAATACTCGATATGGCGCCATCTAGTGGATAAAATGTAGTGAGTTAAAAATGAAAATGGAGATAAGTACACCGTATTTCATATCATTTGTAAAGGCTTCACGGGTACTTGTCAAAAAATTTCGTCAAAATTCAATGTGGCGCCCTCCAGTGGACAAAAAGTTTTGTGTTGAAAAAATAAGATAAAAATGTGTTGTATCATTTAAAAGAGCTTCACTTGTACATACCAAAAATATTGCCTATATTCAATATGGCGCTTTCAAGCCGGAATCTGTGATTCTGATTCCTGATAGCTACAACTTAGGAGTCTTTAAGGGCTTATGTTTAACTTACCACCAGATATAGTAACATATAAAAGACAAAAATAGTAAATGATCACCAAAATTAAACCTACATTTTAATGTAAAATTATAACCAAAGTTTTAACATCTCGCTATCCTATTTAAGCAAAATGAATCCAAATAAAGCATCGGCAGAACCCCATGGTTACGGAGATATCAGTAGTTAAAATTTTGAGGTTAGGTTAACTACCTGCCAAGACAGCTCGACGGAGCCCTGCTACGCGGGGCTCCTACTTCTGGGTGGTTTAAAAAAAAATAACCTCGAAGAAGGTGACACCTTCTTCTAACCTAAATCTATCCGACCCGGGGTGCCCTAAAATTCCACTAAGATAGATTGTTGATTAGACAAAGTATCATCCTGCTCTACGGGGCTAAAAAGAGCGCATTAATTTGCTCGCTAAGATTTGGTTATCATTTACTACATTTGGTGTTCGAATACAATTTAAAGTACAGTCTATTGTAACTTTAGGATTTCATTTTTTTGGTGTCAAGTAATATATTTTTGACAAAAGAACTAAGGGTACCAAAGCGTTTTATGGTGGTTATTATATTTAATCCCGTCTTTAAGTCTTAAGTTTCTTTAAGTCGAGAGTGAATAGGTTTCTTCTAGGCAAGCGTGCTTCAACGTCGACCACATCATCGCTTACCATCAGGTGAGATGGTGGTCAAACACAAGCCTATCAATAATTATTAAAAATAGCAGATAAAACATATCGTGCGCAAGTAGAAATAATATAATTCTTATTTCAAAATTTAGCTTTTACAAGTAAATAGTATAGAAGCACAGTGATTTAACACCAAAATTGTTTAAATAAAAAGAGTCAAAAACTAAAACCCGACTACGTCAAAAAAACGACGCTGAAAAAGTATAAAATATTTTCAGTATGCTGAAATAAACAAGGTAACTGGAAAAACAAGAACAGAACAAAAGACCAAGCCGTAGTCACACGTTATTAAAGTGTTTCGTTTCTGTTCTTGTTTTTCCAGTTACATTGTTATTTCAAACCATTTCACCACATAGATTGCATACACCAGAATCAGTACAGCAGCTCATAAGAGATAATCAATCTTTTGAAGTCGGGAGGTCTCAACCTCAGGAAATGGAAAACAAATGTTCCTGTGTTATTACAACACATACAGTCCGAAAACAATACTCAAGATAGTTTCAATTTCAAGCAATCAGAACAAATAAAAGACCTTGAGACTAATAATTTGGGAAACCAAAAAAAGACACTACAATAAGAAATGCAAAAAGAACAAACAAATACACAAATGACTAATAAAAGAACATTGTTATCAGATATCACAAAATTATTTGACCCTTTGGGATGGCTATCATATCGTAGACATCGAGCATGGTTTAAAAGCTTGTTACTTCATCTAACGCAATCCAACGTGATATTTAACGAAAAGGCATCGCGAAAAAAAAAAGTGATAATACCTGATAACTCTGTTGGCATTCAGTAATTCCGTGATTGACTCGAATATTTTACAAAACTTGTTTCAGGAAATACGTGTTTTTTTTTAATACTCAAAAGTTTTTGAAAAACATTGTCATTACATAGATTCTTGATAAAATTGGCTAGGCTTGTATGATGTATTTTTTTATTTTATAAATTTTTGAGTAAATTATGAAGTGTCAAAGTTCATACAAAATAGCAGATTTTCAGAGGTCTTAACTGGATTAGTTTTACACAAATTTATACATTGATTTTCATAGAAGCCTTGATAATATCTACAAGATACTGTGTTTCCAAAATATCTGATGAAAAATATCGTCATAATCGCGTAAGAGTGGTTGTATGAAAAACAGTAAAAATGTATGTCGAGATGCAGCCCCTTAAAATCATTATTCAAAACTTATGGTTACGTAACCTAAATTGGGACGATTCTTTGCCTAAAGACATACTAAGCGAACGGGTGGGTATTAAAAGCATCATCAACAAACTACAAGTACCACGATAGGTAAACACAAGAGAACATGTCAATATTGAATTATTCGGTTTTTGCGATTCATCTCAGAAGACATTTGCGCGTGTAATATATTATGTTCGGATCAAGGGGTATGAGCAATCAAAACCAACACTGCTAGTTCTGTTGGAAAGGCTAGACATGTACCAGCGAATAAATCAGTATTATTGCCGAGATTAGAGCTGTCAGGAGCTATCTTACTAGCAAAACTAATGAATAAGGTACATCAGTGCTTTGTTTATCAAATTACTGACTTCATGACTGTGTTATTAGGCGGGCTGAATGGTGAACCAAGATCCTGAGGAAATACATATCAAGCAAGAGCAAAATATTGAACTTAAGTCCGTTTCTTCAAGACGGCATTCTTCGAGGCGGCCGGAGGCTCAAACATGCCAACATAGATCATCAGATGAAACATACAATAATCCATAGCAAAAAGCAGTCGGGTAACGGAAATCCTGATTGACTAGGCCCACATGCTAGCATTTCATGGTGGACCTCAGCTAACTTCAGCATTTATACGACAACATATTGGATTATAGGCGGAATCAAAGGAGTTAAATTCCGAGTTTGACGTTGCGTTAAGTGTTGTCGCTACAATCCCAGCAATCAGCATCAAGTCATGGGAGATGTACCACCAGAAAGACGAATCCGTCACGTCCTTTCCAAAATGTAGGTATAGACTATACGGGACATGTCTATATCAAGACCAACAAGGGTCGTGGAATAAAAACCACAAAGGGTCGACGGCGACGATGTTTAGACGTGAAGAGGTAATAGACAGACAAAGTTACTTTTCCATTTATTTATTTATTTAGTACATGGAGGACTTACAGCTAATAAAACCAGACAAAAAAAAGGAATTTATAATATTATTGCTATAGATATTCAAAAAATCCTAAAGTTTTAGAAGTTGAATGCTGCTGTGTTTTACATTGCAACCGGTCTCTAAAGCTGCACTGCGGCCCAGTGTCTCGAACGACGATTATTGCAAACTGAATGTGGCAAATAAATAAGTTTGTTCAAAAAATCACACTTGACAATTATTTCAATACTTAATTGTCAAGTGTGATTTGTTGAACGAACTTTCAAACGCTTGTCGTTTCACTTCCGAATAACCAAATTATGACATCAAGTTTGATCGAAATCCGTTCAGTCGTTTGATTGTGAAGAAGTATTAATGAACGTACAATTATACACACAAACTTTCTCCTTTACAATATTACCTAGTGTCTCGTAGTGGACATTATGGAAGTTTAATAAAAAACCTCGATTTCTTCACAAAACTGCTTTACTTTCAAATTTGGAAGAAATTACAACAAAACTTGATTCTTACAATCTAGACGTAGCCGTGTACGAAAAAGTAGTAGTGATCATTTTTATAAAAGTTACAAAAATGTAGGTGCAAGAAAAACACTTTAAAATTATTATGAACTTCAGCACTATGTCCCGATTGAGCAACTTGTGGTATCACGAATTTATCAGGCGCATAGGCGTAGTCACCTAGTGTTATAGATGGATAGGTATAAAAAAAAACTGGGCAAGTGCGAGTCGGTCTCGCGCACTGAGGGTTCCGTGTAAATAGAGTAAGATCCCTGGACCGCCAGACATCACGTATTTTCTGACGAACGAAATGTGGACGATTGAGTACTGTTAGCATGTATGCTCCCAAAAAAATGACATAACTTCACGTAAATTCTCAAGCTTGAGCATTAAAGCGTCTGTTAGGCAATATGGCCGACGCGTCGGCCACATCGGAATGTGTCTGGGAGTATTGGCGACTTGATTTTAAAGATATTGCCTACAAAATACGGAAAAATCAGCTTTGAGAAAATACGTTAAGTTACATCATTTTTTTGGGAGCTTTAAAGCGTCTGTTAAGCAATCCGTGTTATTTAAGCGCATAGATGAATGCGCACTCAAACTTCACTCTTATGTTACTACTCACCAAAACTCAACATTTCAACAAATCAATTCACCCAATAACACATATATGCAAACAAATCGATTGCGTAAGTCAGTAATCTTGTTTTTTACATAATTATTAACGTACATAAATTAATCTTGCCGCTGTTATTGTTACCCATCGATCAGCCATCTTTTTAGGGTTCCGTAGTCAACTAGGAACCATTATAGTTTCGCCATATATGTCTGTCCGTCTGTCTGTCCGTCTGTTCGTCCTCGCTTAATCTCTGTGACCGTTAGCACTAGAAAGCTGAAATTTGGTACCAATATGTATATCAATCACGCCGACAAAGTGGTAAAATAAAAACTGGACAGAAATGTTTTATTAGGGTAGCCCCTCTATATGTAAAGAGGGAAGTGATTTTATTTTTAATTTCAACCCTAAAGGGTGATATATCGTTGGATAGGTATTTAAAAATGAATAGGGGTTTACTAAAATCATTTTTTGATAATGTCAATAATTTCGGAAATAATCGCTCCAAAAGTAAAAAAACAATGTGTGGGGGACACCCCTCTAATTTTGAACCTTAAGTTTAGAAAATATAAAAAAAAATCTGAAAAGTAGAATTTTATAAGGACTTTCTAGGAAAATTATTTTGAACTTGATGGAAAGAGCAGTTTTTGTACAAAAAGGTTCTACAAAATAATTTCTGGACTAAGTTTGTAGTATAATCGTATATGCAAGCATTTTTTTTAAACTCATAAGTGGGTACACTTATTGTGACGGACGGGAAACTACGGAACCCTACACTGAGCGTGGCCCGACACGCTCTTGGCCGGTTTTTTTACTACGGAGCGGACCATAGAGGAAAATAACTATAGTTTCAAAATGTGACTATGTGACTGCGCATTGACAATTCTAGTTTAAATTATATTTTAATAATCGACTAGTTCATTGTTTGCCAATTTGTGTTTTGTTGTTTTTAATGGTTTTTTGTTATTTATGTTTTTATTTTGTTTATTCTGTGATTGGAAGTATGATATAACATGTAATCAGCGCTGTGGCTCTGTCTTATACGAGCCATTGCATTTTGCTGAGCACTGACCGTTTTGCGCGGATGTAACGTATATCCTACTTACGTGCTACTTTAAGTCGATACTGTTATTTGTTTTATTTTAAGGTATGCGCCATGTTTGACGCAAATAAACTCTTTTTCTTTTTTTCTTCTGCTGCAATCGCAAAACAGTCAAGGTCTACGGTGCGTAGTGCACGCGCGCCTCAAAAAATTAAAAGGGCCCAGCAGGGCCGATGCCTGCTAGGGCTGTAAGAGCATTTGAGAGAGAAAAAGCAACTCTAAAACGCAAAGGGCAACATATGGAGTATAGGTGAGTTTTAGTAAAATTTTGGCGCGCCCGTTTGCTCCACCATAGAGCGCGAGAAGTCAATTGATGATTTCTCTCCTCAAAAATGTATCTTACCGTTACCACAGAATAAGTTATAGTTAAAAGTAGGTACAGTTTCGCTCTTCGAAAGAAAACATGCTAATATAAACCTATTAACGACATGAATAATGTTCATAATACATTGCACGGCTCGGACACGGTAATAATATCATACAGTTTTGTAACTCGGCTGTATCTTTGAAACAAATGCCTACAGCCGCGCGGTACGTAAACCTGCGATAGGGCTGCCCGCCTCCAGCATTGTAATTACATTTCCCTACTTTGTGATTCCATTTAGTTATGTGATTGTAATTATACTTTATTGAAATTTTAAATGCGTGTCTTGGCAAGTGGGGCCCGTTACTGACTGGGGCACATAGGGCTGGTTTACCCTAAAAGAAGATGTTCCTACTTTTGAGAATAAACAAATAAAATACTTTGTGAATTGAAAAGGAAGTTTTCAATAAAAATGCGTGTTGTTTTTTGCCAATTAGCTACGGAACCCTAAAAACGGTTTTTAGTGGTATATGTTGCTATAGCAGCAGCAGAAATACTTAGTTTGTGAAAATTGCAACTATCTAGTGACAGACAGACGGTCAAATTTATTTTTTCTAGTATTTTTCATGCTAGAAAAATTTTTTTTCATCGTTATTGCTTTTATCAGAAATCGTGGCTGGCTAATATTAACACGGTGTCTGGACTGGGCTTTGCAGGTAAGGTCGTACACCATATCGGTGGAGACAAACCAAGAGCGTGTATACTTTTCAATAATAATATTGATTTCTTATGCATACAAGGCCTGTGCAGCGATGACCTGATTGCAGATTATGTTAAGGGGCCGGCGATGGATGAATTTCCATTCCATAAAATTCCATACAAACGTAATACCACGCTCATTTGCAGTTGGAGCATATTTCCAACATATTATGATGATATCCGGTTACAGACAATATTTATCTAGGTTCCTAGGTCGAGAATATTAGAAATATTGATATTTTTAATACAGGAAAAGGCAAATTGCATGTTTTGCCATTTACGCTGTAAAAAAGTGCGAAATACAATTCACTTAAATTTTTTTTGTTTTTTTTTTTTTTTAAAGAAAGGCGTTGGAACCTAGATAAATATTGTGTATAACCGAATAAACTGCAAATGAGCATGGTATTACATTTGTATGGAAATTCATCCGTCGCCGGCTCCTTAATGCCAGGATAACCAATTGGCATGTCAGTGATGAACCATCTATGTCTGATCATCGACTTATTAAATTCACACTGAATACATCTAACATTTGCGAAACCATCACTTTTAGGGATGCGAAAGCCACGGATTGGGACTTGTACAGATGAAAGCTCCAGGAGAGACTCCAAGACTTCCCTAAAACCATACGCTCCCCTGAAACATTGGATTATGCTGTTGCTCAAGTTACTGAATCCATTACAGCCTCTTACGAAGAGAGCTGCCCTTTAAGAACTGTGAGGGATAGAAAAGTGACATGGTAAAACCAAACGCTCGATGTTTTAAGGGAAGAATCACGTAGGTTGTTTACTAAGACTAAATCGATTGATGACTGGGATCGGTATCAGAAAGCTTTAACTACCTTTAACAAGGAAATACGAAAGGCGAAAAGACTTTCATGGAGGAAGTTCTGCGAGTAGATTACTAAAGTCCCTCAAAGAGACAGAATTCACAAAGTCTTATCCAAATCACCTACAAATCAACTGGAATTCTTAAAGAAACCAGACGGTGCCTTCACTGTATCAGCGGAAGAAACCCTGAAACTTCTGGTGTCTATACATTTCCCTGGCTCGGTGATGGCACTAGACATCATCGTACAAAATACTCCTCATATCCGCCGCTCTAGGCCTTCAAATGAAGACTGGAGAAGAGCGGCAGTATTTTAGACCGAACAAGGTAGAATGGGCTATGTACAGGGTGTCCCGTAAATAATGGTCCAAACGTAACGGGTAGGTAGCTTATCTGATTTCCAACAACTAATTTGAGTAGTAAAAAAAACCGTTATGATAACCAAGATATTTTTTTTTTCGAATTTTACTATTTCCTCTACCAGAATTTAGTTTTTTGAATGCTGTCGCTGCAAATAATAACATTTTTGCTATAATTTTTGTGTAACATTTCTGAATAGCTTACTAATGTTATAAGATACCATATTTTTTAGTAACATTTTATGTGCAAATGTGTTTAATGTAAAGTCGGTGCCCTAAGTGGGCTAACCCACCTCCTTTGATAAGCTATTTTAATCATTATCTTGCTACCATTAAAGATGAAAATTCTTTGTGCCAGCATTTCGATAAATCTTGCTATCCTAGTGTGAGGGTAGATTGATAAAAGAAAATGGCACGTCAGTGACAAAAGTTAACTTAGCTAATTCCGTGAGTCTTATCAATTGCTTGTAAATGGTCCATAATATTGCGTCCAGCATTACAAGTAACGTTGAATTTCAATACTGTCTATAAGAATCCATTTAGTCCGGTGGTAATAACAGCGATTTGACACGCAACTTGCGTGACGCAAGTGAAGCTAGTTCAAATCTCACTTTAAACGTCTAACTTTTTGTTTTCCATCTTTTGTGTTTTAGTTATCTTTTTTACTTTTATTGAACGACAAAAGTCGAGAAATAGACCGTTTGTATAGAAATGAAACAAAATATTGCAATAAAATGTTTATTATTTCATTACATATATATACATATATACCTATATATATATAAAGTAAGTAAATGGTCCAAAATAGTCCAAAGTTAAAATACATTTTTTAATATTATAATCAAACAAACACATTTATAAACATTTATAAAGGGATATAATAATGGTATAAATAACTACTTATTACGCAATTTTGATTCTTACTAACTTAGACTTAAAGTCTATTATTGGTATTTTAAAATGTATTAACTACTCATAGCTTATTTTGGTAGCCCTAATTAAGGTAATATGGCTTAGTGATCCGGGTAAAGACTTTGACGCAGTAAGGCACGAGTTCAATTCTCATACCCTGTATATTGTTTTGCTTTCCATTTAGAACTTTTTTATTATTTTAAGTAACAATCGACAAACTAAATATTGTTCAAACATATTTGGAATAATTTCGCCTGACTTGTAATAAGCGGGTAGTCAAGATAAATATGCGTATTCATCATAAAACTGGTATTCAAATGTTACTTAGATTAAGGGTAGAGAAATAAAAAAATGAACCGTTCTAATAAAGCAAAAACCAGTCGACGCTCAATAGCAATGACGTCGTGCAAACAATTTTAAATTGCGTAAAACAACGTCTTTACTTAGAATATTTGGTCAGTGGGTAGCCTTAGGGGCGGATTTATATAGCTAGTTCTAAAACATAAAATAATCTATTCACATGAGGAGAATATTGGTTTCCGGAGAGATTGATAGGCGTCTTAATATAGCCCCAGGTAAGTGTCTTTTTTTCCATTTTATTTATACTTCCTTTTTAAACTTACACATTTTATGCTGTGACGTAATCAAACATCTTTTTATTATACTTACACATAAAGTAACTTCTGTTTCGTTTCTTTGTTTCAGAGAAATACAGTCTGATTGTGGTTTAAAACTATAACAAACAATACACGTCAGGACGTAAAATTGAAATAACTGCTGGTCATCCGTCACGTCCATTTCGCCCAAGAAAAAAACATGTTATTATACTGCCGTATACTCGCAGAACTGGCGGGTGTAACTCTGGGTTATTTGTGTTGAATGTCTTCTGTGGAACCTGGTTAACTTGTAGAAATTGGTGGCCGATTCAGTAATAAATAATACGTGACGTAATGTCATCAGTGCGTGTAAGCAACAATGGATAATTATTTACTTCTTGTAAGCAGACACAATAACTTCTTGTGAGTGCTTATGTGTAGTGTATTGGTTAAATAAATCATAGTAATCTTAATTTGTTAGAAAGTGTTTATATAATAAATTAACTTATCCTTGTTTCTTTCTTAATCAAATTTAAAACTTAAAATTCTATATAAAACCTGTAAAATAGTTAAAATGTCAAAATATTTAGAGCAAGTATGACAGTTAATGTAGTGATGCTATTGTTATAAAATAGAAATATTATATATTTCTAATCATGTAACATGTTGATTCACTGCTAAAAACTCTTCTTTAAAAATAAAATTAGTATTTCATTAGCACTATCGAAATAAATAAACTGTTTTCTTTTTCATGCTCAAAACTGTATTACAAATAATTCTACCATATCAAAAGCAGTTTAATATTGTAACTTCTTTTATATGTTTTACCTTTATATAATTATAGTTATTTAAATTATGTCTAAGAGTAAATATTTTTTTATGTAAATAAATAAATCGTTACCTATCCTAACCATTTTTGTTTTTTATTCATGTTGCTTTTATGTTTCAATAACTAATTTAAATTTATTAATTTAACTTAATATAAATTATAATTTGATTTCAAAAATCATAATCCAATATTATAAACACAAAACTACTAAAAGAAACATGACGGACTTGAACTTACGTCCATGTCATTATAAGTCTACTATTATGACCATTAGACTAAATCGACTTACGATAAAATATTGAAATTAACAAGTGCATTACGAGACAAAACCGTATTCAGAAGTTTACCTACCTTAACGTTACGTCTTAAAGATCAAATTGACGTAACAGTATTCTATAATATTTGACTACCTGCCTCTCGTAATATTCGTTTGAATTATTATGCTCCGAATTGATTATCATGTATCTTATGCTAATTGCAGAAGGTTCAAATTCGTCTAACTTTTAGCATGTCTTATATTACCTTCTGCTGTCACGTGGGTCACGTCTCTTGTGCCTTCATGTGTACAAGTTTTTAAAATCATGGTGGTCGTCAGTGTTATACAATTTTTAACAGGAGAATTTTTAAAAATTTGGTTCTTTCATCGTAAAGAAAAATCTTTTCAATTCAAGATTTTTTTTCTAAGGTACATAAAATGTTACTAAAAAATATGGTATCTTATAACATTAGTAAGCTATTCAGAAATGTTACACAAAAATTATAGCCAAAAACGTTATTATTTGCAGCGACAGCATTAAAAAAACTAAATTCTGGTAGAGAAAATGGTAAAATTTGAAAAAAAAAAATATCTTGGTTATCATAACGGTTTTTTGTTTTAACTATTCAAATTAGTTGTTGGAAATCAGATAAGCAACCTACCCGTTACGTTTGGACCATTATTTACGGGACACCCTGTATAGACTCTCATTCAAGCCGATTAAATCTGCAAGTGATGATGATATCTTATTTTATTTTTATTTTATTTTATTTGGGTGGCTTACAGCTGACGATACAAGATAAACGTTAAAATAGATCACGATTAGCCATTTACAAGCCTCCACATATAGTATGAAAGTATTGTGGAAACTTACAGTTAGGAAGTAATTAAGATATACAAAGTTTGATAGCAAGATAATAATAGAAGACAATAACGTAATACAATTACAAAAAATTGCTTTTGGACATAACAATATTTATGGAATATGCTAAGCTGCTTGTAAAGAGATCAACTGAGGTGTGTTCTTTGACTAAATTGTTAAACGCTTTTGCTGCGCAAATCAAGTAAGAGTTACTACGGTAGACTGTGCGTAAATGAGGAGCGTGAAGAAGATTTCTAATCCGACGGTGCCGCGGGGGGACATTCAGGGATAGCTTTGACAATCATTCAGGGCAATCTTGATAGATTAGAGCGTACCATTTTGATTAGAAAGCGAATATCATATATATTTTTGCGAGTTACAAGGGGCAGCAAGTGGAGTCGAGTGCATCTTTCATTGTAACTCATATAAGGGATTTTGAACTTGTTCCCCAAGTACCTCGTGAATCTCCGTAGTATTCGTTCCAACCGGTCGGATTGAACAGCGTAATTTGGGTTCCAAATTTGATTACCGTATTCAAGGTGACTGCGGACGTAAGTACAGTAAAGAATATTTAGGGTTTTCATATTTTTAAACGAACTGGAATTACGGATAAGGAATCCCAGGGCTTTGGCAGCTTTTATGGCGAAATGATCGTAATGACATTCTTAGGAGAGCTTATTGTTGATAAGAATACCGAGATCTCTGGTAGCGTTAGTTCGCGATAACGGCTGATTCTCGATCGAGTAGTATCTTCCCAGCTTTCCTGTAGCAAGGGAAGACTATACTCATCCCTATTTTAATCAAAATCTTCAGAGCAAGCTTTGCCTGGGGATATATACCAGAGAAAAAGACTATGGTTAAAGTCTGTTTTATCCCAAAGGCTGGCAAGAAGGACTACTCTCAACCAAGGTCCTTCAGACCAATAAACCTTACCTCCTTCCTACTCAATAGTATGGAAAAGGTTATTGACGAATGCATCAGGGATGGACCTCTGCATCCGAATCAACATGCTTACCAAAAAGGAAAATCTACAGAAACTGCTCTGTTAGAACTATCAGACAGGATCGAAAGGGCTTTGGAAGATAAACAGACAGCCCTATGTGCTTTCCCTGATATTGAAGGAGCTTTCGACAACGTCACCATAGACGCCCTTTCTAAGGGAATGAAGGCGAAAGGGATTGACGAAACAACTACTCGTTGGATCAAATTCATGCTCCTCAACAGAACTATCAGTGTTACCTTACACGGAACTACAAAGAGCTTCAAAACAACTAAACAACTTCGACCTATGCTAGTAAACGATGTACGACAGGAAATACTGTCTCTGTCTAACACCAGGTCATAGGATTTAAAATCATAAAAGCTTGTTGTAACGAACTAGTATTCTCACTCATTTATTAAATATGTATTTTCCCATGGAACCTTTCCTGACAAATTAAAACTTTCCATAATTAAGCCTTTATTCAAGAAAGGAGACAAATGTGACATCAATAATTACCGACCTATTACTTTGATACCCATCTTGTCTAAAATTTATAAAAAAATTATGTATAAAAGATTAATTAATTCTGTAGTAAATTTAAAATTATTAGTGACAAGCAGTTTGGATTCCAAAAGAACAAATCCACATCATTAGCTATTTATTCTCTAATGCAAGCAATATTGTCAAATATTAATAATAATTTTCTGACTACCTACTACTTTTTTTTGATCTATCGAAAGCATTCGATCTAGTTTCTCACGACATTCTGCTGCAAAAATTAGAAGCTAATGGGATTAGAGGATCGGCACTCCAGTGGTTATTGTCATATTTAAGTGATATAAAGCAATGTGTCATTATCAATAAAAAAATGTAAATAATGACATAATATCCTACTCATCAGAATATAGGCATAATAAATATCGCGTTCCACAAGGAAGCGTCCTGGGCCCAATATTATTCCTCATTTATATAAATGACATCATAGAAATAACTTACCACAAATGCATATTATTTGCCGATGACATATCTACAATTACATAATACAATTTTGGATCACGAGCTTGACATTAATAATACAATTGACAAATTACTGCATTGGCTTGACATAAACCATTTAAGAATAAATTTAGACAAATCAGTTTACATTCAATTCAACAAATCAAATAATCATAATAATGACATCAAACTCAATATTGATAAAATCAAACAAGTAACGCATACAAGATTTTTGGGTGTAGTTATAGATAAAGATATTAACTGGAAAGAACACATAGACAGTGTTAGTACTAATATCAATAAATTGGTATACTGAGGCGTAGTTAGTTTATATTATGCTTATAACATATTTAATGAGGTATCTTTTATAATAAAGGCAGTATATTACCAGCAAGCACTCGTTTCACTCGTCTCCCAACACACCACCTTACACCGTGACAGTAACAGGAGAACCTGTAAGCCTGCGCGTGTAAGCATCCGTATATGGACTGAATCATATTGTGGCAAATATAAATGACAGAGTGTACTTTGGGCAACATGGAATATTCCGTTGTAAAGCGTGATACATATTCGACGTGTAAAATTTTGTTAAACTTTCATCAGTTTGAAAATGGGTGGTTTAAATTCTAAGGAAGAGGTGGTGATAGCACAAACTGCTGGAGTCGGCACGAATCATATCCGCGCGCAACAGATGCATGAGCCCACCAACACGATTCTCGTCGTTATTTGTACAATTCTGGCGATTGGTATGATACTGATTTTTTATAAATTGTAAAAACGATGCCATGCTAAACAAATTGAGCGAAAATTGGATCAGATGACCTTGAGGAGGTACTCCAGTCTGCTTAAGAGAGCCCTAGCCCAGATGGCTCCTCAGCAACCACAGTCAGCTAAGCCAGAGCTCATCGTGTAACATCGTCAGGAGCTGAAGATGCGTATTATATCCACGAGTGTATAGTGCGTGTGTTAAAAGTGCCGCGAAAATATTGGTATCTTTATTTATCTAAGCAGAGTGCGCATTCGCGAGTGTTTTTTTTTCTCTCCTACTTTGTTTCCTACCCCTATTAGCATAAGTAAGTGACCGGAAAGAAATGTAAGTAGAATATAGTTTAATGCATAAAATATGCTGTGTAGTTAGTATGACTCTCTATGAATTTTAATCATTTTAAGTATTCTTCAAGTTAGTGAAGATAATCAATACTTGTATTTTCCACGTACTAGTTATTTTAATACATTAATAAAATATTGTATCGATATGTTATGGCATAAGAACTAGCTCTTTTACTAAATGATTTAAAAGCAATAAGAGATTATTTGATAAAAATCGGTCCGAGCCGCAGAGTAGGTAAAATATTAATTACAAATAGAGAGAATGCACAAAGTTTATTAGCTAAATATAATAAGTATTTACAACATGTAGGTGAGTCCAAGTTATCTAAACCATTAACACAGGAGACAGCATTAATTAACAAAATTTGTGAACAATTTAATAACTTGTATTCAGAAGTACTTTTATTGTGTACCGAGAAAGTTAAGGAGGGAGAACCCTCTCATAGTAAAAAGGCAGAGGAAACTTTTAATTTAAAAATTGCATTGAGCCTTCTGCCTGCTATGACAGATAATGATAACAATAATAAAAAAATAATTGAAAGCATAGAGTATTATGAATCTATATTAAGTAACGACAGATGTAAACAAAAATTAATACAATTTGTTTTAAAAAATAGATTATCACAGCAAGCAAAGTTAAAGATGTTGCAAAGATATGCTAGTGTTAAGGAGCTTATAGGAGATATGCGAAAACTATTACTGCCACAACAGAGTTTCACAGCGTTATAGACTAGATTGCAGCAATGCCGCCAGAATAATAAAACAGTGTCTGACTTTTGGCAAAGAAATATCAGAAATATTAGTGGAATTGACGACTTCGCAGGCCAGTGGAAATTCAGATAATTGTAATGTTTTAAGACCCTTAAATGAAAAAAACAACGGCCTACGAGATCATCGTTTAAACACGATCGTGGGTGCTCGTAATTTTTCTACTTTAACAGAAGCCATACAGGCGGCAGTAGACGAAGAGATGTCTTCGAGTAGTACCGAGGAATTTGTGGGTATCTACCAACAATCTTATTATTCGTCTAGAAGAGGTCGTCGAGGATAAAGAACTCAACAGAACTCTGGTCCCAGAGGATTCATGCAAAACGCATATGCCCATCAACAGGCGCAGGGACCGCTTCCTCCACATGCAAGCCAACAGCGAGATCAGCAGTCACAGGTACTGTCATCAATTACCGTGGTAATTATTATGTTAATAATCGTTTCCGTGCTAGGGGTAGGCAGAACAGAACTCGTTGCTTTAGATCACAGAATAACGTAAATATCTTGTCAACCAATCAAGAGTTACTAACCGCGAACCAAGTGGAAAATAATTGTGACGTAATACCAGATGAACCAAATGCAGAATCGCTTAGTCATCTTTTTCGTGCCTAACGTAATCTTCTCGTGCAATAACTTAACCTCTCGAATGCCGTAATTAGAGACACAATTAAAAATCCATTGTGTCTCGCGTAGATCTGCGTTCCGTTAGTCAACGGGTTAAACAAAGTTTCATTTAAAGTCGGGCAACATAAACATTACTGGCTAATTGACACCGGCGCATCAGTGTCTGGAATTAATTACGAGTATTTGAAACATTTACAAATACCATACCATATAGAGAACGTTATTGTTAAAGGTATCGGTGGAGATGTATTCTCAGAAGGTTATGTGTATCTTAGCCTTAATCATAACGAACACGATTTTATGCATAAATTTCTTGAATTTAAAAACTTACCATGTAAAAGCAGCGGTATATTAGGACATGATTTTTTTAAGAAATACAAAGCTAAATTAAACTTTGAGTCTAGTACGTTACAATTGCTAACAAATAAATCGAACTGGGTTACATTGAATTTTGACTGTTTCGGACCAAATAATACTATTAATTATTATACGAGTATAATAGCACCGGCGCGATGTGAATCAATACATTATATCGAGACAGGTATACAAGAAGAATGTGTTATTTCAAGTCAAGAGTTATGCGAAGGTGTTTTCCTAGCCAGTAGCGTGACTAGGCCGAAAAATGGAAAAATACCAATATTCATCTTGAATACCAGAGAAAATGAGGTAGTAATAAATAACTTCGAGATCGGTAGTAGCACTCTCAAGGATTACTTTATTTGACAATTTCAGAAACCAATGGTTAATGCTGATAGAGTAAAAACTACCTATGTTTTCCTTGTTAAACGGATTACATTCCGAGGAGCAACAATCAATTAAAAGCACTTGCGCTAAATACCAGGATATATTTCATCGACAAGGTGACAAATTATCTACAACGCCAATATATGAACAAAATATAGATTTAAAACCGCATACTAGCCCAATATATTAGTGCCAAAAAAAATCGATAATTCAGGCAAACAAAAATGGCGCGTAGTCATAGACTATCGTAAGTTAAATAACCAAGTGCAAGACGACAAATTTCAGATTCTTTAGCTAGGGCAATTTATTTTGCGCATTTGGATTTATTTCAATGATTTTTCCAAATTGGACTTAATAAACAAAGCCGGCCTTGGACAGCTTTTACAACAGGGAAAAGGCTCAAGTCTAGTCCTAGTAACTTCAGTAGAATGATGACTATAGCAATGTCCGGGCTTAATTACGAAAAATGCCTGATTTACCAAGACGATCTGGTCGTAATAGGTCGAAATTAAGACTCGCATAATCGGAATTTAATGGATGTTTTCAGCAGATTACGTAAGGTCAACCGAAAGTTAAATCCTGCTAAATGCAATTTTTTGCAAAAAAAAAATGCTTTATTTAGGACACATAGTTTCTGGAGCTGGAATTTTACCAGACCCAGAAGAGGTTAGGGTTTTAAAACACTACCCAACGCCCCAAAATACTGATGAAACAAAACGTTTTGTAGCTTTTGCCAATTATTATCGAAAATTTATAAAAAAAAATGCTGAATTAGCATTACCCTTAAATAAATTATGTCCCAAGAATGCCCAATTTGTATGGACAAGAGACTGCGAGCATTCTTTTGAAACATTAAAATTAGCCTTAATGAACCCACCTGTATTATAATATCCTGACTTATCAGAAAGTAATGAATTTATACTACAAACCGACGCGTCAGGGAAAGCCATAGGTTCGGTATTGTGTAATAAAGATGGAAAAGCTGTAGCATATGCTTGTCGAAGTTTAAATAAGGCGGAGGTAAACTATTCCACTATTGAAAAAGAACTCCTGGCAATAGTGTGGAGTATAAAACATTTCAGACCATATTTATATGGAAAACGTTTCAGGATACAAACCGACCATAGACCGTTAGTTTATCTATTTTCAATGCGAGACTCATCAAGTAGGTTGCTAAAATTTAGGTTACAATAAGAAGAATATAATTTTAGTATAGAGTATATTAAAGGCTCATGACAACTACGCATTAGAATTAAAGTATACATTGCAGCGAGCGCAAAAAGATGCTCACAATAATTTAACTAAAAAGGAAAATTAAATATGATACTTTAGTAAACCCTGCGGTATTATAAGAAGGGCTGATTTATTGTTGTTAAGAAATCCTTCAGAGAACAGAATGAATTCAATATTTTTGGGACCCTATCCAGTTTTAAATGATTTGGATTGTAATGTAAAAATTTTGAAAAATGGAAAGGAAGATATTGTGCATAAAAACCGCACCAAATTATACAAGAATGCTGTATAAATAAGAAAAATTCAATAACAAGGATATTTAAAGCAATTATTAACTTAACAATAATGTACCTTTGAAATATCTATAATCATGTCTTGTATTCGGAGGTGTTCATGTAAACATATACTTAGTTGTAACATTTATAAAGACCATGTACTTACGTAAACAACAAAAAAAAAACCACTGCGACCTAACTATTATTATTTAGCCGTAAGTTTTTTTTTCTTGTAAAGGAAAGGTGAGGTGTAGTTAGTTTATATTATGCTTATAACATATTTAATGAGGTATCTTTTATAATAAAAGCAGTGTATTACCAGCAAGCAGTCGTTTCACTCGTCTCCCAACACACCACCTTACAATCTGATGATGGAATCTTGGCTGAATTGAGGTAACTCCTCAAATATTATAGGCAACTATATAGTCATTTTGATATTTTCATCAAGAAATTAAGCATTTACAGTCAAAAAGTGACATTTGATGAGGTGGAACTGGTGAAGAAGACCAGAAATTGCCAACGGAACTTCATACTCAAACAAATATCACAATGAACATAGTTCAGCGACTATGACAATACAAATGGTATCATCGAAGTGACCTGATGATAGTGATGGAGCTGGAGGATAGGCACCGGAACTCCGTAACTAATCAATCAATTTTATTTATTTATTTATTTATTAAAACTTTATGCAACGCACAGGTACAAAGGCGGACTTAATGCCTTAGGCATTCTCTACCAGTCAACCTAGGGTGGTGAAGAGAAAAACATGGCAGGTGCACAAAAAAAAAACAACAAAAAATGGATTATTAAGAAAAATAAGAGTGCAAATGTATATATATATATAACTAAAATAGACATACATATATATTTAATATAATATATACCTACATATATATTTATATAAAGTAGAAGAAGGGGGGTTTTGAAACGACTCCGCTATTTGTTCTGAAAGTAATGCCGCAACTTTCGCTTAAATGCATACTGACTGGTGGCCATCCTGATGTCGAGAGGAAGCGCATTCCACAGAAGTATGGACTGTATATGAAAGGAAGAATGAACAAAATCAGAAGTATGAGAGGGACAGAGCAGTAGGAGATTGTTAGAAGAACGAAGATTCTTAGAATGGGAAGAACATAAATATTGTAAATGAGATATAAGATAAGAAGGAGGGGTAGGACAGTTGAGCAGAGAGAAGAGTGTAGTCAGTGCGCGCAAACTTCTTCTCTGGCGAATGGGCATCCATTTGAGCTCCGATCTGTAACTCGAAACATGGTCATATTTTCGCAAGTTAAATATGAATCGGATGCAGTTGTTGAGGAGCCTGTCAAGTTTGTCTAACAACTCCGCATTCAGGTCAAAGGAGCACACGTCACCATAGTCGATTACAGGGAAAATTAAAGTTTGCACAAGCATAGTCTTCGTCTTCGCGGGCAAAAAGTTCCTCAGACGATACAGACACCGCAAAGTCCCGTTGACTCTTTGGCAGACACTGGAGACCTGACTTTGCCAGCCAAGAGTCGAGTCGAGATGCAAACCGAGATCCTTAACGCTAGGACTAATGGGGATGGAGGTACCATTAAAAATAATTGGGGGAAGAGAGTTAACCACCACTTTACCCATCATGCGCGAGCTTCCAATAATAATGGCCTGACACTTTGAGGGGTTTACAGACACCCCAAATCTTTCAGACCAGTCTTTGATAGCGTCCAAATCTCGGTTCACATCCTCTATAGCGTCCGACAAACCTTCTACCCGCGCAGCTGTATATAATTGAAGATCATCGGCATAAAGGTGATACGAACACCGAAGACAGTGAGTTATAAAATTAATGAAGATGGAGAATAGCAACGGAGAAAGAATACCGCCTTGTGGAACACCAGAATCTAGATCACGCCAACTCGATGAATTCTCGTCAACGCGAACAGACTGTTGGCGTCCCCGAAGATAAGATGAGAACCATTCCAGCGCCTCGGACGAAACCATAAGATGTGAAAGGATAGATAGAAGAATATCGTGACTGACAGCATTAAAGGCATTTGAGAAATCAATTAAAACCAAAACAGTAACCCTGGTGTCCTCCATGGCTTCTCTAATGTCGCCAGTCACTTTAAGGAGAGCAGAGGAGGTACTGTGACCAGGCCTGAATCCGGATTGAAAAGTGTTCACAAGATTATTCCGGTGAACAAATCCTGAAAACTGCTTGTGGACGCAGGCCTCCAGTACTTTGGATAGGAAAGGAAGAATAGAAATTGGGCGGAAATGGTTAGGTAGGGAGGGATTAGAGATTTTAGGAAGTGGACGCACATAAGCCATACGCCACAGAGATGGGAATTGTCCGGAATCAAGGGAAAAATTAATAATGTGGGCTATCGGGTGAAGAAGATAGTCAATGACTAAGGTAATCATATGACGACTGATGTCATCGTGGCCCACAGCCTTAGATTTTATGGACAGGATGATCTTTTTGATTTCATCCAAAGTAGCCGGAGAAAAGTGGAACGGTTCAGTGGTAGGACTTGGTAAACCAGAAATGAAATCAACCGTGCGAGATAACATTTGGGAATCCAAATGATAGGAGGTCGTGAAGTGACGGTTGATATCATCCAGGACGATTGTTTTAGGGAATTCCACATGACGTGGCCTACCAATACCTAGAGATCCGAGGAATTTCCAGATATCAGCAGGAGAAGAAGAGGATATGTTATCGAGAATATGGCGGCGTTTAGCGTTACGTATCACCTGATTACATCGGTTTCTTGCAGTTTTAAAAAAATCCCTGTTTGTAGCACTGCGATCCTTTCTAAATTTTTGAAAGGCCCTATCTCTGTGCTTCATTGCCATACGAACACCTGCCGTCATCCAAGGAGCAGGTTGACGTTTAAGTTTTACACTCTTGACAGGAGCATGTTTGTCGTAAAGCGCAAGGACCGTCCGATTAAAAATTTGCAGTTTCTCGTCCACAGATGTCGCCGCTGCAAGCTGGTCCCAATCTAATTTTGAAGCATCCTGACGTAGCCTTTCAACATCCATGCGAGCGAAGCAACGCATGCGCAAAACCTTAAGAGGAAGTTTAGGTGGTTTTAGGACATAAGATAGGAAAATTAGGTCATGATGGAAAAAACCAGGTGCAGGGCACTGGCCATGAGAGGAAACCAAGGAGGGAGTGGACGTAAGGATAAGGTCTAGCCATGTGTCTTCACCTGAGATATTGAAATGTGTAGGTTGCAGTGGAAGGACATGGAGACTAACGGATTGGATGATATGAAGGAGCTTACGAGAGCGAGGGGATGGATGGGAGAGGTCTGTGTTGAAATCGCCCATGATGATACAATGTGCATACTCTGACCCTACTGATTCCAACGCAAGCTCAAGATTTGAAAAGTAGTCAATGGCAGGCGGGCAGTAGACAACACCAAGTAAGGTTTTGACACCTTTGACATAAACCTCCAAAAACAAATACTCGACTGAAGCACTATAAGGTGAAGGAGACGATGCAACAATTTTATAAGGGAAATCGCTACGAAGATAGATAGCAACACCACCTCCTCCCTTTCCAATTCTATCATTGCGGATAAGAATGAAACCGGGAAGAGGGTAGCTAGTAGAGAGAAGATGAGGTTTGAGCCAGCTCTCAGAAATCAGGACGGCGTGTAGATTGGCGTCCGAAAAGGCATCATGCAGGTCACTATAATGGCTTGGCACACTTTGAGCATTAATATGACAGACATTAAATAAGTGACCTTTTTGTTGTTGACCGAAGTTTCGACGCACAAAATCACCAAGGGTATCAGTTACGGAGCTAAAACTTGCATTGGCAGATGAGATGAAGGATTCTAGCAGTGTTTGGGCTTATTAGAATTGTCATGAGATGCACTTTGGCTATATAATACTATTGAACTGATCTGATGATGATGATAATGATGGAGCTGGAAGATAGGTACCGGAACTCCATATTTAATCAATGTATCCTACCAGTGTTTGGACTTATTAGAAATGTCATGAGATGCACTTTGGCTATAAGGTACTATTGAAGTGATCTGATGATGGAGCCGGAAGGTGGAAGGAGACACGGAAACTTCATAAGAAACTGATGTATTCTAGCAGGGTTTGAGTTAATTGGGATTGTCATGAGAAAAAGGTACTCTGGTTGTAAGTGTATTGCAACTAAAAAGTGTGAAATAAAAAACTTATTATTAAAAAAATAACCGACTTCACTAAAAAAAAATTAAACCATCAAAATAATTTTAATTTTGGAAGTCGGTGTTAAATAAGGAACAAACAATAACGAAAAACACTGACTACAAACATTCCCCCCGTCCCTGCACCACCTTAGAGAGAGAGAGAAGTCATTGGATGATTTGCCACGTTATTCATCATCACATCTGCTATTGCTAAGAGCAATTATACTTGGTGGAAATTCTTTTAACCTTTCAATTGTGAGAATTACAGACACAATAGAAAGACAATAGGTGCGCGAACGCCGGCGTTCGCTTGGGGTTTAATGAATTAAAAACTCAAAAATTTGTGTACCGATAAAAGTCTGTAAAAAAGTCAGTAAAAGTCTGTCACGCTTGACACGCTCAACCCAGAGCGGGAGAAGTCATGAATGACTGAATATAGGATGACATTCCACTTCAAAAAATAAGCCCTTTTAAACCTTACGCGAATAGGTAATGGACGATCCCAAAGCGTACAGGCATACTTTGGTTTAGCATCGTTAATTTGTGCATAAAGATAAAAAAAATCCTTGCACCAAGAGGGTCTCTCATCAACCACATGGCCTATGATTTTCTGATTCCGGGTTGAAGGACAAACATAACTTTGTAGTTCGAAAAAGCTCAGCGTTCTAAACATATACCTACGTTATACAATAACTGGTATAATTCTCTGAGAAAGAGAAGGAGTTAGGGCCTGTCCGCACAGCGGTATTTCACCGCGCGGTTTTTTTTTCATTATTCTGTAACACATTGAATCTTATGGAAGTTTCCGCACAGGCGATAAAACAAACGCGCGATAAAAAATTCTGTGATTTCTTGCGGATTTGACACGGTGTAGTGTGGAAATCAATCCACGCGAATATTTTCAACGCGGTGAAATACCGCTGTGCGGACAGGCCCTTATATATTAAATAACATACAATGAAACTGAGCGAGAACGGACATTCCACCGTTCCCAGGGCTTCGCAACCAAACTAATGTTTTTCTCAAGGATTGCTATTCTAGATAGCAAGAAAATATTTGTGCTTATAAAATTGTGACTAGGTAGTTTTAAAATAGAAGAATTTTTTCCTGAAACCTTATGATCAGAATTTTATTTTCTTTAAATTTAATACCGATACTAAAAGCCGACAAATATTGCAGAATATGTAGTTATACTGATAACTTATTGAAAGTAAATTGATAATAGTTCTGTTAAGCTGTGATAATTTATCCGTCTGACTTAGAATTAAAAAACAAACTTTGACTTACCCCAGGAAAAAGAATGTACCAGCCCAACGAATAGTAATAATATCAACGTTAAAACACGTGTGCAATGCATTTTCTTCTTCAGGCAAAGTTGTTCCAGCAGATGAGACGTCTACTCCCGGTCACAGCACGGAAAATATTAAAGCAACGTGTTGGTTAGTGCCTTGTAGTCATTTCCGTCACGTCGCGGGTAAAACCTATAAAAAATGTGGGCAAAATAAAGATACAACATTTTATCTTTATTTTATTCCGAACACTCATATGCTTATCACTTGTTTCCGTCAAAAATAAAATTTACTGTATTTTTTTCGCTATTTGTTTTATCGTGTACCTACTTCCTGTGTTACTTCCTTAGTTTGCAAATTTGAGTGAAACAATTTAAACATAATTTATTATTAATATATAACTAAGTTAACTAAGTAAGTGGGTACTATTGCATGACATGGGTCTGGCCGTATGCTAGGTTTCATCCAAATCTTTTCTGTCATGAAGACGTCAAGAGGCCTCACTTGCGTCAATTTACATGAACAAACATACTCTCATTCGCACTTTAAGTCTTAAAGTTTGTTACGCTGACATTTCGTATATACATTGTGAGAGTACAGGAATCGCGGGAGAGTAATAAATCGAAGGTTACTTAAAAAATCCTTCTTATAATAAGCGATACAGAAATAAACATAAGGTACCATGAATACCGAAAAAAAAGGTTTTTTTTTTAGAAATGTACATTGATGCAAGCGAAACCGTGAGCATCTTAGATATAAAACTCCAAGGTAATACTGATCAAACCCTCTAAGAGTAATAAGTACACTAATAAAAAAAGATTCAAAATAACTTTTCGGTACCACCAGTTATATACCTATATACGATAGAATTATCACACTAACGTTAGGGCCAGCTAACACCGAGACGCAATGCGACGCGACGGCGTCATGGAAGTGGCCAGTTATTTCGCACTGCATAGCGCGGGGTAAAACGCATCATAGGTAACGGCGTAAGGTGCAGGTAAATAAAACAAACAAAAAAATATAAGTACAAAAATCACTGCTACCGTCATCGCTGAAGATTTCTTTTATCTGGATGCCGCGTCAGGTCATGCTTTCCATAAAAAAGCATTGTTATTGGAAGTGAACCAACTTGTGAAGATTAAACTCCGAGGGATGAGAGGAAATGGTTCTCACTCAACTTGCAAGATCTGGCCTGAACAAACTAACATACACACTACGCAAATAAATTTAAAACTTGCAAAATGTATGGCACTGCAGGTTGCGATTTTTTCTGTTGTAGAATTCTCATAGAAATGTGTACCTTTTAGAGTAGTAAATAAAGTTCTATTTCATATGGCTATCTTAAAAAGCACGGAAACTGAAATCCGATAAAATGGCTCCAACTAATTCAGTCTGAGATAAGAGTGTTATTTGGGATTTTGTAGCTATTCTGGTATAAAAACAAGGTTTTAAGGTTCGAACCTTTTTGGTGGGAAAATCATCAATGACAGCCCCGCTCTTGGGTGGAGTGGGATATAGTGTCAGACTCTTACTGACTAAAAACCCACCCCGTTCCTTCAAGCCTTCATACCGGGGCTCGCGCTGTCTTTCGAAACTAACCTTGGCCCCGGTAAGGTTCGAACCTTGAGCACGCCACAATTGCGGCGGTATATATCTTTTAGGAGTGGTTGTAAAGACGCTAAGGCATCTTCACTTTCCGCCTGACACACATATAGTTAGTGATAGCGTGACGAGTGACAGGACAGAATGGAAGAAAAAAACGTGTTGCGCCGACCCCAAATAAAACGGGACTAGGGCAGGAAGATGATGACACATATTCAGCGGTCATAGGTGTTTCAGGAAGTATCTGTTTTGGATTCGTAGAGAAGAAACGTCCAGGTGTCAATATTATGCTAATCACTCAAAAGGCACGGTGGACCATGCGGAGGAAGTCTGCCCCACTTGGGTGGAGGACTGGGTGTCCTCGTGGAGGTGTTTGTTGGCGGCGATCTCTAGCGCCTGGTCTTGGTGCAGGCGGCTGATAGTGGTGGTGGTTATGGTAAGGAGCGAGAAGGATAGGAAGCAGTCAGTTCCTGCGAAGTAGTAATGCAAGCGAAGGTGGTGGCGGAGGTCATGAGGAGAGGAAATCCTTATGCCTCAGCTGTCGTCGCGGGTCGTATGGACAAAACGAGTAAAATGAACCGGGCCCACTTGGGCCACCGCTTGCTAGGGCTGCGGGATTGTTCCAAAGAGTTAGTTACCAAAGCCCTGGACCGCGAAGGACAACTGCAGGGACACACGTTGGTTGTATTCATAGAAGTCTGCCACACACAAGCCATACATAAGTTTGTTGTATGTCCATCTGTCACAGCCTCCGAATTTATTGGACGGATTGGGTTCAAAATATATACACTAGCTGTGCCCGCGACTTCGTTCACGTGGACTACAGGATTTTGAATTCATTTTTTTCTAAAATAAAAGTAGCCTAAGTTACTCCTTATTACATCAGCTACCTGCCAATAAAAGTCCCGTCAAAATCGGTCCAGTCATTTCAGAGGGTGTACTATGCTGAATCGAATGCCAAATAGTCGAACATCAATTAATCGAACACCTAAATACTCGATCGTTCATAATATCGAATGGTTAATAAATCGAACACTCAATACGTCGAGTGTTCAAAATATCGAATGTTTGATCGAGCGGCCAATGCATCACACATTTACCCGGAGGACATGGTGGAGCATATGGTGCTTCTGTACGCGTGTGTCTTGGCCGCAGCTGTACGTGTGAGGGAACGGGCTTCCTCACGCCCCAGCCGACGGCACACGTAGGAAACTACGCGCCGTTAACGGGGGGTGTGAGAAAGCCCGTTCCCTCACACGCACAGCCGCGTCCTGTACCAGGGATTGGCGCAAGAGGTTGTTGCCAGCGATCACCCTCACGAGGACATGGCGGTGCTCCATTCAAGCGGAGCACACCTCCACCGTATGCTCCACCATGTCCTCCGGGTGAATGTGTGATGCATTGGCCTCTCGATCAAACATTCGATATTTTGAATTCTCGACGTATTGAGTGTTCGATTTATTAATCATTCCATATTATGAACGTTCGAGTATTTAGGTGTTCGATTAATTGATGTTCGACTATTTGGGATTCAATTCGGCATAGTACATCCCATTTCAGAGATTAGCCGGAACAGACAGACAGACAAAAATTGTAAAAATTGTTATTTTGGTGTATGTACCGTATTTAGATTCATATGCATTTAGTAAAAAGCGGTTATTTCAGTATTACAAAACAGACACTCCAATTTTATTTATATTTATGTATGTATAGATGCACGCGACTGCGTTCGTGATTTTGAATTCATTTTTTCTAAAATAATAGTAGCCTAAGTTACTCCTTATTACATCAGCTACCTGACAAAAAAGTCCCGTCAAAATTGGTCCAGCCATTTCAGAGATTAGCCGGAACAAACAGACAGACAAAAATTAAAAAAAAAAATGTGTTGTTCTTTCTTTAATTCTTTATTGTACACTATAGCAACAAAAAATAAGTGGATAGCAAAGTTCATGTACATAGGCGAGCTTAACTCAAAGTTGAGTTTTCTTCCAGCAAACCATTGAGCGATAGAGAGAGTTGACATTAGAGGGTAGGGTCCAGTGTACAATTTTAAAATTAGAAATATTGTGAATTAAATAATAATACATAAACAAATATACCTACGTACATAAATACACACATACTTTATGTATTATAAATATATATATATATATATATTCTATGTCATTGTGAAAGGAAATGCTCTTTAATGTTGTTGTTGTTTGTTGTTGTATGTACCGTATATCCTACTAATATTATACTCGTAAATATGAAAATTTATTTGTATGGAGGTTTGTTACTCTTTCACGCAAAAACTACTGAACGGATTTCGATGAAACTTGGTACACGGCTAGACCATGTCCTAGGATAACGCATAGGATACTTTTTATCCTGGGATAAACACCAAACTCGGACACCAAAAGAGATGTAGCATAAATTTTAATATAACGTAGAAAAGAGTCAGTAGACGTAGAGTCGGCGAGGTCAAAAAAAAATGTTTAAGTTCTTATATTAACTAGATATGTAGACTTCCTAATGAGTAGGGTAATCTGCAGACTAATGGCCAAGCATACCGTATGATTGGCCATTAGTCTGCAGATTACAAAACTGATTCTTTGTTCGCCTAAAACACGTGAATTGCATATTTATTTATCTTAGGGTACCCCGACAAGGATAGGTTAGCTTTCGTGGTTTTTTTTTTTATAACCACCTAGAAATACATGAAGTGGAGATATTTGCTACTTTTAGTGAAATTTCACACTTGTGAACATATAGAAATCAAACATGAGAATTTTACGTGAAGTTATGTCATTATTTTGGGAGCTTTAAAGCTTCTGTAAAACAATACGAGCCAAGGAATCAAAGGAAAGGTGACTTGATTTTAAAGATATTTCCTAAAATATACGTAAAAATGAGCTTGGAGAATTTACGTGAAGTAAGTAATGATTTTATGTACCTTGATTACCTGATACCTGAAAATTGGTCGTCTAAGCAAGCTAGCAGGTAGGCATGCGTTCTTAGTACATACTAACAGTACTCAATCGTCCACATTTCGTTCGTCAGAAAATACGTGACATCTGGCGGCCCTGGGATCTTACTCTAATACAGTAAACATCAACACATGACCGGTGAGTTTATAAGAATTTCGTGTTTACAAAACAGTTTATAGATATTTTACTATACTTGTGCTATGAGACTTTGCTTCATGCCCAATTTCAGGATTCTAGGTCAACGGCTCAATGAATTTAGATTCCTTTGCGAGTATCAAAATACACGTTTTTTGCGACACAAGCGGCCGTATCTTTTTTTTCGATATTTAGAAATTTGATTTTTTGAAGGACTGCAGATGTGAGTATATGGTTTTAATTTCAACTCGATACCTCCACGCGCTCTTGAGACAAAAAGTCTTAAAAGACAGATAGACTGACAGACAGACAGACCGACGGACAACAAAGCCACTATAAGGGTTCCGTTTTTTCCTTTTGAGGTACGGAACCCTAAAAACTCTAAAAAGTACAAAATAACTTTTCTTTCGGAAGTCGTTGTTTCTATATATAGTATAGTTTCTAATAGTTTTGTCTCTTCGTTATTTACTAACTTCCGAAATAAATTTTAGATTGCATTTTTTAGTATTTTTTCATCAGTGAAATCGCGGTTGCATTTTTTTTGTAAATAAAAAAAAAATATTCTACAGCTAAAAAGTACCCCTCAGTCAAACTTAAAGTTTGCAAGTTCCATATTAAGGTACTTATAGAATTCAATCATTAAAACATTGCATGAAAATTCCAATAATCCAAGGCGCGGCTAGGATACATTGTTTTATTACGGAGTTTTTGTGCTCACCTTCCATCATCAGATTAGCTCGGTACCTTATACGGTACCATGGCTATAGCCAGAGTACATCTCATAACAATTCTAATAATCCCAAACACGGTTAGATTACACTGACAGAGTGCCGGTGCCTACCTTCCGGCTTCATCATCGGATCAGTTTGATATATTCCCTTCCCTTTTTTTCTTCAGTCAGTCATCGACTACATGTCATGTATGAACAAAGCAATTTTACTTGTTACGACAGTTCTTATGTGAACCCATGAAGAGTTCTGTTCCATATCTTCAAAGTTCATCGTCAGATCATAACAGTATTTCTATGGGACCAACTTAAAAGCATAACATTTCAATAAGAAAAGGAAAAAATCAAATCGGTCCACAATTTTGGTGACCGAGATATATCAGTGAGCCTTATAAAAATAGTATCTTCTCTTAATCATTATACGTACAGCTAAGGAGTGAAATTCCCTGCCAGAGCCTGTGTTTCCTGATAGCTACAACCTAGGGATCTTTAAGTCAAGAGTGAATAGATTGCTTCTAGGCAAGCGTGTTCCATCGTCGGCCACATCATCGCTTACCATCAGGTGAGATAGTAGTCAAACGCGAGCCTATCCATTACATAAAAAAAATACATTCAGCCGAACATAAAGAAGGAGGTTCTATTAGAACCTCTTTCTTTTTGAAGTTGGTTAAAACCAATTCCGGCCAGATGTTCACGGTACTATACGCTTCAATAAATAAGTTCATTTAAAATTCACAATCAAAGTATTGCTACGTTCGATTCGTTTGTGTGCTACGCCGTAGCAGTTCGTAGCAGCTCGTAGCGGCTCGTAGCGACTCGTAGCTCTACGAGGCTACGACCCATTATAGAACTACTTGTACAGAAAACATTCAAGTAAATAAAACAGTTTATTAATATAACATAACATCACGCCTTCATTGCCGGCAAGAGCAAGCAGAGTTGTATAACTGTGTTGTCGTAGTGTGTCGTAGTGCGATTCTGCCGTCCGAGGCGCCTCGGCGGCCACGACGACTATATCCATGTGGAAGATGATTTATCCATTCTGCAACGTTTTGTTGGTTCTTTGTTACTATCGTTGCTTTTCATGTCCGTTGCTTTACACAAGTTTGACCAAGGATAAAGTAAGTACGGAATGTAAATAGTAATGTAACGACACTACAGCCATGGCAAGAAATACCGGCTCCTGGCAGTTCCTACGTGTGGCACAGTCGCGCACTCCACATCACGCATACCTCGGACACTGTCTGCGCTTAATGCTCTCCTAGACAAGTACACAGATTTTGATATGTCTGCGGTAGAATGGAAGACAATACTGTCAGGATGTATGAGATGAATGTATGACTGTGTATTATCTTTATTAAATAGGTAAGAAAAGTCCTGCACGAAATTTGTTTCTTATTAATTGTAATTTAAATAATTGTTTTATATTTTATTTTATTGTTCTATTTTCTAAGTACTTGTTGTTTAAAAAGTTGTTTGAATTAAATGAATAAATAAATAGATAGGTACCAAAATAGCGTTTACAATTACCTCTTTTATTATGTGAATAGACAGAAATAAAGGAAAAAGTAAAATATATACTCAGCCAGAAATAATGCACAAATAACAAATAATTATAATCAATACTAAACGATTTATATGAAAATGCTCCATCTAGACATCATAATTATAAAATCATAGCCAACTAACCACACCTCTTCCGTACCTAAAGAGGAAGATCGGAAGCCTTAATTATAGTGCCTAATGGCGTTAGGAGTTATTTTTTTAAGTGTGGAAATCATCCAATGACTTCTCCCGCTCTGAGCAGAGCTCGAGAGCGTGTCAGAGTTTTACTGACTAAAACCACACCAGTGTCCTTCAGTTGCCCTTTGCTTTCTAGGACTACGTGTTTCCTTTTCAGAAATTTCCCGCGGTTCTAGCTAGCGGGCGTCGTCCCTGGTGGGCCCCTACGGTTTGATGACATCTCTTTGAAAAGCGCGGGGATCACTACGCGCTGTTGGTGACTGGGCTCGGTCCGGTCAATTATCCGGACGGCCGGACGGCTAGCTACCGATTGCTCGACGTCCGCACATCCGCCTTTACTGTGGCTGGTACCCGTGGTCGTAACCTCGGCGTGGAGCGTGAGGAGGTTCACTATCTCCTCCTATGTTAGTTAATAGATAAGTTAGTTCCTATCTCCTCCTATGTTTAATGCATGCCGTGGCAGCCTTGAATTAAGGCTACGCTACATAATGTAACAATGTTGAATCTTTAGCATGTAGCATGCTTTTTTGGTTGTCCTTGAATAAATAAATAAATATATAAATAAATATGTAAATAATAAATCTCACACGCGCGCCCTCCTCCTTTACTGCTTTACAGAAAGAGGCGACCGTCTGCCATTCCTCCTCGCTCCAGACCATAGCCTGACCCAGGGCCCAGCGCGAGAGGTAGCTGCCGCCGATTGCCTCCACGAGGACACAGCTGTGCTCTGCCCAAGCGGGGCACACCTCTACCGTATGCTCCACCGTGTCTTCCGGGCGATTCACACATGGACACCCCGGCGTTTCTTCCGCTTGATTCCGATGCAGGAACCTGCCGAACTTGGCATGTCCGGTGAGGACCTGCGTCATGCGGAAGGTAAAGACGGCGTGTTGCCACACTAGCCACGCCTCTAAGAGGAGACTTACCGCCTTGATGGTGGCGTACCCAAATGGCGGTAGGGGTAAGAGCAGGTTTTCGAGTAAATGTATTGAAAAATATTTTGAACCGTCTTAATTATCCGCTGAACATAGACTACGTGATGTCACAAAACTCGATATGGCGCCATCTAGTGTACAAAATGTAATGAGTTAAAAATCAAAATGGAGATAAATACACCGTATTTCATATCATTTGTAAAGGCTTCACGGGTACTTATCAAAAAATTTCGTCAAAATTCAATGTGGCGCCCTCCAGTGGACAAAAAGTTTGGTGTTGAAAAAATAAGATAAAAATGTGTTGTATCATTTGAAGGAGCTTCACTTGAACATACCAAAAATATCGCCAATATTCAATATGGCGCGTTCAAGCCGGAATCTGTGTTTCCTGATAGCTACAACTTAGGAGTCTTTAAGTCGAGAGTGAATAGGTTTCTTCTAGGCAAGCGTACTTCAACGTCGACCACATCATCGCTTACCGTCAGGTGAGATGGTGGTCAAACGCAAGCCTATCAATAATAATAAAAAAAGCAGATAAAACATATCGTGCGCAAGTAGAAATAATATAATTCTTATTTGACAATTTAGCTTTTACAAGTAAATAGTATAGAAGCACAGTGATTTAACACCAAAATTGTTTAAAAGTCAAAAACTAAAACCCGACTACGTCAAAAAAACGACGCTGAAAAAGTATAAAATATTTTCAGTATGCTGAAATAAACAAGGTAACTGGAAAAACAAGAACAGAACAAAAGACCAAGCCGTAGTCACACGTTACTAAAGTGTTTCGTTTGGTACCTACAACGTGTGACTTGGGCTTTTTCTTTTGTTCTGTTCTTGTTTTTCCAGTTACATTGTTATTTCAAACCATTTCACTACATAGATCGCATACATCAGAATCAGTACAGCAGCTCATAAGAGATAATCAATCTTTTGAAGTCGGGAGGTCTCAACCTCAGGAAATGGAAAACAAATGTTCCTGTGTTATTAAAACACATACCATCCGAAAACAATACTCAAGATAGTTTCAAATTCAAGCAATCAGAACAAATAAAAGACCTTGAGACTAATAATTTGGGAACCCAAAAAAAGACACTACAATTAGAAATGCAAAAAGAACAAACAAATACACAAATGACTAATAAAAGAACATTGTTATTAGATATCTCAAAATTATTTGACCCTTTGGGATGGCTATCACCACTGACAACAAAGCTTAAGAGGTAAAGCTTAAAAGCTTGTTACTTCCAGGGACTTAAAAACACCTTCATAAAGGTTACAGAATTATAAGTGTTACATGTTGAATTGGTAACAGAATCAAATATGTAACACTTATTTATGTGTTTTCAATGTGTTAACCCAAAACACTTACAAACATGTAACCCTAACATATCTGTAACAGATATAAAAGTGTTAACAGTGTTAATAAGTGTAACAAGTAAACGCAGCGTTGCCAAAGTTACAATTTACATAAAGCTATACTAAAACTGATTATTTCAGTTACACATATTAACACTTATTAACACATATAAAAGGTTACAGTTTGATTCGGTAACATTATTGTATCTGTTACATTTAAAAGTGTTTTTCTGTTAAAACTGTTTTAAAAAACAGTGTTAAAACACATTATTACGGTTACAGTTTGAGTCCCCGGTTACTTTATCCAACGCAATCTAACGTGATGTTTGACGAAAAGGCAACGCGAAAAAAGAGTTATAATACCTGAAAATTCTGTTGGCATTCAGTAATTCCGTGATTTACTTGAATATTTTACAAAACTTCTTCCAGGAAATACGTGTTTTTTTTAAATACTTAAAATTTTTGAAAAACATTTTCATTATATAGATTCTAGATAAAATTGGCTAGGCTTGTATGTTGTACTTTTTTATTTTTTAAATTTTTGAGTAAATTATGAAGTGTCAAAGTTCATGCAAAATAGCAGATTTTCAGAGGTCTTAACTCCTCCTGCCGGAGGCTCTACGCGGGGATCGTTCGGTCCATGGCCCTCTACGGGGCGCCGGTGTGGGCGCCGTCGCTGAAAACGCAACCGGCGGCCATACTGAACGCCTGCCAGAGGGTCATGGCAATAAGGATGGTGCGGGGATACTGCACGGTCTCCCGCGAAGCGGCGAGCCTTCTGGCTGGCCTACCACCGTGGTATCTGGAGGCAACAGTCCTTGCACACATGCACGATATGCGCGTGGAGATGCAACGCAAGGGTGAAAGTCCGCTGGCGTGACAGGTCACGGCATGGCGGACAGAGCTCCGGCGGGATCTCATGGTGAAATGGCGTCAACGACTATAATAATAATAATAATAAAATTTTATTCAAAAATATAAGGTAATACAGTAAAAACATTTTTGCCTTAATTTATGCCAAGTTCACAAGTGCTATATGCCTGAACTAGGTTATCCTGTGTTTCAGGCGAGAAAAGGTAAAATAATATACTTAACTAAATAATCACAGTAATTATATAACAAAAAGGCAAAATATACATCTAATAGGTATGTAAAACAAGTGTAAATAGTATAAAAGTCTTACTTGCTAAAATCTTAATATATTATTTAAGCTAACTAATCATAATAAAAAGTGCATTACATCTTTATCTTAGTACAACTAATAACTTCTCTGTATCTTCATAGGACAAATTTTGTAGGGTTTCCTTGAGAGCTTTCTTGCAATTTATATAATTTAGTGAATAAATATTTGCTTTCGCATTTAGTCTGTTATAGAGTAGTGGTCCCAGAAATACATAAAATCTAGCTGTAAAAGCATGTTTTGTGCTTTTTGTGGGACAAACTATATCTTTCCGTCTCTTTTTAGTATGTTCAGTGTTGAAGCGGAGGGCTGCGTGCTGTTTTAATACAGTGCTCATTATGAATAACTGCCGGACTGTTAGTACTTCACAAGTTTTGTAGAGCAGGTCAGTGGGAAAAAGGAAAGGGCGGCAAGTAGACACCTTGAGAATCGCTCTTTGGGCTCTTTCGATTGGTAGTAATAAAGTTTTGCCAGCTCCACCCCACGAGGTAATGCAGTATGTCAAAATTGACTGACATAGAGCAAAATAAACTTGCTTAATTATTTTTGGATCCGCAATATGTCGCAACTGTTTAAACACGAATATCAGCTTACGAACTCTATTGTTTAAGACTTCCATATGTTGTTTGAACGTAAGGGTCTCATCTATTATAACACCTAGATATTTTATTTTGTTAGTCTGATTAATATTGGGACACATAAGCGGGCATTCTGCAGGGACTGTACAACAATGAGCATACAACGTTGAGGAATTATTTGAAGTTTGTTTGTGCATGGAAAACTTTATATAATTAGTTTTATCTGTATTTAGGGTTAATGAGTTGTGCTGAAGCCATTTATTTACAATATTGAAGCCGTCTTGCGCAAGCTTGTGGACTTCATGTTCAGATTCAGCCGAAAAAAGAAGAGCAGTGTCATCAGCGTAAGATATTGCTATGCCGTGCTTTAGTTTTAGATTACATAGGTCATTTATGTATATCAAAAACAAAGTAGGCCCTAATACACTTCCTTGGGGAACACCAAAAGACGTGTTTTTTTGGTCTACGCTGAGGACACTGCCAATCTTAACGCACTGAGTACGGTCTTCTAGGTAACTTTTGAAAAGTTTTAGCTGAATACCTCTTATACCTACTGTCTCAAGCTTGCGCAATAGAGTAGGAATATATACTGTGTCAAAAGCCTTGGCGAGGTCCAGGAAAATACCTACTGTATGGTTACCCTTGTCAAGTTCTTGCGCTAGAAAGTCAGTCAGATGATGTACGGCATCGGCAGTTGAAACTTTAGGTCTAAAACCAAACTGACGCTCCGATAAAATTGATTTGTCCTCTAGATATTTGAACAACCTTTTATTTATGATTTTTTCCAATATTTTAGACATAGCAGGCAGTAGAGAAATAGGTCTGTAATTGGTTATTTGTTCTTTACTGCCAGATTTATGAACTGGGATAACAACTGCTTTTTTGAGGCACTCGGGAAAAATACCCAAAGATAAACACATTCGAAAAATGTAAGTCAGTGGAGGTACTAAAATATTCCTGAACTGTTTAATAAGTTTATTTGATATTTCATCCCATCCAACTGCACATTCATCTTTCAAGGACATGATTATATTTCCTACCTCTGTCTCGTCAGTATCAAGCATGGCAAAGGATGATAGAGTAGAGCTACCCGTGATAGAAGTGTTCCTTAGATAAGGAGATTGACCCCGGTTAATTTTTTCTGCTAGACACTTTCCAACGTTAACAAAGAAATTATTTGCTATGTTGGCAGACGTCAGCTGTGACGAGTGCGCTTGTAATAAACTTGAAGATGACTCATTTTGTTTCGAGGAAAAAGTTATATTTTTAATACATTTCCAGATTTTTTTACTGTTCGTTCCAGCCTTCTCCAGTACAGTTTTATCGTAGTTGCTTTTAACCTTTTTAAGAAGATCATTACAAAAATTACGATATCTTTTGTACGACAGTTGTAGGACCGTATTTTCTGGATGAGATTTACATTTCATATGCAGTTTATCTCTGTGTTTCATACAGCGGATAAGACCTGTTGTGATCCACGGTTTTATGTTGCAATTTTTGTTGCTCAACTGCGATATGACAGTATTTTTCTGAATTGCATGACGTACATTTTCTATTACATACATCATACAATACTGCGGGTCAGCGGAATTATAGACTGGATCGAAATCGATGACGCGTAAGTCTTCTTCAAGTTTATTTATATTCAATTTCGAAACGATGCGAGTGTTTTGTTTAGGTAAATTACAATTTAGTTTTAGTAGGACAGCATTGTGATCCGTTATTGTAGAGTTAATAACAAGTGCAAGTGAAGGGAAATTTGATTTAAGTATGATATGGTCCAAGCAAGAGCCACTATGATGTGTAGGAAAACTATGTGCGGGGAGCAAGCCATGATATGCGCATAGGTTGAGGTAGTCCTGAGCAGATGCGTCAGCACTTCCTGGAAGAATGTTTATATTAATATCTCCAATTACTATCGTGTTTTTAAAAGGTGATAGGTTTTGCAAGACATCATTGAGAGAGTCAGTAAAATTGTTAGCATTTTTGAAGGACGGCGGGCGATATAACGCTACTATAGCAAGATCTGATCCAATCTTCACTGCCAAACTGTTACAGTCTTGCATATTTGGTTCCTCTACAGAGACCTTGAGATGATCTCTTACATAAACTATCACCCCATCATTTTGATTGTAATTCCTATCACTTTTGTACATCTTATACCCTGTGATTAGTGGTATATTATATTTCTTGGCAAGCCAGCATTCTGTTAAAACAATAATGTCACAATTAATGTTGAGCCGTTGTTGAAAAGCGGTAAAGTTGTCAAAATTCTTAAAAATACTGCGAATGTTTTGTGTTAGTACGGTTAACGGTGATTTGTAGCTGGAAAGATATTGTTTGCAGCTTTCAACTTCACAAAGTCTAGACTCAGATACAGAAAAATTATCTAAATCATTAATTAAATTGTTTATCATAATAAAAATAAAACTAAAACTTTTCTATATATAAAAACTGATAAACGTCTAAAATAAATAACTTATTAACGGCGCTCTTAGGCACCTTCATAATCTATTGAGTTAATAAACCTTTTTTCGGCCATAATTTTCGCGGGGCAGTCAGCTGCGCCTGTGTTGTGCTTGTCTGGCTTTTTGAAATGCAAGCAAGTAGCGCATTTTGGCTCATCTGACTTCTTTGTACATTCTTTGATTGAGTGGCCTTGCTCACCACAGTGACCACAGGTGTAGGACGTCTGCCGACATGATTTGGCAGCATGGCCATATTGCTGACACTTATAGCATCGTGTGACAAGGTAAAATCTCTTACAGGGCATGATGACCAATTTATAAACACTCGTTCTTTTGACATTAGGGCTTTGCGTATGACTGCCGATACTTCTACGACATAGTTGCAATTGTCAGCGTCTCTCTTACCCGATTTATGGCTTAACTTGATTGAGGTCAAAAACGTCTCAAGTCTGCAGTCCTGAAGCTTCTCGGCGAGATTTTGATGGTACAAACACGTAAAAACCTCGTTTTCCGACATGGAAGTAGGAACTCCTATGATCACAACTCTAGGCTTTCTTTTATAAGGCTCGTCGACTGTTAGACCCGATTTTGTTAGATGCTCAGATTGTCTCAGCTTTTCGATGTCGTCCTTCGTCTCAGTGCTGATGATGACACCACCGTTTTTGTACTATCGTAACCCAGTGCTGGGCACGCCACAATCATGGCGGTAAGTCCCCTCTTTGAGGCGTGGCTGGAAAGACCTCACGGCGTCCTTACCTTCCGCATGACGCAGGTACTCACCGGACATGATGTTTCCTGCACTCGATTCATGCGGAAGTGACGCCCGGGTGTCGCCACTGTGAGGAACGCCCGGAGGACACGGTGGAGCACACAGTCGAGGTGTGCCCTGCTTGGGCGGAGCATCGCCGTGCCCTCGTGGGGGCGATCGGCGGCTGAGACCTCTCGCGCCGGGCCTTGGTTGAGGCCATGGTCCGGAGCGAGGAGGAGTGGCAGGCGGTCGCCGACTTCTGCGAAGCAGTAATGCTCGCAAAGGAGGAGGCCGAACGCATCAGGCAACGGCGTTATCGCCGCCGCCGCCGCCGCCGGGATTATGATCCCGATTTCCGGCCAACGTAGGCGCGGGCTTGTGGACAGTGAGCAATGGGTAGCTCACTGTCCGGCCGTCCGGTAACTGTCCGGACCAAGCCCAAGTCGTCGACGGCGCGCACTGTTCCCGCGCGCCTCAAGGAGTTGTCAGCAACAGCAGGGATCCAGCCGGGTCGAAGCCTACTGGGGCCAGGGTTATCCGAAAGGGCGCTCGAGCCCCGGTATGAAGGCTAGAAGGAACGGGGTGGGTCTTTTAGTCAGTAAGAGTCTGACACTATCTCCCGCTCCGCCCAAGGGCGGGGGATGTCAATGCATGATTTTTTCCCACCATAAAAAAAGAGGTCTTAACTGGATTAGTTTTACACAAATTTATAAATTGATTTTCATGGAAGCCTAAATTGGGATGATTCTTTGCCTGAAGACATACTAAGCGAATGGGTGGGTATTAAAAGCATCATCAACAAACTACAAGTACCACGATGGGTACAAGAGAACATGTCAATATTGAATTATTCGGTTTTTGTAATTCATCTCAGAAGACATTTGCGCGTGTAAATATTATGTTCGGATCAAGGGGAATGAGCAATCAAAACCAACACTGCTAGTTGGAAAGGTTAGACATGTACCATCGAAAGAATCAGTATCATTGCCGAGATTAGAGCTGTCAGGAGCTATCTTACTAGCAAAACTAATTAATAAGGTACAGCAGTGCTTTGTTTATCAAATTACTGACTTACTCCATGACTGTGTTATTAGGTGGGCTGAATGGTGAACCAAGATCCAGAGGAAATACATATCAAGCAAGAGCAAAATATTGAACTTAAATCCGTTTCTTCAAGACGGCATTCTTCGAGGCGACCGGAGGTTCAAACATGCCAACATAGATCATCAGATGAAACATACAATAATCCATAGCAAAAAGCAGTCGTGTAACGGAAGTCCTGATTGACTAGGCCCACGTGCTAGCATTTCATGGTGGACCTCAGCTAACTTTACCATTTATACGACAACATATTGGATTGTAGGCGGAATCACAGCAGTTAAATTCCGAGTTCGACGTTGCGTTAAGTGTCGTCGCTACAATCCCAGCAATCAGCATCAAGTCATGGGAGATTTACAACCGGAAAGACGAATCCGTCACGTCCTTTCCAAAATGTAGGTGTAGACTATACGGGACATGTCTATATCAAGGCCAAAAAGGGTCGTGGAATAAAAACCACCAAAGGTTATGTCGCTGTATTTATTTGCATGGCAACTAAAGCCTTGCACTTAGAGTTGGTGTAGGATTTGACATCGTCATCATCATTTCTCGCTGCTCTTTGCAGAATTATAGCTCGGAGAGCAGTCCCACAGAAAATATTCAATGATCAAGGTTATAAACAAGGTCCTACAGGACGAATATCATGCAATAAAAAGCACATTCAATCAAGAATTTCAGGCAGAAATAACTAAAATGGGAATCGAATGGCACTTTAACGCACCTACAGGACGACTATGGGACTACGCAGGAGGACTATGTGAGGCCACCATTAAAAGCCTAAAATATCATCTGAAGAGAGTTGTAGAGGAGCAGAAATTAACGTTTGAAGAGATAGTATAATATTACATCAGTTGGAGGCATGTCTGAACTCCAGACCAATATATCCTTTAACCGAAAATTCAGCAGATTTGAACTTCCTTACTCCCACTCGTTTCTTGTCAAGTGGTCAAAATTTAATACTGTACGAAACAGAGAAAGATGTACGCACAAGATGGAATCTTGTGCATAAGAAATCGAAGGACTGGAACAATTTGCCTGTTGCAGTCTTCCCGTCCGATTATAATGTGGGTGTCTTTAAGGCTAGAGTGAATAGGCTTTTAATAAACTAGTGCGCCTATCATCAGGTGGAATCGTAGTCAAGCACTAGTTTATATCAATTAAAAAAAAATCTAACTCAAAGGACTTATCTAGATATTTGGAAACGCTAGCGAAGTAAATATATAACACAATTAAATACAAGGTCACAATGGACACGTCCTCAAGAAAATATCAAACTCGGTAACTTGGTGTTGATGCAAGACGCCAACATACCACCAAACAAATGGGCAATGGGACGGGTGATGTAATTGCACCCTGGCAGAGATGTGTACGTCATAGTAGTCACACTACAAACAAGAAATGGCCCAATGAAATGGCCGGTCTTCAAGCTTCCTTGCTTGATTGCGAAGATCAAGAAGACCACAAACAAGTATCATTTTCAGTCCAACAGGATACAAAACCATCTCCACAAGTAAACTTAATAAACCAACGCAAAAGACTTACACTTTTTCTACAATAATGTAATTTACTATTCCTGATATTAACATTACATGTAACGCACAGGGTACATACAACATAACACAATTAGGAGGAAAACAAGCAATTTCTTTTGACAAAATATCAGAAGTGAATCTAAAACAAGATAATTGGAAAATAGTCGTATATTACGACATGTAACCATATTGGCACGGGTGTAATGTTTAACATCTATATGAAACACCTTGAAAGCTTATATTCACAAATAAAAAGCAAATGCCGTTGTGACGTTATCATATTGTTACAACTACGTCACGGATTCATGGAACTGGAGTACTACGACCGTAGTATGTTACTCAGTCAGCATTTTGAAGCGCATTTACGTAAGCGCCGAGGCCTTATCAACGAGATCGGATACGTTGCGACAAGTCTCTTTGGTGATGAAAATTTCGCCGAACAATACCAACAAGACATTACGTCAGAGAAAATCAAAAACATCTTTCCAATCTTTGGCGCAATCCAACATCTATCATTGGAGTTGAGAACAACTTCCTCAAACGTGTTGAACAAATAATGGGAAAACAGCATAAAATATTTAATCAGCACTTAATAATTCAATTCTTTATTGCGGACCCCAATTATGGACCCTGTCGGGCGCAGCATAGATAGGCAACGCAACAATATACATAGATCAAGCTATCAGCACATTGAAGAATGAGGTTGAGAAAGTAGCAATCACGGAAGACTTCAATCAACTTTATTTGCAAACAACATTCTAAGCGGTTTAAAGAACATTCAAGATTTTTTGCTGGACACGATCACTAACGTCCAACATTTCAACGTTCATATCATAACACCAGTTCAACTACAAGATGATCTAAATATTATTTCAAATCAGATGCCCAAAGATATATTATTGCATTTTCAACAGCATTGTATCAGATTTGTACAAGATCTATCAAATTATTCAAGTAAGGGCACGCATGACACAAGAATACTTCATATTTGTAATAAAAATCCAAATAGCAAACATATTATATCATATGATACCTATTCAACACCAAGAAAGTAGTCGTATGATTAGTATAGTTCTAATATCAGAGTTCACAACTATAAACATCAAAAGGGATACATATTTACCCATATCTGCAAATGAACTTCTTCAAAAATGCTTACGGTTAAATACAAATCTATGCCAACTACAAATACCTGTCTATCAGTGAGAGTCAGACAACAACTTCTGCGTCAAAAATCCAGGAGATACCAGTACAACCATAAGCGCAACTTACAAAACAACATTGACAGAATTGAATGTTTATTACATTCATGACTACGTGTTGAGGACAATGCACTCTGAAAATCATATGTGGCGATCAAAATACAACTGAACAAGTGGCTGGAGTCAATGTTATTGTGCTCGAAAACAACTTCATAATTACTGCACACAAACAACAAACGAATGATTGACAAATTTAGCTCGATATGATTGCCGTAGAGATCGCTCCTGTCAATAACATTATCAATTTATCAGTTCCACACTACGAGTACAAAGAAGAAAACTATTTATCTTCACTACAAAGTGTCTCCGAGCAAATAAAACAAATGAAAACAGCCTCGGAACAGGCGACCATCGCTGACGGGGTGTCAATTCACGATGTACACCAGTACGTGATCATCTACGTTGTTGGGACGGCTAGGTTTCTCTACGTTCGCATGCATACGCTGGCGGAGACGCCTCACCGTGCACCTGCACGAATAGCCAAGTTGTTATTCTGCAATCGTTAACGCCGTCGAAAAGTGATGAAACGTATGGGAATGACGTCATCTCAACGTAAAGGCACGTGGTCAGAACAAACGAATAAACAATTCGTAGCCAAGTTCACATCGTTCAAAATCGTTTCTACAATGTTTAACGCTACATCATTTGTTAGACAAACGCTACATTGTAGAACGAGCGGCCGACTCAGGCGCGTCAACATGGCTACCAACTTATCGTTTTCTACAATTGCTGTCAACGAGGCGTTAAAGATTAGAGAACGGAATGCGACACAAACTGGTTATAACTTGGCTAGGGGGGCTGGAGCCTCAACCTGAGCAACCCTCCGTGCACTACCGAGCCAGCAACAGTTGCACTACCGAGCCAGCAACAGTGACCTTAGTGCGAGTGGTGTACCAAATCAAAGTTTAAAGTGCGTGAGTGAAGTGTTTCGTAGTGATCAGTGCGCGATAATAGAAACCAATAGAGCAACTTCACCTGTTACCACAAAATGTAGTTTTAAAAATATCAACCAACAATTTAGGAACATAAGTAAAAATTATTCTATCACCTTGTATCAGCAGATCATACTAACAACACCATATCAAAGCATCATCAGCATCAGTCATCTCGCGCCCGGGAGTATGTACGGTGCAACCGCACATTGCCTAAATGCTCTCTCATCACAATTGAATTGTAACTAATTAACACACATTTTACATCAACTTCAGTTCACATTCGGACCGCGTCATAACAACACCTCATTTATCATTAGTTAAGGTCGTGGACTCAATACTCCTATCAAGTGAACTACATAGTTTTACTTTTAGCATTCAGCATCCCTATCAATCAATATCAATCAGCAAAAGACGTACGGTAACAAAACGTACTCGTAAGTATTTAAAAAAATAGATAAAGTAAAAAAGTCCCTAACATTAGTATTTTGTTACAAGAGCCATTTATAAGATATTAGAAAGATCTGAAAAAGTGTATAAATTACAATTAGAAGATAGAATAATATCAGTTTCAATTGACAGATTAAAACCCACTTACTTACTGAAAGAAAGCGAATAAAGATAAGAAAACGACGCGTAGCGGTACAATTAGCTAGACCCCTGTAAGATTCTTGTAAAAGTAAAAACGTAAAATTAGCCATTCTTTAGCAAATAATAAAATGTAACATAAATAAAAAGTGAGCATTGGTCGTGTATGTAGTCTATGAAATATGTCGACTATAGTCTGTCTAAAAAGTCAAACGACTTAGGAATTTTGTATAATATTTCATCATTTAGAAAATACTTATATTCGATACTTTTTATAAGGTTCTTCTATTAGTAAACAATGATCAAGATCTCTTATTCAACCTTGATTATTGAACCAGTGTTGATTACATCATATTTCATTTTGCCCTAATAATTACCCAAGTCGTTTGAGTTTTTAGACAGACGACGCATTAATAGTACGTAGATAGGTAATAATGTGATCAGTACCATCTTTTGCTGAGCCAACGGAAAAACGTAGAGATCGAAGTATTCTCTTTATTTTGCGAAAGCATCATTATAACATGTTTTTTTTTCGATGAGAAAAATCATCCAATGACAACCCCGCTCTTGGGCGGAGCGGGAGATAGTGTCAGACTCTTACTGACTAAAAAACCCATCCCGTTCCTTCAAGCCTTCATACCGGGGCTCGAGCGCCCTTTCGGATAACCCTGGCCCCAGTAGGATTCGACCCGGCTGGGCCCCTGCTGTTGCATCATAATAACATGTGCAGTGTGTAGTGCAGCGAACTTGAATCAAACATAATTTTGTTCAATAGTCCATTATTAGAAAAATACTTTTTCAGAACTTTCTCAGTTCGATACTACCTTTTAGCCAAAATGCATCTCATGACGGTTCTAATAACCTCAAACACGGTTAGGATACATTTATTAATTACGGAGTTCCGGTGCCTATCTTCCAGCGCCATCATCATCACCATACCATTTTCAACATAGCTATTCAGAACCATTAATTTATTTGTATTGTCATGGTCGCTTAACTATGTTTATCGGGATATCTGTGTGAGTATGAAGTTCCACTTCATCAAATGTCACTTTTTGACTGTGAGTGCTTTTTTTTTCTATGGGAAAATTCATCCTATGACAACCCCCGCTCTTGGGCGGAGCGGGAGATAGTGTCAGACTCTTACTGACTAAAAAACCCATCCCGTTCCTTCAAGCCTTCATACCGGGGCTCGAGCGCCCTTTCGGATAACCCTGGCCCCAGTAGGCTTTGACCCGGCTGGGACCCTGCTGTTGCTGACAACTCCTTGAGGCGCGCGGGAACAGCGCGCACCGTCGACGACTTGAGCTTGGTCCGGACAGTTACCGGACGGCCGGACAGCGAGCTACCCATTGCTCACTGTCCGCAAGCCCGAGCCTACGGTGGCTGGAAATCGGGATCGGAATCCCGGCGGCGGCGAGAGCGCCGTTGCCTGATGCGGTCGGCCTCCTCCTTAGCGAGCATTACTGCTTCGCAGAAGTCGGCGACCGCCTGCCACTCCTCCTCGCTCCGGACCAAGGCCCGGCGCGAGAGGTCTCCGCTGCCGAACACTCCCACGAGGGCACGGCGATGCTCCGCCCAAGCAGGACACACCGCGACTGTGTGCTCCACCGTGTCCTCCGGGCGTCCCACACAGTGGCGACACCCGGGCGTCACTTCCGCTTTAATTCGGAACAGGAACCTCCCGAACTTGCCATTTCCGGTGAGGACCTGTGTCATGCGGAAGGTAAGGACGCCGTGAGGTATTTCCAGCCACGCCTCAAAGAGGGGACTTATCGCCATAATTGTGGCGTGCCCAGCACGGGGTTGCGATAGTCGCTGACGCCATTTCACCATGAGATCCCGCCGGATGAATGTGAGCGCTTAAGTCCTCGATAAAAATACCAAGCAGATTTACATTCAAAATCAAAGTTCGCGAGTTGATTCGTAAAAAGTTGGCAGTAGTTTCATCACAGCGTTAATGTTTTTCTATTGTCGATTTGGACCAATTATTTGACTATTTTAGTGCATGTATGTAGTGTATTAATTTGAGTATATATTGTATAGTTGTATATATTTATTCTATGGTTTATTAGTATATATATTCTATGGTCTATTAGTATATCTTGTATTTGCCTTTTTCTCACTCTTTTGTTGCACCTACCACTACTTTTTCTCCGCATCACCCATAGGTTGACTGGAAGAGAATGCCTAAGGCATTAAGTCCGCCTCTGTACCCATGTGCATAAAGTGTTAAATAAATAAATAAATACCAAAATATGATTGCCAAAATATATTTGAGAAATACGCCCTGATAATAATTGGCCTTGCAATAGTCATTGGCATCTATATCATATACAGAATGCTTAAGAAATGTAAGCAAGGAGCTCAGAAAATATTACGGAAAGAGATGACAGTTTGGCATAGCAACATGAATATACCAATGGCTGAACAAATGACGCAACAACTACATGCTGTATAGTCTTTAGTGATGTGTGTGAAAATCATAAACAACATTACTATTAAAAGGCATTATGTCTAAACTTATATCTGTACTAAATTCATCAAAAAGTGTTCAGCAATATAAGTTTACGCCATAAATCTAATAACCAGAGATGTACGATACAAGGTATTAAACTTAATTTATAATCTAATAATCCAATATAAAAACATGATACTGTTAATGTACTAGTAATATAAGCTAAAGTTATAAATAGAATTAAACACGTCTTGTAATGTTCAAAACAAAAAAGGGGGAGTACTGTGGGGGTGCAAAGGTCAAACTCAGTTCAGTTGGCATTCGAACCTCGTGCATTTCATTTCTCTCTGTACACACGATACCCTACAGAGACTTTGAGCTCTGACTTTGTTTCGGTGGTTTTTCTCAGAGTACTTAGTCAGCTAAAAAAAACCGGCTTCATTTAATTTAAATAAACGAAGAATTAACGCGTATAAGTGTTATTTGTAAAATAAACACCATTTATAAATAAATTGTGGAAGTAAATTGGTTACGATCTGTTAAGCCACAACAGTCTAGCCGTTAGACCCAAAATGAATAACAAACTCGTACTTACCCCACTGGAAAGAATGCACCAGCCCGACGAGCAGTGCTAGCAGCGTCAACACACGCGTGCAGTACATCTTGTCTTCACACAAACTCGTTTCTGCAGATGAGACGTTCACTCTCGGCGACCACTTGGATAGTATTGCGTAGTGAACCATGAACTTATTTGCTGTTCCAGCTTGATAAGCAAGCATGTGTGTGTAAATCCTGATTTGTCATTATTTTAAAATCATGAATTTCTGCACACTATAACTCTGCTTATCATTATTTTCGTACAAAAATAGATATTACTGTATTTTTTAGGGTTCCGTAGCAAAAAATGGAACCCTTATGGATTCGTCATGTCTGTGTCTTTCTGTCTGCCTGTCTGTCCGTATGTCACAGCCACCTTTTTCCGAAACTATAAGAACTGTATTGTTGAAACATGGTAAGTAGATACCACACAGAGAGAACATGGTAGAGTATGAACCGCATTAAGATTTTCACAAAAAAAAAAAAATAGAAAAAAAAATATTATAAATTTTGGGGGTTCCTCATACTTAGAACTGAAACTCAAAATTTTTTTTTCACCATACCTGTACGTGAGGGTCTATGAATAGGTCTTTAAAACTTATATTGAGGTTTCATCATTTTTTTCTAAATACACTTCAAAGTGGAAAAGGGTGTATCCTCCCTGTAACTTTTAAAATAAGAGAATGATAAATATAAAAAATATATATGATGTACATTACCATGCAAACCTCCACCGAAAATTGGTTTGAACGAGATCTAGTAAATATATTTTTTTTAATACGCCATAAATCGTAAATCGTAATTTACCTTTCATTCAATCAAATCAAATATAAAAAAAAAATATTTCATAAACATAAACGTTATGTATAAACCGTGAACCATTATTATAGGTAAATTTGTACGGAACCCTCAGTGCGCGAGTTCGACTCGCACTCGGTCGGTTTTTTAACAATGTGTGTTATCAATCATTTACTTCCCGTGTCCTTGGTGTCGCCCAGACTCGTGTATGTAGCAGACTTGGGAATTGATTTAATTATCTGAATAAGTAGTATATACTAAGTTTCGTTTCGGTCTATTTTTAAAAGTGGCATGTGTCCACTACGACATGTTCTAGCCGTGTGCTAGGTTTCATCTAAATCTTTTCTGCCGTTAAGTCATGAAGACACTAGTGTTAGTGTAGCGTGTTGATAGCGTAGTGTCAGAGTGCAATCAACAAACTCTGTTTCTCTCGTTTACACTTTAAGTTATTGCAAGTTTAACTTTCAAAGTTTAAGGCCCTTGCTCCCAATTAGTACCATAAATCATTGACTCTCTGAAGCCTACTTCCCGGTAATGGCTCGGTTATAACATTATCAACATTATGTTTTTTTTTCGTTTGATTCATACATTTCCCAAAAAAAAAATAATGACATCATATTTTTTCACTGGTTACCCTTCTCCTTTCAAACGGCTTTGATCTTTAGAAATATATTTACCCACAAAATAGCATAATTATTAATAATGTTGATCAATCAATATTTTGCAAAAATAAATGATTTTAAAGGTCAGCAGGGCTCTATGCGGGCACAGGCGGCAGTACGAGTGTGTGTATTTAACTCCGGCCGGATGTTCAAGGGACTATACCCCTTAACTACTCGACCATCAACACCATGTCGCGAATAGTGTTGACAGCAGTAAGGTCAGGTGCGAGAGAATTAAATCAAAAGAGTTCCCGCGGCCACGGAGTGCAAAGGGCAATTGAAGGAGCACAGGTGGGTTTAGTCAGTAAAGTCTGCCGCTCCCACTCACTTCACCTAGAGAGGGGGAGGTTATTTATCAATTTCCTGCCGCAAAAAAAGGTTTTAAACCTCCGAATGAAAAACCGGAATTCTTAGTCACTCATAAGCCTGTCTGTCTGTCCGCCTGTCACAGCCAATTGCCTCCAAATTCATCGGATTGATTCAGTTATATAGAACAGATATCTGTGACCCAAATACGGACATGTAACGTAAATGAAATAAAACCGGAATTCTTAGTCACTCATAAGCCTGTCTGTCTGTCCGCCTGTCACAGCCAATTGCCTCTAAATTCATCGGATTGATTCAGTTATATAGAACAGATATCTGTGACCCAAATACGGACATGTAACGTAAATGAAATCAATCAATCAATCAAATCAATCTAGGAGTGGCTTATATGATACGTACCTACCCATAAGAATTCTGTTTTTACAATTTTGTTTTCTACTTGTTTATATTGTTATGTATCCGGTTAGAGTTTAGTAAGTAGTGACCTTCTGATACTATGGATATGGTCTGAGCTGGAAGGTAATCGAAGGATCTCCTCAAACAAACTTGTGCACGGCATAGACCGAGTTAAGATCGCCCTACCCGTGATACTTTCCATATACTTTCTACAACCCGCTCTGGATTATATTACTATTTTACTGACTAAAAACCTACTCCTGTTCCTTCTTCGCCTTTGTTTCAGGGCCTCGGGGATCTCTTTCGTATCACCCCCAAGTGTCGAACCATACTGGGACCAGTAGGCTTCGACCCTGCTGGGCCCCTACGGTTGCTGACAACTCCTTGAGAGGCGCGTGGAACACTACGCACCGTCGACGAATTGAGCTCGGTCCGAACGGTTACCGGATGGTTGGACGGCGAGCTACCTATTGTTCGACGTCCGCAAACCCGCGTCTACGGCGGCCGGAAATCGAGATCGGAATCCCGGCTGGAGAGCGAGGGCCACTGCCTCCCGCGTGCGGCCGCTTCTTTTGCTAGCAATGCTGCTTCGTAGAAGGAGGCGACCGCCTGCAATTCCTCCTCGCTCCGGACCATGGCCTGTATCTAGGCCCGGCGCGCGCAAAGCAATCTTAACGCCTGCCACAATGATTCTTTTCACGTCGTGTTACTAATTGCGATGTATATTTCGTGAGGCGTTTACATATTTTAGTTTTTATCAAAGACATTAAATATATACTACCAATAGACAGGACATAGCGAACAAAAGTCCAAACCGATACTTGTTACTTGGTAGTAACAAGTCGCTCAGTCTAGTATGACACCCCTAAACGTCAAGTCGTGTTAGTATCCGCTTCAGGCACTAATAAAAAAAATCATTTTCTGAGAAAATGTGCTGAGTTGCGCATTACGCTATTGCAAATCTTGTCATGGTAAAATTATTAGACCTAACTTCGGTTTATTTTCGAAAATATTCTTGGTATTTACGTAGTAATTAATTAAAATTCAACAATTTCCATGAATAGTTCTAGAACATTTGCTGATTTTATGATAGCACCATCTGTTGCTGAAAAGTTTAACCTTACCTAGCACACACCAGTGGCGTAGCGTGAGTTTTCGCCGCTTGGGGTCGACCAGAAATACGCCGCCCTTTGTTGTTTATTATGTTTAAGAACACAGTAATAAGAACGACTGCAGGTATTCCGTCGGAGCCACTAGCTTTATTCTTTCGTACGTGTTCTGATGGATACGAATATCTGACATACTCGTCACGTACCCATCAGGAGAATCAGGGGGCGGTGCGTCACCGGAATTCAGACGCGAAGATTTCGCAATAAGAGAGGCAATTAAGTTTGCTTGCTCCTCAGCGGTGTGAGCCAGGGACCCGTCAGGTTTCAGTCGTGGCGGAGGTGAGGGACGGCAGAAGTTCGATTCACTCGAGTTTGCCAGGGACCAAAACGCTTTAGTGCTAACGGGGTTTGTTCCCTATTCGGCCAATGTGGTCAAACTGAGACCTCCACAACACCTTAAGAGTCACGTCACTTGCTTGCGCATACGAGTGTTGGCCCAAGGTCGGTATGCGCGTGTTTAATCGCGTCAGCGTGAACACACTCAGTGCCAAGTCATGGTTGAGCTTGGTCCGACATTGTTAAGCAATATACCTGCTGCAGCGCGCACGGTAGACTTAACATCGACATCAAAATTTGCTTGGCACGTACGTAACATTGCGCTCGCAATTTTGAATATCTAAGTGTTTTTTTCCAAATAAATAAATTGGCACTTTCTGCCGCCTCCTTTCGTATGCCGCCTAGGGCCATGGCCCCCACCGCCCTCCCCTCCCCAAGCTACGCCACTGGCACACACTGGAGCTTCTACCACGAGCTCTTAACGTGACATCTATTTTACGACCTAAACCGAACTGTTAGATCCTTTTTCGTTCGTACTACTAACATTTTAACATATCATGGTAAAGCTCCTGGCCACCTACCGAGCAATAGTTAAATTTACACAAATTTTGACAAATTTAATTCGCGTGATTGCTATTCATAGCTAGATGGCGTCACTGAGAGATAGGAGACATTTCTCCTGATAGCCGCTCTATTGTATCTCTTTAAATCTCCTTTGGTTTTTATAGTCCCTTCGTAGTTTTTTATTTTTATTTTAAACGGATTACCTGTCTCTTATTGGTCCAGTATATATTTTTATTTATCTTTCTTTATGTTAACCTAATCAAAATCTCAATGAAACACTATTGACTCCTCCATTTACATCTATTAGTAGGTAGCTGTTAACCACAACAAATTCGTTGATTAATGTCTTTTTTTTTCAATCACATTTTATTTGCGGGTTTTTTTATAAACAGATTATGTCACCCCAATAAAACATATTTACTAGTCTACCCGCAACCTTATATCCTTAATAATACGATTAATACGATAAAGTATTCTAGCATCTGTTAAAGGTGAAGTTAGAACTCTATTTTTACAAAACAGCTTTGGACCCCAACACGCACACACTCCGACAGGATATGATGCACATCTTCTACAGTGCCACAGAGAACATAATTGGGAGAATCGACTTTGCGCATCATAAATCCAAAGCTGTTGAATGAGTGGTGGCCGAATAGGGGTCACAAAGCCATCACAACCTCCTGTCTATTCAATTCATTCAAATTCGCTGAACCAGAGCATCCGTGGAAGAGATGGCTGAGTCATCTTGGTGACAAATGCTTTTCGTTAAAGACCTTTTATCAAAATATTCTGGCCACGATTTGATACATCGTTCTCTAACCAAAGGTAAAAGATGTTCCGGCGCTAGTGAAGGAGGTAAACAATTTTGGTATTAATTAGCAAACGCCTATCAAAATTATATCCGCAATGATTTGTACAATTTCTTGAGTAGGCGCTTGTAGCTGCGATGGAACATCTTCCCAGCTGTTGAAAGACTGACCCTTTCAACCCTTGAGTTCATCCGCTGTTGGTAACGGGCCGAGCCGTACCAAGGACCGGCGTACACAACCCTTAGTACTGTTGACATTCGCGACTCTTGGTATTTTGTCCGGTCCGTAGATGAGACGCACCACATGTTCGAGTCTCTATTGCAGCGGGGAGGAATTGTCGTCTGCTAGCAGCACTATATTATTATCTCCGACGTTCAATTTGGATGTATCAATCCGCCACTTAGTTCTTTGCTGTAATTCTGACAGATATTCTTTGCTCCAACTTACCAGAAGTGCTGCCGTATTCTTTCCAGATGCTCGTAGCGCTTGAGACGGTCTTGGCTGATGTCATCCAGGGTTGGAGCTGGCAGTGCAGTCAAGGGCCTCCCGATGACAAAGTGTCCTGGGGAAAGTGGAAAGAGATCGTCAGGACTGGAGGACACAGGGCACAGGGGACGGCTGTTTAAAACTGCGTCCACCTGTACAAACAAAGTTGATGTTTCTTCGTAGATCAAGTGGCTATTGCCAATAACATGTTTTATATGGTGCTTGGTCCCATATGCCACTTATATGAGGAGAGTAAGCAGGAATGAATTTGAAAGTTATAGTTTTTTGGGGATAGTAGGAGGTGGAAGTTATGATCTTGACTCCAAAACTGAATGTGTATATTTTAACCATGCACCTCCTTTTATACTAATGTGTAATGTTACGGGCTACCTAAGAATTTAACCAATAAGAAATGCTAACTCTTAACCAATAATAGTGTACCGAATGTCCCGCTAAAGCTAACTAACCAATAAAGTCACTTTCACTTTGTTCGTATGCGTTACGCTATAACTATTGTCCAATTACTAAATACTGTACTGTTCCCTTTCCCGGCGCCAAAACTATTGTCCAATCGCTGCTCCAGACATAAGTCTCGTGTACGCCCTCTAGAGAGACGACGCGCGCGCATGCCAATCGCAACTCAGTACCTGTTTTATGTGCGTCCCGCAGATAAAGTCTACACCATACAGCTACCCAATCAACAAGCAAACATATCGATCAACCAGTTGAAGCCTGCGTACGTCGTCACAGAAATTCCTGTAGTTTATCACCAACCATATCAAGTAGGTACCATAACCTACACCTCACCATCAGCCAAAATTACCACACCTGTTTGCTTTAGAAATCTGTCCTTTAGCTGCGGCCACAAAATTTGTTGTATTATCGCTGAATATTTCCGCAGGTTTTCCACGACAAGCAATGAATCTGCTGGGGGTCATTGTAAACGCATCTTTCGTCAAATCGAAGGACTGCAACAGTCTGCTTGCTGCGGTCTTCCCGTCCAATTATAATTTGGATGTCTTCAAGCCTAGAGTGAATAGGCTCTTAACCCGGCGTCATGGGGGTTGGGTCTGTGAGACCCGTCACATTTTATATCGCTTCTAGTTCGGTTAATATGCATGCGACGTTGCTGTTTTTCTCAATAGCTGGAGCTGTTGAGTTGTTCTATGCATCGCAGGCAACACTTTTGACGTGCGACAGCCGCAGTGGGAGTTATACGATCTCAAAATTGAATAAGGTCTGTGAGATCCAACCCCGCAGTTCGTGTAACAATTTCGCGCCAATTCGTATAGATGTTATTTTATTTAACATCCGTGTATTTATCCTTTTATATTTGTTTTTTTGCTGTTGTTTACAATTAAAGTTGCTGATATACAGTTTAATTTGTGTATTTTGTAGGTTTTTAGTAAAAAATGGATCGAGAAGAAACGGAATGGCAGCGTATTCTTTAGAATTTACAATTCTGACTCTGATTCTGGTTTGTCTGACCAGGAGATGTCTGATAACGAAGATCGCTTGAATGAGCGTAGTAATCTTAGTGACACAAAGCAAGATATCTCAAAGTCTGAGCTTTATGATGACATTCCACTGTCTACGCTATCGGATAGAAATCGTTCGCTGGTAGAGTATTGGATATCTGGATCGGCTAGTTCTTCAAACGCAAACCGTGAATGTTCTGCGGGTTTTTATCGTGGCAAAGACGGTACAATGTGATATGAGACGCGTTTTCGACAAAATGTCAGGACCAGAGCCGAAAACATAATCCATCAATTGCTGGGTGTAGAACCAGTCGTAATTTTTAAAAGGTCTAATAATTATGATCAAAACATATTATAATACGATATTTCTATTTAATTTATTTACATTAAGACCACAAAAACTAAAAACTAATAAAATATTAACTTTATTATTTATAACGTATTGGATAATTTGTTATCTAATGAACGGGTCTGTGAGACCCACCCCAACGTCCGTGTAACACTTTTCCACCCCCATCACCCCGGGTTAATAAACTAGTGCGCCTCACCATCAAAGATTGCGTCGCTACTTACCATCTCAAGCACTAGTTTATCTCAATTGAAAAAAAAAAAAAATCACAGACAGCCTCTAGGTGAATGCATTTATAATGCAGGCAAATGAATATGCATTTATAACATTTTATAACGCGGCTTCCACGGCCTTTACGATTGTCAATAAAAAAATGTGCCGGCGAAATCTAAACCAACAGATAGAAAGGGATAACCTGGGTTTACCGGCTGACAAGGCAATTCACTCATTCTAAGGCATAATGTTTTATTTATCTCGAAGACGCCTGCATCGCACGCAGTTATTAACGATGCGCCTCGTCAGATTACGGCCGTTTACTGGCCACACAGTTTCTCTTACCGTCGCAGACACCATGACACTGCTTTCTACTTTTAACTCTACCTGGATGCGATACTGTCATTCTTGCCTTTTTAGTTCTATGTCTCGTTGTCTGTTTCTTTTTTTCTTCTTTTATCCTCTTTTTCTCTTCTCTCTTACTCTTAATATTTCTCTTATATATGAAGAAACGAATACACCCAGGCAGATGGGCGTGATTCGCGTTAGACGCCTGCGGGAGGCCTACGTCATCGAGGTGGACCGTGGCAGTGGTGGTGTGACGATCTGATCACGTTCGCGTCACTCGCGCTTCAAGTCTGAGAGATCTGTACCTTTACCATGAATTACTATTGAAATCGAGTAGATTACTATTAAACTCCCAAACCAATAAACCCATTCGTACAAAGCGTTTTGGAAACACATTCATTATACGTACAGCTAAGGAGTGAAATTCCCTGCCAGAGTCTGTGTTTCCTGATTGCTACAACCTTGGATGTCTTCAGTCAAGAGTGAATAGGTTACTTTTAGGCAAGCGTGCTCCATCATCGGCCACAATATCATCACTTACCATCAGGTGAGATAGTGGTCAAACGAGAGCCTATCATCACCACCAAAGAGACCGAATATTTGACTTCTGCGCAACTTGAAGCCAGCGCTCAAGATCCGTGCCGGTAATTGTACGACACTAGTTATAAATAAACTTTGATTTTTACTATGTGAAGTATTTCGCATGTAGGTCACACTCGCTACCTAACACCTATCTAAGCATACAAACATTATAGTGTACAGTTCAGGACCTACTCTGTCCCAAACAGATCATAACTTAGCCACTAGTTATCTTTAAGCCAGTAAGTCACTTTCTGGGTGGAAATAAAAACACTCCGTGTCGGAGTGCGCTGCAATTCCGAGCTCGCTTCGCTCGCTCTTGGATTAAGTATAATAATCAGTTGCGCTATATAAGAGGCGATTTAGTTTATAAGAATCCATCTCATTTTCTGTGTGGTGTGACTTATAAATTCCTCGCTATTTAAATAAGATTCTTTAATATTTCGACAGGCCTGTTGGTCTAGTGGTTAGTGACCCTGACTGCTATGTCGGAGGTCGTGGGTTCGATTGCCACCCAGGACAAATGTTTGTGTGCTATCACGATCATTTGTTCTTTGTCTGGGTGTAATTTATCTTCTATGTCTATACCTACTTATAATAAATCTGTAGATGTGAAAATTCTGTACATTGAAATTATCAAAAAAATAAATGGCACTACATGGGTGTTACTAGACCGACACCGAACCCAAAATTGTGATTAAAAAAAATTCTGTCTGTCTGTTTGTTCAGGCACTACGCAAAAACTACCGGTTCGATTACGATGAAACTTGGTATAATTATTCTTTAATATCCTGGGCACCACACTGGGTACTTTTTATCCCGGAAAATTACATACAATAAAAAACAAACTTAATTTTGCGGTTCGATCCCTAGACCCGCTTACTGTACCAACTGCAAATAATAAGTTTGTCGTAGGTTACGTCACCCGCAGTGGAGTTCGCTAAGGGGAGTTCACTAACCCCCCACAGAAAGGGGAACCGTGTTACCCCGAATTTAACGCGAGCGAAGCCGCGGGCAAAAGCTAGTCTATAATATGTATGTATTTACAAATATATAAGTATGTTTATCAGTTGTCTAGTACCATAACACAAGCTCTGCTTAGCTTGGGACTAGACGGCGCTGTGTGATAGTTGTGGAATATTATAAATTACATTATTATATTGATCAGAATTTTAGGTTAGATTTTTTCGAGTGAATTATAATGGTTGTTACAATTATTCGCAATATTTTTAATTCATCCATCCATCACAATATCTAATTGTGATGTAAATTTGAAGTAGTTTTTGTCTCAAGTGTGTATCTATCCAAAACTGAAAATTATAGTAAACTAGAAGGTTTAATATAAAAATGCATGGATTATTTAATTAAGATATTTATTTAAAAATATTTTTTAATAAAATACAAAAGCAAAAATATTAGAAGAGAACTGTAGACTGACGCCCAAAGATAAAATAATGAATACAGAGCGAAATAGACGCACCACACAGACGACCGTGGACGAGCAATCATTTGCACGGCGATCTGTTCGCGCGTCTCCCTCAGGACGAGAAACTGTGAGCGTGACGCCCTGGCGACACTTGCTCCTCAGTCGGTCAGTCACCTGACGATACCTGGCTTACAGGTCACAGCTCGGACTAGTACACAGACTTAGGCCGGTGTATTTTATTTTAAAAGTAGCACAATAAGATAATAGTCAAAATATCTTAAATAATTATTACATTTTAAAACATTATGCTAGCCACTACGTTCCCGACTGATTAAAATTGTAAGTATTTAAAACTAGCTAGTACACAGATACAGAACTTATACAAAACTGATTATTGTTCTTTAACTAATCTCTGAATTTAAAATATAAATACAAAAAGTCAATTCATGTGCGTACATCATCAAAGCCCACGTAATTACATAGAGATCGGCGGATCCTTTAGTGACTTTTTACTAAGAAGACGAATGTGGATTGAATTGAACTCATTCTTATATGTATCAAACATATTACGATGAAGTGGTGAACGCGAGGCTGGTAGCAAACAGACGTCGAGTGCGTACCTCGCGTACATGAGCTGTTCGAGGAACCAGCGAACAGGGACTCTTAGGAGTCTGGACAATCAAGATGATGGCGGCTCACGTACAACAGAGATAAAACTTGTAGCGACATCTATGGCGCCACATAAGAACTACGAAGAAAGTACGAAATCCTGCATCGCGCAAAGTTCTCCGCGCGATTTGAACATATACGACAGCCCGAAATCATCTATCGGGCAGTCGCCCACCAAACCATAACACCTGTCTGGTCGGAGGATCCTCCCTTTTCAACGGAGGTTTGCGGGACTTTACTCTCTGTTCCGCATACCTCCAAACTGGTGACCCCGACGTGATCTCCGGATCAATTTTCCATGATACAGTTATGAAATTTTGTACATAGATTCTTTGCACGAAAATACTAGACACGTGTTTCGGGTTTTGCATATACTAACACTAATGTATAAGTGCAATAAGGCGGAAGGTTGACGGACACCCCGGGAAGGTCTCATAACAAAACTAAACATGTGGTGGGGCTTGTTAACAATCTTTTCTATTTGAACATCCAGATGGAGCTTCGAATCTAGCAGAACATCAAGATTGCGGAGAAAACTAACTTTACGAGTAATAACAAGACAAGAATAGCAAGACGATAGTCGAACTCGGTGATATTTTTCGTTTTTGTGTGTGGAAGGCTAAAGTTAAGCTTATTAGAAGAGCAGTAGTTAGAGAAACGGTCTAAGTCCTGCTGCAGGTTAACACAATTGACTTTAACAAAAATAATTATATAGACTGAGAAATTTCGAATTTTGTCATTGAACGCAATAAACTGAATCTAATAAACATCTATAGCAATGTTATTGTACGCAACAGGCAAGAAGCTTCGTGTGATGGTGCGTCCATTAGTATTAAATACGTTTAGAATGACATGTTTTTGGAGCATGAAATTGTACTAAGAAAGAGAGTTTACAATGACAACTAATAGGTATTAGAGATAAGGGTACTTAGCTAACGCTTTACTTATTTATTGCGGAGCCTCAACTGAACAAGCGCACACGAATACACAATTTATAAAGAACCAAAGTCTTAGATTCGTGAACTGCATCCATCAGTAGGAGTTTGATTTGAGTATTGAAACTAAGATAACGTAAATCTAAAATACAAACTAGTTAATACCTACCACCCGTGCGCATTAACATGGCACCTGATAAGTGACGTTTGAAATATTGAGTGCATTGAATTTTATTTTAGTTTTTTGATTAACAACATTTATTTTGCGCTGAGTAGTTTCTCATGACACACTACTTTACGAATTTAAGATGCTGTAAACAAACTATTTTCGAGTATTCAATGTGGCAACTGTTTTCGAGCCAGGAGCCGTGTTAATGCGCTCGGGTTGTAAATATAATATGAAAAAAAGAAAATGTAAAAAAAAAAAAAAAAATATCAAATATGACTTAAAAAACTATTTTAACTACATTAAACTTATGTTCTTGAATTTGTAGAGATGAACGCGCACTCTTCGACTGCTGCACATTTCGCGCTCGTTTTGAACAAGCTCCGTTGTTCAGACAACCGTTGAAGCACACGTCGACTCGACGTCGCTCACAGTAACCGGCGGCACATCTAGAAAGAGAGCACAATAATACACAATGATGTCAAAAAGTCAAAAGATTTTTATTTCACATAGGCCTACATGGGCACTTATAAAACGTCAGAAGCTAGTGCACGGTTCCAAATTGGTCATTTCCTATGGATAAGAACCGGCAAGATGTAATGAGACGATTATTAAGGTTCGAGAAAACCTTATCTTCTGTTGTTATGGCAAGTGTCTCAGGTCTATGGAACATAGGCCTGAGTCACTGGCACCGACGTTGTCACTACACTATAGGAAAAACTCGGATTAAATTGTTTATTATTAAAAACAAGTTTTGACCGAAAAAACTTCCTTACTTTTGTATGCGTGTAACACCCATTTGGCTATGAAGGCGGGGATGTCACATCTTTCTCCCGCGTAATCAGCTGTGCACTCGCAGACTGGCACATCCGCCTCGTTCAGCGAACAAGCGCCATCGTTGAGACAGAACTGATGGCATGCGGTGACTGTCCCGTCCCCAGAATTACCGGCATCACAGCTGAAACAATGAAAATGTTCGAAATAGTAACATAATAAACAGACACTCCAGTACAAGGTAACTATAGTTTATAATTAATTATAGTATTAAAACTTTTTGACAAAAATTAATAAAAGGATTGTAAAATGTACTGTCAAACGCACATCAGTGGCCGGTCATAACTACTGCAATGGCGCTCTCAATATCAAATTGTTACCAATTGTATTTATATTACTTTATCGAGTTAAATCATCAACTAGATTCTTCCGCTTTAAAGTAGAACGAAAGAGTGTGTCAGACCTTTACTGACTAAAAGCCACCAGTGTCCGTCAGTTGCCTTTGCGGTCCAGGACCAGTAACTCTTTCAATAATTCCCGCGGCCCACATTGGTTCAAGGGCGGAAAAAGTCCTTTATTTAGACATTGTTTAAAATGTCTACAATTTGGTACACACATACTAGAATGTTAGTAGAAACAAGTCCTAAAATTAATACGGGTAAATAATTATATGATGCCAAGGTATTGTGATCGAGAAATCGAATAACAAATTTCGTGCAAAAAATATTGATATTTCAAATATGAATAGAACCTAAATACTATAATAATCAACTTTTATTTTTAGTTGAGTCATAAATTTATTGTGTGTATTAATAAAATACGTCCTTTTATGTGCAGCAGCCATTTTGGACGTGTTTCATACTGCGGCGCAGCGCAAGAATTAATAAAATACGTATGAAATAATTAGTAATTACTTGCTATCACATTTTTAATGAAGAAGGTCATTTCGAACTTTTTGTTTTCAATCATGAGATCATAACCTAATCTTCGTTATCGACCGTTGCGTAGTAATATACTTTCGGAGATTAATTAGACCCTGTAGATTAAGAATACATCAGGTTTGGCTGCGATATCCTGCGATCTTGGAAATACCAGGTCATTAACTAATGACGCTCTTATTAAGAAAAAGTGCATTATATTAACCCTCGAGGGGTTAATAAGTGTTTCTAAAGAGGGTAAATAACATTTTATCATGTCGTGTAAGACTGTATATTTTTTTGAATATCTAATATTTATAATTCAATTCATTTGAAAAAATATGATATAAGTATTCATGTTAATAAAAAAAACCGGCCAAGTGCGAGTCGGACTCGCCCATGGAGGGTTCCGTAGCAGCAAGTAACATAATACAAACGTTTTACCTAAAATAAAACGTAAATTAAATTACTTACCTAAATTTGAAGCCTAATAATATGAGAGAGAAGCCATCATTCCGTCCCTTTTTCGCATCCGTTCCCCCTCCTAGTGGCACACTATCGCTTTCTCTGTCTCTCCTCCGACCACCACTAGCAGCTGCAAACGTCGGTTTGCCTTTGGATTTGACTCATTGAAGTCGTTGTAGAACCAGGCAGCATTTAAGTTATTAGGCTTCAAATTTAGGTAAGTAATTTAATTTACGTTTTATTTTAGGTAAAACGTTTGTATTAAATAACTTGACCGTCAATTTGAAGCCTAATAATATGAGAGACGTGTTTGTTATCGCCTGGTGGTGGTGGAGACGTCAATGTGACTATAAGATTGAAATCTAGATCACAAGACGATGAAAAGGACTGGGTCCTTAGTCGAAATTTGGCCTTGTGTCATGACGCACAGGCGGTGACAGAGATAAAACATAGCACTTGGAACTGTATAATAAAATATGATGTTACAGAGGTACAAAAAGTAAATAAATTGGTTTTGTAAAACAAAATAGTTTTATTACTAGAAAAGAAAACCAAACAATATTCTTTGTAACAAAAAATAACAAATGGCTACGTAAGTAAACGAGCCAAACTGAGCTACTCGCTCTAAATATTTAATAAAGTAAGACAACAATCACACTGCATTGAATAAAGTGGTAATAGAATTTTGAGTATTTGTTGTTCTAACTTCTTTGCAGTAAAATCTTCTAAATGTATTTTCTGATCTCCAATTGCCTCTGGAGAGAATATCATCAATTGAGCAGTTTTCATGCCAACTGCTTGAAGCTACAGCAGACCTTACACTTCCAGCTGGGGCTTCAATCCCAGCATCCTTTAGTACTTTCTTGACCCAGTTAGCTATAACACAGCGTGAAGCAGGACGAGCTTTGCCACACGCAGTTCTAAATAAATTATCACATTGAGCTTCATTTCTCCTGTTCTTACCAGCTATTATCAACTTTGAAATCCAATGCACGGGATTTAGGCACTGATCGTCTCTATTGATCATTAACTTCCAACCTGATTGACGATAATTTGCAGAATCAGTTTTTGAACCAAACATTGGCCACAAGATAATATAATCATCAGTAATTTCACATCGATTGGGATTTATGCTCAATAAAGTTAGGTCATGGACTCTGCGACCAGAACACAGCAACAAGAGGCATGCTGTATGTTTTGAAATATCATAATCAGGATTCTGTTGACACAGTAAAGATACTACTTGATTAACATCCCAAACCTTGGTCTTAGAGGGTTTTGGAATAGCTAATGCTATGGACTTTAGTATTCGTTTAACTAAAGGATGTCCACTTATTCGTTCTGTAGATTCTGGGCTGCATAATGTGGAAACCACTGCTTTATGGATAAGTATGGTGTTATAAGAGAGCCCATCTTTTAGGTGAAGATCAGATAAAAATCTAGCAAGAGCCGAACCATTCGGTTCGCTTATAGAAATGTTATTAAAGTTTGCCCATTTTATCCAGCGAGCCCAGGCTGGATTATATGTTCTTATAGTAGATAATCGCCAGCTTTTCATGAGTAGGCTCTTTTGTTGCGTTGACCAGTCACTCAGCTTTTCATTCCACCCCCAATTCTCCAAACTTCTAACGTCATCTTGTTGGCCTTTTGAGGGGGACTGTTTGTCAAGGTGTCTACTAGTACTTTATACAGGTTCCTGATCGTCCAAGGGTGATCTGTTGCACGATTCTTCAGGTCTGGTCTCCAAAAGACTTGGTTCCATTTGGGAACTACTACCAGGAATATTCCTCGACATTTGTTCAGATGAGTTAGAACCTTGGGTACCAAAAATGGTGGAGGAAAAATCCATGCCAAAGGGTAGTCCCAGATCTGGCCGAAAGCGTCTTAAAATACGGCTTCCTGATCTCGGTGATCCAGAGTGCAGTACTGGGGAACTACATGAGCTTGCTGAGATGCGAACAGGTCTATCACCGGGGTTCCCCATTTGGCGAATACGAGGTTTGTAACTTGAGGGAGTAAATGCCACTCTGGCAGTTTTTGCAGTCGGGATAGCCTGTCTGCTTCCACGTTGTAAACGCCCGGGATGTGATAAATAATGAAGTGCATTTGGTAAGTATCTATGATTCGTAAAATCTGATAGGTTAGATCTATTAGTGCTAAGGATTTCGTGCCGCCTTCGTTCCTCAAATACGATACCGCGGTCTTGTTGTCGCACTGAATGTATAGACTGGCTTTGTGCAGACTTTGGCCACAATGTTGGATAGTCTTTAGAATGGCAAGCATCTCCTTTTGATTGCAATGAAGAAGTTTTTCTTCTACTTTCCATGTCCCGGAGATATAGGTGTTGTTTATGTAAGCACCCCAGGCGTCGTCCGATGCATCCGTGACAATATAGTGTGTTGGATGTGGAACATGGATAGGAGACTTGATCTCGAGATGATTTAGCCACCATTTTAAGTCGTTCTGAGCTGCCTCGGGCAATGAGTTCTTTATGGTTGGTTTTACGTGTAGCATGCTGATGCATAGCCTTTGAAGTTGACGAAAATTTATCCTTCCCCGGGGTACAACAAAACTTGAAAAGTTCATCATTCCTATGATGCGTTGTAGATCTATCAGGCAAGCTTTTTGAGTGTCGATCAAGTGAGTGATTATGGTTCTCATTTTTACACACTTTTTTGTTGGAAGTTATTTTGTGTTTTTCCAAGGATCCCATACTATGCCTAGATACTCTATTGCTTACCTCGGTTGCAAGATAGACTTTTCGTAGTTTATCATCCACCCTAAATATTTTAGGATGTCCACTGTAGTCTTGACGTGGGTCACCAGTGTATCGTAGTCTTGATTGACTAGAAGATAATTGTCTAAATAAATTACGACTCGCATTCCGCGGTCTCGGAGAGTCTGGGCAATCCAGTTGCTCAAAGAGGCAAATGTTTTCGGTGCTGAACTGAGCCCGAAGGGCAGGCAGTTCATTTGAAGCAGTTGGCCTTGGTAAACCAGCCGTAAGAATCTTCTGTGGCCCTCTGTTATAGGCAAATGGAAATATGCCTGGGATAAGTCGAGTTTCACCATCCAATCGTTCGGTTAGAGGAAGTCTGGGATTCTGAAAATGTTGATCAGGCGAAACGTGGAGGCGTCGACGTATCGGTTCAGGGCTTTGAGATTGAAAATCGGCCTGAACTTTCCGTCTTCTTTGGGCACCAGAAACATGGGCGAAATAAAACTTTGTGTCAGCGGCACGATTGTGAATACCTCTTCTGATAACATTTTGTAAATGATTTGGTCCATTTCTGAGGAATGAGGTAGTGGAGGCTTTCGTACAAATGGGATTCGGTATCCGGTTATTATTTTTAAAATATAGTCTGGTGCTCCCATTTTCTTCCACCGGTCGTGATAGAGGCTCAGCTGACCGGCGCGAAACAAACTCGTTGAGTCAGAATCGCCGAAAATTTCCTTTCCTATCCCGATGGGATGAGGAAGAGATTTTGTGCCTATATGCATTTGAATCGTCATTAGGTCTGCGGTAATTTGACTGCTTACCGCCCCGGCCCCGAAAGGGCTTGCCATTGTTGTGGAAAGGTGTATTGTTTGCTCTTAAAGTTGTTTGCCCCATATGTTTATAGGCCACCTTTCTTTGACTCGGAAGTGGTAACTTTCGCTGAGTCGTGGAAGTACTTGGATCGGTCTGCGGCGCAGAAGCGCAATCCTTGTCACGAGGCCAAAATACTTTATTCACGCCTCCCGCTTTTTCTAATGTAGAAGTAAGTTGTTCAGCGCCAAATAGATTATAACAAGACGGTGGAATTTTTCTTAATTATAAAAGTAAACACAGTAAATTGAGTGTAACCATTTCTGATACAGTGATTGAAGAAGTAAAAGATACAAATTTTTTAGGAGTTACCATAGACCAACACTTAAACTGGAAGGCACATATTGAGAAAGTTAATAAAAAAATATCTAGTGCATGTTACGCCTTGTCAGTTCTTGCAGAAACTACGAATCTAAGTGTAACTAGAAATGCTTATTTTGGAAATGTGTACCCACTGTTAACTTATAGTGTAATATATTGGGGGAACTCGACAAACGTACAATCTACATTCATTCTCCAGAAAAAATGTCTTAGAACAATATATAACATGCATAGTACTGAATCATTAAGAGATGTCTTCAGAACGGAGGATTTCCTGACGCTGACTGGTATTTTAATACTTGAATTATGTTTATTTGTTAAAAACAATATGCAATATTTTAATTTCAAATCAAATTCTAAAAGAAACATTGGGAACAATATAAATATGACATTAATTTACCAGTTATCAATAATATGATGTATTACAAAAGTACCTATGTTACTGCTATTCGTGTGTACAACCTGTTACCGCCAGCCATTAAGCAATTAAATGGAAATATGTTTAAAAATAAATTGAAAAAATTTTTGATTGACAATGTATTTTATAATCTGCATGAGTTTTTTGACAAAAAATAATATTTATGTGAATGCCTAACTTCCATCAAAACTATTGCATATCCGACTTGGGTAGACTGTTGAAACTAAAAATGTAATGTTTATAAATACGATCTTAATGTACACAGTTACGCAATAAATATATCTTTATCTTTATCTTTATTAAACTTTTATGGAATGGGTCTTTAACAGAAGCTAAAATAGTTTCTCTGCGCTGTTGAATATATTCTGCGCGATGTCCGCAAATCATTTGTAAAGTATCACTCAAAATTCTAGCATAATCACCATTTACAAAAATATCCGTTATTTTTTCACATATAGTGTCCGGGTTCAAACTACCCGCTTGCCTAGTCCAGCTTAAAAATGAGCGGAGCTCCGTTTGAAGCTGTTCTTTCTGTTTAATAAGGGCAAAAGTCAAGGAACCAAAAGCTTTTTCCATATTAATCAAAGAGCGTGAAGAGTCATAACGTTTCACTTCATCATTTGCATCGAGTTCCGTAAAACCGGGGGTATGCCTATAATTTTTTTATACTTTGGAATATCTTACATTTGTCCAATCGGGATCGTCTAAACGTTGAATCGTTTTAAAAACTTCTAAATACGAAGCAGGTGTCTTTAAAATATCAGGATCTTTTATTTTAGTCCCTATAGACAGTGAAATTTCGGGTCCTAATTCGATGTCATTCGATTCAACCATGCACTCATCATCATTGCTATACAACTCGCGGCTCACATTATCTTCTAAACAATCCTCTCGACTAGGTTCGTATAATGATTCTAAACCAAGTTCACTATTACCACGATTTGTGAATTTTTTCTTTAGATCGGCTACTTCTTTAAATAACTTTTCTAATTTACGGTCTTTTTGGCGACGTTTATTTCTTTTTCGCGAACGATGAGATCGCTTATGTGTTGACGAACGGTCGGAGCTACTAGAAGTTGAACTAGAACTGGATGATGTTGTTGAGCTACTTGAATCACGAACGCGGCGTTTTCTATTCCGAGATTGTACGCTATTATCTTTATTTTCATCCTGAGTGCTAATATTTTGGATTGGTAAGGTATTTTGATCACTCATTACTATTATTGTCACACTGAAATACAACAATAACTTTATGCCACAAAAGTTATAAACGGAGGGTACATAAATAATTCTAAATTATTAAGAAACGAACGGTAACACCGTTAAGAGTTTAGACACTATTATAATACAGAATATAGAAGTACAGATGCTGTTCAAACTATTGGGTTTTTAAAGCATTCTAAAACTTTAGTTTTAAACACTTTTCTTTTAACTTAGTTTTGAACTGTAAACTGTACAATATAGTGTTCTTAACCCTTGTAGATTTCTATGAAGCACTTATAAAGGTAAATTCGTACCTTGCTCTCTCCGGTGCTGTCAGGATAGGAACAACGACGTCAAAGAGTCAAATCCAAAGGCAAACCGACGTTTGCAGCTGCTAGTGGTGGTGGGAGGAGAGACAGAGAAAGCGATAGTGTGCCACTAGGAGGGGGAACGGATGCGAAAAAGGGACGGAATGATGGCTTCTCTCTCATATTATTAGGCTTCAAATTGACGGTCAAGTTATTTAATATAAAAGTTCTTGTAGTTCGTTGTAACTTTGATCGATGTTTTAATAATAGTGTATTTTTTTTAGATTTATGACGTATTAAAAAAAAACTACTTACTAGATCTCGTTCAAACCAATTTTCGTTGGTAGTTTCAAAGTCAAAGTCAAAGTCAAATCATTTATTTCAAATAGACCATTTACAGGCACTTTTGAATAGTCAAATGTCGGTCAGTCCAAGAAAAGTGAAGCTAAATTGCACGTTCCAAAGAGTAGGTCTCTATGGAGAAGAACGTGCAAGAAACTCCATGGCCACTCTTTTAAATCATATTATGTGTTACATATAATGCTTGGTTACATATTACTTGTTGCTTCTATCATGTGAGCACAATGTCGATAATGAAATAAAAATGTAAAATAATTAAAAGATAGAAACTGAATTAAGCCACTGGCAGCTAAGAGATGACCAGTCCCATCTGACGGCACCCGTTAACGAGCATGACGCGTGCATCAGCCCCACTCAGCTCAACCATTTTGAAGGGAACTGAACGACCCAATAACACGTGCCACCAACAGCGAGACATTTGAGTGAGCATGACAAACTCTCAACTGCCATGCTCGTAATGTCAAAAAAAAAAAAAAAGTTGTAACCTAATAAAAATGCTCCATGGTGCTTCACATTCACAAACTTGAAAAAAGTGCTTCTACATTATACAATGCAATTGTCTTTCAAATTAAAAAATAATAATATTAGTTTCCAACTAATCAACTAATTAGTACGCCCTAGTGGTAGTGGAGCTGGACCAGCATTGAGCCAAGCATTTTTATCTTGAATATAATCCTCCAACTTATAATATGCTTGTCTGCATAGTGTGCGTTTAATACAAGATTTAAATTTCGTTTCATTGAGGTCTAATATTTGGGGTGGTATTTTATTATAACATTTCAAACAGTACCCCATGAAAGAAGAGGCCAGTTTAGCCAGTCTGAAACCTGGTTGAACTAATTGATCCCTATTTCTTGTAACATAATTATGTCTATCGCCTCTTTTGCTAAAAAGATGAAGATTTTTTCTAACATACATGATGTTTTCATAGATATATTGACAAGGTACCGTCATTATGTTAATTTCTTTAAACAGTTCCCTTAAAGAATCGCACCGGCGGAGATTGTAAATAGCTCTGATGGCTCTTTTCTGTAATATAAAGATTGACTCGATGTCTGCAGCCCGTCCCCATAGTAAGATACCGTACGACATGACACTATGAAAATAACTAAAATAGACTAGCCTAGCGGTATCAACATCCGTAAATTGGCGGATTTTTCTAACAGCATATGCAGCTGAGCTAAGCCGCCCTGCAAGAGATGTTAAGTGAGGAGGAAAATCGTTTTATCAACAAATTCTAGTTTTTCATTATTCAATACAATGTCACAATCACTACTTTTGACATTCGGTAAGGAAAATCTTATGCATTTAGTTTTTTTCCCATTTAGAACCAGATTATTAGCAGTGAACCAGTTTTGAACAGTTTACATGGTAATGTACATCATATATTTTTTTTAGTTTTATCATTCTCTTATTTTAGAAGTTACAGGAGGGGTACACACATTTTACCACTTTGGAAGTGTCTCTCGCGTAAACTATTCAATTTAGAAAAAAATTATATCAGAAACCTCAACATCATTTTTGAAGACCTATCTATAGATAACCCACATGTAAAACAAATTTTGAGTTTCAGTTCTAAGTATGGAGACCCCCAAAATTTATTGTTTTTTTTTCTATTTTTGTGTAAAAATCTTACAGCGGTTCGCAGAATACATCTACTTACAAAGTTTCAACAGTATAGCTCTTATAGTTTCGGAAAAAAGTGGCTGTGACATACGGACGGACAGACAGATAGACAGACGACGACGAATCTATAAGGGTTCCGTTTTTTGCCATTTGGCTACGGAACCCTAAAAACATATATTATATCTTTCTCTTTGTATACTAGTACATTCATTATATCATTTTAATAAAGTATTATGAAGAAACGCAATGTCTTTTCATTTAAAAATAATAATTACCGCATGCCCGTACTACATGCACCACTGTGCGGCCCTAGCGGCGCCGACCCTGCTGGGCCCCTACGGTTTTTATGAGCCCAGGCTTCGAGCTGTTACTGACAAGTTTCACGTACTAAAATTCATAAATATAATATGCATGACCCGGGTACCGAGCCCACAACCTCATGTTTAGAGGTAGAGCTTCTGACTACTAGACCAGCAAGACACTCGGAACGTGACGACATGAAATTATTATTTGAATAACAGACGACTGTGTCACTAGTTAGTTCCGTTTAGTTAGTCGGCCAACACTTTCATTGAACGCACAATTTTATCTAATATAAATTTGTAACACCCACTACGAGTGAACGAACGTTACATAAGGCAAATTTTAGAATTATGTTACTTTTACTTTTTCTTTGACAAATCTCGTCGCATCTGCCGAGTGCACGAACAGCGTCCAGCGCAGGGCGCTCGATATAACTAGTGTACAGTGAGAAGAACAAGTTTTACCTGTTGTCCTGATAGGCAGGAAGCTCGCATCTTCCACCATCGTAACCTGCTGTGCACTGGCAGGCCGGCTCGTCTTCTTCGTTTAAGGTGCAGACACCGCCGTTTAAACAGTGCTTATGGCACGCGTTTTCTTCGCATCTTTCCCCGGAGTAACCTGGCATGCAGCTGAAATAACGAAGATATAAAAGAGTTACTCTATAATCAAGAATACTAACAATTATTTGTGAGTAGCTGTAACAGATGCACGAGGTGCGCGACCACTGCGCTGTTTCAGGTGCTCTATAAGTATATCGTGTGTCGCAGCTGTATGTTTCGAGGCTACATCACTCCACGAAGGTTGAGGAGATCGTGGAGTGTGTTCGAGTCAAGACGAACTGGACTTTGAGAGTCGAGCAGTTGGAGCCGCGCCATAACACTAATTTCAAGTCGTTTGTGGTGCGGGTGCCGACTCATCATTTGGACACCTTCCTCAAAGGAGAGTTTTTGCCGAAAGGTGTCGTGTATCGACGATTTCGTGGAAGGATACCGACCTCGCAGCGGAACACGATGCCGTCACTTCGTGTGCAATAGTTTGATTAATAAGTAGATGTTATTCATGTATTAGTTTATTATTTTTAAGATTATTTTATGTATAGTGTTTATGGGCCATAGTAGCCTGAAATAAAGAATTATTATAATAATTATTATTATTATTATATCTTAGACCACACTGACGTCGGTGAGGGGACTCGGTCTACAACTCACTATCAGCAAGTGTGCTGATTAATGCTGCTCCCTTCTCTGTGTGAGAAGAGGCCTCTGCCCTCCAGTGGGATGATAGCGGGCAGGCATTCTCTTTACATTTATAATTTTATTTTACCTGAGTAGAATATTGAAGTCATCATCATCATCATTAGCCTTTTAAATAATCCCACTGTTGTGACTCAGGCCTTCTCTTTAAGAAAGAGAATGGGCCGTAATCCAGCACGCCGGCCCAGTGCGGGTTGGTGAATGTCACATGTATTCGAATTTTTGGTTCTAGGACATGCCGGTTTCTTCACGATGTTTTCCTTCACCGTTTTGAGAGCAGTAGTGATGAATTAAATTAAACAAAGTAATGCGTCTCTCCAGGTTCGAACCCGTGACCTACAACTTGTAAACTGTAGGGGCCGTTACCCCTCGGCCGCCACTGCTCTACGGATATTGAACTCCTTTATACAATTCGACTGATTTCTTTTTATTTCTATACATACACACTTCTAACAAAAGAAAGACAAATCAAATCATTATAAACATTTGTTCGAAGGTTCTGCTTATTTCAAAAGAAACTTCCAGCAGACCTGCTGAACAAGAGATTTTTTAGGCGAGAAATCATCCAATGACTTATCTCGCTCTTGGGCAGAGCGGGAGGGCGTGTTACACTTAAACTGACTAAAACCCACTCGTATGTTCTTTATTATTCTTGCGTTTCAGAACTCCGGTATATATACATATCTATAGTAGCTTTAGTTTGATGTTTATAGAGTTTGGGTAACAATGGAATTGGGCGGGCTGACATCTGTTAGGTCCGCTAGTTAGTTATAAAAGTGTATTATCTATACAACGAACTCCACGGGTAACACGGTATATATTTACCTGCATTGAGGTTGGCCCACAGCACCGACACTACAGTTTCCTCGGAAACAATAGTCTTTACAGATGGACACTTCGCATCTTTCACCGTCGTAACCTGCTGTGCACTGGCAGACTCGCTTATTGTCCACATTCAAAGAACAAACACCTCTGTGTAGACAATATTCATGGCACACCTTTAGTTCGTCGCACCTCTCCCCGGAGTATTCGGCTTTACAACTGAAATAATGAAGATAAGAAACAGCGTTACTCAGTAGACCAACAGATATTGTGACTAGTTGTAACACGCTAACGAGGTGCGCGGCCACTGCGCGTCTGTCACAGTGCTATAGCTAATCATTTCGCAACGCGCACTAAACATGATTTACAATCAAATAGAATGTTCATGAATTCGATCAATTATAAGGAACTTTAGTATACATTTCAGGGGTTGCAAGTACTCATGAAAATGAACCTATTTTTTATTGACTTAACCCTAAAATCCCTAAAAATAATCAGCTTTTTCTTATATTTTGCCAATTAACCTTTTGAATGTCTTAAGTTACATAGTTCGACATAAGCAATTGTCTTTCTATTGTGTCTCTAATTACGGCATTCGATGAGTTAATACAAACATAAACTGTATTCGTAGAAAAGAGCTGATCCTGTAGTAAAAGTTGCGTTCGCTTGGGGTTTAATGAATCAAGTATCTGTCCCACAGTTCACAAGACACATTAAACATTGAAATTAATATGTGTTCAATTTTTTTATGTGGGAAATCATCCATTGACATCTCCCGCTCCAAGGCGGAGCGGAAAAGTGAGTCAGATATTAATGATTAAAACTTCGTTGGCTTGTATTCCAGGGCCGGGTTTTCCTTTCAGAAGCAAACCCATGGCCCCAGTAGGCTTCGACCCTGCTGGGCCCCTACGGTTTGCTATCTCCTTGAGGCACGCGTGGCACAATACGCGCCGTCGACAACTTGGGCTCGGTCCGGTCGACTACTGGACGGTCAGACGGCGATCTAAGCAATGCTCGCCGTCCGCAAGCCCGCGAAAGTATTGTGTGTGTGTGTGTGTGTTAGACGCGCGTCACTGTTCCAGGAATGTGGACGCTTGAGGATCTGTTATCGTTAGACATGTAACATATGTAGGCGTCGCTTAACTTGCCGTCAGTGAAAAACGTTAGGGTCAGCTCACACCGAGACGCGAAGTGATGCGGCGCGAATTGTAATTATTAGAGTTAGTACACAACAACTTACATATCACATAAGAGAATCTGAATAAGCATCATGAGCTGACCCCGAATATCTGTGCGATGAACACGTTTTACCTGCATGTAGGTTGTCCCTCAGTACTGACGCTACACTCTCCTTGAATGCAGTAGTTCTGACAGACTGGTGCTGGAGACTCACTCTTCGAGTCATTCGGAATCAGACCCTGGAGAGCATCGCAGCTGTTTATCCCCTGAATTTGTTCCTTTATCGTGTAGTTGGCTGCTATGCGATGACAATACAGACAGTTTGAGCGAGACGTTAAGGTTAGTTTTGTTGCCACAGTTTGTGTTGAATACTTCGGTAATCGCCAAATTCCCCGTTGATTATAGTTCTGCCAGTATATAAAGTCTTTTGAAACGGCCAATGAAAATGCATAAAAAGACCTTTTTACAGTCTTCTGTAGTGTTGTTCTGTTCTTTCCATTAAAGTTTGCACTTTTAATAGACACGTCCTCATCACTATAATATGTTCTATCAGTCCAGTAAATTTTTTGTGTTTGTTGATCGATGGCCAAGCTTGGTCGGTCAAAAACACGGTCAGCTATTAAAACTTCTCTCTCGGAGCCATCTAACCGAGCCCTCTCTATCTCATAGCTTGTGACCCAGTAAATATACCTGTAATTTGTAATCATCCATCAATATTAACAAAATTCAAGAGGAATTCGGCTGAGTCATAAACCTACACACAAGGGCAAACATAGCGGAACATAAATTGATACTTTATTTTCAAGTACAATTTAATTTTATAATCTTGAAAAATTTAACAATCTTTTCTTAACTAGCTTTTTCCCGCGACTTCGTCTGAATAAATGTCGGTTATTGCGGACGTATATCTTTTCTTGGGTTTCAAGCTTACTCTGTTCCAAATATCATCAAAATCAGTTCAGTAGTTAAAGCGTGAAAGCGTAACAGACAGACATAATTATTTTAACATTTAACCGGACGCGCTGAGAGAGACGCCATTGGCAACACTTCCCTAACAATCCAAGCGTGTCACCTTCCACACACCACTATCTGCCTGTCAGTCCGCGAAGTGATGGGTTACCAGTCGACATGTTTATCTGTTAAACTTTGTAAAATACTGTAACATTTTTTTTTACTGGCCTTTACTGTCGAATGGTGCAGCAATCGGACTTGTATTTTCAGAGATTACCTCCTACATAGAAAAAATATAATATCTGAATAAATTAAATGGGCTATCCAACTGATAAAGAATTTTTCTGTTCGTACCCGTGCATCCTGAGATTAGTGCATTCAAACTAACTTACACTTCACTTTTATGATATTACTAGCTTCTGCCAGTGGCTTCGTTCGCGTGAACGTTGTTTATAGCGGACGCGAAGTCGAAGACGGATAAAAAGTAGCCTATGTCCATCCTTGAGTTTGAAGCTATCTCCGTAACAAATTTCGTAAAAATCGGTTTAGTAATTTAACCATGAAAGTGTAACAGACAGACAGACAGTTACTTTCACATTTATAATATTATAAATGGAGCTTCTCTAAGAGTGGGTCTTAAAATGAACATGGATAAAACCAAAATCATGATTAACAATCATGTAGCGCCTACTCCTATCAAGGTCGGAGACTCTACACTTGAAATTGTAGACGATTACGTCTACCTCGGACAGACAGTCCAGTTGGGTAGGTCTAACTTCGAGAAAGCGGTCAACCGTCGAATCCAACTCGGTTGGGCAGCGTTCGGGAAGCTACGCGGTATCTTCTCGTCCAACATACCACAGTGTCTCAAGACGAAAGTCTTTAACCAGTGCTTGTTGCCAGTGATGACATATGGCTCCGAAACGTGGTCGCTCACAATGGGCCTCATCAGAAGGCTTAAAGTCACCCAAAGAGCAATGGAAAGGGCTATGCTCGGGGTTTCCTTGCGTGATCGAATAAAAAATGAAGATATCCGCAGGAAAACTAAGGTTGCCGACATAGCACAAAGAATTGCCAAACTTAAGTGGCAATGGGCAGGGCACATTGCTGGCAGAACAGATGACCGTTGGGGCCAAAAGGTTTTGGAGTGGCAACCGCGTACCAGAAGATGCAGCGTTGGAAGGCCTCCTACAAGGTGGACCGATGACCTGGTGAAGGTAGCGGGAAACCGATGGATGCGGGACGCACAGGAACGTTCGATGTGGCGACGCTTGGGGGAGGCCTATATCTAACAGTGGACGTGTATCGGCTGAAATGAGGATGATGATGAATGATGAAGTGTAGATAAGTGCAAATAAGATTGAATATGTTATTTGATTATTTCATGAAACAAATGAAAACTGTTCTCAATACAAAAAACAAGTTTTCCGATCTTCTTGTTAGTGTCCCCGCACAAGAGCTAGAAAAACAAAGCCGTTTCAAGCTTCTTTTTGAGGCGGCGTTTTTTTGTGGCAGCGTTTTTTGTGGAGTCGTTTTCTGTGGCGGCGTTTCTTTGTGGCCCGTGTGCGGGTACTACTCACTAGTAACGTACCCTCCACAGCTGTCCACGGCGAGATCCCAGCACCGGTGATAAAAGCTAACTAAAACATTTCCATCAGCTTGGTTAGAAGATGCAGGACTTAATGAGCGTATTGTTTTTCCATCATTCCAATAGAGAACTTGGGAAACGGGGTCGTAGACGAGCCTCACGTAGTAGTCCGTTGTTGTCGTAACTAAACGCTGTACAGTCTCGGTTGAGACGTCCAAGCTGTATATAAACATGGTCGAGCCGTGATGGTCGCTAAACAGCACCCTGTAGTGCACAGGATCGTATGTTACTGAACTGATCTTATTAGCCGATGGTATAACTTGTGTGTGCGTCTGTGTACCATCATTGTTGTAAAACTCTAGTTGTGTGTCTGTGGCGACGACGAAGTCTGAAACATAGAAATAGATTAGTTTTAAGGACTGAGATTTATTTTATCTAATACTAGCTTTTGCCCGCGGCCTCGCTCCCGTCAACTGGTACTCTATCATATTCTTCCTTGCGTACTCTACTCAACTCAACTTTACTTGAGTTGTTGGGTAGCGTAGGATAGAATACTACCCCTGGGTTTGCGGACGGCGAGCAAGGGGAGCTCGCTGTCCGACTTACCCCACTCAACCCTTTTTTTGATAAGTGTGGAAATCATCCAATGTCTTTTCCCGCTCTAGGTGGAGCGAGAGGGCGTGTCAGACTGTTATTGACTAAAACCACACCTGTGTCCTTCAGTTGCCCTTCGCGTTCTAGGACTACGGGTTCCCTTGTCAGGAACTCCTCGCGGTGCTAACGGGCGTCGTCCCTGCTGGGCCACTACGGTTTGCTGACATCTCTTTGAGGAGCGCGTGGATCACTATTATATAAATCAAGCTATTCTTCATCTATACATATAAATAAAATTGCAGTGTCTGTTTGTAATATTGAAATTACCGCTTTTCACTACATGCATATTATGTATCACATATATATGATATATATACCAAAATAACATTTTTTACAATTTATGTCTGTCTGTCTGTTTGTTCCGGCTAATCTCTGAAATGGCTGGACCGATTTTGACGGGTAATAAGGAGTAACTTAGGCTACTTTATTTTAAAAAATTAAATAATTTCAAAATCCTGTAGTCCACGCGAACGAAGTCGCGGGCACAGCTAGTCTTTTCATAAACTTGTTGCTCATACAAATGGTTTCCAAATGACTTGCATTCTCACTGATCCTACCTTCTACAATTCACTACTTACCCACTAACTTGCAAATGAAATGGTTCAACAGTTACTCAGTACACGAGGTGGCACAGTCACTGCAACTGTATTGTACTCTTTTTTTTATTACTATTTTATGTTGTGGTATATTGTTAAAAAAAATCAGTGACGTTACTATTTTTATTTGAAAAGTTTTGTATTGCAAGCATGTTTTCTTTTTGTATTAGTATGCCTCGTTACAATAACATAGCTTCAGAGTACTCCGACATGATCTTAATTTATGGGGAGTGCCACAGAAGTACGAGAGGACTAGGTACTACCAGTATTTTAATATATTGTCAGCAGCACGGTAACATTTATTTATTTATTTTATTACAGAGAGTCATTATTATATTCAAATATAAAAAAATATCATCATTATCATTAAAATATCCATATTAGTATTGTAAATGTGAAAGCGGATGCTCTATCTGTCCATATGTCTGTCTGTTTGTTACCTCTTCACTTTTTTTTTTATCTGTTATAAACTACTTCTTAACGGCTGAATAGATTAAGATTCCTGATCCAGGATATAGTCTACTTGTGTTGTAGTTCCATGCAAATCTGTTCAGCTGTTTAGATGTGAAGAGGTAATAGACAAAGTTACTTTTCCATTTATAATAGTATTGCTATAGATATTCAGAAAATCCTAAAGTTTTAGAAGTTGAATGGCTGCTGTGTTTTACATTGCAACCGGTCTCTAAAGCTGCACTACGGCCCAGTGTCTCCAACGACGATTATTGCAAACTGAATGTGGCAAATAAATAAGTTTGTTCAAAAAATCACACTTGACAATTATTTCAATACTTAATTGTCAAGTGTGATTTGTTGAACGAACTTTCAAACGCTTGTCGTTTCACTTCCGAATAACCAAATTATGATATCAAGTTTGATCGAAATCCGTTCAGTCGTTTGATTCTGAAGAAGTATTAATGAACGTACAATTATACACACAAACTTTCTCCTTTACAATATTACCTAGTGTCTCGTAGTGGACATTATGGAAGTTTAATAAAAAACCTCGATTTCTTCACAAAACCGCTTTACTTTCAAATTTGGAAGAAATTACAACAAAACTTGATTCTTACAATCTAGACGTAGCCGTGTACGAAAAAGTATTAGTGATCATTTTTATAAAAGTTACAAAAATGTAGGTGCAAGAAAAACACTTTAAAATTATTATGAACTTCAGCACTATGTCCCGATTGAGCAACTTATGGTATCACGAATTTATCAGGCGCATAGGCGTAGTCACCTAGTGTTATAGATGGATAGGTATAAAAAAAACTGGGCAAGTGCGAGTCGGACTCGCGCACTGAGGGTTCCGTGCAAATAGAGTAAGATCCCTGGACCGCCAGACATTACGTATTTTCTGACGAACGAAATGTGGACGATTGAGTACTGTTAGCATGTATGCTCCCAAAAAAATGACATAACCTCACGTAAATTCTCATGCTTGAGCATCAAAGCGTCTGTTAGGCAATATGGCCGACGCGTCGGCCACATCGGAATGTGTCTGGGAGTATTGGCGACTTGATTTTAAAGATATTGCCTACAAAATACGGAAAAATCAGCTTTGAGAAAATACGTTAAGTTACATCATTTTTTTGGGAGCTTTAAAGCGTCTGTTAAGCAATCCGTGTTATTTAAGCGCATAGATGAATACGCACTCAAACTTCACTCTTATGTTACTACTCACCAAAACTCAACATTTCAACAAATCAATTCACCAAATAACACATTTATGCAAACAAATCGATTGCGTAAGTCAGTAATCTTGTTTTTTACGTAATTATTAACGTACATAAATTAATCTTGCCGCTGTTATTGTTACCCATCGATCAGCCATCTTTTTAGGGTTCCGTAGTCAACTAGGAACCCTTATAGTTTCGCCATATATGTCTGTCCGTCTGTCTGTCCGTCTGTTCGTCCTCGCTTAATCTCTGTGACCGTTAGCACTAGAAAGCTGAAATTTGGTACCAATATGTATATCAATCACTCCGACAAAGTGGTAAAATAAAAACTGGAAAAAAATGTTTTATTAGGGTAGCCCCTCTATATGTAAAGAGGGAAGTGATTTTTTTTTTTTAATTTAAACCCTAACGTGTGATATATCGTTGGATAGGTATTTAAAAATGAATAGGGGTTTACTAAAATCATTTTTTGATAATGTCAATAATTTCGGAAATAATCGCTCCAAAAGTAAAAAAACAATGTGTGGGGGACACCCCTCTACTTTTGAACCTTAAGTTTAGAAAATATGAAAAAAATCTGAAAAGTAGAATTTTATAAGGACTTTCTAGGAAAATTATTTTGAACTAGATGGAAAGAGCAGTTTTTGTACAAAAAGACAAAAAGATTCTACAAAATAATTTCTGGACTAAGTTTGTAGTATAATCGTATATGCAAGCATTTTTTTTAAACTCATAAGTGGGTACACTTATTGTGACGGACGGGAAACTACGGAACCCTACACTGAGCGTGGCCCGACACGCTCTTGGCCGGTTTTTTTACTACGGAGCGGACCATAGAGGAAAATAACTATAGTTTCAAAATGTGACTATGTGACTGCGCATTGACAATTCTAGTTTAAATTATATTTTAATAATCGACTAGTTCAGTGTTTGCCAATTTGTGTTTTGTTGTTTTTAATGGTTTTTTGTTATTTATGTTTAAACAAAGGTGATGACTAACAGCATCAAATGTAGGGTCGAGGTATATGCGCAGGAAATACATTATGTCGATGAGTATATCTACTTGGGCCAGTTAGTATCTTTCGAAAACCGACAGGAAAAGGAGATCGATCGGCGAATCCAGAACGCCTGGAAAAGCTACTGGTCCATGAAGACGCTAATGAAGTGTGACCTGCCGATCTCCCTGAAGCGCAAGCTCATCGACATGTGTATCCTGCCCATCCTAACCTACGGTGCTCAGACCTGGTCTCTCACCGAACTACAAAAGTTTCGCCTTGGGGTTTGCCAGAGAGCTATGGAGCGCAGCATTCTGGGCGTAAAAAGAACAGACCGAATACGAAACGACACGTTGCGCTCCATAACAGGTATCATAGACGTGGGCAAAAAGGCTGCCAGGCTCAAATGGGACTGGGCGGGTCATGTCAGCCGCATGCATAGGGACCGCTGGGCGAGCGCCGCCACACAGTGGGTCCCTACTGAAGTAAAGCGCCGTCGAGGTCGGCCTAGAAAGAGGTGGCGGGATGATCTGGACGCGTACCGCGAGGACTGGTTTGAGACGGCACAGGAGAAGAAAGTTTGGAAGGACTTGGGGGAGGCCTTTGCCCAGCAGTGGGACAGCAACGGCTAGAAAAAAAAAATGTTTTTATTTTGTTTATTCTGTGATTGGAAGTATGATATAAAATGTAATCAGCGCTGTGGCTCTGTCTTACACGAGCCACAGCATTTTGCTAAGCACTGGCCGTTTTGCGCGGATGTAAAGTTTATCCTACTTACGTGCTACTTTAAGTCGATACTGTTATTTGTTTTATTTTAAGGTATGCGCCATGTTTGACGCAAATAAACTCTTTTTCTTTTTTTCTTCTGCTGCAATCGCAAAACAGTCAAGGTCTACGGTGCGTAGTGCACGCGCGCCTCAAAAAAATTAAAAGGGCCCAGCAGGGCCGATGCCTGCTAGGGCTGTAAGAGCATTTGAGAGAGAAAAAGCAACTCTGAAACGCAAAGGGCAACATATGGAGTATAGGTGAGTTTTAGTAAAATTCTGGCGCGCCCGTTTGCTCCACCATAGAGCGCGAGAAGTCAATTGATGATTTCTCTCCTCAGAAATGTATCTTACCATTACCACAGAATAAGTTATAGTTAAAAGTAGGTACAGTTTCGCTCTTCGAAAGAAAACATGCTAATATAAACCTATTAACAACATGCATAATGTTCATAATACATTGCACGGCTCGGACACGGTAATAATATCATACAGTTTTGTAACTCGGCTGTATCTTTGAAACAAATGCCTACAGCCGCGCGGTACGTAAACCTGCGATAGGGCTGCCCGCCTCCAGCATTCTAATTACATTTCCCTACTTTGTGATTCCATTTAGTTATGTGATTGTAAATATACTTTATTGAAATTTTAAATGCGTGTCTTGGCAAGTGGGGTCCATTACTGACTGGGGCACATAGGGCTGGTTTACCCTAAAAGAAGATGTTCCCACTTTTGGGAATTAATAAAATACTTTGTGAATTGAAAAGGAAGTTTTCAATAAAAATGCATGTTGTTTTTTGCCAATTAGCTACGGAACCCTAAAAACGGTTTTTAGTGGTATATGTTGTTATAACAGCTGCAGAAATACTTAGTTTGTGAAAATTGCAACTATCTGGTGACAGACAGACGGTCAAATTTATTTTTTTCTAGTATTGTTCATGCTAGAAAATTTTTTTTTCATCGTTATTGCTTTTATCAGAAATCGTGGCTGGCTAATATTAACACGGTGTCTGGACTGGGCTTTGCAGGTAAGGTCGTACACCATATCGGTGGAGTCAAACCAAGAGCGTGTATACTTTTCAATAATAATATTGATTTCTTATATCATACAAGGCCTGTGCAGCGATGACCTGATTGCAGATTATGTTAAGGGGCCGGTGATGGATGAATTTCCATTCCATAAAATTCCATACAAACGTAATACCACGCTCATTTGCAGTTGGAGCATATTTCCAACATATTATGATGATATCCGGTTATAGACAATATTTATCTAGGTTCCTAGGTCAAGAATATTAGAAATATTGATATTTTTAATACAGGAAAAGGCAAATGGCATGTTTTGCCATTTACGCTGTAAAAAAGTGCGAAATACAATTCACTTAATTTTTTTTTGTTTTTTTTTTTTTAAAGAAAGACGTTCGGACCTAGATAAATATTGTCTATAACCGAATAAACTGCAAATGAGCATGGTATTACATTTGTATGGAAATTCATCCGTCGCCGGCTCCTTAATGCCAGGATGACCAATTGGCATGTCAGTGATGAACCATCTATGTCTGATCATCGACTTATTAAATTCGCATTGAATACATCCAACATTTGCGAAACCATCACTTTTAGGGATGCGAAAGCCACGGATTGGGACTTGTACAGATGAAAGCTCCAGGAGAGACTCCAAGACTTCCCTAAAACCATACGCTCCCCTGAAACATTGAATTATGCTGTTGCTCAAGTTACTGAATCCATTACAGCCTCTTACGAAGAGAGCTGCCCTTTAAGAACTGTGAGGGATAGAAAAGTGACATGGTAAAACAAAACGCTCGATGTTTTAAGGGAAGAATCACGTAGGTTGTTTACTAAGACTAAATCGATTGATGACTGGGATCGGTATCGGAAAGCTTTAACTACCTTTAACAAGGAAATACGAAAGGCGAAAAGACTTTCATGGAGGAAGTTCTGCGAGTAGATTACTAAAGTCCCTCAAAGAGACAGAATTCACAAAGTCTTATCCAAATCACCTACAAATCAACTGGAATTCTTAAAGAAACCAGACGGTGCCTTCACTGTATCAGCGGAAGAAACCCTGAAACTTCTGGTGTCTATACATTTCCCTGGCTCGGTGATGGCACTAGACATCATCGTACAAAATACTCCTCATATCCGCCGCTCTAGGCCTTCAAATGAAGACTGGAGAAGAGCGGCAGTATTTTAGACCGAACAAGGTAGAATGGGCTATATACAGGGTGTCCCGTAAATAATGGTCCAAACGTAACGGGTAGGTAGCTTATCTGATTTCCAACAACTAATTTGAGTAGTTAAAAAAAACCGTTATGATAACCAAGATATTTTTTTTTTTGAATTTTACTATTTCCTCTACCAGAATTTAGTTTTTTGAATGCTGTCGCTGCAAATAATAACATTTTTGCTATAATTTTTGTGTAACATTTCTGAATAGCTTACTAATGTTATAAGATACCATATTTTTTAGTAACATTTTATGTGCAAATGTGTTTAGTGTAAAGTCGGTGCCCTAAGTGGGCTAACCCACCTCCTTTGATAAGCTATTTTAATCATTATCTTGCTACCATTAAAGATGAAAATTCTTTGTGCCAGCATTTCGATAAATCTTGCTATCCTAGTGTGAGGGTAGATTGATAAAAGAAAATGGCACGTCAGTGACAAAAGTTAACTTAGCTAATTCCGTGAGTCTTATCAATTGCTTGTAAATGGTCCATAATATTGCGTCCAGCATTACAAGTAACGTTGAATTTCAATACTGTCTATAAGAATCCATTTAGTCCGGTGGTAATAACAGCGATTTGACACGCAACTTGCGTGATGCAAGTGAAGCTAGTTCAAATCTCACTTTAAACGTCTAACTTTTTGTTTTCCATCTTTTGTGTTTTAGTTATCTTTTTTACTTTTATTGAACGACAAAAGTCGAGAAATAGACCGTTTGTATAGAAATGAAACAAAATATTGCAATAAAATGTTTATTATTTCATTACATATATATACATATATACCTATATATATATATAAAGTAAGTAAATGGTCCAAAATAGTCCAAAGTTAAAATACATTTTTTAATATTATAATCAAACAAACACATTTATAAACATTTATAAAGGGATATAATAATGGTATAAATAACTACTTATTACGCAATTTTGATTCTTACTAACTTAGACTTAAAGTCTATTATTGGTATTTTAAAATGTATTAACTACTCATAGCTTATTTTGGTAGCCCTAATTAAGGTAATATGGCTTAGTGATCCGGGTAAAGACTTTGACGCAGTAAGGCACGAGTTCAATTCTCATACCCTGTATATTGTTTTGCTTTCCATTTAGAACTTTTTTATTATTTTAAGTAACAATCGACAAACTAAATATTGTTCAAACATATTTGGAATAATTTCGCCTGACTTGTAATAAGCGGGTAGTCAAGATAAATATGCGTATTCATCATAAAACTGGTATTCAAATGTTACTTAGATTAAGGGTAGAGAAATAAAAAAATGAACCGTTCTAATAAAGCAAAAACCAGTCGACGCTCAATAGCAATGACGTCGTGCAAACAATTTTTAAGTTGCCTTACTAAATTGCGTAAAACAACGTCTTTACTTAGAATATTTGGTCAGTGGGTAGCCTTAGGGGCGGATTTATATAGCTAGTTCTAAAACATAAAATAATCTATTCACATGAGGAGAATATTGGTTTCCGGAGAGATTGATAGGAGGCGTCTTAATATAGCCCCAGGTAAGTGTCTTTTTTTCCATTTTATTTATACTTCCTTTTTAAACTTACACATTTTATGCTGTGACGTAATCAAACATCTTTTTAATTATACTTACACATAAAGTAACTTCTGTTTCGTTTCTTTGTTTCAGAGAAATACAGTCTGATTGTGGTTTAAAACTATAACAAACAATACAAGTCAGGACGTAAAATTGAAATAACTGCTGGTCATCCGTCACGTCCATTTTGCCCAAGAAAAAAACATGTTATTATACTGCCGTATACTCGCAGAACTGGCGGTTGTAACTCTGGGTTATTTGTGTTGAATGTCTTCTGTGGAACCTGGTTAACTTGTAGAAATTGGTGGCCGATTCAGTAATAAATAATACGCGACGTAATGTCATCAGTGCGTGTAAGCAACAATGGATAGTTATTTACTTCTTGTAAGCAGACACAATACCTTCTTGTGAGTGCTTATGTGTAGTGTATTGGTTAAATAAATCATAGTAATCTTAATTTGTTAGAAAGTGTTTATATAATAAATTAACTTATCCTTGTTTCTTTCTTAATCAAATTTAAAACTTAAAACTTTATATAAAACCTGTAAAATAGTTAAAATGTCAAAATATTTAGAGCAAGTATGACAGTTAATGTAGTGATGCTATTGTTATAAAATAGAAATATTATATATTTCTAATCATGTAACATGTTGATTCACTGCTAAAAACTCTTCTTTAAAAATAAAATTAGTATTTCATTAGCACTATTGAAATAAATAAACTGTTTTCTTTTTCATGCTCAAAACTGTATTACAAATAATTCTACCATATCAAAAGCAGTTTAATATTGTAACTTCTTTTATATGTTTTACCTTTATATAATTATAGTTATTTAAATTATGTCTAAGAGTAAATATTTTTTTATGTAAATAAATAAATCGTTACCTATCCTAACCATTTTTGTTTTTTATTCATGTTGCTTTTATGTTTCAATAACTAATTTAAATTTATTAATTTAACTTAATATAAATTATAATTTGATTTCAAAAATCATAATCCAATATTATAAACACAAAACTACTAAAAGAAACATGACGGACTTGAACTTACGTCCATGTCATTATAAGTCTACTATTATGACCATTAGACTAAATCGACTTACGATAAAATATTGAAATTAACAAGTGCATTACGAGACAAAACCGTATTCAGAAGTTTACCTACCTTAACGTTACGTCTTAAAGATCAAATTGACGTAACAGTATTCTATAATATTTGACTACCTGCCTCTCGTAATATTCGTTTGAATTATTATGCTCCGAATTGATTATCATGTATCTTATGCTAATTGCAGAAGGTTCAAATTCGTCTAACTTTTAGCATGTCTTATATTACCTTCTGCTGTCACGTGGGTCACGTCTCTTGTGCCTTCATGTGTACAAGTTTTTAAAATCATGGTGGTCGTCAGTGTTATACAATTTTTTTACAGGAGAATTTTTAAAAATTTGGTTCTTTCATCGTAAAGAAAAATCTTTTCAATTCAAGATTTTTTTTCTAAGGTACATAAAATGTTACTAAAAATATGGTATCTTATAACATTAGTAAGCTATTCAGAAATGTTACACAAAAATTATAGCCAAAAACGTTATTATTTGCAGCGACAGCATTAAAAAAACTAAATTCTGGTAGAGAAAATGGTAAAATTTGAAAAAAAAAAATATCTTGGTTATCATAACGGTTTTTTGTTTTAACTATTCAAATTAGTTGTTGGAAATCAGATAAGCAACCTACCCGTTACGTTTGGACCATTATTTACGGGACACCCTGTATAGACTCTCATTCAAGCCGATTAAATCTGCAAGTGATGATGATATCTTATTTTATTTTTATTTTATTTTATTTGGGTGGCTTACAGCTGACGATACAAGATAAACGTTAAAATAGATCACGATTAGCCATTTACAAGCCTCCACATATAGTATGAAAGTATTGTGGAAACTTACAGTTAGGAAGTAATTAAGATATACAAAGATTGATAGCAAGATAATAATAGAAGACAATAACGTAATACAATTACAAAAAATTGCTTTTGGACATAACAATATTTATGGAATATGCTAAGCTGCTTGTAAAGAGATCAACTGAGGTGTGTTCTTTGACTAAATTGTTAAACGCTTTTGCTGCGCAAATCAAGTAAGAGTTACTACGGTAGACTGTGCGTAAATGAGGAGCGTGAAGAAGATTTCTAATCCGACGGTGCCGCGGGGGGACATTCAGGGATAGCTTTGACAATCATTCAGGGCAATCTTGATAGATTAGAGCGTACCATTTTGATTAGAAAGCGAATATCATATATATTTTTGTGAGTTACAAGGGGCAGCAAGTGGAGTCGAGTGCATCTTTCATTGTAACTCATATAAGGGATTTTGAACTTGTTCCCCAAGTACCTCGTGAATCTCCGTAGTATTCGTTCCAACCGGTCGGATTGAACAGCATAATTTGGGTTCCAAATTTGATTACCGTATTCAAGGTGACTGCGGACGTAAGTACAGTAAAGAATATTTAGGGTTTTCATATTTTTAAACGAACTGGAATTACGGATAAGGAATCCCAGGGCTTTGGCAGCTTTTATGGCGAAATGATCGTAATGACATTCTTAGGAGAGCTTATTGTTGATAAGAATACCGAGATCTCTGGTAGCGTTAGTTCGCGATAACGGCTGATTCTCGATCGAGTAGTATCTTCCCAGCTTTCCTGTAGCAAGGGAAGACTATACTCATCCCTATTTTAATCAAAATCTTCAGAGCAAGCTTTGCATGGGGATATATACCAGAGAAAAAGACTATGGTTAAAGTCTGTTTTATCCCAAAGGCTGGCAAGAAGGACTACTCTCAACCAAGGTCCTTCAGACCAATAAACCTTACCTCCTTCCTACTCAATAGTATGGAAAAGGTTATTGACGAATGCATCAGGGATGGACCTCTGCATCCGAATCAACATGCTTACCAAAAAGGAAAATCTACAGAAACTGCTCTGTTAGAACTATCAGACAGGATCGAAAGGGCTTTGGAAGATAAACAGACAGCCCTATGTGCTTTCCCTGATATTGAAGGAGCTTTCGACAACGTCACCATAGACGCCCTTTCTAAGGGAATGAAGGCGAAAGGGATTGACGAAACAACTACTCGTTGGATCAAATTCATGCTCCTCAACAGAACTATCAGTGTTACCTTACACGGAACTACAAAGAGCTTCAAAACAACTAAACAACTTCGACCTATGCTAGTAAACGATGTACGACAGGAAATACTGTCTCTGTCTAACACCAGGTCAGAGGATTTAAAATTATAAAAGCTTGTTGTAACGAACTAGTATTCTCACTCATTTATTAAATATGTATTTTCCCATGGAACCTTTCCTGACAAATTAAAACTTTCCATAATTAAGCCTTTATTCAAGAAAGGAGACAAATGTGACATCAATAATTACCGACCTATTACTTTGATACCCATCTTGTCTAAAATTTATAAAAAAATTATGTATAAAAGATTAATTAATTCTGTAGTAAATTTAAAATTATTAGTGACAAGCAGTTTGGATTCCAAAAGAACAAATCCACATCATTAGCTATTTATTCTCTAATGCAAGCAATATTGTCAAATATTAATAATAATTTTCTGACTACCTACTACTTTTTTTTGATCTATCGAAAGCGATCGATCTAGTTTCTCACGACATTCTGCTGCAAAAATTAGAAGCTAATGGGATTAGAGGACCGGCACTCCAGTGGTTATTGTCATATTTAAGTGATATAAAGCAATGTGTCATTATCAATAAAAAAAATGTAAATAATGACATAATATCCTACTCATCAGAATATAGGCATAATAAATATCGCGTTCCACAAGGAAGCGTCCTGGGCCCAATATTATTCCTCATTTATATAAATGACATCATAGAAATAACTTACCACAAATGCATATTATTTGCCGATGACATATCTACAATTACATAATACAATTTTGGATCACGAGCTTGACATTAATAATACAATTGACAAATTACTGCATTGGCTTGACATAAACCATTTAAGAATAAATTTAGACAAATCAGTTTACATTCAATTCAACAAATCAAATAATCATAATAATGACATCAAACTCAATATTGATAAAATCAAACAAGTAACGCATACAAGATTTTTGGGTGTAGTTATAGATAAAGATATTAACTGGAAAGAACACATAGACAGTGTTAGTACTAATATCAATAAATTGGTATACTGAGGCGTAGTTAGTTTATATTATGCTTATAACATATTTAATGAGGTATCTTTTATAATAAAGGCAGTATATTACCAGCAAGCACTCGTTTCACTCGTCTCCCAACACACCACCTTACACCGTGACAGTAACAGGAGAACCTGTAAGCCTGCGCGTGTAAGCATCCGTATATGGACTGAATCATATTGTGGCAAATATAAATGACAGAGTGTACTTTGGGCAACATGGAATATTCCGTTGTAAAGCGTGATACATATTCGACGTGTAAAATTTTGTTAAACTTTCATCAGTTTGAAAATGGGTGGTTTAAATTCTAAGGAAGAGGTGGTGATAGCACAAACTGCTGGAGTCGGCACGAATCATATCCGCGCGCAACAGATGCATGAGCCCACCAACACGATTCTCGTCGTTATTTGTACAATTCTGGCGATTGGTATGATACTGATTTTTTATAAATTGTAAAAAACGATGCCATGCTAAACAAATTGAGCGAAAATTGGATCAGATGACCTTGAGGAGGTACTCCAGTCTGCTTAAGAGAGCCCTAGCCCAGATGGCTCCTCAGCAACCACAGTCAGCTAAGCCAGAGCTCATCGTGTAACATCGTCAGGAGCTGAAGATGCGTATTATATCCACGAGTGTATAGTGCGTGTGTTAAAAGTGCCGCGAAAATATTGGTATCTTTATTTATCTAAGCAGAGTGCGCATTCGCGAGTGTTTTTTTTTCTCTCCTACTTTGTTTCCTACCCCTATTAGCATAAGTAAGTGACCGGAAAGAAATGTAAGTAGAATATAGTTTAATGCATAAAATATGCTGTGTAGTTAGTATGACTCTCTATGAATTTTAATCATTTTAAGTATTCTTCAAGTTAGTGAAGATAATCAATACTTGTATTTTCCACGTACTAGTTATTTTAATACATTAATAAAAGTTATTTTAATACATTAATAAAATATTGTATCGATATGTTATGGCATAAGAACTAGCTCTTTTACTAAATGATTTAAAAGCAATAAGAGATTATTTGATAAAAATCGGTCCGAGCCGCAGAGTAGGTAAAATATTAATTACAAATAGAGAGAATGCACAAAGTTTATTAGCTAAATATAATAAGTATTTACAACATGTAGGTGAGTCCAAGTTATCTAAACCATTAACACAGGAGACAGCATTAATTAACAAAATTTGTGAACAATTTAATAACTTGTATTCAAAAGTACTTTTATTGTGTACCGAGAAAGTTAAGGAGGGAGAACCCTCTCATAGTAAAAAGGCAGAGGAAACTTTTAATTTAAAAATTGCATTGAGCCTTCTGCCTGCTATGACAGATAATGATAACAATAATAAAAAAATAATTGAAAGCATAGAGTATTATAAATCTATATTAAGTAACGACAGATGTAAACAAAAATTAATACAATTTGTTTTAAAAAATAGATTATCACAGCAAGCAAAGTTGAAGATGTTGCAAAGATATGCTAGTGTTAAGGAGCTTATAGGAGATATGCGAAAACTATTACTGCCACAACAGAGTTTCACAGCGTTATAGACTAGATTGCAGCAATGCCGCCAGAATAATAAAACAGTGTCTGACTTTTGGCAAAGAAATATCAGAAATATTAGTGGAATTGACGACTTCGCAGGCCAGTGGAAATTCAGATAATTGTAATGTTTTAAGACCCTTAAATGAAAAAAACAACGGCCTACGAGATCATCGTTTAAACACGATCGTGGGTGCTCGTAATTTTTCTACTTTAACAGAAGCCATACAGGCGGCAGTAGACGAAGAGATGTCTTCGAGTAGTACCGAGGAATTTGTGGGTATCTACCAACAATCTTATTATTCGTCTAGAAGAGGTCGTCGAGGATAAAGAACTCAACAGAACTCTGGTCCCAGAGGATTCATGCAAAACGCATATGCCCATCAACAGGCGCAGGGACCGCTTCCTCCACATGCAAGCCAACAGCGAGATCAGCAGTCACAGGTACTGTCATCAATTACCGTGGTAATTATTATGTTAATAATCGTTTCCGTGCTAGGGGTAGGCAGAACAGAACTCGTTGCTTTAGATCACAGAATAACGTAAATATCTTGTCAACTAATCAAGAGTTACTAACCGCGAACCAAGTGGAAAATAATTGTGACGTAATACCAGATGAACCAAATGCAGAATCGCTTAGTCATCTTTTTCGTGCCTAACGTAATCTTCTCGTGCAATAACTTAACCTCTCGAATGCCGTAATTAGAGACACAATTAAAAATCCATTGTGTCTCGCGTAGATCTGCGTTCCGTTAGTCAACGGGTTAAACAAAGTTTCATTTAAAGTCGGGCAACATAAACATTACTGGCTAAATGACACCGGCGCATCAGTGTCTGGAATTAATTACGAGTATTTGAAACATTTACAAATACCATACCATATAGAGAACGTTATTGTTAAAGGTATCGGTGGAGATGTATTCTCAGAAGGCTATGTGTATCTCAGCCTTAATCATAACGAACACGATTTTATGCATAAATTTCTTGAATTTAAAAACTTACCATGTAAAAGCAGCGGTATATTAGGACATGATTTTTTTAAGAAATACAAAGCTAAATTAAACTTTGAGTCTAGTACGTTACAATTGCTAACAAATAAATCGAACTGGGTTACATTGAATTTTGACTGTTTCGGACCAAATAATACTATTAATTGTTATACGAGTATAATAGCACCGGCGCGATGTGAATCAATACATTATATCGAGACAGGTATACAAGAAGAATGTGTTATTTCAAGTCAAGAGTTATGCGAAGGTGTTTTCCTAGCCAGTAGCGTGACTAGGCCGAAAAATGGAAAAATACCAATATTCATCTTGAATACCAGAGAAAATGAGGTAGTAATAAATAACTTCGAGATCGGTAGTAGCACTCTCAAGGATTACTATATTTTACAATTTCAGAAACCAATGGTTAATGCTGATAGAGTAAAAACTACCTATGTTTTCCTTGTTAAACGGATTACATTCCGAGGAGCAACAATCAATTAAAAGCACTTGCGCTAAATACCAGGATATATTTCATCGACAAGGTGACAAATTATCTACAACGCCAATATATGAACAAAATATAGATTTAAAACCGCATACTAGCCCAATATATTAGTGCCAAAAAAAATCGATAATTCAGGCAAACAAAAATGGCGCGTAGTCATAGACTATCGTAAGTTAAATAACCAAGTGCAAGACGACAAATTTCAGATTCTTTAGCTAGGGCAATTTATTTTCGCATTTGGATTTATTTCAAGGATTTTTCCAAATTGGACTTAATAAACAAAGCCGGCCTTGGACAGCTTTTACAACAGGGAAAAGGCTCAAGTCTAGTCCTAGTAACTTCAGTAGAATGATGACTATAGCAATGTCCGGGCTTAATTACGAAAAATGCTTGATTTACCAAGACGATCTGGTCGTAATAGGTCGAAATTAAGACTCGCATAATCGGAATTTAATGGATGTTTTCAGCAGATTACGTAAGGTCAACCGAAAGTTAAATCCTGCTAAATGCAATTTTGTGCAAAAAAAAATGCTTTATTTAGGACACATAGTTTCTGGAGCTGGAATTTTACCAGACCCAGAAGAGGTTAGGGTTTTAAAACACTACCCAACGCCCCAAAATACTGATGAAACAAAACGTTTTGTAGCTTTTGCCAATTACTATCGAAAATTTATAAAAAAAATTGCTGAATTAGCATTACCCTTAAATAAATTATGTCCCAAGAATGCCCAATTTGTATGGACAAGAGACTGCGAGCATTCTTTTGAAACATTAAAATTAGCCTTAATGAACCCACCTGTATTATAATATCCTGACTTATCAGAAAGTAATGAATTTATACTACAAACCGACGCGTCAGGGAAAGCCATAGGTTCGGTATTGTGTAATAAAGATGGAAAAGCTGTAGCATATGCTAGTCGAAGTTTAAATAAGGCGGAGGTAAACTATTCCACTATTGAAAAAGAACTCCTGGCAATAGTGTGGAGTATAAAACATTTCAGACTATATTTATATGGAAAACGTTTCAGGATACAAACCGACCATGGACCGTTAGTTTATCTATTTTCAATGCGAGACTCATCAAGTAGGTTGCTAAAATTTAGGTTACAATAAGAAGAATATAATTTTAGTATAGAGTATATTAAAGGCTCATGACAACTACGCATTAGAATTAAAGTATACATTGCAGCGAGCGCAAAAAGATGCTCACAATAATTTAACTAAAAAGGGAAATTAAATATGATACTTTAGTAAACCCTGCGGTATTATAAGAAGGGTGATTTATTGTTGTTAAGAAATCCTTCAGAGAACAGAATGGATTCAATATTTTTGGGACCCTATCCAGTTTTAAATGATTTGGATTGTAATGTAAAAATTTTGAAAAATGGAAAGGAAGATATTGTGCATAAAAACCGCACCAAATTATACAAGAATGCTGTATAAATAAGAAAAATTCAATAACAAGGATATTTAAAGCAATTATTAACTTAACAATAATGTACCTTTGAAATATCTATAATCATGTCTTGTATTCGGAGGTGTTCATGTAAACATATACTTAGTTGTAACATTTATAAAGACCATGTACTTACGTAAACAACAAAAAAAAAACCACTGCGACCTAACTATTATTATTTAGCCGTAAGTTTTTTTTTCTTGTAAAGGAAAGGTGAGGTGTAGTTAGTTTATATTATGCTTATAACATATTTAATGAGGTATCTTTTATAATAAAAGCAGTGTATTACCAGCAAGCACTCGTTTCACTCGTCTCCCAACACACCACCTTACAATCTGATGATGGAATCTTGGCTGAATTGAGGTAACTCCTCAAAAATTATAGGCAACTATATAGTCATTTTGATATTTTCATCAAGAAATTAAGCATTTACAGTCAAAAAGTGACATTTGATGAGGTGGAACTGGTGAAGAAGACCAGAAATTGCCAACGGAACTTCATACTCAAACAAATATCACAATGAACATAGTTCAGCGACTATGACAATACAAATGGTATCATCGAAGTGACCTGATGATAGTGATGGAGCTGGAGGATAGGCACCGGAACTCCGTAACTAATCAATCAATTCTAGCAGTGTTTGGGCTTATTAGAATTGTCATGAGATGCACTTTGGCTATATAATACTATTGAACTGATCTGATGATGATGATAATGATGGAGCTGGAAGATAGGTACCGGAACTCCGTATTTAATCAATGTATCCTACCAGTGTTTGGACTTATTAGAAATGTCATGAGATGCACTTTGGCTATAAGGTACTATTGAAGTGATCTGATGATGGAGCCGGAAGGTGGAAGGAGACACGGAAACTTCATAAGAAACTGATGTATTCTAGCAGGGTTTGAGTTAATTGGGATTGTCATGAGAAAAAGGTACTCTGGTTGTAAGTGTATTGCAACTAAAAAGTGTGAAATAAAAAACTTATTATAAAAAAAATAACCGACTTCACTAAAAAAAAATTAAACCATCAAAATAATTTTAATTTTGGAAGTCGGTGTTAAATAAGGAACAAACAATAACGAAAAACACTGACTACAAACATTTGTCAGTAAAAGTCTGACATTCCCCCCCTCCCTGCACCACCTTAGAGAGAGAGAGAAGTCATTGGATGATTTGCCACGTTAAAAAGAATAACATCTGCTATTGCTAAGAGCAATTATACTTGGTGGAAATTCTTTTAAAAACTCAAAAATTTGTGTACCGGTAAAAGTCAGTAAAAGTCTGTCACGCTTGACACGCTCAACCCAGAGCGGGAGAAGTCATGAATGACTGAATAAAGGATGACATTCCACTTCAAAAAATAAGCCCTTTTAAACCTTACGCGAATAGGTAATGGACGATCCCAAAGCGTACAGGCATACTTTGGTTTAGCATCGTTAATTTGTGCATAAAGATAAAAAAAATCCTTGCACCAAGAGGGTCTCTCATCAACCACATGGCCTATGATTTTCTGATTCCGGGTTGAAGGACAAACATAACTTTGTAGTTCGAAAAAGCTCAGCGTTCTAAACATATACCTACGTTATACAATAACTGGTATAATTCTCTGAGAAAGAGAAGGAGTTAGGGCCTGTCCGCACAGCGGTATTTCACCGCGCGGTTTTTTTTTCATTATTCTGTAACACATTGAATCTTATGGAAGTTTCCACACAGGCGATAAAACAAACGCGCGATAAAAAATTCTGTGATTTCTTGCGGATTTGACACGGTGTAGTGTGGAAATCAATCCACGCGAATATTTTCAACGCGGTGAAATACCGCTGTGCGGACAGGCCCTTATATATTAAATAACATACAATGAAACTGTGCGAGAACGGACATTCCACCGTTCCCAGGGCTTCGCAACCAAACTAATGTTTTTCTCAAGGATTGCTATTCTAGATGGCAAGAAAATATTTGTGCTTATAAAATTGTGACTAGGTAGTTTTAAAATAGAAGATTTTTTTCCTGAAACCTTATGATCAGAATTTTATTTTCTTTAAATTTAATACCGATACTAAAAGCCGACAAATATTGCAGAATATGTAGTTATACTGATAACTTATTGAAAGTAAATTGATAATAGTTCTGTTAAGCTGTGATAATTTATCCGTCTGACTTAGAATTAAAAAACAAACTTTGACTTACCCCAGGAAAAAGAATGTACCAGCCCAACGAATAGTAATAATATCAACGTAAAAACACGCGTGCAATGCATTTTCTTCTTCAGGCAAAGTTGTTCCAGCAGATGAGACGTCTACTCCCGGTCACAGCACGGAAAATATTAAAGCAAAGTGTTGGTTAGTGCCTTGTAGTCATTTCCGTCACGTCGCGGGTAAAACCTATAAAAAATGTGGGCAAAATAAAGATAAAACATTTTATCTTTATTTTATTCCGAACACTCATATGCTTATCACTTGTTTCCGTCAAAAATAAAATTTACTGTATTTTTTTCGCTATTTGTTTTATCGTGTACCTACTTCCTGTGTTACTTCCTTAGTGTGCAAATTTGATTAAAACAATTTAAACATAATTTATTATTAATATAGTAATAAACTACGTTAACTAAGTAAGTGGGTTCTATTGCACGACATGGTCTGGCCGTATGCTAAGTTTCATCCAAATCTTTTCTGTCATGAAGACGTCAAGAGGCCTCACTTGCGTCAATGTAAATGAACAAACATACTCTCATTCGCACTTTAAGTCTTAAAGTTTGTTACGCTGACATTTCGTATATACATTGTGAGAGTACAGGAATTGCGGGAGAGTATTAAATCAAAGGTTACTTAAAAATTCCTTCTTAAAATAAGCGATACAGAAATAAACCTAAGGTACCATGAATACCGAAAAAAAAATTATTTTCTAGAAATGTACATTGATGCAAGCGAAGCCGTGAGCAAAAGACGATACAGTACCGTCATGAGCCTCTTAGATATAAAACTCCAAGGTAATACTGATCAAACCCTCTAAGATTAATACGTACAATAATAAAAAAAGATTCAAAATAACTTTTCGGTACCACCAGTTATATACCTATATACGATAGAATTATCACACTAACGTTAGGGGCAGCTCACACCGAGACGCAATGCGACGCGACGGCGTCGTGGAAGAGGCCAGTTATTTCGCACTGCATAGCGCGGGGTAAAACGCATCATAGGTAACGGCGTAAGGTGCAGGTAAATAAAACAAACAAAAAAATATAAGTACAAAAATCACTGCTACCGTCATCGCTGAAGATTTCTTTTATCTGGATGCCGCGTCAGGTCATGCTTTCCATAAAAAGAGCATTGTTATTGGAAGTGAACCAACTTGTAAAGATTAAACTCCGAGGGATGAGAGGAAATGGTTCTCACTCAACTTGCAAGATCTGGCCTGAACAAAATAACATACACACTACGCAAATAAATTTAAAACTTGCAAAATGTATGGCACTGCAGTGCCATACATTTTGCAAGTTTAGAGTTGTAAATAAAGTTCTATTTCATATGGCTACCTTAAAAAGCGCGCAGCTTCATACGGCGTCGCTTCTCGGTGTGGGCCAACCCTAATAATACCATAATTGTACGTAAACTTAAATCCGATAAAATGACTCCAACTAATTCAGTCTGAGATAAGAGTGTTATTTGGGATTTTGTAGCTATTCTGGTATAAAAACAAGATTTTAAGGTTCGAACCTTTTTGGTGGGAAAATCATCAATGACAGCCCCGCTCTTGGGTGGAGCGGGAGATAGTGTCAGACTCTTACTGACTAAAAACCCACCCCGTTCCTTCAAGCCTTCATACCGGGGCTCGCGCTGTCTTTCGAAACTAACCTTGGCCCCGGTAAGGTTCGAACCTTGAGCACGCCACAATTGCGGCGGTATATATCTTTTAGGAGTGGTTGTAAAGACGCTAAGGCATCTTCACTTTCCGCCTGACACACATGTTATATTTAGTTGTTATAGTTAGTGATAGCGTGACGAGTGACAGGACAGAATGGAAGAAAAAAACGTGTTGCGCCGACCCCAAATAAAACGGGACTAGGGCAGGAAGATGATGATACGTATTCACTGGTCATAGGTGTTTCAGGAAGTATCTGTTTTGGATTCGTAGAGAAGAAACGTCCAGGTGTCAATATTATGCTAATCACTCAAAAGACACGGTGGACTATGCGGAGGAAGTCTGCCCCCCTTGGGTGGAGGACTGGGTGTCCTCGTGGAGGTGATTGTTGGCGGCGATCTCTAGCGCCTGGTCTTGGTGCAGGCGGCTGATAGTGGTGGTGGTGGTGGTAAGGAGCGAGAAGGATAGGAAGCAGTCAGTTCCTGCGAAGTAGTAATGCAAGCGAAGGTGGTGGCGGAGATCATGAAGGAGAGGAAATCCTTATGCCTCAGCTGTCGTCACGGGTCGTATGGACAAAACGAGCAAAATGAACCGGGCCCACTTGGGCCACCGCTTGCTAGGGCTGCGGGATTAGGTTCAAAAGAGTTAGTTACCAGAGCCCTGGAGCGCGAAGGACAACTGGAGGAACACAGGTCGGTTGTAGTCAGTAGAAGTCTGCCACACACAAGCCATACATAAGTTTGTTGTATGTCCGTCTGTCACAGCCTCCGAATTTATTGGACGGGTTGGGTTCAAATTATATACACTAGCTGTACCCGCGACTTCGTTCGCGTGGACTACAGGAATTTGAATTCATTTTTTCTAAAATAAAAGTAGCCTAAGTTACTCCTTATTACATCAGCTACCTGCCAATAAAAGTCCCGTCAAAATCGGTCCAGCCATTTCAGAGGGTGTTCTATGCCGAATCGAATGCCAAATAGTCAAACATCAATTAGTCGAACACCTAAATACTCGATCGTTCATAATATCGAATGGTTAATAAATCGAACACTCAATACGTCGAGTGTTCAAAATATCGAATGTTTGATCGAGCGGCCAATGCATCACACATTCACCCGGAGGACATGGTGGAGCATATGGTGCTTTTGTACGCGCGTGTCTTGGCCGCGGCTGTACGTGTGAGGGACCAGGCTTCCTCACGCCCCCGCCGACGGCACACGTAGAAAACTACGCGCCGTTAACGGGGGGCTTGAGAAAGCCCGTTCCCTAACACGCACAGCCGCGGCCTGTACCAGGGATCGGCGCAAGAAGTTGTTGCCGGCGATCATCCTCACGAGGACATGGCGGTGCTCCATTCAAGCGGAGCACACCTCCACCGTATGCTCCACCATGCCACATATTCGATATTTTGAATTCTCGTGTTCGATTTAAAGTGTTCGATTAATTGATGTTCGACTATTTGGCATTCGATTCGGCATAGTACACCCCATCTCAGAGATTAGCCGGAACAAACAGACAGACATACAAAAATTGAAAAAATTGTTATTTTGGTGTATGTACCGTATTTAGATTCATATGCATTTAGTAAAAAGCGGTTATTTCAGTATTACAAACAGATACTCCAATTTTATTTATATGTTTGTATAGATGCACGCGACTGCGTTCGTGATTTTGAATTCATTTTTTCTAAAATAAAAGTAGCCTAAGTTACTCCTTATTACATCAGCTACCTGACAAAAAAGTCCCGTCAAAATCGGTCCAGCCATTTCAGAAATTAACCGGAACAAACAGACAGACAAAAATTGTAAAAAAATATGTTGGTGTATGTACCGTATATCCTACTAATATTATACTCGTAAATATGAAAGTTTATATGTATGGATGTATGGATGTTTGTTACTCTTTCACGCAAAAACTACTGAACGCATTTCGATGAAACTTGGTACACGGCTAGACCATGTCCTAGAATAACGCATAGGATACTTTTTATCCTGGGATAAACACCAAACTCGGACACCAAAGGAGATGTAGCACAAATTTTAATATAACGTAGAAAAGAGTCAGTAGACGTAGAGTCGGCGAGGTCAAAAAAATGTTTAAGTTCTTATATTAACTAGATATGTAGACTTCCTAATGAGTAGAGTAATCTGCAGACTAATGGCCAAGCATACCGTATGATTGGCCATTAGTCTGCAGATTACAAAACTGATTCTTTGTTCGACTAAAACACGTGAATTGCAATTATGAAATTTAAATTTCTAATAAATCTAAAGTTTGGTACCCCGACAAGGATAGGTTCGCTTTCGTGGTTTTTTTTATAACCACCTAGAAATACATAAAGTGGAGATATTTGCTACTTTTAGTGAAATTTCACACTTGTGAACATATAACTCAGACTCACAGATTGCTCAGGTTAGCCAGAGAGTCACCTTCACGCTGCGGTCTCTCTATATATTCAAAAATTTCCTACCGTCAAGCACTAAAACTACTTTGGTCCAGTCGCTTGTGTTGTCTATAATTGACTATGCTGATGTTTGTTACTCTGATCTATCCCAAGAACTTCTAAACAAATTGGATCGACTTCTCAATAACTGCATTCGCTTCATATTTGGCCTTCGTAAATATGATCACATTTCTTCCTTCCGTTCTCAGCTAAAATGGCTGCCTATCCGTCAGAGGAGATCCCTCAGATCCCTCTGCACGCTCTTCACCATAATGAACGATCCTTGTGCTCCTGATTATTTAAAACAATATTTTAAAGTGTTGGGCAGTTCTCATAATCTTAACCTTCGGCATCCAAAAACATGCTTCTTCATATTCCTTCTCACCATACTGGCTTTATGTCCAATTCTTACGCTGTTTCCACCATAAAACTCTGGAATGTGCTTCCCCTTGACATCAAAAAAGCTGAAAGTAAATTATCCTTCAAACGTAAAATTCGGAACTACTACTTGAAGTCCTCTCAACCTTAGTTCGGTCTTCGTTCAGTATTGTTATTAAGTTCTCATAGTGATATCATATTTTTCATAGTATTTATTAGTTTATTATTTTAGCATATATATGTATTTTATTATTATAAATAACTTATTTTATATTTTTCCATTTGAACTATTTGTTATTATGTATTTGTTTATTGTGCAAACCTACCACAGTGTTGTCTTTTTTAACCCAAAGGTTGACTGGTAGAAAATGCCTTGTGGCATTAAGTCCGCCTATGTACCACTATTGTACATGAAGTTTAAATAAATAAATAAATATAAAAATCAAACATGAGAATTTTACGTGAAGTTATGTCATTATTTTGGGAGCTTTAAAGCTTCTGTAAAACAATACGGGCCAAGGAATCAAAGGAAAGGCGACTTGATTTTAAAGATATTACCTAAAATATACGTAAAAATGAGCTTGGAGAATTTACGTGAAGTAAGTAATGATTTTATGTACCTTGATTACCTGATACCTGAAAATTGGTCGTCTAAGCAAACTAGCAGGTAGGCATGCATTCTTACTATATACTAACAGTACTCAATCGTCCACATTTCGTTCGTCAGAAAATACGTGACGTCTGGCGGCCCTGGGATCTTACTCTAATACAGTAAACATCAACACATGACCGGTGAGTTTATAAGAATTTCGTGTTTACAAAACAGTTTTCAGATATTTTACTATACTTGTGCTATGAGAAGAAATTTCGAGATTCTAGGTCAACGGGTAGTACTCTATGAATTTAGATTCCTTTGCGAGTGTCAAAATACACGTTTTTTGCGACATAAGCGGCCGTATCTTTTTTTTTCGATATTTAGAAATTTGATTTTTTGAAGGACTGCAGATGTGAGTATATGGTTTTAATTTCAACTCGATACCTCCACGCGCTCTTGAGACAAAAAGTCTTAAAAGACAGATAGACTGACCGACAGACAGACCGACGGACAACAAAGCCACTATAAGGGTTCCGTTTTTTCCTTTTGAGGTACGGAACCCTAAAAACTCTAAAAAGTACAAATTAACTTTTCTTTCGGAAGTCGTTGTTTCTATCTATAGTATAGTTTCTAATAGTTTTGTCTCTTCGTTATTTACTAACTTTCGAAATAAATTTTATATTGCTTTTTTTAGTATTTTTTCATCAGTGAAATGGGTTGCATTTTTTTTTTGTAAATAAAAAAAAATATTCTACAGCTAAAAAGTACCCCTCAGTCAAACTTAAAGTGTGCAAGTTCCATATTAAGGTACTTATAGAATTCAATCATTAAAACATTGCATGAAAATTCCAATAATTCAAGGCAAGTTTTTGTGCCCACCTTCCATTATCAGATTAGCTCGGTACCTTATACGGTACCATGGCTATAGCCAGAGTACATCTCATAACAATTCTAATAATCCCAAACACGGTTAGATTACACTGACAGAGTGCCGGTGCCTACCTTCCGGCTTCATCATCGGATCAGTTTGATATATCCCCTTCCCTTTTTTTCTTCAGTCAGTCATCGACTACATGTCATGTATGAACAAAGCAATTTTACTTGTTACGACAGTTCTTATGTGAACCCATGAAGAGTTCTGTTCCATATCTTCAAAGTTCATCGTCAGATCACAACAATATTTCTATGGGACCAACTCGAAAGCATTACATTTCAATAAGAAAAAGAAAAATTCAAATCGGTCCACAATTTTAGTGACCGAGATATATCAGTGAGCCTTATAAAAATAGTATCTTCTCTTAATATACGTACGTACAGCTAAGGAGTGAAATTCCCTGCCAGAGTCTGTGTTTCCTGATAGCTACAACCTAGGGATCTTTAAGTCAAGAGTGAATAGATTGCTTCTAGGCAAGCGTGTTCCATCGTCGGCCACATCATCGCTTACCATCAGGTGAGATAGTGGTCACACGCGAGCCTATCCATTACAAAAAAAAAAAAGACGTGTGGCACTCGGGGACTGCCGCGGTAAAGCTATTGCATAGCATTTTTATCAACTTATGCAATTATAATTATTTATTTATTTTATTTATGCAGTATTTTTTTCCTTTGTTTTTTTTTCTTTGATATTAATTGAAGTTACACTTTCACACATTGAATTGAATTTTGATTGATTGTTCACTCATTTGTTTTCTTATCGGTCACCACGCTCAAAAAACAAATGAGTGGGGGGTGTTAGGTTATTTTCGTTACGGAATTTCTGGATTCGGTCTCCACGCTCAAGGCCCGCGATAGAAGCTATGCAATAGCTTAAAATACATTCAGCCGAACATAAAGAAGGAGGTTGGTTAAAACCAATTCCGGCCAGATGTTCACGGTACTATATGCTTCAATAAATAAGTTCATTTAAAATTCACAATCAAAGTATTGCTACGTTCGATTCGTTTGTGTGCTACGCCGTAGCAGCTCGTAGCGACTCGTAGCTCTACGAGGCTACGACCCATTATAGAACTACTTGTACAGAAAACATTCAAGTAAATAAAACAGTTTATTAATATAACATAACATCACGCCTTCATTGCCGGCAAGAGCAAGCAGAGTTGTATAACTGTGTTGTCGTAGTGTGTCGTAGTGCGATTCTGCCGTCCGAGGCGCCTCGGCGGCCACGACGACTATATCCATGTGGAAGATGATTTATCCATTCTGCAACGTTTTGTTGGTTCTTTGGTAATGTCGTTGCTTTTCATGTCTGTTGCTTTACACAAGTTTGACCAAAGATAAAGTAAGTACGGAATGTAAATAGTAATGTAACGACACTACAGCCATGGCAAGAAATACCGGCTCCTGGCAGTTCCTACGTGTGGCACAGTCGCGCACTCCACATCACACATACCTCGGACACTGTTTGCGCTTAATACTCTCCTAGACAAGTACACAGATTTTGATATGTCTGCGGTAGAATGGAAGACAATACTGTCAGGATGTATGAGATGAATGTATGACTGAGTATTATCTTTATTAAATAGGTAAGAAAATTCCTGCACGAAATATGTCTCTTATTAACTCATCGAATGCCGTAATTAGAGACACAATAGAAAGACAATTGCCTATGTCGAACTGTGTAACTTAAGACATTCAAAAGGTTAATTGTAATTTAAACAATTGTTTTATATTTTATTTTATTGTTCTATTTTCTAAGTACTTGTTGTTTAAAAAGTTGTTTGAATTAAATGAATAAATAAATAGATAGGTACCAAAATAGCGTTTACAATTACCTCTTTTATTATGTGAATGGACAGAAATAAAGGAAAAAGTAAAATACATACTCAGCCAGAAATAATGCACAAATAACAAATAATTATAATCAATACTAAACGATTTATATGAAGATGCTTCATCTAGACATCATAATTATAAAATCATAGCCAACTAACCACACCTCTTCCGTACCTTAAGAGGAAGATCGGAAGCCTTAATTATAGTGCCTAATGGCGTTAGGAGTTATTTTTTTAGGTGTGGAAATCATCCAATGACTTCTCCCGCTCTGAGCAGAGCTCGAGAGCGTGTCAGAGTTTTACTGACTAAAACCACACCAGTGTCCTTCAGTTGCCCTTTGCTTTCTAGGACTACGTGTTTCCTTTTCAGAAATTCCCCGCGGTTCTAGCTAGCGGGCGTCGTCCCTGGTGGGTCCCTACGGTTTGCTGACATCTCTTTGAAAAGCGCGGGGATCACTACGCGCTGTTGGTGACTGGGCTCGGTCCGGTCAATTACCGGACGGACGGACGGCTAGCTACCGATTGCTCGACGTCCGCACATCCGCCTTTACTGTGGCTGGTACTCGTGGTCGTAACCTCGGCGTGGAGCGTGAGGAGGTTCGCTATCTCCTCCTATGTTAGTTAATAGATAAGTTAGTTCCTATCTCCTCCTATGTTTAATGCATGCCGTGGCAGCCTTGAATTAAGGCTACGCTACATAATGTAACAATGTTGAATCTTTAGCATATATAATGGTGTATGCTTTTTTGGTTGTCCTTGAATAAATAAATAAATATATAAATAAATATGTCAATAATAAATAAATAAATCTCACACGCGCGCCCCCCTCCTTCACTGTTTTAAAGAAAGAGGCGACAGTCTGCCATTCCTCCTCGCTCCAGACCATAGCCTGACCCAGGGCCCAGCGCGAGAGGTAGCTGCCGCCGATTGCCTCCACGAGGACACAGCTGTGCTCTGCCCAAGCGGGGCACACCTCTACCGTATGCTCCACCGTGTCTTCCGGGCGATTCAGACATGAACACCCCGGCGTTTCTTCCGCTTGATTCTGATGCAGGAACCTGCCGAACTTAGCATGTCCGGTGAGGACCTGTGTCATGCGGAAGGTAAAGACGGCGTGTTGCCGCTCTAGCCACTCCTCTAAGAGTAGACTTACCGCCGTGATGGTGGCGTGCCCAAATGGCGGTAGGGGTAATAGCAGGTTTTCGAGTAAATGTATTGAAAAATATTTTGTATCCACATAAACCAAAAACTGCCAAATACGAGTCGGACTCACGCACGACGAGTTCCATACCGTACCATTCTATAAAAACAGCAAAAAAAAAAACACGTTTGTTGTATAAGAGCCCCCCTAAATATTTATTTTATTCTGTTTTTAACTACAACAGCAACAAAAAATACATCATCTGTGAAAATTTCATATGAGATACGGCCTGGTGACAGACGGACAGACGGACGGACGGCGGAGTCTTAGCAATAGGGTCCTGTTTTACACTTTGGGTACAGAACCCTAAAAATATAGTGATATTTATTACCCAACTACGGCTAAGCCAAAGGAGGGTTATGATTTTGACAGGCTATGTATGTATGAATGTGAGTATGTTCATCGGATCCCTCATAGCTCATAATCTACTCATTGAAACTCGACATATATCGTTAGAACCGTCTTAATTATCCGCTGAACATAGCCTACGTGATGTGTCACAAATCTCGATATGGCGCCATCTAGTGGACAAAATGTAATGAGTTAAAAATAAAATTGGAGATAAATACACCGTATTTCATATCATTTGTAAAGGCTTCACGGCTACTTATCAAAAAATTTCGTCAAAATTCAATGTGGCGCCCTCCACTGGACAAAAAGTTTTGTGTTGAAAAAATAACATAAAAATGTGTTGTATCATTTGAAAGGGCTTCACTTGTACATACCAAAAATATCGCCAATATTCAATATGGCGCCTTCAAGCCGGTATCTGTGTTTCCTGATAGCTACAACTTAGGAGTCTTTAAGTCGAGAGTGAAAAGGTTTCTTCTAGGCAAGCGTACTTCATCGTCGACCACATCATCGCTTACCATCAGGTGAGATGGCGGTCAAACGCAAGCCTATCAATAATAATAAAAAAAAAGATAAAACATATCGTGCGCAAGTAGAAAAAACATAATTCTTATTTGACAATTTAGCTTTTACAAGTAAATAGTATAGAAGCACAGTGATTTAACACCAAAATTGTTTAAATAAAAAAATGTCAAAAACTGAAACCCGACTACGTCAAAAAAACGACGCTGAAAAAGTATAAAACAAAATTTTCAGTATTCTGAAATAAACAAAGTAACTGGAAAAACAAGAACAGAATAAAAGACCAAGCCGTAGTCACACGTTACTAAAGTGTTTCGTTTGGTACCAGGTTTTTCTTTTTTTCTGTTCTTGTTTTTCCAGTTACATTGTTATTTCAAACCATTTCACTACATAGATCGTATATATCAGAATCAGTAAAGCAGCTCATAAGAGATAATCAATCTTTTGAAGTCGGGAGGTCTCATCTCAAGCTCAGGAAATGGAAAACAAATGTTTCTGTGTTATTACAACACATACCGTCCGAAAACAATACTCAAGATAGTTTCAATTTCAAGCAATCAGAACAAATAAAAGACCTTGAGACTAATAATTTGGGAACCCAAAAAAGACACTACAATTAGAAATGCAAAAAGAACAAACAAATACACAAATGACTAATAAAAGAACATTGTTATCAGATATTCTCAAAATTATTTGACCCTTTGGGATGGCTATCACCACTGACAACAAAGCTTAAGAGGCTGCTTTTCCACTCGCCTATCGTAAACATCGAGCATGGTTTAAAAGCTTGTTACTTCATCTAACGCAATCCAACGTGATGTTTGACGAAAAGGCGACGCGAAAAAAGAGTTATAATACCTGAAAACTCTGTTGGCATTCAGTAATTCCGTGATTTACTCGAATATTTTACAAAACTTGTTCCAGGAAATACGTGTTTTTTTTAAATACTTAAAAGTTTTTGAAAAACATTTTCATTATATAGATTCTTGATAAAATTGGCTAGGCTTGTATGTTGTATTTTTTTATTTTATAAATTTTTGAGTAAATTATGAAGTGTCAAAGTTCATGCAAAATAGCAGATTTCCAGAGGTCTTAACTGGATTAGTTTTACACAAATTTATAAATTGATTTTCATGCAAGCCTTGATAATATCCACAAGATACTGTTTCCAAAATATCTGATGAAAAATGTGTAATAACGTTATAATCGCGTAAGAGCAGTTGTATGTCGAGATGCAGCCCCTTAAAATCATTTTTCAAAACTTATGGTTACGTAACCTAAATTGGGACGATTCTTTGCCTGAAGACATACTAAGCGAATGGGCGGGTATTAAAAGCATCATCAACAAACTACAAGTACCACGATGGGTAAACACAAGAGAACATGTCAATATTGAATTATTCGGTTTTTGCAATTTTGCAATTCATCTCAGAAGACATTTGCGCGTGTATTATGTTCGGATCAAGGGGTATGAACAATCAAAACCAACACTGCTAGTTCTGTTGGAAAGGCTAGACATGTACCTGCGAATAAATCAGTATCATTGCCGAGATTAGAGCTGTCAGGAGCTATCTTACTAGCAAAACTAATGAATAAGGTACAGCAGTGGTTTGTTTATCAAATTACTGACTTACTCCATGACTGTGTTATTAGGCGGGCTGAATGGTGAACCAAAATCCTGAGGAAATACATATCAAGCAAGAGCAAAATATTGAACTTAAATCCGTTTCTTCAAGACGGCATTCTTCGAGGCGGCTGGAGGCTCAAACATGCCAACGTAGATCATCAGATGAAACATACAATAATCCATAGCAAAAGCAGTCGTGTAACGGAAGTCCTGATTGACTAGGCCCACGTGCTAGCATTTCATGGTGGACCTCAGCTAACTTCAGCATTTATACGACAACATATTGGAATGTAGGCGGAATCAGAGCAGTTAAATTCCGAGTTCGACGTTGCGTTAACTGTCGTCGCTACAATCCCAGCAATCAGCATCAAGTCATGGGAAATTTACCACCAGAAAGACGAATCCGTCACGTCCTTACCAAAATGTAGGTGTAGACTATACGGGACATGTCTATATCAAAGCCAAGCAAACAAGGGTCGTGGAATAAAAACCACAAAGGGTTATGTCGCCGTATTTATTTACATGGCAACTAAAGCCTTGCACTTAGAGTTGGTGTTGGTGTTGACATCGTCATCATCATTTCTCGCTACTCTTCGCAGAATTATAGCTCGGAGAGGAGTCCCACAGAACATATTCAGCGATCAAGGTACCAACCTTATAACAAGGTCCTATAGGACGAATATCATGCAATAAGAAGCACATTCAATCAAGAATTTCAGGCAGAAATAACTAAAATGGGAATCGAATGGCACTTTAACGCACGTCCATGGCCATCAGCAGGAGGACTATGGGAGGCCGCCATTAACAGCCTAAAATATCATCTGAAGAGAGTTGTAGAGGAGCAGAAATTAACGTTTGAAGAGTATAGTATAATACTACATCAGTTGGAGGCATGTCTAAACTCAAGACCAATATATCCTTTTTCCGAAAATTCAGCAGATTTGAACTTTCTTACTCCCGCTCGTTTCTTGTCAAGTGGTCCTAATTTAATACTGTATGAAACAGAGAAAGATGTACACACAAGATGGAGTCTTGTGCATAAGAAATCGAAGTACTGGAACAATTTGCCTGCTGCGGTCTTCTCGTCCAATTATAATGTGGCTGTCTTTAAGGCTAGAGTGAATAGGCTTTTAATAAACTAGTGCGCCTGATGATAGGTGGGATCGTAGTCAAGCACTAGTTTATATCAATTAAAAAAAATCTAACTCAAAGGACTTATCTAGATATTTGGATACGCTAGCGAAGTAAATATAAAACACAATTAAAAACAAGGTCACAATGGACACGTCCTCAAGAAAATATCAAACTCGGTAACTTGGTGTTGATGCAAGACGCCAACATACCACCAAACAAATGGGCAATGGGACGGGTGATGTAATTGCACCCTGACAGAGATGGGTACGTCAGAGTAGTCACACTACAAACAAGAAATGGCCCTATGAAATGGCCGGTCTTCAAGCTTCCTTGCTTGATTGCGAAGATCAAGAAGACCACAAACAAGTATCAGCTTCAGTCCAACAGGATACAAAACCATCTCCACAAGTAAACTTAAACCAACGTAGAAGACTTACACTTTTTCTACAATATTGTAATTTACTATTCCTGATATTAACATTACCTACATGTAACGCACAGGGTGCATACAACATAACACAATTAGGAGGAAAACAAGCAATTTATTTTGACAAAATATCAAAAATGAAACTAAAACAAGATCATTGGAAAATAGTCGTATATTACGACATGTAACCATATTGGCACGGGTGTAATGTTTAACATCTATATGAAACACCTTGAAAGCTTATATTCACAAATAAAAAGCAAATGCCGTTGTGACGTTATCATATTGTTACAACTACGTCACGGATTCATGGAACTGGAGTACTACGACCGTAGTATGTTACTCAGTCAGCATTTTGAAGCGCATTCACGTAAGCGCCGAGGCCTTATCAACGAGATCGGATACGTTGCGACCAGTTTCTTTGGTGACTTCAATTTCGTCGAACAATACCAACAAGACAATACGTCAGAGAAAATCAAAAACATCTTGCCAATCATTGGCGCAATCCAGCATCTATCATTGGAGTTGAGAACAACTTCCTCAAACGTGTTGAACAGACAATGGAAAAACAGCATAAAATATTTAATCAGCACTTAATAATTCAATTCAATTCAATTCTTTATTGCGTACCACAATTATGGACCCTGTCGGGCGCAGCATAGATAAATTTAGGTAGAAGAGAGGATGAAGGCAACACAACAATATACATAGATCAAGCTATCAGCACATTGAAGAATGAGGTTGAGAAAGTAGCAATCACGGAAGACTTCATTTTATCAACTTTATTTGCAAACAACATTCTAAGCAGTTTAAAGAACATTCAAGATTTTTTGCTGGACACGATCACTACCGTCCAACATTTCAACGTTCATATCATAACACCAGTTCAACTACAAGATGAGCTAAATATTATTTCAAATCAGATGCCCAAAGATAATTATCATTGCATTTCTACAAAATCTATCAAATTACTCAAGTAAGGGCACGCATTACATATGAATACTTTATATTTGTTATAAAAATCCCATTAGCAAACATATTATATCATATTATGATACCTATTCAACACCAAGAAAGTAGTCGTATGATTAGTATAGTACTAATATAAACACAACTATAAACATCAAAAGGGATACATATTTACCCATATCTGCAAATGAACTCTTCAAAAATGCTTACGGTTAAATACAAACCTATGCCAACTACAAAAACCTGTCTATCAGCGAGAGTCAGACAACAACTTTTGCGTCGAAAATCCAGGAGATACTAGTACAACCATAAGCGCAACTTGCAAAACAACACTGATAGAATTGAATGTTTATTACGTGTTGGGGACAATGCACTCTGAGAATCATATGTGGGGATCAAATTATAACTGAACAGGTGGCCGGAGTCAATGTTATTGTGCTTGGAAACGACTTCATAATTACGGCACACAAACAACAAACGAATGATTGACAAATTAAGCTCGATATGATGGTCGTAGAGATCGCTCCTGTCAATAACATTATCAATTTATCAGTTCCACACTACGAGTACAAAAAAGAAAAATATTTATCTTCACAACAAAGTATCTACGAGCAAATAAAACAAATAAAAGCAGCCTCGGAACAGGTGACCATCGCTGATGGAGTGTCAATTCACGATATACACCAGTACGTGGCCATCTACGTTGTTGGGGCAGCAGGGCTAGCCTTCTCTACGTTCGCATGCATACGCTGGCGAAGACGCCGCACTGTGCACCTTTGGCCTCAACCTGAGCAACCCAGCAATAACTTTAATGCGAGTGAGGTACCAAATCAAAGTGTACAGTGCGTGAGTGACGTGTTTCGTAGTGATCAGTGCGCGATAATAGAAACCAATAGAGCAACTTCACCTGTTACCACAATATGTAGTTTTAAAAATATCTACTAACAATTTAGGAACATACGTAAAAATTATTCTATCACCTTGTATCAGCAGAACATACTAACAACACCATATCAAAGCATCATCAGCATCAGTCATCTCGCGCCCGGGAGTATGTACGGTGCAACCGGTCGACACCTGGGCCAGCCACGAGCCGCTGACGCAGCAAAACGGCATAATATTAGCAATAAGTTATTTTTAATAAGTCTAATATCGAATAGGTTTCACTAAAATTAATTGTAATTTCTTTGTTCTAAAATAAATAAGTTTAAAGTACTTTGGTTTTTTTTCGAGCCTCCGCCTGCAGTCTACGTAATTGTCGCAGTCGGTAGGATACTCACAGGCTAGTTCGCGTTTTGCATTAGAGTCATCTTTCTTCGATATTCGCAATCGCGGGTCGCCTGGGCGGCTATCAAGTCACGTCACGAGTATCCTAAACCTACGTTGGAGCTGCGGAGCCGGGTGGCGAATCCAGACATCAATTCACGAAGAAAAGCCAGAGATGAAACATATGTAAGTGCACTAGAATATTTTTCGTGTTGCTTCCTTCTACTCCTAAGTTATTTTTATGTCCAAGATTTTTCATCGCGATAGATCGTACCCCCGGGAACCTGCATCACGACAGGCGCGCCGGCATATAGTAGATATTAGTAGAGATATAGATAGCGAATCAGATTTTAATTTGAATAGTTTATTTGAGCCCAATATGTCTTTTAATCCCGATACTATTTTCAAGGCCTTTACGCCTCGTGCCCGATTTTGATGGAAACCCTAACGTTTTAACTAGATTTATTAACATATGCGATAGAATAGTTACTCAGTCACCTGTGCCACCTGGCAGCTTTGGACTCAGTGGAAAGGCGTGCGAAGAGGCTGATTGGTGATCCAGATTTGGTTAAGACCAATCTTCAAAGCCTTGAGCACAGGCGTAGGGTAGCCAGCCTTTCGGTGTTTTACAGATTGCATTTTGGAGAGTGTGCGCAGGAATTGCATGACTTGATTCCGCCATCTCATTTCTACCATCGGACAAACCGACGCACGGCGAGTATCCACCCTTACGTTGTTGAAACATCTACGGTCCGGACTAAGCGTTTCGCCTCGTCATTTATACCGCGTACTTCGAAGGACTGGAACAGTTTGCCTGCTGCGGTCTTTCCGTCTGATTATAATTTGGATGTCTTCAAGGCTAGAGTGAATAGGCTCTTAATAAACTAGTGCGCCTCACCATCAACGATTGCATCACTGCTTACCATCAGGCGGGATCGCAGTCAAGTACTAGTTTATAACAGATAAAAAAAAAAAAAAAGTATGCTAACGCTGAACCGGGTAGCGAGTTAAATAATGTGTGTCTTTTAAATGGTATTTTAAATAAGATTACTGGGCCTGCTGCATCCACTATAAATTCAAATGGCATCCCCGAAACCTGGACAGGTATTAGATCAGCCCTCATTAACAACTTTTCAGACCAGCGCGACGAAACGGCTTTGTACAACGACCTCTCATTGGCTACGCAAGGTACAAAAACCGTTCAGGAATTTTATGACCAGTGTCAGACCTTGTTTAGTACGATTATGACGTATGTGACATTACACGAGACTATCCCGACGACTATTGAGGCTAAACGAACACTCTATAGGAAGGTTACCATGCAAGCCTTTGTACGAGGACTTAAGGAACCTTTGGGCTCGCGTATACGTTGTATGCGTCCAGAAACTATCGAGAAAGCCCTGGAATTTGTGCAGGAAGAATTAAATATAATGTATTTGCAGCAGCGTAATGACGTAGCAAAAACTCACAGTGCCCCTAAGCTAGATAGACTTCCTAACATGCCCGTAATTTACAAGCCCCCTATCATGCATGCTATGCCTTTCAACGGCACTTCACGACCCCCACTACCTAACTGGCCTGCTCCAGTAGGTCTGCGTGGCCTTCAGCCTCCACCCCAGCCTTTTAAATTCAATACGCCTAATCAATCGCATGTCGACTCAAAGGCAACAAATGTTCCACGCACCACCACCAAATTATCGTCCGCAAAGTAACGTTTTCAGGTTACCACCTAGGAATAATCCACCACAAAATATGGGTGCAAAACCCATGAGCGGAGTGCAACATTTCATTCCGAAACCCTTACCCATGACATCAGGACATGACTGGCGTAGGAGCGGAAACCCACCACCCTCTAATTATTTTAAAACGCTCGAAGTGAACATGAATGAAATCGCTTTACCTGACAATTGTCTTTATCCGGTCGAATATTATCCCGAACCAGAGTTCAGCTATTACATGGACTATGGCGACTATTACATGTTTTACGACTGTGACGGCAACCCTGCTATGACTGACAGTAATGCAATTTATGACAATCAGACAACAAGTGACATGGAACCACAACCGGGTCCCAGCGACGCTAACCAGATTCAGAAGAATTTTCCGAAGGACAAGCCATTAAAAGAGCAAAGATAGACTTAAACTTGCAGACCCTAAGACAACTACCATGCATCGAAATTTCTTGCCCTCCCTAAAATTTTTGATAGACACTGGCACTAACCAGTCTTTCATCAGCCCCGAGGCTGTGCAAAAGTTTTTCCCTCATTACCCCCTCAACTATGACCCTTTCGAGGTCACAAATGTGCACGGTGTTAGTAAAAATGATTGATAAATGATAAATGAATGATAAATGATATTTATTTTGTAAATAGGTTTAAAAAACACTTTTACACGTCAATTTTTTTTCGTCAGTTTATGCTAGATGAGGCCGGTATTTCCTATCTGACTACCCTGAGAAGAAACACCGAAACAAACTCAGGGGTCAAAGTCTCTTTTAAAGTCCATACAGTAAAAATGTAATGGTCAAATCATATGAGAACCATGCAGATTTGTCTGAGATGGTCTTTTGAAGAAAAAACCATAGAGATTTGAGTGGACCTGTCCAATCAGTGTAAGCATTTGTCAGTATTCGAAAAGCTCAACTTAGGACTACTAAGGAGCTCCACGACTTGACGAACAATACCAAAGAAAGCACATTTTGGTAGGCCGCAGAAAATACTCAAATTGCCAGACATACGTTAAAATTACTGAAAAGAAAAAAAAAAACCAATCAACATAGTCCTCACATTTACAATAATCTAAGGAATTGGTTTACAAAATATTTAGCAAAGTAAATATTTATGGCAAAGAGAAAAAAAATAAAATAATACTCTAAGTACTTAAAAAGTATACACGTCAATTTGTAAAATAAAAATAGTCTCCAATGTCAAATTGTAAAAAATTAAATAAAATAAAAAGAAAAAGCACATTTGAAAATAAAATAATTAAAAAAAATACAAAAAGAAGAAAAATAAAAATATCAACAAATGTAGTAGGTACTGGAGCAGGTCAATCCCAAGCCTTGTTGTCCTGAATATAGTCCTTTACAGTGTAAAAAGCCTTTTGACAAAGTTTTCGTTTTACAAATGATTTGAACTTATTAAGGCTTAGTTGTTGAATATGACTAGGAAGTTTATTATAGAAGTGTATACATTGGCATCTAAATGAGCCCCCTATTTTTTTGAGCCTGGTTGCAGGAACTACAAATTTATGTTTGTTTCTTGTATAAAATTATGAATATCACTGTATTTTTTAAGCAAGTCTATATTTTTATGGGCATACAAAATATTCTCGTAAATATACTGTGAAGGCACAGTCATTACATTAATTTCTTTAAATTTATCTCTGAGGGAGTATCTGGGACTTAATTTATAAATTGAACGAATAGCCCTTTTCTGTAAAACGAAAATTGTCTGTATATCGGCGGCATTTCCCCATAATAGAATACCGTACGACATGACTATGAAAATAGCTAAAGTAAACTAAACGGGCTGTTTCTTTTTTTATTATTTTTATATTATTCTATAACACATGTTATATGTTTTAACGAGTTCAACGAGACCGACTCAATTAAATTATTCATTTATCGCTTTCACGACTATTTTGACGGGACTTATAGGATTCGATTTACTATCCAAATGGGAAGCCAAAATAGACTTAAAAGATTATAAGTTAATAACGCGTACCGCTACAAGTCAAATAAAAGTATATAATTCACGCAATGTAAATCTGTATGAGGACATTATCCCAGCAAATAATTCTAAATTAGTTCGAATACCAATTAACGCCCCGGATGGCGATGTTCTTGTAAACGAACAGGTTTTTTGTAACTGCATCATTCATGAGTGTTTGACCACTGTAGGAGCCGGCGACGGATGAATTTCCATACAAACGTAATACCACGCTCATTTGCAGTTGGAGCATATTTCCAACATATTATGATGATATTCGGTTATAGACAATATTTATCTAGGTTCCTCAGAAACACCACATCAGCAGTCGAAATTCTCGACTGACACCGTACATACCAGTAATGAACATCACATACTTGAAGTCCCCATCACAGACGAGCCACTCAATAAGTTTCATCGACAGATTAACTTGACTGTAGTAGGTGACGTAAAACGCCGACCAACAGTGACTAAACCTTTCGAAAACCATACGCGAATGGCAATCCAGCTTTCAGAGTCCAACTTAGAAAATGACGTTATCAATGCTATTAAAGAATATGTGAACCCGAAGTGTAAAACGGCTATCTTTATAAATCCCCCATTGGCAATGTATTCAATAATACCCATTATACAAGATAAATTCAAAAGCTCCTCTCTCAAATTAGTACTAGCTAAAATAGAACTGGAAAATGTCAAAAAATATCTGCGACAACAAGACATCATTCGACACTATCATGACGGTAAAACAAACCACCGTGGTATAAATGAATATCACTTGGCCCTTTCACGAAAATACTATTGGCCAAAAATGAAAGAACATATTACCAAGTACATCAATGAGTGTACCATTTGCAGTCAAGCCAAATATGATCGAAATCCCATTAGACCACAATTTAACATAGTTCCCCCAGCCAGCAAACCACTTGAAATTATTCACATGGACCTCTTTACAGTTCACTACGTGACTTTCATTGACGTCTTCACGAAGTACGGACAAGCCTACCATTTACGAGACGGAACAGCCATTAACATTCTGCAAGCTCTGTTACGTTACTGTACCCATCATGGACTACCTATGACTATAATTACTGACAACGGCACCGAATTCACTAACCAATTGTTCTCTGAATTTACACGACTTCATAAGATAATTCATCATAAAGTTTTACCTCATAGCCCAAATGACAATAGTAACATAGAGCGCTTTCTTTCAACATTATTGGAGCACATTAGAATCCTCAAATTACAACACAAAGAGGAACCAATTGTTAACCTCATGCCATACGCTATCATAGCACACAATAGTTCTATCCACAATGAATTATTCAGACCCGATAGACATCGACTTTAAGGAGCACAATTTACAGCAATATGCACAGAATCATAAGCAGCTCTTGCCAATCGGACAGCTTTAATTGAAAGCAGGAATAAAACTCAGGAACCAAAAGTAGAATATGCCCCTCAGCAGCAGGTGTTTATTAAAAATCCCTTTGCCAGCCGTCAGAAAACTGCACCACGGTATACGCAAGATACTGTACTAGCTGATTTACCGATACATATATATACTTCTAAAAAACGAGGCCCCGTAGCCAAAGCGAGGCTAAAACGTGTACCTAAAGGCAGCCAATTGTTACAGGTTTCTGCTGCTACTGACAATCCATGTGTCGCACCCTCAAGAGATAAGACTTGAGACCTTAGCTGATGGACCAGGATTACTACCATATAAACTAGGACATACTAAACTAACCACACATTACTACTCCTTCATACAGTATATACAACTAGCTGACATAGAGGACAAAATAGACTCTGTACAAACGCAACTTCAATCGTTTAAGACCAGACTTAACAATGAGACTTAAATGCTTTACGAATATCAAGTCGACTATATTACTAACAAGCTTGACAGAGTTTTAAAGCAGGTCAAATCTTTGGAACCTTCCAGAGTCAAACGAGGTCTCGTAGATAGCCTAGGGTCAGTAATAAAAAGCGTTACTTGCAACTTAGAATATTAAGATGCCCTGAAAAATGACGAAGCAATTAAAACTTTACAAAACAACGAAAATAAAGTAGTTTCAGAATTTAATAATCACATCAGTCTTAGTAAAGAATGGATGTCCCAGCATGGTACCATCTTAGACCAGCTAAACAAGAATCAGAAAATAATTAATGCAACGTTAGAACTACTTTTGGAGAAAAACGCTTACAGAGATTATAGTTTAATCAAATTTGCAAAGTTTGCCCAAATCCCAGGAATAATTAGTAATAACGTAGAAGATTTAAAGTTAGAAATGGTTAGAATAGAAAACATAATGGCTTTTATACGCGCGTCTAGCACTCATCATTCGATGATAGACATAGAAGTACTAAGAAATATGATAGACAAGTTAAAATCGATATACCATCAAGTTCAGATTTTAAATCTAGAGTTAAGAGAATATTATAATCTTAGTAAACCAGGTTCTTACTTTATTGAGAAAAGAAAAGTTATAGTTTACAGCTTCCCCATAGTTTCCATAGACTCTTACGATCTATACAGATTATCTATCGTACCCAATAAAAAACAGCTTGCCCTTATACCTCCTTCTCCCTATATAGCAACTAACGAGAAATAATTCGTGTACACAGAGGCTGAACGCCGGAAGTACAGTAACGTACATCTCTGTGAAAAGAAGACGAGTCACCAAATTAGGACAAAACCAGATTGTATCCAGAAACTCATCACCAACCAGGATTCAGAAGACACCTGCCAGTTCGTCAAGATTTCACTTTCCAAAGAAGCAATGGAGAAACTGGATGACCAGCATTACATACTGTCACTACCTCAACTAACTAAAGTACAATTAGCATGTGGAAGAAAAGACTTCAACACTCTACAAGGCAGCTACCTCCTCACCATTCCGGTGGACTGCTACCTGCAAACATCAGAATTCACCATCATCAACGACAACAACGAGATTGAAGGCCAGCCGCTCAAGTTATCAAAGATCCCATACAACGAGATAAATCAGACCAACATTCCCACTCATCATCATTGGCTTCAATTCAGTCAACTTAGAAGAGCTTCACAGCATCCAGAGAAAAGCAATGATGGAAAGTCCTCTGAAGATTGACAATACTCATTCTACATCTTCGCAATATGCGTACTCGCACTTATCATCATAGCGATAAGCCGCAGATATAGATGCTGGAATCACAGAGCGGACAGCAAAGAAAAACCACAAACTGTTAAGATACATACGTACGAAGAGGTAACCAGGGACTCCAAGAAACGAGATGAACCTCCAGCAACATTTTCTCTCAACATGATCAAATAGTTGCTGATCTTCGGAGGGAGGTGTTACATACGGATCCCTAATGGATATCGCCGACCTAGCATTTCATTCAATTGACGTCGGACACATGAAAACTGCATGGTCGACACCTGGGCCAGCCACGAGCCGCCGACGCAGCAAAACGGCATATTAGCAATAAGTTATTTTTAATACGTTTTTGGCCATTCCAAATTCTAGCATCGAATAGGTTTCACTAAAATTAATTGTAATTTCTTTATTCTAAAATAAATTAGTTTAAAGTACTTTGGTTTTTTTATCGAGCTTCCGCCTGCAGTCTACGTAATTCGCGTCATAACAATACCTCATTTATCATTAGTTAAGGTCATGGACTCAATACTCGTATCAAGTGAATTACATAGTTTTACTTTTAGCATTCAGCATTCCTATCAATCAAAATCAATCAGCAAAAGACGTACGGTAACAAAACGTACACATAAGTATTTTTAAAAGTAGATAAAGTAAAAAAGTCCCTAACATTAGTATTTTGTTTTAAGAGCCATTTATAAGATATTAGAAAGATCTGAAAAAGTGTTTAAATTACAATTAAAAGATAAAATAATATCAATTTCCATTGACAGATTAAAACCCGCTTACATATTGAAAGAAAGCGAATCTGCACAAGCGAATAAAGATAAGAAAACGACGCGTAGTGGTAGAATTAGCAAGACTCCTGTAAGATTCTTGTAAAAGTAAAAACGTAAAATTAGCCATACTTTAAGTAAATAATAAAATGTAATATAAATAAAAAGTGACCATTGGTAATGTACATAATATCTAGTCTATGAAATATGATAACTAGACGTATTAATAGTACGTAGATAATAATGCTGAGCCAACGGAAAAGCCTAGAGATCGAAGCCTTCTCTTTATTTTGCGAAAGCATCATTATAACATGCGCAGTGTGCAGAGCAGCGAACTTGAATCAAATATAATTTGGTTCAAAAATCCATTATTAGAAAAATACTTTTTCAGAACTTGCTCAGTTCGATACTACCTTATAGCCAAATGCATATCATGATGATTCCAAAAAGCCCAAACCCGGCTAGGATACATTGATTAATTACGTAGTTCTGGTGCCTATCTTCCAGCTCCATCATTATTACCATACCATTTTCAACATAGCTATTCAGAACCTTTCATTTATTTGTATTGTCATAGTCGCTTAACTATTTTCATGGGATATCTGTGTGAGTATGAAGTTCCACTTCATCAAATGTCACTTTTTGACTGTGAGTGCTTAAGTCCTCGATAAAAATACCAAAATATGATTATTGCCTATAATATTTGAGAAATAAGCTATAATTCTCGCAATAGTCATTGGCGTCTATATCATAATTATACAGAATGCTTAAGAAATGTAAGCAAGCAGCTCAGAAAATATTACAGAAAGAGATGACAGTTTGGCATAGCAACGTGAATATACCAATGGCTGAACAAATGACGCAACAACAACATGCTGTATAGTCTTTAGTGATGTGTGTAAAAATAATAAACAACATTACTATAAAAATGCATTATGTCTAAAATCATAGGTATCTGTACTAAATTCATCAAAAAGTGTTCAGGAATATATATTGTGTACGCCTTAAATCTAATAACCAGAGATGTACGATACAAGGTATTAAACTTAATGTATAATCTATTGATCCAATAAAAAAAACATACTGTTAATGTACCTACTAGTAATGCAATACTTGGCGACACTTGATATTATAAACGTTGTTAAGGTAGGATAATGCATTAATTGTACTAGTAATATTAGCTAAAGTTATAAATAGAATTAAACACTTGTAATGTTCATAACAAAAAAAGGGGGAATACTGTGGGGGTGCAGAGGTCAAACTCAGTTCAGTTGGCATTCGAACCTCGAGCGTTTCATTTCTCTCTGTACACACGATACCCTACAGAGACTTTGAGCTCTGACTATGTTTCGGTGGTTTTTAGAATAGAATAGAATAGAATAGATTTTATTTTGCACAGAAAGTAGGTACAGGTTATAGGTATTTTTTTCAAGTTTATGATCCATACTAACTACCTTAACTAAGGCATGCAAAACACTGTTAATACAATATGCTTAAGGCTAAATAAGACACAGTCAAGCTTATATAATATCAAATCAATTCAATTATTATCAAATAAAATGTCAAAATGAAATTAATTAATTATAAGTCAACAATACAAGAATGAAAAAAATAATAATAAGTAATAAAATGTCAGATTAATTTAAATTATTATCCATCAAAAATTCGCTAATTGAGTAATAACATTTATTAATTAATAATTCAGTCAATTTCTTTTTAAAAAGAGGAAGAGCCTCATTTTTAATCCCATCGGGTATTTTGTTAAATATGGTCGGACCCATACATAACACACTTTTCTTTAGTAAGGCAGTGCCGAAACTATTAGCAAGCAACCTATTTTTATATTGCCTCCTAATTGGCCTATTACTATTTTCGGACATTTTATTAAATAGATGCATATTTGATTTTACAAAAACAGCAATCTCGAAAACATATAGTGATGGGAATGTTAGTAGTTTTAGGGACTTAAATACAGGTACGCAGCTATCCGTCACTATTAAATTACACATTGCCCTTATACAGCGTTTTTGAGCCTTGAACACCCGTTCTCTCAGACTACTATTTCCCCAAAAAATTACGCCGTACCTCAAAACAGACGCAACGAAACCATGGTATGCAACTAACCTTGTGGCCATATTAACCTTCTTAGAAAGGTTAAAGAGAACATATGCAGCTGTACTTAGTTTTTTGCATACTTCTTCTACCTGTGGCTTCCAAGTTAATTGGCTATCTATCATTATACCTAAAAATTTAGCAACTAATACTTGGTCGACTTTTTGTCCTTTATAATGTAAATTTAAGTTGTCTGGGGGAATCCGTTGATGAAAGTGCATAATACTAGTCTTTGGTATATTAATTAATAAGTTATTTTCGTCAAGCCAGCGTATAATATTAATTAAGGTATTATTTATGTCCCGTTCATATGTTGTTTTGTCAATACATTTAATCAAAGCAGTGCTATCGTCAGCGAAAAGGACCATAGGATGATCAATGTGACGTGGCAAGTCATTTATGTATAGCAAAAATAATAAAGGGCCCAGCACGCTGCCCTGTGGTACGCCATACTTAACAATTCTAGCTTCAGATAGATATTTTTTCTCACATTTAGTTTTTAAACATATTCTAGTGATCTCTGTGTACTGTTTACGATTGCTAAGGTATGATTTTATTAAATCCAGTACATTTCCTCTGATACCTATGACATTTAGCTTGTGTAATAGAGTTCCATGATCAACACAATCAAATGCCCGCGTCATGTCTGTAAATATTGCGCAAGTGGGTACTTTTTTATCAACATTATGCATTATAACATTTAACATATCGTAAACGGCTGTATTTATACCTTTGTTTTTCCTGAAACCCTTTTGTTCCGGACTTAAAATATCATATTTGGATAAAAAATTATTAATCGAATCATAAATAACTTTTTCTATAACTTTTGAAAAAATGGGTATCAAAGCTATTGGTCTGTAATTTGTTAGTTCTTCCTTATTGTTTTTTTTAAAAAGTGGTTTAACTATAACAGTTTTTAATCTATCCGGAAATACACCAGAGCTTATACTTAAATTAAGTATATGACTTAAATGTGAGGCAATGTCGCCTGATACGAATTTTACAACCTTTGTTGATATGTCATCATATCCAGTGCTATTTTTATTTTTTAAAGATTGTATCGCTCTCATGATGTCTTGCGGTAATACAGGTTGCATAAAAATTGAGTTAGGATTACTTGTCAAATTTAAAAAGCCCGATGTTGTCGTCATATTGTTTTGAGTTTGGTCAACAAAAAAGTTGTTAAAAGCGTTTGCGATTTCAGTCGGATTAGTAATGGTAGTATTCTGTATTTTAATTTGGGTAATAGGCTCGGTGATTCGTTTTTTGTTATTTATAATCTGCCAAGATGCTTTAGATTTATTGCTTGAAGTGTTAATAAAATAATTATTTTGCGCTCTTTGTGTTAGCTTAATAATTTTACGAAACCTGCGTGAGTAGTTTTTAAAGTTATTTTTATTATAATTTGATGGTTCCTTTCTGTATTTCCATAGCAAATGTCTTTGTCTTCTACTACACACTCGAATACCATGTGAAACCCATTTAATCCTTTTATTTGGCTTGACTGTTATTAATTTGTAGGGGAAGCAGAGATCGTACAGCCAGCGAAAGTGTTCTATAAAATAATCATATGCTTCATTTGCATTTTCAGTTTGGTAGATTTCAGAAAAGGAGAGACATTTAAGATAGTTTTTGAACCTAGTCATATTTTCACAAGTTAGGTCGCGTTTTTTAATCCGCCAAGAATTTATTCTATACGATTTCATTACTTTAACTTCTAATAGAGTACTTTTCTCAGAGTACTTAGTCAGCTAAAAAATACCGGCCTCATTTAATTTAAATAAACGAAGAATTAACGCGTATAAGTGTTATTTGTAAAATAAACACCATTTATAAATAAATTGTCGAAGTAAATTGGTTACGATTCACAACAATTTAGCCGTTAGACCCAAAATGAATAACAAACTCGTACTTACCCCACTTGAAAGAATGCACCAGCCCGACGAGCAGTGCTAGCAGCGTCAACACACGCGTGCAGTGCATCTTCTCTTCACACAAACTCGTTTCTGCAGATGAGACGTTCACTCTCGGCGACCACTCGGATACTACTACTCTGCTTATCACTAGTTTCGTACAAAAATAGATATTACTGTATTTTTTAGAGTTCCGTAGCCAAATAGCAAAAAATGGAACCCTTATGGATTCGTCATGTCTGTGTCTGTCTGTCTGCCTGTCCGTCCGTATGTCACAGCCACCTTTTTCCGAAACTATAAGAACTATACTGTTGAAACATAGTAAGTAGATGTATTCTATGAACTGCATTAAGATTTTCACAAAAAAAAAAATAGAAAAAAAACACAAGAAATTTTGGGGGTTTCTCATACTTAGAACTGAAACTCAAAATTTGTTTTTCTCCAAACCTGAACGTGAGCGTATCTATGGATAGGTCTTTAAAACTTATATTGAGGTTTCATCATTTTTTTCTAAACTAAATAGTTTGCCCCTGTAACTTTTAAAATAAGGGAATGATAAAACTAAAAAATATATATATGATGTACATTACCATGCAAATCTCCACCGAAAATTGGTTTGAAAGAGATCTAGTAAATATTTTTTTTTAATACGTCATAAATCGTAAACCGCAATTTAACTTTCATTCAATCAAATCAAATATTAAAAAAAAAATCATAAACATAAACGTTGTATAAACCGTGAACCATTATTATAGGTTTTGTATGGAACCCTCAGTGCGCGAGTTCGACTAGCACTTGGTCGGTTTTTTAGCAATGTGTGTTATCAATCATTTACTTCCCGTGTCCTTGGTGTCGCCCAGACTCGTGTATGTAGCAGTTTTGGGAATTGATTTAATTATGTGAATAAGTAGTAGATACTAAGTTTCGTTTCGGTCTATTTTTAAAAGTGACATGTGTTCACTACGACATGTTCTAGCCATGTGCTAGGTTTCATCCAAATCTTTTCTGCCGTTAAGTCATGAAGATGCTAGCGTTAGTGTAGCGTGTTGATAGCGTAGTGTCAGAGTGCAAACAACAAACTCTGTTTCTTTCGTTTACACTTTAAGTTATTGCAAGTTTAACTTTCAAAATTTAAGGCCCTTGCTCCCAATTGGTGCCATAAAACATTGACTCTCTGAAGCCTACTCCCCGGTAATGGCTCGGTTATAACATTATCAACATTGTGTTTTTTTTTTTCCGTTTGATTCATAATTTTCCCCAAAAAAAAAAATAATGACATGATATTTTTTCACTGGTTTCCCTTCTCCTTTCAAACGTTTGTTTTTGTTGATTCAAAATTATGTTGATCAATCAATATTTTGCAAAAATAAATGATTTTAAAGGTCAGCAAGGCTCTATGCGGGCACAGGCGGCAGTACGAGTGTGTGTATTTAATTCCAGCCGGATGTTCAAGGGACTATACCTCTTAACTACTCGACCATCAACACCATATCGCGAATAGTGTTGACAGCAGTAAGGTGATTGCGCGAGAGAAGTAAATCAAAAGAGTTCCCGCGGCCACGAAGTGCAAAGGGCAATTGAAGGAGCACAGGCGGGTTAAGTCAGTAAAGTCTGCCACTCCCTCTCACTTCACCCAGAGCGGGGGAGGTTATTTATCAATTTCCTGCCGCAAAAAAAGGGTTTAAACTTCCGAATGAAAAAACGGAATTCTTAGTCACTCATAAGCCTGTCTGTCTGTCCGTCTGTCACAGCCAGTTGCCTCCGAATTCATCGGATTGATTCAGTTTTATAGTACAGATATCTGTGACCCAAATATGGACATGTAACTTAAATGAAATAAAATCAATCTAGGAGTGGCTTATATGATACGTACCTACCCATAAGAATTCTGTTTTTACAAGTTTGTTATTAACTTGTTTATATTGTTATGTTTCCAGTTAGAATTTAGTAGGTAGTGACCTTCTGATACTATGGATATGGTCTGAGCTGGAAGTTAATCGAAGTATCTCCTCAAACAAACTTGTGCACGGCATAGACAGAGTTAAGATCGCCCTACCCGTGATACTTTCCATATTATTATACTTTCTACAACCCGCTCTGGATTATATTACTATTTTACTGACTAAAAACCTACTCCTGTTCCTTCTTCGCCTTTGTTCCAGAGCCTCGGGGATCTCTTTCGTATCACCCCCAAGTGTCGAACCATACTGGGACCAGTAGGCTTCGACCCTGCTGGGCCCCTACAGTTGCTGACAACTCCTTGAGACGCGCATGGAACACTACGCACAGTCGATGAATTGAGCTCAGTCCGAACGGTTACCGGATGGTTGGACGGCGAGCTACCGATTGTTCGACGTCCGCAAGCCCGCGTCTACGGCGGCCGAAAATCGAGATCGGAATCCCGGCCGGGGCGCGAGGGCCACTGCCTCGCGCGTGCGGCCGCTTCTTTTGCTAGCATTATTGCTTCGTAGAAGGAGGCGACCGCCTGCAATTCCTCCTCGCTCCGGACCATGGCCTGTATCAAGGCCCGGCGATCGCAAAGCAATCTTAACGCCTGCCACAATGATTCTATTCACGTCGTGTTACTAATTGCGATGTATATTTCGTCAGGCGTTTACACGTTTTAGTTTTTATAGTCCCTACGTAGTTTTTTTTTAAATTGTTAATTTTACTTTTGTGCGGAATACTGTCACTTACTGGTCCAGTAAATATTTTTAATTTTCTTTCCTTGTGTAAACCTAATCAACATCTCAATCAAGCACTGTTGACTCCTCCATTTACATCTGATCTACTAGTAGCTGTTTACCACAACAAATCATTTTTTTTTCAATCTCATTTTATTTGCGGGTTTTTTTAAACAGATTATGTCATCCCGATGATTTAATACAAATATTTTAAAACATGTTTACTAGTCTACCCGCAACCTTATACCCATAATAATACGAGTAATACGATAAAGTATTCTAGCATCTGTTCAAGGTGAGGCTAGAACGCTATTATAGAAGCTCACATTAAAACTGTAAGTTGGCAAAACATCTTTGGACCACACACGCAAACACTCCGATAGGATATTATGATGTACATGACATCTTCTACAGTGCCACAGAGAACACAATTGGGAGAATCGACTTTGCGCATCATAAATCCAAAGCTGTTGAGTAGGTTGTGGCCGGATCAGAGTCTCTAAGCCATCACAAACTCCTGTCTATTCAATTTTCTGTCGCTGAACCAGAGCATTCGAGGAAGAGATTGGTTGAGTCGTCCTGTACCAATTGCCTTTTGTTAAAGAACTTTTATAAAAATATTCTGATCACGATTCGATACATCGTTGTCTAACCAAAAGTAAAAGATGTTCCGGCGCTAGTGAAGGAGACTAAACAATTTTGGTATTAATTAGCAAACGCCTATCAAAATTATGTCTGCAATGATTTGTACAATTTCTTGAGTAGGCGCTTGTAGCTGCGCCGGAACATCTTCCCGGTCGTTGAAAGACTGACCCTTTCAACCCTTGAGTTCATCCGCTATTGGTAACGGACAGAGCCGTACCAAGGATCGGCGTACATAGCCCTTAGTATTGTTGACATCCGCGACTCTTAATATTTTAATAATAATAATAATAATTACCCTCCGTCGCAACCTGTGGTACCAGTTGTGGTACCACAGTCCAGCCACATATCCCTTCACACTGACGAGGTGAGTACTGACACGGTCACTAACGTAAGTACCCAGTGCAATAACGAACTGAGGAGTGCTTTGGAGTGTGCAATTCGGGAGTATCGCAACATGCCGCTTGAGCTTAGGCCGCGTTTACCTCGTTTGCCCATGCATAATAAGAATAAGGCGCTGGTGGCTGCTTTGGATTCGCAGTTGTCAAACTATTTTGATGACTGCGAAGATCTCACCGATACACACTCGATCATGTACTGCGCGGCCGTAGCAGCATGTCGTGTAGCTCACGTCAAATTTCCAAACAGTGACGTAGCTACACGACCAAAACCAGATGTGCCGGCCTGGCAGTATAGGATCGAGCGTCGTATTGGTGGGGCCAGAGCACTCATCGGCAAACTAATCTGCTTCAGGGAGGGTAACACTCGCCCACGAGTGATGCGCTTTGTGAGGCGGGCGTTTTCGGGGACTGACATCAGCCCCCGAGACTATATGTCCCGTGTCACAGAGCGCATCGACTTCCTGAAGCAGAAGGTGTATGCATGGGCAAACCGTATACGAAGGTATAAGCGGCGGGTTGAACGGTACATCCAGAATAGCACATTCCGGAGTAATGAAAGGTGGGTATACAGGGCTTGGGAGCGACCGGACCAAGGTGTGACTGACACGCGTCCTCCGGATGATGACGCCATGTGTTCGTTCTGGCGCAACATCTGGTCGGTGCCTGTCAGTCATACTGAGGGTGGTTGGACTCGAGAGGTCGAACGAGCGTGCGAATCGGTAACAGAAATGGGGGCAATCACAATCAGCCCCCAAGATGTGGCCCGTGCAGTCCGTCCATTGCCTAATTGGAAATCTCCAGGGCCGGACGGACTGGTTGCAAAGGTCGCACGCTCGTTTGGCATCTCAGTACCAGGCCGCCTTAGAGTCTGGCTCGCTACCCGAGTTTCTTACAACAGGAGTTACCCACCTGCTCCACAAATCCGGTAGCACCGCGGAACCCAAAAACTATCGGCCGATTACGTGTCTGCCGACAGTTTATAAGGTTCTTACATCCATTTTGAGAGCAAAGATTAACCACCATGTTGATAATAACGCTATCATGTCTGCCTCTCAAAATGGATGTAGGAATGGGTCCCGTGGTACGAAGGAGCTACTCCTCATCGATATGGCCATTAGCCAACAGGTTCGGCGTTCCCGAAAGGATCTGTCGACATGTTGGATAGACTATAAGAAGGCCTATGACTCAGTTCCTCATACATGGCTCATGAGGGTGCTGGAGTTGTATAAAGTTGATGCAACTCTTCGCACCTTCCTGATGTCATGTATGAGGCAATGGAGGACGGTCCTTCGCTATCCAGGATGTCGAAATATCCAGAGGAACAGCGAACCGGTAAGGATCGAGCGAGGTATATTCCAGGGTGATAGTTTGAGTCCGCTTTGGTTCTGCCTAGCTTTGAATCCTCTGAGCACATTGCTGGAGAATTCAGGCCTAGGCTATCGGTTGAAGAGAGGTGGTCAGGTTATATCTCACCTTCTTTATATGGATGACTTGAAGCTCTTTGCCCCCAACAATCTGCAACTGATGGAGCTACTGAAGGTAACGGAAACCTTCAGTAGTGCCATCAGGATGGAGTTTGGTGTGGACAAATGTGCGGTCATGCATATAAAGCGAGGGGAGATTGTGGAATCCGTGGGTATCCAACTCTCGGATTCCATACACCTGAGATCCCTCTCTCCAACCGAAACCTACAAGTATTTGGGTATGTCGGAAGCGTTAGGCATCAATGCCACTGACATGAAGCAATCGTTGAGGGAGCGCTTCTTTGGCCGCCTGAAGAAGGTACTTAACAGCCTTCTGTCAGGTGGAAACAAGGTGCGTGCCTTCAACGGTTGGGTCATGCCGGTATTGATGTACGCTTTCGGTGTACTCAAATGGACTCAAACGGAACTTGACGCCCTGGATAGGAGGGTTCGTACACTGCTGACTGCATATCGAATGCATCACCCTCGGTCGTCGGTAATGAGACTGTATATCCCGCGGAAGTGTGGGGGTCGAGGCTTTTTAAATGCTAAGTCCCTGCACAATCGCGAGGTATGCAGTCTCAGGGAATACTTCCTAGCCGCCGACGGGGGTATGCATCGTGATGTAGTAGCAGTGGACAAGGGACTCACCCCGCTCTCCTTGGCTAACGAGAACTGGCGCAAACCTGTAGTGCTTGACACTAACGTACGCAGGGAAGTATGGCAGAGTAAGGAACTTCACGGACGCTTTTTCCGGGCCCTTCATGGGCCCGATATAGACCAACTAGCGTCCGTAGCCTGGCTGCGCGTCGGCGACCTCTTTGGGGAAACCGAAGGTTTTGTATGTGCAATTATGGACGAAGTTATCACGACGAATAACTACCGGAGATTTATTGTGAAGGACGGCACGGTTGACATATGTCGGGCATGTCACCGACCGGGTGAATCAATCCGCCACATTATCTCTGGTTGTTCTCGTCTAGCTAACGGAGAATACTTGCATAGACACAACCTTGTAGCCAGGATTATCCATCAGCAACTTGCTCTGAAGTACTCTCTTGTGGAATCGGAGGTGCCATACTACAGGTATGTGCCCGACCCAGTTCTCGATAGTGGCGATATCACGTTGTACTGGGATCGGTCCATCATCACTGACAGGACTATTGTAGCCAATAAGCCTGATATAGTGGTGGTGGACCGAAGCGAGAGGCGTGCAATGATTGTTGACATATCCGTTCCGCATGACGAGAACCTCGCGAAAGCCGAGAAAGATAAACAAATCAAGTATATTGACTTGGCTCGCGAGGTTGTCGACATGTGGGAAGTGGATTCAGCGATTATTGTACCGATAGTCGTTTCAGCCAATGGCTTAATTGCCAAGAGCCTCGATCAACACCTTAGGAGGCTCTCGTTAGGCGACTGGATCAAGGGCTTGATTCAGAAAGCAGTTCTTCTGGACACGGCTCGTATCGTTAGGAGGTTCCTTTCTTTGGAGCCCTAACCATCGGTAGCTTGGACCCTGTTCCCGATACCGGTGGGATACTGTTTTTTATATTTTTAAATGTTTTTTTTTTTTTATTGTTTTTTAAGAAATATTTAAAAATATAACTGTAACATGTTAAAAAAATAAATAAATGGAATAATAATAAAGTAAATATACCATCGTACAAAGTTTCATACAAGACGACGTCGCGATGAAATTATAATGAAATGTTGACGAGAAGCCGGGCACGACAACAACAAACACACCCAACATCTTCGGATTCGTCGTTCAGCTCCGCCTCGCAGCCGCCGGGACCAGCGCCAGCCGTGAGTCCAGTGATTCCGGTAGCTGCAGTTGCGTCGAGCTCGAGCGACGAATACTTCTCGCCGCCGACGACACCACCACCAGCGCGTCGGCGGGGAAGAGGCCGACCTCCGGCCTGCTTGGGACCTCGAGGCCCTCCGGCCTCTGGCGGGGTCCCCGCTGCCGGTGGAAGTGTGCAGCGCATGCGATGGACACAATCCATTAATGAAAATGTCATGCGCTCATACTTTGGGGCTACAGAGGGGGGAACTAACCTGACTGCGTACCGTGGTCGGATGCTTTCTCTGTTTCAGGTGCTTGAACCAGCTGTCAACGTTTCGGCTCAAAGATTATCGGATCAGGTGCGGGTCATCCAGCGTAACCGTATGTTGGATGACGCCGTACTTGATAGACTGCGCCTAGAATCACGGAATGGCCGTGTCTCACCTGTTTCACCACCGGCCGCGGTGCAACTGCAACCCAGTGTTTCACCGCGACCCGACCACGTTGGTGAAGATGATGATGACGGGGCTATATCCGTGAGTACCCAGTGCAATGCACGTTTGAGGAGCGCTTTGGAGGATGCATTCCGGGAGTATCGCTCTATACCACCAGAGCTTAGACCTCGTCTACCTCGTTTGCCTATGCATAGAAAAAATAGGGCGTTGGTGTGTGCTCTAGATTCGCAGCTATCAAATTGTTTTGATAGCAGCGAAGACCTTACCGATACCCACTCGATCTTATACTGTGCGGCTGCAGCGGCGTGTCGTGTAGCTCACGTCAAAATTCCAAATAGTGACAGAGCTACACGACCAGCTAAACCAGCTTGGCAGTGCAGGATCGAGCGTCGTATCGGTGAGGCTAGAGCGCTCATCGGCAAACTTATCTGCTTCAGGGAGGGCAACACTCGCCCTAGAGTGATGCGCTTTGTGAGGCGGGCGTTCTCGGGGACAGATGTTAGTCCTCGAGATTATCTACCCCGTATCACAGAGCGTATCGACTTCCTGAGGCAGAAAGTCTATGCATGGGCAAACCGTATACGACGGTATAAGCGACGAGTGGAGCGGTACACCCAGAATCGCGCGTTCCAAAGCAACGAAAGGTGGGTTTACAGGGCATGGGAGCGACCGGATCAAAGTGTGATTGATACGCGCCTACCAGATGATGATGCCATGTATTCATTTTGGCGCAGCATCTGGTCGGTGCCTGTCAGTCACACTGAGGGTGATTGGACTCGGGGGGTCGAGCGAGAGTGCGAACTTATACCAGAAATGGGGGCAATTACCATCAGCCCCCAAGATGTAGCTCGTGCAGTCCGTCCGTTACCAAATTGGAAATCTCCAGGGCCGGACGGGCTGCACAACTTTTGGCTTAAATGGTTTAAAAGTTCGCACGCTCGCTTGGCGTCCCAATTCCAATCTGCCTTAGAGTCAGGGTCGCTGCCCCCGTTTCTGACGACAGGAATAACCCACCTGCTCCATAAATCGGGTAGTACTGCGGAACCCAAAAATTATAGACCGATTACATGTTTGCCGACGGTCTATAAAGTTCTTACATCCATCCTGAGAGCTAAAATTAATAGTCATATTGAGACAAATTCCATCATGTCTGCTTCTCAGAATGGATGTAGGAAGGGGTCCCGTGGTACTAAGGAGCTGCTCCTCATTGATGTTGCCATTAGCCAACAGGTTCGTCGTTCTCGAAGAGATCTGTCGACATGTTGGATAGATTACAAGAAGGCCTATGATTCAGTGCCGCATACATGGCTCATGAGGGTGCTGGAGCTATATAAAATTGATGTAACTCTGCGCACCTTTCTGATGTCATGTATGGGGCAGTGGAGGACGGTCCTTCACTATCCAGGGTGTCGACGGGTTTCGGAGAACAGCGAACCGTTAAGGATCGAGCGTGGCATATTCCAGGGTGACAGTCTGAGTCCTCTATGGTTTTGCCTAGCTTTGAACCCTCTCAGCACACTGCTGGAGGGTTCGGGTTTAGGCTACCGGTTGAGAAGAGAGGGTCAGGTCATATCTCACCTTCTTTACATGGATGATCTGAAACTATTTGCTTCCAACAACTTGCAACTGATGGAGCTACTGAAGGTAACTGAAACCTTCAGTAGTGCCATCAGGATGGAATTTGGTTTGGACAAATGTGCAGTCATGCATGTAAAGCGAGGGGAGATTATGGAATCCGTGGGAACCCAACTCTCGGATTCCATACACCTCAGATCCCTCAGCTCAACCGAAACTTACTAGTATTTGGGTATGTCAGAAGCGTTGGGCATCAATGCTGCTGACGTGAAACAATCGTTGAGGGAGCGCTTCTTTTGCCGCCTGAATAAAGTACTGAAAAGTCTTTTATCGGGCGGGAACAAGGTGCGCGCCTTCAACGGTTGGGTCATGCCGGTTTTGATGTACTCTTTCGGCATACTCAAATGGACTCAGACGGAACTCGACGCCCTGGATAGGAGAGTCCGCACTCTGCTTACCGCAAATCGGATGCATCACCCACGATCATCGGTGATGAGGCTGTATATCCCGCGGAAGTGTGGTGGTCGTGGCTTCTTAAATGCCAAGACCCTGCACAACCGTGAGGTATGCAGTCTCAGGGAATACTTCCTGGAAACCGACGTGGGGATGCACCGAGATGTAGTGGCGGTGGACAAAGGCCTCACCCCGCTCTCCTTGGCCAGCGAGAACTGGCGCAAACCTATAGTAATGGATACTAATGAACGCAAGGAAGTATGGAAGGGCAAGGAGCTTCACGGGCGCTTTTACCGGGCCTTACATGGGCCCGATGTAGATCTTTTAGCGTCCGTCTCCTGGCTACGCTTTGGTAATCTCTTTGGAGAAACCGAAGGTTTTGTCTTTGCAATTATGGACGAAGTTATGATGACGAACAACTACCGGAAATATATTGTGAAGGACGGCACGGTTGACATCTGTCGGGCATGCCACCGGCCTGGAGAATCAATCCGACACATTATTTCTGGGTGTTCTCATTTAGCTAATGGAGACTATTTGCACAGACACAACCTTGTAGCCAGGATTATCCATCAGCAACTTGCTCTTAAATACAACCTTGTTGAATCAGAAGTACCGTACTATAGGTATGTGCCCGACCCAGTTCTCGAGAATGGCAGCGTCACATTGTATTGGGACCGATCTATCATCACTGACAGGACTATTGTTGCCAATAAGCCTGACATAGTGGTGATAGATCGACTAGAGCGTCGCACAATGATTGTTGATATAGCGGTCCCTCATGACGAGAACCTCGTGAAAGCTGAGAAAGATAAACAAACTAAATATCTTGACTTGGCTCGCGAGGTTGTCGACATGTGGGAAGTGGATAGAGCAATCATTGTGCCGATAGTCGTGACGGCCAATGGCTTAATAGCCAAGAGCCTCGACCAACACCTGCGGAGGCTCTCGTTAGGCAGTTGGATCAAGGGCTTGATCCAGAAAGCAGTACTCCTAGACACGGCGCGTATTGTCCGGAGGTTCCTCTCTCAGGAGCCCTGACTACCGGCAGCTTGGACCTTGTTCCCGACGCCGGTGGGCTACTGTTTTTTTTATATTTTTAAATGTTTTTTTTTTTAATTATTTTTTTTAAGGAATATTTAAAAATATAATATAATATGTATTAATATTAAATAAAGGAAATAATAATAAAAAAGCTGGCAACTCTAGATGTCAAAAGTGTTGTGTGTCGTTCAAGCAAATTTTATTATAAATTAATAATTTTCGGTACCGCAAACCCACAATTTTTTATTCCAATATCCCTACAGTAAGCAATAAACCAAATCTAAACTTCTCTTCAACAAGTAAAGGCCGAAAAATGAAAGGAAAAGAAAATATAAAATTGACTAAAGACAGATGACATTTTATGACATACAATAATATTTTGTACTGGAATGATGATGAAATAAAACGACAACAATGCTAGAATGTTGACAAGAGCTGCTGCACGACGTGCACGCCCACCACCTCCGGCCTCGTCGCTCAGCTCCGCCTCGCCGCCGTCGGAACCCAGCCTCACTGAGAGTGCTGTGACACCGGCCGTGGCAGCTGCGTCAAGCTCGAGCGACGAGTACTACTCGCCGCCGACGACACCACCACCTACGCGTCGTCGGGGAGGACGCCGGCCGCCGGCGTGCTTAGGACCTCGAGGCCCACCGGCCTCTGATAGGGTCCCAGCTGCCGGCGGAAGTGTGCCGCGCATGCGATGGACGCAATCGACCAATGAAAACGTCATGCGCGCATACTATGGGGCTACAGAGGGAGGAAACAACCTGACCGCGTACCGTGTTCGGATGCTCTCTTTGTTTCAGGTGCTTGAGCCAGCCGTCAACGTTTCGGCACAACGACTATCGGATCAGGTGCGGGTCATCCAGCGTAATCATATGTTGGACGATACTGTACTTGATCGCCTCCGAACGGAAATGAGTGACCGTGTCATTACCGCCCCGTCGCAACCTTTGGTGCCAGTTGTGGCACCACCGCCCAGCCACATATCCTTTCATACTGACGAGGTGAGTACTGACACGGTCACTAACGTAAGTACCCAGTGCAATAATGAACTGAGGAGTGCTTTGGAGTGTGCTATTCGGGAGTATCGCAACATGCCGCTTGAGTTTAGGCCGCGTTTACCTCGTTTGCCCATGCGTAATAAGAATAAGGCGCTGGTGGCTGCTCTGGATTCGCAGTTGTCAAACTATTTTGATGACTGCGAAGATCTCACCGATACACACTCGATCATGTACTGCGCGGCCGTAGCGGCATGTCGTGTAGCTCACGTAAAATTTCCAAACAGTGACGTAGCTACACGACCAAAACCAGCTGTGCCGGCCTGGCAGTGTAGGATCGAGCGTCGTATTGGTGGGGCCAGAGCACTCATCGGCAAACTAATCTGCTTCAGGGAGGGTAACACTCGCCCACGAGTGATGCGCTTTGTGAGGCGGGCGTTTTCGGGGACTGACATCAACCCCCGAGACTATATGTCCCGAGTCACAGAGCGCATCGACTTCCTGAAGCAGAAGGTGTATGCATGGGCAAACCGTATACGAAGGTATAAGCGGCGGGTTGAAAGATACACTCAGAATAGCACATTCCGGAGTAATGTAAGGTGGGTATATAGGGCTTGGGAGCGACCGGACCAAGGTGTGACTGACACGCGCCTTCCGGATGATGACGCCATGTGTTTGTTCTGGCGCAACATCTGGTCGGTGCCTGTCAGTCATACTGAAGGTGGTTGGACTCGAGAGGTCGAACGAGCGTGCGAATCGATAACAGAAATGGGGGCAATCACAATCAGCCCCCAAGATGTGGCCCGTGCAGTCCGTCCGTTGCCTAATTGGAAATCTCCAGGGCCGGACGGACTGCACAACTTTTGGATAAAGTGGTTACAAAGATCGCACGCTCGTTTGGCATCTCAGTATCAGGCCGCCTTAGAGTCTGGCTCGCTACCCGAGTTTCTTACAACAGGAGTTACCCACCTGCTCCACAAATCTGGTAGCACCGCGGAACCCAAAAACTATCGGCCGATTACGTGTCTGCCGACGGTTTATAAGGTTCTTACATCCATTTTGAGAGCAAAGATTAACCACCATGTTGATAATAACGCTATCATGTCTGCCTCTCAAAATGGATGTAGGAATGGGTCCCGCGGTACGAAGGAGCTACTCCTCATCGATATGGCCATTAGCCAACAGGTTCGGCGTTCCCGAAAGGATCTGTCGACATGTTGGATAGACTATAAGAAGGCCTATGACTCAGTTCCTCATACATGGCTCATGAGGGTGCTGGAGTTGTATAAAGTTGATGCAACTCTTCGCACCTTCCTGATGTCATGTATGAGGCAATGGAGGACAGTCCTTCGCTATCCAGGATGTCGAAATATCCAGAGGAACAGCGAACCGGTAAGGATCGAGCGAGGTATATTCCAGGGTGACAGTTTGAGTCCGCTTTGGTTCTGCCTAGCCTTGAATCCTCTGAGCACATTGCTGGAGAATTCAGGCCTAGGCTATCGGTTGAAGAGAGGTGGTCAGGCTATATCTCACCTCCTTTATATGGATGACTTGAAGCTCTTTGCCCCCAACAATCTGCAACTGATGGAGCTACTGAAGGTAACGGAAACCTTCAGTAGTGCCATCAGGATGGAGTTTGGTGTGGACAAATGTGCGGTCATGCATATAAAGCGAGGGGAGATTGTGGAATCCGTGGGTATCCAACTCTCGGATTCCATACACCTGAGATCCCTCTCTCCAACCGAAACCTACAAGTATTTGGGTATATCGGAAGCGTTAGGCATCAATGCCACTGACATGAAGCAATCGTTGAAGGAGCGCTTCTTTGGCCGCCTGAAGAAGGTACTTAACAGCCTTCTGTCAGGTGGAAACAAGGTGCGTGCCTTCAACGGTTGGGTCATGCCGGTATTGATGTACGCTTTCGGTGTACTCAAATGGACTCACACGGAACTTGACGCCCTGGATAGAAGGGTTCGTACACTGCTGACTGCATATCGAATGCATCACCCTCGGTCGTCGGTAATGAGACTGTATATCCTGCGGAAGTGCGGGGGTCGAGGCTTTTTAAATGCTAAGACCCTGCACAATCGCGAGGTATGCAGTCTCAGGGAATACTTCCTAGCCGCAGACGGGGGTATGCATCGTGCTGTAGTAGCAGTGGACAACGGACTCACCCCGCTCTCCTTGGCTAACGAGAACTGGCGCAAACCTGTAGTGCTTGACACTAACGTACGCAAGGAAGTATGGCAGAGTAAGGAACTTCACGGACGCTTTTTCCGGGCCCTTCATGGGCCCGATGTAGACCAACTAGCGTCCGTAGCCTGGCTACGCGTCGGTGACCTGTTTGGGGAAACCGAAGGTTTTGTCTGTGCAATTATGGACGAAGTTATCATGACGAATAACTACCGGAGATTTATTGTGAAGGACGGCACGGTTGACATCTGTCGGGCATGTCACCGACCGGGTGAATCAATCCGCCACATTATCTCTGGTTGTTCTCGTCTAGCTAACGGGGAATACTTGCATAGACACAATCTTGTAGCCAGGATAATCCATCAGCAACTTGCTCTGAAGTACTCTCTTGTGGAATCGGAGGTGCCATACTACAGGTATGTGCCCGACCCAGTTCTCGATAGTGGCGATATCACGTTGTACTGGGATCGGTACATCATCACTGACAGGACTATTGTAGCCAATAAGCCTGATATAGTGGTGGTGGACCGAAGGGAGAGGCGTGCAATGATTGTTGACATATCCGTCCCGCATGACGAGAACCTCGTGAAAGCCGAGAAAGATAAACAAATTAAGTATATCGACTTGGCTCGCGAGGTTGTCGACATGTGGAATGTGGACTCAGCGATCATTGTACCGATAGTCGTGTCAGCCAATGGCTTAATTGCCAAGAGCCTCGACCAACACCTTAGGAGGCTCTCGTTAAGCGGCTGGATCAAGGGCTTGATTCAGAAAGCGGTACTCCTGGACACGGCTCGTATAGTTAGGAGGTTCCTTTCTCTGGAGCCCTGACCGCCGGTAGCTTGGACCCTGTTCCCGATACCGGTGGGACACTATTTTTTATATTTTTAAATGTTTTTTTTTAATATATTTTTTAAGGAATATTTAAAAATTTAATAAACATGTTAAAATGTATAATAAAGGAAATAATAATAATAAGCGCCATTAGGATGGGGTTTGATGTGGACAAATGTGCAGTCATGCTTAAAAAGCGAGGGGAGATTGTGGAATCCTTGGGTACCCAACTCTCAGATTTCATACACCTGAGATCCCTCTCTCCAACCGAAACCTACAAGTATTTGGGTATGTCGGAAGCGTTAGGCATCAATGCCACTGACATGAAGCAATCGTTGAAGGAACGCTTCTTTGGCCGCCTGAAGAAGGTACTTAACAGCCTTCTATCAGGTGGAAACAAGGTGCGTGCCTTCAACGGTTGGGTCATGCCGGTATTGATGTACGCTTTCGGTGTACTCAAATGGACTCAAACGGAACTTGACGCCCTGGATAGGAAGATCCGTACACTGCTGACTGCATATCGAATGCATCACCCTCGGTCGTCGGTAATGAGACTGTATATCCCGCGGAAGTGTGGGGGTCGAGGCTTTTTAAATGCTAAGACCCTGCACAATCGCGAGGTATGCAGTCTCAGGGAATATTTCCTAGCCGCCGAAGTGGGTATGCATCGTGATGTAGTAGCAGTGGACAAGGGACTCACCCCGCTCTCTTTGGCTAACGAGAACTGGCGCAAACCTGTAGTGCTTGACACTAACGTACGCAAGGAAGTATGGCAGAGTAAAGAACTTCACGGACGCTTTTTCCGGGCCCTTCATGGGCCCGATGTAGATCAACTAGCGTCCGTAGCCTGGCTGCGCGTCGGTGACCTCTTTGGGGAAACCGAAGGTTTTGTCTGTGCAATTATGGACGAAGTTATCATGACGAATATCTACCGGAGATTTATTGTGAAGGACGGCACGGTTGACATCTGTCGGGCATGTCACCGACCGGGTGAATCAATCCGCCACATTATCTCTGGTTGTTCTCGTCTAGCTAACGGGGAATACTTGCATATACACAACCTTGTAGCCAGGATTATCCATCAGCAACTTGCTCTGAAGTACTCTCTTGTGGAATCGGGGGTGCCATACTACAGGTATGTGCCCGACCCAGTTCTCGATAGTGGCGATATCACGTTGTACTGGGATCGGTCCATCATCACTGACAGGACTATTGTAGCCAATAAGCCTGATATAGTTGTGGTGGACCGAAGCGAGAGGCGTGCAATGATTGTTGACATATCCGTTCCGCATTACGAGAACCTCGTGAAAGCCGAGAAAGATAAACAAATCAAGTATATTGACTTGGCTCGCGAGGTTGTCGACATGTGGGAAGTGGACTCAGCGATCATTGTACCGACAGTTGTGTCAGCCAATGACTTAATAGCCAAGAGCCTCGACCAACACCTTAGGAGGCTCTCGTTAGGCGACTGGATCAAGGGCTTGATTCAGAAAGCAGTTCTTCTGGACACGGCTCGTATTGTCAGGAGGTTCCTTTCTTTGGAGCCCTAACCACCGGTAGCTTGGACCCTGTTCCTGATACCGGTGGGCTACTATTTTTTTATATTTTTAAATGTTTTATTTATTTTATATAGAAATATTTAAAAATGTAATTTATAATATGTAACATTGATGAATAAAGGAAATAATAATAACCTGGCAACACTCTAGTAACAAGTCGCATATTTTTTCTATTCCATTCCATTCGTAAAACTCGCTCTTTTTCCAAAACAGTGAAACTATTTTTACTTCATAAGAAGCCTTAATAATTTTACAATAAGAAAACCTATCCAAACAAAGCAAACAAATAAAATAATCGATGAAAATAGAAGAATAAGAAAAAACATAACGTCTGTCATAAACGACGTACCTACATCAATCGAAGCGATAGTGAACGGACACCTACAGACGTTGTGCCTAGACCACGTATGGGTGCGAGCGGGACGCAGTGATTGCGGATCGTCATCGTATGTGCTGGAGACGCATATCTCCGATCATCATGCCGTTGGTTTAGTATTGGCTACGAACGTAAACAAGTCGATTAGTTGTAACAAAACGCGCGACATAATTAGTGATAAACTAGTGAAACAAAAGTTAGATGCATATGATTGGACGCAACTACTCGATATATCGTGCCCGTTATTATTGTTTCAAAAAATACGTACAGTGTTTGATCAAATTTATAATGACAGTAAGTTAAAAATCACTATTTCTACTAAAAGGATAACGCAGCCATGGATTGATAAATGTTTGTATGCAATGTTGTGTCGTAGGGATTATTTATTTAGAGTATGGAAAGCATCACCAAAAAATATGAATAAGCGATTAGAATACACAAAGTTTAGGAATAAGGTAAATAAAAGAGTAATTGAGGCAAAAAATAAATATAAACAAGCCGAATTAAAAAAATGTAATGGGGATTTCAGAAAAATATGGGCAAATATCAACCAGTGGTTGGGTCGGAATAAGACTAGTTTAGATGATGTGATAATTAAATATTTAGGTAGAACTGATATATTACTCAAATCTGTACGAATTTTGCAAAAAAATTTACAGAAGAAATACAATGTATTAAACACATATTTGTGATGTGAAATTTATAGACCGAAATAATTATGTTAAGCCAATTGAGGTTAGCTTTAGGTACACTCCTGTGAAACCATTAGATATAGAAAAAATAATAAATATGCTGTCGTGTGAAAAGGCACCTGGTTTAGATGGGGTGAGGGTAAAAGACATTAAATACTTACGAAAACAGTTAAGCCCTATCTTAGCTAAATTTATGAACATGTGTTTGTCTAAAATCGTATATCCTGATGAGTTGAAAAATGCTATTGTTCGCCCTATTTATAAGTCTGGAAGTCATCTGGAATATGTTAACTATAGACCCATAGCTATATTGTCTGTCTTTGACAAAATAATAGGAAAAATAATTGTTGGTCAAATTAGTAAATTCCTAGAACGTCATAATGTGTTGTCAGACACTCAGTATGGGTTTCGGAGAGGGCGTAGTACTACCTCAGCATTAACGGCGTTTGCTGACTTTGTTAACGATAGTCTATATTCGGGTAAACAGCTTATAGTACTATTTATTGACTACAAAAAGGCGTTCGACACACTGGATCATGATATATTGCTAAAGGCGATGGATGAATGCGGAATACGTGGCCCCACGAACGAATGGTTTAAAAACTATCTGACGAACAGAAAGATAAAAACTATCATAGCTGGTGTGGCTGGTGAGGAGGCAGGTGTGGATCTCGGAGTGCCGACCGGTTCAGTTTTTGGGCCAGTAGGATATATAATGCACGTGAACAGTGTGTCGAATGTTGTAAATAAGTGTCGGGTGTTTATGTATGCAGACGATATGTGCCTAGTGTATGCTTCCAAAGACATACAAGAAATTCAACAGTGTGTGCAAGAAGACTTTGAAAATATCACCAAGTGGGCACACGACAACGGGATGATATTAAATTTTTCAAAAACCAAATGCATACATATACACTCGCCATACAATCTACGGGTAAAGGCTGTGCACAGAGAGAATCTGGATATAATTGGACACACATACGAATGCTTGCATAAGTTAAAAGCCAATTGCGGGTGTGTAAAATTAGATTATGTCACCTCATTTCAATATTTAGGCCTTAGTATAGAAACTAATTTTAATTGGAAAAGACATGTGACCAACATTTGTAATAGACTAAGGTCAGTATTAGTGAAGTTCTATCAATTGAACAATGTTGTGAATAGACGCACGTTATTAATGGTCTACTATGCATTAGTTGACTCAATACTCAGTTACGGGCTTGTTGTGTATGGAAGAACGTTTAAAACATATTTACAAGAGATCAAAAATATCCAGATAAGACTGATTAAGTTCCTAGTTAGCAAGCAGGTTAAGAATGAGTGCAGGAGAGATTATGACAAATTATTCTCAGTTTGTAAAATCTTGCCTGTAGATATGAAGGTTGGGTTTGGAACATTATTATAATGATTTGTACAAAATTACTGTGAAGAATTAATTTAATACAAGGAGCGTAAGAGAAAAAAAACTTATTCAGCCAAAAGTAACAAATTACTATGGAAAAAGAACGACCAAATATTTAGTGCCACGGGTTTTTAATAAAATAAGCTGCCTCAGAAATAACCACAAACTAAGTAAAGGTGTCATAAAGTCGAGATTAAGGAATTTGTTACTCGAGAGCGGCGGCACTGAATCGGGTGTTTTGGTTGGAGACTCACTACATAGGCAATGAGTTTCGAACTAAAATGACCCGCCAGGTCTGCTACTGTCGAGAAATAAACTCTTCGAGAAAAAAAATAAAAAATAAAGGCAATTTTGTTAAAAAGTAAAATTTTGTTAAAGGATTAAAGCATGTAATATTTATTGTACACATACTGAAACCTACTCATACTTTTACTGTATATGTGTTGCTTTGTCAATAAATTGATTGTAAACGAGCGTTTCTCGCCATCAAACTATAAAGTTTGGCGAGTTAAAAAAATATGTTATACAATTGTTAAAAGTTATGAGAGAAATAAATTTAAAAAAAAAAAATCAACAACAAACTGAAAAAATGGAATGAATCGAAAGAAATATGTTAACTAGAGCAGCTGCACGACGCGCACGACATCCACCCCCGGGCTCGTCGCTCAGCTCCGCCTCGCCGCCGCCAGACCCCGGATCACCAGTGTCACCGGTGGCTGCAGTTGCGTCGAGTTCGAGCGACGAGTATTTCTCCCCACCGACGACGTCGCCAACACCTGTACGCCGGCCGGGGAGAGGCCGGCAACCGAATAGCATGGGACCTAGGGGCCAACCGGCCCCGAACCGGGTCCCCGCTGCCGGTGGTTGTGTGCAGCGCATGAGATGGACTCAGTCAATGAACGAAACGTCATGCGCGCATATTACGGGTCTACAGAGGGGGGAACTAACCTCACTGCGTACCGTGAAAGGATGCTGTCTCTTTTTCAGGACCTGGAACCAACCGTGAACGTCTCGCGTTGAGCCGAGACGTTCACGGTTGGTTGTCGGATCAGGTGCGGGTTATCCTACGCAACCACAGGTTGGACGACGATGCCCTTGATCGGTTGCGCTCAGAGATACTGAGCAACCAAATCGTCTTGACATCTACACAAACACAGACCGCGGCAACGCCGACTACTAACGCAATCTCGCCGCGGTCCAACCATAATAATGATGATGCAGATGATAGGGTTGCCACAGTAAGTAGCCAGTGCAACGAAAGATTGAGGAGCGCACTGAAGGATGCGTCGTGCGAGTACATGTCCACTCCGACTGAGCTTAGGCCTCGTTTGCCACGGTTACCCATGCACAAAAAAAATAGGGCGCTGGTGTGTGCTTTGGACTCGTTGCTCAAAAATATCTTTGAGAGTAGCGAGAACCTTGTAGATACGCACTCAATCTTGTATTGTGGGGCTGTTGCGGCATGTCGTTTAGCCAACATTAAGTTTCCAAATATAGATGGAACTATTCGACCGAAGTCTGCTGTACCAGCCTGGCAATGCAGGATTGAGAGGCGTATCGATGAGGCCAGAGTACTCATCGGCAAACTACACTGCTTCAGGGAGGGTAATACACGACCACGAGTGATGCGCTTTGTGAGACGGGCGTTTTTGGAGACAGGTATTAGTCCTCAAGGATACATGTCTCGTGTCACAGAGCGCATCGACTTCCTGAAGCAGAAAGTTTGTGCATGGGCGAGCCGCATTCGGTGGTATAAGCGGCGAGTTGACCGGTACTCGCAGAATCGCATGTTTCAGAGAAATGAGAGGTGGGTGTACAGAGCTTGGGAGCGGCCTGAACACAGTGTGATTGACGAGTGCCGCCCGGATGATTTTGCCTCGATTACGTTCTGGCGAAACATTTGGTCGGTACCTGTCAGTCACACTGAGGGTGGCTGGATGCGTGACATCGGGCGCGTGTGTGAAGCTATACCAGAAATGGATAAAGTTACCATCACCCCAGAGGATGTAGCCAAAGCAGTTCGTCCGTTACTGAACTGGAAATCACCGGGACCGGACGGACTGCAAAATTTCTGGCTGAAATGGTATAGCAGCTCACACGCGCCCCTAGTGTCGCAATTCCAGTCAATCTTAGAGTCTGGCTCGCTACCAGAATATCTGACAACTGGCGTTAGCCACCTGCTCCATAAGACAGGTAACCCCGGGGATCCCAAGAACTATAGACCAATTACATGTTTGTCAACGGTCTATAAACTTCTTACACCCATCCTGAGAGCAAAAATTAATATACACATAGAGAATATTCAGATTATTTCTCCCTCTCAGAATGGACGTAGGAATGGGTCCCGGGGTACTAAGGAGCTACTCCTCATAGACATGGCCATAAGCCAACAGACACGTCGATCCCGCAAGGATCTGTCGACATGTTGGATAGATTACAAGAAGGCCTATGACTCATACATGGCTCATAAGGTTGCTGGAGTTATACAAAATAGATATAACTTTACGCACCTTTCTTGAGTCATGTATGAGGCAATGGAAGACGGTCCTCCGCTATCCAGGATGTCGACCGATCCAGGGGAATGATGAGCCTATTTGGATGAAACGGGGAATATTTCAGGGCGACAGTCTGAGTCCGCTTTGGTTTTGCTTAGCCCTGAATCCTCTTAGCACATTGCTGGAGGATTCAGGACTAGGCTATCGGTTGAGAAGACGTGGTTAGGTCATATCTCACCTTCTTTACATGGATGACCTGAAATTGCCCTTGCTTGAATTTGCCCCCAACAATTTGCAACTGATGGGGCTACTGAAGGTAACTGAAACTTTCAGTAGCGCCATCAGGATGGAATTTGGTGTGGACAAATGTGCAGGCATGCATGTAAAGCGAGGGGAGATTATGGAATCCGGGGGAATTCAACTCCCGGATTCCATACACCTTAGAACCCTTTCCTCGACCGAAACTTATAAGTATTTGGGTATGTCAGAAGCCTTAGGCATTAACAATGCTGACATGAAGCAATCGCTGATGGAGCGCTTCTTTGGCCGCCTAAAGAAGGTATTAAATAGCCTTCTGTCGGGCGGAAATAAGGTGCGCGCCTTCAACGGTTGGGTCAAGCCGGTTTTAATGTACTCTTTTGTCACTACTTTGTACTCAAATGGACTCCGACCGAACTTGACGCCCTGGATAGACGAGTCCGTACATTGCTGACGGCAAATCGGATGCATCACCCACGATCCTCAGTGATGAGACTGTACATCCCGCGGAAGTGTGGAGGTCGAGGCTTTTTAAACGCAAAGACCCTGCACACCTCGTGTGCAGTCTCAGAGAATATTTTCTTTTAACCGATGTGGGTATGCACCGAGATGTGGTCGCAGTGGACAAGGGACTCAACCCGTTATCCATGGCTAAAGAGGACTGGCATAAACCTGTAATAATGACTACTGATAACCGCAAGGAAATATGGAAAGGCAAGGAGCTACACGGGCGCTTTTTCCGGGCTTTTCACGAGCCTGATGTAGATTTCTTGGCGTCCGTGGCCTGGTTACGTTTCAGTGACCTCTTTGGGGAAACTGAAGGTTTTGTCTGTGCGATTATGGACGAGGTTATCTAAACGAACAACTACCGGAGATATATAATGAAGGACGGGATGGTTGACGTGTGTCGGGCATGCCACCGTCCGGGTGAGTCTATCAGACATATTATCTCTGGTTGTTTCGTTTGCTTTGAAGTACAACCTAGTGGATTTAGAGGTACCGTATTATAAATATGTGCCTGACCCAGTTCTCGAAAATGACCATGTCACTTTGTCCTGGGATCGGTCTATCATTACTGACCGGACTATTAATATTAGCCAATAAGCCGGATATAGTGGTGATAGACCGATTAGCGCGCCGTGCAATGATAGTCGATATCACCATCCCGCATGACGAGAATATCGTGAAAGCTGAGAAAGAGAAACATACCAAATATCTCGCCTTAGCACACGAGGTTGTCGACATGTGGAATGTGGACTCGGCTGTCATTGTGCCGATTGTCGTGACCGCCAATGGTCTTATTGCCAAAAGCTTGACGACCATCTGTCGAAGCTGTCGTTGTGCGGTTGGATCAAGGGCCAGATACAGAAGGTACTCCTCGATACGGCTCGCAATGTGAGGAAGTTCCTGTCTCTGGAGCCCTAACTACCGGTAGCTTGGACCCTGCTCCCGACATCGGTGGACTACTGTTTTTATATTTTTAAATGTTTTTTTTATATATATTTGTTAAAAAAAAATATTTAAAAATATCAAAAATATGTATTTAAAAAAAGTAAAGAACATAATAATAATTTATTTAAGGCAAGACAACAATGTGGTCCACTTTGTTAGTAAAAATCTTAAAATTAGTGTTAATAAAATAAAGAATAAAAATAAGCAGTGAAGAAAGATGGTGAGGCAAGATGTGCAGAGAATGATATGGCAAGGAGTAACCTATCTGAACATTCTCTCCACATAGTGCCTCAGAAAAGGGGAGTTAGGACTCTCAACCAGTGCCGTAACTAGCCTTTTATAAGCGTGGTGCGAGCTTAACTACACCATAGAAAAAATACAATACAAAAAAAAACTGAATATAAAAAAAATTGCGCCCATGCAGAGACTGCGCCCTGTGCTTGGGGACCGCTGGCACCGCCCTAGTTACGGCACTGCTCTCGACTACAGTTTTTAGGATGCTATTGCAGCTGACCCACGTTCTGTGCATCAGTGACGTGACTTTCTTGCGAATCACTGCATGGAAGCCGTCAGTTTGATCCTGAGCAAACATCTCCGACGCACTATAGAAACGGGGCAGTTTCAGCAGCATCCTAAAAACATTGTTGTACTGGATACGTAAGACATCCAGCGATCTTTTGATGTAGCTAACCCATGACTCCCCGCATACAGACCCTGAGCTTTGAGCAGGGTGATGACTTGCTCCGTACAACGAGAGAATCTAGGGATCAACATGTTACCTCGAACCGCCAGTGCCCTACGTTCCCTTTGAATGTCTACATTATCTTTAAGGTCATCGGTAAGTATTTTGTCCGGTCCGTAGATGAGACGCAGCACGCGTCCGAGTCTCCTTCCGTCGCGTCCATTGCAGCGGCGAGGCATTGTCGTCTGCTAGCAGCACCATATTATTAGGTATCTCCGAAGTTCAATTCGGATGTATCAGTCCGCCACTTGGTTCTTTTCTGTAACTCCGACAGATATTCTTTGTTCCATCTTTGCCAGAAGTGCTGCCGTATTCTTACTAGACGCTCGTAACGCTTGAGACGGTCGTGGCTGATGTCATCCAGGGTTGGAGCTGGCAGTGCAGTCAAGGGCCTCCCGATGATAAAGTGTCCTGGGGAAAGTGGAAGGAGATCGTCAGGATTGGAGGACACAGTGCACAGGGGACGGTTGTTTAAAATTGCCTCCACCTGTGCAAACAAAGTTGATGTTTCTTTGTAGGTCAAGTGGCTATTGCCAATAACATTTTTTATATGGTGCTTGGCCGATTTTACCCTCGCCTCTCATATGCCACTGAAATGAGGAGAGTAAGGAGGTATGAATTTGAAAGTTATAGTTTTTTGGGGATAGTAGTAGGAGATGGAAATTAATAATGTTGACTCCAAAACTGAATGTGTACAGTTTTACTATACACCTCCTTTTATACTACCTAATGTACAATGTTTCGGACTAAGAACTTAACCAATAAGAAATGCTAACTTAATATCTACAAAACTCTTAACCAATAATAGTGTACCGAATGTCCTACTAAAGCTAATTGGCTAAAGTCACTTTTCACTTTGTTCGTATGCGTTACCCTTTAACTAACCAAATGTTCCCTTAGCCAAAACTATTGTCCAATCGCTGCTCTGGACATTATGTCTTGTATACGCCCACTAGAAAGGCGACGCGCGCGCATTCCAATCGCAACGCAGTAACTGTTTTGTGCGCGTCCCGCAGATAAAGTCTACAATATAAAACTACCCAATCGGCAAGCTAACATATCGATCAACCAATTGAAGCCTGCGTACGTCGTCACAGAAGATACCCGTAGTTTATCACCAAGCGTATTATCAAGTACCATTACCTACACCTCACCATCAGCCAAGATTACCACACCTGTTTGCTTTAGAAGATCTCCTATTTCTTTAGCTGCGGCGGATATTTCCGCTGGTTTTCCGCGACAAGCAATGAATCTCCTGAGGGTCATTATAAATGCATCTTTCGTCAAATCACTGACTGCCTCAAGGTGAATGCATTTAAAATGCAGGCAAACAAATACGCGTAAATAACATTTCATAAGGTGGCTTACACGGCCTTTACGATTGACAATAAAAAATGGGCCAGCGAAGTCTAAACCAACGGATAGGAAGGGATAACCTGGGTTTGCCCGCTGACAAGGCAATTCACCCATTCTAGGGCATAAAGTTTTATCTCGAAGACGCCTGCATCGCACGCAGTTATTAACGATGCGCCTCGCGAGATTACGGCTGTTTGCTGGCCACACAGTTCCTCTCACTGTCGCCAGCTGCAATAGCAAATGCGGGCCAGCGTGCAGGTTGTTTATATATGTTCTCTTTCTAAATATAGTTTTGTTAATCTATGTGAAGCGTGAAGTAGAATGGGATGTTTCCTTTCATATGAACAGCCTGGCGCTTCTTTTCTCCCACCGACACGAATTAACTTTACATCATCAATCAAAGATTTTATTTTTACTATTCTATTGCTTGCCGTGCTCAAGCGTCTCGTATTCGACGGGGAATGTTTGACCTTGAGCTACAACACAAAGTGCATGGAATGACTCACGCAGTTCGTCAGCTGATAACGAGCCTGTGCGCTTGTTATTATGATGTTTTAAATCGAATATGAATCGTTGAACGTATGCAAATGATCTTTGAAGTCTATTAAGGGTGAATATTTATAGAAGTAGATTATTGAATTATTATTATTTTCATTTATTCATAATATATACCTACATGTTAATTATATTTTTAAATACCTATTTCTTATAAAAAAGGATATTAAAAAAAAACATTTAAAAATATATAAAAAATAGTAGTCCTCCGGCATCGGGAACAGGGTCCAAGCTACCGGTGGTCAGGGCTCCTGAGAGAGAAACCTTATTATTATTATCTCCTTTATTTGTCTTTTTTGCATATCATTTATTTAAATATTTTTTAAAAGAACATATAAAAACAAGATTTAAAAATATAAAAAAATAGTTCTCCGCTGGTGCCGGGAGCAGGGTCCACGCTACCTGGTGTTAGGGCTCCAGAGACAGGAACTTAATCACAATGCGAGCCGTATCGAGGAGAACTGCCTTCTGTTTCAGGCCCTTGATCCAGCCACGCAACGACAGCTTCGACAGATGGTTGTCGAAGCTTTTGGCTATAAGGCCATTGACGGTCACGACAATCGGCACAATGATAGCCGAGTCCACATTCCACATGTCGACAACCTCGTGTGCTAAGTCGAGATATTTCATTTGTTTCTCTTTCTCAGCTTTTACGAGATTCTCGTCATGTGGGATTGCGCGGCACGCTAATCGGTCTATCACTACTATATCCGGCTTATTGGCTACAATAGTCCGATCAGTAATGATAGACCGATCCCAGTACAACGTGACATGGTCATTTTCGAGAACTGGGTCGGGCACATACCTGTAATACGATACCTCTGAATCCATAAGTTTGTATTATAAAGCAAGTTGCTGGTGAATAATCCTGGCCACTTGGTTGTGTCTGTGCAAGTACTCGCCGTTAGCCAGGCGAGTACAACCAGAGATAATGTGTCTAATGGACTCACCAGGTCGATGGCATGCCCGACACATGTCAACCGTCTCATCTTTCACTATATATCTCCGATAGTTATTCGTCAAGATAACTTTGTCCATAACTGCACAGATAAAACTTTCAGTTTCCCCGAAGAGGTGGCTGAAACAAAGCGAGGCGACGGACGCTCTAAAATCTACATCAGGCTCATGAAGAGCCCGATAAAAGCGCCGCCCGTATAGCTCCTTGCTTTTCCATACTTCCTTATGGTCTTTAGTAGTAAGTACCACAGGTTTGCGCCAGTTCTCCTTAGCCATGGATAACGGGGTGAGTCCCTTGTCCACTACGACCACATCTCGGTGCATACCCACATCGGTTTTATGAAAGTATTCTCTGAGGCTGCACACCTCGCGATTGTGTAGGTTCTTCGCGCTGAGAAAACCTCGACCTCCACACTTCCGCGGGATGTACAGACTTATAACCGAAGATTGTGGGTTATCCATCCAGGGTGGTTTCCTTTATATTTGCACCCTATAAAAAATTAACATTTTTTTAAGGAACATACGTTTTTATAGTGTTGTCTTAATTGCCAAAGAACTATTACGCCATGGAAGTGACAAGCGCGCGACACGGAATAATAAATAGACAAGAAGAGATAAGCGAAGTCATCACTTAGGAGCGTTGTCATCGCTGTGCCCTCGTGGGGGCGATCGGCGGCGGAGACCTCTCGCGCCGGGCTTTGGTTGAGGCCATAGTCCGGAGCGAGGAGGAGTGGCAGGCGGTCGCCGACTTCTGCGAAGCAGTAATGCTCGCAAAGGAAGAGGCCGAACGCATCAGGCAACGGTTGTTATCGCCGCCGCCGCCGGCGGGATTCTGATCCCGATTTCCGGCCAACGTAGGCGCGGGCTTGCGGACAGTAAGCAATGGGTAGCTCACTGTCCGGCCGTCCGGTAACTGTCCGGACCAAGCCCAAATCGTCGACGGCGCGCACTGTTCCCGCGCGCCTCAAGGAGTTGTCAGCAACAGCAGAGACCCAGCCGGGTCGAAGCCTACTGGGGCCAGGGTTATCCGAAAGGGCGCTCGAGCCCCGGTATGAAGGCTAGAAGGAACGGGGTGGGTTTTTAGTCAGTAAGAGTCTGACACTATCTCCCGCTCCGCCCAAGGGCGGGGGATGTCAATGCATGATTTTTTCCCACCATAAAAAAAAAAAAACTTAGGAGCGTTGTGAGATGTATTTTACAAGGAAGGAGTACTTTCTGATTGTAAATGCTCCGTTAGTAAGTTTTAGTAAAGAAACCTAATTTTGTTTTTATAAAAAAAAAAACAGTCTATGTTTAAACAAAAAAAAACGAGAGTGTCCTGCAAGCATGTCCTTTATTTATCCCAGTCCTATTCAGGAACTTAGCATTAATAAATTCAAAATATTTGTAAAGCGAAAACTTTGCCAAAAGGCTTTTTATACTGTAAAAGAGTATCTCGAGGATAAAACGGCTTGGGATTGACCTGCTCCAGTACCTACTCACTATAATTATTATCATTTGAATGTTTTTTGTTTTAACTGCCTTTTTTTTTTTATTGACGATTGTTGTTGTTTTACAATTATGATATTGTATATATATATATATATTATTATTATTTTTTAACAATTATGACATGTTTATTTTTACTATTTGACTGATTTTTTTTTTTTTTTTTTATATACTTACTTTTTTAACAATTTGTAATATTTACACTTCTGTAAATTTTATTATTGTGAATGTGAGAACTATGTGGATTACTCCTTCCTTTTCTTTTATTTTCACATGATGTCTGGCAGTTTTGAGTATTTGATGTGGCCTACCCAAATGTCCTTTCTTTGGCATTGTTCGTCAAGTCGTTGAGCTCCTTAGTAGTCCTGAGTTGAGCTACACGCATATTGACAAATGCTTGCACTGACTGGACAGGTCCACTTAGAACTGTGTGGTTCTTTCTTCAAAAGACCATCTCAGGCTCAATCTACATGGTTCTCATATGATTTGACCATTACATGTTTTGCTGTATGGACTTTTAAAAGAGACTTTGACCCCTGAGTTTGTTTCGGTGTTTCTTCTCAGGGTAGTCAGCTAGGAAACACCGGCCTCATCTAGCATTAATTGACGAAAAAAAAAATTGACGTGTAAAAGTGTTTTTATAAAACCTACTTGCAAAATAAAGATCATTTATCATTTATCATTTATCATTTATCTTCTATACATACATACATATAAATAAAATTGGAGTGTCTGTTTGTAATATTCAAGTAACTGCTTTTTACTACATGCATATGTATGTATATATAACATTTTTTGCAATTTTTGTCTGTCTGTCTGTCTGTTTGTCCGGGCTAATCTCTGATATGGCTGGACTGATTTTAACGGGACTATTTTTGGCAAGTAGAATAGAATAGAATAAACTTTATTGTACACCAAAATAGTAACAATTTCACAGAAACTTAAACAGCTGATGTATTAAGGAGTAACATAGGCTACTTTTATTTTAGAAAAAATAAATTTTAAATTCTGTAGTCCACGCGAACGAAGTCGCGGGCACTACCTAATAAATTAGTTGTATTTTGGTTGTCTTTTGAACTATAAACCGTGTGACAGATTACAAACCGCTGATTATCCTACGTCATCAGGTAAGGTAGGAACAAAAAAATATTAGTATATAAAATGTGGAGTTTTAAGTATGCGCCTCAAAATGAAAGTGGGTAAGGGCGAGTTGGACTCGCACACTGAGGGTTCCGTATCAACTAACTTAAATAAAATAAATATTTATTTATTTACAATTTATGTACACACAAAAATAACAGAAACAGTAATACATAAGAGACGTTAGTACAAAGGTACTGCTTATTTCCAAAGAAATTTCTTCCAGCAGACCTGCGAATGGAGAAATCAAAAAGAAATGTAGACCACAGTGTGTAGGAAACAAAAGAAGAATGTGTGAAGTCTTAAACCAAAGTCATATATAATTATATATACCTAAAAATAATATATACTTACAGCTATAAATATATACCATACATATTACATACAATATATAAATAAATATCACAATTGAGAGGAAAGATAGTGCTCTTTTACTCGATTTTTAAAAAGTGAGATCGATTTTAAATCTCGAATGCTATTTATTTTTCGCCAGAGGCAATTATTCCTCTACTTATGCTATAAGACTTGCTTCATGCCAAATTTCAGGGTTCTAGGTCAACGGGAAGTACCTTTATGATTCCCTTGAGTGTCGAAATATACATTTATTTATTTTATTTTATTTTACAATTTATGTACACACAAATATACTGAGGAGGATAACATTATTAGAAAACTTTGTACAAAGGTACTGCTTATTTCAAATAGAAATTTCTTCCAGCAGACCTGCGAAAGGAGAAATTACAAGAGATGTAGACAGTAGTGTGCAGAGATGAGTAAAGAAGAATTAGTGAAATCTTAAATTAAACCAATAAATACTTATATAACCATATATACCTTATACTAAAAATAAATACATAATATTTATAAATACGATTATCACGCAAGAGAGGAAAGATAGTGCTCTTTTACTTTAGTCTTAAAGAGTGAGATCGTTTTTAAATCACGAATGCTAGGCGGAAGTGAGTTCCACAACCTTACTGCGTGGACAGATAAAGAGTAGGAATAGTAGCTGGATTTATGAGGAGGAGATTTAAGGAGGGATCTTAGGTGTGACCTGCATGGTGCGTCGCGAAGGCGTGCGTAAGAAAAACGGTCACGCAGGTAGGAGGGATAAGAAGGGTTATGTAGGATATTGAAAAGGAGACATAAAATCCGAGTGTTCCTGCGAAGACGGATAGGGAGCCACTTGAATGCATAAGTTTTGCAATCACTCAAGCTTGTTTAATAGCTCCTCAATAGCATCCAGGTAGCAGGCGTCGGCATAATCTATAATCTGCTGAATAAGTGTTTAGGCCAAAGAGATTTTCGTTTTCAAAGGCAAGAGACCCTGAAGGCATTTGAGTGAATGGAAGGAGAAATATACCTTCCGACTGACTTCATTGACCTGCGCACGCCACGAAAGATTGGAGTCAATGATGACACCCAGATCTTCTGCAGTTTCGGTGTAGTCAATACAGACACCGTCGAGAACTAAAGGCTGCAGAGAAGAAACTACAGCCGTATTGCGGACAAATCTACTGCCTATCAACATGGCCTAGTGTTGTAAAAATAAGCGCTGAGCGTCGAGCGTTGAGCGCTGAGTCGACGCTATTGAGCGTTCAAGACTCGAGCGTTAAACGCTCGAGCGTTTAGGACTCGTGAGCGTTGAAGACTCGGGGGCTCGACGCTCGAGACGCGCGCTCGAGCGTCGAAGCGTTAACATTTTTACTGGGGGTATATTAATAATTTTATTTGACTAGAGGGAAATCTTTAATCATTATGATGCATGACGTGCTTTAGATGCACTTCGACTCAAATCTTTTGTGTTTATAATATTTTCGAAACACAAAAGATTTCTCTATTGTATCATTATTTTATATATTTAAACAAGGAGAAACTGACTGACTGACATATCAAGGCACAGCCGAAAGTAATGAGACTAGGAGCGTGAAATTTTGCTCAAGCTTTTTATAAAAAAAACTCGACTCCCACCCTCCCTCCCTGACTCGAGCTCCCTCAAGCCTCCCCCAAGTGTCGCCATAATGGTCGGTGCCTACTGTTGGACATGCGCCTCCCCCAAGTGTTGCCATTAGGCGCTATAATGACTGATGCCCACTGTTGGGCATAAGTATCACCTGGCTATAATGACAAATGCCAACTGTTGGACATAAGCCTCCCCCAAGTATCGCCATTTACGCGCTATAATGATTGGATGCCCACTGTTGGACATAGGCCTCCCCCTCGCTATAGTAACCGATGTCCTCTATTGGACTGGCTCATAAACTAGTGCGCCTCACCATCAGATTGCATCACTGCTTATCATCATGTAGGATCGCAGTCAAGCGCTAGTTTATATTAATTTAAAAAAAAAAGTACGCATTTGAAAAAATCAAACATGAAGTTTTCGGTTCTTTTGATATTTTTCCGTTTTTATCGGTTTTATTGGAAAAATACATGAAAGAAGAATGACCATTTTTCACCTGACTTTGTATAGTAATGAAAAAAATGTTAAAATTTAGCCAATTATATTATGTGTCTTCTTCTTCCTGCCCTTGTCCCATTTTATTTGGGGTCGGCGCAACACGTTTTCTTCTTCCATTCTGTCCTGTCACTCGTCACGCTATCACTAACTCCCTTTTCTTTCATATCACTTCTCACACAATCCATCCATCTTTTCTTTGGCCTCCCTCTCCCTCTCCATCCATCCACATGTAAATTCATAACTCTTTTAGCAACATGCTTTTCATCTCTCCTCTTTACATGACCATACCAAGACAAACGATTTCCTTTCAACCTTTCAGTCACTGGCGCCACTTTCAAACTTCCCCTAATATACTCATTTCTCACTTTATCCATTCTCGTCACACCACACATCCATCTTAACATTCTCATCTCCGCTACATGCAATCTTTTTTCATCCGTCTTTTTCACAGCCCAACATTCTGATCCATACAGTATGACAGGCCTTATCACGGACTTGTAGATTTTACCCTTCAACTTGAGGGGCATCCGTGGGTCACAAGTTGTTCCCGTGACCTGTCGCCATTTCATCCATCCTGCGTTGATCCGATGTGTCACGTCCCGGTCTACCTCACCATCCCCTTGGACGAGCGACCCGAGGTACCGAAAGTCGGAACAGATCGGTATGGGCGTTCCAGCGAGAGCTAAGGGCACTGGATTGGAGAGACCGCCGAAATCGCAGAACAAGTACTCCGTTTTGGTTCTACTTAATTTCAGGCCAACACTCTCCAATCTGTGCCACCACACCTCCAATCTGTTCTGGACCTCTAGGCCACTCTCGGCAACCAGCACAATGTCATCGGCAAACAACATACACCAGGGAGCCTCTTCCTGAATGTCCGACGTCAGAGCGTCCATTATCATCAGGAAGAGGTAAGGGCTGAGGGCCGACCCTTGGTGTAAGCCGACAGCCACATTGAAGCTTCCAGTAGTGCCCACTGAAGAACGGACTTGGGTACTGCATCGACTGTACATCGCTCTGATCAACTGCACATACTTCCCAGGCACACCTTTCTCCTTAAGGGCCCACCACAGAACCTCACGAGGTACCCGGTCATATGCCTTTTCGAGGTCAATGAATACCATGTGCAAGTTTTTATGCGCACCTCTGTATTTCTCGCACAGCTGGCGTATAGCAAAAATGGCATCCGTTGTACCCCGACCAGGCATAAAACCGAATTGGTTCTGTGAAATTTCACTCTCTTCTCTCAGTCGCCTTTCAATAACTTTCTCCCAGGCTTTCATAGTATGTGACATTAGCTTTATTCCTCTATAATTGTTGCACTCAAGCACATCACCTTTGTTCTTAAAAATGGGCACCAAAGAACTGCTGCACCACTCATCAGGTATGGCTTCTTCCTGCAACAACTTATTGAAGAATAAAGCTAACCACGTCCATCCATCCACTCGCAATAACTTCCACACTTCAACTGGTATTCCATCTGGACCAATGGCTTTACCATTCTTCATTCCATTTACTGCTATCCTAACTTCATCCATACTAACCATTCTCACTAACCCCACATTCACTGGTTTATTCTCTAACACACTACTCCAATTATTTCTAATACGCTAAAAACAATTTTAAATGAAACGCAGGAAAAAAAGATTTTTAAGTTTTTCTATAAACTTATTTTACGTTTAGCGTTACATATTACCATGTTTTGAACGCATCTCTATTACCTTTTGCCATAGATTATATATAAATAATGAGACCTTTTGCTACAACGTTCCATTTTACGCACTACTACTTGACTTTATTAATTTCTGTTTCTGAGTTTTATACATTATTTTACATTTTATTCAATCGATATGTTATTCTTTATTAGTCTTTGTATAAAATAGATTCATTGAAAATAAAATATTGATTAAATAAATTAATCATTCAGTGTGTAATTGAGTTCGGATGACTGAAACGGACTTTTTTTTACATTTGACAGTTCTACGATTGAAATTGGCGCAGCCCTTCGTTGGTGCGTGTGCGTCTCGTTGTGTACTGTGCTATTTTGTGTGTGAACTGATACTTCTATTTACGACCTTATTGCTGCCCCCTGGACCTCGATATCTTCTTCATCTGACGACCTTTGCTTTCCACATTGTTGTAAATCCGCCCTCTTGATAATGCCGCTGTCAACAAAAAGCCGACGTATACTTTGCATAAACTGCAATATGTTTCGACTTTATCTTGTTTAACAGCTAAACACAAGAGTTATTTCGCTTCTTAGTGAGTGAATATCACCAGTAATCGTAAGTATTTATTTATTTTTATAATGTTTAACTTAAAACTGTATGAGACAACATACACACAAATGGCCGAAAGATGGATTAAAACTAATAGTTTTGTCTTGTTATTTCGTGTTTCGTTTTGAACTGTTAATCTTGGTATTAAACTATAACCTATATCAATTGTAAATAAAAGAAGTTTAAATTGTCTTTCCTATTTCAGATTACTTACAGAGGAAGATTACATTTGTGAACCTTGTAATGAACTCCTCATGAGAAGCATAAATCAGCAATAAACGACAAGCAGTGATGGTGCTCAAGCTTCAGGGTTATCTCGACCAGGTCAAAGACAAGTGTGCAGTCTCTGTGGACGGTCAACACTTAATCGTCAGAGCCATTCTATTGTTTTTGACAATCCTTCAGAAGAACTAAGATAAATTCCAAACAGATAAACAAACAAAGATTGCACCACGTCAGGTATTTATGTTTCTATATTGTTAATTATTTGCCAGTATATTACTTCATACCGTTACGGTCTTGGTGATTTCTCTTTTTAACCTCGATGTTATCTTTTATTAATACATTTACAATACCCGATATTAACTCAATATTTTCTTCCATAGATGTCATCATCTGATAGAATATGCCATTCATGCTAGATGAGTTGTAAGCGTGCTGCCATACGTACTGGGCAAGCTGATGGAGCTTGTGGTGCATCTACTACTGAAAAAGTTAAAACAGGTGGCTCTGGGTCAATCACTGTTGAAATAGGTGACTCTGAGCCAATCACTGCTGAACCAGTTAATGAAAGTCTAGAAGTACATTCTGAAGTTGTATCTAGCAACATAACATTAGTAAATTATAGGCGAGCAGCAAATACTTCTTCACACTGCCTTTTTCTTCAATATACCAATATGAATCTGCACAATGTGGCAGATTCATGTAGAGCCACGATACTCAGTACAAATAAATATTATATCCCTGTACATAGCCGTGTCAGCACAGAACATAGACTGAGTAATGAGTGGGGTAATCTGTATGATTCTAGTAATAGTATGAGTACATTTACTTCACAACATGTAGAACACATTTTTTCATTTGTTAACAATTATGACATTAGTGTGGTATCTTGGGTGGGCTAGGTATCAAGAAAATATCTCTTCTCCAGCAGAATTTCTGGATAAGAGAATTAGATGATAATAATGATAATTAATAAACCATTTCACTAAAACATAATTATTGTATAATTTTGTTTTTCCCTTTTTGTTTATTATATGTACTGTATACATACTGTAAGCCAATAAAATGTGTCGGGTAGATAAGTGATCAAGTGATGAACAGGTAAGAGATACTTTTTAGAGGTAGATACCTACCTATACAAACTATTTAGCATTTTTCTTTACTAAAAATGTATTTACTAGATAGTAAGTACAAGTTATTTGTGCTGTAAGAACAGAAATTATTATGCTCGACACTCGATTTTTTCCAATCATCGAGAGTCTAAGCAGCTACGTAAGTTAAGGAATACATAAAATAAAAAGGACTTTACGACCACAGCTAAGTATTCCTATTTTAGATTACAATTCGAGAGTTAATAAATATTTTTCTAACATCTTACGGCAAATTCTAACCTAAAAAGAAACATTAATATTTTTTGGACTTCGTGGCGTTTAAATCGTAAAAATGAGTACGAGACATTATTTTCTAGACTTACAGGTAGTCTGTCTACTATACATTATAACTATACATTAACTTTTATTATCAGGTTTTGAAATGTATGGAAAGTGGTCATTGTTCTTTATATTTATAAATTTCTTGAAAGTTTCGAATGTTACATTGAATAAAACAACAGTATTGGAAAGAAACGGGAATTTTCCCTGCTTTTTTCAACGCTAGTTCCGAAGGAAGTGATAAAACTTTCTATAGCAAATAAAAACCACGCAGACAAAACCGCGGGAATAACATATACAATGAGTAGTTAGTATTAAACTGATTAGTTCTTCACCTATTTTATAAAGACTCGTGCTCAAGCTCGAGTCGAGCGTCGAGTCGGCGCTATTTATCGAGCTTTTTTTCTAAACGCTCAAGCCAGCGCTCGAGCGTTTTCAAACCGACTCGAGTTCCGACTCGAGCGTTTTTAAACTGCTCGAGTCCGGACTCGAGCGTTTTAGCGCCGACTCGAGCGTTTTTACAACACTAACATGGCCTGTGATTTAGTTGGGTTGATCTGTAGGCCAAATAATTTAGCCCAAGCGCTGATACATGACAGGTCATGATTCATGGCAGCAATCGCAGAATCCGCGTCAGCTACAGTAAAATGTCGGTAAAGCTGCAAGTCATCTGCGTAAAGATGGAAACTAGAAGAGATTGCTTTGGTAACAAAGTTAATGAAGATAGAAAAAAGAAGAGGAGAGAGAACGCTACCCTGAGGAACGCCCTTAGTGAGACTACACCACTCAGAGAATAACTCTTCAAGGCGGACGCACTGGGAGCGACCCCGAAGATATGAATTGAACCAGGTTAAGGCGGAAGAAGAGAAATTAATAGATTTAAGGATGCCGAGTAAAATATCGAAATCAACTGAGTTAAAGGCGCTACTAAAGTCATGCAAGACAAGAACTGTAAGGGACTTGTTCTCCATAGCCCAGCGGATATCGTCAGTCACTTTTAAAAGCACAGTTACAGTACTGTGGCCCGCGCGAAAACCTGATTGAAAAGGAGAAATGATCGACTTTGACGATAAGAAAAGAGATAACTGTCTAGGTATGAACTAAGTGCTCAAAATCTTTAGAAAGAAAAGGGAGGATAGAAATAGGTCTAAAATGAGTTAATAAAGTAGGATTGTTAATTTTGGGTAAAGGAATAATATAAGCCTGTTTCCAGACTGACGGAAAAGAGCATGAGGTAAAAGAGTGATTTAAGATATGCGTGAGAACAGGAAGTAATGAGGGAAGGATGAGAGTGATCATTCTTGAGGATAACTTATCACTGCCAAACGCAGAAGAAGTAATCGCGAGGACAGATTTCTTAACGTCAATCTCAGTAACAACGCTAAAGTTGAAGTGGGGATACTGTGGCAACGGCAAACTAGAAAGGCCATCCAGTGTCGCAGCTTTAACAGAAGGATCTAGTGAAAAGGGAAGACGAGAGAAATGCTTGTTGAGATCATTAAGGTTCACATCCTTACACTGGATGGTTGGTGATTTGCCTATGCCAACAGACTTAAGAAATTTCCATACGTCGGAAGAACTACGGTTATGGAGTTGTTCGTAGAAGTAGCGTCTCTTGGCAACTTGACACAGACGCCTGCAGCTGTTACGCAGTGAAATAAAGCAGGAAAGATTCAGCTCAGAAGGTCTGCGCTTATACCTGCTCTTTGCTTTATCTCTGCGTGCCATAAGCTCCTTAATATGAATAGTTACCCAAGAAGCTGGATCATGTTTTACCTTGACACGTCGTAAAGGGGCATGCTGGTCAAACAATCTGATAACGGTGGCGTTTAAATAATTCACCTTTTCATCGACGTCATCAATTTCAACCAGAGGGGACCAGTCGACATCGCTAGCGTCGCAATGTAATGCCTCCAGGTCGATGCCCTTGAAGCTACGAAGAAATAAGAACTGGGGTTTACGCTTGGGAACACGGATGCGATAAGAAAGATAAATTAGATCATGGTAAGAAAAGGAAGCTGGAAGTTGACCGTGGTTAGACACATTGCTGGGAGAGGAGACAATAATAAGGTCTAATAAAGAGGGTGATCAATTCGGAGAGAAATGAGTAGCAGAAAGGGGCAAGACTTGAAGATTAAAAGAAGAAAGTAATGAAAGGAGTCTATTGGAGCGATAGTTATTTTTAATCAGGCAAGTGTTAAAATCACCCATTAAAATAACGTGCTCATACAAGGGACAAAGATTACTTAAGGTGCAATCAAGGGAATCAAAGTAGTCAATGTGGAGGTTAGGGCTGTAAAGCACACCAAGTAGGACTTTAGTGTGATGGACAGAAATTTCAACAAACAAGTATTCAGCCGACTCAGAATAAAGAGAAGGGGATGAGCTAACCACCTTGTGGGGTAGGTCAGCACGTATGTACATAGCTACACCTCCTCCACCCTTGCCGGTCCTATCGTTACGGATCAAGACGAAGCCGGGTAGTGAGTATTGAGTAGAGAGAAGAGATGGCTTCAGAAATGATTCCGATATCAATAGGGCGTCAAGGTGAGCACAGCTAAAGGATGCCAGAAGATCAGAATAGTGACCAGGAACACTCTGAGCGTTTATGTGAGCTATATGCAAGTTTCTGGGATCATTAGAGAAGAGAGAAGAGATTTTATCATGTAAAGTGAGTGGAAGAGAAGAGTCACTATCCGCACTAGCAAAACTATCAGATGAAGAGCATGAAAAAAAAACTATCATTAAAATCAGCTACATCATTCATAATATATAGATATACCTAAATAATAATAAAAATAAAAACAAAATACAAAGAATAAAAATAAACTAAAAAAAAGAATAAAATGTTAATTAATACTTAATACTAAACACGCTAATAAAAGGTTTCTATCAATTTGGAAACCACCCCAATTCGCTGGTATATTGGCAGAAATTTTACAACTCGTATTAAACAAGGCAACACTTAAGAGTTTAAACTAGATATTTATAAGCATGTCTAAAAAGTCAAATGACCCGGAAATTTTCAAACGAATTATCAAATCTGTTACATACAATATCTACATTTAATAAGATTCTATTATTATCAATGATCGTCTCTTTGCAATCTTGATCATTCAACCAGTGTTGACTATATCAGATTTGAAGAATTTGATTATTTCATTAGATTGCCTAAGTCGCTAGACTCTTTATAGAAAGACATGTATGATAAACGAGCGTATAAAATAATACACAAAACAACACGCACGTGAAACAAAACGCAGCGCAATATAGAACGAGATGTGGTGTCATGTCACTGTCACCTGACAGATGTCAACACTGACAGCCGACAACCGTCACATTGACACCGGTCGATCTACAAACAAAACAATGTTAAAAATAATAACCTAGCACCGGCTAAAAGTTAATAAAATCGAGTTCAAAATTTTAACGGTGTCGGAGAAAAATAACTTTATAGACTACCGGCTCGCAAGATCAAGTAGTGAAGTAAATTAGATCGAATAAAGCGGCTAAAATTAAAAAGAATCCAGCCAACCAACTAACAACCACAACAGCAACAGATCACGCTACTTGCGCAAACGGGTCCTTCTAATATTCTTGGCGGGCGCAGCCGATACTGCAGCCACTGGAGATCGAGGTTCTTCAGACTGCACAGAGCCCCTGGTGTCGACTGAGCTGGACGGGAAATTGGCTATCAAGTCGTTTAGTTCGCCTGCCGTCTCGATCTTCCTACGGGATTTGTCTGGGCAAATAACAATAATCCTGCCCTCCATAGACCAGCAGTTTAGCATGCCGAAATGCTTACGAGCGGCCATAAACACACGGTGCCTAGCCTGAGTCAGAAACTCGGAGATAGTTATCCCGGAACCCTTGAGGGCTTTCTTGCTTTCCCATACCAGCTGTCGGCTTTCCATCTTGAAAAATCGAACCAGTATAGGACGGGCTTTCTGCTGTGAGAATCCGAGTCTGTGACAAACATGGAGAGTATTGCTGTCCTTATTAAACTCTGTCAATTTAAATTGGTTTGTTAATAAGTCTTGAACCACATCGTGTAACTTTTCATTATCCTTCTCCGGAACACCGTGAAACAAGAGGACCTTTCTTCGCAAGGCAGTTTCATGCCTGTCAAAGCCAGCAGCAAGTAGCTCAATCTGTGTCTTTAATTTAGATAGTGCTTGGCAAACAAACTGCTTAAACTCAGAGAACTCACTTGCAAGCGATGATATATCAGGCGATGATGAAGAAGCTGCACCCGATGTTGCTTTCAGCAGTTTAGCTTCGTACTCCTGCATGCGGGAGCCAAACAACTTCTCGAGATCCCCAATGCTGGCAGCGAGTTTTGTGTCCATGTTCAGATGTGATTGTGAGATAGTGAATGTATGAGTACTATGAACTTGAAAACAATATATGGCGAGTTTGGGGCGGTTTTGAATTAATTGAACTAGTTTAATTCATTAAATTATTGCATTAATTATTTTTAAATTAATTTAATTAAGAGCTCACTTAAAAAATAAGTTAGTTCTATGTCTACCCACATCTTCTGACCATGATATTTTTTATTTGTTATTTATTTTTACATTGTTTCTATAAGTTGTTGTACACTTTTAGCCCGAAATCTTGTTCCTTTCGTTTCAGTCCATCCAAAGGTTGTCTGGTAGAAATTGCCCTGTGCAATAAGACCGCCTATTGTACACTTATTTTTGTTAATTCTTTAGTAAGTTAAGGTGTGCAATAAAGATATATAATAATAATAGTCAAAGTCAAAGTCATGTTGACTGTTTTCTTTGACTATCGCGGTGTTGGGCACTCGGAATTCTTACCGGAAGGTCAAACGGTAAATAAAGAATATTATTTGAGCGTTATGCGGCATTTAAGAGAGCAAATTCGACGAAAAAGGCCAGATTTGTGGAAAGAAAATTCTTGGATTTTGCACTACGATAATGCGCCTTCGCACAAGGCCATCATTGTGAACGAATTTTTGACCAAACACTCAACAAATAACATCGAGCAGCCACCATATTCGCCAGATATAGATCCAGTCGACTTCTATCTTTTTCCCTAAACTCAAATTACCACTTCGCGGCACCCGTTTTCAATCTGTAGAAGATCTAAAGGAGAAATCGCGGCGAGAACTGAACTCAATTTCGGAAACAGCGTTTAAAAAATGTTTTGATGATTGGATTATTCGTTGGCGTAAGTGTATCGTTTCTGAAGGGGCATACTTTGAAGGTGATAAAATAAATTTGGATGAATAACAAATATTTTGTGTATTATTGATTTTTTTTTCTTTTCCCGGTACTTTCTTGACAGAGTAGTATATGAAGTAGCTATATTTGTAAAACAAAATCTTCATTTGTTTGGAGTTTATAACAGCACGCGACATAGATATAAAATAAGCGGCAGACCACACAATAAAGCCATATTTCATAAAGGTTTCTTAGGAATGGCTCCACGGGTATACAACAAACTGCCTAAATCTTTGCTAGAATGCGACGATGTTGACGTATTTAAAAAACAATTGCACAATTTACTGCTAAATAAGACTTACTACACAGTGAATGAGTACCTGTTAGACAGGAATTTATGTGTACAATAATGACAAGGGTTACTTCTTTCAAGTCCGACTTACTTTACTTAATCTACTTATTGTATTTATTTTGAGTTTGTTTTTATTTGCATTGACATTATTGTTTGACTATAATTTTGTTTTGTTTTGTGTTGACATTATTATTAGTAGGTATTAATCTCTGACATATTATATTAAGTATCCAAAATCAGCCAAAATGTTTAATTTATTATAATTTTGCATGCCTAATTTGGTAAAACACAGTTTGCTGAGCATTCACATGACATCCAGAAATGTATAATTGATTGTACTGTGTTCTGCAATAAAGATTTAACTTTGACTTTGAAAATATTGGATTTCTTATAACGATTTTGGTGGCTTGTTTAATCCAAATTCTAACGATACTTTCTTTAAATACCTAATCATCTTCAGACATACTTTTAGGATTCCGTAGCCTAATGGCAAAAAACGGAACCCTTATGGATTTGTCATATCTGTCTGTCTGTCCGTCCGTATGTCACAGCCCATTTATTTTCAAAACTATTAGAATTATACTGTTGAAACTACCAAACGTAGATGTACCTTATGTACTTACCAAAAGTAGATGTATTCTATGAACGGCATTAAAATTTTCACAAAAAAATAGAAAAAAAAAAACAAAAAAAATTTGGGGTTCCCCCATACTTAGAACTGAAACTTAAATTTTTTTTTTTAATCAAACTCATACGTGAGGAGTATCTATGGATAGGTCTTCAAAAATGATATTGAGGTTTCTAATATCATTTTTAGGGTTCCGTAAATTTATATACTTATGTAATTATAATTATTATATTTATTAAACATAATTAATCAAAAGATTCTACATAAACAAACAAACTTAAACTATTTACACTAAAACCTAAATAAATACCTAACGTATATAAATAAAACACAAAAACACAAAGTGTACTCAGGCGTCGAAGTACTCCTCCACATCGCTGTCATCCGGGAATGTGCCGTAAATATATGTAAACTAATCGTGTTTGGGATTATTGCAATTGTCAAGAGATGCGCTCTGGCTATAGGGCATTTAAGTTTGTTTTTAGTGACGGTACCGTAAATAAAATTTAAAAAAAAACGAAAGAAAGACACAATGTGGATCTGGAAATCCGACATCAAATTAGCGCACAGTACTAGTCCATCGAAACATTTTCAAACAAAATAAATAGTATTCTACTGCATAAAAAATAAACACGCTTTATCTAGGAAAGTCACTGATCTAGTGTGCAGCGGGCGGCGCACTATGGATTTATCGTAGAACAAGGGCTGATCATAACACTTTTTTGAAATTTTGGCCTAAATTTCTTTCTAAAGAGTCGCACTATTATATGCAATTCGTTTTTTAACAGTTCATTAAAGAAAGCTTTGATAAAATTGCATTAGGACTCAACAGTACGACGATGAATTGTAACCTTAAATTAGATATGTTCAGAGTTAAATATTGGGCACTTGTGAAATAAGAACCATATAGTGTGTTATATACTTAGAAAGGATATTTTATGTGAATTGTAAAACTGTAGTTAATTTTATAATTAATGATAAAATATACCTGTCATAATTATTTACGTAAAATGCTAGAAAAAAACAATTGTTTTGACTTCAACGAGACTTTTGGTAGTTAGCTAAGCTTGCCAAAGTTCTAAATTCAATCTTATGTGCTACGCAAGGTCTATCTAATTGGCATATGCAAAAAGAAAATCTTGCGCATATTTGCGCTTTTTTGTGTTATGAAGCGTCATGTGACAAGACATCCCAAATGAATTTTCACGAAAACTAAATAAATGACTATTGTATTAGGTTCTAGTGGTAATATTGTACGGGTTTGCATATCTTCTAGTTATAATAAAGAATGTGACATGACACACACCATCTTTATTCGATTTTGATATAAAAAGTTGGCCATAGAACACCCAACACCACAATCCCTATAGTTCGTTATTATTTTATTCTCCAAAATAATGATTACCTTTATATTGGGGTTTTTTAATTATTCTAGACATTATTTGATTGTTACAAACTTAGAACGATAAAAATATTTCAGCCCTATCAAAATTTTTACCTGAAAATTATCATATTTAAAAAATAACTTACAAGCGGTATTATGTGATTTTCACCAGAAATTGTTTTTGTCATTTGTTGTTGTTGCACAAGTTTTACAGGTTTACAGTTTTCAGTTTTTTAGGCTTTACAGTTTTTTTTTTTTTGTAAATTTCTTAAAGCCAATATTAGTTGGCTGTGCACAGAATTTTATAACATATAACATACCTCTGCCTGCTTTAACAACAGGAGGAGACGCCCAATGCTACAAACATTTTAGACCACATCATTCGAGAAAATGTTCAAGATCGGCAGCAAATAAAGATGTATTTCATACATTACTGTCTAAATACATGGGATCTAAGATACATAACAACTAATCACAAAATATCTAAAAAGAATGTCAAGGAACTAGCCGAAGACACTCTGCAACTCTTGAGAGTGATTCAACTAATTACGGATCCTGACACTTTTCAGGTATAAAAATTGCCTAAATTTATTTATTTACCTTTTAGATGTATAGGTACATGTAAAAGGTAAATAAATAAATGTGCTTGATTGAAGCAATTCAGGATATTTTGTTTGAACCATTTTTTAGACTGATTTTATTATGAGTAAAAACTATAAATTCTTTTTTGTTATATTATTTAAGTTTATTTTATTGTGTTTACATCCTACTTCGTAGAAGGCATTAAAAAGAGACAAAACCACATTGTAGTGAATTTAAAATAATATACGTACGGTTTTTTGACATCATCGCGAATTTAGACGCAAGTAAAACCGCGAGTAAACCCTAGTGCTTATTAAATGTATACCTATTTAAATACCTATAGTATGTACTGTGTCACTGCAAAATTTCAACTCTTTATCTATAAAAATAAAGGAGATATAGATTTTTAATCAGCAAACGACCCATATTTTCCATAGTGCGGCGGTGGTGTTGGGCGTAGGTACTTTAGTCAGAAAACAACAAATCAGTGGCATAAACTTGCTCCGTGGACATAAACACACTAAGTTGCGAGTTGTTTTAAAAGATCATCACATTACAATTAAAATTTAAATCATCAACAGTAAATTTTTTAAATTTTCAAAGTGTCCCCCGTTGTGCACTATGCACAAGTGACATCGTCTTATTAAATTTTCACGGACTCGTCTTAACAAGTCCCCATCTGCCATTCATTTAAGTTGGTCGAAGGCATTAATTATTTTAATTTTTAACTCGTTCACAGTGTTCACTTCTCGTGCACACCTTGTTTTTTACGCCCCCCCCACAAAAAGAAATCCAGTGGTGTCAGGTCTGGTGACCGTGCTGGCCATCGAATAGGTCCAAAACGGCCAATCCACTGCCTTTCAAACATATCCGGTCGCTGTCTAACAGGCACTACGGAATGGGCGAGCGCACCGTCCAATTGATACCACAGTCGTCCATACACGTCCAACGGTAAATCTCCCGTATAGTCTGACACTGGGCCACTAAGAATTTCTCTGTATTTAATGTCCCATCAATAAACACTGGACCTATTATTTTGTTCCTATGAGTCCCAGCCCAGACATTTAGTGAAAACCGGTACTGGAATGAAGACTCACGGCGGCTCTTAGAGGCGCGAGTTTTCGTTACTCCAATATCTTAGGTTTTGTCTATTCCAAACTCCATTTCTTGTAAAAGTGCTCTCATCTGTCCACATAATATTAAATAGGAAGTCAGGGTCATCTGATATTTTGTCGAGAAGCCATCTACAAAATAACACTCTGACTGGCATATCTCTGGATAACAGTTGTTGAACTTTTCTGAACTTGTAAGGTCGCCGTGCTTGCCATTTCAAAATTCTATGGACAGTTCTGTGACTCACTTGGAACCGCCGCGCTGCTTTCCGAAGGCTACAAGTCGGGTTGTTTTCAAAATGTTGTAATATCCGGTCCTCGATACTTGAATTTGAAGACACGCCCTCTTCTTTAGGAACCAAAGGCCGATTCTCTCGTAACCTCTGAATGGCCAGGGTATATTTACGGCTGTTGGTAGGGCACGTTCTTGTGTTACCGTATCTTTCCCGATATCTACGCAATGCAAAAGCCGCATTTTGGTGACATTCTCCGTACTTAAGTACCATGTCGGTGTAATCGGCAGCTGTGTACCTTATTTCAAGCATAATTAAACTAAAAAACTTACAAACCTAACCTAAATCACAAAACTAGCTACCTAATAAATGCCTAAATAACTAATATTACACTAACAATAAGTCACACTAACCTATGCACACTATGCACTAATCTAACTATCATAAATCGTCTGTAATCACTATAACAAAAAACTTTTCATAACACCACGACAATGCGCATGCGGCTCGTCTTGTGAATGTGATAGTAAAGTAGCCCCTGTGCTCTACTCAAAGGGCGACGCTATGCACTGACTGACGTAGTTACTGAGTCAAGGACTATTTGCCTGAAAAAATCCGCTCACACACACACTCGCAATTTTCTTTGCACCACTGATGCATTATTTCCGTTAGTAATATTTCTTTTTATTTATAATTGTAGTATTTTGAGGGAGTAAGCAGGGCGCGTCAGAGTGGGATCGTATGACATCTTTCTCTGTCTTTCAAGCATATTGAGACGTAGAGAATAGAATCATTCGTTTTTGCACAGGTTTTTGACCTTACAATGTTTACCTATTATTACGGACTCCAATCTACATTATGTTGAAAAATAAAAAAATGAAAAATAATTTCCTGTGGCTAAAGTATTCATTAGATTTGGTTGATTTATTGTGTACGGTTAAAGAACATGCCATTTGTATAATATTGTAGGAAATTCTCAGGAATTTTAGAAATTAAAAATCAGGATCGTAGCTTGCAGTGTATCAGTTTTAATTTGCCAGTCATGACATTCAAATATCATGGCGCTAGTTGATATTTAACGCTTGATAAAAAACTGACAGCTAATATTTATTTATGTAATCATTGCTAACTTAAACTAGTGGTGCAGAGTTGAAGTGACGCTTCAACACCATTCTTTACGTGGTTTAGAGGAATGTCAATCGTCCTGCCTCACATTGTAAGTCCGTTCATAAGTCCGTTGAAAATGGTGACAAGTCGTTTGCGATCCAGGCGGTGCGTTTGTGGAACGCGTTGCCGTTACCAATTAGACAAGCCCAGTTACTAGTTTCCAACAAAAATCAAGTTAAAGACCATTTTCTTCATCTCTAACGCTATCCTGGTGCTATTTAATTCAATTTCTTTCACCATCCCTACTTTATTTTGATTTAATTTTCTTTATGTTTTTCTTTTTTTCTGATGAAATTGTGTAAATATAATATAATATTTAAACATAGAAATATTAATATATATAGATATATATATTATTTCATAGATATCTATTAGCAGTAGGTACACCGCAGACTACCCCTGTATTGTTTTATTCGTTTCAATCCATCCTAAGGTTGTCTGGTAGAAATTGCTTTAAGCGATAAGACCGCCTGATTGTACCCATAGATTTAAGTTTATGTTTATTGTAATTTTACTTTTGGTGTACAATAAAGTTTATTCTATTCTATTCTATTGTATTAGTGTAGAAGTGTAGATATATATGTATCTATTTAAAAATATATAAGTATGTTTATCAGTGATCTAGGACTCATAACACAAGCTCTGCTTAGCTTGGGACTAGACGGCGTTGTGTGGTAGTAGTTGATCGGATTTGCATATTGACACACATCAAGTACATAGTTTCTTTAAAACGGGAAAGCGCGGATAACAGCTAGTCTGACTTGCTACTGTCCTACTTCCTATCCGACACCGTATTTAAATTAAATTTGTAAATATGTAAGTTTGAATGATTGTTAATCAAGCACGTCACGCCTCAACGACTGAACGGATTAGAAAGTTCGGAACACGGGTAGACTGATGACTTCGAAAGAAAAATCCGACTCTTCGTATGTTTGTGTGTATGTGCTCTAGTGACAGTTACCGACCTTCACGCGGGTGATGCCGCTGGCCCTAAACCTGCACTTACCGTTCACCGCGTTCGTGTGCACGTCACCTAATGTGTGAACAAACTAAAGCCATTCGAAGTAATTACACACTAACTGCTTTAGCTGGTTCAACTGATTAATTTCTTATTTAGTTAATTTTTAATATATAATTGTGTGAAGATTTACACCTGTGTTGATTTGAATTTAAGTTGATACCCAACGCCTGCTCAAGTAAAATGAGCAAATCAACAGTGCCTGTAAATTAGTCTCAAGTAGTTGTGAAGTCTATCTGTAGACTTTCACGTGATTTCACTTCTTACATCTTTGTTAGCAATCAAGACAATACCTACTAGCTGTATTCTTAGGTGAGAAGAGTCGTTCAAAGTTTTAGAACAATTTTGGATCAAAATGTTCAGATACTTTGAGTGACAATTTGATCTATTACGATCGTCACCGAGCCGGATTTGTAATTCAATCATAACATGTTTTGTAATCCTACTCTTACCTTGCCATTTTATTTATTCATTTAATTCATTAAATATCAGAAGCGTATTTCTTATTTAAGAAAAGATGAAAAGAAAATGATGGTCTAGAGACTTTTAAAGGAAAAACGAGATGAGATATTTATTCTCAAAAATTGTGAAGTTTACGTTGGTATTATACCAATTTTTTGCCCATGGTTTGCTCGCATTAATGTAGATTTCTCAGGAACAGTAGTTTTTCTCTGTCTAATGGTACTCTGTGTTTATTTTTGTACCGTTGTTTTAGGAGAGAAATCATCAAATAGCTTCTCCAACTCTTTATAGAGAGAGAGAGCGCGTCAGACTTACTGACTACAACCCACCTGTGTCCCTTCAGTAGCCCTCAGCGACCCGATGGTAACCTATGATGTACCCACTGTAGCGACATCTATGGCGTCATATAAGAACTAATCCTGCATCGCGCATTCTAAGTTCTCCGCGCGATTTGAACAAATACAACAGCCCGAAATCATCTATCGGGTTGTCTATTGTTTACCCGAAGATTATATACCATAATCATCATATTCCCGAATTTCATTTGCCCGAATGTTTTGTTTGCCCTAAAAGACATATGACATACTGTTAATTGCCCGAAACTTAGATACCATAAGATACGAGTGCCATACGTATTGTTTTCATATTTTTAAGTGCCATAATAATTATCAAACATAATATTTAAACGCCATAATGATTATTAGACATAACATTTAAATGCCTTATTAATTATTAGACAAATATTTAAACGCCGTAATAATCATTACACATGCACCTAACCAAACTACTTCTGGGTGGTTTATAAAAAAATAACCACGAAGGAGATGGCGGGGTCGTTTGAGCGAGCGAAGCGAGCGAATAAACCTAGCCGAACCTTAAAATATTCTATGCATGGTTGATGGTGGGCTTGATTGACGGAGCCCAGCTTTGCGGGGCTCCTACTTCTGTGTGGTTTATAAAAAAATAACCACGAACTATTCTAATCTAACCTATCCGAGTCGGAGTGCCCTAAAGTCCCGATTGCATCCAGTTTCTCCTGATATAACAACCGTTACATACCCAATGTCGATGGCAAATGATGTTATGGCATAAGATAATTATGGCATGTGATAATTAGGGCTTACAATGATTATGACAAATGATGTTATGGTAAGTGACTTTATGGGAAACAAAGCTTCTAGCACGTGACTTATATAGCAAATAAGAGTAGGGCAAATGAATATTACGTCGTATAATATTATGGCTGTTAACTATTATGGCAAATGATATTAGGGTAAATAAAATTCGGGCAAACGGCGGTATACCCATCTATCGGGCAATTGCCCACCAGACTATAACACCTGTCTGGTCGGAGGATCCTCCCTTTTCAAAGGAGGTTTGCAGGACTTTACTCTTTGTTCCGCATACCTCCAGACCATAATTACTGACAACGTGTACGCGAAATGACGCCTCTTTTGTTTAGAAATAGCCCGAAAAGAAACTAATTATTTTTGATTACTTTTATCAAATCAACAGTCTTTTAACACGCAGTCACGTGGATGAAATCGAGGCACAGGAAATAGTCATGGTAAACATATTGCCAAAAAATGAAGTTGGTTTACTATCGCCGGAAACCATGATAAACTTATCAGTGTGCGAAAATTTATATTTCAAAATAATGTCAAAGTGTAATCGGTATTTAACCACAAAAACTTGCTTATCAAATAAACTTTGTTACAACAGGAAATAACTTCATGGCACCAACCAACACTTTACTTTAATAAACTACGAGCGGTCACCGGGAGTGGACGTCTCATCTACTGAACCCAACTTGTCTGAAGAAGATGCATAGCGCGCGTATTTTGGTGTTGTTAGCACTGTTTGTGAAACATGTGCACTTATTCTCTTGGGGTAAGTGAGAGTTATTTTATTATTTATTATTGTTAGTTTTATTTAAGGTTGAACGGCAAAAATTTTAATGCATAAGAAAATCGTAATCCGATTGCAGTTGCAGCTGCCAGGAAATCCACATGAAGTAGTCATTACCAAACAGGCGTGTTTTCAACGTAGTCTCTAACTTTATAATATGTTTTTTTGGCAAGGACATGCTTATTTGGGTTTTAAAATTTGCCTCGCTACGTTCTGTAACCGTATTTGGCGACTTGTTATAAAAGCGTATAATTATTTGCTTGTTTTAGCTAATCTCCATTTGGATAATACAATGTAATGTTTACTACGCATATTATTTAATTATGAAAATCACTACTATTTTTGATAATACTCAAGTTTTAGCGAACATGCATAATACACTCTACTTTAAGTAATTTTGTTTTAGGCGAAAACGGTAAATTATTATGGCATAACAGAATCTTAATCGTGACGTAAATTCGTAAGGGTGAAAAAAAAATTAAAAAATCAATATCGGTATAAAATCATGATGAATTTTCTGATTTCTGACCAACAGGCGGTAACAGTAGGGTGACCAGTATTCCAACAGTTTCATTTCCTATTGTTTGAAATATTACGAATGTCCATAAAACATTTTCAAAGAATTAGACCAGTTATTATTTAACGTAAGTTATGAGTACCTATGTGTTTAGACTATTGAGTGGTTTCTGAAACGCCAAAGCCAAGCTTTTCCTTCCACATGATATCAGAAACTCATAGGCCGTGTCGCCGAGATTTGAATTCAAATTCAAAAAACCGGCCAAGTGCGAGTCGGACTCGCCCATGGAGGGTTCCGTAGCAGCAAGTAACATAATATAAAAGTTCTTGTAGTTCGTTGTAACTTTGATCGATGTTTTAATAAGTGTATTTTTTTTAGATTTATGATTTATTAAAAAAAAAACTACTTACTAGATCTTGTTCAAACCAATTTTCGTTGGTAGTTTACATGGTAATGTACATCATATATTTTTTTTAGTTTTATCATTCTCTTATTTTAGAAGTTACAGGGGGGGGGACACACATTTTACCACTTTGGAAGTGTCTCTCGCGTACACTATTCAATTTAGAAAAAAATGATATTAGAAACCTCAATATCATTTTTGAAGACCTATCCATAGATACCACACACGTATGGGTATGACGAAAAAAAAATTTTTGGGTTTCAGTTCTAAGTATGGGGACCCCCAAAATTTATTGCTTTTTTTCTATTTTTGTGTGAAAATCTTAAAGCGGTTCACAGAATACATCTACTTACAAAGTTTCAACAGTATAGCTCTTATAGTTTCGGAAAAAAGTGGCTGTGACATACGGACGGACAGACAGACAGACAGACAGACAGACAGACAGACAGACATGACGAATCTATAAGGGTTCCGTTTTTTGCCATTTGGCTACGGAACCCTAAAAATCAAAATATTTTATGTCACATATGCCTACATGGGCACTTATAAAACGTCAGAAGCTAGTGCACGGTTCCAAATGGGTCGTTTCCTATGGAGAAGAACCAGCAAGAAACTGCATGGTTACTCTTTTAACTTACCTATGTAAATAGGTAGAAGAATCCAAGAAACTCCATGGTTACTTTTAAAAAAAAGTGGTTGTTGTTACAAAATTTCCATACTACAGTAATAATAGATAATACAGAGTCTTTCAACAAGAACTTTTTTAATAAAACAAAATAAAACCAAAAATTTTGAGGAAAATGAATAAAAAATTTATTGTATTACAAAAAGAAAATTTTGGCAATTATGAATGAAAAATGATATCTGGCAAATGTCCACCACGACCACGCTGACAGATGTTTCGTATTCGTATTCTTTATTGTACACAAAAAAAAAATTACAAACAAAAAACAGGACATTTGATGTACATAGGCGAGCATATGCGAGATGTTGATTCTTTTATCAAAATTTTCGAAAAAAAAAACGGCCCAATCACGCCTCCAGACCACATAGCGCACCACTGTGACACGTTGAGCATGCAAAGGCTTCTTAATAATTGCTTTACGATTTCCAGAAGCCTAAATGCGACAATTTTGCTTGTTGACGTACCCTGACAAATGAAAATGGGCTTCGTCTGAATAAATGTTTTTTTTTCAGAAAAAACACGGCGATTTGAATGGTCGATCAGGTTCAATTCCTGCATCAGTTGGATCTTGTAAGGCTTCAAAGCTTTCGCGTTTGCCTTGTTGTGCTTTTGGATATCCCCAATAGTTGAGAACGTCGTGAATTTGACAAATTTTGATCTTCTTCAATACTGTGGCTCACGGCGGCGATGTTTTCTGTTGAACGACCTGGTCGAATACGGGTTGGTGTTGGCACATTTTGTACCGAGCCTGTCGACTCAAATGTCGCAACCAAATTCTTAATAGCAGTCTCAGAAGGACGATTATGATGTCCGAAAATATGTAACTTTAACAGAACGACCATTTTCATAGTGAATTTGAATTATTTTAATGCGATTTTCGAGCGAAATTGAATTCATTGTAACAATTGCCTAAGCACCTACTACGAATACCGCCAAAAACTACATGGTCAAACTATCACGTTCTTGGTTTTGCCCCATTTGAAAAACAAAGTTCTTGTTGAAATACCCTTTACGTAAGAACAGTGTAAATACCCAAAAGCACAAAAAAAGAAAGAAATAATAATAATAATAAAAAAAGTGAGTAGTAATAAGAAGAAACCTAAGAATTCATGGAGTCTACAGTGTTCTCACAATCACATTTTTATAAAAGAGGCTATATAAAAAAGGCTAGAAAAAAATTACAACTATCAATAAAGTGTTAACAATATTACCAACGAATTTAAGATAGTTGAAGTCTAAATAATTTAAAAAGTATTGCAAAAGCAATGTGTTAGAAAACTAAATGGGAAAAAAATGTACATATTAAAACAACATAGACAGAGTTAATAGACAAAATATTAATGAGTTACCAGGGGGCCACATGTGCAGAGGTAGTCATTGCCAAACAAGCGTATCTTTGACATAGTCCTTAACCTTGTAATATGCTTTTTTGGTTAGGACACGCTTGATATGAGATTTGAATTTTCCCTCACTAAGTTCAATTACCGCCTTTGGCAGCTTATTATAAAAGCAAATGCTGTTTACTAAAAATAACTTGCTAGTCTTAGCTAGTCTCCATTTGGGTAAGACAATTTCGTGTTTATTTTGCGTGTTTTTTTTTTTTTTGTTAAACTCGCTTCTAATTTTGAAGAGTCTTAAGTTTTTACGAACATACAATATGCTTTCCAAGATATAAAGAGAAGGCAGAGTAATTATATCGATTCCTTTGAATTTATTTCTGAGGGACTCGCGTGGGCCCATTTTATAAATAGCCCGGATTGCTCTCTTTTGTAATAATATTTGAAAATTGAGTCTACATCAACTGCAGATCCCCACAGTAAAATGCTATAAGACATAAAACTGTAGAAATAAGCATAGTAAACTAACCTAGCTGTGGCTACATCTGTCAATTGCCTTATTTTTCTTACTGCATATGCAGCTGAGCTTAATCTTCTCGAGAGAGTTCTAATATAAGCACCCCATTGCAGTTTAGAATCGATAGTTATACCTAAAAATACAGTTTCTGTAATAACATCCAGTTTTTTGCTGTCACGAATCAGATTGACGTTAACTTGAGGGACATTTGGCAATGAAAACTTTATTCATTTAGTTTTTATTTCGCATTTAATATGAGATTATTAGCTGCAAACCATTTCAAAAGAACAGTCAGACTTTCGTTGACATGCAAGACGTCCCCATCTTTTCTGTCTACTTTAAAAATAAGAGAGGTGTCATCAGCAAATAGAATTATATCGGATAAATTAGCCATCATGAAGGGAAGGTCATTAATATAAACCAAAAAAAGGAAAGGGCCTAGAATTAAACCTTGAGGCACGCCCATCTTTAATAAAGACCCTGAGGACGTCATCCAATTAATGTTTAACTTTATGCACAAATTAAAAACGTTGAACCAAGATGCGACCTATATGCTTTGGGATCTTCTATTACTCAAATAAGACTCAAAGGAAGGGTTTTTGTTCGAGGTTGAAAGTCAGCAAATAAATTCTGCCGCTCAGGATGGAGCCAGAGGGCGTGTCAGACTTTCACTGACTAAAACCCACCTGTATTCTTTCAGTAGTTTGTACGTTCTAGGGTCACGGACAAATGTCACAAGATCGGAGGGGGATGTAGTGGCATATGACACGAATTTAATTTACCGTCGAGCGCGCGATTCCTAAACAAAAAAACCACGAATGACCGTTTCTTGCCGATGCCAGGCAAAGTTTCTTCGTTCGCTACGACAACCATCTTGCTCGGCTTGCCAGTCGTCAATAAGTCTGTGACTTTTGCGAAGAAACCATACCACGTATCTGTCATGTACTTTTCAACCCCCATTCCCTCGTGATGCAGGGGGAATGGGTTAAAAACTCGCAAAAATATCATTTGACCAACGCATTTCCTTCCAGTTAACCTTAGGTTAATGAAGAGACCAAAATATATGTATATTTTAGGGTTCATCTGTCTGTATCTATCACAATCATGTTGGCACAAAACGTATCATAGGCGTAGAGATAATCAAAACTAGTACAAATTAAAGTTCTGCAAATTCAACTGACAGATGTGATACTAGGAACTTTGTTGCATCACTTTTTCTCTCAGCCCAAATAGTGGGAAATCGTCACGACTTCGTAATATATAAAATTCTCGTGTCACAGAGTTTGTTGCCAATCTCCTCCGAAGCGGCTTGACCGATTCTCATAAAATTTTGCATGTATATTCAACAGGTTTGGGAAAAGGACATAAACTTTTTTTTACCCTCCTATCCCTAACCCCCATTTTTTCCGAAACGGCTCGACCGATTCTTACAACATTCCATTTCATGTATCTGAAAATCGGACTTAGACTATTTTTTACGCACCTACCTCCAATTTTTTTTCTTGCGAACGGCAAGTATCCACTGCTTGCACCTGCTGCTCACCGTCCAATCGTCCGGTAACCGTCCGGACTGAGCCCAAGGCGTCGACGTCGCGTATTGTTCCACGCGCGCCTCAAAGAGTTGTCAGCAAACCACAGGGGCCTTGAAAGTAAGATTCGGCCTCGGTACGAAAGACAGGAGTGGAAAAGAACGTAAACGCAGGCCTAGAACGTAAAAGGAAACTGAAGGACATAGGTGTGGTATCAGTACAAGTGTGTCCTACTCCACCCTAGAGCGGGAGAAGTCATTGAATATTTCCCTTGATTTTACTACATAAAAATTATTTTAGTTAAAGTCATATACTATACTAGCTTTTTCCAGCGGCTTCGCCCGCGTACATAAAATATACTCTATGCCACTCAGGAAGCAAGCAGCTTTCTAACCGTGAAAAAATTTTAGCAATCGGACCAGTACTTCCAGAGATTACCTCCTACAAACAAAAAAACAAACTTTACCTCTTTATTATATTAGTGTAGATTATACTTGCGTACCGCCTGCCTCAGTGACAATCGGTCGTACTGATGCCGTAGTTTATTCACTTCGTGTTACAAATTAAATATATTGTTGGTAGCGTCTTGGGCGTCCATTGATTACAGACTCTGTGTCAATCGTATTCAATTCAATAAGGCACTGTCTTACGGTTTCTCTCTGACTTAAGTGATTCTGACAGAAATTAGAATTCAATATGTAATTTTCTAAACAATTAAAAACAACGACGTATCTCCCGGAATTTCAAGTTGCTAGTTCAGATAAATACTTTAAAAAAAGCGGATGAGGCGACGTTTTATAATATGGTTTCGTTGAGAATAAATAACGAGATTCATTTCACGTTGTTACGAGCCCCTCCGCCGGCATAGATTATGTTGAAGAAAAGGAACATCACTGCAGAAGAACAGGTGTTTCCAAATTATAAAATGAGTCTAAATAAGTTTCAGACTAGATAATTCGATTTTTTTTTTACGATTTTAGGTTACTAACAACTTATTAAGTGACCATTATAATTGCATATTTGTTATAACATGTTAGGTACCACACAAGACCGCTCTCTCAAAATGTGGTTTGAAAATGTCTTTGAAAACAAACATCGCTTTCAGCGATAAGACCGCCACTGTGCACATAGGTTTAAGTTTCTGTGAAATTTATTTATTTATTTATTTATTCACAAAATCCACAGCTCTTTTACAAAAATTTTATTTAAAGATAAACTAATGTTACAGCCAATTAAGGATTTACAATTTACTATCTAAACATTTATGCCTCAGAAACAAACAGAATATAACTAGTACTAGTACCATTCAAGCCTAGTAGTGGTGTGCTGTGTGAGTGGGTGTGTTGGAGTGAGTGTGAAGAGTTGATGTGGTGTATGAAATAGTGCATGAAATACTATTATACTGTTGTTGATCGCCATCATTCTTTTAATAAATTATTATTGATTAATTCGTCGCATACAGACGTTACCAGCAGTCTCCTGAAAGTATGTTTTTTGGTATTAAATAAATCAAGATGAGAGAATTTCTTATTATAGTTCCTCAATATCCTGCCAACGACAGAGTTTTGAGCGTAGTTTGTCCTTTTTTTTTTTTTTTTTTTTATGGTGGTAAAAAATCATGCATTGATATCCCCGCCCTTGGGCGGAGCGGGAGATAGTGTCAGACTGTTACTGACTAAAAGACCCACCCCGTTCCTTCTAGCCTTCATACCGGGGCTCGAGCGCCCTTTCGGATAACCCTGGCCCCAGTAGGCTTCGTTGAGGCGCGCGGGAACAGTGCGCGCCGTCGACGCCTTGGGCTTGGTCCGGACAGTTACCGGACGGCCGGACCGTGAGCTACCCATTGCTCACTGTCCGCAAGCCCGCGTCTACGTTGGCCGGAAATCGGGATCAGAATCCCGGCGACGGCGGCGGCGATAACGCCGTTGCCTGATGCGTTCGGCCTCCTCCTTTGCGAGCATTACTGCTTCGCAGAAGTCGGCGACCGCCTGCCACTCCTCCTCGCTCCGGACCATGGCCTCAACCAAGGCCCGGCGCGAGAGGTCTCCGACGCCGATCGCCCCCACGAGGGCACGGCGATGCTCCGCCCAAGCAGGGCACACCTCAACTGTGTGCTCCACCGTGTCCTCCGGGCGTTCCGCACAGGGGCGACACCCGGGCGCCACCTCCGCATGAATCCCGTGCAGGAAACTCCCGAACGAACCATGTCCGGTGAGTACCTGCGTCATGCGGAAGGTAAGGACGCCGTGAGGTATTTTCAGCCACGCCTCAAAGAGGGGACTTACCGCCATGATTGTGGCGAGCGTAGTTTGTCCTACTGCGCGGTACATCGAAAAACTGTGTGTGCCTAGTTCGTCGCGACGGAGCACTCAATCTTAGAAACAAATTACTCAAAGCAATACTTTCAATGTTCCCATTACAGATGTTATAAAGAAAAAGCATGTCCAGAATCATACGTCTATTCTCCAATGGCAGCATATTATGATGTTTGTAAGCAAGCAGATAATCTTCAGACTTAAAACTAGTGCGATAATTAATATATTTGATGAATTTTGATTGTATAGATTCAATTTGCTGTGTATAAACTAAGTACTGAGGACTCCAGACATTACTGCAGTATTCTAAAATACTGCGTATGTATGCAAAATAAAGTATTTTGATACAATCTGTATCAGCAAATAGTTTACATATACGCAGTATAAATCCAAGATTCTTATAAGCCTTGCCGACGACATAGGACACATGCTCTGAAAACAAGAGTTTCGAGTCAAGGACGACACCAAGATCCCTAATGACATTGCAACGTACAACGTTGCCACCACTAAGATTAAAGGTGTAGTTAATAAAATTTCGCTTCCTAGTAAAGGTTATTATCTGACATTTGCTTACGTTAACATTGATTCTATTGATAATATAATAATTAGATAATCTATTTAAGTCGTCTTGTAACTTCTCACAATCGTTTTTGTTTTCAATTGTCATAAAAATCTTGGTGTCGTCAGCATAAGAAATTTAGCGTTAAAAACATGTGCTCCTATATCATATAGGTAGACAGAGTATAACAGAGGAGCCAAAATTGAGCCCTGTGGCACACCAGATGGTATGGTTACACAGTCAAACCGCGCCCCGCCCAATATAACAATTTGAGACCGATTCCTAAGGTAAGACTCGAACCATCTGAACAGATTTCCGCGGATTCCAAGCTCTTGCAGCTTACGCAGGAGGATAACATGATCCACACGGTCAAACGCTTTTTCAAAATCCGTGTAGATCACGTCAATCTGAAATTGTTACTATTTTGGTGTACAATAAAGTTTATTCTATTCTATTCTATTCTCATTTCTTCATCGGTACTCGAATTTATTTATTTATTTATTTATACTTCATGCACATGAAAGTACAGAGGCGGACTTAATGCCTTAGGCATTTTCTTCCAGTCAACCTTTGGGTGGTGCAGAGAAAAACAGTGGTAGGTGCAATAAAAGAAAGAGATAAGGTGATTCCAAGAAATATATAAACCATAATAATACTAATAAACCATAAATATTACAATACACTTACAATTATATAATATATACATACTCAAATTAATAAACTACATACATATATACCCTAATATAGTCAAACAATTGGTTCAAATCGACAATTGGAAAACTTTAACGCTGTGATGATACTACTGCCAACCTCTTGCGAATTATCTCGCGAACTTTAGTTTTGAATGCTAATCGGTTTGTTGCCATCCTGATCTCCTGGGGGATCGATTTCCACAAAGAAATCGCTTGAACAAAGAAAGAATGGTGAAGAAAGTCAGTATGGTGAATGGGACATTGAAGTAGGCGGTTATAAGATGAGCGCAGATTTCTATTGTGGTTGGCGCAAATATATTGAAAGTGAGGGGCTAAATAGCTAGGGGAATTAGGAGAATCAAGAAATGAAAACAAGGTTGTGAGCGCCCGTTGCTCTCTGCGCTGACGTATGGGCAACCACTTTAGAAGCGATCGATGCGCTGAAACATGATCATATTTACGTAGATTGAAAACGAATCGAATGCAGTAATTTAGAAGAAGGTCAAGTTTATTGAGGAGATCTGCATTCAGGTCGTAGTAGCACACGTCGCCATAATCGATGATTGGAAAAATCAAGGTCTGTACAAGCATGGTCTTCGTGCTCGATGGTAACAGGTTCTTCAACCGATACAGAGCTCGCAGCGTTCCTGTAACTTTCTGGCTTACACTAGCCACTTGAGTACGCCAGTTCATTGTACTATCGATGCGCAGGCCCAGATCCTTTGCATCGGCGCTAAATGGGACGATCGTACCGTCGAAACGAATTGGTGGCAAAGTAGTACAATCAATTTTAGCGATGCTTCGAGGACTTTATTATATTAGTGTAGATTATACTTGCGTACCGCCTGCCTCAGTGACAATCGGTCGTACTGATGCCGTAGTTTGTTCACTTCGTGTTACAAATTAAATATATTGTTGGTAGCGTCTTGGGCGTCCATTGATTACAGACTCTGTGTCAATCGTATTCAATTCAATAAGGCACTGTCTTACGGTTTCTCTCTGACTTAAGTGATTCTGACAGAAATTAGAATTCAATATGTAATTTTCTAAACAATTAAAAACAACGACGTATCTCCCGGAATTTCAAGTTGCTAGTTCAGATAAATACTTTAAAAAAAGCGGATGAGGCGACGTTTTATAATATGGTTTCGTTGAGAATAAATAACGAGATTCATTTCACGTTGTTACGAGCCCCTCCGCTGGCATAGATTATGTTGAAGAAAAGGAACATCACTGCAGAAGAACAGGTGTTTCCAAATTATAAAATGAGTCTAAATAAGTTTCAGACTAGATAATTCGATTTTTTTTTACGATTTTAGGTTACTAACAACTTATTAAGTGACCATTATAATTGCATATTTGTTATAACATGTTCGGTACGTTTTAACATGTTTTCTTACGCACGCCCTCGCGACGCACCGTGCAGGTCACACCTAAGATCCCTCCTTAAATCCCCTCCTCATAAATCCAGCTACTATTCCTACTCTTTCTCTGTCCACGCAGTAAGGTTGTGGAACTCACTTCCGCCTAGCATTCGTGATTTGAAAACGATCTCACTCTTTAAGACTAAAGTAAGAGAGCACTATTTTTCCTCTCTTGCTTGATAATCGTTTATATATATATATATATGTATATATATACATATTTATAAATATTATGTATTTATTTTTAGTATAAGGTATATATAGTTATATAAGTATTTATTGGTTTAATTTAAGATTTCACTAACTCTTCTTTACTCATTTCTGCACACTACTGTCTACATCTCTTATAATTTCTCCTTTCGCAGGTCTGCTGGAAGAAATTTCTATTTGAAATAAGCAGTACCTTTGTACAAAGTTTTCTAATAATGTTATCCTCCTCAGTATATTTGTGTGTACATAAATTGTAAAATAAATAAATAAATAAATAAAGGAGTAAAGTTTTTTTTTTGTTTATAGGAGGTAATCTCTGGAAATACTGGTCTGATTTCTAAAATTCTTTTACCGATAGAAAGCTGCTTTATTCCTGAGTGACATAGACTATATTTACGTTCGCGGGCGAAGTCGCTGGCAAAAGCTAGTGACTGATTAAATTTTGATCGTAGTAATCCCGTGGAGGGTCGATCCGGTACATGAAACACTATCGATTTGTAAAGATAAAATTAAAAAATAAAGCACCTTTTTTTTAATAGCGGATTCAATGACCTATAGGTAATTAGTACGCAACGCCGACCACTACCTACAGGTTATTGAACACGCTCAGCTGACATTTTTTTTAAGAAATTAATTTCGAACATGCGTAAATTATTACGAGTTTTAAAAAAAAGGTACTTTATTTTTTAATTTTAAATTTACAAATCAAAGTATTTCATGTACCGGATCAACCCTCCACGGGATTAAAACTAGGGAATACAAAAACCGCCAATATTAAAAACCATTTTTTTTTTCGGTTTTCCAAAAAAAACCGGTTAACCGGGTAACCGGTTTTAAATTTAGTTTTTTTGAAACATTTTTAAGTGAAAATTTTAATTTTTTTTTGCTTGTAAAATTCTAAATAAATATTTTTAAACTTATCTTGAAACTTATCTATTAAATATATTGTATACCTAATATGAATCCTGTTAAAAATAAAAAAATCTCAACTTAATAAAAACGAATGTCTCAGAATGACATACATAGAGAATTTAAGCTAGAAGTTAATATATATACTTCTACTCAAAATATCCACCACTAGCTTTTGCCCACGGCTTCGCCTGCGTACATAAAATATAGCCTATGCCACTCGGGAACAAAGCAGGTTTCTATCGGTGAAAAAATTTTAGCAATTGGACCAGTACTTCCAGAGGTTACCTCTGGAACGTACAAACAAAAAAAACATAAAAACAAAAAAAAAAAACTTTACCTCTTTATTATACGTGTAGATTATTAAACTTAACACAGGCTTTTAAGCGTATAGGCCACGCGTCATCTGTTTACGTATGGTGATCATTGGAAAGTTGTCCACTGCTGATCGTAAAGAATTTTTAAGGATTTTGAATTATCGTTACATGCAGCTCATACTCTCTAATATAGATCTCAATTTGTAGTTCACGGGTTGAGTTCTTTTTTTTATGGTGGGAAAAATCATCCTATGAGAACCCCCGCTCTTGGGCGGAGCGGGAGATAGTGTCAGACTCTTACTGACTAAAAGACCCACCCTGTTCCTTCTAGCCTTCATACCGGGGCTCGAGTTCCCTTTCGGGTAACCCTGGCCCCAATAGGCTTCGACACGGCTAGGTCCCTGCTGTTGCTGACAACTCAACTGTGTGCTCCACCGTGTCCTCCGGGCGTTCCGCACAATGGCGACACCCGGGCGTCACTTCCGCTTTAGGTACCTCCCGAACGTGCTACGTCCGGTGAGGACCTGCATCATGCGGAAGGTAAGGACGCCGTGAGGTCTTTCCAGCCACGCCTCAAAGAGGGGACTTACCGCCATAATTGTGGCGTGCCCAGCACTGGGTTGCGATAGTCGCTGACGCCATTTCACCGTGAGATCCTGCCGGAGCTCTGTCCGCGATGCCGTGACCTGTCGCGGCAGTGGACACTCACCCCGGCGTTGCATCTCCACGCGCATATGGTGCATATGTGCAAGGACTGTTGCCTCCAGATCCAACGGTGGTAGGCCAGCAGGAAGGCTCGCCGCGTCGCGGGAAACCATGCGGTATCCCCGCACCATTCGTATTGCCATGACTCTCTGGCAGGCGTTCAGCATGGCCGCCGGTCGCGTTTGCAGCGCCGGCGACCACACCGGCGCCTCGTAGAGGGCCATGGACCGAATGATCCCCGCGTAGAGCCTCCCGCAGGAGGCATCTGGACCCCCAAGTTTGGGCAGGAGCCGCTTGAGTGCAGCCCCCGTCCGGTTGAGTTTGGGAGCCAAACGTCGGAAATGCTCCTCGAAATTCCAGCGGCTGTCGAGGACGAGTCCCAGGTACATCGTCGACCCGACGCCGATGTGAATTCCTCCTACCGTTAGTTGGGACCCTGACGGTGGCGCGTTCCGAGGGCCGTGAAAGCACATAGCCTCGGATTTGTGTAGCGCCACCTCGAGTCCCAACTCCTGGATCCTACCAACGACTATCGCAACCCCGCGTGTCGCTAGAGTGACCGCCGCCTGGTACGACTCTCACGGGTTGAGGTCTGAGCTAGCCAAAGGTCAATCATCAGCCTTAATGAAGTCCGAAATACTGGCTGCAAGGCATTAAACCTGGGTAGTGCGTGCCTTGTGACCGGAAGCTGAGTCTTGCTGAAAAACCCCTAGTATTTTATCAAAAAGAGAGAAGCTTTAAGAGACTTTGCTATGGCGTTTAGGATAGTATCTTGATACTCTTTAGCTGAAATTTGAGTAGCCCATTTTCACGAAAATGAACCTTAGTGATGTTGATGTTATGATGAGTAACAAACGTTGGGTATTCCATCTGCGAATAATAATTTTGGTGTCCTTACGAGATTTTAATTCTGGCTCTGACAGCATTTACTGCCTGTTCTCACAACACGCGGCCGGCTTGGATTTTTAATGATCGTAAACAGAAGAACTGTACAATTGGTATAGCTATCACTACGCTACATAAATATTTATAAACAAACCTACGACTAATATCAAGCCTCAACAGCGTTTTAAAACTATGTTTGCTTAAAAATAGTGTCATTTGAAAGTAATAAAAAAAAAACTCGAAAAATCCGGTTACTTGAAAAAAACAAAACCGGTTATTTTAATCATTAAAAATATGCCGTGTACGGTGGTTACCTTACACCTTGTTTGTTAATGTTAAAATGTTATGAGTACCGCGCCGCGACCTAAGTTAGGGAATTTGATTAAGTGAAACGATGTTTACTGTTACACGGATTTATTGGTACTAAAGTAATTTACAAATGGAGCGCGATGCACCGCATCATAAGTGCAAGCGTCAGCATTATTACTAAACAATACAAAATGTACGGGTTTGCTCGTACATACTCCCTACAGGAGAAATTAACAAGATACAAAATAAATGTTATCAGATCAAAGGTCAAAATATTTGAAAACAATGTTTCAAGCAAAAAATACGTTTTAGGAAAAAAACACAAAAATATGTTAATATGTTATACTAAAATAATGTTGATACAATCTAATTCTAAAAAGACATAATTAATATAATGTTAAGTATTGTCTCTGGTCGCACTTAACGAACGCAAATAGGTGACGTAGCTTTATTCACTCGCGCACTATTGAGATTAGAAACACTGCTATGACTGTTGTCATTTAACTCACTAACACTGTGGTAAAACATTCGGTCACCGAGAATCACGCACGAGTTGTCATTGTTGCTGTGAGGAGGCGCAGGCGCACCCTGCGCTTGCGCTGGTGTCGGTGCTGGTGTCAGCGCGGCCGGCACGTTCCAGGCGCGCCAGCGACGCCACACGTACCCCAGTCCCGCTATTCCCACGATGCCGACGATGATGTATATCAGCGTGTAGTGATGAATATCATGAACAGAAATGCCTTCAGCTATAGCGGCATTATCTTTCAAGATCTTAATTTGCTGCCCAAGTTCTGCTAAATCCATTTGATTCTGGTCAGATTCTGAATCATTCGTGGTTATCAAATGCGGGATCGTAATGTTGATAATATGATTTATCGGTGGTATCAGTGGAATATAAACATCAGGTTTAGCGTTCATTCTGCTAGACTGTTGTCTGTGTGCAATTAAAGTAAATGTTTGCGTTTTAATAATACACCCATTGTCTATAGCAACAAGACCGGCACCGGTTAGCTGATGACTGGCAACTTGATCCTCGCACATTATACGCAAAGAGCATTGATCGCAACAAAAATAGATGTAGTTGTTAATTGTGTTACTTTCAAACCAGCTGTTTTTGCAGGGAGAGATCCTTGTCTCACACTCAAACTCTTCGGTCTGGCAGAAATCTTTATCCCCATTTAGATGATAAATAGGTCTCTGAATATGACATAGATAAGCATCTGATATCAGACATGATGTCAATGTTTTCTCTGTCATGGTTAAGTAGGTATCCTTCTTCAAATTTAAGGCCACATAATCTGATATTGGTTGAATGCTAACCATGTCAGTTCCTTTGATTTGAGGTATGGAAAATATTTTGAATATCTCAAAAGTGTCTCTATTGATAAGAGGAAGTCTGATTTCAAAGATGAGGTACTCTTCCAGCATCCTGGCCTTTACTTTGAGAAGCTTATATATTTTCCTTAAATCTAATTGTACATTGTCTATAGGCAATGTCACGTCTTTAGGGAGCTGACTAGCGATGGTGCTCAGCTGATCTTGCAATTGAACGGGAGTCAAAAGGTGTGTATGTAGCATGTGGCTCCCTATAATAGCTCCGACAGTCAGCTCGTTTCCAATAGACATGTTTTGTGTTTCCGATTGAACTTGGTTTAGCGCCTTTTCGATGGAAAATATATGTTGGGAAACCATTTTATGTTGTCTGTTCATGGTTTGCTCTGTTCGTTTGAGAAGATTATATTCAACCTCTATAATCGATGTTTGGTTTTTCCAGTACGAGGCAATATGACGTTGGTTGTCGCGTAGTAACGTTATGTCCTTGCGATATTGTTCGGCGAATCTCGCGTCTAATACCCCGAAGAGGCTATTCGCAAGATATCCGACACGGTCGATAAGACCACGCTGCTGTCTAGCGCGCTGCTCGTTCGCGTGCTGACCGAGCAACATCTGGTTGTAGTATTCAAGTTCACCGAGGCCTTGAACTAGCTGTAATAATATGATATCACAGTTCATAATATTACGTATTGTTTTGCATGATTGTTCTAGGGACTTCGTGTATTTGTTGAGAGCTGTTATGCCTTCCCAATATGGTTGCATGTCGTAGTAGATAATGAGCTTCCACTCGTCGCGAATAATTTGCATGTTAGTTAATTTATCGAAATAGAGACTCTGATTAGGTCTAAATTTTGTTGATTGGAAATCGCAGTGTCCTCCTGTTATTATTGTCATAAAAAATAATAAAGACGTAAATAATGTAGTTACGCTAACTCTCTTCGATTTCCTTTGAGGTTTTGTTTCTTCATTGTTTGTTTTCAATTCTTCCTGGACATTTTCAGACGAGTCTGATAGATTTTGGTTTACAAGTAACGTTGATATTTTGGTAATTGGTCTTTTAAGAATTCCGTTCTTCGTTTTTAAGCTGACAACGCGAACAAATCCATCTGCTCCCGGATGTAGATCGACGACCCTACCCATAGACCATTTTCCAGGAGGTAAATTGTCATCGTGCAAAAGGACTACGTCGTTTAGGTTTATGTTTTCACGAGACTGTCGCCATTTGCTTCTTGTTGTTAGTTGTGTTAGGTACTCAGAGCTCCATCTTTTCCAGATGTCATCGAAAATTCTCTGAGTTAACTGCCACCTAGTCCTCAAGTCCCTTTCAGTTTCAACTAGGGTAAGTGCTGAACCGCCAGTCAAAAAGTGAGATGGAGTTAAATACTAAGTCCTCCGGATCTTCCGTGAGAGGACATAAAGGTCTAGAGTTGAGGCATGCTTCGATTTGCGTGAGGACAGTTGACAATTCTTCGAAAGTCAACTTTTGCTCTCCGACAACTCTTCTAAAGTGATGTTTAAAACTTTTGACTGCGGATTCCCAAAGACCGCCTGCGGAAGGCCAGATAGGTGCATTAAAATGCCACTTGATTTCCATATCGGTCAGTTCAGCCAAAATTTCGTTGTTAAATATTTGCAGCAGTTCCTGGTATTCTTGTTGGATTTGTTTGTTGGCTCCGACAAAGTTTCGTCCATTGTCACTGTAAATGTGACTCGGAGTACCTCTACGTGCTGCCATTCTCCTTAAAGCTGCGATGAACGCCGAGGTACTTAGATAGGAAACAAGCTCTAGATGGACTGCTTTTGTTGACATGCAGACGAAAACAGCCACATATCCTTATGTGGTTTTTATTCCACGGCCCTTGTTGGCTTTAAGGAGTAGGTGCCCAGTAAAATCTATTCCGGTGTGTTCGAACGGACGAGAGGGGTTGCTCCTCGCTGCAGGTAAGTCACCCATGATTTGGTTATGCTTGTTAGGACTTAGCTTTCTACATTTAACGCATAAGCGTATTTTCTTTTTCGTTGCTTCATTTTCGCCTACAATCCAGTATCTTTGTCGGATAAATCCCGATGTCAAGCGAGGTCCACCATGGAAAGTAAGCTTGTGTGCATGTTCTATAAGAAGCTCTGTTAAACGTCCTCGTTGTGGGATAATTAAAGGATGTTGCATGTCAGCATGAATATGAGCATGTCTTAACCTTCCCCCAACACGAAGAAGTCCAAATTTATCCAAAAATGGATTTAGATTTAGTATTCTGCTTTTGTTGTTAAGCTTTCCTTTCTCTCTTAAGCTTTTAATTTCTTCTGCAAACTCTTGCTGCTGTACTTGCTTTATGATCTTCATTATGGCTTTTCTTATCTCTTCTAGCGTAAGATAGGAAGTCTGCGCCTTGTTTTTCTTACTTGTTAAAAATCTATACACCCATGCTAAAATGTGTACGACTTTGGTAAAAGAACTGTGACTTTTCAATAAGTTCATGATTATACTGTCCTCTTCTGTTTGTTTCATGACAGTGTTAACTTGCTTCTTGGGTTTGATTTCCAATGTTGTTGTGTAATTTATTTCTTCACTTCTTTCATCAGCTTTGAATGTTTGTAGCCAAGATGGCCCTTGCCACCATAAAGGATGTTCCATCAATTGCGACATCGATAAGCCTCTACTTGCGCAGTCTGCAGGATTTTCAGCAGATTTGACATACCTCCAGCAGGCAGATGGCATGATTTCTGTTATAAATCGTGTCCTGTTGGCAACAAAGGTTTGCCAACGGCCTGGATCTCCATGCAGCCACCCCAGTACTGCTGTGGAGTCAATCCAGCCATAAATATCAATCTTGTAGTCAGTTATAGAAGCCTTAACTTTAACCATTAGTTTAGCTAATAAATGAGCGCCGCAGAGCTCCAATCGTGGCAACGATATGTTTTTGTTAGCCGGGATTATTCTTGATTTTCCAGCCACCAATATGATGTTTGTTTGTTCGTTATAAACTTTACAGTAAATAACACAGGCGTACGCCTTTGTTGACGAGTCGCAGAAACCATGTAACTCGACTCTTTGCTCGGGTTTTGTGCCCAATCATCTTGGTATTTGTACCTGACTTATTTGATCGATATCCGCCTTAAGTTTTTTCCATTCTTCCAAAATATCTTTAGGTATCTGCTCATCCCACGGAATTTGTGAAGTCCAAATTCGCTGAAATAAAATTTTGAGTTTTGTTGTTGTAGGTGTGAGCCACCCCAAGGGGTCAAAGAACTTGGAGATATCGGACAAAACTGATCGTTTTGTAGCTTTGTCGATTGTTAAATCGATTTTTGGCTCAAATGTAAAATTATCCTTGACAGAATTCCAGCGCAGTCCTAATGTTTTAGTAGACTCCGGCTGTCGAAAGCTTTTGCTTTGTTGTTGGCATGGGACTTCATCGTGCAGTAAATGTGGATCATTAGAAGCCCATTTTCGTAGATTAAATCCCCCGCGTTTCAGGAGTTCAATTAAATCTTGTTGAAGTTGGCGTGCCGCTGATACGCTGTGAGTACCATGGAGAAGGTCATCCATGTAGAATGACTCCTCGAGGACTTTAGATGCTTCTTGATATACGGAGCGTTCGTCGTTCGCCAGCTGTTTTAGCGTCATCATTGCGAGGAAAGGAGCCGCTTTAGTCCCGTATGTGACAGTGGTCAGTTGATATTCTTGTAGTTTATGTCTGGGACTATCTCTCCATACGATTTTTTGCAGACTCTGATCTTCATTATGGACCAAAATTTGGTGGAACATCTTTTCGATGTCTGCGGTGAAGGCAAATTGATACTGCCTCCACTTAAGTATCAATGACTGAAGGTCCTGTTGCAGATTTGGGCCCTTGTGCATCAGATCATTTAAACTGTGGCCACTTGATGTTTTTGCTGAGGCGTTAAAAACCACTCGGAGTGACGTAGTAGTAGAATCGTCACGTAGTACACAATGATGGGGCAGGAAACATTCGAGTTTCGTGTTACAAATAGCTGGTTTCATATGTCCTAACGCTAGGTACTCGTGTATGAATGTTTTATATTCTTTTGCGATGGTTTCATTTTTAATTAGTTTACGTTCCAAATGACCAAATTGTGCTATATGGCCTTTGATTTTGAGTAGCCCAATTGTTCTTCCAAATTGGTTTTCAGAGGGAGCCTTACTACATATCTTCCATCTAGTAATCGATTTGTTGTTGAGCTGTAAAATTGCATACACTCTTGATCATCTGATGAAAGCGAAGTAGACTCAGCAGTTTCTTCCGTTTCCCAAAATTTTTGCAACTGGTCAATATCAAACTGTACGACATTGCATTGCAGTGTGTTTACGTTGCCGCACAGGATCCACCCAAGGCGAGTCTGTTGAGCAATGGGCGTTGTTTGTTCAAGTCTGCAGATTCCCTCCATAATAATGTTTGAATATATGTCCGCGCCAAATAAAATATCTATCGGACGACTGACGTAAAACTCAGGATCTGCAAGTTCTATGTTTTCTAAGAAAGACCATGTGGGCTTCGCAAAGGTATAAGTTGGCAGATTTTTTGTTAAGCTCTTCATGATGAAAACGTCAGTATTAAAAGAATAAGACTCTCTTCTTGATGAGCAATTTATGTTGATAACTCCCTTACAGGCATTGTCCCTGGCTCCTATACCGGTTATTACTCCCTTGCATCGTTGACGGGGAAGTCCTAATTGCTGCGCCGCATTTTCGGTGATGAGTGAAGTTTGGGAACCCTGATCAATCAAAGCTCGCATGTTAAGAATAGATCCATCATATTTTTGGACCTTAATGACGGCTGTGGACAATAATGTTTCCGGTACATCACGTTGTTGGGCCACGTGAGTCCTAAGTTGCTGATTTTGCTCAGGCAAAGTACGGGCATTTCCAGCTTTAGGTATTGCTTGGCTAGGCGATGTGTTTGCGGCTTGCGCAAACGCTTCGTGAAGTATCGTATTATGACTTCCGTCACACTCATGGCACCGTTTTGTTGAAATGCATTCCTTGCCTTTATGACTAAAAAGACAATTTTCGCATAGCTTGTTGTCAACGACAAATTGTTTTTTGTCGATTGGGGACAATCCGATATATTGTTCACAATGGAATAATCCATGACCATTTTTGCATAATGGGCAAGTTCGTTTATTAAGGAATTTTCCGTTTGATTTCGAAACGTTTTTGTTGCTCGAATAAGATTGTTTCGAATTACGACTGATATTTTTGTTATTTAAATTATTATCCTTAGATGATTTTGCATTGGAGCTTGGTGATTTCTGATCTTGTTTACGCCGCGATGACTCCATGCTTGTAAACTTGGCTTTCAGGAAGTTCAAAAACTCTGATAAAATGGGCAGTTCACGAGGATGCTTAAGAGACGCGATGTATTCGGAATGCGTGTTAGTATCTAATTTGTTGAACATCAAATAACAAATCACGGGGTCCCATGTGCTTACGTCTGCTCCCATGTTCTTTATAGCGTTAACACATTCGATAGTTGTATCGTGGATGCGTTTTACATAGTAGACTGAAGGTTGTTGCATGACCGGAAGGTTGGTTAGAGTATTCATGTGTGAGGTGAATATTAGCAGTTTGTTATTGTACCTATGATTAAGGATTTCCCAACATGTTGAATAGTTTTCAGAGCTAATCTGAAGATGATGTATTAAACCCTCAGCTTCCCCTTTCAGTTTAGCTTTAAGGAACTGCATTTTTTGAGCTTGAGAGAGCGACGGATTGTTGTGGATGGCCTCCGTGAATAAGTCTTTAAAGGATACCCAGTGTTGATAATGGCCATTAAACGTAGGCACTTCCATCTTTGGTGTAGACTGTTCTCGGTGTGATACAGACCACAATTTGCTGTTCAGAGACTTCTTCATATTGTTGTACGTCATTTCATACGAGGTAAACTTGTCTTCATATGAATCATCTTGCCCGTCCAGTTCTCCTTCTAACTCCCAGTGAAGCATGTCAATGGCCGACCACCTCGTTTCCAAGGTTTTCAACGTATCTTGAAACTCCCATTTCTCAGTTATGGCATCGACGTTGATGTTGGTCACCGTTCGATAGAAAGCCTTAAAGTTGATAGTCTGCTTCTTCAGTAATTCATCCAACTTGCTGTTGGTGCCCTGAGACTTGAATTTCGGCGTTTCAAGAAAGGTCGTAGCCTCGGTCTCCTCAGGATTCCTGTTCTTAAGGGTCCCGTCCACGCCGGCCCTGGATGTGCCGGCTAACGGTGTTGCGGGTCTTAAAATAGACGGAGGTCCTGCACTTTTAATAGCTTCACGCGTCGAAAGATAGAAAGCATGAGTTTGTTGATAGTGATTCAATGCAAAATACTCAATCGATTTGTTGCTAAAGGGGTTCAACTGATCGTGATTAGATTGAAACTCCTGCCAGTAGGAGTCTAAAGTTTCCAATCTTCGTTTGATGTAGTCAGGAGTTTTGCGTTCCTGACCATCCTTCTTAAAGTTTGATAAAAGTTGATTCATGGCCACCATGATTTGGTTCTGGTTGGCCAGAAGATCCTCCATTGTTTGGCTCATATTGTTAGGTTAAGCAAAAAAAGGAAAGATCTTACTTTGATTCTGCTGTACGTTGATTGCGCTCAAGACTGCTGTTAACTCCCTGAACTGCAACTCCACAGCTATTGCTGATATGGAACCACTCACACGAACTGACACTGAGTCCACTGATTGCTCGCGTTAATGATCCCGCTATCCGGCTCGAAGGACCATAAAGATGTACGGTGGTTACCTTACACCTTGTTTGTTAATGTTAAAATGTTATGAGTACCGCGCCGCGACCCAAGTTAGGGAATTTGATTAAGTGAAACGATGTTTACTGTTACACGGATTTATTGCTACTAAAGTAATTTACAAATGGAGCGCGATGCACCGCATCATAAGTGCAAGCGTCAGCATTATTACTAAACAATACAAAATGTACGGGTTTGCTCGTACATGCCGAAAAACCGGTTTTTCGATTTTCGGGTTAACCGGTTTGCATTCCATAATTAAAACGATCAAAATTTAACGGTGTATATATATACTAGCGACTAGCGTGCAATGCTGATATTAAATAAACTACAGAATGTCTTTCTAAACAATGTTCACAGCTTTTTAGGGTTTCGTACCTCAAAAGGAAAAAATGGAACCCTTATAGGATCATTTTGTTGTCCATCTGCCTGTCCGTCTGTCTGTCTATTTATCTACCTATCTGTCTGTCAAGACTCTATATCTCGGGAACGCGAAGAGGTATTAAAATTGGAATTATGACCATAAATTCAAGTTGGCGGTTCCTTAAAGTTGTGAAAAAATGTGTAGCGACATCTATGGCGCCACATAAGAACTAAGAAGAAAATATGAAATCCTGCATCGCGCAATTACAGTTCTCCGCGCGATTTGAACATATACGACAGCCCGAAATCATCTATCGGGCAGTCGCCCACCAGACCATAACACCTGTCTGGTCGGAGAATCCTCCCTTTTCAATGGAGGTATGTGGGACTTTACTCTCTGTTCCCATACCTCCAAACTGGTGACCCCGACAAAGAACGTCAGCGCAGCCTTCGTGCAGCTACTACTTCGTGACGTCATCATCACTTCCTCAAGCTTTCGAGCAGCGAGCCATACAGCCAGCACCCACGGCTATAGAGGGTATCCTGACCACCATCATGCCTACCTGGTCATACCTGGTCATCAGCTTCAGCCTCATCAGCGACCTTGGCTTGGCACACCGCACCTTCGGCCAGTCTCATGAAGAGCTATGAAGAACCTCTCCTGGTCGACGCCAGCAGTCAAGCCCTACGTCGCACAGCACCGCTCCGACTCACTGGAGCCAGCAGCACTACTCCGACTCACTGGAGCCTGCAGCATCATCCCGACTCACTGGGACATCATCACCCCGACTCACTGGGGCATCATCACCCCGACTCACTGGGGCATCATCCCGACTCACTGGGACATCATCACCCCGACTCACTGGGGCATCACCGCAGACAGTTCCGACTCACCGAGAACTATGCGGCATCGGTTCCGACCCACTGGAACCAACCTATCATTGGCCTGGCACGCATCATGAAGCATCAAAGAACCATCGATCTCCGATCTCCGGAGGGGAGTGATGTAGCGACTTCTATGGCGCCACATAAGAACTACGAAGAAAATACGAAATCCTGCATCGCGCAATCACAGTTCTCCGCGCGATTTGAACATATACGACAGCCCGAAATCATCTGTCGGGCAGTCGCCCACCAGACCATAACACCTGTCCGGTCGGAGGATCCTTCCTTTTCAACGGAGGTTTGCGGGACTTTACTCTCTGCACCGCCTTCCTCCAAAAATGAAACTTCTATGTTATCGAATAAAAAGATTTGGCCGTTTATGTCGCAAAAAAACGTAGGTACATTTCGATACTCTCAAAGGAATCAAAATTCATAGGGTACTTCCCGTTGACCTAGAATCCTGAAATTTGGTACAAAGCAAGGTCTTATTGCACAGGTAAATCTGAAAACAGAAAAAAATTGTTGTTATTATTTTGATGATAAGGGGCTATGCATCTCCCGTAGTGTACGGGATGTAGTCACTGCGACCTAAAAGATCTATTGTGACTCGCCACCTTGTTAGAGTAACTCTTTTAACCCGGAAGCTTCCAGGAAATCTAGAATACTTCTAGCTTTTAGAGTTTTAATCTCCTCCGGGCGAATAATGTGTCGGCCCAGATGGACACTACGTTTGTGGAAAAGGGGCCCGCATTCACACAAAAGGTGCTTAGGCGTCTCCCTTCCTTGATTACAGTACCGGAAAACATCAGTGTCACTCAGTTTCATGTGAAATTGGTGCCTGTTTAGTTTGCTGTAGCCGGTTAAGGCGCGGGCTATCGCACAGATGTTCGTCCTGCTAAGCTCAAGAAGCTCGGCAGTTCGTTTTTGTAGTAGAGTCTATATGAGATTTGGCATGTAACAGTCCTGGTTGTACCTACCAGTGCTTTTTTGAATCGCTAAATAGGTTGCCCTGAGGGCTCTGCATGGCCTGATTCTTTGAGATACCACAGAAAAGTTCTGGTTCTATCTGATAATCTTGAGCCCCAGTCCTTGCAAGTTCTTCGGCTTTTTCGTTGCCATTGATTCCAGAATGACCTGGTATCCATCTCAGAATAAGTTTATTCTTTTGCCCCAGGTCATTCAGTTTGTTAACGCAGTCTTTTACCCGTTTCGAATTTATGGTATTCGAATTCAAGGCGTTAAGAGCTGCCTGGCTATCTGAGTAAATCAGAATTAATTGATTTATGTAGTTTCGTTGACGTTTGGTCTCCGCACATTCTATAATGACGTATACCTCCGCTTGGAATATGGTGGCATGTTTACCCAGATTCAAGCTTTTGCTGATTTTCGGGCTGATGCCAAATATCCATCCTACATTCTCATCGATTTTGGACCCGTCTGTATACCAGATCAGGCTTTCGGCCTTGCAAGTGATGAGGTTGCTTGACCAATCCTCTCTGCTCGGCAGATCCACTGTGTAATTCCTTGTAAAGTTACACTGTGGAAGCATGACGTCTGTTGTCATAGCTAATTGATCGTGTTCAAGTACTGATTCGTGTAGCGATCTCAGTGCTTGAGAGCGCCAGTTTACTTTGCCAGTGCTGTTTGTTCTATACATGCTCGCTTTCGCCTCATTCGCAATGAATAGATGAAGTGGCGGTCGGTTAAGCAGGGTATTTAGAGCAGCTCCTGGGGTTGTGGACATGGCCCCAGTTGATATGAGGCATGCAAGTCTCTGCAAACCATTAAGTTTGTTAATGACTGTCACTTGAGTTGTTTTCCTCCACCATACTACGCAGGCATACGTTATTATCGGCCTGACTATGGCGGTGTACAACCATAGGACGATCTTAGGGTTTAGGCCCCATTTCGTCCCTGCTAAGCGACAGCATATTCCTAAAGCTATTTTAGCCTTTTGGATCACATTGTTAATGTGAGTGTTCCAGGTCAGTCTCTGGTCGATAGTTACGCCCAGGTACTTGACTTCGCTGGAGAAAGGTATGAGAGTCCCCTTTACAGTGGGTGTTACAAGTTTGTACAACTTTCGCTACCTAGTAAAGGGGACTATTGTTGTTTTACTCGGGTAAACCGATAAATTGTTTTCTGTGCACCATGTGTTAATAATATTCAGAGATCTTTGTAGTATAGATGATACCGTGCTGTGACAGGGGCCGACAACACAAGCCACCACATCGTCAGCATAGCTATGTATACATCTAAGTCTCTTTTAGAGGCTTCAACCAGCAATTGGTCAACAACGAGTAGCCATAGAAGTGCCGATAAAACGCCTCCTTGTGGGCACCCTTTAGTTGTTTTGAAGCTCTTTGTAGTTCCGTGTAAGGTAACACTGATAATTCTGTTGAGGAGCATGAATTTGGTCCAACGAGTAAATGTTTCGTCAACCCCTTTCGCCTTCATTCCCTTAGAAAGGGCGTCTATGGTGACGTTGTCGAAAGCTCCTTCAATATCAGGGAAAGCACATAGGGCTGCCTGTTTATCTTCCAAAGCCCTTTCGATCCTGTCTGATAGTTCTAACAGAGCAGTTTCTGTAGATTTTCCTTTTTGGTAAGCATGTTGCTTCGGATGCAGAGGGTTATCCCTTAATGGTCCATCCCTGATGCATTCGTCAATAACCTTTTCCATACTCTTGAGTAGGAAGGAGGTAAGGTTTATTGGTCTGAAGGACTTTGGTTGAGAGTAGTCCTTCTTACCAGCCTTTGGAATAAAACAGACTTTAACCATAGTCCATTTCTCTGGTATATATCCCCAGGCATAGCTTGCTCTGAAGATTTTGATTAAAATAGGGATGAGTATAGTCTTCCCTTGCTACAGGAAAGCTGGGAAGATACTACTCGATCGAGAATCAGCCGTTATCGCGAACTAACGCTACCAGAGATCTCGGTATTCTTATCGACAATAAGCTCTCCTACGAATGTCATATCGATCATATCACCAAAAAAGCTGCCAAAGCCCTGGGATTCCTTACCCGTAATTCCAGTTCGTTTAAAAATATGAAAACCCTAAAAATACTTTACTTACGTCCGCAGTCACCTTGAATTATGCTGTTCAATCCGACCGGTTGGTACGAATACAACGGAGATTCACGAGGTACTTGGGGTACAAGTTCAAAATCCCTTATAAAAGTTACAATGAAAGATGCACTCGACTCCACTTGCTGCCCCTTGTAACTCGCAGAAATATATCTGATATTCGCTTTCTAATCAAAATGGTACGCTCTAATCTATAAAGATTGCCCTGAATTATTGTCAAAGCTATCCCTGAATGTCCCCCCTCGGCACCGTTGGATTAGAAATCTTCTTCACGCTCCTCATTCACGCACAGTCTACCGTAGTAACTCTTACTTGATTCGCGCAGCAAAAGCATTTAACAATTTAGTCAAAGAACACACCTCAGTTGATCTCTTTACAAGCAGCTTAGCATCCATAAATATTGTTATGTCCAAAAGCAATGTTTAATAATTTTATTACGTTATTGTCTTCTATTATTATCTTGCTACCAAACTTTGTATATCTCAATTACTTCCTAACTGTAACTTTCCACAATACTTCCATACTATATGTGGAGGCTTGTAAATGGCTCATCGTAATCTATTTTAATGTTTATCTTGTATTGTCTGCTGTAAGCCACCCAAATAAAATAAAATAAAAATAAAATAAGATATCATCAACACCTGCAGCTTTAATCGGCTTTAATGAGAGTCAATATATAGCTTATTCTACCTTGTTCGGTCTAAAATACGCCGCTCTTCTCCAGTCTTCATTTGAAGGCCTGGAGCGGCGGATATGAGGAGTATTTTGTACGATGATGTCTAGTGCCATCACCGAGCCAGGGAAATATATAGACGCCAGAAGTTTCAGGGTTTCTTCCGCTGATACAGTGAAGGCACCGTCTGGTTTTGTGGATTTATAGGCGATTTGGATAAGACTTTGTGAATTCTGGCTCCTTGAGGGTCTTTAGTAATCTCCTCGCAGAACTTCCTCCATGAAAGTCTTTTCGCCTTTCGGATTTCCTTGTTACAGGTAGTTAAAGCTTTCCGATACCGATCCCAGTCATCAGTCGATTTAGTCTTAGTAAACAACCTACGTGATTCTTCCCTTAAAACATCGAGCTTTTTGTTCTACCATGTCACTTTTCTATCCCTCACAGTTCTTAAAGGGCAGCTCTCTTGGTAAGAGGCTGTAATGGATTCAGTAACTTGAGCAACAGCATTATCCAATGTTTCAGGGGAGCGTATGGTTTTAGGGAAGTCTTGGAGTCTCTCCTGGAGCTTTCGTCTGTACAAGTCCCAGTCCGTGGCTTTCGCATCCCTAAAAGTGATGGTTTCGCAAATGTTGGATGTATTCAGTGCGAATTTAATAAGTCAATGATCAGACATAGATGGTTCATCACTGACATGTCAATTGGTTATCAGCCTAGCATTAACATAAGCTGCAATCAGGTCATCGCTGCACAGGCCTTGTATGCATAAGAAATCAATATTATTATTGAAAAGTATACACGCTCTTGGTTTGACTCCACCGATATGGTGTACGACCTTACCTGCAGAGCCCCGTCCAGACACCGCGTTAGTATTAGCCAGCCACGGTTTCTGAATAAGAGCAATGATGATGAAAAAAAAAAATTTCTAGTATGAATAATACTAGATAAAATCAATTTTACCGTCTGTCAGTCACTAGATAGTTGAAATTTTCACAAACTAAGTATTTCTGCTGCTGCTATAACAACATAAACCACTAAAAACCGTTTTTAGGGTTCCGTAGCTAATTGGCAAAAATCAACACGCATTTTTATTGAAAACTTCCTATTCAATTCACAAAGTATTTTATTTGTTTATTCCCAAAAGTGGGAACATCTTCTTTTAGGGTAAACCAGCCCTATGTTCCCCAGTCAGTAACGGGCCCCACTTGCCAAGACACGCATTTAAAATTTCAATAAAGTATATTTGTATGTTCATTAATACTTCTTCACAATCAAACGACTAAACGGATTTCGATCAAACTTGATATCATAATTTGGTTATTCGGAAGTGAAACGACAAGCGTTTGAAAGTTCGTTCAACAAATCAAACTTGACAATTAAGTATTGATATAATTGCCAAATGTGATTTTTTTAACAAACTTGTTTATTTGCCACATTCAGTTTGCAATAATCGTCATTTGAGACACCGGGCTGCAGTGCAGCTTTAGAGACCGGTTGCAATGTAAAACACAGCAGCGATTCAACTTCTAAAACTTTAGGATTTTTTGAATATCTATAGCAATACTATTATAAATGGAAAAGTAACTTTGTCTGTCTATTACCTCTTCACGTCTAAACAGCTGAACAGATTTGCATGAAACTACAACACAAGTAGACTATATCCTGGATCAGGAGTCTAAATCTATTCAGCCGTTAACAAGTAGGTTATAACAGATAAAAAAAAAAGTGAAGAGGTAACAAACAGATAGACATATGGACAGATAGAGCATCCGCTTTCACATTTACAATACCAGTATGGATATGTTAATGACAATGATGATATTTTTTTATATTTGAATATAATAATGACTCTCTGCATGTATTGGTTTTTGTAATAAAATAAATAAATAAATGTTACCGTGTCGCCGACAATATATTAAAATACTGGTAGTAACTAGTCCTCTCGTACTTCAGTGGCACTCCCCATAAATTAAAATCATGTCGGAGTACTCCGCAGCTATGTTATTGTAACCAGGCAATACTAAATGATAATACTAAAAGAAAACATGCTTGCAATACAAAACTTTTCAAATAAAAATAGTAACGTCACTGACTTTTTTTAGCAATATACCACAACATAAAATAGTAATAAAAAAAAAGAGTACAATACAGTTGCAGTGACTGTGCCACCTCGTGTACTGAGTAACTGTTGAACCATTTCATTTGCAAGTTAGTGGGTAAGTAGTGAATTGTAGGAGGTAGGATCAGTGAGAATGCAAGTCATTTGGAAACCATTTGTATGAGCAACAAGTTTATAAAAAGATTAGCTGTGCCCGCGACTTCGTTCGCGTGGACTACAGGATTTTGAAATTATTTTTTTTTGCTAAAATAAAAGTAGCCTGTGTTAGTTAAGTTACTCCTTATTACATCAGCTACCTGCCAAAAAAAGTCCCGTCAAAATCGGTTCAGCCATTTCAGAGATTAGCCGGAATAAACAGACAAAAATTGTAAAAAATGTTATTTTGGTATACATATCATATAGTATCATATATATATGATACATAATATGCATGTAGTGAAAAGCGGTTATTTCAATATTACAAACAGACACTGCCATTTTATTTATATGTATAGATGAAGAATAGCTTGATTTATATAATAGTGATCCACGCGCTCCTCAAAGATGTCAGCAAACCGTAGTGGCCCAGCAGGGACGACGCCCGCTAGCACCGCGAGGAGTTCCTGACAAGGGAACCCGTAGTCCTAGAACGCGAAGAGCAACTGAAGGACACAGGTGTGGTTTTAGTCAATAACAATCTGACACGCCCTCTCGCTCCACCCAGAGCGGGAAAAGCCATTGGATGATTTCCACACTTATCAAAAAAAGGGTAGAGTGGGGAAAGTCGGACAGCGAGCTCCCCTTGCTCGCCGTCCGCAAACCCGGGGGTAGTACTCCTACGCTACCCAACTCAAGTAAAGTTGAGTTGAGTAGAGTACGCAAAGAAGAGTATGATAGAGTACCAGTTGACGGGAGCGAGGCCGCGGGCAAAAGCTAGTATTAGATAAAATAAATCTCAGTCCTTAAAACAAATCTATTTCTATGTTTCAGACATCGTCGTCGCCACAAACACACAACTAGAGTTTTACAACAATGATGGTACACGGACGCACACACTAGATATACCATCGGTTGGTTGGATCATTTCAGTAACATACGATCCTGTGCACTACAGGGTGCTGTTTAGCGACGAACACGGCTTGACCACGTTTATATACAGCTTAGACGTATCAACCGAGACTGTACAACGTTTAGTTACAACAACGAACTACTCGGTGAGGGTCGTCTACGACCCCGTCACACAAGCTCTCTATTGGAAGGACCGTTCTAGTATATGCAGGTTTTCATTAAGTCCTGGATCTTCTAACCAAGCTGATGGAAATGTTTTAGTTAGCTTGGATCACTATTGCCGTGATCTCGCCGTGGACAGCTGTGGAGGGTACGTTACTAGTGAGTAGTACCCGCATACGGGCCACGAAAAAACGCCGACACAAAAAAACGCCTCCACAAAAATACGCCGCCTCAAAAAGAAGCTTGAAACGGCTTTGTTTTTGTGGCTCCTGTGCGGGGACACTAACGAGAAGATCGGAAAACTTGTTTTTTGTATTGAGAACAGTTTTCATTTGTTTCATGAAATAATCAAATAACATACTCAATCTTATTTGCACTTATCTACACTTCATCATTCATCATCATCATCATTTCAGCCGATACACGTCGACTGTTGGATATAGGCCTCCCCAAAGCGTCGCCACATCGAACGTTCCTGTGCGTCCCGCATCCATCGGTTTCCCGCTACCTTCACCAGTTCATCGGTCCACCTTGTAGGAGGCCTTTTAACGCTGCGTCTTCCGGTACGCGGTCGCCACTCCAAAACCTTTCGGCCCCAACGGCCATCTGTTCTGCGAGCAATGTGCCCTGCCCATTGCCACTTAAGTTTGGCAATTCTTTGTGCTATGTCGGCAACCTTAGTTTTCCTGCGGATATCTTCATTTTTTATTCGATCACGCAAGGAAACCCATAGTCCGTTCCATTGTTCTTTGTGTGACTTTAAGCCTTCTGATGAGGCCCATTGTGAGCGACCACGTTTTGGAGCCATATGTCATCACTGGCAACACGCACTGGTTAAAGACTTTCGTATTGAGACACTGTGGTATGTTGGACGAGAAGATACCGCGTAGCTTCCCGAACGCTGCCCAACTGAGTTGGATTCGACGGTTGACCGCTTTCTCGAAGTTAGACCTACCCAAGTGGACTGTCTGTCCGAGGTAGACGTAATCGTCAACAACTTCGAGTGTAGAGTCTCCAACCTTGATAGGAGTGGGCGCTACATGGTTGTTAATCATGATTTTGGTTTTATCCATGTTCATTTTAAGACCCATTCTTAGAGAAGCTCTACTTATAATATTATAAATGTGAAAGTAACTGTCTGTCTACCTGTTACACTTTCACGGTTAAATTACTAAACCGATTTTGACGAAATTTGTTACGGAGATAGCTTCAAACTCAAGGATGGACATGGGCTACTTTTTATCCGCCTTCGACTTCGTGTCCACTATAAACAACGTTCACGCGAACGAAGCCGCTGGCAGAAGCTAGTAATATCATAAAATCATAAAAGTGAAGTGTAAGTTAGTTTGAATGCACTAATCTCAGGAAGCACGGGTCCGAACAGAAAAATTCTTTATCAGTTGGATAGCCCATTTAATTTATTCAGATATTATATTTTTTCTATGTAGGAGTTAATCTCTGAAAATACAAGTCCGATTGCTGCACCATTCGACAGTAAAGGCCAGTAATAAAAAAAATGTTACAGTATTGCACAAAGTTTAACAGATAAACATGTCGACTGGTAACCGATCACTTCGCGGACTGACAGGCAGATAGTGGTGTGTGGAAGGTGATGCGCTTGGATTGTTAGGGAAGTGTTGACAATGGCGTCTCTCTCAGCGCGTCTGGTTAAATGTAAAAATAACTATGTCTGTCTATTACGCTTTCACGCTTTAACTACTGAACTGATTTTGATGACATTTGGAACAGAGTAAGCTTAAAACCCAACAAAAGATATACGTCCGCAATAACCGACATTTATCTAGACGAAGTCGCGGGAAAAAGCTAGTTAAGAAAAGATTATTAAATTTTTCAAGATTATAAAATTAAATTGTACTTGAAACTAATGTATCTATTTATGTTCCGCTATGTTTGCCCTTGTGTGTAGGTTTATGACTCAGCTGAAATCCTCTTGAATTTTGTTAATATTGATGGATGTTTACAAATTACAGGTATATTTACTGGATCACAGACGAAGAGATAGAGAGGGCTCGGTTAGATGGCTCCGAGAGAGAAGTTTTAATAGCCGGCACTGTTAATTTGCGACTAAGCTTGGCCATCGATCAACAAACACAAAAAATTTACTGGACTGAGAAAACACATAGAAGTGATGATCACGTGTCTATTGAAAGTGCAAACTTTAATGGAAAGAACAGAACAACACTATATACTGTAAGAAACACTGGTTATGCATTTTCATTGGCCGTGTCAAAAGACTTTATATACTGGCAGAACTATGATGAACAGGGAATTTGGCGATTACCGAAGTATTCAACACAAACTGTGGCAACAAAACTAACCTCAACGTCTAGCTCAGACTATTGGTCTTGTCAACGTATAGCAGCCAACTACACGATAAAGGAACAAATTCAGGGGATAAACAGCTGCGATGCTCTCCAGGGTCTGATTCCGCATGACTCGAAGAGTGAGTCTCCAGCACCAGTCTGTCAGAACTACTGCATTCAAGGAGAGTGTAGCGTCAGTGCTGAGGGACAACCTACATGCAGGTAAAACGTGTTCATCGCACAGATATTCGGGGTCAGCTCACGATGCTTGAAGAAAGCGAAGCCGCGTGGTTTATTCAGATCGGTAAGTCGAGTCGAGTCGAGTCTTTGAGGCGTGGCTGGAAAGACCTCACGGCGTCCTTACCTTCCGCATGACGCAGGTACTCACCGGACATGGTTCGTTCGGGAGTTTCCTGCACTCGATTCATGCGGAAGTGACGCCCGGGTGTCGCCACTGTGTGGAACGCCCGGAGGACACGGTGGAGCACACAGTCGAGGTGTGCCCTGCTTGGGCGGAGCATCGCCGTGACCTCGTGGGGGCGATCGGCGGCGGAGACCTCTCGCGCCAGGCCTTGGTTGAGGCCATGGTCCGGAGCGAGGAGGAGTGGCAGGCGGTCGCCGACTTCTGCGAAGCAGTAATGCTCGCAAAGGAGGAGGCCGAACGCATCAGGCAACGGCGTTATCGCCGCCACCGTCGCCGGGATTCTGATCCCGATTTCCGGCCACCGTAGGCGCGGGCTTGCGGACAGTGAGCAATGGGTAGCTCGCTGTCCGGCCGTCCGGTAACTGTCCGGACCAAGCCCAAGTCGTCGACGGCGCGCACTGTTCCCGCGCGCCTCAAGGAGTTGTCAGCAACAGCAGGGACCCAGCCGGGTCGAAGCCTACTGGGGCCAGGGTTATCCGAAAGGGCGCTCGAGCCCCGGTATGAAGGCTAGAAGGAACGGGGTGGGTCTTTTAGTCAGTAAGAGTCTGACACTATCTCCCGCTCCGCCCAAGGGCGGGGGATGTCAATGCATGATATTTTCCCACCATAAAAAAAAAAAAAGGTTTATTCAGATTCTCTTATATGATACGTATATGTTGTTGTGTACTAACTCTAATAATTATAATTCGCGCAGCATCACTTCGCGTCTCGGTGTGAGCTGACCCTAACGTTTTTCACTGACGACAAGTTAAGCGACGCCTACATATGTTACATGTCTAACGGTAATAGATCCTCAAGCATCCACGTCCTCACCAGCTTCGAAATATAAAGTTAGAATTCTTGGAACAGTGACTCGCGCCTATAACACACAATATTTTCGTGGGCTTGCGGACGACGAGCATTGCTTAGCTCGTCGTCTGACCGTCCAGTAGTCGACCGGACCGAGCCCAAGTCATCGACGGCGCGTATTGTTCCACGCGCGCCTCAAGGAGATGTCAGCAAACCGTAGAGGCCCAGCAGGGTCGAAGCCTACTGGGGCCATGGGTTCGCTTCTGAAAGGAAAACCCGGCCCTGGAATAAAAGTCAACGAAGAAATGTACGAGTGAGTTTTAATCAGTAATATCTGACACGCCCTCGCGCTCCGCCTTGGAGCGGGAGATGTCATTGGATGATTTCTCACCCAAAAATAAATTGAACACATAATAATTTCGATGTTTAATGTATCTTGTGAACTGTGGGACAGAGACTTGATTCATTAAAACCCAAGCGAACTCAACTTTTACTACAGGATCAGCTCTTTTCTACGAATACAGTTTATGTAAGAAAAAGCTGATTATTTTTAGGGATTTTAGGGTTAATAATTAAGTCAACAAAAAATAGGTTAATTTTCATGAGTACTTGCAACCCCTGAAATATATACTAAAGTTCCTTATTGTTGATCGAATTCATGAACATTCTATTTGATTGTAAATCATTTTTAGTGCGCGTTGCGAAATGATTAGCTATAGCACTGTGACAGACGCGCAGTGGCCGCGCACCTCGTTAGCGTGTTACAACTAGTCACAATATCTGTTGGTCTACTGAGTAACGCTGTTTCTTATCTTCATTATTTCAGTTGTAAAGCCGAATACTCCGGGGAGAGGTGCGACGAACTAAAGGTGTGCCATGAATATTGTCTACACAGAGGTGTTTGTTCTTTGAATGTGGACAATAAGCGAGTCTGCCAGTGCACAGCAGGTTACGACGGTGAAAGATGCGAAGTGTCCATCTGTAAAGACTATTGTTTCCGAGGAAACTGTAGTGTCGGTGCTGAGGGCCAACCTCAATGCAGGTAAATATATACAGTGTTACCCATGGAGTTCGTTGTATAGATAATACACTTTTATAACTAACTAGCGGACCTAACAGATGTCAGCCCGCCCGATTCCATTGTTACCCAAACTCTATAAACATTAAACTAAAGCTACTATAGATATGTATATATACCGGAGTTCTGAAACGCAAGAATAATAAAGAACATACGAGTGGGTTTTAGTCAGTTAAAGTGTAACACGCCCTCCCGCTCTGCCCAAGAGCGAGATAAGTCATTGGATGATTTCTCGCCTAAAAAATCTCTTGTTCAGCAGGTCTGCTGGAAGTTTCTTTTGAAATAAGCAGAACCTTCGAACAAATGTTTATAATGATTTGATTTGTCTTTCTTTTGTTAGAAGTGTATGAAGTAAAAAGAAATCAGTCGAATTGTATAAAGGAATTCAATATCCATAGAGCAGTGGCGGCCGAGGGGTAACGGCCTCTACAGTTTACAAGTTGTAGGTCACGGGTTCGAACCTGGCCAGACGCATTACTTTGTTTAATTTAATTCATCACTACTGCTCTCAAAACGGTGAAGGAAAACATCGTGACGAAACCGGCATGTCCTAGAACCAAAAATTCGAATACATGTGACATTCACCAGTGGGATTATTTAAAAGGCTAATGATGATGATGATGACTTCAATATTCTACTCAAGTAAAATAAAATTATAAATGTAAAGAGAATGCCTGCCCGCTATCATCCTACTGGAGGGCAGAGGCCTCTTCTCACACAGAGAAGGGAGCAGCATTCATCAGCACACTTGCTGATAGTGAGTTGTAGACCGAGTCCCCTCACCGACGTCAGTGTGGTCCAAGATATACTTATAGAGCACCTGAAACAGCGCAGTGGTCGCGCATCTCATGCATCTGTTACAGCTACTCACAAATACTAATTGTTAGTTTTCTTGATTATAGAGTAACTCTTTTATATCTTCGGTATTTCAGCTGTATGCCAGGTTACTCCGGGGAAAGATGCGAAGAAAACGCGTGCCATAAGCACTGTTTAAACAGCGGTGTCTGCACCTTAAACGAAGAAGACGTGCCGGCCTGCCAGTGCACAGCAGGTTACGAAGGTGGAAGATGCGAGCTTCCTGCCTATCAGGACAACAGGTAAAACTTGTTCTTCTCTCTGTACACTAGTTATATCGAGCGCCCTGCGCTGGACGCTGATCGTGCACTCGGCAGATGCAACGAGATTTGTCAAAGAAAAAGTAAAAATAACATAATTCTAAAGTTTGCCGTATATAACGTTCGTTCACTCGTAGTGGGTGTTACAATTTTATATTAGATAAAATTGTGCGTTCAATGAAAGTGTTGGCTGACTAGCTAAACGGAACTAACTAGTGACACAGTCGTCTGTTATTCAAATAATAATTTCATGTCGTCACGTTCCGAGTGTCTCGCTGGTCTAGTAATCAGAAGCTCTACCTCTAAACATGAGGTTGTGGGCTCGGTACCCGGGTCATGCATATTATATTTATGAATTTTAGTACGTGAAACTTGTCAGTAGCAGCTCGAAGCCTTTTTTTTTTTATGGTGGGAAAAAATCATGCATTGACATCCCCCGCTCTTGGGCGGAGCGGGAGATAGTGTCAGACTCTTACTGACTAAAAGACCCACCCCGTTCCTTCTAGCCTTCATACCGGGGCTCGAGCGCCCTTTCGGATAACCCTGGCCCCAGTAGGCTTCGTCCCGGCTGGGGCCCTGCTGTTGCTGACAACTCCTTCAGGCGCGCGGGAACAGCGCGCACCGTCGACGACTTGGGCTTGGTCCGGACAGTTACCGGACGGCCGGACAGCAAGCTACCCATTGCTCACTGTCCGCAAGCCCGCGCCTACGGTGCCTGGAAATCGGGATCGGAATCCCGGCGGCGGCGAGAGCGCCATTGCCTGATGCGGTCGGCCTCCTCCTTAGCGAGCATTACTGCTTCGCACAAGTCGGCGACCGCCTGCCACTCCTCCTCGCTCCGGACCATGGCCTCAACCAAGGCCCGGCGCGAGAGGTCTCCGCCACCGATCGCCCCCACGAGGGCACGGCGATGCTCCGCCCAAGCAGGGCACACCTCGACTGTGTGCTCCACCGTGTCCTCCGGGAGCAGCTCGAAGCCTGGGCTCATTCAAAACCGTAGGGGCCCAGCAGGGTCGACGCCGCTAGGGCCGCGGAAATTATTGGCAAAGGCAACTGACGGACACTGGTGGCTTTTAGTCAGTAAAGGTCTGACACACTCTTTCGTTCTACTTCAAAGCGAAAGAAGCTAGTTGATGATTTAACTCGTTAAAGTAATATAAATGCAATTGGTAACAATTTGATATTGAGAGCGCCATTGCAGTAGTTATGACCAGCCACTGATGTGCGTTTGACAGTACATTTTACAATTCTTTTATTAATTTTTGTCAAAAAGTTTTAATACTATAATTAATTATAAACTATAGTTACCTTGTACTGGAGTGTCTGTTTATTATGTTACTATTTCGGACATTTTCATTGTTTCAGCTGTGATGCCGGTAACTCTGGGGACGGGACAGTCAACGCATGCCATCAGTTCTGTCTGAACGATGGCGCTTGTTCGCTGAATGAGGCGGATGTGCCAGTCTGCGAGTGCACAGCTGATTACGCGGGAGAAAGATGTGACATTCCCGCCTTCATAGCCAAATGGGTGTTACACGCATACAAAAGTAAGGAAGTTTTTTCGGTAAAAACTTGTTTTTAATAATAAACAATTTAATCCGAGTTTTTCCTGTAGTGTAGTGACAACGTCGGTGCCAGTGACTCAGGCCTATGTTCCATGGACCTGAGACACTTGCCATAACAACAGAAGAAAAGGTTTTCTCGAACCTTAATAATCGTCTCATTACATCGTGCCGGTTTTTATCCATAGGAAATGACCAATTTGGAACCGTGCACTAGCTTCTGACATTTTATAAGTGCCTATGTAGGCCTATGTGAAATAAAAATCTTTTGACTTTTTGACATCATTGTGTCTCTTTCTAGATGTGCCGCCGGTTACTGTGAGCGACGTCAAGTCGACGTGTGCTTCAACGGTTTTCTGAACAACGGAGCTTGTTCAAAACGAGCGCGAAATGTGCAGCAGTCGAAGAGTGCGCGTTCATCTCTACAAATCCAAGAACATGAGTTTAATGTAGTTAAAGTAGTTTTTAAGTCATATTTGATATTTTTGTTTTTTTTTTTACATTTTCTTTCCTTCAACCTTTAAACTTTATATTTACAACCCGAGCGCATTAACACGGCTCCTGGCTCGAAAACAGTTGCCACATTGAATAATCGAAAATAGTTTGTATCGTCACGTTTAAAGCATCTTGAATTCGTAAAGTAGTGTCATGAGAAACTACTCGGCGCAAAATAAATGTTGTTAATCAAAAAACTAAAATAAAATTCAATGCACTGAATATTTCAAACGTCACTTATCAGGTGCCATGTTAATGCGCGCGGGTTGTAGGTAATAACTAGTTTGTATTTTAGTTTTACGTTATCTTAGTTTCAATACTCAAAGCTCCTCCTGTCGCCGACCTACTGATGCATGGAGCTCACGAATCTAAGACTTTGGTTCTTTATAAATTGTGTATTCGTGTGCGCTTGTTCAGTTGAGGCTCCTCAATAAATAAGTAAATCGTTAGCTAAGTACCCTTATCTCTAATACCTATTAGTTGTCATTGTAAACTATCTTTCTTAGTACAATTTCATGCTCCAAAAACATGTCATTCTAAACGTATTTAATACTAATGGACGCACCATCACACGAAGCTTCTTGCCTGTTGCGTACAATAACATTGCTATAGATGTTTATTAGATTCAGTTTATTGCGTTCAATGACAAAATTCGAAATTTCTCATTCTATAAAATTATTTTTCATAAAGTCAATTGTGTTAACCTGCAGCAGGACTTAGACCGTTTCTCTAACTACTGCTCTTCCAATAAGCTTAACTTTAGCCTTCCAAAGCGTCATGTCATGACGTTACCAAAACGAAAAATATTACCGAGTTCGACTATCGTCTTGTTATTTTGTGTATTAGTACTCGTAAAGTTAGTTTTCTCCGCAATCTTGATGTTCTGCTAGATTCGAAGCTCCATCTGGATGTTCAAATAGAAAAGATTGTTAACAAGCCCCACCACATGTTTAGTTTTGTTATGAGACCTTCCCGGGGTGTCCGTCAACCTTCCGCCTTATTGCACTTATACTAAAACTAATAAGTTATATATATAACTTATTAGTGATAGTATATGCAAAACCCGAAACACGTGTCTAGTATTTTCGTGCAAAGAATCTATGTACAAAATTTCATAACTGTATCATGAAAAATCACAAAGTTGTAAGCTTGTTATTTCAGCAAAAATACATAGTCATCGGGCTATACAGACAACTAAAGGGTTCTATTGCACTTGCAGCCAGCTTTTTCTAATGCTCGCTATGACCTGCCGTGACATAGTGTCAGTGGTGTCCAACTTATGACCGTTTTAAATATTTTTGGGAAAAATATAACATGATGTAAAAACTATTGGAATCCATTCAGTTACTGATTCGAACAAACTATATTCGGGTTTCGCACAAACTAAAAATAATGTAGTATTCGTCAATAATATCAATAATGAGTGCACCGTTAGAGTGTGCAGTACCTACGTGGAACCCGAGACTACGTCAAATATAATGAACTAGCACGACGTAAATACCTTCGCGATATCTATTTTAGATGTTACCGGAAAAAAAACTTGCTTCTAAAAAGGTATGATTTTTTACCTTAAAGTCGAAATGGAAACTCCTGGAAGTTTTACCTCTGTTGTACGTGAGCCGCCATCATCTTGATTGTCCAGACTCCTAAGAGTGTGTTCGCTGGTTCCTCGAACAGCTCATGTACGTGAGGTACGCACTCGACGTCTGTTTGCTACTAGCCTCTGTAAATACAACGCTGGCTCGCGTTCACCACTTCATCGTATGTTTGATACATATAAGAATGAGTTCGTTTCAATCCACATTCGTCATCTTAGTAAAAAGGCATTTAGGAAGCAAACCCAAGCAACCCTAAAGGAACCGCCGATCTCTATGTAATAACGTGGGCTTTAATGATGTACGCACATGAATTGACTTTTTTATATATATTTTAAAATTCAGAGATTAGTTCCAGAACAATGAGCAGTTTTGTATAAGTATTATAACTGTGTACTAGCTAGTTTTTAATACTCGGAATTTTAATCTGTGGAGAACGTAGTGGCTAGCATAATTGTTTTAAAATGTAATAATTATTTAAGATATTTTGACTATTATCTTATTGTGCTACTGTTAAAATACATCGGCCTAAGTCTGTGTACTAGTCCGAGCTGTGACCTGTAAGGTAGGTATCGTCAGGTGGCTGACCAACTGAGGAGCAAGTGTCGCCAGGGCGTCACGCTCACAGTTCTCGTCCTGAGGGAGACGCGCGAACAGATCGCCTTGCAAATGATTGCTCGTCACACGGGCAAGTGCGTCTTTAACACTCTGTATTCATTATTTTATCTTTGGGCATCAGTCTACAGTTCTCTACTAATATTTTTGCTTTTGTATTTTCTTAAATAAATTTTTTAAATAAAAATCATAATTAAATAATACTTACATGCATTTTTATATTAAACCTTCTAGTTTACCTTATTTTTCAGTTTTGGATAGATAGACACATGAGACGTAAAACTACGTCAAATCTACATCACAATTAGATAGTGATGGATAGATGAATTAAAATTTTGCGAATAATTGTAACAACCATTATAATTCACTCGAAAAAATCTAACCTAAAATTCTGATCAATATAATAATATAATATAATATTCCACAACTATCACACAGCGCCGTCTAGTCCCAAGCTAAGCAGAGCTAGTGTTATGGGTGCTAGACAACTGATAAACATACTTATATATTTCTAAATACATACATATTATAGACTAGCTTTTGCCCGCGGCTTCGCTCGCGTTAAATTCGGGATAACACGGTTCCCCTTTCTGTGGGGGGTTAGTGAACTCCCCTTAGCGAACTCCACTGCGGGTGACGTAACCTACGACAAACTTATTATTTGCAGTTGGTACAGTAATCGGGTCTAGGGATCGAATCACAAAATTAAGTTTGTTTTTTATTGTTTATATTTTTCCGAGATAAAAAGTACCCAATGTGGTGCCCAGGATATTAAAGAATAATTATACCAAGTTTCATCGTAATCGAACCGGTAGTTTTTGCTGGTGCCTGAACAAACAGACAGTCAAAAATTTTTTTAATCACAATTTTGGGTTCGGTGTCGGTCTAGTAACACCTCCTGCCATTTATTTTTATGATATTTTCAATGTAAAGAATTTTCACTTCTACAGATTTATTATAAGTATAGATATAGAAGATAAATTACACAGAGACAGAACAAATGATCGTGCTCATCACACAAACATTTGTCCTGGGTGGGAATCGAACCCACGACCTCCGGCATAGCAGTCAGGGTCACTAACCACTAGACCAACAGGCCTGTCGAAATAATAAAGAATCTTATTTAAATAACGAGGAATTTATAAGTCACACCACACAGAAAATGAGATGGATTCTTATAAACTAAATCGCCTCTTACATGGCGCAACTGAATTATTATACTTAATCCAAAAGCGAGCGAAGCGAGCTCGGAATTGCAGGGCACTCCGACACGGAGTGTTTTTTTTATTTCCACCCTGAAAGTGACTTACTGGCTTAAAAGATAACTAGTGGTTAAGATAAGATCTGTTTGGGACAGAGTAGTTCCTGAACTGTACACTATAATATTTGTATGCTTAGATAGGTGTTAGGTAGCGAGTGTGACCTACATGCGAAATACTTCACATAGTAAAAATCAAAGTTTATTTATAACTACTGTCGTACTATTACCGGCACGGATCTTGAGCGCTGGCTTCAAGTTGCGCAGAAGTCAAATACTCGGTCTCTTTAGTGGTGCGAAGTGAGACGCGGGGGCGGGGAGCGTCAGTGATTGACTCGCCGCTCCATCGTGTCATAGACGTAACACGTAATTCTTTCCCTGCGTTTGCTGCATGTATCTAACAACGACGACGATTGGCTTGCCAATGTATGGATTGCGCAAAGCGATCCCGACTCTGACGCCGAGCGCTCAAGATCCTTGCCGGTATTTGTACAACGTAAAGAGTGATGATTCTCACATGTACGTATGTTCCGCGTGTTGGTAAGTTGCACAATAAGTTTGAGTGGCAATATTTGTGGTGACAAGCGAACGTATTGATTCACATTGTCGTTCAAAAATAAAGGGGTACGTAGACCGTACGGTATCATTCGATTGCTTGTTAATTGTGGCTGACTTAGTCATTTAGAAGGAAAAGTAGATCTTTGGAGGTGAATAATGCTATAAATTAAAAAGAAATCTGTTTGACTAGCACCCATAACTTATATTACTACAAGATTTGTAACTTGACGGTCTTTAATAGAAATATTTCAATGTCAGTAATATTGCCACACCTACAGTATTCGTGTGTTAGTTTTTTGGTGTAAAATATAGCTTACTAGCTTTTTCCCGCGGCTTTGCCTGCAGACATAACATATAGACTACGTCACTCGGGAATAAAGCAGCTTTCTATCGCTGAAAACATTTTCTGGGCATCATCACTGACGCCTCCACGCGCCTCACTCTCCAACACAATCATCACTGATTTTCATCTGAAAGATACGATTCTGACTTAAATATTTATCGATCGAATTGCTATTACCTATACTATATGTATATTATATATATGTCGTTTTTAGAACCATGACACAATCTGGTATTTTTGTAGTTAGGAAATCATTCAGTGCTTTCTTCTGCTCTAGACTCCTGTCAAACTTTTATAGACTAAAACTTACTCCTATGTACCTTCTTCTTCCACCCCAGGTTTTCCTTACTGAAACGAACCCATGACCCCAGTAGTCTTCGCCCCTACTGGGCCCGTACAGTTTTGCTGACATCTCTTTGTGGTGCGCGTGGAACTCTTCATGCCGTCGACGTCTCGGGCTCGGTGTGGACGGTTACCGGACGGCCGGATGGTGAGCAACCCATTGCTACAGTAACTGGAAATCGGGGTCGGGATCTCGGGGGCTAGGGCTCGTAAGTCCGTCCCCTCCACGTGCAGCCTCCTCCATCCCTAGCATTACTGCTTTGTAGAAGGAGCCGACCGCCTGCCATGCCATTCCTCCTCGCTCCTGACCATGACCTGTATCAGTTCCCGGCGCGAGAGTTTGTGGACGCCGGTCGCCCTCACGAGGACACGGTGATGCTCCACCCAAGTGGCACACTTACACTGTATGCTCCACTGTGTCCTTCGGGCGTTTCATACAATGGTGACACTCAAGCGTTTCTTCCATACGAATTCAGTGCAGGAACATACCGAACTTACCATGTCCAGTGAGGACCTGCGGCACGCGGAAGGTGAGGACACTGTGACGTCTTTCCAGCCAGTCCTCAAAGAAGAGACTTACCGTCATGATTATGGCGTGCCCAATGACGCAACCTAGGTGGGACAAGGACTTATAGAAAAAAGTTTTTTTTACATTTACTTTACTATCTGTTATTAACTGCAATTCGATTGTGTTGTTTGTGTTTCGGCAATGTTAATGATTTCGACTCATTGAAACTGCGTGATTGTTGCGCTTCAACTTGATGATGAAAACTTTTTTTAAAATTACATGTTTAGGTCAAGACCATCATTGATGTGCTCAAACGGATCAATCTGACGATCAGGGTAATCATAGTAGGCTGGTTTAGAATAACCCATTGTCTCACGAGAGGGAGCAGTGACATCACTTACAGATGTCATGACGTTAATAATGTCTTCAACTTTACTATCAGCAGTTGTCACTGTATCAGTAGTCACTTCTTTGTTTAGATCTTTAGTGTTAGTGATATCCATAACGCTGTTTGTAACTTGAGATGCAGTTGTGTCTTCAATAACTGTTGCATTGGTTGCATCGCTACTGATCGTGTTTGGTTTAAAATATGTGTTATCATTTACTGTAGTTTCAATGTTAGTTGCATAACTACTTGTAATAGCCACATTAGTATTATTCTTGTATGCTTTACTTCCTATATCACGCATTTGCTTCAAATCTTTCAATTCGTTTTCTAGAGCGCTGATTCTTTTAATAATATAATCGTTAAAAGCTTTAGTATCGTTGCCGGAACGTCTTGCTGAATACCTTTTTGGGGACCGAGTCACCCGCGTCCGTAGGAGAATACCCAAAGTAAGACCCTACACGTAGTCTTGCTGAATACCTTTTTGGGGACCGAGTCACCCGCGTCCGTAGGAGAATACCCAAAGTAAGACCCTACACGTAGTCCCCGGGTGGTGCTAATCAGGTGACACTAACTGGTGGTAGGTTTCGACCGTTGGCTTGCGACCACCCACTGAGCAAAGACGTACCGCCAAGTGGCCTGGCCGTGTCCGGAACACGGATATGATAAGATGCTCAGTGTAGCCAGTCTAGAGGAGTTGGGTCGAAATGGCTGTTCTAACGCAAGCAGACCAACCTGGCTCGTACTGATATGGATGTATCGGGGGACTGGTCGCGGAGGGTAGCGGGATCCGAGGCACGGTGCACCGCTGGCCGACCGCAGATAGTTGGGGGCCCAAGTAATGTGCTAGCCACACATGAAAGGCTGCCCCGCCATCTGTCGAAAAATCCCGGAATGCGCCATCGTGCTGGTTGGCGACCAGATGAGAGGGCCCGATGGACATTCTCGGGGGGGCTCGGGCGTCCCCGCAGTCTCCAGACTAGTCCCCTAATGATGTCGTCCTTTCAGTGCGTGCCTGAAGGTTAGCAGCGTGGCTCCCCATTTCACTTCCTTCTCCTCTCCTCCATTCACTCTCAAATTATGAAAAGGAATAGAAAGAGTAAAGTTAAACAGCGGCTGCACTCCCTCTCTCACAAAGTGCACCTCTCAAATATACGAGGTCTGCACTCTAATCTCGTTGCCGTCCATCACCACCTGGAGACTGAAAAACCAGCTCTACTATTCCTTACGGAGACGCAGATCAGAGGTCCGTCCGACGTGTCGTATCTTTCATACCCAGGGTTTACCTTGGAGCACAACTTCAAACCACACGCGGGCATATGTATGTATGCCCGGGACGACATCTGCTATCGGCGTCTCCGCAATCTTGAAGACTCCAGGTTCTCAACGCTTTGGGCTTTGGTCGACACAGGCCTAGATAAAATAATCTACGCTTGTGTTTACCGCGCGCATAGTGGAGATCATGAGACGTCCGGGCTTACACAGCATCTGAGTGAGGCGGCAGATGCGGCTCAGCAGCGGTACCCTTCCGCCCAATTGGTGTTACTGGGGGACTTTAATGCGCACCACCAAGAGTGACTTTTCCCATACCAGTGCACAGATCATTCTGGTCGTGAGATGCGGAAGCTAGCGCTGGAATTGAATCTCACCCAGCTGGTCCAGGGGGCAACGAGGGTACCTGATGTGGATTCGCACACAGCCAATTGCTTGGACCTTCTGCTGACCACAGATCCAGACCGCTACTCAGTGTCGATATCTTCGCCTTTAGGCAGTTCTGACCACTGTCTGGATGCATCGTCGTGCGCTGATGCCGTAACGGATGTGTTGCGACGGGGAATGGAGTATTACATCCCATTCTCTGACGTAGCAATGTCGGATCGAGCTCGACCTTGGTTTGGCGCCGAGTGTTCTCGCGCCGACGCGAAAAAACATGCGGCATACCAAGCTTGGGCCGATGCTCGTATGCGCAAGGCCAGCGACGTGACTCTTAAGAAGAAGGCCTTTAACAGGGCTGCCAAGTCCTGAAAAAAGGTGTTGAGAAAGTCTCGGTTCGACCACATTAGCCGAATAGGGAACAAACTTGCTTCATACCCCGCTGGTAGTAAAGCGTTTTGGTCCCTGGCAAAGTCGGTTGAATCGAACTTCTGCCGTCCCTCACTTCCGCCACTGCTGAGACCCGATGGGACACTGGCCCACACCGCTGAGGAGAAAGCAAACCTATTTGCTTCTCTTTTTGCGGAATCTTCGCGTCTGGACTCCGGTGACGCGCGACCCCCTGTTTCTCCTGATGGGTGCGTGACGAACATGTCGGATATTCGTATCCATCAGAAGGACGTTCGTAGGGTCTTGAGTAACCTTGACGTGAATAAAGCCAGTGGCCCCGACGGGATACCAGCGGTCGTTCTAAAAACTTGTGCGCCTGAATTGTCTCCGATCTTGACTCGCCTATTTCGCCTCTCATATGAGACTGGAAAAGTGCCGATGGCTTGGAAGCAAGCCAACGTGCAGCCTGTGCCCAAGAAGGGCAGTAGAGCTGACCCGGCAAACTACCGACCCATCTCTGTTACGTCCATCCTCTGTAAGAGTATGGAACGGGTAATTAACAGGAAGCTTCTGGCATACCTGGAAGCTAACGACATCCTCAGCGACCAGCAATACGGCTTTCGTCAAAATCGGTCTACTGGGGACCTTCTTGCGTATGCCATTCACATCTGGAGCGAGGCCATTAAGAAGCATGGGGAAGCGCTTGCCGTGTCCCTTGATATCTCGAAGGCCTTCGATAGGGTCTGGCACGAAAGCCTTCTTGCTAAGCTTCCTTCCTTCGGTCTACCCACTGGTCTGTGTGATTGGATCGCAGACTTCTTGAGGGATCGATCCATCCGAGTGGTAATTGATGGATGCTCGTCCGGTCAAATGGATATTAATGCCGGAGTCCCTCAAGGGTCGGTACTCTCGGCAACACGGTTTTTGCTGCACATAAATGACCTACTTAAACCCGGAACCTTTGGGTATGCAGACGACAGCACTGTTGCTGAGAGATATGTGTATAACGCACGAGCTAGTGGGTCACAGATCCAGTCATTTCGAGAGGCTATGGTTAAACGCTTGAACTCGTCCTTAGCGGCAGTCTCAGAATGGGGCGATGCCAATCTGGTCAAGTTCAATGCGACGAAAACCCAGGCGTGTCTTTTCTCCGCTAAACGGAGCCAATTCCACCCGGCTCCATCTTTCCGGGGTGTAACCGTGCCAATTACCGACCACCTTGAACTTCTTGGGGTAACGCTATCGTCTACCCTTAATTTCGGCTCCTACATCGAGGCAAAAGCCCAACTAGCTGCCAAAAAATTGGGGATCTTAGCAAAGGTGAGACGGTATTTCACGCCGGAACAGCTGCTCAACCTCTATCAAGCGCAAGTTCGATCGTGTATGGAGTACTGCTCTCATCTTTGGGATGGGTCAGCCAAATACCAGCTAGATGCACTAGAGTCTATTGAAAAGCGAGCCAAGAAGATCATAGGCAATGATGCTCTTGTGAAGTCAAAACTCCAAAGTCTTGAGCATCGACGCCGAGTTGCTAGCCTGTCTGTTTTCTATCGTTTACACTTCAGGGAGTGTGCTCTAGAGTTACACAATTTAATTCCGCCAAGTCCGTTCCATCACTGGACCACAAGACGTGGACATCCCACCTATACGTACAAAGCGTTTTGGGAGTACATTCATTATGCGTACAGCTAAGGAATGGAATTCCCTGCCAGAGTCTGTGTTTCCTGATAGCTATAACCTAGGGGTCTTTAAGTCAAGAGTGAATAGATTGCTTCTAGGCAAGCGTGCTCCATCGTCGGCCGCATCATCGCTTACCATCAGGTGAGATTGTGGTCAAACGCGAGCCTATCCATTATAAAAAAAAAAAATGCCTGAAAATAAATGATTTATTTTTATTATTATTAGGAGGCGATGTAGACACCGTTTTCAACGATCTACAATTCTTAAAAAAACAACTTTCTTCTATTGGACTAGAACTCAACTTTTCTAATTGTGAGTTATTCCTATCTGAAAGTACTGACAAAAATCTGACTTATTCGAAATTCAATGCAATAACCCCTGCAATCAAAAGTACCGACATAGTTCACTTCGCCTCCTTGGGTCCCCAATTTTTGAGGATTCCTTTGCCAGTTTTGTCGAGGAAAAAATTAAAAATTTCAATGATGTTTCGGAAAGGTTGCTCGAAATTAACATGCATTCGGCCATTACCCTAATTCGTTATTGTTGTTTCGGTCCTAAATTAATTTATTTCCTTCGTGCTTCCCACTTATGAAAGCACCCTCACCTTTTGGAAAAAATAGACCAAATTATCCGGCATACCCTTACTTTAATTTTAAATATGACCTTAGACGATTGAGCTTGGGCTCAAGTTAGTCTTCCCATCCCTAAGGGAGGCCTCGGCGTCCGCAAATTACCATTCATATCTTCGGTCCACAGCACTAATAAATTAATCAGGAACATCCTGCTGTAAACTTAATTTATACCTGCTTTTCATAATAGAAATACCACTTTTCAATATGCTCACTGTTATTTAACGCACATTGAAGTTAGTATAGCGTATTCCTGGCTTAGCTCTCCACTTTTCGAATTTTAAATTTAATAATAGTTTAATGAAAAATCGAGTTATCGTTAGCGAGTCCGTGTGACTCATGGAACGAGTTTTTTTTTATTATTGATGATAGGCTCGCGTTTGACCACTATCTCACCTGATGGTAAGTGATGATATTGTGGCCGATGATGGAGCACGCTTGCCTAAAAGTAACCTATTCACTCTTGACTAAAGACATCCAAGGTTGTAGCAATCAGGAAACACAGACTCTGGCGGGGAATTTCACTCCTTAGCTGTACGTATACCTAATGAATGTGTTTCCAAAACGCTTTGTACGAATGGGTTTATTGGTTTGGGAGTTTAATAGTAAACTACTCGATTTCAATAGTAATTCATGGTAAAGGTACAGATCTCTCAGACTTGAAGCGCGAGTGACGCGAACGTGATCAGATCGTCACACCACCATCGCCACGGTCCACCTCGATGACGTAGGCCTCCCGCAGGCGTCTAACGTGAATCACGCCCATCTGCCTGAGTGTATTCGTTTCTTCATATATAAGAGAAATATTAAGAGTAAGAGAGAAGAGAAAAAGAGGATAAAAGAAGAAAAAAAGAAACAGACAACGAGACATAGAACTAAAAAGGCAAGAATGACAGTATCGCATCCAGGTAGAGTTAAAAGTAGAAAGCAGTGTCATAGTGTCTGCGACGGTAAGAGAAACTGTGTGGCCAGTAAACGGCCGTAATCTGACGAGGCGCATCGTTAATAACTGCGTGCGATGCAGGCGTCTTCGAGATAAATAAAACATTATGCCTTAGAATGAGTGAATTGCCTTGTCAGCCGGTAAACCCAGGTTATCCCTTTCTATCTGTTGGTTTAGACTTCGCCGGCACATTTTTTTATTGACAATCGTAAAGGCCGTGGAAGCCGCGTTATAAAATGTTATAAATGCATATTCATTTGCCTGCATTATAAATGCATTCACCTAGAGGCTGTCTGTGATTTTTTTTTTTTTTTTCAATTGAGATAAACTAGTGCTTGAGATGGTAAGTAGCGACGCAATCTTTGATGGTGAGGCGCACTAGTTTATTAACCCGGGGTGATGGGGGTGGAAAAGTGTTACACGGACGTTGGGGTGGGTCTCACAGACCCGTTCATTAGATAACAAATTATCCAATACGTTATAAATAATAAAGTTAATATTTTATTAGTTTTTAGTTTTTGAGGTCTTAATGTAAATAAATTAAATAGAAATATCGTATTATAATATGTTTTGATCATAATTATTAGACCTTTTAAAAATTACGACTGGTTCTACACCCAGCAATTGATGGATTATGTTTTCGGCTCTGGTCCTGACATTTTGTCGAAAACGCATCTTATATCACATTGTACCGTCTTTGCCACGATAAAAACCCGCAGAACATTCACGGATTGCGTTTGAAGAACTAGCCGATCCAGATATCCAATACTCTACCAGCGAACGATTTCTATCCGATAGCGTAGACAGTGGAATGTCATCATAAAGCTCAGACTTTGAGATATCTTGCTTTGTGTCACTAAGATTACTACGCTCATTCAAGCGATCTTCGTTATCAGACATCTCCTGGTCAGACAAACCAGAATCAGAGTCAGAATTGTAAATTCTAAAGAATACGCTGCCATTCCGTTTCTTCTCGATCCATTTTTTACTAAAAACCTACAAAATACACAAATTAAACTGTATATCAGCAACTTTAATTGTAAACAACAGCAAAAAAACAAATATAAAAGGATAAATACACGGATGTTAAATAAAATAACATCTATACGAATTGGCGCGAAATTGTTACACGAACTGCGGGGTTGGATCTCACAGACCTTATTCAATTTTGAGATCGTATAACTCCCACTGCGGCTGTCGCACGTCAAAAGTGTTGCCTGCGATGCATAGAACAACTCAACAGCTCCAGCTATTGAGAAAAACAGCAACGTCGCATGCATATTAACCGAACTAGAAGCGATATAAAATGTGACGGGTCTCACAGACCCAACCCCCATGACGCCGGGTTAAGAGCCTATTCACTCTAGGCTTGAAGACACCCAAATTATAATTGGACGGGAAGTCCGCAGCAAGCAGACTGTTGCAGTCCTTCGATTTGACGAAAGATGCGTTTACAATGACCCCCAGCAGATTCATTGCTTGTCGTGGAAAACCTGCGGAAATATTCAGCGATAATACAACAAATTTTGTGGCCGCAGCTAAAGGACAGATTTCTAAAGCAAACAGGTGTGGTAATTTTGGCTGATGGTGAGGTGTAGGTTATGGTACCTACTTGATATGGTTGGTGATAAACTACAGGAATTTCTGTGACGACGTACGCAGGCTTCAACTGGTTGATCGATATGTTTGCTTGTTGATTGGGTAGCTGTATGGTGTAGACTTTATCTGCGGGACGCACATAAAACAGGTACTGAGTTGCGATTGGCATGCGCGCGCGTCGTCTCTCTAGAGGGCGTACACGAGACTTATGTCTGGAGCAGCGATTGGACAATAGTTTTGGCGCCGGGAAAGGGAACAGTACAGTATTTAGTAATTGGACAATAGTTATAGCGTAACGCATACGAACAAAGTGAAAGTGACTTTATTGGTTAGTTAGCTTTAGCGGGACATTCGGTACACTATTATTGGTTAAGAGTTAGCATTTCTTATTGGTTAAATTCTTAGGTAGCCCGTAACATTACACATTAGTATAAAAGGAGGTGCATGGTTAAAATATACACATTCAGTTTTGGAGTCAAGATCATAACTTCCACCTCCTACTATCCCCAAAAAACTATAACTTTCAAATTCATTCCTGCTTACTCTCCTCATATAAGTGGCATATGGGACCAAGCACCATATAAAACATGTTATTGGCAATAGCCACTTGATCTACGAAGAAACATCAACTTTGTTTGCACAGGTGGACGCAGTTTTAAACAGCCGTCCCCTGTGCCCTGTGTCCTCCAGTCCTGACGATCTCTTTCCACTTTCCCCAGGACACTTTGTCATCGGGAGGCCCTTGACTGCACTGCCAGCTCCAACCCTGGATGACATCAGCCAAGACCGTCTCAAGCGCTACGAGCATCTGGAAAGAATACGGCAGCACTTCTGGTAAGTTGGAGCAAAGAATATCTGTCAGAATTACAGCAAAGAACTAAGTGGCGGATTGATACATCCAAATTGAACGTCGGAGATAATAATATAGTGCTGCTAGCAGACGACAATTCCTCCCCGCTGCAATAGAGACTCGAACATGTGGTGCGTCTCATCTACGGACCGGACAAAATACCAAGAGTCGCGAATGTCAACAGTACTAAGGGTTGTGTACGCCGGTCCTTGGTACGGCTCGGCCCGTTACCAACAGCGGATGAACTCAAGGGTTGAAAGGGTCAGTCTTTCAACAGCTGGGAAGATGTTCCATCGCAGCTACAAGCGCCTACTCAAGAAATTGTACAAATCATTGCGGATATAATTTTGATAGGCGTTTGCTAATTAATACCAAAATTGTTTACCTCCTTCACTAGCGCCGGAACATCTTTTACCTTTGGTTAGAGAACGATGTATCAAATCGTGGCCAGAATATTTTGATAAAAGGTCTTTAACGAAAAGCATTTGTCACCAAGATGACTCAGCCATCTCTTCCACGGATGCTCTGGTTCAGCGAATTTGAATGAATTGAATAGACGGGAGGTTGTGATGGCTTTGAGACCCCTATTCGGCCACCACTCATTCAACAGCTTTGGATTTATGATGCGCAAAGTCGATTCTCCCAATTATGTTCTCTGTGGCACTGTAGAAGATGTGCATCATATCCTGTCGGAGTGTGTGCGTGTTGGGGTCCAAAGCTGTTTTGTAAAAATAGAGTTCTAACTTCACCTTTAACAGATGCTAGAATACTTTATCGTATTAATCGTATTATTAAGGATATAAGGTTGCGGGTAGACTAGTAAATATGTTTTATTGGGGTGACATAATCTGTTTATAAAAAAACCCGCAAATAAAATGTGATTGAAAAAAAAAGACATTAATCAACGAATTTGTTGTGGTTAACAGCTACCTACTAATAGATGTAAATGGAGGAGTCAATAGTGTTTGATTGAGATTTTGATTAGGTTAACATAAAGAAAGAAAAATAAAAATATATACTGGACCAATAAGAGACAGGTAATCCGTTTAAAATAAAAATAAAAAACTACGAAGGGACTATAAAAACCAAAGGAGATTTAAAGAGATACAATAGAGCGGCTATCAGGAGAAATGTCTCCTATCTCTCAGTGACGCCATCTAGCTATGAATAGCAATCACGCGAATTAAATTTGTCAAAATTTGTGTAAATTTAACTATTGCTCGGTAGGTGGCCAGGAGCTTTACCATGATATGTTAAAATGTTAGTAGTACGAACGAAAAAGGATCTAACAGTTCGGTTTAGGTCGTAAAATAGATGTCACGTTAAGAGCTCGTGGTAGAAGCTCCAGTGTGTGCCAGTGGCGTAGCTTGGGGAGGGGAGGGCGGTGGGGGCCATGGCCCTAGGCGGCATACGAAAGGAGGCGGCAGAAAGTGCCAATTTATTTATTTGGAAAAAAACACTTAGATATTCAAAATTGCGAGCGCAATGTTACGTACGTGCCAAGCAAATTTTGATGTCGATGTTAAGTCTACCGTGCGCGCTGCAGCAGGTATATTGCTTAACAATGTCGGACCAAGCTCAACCATGACTTGGCACTGAGTGTGTTCACGCTGACGCGATTAAACACGCGCATACCGACCTTGGGCCAACACTCGTATGCGCAAGCAAGTGACGTGACTCTTAAGGTGTTGTGGAGGTCTCAGTTTGACCACATTGGCCGAATAGGGAACAAACCCCGTTAGCACTAAAGCGTTTTGGTCCCTGGCAAACTCGAGTGAATCGAACTTCTGCCGTCCCTCACCTCCGCCACGACTGAAACCTGACGGGTCCCTGGCTCACACCGCTGAGGAGCAAGCAAACTTAATTGCCTCTCTTATTGCGAAATCTTCGCGTCTGAATTCCGGTGACGCACCGCCCCCTGATTCTCCTGATGGGTACGTGACGAGTATGTCAGATATTCGTATCCATCAGAACACGTACGAAAGAATAAAGCTAGTGGCTCCGACGGAATACCTGCAGTCGTTCTTATTACTGTGTTCTTAAACATAATAAACAACAAAGGGCGGCGTATTTCTGGTCGACCCCAAGCGGCGAAAACTCACGCTACGCCACTGGTGTGTGCTAGGTAAGGTTAAACTTTTCAGCAACAGATGGCGCTATCATAAAATCAGCAAATGTTCTAGAACTATTCATGGAAATTGTTGAATTTTAATTAATTACTACGTAAATACCAAGAATATTTTCGAAAATAAACCGAAGTTAGGTCTAATAATTTTACCATGACAAGATTTGCAATAGCGTAATGCGCAACTCAGCACATTTTCTCAGAAAATGATTTTTTTTATTAGTGCCTGAAGCGGATACTAACACGACTTGACGTTTAGGGGTGTCATACTAGACTGAGCGACTTGTTACTACCAAGTAACAAGTATCGGTTTGGACTTTTGTTCGCTATGTCCTGTCTATTGGTAGTATATATTTAATGTGTTTGATAAAAACTAAAATATGTAAACGCCTCACGAAATATACATCGCAATTAGTAACACGACGTGAATAGAATCATTGTGGCAGGCGTTAAGATTGCTTTGCGCGCGCCGGGCCTAGATACAGGCCATGGTCCGGAGCGAGGAGGAATTGCAGGCGGTCGCCTCCTTCTACGAAGCAGTATTGCTAGCAAAAGAAGCGGCCGCACGCGGGAGGCAGTGGCCCTCGCTCTCCGGCCGGGATTCCGATCTCGATTTCCGGCCGCCGTAGACGCGGGTTTGCGGACGTCGAACAATAGGTAGCTCGCCGTCCAACCATCCGGTAACCGTTCGGACCGAGCTCAATTCGTCGACGGTGCGTAGTGTTCCACGCGCCTCTCAAGGAGTTGTCAGCAACCGTAGGGGCCCAGCAGGGTCGAAGCCTACTGGTCCCAGTATGGTTCGACACTTGGGGGTGATACGAAAGAGATCCCCGAGGCCCTGAAACAAAGGCGAAGAAGGAACAGGAGTAGGTTTTTAGTCAGTAAAATAGTATATATAATCCAGAGCGGGTTGTAGAAAGTATATGGAAAGTATCACGGGTAGGGCGATCTTAACTCGGTCTATGCCGTGCACAAGTTTGTTTGAGGAGATCCTTCGATTACCTTCCAGCTCAGACCATATCCATAGTATCAGAAGGTCACTACTTACTAAACTCTAACCGGATACATAACAATATAAACAAGTAGAAAACAAAATTGTAAAAACAGAATTCTTATGGGTAGGTACGTATCATATAAGCCACTCCTAGATTGATTTGATTGATTGATTGATTTCATTTACGTTACATGTCCGTATTTGGGTCACAGATATCTGTTCTATATAACTGAATCAATCCGATGAATTTGGAGGCAATTGGCTGTGACAGGCGGACAGACAGACAGGCTTATGAGTGACTAAGAATTCCGGTTTTATTTCATTTACGTTACATGTCCGTATTTGGGTCACAGATATCTGTTCTATATAACTGAATCAATCCGATGAATTTGGAGGCAATTGGCTGTGACAGGCGGACAGACAGACAGGCTTATGAGTGACTAAGAATTCCGGTTTTTCATTCGGAGGTTTAAAACCTTTTTTTGCGGCAGGAAATTGATAAATAACCTCCCCCTCTCTAGGTGAAGTGAGTGGGAGCGGCAGACTTTACTGACTAAACCCACCTGTGCTCCTTCAATTGCCCTTTGCACTCCGTGGCCGCGGGAACTCTTTTGATTTAATTCTTTCGCACCTGACCTTACTGCTGTCAACACTATTCGCGACATGGTGTTGATGGTCGAGTAGTTAAGGGGTATAGTCCCTTGAACATCCGGCCGGAGTTAAATACACACACTCGTACTGCCGCCTGTGCCCGCATAGAGCCCTGCTGACCTTTAAAATCATTTATTTTTGCAAAATATTGATTGATCAACATTATTAATAATTATGCTATTTTGTGGGTAAATATATTTCTAAAGATCAAAGCCGTTTGAAAGGAGAAGGGTAACCAGTGAAAAAATATGATGTCATTATTTTTTTTTTGGGAAATGTATGAATCAAACGAAAAAAAAACATAATGTTGATAATGTTATAACCGAGCCATTACCGGGAAGTAGGCTTCAGAGAGTCAATGATTTATGGTACTAATTGGGAGCAAGGGCCTTAAACTTTGAAAGTTAAACTTGCAATAACTTAAAGTGTAAACGAGAGAAACAGAGTTTGTTGATTGCACTCTGACACTACGCTATCAACACGCTACACTAACACTAGTGTCTTCATGACTTAACGGCAGAAAAGATTTAGATGAAACCTAGCACACGGCTAGAACATGTCGTAGTGGACACATGCCACTTTTAAAAATAGACCGAAACGAAACTTAGTATCTACTACTTATTCAGATAATTAAATCAATTCCCAAGTCTGCTACATACACGAGTCTGGGCGACACCAAGGACACGGGAAGTAAATGATTGATAACACACATTGTTAAAAAACCGACCGAGTGCGAGTCGAACTCGCGCACTGAGGGTTCCGTACAAATTTACCTATAATAATGGTTCACGGTTTATACATAACGTTTATGTTTATGAAATATTTTTTTTTTATATTTGATTTGATTGAATGAAAGGTAAATTACGATTTACGATTTATGGCGTATTAAAAAAAATATATTTACTAGATCTCGTTCAAACCAATTTTCGGTGGAGGTTTGCATGGTAATGTACATCATATATATTTTTTATATTTATCATTCTCTTATTTTAAAAGTTACAGGGAGGATACACCCTTTTCCACTTTGAAGTGTATTTAGAAAAAAATGATGAAACCTCAATATAAGTTTTAAAGACCTATTCATAGACCCTCACGTACAGGTATGGTGAAAAAAAAATTTTGAGTTTCAGTTCTAAGTATGAGGAACCCCCAAAATTTATAATATTTTTTTTTCTATTTTTTTTTTTTTGTGAAAATCTTAATGCGGTTCATACTCTACCATGTTCTCTCTGTGTGGTATCTACTTACCATGTTTCAACAATACAGTTCTTATAGTTTCGGAAAAAGGTGGCTGTGACATACGGACAGACAGGCAGACAGAAAGACACAGACATGACGAATCCATAAGGGTTCCATTTTTTGCTACGGAACCCTAAAAAATACAGTAATATCTATTTTTGTACGAAAATAATGATAAGCAGAGTTATAGTGTGCAGAAATTCATGATTTTAAAATAATGACAAATCAGGATTTACACACACATGCTTGCTTATCAAGCTGGAACAGCAAATAAGTTCATGGTTCACTACGCAATACTATCCAAGTGGTCGCCGAGAGTGAACGTCTCATCTGCAGAAACGAGTTTGTGTGAAGACAAGATGTACTGCACGCGTGTGTTGACGCTGCTAGCACTGCTCGTCGGGCTGGTGCATTCTTTCCAGTGGGGTAAGTACGAGTTTGTTATTCATTTTGGGTCTAACGGCTAGACTGTTGTGGCTTAACAGATCGTAACCAATTTACTTCCACAATTTATTTATAAATGGTGTTTATTTTACAAATAACACTTATACGCGTTAATTCTTCGTTTATTTAAATTAAATGAAGCCGGTTTTTTTTAGCTGACTAAGTACTCTGAGAAAAACCACCGAAACAAAGTCAGAGCTCAAAGTCTCTGTAGGGTATCGTGTGTACAGAGAGAAATGAAATGCACGAGGTTCGAATGCCAACTGAACTGAGTTTGACCTTTGCACCCCCACAGTACTCCCCCTTTTTTGTTTTGAACATTACAAGACGTGTTTAATTCTATTTATAACTTTAGCTTATATTACTAGTACATTAACAGTATCATGTTTTTATATTGGATTATTAGATTATAAATTAAGTTTAATACCTTGTATCGTACATCTCTGGTTATTAGATTTATGGCGTAAACTTATATTGCTGAACACTTTTTGATGAATTTAGTACAGATATAAGTTTAGACATAATGCCTTTTAATAGTAATGTTGTTTATGATTTTCACACACATCACTAAAGACTATACAGCATGTAGTTGTTGCGTCATTTGTTCAGCCATTGGTATATTCATGTTGCTATGCCAAACTGTCATCTCTTTCCGTAATATTTTCTGAGCTCCTTGCTTACATTTCTTAAGCATTCTGTATATGATATAGATGCCAATGACTATTGCAAGGCCAATTATTATCAGGGCGTATTTCTCAAATATATTTTGGCAATCATATTTTGGTATTTATTTATTTATTTAACACTTTATGCACATGGGTACAGAGGCGGACTTAATGCCTTAGGCATTCTCTTCCAGTCAACCTATGGGTGATGCGGAGAAAAAGTAGTGGTAGGTGCAACAAAAGAGTGAGAAAAAGGCAAATACAAGATATACTAATAGACCATAGAATATATATACTAATAAACCATAGAATAAATATATACAACTATACAATATATACTCAAATTAATACACTACATACATGCACTAAAATAGTCAAATAATTGGTCCAAATCGACAATAGAAAAACATTAACGCTGTGATGAAACTACTGCCAACTTTTTACGAATCAACTCGCGAACTTTGATTTTGAATGTAAATCTGCTTGGTATTTTTATCGAGGACTTAAGCGCTCACAGTCATCCGGCGGGATCTCATGGTGGAATGGCGTCAGCGACTATCGCAACCCCGTGCTGGGCACGCCACAATTATGGCGATAAGTCCCCTCTTTGAGGCGTGGCTGGAAATACCTCACGGCGTCCTTACCTTCCGCATGACACAGGTCCTCACCGGAAATGGCAAGTTCGGGAGGTTCCTGTTCCGAATTAAAGCGGAAGTGACGCCCGGGTGTCGCCACTGTGTGGGACGCCCGGAGGACACGGTGGAGCACACAGTCGCGGTGTGTCCTGCTTGGGCGGAGCATCGCCGTGCCCTCGTGGGAGTGTTCGGCAGCGGAGACCTCTCGCGCCGGGCCTTGGTCCGGAGCGAGGAGGAGTGGCAGGCGGTCGCCGACTTCTGCGAAGCAGTAATGCTCGCTAAGGAGGAGGCCGACCGCATCAGGCAACGGCGCTCTCGCCGCCGCCGGGATTCCGATCCCGATTTCCAGCCACCGTAGGCTCGGGCTTGCGGACAGTGAGCAATGGGTAGCTCGCTGTCCGGCCGTCCGGTAACTGTCCGGACCAAGCTCAAGTCGTCGACGGTGCGCGCTGTTCCCGCGCGCCTCAAGGAGTTGTCAGCAACAGCAGGGTCCCAGCCGGGTCAAAGCCTACTGGGGCCAGGGTTATCCGAAAGGGCGCTCGAGCCCCGGTATGAAGGCTTGAAGGAACGGGATGGGTTTTTTAGTCAGTAAGAGTCTGACACTATCTCCCGCTCCGCCCAAGAGCGGGGGTTGTCATAGGATGAATTTTCCCATAGAAAAAAAAGCACTCACAGTCAAAAAGTGACATTTGATGAAGTGGAACTTCATACTCACACAGATATCCCGATAAACATAGTTAAGCGACCATGACAATACAAATAAATTAATGGTTCTGAATAGCTATGTTGAAAATGGTATGGTGATGATGATGGCGCTGGAAGATAGGCACCGGAACTCCGTAATTAATAAATGTATCCTAACCGTGTTTGAGCTTATTAGAACCGTCATGAGATGCATTTTGGCTAAAAGGTAGTATCGAACTGAGAAAGTTCTGAAAAAGTATTTTTCTAATAATGGACTATTGAACAAAATTATGTTTGATTCAAGTTCGCTGCACTACACACTGCACATGTTATTATGATGAAACAGCAGGGGCCCAGCCGGGTCGAATCCTACTGGGGCCAGGGTTATCCGAAAGGGCGCTCGAGCCCCGGTATGAAGGCTTGAAGGAACGGGATGGGTTTTTTAGTCAGTAAGAGTCTGACACTATCTCCCGCTCCGCCCAAGAGCGGGGTTGTCATTGGATGATTTTTCTCATCGAAAAAAAAAACATGTTATAATGATGCTTTCGCAAAATAAAGAGAATACTTCGATCTCTACGTTTTTCCGTTGGCTCAGCAAAAGATGGTACTGATCACATTATTACCTATCTACGTACTATTAATGCGTCGTCTGTCTAAAAACTCAAACGACTTGGGTAATTATTAGGGCAAAATGAAATATGATGTAATCAACACTGGTTCAATAATCAAGGTTGAATAAGAGATCTTGATCATTGTTTACTAATAGAAGAACCTTATAAAAAGTATCGAATATAAGTATTTTCTAAATGATGAAATATTATACAAAATTCCTAAGTCGTTTGACTTTTTAGACAGACTATAGTCGACATATTTCATAGACTACATACACGACCAATGCTCACTTTTTATTTATGTTACATTTTATTATTTGCTAAAGAATGGCTAATTTTACGTTTTTACTTTTACAAGAATCTTACAGGGGTCTAGCTAATTGTACCGCTACGCGTCGTTTTCTTATCTTTATTCGCTTTCTTTCAGTAAGTAAGTGGGTTTTAATCTGTCAATTGAAACTGATATTATTCTATCTTCTAATTGTAATTTATACACTTTTTCAGATCTTTCTAATATCTTATAAATGGCTCTTGTAACAAAATACTAATGTTAGGGACTTTTTTACTTTATCTATTTTTTTAAATACTTACGAGTACGTTTTGTTACCGTACGTCTTTTGCTGATTGATATTGATTGATAGGGATGCTGAATGCTAAAAGTAAAACTATGTAGTTCACTTGATAGGAGTATTGAGTCCACGACCTTAACTAATGATAAATGAGGTGTTGTTATGACGCGGTCCGAATGTGAACTGAAGTTGATGTAAAATGTGTGTTAATTAGTTACAATTCAATTGTGATGAGAGAGCATTTAGGCAATGTGCGGTTGCACCGTACATACTCCCGGGCGCGAGATGACTGATGCTGATGATGCTTTGATATGGTGTTGTTAGTATGATCTGCTGATACAAGGTGATAGAATAATTTTTACTTATGTTCCTAAATTGTTGGTTGATATTTTTAAAACTACATTTTGTGGTAACAGGTGAAGTTGCTCTATTGGTTTCTATTATCGCGCACTGATCACTACGAAACACTTCACTCACGCACTTTAAACTTTGATTTGGTACACCACTCGCACTAAGGTCACTGTTGCTGGCTCGGTAGTGCAACTGTTGCTGGCTCGGTAGTGCACGGAGGGTTGCTCAGGTTGAGGCTCCAGCCCCCCTAGCCAAGTTACAACCAGTTTGTGTCGCATTCCGTTCTCTAATCTTTAACGCCTCGTTGACAGCAATTGTAGAAAACGATAAGTTGGTAGCCATGTTGACGCGCCTGAGTCGGCCGCTCGTTCTACAATGTAGCGTTTGTCTAACAAATGATGTAGCGTTAAACATTGTAGAAACGATTTTGAACGATGTGAACTTGGCTACGAATTGTTTATTCGTTTGTTCTGACCACGTGCCTTTACGTTGAGATGACGTCATTCCCATACGTTTCATCACTTTTCGACGGCGTTAACGATTGCAGAATAACAACTTGGCTATTCGTGCAGGTGCACGGTGAGGCGTCTCCGCCAGCGTATGCATGCGAACGTAGAGAAACCTAGCCGTCCCAACAACGTAGATGATCACGTACTGGTGTACATCGTGAATTGACACCCCGTCAGCGATGGTCGCCTGTTCCGAGGCTGTTTTCATTTGTTTTATTTGCTCGGAGACACTTTGTAGTGAAGATAAATAGTTTTCTTCTTTGTACTCGTAGTGTGGAACTGATAAATTGATAATGTTATTGACAGGAGCGATCTCTACGGCAATCATATCGAGCTAAATTTGTCAATCATTCGTTTGTTGTTTGTGTGCAGTAATTATGAAGTTGTTTTCGAGCACAATAACATTGACTCCAGCCACTTGTTCAGTTGTATTTTGATCGCCACATATGATTTTCAGAGTGCATTGTTCTCAACACGTAGTCATGAATGTAATAAACATTCAATTCTGTCAATGTTGTTTTGTAAGTTGCGCTTATGGTTGTACTGGTATCTCCTGGATTTTTGACGCAGAAGTTGTTGTCTGACTCTCACTGATAGACAGGTATTTGTAGTTGGCATAGATTTGTATTTAACCGTAAGCATTTTTGAAGAAGTTCATTTGCAGATATGGGTAAATATGTATCCCTTTTGATGTTTATAGTTGTGAACTCTGATATTAGTACTGTAGCATTCACATAATCATTTGCCGCAACTTCGTTCTACGCGTGTGCGCTGGAGTCAACTGGTCACTGTACTGCGGGTCCGCGCGGGGCACGGAAGCCTTTATAGTGTGCGAACAGGCCACGCTACTGATGGAGGCGCGCGTGCGAGCGAAAGGGACAGGATGATTACCCGTGCACATTCATTGCCGCCGACCTCGAGTTAAGAATATAATTTTGGTTTTGCATTTTGGGTGATTTCTATTGGTTGATAAGAATTGTACATAGGGAGAATTTCCACTACATGTACGACTAGCACAATTAGGTAAGCAGGCCCATTTTGGAAATAAAGGTTGAAAAGCTATCATCAGTGGTTTCATTCACTCCTAAACCTAACATTGGTGACCCCGAAACAAAAAATGTCGCAAGAGAACACAGGAGAAGGAAGCAAAACAATGAAGTCGGAACCCGACTTGTCAGCAATTTCCGTCCAATCCAGACTATTACCATTCTGGAGAGAGATTCCACGAGCCTGGTTCATACAGTTCGAAGCCGTCGTGGATCCTCTGAAGACTTCGGATGACCAAAAATTTCGTTACGTCCTGCAACAATTGCAAACCACCGACCTACAGCACATTACGGACATTTTATATAACCCGCCGGCAACAGATAAATATATCGCTGTGAAGAATCGCCTACTCACCGTGTACGACAAGTCAGACGTGAAAAACTTCCAGAAGCTTATCAGTGGTCTGGAATTAGGCGACCAAAAACCCACACAGCTGCTGCGAAAAATGCGAGAGTTGGGAAGTGGCATGATAACAGACGAAGGATTGAAGATAGAATGGCTTAACCACCTACCCACACAAGTGCGCGTCGTGTTATCAGTAAACACCGAATCTTCACTAGATACCCTCGCCGCGATGGCCGATAAGATGGTGGAGTACTCTGAACCGGCGACAGTTGCTGCAGTATCCACAACTTCGCAGGACCCAGTAATGTCTGCACATTTGGAAGTCCTTTCAAAGCAAATGGAAAAGTTATGCTTAGAAGTAGCCGAGTTACGCGGACGTTCAATGCAGCGTCGTAGACCCCCGTTCCGGTCACACTCGCGTTCACAATCGCGGCGTCGTCAAAATAACAAGCCTTCAATAAAGCCCGGTGATCCTACATGGGAGTGTAGATATCATTTTCGTTTCGGCGATAAGGCAAAACGTTGCGAATCACCGTGCTGTAGAAGGAAGAACCAAACGTCGTTAAACTAGCTACAACATCGACGGCGGCGGACGTCGATGTTCCCTGCACCACTAACCGCCTTTGTGTCTTCGATCGCGACACCAGGGAGCGTTTCCTCGTGGACACGGGCGCAGACATATCAATGTTGGCCGCCACAAATAAAAGAAAGGGAACGACCGCAAGCGCCTACCGTTTATATGCCGCAAACAATACACCAATCAACACTTACGGTGAAAAAACGATAAGGCTAAATCTTGGTTTACGTCGCAGTTTTCTATGGAAATTCGTCGTGGCGGACGTGAAGACCTCAATTCTGGGAGCAGATTTCATACGTCATTTCAAACTCCTCGTTGATCTTCACAAAAGGAAGCTCGTCGACAATGTTACAGACTTGTCAATTGACGCCTTCGAAGTTGCTACAAGCGAAGAAACTGTACATGTCATCAGTACCGATCAAGTATATTTTGACATCTTGAAGCGGTACCCTGAAGTGCTCCGCCCTATGACCCTCAAGGAACCACCGAAACACGACGTCGTGCATCGTATAGACACTACAAACACCCCTCCACTTTTTGCCCGAGCCCGTCCCTTACCACCGGATAAATATAAGGCTGCAAGGGAAGAATTCGAGCACATGATGGAACTGGGCATATGCAGACCATCAAAGAGTCCTTGGGCGAGTCCGCTACACATAGTCAAAAAGAAAGATGGAGGACTACGAGTTTGTGGCGACTATCGAAGATTGAACGCAGCTACTCAGCCAGATCGTTACCCTATACCCCGTATACAAGATTTCACATACCAGCTGCACAATATGAAAATATACTCGAAGCTAGACCTCAAAATGGCATATTACTGGATCCCAATAGCAGATGAAGACGCCCAAAAAACAGCCATAATCACACCTTTCGGGCTGTTCGAATTTAAATGCATGACGTTCGGCTTACGGAATGCTAGCCAAACATTTCAACGATTCATGCATCGAGTGCTGCGCGGAATAGATAATTGCTTTTGTTACGTCGATGACATACTGTTATATACAGAGAATGAGGAGGCACACAAACAACTCCTATGTCAAGTTTTGGAGCGCCTAAAACAATACGGTGTCATGCTGAACATAGAAAAATGCGAGTTTGGCAAGAACAAGATTAACTTCCTCGGTTACGAAGTATCGGAAAACGGCATCAAACCGACAGACGAACGAACGAAAGCCATATGCAACTATCCGAAACCCAAAACGATCGCAGAGTTGCGCCGATTCCTCGGCATGCTCAATTTTTATCGCAGCTGCTTACCCCGCCAAGCTAACTTACAAAACGAGCTAAACAAATATCTTCATAACCAGAAACGTAATGATAAAACGCCCATCGAATGGACACCGCAGGCCGAATTAGCTTTTGAGAAATGCCGACAAAGCATTCTAGCAGCGACAGACCTGGTGCACCCGATGCCTGGAAGCCCCCTCGCCTTGATGACAGACGCTTCAGATATCAGCCTTGGAGCAGTATTACAACAAAAAATACAGAACGAGTGGAGACCTCTGGCATATTTCTCAAAAAACATGAGTGAAACTCAACGCCGCTACAGTGTATATGACCGCGAACTATTAGCGATATACACGGCGGTCAAACACTTTCGAAGACTAATAGAAGGAGGTGATGTAACGGTGTTTACGGATCACAAGCCACTCGCTTGCGCCCTATCGCGTCCACCGAGTACTACCGACACACCACGCCGAGAACGGCAGTTGCACTTTATCAGTCAATTTTGCTCGAGTATTAAATACATACAAGGGGAATTTAACCCGGTGGCTGACGCACTATCACGCATTGAAGATATACAGTGCCCATCAAACATCGATTACACCGAGCTAGCCAGTGATCAAGAAAACGACCCAGTTTTGAAACAGTTAAGGAAGCAATCGAACCTGACGTTCACTGACGTCACAATGCCTGGTATCAGCCGCCCAATCACGTGTGAGACGTCTACTGGAACACCACGACCTTACTTACCAACAACGTACCGTTTTGCTGCATTTAAAGCACAACACGGCTTATGTCATCCTGGTGTCAAATGCACAAGAAAACAGATATGTTCGAAATTCTTTTGGCCAAATATGAACAAGGAAGTCACCAACTGGACCCGAGCATGCATCGACTGTCAGCGGTCAAAGATTCATCGCCACGTTGTGACCCCGCTGAGTGATTTTCCACAGTCGGCAAGATTCGAACATGTTCATATCGACGTGATTGGGCCATTGAGACTGTCTAATGATTACCGATACTGTGTGACCATGATCGATCGTTGCACCAAATGGCCAGAAGTTGTACCCGTTTATGAGATCACCGCCGAGATCATCGCCAAAGTATTTTATGAAAGCTGGATTGCCCGTTTTGGATGCCCCCTAAGAATATCTACAGATCAAGGACGCCAATTTGAATCATCATTATTCAGGTCATTAATGATGAAGTTTGGAATCACAAGAATACGGACCACGGCATACCACGCACAATCGAATGGTCAAATTGAGAGACTTCATCGCACTTTGAAGGCAGCACTTATGGCTCGTGGGGCTACAACGCAATGGGCAGAAGAGTTGCCGAGTGTTTTATTGGGTTTGCGAACAGCTTTACGCACCAATAACAATTTAAGCCCAGCAATGATGACGTATGGTACCACTCTCCGCTTACCGTCGGATTTTATCTTACCCTCAAAGGCAAATATTAATGATAACGACTACGTGCGCCGCCTCGCAGAAACAATGGCATCAATAAAAACCGCACCACAATCGCACCACTGTCGCACACGGCCGTTCATTCACAAGGACCTCGCAACGTGCACACATGTTTTCGTGAGAAACGATGCAGTACGTCCCCCGCTAACGCCGCCATATGATGGACCTTACGAAGTGATTAAGCGCTACGACAAATACTACAAGATCAAGTTACCGCTACGAACATCAGTGATATCCCTGGACAGGCTTAAACCCGCATACATTCTTAACGAGTCAGAAGAAATCGCGGATGACGCTACTCCTGATAAAACCAACCGTCTATGCACACATCCAAGCCAGCCATACACCACAAGATCCGGAAGAAACGTGAAGCCCGTTGTTCGCTTTGCTTAGGAGGGAGTGATGTAGCATTCACATAATCATTTGCCGCAACTTCGTTCTACGCGTGTGCGCTGGAGTCAACTGGTCACTGTACTGCGGGTCCGCGCGGGGCACGGAAGCCTTTATAGTGTGCGAACAGGCCACGCTACTGATGGAGGCGCGCGTGCGAGCGAAAGGGACAGGATGATTACCCGTGCACATTCATTGCCGCCGACCTCGAGTTAAGAATATAATTTTGGTTTTGCATTTTGGGTGATTTCTATTGGTTGATAAGAATTGTACATAGGGAGAATTTCCACTACATGTACGACTAGCACAATTAGGTAAGCAGGCCCATTTTGGAAATAAAGGTTGAAAAGCTATCATCAGTGGTTTCATTCACTCCTAAACCTAACAGTACTATACTAATCATACGACTACTTTCTTGGTGTTGAATAGGTATCATATGATATAATATGTTTGCTATTTGGATTTTTATTACAAATATGAAGTATTCTTGTGTCATGCGTGCCCTTACTTGAATAATTTGATAGATCTTGTACAAATCTGATACAATGCTGTTGAAAATGCAATAATATATCTTTGGGCATCTGATTTGAAATAATATTTAGATCATCTTGTAGTTGAACTGGTGTTATGATATGAACGTTGAAATGTTGGACGTTAGTGATCGTGTCCAGCAAAAAATCTTGAATGTTCTTTAAACCGCTTAGAATGTTGTTTGCAAATAAAGTTGATTGAAGTCTTCCGTGATTGCTACTTTCTCAACCTCATTCTTCAATGTGCTGATAGCTTGATCTATGTATATTGTTGCGTTGCCTATCTATGCTGCGCCCGACAGGGTCCATAATTGGGGTCCGCAATAAAGAATTGAATTATTAAGTGCTGATTAAATATTTTATGCTGTTTTCCCATTATTTGTTCAACACGTTTGTGGAAGTTGTTCTCAACTCCAATGATAGATGTTGGATTGCGCCAAAGATTGGAAAGATGTTTTTGATTTTCTCTGACGTAATGTCTTGTTGGTATTGTTCGGCGAAATTTTCATCACCAAAGAGACTTGTCGCAACGTATCCGATCTCGTTGATAAGGCCTCGGCGCTTACGTAAATGCGCTTCAAAATGCTGACTGAGTAACATACTACGGTCGTAGTACTCCAGTTCCATGAATCCGTGACGTAGTTGTAACAATATGATAACGTCACAACGGCATTTGCTTTTTATTTGTGAATATAAGCTTTCAAGGTGTTTCATATAGATGTTAAACATTACACCCGTGCCAATATGGTTACATGTCGTAATATACGACTATTTTCCAATTATCTTGTTTAAGATTCACTTCTGATATTTTGTCAAAAGAAATTGCTTGTTTTCCTCCTAATTGTGTTATGTTGTATGTACCCTGTGCGTTACATGTAATGTTAATATCAGGAATAGTAAATTACATTATTGTAGAAAAAGTGTAAGTCTTTTGCGTTGGTTTATTAAGTTTACTTGTGGAGATGGTTTTGTATCCTGTTGGACTGAAAATGATACTTGTTTGTGGTCTTCTTGATCTTCGCAATCAAGCAAGGAAGCTTGAAGACCGGCCATTTCATTGGGCCATTTCTTGTTTGTAGTGTGACTACTATGACGTACACATCTCTGCCAGGGTGCAATTACATCACCCGTCCCATTGCCCATTTGTTTGGTGGTATGTTGGCGTCTTGCATCAACACCAAGTTACCGAGTTTGATATTTTCTTGAGGACGTGTCCATTGTGACCTTGTATTTAATTGTGTTATATATTTACTTCGCTAGCGTTTCCAAATATCTAGATAAGTCCTTTGAGTTAGATTTTTTTTTAATTGATATAAACTAGTGCTTGACTACGATTCCACCTGATGATAGGCGCACTAGTTTATTAAAAGCCTATTCACTCTAGCCTTAAAGACACCCACATTATAATCGGACGGGAAGACTGCAACAGGCAAATTGTTCCAGTCCTTCGATTTCTTATGCACAAGATTCCATCTTGTGCGTACATCTTTCTCTGTTTCGTACAGTATTAAATTTTGACCACTTGACAAGAAACGAGTGGGAGTAAGGAAGTTCAAATCTGCTGAATTTTCGGTTAAAGGATATATTGGTCTGGAGTTCAGACATGCCTCCAACTGATGTAATATTATACTATACTCTTCAAACGTTAATTTCTGCTCCTCTACAACTCTCTTCAGATGATATTTTAGGCTTTTAATGGTGGCCTCACATAGTCCTCCTGCGTAGTCCCATAGTCGTCCTGTAGGTGCGCTAAAGTGCCATTCGATTCCCATTTTAGTTATTTCTGCCTGAAATTCTTGATTGAATGTGCTTTTTATTGCATGATATTCGTCCTGTAGGACCTTGTTTATAACCTTGATCACTGAATATTTTCTGTGGGACTGCTCTCCGAGCTATAATTCTGCAAAGAGCAGCGAGAAATGATGATGACGATGTCAAATCCTACACCAACTCTAAGTGCAAGGCTTTAGTTGCCATGCAAATAAATACAGCGACATAACCTTTGGTGGTTTTTATTCCACGACCCTTTTTGGCCTTGATATAGACATGTCCCGTATAGTCTACACCTACATTTTGGAAAGGACGTGACGGATTCGTCTTTCTGGTGGTAAATCTCCCATGACTTGATGCTGATTGCTGGGATTGTAGCGACGACACTTAACGCAACGTCGAACTCGGAATTTAACTGCTGTGATTCCGCCTACAATCCAATATGTTGTCGTATAAATGGTAAAGTTAGCTGAGGTCCACCATGAAATGCTAGCACGTGGGCCTAGTCAATCAGGACTTCCGTTACACGACTGCTTTTTGCTATGGATTATTGTATGTTTCATCTGATGATCTATGTTGGCATGTTTGAACCTCCGGTCGCCTCGAAGAATGCCGTCTTCAAGAAACGGATTTAAGTTCAATATTTTGCTCTTGCTTGATATGTATTTCCTCTGGATCTTGGTTCACCATTCAGCCCACCTAATAACACAGTCATGGAGTAAGTCAGTAATTTGATAAACAAAGCACTGCTGTACCTTATTAATTAGTTTTGCTAGTAAGATAGCTCCTGACAGCTCTAATCTCGGCAATGATACTGATTCTTTCGATGGTACATGTCTAACCTTTCCAACTAGCAGTGTTGGTTTTGATTGCTCATACCCCTTGATCCAAACATAATATATTACACGCGCAAATGTCTTCTAAGATGAATCGCAAAAACCGAATAATTCAATATTGACATGTTCTCTTGTGTTTACCCATCGTGGTACTTGTAGTTTGTTGATGATGCTTTTAATACCCACCCATTCGCTTAGTATGTCTTCAGGCAAAGAATCTTCCCAATTTAGGTTACTTAACCATAAGTTTTGAATAATGATTTTAAGGGGTTGCATCTCGACATACATTTTCACTGTTTTTCATACAACCGCTCTTACGCGATTATGACGTTATTACACATTTTTCATCAGATATTTTGGAAACACAATATCTTATAGATATTATCAAGGCTTCTATGAAAATCAATTTATAAAGGGGGTGGCCAAGATACGGCCGCGGACAAGATTATTATTTATACTAAAAATCTTAATAATTAATAGAAATAATTATTAAAATCATAACACGTCAGTTAAAGTTGGGATAAATAATATTAAAAAATAAGTATATTCATTAATTCAGTCTTTCCGTGTTTCCTGTAACGAATCACAGACTACCAAGAGATACAACGAATTTCAAGTTTTTTTTTTAATTATTTCTGACTATGGATACAAAGTCTTTTAGTCGGAATAATTGAGATTACATCGAATTTTCAATTTGATGATCCAACAGAACAGAATTTATTGTATCAATACTATGCATTTTGTTCATTGATAAAAATGCGTACGAAACATAATAATAATTATTTTGCTTATATTATTAAAAATATATATTAATCGCGCTATTCAAAATGGTTCGGTATTTTTGGCGGGAATTCTTGAGTGAAGTTCAATGGTTATTTTAATTATGCGCAAATTGATTCCTAGAAGACATAGTTATTTTAGTATTCGCTTTCATAATGAACTCTGCACTTGCCTATCCCGACGACAATGACCCCGGCCGCTTTATCTCGGACTATTTTCTACTTTTTTTAATCAGTCCAGCATTCGACAAATGGACACCGACACTGTAAGAGCGGGGCTTGTCAATGGATGATTTTTCCCACCATAAAAAAAAAACCCTGTGTACCATATTTCGACCAGCAGAAGCCAAGACTGTGTTAATTCTGCTTTAAATATTACTAAAATGAGACGAGATTCTTTGGAAATTGTGTGTGACGGCATTCTGGCATACAAGAATGAATTTACTCACGGTAGGTAAGAACTATTTAATTTGTACCAATACTTAAATAACAAAAATAAAAATATGTAAATAAAATACTACAAATGTTGACGTTGAATGAGTACTTGTTGATGAATAAATAAGTTAATAATGTTTTTAGACTCGGTTCTAATATTTTAGCCTTTCAGTCGTGGTAATTAGACACACAATAGAAAGACAATGGATGCGCGAACGCCGGCTTCGGGTTTAATGAATACGACGAAAAAAATGATTAACCAAATGATTAAAAAAATGTTTTCTTTTACAAATTAAATAATCTGGTGTATTTGCTGTGCTACATCTGCCATTTTGAATCTCAACATAAAATAATGTAACAAATAAAATTGATTTAACTCATTTCCTCGAACTTTTAGTTAAACCCGTATAGCTGTAACAGGTTTATTATTTCAAAAACTATGAATTGAAGTTGTCTGAATATATGTCCACTGGTGGCCAAATTTGTATGAATGATGGGCCATGCCTTTTGTGTGAAACTAATCCAGTTAAGACCTCTGAAAATCTGCTATTTTGCATGAACTTTGACACTTCATAATTTACTCAAAAATTTAAAAAATAAAAATGTACACCATATAAGCCTAGCCAATTATATCAAGAATCTATATAATGAAAATGTTTTTCAAAAACTTTTAAGTATTTAAAAAAAACACGTATTTCCTGGAACAAGTTTTGTAAAATATTCGAGTAAATCACGAAATTACTGAAAGCCAACAGAATTTTCAGATATTATAACTCTTTTTTCGCGTTGCCTTTTCGTCAAACATCACGTTGGATTGCGTTAGATGAAGTAACAAGCTTTTAAACCATGCTCGATGTCTACGACAGGCGAGTGGAAAAGCAGCCTCTTAAGCTTTGTTGTCAGTGGTGATAGCCATCCCAAAGGGTCAAATAATTTTGAGATATCTGATAACAATGTTCTTTTATTAGTCATTTGTGTATTTGTTTGTTCTTTTTGTATTTCTAATTGTAGTGTCTTTTTTTGGGTTTTCAAATTATTAGTCTCAAGGTCTTTTATTTGTTCTGATTGCTTGAAATTGAAACTATCTTGAGTATTGTTTTCGGACGGTATGTGTTGTAATAACACAGGAACATTTGTTTTCCATTTCCTGAGGTTGAGACCTCCCGACTTCAAAAGATTGAAAAGATTGATTATCTCTTATGAGCTGCTGTACTGATTCTGGTGTATGCGATCTATGTAGTGAAATGGTTTGAAATAATAATGTAACTGGAAAAACAAGAACAGAACAAAAGAAAAAGCCCAAGTTACACCTTATAGGTACCAAACAAAACACTTTAATAACGTGTGACTACGGCTTGGTCTTTTGTTCTGTTCTTGTTTTTCCAGTTACCTTGTTTATTTCAGCATACTGGAAATATTTTATACTTTTTCAGCGTCGTTTTTTTGACGTAGTCGGGTTTTAGTTTTTGGCTTTTTTTATTTAAACAATTTTGGTGTTAAATGACTGTGCTTCTATACTATTTACTTGTTAAAGCTAAATTGCCAAATAAGAATTATAATATTTCTACTTGCGCACGATATGTTTTATCTGCTTTTTTTTATTATTATTGATAGGCTTGCGTTTGACCACCATCTCACCTGATGGTAAGCGATGATGTGGTCGACGTTGAAGCACGCTTGCCTAGAAGAAACCTATTCACTCTCGACTTAAAAACTCCTAAGTTGTAGCTATTAGGAAACACAGATTCCGGCTTGAAGGCGCCATATTGAATATTGGCGATATTTTTAGTATGTACAAGTGAAGCTCCTTCAAATGATACAACACATTTTTATCTTATTTTTTCGACACAAAACTTTTTGTCCACTGGAGGGCGCCACATTGAATTTTGACGAAATTTTTTGATAAGTACCCGTGAAGCCTTTACAAATGATATGAAATACGGTGTATTTATCTCCATTTTTATTTTTAACTCATTAAATTTTGTCCACTAGATGGCGCCATATCGAGTTTTGTGACACATCACGTAGCCTATGTTCAGCGGATAATTAAGACGGTTCTAACGATATCACATATGTCGAGTTTCAATGAGTAATTTATGAGCTATGAGGGATCCGATGAACATACTCACATACATACATACATAGCCTGTCAAAATCATAACCCTCCTGTGGCTTAGCCGTACTCGGGTAATAAATATCACTATATTTTTAGGGTTCTGTACCCAAAGTGTAAAACAGGACCCTATTGCTGAGACTCCGCCGTCCGTCCGTCTGTCCGTCTGTCACCAGGCCGTATCTCATATGAAATTTTCACAGATGATGTATTTTTTGTTGCTGTTGTAGTTAAAAACAGAATAAAATAAATATTTAGGGGGGCTCAACAAACGTGTGTTTTTTTTTTTGCTGTTTTTATAGAATGGTACGGTATGGAACTCGTCGTGCGTGAGTCCGACTCGTATTTGGCAGTTTTTGGTTTGTGTGGATACAAGATATTTTTCAATACATTTACTCGAAAACCTGCTCTTACACCTACCGCCATTTGGGCACGCCACCATCACGGCCGTAAGTCTACTCTTAGAGGAGTGGCTAGAGCGGCAACACGCCGTCTTTACCTTCCGCATGACACAGGTCCTCACCGGACATGCTAAGTTCGGCAGGTTCCTGCATCAGAATCAAGCGGAAGAAACGCCGAGGTGTTCATGTCTGAATCGCCCGGAAGACACGGTGGAGCATACGGTAGAGGTGTGCCCCGCTTGGGCAGAGCACAGCTGTGTCCTCGTGGAGGCAATCGGCGGCAGCTACCTCTCGCGCTGGGCCCTGGGTCAGGCTATGGTCTGGAGCGAGGAGGAATGGCAGACTGTCGCCTCTTTCTGTAAAACAGTGAAGGAGGGGGGCGCGCGTGTGAGATTTATTTATTTATTATTGACATATTTATTTATATATTTATTTATTTATTCAAGGACAACCAAAAAAGCATACACCATTATATATGCTAAAGATTCAACATTGTTACATTATGTAGCGTAGCCTTAATTCAAGGCTGCCACGGCATGCATTAAACATAGGAGGAGATAGGAACTAACTTATCTATTAACTAACATAGGAGGAGATAGCGAACCTCCTCACGCTCCACGCCGAGGTTACGACCACGAGTACCAGCCACAGTAAAGGCGGATGTGCGGACGTCGAGCAATCGGTAGCTAGCCGTCCGGCCGTCCGGTAATTGACCGGACCGAGCCCAGTCACCAACAGCACGTAGTGATCCCCGCGCTTTTCAAAGAGATGTCAGCAAACCGTAGGGACCCACCAGGGACGACGCCCGCTAGCTAGAACCACGGGGAATTTCTGAAAAGGAAACACGTAGTCCTAGAAAGCAAAGGGCAACTGAAGGACACTGGTGTGGTTTTAGTTAGTAAAACTCTGACACGCCCTCGAGCTCTGCTCAGAGCGGGAGAAGTCATTGGATGATTTCCACACTTAAAAAAATAACTCCTAACGCCATTAGGCACTATAATTAAGGCTTCCGATCTTCCTCTTAAGGTACGGAAGAGATGTGGTTAGTTGGCTATGATTATATAATTATGATGTCTAGATGGAGCATCTTCATATAAATCGTTTAGTATTGATTACAATTATTTGTTATTTGTGCATTATTTCTGGCTGAGTATATATTTTACTTTTTCCTTTATTTCCGTCTATTCACATAATAAAAGAGGTAATTGTAAACGCTATTTTGGTACCTATCTATTTATTTATTCATTTAATTCAAACAACTTTTTAAACAACAAGTACTTAGAAAATAGAACAATAAAATAAAATATAAAACAATTATTTAAATAACAATTAATAAGAGACATATTTCGTGCAGGACTTTTCTTACCTATTTAATAAAGATAATACTCAGTCATACATTCATCTCATACATCCTGACAGTATTGTCTTCCATTCTACCGCAGACATATCAAAATCTGTGTACTTGTCTAGGAGAGCATTAAGCGCAGACAGTGTCCGAGGTATGCGTGATGTGGAGTGCGCGACTGTGCCACACGTAGGAACTGCCAGGAGCCGGTATTTCTTGCCATGGCTGTAGTGTCGTTACATTACTATTTACATTCCGTACTTACTTTATCTTTGGTCAAACTTATGTAAAGCAACAGACATGAAAAGCGACGATAGTAACAAAGAACCAACAAAACGTTGCAGAATGGATAAATCATCTTCCACATGGATATACGTCGTGGCCGCCGAGGCGCCTCGGACGGCAGAATCGCACTACGACACACTACGACAACACAGTTATACAACTCTGCTTGCTCTTGCCGGCAATGAAGGCGTGATGTTATGTTATATTAATAAACTGTTTTATTTATTTGAATGTTTTCTGTACAAGTAGTTCTATAATGGGTCGTAGCCTCGTAGAGCTACGAGTCGCTACGAGCCGCTACGAGCTGCTACGGCGTAGCACACAAACGAATCGAACGTAGCAATACTTTGATTGTGAATTTTAAAAATGATCTTATTTATTGAAGCGTATAGTACCGTGAACATCTGGCCAGAATTGGTTTTAACCAACTTCAAAAAGAAAGAGGTTCTAATGGAACCTCTTTCTTTATGTTCGGCTGAATGTATTTTTTTTTGTAATGGATAGGCTCGCGTTTGTCCACTATCTCACCTGATGGTAAGCGATGATGTGGCCGACGATGGAACACGCTTGCCTAGAAGCAATCTATTCACTCTTGACTTAAAGATCCCTAGGTTGTAAGCTATCAGGAAACACAGACTCTGGCAGGGAATTTCACTCCTTAGCTGTACGTATAATGATTAAGAGAAGATATTATTTTTAAGGCTCACTGATATATCTCGGTCACTAAAATTGTGGACAGATTTGACTTTTTCTTTTTTTTATTGAAAGGTTATGCTTTCGAGTTGGTCCCATAGAAATATTGTTGTGATCTGACGATGAACTTTGAAGATATGGAACAGAACTCTTCATGGGTTCACATAAGAACTGTCGTAACAAGGAAAATTGCTTTGTTCATACATGACATGTAGTCGATGACTGACTGAAGACAAAAAGGGAAGGGGATATATCAAACTGATCCGATGATGAAGCCGAAAGGTAGGCACCGGCACTCTGCCAGTGTAATCTAACCGTGTTTGGGATTATTAGAATTGTTATGAGATGTACTCTGGCTATAGCCATGGTACCGTATAAGGTACCGAGCTAATCTGATGATGGAAGGTGAGCACAAAAACTCCGTAATAAAACAATGTATCCTAGCCGTGCCTTGGATTATTGGAATTTTCATGCAATGTTTTAATGATTGAATTCTATAAGTACCTTAATATGGAACTTGCACACTTTAAGTTTGACTGAGGGGTACTTTTTAGCTGTAGAATTTTTTTTTTTATTTACAAAAAAAATGCAACCGCGATTTCACTGATGAAAAAATACTAAAAAATGCAATCTAAAATTTATTTCGGAAGTTAGTAAATAACGAAGAGACAAAACTATTAGAAACTATACTATAGATAGAAACAACGACTTCCGAAAGAAAAGTTAATTTGTACATTTTAGAGTTTTTAGGGTTCCGTACCTCAAAAGGAAGAAACGGAACCCTTATAGTGGCTTTTTTGTCCGTCGGTCTGTCTGTCTGTCAGTCTATCTGTCTTTTAAGACTTTTTGTCTCAAGAGCGCGTGGAGGTATCGAGTTGAAATTAAAACCATATACTCACATCTGCAGTCCTTCAAAAAATCAAATTTCTAAATATCGAAAAAAAAGATACGGCCGCTTATGTCGCAAAAAACGTGTATTTTGATACTCGCAAAGGAATCTAAATTCATTGAGCCGTTGACCTAGAATCCTGAAATTGGGCATGAAGCAAAGTCTCATAGCACAAGTATAGTAAAATATCTATAAACTGTTTTGTAAACACGAAATTCTTATAAACTCACCGGTCATGTGTTGATGTTTACTGTATTAGAGTAAGATCCCAGGGCCGCCAGATGTCACGTATTTTCTGACGAACGAAATGTGGACGATTGAGTACTGTTAGTATGTACTAAGAACGCATGCCTACCTGCTAGCTTGCTTAGACGACCAATTTTCAGGTATCAGGTAATCAAGGTACATAAAATCATTACTTACTTCACGTAAATTCTCCAAGCTCATTTTTACGTATATTTTAGGAAATATCTTTAAAATCAAGTCACCTTTCCTTTGATTCCTTGGCTCGTATTGTTTTACAGAAGCTTTAAAGCTCCCAAAATAATGACATAACTTCACGTAAAATTCTCATGTTTGATTTCCATATGTTCACAAGTGTGAAATTTCACTAAAAGTAGCAAATATCTCCACTTCATGTATTTCTAGGTGGTTATAAAAAAAAAACCACGAAAGCTAACCTATCCTTGTCGGGGTACCCTAAGATAAATAAATATGCAATTCACGTGTTTTAGGCGAACAAAGAATCAGTTTTGTAATCTGCAGACTAATGGCCAATCATACGGTATGCTTGGCCATTAGTCTGCAGATTACCCTACTCATTAGGAAGTCTACATATCTAGTTAATATAAGAACTTAAACATTTTTTTTTGACCTCGCCGACTCTACGTCTACTGACTCTTTTCTACGTTATATTAAAATTTATGCTACATCTCTTTTGGTGTCCGAGTTTGGTGTTTATCCCAGGATAAAAAGTATCCTATGCGTTATCCTAGGACATGGTCTAGCCGTGTACCAAGTTTCATCGAAATCCGTTCAGTAGTTTTTGCGTGAAAGAGTAACAAACCTCCATACAAATAAATTTTCATATTTACGAGTATAATATTAGTAGGATATACGGTACATACAACAACAAACAACAACAACATTAAAGAGCATTTCCTTTCACAATGACATAGAATATATATATATATATATATTTATAATACATAAAGTATGTGTGTATTTATGTACGTAGGTATATTTGTTTATGTATTATTATTTAATTCACAATATTTCTAATTTTAAAATTGTACACTGGACCCTACCCTCTAATGTCAACTCTCTCTATCGCTCAATGGTTTGCTGGAAGAAAACTCAACTTTGAGTTAAGCTCGCCTATGTACATGAACTTTGCTATCCACTTATTTTTTGTTGCTATAGTGTACAATAAAGAATTAAAGAAAGAACAACACATTTTTTTTTTAATTTTTGTCTGTCTGTTTGTTCCGGCTAATCTCTGAAATGGCTGGACCAATTTTGACGGGACTTTTTTGTCAGGTAGCTGATGTAATAAGGAGTAACTTAGGCTACTATTATTTTAGAAAAAATGAATTCAAAATCACGAACGCAGTCGCGTGCATCTATACATACATAAATATAAATAAAATTGGAGTGTCTGTTTTGTAATACTGAAATAACCGCTTTTTACTAAATGCATATGAATCTAAATACGGTACATACACCAAAATAACAATTTTTACAATTTTTGTCTGTCTGTCTGTTCCGGCTAATCTCTGAAATGGGATGTACTATGCCGAATTGAATCCCAAATAGTCGAACATCAATTAATCGAACACCTAAATACTCGAACGTTCATAATATGGAATGATTAATAAATCGAACACTCAATACGTCGAGAATTCAAAATATCGAATGTTTGATCGAGAGGCCAATGCATCACACATTCACCCGGAGGACATGGTGGAGCATACGGTGGAGGTGTGCTCCGCTTGAATGGAGCACCGCCATGTCCTCGTGAGGGTGATCGCTGGCAACAACCTCTTGCGCCAATCCCTGGTACAGGACGCGGCTGTGCGTGTGAGGGAACGGGCTTTCTCACACCCCCCGTTAACGGCGCGTAGTTTCCTACGTGTGCCGTCGGCTGGGGCGTGAGGAAGCCCGTTCCCTCACACGTACAGCTGCGGCCAAGACACACGCGTACAGAAGCACCATATGCTCCACCATGTCCTCCGGGTAAATGTGTGATGCATTGGCCGCTCGATCAAACATTCGATATTTTGAACACTCGACGTATTGAGTGTTCGATTTATTAACCATTCGATATTATGAACGATCGAGTATTTAGGTGTTCGATTAATTGATGTTCGACTATTTGGCATTCGATTCAGCATAGTACACCCTCTGAAATGACTGGACCGATTTTGACGGGACTTTTATTGGCAGGTAGCTGATGTAATAAGGAGTAAATTAGGCTACTTTTATTTTAGAAAAAAATGAATTCAAAATCCTGTAGTCCACGTGAACGAAGTCGCGGGCACAGCTAGTGTATATATTTTGAACCCAATCCGTCCAATAAATTCGGAGGCTGTGACAGATGGACATACAACAAACTTATGTGTGGCTTGTGTGTGGCAGACTTCTATGAATACAACCAACGTGTGTCCCTGCAGTTGTCCTTCGCGGTCCAGGGCTTTGGTAACTAACTCTTTGGAACAATCCCGCAGCCCTAGCAAGCGGTGGCCCAAGTGGGCCCGGTTCATTTTACTCGTTTTGTCCATACGACCCGCGACGACAGCTGAGGCATAAGGATTTCCTCTCCTCATGACCTCCGCCACCACCTTCGCTTGCATTACTAGTTCGCAGGAACTGACTGCTTCCTATCCTTCTCGCTCCTTACCATAACCACCACCACTATCAGCCGCCTGCACCAAGACCAGGCGCTAGAGATCGCCGCCAACAAACACCTCCACGAGGACACCCAGTCCTCCACCCAAGTGGGGCAGACTTCCTCCGCATGGTCCACCGTGCCTTTTGAGTGATTAGCATAATATTGACACCTGGACGTTTCTTCTCTACGAATCCAAAACAGATACTTCCTGAAACACCTATGACCGCTGAATATGTGTCATCATCTTCCTGCCCTAGTCCCGTTTTATTTGGGGTCGGCGCAACACGTTTTTTTCTTCCATTCTGTCCTGTCACTCGTCACGCTATCACTAACTATGTGTGTGTCAGGCGGAAAGTGAAGATGCCTTAGCGTCTTTACAACCACTCCTAAAAGATATATACCGCCGCAATTGTGGCGTGCTCAAGGTTCGAACCTTACCGGGGCCAAGGTTAGTTTCGAAAGACAGCGCGAGCCCCGGTATGAAGGCTTGAAGGAACGGGGTGGGTTTTTAGTCAGTAAGAGTCTGACACTATATCCCACTCCACCCAAGAGCGGGGCTGTCATTGATGATTTTCCCACCAAAAAGGTTCGAACCTTAAAACCTTGTTTTTATACCAGAATAGCTACAAAATCCCAAATAACACTCTTATCTCAGACTGAATTAGTTGGAGCCATTTTATCGGATTTCAGTTTCCGTGCTTTTTAAGATAGCCATATGAAATAGAACTTTATTTACTACTCTAAAAGGTACACATCTCTATGAGAATTCTACAACAGAAAAAATCGCAACCTGCAGTGCCATACATTTTGCAAGTTTTAAATTTATTTGCGTAGTGTGTATGTTAGTTTGTTCAGGCCAGATCTTGCAAGTTGAGTGAGAACCATTTCCTCTCATCCCTCGGAGTTTAATCTTCACAAGTTGGTTCACTTCCAATAACAATGCTTTTTTATGGAAAGCATGACCTGACGCGGCATCCAGATAAAAGAAATCTTCAGCGGTGACGGTAGCAGTGATTTTTGTACTTATATTTTTTTGTTTGTTTTATTCACCTGCTGCTTCACATTGCACCTTACGCCGTTACCTATGATGCGTTTTACCCCGCGCTATGCAGTGCGAAATAACTGGCCACTTCCATGACGCCGTCGCGTCGCATTGCGTCTCGGTGTTAGCTGGCCCTAACGTTAGTGTGATAATTCTATCGTATATAGGTATATAACTGGTGGTACCGAAAAGTTATTTTGAATCTTTTTTTATTAGTGTACTTATTACTCTTAGAGGGTTTGATCAGTATTACCTTGGAGTTTTATATCTAAGATGCTCACGGTTTCGCTTGCATCAATGTACATTTCTAAAAAAAAAACCTTTTTTTTCGGTATTCATGTTACCTTATGTTTATTTCTGTATCGCTTATTATAAGAAGGATTTTTTAAGTAACCTTCGATTTATTACTCTCCCGCGATTCCTGTACTCTCACAATGTATATACGAAATGTCAGCGTAACAAACTTTAAGACTTAAAGTGCGAATGAGAGTATGTTTGTTCATGTAAATTGACGCAAGTGAGGCCTCTTGACGTCTTCATGACAGAAAAGATTTGGATGAAACCTAGCATACGGCCAGACCCATGTCATGCAATAGTACCCACTTACTTAGTTAACTTAGTTATATATTAATAATAAATTATGTTTAAATTGTTTCACTCAAATTTGCAAACTAAGGAAGTAACACAGGAAGTAGGTACACGATAAAACAAATAGCGAAAAAAATACAGTAAATTTTATTTTTGACGGAAACAAGTGATAAGCATATGAGTGTTCGGAATAAAATAAAGATAAAATGTTGTATCTTTATTTTGCCCACATTTTTTATAGGTTTTACCCGCGACGTGACGGAAATGACTACAAGGCACTAACCAACACGTTGCTTTAATATTTTCCGTGCTGTGACCGGGAGTAGACGTCTCATCTGCTGGAACAACTTTGCCTGAAGAAGAAAATGCATTGCACACGTGTTTTAACGTTGATATTATTACTATTCGTTTGGCTGGTACATTCTTTTTCCTGGGGTAAGTCAAAGTTTGTTTTTTAATTCTAAGTCAGACGGATAAATTATCACAGCTTAACAGAACTATTATCAATTTACTTTCAAAACTTTTCAGTATAACTACATATTTTGCAATATTTGTCGGCTTTTAGTATCGGTATTAAATTTAAAGAAAATAAAATTCTGATCATAGGGTTTCAGGAAAAAAATCTTCTATTTTAAAACTACCTAGTCACAATTTTATAATCACAAATATTTTTTTGCCATCTAGAATAGCAATCCTTGAGAAAAACATTAGTTTGGTTGCGAAGCCCTGGGAACGGTGGAATGTCCGTTCTCGCACAGTTTCATTGTATGTTATTTAATATATAAGGGCCTGTCCGCACAGCGGTATTTCACCGCGTTGAAAATATTCGCGTGGATTGATGTCCACACTACACCGCGTCAAATCCGCAAGAAATCACAGAATTTTTTATCGCGCGTTTGTTTTATCGCCTGTGCGGAAACTTCCATAAGATTCAATGTGTTACAGAATAATGAAAAAAAAACCGCGCGGTGAAATACCGCTGTGCGGACAGGCCCTAACTCCTTCTCTTTCTCAGAGAATTATACCAGTTATTGTATAACGTAGGTATATGTTCAGAACGCTGAGCTTTTTCGAACTACAAAGTTATGTTTGTCCTTCAACCCGGAATCTGAAAATCATAGGCCATGTGGTTGATGAGAGACCCTCTTGGTGCAAGGATTTTTTTATCTTTATGCACAAATTAACGATGCTAAACCAAAGTATGCCTGTACGCTTTGGGATCGTCCATTACCTATTCGCGTAAGGTTTAAAAGGGCTTATTTTATGAAGTGGAATGTCATCCTATATTCAGTCATTCATAACTTCTCCCGCTCTGAGTTGAGCGTGTCAAGCGTGACAGACTTTTACTGACTTTTACCGGTACACAAATTTTTGAGTTTTTAAAAGAATTTCCACCAAGTATAATTGCTCTTAGCAATAGCAGATGTTATTCTTTTTAACGTGGCAAATCATCCAATGACTTCTCTCTCTCTCTAAGGTGGTGCAGGGAGGGGGGGAATGTCAGACTTTTACTGACAAATGTTTGTAGTCAGTGTTTTTCGTTATTGTTTGTTCCTTATTTAACACCGACTTCCAAAATTAAAATTATTTTGATGATTTAATTTTTTTTTTAGTGAAGTCGGTTATTTTTTTTATAATAAGTTTTTTATTTCACACTTTTTAGTTGCAATACACTTACAACCAGAGTACCTTTTTCTCATGACAATCCCAATTAACTCAAACCCTGCTAGAATACATCAGTTTCTTATGAAGTTTCCGTGTCTCCTTCCACCTTCCGGCTCCATCATCAGATCACTTCAATAGTACCTTATAGCCAAAGTGCATCTCATGACATTTCTAATAAGTCCAAACACGGGTAGGATACATTGATTAAATACGGAGTTCCGGTACCTATCTTCCAGCTCCATCATTATCATCATCATCAGATCAGTTCAATAGTATTATATAGCCAAAGTGCATCTAATGACAATTCTAATAAGCCCAAACACTGCTAGAATTGATTGATTAGTTACGGAGTTCCGGTGCCTATCCTCCAGCTCCATCACTATCATCAGGTCACTTCGATGATACCATTAGTATTGTAATAGTCGCTGAACTATGTTCATTGTGATATTTGTTTGAGTATGAAGTTCCGTTGGCAATTTCTGGTCTTCTTCACCAGTTCCACCTCATCAAATGTCACTTTTTGACTGTAAATGCTTAATTTCTTGATGAAAATATCAAAATGACTATATAGTTGCCTATAATATTTGAGGAGTTACCTCAATTCAGCCAAGATTCCATCATCAGATTGTAAGGTGGTGTGTTGGGAGACGAGTGAAACGAGTGCTTGCTGGTAATACACTGCTTTTATTATAAAAGATACCTCATTAAATATGTTATAAGCATAATATAAACTAACTACACCTCACCTTTCCTTTACAAGAAAAAAAAACTTACGGCTAAATAATAATAGCTAGGTTCTTTTTTTTTACCTGCGCAGTGGTTTTTTTTTTTGTTGTTTACATAAGTACATGGTCTTTATAAATGTTACAACTAAGTATATGTTTACATTAACACCTCCGAATACAAGACATGATTATAGATATTTCAAAGGTACATTATTGTTAAGTTAATAATTGCTTTAAATATTCTTGTTATTGATTTTTTCTTATTTATACAGCATTCTTGTATAATTTGGTACGGTTTTTATGCACAATATCTTCCTTTCAATTTTTCAAAATTTTCACATTACAATCCAAATCATTTAAAACTGGATAGGGTCCCAAAAATATTGAATCCATTTTGTTCTCTGAAGGATTTCTTAACAACAATAAATCACCCTTCTTATAATACCGCAGGGTTTACTAAAGTATCATATTTAATTTTCCTTTTTATCTTACTTTGAGTTGAATTATTGTGAGCATCTTTTTGCGCTCGCTGCAATCTATACTTTAATTCTAATGCGTAGTTGTCATGAGCATATAGGGGATCTATGATATCGCCATTGAGATTGCTCGGTAATATACATCGCTTCCCGAATACTAGTTCGTGAGGCGTGTCGTTGGTTTCCGTATGGACTATGTTGTTGTAAGCAAAACACCAATACGGCAACCAACTACTCCATGTTCCCGTTTGATTTTGGCAATTTATTCTTAAATACGCACCCATAGTTTTGTGTGTGTTCTCCAATGCTCCAATACTCTCGTGGTGATAGGCGGTGGACCATAGTTGATTATTTTTTAGAAGATGACATACCTCTTTCATAGTGCTGGAAATGAACTCGGACCCGCGATCGGTCGCTATTTCGCGTGTCAAATCTTAAAATAAAATTGTCTACGAGAGCACGGACCACACTTACTGTGTCTTTGTTGTGTAATGGATATGCTTCTGTGAATGTAGTTAACTCACATTGTAAAGTGAGTATATAACTGTAGCTATTGGTATCTTTCTGTAACGGTCCCACCATATCTAAATAAATTTTATCGAAATCTGAGTTAGCCGTGGTCGTAATTGTCATTGGCTGTTTGGTGCCCATCGAATACTTCTGTTTTTTACATTGATCACATTCAGAAACATATTCAACAATATCCTTAGTCATACTAGGCCAAAAATAGTATTTTTTTATGTTATTTGTCATTCGCCTTATGCCCGCATGGCCCCTTGTAGGCAATAAGTGAAAATATGACCCGTCTGTTATTTAGATTATTTATTCTTTGCACTTTATTTATGATACAAAACCGTGGTCCTGTCCATTTATCTCTATTATTTATATCTTCCGTTAATTCTTTTATAAATCTCTTATTGTTTTCGTTTCTGAGTACACATATTTCATTAATTGCAATTTTTTTGTATAATAATATCAAATCTCTCACCAACCCGTCTCGCGCAATTGGTGATCGAGATATTGTGTGTAAGTAAATACTAGACTTAATTGGCACGTAAATTAAATATTTATACATTTCTAACGTTAAACCACTTTTTAAAATTTTCTGTAACTCTTTACCGCTACAAAATAAAAGCTCAGTTATATTATTCGGTTTTTTAATGATGTCTACAACTCTCGGTTTGCCAGACTTTGAAATAATATTTTCATTATCTATTAATGGCCGGTTCGTATTTTTTTCCTCACAATGCATATTCAATTTTCGAAGCTGTGATCTAGTCATCACGTTAATAATTTGCTCGTTCATTGTTTTTAAATCGTCGGATGTGATTTGAATCCGCGATAGCGCGTCTGCTACTGAATTTGACTGGCCTTTAACATACTCTATACTAAAATTATATTCTTCTTACTGTAACCTAAATTTTAGCAACCTACTTGATGGTTCTCGCATTGAAAATAGATAAACTAACGGTCTATGGTCGGTTTTTATCCTGAAACGTTTTCCATATAAATATGGTCTGAAATGTTTTATACTCCACACTATTGCCAGGAGTTCTTTTTCAATAGTGGGATAGTTTACCTCCGCCTTATTTAAACTTCGACTAGCATATGCTACAGGTCTTCCATCTTTATTACACAATACCGAACCTATAGCTTTCCCTAACACGTCGGTTTGTAGTATAAATTCATTACTTTCTGATAAGTCAGGATGTAATTCAGGTGGGTTCATTAAGGCTAATTTTAATGTTTCAAAAGAATGTTCGCAGTCTCTTGTCCATACAAATTGGGCATTCTTGGTACATAATTTATTTAAGGGTAATGCTAATTCAGCAAATTTTGTTATACATTTTCGATAATAATTTGCAAAAGCTACAAAACTTTTTGTTTCATCAGTATTTTGGGGCGTTGGGTAGTGTTTTAAAACCCTAACCTCTTCTGGGTCTGGTAAAATTCCAGCTCCAGAAACTATGTGTCCTAAATAAAGCATTTTTTTTGCAAGAAATTGCATTTAGCAGGATTTAACTTTAGGTTGACCTTACGTAATCTACTGAAAACATCCATTAAATTCCGATTATGCGAGTCTAAATTTCGACCTATTACGACCAGATCGTCTTGATAAACCAGGCATTTTTTGTAATTAAGCCCGGACATTGCTATAGTCATCATTCTACTGAAGTTACTAGGACTAGACTTGAGTCCCATGGGCATTCTCGTCATTTGATATTGATTTTTCCCTGTTGTAAAAACTGTGCAAGGCCAGCTTTGTTTATTTAGTCCAATTTGGAAAAATCCTTGAAATAAATCCAAATGCGTAAAATAAATTGCCCCTGCTAAAGAATCAAGTATTTCGGATATGTTTGGCAACGGAAATTTGTCGTCTTGCACTTGGTTATTTAACTTACGATAGTCTATGACTACGCGCCATTTTTGTTTATCTGAATTATCGATTTTTTTTGGCACTAATATATTGGGCTAGTATGCGGTTTCAAATCTATATTTTGTTCATATATTGGCGTTGTAGATAATTTGTCACCAGGTAGATGAAATATAATCCATCGGAATGTAATCCGTTTAAATTTAACAAGGAAAACATAGGTAGTTTTTACTCTATCAGCATTAACCATTGGTTTCTAAAATTGACAAATAAAGTAATCCTTGAGAGTGCTACTACCGATCTCGAAGTTATTTATTACTACCTCATTTTCTCTGGTATTCAATATGCATATTGGTATTTTTCCATTTTTCGGCCTAGTCACGCTAGTGGCTAGGAAAACACCCTCGCATAACTCTTGACTTGAAATAACACATTCTTCTTGTATACTTGTCTCGATGTATAGATTCACATCGCGCCGGTGCTATTATACTCGTATAGCAATTAATAGTATCATTTGGTCCGAAACAGTCAAAATTCAATGTATTTGTTAGCAATTGTACCGTACTAGACTCAAAGTTTAATTTAGCTTTGTATTTCTTAAAAAAAGCATGTCCTAATATACCGCTGCCTTTACATGGTAAGTTTTTAAATACAAGAAATTTATGCATAAAATTGTGTTCGTTATGATTAAGGCAAAGATACACATAACTTTCTGAGAATACATCTCCACCGATACCTTTAACACTAACTTTCTCTATATGGTATGGTATTTGTAAATGTTTCAAATACTCGTACTTAATTCCAGACACTGATGCGCCGGTGTCAATTAGCCAGTCATGTTTATGTTGCCCGACTTTAAATGAAACTTTGTTTAAGTTATTGCACGAGAAGATTACGTTAGGCACGAAAAAGATGACTAAGCGATTCTGCATTTGGTTCATCTGGCATTACGTCACAATTATTTTCCACTTGGTTCGCGGTTAGTACCTCTTGATTGGTTGACAAGATATTTATGTTGTTCTGTGATCTAAAGCAACGAGTTCTGTTCTGCCTACCCCTAGCACGGAAACGATTGTTGGCTTGCATGTGGAGGAAGCGGTCCCTGTGCCTGTTGATGGGCATATGCGTTTTGCATGAATCCTCTGGGACCAGAGTTCTGTTGAGTTCTATATCCTCGACGACCTCTCCTAGACGAATAATAAGATTGTTGGTACATACCCACAAATTCCTCGGTACTACTCGAATACATCTCTTCGTCTACTGCCGCCTGTATGGCTTCTGTCAAAGTAGAAAAATTACGAGCACCCACGATCGTGTTTAAACGACGATCTCGTAGGCCGTCAGCGAATCTTTTTATCGCTGTTTTTTTCATTTAAGGGTCTTAAAACATTATAATTATCTGAATTTCCACTGGCCTGCGAAATCGTCAATTCCACAAATATTTCTGATATTTATTTGCCAAAGTCAGACACTGTTTTATTATTCTGGCGGCATTGCTGCAATCTAGTCTGTAACGCTGTGAAACCCTGTTGTGGCAGTAATAGCTTTCGCATATCTCCTATAAGCTCCTTAACACTAGCATATCTTTGCAACATCTTTAACTTTGGTTGCTGTGATAATCTATTTTTTAAAACAAATTGTATTAATTTTTGTTTACATCTGTCGTTACTTAATATAGATTCATAATACTCTATGCTTTCAATTATTTTTTTAGTATTGTTATCATTATCTGTCATAGCAGGCAGAAGGCTCAATGCAATTTTTAAATTAAAAGTTTCCTCTGCCATTTTACTATGAGAGATTTTCTCCCTCCTTAACTTTCTCGGTACATAATAAAAGTACTTCTGAATACAAGTTATTAAATTGTTCACAAATTTTGTTAATTAATGCTGTCTCCTGTGTTAATGGTTTAGCTAACTTGGACTCACCTACATGTTGTAAATACTTATTATATTTAGCTAATAAACTTTGTGCATTCTCTCTATTTGTAATTAATATTTTACCTACTCTGCGGCTCGGACCGATTTTTATCAAATAATCTCTTATTGCTTTTAAATCATTTAGTAAAAGAGCTAGTTCTTCTGCCATAACATATCGATACAATGTTTTATTAATATATTAAAATAACTAGTACGTGGAAAATACAAGTATTGATTATCTTCACTTGAATAAAATGATTAAAATTCATAGAGAGTCATACTAACTACACAGTATATTTTATGCATTAAACTATATTCTACTTACATTTCTTTCCGGTCACTTACTTATACTAATAGGGGAAGGAAACAAAGTAGGAGAGAAGAAAAAAAACACTCGCGAATGCGCACTCTGCTTAGATAAATAAAGATACCAATATTTTCGCGGCACTTTTAACACACGCACTATACACTCGTGGATATAATACGCATCTTCAGCTCCTGACGATGTTACACGATGAGCTCTGGCTTAGCTGACTGTGGTTGCTGAGGAGCCATCTGGGCTTGGGCTCTCTTAAGCAGACTGGAGTAACTTGTCAAGGTCATCTGATCCAATTTTCGCTCAATTTGTTTAGCATGGCATCGTTTGTACAATTTATAAAAAATCAGTATCATACCAATCGCCAGAATTGTACAAATAACGACGAGAATCGTGTTGGTAGTCTCATGCATCTGTTGCGCGCGGATATGATTCGTGCCGACTCCAGCAGTTTGTGCTATCACCACCTCTTCCTTAGAATTTGAACCACCCATTTTCAAACTGATGAAAGTTTAACAAAATTTTACACGTCGAATATGTATCACGCTTTACAACGGAATATTCCACTTTACCCAAAGTACAGTCTGTCATTTATATTTGCCATAATATGATCCAGTCCATACACGGATGCTTACACGCGCAGGCTTACAGGTTCTCCGGTTACTGTCACGGTCGCCATGTAAGTTGGTGTGTTGGGAGACGAGTGAAATGAGTGCTTGCTGGTAATATACTGCCTTTATTATAAAATATACCTCATTAAATATCTTATAAGCATAATATAAACTAACTACACCTCAGTATACAAATTTATTGATTTTAGTACTAACATTGTCTATGTGTTCTTTCCAGTTAATATCTTTATCTATAACTACACCCAAAAATCTTGTATGCGTTAATTGTTTGATTTTATCAATATTGAGTTTGATGTCATTATTATTATTTGATTGGTTGAATTGAATGTAAACTGATTTGTCTAAATTTATTCTTAAATGGTTAATGTCAAGCCAATGTAGTAATTTGTCAATTGTATTATTAATGTCAAGCTCGTGATCCATAAAAGATATGTCATCGGCAAATAATATGCATTTGTGGTTAGTTATTTCTATGATGTCATTTATATAAATGAGGAATAATATTGGGCCCAGGACGCTTCCTTGTGGAACGCCATATTTATTATGCCTATATTCTGATGAGTAGGATATTATGTCATTATTTACATTTTATTTTATTTATAATGACACATTGCTTTCTATCACTTAAATAGGACAATAACCACTGGAGTACCGGTCCTCTAATCCCATTAGCTTCTAATTTTTGCAGCAGAATGTCGTGAGAAACTAGATCGAATGGTTTCGATAGATCAAAGATAAGACCGGTAGTCAGAAAATTATTATTTATATTCGATAATATTGCTATCATTAGAGAATAACTAACTAATGATGTGGATTTGTTCCTTTGGAATCCAAACTGCTTGTCACTAATAATTTTAAATTCACTATAGAAATTAATAAATCTTTTATACATACATTTTTCATAAATTTTAGACAAGATGGGTATCAAAGTAACAGGTCGGTAATTATTGATGTCACATTTGTCTCCTTTCTTGAATAAAGACTTAATTATGGAAAGTTTTAATTTGTCAGGAAAGGTTCCATGGGAAAAAGACATATTTGTTAAATGAGTGAGAATACTAGTTAGTTCGTTACAACAAGCTTTTATGATTTCGAACCCTCTGATCTGGTGTTACACAGAGACAGTATTTCCTGTCGTACCTCGTTTACTAGCATAGGTCGAAGTTGTTTAGTTGTTTGAAGCTCTTTGTAGTTCCGTGTAAGGTAACACTGATAGTTCTGTTGAGGAGCATGATCTGATCTGATTTGATCCAACGAGTAGTTGTTTCGTTAATCCCTTTTGCCTTCATTCCCTTAGAAAGGGCGTCTATGGTGAAGTTGTCGAAAGCTCCTTCAATATCAAGGAAAGCACATAGGGCTGTCTGTTTACCTTCCAAGGCCCTTTCGATCCTGTCTGATAGTTCTAACAGAGCAGTTTCTGTAGATTTTCCTTTTTGGTAAGCATGTTGCTTCGGATGCAGAGGGTTATCCCTTAATAGTCCATCCCTGATGCATTCGTCAATAACCTTTTCCATACTATTGAGTAGGAAGGAGGTAAGGTTTATTGGTCTGAAGGACTTTTGTTGAGAGTAGTCCTTCTTACCAGCCTTTGGGATAAAACAGACTTTAACCATAGTCCATTTCTCTGGTATATATCCCCATGCAAAGCTTGCTCTGAAGATTTTGATTAAAATAGGGATGAGTATAGTCTTCCCTTGCTACAGGACAGCTGGGAAGATACTACTCGATCGAGAATCAGCCGTTATCGCGAACTAACGCTATTAGAGATCTCGGTATTCTTATCAACAATAAGCTCTCCTACGAATGTCATTACGATCGTATCGCCAAAAAAGCTGCCAAAGCCCTGGGATTCTTTATCCGTAATTCCAGTTCGTTTAAAAATATGAAAACCCTAAATATTCTTTACTGTACTTACGTCCGCAGTCACCTTGAATACGGTAGTCAAATTTGGAACCCAAATTATGCTGTTCAATCTGACCGGTTGGAACGAATACAACGGAGATTCACGAGGTACTTGAACAAGTTCAAAATCCTTTATATGAGTTACAATGAAAGTTGCACTCGACTCCACTTGCTGCCCCTTGTAACTCGCAAAAATATATATGATATTCGCTTTCTAATCAAAATGGCACGCTCTAATCTATCAAGATTGCCCTGAATTATTGTCAAAGCTATCCCTGAATGTCCCCCCTCGGCACCGTCGGATTAGAAATCTTCTTCACTCTCCTCATTTACGCACAGTCTACCGTAGTAACTCTTACTTGATTCGCGCAGCAAAAGCGTTTAACAATTTAGTCAAAGAACACACCTCAGTTGATCTCTTTACAAGCAGCTTAGCATCCATAAATATTGTTATATCCAAAAGCAATGTTTTGTAATTTCATTACATTATTGTCTTCTATATTATCTTGCTACCAAACTTTGTATATCTCAATTACTTCCTAACTGTAGCTTTCCACAATACTTCCATCCATACTATATGTGGAGGCTTGTAAATCGTATCTTGTAGTCGTTTATCTTGTATTGTCAGCTGTAAGCCACCAAAATAAAAATAAAAAAATAAGATATCATCATCACCTGCAGATTTAATCGGCTTGAATGAGAGTCTATATAATTATAAATTCTACCTTGTTCGGTCTAAAATACGCCGCTCTTCTCCAGTCTTCATTTGAAGGCCTGGAGCGGCGGATATGAGGAGTAATTTGTACGATGATGTCTAGTGCCATCACCGAGCCAGGGAAATGTATAGACGCCAGAAGTTTCAAGGTTTCTTCCGCTGATACAGTGAAGGCACCGTCTGGTTTCTTTAAGAATTCCAGTTGATTTGTAGGCGATTTGGATAAGACTGTGAATTCTGGCTCCTTGAGGGACTTTAGTAATCTCCTCGCAGAACTTCCTCCATGAAAGTCTTTTCGCCTCTCGGATTTCCTTGTTATAGGTAGTTAAAGCTTTCTGATACCGATCCCAGTCGTCAGTCGATTTAGTCTTAGTAAACAACCTACGTGATTCTTCCCTTAAAACATCGAGCTTTTTGTTCTACCATGTCACTTTTCTATCCTTCACAGTTCTTAAAGGGCAGCTCTCTTCGTAAAAGGCTGTAATAGATTCAGTAACTTGAGCAACAGCATAATCCAATGTTTCAGGGGAGCGTATGGTTTTAGGGAAGTGTTGGAGTCTCCCCTGGAGCGTTCATCTGTACAAGTACCAGCCCGATGCTTTCGCATCGCTAAAAGTGATGGTTTCGCAAATGTTGGATGTATTCAGTGCGAATTTAATAAGTTGATGATCAGACATAGATGGTTCATCACTGACATGCCAATTGGCTATCAGCCTGGCATTAACATAAGCTGCAATCAGGTCATCGCTGCACAGGCCTTGTATGCATAAGAAATCTATATTATTATTGAAAAGTATACACGCTCTTGGTTTGACTCCACCGATATGGTGTACGACCTTACCTGCAGAGCCCAGTCCAGACACCGTGTTAGTATTAGCCAGCCACGGTTTCCGAATAAGAGCAATGATGATGAAAAAAAATTTTTGTAGAATGAATAATACAAAAAAAAAAAAATTTGACCGTCTGTCTATCACTAGATAGTTGAAATTTTCTCATTTCTGCTGCTGCTATAACAACATATACCACTAAAAACCGTTTTTAGGGTTCCGTAGCTAATTGGAAAAAAACAACAGGAATTTTATTGAAAACTTCCTATTCAATTCACAAAGTATTTTATTTGTTTATTCCAAAAAGTGGGAACATCTTTTAGGGTAAACCGGCCCTATGTGCCCCAGTCAGTAACGGGCCCCACTTGCCAAGACACGCATTTAAAATTTCAATAAAGTATATTTACAATCACATAACTAAATGGAATCACAAAGTAGGGAAATGTAAATATAATGCTGGAGGCGGGCAGCCCTATCGCATGTTTACGTACCGCGCGGCTGTAGGCATTTGTTTCAAAGATACGGCCGAGTTACAAAACTGTATGATATTATTACCGTGTCCGAGCCGTGCAATGTATTATGAACATTATTTATGTTGTTAATATGTTTATATTAGCACGTTTTCTTTCGAAGAGCGAAGCTGTACCTACTTTTAACTATAACTTATTCTGTGGTAACGGTAAGATACATTTCTGAGGAGGGAAATCATCAATTGACTTCTCGCGCTCTAGGGTGGAGCAAACGGGGGCGCCAGAATTTTACTAAAACTGACATAAACTCCATATGTTGCCCTTTGCGTTTCAGAGTTGCTTTTTCTCTCTCTAACAGCCCTAGCAGCATCGGCCCTGCTGGGCCCTTTTAATTTTTTTGAGGTGCGCGTGCACTACGCACCTTGGACCTTGACTGTTTTGCGATTGCAGCAGAAGAAAAAAGAAAAAGAGTTTATTTGCGTCAAACATGGCGCATACCTTAAAATAAAACAAATAACAGTATCGACTTAAAGTAGCACGTAAGTAGGATATACGTTACATCCGCGCAAAACGGCCAGTGCTCAGCAAAATGCTGTAGCTCGTGTAAGACAGAGCCACAGCGCTGATTACATGTTATATCATACTTCCAATCACAGAATAAACAAAATAAAAAGATAAATAACAACAAAACACAAATTGGCAAACAAACACTGAACTAATCGATTATTATAATCGATCAATGAACGATTGAACATAAAACTAGAATTGTCAATGCGCAGTCACATAGTCACATTTTGAAACTGTAGTTATTTTCCTATATGGTCCGCTCCGTAGTAAAAAGAAGATGGCTGATCGATGGGTAACAATAACAGCGGCAAGATTAATTTATCTACGTTAATAATTATGTAAAAAACAAGATTCCTGACCTACGCAATCGATTTGTTTGCATAAATGTGTCATTGGGTGAATTGATTTGTTGAAATGTTGAGTTTTAGTGAGTAGTAACATATAGTGAAGTTTGAGTGCGCGTTCATCTATGCGCTTAAATAACACGGACAGACGAGATTGTCAAGCCAGCAAGAGAAAATCAACAAAGGTACAATCATAAAAGTATGTAATTGAATCAGTACGACTATGTAATAATTGGAATAAATATAAAGTTGTCAGAAGAATGTACACTTGATTAAATGTTATGTCATATACTTACAGATTTAAAAAAAATAGTTGAAAATCGAACTTCTAAGTTACCTAACGAAAATAAAAGATATATGTATAGCCGTTTATGTCGCAAAAAACGTACAATGCGTTCCAAATGTCCAAGTATATTTCGACACTCAAGGGAATCAAAATTCGTAGGGTACTTGCTGTTGACTTAGAATCTTGAAATTTGGCATGAAACAAGATCTCATAGCAGAAATATTGGAAAAAATCTGAAAACTAAATATAAATGTACGTCACAAAAAAAAACAAAACTTAAAACTAATTTGCGATTTAAAAAAATCTTCGTAACTCAATTCAGGAATTTATTGAACTGTTTTCATAGGTAAGTTTGTTCGTACAAACTTACTGAGGCTGACTCTTGACTTGACTTACTCGCACTTAATATTCTCGCACTAAATATGTAGAAAGTAATAAAACGGTTTCTGGCAGAAATAAAAAAAAAAATTTTGCAATTCGGAAAAATCTTCGAGGCTCCATTCGGGAATGGTAGTTTGCACGGAACCCTCAGTGCGCGAGTCCGACTCGCACTTGCCCAGTTTTTTTATACCTATCCAGCTATTGCACTAGGTAATATTGTAAAGGAGAAAGTTTGTGTGTATAATTGTATGTTCGTTAATACTTCTTCACAAAATCACAATCAAACGACTAAACGGATTTCGATCAAACTTGATATCATAATTTGGTTATTCGGAAGTGAAACGACAAGCGTTTGAAAGTTCGTTCAACAAATCAAACTTGACAATTAAAGTAATTGCCAAATGTGATTTTTTGAACAACCTTATTTATTTGCCACATTCAGTTTGCAATAATCGTCATTTGAGACACCGGGCTGCAGTGCAGCTTTAGACTGGTTGCAATGTAAAACACAGCAGCCATTCAACTTCTAAAACTTTAGGATTTTTTTAATATCTAAGTTTAGCAATACTATTATAAATGGAAAAGTAACTTTGTCTGTCTATTACTTCTTCACGTCTAAACAGCTGAACAGATTTGCATGAAACTACAACACAAGTAGACTATATCCTGGATCAGGAATCTAAATTGTTCAGTCGTTAAGAAGTAGGTTATAACAGAAAAAAAAAACCGGCCAAGTGCGAGTCGGACTCGCCCATGAAGGGTTCCGTAGCAGCAAGTAACATAATATAAAAGTTCTTGTAGTTCGTTATAACTTTGATCGATGTTTTAATAATAGGGTATTTTTTTTAGATTTATGACGTATTAAAAAATATTACTTGCTAGATCTCGTTCAAACCAATTTTCGTTGGTAGTTTGTATGGTAGTTTGTTTATAATGTACATCATATATTTTTTTTAGTTTTATCATTCTCTTATTTTAGAAGTTACAGGGAGGGGAGACACACACATTTTACCACTTTGGAAGTGTCTCTCGCGTAAACTATTCAAGTTAGAAAAAAATGATATTAGAAACCTCAATATCATTTTTGAAGACCTATTCATAGATACCCCACACGTATGGGTTAAACGAAAAAAAAAAAAAAAAGTTTCAGTTCTAAGTATGGGGACCCCCAAAATTTATTGCTTTTTTTCTATTTTTGTGTGAAAATCTTAATGCGGTTTACAGAATACATCTACTTACTAAGTTTCAACAGTATAGCTCTTATGGTTTCGGAAAAAAGTGGCTGTGACATACGGACGGACAGACAGACAGACATGACGAATCTATAAGGGTTCCGTTTTTTGCCATTTGGCTACGGAACCCTAAAAAATGTGAAGAGGTAACAAACAGATAGACATATGGACAGATAGAGCATCCGCTTTCACATTTACAATACCAGTATGGATATGTTAATGACAATGATGATATTTTTTTATATTTGAAAATAACAATGACTCTCTGCATGTATTGGTTTCTGTAATAAGATAAATAAATAAATGTTACCGTGCCGCTGACAATATATTAAAATACTGGTAGTACCTAGTCCTCTCGTACTTCTGTGGCAATCCCCATAAATTAAAATCATGTCGGAGTACTCTGAAGCTATGTTATTGTAACAAGGCAATTCTTAATGATAATACTAAAAGAAAACATGCTTGCTATACAAAACTTTTCAAATAAAAATAGTAACGTCACTGACTTTTTTTAGCAATATACCACAACATAAAATAGTAATAAAAAAAAAGTACAATACAGTTGCAGTGACTGTGCCACCTCGTGTACTGAGTAACTGTTGAACCATTTCATTTGCAAGTTAGTGGGTAAGTAGTGAATTGTAGAAGGTAGGATCAGTGAGAATGCAAGTCATTTGGAAACCATTTGTATGAGCAACAAGTTTATGAAAAGACTAGCTGTGCCCGCGACTTCGTTCGCGTGGAGTACAGGATTTTGAATTTATTTATTTTTTTGCTAAAATTAAAACAGCCTAAGTTACTCCTTATTACATCAGCTACCTGCCTAAAAAAAGTCCCGTCAAAATCGGTTCAGCTATTTCAGAGATTAGCCGGAACAAACAACAGACAGACAAAAATTGTAAAAAATTGTTATTTTGGTATATATATCATATAGTATCATATATATATGATATATAATATGCATGTAGTGAAAAGCGGTTATTTCAATTTTACAAACAGATACTGCCATTTTATTTATATGTATAGATGAAGAATAGCTTGATTTATATAATAGTGATCCACGCGCTCTTCAAAGAGATGTCAGCAAACCGTAGTGGCCCCGCAAGGACGACGCCCGCTAGCACCGCGAGGAGTTCCTGACAAGGGAACCCGTAGTCCTAGAACGCGAAGGGCAACTGAAGGACACAGGTGTGGTTTTAGTCAATAACAATCTGACACGCCCTCTCGCTCCACCCAGAGCGTGAAAAGTCATTGGATGATTTCCACATTTATTAAAAAAAGGGTAGAGTGGGGTAAATCGGACAGCGAGCTCCCCTTGCTCGCCGTCCGCAAACCCGTAGTACTCTATCCTACGCTACCCAACTCAAGTAAAGTTGAGTTGAGTAGAGTACGCAAGGAAGAGTATGATAGAGTATAATAGAGTACCAGTTGACGGGAGCGAAGCCGCGGGCAAAAGCTAGTATTAGATAAAATAAATCTCAGTCCTTAAAACAAATCTATTTCTATGTTTCAGACTTCGTCGTCGCCACACGCACACAACTAGAGTTTTACAACAATGATGGTACACGGACGCACACACAAGATATACCATCGGTTCGTTGGATCAGTTCAGTAACATACGATCCTGTGCACTACAGGGTGCTGTTTACCGACTATCGCGACTCGACCGTGTTTATATCCAGCTTGGACGTATCAACCGCGACTGTACAACGTTTAGTTACAACAACAACGAACAGCCTCGTGAGGCTCGTCTACGACCCCGTCACACAAGTTCTCTATTGGAGGGATGGATATAGTATACGCATGTTTTCATTAAATCCTGCATCTTGTAACCCAGCTGATGGAAATGTTTTAGTTAGCTTTGATAAATATTGCTATGATCTCGCCGTGGACAGCTGTGGAGGGTACGTTACTAGTGAGTAGTACCCGCACACGGGCCACAAAAAATGCCGCCTCAAAAAGAAGCTTGAAACGGCTTTGTTTTTGTGGCTCCTGTGCGGGGACACTAACGAGAAGATCAGAAAACTTGTTTTTTGTATTGAGAACAGTTTTCATTTGTTTCATGAAATAATCAAATAACATACTCAATCTTATTTGCACTTATCTACACTTCATCATTCATCATCATCATCATTTCAGCCGATACACGTCCACTGTTGGATATAGGCCTCCCCCAAGCGTCGCCACATCGAACGTTCCTGTGCGTCCCGCATCCATCGGTTTCCCGCTACCTTCACCAGGTCATCGGTCCACCTTGTAGGAGGCCTTCCAACGCTGCGTCTTCCGGTACGCGGTCGCCACTCCAAAACCTTTCGGCCCCAACGGCCATCTGTTCTGCGAGAAATGTGCCCTGCCCATTGCCACTTAAGTTTGGCAATTCTTTGTGCTATGTCGCAACCTTAGTTTTCCTGCGGATATCTTCATTTTTTATTCGATCACGCAAGGAAACCCCGAGCATAGCCCTTTCCATTGCTCTTTGGGTGACTTTAAGCCTTCTGATGAGGCCCATTGTGAGCGACCACGTTTCGGAGCCATATGTCATCACTGGCAACACGCACTGGTTAAAGACTTTCTTCTTGAGACACTGTGGTTTGTTGGACGAGAAGATACCGCGTAGCTTCCCGAACGCTGCCCAACCGAGTTGGATTCGACGGTTGACCTCTTTCTCGAAGTTAGACCTACCCAACTGGACTGTCTGTCCGAGGTAGACGTAATCGTCCACAACTTCGAGTGTAGAGTCTCCGACCTTGATAGGAGTGGGCGCTACATGGTTGTTAATCATGATTTTGGTTTTATCCATGTTCATTTTAAGGCGTATAGTCCCTTGAACCATCTGGCCGAAATTATGTGAACGCAACTCTCGCACTCGCCTAGGAGGCAGTACGCAAATCTGTGCATTTATTTGCGGCCAGCAGCGCCCGGAAAGCGCTTTAAATCCATTTTCTCTGCGAGATATTGATTGATTTACATATGCAATGTTCACTTTGAGGAATATTTAACCACCAATTTTTATGTGTAAAAATGTTTCTAAAGGTCCAAGCCGTTTCGAAGGAGTAGGGAAAAGTTGCGAAAAGTTGCGAAATTGCTAAATTTTTTTTTTTTGACAAAAGTATTACTTGCACAAAAAAATCAAATGTTGATATTATTGTACATGAATCTATAATAAACATATATTTTTTTCAAACTAATTGACCTAGCCGTTACGGAGGAGTAGGCCTCAGAAAATCACTGTTTTATGGCACTTTTCGGGCGCTTGGCCCTTAAGACCCACTCTTAGAGAAGCTCCACTTATAATATTATAAATGTGAAAGTAACTGTCTGTCTATCTGTTACACTTTCACGGTTAGATTACTAAACCGATTTTGATGAAATTTGTTACGGAGATAGCTTCAAACTCAAGGATGGACATAGGCTACTTTTTATCCGTCTTCGACTTCGCGTCCGCTATAAACAACGTTCACGCGAACGAAGCCGCTGGCAGAAGCTAGTAATATCATAAAAGTGAAGTGTAAGTTAGTTTTAATGCACTAATCTCAGGAAGCACGGGTCCGAACAGAAAAATTCTTTATCAGTTGGATAGCCCATTTAATTTATTCAGATATTATATTTTTTCTATGTAGGAGGTAATCTCTGAAAATACAAGTCCGATTGCTGCACCATTCGACAGTAAAGGCCAGTAAAAGAAATTGTTACAGTATTGCACAAAGTTTAACAGATAAACATGTCGACTGGTAACCCATCACTTCGCGGACTGACAGGCAGATAGTGGTGTGTGGAAGGTGACGCGCTTGGATTGTTAAGGAAATGTTGACAATGGCGTCTCTCTCAGCGCGTCCGGTTAAATGTGAAAATAACTATGTCTGTCTGTTACGCTTTCACGCTTTAACCACTGAACTGATTTTGATGATATTTGGAACAGAGTAAGCTTGAAACACAAGAAAAGATATGCGTCCGCAATAACCGACATTTATCCAGACGAAGTCGCGGGAAAAAGCTAGTTAAGAAAAGATTATTAAATTTTTCAAGATTATTAAATTAAATTGTACTTGAAAATAATGTATATTCTATTTATGTTCCGCTATGTTTGCCCTTGTGTGTAAGTTTATGACTCAGCTGAATTCCTCTTGAATTTTGTTAACATTGATGGATGTTTACAAATTACAGGTATATTTACTGGATCACAGAATATGAGATAGAGAGGGCTCGGTTAGATGGCTCCGAGAGAGCAGTTTTAATAGACTCTGGCCATGTTAATTATCGACTAAGCTTGGCCATCGATCAACAAACACAAAAAATTTACTGGACTGAGCAACCACTTAAAGGTGGATCATGGTCTATTGAAAGTGCAAACTTTAATGGAAAGAACAGAACAACACTATATACTGTAAGAAACACTCCTTATGCATTTTCATTGGCCGTGTCAAAAGACTTTATATACTGGCAGAACTATGAGGAACAGGGAATTTGGCGATTACCGAAGTATTCGACAGAAACTGTGGTAACAAAACTAACCTCAACGTCTAGCTCAAGCTGTGTGATTTGTAATCGTATAGCAGCCAACTACACGATAAAGGAACAAATTCAGGGGATAAACAGCTGCGATGCTCTCCAGGGTCTGATTTCGAATGACTCGAAGAGTGAGTCTCCAGCACCAGTCTGTCAGAACTACTGCATTCAAGGAGAGTGTAGCGTCAGTGCTGAGGGACAACCTACATGCAGGTAAAACGTGTTCATCGCACAGATATTCGGGGTCAGCTCACGGTGCTTGAAGAAAGCGAAGCCGCGGGGTTTATTCAGATTCTCTTATGTGATATGTATGTTGTTGTGTACTAACTCTAATAATTATAATTCGCGCAGCATCACTTCGCGTCTCGATGTGAGCTGACCCTAACGTTTTTCACTGACGGCAAGTTAAACGACGCCTACATATGTTACATGTCTAACGGTAACAGATCCTCAAGCATCCACGTCCTCACCAGCTTCGAAATGTAAAGTTAGAATTCCTGGAACAGTGACGCGCGTCTAACACACACACGATACTTTCGCGGGCTTGCGGACGGCGAGCAATGGGTAGCTCGCCGTCTAACCGTCTAGTAGTCGACCGGACCGAGCCCAGGTCATCGACTTTTCCACGCGCGCCTCAAGGAGATGTCAGCAAACCGTAGGGGCCCAGCAGGGTCGAAGCCTACTGGGGCCATGGGTTCGCTTCTGAAAGGAAAACCCGGCCCTGGAATACAAGCCAACGAAGGAATGTACGAGTGAGTTTTAATCAGTAAAAATCTGACTCGCTCTCCCACTCCGCCTTGGAGCGGGAGACGTCATTGGATGATTTCCCACCTAAAAAAATTGAACACATATTAATTTCAATGTTTAATGTGTCTTGTGAACTCAGGACAGATACTTAATTCATTAAACCCCAAGCGAACGCAACTTTTACTACAGGATCAGCTCTTTTCTACGAATACAGTTTATGTTTGTATTAATTGGCAAAATGTAAGAAAAAGCTGATTATTTTTAAGGATTTAGGGTTAATAAATATATAGGTCAATAAAAAATAGGTTCATTTTCATGAGTACTTGCAACCCTTGATATACTAAAGTTCTTTATTGTTGATCGAATGAACATTCTATTTGATTGTCAATCATGTTTAGTGACGCGCAGTGGCCGCGCACCTCGTTTGCGTGTTACAACTAGTCACAATGTCTGTTGGTCTGCTGAGTAACGCTGTTTCTTAACTTCATTATTTCAGTTGTAAAGCCGAATACTCCGGGGAGAGGTGCGAACTAAACGCGTGCCATAAGCACTGTTTGAACGGCGGTGTTTGTTCATTGAACGAAGAGGGTAAGCCGGCCTGCCAGTGCACAGCAGGTTACAATGGTGAAAGATGCGACATATCCATCTGTAAAGACTATTGTTTCCGAGGAAACTGTAGTGTCGGTACTGAGGGTCAACCTCAATGCAGGTAAATATATACCATGTTACTCATGGAGTTCGTTGTATAGATAATACAAACACTTTTATTACTAACTAGCGGACCTAACAGATGTCAGCCCGCCCGATTCTATTGATACTCAAACTCTATAAACATCAAACTAAAGCTACTATTGATATGTGTATATACCGGAGTTCTGGAACGCAAGAATAATAAAGTACATAGGAGTGGGTTTTAGTCAGTAAAAGTGTGACTCCCGCTCTGCACTAGAGCGAGATAAGTCATTGGATTATTTCTCGCCTAAAACATCTCTTGTCCGGCAGGTCTGCTGGAAGTTTCTTCTGAAATAAGCAGAACCTTCGAACTAATGTTTACAATGATTTGATTTGTCTTTTTTTTGTTAGAAGTGTGTACAGAAATAAAAAAATCAGTTGAATTGTATAAAAGGAGTTCAATATCCATAGAGCAGTGGTGGCCGAGTGGTAACGGCCCCCTCAGTTTACAAGTTGTAAGTCACGGGTCCGAATTCAGCCAGACGCATTACTTTGTTTAATTTAATTCATCACCACTGCTCTCAAAACGGTGAAGAAAAACATCGTGAATAAACCGGCATATAATGGAGCCAAAAAATCGAAGATAATTTCACGTCCTTCACTCCGCACTGGGTCCGCGTGGTAGATTACGACCCATTCTTTTCCTAAAGAAGATGCCTGAGTCCCAGCACATCAAAACATTATCAGATTGATTATGCTACATGATTATGCTCCTGACTAATCGAGTAACACTGTTTCTTGTCTTCATTATTTCAGTTGCAAAGTCGGATACACGGGGAAGAGATGCGAAGTGAACGCGTGCCATCAGTATTGCCTTCACAACGGCGTATGTTCTCTGAACGAGGAAGATGAACCGAGCTGTGAGTGCACAGCTGATTATGAAGGTGAAAGATGTGATGTTGCTATCACACGGGCTGGTGATTGTGCTGATAGCTCGACGCAGCAAGTAGTACGAGACCCTCGCAGCGAAATGAGACAAGTGTTTAAAGAAGAGGTGAAACATATCCTGCAATTGATCTCTGATAGACTTGATGGGGATGAAACCAAGTGTTAGAGTTTAGTTATTTAAATTTGCTTTTTTGTATGTGACGAATCATTTTAAGTTGAAAATTACTGTCGTCTTGTACCACTAGATGGCGTAGTTTAAGTATGTTTATAAACCTGTTTCGTTAAAATAATATTGATTTTTGTAGTTCTAGTGTGAGTCTATGTCGTGGTCAGATCTTAGAAGCAATGACTGGCGATACGGTTGGCGTAGTGGTTAAGCGATTGGCTGTTACACCGCGGGTCGTGGGTTCGACTCCCGCACGAAACAAATATTATGTTATGTCTGATTATGGTTTCCGCATCATTGCATGTGGCCGGAACAAATATTTGTGTGACCTACAGATAGCTGTGTTCCGGGTCTGGGTGTCTCTTGTGAGTTCACATGTTTGTAAATGCATCCGAGACACAGTAGTAATTCCTAGTGTGGGACACAGTTTTGTTTAAAATAAGAAAAGTCACTTCATGGTGTGACCGACCATTTCATGAAATGTTTTAATTTCGTTAAATAGCAGTCTAAAACTGGCCAAATCTTTTAAACGTTAATATTTTGACACTTGTCAATTCACGTTTGGCCATATTAACTAGCTTGTGCCAGTGGTTTTGCCTTCATGAATGTGGATTGTTCAGACAAACTTTAGATCTCCATTTAATCCGTTTAAGGGCTGAATTTTATAAAATCATTTTTTGTGCTAAAAAGAAGACTCGCGCAAAATTCCACGTTATTATACCCAGTAGTGTCGTCTGTGTGTTGATATATCAGACAGTTTCTCAGTTTCTCGTTTTATATAATGATGTATATGAAGGATTGCTACGATGATAAATGTCTTAATATTATAACAACTTATGTATTGTTCTTGTGAGTACAAACATACTTAAGAATACAATTAAAAAATAAAAGACAGATAGATACATAAATTCTTTATTGTACACCAAAAAATAAAGCAATTACATAAGAAACTTAAAATTAATAGTGCGTCACAATGGGTTAGGTGGTCTGCTTTGAAATGAAAAGTCAATTCCAATCAAAATCGTTCAGATGTCCTTGGCACGACTGTAGATACCATAGCGGCACTCAAAGTGCTGATTGACTGCAGTCCCATATATATCAAATAACGCAGCTTTGCGTTGTATTTCACTGCACTTGTGTACGTCGTTTCAAAATTATTATTCGGTTTTAATTAAACCTACGTTTCATAATCAAAACAAAATCAGCACCTCTACCGGTGGACTGTATAACAATTTTACGATATGATCACTGAAGTTTGATCATAATTATCATAGACAAATCGTAAGTTTAGATGTTAACATCGTTAAAGGCAGAGTGCTCATTGATTTAACTAGCCCATATCATGGGCGCAGTTCAGCGGGCACGATTCCATTTTCATTTAATGAAAAACTATTTTTTTGCCAATGGAATGATTGATCCAATGATTGACCAATTCTACGATCTGACCACAATAATTATCTTCTAAAACGTAAAAATCTCGTGTCACAGTGTTTGATTTTATATTCTGTAGGTCTTAGAATAGTTCGTAGGCTAGTTTTGGCCCTCCTAACTTCACCCTCATTTCTTTTCTTAAATATTCATAGTGGAGAACAAATTTTGACGAGTCAGCAAGTAATTAGATATACTCCTTTTGATAATTATAATTAAAAAAAAATTAAGCATGGTCTGTGTCCAATAGCGGGCGTTTTTCTTTATTTTGATTTTTTTTTTCCGAAATGGACTTATTAAATGTTTATGTACTGATGACGTGTGAAAACTTTAAAATTACTGTTATTTTTTAATTATTATTATTTGATGACTTAAAATCTGTACTTCTATAAGTTTATATTACTTTATAAATTTAGAGTTTATTTTTACACTGTAGACTTTGATTGTGACGTTAATCGTAATGCACATATTAACTGCACATACATGCTGACACTTCATGCTCTTGACCCACATAAGCCAGAGCTGACCATTTAAAATATCTAGGTGTCACGATTGACTCAAATCTAAATTTCTGTAAACATATCGAGTTATTGTGTACGAGAGTGCACAAATTAATATGTGTTTTTTTTTAATTTACGGAACATAGCCGATTAAAAATTAATTAAACAGGTCTATTTGACTTTATGTCAATCCAGTCTTACATATTGCATAACTTCTTGGGGCGGTGCGGCTAAAATAATTTTACTCCCGTTAGAGCGTGCTCAAAGAGCAATTCTCAAGGTTGCAACCTTTCGCCCTTTTAGATTTCCTACGCATCAGCTTTACATAGCGTGTAAAGTGCTTACAGTGCGGCAATTATTTATTTTAAACATAGTACAACTCCAGTATACTACATTTCCTTTTGACCCCTTACCATCCGACAAGAAAAGGAAGGAATTGGTTTGCATAAAACCTCAGATCAGACATACCTTTGCTAAGCGTTTTTACGTGTTTTTAAGATCTTTTCTATATAAAAGGCTTAACAAAGTACTAAGCGTCTATAGCGTAAGGTATTAAAAATGTAGTAAGATGTTGTCAGAATATTTAATGATACTCAATTACACAGACACAGAACAACTTCTAGAAATTTTGGCATAATGCATATCTAATCCCCTCGTTAATGTTTATTTTTGTATACACTCATATACATAGTTTTTAGGTATTATTGTAGCATAAGCTTATTTTCGTAGTTATAAATAGAATATATTATTGTAATAGTATTACTCTAATTTTAAATTTTACTGTCGCTTTGAAACTGAACTGTAAAGTGATGGCCTGAAACAAGTTAAAAAAAATCTGATCGCCCAAAATCGAGCTCAAAGGCGTTGGTTACAAACATACAGGTGAAGCTAATATAAGCGTGTTAATTAACCTAGTTCGGGCGGTCCACTAACAAACATTGCTCATCCGAACCACGATTATTTGCACCTTTAATATTATTTTAGTTTTAGTATATTTTTAGGCACTGAAATGTATGAATAACCTTATTACTGTTGGCTTAATGTTTCTTTTTTTGTAAACGTTATTTGAATAAATTTATTATTAATGAAATAAAAGTTTTTTGATTGGACCGTTTCATTTTCATTGAGTACAGTAACCCATTGCGGAGCAGTGGTGTCCCAATGGCCTCGACTAACAAGTTGTAGGTCGTGAGTTCAAACCCAGCCAGGTAAAACACTTTGCGTAATTTATTTTACCACCACAGTTCTCAAAATGGTGAAGGAAAACATAGAACCAGAAATCCGATGACATGTGACATCTACTAATCCGTATTGGGTCCGCTTGGTAGATTACTGCTCATATTCACTCCTAGAGAGAAGGTCTGAGTCCCAGCAGTGGGAACATTACAAAGTTGATTATGCTATTTATATATTATGCTCTATATATATATAATCGAAGCTGTGAAAAATATATCTTAACATCTTAAAAAGTAAAATCGCTTTCTACATCCTGCTCAGTACCCTCATCCTCATTTTCCTCATTTTACTTGTCCCGTTTTATTTGTGGTCGGCGCAACACGTTTTTTTCTTCTATTCTGTCTTGTCACTCGTCACGCTATCATTAAACTGTGCACTAGCTTCTGACGTTTTATAAGTGCCCATGTAGGCCTATGTGAAATAAAATATTTTTGATTTGATTTGAAACTCCTTTTCTTTCACATCACTTCTCACACAATCCATTCAGCTTTTCTTTGGTCTCCCTCTCTCTCCATCCAACCACATATAAAATTCATAAATCTTTTATCAACTTACGTTTCAAAAGACATTAAACATGTTTAGTCCAATATAATAAAATAAAAAGTCTATTTACGAGATTTTTTTTTTAAAGAATTGATTTATTCAGAGTGTGAATTCAATAGAAACCTAGGTAACCACACAAACCTACAAGTTATGTGTTTTCAAAATATCAAAAGAAATATGTACAATAACGTAATAATCACGTAAGAGTGGTTGTATGGAAATATATCGCAGGTTGGACGCTCTTAAGGCTTGTGACCTAGTGAGTGCAACCCGCCGCACTATTGCACTATTTGACTCGAGCAGGCGCCAAGTGCGCATTGCGGCCTTTTGGGTTTTTTTATTATTATTGATTAGCTCAAACTTATGAGCGAGAGAGAGTACAGTACAGAGTTATGAGTATACAAGGCGTTGGGTGGAGAAGGAGAGAGACCAACGAAAAGATGGATGGATTGTGTGAAGAGTGATTTAAAAGAAGGGGAAATTATTTATTTATTTTATTTGTTAATGCTTTATGCACATTACACTGTACAAAGGCGGACTTAATGCCATAAGCATTATCTATCAGTCGACCTTAGGATGGTACAGAAACAACATGGCAGGTGCAACTTAGTAAATAGACAAACAGAAGAGAGACAAAAACAATAGTAAATACATACTTAGATAAATACATACAAATAAAAAATGTTATGGTGAAAAAACCAATCCAACCAATCAATGCTGTGATGATTCTATCAACTTCTTGCGAATATGCTCACCTTAAAAGAAAATCGGCTGGTCGCCATCCTGATATTCAGAGGGAGCGATTCCAGAGAGATATGGAATGCGCCTGGACAAAAAATGAGGAGTGAATAAGTCCAGAGTGGTGTGAGAGACATAGTAGAAGACGATTATTTGTAGACCGAAGATTATTATTGTGCCCAGAGCAGAGAAATTGAATTTCTGAAATCAGATAAGAAGGAGAAGAAGGTTTATCAAGAAATGAGAACAGGGTAGTCAAGGCCCTTAGCGCTCTGCGCTGATGAATTGGTAACCATTTCAAGAGCGTACGATGCTTGGATATATGATCATGCTTACGGAGGTTGAAGCCCACTGCACGCATATGTGGGTGTCCTGCGCTAGAGGCTGTCGATCAGCACACATATCTTGGCCTCACTATAGACAAGCATTTCAATTGGGGATCTCACATTGAAAATGTCTGTAACAAACTTAGATCTGTTAGTGCCAAGTTAGCTATCCTCAAATACAAACTTCCCTTCTCCACGCTACGAATGCTGTATCTCGCCCTGGCAGATCCAGTCATAAGCTATGGGCTTACTAGCTACGGACGTACCTACAAAACATATCTAGATAAAATATATAAATTACAACTAAGCATACTCAAGAATATTGTGCCTTTGAATATTAAACTTAAATATAAAGATGATGAATATGGATTATTTAAATATTGTAAAATTATGTCAGTCTTTGATAGATTCAGGTCGGCAATTATCCTGGACAAATTTAATTATATTAGCTCTTTAACGTTAAATAGTAGACCAAAACATTTACGTGATCTTGATTACCTGCCAACATATAAAGTACCTACAACTGTAAATGTTTATGGCATGAGAACCTGGGAATATATATTGCCCGATAATTTAAATAAAATTCCAAAACCTGTGCAATCAAATATTGTCAATAGTACATATAAAAAATGTAAACTTACTTTGAAAAAGCTTTATATTACTGGTAACATCACATCTCAAAAATTATAGCATTAAGCTAAATTATATAAATTTTAATGTAACATGCTGCGAGCGAGCTTGCTACCTCCACTTTGTCACATAAACCTTTAAAAGGTTTCAGACAAGTGTTTTTGTTGTAACAAATGTAAGAAAAATAAATGTAATGAACAATAAAGCAAAAAAAAAAAAAAAAAAAGACAAATCGAATGCAGTTATTCAGAAGGCGGTTAAATTTATTGAGGAGATCTGCATTTAGGTCATAAAAAGTAAGTAAAGTAAGATAGTGATAGCATGACAAGTGACAGGGCAGAATGGAAGAAAAAAACGTGTTACGCGGACCGCAAATAAGATGGAACAAGGGCAGGAAGATAATGATGATGTTTGGCTCAGGCTTGGTCACTACCTCACCTGATGATAAGTGACGTTGGTATCGTCGATGGAGCTCGCTTGCCTGGAAGTAACCTAATCACGCTTAACCTACAAACCTCTAAGTTGTAGCCATCAGGAAACTCAGACTACGGTAATTCAACTCTTTGACTGGACGCACAATATATATGTTCCCAAAACGTTTGGGTGTGATATCCATCATGTACCTACCGGAGGTACATCACCATCCATCCTTCATGTTTTGTTGTCCTATAATGGAAAGAGTTTGGCGAAATCAGACTGGACTTCGACGCACTGTCTCTGAAATATAACCGGCAAAAAAACCGATAAGCTAGCAAACGGAGTGGCCGTTAAAATTTTAAAGCTCTTTTTAAAGTACACGAAGTTCAGGTAGGAATTATATAGTAGCACATAAAACCCTTTCAAATCTAACGATAACAAGATAAGGCTTAAAATGGCTGGGCACAGTTGTACGAGTATTGATGACCTTTCGGAAACTTTTAAGACCGAGTCTGGTGTTTTACAGGGGTGTGTTTAGTCGCCCATATTTTTTAACACTTACACAATATATCATACGTATCATTTTGGATGAATGGGAGAAGGGTGTACCACAGTGGTGGCGAATGATACATAACCTGGAGCCTTCTGCTTCTAGGACTAACTTGAACCAGTTTACGCCATTTTCGCGAGCCATAAGGATGCTGAACATTATTGCTACTGACGTGGATCTATTTCACTGCAGCCTGCCGAGGTCCACTGAAGCAGCACTAAAGTGCATAGAAAATATAAACGTTTTGAGTTGATTAGTGTTAAATTGTATAAACTCTATTATATTAAATAATATAATATTAATTAAATCTGTCGTTGTTGTATTGTTTTTGTTAATTTAATAGTTAATATATTATTATTTGGTTATTTCTTTGAATTTATATGTATAGCTGGTAACAACATCGCATTGGCGTTAGCTGTAATGGTGTTATTTACAAAATTTTAAATAAATAAATAATAATAACGTATGATATACACGACACGACCCTTGTAAAAATCAAAGAATTATGATATCCCACATTAAAAAAAAAACTTGATAACAAATTTGTACATTTTGGTGTAAGTGGGCAAACTTTGTTACTAAAACCGAAGTGAAATATTGCACGAGGTCGTTTTTAAGCTGAGAACTACTGTTTTACAATCGCTGTGCCTTTGATTCTAATAGTTTGTGGTATCCCGCTGCTGGACAAAGTTGTCTTGATAGCCTTTCTTTTTTACTGATGTTTTACTGTCGCCGATTTTCTCTCGCAAGTCGTGACGCCAGCGTTTCCTGGGTCATCCTCGACGATATTGCAAGACAATTCTGGCCGAAAGGTCATAATAATTATATTTTCTCTTTAAGCTACAAAATCATCTTTTGACTTCTTCCGCTCCAGTCTGGAGCCAGAGGGTGTCAGACATTTATAGACTAAAACCACACCTATGTTCCTTCAGCTGCCCTTGCGTTCTAAGACCACGGTATCCTTACCCATTGTATTACTATAGACTTCGGCCCTGCTGAGGCTCTTTGAAGCTCGCGTGGAACACTACGCCGTCGATGACTTGAGCTCGTACTGGACGGTCGGATGGTAAGACGACCCATTGCTCTTCGTCCGCAAGTCCACGCCTACGACGGCTGGTAGTCGTAGTCAGGGTCTTGGAGACTGGGGTGTGAGGACGTCCGTTCTCTCACGCGAGCGGCCGCCTCCTTTGCTAGCATTACTACTTCGAGTATTTGAGAAGAGAGGTCGCCGCCACGTCATGATATGATGAGAATCTAATTATTATTTTGCTGACTCATTCTGGTTTTAAGTTTTGAATTTGGATTTCATAAAATGTAACGTGATACACAATCGTGTTAAGGATTCTGTTGCTTTCCTGTCCAAACAGCACGTAATAGTAGTATTTTTTAATAAACACAATGACAACATATCTTCACATTAATCTTTAGGCGAGGATTTCAAAAGGTGAGTCAATGACTTCCAAACTGAGCACCGCTTAATGTGTCATAACCTACCTACGTATGCGACTCTGACTCACCCTTGACTGGTTTTTTATATCTAGGACAGCTATACGATATTGGGTCGAACGGAAATAAAAGAAGAAAGGAAAAAGTTAAGTGTATGCTTAAACACAGGTGCACTCATTGATCCTCAACTTTCATAGTTCGATGGAACAGTAAACAGACATGACCGGGGAGATATCAGGTGCACGACCAACGGGTTCACGTGCTTACTGAGGCACGACGGGGTCACACCTCTGACTTCGAAACTCGACACAGGTACTGAGAGGCTCCTTACCAAATAAAACTTCATCGTAACCAGGACCTCACGTTCTTATTTTCCTTCCCTGCCATTTAAAAAATCTCCCTGTTATAGGTAAATTAATACTACTATTTTTTTATTACTCTTATTTCATTATTTATTTACTAGCTTCTGCCCGAGTTTATGTAGGTTTCTCTATATAAACTTTGGACCCCCGTTTCATCTTAGAGGGTGAATTTCGGAAAATTTCCTCTTAGTGCTCGCCTACATCATAAAAGGACGCCTTGTGTTAAATTTCACTCTCGCAGTTCCAGTAGTTTCGGCTGTGCGTTGATATGTCAGTCAGTCAGTTTCTCCTTTTTACAAGCTTTTATTTAGTTTCACCCGCCCCGATGTTTGTCTGTCATCAAATCTTGCAAATAAAATTTGATCCACTTCCCGGTTACCGATTGAGCTGTTTTGCTTACATGTGTAAATCAGATGGCAATGCAAAATTATTATGACATGGAGCTGATCTGATTATGGAACCGGAAGGTGGCTATAGGAACTCGGTAGTTAAACGACACAACCCCATCGAGTTGAGGCGCGTTGATATGTCAGTTTCTCCTTTTTACAAGCTTTTATTTGGTTTCACCCGCCCTGATGTTTGTCTGTCATCAAATCTTGCAAATAAAATTTGATCCACTACCCGGTTACCGATTGAGCTGTTTTGCTTACATGTGTAAATCAGATGGCAATGCAAAATTATTATGACATGGAGCTGATCTGATTATGGAACCGGAAGGTGGCTATAGGAACTCGGTAGTTAAACGACACAACCCCATCGAGTTGAGGCGCGTTGATATGTCAGTTTCTCCTTTTTACAAGCTTTTATTTAGTTTCACCCGCCCCAATGTTTCTCTGTCATCAAATCTTGCAAATAAAATTTGATCCACTACCCGGTTACCGATTGAGCTGTTTTGCTTACATGTGTAAATCAGATGGCAATGCAAAATTATTATGACATGGAGCTGATCTGATTATGGAACCGGAAGGTGGCTATAGGAACTCGGTAGTTAAACGACACAACCCCATCGAGTTGAGGCACGTTGATATGTCAGTTTCTCCTTTTTACAAGCTTTTATTTAGTTTCACCCGCCCCGATGTTTCTCTGTCATCAAATCTTGCAAATAAAATTTGATCCACTACCCGGTTACCGATTGAGCTGTTTTGCTTACATGTGTAAATCAGATGGCAATGCAAAATTATTATGACATGGAGCTGATCTGATTATGGAACCGGAAGGTGGCTATAGGAACTCGGTAGTTAAACGACACAACTCTCATTCTCACTCATTCGGCGTACGTACGTTGTACTGAGTGGACGCGTGTCGGTTGTCCTCGGATTTTTTTGCTTTCGAATTTTGTGATTGGCTAGTGAATGAATTTTTGAATTCCTTGTCACTCTTACCTGCTTTTTACCAGTAATTTACGCCCACTAGGCGGTCCTAGAGTGAGATACAAACAATTTTGTCAACTACTTTGAAATTTTACCATCTAAAAGTGACTGTGATTGTTGGATTTGAACTCGTTACCTGGTGTGCTGTGGTCATTCCGACTCCGTGCCGATGCGCTACGAAGCTAGTGACGTAAAATTTTGAATTAGCTACTCGCTATCTGCTACGCGGCCGCCGTAGCCGCTGACCTGTTGCTACGGATTGCCTACGCGGCTACGTACACGAAGTACTGGACTCCCGGACCGTCATCGCTGGCTCGCAGTGCAGTGCACTCGACATCAGCAGGCTCGCGGTACAGTGCGCAAGCAGAGCAGTGTGGCTCGCGGTGCAGTGCGCGCACGACATCGACAGGCTCGTGGTACAGTGCGCAAGCAAAGCGGTGTGGCTCGCGGTGCAGTGCGTGCACGACATCAGCGGGCTCGCGGTACAGTGCGCTAGTAAAGCGGTGTGGATCGCGGTGCGGTGTGCGAGCGGCGTCGGCTCACGGTGCAGTACACACGCGCGCATCGATCGTGACGAAGTCTACTTTACCTGTTATTACCTTACACCTATTAGGAAACATGGCCGGTGTACAGCGAACTCCTCCGAGCACGTCCAAAACGCAATCAGGCAACCTCAGCCATTCGCAGTCCAAACCAGAGCCGGATATGACTAATGCAGTGGTGAGAGATTACGTTAATACTAATCGAAACAAAAGAGCCCGAAAAGCAAATTCGCCACAAAGCGCTGCTACGTTGAGCTCGGGCGACCGTCAAGCTCAACTCGCAGATCGGAATGAAGAACAAGACTCTTCGATTGCAAATCTACTTGCGACTCAAACAGCTGTGATGAATAAACTGGCGTCTGATGTAGGTGAAATAAAATCCCAGAACACCCAGATTCAAGCATCTACTGCTGAAATACACAAGTCAAATGAGGAGTTAGTTAGATCTATGTCTTTCATAAATCAACAATTTGAGGAGCTGAAAAAAGAAGTTGATGACCTGCGAAAGGAACGCCGGGAACAGAGACAATACATAGAAAGTCTAGAGAAAAGAATACAAGATCTACAACACAAATCAAGGTCGTCGGGTATCGAGATTCGTAATGTACCGCAAAGTAATAGTGAAACCAATGCCACTCTTGCAAAAACAGTATGCAGCATTGGCCAAGCTATTGGAGTACCCATAGATGTCTCTGAACTGAGGGATATTTATCGCCTGCCCATGAAATCTTCGAGTCCTACCTACCACAATACGACCGATTATAGCGAAATTTTCCTCTGTAATGAAAACGGAGACACTCATATCTTCAGTTCGAACATTTAACAAAGCCAAAGACAAAGAACATAAATTAAACACTCAACACATTGGCATTCAAGGACCTTGTCACCCAGTTTATGTCACAGAACAGCTTCCAGGTAACACTAAAAAACTGTTCTACCAAACAAGAGAGTTTGCGAAAAACCACAATTTCAAATTCTGCTGGGTTTCAAACGGAAACATATTTTTGCGCAAAAAGGAAGGAGACAAACAACTGCTAGTCAGCTCCGAAAGATGTCTGCTGGATATAGATAATACTAACATATGACTCATAATCCGTATAGTTATTAGCCATACATCAGCGTATTTTTTCTATATTGCTCTTGTTTCGATATTAATAATACATAAATCAGTTAATATTCTTATAATAACACAAATAAAAATTCAAGGTGGCATATGTACTCTACACACAAACACATTCACAACACGCTCTCACGAAGACATCTGCTATAACAGCCACTCTTACATACTCTTACGCACACCTCAAAATATCCATAAATCACCTAACATTCACATAACTGCACAAATAAAATCTCACAACAGCTTATATACTCTACACAAAAATACACTCATATTTCATTCCCTCAGAGACACTTGCTATAACAATCACTCTTACATACACCTCTCAATAAACGGCGTACTAATTATTAAACAAAACCTAATTAAAATCGTTTTAGCTTTGAGTCACCTCTCGATTTTTCTATACTCTACCAATGGCTAGCATAAATAGTATAAGCAGCGAGCTTGACTCACTAACAATTGTAGGTAATACATTTAACTGTGCTCCAGAAAAGTGTATTGAATATGTTAACCCCAAGAACTCCAGCTTAAAAATATTACACTTAAACATCCGTAGCTTAAATAAAAATTTTGACCAACTTCAAGCATTAATTCACTCAACGAAACTTGATTTAGATGTGGTGATTCTTACGGAATGTTGGCTTGGTAAAGTCAGTAATATACCTGTTTTGGATGGATATGATTCTTATTGTACCGGAATAAACAATAACCAAAATGATGGAATTGTTATCTTTACAAAGCAATCTCTCCGAATCACAGAATGGGAACCTCGATTTGTAGACGGAAATTGCTTGGTATGTCATTTAGTTAACCTAAATATTGCAATTGTTGCAGTGTACCGATCCCCGTCATACAGTTCCAAGGAGAGTACCGAAAATTTCTTGGATAGTTTAAATAGTGTATACGTAGGCCTCTCCTCCTACAAAAATATAATCCTTATGGGTGATATTAATATAGACCTTAACCCATATAATACAGATAACCGCTGTTTCAATTATCTCATTCTAAATGCCTCCCACGGTCTTCTACCAACCCACCGGTGCAGCACTCGGCTAAATAGCTGTTTAGATCATGCTCTCGTGAAAACTACCCTCCCTGTTACTACCCTTATACTGGACTCACATATTACGGACCATAAACCGATCCTACTTACAATTGCTAACACAAACCCTGATAATAAAACACCTCACATGGCTACCCGCATAGACTACGATGCAGTTAAGTTAGAGTTGCAAAGCTCGGATTTCACCCCAATATACGAAATTATTGATCCCAATATATCCATGAATATGTTCATAAATATTATCTCTTCAGTAATTTCCAAATACACTAAACAAATTAAAATTCCAAGGAAAAAAAGAATTATAAAACCGTGGATAACTACGGGCCTATTAAAGTGTATGAATAATCGGGACTGTTTGCACAACAGATCAAGAAATGACCCCAACAATCTCGTCCTTAAAGCTACCTATACGCGGTATCGGAATTTTTGTAATAATCTTCTCCGGAAACTTAAAATAGCCCATGAAAAAAACGAATTAGAAAAATCATGTAACAACCCTAAAGCGCTTTGGAAAACAATTAAACAAATTACCAATACTAGCAAAAAGAAAACTAGCTCGGATGAATTGTTGGGTATCTGTGATAACGCAATTTCATCCGTAAACGAAGTGTGTAGATTTTTTAGTAGTATAGGTAGTAACTTGGCAGAAAAAATCTTGTCCCAATCTCATCAACCTTTAAACACTCCTAGGCGATCATGCCAAAATACGGGATCCAGGGCTACCAGCTCTCTTGTGATACTTGAGGTTGATAAATCAGAAGTAGAGTCTCTTATTCTACAGCTTCGAAATGACTGCGCAACAGGTTGGGATGGCATATCTTCCGTAGTGCTAAAGAGTTGCCACCAAACTTTGACGCCACCATTGACGTACATCCTTAACTGTTGCCTTCAGAAAGGCATATTTCCTGATGCGCTAAAAAAAGCTATCGTCCATCCGATTCATAAGGGAGGGAACAGAAACTGTGTCAACAATTACAGACCCATATCGGTCCTATCAGCACTCTCTAAGATATTAGAAAGGATCCTAAGCAATGGTTTAAAAAAATTCCTCAACAAACATCAACTCATTGCTGATAATCAGTATGGTTTTCGCACAGGAATTTCAACTGAAGATGCAGTTCTTGACCTAACCCAGTTCGTTGCTAGGAAGCTTGATAGTCGTGTTAAAAGTCTAGGGATCTTCCTAGACCTCTCTAAAGCGTTTGACACAGTATCTGTTCCCAAACTTATCTCTAAAATGGAACTCCTAGGGGTACGTGGAAACACCCTTGAAATATTCAAAGACTATCTACACAACCGGACCCTACGTGTAAAAATTGGAGAATATTGTTACGTACGTGGGTAATCAAATGCCGATTTACTAAGAGACAACTTTATTCACCACTAACAATAACAAAATAGTCCAGTCAACAATAATCCGAATCGCAATTAACACTAGAGTACCGTTACACTATCGCTTAGGTCGTTAGATAAAATCACTTCAAGTACTAGGGTAGTTCGCTCTTGATCGCAGTCGAAATCACAACTGACTCGCTTCCGGCCGGGGGCACGTATTTATATGCGGAGCCAAGAAAATTCTAGATACCGACGTCCCCGGATCTATCCAGAATTCCAGAACAATTGAATCGCTTCTCGAAGTCATAAATCATTTTTATTGCTCGTGGTAATAAGAGTCACTTTCATGCGAATTTCGACTCTATTGTTAAAGACGGATAGTACCATTTCCCTTATCAGTAAGATGAATACCTATTACTAGTGGTACTGGCTGTGTGGATGTTTCGAGATTTTTCTAAGCTTGTCTACGCACAACTATTCTAGACCTTTCGAACAGCAATGCGTTTTAATTATTACGTGCTACTCTTTATTTTCTCGGAGATATGGCGTGTTCACGTTTAATGGCGTAACAGTGCCCCCTCTTAGTTATGCTCGTCCCGAGCATTATTAGATCCGTGATACGGCGCCAATCTATCCACATGGACAACCTTGGGTTTCCCTCTTAGCCCTTTCTTGATGCGGTAGGTCACGTCATTAATCCTTTTTAACACGGTGTAAGGTCCCTCCCATCGAGCTTGGAGTTTCGGCGACTTCCCTTTCCGTCGAAGCGGGTTGTGGAGCCAGACCAGTGTACCTTCCTCAAATCCCTTGGCATTGGCATTACGGTCGTATCTAGTTTTCATTTTTACGCTGGTGTTCATGCTATTCTCACGAACTCGTTTATGCACTTCGTCCAATTCATCTTGAAGGTCACTTACGTAGTCCGTAACTGGCTTAGTCTTGTCAGGTGGCACGCCAGTTATGGCATCGACTGGAAGTCTCATCTCCCTGCCGAAATTCACTCTTGCTGGGGTATGTCCCGTGCTATCATGCACTGCCGATCGGTAAGACATCAGAAATAGTGGAATATACCGGTCCCAGTCCTTCTGATGGTCATCGACAACCTTAGCCAGGTGATTCTCCAGGGTTTGGTTAAACCTTTCCACCATTCCGTCCGACTGAGGGTGCGCAGGTGTTGTGCGCGTCTTATAAATTCCCAGAAGAGTACACATTTCCTGGAACAGCGCAGATTCGAAGTTACGGCCTTGATCGGAATGGATTTCCAAAGGTGCGCCATACCGACATACTACTTCTTCGACCACCTTCTTCGCCACTGTCGTCGCTTCCTGATTGGGTATGGCGAAGACTTCGGGCCACTTTGTGAAATAGTCCTGGATCACCACTATGTACTTGTTTCCGTCATTTGTAACTGGAAAAGGTCCAGCGACGTCGATAGCGATGCGTTCCCATGGGGCTCTCACATTGTACAGCTGAAGCCTGCCCCTGCTCCTAGTCTGTGGTCCTTTCACAGATGCGCACGCTGTACATTTCCGACACCATTGCTCTATGTCATCTCTACAATTGAGCCAGTAATACCGCTGTCTCACTTTCAGTAGAGTTTTCTTGATGCCCAGGTGTCCTCCAGAAGCACCATCGTGTATTTCCTGTAGCAGGGGGACTACTTCACATCGTGGTACTATCACTTGTGTGGTCACCTCCTTGCCATCGTTCGATTCCCATTTCCTACAAAGCACATCATTTTCTAGGACTAAACTGTCCCACTGTGCCCAGTAGCTCTTAGTTACGGGACTGTGTGACGATACTTCACTCCACTGGGGCCTAGTTCCGCTACGCTTCCAATCCAGTATAGGTCGAATATCGTCATCTTCTTCCTGGGACTTCTTGAAGTTGCCTTCAGCCCTAATTAAATTAACGTGTCCTCGGGCTTCATTCTGCTGGCGGTGCCTGCAGTCCTCATTACATTGACGTCTTGACAGGGCGTCAGCATTGTTATGCCCTTTTCCATTGTGTACTTGATTGATGGTGATAGTTGGGGCCTTCAGTTGACCAGCCAGCACCCGCCCCGCGGCCCTGGCGACATTTAGTTTAACGACTCCTCGTTGACTTGAGTTCCAGAGTCCACAATTTCCCTCTTTTTCTTAGGACAATCGGTGCGAATGTGTCCTTTTTCTCTGCACCCGTAACACGTTGGAATATAGCGGGACTGTGCTGGAGAAAGAGCCACTACTTCTCGGTGACGTGGTTGCACTGAAGGCGAGACCACTACTTCCCGAACTCTGTGCGTACGAGAATCTTTTCGTACCGCTTCCACTTCCAAAGCGTGTGCCATCGCACTCTTCAGAGTTTGGTGGTGTCCGAGTCGCACCGTAGCCCTTACTTCTGTATCCTGTAGACCGTCGATGAATGCTTGCACCAAATTAACTTCCACCGTCTCTGGTGTCATCGACCTGTATGCACGCCGGATCAGCCGTTCAACCTCGACTCCCCATTGCTGGAGGCTCTCGTTCGACCTCTGCGTTCTCTCGCGAAGCTGCGCGCGGAAAACGTGCTCGAGGTGCTTGTCTCCATAGCGAGTGTCTAATCCCTCCATGAGACGCTCCAACGTCCTGCTGTTCGGAGGAAGGTTCTCTAGGACCAGTAGAGCGTCCCCTCGTAGAGCCAAAGTTAATGCAGCGAAAGACTGCTCATCATCCCAGCGGTTTATCTTAACCAATGTTTCGAATTGGTATTTGAATGCCGTCCAGGAAGACGTGCCATCAAAATGCGGCACATCAAATTTTGCGGCGCATGCACAGGGAGTGTGCGATGGTGAGCCGACAACAACGGGTTCGCGTGCTTCGAGCTTGACGATTTTTTTGTTGATGTCCAGCAGGCGATCTTCGTGGCCATCAATTCTTGTTTCGAGGCTATCAGCTCGGGCGGAAACCTCCTTGACCTCCAAGGTGAGATTCTTTACCTTCTCGCCCAACGTGACGAGGCCGTGGTCGATTTTATCGAGGATCAGGTTCTGCTTAGCCTCCTGATCGCGGCGAGCGGCTTCCTGTTCGCGGCGAGCTTCTTCCTGGTCGCGGCGGACAGCTTCCATACTAGCTTGCATGGCGGCCAACACCGCAGCGAGGTTCAATTCCGAGGATGGTTCTGTTGGAGCCTCAGCAGCTTCTGTTGCTACCATACCAGCCTGATCTTCCTCCTCCATACGATGACGCGCAGCATCCATCTCCATTTGCCTACTTGTTCGTGGTCGCTGTTCGTCGTCTCTCGGTGTTAATGGCATCCCACTTCTGACATCAGTTGTTACGTACGTGGGTAATCAAATGCCGATTTACTAAGAGACAACTTCATTCACCACTAACAATAACAAAATAGTCCAGTCAACAATAATCCGAATCGCAATTAACACTAGAGTACCGTTACACTATCGCTTAGGTCGTTAGATAAAATCACTTCAAGTACTAGGGTAGTTCGCTCTTGATCGCAGTCGAAATCACAACTGACTCGCTTCCGGCCGGGGGCTCGTATTTATATGCGGAGCCAAGAAAATTCTAGATACCGACATCCCCGGATCTATCCAGAATTCCAGAACAATTGAATCGCTTCTCGAAGTCATAAATCATTTTTATTGCTCGTGGTAATAAGAGTCACTTTCATGCGAATTTCGACTCTATTGTTAAAGACGGAAAGTACCATTTCCCTTATCAGTAAGATGAATACCTATTACTAGTGGTACTGGCTGTGTGGATGTTTCGAGATTTTTCTAAGCTTGTCTACGCACAACTATTCTAGACCTTTCGAACAGCAATGCGTTTTAATTATTACGTGCTACTCTTTATTTTCTCGGAGATATGGCGTGTTCACGTTTAATGGCGTAACAATATATATAATGGATTTTATTGAGGATTTTCGAAATAAACCACAAATTGTTTCTCTGAAAACAAAGATTTGTTTTATTCAACATGCTTTTACAGTATAACAATTATCGTTTAACTAAAATTACACTTTTATCTCACCTGAAAACAAAGAAACGACATTTAAAGTTTAATAATATCGCCTCCTCAATTATATCCCTTTAATTATCTCTCTACAAGTTTTTATAACAATAAAATGCACAAAATAATCTAAACATCATCTGTCATTGAATGATACGTCACCCCGTATCCACAGCTTAAAAATTAAAAAAATGAAATGTCATTTCCAAGGAGGTCATTTCATTACATCTCCCCCCCATAGGAACGAAAATTCTAAATAATATAATACAAACAATGCACCTGCAAGCTATCTTTATACCTATTCGTTTTCTTCTACTTCATCTTCTGCCGTAACAGGTTGTAATTTTGTTATGTGGAATAAAGTTGATTCTGTTTTTCTGTTGCCAGTGTCAATCTTATAAATGGAGTTCGATATTTTCTCTATTATTTTGAAAGGGCCTATTTTTAATTCGTCTAATTTTTTCCTGTTCAGTCTATTTCCATTTTCTACATACACACTGTCTCCTATCTGAACATCTGTATTTTCCTATTTCTATCAAATATTTTCTTGTTGTACTTGTGAGATTTTATTGTATTCTCTAATGCTAATCTTCTATCAGCAATCCACTTGTCTTCCTTTTCTATTGTTTTAATTTCATTTGGTAAAATACTGACATTTGTACCATCCAGTAAATATTTTGGTGCAAAACCTGTAACAGAATGGTCTGTTTCATTATATTTCTGTACACATTCTCTTGCTACTGTTGTCCATGTTCTCTTATTATTTTTCTCATTTATTTTACATCTTATTTTATTTACTATTGTTTGGTTTAATCTTTCGTTCAAGCCGTTCGAAAATGGCGTATTCACAGCTGTAAATATTAGTTTGATGTTATTCTCCTGCAAATACTGTTTAAATTCTTTTGAATTGATGCCTGGATATTGGTCTGTTAGAATTATTCCAATCTCATCTGTCTCGAGTACTTTCTTTGTTAGTTTTATAAAGTCACTTGCGTTCTGTGTTTTTGAAGTCACAATAAACGCATATCTTGTGTAGTGGTCTACTAAAAGGTGTAAGTATTTTTTTGTTGACCTAGATCCTCCAAAGCTACCTATAGTATCCATTGACATTATCTCAAATGGTTTTGTTGCTGGTCCCAGTTGTGACATTAACCCAAATTTTCCTTGACATCTTGATTTATTTTTTATGCATATTTCGCATGTTTTACAAATATTTATGATATTTTTTGTTAGGTTTTTAGCTGTATATAGTGGACTTATTTTTTTCTGTAATTGTCTGATTCCAATATGGCATAAATCTTCATGCACCTTTTTTATAATTTTTTTACTAAATTCTTCTGAGAGTATAATTTTTTCAAGTTTCTTTATTTTTTTATAATAGATTTTATTTTTATGTAGTAGATTTTGTTTCTTTTCTTTAATTGTTTCATTTTTTTCTTGGTCTTCAACTATATCTTTTATTTGTATTAAATTAACTATTTTTAATAGTTCTTCCTTGTTATCTTCTGATTCTAATACAGGGTTTCGGCTCAAACAGTCTGCTTCTATATTTTCTTTACCAGGTATATATTTTACTGTAAAGTCATATTGAGATAGGTAATATGTGAGGTCACCCAATTCTTCATCTGTCCTGCATTTAATATTCATGTTCTCTAGAGGTTTGTGGTCTGAGTAAATAGTGAAATGTTTTCCAATTAGCCAGTGTTGCCAGTATTTAACTGCTTCTTTCATAGCAATACATTCCAAATATATGGCCTTTTTTCGTTTTTGAGATTCGTTTAGTTTTTTTGAAAAATATGCCACCGGTTTGTCTTTACCGTCTAGTTGAGTCTGTTTTAATATTGCCCCGATACCCTCTAAAGACGCATCTGTAAAGATTTTTATTGGTAAGTCTTTGTCGAATATTTCCAACACAGGTTGAGAACATAAATATCTTTTTATTTGATTAAATGATTCTTCACACTTCTCTGACCACACAAACTTTTCATTTTTTCTCAATAAATTATGTAATGGGTCTAAAATAATTGCACTTCTTGGTATGTATTAATGGTAGAAGTTAATTTTTCCCAAAAATTGTCTGATATTCTTTTGTGTCTTAGGAGTTGGAAAATGTCTTATCGAGATCAAATTGTCTTTTAGTGGTCTTACCGAATTGTTCTGAATTACATGGCCGAGGTACTTTACTGAGTCTGAAGCAAAGTTACATTTCGTAAACTTCAATCTAAAGCCTTCTTGTATTATTGCCTCTAATACATTTCTTATGTGTTTTATATGTTCTTCAAAGGTGTTCGAGTATATCAGAATATCATCAATATAGTTTACGGAGTATCCTGTGAGATTGTGCTTTCTTAGAATATTGCTTAAAATTCTCTGGAAAATTGCTGGTGATGTTTTCAAGCCAAAGGGAAGGCAGGTCCACTGGAAGTGGCCATCTTGTGTGACAAATCCTGTTTTATATCTATCTTCCACCCGTAATGGTATCGCCCAGAATGCTGAATTTATATCCAGTGTAGTAAAATACTTACAATTTCTAGTTTTAACAATCAAATCATCTATTAACGGAAAAGGTTGAGCTTGTGGAACAACAATTTTATTTAGTTCCCTAAAATCTATACACAAGCGGGATTTCCTATTTTCACCCTTTTTAAATGCCAATGTCACTGGAGCAGCGAAAGGACTGTAGGATTCTTCTATTAAATTATTCTTTAGTAACATGGATATTTGCTTTTCAATTTCTAATTTATCTTCTATTGTACATCTGTATGGTCTTTTACTACAGTATCTATTTACTAGTAAATCTATGTGAGCTTCATAATCTCTAACTGTTCCTATATCATACTTGTCCTTTGCAAAAATTGTTTTATATTCCTTTATTATTTTCTCGATCTCAATTTTCTTTTCATTATCTAAATGGTCTGTCATACTTACAAACTCTTCTGTTTCTATATGTTCATTAAAATTTATTGCTAATGTTTTTATATTCTTTTCTTCATTTCTGTTTTCTTTAGACATTTCATCTATTTTATTTGTTCTTATCTTTTGTTCTATCCGCAAGTCCTCGTTTTGGGTTAGTTTGAATTTCTTTATCATATCCAATCCGATTATAAAATCATCAAAATATTCATTTTCTACTATGTATACATCCACCTCTTCTTCTAAATCAAATATTTTTATTTTTATTGTTATCAAGCCATCTGTTTTTTTCACACCATTAACCGTTTTCATATATGCTATATTCTCATTGTCCTTTTTTTCTTTTATTTTAATCAGTCTTGAATTTATTAAAGAGATCTGTGAGCCTGAATCATAAATGCCGCTCACTTCTAGTTTATTTTCTAATAAGAGCTTGATTTTGATTAATGGTGTACTTACTCGTTTTTTTTTCTCAGTATTTATATCTACTTCAATAATGGAGTTGTTATTTACATTTCTGGGTTTAATAACTTTTTCAGATTCATTTTTATTTTTCTTGAACCAACATGACTCTTCCGGATGATATCTTATTCCTTTGTCCAAAGATTCACAAGTGTTACATGGCTTCTTCTCATTAGTTTTATTTTTATAAAGGAATGTACAACTCTTTATTGTACTTGAGTTTTTCTTGTACATCATACCTTCATATTTTCTTATCTCATTGAACAAATCAGTAGTGTCATTGAGTTCATCTCTGTTTAACCTATTTAAGATAAACCCAGGTAAACCTGTTACAATAAGATCTATCATTGTTTTGGAGTCTATCGATTTGTTTATGTCTAGCATAAGCCTTTCTTTTCTAATAGCGTAATCAATTAGTAGTCCTTCTTTATATCTAAATGCGAGAGCATATGTAACTATGTCCCATCCTCGGTTTTTAAAAGTTTCTAAAAATTTGTCTTTCCATTCATTCCATTCAGCCTTTATTGTTAGTTTTATGGCCATCGAGCTATACCAATCCAAACAAGATTTTTCTAAAAATAATCTCAATATATCTATTTTTGTTTCATCTTTTGATATATTAAAGCGCTCACACTCCTTTTCAAAATTCTCAATCCATTGCATTGCATTAGGGTTCTTGCTTGTGAATTTTTCAATAATAAATTTCTCTGAAATATGTTTCAGGTTATGTTGATTTTCTTTCTTTGTAGTAGTTTCTATTAATTTTTCCAAGATATGTTGCAAATTGTCGTTTTTGTCTATTGGTTGTTTTGTGTTTATTTCTTCTAAATATTGATCTAAAAATTGCATATTACCTTCCTCATCTCTATATGTTTTCTTAAGATCTTCATCCAATTTTATCCATATTTTTCTACTTTGATACCTTTTCTTTATACTATTTTTTATTTTTGAGAAAGTATTCATTTTGACAATATATGTATGATGAATCACCGGCTTCAGCTCATCAGGTAAAACATAACATTTTCCTTCTTCTGTAGATATTGAGGTTATGGCTAATACATTTGATTTGCCATCATTTGAAGCTATCATCGTAAACTCAAATTGCAGCCGGTCCATCTTCTTTTAGTTAACAAAAATGTCGTTTATTTCGAAAATCCTCAATAAAATCCATTATAAAACGACATTTTAAATGTCGTTTTATAATATCGTCTCCTCAATTATATCCCTTTAATTATCTCTCTACAAGTTTTTATAACAATAAAATGCACAAAATAATCTAAACATCATCTGTCATTGAATGATACGTCACCCCGTATCCACAGCTTAAAAATTAAAAAAATGAAATGTCATTTCCAAGGAGGTCATTTCATTACATATATAAGTAACGAAGTAGCAACTACGTATGGTGTACCTCAGGGAAGCATTCTTGGACCTACCCTTTTTCAGATATACGTCGATGAGTTATGCAGAATGTCCATCCCCAACTCCAAGATCATTGCGTATGCAGACGACACCGCAGTCATAGTTCACGGAACAACTTGGGATAGTGTTAAGCGCTACGCAGAAGAGGCAATAACAAGAATAATGAAATGGCTAAACCTAAACCTACTTACCCTAAATTGCGATAAGACTACGTTCATTCCATTCTCTATCCGACGTAACAATTTACCCGACAATTCCTTTTCCCTAACAGCACATACTTGCACAAATCAATCCATATTTTGCTCATATCCGACACTTACAAGAGCTGACCAGGTCAAATATCTGGGTGTCCAAATAGACGGAAGCTTGCGTTGGGAAAAACAGGTTGACGCCATTTCCACTAGATGTATGAAACTTTTGCATGTTTTCAAATCCCTTAGGGACTCGGCCGCGCCCGAAACCCTGAAGATGGTGTACTATGCATTATGTCAATCCGTTATTGGATATTGTATCACAGTATGGGGTGGTGCAAATATGACCATTCTTCTGAGTATTGAAAGAGCGCAAAGAGCCGTACTGAAAGTGATGTCGCGTAAACCCTTTCGTTATCCTACTACGCAACTATACGCAGATTGCAAAGTACTTTCAGTGCGCCAGCTTTTTGTACTCCAGTCTACTATTAAAAAACATGCTAGCGTTCCTCTGGCTGACCCCACAAAAAGGAAGAAACTTCCGATAGGTACCCCTCACAAAACCACCTTTGCTCGACACCAGTACTACACATTAAGTACACATATCTACAAACAAGTTCACAAGAAATTAAATATTGTCAATCTGAATAAATTTGAAATAAAGTCTAAATTAACCAAATGGCTACTAGCGCGTAACTATCTAGAAACAGAATCCTTACTTAAGTACGTCACCTAACTGCCTATATAAATCTCCAAACACACACACCTACATACGTCACACAAAGCACCCATTATACATATTCTCACTATATATATAAACATACACACATACATACATACACACATACCTACATACATACAAATGTATCATCAGACACATACACACTCATGTAAGAAATTTAAATTTAGTTTTATTAATATTAATTATTTATATTTTATATGGTCTTTATTATCATCAATCATTCGGGTAGATCGACACAGTCCACTATTGTATACCTATGGCATCTCTGAATCACTGTCTCTCAAGATACAGGTTCCACCCTAGTTTGAGAGGCAGGGTTTTCCATTATTTTGTACAGATTACAGTCCATATATTGCATTGTATTGTGTTTCTACCAAAAGCTCAATCAGGTTGTTTTTTCTTTTTTTATGTAAAGCATGTCAAATCTGTATTTTTATGAAATAAAGATATTATTATTTCCTTTATTATACATTTTAACATATTTATTACATTTTTAAATATTCCTTAAAAAATATATTTTAAAAAAACATTAAAAATATAAAAAATAGTGTCCCACCGGTATCGGGAACAGGGTCCAAGCTACCGGCGGTCAGGGCTCCAGAGAAAGGAACCTCCTAACTGTACGAGCCGTGTCCAGGAGTACCGCTTTCTGAATCAAGCCCTTGATCCAGCCGCTTAACGAGAGCCTCCTAAGGTGTTGGTCGAGGCTCTTGGCTATTAAGCCATTGGCTGACACGACTATCGGTACAATGATCGCTGAGTCCACATTCCACATGTCGACAACCTCGCGAGCCAAGTCGATATACTTAATTTGTTTATCTTTCTCGGCTTTCACGAGGTTCTCGTCATGCGGGACGGATATGTCAACAATCATTGCACGTCTCTCCCTTCGGTCCACCACCACTATATCAGGCTTATTGGCTACAATAGTCCTGTCAGTGATGATGGACCGATCCCAGTACAACGTGATATCGCCACTATCGAGAACTGGGTCGGGCACATACCTGTAGTATGGCACCTCCGATTCCACAAGAGAGTACTTCAGAGCAAGTTGCTGATGGATTATCCTGGCTACAAGATTGTGTCTATGCAAGTATTCCCCGTTAGCTAGACGAGAACAACCAGAGATAATGTGGTGGATTGATTCACCCGGTCGGTGACATGCCCGACAGATGTCAACCGTGCCGTCCTTCACAATAAATCTCCGGTAGTTATTCGTCATGATAACTTCGTCCATAATTGCACAGACAAAACCTTCGGTTTCCCCAAAGAGGTCACCGACGCGTAGCCAGGCTACGGACGCTAGTTGGTCTACATCGGGCCCATGAAGGGCCCGGAAAAAGCGTCCGTGAAGTTCCTTACTCTGCCATACTTCCTTGCGTACGTTAGTGTCAAGCACTACAGGTTTGCGCCAGTTCTCGTTAGCCAAGGAGAGCGAGGTGAGTCCCTTGTCCACTGCTACTACAGCACGATGCATACCTCGGCGGCTAGGAAGTACTCCCTGAGACTGCATACCTCGCGATTGTGCAGGGTCTTAGCATTTAAAAAGCCTAGACCCCCGCACTTCCGCGGGATATACAGTCTCATTACCGACGACCGAGGGTGATGCATTCGATATGCAGTCAGCAGTGTACGAACCCTTCTATCCAGGGCGTCAAGTTCCGTTTGAGTCCATTTGAGTACACCGAAAGCGTACATCAATACCGGCATGACCCAACCGTTGAAGGCACGCACCTTGTTTCCACCTGACAGAAGGCTGTTAAGTACCTTCTTCAGGCGGCCAAAGAAGCGCTCCTTCAACGATTGCTTCATGTCAGTGGCATTGATGCCTAACGCTTCCGACATACCCAAATACTTGTAGGTTTCGGTTGGAGAGAGGGATCTCAGGTGTATGGAATCCGAGAGTTGGATACCCACGGATTCCACAATCTCCCCTCGTTTTATATGCATGACCGCACATTTGCCCACACCAAACTCCATCCTGATGGCACTACTGAAGGTTTCCGTTACCTTCAGTAGCTCCATCATTTGCAGATTGTTGGGGGCAAAGAGCTTCAAGTCATCCATATAAAGGAACAAGTGCGTCACCAGCGGCCGAAAATGCTGATCGAGCGCCGCCCGCCGTCGCCGTCGCACGCGCCTCTACACCGGCTGCGGAAACGTCACACGTGGGTACTTTGACCCCTAAACGTGCCTACGCTGCTGTAGTTACCACCAGGAAACCATCAGGTACGTCGCAACCTAAGCGACCAGCGAAAATAGGGGACAAAGTGAAAACGGGTTGTCAATCTACCCCGACTGCGGTCCGTGGCACCTTGCCAAAAACGGGTCAAGCTGATGAAGAGGGTTTCACTCGAGTAGAAAAGAAGAAGAAACCCTGTTCCCGTAACCTGTGTGGTACCGCACCGACTGGACCAAACATGCTGCTGCGTCCTGCTGTGCCTACGACGCAGCTGTATATTTCGCGTCTGCATTGCTCTACGAAGGTTGAGGAGGTCGTAGAGTATATGAAGATAAAGAGCAACTGGACTCTGAGGGTCGAAAGGCTGGTATCGCGCCACGACACCAACTTCAAGTCGTTCGTGATACGAGTTCCAACCCACCATCTACAGACCTTTATGAGAGAGGACTTTTGGCCGAAAGGTGTCGTGTATCGACGTTTCCGAGGACGGCTACGCGACACCATGCCGCGGAACACGACGCCGATGCTACGTGTATAATAATATAAAATAAGTTTTGTTGTTATAATAAGAAGTATGTATTAGTTTATTAAGTATTGCTTAAGATTATTTTATGTATTTTTTTTCTATGGGCCTCCGATGCCTGAAATAAACAGTTATTATTATTATTATTATTATTATTATTAAAGGAGGTGAGATATAGCCTGACCACCTCTCTTCAACCGATAGCCTAGGCCTGAATTCTCCAGTATTGTGCTCAGAGGATTCAAGGCTAGGCAGAACCAAAGCGGACTCAAACTGTCACCCTGGAATATACCTCGCTCGATCCTTACCGGTTCGCTGTTCCTCTGGATATTTCGACATCCTGGATAGCGAAGGACTGTCCTCCATTGCCTCATACATAACATCAGGAAGGTGCGAAGAGTTGCATCAACTTTATACAACTCCAGCACCCTCATGAGCCATGTATGAGGAACTGAGTCATAGGCCTTCTTATAGTCTATCCAACATATCGACAGATCCTTTCGGGAACGCCGAACCTGTTGGCTAATGGCTATATCGATGAGGAGTAGCTCCTTCGTACTGCGGGACCCATTCCTACATCCATTTTGAGAGGCAGACATGATAGCGTTATTATCAACATGGTGGTTAATCTTTGCTCTCAAAATGGATGTAAGAACCTTATAAACCGTCGGCAGACACGTAATTGGCCGATAGTTTTTGGGTTCCGCGGTGCTACCAGATTTGTGGAGCAGGTGGGTAACTCCTGTTGTAAGAAACTCGGGTAGCGAGCTAGACTCTAAGGCGGCCTGATACTGAGATGCCAAACGAGCGTGCGATCTTTGTAACCACTTTATCCAAAAGTTTTGCAGTCCGTCCGGCCCTGGAGATTTCCAATTAGGCAACGGACGGACTGCACGGGCCACATCTTGGAGGCTGATTGTGATATTATTATTAATATCACAATCATTAGTCATTTTCATTAGTCGATTGCGTCCATCTCATGCGCGGCACACTTCCGCCGGCAGCTGGGACCCTATCAGAGACCGGTGGGCCTCGAGGTCCTAAGCACGCCGGCGGCCGGCGTCCTCCCCGACGACGCGCAGGTGGTGGTGTCGTCGGCGGCGAGTAGTACTCGTCGCTCGAGCTCGACGCAGCTGCCGCGGCCGGTGTCACAGCACTCACAGTGAGGCTAGGTTCCGGCGGCAGCGAGGCGGAGCTGAGCGACGAGGCCGGAGGTGGTGGGCGTGCACGTCGTGCGGCAGCTCTTGTCAGCATTATAGTTTCAGCATTGTTGTCGTATTTCAAGCATCATTTTACAAAATTTATATGTGACATAAAATGTCATCTGTCTGGTTTTATATTTTCTTTTCTTTTCATCTTTCGGACTTTATTGGTGGTAGATAAGTTTTTAATTGGTTTGTTGCCTATTTTAGAGGCTTCTAGGATAAAAATTTGTAGATATGCGGTACCGAAACCTATTAATTTGTCTTAAAATTTGCATGAACGACACAACACTTTTATATTACTATTATTATTATTACAACCCCATCGAGTTGAGGCGCGTTGATATGTCAGTTTCTCCTTTTTACAAGCTTTTATTTAGTTTCACCCGCCCCGATGTTTGTCTGTCATCAAATCTTGCAAATAAAATTTGATTCACTTCCCGGTTACCGATTGAGCTGTTTTGCTTACATGTGTAAATCAGATGACAATGCAAAATTATTATGACATGGAGCTGATCTGATTATGGAACCGGAAGGTGGCTATAGGAACTCGGTAGTTAAACGACACAACCCCATCGAGTTGAGGCGCGTTGATATGTCAGTTTCTCCTTTTTACAAGCTTTTATTTAGTTTCACCCGCCCCGATGTTTGTCTGTCATCAAATCTTGCAAATAAAATTTGATCCACTTCCCGGTTACCGATTGAGCTGTTTTGCTTACATGTGTAAATCAGATGGCAATGCAAAATTATTATGACATGGAGCTGATCTGATAATGGAACTGGAAGGTGGCTATAGGAACTCGGTAGTTAAATGACACAACCCCATCGAGTTTAGGTTCGTATGATTCGTCTTGACGAGTATTAATTTAAAAGTATTATACTGTGCTATAAAAGCTTGCTATGAAAAAAATATTTTTACTAAAAACTTGTATATAATATATAGATTAAGTAGGCACCTCAACGAGTTATTCATTAAAACATAATATAACACATACAGTGATAAGCATAGTGAATTCGTCACTTACGGAAGGGCACAGCACTGACATAAGTCTTAAAAATTAATTGATATAACAAAATACAAGTCGTAAGAGTAAGCTATTATCCAAAATCAACGACAAATTTTTTTAAATTTAATACAGTGACTAACAACATAATTATAAATTTTAGGATAGTTCGTGTCATGCAGTGATCTTGAGGTTACAAGCTGATTAAGAGCTTTGTGCGGAATATGCTACAAGAGTTAGACAAGATGTCGATGAGCTCGCGCTTGACTGATGCCTGTCTCACCTGACGGTAAGTGATGATGTGGTGGATGACAGAGCAGGCTTGCCTAGAAATAACCTATTTAATCTTGAAGTTAAGACCCTTAGGTTGTAGCTATCAGTAAACAAAAAGCCTGTCAGGAAATTCCACTCCTTAGCTGTACGCATAATAAATGTGTTCCCAAAAGGTTTTGTACGTATGTATGAGTGGGATGCTCACCATGTACCGGTGGCACATCGTCGTATGTCTGGTAGTCTGACAATGGAACCGGCGCGCCGGAATAGTAAGTATAAAACATCTATTAGTCAACTATGTTTATTTATTTATTTATGTACACACAAACACTTAAAATCGAAAATAACAAATAAGGATAAAAGAGTACAAAGGACCTGCTTATTTCTAATGAAATTTCTTCCAGCAGACCTGCGACAGGACAGGAAATTTATTTAAAATTCTAACACAAATCCACCATTTATTAAGAAACAGAGTCGTAGATTAGTGAACTGCATGCGTCAGTAGGCCAGACGCAGGAGGAGCCTGCTTTTGAATATTGAACTAAGTTAATGTAAAATTAAAATACAAATTCTAAACTAGTTATTAATGTCATATTATAATAACATAGTAACGTAAAAGCTCCTATTAACGACTCCCTAAAATGTGTACTCTATTAACGATCTAATTTTTAAATCACTCATATTAGACATAATATAGGGTTCCAGAAAAGTCATACCTTAAAAATTGGTTACGTATTTTTGTTGGACAACAAAAACAGTAAAGTTTGTATGTTTAAATAGCCAGTGAGAGAAGTAATTTGACAGTAAATGGGACGCGCCCGAAGCGGACACACTTTTCATACTGTCGCGTCTCCAGCCACGTAAGTACACCTAAATATTACTTAAGGAAAATAACACACTAAAAATGGATTTGTCTTGCTATCAAATTACAACTTACTGTAACGTATATATTCGTTTTCTAAACTAACTCTTAATATAAAACTTTTTATTGATTTTTATGTTATAAAATCATGTTTTAATTTAAGGCGGTAATAGAATCCAAATTTCAAAACTTGATTTTAATAACGACCCATGGCGTTGTTAAATGAGAACATTTAGTATTTTAAAATAATATATATTATAAACTACCTCATTTGTTTTTTTTTTTTTCTTGTTCAATTCTTAAAATTATTTTACTTCGTTAGATCTATTAACGACAAAGCTATTTCTTAAAGTTTTTGTGTAAAACTCGATTCAACGTTAGACAATATCCCTATTATTATAATGATATTATACTGTAAATAACCTTTTTACACCACCTGCTCGATAATGTCGTTTTATACGTCATACAAACCTCACTTAAAGCAAGTCATTCTATCTCTAGGGAGATAATGCAGTATGGTCGATCCCTAGGGAATAATGAGATTTGAATTTGGAACATTAAAAATCGTCCACATTGTGAATTAAAATGTAGGCGCATCGAACAAGTTGACTTGAAATTCAAACCATAGAGTATGTAATCACTATGATTCACACTGGCCACTAACAAAAAAAAAAGAAAATAGAATAAAACGTGCGTACTGACGAGAGCGTTATAGAAAATTGAAGCTATAGAATCTTGGAGTAGTGAATTTTGTTTGTTTGATGAACTTGTAAATACTCGTATAAAGTTTGTCTAATAAGTCAATCGACTTGGGAATTTTGTATAATATGTATTTAATCATTTAAAAAATACTTATATTCGATACTTTTCATAAGGTTCTTCTGTTAGTAAACTATGATCACTATCTCTTAATTAACCTTGATTATTGAACCCGTGTTGACTACATCAGATTTAATTAAATCCTGATAATTACCCAAGTCGTTTAACTTATTAGACAGACTCTAATACTTATATTTTTCTAGTATATGATTTGGTCGACCAAATTGTCTTTTAATTATCTCAGAGATGGTGTAAAAAGTAGAGTATGCAACACAGGGATAAAGCTGTCTTTGTCTTGGGCGGCTTGAATTCCTCACTTCACTCAGGTTTCTTTATTAACTCCCTCGCGATGCTCGGGAGTTAATTTTATAAGTCCCTCACTATCGTTCGGGATTAATATCAGCAACCTTCGTTTCGTTCGGAATTCAACATGCCGCCCGCGACTTAAAGACACTGCTTTATCCCCTAGTCACATAAACTACTATTATTATCTGAATTAAAGACTAACTGACATTAAAAGCAATAATATAGCAATGAGATCGAATTTAACAGTATTCCATAAAGTGGATATTTCATCTGTTTATTATTAATTGTATTGGTCGCTAATAGAATATTGTAACCTTCATACTTGATTCTATTACCGACTCACAGCTGTGACGATATATTTGGTAATATTACAGTACACAAAAACAAAATGTATATTTTTGAACAAATTGGCTTATTTCTTGCATACGCGACGTTTTGAGAGATTTTGTCACAGGCCATATTATTAATGTGAAATAATATTTGCATTCGTGGCTTCATGGTATTGGCTATATTTTATATGATTTCAAATCAAATAAAAATAGCGGGACGGAATGGGGGCCATGTAACTTTTTAAAGCTTCTTTCGAAGAATTAAATTTTATATCTCTTTAAAGACTATGTTCTTTTATAGAATCATGGAGCCGCAGAAGCGCAAGCAGTACGCCTCTGCTCAACTGGAAGCTGCGTTTCTAGCTATAAATGAAGGGACCAGCATATGCGAAGCTTCAAAAACCTATGGAATACCGAGGACAACTCTGCGCGACAAGAGAAATTATTTTGTGATTGTATTACAGATAAAAATATTTTTGTTACTGATTCATAATATCTTATTAGTATGTAGGTAATTAAAAAGTAAGCATTTAATTGTTTGAAGACTGTTTTCTGAGACTGATTATATTTTTTTTAAATTAAAATAACAAATAATAAGTGCTTTAAGCGTTGCAGTAAAAAATTATGTTCATATTGTAATAATGTTGATCTCATAACTATTGTTATTATATAATAAATACCTTAAAAACGATTTTTTATTTTATTTAATAGTATAGAAGAAGTGACTACTTTGTAGCGGTCGGTAAAAGAAGCAGAAAAATCGGTAATAGAATCTTGCCGCATTCTATGGGTCGGTAATAGAATCAACTACTCTTTTGGATTAAATAATTATTTAGTAACTATTGTGTTATTGAATATTGATTTTAAGTACTAAATTGCAAAGAATACTTCGATTAGATTAGTTATAAATTATAACATCTTTCCTAACATAGCAGCTTATTTCTATTTTTTTAAAGTGAATCCTAAGACAGCAAAAACTGGCGGTAATAGGAGCATTTACGTTATGTAAAAAATGCAAAAACATTTGAAAATATAAAAATCCTATTTAAAAAACGACTTAACCAAACTACTTTCATGAAAAAAAAAAAACTAGAGTAAATTTCCGCTTGCATTACAAAAAAAAAATGTAATCAGTTTAAAATACAATTTGTTAATATTTTTCTATATGAAGATAAGTTTTGCTGAAGTTTAACGATAAATTTTTAATAAATTAGTGAAAATCAGATTTAGTTCTATTGATTAAGTACGTAGTGGTGATGGTAGTTATGAAAGTAAACTCTTCAGCAACTGCACATCTCGCGCTCGTTCCGAATAAGCTCTGTTCTTTAGACAACATTCGAAGCACACGTCGTCTTTACTGCTGTGCTCAGAGTAACGGTAACTTTAGGTTGTCCCTCAGCACTGACACTACAAGCTGCTTGATAGTAAAAGTCTTTGCTGACGGAAACTTCACATCTTTCACCCTCATAATCTGCTGTGCACTGGCAGACTGGCTCGTCTTGTTCATTCACAGAACAAACGCCATTGTGTAGGCAATACTGATGGCACGCGTTGACCTTCCTTTCCACCGAGTTACAGGCATCATTTCTGAAACAACGAACGATTTAAACTAGGTGACTCAAGCAGTCACGCCATAAACTGTAACTAGGTATAAATTGTTAGTTATAGCAAAGATTATTTTTTAATGGAAGTGGAGAAAATTTGGCATTAGACCGAAGCCGAATTCTTTTTAATACATTTACGAAGAAATAAATAAAAGGGTCTTTTTTTTCGAGGTGGGAAATCATCTAATGACATCCCCCGCTCTTGAGCGGAGCGGGAGATAGTGTCAGACTCTTACTGACTAAAAACCCACTCCTGTTCCTTCGTTGCCTTCGTACCGGGGCTTGAGCTATCTTTCGAATTTACCCTGGCCCCAGTAGACATCGACCCAGCTTGGCCCCTGCTGTTGCGCTGATAGCTCCTTGAGGCGCGCGGGAACAGTGCGCGCCGTCGATGACTTGGGCTTCCGCCAGACAGTTGCCGGACGGCCGGACAGCGAGCTAACCATTGCTCACTGTCCGCAAGCCCGCGCCTACGGTGGCTGGAAATCGGGATCAAAATCCCGGCGGCGGCGGCGAGAGCGCCGTTGCCTGATGCGGTCGGCTTCCTCCTTTGCGAGCATTACTGCTTCGCAGAAGTCAGGGACCGCCTGCCACTCCTCCTCGCTCCGGACCATGGCCTCAACCAAGGCTCGGCGCGAGAGGTCTCCGCCACCGATCGCATCGCCACGAGGGCATGGCGATGCTCCGCCTAAGCAGGGCACACCTCAACTGTGTGCTCCACCGTGTCCTCCGGGCGTTCCGCATAGTGGCGACACCTGGGCGTCACTTCCACATGAATCCGGTGCAGGAACCTCCCGAACTTGCCATGTCCGGGAGAGCCTGCGTCATACGGAAGGTAAGGACGCCGCTGTGAAATATTTCCAGCCACGCCTCAAAGAGGGGACTTACCGCCATGATTGTGGCGTGTCCAGAACTGGGTTGCGATAGTCGCTTACGCCATTTAACCATGAGATCCCCCCGGAGCTCTATACGCCATGCCGTAACCTGTCGCGGCAGCGGACTTTCACCTTGGCGTTGCATCTCCACGCACGGTAGTGTCCAGGGTCAAAATAATTACTGCGCGTTCCAAATGAGAATAGGACCGATTCCTATGTGTTGACGTCTCGTCGTACTGTCAAATCGAAGAAATTTTGGCAAAATTAAAGAACTCAGAGATGAGTATAATTGAAGAACTGGATTTTGATTAAACTTTTTTCGTTCACAGTTCATAAATAAATTAAATTTCTCGTAAATTAATTAATATTTAAAAATTCCTTTCCTCGATTTGACACTAAATCGTGATGTCACAACGTGGCGGGCAATCCTATTCTCATTTGGAACGCATTGTACATTTCATTTAGTCCGTATTTTAGATTAAAAAAAATATTGGACACGTATTTTTTTTTTTTCGATTAAACAAAAAATAACAATGTCCCATTAAAATTACGAACAACATTTTTTACGGCAACTAGCCTATTGTGGCGTGTTCCGCCTATTTCACCATGAGATCCCGGCGGAGCTCTGTCCGCCATGCCATGACCTGTCGCGGCAGCGGACTTTCACCCCGGCGTTGCATCTCCACGCGCATATCGTGCAAGTGTGCAAGGACTGTTGCCTCCAGATCCCACGGTGGTAGGCCAGCCAGAAGGCTCGCCGGCTTCGCGGGAGACCGTGCAGTATCCCCGAACCATCCTTATTACCATGACAGGCGTTCAGCATGGCTGCCGGTTGCGTTTTCAGAGACGGCGCCCAAACCGGCGCCCCGTTGAGGGCCATGGACCGAACGATCCCCGCGTAGAGCCTCCGGCAGGAGGCATCTGGACCCCCAAGGTTGGGCAGGAGCAGCTTGAGGGCAGCCCCAGCCCGGTTGAGTTTGGGAGCCAGACGTCGGAAATGCTCCACGAAATTCCACCGGCTGTCGAGGACGAGTCCCAGGTACTTCATCGTCGACCCGACACCGATGTGAACTCCTCCTACCGTTAGTTGGGAACTCAATGGCGGCGCGTTCCGAGGGCGGCGACCGTGAAAACACATAGCCTCGGATTTGTGAAGCGCCACCTCGAGTCCCAAATCCTAGATCCTGTCAACGACCATCGCAACCCCGCGTGTCGCTAGAGCAACCGCCGCCTGGTACGACTCTCACATCAAGACGTCCTCCCCTTTGCATGACCGAGTGTCACGATTGTGTGAACCGTCCGGAGGACACAAGAGCAAACGGTGGAAGACTGCTTCTCTTGGCGGTGTTCTACAGCATCGTCGTGTCCTCGTAGGGACGGTCGATGGTAGGGACGTCTTGTGCCTAGTCCTAATACTGATCCATGGTCAGGAGCGATGAAAAATGGCAGACGGGCATAGCTGCAATGTTAGCTAAGGAGGTATAAGCACGCGCGAGGGAACGTATTTGTAGGGCCTTTAAAACAGTCCTGAATTTGCTCTCTAAGAATACTATTAGCTCCCATTCTATATCATCTAGCATGCAGTGAGATAAACCAAGTATTACCTGATGGAAGTCTCGCATCTTTCGCCGTCGTAGTCTGTTGTGCACTGGCAGACTGGCTCATCCTCTTCATTCACAAAACAGGCGCCGTTGTGTAAGCAGTGCTTGTGGCATGCGTTTATTTCGCATCGTTTTCCCGAGTATCCAGCATTGCAACTGAAATAATGAAGGTATAAAGTAGAGTTACTTGATTAGTCAGGATAATAGGCACATCAGCCTCACTGTACTCAGGCTTTTCCACCAGGAGGGGGAATGGGTCGCAATCCACCAAATGGGTCCAGTGTAGATTAGTTTATGTCACATATTTTAGATTTTTGAGTGCACGACCTCTACGTCTCGGTTGCCCTATCCCTCATTAAATCAGTTATAAAATAAATTTGAATTTCAATTCATTGACAATATTTTAAGAGGACAACTTAATACTATGGGGTAAAACTAAAATCGTTACAATCAACCTTTACCCACATTTTGCCGATTTATGAAAACATGAAAGTGTACTTTCAAAATTCGTAGTGCAGATCTTACCCTGTAGTAAATATTGTAAAAAATAAACCAATTTTAATTTATCGCTAGTGTAAGCGAGCGATAAATTAAAATTGGTTGCGTCTCAGTCACACGGAGACGCAAAGCGAAGCTATGCGAACTTTTGAGTCAGCGAAACAATACAGAAATTTACTTAAAATAAGGAAATTCGAGTAAACACCGCGGCTTCACGGTGCATCTCACATTGCCTCGCTGCGCAGAACTAAACAACTATGTGACGTACTAAAAACGGGCAAGTGACGTATATACGTGGGCGGGATAAAAAAGGCATTACTTGTCCGACTGTCGGCGGGTGCGGCTAGTAACATAGAATAGGTTACTTCTAGGCTCTGTACTAAAAGATTTCCGGGTTGCAGCCATCAGGAAATACAGACTCCAGCAGGGAATTCCACTTCTTGCCTGTACGCATAATGAACGTGTTCCCAAAACGTTTATTGCGTATAGGAGGTATGTCTACCATGTTTCTGTGGCGTATGGCCGTACGTCTGGTGGTCCGATGATGGAACGGTCTAGGCGGAATTAGGCTATGCGATTTCGACGCACACTCCCGTAAATGCAACCAGTAGAAAACCGACAAGCTGGCGTCGATACTCAAGACTTAGAAGCGTCAACTCACGAGTGCATCATTGCCAAAGATCTAATAATATATAATTATACATTATTTTATACCATTCCTGTTCTAGTGTAAACTTGCACTTTACTCTCCTAAATAAACCATTCATGCAATCCTAATGAGATGAACAATTGAACAAGTATTACCTGCATGTAGGTTGTCCTTCAGCATTGACACTACAATTTCCTTCCAAACAATAGTTTTGACAGATTGAAGACTCAGGCTTCGAGTTATTCGGAATCAGACTCTGAAGAGCTTGGCAGCTCCTTATTCCCTGAACTTGTTCCTGTATTGAGTAGTTGGTTGCTACAAGTTGCAAACTCGTATCATCTAAGCTAGAAATCGTATCTAGTTTTTTTGCAACATGATCTGATGAATTCTTCGGTAATTGCCAAATTCCCATTTCTTCATAGTGCTGCCAGTAGATAAAATCTTCTGATATGGCTAATGAACCTGCATAAGATCCTTTTTGTACACTATATGAAGTTGCTTTGTTCTTTCCATTAAAATCTGAACTTACAATAGAATCCTGTTTGCTACCATTTCTCTCAATCCAGTACACTCTCTGCGTCTGTTGATCGATTTCCAAGCAGAATTGATAGGTAATACCACTGTCTACAACACGAACAACTTCTCTCTTAGAGCCATCTAAACGAGCCCTCTCTATCTCTTTGTCTGTGATCCAGTAAATATACCTGTAATTTGTAAATGTTCAAAATGTTTAAAACAAATTATAACCTACACACGAAGGCAAACTTATCGGAGGAAAAATTAAAATGATGTATTAAAACATCTTTTATTATTTTGAACTAGTTTCTGCCCGCAACTTCGTTTGCATAAACATCAGGATTGGATTCAAAGAGAAATCAAAAATGTTATTTTGTAATATAGTTCGAGTGCTTTTTTTTGTCACCAGGTTGTATCTCATGAACTGTGATAGGTAGACAGTTGAAATTTTCACAGATTTTTTTTTTTTTTTATGGTGGGAAAAAATCATGCATTGACATCCCCCGCCCTTGGGCGGAGCGGGAGATAGTGTCAGACTCTTACTGACTAAAAGACCCACCCCGTTCCTTCTAGCCTTCATACCGGGGCTCGAGCGCCCTTTCGGATAACCCTGGTCCCAGTAGGCTTCGACCCGGCTGGGTCCCTGCTGTTGCTGACAACTCCTTGAGGCGCGCGGGAACAGTGCGCGCCGTCGACGACTTGGGCTTGGTCTGGACAGTTACCGGACGGCCGGACAGTGAGCTACCCATTGCTCACCGTCCGCAAGCCCGCGTCTACGTTGGCCGGAAATCGGGATCGGAATCCCGACGACGGCGGCGGCGATAACGCCGTTGCCTGATGCGTTCGGCCTCCTCCTTTGCGAGCATTACTGCTACGCAGAAGTCGGCGACCGCCTGCCACTCCTCCTCGCTCTGGACCATGGCCTCAACCAAGGCCCGGCGCGAGAGGTCTCCGCCGCCGATCGCCCCCACGAGGGCACGGCGATGCTCCGCCCAAGAAATTTTCACAGATGATGTATTACTGTTGTTGCTGTAACAACAAATACTAAAACAGAATAAAATAAATATTTATGTGAGTCTCTCGTATAACAAACGTGATTTTTTTGCCGTTTTTTGCTATAGACGGTACGGAGCCCTTTGTGCGCAAGTCGGACTTTTTTTAATTTCTCAATACTCAATACTTTATTACATTCCATATTGTGTACATTGGTGGTATAACATATTTTGAAGATCAATATGGACCCTGACGGGCACAGTAAAGTTAGGAGAGAGGATGAAGGCTAAATTACAATGCATGGAATTTATTGTTATTGGCAGATCTAATAGATGTAGTTATGTATGTATATGGTGTAATGTTATAAATTATGTTTATTTTTGTCATCGTTATTATTAAATTTGTTATAGTATGTAACACTACTAAGTAAATTGCAAGCATGCACCGGCCTCGATAGAGCGTGTGGTAACAGCCTTACACGTGTAACCGAAACCGCTGACGACGCTGGCGACGCTCGTCACTCTATGCCCATGTTTACCGGATGTGTCTTTTGCGTATTAATTATAAAATATTATTTGTTCATTCTACTAGATCTAATATCGATCGGAATAGGATTCTTTTATTGTTAACTTTAGCAATAAGTTTTACTTTGTAATTTTACTTTGATTAAAGTTAGTTTGAAATCATTTTGGTTTTTTTTGGGTCCTCCGACAGCGACGTACATATTTGGCGCAGTCGGTAGGATACTCGAGGCGTCTCGAGCTAGCTAGATAGGCTGTTCTAATATCGATAACAGTCTCGCTATATTCGCTACTGCCGTCTAGAGCGATCGCGTTCGCCGAGTATCCTGTAAGAAGAACCTGTCGTCCTGCGCGGAGGAGAAATCCAGACATCGATCCCAGTGGTACCGAAATGCAGTTAATGTAAGTACACTGAAAATCGTTTCTGTGAGTTGCTTTCAATCCCCTTTTCTTTATAGTTAGTTTACTAAGTTGTAATCATTTTTCACCCTAGGGAATCTACCCCTAAAGGGCCGGAGCCCTCTAGACAAGCACGTAGGCTAAATATTGATTCAAATAGAGATATTAGTTTAGATTTAGATAGTACGGTTAATACGTTAGAGGATTCATTGAGGTCAGAGACCCCTGAACCGACCATAATGAGTAGTGCCGATGTGATCTATAAAGCTTTACGCTTAGTGCCAGATTTGGATGGCAATTCGCATGTTTTACCGAGATTTATAAACCTTTATAACCAGATTGTTGAGGAGTATGTCGTAGCAAATCCTAATGATGCTTTAGCTAAACTTTGCTTAATAAACGGTATTTTGAACAAAATAACTGGACCAGCCGCACGTATTATTAACTCAAACGGTGTACCTGAAGATTGGGATAGTATAAAAAAATAATTAATCAACAACTTTGCAGACCAGAGAGATGAGACTACTCTTTACAATGACCTTATGTTAGCAACTCAGGGAAACCATTCACCGCAAGAATTCTGTGACCGTTACGTTAATCTGTTTAGCACTATCATGACATATGTCACCCTGCATGAGTACGTTAAGACAACTGTGGAAGCCAAGCGTACCCTGTATAGGAAGTTAACTATGCAAGCTTTTGTTCGCGGTTTAAAAGAGCCCTTAGGCTCTCGCGTACGTTGCATTCGTCCTGATAGTGTTGAAGAGGCGCTCGAGTTCGTGCAGGAGGAATTGAACGTTCTTTACTTGCAACATCAACGACACGACCCATTAACTGATAAAAAAATTAACGGGAATTCTCATAGGCCTTTGCCTTTAGCATCAGCTCACGTCTTCAATACTAAACAGTTCAATTTCCCCGCACGAAGCGACCCTGCTACGAATTTTCTGCCCCAGCAGACGAATTTGGTGAGAATGCCTTCGCATACTCAGCAAATGTTCCGCGCGCTGATGACCAATACGCAACCGATGTTCCGTGCGCCAATGTCGCACACGCAGCAAATGTTCCGCGCGGCACCGCCTAACTATAATAGATTCAACCATAATTTCCAGTTGCCACCAAGACAAGTACCACAAAATACTGGCCTTAAGCCTATGAGTGGCGTTAGCCCATATGTAGTTAGAGAAAAGCCTTCATTCGGTCAACCATCAGGTCACGATTGGCGTAGAAGTGGTAACCCGCCTCCATCAAATTACTTTAAGACTAAGGAGATGAACATGAATTTATGTGCTGACTACGGTAATCAGTTTTACTATCCAGTTTATTACTGTGAACCTAACGGTAACTACAATGCGGATAATACCGAATATTATAACATAGAAACCGATTATTACGTGGACAACGGCCCATACTATGATAATTTTGCTTTATATTACTCGCCACCTGTAGCAGGCGATCCTCAACCCGGTACTACTTCCGCCGGAGCCAGTACTAGTTTCCCTGGTGCCAGTACAAGTTCCGCTGATGAACAGGATTTAAACGAGAAGAACGGGAGATCAGACAAATTAAAATAGAAATTAACCTACAAACGCAAAGGCAGCTTCCATTTATTCAAATTTCGCAACCACCTTTAAAATTTCTAATTGACACAGGCGCAAATCAGTCATTCATTAGCCCTGAAGCTGTGGATACATTTTATAATAACTTTCCCTTAAATATTGATGCCTTCGAGGTTACAAACGTACATGCTACGACAAGAAATAATTATTCCATAACGATTCCAACATTTAATGAAATCCAATAGTCTGAAAACATTAAACTGTTCATTTATAAGTTCCATAACTATTTCGATGGGCTGATAGGACTCGATTTATTAGAAAAATGGGAGGCTAAAATTGACCTTTAAGATAGACAACTTATTACTCGTAATTCTGTCAATAAAATCAATATGTACAATTCACGAAATATAAACTTGTATGAAAGTGTTATCCCAGCTAATTCATCAAAGATACTTAGGGTACCAATTAACTTACAGGATGGAGATGCAATCATCCCCGAACAGACCATATCTAATTGTGTCATCAAGGACTGTCTAACAACGGTAACGAACAATCGCGGATTTTTGGAGGTTTCTAACCCCACTCCGCATGATTTAATATTTTCAATGGATCATGCAGTTCAGGCAGAGACTTATAATATTCAGTGCACAAGTACTGAGAGTTCGTTTCACGGCTCCCAGTATACTGTTATCGAACCAGCCCGTGCAAAAGACGTTATTTCACGTTTGCGTACGGACCACCTTAATAAAGAAGAACGCATTAATTTAGAGACTTTATGTGGTAAATATAGAAGGCGAAGCCTTAACATTCACAAACAAAATCAAACATCGCATTCGAACAACGGATGAAGTCCCGGTCTATACAAAGAGCTACCGCTATCCTTACATACATAGAGACGAAGTTAGAGACCAGATAGGCAAAATGCTAAGTCAGGGAATTATTTGCCCGTCAGAGTCCGCCAGGAGCTCACCTATTTGGGTTGTCCCGAAGAAAGCTGATGCTTCCGGGAAAACTAAGTGGCGTATAGTTGTCGACTTCAGAAAACTGAATGTAAAAACATATGACGACAAATACCCCATCCCCAACATCAACGATGTTTTAGACAAGTTAGGGAACTGCCAGTATTTTACCACTTTAGATCTGGCAAGCGGTAGTGGTGGTACCAGGTAGAAATGGACCCTGCTGATATACCCAAAACCGCCTTTAATGTAGAAAACGGCCATTACGAGTTTTTACGCATGACCATGGGGTTAAAAAATTCCCCCTCAACCTTTCAGCGTGTTATGGACAATGTCCTCAAGGACCTCCAGAACACAATTTGCTTAGTATATTTGGACGATATTGTTGTATTTAGCACATCGCTCCAGGAGCATATGACCAATCTTGAGAAGGTATTCCAAAAATTACGGGACTCTAATTTTAAAATACAATTAGATAAATCCGAATTTCTTAAACTGGAAACCTCATACTTAGGGCACGTTATAACAAAGGACGGGATAAAACCCAATCCAGACAAAATTATAGCAATTCAAAATTACCCGATTCCAACCACCCCTAAAGAAATCAAACAATTCCTTGGGTTAGTTGGTTACTACCGCAAATTCATACCGGACTTCGCATGAGTAACAAAACCACTCACACAATGCTCAAAAAAAGGAAGAAAGGTTGTAATTAATTCCGACTATACCGAAAGTTTCGAAAAATGCAAAGCTCTCACAACTACGGTTAAAGATGTTTATTTTCTCAAAAGAATTACAACTAACGATCCAATCTTACAATACCCGGATTTCAACAAGGATTTTATCTTGACAACCGATGCCTCTAATTTTGCACTAGGCACTGTATTATCGCAAGGGCCAATAGGTTCAGATAAGCCCGTATGTTTCGCATCCCGTATACTAAACGAGAGCGAAATAAATTACAGTACTATTGAGAAAGAGCTCCTCGCAATAGTTTAGGCAACTAAATATTTTCGGCCGTGTTCGGTAGAAAATTTAAGATCATTACAGATCATAAGCCACTCCAGTGGGTTATGAACTTAAAGGAGCCCAACTCAAGATTAACCAGATGGAAGCTTAAACTATCGGAATACGATTTTACCGTAATTTATAAGAAGGGTTCCAGTAACACGGACGCTGATGCCCTTTCTCGCATCCAAATTAATAACGAAGAAACGAGTTCTATGATAGCTAACGCATCTGAGTGTCCTCCTTCCAGAGGTAACTCATTCACAGTTTCTGCTCATACCAGCCAGGAAAATCCAATTCTTGAAATCCCGATAGTCGACGAACCATTAAATAAATTCCATAGACAAATTTGCGTAACTGTAGTAGGCAATATTAAAAAGCGTCCTACAGCATCTAAGTCCTTTGATACACATACAAGAACAAGTGTGCAAGTTTCTAGTTCAAATCTGGAAACTGATATTATAAACGTTATAAAAGAATACGTTAATCCTAAAGTCAAAACAGCATTGTTAATAAATCCGCCATTGGCTATGTACGATAATTATAATACCTATTATACAATATAAGTTTAAAAGTTCTTCAATGAGTTTGGTCTTAAATAAAAGAGAAGTAGAAAATGTTAAGGAGTATTTGCGACAGCAAGATATAATAAAACACTCCCACGATGGAAAAACCAACCATCGTGGAATAAATGAATGTTACCTAGCTCTCTCTGAGCGTTATTATTGGCCAAAAATGAGAGATGAGATCACGAAATTCATTAATAGTTGCACTGTATGTGGCCAGGCGAAGTACGATCGACATCCGATCAACCAACAATTTAGAATAGTACCCCCTGCCAGCAAGCCTTTTGAAACTGTTCATATAGACTTGCTAACAATCCAGACAGAGAAATATTTAACTATCGTGGATGTATTCTCCAAGTACGCACAAGCCTATCACATACGAGATGGTACAGCCGTCAGTATTGTACAGGCATTGTTAAAATTCTGTACACACCATGGGTTGCCCCTTACCATCGTATCAGATAATGGAACAGAGTTCAACAACCAGATGTTTAGTGAATTTATAAATATGCATAAAATAACACACCATAAAACACTGCCCCATGCCCCAAACGATAATGGAATTGTGGAACGCTTCCACTCGACATTGTTAGAACATTTACGTATTTTAAAACTAACTTATAAAGGGGAAGACATAGTAAATCTTGTTCCCTATGGCATTCTAGCGTACAATAGTGCAATTCATAGTTTTACTAAATGTCGACCGATTGACATCATAACCGGGCACTTTGATCCGCGTGACCCATTCGAAGTAGATTTAAGTAACCATCTTATGCAACAATTCACACAAAACCACAGGGACAGAATGAAATTAGTCTATGACGTAATAAACGAATCTTCTTTAGCAGATCGTACTAACATTATAGAAAACTGCAACAAGTCTCGTTAGCCCGAAGTCGAATATCAACCACAGCAACGTGTCTTTGTTAAAAATCCCTTAGCTAGTCGCCAGAAGACGGCCCCCAGATACACTCAGGACACCGTGTCAGCCGACTTACCCATCCATATTTACACCTCTAAAAAACGTGGTCCTGTAGCTAAAAGTCGTTTAAAAAGAGTACCTAAAAGTGCTCAATTGTTATAGGGTGCTACTGGTCCTGACTGCTCATTTGATAGCGGCCCAGGACGTAAACCAGGAAATAACACTTGAGAGCCTCGGCGATGGCCCAGGACTACTCCCTTTTCGGCTTGGCGCAACAAAACTCATAACTCATCACCATACTTTCTTACAATTTATCCAGATAAAAGATATCGAAGAAAAGATTAGAATACTGCAAGATCAATTAGATAAATATAGGCAAAACTTAAATAATGATACATACATGTTATACGAAGGACAATTAAACTATCTTTCTGACAAGATGCTTAGCGTCATGCATCACTTAGATACTCTTAAACCAGGTCGCGTAAAGCGAGGTCTCATTGATAGTTTAGGATCCATAATTAAAAGCGTTACAGGAAATTTAGATTATTCGGATGCAGTTAAATATGATAATACATACTATCAAAATTTTACAGGATAATAACCTTGAAATTACTGAAGAGTTAAATAATCATATTAGTATCAGTAAAGAGTGGATGGTCCAGCATTCTGAAATAATCACGAAATTAGTCTCAAATCAAGCTAAGATAAACGAAACATTACAATTAATATTAAACAAAGATTTCTATAAGGACACTAACATCATTAGATATGCACAATTTGGTCAGCAATTAACTATAATAACTGAAAATCTAGATGAGATCTTAAACGAACTAATAAGAATTGAGAACATTCTAGCTTTCATCCATAGCTCTAGTTCGCATCATTCTATGATCAGCATTGAAGTTTTACGCCATATGATTGAGAAGTTAGTTAAACTCTATGGTAGGGATAAAATACTAGACTTAGAGCTTAGGCAATATTACGATATAATAAAACCAGGTTACTACTATTCAGGTAATCAGATAGTAATCATATTTAAGGTACCAATGTTTGCCATAGAAAATTACGATCTTTACAAATTGTCAATAGCTCCTAATAGGTTTAGACAAGCCCTTATTCCTCCCTATCCATTGATTGCAACGAGCAGGAAAGGTTATGTATACATAGAGGCTGAATGCCCGAAGTACAATACCTGTTACATCTGTGGAGATAAAATGAATAATCAGCTGCAGCAGCATCCCGATTGTATCCAGAACCTAATTATGAACCAAACTCTCGACAACACCTGCGAAATCACGACAATATCTTTAACAAGAGTAGCCATGGAAGAGTTGGACGAGAAGCATTACATTATATCATTTCCTAACCTTACAAGGATCCACACCTTATGCGGTCGAGAAGATTACAACATACTAAACGGTAGTTATCTTGCAACTATTCCTGTGAAGTGCTACCTGGACACCCCTGAATTCACAATCACCAATCTCAATGACCATGTGGAGGGCCAACCAGTGAAGATAATGCGCCTAGATAACTACCACTCCAACATCCAGCCGGGAGCAACACAAGTCAAACTGAATTCAATTGATCTTACAAGACTGCATGATGCCCAATATAAAGTGATGGCGCAGCATCCGCTGCAACTACAGTCTGCACAATCAGGATACCTTTATCACACAACGATCCCGTTATACTGCATGCTGTTCAGTATACTGGCATCCGCTACGTTCATGATCTTGAAGCGGTACAAGCTATTCAAGCGAGAAGATAAGACGAAATCTGCAGAAGATAACACGTATGCGGAGCCTTTTTTTTTTATGGTGGGAAAAAATCATGCATTGACATCCCCTGCCCTTGGGTGGAGCGGGAGATAGTGTCAGACTCTTACTGACTAAAAGACCCACCCCGTTCCTTCTAGCCTTCATACCGGGGCTCGAGCGCCCTTTCGGATAACCCTGGCCCCAGTAGGCTTCGACCCGGCTGGGTCCCTGCTGTTGCTGACAACTCCTTGAGGCGCGCGGGAACAGTGCGCGCCGTCGACGCCTTGGGCTTGGTCCGGACAGTTACCGGACGGCCGGACAGCGAGCTACCCATTGCTCACTGTCCGCAAGCCCGCGCCTACGGTGGCCGGAAATCGGGATCAGAATCCCGGCGGCGGCGGCGGCGGCGATAACGCCGTTGCCTGATGCGTTCGGCCTCCTCCTTTGCGAGCATTACTGCTTCGCAGAAGTCGGCGACCGCCTGCCACTCCTCCTCGCTCCGGACCATGGCCTCAACCAAGGCCCGGCGCGAGAGGTCTCCGCCGCCGATCGCCCCCACGAGGGCACGGCGATGCTCCGCCCAAGTAGGGCACACCTCGACTGTGTGCTCCACCGTGTCCTCCGGGCATTCCGCACAGTGGCGACACCCGGGCGTCACTTCCGCACGAATCCGGTGCAGGAAACTCCCGAACGAACCATGTCCGGTAAGGACCTGCATCATGCGGAAGGTAAGGACGCCGTGAGGTCTTTCCAGCCACGCCTCAAAGAGGGGACTTACCGCCACGATTGTGGCGTGCCCAACGTATGCGGAGCCTGGACAATCTGGAGCAACGAAGACACAGTCAGCAATATTTCCTCAGTTCAAACTTCAGAAATAGTTGCTGATCTGGCGGTGGAGGTGTTATAGTATACACTACTAAGTAAATTGCAAGCATGCACCGGCCTCGATAGAGCGTGTGGCAACAGCCTTACACGTGTAACCGAAACCGCTGACGACGCTGGCGACGCTGGCGACGCTCGTCACTCGATGCCCATGTTTACCGGATGTGTCTTTTACGTATTAATTATAAAATATTATTTGTTCATTCTAGATCTAATATCGATCGGAATAGGATTCTTTTATTGTAGTACTTTAGCAATAAGTTTTACTTTGTAATTTTACTTTGATTAAAGTTAGTTTGAAATCATTTTGGTTTTTTTTGGGTCCTCCGACAGCGACGTACATATTTAATTGTATATGCATGTTTATTTATTAAGTCTATGTAAAAGTATTGGTAGATTTTGTTAGAATTTTATTTATTTTGGTCGTCATTATTATGAAATAATATTCGCATACATAAATTAATAATATTATTAATTTATGTATGCAATGTCTTAATATAAGTAAATTAAATGTCAGATATTTTAATTTAGTTTTATCGACATTATTTTTAAATTATGTCAGATATTTTATTTATATTTGTTATATTATTATTAAATTATGTTATTATTGATTAATTTATGTATGTAATGTATTTTATAAGTAAATTAAATGTCAGGTATTTTTATCGTCATCATTATTAAATCATATATATATTTGTTTTAACTAGTTGTTGTATTTTTATTATAATTAAATAAATACATGCCTCGTCGGCAGTTATATTTTTAAGCCGTTTGGGGTTGAAACTCTCGGGCCGTGGGGTCCGAGTGCTCATATGCTTTTTAAAGAATTGTCAAAACGCTTAATTGACGCTTCGCGTGACCCAAGGGCTGGCTTCTACCTCGGTCAGAGAGTAAGCATTGCCATACAACATGGTTACGTGGCAATGCCGCCAGCCTTTTGGGCACACTTCCTGTCGACAGCGATGCGGAGGAGTTTTATGACGTCATATTTAGCTAGGCATTTAGTGTATAAATTATTTTTAATTATTTAAGTTATTGTTTAATGTATATTTATTTAAATTAATTATGTGTAAATTTAAATTATATTTTATTCACCATAGTACCTAAATTATTTTGCGCTTCTGTAAGTACTTACATTTATTACAGTAATACAGTATAATTAATAGTTTTTATTGTAGGCGATGTTTATCGTTATAGTATTCGTCTATAGTATAGTAGCATTTTAGCAGTCTATTAGAAACTGTTTCAGTTTATTGATAAACATATTATTACTATCTGCATTTTTTGATGAATTCTGGCAACTTATTATACATTTTAATAGACATAACAAATGCGCTAGAAGAGTGCATTTTCAATCGTGAAGCGGGTATGTTAAGCCTATTTTTATGTCTAAATGTAATTTTAGTTTGGATTTCCTCTCTTTTGGTATAGAATTGTGGATATTTTCGAACAAAGAACAATGGGCGGTTTCGTCCCAATTGTTGTAACATTTTCCTACCTATATCATATGAAAGATCTCAATTAGTGTTATGTTTTTTTGTATGGGCGTAAATCTGTATCTTGTGCAGGGAATCTGTTATAGTGGTTTTATTTATTTAATAAAATATTAAATAAAACTTAATCAATTAGTATTTTAGTGACGAAAGGGCTGAAACTATTTTAAAAATCAAGTGGGAAAACCACATGGGCGACTGTGCGCCTACTCTAACCCAACACCCCCCCCGCCCACCCCGCGCGCCACACGCTGCCATATTGTAAACGCAGGAGCAGCGAACGATATTTTATGAGACAGCGCTATACGTTAGAAAGAGATGATTGCCGGTGCCCGCAAATGCTATTGTTTAGCGAGCGCTATATGCACATTCAGTTTTTGGTAGCTGTGCTGCACTTCCATGTTTTAAATTGTTACTCCCCTGTTTATTTATTGTCGACTTACGCATTGTTAAAGGACTTCTGGTGTTTATACATTTGCAACTATCAACTTCGGCTTGTTTTATGGACTTGATTTGTTATTGATTGGCTTATTACGAACTATGGAATATTTGTGTGTGACTTGTAGTCGGTCTTTGACTCGACAGCGAGTTCGACATGAAGTTTCAAGAACGATATTAGAAGCAGGACCGCGTTTAGCTGAATATATTTCACAGCATATGAGATTAGAACAGGTATGTTTAATATAGTTAAATATCTTTACTTCCACACTTATAATGTGATTGTTTGCATCTACATTTGTTTATGATTTTTGACGTCGGAACAAAACAACAGATCGATCTATGTTTTGATCGACTTCAAAAAAAGGAGGCTCTATGTTTGGCTGAAAGTACTTATATTTTTTTTGCATAGCTTTTAAGCTAGGAACACACATATACTTCCATACTAATAATAAAAAAGTGAAAATGTTCTTGTTAGTTCCTAGACTAGGCTTGTTTGTGCTTTTATCATTTCGCAATGAAACAAGGAATCTATTGGTTTCTTAGAGTTCACTAACGAACTATACATATATTATAAATAACAATACGGTTGCGCAATGTCTGAGCGATCGACTGCAGGACTGCATGCCACACGGGTTCGATTCCCGTACGAAACAAATATTTGTATTGCCTTCAGGTAATTGTTCTGGTTCTGGGTATTTCCTGTGTGTTAGGGAGACGCATAGTATGATACTCGAATAATTCCTAGTGTGGGCAAGGATTTTTTTAAAGAAACAAAAAACGGGATTATGATATTTCAATGAAACAACAGATCGATCTGTTTCTTTGCATAGATTTAGCAAAGAGGACAAGGCACGCGTTTTATAGTAATTTTTTTTTCAGGGCCTAATGAATGAGCGGCGACACATTTGCCATCGCTGCTGGGTGGCTGCTACTCGTCATGAGGCTAGATTGAATCAACTTGACTTAAATCGTGTCGACCTTCAAGTTCCTGAAAATCAAAATGAACCAGAACCCCAAGATTTACACCAAAATCCAGAACAGCCGTCAGGTGATGTTATGTCCATAACTGGATATAAAAGAGCTGCCAATACATCCAGCCGCTGTCTTTTTCCTAATTGCCGGGCAGATAATCTGGTAAGAGTACCAGTTTTTATAAAATCACGGATGTTAGTGGAAGTTATATATTCCACCAAGTGCTCGCGTCTGTCGGGTTCATTTGACTTCTAACGAATGGAACGAGTTAGAGGAGCTAAATAGTTCATCTTTTACGGCTCAACACATAAAGGATATGTTAGATACGTTAAGAGATGCCTGTCAACAATCTGGATTCGATTTTGATAATGTTGACTCGATGACAACATCTGAACTACATTTTTGTACGGGCTTGAATCATGAAGAATTTAATAGACTTCTTGAACAAATACCTTCTGTATCACAGCACTCACACCGTCCTAAATCAGTACTCGGAGCTTATTTAATGAAAATAAGGACAGGTGAACCAAACGAACGACTAGAAAGTCGTTTAGGTATGAGCCGGCGTAGTTTTGAACGAAAACTACAGTTAGCACGTGAATGTTTAATAAACGAGTTTGTTCCTCGGCATCTCGGATGGCACCACATTAGCCGTGATGAAATTGTAGCAAGAAACCTAAGAATTCCAAATGCTATATTTTAATATGCGATGGAACATATATCTACATTCAAAAGAGTAGCAACTTTTTATTTCAGAAGCAATCATATAGTCTTCACAAGTTCAAAAACCTGTTGAAACCTTTTTTAATAATATGTACAGATGGCTACATAGTAGGTGAGATAAACCCAATGCATTACGTTTTGAAAAATAATGATACATTTATATTGGATAGAGGTTTTAGGGATTCAATCCCAACTATAGAAACTTGGCGCTTTCAATTTCACTTGGCAGTTACCAAATAAAACTCGCCCGGTCTTATTTGAGTGAACACGTAAGAAATGGCATGTACACAATTGAAATATGCATAGGAGCTATTCCTAACCTAGTACGATACAACATAAATACTTCAGAAGGTATTCTGTTGAGGGGGCGCATAAAATCGCGGCATGTATCGGGTAGAATTTATTACTCGTATATTTTGATAAAAAATAGAGCAGAAACAGCGAGAAATGCAATTGCCCATTACCATTGCTCATGTTTAACGGGAAAAAGAACAGTAGGTACTTGTGCTCACATAATGAGTATCATTTGGTACCTTGGCTGGGCTAGACACCAGCCAAGCATATTGTTACCCGCGACATTTTTAGATGAAGTTATCATAGATAATAATCACTATTAAAAGTACCTGTAAACGATTTGCATATGTTTAAGCTGTACTCTAACGTAAGGGTTATATTCCTTTATTATTTATGTATTTGAAAATATATAAATAACAAAGGAAATAATACAATTATCAGAATTGTATTATTTCCTTTGTTATTTACATATTTTCAACTGTGCAGTTGTTAATAACGGCAAAAAAATAACTACTACTGCCTGTGATTACTGTACAATTATTATAAATGTAATATTTATGTTTACATGTAACGCAAAGTGTAATAAAGTAAGATTAAAGCATTATTTAAAACAAAAACCTTTTTTTCACTTGAAGCCCAGTAACTTTTGACCTGCACGCAATTACAGTAAAAACTTAGCATATTGATCATAAAAAAGCTTAATTGAACATGTTTATATTAGTCGCAACTTGTTACAAGGGTTTGGACACAGCTCCTACAATAATGCCCATTGTCCTTTGCAAATTTCCAAAATATAAAGGCAAACACGAGTGAGATTTAGTCAATAAAAGACTGACACGCGCTCCCTTCCAAGGACGACAGTGTCATTAGATGATTTCCCACCTAAAAAATAAAAAATAAATACTTTTGACAAATAAGTGTGTGTGATTATAATATCGCCAGTAACGTACCCTCCACAGCTGTCTACGGCGATATCATTGCACCTGCGATCCAACGTAAGTAACAGATTGTCTTGGTGACAATCATCTGCTTGGTTGAAATATACAGGATTAAATGAAAACGTGTGTAATGAGTTTGAATCCCCCCAGATCAGTAACTGTAAGACGGGGTCGTAGATGACTAGTACGTAGTATCCGCTTCTTTTCCTCCTTAATAAAGATTGTACTTTTCCGGTTGACATATCAAAGCTGTATATTGACATGTTCGTATCATTGACATCTGCAAACAGAACCCTGTAGCGTACAGGATCATATGTCACTGAAGTAATTCGAGTAACTAACGGAATCTCTTTCGTGTGCGTTAAGCGTCCGTTGTAATAAAAGTACAATTGTTTCTTTCCGGCTGCGACGATGTCTGAAACAAGGAAAACATATTGTAAATTCCTAAATAGATTTTGACTTTCTTCATCTTTTCATAAAATACTCTGCTCATACAAATGGTTTCTAAATTACTTGCATTCTTGCTCATCTACAGAAAAGTACTTTCCACAATTTACTGTTTATCTTTATTATACTTATTATTAATATTATTACGAGGTAAAGTTTGTTTTTCTTTATTTTTATGATTTTTGTTTGTAGGAGGTAATCTCTGAAAGTACAGTAGCCCGATTCACGTAATGAAAACCGTAACGATATAGTAGCAATTCAGTCGTTTTGACCATTTCCGTATTCACATCCTTCAACCGAGTTTGAACGACACCGATTTTAAAGTTGTTTGAAATTCGCCGATTAAAAAATAAATCTGTATTAAATTATCCTGATAGAATGCTTATTAATGTAACTGGAAATAAGTCGATAGATCGTGAATACCGTTTTTGGATAGGACTTCGATCGAACGACTATAAAACTTCAACGATATTTGGCTTGTTTGATTTTAAGTGAATCAGGCTACTGGTCCGATTGCAATAATTGTGTCAGCGATAGAAAGCTGCTTTATTCTTGAGTGACAGGTATGCGGGGAAAAGATAGTCTACTAATAAATTAAATGTTTAAAGAGTTACATAGTACGATACGATTTTTTTTTTATGTTTGTTTTCTTCAAAGCACATTATCGGAGCCTTTCTCTAATGCAGCGTATATCTTTGATAATAATTACTTGTATTAGGTTACGATGCGGCTAACATGGCTTTTCTGTGACCAAAAGCCAACATTAAAAATTATATAAACTGGGAAGAAAAAGAACTAGTTTTTTAAGCGATTCAATTATATGGCATCAGCAGCTTCGGGTAGACTTAGAAGTCAGAAGAGCTTTCTCCGCTGCACGCATTCCATTCGGAACCAACCATCCACAGTGAGATGTAAGTTGTCGGAGGAACTCGTTTTGCTACTGTTTTGGTGTACAATAAAGCAGGGACTGCATACCGAAAAAATATCGGTTATAAAGGTTAACGGTATTACGTCATACCTTTTTATTTCAATACCGAAAAATAACGGTACCGTTATTTTTCGGTACCGTAAAATTACGATACACAAAAATTTCACTACCGAAAAATAACGGTACCGTTATTTTTTACGGTACCTAAACCGCTTATATTAAGGTATCGTTTGAAACCCCCACTTCTGCGTTCTTTCGTCCTGTTGCAGCTAGCTGCCTGTTGCCGCTCTTCGTTTGTCTTTCTTAGATTCTACCTACTATTTTTAAGTTGTACTTTTTAACCGACTTCCAAAAAAAGGAGGAGGTTCTCAATTCGGTTCTATTTTTGGAACGAAGTTTCTTAACGCGCGTTGTGAAAGGGGGCTAGACGGGAAAAATTCTCACGAAAAGTTGTACCGACACTTTTACTGTCAAAATGTAAATCCAAGATGGCGGCTGCAAGAAATTATCAACTTTTTCGTCATGGGTGTCGTTTTCATGATTTTCGAGGGTGTTAAAACCGATGGTACTGTCAAAATATAAATCCAAGATGGCGGCTGCAAGAAATTATCAAATTTTCCGTCATGGGTGTCGTTTTCATGGTTTTCGAGGGTGTTGAAACCGATAGTACTGTCAAAATGTAAATTCAAGATGGCGGCTGCAAGAAATTATCAACTTTTTCGTCATGGGTGTCGTTTTCATGGTTTTCGAGGGTGTTGAAACCGATGGTACTGTCAAAATATAAATTCAAGATGGCGACTGCAAGAAATTATCTAATTTTCCGTCATGGGTGTCGTTTTCATGGTTTTCGAGGGTGTTGAAATCAATGGTACTGTCAAAATGTAAATCCAAGATGGCGGCTGCAAGAAATTATCAAATTTTCCGACATGGGTGTCGTTTTCATGGTTTTCGAGGGTGTTGAAACCGATGGTACTGTCAAAATATAAATCCAAGATGGCGGCTGCAAGAAATGATCAAATTTTTCATCATGGGTGTCGTTTTCATGGTTTTCGAGGGTGTTGAAACCGATAGTACTGTCAAAATGTAAATCCAAGATGGCGGCTGCAAGAAATTATCAAATTTTCCGTCATGGGTGTCGTTTTCATAGTTTTCAAGGGTGTTGAAACCGATGGTACTATCAAAATATAAATCCAGGATGGTGGCTACAAGAAATTATCAAATTTTTCGTCATGGGCGTCGTTTTTATGGTTTTCGAGGGTGTTGAAACCGATAGTACTGTCAAAATGTAAATCCAAGATGGCGGCTGCAAGAAATTATCAACTTTTTCGTCATGGGTGTCGTTTTCATAGTTTTCAAGGGTGTTGAAACCGATGGTACTATCAAAATATAAATCCAGGATGGCGGCTACAAGAAATTATCAAATTTTTCGTCATGGGTGTCGTTTTCATGGTTTTCGAGGGTGTTGAAACCGATAGTACTGTCAAAATGTAAATTCAAGATGGCGGCTGCAAGAAAATATCAAATTTTCCGTCATGGGTGTCGTTTTCATGGTTTTCGAGGGTGTTGAAACCGATGGTACTGTCAAAATGTAAATCCAAGATGGCGGCTGCAAGAAATTATCAAATTTTTCGTCATGGGTGTCGTTTTCATGGTTTTCGAGGGTGTTGAAACCGATAGTACTGTCAAAATGTAAATCTAAGATGGCGGCTGCAAAAAATTATCAACTTTCTCGTTATGGGTGTCGTTTTCATGGTTTTCGAGGGTGTTGAAACCGATGGTACTGTCAAAATATAAATCCAAGATGGCGGCTGCAAGAAATTATTAAATTTTCCGTCATGGGTGTCGTTTTCATGGTTTTCGAGGGTGTTGAAACCGATAGGTACTGTCAAAAAATAAATCCAAGATGGCGGCTGCAACAAATTATCAAATTTTCCGTCATGGGTGTCGTTTTCATGGTTTTCGAGGGTGTTGAAACCGATATTACTGTCAAAATGTAAATCCGAGATGGCGGCTGCAATAAATTATCAACGTTTTCGATATGGGTGTCTTTTTCATGGTTTTCGAGGTTGCTGAAGCCGATAGTGCTGTCAAAATGTAATTCTCTCAATTTTTTCTCGAAGTTCCTTATCGCGCGTTGTGAAAGGGGGCTAGACGGAAAAAACTCTCACAAAAAGTTGTAACGACACTTTTGGCTATAGTAAGCTTTGTAAGCCGTGCGGCGTGCGCATGTTTCTCTGTCTGTCTCTCTCTCTCTCTCTCTCTCTTATATATGTATATATATGAACTTCGTTCCATCCGGGTGTCCCTTGACACCTCTCATTTTTTTTTAGTTGCGATACACTTATAGCCAGAGTACCTTTATGAGAAAAAAGTACTCTCCCAATTAATTTAAATCTGCTGGTATACATTGTTTTATTATGTATTATCTCACTCTTATATATATATATGTATATATATATATACAAGGTGCAGTTTTAAAACTGCACAATATTTCAGGAGGTTGTAATAAAACTCATAAATAATCATGTAAAAATACGAAACCTGGTCAATAATCAGTAATACTTGCTATTTTATTTTTTTAATTTTAACCGTTTTTCAGAATAACTCTCTAAATACACTTTTTAAAAAAACAGAATCACCCGTTGCGATTCGATTTATCGTACGTCATGTCTCTGTGTGTGTGAGGGCGTTAACCTGTATGAGGCTCCGCCCACTTATTCTACGAAATGAATAATTTAGCCTTAGATGTACCTACCTAGTTCAATTTCGATGATCATAATGTAATTTCGTTAATTAACTAATTTTTAAGCATCATTACAATGCGAAAATCTTTTAAAAGTACAAGTTGACGTTGCGTCGTTAGTTATTTACCTATCAGCTGATGAATAAGAGGTTAGGCCAAGGTCAATAAACCTTATGGTGCGTTTACACGTGGGCCCAGCCTCGGCCAACCGCCATCCCTAGCCATTGTGTAATGCTAGCAAAGGAGAATGCCGACCGCATCAGGCAACGGCGGCGCTCACAGCGCCCCAGCCCCGCCGCCGGGATTCCGATCCCGATTTCCGGCCACGGTTGGCGCGGGCTTGCGGACGGCGAGCAATGGGTAGCTCGCTATCCGACAGTCCGGTAACTGTCCGGACCGAGCCCAAGTAGTCGACGGCGCGCACTGTTCCCGCAAGGCAAGAAGGAACAAGAGTGGGTTTTTAGTCAGTAAAAGTCTAACACTATCTCCCGCTCCGCCCAAGAGCGGGGGATGCCATTAGATGAATTTCCCACCGAAAAAAAAAATCCCTAGCCATTGTGTAAACGGTATACAGCTTACGCCATTCATGCCATTTCATGACCAAGACCCCATTTACACAATGGCTAGGGATGGCGATTGACCGAAGCTGGTTCGACGTGTAAAGGCACCAATTACATATCACGTAAGCAATATTCGTGTCCCTGCTGCATAACTTTGAAACTATGATTGCAAGTTAGACGGAACATAGCTTAGCCAAAATTATGTTTATTTATGTTAGCCTTAGTTTTGCTTTATTACTGATACCGTGACTGAGACGCATAATGTTAGTATGTTGTACCTACAAGATGTTGACATACCCTCTCGGTATGATGAAAGCGAACGCGCGCACGCGAGATTTAGGCACTAAACAAAACGGACGACGGCGTCTAGTAGGTAGATACATACCTACCTGCAATCGCAGTCGGCGCGTTGTAATTCATTATCAAGGTCAGTTTTCCGTAATAATTTCGTTTTTATTTGTGGACTAAATTGGTTGATGTAAAATTTCCCTTCCTACTTTTTAACGGGCTGAGGACCGATAAAAATACCTCAAGATAATTTGTGCTAGTTAAGTAGGTAGATAGGGTTTTTAATGATTTATCTTGCTTGATTTTTGGCATAGTTGAAAATTTTAAATCAACTGATTTACGTTAATCAAATTGATTTGGCTAATAACTTATTTACAAATGATTTTTTTATGTTCACTCACACATTCACAAATAAAATAAATAAATTGCCTAAGTGCCTACTTATGTTACCTGGAGGTATTGTTCAAAGTGTCCACCTTCACAATCCAGGCAGAGTCTAGCACGACGTTGTTGATTTTCTTTTAATTTACGTAGCACAAACACATTTGTTTTCAAAGTTTCGAAAGCACTGATCACCTTTTCACGTAATTGTGTAACACTGGTGATTTCCTCTCCGTACACTAGTCTTATTTTAAGATGGACGTTGGCTATTGGGAAACAGTTCTACGAACATCTCGATAGCTCGAGATACGCTGTCTCCACTGATAGCATACAAGCGGACCATCTCCGTCAATTCTACATTTGAGTATTGGTCCGTCATTTTTTAGCACTAGACACCGCGTACGTAACCGTTAACCGAAGGCGAACCTGAGAGCGGAAAGTGCACGCGTATGCACATGCCGGTGACAACAATTACACTAAAGTAAATCGATTGATCGATGGCCACGGGGGCGTGGCTAGGGTGTGCCGTACGGGACCGATGATAGGTGCTTTATTATGAAACTATCATTGCGTGTCTGTGTGTGTGAAAGCGCGGTTATAAGGCAGGTATCAGACTGGCTGCGTTTTAACAAAGGTAGTTCACACATACCGTTTTCCATAAATAAGAAAAAAAATAAAAAAAATTACCTACTCATTTTATTATTGATTCGGGTCGAGAATCACTAATATAATTACCTCCTGAAATTTCTAGCAGCTTCAAACCTGCACCTTGTATATAGAGAGACGCACGGCTTACAATAGCTAACTATAGCAAAAAGTGTCGTTACAACTATTCGTGAGATTTTTTTCCGTCTAGCCCCTTTTCACAACGCGCAAAAATTGAGAGAATTACATTTTGACAGCACTATCGGCTTCAGCAACCTCGAAAACTATGAAAAAAACACCCATATCAAAAAAGTTGATAATTTATTGCAGCCGCTATCTTGGATTTACATTTTGACAGTAAAATCGGTTTCAACACCCTCGAAAACCATGAAAACGACACCCATGACGAAAAAGTTGATAATTTCTTGCAGCCGCCATCTTGGATTTACATTTTAACAGTACCATCGGTTTCAACACCCTCGAAAACCATGAAAACGACACCCATGACGAAAAATTTGATAATTTCTTGCAGCCGCCATCTTGGATTTACATTTTGACAGTTCCATCGATTTTAACACCCTCGAAAACCATGAAAACGACACCCATGACGGAAAATTTGATAATTTCTTGCAGCCGCCATCTTGAATTTATATTTTGACAGTACCATCGGTTTCAACACCCTCGAAAACCATGAAAACGACACCCATGACGAAAAAGTTGATGATTTCTTGCAGCCGCCATCTTGGATTTACATTTTGACAGTACTATCGGTTTCAACACCCTCGAAAACCATGAAAACGACACCCATGACGGAAAATTTGATAATTTCTTGCAGCCGCCATCTTGAATGTATATTTTGACAGTACCATCGGTTTCAACACCCTCGAAAACCACGAAAACGACACCCATGACGAAAAAGTTGATAATTTCTTGCAGCCGCCATCTTGGATTTACATTTTGACAGTTCCATCGATTTCAACACCCTCGAAAACCATGAAAACGACACCCATGACGGAAAATTTGATAATTTCTTGCAGCCGCCATCTTGGATTTACATTTTGACAGTACTATCGGTTTCAACACCCTCGAAAACCATGAAAACGACACCCATGACGAAAAATTTGATAATTTCTTGTAGCCACCATCCTGGATTTATATTTTGATAGTACCATCGGTTTCAACACCCTTGAAAACTATGAAAACGACACCCATGACGAAAAAGTTGATAATTTCTTGCAGCCGCCATCTTGGATTTACATTTTGACAGTTCCATCGATTTCAACACCCTCGAAAACCATGAAAACGACACCCATGACGGAAAATTTGATAATTTCTTGCAGCCGCCATCTTGGATTTACATTTTGACAGTACTATCGGTTTCAACACCCTCGAAAACCATGAAAACGACACCCATGACGAAAAATTTGATAATTTCTTGTAGCCGCCATCCTAGTTTTATATTTTGATAGTACCATCGGTTTCAACACCCTTGAAAACTATGAAAACGACACCCATGACGAAAAAGTTGATAATTTCTTGCAGCCGCCATCTTGGATTTACATTTTGACAGTACTATCGGTTTCAACACCCTCGAAAACCATGAAAACGACACCCATGACGAAAAATTTGATAATTTCTTGTAGCCGCCATCCTGGATTTATATTTTGATAGTACCATCGGTTTCAACACCCTTGAAAACTATGAAAACGACACCCATGACGAAAAAGTTGATAATTTCTTGCAGCCGCCATCTTGGATTTACATTTTGACAGTTCCATCGATTTCAACACCCTCGAAAACCATGAAAACGACACCCATGACGGAAAATTTGATAATTTCTTGCAGCCGCCATCTTGGATTTACATTTTGACAGTACTATCGGTTTCAACACCCTCGAAAACCATGAAAACGACACCCATGACGAAAAATTTGATAATTTCTTGTAGCCGCCATCCTGGATTTATATTTTGATAGTACCATCGGTTTCAACACCCTTGAAAACTATGAAAACGACACCCATGACGAAAAAGTTGATAATTTCTTGCAGCCGCCATCTTGGATTTACATTTTGACAGTACTATCGGTTTCAACACCCTCTAAAACCATGAAAACGACACCTATGATGAAAAATTTGATCATTTCTTGCAGCCGCCATCTTGGATTTATATTTTGACAGTACCATCGGTTTCAACACCCTCGAAAACCATGAAAACGACACCCATGACGGAAAATTTGATAATTTCTTGCAGCCGCCATCTTGGATTTATATTTTGACAGTACCATCGGTTTCAACACCCTCGAAAACCATGAAAACGACACCCATGACGAAAAAGTTGATAATTTCTTGCAGCCGCCATCTTGGATTTACATTTTGACAGTAAAAGTGTCGGTACAACTTTTCGTGAGAATTTTTTCCGTCTAGCCCCCTTTCACAACGCGCGATAAGGAACTTCGTTCCAAAAACCATCTTGCGGTCTTCTTTCAACGTCATTCGTTGTACCTACCTATTGAATCATGCCTAAAATGTTCATACTGCAAGACGAAAGATGCGGGAGAACGGGCGGCGCGACGCGGCGCGCTGTTGAGTGTTGACGCCAATCGTTCGCAATAGGTACTTTTCGCAGTGAGCTGACAACGTCGCATATGTCGTAGGTACTACTCATACGTTTTTTCGTTACCGAAATTATTTCGGTTGAATAAAGGTTTATACCGGTATATAACGGTAGCGTAACCGCAAATCTTAACCGGTTTTGGTGTACCTTTAAAATAAAGCGGTACCGGTTTTTAATACCGGTAGCGTAACCGTATACCTTAACCGAAAACGGTCCCTGCAATAAAGTTTATTCTATTCTATTAATTTAAGGATTTATTTCAAATATACCTTTAGCAGGTACTTTTGAATAGTCAAATGTTGGTTAGGCCAAGAAAAGTGAAGCTAAATTGCACGAATTCCAAAGCATATATCTATATGGAGAAGAATATGCAAGAAACTCCATGGACGCTCTTTTAAATCATAATACGAATGACATAATTATAATCTTGGTTACAAACTTGTTGCTTCTATTGTGTGAGCACAATGAAGTTATTCAAATATAGAAAAATTAAGTTACTAGCAGCAAAGAAATGACCGGTCTCAACTATCGGCGCCCGTTCACGAGCATGACGCGTCCATCAGCCCCACTCAGCTTAACCATTGTGAAGAGAACTGAATGACCCAATAACACATGCCACCAACAGCGAGACATTTGAGTGAGCATGACAAACTCTCAACTGCTATGCTCGTAATGTCAAAAAAAATTGTAACCTGATAAAAATGCTCCATGGTACATTTCAAATCAAGCAACTTTTTTTTTCAAATTTGTGAATGTGAAGTCACATTCACAAATTTGAAAAAAAAAGTGCTTCTATATAATACAATGCTGTTGTTTCTAAATACAAAAGTAATAAATGATCACAAGTTTCAACAATAATGTTTTTAAATTACAAAATATAAATAAAATAAAATAATAATAATTTCCAAACTAATCAATTAGGACACCATATTGGTAATGGAGCTGGACCTGCATTTTGCCAAGCATTTTAGCTTGAATATAATCCTCCAACTTATAATATGCTTGCGTGGTGTATATAGTGTGCGTTTAATACAAGATTTAAATTTCGTTTCATTGAATTCTAATATTTGGGGAGGTATTCTTACCACCGCCCGACTTCGTTCAACCCCAGGAACATCGGCCACCCAAACGCCATCTGCAGTGGCCTATGTGGAAATCTATCAATAGGTTGCGCACCCAAGTAGGCCGTTGTAAACATATCCTGGCAAAACGGGGTATTATAGACCCCCCCGATACCCAGTGTGAGTGTGGTGCTCCTGATCAGACAATAGCATACCTATTAGGGTGCTCAAAGTGTCCCAACATCTGTACTTTGGAGAACCTTTGGAGAACGCCACTGATGCCGCTATAAACGTGGCAACATACTGGGCCCAAAACTTTAATGAAAGACAAAATCGTCGGTTCGATAAGAAGAAGAAGAAGAAAAAGATTATGGCACTGAAATAATTTCATAATTTGTACACATATAGAACAAAACAAATAATAAATTCTAATACGAAACGTATTGATTGCATTAGTTGGGACTTGGGACCCATCTTCTATATATATTATACATATAATAAAACAGTAAAATTGTGGATCGATAGGATTAATTGACTCAAAAACTACTGAACCGATCCTGTTCAAATTTTGCACACATAATCCTTATAGGCCAGGTCAACTGAGAACTTATAAATTATCACGCTATTTACAATGGGCAGCAATATTCCAAAATAAGGAGGTAAAAAAGGTATTGAACGTCACTTGCCATGAAAAAACAAGGTCATTATTTTATCTTCATTTTTTGTAATAAGAATGACATTTACTATATTTTCAAAACAAATTTGACATGTGTGTATCTATTCCCTTATAACACGTATTAAATCAAAATGGCGACCAAAATTACGTACTATAATATTACATCGTTCCATTTAGCTTCAAATTCTTCTTTTGAAATGAAAGTCACGAAATCACGCTATCATCACGTTATTATCGATAAGGGGTCAATCAGTCAATTATGTCATATATACACCGTTCAATTTTGATCGTTTTAATCCTGTGGAGGGTCGATCCGGTACATGAAACACTACCGATTTGTAAAGATAATATTAAAAAATAAAGTACCTTTTTTTCAAAACTCGTATTAATTTACACGAGTATGAAATTAATTTCTTTAAGAAAACGTCAGCGGAGCGAGTTTAATGACCTGTAGGTAGTACTCGGCGTTGCGTACAAACTGAATTAATAGCTGAATTAATAGGTAATTTAAATACCCTTCAATGGTGGTTGCGAATTGTCATGTGAGTCATGACACCTGGGCCGTCTCCAAGTGACGATTGGAGGAGTTTTAGGATTTACTCTCTCTCACGGTTTCAGCCACCTTGCTCACCGTACTAAGTGACGGCTTTCCATTCCCTCTGGCTCCATATCATGACCTGAACCAGAGCCAGACGTGAGAGATCGTCGTCGCTGGTCGCCTCCACGATGATTCTGATTCTAAATTGACAATACGACGGTGCTCCGCCCTTTCAGAGAAGACTTCCAACGTAACGTTCACCGTATCCTCTGGGCGAGCCGCTCAAATTTGCACTCGGACGTTTTTTACTGCCGAATCCAAAACATGTACGTTCTGAAACACTAATTTCTGGCGAGGACCTGCGTCAAGTGGAAAGTGAAGACGCCATGACGCTTCTGTGGCCACTTTTTAAAGTGGCCGTAGCAATATTCTTGCGTGCTAAATTTAGTGGCCCTAGAACGTAAGGGGCAAATGAAGGAAGTAAATTTTAATATCAATAAAAGTCTGACACTCTTTCTCACTCTCCACCCAGAGTGGGAGAATGTATATAGATGTTTTCCTACCTCAAAAAAAGAGGCAACTGATATTATAGGCTGCGGGGCCTCAGGATCACCCTCCGTACTGATTTTTTATACATTTCGGCAACTAAAAACTGTTTTTACAGCCTACATTTTTGTGGTGAGAAAATCATCCAATGACATCCCCCGCTCTTGGGCGGAGCGGGAGATGTTGTCACTTTTACTGACTAAAAAGCTACTCCTTCCTTCGTTGAATTTCGTACCGGGGCCGAATCTTTCTTTCAGAAACAAATCCTTGGCCCCAGTAGGCTTCGGCCCTGCAGGGCCCCCCTACGGTTTGCTGACAACTCCTTGAGGCGCGCCGTCGACGTCTTGGTCTCGGTATGGAAGCTTACCGGACGGTTGGACGGCGAGCTACCCATTGCTCACCGTCTTCAAGCTCGCGCCTATGGTGGCAGGAAATCGGGATCGGAATTCTGGCTATGGCTGGGGCGTGAGCCCCGTTGCGAGGGACGTTGGGAGGTGACCGCCTGCCACTCCTCCTCGCTCCGGCTTGTACCAAGGCCCAGCGGGAGAGATTGCTGCCGCGGATCGCCCCTACGAGGACATGGCATTGCTCTGCCTAAGCGGAGCACACCTCAACCGTATGCTCCACCGTGCCTTCGGGCGGTCCACAGAATGGTGGGGTGAACACCCGGGTGTCACTTCCGCACGAATCCGCACGAATGCAGAAACTTCTCGAACTGACCATGTCCAGTTAAGATCTGCATCATACGGAAGGTGAGGACGCCGTGAGGTCTTTCCAGCTACGCCTCAATACTTACCGTCATAATTATGGCATGCCCATTACAGCCTACTTTAAATAGCACTTATTTAATGGTGTTGGAATCTACTGTGTGTCAATATGCCTTTTGAAAAACAAATCGTTTTAAAATCGTACATTGTTTTACCGTAATATAAAATGGAAACCTACTAACGCCTTTTCCCGTGGAGTAAGCAGCGACAGTTGATTCTCGTTAATTCAAACCTGCGATAATTCGAACCTCTCTATAATTCAAAGTTATCACGAGCTCCCTAGAAAATCTCTTTGTATTTAGAACTAAATCAATACATTTTTGTGCACTTGGTAATTCGACCGAAAAAATCATCTCTACGTAACAAAACGACGCGTTAATTCGAACTCATAGTCGTCAAGCGCTCGATTCATCGACTCAATTCAGAGCTGCAGAGAGATAGGGAGAGAAAGATTGCAGAAATTGCAGAGGTATGTAAGTTAATTTTGAGACAAGTTCAAACTTGACGCGAGCCGTTGTTTTTGTAATGCTTAGTTTAAAACACACTTCTCCACGAATTGTTTAGTTAAGTTTCAATTCGAAACATTATTTTTTGAACCATTTGATATTTCGAACATTCGATAGTTCGTAATATTTTGGGAGTCCCTCGGGTTTCGAATTAACGAGAGTCAACTGTATTTACATAGGTAGATTTCCAATTGCTGCCATCCTTACATATGCCTTTTGCTTCGTTTACATTCACAAGGTAATTGGCGTTTTGACTTATAACTATCTTATATGATAGAAAAATAAACGAATTGTTTCCTTTCGGTATGAATCGCAAGTACAGAATTATTATTTACTGTTGTGTTTTACGAACCTGACGTGGACAAAGTCGTGGGCAACAGCTAGTCCAGTATAGACTTATTATAAACATAGACATATTATAAAGAGATAAAGTTTATTTCTTTTTGTAGGAGATAATCTCTGGAAGTACTGGTCCGAATGCGATAATTTTTTCACCGATAGAAAACTGCTTTATTCATAAGTGACGCTATATTTTATGTACGCGGCCGAAGCTGTGGAGAAAAGCTAGTATTGAATAGAATGATTTTGGTTAAGATTATTTAATGGGTCAAGACTGTTTTTTTTAAGGCAAAGGTCATTTAACGTCTTCTTCCTTTTTATGGCGGTGCGAGAGGGCGTGTTAGACTTATACTGAGTAAAGCCACACCTATGATACTTCAGTTGCTTTTTGCGTTCCAGGACTACAGTCTTTTGGAAGTCAACCCATGGCCCCAGTAGGCTTCGATCCTACTGGAGCCCTACAACTTTGAAATATTACGCTTGCTCCGGATGGTTACCTGGTGTCCGACCATAAGACCTTAAAGCAGAATTGTTTTAATATTACTTAGGCTTTTCGTACCACGACGCCTTCAAAAAAAAAGTTGCTCGGACGCAGCGGATTTATTATTGTTTTCTAAATAAATACCATTTAAAGTGTTTTTTTGTGACATATAAAGTATTTAAAACTTATTTCGATGCCTAAACGAGCCCAGTTAATTGTTTAATCTGATGATTTTTGTCCATACGTGGGTTATTAATTTATTATTGTATTCTTTTAGATAAATTTATTAAAATTAATTGCTAGGAAATAATAAACAAATTAAACAATAACTTAAATAATTAAAAATAATATATACACTAAATGCCTAGTTAAATATGACGTCATAAAACTCCTCCGCATCGCTGTCGACTGGAAGTGTGCCCAAAAGGCTGGCGGCATTGCCACGTTGTATGGCAATGCTTATTCTCTGACCGAGGTAGAAGCCATTATTGTATTCTAGATGGCGAACATATAATATGATTTTTTTAGTTTCCGGAAGCAGATAACTCTGAATTCAACAGTGCACGAACAACAACACAAACAACAAGTTATTTCACTGGAATACACTGTTTAACTTTACCTTGATTCCATGACGTCCTTAAACAATAAGTTTCAAGGATAACATACGCACTTCGTGGGTTCAACTATCCGCTTCGAACACCAACCACTTGGAGACAGATTACCTACTCTACATATATTTAAGCACTTAAAAACTATTTTAATATTTCAAAATCGGTTCGCACCCAACAAATCAACACTGATAAGAAACTTGTTAATGTAAACATACGTTCCGAATTCTGAATATGATTCACACTAACTTGCAACTAAAATTAAATGTTAAAGTAGTTGCTCGCATCTTTTTGTTTTTCTACTTTATTAATGTAAATTCTTAAAAGTTATTACGTCCTTTATAAGAAAGTTATTTAAATCGTTTTAAAAAAATATTTTAAAAAGAAATTTTTTGAGTTCAATGTATTCACAATGAACTAGCAATTCAAACAAACATGTGAAAGAGACAACGCTATATAGATCTTTATAGCGCGTATCTTTTCTGGTTAGCAGGAAATATACAAAACCTTAAAATCGTTCATTCTTTCCCAGCCCCTAGCAGGAATACCATCATATTGAGCGATTAAGTTCATGGTACGAAATGAAGTAATATTACTTTATGATGGAAACAAAACTTTCCTGCAATAAGATTGTTTTATAAATGTTTATGGTTCGACCTCTGATGGCCGGCGGCGAGCTACGTAGCTCTCGTTGTCCCAAATAATAAAGCCAGATGCCGAAGGCAAATACTTAAAAGATTGTTATAGGATGTATTATGTAAGTGGAGAGCTGCGCACTACTACACAGATGTCAGCGAGCTTACTCGTAATTCAAATGCTTCACATTCGACTCAATGCCTCATCGTAAGCTTCGTTTTAGAGTAGTGATACAAAGTTGATTTTAACTAGTGTATAATATTACAATCATTTATTGTGAAGAATAAAACATGTTACGCCGACCCCAAGTAATAATTTATGGGATAAGGGCAAGAAGAAGAAGGATTAAAATGATTTATTATTTTTTGAATTATTATTTTAGCTTACTTACCCCAAGAAAACGGACTGGCCACCGTCACGAATAGACACAACAACGTCAGTACAATCGTTCTAAACATCTTGAAGTGCGTTAACTCCTAGTGAAATAACAAAATACAATGTCTGTAATTCACAAACATGAATTTATATACTTACAGCTTTTTAGGCATCCACACTGATAACCTAAAAGGTCCGATGATAAGAGCTTTTAAGAGTGCCCAACCCGACTGATGACGTTATTTCACATCTTTTTTTAAAAACAAAGATATCTTGAGCTTATCTAGGTTCCTATTAAAATAAAAATATATATTTTGGTAAAACTAATTCAGTAAAGATTTCTGACAATTTGCTATTATGCCCCGCTTTATTTTTAAATAACATAGACTAGTCTTTGACTACGTTCCCATCTTATGGTAATCTGTGATGCAATCGTTGATGTTTCATAATGTACTCGTAAATCAAAAAGTAAACAAAATATATTTACTTGGAAAAAAAAACTATTGTATCTCTTGAAACGAGTTTTGTGAAATATTCGAGTGAGCGACAGAAATTACCGAATGCTAACCGAGTGTTTAGGATACTCATTGCGTTAAATGAAACAAAAAAAATTAAAACCATGCACTTTGACGATAAATTGATTGGAGAGGGCTCTCTTGATAATATCATACAGAGTGATTTTTTCACGAGTGTGTGGCCAAATCAGAAGCTATAAGAAATAGCAAAAACTATTATTGTCTTAGCAGGAATCCAATCCTTTGATTTTGAAAAAGAACCAAACATGCCTCCCTCAGTTCGTGGAGGAAGATATAGGTGATAGTAGGAGGAAGGAAGATATTTCCTGCCAGAATCTGAGTTTCCAGATAGCTACAATCTAGAGGATTTTAAGTCAAGAATGAATAGCGAGCGTGCTCCATCGTCGAACACGTCGCGAGGCAATGACCTTCGCGCCCCAGCCGCCAGGATTCCGATCCTGATTTCCAGCCGCGGGCTTGCGGACAGTGAGCAATGGACGACACACCGTTCAACCGTCCGCTAACCATCTGGTCCGAGCCCGAGTCATCGACCTCGAGTAGTATTCCACGCCTCAAAGAGATGTCAGCAACCGTAGGAGCTCAGCAGGGTCGAAGCCTACTGGGGCCATGGGTGATGCGAAAGAGGTCCCTTGGGCCCTAGAATAATGGCAGAGAAAGAACAGGAGTGGGTTTTTAGTCAGTAAAAGTCTGACACGCCCTTCCGCTCCATCCAAGAGCGGGAGAAGTCATTTAGATGGTTTTCCCACCTAAAAAAAAATCGTCGACCACGTTATCGCTTACCATCAGGCGAGATAGCGGTCAAGCGGGAGTCTATCCGTAATAAAAAGGAACCTAGATGTCATATTAAAATATATAACTAGTTCCAGCTCTAGAATAGAGTGTGAGGGTATGTCAGACTTTTACTGACTAAAATCTATGTTTTTCCTTTAGTTGCCCTTTGTGTTCTAGAGTCACGGTATACTCTCCAACATTCCGGTCCCATTTGCCCCTGTTTTTTTTTTTTCGGTGGGAAAATCATCTAATGAAATCCGTGCTCTTGGGCGGAGCGGGAGATAGTGTCAGACTTTTACTGACTAAAAACCCAGTCCTGTTTCTCCGTTGCGCTTCATACCGGAGATAAGCTATCTTTTGAAACTAACCCTGGCCCAAGTACGCTTCGACCCGGTTGGGCCCCTGCGTTTGCTGGCAACTCCTTGAGGCGCACTGGTACAGTGCCTGCCGTCGATGACTTGGGCTCGATCCGGACAGTTACCGGACGGTTGGACAGTGAGCTACCCATTGCTCGCCGTCCGCAAGCCCGCGCCTTTAGTGGCCGGAAATCGGAATCGGAATCCCGGCGGTGGCTGGGGCGCTGTGAGCGTCACCGTTGCCTGATGCGGTCAGCCTCCTCCTTTTCTAGGTCCTACTTGCCCCTTCGGTTTTGTTGACCTCTTTTGAAGCTCGCGTGGAACACTTCTACGTGCTTTCGACTCGGAGTGAGACCTTACTAGACGGCTATACGACGACCCACTCATTGCTTCTCGTCTTCAAATTATACATTGCATTGCATTATTATTAGCATAGAAATAAATTAACCTATATTTATTTAGTATTTGTTCACAGTTAGTTTTTTAATAGGATGATAACTTAATTACAAAAATAGATACATTTTGCGCAAAACAAGTTGAAAAATAAATAAGGTTAATCTATTCGGTTATCAAAAACTGTGACCATTTTGACCCATAATAATTTCTGGAGATAAGAGATTGCGTTGAAGTTTTGTTTATAAATACATAATTTTGATTCTGATGCAATATTACAGTCACATGCGTAAGTACGTGACGACTAGCTATACCCGCGGCTTCACTCACATCAATTTTATATTCTCTGCAAATAAAAATAACGATCTACGCAGTCTATGACCAGTGCGTGTTTCCAGTGATGACATATGGCACTTATGGCGGTAAGTCCCCTCTTTGAGGCATGGCTAGAAAGACCTCACGGCGTCCTTACCTTCCGCATGTCGCAGGTCCTCGCCGGACATGGCAAGTTTGGGAGGTACCTGTACTGGATTCGTGATTCAATACCGGAAGTGACGCCTGGGTGTTGCCACTGTGCGGAACGCTCGGTGGACACGGTGGTGCATACAGTCGAGGTGTGCCCTGCTTGGGCGGAGCGTCACCGTGCCCTCGTGAGGGCGATCGGCGGCAGATACCTCTCGCGCCAGGCCTTGGTTCAGGACGTGGTCCGGAGCGAGGAGAAGTGGCAGGTGGTCGCTGACTTCTGCGAAGCAGTTCTTAATGCTCACAAAGGAGGAGGCCGACCGCATCAGGCAACGGCGCTCTCGCTGCCGCTGGGATTCCGATCTCGATTTCCGGCCACCGTAGGCGCGGGCTTGCGGACAGTGAGCTCGCTGTCCGACCGTCCGGTAATTGTCCAGACCAAGCCCAAGTCATCGACGGCACGCACTCTTTCCGCGTGCCTCAAGGAGTTGTCAGCAACAATAGAGGCCCAGCTGGGTCGAAGCCTACCGGGGCCAGGGTTAGTTTTGAAAGACAGCTCGAGCCTCGGTATGAAGGCTTGAAGGAACGGAGTGGGTTTATAGTCAGTAAGAGTCTGACACTATTTCCCGCTCCACCCAAGAGCGGAGGTTGTCATTCATGATTCTCCCACCATAAAAAAAATAAATTCATATGGCACTGGAATATGGTTTCTTACAATGGGCCTTATCGGAAGGCTTACAGTCACTCAAAGAGCAATGGGGAGGCTATGCTCAGTGTTTCTTATTTTAGGAATGAAGATATCCGCAGGGGAACCAAGGTCGCCGACATAGCCCGCCTTATCGCTAGACTAAAGTGGCAGTGGGCAGGGCACATTGCTCGTAGAACGGATGGTCGATGGGGCCGGAAGGTTCTAGAGTGGCGACCGCGCACCGGGAAACACCTCGTTGGTCGCAATGTGAACCGACGACCTGGTGAGAGTCGCAGGAATGCGGCGGATGAGAGACACACAGGATTGGTCGTTGTGGTGACGCTTGGGGGAGGCCTATGTCCAACAGTGGACGTCTTTCGGCTGAAATGATGATGATGAAAATTAACGATAAAGTAAATTTCTCGAAAAGTACCGAAATAACTATAACACGAGAACTATATTAGACAGACGCACTCGTTGACCACGCCTGAGTTGTACGTAGCGGCGCGTTGCGTGGCGTCGCGTGGCGTGGATCTAATGTAGCTCTGCAAGTCTAGTTGCCATAAAAAAGGTATGGAGACCGACGCGCCCAGATCGGCGTAACCACTAGATCGGCGTAACAACGGACCACTAGTGCGCAATCAATGTATAGTTCTACCTTTATAGTGTTATGAATATTATGTTGAACACAAATGAGTTCATTGGTGCACACAGAAGTATAATTTAGATGTAACGAAAACTCAAGTATCTCTGTGTTCTGTCTCAGTTAGTGGTATTTACAAATTTTGTAAATGCCAATACGCGGGCGAAGCCGCTCCAAGCGCGGACTTCTCGGGTTAGAAGTCCGCGCTTGGAGCGGCACTCAGGAATAAAACAGCTTTCTACAGGTAAAAAGAATTGACATTAGGGGCTGCTAAACTCTTGCAGTTTTCAAAAAAGGGGTGAAAAAACACTATCTTTCAATTTCGTCATAGTTAGTATGTATTTATCATAGAAATATAAAAAACAGGAGAAGTGGCAAGGGGGCGTGTGCATGTCCGCACGAAATGCATAAGAAGTGCACATTCGTCCAAACGGCCGACAGTTATAAACTTGTGAGACTCGCGACACGTGATCGTAAACAAATTTAAAATGCCGCGTTGTTCAGTGGTTTAATGCAAGAACTGAAGTGATAAGACAAGCCTGGGTCATCACGGAATCTCTTACCATATGTAAATACAAGTTTAATGCTATATTTATCTTTAAAATCAGTAAAAACAACAAATCTTGTAATATCCCTTGCTGCTACTACGTTATTTTTATTTCCAAATATCAAAGCGACTGTATTACTCTTACAGTAAATACATTGCTTTTTAACCTCTATCAAATTTTAACCCTTAGTAACTGGACAAGCAATGTAAAAATAACATAACGATACTTTATCAGTGCGGTGTATTTTGTAATACCGGCCGCAGTCAGTGAAGTGCCTAATAGATCCCCTCATGTAGACTATCGACCATAATATCGATTGGTTGGATTTTCGAAGTAAAATAATGTAAATATTTTTATTATTTTACAGAGTAGTAGAGAAATACGTTATCAACTGTCTGAAAGTAAGTTGGTTAAATTGTAAGTTAATAGTCGATGGACAATTTTTTGGTTTCGGATATCGTATATTATGGCAGTATCTTCGTGTTATTTCCTTACTTTTTATGATTTTGATATTTTCACTTCTTTCTCAAAGTCTTCAAAAGCTTCGAATGCGCTATAATAATGAGCATGGATGCGTGACGCACAAAACCGGTCGTTGTGGCGACACTTGGCGAGGCCTATGTCCAACAGTGGACGTCTTTCGACTGATATGATGATGATGATGATGAATGAGCATAATTCAGAACATATTAAGGAGTTTTGCTTAAAATAAGGCAACGTGTTTTAGCTTTTTATTTGTTATGCGTGGATGCGTGTGGTATTTTGTATTCCTCCGAGACTCAGACAAGTGGTTATATTTAACAGTAGCTTAGGTAAAAATGATAACTAAAATTTTATATTAATTAGGTATCATATTTATCTTTGTTTTCAGTTTCCCAAAAATAATTTAAAATAGCAATAGATTGATGCTACTGGAAGGCCACCTATCCATTTTATTGGTTGCCTAAAAAAATATAGTACCAATGCTCAATTCACTTTCGACCAGAAATGTTTCAGCCTCTAAGAAAACGCCATCTCTCAAATCCCTAAATCAAGACTAGACCTAATTTTTGTAAGTTAAAGTTTTTTTTCTTTTAATAACTTGTTTTTTCAAATAAAACTTTTCAGGATTCTATAGTTGTGCGTGTTCCATTTCGCCGATTTTTCGTATTTGATATTGTCGTTCTAAAATGCCGTATAATTGCCTAATGGAAATAAATAGAGTTTTTAGTTTTTTGAAAAACATTTTGGTCGTTCTACTTTTATAAACATATACAAGGTGCAGTTTTAAAACTGCACAATATTTCAGGAGGTTGTAATAAAACTCATAAATAATCATATAAAAAAACAATACCTGGTCAATAATCAGTAATACTTGTAATTTAATTTTTTAATTACACTAAACTAAATCGATTGATCGATGGCCGCGGGGGCGTGGCTAGGGTGTGGCGTGCGGGATGATGATTGGATGATACATTATTTATGAAACTATCGTTGCGAGTTAGTGTGTGTGAAAACGCCCTTTATTGTTCCGTGTTTGTGTGTGTGAAAAAAAGCGCGGTTATAAAAAAAAAAAAATTACCTACTTATTTTATTATTGATTCGGGTCGAGAATCACTAACATAATTACCTCCTGAAATATTTTGCAGCTTCAAAACGACACCTTGTATATTATATTATTATATACATTGTTTTCTGGAAGCATTCACTTTTATTTAATTTGTTATTGGAACCCAAAAAAAAAAATAGCACGACAAAAAATTAAAAAATCGATAACTTTTCTATTTAGTCAATCACTAGCGTAAATATAAAATAAATGGCTTTTGCACAGCACATCGATAGTTGTATGTTGTTAATGTGTGCGTAAGCTGTACGGTGCAAGGAAAATACGCGCTGTTTTTAGGGCAATAAGGTTTATAATTAACTGTGTAGTTTGGTCTGATTTATGATTTGTGGATGTATGCGCGACTGCGTAAGTATTCCTGTATGTGTAGTAGTGTCGGTAGTGGAAGGAGAAACTGGAGACACCGTGTTCCGATACATTTTTTACTACTTAGCATATCTCCTCCTTTCTTATATCTTTGGTATTTATAATTATTATAATATTAGTCAGTATGAGAGAGCAGTGGTGGCCGAGTGGTAACGGCCTGGACTTACGAGTTGTAGGTCGCGGGTTCGAACCCAGCCAGGCGCATTACTTTGTGTAATTTATTTCATCAGCACTGCTCTCAAAACGGTGAAGGAAAATATCGTGAGGAAACCGGCATGTCCTAGAACCAAAAATTCGAAGACATGTGACATTCACCAACACGCACTGCACCCGCGTGGTGGATTACGTCCCATTCCCTCTCCTAGAGAGGAGGCTTGAGTCCCAACAATGGGAACATTGAAAAGGCTGGTGATAATGATGATGATAGTTAGTATGTATTTTTTGCGATATGTTATCTAATATATGTATGTATATATTTATGATAGTTTATATTTATATTGTACGTATGTTCTAATAATAATTGTTTTGTTTGTTTCTTTTTTCCTTTCACTTTTACACACGGATTCTACATCTCTTTTTTCCAATTCTCCTTTCATAGGTATACTGGAAGAGATTTCTTTAGAAATAAGCATCACCTGTGTATCTATTTTTCTGTTTCCGTCTTCTTTTCTTTTATAAGTACTTAACTTACATGAAGTGTTAAATAAAATTGTCTGCTTGTGAGACATAAGAAGGGTCCTGTTTCATGTAAATAAAACCCGAAAACTGTGGTAATACGTGTATACGTGTATATTTAACGAAGTTTTGATTCAGAGTTCATAAAAGAATACGTGAGGTGAAATCGAATACATGATTTTTCAAAGTCGGGTATCTTCTAAAAATAATTGGTAGACGTCATTATGTTCCTGTTGAAGTTTGCTGAGCTGTGACTAATAAAAGGATGTGGTGATGCTGTTCACATTCGTGTAGGCGCTTGCAGCTGCGCCAGGCATGCATATAGCCTTTGACATGGAAAAGAACATAGGCTACTTTTTATCCCGGAAAAACATCTTATTCCTACGGGAAAACACGTTTAGAGTGCGATAACCGAAGTACATGCGGACGAAGTCGCGGGCGGACAGTTAGTAATAATATATTTTGTTCATAAATGTGGCCCCTTTAAGTACATGCTACCATTACATGAGGTGTGCAAATACATAATTCCACAAAACATTAAAATTAAAAATAGTATACTTCAGTTATCACTATAGGTACAGTACATGTTACAAAATGTGTAGATAACATCAACCTGGACAGTGCAAGTTGAGTATTTAGTAAAATATTGTTTAAAATATTTTATTACTCATGTATAGAGTTGCCAACGCGTTTTTAAAAAATAACGTATCATATTTTTTAATAAGGAAAAAGAGTATTTTTTATTTTTATTTCTCTTGAAGACAGATTTTCATGTTTTTCTTGCACAACACACACTAACAGATTTTCGTTACCCTTAATTTTTTAATTATATAAACATTTTTTTATTAATTTATATCCTGTCCTGTTCCTCTTTTCTCGCCATATTTGATTAATTACTGGAAAAACTATGTCAGTGAAAGCTAACATGGCAAGAACAGGTTATTTAACTATCTGTCACATTGATAGTGTCATGGTACGTTTCGATCAATGTTAGTCAGGTCATAAGTATTGTCTTGTCACACAGTATAAACTTTTTTTTTAGAATGCTGGCCACAAAAAAGTTTATTGAATTCGAATTTCGAATTGTTCATGAAAATAAAAATATGTACTTTTTAGAATTTCCCTCATTTTTAAATATGGAGTGGACGCTTAAGAAGACCGTGTTGCAGTTATTGCGTTGCATCGTTGCGTTTACGCGCCAATTCAAATTTTTGATATACTAAAAAATTTTAATATAACCAAAAGATTCATTTATCGTACCATCAAACGATACAATGAAGACTCTACTGTAGATGACAGGTCAAGAAATGGTCGCCCTTGCTCTGTTAGGACTCCAGCAGTGATAAAAGCTGTGAAGGCGCGAGTTCAAAGAAATCCCAAACGTAAACAGAAACTGTTGGCCCTTCAGATGGGGTTAAGCAGAACCACGGTGAAAAGGGTGTAAAATAAAGAAGACTTGGGCTTCGTCCATATCGAAGAAAAACAGGACATCGTTTGAACGCTCGTTTAATGGACCTGAGACTGAAGAGATGCCGCGCTTTGTTGAAGCGAAAAAAATTTCGCGAAATTCTTTTTTCGGATGAAAAAATTTTTACCGTAGAAGAGAGCTACAACAAACAAAATGATAAGGTGTGCGCACACAGTAGGGAAGAAGCGAGCAACCGTATTCCGCGTGTCCAACGAGGTCATTATCCATCCTCGCTCATGGTATGGTTGGGAGGTTTTTTATTGGGGCTTAACTGAGGTACATTTTTGTGAGAAAGATGTAAAAACGAATGCAGTGTATCAAAATACAGTCCTGACGAACCTTGTGGAACCTGTTTCTCATACCATGTTCTGATGTTCAATAACAGGCACTGGGTATTCCAGCAAGATTCGGCGCCAGCTCATAGAGCGAAAAGCACACTAAAAAAGGAGGAGGTTCTCAATTCGAATGTTTGTATTATTTTTTTTATGTATGTTCGCGCATAACTTCGTCGCTTGCCAACCGATTTGAAAAATTATTTTCTTGTTGGAAAGAATATACTTTCCAAATGGTCCCATAGTCACCAAGTCGGGATCTGAGATGGAATATTAGCGAAATCGACGGAACTCCTCAAATATTATGGGCAACCATATAGTTCTTTTGGTATTTTCATCAAAGACTTAAGCATTTACAGTCAAAAAATGACATTTGATGAAGTGGAACTGGTGAAAAAGACCAGAAATGGCCAACGGAAGTACATACTCACACAGGGCTTATTAGAATTGTCATAAGATGCACTTTGGCTATAAGGTACTATCGAACTGATCTGATGATGATGATGGAGCCGGAAGGTAGACACGGGAACTTCATAATAAAACCATGTATCCTAGCAGGGTTTGAGTTAATTGGAATTGTCATGAGAAAAAGGTTGCATACACTTACAGCCAGGGTGGCTGTAAGTGTATTGCAACTAAAAAGTGTGAAATAAAAAACTTTTACAAAAAAAAAAAAAAAATCACTGCCTTCCGAAATTAATTATTTTTAATGGATTTAGTGTTTTTTTTTAATTGAAGTCGTTTTTTTTTTTGTAAAAAGTTTTTTTAGCCACATATCCATCCATACTTAACCAGTGAGAGTTACTAATAAATGAATAAAATGAGATTTACTCAGTTTTCTGATTGTCAATTGGATTTTTTTTCATGTTTCAGTTCAATGGTAAAATAACAATAATTTTGCAATAAAGTTGCAATACAACTAAAAAGTGTGAAATAAAAAACTTTTTACTAAAAAAAAAATCGACTTCACTAAAAAACGTCAAAGTCGGTGTTTCTAGATATTGTTTTTTCCTTATTTAACACCGCCTTCCGAAATTTCGTGTTTCAGTTCTATGGTAAAATAACAATAATTTTGGACATAAACAGTTGGCTGTAACGCGTAGGCCCAGAAGTGGGCATGCTCTTTTAGGTCGTAAATCCTTACGAGGTTATATTTTACAATTTGGTGTTTAGTTTCATCATAGAAGTATCCATAATAGTTCAGTAATTATCCTTAAAAGAGTTTGATTTTACGCATTACAGTAAAGATTGGAAATATAATATTTTCGTAGATTTTATTTTCATACAAAACACAAAATATATTTACCAAAAACAAAATAAGGTATGTCTTATGCAGTGAGAGTGGCAACCTTAGTCATGTACCACCTAACAAAAGTAATGTTTCTTTTTTTAAGTTGGATAATCACCTAATGACTTCTGCCCCTCTAAAGTGGAACTGGAAGGGCGAGTCGGACTTTTCCTGATTAAACCATACCTGTTTCCTACAGTTGGGTTTTTGCGTTCTAGGACCTTGGGTTTACTTTTCAGAAATTCTCCGCGGTCTTAGCGGGCATCGGCCCTGCTGGGCCTCGACGGTTGTGCTGAAAGCTCTTTGAGCCGACTCGGGCTTGGTCGTAGTTGCCAATTGCGATGCTCAGCCGTCACTCTGTCCGGTTCGTGAGATACCTATAGGAGTGTGACAAACTACTCGTATTGTAGAACGGATACGAGTGATTAGAAAAGTTCCACACCCAACACCGAGGGTTAATGTGATCGTAGTAGCAACTCAGAAAGATTGGGTGCGCTATAATTATGGCGGTAAGACCCCTCTTTGAGGAGTGGCTGAAAAGACAACACGGCGTCCTTACCTTCCGCATGACGCAGGTCCTCAATGGGGATGGTCAGTTCGGGAGATCCCTGCACCGGACTAGTGCGGAAGAAACGCCCGGGTGTCACCACTATGTGGACCGCCCGGAGGACACGGTGGAGCATACGATAGAGGTGTACCCCACCTGGGTAAAGCACCGCCGTATCCTCGTGGGGGCGCTCGGTGGCATCGATCTCTCGCGCCGGTCCTTGGCACAGGCCGTGGTCCGGAGCGAGTAAAAATGGCAGAATGGTCGCCTCCTTATGCGAAGCAGTAATGCTAGCAAAGGAGGCGGTCGTGCGCGCGAGGCAATGAGCCTTGCGCCCCAGCCACCGACATTCCAAACCCGATATCCGGCCACCGTAAGCGCGAGCTTAAGGACGAGGAGCAGTGGATAACTCGTCGTCCGAACCGTCCGGACCGAGCCAGAAGTCATCGACGGCACGTAGTGTTTCACGTGCGCCCCAGGGAGTTGTCAAGGCTATGGGTGATGCAAAAGAAATCCTCTGGGCCTTGGAACAATGCAAAGAAGGAACAGGAGTGGGATTTCAGTAAAAGTCTGACGCTATCTTCCGCTCCACCCAAGAGCGGGGATGTCATTGGATGATTTTCCAACCTAAAAAAAAAACAAAAAGGATAGCACTATCCGAGTGTGTCTCGATTCGCGTCCGCTAAACCGCGTCGTACAGCGAGCGCATCACCCGCTACCGACGCTCACCGAAACAGCTACTAAACTTCAAGCAGCACGTTACTTAGGTAAATTAGACGCACGGTCAGGATTTTGGATACCTGGTACAAATAGATGATGAGAGCATGATTCTGAACGCACATTCGGAACGCTATTTGGGAGATATGAATTTTTGCGTTTGACATATGGTATTAATTAGGTACGCGTCTGAGATGTTTCATTCAACAATATGGAAGATTCTGGAAGACCTAAAGGGTGTAAACTCTTTTTTCGAAGATGTCATTATATGGGCATCGAGTAAGTCCGAGCATGACGCGAGGATGCCCGATCGAGTACGAGAGGTCGGCATGAGATTCAATAAGGATAAATGTAAATTTTGTGTGGAAGAGGTAACCTACTTGGGACATACGTTTAGCGCAACAGGAATGCGTAAAAATAAGTTAAAGGCAATACAGTTCATGCCAAGTTCCCACGTAAGCAGTCATTACAACGATTTTTAATGTGTCGAAATTCATCCCAAACTATTCAGATATACATTCTTCGCTACGTACATTGTTGAAGCAAGATTCAGAGCGGTTGTGGGATGAGGTGCAAGATTTAGCTGTGGAGCGGTTGAAAGACTCGGTGTGCGGTGCGCCTGTGTTAGCTCTATATTCGACCCGCGACTCGGTTCTGTTATCAGCAGATGCGACCTTGCGCACATTAAGCGCGGTGTTATCGCTGAGCAGCCCGCCGGATGAGTTTAATTCGGTAACATTAAGGCTCCAAATCCCGAGCAGTATCATAAAACTTTGATTTTCTAAGGTAACGGCTGGGTTAATAGGTTTGAAAAAAAAAACGTTTATCATAGATTCATGTACAATAATATTACAAACATATGATTTTTTTTGTGCGATTAATACTTTTGCCTAAAAAAATATTTAACAACATGATAATTTTTCGCTTGTTTTACATAGGTACTCCTTTCAAACGGCTTTGATCTTTATAACATATTAACACAAACAAAAATCGTGGTAAAGTGTTCTTCAGAATGTACATAGCCTGCTGTGTAAATCAATCAGTATTTCACAAACAAAAAATCGTTTTGTAGGTCAGCGGTGCTCTATGCAAGCGCAGACCGCAGTGCAAGTATGTGTGCATTTAACTCCGGCCAGATGTTCAAGAGGAAACCGGCATGTCCTAGAATCAAAAATTCGAAGCCATGTGACATCACCAACCCGCACTGGGTCCGTGTGATGGATTCCATCCCATTCCCTCTCCTAGAGAGGAGGCCTGAGTCCCAGCAGTGGGAACATTAAAAGGCTGATTATGCTATGCTATATGTTCAAGGGACTATACACCTTAACTGACACAGTGTCGTTACGCACAAATTGAAAAACAATTATCGACGATTGTTGGAAAGATTCCACCAATATGGTATTTGGACAGAACGATGTCACCGTGGAAACAGACCATAAGCCTCTGGAAGCTTTGTTTAAAAACCATTAGATTCAATTATCAAACTAAACCCTCAGTGCGCGAGTCCGACTCACACTTGTCTGGTTTTTTTTTTTAATTGTTTGTATCAAAAAGTAACTTATTCCAAAATCGTTCAATCAAGTTAGAAACCTTTCAAATCTGGTGGAAGGGGAGACTGTCAAATAACAGTATAAGGCTGCATATAGTGAAATATGAAATGTGACGTCACTGCCATCCGGTTACCTGTGCACCTTCTCAAACCAATGACTGGAATGCTATTTTTTTTTAATCATTATCATATCAGCCGAAAGACGTCCACTGTTGGACATAGGCCTCCCGCAAGCGTCGCCACAACGACCGGCCCTGTGCGTCACGCATCCATCGGAATCCCGCGACCCTGACCAGGTCATCGGTCCACCTTGTTGGAGGCCTTCCAGCTCTGCGTCTTCCGGTACGTGGTCGCCACTCTAGAACCTTCCGTCCCCATCGACTATCTATTCTGCGTGCAATGTGTCCTGCCTATTGACACTTAAGTTTGGCGATTCTTCGAGCTATGTCGGTATTTTTTTTTATGTGATACTAGCTTTTGCCCGCGGCTTCGCCCGCGTGGCATTAGGTACTTAAGGAATCAGGATAAAAGGTAAAGCCTATGTTCTTTTCCATGTCAAAGGCTATATGCATGCCAAATTTCACCCAAATCCGTTCAGCCGTTTTTGCGTGATTAAGTAACAAACATCCAAACATCCACACTTTCACATTTATAATATTAGTTAAGTAGGATAAACCAGTGCTTGACTGCGATCTCATCTGATGGTAAGCAGTGATGCAATCGTTGATGGTGAGGCGCACTGGTGCTGCTTCATTTGATAACCAATTATTATTGTGATGTAGTTTTCCCAAAAAGATTTCTTTTTAGTGCTATTTGTTGTTAAATAGATATCATAGTACAAAAATAAGCACTGGCTAAACTCAATTGCTGATAACCCGTTATCTGCGGTCATTCAACTCAATGCAGATGCTTATGTACCTAGTATGTAGTGCTATCAATGCTTCGTATCAATGAAGGTCAGAGGTGAACTTGATATATTTTTATTTTTTTGTATTTTCTGTTTCTTTGTTTTGAAGGATATAAATAGTGCTTGACTGGGATTTCATCTGAAGGGAAGCAATGATGCAATCTTTGGTGGCGAAGCACACCACTTTATTAAGAACTACCATGTATGAATGAATGAATATACCATGTTTATTGACTAAAGTTTCGAAGACACCTAAATTGTAATAGGACGGGAAGTCCGCAGCAGGCAAATTGTTCCAGTCCTTTGATGTACGCGGTATAAAAGACGAGGCGGAGGGTTTATTTCAGATCGTAGAAATATCAACAATGTAACAGTAGGCGTCACCATTGTGTGGACCGCCTGGTCCGGAGAACATGGTGAAGCATAATGGTGGAGGTGTGCCCCGCTTGGGCGGACCACTGCTGTGTCCTCGTGGGGGCGATCGATGCCAGTGACCTCTGGCGGCGAGCCCTAGTACAGGACATGGTCTGGAGCGTGGGGAATAGCAGGCAGTCGCCTCCTTCTGCTAAACAGTAATGCTAGGGAAAGAGGCGGCCGCACGCGTGAGGGAACGGACATCCTGACACTGCAGCCGCCGGGGTTCCGACCTTGATTTTCTCCCACCGTAGGCGTGGGCTTACAGATGACGAGCAACGAGTAGCTTACCGTCCGGCTGTCCGGTAACAATCTGGACCGAACCCGAGTCGTTGTGGGCTCGTACTGTTCCACGCGCGGCTCAAAGAGATGTTAGTAAAACCGCAGTTGCCTAGAACGCCGAAGCCTACTGAGGTCATAAGTTGGCTTCCAAAAGGAAATCCAGGAACGCTAATCTAGTGTAGTATGATCAGACCATTTTGACAAGACTGATATGTTCCTGAACATCGTTCGCTTTTGGTAGGCGTATGGTTACCTATTTCGTCAGCGTAGAGCACTAAGTTCCTTGACTGCCCTGTTTTTTTTTTTCTAGACAACCCTTCTCCTTCTTATCCGACTTCTTATATCCTATTCCTTTGTTCTGCCCGTAGTAAAAATCTCCGATCGACAAATAATCGTCTACTACGATGTCCCTCACACCGCTCGCGCTCTGGGTTTATCCGGTCCTCTTTCTTTGTCCAAGCAATCTTTCTTTGGAATGAGCTCCCGTTGAATATCATTTTGCAAGAAGTTGGTAGAATCAACACAGTGTTGATTTGACGGATTCGTTTCTCATAATAATTTCGTTTATTTGTATGTATCTATATAAGTATTATTTTACTTGTATAAGTTTTATTTATATAATTATGTATTTATTTCAGACTATCTTTTGCCCGCGCTGCTTCGCTCCTGCTCTTCCCTATTCCACCCTACTATACCCTACTCTACCCTACTCTACCTTACTCTACCCTACTCTACCTTGTTTTTATGACCGAAATAATTTCCGCCTTCCAATGCTATTAATATTGATATATTGTCGCCAAGTATATCACCTCCATTTGTTCCTCTAAGTATGCAGTAATCAGGCATAAAGTATTGTCGTTACATGTAACTAGCAACCTATTTATCCATAGTGAATATTGTATTGGACTTACCCTCCTTTTTATTATCTGCCTCCCAAAGACCACCGAAATGTGGAGCATAAGGAGCAATAAAGATGAAGTTAATCCCTTCAGTGGCAATGTCACCAGACAACGTATTGTTATATTCTTTTAAAAATTTACCGAGTTCATTATAAGCGCCTAAAAACGAGGTTCCGTTGTTGGAATATATATGCGTAGGTTTACCTCTACGAGACATAAATCGACGAAGTGCTGACAAATAATTATAACAGGTTAAGTCACCAATCAACTTAGTGGACTGCCTTCGTCGTAAAACAAATAAATAATAAAATATAACCTTTACAAGTCGACAACCAAGACCTTGACGAGAAGCTGACAGTAAGGGCCTCGCGTACTGTCAGTATCAACCTCAACACATCCGAATGGATGAACACCGGACGCCGTCGCTGTAATTTTCCCCACAATGAAAGTAATTGGTTTAGCCGTGAAGCGACTACAAACAATACAACGATGATAACATAATTCTGTGGCTCTTGTGAAAAAGGATGTAAGTCCAAAAATGCCACTTTACAGGAGACGCAAAAAACACTCCGCGTGCTTCAAAATTATTTATTTATTTGTCCAATTCAAATTCGTGTTTGACTGAAAAAGCAACCGGCGTCCATGCTGAACGCCTGCCAGAGGGTCATGGCAATAAGAATGGTGCGGGGATACTGCACGGTCTCCCGCGAAGCGGCGAGCCTTCTGGCTGGCCTACCACCGTGGGATCTGGAGGCAACAGTCCTTGCACACATGCACGATATGCGCGTGGAGATGCAACGCCGGGGTGAAAGTCCGCTGCCGCGACAGGTCACGGCATGGCGGACAGAGCTCCGGCGGGATCTCATGGTGAAGTGGCGTCAGCGACTATCGCAACCCCGTCATGGGCACGCCACAATCATGGCGGTAAGTCCCCTCTTTGAGGCGTGGCTGGAAAGACCTCACGGCGTCCTTACCTTCCGCATGACGCAGGTCCTCACCGGACATGGTTCGTTCGGGAGTTTCCTGCACCGGATTCGTGCGGAAGTGACGCCCGGGTGTCGTCACTGTGCGGAATGCCCGGAGGACACGGTGGAGCACACAGTCGAGGTGTGCCCTGCTTGGGCGGAGCATCGCCGTGCCCTCGTGGGGGCGATCGGCGGCGGAGACCTCTCGCGCCGGGCCTTGGTTGAGGCCATGGTCCGGAGCGAGGAGGAGTGGCAGGCGGTCAACGACTTCTGCGAAGCAGTAATGCTCGCAAAGGAGGAGGCCGAACGCATCAGGCAACGGCGTTATCGCCGCCGCCGCCGTCGCCGGGATTCTGATCCCGATTTCCGGCCACCGTAGGCGCGGGCTTGCGGACAGTGAGCAATGGGTAGCTCGCTGTCCGGCCGTCCGGTAACTGTCCGGACCAAGCCCAAGTCGTCGACGGCGCGCACTGTTCCCGCGCGCCTCAAGGAGTTGTCAGCAACAGCAGGGACCCAGCCGGGTCGAAGCCTACTGGGGCCAGGGTTATCCGAAAGGGCACTCGAGCCCCGGTATGAAGGCTAGAAGGAACGGGGTGGGTCTTTTAGTCAGTAAGAGTCTGACACTATCTCCCGCTCCGCCCAAGAGCGGGGGATGTCAATGCATGATTTTTTCCCACCATAAAAAAAAAAAAAAAAAAATAAAAAAAAAAAAAAAAAGCTAATGAAATACATGTGATATTTTTTATAGGTAAACAATTTATGCTCTTTAATATTGTTGGGTTATTTTTTATGTAAAGTTAAGAGTTTTTAAAAAAGTGACTTACACCAATTACAAAATGAATTGCTTGAGGGTATAAAATAAGTTGACCCCTTTTCCCATAAATTAAATAATAATTCCTGTAAGTGAAAAGGGATACGCATTTGATATTATTTTTTAATAATTAATTACCTAATGCAAAGAAATATTTTTTTCCTTTATTTTGGTGAAAACTGATGTAAGTCTAGTAATACCATTACTAACCAAACCATTTTTAAGGACTAAGTGTTGTTGTATCGATACGTGGATGATTTAATTATGTTAATTAGATTAAAAAACAAAATTTTTATTTTTCCGTTTGAAAGGGGCATAAATGGACTTGAAACCAACTTTTGTAGTTTTTGGTGTAAGTTGAACCCATAGATATAAGAAAGTGCACCCTTTTACACAAGTTAGAGTTTATTTTAGAGCTAATTTAGATTTATTTTCACCAAACGATGGAGCATTTTTTTCTGATCACTTCGGTATACTTAACTTCGACAAAATCGGACTTATACCCCTTTTCACTAGGGCCATAGAATTTAGATAAATTATGTTATCAGGGGCTTGGCCGTGGCCGTGGCCGTGGCCGTGGGCGAGACCAAGCTAGGTTACGCCCACCTATTTAATTGGGCAGTACGTATCCCTAACATGGGCCAATAATAATTGCGATCCTGCGTGAATTCAAATTTTATGTGTATATTCAAATAATAATAGTTTAGAAAATTCATTTCCGGACGGACGGATTCGCGGGTAGGTGTTAAAAAAGCACAGACGTTTGGTTTTTTTCGGAATTTTATTTAAAATATAATTGTAATTAAATCTTGATTTATTTACTAATATTCTTCGTCTACATCAGTTTTAATCTCTCTACTCACGTTTGTTTAAATAAACACCACATTAACACCACCTGCCAGCTGTTCACTGAACTGTCACTCACTGCAACATTACTCAGCACTTCACAATGTCCCAGTACGCCGAAGTTTTGGCAGCCCAGAAGACCCTTGAGGAGAAGTTCATTAAGAAGATGGATGATCTTGAAGCTCAGATACAGTGTGCCGGACCAAACAAAACTACCACGGTGGCAAGGATAGCTGACGAGTTTCGAACATTCCGTGAACTCATGTTTTCCATGCTGGGACTACTACGCAGCCAAATAAGTGAGTGTGCCAAACAAATAGACGGCTTAGAAACCAGACATCGGAGGAAAGCGCTGGTTTTCCAGGGACTGCCTGAAGTGGAGAACGAGGATAGCGTTGCGGTAATCCTTGATGTTATCAATACAAAGCTTGCCCTCAAGAATCTTACTGTTTCCTCAATCAAAAGTTGTCACAGACTTGGGGCCCCTAGCAAGGAGCATCACAGGCCAATTCTTATAAGGTTCGCCAGCGTGGACATCAAAGCTGCAGTCTGGAAGGCGAAGACAGGATTGAAAGGCTCCAAAGTGTCTGTCAAGGAGTTCTTGACAAGGGCGAGGCAGTCTGTATTCGCTAAGGCTCGCGAGCACTTTGGCATGCGGTCGTGTTGGTCCCAGGACGGCGTCATCTTCATCAAGGCCCCTGACGGAAGTCGGCACAGGGTTACTTCCACAGATGAGCTGAAACCCTTAGTGGTTAAGTACCCGAAGGTGCCGGCCACGATTCCAACTACGAGCGGTGGGAGTGCGGATGCTGCCGGGAGCCTGAAAAACCGAAAACCGTAAATAGTACATCTTTGTTGTTGTTGTGTTTGTCTTGCTGTTACATCTTTGCTTCAAATTCATAGTAGTATACTAACCGTTGTGTAGTGCTCCCGTCTCATAGTTATTCCTCTTCTGTTTTGTGTCCCAACTGACTACTTGTGCCGGTTTTAATTACATATATATTTGTTTTTGTTATTTATTTAATTAACTTTGTTCGATACCCTCAACTGTCAACACTATTTATTTTTTCTAAATTGTCAAAGTCAAATCAACGCAAAATCAACGATGTAAAGGCATTGACATTCGCAGTACTCGTTCAGAAACTTTTCCATTGAGACTGTTGAATCGATTTGTTGAAAACTTTTAATATGTAGAAGTCGATTAACGATTTCTGCTTAGATACTGTACGAGGTTTTATCGACCACTGTTTTGTGCTGTTTTTATTTTATTTTTGTTTTGATTTTTTTTTCCATGTTTTGGTTTTTTTTTTCTCTTTTTAGTTGAATCTATAATTTTTTTTTTATTGGCTTATTGTTTCTGTTTGTGTGTAATAGCCAAGATATATGTTTAGAAAATTTTTGATTAATGTTTGTTTTAGCTGGCGGGTGGTGCAGGGCTGCACAGTAGTTATTCTGCTTTTAGAAATTGTAGTTTATAGTATATTTAATTATATTTAATATTTTTAAACTCTCTTCTACTTATGTCAGACAATGACTCTTTCTTCTCAGCTAATGAATCTGCTGCCTCTTCAAGCGACACTAGCTTTTGCTCTCTCGGCGACACCCTTGGTGATTTCGTACTTCGTAGCTTTGGTGATGAGTCTAGTCGGCTGTTGAACGTATGTCATATCAACGCTCAAAGCGTTGCCAGTCACTATAGCGAGTTGTACGATGCATTTAATAACAGCAACGTTCATGCCATCCTGATATCTGAAACGTGGCTCAAACCGCATCTTCTGTCTACCACATACCCCCTCACTGGTTTCGTTCTTATACGAAATGACCGAACTGGTAAGGGAGGGGGTGGTGTGGCCATATATCTTCGCAGTGACTTACCTTACAAAGTACTGGCTTCTTCCTCTTCTAACTATTCTGCTTCAGCTGAATTCCTCTTTCTTGAAGTTTGCGTCACAGGAGCCAAAACCATTATTGGTGTTGTCTACTGTCCCCCCACTGTTGATTACTTCACTGAATTCGAATCAGTACTTGAATCATTGGGTTCAGAGTATGCACATCACATCATAATGGGTGATTTCAACACAAATCTCCTTGCTCTAAATTCCCCTCGGTCCCGTAATCTCCTTCATCTTATAGAGTCAGCTAGTTTGCATGTATTGCCGCTCCAACCTACTCATCATAACACTGCGGGTGAAGACACTTGGCTCGACCTGATTCTCACCTCAAATCCTTCCCTCGTCCCTTTCCACGGTCAACATGACGCTCCTGGTTTCTCTCATCACGACATGATCTTCCTTTCCTATATCCTTAAACCTCCTAAACCCAAACCCAAGGTTCTGTACAGGCGTTGTTTTGCGAGGATGGACGTTGAAAAACTCAAGAAGGATGCTTCTATGGTTGACTGGGAGCCAATGACTGAGGCCACTTCAGTTGACGACAAGGTGTTGATTTTTAATGACATTGTGGTCAACCTTTATAACACCCATGCCCCGGTTAAAAAAGTAAAATTGAAACGTCCTCCCGCACCTTGGATGACAAGAGAAATACAGATGGTTATGCGACGCAGAGACCGTGCATTTCGCAAACATAAAAGGGATCGTACTGACGAAAGCTGGACTTTATTTAAGTCTTCTAGGAATAAATGTAACCAGATGATACGCAATGCTAAACGCCGCCATATTCTTGAAAATATTTCATCTTCTTCTTCTGCCGATATTTGGAAGTTCCTTGGAACTCTAGGTATCGGCAAACCGCGACATTTGGACCTTCCAAATTCTATTGACTTAGATGATCTTAACCGTCATTTCTCCACAGTGCCTACCTTGGATCATCTGACGAAATTACAAACTCTATCTCTAATCTCTGGTCTAACGCGTCCTCAAATTAATCCTTTTCGTTTCGTTCCAGCTGCACCGGAAGAGATCAAAAAAATTATTATGTCCATAAAATCCAAGGCGGTAGGATGTGATAATATCTCTCGTGGTATGATCGTTACGATCCTAGATTACCTCCTACCCGCCATTTCCCATATTATAAATTTTTCCCTATATTCTGGAGTATTTCCCTCTTTATGGCGTAAAGCCTATGTTCGTCCACTACCTAAAGTTTCCAATCCCACACTTCCAACCCATTTCCGTCCAATTTCTATCCTTCCCTTCCTATCCAAATTGCTTGAGGCCTGTGTCCACAAACAACTCTCAAGTTTTGTGCAATATAATTCGCTCATAAGCCCTTTGCAATCTGGATTCAGGCCGGGACATAGCACTGTTTCCGCCCTTCTTAAAGTGACTGGCGATATTAGGGCCGGAATGGAGGATACCAAAGTCACTGTGCTAGTGTTGGTAGATTTCTCGAACGCCTTTAATACCGTCAGTCACGAAATCCTTTTAGCCCTTCTGTCCTATATTATGATCTCTCCCGAGGCACTGGAGTGGTTCACTTCCTATCTTCAGGAACGTCAGCAGTCAGTTCACGTCGGGGATTCTTCATCTCGCTGGTGTGGTTTGGAAACTGGCGTTCCTCAGGGCGGTATCCTTTCTCCTCTTCTATTTTCTATTTTTATTAATATCATTACTACCGTACTTCAGTGTTCGTATCATCTATATGCTGATGATTTGCAGTTGTACTGTCAGGCGAAGGTCGACGAAATACCTGGTGCTATCGACCAATTAAATAGGGACCTAATAGCCATAAAAGCCTGGTCTGACAGATTTGGTGTTGCAGTGAACCCCAATAAATGTCAGGCTATCATCATTGGAAGTCCTCGAATCATCGCTAAGGTGGACAGTGCAACTTTGCCACCAGTTCGTTTCGACGGTACGATTGTCCCATTCAGCACCGATGTAAAGGATCTAGGCTTGCGTATTGATAGTACCCTGAACTGGCGTACTCAAGTGGCTAGTGTTAGTCAGAGGGTTACTGGAATGCTGCGGGCTCTGTTTCGATTGAAGAACTTTTTACCATCTAGCACGAAGACAATGCTTGTGCAGACTCTGATTTTTCCAATCATCGATTATGGCGATGTGTGCTACTATGACCTGAATGCAGATCTCCTCAATAAACTTGACCGCCTTCTAAATTACTGCATTCGATTTGTTTTCAATCTTCGGAAATATGATCATGTTTCAGCGCATCGGTCGCTTCTAAAGTGGATGCCCATACGTCAGCGCAGAGAGCAAAGGGCGCTCACCACCTTATTTTCGTTTCTTGATTCTCCTAATTGCCCCAGTTATTTAGCCCCTCACTTTCAATACATTTGCGCTAACCACAATAGAAATCTGCGCTCATCTCATAACCGCCTTCTCAATTGTCCCACTCATCGTACTGACTTTCTTCACTATTCCTTCTTTATTCAAGCTATTTCTTTGTGGAATGCGCTTCCCCAGGAGATCAGGATGGCAACAAGCAGATTTACATTCAAAATCAAAGTTCGCGAGTTGATTCGTAAAAAGTTGGCAGTAGTTTCATCACAGCGTTAATGTTTTTCTATTGTCGATTTGGACCAATTATTTGACTATTTTAGTGCATTTATGTAGTGTATTAATTTGAGTATATATTGTATATTTGTATATATTTATTCTATGGTTTATTAGTATATCTATTCTATGGTCTATTAGTATTTAAATTCTTGTATTTGCCTTTTTCTCACTCTTTTATTGCACCTACCACTACTTTTTCTCCGCATCACCCAAAGGTTGACTGGAAGAGAATGCCTAAGGCATTAAGTCCGCCTCTGTACCCATGTGCATAAAGTGTAAAATAAATAAATAAATAAATAAATGTCCCTCCGTTCGGTGTGCCTTTTGGCATAGGCCTCCTCCAACTGTCTCCACTGGACTCTGTCCGTTGCCACCCTTGTCCAATATGGACCCAAGGTCAGGCGGATGTCGTCTTCCCATCGTCTCGTTGGGCGACCCTGTTTTCTGACGCCATCTCTTGGGTACCATAGGGTCACTTGCTTCCTCCATTTGTTGGCCGTGCAGCGAATCATGTGACCTGTCCAACCCCATTTCAGATGATCGATTCTGGTCAAGATGTCTGAAACTTTTGTTCTTTTCCTTATTTCCGCATTACTAATTCTATCCCTGAGTTTTATTCCCAACATACTTCTCTCCATCGCTCGTTGGCATTTTGCAAGTTTCTCGCGATGGTCTTGGTTGAGAGACCATGTCTCACAGCCATATGTAATGCAAGGAAGTATGCAGGTGTTAAAAGTTTTTTTCTTGATAGCAATGCTCACCTCTTTACTTTTCATTATTTCTTTCAGAGACCAGTATGATTTCCAACCACAGGCTATTCTTTTGTTGATTTCCTTAGTCGTTTGTTCTTTAGGGGCAATTATTTGTCCCAAGTATACATACTCTTGCACATATTCAAGTGTTTTTCCATCCAATTTTATGGCAACCTCTGCAGAGTTAGTCATCAGTTTTGTCTTGATGTCGTTCATTTTTAGACCTACTACCTTACTTTCGTTAGCTAGCGTTTGTACCATAGCTTGTAGTTTGCCTGGGTCTTCCTCCAGCAAAATGAGGTCGTCAGCAAACCTCAGATGGTTCAAGAGGCTGCCATTGATATTGAGGCCATATTCATCCCAGTTTAGTCTTCTGAAGATCTTTTCCAGCACAGCTGTGAATAATTTGGGAGACAGAGGATCACCCTGTCTTACACCTCTGTTGATGGGAAAAAGGTCCCCTTTCGATTCCAGTTTAATGCAGCTCTTGCTTATACTGTATATGTTCTTGAGTATTTCTATGTAGGCATTTTCCACTCCTTGCTCTTTTAAGGCTGACCAAATGCAATTATGGATCAGGCTATCAAACGCTTTGGAATAATCAATAAAAGCTATGTAAATGGGTTTCTGGTATTCATTGCTTTTTTCCAGTATTTGTTTGATAGTATGAATGTGGTCAATGGTGCTATAGTTTTTTCTGAAGCCTGCCTGCTCTACAGGTTGGTTTTCGTCTAAAGTTTTTGTGATTCTTTGTAAAATTACTTTGGCAAACACCTTGTAGACATTTGAAATCAGACTAATTGGTCTGTAGTTATCAATGACTTCCCTAGGCCCTTTTTTATGCAGGAGAATGATGTGGGACTCTCCCCATTGACTTGGTATGGCGCCTGTTTTGAGTATGTCGTTATATATCTTGGTTAAGATTGGAGTAAGTTGTACTGCCATGCCCCTCAACAGCTCGTTTGGTATTTTGTCTGGCCCTGGAGCTCTTTCTAATTTTTGCGAGTGTATGGCTTTTTGTACTTCTGCTGTAAGTATTGGTGGTACTTCATCATATATATAAGGTGGTTTCTCACTGGTTTTTAATTCAAAGTCTTTATGTATATTAGAGTAGAGAGTTCTGTAATATTCTGTAGCTAATTTCTGGATTTCTTTCCGTTTTGTCACTTGATTGGATTTGGTGCTATTAAGTCTAGGAATCCATTCTTTTCCATGGTCCCTTAACTCTTTAAAAGCTTTCTTTGTTCCGCCTGTTCTTTTGATTGTTTCTTCTAATTTTTTCAATCTTTTAAACTTCCTGTCTTTTCTCATGCTTTCTCGAATCTGTTTGCTGAGGTTGGAGATTCTGTCTAGGTTTTCTTTACTTTTGTTTTTATTTGTAATTAGTGATTTTCTTTCTTTTAACAGCTCTATTGTTTTGTCACTTAGTATGTTGTTGTCTTTTTTTGTTATTGTTTTCTTTATTTCTGACAGTTTCTGGTCTAAGTAATCATATTTTTTTCGGACACTCAAGTCAGAGTTGATGATTTCATGCAAAGTCATGAGGTGGGACGATTCAATATTATTCGCGTACTGTTCTGATAGTAAGGTTGTAGAATTTGCTATGAATTTCCTTGAATTTTTTGTTGGATACATCTTTAGGCTTCCCCGAACCATTCGGTGGTTAGTGTTGAAGTTTAGATTCTGTATAACTTGTACGTCATTGAAGTCTTTTGCTCTGTTTGTTAGAATGAAATCTATTTCATTTTTGTATTTGCCATCGGGTGAAATCCAGGTCCATTTGTTTTTATATTTTTTCTTATAGAGTGAGTTGAGCAGTGTGAAATTATTTTGTAATAAAAATTCTATTAGTCTGTGTCCGTTAGCACTTCTCTTTCCATGACAAAACCTTCCTAGAATGTATTCCTCTCCTGCTTCTCTGGAGCCAACCTGGGCGTTGAAATCCCCCATGATTACAATGTTATTTTTGTAATATTTCTTTGTGATGTCAGATAAGTTGTTATAGAAATGTTCAATGTCTTCTTTTACAGCTTGTTCTGTAGGGGCATATACCTGAATGATTGTCCAAACTTTTTTGTAGCATGGTAGTTTCATATTTAGTATAGATATTGTTTCAGAAATCCCTATTAGCTCCAGTATGTTTTGCTTCAGGGTTTTTTTTATGAGGAATCCTACGCCTCTATGGCCTGCTATTTCTCCTTTATGGTATAGGATGTAGTTTTCATACTCTTCGATTTTCTCGTCCAGTCTTCTCATCTCACTTATTCCAAGGATGTCGTATTTTATTTTCTCTAATGACTGTTCTAGTTCCAGCAGACTTTCCTGTGTTCTTAAGGTTCTTGTATTTAGTGTTGCAATATTGATTGTTATGCGTGATTTTGTTGGAGGGTTTTGGTCTAGTTCTCCCGCGGTGACCAACCGTGTTGGGAGACATTTTGTTGGTTGTGGTTTGAATTGTTCTGTTATAATTTGTCCGGTTCTAGATGTTTTTCTGTTGTGTCGGTTTGGTTTGTAAGAAGTTAGTTTTGTTTCTTTTTGGTTTGGGGAAATAATGGCAGTTACAGGTTTTTTGACCCTCTACTGATGAGCCTGCTGAAGTTGTTCTTCCTCGTTCAACATAGTTGAGTATACTGGGTTTTACAATTTCTTTTGATGTCACTTTGGTAGGTTGTGAAATAATATTGCTTTGCGAGTTGACTTTTTTCTGTGTTGATGCGTTGGGTGAGCTTGAGTCTTCTCTTTTTCTTTTGTCACAAACTTTACCTTTGGTTTTCTTTATTATTAATTTGTCGTATCTCAGATAGGCCATGTTTCCCTTCTTTCTTTCTTCTTCCACTTGTGGCTGTAGCTGTTTACGTAACGCTAGCACTTCTTTCGGGTAGTCTTCTTTGATAGTGATGCCGGGGGGTAGATTGATTTTATTTCTTAAGATCACATGTTTCTTCCATATAGATGCAAATGAAACCACAACAGGGCGGTTTTTGTTGTCGGAACGTTGTCCAATCCTAATTACGTTAGTAATTTCATGGCTGTCCAGATGTGTTCCCGATTCGGTTATAGCTTCTTTAATGTGATCTACCAGTTCGGCTTCTGTTTTAGCTAATTCCTGAACTCCGAAGAAAATTAAATTGTGCCCTCCCTTCTCTCTTTCTATGGTATATAATTTTTTCTCCAACGTTGATACTTTATTTTTAAGTTGAGTGTTTTCTTCCATGATCGCTTTCAATTTCTCATCCAAAGCTTCCATAACATTTCTTGTCACTGATGTTGTAATGAGCATAGTTTGTTGTTCCAGCTTTTCGTCTATTTTCGATAATAATATTTCCATACTTTTTTCTATTTTGGTGGTAATTTTGTTCTTGCTATGGTAACACTGAGTTGACTTTGGCGGTAACACTAGAACTTCGCTGTCAGTGATAGTCTGTGGATGATTAGGTTGGCAGTAATGATTGCAATTAACTTTGACAGATTATAACCGATTTTTACAATTTTTAGGTTATGTTGCTTGATGTTATTTGCAATTTTTGGGCAAGATGAACTGTTTTTGCACTTGATCACATTCACTAATCTTATTGTCAGTGTTTTATTATTATGGAATGCGTTTACACTACGCGATTAACCACTTTTTACACTACTTTTTCGAAAATATTCACGGAGGACTTTGACATACGTGTTTACGATATACTAGCCGGAACCGGAATTCAATCAAAACCATTTTCAACATAGCTATTCAGAACCATTCATTTATTTGTATTGTCATAGTCGTTTAACTATTTTCATGGGATATCTATGTCAGTATGAAGTTCCACTTCATCAAATGTCACTTTTTGACTGTGAGTGCTTAAGTCCTCGATAAAAATACCAAAATAACTACATGATTGCCTATAATATTTGAGAAATACGCCCTGATAATAATTGGTCTCGCAATAGTCATTGTCGTCTATATCATATACGTACAGAATGCTTAAGAAATGTAAGCGAGCAGCTCAGAAAATATTACTAAAAGAGATGACAGTTTGGCATAGCAACGTGAATATACCAATGGCTGAACAAATGACGCAACAACAACATGCTGTATAGTCTTTAGTGATGTGTGTAAAAATAATAAACAACATTACTATAAAAAGGCATTATGTCTAAAATCATATCTATACTAAATTCATCAAAAAGTGTTCAGCAATATATGTGTACGCCATAAATCTAATAACCAGAGATGTACGATACAAGGTATTAAACTTAATGTATAATCTATTGATCCAATAAAAAAAACATACCTACTGTTAATGTACTAGTAATGCAATACTTGGCGACAGTTGATATTATAAACATTGTTAAGGTAGGATAATGCATTAATTGTACTAGTAATATTAGCTAAAGTTATAAATAGAATTAAACACTTGTAATGTTCAAAACAAAAAAGGGGGAATACTGTGGGGGTGCGGAGATCAAACTCAGTTCAGTTGGCATTCGAACCTCGTGCGTTTCATTTCTCTCTGTACACACGATTCCCTACAGAGACTTTGAGCTCTGACTATGTTTCGGTGGTTTTTCTCAGAGTACTTAGTCAGCTAAAAAATACCGGCCTCATTTAATTTAAATAAACGAAGAATTAACGCGTATAAGTGTTATTTGTAAAATAAACACCATTTATAAATAAATTGTCGAAGTAAATTAATTGGTTACGATTCACAACAATTTAGCCGTTAGACCCAAAATGAATAACAAACTCGTACTTACCCCACTTGAAAGAATGCACCAGCCCGACGAGCAGTGCTAGCAGCGTCAACACACGCGTGCAGTGCATCTTCTCTTCACACAAACTCGTTTCTGCAGATGAGACGTTCACTCTCGGCGACCACTCGGATACTACTACTCTGCTTATCACTAGTTTCGCACAAAAATAGATATTACTGTATTTTTTAGAGTTCCGTAGCCAAATAGCAAAAAATGGAACCCTTATGGATTCGTCATGTCTGTGTCTGTCTGTCTGCCTGTCCGTCCGTATGTCACAGCCACCTTTTTCCGAAACTATAAGAATTATACTGCTGAAACATGGTAAGTAGATGTATTCTATGAACCGCATTAAGATTTTCACAAAAAAAAAAAAATAGAAAAAAAAACAAGAAATTTTGGGGGTTCCTCATACTTAGAACTGAAACTCGAAATTTGTTTTTCTCCAAACCTGAACATGAGGGTATCTATGGATAGGTCTTTAAAACTTATATTGAGGTTTCATCATTTTTTTCTAAACTAAATAGTTTGCCCCTGTAACTTTTTAAATAAGAGAATGATAAAACTAAAAAATATATATATGATGTACATTACCATGCAAACCTCCACCGAAAATTGGTTTGAACGAGATCTAGTAAATATATTTTTTTTAATACGTCATAAATCGTAAACCGCAATTTACCTTTCATTCAATCAAATCAAATATAAAAAAAAACATAAACATAAACGTTATTATATAAACCGTGAACCATTTATTATAGGTAAATTTGTACGGAACCGCGAGTTCGACTCGCACTTGGTCGGTTTTTTAGCAATGTGTGTTATCAATCATTTACTTCCCGTGTCCTTGGTGTCGCCAAGACTCGTGTATGTAGCAGACTTGGGAATTGATTTAATTATATGAATAAGTAGTAGATACTAAGTTTCGTTTTCGTTAGGTTTCATCATGTTAAGTCATGAAGATGCTAGCGTAAGTTTAAGGCCCTTGCTCCCAATTGGTGCCATAAAACATTGACTCCCCGGTAATGGCTCGGTTATAACAGTTGTGTTGATAACCTCGGCCTCCTCTGTACTGGTCACGCTGAGGTCTCCTCCCTGAGTTGTATCGATAGTTGGAATTGTACATACCTATCACGTCCCCAGAAGCAGGTTGAACTTCTTCATCCTGCGCCGCTTGGACTGCTTCTGTTATGGAATTATAATTTCGCGCAGCGATTATTGTACTTAACCGACGGTCTCGTAACCCGTCGGCAAACCTTTTTATTGCTAGTTTCTCATTTAGAGGCCGCAAAACGTTAAAACTGTTTAGGTTCCCGTCTGCCTGCGAGACAGTCAGGTCTACAAACAAATCAGAAATTTCCTTTCCAAAGTCTTGAATAGATTTATTATCCTGTTGAGCATGTTGTAGCTTTGTTTGTAAAGCCAAATAACTTTTTCGGGGTAATAATAGTCGCCGCATATCCTTTACAAGCTCGTCGACAGTATCATATTTTGGTTGTAATTTTAGTTTTGCCTGCTGCGATAATCGACTTTTTAATATGAACATAATCAATTTATTTTTACATTCTGGTTTTGTTAACACGGAATCATAATATTCTATAGACTCAATTAACTGCTTTGTATTTTTATCTTCATCTGTTATGACAGGGAATAGACTTAAAGCTATTTTTAAATCAAAAGTATCTCCCGCCATTATTTGGGATTCTAGCAAAGTTTCCTCAGTCCCAGATTGATCAGCACACAAAGAAAGAACTTCCGTAAATATATTATCGAATTCCCCACAAATTTTGTTTATTAAGGAAATCTCTTCTTTTGTGTACTTACTTACGATTTATATATCTTTAAATACTTATTATATTTAACTAACACTAGATTCGCTTCATTCCTTTTTATCTCTATTGCTTTACCAATTCTACGACTGGGACCGATTTTAATAAGGTACTTTCTTATACTTTTTAGTTCATTTAAAATTATTGCCAATTCCTCTGGCATAACACATAGCTATTCAATATATTAGCCTTAGTCATTATAATAATGTATTAATATTCATAGACATATAGATATTATTAGTACAAAATGTGTAGTTATAACGTATCTAAAAGTAAGTGTTAATGCATATTATTTTATGCGCATAGCAACATGAAGCATGACTAAATAGACACTATAGTATTGATTGCTGAGCTTTCTTTTACATACGATTACGATATTGGAGACTTACGATTTACGCACTGTTTATTCGCACTACGTTACGCACTGGAATATAGGTATGTTATCTTTGAACTACGCACTAATCACTTCACCAACACTAACACTGCACCTCAGACTACACTGACCGGTTTGATCTCGTGTCTCCGCAGGATACTCGCGTACCGCATCAGCCTCATCTCGTCCAATCTCCTTCGTATCTGTTTATCATGGCACTTTTTTGCCAACTTATATAAAATTATTACAATTCCAGCCACTAATGTGCTACATAATGATAATGAGCAAAATATTTGTAGTTTCGTGCTGCTGAACTTGTTGAGTACTAGCCGTGTTTTGGCCTCCGCTCTGTGCGATCACAACTTCTTCTTTTGTGTGGGTGCCTCCCATTTTTGTGGATCAATTATACTTTCAGGAACGGGTCTCTGATATAATTGATGCGTCAGTAGCACACTGTGTCTTGGTTCTGAGTAATAACACATCTTGATAAAATTTATTTCGCACTTATTACATTGAAAAGTCACTGTTCTCAATAGATGTTTACATAACTTAGTCCTTATTGGTACGCGGGAATGCACTCGACCAGAGTTCGGGTATCACGGTCGCCATGTAAGGATTGGCGATAGGATAGAAATGAATCGAATGAATGCTGTGGTAAGACTGTCCGTTTATTGGGATAACATATCATTATATATGCGATTACAATGGTCTTAAAGTACTTAGATATACTACCACTACATATCGTACCCAATAAAAAACAGCTTGCCCGTATACCTCCTTCTCCCTATATAGCAACTAACGAGAAATCATTCGTGTACATAGAGGCTGAATGCCCGAAGTACAGTAACATACATCTCTGTGAAAAGAAGACGAGTCACCAAATTAGGACAAAACCAGATTGTATCCAGAAACTCATCACCAACCAGGATCTAGAAGACACCTGCCACTTCGTCAAGATTTCACTTTCCAAAGAAGCAATGGAGAAACTGGATGACCAGCATTACGTACTGTCACTACCTCAACCAACTAAAGTACAATTAGCATGTGGAAGAAAAGAGTTCAACACTCTACAAAGCAGCTACCTCGTCACCATTCCAGTGGACTGCTACCTGCAAATATCAGAATTCACCATCATCAACGACAACAACGAGATTGAAGGCCAGCCGCTCAAGTTATCAAAGATCCCATACAACGAGATAAATCAGACCAACATTCCCACTCATCATCATTGGCTTCAATTCAGTCAACTTAGAAGAGCTTCACAGCATCCAGAGAAAAGCAGTGATGGAAAGTCCTCTGAAGATTGACAATACTCATTCGGTTGTTCTATACCATACAACAATACCATTCTATATCTTCGCAATATGCGTACTCGCACTTATCATCTTAGCGATAAGCCGCAGATATAGATGCGGGAATCTCAGAGCGGACAGCAAAGAAAAACCACAAACTGTTAAGATACATACGTACGAAGAGGTAACCAGGGACTCCAAGAAACGAGATGAACATCCAGCAACATTTTCTCTCAACATGATCAAATAGTTGCTGATCTTCGGAGGGAGGTGTTACATACGGATCCCTAATGGATATCGCCGACCTAGCATTTCATTCGATTGACGTCGGACACATGAAAACTGCATCGTCGACACCTGGGCCAGCCACGAACCGCCGACGCAGCAAAACGGCATATTAGCAATAAGTTATTTTTAATAAGTTTTTGGTCATTCCAAATTCTAGCATCGAATAGGTTTCACTAAAATTAATTGTAATTTCTTTGTTCTAAAATAAATTAGTTTAAAGTACTTTGGTTTTTTTCGAGCCAACGCCTGCAGTCTATGTAATTCGCGTCATAACAATACCTCATTTATCATTGGTTAAGGTCATGGAGTCAATACTCGTATCAAGTGAATTAAATAGTTTTACTTTTAGCATTCAGCATTCCTATCAATCAAAATCAATCAGCAAAAGACGTACGGTAACAAAACGTACACGTAAGTATTTTTAAAAGTAGATAAAGTAAAAAAGTCCCTAACATTAGTATTTTGTTTTAAGAGCCATTTATAAGATATTAAAAAAAAAAACTGAAAAAGTGTTTAAATTACAATTAGAAGATAAAATAATATCAATATCAATTGACAGATTAAAACCCGCTTACATATTGAAAGAAAGCGAATCTGCACAAGCGAATAAAGATAAGAAAACGACGCGTAGTGGTAGAATTAGCAAGACTCCGGTAAGATTCTTGTAAAAGTAAAAATGTAAAATTAGCCATACTTTAAGTAAGTAATAAAATGTAAAATTCATGATATATGATGCAATTAAAAGTTATTGTTACAAGTACATTTTTATATTTTTATAAGTTTCTGTATAGCCACTCAGAATAATATTTTCAGTATAATGTGACAGTTAAAATAGCACCACAGTCTATGAAATATGAAAGGTAATTTATGAATTAATAGTAGGCAAGTAAAGATAAAAATTACAAAGCAAAGTTTTCAGTAGAACGTAATTTATGCTGGTAGAAAAGTATTATAGCAATAGACACTCATGTTTATTTTTCGAAGATTTCAGTATCTCATTCGGTCGTTTCGTCATTTTTATTCGGACAAAAGTAGTCGGAAAGTTAGTATTTTAGGCAGTAGATTTAATATTTTGAGTAAGGACAATTCTTCTTTTTTTTGTCGGAGCTTTTATTACTACCCCTTTTATAATATTTGAAAAACTCACATTAGCAGATGTACAGCAGTCGCACACGTGAACATTCTGGAAAGGTGACGTCACGAAGCACGCGGCGCCAGCGCCTGGCGACCCAGAGAGTCGTATTGCAGACAGTTCCTGCACGTGATGCGCTCAGAACACGTTGCTGATGATGGATGGAGAGACAGCCACAAATCCCATGCGTGAGATGTTGATGCAGTACAGAGGTCTTATGATGACCTGGTGATGCGGGCTCACACTCGAAAGTGGAGGCTGACCGTCGACCACGTGGTAGCAGATGTGTTCGGGGGTGATGCGGGCTCACGCTACACAGCGGAGGCTTATCGTCGATCACAGCAGCGGCAGCGCGGACTTAGGCGTTTTTAGCGAGCCTAAGACCACGACACAAAGGACTTTCGACCACGGAGCAAACAACAATGGTGCAGACACGTGGAAATATTCGCGACGCCTACACCTATTGGATCCCAGTACTTAACGATTTTCCTGGGATCCCACTTCTGACACCAAGTTCTTAGGATGGCAATCCGTGGGTCCTTTAAAAAAAAACACTTATTGCTGCTAAAAGAATATTTAATTAACAAAGGTTACACACTAGGACACACTGGTTACACAACTGAACTCTCGACACGAAATGTACAATATGTATTGCGAAAATGGCTATGACTGTCTGTCTGAGCACATGGAAATGCCCTTTTTATAATATTGGTAACAATATGGAAGCGGCGGGGTTTTTATCTTAGTCAGCATTTGATGCGTTAAAAAGTCCGTTTATAACAGCACGGATCGACTCGTGAGATACAGAATGTTCGGCGGCTATCTCTCTCAAACTTGAATGAGGATTTTCAGTCACTATTTCCTTCACTTTTGGCGATGTTAACTTCAATTGCAGATGTTGATAGCCTACCAGAGCGAGGCAAATCTTCCATCACATCTCGACCACTTTTGAATGCTTTGTACCACTCATAAGAACAAGTTTTTGATAAATTCGATTCACCGTAAGCCTTCTGTAACATTTACAGTGACTCCGAACACGAAATTCTATCCACTATGAAATTCGCAATACACACTAGATATGATATAACTAAAAACAGCACTGTATTTAATATAAATAACAGATGCAACTCAAACTCCGCGCCAAAATGGAAAACAGTTGTGCCAATCTAGCAACAACAAAAAAATCTAAAATTTGAATTTGGAACCATAAACAAATCATCCATTCCCGATACTTTTTTGACTGAATGTATATATAGATAGGGTACTGTTAATATACGAACATTCACAAAATACGGTTTACAGCTTTCCGTGCTTTGAATGCCGCATATTGACCTAACACACCTTTTTTGAGCCCTAAATACCGTGTCCATATTTGTGGAATTACCCCAATATATTGTTACGCCATATCTCCGAGAAAATAACGAGTAGCACGTAATAATTAAAACGCATTGCTGTTCGAAAGATCTAGAATAGTTGTGCGTAGCCAGGCTTAGAAAAATCTCGAAACATCCACAAAGCAAGTACCACTAGTAGTTAGGTATTTATCTACCGATAAGGGAAATGGTACTTTCCGACTTTAACAATAGAGTCGAAATTCGCATGAAAGTGACTCTTATTACCACGAGCAATAAAAATGATTTATGACTTCGAGAAGCGATTCAATTGTTCTGGATGTCAGTATCTAGAATTTTCTTGGCTCCGCATATAAATACGAGCCCCCGGCCGGAAGCGAGTCAGTTGTGATTTCGACTGCGATCAAGAGCGAACTACCCAAGTACTTGAAGTGATTTTATCTAACGACCTAAGCGATAGTGTAACGGTACTCTAGTGTTAATTGCGATTCGGATTATTGTTGACTGGACTGTTTTATTATTGTTTGTGGTGAATAAAGTTGTCTCTTAGTAAATCGGCATTTGATTACCCACGTACGTAACAATATGATACCGTATTGTAACGTACCTAACTGTGACATACGCATGATACGCTGTAATTTTAACCGTCACTAAACGTTCAAACAATAGATTTTTCAAACAATAATCTGACAGAGATACCAATGGAATTCCTCGAGGCGAATATAAGTTTATATTTATCTAATAACCGATTTCAATGTGCCTGTTGGAATTCTGAAGACCTGTCTTATTTGAAATCGAGAAAAAATGTTCTTGATCTTGGTTTCGTGAAGTGCGGAGACAAATGTCTCTCAGCAATGGAGCCTTTGGATCTGTGTGATAACTGGAAGGCTGCTGCAGTCGCGTGCGGCACCTTCGTAGTCCTTGTTCTAATCGTGGCTATTCTTGCTATGATCATATACAAAAATTTGCATGGAATTTTATTGTTTATTATCAACCGTGGGTTGTGTCCATGTTGCTTTGTCAACTCAGTTCTACCGTAAAAAGTTGTGAGATCAATGTAATATCAAGTCGGTTATTTATTCAGTCCGTTCTTAAGGGACCTTGATGACCTAGATTGACTTGGTATTCGCATGTATATCACAAGTAATACGTATTAGGTATATTAAATTGGATTGTTTAGTCCGATTGCCAAGTCAATCTAGGTCGTTGGCCGTGCGCCCTAATAGACCAGGCGATGGAAGCAGTTGAGTGTGCAAAATGTGAAGACCACATTCTGTGAATAGTTTTAGACTCAGAAAAGCATGCAGATAATGAGGACAATGCGCCGGCATGCCGCCGCCGCCAACCAATCACACGCCGCCGCCTCCACCGACCAATCATACGCCGCCGCCGCCGCCCACCAATCACACGCCGCCGCCGCCATCTTGATCCGGCGCGGGTCACGTGACTAGATGTGTTACAATCTAATCGAATTTGTGATTCCAGTCGATGCCACCTCGAGTCCGAGAGTCCTCTAGCCTACTTCAAGGCTAGAGTGAATAGGCTCTTAATAAACTAGTGCGCCTCACCGTCAACGATTGCATCATTGCTTACCATCAGGCGGGATCGCAGTCAAGTACCTACTAGTTTATAACAGATAAAAAAAAAAGATTCGGAATTTTTGTGGACCAGTTCATATCAGCCATACGTATGTCACGGGGTCTAGGGTTATTGGGTTCGACTTCTTTACACGGGTAGTGGTATTGGATTTCTATTTGGAACTTTTAATTAGCAACTAGCGTCTAGATTTGTGCAATAAGGGTTAACCCTTATGACAAAGAACTACACCTAACTGCATAATGCTTCGTAGAACTAAGTGTCATACTATTCAAATACTGCCTTAGTAAAAATCAGAAACATCTTTCATCTTCCACTAACACGATGCTACGCTTCAAATCCCATCCAGTACCAGAAATTGTTCAGAAATATAGTATGGACAAGCGCTCCGGAGAAATAAAGAAGCTAAACAATGGTCATAACTTTTACATGGCAATTACTGAAGAAAATAAAAACTTGAAACTTGTCTTTAAAGCACCCATCGTGGACAGTTATACGGATTTCATTCAAGAAACCATTGACATACTTAACATTTACGAAGACACCGCATTTAAAAACGTTTTCTGAATTCTAGATAAAGAAAGGAGAAACTAACACTACAAAGGATGCAAAGTTTCTGAACTGATGGAAAATCGTGACACAAAGAGTTTTCTGACGCGGGCATTAAAAACGATCAGAAGGAAACCTGTTGCTTCTACAAAAGCGAACATTAATGCAGTGGCGGACATGTTGAGAGATGAATCATACGACCGTAGTGTTAAAGAATTACTGGAATATATTAACTCTTTGTATACTAATTCTAAAAAGAAGTTTCACAGAGTTTTATGTAGGTAACCTAAACCATTATAGGAAGACGAAACCTACGACTCACAATGACTTAGTACAGGTCATACGAAATGACGTCCGAACTATTTTATTCAATCATTACACTGAACTTGACGCACATACGAGAAGAGAATTAAATGAAAGAATAGAAAGGTTTTGGGAAAAATTAAAAGCAGTCCCGACGACGCTGAATTAAACGATATTGATTAAGATCCAATTCGAGGGCCTGTTAATTCATTAAACCCCAAGCGAACGCCGGCGTTCGCGCACCTGTTGTCTTTCTATTGTGTCTTTAATTTACACGATTGAAAGGTAACAAAATTTTGACATCTCTCAAAATGTAATGAATGATTATAAATTGAACTTTTAAAAATATTCACAAACAAATTTAAAAAACAAGAGTGAAAGAATTATTATACGAATGCTTACGAGATAAAGATTTCGAAGAAGATGTGAAAAGTTTCGTATCTGGGGAACAAACGACAGATTACAGTGAAGAACTGTCATCATGACAGTCGTTTGACAGCAGTTCGAACTCCATCAAACTCTCTCAGGAACGACATGAAGAGTACAGCAAACAGCAATGTGTATGTACACAGAAGAAATATCTTACAAAGCGAGAACTAAGAAAAAACTGAAATTACAGGATGGCATAAATCTCAGAGGCGACCAGCGACCACACGGAGATACAATTTAAAAAATGTATTGTCAGACAAGACGAACGAAGTTGAATTACTGAGAATGAATTTTGATATGGATGATACAAAACAAGACATTTCTTCTGATTTGCACCACGACACAGAGAGTGGCCTGATGCTAGAACCAAAACACAAACCGAGGGCAAGACCACTCTCCGACCAGCTACGGGGGCAAACCAAGCCAGACCAGACCAGGTCTAAGAGCAGACATAACGCGCAAATCCTGCACGACACAGTCATTGATGTTCAGTTAGCTAATACAGACTTGTTGGAATCTTCGAGTATGTTTGCACCAGTCGGGATTGAAAGTCGGGAGTCGGAAAAGTAAGACTTTGAATGATTCATTTAAATGTCAGCACCAAAACATAATCAATGTTATTCGACAGCAAGTGGTTGAGTGATTGGCTTTTTTTATTATTGATAGGCTTGCGTTTGACCACCATTTCACCTGATGGTAAGCAATGATGCGGCTCATGTGATTGACGATGAAGCGCGCTTGCCTAGAAGCAATCTCTTCAGTGTTGACTTAAAGACCCCCAACACTGCGCTGTATATAGTGGGTTCCGTTCCCTTATGAAACAAATATAATTTATCGACGGCGAAGTGCCAATAAGTCCTAACTATCGAATTAAAAATGTTCTGTCCCAAAAATGTTTGAAGGTAATACTATAAATTGACCCGTTGGTTTAGTTAGGAAGTGTTTCCAGAATTATCTTGATGCAGTTGCAACTAAATATCTGCTTCGGAGATTTCACTAAAACATGCGGAAACACACGTTTAAATTATAAGCGCTAAAAAGTAATTTTCTCGAAAAGTGTCAGATAAAAGGTATTGGTACTTCACCGTCGATATGGCCTACAGATTCTTTTATTAGGTCTATTTGTTCTAGGTCCGGGTAGCTTTCTTTATTAAGTATGTATTATTTATAAATAAAAATAATATTGTCATATAATGATGAGCATTACTAACGACATCATTTGTCGTGTTGTTGATCGTATCCCATTCTGGTAGTCATCTTTTCACGATAATTATGTTCTTCATTTTTTAATTTATTATTTACTAGCTGTGCCCGCGACGTCGTTCGCGTGGATGTCGGAACTTAACAATGTATTTTTTAGTGCGAAGCGCTGTTGGAAGCACTGTGACCAGATTCAGTATTTTAATACTTTTTGAGTATATTTTAGTAAGTTTTCCGAGAGTTAGTATTTATCTGGTCACACTGGTTGGAGGATACCGATACAAATATAATTTATTTATTCTAGTGCTTCTTTATGAAAAACATTAGCTGTGGAACCATCTGGAGCGTAAACAAAAAGATTATTGGGGTTGTTTACGCGTGAAAAAGCTACCATGGGAAAAGCATCCAATATTTAGGTCCACCCCCGCAGCGGATGTCTGGCCCTGAGCTTTATTAATCGTCATGGCATAACAGAGACTGACTGGGAATTGCAATTGCAATTGTTTGAAAGAGAAAGGAAAGTTGTTAGGAATTAGCCTCACTTCACGATCTTCTGGTTCTTGGGACCTACTTAGTCTCACCCTTTTCGCATCTCGGCTACGCTGCAAAAGGTTTGGTATTTTTCTAGAAGGCATTTAAAAAAGACTGAACCAAACTAATAAAATATTGAACCAAATAACTCAACAATTCACAACAACACAAACTTTCACAATGAGAATTAAGTTGAAGACCAACAAAATATTAAACTAAGAAGTAAGTAAATCTAGGTACTTGACTCAAATTGCAATTGCCAAGATACAATTTACTTTGCACTTCAATATTTAGACCGAATCCAACCAAACCTTTTAATCTAGTAAAACAAATAAACGAACGATTTACGATGTTATCAAATCAAGACCTTATAAAGGGCAAACCTTTTCAAAGACAGAACTGCAAAGACACCTACAAATTAATCCCAAAGATGCTAGCAGACATGGGCGACGGTCATTCTCTCAAGGAAAATGACGTCACACGCTAATGCCATATATCGAATATCTATATTCAATACTGCACGCAATTGATCTCTAGGTATAGCCTAATCTAAGTTTAATAGATGGCGCTGTTTCAATATTTTACTTCGGAAAGACTATTATAATTTATTAATAATTTACATTTTTTTTATTATAAGGTATGAACTGATTACGATGAAACAAAAATCTAATATTACAACAGTTTACGCACAATTTATTGTTTTTCATAAAAGTTACGTGAATTAATTTTCATTACCAAGTGCACATAACCCTAATTTTACTTCTGGAAAATTTTAAATTCAAATATCTTTTGATAGACTGAACCGGTTGCAATGAAACAAAAACTAAATGTTACTTCAAGTTACGCTCAATCCTTGTGTATTATCCCAACGAGGGATTGCTAGTGTAACAGCCTGGCTCGAAGACAGCCTTTTATCCATAAACACAAGTAAAACTAAATACCTGTGCTTTAGTATGTCAAGGTCAGGTAACCCCAACTCAGACTTTGAGGTGCCCATCCACTCCACACGTTCCCGTGTAATAGAGGCTCATGTATCAGCGCTACGTGTGCTTGCCCTAGGTTTGAAAGAGTGAACAACATAAAATACCTCGGTGTTACCATCGATGAAAACTTGAAGTGGAGTCAACATATTTCAGTTACAGCAAAAAAAAACACGCAAACTAATCTTCATTTTCAAAACCCTGAGACATGTCGCCAACAAGAAACTCCTAATACAAACATATAAAGCACTGTGTCACTGCGTCTTGGGCTATGGTATTTGCGCGTGGGGAGGCCCCGGCAAATCTCATATGATGGAAGTAGAGCGATCGCAGCGTGCAGTTCTGAAGGTATTACTCTCACTTAGCTTCAGAACTCCTACCAGTTTAGTGTATGAGCAAGCACGTGTGCTGAGCGTTAGAAAAATATTTATATACGAGTGCCTACGGAGATATCATCGACTTACGGTCCCCTACTTGGCTATTCATAATAAAAGATCAGACAGATTTCCTGTTCCTCGAGTAAGGAGCCAATTTGCCCGAAAGCACTAAATGAGCCTAGCGCCTCGCCTCTACTCCAAAATTAGCCAGTACAAGCCAGTCAAGCATGTGAGTAATTTCCAGATAAAAAAGGAAATATTACTTTGGCTGGAAAGGTATAGCTACGATGAAACTGAAACCCTAATCAGTAATCTAACCTAGTGACTGACACGACTATTACCTACATATACACACCAACATACATACCTACATCTCACTAAACACACATAACACCATCGCTATTCCTTAAAAGATATGATTTAAACATTTGTATTGACATTTGGTGATTACCGTATTTTTGTTGTTATTATTATTTTTCCATATTTTTTTTTTTATTATTATTTATTTTTTTCCCCAATTATTTTTTTGTGTAATTATTTTTTAATATTGCTTCTGTAATTAATATTTTTTTTTTCTCCTCTGTAAATTATTGTTTTTGAGGCACAGTTTACACCTATCGGATCACTGTAATCGGGGATACCTCAACCCCTGTCACACAGGTTGTCCTAGTTCAGGGGTTGAGACCACATTGAGGTAAAGTTTTTGAAAATTTGGAAATAAACAAATTATTATTATTATCTACATTGCTTTCGTACATTTTACGTGATGCCCGAACAAATAAACAGACAAACCGACAAACAGACAAAAATTCGAAAAATGCTGGAAATGGGTTCTATTGGTTGTTCTTTAACACCCTAGCCACTTTTCTACAGTTTTATTATATGTATAGATATGAGAAACATTAAACACTGTTCCAGATATAACCAATCTTTGCATCAGAGGTCAGCTGCAGCTGTTATGAGGCGAACTAAAACAGTGAAAAAACCTCAAAACCCTAAAATGATGATGATGATGAACAGTAATAAATACTTCTTGTGACGTACCTATAATGTGTTTTGTTTTCTCCTTACACATCACCTTAGGGCCGGCGCCCACTGCCGGCATGGCGCGGCATAGCACGGCAAAGGATTTAATTACTAATCAAGTTATTTTGAATCTTATTTCAATGATTCTAGAATTCATGTTACTTTATTTCCATACCACGATGCCAAGACGCGAAGAATTATGATTGCTAAGTTAGTTGAAATACGGTTGTTCTGTAGTCTGTTGTTCAATTTGGAACCGTGCACCAGCTTCTGACGTTTTATAAGTGCCCATGTAGGCCTATGTGAAATAAAATATTTTGACTTTGACTTTGACTTTGTTGAAACTTGCGAAGCGGTCATTTCGGTTAATGAGGTCCGGTCGATGCGCGGGGGCAAGGGAAGAAAAAGACGCACTTGCGCGCGCGTTTTTTTGTCTCTCACACTGACCGAGCACGCCAAAAGATTAGTAAAACTGATTGACTCCGGCAGGAGTGGCTGGGCTTTCAATACGATGCCACAGCATTCCGCGAGATGCCGTAGCGCGACCTGCCGTGCCATGCCGGCAGTGAGCGCCGACCCTTATTATTTTAGATTTACAGTCAATGACCGGCAAAAGCCGCGCTATTGCGAAATATATCTTTCGAAACATATATTTCGATTTACATCTAATCCATTTTCATGAATAAGTCTATCAAATCGTGTAAATCACATCAAAATCTGTCACGAAGTACAGACGTGACTTTGTTTTATACTATATATTATTGAACAGTGCACTATTTTGACTTAAAATACCAAGGACACCTATCCACTCATTAGGCAATCGCTCTTGCGAGTTTTTATGTTACCTATTGTGAGAGTCATGTTTTGACATAACGCTATTTGCACATTGCTCATTTTCTAGGAGTAGACACTCCTAGAAAATCTTCTTCTCGATACTTGTTACGTTACGAGTCTCACTATAAAGAACCAGTTAATGAGTCAAGAAGAATATTACCACCCTCAGCCAACATTGGATCAGCTGAGCAATATATGGAGGACAAAAACTCAAAAAATAGGTCTTCAGCAAGACGTTCCGGCAACGATACTAAAGCTTTTGACGATTGTCATCAAAAGAATCAGCGCTTTAGAAAACGACTCGAAAGATTTGAAGCAAATCCGTGATATAACAAGTAAAGCAAACAGGAATAATACCTACTAATGTGGTTAGACTAATAATATTACTAATCAAAGAAAAGATATGACAGAATAAAAAATTGAAAGATTGATTGATTGATTGCCATGAATTGGAAATAAAGGACGTTATAAAAGAAAATATTACAAAAAGTCATGCAACTAACACTGAAACTACAGTAAATCATAACTCATATTTTAAACCAAACACGATAAGTAGCGATGCAACCAATGCAACAGTTGTTGAAGACACAACTAAATCTCAAGTTACAAACAGCGCTAAAGAAGTAACTACAGATACAGTGACAGCTACTGATAGTAAAGTTGAAGACATTATTAACGTCATGACATTTGTAAGTGATGTCACTGCTCCCTCCCGTGAGACAATGGGTTATTCTAAACCAGCGTACTATGATAACCCTGTTTGTCAGATTGATCCGTTTGAGCACATGAATGATGGTCTTGACGCGGTTTCAATGAGTCAAAATTATTAAAATTGCTGAAACACAATTGAATTGCAGTTAATAACAGATATTAAAGTAAATGTACGTGTAATGTAGTAAAGTAATGACTTAACTGTGTCCTTATTAAAAAAAAAAAACTTTCTCCTTTAAGTCCTTGTCACACCTAGGTTGCGTCATTGGGCATGTCATGATCATGACGCTAAGTCTCCTCTTTGAGAACCGGCTCGAAAGACGTCACAGCGTCCTCACATTCCGCAGGTCCTCATCGGACATGGTAAATTCGGGAGGTTCCTGCACTGAATTCGTATGGAAGAAACGCTTGAGTGTCACCATTTTAGGAAACGCCCGGAGGACACAGCGGAGCATACAGTGTAGGTGTGCCGCTTGGGTGGAGCATCACCGTGTCCTCGTGAGGGCGACCGGGGCGTCCACAAACTCTCGCGCTGGGAACTGATTCAGGCCACGGTCAGGAGCTGGGAGAAATGGCAGGCGGTCGCCTCCTTCTACAAAGGAGGAGGCTGCACGTGGAGGGGACGGACTTAGGAGCCCTAGCTCCCAAGATCCCAACCCCAAATTCAAGCTACTGTAGCAATGTGGTGCTCATCATCCGGCCGTCTGGTAACCGTCCACACCGAACCCGAGTCGTCGACGGCATGCCGAGTTCCACGCGCACCTCAACGAGATGTCAGCAAAACTGTAGGGGCCCAGTAGGGTCGAAGACTACTGGGGTCATGGGTTCGCTTCAGTAAGGAAAACCTGGGGTCTGGACCTAGCAAGGCGAAGAAGGCACGTAGGAGTGGGTTTTAGTCAGTTAAAGTCTGACGGGAGTCTAGAGCGGGAGAATGCACTGAATGATTTCCTACCTACAAAAATACCAGATTGTGTCATGGTTCTGAAAACGACATACAAATAATATACATATAGTATAATAGCAATTCGATCGAAAAATATTTAAGTCAGAATCGTAACTTTCAGATGAAAATCAGTAATGATTGTGTTGGAGAGCGAGGCGCGTGGAGTAGTCAGTGATGTTGCCCAGAAAATTTTTGCACCGGTGGAAAGCTGCTTTATTCCTGAGTGACATAGGCTATATTTTATGTCTACAGGCGAAGCCGGGGACAAAAGCTAGTAAGCTATATTTTACACCAAAATACTAACACACGAATACTGTAGGTGGTGTGGCAATATTAAAGACATTGAAATATTATTTTCTATAAAGACCGTCAAGTTATAAATCTTGTAGTAATATAAGTTATGAACGCTAAAAAAAATAAAATTAAAAATAAAATTGTGTATTCGGTCTCAAACGGTTACATTACAAATGTGAATGAAACAGCCCCAGTAAGTTATTAATAATATTGGTCTTGGGGTTAAAAAAAAAATTGTTTTAGTGAAGCCTCCTCAAACAGGTAAGCAGTACCTATGTGATTACTAACTGCGCGAGAGCGATATAACTGATAATGAGTGTCTTCCAAGGCATCACGTGTCTTAGATATTTTAAAATCCATATCAATTTTCGAACACGCGACATAATAACCTCGACATGCGAGTGCCACGTTAAACACTCGTCGAATATGACTCCCAAATATCTAGTAGACGTTAACTGTTTGATGGGTTTGCAGTCACAATCCTGTCCTGACCCAAGCTGTTTGCACATGTATGGATACGAATATTAAAATTCGTATCCGTAGATGTACTAGTCAAATAGATTTCTTTAGAATAGATTTCTTTTAAATAGCATTATTCACCTCCAAAGATCTACTTTTCCTTCTAAATGACCAAGTCAGCCACAATTAACAAGCAATTGAATGATACTGTACGGTCTACGTACATTGCTCTTATTTTTGCACGACAATGTGAATCAATACGTTCGCGTATCACCATAAATATTGCTACTCATACTTAGTGTGCAACTTATCAACACGTGAAACATACGTACATGTGAGAATCATCACTCTACGTTGCACGACACTAGTTATAAATAAAATTTGATTTTTACTATGCGAAGTATTTTACATGTTGGTCACACTTGCTACCTAACACCTATCTAAACATAGGTACAAACAATTATAGTGCACAGTTCAGGAACTACTCTCACTCTGGCCCGAACAGATATTATCTTAGCCACGAGTTATCTTTTAAGCCAGTAAGCCACTTTCTGAGTGGAAATAAAAGAAAACACTCCGTGTTGGAGTCCCTGCAATTCCGAGCTCGTTTCGCTCGCTCTTGGATTAAGAATAATGATTAGTTGCGCTATAAAAGAGACGATTTAGTTTATAAGAATCCATCTCATTTTCTGTGTGGCTTGACTTATAAATTCCTCGTTATTTAATTATGATTCTTTCATATTGATCAGAATTTTAGGTAAGTTTTTTCGAGTGAATTATAATGGTTGTTACAATTATACGCAATATTTTTAATTCATCCATCCATCACAATATCTAGTTGTGATGTAAATTTGAAGTAGTTTTTATGTCTCAAGTGTCTATCTAACCAAAACTGAAAATTAAACTAGAAGGTTTAATATAAAAATGCACGTAAGTATTATTTAATCATGATGTTTATTTAAAAATCTTATTTGAGAAAATACAAAAGCAAAAATATTAGTAGAGACTGTAGACTGATGCCTAAAGATAAAATAATGAATACAGAGCGAAATAGAAGCACGAGCACTCGACCGTGTGACGAGCAATCATTTGCACGGCGATCTGTTTGCGCGTCTCCCTCAGGACGAGAACTGTGAGCGTGACGCCCTGGCGACACTTGCTCCTCAGTCGGTCAGCCACCTGACGATATCTGCTTTACAGGTCACAGCTCGGACTAGTACACAGACTTAAGCCGACGTACATTATTTAAGGAAAAACAAACAGTAGCACAATAAGATAATAGTCAAAATATCTTAAATAATTATTACATTATAAAACAATTATGTTCTAGCCACTAAGTTCTCCACAGATTAAAATTCCAAGTATTTAAAACTAGCTAGTACAAAGATACAGAACTTATACAAAACTGCTCATTGTTCTGGAACTAATCTCTGAATTTTAAAATATAAATAAAAAAATAAACAATTCATGTGCGTACATCATTAAAGCCCACGTTATTACATATAGATACGCGGATCCTTTAGGGTTGCTTGGGTTTGCTTCCTAAATGCCTTTTTACTAAGAAGACGAATGTGGATTGAAACGAACTCATTCTTATATGTATCAAACATACGATGAAGTGGTGAAAGCGAGCCAGCGTTGTATTTACAGAGGCTAGTAGCAAACAGACGTCGAGTGCGTACCTCGCGTACATGAGCTGTTCGTGGAACCAGCGAACACACTCTTAGGAGTCTGGACAATCAAGATGATGGCGGCTCACGTACAACAGAGATAAAACTTCTAGGAGTTTCCATTTCGGCTTTAAGGTAAAAAATCATACTTTTTTAGAAGCAAGTTTTTTTCCGGTAACATCTAAAATAGATATCGCGAAGGTATTTACGTCGTGCTAGTTCATTATATTTGACGTAGTCTCGGGTTCCACGTAGGTACTGCACACTCTAACGGTGCACTCATTATTGAAATTATTGACGAATACTACATTATTTTTAGTTTATGCGAATCCCGAATATAGTTTGGTCAGAATCAGTAACTGAATGGATTCCAATAGCTTTTACATCATGTTATATTTTTCCCAAAAATATTTAAACAGGTCATAAGTTGGACACCACTTACACTAAGTACAACACAGAACATGGCAGGTTATAGCGGGCATTAGGCGCCAGGAAACAGCTGGCTGCATGTGCAAAACAACTCTTTCGGTGCCTGTATAGCCCGGTGACTGTGTATTTTTGCTGACATAACAAGCTACAACTTTGTGATTTTTCATGATACAGTTATGAAAGTACATAGATTCTTTGCACAAAAATATTAGACACGTTGTGTTTCGGGTTTTGCATATACTAAAACGAATGTATAAGTGCAATAAGGCGGAAGGTTGACGGACACCCCGGGAAGGTCTCATAACAAAACCAAAAATGTGGTGGGGCTTGTTAACAATCTTTTCCATTTGAACATCCAGATGGAGCTTCGAATCTAGCAGAACATCAAGATTGCGGAGAAAACTAACTTTACGAGTACTAATACACATAATAGCAAGACGATAGTCGAACTCGGTGATGTTTTTCGTTTTGATAATGTCATGACATGACGCTTTGGAAGGCTAAAGTTAAGCTTATTGGAAGAGCAGTAGTTAGAGAAACGGTCTAAGTCCTGCTGCAGGCTAACACAATTGACTTTATCGGAAATAAAATAGACTGAGAAATTTCGAATTTTGTCATTGAACGCAATAAACTGAATCTAATAAACAGCTATAGCAATGTTATTGTACGCAACAGGCAAGAAGCTTCGTGTGATGGTGCGTCCATTAGTATTAAATACGTTTAGAATGACATGTTTTTGGAGCATGAAATTGTACTAAGAAAGAGAGTTTACAATGACAACTAATAGGTATTAGAGATAAGGGTACTTAGCTAACAATTTACTTATTTATTGAGGAGCCTCAACTGAACAAGCGCACACGAATACACAATTTATAAAGAACCAAAGTCTTAGATTCGTGAAATGCATCCATCAGTAGGTCGGCGACAGGAGGAGCTTTGAGTATTGAAACTAAGATAACGTAAAACTAAAATACAAACTAGTTAATACCTACAACCCGTGCGCATTAACATGGCACCTGATAAGTGACGTTTGAAATATTGAGTGCATTGAATTTTATTTTAGTTTTTTGATTAACAACATTTATTTTGCGCCGAGTAGTTTCTCATGACACACTACTTTACGAATTTAAGATGCTTTAAACGTGACGATACAAACTATTTTCGAGTATTCAATGTGGCAACTGTTTTCGAGCCAGGAGCCGTGTTAATGCGCTCGGGTTGTAAATATAATATGAAAGAAAGAAAATGTAAAAAAAAAAAAAAATATCAAATACGACTTAAAAAACTATTTTAACTACATTAAACTTCTGTTCTTGAATTTGTAGAGATGAACGCGCACTCTTCGACTGCTGCACATTTCGCGCTCGTTTTGAACAAGCTCCGTTGTTCAGACAACCGTTGAAGCACACGTCGACTCGACGTCGCTCACAGTAACCGGCGGCACATCTAGAAAGAGAGCACAATAATACACAATGATGTCACGAGAAGATTATTAAGGCTCGAGAAACCAAGACGGAAAGACTTTCTTTCCCAAGTCGCATCCTGCAACTCAACTCCGCCTCGAATCATCGAATTGACAGAATTTATTGCTCGTATTTTATTGAAATGAATCTTCCGTTGTTATGGCAAGTGGGCCATGGAACATGGGCCTGATTCACTGGCACCGACCTCGTCTACACTAGAGGGAAAGCTCTGATTTAATTGATTAATATTAAAATAAGTTTAGACCGAAAAATTGCTTACTAATTATATGCGTGTGCCCATTTGGCTATGAAGGCGGGAACGTCGCATCTTTCACTCGCGTAATCAGCTGTGCACTGGCAGACTGGCGCACTCGCCTCGTTCAGCGAACAAGCACCATCGTTCAGACAGAACTGATGGCATGCGTTGAATGTCCCGTCCCCAGAGTTACCGGCATCACAGCTGAAACAATGAAAATGTTCGAAAATAGTAACACAATAAACAGACACGTCCGTAAAATACTATAATTTAAGATTAATCATAGTAATACAACTTTTTGACAAAAAATAAAAAAAGGTTTGAAAAATGTACTGTCAAACGCACATCAGTCAGTTAAGAGCGTCATTGCAGTAGTAGGCCGGCCATAACTACTGCAATGGCGCTCTCAATATCAAATTGTTACCAATTGCATTTATATTACTTTAACGAGTTAAATCATCAACTAGCTTCTTCCGCTTTAAAGTAGAACGAAAGAGTGTGTCAGACCTTTACTGACTAAAAGCCACCAGTGTCTGTCAGTTGCCTTTGCGGTCCAGGACCACTGTAACTCTTTCAATAATTCCCGCGGCCCTAGCGGCGTCGACCCTGCTGGGCCCCTACGGTATTGTATGAGCCCAGGCTTTGAGCTGCTACTGACAAGTTTCACGTACTAAAATTCATAAATATAATATGCATGACCCGGGTACCGAGCCCACAACCTCATGTTTAGAGGTAGAGCTTCTGACTACTAGACCAGCGAGACACTCGGAACGTAACGACATGAAATTATTATTTGAATAACAGACGACTGTGTCACTAGTTAGTTCCGTTTAGTTAGTCGGCCAACACTTTCAGTAAACACACAATTTTATCTAATATAAAGTTGTAACACCCACTACGAGTGAACGAACGTTATATACGGCAAACTTTAGAATTATGTTACTTTTACTTTTTCTTTGACAAATCTCGTCGCATCTGCCGAGTGCACGATCAGCGTCCAGCGCAGGGCGCTCGATATAACTAGTGTACAGTGAGAAGAACAAGTTTTACCTGTTGTCCTGATAGGCAGGAAGCTCGCATCTTCCACCATCGTAACCTGCTGTGCACTGGCAGGCCGGCTCGTCTTCTTCGTTTAAGGTGCAGACACCGCCGTTTAAACAGTGCTTATGGCACGCGTTTTCTTCGCACCTTTCCCCGGAGTAACCGAGCATACAGCTGAAATAACGAAGATATAAAAGAGTTTCTGTATAACCAAGAAAACTAAAACATAATTCTTAGTCTCGATGATCGATCAGTCACCATCAACGATTGCATCACTGATGAGATCGCAGTCAAGCTGGTCATATCATTTTTTTTTTTTTATGTAAAGATAGTGATTTATATTAGAGTAGTTATTTAGGAACTGTATTTTACAATTTCTAGTAGTTTTGTCGTGTCTGCATCGTTGTGTTTTGCCAAAACATCCTGGACTAGTAAATTACACCTATTGTAACTTAAACTATAAATCTGTAGGACTCTGTTTAACTGGTTATATAAATAAGGTCTCGGAAATGTATAAAACCGATTCGCAAAAGCATGTTTAGTCCGAGAGTTAGCACAAACCAGATCTTTTCTTGTCCTATCTGAGAGTAGCTATTGGATTAAAATAAAGTTCAGTGTGTCTTAACACAAAAATGTAGTTTAAAATAAATAATTGTCGTACTGTTAGAATAAAGAAATTTTGATTAGTTAAAATTCTTAAACTAATGGTTCATTTTGAATAAAATTTGCATCATACCGTGTTTATACAATGCCTGCTTGGTAACTTTGTTTCTAGTTTAATTTATACACAACAAAGTTATACGGCGTTAAAAATGGCCTGAACTCTGAACTGTTTCGAGAAAAGCATGATACGGCTGTGCCGCTTTTTTGCTCGCCTTGGCCCCAAATACAACCACTTCCATGGGTGTTCAGGGTAATATTATGATTTACCTGCATTTAGGTTGGCCCTCAGCGCTGACAGTACAATTTCCTTGGAAACAGTAGTCCTTACAGATGGACACTTCGCACCTTTCCCCGGAGTATCCGGTTATGCAGCTGAAATAACGAAGACAGAAGAGTTTTTCTATAATCAAGAAAACTAAAACATAATTGTTAGTAGTTGAAAGATAATTGGTTGTCTTGGTATGGTCATGTGAAGAGGAGGGATGAAGCGCATATTACTAAAAGAGTATACATGTAAATGGATGGAGAGGGAGAGGGAGGCCGCAAAAAAAATGGATGGATTGTGTGAGAAGTGACATGAAAGAAAAGGAAGTTAGTGATAGTTTGACGGGTGACAGGACAGAATGGAAGAAGAAAACGTGTTGCGCCGACCCCAAGTAATATGGGATAGGGGCAGGAAGAAGAAGAAGAATTGTTAGTAGATGTAACTGATGCATGAGGTGCTCTATAAGTATATCTTAGACCACACTGACGTCGGTGAGAGGGACGTCAGTGTGGTCTAAGATATACTTATAGAGCTCACTTGCTGATAGTGAGTTGTAGACCGAGTGGTGAGAGGACTCGGTCTACATCTCACTATCAGCAAGTGTGCTGATGAATGCTGGTCCCTACTCTGTGTGAGAAGAGGCCATTGCCCTCCAGTAGGACGATAGCGGGCAGGCATTCTCTTTACATTTATAATTTTATTCTTCTGTACCTGAGTAGGATAATTATAGAATTCCTTTCATACGAGTGAAATGATTTTATTTATTTATTTTTTGTTTAATATTTATGTACATATAACAAAAGAAATATAGAACATTATAAAAAATAGTTGTGTACGTTGTACTGCTTATTTCAAAAGAATTTTCTTCCAGGAGACATGCGCAAGGAGCGATTGAAAGAAATGAAGACAGTAGTGTGTAGAACCAAAAAAAGAAGAGTATGTGCGAACTTAGATTATAGCAACAAATAACAAATTCTTTATGAGTTTGTGTGCTACCAGTTTGTGCATATTATTATTTTCAATTTGTATTTACATACCTACCTATTGAGTCATAATATTCAATGTTTTGGAAACACATTTATTGTGCGTACAGCTAAGGAGTGGAATTCCCTGCCGGAGTCTGTGTTTCCTGATAGCTACAACTTAGGGGTCTTTAAGTCAAGAGTGAATGGGCTACTTCTGGGCAAGCGTGCTCCATCGGCGACCACATCATCGCTTGCCCTGATGAGAGAGATGATAGCCAAACGCTACCTATTCATTGATTAAACCCCAAGCGAACGCCGGCGTTCGCTCTCTCGTTGTCTTTCTATCGTGTCTCTAATTACGGTATTCAAAAGGTTAATAATAATAAAAATAACAAATGTATATATTTTAAAAATAAATATATAATAATTGTGTACACCTACATTATTATCACGCTAGAGAGGACAGATAGCTTGCTCTTGTACTTGAATTTTGAAAAGTGAAACAGATTTTAAATCTCGAATGCTAGGTGAAAGAGAACTCCACAACCTTACTGCATGGACAGAGAATAAGTATGAGTAGTAGATGAAAACAGAGAATGTTTGAGTATCAATAGCACAATAGGATCGGGCGGGCCAACATTTGCTAGGTCCGCTAGTTAGTAATAAGTGATTGTATCATCTACGAGTATATAATAAATTCCATGCATAATAAGATTTACCTGCATTGAGGTTGGCCCTCAGCACCGACACTACAGTTTCCTTGTAAACAATAGTCTTTGCAGATGAACACGTCGCATCTTTCACCGTCGTAACCTGCTGTGCACTCACAACTCGGCTCCCCCTTCTCGTTCAAAGCACACACACCATTGTTTGAACACCGATTACTGCACGCGTTCACTTCGCATCTGTCACCAGCGTATCCGGGTTTGCAGCTGAAATAACGACGGTACAAAAGAGTTACTCAATAATCAAGAGAACCAACAATTATTTGTGAGTAGCTGTAACAGATGCACTTCTCGGGGGAGCCTTACCCCTAGAGAACGCGTCCCCAGGTGGCGGATAGGGGAATGCTCGGCAGATATGCAGGGTAGGGGGGAAATAAAATACCCCCCGCGGACCAAACAGGCCGGAGAGAAAACTCCGTCATCAAACCCAGCGCAGGGCTCCTTTGACATATTCGAAGTAAAGGTCTGCAGCTGTGATGGGTGCTTAGGTCGGAGTGCCCATTAGAGTTGGCGGCGGAAGAACATGCAATTGTCAACGGCGGCACCCATAAACTTCCAGGAAGAATACGATCTTGGCGTCAGGTGACAACCGGCCGTAAAACTAAAGTCAAATTTATATCTTCTCGTACCATGAAAAAAGGCAGAATAAAGGAAACGATAACAGTTAGGGCGTCCCCCCTAAGCGACGAAGGCGATAGAGATGCGAACAACGAAGATCATGCTAGGGCGTCCCCCGTAAGCGACGATAGAAATGACAAGAATATGAATTCGCATATTATTTGCAACATAAGACTAGCCACGTGGAACCTGGGCACTCTCACAGGCAGAAGCCAAGAACTAGCCAAAATTTTACAGGCTCGAAAAATTAACGTATGTTGCCTGCAAGAAACTCGGTGGAAAGGATCAAAGTCAAGGGACATTGGTCTCGGATACCAACTTATATACTATGGTATAACTAACAAGAGCAACGGAGTGGCTATTGTCCTTGACTCTTATCTTAAACAAAGGATCATAAATGTTGACTGAAGAAGTGATAGACTCATTGCTGTCAACCTGGCCCTGGATGGACAACCACCCGTAAATATAATATCAGCATATGCACCGCAGACCGGCTGTACAGATGCTGAAAAGGAAAGTTTCTGGGATGAGTTCGATGATCTACTTAACTCAATGGCTCCTACAGAGCTTAAGTACATTGGAGGCGACCTGAACGGACATGTAGGTGAGTGCTATTTGGATTACAAGACGATACATGGTCAATTTGGATATGGTACGTCGAATAGGGATGGGGATAGAATTTTGGATTTTTGTATCAGACATAATCTCGCAATAACGAACACATTTTTCAAAAAGAAAATAGAACATTTAATCACATATAGGAGCGGAGACAAACGTTCCCAAATCGACTTCGTCCTTACGAACAGGAGTGAACTCAAATGCCTTAGGGACGTTAAAGTAATACCAGGGGAAGCACTTACGGCGCAGCATAGACTCTTGGTAGCTTGCATACGGCTTCCAAAACCTATCAGCTTCTTCAAGATTAAAGTCCGGAAAATAAAGTGGCATCTACTGAAAACTAGTAAGGGAACTGACTTGTTGAATACCATCAGAACGAGACTGGAGGAGGATATGGCAGATAATACATACAACACAGCAGAAGAGATGTGGTCTAATTTTGAGAAATTCTGCATTAAAGAGGCCGAAACAACACTCGGTATATCAAAAGGCGGGCTCAGTGGAAACAAAGACCCCTCGTGGTGGAATGAAGACGTTAAAGATTCTCTTAAAATGAAAAAAGATCTATTCAAACAGTGGCAGAACTCTGGACAAGAAGAAGATCGCATACAATACAAGACTGCTAAAAAGATGGCTAGACGCAAAGTGGCACAGAACAGGGAAGACTCGAGGAGAAATTTTTATGCTAGACTTGAACAAGCAGCAAATGAAAAAGATATTTTTAAACTCGCAAGACACCACCATAAAACAAGTCTAGATATCAAAATCAACAAGTACATAAAGGATGAAAACGGGCGTTTGCTGACCGAAAATAACAAAATCAATGCTAGATGGGGTCAATACTATCAAAGACTCCTCAATGAAGAATTTCCGAGTCAACCCGTCACTGCTGCCCCAGCTATAGAGGGATCTATAAAAGAGATAAGCGTGAGTGAGGTATTAACAGCCCTTGTAAAAATGAAAAACCACAAATCGGCAGGACCAGACAGCATCCCAGCAGACCTTTGGAAAGCGCTGAAACCCACAGCTGCGAAATGGCTTACCAAGCTTTTCAACCTGATTTTAATTTCAGGAAAGATCCCCGAGTCATGGCGTCATAGTTTTCTGGTCCCTATTTATAAAAACAAAGGAGACGTCAGTGACTGTGCAAACTACAGGGGTATCAAGTTGACCTCTCACACGCTAAAAATCTGGGAACGTGTACTCAATGACCGTCTAAGCCTACTTGTCGCCATATCTGACAACCAGTGTGGATTTGTGCCAGGTAAATCCACAACGGATGCAATCCAAACCATCCGTATTCTCATGGAGAAACATCGGGCAAATAAGGAAGACCTGCATTTTGTATTTATAGACCTCGAGAAAGCCTTCGACAGAATACCACGTTGTCTAATATGGCAAGCTATGAGAACACAACAAATCCCCGAGCACTATATATTCCTTGTACAAGATATGTATGACCACATAAGCACTCAGGTGAGAAGCCTAGCCGGACTCAGCGCGCCGTTTGAAGTAAAAGTAGGAGTACATCAGGGCTCGGCACTTAGTCCTTTTCTGTTCAATATTTCAATGGACTACCTCACGAAAGACATTCAGTCCCCGCTTCCTTGGACCATCCTATATGCGGACGACGTTGTACTCACTGAAAAATGCCCGACTAAATTGAACTCCATCCTCCAGCAATGGACACAGGCACTCGAGAACAATGGCCTGCGCATTAGTCGAAGCAAGACAGAATACCTCAGATGCGACTTCAGCGGCCAGCAGACACCCAACGCAGAGATCTTCATTGAAGGACATCCAGTGCCCAAAGTGGATCGGTTCAAATACCTCGGATCGATGGTAACAGCAGATGCCAGCATAGACTCGGATGTGGCGCACAGAATCAACGCAGCTTGGTTAAGGTGGAGAGCACTGACTGGCGTATTATGTGACAACCGAATGCCCATACAACTAAAAGGTAGGGTATACAAAACCGCGGTGAGGCCTGCTATGATGTATGGATCCGAGTGCTGGGCTGCCTTACAGAAACATGAACAAAGAATGCACACAGCCGAGATGAAGATGTTCAGGTGGTCAGCGGGAGTTACAAGACTTGATAAAGTGAGAAATGAGTACATAAGGGGCTCGTTCAAGGTAGCACCCATAACAGAAAAGATGACAGAGAGTCGTATGAGGTGGTTTGGACATGTGATGAGGCGAGATAGCGACTATTGCGTCCAAAGGGCTTTAGCCATTCCAAATAAAAAGAGAGGCAAAGGGAGACCACTTTCTACGTGGTGGACAACCGTAAATAGGGATACCAAGCGGGCACAACTAAATATACAGACAACCCGGGACCGAGCGTCCTGGCGCCGCGGTACGAGGAGAGCCGACCCCAAATAAAGGGACAAGGCTAGGCAAAAGAGAGAGCTGTAACAGATGCACGAGGTGCGCGACCACTGCGCTGTTTCAGGTGCTCTATAAGTCCTCTATAAGTGCTCTCTTAGACCACACTGACGTCGGTGAGAGGACTCGGTCTACAACTCACTATCAGCAAGTGTGCTGATGAATGCTGGTCCCTTCTCTGTGTGAGAAGAGGCCTCTGCCCTCCAGTGGGATGATAGCGGGCAGGCATTCTCTTTTCATTATTACTTTTGTTCTTCTGCTATATTGAAGTCATCATCATCATCAGCCTTTTTAATGTTCCCACTGCTGGGTCTCAGGCCTCCTCTCTAAGAGACTGGTATACATTTAACATGGTATATATTTACCTGCATTGAGGTTGGCCCTCAGCACCGACACTACAGTTTCCTTCTAGACAATAGTCTTTACAGATGGACACTTCGCATCTTTCACCATCGTAACCTGCTGTGCACTGGCAGACTTGCTTATTGTCCACATTCAAAGAACAAACACCTCTGTGTAGACAATATTCATGGCACACCTTTAGTTCGTCGCACCTCTCCCCGGAGTATTCGGCTTTACAACTGAAATAATGAAGATAAGAAACAGCGTTACTCACAGATATTGTGACTAGTTGTAACACGCAAACGAGGTGCGCGGCCACTGCGCGTCTGTCACAGTGCTATAGCTAATCATTTCGCAACGCGCACTAAACATGATTTACAATCAAATAGAATGTTCATGAATTCGATCAATTATAAGGAACTTTAGTATATACTTCAGGGGTTGCAAGTACTCATGAAAATGAACCTATTTTTTATTGACTTAACCCTAAAATCCCTAAAAATAATCAGCTTTTTCTTATATTTTGCCAATTAACCTTTTGAATGTCTTAAGTTACATAGTTCGACATAAGCAATTGTCTTTCTATTGTGTCTCTAATTACGGCATTCGATGAGTTAATACAAACATAAACTGTATTCGTAGAAAAGAGCTGATCCTGTAGTAAAAGTTGCGTTCGCTTGGGGTTTAATGAATCAAGTATCTGTCCCACAGTTCACAAGACACATTAAACATTGAAATTAATATGTGTTCAATTTTTTTATGTGGGAAATCATCCAATGACATCTCCCGCTCCAAGGCGGAGCGGAAAAGCGTGTCAGATATTACTGATTAAAACTCACTCGTACATTCCTTCGTTGGCTTGTATTCCAGGGCCGGGTTTTCCTTTCAGAAGCGAACCCATGGCCCCAGTAGGCTTCGACCCTGCTGGGCCCCTACGGTTTGCTATCTCCTTGAGGCACGCGTGGCACAATACGCGCCGTCGACAACTTGGGCTCGGTCCGGTCGACTACTGGACGGTCAGACGGCGATCTAAGCAATGCTCGCCGTCCGCAAGCCCGCGAAAGTATTGTGTGTGTGTGTGTGTGTTAGACGCGCGTCACTGTTCCAGGAATGTGGACGCTTGAGGATCTGTTATCGTTAGACATGTAACATATGTAGGCGTCGCTTAACTTGCCGTCAGTGAAAAACGTTAGGGTCAGCTCACACCGAGACGCGAAGTGATGCTGCGCGAATTGTAATTATTAGAGTTAGTACACAACAACTTACATATCACATAAGAGAATCTGAATAAGCATCATGAGCTGACCCCGAATATCTGTGCGATGAACACGTTTTACCTGCATGTAGGTTGTCCCTCAGTACTGACGCTACACTCTCCTTGAATGCAGTAGTTCTGACAGACTGGTGCTGGAGACTCACTCTTCGAGTCATTCGGAATCAGACCCTGGAGAGCATCGCAGCTGTTTATCCCCTGAATTTGTTCCTTTATCGTGTAGTTGGCTGCTATACGATTACAATAGTAACGGTATGTGCTAGACGTTGAGGTTAGTTTTGTTGCCACAGTTTGTGTCGAATACTTCGGTAATCGCCAAATTCCCTGTTCCTCATAGTTCTGCCAGTATATAAAGTCTTTTGACACGGCCAATGAAAATGCAAAACGAGTGTTTCTTACAATATATAGTGTTGTTCTGTTCTTTCCATTAAAGTTTGCACTTTCAATAGACACGTGATGATCACTACTATGTGTTAGCTCAGTCCAGTACATTTTTTGCGTTTGTTGATCGATGGCCAAGCTTCGTCGGTCATAAACATGGCCAGCTATTAAAACTTCTCTCTCGGAGCCATCTAACCGAGCCCTCTCTATCTCATAGCTTGTGGTCCAGTAAATATACCTGTAATTTGTAAACATCCATCATATTAACAAAATTCAAGAGGAATTCAGCTGAGTCATAAACCTACACACAAGGGCAAACATAGCGGAACATAAATAGATACATTATTTTCAAGTACAATTTAATTTTATAATCTTGAAAAATTTAATAATCTTTTCTTAACTAGCTTTTTCCCGTGACTTTGTCTGGATAAATGTCGGTTAGTGCGGACGTATATCTTTTCTTGGGTTTCAAGCTTACTCTGTTCCAAATATCATCAAAATCAGTTCAGTAGTTAAAGCGTGAAAGCGTAACAGACAGACCTAGTTATTTTTACATTTAACCGGACGCGCTGAGAGAGACGCCATTGTCAACACTTCCCTAACAATCCAAGCGCGTCACCTTCCACACACCACTATCTGCCTGTCAGTCCGCGAAGTGATGGGTTACCAGTCGACATGTTTATCTGTTAAACTTTGTGCAATACTGTAACAATTTTTTTTTACTGGCCTTTACTGTCGAATGGTGCAGCAATCGGACTTGTATTTTCTTTCAGAGATTACCTCCTACATAGAAAAAATGTAATATCTGAATAAATTAAATGGGCTATCCAACTGATAAAGAATTTTTCTGTTCGGACCCGTGCTTCCTGAGATTAGTGCATTCAAACTAACTTACACTTCACTTTTATGATATTACTAGCTTCTGCCAGCGGCTTCGTTCGCGTGAACGTTGTTTATAGCGGACGCGAAGTCGAAGACGGATAAAAAGTAGCTTATGTCCATCCTTGAGTTTGAAGCTATCTCCGTAACAAATTTGGTCAAAATCGGTTTAGTAATTTAACCGTGAAAGTGTAACAGATAGACAGACAGTTACTTTCACATTTATAATATATAAGTGGAGCTTATCTAAGAGTGGGTCTTAAAATGAACATGGATAAAACCAAAATCATGATTAACAACCATGTAGCGCCCACTCCTATCAAGGTCGGAGACTCTACACTCGAAGTTGTGGACGATTACGTCTACCTCGGACAGACAGTCCAGTTGGGTAGGTCTAACTTCGAGAAAGAGGTCAACCGTCGAATCCAACTCGGTTGGGCAGCGTTCGGGAAGCTACGCGGTATCTTCTCGTCCAACATACCACAGTGTCTCACGACGAAAGTCTTTAACCAGTGCGTGTTGCCAGTGATGACATATGGCTACGAAACGTAGTCGCTCACAATGGGCCTCATCAGAAGGCTTAAAGTCACCCAAAGAGCAATGGAACGGACTATGCTCGGGGTTTCCTTGCGTGATCGAATAAAAAATGAAGATATCCGCAGGAAAACTAAGGTTGCCGACATAGTACAAAGAATTGCCAAACTTAAGTGGCAATGGGCAGGGCACATTGCTCGTGGAACAGATGGTGAAGGTAGCGGGAAACTGATGGATGCGGGACGCACAGGAACGTTCGATGTGGCGACGCTTGGGGGAGGCCTGTATCCAACAGTGGACGTGTATCGGCTGAAATGATGACAATAATGAATGATGAAGTGTAGATAAGTGCAAATAAGATTGAGTATGTTATTTGATTATTTCATGAAACAAATGAAAACTTTTCTCAATACAAAAAACTAGTTTTCCGATCTTCTCGTTAGTGTCCCCGCACAGGAGCCACAAAAACAAAGCCGTTTCAAGCTTCTTTTTGAGGCGGCGTTTTTTTGTGGCAGCGTTTTTTGTGGCGGCGTTTTTTTGTGGCCCGTATGCGGGTACTACTCACTAGTAACGTACCCTCCACAGCTGTCCACGGCTAGATCATAGCAGTAGTGATTCAAGCTAACTAAAACATTTCCATCAGCTTGGTTAGAAGATGCAGGACTTAATGAAAACGTGCGTATACTAGATTCCTCCTTCCAATAGAGAGCTTGTGTGACGGGGTCGTAGACGAGCCTCACGGCGTAGTTCGTTGTTGTCGTAACTAAACGTTGTACAGTCTCGGTTGATACGTCCAAGCTGGATATAAACACGGTCGAGCCGTGTTCGTCGCTAAACAGCACCCTGTAGTGCACAGGATCGTATGTTACTGAAGTGATCTTATTAGCCGTTGGTATAACTTGTGTGTGCGTCCGTGTACCATTATTGTTGTAAAACTCTAGTTGTGTGTTTGTGGCGACGACGATATCTGAAACATAGAAATAGATTTGTTTTAAGGACTGAGATTTATTTTATCTAATAAGTACTAGCTTTTGCCCGCGGCCTCGCTCCCGTCAACTGGTATTCTATTATACTCTATCATACTCTTCATTGCGTACTCTACTCAACTCAACTTTACTTGAGTTGGGTAGCGTAGGATAGAGTACTACCCCCGGGTTTGCGGGCGGCGAGCAAGGGGAGCTCGCTGTCCGACTTACCCCACTCTACCCTTTTTTTGATAAGTGTGGAAATCATCCAATGACTTTTCCCGCTCTGAGTGGAGCGAGAGGGCGTGTCAGATTGTTATTGACTAAAACCACACCTGTGTCCTTCAGTTGCCCTTCGCGTTCTAGGACTACGGGTTCCCTTGTCAGGAACTCCTCGCGGTGCTAGCGGGCGTCGTCCCTGCTGGGCCACTACGGTTAGCTGACATCTCTTTGAGGAGCGCGTGGATCACTATTATATAAATCAAGCTATTCTTCATCTTCGCAGGAGAATTGGCATGGCTAAGAGCGCTATGTCTCAGCTTAGTAAAGTCTGGAGGGATCGCAACATCTCCGTAAAGACCAAAACCAAACTGGTACGGACACTAGTCTTCCCGATCTTTTCGTATGGCGCTGAGACTTGGTCGCTAAAAGCTGCAGACCGCAAACGCATCGACGCCTTTGAGATGTGGTGCTGGAGAAGGATGCTCCGCGTTCCTTGGACAGCATTTCGGACCAACGTATCCATTTTGCAAGAACTTAAAATCGCCTCACGGCTATCGTCCGAGTGTCTTCGCAAGGTTCTGCAATACTTCGGTCACATTGCAAGAAAGGACGGTGGCAACCTCGAAAGGCTCATTGTGACCGGTAAAGTGGATGGAAAAAGGCCTCGCGGGCGCAGCCCAATACGTTGGTCCGACCAGATCCGCACCGCTCTTGACTCTACGATGTACAATGCCCTTCACACCGCCAGACACAGAAACAGATGGAGGAACACCATAAAGGTTAAAGTGATGAAGCAGGGAGGTCACGACCCTCAGCATTGAGGAATACGACGCAAGGAGTAGGAGGATTCTTCATCAGTGTCTGTTTTGGGTGTTTAGGTTGACTTTTGGTTAGCACTGTGTCAATGGATTTTAAAATGAAATGCGTCCTTTCTTTACGAGGTTTATTGGCAACTAAAAAAACATAGGTCATGCTTCTCTTTATAAATATGAAATTGGCGTTAACATAAGCCGCCCACCAAAGGACTATAGATAGTCCTTTAAAAATTATAATGATTGACTTTAGGATACATGCAAAACTAAATTATATACGTTAAACAATTATTTCATCTGGTACTGTATCGATTGGTAAAGCACACAACTTTGTCACACATCGCTTGGTTATAGTGTCACCACTCTTTACGCTTTACACTCTGGTTAAACCGTCGGGGCCGGGGTGCTTGTCGGTGATGCGTCCCATGGACTATTTCCCCGGTGGGAGGTTGTCTTGTTTGATCAGTACTATGTCTCCCTTCTTAAACTCTTCTTCGCGTTTTAACCATTTTGGTCTCTGCTGGAGTCTTGAGAGATATTCCTTCTGCCATCTCGACCAGAAGTCACTCAACAATTTTTGCGTGTATTGCCAGCGTGTCAAGGTGCTTATTTTAGCGTCTTTTAGGTTTGGGTTGGGGACGGTGACTGGTGCTTCCGTTATTAAAAAATGACCAGGTGTCAGTGCTTGCATGGTGTCGTTGTCCATTGGGCATAGTGGACGCGAGTTCAGGCATGCTTCTATTTCGCAGAGAACCGTCATCATCTCTTCGAATGTTAAATTTGTAGTGAGGATTCTCTTCAAGTGGTATTTTATTGATTTCACTCCGGCCTCCCATAATCCTCCGAAGTTAGGTGAATAAGCCGGTATAAAATACCACTGGGTCCCGTCGTTAGCGAGTAAGTCAGCGATTTTGCCATCGAATTGCAAACCAGCTTCCTTCCAGGCTTCATATAGTTGCTTATTAGCGCCAACAAAATTTCGTCCTTGGTCGCTCCACAGATTTGTGCATTTTCCTCTGCGGGCGCAAAACCTTTTGAAGGCGCCTATGAACGCTGCTGTACTCAGGTCACCTACCAATTCTTAATGGAGTGCCTAGGTGGACATGCAAATAAATATTGCTATATAGGCCTTGGTAGTTCTGGCTCCTCTGCCCTTACTAATCAATAATTGGAACGGCCCTGCAAAGTCGACACCTGAGTTGAGGAATGCTCGTGCTGGTTTCACCCGTACACTTGGTAAGTCTCCCATTACTTGTGTCCTCACCCTTGCGTTTAGCTTAGCGCATACCAAGCAACGATGGATATATTGTTTCACCAGCATTTTCACTCGTAATATCCAATACTTGGATCTAAGGTAAGTAAGCATCAACTGTATACCTCCATGCAACGTCTTCGAGTGGGCTTCTGCTATTATAAAATAGGTAAGTTTGCTGTTTCGACCCAGAATTATTGGATGCTTGCATTCATCACTCAACTCCGCGTTCCTGAGCCGGCCGCCCACCTTGAGGACTCCATTCTCGTCAAGGTAAGGATTTAATTATTTTAATTTGCTTGATTTTTTAACTCTTTTCTTTCTTTTTAAGCTTTCTATCTCTTCTTTAAATTCTTCCTCTTGTTCTAATTTTATACAGGTTTGCAAGGAGAGTTCGAGTTCTTCAGTTGTGATTGTACTATCTATGTTTTCTTTTAATTTGTTTTGTTTCAAGAATCTTCGGCAGTAAGTGATAGTTCTCAGTAGTTCAGTTAGTGTATCAAAGCCGTCGAGCTGTGCAGATAATTTATTCCTTTCTTCATTGTCGTTTTTTGTTACTTTCAGAGTTTGTAACGTGTTTTTCTTTCTCTCTAGGTCTGTTGTAGTTATGTTTAGTCTAGTGAACTGTATCTTCTGGTGTGATAACCATTGTGGTCCGTTCCACCATAGGTCGCAACGTTTTAAGTTGGCTACTAACATACCTCTTGACGCAATGTCAGCTGGATTGTCATGGGATTGGACATGGTGCCACTGGCTATGACTTACATTGGTTGTGATCTCGACAACGCGGTTTGCCACAAACGCCTTCCATCTGTTCGGATCTCCATGTAGCCAGGAGATGACAATGGAAGAATCTGTCCAAGCATAGACTTGTGTGGTTGGTATCCTCATTGCTTGTCTTATTTGTTTAAGTAGTTTGGATAGCAACAAAGCTCCACACAGTTCTAATCGAGGCAATGAAATGGTTTTCAAAGGAGCTACTCTTGTTCTTGCAGCAATTATTGTGCTTTTCACTGTGCCATCTGAATTTGTGACTCGGCAGTAGGCCACAGCACCGTAAGCTTGTACAGAAGCATCGCAATATCCGTGGACTTTTATGGAATCTTTCCTTGAGTTCAATGTTCCCATCCATCTATTTATATAGATTCCGTTAGCATTTTCAAGATCAGATCGTATTGTAGCCCATTTTTCAGCCAGTGTTGTGTTCAAAACTTCATCCCAATCAATCTTTTCCTGCCAAAGTTGTTGAATTAAAATCTTCGCCATAACAAGGCAAGGGGCAATCCATCCGAGTGGGTCGAATAATTTTTGAATGTCGGATTCTTGCTTCGCTTTGTGATTGCTTTGCCGATAGCTGGTAAGTTCAGATTATATTCGAATTGGTCTTTACCCAAGTTCCATTGTATGCCCAGGGCTTTAATTGTTCCATCAATCTTCAATTCTAGATGTGCATTTGATGATCTTTCGCTTGGTTCGATAGTCTCCATAAAATCCCGGTTATTTGAAGACCATTTTTTCAGTTCGAAGCCACCTAGACGCAGTAGTTTTTTTAGATTTTGACTGATTCGTATAGCTTGTTCCAGGTCGTCGTGTCCAGACATCACATCGTCGACGTAAAAGTCTTCGCGCAATATCTTTGCTGCTTCGGGATATTTGTCACCTTCATCATCACCCAATTGCATAAGTGTCTTTACGGCGAGATAAGGTGCGGAAGCTGTTCCGAATGTTACAGTCAAAAGTCTGTAATCTTTGATGTCTTCTGAAGTATTGTCTCTCCACAGAATCCTTTGATAATCGATGTCTTCTCTATTTGTCCAGATCATTCTGTACATCATGTGAATATCAGCAACATAACATACAGCATGCATTCTCCATCTAATGATAATGCTTCTCAAGTCGTCTTGTAATATTGGACCCAACAAGAGTTCATCGTTCAGTGACGTTCCATTGGAGCCCTTGCACGAGGCGTCAAAAACAACACGAGTCTTCGTCGTTTCCTTGTCACTACGGATCACCGCATGGTGGGGTAAGTATACTGATTTATTATTTATTTCATCCCTAGGTACCTCTTCTATATGTTTTAATTCTTTATATTCATTGATCACCTTCCTGTATTCTTGTTTTAGTTCCGTGTCTTTACTAAATCTCTTTTCTAGTTGAAGGAGTCTTCTTTTTGCTATTTCTCGTGTGTTTCCTTCAACTGATTTTGGCGGTTGTGTTTTAAAAGGTAGCTTGACAATATATTTTCCATCTCTATCTCGCTTGTGTGTCTTCTCGTATATGTTTTCACATAGTTGTTCAGTTAGGGTAAGTTTTCTTTTTGTGTCCGTATCAACTTCCCATATTGTGGTCAGTAAATCTTCTATGTTAATTTCTTGCTTCATGGCCGTCAATGATTTTTCTCGTGCATTCAGCTTGATTGTTATTCCACTCATTAATATCCATCCCAGGTAGGTATTTTGGGCACATGGTGTATCTGGTGGACCTTTAATGAGTCCTTACTTGAGAATTGCTGCATATTCGTTTACACCCAACAACAGATCAATAGGTCCTGATTCATAATAATTTGCATCTGCTAGTTGGAGGTTTGCTATGTGCGGCCAATCAGTCCCCTTCATGGTGTTCATCGGTATGTTCGAAGTCAAGGGCTTGGACATCACGTAGGCTCTGATAGGTAAGTAGAATTGATTTTCCCACCGTGACAATACTTGAGACTTGACTTCATGCTTGACTTTCATCTTCATTGCTTCCATTCCGGAGACGATTAGATTTACTGGTTTTTCTCTAGATTCAGGATCTGAGTTACCTTCTCGCTTATGAAACATGCTTGAGATCCTGAATCTATCAGCGCTCTTACAACAGTAGTGTGTTCGTGTGCACTCTTCAAAATTACTACTGCTGTAGCCAATAGTGATATCTTCTGCCCCGCGGTATAATGAGACGCAATCATTGTGTGGACCTTCTTTTCTTCTACATCTGCTTGGCTAGATGAAGTCGGTTGCTTGGTTTCTACATTTTGAGCCGCTTCATCAATCTTCTTGGGTTGATGTAAAAGTGTGTGATGTCGTCTCTTACAGGTGCGGCAAGACATTGGCATACGGCATTTAAACACCGAATGTCCCGCCCCAAGGCAGTTGAAACATAATTTGTTAGCTTTGACATGTTCGCTTCTTTCATTTATTGACATTTTGTTGAATGTGCTGCAGTGACATAGTGTGTGCGTTTCTTTACATAAAGCGCATGGGTTGGATGGTTGTTTATCTGTTGCTGTAACATGTAGAACACGCTCTTTGTTAGGTTTACTGGTGGTCGTAGGGGAAATCATTTCAAGCGTCCGGAATTTTGCTTCTAAAAATTCGCGCAATTCCTTCCATGTAGGCAGTTCTTGGGAGTTAACGGAATAGGCAGTTTGTTCCCACTCCTTATGTGACTCCGGGTCCAACTTCTGCACAACCAGAAATATGATTACTAGATCCCAGGAATCAGTAGACACTCTCACGTTTTTTAGACTATTAATGACTTCGGTGGTACAATCCAGGAGCCCTCAGCTGTGCCGCCGTTTGGCTGGTACATTTTTTCTGATAGAATAATCGTTTCATTAATGCATTTACTAAGATGCGCCTGTTATCGTACCGGTAATTAAGCGTTCCCCATGCTTGAACATAATTAGTACCCGTTACCTAAATGTGTTTCAGTAAAGATGCCGCTTCGCCTGTGATACTAGTCTTCAAATAGTGTAATTTTTCAACTTCACTTCGCGTCGGACATTCGTGAATTAATGACACAAACAAGTCTTTAAATGTAGGCCATTATTCGTAGTTACCGGAAAACGGAGGGAGTTGTATGTTAGGTAGCATCACTTTAGGTCGTAATTTTCCATCAAATGACGTATTACTGCATGAAGGTTGATATTGGTCAGTCGTCTTCGAAGTACATGCATCCAACATTTCTCTAAGATCTCCTAACATGCATAGGTACAAGTCTTCATGGAGAAGGAATTCTTCATTCACGTAGTACGGTAAATTTAAACGTTGTTCCCGAGTTGTACTTCTCAACAGATCTTGGTGCGCTTTCTTAAAAGATACCCAATATTCTTCAATCGTTTGAATACGAGTTCGTAAATATCCAGGCTTCGATAACCGTTCTTTTGGGCACTTTTTAAGGTTTATTTGGGTCTTTTTGAGTGTGGACGCCAAATCTTCAAGTATTGATAACGCTTTATCTGCTTCAGATGCCATTGTTTATATGTAAATCACAAAAATCTTCAAAATGTAGTTTAATGTCTAATCGAGAATGGTTTATTTTCTAAGTTATTAATGTTCAATGATACACCGATACACTATGCACACACACTAATTGAGTGTTGTGATTCCTGACCCGACCACGACATGAAACGAAGATTTTACTATGGCACAAATTGGTTATTTTAATTGTGTTTTATTGTGCCACTTATCCCAGGAATTTGTGCCTTGTACTTTTTGAGTAATAAGAGTACGATTGTGGTCGGGCTGGGGATCACGGTTCCTGACCCGACCACAACCAGATCTAATAAAATATCAATAGTGGGAAGTTACTGATTATGCCAAAAATATGTGCCAAATTGTGCCTATGGCACACATAATGCATTAAGTCATCACAGATATATATAGTAAGTATTCAATTAAGGCACTTACGAAAAATTTATACCAACTACCCACATTTCAGCTTTAAAACTAAAAGCAAAAAGAGTCGTACCTCGTTACGTAAATAACAATAGTTAAATAGTGAATCATAGATCTAGAAAATATTATAATCGACCATTTCGTGTCGACATATCAAGTAAAAATTAATAATAAATAATGCGGTCCCTTGCGGCAAAAAAAAAACGAATTTCCAAGTCAACGCAATTAAAAGATATGACCGCTCGTGTGGGTTACAAAACCCTCAGGATTCGAACCCGACTCGCATTGACCGGTTATTTATATACAAGCTTAACACACTAATATAGTGGTTGTAACTTTTTTTTATAAATATATTCGCGTACATCCAGTAAAATAAAATAATAAAGTTTACAGCATAATTTCACAAATTAAAACTGCTTTCAAAGTCGTAGTAAAATTGCATAGCGTGTGATTGACATACTTTATCTCGTGATTATTCAATTTTATCCGAATCAAGATACATTCTATGATATTGTGACTGTCTGTCACTTACTCCAAATTAATAACAAAATGTTATATTTTATTTTAAACACCACGGCACTTTAAACACGTGGTGCTGAACGAAGGGACATAAATTGCCTTTTTAATGTGAAAGGAACAATTACAAAAACGGAAATATTTTAGCACAATAGTAAAGAAATGGATGCAATTTCTAAAGATGGAACATGTGCACGCTGGCCGCGTCGTTGGACAAAGACGACCCAAACCTTTTAGAAACTATACAAAAACAAAGATATAAAAAATTAGTTAGCAAAGCGTGGGAATGGATAACGGATACTGAGACGTAAGGGAGAGGAGCACGGGGTTGACTCGGATAGGATAGGGGACTTCGCGTGAGACGCTGGTAGGGGACAGACGTCGAGACACTTAGCGTCAGGGCCGAGTAGGGAACACACGTCTAAGAGACTGGGCTTCAGGGCCCGAGAAAGGACACGTTCAGCTAAGCCATCTGACTCGGTATATCGTAGAGCAACGTCCCGTTGTAATTCTTAGAAGTGCCAACATTGTGATTCAGTTAGGTACAGATGGCCTCAATTTGACTTAGACTGATCTAGTATTTAGAGTAGCAAAGTGTGTGAGTGTTTGTTGGTGTGAATGGGTGAGTCATTCATTATTCTAATTTATCCTAGGCTGATATTGTGTTAACATACACAGACCTGCGTGCGGAGCCGCGGGAGAAGCTAGTTGTCTAAAGTTCTTATAACTAAATAGACAGAATTGTGTTGCTGGGGAGTTTGTTCCTCCACTTCTTCTCTCCAGCTCAAACACTAGGAAGTGGTGAGTGGTGGGGGCGCTTTTGGGGCTGTCTATTAGGCATTCAAGAGAGTTGAGATGTCCAACTCTATTTATTATTGGAGTGATGGCTCCCGTCTATATTATTTATTAGTATTTGCATTTACTCTTGAGTTTATATACTCTATCTGCGACCATTACTTCGGTCAGATACGAGCATTGTATCTTGCAGACGTACTTATTGTACAAAGGGTGCACGACCTGGGGATGGGTTGACCATATCTATCACATATTATACAGTCCAAGGACTGTTAGGGACCATGACTCAATAGGAGCATGATGTAGGCGCATTGCACTGGAACTAGCTTGCCCCGTTGCTAGACAAGGACGGTCGCACGGTTTGCAGCAGGGAAGGTTGCTTCGTCACGTTTTACAGTTCGAGAGAACTGCTAGGGACCATGTCTCAAAAGGAGCATGATGTTGACGTATTGTTGCTGAAAAGCGCAGGCGTCACTTATGGAAGTGTTGCCCTGAGTGCCGTGAGTGCTGATGTGAGGTACCATGTGAGTTATTATTGACCAAAGACCTGATACGCTTGCGTGTGGGTTACTCACATGATCTAATGTTAATTAATCATGACCTTACATCCCTTAGTTATATTTTATCCTTCTAAAACCACTTCTAATGTATTTCAATATCATGAATTCCAAAGTCTCACTTGACAATTCTTTCAAGTCTTTCCTTGTCCGAATAATATGATAAGGTACTGGACTACTTAGTACTTTATGGAATTCATCTTACTGTCGGTGGGAGCTTGTCCATGTCTCTGGTTGAAAGCTACAAGGGCGAGCGAATGGCGGCGCTCGCCCTCTCCCCCTAAGGGGGGGAGCGGACATTCATACCTTCATGTAGGGAAATTCAGGAAAAATGAAAATTTTATCAGCCTAGGGTCTTATTGGAACAGTCACATGTGGTGCCGTGACCAGGATTCTCGTCATTAAATGTACTGATTCACTTCAGTGCAACGAGAAACGATATTTATGGGTTACTACTAAAATAACAAACACAACGTAATTTTCTAGAGATATAAACTGTTAGGACTATTTAGATGTAGGAAGAATTACAACGGCTAGGTAATGATCTGTGTTTAGTATGAAGTTGAATTCTTCAACCAAATACATAACTATAAAAGTATATTTAGCAGGTTCGAGTCCTGCATGATTTGTTGGTTTAAGTGCATAATTCTATATTTTATTTGACACGAAGTTTGGGTTCGACTCCCGATTGATTCGTTGGTTGATAAGTCCTGGAGATCCTATATCACGACTGTGGGTTCAATTCTCGCTTGACTTATGAGTTATTAGAATTTTATTTCTGTGTTTATCAGGGTTCGATTCCCATGAACATGGAAATATTCGTAAGTTGCTTACAACATGTATGGCTGAGTGTGTTTGAATTAATATGGTACTAGTAATGGGTTCGATCCCCATATTTATATAAGAAGGTAATGTTATGTTCTAGCCAATGTTAATAGTATAAAAACTAGGGCCCTGAGCTAATGTCACAATGGGTTCGACTCCCTGTAATTATAGATAAGTTTTAAATCTAAATGAATGTTTGTGAAAATGAAGTGTGGTTTTGAGGTTGAGATTTGTATGTGTTAAGTGAGAGGAATGAATATGGAATATTTAGCACCTAGGCCTAATAGGCGTGTAAATTATTTACACAATGGCAACTAGTTTATATTACAGTAGTAGGTACAGGTACCAGTAATTATAATCGTAGAATATTGAGTTATGCAAACTCGGCAACGTATGTTATGTTATTTGAGCAGATACTTGTGTGGCCTTATTATAAATTCCAGGATATTTAAATCTACTCATCGTTGCGTCTACGCTGTATCCAACCTTACGGTTTCTGCATTGAGCTTGGCCGGTGGTTCATCTGATGGCTGACACCACCTGATTCCAGTGATTGCTGTAGCGCGGTCTATGTTGCGAAGCTAAGTTTCACTTTTATTAGACTTCTGTCGTTAGGTACTACGCGTATGATCCTCGTTATGACATTAAATATTATTGATTAGGGTTATTGAAGTAAATTGCTTCCAAATGTATACCAGCGATTAATTATGTTAATACTATTAAGAGCAAGGAGCCATTATCAGATTTCTCAGAGTGTCCACATTTACAGGAAATGGACAATTTCTAATGAATAAATATTCGTCTCAACTCTTTTAGAATATCCAAAACTATCTGTTCTAGCAGAATCAATATCAATAACTTTCAAACCCTTGTTGTATTTCAGAACTATTATAACCTCTTAGAATCAGAGGGGGGTTATTGCATCTTTGAAATGTAAACTAATATTCCTATGTGCGAACTATTTCAGCTGCTCCTGAAATTGACCTCGGCACCTGACACAGCGCGGAGGTGTGTAAGGAATGGCCTTTGTCCTGCGATAACTGCGATAGGCTGAGTTTAGAACGAGCGAGCACCGAAGGTACCGCACGAATAACCTTACAAGAGACCCTGGTATGTAAAATTAAACTATAAGCATGCACAGGTCTACTGAAATGCAGTTGTTGACAAGAAATAGGTTCAAATCTACAAGCTAGATATCAGATGAACGCTAGGTGAGTGATGAACCTAGGTATTATACATCATGCAATAGTTGACATTATAGTGTACGTACATCTTAATTGATTCATGGTCCAAATCGGACGATTATGATTAGTATTAGCTTCTTTTATCATACCTGCCAGATAATATTTATGGGTTTTCATTTCTTGTGACACTTATATAGAAATTCTAGCGCTGACTAGGTTTTATCGATATATAATTTACTCATGACGACCAATTATACTTACTACATAGTCTGGCTAAATCGAGCCACTTCAAAGTACTCGTACCTTAAATGTGTATTTTACGACTTGACAGCCTGTCACTTAGTTTTAAGAAAGACAAAAAATGCAATCCGTTTTGGAATAGCTTAACACAATAATAGGCCTCTAAAAAAAAATCACTTGGCCTGTGTTTTTACGAAACGGACCCGCATATGTTCGTCACCTGACGAAAGCAATAATTTTTGTCAATTGAGATGCCAAACTCTCCATAAATTCTTAAGGTCTATAGCGAAACGACCTGACGCACAATATGGAAAGAAAAAAAATCAGTTATCGAAATGTGGCCGACCCTTACAATATTAAACAAAAAAAAGGGGTCTTTTAAAGATTTCTAAAATTCAAGGGGCCAATAAAGCAATTGAGCCCGAGCACATGTTGACGGTTTTAAGTGACTGAGAAAATATCTTGGTGATAAACTATAAGAGCAAACAGTCCTCGCACTGAATTAGGATAAAAAAAGGTTAGAGCTTAATAATATTTCGAAATAATTTTGACGGTTCTTTACAACCTAGGGATGTTTCCGCAACACATTACTGAATGATAACCAGTATCCATACATAATAGATTAATGTGCCTGCTGCAATAGTTATAATGATTAGATTATTTTAACAGGGTACAACTCTATAGGATTCTGTATATGTTTAGTTATATTAATCCTATTTCAAAATGACTTGTATGTAAAACAAGACTATAAACATACTTGTCTTTTAATTTGGTTTTATAATGTGCCTATTTTAAGGGATCTTAAATAATAATAATATAACCAGAGGATGCTTCCATATAAATTGACGTCTAGTACGTTAGGCGTTTTCTCTTATTGGATCAGTCCAATTAGATTAACTAGGAATGCAATAGGATTTTTGTCTTGTTGGATTAAGTAACCAGTCCAACTAGATTATTTCATATTTTAACCCGCCAATTGGGAAGAATTCTATTTTAATTTTAATGGGAATACAAAGTTTATCCTATTGTGAAAGCTCATCCGCTGTACTACGTCACGCGTCTGATTTTCAGAGGGGGGAATGTGACTGTCTGTCACTTACTCCAAATTAATAACAAAATATTATATTTATTTTAAACACCACGGCACTTTAAACACGTGGTGCTGAACGAAGGGACATAAATTGCCTTTTTAATGTGAAAGGAACAATTACAAAAAAGGAAATATTTTAGCACAATAGTAAAGAAATGGATGCAATTTCTAAAGATGGAACATGTGCATGCTGGCCGCGTCGTTGGACAAAGACGACCCAAACCTTTTAGAAACTATACAAAAACAAAGATATAAAAAATTAGTTAGCAAAGCGTGGGAATGGATAAGGGATACTGAGACGTAAGGCGAGAGGAGGACGGGGTTGACTCGGCAGGATAGGGGACTTCGCGTGAGACCCTGGTAGGGGACAGACGTCCAGACACTTCGCGTCAGACCCTAGGAGGGGACAGACGTCCAGGGACTTAGCGTCAGGGCCGAGTAGGAAACACACGTCGAAGAGACTTGGCTTCAGGGCCCGAGAAAGGACACGTTCAGCTAAGCCATCTGACTCGGTATATCGTAGAGCAACGTCCCGTTGTAATAGCTAGCTTAGGAGTGCCTGTATTGTGATACAGTATTAGATATTATAGGTGGACTGAGTCCAGTTTAGGCTTGTCAAATATTTATGATACAGATCTGTGCGTTTGAGTCAGAGTACGAATGGATGGGCGTTGATTGTGATCTAGTGAGTAGTGTGTAAGTACGCGAGTGAATCTCAGCGGCTGTGTTGAAGACTGAATGGGTGAGTGTTGTGTGTTTTATCCTTCCTTATTCCATCCTATGACAAGGTAACCTGAGCTTGCGGTTGGTGTTAGGGACTCGGAGAAGGCCTTCCTTTGGAGTGAGTTGACATAGACTTTCCATCGAGTGGACTTGACACTTCCGCCATACTGGCGCAATCATGACTTAAGCGCTGCCAATTGAAGGTTGAACCGAATATATTCGTTACATGCTGAAGCCAGTTTAAGATATACTAAGATCACAAACCACCAAACGCTAGTGACGGCTACCTCCCCCTAAGAACTGACTGACAGTAGACTGATTTACATTGCTCTTGTTATACGCACACTTCCAGGGAGCGGGGGTAGGCTTCACCAAGTACCCCAAACTGCATTGATAGTCGTTCTATGGAACGCTAGGGAACGTATCTCGTTAAAACACACACCGGTCTTCGGGCCTCTTACTGATACAAAAAATAATATTTAGCGAGACACGTAATTTGGGCTCATCTCTGGAAAACCCCGCAGCTAGACGTAGCTCGGAGGCATATAAGTTATGATGTCCTCACCTTTGGGTAGAGTAAGGAAGTGAGAAGTGTCGATTTATTGAAAACCACTTCGGCGTCTAGCAAGGCGACTGTAAACAGTTCTGCGACCGACTGACGATGCGTCACGCTTGTTTAAGTTTTGTATTGTCTTAATGATGCGTGAGTAGTAGATAAGGAGTCAATTGTTAAAGGAAGTGTGTCTTATCCAATAGCAAAGGCCTCACAACCCTTTGCCGTAGGATTGGTTAGGACACGCACGAGCTAAACGGATTAAAAGTAATTTCTAAAATTATTTAACTTGCAAATACAAGCGTCACGTGTTATATACCCTTTTGCAGCCCTCTCAGTCTCATAATATTCATAACTAAAAAGAAAAGTAGATTATCCTTCCTTATCCCTTGGATTTCCAACCCTATTTGATTTTAACTTTGTTTTTCTCAATTCCCCACCTAATCCCCTAGCTTTCTAAGTCGGGAGAAGGTGACATATTCCTTGGAAATCCATTACTGTCGGTGGGAGCTGTCCAGGTCTCTGGTTGAAAGCTATAAGGACGAGCGGAGGGGGAGCTCGTCCTCTCCCCCCCCTAAGGGGGGAGCCGACCTTCATACCTTCATGTAGGGAAATTCAGGAAAAGTGAAAATTTTATCAGCCTAGGGTCTTATTGGAACAGTCACACAATATTACCTAGTGTCTCGTAGTGGACATTATGGAAGTTTAATAAAAAACCTCGATTTCTTCACAAAACCGGTTTATTTTCAAATTTGGAAGAAATTACAACAAAACTTGATTCTTACAATCTAGACGTAGCCGTGTACGAAAAAGTAGTAGTGATCATTTTTATAAAAGTTACAAAAATGTACCTAGGTGCAAGAAAAACACTTTAAAGTTATTATGAACTTCAGCACTATGTCCCGATTGAGCAACTTGTGGTATCACGAATTTATCAGGCGCATAGGCGTAGTCACCTAGTGTTATAGATGGATAGGTATAAAAAAAAACTGGGCAAGTGCGAGTCGGACTCGCGCACTGAGGGTTCCGTGCAAATAGAGTAAGATCCCTGGACCGCCAGACATCACGTATTTTCTGACGAATGAAATGTGGACGATTGAGTACTGTTAGCATGTATGCTCCCAAAAAAATGACATAACTTCACGTAAATTCTCATGCTTGAGCATTAAAGCGTCTATTAGGCAATATGGCCGACGCGTCGGCCACATCGGAATGTGTCTGGGAGTATTGGCGACTTGATTTTAAAGATATTGCCTACAAAATACAGAAAAATCAGCTTTGAGAAAATACGTTAAGTTACATCATTTTTTTGGGAGCTTTAAAGCGTCTGTTAAGCAATCCGTGTTATTTAAGCGCACAGATGAATGCGCACTCAAACTTCACTCTTATGTTACTACTCACCAAAACTCAACATTTCAACAAATCAATTCACCCAATAACACATTTATGCAAAAAAATCGATTGCGTAAGTCAGTAATCTTGTTTTTTACATAATTATTAACGTACATAAATTAATCTTGCCGCTGTTATTGTTACCCATCGATCAGCCATCTTTTTAGGGTTCCGTAGTCAACTAGGAACCCTTATAGTTTCGCCATACATGTCTGTCCGTCTGTCTGTCCGTCTGTTCGTCCTCGCTTAATCTCTGTGACCGTTAGCACTAGAAAGCTGAAATTTGGTGCCAATATGTATATCAATCACGCCGACAAAGTGGTAAAACAAAAACTGGAAAAAAATGTTTTATTAGGGTAGCCCCACTATATGTAAAGAGCCCTAACGTGTAATATATCGTTGGATAGGTATTTAAAAATGAATAGGAGTTTACTAAAATCATTTTTTGATAATGTCAATAATTTCGGAAATAATCGCTCCAAAAGTAAGAAAACAATGTGTGGGGGACACCCCTCTACTTTTGATATGAAAAAAATCTGAAAAGTAGAATTTTATAAGGACTTTCTAGGAAAATTATTTTGAACTTGATGGAAAGAGCAGTTTTTGTACAAAAAGACAAAAAGATTCTACAAAATAATTTCTGGACTAAGTTTGTAGTATAATCGTATATGCAAGCATTTTTTTTTAAACTCATAAGTGGGTACACTTATTGTGACGGACGGGAAACTACGGAACCCTGCACTGAGCGTGGCCCGACACGCTCTTGGCCGGTTTTTTTACTACGGAGCGGACCATAGAGGAAAATAACTATAGTTTCAAAATGTGACTATGTGACTGCGCATTGACAATTCTAGTTTAAATTATATTTTAATAATCGACTAGTTCAGTGTTTGCCAATTTGTGTTTTGTTGTTTTTAATGGTTTTTTGTTATTTATGTTTAAACAAAGGTGATGACTAACAGCATCAAATGTAGGGTCGAGGTTTTTTTTTTTTTTTATCTGTTATAAACTAGTACTTGACTGCGATCTCGCCTGATGGTAAGCAGTGATGCAATCGTTGATGGGAAGAAAAAATGCGTTTATTTTGTTTATTCTGTGATGGGAAGTATGATATAACATGTAATCAGCGCTGTGGCTCTGTCTTACAAGAGCCACAGCATTTTGCTAAGCACTAGTATATGCGCAAATACATTATGTCGATGAGTATATCTACTTGGGCCAGTTAGTATCTTTCGAAAACCGACAGGAAAAGGAGATCGATCGGCGAATCCAGAACGCCTGGAAAAGCTACTGGTCCATGAAGACGCTAATGAAGGGTGACCTGCCGATCTCCCTGAAGCGCAAGCTCATCGACATGTGTATCCTGCACATCCTAACCTACGGTGCTCAGACCTGGTCTCTCACCGAACTACAAAAGTTTCGCCTTGGGGTTTGCCAGAGAGCTATGGAGCGCAGCAATCTGGGCGTAAAAAGAACAGACCGAATACGAAACGACACGTTGCGCTCCATAACAGGTATCATAGACGTGGGCAAAAAGGCTGCCAGGCTCAAATGGGACTGGGCGGGTCATGTCAGCCGCATGCATAGGGACCGCTGGGCGAGCGCCGCCACACAGTGGGTCCCTACTGAAGTAAAGCGCCGTCGAGGTCGGCCTAGAAAGAGGTGGCGGGATGATCTGGACGCGTACCGCGAGGACTGGTTTGAGACGGCACAGGAGAAGAAAGTTTGGAAGGACTTGGGGGAGGCCTTTGCCCAGCAGTGGGACAGCAACGGCTAGAAAAAAAAAATGTTTTTATTTTGTTTATTCTGTGATTGGAAGTATGATATAACATGTAATCAGCGCTGTGGCTCTGTCTTACACGAGCCACAGCATTTTGCTAAACACTGGCCGTTTTGCGCGGATGTAAAGTTTATCCTACTTACGTGCTACTTTAAGTCGATACTGTTATTTGTTTTATTTTAAGGTATGCGCCATGTTTGACGCAAATAAACTCTTTTTCTTTTTTTCTTCTGCTGCAATCGCAAAACAGTCAAGGTCTACGGTGCGTAGTGCACGCGCGCCTCAAAAAAATTAAAAAGGCCCAGCAGGGCCGATGCCTGCTAGGGCTGTAAGAGCATTTGAGAGAGAAAAAGCAACTCTGAAACGCAAAGGGCAACATATGGAGTATAGGTGAGTTTTAGTAAAATTCTGGCGCGCTCGTTTGCTCCACCATAGAGCGCGAGAAGTCAATTGATGATTTCCCTCCTCAGAAATGTATTTTACCGTTACCACAGAATAAGTTATAGTTAAAAGTAGATACAGTTTCGCTCTTCGAAAGAAAACATGCTAATATAAACCTATTAACAACATGCATAATGTTCATAATACATTGCACGGCTCGGACACGGTAATAATATCATACAGTTTTGTAACTCGGCTGTATCTTTGAAACAAATGCCTACAGCCGCGCGGTACGTAAACCTGCGATAGGGCTGCCCGCCTCCAGCATTATATTTACATTTCCCTACTTTGTGATTCCATTTAGTTATGTGATTGTAAATATACTTTATTGAAATTTTAAATGCGTGTCTTGGCAAGTGGGGTCCATTACTGACTGGGGCACATAGGGCTGGTTTACCCTAAAAGAAGATGTTCCCACTTTTGGGAATAAACAAATAAAATACTTTGTGAACTGAAAAGGAAGTTTTCAATAAAAATGCATGTTGTTTTTTGCCAATTAGCTATGGAACCCTAAAAACGGTTTTTAGTGGTATATGTTGTTATAACAGCTGCAGAAATACTTAGTTTGTGAAAATTGCAACTATCTAGTGACAGACAGACGGTCAAATTTATTTTTTCTAGTATTGTTCATGCTAGAAAATTTTTTTTTCATCGTTATTGCTTTTATCAGAAATCGTGGCTGGCTAATATTAACACGGTGTCTGGACTGGGCTTTGCAGGTAAGGTCGTACACCATATCGGTGGAGTCAAACCAAGAGCGTGTATACTTTTCAATAATAATATTGATTTCTTATGCATACAAGGCCTGTGCAGCGATGACCTGATTGCAGATTATGTTAAGGGGCCGGTGATGGATGAATTTCCATTCCATAAAATTCCATACAAACGTAATACCACGCTCATTTGCAGTTGGAGCATATTTCCAACATATTATGATGATATCCGGTTATAGACAATATTTATCTAGGTTCCTAGGTCAAGAATATTAGAAATATTGATATTTTTAATACAGGAAAAGGCAAATGGCATGTTTTGCCATTTACGCTGTAAAAAAGTGCGAAATACAATTCACTTAATTTTTTTTTGTTTTTTTTTTTTAAAGAAAGACGTTCGGACCTAGATAAATATTGTCTATAACCGAATAAACTGCAAATGAGCATGGTATTACATTTGTATGGAAATTCATCCGTCGCCGGCTCCTTAATGCCAGGATAACCAATTGGCATGTCAGTGATGAACCATCTATGTCTGATCATCGACTTATTAAATTCGCATTGAATACATCCAACATTTGCGAAACCATCACTTTTAGGGATGCGAAAGCCACGGATTGGGACTTGTACAGATGAAAGCTCCAGGAGAGTCTCCAAGACTTCCCTAAAACCATACGCTCCCCTGAAACATTGAATTATGCTGTTGCTCAAGTTACTGAATCCATTACAGCGTCTTACGAAGAGAGCTGCCCTTTAAGAACTGTGAGGGATAGAAAAGTGACATGGTAAAACCAAACGCTCGATGTTTTAAGGGAAGAATCACGTAGGCTGTTTACTAAGACTAAATCGATTGATGACTGGGATCGGTATCAGAAAGCTTTAACTACCTTTAACAAGGAAATACGAAAGGCGAAAAGACTTTCATGGAGGAAGTTCTGCGAGTAGATTACTAAAGTTCCTCAAAGAGCCAGAATTCACAAAGTCTTATCCAAATCACCTACAAATCAACTGGAATTCTTAAAGAAACCAGACGGTGCCTTCACTGTATCAGCGGAAGAAACCCTGAAACTTCTGGTGTCTATACATTTCCCTGGCTCGGTGATGGCACTAGACATCATCGTACAAAATACTCCTCATATCCGTCGCTCTAGGCCTTCAAATGAAGACTGGAGAAGAGCGGCAGTATTTTAGACCGAACAAGGTAGAATGGGCTATACACAGGGTGTCCCGTAAATAATGGTCCAAACGTAACGGGTAGGTAGCTTATCTGATTTCCAACAACTAATTTGAGTAGTTAAAAAAAACCGTTATGATAACCAAGATATTTTTTTTTCGAATTTTACTATTTCCTCTACCAGAATTTAGTTTTTTGAATGCTGTCGCTGCAAATAATAACATTTTTGCTATAATTTTTGTGTAACATTTCTGAATAGCTTACTAATGTTATAAGATACCATATTTTTTAGTAACATTTTATGTGCAAATGTGTTTAATGTACAAGTTTTTAAAATCATGGTGGTCGTCAGTGTTATACAATTTTTTTACAGGAGAATTTTTAAAAATTTGGTTCTTTCATCGTAAAAAAAAATCTTTTCAATTCAAGATTTTTTTTCTAAGGTACATAAAATGTTACTAAAAAATATGGTATCTTATAACATTAGTAAGCTATTCAGAAATGTTACACAAAAATTATAGCCAAAAACGTTATTATTTGCAGCGACAGCATTAAAAAAACTAAATTCTGGTAGAGAAAATGGTAAAATTTGAAAAAAAAAATATCTTGGTTATCATAACGGTTTTTTGTTTTAACTATTCAAATTAGTTGTTGGAAATCAGATAAGCAACCTACCCGTTACGTTTGGACCATTATTTACGGGACACCCTGTATAGACTCTCATTCAAGCCGATTAAATCTGCAAGTGATGATGATTTCTTATTTTATTTTTATTTTATTTTATTTGGGTGGCTTACAGCTGACGATACAAGATAAACGTTAAAATAGATCACGATTAGCCATTTACAAGCCTCCACATATAGTATGAAAGTATTGTGGAAACTTACAGTTAGGAAGTAATTAAGATATACAAAGTTTGATAGCAAGATAATAATAGAAGACAATAACGTAATACAATTACAAAAAATTGCTTTTGGACATAACAATATTTATGGAATATGCTAAGCTGCTTGTAAAGAGATCAACTGAGGTGTGTTCTTTGACTAAATTGTTAAATGCTTTTGCTGCGCAAATCAAGTAAGAGTTACTACGGTAGACTGTGCGTAAATGAGGAGCGTGAAGAAGATTTCTAATCCGACGGTGCCGCGAAGGGACATTCAGGAATAGCTTTGACAATAATTCAAGGCAATCTTGATAGATTAGAGCGTACCATTTTGATTATAAAACGAATATCATATATATTTTTGCGAGTTACAAGGGGCAGCAAGTGGAGTCGAGTGCATCTTTCATTGTAACTCATATAAGGGATTTTGAACTTGTTCCCCAAGTACCTCGTGAATCTCCGTAGTATTCGTTCCAACCGGTCGGATTGAACAGCATAATTTGGGTTCCAAATTTGATTACCGTATTCAAAGTGACTGCGGACGTAAGTACAGTAAAGAATATTTAGGGTTTTCATATTTTTAAACGAACTGGAATTACGAATAAGGAATCCCAGGGCTTTGGCAGCTTTTATGGCGAAATGATCGTAATGACATTCTTAGGAGAGCTTATTGTTGATAAGAATACCGAGATCTCTGGTAGCGTTAGTTCGCGATAACGGCTGATTCTCGATCGAGTAGTATCTTCCCAGCTTTCCTGTAGCAAGGGAAGACTATACTCATCCCTATTTTAATCAAAATCTTCAGAGCAAGCTTTGCCTGGGGATATATACCAGAGAAAAAGACTATGGTTAAAGTCTGTTTTATCCCAAAGGCTGGCAAGAAGGACTACTCTCAACCAAGGTCCTTCAGACCAATAAACCTTACCTCCTTCCTACTCAATAGTATGGAAAAGGTTATTGACGAATGCATCAGGGATGGACCTCTGCATCCGAATCAACATGCTTACCAAAAAGGAAAATCTACAGAAACTGCTCTGTTAGAACTATCAGACAGGATCGAAAGGGCTTTGGAAGATAAACAGACAGCCCTATGTACTTTCCCTGATATTGAAGGAGCTTTCGACAACGTCACCATAGACGCCCTTTCTAAGGGAATGAAGGCGAAAGGGATTGACGAAACAACTACTCGTTGGATCAAATTCATGCTCCTCAACAGAACTATCAGTGTTACCTTACACGGAACTACAAAGAGCTTCAAAACAACTAAACAACTTCGACCTATGCTAGTAAACGATGTACGACAGGAAATACTGTCTCTGTCTAACACCAGGTCAGAGGATTTAAAATCATAAAAGCTTGTTGTAACGAACTAGTATTCTCACAAATGTGACATCAATAATTACCGACCTATTACTTTGATACCCATCTTGTCTAAAATTTATAAAAACATTATGTATAAAAGATTAATTAATTCTGTAGTAAATTTAAAATTATTAGTGACAAGCAGTTTGGATTCCAAAAGAACAAATCCACATCATTAGCTATTTATTCTCTAATGCGACATAGTATTGAACAATGAGAAACTAGAATTTGTTGATAAAACAGTTTTCTTGGGGATTACGCTTGACTCTAGGCTACAATGGGGTCCTCACTTAACATCTCTTGCAGGACGGCTTAGCTCGGCTGCATATGCTGTTAGAAAAATCCGCCAATTTACGGATGTTGATACCGCTAGACTAGTCTATTTTAGTTATTTTCATAGTGTCATGTCAAACGGTATCTTACTATGGGGACGGGCTGCAGACATCGAGTCAATCTTTATATTACAGAAAAGAGCCATCAGAGCTATTTACAATCTCCGCCGGTGCGATTCTTTAAGGGAACTGTTTAAAGATATTAACATAATGACGGTACCTTGTCAATATATCTATGAAAACATCATGTATGTTAGAAAAAATCTTCATCTTTTTAGCAAAAGAGGCGATAGACATAATTATGTTACAAGAAATAGGGATCAATTAGTTCAACCAGGTTTCAGACTGGCTAAAGTGGCCTCTTCTTTCATGGGGTACTGTTTGAAATGTTATAATAAAATACCACCCCAAATATTAGAACTCAATGAAACGAAATTTAAATCTTGTATTAAACGCACACTATGCAGGCAAGCATATTATAAGTTGGAGGATTATATTCAAGATAAAAATGCTTGGCTCAATGCTGGTCCAGCTCCACTACCACTAGGGCGTACTAATTAGTTGATTAGTTGGAAACTAATATTATTATTTTTAATTTGAAAGACACAATTGCATTGTATAATGTAGAAGCACTTTTTCCAAATTTGTGAATGTGAAGCACCATGGAGCATTTTTATTAGGTTACAACTTCTTTTTTGACATTACGAGCATGGCAGTTGAGAGTTTGTCATGCTCACTCAAATGTCTCGCTGTTGGTGGCACGTGTTATTGGGTCGTTCAGTTCCCTTCAAAATGGTTGAGCTGAGTGGGGCTGATGCACGCGTCATGCTCGTGAACGGGTGCCGTCAGATGGGACTGGTCATCTCTTAGCTGCCAGTGGCTTAATTCAGTTTCTATCTTTTAATTATTTTACATTTTTTATTTCATTATCGACATTGTGCTCACATGATAGAAGCAACAAGTAATATGTAACCAAGCATTATATGTAACACATAATATGATTTAAAAGAGTGTCCATGGAGTTTCTTGCACGTTCTTCTCCATAGAGACCTACTCTTTGGAACGTGCAATTTAGCTTCACTTTTCTTGGACTGATCGACATTTGACTATTCAAAAGTGCCTGTAAATGGTCTATTTGAAATAAATGTTTTGATTTTGATTTTGATTTTGAATGTAAGCAATATTGTCAAATATTAATAATAATTTTCTGACTACCGGTCTTTTTTTTTGATCTATCGAAAGCATTCGATCTAGTTTCTCACGACATTCTGCTGCAAAAATTAGAAGCTAATGGGATTAGAGGACCGGCACTCCAGTGGTTATTGTCATATTTAAGTGATATAAAGCAATGTGTCATTATCAATAAAAAAAATGTAAAAAATGACATAATATCCTACTCATCAGAATATAGGCATAATAAATATCGCGTTCCACAAGGAAGCGTCCTGGGCCCAATATTATTCCTCATTTATATAAATGACATCATAGAAATAACTTACCACAAATGCATATTATTTGCCGATGACATATCTACAATTACATAATACAATTTTGGATCACGAGCTTGACATTAATAATACAATTGACAAATTACTGCATTGGCTTGACATAAACCATTTAAGAATAAATTTAGACAAATCAGTTTACATTCAATTCAACCAATCAAATAATCATAATAATGACATCAAACTCAATATTGATAAAATCAAACAAGTAACGCATACAAGATTTTTGGGTGTAGTTATAGATAAAGATATTAACTGGAAAGAACACATAGACAGTGTTAGTACTAATATCAATAAATTTGTATACTGAGGCGTAGTTAGTTTATATTATGCTTATAACATATTTAATGAGGTATATTTTATAATAAAGGCAGTATATTACCAGCAAGCACTCGTTTCACTCGTCTCCCAACACACCACCTTACACCGTGACAGTAACAGGAGAACCTGTAAGCCTGCGCGTGTAAGCATCCGTATATGGACTGGATCATATTGTGGCAAATATAAATGACAGAGTGTACTTTGGGCAACATGGAATATTCCGTTGTAAAGCGTGATACATATTCGACGTGTAAAATTTTGTTAAACTTTCATCAGTTTGAAAATGGGTGGTTCAAATTCTAAGGAAGAGGTGGTGATAGCACAAACTGCTGGAGTCGGCACGAATCGTATCCGCGCGCGACAGATGCATGAGACTACCAACACGATTCTCGTCGTTATTTGTACAATTCTGGCGATTGGTTTATGATACTGATTTTTTATTAATTGAACAAACGATGCCATGCTAAAAAAATTGAGCGAAAATTGGATCAGATGACCTTGAGGAGGTACTCCAGTCTGCTTAAGAGAGCCCAAGCCCAGATGGCTCCTCAGCAACCACAGTCAGCTAAGCCAGAGCTCATCATGTAACATCGTCAGGAGCTGAAGATACGTATTATATCCACGAGTGTGTAGTGCGTGTGTTAAAAGTGCCGCGAAAATATTGGTATCTTTATTTATCTAAGCAGAGTGCGCATTCGCGAGTGTTTTTTTTTCTCTCCTACTTTGTTTCCTTCCCCTATTAGTATAAGTAAGTGACCAGAAAGAAATATAAGTAGAATATAGTTTAATGCATAAAGTATACTGTGTAGTAAGTATGACTCTCTATGAATTTTAATCATTTTAAGTATTCTTTAAGTGAAGATAATCAATATTTGTATTTTCCACGTACTATTTATTTTAATATATTAATAAAACATTGTATCGATATGTTATGGCAGAAGAACTAGCTCTTTTACTAAATGATTTAAAAGCAATAAGAGATTATTTGATAAAAATCGGTTCGAGCCGCAGAGTAGGTAAAATATTAATTACAAATAGAGAGAATGCACAAAGTTTATTAGCTAAAAATAATAAGTATTTACAACATGTAGGTGAGTCCAAGTTAGCTAAACCAATAACACAGGAGACAGCATTTATTAACAAAATTTGTGAACAATTTAATAACTTGTATCCAAAAGTACTTTTAATGTGTACCAAGAAAGTTAAGGAGGGAGAACCCTCTCATAGTAAAATGGCAGAGGAAAATTTTAATTTAAAAATTGCATTGAGCCTTCTGCCTGCTATGACAGATAATGATAACAATACTACACAATTAATTGAAAGCATAGAGTTTTATGAATCTATATTAAGTAACGACAGATGTAAACAAAAATTAATACAATTTGTTTTAAAACATAGATTTTCACAGCAAGCAAAGTTAAAGATGTTGCAAAGATATGCTAGTGTTAAGGAGCATGCGAAAACTATTACTGCCACAACAGAGTTTCACAGCGTTACAGACTAGATTGCAGCAATGCCGCCAGAATAATAAAACAGTGTCTGACTTTGGCAGAGAAATATCAGAAATATTTGTGGAATTGACGACTTCGCAGGCCAGTGGAAATTCAGATAATTATAATGTTTAAGACCCTTAAATGAAAAAAAACAACGATAAAAAGATTCGCTGACGGCCTACGAGATCGTCGTTTAAACACGATCGTGGGTGCTCGTAATTTTTCTACTTTGACAGAAGCCATACAGGCGGCAGTAGACGAAGAGATGTCTTCGAGTAGTACCGAGGAATTTGTGGGTATGTACCAACAATCTTATTATTCGTCTAGGAGAGGTCGTCGAGGATATAGAACTCAACAGAACTCTGGTCCCAGAGGATTCATGCAAAACGCATATGCCCATCAACATCAACAGGCGCAGGGACCGCTTCCTCCACATGCAAGCCAACAGCGAGATCAGCAGTCACAGGTACTGTCATCTCCCAACAATTACCGTGGTAATTATTATGTTAATAATCGTTTCCGTGCTAGGGGTAGGCAGAACAGAACTCGTTGCTTTAGATCACAGAACAACATAAATATCTAGTTAAGCGACTATGACAATACAAATAAATGAATAGTTCTGAATAGTTATGTTGAAAATGGTATCATCGAAGTGACCTGATGATAGTGATGGAGCTGGAAGATAGGCACCGGAACTCCGTAACTAATCAATCAATTCTAGCAGTGTTTGGGCTTATTAGAATTGTCATGAGATGCACTTTGGATATATTACTAATGAACTGATCTGATGATGATGATGATGATGGAGCTGGAAGATAGGTACCAGAACTCCGTAATTAAACAATGTATCCTACCCGTGTTTGGGCTTATGAGAAATGTCATGAGATGCACTTTGGCTATAAGCTACTATCGAAGTGATCTGATGATGGAGCCGGAAGGTGGAAGGAGACACGGGAACTTCATAAGAAAATGATGTATTCTAGCAGGGTTTGAGTTAAGGTACTCTGGCTGTAAGTGTATTGCAACTAAAAAGTGTGAAATAAAAAACTTTTTATAAAAAAAAAGGAACCGACTTCACTAAAAAAAAAAACTAAAACGATCAAAATAATTTTAATTTTGGAAGTCAGTGTTAAATAAAGAACAAACAATAACGAAAAACACCGACTTCCGGAATTAAAATTATTTTGATCGTTTTAGTTTTTTTACCGGTAGGTAAGCAAGTTTTTGAGTTTTAAAAGAATTTTCACCAAGTAAAATTGCTCAAATTAGCAATAGCAAATGTTATTCTTTTTAAGGAAGCAAATCATCCAATGACTTCCCTCTCTCTCTAAGGTGGTGCAGGGAGGGGGTGAATGTCAGACTTTTACTGACTAAAACAACAAGTTTCTTTTTCAGAACGGCTCTAGCGCGCATCGGCGCTACGCTGGGCGCCTACGGTTGCTGACATCGTTTTGAAGACCACCCGGATAGTGCTCCATGGCCCCAACTCGTCGGACGGTTACCGAAAGGCAGGACGACGAGCTGACATGCTGATATTTCTATATAAACTCAAAATGTACGTTAAGGCAGTCTCTAAAAACCGTCACGACTTCCCGATATTCGGACATGGAGAAGAAGCGGTGCAACGAATTCCCCAACACATCTGTCGGTAAAGTTTGCAGAACTTTAATTTAAGCTAGTTTTAAAATGATTATTATCTCTACGCCCATGATAAGACTTTTGCCATATTTAAAACATGACAGCGATTGATACAGACAGATGAAACCTAAAACATAATTTTTCTCTTCCTTACCCTAAAGTTAGCTGGAAAAAAATGCCCAGTGAGGTCCGTTAATCACATGATATTTTTTAGCAACTTTTTAATCCGTTCCCTCTGGATCGCGAGGGGGAATGGGATTTGAAAAGTACGTGACTGATACGTAGTGAGGTTTCTTCACCAAAGTCACAGACTTGTTGACAACTGGCAAAACCGAGCCGGGTGGCTGTCGCGGCGACCGGACACACGTTACATGGGATCAGCAAGTTAAGGTCATTTGTCGTTTTTCAGTTTAGGAATCGCAAGATCAAAAAAGAAATAAACGTCATATGTACTACGTTGTGTACCTACGTCACAATAGTGATAAAACGCAAAGGGAAATCTGCGCGAATATTTTCCGCGCGGTGAAATACCGCTGTGCGGACAGGTCCTTATATATTAAATAACATACAATGAAACGGTGCGAGGACGGACATTCCACCGTTCCCAGGTCTTCGCAACCGCCCGGAGGACACGGTGGAGCACACAGTCGAGGGGTGCCCTGCTTGGGCGGAGCATCGCCGTGCCCTCGTGGGGGCGATCGGCGGCGGAGACCTCTCGCGCCGGGCCTTGGTTGAGGCCATGGTCCGGAGCGAGGAGGAGTGGCAGGCGGTCGCCGACTTCTGCGAAGCAGTAATGCTCGCAAAGGAGGAGGCCGAACGCATTAGGCAACGGCGTTATCGCCGCCGCCGCCGCCGGGATTCTGATCCCGATTTCCGGCCAACGTAGGCGCGGGCTTACGGACAGTGAGCAATGGGTAGCTCACTGTCCGGCCGTCCGGTAACTGTCCGGACCTAGCCCAAGTCGTCGACGGCGCGCACTGTTCCCGCGCGCCTCAAGGAGTTGTCAGCAACAGCAGGGACCCAGCCGGGTCGAAGCCTACTGGGGCCAGGGTTATCCGAAAGGGCGCTCGAGCCCCGGTATGAAGGCTAGAAGGAACGGGGTGGGTCTTTTAGTCAGTAAGAGTCTGACACTATCTCCCGCTCCGCCCAAGGGCGGGGGATGTCAATGCATGATTTTTCCCACCATAAAAAAAAGGTCTTCTAGATGGCAAAACAAAAATTATGCTTATAAAATTGTGACTAGGTAATTTTAAAATAGAAGATTTTTTTCCTGAAACCGTATGATCAGAATTTTATTTTCTTTAAATTTAATACCGATACATTATCTAAAATATGGCGTCAAAAAACTCTTCCACATCGCTGTCGACTGGTAATGTGTCCAAAAGACTGGCGGCTTATAGTTATTAAGTTGTTTATAAGTGTAGATAATTAATTAATTTATAATAGTGAAAATGTAAATTATATGTAATACCGATACTAAAAGCCGACAAATATTGCATAATATGTAGTAGTAAAGTAAATTGTTAATAGTTCTGTTAAGCCGTGATAATTTATCCGTCTGACTTAGAATTAAAGAACAAACTTTGACTTACCCCAGGAAAAAGAATGTACCAGCCCAACGAATAGTAATAATATCAACGTTAAAACACGCGTGGACTGCATTTTCTTCTTCAGGCAAAGTTGTTCCAGCAGATGAGACGTCTACTCCCGGTCACAGCACGGAGAATATTAAAGCAAAGTGTTGGTTAGTGCCTTGTACTCATTTCCGTCACGTCGTGGGTAAAACCTGATTACATTTTATCTTTATTTTATTCCGAACACTCATATGCTTATCACTTGTTTCCGTCAAAAATAAAATTTACTGTATTTTAATCGCTATTTGTTTTATCGTGTACCTACTTCCTGTGTCCTTAGTTTGCAAATTTGATTAAAACAATTTAAACATAATTCATTATTAATATAGTAATAAACTAAGTTAACTAAGTAAGTGGGTTCTATTGCACGACATGGTCTGGCCGTATGCTAGGTTTCATCCAAATCTTTTCTGTCATGAAGACGTCAAGAGGCCTCACTTGCGTTAATGTACATGAACAAACATACTCTCATTCGCACTTTAAGTCTTAAAGTTTGTTCGCTGATATTTCCTATATACATTGTGAGAGTACAGGAATCGCGGGAGAGTAATAAATCGAAGGTTACTTAAAAATTCCTTCTTATAATAAGCGATACAAAAATAAACATAAGGTACCATGAATACCGAAAAAAAATCTATTTTCTAGAAATGTACATTGATGCAAGCGAAGCCGTGAGTAAAAGACGATACAGTACCGTCATGAACCTCTTAGATATAAAACTCCAAGGTAATACTGATCAAACCCTCTAAGATTAATAAGTACAATAATAAAAAAAAATCAAAATAACTTTTCGGTACCACCAGATGTACCTATATACGATAGAATTATCACACTAACGTTAGGGGCAGCTCACACCGAGACGCAATGCGACGCGACGGTGTCGTGGAAGAGGTCAGTTATTTCGCACTGCATAGCGCGAGGTAAAATGCATCATAGGTAACGGCGTAAGGTGCAATGTGAAGCAGCAGGTGAATAAAACAAACAAAAAAATGTAAGTACAAAAATCACTGCTACCGTCACCGCTGAAGATTTCTTTTATCTGGATGCCGCGTCAGGTCATGCTTTCCATAAAAAAAGCATTGTTATTGGAAGTGAACCAACTTGTGAAGATTAAACTCCGAGGGATGAGAGGAAATGGTTTTTACGCAACTTGCAAGATCTGGCCTGAACAAACTAACATACACACTACGCAAATAAATTTAAAACTTGCAAAATGTATGGCACTGCAGGTTGCGATTTTTTCTGTTGTAGAATTCTCATAGAAATGTGTACCTTTTAGAGTAGTAAATAAAGTTCTATTTCATATGGCTATCTTCAAAAGCGCGCAGCTTCATACGGCGTCGCTTCTCGGTGTGGGCCAACCCTAATAATACCATAATTGTACGGAAACTGAAATCCGATAAAATGGCTCCAACTAATTCAGTCTGAGATAAGAGTGTTATTTGGGATTTTGTAGCTATTCTGGTATAAAAACAAGATTTTAAGGTTCGAACCTTTTTGGTGGGAAAATCATCAATGACAGCCCCGCTCTTGGGTGGAGCAGGAGATAGTGTCAGACTCTTACTGACTAAAAACCCACCCCGTTCCTTCAAGCCTTCATACCGGGGCTCGCGCTGTCTTTCGAAACTAACCTTGGCCCCGGTAAGGTTCGAACCTTGAGCACGCCACAATTGCGGCGATATATATCTTTTAGGAGTGGTTGTAAAGACGCTAAGGCATCTTCACTTTCCGCCTGACACACATGTTATATTTAGTTGTTATAGTTAGTGATAGCGTGACGAGTGACAGGACAGAATGGAAGAAAAAAACGTGTTGCGCCGTCCCCAAATAAAACGGGACTAGGGCAGGAATATGATGACACATATTCACCGGTCATAGGTGTTTCAGGAAGTATCTGTTTTGGATTCGTAGAGAAGAAACTTCCAGGTGTCAATGTTATGCTAATCACTCAAAAGACATGGTGGACCATGCGGAGGAAGTCTGCCCCACTTGGGTGGAGGACTGGGTGTCCTCATGGAGGTGATTGTTGGCGGCGATCTCTAGCGCCTGGTCTTGGTGCAGGCGGCTGATAGTGGTGGTGGTGGTGATAAGGAGCGAGAAGGATAGGAAGCAGTCAGTTCCTGCGAAGTAGTAATGCAAGCGAAGGTGGTGGCAGAGATCATGAAGGGTCGTATGACAAAACGAGCAAAATGAACCGGGCCCACTTGGGCCACCGCTTGCTAGGGCTGCGGGATTGTTCCAAAGAGTTAGTTACCAAAGCCCTGGAGCGCGAAGGACAACTGGAGGGACACAGGTTACTCCTTATTACATCAGCTACCTGCTAATAAAAGTCTCGTCAAAATCGGTCCAGCCATTTCAGAGGGTGTACTATGCCGAATCGAATGCCAAGTAGTCGAACACTTTAAATCGAACACCTAAATACTCGATCGTTCATAATATCGAATGGTTAATAAATCGAACACTCAATACGTCGAGTGGTCATAACATCGAATGTTTGATCGAGCGGCCAATGCATCACACATTCACCCGGAGGACATGGTGGAGCATACGATGGAGGTGGTGTAGAAGAAATACGTGACGTCTGGCGGCCCTGGGATCTTACTCTAATACAGAAACATCAACACATGACCGGTGAGTTTATAAGAATTTCGTGTTTACAAATCAGTTTTCAGATATTTTACTATACTTGTGGTATGAGACTTTGCTTCATGCCAAATTTCAGGATTCTTGGTCAACGGGAAGTACTCTATGAATTCAGATTCCTTTGCGAGTGTCAAAATACACGTTTTTTGCGACATAAGCGGCCGTATCTTTTTTTTTCGATATTTAGAAATTTGATTTTTTGAAGGACTGCAGATGTGAGTATATGGTTTTAATTTCAACTCGATACCTCCACGCGCTCTTGAGACAAAAGGTCTTAAAAGACAGATAGACTGACAGACAGATAGACAGACAGACCGATGGACAACAAAGCGACTATAAGGGTTCCATTTTTTCCTTTTGAGGTACGGAACCCTAAAAACTCTAAAAAGTACAAATTAACTTTTCTTTCGGAAGTCGTTGTTTCTATCTATAGTATAGTTTCTAATAGTTTTGTCTCTTCGTCATTTACTAACTTCCGAAATAAATTTTATATTGCATTTTTTAGTATTCTTTCATCAGTGAAATCGCGGTTGCATTTTTTTTTGTAAATAAAAAAAAATCTACAGCTAAAAAGTACCCCTCAGTCAAACTTAAAGTGTGCAAGTTCCATATTAAGGTACATATAGAATTCAATCATTAAAACATTTGCATTAAAATTCCAATAATCCAAGGCACGGCTAGGATACATTGTTTTATTACGGAGTTTTTGTGCTCACCTTCCATCATCAGATTAGCTCGGTACCTTATACGGTACCATGGCTATAGCCAGAGTACATCTCATAACAATTCTAATAATCCCAAACACGGTTAGATTACACTGACAGAGTGCCGGTGCCTACCTTCCGGCTTTATCATCGGATCAGTTTTATGTATCCCCTTCCCTTTTTTTCTTCAGTCAGTCATCGACTACATGTCATGTATGAACAAAGCAATTTTACTTGTTACGACAGTTCTTATGTGAACCCATGAAGAGTTCTGTTCCATATCTTCAAAGTTCATCGTCAGATCATAACAATATTTCTATGGGACCAACTCGAAAGCATAACATTTCAATAAGAAAAAAACCGGCCAAGTGCGAGTCGGACTCGCCCATGAAGGGTTCCGTAGCAGCAAGTAACATAATATAAAAGTTTTTGTAGTTTGTTGTAACTTTGATCGATGTTTTAATAATAGTGATTTTTTTTCGATTTATGACCTATTAAAAAAAAACTACTTACTAGATCTCGTTCAAACCAATTTTCGTTGGCAGTTTTTATAGTAATGTACATCATATATTTTTTTTAGTTTTATCATTCTCTTATTTTAGAAGTTAGAGGGGTGGGGACACACATTTTACCACTTTGGAAGTGTCTCTTGCGCAAACTATTCAGTTTAGAAAAAAATTATTTTAGAAACCTCAGTATCATTTTTGAAGACCTATCCATAGATACCCCACACGTATGGGTTTAATGAAAAAAAAATTTTTGAGTTTCAGTTCTAAGTATGGGGACCACCAAAATTTATTGCTTTTTTTCTATTTTTGTGTGAAAATCTTAATGCGGTTCACAGAATACATCTACTTACAAAGTTTCAACAGTATCGCTCTTATAGTTTCGGAAAAAAGTGGCTGTGACATACGGACGGACAGACAGACAGACAGACAGACAGACAGACAGACATGACGAATCTATAAGGGTTCTGTTTTTTGCCATTTGGCTACGGAACCCTAAAAAAAGACGTGTGGCACTCGGGGACTGCCGCGGTAAAGCTATTGCATAGCATTTTTATCAACTTATGCAATTATAATTATTTATTTATTTTATTTATGCAGTATTTTTTTTCCTTTGTTTTTTTTTCTTTGATATTAATTGAAGTTACACTTTCACACATTGAATTGAATTTTGATTGATTGTTCACTCATTTGTTTTCTTATCGGTCACCACGCTCAAAAAACAAATGAGTGGGGGGTGTTAGGTTATTTTCGTTACGGAATTTCTGGATTCGGTCTCCACGCTCAAGGCCCGCGATAGAAGCTATGTAATAGCTTAAAAAATAAAAAGACGTGTAGCACTCAGGGACTGCCACGGTAAAGCTTTTGCATAGCATTTTTATGAACTTATGCAATTATAATTATTTACTTATTTTATTTATGCAGTATTTTTTTTCCTTTGATATTAATTGAAGTTACACTTTCACACATTGAATTGAATTTTGATTGATTGTTCACTCATTTGTTTTCTTATCGGTCATTACGCTCAAAAAACAAATGAGTGGGGGGTGTTAGGTTATTTTCGTTACGGAATTTCTGGATTCGGTCTCCACGCTCAAGGCCCGCGATAGAGGCTATGCAATAGCTTAAAAGAAAAATTCGAATCGGTCCACAATTTTAGTGACCGAGATATATCAGTGAGCCTTATAAAAATAGTATCTTCTCTTAATCATTATATGTACAGCTAAGGAGTGAAATTCCCTGCCAGAGTCTGTGTTTCCTGATAGCTACAACCTTGGGATCTTTCAGTCAAGAGTGAATAGATTGCTTCTAGGCAAGCGTGTTCCATCGTCTGCCACATCATCGCTTACCATCAGGTGAGATAGTAGTCAAATGCGCGCCTATCCATTACAAAAAAAAATACATTCAGCCGAACATAAAGAAGGAGGTTCTATTAGAACCTCTTTCTTTTTGAAGTTGATTAAAACCAATTCCGGCCAGATGTTCACGGTATTATACGCTTCAATAAATAAGTTCATTTAAAATTCACAGTCAAAGTATTGCTACGTTCGATTCGTTTGTGTGCTACGCCGTAGCAGCTCGTAGCGGCTCGTAGCGACTCGTAGCTCTACGAGGCTACGACCCATTATAGAACTACTTGTACAGAAAACAATCAAGTAAATAAAACAGTTTATTAATATAACATAACATCGCGCCTTCATTGCCGGCAAGAACAAGCAGAGTTGTGTAACTGTGTTGTCGTAGTGCGATTCTGCCGTCCGAGGCGCCTCGGCGGTCACGACGACTATATCCATGTGGAAGATGATTTATCCATTCTGCAACGTTTTTGTTGGTTCTTTGTTACTATCGTTGCTTTTCATGTCTGTTGCTTTAAACAAGTTTGACCAAAGATAAAATAAGTACGGAATGTAAATAGTAATGTAACGACACTACAGCCATGGCAAGAAATACCGGCTCCTGGCAGTTCCTACGTGTGGCACAGTCGCGCACTCCACATCACGCATACCTCGGACACTGTCTGCGCTTAATGCTCTCCTAGACAAGTACACAGATTTTGACATGTCTGCGGTAGAATGGAAGACAATACTGTCAGGATGTATGAGATGAATGTGTGACTGAGTATTATCTTTATTATATAGGTAAGAAAAGTCCTGCACGAAATATGTCTCTTATTAATTGTAATTTAAAGAATTGTTTTATATTTTATTTTATTGTTCTATTTTCTAAGTACTTGTTGTTTAAAAAGTTGTTTGCATTAAATGAATAAATAAATAGATAGGTACCAAAATAGCGTTTACAATTACCTCTTTTATTATGTGAATAGACAGAAATAAAGGAAAAAGTAAAATATTTACTCAGCCAGAAATAATGTACAAATAACAAATAATTATAATCAATACTAAACGATTTATATGAAGATGCTCCATCTAGACATCATAATTATAAAATCATAGCCAACTCTTCCGTACCTTAAGAGGAAGATCGGAAGCCTTAATTATAGTGCCTAATGACGTTAGGAGTTATTTTTTTAAGTGTGGAAATCATCCAATGACTTCTCCCGCTCTGAGCAGAGCTCGAGGGTGTGTCAGAGTTTTACTGACTAAAACCACACCAGTGTCCTTCAGTTGCCCTTTGCTTTCTAGGACTACGTGTTTCCTTTTCAGAAATTCCCCGCGGTTCTAGCTAGCGGGCGTCGTCCCTGGTGAGCCCCTACGGTTTGCTGACATCTCTTTGAAAAGCGCGGGGATCACTACGCGCTGTTGGTGACTGGGCTCGGTCCGGTCAATTACCGGACGGCCGGACGGCTAGCTACCGATTGCTCGACGTCCGCACATCCGCCTTCACTGTGGCTGGTACTCGTGGTCGTAACCTCGGCGTGGAGCGTGAGGAGGTTCGCTATCTCCTCCTATGTTAGTTAATAGATAAGTTAGTTCCTATCTCCTCCTATGTTTAATGCATGCCGTGGCAGCCTTGAATTAAGGCTACGCTACATAATATAACAATGTTGAATCTTTAGCATGTATAATGGTGTATGCTTTTTTGGTTGTCCTTGAATAAATAAATATGTAAATAATTAATCTCACACGCGCGCCCTACTCCTTTACTGCTTTACAGAAAGAGGCGACCGTCTGCCATTACAACACATATCGTCCGAAAACAATACTCAAGATATTTTCAATTTCAAGCAATCAGAACAAATAAAAGACATTGAGACTAATAATTTGGGAACCCAAAAAAGACACTACAATTAGAAATGCAAAAAGAACAAACAAATACACAAATGACTAATAAAAGAACATTGTTATCAGATATCTCAAAATTATTTGACCCTTTGGGATGGCTATCACCACTGACAATAAAGCTTAAGAGGCTGCTTTTCCACTCGCCTATCGTAAACATCGAGCATGGTTTAAAAGCTTGTTACTTCATCTAACGCAATCCAACGTGATTTTTGACGAAAAGGCAACGCGAAAAAAAGTAATAATATCTGAAAATTCTGTTGGCATTCAGTAATTCCGTGATTTACTTGAATATTTTACAAAACTTGTTCCAGGAAATACGTGTTTTTTTTTAAATACTTAAAAGTTTTTGAAAAACATTTTCATTATATAGATTCTTGATAAAATTGGCAAGGCTTGTATGTACTTTTTTATTTTTTTTATTTTTGAGTAAATTATGAAGTGTCGAAGTTCATGTAAAATAGCAGATTTTCAGAGGTCTTAACTGAATTACTTTCACACAAAGGGCATGGCCCACCATTCATACAAATTTGGCCACCAGTGGACATAAAAATATATTCAGACAACTTCAATTCATAGTTTTTGAAATAATAAACCTGTTACAGCTATTACGGGTTTAACTAAAAGTTCGAGGAAATGAGTTAAATAAATTTTAATTGTTACATTATTTTATGGTGAGATTCAAAATGGCGGATGTAGCACAGCAAATACACCAGATTATTAAATTTGTAAAAGAAAACATTTTTTTAATAATTTGGTTAATCATTTTTTTCGTCGTATTCATTAAACCCGAAGCCGGCGTTCGCGCATCCATTGTCTTTCTATTGTGTGTCTAATTACCACGACTGAAAGGCTAAAATATTAGAACCGAGTCTAAAAACATTATTTAAGTGACTTATTTATTCATCAACAAGTACTCATTCAACGTCAACATTTGTAGAATGTTATTTACATATTTTTATTTTTGTTATTTAAGTATTGGTACAAATTAAATAGTTCTTACCTACCGTGAGTAAATTCATTCTTGTATCCCAGAATGCCGTCACACACAACTTCCAAAGAATGTCGTCTCATTTTAGTAATTAAAAGAATGTCGTCTTACAGGGTCGGTGTCCATTTGTCGGATGCTGGAGTGATTAAAAAAGTAGAAAAAGAGTCCGAGATAAAGCGGCCGGGGTCATTGTCGGCGGGATAGGCAAGTGCAGAGTTCATTATGAAAGCGAATACTAAAATAACTATGTCTACTAGGAATCAATTTCGCATAATTAAAACAACCATTGAACTTCACTCAAGAATTCCCGCCAAAAATACCGAACCATTTTGAATAGCGCGATTAATATATATTTTTAATAATATAAGCAAAATAATAATTAATATGTTAAAAATGCATAGTATTGATACAATAAATTCTGTTCTGTTGGATCATCAAATTGAAAATTCGATGTAATCTCAATTATTCCGACTAAAAGACTTTGTATCCATAGTCAGAAATAATAAAAAAAAAAAAACTTGGAATTCGTTGTATCTCTTGGTAGTTTGTGATTCGTTGCAGGAAACACGGAAAGACTGAATTAATGAATATACTTATTGTTTAATATTATTTATCCGAACTTTAACTGACGTGTTATGATTTTAAGAATTATTTCTATTAATTATTAAGATTTTTAGTTTAAATAATAATCTTGTCCGCGGCCGTATCTTGGCCACCCCCTTTATAAATTGATTTTCATAGAAGCCTTGATAATATCTACAAGATACTGTGTTTCCAAAATATCTGATGAAAAATGTGTAATAACGTCATAATCGCGTAAGAGCAGTTGTATGAAAAACAGTGAAAATGTATGTCGAGATTAAAATCATTATTCAAAACTTATGGTTACGTAACCTAAATTGGGACGATTCTTTGCCTGAAGACATACTATGCGAATGGGTGGGTATTAAAAGCATCATCAACAAACTACAAGTACCACGATGGGTAAACACAAGAGAACATGTCAATATTGAATTATTCGGTTTTTGCGATTCATCTTAGAAGACATTTGCGCGTGTAATATTTTATGTTCGGATCAAGGGGTATGAGCAATCAAAACCAACACTGCTAGTTCTGTTGGAAAGGCTAGACATGTACCAGCGAATAAATCAGTATCATTGCCGAGATTAGAGCTGTCAGGAGCTATCTTACTAGCAAAACTATTGAATAAGGTACAGCAGTGCGTTGTTTATCAAATTACTGACTTACTCCATGACTATGTTATTAGGCGGGCTGAATGGTGAACCAAGATCCAGAGGAAATACATATCAAGCAAGAGCAAAATATTGAACTTTAATCCGTTTCTTCAAGACGGCATTCTTCGAGGCGGACGGAGGCTCAAACATGCCAACATAGATCATCAGATGAAACATACAATAATCCATAGCAAAAAGCAGTCGTGTAACGGAAGTCCTGATTGACTAGGCCCACATGCTAGCATTTCATGGTGGACCTCAGCTAACTTCAGCATTTATACGACAACATATTGGATTGTAGGCGGAATCAAAGCAGTTAAATTCTGAGTTCGACGTTGCGTTAAGTGTTGTCGCTACAATCCCAGCAATCAGCATCAAGTCATGGGAGATTTACCACCAGAAAGACGAATCCGTCACGTCCTTTCCAAAATGTAAGTATAGATTATACGGGACATGTCTATATCAAGACCAACAAGGGTCGTGGAATAAAAACCACAAAGGGTTATGTCGCCGTATTTATTTGCATGGCAACTAAAGCCGTGCACTTAGAGTTGGTGTAGGATTTGACATCGTCATCATCATTTCTCGCTGCTCTTTGCAGAATTATAGCTCGGAGAGGAGTCCCACAGAAAATATTCAGCGATCAAGGTACTAACCTTATAACAAGGTCCTACAGGACGAATATCATGCAATAAGAAGCACTTTCAATCAAGAATTTCTGACAGAAATAACTAAAATGGGAATCGAATGGCATTTTAACGCACCTCCATGGCCATCAGCAGGAGGACTATGGGAGGCCGCCATTAAATGCCTAAAATATCATCTGAAGAGAGTTGTAGAGGAGCAGAAATAAATGTTTGAAGAGTCTATACTACATATTATAATACTAAATCAGTTGGAGGCATGCCTGAACTCAAGACCAATATATCCTACCGAAAATGCAGCAGATTTGAACTTCCTTACTCCCGCTCGTTTCTTGTCAAGTGGTCCAAATTTAATACTGTACGAAACAAAGAAAGATGTACGCAAATCTTGTGCATAAGAAATCGAAGGACTGGAACAATTTGCCTGCTGCGGTCTTCCCGTCCAGTTATAGTGGGTGTCTTTAAGGCTATAGTGGTAGGCTTTTGATAAACTAGTGCGCCTCACAATCAGAGATTGCATCACTGCTTACCATCAGGTGGGATCGTAGTCAAGCACTAGTTTATATCAATTTAAAAAAAATCTAACTCAAAGGACTTTTCTAGATATTTGGAAACGCTAGCAAAGTAAATATATAACACAATTAAATACAAGGTCACAATGGACACGTCCTCAAGAAAATATCAATGTCGGTAACTTGGTGTTGATGCAAGACGCCAACATACCACCAAACAAATGTGCAATGGGAAGGGTGATGCAAGTGCACCCTGGCAGAGATGGGTACGTCAGGGTAGTCACTCTACAAACAAGAAATGGCCCATTGAAATGGCCTGTCTTCAAGTTTCCTTGCTTGATTGCGAAGATCAAGAAGACCACAAACAGGTATCAGCTTCAGTCCAACAGGATACAAAACCATCTCCACAAGTAAACTTAAAGCAACGTAGAAGACTTACACTTTTTCTACAATATTGTAATTTACTATTCCTGATATTAACATTACATGTAACTCACAGGGTGCATACAACATAAAACAATTAGGAGGAAAACAAGCAATTTATTATGACAAAACTTAGAAAATAGTCGTATATTACGACATGTAACCATATTGGCACGGGTGTAATATTTAACATCTATATGAAACACCTTGAAAGTTTATATTCACAAATAAAAAGCAAATGCCGTTGTGACGTTATATATTATTGTATTGTTACAACTACGTCACGGATTCATGGAACTGGAGTACTACGACCGTAGTGTGTTACTCAGTCAGCATTTTGAAGCGCATTCACGTAAGCACCGAGGCCTTATCAACGAGATCAGATACGTTGCGACAAGTCTCTTTGGTGATGAAAATTTCGCCGAACAATACCAACAAGACATTATGTCAGAGAAAATCAAAAACATCTTGCCAATCTTTGGCGCAATCCAACATCTATCATTGGAGTTGAGAACAACTTCCTCAAACGTGTTGAACAAACAATGGAAAAACAGCATAAAATATTTAATCAGCAATTAAATAATTATTTAATTCAATTCAGTTCTTTATTGCGTACCGTAAATTTAGGTAGAAGAGAGGATGAAGGCAACGCAACAATATACATAGATCAAGCTATCACGGAAGACTTCATTTTATCAACTTTATTTGCAAACAACATTCTAAGCAGTTTAAAGAACATTCAAGATTTTTTGCTGGACACGATCACTAACGTCCAACATTTCAACGTTCGTATCATAACACCAGTTCAACTTCAAGATGAGCTAAATATTATTTCAAATCAGATGCCCAAAGATCTATCATTGCATTTTCAACAGCATTGTATCAGATTTGTACAAGATCTATCAAATTATTTAAGTAAAGCTACGCATGACACAAGAATACTTCATATTTGTAATTAAAATCCCAATAGCAAACATATTATATCTTAAGATACCTATTCAACACCGCGAAAGTAGTCGTATGATTAGTATAGTACTAATATCAGAGTTCACAACTATAAACATCAAAAGGGATACATATTTACCCATATCTGCAAATGAACTACTTCAAAAATGCTTACGGTTAAATACAAATCTATGCCAACTACAAAAACCTGTCTATCAGCGAGAGTCGGACAACAATTTCTGCGTTAAAAATCCAGGAGATACCTGTACAACCATAAGCGCAACTTACAAAACAACATTGACAGAATTGAATGTTTATTACATTCATGACTAAATGTTGGGGACAATGCACTCTGAGAATCATATGTGGGGATCAAATTACAACTGAACAGGTGGCCGGAGTCAATGTTATTGTGCTTGGAAATGACTTCATAATTACGGCACACAAACAACAAACGAATGATTGACAAATTAAGCTCGATATGATGGTCGTAGAGATCGCTCCTGTCAATAACATTATCAATTTATCAGTTCCACACTACGAGTACTAAGAAGAAAACTATTTATCTTCACAACAAAGTATCTCCGAGTAAATAAAACAAATGAAAGCAGCCTCGGAACAGGTGACCATCGCTGATGGAGTATCAATTCACGATATACACCAGTACGTGGCCATCTACGTTGTTGGGGCAGCAGGGCTTGCCTTCTCTACGTTCGCATGCATACGCTGGCGAAGACGCCGCACCGTGCATCTTTGGCCTTAACCTGGGCAACCCTCCGTGCACTACCGAGCCAGCAACAGTGACCTTAATGCGAGTGTTGTACCAAATCAAAGTGTACAGTGCGTGAGTGACGTGTTTCGTAGTGATCAGTGCTCGATAATAGAAACCAATAGAGCAACTTCACCTGTTACCACAATATGTAGTTTTAAAAATATCTACTAACAATTTAGGAACATACGTAAAAAAAGTTTTATCACCTTGTATCACTAGATCATACTAACAACACCATGTCAAAGCATCATCAGCATCAGTCATCTCGCGCCCGGGAGTATGTACGGTGCAACCGCACATTGCGTAAATGCTCTCTCATCATAATTGAATTGTAACTAATTAACATACATTTTACATCAACTTTGCAATATTTATATTTACATCAAGTTCGCATTCGGACCGCGTCATAACAACACCTCATTTATCATTAGTTAAGGTCGTGGACTCAATACTCATATCAAGTGAATTATGTACATAGTGTTATTTTTAGTATTCAGCATCCCTATCAATCAAAATCAATCATCAAAAGACCTACGGTAACAAAACGTACACGTAAGTATTTTTAAAAGTAAATAAAGTAAAAAATTCCCTAACATTATATTAACTATTCATTATCATCATCATCATCATTTCAGCCGATAGACGTCCACTGTTGGACATAGGCCTCCCCCAAGCGTCGCCACAACTAACGATCATGTGCGTCCCGCATCCATCGGACTCCCGTTACCTTCACCAGGTCGTCAGTCCACCTTGTAGGAGGCCTTCCAACGCTGCGTTTTCCAGTACGCGGTCGCCACTCCAGAACTTTTCGGCCCCAACGACCATCTGTTCTGCGAGCAATGTGCCCTGCCCATTGCCACTTAAGTTTGGCGATTCTTTGTGCTATGTCGGCAACCTTGGTTCTCCTGCGGATATCTTCATTTCTGATTCGATCACGCAAGGAAACTCCGAGCATAGCCCTTTCCATTGCTCTTTGGGTGACTTTAAGCCTTCTGATGAGGCCCATTGTGTGCGGCCACGTTTCGGATCCATATGTCATCACTGGCAACACACACTGGTCATAGACTTTCGTCTTGAGCCACTGTGGTTGTTGGATGAGAAGATACCACGTAGCTTCCCGAACGCTGCCCAGCCGAGTCGGATTCGACGGTTGACCTCTTTCTCGAAATTAGATCTACCCAACTGGACTGTCTGCCCGAGGTAGACGTAATCATCCACAACTTCGAGTATAGAGTCTCCGATCTTGATAGGAGTGGGTGCTACATGATTGTTTATCATGACTTTAGTTTTTTCAATGTTCATTTTAAGACCCACTCTTTCAGAAGCTCTACACAGGTCATTGAGCATTGTATTGAATTCTTCTGTAGTCTCAGCCATAACTACTATGTCGTCGGCAAACCGAAGATGAGTGATGTACTCGCCATTGACTAACCCTAACATTAGTATTTTGTTTTAAGAGCCATTTATAAGATATTAGAAAGATCTGAAAAAGTGTTTAAATTACTTTACAATTTCAATTTTACAATATCAATTGACAGATTAAAACCCGCTTACATATTGAAAGAAAACGAATCTGCACAAGCGAATAAAGATAAGAAAACGACGCGTAGTGGTAGAATTAGCAAGACTCCTGTAAGATTCTTGTAAAAGTGAAAACGTAAAATTAGCCATACTTTAAGTAAATAATAAAATGTAATATAAATAAAAAGTGACCATTGGTAATGTACATATCTAGTCTATGAAATATGATAACTAGACGTATTAATAGTACGTAGATAATAATGTGATCGGTAGCATCTTTTGCTTAGCCTACGGAAAAGCCTAGAGATCGAAGCATTCTCTTTATTTTGCGAAAGCATCATTATAACATGTGCAGTGTGCAGAGCAGCGAACTTGAATCAAATATAATTTTGTTCAAAAATCCATTATTAGAAAAATACTTTTTCAGAACTTGCTCAGTTCGATGCTACCTTATAGCCAAATGCATCTCATGATGATTCTAAAAAGCCCAAACACGGCTAAGATACATTGATTAATTACGTAGTTCTGGTGCCTATCTTCCAGCTCCATCATCATTACCATACCATTTTCAACATAGCTATTCAGAACCATTCATTTATTTGTATTGTCATAGTCGCTTAACTATTTTCATGGGATATCTGTGTGAGTATAAAGTTCCACTTCATCAAATGACACTTTTTGACTGTGAGTGCTTTTTTTTTTTTTTTTTTTTTTTTTTTTTTTTTTTTTTTTTTTTTTTCCGGGAGATAGTGTCAGACTCTTACTGACTAAAAAACCCATCCCGTTCCTACAAGCCTTCATACCGGGGCTCGAGCGCCCTTTCGGATAACCCTGGCCCCAGTAGGCTTCGACCCGGCCGGGCCCCTGCTGTTGCTGACAACTCCTTGAGGCGCGCGGGAACAGCGCGCGCCGTCGACGACTTGGGCTTGGTCCGGACGGTTACCGGACGGCCGGACAGCGAGCTACCCATTGCTCACTGTCCGCAAGCCCGCGCCTACGGTGGCCGGAAATCGGGATCGGAATCCCGGCGGCGGCGGCGAGAGCGCCGTTGACTGTGAGTGCTAAGTCCTCGATGAAAATACCAAAATTACTACATGATTACCTATAATATTTGAGAAATACGCCCCGATAATAATTGGTCTCGCAATAGTCATTGGCGTCTATATCATATACAGTATGCTTAAGAAATGTAAGCAAGCAGCTCAGAAAATATTACGGAAAGAGATGACAGTTTGGCAAAGCAACGTGAATATACCAATGGCTGAACAAATGACGCAACAACAACATGCTGTATAGTCTTTAGTGATGTGTGTAAAAATAATAAACAACATTACTATAAAAAGGCATTATGTCTAAAATCATATCTGTACCTACTAAATTCATCAAAAAGTGTTCAGCAATATATGTGTACGCCATACATCTAATAACCAAAGATGTACGATACATGGTATTAAACTTAATGTATAATCTATTGATCCAATAAAAAAATACATACTCTTAATGTACTAGTAATGCAATACTTGGCGACAGTTGATATTACAAACATTGTTAAGGTAGGATAATGCATTAATTGTACTAGTAATATTAGCTAAAGTTATAAATAGAATTAAACACTTGTAATGTTCAAAACAAAAAAAGGGAGAATACTGTGGGGGTGCAGAGGTCAAACTCAGTTCAGTTGGCATTCGAACCTCGAGCGTTTCATTTCTCTCTATACACACGATACCCTAGAGAGACTTTGAGCTCTGACTTTGTTTCGGTGGTTTCTCTCAGAGTACTTAGTCAGCTAAAAAATACCGGCCTCATTTAATTTAAATAAACGAAGAATTAACGCGTATAAGTGTTATTTGTAAAACAAACACCATTTATAAATAAATTGTCGAAGTAAATTGGTTACGATTCACAACAATTTAGCCGTTAGACCCAAAATGAATAACAAACTCGTACTTACCCCACTTGAAAGAATGCACCAGCCCGACGAGCAGTGCTAGCAGTGTTAACACACGCGTGCAGTGCATCTTCTCTTCACACAAACTCGTTTCTGCAGATGAGATGTTCACTCTCGGCGACCACTCGGATACTACTACTCTGCTTATCAATAGTTTCGTACAAAAATAGATATTACTGTATTTTTTAGAGTTCCGTAACCAAATAGCAAAAAATGGAACCCTTATGGATTCGTTATGTCTGTGTCTGTCTGTCTGCCTGTCCGTCCATATGTCACAGCCACCTTTTTCCGAAACTATAAGAACTATACTGTTGAAACATGGTAAGTAGATGTATTCTATGAACCGCATTAAGATTTTCACAAAAAAAATAGAAAAAAAAAAACAAGAAATTTTAGAGGTTCCTCATACTTAGAACTGAAACTCAATTTTTTTTTTTCTACAAACCTGATCGTGAGGGTATAGGTCTTTAAAACTTATATTGAGGTTTCATCATTTTTTTCTAAACTAAATAGTTTGCCCCTGTAACTTTCAAAATAAGAGAATGATAAAACTAAAATATATATATAATGTACATTACCATGCAAACCTCCACCGAAAATTGGTTTGAGCGAGATCTAGGAAATATATTTTTTAATACGTCATAAATCGTAAACCGCAATTTACCTTTCATTCAATCAAATCAAATATAAAAAAAAAAATCATAAACATAAACGTTATGTATAAACCGTGAACCATTATTATAGGTTTTGTACGGAACTCTCAGTGCGCGAGTTCGACTCGCTCTTGGTCGGTTTTTTAGCAATGTGTGTTATCAATCATTTACTTCCCGTGTCCTTGGTGTCGCCCAGGCTCGTGTATGTAGCAGACTTGGGAATTGATTTAATTATCTGAATAAGTAGTAGATACTAAGTTTCGTTTCGGTCTATTTTTAAAAGTGGCATGTGTCCACTACATGTTCTAGCCGTGTGCTAGGTTTCATCCAAATCTTTTCTGCCGTTAAGTCATGAAGATGCTAGCGTTAGTGTAGCGTGTTGATAGCGTAGTGTCAGAGTGCAATCAACAAACTCTGTTTCTCTCGTTTACACTTTAAGTTATTGCAAGTTTAACTTTCAAAGTTTAAGGCCCTTGCTCCCAATTGGTGCCATAAAACATTGACTCTCTGAAGCCTACTCCTCGGTAATGGCTCGGTTATAATAACATTATCAACATTGTGTTTTGGAGGTATGCGGAACAGAGAGTAAAGTCCCACATACCTCCGTTGAAAAGGGAGAATCCTCCGACCAGACAGGTGTTATGGTCCGGTGGGCGACTGCCCGATAGATGATTTCGGGCTGTCGTATATGTTCAAATCGCGCGGAGAACTTTGATTGCGCGATGCAGAATTTCGTACTTTCTTCGTAGTTCTTATGTGGCGCCATAGATGTCGCTACAGTGTTTTTTTCCGTTTGATTCATACTTTTCCCAAAAAAAATAACGACATGATATTCTTTCACTGGTTTCCCTTCTCCTTTCAAACGGCTTTGATTTTTAGAAATATATTTACCCACAAAATAGCATAATTATTAATTATGTTGATCAATCAATATTTTGCAAAAATAAATGATTTTAAAGGTCAGCAGGGCTCTATGCGGGCACAGGCGGCAGTACGAGTTAACTCCGGCCGGATGTTCAAGGGACTATACCCCTTAACTACTCGACCATCAACACCATGTCGCGAATAGTGTTGACAGCAGAAAGGTGATTGCGCGAGAGAAGTTAATCAAAAGAGTTCCCGCGGCCACGGAGTGCAAAGGACAATTGAAAGAGCACAGGCGGGTTAAGTCAGTAAAGTCTGCCGCTCCCACTCAATTCACCTAGAGAGGGGGAGGTTATTTATCAATTTCCTGCCGCAAAAAAGGTTTTAAACCTCCGAATGAAAAAACGGAATTCTTAGTCACTCATAAGCCTGTCTGTCTGTCTGTCACAGCCAATTGCCTCCGAATTCATCGGATTGATTCAGTTATATAGTACAGATATCTATGACCCAAATATGGACATGTAACTTAAATGAAATAAAATCAATCTAGGAGTGGCTTATATGATACGTACCTACCAATAAGAATTCTGTTTTTACAATTTTGTTATCGACTTGTTTATATTGTTATGTATCCGGATAGAATTTAGTAGGTAGTGACCTTCTGATACTATGGATATGGTCTGAGCTGGAAGGTAATCGAAGGATCTCCTCAAATAAACTTGTGCACGGCACAGACAGAGTTAAGATCGCCCTACCCGTGATACTTTCCATATACTTTCTACAACCCGCTCTGGATTATGTTACTATTTTACTGACTAAAAACCTACTCCTGTTCCTTCTTCGCCTTTGTTCCAGGGCCTCGAGGATCTCTTTCGTATCACTCCCAAGTGTCGAACCATACTGAGACCAGTAGGCCTCGACCCTGCTGGGCCCCTACGGTTGCTGACAACTCCTTCAGACGCGCGTGGAACACTACGCACCGTCGACGAATTGAGCTCGGTCCGAACGGTTACCGGATGGTAGGACGGCGAGCTACCTATTGTTCGACGTCCGCAAGCCCGCGTCTACGGCGGCCGGAAATCGAGATCGGAATCCCGGCCGGGGCGCGAGGGCCACAGCCTCCCGCGTGAGGCCGCTTCTTTTGCTAGCATTACTGCTTCGTAGAAGAAGGCGACCGCCTGCAATTCCTCCTCGCTTCGGACCATGGCCTGTATCAAGGCCCGGCGCGCGCAAAGCAATCTTAACGCCTGCCACAATGATTCTATTCACGTCGTGTTACTAATTGCGATGTATATTTCGTCAGGCGTTTACATGTTTTAGTTTTTATAGTCCCTACGTAGTTTTTTTAATTTTAGTTTTGTACGGAATACTGTCACTTATTGGTCCAGTATATATTTTTAATTTTCTTTCCTTGTGTAAACCTAATCAACATCTCAATCAAGCACTATTGAATTCTCCATATACATCTGATCTACTAGTAGCTGTTTACCACAACAAACAACTTTTTTTCTATCTCATTTTATTTGCGGGTTTTTTTTTATACAGATCATATCACCCTGATGATTTAATACGAGTAATACGATAAAGTATTTTAGCATATGTTAAAGGTGAGGCTAGAACGCTATTATAGAAGCCCACATTAAAACTATAAGTTGGCTAAACATCTTTGGACCACATACGCAAACACTCCGATAGGATATGATGACATTGCTACACACATGACATCTTCTACAGTGCCACAGAGAACATAATTGGGAGAATCGGCGTTGCGCATCATAAATCCAAAGCTGTTGAGTGGGTTGTGGCCGGATCGGAGTCTCAAAGCCATCACAAACTCCTGTCTATTCAATTTTCCGTCGCCGAACCAGAGCATCCGAGAAAGAGATTGGTTGAGTCGTCCTGTACCAATTGCCTTTTGTTAAAGAACTTTTATCAAAATATTCTGATTAAAATATGCACGATTCGATACATCGTCGTCTAACCAAAAGTAAAAGATGTTCCGGCGCTAGTGAAGGAGGTAAACAATTTTGGTATTAATTAGCAAATGCCTATCAAAATTATGTCGGCAATGATTTGTACAATTTCTTGAGTAGGTGCGTTTAGCTGCGCCGGAACATCTTCCCGGCCGTTGAAAGACTGACCCTTTCAACCCTTGAGTTCATCCGCTGTTGGTAACTGGCAGAGCCGTACCAAGGACCGGCGTACACAACCCTTAGTACTGTTGACATCCGCGACTCTTGGTATTTTGTCCGGTCCGTAGATGAGACGCACCACGTGTCCGAGTCTATATTGCAGCGGGGAGAAATTGTCGTCTGCTAGCAGCACTATATTATTATCTCCGACGTTCAATTTGGATGTATCAATCCGCCACTTAGTTCTTTGCTGTAATTCTGACAGATATTCTTTGCTCCAACTTACAAGAAGTGCTGTCGTATTATTTCCAGATGCTCATAGCGCTTGAGACGGTCTTGGCTGATGTCATCCAGGGTTGGAGCTGGCAGTGCAGTCAAGGGCCTCCCGATGACAAAGTGTCCTGGGGAAAGTGGAAGGAGATCGTCAGGACTGGAGGACACAGGGCACAGGGGACGGCTGTTTAAAACTGCGTCCACCTGTGCAAACAAAGTTGATTTTTCTTCGTAGGTCAAATGGAATAGCCATTTGACCTACGAAGAAAAATCAACTTTACGAAGAAAAATTCAACCAATAACATGTTTTATATGGTGCTTGGCCGGTTTTACCCCGGCCTCCCATATGCCACTTATATGAGGAGAGTAAGCAGGAATGAATTTGAAAGTTATAGTTTTTTGGGGATAGTAGGAGGTGGAAGTTATGATCTTGACTCCAAAACTGAATGTGTATATTTTAACCATGCACCTCCTTTTATACTAATGTACAATGTTACGGGCTACCTAAGAATTTAACCAATAAGAAATGGTAACTCTTAACCAATAATAGTGTACCGAATGTCCCGCTAAAGCTAACTAACCAATAAAGTCACTTTCACTTTGTTCGAATGCGTTACGATATAACTATTGTCCAATTACTAAATACTGTACTGTTCCCTTTCCCGGCGCCCAAACTATTGTCCAATCGCTGCTCTGGACATATGTCTCGTGTACGCCCACTAGAGAAACGACGCGCGCGCATGCCAATCGCAACGCAGTAACTGTTTTACGTGCGTCCCGCAGATAAAGTCTACACCAAACAGCTACCCAATCAACAAGCAAACATATGGATCAACCAGTTGAAGCCTGCGTACTTCGTCACAGAAGATTCCCGAAGTTTATCACCAACCATATCAAATACCATTACCTACACCTCACCATCAGCCAAGATTACCACACCTGTTTGCTTTAGAAATCTGTTCTTTAGCTGCGGCCACAATTTTTTTTCTATTATCGCTAAATATTTCCACAGGTTTTCCACGACAAGCAATGAATCTGCTGGGGGTCATTATAAACGCATCTTTCGTCAAATTACTGACAGCCTCAAGGTGAATGCATTTATAATGCACGCAAACGAATATGCATTTATAACGCGGCTTCCACGGCCTTTACGATTGTCAATAAAAAAATGTGCCGGCAAAGTCTGAACCAACAGATAGAAAGGGATAACCTGGGTTTACCGGCTGACAAAGCAATTCACTCATTCTAAGGCATTAAGATTCATCTCGAAGGCATCTCACGCAGTTATTAACGATGCGCCTCGCCAGATTACGGCCGTTTACTGGCCACACAGTTTCTCTTACCGTCGCAGACACTATGACACTGCTTTCTACTTCTAACTCTACCTGGATGCGATACTGTCATTCTTGCCTTTTTAGTTCTAGTCTCGTTGTCTGTTTTTTTTTTTTTTCTTTTATCCTCTTTTTCTCTTCTCTCTTACTCTTAATATTTCTCCTATATATGAAGGAACGAATACACCCAGGCAGATGGGCGTGATTCGCGTTAGACGCCTGCGGGAGGCCTACGTCATCGAGGTGGACCGTGGCGATGGTGGTGTGACGATCTGATCACGTTCGCATCACTCGCGCTTCAAGTCTGAGAGATCTGTACCTTTACCATGAATTACTATTGAAATCGAGTAGTTAGTTTACTATTAAACTCCCAAACCAATAAACCCATTCGTACAAAGCGTTTTGGAAACACATTCATTATACTTACAGCTAAGGAGTGAAATTCCCTACCGGAGTCTGTGTTTCCTGATAGCTACAACCTTGGGTGTCTTTAGTCAAGAGTGAATAGGTTACTTCTAGGCAAGCGTGCTCCATCATCGGTCACAATATCAATACTTACCATCAGGTGAGATAGTGGTCAAACGCGAGCCTATCATCAATAATAAAAAAAAAACTCAAAAAATAGGTATTCAGCAAGACGTTCCGGCAACGATACTTAAGCTTTTGACTCCACTCTAGAAAACGAATTGAAAGATTTGAAGCAAATGCGTGATATAAGAAGTAAAGCATACAAGAATAATACTAATGTGGCTAGACTTAGTAATATTACTAATCAAAGAAAAGATATGACAGAATACAAAATTGAAAGATTGTCAAATACAAACCATGATTTGGAAATAAAGGACGTTATAAAAGAAAATATTACAAAAAGTTATGCAACTAACATTGAAACTACAGTAAATGATAACACATATTTTAAATCAAACACGATCAGTAGCGATGCAACCAATGCAACAGTTATTAAAGACACAACTGCATCTCAAGTTACAAACAGCGTTATGGATATCATTGACACTAAAGATCTAAACAAAGAAGTGACTACTGATACAGTGACAGCTACTGATAGTAAAGTTGAAGACATTATTAACGTCATGACATCTGTAAGTGATGTCACTGCTCCCTCTCGTGAGACAATGGGTTATTCTAAACCAGCCTACTATGATTACCCTGATCGTCAGATTGATCCGTTTGAGCACATGAATTATGGTCTCGACCTAAACATGTAATTTTAAGAAAAGGTTTTATCATCAAGTTGAAGCGCAACAATCACGCAGTTTCAATGAGTCGAAATCATTTAAATTGCCGAAACACAAACAACACAATCGAATTGCAGTTAATAACAGATAGTAAAATAAATGTAGTGACTTAACTGTGTCCTTATTAAAAAAAAACTTTTTCCTATAAGTCCTTATCCCACCTAGGTTGCGTCATTGGGCACGCCATAATGATGACAGTAAGTCTCTTCTTTGAGGACTGGCTGGAAAGACGTCACAGTGTCCTCACCTTCCGCGTGCCGCAGGTCCTCACCGGACATGGTAAGTTCGGGATGTTCCTGCACTGAATTCGTATGGAAGAAACGCTTGAGTGTCACCATGGTATGAAACGCCCGAAGGACACAGTGGAGCATACAGTGTAAGTGTGCCGCTTAGGTGGAGCATCACTGTGTCCTCGTGAGGGCGATCGGCGTCCACAAACTCTCGCGCCGGGAACTGATACAGGTCATGGTCAGGAGCGAGGAGGAATGACAGGCGGTCGGCTCCTTCTACAAAGCAGTAATGCTAGGGATGAAGGAGGCAGCATGTGGAGGGGACGGACTTACGAGCCCTAGCCCCCGAGATCCCGACCCCGATTTCCAGCTACTGTAGCAATGGGTTGCTCACCATCCGGCCGTCCGGTAACCGTCCACACCGAGCCCGAGTCGTCGACGGCATGCAGAGTTCCACGCGCACCTCAAAGAGATGTCAGCAAAACTGTATGGGCCCAGTAGGGGCAAAGACTACTGTCGTCATGGGTTCGCTTCAGTAAGGAAAACCTGGGGTGGAAGAAGACGGTACATGGAGTGAGTTTTAGTCTGTAAAAGTTTGACAGGAGTCTAGAGCAGGAGAATACACTGAATGATTTCCTACCTACAAAAATACCAGATTGTGTCATGGTTCTAAAAACGACATATATATAATATATATATAGTATAATAGCAATTCGATCGATAAATATTTAAGTCAGAATCGTATCTTTCAGATGAAAATCAGTGATGATTGTGTTGGAGAGTGAGGCGCGTGGAGGCGTCAGTGATGATGCCCAGAAAATGTTTTCACCGATAGAATGCTGCTTTATTCCGGAGTGACATAGTCTATATGTCATGTCTGCAGGAAAAGCCGCGGGCAAAAGCTAGTAAGCTATATTTTACACCAAAAAACTAACACACGAATACTGTAGGTGTGGCAATATTACAGACATTGAAATATTTCTATTAAAGACCGCCAAGTTATAAATCTTGTAGTAATATAAGTTATGGGTGCTAGTCAAACAGATTTCTTTTTAATTTATAGCATTATACACCTCCAAAGATCTACTTTTCTTTCTAAATGACTAAGTCAGCCACAATTAACAAGCAATCGAATGATACCGTACGGTCTACGTTGGTCTACGTACATTACCCTTATTTTTGAACGACAATGTGAATCAATACGTTCGCTTGTCACCACAAATATTGCTACTTAAACTTAGTGTGCAACTTACCAACACGCGGAACATACGTACATGCGAGAATCATCACTCTTTACGTTGTACAAATACCGGCAAGGATCTTGAGCGCTCGGCGTCAGTCGGGATCGCTTTGCGCAATCCATACATTGGCGAGCCAATCGTCGTCGTTGTTAGATACATGCAGCAAACGCAGGGAAAGAATTACGAGTTACGTCTATGACACGATGGAGCGGCGAGCCAATCACTGACACTCCCCGCCCCCGCGTCTCACTTCGCACCACTAAAGAGACCGAATATTTGACTTCTGCGCAACTTGAAGCCAGCGCTCAAGATCCGTGCCGGTAATTGTGCGACACTAGTTATAAATAAACATTGATTTTTACTATGTTAAGTATTTCGCATGTAGGTCACACTCGCTACCTAACACCTATCTAAGCATACAAGTATTATAATTACAAATATTACAGTTCAGGAACTACTCTGTCCCAAACAGATCTTATCTTAGCCACTAGTTATCTTTTAAGCCAGTAAGTCACTTTCAGGGTGGAAATAAAAAAAATACTCCGTGTCGGAGTGCCCAGCAATTCCGAGCTCGCTTCGCTCGCTCTTGGATTAAGTAATATAATAATAATAATAAATCTATTGAGCCATTCTTACAAATTGTACCTTAAATTAAATAATCTTAACGTATTATACGTCTGTAACTATTTGCGGGCTTCAGTTATGTAATATACGGTAAGTATAATAATTTCAGTTGCGCTATATAAGAGGCGATTTAGTTTATAAGAATCCATCTCTTTTTCTGTGTGGTGTGACTTATAAATTCCTCGTTATTTAAATAAGATTCTTTAATATTTCGACAGGCCTGTTGGTCTAGTGGTTAGTGAACCTGACTGCTATGCCGGAGGTCGTGGGTTCGATTTCCACCCAGGACAAATGTTTGTGTGATGAGCACGATCATTTGTTCTGTGTCTGGGTGTAATTTATCTTCTATATCTATACTTATAATAAATCTGTAGAAGTGAAAATTCTGTACATTGAAAATATAATAAAAATAAATGGTAGGGGGTGTTACTAGACCGACACCGAATCCAAAATTGTGATTAAAAAAATTTTTGACTGTCTGTTTGTTCAGGCACCAGCAAAAACTACCAGTTCGATTACGATGAAACTTGGTATAATTATTCTTTAATATCCTGGGCACCACACTGGGTACTTTTTATCTCGGAAAAGTATTTACAAAAAAAACAAACTTAATTTTGTGATTCGATCCCTAGACCCGATTACTGTACCAACTGCAAATAATAAGTTTTTGGTAGGTTACGTCACCCGCAGTGGAGTTCGCTAAGGGGAGTTCACTAACCCCCCACAGAAAGGGGAACCGTGTTACCCCGAATTTAAAGCGAGCGAAGCCGCGGGCAAAATCTAGTCTATAATATGTATGTATTTAGAAATATATAAGTATGTTTATCAGTTGTCTAGTACCCATAACACTAGCTCTGCTTTGCTTGGGACTAGACGGCGCTGTGTGATAGTTGTGGAATATTTTATTTCGCGCTGACACTGGAATGTAATTGTATTATTAGATTAGATTACATTGTAGTATATCTCCTTCTGGGCTAAACACGCGAAGTTTAGAGTTTTTTTAAAAAAATATTTAGCAAAATAGCCTGGTAACACCACTCGACTTACTTGTCACTTATTTTCTTCGCGGGTAAAACAGCGCGAGTAAAAAATTTTCTCCTGTCTAATTATGTTTTTATAATTCATAAAATAGTATTTCTTTAGCAAATTAACAAAATCCAAAGTGATACATCCAATTACCCACTAAAAATACGTGAAACAGTACCTTTTTTTTTAGCAAATTAACAAAATTCAAAGTGATACTACAAAGTGCTTTGTACATTAACGGATTTCAACGCTGAAGTCTGTCGAAACCTGGAATCTACATTCACAAAGGACGAAGAATGCCACGATAAACACATCAAGGAAGGAGTACAATCTCTTCCGATATCCAGACAAGTTGGATTTATACCCTGAAACTTTCCACAGCTCAAGGCGTGAGAAAGGCCACCTGAAACTGGTCACCGAGGACGCGATCCTCACTGTGCCTGTTCCAAGCACTAGGTGATCATAGTGAACACTGCAGCTAAGACTTGCGAGTTGAAACCTTGTTCAATCTCCAATCAGGGTACGAGATACCATTAGCGACGTCATATTCACGCGCTAAACTGATTGTGACCTACCAGATAGTACGCGATACTCTTAGCGGCGTCATTTTCACGTTGCTACTCTGGTATGAATCCGTCATAACAGGTGAGTCCCATGCTTTAATCTAAAGAACAGAAATAGGGAAAACCTACTTTATCAGTACCTATAAAGGCCTCGGGAAGGCCAAGTTCAAAATTACCCATCTGTGTACAAAACAGTACACCACCTATGTGTAGATCGCTACAAAACATTTAACTCTTAGCGAACAAGAGATATTTCAAACCACTATGAGGTGGTAAATTGCACACTGTCTGTTATTCAAATTATAAACTTTTCTAAGCATAAAATGCTAATGAATACGAGATATTCCAAACAACTACGAGGTGGTAACCTGCACACTGTCCGTTATTTAAATCATAAACTTTTCTAAGCATAAAATGCTAATGAATACAAGATATTCCAAACCACTATGAGGTGGTTAGCAGCACACGGCCTGTAATTTAAATCATAAAGTCTTCTAAGCATAAAATGCTAAAGAATACGAGATATTCAAAATTACCATAAGTTATTCTGCTGTACCTAGCTTGATTGTCGGCAGATACCTACCTGTATCTAATTGTTGGACTAGAAGCCAACCCAAAACCATTGAGAGAAGGCAGAATAATTGACATCCTTACCAAGTATGTCTGCAACGCTGATGGAAAACATTGCCACAGTGGGGATAAGCTAAGTGCAAGATGCTTGCAGTATACCACCCCAGCACTGTTATGAGTTAATTGTTAAATTAACTAAAACATAAAAGATACATGTGGCGTAGCGGAAACCTGTCACTATGTATCATCTCATATCAGTACCTACATTGATAGCAAATAAATATATTTGAATTAGATCAATTATCAAAACTGAGTTAAGTCAAACAGTACTAATGGCCATTCAGTAGAAAATATATTTTTTCTCGATGACTACGTTGTGCACTGACCACGGAGTATGCGATGCTGACAATAATATTACTTATGCACTAAGTAACTTAACTATTTCATCAACAATCTACACAGGATATGCTTACTAATAGCAAATAACACTATATAACAACTAATACCATTAAGTTTTACAGGACCCATACAATAGAATCCATGGAAAATCTTGATATGATTTAAATGAATTAAATTCATAGATACAGCACATCACTCCACACATTTAGTACTTAATTTTATGGTAAAACCTTGCTCAAAGAGTATGCAAGTTGACCTCTTATGGAAGCAAACCCTAAGAAAATTTTAAGTTAAGTCCTCTGTGAACACCAACAGCAATTCTGAGAAACTACAAGCTTCCAAAGTCCCAATAGTATAATAATATTCAATACCCCAGCACCTTAGAATACTTGATGTATGAAAACAATACTACAACTGGTGTGGTCAATCGCTGGACTAAGCGATTTGAGGAATTGCTTACCACTGGAAACAGAAGCGTGAAGCACTGTGTATTACTGTGGTCAGATTGGCTGACAAAACCACCTGCTCTACTTACTCATATTACACAAGGGAGTAAGTCAGCAACAAGCTTATAATGGAATACAACAACAAAATATCGAAATAAACTTTGATATATTTTTAAACAATTGTAAAAACAAAATGGCACGAGGCTAACCCAACTTAACGTTTAAATCAGTCAATAAAGTGAAAATTCATTATAAATGAATGTCAAACTGCACAAGCAGTATATGCCTGAAATTTACAATTATAGTGCTATAAATCTGACTACCTATACGTATACAAAATCTTTTGCAAATATATGGTTGGTGCTCCTAATAAATAAACAAATAAATAGACACCCTATCAACATATTATGTTGAAATAAATAGGGATAACTTTGTTGTTACAAAACAGTAATAACAGAATTCAGATTCAATTTGATCTGCACCTGTATAATATTTCCAGAACTAATTTGTCATAAATTGGCAATATCTTCTGTGATTAAAACAAGTTTTATATAATATGGAAGGAAATTGTCCTATTATCAATAATACCTAAGAACAACTTTTTCATGACTAGACAACTTGACCACAGAAACACTACTTCTGATGCATTCCATTAAGAACTCTCATACCTCAAACACAAATCTCAATAGGTGCATAGCACAACAACTTCATCAAAACTACCTACTTCAAGCGCCAATGACTCACTTCTATGGTAATCAAACAATCTCTTTAAATGAATCATGATTGCTGGGAGACATAATATGAATACCACTTCTCAGTGTACATGGCTCCTGAGCCTAAAACTTGAACATGAAAGTAGATAACTATCTACCATTTAATAAAAAAAATTAAATGTTACAATTTATGTCAGATTACTCAGACATTCCCAAAACATGCAATGGAATACCCACCAATTTTGAAACAAAATGTCTCACCAAACATAGCATGATATTATACCTGTATGCCTATATGTGTATCATATATTAATGAAATTATGTTTTCTCAAATATTGTTTACTTTGTGCTGTCACTGTCAAACGGTGTCAGAAATGCAGTAGACAACCTAGAGTAACTAACATATGTCTATGGTGTAACTGTGTAACACAAGCGTATGCCCGGTCCACACGTGCGCCACAGCAAATTAATTTAGTTTCTTTGATACTTTTAATTTATTTCGTGTTTATTCAGGTAGAATAAACATATTTTATTTCATCGATATTACAAAAAAAAAAAAAAAAAAAAAAAAAAAAAAAAAAAAAAAAAATGCACTTACTTGAGGCAGTGACTTAAGTACCATCAAAACTGAACTTACCAACACACAAGTAAAATGGCATTTATAAGAAACAAAAAAAGAGGGGGGGGGAGCAATTGCATCCCAAAGACCAACTAGTCCCACAGAGGCCACCGCGAAAGGTCAGTGACCTTACAACTTCTCTAGATACCTAATCCCTAGTAGGAAGTTTAGGTAAGTCTGTCGACACTACATGAAGCCCTCTAAGCTGTGACATAAAAATGCTATACTGACAGAGGAAAACAATCGCATTAACTTCCATTTTGGGAGGCATAAATAAATGACATAAAATTGCCTTCATAGGCATAAAATTTTCGTAAATTTAAGTAGATCAGCACACAACTACAAGTGTAAGCATATATACAAGTTTACACATACATGCTGAAACAAATGTAGGTATACTATCTGTATCATGCAGTAGAAAATAAAAAATAATAATAATAAAATTCGTAAGCTATACTTTCATACCAGTCACTACAATGTCAACACAAATGTAACTTAGAGATGAATAGACTTTATTATCTTTAAAAAAGAAAATTATGAATGAGCTGCAATGTATAATACACGCACCTAAATGCATTGTCTAATGTAAGGCAAGGCTAAATATATGAAAAATGTAATGTAATTTCTCTACTTAGTCTCTGTAACATTTGATTCTGCTGTAATATTCCGCAATGAGTGTTTTTTTTTCCAGAACACGAGAAGATCTCTTCCTGATCTCACAATGTAGAATGGACTTGCAACAAATGACTGCCATAAAACAACCCTATCAACAAAACAGCTTATCACGCCTAAATAGTAAAACATCACTATAAATAAAATAAAAATAACTAATGAGATTACTGTGCTTTAACAAACTTTAACAAATTGTCGCTGTGCTAAATAGGAACAGCACTAATATAAAACCAAGTAATTTTTGGCTGACTACATTTAATTGTAAAAACCTTGTTATACAACAGACATCAACGGCTAGATATAACAATGACCGTACTAATTACCAAGAAGTAAAATATCCAACAGTAATGATATAATACCTTCAAAAGCAAACTGATAAAACATGAGTGACTATTATCAAGAATAATAATAACTACCCTCGTTAAAGATAACATGTCTCACATCTAAATCAGTTACCAATGAATCAAATATATTCTACAACAATTCGAGGACACCTCACACAATGGATAAGTTAGACATATCTTAGCAGCCTCTCAGTAAATCAACTCATAACTTACTATAAAAGAGAAACCGTATTTGAGTTGATAGTACCATTACTAATAATAACGTAACAATTAATTATTGCAGCAAACTCTAAACATCTACAATGTAATCTAATCTAATAATACAATTACATTCCAGTGTCAGCGCGAAATAAAATTGGGAATCAAACGAGCTTACCTGTTAAGCGAAGTCTTGATTCTAATTTTATGAGCGCTGACACTGGAATGTAATTACCCACCCGCCACTAGTTTTAGTAACCCAAAAGCTGCAATAATTATCCTTACCTAACTGACAGTTATCCTTGCAGGAAAACAGTGAATGTAAGTATGTGGGAACAAACCTGTCCAAAAGACAGCTTGCTCCTTCTCCGATAAATCTCTAAAATAAGTGACAAGTAAGTCGAGTGGTGTTACCAGGCTATTTTGCTAAATATTTTTTTAAAAAAACTCTAAACATCGCGTGTTTAGCCCAGAAGGAGATATACTACAATGTAATCTAATCTAATAATACAATTACATTCCAGTGTCAGCGCTCATAAAATTAGAATCAAGACTTCGCTTAACAGGTAAGCTCGTTTGATTCCCAATTATATTATATTATTATATTGATCAGAATTTTAGGTTAGATTTTTTCGAGTGAATTATAATGGTTGTTACAATTATTCGCAATATTTTTAATTCATCCATCCATCACAATATCTAATTGTGATGTAAATTTGAAGTAATATTTATGTCTCAAGTGTGTATCTATCCAAAACTGAAAATTAAAGTAAACTAGAAGGTTTAATATAAAAATGCATGAATTATTTAATATTATGATATTTATTTAAAAATCTTATTTAATAAAATACAAAAGAAAAAAATATTAGTAGAGAGATGTACACTGATGCCCAAAGTTAAATAAAGAATACAGAGCGAAATAGACGCACCACACAGACGACCGTGTGACGTGCAATCATTTGCACGGTGATCTGTTCGTGCGTCTCCCTCAGGACGAGAACAGTGAGCGTGTCGCCCTGGCGACACTTGCTCCTCAGTCGGTCAGCCACCTGACGATACCTGGCTTACAGGTCGGACTAGTACACAGACTTAGGCCGATGTATTTTATTTTAACAGTAGCACAATAAGATAATTGTCAAAATATCTTAAATAATTATTACATTTTAAAACATTATGCTAGCCACTACGTTCTCCACAGATTAAAATTCCAAGTATTTAAAACTAGCTAGTACACAGATACAGAACTTATACAAAACTGATCATTGTTCTGGAACTAATCTCTGAATTTAAAAATATATATAAAAAAGTCAATTCGTGTGCGTACATCATTAATTAAAGCCCACGTTATTACATAGAGATCGGCGGATCCTTTAGGGGTTGCTTGGGTTTGCTTCCTAAATGCCTTTTTACTAAGATGACGAATGTGGATTGAAACGAACTCATTCTTATATGTATCAAACATACGATGAAGTGGTGAACGCGAGCCATCGTTGTATTTACAGAGGCTAGTAGCAAACAGACGTCGAGTGCGTACCTCGCGTACATGAGCTGTTCGAGGAACCAGCGAACACATTCTTAGGAGTCTGGACAATCAAGATGATGGCGGCTCACGTACAACAGAGATAAAACTTCCAGGAGTTTCCATTTCGGCTTTAAGGTAAAAAATTATACTTTTTTAGAAGCAAGTTTTTTTCCGGTAACATCTAAAATAGATATCGCGAAGGTATTTACGTCGTGCTAGTTCATTATATTTGACGTAGTCTCGGGTTCCACGTAGGTACTGCACACTCTAACGGTGCACTCATTATTGAAGTTATTGACGAATACTACATTATTTTTAGTTTGTGCGAATCCCGAATATAGTTTGTTCAGAATCAGTAACTGAATGGATTCCAATAGCTTTTACACCATGTTATATTTTTTCCCAAAAATATCTAAACAGGTCATAAGTTGGACACCACTTACACTAAGTACAACACAGAACATGGCAGGTTATAGCGGGCATTAGGCGCCAGCAAACAGCTGGCTGCAAGTGCAAAACAACTCTTTATGTGCCTGTATAGCCCGGTGACTATGTATTTTTGCTAACATAACAAGCTACTTTGTGATTTTTCATGATACAGTTATGAAAGTACATAGATTCTTTGCACAAAAATATTAGACACGTTGTGTTTCGGGTTTTGCATATACTAAAACGAATGTATAAGTGCAATAAGGCGGAAGGTTGACGGACACCCCGGGAAGGTCTCATAACAAAACCAAACATGTGGTGGAGCTTGTTAACAATCTTTTCCATTTGAACATCCAGATGGAGCTTCGAATCTAGCAGAACATCAAGATTGCGGAGAAAACTAACTTTACGAGTACTAATACACAAAATAGCAAGACGATAGTCGAACTCGGTAATATTTTTCGTTTTGGTAACGTCATGACATGACGCTTTGGAAGGCTAAAGTTAAGCTTATTGGAAGAGCAGTAGTTAGAGAAACGGTCTAAGTCCTGCTGCAGGTTAACACAATTCACTTTATCAAAAATAATTTTATAGGCTGAGAAATTTCGAATTCTGTCATTGAACGCAATAAACTGAATCTAATAAACATCTATAGCAATGTTATTATACGCAACAGGCAAGAAGCTTCGTGTGATGGTGCGTCCATTAGTATTAAATACGTTTAGAATGACATATTTTTGGAGCATGAAATTGTACTAAAAAAGAGAGTTTACAATGACAACTAATAGGTATTTTCCAACTAATAGGTAGAGATAAGGGTACTTAGCTAACGATTTACTTATTTATTGAGGAGCCTCAACTGAACAAGCGCACACGAATACACAATTTATAAAGAACCAAAGTCTTAGATTCGTGAACTGCATCCATCAGTAGGTCGGAGACAGGAGGAGCTTTGAGTATTGAAACTAAGATAACGTAAAACTAAAATACAAACTAGTTAATACCTACAACCCGTGCTCATTAACATGGCACCTGATAGGTGACGTTTGAAATATTCAGTGCATTGAATTTTTTTTAGTTTTTTGATTAACAACATTTATTTTGCGCCGAGTAGTTTCTCATGACACACTACTTTACGAATTCAAGATGCTTTAAACGTGACGATACAAACTATTTTCGAGTATTCAATGTGGTAACTGTTTTCGAGCCAGGAGCCGTGTTAATGCGCTCGGGTTGTAAATATACTATGAAGGAAAGAAAATGTAAAAAAAAAACATTAAAAATATCAAATATGACTTAAAAAACAACTTTAACTACATTAAACTTATGTTCTTGAATTTGTAGGGATGAACGCGCACTCTTCGACTGCTGCACATTTCGCGCTCGTTTTGAACAAGCTCCGTTGTTCAGACAACCGTTGAAGCACACGTCGACTTGACGTCGCTCTCAGTAACCGGCGGCACATCTAGAAAGAGAGCACAATAATACATAATGATGTCATGAGAAGATTATTAAGGCTCGAGAAACCAAGAAGGAAAGACTTTCCCAAGTCGCATCCTGCAACTCAACTCCGCCTCGAATCATCGAATTGTCAGAATTTATTGCTCGTATTTTATTGAAATGAATCGAAGGTTTTCTTCCGTTGTTATGGCAAGTGGGCCATGGAACATGGACCTGAGTCACTGGCACCGACCTCGTCTACACTAGAGGGAAAGCTCTGATTTAATTGATTAATATTAAAATAAGTTTAGACCGAAAAATTGCTTACTAATTGTATGCGTGTGCCCATTTGGCTATGAAGGCGGGAACGTCGCATCTCTCACTCGCGTAATCAGCTGTGCACTGGCAGACTGGCACATTCGCCTCGTTCAGCGAACAAGCGCCATCGTTCAGACAGAACTGATGGCATGCGTTGAATGTCCCGTCCCCGTTACCGGCATCACAGCTGAAACAACGGAAATGTTCGAAAATAGTAACACAATAAACAGACACGTCCGTAAAATGTAACTATAAATTAAGATAGAAATACAACATTTTGGCAAAAATTAAAAAAAGGTTTGAAAAATGTACTGTCAAACGCACATCAGTGGCCGGTCATAACTACTGCAATGGCGCTCTCAATATCAAATTGTTACCAATTGCATTTATATTACTTTAACGAGTTAAATCATCAACTAGCTTCTTCCGCTTTAAAGTAGAACGAAAGAGTGTGTCAGACCTTTACTGACTAAAAGCCACCAGTGTCCGTCAGTTGCCTTTGCGGTCCCGGACCACTGTAACTCTTTCAATAATTCCCGCGGCCCACATTGGTTCAAGGGCGGAAAAAAGTCCTTTATTTAGACTTTGTTTAAAATGTCTACAATTTGGTACACACATACTAGAATGTTAGTAGAAACAAGTCCTAAAATTAATACGGGTAAATAATTATATGATGCCAAGGTATTGTGATCGAGAAGTAACAAATTTCGTGCAAAAAATATTGATATTTCAAATATGAATAGAACCTAAATACTTTAATAATCAACTTTTATTTTTAGTTGAGTCATAAGTATTGTGTGTATTAATAAAATACGTCCTTTTATGTGCAGCAGCCATTTTGGACGTGTTTCATACTGCGGCGCAGCGCAAGAATTAATAAAATACGTATGAAATAATTAGTAATTACTTGCTATCACATTTTTAATGAAGAAGGTCATTTCGAACTTTTTGTTTTCAATCATGAGATCATAACCTAATCTCCGTTATCGACCGTTGCGTAGTAATATACTTTCGGAGATTAATTAGACCTTGTAGATTAAGAATAGGTACATCAGTTTTGGCTGCGATATCCTGCGATCTTGGAAATACCAGGTCATTAACTAATGACGCTCTTATTAAGAAAAAGTGCATTATATTAACCCTCGAGGGGTTAATAAGTGTTTCTAAAGAGGGTAAATAACACTTTATCATGTCGTGTAAGACCACGGAATAAAGAAAAGTAGAGGAAGTGCCCCTCAGATATCGCGCGCGTGTCAACATTAGGTCGAGATGCGCAACATTTAGCTTATTCGCCGTCAGACACTTGTCGCGATTGGTTCTCTCAGAAATACGCGAAATATTAGAAATTATGCCTGGTTTTTCGGTTTTGACCTGCAAAAACGAAAGCAGAAAAGAAAATGTATCTTGTGGAGGTGTATCGTATCATCGTTAAGTACTAAACTTTGTTAATTTTTAATAAAATTGATTTTAAATGACAATACCACATTTTATGACTTTAATGCAAACTATAAACAACCTTATAGGCATAATTACAAAGTCTAAATACACTTGGCCGTCATCTACAAAATCATAACATAAATTCTAGTAACTTCGACGCTACTCAATTAGGGATGGAACACATCCGTAAAGTAGGTCGGTATCGATAATTTTTATTTATTTCTAACTATTTATTTCATGGCTGGCACCATCATTCAGAAAATTTGTGTCGGACTTTTCATGTGTATAATTTATAAATATTTAACTAAGATTGCACATAAATCACGAGGTTTTAACAACACGTAACCTGCATCCGTCCGAAATAGGTGCGGGTTGCTAATCACTTTCTTTACTTCTTCACGCTTGAAAGGCTGAATATTACATAATATTAACCGTAATACATTAACTTCACAAAACAAATATAGATATTTGAACGATAATTCAATACCTACTTATTAAGAACGTTTTAATTTTTTCAAAAAAAAAAATTTCAAAGTCAGTCCACAATTGACCGAGATATCGGTGAACAAAACATACATTAAGCCGAACATAGAATCTTCTCCTTTTCGAAGTCGGTTAAAAATAAGATTACCTACATACAAATACCTCTTTAACATTGATATTTTAAAGATAATCAACCTTATCCATTATTAAGCATTTGTATGATGTTAACAAATTATTACATTGCTTACCTGAATAAATTACGTAACATCAATATTAAAATATCGATATATGTCTACATCTCTAAATGAGTAGCAAAAGTGATTACATGTGCAGGTGAATATGGCATCTATTTCAAAGACGATAGCGTTCTGAATAGTCTGAATAGAATGAATTGGTTTGTGTCATATTTGAAGGATAGAGAGCAACAAGTTGAGATCGAATATTATAATCAAGTAACTAGAGAAACACAGCTCATAAGATCTGATGTTAGACCAATACATGCTTCGATCCCCCAAGGAAGTGTTATAGGATGTCTCCTTTTCCTTATATACATCAATGACCTTCCCAAGACCATTGACGGGCCATGTGTACTGTTTGCAGATGATATTTCTATCCTCACCTCATGCCATAATAAACAAAAATCTAGATGAAAAACTTACCACTATCCTTAACAAAACAATAGACTGGATGAGTGAGCATAATCTCGAAATTAATTTTACAAAAACAAAATTAATAACCTTTTATCCTCGGCAAAAAACACAAATAAACATAAATTTTACATTTGACCAACATAAATTAGAAACCGTTAACAATTTCACCCTCTTGGGTTTAACAATAGACACACACTTAAACTGGAAAACACATATACAGGGCCTCAAGTCTGCTATTACAATAGTGTCAGAATGGTCTATCATTGATGTCATAATTGTCGATTTTGACAAGTTTGGTAATCTACTAATATAATGGCGTCATTATGACTTTCCAATGGTCAACCACTGACACTCTATTGAAAGAAGTGACATAGAATGGTAATCTCGTACATATTGACAAATGAATATTTGACGTTTGCGGTAATCTGCTAAAACTTTGACAGTTTATTTGATCAGTGTTTTACCATTAGAACGTTATTGTGCAGTTATTGGTTTTAATATGCTCGAAATTATCATTCTACCACAATTCTATTACAAGACCAGTGACCGATCAATGATCGATCATTATGAATTAGCAGCTTACAAACTTTTAGCAAAATGACAATGGGATCGTGTTGGAATGACGAATTTATAAAAATAGCAGACTTGGGGCCCTGAAAGTTAAAACAAAAATTTCAAAGTTCTCATATGCCCTTACCGAAATTAAAAAGTCGACAAATTTACAAACCGCACTAGTCACATACTATGCTTACGCCCACGCTTGGTTTAACTATGGCATTATTTTATGGGGAAATAGCACAGACGCTCCCTCCCTATTTACCTTACAAAAAAAACTGATACGAATTATATGTAACATAGAACCAACAGACAGTTGCAGGCCATATTTTCAAAAACATAAAATTCTCACCTTAGCCGGTATTTACATTTTCGAATTATGTAAACTGGTCCACAAATATCCCGATTTCTATAAAACACGACAAGATATGCAGACAAAATATTCATTACGCCATAAAAACAGGCTCAATTTACCTCCCTCCAGCCTTAAATTGCACTCTTCTGGTCCATATTCAATGTCAATAAAGATTTATAACAAATTACCGGAAAACATAAAACAAGAAAATAAAATCAATTTATTCTTAAAAAAATTAAAACAATTCCTAATTGACAAAACTTTTTACACAATCGACGAATTTCTAACGGATAAATCAAATAACAAATAGATTAATAATATTTTTATTTTATTTATTTTTTTTATTTGACATTTTATTTCGTAATTATTATTGACATCACTTTATTTTTTATTTACTATTATTATTATTTTACACTTATTAATGACATAAAAGATTTTTTTTTTTTTGACATATTGTTAACAAATTAATGACATCAAATTGTATTTTTATTTTTTTTATATTTGTAATTTTAATTGTGAACAATTTGTGCAATTTTTTTTTTTTACCACATTTTGACTTATTGTCTTGACATATTGTTAATTACTTTTTAATGACATCAAATTGTATTTATTTTCTTTAGCATGTTATTTTATAATTATCAATGTGAACAATTTGGACAATTTTATCTGAATATAATAATTAGGTAATAATTTAAATTTGAATATAAAACTAAGTATATGTATACTCTTAGTAATAATAAGTAAAAGAGATACAAATGAGAAAATTAAATAGGTACTTATATTGGCGCTCTTCCTCTCTCCTACCATTTATAATGTTGCTGTGCCCGACAGGGTCCATAATTGTTTCAATTTTTTATTTATTATTTACCACCTGACATGTACATTATGGATTGCAATAAAGATTTGAGATTTGAGATTTGAGATTTGGTTACAGTGCCATCTAGCGTGGAGTAGCTGAACTCGTTATAAATTGGTTATAAGACGAAAAACATCTTTATTGTTTGTGTCATGTCAAATAATAACAACTTTCACTTGTTGTAATAAGACTTAATTTATGAAAGCAATAAGAAGATGATTAGTAAAAGTTGCGTTTTTAATTTGTAGCCAATCATATTACTGTTTTTTATGTGTGTAATGGACAATTTAATTTACAAATGTGTGAGTTTGGCGACACTAGTTCCCGTGCTTTGCCAGGATAGGGGCACTTCTACCTGTATTTTCTGTTCTGTGTATAAGACTGTATATTTTTTTGAATATCTAATATTTATAATTCAATTCATGTGAAAAAATATGATACAAGTATTCATGTTAATAAAAAAAAAACCGGCCAAGTGCGACTCGGACTCACCCATGGAGGGTTCCGTAGCAGCAAGTAACATAATATAAAAGTTCTTGTAGTTCGTTGTAACTTTGATCGATGTTTTAATAATATTGTATTTTTTTTAGATTTATGACGTATTAAAAAAAAACTACTTACTAGATCTCGTTCAAACCAATTTTCGTTGGTAGTTTACATAGTAATGTACATCATATATTTTTTTTAGTTTTATCATTCTCTTATTTTAGAAGTTACAGGGGGGGACACACATTTTACCACTTTGGAAGTGTCTCTCGCGTAAACTATTCAATTTAGAAAAAAATGATATCAGAAACCTCAACATCATTTTTGAAGACCTATCTATAGATACCCCACATGTAAAAAAAATTTTGAGTTTCAGTTCAAGTATGGGGACCCCCAAAATTCATTGCTTTTTTTCTATTTTTGTGTAAAAATCTTAAAGCGGTTCACAGAATACATCTACTTACAAAGTTTCAACAGTATAGCTCTTATAGTTTCGGAAAAAAGTGGCTGTGACATACGGACGAACAGACAGACAGACAGACAGACAGACGACGACGAATCTATAAGGGTTCCGTTTTTAGCCATTTGGCTACGGAACCCTAAAAACATATATTATATCTTTGTCTTTGTATACTAGTACATTCATTATATCATTTTAATACAGTATTATGAAGAAACGCAATGTCTTTTCATTTAAAAATAATAATTATCGGATGCCCGTACTACATGCACCACTGTGCGACCCTAGCGGCGCCGACCCTGCTGGGCCCCTACGGTTTTGTATGAGCCCAGGCTTCGAGCTGCTACTGACAAGTTTCACGTACTAAAACTCATTAGTAATTGCATGACCCGGAACCGAGCCCACAACCTCATGTTTAGAGGTAGAGCTTCTGACTACTAGACCAGCGAGACACTCGGAACGTGACGACATGAAGTTATTATTTCAATAACAGTCGACTGTGTCACTAGTTAGTTCCGTTTAGTTAGTCGGCCAACACTTTCATTGAACGTACAATTGTATCTAATATAAAGTTGTAACACCCACTACGAGTGAACGAACGTTATATACGACAAACTTTAGAATTATGTTATTTTTACTTTTTCTTTGACAAATCTCGTCGCATCTGCCGAGTGCACGATCAGCGTCCAGCGCAGGGCGCTCGATATAACTAGTGTACAGTGAGAAGAACAAGTTTTACCTGTTGTCATGATAGGCAGGAAGCTCGCATCTTCCACCATCGTAACCTGCTGTGCACTGGCAGGCCGGCTCGTCTTCTTCGTTTAAGGTGCAGACACCGCCGTTTAAACAGTGCTTATGGCACGCGTTTTCTTCGCACCTTTCGCCGGAGTAACCGAGCATACAGCTGAAATAACGAAGATATAAAAGAGTTACTCTATAACCAAGAAAACTAAAACGTAATTCTTAGTTTTGATGATCGGTCAGTCACCATCAACGATTGCATCACTGATGAGATCGCAGTCAAGCTGGTCATATCATTTTTTTTTATGTAAAGATAGTGATTTATATTAGAGTAGTTATATAGGAACTGTATTTTACAATTTCTAGTAGTTTTGTCGTGTCTGCATCGTTGTGTTTTGCCAAAACATCCTGGACTAGTAAATTACACCTATTGTAATTTAACCTTTTGAATGTCTTAAGTTACACAGTTCGACATAAGCCATTGTCTTTCTATTGTGTCTCTAATTACGGCATTCGAAGAGTTAAACTATAAATCTGTAGGACTCTGTTTAACTGGTTATAAAAATAAGGTCTTGGAAACATATAAAACCGAATCGCAAAACCATGTTTAGTCCGAGAGTTAGCACAAACCAGATCTTTTCTTCTCCTATCTGAGGGTACCTATTGGATAAAAATAAAGTTCAGTGTGTCTGAACACAAAAATTTAGTTTAAAACAAATAATTTTTGTACTGTTAGAATAAAGAAACTTTGATCAGTTATAATTCGTTCTACCGTTACCGCTTGTTTGGTAACTTGGTTTAGGTTTCTAGTTTAATTTATACACAACAAAGTTATAGGGCGTTAAAAATGGCATGAACTCTGAACTGTTTCGAGAAAATTACGGTACGGCTGTGCCGCTTTTTTGCTCGCCTTGGCCCCAAATACAACCACTTCCATGGGTGTTCAGGGTAATATTATGATTTACCTGCATTTAGGTAGGCCCTCGGTGCTGACACTACAATTTCCTTGGAAACAGTAGTCCTTACAGATGGACACGTCGCATCTTTCACCGTCGTAACCTGCTGTGCACTCACAAGTCGGCTCCCTCTTCTCGTTCAGAGCACACACACCATTGTTTGAACACCGATTACTACACGCGTTCACTTCGCATCTGTCACCAGCGTGTCCGGGTTTACAGCTGAAATAACGACGGTACAAAAGAGTTACTCAATAATCAAGAGAAATAGATAAAGTGCGAAATGAGTATATTAGGGGAAGTTTGAAAGTGGCGCCAGTGACTGAAAGATTGAAAAGAAATCGTTTCTCTTGGTATGGTCATGTAAAGAGGAGAGATGAAAAGCATGTTGCTAAAAGAGTTACGAATTTACATGTAGATGGATGGAGAGGGAGAGGGAGGCCTAAGAAAAGATGGATAGATTGTGTGAGAAGTGATATGAAAGAAAAGGGAGTTAGTGATAGCGTGACGAGTGACAGGACAGAATGAAAGAAAAAAGCGTGTTGCGCCGACCCCAAATAAAACGGGACAAGTACAGGAAGAAGAAGAAGAAGAATCGAGAGAACCAACAATTATTTGTGAGTAGCTGTAACAGATGCATGAGATGCGCGACCACTGCGCTGTTTCAGGTGCTCTATAAGTATATCTTAGACCACACTGACGTCGGTGAGGGGCTCGGTCTACAACTCACTCTCAGCAAGTGTGCTGATGAATGCTGCTCCTTTCTTTGTGTTAGAAGAGGCCTCTGCCCTCCAGTGGGATGATAGCGGGCAGGCATTCTCTTTACATTTATAATTTTATTTTACCTGAGTAGAATATTAGTATTAGTTGTTGTAGTTTCACAGTGATGATCACGACCACTCTGGCAAGAGTGTACCGACTCAGAAGAGAGAGGGAATATTGAAGTCATCATCATCATCATTAGCCTTCTAAATAATCCCACTGTTGTGACTCTGGCCTTCTCTCTAAGAGAGGGAATGGGCCGTAATCCAGCACGCGGGCCCAGTACGGGTTGGTAAATGTCACATGTATTCGAATTTATGGTTCTAGGACATGCCGGTTTCTTCACGATGTTTTCCTTCACCGTTTTGAGAGCAGTACTGATGAATTAAATTAAACAAAGTAATTCGTCTGGCCAGGTTCGAACCCGTGACCTACAACTTGTAAACTGTAGGGGCCGTTACCCCTCAGCCGCCACTGCTCTATGGATATTGAACTCCTTTTATACAATTAGACTGATTTTTTTTATTTCTGTATACACTTCTAACAAAAGAAAGACAAATCAAATCGTTATAAACATTTTTTCGAAGGTTCTGCTTATTTCAAAAGAAACTTCCAGCAGACCTGCTGAACAAGAGATGTTATAGGTGAGAAATCATCCAATGACTTATCTCGCTCTAGGGCAGAGCGGGAGGGCGTGTTACACTTTTACTGACTAAAACCCACTCCTATGTACTTTATTATTCTTGCGTTTCAGAACTCCGGTATATATACATATCTATAGTAGCTTTAGTTTGATGTTTATAGAGTTTGGGTAACAATAGAATCGGGCGGGCTGACACACTGTTAGGTCCGCTAGTTAGTTATAAAAGTGTTTGTATTATATATACAACGAACTCCATGGGTAACACGGTATATATTTACCTGCATTGAGGTTGGCCCTCAGCACCGACACTACAGTTTCCTTGTAGACAATAGTCTTTACAGATGGACACTTCGCATCTTTCACCATTGTAACCTGCTGTGCACTGGCAGGCCGGCTTACCCTCTTCGTTCAATGAACAAACACCGCTGTTTAAACAGTGCTTATGGCACGCGTTTAGTTCGCTCCTCTCCCCGGAGTATTCGGCTTTACAACTGAAATAATGACGATAAGAAACAGCGTTAATCAGCCGACCAACAGATATTGTGACTAGGTGTAACACGCAAACGAGGTGCGCGACCACTGCGCGTCACTAAACATGAGGGTAAGATCCCCAATTATTGGCACTTTAAGGATCCCTGTTCAAAGAAATCGTAAAAACTATTGGTTTTCCATCATAAAAACGTAGAATAATATGGTTGAATTTGCTATTCATGATGAATCACAGTATAAAACACTTTATTACTAAGATTTGATGATATAACAAAAGCTCTTACCTTAACAAAAAAAATAGTTTTCACATACAAGATCGAGACACGCTCAGCTGTTACTATCTTTCTGACGCCATTATAAATTCTTTTTTATTTATGTGTTGCCAGTGCGATAGTTCAAGATTCTACTACTCTATTTAAATAAGTTGCAACACCGCGAGATTAGATGTTTTCTTATAAAAACGGTTAAATCACAGAAGTGCCAATAATTAGTGGGGTGCCAAAATTAGGTCACTTTACTTTACAATCAAATAGAATGTTCATGAATTCGATTAACAATAAAGAACTTTAGTATATTTCAGGGGTTGCAAGTACTCATGAAACTGAACCTATTTTTTATTGACCTATATTTTTATTAACCCTAAATCCTTAAAAATAATCAGCTTTTTCTTACATTTGCCAATTAATACAAACATAAACTGTATTCGTAGGTATTTGTAGAAAAGAGCTGATCCTGTAGTAAAAGTTGCGTTCGCTTGGGATTCACAAGACACATTAAACATTGAAATTAATATGTGTTCATTTTTTTTTAGGTGGGAAATCATCCAATGACGTCTCAGATATTACTGATTAAAACTCACTCGCACATTCCTTCGTTGCCTTTTATTCCAGGGCCGGGTTTTCCTTTCAGAAGCGAACCCATGGGCCCCAGTAGGCTTCGACCCTGCTGGTCCCCTACGGTTTGCTGACATCTCTTTGAGGCGCGCGTGGAACAATACGCGCCGTCGACGACTTGGGCTCGGTCCGGTCGACTACTGGACGGTCAGACGGCGAGCTAAGCAATGCTCGTCGTCCGCAAGCCCACGAAAGTATTATGTGTTATAGGCGAGAGTCACTGTTCCGAGAATTCTAACTTTACAATTCGAAGCTGGTGACGACGTGGATGCTTGAGGATCTGTTACCGTTAGACATGTAACATATTTAGGCGTCGCTTAACTTGCCGTCAGTGAAAAACGTTAGGGTCAGCTCACACCGAGACGCGAAGTGATGCTGCGCGAATTATAATTATTAGAGTTAGTACATAACAACATATACGTATCACATAAGAGAATCTGAATAAACCCCGCGGCTTCGCTTTCAAGCATCGTGAGCTGACCCTGAATATCTGTGCGATGAACACGTTTTACCTGCACGTAGGTTGTCCCTCAGCACTGACGCTACACTCTCCTTGAATGCAGTAGTTCTGACAGACTGGTGCTGGAGACTCACTCTTCGAGTCATTCGGAATCAGACCCTGGAGAGCATCGCAGCTGTTTATCCCCTGAATTTGTTCCTTTATCGTGTAGTTGGCTGCTATACGATGACAAAAGTAATAGCCTGAGCTAGACGTTGAGGTTAGTTTTGTTGCCACAGTTTGTGTTGAATACTTCGGTAATCGCCAAATTCCCTGTTCATTAGTGTTCTGCCAGTATATAAAGTCTTTTGACACGGCCAATGAAACTGCATAACCAGTGTTTCTTACAATATATAGTGTTGTTCTGTTCTTTCCATTAAAGTTTGCACTTTCAATAGACACGTGATCATCACCACCATGTGTTTTCTCAGTCCAGTACATTTTTTGTGTTAGCTGATCGATGGCCAAGCTTAGTCGATTGTAAACACGGCCAGCTATTAAAATTTCTCTCTCGGAGCCATCTAACCGAGCCCTCTCTATCTCATAGTCTGTGGTCCAGTAAATATACCTGTAATTTGTAAACATCCATCAATATTAACAAAATTCAAGAGGAATTGAGCTGAGTCATAAACCTACACACAAGGGCAAACATAGCGGAACATAAATAGATACATTATTTTCAAGTACAATTTAATTTTATAATCTTGAAAAATTTAATAATCTTTTCTTAACTAGCTTTTTCCCGCGACTTCGTCTGGATAAATGTCGGTTATTGCGGACGTATATCTTTTTTTGGGTTTCAAGCTTACTCTGTTCCAAATATCATCAAAATCAGTTCAGTAGTTAAAGCGTGAAGCGTAACCGACAGACATAGTTATTTTCACATTTAACCGGACGCGCTGAGAGAGACGCCATTGTCAACACTTCCCTAACAATCCAAGCGCGTCACCTTCCACACACCACTATCTGCCTGTCAGTCCGCGAAGTGATGGGTTACCAGTCGACATGTTTATCTGTTAAACTTTGTGCAATACTGTAACATTTTTTTTAATGGCCTTTACTGTCGAATGGTGCAGCAATCGGACTTGTATTTTCAGAGATTACCTCCTACATAGAAAAAATATAATATCTGAATAAATTAAATGGGCTATCCAACTGATAAAGAATTTTTCTGTTCGGACCCGTGCTTCCTGAGATTAGTGCATTCAAACTAACTTACACTTCACTTTTATGATATCACTAGCTTCTGTCAGCGGCTTCGTTCGCGTGAACGTTGATTATAGCGGACGCGAAGTCGAAGACGGATAAAAAGTAGCCTATGTCCATCCTTGAGTTTGAAGCTATCTCCGTAACAAATTTCGTCAAAATCGGTTTAGTAATTTAACCGTGAAAGTGTAACAGATAGACAGACAGTTGCTTTCACATTTGTAATATTATAAGTAGAGCTTCTCTAAGAGTGGGTCTTAAAATGAACATGGATAAAACCAAAATGTAGCGCCCACTCCTATCAAGGTCGGAGACTCTACACTCGAAGTTGTGGACGATTACGTCTACCTCGGACAGACAGTCCAGTTAAGTAAGTCTAACTTCTAGAAAGAGGTCAACCGGCGAATCCAGCTCGGTTGGGCAGCGTTCGGGAAGCTACGCGGTATCTTCTCATCCAAAATACCACAGTGTCTCAAGACGAAAGTCTTTAACCAGTGCGTGTTGCCAGTGATGACGTATGGCTCCGAAACGTGGTCGCTCACAATGGGCCTCATCAGAAGGCTTAAAGTCACCCAAAGAGCAATGGAAAGGACTATGCTCGGGGTTTCCTTGCGTGATCGAATAAAAAATGAAGATATCCGCAGGAAAACTAAGGTTGCCGACATAGCACAAAGAATAGCCAAACTTAAGTGGCAATGGGCAGGGCACATTGCTCGCAGAACAGATGGCCGTTGGGGCTGAAAGGTTTTGGAGTGGCGACCGCGTACCGGAAGACGCAGCGTTGGAAGGCCTCCTACAAGGTGGACCGATGACCTGGTGAAGGTAGCGGGAAACCGATGGATGCGGGACGCACAGGAACGTTCGATGTGGCGACGCTTGGGGGAGGCCTATATCCAACAGTGGACGTGTATCGGCTGAAATGATGATGATGATGAATGATGAAGTGTAGATAAGTGCAAATAAGATTGAGTATGTTATTTGATTATTTCATGAAACAAATGAAAACTGTTCTCAATACAAAAAACAAGTTTTCCGATCTTCTCGTTAGTGTCCCCGCACAGGAGCCACAAAAACAAAGCCGTTTCAAGCTTCTTTTTGTGGAGGCGTTTTTTTGTGGCCCGTGTGCAGGTACTACTCACTAGTAACGTACCCTCCACAGCTGTCCACGGCGAGATCATAGCAGTAGTGATCCAAGCTAACTAAAACATTTCCATCAGCTTGGTTAGAAGATGCAGGACTTAATGAAAACGTGCGTATACTAAATCCATCCTTCCAATAGAGAGCTTGTGTGACGGGGTCGTACACGAGGCTCACGTAGTCGCCCGTTGTTGTCGTAACTAAACGTAGTACAGTCTCGGTTGATACGTCCAAGCTGGATATAAACGTGGTCGAGTCGTGACGGTCGATAAACAGCACCCTGTAGTGCACAGGATCGTATGTTACTGAAGTGATCAGAACAGCCGATGGTATAACTTGTGTGTGCGTCCGTGTACCATCATTGTTGTAAAACTCTAGTTGTGTGTCTGTGGCGACGACGATGTCTGAAACAAAGAAATAGATTTGTTTTAAGGACTGAGATTTATTTCATCTAATACTAGCTTTTGCCCGCGGCCTCGCTCCCGTCAACTGGTACTCTATTATACTCTATCATACTCTTCCTTGCGTACTCTACTCAACTCAACTTTACTTGAGTTGGGTAGCGTAGGATAGAGTACTACCCCCGGGTTTGCGGACGGCGAGCAAGGGGAGCTCGCTGTCCGACTTTCCCCACTCTACCCTTTTTTTGATAAGTGTGGAAATCATCCAATGACTTTTCCCGCTCTGGGTGGAGCGAGAGGGCGTGTCAGATTGTTATTGACTAAAACCACACCTGTGTCCTTCAGTTGCCCTTCGCGTTCTAGGACTACGGGTTCCCTTGTCAGGAACTCCTCGCGGTGCTAGCGGGCGTCGTCCCTGCTGGGCCACTACGGTTTGCTGACATCTCTTTGAGGAGCGCGTGGATCACTATTATATAAATCAAGCTATTCTTCATCTATACATATAAATAAAATGGCAGTGTCTGTTTGTAATATTGAAATAACTGCTTTTCACTACATGCATATTATGTATCATATAAATATGATACTATATGATATATATACCAAAATAACATTTTTTTCAATTTTTGTCTGTTTGTTCCGGCTAATCTCTGAAATGGCTGAACCGATTTTGACGGGACTTTTTTTGGCAGGTAGCTGATGTAATAAGGAGTAAGTTAACTAACACAGGCTACTTTAATTTTAGCAAAAAAAAAAATTATTTCAAAATCCTGTAGTCCACGCGAACGAAGTCGCGGGCACAGCTAGTCTTTTCATAAACTTGTTGCTCATACAAATGGTTTCCAAATGACTTGCATTCTCACTGATCCTACCTTCTACAATTCACTACTTACCCACTAACTTGCAAATGAAATGGTTCAACAGTTACTCAGTACACGAGGTGGCACAGTCACTGCAACTGTATTGTACTCTTTTTTTTATTACTATTTTATGTTGTGGTATATTGCTAAAAAAAGTCAGTGATGTTACTATTTTTATTTGAAAAGTTTTGTATTGCAAGCATGTTTTTAAGTATTGCCTCGTTACAATAACATAGCTTCAGAGTACTCCGACATGATTTTAATTTATGGGGAGTGCCACAGAAGTACGAGAGGACTAGGTACTACCAGTATTTTAATATATTGTGCACGCACCGTTTAACTGAATGTGGCAAATAAATAAGTTTGTTCAAAAAATCACATTTGGCAATTATTTCAATACTTAATAATTGTCAAGTTTGATTTGTTGAACGAACTTTCAAACGCTTGTCGTTTCACTTCCGAATAACCAAATTATGATATCAAGTTTGATCGAAATCCGTTTAGTTGTATGATTGTGAAGAAGTATTAATGAACACACAATTATACACACAAACTTTCTCCTTTACAATATTACCTAGTGTAATAGCTGGATAGGTATAAAAAAACTGGGCAAGTGCGAGTCGGACTCGCGCACTGAGGGTTCCGTGCAAACTATCATTCCAGAATGGAGCCTCGAAGATTTTTCCGAATAGCAAAAATTTTTTTTTATTTCTGCCAGAAACAGTTTTATTACTTTCTACATATTTAGTGCGAGAATATTAAGTGCGAGTTGGACTCGCGTACTGAGGATTACGGAATCCTCAGTAAGTTTGTACGAACAAACTTACCTATGAAAACAGTTCAATTCCTGAATTGAGTTACGAAATTTTTTTTAAATCGCAAAAAAGTTTTTGTTTGTGACGTACCTTTATATTTAGTTTTCAGATTTTTTCCAATATTTCTGCTATGAGATCTTGTTTCATGCCAAATTTCGAGATTCTAAGTCAACAGCAAGTACCCTACGAATTTTGATTCCCTTGAGTGTCGAAATATACTTGGACATTTGGAACGCATTGTACCTACGTCTTTTGCGACATAAATGGCTATATATATGTATATCTTTTATTTTCGTTAACTTAGAAGTTCGATTTTCAACTATTTCTTTAAATCTGTAAGTAAATGACATAATATTTAATCAAGTGTACATTCTTCTGACAACTTTATATTTATTCCAATTATTACATAGTCGTACTGATTCAATTACATACTTTTATGATTGTTTTTTTTTTATTGTACCTTTGTTGATTTTCTCTTGCTGGCTTGAAAATCTCGTCTGTCCGTGTTCTATGCGCATAGATGAATGCGCAATCAAACTTCACTCTTGTTACTACTCACTAAAACTCAACATGTCAACAAATCAATTCACTCAATAACACATTTATGCAAACAAATCGAGGTCAGGAATCTTGTTTTTTACATAATTATTAACGTACATAAATTAATCTTGCCGCTGTTATTGTTATCCATCGATCAGCCATCTTTTTTTTTACTACGGAGCGGACCATAGAGGAAAATAACTACAGTCTCAAAATGTGACTATGTGACTGCGCATTGACAATTCTAGTTTTATGTTCAATCGTTCATTGATCGATTATAATAATCGACTAGTTCAGTGTTTGTTTGCCAATTTTTGTTTTGTTGTTTTTAATGGTTTTTTGTTATTATTTTGTTTATTCTGTGATTCAAAGTATGATATAACATGTAAATTTGCTGAGCACTGGCCGTTTTGCGCGAATGTAACGTATATCCTACTTACGTGCTACTTTAAGTCGATACTGTTATTTATTTTATTTTAAGGTATGCGCCATGTTTGACGCAAATAAACTCTTTTTCTTTTTTTCTTCTGCTGCAATCGCAAAACAGTCAAGGTCTACGGTGCGTAGTGCACGCGCGCCTCAAAAAAATTAAAAGGGCCCAGCAGGGCCGATGCCTGCTAGGGCTGTAAGAGCATTTGAGAGAGAAAAAGCAACTCTGAAACGCAAAGGGCAACATATGGAGTATGTTTTAGTAAAATTCTGGCGCGCCCGTTCGCTCCACCCTAGAGCGCGAGAAGTCAATTGGTGATTTCCCTCCTCAGAAATGTATCTTTCCGCTACCACAGAATAAGTTTTAGTTAAAAGTAGGTAAATTTTAGCTCTTCTAAAGAAAACGTGCTAATATAAACCTATTAACAACATGCATGATGTTCATAATACATTGCACGGCTCGGACACGGTAATAATACCATACAGTTTTGTATCTCGGCCGTATCTTTGAAACAAATGCCTACAGCCACGCGGTACGTAAACATGCGATAGGGCTGCCCGCCTCCAGCATTCTAATTACATTTCTCTACTCTACTTTGTGATACCATTTAGTTATGTGATTGTAAATATACTTTATTGAAATTTTAAATGCGTGTCTTGGCAAGTGGGGCCCGTTACTTTACGTTTACCCTAAAAGAAGATGTTCCCACTTTTGGGAATAAACAAATAAAATACTTTGTGAATTGAATAGGAAGTTTTCAATAAAAATGCGTGTTGTTTTTTTCCAATTAGCTACGGAACCCTAAAAACGGTTTTTAGTGGTATATGTTGTTGTAGCTTTTATTTATTTTTTCTAGTATTATTCGTACTAGAAAATTTTTTTTTCATCATCATTGCTCATATCAGAAACCGTGGCTGGCTAATACTAACACGGTGTCTGGACAGGGCTCTGCAGGTAAGGTCGTACACCATATCGGTGGAGTCAAACCAAGAGCGTGTATACTTTTCAATAATAATATTGATTTCTTATGCAAACAAGGCCTGTGCAGCGATGACCTGATTGCAGCTTATGTTAATGCCAGGCTGATAACCAATTGGCATGTCAGTGATGAACCATCTATGTCTGATCATCGACTTATTAAATTCGCACTGAATACATCCAACATTTGCGAAACCATCACTTTTAGGGATGCGAAAGCCACGGACTGGTACTTGTACAGATGAAAGCTCCAGGAGAGACTCCAAGACTTCCCTAAAACCATACGCTCCCCTGAAACATTGGATTATGCTGTTGCTCAAGTTACTGAATCCATTACAGCCTCTTACGAAGAGAGCTGCCCTTTAAGAACTGTGAGGGATAGAAAAGTAACATGGTGGAACAAAAAGCTCGATGTTTTAAGGGAAGAACCACGTAGGTTGTTTACTAAGACTAAATCGACTGACGACTGGGATCGGTATCGGAAAGCTTTAACTACCTATAACAAGGCAATCCGAAAGGCGAAAAGACTTTCCTGGAGGAAGTTCTGCGAGGAGATTACTAAAGTCTCTCAAGGAGCCAGAATTCACAAAGTCTTATCCAAATCGCCTACAAATCAACTGGAATTCTTAAAGAAACCAGACGGTGCCTTCACTTTATCAGCGGAAGAAACCCTGAAACTTCTGGCGTCTATACATTTCCGTGGCTCGGTGATGGCACTAGACATCATCGTACAAAATATTCCTCATATCCGCCTCGCCATGCCTTCAAATGAAGACTGGAGAAGAGCGGCGTATTTTAGACCGAACAAGGTAGAATGGGCTATATATATACTAGCAACTAGCGTGCAATGCTGATATTAAATAAACTATAGAATGTCTTTCTAAACAATGTTCACAGCTTTTTAGGGTTTCGTACCTCAAAAGGAAAAAATGGAACCCTTATAGGATCATTTTGCTGTCCGTCTGCCTGTCCGTCTGTCTGTCTATTTATCTACCTGTCTGTCTGTCAAGACTATTTATCTCGGGAACGCGAAGAGGTATTAAAATTGAAATTATGACCATAAATTCAAGTTGGCGGTTCCTTAAAGTTGTGAAAAATGAAACTTCTATGTTAACGAGTAAAAAGATATGGCCGTTTATGTCGCAAAAACACGTACATTTCGATACTCTCAAAGGAATCAAAATTCATAGGGTACTTCCCGTTGATCCAGAATCTTGAAATTTGGTACAAAGCAAGGTCTTATAGCACAGGTATAGGAATAAATCTGTAAATAGAAAATTTGTTATTATTATTTTGAAGATAAGGGGCTATGCATCTCCCGTAGTGTACGGGATGTAGTCACTGCGACCTAAAAGATCTATTGTGACTCGCCACCTTGTTAGAGTAACTCTTTTAGCCCGGAGGCTTCCAGAAAATCTAGAATACTCCTAGCTTTTAGAGTTTTAATCTCCTCCGGGCGAATAATGTGTCGGCCCAGATGGACACTACGTTTGTGGATAAGGGGCCCGCATTCACACAAAAGGTGCTTAGGCGTCTCCCTCTCCTGATTACAGGACCGGGAAACATCAGTGTCACTCAGTTTCATGTGAAATTGGTGCCTGTTTAGTTTGCAGTAGCCGGTTAAGGCGCGGGCTATCGCACAGATGTTCGTCCTGTTAAGATTAAGAAGCTGTCAAAAAAAAAAGCTGTTAATTTCTGTCAGACTCACTTAAGTCAGAGTGAAACCGTAAGAGAGTGCCTTATTGAATTGAATACGATTGACACAGAGTCTGTAATCAATGGACGCCCAAGACGCTACCAACAATATATTTAATTTGTAACACGAAGTGAATAAACTACGGCATCAGTACGACTGATTGTCACTGAGGCAGGCGGTACGCAAGTATAATCTACACTAATATAATAAAGAGGTAAAGTTTGTTTTTTTGTTTGTAGGAGGTAATCTCTGGAAGTACTGGTCCGATTGCTAAAATTTTTTCACGGTTAGAAAGCTGCTTTCTTGCGGAGTAGCATAGAGTATATTTTATGTACGCGGGCGAAGCCGCTGGCAAAAGCTAGTATAGTATATGACTTTAACTAAAATAATTTTCATGTAGTAAAATCAAGGGGAATATCCAATGACTTCTCCCGCTCTAGGGTGGAGTAGGACACACTTGTACTGATACCACACCTATGTCCTTCAGTTTCCTTTTACGTTCTAGGCCTGCGTTTACGTTCTTTTCCACTCCTGTCTTTCGTACCAAGGCCGAATCTTACTTTCAAGGCCCCTGTGGTTTGCTGACAACTCTTTGAGGCGCGCGTGGAACAATAGGTGACGTCGACGCCTTGGGCTCAGTCCGGACGGTTACCGGACGATTGGACGGTGAGCTATCCACTGCTTGCCGTTCGCAAGAAAAAAAATTGGAGGTAGGTGCGTAAAAAATAGTCTAAGTCCGATTTTCAGATACATGAAATGGAATGTTGTAAAAATCGGTCGAGCCGTTTCGGAAAAAATGGGGGTTGAGGATAGGAGGGTAAAAAAAAGTTTATGTCCTTTTCCCAAACCTGTTGAATATACATGCAAAATTTTATGAGAATCGGTCAAGCCGCTTCGGAGGAGATTGGCAACAAACTCTGTGACACGAGAATTTTTTATATTCGAAGTCGTGACGATTTCCCACTATTTGGGCTGAGAGAAAAAGTGATGCAACAAAGTTCCTAGTATCACATCTGTCAGTTGAGTTTGCAGAACTTTAATTTGTACTAGTTTTGTATATTTCTACGCCTATGATACGTTTTGTGCCAACATGACTGATAGATACAGACAGATGAACCCTAAAATATACATATATTTTGGTCTCTTCATTAACCTAAGGTTAACTGGAAGGAAATGCGTTGGTAAAATGATATTTTTGCGAGTTTTTAACCCATTCAACCTAGATCACGAGGGAATGGGGGTTGAAAAGTACGTGACAAATACGTGGTGTGGTTTCTTCGCAAAAGTCAGTACAGACTTATTGACGACTGGCAAGCCGAGCAAGATGGTTGTCGTAGCGAATGAAGAAACTTTGCCTGGCATCGGCAAGAAAAGGTCATTCGTGGTTTTTTTGTTTAGGAATCGCGCGGTCGACGGTAAATTAAATTCGTGTCATATGCCACTACATCCCCCTCCGATCTTGTGACATTTGTCCGTGACCCTAGAACGTAAAAACTACTGAAAGAATACAGGTGGGTTTTAGTCAGTGAAAGTCTGACACGCCCTCTGGCTCCATCCTGAGCGGCAAAATTTATTTGCTGACTTCCAACCTCGAACAAAAACCCTCCCTTTGAGTCTTATTTGAGTAATAGAAGATCCCAAAGCATATAGGTCGCATCTTGGTTCAACGTTTTTAATTTGTGCATAAAGTTAAACATTAATTGGGTGACGTCCTCAGGGTCTTTACTAACGATGGGCGTGCCTCAAGGTTCAATTCTAGGCCCTTTCCTTTTTTTAGTTTATATTAATGACCTTCCCTTTATGATGGCTAATTTATCCGATATAATTCTATTTTGCTGATGACACCTCTCTTATTTTTAAAGTAGACAGAAAAGATGGGGATGTCTTGCATGTCAACGAAAGTCTGACTGTTCTTTTGAAATGGTTTGCAGCTAATAATCTCATATTAAATGCAAAATAAAAACTAAATGAATAAAGTTTTCATTGCCAAATGTCCCTCAAGTTAACGTCAATCTAATTCTTGACAGCAAAAAACTGGATGTTATTACAGAAACTGTATTTTTAGGTATAACTATCGATTCTAAACTGCAGTGGGGTGCTTATATTAGAACTCTCTCGGGAAGATTAAGCTCAGCTGCATATGCAGTAAGAAAAATAAGGCAATTGAAAGATGTAGCCACAGCTAGGTTAGTTTACTATGCTTATTTCTACAGTTTTATGTCTTATAGCATTTTTCTGCGGGGATCTGCAGTTGATGTAGACTCAATTTTCATATATTATTACAAAAGAGAGCAATCCGGGTTATTTATAAAATGGGCCCACGCGAGTCCCTCAGAAATAAATTCAAAGAAATCGATATAATTACTCTGCCTTCTCTTTATATCTTGGAAAGCATTTTGTATGTTCGTAAAAACTTAGGACTCTTTAAAATTAGAAGCGAGTTTCACAAAAAAAAAAACACGCAAAATAAACACATCAACACACAAACACAGAAATTGTCTTACCCAAATGGAGACTAGCTAAGACTAGCAAGTCATTTTTAGTAAACAGCATTTGCTTTTATAATAAGCTGCCAAAGGCGGTAACTGAACTTAGTGAGGGAAAATTCAAATCTCATATCAAGCGTGTCCTAACCAAAAAAGCATATTACAAGGTTAAGGACTATGTCAAAGATACGCTTGTTTGGCAATGACTACCCCTGCACATGTGGCCCCCTGGTAACTCATTAATATTTTGTCTATTGACTGCTCCATGTTGTTTTAATATGTACATTTTTATCCCGTTTAGTTTTCTAACACATTGCTTTTGCAATATTTTTTAAATTATTTAGACTTCAACTATCTTAAGTTCGTTGGTAATATTGTTAACACTTTATTGATAGTTGTAATTTTTTTTCTAGCCTTTTTTATATTGCCTCTTTTATAAAAATGTGATTGTGAGAACACTGTAGACTCCATGAATTCTTAGGTTTCTTCTTATTACTACTCACTTTTTTTATTATTATTATTATTTCTTTCTTTTTTTGTGCTTTTGGGTATTTACACTGTTCTTACGTAAAGGGTATTTCAACAAGAACTTTGTTTTTCAAATGGGGCAAAACCAAGAACATGATAGTTTTGACATGTCGTTTTTGGCGGTATTCGTAGTAGGTGCTTAAGCAATTGTTACAATGAATTCAATTTCGCTCGAAAATCGCATTAAAATAATTCAAATCCACTACGAAAATGGTCGTTCTGTTAAAGTTACATTTCGTAAAATTCATGATATTTTCGGACATCATAATCGTCCTTCTGAGACTGCTATTAAGAATTTGGTTGCGACATTTGAGTCGACAGGCTCGGTACAAAATGTGCCAACACCAACCCGTGTTCGACCAGGTCGTTCAACAGAAAACATCGCCGCCGTGAGACACAGTATTGAAGAAGATCAAAATTTGTCAATTTCACGACTTTCTCAACAATTGGGGATATCCAAAAGCACAACAAGGCAAACGCGAAAGCTTTGAAGCCTTACAAGATCAAACTGGTGCAGGAATTGAACCTGACCGACCATTCAAATCGCCGTGTTTTTTCTGAAAAAAAAAACATTTATTCAGACGAAGCCCATTTTCATTTGTCAGGGTACGTCAACAAGCAAAATTGCCGCATTTAGGCTTCTGGAAATCGTAAAGCAATTATTAAGAAGCCTTTGCATGCTCAACGTGTCGCAGTGGTCTGGAGGCGTGATTGGGCCGTTTTTATTTTCGAAAATTTTGATAAAAGTATCAACATCTCGCCTATGCTCGCCTATGTACATCAAATGTCCTGTTTTTTTGTTTGTAATTTTTTTTTTGTGTACAATAAAGAATACGAATACGAAACATCTAGGTATTCATAACTTACGTTAAATAATAACTGGTCTAATTTTTTGAAAATGTTTTATGGACATTCGTAATATTTCAAACAATAGGAAATAAAACTTTTGGAAAACCGGTCACCCTACTGTTACCGCCTGTTGGTCAGAAATCAGAAAATTCATCATGATTTTATACCGATATTGATTTTTTTGATTTTTTTTCACCCTTACGAATTTACGACACGATTAAGATTCTGTTATGCCATAATAATTTACCGTTTTCGCCTAAAACAAAATTACTTAAAGTAGAGTGTATTATGCATGTTCGCAAAAACTTGAGTATTATCAAAAATAGAAGTGATTTTTGATGATGATTTGTTGAAACATTACATTGTATTATCCAAAAGGAGATTAGCTAAAACAAGCAAATAATTATACGCTTTTATAACAAGTTCTTAAATACGGTTACAGAACAAAGCGAGGCAAATTTTAAAACCCAAATAAGCATGTCCTTGCCAAAAAAACATATTATAAGGTTAGAGACTACGTTGAAAACACGCCTGTTTGGTAATGAGTACTTCATGTGGATTTCCTGGCAGCTGCAACTGCAATCGGATTACGATTTTCTTATGCATTAAAATTTTTGCCGTTCAACCTTAAATAAAACTAACAATAATAAATAATAAAATAACTCTCACTTACCCCAAGAGAATAAGTGCACATGTTTCACAAACAGTGCTAAAAACACCAAAATACGCGCGCTATGCATCTTCTTCAGACAAATTGGGTTCAGTAGATGAGACGTCCACTCCCGGTGACCGCTCGTAGTTTATTAAAGTAAAGTGTTGGTTGGTGCCATGAAGTTAGTCCTTATTGTAACAAAGTTTATTTGATAAGCAAGTTTTTGTGGTTAAATACCGATTACACTTTGACATTATTTTGAAATATAAATTTTCGCACACTGATAAGTTTATCATGGTTTCCGGCGATAGTAAACCAACTTCATTTTTTGGCAATATGTTTATCATGACTATTTCCTGTACCTCGGTTTCATCCACGTGACTGCGTGTTAAAAGACTGTTGATTTGATAAAAGTAGGTAATCAATAATAATTAGTTTCTAAACAAAAGAGGTGTCATTTCGCGTACACGTTGTCAGTAATTGTGGTTCGGAGGTGTGCGGAACAGAGAGTAAAGTCCCGCAAACCTCCTTTGAAAAGGGAGGATCCTCCGACCAGATAGGTGTTATGGTCTGGTGGGCAACTGCCCGATAGATGAGTTCGGGCTGTCGTGTAATGTTCAAATCGCGCGGAGAACTTTGATTGCGCGATGCAGGATTAGTTCTTATGTGACGCCATAGATGTCGCTACAGTGGGTACATCATGGGTTACCGTCGGGTCGCTGAGGGCTACTGAAGGTACACAGGTGGGCTGTAGTCAGTAAGTCTGACGCGCTCTCTCTCTCCACAAAGAGTTGAAGAAGCTATTTGATGATTTCTCTCCTAAAACAACGGTACAAAAATAAACACACTACCATAGACAGAGAAAAACTACTATTTTTGAGAAATCTAGATTAATGCGAGCAAACTACGGGCTATAAACTCATATAGTACCAACGTGAACCTTACACTCTTTGTGAATCAATATCTCATCTCGTTTTTCCTTCAAAAGTCTCTAGGTCTTAATTTTAAATAATTTTCTTTTTATCTTTTCTTAAATATCAGAAGCGTATCTCTTATTTAACTAACGTTGCCCGCACTAGGAATGACTCCTGTATCGTGCATGCGTTCACAAACATATAAACTCACACGCACAAGACACCCAGACACGGAACGTTTATTTATAGGCTTTACAATTATTTGTTCCGTGCGGGAATCGAACCAGCGACAAGTAGCGCAGCAGCTAATTGCTCAACCACTGTGAAAGAAAGAAACAAGAAGGAAAGAAAAACATTTTATTTGATGGAAAGGCGCAAAAGGATTAACAAACCATAAATATAATATTTAATGAAAAGTATGCCCCTAAACCAAACTGGCCATCAATTCAAAATCCTTGGCCAGGCTGTTCTAAACAGTTCTAATATTTTTATTTCACATACATGGGCATTGCAGTGTCGTGGTCCTGTATGGTCGTTTCCTATGGAGAAGAACCGGCAAGAAACTCCATGGTTACTCTTGTCTCGTTGCCACTCATAAGCTTTTTCTGTAGAAATACATTGTGTCTTGTAATCAAAACATCTTTCATTAAATTACCTGTACCGATACACGTTGTGCGGACCTGCGTTCATACGCAGTGTGGCCGTCGCCGCGTCGAATGCAATGCTGACTACTTAATAAATTATTAGGGTGCCGTACCTCAAAAGGAAAAAACGGAATCCCTACCTATATGATCACTTTGTTGTCCGTCCGTCTGTCTGTCTATCTATCAAGACCTTTTATCTCAAGAACGCATGGAGGTATCGAAATGAAATTATTACCATATTTTATACTCAAGTCTGTGATTCCTCGAAGCAGTGAAAAATTCAAACTGCTAAGTAATAAAAAAGATCAGCCGTTTATGTCGCAAAAAACTTACGAGTAAGTAAGTATATTCCGACACTCTCAAGGGAAGCAAAACTCATAGAGTACTTTCCATTGACCCAGAATCCTGAAATTGGGCACAAAGCAAGGTCATATAGCACAGGTATAGGAACAGATCTGAAAACAGTTAATTTGTTGTTACAAAAAAAAAAAAAACACTTTTTGCGATTCGGAAAAATCTTCGAGATTCCATGTGGAATTAGTTAAAGTTTAGTTAATATTTAAGTTTTTTTTATAAACTTATATGTAGTTATAAACAGTGGGTCAAAATAAATAAATAATTGAAATATTTACATAAGTATGTTTGTAGGGAACCCTCAGTGCGCGAGTCCAACTCGCACTTGGGCACAGGTCGTGTTATTGAGTGAGTCATCATGTCACCTCCCCATAATGTGGTGCAATTCACTGCCTGTTGTATCTACCATCGATATAGAGAAATGATAGCTGCAAGAATAAGAATTGTATTTAGGATAAGTTCGTATGTATATTTTATGAAAGTAATAATTATCGTATACCTATTGTGTAATAATTAATTGTTAAAATTTAATTTTGTTATAATTTTTGTAGTGTTGTTCTTTAATTAATAATAATGTATAATAATTTATGTATGATGACAGAAATCGAAATGCTCAAGTAAAAGTATGTGTATATTACAAAATTGTCACTCGAACGGTGGTTGCTGAAAACCAGCACCGTAGATGCCTGGATTATTCCAGCGTCACGGTATATGCTGAGCAACGGCCTATTTTTGCTTAGATGCGACGCACAACTTAGAATCTTAGATTGTGTTAACATGATTATAATAGTATTTCTTTTATTTTTAGTTATTTTTAGGTTATTTTTGTTTATGTTGTACTCTGTATAAGACTGGCGTCAAAATCACAGAGCATCTGAACGGTCAAAATGCAACAGATGCAATAACTGTTTACATGCTCTGTGCGGGTCGCAAGGGCAGTGGTGTTGTGCCCGTTACACACATGGCCTGATAGGGATACTGGCTGTTATATTTTTTTTTTTTTTTATATATAATATTGCGTTGATTTGTGCGTCTATTTAGGCGGAATAAACGTGTTTTCTTTCTTTCTTCTTTCTTTCACTTGCCCATTTTTTTAACACTCTAGTAGGCGTGCCTGTATTTGGGACGTAAGTACGCGCGAGCTCTACATACGTAGAACACTTTTAATGAACGATTTATAAAGAAAAGTTAGATAAATTGACAGAAACGTTTACGTCATATTTTAAATAGCTTTATTGTGAAACTAAATAACACAAAACATAATTATTTTAGAAATAATAGGAACTTACAATCGACTTCGACAAAAACTTAAAAAAATTGGTTAAACTTTGGATTTTGAGTTTTTAATTCTCATTTTAACTACTCGCTCATATTTTCTACCTTCTAATCTTAATTTTTAGTGCATTCTGAATTTAGAAGAATCTGATGGTCCGGACAAATCCACTTTTTACAGGTGCCCAACCGAGAGGAACATCATCTTCAGACTCAGTTCCGTTCCCAATTTTCCGAGTCCGACCCTGTGCTACTTCCTTCTGGCTCTGTATCCGTACTGTGTGAGGATTCCTGCAAGCAGTATTTTCTTCTGACCGCGCATCATCAGTGTCACTTTCAATTATATCTTCGTCGTCAGTGCTGTCATCTTCCGATCTTCGAGAAATTCTACTGTCTGCTCCCTGTATGTAAATTGATCTCAGAAAAATAGTCACCGGGTTTAAGAATAACCTTATAACTTAATAATTTAACTTAAGTAATAGCCAAAATAAGGTAATGAACGTACTTACACTTCACAAGCATCGACCGCAACGCACAACAAAAATATTACGTGAGTGTTCGCGCGCTCTACTATGGTAGAAATGCACTTGTGGCGCGAAATTACTCAGGCATGTGGCAGTATTTGTCGCTGTAAGGACACTAATTATGTTCTTTACCTAGTTGTAAATGCTATGAGTGTGTGCATGAACGATCTTCGATTTACGCTGAGATTTTAAAAAGTGTATTTTTAGGGTTCCGTAGCCAAATGGAAAAATACGGAACCCTTATAGATTCGTCATGTCTGTCTGTCTGTCTCTCTGTCTGTCTGTCTGTCTGTCTGTCTGTCTGTCCGTCTGTCCGTCCGTATGTCACAGCCACTTTTTTCCGAAACTATAAGAGCTATACTGTTGAAACTTTGTAAATAGATGTATTATATGAACCGCATTAAGATTTTCACACAAAAATAGAAAAAAAGCAATAAATTTTGGGGGTCCCCATACTTAGAACTGAAACTCAATAATTTTTTTTTCATCAAACCCATGCGTGTGGGGTATCTATGAATAGGTCTTCAAAAATGATTATTATTATTATTTAGAAGATAAGGGGCTATGCATCACCCATAGTGTAGGGGATGTAGTCACTGCGACCTAAAAGATCTATTGTGACTCGCCACCTTGTTAGAGTAACTCTTTTAGCCCGGAGGCTTCCAAGAAATTTAGAATACTCCTAGCTTTTAGAGTTTTAATCTCCTCCGGGCGAATAATGTGTCGGCCCAGATGGACACTGCGTTTGTGGACAAGGGGCCCGCATTCACACAAGAGGTGCTTAGGCGTCTCCCTCTCCTGATTGCAGTACCGGCAAACATCAGTGTCACTCAGTTTCATGTGAAATTGGTGCCTGTTTAGTTTGCAGTGGCCGGTTAAGGCGCGGGCTATCGCACAGATGTTCGTCCTGCTAAGCTCAAGAAGCTCGGCAGTTCGTTTTTGTGAGTAGCCTTCTATGAGAGATTTGGCGTGTAGCAGACCTGGTTGTACCAACCAGTGCTTTTTTGAATCGCCAAATAAGTTGCCCTTAAGGGTCTGCATGGCCTGGTTCTTTGAGATACCACAGAAGGGTTCTGGACCTATCTGATGACCTTGAGCCCCAGCCCGTGCAAGTTCATCGGCTTTTTCGTTGCCGTTGATTCCAGAATGACCTGGTACCCATCTCAGAATAACTTTATTCCTTTGCCCCAGGTCATTCAGTTTGTTAACGCAGTCTTTTACCAGTTTCGAATTTAAAGTATTCGAGTTCAAGGCGTTAAGAGCTGCCTGGCTATCTGAGTAAATCAGAATTAATTGATTTATGTAGTTTCGTTGACGGTTGGCCTCCACACATTCTATAATGGCGTATACCTCCGCTTGGAATATGGTAGCATGTTTACCCAGATTCAAGCTTTTGCTGAATTTCGGGCTAATGCCAAATATTCCACATCCTACATTCTCACCCATTTTGGACCCGTCTGTAAACCAGATCAGGCTTCCAGCCTTGCAAGTGATGAGGTTGTTTGACCAATCCTCTCTGCTCGGCAGTTCCACTGTGTAATTCCTTGTGAAATTACACTGTGGAAGCATGACGTCTGTTGTCATAGCTAGTTGATCGTGTTCAAGTACTGATTCGTGTAGCGATCTCAGTGCTTGAGAGCGCCAGTTTGTTTTGCCAGTGCTGTTTGTTCTGTACATGCTTGCCTTCGCCTCCTTCGCAATGAATAGATGAAGTGGCGGTAGGTTAAGCAGGGCATTTAGAGCAGCTCCTGGGGTTGTGGACATGGCCCCTGTTGATATGAGGCATGCAAGTCTCTGCAAACCATTAAGTTTGTTAATGACTGTCACTTGAGTTGTTTTCCTCCACCATACTACGCAGGCATACGTTATTATCGGCCTGACTATGGCGGTGTACAACCACAGGGCGATTTTAGGGTTTAAGCCCCATTTCTTCCCTGCTAAGCGACAGCATATTCCTAAAGCTATTTTAGCCTTTTGGATCACATTGTTAATGTGAGTGTTCCAGGTCAGTCTCTGGTCGATAGTTACGCCCAGGTACTTGACTTCGCTGGAGAATGGTATGAGAGTCCCTTTTACAGTGGGCGTTACAAGTTTGTCCAACTTACGCTTCCTAGTAAAGGGGACTATTGTTGTTTTACTCGGGTTAACCGATAAATTGTTTTCTGTGCACCATGTGTTAATAATGTTCAGAGATCTTTGTAGTATAGATGATACCGTGCTGTGACAGGGGCCGACAACACAAGCCACCACATCGTCAGCATAGCTATGTACATCTAAGTCTCTTGTAGAGGCTTCAACCAGCAATTGGTCAACAACGAGTAGCCATAGAAGTGGCGATAAAACGCCTCCTTGTGGGCACCCTTTAGTTGTTTTGAAGCTCTTTGTAGTTCCGTGTAAGGTAACACTGATAGTTCTGTTGAGGAGCATGAATTCGATCCAACGAGTAGTTGTTTCGTCAATCCCTTTCGCCTTCATTCCCTTGGAAAGGGCGTCTATGGTGACGTTGTCGAAAGCTCCTTCAATATCAAGGAAAGCACATAGGGCTATCTGTTTATCTTCCAAAGCCCTTTCGATCCTGTCTGTTAGTTCTAACAGAGCAGTTTCTGTAGATTTTCCTTTTTGGTAAGCATGTTGCTTCGGATGTAGAGGGTTATCCCTTAATGGTCCATCCCTGATGCATTCGTCAATAATCTTTTCCATACTCTTGAGTAGGAAGGAGGTAAGGCTTATTGGTCTGAAGGACTTTGGTTGAGAGTAGTCCTTCTTACCGGCCTTTGGGATAAAACAGACTTTAACCATAGTCCATTTCTCTGGTATATATCCCCAGGCAAAGCTTGCTCTGAAGATTTTGATTAAAATAGGGATGAGTATAGTCTTCCCTTGCTGCAGAAGAGCTGGGAAGACATCGTCATCTCCTGCAGATTTAATTGGCTTGAATGAGTCTATAGCCCATTCTACCTTGTTCGGTCTAAAATACCTCGCCGCTCTTCTCCAGTCTTCATTTGAAGGCCTGGTGAGGCGGATATGAGGAGTATTTTGTACGATGTTATCTGGTGCCATCACCGAGCCAGGGAAGTGTGTAGACGCCAGAAGTTTCAGGGTTTCTTCCGCTGATGCAGTGAAGGCACCGTCTGGTTTCTTTAAGAATCCCAGTTGATTTGTAGGCGATTTGGATAAGACTTTGTGGATTCTGGCTCCTTGAGGGACTTTAGTAATCTCCTCGCAGAACTTCCTCCATGACAGTCTTTTCGCCTTTCGGATTTCTTTATTATAGGTAGTTAAAGCTTTCCGATACCGATCCCAGTCGTCAGTCGATTTAGCCTTATTAAACAACCTACGTGATTCTTCCCTTAAAACATCGAGCTTTTTGTTCCACCACGTCACTTTTCTATCCCTCACAGTTCTTAGAGGGCAGCTCTCTTCGTAAGAGGCTGTAATGGCTTCCGTAACTTGAGCAACAGCATAATCCAATGTTTCAGGGGAGCGTATGGTTTTAGGGAAGTCTTGGAGTCTATCCTGGAGCTTTATTCTGTACAAGTCCCAGTCCGTGGCTTTTGCATCCCTAAAAGTGATGGTTTCGCAAATGTTGGATGTATTCAGTGCGAATTTAATTAGTCGATGATCAGACATAGATGGTTCATCACTGACATGCCAATTGGTTATCAGCCTGGCAGTGTGAATAGTAGCGAGAGTTACATCAAGAACTTCCTTCCTCGATCTAGTTACAAAGGTCGGTTTACATCCCTCATTAACTATTTGGAGGCGGTTAGTTAGTACAAAATCATGAAGCAACTCACCTCTGTCGTTGATGTCAGTGCTGCCCCAGTTGGTATGGTGGGCGTTGGCGTCACTCCCAATGAGAAGCTCGGCATTGTTGGCATAGGCGTACTCGACTACCTTTGCAAGCTCCTCGGATGGGTCGGTTTTCGTCCCGTCCAGGTATGCCGAGCACACGATGAGGCGTCCATTTCCGCTCTTGACATTAACATAAGCTGCAATCAGGTCATCGCTGCACAGGCCTGGTATGCATAAGAAATCAATATTATTATTGAAAAGTATACACGCTCTTGGTTTGACTCCTCCGATATGGTGTACGACCTTACCTGCAGAGCCCAGTCCAGACACCGTGTTAGTATTAGCCAGCCACGGTTCCTGAATAAGAGCAATGTGAAGGTTCTTCTGTGTGAAGTGTTTTTCCAGAACAGCCGTGGCTGCTCTGGCATGGTGCAGGTTGATCTGCACCACTTGTGTGTTTGTGTGTGTCTGTCTTATGGTGTGTTTGTGTTGTGTTAGTGTTGTGTGTTTGTGTCGGTGGGTGGGTTAAGTGGCGTTATTCGACCCGCTTGGCTTCGGGGCTGTAGGGCAGCCCCGAGGTTTGGCCGGTCGGCTCTCCACTCCCGATCGATTGGGACGTGTAGCCCTTTTCGTCGGTGGTGCTCCGAGGGGGCGGTTCCTGACGCCCTGGCCTCCAGGTTTCGGCTTGGCGTTTTGCCGCTTTGCCGTTTTACCAGAGACCTGGACGCTCGGCCCCGCCCTAGGAGCGTGTTGAGCAGGTGGCAGAATCTCTGCGCTAGATTGGCTAGTTCCTGCCACCTGCTCAGCCCTCGCCGGCGTATTATCGCCGCGAATGCGAATCCAGACTTTGCGAAAGCCTAGTTGCGGCCTGCAGTCTAGCTTGCGCAAGGCTTCTACAGAGGCATCATCGATAGAGAGGGCGGTCGTGATTCCGTCCCTTTCTTTCTTGACGCTCAGCACCTTCCACAAGCCAGTCTGCAGGTCGTTTTGTTTTTCCAGGAGGTTGAGGGCATCTCTTGGAGTTTTCAGGACATCTTCTGTCTTGAAGTGGAGGATCCCAACCTTAGCTTTTGGCAAGTCCTTCTCGTTAATGAACGAGAGTTCCGCCTCTGGCCACGGCTTTAGTGTCCCCACTTTTTCTTCAAGCCATTTCAGGCTGTAGTCGTTTTTAATTACGACTTGCAGCCATCCCGGTTTGAAAGTGCAGCCCTCAATTCGAATTTTGAATTCGGGGGCTTTGGGCATAGGGGCGTTAAGAATCGCCCTCAACAAGTCCTTGTAAAGGAGCCCCAATTGCGCGTCCGACATGGGCTCCTTGTTACGGATTCCCACCCGGATATTAGTTAGGGCATCCTTAAAAGACATAGCGCTTGTCTCAGGCGGTGGTCCGACCTGAGTTGCGGACGTCTCATCAGGGATCATTGGAGTTGACCCTGACTTTTCGTCCACACGCGTAGTCTTTTTGGCATGATCTTTTGGCGACTCGTCCTCGGATCGAGATCGTTTTACCGGCCTCTTCCCCGAGGACATATCAGCCATTAGACCAGTCGAAGGAGTGCGCGCACTCGCCAACCGCTCCGTGACCAGCTTGTAGGCCTCAATGGGGTCCATACCGCCAGCCTTGAGGCGCCGCAGGCGCTTACGCGCTGCTCCTGGCAACCGTCGTTTCCTGGGACTGAGGTCAGTTTCCGACGGCACTTCCGAGTCCATCTCAGTAGGCCTCGTGCCATCGTTTGCTGACTCCAGTTCAGGAGGGTTGAGTTCGGTGTCCAAGGTGACTTGGGAGTCTCCCTCAGAACCGAGCAAGAGAGCAGTCAGATCGGGAATTGACCCAGTAAGACTACTCGAGAGTTCCGGACGTTCGTCATCGTCCAGAGATGGAGTATTTTTTTTAAAAGAGTTTAAATCCATACAGTTCCCACGGGAAGCTAGGGAAATAAACAGTCCACCTGGGCAGAGCCCCGCTTGCCCAGGTAAGGCGAAATTACTACTCCAGGATTGCCATCTCCCTGGAGAGACACCGATAGGAACCAAGCTCCCCCTTGGCCACGCATCCCTCGGCTCGGTACGTATGACACCTTGGATTGGGTTTTGCCGATTATTCGCCACCGCTGTAAGTGATTCCCCTACCTATGCCATAAGTAATGACACACGTAAGAGAGCCACCTACAGCGGCGCCCAGGATGCACCGTCCCCCCCACTGTTCTTCCCAGCGAATGCCTACATACAGCCGCATATAAAATGCAGATGCATACATGCATGAACTGGGACGAACAGCAAGAGAGCACACGTGGAGGTTATCTAGCACGCATCCCTTCAAAAATGATACTGAGGTTTCTAAAATCATTTTTTTCTAAACTGAATAGTTTGCGCGAGAGACACTTCCAAACTGGTAAAATGTGTGTCCCCCCCCTCTAACTTCTAAAATAAGAGAATGATAAAACTAAAAAAAATATATGATGTACATTACTATAAAAACTGCCAACGAAAATTGGTTTGAACGAAATCTAGTAAGTAGTTTTTTTTTAATGCGTCATAAATCGAAAAAAATACACTATTATTAAAACATCGATCAAAGTTACAACACATTACAAGAACTTTTATATTATGTTACTTGCTGCTACGGAACCCTTCATGGGCGAGTCCAACTCGCACTTGGCCGGTTTTTTTTTATGGTGGGAAAAATCATCCAATGACAACCCCCGCTGGTCCGGACAGTTATCGGACGGCCGGGCAGCGAGCTACCCATTTCTCACTGTCCGCAAGCCCGCGCCTACGGTGGCCGGAAATCGCGATCGGAATCCCGGCAGCGGAGGCGAGAGCGCCGTTGCCTAATGCGGTCGGCCTCCTCCTTTGCGAGCATTACTGCTTCGCAGAAGTCGGCGATCGCCTGCCACTCCTCCTCGCTCCGGACCATGGCCTCAACCAAGGCCTGGCGCGAGATATCTCCGCCGCCGATCGCCCCCACGAGGGCACGGCGATGCTCCGCCCAAGCAGGGCACACCTTGACTGTGTGCTCCACCGTGTCCTCCGGGCATTCCGCATAATGGCGACACCCGGGCGTCACTTCCGCTTTAATCCGGAACAGGAATCTTCCGAACGTGCCATGTCCGGTGAGGACCTGCGTCTTGCGGAAGGTAAGGACGCCGTGAGGTCTTTCCACGCCGCAAAGAGGGGACTTACCGCCATGTCAAAAAGTGTATGTGTGTTCTACAACTGTAGAACGCGCGACTACTGGAATTTTAAAAGAGTAACCATGGAGTTTTATGCCGGTTCTTTTCCAGAGGAAACGACCATTTGATACCGTGCACTAGCTTCTGATGTTTTATTAGTGCCCTTAGAGGCCTATGTCAAATAAAAATACTTTGATTATTTTTTACATTGAATTAATTCAATGAGTACACCGCTAAATACTTGTTACGCTCGACTTTTTTGTGTGCTACGCTGTAGCGGCTCGTAGCGCTACGAGGCTAAGACACAGCATAAAACTACTTGCACAGAAAACATTGAAGTAAAATAGTGTACCGGCAAGAACAAGCAAAGCCGTGTAACTGTACAGTCGTAGTGTGTTGTGGAGCGATTCTGTCGTTCGAGGCGCCGCGGTGGCCACGACAACAATATCTGTGTGGAAGATTATCCATTCTACAATGTTTTGTCGGCTCTTTCTTACCATCGTTGCTTTACATGTCTGTTGCTTTACACAAGTTTTACTAAAGATAAAGCAAGTATGGAATATAAATAGTAATGTAACGACACTACAGACGTCGTAGGGAACATCGGCTCCTGGCAGTTCCTATGTTTGGCGCAGTCGCGCACTCCACAATACGCATACCTCAGACATTGTCTGCACTTAATGCTCTTCTAGATAAGCACACAGATTTTAATATGTTTGCGGAAGAATAGAAGACGATACTATCACAATGTATGAAATTTAAGAATGATGAATGTATGCATTTAGAAGTGAATTTATGTGCAAGTGTACAGATAGACTGCACAACTACTTGAGACTAATTTACAGACACTGTTGATTTGCTCATATTATTTGATCTGGCGTTGGGTACCAACTTAAATCCAAATCAACTCAGGTGTAAATCCTCGCACAATTATATATTAAAATTAACTAACTAAGAAATGATTAAATCAGCTAAGGCGGTTAGTGAGCACTTACTTCGAATGGCTTTAGTTTGTTCACAAGTGCACGTTTAGAGCCAAAATAATTGTCGCTAAGAGTAGCTCAAGCCAGCGCCATCGCCCGCGTGAAGGTCGGTAATTATCACTAGAGAACATACACACAAACAAACGAAGAGTCGGATTTTTCTTTCGAAGTCATCAGTCTACCCGTGTTCCGAACTTTCTAATCCGTTCAGTCGTTGAGGCGTGACGTGCTTGATTGACAATCATTCAAACTTACAGATTTACACATTTAATTTTAATACGGTGTTGGATAAAAAGTAGGACAGTAGCAAGTCAGACTAGCTGTTATCCGTGCTTTCCCATTTTAAAGAAACGATGTACTTGATGTGTGTCAATATGCAAATTCGATCAACTACTATCACACAACGCCGTCTAGTCTTGGGACTAGACGGCGTAGGGAACATCGGCTCCTGGCAGTTCCTATGTTTGGCGCAGTCGCGCACTCCACAATACGCATACCTCAGACATTGTCTGCACTTAATGCTCTCCTAGATAAGCACACAGATTTTAATATGTTTGCGGAAGAATAGAAGACGATACTATCACAATGTATGAAATTTAAGAATGATGAATGTATGCATTTAGAAGTGAATTTATGTGCAAGTGTACAGATAGACTGCACAACTACTTGAGACTAATTTACAGACACTGTTGATTTGCTCATATTATTTGATCTGGCGTTGGGTACCAACTTAAATCCAAATCAACTCAGGTGTAAATCCTCGCACAATTATATATTAAAATTAACTAACTTAACATCACACAACGCCGTCTAGTCCCAAGCTAAGCAGAGCTTGTGTTATGAGAGCTCTTCTCTTCTTCTCTGTCGGTATCACTCTTGATAGAGAGATCGTGGTCATCACTTCAGGTGTTGGTGGCAAGCTTCACAACACGCCGCCACTCCTCTCTTATGGCCGCTTTCTTCGTGCATTCGTGTAGTGATGATGACCCATTCACTTTTTTTTTTAATAATTATAATATTTATTTGCCCAATAAGTTTGTACAAAAGAGACTTAAGTTTAGTAAAGTAAGTCAGTGTTAAAATTAAAAATACAATACAGTAAGTGCCTCTGTAACCGAACTAGGTAAAAACCTGTATCTCGGTATACAGCGCCAAACCTCTCGGAGTGCGATTAGCTTACTTAAAAACCATAAAATTGTGCTAACGAGTATGTACAGTATTACTTATTTTAATTATACAATAAAATCAGTAGTTAACATCAAATTAGTTTAGTATGTGTTATGAGAAGTGAGTGAGAGTATAATGGGAGGTGAGTGTTGGGGTCTGTGTAATGATGTATGAAAAGATATGTGCGGAGTAAACTGGTGGGAGTGTTTGAGTGTATAGAGTAAATAGCGAAGAGTAGATTAGAAATTGCACAAAGGACCCTGCCTAACTCGATACGGTAAATAATTCTTCTGTGTCATCATAAGTTAATGTCAATAAGTACTTTTTTACCCTGCCTTAAACAAACCCTATTTAGCGAGTAAATATCCAGAATATAGTTTATTTTATTATAGATATGGGAACCCAGAAATACAAAAAATCTTCTTTATAAAGGACGTTTCCGGTTTATGTTCGCGAGTACATACCAATTGTTTTCTACGCCTACGTGTAATGTTGGAGTCATACGCTGATTCTTGATGTTGCTTCAAAATTATAGTTAATACGTAAAGCTGTCTGACAGTAAGCACCTCACAGTATTTATAAAGCTCTATAGTGGGATATAACTAAGGCTTGAAAGTGAAAACTTTCAAAATGGCACGTTGAGCTATCTCAGTGGGCTTAATAACTGTTTTGGGAACTCCTCCCCAGGACGAGATACAGTATGTGAGTACTGACTAGCACAAAGCAAAATAGATTATTTTCAATAAACAAGCATCAACAACGTACCGCAGCTTCCTAAACACGTATATAAGCTTTCTATCTCGAGCGCTGAGCAATTTTATATGGTCTTTGAAGCTGAGATTGGCGTCGAAAAGGATCCCTAAGTATTTTATTGAATTTACACGTTCTATTGGTTTACAATTGCAGTGTCCGTCTAGGGAACATTGGTGAGGGACTATGTTGTAGTTGCTTCCTACATGTGTTGAATGCCGCATACAAAATGTCATATATTTCGTTTTGTCAGAATAGAAGATGAAGTCTAAGCCATTGATTTACAATATTAAACCTATTTTGAGCAGCATTGAAGGCCTCGTCCCAGATATCAGCAGAGAAAAGAAGAGCTGCATCATCAGCGTATGATATGATGTCACCCTTGGGAATGTCGATACTAGTGAGATCATTAATATAAATGAGAAAGAGCGTAGGGCCTAAAATGCTACCCTGTGGAATGCCAAATGACACCAGAAGATCAACACAAAACTCCCTATTCGGACACGTTGCATCCGTCCTGTGAGATAACTCTCGAAAAGACGGAGTTGAAGTCCTCGCACTCCAAGTTTTTCCAACTTGGTAATTAAGATGGGAACAGAAATGGTGTCAAACGCTTTTTTGAGATCGAGGAGTATAGATAAGCATTTGCGCCCTCTATTCAGGTTAGTACCCACAAAATTTGTTAGATAATAAACAGCATCATCTGTAGATCTATTAGCTCTAAAGCCAAATTGATTAGTTGCTAGTAGGTTATTTTTTTTCCAGATATTTAGTGAGTCTATTCTTTATTATCTTTTCGAGTAATTTTGAGATAGCAGGTAGAATAGATATCGGAAGATAATTGGAGACATCATTTCTGTCACCATCCTTAAAAATTTGATTTGATGGGAAAACACCTATACGGAGGCACTGGTTAAAAATGAAAGTAAGCGGATAAGGAAGTTAACGTGCCTTTTCAAGAATCTATTTGATATGTCATCACGGCCTACCGTACAGTCCGTTTTCAGACCCATTATAAGCCGCGAGAGCTCATCCTCACTCGAATCCTCTAACACAAAGGAGTTAAGTTGTATACTAGTGCTGGAAAAATCCGTCACTGGTGAGGCAGAATGGTTTAGTTTCGAGCAGCTTTCAGCTAACGACGCACCAATGTTAACAAAATACTGATTTATACTGTTCAAAGATTTTTCGGGTGAAGAGTCCAATGTCAAAAGCTGATTGTGGTGAGTGGAAACTTTATTAAAATTAGCTATTTCTTTTAAACATTTCCAGAGCTTTTTTGGAATATTTTTTGATTTTTCATATTCACGTTTAACTTTCTTTAAAATTTCGGTACTGAAATTCCGATATCGTGTGTATGTTATTTTCAATATGTTATTATCTGGTGAAGATTTTAGTTTATTGTGTAGCCTGTCTCTATGTATCATGCATCTCAGTAACCCAGGAGTTATCCATGGTTTAGTGATCTTCTTACGCCTAGATGTTTTCACAATAACAGTGTTTTCTTTAATGGCGGTCTGTATTGAGCTAGTAAGGTATTTAAGAGAAAAAGGGGGGTAATTTGACTGAAAGTTTGGAGCCAAATCGATTTTTAGTATGTCTTTGGTTAAAGATTTGGGGGATAAACTGCTCGCGTCCGTAGGATTTACTTGACTCTTGATCACCCTACACGTGTCCCCTGGGTAGTGCTAAACGAGCAGTAAATACGGTGGTAGGCCATAGCATCGGCTGCCGGCTTAAAGGTTACCACCCACCAGATAAAGTCATGCCGCCAAGCGATCCGTCGTGTTCCGGTATGTTATCTGGTGAAGCCGTAAGGTGGAGGATGGGTCTGAACAGTTGTGTTGCGATGTACGCCGGGTATGATGCACCAGTTGCTGTTGTGTCAGAGGTTTGATCATGGAGGGTAGTGGGATCTGAAGTACGGTGCTCCGCTGGGCGACCGCAGATAGTTGGGGGCCCAAGTAGTGTGCCAGCCACACACGAAAGGCTGCCCCGCCAACTGCGAAAAATCCCAGGGTGGCCCCATCGTGCCGGTTGGCGACCGGGTCAGAGGATCCGATGGCGACCTCTGGGGGGGTTCGGGCGTCCCCGCAGTCTCCAAATCAACCCTCCATTGGCACGGCAACTCTGGTTGTGTTGTTGGATTTGACATCGCATCACCTCGCTCAACTGCCATCTTCCACCAGCCCTATTCACTAAAATTAAATTAATGACTAATAATAAAAGGAAAACTAAGTGTGTACAGCGGATGCACGTCCTCTCGTTCCATGTGCACCTCTCAAACATATGAGGACTGCACTCCAATCTCGATGCAGTCCACCACCACCTCGAGACTGAAAAGCCCCACTTACTTTTCTTGACGGAGACGCAGATCAGATGTCCGTCTGATGCGGCGTATCTCGACTACCCGGGATACTCATTGGAGCACCATTACCTGCAGTGTGCCGGGGTCTGTGTATACGTCCGCAATGACATCTGCTGCCAGCGTTTCCGTCACCTTGAAGACCCCAGTTTTTCATCTTTATGGTTGCTGGTGGAAACCGGTGTGGACAAAATTGTCTACACCTGTGTTTACCGGTCGCACAGTGGCGACCAGGAGACGACTCGGCTGTTTGGCCACCTCAGCGAGGCCGCCGATGAGGCTCTCCATCGGCACCCTGATGCGCAGTTTGTCGCTCTGGGGGATTTTAACGCCTGCCACCAAGACTGGCTTTTCCCATACCAGAGGACCGACCACGCTGAGAGGGAAACTCGAAACTTTGCAGTGTCGCTGGGCCTCTCCCAGTTGGTAAAGCAAGCGACGAGGGTGCCTGATGTAGTTGGTCATACTGCCAATTGTCTGGACCTACTGCTGACCACCGATCCGGACAGATGTGTCTTAACAGTTTCCTCATCACTTAGAACTTCAGATCACTGTCTGGTGAAGTCTGTATCGTCCTTCTCCCCATCTGACCGTGACTCACGTGGCGAACGGCGAATGTGGCGATACAGGTCGGCAGATTGGGATGAGATGCGGCACTTCTTTGCGTCTTATCCTTAGCAGCAGGTCTGCTTCTCTTCTGAAAATCCATCGAGCTGTGCGGATGCTGTAACCGATGTGATACGCCAAGCTATGGAGTATTTTATCCCTTATAGCGAAATACGCATCGGTGGCTCAGCTCACCCGTGGTTCAACGCCGATTGCGTTCAGGCTGAAGAGCGTAAGCATTCGGCGTTTCTCGCCTGGGTTGACGCTTATGACCGCAAAGCTCCGGATCTGAATTCAAAGAAGAGAGCCTTCAACCATGCTGCCAAGTCCTACAAAAAAGCACTAAAGAAGGCACGCTTCGACCGCTTAACCCACATTGGCAGAAACTCTCTGCACAGCCGTCCGGTAGCAGAGCATTCTGGTCCCTTGCCAAGTCGGTCGAGGCGAACTTCTGTCGGCCCACTTTGCCTCCACTGGTAAAGCCTGATGGAACACTGGCTCATACGGCAAGAGAGAAAGCAGGACTCTTTGCATCTCTCTTTGCCCATAATTCTCGTCTTGACACTAGCAATGCTGCTCCACCGACTCTGTCTCATTGTAACTCTTCAATGCAGGAGGTTCACATGAGGAACAGAGAAGTTGAGAGAGCTGCGTCGTCTAGACGTGAATAAAGCTAGTGGACCAGATGGCATACCAGCGACTGTTCTAAAGGCTTGTGCGCCCGAGTTGTCTCCTGTATTGACGCGCCTGTATCGCCTCTCATTTAGGACTGGTATAGTGCCCAAGTCCTGGAAGCTTGCCAACGTGCAACCCGTGCCCAAAAAGGGCAGTCGTGCCGATCCTACCAACTATCGGCCGATTTCGGTAACCTCCAAACTCTGCAAGATTATGGAGCGTGTATTGAACTCGCGCCTCATGGCATACCTGGAAGGTAACGATTTCCTCAGTGACCGACAGTACGGGTTTCGCCGCAAGCGGTCTACTGGGGACCTACTGGTGTATGCCACCCACTTGTGGGGTGAGGCCCTCGAGAAGAATGGGGAAGCGATTACCGTTTCCTTAGACGTCTCGAAGGCCTTCGACAGGGTATGGCACGCTAGCCTTTTGAGTAAGCTTCCAGCGTACGGCATTTCTCCTGGTCTTATTAACTGGGTAAAAGACTTCCTGAGTGAATGGTCTCTCCGAGTTGTTGTCGACGGATGCTCATCAGAGCCCATGACGACTAATGCCGGAGTTCCTCACGGGTCTGTTCTCTCTGCAACTCTCTTCCTGTTGCATATCAACGATCTGCTGGTGCCCGGTATCTATGGGTATGCAGATGATAGCACAGTTGTAGAGAGATACCTGCCCAGTGCTCGGGCTAGTAAGGAGCTAATCCGGTCCGAAAGAGAGGCTATGGTAGAGCGAACGAATATCTCACTTCAGGCAGTCTCCAAGTGGGGTGAAGCCAATCTGGTGGGATTCAACGCCGCCAAAACACAAGCGTGTCTGTTCACCGCCAAAAGGAGCCCGTGCACCTTGGCTCCTACTTTTCAGATTTTATCCCTGGGGTACACCGACCGCCTTCAGCTCTTGGGGGTTGAAATTCCCTCAGACCTTAACTTTGGGCGGTTCATTGAGACCAAAGCCAAGGTAGCTGCTAGGAAACTAGGCGTTCTTACAAAGGTCCGGCGGTACTTCACACCGGGACAGCTTTTAATGTTATACAAAGCACAGGTCCGTTCGTGTGTGGAGTACTGCAGTCACATATGGGCTGGTGCTGCAAAATGCCACCTGGCAGCTTTGGACTCGGTGGAAAGACGTGTAAAGAGGCTAATTGGTGATCCAGATTTGGTTAAGTCCAACCTTCAAAGCCTTGAGCACAGGCGTAGGGTAGCCAGCCTTTCGGTGTTTTACAGGATTCATTTTGGAGAGAGTGCGCAGGAATTGCATGACTTGATTCCGCCATCGCAATTCTACCATCGGACAACCCGACGTACGGCGAATATTCACCCTTACGCTGTGGAAATCTCTACGGTCCGGACTAAGCGTTTCGCCTCATCGTTTATACCGCGTACGTCGAAGGACTGGAACAGTTTACGTGCTGCAGTCTTCCCGTCCGATTATAATCTGGGTGTCTTCAAGGCTAGAGTGAATAGGCTCTTAATAAACTAGTGCGCCTCACCATAAAAGATTGCATCGCTACTTACCATCAGGTGGGGTCGCAGTCAAGCACTAGTTTATATCAAATAAAAAAAAAATAAAAAAAGATTCCTCATTGGTAACATTGTAAGTGGAGTTTGTAGGAGTTTTTGGTACAGTAAAATCCAAACACACAAGAAGAGGGTAATGATCAGTTAAAGTAGTTGTAGGAATTAATGTATGAGAATGGTAGGAACTTCTTAGTAATACATGGTCAAGACATGTGCCACTCGCACTGCGAGTAATTTTTTTATGGGCGGGTAGTAATCCGTGAGACGCTGTAAGAGTTAAATATTTCTCTCCAATTGAATCTATTTTTGAATCATTGATAGGAATATTAATATCTCCTATCAACATCAAGTTGATCGATCCTTCTACTTGTAAAAGAGTTTCATGTAAAGAGTCTAGAAATGGGCTAATGTTTTTGTAAGAAGGAGAGCGGTATACGGAAACAATAGCAATCAGTTTGCCAAGACGCATTATAAGACAGTTTCCTTCTTGAAATGATGGTTCTTCAAACAATAGCTCAATATGGTCATCATTCTGTTTCAAGTTTTTTGAAGTAGAAAACGCTTGGTATCCTGGTAAAGTAGGAATAACACATGTCCTAAATAACCAGCATTCCGTGAGGACTATAATGTCACAATTTATTTTTAATCTATCAAGTAAAAGCATAAATCCAGAAAGATTACAATTTATGCTGCGGATATTTTGCGTGAGTATGGTCAAACGTTTGTCTGGCGTGAAGGATCATGACAGTTTTCTAAATCACTGATGGATACTTTTGACACAGAGCAACTATCTATATCATTTGTTAAGCTATCCAACTCCCCGAAGATAAGTTTTTATAAGGAATAGGACAAAGTAAAAGATAGCCACCAAAGTAAAAAACAAGATTAAATGTAACACAAGTATGAGTACAGGGACATTTTTATAGTTTACTCTTCGTTTTTTTAGGTTTGCAAACGTGTATGTGGAGTTTTATGTTGAGTGTAGATGGACAAGACATATAGATTAACAATAAAAAAATAGAAGCATGCACAAGATACATTTTAAAATTACAATAAAATAACGAAACAATAACTGGTCTTACCATTCACTTGGTACACTTTAGTTTTTCCACATCAGACTCTGAGGATATACGAATTTGAGGATCATTGACCTTTTTTCTAAGGTATACTACACCATTGGCAGTCCAGCAAAACTGGTAGTCATGACTCCGCTGGAAAGCCCTGTCAATATAAAAAAGTTTTTGTGTTCGGTATGTGAGGCACTCACCGACATATATGGGTGCCAGAGGGCTATTTATTTTTAGGTGAGAGGTGTTAAGTTTAGCCGCTTTATCCTTCGATTTGTTGAAATGTTTCACTCCACTAATAACTTTTTCCTTAGTAACGACCGTGGTAAAGTCAACAATAATTGAATGGGAGTTGTCTTTCGATTTAATCCGATAAATATCTTTTATCTTTGAGCTTTCGATATCAATATTCAGTGACGTCCCCATATTGACGACTAGGTTGCAAAGGCCTTCTTTTGTTTCTCCATCAGTCTTTGGAACGTTTCTAATTTGTATGCCCGTCGAACGTGATCTTCGCTCCAATTGCTCTAACTTGTCTTCCAGTAGTTGAATCTTCTTTTTGTCATCCAACCGTTCCGCTTCCAGAGTGGCAATACGTCCCAGGAACTCATCGTATTTAGACGACATGACTTCAACATTGTGCTTTAGCTCTGAGTTCTGAACAATAATGCTACCAATCTTTTCCATTAGGTCCTCAAAGCGAAGTTCCTGCTCACCCGAGAAAGTATTAAAAGTAGACAAAGTCACTAGGCCCGTATCCTCTTCACCATGCTCCTTACCTTTAAACTTCCTCTTTTTACGCTCCGTGATGTTTGTTGGTATTTCGGAAAGATCAGACATTGATAGGCTTTGATGTAAATTTGCATCGTAGCTAAGCATTCGCTCAAAGCTGAATTTGAAATCAAGGAGATTTGAGCACAGACATCGGAGGAGGTGTACGATCTATAGGCATGATTCCGTAAAGACCACGGCGTAGTTAACATCTATGTGAAGCGTGAAGTAGAATGGGATGTTTCCTTTCATATGAATAGCCTGGCGCTTCTTTTCGCCCACCGACACGAAATAACTTTACATCATCAATAAAAGGCGAAAGAAAGATGGCCACATCTTGGGGGCTGATTGTTATTGCCCCCATTTCTGTTATTGATTCGCACGCTCGTTCAACCTCTCGAGTCCAACCACCTTCAGTATGACTGACAGGCACCGACCAGATGTTGCGCCAGAATGAACACATGGCGTCGTCATCCGGAAGGTGCGTGTCAGTCACACCTTGGTCCGGTCGCTCCCAAGTCCTGTATACCCACCTTTCATTACTCCGGAATGTGCTATTCTGGATGTACCGTTCAACCCGCCGCTTATACCTTCGGATACGGTTTGCCCATGCATACACCTTCTGCTTCAGGAAGTCGATACGCTCTGTGACACGGGACATATAGTCTCGGGGGCTAATGTCAGTCCCCGAAAACGCCCGTCTCACAAAGCGCATCACTCGTGGGCGAGTGTTACCCTCCCTGAAGCAGATTAGTTTACCGATGAGTGCTCTGGCCCCACCAATACGACGCTCGATCCTGCACTGCCAAGCCGGCACAGCTGGTTTTGGTCGTGTAGCTACGTCAGTGTTTGGAAATTTGACGTGAGCTACACGACATGCCGCTACGGCCGCGCAGTACATGATCGAGTGTGTATCGGTGAGATCTTCGCAGTCATCAAAATAGTTTGACAACTACGAATCCAGAGCAGCCACCAACGCCCTATTCTTGTTACACATGGGCAAACGAGGTATGCGAGGTCTAAGTTCAGGTGGTATGTTGCGATATTCCCTAATAGCACACTCCAAAGCACTCCTCAGTTCGTTGTTACATTGGGTACTTACATGTGTAACCATGTCAGTAATCTCCTCGTCAGCGTTGATGGAAAGATGGTTGGATACCTGTGGAGGTACCACCGTCTGCGACGAAGAGGTTACGGCATGGCTACCCATTTCCGTTCGGAGGCGATCAAGTACAGTATCATCCAACATATGATTACGCTGGATGACCCGCACCTGATCCGACAGTCGTTGGGCCGAAACGTTGACGGCTGGCTCAAGCACCTGAAACAAAGAGAGCATCCGAACACGGTACGCCGTCAGGTTGTTTCCTCCCTCTGTAGCCCCAAAGTATGCGCGTATGACGTTTTCGTTAATCGATTGTGTCCATCGCATGCGCGACACACATCCACCGGTAGCTGGGACCCTTTCAGAGGCCGGTGGGCCTCGAGATCCTAAGCAAGCCGGTGGCCGGCGTCCTCCCCGACGACGCGTAGGTGGTGATGTCGTCGGCGGCGAGTAGTACTCGTCGCTCGAGCTCGACGCAGCTGCCACGGCCGGTGTCACAGCACTCACAGTGGGGCTGGGTTCCGGCGGCGGCGAGGCGGAGCTGAGCGTCGAGGCCGGAGCTGGTAGGCGTGCTCGACGAGCGGCAGCTCTTATTTACGTTCATTATAATTGATTTTTCACTTGACACAATATGTCATCTGTCTTTCGGTTTTTTCTTCTTTCTATATGAGTTTGCATTTTCTTATTTTTGGGAGTATTAACTTTATAATTTTTGATAAACACAGACTCAGGGGCTTCTGGTGAGAAATATGTTGGGAATGTAAGACTGCAAACTGTTATTTTTATTAAATATAGTTTGAATATAAAGTAATACTTCTGTTGACATATTATTATTATTAAAACACTTGTGTAGTGCACCAGTGTGTGCGCAAACATAGGATATCTCTCAGTTCCTTGACTCTCAGTGAACTGATACGACCAGGAAGAGGTCGGGCACAGGAACAACGGCTGTATGTGCTTTCCGAGGCACGGCGGTGCCACAGCAGTAACTGCCAAGCTCCAGGCAGCCACAGAGAAGTTTCTTATGGAACAACCCAAAAGTAAATTTTACCCGATCTGGGAAACGAACCCCACGCTTATTTTGCTTAACTGCTCAATTGAAAAGAAAATACTCCGTTTGTAAATAGTCTATAATGATAGTGTAATTAATAAAAATGCATGTATTATATTTATATGACGATGATAATTTATTTATTTAAAAACCTTATTTAATAAAATACAAAAGCAAAAATATAAGTACAAAACTGTAGACTGATGCCCGAAGAAAACAGAATGACTAAAGAGCAAGGTAGACGCACGAGCACTTGACCGTGTGACGAGCATTCACTGTGCTCATGACGTGCTCACGATCTGCTCGCGCGCGTTTCTCCCTCAGGAAGAGAACTTTGAGCCACTTGAGCATACCTGGCTTACAGGTCGCAGCTCGGATTGACAGATCGATTTAAGCCTTGTAGAAGACGTAATAAGCTGATGAATGCAATAATTTAAGTGTAATAAACATCTATTGCAACTTTATTGCATGCAACAAGCAAGTAACTAGCTTCGTGTGGATGTCTTATTAAATAAGTTTCATTTCATGTTTTAGAAGCATGAAATTGTTGTATGATTTAATTATTTATTGAGGACCCTCAATAAAAGTTGCATACACCCAATTCACAATAGAATTGAATAAACTTTATTATACACCGAAAAGTAACATAACATAAATATAAACCACCCGCCGATTGCCAAGTCAATCCAGGTCATCGAGCCTTTTTTTTTTTTTTTTTTTCGATGGGAAAAATCATCTTATGACAACCCCCGCTCTTGGGCGGAGCGGGAGATAGTGTCAGACTCTTACTGACTAAAAAACCCATTCCGTTCCTACAAGCCTTCATACCGGGGCTCGAGCGCCCTTTCGGATAACCCTGGCCCCAGTAGGCTTCGACCCGGCTGGGCCCCTGCTGTTGCTGACAACTCCTTGAGGCGCGCGGGGACAGCGCGCGCCGTCGACGACTTGGGCTTGGTCCGGACGGTTACCGGACGGCCGGACAGCGAGCTACCCATTGCTCACTGTCCGCAAGCCCGCGCCTACGGTGGCTGGAAATCGGGATAGGAATCCCGGCGGCGGCGGCGAGAGCGCCGTTGCCTGATGCGGTCGGCCTCCTCCTTAGCGAGCATTACTGCTTCGCAGAAGTCGGCGACCGCCTGCCACTCCTCAGGTCATCGAGCCTGGATTGACTTGGCAATCGGACCAAACAATGTAATTTAATATAACGTATTACTTGTGATATACATGCGATTGCCAAGTCAGTCTAGCTCATCAAGATCCCCCAAGTACGGACTGAATTAATTAACCAACTTGGTGTTACATAGATCTCACAACTTTTTACCGTAGGAGAAGTGAGTTGCAAGCCTTGTTTTTTTTACTAATTATGTTTTTGATGGCATCTCATTCCTTTTTGTACATTTTTTTACAGGAACACTGATCCATCAACTGTAATTATATAATAATACATTTTTATGAGATTACAAAGTTATTTATGCATCTAGAAGACTGTACAGAAATTGCAAAATGTTTTAGTCTTTCATTGATTTTACACTAAACACTAATTGTACTCAGAAGCTTCTAAGTCTTTTGAAAGTGCCACAGACTCGATGATCGGTCAGTCAGTTAGTGATAAAATTAAGAAACTGACCAGTTATAATTCGTAAACTGCTATTTATACAATGCTTGTATGGTTACTGAAAATTCAGACTTCTAGTTTTATACACAACGAAGTTATAGGGGACCGATAAATGGCCTGAACTGTTTCGAGAAAAGAATGTTACGGCCATGCCACTCTTTTGCTTGCCTTGGTGGGGGCACTGTCGTGCCCCCTAATACAAACTCTTAGTTACTAAAGTATTAGTCTAGAAAGATTACATAAAGCTATATGTAATATTTAAAAAACAAGACGTACAAAATTAAAAACTACTCTAAGTAAATACACTTATTTTAACTTTGGCTATCGCAACAAAATTGAAAACTAAAACTAACGATCGCTTTCAATACTATGTCTCATTACATTTGTTATGTTACTAACATTAGCTCCGTGTTACTAATAATTTATATGGAGAAATCTGAATTATATTATTGTTACAATTGATACGAAACTTTATATTAAAAAAAAATATCTTAATAGTACCTACACTATAATTCAATAACATTTTTTAAACGAAGATGATATTCAAACAATTGGCGAAGCACACGTCGAATGCACTCCTTGATCCAGAGTAACGATAACCTTAGGTTGCCCCTCAGCACTGACAGTACAAGCTGCTTGGAAGCTGAAGTCCTTATCGACAGACAGCTCGCATCTTTCACCCTCGTAGTCTGCTGTGCACCAGCAGACTGGCTCCCTCGCCTCATTCAGAGAACAAGCGCCGTGGTTTAGACAGAACTGATGGCATGCGTTGTCGGCTTCAGAGCTGCAACAACGAACAGGACAAATGGATAACACAATAAACAGACACGCCAGTACAATGTAACTATAGTAAAACTATTTACCAAAATTTAAAAAAAAGACCTGGCCAATGCGAGTCGGACTCGCGTTCTGACAGTTCCGTACAAACTTACCTATAACAGTTCAATTCCCAAATTGAGTTACGAAGACCTTTCCGAATCGCAAAAAAAATATTTTTTATGACGTAATTACAGTTTTTAGATTTTTTCCTATACTTGTGATATAAACCTTGCTTCATGCCAAATTTCAGGATTCTATGTCAATGAGAAGTATCTATGAATTTTGATTCCGCTGAGAGTGTCGAAATATACGTTTTTTACGATAGACACGGTCGTGTCTTTTTGTTTGTTAACTCAGACGTTTGTTTTTTTCACAGCTTCAAGGGACTATTGACCTGATTATATGGTTATTATTTCAACTCAATACCCTCACGCATTCCCGAGTTATGAGGTCTTACAGACAGACAAACAGACAGACGGACAACAAAGTAATCAAATAATGGTTTCCTTTTCCTTTTGAGGTACGGAACCCTAAAAAAGGTTGAAAAAATGAACAGTCAAACGCACATCTGTGGTCGGTCATAACTACTGCAATGACGCTCAATACCACATTGTTACTAATTGCATTTATATTATTTTAACAAGTTCTGTTTCAAGTCCTTCGTGTCATGGCTTAGAACGAAAGAGTGTGTCAGACCTTTACCGACTAAAAGCCACCAGTGTCCGTCAGTTGCCTTTGCAGTCCAGGACTACTGTAACTCTTTTAATAATTCCCGCGGACATCTGTTTGCTGTGCGCGCGGAACACTACAGGCCGACGATGACGCGGGTACGAGCCCAGGCTTCGGGCTGCTACTGACAAGTTCCACATAATAAAACTCATTAGTAATTGCATGACCCGGAACCGAGCCCACAACCTCATGTTTAGAGGTAGAGCTTCTGACTACTAGACCAGCGAGACACTCAGAACGTGACGACATGAAATTATTATTTGAATAACAGACGACTGTGTCACTAGTTAGTTCCGTTTAGTTAGTCGGCCAACACTTACTAAACACACAATTCTATCTAACACTAGCTTTTGCCCACGACTTCGTCCGCGTACATAAAATATAGCCTTTGTCACTCAGAAATAAAGCAGCTTTCTATCGGTGATAAAATTTTAGCAATCGGAGCAGTACTTTAAGAGATTACCTCCTACAAACAAAAACAAACAAAAAAACAAACTACCTCTTTATTATATTAGTGTAGATTAAGTTGTAACACCCACTACGAGTGAACGAACGTTATATACGGCAAACTTTAGAATTATGTTATTTTTACTTTTTCTTTGACAAATCTCGTCGCATCTGCCGAGTGCACGAACAGCGTCCAGCGCAGGGCGCTCGATATAACTAGTGTACAGTGAGAAGAACAAGTTTTACCTGTTGTCCTGATAGGCAGGAAGCTCGCATCTTCCACCATCGTAACCTGCTATGCACTGGCAGGCCGGCTCGTCTTCTTCGTTTAAGGTGCAGACACCGCCGTTTAAACAGTGCTTATGGCACGCGTTTTCTTCGCACCTTTCCCCGGAGTACCCGAGCATACAGCTGAAATAACGAAGATATAAAAGAGTTACTCTATAACCAAGAAAACTAAAACATAATTCTTAGTCTTGATGATCGGTCAGCCACCATCAACGATTGCATCACTGATGAGATCGCAGTCAAGCTGGTCATATCATTTTTTTTTTTTTTGTAAAGATAGTGATTTATATTAGAGTAGTTATATAGGAACTGTATTTTACAATTTCTAGTAGTTGTGTTTTTTTTTGCATCGTTGTGTTTTGCTAAAACATCCTGGACTAGTAAATTACACCTATTGTAACTTAAACTATAAATCTGTAGAACTCTGTTTAAGTAAATGGTTATATAAAAAAGATTTCAGAAATACATAAAACAGATTCGCAAAAGCATGTTTAGTCCGAGAGTTAGCACAAACCAGATCTTTTCTTATCCTATCTGAGAGTAGCTATTGGATTAAAATAAAGTTCAATTTGCCTTAACACAAAAATGTAGTTTAAAACAAATAATTGTCGTACTGTTACAATAAAGAAACTTTGATTCTGTTGCGTTCGCTTAGGGTTTAATGAATCAAGTCTCTGTCCCACAGTTCACAAGACACATTAAACATTGAAATTAATACGAGTTCAATTTTTTTAGGTGGGAAATCATCCAATGACGTCTCCCGCTCCAAGGTGGAGCGGGAGAGCGAGTCAGATTTTTACTGATTAAAACTCACTCGTACATTCCTTCGTTGGCCTGTATTCCAGGGCCGGGTTTTCCTTTCGGAAGCGAACCCATGGCCCCAGTAGGCTTCAACCCTGCTGGGCCCCTAAGGTTTGCTGACATCTCCTTGAGGCGCGCGTGGAACAATACGCGCCGTCGACGACCTGGGCTCGGTCCGGTCGACTACTGGACGGTCAGACGGCGAGCTTCCCATTGCTTGCCGTCCGCAAGCCCGCGAAAGTATTGTGTGTGTGTTAAACGCGCGTCACTTTTCCAGGAATTCTAACTTTACATTTCGAAGCTGGTGATGACGTGAATGCTTGAGAATCTGTTACCGTTAGACATGTAACATATGTAGGCTTCGCTTAACTTGCCGTCAGTGAAAAACGTAAGGGTCAGCTCACACCGAGACGCGAAGTGATGCTGCGCGAATTATAATTATTAGAGTTAGTACACAACAACATATAAATATCACATAAGAGAGTCTGAATAAACCCCGCGGCTTCGCTTTCTTCAAGCATCGTGAGCTGACCCCGAATATCTGTGAGATGAACACGTTTTACCTGCATGTAGGTTGTCCCTCAGCACTGACGCTACACTCTCCTTGAATGCAGTAGTTCTGACAGACTGGTGCTGAAGACTCACTCTTTGAGTCATTCGGAGTCAGACCCTGGAGAGCATCGCAGCTGTTTATCCCCTGAATTTGTTCCTTTATCGTGTAGTTGGCTGCTATACGATGACAAACCAGACAGTCTGAGCTAGACGTTGAGGTTAGTTTTGTTGCCACAGTTTGTGTTGAATACTTCGGTAATCGCCAAATTCCCTGTTCATTATAGTTCTGCCAGTATATAAAGTCTTTTGACACGGCCAATGAAAATACATAATCAGTGTTTCCTACAATATATAGTGTTGTTCTGTTCTTTCCATTAAAGTTTACACTTTCAATAGACCATGATCCACCACTATGTGTTTGCTCAGTCCAGTACATTTTTCGTGTTTGTTGATCGATGGCCAAGCTTAGTCGCCACGCAACAGTACCTGATAATAAAACTTCTCTCTCGGAGCCATCTAACCGAGCCCTCTCTATCTCATTGTCTGTGATCCAGTAAATATACCTGTAATTTGTAAACATCCATCAATATTAACAAAATTCAAGAGGAATTCAGCTGAGTCATAAACCTACACACAAGGGCAAACATAGCGGATCATAAATAGATACATTATTTTCAAGTACAATTTAATTTTATAATCTTGAAAAATTTAATAATCTTTTCTTAACTAGCTTTTTCCCGTGACTTCGTCTGGATAAATGTCGGTTATTGCGGACGTATGTCTTTTCTTGGGTTTCAAGCTTACTCTGTTCCAAATATCATCAAAATCAGTTCAGTAGTTAAAGGGTGAAAGCGTAACAGACAGACATAGTTATTTTTACATTTAACCGGACGCGCTGAGAGAGACGCCATTGTCAACACTTTCCTAACAATCCAAGCGCGTCACCTTCCACACACCACTCTGCCTGTCAGTCCGCGAAGTGATGGGTTACCAGTCGACATGTTTATCTGTTAAACTTTGTGCAATACTATAACAATTTTTTTTTACTGGCCTTTGCTGTCGAATAGTGCAGAAATCGGACTTGTATTTTCAGAAATTACCTCCTACATAGAAAAAATTTAATGTCTGAATAAATTAAATGGGCTATCCAACTGATAAAGAATTTTTCTGTTCGGACCCGTGCTTCCTGAGATTAGTGCATTCAAACTACCTTACACTTCACTTTTATGATATCAATAGCTTCTGCCAGCGGCTTCGTTCGCGTGAACGTTGTTTATAGCGGACGCGAAGGTCGAAGACGGATAAAAAGTAGCCTATGTCCATCCTTGAGTTTGAAGCTATCTCCGTAACAAATTTCGTCAAAATCGGTTTAGTAATTTAACCGTGAAAGTGTAACAGATAGACAGACAGTTACTTTCACATTTATAATATTATAAATGGAGCTTCTCTAAGAGTGGGTCTTAAAATGAACATGGATAAAACCAAAATCATGATTAACAACCATGTAGCGCCCACTCCTATCAAGGTCGGAGACTCTACACTCGAAGTTGTGGACGATTACGGCTACCTCGGACAGACAGTCCAGTTAGGTAGGTCTAACTTCGAGAAAGAGGTCAACCGTCGAATCCAACTCGGTTGGGCAGCGTTCGGGAAGCTACGCGGTATTTATTATTTATTTATTATATTCTTTATTGTACACCACATTAACAAAAAAGATACAGGACAAACATTATTCAAAATAAGTGTACAATAGGCGGTCTTATCGCACAGGGAGATCTCTTACAGACAACCTTTGGATGGACTGAAAGAAAGGAGAAAGATATAGGGCTGTCAGTGTACATCAGAAATAATACTAATATGAAATAACAACACAAATACATACATACATTACAAAAAATATACTAATAAATATTAAATATGTAATCAAGCCAGGAGAAGACAAAATCAAAGTGAAAGGTAATGCTCCTTCACCATTTTTTTAAACGTTGGTAGCGTTTGAGCACGTCTCACTTCAATAGGTAATGCATTCCACAAACGTGCAGCTTGAACTGTAAACGATTTGTCAAAAAAGGATGTGGAATGCATACGAATACTTAATTTCAGATTTTCTGACGATCTCAAGGACCTAGAATGTGTGTCACAAAGGAACTGAAAGCGTTCTTTAAGATAAAAAGGAGTAGAAGGATTAAAGAGCACATTATAAAGCAATGAAAGTATATGAGCATTCCGGCGAAGGCGAATAGGAAGCCATTTGAGCTGAGTACGAAATTCGGAAACGTGGTCATACTTGCGCAAGCCAAATATGAACCTGATGCAAAGATTTTGAAGTCGCTCAAGCTTGTCTAATTGGTCTTCGCGGTATCTTCTCGTCCTACATACCACAGTGTCTCAAGACGAAAGTCTTTGACCAGTGCGTGTTGCCAGTGATGACATATGGCTCCGAAACGTGGTCGCTCACAATGGGCCTCATCAGAAGGCAAGTTAAAGTCATCCAAAGAGCAATGGGACGGACTATGCTCGGGGTTTCCTTGCGTGATAGAATAAAAAATGAAGATATCCGCAGTAAAACTAAGGTTGCCGACATAGCACAAAGAATTGCCAAACTTAAGTGGCAATGGGCAGGGCACATTGCTCGCAGAACAGATGGCCGTTGGGGCCGAAAGGTTCTGGAGTGGCGACCGCGTACCGGAAGACGCAACGTTGGAAGGCCTCCTACAAGGTGGACCGATGACCTGGTGAAGGTAGCGGGAAACCGATGGATGCGGGACGCACAGGAACGTTCGATGTGGTGACGCTTGGGGGAGGCCTATATCCAACACTGGACGAGTATCGGCTGAAATGATGATGATGATGAATGATGAAGTGTAGATAAGTGCAAATAAGATTGAGTATGTTATTTGATTATTTCATGAAACAAATGAAAACTGTTCTCAATACAAAAAACAAGTTTTCCGATCTTCTCGTTAGTGTCCCCGCACAGGAGCCACAAAAACAAAGCCGTTTCAAGCTTCTTTTTCAGGCGGCGTTTTTTTGTGGCCCGTGTGCGGGTACTACTCACTAGTAACGTACCCTCCACAGCTGTCCACGGCGAGATCATAGCAGTAGTGATCCAAGCTAACTAAAACATTTCCATCAGCTTGGTTAGAAGATGCAGGACTTAATGAAAACGTGCGTATACTATGTCCATCCTTCCAATAGAGAGCTTGTGTGATGGGGTCGTACACGAGCCTCACGTAGTAGTTCGTTGTTGTCGTAACTAAACGTTGTACAGTCTCGGTTGATACGTCCAAGCTGGATATAAACGTGGTCGAGTCGTGACGGTCGGTAAACAGCACCCTGTAGTGCACAGGATCGTATGTTACTGAAGTGATCTTATTAGCCGATGGTATAACTAGTGTGTGCGTCCGTGTAACATCATTGTTGTAAAACTCTAGTTGTGTGTTTGTGGCGACGACGATGTCTGAAACATAGAAATAGATTTGTTTTAAGGACTGAGATTTATTTTATCTAATACTAGCTTTTGCCCGCGGCCTCGCTCCCGTCAACTGGTACTCTATTACACTCTATCATACTCTTCCTTGCGTACTCTACTCAACTCAACTTTACTTGAGTTGGGTAGCGTAGGATAGAGTACTACCCCCGGGTTTGCGGACGGCGAGCAAGGGGAGCTCGCTGTCCGACTTTCCCCACTCTACCCTTTTTTTGATAAGTGTGGAAATCATCCAATGACTTTTCCCGCTCTGGGTGGAGCGAGAGGGCGTGTCAGATTGTTATTGACTAAAACCACACCTGTGTCCTTCAGTTGCCCTTCGCGTTCTAGGACTACGGGTTCCCTTATCAGGAACTCCTCGCGGTGCTAGCGGGCGTCGTCCCTGCTGGGCCACTACGGTTTGCTGACATCTCTTTGAGGAGCGCGTGGATCACTATTATATAAATCAAGCTATTCTTCATCTATACATATAAATAAAATGGCAGTGTCTGTTTGTAATATTGAAATAACCGCTTTTCACTACATGCACATTATGTATCATATATATATGATACTATATAATAATTCTTCTTCTTTAATTCTTTATTGTACACCATGATAAATAACAAATAAGTGGATATCAGAGTTCATGTAGAAAGGCAATAATACATATATATAACAAAATAACATCTTTTACAATTTTTGTCTGTCTGTCTGTTTGTTCCGGCTAATCTCTGAAACGGCTGAACCGATTTTGACGGTAATTTTTTTGGCAGGTAGCTGATGTAATAAGGAGTAAGTTAACTAACACAGGCTACTTTTATTTTAGCAAAAAAATAATAATTTCAAAATCCTGTAGTCCACGCGAACGAAGTCGCGGGCAGAGCTAGTCTTTTCATAAACTTGTTGCTCATACAAATGGTTTCCAAGTGACTAGCATTCTCACTGATCCTACCTTCTACAATTCTCTACTTACTCACTAACTTGCAAATGAAATGGTTCAACAGTTACTCAGTACACGAGGTGGCACAGTCACTGCAACTGTATTGTACTCTTTTTTTTTTTATTACTATTTTATGTTGTGGTATATTGCTTAAAAAAGTCAGTGACGTTACTATTTTTATTTGAAAAGTTTTGTATTGCAAGCATGTTTTCTTTTAGTATTATCATTAAGTATTGCCTCGTTACAATAACATAGCTTCAGAGTACTCCGACATGATTTTTATTTATGGGGAGTGCCACAGAAGTACGAGAGGACTAGGTACTACCAGTATTTTAATATATTGTCAGCGGCACGGTAACATTTATTTATTTATCTTATTACAGAAACCAATACATGCAGAGAGTCATTATTATATTCAAATATTTAAAAAATATCATCATTGACAACCGCCATTTTTACGTCAACCAATATTAATAATCAGTAAAATATTATCTGCCGTCGAGAACATTCGTTCAGAAACGATTTTAAGACTTATCTTTACTACAAATACAGTTTTAAATCGGTCGGGGTTTGGTGGCACAAATTTGTGCCAGTGGGGCTCAACGGTAATACTTGTTTACTGGCACGTTTTTGTGCCGCTGGGGCTCTAGAGGTACATATCCATACTGGTATTGTAAATTTGAAAGCGGATGCTCTATCTGTCCATATGTCTATCTGTTTGTTACCTCTTCACATTTTTTAGGGTTCCGTTTTTTGCCACTTGGCTACGGAACCCTTATAGATTCGTCATGTCTGTCTGTCTGCCTGTCTGTCAGTCCGTATGTCACAGCCACTTTTTTCCGAAACTATAAGAGCTATACTGTTGAAACTTAGTAAGTAGATGTATTCTGTGAACCGCTTTAAGATTTTCACACAAAAATAGAAAAAAAGCAATAAATTTTGGGGGTTCCCATACTTAGAACTAAAACTCAAAAATTTTTTTTTCGTCTAACCCATACGTGTGGGGTATTTATGGATAGGTCTTTAAAAATGATATTGAGGTTTCTAATATCATTTTTTTCTAACTTGAGTAGTTTACGCGAGAGACACTTCCAAAGTGGTAAAATGTGTTCCTCCCCCCCTGTAACTTCTAAAATAAGAGAATGATAAAACTAAAAAAAATATATGATGTACATTACCATACAAACTACCAACGAAAATTGGTTTGAACGAGATCTAGCTAGTAGTATTTTTTAATACGTCATAAATCTAAAAAAATACACTATTATTAAAACATCGATCAAAGTTACAACGAACTACAAGAACTTTTATATTATGTTACTTGCTGCTACGGAACCCTTCATGGGCGAGTCCGACTCGCACTTGGCCGGTTTTTTTTTTTTTAACTGTTAACGACTGAACAATTTAGATTCCTGATCCAGGATATAGTCTACTTGTGTTGTAGTTTCATGCAAATCTGTTCAGCTGTTTAGACGTGAAGAGGTAATAGACAGACAAAGTTACTTTTCCATTTATAATAGTATTGCTATACTTAGATATTAAAAAAATCCTAAAGTTTTAGAAGTTGAATGGCTGCTGTGTTTTACATTGCAACCAGTCTCTAAAGCTGCACTGCGGCCCAGTGTCTCGAACGACGATTATTGCAAACTGAATGTGGCAAATAAATAAGTTTGTTCAAAAAATCACACTTGACAATTATTTCAATACTTAATTGTCAAGTGTGATTTGTTGAACGAACTTTCAAACGCTTGTCGTTTCACTTCCGAATAACCAAATTATGATATCAAGTTTGATCGAAATCCGTTCAGTCGTTTGATTGTGAAGAAGTATTAATGACCATACAATTATACACACAAACTTTCTCCTTTACAATATTACCTAGTGTCTCGTAGTGGACATTATGGAAGTTTAATTAAAAACCTCAATTTCTTCACAAAACCGCTTTACTTTCTATATTGGAAGAAATTACAACAAAACTTGGTTCTTACAATCTAGACGTAGCCGTGTACGAAAAAGTAGTAGTGATCATTTTTATAAAAGTTACAAAAATGTAGGTGCAAGAAAAACACTTTAAAATTATTATGAACTTCAGCACTATGTCCCGATTGAGCAACTTGTGGTATCACAAATTTATTAGGCGCATAGGCGAAGTCACCTAGCGTTATAGCTGGATAGGTATTAAAAAAACTGGGCAAGTGCGAGTCGGACTCGCGCACTGAGGGTTCCGTGCAAATAGAGTAAGATCTAACTATGAAAATGACATAACTTCAGGTAAATTCTCATGCTTGAGCATTAAAGCGTCTGTTAAGCAATATGGCCGACGCGTCGGCCACATCGGAATGTGTCTGGGAGTATTGGCGACTTGATTTTAAAGATATTGCCTACAAAATACGTAAAAATCAGCTTTGAGAAAATACGTGAAGTTACATCATTTTTTTGGGAGCTTTAAAGCGTCTGTTAAGCAATATGGCCGACGGAATGTGTCTGGGAGTATTGGCGACTTGATTTTAAAGATATTGTCTATAAAATACGTAAAAATCAGCTTTGAGAATTTACGTGAGGTAAGTAATAATTTTATGTACCTTGATTACCTGATACCTGAAAATTGGCCGTCTAAGCAAGCTAGCAGATAGGCATGCGTTCTTAGTACATACTGATAGTACTCAATCGTCCACATTTCGTTCGTCAGAAAATACGTGACGTCTGGCGGCCTTAGGATCTTGGACTAAAACTACCATTCCTGAATGGAGCCTGGAAGATTTTTCCGAAATGCAATTTTTTTTTTTTAAATACGGTTTTATTACTTTCTACATATTTAGTGCGAGAATATTAAATGCGGGTTGGACTCGCGTACTGAGGGTTACGGAACCCTCAATAAGTTTGTACGAACAAACTTACCTATGAAAACAGTTCAATTCCTGAATAATAATTGAGTTACGAAGATTTTTTTAAATCGCAAAATAGTTTTTTTTTGTGACATACCTTTATATGTATTTAGTTTTCAGATTTTTTCCAATATTTCTGTTATGAGATCTTGTTTCATGCCAAATTTCAAGATTCTAAGTCTAACAGCAAGTACCCTACGAATATTAAAAAAAATAAAAATAAATAAAATAATCTTTAATTCGGATAAGTTACATCCATATGGGTTAGTAAACAATTGAGAGAAAACTTATAACCTATGTTAGTAACCTTAATCATATATTATTTTAAAACAAGGTGGTTGTTCCTAAAACATCGGTGAACAACATAACCTAACAAAGGAGAGTCGTACCTGTCCGCTATGGTCTTCAGAATGGAATTGGAGCTAGCCCGCACTCTGCAGAGCAGAGAGGCTGATTTCTGTCTAACGATGGCGTGGAAGCCATCGACGATATTGATTCCCTTGAGTGTCGAAATATACTTGGACATTTGGGACGCATTGTACGTTTTTTACGACATAAACGGCTATACTATATATCTTTTATTTTCTTTAACTTAGAAGTTCGATTTTCAACTATGTTTATTTAACTGTAAGTAAATGACATAATATTGAATCAAGTGTACATTCTTGTGACAGCTTTATATTTATTCCAATTATTAGTCGTACTGATTCAACTACATACTTTTAAGATTGCTTTTTTTTTATTGTACCTTTGTTGATTTTCTCTTGCTGGCTTGACAATCTCGTCTGTCCGTGTTATTTAAGCGCATAGATGAATGCGCACTCAAACTTCACTCTTATGTTACTTCTCACCAAAACTCAACATTTCAACAAATCAATTCACCCAATAACACATTTATGCAAACAAACCGATTGCGTAAGTCAGGAATCTTGTTTTTTACATAATTATTAACGCACATAAATTAATCTTGCCGCTGTTATTGTTACCCATCGATCAGCCATCTTTTTAGGGTTCCGTAGTCAACTAGGAACCCTTATAGTTTCGCCATGTCTGTCTGTCCGTCTGTCCGTCCTCGCTTAATCTCTGTTACCGTTAGCACTAGAAAGCTGAAATTTGGTACCAATATGTATATCAATCACGTCGACAAATTGGTAAAATAAAAACTGGAAAAAAATGTTTTATTAGGGTAGCCCCCCTATATGTAAAGTGGGAAGTGATTTTTTTTGTAATTTCATCCCTAACGTGTGATATATCGTTGGATAGGTATTTAAAAATGAATAGAGGTTTACTAAAATCATTTTTTGATAATGTCAATAATTTCGGAAATAATCGCTCCAAAAGTAAAAAACAATGTTTCCCCCCCCCCTCTAACTTTTGAAACGTAAGTTTAGAAAATATTTAAAAAATCTGAAAAGTAGAATTTTATAAGGACTTTCTAGGAAAATTATTTTGAACTTGATGGAAAGAACAGTTTTTGTACAAAAAGACAAAAAAAATCTACAAAATAATTTCTGGACTAAGTTTGTAGTATAATCGTATATGATAGCATTTTTTTAAACACATTTGTGGGTACACTTATTGTGACGGACGGAAAAGTACGGAACCCTACACTGAGCGTGGCCCGACACGCTCTTGGCCGGTTTTTATACTTCGGAGCGGACCATAGAGGAAAATAACTATAGTTTCAAAATGTGTCTATGTGACTGCGCATTGACAATTCTAGTTTAAATTATATTTTAATCATCGACTAGTTCAGTGTTTGCCAATTTGTGTTTTGCTGTTTTTAATTGTTTTTTGTTATTTATGTTTTTATTTTGTTTATTCTGTGATTGGAAGTATGATATAACATGTAATCAGCGCTGTGGCTCTGTCTTACATGAGCCACAGCATTTTGCTGAGCACTGGCCGTTTTGCGCGGATGTAACGTATATCCTACTTACGTGCTACTTTAAGTCGATACTGATAATTGTTTTATTTTAAGGTATGCGCCTTGTTTGACGCAAATAAACTCTTTTTTTTTTTTTCTTCTGCTGCAATCGCAAAACAGTCAAGGTCTACGGTGCGTAGTGCACGCGCGCCTCAAAACAAATAAAAGGGCCCAGCAGGGCCGATGCCTACTAGGGCTGTAAGAGCATTTGAGAGAGAAAAAGCAACTCTGAAACGCAAAGGGCAACATATGGAGTATAGGCGAGTTTTAGTAAAATTCTGGCGCGCCCGTTTGCTCCACCCTAGAGCGCAAGAAGTCAATTGATGATTTCCCTCCTCAGAAATGTATCTTACCGTTACCACAGAATAAGTTATAGTTAAAAGTAGGTACAGTTTCGCTCTTCGAAAGAAAACGTGCTAATATAAACCTATTAACAACATGAATAATGTTCATAATACATTGCACAGCTCGGACACGGTAATAATATCATACAGTTTTGTAACTCGGCCGTATCTATGAAACAAATGCCTACAGCCACGCGGTACGTAAATCTGCGATAGAGCTGCCCGCCTCCAGCATTCTAATTACATTTCCCTACTTTGTGATTCCATTTAGTTATGTGATTGTAAATATACTTTATTGAAATTTTAAATGCGTGTCTTGGCAAGTGGGGTCCGTTACTGACTGGGGCACATAGGGCTGGTTTACCCTAAAAAATGATGTTCCCACTTCTGGGAATAAACACATAAAATACTTTGTGAATTGAAAAGGAAGTTTTCAATAAAAATGCGTGTTGTTTTTTGCCAATTTTGCTACGGAACCCTAAAAACGGTTTTTAGTGGTATATGTTGTTATAGCAGCAGCAGAAATACTTAGTTTGTGAAAATTGCAACTATCTAGTGACAGACAGACGGTCAAATTTATTTTTTCTACTATTATTCATAATAGAATTTTTTTTTTCATCATCATTGCTCTTATCAGAAACCGTGGCTGGCTAATACTAACACGGTGTCTGGACAGGGGTTTGCAGGTAAGGTCGTACACCATATCGGTGGAGTCAAATCAAGAGCGTGTAGACTTTTCCATAATAATATTGATTTCTTATGCATACAAGGCCTGTGCAGCGATGACCTGATTGCAGCTTATGTTAATGCCAGGCTGATGACCAATTGGCATGTCAGTGATCAACCATCTATGTCTGATCATCGACTTATTAAATTCGCACTGAATACATTCAACATTTGCGAAACCATCATTTTTAGGGATGCGAAAGCCACGGACTGGGACTTGTACAGATGAAAGCTCCAGGAGAGACTCCAAGACTTCCCTAAAACCATACGCTCCCCTGAAACATTGGATTAATGCTGTTGCTTAAGTTACTGAATCCATTACAGACTCTTACGAAGAGAGTTGCCCTTTAAGAACTGTGAGGGATAGAAAAGTGACATGGTAGAACAAAAAGTTCGATGTTTTAAGGGAAGAATCACGTAGGTTGTTTACTAAGACTAAATCGACTGATGACTGGGATCGGTATCGGAAAGCTTTAACTACCTATAAACAAGGAAATCCAAAAGGCGAAAAGACTTTCATGGAGGAAGTTCTGCGAGGAGATTACTAAAGTCCCTCAAGAAGCCAGAATTCACAAAGTCTTATCCAAATCGCCTACAAATCAACTGGAATTCTTAAAGAAACCAGACGGTGCCTTCACTGTATCAGCGGAAGAAACCCTGAAACTTCTGGCGTCTATACATTTCCCTGGCTCGGTGATGGCACTAGACATCATCGTACAAAATACTCCTCATATCCGCCGCTCCAGGCCTTCAAATGAAGACTTGTGAAGAGCGGCGTATTTTAGACCAAACAAGGTAGAATGGGAATGCTATATATATATCTCATTCAAGCCGATTCAATCTGCAGGTGATGATGATATCTTATTTTATTTTATTTGGGTGGCTTACAGCTGACAATACAAGATAAACGTTAAAATAGATCACGATGAGCCATTTACAAGCCTCCACATATAGTATGGAAGTATTGTGGAAACTTACAGTTAGGAAGTAATTGAGATATACAAAGTTTCGTAGCAAGTTAATAATAGAAGACAATAACGTAATACAATTACAAAACATTGCTTTTGGACATAACAATATTTATGGATGCTAAGCTGCTTGTAAAGAGATCAACTGAGGTGTGTTCTTTGACTAAATTGTTAAACGCTTTTGCTGCGCGAATCAAGTAAGAGTTACTACGGTAGACGGTGCGTGAATGAGGAGCGTGAAGAAGATTTCTAACCCGACGGTGCCGAGGGGGGACATTCAGGGATAGCTTTGACAATCATTTTAATTAGAAAGCGAATATCAGATATATATCTGCGAGTTACAAGGGGCAGCAAGTGGAGTCGAGTGCATCTTTCATTGTAACTTATATAAGGGATTTTGAACTTGTACCTCAAGTACCTCGTGAATCTCCGTTGTATTCGTTCCAACCGTCGGATTGAACAGCAGCAAATTTGACTACCGTATTCAAGGTGACTGCGGACGTAAGTAAAGTATTTTTAGGGTTTTCATATTTTTAAACGAACTGGAATTACGGGTAAGGAATCCCAGGACTTTGGTAGCTTTTTTGGCGATATGATCGATATGACATTCGTAGGAGAGCTTATTGTCGATTTTTTTTTTTTTATCGATGGGAAAAATCATCTTATGACAACCCCCGCTCTTGGGCGGAGCGGGAGATAGTGTCAGACTCTTACTGACTAAAAAACCCATCCCGTTCCTTCAAGCCTTTATACCGGGGCTCGAGCGCCCTTTCGGATAACCCTGGCCCCAGTAGGCTTCGACCCGGCTGGGCCCCTGCTGTTGCTGACAACTCCTTGAGGCGCGCGGGAACAGCGCGCGCCGTCGACGACTTGGGCTTGGTCCGGACAGTTACCGGACGGCCGGACAGCGAGCTACCCATTGCTCACTGTCCGCAAGCCCGCGCCTACGGTGGCCGGAAATCGGGATCGGAATCCCGGCGGCGACGAGAGCGCCGTTGCCTGATGCGGTCGGCCTCCTCCTTAGCGAGCATTACTGCTTCGCAGAAGTCGGCGACCACCTGCCACTCCTCCTCGCTCCGGACCATGGCCTCGACCAAGGCCCGGCGCGAGAGGTCTCCGCCGCCGATCACCCCCACGAGGGCAAGGCGATGCTCCGCCCAAGCAGGGCACACCGCGATTGTGTGCTCCACCGTGTCCTCCGGGCGTTCCGCACCGTGGCGACACCCGGGCGTCACTTTCGCTTTTATTCGGAACAGGAACCTCCCGAACTTGCCATTTCCGGTGAGGACCTGTGTCATGCGGAAGGTAAGGACGCCGTGAGGTCTTTCCAGCCACGCCTCAAAGAGGGGACTTATCGCCATAATTGTGGCGTGCCCATGACGGGGTTAAGATAGTCGCTGACGCCATTCCACCATGAGATCCCGCCGGAGCTCTGTCCGCCATGCCGTGACCTGTCGCGGCAGAGGACTTTCACCCCGGCGTTGCATCTCCACGCGCCTGTCGTGCATGTGTGCAAGGACTGTTGCCTCCAGATCCCACGGTGGTAGGCCAGCCAGAAGGCTCGCCGCTTCGCGGGAAATCGTGCGGTATCCCCGCACCATCCGAATTGCCATGACCCTCTGGCAGGCGTTCAGAATGGCCGCCGGTCGCTTTCGCAGCGACGGCGCCCACACCGGCGCCCCGTAGAGGGCGATGGACCGAACGATCCCCGCGTAGAGCCTCCGGCAGGAGGCGTCTGGACCCCCAAGTTTGGGCAGGAGCCGCTTGAGAGTGGCCCCAGTCCGGTTGAGTTTGGGAGCCAGACGTCGGAAATGCTCCTCGAAATTCCATCGGCTGTCGAGGATGAGTCCCAGGTACCTCATCGATGTCCCGACGCCGATGCGAACTCCTCTTACCGTTAGTTGGGAACCCGAAGGTGGCGCGTTCCGACGGCCGCGACCGTGAAAACACATGGCCTCGGATTTGCGCAGCGCCACCTCGAGTCCCAACTCCTGGATCCTACCAACGACTATCGCAACCCCGCGTGTCGCTAAAGCGGCCGCCGCCCGGTATGACTCTCCCTGCGCTAGAACCAGCGTGTCGTCTGCGTGGCAGACCACGCAGACCCCGTCAGGGAGGTCACCCCGCAGCACGTAATCGTACCCGATGTTCCACAAGGGTGGCCTTAGTACCGACCCCAGCTTATTGTCGATAAGAATACCGAGATCTCTGGTAGCGTTAGTTCGCGATAACGGCTGATTCTCGATCGAGTAGTATCTTCCCAGCTTTCCTGTGGCAAGGGAAGATTATAATCATCCCTACTTTAATCAAAATCTTCAGAGTAAGCTTTGCCTGGGGATATATACCAGAGAAATGGACTATGGTTAAAGTCTGTTTTATTCCAAAGGCTGGTAAGAAAGACTACTCTCAACCAAAGTCCTTCAGACCAATAAACCTTACCTCCTTCCTACTCAAGAGTATGGAAAAGGTTATTGACGAATGCATCAGGGATGGATCATTAAGGGATAACCCTTTGCATCCGAAGCAACACGCTAACCAAAAAGATACAGAAAATCTACAGAAACTGCTCTGTTAGAACCAACAGACAGGACCGAAAGGGCTTTGGAAGACAAACAGATAGTCCTATGTGCTTTCCTTGATATTGAAGGAGCTTTCGACGTCACCATAGACGCCCTTTCCAAGGGAATGAAGGCGAAAGGGATTGACGAAACAACTACTCGCTGGATCGAATTCTTGCTCCTCAACAGAACTATCAGTGTTATCTTACACGGAACTACAAATAGCTTCAAAACAACTAAAGGGTGCCCACCAGGAGGCGTTTTATCGCCACTTCTATGGCTACTCGTTGTTGACCAATTGCTGGTTGAAGCCTCTAAAAGAGACTTAGATGTATACATAGCTATGCTGACGATATGGTGGCTTGTGTTGTCGGCCCCTGTCACAGCACGGTATCATAACACGACACGGCATGGTATCACGCTAATTAATTCTGATTTACCTACTCAGATAGCCAGGCAGCTCTCAACGCCTTGAACTCGAATACCATAAATTCGAAACTGTTAAAAGACTGCGTTAACAAACTGAATAACCTGGGGCAAAGGAATAAAGTTATTCTGAGATGGGTACCAGGTCATTCTGGAATCAATGGCAACGAAAAAGCCGATGAACTTGCAAGGACTGGGGCTCAAGATCATCAGATAGAACCAGAACCCTTCTGTGGTATCTCAAAGAACCAGGCCATGCAAACCCCTTATGGCAACCTATTTGGCGATTCAAAAAAGCACTGGTAGGTACAACCAGGACTGTTACACGCCAAATCTCTTATAGAAGGCTACTCACAAAAACGAACTGCCCAGCTTCTTGAGCTTAGCAGGACGAACATCTGTGCGATAGCCCGCGCCTTAACCGGCTACTGCAAACTAAACAGGCACCAATTTCACATGAAACTGAGTGACACTGATGTTTCCCGGTCCTGTAATCAGGAGAGGGAGACGCCTAAGCACCTTTTGTGTGAATGCGGGCCCCTTATCCACAAACGTAGTGTCCATCTGGGCCGACACATTATTCGCCCGGAGGAGATTAAAACTCTAAAAGCTAGGAGTATTCTAGATTTTCTGGAAGCCTCCGGGCTAAAAGAGTTACTCTAACAAGGTGGCGAGTCACAATAGATCTTTTAGGTCGCAGTGACTACATCCCGTACACTACGGGAGATGCATAGCCCCTTATCTTCAAAATAATAATAACAAATTTTCTATTTTCAGATTTATTCCTATACCTGTGCTATAAGACCTTGCTTTGTACCAAATTTCAAGATTCTGGATCAACGGGAAGTACCCTATGAATTTTGATTCCTTTGAGAGTATCGAAATGTACGTGTTTTTGCGACATAAACGGCCATATCTTTTTACTCGTTAACATAGAAGTTTCATTTTTCACAACTTTAAGGAACCGCCAACTTGAATTTATGGTCATAATTTCAATTTTAATACCTCTTCGCGTTCCCGAGATAAAGAGTCTTGACAGACAGACAGGTAGATAAATAGACAGACAGACGGACAGGCAGACGGACAGCAAAATGATCCTATAAGGGTTCCATTTTTTCCTTTTGAGGTACGAAACCCTAAAAAGCTGTGAACATTGTTTAGAAAGACATTCTATAGTTTATTTAATATCAGCATTGCACGCTAGTTGCTAGTATATATATACACCGTTAGATTTTGATCGTTTTAATCCCGTGGGGGGTTGATCCGGTACATGAAATACTATCGATTTGTAAATTAAAAATTAAAAAATAAGGTTCCTTTTTTTTAAAACTCGTATTAATTTACGCATGTTCGAAATCAATTTCTTAAAGAAGACGTCAGCTGAGCGTGTTCAATGACCTGTCAGTAGTAGTTGGCGTTGCGTACTAATTACCTATACGTCATTGAACCCGCTTTTAAAAAAAGGTACTTTGTTTTTTAATTTTATCTTTACAAATCGATAGTGTTTCATGTACCGGATCGACCCTCCACGGGATTAAAACGATCAAAATTGAACGGGGTATATATCAGTCACTAGCTTTTGCCAGCGGCTTCCCCGCGCACGTAAATATAGCCTATGTCACTCAGGAATAAAGCAGCTTTCTATCGGTAAAAGAATTTTAGAAATCAGACCAGTACTTCCAGAGATTACCTCCTATAAACAAAAAAAAAAACAAACTTACTTCTTTATTATATATTATTAGTGTACATTTATAGACGACTACTACAATAACGACTGTTTGAGAATATTTTAAACATCCTTATAAAATTGAATATAAGTATATTTTTGTAATTTAATATAAATCGGTTTGAAAAAAATATCGATTATATAACATCCTCAAACACGCGTATTGGATACCTCTTTCTAGTAACTTCGTAAGGGCCTGCGCACACTTGAGACAAAATGTCTTAGACAGAACTGTTTTGTCTAAGTCACGGGGTGCTAGGGCTGTTGATAATATCGATATTATCGCAGTACTCAAACAGCTGAATATAACATGTATTTTTAAACATCTTGAGAAATATTGGTACGCATGTTTTATTAAAATTGAAGAATAATATAATTACTGAGAACGCTACATTTTCATACATTTTAAATTTAATTTTTTTAATCATCATTTCAGCCGATACACGTCCACTGTTGGACGTAGGCCTCCCCCAAGCGTCGCCACAACAAACGTTCATGTGCGTCCCGCATCCATCGGTTTCCAGCAACCTTCACCAGGTCATCGGTCCACCTTGTAGGAGGCCTTCTAACGCTGCGTTTTCCGGTACGCGGTCGCACTCCAGAACCTTTCGGCCCCAACGGCCACCTGTTCTGTTGTCACTACGGGAGATGCATAGCCCCTTAGGCTATGCATCTCCCGTAGTGTACGGGATGTAGTCACTGCGACCTAAAAGATCTATTGTGACTCGCCACCTTGTTAGAGTAACTCTTTTAGCCCGGAGGCTTCCAGAAAATCTAGAATACTCCTAGCTTTTAGAGTTTTAATCTCCTCCGGGCGAATAATGTGTCGGCCCAGATGGACACTACGTTTGTGGATAAGGGGCCCGCATTCACACAAAAGGTGCTTAGGCGTCTCCCTCTCCTGATTACAGGACCGGAAAACATCAGTGTCACTCAGTTTCATGTGAAATTGGTGCCTGTTTTGTTTGCAGTAGCCGGTTAAGGCGCGGGCTATCGCACAGATGTTCGTCCTGCTAAGCTTAAGAAGCTGTCAAAAAAAAAAGCTGTTAATTTCTGTCAGACTCACTTAAGTCAGAGAGAAACCGTAAGAGAGTGCCTTATTGAATTGAATACGATTGACACAGAGTCTGTAATCAATGGACGCCCAAGACGCTACCAACAATATATTTAATTTGTAACACGAAGTGAATAAACTACGGCATCAGTACGACTGATTGTCACTGAGGCAGGCGGTACGCAAGTATAATCTACACTAATATAATAAAGAGGTAAAGTTTGTTTTTTTGTTTGTAGGAGGTAATCTCTGGAAGTACTGGTCCGATTGCTAAAATTTTTTCACGGTTAGAAAGCTGCTTTCTTGCGGAGTAGCATAGAGTATATTTTATGTACGCGGGCGAAGCCGCTGGCAAAAGCTAGTATAGTATATGACTTTAACTAAAATAATTTTCATGTATTAAAATCAAGGGGAATATCCAATGACTTCTCCCGCTCTAGGGTGGAGTAGGACACACTTGTACTGATACCACACCTATGTCCTTCAGTTTCCTTTTACGTTCTAGGCCTGCGTTTACGTTCTTTTCCACTCCTGTCTTTCGTACCGAGGCCGAATCTTACTTTCAAGGCCCCTGTGGTTTGCTGACAACTCTTTGAGGCGCGCGTGGAACAATAGGTGACGTCGACGCCTTGGGCTCAGTCCGGACGGTTACCGGACGATTGGACGGTGAGCTATCCACTGCTTGCCAGTTGATTTTCAGACACATGAAATGGAATGTTGTAAAAATCGGTCGAGCCGTTTCAGAAAAAATGGGGGTTGAGGATAGGAGGGTAAAAAAAAGTTTATGTCCTTTTCCCAAACCTGTTGAATATACATGCAAAATTTTATGAGAATCGGTCAAGCCGCTTCGGAGGAGTTTGGCAACAAACTCTGTGACACGAGAATTTTATATATTCGAAGTCGTGACGATTTCCCACTATTTGGGCTGAGAGAAAAAGTGATGCAACAAAGTTCCTAGTATCACATCTGTCAGTTGAATTTGCAGAACTTTAATTTGTACTAGTTTTGTATATTTCTACGCCTATGATACGTTTTGTGCCAACATGACTGATAGATACAGACAAATGAACCCTAAAATATACATATATTTTGGTCTCTTCATTAACCTAAGGTTAACTGGAAGGAAATGCGTTGGTAAAATGATATTTTTTCGAGTTTTTAACCCATTCAACCTAGATCACGAGGGAATGGGGGTTGAAAAGTACGTGACAAATACGTGGTGTGGTTTCTTCGCAAAAGTCAGTACAGACTTATTGACGACTGGCAAGCCGAGCAAGATGGTTGTCGTAGCGAACGAAGAAACTTTGCCTGGCATCGGCAAGAAAAGGTCATTCGTGGTTTTTTTGTTTAGGAATCGCGCGCTCGACGGTAAATTAAATTCGTGTCATATGCCACTACATCCCCCTCCGATCTTGTGACATTTGTCCGTGACCCTAGAACGTAAAAACTACTGAAAGAATACAGGTGGGTTTTAGTCAGTGAAAGTCTGACACGCCCTCTGGCTCCATCCTGAGCGGCAAAATTTATTTGCTGACTTCCAACCTCGAACAAAAACCCTCCCTTTGAGTCTTATTTGAGTAATAGAAGATCCCAAAGCATATAGGTCGCATCTTGGTTCAACGTTTTTAATTTGTGCATAAAGTTAAACATTAATTGGGTGACGTCCTCAGGGTCTTTACTAAAGATGGGCGTGCCTCAAGGTTCAATTCTAGGCCCTTTCCTTTTTTTAGTTTATATTAATGACCTTCCCTTTATAATGGCTAATTTATCCGATATAATTCTATTTTGCTGATGACACCTCTCTTATTTTTAAAGTAGACAGAAAATATGGGGATGTCTTGCATGTCAACGAAAGTCTGACTGTTCTTTTGAAATGGTTTGCAGCTAAAAATCTCATATTAAATGCAAAATAAAAACTAAATGAATCAAGTTTTCATTGCCAAATGTCCCTCAAGTTAACGTCAATCTAATTCTTGACAGCAAAAAACTGGATGTTATTACAGAAACTGTATTTTTAGGTATAACTATCGATTCTTAACTGCAGTGGGGTGCTTATATTAGAACTCTCTCGGGAAGATTAAGCTCAGCTGCATATGCAGTAAGAAAAATAAGGCAATTGAAAGATGTAGCCACAGCTAGGTTAGTTTACTATGCTTATTTCTACAGTTGTATGTCTTATAGCATTTTACTGCGGGGATCTGCAGTTGATGTAGACTCAATTTTCATATATTATTACAAAAGAGAGCAATCCGGGTTATTTATAAAATGGGCCCACGCGAGTCCCTCAGAAATAAATTCAAAGAAATCGATATAATTACTCTGCCTTCTCTTTATATCTTGGAAAGCATTTTGTATGTTCGTAAAAACTTAGGACTCTTTAAAATTAGAAGCGAGTTTCACAAAAAAAAAAACACGCAAAATAAACACATCAACACACAAACACAGAAATTGTCTTACCCAAATGGAGACTAGCTAAGACTAGCAAGTCATTTTTAGTAAACAGCATTTGCTTTTATAATAAGCTGCCAAAGGCGGTAACTGAACTTAGTGAGGGAAAATTCAAATCTCATATCAAGCGTGTCCTAACCAAAAAAGCAAATTACAAGGTTAAGGACTATGTCAAAGATACGCTTGTTTGGCAATGACTACCCCTGCACATGTGGCCCCCTGGTAACTCATTAATATTTTGTCTATTGACTGCTCCATGTTGTTTTAATATGTACATTTTTATCCCGTTTAGTTTTCTAACACATTGCTTTTGCAATATTTTTTAAATTATTTAGACTTCAACTATCTTAAAATCGTTGGTAATATTGTTAACACTTTATTGATAGTTGTAATTTTTTTTCTAGCCTTTTTTATATTGCCTCTTTTATAAAAATGTGATTGTGAGAACACTGTAGACTCCATGAATTCTTAGGTTTCTTCTTATTACTACTCACTTTTTTTATTATTATTATTATTTCTTTCTTTTTTTGTGCTTTTGGGTATTTACACTGTTCTTACGTAAAGGGTATTTCAACAAGAACTTTGTTTTTCGCGGTATTCGTAGTAGGTGCTTAAGCAATTGTTACAATGAATTCAATTTCGCTCGAAAATCGCATTAAAATAATTCAAATCCACTACGAAAATGGTCGTTCTGTTAAAGTTACATTTCGTAAAATTCGTGATATTTTCGGACATCATAATCGTCCTTCTGAGACTGCTATTAAGAATTTGGTTGCGACATTTGAGTAGACAGGCTCGGTACAAAATGTGCCAACACCAACCCGTGTTCGACCAGGTCGTTCAACAGAAAACATCGCCGCCGTGAGACACAGTATTGAAGAAGATCAAAATTTGTCAATTTCACGACTTTCTCAACAATTGGGGATATCCAAAAGCACAACAAGGCAAACGCGAAAGCTTTGAAGCCTTACAAGATCAAACTGGTGCAGGAATTGAACCTGACCGACCATTCAAATCGCCGTGTTTTTTCTGAAAAAAAAAACATTTATTCAGACGAAGCCCATTTTCATTTGTCAGGGTACGTCAACAAGCAAAATTGCCGCATTTAGGCTTCTGGAAATCGTAAAGCAATTATTAAGAAGCCTTTGCATGCTCAACGTGTCGCAGTGGTCTGGAGGCGTGATTGGGCCGTTTTTATTTTCGAAAATTTTGATAAAAGTATCAACATCTCGCCTATGCTCGCCTATGTACATCAAATGTCCTGTTTTTTTGTTTGTAATTTTTTTTTGTGTACAATAAAGAATACGAATACGAAACATCTGTCAGCGTGGTCGTGGTGGACATTTGCCAGATATCATTTTTCATTCATAATTGCCAAAATTTTTGTTTTTGTAATACAATAAATTTTTTATTAATTTTCCTCAAAATTTTTGGTTTTATTTTGTTTTATAAAAAAAGTTCTTGTTGAAAGACTCTGTATTATCTATTATTACTGTAGTATGGAAATATTGTATCAACAACCACTTTTTTTAAAAAGTAACCATGGAGTTTCTTGGATTCTTCTACCTATTTACTTAGGTAAGTTAAAAGAGTAACCATGCAGTTTCTTGCTGGTTCTTCTCCATAGGAAATGACCAATTTGGAACCGTGCACTAGCTTCTGACGTTTTATAAGTGCCCATGTAGGCATATGTGACATCAAATATTTTGAATTTTTTGAATTTTGAATTTGAATTCAAATCTCGGCGACACGGCCTATGAGTTTCTGATATCATGTGGAAGGAAAAGCTTGGCTTTGGCGGTTCAGAAACCACTCAATAGTCTAAACACATAGGTACTCATAACTTACGTTAAATAATAACTGGTCTAATTTTTTGAAAATGTTTTATGGACATTCGTAATATTTCAAACAATAGGAAATGAAACTGTTGGAAAACCGGTCACCCTACTGTTACCGCCTATTGGTCAGAAATCAGAAAATTCATCATGATTTTATACCGATATTGATTTTTTTGATTTTTTTTTTCACCCTTACGAATTTACGACACGATTAAGATTCTGTTATGCCATAATAATTTACCGTTTTCGCCTAAAACAAAATTACTTAAAGTAGAGTGTATTATGCATGTTCGCAAAAACTTGAGTATTATCAAAAATAGAAGTGATTTTTGATGATGATTTGTTGAAACATTACATTGTATTATCCAAAAGGAGATTAGCTAAAACAAGCAAATAATTATACGCTTTTATAACAAGTTCTTAAATACGGTTACAGAACGAAGCGAGGCAAATTTTAAAACCCAAATAAAGCATGTCCTTGCCAAAAAAACATATTATAAGGTTAGAGACTACGTTGAAAACACGCCTGTTTGGTAATGAGTACTTCATGTGGATTTCCTGGCAGCTGCAACTGCAATCGGATTACGATTTTCTTATGCATTAAAATTTTTGCCGTTCAACCTTAAATAAAACTAACAATAATAAATAATAAAATAACTCTCACTTACCCCAAGAGAATAAGTGCACATGTTTCACAAACAGTGCTAAAAACACCAAAATACGCGCGCTATGCATCTTCTTCAGACAAATTGGGTTCAGTAGATGAGACGTCCACTCCCGGTGACCGCTCGTAGTTTATTAAAGTAAAGTGTTGGTTGGTGCCATGAAGTTAGTCCCTATTGTAACAAAGTTTATTTGATAAGCAAGTTTTTGTGGTTAAATACCGATTACACTTTGACATTATTTTGAAATATAAATTTTCGCACACTGATAAGTTTATCATGGTTTCCGGCGATAGTAAACCAACTTCATTTTTTGGCAATATGTTTATCATGACTATTTCCTGTACCTCGGTTACATCCACGTGACTGCGTGTTAAAAGACTGTTGATTTGATAAAAGTAATCAATAATAATTAGTTTCTAAACAAAAGAGGTGTCATTTCGCGTACACGTTGTCAGTAATTGTGGTTCGGAGGTGTGCGGAACAGAGAGTAAAGTCCCGCAAACCTCCTTTGAAAAGGGAGGATCCTCCGACCAGATAGGTGTTATGGTTTGGTGGGCAACTGCCCGATAGATGAGTTCGGGCTGTCGTATAATGTTCAAATCGCGCGGAGAACTTTGATTGCGCGATGCAGGATTAGTTCTTATGTGACGCCATAGATGTCGCTACAGTGGGTACATCATAGGTTACCGTCGGGTCGCTGAGGGCTACTGAAGGTACACAGGTGGGCTGTAGTCAGTAAGTCTGACGCGCTCTCTCTCTCCACAAAGAGTTGGAGAAGCTATTTGATGATTTCTCTCCTAAAACAACGGTACAAAAATAAACACACTACCATTAGACAGAGAAAAACTACTGTTTTTGAGAAATCTAGATTAATGCGAGCAAACTACGGGCTATAAAATCATATAGTACCAACATGAACCTAACACTCTTTGTGAATCAATATCTCATCTCGTTTTTCCTTCAAAAGTCTCTAGGTCTTAATTTTAAATAACTTTCTTTTTATCTTTTCTTAAATATCAGAAGCGTATCTCTTATTTAACTAACGTTGCCCGCACTAGGAATGACTCCTGTATCGTGCATGCGTTCACAAACATATAAACTCACACGCACAAGACACCCAGACACGGAACGTTTATTTATAGGCTTAACGATTATTTGTTCCGTGCGGGAATCGAACCAGCGACACGTAGCGCAGCAGCCAATTGCTCAACCACTGTGAAAGAAAGAAACAAGAAGGAAAGAAAAACACTTTATTTGACGGAAAGGCGCAAAAGGATTAACAAACCATAAATATATTTAATGAAAAGTATGCGCCACTTCCGAGCAAAACGGCAAAACGCTCAGCATAAACCAAACTGACTTCAAAATCCTTTGTCAGGACGTTCAAAAAAAAAAAAATCGCATAGGCCTAAATGGGCCCTTATAAAACGTCAGAAGCTAGTGCACGGTTCCAAATTGATAGTTTCCTATGGAGAAGAACCTGCAAGAAACTCCATGGTTACTCTTTTAACTTACCTATGTAAAAAGTTCAATTTCCGAATACTTTTTATTTTGACCTACTTTTTTATAACTACGTATGTATATAAAGAAACTTAAATATTAACTAAATTATAACTATTTCCGAATGGATTCTCGATAGTGATGGCCGAGGCACTGGGTTTATTCCCGGTGCTTTGATAAATTCCCAATAAACTCCCGAAAACACCCATTAACACCTAAAAAAAATGGGTTTTTATTTTTATTTATGCAAATACTTAAGTAATATTAAAAAGAAGTTTTAAATTTTATTTTTATACATTCTTAAGATCTACACTGTGGATAATTAAAGGAACCGTTACTTTAATTCTAGGAGACTGCAAGATACACAATATATTAGGGGATAGAAAGATCAATAATTATAAAAAGTGGTATTGTTAACTCTTTTTGGTGATGAATTTGAAGTGAGAACGCCATGCACGCAGCACGCTCTAGGTCTCAAACTTGCGAATTTCATGGTATGGAGTTTATCTACAATTTAAGCCAACACTTAAATTTAATGGCAGATTTGGCGAGTCAATAAGCTAAAGAAAACCTTTTGGGCTAGACAATTTCTGTGGAGTTCATTGGATAGTATTGAGCCCATAGTAGGCATGGTGGAAAGGTACAGGGTGGCCCAGAAAGAAATGCACTTTTGAAAATTCAAGGAAAAAAAACCTGTATGATTTTGAAGAACTTTATTTATTTCAATCTAAAGAAAATTAAATGAAATTTATTTTTAAATTTACTTTATAAAAATTACATCGTCTAAGTGATTTCCTTGGCGGTTACAACATTCATCCAATGTGGTGTCAAAATTTTGGAACACTTTTGTTGGACTTATCCTCGAACTGGATTCCATTTCTTGCCGAATATTCAACTTCAGTTGCTGCAGGGTGGTTGGGCTATCAGAATGTACTCTTTTATTAAGGTAATCCCACATAAAGAAGACTGCTAGAGTGAGATCGGGGCTTTTTGGTAGCCAGGAGATGTTAACCCTGCCTAAAATTATTTTTTGTGGAGACTTGCGCATTTCATATACAAATCTCAATCTCGATTCGAAGTGTGATGCCTTTAGTTCCTGTACCAACCGTATCTTATATGGATGTTATTTCAAATCAAGCCGTAAAATTTGCTGCAATGTCGATCTAAACAATCACAAAGTTGATGAACTTTGCGCTCTTCGCGCGTACAAATTCACAAACTCGCTAAATGTTTTCGTCGGCCCGTGATACTCTTTGACGACCGCGAGGCTGCATTTTTTGCGTTGATCTTGTCCTTTCAAATCATTCAATCCATTGCTTAATTAAATTAGTGCTTGGACATTCACTGATGCGCCGCAATTTGAATTATGCACATTAGAGTCGTCGAAAAGTCACATAAGATCGAGCATTCTTATAAAATGCGCGGGTACAAAACGCGCGCAGCGCTATAGTGTAACAACCTATAGTAACAAAAATTATAACGTCCGCGCTTTATACTGACATAACTCCCGCACGCCACCATTTTGTTGTTTAAAAATGCGCGCAAATTCAAAAGTGCATTTCTCTCTGGGCCACCCTGTATTTGCAGTTCCACTGAGTTAAGCAAAGTAGCGATTTGTATTATGTTAGCTCCGTGTACTTCTGCAGCCACCGAGCTTTTCAGTATGGTTACCTAGACAATAACAAAAGAAATCGACTTACAAATAAAAGAGTTGAAAAAAAATCATTTATTTGTTATAACTGGAAACTTAAACATGAACATGAAGATTCAGGTTAGGTATCTAATGAAGAAAAAGAAAATGTCTTAGATTTCAACGATCAAATGAATGAACAAAGTAGTTTAGACGTTATGGAACCTATCCAATTCGTTGCTTGCGACAATAATATTCATCATTATCATCATCGCAGCTGAACGACGTCCACTGTTGGACATAGGCCTCTCCTCGCTATAATCACCTATGCCAACTGTTGGACATAAGCCTCTCCATAATGTCGCCATTAGGCGCTATAATGACTGATGCCCACTGTTGGACATAAGTCTTCCCTCGCTATAATGACTGATGCCCACTGTTGGACATATACCATAGCCTGACCCAGGGCCCAGCGCGAGAGGTAGCTGCCGCCGATTGCCTCCACGAGGACACAGCTGTGCTCTGCCCAAGTGGGCACACCTCAACCGTATGCTCCACCGTGTCTGCCGGGCGATTCACACATGGACACCCCGGCGTTTCTTCCGCTTGAATCCGATGCAGGAACCTCCCGAACTTGACATGTCCGGTGAGGACCTGCGTCATGCGGAAGGTAAAGACGGCGTGTTGCCGCTCTAGCCACTCCTCTAAGAGGAGACTTACCGCCGTGATGGTGGCGTGCCCAAATGGCGGATAAAGCAGATTTTCGAGTAAATGTATTGAAAAATATTTTGTATCCACATAAACCAAAAACTGCCAAATACGAGTCGGACTCACGCACGACGAGTTCCATACTGTACCATTCTATAAAAACAGCAAAAAAAAAAAAAACACACGTTTGTTGTATAAGAGCCCCCCTAAATATTTATTTTATTTTGTTTTTAAGTACAACAGCTACAAAAAATACATCATCTGTGAAAATTTCATATGAGATACGGCCTGGTGACAGACGGACAGACGGACGGACGGCGGAGTCCCAGCAATAGGGTCCTGTTTTATACTTTGGGTACAGAACCCTAAAAATATAGTGATATTTATTACCCGACTACGGCTAAGCCAAAGCAGGGTTATGATTCTGACAGGCTATGTATGTATGTGAGTATGTTCATCGGATCCCTCAAAGCTCATAATCTACTCATTGAAACTCGACATATGTGATATCGTTAGAATCGTCTTAATAATCCGCTGAACATAGGTTACGTGATGTGTCACAAAACTCGATATGGCGCCATCTAGTGGACAAAATGTAACGAGTTAAAAATAAAAATGGAGATAAATACACCGTATTTCATTTCATTTGTAAAGGCTTCACGGGTACCTACTTATCAAAAAATTTCGTCAAAATTCAATGTGGCGCCCTCCAGTGGACAAAAAGTTTTGTGTTGAAAAAATAAGATAAAAATGTGTTGAATCATTTGAAAGAGCTTCACTTGTACATACCAAAAATATCGCCAATATTCAATATGGCGCCTTCAAGCCGGAATCTGTGTTTCTAGCTAGCTACAACTTAGGAGTCTTTAAGTCGAGAGTGAATAGGTTTCTTCTAGGCAAGCGTGCTTCAACGTCGACCACATTATCGCTTACCATCAGGTGAGATGGTGGCCAAACGCAAGCCTATCAATAATAATAAAAAAAAAAACAGATAAAACATAGCGTGCGCAAGTAGAAATAATATAATTCTTATTTGACAATTTAGCTTTTACAAGTAAATAGTATAGAAACACAGTGATTTAACACCAAAATTGTTTAAATAAAAAAAAGTCAAAAACTAAATCCCGACTACGTCAAAAAAACGACGCTGAAAAAGTATAAAACAAGTTTTCAGTATGCTGAAATAAACAAGGTAACTGGAAAAACAAGAACAGAACAAAAGACCAAACCGTAGTCACATGTTATTAAAGTGTTTCGTTTGGTACCTATAACGTGTGACTTGGGCTTTTTCTTTTGTTCTGTTCTTGTTTTTCCAGTTACATTGTTATTTCAAACCACTTCACTACATAGATCGCATACATCAGAATCAGTACAGCAGCTCATAAGACATAATCAATCTTTTGAAGTCGGGAGGTCTCAACCTCAGAAAATGGAAAACAAATGTTCCTGTGTTATTACAACACATACCGTCCGAAAACAATACTCAAGATATATAAAGCAAATAAAAAGCAAATGCCGTTGTGACGTTATCATATTGATACAACTACGTCACGGATTCATGGAACTAGAGTACTACGACCGTATTATGGGACTCACTCAGCATTTTGAAGCGCATCCATGTAAGCGCCGAGGCCTTATCAACGAGAACAGATACCTTGCGACAAGTCTCTTTGGTGATGAAAATTTTGATGAAAAACGTCAAAAAAATCAAAAACATCCTGTCAATCTTTGGCGCAATCCAACATCTATCAATGGAGTTGAGAACAACTTCCTCAAACGTGTTGAACAGACAATGGAAAAACAGCATAAAATATTTAATCAGCACTTAATAATTCAATTCAATTTAATTTTTTATTGCGTACCACAATTATGGACCCTGTCAGGCGCAGCATAGATAAATTTAGGTAGAAGAGAGGATGAAGGCAACGTAACAATATACATAGATCAAGCTATCAGCACATTGAAGAATGAGGTTGAGAAAGTAGCAATCACGGAAGACTTCATTTTATCAACTTTATTTGCAAACAACATTCTAAGCAGTTTAAAGAACATTCAAGATTTTTTGCTAGACACGATCACTAACGTCCAACATTTCAACGTTCATAATCATGACACCAGTTCAACTACAAGATGAGCTAAATATTATTTCAAATCAGATGCGTAAAGATCTATCATTGCGTTTGTACAAGATCTATTAAATTATTCAAGTAAGGGCACGCATGACACATGAATACTTCATATTTGTAATAAAAATCCCAATAGCAAACATATTATATCATATGATACCTATTCAACACCAAGAAAGTAGTCGTATGATTAGTATAGTACTAATAAGCGCAACTTGCAAAACAACATTGATAGAATTGAATGTTTATTACATTCATGACTAAGTGTTGGGGACAACGCACTCTGAGAATCATATGTGGGGATCAAATTACAACTGAACAGGTGGCCGGAGTCAATGTTATTGTGCTCGGAAACAACTTCATAATTACGGCACACAAACAACTAACGAATGATTGACAAATTAAGCTCGATATGATTGTCGTAGAAATCGCTCCTGTCAATAACATTATCAATTTATCAGTTCCACACTACGAGTACAAAGAAGAAAAATATTTATCTTCACAACAAAGTATCTCCGAGCAAATAAACCAAATGAAAGCAGCCTCGGAACAGGCGACCATCGCTGACGGGGTGTCAATTCACGATATACACCAGTACGTGGCCATCTACGTCGTTGGGGCAGTAGGGCTAGCCTTCTCTACGTTCGCATGCATACGCTGTGAAGACGCCGCATCGTGAACCTGGAGCCTCAACCTGGGCAACCCTCCGTGCACTACCGAGCCAGCAACAGTAACCTTAATGCGAGTGGTGTACCAAATCAAAGTGTACAGTGCGTGACTGACGTGTTTCGTAGTGATCAGTGCGCGATAATAGAAACTAATAGAGCAACTTCACCTGTTACCACAAAATGTAGTTTTAAAAATATCTACTAACAATTTAGGAACATAAGTAAAAATTATTCTATCACCTTCTATCAGCAGATCATACTAACAACACCATGTCAAAGTATCATCAGTATCAGTCATCTCGCGCCCGGCAGTATGTACGGTGCAACCGCACATTGCGTAAATGTTCTCTCATCATAATTGAATTGTAACTAATTAATACACATTTTACATCAACTTTGCAATATTTATATTTACATCAAGTTCGCATTCGGACCGCGTCATAACAACACCTCATTTATCATTAGTTAAGGTCGTGGACTCAATACTTGTATCAAGTGAATTACATAGTTTTACTTTTAGCATTCAGCATCCCTATCAATCATAATCAATCAGCAAAAGACGTACGGTAACAAAACGTACACGTAAGTATTTTTAAAAGTAGATAAAGTAAAAAAGTCCCTAACATTAGTATTTCGTTTTAAGAGCCATTTATAAGATATTAGGAAGATCTGAAAAAGTGTTTAAATGACAATTAGAAGATAAAATAATCTCAATTTCAATTGACAGATTAAAACCCGCTTACATATTGAACGAAAGCGAATCTGCACAAGCGAATAAAGATAAGAAAACGACGCGTAGTGGTAGAATTAGCAAGACTCCTGTAAGATTCTTGTAAAAGTAAAAACGTAAAATTAGCCATACTGTGTAACATAATTAAAAAGTGACCATTGGTAATGTACATATCTATTCTATGAAATATGTTGACTAGACGTATGAATAGTACGTAGATAATAATGTGATCGGTAGCATCTTTTGCTGAGCCAACGGACAAACGTAGAGATCGAAGCATTCTCTTTATTTTGCGAAAGCATCATTATAACATGTGCGGTGTGCAGAGCAGCGAACTTGAATCAAATATAATTTTGTTCAAAAGTCCATTATTAGAAAAATACTGTTTCAGAACTTGCTTAGTTCGATACTACAGCCAAATGCATCTCATGATGATTCTAATAAGCCCAAAAACGGCTAGGATGCATTGATTAGTTACGTAGTTCCGGTGCCTATCTTCCAGCTCCATCATCACTACCATACCATTTTCAACATAGCTATTCAGAACCATTCATTTATTTGTATTGTCATAGTCGCTTAACTATTTTCATTGGATATCTGTGTGAGTATGAAGTTCCACTTCATCAAATGTCACTTTTTGACTGTGAGTGCTTAAGTCCTCGATAAAAATACCAAAATAATTACATGATTGACTATAATATTTGAGAAATACGCCCTGATAATAATTGGCCTCGCAAATTCATTGGCGTCTATATCATATACAGAATGCTGAAATGTAAGCAAGCAACTCAGAAAATATTACGGAAAGAGATGACAGTTTGGCATAGCAACATGAATATACCAATGGCTGAACAAATGACGCTACAACAACATGCTGTTTAGTCTTTAGTGATGTGTGTAAAAATAAAATTCAAAAAATTCAAAATTCAAAACATTTATTTCAAATAGACCATTTACAGGCACTTTTGAATAGTCAAATGTCGGTCAGTCCAAGAAAAGTGAAGCTAAATTGCACGTTCCAAAGAGTAGGTCTCTATGGAGAAGAACGTGCAAGAAACTCCATGGACACTCTTTTAAATCATGTTATGTGTTACATATAATGCTTGGTTACATATTACTTGTTGCTTCTATCATGTGAGCACAATGTCGATAATGAAATAAAAATGTAAAATAATTAAAAGATAGAAACTGAATTAAGCCACTGGCAGCTAAGAGATGACCAGTCCCATCTGACGGCACCCGTTCACGAGCATGACGCGTGCATCAGCCCCACTCAGCTCAACCATTTTGAAGGGAACTGAACGACCCAATAACACGTGCCACCAACAGCGAGACATTTGAGTGAGCATGACAAACTCTCAACTGCCATGTTCGTAATGTCAAAAAAAAAAAAAAGTTGTAACCTAATAAAAATGCTCCATGGTGCTTCACATTCACAAACTTGGAAAAAGTGCTTCTACATTATACAATGCAATTGTGTCTTTCAAATTAAAAAAAATAATAATATTAGTTTCCAACTAATCAACTAATTAGTACGCCCTAGTGGTAGTGGAACTGGACCAGCATTGAGCCAAGCATTTTTATCTTGAATATAATCCTCCAACTTATAATATGCTTGCCTGCATAGTGTGCGTTTAATACAAGATTTAAATTTCGTTTCATTGAGTTCTAATATTTGGGGAGGTATTTTATTATAACATTTCAAACAGTACCCCATGAAAGAAGAGGCCACTTTAGCCAGTCTGAAACCTGGTTGAACTAATTGATCCCTATTTCTTGTAACATAATTATGTCTATCGCCTCTTTTGCTAAAAAGATGAAGATTTTTTCTAACATACATGATGTTTTCATAGATATATTGACAAGGTACCGTCATTATGTTAATATCTTTAAACAGTTCCCTTAAAGAATCGCACCGGCGGAGATTGTAAATAGCTCTGATGGCTCTTTTCTGTAATATAAAGATTGACTCGATGTCTGCAGCCCGTCCCCATAGTAAGATACCGTACGACATGACACTATGAAAATAACTAAAATAGACTAGTCTAGCGGTATCAACATCCGTAAATTGGCGGATTTTTCTAACAGCATATGCAGCTGAGCTAAGCCGCCCTGCAAGAGATGTTAAGTGAGGACCCCATTGTAGCCTTGAGTCAAGCGTAATCCCCAGGAAAATCGTTTTATCAACAAATTCTAGTTTTTCATTATTCAATACAATGTCACAATCACTACTTTTGACATTCGGTAAGGAAAATCTTATGCATTTAGTTTTTTTCCCATTTAGAACCAGATTATTAGCAGTGAACCAGTTTTGAACCTGCAATAGGGCGCTATTTTCGTTGTCAAGATTGTTAGTCTTTCTATTTATCTTAAAAATCAAAGAAGTGTCGTCAGCAAACAACACCATATTAAGTTTATTTTGCAACAAATTGGGCAAATCATTAATATAGACTAAAAATAAAAAAGGACCCAAAATTGAACCTTGGGGCACCCCCATTTCAACATTCAATCCCGACGAATTGACACCGTTTATTTGCACTAATTGCTGTCTATTATTCAAATAAGATTTTAATAAGCTTAACGCTGCATTGCCTAGTCCGTAATGCTTGAGTTTCAGAAGCAATGTTTCATGAACTACACAATCAAACGCCTTAGATAGGTCGCAGAAGATGCCTATAGCATCTTGTGCCTCTTCCCACGCATTAAAAATGTGTTTTAGTAAGGAAACACCCGCGTCAGTTGTACAACGTCCTTTGGTGAAACCATACTGTTTATCATGTAGGATGTTATTGGAGTTAAAATGACTAAGCATTTGATTTAACATTACCTTTTCAAATATCTTGCTAAGAACCGGCAAAACGGACACCGGCCTATAATTATTAGTGTCTCTACTATTCCCGGATTTAAAGAGTGGTATCACTTTACTATATTTCATTAGATCTGGAAAGACTCCTTGATCTATACACAAATTAAATATTAAAGCCAAGTACGGCGCTATAGTCTCAATAATTGAGGTACAAACTTTGATAGACATACCCCATAGATCTTCTGTCAATTTAATCTTGATTTCTTTAAAAGCTTTTATTACTGTTATGGGGTTTATATGTTTAAAGTTAAATTCAGTCGAACAGGCTGCAACGTTCGCCTGTAATAAACCAAAAGCATGCGATGGCGACGAATTTAGGGCTTCAGTAGTTTTAATTGGAATACTGGTAAAGAAATTTACAAATTCTTCTGCAACTAGTTTGTTATCGCTAATAAGACCATGATGAGTCTCCAATGTGTAATCATTATTATTTCTTTTGTTTCTGTTGGTTTCATTATTTATAATATTCCAAACCGTTTTTATTTTATTATCTGCTGTTTTAACTTTGTTGCTGATGTATAAGGCCTTAGCTGCCTTACAAGTATTTTTAAACATTTTAGAATAAGTAGCAACATATTTATTAAAAGTTTCAGTGTTAATAATAGGCTTAAGGCCATACAACTCGAAAAGTCTTTCCCTGCTTATTCTGATTCCTTTAGTTGCCCAGTCACTAAATCTAAACTTAGGGCAGATAGTTTTAGTTTTTTTCTCAAACGTCTGATTAAACTCCTTTTGAATTACTGAAAAAAAATTTTTATACAAAATATTACCATTGTTTTCTGCAAGGTTCCAATCACCCAACCTGGGCCTCAAGTCTGCTATTACAATATTGTCAGAATGGTCTATCATTGATGTCATAATTGTCGATTTTGACAAGTTTGGTAATCTACAAATATAATGGCGTCATTATGACTTTCCAATGGTCAACCACTGACACTCCATTGAAAGAAGTGACATAGAATGGTAATCTCGTACATATTGACAAATGAATATTTGAAGTTTGCGGTAATCTGCTAAAACTTTGACAGTTTATTTGATCAGTGTTTTACCATTAGAACGTTATTGTGCAGTTATTGGTTTTAATATGCTCGAAATTATCATTCTACCACAATTCTATTACAAGACCATTGACCGGTCAATGATCGATCATTATGAATTAGCAGATTACAAACTTTTAGCAAAATGACAATTGGATCGTGTTGGAATGACGAATTTATAAAAATAGCAGACTTGGGGCCCTGCTAGTTAAAGTGCTATTAAATTTATTTAGTTTACCGGATGTTATTGGTCTGAATTGTATCTGCACTTGTTGTATTGGTAAGTTGGATTCAAATGTTACCATTAGGCCGCTATGATCAGAAGGCAGATAATTTACAATGGCTTTTTCTAAATACTTGCAGCAACAAAAAACATTATCGATACATGTAGCAGTAGTTGTCGTTGTTCGAGTTGGTTCAATAAACACATTTGATAAATTAAATGATTTGAAAAGATTTAATAATCTACTGCTATCTGAATTATTTTCTAAAATATTAACATTAAAGTCTCCGCAGATAATTACTGGTTTATTACCAGTTGAAAGTTTAGCCATAACATCTTCCATGACTGACTCAAAAATAGAGTAGTTTTGATAATTAGGGGGCCTGTAAACGCACACTATGATATGCCTATCCAGCTCAACACACGACACTTCAATGCTATGTTCAACGGACAGTGCAACTATATCTTTACGAGTTTTAAATTTAATACTATTTTTAATAAGGATTAGTGAACCCCCACGTAACATTGACTTTCGGTTAAAACAACTGCCCACATTATAATTATCATAATTAATTAACATTTCAAAATCCTTTAACCAATGCTCAGTAAAACAAATGATGTCAAACATAGTTTTTTCCAAAAATAATTCAATTTCTAATTGTTTCGAAGAAAAACCCTGAATGTTTTGAAGAAACAAATTAAAGGATTTTTGCTTACCCCCTGTAGCTTGAATGCTAGACGATACTTTATTGTTAAGTTGACATAAATTGCCAACAGTACCAACTGTTGTCTTATTACCTAGTTTAAAATATTAGTACTACTACTAATGGTGGGACTAATTACTGGGTACGTCGACATACTATTTATGTCTGAGTAAATATTAAATGCTAATAGCTTCGCTATTTGACGTCTTAAAACAATAGGTAGGTATACAGTATACCTGGTCGAAAAAAGTTTATCAACAAAATTGTTGATGTCAAAATATAAAAATTTATCACTATGGTGAGTAACTAAAAAATGCATATGCATATTTAGCAAATGTATGTACTTATTTTGTCTGTTTGATAAGTGCTCAAAGTAAGGAAAAGCACACAAAATAATCTTTTTACAATTTATCTTCAACAGTTCAGTGACATTATTGGTGATATCATCTTTCTTCACATTTAAGCTATTACCCACAAATACAGTTAGAATAGCATTGGGATCATATACTTGCTCATTTACTAATGACATTATGTGATGGTAGGAAGCTTGAGGTGTGCAATAATTTTGAGAAGGAAAAGGGAGTTTTTTACTAATTAATTGCCCTAATCCTCTTCCTATGCTATCTGAAAATATAATTGATTGATAATCCCTACTGTTATGAGAGGAAAAATTAGAATTTTTTGAATCTACCCCTTGAGTTAATTCATGCTGAATGTGGGGTACCTGGTCGGGAATACATTCCTGAGCACTGATGGGCTGGGATGAGTTCTCCGTTACCACAAGTTCGAGGCCAGCCGGGTTAGATTCTGTCTGGCAAGTGCATTTATTGTTTCTTAGAGTAAGAGAGTCTACTTTGTCCACCAACTCATTTGTAGCCAGAATATGTTCCTTTATTTATAATAATAAACAACATTACTATAAAAAGGCATTATGTCTAAAATCATATCTGTAATAAATTCATCAAAAAGTGTTCAGCAATATATGTGTACGCCATACATCTAATAACCAGAGATGTACGATACATGGTATTAAACTTAATGTATAATCTATTGATCCAATAAAAAAAACATATTCTTAATGTACTAGTAATGCAATACTTGGCGACAGTTGATATTATAAACATTGTTAAGGTAGGATAATGCATTAATTGTACTAGTAATATAAGCTAAAGTTATAAATAGAATTAAACACTTGTAATGTTCAAAACAAAAAAGGGGGAATACTGTGGGGGTGCAGAGATCAAACTCAGTTCAGTTGGCATTCGAACCTCGTGCGTTTCAATTCTCTCTGTACACACGATACCCTACAGAGACTTTGAGCTCTGACTATGTTTCGGTGGTTTTTCTCAGAGTACTTAGTCAGCTAAAAAATACCGGCCTCATTTAATTTAAATAAACGAAGAATTGACGCGTATAAGTGTTATTTGTAAAATAAACACCATTTATAAATAAATTGTCGAATTAAATTAGTTACGATTAACAACAATTTAGCCGTTAGACCCAAAATGAATAACAAACTCGTACTTACCCCACTTGAAAGAATGCACCAGCCCGACGAGCAGTGCTAGCAGCGTCAACACATACGTGCAGTGCATCTTCTCTTCACACAAACTCGTTTCTGCAGATGAGACGTTCACTCTCGGCGACCACTCGGATACTACTACTCTGCTTATCACTAGTTTCGTACAAAAATAGATATTACTGTATTTTTTAGAGTTCCGTAACCAAATAGCAAAAAATGGAACCCTTATGGATTCGTCATGTCTGTGTCTGTCTGTCTGCCTGTCCGTCCGTATGTCACAGCCACCTTTTTCCGAAACTATAAGAAATATACTGTTGAAACATGGTAAGTAGATGTATTCTATGAACCGCATTAAGATTTTCATAAAAAAAACATAAAAAAAAACACAAGAAATTTTGGGGGTTCCTCATACTTAGAGCTGAAACTCAAAATTTGTTTTTCTCCAAACCTGAACGTGAGGGTATCTATGGATAGGTCTTTAAAACTTATATTGAGGTTTCATCATTTTTTTCTAAAGTAAATAGTATGACTCTCTAACTTTTAAAATAAGAGAATGATAAAACTAAAAAAATATATATAATATATGATGTACATTACCATGCAAACCTCCACCAAAATTGGTTTGAACGAGATCTAGTAAATATTTTTTTTAATACGTCATAAATCGTAAATCGCAATTTACCTTTCATTCAATCAAATTAAATATTAAAAAAAAATCATAGACATAAACGTTATGTATAAACCGTGAACCATTATTATAGGTAAATTTGTACGGAACCGCGAGTTCGACTCGCACTTGGTCGGTTTTTTAGCAATGTGTGTTATCAATCATTTACTTCCCGTGTCCTTGGTGTCGCCCAGACTCGTGTATGTAGCAGACTTGGGAATTGATTTAATTATCTGAATAAGTAGTAGATACCTACTAAGTTTCGTTTCGGTCTATTTTTAAAAGTGGCATGTGTCCACTACGACATGTTCTAGCCGTGTGCTAGGTTTCATCCAAATCTTTTCTGCCGTTAAGTCATGAAGATGCTAGCGTTAGTGTAGCGTGTTGATAGCGTAGTGTCAGAGTGCAATCAACAAACTCTGTTTCTCTCGTTTACACGTTATTGCAAGTTTAACTTTCAAAGTTTAAGGCCCTTGCTCCCAATTGGTGCCATAATACATTGACTCTCTGAAGCCTACTCCCCGGTAATGGCTCGGTTATAACATTATCAACATTGTGTTTTTTTTCCGTTTGATTCATACTTTTCCCAAAAAAAATAACGCCATGATATTTTTTCACTGGTTTCCCTTCTCCTTTCAAACGGCTTTGATTTTTAGAAATATATTTACCCACAAAATAGCATAATTATTAATTACTAGCTGCTGCCCGCGACGTCGTCTACGTGAAGGCTCTTCAGCACCAAAAATATCTAAGATGTCAGTGTCGCTATAGGATTATAAGTAAACAACTTTTAAAATAGCATTAAAATATAAGTTTTTTTTGCAAGTGAAGAGGGTTATATGGGAATCCTGCTGAGTTCAGTCATAAGATGTGACTGAAGGAAATAGAGAAAATAATGCAGGAATACCTTCCAAGAAGACATTCCAAGACACAAAAGAGTAAAAATACGTACAAAGGTATCATGATACCTTACAACACTTCCCTATAAACTACGTTAGTAGTTATGCTGCCAGGAGCCAAAATGGAAAGAGAGTCAGGACTGGTGACGCGGGAGCAAGCGACGTACAGTTGCCAGTGTGAGAAGCAACTTGTCCTGAGGTCGACACCCGCTGCCCTCAGTGTCTGCCCCTGCGACTTATTGATGGTCATCGCGAAGCAAACACCCATGGGGAACTGTACGCGCTTGAACTGGAACGGGGAGTTATTAGGTATGAGGGGAATGTGTGGTATAAATACTGCCTCGCCGACACCACAACCCGTAAAATTTCCGCCTCAATGGTGTGCCTGTGGAGCGAGATAACTTTAAGGCGGGTCCCGTTACACAACTTCGGAGGAGATAGGTTCCGAAGAAGCATAATCGGGACACCGACCTTCAGCTTGATGGTATGGAAGTCCACTTGCTAACGGGGAGTTCAGAAATTGCACGGGATAAGGTGTGGCGTCATCTTGCTCGACAACAGTGTTTATCGAGGTGTAGACCACTTCATTCCCCTCAATTTCCGAAAGAATGCATTCGTTAATTGCTGCAGCCTGATCATTTTTGGGCGTCAAAATGGCCTGCTCACACACCTAAGAACTCTGTTGGTGCGGTATACGACTGATGTCCCCGTACACACAGCGAATGAGTTCTTCTAAGCTGGATACCACTCTACCGAGAGACTGAAGCACCACCTGTCCACCTCTCTCTTCTGTTAGAGTACTTTCGCCAAGACTTAGCAGGACATTGGAGAATTCTCAAGCACGTGCATTGCCGCCGAGCCGAGCTCTCATATTAATGGTCAAGCGCAGCGTACGAACTCGTGACCACAACGAAGATCATTTCATCGAAGCATTCACCTCGTCAGCCCTCGATCCCCGCGTCACCACGGAAAGTGTTTGCCGGAAATCGCCACTGAACAAAACTGTGACACCACCCATCAAATGTTCGTCCCTGCGGATGTCACGCGGGGTTTTGTCCACGACCTCAACTGCCTTCCTATTGGCCATCGTACACTCATCCCATACGATCAGAGAGCAATCCTTAAGCACGTGTCCCTTATCGCTGTTACGTGACACACCACAAACAGGTCTTTCGGCGCTATCTAAATCGATGGGAATTTTAAACATGGCATGTGCTGTCTTGCCACCCGGAAGCAGTGTGGCAGCGATTCCCGACGACGCAATAGCAATTTTGCCCTGCCTCCTGACCTCTGCAAGTATGCCAGTGGTAACAAATGTTTTTCCTGTTCCACCAAGAGCATCCAAGAAAAACATTTTACCCTGGTTTTGCCCAACGCTTTCAAGGACGGTGTCATAAATTTGTTTTTGCTCTGAAGAGAACAAAGCGACATGGTCATTTCGTATGGTGTTCATTTTGCCTGAATCGTAATTTGTCTCAGCGTTATACTCCCGATTTCCACGGTTTTATTGCGGTGATAATTGTGGAGCTGGTAACCCATATTCCATCAGTGGATTACCGCTGATAGAAATTACCACATCTTGAAATGAACTGAGACAGGTGTTCAGCACGCGTTCATCAGTTACTTCGACTTTGTCTCTAATAGCAGGTCTCAAAGCTCGTAGAAAATCTTCAGACGGATGATGGCGATACTTCTCCCACAAAGCTATCGGGTTCGTGACTCCACAAATCACCAAGATGACGGCAAACAGATGACGTATGTGGCTGGGACTGTCACTGACGCTCGCCTCCGCAAGGGTGTCATTCCAATTTGGTCACATCGAGAAGGTGACGTGCTACGCCGGCTGCGCGGTAAGTGGGATACTCCACGCCATCAAATGTACTCAGAAAGGTGAAAGACGTTGGGCCTCGGACAGTGTGATGTAACAACCGCAGAAAATAGCGTTCGCCATTATTCGGATGCACGGTATAATCTCTACCCAATGCGGTGTCCTTGAAAATTCCCAGAAAACCTTCCACAGCTCCTCCTCGTTGATGTCGGTTAAAATACACCCCTTTGCTTGTCGTACGGGTAATATGAAGGCACCTCATACGTAAGGGATCTCGCAAACTGATCGACTTCACAGAGCCTGAAAAATGTCACCATGTAATACACCACATTTTTTTTAAATTGTCTTCCTCATCTCTGCTCAAGATGATGGTTTTGTTGGAACTTGAATTTGTCAAAACGAATTATACTATACAACTTTTATGAAGAAAATACACATTACCATCTATGAATTTTAAGAATAACTAACTACCAACCTCGCCAACATGATCAAATTATTAATTTCCAAAAAGTAATAACATGTAACTTGATTTGATTTTTATGAAATCTCATAGATGGCGCTGCTTTAAAATTGTCTTTATACTACTAACATTCATTAAATTATTTTTCTCTGCCCAAGTTACTTAAATGGCGTAGTTTTTATAGTGTAAAGCTAGATAATAGCATGGCTTACTCAAAAACAACATTTAAATATGCTTCGTTAGATCACACCTTGTCCCAGAATGCGTAAGAAAAATAAAGATTCACAGCTCCTCCCCCGTAGGTGATAGCGTGATAATATGTAGCCTATATGTTGACCCGACCTCTTAGTAATATTCATGCAAAATTTGAAGTAAATCCATGCAGTACTTTTTGAGTTTATCCCGGACATACATACAGACAAACAGACAAACAGACAAACAGACAAAAATTCTGAAAACTATATTTTTGGGTTTGATATCGATTGTACATCACGCCCCAAGTATTCTTTTAAAAAAATATTCAATGTACAGTTTTGACTTTCCTACGATTTTATTATATGTATAGATGTTGATCAATCAATATTTTGCAAAAATAAATGATTTTGAAGGTCAGCAGGGCTCTATGCAGGCACAGGCGGCAGTACGAGTGTGTGTATTTAACTCCGGCCGGATGTTCAAGGGACTATACCCCTTAACTACTCGACCATCAACACCATGTCGCGAATAGTCTTGACAGCAGTAAGGTGATTGCGCGAGAGAAGTACCTTAAATCAAAAGAGTTCCCGCGGCCACGGAGTGCAAAGGACAATTGGAGGAGCATAGGCGGGTTAAGTCAGTAAAGTCTGCCGCTCCCTCTCACTTCACCTAGAGAAGGGGAGGTTATTTATCAATTTCCTGCCGCAAGAAAAGGTTTTAAACCTCCGAATGAAAAAACGGAATTCTTAGTCACTCATAAGCCTGTCTGTCTGTCCGTCTGTCACAGCCAATAGCCTCCGAATTCATCGGCTTGATTCAGTATAGTACAGATATCTGTGACCCAAATATGGACATGTAACTTAAATGAAATAAAATCAATCTAGGAGTGGCTTATATGATACGTACCTACCCATAAGAATTCTGTTTTTACAATTTTGTTATCAACTTGTTTATATTGCTATGTATCCGGTTAGAATTTAGTAGGTAGTGACCTTCTGATACTATGGATATGGTCTGAGCTGGAAGGTAATCGAAGGATCTCCTCAAACAAATTTGTGCACGGCATAGACAGAGTTAAGATCGCCCTACCCGTGATACTTTCCATATACTTTCTACAACCCGTTCTGGATTATATTACTATTTTACTGACTAAAAACCTACTCCTGTTCCTTCTTCGCCTTTGTTCCAAGGCCTCGGGGATCTCTTTCGTATCACTCCCAAATGTCGAACCATACTGAGAACAGTAGGTCTCGACCCTGCTGGGCCCCTACGGTTGCTGACAACTCCTTGAGACGCGCGTGGAACACTACGCACCGTCGACGAATTGAGCTCGGTCCGAACGGTTACCGGATGGTTGGACGGCGAGCTACCTATTGTTTGACGTCCGCAAGCCCGCGTCTACGGTGGCCGGAAATCGAGATCGGAATCCCGGCCGGGGCGCGAGGGCCACTGCCTCGCGCGTGCGGCCGCTTCTTTTGCTAGCATTACTGCTTCGTAGAAGAAGGCGACCGCCTGCAATTCCGCCTCGCTCCGGACCATGGCATGTATCAAGGCTTGGCGCGCGCAAAGCAATCTTAACGCCTGCCACAATGATTCTATTCACGTCGTGTTACTAATTGCGATGTATATTTCGTCAGGCGTTTACATATTTTAGTTTTTATCAAAGACCTTAAGACATTAAAATTATACTACCAATAGACAGGACATAGCGAACAAAAGTCCAAACCGATACTTGTTACTTGGTAGACAAGTCGCTCAGTCTAGTATGACACCCCTAAACGTCAAGTCGTGTTAGTATCCGCTTCAGGCACTAAAAAAAATCATTTTCTGAGAAAATGTGCTGAGTTGCGCATTACGCTATTGCAAATCTTGTTATGGTAAAATTATTGGACCTAACTTTGGTTTATTTTCGTAAATATTCTTGGTATTTACGTAGTAATTGATTAAAATTCAACAATTTCCATGAATAGTTCTAGAACATTTGCTGATTTTATGATAGCACCATCTGTTGCTGAAAAGTTTAACCTTACCTAGCACACACCAGTGGCGTAGCGTGGGTTTTCGCTGCTTGGGGTTGACCAGGAATACGCCGCCCTTTGTTGTTTATTATGTTTAAGAACACCAGTAATAAGAACGACTGCAGGTATCCCGTCGGGGGCACTACTATTTATTCTTTCGTACGTGTTCTGATGGATATGAATATCTGACATACTCGTCACGTACCCATCAGGAGAATCAGGGGGCGGTGCGTCACCGGAATTCAGACGCCAAGATTTCGTAATAAGAGAGGCAATTAAGTTTGCTTGCTCCTCAGCGGTGTGAGCCAGGGACCCGTCAGGTTTCAGCCGTAGCGGAGGTGAGGGACGGCAGAAGTTCGATTCACTCGAGTTTGCCAGGGACCAAAACGCTTTACTGCCAACGGGGTTTGTTCCCTATTCGGCCAATGTGGTCAAACTGAGACCTCCACAACACCTTAAGAGTCACGTCACTTGCTTGCGCATACGAGTGTTGGCCCAAGGTCGGTATGCGCGTGTTTAATCGCATCAGCGTGAACACACTCAGTGCCAAGTCATGGTTGAGCTTGGTCCGACATTGTTAAGCAATATACCTGCTGCAGCGCGCACGGTAGACTTAACATCGACATCAAAATTTGCTTGGCACGTACGTAAAATTGCGCTCGCAATTTTGAATATTTAAGTGTTTTTTTCCAAATAAATAAATTGGCACTTTCTGCCGCCTCCTTTCGTATGCCGCCTAGGGCCATGGCCACCACCGTCCTCCCCTCCCCAAGCTACGCCACTGGCACACACTGGAGCTTCTACCACGAGCTCTTAACGTGATCTATTTTACGACCTAAACCGAACTGTTAGATCCTTTTTCGTTCGTACTACTAACATTTTAACATATCATGGTAAAGCTCCTGGCCACCTACCGAGCAATAGTTAAATTTATACAAATTTTGACAAATTTAATTCACGTGATTGCTATTCATAGCTAGATGGCGTCACTGAGAGATAGGAGACATTTCTCCTGATAGCCGCTTTATTGTATCTCTTTAAATCTCCTTTGGCGTTTATAGTCCCTTCGTAGTTTTTTTATTTAATTGTTAATTTTACGTTTGTACGGAATACCTGTCTCTTATTGGTCCAGTATATATTTTTATTTTTCTTTCCTTATGTTAACTTAATCAAAATCTCAATCAAACACTATTGACTCCTCCATTTACATCTATTAGTAGATAGCTGTTAACCTCAACAAATTCGTTGATTAATGTCTTGTTTTTTTCAATCACATTTTATTTGCGGGTTTTTTAATAAACAGATTATGTCACGCCAAAAAAACATATTTACTAGTCTACCCGCAACCTTATATCCTTAATAATACGATTAATACGATAAAGTATTCTAGCATCTGTTAAAGGTGAGGTTAGAACTCTATTTTTACAAAACAGCTTTGGACCCCAACACGCACACACTCCAACAGGATATGATGCATATCTTCTACAGTGCCACAGAGAACATAATTGGGAGAATCGACTTTGCGCATCATAAATCCAAAGCTGTTGAGTGGGTTGTGGCCGAATCGGGGTCTCAAAGCCATCACAACCTCCTGTCTATTCAATTCATTCAAATTCGCTGAACCAGAGCATCCGTGGAAGAGATGGCTGAGTCATCTTGGTGACAAATGCTTTTCGGTAAAGACCTTTTATCAAAATATTCTGGCCACGATTTGATACATCGTTCTCTAACCAAAGGTAAAAGATGTTCCGGCGCTAGTGAAGGAGGTAAACAATTTTGGTATTAATTAGCAAACGCCTATCAAAATTATGTCGGCAATGATTTGTACAATTTCTTGAGTAGGCGCTTTTAGCTGCGATGAAACATCTTCCCAGCCATTGAAAGACTGACCCTTTCAACCCTTGAGTTCATCCGCTGTTGGTAACGGGCAGAGCCGTACCAAGGACACAACCCTTAGTACTGTTGACATTCGCGACTCTTGGTATTTTGTCCGGTCCGTAGATGAGACGCACCACGTGTCCGAGTCTCTATTGCAGCGGGGAGGAATTGTCGTCTGCTAGCAGCACTATATTATTATCTCCGACGTTCAATTTGGATGTATCAATCCGCCACTTAGTTCTTTGCTGTAATTCTGACAGATATTCTTTGCTCCAACTTACCAGAAGTGCTGCCGTATTCTTTCCAGATGTTCGTAGCGCTTGAGACGGTCGTGGCTGATGTCATCCAGGGTTGGAGCTGGTAGTGCAGTCAAGGGCCTCCCGATGACAAAGTGTCCTGGGGAAAGTGGAAGGAGATCGTCAGGACTGGAGGACACAGGGCACAGCTGTTTAAAACTACATCCACCTGTGCAAACAAAGTTGATGTTTCTTCGTAGGCCAAGTGGCTATTGCCAATAACATGTTTTATATGGTGCTTGGCCGGTTTTACCCCGGCCTCCCATATGCAACCGATATGAGGAGAGTAAGCAGGAATGAATTTGAAAGTTATAGTTTTTTGGGGATAGTAGGAGGTGGAAGTTATGATCTTGACTCCAAAACTGAATGTGTATATTTTAACTATGCACCTCCTTTTATACTAATGTACAATGTTACGGACAACCTAAGTAGTAGTACTAATAAAGTCACTTTCACTTTGTTCGTATGCATTACGCTATAATTATTGTCCAATTACTAAATACTGTACTGTTCCCTTTCCCGGCGCCAAAGCTATTGTCCAATCGCTGCTCCAGACATAAGTCTCGTGAACGCCCACTAGAGAGACGACGTGCGCGCATGCCAATCGCAACTCAGTAACTGTTTTATGTCCGTCCCGCAGATAAAGTCCACACCATACAGCTACCCAATCAACAAGCAAACATATCGATCAACCAGTTGGAGCCTGCGTACGTTGTCACAGAAGATTCCCGTAGTTTATCGCCAACCATATCAAGTACCATTACCTACACCTCACCATCAGCCAAGATTACCACACCTGTTTGCTTTAGAAATCTGTTCTTTAGCTGCGGCCACAAAATTTGTTCTATTATCGCTGAATATTTCCGCAGGTTTTCCACGACAAGCAATGAATCTGCTAACAAAAAGTTATGACAACAAAAACAACATAAAGTTGTAACATTGAAACTACAGTAAATATAGTTTCAATGTTAGTTGCATAACTTTTTGTAATAGCCACATTAGTATTATTCTTGTATGCTTTACTTCTTATATCACGCATTTGCTTCAAATCTTTCAATTCGTTTTCTAGAGCGCTGATTCTTTTAATAATATAATCGTCAAAAGCTTTAGTATCGTTGCCGGAACGTCTTGCTGAATACCTATTTTTGAGTTTTTGTCCTCCATATATTGCTCAGCTGGTCCAATGTTGGCTGAGGGCGGGAATATACTTCTTGACTCATTAACTGGTTCTTTATAGTAAGACTCGTAACGTAGCGAGTATCGAGAAGAAGATTTTGTAGGAATAGTCGGGTTTTGAGGTTTTTTCTCTGTTTTAGCTCGCCTCATACCAGCAGACCTCTGATGCAAAGATTGGTTATATCTGGAACTGATGTGCAATGTTTAATGTTTCTTCCTAAAATATCTAATAAATTAAGAAATGAAGAACGTGTCGTGGGAAGATGACACTGTTCTTACATAATATCTATCAATATTGTAAAAATAACCACTTTTTTAAAAGAGTAACCATGGTGTTTCTTGCCGGTTCTTCTCCATAGGAAACGACCAATTTGGAACCGTGCACTAGCTTCTGACGTTTTATAAGTGCCCATGTAGGCCTATGTGAAATAAAATATTTTTGATTGATTGATTGATTGATTGATGTCTACCAGAAAAGGACATGGCCACGACAGGACTGACAATACGATGATTGATGTCATTAGTAATGCTGATCATCTTATGATAATATTATTACTATTAAAGACAATACTTAACCAAGAAAGCTACCCAGACCTAGAACAACTATCTGTAGGCCATACAAACATATTTATTTCAAATGGGAACAGAACCTACGATATACAGCGCAGTGTTGGGCTCTTTAAGTCAAGAATGAATATGTTACTTTTACGCAAGCGTGCTCCATCGTCAGCCACATCATCGCTTACCATCAGATAAAATGATGGTTAAACGCGAGCCTATCAATAATAAAAAAGCCAATCGTTCAACCACTACGCTAACTGTGCTGTCGAATCACATTGATCATGTTTTGGTACTGAATTTTTAATAATATAATGAATCAATCAAAGTCTTACTTTTCCGACTCCCGACTTCCAATGCCCACTGGTGCAAACATTCTCAAAGAGTCCAACAAGTCCGTATTAGCTAACTGAACATCAATAACTGCGTCGTACTGGCTGTAGATCTGCGCGTTCTTATGTCTGCTCTTAGACCTGGTCTGGTCTGGTTTAATTTGCCCCCATAGCTGGTCGGAGAATGGTCTTGCCTTCAGTTTGTGTTTTGGTTCTAGCATCAGGCCACTTTCTGTGTCGTGGTGCAAATCAGGAATAATATCTTGTTTTGTATCATCCATATCATAATTCATTCTCAGTATTTCAACTGCGTTTGTCTTGTCTGACAATACATTTTTTAAATTGTATCTCGGTGTGGTCGCTGGTTGCCTCTGAGACTTATGCTATCCTGTGATTTCAGTTTTATCTGTAGTTCTTGCTTTGTCAGATATTTCTTCTGTGTACAGAGTCACATATCGCTGTGTGTTGTACTCTACATGTCGTTCCTGAGAGAGTTTGATGGAGTTTGAGCTGCTGTCAAACGACTGTCGTGATGACAGTTCTTCACTGTAATCTGTTGTTTGTTCCCCAGATTCGAAACGTTTCACATATTCTTCGATATTTTTATAACACATATTTTAAACCAAACACGATCAGTAGCGATGCAACCAATGCAACAGTTATTGAAGACACAACTGCATCTCAAGTTACAAACAGCGTGCAAAGTGACTACTGATACAGTGACAGCTACTGATAGTAAAGTTGAAGACATTATTAACGTCATGATATCTGTAAGTGATGTCACTGCTCCCTCTCGTGAGACAATGGGTTATTCTAAACCAGCCTACTATGATTACCCTGATCGTCAGATTGATCCGTTTGAGCACATGAATGATGGTCTCGACCTAACATGTAATTTTATGGACATGTAATTTTAATAAAAGGTTTCATCATCAAGTTGAAGCGCAACAATCACGCAGTTTCAATGAGTCGAAATCATTAAAATTGCCGAAACACAAACAACACAATCGAATTGCAGTTAATAACAGATAGTAAAGTAAATGTAGTGACTTAACTGTGTCCTTATTAAAAAAAAAAACTTTTTCCTATAAGTCCTTGTCCCACCTAGGTTGCGTCATTGGGCACGCCATAATCATGACGGTAAGTCTCTTCTTTGAGGACTGGCTGGAAAAACGTCACAGTATCCTCACCTTCCGCGTGCCCCAGGTCCTCACCGGACATGGTAAGTTCGGGATGTTCCTGCACTGAATACGTATAGAAGAAACGCTTGAGTGTTACAATTGTATGAAACGCCCGAAGGACACAGTGGAGCATATAGTGTAAGTGTACCGCTTGGGTGGAGCATCACCGTGTCCTCGTGAGGGCGACCGGCGTCCACAAACTCTCGCGCCGGGAACTGATACAGGTCATGATCAGGAGTGAGGAGGAATGGCAGGCAGTCGGCTCCTTCTACAAAGCAGTAATGCTAGGGATGGAGGAGGCTGCACGTGGAGGGGACGGACATACGAGCCCTAGCCCCCGAGGTCCCGACCCCGATTTCCAGCTACTGTAGCAATGGATTGCTCACCATCCGGCCGTCCGGTAACCGTCCACACCGAGCCCGAGTCGTCGACGGCACGCAGAGTTCCACGCGCACCTCAATGAGATGTCAGCAAAACTGTACGGGCCCAGTAGGGGCGAAGACTACTGGGGTCATGGGTTCGCTTCAGTAAGGAAAACCTGGGATGGAAGAAAAAGGTACATAGGAGTGAGTTTTAGTCTGTAAAAGTTTGACAGGAGTCTAGAGCAGGAGAAAGCACTGAATGATTTCCTAACTACATAAATACCAGATTGTGTCATGGTTCTAAAAACGACATATATATAATTTAGGTACATATTGTATAGGTAATAGCAATTCGATCGATAAATATTTAAGTCAGAATCGTATCTTTCAGATGAAAATCAATGATGATTGTGTTGGAGAGTGAGGCGCGTGGAGGCGTCAGTGATGATGCCCCGAAAATGTTTTCACCGATAGAAAGCTGCTTTATTCCTGAGTGACGTAGTCTATGACATAGATTGTGTTATGTCTGCAGGCAAAGCCGCGGGTAAAAGCTAGTAAGCTATATTTTACACCAAAAAACTAACACACGAATATTGTAGGTGTGGCAATATTACAGACATTGAAATATTTCTATTAAAGATAGAGTTATGGGTGCTAGTCAAACAGATTTCTTTTTAATTTATAGCATTATTCACCTCCAAAGATCTACTTTTCCTTCTAAATGACTAAGTCAGCCACAGTTAACAAGCATTTGAATAATACCGTACGGTCTACGTTGGTCTACGTACATTACCCTTATTTTTGAACGACAATGTGAATCAATACGTTCGCTTGTCATCACAAATATTGCTACTTAAACTTAGTGTGCAACTTACCAACACGCGGAACATACGTAGGTACATGTGAGAATCATCACTCTTTACGTTGTACAAATACCGGCAAGGATCTTGAGCGCTCGGCGTCAGAGTCGGGATCGCTTTGCGCAATCCATACATTGGCAAGCCAATCGTCGTCGCTGTTAGATACATGCAGCAAACGCAGGGAAAGAATTACGAGTTACGTCTATGACACGATGGAGCGGCGAGCCAATCACTGACACTTCCCGCCCCCGCGTCTCACTTCGCACCACTAAAGAGACCGAATATTTGACTTCTGCGCAACTTGAAGCCAGCGCTCAAGATCCGTGCCGGTAATTGTGCGACACTAGTTATAAATAAACATTGATTTTTACTATGTGAAGTATTTCGCATGTAGGTCACACTCGCTACCTAACACCTATCTAAGCATACAAATATTATATTGTACAGTTCAGGAACTACTCTGTCCCAAACAGATCTTATCTTAGCCACTAGTTATCTTGTAAGCCAGTAAGTCACTTTCAGGGTGGAAATAAAAAAATACTCCGTGTCGGAGTGCCCAGCAATTCCGAGCTCGCTTCGCTCGCTCTTGGATTAAGTAATATAATAATAATAATAAATTTATTGAGCCATACTTACAAATTGTAGCTTAAATTAAATAATCTTAACGTTTTATAGGTCTGTAACTATTTGCGGGCTTCAGTTATGTAATATACGGTAAGTATAATAATCAGTTGCGCTATATAAGAGGCGATTTAGTTTATAAGAATCCATCTCTTTTTCTGTGTGGTGTGACTTATAAATTCCTCGTTATTTAAATAAGATTCTTAATATTTCGACAGGCCTGTTGGTCTAGTGGTTAGTGACCCTGACTGCTATGCCGGAGGTCGTGGGTTCGATTCCCACCCAGGACAAATGTTTGTGTGATGAGCATGATCATTTGTTCTGTGTCTGGGTGTAATTTATCTTCTATATCTATACTTATAATAAATCTGGAGAAGTGAAAATTCTGTACATTGAAAATATCATAAAAATAAATGGCTGGGGGTGTTACTAGACCGACACCGAACCCAAAATTGTGATTAAAAAAATTTTTGACTGTCTGTTTGTTCAGGCACCAGCAAAAACTACCGGTTCGATTACGATGAAACTTGGTATAATTATTCTTTAATATCCTGGGCACCACACTGAGTACTTTTTATCTCGGAAATGTATATACAATAAAAAACAAACTTAATTTTGTGATTCGATCCCTAGACCCGATTACTGTACCAACTGCAAATAATAAGTTTGTCGTAGGTTACGTCACCCGCAGTGGAGTTCGCTAAGGGGAGTTCACTAACCCACAGAAAGGGGAACCGTGTTACCCCGAATTTAAAGCGAGCGAAGCCGCGGGCATAAGCTAGTCTATAATATGTATGTATTTAGAAATATATAAGTATGTTTATCAGTTGTCTAGTACCCATAACACAAGCTCTGCTTAGCTTGGGACTAGACGGCGCTGTGTGATAGTTGTGGAATATTATATTATATTATTATATTGATCAGAATTTTAGGTTAGATTTTTTCGAGTGAATTATAATGGTTGTTACAATTATTCGCAATATTTTTAATTAATCCATCCATCACAATATCTAATTGTGATGTAAATTTGAAGTAATATTTATGTCTCAAGTGTGTATCTATCCAAAACTGAAAATTAAAGTAAACTAGAAGGTTTAATATAAAAATACATGAATTATTTAATATTATGATATTTATTTAAAAATCTTATTTAATAAAATACAAAAGAAAAAAATATTAGTAGAGAACTGTAGACTGATGCCCAAAGTTAAATAAAGAATACAGAGCGAAATAGACGCACCACACAGACGACCGTGTGACGTGCAATCATTTGCACGGTGATCTGTTCGTGCGTCTCCCTCAGGACGAGAACAGTGAGGAGCAAGTGTCGCCCTGGCGACACTTGCTCCTCAGTCGGTCAGCCACCTGACGATACCCGCCTTACAGGTCACAGCTCGGACTAGTACACAGACTTAGGCCGATGTATTTTATTTTAACAGTAGCACAATAAGATAATAGTCAAAATATCTTAAATAATTATTACATTTTAAAACATTATGCTAGCCACTACGTTCTCCACAGATTAAAATTCCAAGTATTTAAAACTAGCTAGTACACAGATACAGAACTTATACAAAATTGCTCATTGTTCTGGAACTAATCTCTGAATTTTAAAATATATATAAAAAAGTCAATTCGTGTGCGTACATCATTAATTAAAGCCCACGTTATTACATAGAGATCGGCGGATCCTTTAGGGGGCTTGGGTTTGCTTCCTAAATGCCTTTTTACTAAGATGACGAATGTGGATTGAAACGAACTCATTCTTATATGTATCAAACATACAATGAAGTGGTGAAAGCGAGCCAGCGTTGTATTTACAGAGGCTAGTAGCAAACAGACGTCGAGTGCGTACCTCGCGTACATGAGTTGTTCGAGGAACCAGCGAACACACTCTTAGGAGTCTGGACAATCAAGATGATGGCGGCTCACGTACAACAGAATTAAAACTTCCAGGAGTTTCCATTTCGGCTTTAAGGTAAAACATCATACTTTTTTAGAAGCAAGTTTTTTTCCGGTAACATCTAAAATAGATATCGCGAAGGTATTTACGTCGTGCTAGTTCATTATATTTGACGTAGTCTCGGGTTCCACGTAGGTACTGCACACTCTAACGTTGCACTCATTATTGAAATTATTGACGAATACTACATTATATTTAGTTTATGCGAATCCCGAATATGGTTTGGTCAGAATCAGTAACTGAATGGATTCCAATAGTTTTTACATCATGTTATATTTTTCCCAAAAATATTTAAAAAGGTCATAAGTTGGACACCACTGACACTAAGTCACGGCAGGTCATAGCAAGCATTAGAAAAAGCTGGCTGCAAGTGCAATATAACTGTTTAGTTGCCTGTATAGCCCGGTAACTATGTATTTTTGCTGAAATAACGAGCTTACAACTTTGTAATTTTCCATGATACAGTTATGAAATTTTGTACATAGATTCTTTGCACGAAAATACTAGACACGTGTTTCGGGTTTTGCATATACTAACACTAATGTATAAGTGCAATAAGGCGGAAGGTTGACGGACCCCGGGAAGGTCTCATAACAAAACCAAACATGTGGTGGGGCTTGTTAACAATCTTTTCTATTTGAACATCCAGATGGTGCTTCGAATCTAGCAGAACATCAAGATTGCGGAGAAAACTAACTTTACGAGTACTAATACACAAAATAACAAGACGATAGTCGAACTCGGTAATATTTTTCGTTTTGGTAACGTCATGACATGACGCTTTGGAAGGCTAAAGTTAAGCTTATTGGAAGAGCAGTAGTTAGAGAAACGGTCTAAGTCCTGCTGCAGGTTAACACAATTGACTTTATCAAAAATAATTTTATAGACTGAGAAATTTCGAATTCTGTCATTGAACGCAATAAACTGAATCTAATAAACATCTTTAGCAATGTTATTATACGCAACAGGCAAGAAGCTTCGTGTGATGGTGCGTCCATTAGTATCAAATACGTTTAGAATGACATATTTTTGGAGCATGAAATTGTACTAAAAAAGAGAGTTTACAATGACAACTAATAGGTATTAGAGATAAGGGTACTTAGCTAACGATTTACTTATTTATTGAGGAGCCTCAACTGAACAAGCGCACACGAATACACAATTTATAAAGAACCAAAGTCTTAGATTCGTGAACTGCATCCATCAGTAGGTCGGAGACAGGAGGAGCTTTGAGTATTGAAACTAAGATAACGTAAAACTAAAATACAAACTAGTTAATACCTACAACCCGTGCGCATTAACATGGCACCTGATAAGTGACGTTTGAAATATTCAGTGCATTGAATTTTATTTTAGTTTTTTGATTAACAACATTTATTTTGCGCTGAGTAGTTTCTCATGACACACTACTTTACAAATTCAAGATGCTTTAAACGTGACGATACAAACTATTTTCGAGTATTCAATGTGGCAACTGTTTTCGAGTCAGGAGCCGTGTTAATGCGCTCGGGTTGTAAATATAATATGAAGGAAAGAAAATGTAAAAAAAAAATAAAAATATCAAATATGACTTAAAAAACTACTTTAACTACATTAAACTTATGTTCTTGAATTTGTAGAGATGAACGCGCACTCTTCGACTGCTGCACATTTCGCGCTCGTTTTGAACAAGCTCCGTTGTTCAGACAACCGTTGAAGCACACGTCGACTTGACGTCGCTCACAGTAACCGGCGGCACATCTAGAAAGGGAGCACAATAATACACAATGATGTAATGAGAAGATTATTAAGGCTCGAGAAACCAAGAAGGAAAGACTTTCCCAAGTCGCATCCTTCAACTCAACTCCGCCTCGAATCATCGAATTGACAGAATTTATTGCTCGTATTTTATTGAAATGAATCTTCCGTTGTTATGGCAAGTGGGCCATGGAACATGGGCCTGAGTCACTGGCACCGACCTCGTCTACACTAGAGGGAAAGCTCTGATTTCATTGTTTATTATTAAATTAAGTTTTGACCGCAAATTATCTTACTATTGTATATCCATTTGGCTATGAAGGCGGGAATGTCGCATCTTTCACCCGCGTAATCAGCTGTGCACTGGCAGACTGGCGCACTCGCCTCGTTCAAAGAACAGGCGCCGTGGTTTAGACAGAACTGATGGCATGCGCTGACTTTCCCTTCCCCAGAGTTACCACCATCAGAGCTGAAAAAACGAACATTTCAAACATGGCACCACAATACACAGACACGCCGGCACAATGTAATTATATTTAATTATAGTAAAACTAACGAAAATAAAAAAGTGTCGTTAAACGTACAGTCAAACGCTCATCAGTGGTCGGTCATAACTACTGCAGTGGCGCTCTCAATATCAAATTGTTACTAATTGCATTTATATTATTTTGTCAAGTTCTGTTCCAAGTCCCTCGTGACAGGGTGTTCTTATGTGGAAGTCATCAACTAGCTTCTCCCGCTCTAAGGTAGAGTGAGAGGGCGCGTCAGACTTTTACTGACTATAAGTCACCAGTGTCCGTCAGTTGCCTGCGGGTCTAGGGCCACCGTAACTCTTTAAAAATCTCCCGCGGCCCCAGCGGTACCGGCCCTGCTGGGCTCCGACGGGGTTGGTGGCATCTCTGTGAGGCACGCCAGGAGCACTCCGCAGCGTTCGACGACTTGTATCAATATAATTATTATAAATATAATATGTGCCTTGTTAGTTCCCTATAGTTAGTTAACATTTATATCATCTACTACATGTGAACAAAGCCATTTATGGCAAATATTAGAATAATGTAATTTTCACCTTTTTTTGAGGAAACTTGTCGCATCTGCCGAGTGTAGGAACAGCGTCCCACACAGGGTCGCTTGACATAACTAGTGACAGTGACAAGACCAAGTTTTAGTTTACCTGTTGTCCTTATTGGCAGAAGCCTCGCATCTTCCACCATCGTAATCTGCTGTGTCCGGGTATGCCGGCATGTCCTCTTCACCCAGGGAACAAACACCGCCGTTTAAACAGAATTCATGGCAGCACACGTTCAGTTCGCATCTTTCCCCAGCGTAACCGGTCTTACAGCTAAAAAAACAAAGTTACAGAAGAGTTACTATAATTAAGAAATCCAACACATATTTGTGAGTAGATGTATCAGGGGCACGAGGTGCGCGGCCACTGCGGCGTTTTGGGGGCTCTATAGGTTTATGTTACACCACCTGACATCGGTGACGGGGCTCGGACTTCAAACAGATACAGGTCTGAAGTTGTCAACACACTTTCAGAGAGTGTGCTGATGAATGCTGGTCCCCTCTCTGTATGAGACGAGGCCTGTACTTAACATTTATATAAAGTTAATTTTCTTTATCTGTTTGACACTGAAGTCTTCTAAACAGCTGGCTCGATATTAATGAAACTCTTAACTTTTGTTTTAGAGTGGGTTGGTTATATGTCCCGGATGGTTTAAAGTTACAATTGAACCTGGCAAGGCAATATTTGTTAGTCTCTGTAATAATAGTAATTATTAAATATTAAATAAACTTATTTCATGCATAATACGATTTACCGGCATTTAGGTTGGCCCTCAGCACCGACACTACAGTTTCCTTGTAAACAAAAGTCTTTGCAGATGAACACGTCACATCTTTCACCATCGTAACCTGCTGTGCACTGGCAGGCCGGCTCGTCTTCTTCGTTTAAGATGCAGACACCGCCGTTTAAACAGTGCTTATGACACGCGTTTTCTTTGCACCTTTCTCCAGAGTAACCGGGCATACAGCTGAAATAATGAAAATTCAGAAGAGTTACTGTATAATCAAGAAAACTATAACATAGTGTTAGTAGATGCAGCAGGAGTACTGTACAAGTTTATCTTAGACCACACTGGTATCGGTGAGAGGACTCGGACTTCAAATAAATACAAGTCGGGAATCGTCGACTCAATATCAGCAAGTGTGCTGATGAATGCTGCTCCCTTCTCTGTGTGAGAAGAGGCCTCTGCCCTCCAGTGGGATGATAGCGGGCAGGCATTCACTATACAAAAATTTTATTATTATGTTCATGAGTAGGATAATTATAGAACTCCTTTCATACGAGTGGACTGATTTTATTTATTTATTGTATAATATTTATGTAGGCACATGTAACAAAAGAAATATAGAACATTATAAAAAATTGTGCTGTGGTACCTACTGCTTATTTCAAAAGAATTTTCTTCCAGCAGACCTGCGCAAGGAGAGATTAAAAGAAATATAGACAGTAGTGTGTAGAAACAAGAAAACAAGAGTACGTGCAAACATAGATTATAGCAACAAATAACACATTTTTTATGAGTTTTTGTGCTACCAGTTTGTGTATATTATTATTTTCAGTTTGTATTTATATACCTATTGAGTCATAATATTCAATGTTTTGGAAACACATTTATTGTGCGTACAGCTAAGGAGTGTATTCTTCTGTACATGAGTAGGATATTGAAGTCATCATCATCATCACCATCAGCCTTTTTAATGTTCCCACTGCTGGGACTCAGGGCTCGTCTTTAGGAGAGGGAATGGGCCGTACTCCACCACGCGGGCCCAGTGCGGGTTGATGGATGTCACATATATTCGAATTTTTGGTTCTAGGACATGCCGGTTTCCTCACGATGTTTTCCTTCACCATTTTGAGAGCAGTGATGATGAAATAAATTACACAAAGTAATGCGTCTGGCTGGGTTCGAACCCGCGGCCTACAACTCGTGAGTGGGGGTCTTTGCCACTCGGCCAACACTGCTCTATGGATATTGAACTCCTTTTATACAATTCGACTGATTTTTTTAAATTTCTGTACACACTTCTAACAAAAGAAAGACAAATCAAATCATTATTAACATTTTTTCGAAGGTTCTGTTTATTTCAAAAGAAACTTCCAGCAGACCTGCTTGAACAAGAGATGTTTTAGGCGAGAAATCATCCAATGACTTATCTTGCTCTAGGGCAGAGCGGGAGGGCGTGTTACACTTTTACTGACAAAAACCCACTCCTATGTTCCTTATTATTCTTGCGTTCCAGAACTCCGGTATATACACATATCAATAGTAGCTTTAGTTTGATGTTTATAGAGTTTGGGTAACAATAGAATCGGGCGGGCTGACATCTGTTAGGTCCGCTAGTTAGTAATAAAAGTGTTTGTATTATCTATACAACGAACTCCATGGGTAACATGGTATATATTTACCTGCATTGAGGTTGGCCCTCAGCACCGACACTACAGTTTCCTTGTAGACAATAGTCTTTACAGATGAACACTTCGCATCTGTCACCATCGTAACCTGCTGTGCACTGGCAGACTCGCTTATTGTCCACATTCAAAGAACAAACACCTCCGTGTAGACAATATTCATGGCACGCGTTTAGTTCGCACCTCTCCCCGAAGTATTCGGCTTTACAGCTGAAATAATGAAGATAAGAAACAGCGTTACTCAGCAGACCAACAGATATTGTGACTAGTTGTAACACGCTAACGAGGTGCGCGACCACTGCGCGTCACTAACCAATCTCGTCGTCACTCAACAATTTGATTTACAATCAAATAAAATGTTCATTCGATCAACAATAAGGAACTTTAGTATACTTCAGGGGTTGCAAGTACTCATGAAACTGAACCTATTTTTTATTGACCTATATTTTTATTAACCCTAAATCCTTAAAAATAGTCAGCTTTTTCTTACATTTGCCAATTAATACAAACATAAACTGTATTCGTAGGTATTCGTAGAAAAGAGTTGATCCTGTAGTAAAAGTTGCGTTCGCTTGGGGTTTAATGAATCAAGTATCTGTCCCACAGTTCACAAGACACATTAAACATTGAAATTAATATGTGTTCAATTTTTTTAGGTGGGAAATCATCCAATGACGTCTCCCGCTCCGAGGCGGAGCGGGAGAGCGAGTCAGATTTTTAATGATTAAAACTCACTCGTACATTCCTTCGTTGGCTTGTATTCCAGGGCCGGGTTTTCCTTTCAGAAGCGAACCCATGGGCCCAGTAGGCTTCGACCCTGCTGGGCCCCTACGGTTTGCTGACATCTCCTTGAGGCGCGCGTGGAACAATACGCGCCGTCGACGACCTGGGCTCGGTCCGGTCGACTACTAGACGGTCAGTTGGCGAGCTACCCATTGCTCGCCGTCCGCAAGCCCGCGTAAGTATCGTGTGTGTTAGACGCGCGTCACTGTTCCAGGAATTTTAACTTTACATTTCGAAGCTGGTGAGGACGTGGATGCTTGAGGATCTGTTACCGTTAGACATGTAACATATGTAGGCGTCGCTTAACTTGCCGTCAGTGAAAAACGTTAGGGTCAGCTCACACCGAGACGCGAAGTGATGCTGCGCGAATTATAATTATTAGAGTTAGTACACAACAACATATACGTATCACATAAGAGAATCTGAATAAACCCCGCGGCTTCATTTCTTCAAGCATCGTGAGCTGACCCCGAATATCTGTGCGATGAACACGTTTTACCTGCATGTAGGTTGTCCCTCAGCACTGACGCTACACTCTCCTTGAATGCAGTAGTTCTGACAGACTGGTGCTGGAGACTCACTCTTCGAGTCATTCGGAATCAGACCCTGGAGAGCATCGCAGCTGTTTATCCCCTGAATTTGTTCCTTTATCGTGTAGTTGGCTGCTATACGTTGACAACTCGCACAGTCTGAGCTAGACGGTGAGGTTAGTTTTGTTGCCACAGTTTGTGTTGAATACTTCGGTAATCGCCAAATTCCCTGTTCCTCATAGTTCTGCCAGTATATAAAGTCTTTTGACACGCCCAATGAAAATACATAATCAGTGTTTCTTACAGTATATAGTGTTGTTCTGTTCTTTCCATTAAAGTTTGCACTTTCAATAGACCACTGATCATCACTACTATGTGTTTTCTCATTCCAGTAAATTTTTTGCGTTTGTTGATCGATGGCCAAGCTTAGTCGATAATAAACATAGCCAGCTATTAAAACTTCCCTCTCGGAGCCATCTAACCGAGCCCTCTCTATCTCATAGTCTGTGGTCCAGTAAATATACCTGTAATTTGTAAACATCCATCAATATTAACAAAATTCAAGAGGAATTCAGCTGAGTCATAAACCTACACACAAGGGCAAACATAGCGGAACATAAATAGATACATTATTTTCAAGTACAATTTAATTTTATAATCTTGAAAAATGTAATAATCTTTTCTTAACTAGCTTTTTCCCGCGACTTCGTCTGGATAAATGTCGGTTATTGCGGACGTATATCTTTTCTTGGGTTTCAAGCTTACTATGTTCCAAATATCATCAAAATCAGTTCAGTAGTTAAAGCGTGAAAGCGTAACAGACAGACATAGTTTTTTTTACATTTAACCGGACGCGCTGAGAGAGACGCCATTGTCAACACTCCCCTAACAATCCAAGCGCGTCACCTTCCACACACCACTATCTGCCTGTCAGTCCGGGAAGTGATGGGTTACCAGTCGACATGTTTATCTGTTAAACTTTGTGCAATACTGTAACAATTTTTTTTACTGGCCTTTACTGTCGAATGGTGCAGCAATCGGACTTGTATTTTCAGAGATTACCTCCTACATAGAAAAAATTTAATGTCTGAATAAATTAAATGGGCTATCCAACTGATAAAGAATTTTTCTGTTCGGATCCGTGCTTCCTGAGATTAGTGCATTCAAACTAACTTACACTTCACTTTTATGATATTACTAGCTTCTGCCAGTGGCTTCGTTCGCGTGAACGTTGTTTATAGCGGACGCGAAGTCGAAGACGGATAAAAAGTAGCCTATGTCCATCCTTGAGTTTGAAGCTATCTCCGTAACAAATTTCGTCAAAATCGGTTTAGTAATTTAACCGTGAAAGTGTAACAGATAGACAGACAGTTACTTTCACATTTATAATATTATAAGTGGAGCTTCTCTAAGAGTGGGTCTTAAAATGAACATGGATAAAACCAAAATCATGATTAACAACCATGTAGCGCCCACTCCTATCAAGGTCGGAGACTCTACACTCGAAGTTGTGGACGATTACGTCTACCTCGGACAGACAGTCCAGTTGGGTAGGTCTAACTTCGAGAAAGAGGTCAACCGTCGAATCCAACTCGGTTGGGCAGCGTTCGGGAAGCTACGCGGTATCTTCTCGTCCAACATACCACAGTGTCTCAAGACGAAAGTCTTTAACCAGTGCGTGTTGCCAGTGATGACATATGGCTCCGAAACGTGGTCGCTCACAATGGGCCTCATCAGAAGGCTTAAAGTCACCCAAAGAGCAATGGAAAGGGCTATGCTCGGGGTTTCCTTGCGTGATCGAATAAAAAATGAAGATATCCGCAGGAAAGCTAAGGTTGGCGACATAGCACAAAGAATTGCCAAACTTAAGTGGCAATGGGCAGGGCACATTGCTCGCAGAACAGATGGCCGTTGGGGCCGAAAGGTTTTGGAGTGGCGACCGCGTACCGGAAGACGCAGCGTTGGAAGGCCTCCTACAAGGTGGACCAATGACCTGGTGAAGGTAGCGGGAAACCGATGGATGCGGGACGCACAGGAACGTTCGATGTGGCGACGCTTGGGGGAGGCCTATATCCAACAGTGGACGTGTATCGGCTGAAATGATGATGATGATGAATGATGAAGTGTAGATAAGTGCAAATAAGATTGAGTATGTTATTTGATTATTTCATGAAACAAATGAAAACTGTTCTCAATACAAAGAACAAGTTTTCCGATCTTCTCGTTAGTGTCCCCGCACAGGAGCCACAAAAACAAAGCCGTTTCAAGCTTCTTTTTGTGGCGGCGTTTTTTTGTGGCCCGTGTGCGGGTACTGCTCACTAGTAACGTACCCTCCACAGATGTCCACGGCGAGATCACGGCACCAGTTATTCAACCTAACTAAAACATTTCCATCAGCTTGGTTAGAAGAGGCAGGACTTAATGAAAACCTGTGTATACTAGTATCCTCCTTCCAATAGAGAGCTTGTGTGACGGGGTCGTAGACGATCCGGAGGTAGAAGTTGGGCGTTGATCTCGTAGCTAAATTTTGTATATTAACAGTTGATACGTCCAAGCTGTATATAACCGTGGTCGAGCCGTGATCGTCGCTAAACAGCACCCTGTACTGCACAGGATCGTATGTTACTGAACTGATCTTACGAGCCGATGGTATAACTTGTGTGTGCGTCCGTGTACCATCATTGTTGTAAAACTCTAGTTGTGTGTCTGTGGCGACGACGATGTCTGAAACATAGAAATAGATTTGTTTTAAGGACTGAGATTTATTTTTTCTAATACTAGCTTTTGCCCGCGGCCTCGCTCCCGTCAACTGGTACTCTATTATACTCTATCATACTCTTCCTTGCGTACTCTACTCAACTCAACTTTACTTGAGTTGGGTAGCGTAGGAGTACTACCCCCGGGTTTGCGGACGGGGAGCAAGGGGAGCTCGCTGTCCGACTTTCCCCACTCTACCCTTTTTTTGATAAGTGTGGAAATCATCCAATGACTTTTCCCGCTCTGGGTGGAGCGAGAGGGCGTGTCAGATTGTTATTGACTAAAACCACACCTATGTCTTTCAGTTGCCCTTCGCGTTCTAGGACTACGGGTTCCCTTGTCAGGAACTCCTCGCGGTGCTAGCGGGCGTCGTCCCTGCTGGGCCACTATGGTTTGCTGACATCTCTTTGAGGAGCGCGTGGATCACTATTATATAAATCAAGCTATTCTTCATCTATGCATATAAATAAAATGGCAGTGTCTGTTTGTAATATTGAAATAACCGCTTTTCACTACATGCACATTATGTATCATATATTTATGATACTATATGATATATATACCAAAATAACATATTTTACAATTTTTGTCTGTTTGTTCCAGCTAATCTCTGAAATGGCTAAACCGATTTTGACGGGACTTTTTTTGGCAGGTAGCTGATGTAATAAGGAGTAGCTTAACTAACACAGGCAACTTTTATTTTTGCAAAAAAAATTATTTCAAAATCCGTCCACGCGAACGAAGTCGCGGGCACAGCTAGTCTTTTCATAAACTTGTTGCTCATACAAATGGTTTCCAAATGACTTGCATTCTCACTGATCCTACCTTCTACAATTCACTACTTACCCACTAACTTGCAAATGAAATGGTTCAACAGTTACTCAGTACACGAGGTGGCACAGTCACTGCAACTGTACCTATTGTATGTTTGTACTCTTTTTTTTTAATTACTATTTTATGTTGACCACAACAAACAACATATACCAATATTGCTAAAAAAAGTCAGTGACATTACTATTTTTATTTGAAAAGTTTTGTATTGCAAGCATGTTTTCTTTTAGTATTATCATTAAGTATTGCCTCGTTACAATAACATAGCTTCAGAGTACTCCGACATGATTTTAATTTATGGGGAGTGCCACAGAAGTACGAGAGGACTAGGTACTACCAGTATTTTAATATATTGTCGGCGGCACGGTAACATTTATTTATTTATTTTATTACAGAAACCAATACATGCAGAGAGTCATTATTATATTCAAATATAAAAAAATATCATCATTGTCATTAACATATCCATACTGGTATTGTAAATGTGAAAGCGGATGCTCTATCTGTCCATATGTCTATCTGTTTGTTACCTCTTCACATTTTTTTTTATCTGTTATAACCTACTTCTTAACGCCTGAATAGATTTAGATTCCTGATCCAGGATATAGTCTACTTGTGTTGTAGTTTCATGCAAATCTGTTCAGCTGTTTAGACGTGAAGAGGTAATAGACAGACAAAGTTACTTTTCCATTTAAATAGTATTGTTAGAGATATTCAAAAAATCCTAAAGTTTTAGAAGTTGAATGGCTGCTGTGTTTTACATTGCAACCGGTCTCTAAAGCTGCACTGCAGCCCGGTGTCTCAAATGACGATTATTGCAAACTGAATGTGACAAATAAATAAGTTTGTTTAAAAAATCACACTTGGCAATTATTTCAATACTTAATTGTCAAGTTTGATTTGTTGAACGAACTTTCAAACGCTTGTCGTTTCACTTCCGAATAACCAAATTATGATATCAAGTTTGATCGAAATCCGTTTAGTCGTTTGATTGTGAAGAAGTATTCATGAACATACAATTATAGGTACACACAAACTTTCTCCTTTACAATATTACTTAGTGTAATAGCTGGATTAAAAAAAAAGGTATAAAAAAACTGGACAAGTGCGAGTCGGACTCGCGCACTGAGGGTTCCGTGCAAACTACCATTCCCGAAAGGAGCCTCGAAGATTTTTCCGAATAGCAAAAAAATTTTTTTTTATTTCTGCCAAAAACAGTTTTATTAATTTCTACATATTTAGTGCGAGAATATTAAGTGCGAGTTGGACTCGCGTACTGAGGATTACGGAACCTTCAGTAAGTTTGTACAAACTTACCTATGAAAACAGTTCAATTCCTGAATAAAGTTACGAAAATTTTTTTAAATCGCAAATTTGTTTTTTTTTTTGTGACGTACCTTTATATTTAGTTTTCAGATTTTTTCCAATATTTCTGCTATGAGATCTTGTTTCATGCCAAATTTCAAGATTCTAAGTCAACAGCAAGTACCCTACGAATTTTGATTCCCTTGCGTGTCGAAATATACTTGGACATTTGGAACGCATTGTACGTTTTTTGCGACATAAACGGCTATACATATATCTTTTATTTTCGTTAACTTAGAAGTTCGATTTTCAACTATTTTATTTATCTGTAAGTAAATGACATAATATTTAATCAAGTGTACATTCTTCTGACAACTTTATATTTATTCCAATTATTACATAGTCATACTGATTCAATTACATACTTTTATGATTGTTTTTTTTTTATTGTACCTTTGTTGATTTTCTCTTGCTGGCTTGACAATCTCGTCTGTCCGTGTTATTTAAGCGCTTAGATGAATGCGCACTCAAACTTCACTCCTATTACTACAGGTCGCGCGGTGAATCAAGATCGCTCGGTGAAAGTAGTGGGGGCAATCGGCGCATGTGTACAATTGCGCACAGAAATTCTTAGTATGTTAGGATTTTAGTTTTTAATTTCGTATGTTTGAACCTTAGTAACATAACTTATAATAACACTAGTTTTTGATTGTAATTTATCTTGTAAGTAGGTAAATACAAAAAATTAAAAATTATAAAATAAAACATAAAATTAAAACAAAAATAATTTCGTTAGTTTCTTTCTTTAACGTAATAATTCACGTCGTAAACCATTTTTCTGGCTAGCCGTTTTAAAACTTTATTTTTAACCATTTTTTTTTACGACTATGTATTACTATTACGATAACACAAGCTGTACGCAACAGTACCCAAGTACAACAGTATCCAATGAGAGGCGAGAACGCAACGCGGGAATTGAAGAGCGACTCTATGTACCAATGACGTGTCGCCGACGGCGCACACCCGCCCGTACGTCGCCAAATAGACCGTAGAATTGAATACTGCGCATGCCCCTTCCACTTTTGCCGAGCGATCTTGATTCATCGCGCGACCTGTACTCACCAAAACTCAACATTTCAACAAATCAATTCAATTTATGCAAACAAATCGATTGCGTAGGTCAGGAATCTTGTTTTTTACTTATTTATTAAACGTAATTTTATCTTGCCGCTGTTATTGTTATCCATCGATCAGCCATTTTTTTTTTACTACTGAACGGAGCGGACCCTAGAGGTTGTACAGTCTCAAAATGTGACTATGTGACTGCGCATCATTGACAATTCTAGTTTTATATTCAATCGTTCATTGATTGATTATAATAATCGACTAGTTCAGAGTTTGTTTGCCAATTTGTGTTTTGTTGTTTTCAATGGTTTTTTGTTATTTATGTTTTTATTTTGTTTATGCTGTGATTGTAAGTATGATATAATATGTAAATTTGCTGAGCACTGGCCGTTTTGCGCGGATGTAACGTATATCCTACTTACGTGCTACTTAAAGTCGATACTGTTATTTTTTTTTTAAGGTATGCGCCATGTTTGACGCAACTGCTGCAATCGCAAATCAGTCAAGGTCTACGTTGCGTAGTGCACGCGCGCCTCATAGAGTTGTCAGCAAAACTAAAAGGGCCCAGAGGGCCGATGCCTGCCAGGGCTTTAAGAGCATTTGAGAGAGAAAAAGCAACTCTGAAACGCAAAGAGCAACATAAGGAGTATAGGTCAGTTTTAGTAAAATTCTGGCGCGCCTGTTTGCTCCACCCTAGAGCGCGAGAAGTCAATTGATGATTTCTCTCCTTAGAAATGTATTTTGCTGTTACCACAGAATAAGTTATAGTTACAAGTAGGTACAGTTTCGCTCTCCGAAAGAAAACGTGCTAATATAAACCTATTAACAACACGTGTAATGTTCATAATACGTTGCACGGCTCGGACACGGTAATAATATCATAGAGTTTTGTAACTCGGCCGTATCTTTGAAACAAATGCCTACCTACAGCCGCACGGTACGTAAACATGCGATAGGGCTGCCCGCCTCCAGCATTATATTTACATTTCCCTACTTTGTGATTCCATTTAGTTATGTGATTGTAAATATACTTTATTGAAATTTTAAATGCGTGTCTTGGCAAGTGGGACCCGTTACTGACTGGGGCACATAGGGCTGGTTTACCCTAAAAGAAGATGTTCCCACTTTTGGGAATAAACAAATAAAATACTTTGTGAATTGAATAGGAAGTTTTCAATAAAAATGCTTGTTGTTTTTTGCCAATTAGCTACGGAACCCTAAAAACGGTTTTTAGTGGTATATGTTGTTATAGTAGCAGCAGAAATACTTAGTATGAGAAAATTTCAACTATCTAGTGACAGACAGACGGTCAAATTTATTTTTTCTAGTATTATTCATACTAGAAAATTTTTTGTTTCATCATCATTGCTCTTATTTAGAAACCGTGGCTGGCTAATACTAACACGGTGTCTGGACTGGGCTCTGCAGGTAAGGTCGTACACCATATCGGTGGAGTCAAACAAAGAGCGTGTATACTTTTCAATAATAATATTGATTTCTTATGCATATGACCTGGGCCTCAAGTCTGCTATTACAGACAACTAGATCACTATTCAGATAACTAGATCTGATTTTTTTTAAGACTAATCTAGTAAGCCCAAACTCGATGTGTTTACTAGAAGGCATCCCAGGGTTCCATCAGCCACTTCCCAGTTCTAGCATCAGGTCCTTGTCATCATGAAATCTAATGAGCCCAACCTCGACGGGTTTACTGGTAGGCATTTCAAGGTTGCATTAGGTTCCAACAGGTCTTCGTTATTCGGGCCTCAAGTCTGCTATTACAATAGTGTCAGAATAGTCTATCATTGATGTCATAATTGTCGATTTTCACAAGTTTGGTAATCTACTAACATAATGGCGTCATTATGACTTTGCAATGGTCAACCACTGACACTCCATTGAAAGAAATGGCATAGAATGGTAATCTCGTGCATATTGACAAATGAATATTTCACGTTTGCGGTTATCTGCTAAAACTTTGACAGTTTATTTGATCAGTGTTTTACCATTAGAACGTTATTGTGCAGTTATTGGTTTTAATATGCTCGAAATTATCATTTTACCACAATTCTAATACAAGACCCTTGACCGATCATTGATCGATCATTATGAATTAGCAGACTACAAACTTTTAGCAAAATGACAATGGGATCGTGTAGGAATGACGAATTTATAAAAATAACATACTTGGGGCCCTGATTGCAGCTTATGTTAATGCCAGGCTGATAAAATTGGCATGTCAGTGATGAACCATCTATGTCTGATCAACGACTTATTAAATTCGCACTGAATGAATCCAACATTTGCGAAATCATCACTTTTAGGGATGCGAAAGCCACGGACTGGGACTTGTACAGATGAAAGCTCCAGGAGAGTCTCCAAGACTTCCCTAAAACCATACGCTCCCCTGAAAGTTACTGAATCCATTACAGCCTCTTACGAAGAGAGCTGCCCTTTAAGAACTGTGAGGGATAGAAAAGTGACATGGTGGAACAAAAAGCTCGATGTTTTAAGGGAAGAATCACGTAGGTTGTTGGGGGATGAACTGCTCGCGTCCGTAGGATTTACTTGACTTTTGATCACCCTACACGTGTCCCCTGGGTAGTGCTAAACGAGCAGTAAATACGGTGGTAGGCCATATCATCGGCTGCCGGCTTAAAGGTTACCACCCACCAGATAAAGTCATGCCGCCAAGCGATCCGTCGTGTTCCGGCATGTTATCTGGTGAAGCCGTAAGGTGGAGGATGGGTCTGAACAGTTGTGTTGCGATGTACGCCGGGTATGATGCACCAGTTGCTGTTGTGTCGGAGGTTTGATCATGGAGGGTAGCGGGATCCGAAGCACGGTGCTCCGCTGGCCGACCGCAGATAGTTGGGGGCCCAAGTAGTGTGCCAGCCACACACGAAAGGCTGCCCCGCCAACTGCGAAAAATCCCAGGGTGGCCCCATCGTGCCGGTTGGCGACCGGATGAGAGGACCCGATGGCGATCTCTGGGGGGGTTCGGGCGTCCCCGCAGTCTCCAAATCAACCCTCCATTGGCGCAGCAACTCTGGTTGTGTTGTTGGGTTTGACATCGCATCACCTCGCTCAACTGCCATCTTCCATCAGCCCTATTCACTAAAATTATATACATGAAAGCTAATAAAAGGAAAAGTAAGTGTGTACAGCGGATGCACGTCCTCTCGTTCCATGTGCACCTCTCAAACATACGAGGACTGCACTCCAATCTCGATGCAGTCCACCACCACCTCGAGACTGACAAGCCCCACTTACTTTTCTTGACGGAGACGCAGATCAGATGTCCGTCTGATGCGGCGTATCTCGACTACCCGGGATACTCTTTGGAGCACCATTTCCTGCAGCGTGCCGGGGTCTGTGTATACGTCCGCAATGACATCTGCTGCCAGCGTCTCCGTCACCTTGAAGACCCCAGTTTTTCAAGTTTATGGTTACTGGTGGACACCGGTGTGGACAAAATTGTCTACACCTGTGTTTACCGGTCGCACAGTGGCGACCAGGAGACGACTCGGCTGTTTGGCCACCTCAGTGAGGCCGCCGATGAGGCTCTGCATCGGCACCCTGATGCGCAGTTTGTCGCTCTGGGGGATTTTAACGCCTGCCATCAAGACTGGCTTTTCCCATACCAGAGGACCGACCACGCTGGGAGGGAAACTCGAAACTTTGCAGTGTCGCTGGGCCTCTCCCAGTTGGTAAAGCAAGCGACGAGGGTGCCTGATGTAGTTGGTCATACTGCCAATTGTCTGGACCTACTGCTGACCACCGATCCGGACAGATGTATCGTAACAGTTTCCTCACCACTTGGAACTTCAGATCACTGTCTGGTGAAGTCTGTATCGTCCTTCTCCCCACCTGACCGCGACTCACGTGGCGAACGGCGAATGTGGCGATACAGGTCGGCAGATTGGGATGAGATGCGGCATTTCTTTGCGTCTTATCCTTGGCAGCAGGTCTGCTTCTCTTCTGAAAATCCGTCGAGCTGTGCGGATGCTGTAACCGATGTGATACACCAAGCTATGGAGTATTTTATCCCTTATAGCGATGTACGCATCGGTGGCTCAGCTCACCCGTGGTTCAACGCCGATTGCGTTCAGGCTGAAGAGCGTAAGCATTCGGCGTTTCTCGCCTGGGTTGACGCTCGTGACCGCAAAGCTCCGGATCTGAATTCAAAGAAGAGAGCCTTCAACCATGCTGCCAAGTCCTACAAAAAAGCATTAAAGAAGGCACGCTTCGACCGCATAACCCATATTGGCAAAAAACTCTCTGCACAGCCGTCCGGTAGCAGAGCATTCTGGTCTCTTGCCAAGTCGGTCGAGGCGAACTTCTGTCGGCCCGCTTTGCCTCCGCTGGTAAAGCCTGATGGAACACTGGCTCATACGGCAAGAGAGAAAGCAGGACTCTTTGCATCTCTCTTTGCCCATAATTCTCGTCTTGACACTAGCAATGCTGCTCCACCGACTCTGCCTCATTGTAACTCTTCAATGCAGGAGGTTCACATGAGGAACAGAGAAGTTCTGAGAGAGCTGCGTCGTCTAGACGTGAATAAAGCCAGTGGACCAGATGGCATACCAGCGATTGTTCTAAAGGCTTGTGCGCCCGAGTTGTCTCCTGTATTGACGCGCTTGTATCGCCTCTCATTTAGGACTGGTATAGTGCCCAAGTCCTGGAAGCTTGCCAACGTGCAACCCGTGCCCAAAAAGGGCAGTCGTGCCGATCCTGCCAACTATCGGCCGATTTCGGTAACCTCCATACTCTGCAAGATTATGGAGCGTGTATTGAACTCGCGCCTCATGGCATACCTGGAAGGTAACGATCTCCTCAGTGACCGACAGTACGGGTTTCGCCGCAAGCGGTCTACTGGGGACCTACTGGTTTATGCTACCCACTTGTGGGGCGAGGCCCTCGAGAAGAATGGGGAAGCGATTGCCGTTTCCTTAGATGTCTCGAAGGCCTTCGACAGGGTATGGCACGCTAGCCTATTGAGTAAGCTTCCAGCGTACGGCATTTCCCCTGGTCTGATTAACTGGGTAAAAGACTTCCTGAGTGAACGGTCTCTCCGAGTTGTTGTCGACGGATGCTCATCAGAGCCCATGACGATTAATGCCGGAGTTCCTCAGGGGTCTGTTCTCTCTGCAACTCTCTTCCTGTTGCATATCAACGATCTGCTGGTGCCCGGTATCTATGGGTATGCAGATGATAGCACAGTTGTAGAGAGATACCTGCCCAGTGCTCGGGCTAGTAAGGAGCTAATCCGGTCCGAAAGAGAGGCTATGGTAGAGCGAACGAATATCTCACTTCAGGCAGTCTCCAAGTGGGGTGAAGCCAATCTAGTGGGATTCAACGCCGCCAAAACACAAGCGTGTCTTTTCACTGCCAAAAGGAGCCCGTGCACCTTGGTTCCTACTTTTCGGAATTTATCCCTGGGGTACACCGACCGCCTTCAGCTCTTGGGGGTTGAAATTCCCTCAGACCTTAACTTTGGGCGGTTCATTGAGTCCAAAGCCAAGGTAGCTGCTAGGAAGCTGGGCGTTCTTGCAAAGGTCCGGCGGTACTTCACACCGGGACAGCTTTTAATGTTATACAAAGCACAGGTCCGTTCGTGTGTGGAGTACTGCAGTCACATATGGGCTGGTGCTGCAAAATGCCACCTGGCAGCTTTGGACTCGGTGGAAAGGCGTGCAAAGAGGCTAATTGGTGATCCAGATTTGGTTAAGTCCAACCTTCAAAGCCTTGAGCATAGGCGTAGGGTAGCCAGCCTTTCGGTGTTTTACAGGATGCATTTTGGAGAGTGTGCGCAGGAATTGCATGACTTGATTCCGCCATCGCAATTCTACCATCGGACATCCCGACGTACGGCGAATATTCACCCTTACGTTGTTGAGACCTCTACGGTCCGGACTAAGCGTTTCGCCTCGTCGTTTATACCACGTACGTCGAAGGACTGGAACAGTCTGCCTGCTGCGGTCTTCCCGTCCGATTATAATTTGGGTGTCTTCAAGGCTAGAGTGAATGGGCTCTTAATAAACTAGTGCGCCTCACCATCAAAGATTGCATCGCTACTTACCATCAGGTGGGATCGCAGTCAAGCACTAGTTTATCTTAATAAAAAAAAAAAAAAAAAAAAAAAAAAAGGTTGTTTACTAAGACTAAATCGACTGATGACTGGGATCGGTATCGGAAAGCTTTAACTACCTATAACAAGGATTTCCGAAAGGCGAAAAGACTTTCATGGAGGAAGTTCTGCGAGGAGATTACTAAAGTCCCTCAAGGAGCCAGAATTCACAGTCTTATCCAAATCGCCTACAAATCAACTGGAATTATTAAAGAAACGAGACAGTGCCATATAGACTCTCATTCAAGACGATTAAATCTGCAGGTGATGATGATATCTTATTTTATTTTATTTTATTTTATTTGGGTGGCTTACAGCTGACAATACAAGATAAACGTTAAAATAGATCACGATGAGCCATTTACAAGCCTCCACATATAGTATGGAAGTATTGTGGAAAGTTACAATTATTAGTAATTGTAAGTTTGGCAACAAGATAATAATAGAAGACAATAACGTAATACAATTACAAAACATTGCTTTTGGACATAACAATATTTATGGATGCTAAGCTGCTTGTAAAGAGATCAACTGAGAAGTGTTCTTTGACTAAATTGTTAAACGCTTTTGCTGCGCGAATCAAGTAAGAGTTACTACGGTAGACTGTGCGTGAATGAGGAGCGTGAAGAAGATTTCTAATCCGACGGTGCCGAGGGGGGACATTCAGGGATAGCTGTGACAATCATTCAGGGCAATCTTGATAGATTAGAGCGTACCATTTTGATTAGAAAGCGAATATCAGATATATTTCTGCGAGTTACAAGGGGCAGCAAGTGGAGTCGAGTGCATCTTTCATTGTAACATATATAAGGGATTTTGAACTTGTACCCGTGAATCTCCGTTGTATTCGTACCAACCGGTTGGATTGAACAGTATAATTTGGGTTCCAAATATGACTACCTTATTCAAGGTGACTGCGGACGTAAACAAAGTATTTTTAGGGTTTTCACATTTTTAAACGAACTGGAAATACGGGTAAGGAATTCCAGGGCTTTGGCAGCTTTTTTGGCGATATGATCGATATGACATTCGTAGGAGAGCTTATTGTCGATAAGAATACCGAGATCTCTGGTAGCGTTAGTTCGCGATAACGGCTGATTCTCGATCGAGTAGTATCTTCCCAGCTTTCCTGTAGCAAAGGAAGATTATACTCATCCCTATTTTAATCAAAATCTTCAGAGCAAGCTTTGCCTGGGGATATATACCAGAGAAATGGACTATGGTTAAAGTCTGTTTTATTTCAAAGGCTGGTAAGAAGGACTACTCTCAACCAAAGTCCTTCAGACCAATAAGCCTTACCTCCTTCCTACTCAAGAGAATGGAAAAAGTTATTGACGAATGCATCAGGTATGAACCATTAGGGGATAACCCTCTGCATCCGAAGCAACATGCTTACCAAAAAGGAAAATCTACAGAAACTGCTCTGTTAGAACTAACAGACAGGACCGAAAGGGCTTTGGAAGATAAACAGATAGCCCTATGTGCTTTCCTTGATATTGAAGGAGCTTTCGACAACGTCACCATAGACGCCCTCTCCAGGGGAATGAAGGCGAAAGGGATGGACGAAACAACTACTCGCTGGATCGAATTCATGCTCCTCAACAGAACTATCAGTGTTACCTTACACGGAACTACAAAGAGCTTCAAAACAACTAAAGGGTGCCCACAAGGTGGCATTTTATCGCCACTTCTATGGCTATTCGTTGTTGACCAATTGCTGGTTGAAGCCACTAAAAGAGACTTAGATGCATACATAGCTATGCTGACGATGTGGTGGCTTGTGTTGTCGGCCCCTGTCTCAGCACGGTATCATCTATACTTCAAAGATCTCTAAACATGCACAGAAAACAATTTATCGGTTAACCCGAGTAAAACAACAATAGTCCCGTTTACTAGGAAGCGAAAGTTGGACAAACTTGTAACACCCACTGTAAATGGGGACTCTCATACCTTTCTCCAGCGAAGTCAAGTACCAGGGCGTAACTATCGACCAGAGACTGACCTGGAACACTCACATTAACAATGTGATCCAAAAGGCTAAAATAGCTTTAGGAATATGCTGTAGCTTAGCAGGCCGATAATAACACATGCCTGCGTAGTATGGTGGAGGAAAACAACTCAAGTGACAGTCATTAACAAACTTAATGGTTTGCAGACTTGCATGCCTCATATCAACAGGGGCCATGTCCACAACCCCAGGAGCTGCTCTAAATGCCCTGCTTAACCTACCGCCACTTTTTTTTTTTTTTTTTCTATGGGAAAAATCATCTTATGACAACCCCCGCTCTTGGGCGGAGCGGGAGATAGTGTCAGACTCTTACTGACTAAAAAACCCATCCCGTTCCTTCAAGCCTTCATACCGGGGCTCGAGCGCCCTTTCGGATAACCCTGGCCCCAGTAGGCTTCGACCCGGCTGGGCCCCTGCTGTTGCTGACAACTTCTTGAGGCGCGCGGGAACAGCGCGCACCGTCGACGACTTGGGCTTGGTCCGGACCAAGCCCAAGTCGTCCGGACATTAACTGTCCGGACAGTTACCGGACGGCCGGACAGCGAGCTACCCATTGCTCACTGTCCGCAAGCCCGCGCCTACGGTGACCGGAAATCGGGATCGGAATCCCGGCGGCGGCGAGAGCGCCGTTGCCTGATGCGGTCGGCCTCCTCCTTAGCGAGCATTACTGCTTCGCAGAAGTCGGCGACCGCCTGCCACTCCTCCTCGCTCCGGACCATGGCCTCGACCAAGGCCCGGCGCGAGAGGTCTCCGCCGCCGATCACCCCCACGAGGGCACGGCGATGCTCCGCCCAAGCAGGGCACACCGCGATTGTGTGCTCCACCGTGGCCTCCGGGCGTTCCGCACAGTGGCGACACCCGGGCGTCACTTCCGCTTTAATTCGGAACAGGAACCTCCCGAACTTGCCATTTCCGGTGAGGACCTGTGTCATGCGGAAGGTAAGGACGCCGTGAGGTCTTTCCAGCCACGCCTCACAGAGGGGACTTATCGCCATAATTGTGGCGTGCCCAACCTACCGCCACTTTATCTATTCATTGCGAAGGAGGCGAAAGCGAGCATGTATAGAACAAACAGCACTGGCAAAGTAAACTGGCGCTCTCAAGTACTGAGATCGCTACACGAATCAGTACTTGAACACGATCAATTAGCTATGACAACAGACGTCATGCTTCCACAGTGTAACTTTACAAGGAATTACACAGTGGAACTGCCGAGCAGAGAGGATTGGTCAAGCAACCTCATCACTAGCATGGCCGAAAGCCTGATCTGGTTTACAGACGTGTCCAAAATGGATGAGAATGTAGGATGGATATTTGGCATCAGCCCGAAAATCAGCAAAAGCTTGAATCTGGGTAAACATGCCACCATATTCCAAGCGGATGTTTACACCATTATAGAATGTGCGGAGACCAAACGTCAACGAAACTACATATATCAATTAATTATGATTTACTCAGATAGCCAGGCAGCTCTTAACGCCTTGAACTCGAATACCATAAATTCGAAACTGGTAAAAGACTGCGTTATCAAACTGAATGACCTGGGGCAAAAGAATAAAGTTATTCTGAGATGGATACCAGGTCATTCTGGAATCAATGGCAACGAAAAAGCCGATGAACTTGCAAGTACTGGGGCTCAAGATTATCAGATAGAACCAGAACCCTTCTGTGGTATCTCAAAGAATCAGGCCATGCAGACCCCTTAGGGCAACCTATTTAGCGATTCAAAAAAGCACTGGTAGGTACAACCAGCCCCCCTAGCCAAGTTGCAACCGTATCGTGTCGAATTCCGTTCTCCAATCGGTAACGCTTCGGTGTCAGCAATTTTAGAAAACGATAAGTGGGTAGCCATGTTGACGCACCTGCGTCGGCCGCTCGTTCTACAATGTAGTGTTTGTTTATCAAAAGATGTAGCGTTAAACGTTGTAGAAATCCATTCTATCATTTTGAACGATGTGAACTTGGCTACGAATTTTCTATTCGTTTGTTCCGACCACGCGACGTTTACGTTGAGATGACGTCATTCCTATACGTTTCATCACTTTTCTATAGCGTTAACGATTGCAGAATAACAACTTGGCTAAGCGTGCAGGACTCTTACACGCCAAATCTCATATAGACTCTACTACAAAAACGAACTGCCGAGCTTCTTGAGCTTAGCAGGACGAACATCTGTGCGAAAGCCCGCGCCTTAACCGGCTACTGCAAACTAAACAGGCACCAATTTCACATGAAACTGAGTGACACTGATGTTTTCCGGTACTGTAATCAGGGGAGGGAGACGCCTAAGCACCTTTTGTGTGAATGCGGGCCCCTTATCCACAAACGTAGTGTCCATCTGGGCCGACACATTATTCGCCCGGAGGAGATTAAAACTCTAAAAGCTAAGAGTATTCTAGATTTCCTGGAAACCTCCGGGTTAAAAGAGTTACTCTAACAAGGTGGCGAGTCACAATAGATCTTTTAGGTCGCAGTGACTACCTACATCCCGTACACTACGGGAGATGCATAGCCCCTTATCTTCAAAATAATAATAACAAATTTTCTGCTTTCAGATTTATTCCTAAACCTGTGCTATAAGACCTTGCTTTGTACCAAATTTCAGGATTCTGGGTCAACGGGAAGTACCCTATGAATTTTGATTCCTTTGAGAGTATCGAAATGTACGTGTTTTTGCGACATAAACGACCATATCTTTTTATTCGTTAACATAGAAGTTTCATTTTTTCACAGCTTTAAGGAACAGCCAACCTGAATTTATGGTCATAATTTCAATTTTAATACCTCTTTGCGTTCCCGAGATAAAGAGTCTTGACAGACAGACAGGTAGATAAATAGACAGACAGACGGACAGGCAGACGGACAACAAAATGATCCTATAAGGGTTCCATTTTTTCCTTTTGAGGTACGAAACCCTAAAAAGCTGTGAACATTGTTTAGAAAGACATTCTGTAGTTTATTTAATATCAGCATTGCACGCTAGTCATTAGTATTATTAGATTTGATCGTTTTAATCCCGTGGAGGGTTGATCCGGTACATGAAATACTATCGATTTGTAAATTTAAAATTAAAAAATAAAGTACCTTTTTTTAAAACTCGTATTAATTTACGCATGTTCGAAATTAATTTCTTAAAGAAGACGTCAGCAGAGCGTGTTCAATGACCTGTAGGTAGTAGTCGGCGTTGCGTACTAATTACCTATAGGTCATTGAACCCGCTATTAAAAAAAAGGTACTTTATTTTTTAATTTTATCTTTACAAATCGATAGTGTTTCATGTACCGGATCGACCATCCACGGGATTAAAACGATCAAAATTTAACGGGGTAGGTATATATAAGTCACTAGCTTTTGCCAGCGGCTTCGCCCGCGCACGTAAATATAGCCTATGTCACTCAGGAATCGCAGGCTTTCTATCGGTAAAAGAATTTTAGAAATCGGACAAAAAAACAAACTTTACTTCTTTATTATACTTGGGTCCATTAAATTTATAGACGACTACTACAATAACGACTGTTTGAGAATATTTTAAACCTCCTTATAAAATTGAATATAAATATATTTTTGTAAATTAATATAAATCGATTTGAAAAAAATACCGATTATATAACATCCTCAAACACGCGTATTGGATACCTCTTTCTAGTAACTTCGTAAGGGCCTACGCACACTTAAGACAAGACGTCTTAGACAAAACTATTTTGTCTACGTCACTGGGTGCTAGGGCTGTTGATAATAACGATATTATCGCAGTACTCAAACAGCTGAACATAACATGTATTTTAAACATCTTGAGAAATTAAAATTGGTACGCATAAATGTTTTATTAAAATTGAAGAATAATATAATTACTGAGAACGCTACATTTTCATACATTTTTAATTTTTTTTTATCACCATTTCAGCCGATACATGCCCACTTTTGGAAGTAGGCCTCCCCCAAGCATCCCCACAACAAACGTTCCTGTGCGTCCCGCTTCCATCGGTTTCCCGCAACCTTCACCAGGTCATCGGTCCACCTTGTAGGAGGCCTTCCAACGCTGCGTCTTCCGGTACGCGGTCGCACTCCAGAACCTTTCAGCCCCAACGGCCATCTGTTCTGCGAGCAATGTACCCTGCCCATTGCCAGTTAAGTTTAGCAATTCTTCTTGCTATGTCGGCAAAATTAGTTCTCCTACGGATATCTTCATTTTTTATTCGATCACTTAAGAAAACCCCGAGCATAGTCCTTTCCATTGCTCTTTGTGTGATTTCAAGCTTTCTGATGAGGCCCATTGTAACGCTGGTCATAGACTTTTATCTTGAGACACTGGTTTATTGGACGAGACGAAACCGCGCAGCCTCCCGAACGCTTCCCAGCCGAGTTGAATTCGATGGTTGACCTCTTTCTCGAAGTTAGACCTACCCAACTGGACTGTCTGTCCGAGGTAGACGTAATCGTCCACAACTTTGAGTGTAGTCTCCGACCTTGATAGGAGTGGGCGCTACATGGTTGTTAATCATGATTTTGGTTTTATCGATGTTCATTTTAAGACCCACTCTTTCGAAAGCTCTACTGAGGTCATTGAGCATTGTGCTGAGCTCCTCCATAGTCTCGACTATGGCGTCGGCAAACCGAAGGTGAGTGATGTACTCGCCATTGACATTAATGCCTAGTCCACTCCAGAACCTTGAAGACATCCTCCATTTAATTATGCATTCTTTAATTGTCAATTTTTAATCTAATCTTTTTTTTTTAATCTAATCTTTTGCTCGTGTAATACAAAACTTACCATTATGTTTTGTTCCTAATTCCAGGAAATAAGGGTGTCTGTAGGTAGTCTTTGATTTATAATCAAAGTAGGCAGTCTGTATTTGACGAGCGCGTAGCATCTGTGTCGCCAGGAACCACATAGTATTCACTCCACTTTCGTTTTGTTTCTATTTTATTCCTTTCTAATTTATAATTATAAACTTTATAAATTTAAGTAAGCTCTTTTTCTGGAAGCCAAAATTATTTTTACGTAATATTTGTATATATTTGTCTTAGACCAAGATAGCGGCTAGTTGCCGAGCCGGTGCAGCGATGTGTGTCTCGATTTATGCGTCATCAAATCAACCGTCGCATCGCGCGATGCACTATGTTTCCCGCGATATATTTTGTTAAAATATTGTGGGTATAGTGAGAAAATTGGTTTTGTAACTACCATGGCACATTTTATAAAATATTTAGTTACGTACCTATATAACAATATTATCACATAAATACATTAATATCAATATTTATTTTAAGTATGGGTTATATTTATATAGATTATATTTATTTGTTTAAGTATACTATAATTACCACCATCCGTGCGTCACTGCGGGGTGCCAGCTAAAAATCAGCGTTGGGTGTTTGACGCCCAGCAATAGCTGAGTTGGTGACCCTTTCGGTTCAGGCACAGTCACTGCAACTGTATTGTATGTCTGTACTCTTTTTTATTATTATTTATGTTGTTGTGTATTGTGTTGCTTGCGCCGAATAAATGCTATTCTATTCTATTCTATTAATTGCGGCGTGAATAGTTTCGGAGAGATGAAGTGTCTCTGCCTCACACCTCGCTGCAGAAGGATAGGTTTCGAGGTCTGGTCCTGGAGTCGGACTGACATGGTGGCGTTTTCGTACAAACACTTCAGCACTTCGATGTACCGACAGTCAATTTGGCACCTTTGCAGAAACTGCAGCACAGCCCATTGATGAGATTTTAAGTCGACTTACGATGAGCGCAGGCCCTAAAGCTTCGTGTTTATCCGGCAATGCTCGGTACGCGATAATAGGTCTTGCTCGCACGTTAGCATTGTTCTTGAGCACAGGCGGTGACAAAAGTTTTCGTCGGTTGTTATTAAAATCATTTATTGTTAAGTTTCATGTGTAGTGTTAAAGGGCCTATTACACTACGCGTTATTCAGCACACGATATTCAGACTCGACTTTGTTTTCTTTCCGAGTAAGACAGTCTAACCCTTTTTACACTACGCGATACGTCGAACCATAGAGTCCCCCTCCTCCGGACCTCTGAGCAGTTCAGACGTGTTTCTAAGAGACCTTATATTAATTTTATTATAATTTAATTCAAGAATTTCAAAAAGCAAAAATAATAAATCAGTATACAAAAATAGGAGTGCATAAACATATGAGAGGTCGGCATAAACATATGAGAGATCGTCGGACGTCTCGGCAACGGTCGTCATCGCTGCGCGTGAGTCACAAATACAATTTTTAGTTACTGTTGGTGACCCCGCCCCCGTGCGTAAACCACTACAACTTAATTAATGAACTCTACACTTACAAGGTCATTGGGCGTTTAATTCTGACCTACGCAGACAGAGATAGATATATTTGCGTGAGCTGGATGGACAGAGGTCAAGTTATATTGGACGAAAAGCAGTTTTCTTCGGATCTGTCGATAACGCCCACTCATACCTGAGCCACCACTGCTTATTAGAATATCGACGTGTTTTTTATCTCTTCGCAACATTTGAGCGCCTGGTATTTTTGGAAAATAAATATACTCTCTCCGTAAATATGCCGCTTCCGCGCTCGCCACCACCGCCTACTCCAAAAGTCCAGCCATCGTCAACGCCGCTCTTCAGCACAACGCAGCCTGCTAATCTTACACCTCATAGCTCATCTGAACTGATTCTAAATGTCCTGGATACGGATAATAATATTTCTCAAGCCACATCCTCCCGTAATGTGAAGCGACGCTATGAGGGTGATGAGGAATGTGACCTATCTGCGACTATGTTGGAACTAAAAGAAATGTTTCAAGAGTTCAAGCAACAGCAAGACGATAAGTACAATAAGCTGTACTCTATGGTGAACGAGATTCGAGTCACTGTTGATGTCCTGGCTGCCAACTTCAACGAAATAACTTCGCGTGTTGAGTTATTGGAAACCGAACGTATGGATAACTTGTCCTACATCCACAAGTTGGAGGTAAAACTTGAAAATTTTGAGCAGAGTTCCAGGTCCACCTGTTTAGAGATACGCAATATCCCAGTGGTTAAATCTGAGACAAAGACGTCTTTATTGAAAACCGTGACTGATACGGGAAATCTCATAAACCTGCCGATTAAACCTCATGAAATTAAAGACGTGTTCCGTGTTCAAACAAAAGATCCGGCCAACAAAACTATTATTGTTGATTTTACGTCGGTGCTTCGTAAGAACGAATTTTTGGAAAACTTCCGTAAGCACAACAGAAACTCTTTTAATTTGACTACGGAGCACCTTAAAATCAGTGGCCCTACCAAACCAATTTTTGTTTCTGAAAATCTGATACCCAGGAAAAAGAGACTATACTTCCTGGCACGTGAAGCGGCCAGAAGCAATGACTACAAATTCTGCTGGATTAAACATGGCAAAATCTTCGTCCGTGAGAAAGAAGGATGCAAACACTTCGAAATTAAGACTGATGCTGACCTTTCCACCATTCTGAAGTCCGCATGACTATTTCCAATCTCGTTTTATCTGGCCAATTTACCTATCTTGCCATTTATTGTTTATTGTCTTTTTCGGTTTTATATATTTTTGGGTTATTTTTATTGCTTGTATTTCTTTTTATTAGTAGTACTTCATACCATAATTTTAAGTAACATTCAAATGTACACTATTTCATTACACGACACACAATTCACCTACTACACTCTAAAATTAACACTACAGTACACATACCGCAAGTTTTACAATTATACGACACATAGTCTCGCTCTTCACTCTTATACAAAATTTCCTTATCTTGAATCAATTTCATGTGTTATTAAGTTGGTTCAAAATTTTAAATCGATGCCCAACACAGGTAGCCTAAGGCTGACCCTACAAAGAATTTCCTTTTTATTTTTACAAAGCCTTTATGGATGATCTATACATAATTAATTCTGAGATTGAAAAACTTTCCGTCTCGGAATGCTTTGTCTGCTCGCCGGAGTCTAGTGCTAAATATTTGAGAAAACCTAAATGTACGCTTAAAATCTTACATGTCAATATTCGAAGCATCAACTGTAACTTTGACAAGCTATCATTGTTATTAGGCAGACTGAGTTATACACTGGATGTTATTTTGTTGTCTGAATGTTGGCTGAGCAAATGTCCAAATATTCCCACTCTATCAGGCTACAATACTTGTGCCACATCTTTTACAAACCAAAATGACGGAGTAGTTGCCTACGTCAGAAAGGATTTAGAATACTCGTTTGAGACTCCCTCGGTCAATGACGCAAACTGTTTGATACTGAAATTCTCTGACAAGGTTGCTATTGTTGCGATATATAGATCACCTTCTATTAAAGACCTCAATCCATTTTTCAGCAGTTTAGATGTGTTGCTTCACCACTTAGGAAAATTCAAAACTATCTCACTAATTGGAGATTTAAATATTAACATTGCTCCTACAACTCTAGACCCAAATTGTGATGAATATTTAAACATTACTGCATCTCATGCTATGCTTCCCGCACATTCTTTTCCCACCAGGCTTGCAAATTGTCTAGACCATGTATTGTTGAAATCGACTCACATTGCCACAACCTTGGTGCTGGAGTGCGACATAACTGATCATTCTCCTGTTGTCTTGTTTTGTAATCCAGATATCACAATGAGTACACGCAAACTTCCAGTTACAAAAATTAATATAGCTGAGGTGAAGTCTGACATCGAAAAAGCAGATTTCACTGATATATTAAAATCTGGTAACCCAAATTTTGCTGCTGAAACTATCGTATCACTTATATCCTCTTCAGTAAATCTCCATACAAGTTCTTTGGTAATTCCTAGTAGAAGGCGCATCATCAAGCCTTGGATTACTCCTGGCCTTCTCAGATGTATTCGACAAAAAGATAAATTACAAAAAACCTTCAAGAAACACCCAGAAAACGAAACTCATAAAATTATTTATCTTCGCTATCGAAACTTCTGCAATAACTTACTTAAGAAGCTCAAACGGGTATATGAAAGATCAGAATTTGAGAGGGCCGGAAGGAACCCAAGGGTAAACTGGAAAATCATCAAGGAAATAACCCACACAGCCAAGGATAAAACTTCTTCTTCAGAGTTACTGAAATGTGAAGACGATCCTGTTCTCGCTGTCAATAAAATAAACCACTACTTTGCGAATGTGGGCAGTACTCTCGCATCCAAGTTTTCAAATTCTATCTTACAAAATAGCTGCTCAGACACTGACATTTCGGCCCAGATAGCGAGTTCCTCCATGACAACCCCGTTGGAATCAATGGTCATGTACGATGTTGATGACGCTGAACTTGAAAGTATTATTATGAACCTCAAAGATGAATGCGCTGTCGGTTATGACGGAATCCCATCCACAGTTATTAAAGCCACAAAAGATACAATTGTCCCTCCCCTTGTCCACATTTTTAATATCTCTCTATCCTCTGGTGTTTTTCCGGATGTTTTTAAAACTGCTATAGTCCATCCAATTTACAAGGGAGGAGACAAGGACCTTGTTACTAATTACAGACCTATATCCGTTCTTTCAACCATCTCAAAAATTTTTGAGAAAGTTATCAACGCGAGGCTTGTAAAATTCTTGGCTAAATTCAACATCTTAGCAGAAAACCAATATGGTTTTAGAGCAGGAAAATCAACAGAGGACGCTACCCTGGAGCTCACAAATACAATAGTTGCACACCTTAACAATAAGCAGAAGACTCTTGGTGTCTTCCTGGACCTCTCCAAGGCGTTCGACACTGTATCTGTCACAAAGTTGATTGAAAAGTTAGAACAGATAGGCATTCGTGGAATTGCTCTCGAAATCTTTCGTAGCTATCTATCGGAGCGTAAACAGGTTGTCAGGGTTGGATCATTTGTGAGTGACGAAGAAAATTTGTTTTATGGGGTCCCACAAGGCAGTGTCTTAGGGCCAACCCTCTTCCTCATATATGTAAATGAGCTGTGTCAGTTGTCTCTTCCGAACACAAAAATTATTACATATGCGGATGACACAGCTCTTATAATCCACGGTATGGATTGGTCTGAGACTCGTGAGAGGGCAGAATTAGCACTGAGGATTGTTATGAGGTGATTATCCACGAATCTCCTCACGCTCAATATCTCCAAGACTAAGTTCATCCCCTTCACCCCGAGTGTTCTCAGTCAACCGCCTTTGTCTTTTGACATCAAGACTCACGTGTGTACTAACCCAGTGAAGCCCGGTGGAAACTGTAGCTGTGCTCAAATAGAACGGTCTGATAGCATAAAATACCTTGGTGTAATATTGGATAATCTTATGACATGGAAAAAGCAGATTAACTCACTTGTGGTTCGAGTCAGAAGACTGATCTACATATTCAGAAAACTTCGAGCGGCTGCTGATTTCCAATGCCTTAGAATGGTTTACTTCGCCCTTGCTCAATCAGTTCTCGGTTATTGCATAACCACGTGGGGGGGAACGCACAAGACAACCATGCTGCGACTAGAGAGGGCTCAGAGAGCAGTCTTAAAAGTACTTGCTAAGAAACCTGTGAGATTCCCTACTGCAGACCTATATGCACTTTGTGAGGTCCTCTCAGTGAGACAGTTATTCGTGCTGCAAACAGTCCTCAGGAAGCACCTACTTCTTGCTTATGACACTCAATCCCTCACCAAGACGCGTCGTGCCGACAAAGTCTGTAGGACTGAACGCTGTAGGTTAGCGTTAGTCAGCCGTCACTTCACTCACATCAGCTCAAAACTCTACAATGCCATAAATATTAAAATTAAAATTTATCCTATGACCAGAAATATGCTGAAGAGGAAACTGATCGACTGGCTTAAGTGCTTGACCTATGACGAGACTGAGCAACTTATTGTGTCATAAACGCGGTGAAAACACACACATACACACCATCACCATCACACATACACACACAAATACACACCCCATCCTCATCCCCACCTCCACTCTACATATATACGACCCAGTATCCACGTAGTGTATATTAATTTGGTATCATAATTTGCCTTATTTAATTTATATTTTCACTTCTTTTAATGATAATCTGGAACAATGTCTATGAATATATTATGTCTAATTGGGCGTTGATAGCTGCGCTACAGTATTTTACTTTTGTCGCTATCTTCGTTTTTTCTGTAACCTGTAAACTTATGTTGTTCCAAAATAAACTTTATTATTTATTTATTATTTATAGACGGCCCTTTAGTTGGTTTCTTTGATTCATTAGTAACGAATTAAACTGTGGAAATAAAGACGCAGACGTAATGCCTGCGCGGACGCCACTGCGCAGGCATTACGTCAAGCCGCACATCGCTAGTCTATGCCGTTCCGAATAATATATAAATAAATAAAACGAATAAAGCTACAGGTTAGTGTTGTCTACTGACTTTTTGTAAATTACCCGATATTTTTTTCTTAACTATAACTTAAAAAATATAAAGCTGAGTGATTCAACTACCTACAGTTCTCGTCACGTAAAAAGAACGCTGGAATAATCTGAGGGGCTCTCCCGCATAGGTACGTTTGGCTTAGCGTAAATTGGAGAGACCACTCCACTGCCTTCCAGCGTTCTTCTTACATGACGCGATTTGTACGCAAGCCGCATAAAAAATAGTTACTCATACTTACATTTAATATTTTAACTACAGTATGTAAATACTTAATTAATTTTGTCTATATTTCAGGTGAGAGTCCGCGGAGGAAAACAACTCAAGTGACAGTCATTAACAAACTTAATGGTTTGCAGAGACTTGCATGCCTCATATCAACAGGGGCCATGTCCACAACCCCAGGAACTGCTCTAAATGCCCTGCTTAACCTACTGCTACTTCATCTATTCATTGCGAAGGAGGCAAAGGCAAACATGTACAGAACAAACAGCACTGGCAAAGCAAACTGGCGCTCTCAAGCACTGAGATCGCTACACGAATCAGTACTTGAACACGATCAACTAGTTATGACAACAGACGTCATGCTTCCACTGTATAATTTCACAAGGAATTACACAGTTGAACTGCCGAGCAGAGAGGATTGGTCAAACAACCTTATCACTTGCAAGGCTGGAAGCCTGATCTGATTTGCAGACAGGTCCAAAATAGGTGAGAATGTAGGATGTGGAATATTTGGCATTACCCCGAAATTCAGCAAAAGCTTGAATCTGGGTAAACATGCCACCATATTCCAAGCGGAGGTATACGCCATTATAGAATGTGCGAAGGCCAACCGTCAGCGAAACTACATAAATCAATTAATTCTGATTTACTCAGATAGCCAAGCAGCTCTTAACGCCCTGAACTCGAATACTTTAAATTCGAAGCTGATAAAAGACTGCGTTAACAAACTGAATGACCTGGGGCAAAGGAATAAAGTTATTAGAATCTAATAAAGAAGAAAAAAATAAATTTGGTAGAATCAGGCCATACAGACCCTTAAGGGCAACTTATTTACAACCAGGTCTGCTACACGCCAAATCTCTTATAGAAGGCTACTCACAAAAACGAACTGCCGAGCTTCTTGAGCTTAGCAGGACGAACATCTGTGCCCGCGCCTTAACCGGCCACTGCAAACTAAACAGGCACCAATTTCACATGAAACTGAGTGACACTGATGTTTGCCGGTACTGCAATCAGGAGAAGGAGACGCCTAAGCACCTTTTGTGTGAATGCGGGCCCCTTATCCACAAACGCAGTGTCCATCTGGGCCGACACATTATTCGCCCGGAGGAGATTAAAACTCTAAAAGCTAGAAGTATTCTAAATTTCTTGTAAGCCTCCGGACTAAAAGAGTTACTCTAACAAGGTGGCGAGTCACAATAGATCTTTTAGGTCGCAGTGACTACATCCCCTACACTATGGGTGATGCATAGCCCGTTATCTTCTAAATATTAATAAATAAGTAGGTACTTATGCAAAATGCAGAATTAGTTTTTTTTTTTTTTTAATATAACGTTTATTTGCAAGTTATTAAATTTCATTTGCCTACTTTGCTAAACATTTAATTTGTAAGTGGGGTACCTACATAATATCAATTGAATGCCAGAGAAAAATCTAATGTATGTATCTACCTACATTAATTTTCCTATTTTTGAAGACTATTTAGTACTTATATTAGCATTTTATTATTATAAAACAATGTTAGGTATTGTTTAAAATAAATAAAATTATGTTTATATGTTTACCTAGTTTCTTATCTGACGTATCCAATCATGGGTAACTTTTATTAATTTGCAACACTAAAGCGACGGTGTCGCTACCACTCAGTTCACAGATAAGTTGGTGGGTCTGTAGGTACTATTTAATGTACTTTTATTTTTGATGTACGTTGCTGCGCATCGTGATAATGGTAAAAGCGCTATGTGGCCCAAGAAAAAAAAAGGTTGAATATGACTGATTTAGAGCTAAATCCGGGTACCGATGAACAAATGAGGTTTTGTTTTCCAAGACATTTTCAAACCACATTTTGAGAGAGCGGTCTTGTGTGGTACCTAACGCAAATATGAAATTATAATGGTCACATACTAAGTTGTTAGTAACCTTTATATCTATTTATAAAAAGTGCTGATTGCAAATGTTGTGTAGTGTTGGGTGGCCTTTACTGCCTGACCTTTTAAAAAAAATATTTTAAAGCGTATAAAAAAAATCGAATTATCTAGTCTGAAACTTATTTAGACTCATTTTATAATTTTAAACACCTGTTCTTCTGCAGAGATGTTCCTTTTCTTCAACATCTATGTCGGCGGAGGGGCTCGTAAAAACGCGAAATGAATCTCGTTATTTATTCTCAACGAAATCATTTCATAAAACATCGCCACATCCGCTTTTTTGAAAGTATTTATCTGAACTAGCAACTTGAAATTCCGGGAGATACGTCGTTATTTTTAATTGTTTCCAAAATTATATTTAGAATCCTAATTTCTGTCTGACTCACACTTAAGTCAGAGAGGTAGGAACCGTAAGAGAGTACCTTATTGAATTGAATACGAAGACACAGAGTTTGTAACCAACGGACGCCCAAGACGCTACCAAAAATATAATATTTAAAATGTAACACGAAGTGAATAAACTCATCAGTAGGTATGACTGATTGTCACTGAGGCAGGCGGTGAGCAAGTATTTCAACTTTAAAATAATTTTCATGAAGTAAAATCAAGCGATCATCCAATGACTTCTCCCGCTCTAGGGTGGAGTAGGATACACTTGTACTAATACTTCACCTATGTCCTTCAGTTGCCTTTTACGTTCTTTTCCACTCCTGTCTTTCGTACCGGGGCCGAATCTTACTTTCAGGGCTTTGCTGACAACTCTTTGAGGCGCACGTGGAACAATACGCGACGTCGAAGCCTTGGGCTCAGTCCGGACGGTTACCGGACGATTGGACGGCGAGCTATCTATTGCTCGCCGTTCGCAAGAAAAAAATGGAGGGTAGAGGTAGGAGCGTAAAAAATAGTCTAAGTCCAATTTTCAAATCTACTGAATCTACATGAAAAATTTTGTAAGAATCGGTCGAACCGTTCCGGAAAAACCGGCCAAGTGCGAGTCGGACTCGCCCACGGAGGGTTCCGTAGCAGCAAGTAACATAATATAAAAGTTCTTGTAGTTCGTTGTAACTTTGATCGATGTCTTAATAATAGTGTATTTTTTTAGATTTAGGACGTATTAAAAAAAAACTACTTACTAGATCTCGTTCAAACTAATTTTCGTTGGTAGTTTGCATGATAATTTACATCACATATTTTTTTTATCATTCTCTTATTTTAGAAGTTACAGGGGGGACACACACATTTTACCACTTTGGAAGTGTCTCTCGCGTAAACTATTCAATTTAAAAAAATAAATGATCTTAGAAACTTCAATATCATTTTTGAAGACTTATCCATAGATACCCCACACGTATGGGTTTGATGAAAAAAAAATTTTTGAGTTTCAGTTCTAAGTATGCGGACCCCCAAAATTTATTGCTTTTTTTCTATTTTTGTGTGAAAATCTTAATGCGGTTTACAGAATACATCTACTTACTAAGTTTCAACAGTATAGCTCTCATAGTTTCGGAAAAAAGTGGCTGTGACATACGGACGGACAGACAGACAGTGAGACAGACATGACGAATCTATAAGGGTTCCGTTTTTTGCCATTTGGCTACGGAACCCTAAAAATGGGGGTTAGGAGTAGGAGGGTTATAAATCGTTTATGTCATTTTTAACCGACTTCTAAAAAAGGAGGAGGTTCTCAATTCGGATGTTTGTATTTTTTTTTTTATGTATGTTCGGGCATAACTTCGTCGCTTGCCAACCGATTTGAAAAATTCTTTTTTTGTTGGAAAGGGTATACTTCCCAAATGGTCCCATAGTCACCAAATTGGGATCTGATGATGGAATCTTGGCTAAGTCGAGGGAACTCCTCAAATATTATAGGCAACTATATAGTCATTTTGATATTTTCATCAAGGTATTAAGCATTTACAGTCAAAAAGTGACATTTGATGAAGTGGAACTGGTTAAGAAGACCAGAAATTGCCAACGGAACTTCATACTTAAACTAATATCACAATGAACATAGTTAAGTGACTATGACAATACAAATAAATGAATAGTTATGTTGAAAATGGTATCATCGAAGTAACCTGATGATAGTGATGGAGCTGGAAGATAGGCACCGGAACTCCGTAATTAATCAATGTATCCTACCCGTGTTTGGGCTTATTAGAAATGTCATGAGATGCACTTTGGCTATAAGGTACTATCAAAGTGATCTGATGATGGAGCCGGAAGGTGGAAGGTAGACACGGGAACTTCATATGAAAATGTTGTATTCTAGCAGGGTTTGAGTCAATTGGAATTGACATGAGAAAAAAGTACTCTGGCTGTAAGTGTGTTGCAACTAAAAAGTATGAAATAAAAAAACTTTTTGTAAAAAAAATATAACCGACTTCACTAAAAAAACACTAAAACGATCAAAATAATTTTAATTTCGGAAGTCGGTGTTAAATAAGGAACAAACAATAACGAAAAACACCGACTTCCGACGGTGTGACGGCGATTGATCGCTTGCCTAAGCGGACGTGTCTTTTGTTTTGCTTATAATGTGTTATAATTAAATAATTACCTTTAAAAGTATTATTGAAATTACATAATATGCAGTGTCACGAGTTTATATTTGTAGAAAGTGTTTTTGTTCATTATATTATCAATGGACTAATTCTTAGATTACTCTGTAGATTAGTGATATTGTGATTGGATATGGCTAGTTCAGCTTCTAGCCCGTTTGGCCGTAGCCAATTGCTGCGGCGTAGTCCCCCGCCGACACCAACGGAACGAGCTCAGCCCTCAACCCCAACTCCCCCAGCACCCTTAGAACATGAGATACCCTCTGAAGTGCTACCCACGTCGGAGATTCAAAAGTGGATGAACACAATCGAGACCATCTTAGGTGAGGTGTGTAGTATAGTAGCGGAGGGAAAAATGAACTCGGAACAGAAGATCCGTGTGACTGGTTTATGCCGTAAGGTGACTAATGGGACATCCCAGATGGCTGTCCTGTATCAGGCCTTGACGCATAAAACTATCCAGGCGTTCTCCACAATTGAGCATCTAAAAAATCAGCAAGGTGTTGCGAATTCACTTCAGCAATTCAAAGAGGTCGTAGAAAGCAAAATGAAGCCCGCAGAAAATACTTCCTTCGCGAATATTGTCAAGAAAGGTACTGACAACTACATCCGCCCTGCAAATTTAAGCTCTGTTGCTATTTATCCGAGCGATAAATCTAAAACCAGCGACGACACTAAGTCCCTAGTCCAGAAAATCATCTCTCCCGAAGAACTTAAACTTCATGTTCGCGGCGTTAGAAAAGTGCGAAATGGAGGAGTCATCATCAGCACGGACAAGAAAGCAGATATAGAGAAACTACGAAAATCGGAGAAACTAGTTTCCTCAGGCCTAACCGTTGAAGAAACAAGTAAACGCCGTCCTAGAATTGCAGTTGTTGGTGTCCCCGTATCCCTAACTGAACAGGAGGTATTTGATTGTATTTTCGAGCAAAACCTTTCGGAGAAAATGCCAAACACAACCCGTGAGTCCCTCTTGGCTACAATAAAATTAAGCCACAAATCAGGTAAGAAAAGAGTACCTGCAATTATATTCTAGAGTTACCAGCGAATATCAGGAGAATACTTATTGACCAAGGGCGAATTTTCATCAATTGGACGTCTTGCCCCGTGAGAGACTTCACGATAGTGACCAGGTGTTTTAATTGTCAGCAATTCGGACATGCAGCTAAGTATTGCCGAGAAACTAGCACGACTTGTAATCACTGCGGAGAGACAGGTCATTCCTTTAAGGATTGCAGCAATAAGAACGCTCCCCCAAAATAATAATAATAATAATATTCCACAACTATCACACAGCGCCGTCTAGTCCCAAGCTAAGCAGAGCTTGTGTTATGGGTACTAGACAACTGATAAACATACTTATATATTTCTAAATACATACATATTATAGATAAATTACACCCAGACACAGAACAAATGATCGTGCTCATCACACAAACATTTGTCCTGGGTGGGAATCGAACCCATGACCTCCGGCATAGCAGTCAGGGTCACTAACCACTAGACCAACAGGCCTGCCAAAATGTGCGACGTGCAAGCGCTTCAAGCGCAAATGTGACCATCAAACAGGTGATGTTAGTTGCCCGGCACGCATATTCGCTGAGGAAAACTATATTAATTCTATAGATTATGAGGGCGCCTAAGAGCGCTACAGATTTAACAACTTTTTTAGCGCGCTAAGAGGATTCTAATTTTATTGTTTTAGAATAGAAAAGAATAGTTTTATTTGTATATTTTAAATAGTAACTGTAATTATGATCAATAACTTGTTTTATGATTTAGATAGTTTTTCTGTGTCTGATACTAAAATATGTAATGTTGAGGACTGTAAGCGTTTTATCCCTGCTGTAAATAAAGCATTTACCGTACTCACCCAAAATATTCGCAGCATAAACAAAAATATGAATGGTTTTGAGGTAATATTACAGAATCTTGGCATAAACTGTGATATAATTGTCCTGACAGAATGTTGGTTGTCCAACCAAACACTCAATTTGCCACCCCTAGATGGCTATTCTACCCACAAAACCAATAAACAAATCAACCAAAATGATGGCTTAGTAGTGTATATATCAAGAAAAATCTGAAAGCAACCGTAGAGGAACCAAATGTTCAGGATAGTAACTGCCTAATCATTACAATTAGTTCCGATATATTAGTAATGGCTGTTTACAGACCTCCTTCTCAAGATTAGACTCTCTTAACACACTTCTGGAAAAGTATTGTAATTACCAAAATATTATACTATTAGGTGACATAAATATTAACATTGCTTCCGGGAAAATGGATAATCATGCACATAATTACTTAAACATCTGCTCATATCACGGATTGTTACCAGCTTATCATCACCCCACGCATCAAAGTGGGTCATGCTTAGATCATATTATTCTGAAAACGAAAAAACGATCCACAACATTCATCACTAATTCTTCGCTAACAGACCATAATGCAATTTTACTAACATTAGAATTATCGTTACCTAGGAAAGACTGCATGCGCAGCTATACCAAAGTCAATATGACAAAACTTGAAACTGACATACGCAGCATAAATTTTGACCCAGTTTACAACTCATGTGACGCAAATATTTCTCTAAACTACTTTATAGGCTCATTGCAACATGCAATAACTAAAAATACATTCACTATAAAAATGCCTAGAAAATATAGTAACGTCAAACCCTGGATTACACCGGGTCTCGTCCGTTGTATAAGACATAGAGACAAATTGCACCTAAAATCTAAACTTGCACCTGACAACGAGATACTTAGAGTAACATATAAAAGGTACAGGAACTTTTGTAACAACCTTCTGAAGAAAATAAAAATCCAGCATGATAAACATGAGTTGCAAACTGCAGGGAAAAATAGTAAACTAGTCTGGAAGTTTATAAGAAAAAATACTTATAGTGTAAAAAATTCCGACCCTCCACTTGAACTACTATCAACAGATATTAGCCCATCTAAAGCTGCAGACAAAGTAAATGAATTTTTTGTCAATATTGGTAAAAATTTGGCTGAGAAAACACCTGGATCTAGAACTCTCCCGTGCCAAAACCAGTCAAATGTATCAATAAATCCAGTTAATTCATTTGTTTTGTTAAATACTGACGTAAATGAAGTTTTACGAATAATTTCAGGGTTGAAAGATGACTGTGCTGTCGGGTGGGACGAAATACCAAATAGGATCCTTAAGAAATTTAAATACCTTATTGTTCAACCTTTGACACATATCTTTCAGTTATGTCTGTCAAATGGAGTTTTTCCTAGCCTACTTAAAAAAGCATTGGTCACTCCTGTATTTAAATCTGGAGACAAGAACTGCGTAAATAACTACAGACCCATCGCAGTCTTAACAGGCCTCTCAAAAGTTTTGGAACGAATTATAAATAATAGGTTAATAAAATATCTGGAGGACAACCAGTTACTTTCAGATTGTCAATTTGGTTTCAGGCCAAAAAGATCAACTTGCCAAGCTGTACACAGACTGACTAATTATGTTACTACTAATCTGGATAAGGGCTTGCATTGCATGGGAATTTTCCTGGATCTTGCCAAGGCGTTCGATACTATTTCTTGCTTTAAACTATTGCACAAGCTTGAGACACTCGGGATTAGAGGAACACAACTTCAACTTTTTTCAGATTATCTTAACAATCGTTATCAGTGTGTAAAACTCGGTCAGTATAAAAGCTCAGAGCTTAAAAATAGCTGTTTTGGCATTCCTCAAGGAAGTATTTTGGGGCCAACGTTGTTTTTAATATACATTAATGAACTGTGCAACCTGAAATTACCAGATGCTGTCATAATGTCTTACGCAGATGACACAGCCCTACTGTTCTCAGCTAAATCCCGAGAGGAGGTCTATAAATATGCTCAGAATGGTTTTGATATTGTATCTAATTGGCTTGGTTTAAATTCACTAACATTAAATGCAGATAAAACCAAATATATTTTATTTGGAATGAGAAGCATTAATATACCTCTTACTAACCTTAACATTTACGCTCATAATTGTACGACAGACGCTAACGCTGCATGTTCGTGTCCTACTTTAGCTAAAACCGATCATGTGAAGTATTTAGGAATCACGATTGACACAAATCTGAATTTCCGTAAACATATTGATTTGCTATGCACACGAGTACGTAAATTAATATATATCTTTAAGAATTTACGCTACATTGCAGACTTTAAATTAATTAAACAGGTATATTTAGCTTTGTGCCAGTCTGTTCTTACCTACTGCATAACCGCTTGGGGTGGTGCTGCAAAAACAATTCTGCTTCCTTTAGAACGCGCTCAAAGAGCACTTTTAGGCCATTTAGATTTCCTACACATCAGCTTTATATTGCGTGTGAGGTACTAACAGTGCGCCAGTTATTTATACTGCACATCGTATTACATCAGCATGTTGAAGTCGCTTACAAGCCAATACCCTCGGACATGAGAAGGAAAGATTTGGTTTTCATAAAACCTCGTACTAGACATGCTTTTGTAAGCCGTTTCTATGTCTATTTAGGACCTGTCTTATATAATAAGCTCAATAGGATACTTGATATTTATAGTGTTAGTTATAAACATTGTAGTCATAAGTTTTGCGAATATTTGGGAAAACTTGACTACACAGACACAGAAAAACTTCTTGAATTAATTCAATAATTTTATAGATATTTAATTGGTAACTATTGTTTTTTAAAAAACTGTACTTTTTTAATTTTTAATTATCTTGATATTCATTAGTATTAAGTAAATGTGAACCATAAAATACTGATCGCTTAGTCTGGTGATGGCCTGAAACACAGGTTTTTATTAACCTAGTTCAGGCAAGTCGCTACAAGCTTTAATGGCAGTACTAACATATTTTAACAGTAGGTCATTATTAACATGAGTAAATTAAACTAGTTTTGTATAATTAGGTAACTAAGCCAATCTTCTTAGAACTTATATAGTACTTCTAAGTATTCTTAAGTTTATTTTATGTATTTTCTTTGTACAAGTACTGAATAAAAAATATTATTATTATCTCCTTTATTTTTCTTATATTACATATTTTTGATATTTTTAAATATTTTTCATATATATATAAAAAAAAAAAAAAAAAAAAAACATTTAAAAATATAAAAACAGTAGTCCACCGATGTCGGGAGCAGGGTCCAAGCTACCGGTGGTTAGGGCTCCAGAGACAGGAACTTCCTCACAATGCGAGCCGTATCGAGGAGTACTGCCTTTTGTATCTGGCCCTTGATCCAACCGCGCAACGACAGCTTCGACAGATGGTCGTCGAAGCTTTTGGCAATAAGACCATTGGCGGTTACGACAATCGGCACAATGACAGCCGAGTCCACACTCCACATGTCGACAACCTCGTGTGCTAAGTCGAGATATTTCATTTGCTTCTCTTTCTCAGCTTTCACGAGATTCTCGTCATGCGGGATGGTGATATCGACTATCATTGCACGGCGCGCTGATCGGTCTATCACCACTATATCCGGCTTATTGGCTACAATAGTCCGGTCAGTAATGATAGACCGATCCCAGTACAAAGTGACATGGTCATTTTCGAGAACTGGGTCGGGCACATACTTGTAATACGGTACCTCTAAATCCACTAGGTTGTACTTCAAAGCAAGTTGCTGGTGGATAATCCTGGCTACTTGGTTATGTCTGTGCAAATATTCGCCGTTAGCCAAACGAGAACAACCAGAGATAATATGTCTGATAGACTCACCCGGACGGTGGCATGCCCGACACACGTCAACCGTCCCGTCCTTCATTATATATCTCCGGTAGTTGTTCGTTAGGATAACTTCGTCCATAATCGCACAGACAAAACCTTCAGTTTCCCCGAAGAGGTCACTGAAACGTAACCAGGCCACGGACGCCAAGAAATCTACATCAGGCTCGTGAAGAGCCCGGAAAAAGCGCCCGTGAAGCTCCTTGCCTTTCCATATTTCCTTGCGGTTATCAGTAGTCATTATTACAGGTTTATGCCAGTCCTCTTTAGCCATGGATAACGGGGTGAGTCCCTTGTCCATTGCGACCACATCTCGGTGCATACCCACATCGGTTTTAAGAAAATATTCTCTGAGACTGCACACCTCGCGGTTGTGCAGGGTCTTCGCGTTTAAAAAGCCTCGACCTCCACACTTCCGCGGGATGTACAGTCTCATCACCGAGGATCGTGGGTGATGCATCCGATTTGCCGTCAGCAATGTACGAACTCGCCTATCCAGGGCGTCAAGTTCGGTCTGAGTCCATTTGAGTATGCCAAAAGAGTACATTAAAACCGGCATGACCCAACCGTTGAAGGCGCGCACCTTATTTCCGCCCGACAGAAGGCTATTTAATACCTTCTTCAGGCGGCCAAAGAAGCGTTCCTTCAGCGATTGCTTCATGTCAGCATTGTTAATGCCTAAGGCTTCTGACATACCCAAATACTTATAGGTTTCGGTCGAGGAAAGGGATCTAAGGTGTATGGAATCCGGGAGTTGAATTCCCTCGGATTCCATAATCCATTATTATTATTATTATTTTTTTTTTTTTTACAAAAAGTTTTTTTATTTCATACTTTTTTTCCAAACCTGCTGAATATACATGCAAAATTTTATGAGAATCGGTCAAGCCACTTCGGAGGAGTTTGGCAACAAACACTGTGACACGAGAATTTTATATACCTATTAGAAGTCGTTACGACTTCTAGAGAACAAGTGATGCAACAAAGTTCATCTGTCAGTTGAGTTTGCAGAACTTTAATTTGTACTAGTTTTGATTATCTCTACGCCTATGATACGTTTTGTGCCAACATGACAGTTAAATACAGACAGATGAACCCTAAAATATAGAAATATTTTGGTCTCTTCATTAACCTAAGGTTGACTGGAAGGAAATGCATTGGTCAAATGATATTTTTAGCGAGAGTTTTTAACCCATTCCCCCTGCATCACGGGGGAATCGGGGTTGAAAAGTACGTGACAGATACGTGGTGAGGTTTCTTCGCAAAAGTCACACACTTATTGCCGACTGGCAAGCCAAGCAGGGTGCTTGTAGTACCGAACGGAGAAACTTTGTCTGGCATCGGCAAGAAAAGATCATTCGTAGTTTTTTTGTTTAGGAATCGCGCGCTCGACGATAAATTAAATCCACGTCATATGCCACTACATTTTGTGACATTTCGTGATTTATTCCGATCCCACTTGTCTCCGCTTTTGCTGCGAGAATGTTCACAAGATTTACCGTGACCCTAAAACGTAAACAAAACTGAACGAACACAGGTGGGTGTTAGTCAGTGGAAGTCTGACACGCCCTCTGGCTCCATCCTGAGCGGCAGAATTTATTTGTTGACTTCCAACCGCGAACAACAACTCTCCTTTTGAGTCTCATTTGAGTAATGGACGATCCCAAAGCATACAGGCCGCATCTTGGTTCAATGTCTTTAATTTGTGCATAATGTTAAACTAAAACACTTCACACGCAGAGGATACTCTCAAATTTCGGCGACACGGCTTATGAGTTTCTGATTCCGTGTGGAAGGAAAAGCTTGGCTTTGGCAGTTCAGAAACCACTCAATAGTCTAAACACATACTCATAACTTACATTATTATAAATATTATATATATTAGACGAGTTATTATTTATAATAATAACTCGTCTAATATTTTGAAAATATTTTATGTAGATTCGTAACATTTCAAACAATATGCAATGAAACTGTTAGAAAACTGGTCACCCTACTGTTACCGCCTATTTGTCAGAAATCAGAAGATTCATCATGATTTTATAAGCAATCACCGTTACGAATTTACGTCACGATTAAGATTCTGTTATGCCATTATAATTTACCGTTTCAGCCTATAACAAAATTAATTAAAGTAGAGTGTATTATGCATGTTCGCAAAAACTTGGGTCTTATCAAAAGTGGAATTGATTTTCATAATTAAATTATTATCCAAATGGAGATTAGATAAAACAAGCAAATAATTATACGCTTTTATAATAAGTTGCCAATACGGTTACAGAACTTAGCGAGGCAAAGTTTAAAACCCATATAATAAGCATGTCCTTGCCAAGAAATCATTTATATAAGGTTAGAGACTACGTTGAAAACACGCCTGTTTGATAATGACTACTTCACGTGGATTTCCTGGCAGCTGCAACTGCAACCGGATTACGATTTTCTTATGCATTAAAATTTTTGCCGTTCAACCTTAAATAAAACTAACAATAATAAATAATAAAATAACTCTCACTTACCCCAAGAGAATAAGTGCACATGTTTCACAAACAGTGCTAACAACACCAAAATACGCGCGCTATGCATCTTCTTCAAACAAGTTGGGTTCAGTAGATGAGACGTCCACTCCCGGTGACCGCTCGTAGTTTATTAAAGTAAAGTGTTGGTTGGTGCCATGAAGTTATTCCCTATTCTAACAAAGTTTATTTGATAAGCAAGTTTTTGTGGTTAAATACCGAATACACTTTAACATTATTTTGAAATATAAATTTTCGCACACTGATAAGTTTATCATGGTTTCCGGCGATAGTAAACCAACTTCATTTTTTGGCAATATGTTTACCATGACTATTTCCTGTGCCTCGGTTTCATCCACGTGACTGCGTGTTAAAAGACTGTTGATTTGATAAAAGTAATCAATAATAATTAGTTTCTAAACAAAAGAGGTGTCATTTCGCGTACACGTTGTCAGTAATTGTGGTTTGGAGGTGTGCGGAACACAGAGTAAAGTCCCGCAAACCACCTTTGAAAAGGGAGGATCCTCCGACCAGATAGGTGTTATGGTCTGGTGGGCAACTGCCCGATAGATGATTTCGGGCTGTCGTATAATGTTCAAATCGCGCGGAGAACTTTGATTGCGCGATGCAGGATTAGTTCTTATGTGACGCCATAGATGTCGCTACAGTGGGTACATCATAGGTTACCATCGGGTCGCTGAGGGCTACTGAAGGGACACGGGTGGGTTGTAGTCAGTAAGTCTGACGCGCTCTCTCTCTCTACAAAGAGTTGGAGAAGCTATTTGATGATTTCTCTCCTAAAACAACGGTACAAAAATAAACACAGAGTACCATTAGACAGAGAAAAACTACTGTTTTTGAGAAATCTACATTAATGCGAGCAAACTACGGGCTATAAACTCATATAGTACCAACGTGAACCTTACACTCTTTGTGAATAAATATCTCATCTCGTTTTTCGTTCAAAAGTCTCTAGATCTTAATTTTAAATAACTTTCTTTTTATCTTTTCTTAAATATCAGAAGCGTATCTCTTATTTAACTAACGTTGCCCGCACTAGGAATGACTCCTGTATCGTGCATGCGTTCACAAACATATAAACTCACACGCACAAGACACCCAGACACGGAACGTTTATTTATAGGCTTTACAATTATTTGTTCCGTGCGGGAATCGAACCAGCGACACATAGCGCAGCAGCCAATTGCTCAACCACTGGGAAAGAAAGAAACAAGAAGGAAAGAAAAACACTTTATTTGACAGAAAGGCGCAAAAGGATTAACAAACCATAAATATATTTAATGAAAAGTATGCGCCACTTCCGAGCAGAACGGCCAAACGCTCAGCATAAACCAAACTGACTTCAAAATCCGTGGTCAGGACGTTCAAAAAAAAAAAAAAAAATCGCATAGGCCTAAATGGGCCCTTATAAAACGTCAGAAGCTAGTGCACGGTTCCAAATTGGTTGTTTCCTATGGAGAAGAACCAGCAAGAAACTCCATGGTTACTCTTTTAACTTACCTATGTAAATAGTTCAATTTCCGAATACTTTTTATTTAGACCTACTTTTTTATAACTACGTATGTACATAAAAAAACTTAAATATTAACTAAATTATAATTATTTCCGAATGGATTCTCGAAGATTTTTCTGACGCCGTAGCGGCTCGTAGTGGCTCGTAGCGGCTCGTAGCGGCTCGTAGCGCTACGAGGCTAAGACACAGTACAGAACTACTTGCACAGAAAACATTGAAGTAAAACAGTGTATCAATATATCATACACTTTCGTTCCCGGCAAGACAAGCAGAGTTGTATAACAGACTGTGTAGTCGTAGTGTGTTGTAGTGCGATTCTGCCGTCCGAGGCGCCTCGGCGGCCACGACGACTATATCAATGTGGAAGATGATTTATCCAGTCTGCAATGTTTTGTTGGTTCTTTCTTACTATCGTTGCTTTACATGTCTGTTGCTTTACACAAGTTTAACCAAAGAAAAAGTAAGTACGGAATGTAAATAGTAATGTAACGACACTACAGCCGTCGGTCGTAGGGAACACCGGCTCCTGGCAGTTCCTACATGTGGCACAGTCGCGCACTCCACATCACGCATACCTCGGACACTGTCTGCGCTTAATGCTCTCCTAGACAAGCACACAGATTTTGATATGTCTGCGGTAGAATGGAAGACAATACTGTCAGGATGTATGAGATGAATGTGTGACTGTGTATTATCTTTATTAAATAGGTATGAAAAGTCCTGCACGAAATATGTCTCTTATTAATTGTAATTTAAATAATTGTTTTATATTTTATTTTACTGTTTCCTAAGTACTTATTGTTTAAAAAGTTGTTTGAATTAAATGAATAAATAAATATATAGGTACCTAAATAACGTTTACAATTATCTCTTCATATTATGTAAATAGACAGAAATAAAAGTATAAAGTGAAATCCATACTCAGCCAGAAATAATGTACACACAACAAATAATCAATACTAACTAAAGGATTTATATGAAGATGCTCCATCTGGACATTATAATTATAAAATCTCGAACTAACCACATTTTATTCTTCGTTAGGGTTCCGTACCTTAAGAGGAAGAACGGAAGCCTTAATTATAGTGCCTAATGGCGTTAGGAGTTTTTTTTATTATTATTACCCGACTGCAAGAAGGGTTATGTTTTTCGCGCGTTTCTTGTATATCTGTATGTATGTAATATTCTTTATTACCTCATATCTTCCAAACCGCTAAACAGATTTCTATAATTAATATATCATCAGATTCGTCTTGATAACCCAAGTGTGTGTCTTAGATAGGCGACGTTAAAAAAAAAAAACAACAGATCGACTGTGAGATGCTAGAGTTAGAGTAAAAAAAAATATTTTTTTTATTCTGCAATATGGGTATTAAATTAAAGGGCTTTTCATGAGGAATTCAAAATAATATGTCATGAACATATTAAAAAAAAAGTACAGTACACGTAGTGATATTATAATTGTAACTAAAAAGTTTAAATTAAAAAATTAATTCAAAAAATAAAAAAAAACCGACTGCGTAAAAAAATACTTTAAATAAAAACTGAAAAGAATAATAAACAAGTTCAGTCCACAGTTCAGCAACAGTCGGGACCCATTAAAATAATCTAGATTAAAATCATTCTATCTTATGTGGGTCCCGACTATTGCTGAACTGTGGACTGATCTTGTTTATTATTCTTTTCAGTTTTTATTTAAAGTATTTTTTTACGCAGTCGAGAGGTTTTTTTTATTTTTTACATTTTTTTCCTCCCGAACAAGCCGGATTCCGAAAAGGTTTCAGCACCGTAGACCACATACATACGCTACGGCAGGTCATACAGAAGACCGAGGAGTATAACCTGCCTCTCTGCCTAGCGTTTATTGACTACGAGAAAGCTTTTGATTCGATCGAGACTTGGGCTGTGCTGCAATCTCTCCAGAGGTGCCAAATTGACTATCGGTACATCGAAGTGCTGAGGTGTTTGTACGAAAACGCCACCATGTCAGTCCGACTCCAGGACCAGACCTCGAAACCTATCCTCCTGCAGCGAGGTGTGAGGTAGGGAGACGTCATCTCTCCGAAACTGTTCATGGCCGCAATGGAGGATGTCTTCAAGGTTCTGGACTGGAGTGGACTAGGCATTAATGTCAATGGCGAGTACATCACTCACCTTCGATTTGCCGACGACATAGTAGTCATGGCGGAGACTATGGAGGAGCTCAGTACAATGCTCAATGACCTCAGTAGAGCTTCTCTAAGAGGGGGTCTTAAAATGAACATGGATAGAACCAAGATAATGATTAACAACCATGTAGCGCCCACTCCTATCAAGGTCGGAGACTCTACACTCGAAGCTGTGGACGATGACGTCTACCTCGGACAGACAGTCCAGTTGGGTAGGTCTAACTTCGAGAAAGAGGTCAACCGTCGAATCCAACTCGGTTGGACAGCGTTCGGGAAGCTACGCGGTATCTTCTCGTCCAACATACCACAGTGTCTCAAGACGAAAGTCTTTAACCAGTGCGTGTTGCCAGTGATGACATATGGCTCCGAAACGTGATCGCTCACAATGGGCCTCATCAGAAGGCTTAAAGTCACCCAAAGAGCAATGGAAAGGGCTATGCTCGGGGTTTCCTTGCATGATCGAATGAAAAATGAAGATATCCGCAGGAAAACTAAGGTTGCCGACATAGCATAAAGAATTGCCAAACTTAAGTGGCAATGGGCAGGGCACATTGCTCGCAGAACAGATGGCTGTTGGGGCCGAAAGGTTTTGGAGTGGCGACCGCGTACCGGAAGACGCAGAGTTGGAAGGCCTCCTACAAGGTGGACCGATGACCTAGTGAAGGTAGCAGGAAACCGATGGATGCGGGACGCACAGGAACGTTCGATGTGGCAACGCTTGGGGGAGGCCTATGTCCAACAGTGGACGTGTATCAGCTGAAATGATGAATGATGACATTTTTTTTTAAGTGTGGATATCATCCAATGACTTCTCCCGCTCTGAGCAGAGCTCGAGGGCGTGTCAGACTTTTACTGACTAAAATCACACCAGTGTCCTTCAGTTGCCCTTTGCTTTCTAGGACTACGTGTTTCCTTTTCAGAAATTCCCCGCGGTTCCAGCTAGCGGGCGTCGTCCCTGCTGGGCCCCCACGGTTTGCTGACATCTCTTTGAAAAGCGCGGGGATCACTACGCGCTGTTGGTGACCGGGCTCGGTCCGGTCAATTACGGGACGGCCGGACGGCTAGCTACCGATTGCTCGACGTCCGCACGTCCGCCTTTACCGTGGCTGGTAGTCGTAGTCGTAATCTCGGCGTTTGGAGCGTGAGGAGGTTCGCTATATATCACGCATGCGTCCTCCTCCTTTACTGCTTTACAGAAGGAGGCGACCGTCTGCCATTCCTCCTCGCTCCCAACCATAGCCCGACACAGGGTCCGGCGCGAGAGGTAGCTGCCGCTGACTGCCTCCACGAGGACACAGCTGTGCTCTGCCCAAGCGGGGCACACCTCTACCGTATGCTCCACCGTGTCTTCCGGGCGATTCACACATGGTGACACCCAGGCTGTTCTTCCGCTTGAATCCGATGCAGGAACCTCCCGAACTTGGCATGTCCGGTGAGGACCTGCGTCATGCGGAAGGTAAAGATGGCGTGTTGCCGCTCCAGCCACTCCTCTAAGAGGAGACTTACCGCCGTGATGGTGGCGTGCCCAAATGGTGGTAGGGGTAAGAGCGGGTTTTCGAGTAAATATATTGAAAAATATTTTGTATCCACACAAACCAAAAACTGCCAAATACGAGTCGGACTCACGCGCGACGAGTTCCATACCGTACCATTCTATAAAAACAGCAAAAAAAAAAAACACGTTTGTTGTATAAGAGCCCCCCTAAATATTTATTTTATTCTGTTTTTAACTACAACAGCAACAAAAAATACATCATCTGTGAAAATTTCATATGAGATACGGCGTGGTGACAGACGGACAGACGTACGGACGGCGGAGTCTTAGCAATAGGGTCCTGTTTTACACTTTGGGTACAGAACCCTAAAAATATAGTGATATTTATTACCCGACTACGGCTAAGCCAAAGGAGGGTTATGATTTTGATAGGCTATGTATGTATGTATGTGAGTATGTTCATCGGATCCCGGAATCTGTGTTTCCTGATAGCTACAACTTAGGAGTCTTTAAGTCGAGAGTGAATAGGTTTCTTCTAGGCAAGCGTGCTTCATCGTCGACCACATCATCGCTTACCATCAGGTGAGATGGTGGTCAAACGCAAGCCTATCAATAATAATAAAGGAGAAAAGACTTTGTATCAAAAAAAAAAACTTGAAATACGTTGTATCTCTTGGTAGTCTGTGATTCGTTGCAGGAACCACGGAAAGACTGAATTAATGAATATACTTATTGTTTAATATTATTTATCCGAACTTTAACTGACGTGTTATAATTTTAATAATTATTTCTATTAATTATTAAGATTTTAAGTATAAATAATAATCTTGTCCGCGGCATTGTCAATTTTCGGGGGAAATAATAATGGTTCCGAAAAACAATTTAATCTCCAGCGATCTGTGGCCGACTATTATTCTAATTAACTAGCGTTATAATGAATTACCGACAAAAAATCCAAAACATAAACGAAAAAAAATATCCAATTTAACAACAAATAAGAGCATGTTCAAATTACATTTTCTCCTAAAAAAAAATGGATCTTCGAATAACAAAACTAAACTTCCGAATAGAATACTGAACCTCCGACAAAATTACTAAGTTACCGACAACAGAGGTTTGGTCAAAATAATCATATTTTTACAACTTGCATGAACTGTTTTAATTTCTATTGTTGGTTATCAAATTTAATTTTTTAGCTCTCAATAATGATGAAAATATCTCAACTATTCGGCCCGCGCGATGGGGTTCGGATCTACTATGTAACTACATTTTCATAATAAACTGAGTTTTGTTTTATTTTTATCTTTGTTCTCGCTGACATTATAAAAGTTAGGAAATTTGTCGAATAATAATACAGTATAATATTCTAGGAAACCAAAGTCTACTTGGTTTTCGATTAAGGCATGAATAGGGGTACGTATCAAAATCCCGAACGTTCATTATACCTATGGCTGAAAAACCGACGTGCAAAACACCGAAATTCAAAATACCGAATGGTTTAAATGCCGATAGTCGTTATATCGAAACACAAAATACCGATGTTCAAATGCCCGAAAGGACGAAATCCCGAATAGACGAAACAACTTGAACGTAGCGGTTGGTCACAGTTCTAACGTTACCTAACCTATTTCACCCAGTTCAAAGAGCAATCAAGATACAATCTACCTGTGAATAGACTATTAGACAATGGTAAACACATTTTTACGAGAGATTGTGGCTGAAATAGGTTAGGTTAGAATTGTGACAAAAGCGACTTCTCAAAATAAAACAAATCGGGACCTTAGGGCACCCCGACACGGACGAGTCGGGATTTTGAACTTCGGGATTTTAAACATTCGAACAAATGAACTTTCGGGATTTTAAACTTTCGTCCATTTGGCGTTTCAATTTTCGGGATTTCGTCCATCGGTAATTTAAAATTCGGGATTTTTATACGTACCCATGAATACGACTGTTTTAACTTTTTGACGCCTGAAATAGGTACCGATATCGAAGCATACCCGTGGTAAGTAAAATTCATCATATATGATGCAATTAAATGTTATTGTTACAAGTACATTTTTATATTTTTTATAAGTTTCTGTATAGCCACTCAGAATAATATTTTCAGTATAGTGTGACAGTTAAAATACCACCACAATCTATGAAATATGAAAGGTAATTTATGAATTAATAGTAGGCAAGTAAAGATAAAAATTACAAAGCAAAGTTTTCAGTAGAACGTAATTTATGCTGGTAGAAAAGTATTATAGCAATAGACAGTCATGTTTATTTTTCGAAGATTTCAGTATCTCATTCGGTCGTTTCATCATTTTTATTCGGACAAAAGTAGTCGGAAAGTTAGTATTTTAGGCAGTAGATTTAAAATTTTGAGTAAGGACAATTCTTCTTTTTTTGTCGGAACTTTTATTACTACCCAATTTTCGGCCGTATCTTGGCCACCCCCTTTATAAATTGATTTTCATAGAAGCCTTGATAATATGCACAAGATACTGTGTTTCCAAAATATCTGATGAAAAATGTGTAATAACGTCATAATCGCGTAAGAGCAGTTGTATGAAAAACAGTGAAAATGTATGTAGAGATGCAGCCCCTTAAAATCATTATTCAAAACTTATGGTTACGTAACCTAAATTGAGACTATTCTTTGCTTGAAGACATACTAAGCGAATGGGTGGGTATTAAAAGCATCATCAACAAACTACAAGTACCACGATGGGTAAACACAAGAGAACATGTCAATATTGAATTATTCGGTTTTTGCGATTCATCTCAGAAGACATTTGCGCGTGTAATATATTATGTTCGAATCAAGGAGTATGAGCAATCAAAACCAACACTGCTAGTTGGAAAGGTTAGACATGTACCAGCGAATCAAGCAAGACATGTATCAAGCAAGAGCAAAATATTGAACTTAAATCCGTTTCTTCAAGACGGCATTCTTCGAGGCGGCGGAAGGCTCAAACATGCCAACATAGATCATCAGATGAAACATACAATAATCTATAGCAAAAAGCAGTCGTGTAACGGAAGTCCTGATTGACTAGGCCCACGTGCTAGCATTTCATGGTGGACCTCAGCTAACTTCAGCATTAAATACGACAACATATTGGATTGTAGGCGGAATCAGAGCAGTTAAATTCCGAGTTCGACGTTGCGTTAAGTGTCGTCGCTACAATCCCAGCAATCAGCATCAAGTCATGGGAGATTTACCACCAGAAAGACGAATCCGTCACGTCCTTACCAAAATGTAGGTGTAGACTATACGGGAAATGTCTATATCAAGGCCAACAAGGGTCGTGGAATAAAAACCACCGAGGGTTATGTCGCCGTATTTATTTGCATGGCAACTAAAGCCCTGCACTTAGAGTTGGTGTAGGATTTGACATCGTTATCATCATTTCTCGCTGCTCTTCGCAGAATTAGGTATAGCTCGGAAAGGAGTCCCACAGAAAATATTTAGCGATCAAGGTACCAACATTATAACAAGGTCCTACAGGACGAATATCATGCAATAAGAAGCACTTTCAATCAAGAATTTCAGGCAGAAATAACTAAAATGGGAATCGAATGGCACTTTAACGCACCCCCATGGCCATCAGCAGGAGGACTATGGAAGGCAGCCATTAAAAGCCTAAAATATCATCTGAAGAGTGTTGTAGAGGAGCAGAAATAAACGTTTGAAGAGAATAGTATAATAATACTACATCATTTGGAGGCATGTCTGAACTCAAGACCAATATATCCTTTAACCGAAAATTCAACAGATTTGAACTTCCTTACTCCCGCTCGTTTCTTGTCAAGTGGTCCAAATTTAATACTGTACGAAACAGAGAAAGATGTACGCACAAGATGGAATCTTGTGCATAAGAAATCGAAGGACTGGAACAATTTGCCTACTGCGGTCTTCCCATCCAATTATAATGTGGGTGTCTTTAAGGCTAGAGTGAATAGGCTTTTGATAAACTAGTGCGCCTACCATCAGGTGGGATCGTAGTCAAGCACTAGTTTATATCAAAAAAAAATCTAACTCAAAGGACTTATCTAGATATTTGGAAACGCTAGCGAAGTAAATATATAACACAATTAAATACAAGATCAGAATGGACACGCCCTCAAGAAAATATAAAAGTCGGTAACTTGGTGTTGATGCAAGACGCCAACATACCACCAAACAAATGGGCAATGGGAAGGGTGATGCAAGTGCACCCTGGCAGAGATGGGTACGTCAGGGTAGTCACACTACAAACAAGAAATGGCCCTATGAAATGGCCTGTCTTCAAGCTTCCTTGCTTGATTGCGAAGATCAAGAAGACCACAAACAAGTGTCAGCTTCAGTCCAACAGGATACAAAACCATCTCCACAAGTAAACATAAACCAACGCAGAAGACTTATACTTTTTCTACAATATTGTAATTTACTATTCCTGATATTAACATTACATGTAACACACAGGATGCATACAACACAACACAATTAGGAGGAAAACAAGTAATTTATTTTGAAAAAATATCAGAAATGAATCTAAAACAAGATCAATGGAAAATAGTCGTATATTACGACATGTAACCATATTGGCACGGGTGTAATATTTAACATCTATATGAAACACCTTGAAAGCTTATATTCACAAATAAAAAGCAAATGCCATTGTGACGTTATCATATTGTTACAACTACGTCACGGATTCATGGAACTGGAGTACTACGATCGTAGTATGTTACTCATTCAGCATTTTGAAGCGCATTCACGTAAGCGCCGAGGCCTTATCAACGAGATCGGATACGTTGCGACAAGTCTCTTTGGTGATGAAAATTTCGCCGAACAATACCAACAAGACGATTACGTCAGAGAAAATCAAAAACATCTTGCCAATCTTTGGCGCAATCCAACATTTATCATTGGAGTTGAGAACAACTTCCTCAAACGTGTTGAACACACAATGGAAAAACAGCATAAAATATTTAATCAGTACTTAATAATTCAATTCAATTCAATTCTTTATTGCATACCCCAATTATGGACCCTGTCGGGCGCAGCAAAGATAAATTTAGGTAGAAGAGAGGATGAAGGCAACGCAACAATATACATAGATCAAGCTATCAGCACATTGAAGAATGAGATTGAGAAAGTAGCAATCACGGAAGACTTCATTTTATCAACTTTATTTGCAAAACACATTCTAAGCAGTTTAAAGAACATTCAAGATTTTTTGCTGGACACGATCACTAACGTCCAACAATTCAACGTTCATATCATAACACCAGTTCAACTTCAAGATGAGCTAAATATTATTTCAAATCAGATGCCTAAAGATCTATCATTGCATTTTCAACAGCATTGTATCAGATTTATACAAGATCTATCAAATTATTCAAGTAAGGGCACGCATGACACAAGAATACTTCATATTTGTAATAAAAATCCCAATAGCAAACATACTATATCATATGATACCTATTCAACACCGAGAAAGTAGTCGTATGATTAGTATAGTACTAATATCAGAGTTCACAACTATAAACATCAAAAGGGATACATTTTTACCCATATCTGCAAATAAATTTCTTCAAAAATGCTTACGGTTAAATACAAACCTATACCAACTATAAAAACCTGTCTATCAGCGAGAGTCAGACAACAACTTCTGCGTCAAAAATCCAGGAGATACCTGTACAACCATAAGCGCAACTTGCAAAACAACATTGACAGAATTGAATGTTTATTACATTCATGACTACGTGTTGGGGACCATGCACTCTGAGAATCATATGTGGGGATCAAATTACAACTGAACAGGTGGCTCCGGCCAATGTTATTGTGCTCGGAAACGACTTCATAATTACGGCACACAAACAACAAACGAATGATTGACAAATTAAGCTCGATATGATTGTCGTAGAGATCGCTCCTGTCAATAACATTATCAATTTATCAGTTCCACACTACTAGTACAAAGAAGAAAAATATTTATCTTCACAACAAAGTATCTCCGAGCAAATAAAACAAATGAAAGCAGCCTCGGAACAGGTGACCATCGCTGACGGGGTGTCAATTCACGATATACACCAGTACGTGGCCATCTACGTTGTTGGGGTAGCAGGGCTCGCCTTCTCTACGTTCGCATGCATACGCTGGCGAAGACGCCGCACCGTGCACCTTTGGCCTCAACCTGGGCAACCCTCCGTGCACTACCGAGCCAGCAACAGTGAGTCAAAGTGTACAGAGCGTGAGTGACGTGTTTCGTAGTGATCAGTGTGCGATAATAGAAACCAATAGAGCAACTTCACCTGTTACCACAAAATGTAGTTTTAAAAATATCGACTAACAATTTAGGAACACAAGTAAAAATTATTCTATCACCTTGTATCAGCAGATCATACTAACAACACCATTTCAAAGCATCATCAGCATCAGTCATCTCACGCCCGGGAGTATGTACGGTGCAACCGCACATTGCGTAAATGTTCTCTCATCATAATTGAATTGTAACTAATTAACATACATTTTACATCAACTTTGCAATATTTATATTTACATCAAGTTCGCATTCGGACCGCATTCGGACTTGGCGGAATTAAATTGTGTAACTCTAGTGCACACTCTCCGAAGTGTATACGATAGAAAACAGACAGGCTAGCAACTCGGCGTCGATGCTCAAGACTTTGTAGTTTTGACTTCACAAGAGCATCATTGCCTAAGATCTTCTTGGCACGCTTTTCAATAGACTCTAGTGCATCCAGGTGGTATTTGGCTGACCCATCCCAAAGATGAGAGCAGTACTCCATACACGTTCGAACTTGCGCTTGATAGAGGTTGCGCAGCTGTTCCGGCGTGAAATACCGTCTCACCTTTGCTAAGATCCCCAATTTTTTGGCAGCTAGTTGGGCTTTTGCCTCGATGTAGGAGCCGAAATTAAGGGTAGACGATAGCGTTACCCCAAGAAGTTCAAGGTGGTCGGTAATTGGCACGGTTACACCTCGGAAAGATGGAGCCGGGTGGAATTGGCTCCGTTTAGCGGAGAAAAGACACGCCTGGGTTTTCGTCGCATTGAACTTGACCAGATTGGCATCGCCCCATTCTGAGACTGCCTCTAAAGACGAGTTCAAGCGTTTAACCATAGCCTCTCGAAATGATCTGTGACCCACTAGCTCGTGCGTTAGACACATATCTCTCAGCAACAGTGCTGTCGTCTGCATACCCAAAGGTTCCGGGTTTAAGTAGGTCATTTATGTGCAGCAAAAACAGTGTTGCCGAGAGTACCGACCCTTGAGGGACTCCGGCATTAATATCCATTTGACCGGACGAGCATCCATCAATTACCACTCGGATGGATCGATCCCTCAAGAAGTCTGCGATCCAATCACACAGACTAGTGGGTAGACCGAAGGAAGGAAGCTTAGCAAGAAGGCTTTCGTGCCAGACCCTATCGAAGGCCTTCGAGATATCAAGGGACACGGCAAGCGCTTCCCCATGCTTCTCAATGGCCTCGCTCCAGATGTGAATGGCATACGCTAGAAGGTCCCCAGTAGACCGATTTTGACGAAAGCCATATTACTGGTCGCTGAGGATGTCGTTAGCTTCCAGGTATGCCAGAAGAATATTCCTGTTAATTACCCGTTCCATACTCTTACAGAGGATGGACGTAACAGAGATGGGTCGGTAGTTTGCCGGGTCAGCTCTACTGCCCTTCTTGGGCACAGGCTACACGTTGGCTTGCTCCCAAGCCATCGGCACTTTTCCAGTCTCATATGAGAGGCAAAATAGGCGAGTCAAGATCGGAGACAATTCAGGCGCACAAGTTTTTAGAACGACCGCTGGTATCCCGTCGTGGCCACTGGCTTTATTCACGTCAAGGTTACTCAAGACCCTACGAACGTCCTTCTGATGGATACGAATATCCGACATATTCGTCACGCACCCATCAGGAGAAACAGGGGGTCGCGCATCACTGGAGTCCAGACGCGAAGATTCCACAAAAAGAGAAGCAAATAGATTTGTTTTCTCCTCAGCGGTGTGTCCTATCGGGTCTCAGCAGTGGCGGAAGTGAGGGATGGCAGAAGTTCGATTCAACCGACTTTGCCAGGGACCAAAACGCTTTACTACCAGCGGGGTATGAAGCAAGTTTGTTCCCTATTCGGCTAATGTGGTCGAACCGAGACTTTCTCAACACCTTTTTGCAGGACTTGGCAGCCCTGTTAAAGGCCTTCTTCTTAAGAGTCACGTCGCTGGCTTTGCGCATACGAGCATCGGCCCAAGCTTGGTATGCCGCATGTTTTTTGGCGTCGGCGCGAGAACACTCGGCGCCAAACCAAGGTTGAGCTTGATCCGACATTGCTACGTCAGAGAATGGGATGTAATACTCCATTCCCTGTCGCAACACATCCGTCACGGCATCAGCGCACGACGATGCATCCTTCGAAGAAAAGCAAGTGGGCTGCCAAGGATAGCATGCGAAGAAAGACCGCATGCCATCCCAGTCTGCTGACCTGTATCGCCAAACCCGCCGAGTGCCTCTTGGACTAGGATCTGGCGGGGAGTAGGTAGACACAGATTTAACCAGACAGTGGTCAGAACTGCCTAAAGGCGAAGATATCGACACTGAGTAGTGGTCTGGATCTGTGGTCAGCAGAAGGTCCAAGCAATTGGCTGTTTGCGAATCCACATCAGGTACCCTCGTAGCCCCCTGGAACAACTGGGTGAGATTCAATTCCAGCGCTAGCTTCCGCATCTCACGACCAGCATGATCTGTGCACTGGTATGGGAAAAGCCACTCTTGGTGGTGCGCATTAAAGTAACACCAAAGGGGCGGAAGGGAACCGCTGCTGAGCCGCATCTGCCGCCTCACTCAGATGCTGTGTGAGCCCGGATGTCTCCTGATCTCCACTATGCGAGCGGTAAACACAAGCGTAGATTATTTTATCTAGGCCTGTGTCGACCAAAGCCCAAAGCGTTGAGAGTCTTCAAGATTGCGGAGACGCCGATATTTACTTACTTACAGCTTTCAGCATCCCTATCAATCAATATCAATCAGCAAAAGACGTACGGTAACAAAACGTACTCGTAAGTATTTTTAAAAGTAGATAAAATAAAGAAGTCCCTAACATTAGTATTTTGTTTTAAGAGCCATTTATAAGATATTAGAAAGATCTGAAAAAGTGTATAAATTACAATTAGAAGATAAAATAATATCAATTTCAATTGACAGATTAAAACCCGCTTACATATTGAACTATAACGAATCTGCACAAGCGAATAAAGATAAGAAAACGACGCGTAGTGGTATTATTAGCAAGACTTGTAAGATTCTTGTAAAAGTAAAAACGTAAAATAAGCCATACTTTAATTAGTAAATAATAAAATGTAACTATTAAATGTAACATAAATAATAAGTGACCATTGGTAATGTACATATCTAGTCTATGAAATATGAACTAGACGTATTAATAGGTTTAATTCATACAAAATAACTTACCTAAATAGAAATAATAAACAAATTAAACAATAACTTAAATAATTAAAAATAATATATACACTAAATGCCTAGCTAAATATGACGTCATAAAACTCCTCCGCATCGCTGTCGACTGGAAGTGTGCCCAAAAGGCTGGCGGCATTGCCACGTTGTATGGCAATGCTTATTCTCTGACCGAGGTAGAAGCCAGCCCTTGGGTCACGCGAAGCGTCAATTAAGCGTTTTGACAATTCTTTAAAGAGCATATGAGCACTCGGACCCCACGGCCCGAGAGTTTCAACCCCAAACGGCTCAAAAATATAACTGCCGACGAGGCTGTTGTATTTCCGCCGCTTGAGGTTCTCTGCAGCCGACGCGGCAGCACCAGCACAGCACGATGAGCTAGGAAGATGGGATGGCGCAAGAGTATCGACACAGGTAGCGTCCCACACTAAAGGCCTACCCATCTTCCAAGGAAATAAAGACATACCGTCTGGTCTCTTACCATCGTCGCGTGCTAGGCCATGAGGTTCCAAAACAGCCGGAACGCCGACGGTGACAAGGGCTCGTCGGATGATGTCGTTAATGTTCGCGTGCCGCGCTATGCGTCCCGCACTTCGACTGCATGACAGGCCGTGGTGACCGAGGCTGTTGACAACTTCGCCACAGTGGCAGCGATGAGGAGAACAACAAGGAGCACCTAGACGTAGGGCAACAGCTAAGCAGAAAGTAGTATCGTCGAACAAGGTGCCAATATTCGACGACGGCAGTGCGTGAAGCCAAAGACCTGACTCCCAATTTCCCACAGCCAGCAGGCGCGCACGCTCCGCAGCAGTAGCAGATGTTACGATTAGGTTTTCTTGAACTACTTTGCAGAGCGGCTCATCCCACCGTCTCTGGGAAGCCGGGTTGTTAGGTGGATTTGTATTCGGGCAAGCAATTCTCCAGGCATCCAAAGCCTCGGCGAAACACGGCACTTCTAAAGGAATCAGTGTAGAAGTTAGGATATTCCTGATTAATTTATCAGTGCCGTGGACCGAAGATATGAATGCCGGTAAACTAATACTGGTAATTTTGCGACGTATTAATAGTACGTAGATAATAATGTGATCGGTAGCATCTTTTGCTGAGCCAACGGAAAAACGTAGAGATCGAAGCATTCTCTTTATTTTGCGAAAGCATCATTATAACATGTGCAGTGTGCAGAGCAGCGAACTTGAATCAAATATAATTTTATTCAAAAGTTCATTATTAGAAAAATACTTTTTCAGAACTTGCTCAGTTCGATACTACCTTATAGCCAAATGCATGTCATGATGATTCTAATAAGCCTAAACACGGCTAGGATACATTGATTAATTACGTAGTTCCGGTGCCTATCTTCCAGCTCCATCATTATTACCATACCATTTTCAACATAACTATTCAGAACCTTTCATTTATTTGTATTGTCATAGTCGCTTAACTATTTTCATGGGATATCTGTGTGAGTATGAAGTTCCACTTCATCAAATGTCACTTTTTGACTGTGAGTGCTTAAGTCCTCGATGAAAATACCAAAATAACTACATGATTGCCTATAATATTTGAGAAATACGGCCTGATAATAATTGCTTTTAATAAGTCTATATCATATACAGAATGCTTAAGAAATGTAAGCAAGCAGCTCAGAAAATATTACGGAAAGAGATGACAGTTTGGCATAGCAACGTGAATATACCAATGGCTGAACAAATGACGCAACAACAACATGCTGTATAGTCTTTAGTGATGTGTGTAAAAATAATAAACAACATTACTACAAAAAGGCATTATGTCTAAAATCATATCTGTACTAAATTCATCAAAAAGTGTTCAGCAATATATGTGTACGCCATACATCTAATAACCAGAGATGTACGATACAAGGTATTAAACTTAATGTATAATCTATTGATCCAATATAAAAAACATACTGTTAATGTACTAGTAATGCAATACTTGGCGACAGTTGATATTATAAACATTGTTAAGGTAGGATAATGCATTAATAAATTGTACTAGTAATATTAGCTAAAGTTATTAATAGAATTAAACACTTGTAATGTTCAATACAAAAAAAAGGGGGAATACTGTGGGGGTGCAGAGGTCAAACTCAGTTCAGTTGGCATTCGAACCTCGAGCGTTTCATTTCTCTCTGTACACACGATACCCTACAGAGACTTTGAGCTCTGACTTTGTTTCGGTGGTTTTTCTCAGAGTACTTAGTCAGCTAAAAAAAACCGGCTTCATTTAATTTAAATAAACGAATAATTAACGCGTATAAGTGTTATTTGTAAAATAAACACCATTTATAAATAAATTGTGGAAGTAAATTGGTTACGATCTGTTAAGCCACAACAGTCTAGCCGTTAGACCCAAAATGAATAACAAACTCGTACTTACCCCACTGGAAAGAGTGCGCCAGCCCGACGAGCAGTGCTAGCACCGTCAACACACGCGTGCAGTACATCTTGTCTTCACACAAACTCGTTTCTGCAGATGAGACGTTCACTCTCGGCGACCACTCGGATAGTATTGCGTAGTGAACCAAGAACTTATTTGCTGTTCCAGCTTGATAAGCAAGCATGTGTGTGTAAATCCTGATTTGTCATTATTTTAAAATCATGAATTTCTGCACACTATAACTCTGCTTATCATTATTTTCGTACAAAAATAGATATTACTGTATTTTTTAGGGTTCCGTAGCAAAAAATGGAACCCTTATGGATTCGTCATGTCTGTGTCTTTCTGTCTGCCTGTCTGTCCGTATGTCACAGCCACCTTTTTCCGAAACTATAAGAACTGTATTGTTGAAACATGGTAAGTAGATACCACACAAAGAGAACATGGTAGAGTATGAACCGCATTGAGATTTTCACAAAAAAAAAAAATAGAAAAAAAAATATTATAAATTTTGGGGGTTCCTCATACTCAGAACTGAAACTCAAAATTTTTTTTTCACCATACCTGTACGTGAGGGTCTATGAATAGGTCTTTAAAACTTATATTGAGGTTTCATCATTTTTTTCTAAACACACTTCAAAGTGGAAAAGGGTGTATCCTCCCTGTAACTTTTAAAATAAGAGAATGATAAATATAAAAAAAATATATGATGTACATTACCATGCAAACCTCCACCGAAAATTTGTTTGAACGAGATCTAGTAAATATATTTTTTTTAATACGCCATAAATCGTAAATCGTAATTTACCTTTCATTCAATCAAATCAAATATAAAAAAAAAAATATTTCATAAACATAAACGTTATGTATAAACCGTGAACCATTATTATAGGTAAATTTGTACGGAACCCTCAGTGCGCGAGTTCGACTCGCACTCGGTCGGTTTTTTAACAATGTGTGTTATCAATCATTTACTTCCCGTGTCCTTGGTGTCGCCCAGACTCGTGTATGTAGCAGACTTGGGAATTGATTTAATTATCTGAATAAGTAGTATATACTAAGTTTCGTTTCGGTCTATATTTTTAAAAGTGGCATGTGTCCACTACGACATGTTCTAGCCGTGTGCTAGGTTTCATCTAAATCTTTTCTGCCTTTAAGTCATGAAGACACTAGTGTTAGTGTAGCGTGTTGATAGCGTAGTGTCAGAGTGCAATCAACAAACTCTGTTTCTCTCGTTTGCACTTTAAGTTATTGCAAGTTTAACTTTCAAAGTTTAAGGCCCTTGCTCCCAATTAGTACCATAAATCATTGACTCTCTGAAGCCTACTTCCCGGTAATGGCTCGGTTATAACATTATCAACATTATGTTTTTTTTACGTTTGATTCATACATTTCCCAAAAAAAAAATAATGACATCATATTTTTTCACTGGTTTCCCTTCTCCTTTCAAACGGCTTTGATCTTTAGAAATATATTTACCCACAAAATAGCATAATTATGTTGATCAATCAATATTTTGCAAAAATAAATGATTTTAAAGGTCAGCAGGGCTCTATGCGGGCACAGGCGGCAGTACAAGTGTGTGTATTTAACTCCGGCTGGATGTTCAAGGGACTATACCCCTTAACTACTCGACCATCAACACCATGTCGCGAATAGTGTTGACAGCAGTAAGGTCAGGTGCGAGAGAATTAAATCAAAAGAGTTCCCGCGGCCACGGACTGCAAAGGGCAATTGAAGGAGCACAGGTGGGTTTAGTCAGTAAAGTCTGGTGCTCCCTCTCACTTCACTTCCAAAAAAAGGTTTTAAACCTCCGAATGAAAAAACGGAGCTTTTAGTCACTCATAAGCCTGTCTGTCTGTCCGTCTGTCACAGCCAATTACCTTCGAATTCATCGGATTGATTCAGTTATTTAGTATCTACAGATATCTGTGACCCAAATACGTACATGTAACGTAAATGAAATAAAATCAATTTGAGAGTGGCTTATATGATACGTGCCCATAAGAACAACTCTATGTTTTTACAAGTTTGTTAACAACTTGTTTATATTGTTATGTATCCGGTTAGAATTTAGTTGCTCATTTTTCGAACACTTACTGACCTTCTGATACTATGGATATGGTTTGATGATGGAGCTGGAAGGTAAGCGAAGGATCTCCTCAAACAAACTTGTGCACGGCATAGACAGAGTTAAGAGCGCCCTACCCGTGATACTTTCCATACAACCCGCTTTGGATTATATTATTATTTTACTGACTAAAAACCTACTCCTGTTCCTTCTTCGCCTTTGTTCCAGAGCCTCAGGGATCTCTTTCGTATCACCCCCAAGTGTCGAAGCATACTGGGACCAGTAGGCTTCGACCCTGCTGGGCCCCTACGGTTGCTGACAACTCCTTGAGGCGCGCGTGGAACACTACGCGTCGTCGACTACTTTGGCTCGGTCCGAACGGTTACCGGACGGTTGGACGGCGAGCTACCTATTGCTCGATGTTCGCAAGCCCGCGTCTACGGCGGCCGGAAATCGGGATCGGAATCCCGGCCGGGGCGCGAGGGCCACTGCCTCGCGCCTGCGGCCGCTTCTTTTGCTAGCATTACTACTTCTTAGAAGGAGGCGACCGCCTGCCATTCCTCCTCGCTCCGGACCATGGCCTGTATGCAGACCCGGCGCGAGAGTTAACTACCGCCGACCGCCCCCACGAGGATACGGTGGTGCTCACCTCTACCATGTGCTCCACTGTGTCCTCCGGGCGAAAGACGAAAATCTGTAAATTGGTTTACTGCAATAAATACCAAATAAATTTAGTTTTAATTGTTTTGCTACCTAGTTGTTTTATTGTAAAAACGTAATTATGAAATATGACCTTAGGTAATTCTTTGCACATCTGACAGTTAATCACAAGATAAGAAATTCAATTATACGTCTATAATCGAATTCCTCTTTGTAATGTTAGTGAAGATACATAACACATACACATATTTTTCAGTACTGGGGGCGTATTACGACCTTTTTATTCCAGGCAATTCAGTTTACGGCGGCCGTTAACTGCTGTGTTATTTTTCGTATTATGACGTACGTCATTCTGACTAGAATCATCCTGGACAGTTGTCTATGGCTGGTTTGCACTGCTTTGAAAGATGGCATTCGAAAACATCAAAACAAATGTTACCGGTATTTACGGTTTTTAAGCAATCTTAACGCCTGCCACAATGATTCTATTCAAGTCGTGTTAATAATTGCGATGTATATTTCATCAGGCGTTTACTAAAGCATATTTTAGTTTTTATAGTCCCTACGTAGTTTTTTTTTTTAATTGTTAATAACGTTTGTACGGAATACTGTCAATTACTGGTCCAGTATATATTTTTAATCTTCTTTTCTTGTGTAAACCTAATCAACATCTCAATCAAGCACTATTGACTCTTTCATTTACATCTGATTTAATACGAGTAGTAGCTGTTTATCACAACAAACAATTTATTTTCAATTTCATTTTACTTGCGGGTTTTTTTATACAGATTTTGTCTCCATGATGAATTAATACAAATATTTTAAAACATGTTTACTAGTCTACCCGCAACCTTATACCCATAATAATACGAGTAATACGATAAAGTATTCTAGCATCTGTTGAAGGTGAGGCTAGAACGCTGTTATAGAAGCCCACACATTAAAAATGTAAGTTGGCAAAACATCTTTGGACCACAACACGCAAACACTTCGATAGGATATGATGCACATGACATCTTCTACAGTGCCACAGAGACCATAATTGGGAGAATCGACTTTGCGCATCATAAATCCAAAGCTGTTGAGTGGGTTGTGGCCGGATCGGAGTCTCAAAGCCATCACAAACTCCTGTCTATTCAATTTCCCTTCGCTGAACCAGAGCATCCGAGGAAAAGATTGGCCGAGTCGTCTTGTACCAATTGCTTTTTGTTAAAGAACTTTTATCAAAATATTGTGATCACGATTCGATACATCGTTGTCTAACCAAAGGTAAAAGATGTTCCGGCGTTAGTGAAGGAGACTAGGTAAACAATTTTGGTATTAATTAGCAAACGCCTATCAAAATTATGTCGGCAATGATTTGTACAATTTCTTGAGTAGGTGCTTGTAGCTGTGCCGGAACATCTTCCCGGTCGTTGAAAGACTGACCCTTTCAACCCTTGAGTTCATCCGCTGTTGGTAACGGACAGAGCCGTACCAAGGACCGGCGTACATAGCCCTTAGTACTGTTGACATCCGCGACTCTTGATATTTTAATAATAATAATTTATTTAAGGCAAGACAGCAGTGTGGCCCACTTTGTTAGTAAAAATCTTAAAAGTAGTGTTAATAAAACAAAAAATAAAAATACAAATAAACAGTGAAGCAAGATGGTGAGGCAAGATGTGCAGAGAATGATATGGCAAGGAGTAACCTATCTGACCATTCTCTCCACATAGTGCCTCAGAAAAAGGGAGTTAGAACTCTCAACCAGTGCCGTAACTAGCCTTTTATAAGCGTGGTGCGAGCTTAACTACACCATAGAAAAGAATACAATACAAACAAAAAGGACTAAATATAAAAAGGGGGGGGGGGGGGGGCACCGCTGGAACCGCCCTAGTTACGGCACTGCTCTCAACTACTGTTTTCGGGATGCTATTGCCACTGACCCGCGCACTGCTTCCATGCAGTCAGTTTGATTCTGAGCAAACATCTCCGACGCACTACAGAAACGGGGCAGTTTCAGCAGCATCCTAAAAACATTGTTGTACTGGATACGTAAGACATGCAGCAATCTTTTGGTGTAGCTAACCCATAGACTCCCCACATACAGACCCTGACAATAAGCTTTGAACAGGGTGAATTTGACTTGATCCGTACAACGAGAATTACCTCGAACCGCCAGTGCCCTACGTTCCCTTTGAATGTCTACATTATCTTTAAGGTCGTCGGTAAGTATTTTGTCCGGTCCGTAGATGAGACGCAGCACGCGTACGAGTCTCCATTGCAGCGGCGAGGAATTGTCGTCTGCTAGCAGCACCATATTATTAGGTATCTCCGACGTTTGGGCACGCCACAATCATGGCGGTAAGTCCCCTCTTTGAGGCGTGGCTGGAAAGACCTCACGGCGTCCTTACCTTCCGTATGACGCAGGTCCTCACCGGACATGGTTCGTTTGGGAGGTTCCTGCACCGGATCCGTGTGGAAGTGACACCCGGGTGTCGCCACTGTGCGGAATGCCCGGAGGACACGGTGGAGCACACAGTCGAGGTGTGCCCCGCTTGGGCCCTCGTGGGGGCGATCGGCGGCGGAGACCTCTCGCTCCGGGCCTTGGTTGAGGCCATGGTACGGAGCGAGGAGGAGTGGCAGGCGGTCGCCGACTTCAGAGAAGCAGAAATGCTTGCAAAAGAGGAGGCCGAACGCATCAGGCAACGGCGTCCTTGCCGCCGCCACCGGGATTCTGATCCCGATTTCCGGCCACCGTAGACGCGGGCTTGCGGACAGTGAGCAATGGGTAGCTCGCTGTCCGGCCGTCCGGTAACTGTCCGGACCAAGACCAAGTCGTCGACGGCGCGCACTGTTCCCGCGCGCCTCAAGGAGTTTTAAGCAACAGCAGGGACCCAGCCGGGTCGAAGCCTACTGGGGCCAGGGTTATCCGAAAGGGAGCTCGAGCCCCGGTATGAAGGCTAGAAGGAACGGGGTGGGTCTTTTAGTCAGTAAGAGTCTGACACTATCTCCCGCTCCGCTCAAGAGCGGGGGATGTCATTGGATGATTTTTTCCCACCATAAAAAAGAAAGTGTCTCAATACAAAAGTCTATATCTCCGACGTTCAAATTGAATGTATCAATCTGCCACTTAGTTCTTTGCTGTAATTCTGACAGATATTCTTTGCTCCAACTTACCAGAAGTGCTGCCGTATTCTTTCCAGATGCTCGTAGCGCTTGAGACGGTCGTGGCTGATGTCATCCAGGGTTGGAGCTGGCAGTGCAGTCAAAGGCCTCCCGATGACAAAGTGTCCTGGGGAAAGTGGCAGGAGATCGTCAGGACTGGAGGACACAGGGCACAGCTGTTTAAAACTACATCCACCTGTGCAAACAAAGTTGATGTTTCTTCGTAGGCCAAGTGGCTATTGCCAATAACATGTTTTATATGGTGCTTGGCCGGTTTTACCCCGGCCTCCCATATGCCACCGATATGAGGAGAGTAAGCAGGAATGAATTTGAAAGTTATAGTTTTTTGGGGATAGTAGGAGGTGGAAGTTATGATCTTGACTCCAAAACTGAATGTGTATATTTTAACCATGCACCTCCTTTTATACTAATGTACAATGTTACGGGCTACCTAAGAATTTAACCAATAAGAAATGCTAACTCTTAACCAATAATAGTGTACCGAATGTCCTGCTAAAGCTAACTAACCAATAAAGTCACTTTCACTTTGTTCGTATGCGTTACGCTATAACTATTGTCCAATTACTAAATACTGTACTGTTCCCTTTCCCGGCGCCAAAACTATTGTCCAATCGCTGCTCCAGACATAAGTCTCCAGAACGCCCACTAGAGAGACGACGCGCGCGCATGCCAATCGCAACTTAGTAACTGTTTTATGTGCGTCCCGCAGATAAAGTCTACACCATACAGCTACCCAATCAACAAGCAAACATATCGATCAACTAGTTGAAGCCTGCGTACGTTGTCACAGAAGATTCCCGTAGTTTATCGCCAACCATATCAAGTACCATTACCTACACCTCACCATCAGCCAAGATTACCACACCTGTTTGCTTTAGAAATCTGTTCTTTAGCTGCGGCCACAAAATTTGTTCTATTATTGATAAATCGTCCAAAAAAATGTCCTTCTAGAAGCTCTTCTGGAAGGACTTTTAAAGTCCTGCTAGCAGGACTTTAATTTGTATGAAATTTGACGCTCGTCCTTCTGGCAGTACGCCGACTGCTGGCAGGACAACTCAGACGAATCACTAAATCAGGGGAAACAAACATTTTGAACTACCCACTTTTAATTATTTATTTATTTGAAATAAACGAAAAGTTATGTTGTTGTGTTTATAAATAACAGTAAGGTAAGGTAGGTAACATATATTTATTTTTATAATATATTGATATGTTTATATATACTTTTGGTAGGTACTCAATGTTGTAATTACGATTGTAGAATTCATTTTTTATTTTATAAAGTATTATACCATTCAATACTTTACCGCGGTTTCGTCTACGTGGACGCGGGAAAAAGTTATTGTGTTTCTTTCTATATATTTATTAATTATAATAATAATAATTCTTCTGTACTTGTGTTTCTCTCTAAACACTGTGTCTCCTTCTAAACAACCTGATCGTTTTGGTAGCAATCGGGTTCTCATTATTTTTGCTTTAGATGAGTTGGCTAACAAAAATTAAACTCATGATTGATCATTTTACAGTTTTTAATCAACAGAAAAATAATAAAGAAAAAAAAACATTAATCTGTAATTCCGTTTGTTACATGGTATGCGAAACAATTGCGCCCTGTTTGAGGAGCACAGAAGACGCATCGCGTTCTGCATAATTTACAGTAATAGCTGGCTTTCTGTTGTTTTTTGTGGTGTACAAAACGGTTTTGATAATAAAATGTCGGCCATAACATTAAGATGTTGCAAATGCATCACCAAATTGTTGACGACTCCAGGCGTTATTCGTTCCCGGCGCATCGTAGTGCGATGCTAGCGAACACACGCGATCTCCACGTCTAAATATCGTAGCCATATCGCTCACACTAATGCTAGAATGATGCAACAAACACTCCTACAATCAGAAAGAGACTGACTACCTTCTTGTTTTTTTACAAATTCTGCCAGCAGCACCGTTCACGTAATATTCATTAAAAAAGGTGCATCCTACCGGAAGGACTGAAAGTCCTGCTAGCAGGACGCTGGACGATTTATCATTATCGCTGAATATTTCCGCAGGTTTTCCACGACAAGCAATGAATCTGCTAACAAAAAGTTATCCAAACTACATTTACTGTAGTTTCAATGTTAGTTGCATAACTTTTTGTAATAGCCACATTAGTATTATTCTTGTATGCTTTACTTCTTATATCACGCATTTGCTTCAAATCTTTCAATTCGTTTTCTAGAACGCTGATTTTTTTAATAATATAATCGTCAAAAGCTTTAGTATCGTTGCCGGAACGTCTTGCTGAATACTTATTTTTTGAGTTTTTGTCCTCCATATATTGCTCAGCTGGTCCAATGTTGGCTGAGGGCGGGAATATACTTCTTGACTCATTAACTGGTTCTTTATAGTAAGACTCGTAACGTAGCAAGTATCGAGAAGAAGATTTTGTAGGAATAGTCGGGTTTTGAGGTTTTTTCTCTGTTTTAGCTCGCCTCATACCAGCAGACCTCTGATGCAAAGATTGGTTATATCTGGAACTGATGTGCAATGTTTAATGTTTCTTCCTAAAATATCTAATAAATTAAGAAATGAAGAACGTGTCGTGGGAAGATGACACTGTTCTTACATAATATATATCAATATTGTAAAAATAACCACTTTTTTAAAAGAGTAACCATGGTGTTTCTTGCCGGTTCTTCTCCATAGGAAACGACCAATTTGGAACCGTGCACTAGCTTCTGACGTTTTATAAGTGCCCATGTAGGCCTATGTGAAATAAAATATTTTTGATTGATTGATTGATTGATTGATTGATGTCTACCAGAAAAGGACATGGCCACGACAGGACTGACAATACGATGATTGATGTCATTAGTAATGCTGATCATCTTATGATAATATTATTACTATTAAAGACAATACTTAACCAAGAAAGCTACCCAGACCTAGAACAACTATCTGTAGGCCATACAAACATATTTATTTCAAATGGGAACAGACCCTACGATATACAGCGCAGTGTTGGGCTCTTTAAGTCAAGAATGAATATGTTACTTTTACGCAAGCGTGCTCCATCGTCAGCCACATCATCGCTTACCATCAGATAAAATGATGGTTAAACGCGAGCCTATCAATAATAAAAAAGCCAATCGTTCAACCACTACGCTAACTGTGCTGTCGAATCACATTGATCATGTTTTGGTACTGAATTTTTAATAATATAATGAATCAATCAAAGTCTTACTTTTCCGACTCCCGACTTCCAATGCCCACTGGTGCAAACATTCTCAAAGAGTCCAACAAGTCCGTATTAGCTAACTGAACATCAATAACTGCGTCGTACTGGCTGTAGATCTGCGCGTTCTTATGTCTGCTCTTAGACCTGGTCTGGTCTGGTTTAATTTGCCCCCATAGCTGGTCGGAGAATGGTCTTGCCTTCAGTTTGTGTTTTGGTTCTAGCATCAGGCCACTTTCTGTGTCGTGGTGCAAATCAGGAATAATATCTTGTTTTGTATCATCCATATCATAATTCATTCTCAGTATTTCAACTGCGTTTGTCTTGTCTGACAATACATTTTTTAAATTGTATCTCGGTGTGGTCGCTGGTTGCCTCTGAGACTTATGCCATCCTGTGATTTCAGTTTTATCTGTAGTTCTTGCTTTGTCAGATATTTCTTCTGTGTACAGAGTCACATATCGCTGTGTGTTGTACTCTACATGTCGTTCCTGAGAGAGTTTGATGGAGTTTGAGCTGCTGTCAAACGACTGTCGTGATGACAGTTCTTCACTGTAATCTGTTGTTTGTTCCCCAGATTCGAAACGTTTCACATATTCTTCGATATTTTTATAACACATATTTTAAACCAAACACGATCAGTAGCGATGCAACCAATGCAACAGTTATTGAAGACACAACTGCATCTCAAGTTACAAACAGCGTGCGAAGTGACTACTGATACAGTGACAGCTACTGATAGTAAAGTTGAAGACATTATTAACGTCATGATATCTGTAAGTGATGTCACTGCTCCCTCTCGTGAGACAATGGGTTATTCTAAACCAGCCTACTATGATTACCCTGATCGTCAGATTGATCCGTTTCAGCACATGAATGATGGTCTCGACCTAAACATGTAATTTTAATAAAAGGTTTCATCATCAAGTTGAAGCGCAACAATCACGCAGTTTCAATGAGTCGAAATCATTAAAATTGCCGAAACACAAACAACACAATCGAATTGCAGTTAATAACAGATAGTAAAGTAAATGTAGTGACTTAACTGTGTCCTTATTAAAAAAAAAACTTTTTCCTATAAGTCCTTGTCCCACCTAGGTTGCGTCATTGGGCACGCCATAATCATGACGGTAAGTCTCTTCTTTGAGGACTGGCTGGAAAAACGTCACGGTATCCTCACCTTCCACGTGCCGCAGGTCCTCACCGGACATGGTAAGCTCGGGATGTTCCTGCACTGAATTCGTATGGAAGAAACGCTTGAGTGTTACAATTGTAACTGTGACACAGTGGAGCATATAGTGTAAGTGTACCGCTTGGGTGGAGCATCACCGTGTCCTCGTGAGGGCGACCGGCGTCCACAAACTCTCGCGCCAGGAACTGATACAGGTCATGATCAGGAGTGAGGAGGAATGGCAGGCGGTCGGCTCCTTCTACAAAGCAGTAATGCTAGGGATGGAGGAGGCTGCACGTGGAGGGGACGGACATACGAGCCCTAGCCCCCGAGGTCCCGACCCCGATTCCCAGCTACTGTAGCAATGGGTTGCTCACCATCCGGCCGTCCGGTAACCGTCCACACTGAGCCCGAGTCGTCGACGGCACGCAGAGTTCCACGCGCACCTCAAAGAGATGTCAGCAAAACTACGCCCCTACTGGGCCCGTACAGCCCAGTAGGGGCGAAGACTACTAGGGTCATGGGTTCGCTTCAGTAAGGAAAACCTGGGGTGGAAGAAGAAGGTACATAGGAGTGAGTTTTAGTCTGTAAAAGTTTGACAGGAGTCTAGAGCAGGAGAAAGCACTGAATGATTTCCTAACCACATAAATACTAGATTGTGTCATGGTTCTATATAAAAACGACATATATATAATATACATATAGTATAGGTAATAGCAATTCGATCGATAAATATTTAAGTCAGAATCGTATCTTTCAGATGAAAATCAGTGATGATTGTGTTTGAGAGTGAGGCGCGTGGAGGCGTCAGTGATGATGCCCAGAAAATGTTTTCACCGATAGAAAGCTGCTTTATTCCTGAGTGACGTAGTCTATATGTTATGTCTGCAGGCAAAGCCGCGGGAAAAAGCTAGTAAGCTATATTTTACACCAAAAAACTAACACATGAATACTGTAGGTGTGGCAATATTACAGACATTGAAATATTTCTATTAAAGACCGTCAAGTTATAAATCTTGTAGTAATATAAGTTATGGGTGCTAGTCAAACAGATTTCTTTTTAATTTATAGCATTATTCACCTCCAAAGATCTACTTTTCCTTCTAAATGACTAAGTCAGCCACAATTAACAAGAAATCGAATGATACCGTACGGGCTACGTACATTACCCTTATTTTTGAACGACAATGTGAATCAATACGTTCGCTTGTCACCATAAATATTGCTTGGGCCGGCGACTGATGAATTTCCATACAAACGTAATACCACGCTCATTTGCAGTTGGAGCATATGATGATATTCGGTTATAGACAATATTTATCTAGGTACCTTCTTTTTAAAAAAAAAAAAACAAAAAGATATTTAAGCGAATTGTATTTCGCACTTTTTTATAGCGTAAATGGCAAAACATGCCATTTGGCTTTTCCTGTATTAAAAATAACAATATTTCTAATATTCTCGACGTAGGAACCTAAATAAATATTGTCTATAACCGAATATCATCATAATATGTTGGAAATATGCTCCAACTGCAAAGGAGCGTGGTATTACGTTACGTGTTTACGTACGTATTACAAATACCGGCAAGGATCTTGAGCGCTCGGCGTCAGAGTCGGGATCGCTTTGCGCAATCCATACATTGGCGAGCCAATCGTCGTCGTTGTTAGATACATGCAGCAAACGCAGGGAAAGAATTACGAGTTACGTCTATGACACAATGGAGCGGCGAGCCAATCACTGACACTCCCCGCCCCTATGCTCACTTCGCACCACTAAAGAGACCGAGTATTTGACTTCTGCGCAACTTGAAGCCAGCGCTCAAGATCCGTGCCGGTAATTGTACGACACTAGTTATAAATAAACATTGATTTTTACTATGTGAAGTATTTCGCATGTAGGTCACACTCGCTACCTAACATCTATCTAAGCATACAAGTATTATAATTACAAATATTACAGTTCAGGAACTACTCTGTCCCAAACAGATCTTATCTTAGCCACTAGTTATCTTGTAAGCCAGTAAGTCACTTTCAGGGTGGAAATAAAAAAATACTCCGTGTCGGATTGCCCAGCAATTCCGAGCTCGCTTCGCTCGCTCTTGGATTAAGTAATATAATAATAATAATAAATTTATTGAGCCATACTTACAAATTGTAGCTTAAATTAAATAATCTTAACGTTTTATAGGTCTGTAACTATTTGCGGGCTTCAATTATGTAATATACGGTAAGTATAATAATTTCAGTTGCGCTATATAAGAGGCGATTTAGTTTATATGAATCCATCTCATTTTCTGTGTGGTGTGACTTATAAATTCCTCGTTATTTAAATAAGATTCTTAATATTTCGACAGGCCTGTTGGTCTAGTGGTTAGTGACCCTGACTGCTATGCCGGAGGTCGTGGGTTCGATTCCCACCCAGGACAAATGTTTGTGTGATGAGCATGATCATTTGTTCTGTGTCTGGGTGTAATTTATCTTCTATACTTATAATAAATCTGTAGAAGTGAAAATTCTGTACATTGAAAATATCAAATAAATAAATGGCAGGGGGTGTTACTAGACCGACACAAAACCCAAAAAATGTGATTAAAAAATTTTTTGTCTGTCTGTCTGTTTGTCTGTTTGTTCAGGCATCACGCAAACTGATGATGAAACTTTGTATAATTATTCTTTAATATCCTATATATAATTATACTTTTTATCCTGGAAAAGTATATAAAATAAAAAACAAACTTAATTTTGCGGTTCGATCCCTAGACCCGATTACTGTACCAACTGCAAATAATAAGTTTGTCGTAGGTTACGTCACCCGCAGTGGAGTTCGCTAAGGGGAGTTCACTAACCCCCACAGAAAGGGGAATCGTGTTACCCCGAATTTAACGCGAGCGAAGCCGCGGGCAAAAGCTAGTCTATAATATGTTTGTATTTAGAAATATTTAAGTATGTTTATCAGTTGTCTAGTACCCATACATATAACACAAACTCTGCTTAGCTTGGGACTTGACGGCGCTGTGTGATAGTTGTGGAATATTATATTATACTATTATACTGATCAGAATTTTAGGTTAGATTTTTTCGAGTGAATTATAATGGTTGTTACAATTATTCGCAATATTTTTAATTCATCCATCCATCACAATATCTAATTGTGATGTAAATTTGAAGTAATATTTATGTCTCAAGTGTGTATCTATCCAAAACTGAAAATTAAAGTAAACTAGAAGGTTTAATATAAAAATGCATGAATTATTTAAAATTATGATATTTATTTAAAAATCTTATTTAATAAAATACAAAAGAAAAAAATATTAGTAGAGAACTGTAGACTGATGCCCAAAGTTAAATAAAGAATACAGAGCGAAATAGACGCACCACACAGACGACCGTGTGACGTGTAATCATTTGCACGGCGATCTGTTCGCGCGTCTCCCTCAGGACGCGAACTGTGAGCGTGACGCCCTGGCGACACTTGCTCCTCAGTTGGTCAGCCACCTGACGATACCTACCTTACAGGTCACAGCTCGGACTAGTACACAGACTTAGGCCGATGTATTTTAACAGTAGCACAATAAGATAATAGTCAAAATATCTTAAATAATTATTACATTTTAAAACATTATGCTAGCCACTACGTTCTCCACAGATTAAAATTCCAAGTATTTAAAACTAGCTAGTACATGGATACAGAACTTATACAAAACTGCTCATTGTTCTGGAACTAATCTCTGAATTTTAAAATATATATAAAAAAGTCAATTCAAGTACGTACATCATTAAAGCCCACGTTATTACATAGAGATAAATGACTTTTTACTTATGTAGAAAACTAATGTGAATTGAATTGAACTCATTCATATATGTATCAAACATACGATGAAGTGGTGAAAGCGAGCCAGCGTTGTATTTACAGAGGCTAGTAGCAAACAGACGTCGAGCGCGTTCGAGGAACCAGCGAACCCACTCTTAGGAGTCTGGACAATCAAGATGATGGCGGCTCACGTACAACAGAGATAAAACTCATAAGAGTTTCCATTTCGACTTTATGGTAAAAAACCATACTTTTTTAGAAGCAAGTTTTTTCCGGTAACATCTAAAATAGATATCGCGAAGGTATTTACGTCGTACTAGTTCATTATATTTGACGTAGTCTCGGGTTCCACGTAGGTACTGCACACTCTAACGCTGCACTCATTATTGAAGTTATTGACGAATACTACATTATTTTTAGTTTGTGCGAAACCCGAATATAGTTTGTTCACAATCAGTAAATGAATGGATTCCAATAGTTTTTACATCATGTTATATTTTTTCTCAAAAATATTTAAAAAGGTCACAAGTTGGACCCCACTGACACTAAGTCACGGCAGGTCATAGCGAGCATTAGAAAAAGCTGGCTGCAAGTGCAATACAACCGTTTAGTTGCCTGTATAGCCCGGTAACTATGTATTTTTGCTGAATTAACGAGCTTACAACTTTGTATTTTTTCATGATACAGTTATGAAATTTTGTACATAGATTCTTTGCACGAAAATACTAGACACGTGTTTCGGGTTTTGCATATACTAACACTAATGTATAAGTGCAATAAGGCGGAAGGTTGACGGACACCCCGGGAAGGTCTCATAACAAAACTAAACTTGTGGTGGGGCTTGTTAACAATCTTTTCTATTTGAACATCCAGATGGAGCTTCGAATCTAGCAGAATATTAAGATTGCGGAGAAAACTAACTTTACGAGTACTAATACACATAATAGCAAGACGATAGTCGAACTCGGTGATATTTTTCGTTTTGGTAATGTCATGACATAACGCTTTGGAAGGCTAAAGTTAAGCTTATTGGAAGAGAGCAGTAGTTAGAGAAACGGTCTAAGTCCTGCTGCAGGTTAACACAATTGACTTTATCAAAAATAATTTTATAGACTGAGAAATTTCGAATTTTGTCATTGAACGCAATAAACTGAATCTAATAAACATTTATAGCAATGTTATTGTACGCAACAGGCAAGAAGCTTCGTGTGATGGTGCGTCCATTAGTATTAAATACGTTTAGAATGACATGTTTTTGGAGCATGAAATTGTACTAAGAAAGAGAGTTTACAATGACAACTAATAGGTATGAGAGATAAGGGTACTTAGCTACCGATTTACTTATTTATTGAGGAGCCTCAACTGAACAAGCGCACACGAATACACAATTTATAAAGAACCAAAGTCTTAGATTCGTGAGCTCCATGCATCAGTAGGTCGGCGACAGGAGGAGCTTTGAGTATTGAAACTAAGATAACGTAAAACTAAAATACAAACTAGTTAATACCTACAACCCGTGCGCATTAACATGGCACCTGATAAGTGACGTTTGAAAATATTCAGTGCATTGAATTCTGCGCCGAGTAGTTTCTCATGACACTACTTTACGAATTCAAGATGCTTTAAACGTGACGATACAAACTATTTTCGAGTATTCAATGTGGCAACTGTTTTCGAGCCAGGAGCCGTGTTAATGCGCTCGGGTTGTAAATATAATATGAAGGAAAGAAAATGTAAAAAAATCAAAAATATCAAATATGACTTAAAAAACTACTTTAACTACATTAAACTCATGTTCTTGAATTTGTAGAGATGAACGCGCACTCTTCGACTGCTGCACATTTCGCGCTCGTTTTGAACAAGCTCCGTTGTTCAGACAACCGTTGAAGCACACGTCGACTTGACGTCGCTCACAGTAACCGGCGGCACATCTAGAAAGAGAGCACAATAATACACAATGATGTAATGAGAAGATTATTAAGGCTCGAGAAACCAAGAAGGAAAGACTTTCCCAAGTCGTATACTGCAACTCAACTCCGCCTCGAATCATCGAATTGACAGAATTTATTGCTCGTATTTTATTGAAATGAATCGAAGGTTTTCTTCCGTTGTTATGGCAAGTGGGCCATGGAACATGGGCCTGAGTCACTGGCACCGACCTCGTCTACACTAGAGGGAAAGCTCTGATTTCATTGTTTATTATTAAATTAAGTTTTGACCGCAAATTATCTTACTATTGTATATCCATTTGGCTATGAAGGCGGGAATGTCGCATCTTTCACCCGCGAAATCAGCTGTGCACTGGCAGACTGGCGCACTCGCCTCGTTCAAAGAACAGGCGCCGTGGTTTAGACAGAACTGATGGCATGCGCTGACTTTCCCTTCCCCAGAGTTACCGCCATCAGAGCTGAAACAACGAACATTTCAAACATGGCACCACAATACACAGACACGCCGGCTCTATGTAATTATATTTAATTATAGTAAAACTAACAAAAATAAAAAAGGGTCGTTAAACGTACAGTCAAACGCTCATCAGTGGTCGGTCATAACTACTGCAGTGGCGCTCTCAATATCAAATTGTTACTAATTGCATTTATATTATTTTGTCAAGTTCTGTTCCAAGTCCCTCGTGACAGGGTGTTTTTATGTGGAAGTCATCAACTAGCTTCTCCCGCTCTAAGGTAGAGTGAGAGGGCGCGTCAGACTTTTACTGACTATAAGTCACCAGTGTCCGTCAGCTGCCAGCGGGTTCTAGGGCCACCGTAACTCTTTAAAAATCTCCCGCGGCCCTAGCGGTACCGGCCCTGCTGGGCTCCGGCGGGGTTGGTGGCATCTCTGTGAGGCACGCCAGGAGCACTACGCAGCGTTCGACGACTTGTATCAATATAATTATTATAAATATAATATGTCCCTTGTTAGTTCCTTATAAATAGTTAACATTTATATCATCTACTACATTTGAACAAAGCCATTTATGGCAAATATTAGAATAATGTTCACCTTTTTTTGAGGAAACTTGTCGCATCTGACGAGTGTAGGAACAGCGTCCCACACAGGGTCGCTTGACATAACTAGTGACAGTGACAAGACCAAGTTTTTGTTTACCTGTTGTCCTTATTGGCAGAAGCCTCGCATCTTCCACCATCGTAATCTGCTGTGTCCGGGTAGGCCTCTTCACCCAGGGAACAAACACCGCCGTTTAAACAGAATTCATGGCAGCACACGTTCAGTTCGCATCTTTCCCCAGCGTAACCGGTCTTACAGCTAAAAAAACAAAGTTACAGAAGAGTTACTATAATAAAGAAAACCAACACATATTTGTGAGTAGATGTATCAGGGGCACGAGGTGCGCGGCCACTGCGGCGTTTTGGGGGCTCTATTGGTTTATGTTAGACCACCTGACATCGGTGACGGGGCTCGGACTTCAAACAGATACAGGTCTGAAGTTGTCAACACACTTTCAGCAAGTGTGCTGATGAATGCTGGTCCCCTCTCTGTATGAGACGAGGCCTCTACTTAACATTTATATAAAATTAATTTTCTGTATCTGTTTGACACTGAAGTCTTCTAAACAGCTGGCTCGATATTAATGAAACTCTTAACTTTTGTTTTAGAGTGATGATAATAGTAATTATTAAATATTCAATAAAACTTATTTCATGCATAATACGATTTACCGGCATTTAGGTTGGCCCTCAGCACCGACACTACAGTTTCCTTGTAAACAATAATCTTTACAGATGGACACGTCGCATCTTTCACCATCGTAACCTGCTGTGCACTGGCAGGCCGGCTCGTCTTCTTCGTTTAAGGTGCAGACACCGCCGTTTAAACAGTGCTTATGGCACGCATTTTCTTCGCACCTTTCTCCGGAGTAACCGGGCATACAGCTGAAATAACGAAGATATAAAAGAATAACTCTTTTCTTTCTATAATCAAGAAAACTAAAATGTAATTCTTAGTCTTGATGATCGGTCAGTCACCATCAACGATTGCATCACTGCTTACCATCAGGTGGGATAGCAGTCAAGCACTGGTTTATATCATTTTTTTTTTCAAGTTAAAGATAGAGATTTATATTAGAGTAGAGATTCAAAACTGTATTTTACAATTCCTAGTAGTTTTGTCGTGTCTGCATCGTTGTGTTTTGCCAAAACATCCTGGACTAGTAAATTACACCTATTGTAACCTAAACTATAAATCTGCAGAACTTTGTTTAACTGGTTATATAAATAAGGTTTCGGAAATATATAAAACCGATTCGCAACAGCATGTTTAGTCCGAGAGTTACCACAAACCAGATCTTTTGTTGTCCTATCTAAGAGTAGCTATTGGATGAAAATAAAGTTCAGTGTGTCTTAACACAAAAATGTAGTTTAAAACAAATAATTGTCTTACTGTTAGAATAAAGAAACTTTGATCAGTTATAATTCGTTCTACCGTTACCGCTTGTTTGGTAACTTGGTTTAGGTTTCTAGTTTAATTTATACACAACAAAGTTATAGGGCGTTGAAAATGGCCTGAACTGTTTCGAGAAAAAGACGGTACGGCTTTGCCGCTTTTTTTTCTCACCTTGGCCCCAAATACAACCACTTCCATGGGTGTTCAGGGTAATATTATGATTTACCTGCATTTAGGTTGGCCCTCGGCGCTGACACTACAATTTCCTTGGAAACAGTAGTCCTTACAGATGGACACTTCGCACCTTTCACCGTCGTAACCTGCTGTGCACTCACACGCCGGCTCCCCCTTCTCGTTCAGAGCACACACACCATTGTTTGAACACCGATTACTGCACGCGTTCACTTCACATCTGTCACCAGTGTATCCGGGTTTACAGCTGAAATAACGACGGTCCAAAGAGTTACTCAATAATCAAGAAAACTAACAATTATTTGTGAGTAGCTCTAACAGATGCACGAGGTGCGCGACCACTGCGCTGTTTCAGGTGCTCTATAAGTATATCTTAGACCACACTGACGTCGGTGAGGGGATTCGGTCTACAACTCACTATTAGCAAGTGTGCTGATGAATGCTGGTCCCTTCTCTGTGTTAGAAGAGGCCTCTGCCCTCCAGTGGGATGATAGCGGGCAGGCATTCTCTTTACATTTACAATTTTGTTTTACCTGAGTAGAATATTGAAGTCATCATCATCATCATTGGCCTTTTAAATAATCCCACTGTTGTGACTCCGGCCTTCTCTCTAAGAGAGGGAATGGGCCGTAATCCACCACGCGGGTCCAGTGCGGGTTGGTAAATGTCACATGTATTCGAATTTTTGGTTCATGGTGGTCTTTGGTGGACATGCCGGTTTCCTCTCGATGTTTTCCTTCACCGTTTTGAGAGCAGTGGTGATGAATTAAATTAAACAAAGTAATGCGTCTGGCTGAATTTGAACCCGTGACTTCGAAAGAAACTTCCAGCAGACCTGTGAGAAATCATCCAATGACTTATCTCGCTCTAGAGCAGAGCGGGGCGGCGTGTAATACTTTAACTGACTAAAACCCACTCCTATGTTCCTTATTATTCTTGCGTTCCAGAACTCCGGTATATATACATATCTATAGTAGCTTTATTTTAATGTTTATAGAGTTTGGGTAACAATAGAATCGGGCGGGCTGACATCTGTTAGGTCCGCTAGTTAGTTTTATAAGGGTTTTTATTATCTACACAACGAATTCCATGGATATTTACCTGCATTGAGGTTGACCCTCAGCACCGACACTACAGTTCCCTCGGAAACAATAGTCTTTACAGATGGACACTTCGCATCTTTCACCATTGTTACCTACTGTGCACTGGCAGATCGGCTTACCCTCTTCGTTCAATGAACAAACACCGCCGTTTAAACAGTGCTTATGGCACGCGTTTAGTTCGCACCTATCCCCAGAGTATTCGGCTTTACAACTGAAATAATGAAGATAAGAAACAGCGTTACTCAGCAGACCAACAGATATTGTGACTAGTTTTAAAACGCAAACGAGGTACGCTGCCACTGCGCGTCTGTCAAAGTGCTGTAGCTAATCATTTTGCCTACAAACATAAACTGTATTCGTAGAAAAGAGCTGATCCTGTAGTAAAAGTTGCGTTCGCTTGGGGTTTAATGAATCAAGTCTCTGTCAACTTGTAACAATGAAATTAATATGTGTTCAGTTTTTTAGGTGGGAAATCATCCAATGACATCTCCCGCTCCAAGGCGGAACGCGAGGGCGAGTCAGATATTACTGATTAAAACTTACTCGTACATTCCTTCGTTGCCTTGTATTCCAGGGCCGGGTTTTCTTTTCAGAAGTGAACCCATGGCCCCAGTAGGCTTCGACCCTGCTGGGGCTTTACGGTTTGCTGACATTTCCTTGAGGCGCGCGTGGAACAATACGCGCCGTCAACGACTTGGGCTCGGTCCGGTCGACTTCTGGACGGTCAGACGGCGAGCTACCCATTGCTCGCCGTCCGCAAGCCCGCGAAAGTATCGTGTGTGTTAGACGCGCGTCACTGTTCCAGGAATTCTAACTTTACATTTCGAAGCTGGTGATGACGTGGATGCTTGAGGATTTGTTACCGTTAGACATGTAACATATGTAGGCGTCGCTTAACTTGCCGTCAGTGAAAAACGTTAGGGTCAGCTCACACCAAGACGCGAAGTGATGCTGCGCGAATTATAATTATTTGAGTTAGTACACAACAACATAATACATTCAAATTATTATAACAGACTTTGAATAAACCCCGCAGCTTCATTTCTTCAAGCATCGTGAGCTGACCCCGAATATCTGTGCGATGAACACGTTTTACCTGCATGTAGGTTGTCCCTCAGCACTGACGCTACACTCTCCTTGAATGCAGTAGTTCTGACAGACTGGTGCTGGAGACTCACTCTTCGAGTCATTCGGAATCAGACCCTGGAGAGCATCGCAGCTGTTTATCCCCTGAATTTGTTCCTTTATCGTGTAGTTGGCTGCTATACTATGACAAATCCCACAACTTGAGCTAGACGTTGAGGTTAGTTTTGTTGCCACAGTTTGTGTTGAATACTTTGGTAATCGCCAAATTCCCTGTTCACCATAGTTCTGCCAGTATATAAAGTCTTTTGACACGGCCAATGAAAATACAGAATCATTGTTTCTTACAATATATAGTGTTGTTCTGTTTTTTCCATTAAAGTTTGCACTTTCAATAGAGCATGTTTCACCATATGTTCTCTCAGTCCAGTACAATTTTTGTGTTAGTTGATCGATGGCCAAGCTTAGTCGATAATCAACAGTGTCGGCTATTAAAACTTTTCTCTCGGAGCCATCTAACCGAGCACTCTCTATCTCGTGGTCTGTGATCCAGTAAATATACCTGTAATTTGTAAACATCCATCAATATTAACAAAATTCAAGAGAAATTCAGCTGAGTCATAAACCTACACACAAGGGCAAACATAGCGGAATATAAATAGATACATTATTTTCAAGTACAATTTAATTTTATAATCTTGAAAAATTTAATAATCTTTTCTTAACTAGCTTTTTCCCGCGACTTCGTCTGGATAAATGTCGGTTATTGCGGACGTATATCTTTTCTTGGGTTTCAAGCTTACTCTGTTCCAAATATCATCAAAATCAGTTCAGTAGTTAAAGCGTGAAAGCGTAACAGACAGACACAGTGACACAGAAATCCAGTCTGTGCAATTTATACTGATATGAGCAAGGCTTTTGATTATGTAGACCATAAAATTTTGTTGCACAAATTAAATAACTGTGGTGTAAGGGGGAACGTCTTAAAATTAGTAAAATCATACCTAAGCAATAGGCTTCAATGCACGGAAATATCTAGGATATGCCCCAAAACTAAATTAGAAACCATGTATATATCGAAACCAAGACATTTAAAATATGGCATCCCACAAGGTAGTGTTTTGGGTCCGCCATTTTTTTTGGTATATATAAATGATCTCCCGAAAGCAACTACTAACAAAATGGTCCTATTTGCAGATGACAGTACAGCTATAATAAAATCTACTAATTCAAATAATTATAATACTGACATTAATTTTAAGTGTTTAATACTGACATTATTATAATACTGACATTAAATTTAAGTTTAAGTGACATTATAAATTGGTTAGATAACAATAATTTGGTTATAAATCTGAGCAAAACAAAAGTCATGCATTTTTATCAGCGACGAGAAAACCCAAACGTTAGCATTTCCTACAAGGGCTGTGATATTGAACAAACAACTATAGCTAAGTTCTTAGGTATCATAATCGATAATCAACTTACATGGAAGCCTCATGTAGAAGAACTATGTAAGAAACTAAATAAATCTGCATATACTCTTTTTAAACTGTCAAAGAAAGCAAACAGTCAGGCTCTTTTAACAGCGTACCACGGACTGGTTGCGTCTATTTTGCGCTACGGAATTGTTTTCTGGGGACAGTCTACTGATAGGGAGCTGGTATTTAGGATGCAGAAGCGATGCATCAGGTCAATGTGCGGTCTTAAGACAACTGATAGCTGTGTCCCCTATTTTAAATCTTTAAAAATTTTAACTTTTCCTTGTTTATATATATTGGAAACAGCTTTGTTTGTAAAATGTAACCTTAATCTGTTTAAAAAAATTTCAGAGGTCAAGAAAAATCCAATGCGGAGTCAATACATTAATCAATTGTGTCAAGTAAAATGTAAAACCGCACTAATGCAAAAAAGTTTTTTTGGTTTTGCCCCACGTATATATAATAAAGTTCCTAACTCTATTAAAAATATGACAACAATTGAATTTAAAAGGGCGCTAAAAGAATTTTTAATTATGAAAACTTATTACACGATTGACGATTTTCTTAATGACGGCTCACTAATTGATTGACATACGCCTACTCTGTTTGACATACTCCTTCTTTGTTTGACATACAGCTACTCTGTTTGACATTATTATTTTGATCCTGTTTGACTTACTTTTTATTTCCGTTTGACATGTAGTCTTATTTTGTTTTTTTAATCTTATGACCTTTATTACGCTGACATTTTGAACATAATTATATAATTTTTTTTTCATTTTTTAAATTGCAACGAAATTCACAAAAATTGTAAAAATTTGCATGCCAATGTGATGGCAAAATATGGAGGACTCTGTTATAAAAAACACCTGTGTACTATACCCATGTTTGCAAATAAAATAAATTATTATTATTATTCCTTTATTATCTATTTTAACATATTAATTACATTTTTAAATATTCCTTAAAAAAAATATTAAAAAAAAAACATTTAAAAATATAAAAAATAGTGTCCCACCGGTATCGGGAATAGGGTCCAAGCTACCGGCGGTCAGGGCTCCAGAGAAAGGAATCTCCTGACTATACGGGCCGTGTCCAGAAGTACCGCTTTCTGAATCAAGCCCTTGATCCAGTCGCCTAACGAGAGCCTCCTAAGGTGTTGGTCGAGGCTCTTGGCAATTAAGCCATTGGCTGAAACGACTATCGGTACAATAATCGCTGAATCCACTTCCCACATGTCGACAACCTCGCGAGCCAAGTCAATATACTTGATTTGTTTATCTTTCTCGGCTTTCGCGAGGTTCTCGTCATGCGGAACGGATATGTCAACAATCATTGCACGCCTCTCGCTTCGGTCCACCACCACTATATCAGGCTTATTGGCTACAATAGTCCTGTCAGTGATGATGGACCGATCCCAGTACAACGTGATATCGCCACTATCGAGAACTGGGTCGGGCACATACCTGTAGTATGGCACCTCCGATTCCACAAGAGAGTACTTCAGAGCAAGTTGCTGATGGATAATCCTGGCTACAAGGTTGTGTCTATGCAAGTATTCTCCGTTAGCTAGACGAGAACAACCAGAGATAATGTGGCGGATTGATTCACCCGGTCGGTGACATGCCCGACATATGTCAACCGTGCCGTCCTTCACAATAAATCTCCGGTAGTTATTCGTCATGATAACTTCGTCCATAATTGCACATACAAAACCTTCGGTTTCCCCAAAGAGGTCACCGACGCGCAGCCAGGCTACGGACGCTAGTTGGTCTACATCGGGCCCATGAAGGGCCCGGAAAAAGCGTCCGTGAAGTTCCTTACTCTGCCATACTTCCCTGCGTACGTTAGTGTCAAGCACTACAGGTTTGCGCCAGTTCTCGTTAGCCAAGGAGAGCGGGGTGAGTCCCTTGTCCACTGCTACTACATCACGATGCATACCCCCGTCGGCGGCTAGGAAGTATTCCCTGAGACTGCATACCTCGCGATTGTGCAGGGACTTAGCATTTAAATCAAATCAAATCAAATCAAAACATTTATTTCAAATAGACCATTTACAGGCACTTTTGAATAGTCAAATGTCGGTCAGTCCAAGAAAAGTGAAGCTAAAAAGCCTCGACCCCCACACTTCCGCGGGATATACAGTCTCATTACCGACGACCGAGGGTGATGCATTCGATATGCAGTCAGCAGTGTACGAACCCTCCTATCCAGGGCGTCAAGTTCCGTTTGAGTCCATTTGAGTACACCGAAAGCGTACATCAATACCGGCATGACCCAACCGTTGAAGGCACGCACCTTGTTTCCACCTGACAGAAGGCTGTTAAGTACCTTCTTCAGGCGGCCAAAGAAGCGCTCCCTCAACGATTGCTTCATGTCAGTGGCATTGATGCCTAACGCTTCCGACATACCCAAATACTTGTAGGTTTCGGTTAGAGAGAGGGATCTCAGGTGTATGGAATCCGAGAGTTGGATACCCACGGATTCCACAATCTCCCCTCGCTTTATATGCATGACCGCACATTTGTCCACACCAAACTCCATCCTGATGGCACTACTGAAGGTTTCCGTTACCTTCAGTAGCTCCATCAGTTGCAGATTGTTGGGGGCAAAGAGCTTCAAGTCATCCATTTAAAGAAGGTGAGATATAACCTGACCACCTCTCTTCAACCGATAGCCTAGGCCTGAATTCTCCAGCAATGTGCTCAGAGGATTCAAAGCTAGGCAGAATCAAGGCGGACTCAAACTACCAACCTGGAATATACCTCGCTCGATCCTTACCGGTTCGCTGTTCCTCTGGATATTTCGACATCCTGGATAGCGAAGGACCGTCCTCCATTGCCTCATACATGACATCAGGAAGGTGCGAAGAGTTGCATCAACTTTATACAACTCCAGCACCCTCATGAGCCATGTATGAGGAACTGAGTCATAGGCCTTCTTATAGTCTATCCAACATGTCGACAGATCCTTTCGGGAACGCCGAACCTGTTGGCTAATGGCCATATCGATGAGGAGTAGCTCCTTCGTACCGCGGGACCCATTCCTACATCCATTTTGAGAGGCAGACATGATAGCGTTATTATCAACATGGTGGTTAATCCTTGCTCTCAAAATGGATGTAAGAACCTTATAAACTGTCGGCAGACACGTAATCGGCCGATAGTTTTTGGGTTCCGCGGTGCTACCGGATTTGTGGAGCAGGTGGGTAACTCCTGTTGTAAGAAACTCGGGTAGCGAGCCAGACTCTAAGGCGGCCTGGTACTGAGATGCCAAACGAGCGTGCGACCTTTGCAACCACTTTATCCAAAAGTTGTGCAGTCCGTCCGGCCCTGGAGATTTCCAATTAGGCAATGGACGGACTGCACGGGCCACATCTTGGGGGCTGATTGTGATTGTCCCCATTTCTGTTACCGATTCGCACGCTCGTTCGACCTCTCGAGTCCAACCACCCTCAGTATGACTGACAGGCACCGACCAGATGTTGCGCCAGAACGAACACATGGCGTCATCATCCGGAGGGCGCGTGTCAGTCACACCTTGGTCCGGTCGCTCCCAAGCCCTGTATACCCACCTTTCATTACTCCGGAATGTGCTATTCTGGATGTACCGTTCAACCCGCCGCTTATACCTTCGTATACGGTTTGCCCATGCATACACCTTCTGCTTCAGGAAGTCGATGCGCTCTGTGACACGGGACATATAGTCTCGGGGGCTGATGTCAGTCCCCGAAAACGCCCGCCTCACAAAGCGCATCACTCGTGGGCGAGTGTTACCCTCCCTGAAGCAGATTAGTTTGCCGATGAGTGCTCTGGCCCCACCAATACGACGCTCGATCCTATACTGCCAGGCCGGCACAGCTGGTTTTGGTCGTGTAGCTACGTCACTGTTTGGAAATTTGACGTGAGCTACACGACATGCCGCTACGGCCGCGCAGTACATGATCGAGTGTGTATCGGTGAGATCTTCGCAGTCATCAAAATAGTTTGACAACTGCGAATCCAGAGCAGCCACCAGCGCCTTATTCTTATTATGCATGGGCAAACGAGGTAAACGCGGCCTAAGCTCAAGCGGCATGTTGCGATACTCCCGAATTGCACACTCCAAAGCACTCCTCAGTTCGTTATTGCACTGGGTACTTACGTTAGTGACCGTGTCAGTACTCACCTCGTCAGTGTGAAGGGATATGTGGCTGGACTGTGGTACCACAACTGGTACCACAGGTTGCGACAGAGGGGTAATGACACGGTTACTCATTTCCGTTCGGAGGCGATCAAGTACAGTATCGTCCAACATATGATTACGTTGGATGACCCGCACCTGATCCGATAGTCGTTGTGCCGAAACGTTGACGGCTGGCTCAAGCACCTGAAACAAAGAGAGCATCCGAACACGGTACGCGGTCAGGTTGTTTCCTCCCTCTGTAGCCCCGTAGTATGCGCGCATGACGTTTTCATTAGTCGATTGCGTCCATCTCATGCGCGGCACACTTCCGCCGGCAGCTGGGACCCTATCAGAGACCGGTGGGCCTCGAGGTCCTAAGCACGCCGGCGGCCGGCGTCCTCCCCGACGACGCGCAGGTAGTGGTGTCGTCGGCGGCGAGTAGTACTCGTCGCTCGAGCTCGACGCAGCTGCCGCGGTCGGTGTCACAGCACTCACAGTGAGGCTAGGTTCCGGCGGCAGCGAGGCGGAGCTGAGCGACGAGGCCAGAGGTGGTGGGTGTGCACGTCGTGCGACAAGCTCTCGTCAACATAGTGATTCTAGCATTGTTGTCGTTTTATTTCATCATCATTCCAGTACAAAATATTATTGTATGACATAAAATGTCATCTGTCTTTAGTCAATTTTATATTTTCTTTTCCTTTCATTTTTCGGCCTTTACTTGTTGAAGAGAAGTTTAGATTTGGTTTATTGCTTACTGTAGGGATATTGGAGTAAAAAATTGTGGGTTTGCGGTACCGAAAATTATTAATTTATAATAAAATTTGCTTGAACGACACACAACACTTTTGACATCCAGAGTTGCCAGCTTTAGCTTATTATTATTATTATTTCGTTTATTCATTAAAGTACATATAAATTATATTTTTAAATATTCAATAAAAAATAAAAATAAAAATTATTATTATTATTACAGTTATTTTTACATTTAACCGGACGCGCTGAGAGAGACGCCATTGTCAACACTTCCCTAACAATCCAAGCGCGTCACCTTCCACACATCACTCTGCCTGTCAGTCCGCGAAGTGATGGGTTACCAGTCGACATGTTTATCTGTTAAACTTTGTGCAATACTGTAATAATTTTTTTACGGGCCTTTACTGTCGAATGGTGCAGCAATCGGACTTGTATTTTCAGAGATTACCTCCTACATAGAAAAAATATAATATCGGAGTAAATTAAATGGGCTATCCAACTGATAAAGAATTTTTCTGTTCGGACCCGTGCTTCCTGAGATTAGTGCATTCAAACTAACTTACACTTCACTTTTATGATATTACTAGCTTCTGCCAGCGGCTTCGTTCGCGTGAACGTTGGTTATAGCGGACGCGAAGTCGAAGACGGATAAAAAGTAGCCTATGTCCATCCTTGAGTTTGGAGCTATCTCCGTAACAAATTTCGTCAAAATTGGTTTAGTAATTTAACCGTGAAAGTGTAACAGGTAGACAGACAGTTACTGTCACATTTATAATATTATAAGTGGAGCTTCTCTAAGAGTGGGTCTTAAAATGAACATGGATAAAACCAAAATCATGATTAACAACCATGTAGCGCCCACTCCTATCAAGGTCGGAGACTCTATCCTCGATGTTGTGAATGATTACGTCTACCTCGAACAGACAGTCCAGTTGGGTAGGTCTAACTTCGAGAAAGAGGTCAACCGTCGAATCCAACTCGGTTGGGCAGCGTTCGGGAAGCTACGTGGTATCTTCTCGTCCATCATATCATCGTCATATTTTAAATTTAAGGCTAAAATCTGTAATTTATTGTCTTGATGTACAATAAAGGATACATAAATAAATAAATAAATAAATAAATAAACATACCACAGTGTCTCAAGATGAAAGTCTTTAACCTGTAGCGACATCTATGGCGCCACATAAGAACTACGAAGAAAGTACGAAATCCTGCATCGCGCAATCAAAGTTCTCCGCGTGATTTGAACATATACGACAGCCCGAAATCATCTATCGGGCAGTAGCCCACCAGACTATAACACCTGTCTGGTCGGAGGATCCTCCCTTTTCAACGGAGGTTTGCGGGACTTTACTCTCTGTTCCACCTACCTCCAAACTGGTGACCCTCGACAAAGAACGTCAGCGCAGCCTTCGTGCAGCTACTACTTCGTGACGTCATCATCACTTCCTCAAGCTTTTGAGCAGCGAGCCATACAGCCAGCACCCACGGCTATAGAGGGTATCCTGACCACCAGTATGCCTACCTGGTTATACCTGGTCATCACCTTCAGCCTCATCAGCGACCTTGGCTTGGCACACCGCACCTTCGGCCAGTCACATGAAGAGCTATGAAGAACCTCTCCTGGTCGACGCCAGCAGTCAAGCCCTACGTCGCACAGCACCGCTACGACTCACTGGAGCCAGCAGCACTACTCCGACTCACTGGAGCCTGCAGCATTATCCCGACTCACTGGGATAACAACACCCCGACTCACTGGGGCATCACCGCAGACAGTGCCGACTCACCGAGAACTATGCGGCATCGGTTCCGACCCACTGGAACCAACCTATCACTGGCCTGGCACGCATCATGAAGCATCAAGAACCATCGATCTCCGATCTCCGGAGGAGAGTGATGTAGCGACATCTATGGCACCACATAAGAACTACGAAGAAAGTACGAAATCCTGCATCGCGCAATCAAAGTTCTCCGCGTGATTTGAACATATACGACAGCCCGAAATCATCTATCGAGCAGTAGCCCACCAGACTATAACACCTGTCTGGTCGGAGGATCCTCCCTTTTCAACGGAGGTTTGCGGGACTTTACTTTCTGTTCCGCATACCTCCAAAAACCAGTGCGTGTTGCCAGTGATGACGTATGGCTCCGAAACGCGGTCGCTCACAATAGGCTTAAAGTCACCCAAAGAGCAATGGAAAGGGCTATGCTCGGGGTTTCCTTGCGTGATCGAATAAAAAATGAAAATATCCACAGGAAAGCTAAGGTTGCCGACATAGCACAAAGAAATGTAAACTTAAGTGGCAATGGGCAGAGCACATTGCTCGCAGAACAGATGGCCGTTGGGGCCGAAAGGTTTTGGAGTGGCGATCGCGTACCGGAAGACGCAGCGTTGGAAGGCCTCCTACAAGGTGGACCGATGACCTGGTGAAGGTAGCGGGAAACCGATGGATGCGGGACGTACAGGAACGTTCGATGTGGCGACGCTTGGGGGAGGCCTATATCCAACAGTGGACGTGTATCGGCTGAGATGATGATGATGATGAATGATGAAGATAAGTGCAAATAAGATTGAGTATGTTATTAATACAAAAAAAAAAAAAAACAAGTTTTCCGGTCTTCTCGTTAGTGTCCCCGCACAGGAGCCACAAAAATAAAGCCGTTTCAAGCTTTTTTTTGAGGCGGCGTTTTTTGTGGCGGCGTTTTTTTGTGGATCGTGTGCGGGTACTACTCGCTAGTAACGTACCCTCCACAGCTGTCCACGGCGAGATCATTGCATACGTGATCCAAGCTAATTATAACCTTTCCATCAGCTTGGTTAGAAGATGCAGGACTTAATGAAAACGTGCGTATATCATATCTATCCCTCCAATAGAGAGCTTGTGTGACGGGGTCGTACACGACCCTCACTTGGATGGTTGATTTTGTCGTAACTAAACGTTGTACAGTTTCGGTTGATACGTCCAAGCTGTATATTAACATGGGTGGATGGGGTTGGCCGGTAAACAGCACCCTGTAGTGCACAGGATCGTATGTTACTGAAGTGATCCAACCAGCCGATGGTATTTCTACTGTGTGCGTCCGTGTACCATCATTGTTGTGAAAATCTAGTTGTCTGTCTGTGGCAACGACGATGTCTGAAACATAGAAATAGATTTGTTTTAAGGACTGAGATTTATTTTATCTAATACTAGCTTTTGCCCGCGGCCTCGCTTCCGTCAACTGGTACTCTATTATACTCTACAATAAGAAAGAAAGAAAATTTATTTGTCAAACATGCGTTTACATAAACTGACTTATCAGACATGCAAGGTGTTAAATTAATAGTGTGTTATGAGCGTCCATGTTTCGCCAATTACGTCGTTCAAATGTTTTAGTTATAAAAATTACATTTAATTGCATTTGTATATTATGTGATTGTAAATATACTTTATTGAAATTTTAAATGCGTGTCTTGGCAAGTGGGGCCCGTTACTGACTGGGGCACATAGGGCTGGTTTACCCTAAAAGAAGATGTTCCCACTTTTGGGAATAAACAAATAAAATACTTTGTGAATTGAATAGAAAGTTTTCAATAAAAATGCGTGTTGTTTTTTGCCAATTTGCTACTGAACCATAAAAACGGTTTTTAGTAGTATATGTTGTTATAGCAGCAGCAGAAATACTTAGTTTGTGAAAATTGCAACTATCTAGTGACAGACAGACGGTCAAATTTATTTTTTCTAGTATTATTCATACTAGAACATTTTTTTTTCATCATCATTGCTCTTAGCAGAAACCGTGGCTGGCTAATACTAACACGGTGTCTGGACAGGGCTCTGCAGGTAAGGTCGTACACCATATCGGTGGAGTCAAACCAAGAGCGTGTATACTTTTCAATAATAATATTGATTTCTTATGCAAACAAGGCCTGTGCAGCGATGACCTGATTGCAGCTTATGTTAATGCCAGGCTGATAACCAATTGGCATGCCAGTGATGAACCATCTATGTCTGATCATCGACTTTTTAAATTCGCACGCATTTGCGAAATCATCACTTTTAGGGATGCGAAAGCCACGGACTGGGACTTGAACGCTCCAGGAGAGACTCCAAGACTTCCCTAAAACCATACGCTCCCTTGAAACGTTGGATTATGCTGTTGCTCAAGTTACTGAATACATTACAGCCTCTTACGAAGAGAGCTGCCCTTTAAGAACTATGAGGGATAGAAAAGTGTCATGTTAGAACAAAAAGCTCGATTTTTTAAGGGAATAATCACGTAGGTTGTTTACTAAGACTAAATCGACTGATGACTGGGATCGGTATCGGAAAGCTTTAACTACCTATAACAAAGAAATTCGAAAGGCGAAAAGACTTTCATGGAGGAAGTTCTGTGAGGAGATTACTAAAGTTCCTCAAGGAGCCAGAATTCACAAAGTCTTATCCAAATCGCCTACAAATCAACTGGAATTCTTAAAGAAACCAGACGGTGCCTTCACTGTATCAGCGGAAGAAATCCTGAATTTTCTGGCGTCTATACATTTTCCTGGCTCGGTGATGGCACTAGACATCATCGTACAAAATACTCCTCATATCCGCCTCTCCTCCAAATGAAGACTGGAGAAGAGCGGCGTATTTTAGACCGAACAAGGTAGAATGGGCTATATATAGACTCTCATTCAAGCCGATTGAATCTGCAGGTGATGATGATATCTCATTTTATTTTATTTGGGTGGCTTACAGCTGACGATACAAGATAAACATTAAAATAGATCACGATTAGCCATTTACAAGCCTCCACATATAGTATGGAAGTATTCTGGAAACTTACAGTTAGGAAGTAATTGAGATATACAAAGTTTGGTAGCAAGATAATAATAGAAGACAATAACGTAATACAATTACAAAACATTGCTTTTGGACATAACAATATTTATGGATGCTAAGCTGCTTGTAAAGAGATCAATTGAGGTGTGTTCTTTGACTAAATTGTTAAACGCTTTTGCTGTGCGAATCAAGTAAGAGTTACTACGGTAGACTGTGCGTGAATGAGGAGCGTGAAGAAGATTTCTAATCCGACGGTGCCGAGGGGGGACATTCAGGAATAGCTTTGACAATAATTCAGGGCAATCTTGATAGATTAGAGCGTACCATTTTGATTAGAAAGCGAATATCAGATACATTTCTGCGAGTTACAAGGGGCAGCAAGTGGAGTCGAGTGCATCTTTCATTGTAACTTATATAAGGGATTTTGAACTTTTTCCCCAAGTGCCTGAGATGTATATGTAGAAAACGATGCAAATACGGCATTCAATCGTTTTCATGAACTAATATGCCTGTTTCATAATCTCTGCTTTCCAAAAGTAAGGGTTAGGATAAATACAAACAATAATATTAAACGAACGTGGATGACTAAGGGTCTTAAAGTATGTTCTAAAACTAAACGAGTCTTACGATATCAGTATTATAAGAACAAAAATAGAAGTAACAAGATTAAATATACAACATATTCCAATTTATTGCACAAATGTATACAGAATGCTAAACGGAATGCTAACATTAAGTTTATAAATAACAATAAAAACAAATGTAAAGTCACGTGGTCCATTGTAAAAAATGAAATACACAATATGAACTATAGGGATAATATTGAATACATACATATTGACAACGCTATACTCACAAAACCTGCAGAAATAGCCTCTGCATTTAACAATAATTTTATAGACGGTTTTCCAATACAAAATAGTATAAATAGTTATCGCAATGAAAACGTTACTGCTAACTCGATGTTCCTCACTCCTATGTCTGAGAGTGAGGTACGGCAACAAATACTATCATTAAATAATACCAACTCTGAAGGCTACGATGAATTAAACACCAAAGTCATTAAAACAGGCTCCAATGAAATAAGTAAAGTGTTGACATATTTGATTAACCTATCCTTTTCACAGGGAATATTCTCAAACGCTTTGAAATTATCTATTGTTAAACCATTGTTCAAAACGGGTGACAAATATGATATGAACAATTATCGCCCTATAACGCTAATACCCATTTTGTCAAAAATATACGAGAAATGTGTGTATCGTAGATTAATAAACTACTGCGAAAAATTTAATATCATAAGAAAAGAACAATTTGGTTTTCAAAAACGTAAATCCTACATTGGCTATCTTTTCAATTTTGAAAACCATACTAAACGGTATAAATAACAACCAGCTGGTAACAGGACTATTTTTTGACTTATCAAAGGCGTTTAATTTAGTTTCACACGTTAACTTATTACAAAAATTAGAAGCTCTCGGAATTAGGGGACTGCCACATCAATGGATATCGTCATACCTAACTGACAGGCAACAGTGTGTCACTGTCTCCAAACTCGACGGAAATGGAGATATGTTACAGTATACGTCTAAGTATAAATATTTAAAACGCGGGGTGCCTCAAGGTAGCATATTGGGGCCTATTTTATTTCTCCTCTACATAAACGATATTGTTGATGTGACTAAGCACAAATGCTTTCTTTATGCTGATGACATTTCTATAATCGTAATTACTGACAAAAAACATAAATCGACTACTGATCATGAATCTGACATAAATAATACAATTGCTGACTTAATTAATTGGTTAAATAATAATAATCTATCTATTAATCTTGACAAATCTGTATATATACAATTTAACAAATATTATAATAATAAATTCAATTTTAAGATGGACATACCAAAAATTAACCAGGTGACAAAAACTAAGTTTTTAGGCGTAGTAATAGATGAACATTTGGACTGGAAGGCACAGGTTGAGCATGTGTGTAGCAAAGCAAATAAATTTGTATATGCCCTTAGAAAAATTAAGAAGATTACAAATATAAAAACGGCTGTAATTTCATATCGAGCGTATGTGGAATCCTCGTTGCGGTATGGAATAATAAAATGGGGAAATAGTACCGACTTTAATAGAGCATTTATCGCACAAAAGAAATGTATACGAGCCATTTACGGAATTCCATCAGATGAATCATGTAAACCAATATTTAAAAAGCTTGGTCTGCTACAATTGCCTTCACTATTTGTATATGAAGTTTGTATGTTTGTACAGAAACACAAAGAACTGTTCAAAACGGCGGAAGATGTATGTTCACGAAGTCGGCGTGACCAATTCAGACTGGTACTAGACGAGATGCCCAAGAGTGCTAAATATAATAAAAACTGTGTGGCTATGTGTGTGCGTATATTTAATAAATTACCAAATACATTTAAAGTACTAAATTGCAGACATTTTAAAATTAAATCGTATAAGTGGCTGAATGAAAATAATTTCTATAGTGTTAAAGAATTTCTTGAACATAAATTGTAATCTTGAAACTGTAATTTTGCATGCTTTAAAATTAAGCAAAACATGTTTGGACTCTTTGTATTATAACACCTTTTAATACCGTGTTTTTTGCAAATAAATATTATTATTATCTCCTTTATTTTTCTTATAATACATATTTTTGATATTTTTAAATATTTTTCATAACAAATATACATATAAAAAAAACATTTAAAAATATAAAAACAGTAGTCCACCGATGTCTGGAGCAGGGTCCAAGCTACCGGTGGTTAGGGCTCCAGAGACAGGAACTTCCTCACAATGCGGGCCGTATCGAGGAGTACTGCCTTCTGTATCTGGCCCTTGATCCAACCGCGCAACGACAACTTCGACAGATGGTCGTCGAAGCTTTTGGCAATAAGACCATTGGCGGTCACGACAATCGGCACAATGACAGCCGAGTCCACGTTCCACATGTCGACAACCTCGTGTGCTAAGTCGAGATATTTGATTTGTTTCTCTTTCTCAGCTTTCACGAAATTCTCGTCATGTGGGATGGTGATATCGACTATCATTGCACGGCGCGCTAATCGGTCTATCACCACTATATCCGGCTTATTGGCTACAATAGTCCGGTCAGTAATGATAAACCGATCCCAGTACAAAGTGACATGGTCATTTTCGAGAACTGGGTCGGGCACATACTTGTAATACGGTACCTCTAAATCCACTAGGTTGTACTTCAAAGCAAGTTGCTGGTGGATAATCCTGGCTACTTGGTTATGTCTGTGCAAATATTCGCCGTTAGCCAAACGAGAACAACCAGAGATGTCTGATGTGTCTGATGACTCACCCGGTGTGTCTGATGACTCACCCGGACGGTGGCATGCCCGACACACGTCAACCCTCCCGTCCTTCATTATATATCTCCGGTAGTTGTTCGTTAGGATAACTTCGTCCATAATCGCACAGACAAAACCTTCAGTTTCCCCGAAGAGGTCACTGAAACGTAACCAGGACACGGACGCCAAGAAATCTACATCAGGCTCGTGAAGAGCCCGGAAAAAGCGCCCGTGGAGCTCCTTGCCTTTCCATATTTCCTTGCGGTTATCAGTAGTCATTATTACAGGTCTATACCAGTCCTCTTTAGCCATGGATAACGGAGTGAGTCCCTTGTCCACTGCGACCACATCTCGGTGCATACCCATATCGGTTTTAAGAAAATATTTTCTGAGACTGCACACCTCGCGGTTGTACAGGATCTTTGCGTTTAAAAAACCTCGACCTCCACACTTCCGCGGGATGTACAGTCTCATCACCGAGGATCGTGGGTGATGCATCCGATTTGCCGTCTCGAACTCGCCTATCCAGGGCGTCAAGTTCGGTCTGAGTCCATTTGAGTATGCCAAAAGAGTACCTACATTAAAACCGGCAAGACCCAACCGTTGAAGGCGCGCACCTTATTTCCGCCCGACAGAAGGCTATTTAATACCTTCTTCAGGCGGCCAAAGAAGCGCTCCTTCAGCGATTGTTTCATGTCAGCATTGTTAATGCCCAAGGCTTCTGACATACCCAAATACTTATAGGTTTCGGTCGAGGAAAGGGATCTAAGGTGTATGGAATCCGGGAGTTGAATTCCCTCGGATTCCATAATCTCCCCTCGCTTTACATGCATGCCTGCACATTTGTCCACACCAAATTCCATCCTGATGGCACTGCTGAAAGTTTCAGTTACCTTCAGTAGCTCCATCAGTTGCAAATTGCTGGGGGCAAAGAGTTTCAGGTCATCCATGTAAAGAAGGTGAGATATGACCTGACCACCTCTTCTCAACCGATAGCCTAGTCCTGAATCCTCCAGCAATGTGCTAAGGGGATTCAGGGCTAAGCAAAACCAAAGCGGACTCAGACTGTCGCCCTGAAATATTCCCCGTTTAATCCAAATAGGCTCATCATTCCTCTGGATCGGTCGACATCCTGGATAGCGAAGGACCGTCTTCCATTGCCTCATACATGACTCAAGAAAGGTGCGTAAAGTTGTATCTATTTTGTATAACTCCAGCACCCTCATGAGCCACGTATGAGGAACAGAGTCATAGGCCTTCTTGTAATCTATCCAACATATCGACAGATCCTTGCGGGATCGACGAGTCTGTTGGCTTATGGCCATGTCTATGAGGAGTAGCTCCTTAGTACCCCGGGACCCATTCCTACATCCAATCATTATTATTATTATTATTATTATCTCCGTTGTATTCGTTCCAACCGGTCGGATTGAGCAGCATAATTTGGGTTCCAAATTTGACTACCGTATTCAAGGTGACTGCGGACGTAAGTACAGTAAAGAATATTTAGGGTTTTCATATTTTTAAACGAACTGGAATTACGGATAAGGAATCCCAGGGCTTTGGCAGCTTTTTTGGCGATATGATCGTAATGAAATTCGTAGGAGAGCTTATTGTTGATAAGAATACCGAGATCTCTGGTAGCGTTAGTTCGCGATAACGGCTGATTCTCGATCGAGTAGTATCTTTCCAGCTTTCCTGTAGCAAGGGAAGACTATACTCATCCCTATTTTAATCAAAATCTTCAGAGCAAGCTTTGCCTGGGGATATAGGTATACCAGAGAAAAGTTGTTAAAGTCTGTTTTATCCCAAAGGCTGGTAAGAAGGACTACTCTCAACCAAAGTCCTTCAGACCAATAAACCTTACCTCCTTCTACTCAATAGTATGGAAAAGATTATTGACGAATGCATCAGGGATGGACCACTAAGGGATAACCCTCTGCATCCGAAGCAACATGCTTACCAAAAAGGAAAATCTACAGAAACTGCTCTGTTAGAACTATCAGACAGGATCGAAAGGGCCTTGGAAGATAAACAGACAGCCCTATGTGCTTTCCCTGATATTGAAGGAGCTTTTGACAACGTCACTATAGACGCCCTTTCTAAGGGAATGAAGGCGAAAGGGAAGGAAACTGCAAAGAGCTTCAAAACAACTAAACAACTTCGACCTATGCTAGTAAACGAAGTACGACAGGAAATACTTTCTCTGTCTAACACCAGGTCAGAGGGTTTAAAGTAAAAAGCTTGTTGTAATGAACTAACTAGTATTCTCACTCATTTAATAAATGTCTTTTTCCCATGGAACTTTGGAGGTAGGCGGAACAGAGAGTAAATTCCCGCAAACTTCCGTTGAAAAGGGAGGATCCTCCGACCAGACAGGTGTTATAGTCTGGTGGGCTACTGCCCGATAGATGATTTCGGGAGGTCGTATATGTTCAAATCGCGCGGAGAACTTTGATTGCGTGATGCAGGATTTCGTACTTTTTTCGTAGTTCTTATGTGGCGCCATAGATGTCGCTACATCACTCCCCTTCGGAGATCGGAGATCGATGGTTCTTGATGCGTGCCAGGCCAGCGTAGGTTGGTTCCAGTGGGTCGGAACCGATGCCGCATAGTTCTCGGTGAGTCGGAACTGTCTGCGGTGATGCCCCAGTGAGTCGGGGTGTTGCTATCCCAGTGAGTCGGGATGATGCCCCAGTGAGTCGGGGTGATGATGTCCTAGTGAGTCGGGATGATGCCCCAGTGAGTCGGGGTGATGATGTCCCAGTGAGTCGGGATGATGCCCCAGTGAGACGGGTTGGTGCTATCCCAGTGAGTCGGGATGATGCTGCAGGCTCCAGTGAGTCGGAGTAGTGCTGCTGGCTCCAGTGAGTCGGAGCGGTACTTGTGCGACGTAGGGCTTGACAGCTGGCGTCGACCAGGAGAGGTTCTTCATAGCCGAAGGTGCGGTGTGCCAAGCCAAGGTCGCTGATGACGCTGAAGGGGATGACCAGGTATGACCAGGTAGGCATGCTGGTGGTCAGGATACCCTGTATAGCCGTGGGTGCTGGCTATGGCTCGCTGCTCGAAAGCTTGAGGAAGTGATGATGACGTCACGAAGTAGTAGCTGCACGAAGGCTGCGTTGACGTTCATACTCGAGGGTCACCAGTTTGGAGGTAGGCGGAACAGAGAGTAAAGTCCCGCAAACCTCCGTTGAAAAGGGAGGATCCTCCGACCAGACAGGTGTTATGGTCTAGTGGGCTACTGCCCGATAGATGATTTCGGGCTGTCGTATATGTTCAAATCGCGCGGAGAACTTTGATTGCGCGATGCAGGATTTCGTACTTTCTTCGTAGTTCTTATGTGGCGCCATAGATGTCGCTACAGAACCTTTCCTGACAAATTAAAACTTTCCATAATTAAGCCTTTATTCAAGAAAGGAGACAAATGTGACATCAATAATTACCGACCTTTTACTTTGATACCCATCTTATCTAAAATTAATAAAAAATATATATGTATAAATCATTAATTAATTCTGTAGTAAATTTAAAATTATTAGTGACAAGCAGTTTGGATTCCAAAAGAACAAATCCACATCATTAGCTATTTATTCTCTAATGCAAGCAATATTGTCAAATATTAATAACAATTTTCTGACTACCGGTCTTTTTTTTGATCTATCGAAAGCATTCGATCTAGTTTCTCGCGACATTCTGCTGCAAAAATTAGAAGCTAATGGGATTAGAAGACCGGCACTCCAGTGGTTATTGTCCTATTTAAGTGATAGAAATAATTGGACGTCTCCGCCGAAACCTCGGCCGCGCCGGTCCGACAGAGCCCTTGCGTTCCGCGGTGGGCGCTTAAGCAGATGGACCGGGAGCTCCTCCTGGAAGCCGCGACGGTACAGGCCTGGGTGCAAGCACCGGACAGGCCTGTCGACATCGACGTCGAGGCGGAGTGGTTCCGGGAGGCCATGTCGCAAATTTGCGATGCGGCAATGCCCCGAGTCCGTCCAGAACGTGCTAAGCGCCAGGTGTACTGGTGGTCGCCGGAAATCGCTGCACTGCGCAACACGTGCAATCACGCGCGATGCCGGTACGCCAGATACTGCAGGCGCCGCATCCGCCCGCCGGATGCGGAGGCCAGAGAGGCGGAGCTGTACGAAGATTACAGAGAGGCAAAACACACCCTCCGAGCGGAGATTAAGCGGGCCAAACTCGAGGCCCGCGACGTGTGGCTGGGTTCTCTGAACGCGGACCCGTGGGGGCGCCCGTACAAATTGGTACGGGAGAAACTGCGCCCCTGGGCTCCCCCGCTGACTTAGAGTCTCCAGACCCAACTCGTGGAGGGTGTGGTAAGCGCTCTGTTCCGTTCGCGAGGGGAACACTCCCCCCCGCCCATGGCTCCGCCTCCGCCAGCGGTGTCTGACGCGGACCGCAATAGCGACGACGACGATAATGCTCCAGAGGTGACCGAGGCAGAGATGAGAGTGGCGGTGCAAAGGCTGAGTGCCAAGAACGCCGCCCCAGGACCTGATGGCTTGCCTGGGAAAGCCTGGGTCCTGGCCATGGAGGCTCTCGGGCCTCGACTGAGAGGGCTCTTCAGCGCATGCTTGGAGAGGGGCCAGTTCCCACTTCGCTGGAAGACGGGGAAACTGGTCCTCATCGCGAAGCCAGGGCGCCCTGCGGACTCTCCGTCCGCGTACCGGCCCATTGTGCTGCTCGACGAGGTGGGCAAGCTCTTTGAAAGAGTGATTGCGAGCCGCCTCGTCGCGCGCCTTTCACGGGTGGGGTCGGACCTTTCGGACGGACAGTTCGGCTTTCGCAGGATGCGCTCGACGGTGGACGCCATCATGCGCGTGCGAGCCCTCACGACGGGGGATGCGGTGTCCCAGGGTAGGTGTGTCGTGGCAGTGTCCTTGGACATTGCCAACGCTTTCAATTCCCTGCCCTGGAGTACGATCCGGAGGGCACTCCGGTACCACCGGGTGCCCGAATACCTCTGTCGATTAGTCGAGGCCTACCTGTCGGACAGGTATATTGTCTACCCCGGTCACCAGGGAGACTGGAAACGTCGGGAGATGTCGTGGGGTGTTCCGCAGGGGTCGGTACTAGGGCCACCCTTGTGGAACATCGGGTACGAGCGTACGTGCTGCGGGGCGACCTCCCTGACGGGGTCAGCGTGGTCTGCTACGCGGACGACACGCTGGTTCTAGCGCAGGGAGAGTCGTACCGGGCGGCGGCCGATTTGGCGACACGCGGGGTTGCGATAGTCGTTGGTAGGATCCAGGAGTTGGGACTCGAGGTGGCGCTGCGCAAATCCGAGGCCATGTGTTTTCACGGTCGCGGCCGTCGGAACGCGCCACCGTCGGGTTCCCAACTAACGGTAGGAGGAGTTCGCATCGGCGTCGGGACATCAATGAGGTACCTGGGACTCATCCTCGACAGCCGATGGAATTTCGAGGAGCATTTCCGACGTCTGGCTCCCAAACTCAACCGGACTAGGAACGCTCTCAAGCGGCTCCTGCCCAACCTTGGGGGTCCAGACGCCTCCTGCCGAAGGCTCTACGCGGGGATCGTTCGGTCCATGGCCCTCTACGGGGCGCCGGTGTGGGCGCCGTCGCTGCGAAAGCGACCGGCGGCCATTCTGAACGCCTGCCAGAGGGTCATGGCATTCGATTTCCTGCGAAGCGGTGAGCCTTCTGGCTGGCCTACCACCGTGGGATCTGGAGGCAACAGTCCTTGCACACATGCACGACATGCGCGTGGAGATGCAACGCCGGGGTGAAAGTCCTCTGCCGCGACAGGTCACGGCATGGCGGACAGAGCTCCGGCGGGATCTCATGGTGGAATGGCGTCAGCGACTATCGCAACCCCGTCATGGGCACGCCACAATTATGGCGATAAGTTCCCTCTTTGAGGCGTGGCTGGAAAGACCTCACGGCGTCCTTACCTTCCGCATGACACAGGTCCTCACTGGAAATGGCAAGTTCGGGAGGTTTCTGTTCCGAATTAAAGCGGAAGTGACGCCCGGGTGTCGCCACTGTGCGGAACGCCCGGAGGACACGGTGGAGCACACAATCGCGGTGTGCCCTGCTTGGGCGGAGCATCGCCGTGCCCTCGTGGGGGTGATCGGTGGCGGAGACCTCTCGCGCCGGGCCTTGGTCGAGGCCATGGTCCGGAGCGAGGAGGAGTGGCAGGCGGTCGCCGACTTCTGCGAAGCAGTAATGCTTGCTAAGGAGGAGGCCGACCGCATCAGGCAACGGCGCTCTCGCCGCCGCCGCCGGGATTTCGATCCCGATTTCCAGCCACCGTAGGCGCGGGCTTGCGGACAGTGAGCAATGGGTAGCTCGCTGTCCGGCCGTCCGGTAACCGTCCGGACCAAGCCCAAGTCGTCGACGGCGCGCGCTGTTCCCGCGCGCCTCAAGGAGTTGTCAGCAACAGCAGGGGCCCAGCCGGGTCGAAGCCTACTGGGGCCAGGGTTATCCGAAAGGGCGCTCGAGCCCCGGTATGAAGGCTTGTAGGAACGGGATGGGTTTTTTAGTCAGTAAGAGTCTGACACTATCTCCCGCTCCGCCCAAGAGCGGGGGTTGTCATAAGATGATTTTTCCCATCGAAAAAAAAAAAAAAAAAAAAGTGATAGAAATAATTATCAATAAAAAAATGTAAATATTGACATAATATCCTACTCATCAGAATATAGGCATAATGAATATGGCGTTCCACAAGGAAGCGTCCTGGGCCCAATATTATTCCTCATTTATATAAATGACATCATAGAAAATAACTTACCACAAATGCATATTATTTGCCGATGACATAATATCTATTATAGTGACATCTGATAAAAAATATAATACAATTTTGGATCACGAGCTTGACATTAATAATACAATTGACAAATTACTGCATTGGCTTGACATTAACCATTTAAGAATAAATTTAGACAAATCAGTTTATATTCAATTCAACCAATCAAATAATCATAATAATAATAATAATGACATCAAACTCAATATTGATAAAATCAAACAAGTAACGCATACAAGATTTTTGGGTGTAGTTATAGATAAAGATATTAACTGGAAAGAACACATAGACAGTGTTAGTACTAAAATCAATAAATTTGTATACCGAGATGTAGTTAGTTTATATTATGCTTATAACATATTAAATGAGGTATCTTTTATAATACAGGCAGTATATTACCAGCAAGCTTTTTTTTAATTTTTATAAATTGTACAAACGATGCCATGCTAAACAAATTGAGCGAAAATTGGATCAGATGACCTTGAGGAGGTACTCCAGTCTGCTTAAGAGAGCCCAAGCCCAGATGGCTCCTCAGCAACCACAGTCAGCTAAGCCAGAGCTTATCGTGTAACATCGTCAGGAGCTGAAGATGCGTATTATATCCACGAGTGTATAGTGCGTGTGATAAAAGTGCCGCGAAAATATTGGTATCTTTATTTATCTAAGCAGAGTGGGCATTCGCGAGTGTTTTTTTTTCTCTCCTACTTTGTTTCCTTCCCCTATTAGTATAAGTAAGTGACCGGAAAGAAATGTAAGTAGAATATAGTTTAATGCATAAAATATGCTGTGTAGTTAGTATGACTCTCTATGAATTTTAATCATTTTAAGTATTCTTCAAGTGAAGATAATCAATACTTGTATTTTCCACGTACCAGTTATTTTAATATATTAATAAAACATTGTATCGATATGTTATGGCAGAAGAACTAGCTCTTTTACTAAATGATTTAAAAGCAATAAGAGATTATTTGATAAAAATCGGTCCGAGCCGCAGAGTAAGTAAAATATTAATTACAAATAGAAAGAATGCACAAAGTTTATTAGCTAAATATAATAAGTATTTACAACATGTAGGTGACTCCAAGTTATCTAAACCATTAACACAGGAGACAGCATTAATTAACAAAATTTGTGAACAATTTAATAACTTGTATTCAGAAGTACTTTTATTGTGTACCGAGAAAGTTAAGGAGGGAGAACTCTCTCATAGAAAAATGGCAGAGGAAACTTTTAATTTAAAAATTGCATTGAGCCTTCTGCCTGCTATGACAGGCAATGATAACAATATTAAAAAATTAATTGAAAGCAAAGAGTATTATGAATCTATATTAAGTAACGACAGATGTAAACAAAAATTAATACAATTTGTTTTAAAAAATAGATTATCACAGCAAGCAAAATTAAAGATGTTGCAAAGATATGCTAGTGTTAAGGAGCTTATAGGAGATATGCGAAAACTATTACTGCCACAACAGAGTTTCACAGCGTTACAAATTAGATTGCAGCAATGCCGCCAGAATAATAAAACAGTGTCTGACTTTGGCAAAGAAATATCAGAAATATTTGTGGAATTGACGATTTCGCAGGCCAGTGGAAATTCAGATAATTATAATGTTTTAAGACCCTTAAATGAAAAAAAAAAACAACGATAAAAAAAATTGCTGACGGCCTACGAGATCGTCGTATAAACACGATCGTGGGTGCTCGTAATTTTTCTACTTTGACAGAAGCCATACAGGTGGCAGTAGACGAAGAGATGTCTTCGAGTAGTACCGAGGAATTTATGCGTATGTACCAACAATCTTATTATTCGTCTAGGAGAGGGCGTCGAGGATATAGAACTCAACAGAACTCTGGTCCCAGAGGATTCATGCAAAACGCATATGCCCATCAACAAGCGCAGGGACCGCTTCCTCCACATGCAAGCCAACAGCGAGATCAGCAGTCACAGGTACTGTGATCTTCCAACAATTACCGTGGTAATTATTATGTTAATAATCGTTTCCATGCTAGGGGTAGGCAGAACAGAACTCGTTGCTTTAAATCACAGAACAACATAAATATTTTGTCAACCAATCAAGAGGTACTGACCGCGAACCAAGTGGAAAATAATTGTGACGTAATACCAGATGAACCAAATGCAGAATCGCTTAGTCATCTTTTTCGTGCCTAACGTAATCTTCTCGTGCAATAACTTAAACAAAGTTTCATTTAAAGTCGGGCAACATAAACATGAATGGCTAATTGACACCGGCGCATCAGTGTCTGGAATTAAGTACGAGTATTTGAAACATTTATAAATAAAATACCATATAGAGAAAGTTATTGTTAAAGGTATCGGTGGAGATGTATTCTCAGAAGGTTATGTTTATCTTTGCCATAATCATAACAAACACGATTTTATGCATAAATTTCTTGAATTAAAAAACTTACCATGTAAAGGCAGCGGTATATTAGGACATGATTTTTTTACGAAATACAAAGGTAAATTAAACTTTGAGTCTAGTACGTTACAATTGCTAACAAATAAATCGAACTGGGTTACATTGAATTTTGACTGTTTCAGTCCAAATGATACTATTAATTGTTATACGAGTATAATAGCACCGGCGCGATGTGAATCAATACATTATATCGAGACAAGTATACAAGAAGAATGTATTATTTCAAGTCAAGAGTTATGCAAGGGTGTTTTCCTAGCCAGTAGCGTGACTAGGCCGAAAAATGGAAAAATACTAATATGCATCTTGAATACCAGAGAAAATGAGGTAGTAATAAATAACTTCGAGATCGGTAGTAGCACTCTCAAGGATTACTTTATTTGTCAATTTCAGAAACCAATGGTTAATGCTGATAGAGTAAAAACTACCTATGTTTTCTTTGTTAAATTTAAACGGATTCCATTCCGAGGAGCAACAATCAATTAAAAGCATTTGCGCTAAATACCCAGATATATTTCATCTACCTGGTGACAAATTATCTACAACGCCAATATATGAACAAAATATAGATTTAAAACCCCATACTAGCCCAATATATTAGTGCCAAAAAAAATCGATAATTCAGGTAAACAAAAATGGCGCGTAGTCATAGACTATCGTAAGTTAAATAACCAAGTTCAAGACGACAAATTTCCTTTGCCAAACATATCTGAAATACTTGATTCTTTAGCTGGGGCAATTTATTTTGCGCATTTGGATTTATTTCAAGGATTTTTCCAAATTGGATTAAATAAACAAAGCCGGCCTTGCACAGCTTTTACAACAAGGAAAAATCAATATCAAATGACGAGAATGCTCATGGGGCTCAAGTCTAGTCTTAGTAACTTCAGTAGAATGATGACTACAGCAATGTCCGGGCTTAATTACGAAAAATGCCTGGTTTACCAAGACGTGTGTTTCCTGATAGCTACAACCCCGGAATCTTTAAGTCGAGAGTGAATAGGTTTCTTTTAGGTAAGCGCGTTCCATCGTCGACCGCATCGTCGCTTTCCATCAGGTGAGATAGCGGTCAAGCGCGAACCTATCAACAATAAAAAAAAAAAAAAAAAAAAAAACGATCTGGTCGTAATAGGTCGAAATTTAGACTCGCATAATCGGAATTTAATGGATGTTTTCAGTAGATTACGTAAGGTCAACCGAAAGTTAAATCCTGCTAAATGCAATTTCTTGCAAAAAAAATGCTTTATTTAGGACACATAGTTTCTGGAGCTGTAATTTTACCAGACCCAGAAGACGTTAGGGTTTTAAAACACTACCCAACGCTCCAAAATACTGATAAAACAAAACGTTTTGTAGCTTTTGCCAATTATTATCGAAAATTTATAAAAAAAAATGCTGAATTAGCATTACCTTTAAATAAATTATGTACCAAGAATGCCCAATTTGTATGGACAAGAGACTGTGAGCATTCTTTTGAAACATTAAAATTAGCCTTAATGAACCCACCTGTATTATAATATCCTGACTTATCAGAAAGTAATGAATTTATACTACAAACCGATGCGTCAGGGAAAGCTATAGGTTCAGTATTGTGTAATAAAGATGGAAGACCTGTAGCATATGCTAGTCGAAGTTTAAATAAAGCGGAGGTAAACTATTCCACTATTGACCATATTTATATGGAAAACGTTTCAAGATACAAACCGACCATAGACCGCTAGTTTATCTATTTTCAATGCGAGACCCATCAAGTAGATTGTTAAAATTTAGGTTAAAATAAGAAGAATATAATTTTAGTATAGAGTATATTAAAGGCCAGTCAAATTCAGTAGCAGAAGCGCTATCGCGGATCAAATCACATCCGACGATTTAAAAACAATGAACGAGCAAATTATTAACGTGAAGACTAGATCACAGTTTCGAAAATTGAATATGCATTGTGTGGAAAAAAATACGAACCGGCCATTATAATGAAAATATTTTTTCAAAGTCTGGCAAACCGAGAGTTGTAGACATCATTAAAAAACCGAATAATATAACTGAGCTTTTATTTTGTAGCGGTAAAGAGTTACAGAAAATTTTAATTTACGTGCCAATTAAGTCTAGTATTTACTTACAAACAATATCTCGATCACCAATTGCGCGAGATGGGTTGGTGAGAGATTTGATTTTATTATGCAAAAAATTTGCAATCAATGAAATATGTGTACTCAGAGACGAAAATAATAAGAGTTTTATAAAAGAATTAACGGAAGATATAAATAATAGAGATAAATGGACAGGACCACGGTTTTGTATCATAAATAAAGTGCAAAGAATAAATAATCTAGATAATAGACGGGTCATATTTTCACTTATTGCCTACAAGTGGCCATGCGGGCATAAGGCGAATGACAAATAACATAAAAAAATACTATTTTTGGCCTAGTATGACTAAGGATATTGTTGAATATGTTTCTGAATGTGATCAATGTAAAAACAGAAGTATTCGATGGGCACCAAACAGCCAATGACAATTACGACCACGGCTAACTCAGCTTTCGATAAAATTTATTTAGATATGGTGGGACCGTTTCAGAAAGATACCAATAGCTACAGTTATATGCTCACTTTACAATGTGAGTTAACTAAATTCACAGAAGCATATCCATTACACAACAAAGACACAGTAAGTGTAGCCCGTGCTCTCGTAGACAATTTTATTTTAAGATTTGGTATACCACGCGAAATAACGACCGATCGCGGGTCCGAGTTCATTTCCAGCACTATGAAAGAGGTATGTCATCTTCTAAAAATTAATCAACTATGTTCCACCGCCTATCACCACGAGAGTATTGGAGCATTGGAGAACACACACAAAACTATGGGTGCGTATTTAAGAATAAATTGCCAAAATCAAACGGGAACATGGAGTAGTTGGTTGCCGTATTGGTGTTTTGCTTACAACAACATAGTCCATACGGAAACCAACGACATGCCTCACGAACTAGTATTCGGGAAGTGATGTATATTACCGAGCAATCTCAATGGCGATATCATAGATCCCCTATATGCTCATCACTACTACGCATTAGAATTAAAGTATAGATTGCAGCGAGCGCAAAAAGATGCTCACAATAATTTAACTCAAAGTAAGATAAAAAGAAAAATTTAATATGATACTTTAGTAAACCCTGCGGTAATATAAGAAGGGTGATTTATTGTTTTTAAGAAATCCTTCAGAGAACAGAATGGATTCAATATTTTTGGGACCCTATCCAGTTTTAAATGATTTGGATTGTAATGTAAAAATTTTGAAAAATGGAAAGGAAGATATTGTGCATAAAAACCGTACCAAATTATACAAGAATGCTGCTTATATAAGAAAAATTCAATAACAAGGATATTTAAAGCAATTATTAACTTAACAATAATGTACCTTTGAAATATCTATAATCATGTCTTGTATTCGGAGGTGTTAATGTAAACATATACTTAGTTGTAACATTTATAAAGACCATGTACTTATGTAAACAAAAAAAAAACCACTGCGCAGGTAAAAAAAAAAAGTTTTTTTTTCTTGTAAAGGAAAGGTGAGGTGTAGTTAGTTTATATTATGCTTATAACATAGTTAATGAGGTATCTTTTATAATAAAAGCAGTGTATTACCAGCAAGCACTCGTTTCACTCGTCTCCCAACACACCACCTTACAATCTGATGATGGAATCTTGGCTGAATTGAGGTAACTCCTCAAATATTATAGGCAACTATATAGTCATTTTGATATTTTCATCAAGGAATTAAGCATTTACAGTCAAAAAGTGACATTTGATGAGGTGGAACTGGTGAAGAAGACCAGAAATTGCCAACGGAACTTCATACTCAAACAAATATCACCATGAACATAGTTCAGCGACTATGACAATACAAATAAATGAATAGTTCTGAATAGTTATGTTGAAAATGGTGTCATCGAAGTGACCTGATGATAGTGATGGAGCTGGAAGATAGGCACCGGAACTCCGTAACTAATCAATCAATTCTAGCAGTGTTTGGGCTTATTAGAATTGTCATGAGATGCACTTTGGCTATATAATACTATTGAACTGATCTGATGATGATGATGATGATGGAGCTGGAAGATAGGTACCGGAACTCCGTAATTAATCAATGTATCCTACCCGTGTTTGGGCTTATTAGAAATGTCATGAGATGCACTTTGGCTATAGGGCACTATCGAAGTGATCTGATGATGGAGCCGGAAGGTGGAAGGAGACACGGGTACTTCATAAGAAAATGATGTATTCTAGCAGGGTTTGAGTTAATTGGAATTGTCATGAGAAAAAGGTACTCTGGCTGTAAGTGTATTGCAACTAAAAAGTGTGAAATAAAAAACTTTTTATAAAAAAAAAATAACCGACTTCACTAAAAAAAACTAAAACGATCAAAATAATTTTAATTTTGGAAGTCAGTGTTAAATAAAGAACAAACAATAACGTAAAACACCGACTTCCGAAATTAAAATTATTTTGATCGTTTTAGTTTTTTTACCGGTAGGTACGCAAGTTTTTGAGTTTTTAAAAGAATTTTCACCAAGTAAAATTGCTCAATTAGCAATAGCGAATGTTATTCTTTTTAAGGTGGCAAATCATCTAATGACTTCCCTCTCTCTCTAAGGTGGTGCAGGGAGGGGGGGAATGTCGGACTTTTACTGACTAAAACAACAAGTTTCTTTTTCAGAACGGCTCTAGCGCGCATCGGCGCTACGCTGGGCGCCTACGGTTGCTGACATCGTTTTGAAGACCACCCGGATAGTGCTCCATGGCCCCAACTCGTCGGACGGTTACCGAAGGGCAGGACGACGAGCTGACATGCTGATATTTCTATATAAACTCAAAATGTACGTAAAGACTGTCTCTAAAAACCGTCACGACTTCCCGATATTCGGACATGGAGAAGAAGCAGTGCAACAAATTCCCCAACACATCTGTCGGTTAAGTTTGCAGAACTTTAATTTAAGCTAGTTTTAAAATGATTATCTCTACGCCCATGATAAGACTTTTGCCATATTTAAAATATGTCAGCGATTGATACAGACAGATGAAACCTAAAACATAATTTTTCTCTTCATTACCCTAAAGTTAACTGGAAAAATAATGCCCAGTGAGGTCCGTTAATCACGTGATATTTTTTAGCAACTTTTTAATCCGTTCCCTCTGGATCGCGAGGGGGAATGGGATTTGAAAAGTACGTGACAGATACGTAGTGAGGTTTCTTCACCAAAGTCACAGACTTGTTGACAACTGGCAAAACCGAGCCGGGTGGCTGGCGCGGCGACCGGTAAAACGTTACATGGGATCAGCAAGTTAAGGTCATTTGTCGTTTTTCAGTTTAGGAATCGCAAAATCAACAAAGAAATAAACGTCATATATACTGCGTTGTGTACCTACGTTACCATAGTGATAAAACGCAAAGGGAAACTGAAAGGAAGGTTTTAGTCAGTAAAAGTCTGTCACGCTTGACACGCTCAACCCAGAGCGGGAGAAGTCATGAATGACTGAATATAGGATGACATTCCACTTCAAAAAATAAGCCCTTTTAAACCTTACGCGAATAGGTAATGGACGATCCCAAAGCGTACAGGCATACTTTGGTTTAGCATCGTTAATTTGTGCATAAAGATAAAAAAAATCCTTGCACCAAGAGGGTCTCTCATCAACCACATGGCCTATGATTTTCTGATTCCGGGTTGAAGGACAAACATAACTTTGTAGTTCGAAAAAGCTCAGCGTTCTAAACATATACCTACGTTATACAATAACTGGTATAATTCTCTGAGAAAGAGAAGGAGTTAGGGCCTGTCCGCACAGCGGTATTTCACCGCGCGGTTTTTTTTTCATTATTCTGTAACACATTGAATCTTATGGAAGTTTCCGCACAGGCGATAAAACAAACGCGCGATAAAAAATTCTGTGATTTCTTGCGGATTTGACACGGTGTAGTGTGGAAATCAATCCACGCGAATATTTTCAACGCGGTGAAATACCGCTGTGCGGACAGGCCCTTATATATTAAATAACATACAATGAAACTGTGCGAGAACGGACATTCCACCGTTCCCAGGGCTTCGCAACCAAACTAATGTTTTTCTCAAGGATTGCTATTCTAGATGGCAAGAAAATATTTGTGCTTATAAAATTGTGACTAGGTAGTTTTAAAATAGAAGATTTTTTTCCTGAAACCTTATGATCAGAATTTTATTTTCTTTAAATTTAATACCGATACTAAAAGCCGACAAATATTGCAGAATATGTAGTTATACTGATAACTTATTGAAAGTAAATTGATAATAGTTCTGTTAAGCTGTGATAATTTATCCGTCTGACTTAGAATTAAAAAACAAACTTTGACTTACCCCAGGAAAAAGAATGTACCAGCCCAACGAATAGTAATAATATCAACGTAAAAACACGCGTGCAATGCATTTTCTTCTTCAGGCAAAGTTGTTCCAGCAGATGAGACGTCTACTCCCGGTCACAGCACGGAGAATATTAAAGCAAAGTGTTGGTTAGTGCCTTGTAGTCATTTCCGTCACGTCGCCGGTAAAACCTATAAAAAAAATGTGGCAAAATAAAGATAAAACATTTTATCTTTATTTTATTCCGAACACTCATATGCTTATCACTTGTTTCCGTCAAAAATAAAATTTACTGTATTTTTTTTCGCTATTTGTTTTATCGTGTACCTACTTCCTGTGTTACTTCCTTAGTTTGCAAATTTGATTAAAACAATTTAAACATAATTTATTATTAATATAGTAATAAACTAAGTTAACTAAGTAAGTGGGTTCTATTGCACGACATGGTCTGGCCGTATGCTAGGTTTCATCCAAATCTTTTCTGTCATGAAGACGTCAAGAGGCCTCACTTGCGTCAATGTACCTATATGAACAAACATACTCTCATTCGCACTTTAAGTCTTAAAGTTTGTTACGCTGACATTTCGTATATACATTGTGAGAGTACAGGAATCGCGGGAGAGTAATAAATCGAAGGTTACTTAAAAAATCCTTCTTAAAATAAGCGTTACGGAAATAAACATAAGGTTCCATGAATGCCGAAAAAAAATCTATTTTCTAGAAATGTACATTGATGAAAGCGAAGCCGTGAGCAAAAGACTGTTACAGTACCGTCATGAGCCTCTTAGATATAAAACTCCAAGGTAATACTGATCAAACCCTCTAAGAGTAATAAGTACAATAATAAAAAAGATTCAAAATAACTTTTCGGTACCACCAGTTTTATACCTATATACGATAGAATTATCACACTAACGTTAGGGGCAGCTCACACCGAGACGCAATGCGACGCGACGGTGTCGTGGAAGAGGTCAGTTATTTTGCACTGCATAGCGCGGGGTAAAACGCATCATAGGTAACGGTGTAAGGTGCAATGTGAAGCAGCAGGTGAATAAAACAAACAAAAAAATATAAGTACAAAAATCACTGCTACCGTCACCGCTGACGATTTCTTTTATCTGGATGCCGCGTCAGGTCATGCTTTCCATAAAAAAAAGCATTGTTATTGGAAGTGAACCAACTTGTGAAGATTAAACTCCGAGGGATGAGAGGAAATGGTTCTCACTCAACTTGCAAGATCTGGCCTGAACAAACTAACATACACACTACGCAAATAAATTTAAAACTTGCAAAATGTATGGCACTGCAGGTTGCGAATTTTTCTGTTGTAGAATTTTCATAGAAATGTGTACCTTTTAGAGTAGTAAATAAAGTTCTATTTCATATGGCTATCTTAAAAAGCGTGCAGCTTCATACGGCGTCGCTTCTCGGTGTGGGCCAACCCTAATAATACCATAATTGTACGGAAACTGAAATCCGATAAAATGGTTTCAACTAATTCAGTCTGAGATAAGAGTGTTATTTGGGATTTTGTAGCTATTCTGGTATAAAAACAAGATTTTAAGGTTCGAACCTTTTTGGTGGGAAAATCATCAATGACAGCCCCGCTCTTGGGTGGAGCGGGAGATAGTGTCAGACTCTTACTGACTAAAACCCACCCCGTTCCTTCAAGCCTTCATACCGGGGCTCGCACTGTCTTTCGAAACTAACCTTGGTCCCGGTAAGGTTCGAACCTTGAGCACGCCACAATTGCGGCGGTATATATCTTTTAGGAGTGGTTGTAAAGACGCTAAGGTATCTTCACTTTCCGCCTGACACACATATAGTTAGTGATAGCGTGACGAGTGACAGGACAGAATGGAAGAAAAAAACGTGTTGCGCCGACCCCAAATAAAACGGGACTAGGGCAGAAAGATGATGACACATATTCACCGGTCATAGGTGTTTCAGGAAGTATGATCTGTTTTGGATTCGTAGAGAAGAAACGTTCAGGTGTCAATATTATGCTAATCACCCAAAAGACATGGTGGAGCATGCGGAGGAAGTCTACCCCACTTGGGTGGAGGACTGGGTGTCCTCGTGGAAGCAATTGTTGGCGGCGATCTCTAGCGCCTGGTCTTGGTGCAGGCGGCTGATAGTGGTGGTGGTGGTGGTAAGGAGCGAGAAGGATAGGAAGCAGTCAGTTCCTGCGAAGTAGTAATGCAAGCGAAGGTGGTGGCGGAGATCATGAAGGAGAGGAAATCCTTATGCCTCAGCTGTCGTCGCGGGTCGTATGGACAAAACGAGCAAAATGAACCGGGCCCACTTGGGCCACCGCTTGCTAGGGCTGCGGGATTGTTCCAAAGAGTTAGTTGCCAGAGCCCTGGAGCGCGAAGGACAACTGGAGGAACACAGGTCGGTTGTAGTCAGTAGAAGTCTGCCACACACAAGCCATACATAAGTTTGTTGTATGTCCGTCTGTCACAGCCTCCGAATTTATTGGACGGGTTGGGTTCAAATTATATACACTAGCTGTGCCCGCGACTTCGTTCGCGTGGACTACAGGAATTTGAATTCATTTTTTCTAAAATAAAAGTAGCCTAAGTTACTCCTTATTACATCAGCTACCTGCCAATAAAAGTCCCGTCAAAATCGGTCCAGCCATTTCAGAGGGTGTTCTATGCCGAATCGAATGCCAAATAGTCAAATAGTTTTGAACACTCAATACGTCGAGTGTTCAAAATATCGAATGTTTGATCGAGCGGCCAATGCATCACACATTCACCCGGAGGACATGGTGGAGCATATGGTGCTTTTGTACGCGCGTGTCTTGGCCGCGGCTGTACGTGTGAGGGACCAGGCTTCCTCACGCCCCCGCCGACGGCACACGTAGAAAACTACGCGCCGTTAACGGGGGGCTTGAGAAAGCCCGTTCCCTAACACGCACAGCCGCGGCCTGTACCAGGGATCGGCGCAAGAAGTTGTTGCCGGCGATCATCCTCACGAGGACATGGCGGTGCTCCATTCAAGCGGAGCACACCTCCACCGTATGCTCCACCATGTCACATATTCGATATTTTGAATTCTCGTGTTCGATTAATTGATGTTCGACTATTTGGCATTCGATTCGGCATAGTACACCCCATTTTAGAGATTAGCCAGAACAAACAGACAGACAGACAAAAATTGTAAAAATTGTTATTTTGGTGTATGTACTGTATTTAGATTCATACGCATTTAGTAAAAAGCGCTTATTTCAGTATTACAAACAGACAATCCAATTTTATTTATATATGTATGTATAGATGCACGCGACTGCGTTCGTGTGGACAACAGGATTTTGAATTCTTTTTTTCTAAAATAAAAGTAGCCTAAGTTACTACCTATTACATCAGCTACCTGACAAAAAAGTCCCGTCAAAATCGGTCCAGCCATTTCAGAGATTAGCCGAAACAAACAGACAGACAAAAATTGTAAAAAAAATATGTTGGTGTATGTACCGTATATCCTACTAATATTATACTCGTAAATATGAAAGTTTATATGTATGGATTTATGGATGTTTGTTACTCTTTCACGCAAAAACTACTGAACGGATTTCGATGAAACTTGGTACACGGCTAGACCATGTCCTAGAATAACGCATAGGATACTTTTTATCCAGGGATAAACACCAAACTCGGACACCAAAGGAGATGTAGCACAAATTTTAATATAACGTAGAAAAGAGTCAGTAGACGTAGAGTCGGCGAGGTCAAAAAAATGTTTAAGTTCTTATATTAACTAGATATGTAGACTTCCTAATGAGTAGAGTAATCTGCAGACTAATGGCCAAGCATACCGTATGATTGGCCATTAGTCTGCAGATTACAAAACTGATTCTTTGTTCGACTAAAACACATGAATTGCAATTATGAAATTTAAATTTCTAATAAATCTAAAGTTTGGTACCCCGACAAGGATAGGTTCGCTTTCGTGGTTTTTTTTATAACCACCTAGAAATACATAAAGTGGAGATATTGGCTACTTTTAGTGAAATTTCACACTTGTGAACATATAACTCAGACTCACAGATTGCTCACGTTAGCCAGAGAGTCACCTTCACGCTGCGGTCTCTCTATATATTCAAAAATTTCCTACCGTCAAGCACTAAAACTACTTTGGTCCAGTCGCTTGTGTTGCCTATAATTGACTATGCTGATGTTTGTTACTCTGATCTATCCCAAGAACTTCTAAACAAATTGGATCGACTTCTCAATAACTGCATTCGTTTCATATTTGGCCTTCTGTTCTCAGCTAAAATGGCTGCCTATCCGTCAGAGGAGATCCCTCAGATCCCTCTGCACGCTCTTCACCATAATGAACGATCCTTGTGCTCCTGATTATTTAAAACAATATTTTAAAGTGTTGGGCAGTTCTCATAATCTTAACCTTCGGCATCCAAAAACATGCTTCTTCATATTCCTTCTCACCATACTGGCTTTATGTCCAATTCTTACGCTGTTTCCACCATAAAACTCTGGAATGTGCTTCCCCTTGACATCAAAAAAGCTGAAAGTAAATTATCCTTCAAACGTAAAATTCGGAACTACTACTTGAAGTCCTCTCAACCTTAGTTCGGTCTTCGTTCAGTATTGTTATTAAGTTCTCATAGTGATATCATATTTTTCATAGTATTTATTAGTTTATTATTTTAGCATATATATGTATTTTATTATTATAAATAACTTATTTTATATTTTTCCATTTGAACTATTTGTTATTATGTATTTGTTTATTGTGCAAACCTACCACAGTGTTGTCTTTTTTAACCCAAAGGTTGACTGGTAGAAAATGCCTTGTGGCATTAAGTCCGCCTATGTACCACTATTGTACATGAAGTTTAAATAAATAAATAAATATAAAAATCAAACATGAGAATTTTACGTGAAGTTATGTCATTATTTTGGGAGCTTTAAAGCTTCTGTAAAACAATACGGGCCAAGGAATCAAAGGAAAGGCGACTTGATTTTAAAGATATTACCTAAAATATACGTAAAAATGAGCTTGGAGAATTTACGTGAAGTAAGTAATGATTTTATGTACCTTGATTACCTGATACCTGAAAATTGGTCGTCTAAGCAAACTAGCAGGTAGGCATGCATTCTTACTACATACTAACAGTACTCAATCGTCCACATTTCGTTCGTCAGAAAATACGTGACGTCTGGCGGCCCTGGGATCTTACTCTAATACAGTAAACATCAACACATGACCGGTGAGTTTATAAGAATTTCGTGTTTACAAAACAGTTTTCAGATATTTTACTATACTTGTGCTATGAGAAGAAATTTCGAGATTCTAGGTCAACGGGTAGTACTCTATGAATTTAGATTCCTTTGCGAGTGTCAAAATACACGTTTTTTGCGACATAAGCGGCCGTATCTTTTTTTTTCGATATTTAGAAATTTGATTTTTTGAAGGACTGCAGATGTGAGTATATGGTTTTAATTTCAACTCGATACCTCCACGCTCTCTTGAGACCAAAGATCTTAAAAGACAGATAGACTGACAGACAGACAGACCGACGGACAACAAAGCAATAAGGGTTCCGTTTTTTCCTTTTGAGGTACGGAACCCTAAAAACTCTAAAAAGTACAAATTAACTTTTCTTTCGGAAGTCGTTGTTTCTAAATATAGTATAGTTTCTAATAGTTTTGTCTCTTCGTTATTTACTAACTTCATTTAACTGCATTTTTTTGTATTTTTTCATCAGTGAAATGGGTTGCATTTTTTTTTGTAAATAAAAAAAAATATTCTACAGCTAAAAAGTACCCCTCAGTCAAACTTAAAGTGTGCAAGTTCCATATTAAGGTACTTATAGAATTCAATCATTAAAACATTGCATGAAAATTCCAATAATTCAAGGCAAGTTTTTGTGCCCAACTTCCATTATCAGATTAGCTCGGTACCTTATACGGTACCATGGCTATAGCCAGAGTACATCTCATAACAATTCTAATAATCCCAAACACGGTTAGATTACACTGACAGAGTGCCGGTGCCTACCTTCCGGCTTCATCATCGGATCAGTTTGATATATCCCCTTCCCTTTTTTTCTTCAGTCAGTCATCGACAGTCTGTTCATACATGTCATGTATGAACAAAGCAATTTTACTTGTTACGACAGTTCTTATGTGAACCCATGAAGAGTTCTGTTCCATATCTTCAAAGTTCATCGTCAGATCACAACAATATTTCTATGGGACCAACTCGAAAGCATTACATTTCAATAAGAAAAAGAAAAATTCAAATCGGTCCACAATTTTAGTGACCGAGATATATCAGTGAGCCTTATAAAAATAGTATCTTCTCTTAATCATTATACGTACAGCTAAGGAGTGAAATTCCCTGCCAGAGTCTGTGTTTCCTGATAGCTACAACCTAGGGATCTTTAAGTCAAAAGTGAATAGATTGCTTCTAGGCAAGCGTGTTCCATCGTCGGCCACATCATCGCTTACCATCAGGTGTGATAGTGGTCACACGCGAGCCTATCCATTACAAAAAAAAAAAAGACGTGTGGCACTCGGGGACTGCCGCGGTAAAGCTATTGCATAGCATTTTTATCAACTTATGCAATTATAATTATTTATTTATTTTATTTATGCAGTATTTTTTTCCTTTGTTTTTTTTTCTTTGATATTAATTGAAGTTACACTTTCACACATTGAATTGAATTTTGATTGATTGTTCACTCATTTGTTTTCTTATCGGTCACCACGCTCAAAAAACAAATGAGTGGGGGGTGTTAGGTTATTTTCGTTACGGAATTTCTGGATTCGGTCTCCACGCTCAAGGCCCGCGATAGAAGCTATGCAACAGCTTAAAATACATTCAGCCGAACATAAAGAAGGAGGTTGATTAAAACCAATTCCGGCCAGATGTTCACGGTACTATATGCTTCAATAAATAAGTTCATTTAAAATTCACAATCAAAGTATTGCTACGTTTGATTCGTTTGTGTGCTACGCCGTAGCAGCTCGTAGCGGCTCGTAGCGACTCGTAGCTCTACGAGGCTACGACCCATTATAGAACTACTTGTACAGAAAACATTCAAGTAAATAAAACAGTTTATTAATATAACATAACATCACGCCTTCATTGCCGGCAAGAACAAGCAGAGTTGTATAACTGTGCTGTCGTAGTGTGTCGTAGTGTGTCGTAGTGCGATTCTGCCGTCCGAGGTGCCTCGGCGGCCACGACGACTATATCCATGTGGAAGATGATTTATCCATTCTGCAACGTTTTGTTGGTTCTTTGTTACTATTGTTGCTTTTCATGTCTGTTGCTTTACACAAGTTTTACCAACGTAAAAGTAAGTACGGAATGTAAATAGTAATGTAACGACACTACAGCCATGGCAAGAAATACCGGCTCCTGGCAGTTCCTACGTGTGGCACAGTCGCGCACTCCACATCACGCATACCTCGGACACTGTCTGCGCTTAATGCTCTCCATACAATGTCTGCGGTAGAATGGAAGACAATACTGTCAGGATGTATGAGATGAATGTATGACTGAGTATTATCTTTTTTTGTAAGAAAAGTCCTGCACGAAATATGTCTCTTATTAATTGTAATTTAAATAATTGTTTTAAGGATTAAATATAATGACCACCATAAAACGCTTTGGTACCCTTAGTTCTTTTGTCAAAAATATATTACTTGACACCAAAAAAATGAAATCCTAAAGTTACAATAGACTGTACTTTAAATTGTATTCGAACACCAAATGTAGTAAATGATAACCAAATCTTAGCGAGCAAATTAATGCGCTCTTTTTAGCCCCGTAGAGCAGGATGATACTTTGTCTAATCAACAATCTATCTTAGTGGAATTTTAGGGCACCCCGGGTCGGATAGGTTTAGGTTAGAAGAAGGTGGCGGGGTCATAGTGAGCGAGCGAAGCGAGCGAACACATACTCCGTCACCTTCTTCGAGGTTATTTTTTTTTAAACCACCCAGAAGTAGGAGCCCCGCGTAGCGGGGCTCCGTCGAGCTGTCTTGGCAGATAGTTAACCTAACCTCAAAATTTTAACTACTGATATCTCCGTAACCATGGGGTTCTGCCGATGCTTTATTTGGATTCATTTTGCTTAAACAGGATAGCGAGATGTTAAAACTTTGGTTATAATTTTACATTAAAATGTACGTTTAATTTTGGTGATCATTTACTATTTTTGTCTTTTATATGTTACTAAATCTGGTGGTAAGTTAAACATAAGCCATTGTTTTATGTTTTATTTTATTGTTCTATTTTCTAAGTACTTTTTGTTTAAAAAGTTGTTTGAATTAAATGAATAAATAAATAGATAGGTACCAAAATAGCGTTTACAATTACCTCTTTTATTATGTGAATAGACAGAAATAAAGGAAAAAGTGAAATATATACTCAGCTAGAAATAATGCACAAATAACAAATAATTATAATCAATACTAAACGATTTATATGAAGATGCTCCATCTAGACATCATAATTATAAAGTCATAGCCAACTAACCACACCTCTTCCGTACCTTAAGAGGAAGATCGGAAGCCTTAATTATAGTGCTTAATGGCGTTAGGAGTTATTTTTTTAGGTGTGGAAATCATCCAATGACTTCTCCCGCTCTGAGCAGAGCTCGAGAGCTTGTCAGAGTTTTACTGACTAAAACCACACCAGTGTCCTTCAGTTGCCCTTTGCTTTCTAGGACTACGTGTTCCCTTTTCAGAAATTCCCCGCGGTTCTAGCTAGCGGGCGTCGTCCCTGGTGGGCCCCTACGGTTTGCTGACATTTTTTTTTTTTATTAATGGTAGGCTTGCGTTTGACCACTATCTCACCTGATGGTAAGCGATGATGTGGTCGACGATGAAGCACGCTTGCCTAGAAGAAACCTATTCACTCTCGACATAAAGACTCCTAAGTTGTAGCTATCAGGAAACACAGATTCCGGCAGGGAATTCCACTCCTTGGCTGTACGCACAATAAATGTGTTCGCAAAACGTTTTGTGCATATGGGTGGGATGTCTACCATGTACCGGTGGCGCAACGCTGTACGTCGTGTGGTCCGATGATGGAACGGACTTGGCGGAATTAGATTGTGCAATTCCAGTGCACACTCCCCGAAATGTAAACGATAGAAAACGGACAGGCTAGCAACTCGGCGGCGAAGCTCAAGGCTTTGGAGCTTCGACTCAACAAGTGCATCATTGCCGATGATTCTCTTGGCTCGCCTCTCAATCGACTCCAGCGCATCAAGCTGGTATTTGGCAGATCCATCCCAAAGATGAGAACAGTACTCCATACACGATCGAACTTGGGCTTGATAAAGATTGAGCAGCTGTTCCGGCGTGAAGTACCGTCTCACCTTTGCTAAGATCCCCAATTTTTTGGCAGCCAGTTGAGCCTTTGCATCGATGTATGAGCCGAAATTGAGAGTAGATGATAACGTAACTCCAAGAAGCTCAAGGTGGTCGGTTATCGGCACGGTTACACCCCGGAAAGTTGGAGCCGGGTGGAATTGGCTCCGTTTGGCGGAAAAAAGACACGCCTGGGTTTTAGATGCATTGAACTTGACCAGATTGGCGTCGCCCCAATCGGAGACCACCTTCAAGGACGAGTTCAAGCGTTCAACCATAGCCTCTCGGGATGACTGGATCTGTGTCCCGCTAGCTCGTGCGTCAGATACATATCTCTCAGCAACAGTGCTGTCGTCTGCATACCCAAAGATACCGGGTTTAACTTTCATCTCTCTGAAAAGCGCGGGGATCACTACGCGCTGTTGGTGACTGGGCTCGGTCCGGTCAATTACCGGACGGCCGGACGGCTAGCTACCGATTGCTCGACGTCCGCACATCCGCCTTTACTGTGGCTGGTTCTTGTGGTCGTAACCTCGGCGTGGAGCGTGAGGAGGTTCGCTATCTCCTCTTATGTTAGTTAATAGATAAGTTAGTTCCTATCTCCTCCTATGTTTAATGCATGCCGTGGCAGCCTTGAATTAAGGCTACGCTACATAATGTAACAATGTTGAATCTTTAGCATGTATAATGGTGTATGCTTTTTTGGTTGTCCTTGAATAAATAAATATATAAATAAATATGTAAATAATAAATAAATAAATCTCACACGCGCGCCCTCCTCCCTTTACTGCTTTACAGAAAGAGGCGACCTTCTGCCATTCCTCCTCGCTCCAGACCATAGCCTGACCCAGGGCCCAGCGCGAGAGGTAACTGCCGCCGATTGCCTCCACGAGGACACAGCTGTGCTCTGCCCAAGCGGAGCACACCTCTACCGTATGCTCCACCGTGTCTTCCGGGCGATTCACACATGGACACCCCGGCGTTTCTTCCGCTTGATTCCGGTGCAGGAACCTGCCGAATTTGGCATGTCTGGTGAGGACCTCCGTCATGCAGAAGGTAAAGACGGCGTGTTGCCGCTCTAGCCACTCCTCTAAGAGGAGACTTACCGCCGTGATGGTGGCGTGCCCAAATGGCGGTAGGGGTAAGAGCAGGTTTTCGAGTACATAAATGTATTGAAAAATATTTTGTATCCACGTAAACCAAAAACTGCCAAATACGAGTCGGACTCACGCACGACGAGTTCCATACCGTACCATTCTATAAAAACAGCAAAAAAAAAAAACACGTTTGTCGTGTAAGAGCCCCCCTAAATATTTATTTTATTCTGTTTTTAACTGCAACAACAACAAAAAATACATCATCTGTAAAAATTTCATATGAGATACGGCCTGATGACAGACAGACAGACGGACGGACGGCGGAGTCTCAGCAATAGGGTCCTGCTTTACACTTTGGGTACAGAACCCTAAAAATATAGTGATATTTATTACCCGACTACGGCTAAGCCAAAGGAGGGTTATGATTTTGCAAGGCTATGTATGTATGTATGTGAGTATGTTCATCGGATCCCTCATAGCTCATAATCTACTCATTGAAACTCGACTTAAGTGATATCGTTAGAACCGTCTTAATAATCCGCTGAACATAGGCTACGTGATGTGTCTCAAAACTCGATATGGCGCCATCTAGTGGACAAAATGTAATGAGTTTAAAATAAAAATATAGGTAAATACACCGTATTTCATATCATTTGTAAAGGCTTCACGGGTACCTATCAAGAAATTTCGTCAAAATTAAATGTGGCGCCTTCCAGTGGACAAAAAGTTTTGTGTTAAAAAAATAAGATAAAAATGTGTTGTATCATTTGAAAGGGCTTCACTTGTACATACCAGAAATATCGTCAATATTCAATATGGCGCCTTCAAGCCGGAATCTGTGTTTCCTGATAGCTACAACTTAGAAGTCTTTAAGTTGAGAGTGAATAGGTTTTGTCTAGGCAAGCGTACTTCATCGTCGACCACATCATCGCTTACCATTAGGTGAGATGGTGGTCAAACGCAAGCCTATCAATAATAATAAAAAAAAGCAGATAAACATATCGTGCGCAAGTAGAAATAATATAATTCTTATTTGACAATTTAGCTTTTACAGGTAAATAGTATAGAAGCACAGTGATTTAACACCAAAATTGTTTAAAAAAAAAAGTCAAAAACTAAAACCCGATTACGTCAAAAACACGACGCTGAAAAAGGATAAAACAAGATTTTCAGTATGCTGAAATAAACAAGGTAACTGGAAAAACAAGAACAGAACAAAAGACCAAGCCGTAGTCACACGTTACTAAAGTGTTTCGTTTGGTACCTATAACGTGTGACTTGGGCTTTTTCTTTTGTTCTTTTCTTGTTTTTCCAGTTACATTGTTATTTCAAACCATTTCACTACATAGATCGTATATATCAGAATCAGTACAGCAGCTCATAAGAGATAATCAATCTTTTGAAGTCTCCCGGTCTCATCTCAACCTCAGGAAATGGAAAACAAATGTTCCTGTGTTATTACAACACATACCGTCCGAAAACAATACTCAAAATAGTTTCAATTTTAAGCAATCAGAACAAATGAAAGACCTTGAGACTAATAATTTGGGAACCCAAAAAAAGACACTACAATTAGAAATGCAAAAAGAACAAACAAATACACAAATGACTATTAAAAGAACTTTGTTATCAGATATCTCAAAATTATTTGACCCTTTGGGATGGCTATCATCACTGACAGCAAAACTTAAGAGGCTGCTTTTCCACTCGCCTATCGTAAACATCGAGTATGGTTTAAAAGCTTGTTACTTCATCTAATGCAATCCAACGTGATGTTTGACGAAAAGGCGACGCGAAAAAAGAGTTATAATACCTGAAAACTCTGTTGGCATTCAGTAATTCCGTGATTTACTCGAATATTTTACAAAACTTGTTCCAGGAAATACGTGTTTTTTTTTTAAATACTCAAAAGTTTTTGAAAAACATTGTCATTACATAGATTCTTGATAAAATTGGCTAGGCTTGTATGTTGTATTTTTTATTTTATAAATTTTTGAGTAAATTATGAAGTGTCAAAGTTCATGCAAAATAGCAGATTTTCAGAGGTCTTAACTGGATTAGTTTTACACAAATTTATAAATTGATTTTCATGCAAGCCTTGATAATATCCACAAGATACTGTGTTTCCAAAATATCTGATGAAAAATGTGTAATAACGTCATAATCGCGTAAGAGCAGTTGTATGAAAAACAGTAAAAATGTATGTCGAGATGCAGCCCCCTAAAATCATTATTCAAAACTTATGGTTACGTAACCTAAATTGGGACGATTCTTTGCCTGAAGACATACTAAGCGAATGGGTGGGTATTAAAAGCATCATCAACAAACTACAAGTACCACGATGGGTAAACACAAGAGAACATGTCAATATTGAATTATTCGGTTTTTGCGATTCATCTCAGAAGACATTTGCGCGTGTAATATATTATGTTCGGATCAAGGAGTATGAGCAATCAAAATCAACACTGCTAGTTCTGTTGAAAAGGCTAGACATGTACCAGCGAATAAATCAGTATCATTGCCGAGATTAGAGCTGTCAGGAGCTATCTTACTAGCAAAACTAATGAATAAGGTACAGCAGTGGTTTGTTTATCAAATTACTGACTTACTCCATGACTGTGTTATTAGGCGGGCTGAATGGTGAACCAAGATCCTGAGGAAATACATATCAAGCAAGAGCAAAATATTGAACTTAAATCCGTTTCTTCAAGACGGCATTCTTCGAGGCGGCCGGAGGCTCAAACATGCCAACATAGACATAGATCATCAGATGAAACATACAATAATCCATAGCAAAAAGCAGTCGTGTAACGGAAGTCCTGATTGACTAGGCCCACGTGCTAGCATTTCATGGTGGACCTCAGCTAACTTCTGCATTTATGCGACAACATATTGGATTGTAGGCGGAATCAGAGCAGTTAAATTCCGAGTTCGACGTTGCGTTAAGTGTCGTCGCTACAATCCCAGCAATCAGCATCAAATCATGGGAGATTTACCACCAGAAAGACGAATCTGTTACGTCCTTACCAAAATGTAGGTGTAGACTATACGGGACATGTCTATATCAAAGCCAAGCAAACAAGGGTCGTGGAATAAAAACTACGAAGGGTTATGTCGCCGTATTTATTTGCATGGCGACTAAAGCCTTGCACTTAGAGTTGGTGTAGGATTTGACATCGTCATCATCATTTCTCGCTACTCTTCGCAGAATTATAGCTCGGAGAGGAGTCCCACAGAAAATATTCAGCGATCAAGGTACCAACCTTATAACAAGGTCCTACAGGACGAATATCATGCAATAAGGAGCACATTCAATCAAGAATTTCATACAGAAATAACTTAAATGGGAATCGAATGGCACTTTAACGCACGTCCATCGCCATCAGCAAGAGGACTATGGGAGGCCGCCATTAACAGCCTAAAATATCATCTGAAGAGAGTTGTAGAGGAGCAGAAATTAACGTTTGAAGATATAGTATAATACTACATCAGTTGGAGGCATGTCTGAACTCAAGACCAATATATCCTTTATCCGAAAATTCAGCAGATTTGAACTTTCTTACTCCCGCTCGTTTCTTGTCAAGTGGTCCTAATTTAATACTGTACGAAACAGAGAAAGATGTACTCACAAGATGGAATCTTGTGCACAAGAAATCGAAGGACTGGAACAATTTGCCTGCTGCGGTCTTCTCGTCCAATTATAATGTGGGTGTCTTTAAGGCTAGAGTGAATAGAATTTTAATAAACTAGTGCGCCTATCATCAGGTGGGATCGTAGTCAAGCACTAGTTTATATCAATTAAAAAAAATCTAACTCAAAGAACTTATCTAGATATTTGGAAACGCTAGCGAAGTAAATATATAACACAATTAAATACAAGGTCACAATGGACAAGTCCTCAAGAAAATATCAAACTCGGTAACTTGGTGTTGATGCAAGACGCCAACATACCACCAAACAAATGGGCAATGGGACGGGTGATGCAAGTGCACCCTGGCAGAGATGGGTACGTCAGGGTAGTCACACTACAAACAAGAAATGGCCCTATGAAATGGCCAGTCTTCAAGCTTCCTTGCTTGATTGCGAAGATCAAGAAGACCACAAACAGGTATCAGCTTCAGTCCAACAGGATACAAAACCATCTCCACAAGTAAACTTAAACCAACGTAGAAGACTTACACTTTTTCTACAATATTGTAATTTACTATTCCTGATATTAACATTACATGTAACGCACAGGGTGCATACAACATAATACAATTAGGAGGAAAACAAGTAATTTATTTTGACAAAATATCAGAAATGAATCTAAAACAAGATCATTGGAAAATAGTCGTATATTACGACATGTAACCATATTGGCACGGGTGTAATATTTAACATCTATATGAAACACCTTGAAAGCTTATATTCACAAATAAAAAGCAAATGCCGTTGTGACGTTATCATATTGTTACAACTACGTCACGGATTCATGGAACTGGAGTACTACGACCGTAGTATGTTACTCAGTCAGCATTTTGAAGCGCATTCACGTAAGCGCCGAGGCCTTATCAACGAGATCGGATACGTTGCGACCAGTTTCTTTGGTGACTTCAATTTCGTCGAACAATACCAACAAGACATTACGTCAGAGAAAATCAAAAACATCTTGCCAATCTTTGGCGCAATCCAACATCTATCATTGGAGTTGAGAACAACTTCCTCAAACGAGTTGAACAGGCAATGGAAAAACAGTATAAAATATTTAATCAGCACTTAATAATTCAATCCAATTTTTTATTGCGTACCACAATTATGGATCCTGTCGGGCGCAGTATAGATAAATTTAGGCAGAGGAGAGGATGAAGGCAACGCAACAATATACATAGATCAAGCTATCAGGACATTGAAGAATGAGGTTGAGAAAGTAGCAATCACGGAAGACTTCATTTTATCAACTTTATTTGCAAACAACATTCTAAGCAGTTTAAAGAACATTCAAGATTTTTTGCTGGACACGATCACTACCGTCCAACATTTCAACGTTCATATCATAACACCAGTTCAACTACAAGATGAGCTAAATATTATTTCAAATCAGATGCCCAAAGATATATCATTGCATTTCTACAAAATCTATCAAATTACTCAAGTAAGGGCATGCATGACACAAGAATACTTCATATGTGTAATAAAAATCCCAATAGCAAACATATTATATCATATGATACCTATTTAACACCAAGAAAGTAGTTGGATGATTAGTATAGTACTAATACAAACACAACTATAAACATCAAAAGGGATACATATTTACCCATATCTGCAAATGAACTTCTTCAAAAATGCTTACGGTTAAATACAAATCTATGCCAACTACAAATACTTGTCTATCAGTGAGAGTCAGACAACAACTTCTGCGTCAAAAATCCAGGAGATACCAGTACAACCATAAGCGCAACTTACAAAATAACATTGACAGAATTGAATGTATATTACATTCATGACTAGGTACGTGTTGGGGACAATGCACTCTGAGAATCATATGTGGGGATCAAGTTACAACTGAACAGGTGGCCGGAGTCAATGTTATTGTGCTCGGAAACAACTTCATAATTACGGCACACAAACAACAAACGAATGATTGACAAATTAAGCTCGATATAATTGTCGTAGAGATCGCTCCTGTCAATAACATTATCAATTTATCAATTCCACACTACGAGTACAAAGAAGAAAACTATTTATCTTCACTACAAAGTATCTCCGAGCAAATAAAACAAATGAAAGCAGCCTCGGAACAGGCGACCATCGCTGACGGGGTGTCAATTCACGATATACACCAGTACGTGGCCATCTACGTTGTTGGGGCAGCAGGGCTAGCCTTCTCTACGTTCGCATGCATACGCTGGCGAAGACGCCGCACCGTGCACCTTTGGCCTCAACCTGGGCAACCCTCCGTGCACTACCGAGCCAGCAACAGTGACCTTAATGCGAGTGGTGTACCAAATCAAAGTGTACAGAGCGTGAGTGACATGTTTCATAGTGATCAGTGCGCGATAATAGAAACCAATAGAGCAACTTCACCTGTTATCACAAAATGTAGTTTTAAAAATATCTACTAACAATTTAGGAACATAAGTAAAAATTATTCTATCACCTTGTATCAGCAGGTCATACTAACAACACCATGTCAAAGCATCATCAGCATCAGTCATCTCGCGCCCGGAAGTATGTACGGTGCAACCGCACATTGCGTAAAAGCTCTCTCATCATAATTGAATTGTAACTAATTAACACACATTTTACATCAACTTTGCAATATTTATATTTACATCAAGTTCGCATTCGGACCGCGTCATAACAACACCTCATTTATCTTTAGTTAAGGTCGTGGACTCAATACTCGTATCAAGTGAATTACATAGTTTTACTTTTAGCATTCAGCATCCCTATCAATCAATATCAATCAGCAAAAGACGTAAGGTAACAAAACGTACACATAAGTATTTTTAAAAGTAGATAAAGTAAAAAAGTCCATAACATTAGTATTTTGTTTTAAGAGCCATTTATAAGATATTAGAAAGATCTGAAAAAGTGTATAAATTACAATTAGAAGATAAAATAATATCTATTTCAATTGACAGATTAAAACCCGCTTACATATTGAACGAAAGCGAATCTGCACAAGCGAATAAAGATAAGGTAACGACGCGTAGTGGTAGAATTAGCAAGACTCCTGTAAGATTCTTGTAAAAGTAAAAACGTAAAATTAGCCATCCTTTAATTAGTAAATAATAAAATGTAGCTATTAAATGTAACATAAATAAAAAGTGACCATTGGTAATGTACATATTATCTTGTCTATGAAATATGTTGACTAGACGTATTAATAGTACGTAGATAATAATGTGATCGGTAGCATCTTTTGCTGAGCCAACGGAAAAACGTAGAGATCGAAGCATTCTCTTTATTTTGTGAAAGCATCATTTTAACATGTGCGGTGTGCAGAGCAGCAAACTTGAATCAAATATAATTTTGTTCAAAAGTCCATTATTAGAAAAATACTTTTTCAGAACTTGCTCAGTTCGATACTACCTTATAGCCAAAGTGCATCTCATGACGATTCTAATAAGCCCAAACACGGCTAGGATACATTGATTAATTACGGAGTTCCGGTGCCTATCTTCCAGCTTCATCATCATCACATTTTCAACGTAACTATTCAGAATGATTCATTTATTTGTATTGTCATAGTCGCTTAAAGTGCGTTTCACTTAAGAAGTTCCTTCGCCGTAATGTTAGCAAAACGGAAAAACAGTGTTACAATATTTTTAGCAATGAAATTACTTAATATCATGCTTTTAATGCAATACTTGGCGACAGTTGATATTATAAACATTGTTCAGGTAGGATAATGCATTAATTGTACTAGTAATATTAAAGTTATAAATAGAATTAAACTAAATAGAATTAAGTTTTTACTCCGAGTACTTAGTCAGCTAAAAAATACCGCCTTTATACTGCCTTAACGCGTATATGTGTAATTTGTAAAATAGACACCATTTATAAATAAATTGTGGAAGTAAATTGGTTACGATTCACAACAATTTAGCCGTTAGACCCAAAATGAATAACAAACTCGTACTTACCCCACTTGAAAGAATGCACCAGCCCGACGAGCAGTGCTAGCAGCGTCAACATACGCGTGCAGTGCATCTTCTCTTCACACAAACTCGTTTCTGCAGATGAGACGTTCACTCTCGGCGACCACTCGGAGGATAATATTAACATGAACATATTTGCTGTTCCAGCTTGATAAGCAGGCTTGTGTGTGTAAATCCTGATTAAATCACACACTCCTCTGCTTATCACTAGTTTCGTACAAAAATAGATATTACTGTATTTTTAGGGTTCCGTAGCCAAATGGCAAAAAATGAAAACCTTATGGATTCGTCATATCTATGTCTGTCCATCTGTCTGTCCGTCCGTATGTCATAGCCACTTTTTCCCGAAACTATAAGAACTGTACTGTTGAAACTTGATAAGTAGTTTACTCTTGTATTCTGTGAACCGCATTAAGATTTACACACAAAAATAGAAAAAAAAAATATTTCATCAAAGATCATCATGGATACCCACCCCACACGCATGGGACGTTTGGGGTATCTATGGATAGGTCTTTAAAAATGTTATTTTGGTTTTAAACATGATTTTTTTTTCTAAACTGATTAGTTTGCACGAGAGACACTTCCAAAGTTGTAAAAAGTTTATCCCCCCTTGTAACTTCTAAAATAAGAGAATGATAAAACTAAAAAAATATATTGATACGTCATAAATCTAAAAAAAAGTATACTATTATTAAAACATTAAAACGTACATTACCAAGCAAACCTCTACTGAAAATTGGTTTGAACGAGATCTAGTACCAAAGTAGTTTTTTTAATACGCCGTAAACTGCAATTTACCATTCATTCAAACAACTCAAATATAAAAAAATACATAATAATAACTTCATAAACATAAACCTTATGTATAAACTGTGAACCATTATTACAGGTAAGTTTGCACGGAACCCTCAGTGCGCGAGTTCGACTCGCACTTGGTCGGTTGTTAGCAATGTGTGTTATCAATCATTTACTTCCCGTGTCCTTGATGTCGCCCAGGCTCGTATATGTAGCAGACTGCAGAATTGATTTAATTAGGTAACTAAAAAAGTCTCATGACAAAATTCCTAAAGACTTAGACTTCAACTTACATACTTGATAGTCATTTTTCTACTTCGCCCTTATTAGATAGGGCCACCAAAGAAACTACACTAAGTCATCTTTCAAAACTTTCCTTTTTTTATGGTGGGAAAAAATCATCCAATGACAACCCCGCTCTTGGGTGGAGTGGGAGATAGTGTCAGACTTTTACTGACTAAAAGACCCACCCCGTTCCTTCTAGCCTTCATACCGGGGCTCGAGCGCCCTTTCGGATAACCCTGGCCCCAGTAGGCTTCGACCCGGCTGGGTCCTTGCTGTTGCTAACAACTCCTTGAGGCGCGCGAGAACAGTGCGCGTTGTCGACGACTTGGGCTTGGTCTGGACAGTTACCGGACGGTCGGACAGCGAGCTACCCATTGCTCACTGTCCGCAAGCCCGCGCCTACGGTGGCCGGAAATCGGGATCGGAATCCCGGCGGCGGCGAGAGCGCCGTTGCCTGATGCGATCGGCCTCCTCCTTTGCGAGCATTACAGCTTCGCAGAAGTCGGCGACCGCCTGCCACTCCTCCTCACTCCGGAGCATGGCCTTAACCAAGGCCCGGCGCGAGAGGTCTCCGCCGCCGATCGCCCCCACGAGGGCACGGCGATGCTCCGCCCAAGCAGGGCACACCTCGACTGTGTGCTCCACCGTGTCCTCCGGGGGTTCCGCACAGTGGCGACACCCGAGGCAAAATACGATTATTATTGTAGATTAGATTCTCAAACGTATCTCGAAATTTCAACCAGCGGAAATTTTTGTGATGCACCATCAAACTTTGCTATTTGAATCTGTAGGAGCTTCAACGGCACTTCGTGCTGTTGACGATGATCAAAACAACAGAGGGGCCCAAGTCTGCTATTTTTATAAATTAGTCATTCCAACACGATCACATTGTCATTTTGCTTAAAGTCAAAGTCAAAGTCAAAGTCAAATCATTTATTTCAAATAGACCATTTACAGGCACTTTTGAATAGTCAAATGTCGGTCAGTCCAAGAAAAGTGAAGCTAAATTGCACGTTCCAAAGAGTAGGTCTCTATGGAGAAGAACGTGCAAGAAACTCCATGGACATGATTTTGAAGGGAACTGAACGACCCAATAACACGTGCCACCAACAGCGAGACATTTGAGTGAGCATGACAAACTCTCAACTGCCATGCTCGTAATGTCAAAAAAAAAAAAAAGTTGTAACCTAAAAAAAATGCTCCATGGTGCTTCACATTCACAAACTTGAAAAAAGTGCTTCTACATTATACAATGCAATTGTCTTTCAAATTAAAAAATAATAATATTCGTTTCCAACTAATCAACTAATTAGTACGCCCTAGTGGTAGTGGAGCTGGACCAGCATTGAGCCAAGCATTTTTATCTTGAATATAATCCTCCAACTTATAATATGCTTGTCTGCATAGTGTGCGTTTAATACAAGATTTAAATTTCGTTTCATTGAGGTCTAATATTTGGGGTGGTATTTTATTATAACATTTCAAACAGTACCCCATAAAAGAAGAGGCCACTTTAGCCAGTCTGAAACCTGGTTGAACTAATTGATCCCTATTTCTTGTAACATAATTATGTCTATCGCCTCTTTTGCTAAAAAGATGAAGATTTTTTCTAACATACATGATGTTTTCATAGATATATTGACAAGGTACCGTCATTATGTTAATTTCTTTAAACAGTTCCCTTAAAGAATCGCACCGGCGGAGATTGTAAATAGCTCTGATGGCTCTTTTCTGTAATATAAAGATTGACTCGATGTCTGCAGCCCGTCCCCATAGTAAGATACCGTACGACATGACACTATGAAAATAACTAAAATAGACTAGCCTAGCGGTATCAACATCCGTAAATTGGCGGATTTTTCTAACAGCATATGCAGCTGAGCTAAGCCGCCCTGCAAGAGATGTTAAGTGAGGACCCCATTGTAGCCTTGAGTCTAGCGTAATCCCCAGGAAAATCGTTTTATCAACAAATTCTAGTTTTTCATTATTCAATACAATGTCACAATCACTACTTTTGACATTCGGTAAGGAAAATCTTATGCATTTAGTTTTTTTCCCATTTAGAACCAGATTATTAGCAGTGAACCAGATTTGAACCTGCAATAGGGCGCTATTTTCGTTGTCAAGATTGTTAGTCTTTCTATTTATCTTAAAAATCAAAGAAGTGTCGTCAGCAAACAACACCATATTAAATTTATTTTGCAACAAATTGGGTAAATCATTAATATAAACTAAAAATAAAAAAGGACCTAAAATTGAACCTTGGGGCACCCCCATTTCAACATTCAATCCCGACGAATTGACACCGTTTATTTGCACTAATTGCTGTCTATTATTTAAATAAGATTTTAATAAGCTTAACGCTGCATTGCCTAGTCCGTAATGCTTGAGTTTCAGAAGCAATGTTTCATGAACTACACAATCAAACGCCTTAGATAGGTCGCAAAAGATGCCTATAGCATCTTGTGCCTCTTCCCACGCATTAAAAATGTGTTTTAGTAAGGAAACACCCGCGTCAGTTGTACAACGTCCTTTGGTGAAACCATACTGTTTATCATGTAGGATGTCATTGGAGTTAAAATGACTAAGCATTTGATTTAACATTACCTTTTCAAATATCTTGCTAAGAACCGGCAAAACGGACACCGGCCTATAATTATTAGTGTCTCTACTATTCCCGGATTTAAAGAGTGGTATCACTTTACTATATTTCATTAGATCTGGAAAGACTCCTTGATCTATACACAAATTAAATATTAAAGCCAAGTACGGCGCTATAGTCTCAATAATTGAGGTACAAACTTTGATAGACATACCCCATTGATCTTCTGTCAATTTAATCTTGATTTCTTTAAAAGCTTTTATTACTGTTAAGGGGTTTATTTGTTTAAAGTTAAATTCAGTCGAACAGGCTGCAACGTTCGCCTGTAATAAACCAAAAGCATGCGATGGCGACGAATTTAGGGCTTCAGTAGTTTTAATTGGTATACTGGTAAAGAAATTTACAAATTCTTCTGCAACTAGTTTGTTATCGCTAATAAGACCATGATGAGTCTCCAATGTGTAATCATTATTATTTCTTTTGTTTCTGTTGGTTTCATTATTTATAATATTCCAAACCGTTTTTATTTTATTATCTGCTGTTTTAACTTTGTTGCTAATGTATAAGGCCTTAGCTGCCTTACAAGTATTTTTAAACATTTTAGAATAAGTGGCAACATATTTATTAAAAGTTTCAGTGTTAATAATAGGCTTAAGGCCATACAACTCGAAAAGTCTTTCCCTACTTATTCTGATTCCTTTAGTTGCCCAGTCACTAAATCTAAACTTAGGGCAGATAGTTTTAGTTTTTTTCTCAAACGTCTTTTTTTTTTTTTTTTTTTTTTTTTATGGTGGGAAAAAATCATGCATTGACATCCCCCGCCCTTGGGCGGAGCGGGAGATAGTGTCAGACTCTTACTGACTAAAAGACCCACCCCGTTCCTTCTAGCCTTCATACCGGGGCTCGAGCGCCCTTTCGGATAACCCTGGCCCCAGTAGGCTTCGACCCGGCTGGGTCTCTGCTGTTGCTGACAACTCCTTGAGGCGCGCGGGAACAGTGCGCGCCGTCGACGACTTGGGCTTGGTCCGGACAGTTACCGGACGGCCGGACAGTGAGCTACCCATTGCTCACTGTCCGCAAGCCCGCGTCTACGTTGGCCGGAAATCGGGATCAGAATCCCGGCGACGGCGGCGGCGATAACGCCGTTGCCTGATGCGTTCGGCCTCCTCCTTTGCGAGCATTACTGCTTCGCAGAAGTCGGCGACCGCCTGCCACTCCTCCTCGCTCCGGACCATGGCCTCAACCAAGGCCCGGCGCGAGAGGTCTCCGCCGCCGATCGCCCCCACGAGGGCACGGCGATGGTCCGCCCAAGCCGGGCACACCTCGACTGTGTGCTCCACCGTGTCCTCCGGGCGTTCCGCACAGTGGCGACACCCGGGCGTCACCTCCGCATGAATCCCGTGCAGGAAACTCCCGAACGAACCATGTCCGGTGAGTACCTGCGTCATGCGGAAGGTAAGGACGCCGTGAGGTCTTTCCAGCCACGCCTCAAAGAGGGGACTTACCGCCATAATTGTGGCGTGCCCATTCTCAAACGTCTGATTAAACTCCTTTTGAACTACTGAAAAAAAATTTTTATACAAAATATTACCATTGTTTTCTGCAAGGTTCCAATCACCCAACCTGCTAGTTAAAGTGCTATTAAATTTATTTAGTTTACCGGATGTTATTGGTCTGAATTGTATCTGCACTTGTTGTATTGGTAAGTTGGATTCAAATGTTACCATTAAGCCGCTATGATCAGAAGGCAGATAATTTACAATGGCTTTTCCTAAATACTTGCAGCAACAAAAACATTATCGATACATGTAGCAGTAGTTGTCGTTGTTCGAGTTGGTTCAATAAACACATTTGATAAATTAAATGATTTGAAAAGATTTAATAATCTACTGCTATCTGAATTATTTTCTAAAATATTAACATTAAAGTCTCCGCAGATAATTACTGGTTTATTACCCGTTGAAAGTTTAGCCATAACATCTTCCATGACTGACTCAAAAATAGAGTAGTTTTGATAATTAGGGGGCCTATAAACGCACACTATGATATGCCTATCCAGCTCAACACACGACACTTCAATGCTATGTTCAACAGACAGTGCAACTATATCTTTACGAGTTTTAAATTTAATACTATTTTTAATAAGGATTAGTGAACCCCCACGTAACATTGACTTTCGGTTAAAACTACTGCCCACATTATAATTATCATAATTAATTAACATTTCAAAATCCTTTAACCAATGCTCAGTAAAACAAATGATGTCAAACATAGTTTTTTCCAAAAATAATTCAATTTCTAATTGTTTCGAAGAAAAACCCTGAATGTTTTGAAGAAACAAATTAAAGGATTTTTGCTTACCCCCTGTAGCTTGAATGCTAGACGATACTTTATTGTTAAGTTGACATAAATTGCCAACAGTACCAACTGTTGTCTTATTACCTAGTTTAAAATATTAGTACTACTACTAATGGTGGGACTAATTACTGGGTACGTCGACATACTATTTATGTCTGAGTAAATATTAAATGCTAATAGCTTCGCTATTTGACGTCTTAAAACAATAGGTAGGTATACAGTATACCTGGTCGAAAAAAGTTTATCAACAATATTGTTGATGTCAAAATATAAAAATTTATCACTATGGTGAGTAACTAAAAAATGCATATGCATATTTAGCATATGTATGTACTTATTTTGTCTGTTTGATAAGTGCTCAAAGTAAGGAAAAGCACACAAAATAATCTTTTTACAATTTATCTTCAACAGTTCAGTGACATTATTGGTGATATCATCTTTCTTCACATTTAAGCTATTACCCACAAATACAGTTAGAATAGCGTTGGGATCATATACTTGCTCATTTACTAATGACATTATGTGATGGTAGGAAGCTTGAGGTGTGCAATAATTTTGAGAAGGAAAAGGGAGTTTTTTACTAATTAATTGCCCTAATCCTCTTCCTATGCTATCTGAAAATATAATTGATTGATAATCCCTACTATTATGAAAGGAAAAATTAGAATTTTCTGAATCTACCCCTTGAGTTAATTCATGCTGAATGTGGGGTACCTGGTCGGGAATACAGTCCTGAGCACTGATGGGCTGGGATGAGTTCTCCGTTACCACAAGTTCGAGGCCAGTCGGGTTAGATTCTGTCTGGCAAGTGCATTTATTGTTTCTTAGAGTAAGAGAGTCTACTTTGTCCACCAACTCATTTGTTGCCAGAATATGTTCCTTTATTTGGTTCTTTGAACATACATATTTGTTATAAATTGATTTTAGGGAGTTATCAAGCGTCTGTATTTCAGACTGTAAGCGCTGAGTGTCAATTTGATAAATATTTATACTGTCTTCCAACTTAATCTGATAATTATTTAATTGATTAATTAAGTTAACACGTTCTTTCCGCAGTTGAATATTTTTGGAACAGTGTTTTTGTTGCTTCTTGTGGTTTTTACATTTTTTAATGATTTTATTGAGTTTAGCATATTTTTTAATTTTATTTTGACTAAGTTTGTAAGTATTACTGTCTTTTAGTATGGAATCTTCTGTAAGATCAATTGTTACTAAGGCATGAGGGTCATATTTTGAATTTATTAATTCATCATATAAACGGTTAGTCTTCTCAGTCTGAGTACATTCCTTTTCCTTCTGCAATTTAAGAATAAGACCATTAGCATGAAGTAATTCATCCTCAAGATTCCTAACCTTACACAAAGCCTCCTCATACAAGTCGCTACAGTTTTTGAAACCATCCGTGACCGCTCGCAGTTGGTCGCGTTCATCAACAACATCCTGGTATTGCTGACTAAGGCCTACCAACTCTTGTTTAAGGCATGTATTTTTAAAGATTATATTCTTTATTTCCCTCTCACTCTCCTCATTCTCCTGCAAAATTTGCTGGCACTGGAGTTTGGATTCTTTGAGCTCCTGGAGGGCATTTTCCAATTTAAGCTGCATATCCTGGGCTGTTGCCTTACGGGTCATCTTAGGCATGATTTCAGAATAAGTTACTGTAAATAGAAAAAGAAAAGAAACAGTGAGAATCAAGAAGATGACAAAATAAATAAAAGTTGGAAAAGAATGGGGAAAAAAATTAAAACAAGAAAGTGCAGTTCAGTAGGGAAATGAGGTGGACTGCTGACTTGGCTTGAAAAGCTAATAATTATTGAGTTTTCTAGCTTTTCATTGCCTTATGATATTACTTTTACTTAATGTGGGTAAGTTGATTAGAATGTGAAAGTCTGGTTTAACAGATTTTTTATCAAATAATTGCCAATATAACAATTCAAAATAAAGACAAGAAGCGTTGTTGACCAGTATAATATTATCGGGATAAGTTAAAATGAATCAAATTATGAAATAAAATGTCGATGATTTGTTTTCTACAATGTAAACAAAACTATTTCGTCACAACACGCTTAGTGTTAAGTGAAGTAAATTGAAAAGATAAAACTTGTACGATCGTGTTATAACTTAAATTAACGAGTGTGTTGTGTTATTATAAATAAAAATATAAGTAAATAATACTCCCCGTGAAATTCCGTAGTTCAAACGTCAGCTGTTCGTTACCGGTGACAACCGGTTGGCATCAAAAACTCGTGTTTTACAAGATATTTTACCACGAAAACGATAATCCTGACGATTTATGCAATTATATTATGGTTATACAAACAATTACACATTAATTACACTTAAATACTATTTAAATTAAATTTTAAAGTTCGTAATCTGCTAATTCATAATGATCGGTCAGTGGTATCGTAGTAGAGTTATGGTAGAATGATAATATCGAGCCTATTAAAACCAATAACTGCACAATAACGTTCTAATGGTAGAACACTGATCAAATAAACTGTCAAAGTTTTAGCAGATTACCGCATACGTCAAATATTCATTTGTTAATATGTACGAGATTTCTATTCTATGCCACTTCTTTCAATAGAGTGTCAGTGGTTGACCATTGGAAAGTCATAATGACGCCATTATATTAGTAGATTACCAAACTTGTCAAAATCGACAATTATGACATCAATAATAGACCATTCTGACACTATTGTAATAGCAGACTTGAGGCCGAAATATCATGAACAGAATGGCGTTTTTGTGTCGACCAAATTCTTTGCGGTGGCTATGTTCGTTATAATATCACAGTTCGTTATATTTCAGGATTTAAAACCTCTATTTCACCCTGCAAGTCATCTTCCGTCAAAAATAAAGCTTCAAACTTGACAAGCTTTAATTTTAACTCAGTTAGGTAATTGAATATTAGTTTTTTTTTTCATGAAGCTCAGAAACGCTATTAATCAATAATAAATAATAATCAATAATCATTTATTATTTGTTTAACACAGGTAGTGAATACAGATCTAAAATACGTTCATAGGTCGCTATGTTATTCTTAGAGCCGTACAAATATGGTTTGCATGCATGGAAAAAGAAAAATTAAATAAAATAAAATTAAATTGAATTGAATTAATTTTTTTTTTTTTGAAATTTTATTCTAGTACTCGTATGCAATATAACCACTAAACTATAAATATTTTGTGAATTTTGAACTAACATAGAAATAAGTGTTACTAACATACAATGTGGACCAATAGTTGTCTTTTTAAATAAAATATTATTATTATCCTTTATTTTTTTTAAATACATATTTTTGATATTTTTAAATATTTTTTATAACAAATATGTATAAAAAAAAAACATTTAAAAATATAAAAACAGTAGTCCACCGATGTCGGGAGCAGGGTCCAAGCTATCGTGATTAGGGCTCCAGAGACAGGAACTTCCTCACAATGCGAGCCGTATCGAGGAGTACTGCCTTTTGTATCTGGCCCTTGATCCAACCGCGCAACGACATTTTCGACAGATGGTCGTCGAAGCTTTTGGCAATAAGACCATTGGCGGTTACGACAATCGGCACAATGACAGCCGAGTCCACACTCCACATGTCGACAACCTCGTGTGCTAAGTCGAGATATTTGATTTGTTTCTCTTTCTCAGCTTTCACGAGATTCTCGTCATGCGGAATTGTGATATCGACTATCATTGCACGGCGCGCTAATCGGTCTATCACCACTATATCCGGCTTATTGGCTACAATAGTCCGGTCAGTAATGATAGACCGATCCCAGTACAAAGTGACATGGTCATTTTCGAGAACTGGGTCGGGCACATACTTGTAATACGGTACTTCTAAATCCACTAGGTTGTACTTCAAAACAAGTATTTTTATTATTTTAATATTAATCATGCTAGTAGTAAACTCAATTCAATTAGTAACTGTTTCAATTTTTTTTAATCTACTTTGTATTTAGATTTTTTATGACATCAGGTAATTTGTTGTAAGTGCGCGGTGCCATACTTAAAACGCTCTTTCTCATCAAAGCAGTTTTACGACGCTGATTGCTTAAGGTATTTGCGTATTGGCTACGAATTGCAACATCAAGTAACGTTGACAATTTTTCGAACAAGCTCATATTTTTTTTTTTGTAATGGTGGGAAAAAAATATCCAACGACATCCCCGCTCTTGGGCGGAGCGGTAGATAGTGTCAGACTCTTACTGACTAAAAGACCCACCCCGTTCCTTCTAGCCTTCATACCGGGGCTCGAGCGCCCTTTTGGATAACCCTGGCCCCAGTAGGCTTCGACCCGGACAAGCTCATGTTTGTCTTCACGAAAACACTAATTTCAAAAATATAATAAAGAAGGTAAGGTCTATATTTTCAGCGATTTAAAGAAAGGCACACAGCTATCATCAATTTTCAGACCACACATAGATCTTATGCATCTTTTTTGTGCCTTAAAAACAGTAATGATGTATTAGGATAGGTATTTCGGAAATTATAATAATAATAATAATAATAATAAGATTTATTTCTCGCCACAATACACAATGATTACAGTTTCTAGGGTAAAAGTAGGTACAATAAACATATTGTGGGAGACTGGTGCCTAAACTAGGCTTGGGGCCTGTATTTCAGGACACCAGGACTCCACCCTTAGGTTTTGTTAACATTTTTATATTGCCTTATGCTCTGAGAAACAGTTGTTGCGATTATTAACAATCTTTATGTTATAAATTCTATATAGTGTTAGTACGGTTAGTATTGTGTGGGAATGTTTGAGAGTGTATGGAATGTGTGTGTCTGTAAGAGTGTGTTGTCGTATAGTGATTGAGCATGTGGAACTTAGTAGTATGTGTAATTTACTCTACTTATAACCTTAACTACACCGGGACATCTAGGATTTTTTCAGTTTCCAGGTAGTTTAGTTGTTGAATCCAATCAGTCAGTTTCATTTTGCATTTAATCTTGTTAAGGTCATAAATAGGTAATATCCTGTTAATTTTGTTGTAGAGGTATTTACCAAGGTGGCAGAAGAAACGTCGAGAAAACTTAGTCAAAAGCCGGTTTTGGGAATCGGAAACGGGATTGAATCGCCTTTTGCCTTGAGATAGAGAGGGCGTATATGTTAGGAGGTTATGTTGCTTCATAACTGTATGTAGTATAAATAGCTGGCGCACTGTCAGAACTTTCACTTCTTTATATAAAAGAGTAGTAGGGTATCGAAAAGGATGGCAATATAGCACTTTCAGGATGGCTCTCTGAGCTCTTTCCAGTTCGAGAATAGCGCATTTAGGGGCACCACCCCAAGAGGTGATGCAGTAAGTCAGCAAAGATTGAGCAAGAGCAAAATACACCGATCGCTTCAGCTTCTCTCCAGCCACCTGCCTAAGAGTCTTAAAAACGTATATTAATTTTCGCAGCCTGCTACTCAATACGTGAATGTGCTCATGAAATTTTAGTGTACTGTCTATGATAATGCCTAAGTATTTCACATTATCAGTTTTTTGGATGTGAGCGCAAGTACAGGTTGTGCAGCACGGCGTCGCACATGTGTGAGCTATGATGGATACTGGAGAACCTAACGAAGTTTTCCTATTTTGTTTTATGGCAAATGTAACATAATTCGTTTTTGTTGCATTTAGGGTGAGGAAATTATTTCGTAACCATTCTGATACCATGTCAAAACCCAACTGAGCATGCCTGTAGACTTCACTCCACGAATCCGCGCTAAATAGTAGGGCAGTATCGTCCGCGAAGGATACAATTTTGCCTTTAGGGAGAGTGAGCATTCCTAGATCATTCAGGTATATTAGAAAGAGGGTAGGACCCAGGACGCTGCCTTGTAGCACGCCGTAATTGACTAGACGCTCGTTACTGATATACTCGCCTATTTTTACGCTCTGTTTACGTTCGCTCAGGTAACTCTCAAAAAGTTTTAACTGGACCCCCCTAATTCCAAGCCATTCCATCTTCCGAATCAGGATAGGCACAGAAACCGTGTCAAACGCTTTCGCGAGGTCCAGAAATATCCCCAAAACCTTGCGGCCTGCGTCCATGTTAGTGACTATATAATTAGTTAGATCATGTACAGCATCGGACGTCGATTTACCAGCTCGAAAGCCATATTGAGAGGGACAAAGAAGGTTATGGGACTCCAAGTAATCAACTAGCCTGCTGTTCATGATCCGTTCAAGTATCTTGGATAGCGCTGGCAACACGGCTATGGGCCTGTAGTTATTGACACGGCTTCTGTCCCCACCCTTAAAGATTGGGTGAATAATGGATTTCTTAAAGGCTTCAGGAAATTGACCAGTTTCGAGAGCGAGATTACATATATAGGTTATAGGTGGGGCCAAAATGGCAATGTGCTTTTTAAGAAAACCATTAGATATTTGGTCCCAACCCATGGCACATTCATTGCGGAGGGATAATATTAATTTTGTAACTTCTGCCTCGTCTGTAGGTAACAATACCATGGATTGTGAGCTACTGCAAGAAATATCGTCTAGCGATACTGACGACCGTATATTAATTTTTTCAGCAAGGGTTTTGCCAATATCTGCAAAAAAGTTATTGACTTCGTTGACAGACTGTTCTGGTGTAGAAGAGATTGACAATAATGCCGAAGTGTTGTCTTTCTTCTTGACCCTACTCGTTATATTGTTTATAGCTGACCATAGTTGTTTCGTGTTGTTGCCAGCGTCACTGATTTCTTTTCTATCGTGTTCAGTTTTAATGTGTTTCAACAGCTTATTGCAATAGTTTCTGTATCTGGTATATGTGGTTTTTAAAATAAGACTTTCCGGGTTCTTTTTGAATTTTTGGTGGAGATTGTCTCTATTTTTTATGCAGCGAAGAAGACCAGGAGTGATCCAGGGCTTCACAATTCTTTTACGGTTAGGGACCTTTGCCGTTTTAGTGTTAGACGTAATTACCCGCATAATGTGACCAATCAATAAATCTGTCGCTATCTGCGGATCATTAGTCATATATAACGCACCAAAGTCAACCCGTTTTAAATCTGCATCTAACTGGCTATGATCTATGCGATGAACCGTTTTTTTGGCAATGGTTTTAACGTTACCCCTTGCAAGAAACAGCAAGACAGTTTCGTGGTCAGTAAGAGCGGAATGAGCAACTAAGGTAGAGGCCGGAGCTGTTGTTTTAAGAATAAAGTGATCCAGACACGATTGTTGACGAGTGGGCAGAACATGTGCGGGTAGGAGACCATGTGAGGCCAACAAATTTAAATAATTATTTTTTGCAGGGTCATGACATTGGTTAACTATATTTATATTTATGTCACCACAAACGATGATGTTTCTATAACTCGCTATGTTATGAAGTGTGGTGTCTAAAGAATTTAAAAAATTGTGAACATCTTTATAACCAGGTGGACGATATATTGCTAGTAATACGGTATCGTTGCCTAGTTTTATTTGAAGACAGTTTGCTTCCAGAAGTGAGAGTTCTTCTACAGAAACCTTTAGATCTTCATGTACATAAACAACGACGCCTTCATTTTGGGTAAGATTTTTATCGGTCTTAAAGTAATTGTAGCCCTCAAGGTTTGGGATGTAGTACGAGCCTGGAAGCCAGCATTCAGTCAGTGTGATTATATCCCATTCAACCTTAGTTCTAGCAAGCAACGTTTGAAACCCTAACATGTTTTTATTTATACTCCTAATGTTTTGATTGAGAATCTTTAAAGATTGCTTGAGCGGGAAATTAGGCGGACGACAATTATCGAGATCACACGTAGTTGAGTCAGACACTGAGACACAGTCTATGTTATTTTTATTATGTTCTGTGTTATCGAATTTTGAGACTAAAAATTCTGCAATATACTTTTCGGCGCTGACAATCTATGGACATTTGTAAAGAGATAATTGTATATATTAATACTAGTAAATTTACTACAGTTATTGAGTGGCTTTGAAAATTTAAGATAGAAGTAGTTATATAGAAACAAGTGTGCCTCATGTTATGTAAGTATAAGTGTATAGTACAGCGTAATGTAGTTAAATGTGTCATGTATATTATAAGACAGTAACCAAAAAATAGTGTATAGATAGTTTCTGATATTTTAAGTGGTGATTGTGAGTGTAGTTTAGTTAAATTACATAATAGTAGATAATAATTAATTGTGAGTGGGTTGTTAGTAACAGATATTAGTAAAAATGAATTATAATAAAACTGTAAACAATAAAGAAAATCAACTAGAAAGGGATTGTATATTAGTCATTTTTCTTTTCGTAACTTTACAAGGTCCTCTTCAGTTCTTATAAGCCGACTGGGCATACCTTCCCTTTCCCGAACATACACCTTTCCATTTGCAATCCAGCATTGTTCGTATGTACTGCTCTTGATGAATTCCCTGCTGAGATAGTGAAGCCGTTTCGTCATGGTAGTGAGAGCTTCTGACACATAGATGGGTTTTTCTGGTCCCACGGCCTGCAGATGGGTAGTGTTGAGACGATTTGTTCTATTGAGCTTATTGTAGGTTTTAGACGACTTCAGGAACTGGTCTTTTATTGATGGGGACGTAAATTCGACAAAAACGGTGCCCACTGAGTCTTTCTTACCCATTGTGCGAAAAATAGTTTTTATTTCAGTGCTTTTCACTGGCTGGCTTATAATATCTCCTATTTTCTGTACTGAGTTCGTAAGTGTTTGTCGAGATTCAGGGTGTGTGCTGGGAATATTTTTCAACTCTAGTGACGCTGATTTCAAATTTTTCTCCAGGTGGTCAACCTTAAACTCTAATATTTTTATTATTTTCTTATTATTAGAACACTCAGACTTAAGGTGGCTCAATTCTGTCATGGCATCATCGTATTTATCGGACAGAAATTGAACCGAGGCCCTGATATCATCATTTTGTGTCCGAATCTCAGAGTTCTGTGTAGAAATCAAAGCGTTTTGGGAACTGATGTTCTCAAGAGTATTGTGCAAGGAATCAATTTTTTGATTTTGCTGAGATTGTTGGGACACCAACTCAGAAAACATATTCTTCATTTCCAATATAACTTTTTCCATGCGCTGAAGTTCTGCAACATCGCCGTTTTTGCGCTTCCTTTGATTAACTTTATTATTTGTATCAGGACTCGAGGACGGATCCGACTCAGTCTTATGAAGAGACGGCGACGATGTAGGTTTAGGGGGCGAGCGACCAATCATTATTTTTATTTTCAGTGTATACGGTCAATACAGGAATAGATTTGCCGCCACACGTAACACACAAACGCAACAAATCGGCAACAAGCAGTAAAATCACGTAATGATTAATGAGTCACCTTAGATACCGTGCGCCAGTGCACCGCGATGAATGAGTTACGCACAGCACTCGTCTTCGTAAATCTTCGCCACCCGAATTGACCCGAACTACGCCGAGTGGGCTACTATTGCTATGACCTTGAATAAGCAGTGCTTACGGAGCCGGCGCGGCCCTCGGTGCGTGCGTCGCTCTGCTGACCGGTGACTCGATGACTCACGTAGTACCTCGCAGTGAAGATTCAAAAAATTTTTTTTGCAACCGTTCTTATTGCTAATAGTTAACACTGAGTTTAACAAGTGGTTTTTTGTGATTTATGTAAACTGTTTCGCGCACTAGATAGCTTATGGACTGGGCTACACAACAGTATGTTATTTTAGTTCCGGAGATAGCTTTGGTAACTATATAGAATTTTTATGTACGAGCACACAGTAAGTACGTGTTGTCGCGCGCAAGACCGCCGGGGGGGGGGAAATGGATGAAGAAGTATGATGTAGGAAGGACACTTATCTTTGGATGAACGCTGCCGCACTATGTGATACTTTGGTTGTACTACTGCTCGTAAACTGGATCCCGCCTTGCGGTACTCCCTGGAACTCTGTGGCTTTAGGCTGCTCACTGGAAGGCTCCTCTGGTCCAATACGACGATCACGGTGATCGAGATCACCGTGAACGAATTTTCCATCCAATTCTGTTCTTCTAAGTTTTTTTTATGACGTTTTACCAGCAATTATTTATTGCTATTTCTCCTCATGGGCCACCATGTTATGTTTTTAGAGAACATACAGTTGCCATAAATGAATAAAACTCCCAAAAATCGCAATTACAAAATTTAATACTTTAGACGATGTGGTTACGGTTAGTTTGAAGGTACCGGCGCAAGTGAAGGAGACTAATACGATTTTGGTATTAATTAGCAAACGCCTATCAAAAATTATGTTGGCAATGATTTATACCATTTCTTGAGTAGGCGCTTGCAGCTGCGTCGGAACACTTTCGATATAAACTTTCATTTTTACTATGTGAAGTATTTCACATGTTGGTCACACTCGCTACCTATCAACTACCAAACATACAAATAATTATAGTGTACAGTTCAGGAACTACTCTGTCCCAAACAGATATTATCTTAGCTAGTAGTTATCTTCTGAGCCAGTGAGCCTCTTTCTTGGTGGAAATGAAAAAACACTCCGTGTCAGAGTGCCCTGCAATTCCGAGCTCGCCGCTATAAATAAGATGAATTAGTTTATAAGAATCCATTTCATTTTCTGTGTGGCTTGACTTATAAATTAACATTATTTAATATTGATCTGAATTTTAGGTGATAATTTTTCGAGTGAATTATGAATGGTTGTTACAATTTATTCGCAATATTTTTAATTCATCCATCCATCACAATAACTAATTGTGATGTAGATTTGACGTAGTTTTACGTCTCGTGTGTCTATCTATCCAAAACTGAAAATTAAAGTAAACTAGAAGGTTTAATATAAAAATGCATGTAAGTATTATTTAATTATGATATTTATTTAAACATTTTATTTAAGAAAATACAAAAGCAAAAATATTAGTAGAGAACTGTAGACCAATGCCCAAAGATAAAAAAAATAATGAATACAGAGTGATATAGACGCACGAGCACTCGCCCGTGTGACAAGCAATCATTTGCACGACAGTCTGTTCGTGACGCCCTGGCGATACTTGCTCCTCCCTCAGTCGGTCAGCCACTTGACGATACCTGCCTTACAGGTCACAGCTCGGACTAGTACACGGACTTAGGCTGATGTATTTTATTTACTTAAGGAAAAACTAACAGTGGCACAATAAGATAATAGTCAAAATATCTTAAATAATTATTACATTTTAAAACAATGCCACTATGTACGTTCTCCACAGATTAAAATTCCAAGTATTTAAAAACTAGCTAGTACACGGATACAGAACTTATACAAAACTGCTTAATATTCTTGAACTAATCTATGACTTTTAAAATATAAATAAAAAAAATCAATTCATGTGCAATTGTGCATACATCAATTAAAGACCAAGTTATTACATATAGATACGCGGATCCTATAGGGTTGCTTGGGTTTGCTTCCTTCAAGATTCAAGATTCAAAATTCAAGATTATTTATTTTGCTAAAACATGAGTATACATATAAATGCAAGATGTTACATAAAAATCAGTTGAATCACTGTCATGTTTTGCCTTAATGGCGTACAAAATATAATTGAGTAAGATCATAAAATTATTAAATTTACTCATACATACAATTATAATAATTAAGACTATTTAATGTCAAAAATTATTTGTTCCATCATAATCATGTCGATAATTCAAAAAATTTCATACATGTCAAAAATTACGTAAGTCAATAAATAATAATAACAATAAAAATAGTCCAAACATGTCGACAAGTCAAAGTTATGTTAGTTTATCGGTAAAAGAAATAAAATAAAATAAAAATCCTTAATGCTATAATAAACTTTCTCTAACAAAACTTTTTTTTTTAACCTAGATATTTCTCAATTTTGCGGTTGTATTTAATGTCAAAAATTAATTATTTGTTCCAAATATAATTAGTCAATAATTCAAAAATTTCATATAATATGGCAAGGTTTACTGTCAATAAATAATAATAATAAAAATAGTCCAAACATGTCGACAAGTCAGAGTTATGTTAGTTTATCGGTCAAAAATTCCTTAATGCTGTAATACGCTTTCTCTAACAAAATCTTTTTTAACTTATTTCTTAATTTTGCGGTTGTATCTTCCCTCCAATATTTTGGTAGTTTATTAATAAGAATTGGCGCCATACAGAATACACTCTTACGTAGTAATGCAGTTCGACATCTTGGGATGCAAAGTTTGCTGTTGTCTTGTCTATTTCGAATTACTTTGTCAGATACTAGGGGAAATAGTTTTGGGTTCATTTTGACAAACATAATGGTCTCAAAGATGTACATAGATGGAAGGGTCAATATATTATATTTTTTAAATAGTGGTTTGCAACTGTCAGTGACTTGAAATCCGAACATAGTCCTTAGACACCTTTTCTGGGCTTTAAAAATTACATCCTTATTTGTAGAGTTACCCCAAAAAATTAAACCGTATCTTAAATTAGATGATACTAAGCCATGATAAGCTGTTAGCAGCGCGTCACTATTAAGCATCGGGGCTAGCTTAAACAGTGCATATGTTGAATTGCAAATTTTTTTGTTTAGAGCTTCTACATGTGCTTTCCAATCTAATTTAGTGTCTATAGTTACACCAAGGAATTTAGCTGTGTGAACTTTGTTTATAGGTGTGTCACAATAGTTAGCATTTATTTTGGGAATGGTTGATCTTTGGGCGAAATGCATAATGTTTGTTTTGTCCAGATTAATTCTAAGATTGTTATTTTCCAACCATTTTATCATACATTCAATTGAATTGTTATTGTCAGTTTCGTAAGTACCTCTATTTTTACATGCAACTGTAATAGTACTATCATCGGCAAATAGTGCCATTGGGTGGTCTACACATTTGGGCATGCCATTGGTGTATATTATAAAAAATAATAGACCAGCTACAGTACCCTGAGGAACGCCAAATTTAAAAAAATATTTTAAAGTTCATAAGTTGGACATCACTGACACTAAGTCACGGCAGGGCATAGCGGGCATTAGAAAAAGCTGGCTGCAAGTTTAAAACAACCCTTTAGTTGCCTGTATAGCCCGGTGACTATGTATTTTTGCTGACATAACAAGCTTACAACTTTGTGATTGTTCATGATACAGTTAAAAAAGTACATAGATTCTTTGCACAAAATACTAGGCACGTCGTGTTTCGGGTTTTGCATATACTAAAATTAATGTATAAGTGCAAAAAAGCGGAAAGTTGACGGAAACCCCGGGGAGATCTCATAACAAAACCAAACATGTTAACAATATTTTCTATTTGAGCTTCGAATCTAGCAGAACATCAAGATTGCAGAGAAAACTAACTTTACGAGTACTAATACACATAATAGCAAGACGATAGTCGAACTCGGCAATATTTTTCTTTTTGGTAATGTCATGACATGACGCTTTGGAAGGCTAAAGTTAAGCTTATTGGAAGAGCAGTAGTTAGAGAAACGGTCTAAGTCCTGCTGCACGTTAACACAATGGGGTAGTTTCCAGGGTCAAAATAATTACATTTTATTTAGTCCGTATTTTAGATTATAAAAAAATATTGGACACGTATTTTTTCATTGGCCGCGGCATGACGTTACACGTAACTTTAGTGGTTTTTTTTTTACCTTTTTTACGGAAACTAGCCTATTGACTTTATCGGAAATAAAATAGACTTAGAATTTTCGAATTTTGATAAAAGTCTTTCATGTCATTAACTTACAAATATGTAATAACCTGTTGAACGCAATAAACTGAATCTAATAAACATCTAAAGCAATGTTATTGCATGCAATAGGCAAGAAGTTTCGTGTGATGGTGCGTCCATTAGTAGATATTAAATAAGTTTAGAATTACATGTTTACTCATTTAAGCATGAAATTGTACTAAGAAAGAATAAGAATTGTACTAAGTATTAGAGATAACGGTAGGTACTTTGACAGCCCAGTTGGTCAAGTGGTTAGTGACCCTGACTGCTATGCCGGAGGTCGTGGGTTCGATTCCCACCCAGGACAAATGTTTGTGTGATGAACACGATCATTTGTTCTGTGTCTGGGTATAATTTATCTATAATATGTATGTATTTAGAAATATATAAGTATGTTTATCAGTTGTCTAGTACCCATAACACAAGCTCTGCTTAGCTTGGGACTAGACGGCGCTGTGTGATAGTTGTGGAATATTATTATTATTATTACTTGGCTAACGATTTACTTATTTATTGAGGAGCCTCAAGTGAACATGCACAACACGAATTCACAATTTATAAAGAACCAAAGTCTCAGATTCGTGAACTGCATCCATCAGTAGGCAGGACAGGAGGAGCTTGCTTTGAGTATTGAAACTAAGATAACGTAAAACTAAAATACTAACTAGTTAATACCTACAACCCGTGCGCATTAACATGGCATCTGATAAGTGACGTTTGAAATATTGAGTGCATTGAATTTTATTTTAGTTTTTTGAATATCAACATTTATTTTGCGTTGAGTAGTTTCTCATGACACACTACTTTACGAATGTACGATGCTGTAAACGTGACAATACAAACTATTTTCGAGTATTCAATGTGGCAACTGTTTTCGAGCCAGATGCCATGTTAATGCGCTCGGGATGTAAATATAATATGAAGGAAAGAAAATGTAAAAATATTTAAAATTAACCAAATATGACTTAAAAACTACTTTAACTACATTAAACTTATATTCTTGAATTTGTAGAGATAAACGCACCCTCTTCGACTGCTGCACTCGTCGCGCTCGTTTGAACAAGCTCCGTTGTTCAGACAACCGTTGAAGTACACGTCGACATGATTTCGCTCAGAGTAACCGGCGATACATCTAAAAAGAGAGCACAATAATACACAATGATGTAATGAGAAGATTATTAAGGTTCGGGAAAGCCAAGAAGGAAAGACTTTCCTGAGTCGTATCCTGCAACTCAACTCCACCTCATTATCATCATCATCATCAGCCTTTTTTAATGTTCCCACTGCTGGGATTCAGGCCTCCTGTCTAGGACTATAGATGTATATCAACCGGTTTAAATCGTTTTAAATCATAATGTTGCGGTAACCACAAATAAACCGTTTTAAACGGTCGAAAACTCGCCTACAAAAATAAAAGATTTGTGTTTTACACTTCGTTATGGGCAATTTTTTTAAATCTGACGTCATGTTACGTTTTAATTTGTTAATTGATCGCGAGTCACGTTCATGAATGACGAAGTCAACGAGTGTGTGTCAGTGGGTGAGTTTGGTTTTAAACCGAATTAAATTGTGTACTTATATCGTTTGAAAACACAGAGTTTTTAACTTTTCAATAGAGTTTTTTATCTAGCTAGCGGATCAGATCAAGAAAATGTAGTTATAATTAAAAAAAACATGGTCATCAAGACTAATCGTTTCAAACAAAAAAAAATGGTTTGTTTTGGTTTTAAACGGTTTTTTTCGTTTAAAACAGATTGGTTTAATTAGTTTTAAACCGGCCTTACATCTATATCTAGGACTCCACCTCGAATCATCGAACTGACAGAATTTATTGCTCATATTTATATTGAAATGAATCGAAGGTTTTCTTCCGCTGTTATGCCAAGTGGGCCATGGAACATAGGTCTGAGTCACTGGCACCGACCTCGTCTACACTAGAGGGAAGGCGCTGATTATTAAATTAAGTTTTGACCAAAAAAACTTTCTTACTATTGTATATCCATTTGAATATGAAGGCGGGAAAGTCGCATCTTTCTCCCGCGTAATCAGCTGTGCACTGGCAGACTGGCACACTCGCTTCGTTTAGAGAACAAGTGCCCTGGTTTAGACAGAACTGATGGCATGCGTTGATTGTCTCTTTACAGCTGAAACAATGAAAATGTTCGAAAATAGTAACACAATAAACAGACACGTCCGTAAAATGTAACTATAATTTGTAATTAATTATTGTAGCACTAAAACTACTTAACAAAAATATAAAAAGGTCGAAAAATGAACAGTCAAACGAACATCAGTGATCAGTCACAGCTATTGCAATGGCGTTCTCAATATGAAATTTTTACGCATTGTTATGCATTTATATTACTCTAACAAGTTGTTTCAAGTCCTTCGTGACATGGTTTTGTTTGAAGTGGGAAATCATCAATTGGCTTCTTCCGCTTTAAAATAGAACGAAAGGTTCAGTCAGACTTTTACCGACTAAAAGCCACCAATGTCCGTCAGTTACCTTTGCGTTCCAAGACCACTGTAACTCTTTTAAAAATTCCCGCGGCCCTAGCGGCGTCGACCCTGCTGGACCCCTACGGTTTTGCTGACAGGATATCTTTAAGGTGCACGTGGAGTGGAACACTACACGCCGTCAATGACGCGGGTACGAGCCCAGCCTTCGGGCTGCTACTGACAAGTTTCACGTACTTATAACCGACTGAGCTTATAACCAAATTATTATTTGAATAACAAACGCCTGTGTCACTAGTTAGTTCCGTTTAGTTAGTCAGCCAACACTTTCATTAATTTTCCTATGGGCTGACTACAGCAAAAAAAATTACAGCGCTCTTCTTGTCCAATACAACAACGCGTTCAGGGCGGTGATAGGGCTGCCTCGAACTTGTAGTGCTTCGGGCGTGTTCACAAAAGCACGCACTGACTGCTTCCATGTCACTATGCGAAAGCGTGCCGCGTCTATGTTGCGCTGAGTGAGGGGTAGCACCAACGCCGTACTGGCGATGTTTGCTGCAAGGATGGATTGCTATATCCTTAAGCATTGTAGTGGCCGACATGTAGCGGTACAAAAAGCACTCAGATGCTGTTAACTAATGACAATTGTGAATTTAAAGGTAAATGTAAATGCTATTTATTTATTTATTTAATGTAATGATGGACTTACTTATTTATTGTTTTTGAAAAGTTAATGTATTTGTATTCTGTATTAATTGATGATTTGTGAATTGAATTGTATTGTGTAATGATATGGGTGTAACTTACCTGATTAAAAATTATTATTATTATTTCCTTTATTCATTTTTTTAACATGTTACAATATATTTTTAAATATTTCTTAAAAAACAATAAAAAAAACATATTATTATTATTAAACACAGAATTTTATATAATATAATGTTGTGGTTAATATAACGTATAGCGTCAAAATATAACACGCCATTAATTTTATTTATAGCGTACAGCGTTTGCTAAATCGACTCTGCTTTCGGGCTATAATATAACTGCAGTCGGCTTGCGTTGTGCGTGATTTCTGCTATTGCATACCGTTTGAAATAACATTTTTTTCACAAAACGATAGTAATAGGTACTTAACAAAATTGTATGTAAGTATTTTGTTATAGACAATTAATGTATGGAAGAAAGTTCATTAGTCATTTAAAACGCTTCATGACATTATATTGTGAGCAATGCGTAACAAAATAATATTATTTGCGCCCGTTTAGCGCGTTGCCAATCAAAATGTTGGTTTAATGCTCTAAGTTAAAATAATAACGTCTCCGCGTTCAGACTACTATCGAGTTTTGTTATTGTGTTATAATTATAGTGTATAAAATATTGCGCTTTAAAAATATAATCAATAGTCTATAGCGTGTCTATAGTTTATAGCGGAATTGAAAATCACTAATTGTAACACCCACTACGTGTGAAGTTTTTATTAATTTATTTAATGCTTTATGCACACAAAAGTATAGAGGCGGACTTAATGCCTTAGGCATTTTCTGCCAGTCAACCTTTGAGTGATGCAGAGAAAAATGAGATAGAGAGAAGACGAATACAAAATTAGACATGAGTACTAGTAAACCATATATATATATTACAATTAAACAATATATACCCAAATTAATAAACTACATACCTAACTAATATTGTTAAATAGGGCCGGGATTTGTCCACAATAAGACGCAGCAGTCACTTGGTGAATTCCGTTTATTATCACTTTACAACTAGGCAACAGAACTCGCGACAGTTACAGATTGTTAAAAACAGTACAATACACGCATAAAGCTAAATTAGTTAGGAAACTGAAAAGGTTTTGGCGGGAACTTGGAACGTTTATATACACGCCCGCGCGCGTCGAGTTTTTGGCGGCGACTACCCGGCGTCCGAGCGCGCGCGTCGTGGCCCACAGTTCAAAAATGCGTGCGAAACAAAAATCAAATCGCAGTTAGTGTTCGCGCGTAAATATTGCCAACTTAAAACTAATAATAAAAATACATTAACAAAAATTAGTTGCCTACAAATATAGTCAAACAATTGGTCCAGATCGACAATTGGAAAACATTAACGTTGTGACGATACGAAATAGCTAGAACTTCTTACGAATTATCTCTCGAACGTTAGTTTTGAATGCTAATCGGCTTGTTGCCATCCTGATCTCCTGGGGGAGCGCATTCCACAGAAAAACAGCTTGAACAAAGAATAAATTGTGAAGAAAGTCAGAACGATGAGAGTATTGGAGTAGGCGGTTATGAGGTGAGCGCAGATTTCTATTGTGGTTGGCGCAAATGTATTAAAAGTGAGGGGGGCTAAATAAATAGGGGAATGAGAAGAATCAAGAAAAGAAAATAAAGCCCTTTTCTCTCTACGCTGACGTATGGGCAACAACTTCAGAAGCGACCGATGAATACAAATCGAATGCAGTAATTCAAAAGACGGTCAAGTTTGTTGAGGAGATCTGCATTCAGGTCATAATAGCACAGTCACCATAATCGATGATTGGAAAAATTAAGGTCTGTACAAGCATTGCCTTCGAGCTCGATGGTAACAGGTTCTTCAATCGAAACAGAGCCCGCAGCGTTCCTGTAACCTTGTGACAAACACTAGCCACTTATGTACGCCAGTTCATAGTATTGTCGTTGTCGTTGCCCAGATCCTTTACATCTGTACTAAATGGGACGATCGTGCCGTCGAACCGAACTGGTGGCATAGTTGCACTGTCCACTTTTGCGATTTTTCGGGGACTCTCAATTATAATAGCCTGACATTTGTCGGGGTTCACTACAACACCAAATCTATCCGACTAGACTTTTATGGCAGTTAAGTCTTTATTTAATTGGTCATAGCATCAGGTATTTCCTCAATCCTTAATTGACAGTACAACTGCAAGTCATCTGCATACAGATGATACCAACACTGAAGTACGGTAGTAATTAAATTAATAAAAATTGAAAACAGAAGAGGAGAAAAAATACCGCCTTGTGGAACGCCAGTTTCCAAACCACACCAGCGAGATGAAGAATCCCCGACATGAACCGACTGCTGACGTTCCTGAAGATAACAAGTGAACCACTCCAGTGCATCGGGAGAGACCAAAATATAGGACAGAATGGCTAAGAGGATTTCGTGACTGACGGTATTAAAAGCGTTAGAGAAATCGACCAACACTAGTACAGTGACTTTGGTATCTTCCATTCCTGTCCTTATATCGCCAGTCACTTTAAGGAGGGCGGAAACAGTGCTGTGCCTTGACCTGATTCCAGATGCAAAGGGCTCATGAGAGAACTGCACAAAATTTGAGTTGAATAACAAACATAAATCTATGAGCAAAACCGGCACAGATATATATTAAGTTAGGACACAAATAAGACAAGCACAACAACAAGAGAAATTAAACTATTTACGATTTTTCAGGATCCCGGTACTCCTACCGATCGTAGATGGAGTCGTGGCCGGCGTGTTCTGGTACTTAACCACCAAGGGTTTCAGCTCATCTGTGGAAGTTACCCTGTGCCGATTTTCATCAGAGGCCTTGATGAAACTGAGACCGTCTTGAGTCCAACACGATCGCATACCGAAGTGCTCGCGCGCTTTACTGAAGACAGACTGCGTTGCTCAAAAACTCCTTGATGGACACTTTGTAGCCCTTCAGTCCTGTCTTAGCCCTCCACACTGAAGCTACCTTACAAGTATGGGCCTGTGATGCTCGCCGCTGGGGGCCTTAGGTCGATGACAAGTTTTAATTGAAGAAGCAGTCACATTCTTGAGGGCAAGCTTAGTATTAAGCACATTCAGGATTACGGCGACGCTATCCTCACTGTTCTTGGAAAACCAGTGCTTTCCGCCGGTGCCTGGTTTCTAAACCATCTATTTGCTTGGCACACTCATTTATCTGGCTTCGCAGTAGTCCAAGCATGGAGAAAATTAGCTCCCGGAATGTGCGGAACTCATCGGCTATCCTTGCCACTGTGGTTGCTTTGGCAGGTCCAGCACATTGTATCTGCGCCTCAAGCTCACCCATCTTTCTTATGAAGTTCTCTTCAAGGGTTTTCTGGGCAGCAAGTACCTCGCCGTACCGAGACATCATGTGTTTTTGAAGTGATGAAACAGTGATAGTGAAGTGATCAGCTGGCAGGTGGTGTTAATGCAGTGTTTAATTTACATAAATGTTCCTCAAATGTGAGCAATATGATTATAAGTGATTTAGATTAAAAACAGTTGTAAATCAATCAGGATATTATTGTAATTATATTTAATTAAAATTCCGAAAAAAAAAAACGAACGTCTGTAGTGTTTTAACACCTACCCGCGAGTCCCAAAGTTATATACTGCAAACTTTAGAATTATGTTATTTTTACCTTTTTTTTGACAAATCCTGTTGCCTTTGCTGAGTGCACCATCAGCGTCCAACGCCCCCTGCGTTTGACATAACTAGTGTACAGTGAGAAGAGTAAGTTTTACCTGTTGTCCTGATAGGCAGAAAGCTCGCATCTTCCGCCATCGTAACCTGCTGCGCACTGGCAGGCCGGCTCATCTTCTTCGTTTAAATCACAAACACCGCCGTTCAAACAGTGCTTATGGCACGCATTTTCTTCGCATCTTTTCCCGGAGTAACCGAGCATACAGCTGAAATAAAGAAGATATAAAAGAGTTACTCTATAACCAAGAAAACTAAAACATAATTCCCTCTGCACGCTCTTCACCATAATGAACGATCCTTGTGCTCCTGATTATTTAAAACAATATTTTAAAGTGTTGGGTAGTTCTCATAATCTTAACCTTCGTGCATCCAAAAACATGCTTATTCATATTGCTTCTCACCGTACTGGCTTTATGTCCAATTCTTACGCTGTTTCCACCATAAAACTCTGGAATGTGCTTCCCCTTGACATCAAAAAAGCTGAAAGTAAATTATCCTTCAAACGTAAAATTCGGAACTACTACTTGCAGTCCGGTCTTCGTTCAGTATTGTTATTAAGTTCTCATAGTGATTTCATATTTTTCATAGTATTTATTAGTTTATTATTTTAGTATATATATGTATTTTATTATTATAAATAACTTATTTTATATTTTTCCATTTGAACTATTTGTTATTATGTATTTGTTTATTGTGCAAACCTACCACAGTGTTGTCTTTTTTAACCCAAAGGTTGACTGGTAGAGAATGCTTTGTGGCATTAAGTCCGCCTATGTACCACTATTGTACATGAAGTTTAAATAAATAAATAATTCTTAGTTTTGATGATCGGTCAGTCACCATCAACAATTGCAGCACTGCTTACCATCAAGTGGGATTTAAGTCAAGCACTAGTTTTTATCATTTTTTTAAGTAAAGTTAGAGATTTATATTCGAGTAGTTATACAGAAATTTCATTTTACAATTTTTAGTAGTTTTGTCGTGTCTGCAACTACTATGTGTTTTGCCGAAAAATCCTGGACTAGTAAATTACACCTATTGTGACTTAAACTATAAATCTGTAGTGCTCTGTTTATATAAATAAGGTCTCGGAAATATATAAAATCGATTAGCAAAAGCATGTTTAGTTCGAGTTAGCACAAACCAGTAGCCCGATTCCCGTAATAAAAATCGTAACGATATCGTAGCGATTTAGTCGTTTAGACCATTTCCGTATTCACATCCATCAATCGAGTTTGAATGACACCGATTTAAAAGTCGTTTGAAATTCGTCGATTTAAAAAAAAAAAACCTGTATTACATTATCCTGGTTATTACTTATTAATTTAACTAGAAAAAAGTCGATAGATCGTGAAAACTGCTTTTGGATAGGACTTCGATCGAACGAATATGAAACTTCAACGATATTCGGCTTGTTTGATTTTACGTGAATCAGGCTACAGATCTTTTCTTCTCCTATCTGAGGATACCTACGTATTGGATTAAAACAAAGTTCAGTGTGTCTAAACACAAAAATGTAGTTTAAAACAAATATTGTCGTACTGTTGGAATAAAGAAACTTTGATCAGTTATAATTAAGAATAAGAATTAGAATAAGAATAAGAATGTTTATTGTTCATTGTTACAATATATGAAGAATACCTTAAAACTATTACATAATCGTAAATATTTTCTGTAACTAATTATGGATTTAACATATATTTAGATGGTGGTCCCCAAACTAGGTAGAACCTGTATCTTGGGGACCTGAGTTGAGATAACTTTATAATAATAACATTGTAGCGGGCGGACATGTAGAAATTCGGTTTTTTATACTAAGCAACGAGGTTGTTGTAAACAATGGAACAACAAAATGAATAATAAGAAGTAAAAATGGGATAAAAAAAAAACAAGCTTGCTTAAAATTAAGGTTTTTGCGCATAGTGTTTGTAGTGTACGTGTGTAGTGAATGTGTGTGGTGTGTGTAGTGTATGTGTGCACTTGTGTATGCTAAATACTATTGCCGTATTGTTGTTGTTTATTGCTTTAAAATTGCCTCTGTCTGTTCGTACGATAAAAGAGCAAGCCAGTTAATTAAGGTCTTTTTACACGTAAAGTTCTTTAAGTTTTTGATATCACAGCTCTTGCTGATTTTATTGTAAATTTGAACATGAGAGTAGAAGGGGCATCTCCTGACCAACAGGCTGTCTGCTTCGGGAAGAGGAATATGGAGGATGCGTTTAGACATTATTTTATTGTAATCGGATCTGTATTTTAGGGTTTTGTGGACGTTCAGTGTAGCAGTTAAAATACATAGTTGCCGTACTCTTAGGACCGCAAGCTCACTATAAATTAGATTTGTAGAGAAGCGGAAAGGCTTTCTTAAGGTTACTTTAATTACAGCTCTTTGAGCTCTTTCTACTTCTATAAAAGTACTTTTCCCGGCTGCACCCCATATAGAGATACCATACTGAAGAATTGACTGACACAAAACGTGATAGATTGTGCGTAAAATTGCAATGGGTGTGCAGTCTCGTAGTTTTTTCATAACATATATTAGTTTCCTAACTCGACTAGAGAGCCGGTGTATGTGTGGTTTAACCAGTTGTTTTCTATTAGATAAATAACTCCTGAACCAGTCAAGTGAGGTTCCTCGAATTCCCGAGCATTCTAGCTTTTTCAAGAGAAGGTCAATCGAAATTGTATCGAATGGCTTGGCCAGATCTAAGAAAACTGCCATAGCTTGCTCTCTATTTTGAATATAGGTAGCCACCAAGTTGGTAAGTAATGTAGCTGCGTCTTCAGTTGACTTTCCTGGCCGGAAACCAAACTGCCTGTCTGACATAAGCTTGTGTTTCTCAAAAAAGTTTACTAGTCGGCTATTAACTATTTTCTCCAATATTTTGGATGAGATAGACAAAAGGGCGATCGGACGATAATTTTCCGGTAATTCTGTAGGGCCACTTTTGTGTATGGGTCTAACAGATGCAACCTTCCAACACTCTGGAAATTGTCCAGACTCTAAGCTCAAATTAAAAATATGAGTGAGCGGTGTAAGGATAGCATTTTTTATTTTCAGAATTAGTCTTGTGGTGATACCATCAAGTCCGGGAGCGCTGTCGATTTTAAGGTGATAGATAAAGGGAAATGCCCATTTGATAAACCAGTTTTGGCCAAGTAATGCCCAAGAAAGAAACAAGAAATAGGTATTAGGATTGATATCGTAGATAAAGAAATAACCGCTATTTTTTACCTAGAACTTGGTGGAACATCACAAACTGAAAATAGAAAATAATAGAAAAAAATATACGCACAATTATAGTTTTCAAGTCTTTATTCATTTTCATTTAATAAATAAGTTATAAGTACATCATCTAGGAATTGGGCTGGGGGATTTATATTCGATTGATACCTTGCCCAGCCCAAGAACCACACAATCGTCATCACGTGGGCACAACACCCTACTGTCCTCCGGCCAGATATGCAATTACAGCAATATTGTCGTATGGACTCTAATACAGTTTCATCAGTATTAACAATGATATATACGAAATACATTTTTCGACTGATATGACGGCTTTTAATTCTTCCTCTAACCAAAATACTATTACTAGCCGAAGGAAATCCATCTAGAATTCTATTATTTGTTTCTGGGCACACTTCAATATTATAAGAACCTTGTGCTCTTATATGTTCGCCATAATAAGAGCGTGCCTGTTTCAACTGGTAAGTTCCACATGCAAATAATATTAAGTCACTGTAAGTGAGTCGGGGAAACTCAGTTATATTATCTGTGGTTACATTTATGTTTACGAATTGTGTACGCCTTCGATTTAAATAATTACCTTCTACAAAATCAGCAAGATCATTATTAATATACAAAAATCTTCTAATATTAGCTAAAATTAAACTGGCATCTTCTCTGTCTCTTATACGCAGATGGAAACTGTTAATAAGTGAAGCGGCTATGGCAAAGTCTATCATTATATGTTTTGAAGCATTGCTGAAAAACTCTTGCCTAAACAATTTAAAAGAGTGTTTAAAAATGCCATTAACCACCTCAACAACCCATCTAGTTATGGTTACACATCTTGTTTTGTTAGCTTCCATCGTGCATAGTTGGGTTTCACCCTCTCGAAGAGATGAAGGCGTGTGAACAGAATAATTACATGTACCTTCTAATAATGATAATGAGTCTCTAAAACCCCTATCCAAAATAAAAACATCATTAGGCTGAAAATTCATTTATCATTATCTGAGCATCTGAGGTAGTTGCTGGATAGGGGCCCAACACATCTACAATGTAACCATCACAAGAAACTATTAAAAAAGTCTTAACAAGGTTCCTATATTTATGCATTGAATATGTATTTTTCTGATAGGTATAATTAGAGCTTTTTTGAATGTAAATGTAGGTTCCATCGACAATAACTATAGGCCTACTTTCTTCACCCCCAAAAAGCCCATTTGGAATAATTAGATTTCTTGATGAGATTTGTTCACGGCTTATATGATTTAAACCGAGATGCTGTGGCACAAAATCCTGATTTAGGATTTCTCTAACTTTTCCCATAAGCCTTTCTAGGGTTCTCCTTGGTATATTTAATAATGTTGATATTCTTTGATCGCTATCTCCAGTTCTCAATTTCATTAAATAAGCGGCAAGAGCAGTTTTGCCTCTATGCATTGTTCCTAATCGTGGCACTTCTCTAATTATATTTAAAATATTTTCTAGTGATAGGCCAAACCAATAATGACTACGGAACTCTCCATATTTTCGATATTCTCAAAATCTAAATGAACTGACTGTGACTGTTTTAGTAAATCAGTATATTCCTCTATTTGCTCTGCCGAAAATGTATGAATTGGATTTTCAACTGCAGTAAGCTGATTACCAAAAGTATTTGATTTATGATAGTTACATATTCTATTTGTTGGTGAAACATAATAATTAAAATCAATGAATAATCTTGCCCGTAAACTTGTTGGTACTGTAAGCCTCTCTGGTTGTTCGCATTCTGGATAAAAGCAATGTTGCTGGCAGATTGGAGCCCAAATATAATTTGGAAGGTATATTGTTGCTTCAACATTTGGTCCGGCTACGCCACTGATTTCTCTTGTATCCAATTCTTCAGAGCTAGTTGGTTCAACACTCATACCTTCATTTTGTGGAGATTGAGATGAAGTAGATGCTGGTGTAAACTGTGGTATTGCTCGTCTTGCTCGAGTCCAACAAGTATGGCATACCAGATCAGTTGATGTCAACTAAAATGTAAGAAAATTATGATTTTTGTTATTTTGTACATACAATTCTATTTAGTTCTAGATTATTTATATTAAATACTTAATATGAATTTAATATAAATTCAACTTCTAAGACAGAAGTCTTATGTCTTACTTATGTTTCTGAATTAATTAATTTTCATCAAATAATCACAGATAAAACATAATGTGTCACTGACCTGCCTTGGGATTATCCATTCTGCAAATATATTTCTTATTTGTGTTTCTCTTGTGCCTGAATTGTTTGGATTAAGTTGATGGAAGCGCTGTCGTAAAACTGATTGGCCACAGTTCACGCATACTTGTCTATGACCAACGCGTCGGTCGAGTGAACCAACATGCTGCTGTGCATCCCTTGCCAACATCCAGCAAGGCTGACACACCAGACTATCATCTGAAACCTATTTCCACACTGGTCATAATTTAATTCATATTAACATACTGCAACATTCAATCTAAGTAACTATAAAAATATTTTATGTGCACAAATAAAGTATATACACAAGTTGTAGTATAATATACCAACATATTGAATAGGTATTAGATTGTTCACTACCAAAAGATTACTATGTCTAAGAAGAGTATCCATTCAATGACACTAGTGCAGTATTGCAGTATTGGTAATATGATCATGATTTGCATGATCTTATAAAATGGTGTATCACAAAGAGGCAAGACAACATGTGACAATAAGTCAAGACAATACAAACTACAACTATTTCAACAATCAATTTGGATTGATTGGTTATTCAATTCAGACAGGATAATGTGCTAGCTTATACATACAGATATGTATTAGATTACAAGTTGTGTTGTCTTATAGTAAGTAAATAGGTAACTTACTTGCAGTGGTGCAATCCATTGCTGAATTATAGATCGTACTCCTACATCAGTTAGAGTCAATCTCTGAAGTCTTCGTGTATCTACTCCACAGTTGACAAAGAGATGGCTCCGTGGTAAGTTAATAAGCTCATTTAATTCAGGTTCCATGTTCGTGCCAGGTCCTTCATGAGAAACAGGAACGGTATCCAATGGTAAGCCGGTATTGTCGTGGGAAGCGGGTACTGAATCCAATGTAAAGCCAAAGTCGTTATCGGGAGCGGGTACGGGGTCCATAATCGTAAGCAGTCGTCGAAAAATCAGAAACGCAATAAGAAAAACCACAAATCGCAAGCGCAGAGCACAAACCGAATTGTGAAATGCCAACGTTATTATGTGTCAACAAACAAGAGCATTAGGGATGGGACGTAGGATCTATTTATCGAAAAATCGATATTTGTAATAAACCGAAAATACGGGATCGTTAAAAGAGGTCGTATAAATCGTACTTAGAGGTACATAAATCAAAAAAACATGTGGTTTAATATTTACGATATATAAATAAAAGATAAATACATCAAATATTTTTCGAATTGTTAAAAATTATTTAAAAAAAAAAACGATTATCAAGAACCGGTTTTTAATAAATCGATTTTTTTAAATAAGGGTTTCAATCCCTATTTTGACAGGACTGACGACCGATACAGGGGAAGTATTAGACACTCCAATAATCGACTGAGTTTTGAATAATTCATCTTTTGTTTTCCGAGGTTTATATAACAGATAAATATTGGCAAAATTTAAGTTGTAAAATTAGTATTTTTATTATATTTATCACATAGATGGGCAAGTACATGGCCAAGAATAGGCGATTCCCTTTAGTTATTTCGATTTCGTCTGTTGGGTAAAGAAAGAAAGAGTGTGGAAAATTTTCATGCGGTCTATATTTGCTGGTCAGGGATGACTGAGTCTCAGAAATTCGGTCTAATATTCGGTCCGATAGATTTTTCCCAACGAAGTGAAGTACGCGTTACAGCTGTTAAGTGCATCAACACGATCTTCTGCATTAGATATTAATTGTGTTGAATCATTTCTTTGATTATTTGGGCTGTATATTGATTTAAGTGTGTTCCACAGCTTTCTAGGGTTCTTTTGGTTTTTATTTATACGTTGGCTATTGTACTCTGTTTTCAAGTTGTGTAAAAGGTTATTGCAGAAGTTTCTGTATCTAACGTAAACCAAGTTTTTCATTTTATCGTTAGGGTGAGAAGTTGCAGATTGATGAAGCTTATCGCGATGTTTCATGCATCTCACTAGGCCTGGAGTGATCCAAGGTTTGATAGTGAATCTACTTCTGCTAATTTTAACATTTTTTGTGTGTTTATTTATTTATTTTTTTTAATTCGTTCTACCGTGTTTATACAACGCTTGTTTGGTAACTTGGTTTAGGCTTCTAGTTTAATTTATACACAACAAAGTTATAGGGCGTTGAAAATGGCCTGAACTGTTTCGAAAAAAGCATGTTACGGCTGTGCCGTTTTTTTGCTCGCCTAGTGCACGGTTCCAAATTGGTTGTTTCCTATGGAGAAGAAACGGCAAGAAACTCCATGGTTACTCTTTTATTTTAAAAAGTGGTTGTTGATACAATATTTCCATATTACAGTAATAATAGGTATTATGTAAGAATAGTATAAATACCCAAAAGCACAAAAAAAAAGAAAGAAATCATAATAATAATAAAAAACAATCCATGGGAATATTTAGGGTAGCATGATTTACCTGCATTTAGGTTGGCCCTCGGTGCTGACACTACAATTTCCTTGGAAACAGTAGTCCTTACAGATGGACACTTCGCACCTTTCCCCAGAGTAACCGGTTATGCAGCTGAAATAACGGAGACAGAAGAGTTTTTCTATAATCAAGAAAACTTAAACATAATTGTTAGTAGATGTAACATGTGCACGAGGCGCGCGACCGTGATTATTCAACAGTACTGCTTATTTCAAAAGATACGTTCAGCAGACCTGTGAAACAAGAGATAAGAACATCTATACAGTGAATTCAATACATAAAGAAATTAAAGGTTTACCTGCATTGAGGTTGGCCCTCAGCACCGACACTACAGTTTCCATGTGAACAATAATCTTTACAGATGGACACGTCGCATCTTTCACCGTCGTAACCTGCTGTGCACTCGCAAGCCGGCTCACCCTTCTCATTCAAAGAACACACACCGCTGTTTGAACACCGATTACTGCACGCGTTCACTTCGCATCTGTCACCAGTGTATCCGGGTTTACAGCTGAAATAAAGACGATATAAAAGAGTTACTCAATAATCAAGAAAACCAACAATTATTTGTGAGTAGCTGTAACAGATGCACGAGGTGCGCGACCACTGCGCTGTTTCAGGTGCTCTATAAGTACATCTTAGACCACACTGACGTCGGTGAGGGGACTCGGTCTACAACTCACTATCAGCAAGTGTGCTGATGAATGCTGCTTCTTTCTTTGTGTGAGAAGAGGCCTCTGCCCTCCAGTGGGATGATAGCGGGCAGGCATTCTATTTACATTTATAATTTTATTTTACCTGAGTAGAATATTGAAGTCATCATCATCATTAGCCTTTTAAATAATCCTACTGTTGTGACTCTGGCCTTCTCTCTAAGAGAGGGAATGGGCAGTAATCCAGCACGCGGGCCCAGTGCGGGTTGGTGAATGTCACATGTATTCGAATTTTTGGTTCTAGGACATGCCGGTTTCTTCACGATGTTTTCCTTCACCGTTTTGAGAGCAGTAGTGATGAATTAAATTAAACAAAGTAATGCGTCTGGCCAGGTTCGAACCCGTGACCTACAACTTGTAAACTGTAGGGGCCGTTACCCCTTGGCCGCCACTGCTCTATGGATATTGAATTCCTTTATACAATTCGACTGATTTCTTTTTATTTCTATGCATACACACTTCTAACAAAAGAAAGACAAATCAAATCATTATAAACATTTGTTCGAAGGTTCTGCTTATTTCAAAAGAAACTTCCAGCAGACCTGCCGAACAAGAGATTTTTTAGGTGAGAAATCATCCAATGACTTATCTTGCTCTATTGCAGAGCGGGAGGGCATGTTACACTTTTACTGACTAAAACCCACTCCTATGTTCCTTATTATTCTTGCGTTCCAGAACTCCGGTATATATAAATATCTATAGTAGCTTTATTTTGATGTTTATAGAGTTTGGGTAACAATAGTATCGGGCGGGCTGACTGACATCTGTTAGGTCCGCTAGTTAGTAATAAAAGTGTTTGTATTATCTATACAACGAACTCCATGGGTAACATGATATATTTACCTGCATTGAGGTTTGCCCTCAGCACCGACACTACAGTTTCCTTGTAGACAATAGTCTTTACAGATGGACACTTCGCATCTTTCACCGTCGTAACCTGCTGTGCACTGGCAGGCCGGCTTACCCTCCTCGTTCAATGAACAAATACCACCGTTTAAACAGTGCTTATGGCACGCGTTTAGTTCACACCTCTCCCCGTTGTATTCGGCTTTACAACTGAAATAATGAAGATAAGAAACAGCGTTACTCAGCAGACTAACAGATATTGTGACTAGTTGTAACACGCAAACGAGGTGCGCGGCCACTGCGCGTCTGTCACAGTGCTGTAGCTAATCATTTCGCAACGCGCACTAAACATGATTTACAATCAAATAGAATGTTCATGAATTCGATCAATTATAAGGAACTTTAGTATATATTTCAGGGGTTGCAAGTACTCATGAAAATGAACCTATTTATTATTGACTTAACCCTAAAATCCCTAAAAATAATCAGCTTTTTCTTACATTTTGCCAATTAATACAAATATAAACTGTAGTCGTAGAAAAGAGCTGATCCTGTAGTAAAAGTTGCGTTCGCTTGGAGTTTAATGAATCAAGTCTCTGTCTCACAGTTCACAAGACACATTAAACATTGAAATTAATATGTGTTCAATTTTTTTTAGGTAGGTAGGTAACTCACTCGTACATTCCTTCGTTGCCTTGTATTCCAGGGCCGGGTTTTCCTTTCAGAAGCGAACCCATGGCCCCAGTAGGCTTCGACCCTGCTGGGCCCCTACGGTTTGCTGACATCTCCTTGAGGCGCGCGTGGCACAATACGCGCCGTCGACGACTTGGGCTCGGTCCGGTCGACTACTGGACGGTCAGACGGCGAGCTAAGCAATGCTCGTAGTCCTCAAGCTTTCGCAGGCTTGCGGACGTGTGTTGTGTGTGTTAGACGCGAGTCTTCGAGAGGCTTCGACGCGAGTCGACTTGTATTGTGTGTGTTAGACGCGAGTCACTATTCCAGGAATTGTAACTTTACATTTCGAAGCTGGTGATGACGTGGATGCTTGAGGATCTGTTACCGTTAGACATGTAACATATGTAGGCGTCGCTTAACTTGCCGTCAGTGAAAAACGTTAGGGTCAGCTCACACCGAGACGCGAAGTGATGCTGCGCGAATTATAATTATTAGAGTTAGTACACAACAACATATACGTATCACATAAGAGAATCTGAATACACCCCGCGGCTCCGCTTTCTTCAAGCATCGTGAGCTGACCCCGAATATCTGTGCGATGAACACGTTTTACCTGCATGTAGGTTGTCCCTCAGCACTGACGCTACACTCTCCTTGAATGCAGTAGTACTGACAGACTGGTGCTGAAGACTCACTCTTCGAGTCATTCGGAATCAGACCCTGGAGAGCATCGCAGCTGTTTATCCCCTGAATTTGTTCCTTTATCGTGTAGTTGGCTGCTATACGATGACAAGATGCACAGCTTGAGCGAGACGGTGAGGTTAGTTTTGTTGCCACAGTTTGTGTTGAATACTTCGGTAATCGCCAAATTCCCTGTTCCTCATTGTTCTGCCAGTATATAAAGTCTTTTGACACGGCCAATGATAATGCATAACCAGTGTTTCTTACAATATATAGTGTTGTTCTGTTCTTTCCATTAAAGTTTGCACTTTCAATAGACATGTGATCATCACCACCATGTGTTTTCTCAGTCCAGTATATTTTTTGTGTTTGTTGATCGATGGCCAAGCTTAGTCGCAACCAAACAGTACCTGATATTAAAACTTCTCTCTCGGAGCCATCTAACCGAGCCCTCTCTATCTCATGTTCTGTGATCCAGTAAATATACCTGTAATTTGTAAACATCCATCAATATTAACAAAATTAAAAAGGAATTCAGCTGAGTCATAAACCTACACACAAGGGCAAACGTAGCGGAACATAAATAGATACATTATTTTCAAGTACAATTTAATTTTATAATTTTGAAAAATTTAATAATCTTTTCTTAACTAGCTTTTTCCCGCGACTTCGTCGGGATAAATGTCGGTTATTGCGGACGTATATCTTTTGTTGGGTTTCAAGCTTACTCTGTTCCAAATATCATCAAAATCAGTTCAGTAGTTAAAGCGTGAAAGCGTAACAGACAGACATAGTTATTTTTACATTCAACCAGACGCGCTGAGAGAGACGCCATTGTCAACACTTCCCTAACAATCCAAGCGTGTCACCTTCCACACACCCCTATCTGCCTGTCAGTCCGCGAAGTGATGGGTTACCAGTCGACATGTTTATCTGTTAAACTTTGTGCAATACTGTAACAATTTTTTTTCACTGGCCTTTACTGTTGAATGGTGCAGCAATCGGACTTGTATTTTCAGAGATTACCTCCTAAATAGAAAAAATATAAGATCTGAATAAATTAAATGGGCTATCCAACTGATAAAGAATTTTTTTGTTCGGACCCGTGCTTCCTGAGTTTAGTGCATTCAAACTAACTTACACTTCACTTTTATGATATTACTAGCTTCTGCCAGCGGCTTCGTTCGCGTGAACGTTGGTTATGGCGGACGCGAAGTCGAAGACGGATAAAAAGTAGCCTATGTCCATCCATGAGTTTGAAGCTATCTCCGTAACAAATTTGGTCAAAATCGGTTTAGTAATTTAACCGTGAAAGTGTAACAGATAGACAGTCAGTTACTTTCACATTTACTTGTAATATTTTAAATGTAGATAAGTGCAAATAAGATTGAGTATGTCATTTGATTATTTCATGAAACAAATGAAAACTGTTCTCAATACAAAAAACAAGTTTTCCGATCTTCTCGCTAATGTCCCCGCACAGGAGCCACAAAAACAAAGCCGATACAAGCTTCTTTTTGAGGCGGCGTTTTTTTGTGGAGGCGTTTTTTGTGGCGGCGTTTTTTTGTGGCCCGTGTGCGGGTACTACTCACTAGTAACGTACCCTCCACAGCTATCCACGGCGAGATCATGGCAGTAGTGATCATGAGCCAACCTAACTAAAACATTTCCATCAGCTTGGCTAGAAGATGCAGGACTTAATGAAAACGTGCGTATACTAGTATGCTCCTTCCAATAGAGAGCTTGTGTGACGGGGTCGTACACGAGCCTCACGTAGTAGTTCATTGTTGTCGTAACTAAACGTTGTACAGTCTCGGTTGATACGTCCAAGCTGGATATAAACGTGGTCGAGCCGTGTTCGTCGCTAAACAGCACCCTGTAGTGCACAGGATCGTATGTTACTGAAGTGATCTGGCCAGCCGATGGTATAACTTGTGTGTGCGTCCGTGTACCATCATTGTTGTAAAACTCTAGTTGTGTGTTTGTGGCGACGACGGTGTCTGAAACATAGAAATAGATTTGTTATAAGGACTGAGATTTATTTTATCTAATACTAGCTTTTGCCCGGGGCCTCGCTCCCGTCAACTGGTACTCTATTATACTCTTCCTTGCGTACTCTATTTAACTCAACTTTACTCGAGTTGGGTAGCGTAGGATAGAGTACTACTACTACGAGCAAGGGGAGCTCGCTGTCCGACTTTCCCCACTCTACCCTTTTTTTGATAAGTGTGGAAATCATCCAATGACTTTTCCCGCTCTGGGTGGAGCGAGAGGGCGTGTCAGATTGTTATTGACTAAAACCACACCTGTGTCCTTCAGTTGCCCTTTGCGTTCTAGGACTACGGGTTCCCTTGTCACGAACTCCTCGCGGTGCTAGCGGGCGTCGTCCCTGCTGGGCCACTACGGTTTGCTGACATCTCTTTGAGGAGCGCGTGGATCACTATTATATAAATCAAGCTATTCTTCATCTATACATATAAATAAAATGTCAGTGTCTGTTTGTAATATTGAAATAACCGCTTTTCACTACATGCACATTATGTATCGTATATATAAGATACTATATGATATATTTATAACAAAATAACATTTTTTACAATTTTTGTCTGTCTGTTTGTTTGTTCCGGCTAATCTCTGAAATGGCTGAACCGATTTTGACGGGACTTTTTTTGGCAGGTAGCGTCGTAGCGCAAGGAGTATCTTAACTAACACAGGCTACTTTTATTTCAGCAAAAAAAAATAATTTCAAAATCCTGTAGTCCACGCGAACGAAGTCGCGGGCACAGCTAGTCTTTTCATAAACTTGTTGCTCATACAAATGGTTTCCAAATGACTTGCATTCTCACTGATCCTACCTTCTACAATTCACTACTTACCCACTAACTTGCAAATGAAATGGTTCAACAGTTACTCAGTACACGAGGTGGCACAGTCACTGCAACTGTATTGTACTCTTTTTTTTTATTACTATTTTATGTTGTGGTATATTGCTAAAAAAAGTCAGTGACGTTACTATTTTTATTTGAAAAGTTTTGTATTGCAAGCATGTTTTCTTTTAGTATTATCATTTAGTATTGCCTCGTTACAATAACATAGCTTCAGAGTACTCCGACATGATTTTAATTTATGGGGAGTGCCACAGAAGTACGAGAGGACTAGATACTACCAGTATTTTAATATATTGTCGGCGGCACGGTAACATTTATTTATTTATTTTATTACAGAAACCAATACATGCAGAGTCATTATTATATTCAAATATTAAAAAAATATCATCATTGTCATTAACATATCCATAATGGTATTGTAAATGTGAAAGCGGAGGCTCTATCTGTCCATATGTCTATCTGTTTGTTACCTCTTCACATTTTTTAGGGTTCCGTAGCCAAATGGCAAAAAACGGAACCCTTATAGATTCGTCATGTCTGTCTGTCTGTCTGTCGGTCTGTCTGTCTGTCTGTCCGTCCGTATGTTACAGCCACTTTTTTCCGAAACTATAAGAGCTATACTGTTGAAACTTAATAAGTAGATGTATTCTGTGAACCGCATTAAGATTTTCACACAAACATAAAAAAAGCAAAAAATTTTGGGGGTCTGGTCTGTATACTTAGAACTGAAACTCAAAAATTTTTTTTTCGTCTAACCCATACGTGTGGGGTATCTATGGATAGGTCTTCAAAAATGATATTGAGGTTTCTAATATCATTTTTTTCTAACTTGAATAGTTTACGCGAGAGACACTTCCAAAGTGGTAAAATGTGTGTGTCCCCCCCTGTAACTTCTAAAATAAGAGAATGATAAAACTAAAAAAAATATATGATGTACATTACCATACAAACTACCAAAGAAAATTGGTTTGAACGAGATCTAGCAAGTAGTATTTTTTAATACGTCATAAATAAAAAAAAATACCCTATTATTAAAACATCGATCAAAGTTACAACGAACTACAAGAACTTTTATATTATGTTACTTGCTGCTACGGAACTCTTCATGGGCGAGTCCGACTCGCACTTGGCCGATTTTTTTTTTAATCTGTTATAACCTACTTCTTAACGACTGAACAATTTAGATTCCTGATCCAGGATACAGTCTACTTGTGTTGTAGTTTCATGCAAATCTGTTCAGCTGTTTAGACGTGAAGAGGTAATAGACAGACAAAGTTACTTTTCCATTTATAATAGTATTGCTATACTTAGATATTAAAAAAAACTTAAAATTTTAGAAGTTGAATGGCTGCTGTGTTTTACATTGCAACCAGTCTCTACAGCTGCACTGCGGCCCAGTGTCTCCAACGACGATTATTGCAAACTGAATGTGGCAAATAAATAAGTTTGTTCAAAAAATCACACTTGACAATTATTTCAATACTTAATTGTCAAGTGTGATTTGTTGAACGAACTTTCAAACGCTTGTCGTTTCACTTCCGAATAACCAAATTATGATATCAAGTTTGATTGAAATCCGTTCAGTCGTTTGATTGTGAAGAAGTATTAATGAACATACAATTAATAAAAAAAAACTTTCTCCTTTACAATATTACCTAGTGTCTCGTAGTGGACATTATGGAAGTTTAATTAAAAACCTCAATTTCTTCACAAAACTGCTTTACTTTCAATTTTGGAAAAATTACAACAAAACTTGGTTCTTACAATCTAGACGTAGCCGTGTACAAAAAAGTAGTAGTGATCATTTTTATAAAAGTTACAAAAATGTAGGTGCAAGAAAAACACTTTAAAATTATTATGAACTTCAGCACTATATCCCGATTGAGCAACTTGTGGTATCACGAATTTATCAGGCGCATAGGCGTAGTCACCTAGTGTTATAGCTGGATAGGAATAAAAAAAAACTGGGCAAGTGCGAGTCGGACTCGCGCACTGAGGGTTCCGTGCAAATAGAGTAAGATCCCAGGACCGCCAGATATCACGTATTTTCTGACGAACGAAATGTGGACGATTGAGTACTGTTAGCATGTATGCTCCCAAAAAAATTACATAACTTCACGTAAATTCACATGCTTGAGCATTAAAGCGTCTGTTAGGCAATATGGCCGACGCTTCGGCCACATCGGAATGTGTCTGGGAGTATTGGCGACTTGATTTTAACCTACCCACCCAACCCAAGGTTAAAGATATTGCCTACAAAATACGGAAAAATCAGCTTTGAGAAAATACGTTAAGTTACATCATTTTTTTGGAAGCTTTAAAGCGTCTGTTAAGCAATATGGCCGACGGAATGTGTCTGGGAGTATTGGCGACTTGATTTTAAATATATTGCCTCCAAAATACGTAAAAATCAGCTTTGAAAATTTACGTGAGGTAAGTAATAATTTTATGTATTTTGATTACCTGATACCTGAAAATTGGCCGTCTAAGCAAGCTTGCAGGTAGGCATGCGTTCTAGTACATACTGATAGTACTCAATCGTCCACATTTAGTTCGTCAGAAAATACGTGACGTCTGGCGGCCTTAGGATCATGGAATAAAACTACCATTCCTGAATGGAGCCTCGAAGATTTTTCCGAATTGCAATTTTTTTTTTTTAAATACGGTTTTATTACTTTCTACATATTTAGTGCGAGAATATTAAATGCGGATTGGATTCGCGTACTGAGGATTACAGAACCCTCAGTAAGTTTGTACGAACAAACTTACCTATGAAAACAGTTCAATTCCTGAATTGAGTTACGAAGATTTTTTTAAATCGCAAAAAAGTTTTTTTTTTGAGACATACCGTTATATGTATTTAGTTTTTGATTCCCTTGAGTGTCGAAATATACTTGGACATTTGGAACGCATTGTACGTTTTTTGCGACATAAACGGCTATACTACAATCTAAATGTAAGAAAGTGAACGAAATATTTAACGTATCTTATATATTTTATTTTCGTTAACTTAGTTCGATTTTCAACTATGTTTATACATATATCTGTAAGTAAATGACATAATATTGAATCAAGTGTACATTCTTGTGACAGCTTTATATTTATTCCAATTATTAGTCGTACTGATTCAACTACATACTTTTAAGATTGTTTTTTTTTTTATTGTACTTTTGTTGATTTTTTCTTGCTGGCTGGACAATCTCGTCTGTCCGTGTTATTTAAGCGCATAGATGAATGCGCACTCAAACTTCACTCTTATGTTACTACTCACCAAAACTCAACATTTGAACAAATCAATTCACCCAATAACACATTTATGCAAACAAATCGATTGCGTAAGTCAGGAATCGTGTTTTTTACATAATTATTAACGTACATAAATTAATCTTGCCGCTGTTATTGTTACCCATCGATCAGCCATCTTTTTAGGGTTCCGTAGTCAACTACGAACCCTTATAGTTTAGCCATATCTGTCTGTCCGTTTGTTCGTCCTCGCTTAATCTCTGTGACCGTTAGCACTAGAAAGCTGAAATTTGCTACCAATATGTATACAATCACGCCGACAAAGTGGTAAAATAAAAACTGGAAAAAAATGTTTTATTAGGGTAGCCCCCCTATATGTAAAGTGGGAAGTGATTTTTTTTTTAATTTCAACCCTATCGTGTGATATATCGTTGGATAGGTATTTAAAAATGAATAGGGGTTTACTAAAATCATTTTTTTCAATCAACAATTTCGGAAATAATCGCTCCAAAAGTAAAAAACAATGTGTGTCCCCTTCTCTTACTTTTGAACCATAAGTTTAGAAAATATAAAAAAAAAACTGAAGAGTAGAATTTTGTAAGGACTTTCTAGGAAAATTATTTTGAACTTGATGGAAAGAGCAGTTTTTGTTCAAAAAGACAAAAAGATTCTACAAAATAATTTCTGGACTAAGTTTGTAGCATAATCGTACATGCAAGCATTTTTTTAAACACATAAGTGGGTACACTTATTGTGACGGACGGAAAACTACGGAACCCTACACTGAGCGTGGCCCGACACGCTCTTGGCTGGTTTTTTTAAAATAACTATAGTTTCAAAATGTTACTATGTGACTGCGCATTGACAATTTTAGTTTAAATTATATTTTAATAATCGACTAGTTCAGTGTTTGCCAATTTGTGTTTTGTTGTTTTTAATGGTTTTTTGTTATTAATGTTTTTATTTTGTTTATTCTGTGATTGGAAGTATGATATAACATGTAATCAGCGCTGTGGCTCTGTCTTACACGAGCCACAGCATTTTGCTGAGCACTGGCCGTTTTGCGCGGATGTAACGTATATCCTACTTACGTGCTACTTTAAGTCGATACTGATAATTGTTTTATTTTAAGGTATGCGCCTTGTTTGACGCAAATAAACTCTTTTTTTTTTTTCTTCTGCTGCAATCGCAAAACAGTCAAGGTCTTCGGTGCGTAGTGCACGCGCGCCTCAAAAAAATTAAAAGGGCCCAGCAGGGCCAATGCCTGCTAGGGCTGTAAGAGCATTTGAGAGAGAAAAAGCAACTCTGAAACGCAAAGGGCAACATATGGAGTATAGGTGAGTTTTAGTAAAATTCTGGCGCGCCCGTTTGCTCCACCCTAGAGCGCGAGAAGTCAATTGATGATTTCCCTCCTCAGAAATGTATCTTACCGTTACCACAGAATAAGTTATAGTTGAAAGTTGGTACAGTTTCGCTCTTCGAAAGAAAACGTGCTAATATAAACCTATTAACAACATGTATAATGTTCATAATACATTGCACAGCTCGGACACGGTAATAATATCATACAGTTTTGTAACTCGGCCGTATCTTTGAAACAAATGCCTACAGCCGCGCGGTACGTAAACCTGCGATAGGACTGCCCGCCTCCAGCATTCTAATTACATTTCCCTACTTTGTGATTCTATTTAGTTATGTTATTGTAAATATACTTTATTGAAATTTTAAATGCGTGTCTTGGCAAGTGGGGTCCGTTACTGACTGGGGCACATAGGGCTGGTTTACCCTAAAAGAAGATGTTCCCACTTCTGGGAATAAACAAATAAAATACTTTGTGAATTGAAAAGGAAGTTTTCGCTTTTTTTAGTTACGGACTTTCTTAGCTACGGAACCCTAAAAACGGTTTTTAGTAGTATATGTTGTTATAGCAGCAGCAGAAATACTTAGTTTGTAAAAATTGCAACTATCTAGTGACAGACAGACGGTCAAATTTATTTTTTCTAGTATTATTCATAATAGAATTTTTTTTTCATCATCATTGCTCTTATCAGAAACTGTGGCTGGCTAATACTAACACGGTGTCTGGACAGGGCTTTGCAGGTAAGGTCGTACACCATATCGGTGGAGTCAAACCAAGAGCGTGTATACTTTTCCATAATAATATCGATTTCTTATGCATACAAGGCCTGTGCAGCGATGCCTTGATTGCAGCTTATGTTAATGCCAGGCTGATAACCAATTGGCATGTCAGTGATGAACCATCTACGTCTGATCTATATGAATACATCCAACATTTGCGAAACCATCACTTTTAGGGATGCGAAAGCCACGGACTGGGACTGGTACAGATGAAAGCTCCAGGAGAGACTCCAAGACTTCCCTAAAACCATACGCTCCCCTGAAACATTGGATTATGCTGTTGCTTAAGTTACTGAATCCATTACAGACTCTTTTTTTTTTTTTTTTTTTTTTTTTTTAATTAAGATAAACTAGTGCTTGACTGCGATCCCACCTGATGGTAAGTAGCGATGCAATCTTTGATGGTGAGGCGCACTAGTTTATTAAGAGCCTATTCACTCTAGCCTTGAAGACACCCAAATTATAATCGGACGGGAAGACCGCAGCAGGCAGACTGTTCCAGTCCTTCGACGTACGTGGTATAAACGACGAGGCGAAACGCTTAGTCCGGACCGTAGAGGTTTCAACAACGTAAGGGTGAATACTCTTACGAAGAGAGTTGCCCTTTAAGAACTGTGAGGGATAGAAAAGTGACATGGTAGAACAAAACGCTCGATGTTTTAAGGGAAAGAATCACGTATGTTGTTTACTAAGACTAAATCGACTGATGACTGGGATCGGTATCGGAAAGCTTTAACTACCTATAACAAGGAAATCCGATAGGCGAAAAGACTTTCATGGAGGAAGTTCTGCGAGGAGATTACTAAAGTCCCTCAAGGAGCCAGAATTCACAAAGTCTTATCCAAATCGCCTACAAATCAACTGGAATTCTTAAAGAAACCAGACGGTGCCTTCACTTTATCAGCGGAAGAAACCCTAAAACTTCTGGCGTCTATACATTTCCCTGGCTCGGTGATGGCACTAGATATCATCGTACAAAATACTCCTCATATCCGCCGCTCCAGGCCTTCAAATGAAGACTGGAGAAGAGCAGCGTATTTTAGACCGAACAAGGTAGAATGGGCTACATATAGACTCTCATTCAAGCCGATTAAATCTGCAGGTGATGATGATATCTTATTTTATTTTTATTTTATTTTATTTGGGTGGCTTACAGCTGACATTACAAGATAAACGTTAAAATAGATCACGATGAGCCATTTACAAGCCTCCACATATAGTATGGAAGTATTGTGGAAACTTACAGTTAGGAAGTAATTGAGATATACAAAGTTTGATAGCAAGATAATAATAGAAGACAATAACGTAATACAATTACAAAACATTGCTTTTGGACATAACAATATTTATGGATGCTAAGCTGCTTGTAAAGAGATCAACTGAGGTGTGTTCTTTGACTAAATTGTTAAACGCTTTTGCTGCGCGAATTAAGTAAGAGTTACTACGGTAGACTGTGCGTAAATGAGGAGCGTGGAGAAGATTTCTAATCCGACGGTGCCGAGGGGGGACATTCAGGGATAGCTTTGACATTAATTCAGGGCAATCTTGATAGATTAGAGCGTGCCATTTTGATTAGAAAGCGAATATCATATATATTTTTGCGAGTTACAAGGGGCAGCAAGTGAAGTCGAGTGCGTCTTTCATTGTAACTCATTTAAGGGATTTTGAACTTGTTCCCCAAGTACCCCGTGAATCTCCGTTGTATTCGTTCCAACCGGTCGGATTGAACAGCATAATTTGGGTTCCAAATTTGACTACCGTATTCAAGGTGACTGCGGACGTAAGTACAGTAAAGAATATTTAGGGTTTTCATATTTTTAAATAAACTGGAATTATGGATAAGGAATCCCAGGGCTTTGGCAGCTTTTTTGGCGATATGATCGTAACGATATTCGCAGGAGAGCTTATTGTTGATAAGAATACCGAGATCTCTGGTAGCGTTAGTTCGGAATAACGGCTGATTTTCGATCGAGTATTATCTTCCCAGCTTTCCTGTAGCAAGGGAAGACTATACTCATCCCTATTTTAATCAAAATCTTCAGAGCAAGCTTTGCCTGGGGATATATACCAGAGAAATGGACTATGGTTAAAGTCTGTTTTATCCCAAAGGCTGGTAAGAAGGACTACTCTCAACCAAAGTCCTTCAGACCAATAAACCTTACCTCCTTCCTACTCAATAGTATGGAAAAGCTTATTGACGAATGCATCAGGGATGGACCATTAAGGGATAACCCTCTGCATCCGAAGCAACATGCTTACGAAAAAAGAAAATCTACAAAAACTGCTCTGTTAGAACTATCAGACAAGATCGAAAGGGCTTAGGAAGATAAACAGACAGCCCAATGTGCTTTCCTTGATATTGAAGGAGCTTTCGACAACGTCACCATAGACACCCTTTCTAAGGGAATGAAGGCGAAAGGGATTCACGAAACAACTACTCGTTGGATCAGATTCATGCTCCTTCAGAACTATCAGTGTTACCTTACACGGAACTACAAAGAGCTTCAAACAACTAAACAACTTCGACCTATGCTAGTTAATGAGGTACGACAGGAAATACTGTCTCTGTCTAACACCAGGTCAGAGGGTTTAAAATCATAAAAGCTTGTTGTAACGAACTAACTAGTATTCTTACTCATTTAATAAATATGTCTTTTTCCCATGGAACCTTTCCTGAAAAATTAAAACTTTCCATAATTAAGCCTTTACTCAAGAAAGGAGACAAATGTGACATCAATAATTACTGACCTATTACTTTGATACCCATCTTGTCTAAAATTTATAAAAAATGTATGTATAAAAGATTAATTAATTCTGTAGTAAATTTAAAATTATTAGTGACAAGCAGTTTGGATTCCAAAAGAACAAGTCCACATCATTAGCTATTTATTCTCTAATGCAAGCAATATTATCGAATATAAATAATAATTTTCTGACTACCGGTCTTTTTTTTGATCTATCGAAAGCATTCGATCTAGTTTCTCACGACATTCTGCTGCAAAGATTAGAAGCTAATGGGATTAGAGGACCGGCACTCCAGTGGTTATTGTCCTATTTAAGTGATAGAAAGCAATGTGTCATTATCAATAAAAAAAATGTAAATAATGACCTCATCAGAATATAGGCATAATAAATATGGCGTTCCACAAGGAAGCGTCCTAGGCCCAATATTATTCCTCATTTATATAAATGACATCATAGAAATAACTTACCACAAATGCATATTATTTTCCGATGACAAATCTGTAATAGTGACATGTGATAAAAAATATAATATAATTTTGGATCACGAGCTTGACATTAATAATACAATTGACAAATTACTGCATTGGCTTGACATTAACCATTTAAGAATAAATTTAGACAAATCAGTTTACATTCAATTCAACCAATCAAATAATCATGATAATGACATCAAACTCAATATTGATAAAATCAAACAAGTAACGCATACTCTGCCGTCACGTTCAGTTCAACTCCGTGATAAAAAAGATTTAAAAATAGTTATAAACCTCCTTTTCTGAGTTTAATAAGTTAAAAGTGCATATTTAGAAGCTGTGCCTCAATGCTAGTGTGGACAACAAATAGTTTCAACAAGAAAGTATTTATTTTTAGTTTTTCAATCCAAACATTAACGTGAATTACGTAGACTGCAGGCGGAGGCTCGAAAAAAAACCAAAGTACTTTAAACTTATTTATTTTAGAACAAAGAAATTACAATTAATTTTAGTGAAACCTATTCGATGCTAGAATATGGAATGACAAAAACTTATTAAAAATAACTTATTGCTAATATGCCGTTTTGCTGCGTCGGTGGCTCGTGGCTGGCCCAGGTGTCAACGATGCAGTTTTCATGTTTCCGACGTCAATCGAATGAATTGCTAGGTCGACGATATCCATTAGGGATCCGTATGTTACACCTCCCCCCGAAGATCAGCAACTATTTGATCATGTTAAGAGAAAATGTTGCTGGAGGTTCATCTCGTTTCTTGGAGTCCCTGGTTACCTCTTCGTACGTATGTGTATCTTAACAGTTTGTGGTTTTTCTTTGCTGTCCGCTCTGAGATTCCAGCATCTATATCTGCGGCTTATCGCTAAGATGATAAGTGCGAGTACGCATATTGCGAAGATGTAGAATGGTATTGTTGTATGGTGTAGAACAACCAAATGAGTATTGTCAATCTTCAGAGGACTTTCCATCATTGCTTTTCTCTGGATGCTGTGAAGCTCTTCAAAGTTGACTGAATTGAAGCCAATGATGTGAGTGGGAATGTTGGTCTGATTTATCTCGTTGTATGGGATCTTTGATAACTTGAGCGGCTGGCCTTCAATCTCGTTGTTGTCGTTTATGATGGTGAATTCTGATGTTTGCAGGTAGCAATCCACAGGGATGGTGACGAGGTAGCTGCCTTGTAGAGTGTTGAAGTCTTTTCTTCCACATCCTAATTGTAATTTAGTTGGTTGAGGTAGTGACAGTACGTAATGCTGGTCATCCAGTTTCTCCATTGCTTCTTTGGAAAGTGTAATCTTGACAAAGTGGCAGGTGTCTTCTAGATCCTGGTTGGTGATGAATTTCTGGATACAATCTGGTTTTGTCCTAATTTGGTGACTCGTCTTCTTTTCACAGAAATGTATGTTACTGTACTTCGGGCATTCAGCCTCTATGTACACGAATGATTTCTCGTTAGTTGCTATATAGGGAGAAGGAGGTATAAGTGCAAGCTGTTTTTTATTGGGTACAATAGATAATCTGTATAGATCATAAGGGTCTATGGAAACTATAGGGAAGCTGTAAACTATAACTATTCTTTTCTCAATAAAGTAAGAACCTGGTTTAATAAAATTATAATATTCTCTTAACTCTAGATTTAAAATCTGATCTTGATGGTATATCGATTTTAACTTGTCTATCATATTTCTTAGTACTTCTATGTCTATCATCGAATGATGAGTGCTAGACGCGCGTATAAAAGCCATTATGTTTTCTATTCTAACTATTTCAAACATTAAATCTTTTACGTTATTAGTAATTATTCCTATGATTTGGGCAAACTTTGCAAATTTGATTAAGCTATAATCTCTGTAAGCGTTTTTCTCTAGAAGTAGTTCTAAGGTTGCGTTAATTATTTCCTGATTCTTTGTTAGCTGGTCTAAGATGGTACCATGCTGGGACATCCATTCTTTACTAAGACTGATGTGATTATTAAATTCTGAAACTACTTTATTTTCGTTGTTTTGTAAAGTTTTAATTGCTTCGTCATATTTCAGGGCATCTAAATAATCTTAATCTAAAATAAGTTGCCAGTAACGCTTTTTATTACTGACCCTAGGCCATCTACGGGACCTCGTTTGACTCTGGAAGGTTCCAAAGATTTGACCTGCTTTAAAACTCTGTCAAGCTTGTTAGTAAGATAGTCGACTTGATATTCGTACAGCATGTAAGTCTCATGTTAACTTTTATAATAAAGGCAGTATATTACCAGCAAGCACTCGTTTCACCCGTCCGTATATGGACTGGATCATATTGTGGAAAATATAAATGACAGAGTGTACTTTGGGCAAAATGGAATATTCCGTTGTAAAGCGTGATACATATTCGACGTGTAAAATTTTGTTAAACTTTCATCAGTTTGAAAATGGGTGGTTCAAATTCTAAGGAAGAGGTGGTGATAGCACAAACTGCTGGAGTCGGCACGAATCATATCCGCGCGCAACAGATGCATGAGACTACCAACACGATTCTCGTCGTTATTTGTACAATTCTGGCGATTGGTATGATACTGATTTTTTATAAATTGTATAAACGATGCCATGCTAAACAAATTGAGCGAAAATTGGATCAGATGACCTGGAGGAGGTACTCCAGTCTGCTTAAGAGAGCCCAAGCCCAGATGGCTCCTCAGCAACCACAGTCAGCTAAGCCAGAGCTCATCGTGTAACATCGTCAGGAGCTGAAGATGCGTATTATATCCACGAGTGTATAGTGCGTGTGTTAAAAGTGCCGCGAAAATATTGGTATCTTTATTTATCTAAGCAGAGTGCGCATTCACGAGTGTTTTTTTTTCTCTCCTACTTTGTTTCCTTCCCCTATTAGTATAAGTAAGTGACCGGAAAGAAATGTAAGTAGAATATAGTTTAATGCATAAAATATACTGTGTAGTTAGTATGACTCTCTATGAATTTTAATCATTTTAAGTATTCTTCAAGTGAAAATAATCAATACTTGTATTTTCCACGTACTAGTTATTTTAATATATTAATAAAATATTGTATCGATATGTTATGTAGGCAGAAGAACTAGCTCTTTTACTAAATGATTTAAAAGCAATAAGAGATTATTTGATAAAAATCGGTCCGAGCCGCAGAGTAGGTAAAATATTAATTACAAATACAGAGAATGCACAAAGTTTATTAGCTAAATATAATAAGTATTTATAACATGTAGGTGAGTCCAAGTTATCTAAACCATTAACACAGGAGACAACATTAATTAACAAAATTTGTGAACAATTTAATAACTTGTATTCAGAAGTACTTTTATTGTGTACCGAGAAAGTTAAGGAGAGAACCCTCTCATAGTAAAATGGCAGAGGAAACTTTTAATTTAAAAATTGCATTGAGCCTTCTGCCTGCTATGACAGATAATGATAACAATACTAAAAAATTAATTGAAAGCATAGAGTATTATGAATCTATATTAAGTAACGACAGATGTAAACAAAAATTAATACAATTTGTTTTAAAAAATAGATTATCACAGCAAGCAAAGTTAAAGATGTTGCAAAGATATGCTAGTGTTAAGGAGCTTATAGGAGATATGCGAAAACTATTACTGCCACAACAGAGTTTCACAGCGTTACAGATTAGATTGCAGAAATGCCGCCAGAATGATAAAACAGTGTCTGACTTTGGCAAAGAAATATCAGAAATATTTGTGGAATTGATGATTTCGCAGGCCAGTGGAAATTCAGATAATTATAATGTTTTAAGACCCTTAAACGAAAAAAATAACGATAAAAAGATTCGCTGACGGCCTACGAGATCGTCGTTTAAACACGATCGTGGGTGCTCGTAATTTTTCTACTTTGACAGAAGCCATACAGGCGGCAGTAGACGAAGAGATGTCTTCGAGTAGTACCGAGGAATTTGTGGGTATGTACCAACAATCTTATTATTCGTCTAGGAGAGGTCGTCGAGGATATAGAACTCAACAAAACTCTAGTCCCAAAGGATTCATGCAAAACGCATATGCCCATAAACAGGCGCAGGGACCGCTTCCTCCACATGCAAGCCAACAGCGAGATCAGCAGTCACAGGTACTGTCATCTTCCAACAATTACCGTGGTAATTATTATGTTAATACTTAATCGTTTCCGTGCTAGAGGTAGGCAGAACAGAACTCGTTGCTTTAGATCACAGAACAACATAAATATCTAGTTAAGCGACTATGACAATACAAATAAATGAATAGTTCTGAATAGTTATGTTGAAAATGGTATCATCGAAGTGACCTGATGATAGTGATGGAGCTGGAAGATAGGCACCGGAACTCCGTAACTTATCAATCAATTCTAGCAGTGTTTGGGCTTATTAGAATTGTCATGAGATGCACTTTGGCTATATTACTATTGAACTGATCTGATGATGATGATGATGATGATGATGGAGCTGGAAGATAGGTACCAGAACTCCGTAATTAAACAATGTATCCTACCAGTGTTTGGGCTTACTAGAAATGTCATGAGATGCAGTTTGGCTATAAAGGTACTATCGAAGTGATCTCATGATGGAGCCGGAAGGTGGAAGGAGACACGGGAACTTTATAAGAAAATGATGTATTCTAGCAGGGGTTAATTGGAATTGTCATGAGAAAAAGGTACTCTGGCTGTAAGTGTATTGCAACTAAAAAGTGTGAAATAAAAAACTGTTTATAAAAAAAAAAAATAACCGACTTCACTAAAAAAAAAAACTAAAACGATCAAAATAATTTTAATTTTGGAAGTCGGTGTTAAATAAGGAACAAACAATAACAAAAAACACCGACTTCCAAAATTAAAATTATTTTGATCGTTTTAGTCTTTTTACCGGTAGGTACGCAAGTTTTTGAGTTTTTAAAAGAATTTTCACCAAGTAAAATTGCTCAAATTAGCAATAGCAAATGTTATTCTTTTTAAGGTGGCAAATCATCCAATGACTTCCCTCTCTCTCTAAGGTGGTGCAGGGAGGGGGGGAATGTCAGACTTTTACTGACTAAAACAACAAATTTCTTTTTCAGAACGGCTCTAGCGCGCATCGGCGCTACGCTGGGCGCCTACGGTTGCTGACATCGTTTTGAAGACCACCCGGATAGTGCTCCATGGCCCCAACTCGTCGGACGGTTACCGAAGGGCAGGACGACGAGCTGACATGTTGATATTTCTATATAAACTCAAAATGTACGTTAAGGCTGTCTCTAAAAACCGTCACGACTTCCCGATATTCGGACATGGAGAAGAAGCGGTGCAACAAATTCCCCAACACATCTGTCGGTTAAGTTTGCAGAACTTTAATTTAAGCTAGTTTTAAAATGATTATCTCTACGCCCATGATAAGACTTTTGCCATATTTAAAACATGTCAGCGATTGATACAGACAGATGAAACCTAAAACATAATTTTTCTCTTCATTACCCTAAAGTTAATTGGAAAAAAATGCCCAGTGAGGTCCGTTAATCACGTGATATTTTTTAGCAACTTTTTAAACCGTTCCCTCTGGATCGCGAGGGGGTATGGGATTTGAAAAGTACGTGACAGATACGTAGTGAGGTTTCTTCACCAAAGTCACAGACTTGTTGACAACTGGCAAAACCGAGCCGGGTGGCTGGCGCGGCGACCGGAAAAACGTTACATGGGATCAGCAAGTTAAGGTCATTTGTCGTTTTTCAGTTTAGGAATCGCAAGATCAACAAAGAAAATCTATCATCCCACCTATACGTACAAAGCGTTTTGGGAGTACATTCATTATGCGTACAGCTAAGGAATGGAATTCCCTGCCGGAGTCTGTGTTTCCTGATAGCTATAACCTAGGGGTCTTTAAGTCAAGAGTGAATAAATTGCTTCGAGGCAAGCGTGCTCCATCTTCGGCCACATCATCCCTTGCCATCAGGTGAGATTGTGGTCAAACGCGAGCCTATCCATTATAAAAAAAAAAGAAATAAATGTCATATGTACTACACATAGTGATAAAACACAAAGGGAAACTGAAAGGAAGGTTTTAGTCAGTAAAAGTCTGTTACGCTTGACACGCTCAACCCAGAGCGGGAGAAGTCATGAATGACTGAATATAGGATGACATTCTACTTCAAAAAGTAAGCCCTTTTAAACCTTACGCGAATAGGTAATGGACGATCCCAAAGCGTATCCTCAGCTAACTTCAGCATTTATACGACAACATATTGGATTGTAGGCGGAATCAGAGCAGTTAAATTCCGAGTACGACGTTGCGTTAAGTGTCGTCGCTACAATCCCAGCAATCAGCATCAAGTCATGGGAGATTTACCACCAGAAAGACGAATCCATCACGTCTTTTCCAAAAATGTAGGGGTAGACTATACGGGACATGTCTATATCAAGGCTAACAAGGGTCGTGGAATAAAAACCACAAAGGGTTATGTCGCCGTATTTATTTGCATGGCAACTAAAGCCTTGCACTTAGAGTTGGTGTAGGATTTGACATCGTCATCATCATTTCTCGCTGCTCTTCGCAGAATTATAGCTCGGAGAGGAGTCCCACAGAAAATATTCAGCGATCAAGGTACCAACCTTATAACGAGGAAAATGGGAATTGAATGGCACTTTAACGCACCTCCATGGCCATCAGCAGGAGGACTATGGGAGGCAGCCATTAAAAGCCTAAAATATCATCTGAAGAGAGTTGTAGAGGAGCAGAAATTAACGTTTGAAGAGTATAGTATAATACTACATCAGTTGGAGGCATGTCTGAACTCAAGACCAATATATCCTACCGAAAATGCAGCAGATTTGAACTTCCTTACTCCCGCTCGTTTCTTGTCAAGTGGTAAAAATTTAATACTGTACGAAACAAAGAAAGATGTACGCACAAGATGGAATCTTGTGCATAAGAAATCGAAGGACTGGAACAATTTGCCTGCTGCGGTCTTCCCATCCAATTATATGTGGGTGTCTTTAAGGCTAGAGTGAAGGCTTTTGATAAACTAGTGCGCCTCACAATCAGAGATTGCATCACTGCTTACCATCAGGTGGGATCGTAGTCAAGCACTGGTTTATATCAATTAAAAAAAAATCTAACTCAAAGGACTTATCTAGATATTTGGAAACGCTAGCGAAGTAAATATATAACACAATTAAATACAAGGTCACAATGGACACGTCCTCAAGAAAATATCAAAGTCGGTAACTTGGTGTTGATGCAAGACGCCAACATACCACCAAACAAATGGGCAATGGGAAGGGTGATGCAAGTGCACCCTGGCAGAGATGGGTACGTCAGGGTAGTCACTCTACAAACAAGAAATGGCCCTATGAAATGGCCTGTCTTCAAGCTTCCTTGCTTGATTGCGAAGATCAAGAAGACCACAAACAAGTATCAACTTCAGTCCAACAGGATACAAAACCATCTCCACAAGTAAACTTAAACTAACGTAGTAGACTTACACTTTTTCTACAATATTGTAATTTACTATTCCTGATAATAACAATACATGTAACGCACAGGGTGCATACAACATAAAACAATTAGGAGGAAAACAAGGAATTTATCTTGACAAAATATCAGAAATGTATCTAAAACAAGATCATTGGAAAATAGTCGTATATTACGACATGTTACCATATTGGCACGGGTGTAATATTTAACATCTATATGAAACACCTTGAAAACTTATATTCACAAATAAAAAGCAAATGCCGTTGTGACGTTATCATATTGTTACAACTACGTCACGGATTCATGGAACTGGAGTACTACGACCGTAGTATGTTACTCAGTCAGCATTTTGAAGCGCATTCACGTAAGCGCCGAGGCCTTATCAACGAGATCGGATACGTTGCGACAAGTCTCTTTGGTGATGAAAATTTCGCCGAACAATACCAACAAGACATTACGTCAGAGAAAATCAAAAACATCTTTCCAATCTTTGGCGCAATCCAACATCTATCATTGGAGTTGAGAACAACTTCCTCAAACGTGTTGAACAAATAATGGGAAAACAGCATAAAATATTTAATCAGCACTTAATAATTCAATTCTTTATTGCGGACCCCAATTATGGACCCTGTCGGGCGCAGCATAGATAGGCAACGCAACAATATATATAGATCAAGCTATCAGCACATTGAAGAATGAGGTTGAGAAAGTAGCAATCACGGAAGACTTCATTTTATCAACTTTATTTGCAAACAACATTCTAAGCGGTTTAAAGAACATTCAAGATTTTTTGCTGGACACGATCACTACCGTCCAACATTTCAACGTTCATATCATAACACCAGTTCAACTACAAGATGAGCTAAATATTATTTCAAATCAGATGCCCAAAGATATATCATTGCATTTTCAACAGCATTGTATCAGATTTGTACAAGATCTATCAAATTATTCAAGTAAGGGCACGCATGACACAAGAATACTTCATATTTGTAATAAAAATCCCAATAGCAAACATATTATATCATATGATACCTATTCAACACCAAGAAAGTAGTCGTATGATTAGTATAGTACTATAATATCAGAGTTCACAACTATAAACATCAAAAGGGATACATATTTACCCATATCTGCAAATGAACTTCTTCAAAAATGCTTACGGTTAAATACAAATCTATGCCAACTACAACTACCTGTCTATCAGTGAGAGTCAGACAACAACTTCTGCGTCAAAAATCCAGGAGATACCAGTACAACCATAAGCGCAACTTACAAAACAACATTGACAGAATTGAATGTTTATTACATTCATGACTACGTGTTGGGGACAATGCACTCTGAAAATCATATGTGGCGATCAAAATACAACTGAAAAAGTGGCTGGAGTCAATGTTATTGTGCTCGAAAACAACTTCATAATTACTGCACACAAACAACAAACGAATGATTGACAAATTTAGCTCGATATGATTGCCGTAGAGATCGCTCCTGTCAATAACATTATCAATTTATCAGTTACACACTACGAGTACAAAGAAGATAACTATTTATCTTCACTACAAAGTATCTCCGAGCAAATGAAACAAATGAATGCAGCCTCGGAACAGGCGACCATCGCTGACCGGGTGTCAATTCACGATATACACCAGTACGTGGCCATCTACGTTGTTGGGGCAGCAGGGCTAGCCTTCTCTACGTTCGCATGCATACGCTGTGAATACGCCGCACCGTGCACCTTTGGCCTCAACCTGGGCAACCCTCCGTGCACTACCGAGCCAGCAACAGTGACCTTAATGCGACTGGTGTACCAAATCAAAGTGTACAGTGCGTGAGTGACGTGTTTCGTAGTGATCAGTGCGCGATAATAGAAACCAATAGAGCAACTTCACCTGTTACCACAAAATGTAGTTTTAAAAATATCAACTAACAATTTAGGAACATAAGTAAAAATTATTCTATCACCTTGTATCAGCAGATCATACTAACAACACCATATCAAAGCATAATCAGCATCAGTCATCTCGCGCCCGGGAGTACGTACGGTGCAACCGCACATTGCGTAAATGCTCTCTCATCATAATTGAATTGTAACCAATTAACACACATTTTACATCAACTTTGCAATATTTATATTTACATCAAGTTCACATTCGGACCGCGCGTTACATACGGATCCCTAATGGATATCGCCGACCTAGCAATTCATTCAATTGACGTCGGACACATGAAAACTGCATCGTCGACATCTGGGCCAGCCACGAGCCGCCGACGCAGCAAAACGGCATATTAGCAATAAGTTATTTCTAAGTTTTTGGTCATTTTATATTCTAGTACCGAATAGGTTTCACTAAAATTAATTGTAATTTCTTTGTTCCAAAATAAATAAGTTTAAAGTACTTTGATTTTTTTTCGAGCCTCCGCCTGCAGTCTACATAATTGGCGCAGTCGGTAGGATACTCACAGGCTAGTTCGCGTTTTGCATTAGAGTCATCTTTCTTCGATATTCGCAATTGCGGGTCGCCTGGGCGGCTATCAAGTCACGTCACGAATATCCTGAACCTACATTGGAGCTGCGGAGCCGGGTGGCGAATCCAGACATCGTTCACGAAGAAGAGCCAGAAATGAAACATATGTAAGTGCACTAGAATATTTCTCGTGTTCCTTCCTTCTACTCCTAAGTTATTTTTATGTCCAAGATTTTTCATCGCGATAGATCTTACCCCCGGGAACCTGCATCACGACAGGTGCGCCGGCATTTAGTAGATATTAGTAGAGATATAGATAGCGAATCAGATTTTAATTTGAATAGTTTATTTGAGCCCAATATGTCTTTTAATCCCGATACTATTTTCAAGGCCTTACGCCTCGTGCCCAATTTTGATGGAAACCCTAACGTTTTAACTAGATTTATTAACATATGCGATAGAAAGTTACTCAGTATGCTAACGCTGAACCGGGTAGCGAGTTAAATAATGTGTGTCTTTTAAATGGTACTTTAAATAAGATTACTGGGCCTGCTGCATCCACTATAAATTCAAATGGCATCCCCGAAACCTGGACAGGTATTAGATTAGCCCTCATTAACAACTTCTCAGACCAGCGCGACGAAACGGCTTTGTACAACGACCTCTCATTGGCTACGCAAGGTACAAAAACCTCTCAGGAATTTTATGACCAGTGTCAGACCTTGTTTAGTACGATAATGACGTATGTGACATTACACGAGACTATCCCGACGACTATTGAGGCTAAAAGAACACTCTATAGGAAGGTTACCATGCAAGCCTTTGTACGAAGACTTAAGGGGCCGGCGGAGGATGAATTTCCATACAAACGTAATACCACGCTCATTTGCAGTTGGAGCATATATCCAACATATTATGATGATATTCGGTTAAAGACAATATTTATTTAGGTTCCTACGTCGAGAATATTAGAAATATTGTTATTTTTAATACAAGAAAAGCCAAATGGCATGTTTTGCCATTTACGCTATAAAAAAGTGCGAAATACAATTTGCTTAAATTTCTTTTTGTTTTTTTTAAAAAAGAAAGACGTAGGAACCTAGATAAATATTGTCTATAACCAAATATCATCATAATATGTTGGAAATATGCTCCAACTGCAAATGAGCGTGGTATTACGTTTGTATGGAAATTCATCCTCCGCCGGCCCCTTAAGGAACCTTTGGGCTCGCGTATACGATGTATGCGTCCAGAAACTATCGAGAAAGCCCTGAAATTTGTACAGGAAGAATTAAATATAATGTATTTGCAGCAGCGTAATGACGTAGCAAAAACTCACAGTGCCCCTAAGCTAGATAGACTTCCTAACATGCCCGTAATTTACAAGCCCCTTATCATGCATGCTATGCCTTTCAACGGCGCTTCACGACCTACACTACCTAACTGGCCTGCTCCAGTAGATCTGCGTGGCCTTCAGCCTCTGCCCCAGCCTTTTAAATTCAATACGCCTAATCAATCGCATGCCGACTCAAAGGCAACAAATATTCCACCCACTACCACCAAATTATCGTCCGCAAAGTAACGTTTTCAGGTTACCACCTAAGAATAATCCTGGGGCACCTAGGAATAATTTAACATGCAACCCTTCCATATTAGCAGATGGTTGGGAATAGAAACAAACAATGAGTACAAGCTTCATGCGTTCTGTGACGCATCAGAAAAGGCATTTTCTTGCGTAGTGTACAGCAAGGTCCGCAAAAATACTACGCAGAAGCATCGAGTTGCATTGGTTGCGGCTAAAACTAAGGTCGCTCCAATCAAACAACAACAAACATGGCCTAGACTAGAATTATGCGGCGCTCAACTATTAGCTCAGTTGATTAAGAAAATTAAACATTGTCTCAATAAACCCAACATCAAAGTAACTGCATGGACGGACTCTATGATCGTACTTGGTTGGCTAAATGGCGATATCTCGCGGTGGACGGCCTACGTCGGGAACAGGGTTAAAGAAATAGCATCAATTGTACCGCCCGGGAATTAGAGGCACGTGAGATCAGAACAAAACCCTACTGACTGCGCGTCACGTGGACTACAACCCTCGCAGCTACATAACTTTCCACTGTGGTTTGACGGACTGGAATGGCTTCACAGCGAAGAGATTCCTGAACCGATTCCGGAAATATATACAGCACCAGAAATCGAGGTGAAAAAGGTGCATGCCGTGACGTCAAAAGCCATTGAAAACCAACACAGTAACTTTATTACACAACTCCTTATCAAAAACAGCTGCATAATGACAACAACACGGGTCATCGCTTGGGTGTCGCGTTTCATCACAAACACGTCACGAAACAAACGTCACGGGGAAGGCAAGACCGTGACCGTGAATCATAACGTAAACAACAAAAACTGCAACTTGACAGTCGATGAAATTCGACGCGCTCATAACATTATAATAAAACACGTACAGAGCGAACATTTCGAACAAGAAATCAAGGACATACAATCAAAAGAAAAATTATGTAACACCAGTGGAATTCTAAAACTTAACCCTTACCTCGATGAGAATAGCGCGTTGGAGGGAGGTTAAGTTACTCAAACTTGAATGAAGAAACAAAACACCCTATCATCATACCAAAAAACAGCAGATTGACTCACTTATTAATTGATCGAGCCCATGCCAGAACGCTGCATGGTGGAGCGAGATTAACGTTGGCTACATTGAGACAAGAAAACTGGATTATAGGAGGAAGCAGTACCATCAAAAAACATCTGCAAAACTGCGTGAAGTGTTGCCGCTTCAAACCATCGAAACAATACCAACTAATGGCTGATTTACCAAGTGAGAGGATAACACAATCACCACCTTTCTACCACACAGGGGTGGACTTCACAGGATTCGTTAACGTCAAACTAAATAAAGGCCGAGGCGTCAAGACAAGTAAAGGTTACATAGTTGTATTTGTGTGCATGACTACAAAAGCCTGTTCATTTAGAGCTTGCATCTGATTTGTCATCAGAAACATTTTTACTTGCTCTAAATCGCATGATTGGGCGGCGAGGCTGCCCGAAACATATTTACTCCGATAACGGAACAAACTTTGTTGGAGCCGAAAGGGAATTAGCCAAACAACTTCACATCGAGCACACATTCGATAACGACTACTTATCAAGAAAGTATTCAGAAATGGGAATAGAATGGCATTTCAACGCTCCAAGCTGGCCAACTGCTGGAGGACTTTGGGAGGCAGCGGTCAAGTCTATGAAATACCACCTAAAACGCATTTTAGGAGAGCAAAGATTAACGTACGAGGAGTTCTTAACACTGCTGACACAGATTGAAGCCTGCATGAATTCTAGACTCTCTGCCCTTTAACAGAAGACGTAGAAGACATAGACTGCCTCACTCCATCACATTTCCTGATTGGCCGACCAGCAACATTCCTACCACACGAAAACATCAGCGAGAAAAACATCAACATTCGACGAAGATGGCAGTTAACAACAAAAATGCATCAAGGGTTCTGGAAAAGGTGGTCTTCCGAATACTTACAGCAACTTCAACTCAGAAGCAAATGGTTGCACTAAACTGAAAATATAAAAATAGGGGATATTGTCCTAATCAAGGAAGACAACCTTGCACCTGCGAAATGGGCTCTTGGCAGAGTGTAGGCGCGCACCCAGGAAGAGACAACCTAACCAGAGTTGTAACTATGAAAACCAAAACAGGACTACTAACAAGACCAATAACAAAACTAATCAAACTCCCGATACCAGAAGCAGACATAAAAATTGCAGACACCACCTCTACAAAAATACCAAATAAAGTAGAAGAAACCACTGCAAAAAACAACACAAACAAAAAACGATTTAAAACAAACAAAATGAGCTCCAGCCTGCTATGCATGTTAGTAACATTACTCCATCCTACAAAACAACACAGTGACGCCATAATCGTGACGCCATTTGAACCACACAAGGCAATCTATTTCGACAGAATCGGCAACTTACAAAGCGTACATGATGACTGGAAAATAGTTACCTATTATAACATGACGTCATATTGGCAAGGTATGGAAAACATTTATTATTTATTATTATTTATTTATTATAATCTTTATTGTACACCAAATAAACAAAAATACAGGACAAACATTTAAAAGAATAAGTGCACAATGGGCGGTCTTATCGCACAGGGCGATCTCTTACAGACAACCTTTGGATGGACTGAGAGAAAGGAGATAGATTAAGGGTTGTCAGTGTACAAACATCAGATATAATACTAACAAGATACATTAACACAAATACATACATACAATACTAAAAAAAAAAAATATACTAATAAATATCAAATATATAGTTGAATCAGGAGAAGAAAAATATATCAAAGAGAAAGGTAATGCTCCTTCACCATCTTTCATTCATTTCATTTTCTTTCTTTTTTTTAAAGTCGTAAAACACCTGGAGGAAAGATGCGAGCAATTCAGTTATCAGACTATGTACAAGACCATTACAACAGAATTCAAACAAGAACTCAACGAACTCGACCATAACAACTACATGCTGGAAACATCAACATCATGGACAGATACGAGGGCGGGTCCCCCGAGGGCTCATTAATGGAGTAGGATATCTAGCCAATAGCCTGTTCGGCGTACTCGACGAAAGATTCGCATCACAGTATAAATAGGACATAGAAACACTACACAACGACAGAGATCATTTATTGAACCTTATTAAGAAACAAACATCAATTATTGAAGCGCAAAACAACATTTTAAAGAGAAATGAAGAAGCGATGAATATTCAGTTCAATCTCATATCCAAACATCTTAACATCACAGAACTACCTACAGAGACTAGGTAAATCAGTTCAAGAAAACGAAGACTTGAACTATTTCAACATCATGGCTATAATGACATCTATAATAACTTCGAAATTACGCCCTTATTCAACATCTGTTCCTAGACACAGCTATCAACATTCAGTCATGTGGACACTAGACTTTTACCACAAAGTCAGCTCAACACCTTTCCATTCCTGTCGATAACATGCAAACTCAACTAGCAGATATTTACAAGCTATTAGAAGTAAAATCGAGACTAATGGACAACAAACAAATATTATTTCATTATAGAAATTACATTGCCACTGACAGGTGACACTCAATTCGCCTTATACCAACCAGTTCCGATTCCAATGATAACAAATGGCAATGATTCACTCATAATGAAAACGAGCACAAAATATGTTGCAATTAATATCAGGAAAGAGACCTACATGCAGCTTACAGGCAGTGACCTGGAAAACTGTATAAAAATTGAACCAAGCACATATATTTGCTCACTAAACACACCAACGCGTAATATGAGGAGTCATCAAATTCCATGCGAAATCGGCGCGATAACAAACATCACACTCTCAAAATGCATCTACGCATCGAAGACCTGCAACAACAAATGGACACCATTACGAACACCTAATACTTGGCTTTAATTATATCTGCTGCGAGGATTGTCAGTTACAAATCTATTGCAAAGGCCAGAGTATGACATCCATGGCAATACATTCTACAGGAATACTAGAAGCCAAGGAACGATGTATATTGCGGAACAATGAAGACACATACTACACGCAAGTTTCTTACACAAACAACATTTACATCAACCCTGAAATACCACTGATAAATTTAGAAGATATCAATAATTAAACTTCCGTTCAACCTATAAATTTATCGTCGGGGCAACAAAATATAAAATTCATCAAAAACAACTATGAACAAATTCACAACTCGCTGAAGGAATTAAAGGAAGAAACGAAACTTGCGGAAATGTCACAACATGACATTCATCAATACATCGTTTCCTACACTGCGTTGGGACTTCTGGTGTTGGCAGTAGTTGCGGCGGGAGGAGCATACGTGTACTGCAAACTCGGCGGCAGCAGTGCCATCACAGGCGTGTCCGCCAGATTACCGCCACCGAAACCACAGAGGGCCACATCACGGAGTTTGCAAACGTCCACGGAAGACGTAGAAATGACCACTACAAGGAACACTACCTACACAACACCTCATGCGTTTAACATTTAGCTAGCACTTGTTTTTACTTTTACACTACTTAGTTATTATTTTACATTTTTTACATTTATATAACATTAGTTAGTTAATTATTTCCCGCCAAGATGTACGGTCAGCATTGCACATTGGACTCGGACCTAGTTAGTAATTACTGCAAATCGGGTAAAAGTAGGTTTGCTGTATCGTCACTTAGACAAGTGCGTCAGTAGTACGTTTGGCACCGAACTCTCATAACATTTTAACATCTTATTACCATTTAAACTAGAGAACATTTATTAGTCTTTTTAAGTAACATTTATTTTAACATTTTTTAAGTAACATTAGATTAGTGAAGTGTTTTATTAAACATTATTCATAGAACATTAACATCTTTTCATTTATAATATTCAGCATTATATGTAAAGGTTTCTGCCCTTACACCATAGTTTCCATAGACTTACGATCTATACAGATATCTATCGTACCCAATAAAAAAACAGCTTGCCCTTATACCTCCGACTCCCTATATAGCAACTAACGAGAAAGCATTCGTGTACATAGAGGCTGAATGCCCGAAGTACAGTAACATACATCTCTGTGAAAAGAAGACGAGTCACCAAATTAGGACAAAACCAGATTGTATCCAGAAACTTATCACCAACCAGGATCCAGAAGACACCTGCCACTTCGTCAAGATTTCACTTTCCAAAGAAGCACTGGAGAAACTGGATGACCAGCATTACGTACTGTCACTACCTCAATTAGCTAAAGTACAATTAGCATGTGGAAGAAAAGACTTCAACACTCTACAAGGCAGCTACCTCGTCACCATTCCGGTGGACTGCTACCTCAAACATCAGAATTCACCATCATCAACGACAACAACGAGATTGAAGGCCAGCCGCTTAAGTTATCAAAGATCCCATAAACGAGATAAATCAGACCAACATTCCCACTCATCATCATTGGCTTCAATTCAGTCAAATTAGAAGAGCTTCACAGCATCCAGAGAAAAGCAATGATGGAAAGTCCTCTGAAGATTGACAATACTCACTCGGTTGTTCTATACCATACAACCATACCATTCTACATCTTCGCAAGATGCGTACTCGCACTTATCATCTTAGCGATAAGCCGCAGATATAGATGCTGGAATCTCAGAGCGGACAGCAAAGAAAAACCACAAACTGTTAAGATACATACGTACGAAGAGGTAACCAGGGACTCCAAGAAACGAGATGAACCTCTAGCAACATTTTCTCTCAACATGATCAAATAGTTGCTGATCTTCGGAGGGAGGTGTTACATACGGATCCCTAATGGATATCGCCGACCTAGCATTTCATTCGATTGACGTCGGACAGATGAAAACTGCATCGTCGACACCTGGGCCAGCCACGAGCCGCCGACGCAGCAAAACGGCATATTCGCAATAAGTTATTTTTAATAAGTTGAATAAATAAATAAATAAAATTAAATAAGTTTTTGGTCATTCCATTTTCTAGCATCGAATAGGTTTCACTAAAATTAATTGTAATTTCTTTGTTCTAAAATAAATTAGTTTAAACTTACATTGGTTTTTTTTCGAGCCTCCGCCTGCAGTCTACGTAATTCGCGTCATAACAATACCTCATTTATCATTAGTTAAGGTCGTGGATTTAATACTCGTATCAAGTGAATTACATAGTTTTACTTTTAGCGTTCAATATTCCTATCAATCAAAATCAATCAGCAAAAGACGTACGGTAACAAAACGTACATGTAAGTATTTTTAAAAGTAGATAAAGTAAAAAAGTCCCTAACATTAGTATTTTGTTTTAAGAGCCATTTATAAGATATTAGAAAGATCTGAAAAAGTGTTTAAATTACAATTAGAAGATAAAATAATATCAATTTCAATTGACAGATTAAAACCCGCTTACATATTGAAAGAAAGCGAATCTGCACAAGCGAATTAAGATAAGAAAACGACGCGTAGTGGTAGAATTAGCAAGACCCCTGTGAGATTCTTGTAAAAGTAAAAACGTAAAATTATCCATTCTTTAATTAGTAATAAAATGTAACTATTAAATGTAACATAAATAATAAGTGACCATTGGTAATGTACATATCTAGTCTATGAAATATGAACTAGACGTATTAATAGTACGTAGATAATAATGTGATCGGTAGCATCTTTTGCTGAGCCAACGGAAAAACGTAGAGATCGAAGCATTCTCTTTATTTTGCGAAAGCATCATTATAACATGTGCGGTGTGCAGAGCAGCGAACTTGAATCAAATATAATTTTGTTCAAAAGTCTATTATTAGAAAAATACTTTTTCAGAACTTGCTCAGTTCGATACTATCTTATAGCCAAATGCATCTCATGATGATTCTAATAAGCCCAAAAATGGCTAGGATACATTGATTAATTACGTAGTTCCGGTGCCTATCTTCCAGCTCCATCATCATTACCATACCATTTTCAACATAGCTATTCAGAACCATTCATTTATTTGTATTGTCATAGTCGCTTAACAATTTTATGGGATATCTGTGTGAGTATGAAGTTCCACTTCATCAAATGACACTTTTTGACTGTGAGTGCTAAGTCCTCGATGAAAATACCAAAATTACTACATGATTACCTATAATATTTGAGAAATACGCCCCGATAATAATTGGTCTCGCAATAGTCATTGGCGTCTATATCATATACAGTATGCTTAAGAAATGTAAGCAAGGAGCTCAGAAAATATTACGGAAAGAGATGACAGTTTGGCAAAGCAACGTGAATATACCAATGGTTGAACAAATGACGCAACAACAACATGCTGTATGGTCTTTAGTGATGTGTGTAAAAATAATAAACAACATTACTATAAAAAGGCATTATGTCTAAAATCATATCTGTACTAAATTCATAAAAAGTGTTCAGCAATATATGTGTACACCATAAATCTAATAACCAGAGATGTACGATACAAGGTATTAAACTTAATGTATAATCTATTGATCCAATAAAAAAAACATGCTGTTAATGTACTAGTAATGCAATACTTGGCGACAGTTGATATTATAAACATTGTTAAGGTAGGATAATGCATTAATTGTACTAGTAATATTAGCTAAAGTTATAAATAGAATTAAACACTTGTAATGTTCAAAACAAAAAAGGGGGAATACTGTGGGGGTGCAGAGATCAAACTCAGTTCAGTTGGCATTCGAACCTCGTGCGTTTCATTTCTCTCTGTACACACGATACCCTACATAGACTTTGAGCTCTGACTATGTTTCGGTGGTTTTTCTCAGAGTACTTGGTCAGCTAAAAAATACCGGCCTCATTTAATTTAAATAAACGAAGAATTAACGCGTATAAGTGTTATTTGTAAAACAAACACCATTTATAAATAAATTGTCGAAGTAAATTGGTTACGATTCACAACAATTTAGCCGTTAGACCCAAAATGAATAACAAACTCGTACTTACCCCACTTGAAAGAATGCACCAGCCCGACGAGCAGTGCAAGCAGCGTCAACACACGCGTGCAGTCCATCTTCTCTTCACACAAACTCGTTTCTGCAGATGAGACGTTCACTCTCGGCGACCACTCGGATAATACTGCTCTGCTTATCACTAGTTTCGTACAAAAATAGATATTACTGTATTTTTTAGAGTTCCGTAGCCAAATAGCAAAAAATGGAACCCTTATGGATTCGTCATGTCTGTGTCTGTCTGTCTGCCTGTCCGTCCGTATGTCACAGCCACCTTTTCCCGAAACTATAAGAACTATACTGTTGAAACATGGTAAGTAGATGTAGGTATTCTATGAACCGCATTAAAATTTTCACAAAAAAAATAGAAAAAAAAAACACAAGAAATTTTGGGGGTTCCTCATACTTAGAACTGAAACTCAAAATTTGTTTTTCTTCAAACCTGCACGTGAGGGTATCTATGGATAGGTCTTTAAAACTTATATTGAGGTTTCATCATTTTTTTCTAAACTAAATAGTTTGCCCCTGTAACTTTTAAAATAAGAGAATGATAAAACTAAAAAATATATATATATATACATGATGTACATTACCAAGCAAACCTCCACCGAAAATTGGTTTGAACGAGATCTAGTAAATATTTTTTTTAATACGTCATAAATCGTAAACCGCAATTTACCTTTCATTCAATCAAATCAAACATAAAAAAAAAAACATAAACATAAACGTTATGTATAAACCGTGAACCTTTATTATAGGTAAATTTGTACGGAACCGCGAGTTCGACTCGCACTTGGTCGGTTTTTTAGCAATGTGTGTTATCAATCATTTACTTCCCGTGTCCTTGGTGTCGCCCAGGCTCGTGTATGTAGCAGACTTGGGAATTGATTTAATTATCTGAATAAGTAGTAGATACTAAGTTTCGTTTCGGTCTATTTTTAAAAGTGGCATGTGTCCACTACGACATGTTCTAGCCGTGTGCTAGGTTTCATCCAAATCTTTTCTGCCGTTAAGTCATGAAGATGCTAGCGTTAGTGTAGCGTGTTGATAGCGTAGTGTCAGAGTGCAATCAACAACTCTGTTTCTCTCGTTTACACTTTAAGTTATTGTAAGTTTAACTTTCAAAGTTTAAGGCCCTTGCTCCCAATTGGTGCCATAAAACATTGACTCTCTGAAGCCTACTCTCCGGTAATGGCTCGGTTATAACATTATCAACATTGTGTTTTTTTTCCGTTTGATTCATACTTTTCCCAAAAAAAAATAACGACATGATATTTTTTCACTGGTTTCCCTTCTCCTTTCAAACGGCTTTGATTTTTAGAAATATATTTACCCACAAAATAGCATAATTATTAATAATGTTGATCAATCAATATTTTGCAAAAATAAATGATTTTAAAGGTCAGCAGGGCTCTATGCAGGCACAGGCGGCAGTACAAGTGTGTGTATTTAACTCCGGCCGGATGTTCAAGGGACTATACCCCTTAACTACTCGACCATCAACACCATGTCGCGAATAGTGTTGACAGCAGTAAGGTGATTGCGCGAGAGAAGTACCTAAATCAAAAGAGTTCCCGCGGCTACGGAGTGCAAAGGACAATTGAAGGAGCACAGGCGGGTTAAGTCAGTAAAGTCTGCCGCTCCCTCTCACTTCACCTAGAGAAGGGGAGGTTATTTATCAATTTCCTGCCGCAAGAAAAGGTTTTAAACCTCCAAATGAAAAAACGGAATTCTTAGTCACTCATAAGCCTGTCTGTCTGTCCGTCTGTCACAGCCAATAGCCTCCGAATTCATCGGATTGATTCAGTTATATAGTACAGATATCTGTGACCCAAATATGGACATGTAACTTAAATGAAATAAAATCAATCTAGGAGTGGCTTATATGATACGTACCTACCCATAAGTATTCTGTTTTTACAATTTTGTTATCAACTTGTTTATTTTGTTATGTATACGATTAGAATTTAGTAGGTAGTGACCTTCTGATACTATGGATATGGTCTGAGCTGGAAGGTAATCGAAGGATCTCCTCAAACAAACTTGTGCACGGCATAGACAGAGTTAAGATCGCCCTACCCGTGATACTTTCCATATACTTTCTACAACCCGTTCTGGATTATATTACTATTTTACTGACTAAAAACCTACTCCTGTTCCTTCTTCACCTTTGTTCCAGGACCTCGGGGATCTCTTTCGTATCACCCCCAAGTGTCGAACCATACTGAGACCAGTAGGCTTCGACCCTGCTGGGCCCCTACGGTTGCTGACAACTCCTTCAGACGCGCGTGGAAGACTACGCACCGTCGACGAATTGAGCTCGGTCCGAACGGTTACCGGATGGTTGGACGGCGAGCTACCTATTGTTCGACGTCCGCAAGCCCGCGTCTACGGCGGCCGGAAATCGAGATCGGAATCCCGGCCGGGGCGCGAGGCCCACTGTCTCGCGCGTGCGGCCGCTTCTTTTGCTAGCATTACTGCTTCGTAGAAGAAGGCGACCGCCTGCAATTCCTCCTCGCTCCGGACCATGGCCTGTGTCAAGGCCCGTCGCGCGCAAAGCAATCTTAACGTCTACCACAATGATTCTATTCACGTCGTGTTTTTATTCATTGCGATGTATATTTCGTCAGGCGTTTACATATTTTAGTTTTTGTAGTCCCTACGTAGTTTTTTTTTAATTGTAAATTTTACTTTTGTACGGAATACTGTCACTTACTGGTCCAGTATATATTTTTATTTTTCTTTCCTTATGTTAACCTAATCAAAATCTCAATCAAACACTATTGACTCCTCCATTTACATCTTTTAGTAGATAGCTGTTAACCACAACAAATTCGTTGATTAATGTCATTTTTTTTTCAATCGCATTTTATTTGCGGGTTTTTATTTTAAACAGATTATGTCACCCCGATGATTTAATACAAATATTTTAAAACATATTTACTAGTCTACCCGCAACCTTATATCCTTAATAATACGATAAAATATTCTAGCTTCTGTTAAAAGTGAGGCTAGAACTCTATTTTGACAAAACAGCTTTGGACCCCAACACGCACACACTCTGACAGGATATGATGCACCTCTTCTACAGTGCCACAGAGAAAATAATTGGGAAAATCGACTTTGAGCATCATAAATCCAAAGCTGTTGAGTGGGTTGTGGCCGAATCGGGGTCCTCCTGTCTATTCAATTCATTCCAATTCGCTGAATCAGAGCATCCGTGGAAGAGATGGCTGAGTCATCTTAGTGACAAATGCTTTTCGTTAAAGACCTTTTATCAAAATATTCTGGCCACGATTTGATACATCGTTCTCTAACCAAAGGTAAAAGATGTTCCGGCGCTAGTGAAGGAGGTAAACAATTTTGGTATTAATTAGCAAACGCCTATCAAAATTATGTCGGCAATGATTTGTACAATTTCTGGAGTAGGCGCTTGTAGCTGCGCTGAGACATCTTCCCGGCCGTTGAAAGACTGACCCTTTCAACCCTTGAGTTCATCCGCTGTTGGTAACGGGCAGAGCCGTACCAAGGACTGGCGTACACAACCCTTAGTACTGTTGACATCCGTGACTCTTGGTATTTTGTCCGGTCCGTAGATGAGACGCACCACGTGTCCGAGTCTATATTGCAGCGGGGAGGAATTGTCGTCTGCTAGCAGCACTATATTATTATCTCCGACGTTCAATTTGGATGTATCAATGGACCACTTAGTTCTTTGCTGTAATTCTGACAGATATTCTTTGCTACCAGAAGTGCTGCCGTATTCTTTCCAGATGCTCGTAGCGCTTGAGACGGTCTTGGCTGATGTCATCCAGGGTTGGAGCTAGCAGTGCAGTCAAGGGCCTCCCGATGACAAAGTGTCCTGGGGAAAGTGGAAGGAGATCGTCTGGACTGGAGGACACAGGGCACAAGAGACGGCTGTTTAAAACTGCGTCCACCTGTGCAAACAAAGTTGATGTTTCTTCGTAGGTCAAGTGGCTATTGCCAATAACATGTTTTATATGGTGCTTGGCCGGTTTTACCCCGGCCTCCCATATGCCACTTATATGAGGAGAGTAAGCAGGAATGAATTTGAAAGTTATAGTTTTTTGGGGATAGTAGGAGGTGGAAGTTATGATCTTGACTCCAAAACTGAATGTGTACCTATATTTTAACCTTGCACCTCCTTTTATACTAATGTACAATGTTACGGGCTACCTAAGAATTTAACCAATACGAAATGCTAACTCTTAACCAATAATAGTGTACCGAATGTCCCGCTAAAGCTAACTAACCGTCAGTCACTTTCACTTTGTTCGTATGCGTTACGCTATAACTATTGTATTAAATACTGTACTGTTCCCTTTCCCGGCGCCAAAACTATTGTCCAATCGCTGCTCTGGACATATGTCTCGTGTACGCCCACTAGAAAGACGACGCGCGCGCATGCCAATCGTAACGCAGTAACTGTTTTACATGCGTCCCGCAGATAAAGTCTACACCATTTAGCTACCCAATCAACAAGCAAACTTATCGATCAACCAGTTGAAGCCTGCTGATACGTCGTCACAGAAGATTCCCGTAGTTTATCACCAACCATATCAAATACCATTATCTACACCTCACCATCAGCCAAGATTACCACACCTGTTTGCTTTAGAAATTTGTTCTTTAGCTGCGGCCACAAAATTTGTTGTATTATCGCTGAATATTTCCGCAAGTTTTCCATGACAAGCAATGAATCTGCTGGGGGTCATTATAAACGCATCTTTCGTCAAATCACTGACAGCCTCAAGGTGAATGCATTTATAATGCGGGCAAATGAATATGCATTTATAACCTTTTATAACGCGGCTTCCACGGCCTTTACGATTGTCAATAAAAAAATGTGCCAGCGAAGTCTAAACCAACAAATAGAAAGGGATAACCTGGATTTACCGGCTGACAAGGCAATTCACTCATTCTAAGGCATTAAGTTAATTTAGTTTTCGAATAATTGGGTGTATAGCTAAGCTAAAGATCACTGGCCCGAGAGGGTCACCTTGTTGACAGCCAACAGCGGATTCCAAAACGTTGTCCCGAAACAGTAATTTCGATGGTTGTCTATAACACTGCCAGAGAAAACTAAAAATTTGAGGTATTTCTTAGTATTATTCAAATGTTACTTTTTGTGTAGATTTCAAATGTGTATAAACTCTTTCCACAAAAATGCTGGGAAGCCTCTTTATTGAGCCTTTATTCTTTGATGAAATTTTTTTCACTATACAAGTGCCTTTCGTATAGTGTACAGTAGCTTGGACATTTCTTTTGAGGCGTCGTTTGTCTTCATAATCATCCGTACCGTACCATATATTTCACGTTAAATAAGTTTTACCGGACATATTTATACAAAAATAAATGAAATATGGTTTTACTCGACACTCTACACAACACTTTCACTCTTCAATATCCTAGTGAGTTACTTTACTACTGTAGAAACGGTTTGTTTCGATAGCGCCTGTCTTTATTACTCATGGAACCGATTTTCTATGGGAAACTACTAAAAACTTTAGTCGCTAGCGAGTTCCTATTTGATACGTTTTGTACTTGATGACTCTTACTAGCTGTTTTGGTTCTGCAAGTGACCGCTAGAGGCGTTGCCAAATTTAGAAGTATGCTTCCAAAATGGTCCCCTAGAAAAATTGTTCCTTATATTTTTTAATCTTAAAATGAGGGGTCTTAATAATTTCAACGAGTAACATGCCGCTCGTGTGTTTGAGCTCTAAGACCGACAACATTGCGATTGTATCGCTCTACAAACTCCCCGTGACCGCTGCCTTAGAGACAACAAACAGTTACAATGTGTGTTTATTTTATGATTCCATAAAACACGTTAGTATTTTAATATTAAAACGGGAGTGTGCACTTGTTTTCTGTTGTTTGGAATATTCGGTAGTTATTTTTGCGTTAGTTTCAAGCTCTGTTTTGACCATGTTTTCTCTACGGACTTGAAAATTTCCTTTCCCCTCCAGAACATTTGGGTTTGCGGACGGCTAGCAATGGGTAGCAATGGGTCGGACCGAGCCCAAGCTATTGACAGCACGTACTGTTCCACTTGCGCCTCAAGGAGATGTCAGCAAAACTGCAGGGGCGCAGGAGCCATGGGTTCGCTTCTGAGATGAAAACCCGTGGTCGTGGAATGCAAAGCAGAGAAGGAACATAGGAGTGCGTTTTAGTTGGTAAAAGTCTGACACGCTCTCCCACTCTGCTTTGGAGCGGGAAAAGTCATTGGATGATTTCCCACCTAAAAAAAAAGCCCAATACATTAACTTTTTGCTCGCAGTTGTAGTCTTATAGAGCAACTAAAAATAGAATTACTACCTAACTAGCCTTCACGCTAGATATGGAATATGCCTTCACGCTAGAGATAGCAACTAAAAACAGAATTACTACCTAACTAGCCTTCACGCTAGATATGGAATATGCCTTCACACTAGATATAGCAACTAAAAACAGAATTGTTACCTAACTAGTCTTCACGCTAGATATAGCAACTTAAAACAGAATTACTACCTAACTAGGCTTCACGCTAGATATGGAATATCACGCTAGATATGAGCACCTCCGGCATAGAAAACACACAACAAGTATTTGGAAACTAACTCGTGTACAATATTCAATTGTAAATGAAATTATAAAAAAGTTTTTTTGTTTTAAAAATACACTGCAATATGTTTGTTGTCATAAGTAAGAAGTCATTAACCCCCGACGAAAAAGAGGAGTGTTATAAGTTTGAGGTGTCTATGTGTCTGTGTGTGGCATCGTAGCGCTGATTTTGATGCAGTTTTTTTTATTTGAAAGCTGAACGTCAGCTTCGAGATCGAGATGTTTCTTAGATACAATTTATGAAGATCTGTTCAGGTGTCATCAACTCGTTTGTTAGGTGCAGTATAGATCTTAAACACATAATAAGTATTTACTTTATATTCAAACATATGTGTAACGTCTTAATATTAGAAATATTCATGAGTCATGAACATGCTCGAGCCATTGAGCTGGTCTGATGATGGAGCCCGATGGTAAGTAACCCTGGATTGCCTATTAGTAAATCCATCTAGATTTGGCTCATTTAGATTCGTCTTAACCTGGTTCTATAAATTTCTCATGATGACGCAGACTTGATGGTAGAACTGGGATGTGGCTGATAGAACCCTGGAATGCCTACTAGTAAATTCACCGAGTTTGGGCTCATTAGATTCGTCTTGATCGGTTCTATAAATTTCTCATTATGACGAGGACCTGATGATAGAACTGGAAGGTAGTTGATGAAACCCTGGAATGCTTACCAGTAAACCCATCGAGATTGGGCTCATTAGATTCGTCTTAACCAGTTCTATACATTTCTCATTATGACGAGGACCTGATGATAGAACAGGTAGGTAGTTGATGAAACCCTGGAATGCTTACCAGTAAACCCATCGAGATTGGACTCATTAGATTCGTCTTAACCAGTTCTATACATTTCTCACTATGACGGGGACCTGATGATAGAACTGTAAGGTAGTTGATGAAACCCTGGAATGCTTACCAGTAATGCCATCGAGATTGGGTTCATTAGATTCATCCTAACCAGTTCGATACATTTCCCATGATGACGAGGACCCGATGCTAGAACTGGGATGTGGCTGATGAAATCCTGGAATGCTTACTAGTAAAACTATCGAGTATGGGCTCATTAGATTCGTCTTAACCAGTTCTATACCTACATTTTTCATGATGACGAGGACCTGATGCTAGAACTGAGAGATGGCTGATGGACCCCTGGAAAGCGTACTAGAAAACCCATCGCGTTCAGGCTCGTTATTATAGATTCGCCTTTTTTTCCAGTTCTTTTACATTTTATAAATATCATAATATTGTAACGGGGGCGGGGGGGCTAATAAAAGGCTTTATATTGAACTTTACGAATTATATTGTTAGGAGCCTTTGAATTATGTTATTATACAAAAAAAAAAAAAAATTTTTCTTGTTGACAACTGTCTTATTTTATATTCCAATCTATTTTTTTAATAACCATAAACCTTAAAAGGTCCATTACAATACAGTTTTTACAGCAACTAATATGTGACCTTCATAGTCGTCACAATATCTATAAAATATGAAAGAACTGGTTAGAAAAGAACCGGAACTCGGGGGTTATTTAATTTTTTTAATTTTGCTATTATTTTATTTTATTTTAATAATATTAAACAACACCCGAAATGTTTTATGTATTTGCTCTGATGTGTTAGTTAGTAATCTACAACATACTAATATGCAGTTTCATGAATTCATCGTATGTAAGAAACTATCACTTTTTTTATTATGGCAATTACTGACGGAAACAAAAACTTGGAACTTGTCTTAAAGCGCCCACTGTGGGCAGTTTTACGGATTTCATTCAAGAAACCGTTGACATACTTAACATTTGCGAAGACACCGCATTCAAAGAGTTTTTCTTAATTCTAGACAAAGAAATCAGAAAATATCACTACAAAGGATGCAAAGTTTCTGAACCGATGGAAAATCATCACACAAAGAGTTTTCTAACGCGGGCAATAGAAACGATCAGAAGGTAACCTGTTGCTTTTACAAAAGCAAAAATTAATGCAGTGGCGGACATGTTGACAGATGAATCATACGATAATAGTGTTAAAGCATTACTGGATTTTATTAACTCTTTGTATACTAATTCTAAAAAGAAGTTACGCAGAGTTTAAGTAACCTAAACCATTATAGGAAGACGAAACCTACGACTCACAATGACTTAATGCAGGTCATACGAAATGGCGTCCAAAATACTTTATTCAATCATTACACTGAACTTGACACACACACGAGAAGAGAATTAAATGAAAGAATAGAAAGGTTTTGGGAAAAAATTAAAAGTGGTCCCGCTCTCGACGCTGAATTAATCGATATTGATGCAGATCCAATCCGAGGACCAGTTAAACAAAATTTTGACATCTCTCAAAATGTAATGAATGAATACAGGTTAAACTTTAAAAAAGATTCACAAACTAATTTTAAAAACAAGAGTGAAAGAATTATTAGAAAAAGACTTATGACGAACGCTTACGAAATAAAAATATCGAAGAATATGTGAAACGTTTCGAATCTGGGGAACAAACAACAGATTACAGTAAAGAACTGTCATCACGACAGTCATTTGACAGCAGCTCAAACTCCATCAAACTCTCTCAGGAACGACATGTAGAGTACAACACACAGCGATATGTGACTCTGTACACAGAAGAAATATCTTACAAAGCAAGAACTACAGATAAAACTGAAATCACAGGATGGCATAAGTCTCAGAGGCAACCAGCGACCACACCGAGATACAATTTAAAAAATGTATTGTCAGACAAGACAAACGCAGTTGAAATACTGAGAATGAATCATGATATGGATGATGCAAAACAAGATATTATTCCTGATTTGCACCACGACACAGAGAGTGGCCTGATGCTAGAATCAAAACACAAACTGAAGGCGAGACCATTCTCCGACCAGCTATGGGGGCAAATTAAACCAGACCAGACCAGGTCTAAGAGCAGACATAAGAACGCGCAGATCTACAGCCAGTACGACGCAGTTATTGATGTTCAGTTAGCTAATACGGACTTGTTGGACTCTTTGAGAATGTTTGCACCAGTGGGCATTGGAAGTCGGGAGTCGGAAAAGTAAGACTTTTATTGATTCATTATATTATTAAAAATTCAGTACTAAAACATGATCAATGTGATTCGACAGCACAGTTAGCGTAGTGGTTGAACGATTAGCTTTTTTATTATTGATAGGCTCGCGTTTAACCATCATTTTATCTGATGGTAAGCGATGATGTGGCTGACGATGGAGCGCGCTTGCGTAAAAGTAACATATTCATTCTTGACTTAAAGAGCCCAACACTGCGCTGTATATCGTAGATTCTGTTCCCATTTGAAATAAATATGTTTGTATGGCCTACAGATAGTTGTTCTAGGTCTGGGTAGCTTTCTTGGTTAAGTATTGTCTTTAATAGTAATAATATTATCATAAGATGATCAGCATTACTAATGACATCAATCGTCGTATTGTCAGTCCTGTCGTGGCCATGTCCTTTTCTGGTAGACATCAATCAATCAATCAATCAATCAAAAATATTTTATTTCACATAGGCCTACATGGGCACTTATAAAACGTCAGAAGCTAGTGCACGATTCCAAATTGGTCGTTTCCTATGGAGAAGAACCGGCAAGAAACACCATGGTTACTCTTTTAAAAAGTGGTTATTTTTACAATATTGATAGATATTATGTAAGAACAGTGTCATCTTCCCACGACACGTTCTTCATTTCTTAATTTATTAGATATTTTAGGAAGAAACATTAAACATTGCACATCAGTTCCAGATATAACCAATCTTTGCATCAGAGGTCTGCTGGTATGAGGCGAGCTAAAACAGAGAAAAAACCTCAAAACCCGACTATTCCTACAAAATCTTCTTCTCGATACTCGCTACGTTACGAGTCTTACTATAAAGAACCAGTTAATGAGTCAAGAAGTATATTCCCGCCCTCAGCCAACATTGGACCAGCTGAGCAATATATGGAGGACAAAAACTCAAAAAATAGGTAGGTATTCAGCAAGACGTTCCGGCAACGATACTAAAGCTTTTGACGATTATATTATTAAAAGAATCAGCGCTCTAGAAAACGAATTGAAAGATTTGAAGCAAATGCGTGATATAAGAAGTAAAGCATACAAGAATAATACTAATGTGGCTATTACAAAAAGTTATGCAACTAACATTGAAACTACAGTAAATGATAACACATATTTTAAACCAAACACGATCAGTAGCGATGCAACCAATGCAACAGTTATTGAAGACACAACTGCATCTCAAGTTACAAACAGCGTTATGGATATCACTGACACTAAAGATCTAAACAAAGAAGTGACTACTGATACAGTGACAGCTACTGATAGTAAAGTTGAAGACATTATTAACGTCATGATATCTGTAAGTGATGTCACTGCTCCCTCTCGTGAGACAATGGGTTATTCTAAACCAGCCTACTATGATTACCCTGATCGTCAGATTGATCCGTTTGAGCACATGAATGATGGTCTCGACCTAAACATGTAATTTTAAGAAAAGGTTTCATCATCAAGTTGAAGCGCAACAATCACGCAGTTTCAATGAGTCGAAATTATTAAAATTGCCGAAACACAAACAACACAATCGAATTGCAGTTAATAACAGATAGTAAAGTAAATGTAGTGACTTAACTGTGTCCATATTAAAAAAAACTTTTTCCTATAAGTCCTTGTCCCACCTAGGTTGCGTCATTGGGCATGCCATAATCATGACGGTAAGTCTCTTTTTTGAGGACTGGCTGGAAAGCCGTCACAGTGTCCTCACCTTCCGCGTGCCGCAGGTCCTCACCGGACATGGTAAGTTCGGGATGTTCCTGCACTGAATTCGTATGGAAGAAACGCTTGAGTGTCACCATTGTATGAAACGCCCGAAGGACACAGTGGAGCATACAGTGTAAGTGTACCGCTTGGGTGGAGCATCACCGTGTCCTCGTGAGGGCGACCGGCGTCCACAAACTCTCGCGCCGGGGACTGATACAGGTCATGGTCAGGAGCGAGGAGGAATGGCAGGCGGTCGGCTCCTTCTACAAAGCAGTAATGCTAGGGATGGAGGAGGCTGCACGTGGAGGGGACGGACTTACGAGCCCTAGCCCCCGAGATCCCGACCCCGATTTCCAGTTACTGTAGCAATGGGTTGCTCACCATCCGGCCGTCCGGTAACCGTCCACACCAAGCCCGAGTCGTCGACGGTACGCAGAGTTCCACGCGCACCTCAAAGTATGTCAGCAAAACTGTACGGGCCCAGTAGGGGCGAAGACTACTGGGGTCATGGGTTCGCTTCAGTAAGGAAAACCTGGGGTGGAAGAAGAAGGTACATAGGAGTGAGTTTTGTCTGTAAAAGTTTGACAGGAGTCTAGAGCAGGAGAAAGCACTGAATGATTTCCTAACTACAAAAATACCAGATTGTGTCATGGTTCTAAAAACGACATATATATATAATATACATATAGTATAGGTAATAGCAATTCGATCGATAACTATTTAAGTCAGAATCGTATCTTTCAGATGAAAATCAGTCATGATTGTGTTGGAGAGTGAGGCGCGTGGAGGCGTCAGTGATGATGCCCAGAAAATGTTTTCACCGATAGAAAGCTGCTTTATTCCTGAGTGACATAGTCTATATGTTATGTCTGCAGGAAAAGCCGCGGGCAAAAGCTAGTAAGCTATATTTTACACCAAAAAACTAACACACGAATACTGTAGGTGTGGCAATATTACAGACATTGAAATATTTCTATTAAAGACCGCCAAGTTATAAATCTTGTAGTAATATAAGTTATGGGTGCTAGTCAAACAGATTTCTTTTTAATTTATAGCATTATACACCTCCAAAGATCTACTTTTCCTTCTAAATGACTAAGTCAGCCACAATTAACAAGCAATCGAATGATACCGTACGGTCTACGTACATTACCCTTATTTTTGAACGACAATGTGAATCAATACGTTCGCTTGTCACCACAAATATTGCTACTTAAACTTAGTGTGCAACTTACCAACACGCGGAACATACGTACATGTGAGAATCATCACTCTTTACGTTGTACAAATACCGGCAAGGATCTTGAGCGCTCGGCGTCAGAGTGGGGATGGCTTTGCGCATTCCATACATTGGCGAGCCAATCGTCGTCGTTGTTAGTTACATGCAGCAAACGCAGGGAACGAATTACGAGTGACTTCTATGACACGATGGAGCGGCGAGCCAATCACTGACACTCCCCGCCCCGGCGTCTCACTTCGCACTACTAAAGAGACCGAATCCGAGTCCGAACCGCTCAAGATCCGTGTCGGTAATTGTACGACACTAGTTATTTATTTATTTATTTATTTATTAGAACTTTATGCAACGCACAGGTACAAAGGCGGACTTAATGCCTTAGGCATTCTCTACCAGTCAACCTAGGGTGGTGAAGAGAAAAACATGGCAGGTGCACAAAAAAAAAAAAAAACAACCAAAAATGGATTATTAAGAAAAATAAGAGTGCAAATGTATATATATAACTAAAATAGACATACATATATATTTAATATAATATATACCTACATATATATTTATATAAAGTAGAAGAAGGGGGGTTTTGAAACGACTCCGCTATTTGTTCTGAAAGTAATGCCGCAACTTTCGCTTAAATGCATACTGACTGGTGGCCATCCTGATGTCGAGAGGAAGCGCATTCCACAGAAGTATGGACTGTATATGAAAGGAAGAATGAACAAAATCAGAAGTATGAGAGGGACAGAGCAGTAGGAGATAAAAAACTAAACTAAATACTACTACCTAGCTACTAACTAGGGAGTTATAAATAAACTTTAATTTTTACTATGTGAAGTATTTCGCATGTAGGTCACACTCGCTACCTAACACCTATCTAAGCATACAAATATTATAGTGTACAGTTCAGGAACTACTCTGTCCCAAACAGATCTTATCTTAGCCACTAGTTATCTTTTAAGCCAGTAAGTCACTTTCAGGGTGGAAATAAAAAAACACTCCGTGTCGGAGTGCCCAGCAATTCCGAGTTCGCTTCGCTTGCTCTTGGATTAAGTATAATAATCAGTTGCGCTATATAAGAGGCGATTTAGTTTATAAGAATCCATCTCATTTTGTGTGTGGTGTGACTTATAAATTCCTCGTTATTTAAATAAGATTCTTTAATATTTCGACAGGCCTGTTGGTCTAGTGGTTAGTGACCCTGACTGCTATGCCGGAGGTCGTGGGTTCGATTTCCACCCAGGACAAATGTTTGTGTGATGAGCACGATCATTTGTTCTGTGTCTGGGTGTAATTTATCTTCTATATCTATACTTATAATAAATCTGTAGAAGTGAAAATTCTGTACATTGAAAATATCAAATAAATAAATGGCAGTGTTACTAGACCGACACAAAACCCAAAAAATGTGATTAAAAAATTTTTTGTCTGTCTGTCTGTTTGTCTGTTTGTTCAGGCATCACGCAAACTGATGATGAAACTTTGTATAATTATTCTTTAATATCCTATATATAATTATACTTTTTATCCCGGAAAAGTATATAAAATAAAAAACAAACTTAATTTTGCGGTTCGATCCCTAGACCCGATTACTGTACCAACTGCAAATAATAAGTTTGTCGTAGGTTACGTCACCCGCAGTGGAGTTCGCTAAGGGGAGTTCACTAACCCCCACAGAAAGGGGAATCGTGTTACCCCGAATTTAACGCGAGCGAAGCCGCGGGCAAAAGCTAGTCTATAATATGTTTGTATTTAGAAATATTTAAGTATGTTTATCAGTTGTCTAGTACCCATAACACAAACTCTGCTTAGCTTGGGACTTGACGGCGCTGTGTGATAGTTGTGGAATATTATATTATACTATTATACTGATCAGAATTTTAGGTTAGATTTTTTCGAGTGAATTATAATGGTTGTTACAATTATTCGCAATATTTTTAATTCATCCATCCATCACAATATCTAATTGTGATGTAAATTTGAAGTAATATTTATGTCTCAAGTGTGTATCTATCCAAAACTGAAAATTAAAGTAAACTAGAAGGTTTAATATAAAAATGCATGAATTATTTAAAAATTATGATATTTATTTAAAAATCTTATTTAATAAAATACAAAAGAAAAAAATATTAGTAGAGAACTGTAGACTGATGCCCAAAGTTAAATAAAGAATACAGAGCGAAATAGACGCACCACACAGACGACCGTGTGACGTGTAATCATTTGCACGGCGATCTGTTCGCGCGTCTCCCTCAGGACGCGAACTGTGAGCGTGACGCCCTGGCGACACTTGCTCCTCAGTTGGTCAGCCACCTGACGATACCTACCTTACAGGTCACAGCTCGGACTAGTACACAGACTTAGGCCGATGTATTTTAACAGTAGCACAATAAGATAACAGTCAAAATATCTTAAATAATTATTACATTTTAAAACAATTATGCTAGCCACTACGTTCTCCACATATTAAAATTCCGAGTATTAAAAACTAGCTAGTACACAGATATAATACTTATACAAAACTGATCATTGTTCTTCAACTAATCTCTGAATTTTAAAATATATATAAAAAAGTCAATTCATGTGCGTACATCATTAAAGCCCACGTTATTACATAGAGATCGGCGGATCCTTTAGGGTTGCTTGGGTTTACTTCCTAAATGCCTTTTTACTAAGAAGACGAATGTGGGTTGAATTGAACTCATTCTTATATGTATCAAACATACGATGAAGTGGTGAACGCGAGCCAGCGTTGTATTTACAGAGGCTAGTAGCAAACAGACGTCGAGTGCGTACCTCGCGTACATGAGCTGTTCGAGGAACCAGCGAACACACTCTTAGGAGTCTGGACAATCAAGATGATGGCGTACAACAGAGTTAAAACTTCCAGGAGTTTCCATTTCGGCTTTAAGGTAAAAAATCATACTTTTTTAGAAGCAAGTTTTTTTCCGGTAACATCTAAAATAGATATCGCGAAGGTATTTACGTCGTGCTAGTTCATTATATTTGACGTAGTCTCGGGTTCCACGTAGGTACTGTACACTCTAACGGTGCACTCATTATTGAAGTTATTGACGAATTCTACATTATTTTTAGTTTGTATCGAATCCCGAATATAGTTTGGTCAGAATCAGTAACTGAATGGATTCCAATAGCTTTTACACCATGTTATATTTTTTCCCAAAAATATCTAAACAGGTCATAAGTTGGACACCACTTACACTAAGTACAACACAGAACATGGCAGGTTATAGCGGGCATTAGGCGCCAGCAAACAGCTGGCTGCAAGTGCAAAACAACTCTTTAGGTGCCTGTATAGCCCGGTGACTATGTATTTTTGCTGACATAACAAGCTACAACTTTGTGATTTTTCATGATAGTACATAGATTCTTTGCACAAAAATATTAGACACGTTGTGTTTCGGGTTTTGCATATACTAAAACGAATGTATAAGTGCAATAAGGCGGAAGGTTGACGGACACCCCGGGAAGGTCTCATAACAAAACCAAACATGTGGTGGGGCTTGTTAACAATCTTTTCTATTTGAACATCCAGATGGAGCTTCGAATCTAGCAGAACATCAAGATTGCGGAGAAAACTAACTTTACGAGTACTAATACACATAATAACAAGACGATAGTCGAACTCGGTGATGTTTTTCGTTTTGGTAATGTCATGACATGACGCTTTGGAAGGCTAAAGTTAAGCTTATTGGAAGAGCAGTAGTTAGAGAAACGGTCTAAGTCCTGCTGCAGGTTAACACAATTGACTTTATCAAAAATAATTTAATAGAATGAGAAATTTCGAATTTTGTCATTGAACGCAATAAACTGAATCTAATAAACATCTATAGCAATGTTATTGTACGCAACAGGCAAGAAGCTTCGTGTGATGGTGCGTCCATTAGTACTAAATACGTTTAGAATGATATGTTTTTGGAGCATTAAATTGTACTAAGAAAGAGAGTTTATAATGACAACTAATAGGTATTAGAGATAAGGGTACTTAGCTAACAATTTACTTATTTATTGAGGAGCCTCAACTGAACAAGCGCACAAGAATACACAATTTATAAAGAACCAAAGTCTTAGATTCGTGAAATGCATCCATCAGTAGGTCGGTGACAGGAGGAGCTTTGAGTATTGAAACTAAGATAACGTAAAACTAAAATACAAACTAGTTAATACCTACAACCCGTGCGCATTAACATGGAACCTGATAAGTGACGTTTGAAATATTGAGTGCATTGAATTTTATTTTAGTTTTTTGATTAACAACATTTATTTTGCGCTGAGTGGTTTCTCATGACACACTACTTTACGAATTTAAGATGCTGTAAACAAACTATTTTCGAGTATTCAATGTGGCAACTGTTTTCGAGCCAGGAGCCGTGTTAATGCGCTCGGGTTGTAAATATAATATGAAAGAAAGAAAATGTAAAAAAAAAAAAAAAAATATCAAATATGACTTAAAAAACTATTTTAACTACATTAAACTTATGTTCTTGAATTTGTGGAGATGAACGCGCACTCTTCGACTGCTGCACATTTCGCGCTCGTTTTGAACAAGCTCCGTTGTTCAGACAACCGTTGAAGCACACGTCGACTCGACGTCGCTCACAGTAACCGGCGGCACATCTAGAAAGAGAGCACAATAATACACAATGATGTCAAAAAGTCAAAAGATTTTTATTTCACATAGGCCTACATGGGCACTTATAAAACGTCAGAAGCTAGTGCACGGTTCCAAATTGGTCATTTCCTATGGATAAGAACCGGCAAGATGTAATGAGACGATTATTAAGGTTCGAGAAAACCTTATCTTCTGTTGTTATGGCAAGTGTCTCAGGTCTATGGAACATAGGCCTGAGTCACTGGCACCGACGTTGTCACTACACTATAGGAAAAACTCGGATTAAATTGTTTATTATTAAAAACAAGTTTTGACCGAAAAAACTTCCTTACTTTTGTATGCGTGTAACACCCATTTGGCTATGAAGGCGGGGATGTCACATCTTTCTCCCGCGTAATCAGCTGTGCACTCGCAGACTGGCACATCCGCCTCGTTCAGCGAACAAGCGCCATCGTTGAGACAGAACTGATGGCATGCGGTGACTGTCCCGTCCCCAGAATTACCGGCATCACAGCTGAAACAATGAAAATGTTCGAAATAGTAACATAATAAACAGACACTCCAGTACAAGGTAACTATAGTTTATAATTAATTATAGTATTAAAACTTTTTGACAAAAATTAATAAAAGGATTGTAAAATGTACTGTCAAACGCACATCAGTGGCCGGTCATAACTACTGCAATGGCGCTCTCAATATCAAATTGTTACCAATTGTATTTATATTACTTTATCGAGTTAAATCATCAACTAGATTCTTCCGCTTTAAAGTAGAACGAAAGAGTGTGTCAGACCTTTACTGACTAAAAGCCACCAGTGTCCGTCAGTTGCCTTTGCGGTCCAGGACCAGTAACTCTTTCAATAATTCCCGCGGCCCACATTGGTTCAAGGGCGGAAAAAAGTCCTTTATTTAGACATTGTTTAAAATGTCTACAATTTGGTACACACATACTAGAATGTTAGTAGAAACAAGTCCTAAAATTAATACGGGTAAATAATTATATGATGCCAAGGTATTGTGATCGAGAAATCGAATAACAAATTTCGTGCAAAAAATATTGATATTTCAAATATGAATAGAACCTAAATACTATAATAATCAACTTTTATTTTTAGTTGAGTCATAAGTTTATTGTGTGTATTAATAAAATACGTCCTTTTATGTGCAGCAGCCATTTTGGACGTGTTTCATACTGCGGCGCAGCGCAAGAATTAATAAAATACGTATGAAATAATTAGTAATTACTTGCTATCACATTTTTTATGAAGAAGGTCATTTCGAACTTTTTGTTTTCAATCATGAGATCATAACCTAATCTTCGTTATCGACCGTTGCGTAGTAATATACTTTCGGAGATTAATTAGACCCTGTAGATTAAGAATACATCAGGTTTGGCTGCGATATCCTGCGATCTTGGAAATACCAGGTCATTAACTAATGACGCTCTTATTAAGAAAAAGTGCATTATATTAACCCTCGAGGGGTTAATAAGTGTTTCTAAAGAGGGTAAATAACATCATCATTTTATCATGTCGTGTAAGACTGTATATTTTTTTGAATATCTAATATTTATAATTCAATTCATGTGAAAAAATATGATATAAGTATTCATGTTAATAAAAAAAAACCGGCCAAGTGCGAGTCGGACTCGCCCATGGAGGGTTCCGTAGCAGCAAGTAACATAATACAAACGTTTTACCTAAAATAAAACGTAAATTAAATTACTTACCTAAATTTGAAGCCTAATAATATGAGAGAGAAGCCATCATTCCGTCCCTTTTTCGCATCCGTTCCCCCTCCTAGTGGCACACTATCGCTTTCTCTGTCTCTCCTCCCACCACCACTAGCAGCTGCAAACGTCGGTTTGCCTTTGGATTTGACTCATTGAAGTCGTTGTAGAACCAGGCAGCATTTAAGTTATTAGGCTTCAAATTTAGGTAAGTAATTTAATTTACGTTTTATTTTAGGTAAAACGTTTGTATTAAATAACTTGACCGTCAATTTGAAGCCTAATAATATGAGAGACGTGTTTGTTATGGCCTGGTGGTGGTGGAGACGTCAATGTGACTATAAGATTGAAATCTAGATCACAAGACGATGAAAAGGACTGGGTCCTTAGTCGAAATTTGGCCTTGTGTCATGACGCACAGGCGGTGACAGAGATAAAACATAGCACTTGGAACTGTATAATAAAATATGATGTTACAGAGGTACAAAAAGTAAATAAATTGGTTTTGTAAAACAAAATAGTTTTATTACTAGAAAAGAAAACCAAACAATATTTTTTGTAACAAAAAATAACAAATGGCTACGTAAGTAAACGAGCCAAACTGAGCTACTCGCTCTAAATATTTAATAAAGTAAGACAACAATCACACTGCATTGAATAAAGTGGTAATAGAATTTTGAGTATTTGTTGTTCTAACTTCTTTGCAGTAAAATCTTCTAAATGTATTTTCTGATCTCCAATTGCCTCTGGAGAGAATATCATCAATCGAGCAGTTTTCATGCCAACTGCTTGAAGCTACAGCAGACCTTACACTTCCAGCTGGGGCTTCAATCCCAGCATCCTTTAGTACTTTCTTGACCCAGTTAGCTATAACACAGCGTAAAGCAGGACGAGCTTTGCCACACGCAGTTCTAAATAAATTATCACATTGAGCTTCATTTCTCCTGTTCTTACCAGCTATTATCAACTTTGAAATCCAATGCACGGGATTTAGGCACTGATCGTCTCTATTGATCATTAACTTCCAACCTGATTGACGATAATTTGCAGAATCAGTTTTTGAACCAAACATTGGCCACAAGATAATATAATCATCAGTAATTTCACATCGATTGGGATTTATGCTCAATAAAGTTAGGTCATGGACTCTGCGACCAGAACACAGCAACAAGAGGCATGCTGTATGTTTTGAAATATCATAATCAGGATTCTGTTGACACAGTAAAGATACTACTTGATTAACATCCCAAACCTTGGTCTTAGAGGGTTTTGGAATAGCTAATGCTATGGACTTTAGTATTCGTTTAACTAAAGGATGTCCACTTATTCGTTCTGTAGATTCTGGGCTGCATAATGTGGAAACCACTGCTTTATGGATAAGTATGGTGTTATAACAGAGCCCATCTTTTAGGTGAAGATCAGATAAAAATCTAGCAAGAGCCGAACCATTCGGTTCGCTTATAGAAATGTTATTAAAGTTTGCCCATTTTATTCAGCGAGCCCAGGCTGGATTATATGTTCTTATAGTAGATAATCGCCAGCTTTTCATGAGTAGGCTCTTTTGTTGCGTTGACCAGTCACTCAGCTTTTCATTCCACCCCCAATTCTCCAAACTTCTAACGTCATCTCGTTGGCCTTTTGAGGGGGACTGTTTGTCAAGGTGTCTACTAGTACTTTATACAGGTTCCTGATCGTCCAAGGGTGATCTGTTGCACGATTCTTCAGGTCTGGTCTCCAAAAGACTTGGTTCCATTTGGGAACTACTACCAGGAATATTCCTCGACATTTGTTCAGATGAGTTAGAACCTTGGGTACCAAAAATGGTGGAGGAAAAATCCATGCCAAAGGGTAGTCCCAGATCTGGCCGAAAGCATCTTAAAATACGGCTTCCTGATCTCGGTGATCCAGAGTGCAGTACTGGGGAACTACATGAGCTTGCTGAGATGCGAACAGGTCTATCACCGGGGTTCCCCATTTGGCGAATACGAGGTTTGTAACTTGAGGGAGTAAATGCCACTCTGGCAGTTTTTGCAGTCGGGATAGCCTGTCTGCTTCCACGTTGTAAACGCCCGGGATGTGATAAATAATGAAGTGCATTTGGTAAGTATCTATGATTCGTAAAATCTGATAGGTTAGATCTATTAGTGCTAAGGATTTCGTGCCGCCTTCGTTCCTCAAATACGATACCGCGGTCTTGTTGTCGCACTGAATGTATAGACAGGCTTTGTGCAGACTTTGGCCACAATGTTGGATAGTCTTTAGAATGGCAAGCATCTCCTTTTGATTGCAATGAAGAAGTTTTTCTTCTACTTTCCATGTCCCGGAGATATAGGTGTTGTTTATGTAAGCACCCCAGGCGTCGTCCGATGCATCCGTGACAATATAGTGTGTTGGATGTGGAACATGGATAGGAGACTTGATCTCGAGATGATTTAGCCACCATTTTAAGTCGTTCTGAGCTGCCTCGGGCAATGAGTTCTTTATGGTTGGTTTTACGTGTAGCATGCTGATGCATAGACTTTGAAGTTGACGAAAATTTATCCTTCCCCGGGGTACAACAAAACTTGAAAAGTTCATCATTCCTATGATGCGTTGTAGATCTATCAGGCAAGCTTTTTGAGTGTCGATCAAGTGATTGATTATGGTTCTCATTTTTACACACTTTTTTGTTGGAAGTGATTTTGTGTTTTTCCAAGGATCCCATACTATGCCTAGATACTCTATTGCTTACCTCGGTTGCAAGATAGACTTTTCGTAGTTTATCATCCACCCTAAATATTTTAGGATGTCCACTGTAGTTTTGACGTGGGTCACCAGTGTATCGTAGTCTTGATTGACTAGAAGATAATTGTCTAAATAAATTACGACTCGCATTCCGCGGTCTCGGAGAGTCTGGGCAATCCAGTTGCTCAAAGAGGCAAATGTTTTCGGTGCTGAACTGAGCCCGAAGGGCAGGCAGTTCATTTGAAGCAGTTGGCCTTGGTAAACCAGCCGTAAGAATCTTCTGTGGCCCTCTGTTATAGGCAAATGGAAATATGCCTGGGATAAGTCGAGTTTCACCATCCAATCGTTCGGTTGGAGGAAGTCTGGGATTCTGAAAATGTTGATCAGGCGAAACGTGGAGGCGTCGACGTATCGGTTCAGGGCTTTGAGATTGAAAATCGGCCTGAACTTTCCGTCTTCTTTGGGCACCAGAAACATGGGCGAAATAAAACTTTGTGTCAGCGGCACGATTGTGAATACCTCTTCTGATAACATTTTGTAAATGATTTGGTCCATTTCTGAGGAATGAGGTAGTGGAGGCTTTCGTACAAATGGGATTCGGTATCCGGTTATTATTTTTAATATATAGTCTGGTGCTCCCATTTTCTTCCACCGGTCGTGATAGAGGCTCAGCTGACCGGCGCGAAACAAACTCGTTGAGTCAGAATCGCCGAAAATTTCCTTTCCTATCCCGATGGGATGAGGAAGAGATTTTGTGCCTATATGCATTTGAATCGACATTAGGTCTGCGGTAATTTGACTGCTTACCGCCCCGGCCCCGAAAGGGCTTGCCATTGTTGTGGAAAGGTGTATTGTTTGCTCTTAAAGTTGTTTGCCCCATATGTTTATAGGCCACCTTTCTTTGACTCGGAAGTGGTAACTTTCGCTGAGTCGTGGAAGTACTTGGATCGGTCTGCGGCGCAGAAGCGCAATCCTTGTCACGAGGCCAAAATACTTTATTCACGCCTCCCGCTTTTTCTAATGTAGAAGTAAGTAGTTCAGCGCCAAATAGATTATAACAAGACGGTGGAATTTTTCTTAATTATAAAAGTAAACACAGTAAATTGAGTGTAACCATTTCTGATACAGTGATTGAAGAAGTAAAAGATACAAATTTTTTAGGAGTTACCATAGACCAACACTTAAACTGGAAGGCACATATTGAGAAAGTTAATAAAAAAATATCTAGTGCATGTTACGCCTTGTCAGTTCTTGCAGAAACTACGAATCTAAGTTTAACTAGAAATGCTTATTTTGGAAATGTGTACCCACTGTTAACTTATAGTGTAATATATTGGGGGAACTCGACAAACGTACAATCTACATTCATTCTCCAGAAAAAATGTCTTAGAACAATATATAACATGCATAGTACTGAATCATTAAGAGATGTCTTCAGAACGGAGGGTTTCCTGACGCTGACTGGTATTTTTATACTTGAATTATGTTTATTTGTTAAAAACAATAAGCAATATTTTAATTTCAAATCAAATTCTAAAAGAAACATTCGGAAACAATATAAATATGACATTAATTTACCAGTTATCAATAATATGATGTATTACAAAAGTACCTATGTTACTGCTATTCGTGTGTACAACCTGTTACCGCCAGCCATTAAGCAATTAAATGGAAATATGTTTAAAAATAAATTGAAAAAATTTTTGATTGACAATGTATTTTATAATCTGCATGAGTTTTTTGACAAAAAATAATATTTATGTGAATGCCTAACTTCCATCAAAACTATTGCATATCCGACTTGGGTAGACTGTTGAAACTAAAAATGTAATGTTTATAAATACGATCTTAATGTACACAGTTACGCAATAAATATATCTTTATCTTTATTAAACTTTTATGGAATGGGTCTTTAACAGAAGCTAAAATAGTTTCTCTGCGCTGTTGAATATATTCTGCGCGATGTCCGCAAATCATTTGTAAAGTATCACTCGAAATTCTAGCATAGTCACCATTTACAAAAATATCCGTTATTTTTTCACATATAGTGTCCGGGTTCAAACTACCCGCTTGCCTAGTCCAGCTTAAAAATGAGCGGAGCTCCGTTTGAAGCTGTTCTTTCTGTTTAATAAGGGCAAAAGTCAAAGAACCAAAAGCTTTTTCCATATAAATCAAAGAGCGTGAAGAGTCATAACGTTTCACTTCATCATTAGCATCGAGTTCCGTAAAACCGGGGGTATGCCTATAATTTTTTTGTACTTTGGAATATCTTACATTTGTCCAATCGGGATCGTCTAAACGTTGAATCGTTTTAAAAACTTCTAAATACGCAGCAGGTGTCTTTAAAATATCAGGATCTTTTATTTTAGTCCCTATAGACAGTGAAATTTCGGGTCCTAATTCGATGTCATTCGATTCAACCATGCACTCATCATCATTGCTATACAACTCGCGGCTCACATTATCTTCTAAACAATCCTCTCGACTAGGTTCGTATAATGATTCTAAACCAAGTTCACTATTACCACGATTTGTGAATTTTTTCTTTAGATCGGCTACTTCTTTAAATAACTTTTCTAATTTACGGTCTTTTTGGCGACGTTTATTTCTTTTTCGCGAACGATGAGATCGCTTATGTGTTGACGAACGGTCGGAGCTACTAGAAGTTGAACTAGAACTGGATGATGTTGTTGAGCTACTTGAATCACGAACGCGGCGTTTTCTATTCCGAGATTGTACGCTATTATCTTTATTTTCATCCTGAGTGCTAATATTTTGGATTGGTAAGGTATTTTGATCACTCATTACTATTATTGTCACACTGAAATACAACAATAACTTTATGCCACAAAAGTTATAAGCGGAGGGTACATAAATAATTCTAAATTATTAAGAAACGAACGGTAACACCGTTAAGAGTTTAGACACTATTATAATACAGAATATAGAAGTACAGATGCTGTTCAAACTATTGGGTTTTTAAAGCATTCTAAAACTTTAGTTTTAAACACTTTTCTTTTAACTTAGTTTTGAACTGTAAGCTGTACAATATAGTGTTCTTAACCCTTGTAGATTTCTATGAAGCACTTATAAAGGTAAATTCGTACCTTGCTCTCTCCGGTGTTGTCAGGATAGGAACAACGACGTCAAAGAGTCAAATCCAAAGGCAAACCGACGTTTGCAGCTGCTAGTGGTGGTGGGAGGAGAGACAGAGAAAGCGATAGTGTGCCACTAGGAGGGGGAACGGATGCGAAAAAGGGACGAAATGATGGCTTCTCTCTCATATTATTAGGCTTCAAATTGACGGTCAAGTTATTTAATATAAAAGTTCTTGTAGTTCGTTGTAACTTTGATCGATGTTTTAATAATAGTGTATTTTTTTTAGATTTATGACGTATTAAAAAAAAACTACTTACTAGATCTCGTTCAAACCAATTTTCGTTGGTAGTTTCAAAGTCAAAGTCAAAGTCAAATCATTTATTTCAAATAGACCATTTACAGGCACTTTTGAATAGTCAAATGTCGGTCAGTCCAAGAAAAGTGAAGCTAAATTGCACGTTCCAAAGAGTAGGTCTCTATGGAGAAGAACGTGCAAGAAACTCCATGGCCACTCTTTTAAATCATATTATGTGTTACATATAATGCTTGGTTACATATTACTTGTTGCTTCTATCATGTGAGCACAATGTCGATAATGAAATAAAAATGTAAAATAATTAAAAGATAGAAACTGAATTAAGCCACTGGCAGCTAAGAGATGACCAGTCCCATCTGACGGCACCCGTTCACGAGCATGACGCGTGCATCAGCCCCACTCAGCTCAACCATTTTGAAGGGAACTGAACGACCCAATAACACGTGCCACCAACAGCGAGACATTTGAGTGAGCATGACAAACTCTCAACTGCCATGCTCGTAATGTCAAAAAAAAAAAAAAAGTTGTAACCTAATAAAAATGCTCCATGGTGCTTCACATTCACAAACTTGAAAAAAGTGCTTCTACATTATACAATGCAATTGTCTTTCAAATTAAAAAATAATAATATTAGTTTCCAACTAATCAACTAATTAGTACGCCCTAGTGGTAGTGGAGCTGGACCAGCATTGAGCCAAGCATTTTTATCTTGAATATAATCCTCCAACTTATAATATGCTTGTCTGCATAGTGTGCGTTTAATACAAGATTTAAATTTCGTTTCATTGAGGTCTAATATTTGGGGTGGTATTTTATTATAACATTTCAAACAGTACCCCATGAAAGAAGAGGCCAGTTTAGCCAGTCTGAAACCTGGTTGAACTAATTGATCCCTATTTCTTGTAACATAATTATATCTATCGCCTCTTTTGCTAAAAAGATGAAGATTTTTTCTAACATACATGATGTTTTCATAGATATATTGACAAGGTACCGTCATTATGTTAATTTCTTTAAACAGTTCCCTTAAAGAATCGCACCGGCGGAGATTGTAAATAGCTCTGATGGCTCTTTTCTGTAATATAAAGATTGACTCGATGTCTGCAGCCCGTCCCCATAGTAAGATACCGTACGACATGACACTATGAAAATAACTAAAATAGACTAGCCTAGCGGTATCAACATCCGTAAATTGGCGGATTTTTCTAACAGCATATGCAGCTGAGCTAAGCCGCCCTGCAAGAGATGTTAAGTGAGGAGGAAAATCGTTTTATCAACAAATTCTAGTTTTTCATTATTCAATACAATGTCACAATCACTACTTTTGACATTCGGTAAGGAAAATCTTATGCATTTAGTTTTTTTCCCATTTAGAACCAGATTATTAGCAGTGAACCAGTTTTGAACAGTTTACATGGTAATGTACATCATATATTTTTTTTAGTTTTATCATTCTCTTATTTTAGAAGTTACAGGGGGGGTACACACATTTTACCACTTTGGAAGTGTCTCTCGCGTAAACTATTCAATTTAGAAAAAAATTATATCAGAAACCTCAACATCATTTTTGAAGACCTATCTATAGATAACCCACATGTAAAACAAATTTTGAGTTTCAGTTCTAAGTATGGAGACCCCCAAAATTTATTGTTTTTTTTTCTATTTTTGTGTAAAAATCTTACAGCGGTTCGCAGAATACATCTACTTACAAAGTTTCAACAGTATAGCTCTTATAGTTTCGGAAAAAAGTGGCTGTGACATACGGACGGACAGACAGATAGACAGACGACGACGAATCTATAAGGGTTCCGTTTTTTGCCATTTGGCTACGGAACCCTAAAAACATATATTATATCTTTCTCTTTGTATACTAGTACATTCATTATATCATTTTAATAAAGTATTATAAAGAAACGCAATGTCTTTTCATTTAAAAATAATAATTACCGCATGCCCGTACTACATGCACCACTGTGCGGCCCTAGCGGCGCCGACCCTGCTGGGCCCCTACGGTTTTGTATGAGCCCAGGCTTCGAGCTGCTACTGACAAGTTTCACGTACTAAAATTCATAAATATAATATGCATGACCCGGGTACCGAGCCCACAACCTCATGTTTAGAGGTAGAGCTTCTGACTACTAGACCAGCGAGACACTCGGAACGTGACGACATGAAATTATTATTTGAATAACAGACGACTGTGTCACTAGTTAGTTCCGTTTAGTTAGTCGGCCAACACTTTCATTGAACGCACAATTTTATCTAATATAAATTTGTAACACCCACTACGAGTGAACGAACGTTACATACGGCAAATTTTAGAATTATGTTACTTTTACTTTTTCTTTGACAAATCTCGTCGCATCTGCCGAGTGCACGAACAGCGTCCAGCGCAGGGCGCTCGATATAACTAGTGTACAGTGAGAAGAACAAGTTTTACCTGTTGTCCTGATAGGCAGGAAGCTCGCATCTTCCACCATCGTAACCTGCTGTGCACTGGCAGGTCGGCTCATCTTCTTCGTTTAAGGTGCAGACACCGCCGTTTAAACAGTGCTTATGGCACGCGTTTTCTTCGCATCTTTCCCCGGAGTAACCTGGCATGCAGCTGAAATAACGAAGATATAAAAGAGTTACTCTATAATCAAGAATACTAACAATTATTTGTGAGTAGCTGTAACAGATGCACGAGGTGCGCGACCACTGCGCTGTTTCAGGTGCTCTATAAGTATATCGTGTGTCGCAGCTGTATGTTTCGAGGCTACATCACTCCACGAAGGTTGAGGAGATCGTGGAGTGTGTTCGAGTCAAGACGAACTGGACTTTGAGAGTCGAGCAGTTGGAGCCGCGCCATAACACTAATTTCAAGTCGTTTGTGGTGCGGGTGCCGACTCATCATTTGGACACCTTCCTCAAAGGAGAGTTTTGGCCGAAAGGTGTCGTGTATCGACGATTTCGTGGAAGGATACCGACCTCGCAGCGGAACACGATGCCGTCACTTCGTGTGCAATAGTTTGATTAATAAGTAGATGTTATTCATATGTATTAGTTTATTATTTTTAAGATTATTTTATGTATAGTGTTTATGGGCCATAGTAGCCTGAAATAAAGAATTATTATAATTATTATTATTATTATTATATCTTAGACCACACTGACGTCGGTGAGGGGACTCGGTCTACAACTCACTATCAGCAAGTGTGCTGATGAATGCTGCTCCCTTCTCTGTGTGAGAAGAGGCCTCTGCCCTCCAGTGGGATGATAGCGGGCAGGCATTCTCTTTACATTTATAATTTTATTTTACCTGAGTAGAATATTGAAGTCATCATCATCATCATTAGCCTTTTAAATAATCCCACTGTTGTGACTCAGGCCTTCTCTTTAAGAAAGGGAATGGGCCGTAATCCAGCACGCCGGCCCAGTGCGGGTTGGTGAATGTCACATGTATTCGAATTTTTGGTTCTAGGACATGCCGGTTTCTTCACGATGTTTTCCTTCACCGTTTTGAGAGCAGTAGTGATGAATTAAATTAAACAAAGTAATGCGTCTCTCCAGGTTCGAACCCGTGACCTACAACTTGTAAACTGTAGGGGCCGTTACCCCTCGGCCGCCACTGCTCTACGGATATTGAACTCCTTTATACAATTCGACTGATTTCTTTTTATTTCTATACATACACACTTCTAACAAAAGAAAGACAAATCAAATCATTATAAACATTTGTTCGAAGGTTCTGCTTATTTCAAAAGAAACTTCCAGCAGACCTGCTGAACAAGAGATTTTTTAGGCGAGAAATCATCCAATGACTTATCTCGCTCTTGGGCAGAGCGGGAGGGCGTGTTACACTTAAACTGACTAAAACCCACTCGTATGTTCTTTATTATTCTTGCGTTTCAGAACTCCGGTATATATACATATCTATAGTAGCTTTAGTTTGATGTTTATAGAGTTTGGGTAACAATGGAATTGGGCGGGCTGACATCTGTTAGGTCCGCTAGTTAGTTATAAAAGTGTATTATCTATACAACGAACTCCACGGGTAACACGGTATATATTTACCTGCATTGAGGTTGGCCCTCAGCACCGACACTACAGTTTCCTCGGAAACAATAGTCTTTACAGATGGACACTTCGCATCTTTCACCGTCGTAACCTGCTGTGCACTGGCAGACTCGCTTATTGTCCACATTCAAAGAACAAACACCTCTGTGTAGACAATATTCATGGCACACCTTTAGTTCGTCGCACCTCTCCCCGGAGTATTCGGCTTTACAACTGAAATAATGAAGATAAGAAACAGCGTTACTCAGTAGACCAACAGATATTGTGACTAGTTGTAACACGCTAACGAGGTGCGCGGCCACTGCGCGTCTGTCACAGTGCTATAGCTAATCATTTCGCAACGCGCACTAAACATGATTTACAATCAAATAGAATGTTCATGAATTCGATCAATTATAAGGAACTTTAGTATACATTTCAGGGGTTGCAAGTACTCATGAAAATGAACCTATTTTTTATTGACTTAACCCTAAAATCCCTAAAAATAATCAGCTTTTTCTTATATTTTGCCAATTAACCTTTTGAATGTCTTAAGTTACATAGTTCGACATAAGCAATTGTCTTTCTATTGTGTCTCTAATTACGGCATTCGATGAGTTAATACAAACATAAACTGTATTCGTAGAAAAGAGCTGATCCTGTAGTAAAAGTTGCGTTCGCTTGGGGTTTAATGAATAAAGTATCTGTCCCACAGTTCACAAGACACATTAAACATTGAAATTAATATGTGTTCAATTTTTTTATGTGGGAAATCATCCATTGACATCTCCCGCTCCAAGGCGGAGCGGAAAAGCGAGTCAGATATTAATGATTAAAACTTCGTTGGCTTGTATTCCAGGGCCGGGTTTTCCTTTCAGAAGCAAACCCATGGCCCCAGTAGGCTTCGACCCTGCTGGGCCCCTACGGTTTGCTATCTCCTTGAGGCACGCGTGGCACAATACGCGCCGTCGACAACTTGGGCTCGGTCCGGTCGACTACTGGACGGTCAGACGGCGATCTAAGCAATGCTCGCCGTCCGCAAGCCCGCGAAAGTATTGTGTGTGTGTGTGTGTGTTAGACGCGCGTCACTGTTCCAGGAATGTGGACGCTTGAGGATCTGTTATCGTTAGACATGTAACATATGTAGGCGTCGCTTAACTTGCCGTCAGTGAAAAACGTTAGGGTCAGCTCACACCGAGACGCGAAGTGATGCGGCGCGAATTGTAATTATTAGAGTTAGTACACAACAACTTACATATCACATAAGAGAATCTGAATAAGCATCATGAGCTGACCCCGAATATCTGTGCGATGAACACGTTTTACCTGCATGTAGGTTGTCCCTCAGTACTGACGCTACACTCTCCTTGAATGCAGTAGTTCTGACAGACTGGTGCTGGAGACTCACTCTTCGAGTCATTCGGAATCAGACCCTGGAGAGCATCGCAGCTGTTTATCCCCTGAATTTGTTCCTTTATCGTGTAGTTGGCTGCTATGCGATGACAATACAGACAGTTTGAGCGAGACGTTAAGGTTAGTTTTGTTGCCACAGTTTGTGTTGAATACTTCGGTAATCGCCAAATTCCCCGTTGATTATAGTTCTGCCAGTATATAAAGTCTTTTGAAACGGCCAATGAAAATGCATAAAAAGACCTTTTTACAGTCTTCTGTAGTGTTGTTCTGTTCTTTCCATTAAAGTTTGCACTTTTAATAGACACGTCCTCATCACTATAATATGTTCTATCAGTCCAGTAAATTTTTTGTGTTTGTTGGTCGATGGCCAAGCTTGGTCGGTCAAAAACACGGTCAGCTATTAAAACTTCTCTCTCGGAGCCATCTAACCGAGCCCTCTCTATCTCATAGCTTGTGACCCAGTAAATATACCTGTAATTTGTAATCATCCATCAATATTAACAAAATTCAAGAGGAATTCGGCTTAGTCATAAACCTACACACAAGGGCAAACATAGCGGAACATAAATTGATACTTTATTTTCAAGTACAATTTAATTTTATAATCTTGAAAAATTTAACAATCTTTTCTTAACTAGCTTTTTCCCGCGACTTCGTCTGAATAAATGTCGGTTATTGCGGACGTATATCTTTTCTTGGGTTTCAAGCTTACTCTGTTCCAAATATCATCAAAATCAGTTCAGTAGTTAAAGCGTGAAAGCGTAACAGACAGACATAATTATTTTAACATTTAACCGGACGCGCTGAGAGAGACGCCATTGGCAACACTTCCCTAACAATCCAAGCGTGTCACCTTCCACACACCACTATCTGCCTGTCAGTCTGCGAAGTGATGGGTTACCAGTCGACATGTTTATCTGTTAAACTTTGTAAAATACTGTAACATTTTTTTTTACTGGCCTTTACTGTCGAATGGTGCAGCAATCGGACTTGTATTTTCAGAGATTACCTCCTACATAGAAAAAATATAATATCTGAATAAATTAAATGGGCTATCCAACTGATAAAGAATTTTTCTGGTCGGACCCGTGCATCCTGAGATTAGTGCATTCAAACTAACTTACACTTCACTTTTATGATATTACTAGCTTCTGCCAGCGGCTTCGTTCGCGTGAACGTTGGTTATAGCGGACGCGAAGTCGAAGACGGATAAAAAGCAGCCTATGTCCATCCTTGAGTTTGAAGCTATCTCCGTAACAAATTTCGTAAAAATCGGTTTAGTAATTTAACCATGAAAGTGTAACAGACAGACAGACAGTTACTTTCACATTTATAATATTATAAATGGAGCTTCTCTAAGAGTGGGTCTTAAAATGAACATGGATAAAACCAAAATCATGATTAACAATCATGTAGCGCCTACTCCTATCAAGGTCGGACACTCTACACTTGAAATTGTAGACGATTACGTCTACCTCGGACAGACAGTCCAGTTGGGTAGGTCTAACTTCGAGAAAGCGGTCAACCGTCGAATCCAACTCGGTTGGGCAGCGTTCGGGAAGCTACGCGGTATCTTCTCGTCCAACATACCACAGTGTCTCAAGACGAAAGTCTTTAACCAGTGCTTGTTGCCAGTGATGACATATGGCTCCGAAACGTGGTCGCTCACAATGGGCCTCATCAGAAGGCTTAAAGTCACCCAAAGAGCAATGGAAAGGGCTATGCTCGGGGTTTCCTTGCGTGATCGAATAAAAAATGAAGATATCCGCAGGAAAACTAAGGTTGCCGACATAGCACAAAGAATTGCCAAACTTAAGTGGCAATGGGCAGGGCACATTGCTGGCAGAACAGATGACCGTTGGGGCCGAAAGGTTTTGGAGTGGCAACCGCGTACCAGAAGATGCAGCGTTGGAAGGCCTCCTACAAGGTGGACCGATGACCTGGTGAAGGTAGCGGGAAACCGATGGATGCGGGACGCACAGGAACGTTCGATGTGGCGACGCTTGGGGGAGGCCTATATCTAACAGTGGACGTGTATCGGCTGAAATGATGATGATGATGAATGATGAAGTGTAGATAAGTGCAAATAAGATTGAATATGTTATTTGATTATTTCATGAAACAAATGAAAACTGTTCTCAATACAAAAAACAAGTTTTCCGATCTTCTTGTTAGTGTCCCCGCACAAGAGCTAGAAAAACAAAGCCGTTTCAAGCTTCTTTTTGAGGTGGCGTTTTTTTGTGGCAGCGTTTTTTGTGGAGTCGTTTTCTGTGGCGGCGTTTCTTTGTGGCCCGTGTGCGGGTACTACTCACTAGTAACGTACCCTCCACAGCTGTCCACGGCGAGATCCCAGCACCGGTGATAAAAGCTAACTAAAACATTTCCATCAGCTTGGTTAGAAGATGCAGGACTTAATGAGCGTATTGTTTTTCCATCATTCCAATAGAGAACTTGGGAAACGGGGTCGTAGACGAGCCTCACGTAGTAGTCCGTTGTTGTCGTAAATAAACGTTGTACAGTCTCGGTTGAGACGTCCAAGCTGTATATAAACATGGTCGAGCCGTGATGGTCGCTAAACAGCACCCTGTAGTGCACAGGATCGTATGTTACTGAACTGATCTTATTAGCCGATGGTATAACTTGTGTGTGCGTCTGTGTACCATCATTGTTGTAAAACTCTAGTTGTGTGTCTGTGGCGACGACGAAGTCTGAAACATAGAAATAGATTAGTTTTAAGGACTGAGATTTATTTTATCTAATACTAGCTTTTGCCCGCGGCCTCGCTCCCGTCAACTGGTACTCTATCATATTCTTCCTTGCGTACTCTACTCAACTCAACTTTACTTGAGTTGTTGGGTAGCGTAGGATAGAATACTACCCCTGGGTTTGCGGACGGCGAGCAAGGGGAGCTCGCTGTCCGACTTACCCCACTCAACCCTTTTTTTGATAAGTGTGGAAATCATCCAATGTCTTTTCCCGCTCTAGGTGGAGCGAGAGGGCGTGTCAGACTGTTATTGACTAAAACCACACCTGTGTCCTTCAGTTGCCCTTCGCGTTCTAGGACTACGGGTTCCCTTGTCAGGAACTCCTCGCGGTGCTAACGGGCGTCGTCCCTGCTGGGCCACTACGGTTTGCTGACATCTCTTTGAGGAGCGCGTGGATCACTATTATATAAATCAAGCTATTCTTCATCTATACATATAAATAAAATTGCAGTGTCTGTTTGTAATATTGAAATTACCGCTTTTCACTACATGCATATTATGTATCACATATATATGATATATATACCAAAATAACATTTTTTACAATTTATGTCTGTCTGTCTGTTTGTTCCGGCTAATCTCTGAAATGGCTGGACCGATTTTGACGGGTAATAAGGAGTAACTTAGGCTACTTTATTTTAAAAAATTAAATAATTTCAAAATCCTGTAGTCCACGCGAACGAAGTCGCGGGCACAGCTAGTCTTTTCATAAACTTGTTGCTCATACAAATGGTTTCCAAATGACTTGCATTCTCACTGATCCTACCTTCTACAATTCACTACTTACCCACTAACTTGCAAATGAAATGGTTCAACAGTTACTCAGTACACGAGGTGGCACAGTCACTGCAACTGTATTGTACTCTTTTTTTTATTACTATTTTATGTTGTGGTATATTGTTAAAAAAAATCAGTGACGTTACTATTTTTATTTGAAAAGTTTTGTATTGCAAGCATGTTTTCTTTTTGTATTAGTATGCCTCGTTACAATAACATAGCTTCAGAGTACTCCGACATGATCTTAATTTATGGGGAGTGCCACAGAAGTACGAGAGGACTAGGTACTACCAGTATTTTAATATATTGTCAGCAGCACGGTAACATTTATTTATTTATTTTATTACAGAGAGTCATTATTATATTCAAATATAAAAAAATATCATCATTATCATTAAAATATCCATATTAGTATTGTAAATGTGAAAGCGGATGCTCTATCTGTCCATATGTCTGTCTGTTTGTTACCTCTTCACTTTTTTTTTTATCTGTTATAAACTACTTCTTAACGGCTGAATAGATTAAGATTCCTGATCCAGGATATAGTCTACTTGTGTTGTAGTTCCATGCAAATCTGTTCAGCTGTTTAGATGTGAAGAGGTAATAGACAAAGTTACTTTTCCATTTATAATAGTATTGCTATAGATATTCAGAAAATCCTAAAGTTTTAGAAGTTGAATGGCTGCTGTGTTTTACATTGCAACCGGTCTCTAAAGCTGCACTACGGCCCAGTGTCTCCAACGACGATTATTGCAAACTGAATGTGGCAAATAAATAAGTTTGTTCAAAAAATCACACTTGACAATTATTTCAATACTTAATTGTCAAGTGTGATTTGTTGAACGAACTTTCAAACGCTTGTCGTTTCACTTCCGAATAACCAAATTATGATATCAAGTTTGATCGAAATCCGTTCAGTCGTTTGATTCTGAAGAAGTATTAATGAACGTACAATTATACACACAAACTTTCTCCTTTACAATATTACCTAGTGTCTCGTAGTGGACATTATGGAAGTTTAATAAAAAACCTCGATTTCTTCACAAAACCGCTTTACTTTCAAATTTGGAAGAAATTACAACAAAACTTGATTCTTACAATCTAGACGTAGCCGTGTACGAAAAAGTATTAGTGATCATTTTTATAAAAGTTACAAAAATGTAGGTGCAAGAAAAACACTTTAAAATTATTATGAACTTCAGCACTATGTCCCGATTGAGCAACTTATGGTATCACGAATTTATCAGGCGCATAGGCGTAGTCACCTAGTGTTATAGATGGATAGGTATAAAAAAAACTGGGCAAGTGCGAGTCGGACTCGCGCACTGAGGGTTCCGTGCAAATAGAGTAAGATCCCTGGACCGCCAGACATTACGTATTTTCTGACGAACGAAATGTGGACGATTGAGTACTGTTAGCATGTATGCTCCCAAAAAAATGACATAACCTCACGTAAATTCTCATGCTTGAGCATTAAAGCGTCTGTTAGGCAATATGGCCGACGCGTCGGCCACATCGGAATGTGTCTGGGAGTATTGGCGACTTGATTTTAACCTTTCAATCGTGAGAATTGCAGACACAATAGAAAGACAATAGGTGCGCGAACGCCGGCGTTCGCTTGGGGTTTAATGAATTAAAGATATTGCCTACAAAATACGGAAAAATCAGCTTTGAGAAAATACGTTAAGTTACATCATTTTTTTGGGAGCTTTAAAGCGTCTGTTAAGCAATCCGTGTTATTTAAGCGCATAGATGAATACGCACTCAAACTTCACTCTTATGTTACTACTCACCAAAACTCAACATTTCAACAAATCAATTCACCCAATAACACATTTATGCAAACAAATCGATTGCGTAAGTCAGTAATCTTGTTTTTTACGTAATTATTAACGTACATAAATTAATCTTGCCGCTGTTATTGTTACCCATCGATCAGCCATCTTTTTAGGGTTCCGTAGTCAACTAGGAACCCTTATAGTTTCGCCATATATGTCTGTCCGTCTGTCTGTCCGTCTGTTCGTCCTCGCTTAATCTCTGTGACCGTTGGCACTAGAAAGCTGAAATTTGGTACCAATATGTATATCAATCACTCCGACAAAGTGGTAAAATAAAAACTGGAAAAAAATGTTTTATTAGGGTAGCCCCTCTGTATGTAAAGAGGGAAGTGATTTTTTTTTTAAATTTAAACCCTAACGTGTGATATATCGTTGGATAGGTATTTAAAAATGAATAGGGGTTTACTAAAATCATTTTTTGATAATGTCAATAATTTCGGAAATAATCGCTCCAAAAGTAAAAAAACAATGTGTGGGGGACACCCCTCTACTTTTGAACCTTAAGTTTAGAAAATATGAAAAAAATCTGAAAAGTAGAATTTTATAAGGACTTTCTAGGAAAATTATTTTGAACTTGATGGAAAGAGCAGTTTTTGTACAAAAAGACAAAAAGATTCTACAAAATAATTTCTGGACTAAGTTTGTAGTATAATCGTATATGCAAGCATTTTTTTTAAACTCATAAGTGGGTACACTTATTGTGACGGACGGGAAACTACGGAACCCTACACTGAGCGTGGCCCGACACGCTCTTGGCCGGTTTTTTTACTACGGAGCGGACCATAGAGGAAAATAACTATAGTTTCAAAATGTGACTATGTGACTGCGCATTGACAATTCTAGTTTAAATTATATTTTAATAATCGACTAGTTCAGTGTTTGCCAATTTGTGTTTTGTTGTTTTTAATGGTTTTTTGTTATTTATGTTTAAACAAAGGTGATGACTAACAGCATCAAATGTAGGGTCGAGGTATATGCGCAGGAAATACATTATGTCGATGAGTATATCTACTTGGGCCAGTTAGTATCTTTCGAAAACCGACAGGAAAAGGAGATCGATCGGCGAATCCAGAACGCCTGGAAAAGCTACTGGTCCATGAAGACGCTAATGAAGTGTGACCTGCCGATCTCCCTGAAGCGCAAGCTCATCGACATGTGTATCCTGCCCATCCTAACCTACGGTGCTCAGACCTGGTCTCTCACCGAACTACAAAAGTTTCGCCTTGGGGTTTGCCAGAGAGCTATGGAGCGCAGCATTCTGGGCGTAAAAAGAACAGACCGAATACGAAACGACACGTTGCGCTCCATAACAGGTATCATAGATGTGGGCAAAAAAGCTGCCAGGCTCAAATGGGACTGGGCGGGTCATGTCAGCCGCATGCATAGGGACCGCTGGGCGAGCGCCGCCACACAGTGGGTCCCTACTGAAGTAAAGCGCCGTCGAGGTCGGCCTAGAAAGAGGTGGCGGGATGATCTGGACGCGTACCGCGAGGACTGGTTTGAGACGGCACAGGAGAAGAAAGTTTGGAAGGACTTGGGGGAGGCCTTTGCCCAGCAGTGGGACAGCAACGGCTAGAAAAAAAAAATGTTTTTATTTTGTTTATTCTGTGATTGGAAGTATGATATAACATGTAATCAGCGCTGTGGCTCTGTCTTACACGAGCCACAGCATTTTGCTAAACACTGGCCGTTTTGCGCGGATGTAAAGTTTATCCTACTTACGTGCTACTTTAAGTCGATACTGTTATGTGTTTTATTTTAAGGTATGCGCCATGTTTGACGCAAATAAACTCTTTTTCTTTTTTTCTTCTGCTGCAATCGCAAAACAGTCAAGGTCTACGGTGCGTAGTGCACGCGCGCCTCAAAAAAATTAAAAGGGCCCAGCAGGGCCGATGCCTGCTAGGGCTGTAAGAGCATTTGAGAGAGAAAAAGCAACTCTGAAACGCAAAGGGCAACATATGGAGTATAGGTGAGTTTTAGTAAAATTCTGGCGCGCCCGTTTGCTCCACCATAGAGCGCGAGAAGTCAATTGATGATTTCTCTCCTCAGAAATGTATCTTACCATTACCACAGAATAAGTTATAGTTAAAAGTAGGTACAGTTTCGCTCTTCGAAAGAAAACATGCTAATATAAACCTATTAACAACATGCATAATGTTCATAATACATTGCACGGCTCGGACACGGTAATAATATCATACAGTTTTGTAACTCGGCTGTATCTTTGAAACAAATGCCTACAGCCGCGCGGTACGTAAACCTGCGATAGGGCTGCCCGCCTCCAGCATTCTAATTACATTTCCCTACTTTGTGATTCCATTTAGTTATGTGATTGTAAATATACTTTATTGAAATTTTAAATGCGTGTCTTGGCAAGTGAGGTCCATTACTGACTGGGGCACATAGGGCTGGTTTACCCTAAAAGAAGATGTTCCCACTTTTGGGAATAAACAAATAAAATACTTTGTGAATTGAAAAGGAAGTTTTCAATAAAAATGCATGTTGTTTTTTGCCAATTAGCTACGGAACCCTAAAAACGGTTTTTAGTGGTATATGTTGTTATAACAGCTGCAGAAATACTTAGTTTGTGAAAATTGCAACTATCTGGTGACAGACAGACGGTCAAATTTATTTTTTCTAGTATTGTTCATGCTAGAAAATTTTTTTATCATCGTTATTGCTTTTATCAGAAATCGTGGCTGGCTAATATTAACACGGTGTCTGGACTGGGCTTTGCAGGTAAGGTCGTACACCATATCGGTGGAGTCAAACCAAGAGCGTGTATACTTTTCAATAATAATATTGATTTCTTATATCATACAAGGCCTGTGCAGCGATGACCTGATTGCAGATTATGTTAAGGGGCCGGTGATGGATGAATTTCCATTCCATAAAATTCCATACAAACGTAATACCACGCTCATTTGCAGTTGGAGCATATTTCCAACATATTATGATGATATCCGGTTATAGACAATATTTATCTAGGTTCCTAGGTCAAGAATATTAGAAATATTGATATTTTTAATACAGGAAAAGGCAAATGGCATGTTTTGCCATTTACGCTGTAAAAAAGTGCGAAATACAATTCACTTAATTTTTTTTTGTTTTTTTTTTTTAAAGAAAGACGTTCGGACCTAGATAAATATTGTCTATAACCGAATAAACTGCAAATGAGCATGGTATTACATTTGTATGGAAATTCATCCGTCGCCGGCTCCTTAATGCCAGGATGACCAATTGGCATGTCAGTGATGAACCATCTATGTCTGATCATCGACTTATTAAATTCGCATTGAATACATCCAACATTTGCGAAACCATCACTTTTAGGGATGCGAAAGCCACGGATTGGGACTTGTACAGATGAAAGCTCCAGGAGAGACTCCAAGACTTCCCTAAAACCATACGCTCCCCTGAAACATTGAATTATGCTGTTGCTCAAGTTACTGAATCCATTACAGCCTCTTACGAAGAGAGCTGCCCTTTAAGAACTGTGAGGGATAGAAAAGTGACATGGTAAAACCAAACGCTCGATGTTTTAAGGGAAGAATCACGTAGGTTGTTTACTAAGACTAAATCGATTGATGACTGGGATCGGTATCGGAAAGCTTTAACTACCTTTAACAAGGAAATACGAAAGGCGAAAAGACTTTCATGGAGGAAGTTCTGCGAGTAGATTACTAAAGTCCCTCAAAGAGACAGAATTCACAAAGTCTTATCCAAATCACCTACAAATCAACTGGAATTCTTAAAGAAACCAGACGGTGCCTTCACTGTATCAGCGGAAGAAACCCTGAAACTTCTGGTGTCTATACATTTCCCTGGCTCGGTGATGGCACTAGACATCATCGTACAAAATACTCCTCATATCCGCCGCTCTAGGCCTTCAAATGAAGACTGGAGAAGAGCGGCAGTATTTTAGACCGAACAAGGTAGAATGGGCTATATACAGGGTGTCCCGTAAATAATGGTCCAAACGTAACGGGTAGGTAGCTTATCTGATTTCCAACAACTAATTTGAGTAGTTAAAAAAAACCGTTATGATAACCAAGATATTTTTTTTTTCGAATTTTACTATTTCCTCTACCAGAATTTAGTTTTTTGAATGCTGTCGCTGCAAATAATAACATTTTTGCTATAATTTTTGTGTAACATTTCTGAATAGCTTACTAATGTTATAAGATACCATATTTTTTAGTAACATTTTATGTGCAAATGTGTTTAATGTAAAGTCGGTGCCCTAAGTGGGCTAACCCACCTCCTTTGATAAGCTATTTTAATCATTATCTTGCTACCGTTAAAGATGAAAATTCTTTGTGCCAGCATTTCGATAAATCTTGCTATCCTAGTGTGAGGGCAGATTGATAAAAGAAAATGGCACGTCAGTGACAAAAGTTAACTTAGCTAATTCCGTGAGTCTTATCAATTGCTTGTAAATGGTCCATAATATTGCGTCCAGCATTACAAGTAACGTTGAATTTCAATACTGTCTATAAGAATCCATTTAGTCCGGTGGTAATAACAGCGATTTGACACGCAACTTGCGTGATGCAAGTGAAGCTAGTTCAAATCTCACTTTAAACGTCTAACTTTTTGTTTTCCATCTTTTGTGTTTTAGTTATCTTTTTTACTTTTATTGAACGACAAAAGTCGAGAAATAGACCGTTTGTATAGAAATGAAACAAAATATTGCAATAAAATGTTTATTATTTCATTACTTAAATATACATATATACCTATATATATATATAAAGTAAGTAAATGGTCCAAAATAGTCCAAAGTTAAAATACATTTTTTAATATTATAATCAAACAAACACATTTATAAACATTTATAAAGGGATATAATAATGGTATAAATAACTACTTATTACGCAATTTTGATTCTTACTAACTTAGACTTAAAGTCTATTATTGGTATTTTAAAATGTATTAACTACTCATAGCTTATTTTGGTAGCCCTAATTAAGGTAATATGGCTTAGTGATCCGGGTAAAGACTTTGACGCAGTAAGGCACGAGTTCAATTCTCATACCCTGTATATTGTTTTGCTTTCCATTTAGAACTTTTTTATTATTTTAAGTAACAATCGACAAACTAAATATTGTTCAAACATATTTGGAATAATTTCGCCTGACTTGTAATAAGCGGGTAGTCAAGATAAATATGCGTATTCATCATAAAACTGGTATTCAAATGTTACTTAGATTAAGGGTAGAGAAATAAAAAAATGAACCGTTGTAATAAAGCAAAAACCAGTCGACGCTCAATAGCAATGACGTCGTGCAAACAATTTTTAAGTTGCCTTACTAAATTGCGTAAAACAACGTCTTTACTTAGAATATTTGGTCAGTGGGTAGCCTTAGGGGCGGATTTATATAGCTAGTTCTAAAACATAAAATAATCTATTCACATGAGGAGAATATTGGTTTCCGGAGAGATTGATAGGAGGCGTCTTAATATAGCCCCAGGTAAGTGTCTTTTTTTCCATTTTATTTATACTTCCTTTTTAAACTTACACATTTTATGCTGTGACGTAATCAAACATCTTTTTAATTATACTTACACATAAAGTAACTTCTGTTTCGTTTCTTTGTTTCAGAGAAATACAGTCTGATTGTGGTTTAAAACTATAACAAACAATACAAGTCAGGACGTAAAATTGAAATAACTGCTGGTCATCCGTCACGTCCATTTTGCCCAAGAAAAAAACATGTTATTATACTGCCGTATACTCGCAGAACTGGCGGGTGTAACTCTGGGTTATTTGTGTTGAATGTCTTCTGTGGAACCTGGTTAACTTGTAGAAATTGGTGGCCGATTCAGTAATAAATAATACGTGACGTAATGTCATCAGTGCGTGTAAGCAACAATGGATAATTATTTACTTCTTGTAAGCAGACACAATACCTTCTTGTGAGTGCTTATGTGTAGTGTATTGGTTAAATAAATCATAGTAATCTTAATTTGTTAGAAAGTGTTTATATAATAACATGTGTGTTTAGGTCGACTGGCAGATAATGCCTAAGGCATTAAGTCCGCCTTTGTACAGTTTTTTTGTGCATAAAGCTTTAAATAAATAAATAAATAAATAATAAATTAACTTATCCTTGTTTCTTTCTTAATCAAATTTAAAACTTAAAATTTTATATAAAACCTGTAAAATAGTTAAAATGTCAAAATATTTAGAGCAAGTATGACAGTTAATGTAGTGATGCTATTGTTATAAAATAGAAATATTATATATTTCTAATCATGTAACATGTTGATTCACTGCTAAAAACTCTTCTTTAAAAATAAAATTAGTATTTCATTAGCACTATTGAAATAAATAAACTGTTTTCTTTTTCATGCTCAAAACTGTATTACAAATAATTCTACCATATCAAAAGCAGTTTAATATTGTAACTTCTTTTATATGTTTTACCTTTATATATAGTTATTTAAATTATGTCTAAGAGTAAATATTTTTTTATGTAAATAAATAAATCGTTACCTATCCTAACCATTTTTGTTTTTTATTCATGTTGCTTTTATGTTTCAATAACTAATTTAAATTTATTAATTTAACTTAATATAAATTATAATTTGATTTCAAAAATCATAATCCAATATTATAAACACAAAACTACTAAAAGAAACATGATGGACTTGAACTTACGTCCATGTCATTATAAGTCTACTATTATGACCATTAGACTAAATCGACTTACGATAAAATATTGAAATTAACAAGTGCATTACGAGACAAAACCGTATTCAGAAGTTTACCTACCTTAACGTTACGTCTTAAAGATCAAATTGACGTAACAGTATTCTATAATATTTGACTACCTGCCTCTCGTAATATTCGTTTGAATTATTATGCTCCGAATTGATTATCATGTATCTTATGCTAATTGCAGAAGGTTCAAATTCGTCTAACTTTTAGCATGTCTTATATTACCTTCTGCTGTCACGTGGGTCACGTCTCTTGTGCCTTCATGTGTACAAGTTTTTAAAATCATGGTGGTCGTCAGTGTTATACAATTTTTTTACAGGAGAATTTTTAAAAATTTGGTTCTTTCATCGTAAAGAAAAATCTTTTCAATTCAAGATTTTTTTTCTAAGGTACATAAAATGTTACTAAAAATATGGTATCTTATAACATTAGTAAGCTATTCAGAAATGTTACACAAAAATTATAGCCAAAAACGTTATTATTTGCAGCGACAGCATTAAAAAAACTAAATTCTGGTAGAGAAAATGGTAAAATTTGAAAAAAAAAAATATCTTGGTTATCATAACGGTTTTTTGTTTTAACTATTCAAATTAGTTGTTGGAAATCAGATAAGCAACCTACCCGTTACGTTTGGACCATTATTTACGGGACACCCTGTATAGACTCTCATTCAAGCCGATTAAATCTGCAAGTGATGATGATATCTTATTTTATTTTTATTTTATTTTATTTGGGTGGCTTACAGCTGACGATACAAGATAAACGTTAAAATAGATCACGATTAGCCATTTACAAGCCTCCACATATAGTATGAAAGTATTGTGGAAACTTACAGTTAGGAAGTAATTAAGATATACAAAGATTGATAGCAAGATAATAATAGAAGACAATAACGTAATACAATTACAAAAAATTGCTTTTGGACATAACAATATTTATGGAATATGCTAAGCTGCTTGTAAAGAGATCAACTGAGGTGTGTTCTTTGACTAAATTGTTAAACGCTTTTGCTGCGCAAATCAAGTAAGAGTTACTACGGTAGACTGTGCGTAAATGAGGAGCGTGAAGAAGATTTCTAATCCGACGGTGCCGCGGGGGGACATTCAGGGATAGCTTTGACAATCATTCAGGGCAATCTTGATAGATTAGAGCGTACCATTTTGATTAGAAAGCGAATATCATATATATTTTTGCGAGTTACAAGGGGCAGCAAGTGGAGTCGAGTGCATCTTTCATTGTAACTCATATAAGGGATTTTGAACTTGTTCCCCAAGTACCTCGTGAATCTCCGTAGTATTCGTTCCAACCGGTCGGATTGAACAGCATAATTTGGGTTCCAAATTTGATTACCGTATTCAAGGTGACTGCGGACGTAAGTACAGTAAAGAATATTTAGGGTTTTCATATTTTTAAACGAACTGGAATTACGGATAAGGAATCCCAGGGCTTTGGCAGCTTTTATGGCGAAATGATCGTAATGACATTCTTAGGAGAGCTTATTGTTTATAAGAATACCGAGATCTCTGGTAGCGTTAGTTCGCGATAACGGCTGATTCTCGATCGAGTAGTATCTTCCCAGCTTTCCTGTAGCAAGGGAAGACTATACTCATCCCTATTTTAATCAAAATCTTCAGAGCAAGCTTTGCATGGGGATATATACCAGAGAAAAAGACTATGGTTAAAGTCTGTTTTATCCCAAAGGCTGGCAAGAAGGACTACTCTCAACCAAGGTTCTTCAGACCAATAAACCTTACCTCCTTCCTACTCAATAGTATGGAAAACGTTATTGACGAATGCATCAGGGATGGACCTCTGCATCCGAATCAACATGCTTACCAAAAAGGAAAATCTACAGAAACTGCTCTGTTAGAACTATCAGACAGGATCGAAAGGGCTTTGGAAGATAAACAGACAGCCCTATGTGCTTTCCCTGATATTGAAGGAGCTTTCGACAACGTCACCATAGACGCCCTTTCTAAGGGAATGAAGGCGAAAGGGATTGACGAAACAACTACTCGTTGGATCAAATTCATGCTCCTCAACAGAAGTATCAGTGTTACCTTACACGGAACTACAAAGAGCTTCAAAACAACTAAACAACTTCGACCTATGCTAGTAAACGATGTACGACAGGAAATACTGTCTCTGTCTAACACCAGGTCAGAGGATTTAAAATTATAAAAGCTTGTTGTAACGAACTAGTATTCTCACTCATTTATTAAATATGTATTTTCCCATGGAACCTTTCCTGACAAATTAAAACTTTCCATAATTAAGCCTTTATTCAAGAAAGGAGACAAATGTGACATCAATAATTACCGACCTATTACTTTGATACCCATCTTGTCTAAAATTTATAAAAAAATTATGTATAAAAGATTAATTAATTCTGTAGTAAATTTAAAATTATTAGTGACAAGCAGTTTGGATTCCAAAAGAACAAATCCACATCATTAGCTATTTATTCTCTAATGCAAGCAATATTGTCAAATATTAATAATAATTTTCTGACTACCTACTACTTTTTTTTGATCTATCGAAAGCATTCGATCTAGTTTCTCACGACATTCTGCTGCAAAAATTAGAAGCTAATGGGATTAGAGGACCGGCACTCCAGTAGTTATTGTCCTATTTAAGTGATATAAAGCAATGTGTCATTATCAATAAAAAAAATGTAAATAATGACATAATATCCTACTCATCAGAATATAGGCATAATAAATATCGCGTTCCACAAGGAAGCGTCCTGGGCCCAATATTATTCCTCATTTATATAAATGACATCATAGAAATAACTTACCACAAATGCATATTATTTGCCGATGACATATCTACAATTACATAATACAATTTTGGATCACGAGCTTGACATTAATAATACAATTGACAAATTACTGCATTGGCTTGACATAAACCATTTAAGAATAAATTTAGACAAATCAGTTTACATTCAATTCAACAAATCAAATAATCATAATAATGACATCAAACTCAATATTGATAAAATCAAACAAGTAACGCATACAAGATTTTTGGGTGTAGTTATAGATAAAGATATTAACTGGAAAGAACACATAGACAGTGTTAGTACTAATATCAATAAATTGGTATACTGAGGCGTAGTTAGTTTATATTATGCTTATAACATATTTAATGAGGTATCTTTTATAATAAAGGCAGTATATTACCAGCAAGCACTCGTTTCACTCGTCTCCCAACACACCACCTTACACCGTGACAGTAACAGGAGAACCTGTAAGCCTGCGCGTGTAAGCATCCGTATATGGACTGAATCATATTGTGGCAAATATAAATGACAGAGTGTACTTTGGGCAACATGGAATATTCCGTTGTAAAGCGTAATACATATTCGACGTGTAAAATTTTGTTAAACTTTCATCAGTTTGAAAATGGGTGGTTTAAATTCTAAGGAAGAGGTGGTGATAGCACAAACTGCTGGAGTCGGCACGAATCATATCCGCGCGCAACAGATGCATGAGCCCACCAACACGATTCTCGTCGTTATTTGTACAATTCTGGCGATTGGTATGATACTGATTTTTTATAAATTGTAAAAACGATGCCATGCTAAACAAATTGAGCGAAAATTGGATCAGATGACCTTGAGGAGGTACTCCAGTCTGCTTAAGAGAGCCCTAGCCCAGATGGCTCCTCAGCAACCACAGTCAGCTAAGCCAGAGCTCATCGTGTAACATCGTCAGGAGCTGAAGATGCGTATTATATCCACGAGTGTATAGTGCGTGTGTTAAAAGTGCCGCGAAAATATTGGTATCTTTAGTTATCTAAGCAGAGTGGGCATTCGCGAGTGTTTTTTTTTTCTCTCCTACTTTGTTTCCTTCCCCTATTAGTATAAGTAAGTGACCGGAAAGAAATGTAAGTAGAATATAGTTTAATGCATAAAATATGCTGTGTAGTTAGTATGACTCTCTATGAATTTTAATCATTTTAAGTATTCTTCAAGTGAAGATAATCAATACTTGTATTTTCCACGTACCAGTTATTTTAATATATTAATAAAACATTGTATCGATATGTTATGGCAGAAGAACTAGCTCTTTTACTAAATGATTTAAAAGCAATAAGAGATTATTTGATAAAAATCGGTCCGAGCCGCAGAGTAAGTAAAATATTAATTACAAATAGAAAGAATGCACAAAGTTTATTAGCTAAATATAATAAGTATTTACAACATGTAGGTGACTCCAAGTTATCTAAACCATTAACACAGGAGACAGCATTAATTAACAAAATTTGTGAACAATTTAATAACTTGTATTCAGAAGTACTTTTATTGTGTACCGAGAAAGTTAAGGAGGGAGAACTCTCTCATAGAAAAATGGCAGAGGAAACTTTTAATTTAAAAATTGCATTGAGCCTTCTGCCTGCTATGACAGGCAATGATAACAATATTAAAAAATTAATTGAAAGCATAGAGTATTATGAATCTATATTAAGTAACGACAGATGTAAACAAAAATTAATACAATTTGTTTTAAAAAATAGATTATCACAGCAAGCAAAATTAAAGATGTTGCAAAGATATGCTAGTGTTAAGGAGCTTATAGGAGATATGCGAAAACTATTACTGCCACAACAGAGTTTCACAGCGTTACAAATTAGATTGCAGCAATGCCGCCAGAATAATAAAACAGTGTCTGACTTTGGCAAAGAAATATCAGAAATATTTGTGAAATTGACGATTTCGCAGGCCAGTGGAAATTCAGATAATTATAATGTTTTAAGACCCTTAAATGAAAAAAAAAACAACGATAAAAAAAATTGCTGACGGCCTACGAGATCGTCGTATAAACACGATCGTGGGTGCTCGTAATTTTTCTACTTTGACAGAAGCCATACAGGCGGCAGTAGACGAAGAGATGTCTTCGAGTAGTACCGAGGAATTTGTGGGTATCTACCAACAATCTTATTATTCGTCTAGAAGAGGTCGTCGAGGATAAAGAACTCAACAGAACTCTGGTCCCAGAGGATTCATGCAAAACGCATATGCCCATCAACAGGCGCAGGGACCGCTTCCTCCACATGCAAGCCAACAGCGAGATCAGCAGTCACAGGTACTGTCATCAATTACCGTGGTAATTATTATGTTAATAATCGTTTCCGTGCTAGGGGTAGGCAGAACAGAACTCGTTGCTTTAGATCACAGAATAACGTAAATATCTTGTCAACCAATCAAGAGTTACTAACCGCGAACCAAGTGGAAAATAATTGTGACGTAATACCAGATGAACCAAATGCAGAATCGCTTAGTCATCTTTTTCGTGCCTAACGTAATCTTCTCGTGCAATAACTTAACCTCTCGAATGCCGTAATTAGAGACACAATTAAAAATCCATTGTGTCTCGCGTAGATCTGCGTTCCGTTAGTCAACGGGTTAAACAAAGTTTCATTTAAAGTCGGGCAACATAAACATTACTTACTAATTGACACCGGCGCATCAGTGTCTGGAATTAATTACGAGTATTTGAAACATTTACAAATACCATACCATATAGAGAACGTTATTGTTAAAGGTATCGGTGGAGATGTATTCTCAGAAGGTTATGTGTATCTTAGCCTTAATCATAACGAACACGATTTTATGCATAAATTTCTTGAATTTAAAAACTTACCATGTAAAAGCAGCGGTATATTAGGACATGATTTTTTTAAGAAATACAAAGCTAAATTAAACTTTGAGTCTAGTACGTTACAATTGCTAACAAATAAATCGAACTGGATTACATTGAATTTTGACTGTTTCGGACCAAATAATACTATTAATTGTTATACGAGTATAATAGCACCGGCGCGATGTGAATCAATACATTATATCGAGACAGGTATACAAGAAGAATGTGTTATTTCAAGTCAAGAGTTATGCGAAGGTGTTTTCCTAGCCAGTAGCGTGACTGGGCCGAAAAATGGAAAAATACCAATATTCATCTTGAATACCAGAGAAAATGAGGTAGTAATAAATAACTTCGAGATCGGTAGTAGCACTCTCAAGGATTACTTTATTTGTCAATTTCAGAAACCAATGGTTAATGCTGATAGAGTAAAAACTACCTATGTTTTCTTTGTTAAATTTAAACGGATTCCATTCCGAGGAGCAACAATCAATTAAAAGCATTTGCGCTAAATACCCAGATATATTTCATCTACCTGGTGACAAATTATCTACAACGCCAATATATGAACAAAATATAGATTTAAAACCCCATACTAGCCCAATATATTAGTGCCAAAAAAAATCGATAATTCAGGTAAACAAAAATGGCGCGTAATCATAGACTATCGTAAGTTAAATAACCAAGTGCAAGACGACAAATTTCCTTTGCCAAACATATCCGAAATACTTGATTCTTTAGCTGGGGCAATTTGTTTTGCGCATTTGGATTTATTTCAAGGATTTTTCCAAATTGGACTAAATAAACAAAGCCGGCCTTGCACAGCTTTTACAACAGGGAAAAATCAATATCAAATGACAAGAATGCTCATGCGGCTCAAGTCTAGTCCTAGTAACTTCAGTAGAATGATGACTATAGCAATATCCGGGCTTAATTACGAAAAATGCCTGGTTTACCAAGACGATCTGTTCGTAATAGGTCGAAATTTAGACTCGCATAATCGGAATTTAATGGATGTTTTCAGTAGATTACGTACAGTCAACCTGAAGTTAAATCCTGCTAAATGCAATTTCTTGCAAAAAAAAATGCTTTATTTAAGACACATAGTTTCTGGAGCTGGAATTTTATCAGACCCAGAAGAGGCTAGGGTTTTAAAACACTACCCAACGCCCCAAAATACTGATAAGACAAAACGTTTTGTAGCTTTTGCCAATTATTATCGAAAATATATAAAAAAAATTGCTGAATTAGCATTACCCTTAAATAAATGATGTACCAAGAATGCCCAATTTGTGTGGACAAGAGACTGCGAGCATTCTTTTGAAACATTAAAAATTAGCCCTAATGAACCCACCTGTATTATAATATCCTGACTTATCAGAAAGTAATGAATTTATACTACAAACCGACGCGTCAGGGAAAGCTATAGGTTCGGTATTGTGTAATAAAGATGGAAGACCTGTAGCATATGCTAGTCGAAGTTTAAATAAGGCGGAGGTAAACTATTCCACTATTGAAAAAGAACTCCTGGCAATAGTGTGGAGTATAAAACATATCAGACGTTCAGATGGAAAACGTTTCAGGATACAAACCGACCATAGACCGTTAGTTTATCTATTTTCTATGCGAGATCCATCAAGTAGGTTGCAATAAGGTTGCAAAATTTAGGTTACAATAAGAAGAACATAATTTTAGTATAGAGTATATTAAAGGCCAGTCAAATTCAGTAGCAGACGCGCTATCGCGGATTCAAATCACATCCGACGATTTAAAAACAATGAACGAGCAAATTATGAACGTGATGACTAGATCACAACTTCGAAAAAAATACGAACCGGCCATTAATAGATAATGAAAATATTATTTCAAAGTCTGGCGAACCGAGAGTTGTAGACATCATTAAAAAACCGAATAATATAACTGAGCTTTTATTTTGTAGCGGTAAAGAGTTACAGAAAATTATAAAAAGTGGTTTAACATTAGAAATATTTAAATATTTAATTTACGTGCCAATTAAGTCTAGTATTTACTTACAAACAATATCGCGATTACCAATTGCGCGAGACGGGTTGGTGAGAGATTTGATATTATAATGAAAAAAATTTGCAATCAATAAAATATGTGTACTCAGAGACAAAAACAATAAGAGATTTATAAAAGAAGATATAAATAATAGAGATAAATGGACAGGACCACGGTTTTGTATCATAAATAAAGTGCAAAGAATAAATAATCTAGATAATAGACGGGTCATATTTTCACTTATTGCCTACAAGTGGCCATGCGGGCATAAGGCGAATGATAAATAACATAAAAAAATACTATTTCTGGCCTAGTATGACTAAGGATATTGTTGAATATGTTTCTGATTATGATCAATGTAAAAAACAGAAGTATTCGATAGGCACCAAACAGCCAATGGCAATTACGACCACGGCTAACTCAGCTTTCGATAAAATTTATTTAGATATGGTGGGACCGTTTCAGAAAGATACCAATAGCTACAGTTATATACCCACTTTACAATGTGAGTTAACTAAATTCACAGAAGCATATCCAATACACAACAAAGACACAGTAAGTGTGGTCCGTGCTCTCGTAGACAATTTTATTTTAAGATTTGGCACGCGAAATAGCGACCGATCGCGGGTCCGAGTTCATTTCCAGCACTATGAAAGAGGTATGTCATCTTCTAAAAAATAATCAACTATGTTCCACCGCCTATCACCACGAGAGTATTGGAGCATTGGAGAACACACACAAAACTATGGGTGCGTATTTAAGAATAAATTGCCAAAATCAAACGGAAACATGGAGTAGTTGGTTGCCGTATTGGTATTTTGCTTACAACAACACAGTCCATACGGAAACCAACGACACGCCTCACGAACTAGTATTCGGGAAGCGATGTATATTACCGAGCAATCTCAATGGCGATTTCATAGATCCCCTATATGCTCATGACAACTACGCATTAGAATTAAAGTATAGATTGCAGCGAGCGCAAAAAGATGCTCACAATAATTTAACTCAAAGTAAAATAAAAAGGAAAATTAAATATGATACTTTAGTAAACCCTGCGGTATTTTAAGAAGGGTGATTTATTGTTGTTAAGAAATCCTTCAGAGAACAAAATGGATTCAATATTTTTGGGACCCTATCCAGTTTTAAATGATTTGGATTGTAATGTGAAAATTTTGAAAAATTGAAAGGAAGATATTGTGCATAAAAACCGTACCAAATTATACAAGAATGCTGTATAAATAAGAAAAAATCAATAACAAGGACATTTAAAGCAATTATTAACTTAACAATAATGTACCTTTGAAATATCTATAATCATGTCTTGTATTCGGAGGTGTTAATGTAAACATATACTTAGTTGTAACATTTATAAAGACCATGTACTTATGTAAACAACAAAAAAAAAAAACCACTGCGCAGGTAAAAAAAAAGAACCAAGCTATTATTATTTAGCCGTAAGTTTTTTTTTCTTGTAAAGGAAAGATGAGATGTAGTTAGTTTATATTATACTTATAACATATTTATTGAGGTATCTTTTATAATAAAAGCAGTGTATTACCAGCAAGCACTCGTTTCACTCGTCTCCCAACACACCACCTTACAATCTGATGATGGAATCTTGGCTGAATTGAGGGAACTCCTCAGATATTATAGGCAACTATATAGTCATTTTGATATTTTCCTCAAAGAATTAAGCATTTACAGTCAAAAAGTGACATTTGATGAGGTGGAACTGGTGAAGAAGACCAGAAATTGCCAACGGAACTTCATACTCAAACAAATATCACAATGAACATAGTTCAGCGACTATGACAATACAAATAAATGAATAGTTCTGAATAGTTATGTTGAAAATGGTGTCATCGAAGTGACCTGATGATAGTGATGGAGCTGGAAGATAGGCACCGGAACTCCGTAACTAATCAATGTATCCTACCCGTGTTTGGGCTTATTAGAAATGTCATGAGATGCACTTTGGCTATAAGGTACTATCGAAGTGATCTGATGATGGAGCCGGAAGGTGGAAGGAGACACGGGAACTTCATAAGAAAATGATGTATTCTAGCAGGGTTTGAGTTAATTGGAATTGTCATGAGAAAAAGGTACTCTGGCTGTAAGTGTATTGCAACTAAAAAGTCTGAATTACCGCTGTGTGAAATACGGTGAAATACCGCTGTACGGACAGACCCTTATATATATTAAATTACATACAATGAAACTGTGCGAGGACTGACATTACTCCGTTGCCAGGTCTTCGCAACCAAACTAACGTTTTTCTCAAGGATTGCTATTCTAGACGGCAAAAAAAAAATGTGCTTATAAAATTGTGACTAACTCGGTAGTTTTAAAATAGAAGATTTTTTTCCTGAAACATTATATAAGATCAGAATTTTATTTTCTTTGAATTTAATATCGATACTAAAAGCCGACAAATATTGCAGAATATGTAGTAGTAAAGTAAATTGATAATAGTTCTGTTAAGCCGTGATAATTTATCCGTCTGAATTAGAATTAAAGAACAAACTTTGACTTACCCCAGGAAAAAGAATGTACCAGCCCAACGAATAGTAATATCAACGTTAAAACACGCGTGCAATGCATTTTCTTCTTCAGGCAAAGTTGTTCCAGCAGATGAGACGTCTACTCCCGGTCACAGCACGGAGAATATTAAAGCAAAATGTTGGTTAGTGCCTTGTACTCATTTCCGTCACGTCGTGGGTAAAACCTGATTACATTTTATCTTTATTTTATTCCGAACACTCATATGCTTATCACTTGTTTCCGTCAAAAATAAAATTTACTGTATTTTTTTTGGCTATTTGTTTTATCGTGTACTTCCTGGGTCCTTAGTTTGCAAATTTGATTAAATCAATTTAAACATAATTTATTATTAATATAGTAATAAACTAAGTTAACTAAGTAAGTGGGTAGAACCCACTTACTTAGTTAACTTAGTTGTTAGTGTAAAATTAGTGTAACTTAGTTGTAACTGTAGTTGCACGACATGGTCTGGCCGTATGCTAGGTTTCATCCAAATCTTTTCTGTCATGAAGACGTCAAGAGGCCTCACTTGCGTCAATGTATATGAACAAACATACTCTCATTCGCACTTTAAGTCTTAAAGTTTGTTACGCTGACATTTCGTATATACATTGTGAGAGTACAGGAATCGCAGGAGAGTAATAAATCAAATGTTACTTAAAAATTCCTTCTTAAAATAAGCGATAGGTACAGAAATAAAAAAAAATCTATTTTCTAGAAATGTACATTGATGCAAGCGAAGCCGTGAGCAAAAAACTGATACAGTACCGTCATGAGCCTCTTAGATATAAAACTCCAAGGTAATAACTGATCAAACCCTCTAAGAGTAATAAGTGCAATAATAAAAAAAGATTCAAAATAACTTTTCGGTACCACCAGTTATATACCTATATACGATAGAATTATCACACTAACGTTAGGGGCAGCTCACACCGAGACGCAATGTGACGCGATGGTGTCGTGGAAGAGGTCAGTTATTTCGCACTGCATAGCGCGGTGTAAAACGCATCATAGGTAACGGCGTAAGGTGCAATGTGAAGCAGCAGGTGAATAAAACAAACAAAAAAATATAAGTACAAAAATCACTGCTACCGTCACCGCTGAAGATTTCTTTTATCTGGATGCCGCGTCAGGTCATGCTTTCCATAAAAAAACATTGTTATTGGAAGTGAACCAACTTGTGATGATTAAACTCCGAGGGATGAGAGGAAATGGTTCTCACTCAACTTGCAAGATCTGGCCTGAACAAACTAACATACACACTACGCAAATAAATTTAAAACTTGCAAAATGTATGGCACTGCAGGGTGCGATTTTTTCTGTTGTAGAATTCTCATAGAAACGTGTACCTTTTAGAGTAGTAGTAAATAAAGTTCTATTTCATATGGCTATCTTAAAAAGCGCGCAGCTTCATACGGCGTCGCTTCTCGGTGTGGGCCAACCCTAATAATACCATAATTGTACGGAAACTGAAATCCGATAAAATGGTTCCAACTAATTCAGTCTGAGATAAGAGTGTTATTTGGGATTTTGTAGCTATTCTGGTATAAAAACAAGATTTTAAGGTTCGAACCTTTTTGGTGGGAAAATCATCAATGACAGCCCCGCTCTTGGGTGGAGCGGGAGATAGTGTCAGACTCTTACTGACTAAAAACCCACCCCGTTCCTTCAAGCCTTCATACCGGGGCTCGCGCTGTCTTTCGAAACTAACCTTGGCCCCGGTAAGGTTCGAACCTTGAGCACGCCACAATTGCGGCGGTATATATATTTTAGGAGTGGTTGTAAAGACGCTAAGGCATCTTCACTTTCCGCCTGACACACATGTTATATTTAGTTGTTATAGTTAGTGATAGCGTGACTAGTGACAGGACAGAATGGAAGAAAAAAACGTGTTGCGCCGACCCCAAATAAAACGGGACTAGGGCAGGAAGATGATGATACGTATTCACCGGTCATAGGTGTTTCAGGAAGTATCTGTTTTGGATTCGTAGAGAAGAAACGTCCAGGTGTCAATATTATGCTAATCACTCAAAAGACACGGTGGACTATGCGGAGGAAGTCTGCCCCACTTGGGTGGAGGACTGGGTGTCCTCGTGGAGGCGATTGTTGGCGGCGATCTCTAGTGCCTGGTCTTGGTGCATGCGGCTGATAGTGGTGGTGGTGGTGGTGGTAAGGAGCAAGAAGGATAGGAAGCAGTCAGTTCCTGCGAAGTAGTAATGCAAGCGAAGGTGGTGGCGGAGATCATGAAGGAGAGGAAATCCTTATGCCTCAGCTGTCGTCGCGGGTCGTATGGACAAAACGAGCAAAATGAACCGGGCCCACTTGGGCCACCGCTTACTAGGGCTACGGGATTGTTCCAAAGAGTTAGTTACCAGAGCCCTGGAGCGCGAAGGACAACTGGAGGGGCACAGGTCGGTTGTAGTCAGTAGAAGTCTGCCACACACAAGCCATACATAAGTTTGTTGCATGGCCATCTGTCACAGCCTCGGAATTTATTGGACGGATTGAGTTCAAATTATATACACTAGCTATGCCCGCGACTTCGTTCGCGTGGACTACAGGATTTTGAATTCATTTTTTCTAAAATAAAAGTAGCCTAAGTTACTTCTTATTACATCAGCTACCTGACAAAAAAGTTCCGTCAAAATCGGTCCAGCCATTTCAGAGATTAGCCGGAGCAAACAGACAGACAAAAATTGTAAAAAAAATATGTTGGTGTATGTACCGTATATCCTACTAATATTATTCTCGTAAATATGAAAGTTTATATGGATGGATGTATGGATGTTTGTTACTCTTTCACGCAAAAACTACTGAACGGATTTCGATGAAACTTGGTACACGGCTAGACCATGTCCTAGAATAATGCATAGGATACTGTTTATCCTGGAAAAACCCCAAACTCGGACACCAAAGGCGATGTAGCACAAATTTTAATATAACGTAGAAAAGAGTCAGTAGACGTAGAGTCGGCGAGGTCAAAAAAAAATGTTCAAGTTCTTATATTAACTAGATATGTAGACTTCCTAATGAGTAGGGTAATCTGCAGACAAATGGCCAAGTATACCGTATGATTGGCCATTAGTCAGCAGATTACAAAACTGATTCTTTGTTCGACATAAACACGTGAATTGCAATTATGAAATTTAAATTTCTAATAAGTCTAAAGTTTGTTGACATATTTATCTTAGGGTAGGTACCCCGACAAGGATAGGTTAGCTTTCGTGGTTTTTTTTTTATAACCACCTAGAAATACATGAAGTGGAGATATTTTTGCTACTTTTAGTGAAATTTCACACTTGTGAACATATAAAAATCAAACATGAGAATTTTACGTGAAGTTATGTTTTATTATTTTAGGAGCTTTAAAGCTTCTGTAAAACAATACGGCCCAAGGAATCAAAGGAAAGGCGACTTGATTTTAAAGATATTGCCTAAAATATACGTAAAAATGAGCTTGGAGAATTTACGTGAAGTAAGTAATGATTTTATGTACCTTGATTACCTGATACCTGAAAATTGGTCGTCTAAGCAAGCTAGCAGGTAGGCATGCGTTCTTAGTACATACTAACTGTACTCAATCGTCCACATTTCGTTCGTCAGAAAAAACGTGACGTCTGGCGGCCCTGGGATCTTACTCTAATACTACTAACATCAACACATGACCGGTGAGTTTATAAGAATTTCGTGTTTACAAAACAGTTTTCAGATATTTTACTATACTTGTGCTATGAGACTTTGCTTCATGCCAAATTTCAGGATTCTAGGTCAACGGGAAGTACTCAATGAATTTAGATTCCTTTGCGAGTGTCAAAATACACGTTTTTTGCAACATAAGCGGCCGTATCTTTTTTTTCGATATTTAGAAATTTGATTTTTTGAAGGACTGCAGATGTGAGTATATGGTTTTAATTTCAACTCGATACCTCCACGCGCTCTTGAGACAAAAGGTCTTAAAAGACAGATAGACTGACAGACAGACAGACCGACGGACAACAAAGCCACTATAAGGGTTCCGTTTTTTCCTTTTGAGGTACGGAACCCTAAAAACTCTAAAAAGTACAAATTAACTTTTCTTTCGGAAGTTGTTGTTTCTATATATACTATAATTTCTAATAGTTTTGTCTCTTCGTTATTTACTAACTTCCGAAATAAATTTTATATTGCATTTTTTTTGTATTTTTTCATCAGTGAAATGGTTGCATTTTTTTTTTGTAAAAAAAATAAATATTCTACAGCTAAAAAGTACCCCTCAGTCAAACTTAAAGTGTGCAAGTTCCATATTAAGGTACTTATAGAATTCAATCATTAAAACATTGCATGAAAATTCCAATAATCCAAGGCAAGTTTTTGTGCTCACCTTCCATCATCAGATTAGCTCGGTACCTTATACGGTACCATGGCTATAGCCAGAGTACATCTCATAACAATTCTAATAATCCCAAACACGGTTAGATTACACTGACAGCGTGCCGGTGCCCACCTTCCGGCTTCATCATCGGATCAGTTTGATGTATCCCCTTCCCTTTTTTTCTTCAGTCAGTCATCGACTACATTTCATGTATGAACAAAGCAATTTTACTTGTTACGACAGTTCTTATGTAAACCCATGAAGAGTTCTGTTCCATATCTTCAAAGTTCATCGTCAGATTACAACAATATTTCTATGGGACCAACTCGGAAGCATAACATTTCAATAAGAAAAAGAAAAATTCAAATCGGTCCACAATTTTAGTGACCGAGATATATCAGTGAGCCTTATAAAAATAGTATCTTCTCTTAATCATTATACGTACAGCTAAGGAGTGAAATTCCCTGTCAGAGTCTGTGTTTCCTGATAGCTACAACCTAGGGATCTTTAAGTCAAGAGTGAATAGATTCCTTCTAGGCAAGCGTGTTCCATCGTCGGCCACATCATCGCTTACCATCAGGTGAGATAGTGGACAAACGCGAGCCTATCCATTACAAAAAAAAAATACATTCAGCCGAACATAAAGAAGGAGGTTCTATTAGAACCTCTTTCTTTTTGAAGTTGGTTAAAACCAATTCCGGCCAGATGTTCACGGTACTATACGCTTCAATAAATAAGTTCATTTAAAATTCGCAATCAAAGTATTGCTACGTTCGATTCGTTTGTGTGCTACGCCGTAGCAGCTCGTAGCGGCTCGTAGCGACTCGTAGCTCTACGAGACTACGACCCATTATAGAACTACTTGTACAGAAAACATTCAAGTAAATAAAACAGTTTATTAATATAACATAACATCACGCCTTCATTGCCGGCAAGAACAAGCAGAGTTGTATAACTGTGTTGTCGTAGTGTGTCGTAGTGCGATTCTGCCGTCCGAGGCGCCTCGGCGGCCACGACGACTATATCCATGTGGAAGATGATTTATCCATTCTGCAACGTTTTGTTGGTTCTTTGTTACTATCGTTGCTTTTCATGTCTGTTGCTTTACACAAGTTTGACCAAAGATAAAGTAAGTACGGAATGTAAATAGTAATGTAACGACACTACAGCCATGGCAAGAAATACCGGCTCCTGGCAGTTCCTACGTGTGGCACAGTCGCGCACTACACATCACGCATACCTCGGACACTGTCTGCGCTTAATGCTTAGACAAGTACACAGATTTTGACATGTCTGCGGTAGAATGGAAGACAATACTGTCAGGATGTATGAGATGAATGTATGACTGAGTATTATCTTTATTAAATAGGTAAGAAAAGTCCTGCACGAAATATGTCTCTTATTAATTGTAATATAAATAATTGTTTCATATGAATGAATTAAATGAATAAATAAATAGATAGGTACCAAAATAGCGTTTACAATTACCTCTTTTATTATGTGAATAGACAGAAATAAAGGAAAAAGTAAAATATATACTCAGCCAGAAATAATGCACAAATAACAAATAATTATAATCAATACTATAGGATTTATATGAAGATGCTCCATCTATTATTTATATTTATCATAATTATAAAATCATAGCCAACTAACCACATTTTATTCTTCGTTAGGGTTCCGTACCTTAAGCGGAAGATCGGAAGCCTTAATAATAGTGCCTAATGGCGTTAGGATTTATTTTTAAGCTATTGCATAGCTTCTATCGCGGGCCTTGAGCGTGGAGACCGAATCCAGAAATTCCGTAACGAAAATAACCTAACACCCGGACTCATTTGTTTTTTGAGCGTGGTGACCGATAAGAAAACAAATGAGTGAAAGCAGCTGTCGGCGTATTGGATGGGTGGGGTTAAGCAGCTGTTAGCGAGGTCTGGTTTTTGATGGAAGAGGTTAAGCAGCTGTTGGCGAGGTCTGGTTTTGGATGGAAGAGGTTAAGCAGCTGTTGGCGAGGTCTGGTATTGGATGGGTGGGGATAAGCAGCTGTTGGCAAGGTCTCATTTTGGATGGGTGGGGTTAAGCAGCTGTTAGCGAGGTCTGGTTTTGGATGGGTGGGGTTAAGCAGCTGTTGGCGAGGTCTAGTTTTGGATGGGTGGGGTTAAGCAGCTGTTGGCGAGGTCTGGTTTTGGATGGGTGAGGTTAAGCAGCTGTTGGCGAGGTCTATTGCATAAGCTGATAAAAATGCTATGCAATAGCTTTACCGCGGCAGTCCCCGAGTGCCACACGTCTTTTTTTTTAAGTGTGGAAATCATCCAATGACTCCTCCCGCTCTGAGCAGAGCTCGAGGGCGTGTCAGAGTTTTACTGACTAAAACCACACCAGTGTCCTTCAGTTGCCCTTTGCTTTCTAGGACTACGTGTTTCCTTTTCAAAAATTCCCCGCGGTTCTAGCTAGCGGGCGTCGTCCTTGGTGGGCCCCTACGGTTTGCTGACATCTCTTTGAAAAGCGCGGGGATCACTATGTGCTGTTGGTGACTGGGCTCGGTCCGGTCAATTACCGGACGGCCGGACGGCTAGCTACCGATTGCTCGACGTCCGCACATCCACCTCTACTGTGGCTGGTACTCGTGGTCGTAACCTCGGCGAGGAGCGTGAGGAGGTTCGCTATCTCCTCCTATGTTAGTTAATAGATAAGTTAGTTCCTATCTCCTCCTATGTTTAATGCATGCCGTGGCAGCCTTGAATTAAGGCTACGCTACACAATGTAACAATGTTGAATCTTTAGCATGTATAATGGTGTATGCTTTTTTGGTTGTCCTTGAATAAATAAATAAATATGTAAATAATAAATAAATAAATCTCACATGCGCGCCCTCCTCCTTTACTGCTTTACAGAAAGAGGCGACCGTCTGCCATTCCTCCTCACTCCAGACCATAGCCTGACCCAGGGCCCAGCGCGAGAGGTAGCTGCCGCCGATTGCCTCCACGAGGACACAGCTGTGCTCTGCCCAAGCGGGGCACACCTCTACCGTATGCTCCACCGTGTCTTCCGGGCGATTCACACATGGACACCCCGGCGTTTCTTCCGCTTGATCCCGATGCAGGAACCTGCCGAACTTGGCATGTCCAGTGAGGACCTGCGTCATGCGGAAGGTAAAGACGGCGTGTTGCCGCTCTAGCCACTCCTCTAAGAGGAGACTTACCGCCGTGATGGTGGCGTGCCCAAATGGTCGTAGGGGTAAGAGCAGGTTTTCGCGTAAATGTATCGAAAAATATTTTGTATCCACATAAACCAAAAACTGCCAAATACGAGTCGGACTCACGCACGACGAGTTCCATACCGTACCATTCTATAAGAACAGCAAAAAAAAACACACGTTTGTTGTATAAAAGCCCCCCTAAATATTTATTTTATTCTGTTTTTAACTACAACAGCTACAAAAAATACATTATCTGTGAAAATTTCATATGAGATACGGCCTGGTGACAGACGGACGGACGGACGGCGGAGTCTTAGCAATAGGGTCCTGTTTTACACTTTGGGTACAGAACCCTAAAAATATAGTGATATTTATGACCCGACTACGGCTAAGCCAAAGGAGGGTTATGATTTTGACAGGCTATGTATGTATGTATGTGAGTATGTTAATCGGATCCCTCAAAGCTCATAATCTACTCATTGAAACTCGACATATGTGATATCGTTAGAACCGTCTTAATTATCCGCTGAACATAGGCTACGTGATGTTACAAAACTCGATATGGCGCCATCTAGTGGACAAAATGTAGTGAGTTAAAAATAAAAATGGAGATAAATACACCGTATTTCATATCATTTGTAAAGGCTTCACGGGTACTTGTCAAAAAATTTCGTCAAAATTCAATGTGGCGCCCTCCAGTGGACAAAAAGTTTTGTGTTGAAAAAATACTCGATATGGCGCCATCTAGTGGATAAAATGTAGTGAGTTAAAAATGAAAATGGAGATAAGTGCACCGTATTTCATATCATTTGTAAAGGCTTCACGGGTACTTATCAAAAAATTTCGTCAAAATTCAAAGAGCCCCCTCCAGTGGACAAAAAGTTTTGTGTTGAAAAAATAAGATAAAAATGTGTTGTATCATTTGAAAGAGCTTCACTTGTACATACCAAAAATATTGCCTATATTCAATATGGCGCTTTCAAGCCGGAATCTGTGTTTCCTGATAGCTACAACTTAGGAGTCTTTAAGTCGAGAGTGAATAGGTTTCTTCTAGGCAAGCGTACTTCATCGTCGACCACATCATCGCTTACCATTAGGTGAGATGGTGGACAAACGCAAGCCTATCAATAATAATAAAAAAAAGCAGATAAACATATCGTGCGCAAGTAGAAATAATATAATTCTTATTTGACAATTTAGCTTTTACAAGTAAATAGTATAGAAGCACAGTGATTTTTCACCAAAATTGTTTAAATAAAAAAAAGTCAAAAACTAAAACCCGACTACGTCAAAAAAACGACTCTGAAAAAGTATAAAACAAAATTTTCAGTATGCTGAAATAAACAAGGTAACTGGAAAAACAAGAACAGAACAAAAGACCAAGCCGTAGTCACACGTTACTAAAGTGTTTCGTTTGGTACCTATAACGTGTGACTTGGGCTTTTTCTTTTGTTCTGTTCTTGTTTTTCCAGTTACATTGTTATTTCAAACCATTTCACTACATAGATCGCATACATCAGAATCAGTACAGCAGCTCATAAGAGATAATCAATCTTTTGAAGTCGGGAGGTCTCAACCTCAGGAAATGGAAAACAAATGTTCCTGTGTTATTACAACACATACCGTCCGAAAACAATACTCAAGATAGTTTCAATTTCAAGCAATCAGAACAAATAAAAGACCTTGAGACTAATAATTTGGGAACCCAAAAAAGACACTACAATTAGAAATGCAAAAAGAACAAACAAATACACAAATGACTAATAAAAGAACATTGTTATCAGGCGGCTGGAGGCTCAAACATGCCAACGTAGATCATCAGATGAAACATACAAAAATCCATAGCAAAAGCAGTCGTGTAACGGAAGTCCTGATTGACTAGGCCCACGTGCTAGCATTTCATGGTGGACCTCAGCTAACTTCAGCATTTATACGACAACATATTGGAATGTAGGCGGAATCAGAGCAGTTAAATTCCGAGTTCGACGTTGCGTTAACTGTCGTCGCTACAATCCCAGCAATCAGCATCAAGTCATGGGAAATTTACCACCAGAAAGACGAATCCGTCACGTCCTTACCAAAATGTAGGTGTAGACTATACGGGACATGTTTATATCAAAGCCAAGCAAACAAGGGTCGTGGAATAAAAACCACCAAGGGTTATGTCGCCGTATTTATTTGCATGGCAACTAAAGCCTTGCACTTAGAGTTGGTGTAGGATTTGACATCGTCATCATCATTTCTCGCTACTCTTCGCAGAATTATAGCTCGGAGAGGAGTCCCACAGAACATATTCAGCGATCAAGGTACCAACCTTATAACAAGGTCCTATAGGACGAATATCATGCAATAAGAAGCACATTCAATCAAGAATTTCAGGCAGAAATAACTAAAATGGGAATCGAATGGCACTTTAACGCACGTCCATGGCCATCAGCAGGAGGACTATGGGAGGCCGCCATTAACAGCCTAAAATATCATCTGAAGAGAGTTGTAGAGGAGCAGAAATTAACGTTTGAAGAGTATAGTATAATACTACATCAGTTGGAGGCATGTCTAAACTCAAGACCAATATATCCTTTATCCGAAAATTCAGCAGATTTGAACTTTCTTACTCCCGCTCGTTTCTTGTCAAGTGGTCCTAATTTAATACTGTATGAAACAGAGAAAGATGCACACACAAGATGGAGTCTTGTGCATAAGAAATCGAAGGACTGGAACAATTTGCCTGCTGCGGTCTTCTCGTCCAATTATAATGTGGCTGTCTTTAAGGCTAGAGTGAATAGGCTTTTAATAAACTAGTGCGCCTGATGATAGGTGGGATCGTAGTCAAGCACTAGTTTATATCAATTAAAAAAAATCTAACTCAAAGGACTTATCTAGATATTTGGATACGCTAGCGAAGTAAATATAAAACACAATTAAAAACAAGGTCACAATGGACACGTCCTCAAGAAAATATCAAACTCGGTAACTTGGTGTTGATGCAAGACGCCAACATACCACCAAACAAATGGGCAATGGGACGGGTGATGCAATTGCACCCTGGCAGAGATGGGTACGTCAGAGTAGTCACACTACAAACAAGAAATGGCCCTATGAAATGGCCGGTCTTCAAGCTTCCTTGCTTGATTGCGAAGATCAAGAAGACCACAAACAAGTATCAGCTTCAGTCCAACAGGATACAAAACCATCTTTTTTTTTTTTTTTTTTTTTTTTTATGGTGGGAAAAAATCATGCATTGACATCCCCCGCCCTTGGGCGGAGCGGGAGATAGTGTCAGACTCTTACTGACTAAAAGACCCACCCCGTTCCTTCTAGCCTTCATACCGGGGCTCGAGCGCCCTTTCGGATAACCCTGGCCCCAGTAGGCTTCGACCCGGCTGGGTCCCTGCTGTTGCTGACAACTCCTTGAGGCGCGCGGGAACAGCGCGCGCCGTCGACGACTTGGGCTTGGTCCGGACAGTTACCGGACGGCCGGACAGCGAGCTACCCATTGCTCACTGTCCGCAAGCCCGCGTCTACGTTGGCCGGAAATCGGGATCAGAATCCCGGCGACGGCGGCGGCGATAACGCCGTTGCCTGATGCGTTCGGCCTCCTCCTTTGCGAGCATTACTGCTTCGCAGAAGTCGGCGACCGCCTGCCACTCCTCCTCGCTCCGGACCATGGCCTCAACCAGGGCCCGGCGCGAGAGGTCTCCGCCGCCGATCGCCCCCACGAGGGCACGGCGATGCTCCGCCCAAGCAGGGCACACCTCGACTGTGTGCTCCACCGTGTCCTCCGGGCGTTCCGCACAGTGGCGACACCCGGGCGTCACTTCCGCATGAATCGAGTGCAGGAATCTCCCGAACGAACCATGTCCGGTGAGTACCTGCGTCATGCGGAAGGTAAGGACGCCGTGAGGTCTTTCCAGCCACGCCTCAAAGAGGGGACTTACCGCCATGATTGTGGCGTGCCCAGCACTGGGTTGCGATAGTCGCTGACGCCATTTCACCATGAGATCCCGCCGGAGCTCTGTCCGCCATGCCGTGACCTGTCGCGGCAGCGGACTTTCACCCCGGCGTTGCATCTCCACGCGCATATCGTGCATGTGTGCAAGGACTGTTGCCTCCAGATCCCACGGTGGTAGGCCAGCCAGAAGGCTCGCCGCTTCGCGGGAGACCGTGCAGTATCCCCGCACCATCCTTATCGCCATGACCCTCTGGCAGGCGTTCAGTATGGCCGCCGGTTGCTTTTTCAGCAACGGCGCCCACACCGGCGCCCCGTAGAGGGCCATGGACCGAACGATCCCCGCGTAGAGCCTCCGGCAGGAGGCGTCTGGACCCCCAAGGTTGGGCAGGAGCCGCTTGAGCGCAGCCCCAGCCCGGTTGAGTTTGGGAGCCAGACGTCGGAAATGCTCCACGAAATTCCACCGGCTGTCGAGGACGAGTCCCAGGTACTTCATCGTCGACCCGACACCGATGTGAACTCCTCCTACCGTTAGTTGGGAACTCAATGGCGGCGCGTTCCGAGACTGGCGACCGTGGAAACACATCGCCTCGGATTTGTGAAGCGCCACCTCGAGTCCCAACTCCTGGATCCGATCAACGACCATCGCAACCCCGCGTGTCGCTAGAGCGACCGCCGCCTGGTACGACTCTCCCTGCGCTAGGACCAGCGTGTCGTCTGCGTAGCAAACCACGCTGACCCCGTCAGGGAAGTCGCCGCGCAGCACGTAGTCGTACCCGATGTTCCACAAGGGTGGCCCTAGTACCGACCCCTGCGGAACACCGCACGACATCTCTCGACGTTTCCAGTCTCCCTGGTGACCGGGATAGACTATAAGTCTCTCCGACAGATAGGCCTCGACCACTCGACAGAGGTATTCGGGCACCCGGTGGTACCGGAGTGCCCTCCGGATCGTACTCCAGGGCAGGGAGTTGAAGGCGTTGGCAATGTCCAAGGACACTGCCACGACACACCTGCCCCGGGACACCGCAGCCCCCGTCGTGAGGGCTCGCACGCGCATGATGGCGTCCACCGTTGAGCGCATCCTGCGAAAGCCGAACTGTCCGTCCGAAAGGTCCGGCCCCACCCGTGCTAGGCGCCCGACGAGGCGGTTTGCAATGACTCTCTCAAAGAGCTTGCCCACCTCGTCGAGCAGCACAATGGGCCGGTACGCGGACGGAGAGTCCGCAGGGCGCCCTGGCTTCGCTATGAGGACCAGTTTCCCCGTCTTCCAGCAAAGTGGGAACTGGCCCCTCTCCATACATGCGCTGAAGAGCCCTCTCAGTCGAGGCCCGAGAGCCTCCATGGCCAGGACCCAGGCCTTTCCAGGCAAGCCGTCGGGTCCTGGGGCGGTGTTTTTGGCACTCAGCCTTCGCACCGCCACTCTCATCTCTACCTCGGTCACCTCTGGAGCATTGTCGTCGTCGTCGCTGTTGCGGTCCGCGTCAGACACCGCTGGCGGTGGAGGCGGAGCCATGGGCGGGGGGGAGTGTTCCCCCCGCGCAGGGAACAGAGCGTTCACCGCACCCTCTACGATCTGGGGCCGGAGACTCTGAGTCAGTGGGGGAGCCCAGGGACGGAGCTTTTCCCGTACCATATTGTACGGGCGCCCCCATGGGTCCGCGTTCAGAGACCCCAGCCACACGTTGCGGGCCTCCAGTTTGGCCCGCTTGATCTCCGTTCGGAGGGTGCGTTTTGCCGCTCTGTATCCCTCATACAGCTCCGCCTCTCTGGCCTCCGCATCCGGCGGGCGGATGCGGCGCCTGCAGTGTCTGGCGTACCGGCGCCGCGCGTGACTGCATGCGTTGCGCAGTGCAGCAATCTCCGGCGACCACCAGCACACCTGGCGCTTAGCTCGCCCTGGACGGACTCGGGGCATTGCCGCGTCGCAGATTTGCGACATGGCCTCCCGGAACCACTCCGCCTCGACGTCTATGTCGACAGGCCTGTCCGGTGCTTGCACCCAGGCCTGTACCGTCGCGGCTTCCAGGAGGAGCTCCCGGTCCATCTGCTTAAGCGCCCACCGCGGACCGCAAGGGCTCTGTCGGACCGGCGCGGCCGAGGTTTCGGCGGAGACGTCCAACCGGATGTACCGGTGGTCGGAGTACGTCTCCACCTCCTCCATAACGCGCCAGTCGACGACACGCGGCAACAGAGCGGGGCTGGCGAACGAGATGTCCACCACTGATTCACCCCGCATCCGCGCCAACGTGGGGACAGAACCCCGGTTCAGGACGACCAGGCCCAGCTCCAAAGCCCAGTCCTCCACCATCTGACCCCGTGGGTTCGTGTACCGGGAACCCCAAGCCGTATTCCAGGCGTTGAAGTCCCCGCAAACGATCACGGGGAGGGTACCAAACCCAGCGACGACGACATTTAGCTCCATAAGGGAGACCTGGAGTTCGTCGAGAGATCTGCTCGGGGACAGGTAGACGCCTACCACTGCAATGTCCCCGAACCGTGCTGCCACGCAGCCCCGTCCCCTCGCAACAGCCTCGAGGGGCGGGGTACCGGCGGCGGCCGACGAGATTAACGTCACCGAGCCGTCTAGGTCCTGAACCCAGTCTCCACGGGGATGGACGTAGTACGGCTCGGAGACGACGGCGACATTTATCGACCACTGCGCCATGCTCTGGAGCAACAGATCCTGAGCGGGGGCGCAGTGGTTGATATTCGCCTGGAGGAGACGGAATGGGGCCGTTATTGGCAGTCCATCGTCTCCTCCCGAGCCCTTCTAGGGGGCACTGCCGCGGCGGGTGCGGCGGCGACTGCGGCGGGTGCGGCGGCGAGAGCGGCGGGTGCGGCGGCGATAGCGGCGGCGGCCAAGGAGGCGGCTGCGGCGGTGAGGACGTCGGCGGGGATGGGCCTACGGGCCTTGCCCTTGGCCTTGGCGGGGGGGTCGCAGGACCTGCCCCCAGCCCGGTGGTCGGCCGGCTTGCCTGCCGCCGCACACGCATAACAATGCGGCGGAGCACGGCATTCTGCGGCCTTGTGACCGGGCTGGCCACATTGGTGGCAGCGGTCGCTGCGGTCCACCTCCGCGGCGCAGTGGGCGCCAACGTGGTGCCCCACTTGGCACCGGAAGCACCGCAAAGGTCTGGGCTCCAGCAGTTTCACCTGTGCGGAGACCCAGCCCACCAACAGCCGTCGGCCCTCCCCTGTGATGGTCTTGGCCGCCGACACGGGACAGCTAACCGTAACGGCTCGCATGCCCGTGCTGTCAGCGCGGATGGTGCCCGCCCGGACCTGTTCGGTCGTGCACCCGCCCGCCCTGACAATGGCGGCCACCACCTCGTCCACCTTGACTGAGTCGTCCAGGCCCATGATGCGCATGTCTATGCACTTTGTGGGCCTGGACACTCGGGCCTCCTCTGAATTAAGGGACGCCCTAATTCTTGCTGCTAGGGCATCCGCCGCAGGGCCGCTTGCCGCACCGGGGACCTCAAGGATTCGGGCCCCCGTGAGCGTACGCCTCATGCGGAAGCCCCCAGCAGCTCCGAGCTCACCAAGGTGGGGCAGCACCGCCTCCTTCGCCTTCGCCATGACGTCGTCGTACGTCACGCCCTTCTTTTCCGCCTCAGGCTGCAGCGTAATAACTACAGCCTCGGAATTCGGGGCGCGAAGTCTCGCCGCCATGGCTCGCTTCCTCCTGTCCTTCCGCCTCGCGCGCTTTTTGGCCGCTCTGGCCGCCTTGCCCGCCTTCTTCGCGGCGCCGACGACCGTCCAAGCGCCGCCGGGTTCCTCAGGTGGAGGAGGTGGTGGGCGGGGCCTAGTCGCCGCCGCGGCAGGAGGTCCCGCCGGTTTAGCAGCAGCAGGCGTCGCCACTCCCTTTTGCCGCCGTTGCTGCCTGGCCGTCGGGGGCGGCCTCGCGGGCTCCGATGCCGCGACCCCGCGCCCTGCTAGCCCCGATGGACCCGCCTTGGGCACAGAAGCCGCAGCCGCGGCGGCGGCGTAAGACGGCGCCCTTCGCTGCTGGCCAGAGGCCGCTAGCGGAGGGCGCAGCACGATACCCTCCAGCAGGGACAGCTGCTGCTGGATGCGCAGCTGGAACTGCTGCTGCTGCTGCTGCAGCTGTTGCTGGAGAGCAGCCAGTTCCTGCCGCACCAGCGTCAGCAGCTGGCTCTCCGGCTCGGGCTGGGTCTGGGGCCGGCTTTGCCCATGCCCTTGCCTGCGCTGCCCATCCGTCGGCTCCTGTGGGCCTGCTCTGGCGAGCTCCACCTGGATTTCGGCCCGGAGCTCAGCCTGGAGCTCGCTCCGGAGCCTCTCCACCTTCTTTTTGAGGGAGGCGTCAAACGCCTCCTTCAAGGACTTGGCATGGCGCCGCGCCGTCCTCTCCTTGGAGGCTTTTTCCCTTTTGCGGCTCATATCCCGCAAAAGGGTGACGGCCAGACCTTGGAACTCCCCGTCCGAATCCGCCTCGGCACGCCTCTCGCTGCCAGACGGCTCCGAGAGGTCCCTCCCAGGGGCGGCCACTCCGGGGTGACGCCCCTCCGCGGCAAGCCTAACGGCTCGCTGAGCGGAGTCTTTGGCCGCCAAACCTCTCCCCTGCCCACGGGCCCGGCTCACGCCGCGGCCGCTCGTGGGGACTTTCGGCACCGAACGGGTCTCTCCCTCCGTGTCGGAGGACAACCCGTCCCCCGGCATAGAGCGCCGCTTTCGGGAGAGACGAGAGACTCTACCGGTGTCTCCACCGGGGTTCCCCGCAGCCTCCTCGCCTCTACCTCTACCGGGGTCTCCCCCGGCCTCCTCTGTCTCCGAGCCCTCCAGGCTCCCTCTGGATGCCGCGTCGGACTCCGACCGCGCATCGCTCTCTTTGGGTTTTTTAAAAAATTTAGATTTTTCCATTTTGTTCCCACGAGTAAATATCTTTGGGTACTTGCTCAAAAGACGTGGTTCGCACTAGAGACTAATTTAGCTACCCATTAGTCAAGCTAACAACCTCCCTCACGGTGCGCCGCCGCTTGGAGGTTTGGGGTAATTTTTTATAGAGGTTGTCTTCCTCGCGGCCCGGGCGGTTAAGCCAGGACCCTCGTCCCCCATCAAAAGTCAGAAACATGACCTTGGACAATCTCTGGGGCTACGAGACTAACGGTGGCAGAAGGAGGAGCAAGCCTTCCTCCTGCCTGCCCGGCGGCAGTGTGAGTGCACACCGAGCCCGCTCTTACTTCGCCACTGTGCCCTCTGCTATAGCAGAGGGACACGCGTTGAAGTGTTCCGACAGACAGAACATTCGCAGACGGCCATCGAGGCCCCTTAGGCAGCAATACCCAAGGGGGTCGTTGGCCGCCTCCCAGGGTGCACCGTCCCGCAGACTGGCCTTCGCTCCGGACGTATCCGCAAGGGAACTACAGCCTGCGGGCACTCGTGGAGGTTTTCTGTCGTGGCACCCCTACAAAACCATCTCCACAAGTAAACTTAAACCAACGTAAAAGACTTACACTTTTTCTACAATATTGTAATTTACTATTCCTGATATTAACATTACATGTAACGCACAGGGTGCATACAACATAACACAATTAGGAAGAAAACAAGCAATTTATTTTGACAAAATATCAAAAATGAAACTAAAACAAGATCATTGGAAAATAGTCGTATATTACGACATGTAACCATATTGGCACGGGTGTAATGTTTAACATCTATATGAAACACCTTGAAAGCTTACATTCACAAATAAAAAGCAAATGCCGTTGTGACGTTATCATATTGTTACAACTACGTCACGGATTCATGGAACTGGAGTACTACGACCGTAGTATGTTACTCAGTCAGCATTTTGAAGCGCATTCACGTAAGTGCCGAGGCCTTATCAACGAGATCAGATACGTTGCGACAAGTCTCTTTGGTGATGAAAATTTCGCCGAACAATACCAACAAGACGATTACGTCAGAGAAAATCAAAAACATCTTGCCAATCTTTGGCGCAATCCAACATCTATCAATGGAGTTGAGAACAACTTCCTGAAACGAGTTGAACAGACAATGGAAAAACAGCATAAAATATTTAATCAGCACTTAATAATTCAATTAAATTCTTTATTGCGTACCACAATTATGGACCCTGTCGGGCACAGCATAGATAAATTTAGGTAGAAGTGAGGATGAAGGCAACGCAACAATATACATAGATCAAGCTATCACGGAAGACTTAATTTTATCAACTTTATTTGCAAACAACATTCTAAGCAGTTTAAAGAACATTCAAGATTTTTTGCTGGACACGATCACTAACGTCCAACATTTCAACGTTCGTATCTTAACACCAGTTCAACTTCAAGATGAGCTAAATATTATTTCAAATCAGATGCCCAAAGATCTATCATTGCAATTCTAGAAAATCTATCAAATTACTTAAGTAAGGGCATGCATGACACATGAATACTTTATATTTGTAATAAAAATCCCAATAGCAAACATATTATATCATATGATACCTATTTAACACCAAGAAAGTAGTCGTTTTATTAGTATAGTATCTAATAATATAAACACAATTATAAACATCAAAAAGGATACATATTTACCCATATCTGCAAATGAACTTCTTCAAAAATGCTTAAGGTTAAATACAAGCCTATGCCAACTACAAAAACCTGTCTATCAGCGAGAGTCGGACAACAATTTCTGCGTCAAAAATCCTGAGATACTAGTACAACCATAAGCTAATTGATAGAATTGAATGTTTATTACATTCATGACTACGTGTTGGGGACAATGCACTCTGAGAATCATATGTGGGGATCAAATTACAACTGAACAAGTGGCCGGAGTCAATGTTATTGTGCTCGGAAACAACTTCATAATTACGGCACACAAACAACAAACGAATGATTGACAAATTAAGCTCGATATGATGGTCGTAGAGATCGCTCCTGTCAATAACATTATCAATTTATCAGTTCCACACTACGAGTACAAAGAAGAAAAAATATTTATCTTCACAACAAAGTATCTCCGAGCAAATAAAATAATTGAAAGCAGCCTCGGAACAGGTGACCATCGCTGACGGGGTGTCAATTCACGATATACACCAGTACGTGGCCATCTACGTCGTTGGGGCAGTAGGGCTAGCCTTCTCTACGTTCGCATGCATACGCTGGCGAAGACGCCGCACCGTGCACCTTTGGCCTCAACCTGTGCAACCCAGCAGTGACCTTAATGCGAGTGGTGTACCAAATCAAAGTGTACAGTGCGTGAGTGACGTGTTTCGTAGTGATCAGTGCGCGATAATAGAAACCAATACAGCAACTTCACCTGTTACCACAAAATGTAGTTTTAAAAATATCTACAAGTAAAAATTATTCTATCACCTTGTATCAGCAGATCATACTAACAACACCATATCAAAGCATCATCAGCATCAGTCATCTTATGCCCGGAAGTATGTATGTACGGTGCAACCGCACATTGCGTAAATGCTCTCTCATCATAATTGAATTGTAACTAGGTAATTAACACACATTTTACATCAACTTTGGAATATTTATATTTACATCAAGTTCGCATTCGGACGGCGTCTTAACAACACCTCATTTATCATTAGTTAAGGTCGTGGACTCAATACTCGTATCAAGTGAATTACATAGTTTTACTTTTAGCATTCAGCATCCCTATCAATCAAAATCAATCAGCAAAAGACGTACGGTAACAAAACGTACACGTAAGTATTTTTAAAAGTAGATAAAGTAAAAAAGTTCCTAACATTAGTATTTTATTTTAAGAGCCATTTATAAGATATTAGAAAGATCTGAAAAAGTGTTTAAATTACAATTAGAAGATAAAATAATATCAATTTCAATTGACAGATTAAAACCCGCTTACATATTGAACGAAAGCGAATCTGCACAAGCGAATAAAGATAAGAAAACGACGCGTAGTGGTAGAATTAGCAAGACTCCTGTAAGATTCTTGTAAAAGTAAAAACGTAAAATTAGCCATACTTTAAGTAAACATTAAAATGTAATATAAATAAAAAGTGACCATTGGTAATGTACATATCTTTTTTTTTTTTTATGGTGGGAAAAAATCATGCATTGACATCCCCCGACCTTGGGCGGAGAGGAAAAAGATAGTGTCAGACTCTTACTGACTAAAAGACCCACCCCATTCCTTCTAGCCTTCATACCGGGGCTCGAGCGCCCTTTCGGATAACCCTGGCCCCAGTAGGCTTCGACCCGGCTGGGTCCCTGCTGTTGCTGACAACTCCTTGAGGCGCGCGGGAACAGTGCGCGCCGTCGACGACTTGCGCTTGGTCCGGACAGTTGCCGGACGGCCGGACAGCGAGCTACCCATTGCTCACTGTCCGCAAGCCCGCGCCTACGGTGGCCGGAAATCGGAATCAGAATCCCGGCGGCGGCGGTGGCGGCGATAACGCCGTTGCCTGATGCGTTCGGCCTCCTCCTTTGCGAGCATTACTGCTTCGCAGAAGTCGGCCGCCTGCCACTCCTCCTCGCTCCGGACCATGGCCACAACCAGGGCCCGGCGCGAGAGGTCTCCGCCGCCGATCGCCCCCACGAGGGCACGGCGATGCTTCGCCCAAGCAGGGCACACCTCGACTGTGTGCTCCACCGTGTCCTCCGGGCGTTCCGCACAGTGGCGACACCCGGGCGTCACTTCCGCATGAATCCGGTGCAGGAAACTCCCGAACGAACCATGTCCGGTGAGGACCTGCGTCATGCGGAAGGTAAGGACGCCGTGAGATCTTTCCAGCCACGCCTCAAAGAGGGGACTTACCGCCATGATTGGTAATGTACATATCTAGTCTATGAAATATGATAACTAAGGCCCGTATTAATAAACGTTCCTCAGCCCAAGATCTCGTACTTAATACCATCGTATTAATAAACGAGATTCACAAGCTTAAGCTCAAGCTCAAGCTTGAGCTCAAGCTCAGCTTAGGTTTACGGCATCAGCCGAGTGTTGTCTGATTAATAGACGAAACTCGAAACTTAAGTTTACAACAATCTCTGTACTTGAGCTGCCAGATCATGAGTGTAGACCGACCGGGACTTGAGGTCGTGATTATCGTAGCGCGAAACATGGAGTTTGTAAATATTTTGAGTCGAATTAATTAGGTATTACGACGAAATAGAGAGTACTATTATGCTATTTTATGGCCTTTTCGATATCGTTTATCAAAAATTGATGTAAGAAATGCTTCAAATCCTTTTGGATTGCCAAGTAAATAAAAAAAAAATCAGATTTGTTCAAGATTCGGTATTTTATATTCCCATTAAAAGGCATTATATTTTAAACTTCGGCCAATGTGACGTAATCGCTCACGTAAGCTAAGCTTGAGTACAGCGCATTGAGGAGCTGATCTTGGTAACTGAGATCCTGTACTCATGTGTTTATTAATTAGCAAAGATCTTGAGCTTCTGTCATCGTATAATCGGGGATCAAATGATATCACACTTGAGGACGGAGTTGAACATCGTTTATTAATACGGGCCTTAGACGTATTAATAGTACGTAGATAATAATGTGATCGGTAGCATCTTTTGCTGAGCCAACGGAAAAGCTTAGAGATCGAAGCATTCTCTTTATTTTGCGAAAGCATCATTATAACATGTGCAGTGTGCAGAGCAGCGAACTTGAATCAAATATAATGTTGTTCAAAAGTCCATTATTAGAAAAATACTTTTTCAGAACTTGCTCAGTTCGATACTACCTTATAGCCAAATGCATGTTATGACGATTCTAATAAGCCCAAACACGGCTAGGATACATTGGTTAATTACGTAGTTCCGGTGCCTATCTTCCAGCTCCATCATTATTACCATACCATTTTCAACATAGCTATTCAGAACCATTCATTTATTTGTATTGTCATAGTTGCTTAACTATTTTCATGGGATATCTGTGTGAGTATGAAGTTCCACTTCATCAAATGTCACTTTTTGACTGTGAGTGCTTAAGTCCTCGATAAAAATACCAAAATAACTACATGATTGCCTATAATATTTGAGAAATACGCCCTGATAATAATTGGTCTCGCAATAGTCATTGGCGTCTATATCATATACAGAATGCTTAAGAAATGTAAGCAAGCAGCTCAGAAAATATTACGGAAAGAGATGACAGTTTGGCATAGCAACGTGAATATACCAATGGCTGAACAAATGACGCAACAACAACATGCTGTATAGTCTTTAGTGATGTATGTAAAAATAATAAACAACATTACTATAAAAAGGCATTATGTCTAAAATCATATCTGTACTAAATTCATCAAAAAGTGTTCAGCAATATATGTGTACGCCATACATCTAATAACCAGAGATGTACGATACAAGGTATTAAACTTAATGTACATATAATCTATTGATTTAATAAAAAAAACATACTGTTAATGTACTAGTAATGCAATACTTGGCGACAGTTGATATTATAAACGTTGTTAAGGTAGGATAATGCATTAATTGTACTAGTAATATTAGCTAAAGTTATAAATAGAATTAAACACTTGTAATGTTCAAAACAAAAAAAGGGGGAATACTGTGGGGGTGCAGAGGTCAAATTCAATTCAGTTGGCATTCGAACCTCGTGCGTTTCATTTCTCTCTGTACACACGATACCCTACAGAGACTTTGAGCTCTGACTATGTTTCGTTGGTTTTTCTCAGAGTACTTAGTCAGCTAAAAAATACCGGCCACATTTAATTTAAATAAACGAAGAATTAACGCGTATAAGTGTTATTTGTAAAATAAACACCATTTATAAATAAATTGTCGAAGTAAATTGGTTACGATTCACAACAATTTAGCCGTTAGACCCAAAATGAATAACAAACTCGTACTTACCCCACTTGAAAGAATGCACCAGCCCGACGAGCTGTGCTAGCAGCGTCAACACACGCGTGCAGTGCATCTTCTCTTCACACAAACTCGTTTCTGCAGATGAGACGTTCACTCTCGGCGACCACTCGGATACTACTACTCTGCTTATCACTAGTTTCGTACAAAAATAGATATTACTGTATTTTTTAGAGTTCCGTAACCAAATAGCAAAAAAAGGAACCCTTATGGATTCGTCATGTCTGTGTCTGTCTGTCTACCTGTCCGTCCGTATGTCACAGCCATCTTTTTCCGAAAGTATAAGAACTATACTGTTGAAACATGGTAAGTAGATGTATTCTATGAACCGCATTCAGATTTTCACAAAAAAAAAATAGAAAAAAAAACACTAGAAATTTTGTGGTTTCCTCATGCTTAGAACTGAAACTCAAAATTTTTTTTTCTCCAAACCTGAACGTGAGGGTATCTATGGATAGGTCTTTAAAACTTATATTGAGGTTTCATCATTTTTTTCTAAACTAAATAGTTTGCCACTGTAACTTTTAAAATAAGAGAATGATAAAACTAAAAAATATATATATGCAAACCTCCACCGAAAATTGGTTTGAACGAGATCTAGTAAATATTTTTTTTAATACGTCATTAATCTTAAACCGCAATTTACCTTTCATTCAATCAAATCAAATATTAAAAAAAAACGTGTGGCACTCGGGGACTGCCGCGGTAAAGCTATTGCATAGCATTTATATCAACTTATGCAATAATAATTATTTATTTATTTTGTTTATGCAGTATTTTTTTTCCTTTGTTTTTTTTTCTTTGATATTAATTGAAGTTACACTTTCACACATTGAATTGAATTTTGATTGATTGTTCACTCATTTGTTTTCTTATCGGTCACCACGCTCAAAAAACAAATGAGTGGGGGGTGTTAGGTTATTTTCGTTACGGAATTTCTGGATTCGGTCTCCACGCTCAAGGCCCGCGATAGAAGCTATGCAATAGCTTAAAAAAATCATAAATATAAACGTTATGTATAAACCATGAACCATTATTATAGGTAAATTTGTACGGAACCGCGAGTTCGACTCGCACTTGGTCGGTTTTTTAGCAATGTGTGTTATCAATCATTTACTTCCCGTGTCCTTGGTGTCGCCCAGACTCGTGTAGGTATGTAGCAGACTTGGGAATTGATTTAATTATCTGAATAAGTAGTAGATACTAAGTTTCGTTTCTGTCTATTTTTAAAAGTGGCATGTGGCCACTACGACATGTTCTAGCCGTGTGCTAGGTTTCATCCAAATCTTTTCTGCCGTAAGTCATGAAGATGCTAGCGTTAGTGTAGCGTGTTGATAGCGTAGTGTCAGAGTGCAATCAACAAACTCTGTTTCTCTCGTTTACACTTCACGTTATTGCAAGTTTACACTTTAAGTTATATATATACTTTCCATATACTTTCTACAACCCTGTTCCTTCTTCGCCTTTGTTCCAGGGCCTCGGGGATCTGTATCACCCCCAAGTGTCGAACCATACTGGGACCAGTAGGCTTCGACCCTACTGGGCCCCTACGGTTGCTGACAACTAACTCCTTCAGACGCGCGTGGAACACTACGCACCGTCGACGAATTGAGCTCGGTCCGAACGGTTACCGGATGGTTGGACGGCGAACTACGTATTGTTCGACGTCCGCAAGCCCGCGTCTACGGCGGCCGGAAATCGAGATCGGAATCCCGGCCGGGGCGCGAGGGCCACTGCCTCGCGCGTGCGGCCGCTTCTTTTGCTAGCATTACTGCTTCGTAGAAGAAGGCGACCACCTGCAATTCCTCCTCGCTCCGGACCATGGCCTGTATCAAGGCCCGGCGCGCGCAAAGCAATCTTAACGCCTGCCACAATGATTCTATTCGCATCGTGTTACTAATTGCGATGTATATTTTGTCAGGCGTTTACATATTTTAGTTTTTTATCAAAGACATTAAATATATACTATCAATAGACAGGACATAGCGAACAAAAGTCCAAACCGATACTTGTTACTTGGTAGTAACAAGTCGCTTAGTCTAGTATGACACCCCTAAACGTCAAGTCGTATTTGTATCCGCTTCAGGCACTAAAATAAAATCATTTTCTGAGAAAATGTGCTGAGTTGCGCATTACGCTATTGCAAATCTTGTTATGGTAAAATTATTGGACCTAACTTCGGTTTGTTTTCGTAAATATTCTTGGTATTTACGTAGTAATTAATTAAAATTCAACAATTTCCATGAATAGTTCTAGAACTTTTGCTGATTTTATGATAGCGCCATCTATTGCTGAAAACTTTAACCTTACCTAGCACACACCAAATTTATACAAATTTTGACAAATTTAATTCGCGTGATTGCTATTCATAGCTAGATGGCGTCACTGAGAGATAGGAGACATTTCTCCTGATAGCCACTTTATTGTATCTCTTTAAATCTCCTTTGGTTTTTATAGTCCCTTCGTAGTTTTTTTTTAATTGTAAATTTTACGTTTGTACGGAATAAGAGTGGTCCGGTATATATTTTTATTTTTCTTTCCTTATGTTAACCTAATCAAAATCTCAATCAAACACTATTGACTCGTCCATTTACATCTATTAGTAGATAGCTGTTAACCACAACAAATTCGTTGATTAATATCTTTTTTTTTTCAATCACATTTTATTTGCGGGTTTTTTTATAAACAGATTATGTCACCCCGATAAAACATATTTACTAGTCTACCCGCAACCTTATATCCTTAATAATATGATTAATACGATAAAGTATTCTAGCATCTGTTAAAGGTGAGGTTAGAACTCTATTTTTACAAAATAGAGCATATAACACGTACACACTCCGACAGGATATGATGCACATCTTCTACAGTGCCACAGAGAACATAATTGGGAGAATCGACTTTGCGCATAAATCCAAAGCTGTTGAGTGGGTTGTGGCCGAATCGGGGTCTCAAAGCCATTACAACCTCCTGTCTATTCAATTAATTCAAATTCGCTGAACCAGAGCATTCCTGGAAGAGATGGCTGAGTCATCTTGATGACAAATGCTTTTTTTTTTTTTTTGACCTTTTGTTAAAATATTCTGGCCACGATTTGATACATCGTTCTCTAACCAAAGGTAAAAGATGTTCCGACTAGTGATGCAAGAGACTCAGTCGTTTAAGTCTTATAACACGAGACTAGACTTATTTTTGACGACTTAAATGACTCACGACTAAATTAGTCTTTTAACCCTCAAGTCTTGGAGTCTTAAGGCTTAAACTAAAGACTAATTTCAGTCGCAGTCCTTTAACCTCAGATCTAAAAAGCTAAGTCGTAACGTAAAAAGGTTAATACAACTAAAAGCCTTAAAGGACTTAAAGGACTCAAGCCTTAAACGACTCGCGAGTCGGGAGTCTTGTAATGAAACTAGAGAAACGCAACTATATAGGAGCTTCCTATTTTCGCGATCTTCAAGAAAATATTTGTGTTTGTAATATAGTGGTTACAGAATACGAATAAATTCTGTGCACAGTATTATTTATAATGAGTAATTTATGACAAAACGCAAGTTCATATATTTCACTGTTTTTACTGCTTAGTTTAATATTGTGTTGTTAAAAAACTCGACTACGAAAAATTTTCAGGATGTTGAAGTAAACAAAATTACTAAATTAAGTAGGTATTTTGGTATTATTGACATCGAATTTTTTGACTGCTTAGGGCGCCACATTGAATTTTGATTAGTACAAGTGAAACCCTTTGAAATGATATCAAACACCGTGTAAATACACCGTGTTTGATATCATTTCAAAGGCTTTATTTACCTTAGCGTTTTTTTTTAACATATGACTTTTTGCCCGCTAGAGGGTGCCACATTGAATGAAAAAAGAAAATATAATTATGTTTATTTTTTGTATTTTTTGCCTATTGTACAACGTTTTAGACATTGCCTGTAATGTTATAGGTACAAGTTCTTGAAAATAAATAAATAATAAATAAATAAATTGAGTTTTGTGACTCGTCACGTAGCCTATGTTCAGCGGACGATTAAGCTTGTTCTAAGGGTACCTACCCCATTTATCGAGTTCCGATAAGTAGTTTCGGAGCTATGAGAGAACAGATGAACACACACACATAAACATACATACATAGCTTGTCAAAATCATAACCTTCCTTTGGCTTTGCCGTAGTTGGGTTAAAAATCGAAATCATCATTAAACAAAAATATGCTGTTTTTTTTTCACTTATGACTTTTCAAAATCGTTATTCTAATCTAATCCAAAGAAACTTTTAGTTAACTAATTTAATTAATTAATTAACTAATTACAATAAAAAGCGCAATGTAAATAAAACTCGAAAAGGTCACCCGCTCAGCTGATTCACTAGAGTTCACTTGCCGGGGACAACACGCACGTGCTTACTTACTGTCAAACGCACCGCATAACGCCGACAAAGAGCCGGCTACCTTTTTAACTCGCCGACATCCCTTTGGCGGCGCGACTCAAAGAAAAATGTCGGCAAGTTACACTTACCAGCCAAAAAATTGGGACGACTTGTAAACATGTTTGTCTGTCACTAACAAAATAGTAGGTACGAGGCTACCACTTCTGGTGAGAATAATTTCATCATCGTTACCAGCAAGCAGAATAGACGCCAAACAGCACCATAAAAAAATAATAACAGTGTCTGGTCACGGTAATAATATCATAGTCTGGTGCCAACAGTCAAATATGGTGGTTCCTTTTACGATCTGGGGATGCTACTCGGGCCATGAAGACGAAGGTTTAGTATGAGTTATGAAAAAGAGCAGTATAAAACAAATACAAATTAAAAAAAAAACTCGTCTGTTTAAAAAATAACATTAAATAAAAACTGAAAAAAAAATATGTTCATATCAACATGGGATAGAAATGATAGAATGATCTTCATCTAGATTAATAATAATAAATAAGTAGTTTTAATAATAATTAAACAACTGGTTTGGTACTGAAACTCAAAAATTTTTTTTTCATCAAACCCATACGTGTGAGGTATCTATGGATAGGTCTTCAAAAATGATATTTAGGTTTGTAGCATCATTTTTTTCTAAATTGAATAGTTTACGCGAGAGACACTTCCAAAGTGGTAAAATGTGTGTCCCCCCCCTCGTAACTTCTAAAATAAGAGAATGATAAAACTAAAAAAAATATATGGTGTACATTACCTACCATGTAAACTACCAACGAAAATTGGTTTCAACGAGATCTAATAAGTAGTTTTTTTTTTAATACGTCATAAATCTAAAAAAAATACACTATTATTAAAACATCGATCAAAGTTCAACGAACTACAAGAACTTTTATATTACGTTACTTGCTAGCAGCAAGGCTGCTCTACGGAACCCTTTATAGGCGAGTCCGACTCGCACTTGGCCGGTTTTTTTTTATATACCTAGCCTCTTTTTGTAATGTGAATGTGAGAACACTACTCCACGAACTCTTAGACTACTTTCTATTACGACGTACAGGTCGCGCGGTGAATTAGGATCGCTCGGTGAAAGTAGTGGGGGCAATCGGCGCATGTGTACAATTGCGCACAAAAATTCTTAGTATGTTAGGATTTTATTTTTTAATTTCGCTTGTTTGAACCTTATTAACATAACTTATAATAACACTAGTTTTTGCTTGTAATTTATCTTGTGTAAGTAGGTAAATTCAGAAAAAATTAAAATGTTTAAAATTAAAATAAAAAAAAAAAATTTTCGTTAGTTTCTTTCTTAACGTAACAATTCACGTAGTAAACCATTTTTCTGGCTTGCCGTTTTAAAACTTTATTTTTAACCATTTTTTTTTTTACGACTACGTATTACTAATACGATAACACAAGCTGTACGCAACAGTACCCAAGTACAACAGTATCCAATGAGACGCGAGAACGCAACGCGGGAATTGAAGAGCGACTCTATCTACCAATGACGTGTCGCCGTCGGCGCACACCCGCCCGCACGTCGCCAAATAGACCTTAGAATTGAATACTGCTACCCTTCCACTTTTGCCGAGCGATCTTAATTCACCGCGCGACCTTGTACTTTGTTTTTTACTGAGATAATTTTTATTGTGCTTTTGTGTACAATATTTGACTAGTCTACACTGTTCTTACATAATATCTATCAATATTGTAATACCAACCACTTTTTTTAAAAGAGTAACCATGGAATATCTTGCCGGTTCTTCTCCATAGGAAACGACCAATTTGGAATCGTGCACTAGCTTCTGACGTTTTATATGTGCCCATGTAGACCTATGTGAAATAATTTTTTATTTTTATTTTTGATTTGATTTTTGATTTACCAAGCTCCTATAGCCACCTTCCGGTTCCATCATCAGATCAGCTCCATGTTATTATAATTTTGCATTGTCATCTGATTTACGTGGGTCTTTAAATTATAAGATTTGATTACAGACAAACGTCGGGACAGGTGAAACTAAAAAAAATATAGTTTAAAAAAAACTAATAAACACTACACTTTTTAGTTTGATAGGCTATGAAACGTTTTCAAAACTATATGTGTATTAGTTTTTTAAAACTATATTTATTTTTCAATTTTTAGTGAATAGTCACCGTGTCAAGGTCATGCCCTATGGTGTCCCTGCCGTTTTCTAACATTTTATACATTTGACCCTGGGGTCAAGGTCTGGCCTTTGGGTGTCTCAAGCGTTTCCCAACATTTTTAGGGTTCCGTAGTCAACTAGGAACCCTTATAGTTTCGCCATGTCTGTCTGTCCGTCTGTCTGTCCGTCCTCGCTTAATCTCTGTGACCGTTAGCACTAGAAAGCTGAAATTTGGTACCAATATGTATATCAATCACGCCGACAAAGTGGTAAAATAAAAATTGGAAAAAAATGTTTTATTAGGGTAGCCCCCCTATATGTAAAGTGGGAAGTAATTTTTTTTTTAATTTCAACCCTAACGTGTGATATATCGTTGGATAGGTATTGAAAAATGAATAGGGGTTTACTAAAATCATTTTTTAACAATGTCAATAATTTCGGAAATAATCGCTCCAAAAGTAAAAAACAATGTGTCCCCCCCCCTCTAACTTTTGAACCATAAGTTTAGAAAATATGAAAAAAATCTGTAAAGTAGAACTTTTTAAGGACTTTCTAGGAAAATCATTTTGAACTTGATGAAAAGAACACTTTTTGTACAAAAAAAAAAAGGGTTCTACAAAATAATTTCTGGACTAAGTTTGTAGTATAATCGTATATGCAAGCATTTTTTTAAACTCATAAGTGGGTACACTTATTGTGACGGACGGGAAACTACGGAACCCTACACTGAGCGTGGCCCGACACGCTCTTGGCCGGTTTATACATTTGATCTTGGGGTCAAGGTCATTGACCTTGAGGTCAAAGTAGGTAGTAAACCTTTAGGTGTCCCAGGCGATTTCCAAAATTTTATACATATGATCTTGAAGTAAAGGTCATTGCCCTTGAGGTCAAGGTCAAAGGATAAAGGATTATTGCATTGTCATCAGTCTGATGGGTGTGCAAAGTTTAAAGAAAATCTGATCACCCAAAGTTGAGCAAAATCGAGCTCAAAGGCATTGATTACATACAAACAAATAAACATGCAGGTGAAGCTAATAAAAGCGTGTTAATAAAAGCTTGTAAAATACCTAACGGTTTCAATAAAAGTTTAATTTTGTACTCACTTCATTGTTTTAATTTAGACATTGTTTATTACCTACCCAATCAGATTTTAAACAGTTTGAGCTGTATTGAATATGAAGCACGACTCAGGCGCGAGTCCGTTGATAAACGACTCAAGTCGTTTAAGCCTTATAAACGACTCGAGTCGTTTAAGTCTTATAAACGACTCGAGTCGTTTAAGCCTTTTAGTCCTTTAGTTAAAAGACTTGAGAGTTTCAAGTCTTATTAATAAAGACTGGAGACTGTAGTCTTCTTTCCAGACTAGAGTCGCTTAAAATGTAGTCGAGTCCTTTTTAAAGGCCTTAAACGACTGAGTCTCTTGCATCACTAGTTCCGACGCTAGTGAAGGAGGTAAACAATTTTGGTATTAATTAGCAAACGCCTGTCAAAATTATGTCGGCAATGATTTGTACAATTTCTTGAGTAGGCGCTTGTAGCTGCGCTGGGACATCTTCCCGAACGTTGAAAGACTGACCCTTTCAACCCTTGAGTTCATCCGCTGTTGGTAACGGGCAGAGCCGTACCAAGGACCGGCGTACACAACCTTTAGTACTGTTGACATCCGCGACTCTTTGTATTTTGTCCGGTCCGTAGATGAGACGCACCACGTGTCCGAGTCTCCATTGCAGCGGGGAGGAATTTTCGTCTGCTAGCAGCAGTATATTATTATCTCCGACGTTCAATTTGGATGTATCAATCCGCCACTTAGTTCTTTGCTGTAATTCTGACAGATATTCTTTGCTCCAACTTACCAGAAGTGCTGCCGTATTCTTTCCAGATGCTCGTAGCCCTTGAGACGGTCGTGGCTGATGTCATCCAGGGTTGGAGTTGGCAGTGCAGTCAAGGGCCTTCCGATGACAAAGTGTCCTGGGGAAAGTGGAAGGAGATCGTCAGGACTGGAGGACACAGGGCACAGGGGACGGCTGTTTAAAACTGCGTCCACCTGTGCAAACAAAGTTGATGTTTCTTCGTAGGTCAAGTGGCTATTGCCAATAACATGTTTTATATGGTGCTTGGCCGGTTTTACCCCGGCCTCCCATATGCCACCGATATGAGGAGAGTAAGCAGGAATGAATTTGAAAGTTATAGTTTTTTGGGGAAAGTAGGAGGTGGAAGTTATGATCTTGACTCCAAAACTGAATGTGTATATTTTAACCATGCACCTCCTTTTATACTAATTGTACAATGTTACGGGCTACCTAAGAATTTAACCAATAAGAAATGCTAACTCTTAACCAATAATAGTGTACCGAATGTCCCGCTAAAGCTAACTAACCAATAAATTCACTTTCACTTTGTTCGTATGCGTTACGCTATAACTATTGTCCAATTACTAAATACTGTACTGTTCCCTTTCCCGGCGCCAAAACTATTGTCCAATTGCTGCTCCGGACATAGGTCTCGTGTACGCCCACTAGAAAGACGACGCGCGCGCATGCCAATCGCAACGCAGTAACTGTTTTACATGCGTCCCGCAGATAAAGTCCACACCATTTAGCTACCCAATCAACAAGCAAACTTATCGATCAACCTGTTGAAGCCTGCTGATACGTCGTCACAGAAGATTCCCGTAGTTTATCACCAACCATATCAAATACCATTACCTACACCTCACCATCAGCCAAGATTACCACACCTGTTTGCTTTAGAAATTTGTTCTTTAGCTGCGGCCACAAAATTTGATGTATTATCGCTAAATATTTCCGCAAGTTTTCCATGACAAGCAATGAATCTGCTGGGGGTCATTATAAACGCATCTTTCGTCAAATCACTGACAGCCTCAAGGTGAATGCATTTATAATGCGGGCAAATGAATATGCATTTATAACCTTTTATAACGCGGCTTCCACGGCCTTTACGATTGTCAATAAAAAAATGTGCCAGCGAAGTCTAAACCAACAAATAGAAAGGGATAGCCTGGGTTTACCGGCTGACAAGGCAATTCACTCATTCTAAGGCATTAAGTTTCATCTCGATTACGCCTGCATCGTACGCAGTTATTAACGATGCGCCTCGCCAGATTACGGCCGTTTACTGGCCACACAGTTTCTCTTACCGTCGCAGACACTATGACACTGCTTTCTACTTCTAACTCTACCTGGATGCGATACTGTCATTCTTGCCTTTTTAGTTCCATGTCTCGTTGTCTGATGCTTTTTTTCTTATTTTATCCTCTTTTTCTCTTCTCTCTTACTCTTAATATTTCTCCTATATATGAAGGAACGAATACACCCAGGCAGATGGGCGTGATTCGCGTTAGACGCCTGCGGGAGGCCTACGTCATCGAAGTGGACCGTGGCGATGGTGGTGTGCGGACCTGATCACGTTCGCGTCACTCGCGCTTCAAGTCTGAGAGATCTGTACCTTTACCATGAATTACTATTGAAATCGAGTAGTTTACTATTAAACTCCCAAACCAATAAACCCATTCGTACAAAGCGTTTTGGAAACACATTCATTATACGTACAGATAAGGAGTGAAATTCCCTGCCAGAGTCTGTGTTTCCTGATAGCTACAACCTTGGGTGTCTTTAGTCAAGAGTGAATAGGTTACTTCTAGACAAGCGTGCTCCATCATCGGTCACAATATCATCACTTACCATCAGGTTAGATAGTGGTCAAACGCGAGCCTATCATCAATAATAAAAAAAAAAACTCGTTCCATGAGTCACACGGACTCGATTTTTCATTATACTATTATTAAACTCAAAATTAAAAAAATGAAGAGCTAAGCCAGGAATACGCTATACTAACTTCAATGTGCGTTAAATAACAGTGAGCATATTGAAAAGTGGTATTTCTATTATGAAAAGCAGGTATAAATTAAGTTTACAGCATGATGTTCCTGATTAATTTATCAGTGCTGTGGACCGAAGATATTAATGGTAATTTGCGGACGCCGAGGCCTCCCTTAGGGATGGGAAGAGTAACTTGAGCCCAAGCTCGATCGTCCAAGGTCATATTTAAAATTAAAGTAAGGGTATGCCGGGATAATTTGGTCTATTTTTTTCAAAAGCTGAGGGTGCTTTATAAATGGGAAGCACGAAGGAAATAAATTAATTTAGGACCGAAACAACAATAACGAATTAGGGTAATGGCCGAATGCTTGTTAATTTCGAGCAACCTCTCCGAAACATCATTGAAATTTTTAATTTTTTCCTCGACAAAACTGGCAAAGGAATCCCCAAAGGAAGACCCAAGGAGGCGAAGTGAACTATGTCGATAATTTTGATTACGGGGGATATTGCATTGAAGTTCGAATAAGTCAGATTTTTGTCAGTACTTTCAGATAGGAATAACTCACAATTAGAAAAGTTGAGTTCTAGTCCAATAGAAGAAAGCTGGTTTTTTAAGAATTGTAGATCGTTGAAAACGGTGTCTACATCGCCTCCTAAGGTTCCATCATCGAGGTATCACACATTAAATGTGGAATTTAGTTTTCGAATGATTGGGTGTATAGCTAAGCTAAAGATCACTGGCTCGAGGGGGTCACCTTGTTGACAGCCAACAGCGGATTCCAAAACGTTGTCCCAAAACACTAATTTCGATGGTTGTCCATAACACTGCCAGAGAAAACTAAAAATTTGAGGTATTTCTTAGTATTATTCAAATGTTACTTTTTGTTTAGATTTCAAATCTGTATAAACTCTTTCCACAAAAATGCTGGGAAGCCTCGTTATTGAGCCTTTATTCTTTGATGAAATTATTTTCACTATACGTTCAAGTGCCTTTCGTATAGTGTACAGTAGCTTGGACATTTATTTTGAGGCGTCGTTCGTCTTCATAATCATCCGTACCGTACCATATATTTCACGTTAAATAAGTTTTACCGGACATATTTCTACAAAAATAAATGAAATATGGTTTTACTCGACACTCTTCACAACACTTTCACTCTTCAATATACTAGTGAGTTACTTTACTACTGTAGTAACGGTTTGTTTCGATAGCGCCTGTCTTTGTTACTCATGGTACCGATTTTCTATGGGAAATTGCTAAAAACTTATTAGTCGCTAGCGAGTTCCTACTTTTTGAGTTTTGTACTTGATGACTCTTTCTAGCTGTTTTGGTTCTGCAAGTGACCGCTAGAGGCGTTGCCAAATTTAGAAGTCTGCTTCCAAAATGGTCCCTTAGAAAAATTGTTCCTTATATTTTTTTTTTTTTAAATCTTAAAATGAGGGATCTTAATAATTTCTACGAGTAACATGCCGCTCGGGTGTTTGAGCTCTAAGACCGACAACATCGCGATTGTATCGCTGTACAAACTCCCAGTGATCGCTGCCTTAGAGACAACCAACAGTTATAATGTGTGTTCATTTTATGATTCCATAAACACGTTAGTATTTTAATATTAAAACGGGAGTGTGCACTTGTTTTCTGTTGTTTGGAATATTCGGTAGTTATTTTTGCGTAAGTTTCAAGCTCTGTTTTGACCATATTTTCTCTACGGACAGGAACATTTCCTTTCCACACCCTCCAGAACATTTGGGTTTGCGGACGGCTAGCAATGGGTAACCGGCCGTTCGGCAGCTGTACGGACCGAGCTCAAGCTGTTGACGGCACGTACTGTTCCACTTGCGCCTCAAGGAAATGTCAGCAAAACTGCAGGGGCGCAGGGGCCATGGGTTCGCTTCTGAGAGGAAAACCCGGGGTCGTGGAATGCAAGGCAGAGAAGGAACATAGGAGTGGATTTTAGTCAGTAAAAGTCTGACACGCTCTCCCACTCTGCTTTGGAGCGGGAAAAGTTATTGGATGATTTCCCACCTAAAAAAAAGCCCAATACATTAACTCTTTGCTCGCAGTTGTAGTCTTATAGAGCAACTAAAAACAGAATTACTACCTAACTAGCCTTCACGCTAAATATGGAATATGCCTTCACGCTAGAGAGAGCAACTAAAAACAGAATTACTACCTAACTAGCCTTCTCGCTAGATATGGAATATCACGCTAGATATGAGTACCTCCGGCATAGAAAACGCACAAGTATTTGGAAACTAACTCGTGTACAATATTCAATTGTAAATGAAACTATAAAAAAGTTTTTCGTTTTAAAAATACACTGTAATTAATATGTTTGTTTGTTGTCATAAGTAAGAAGTCATTAACCCACGACGAAAAAGAGGAGTGTTATAAGTTTGAGGTGTCTATGTGTCTGTGTGTGGCATCGTAGCGTAACGCCGATTTTGATGCAGTTTTTTTTATTTGAAAGCTGACGTTATCGAGATGGTTCTTAGATACAATTTATAAAGATCTGTTTAGGTGTTCAAGGTCATCAGCTCGTTTGTTAGGTGCAGTATAGATCTTAAACACATAATAAGTGTTTACTTTATATTTAGACGTATGTGTAACTTAATATTAGAAATATTCATGAGTCATGAACATGCTCGAGCCATTGAGCTTGTCTGATGATGGAGCCCGATGGTAAGTAACCCTGGATTGCCTATTAGTAAATCCATCTAGTTTTGGCTCATTTAGATTCGTCTTAACCCGGTTCTATACATTTCTCATGATGACGCAGACTTGATGGTAGAACTGGGATGTGGCTGATAGAACCCTGGAATGCCTACTAGTAAATTCACCGAGTTTGGGCTCATTAGATTTGTTTTAACCAGCTCGATACATTTCCCATGATGACGAGGGACTGATGCTACAACTGAGAGGTGGCTGATGGAATCCTGGAATGCTTACTAGTAAAACTATCGAGTATGGGCTTATTAGCTTCATCTTAACCAGTTCTATACCTACATTTTTCATGATGACGAGGACCTGGGGGCCGACCATAAGACCTTAAAGCAGTACTGTTTTAATATTACTTAGGCTTTTCGTACCATGACGCCTTCAAAACAACTTTATTACAATATTAAAACAATATTGTTTTCTTAGCGATTTTGTGACGTCACTCTTAAAAAGTTCATTCTTTTCGTACTCTGAAGGGATTTTTGACCGCTAGCAGTATTGTTTTTACGTCAAATTAGCAGGAGTAAAAAAGTTGCTCGGACGCAGCGGATTTATTATTGTTTACCAAATAAATACCATTTAAAGTGTTTTATAGTATTTAAAACTTATTTCGATGCCTAAACGAGCCCAGATATTTTTTAATCTGGTGATTTTTGTCCATACGTGGGTTATTAATTTATTATTGTACTCTAGATGGCGAACATATAATATGATTTTTGACTCTGAATCCAACAGTACACGAACAACAACACAAACAACAAGTTATTTCACTGGAATACACTGTTTAACTTTATCTTGATTCCATGACGTCCTTAGACAATAAGTTTCAAGGATAACATAGGTACGCACTTCGTGGGTTCAATTATCCGCTTCGAACACCAACCACTTGAAGACAGATTACCTACTCTACATATATTTAAGCACTTGAAAACTATTTTAATATTTCAAAATCGGTTCGCACTCAACAAATCAACACTGCTATGAATCTTGTTAATGTAAACATACGTTCCGAATTCTGAATACGATTCGCACTAACTTGCAACTAAAATTAAATGTTAACGTAGTCGCTCGCAGCTTTTTGTTTTTCTACTTTATTAATGTAAATTCTTCTCACAACTTCTTTTAACCTCAGCATTCTGCCTCTCTCTGCTACTCATCATTTTCCCAATTGCTCCCCTTCTCTTTTAGATCTTATGATTGTTTCTAATACTAATAACGTATCTATCCGCGGACAGCTCACCGCTTGTTTTTCCTACCACGACTTAATCTTTTTGTCATATACGATCCGTCCTCCTAAGCGCAAGCCGCATTATATTTTCCTTCGGAACTACAAGGGCATAGATCTGGAGGCATTACTGCGTGATGCTGTAGGCATTGACTAGACTGATGTTTTCCATAGTTCATCTGTCAACGATATGGTAAATATTTTAAACAATAAAATACTAAGTCTTTATGATCAACACGCCCCGATACGTCGAGTTAGAGTTTGATATGTCCCTGCTCCCTGGCTCACTCCCGCCATTAAGGATTCACTGGCAATTAGAGACCGAGCCAAAAGGAGGTTGAAGTGCTGTCCTTCCGAGCGCAACCAGAGCTTATTTAAGGAGCTGCGTAATCGCTGCAGTCGTATGTGTAGAGATGCAAAAAGACGCTACTTCCATAATTCTCTTGACAACCGGAACACTTCTGAAGTCTGGAAGTTTTTGAAAACTGTCGGCATTGGTAAGTCCCCTAACGTTTCCAGCAAAGATATTGACGTCTGTGCTCTTAACCAGCATTACTCACTTCTCCCTGTAACTATAGATCCACACGTCAAATCAGCTACTCTTAATAAGTTGTCTGGTCTGAAATTGCCGCAGTGTTCTTCTTTTGAATATAGTTCTGTGAGTGCAATACTTCCCGTCTTAACCCACATTTTTAACTTCTCCTTATTTTCTTGCGCTGTTCCCGATGCCTGGAAACAAGCCCATATCATTCCGTTACCCAAAATCTCTAACTCGGTCTCGCTGACTGATTTCAAACCAATTTCTATCCTTCTGTATCTCTCTTAAGTTCTTGAGCACATTGTCCATCAGCAACTCTCTCTCTTTTTCTCTAGTAATGATCTTCTTAGCCCTTTTCAATCTGGTTTTCAGCTTGGTCACAGCACTGTCACTGCCCTTTTAAAGGTTACTGATGACATCCGCTTGGCCATGGACCACAAATCTCTTACGTGACTTGTTCTTCTTGATTTCAGCAGTGCCTTCAACTCTGTTGACTTCGATATCCTTCTTGGGATACTAAAATTTCTTAATTTCTCCTCTTCCACTGTTAATTGGTTCCATTCCTATCTTAATGGCCGCTTGCAGCGGGTACGCCTTGATGAGTCTTCATCGGATTGGTGCTATCTTGCTGCGGGTGTGTCTCAGGGTGGCATTCTCTCACCTCTCCTTTTTTCTATTTTTATCAACTCTGTCACTAGAGTCATTTCCTCTTACTTCCATCTCTATGCAGACGACCTGCAGCTGTACATTCACTTTCATGTGGAAGATGCTGAAGCCGCTGTGTTCGCTGTGAACAGTGACCTGAAGCTGATAGGGGAGTGGTCGCGGTCGTTTGGTTTGCAAATTAATCCCAAGAAATCCCAGGCTTTGGTTATTGGTGGCAGATATATAGGGAAAAAGCTGGACATTACATTGCTGTCTCCACTCTGGTTAAATAGAGTTCAGATAGATGTTAAGACGGCTAAAAACCTTGGGATGATCATGGACTCGAATTTATCGTGGACTGCTCATGTCGCTGAAGTCAGTCGCAAAGTGCACTACACGTTTCACTCCTTAAAATGCTTTCGGAGCTTTGTGCCCTTGAAGACCAAAATTTCCCTTGCCCAAACACTGATTCAGCCCATCATTGACTACGCTGATGACTGTTATTTGGAGCCACCGAGGAGCTTTTAAATAAACTTGAGCGTTTGCAAAATATCTGTATTCGTTTTGTTTTCAACCTTAAAAAGTATGATCATGTCTCAGGCTTTCGCAAGGGACTCAAGTGGCTCCCTATTCAACTTTGCAGGCACACTCGGATATTATGTCCGCTATTTAACATCCTTTTCAACCCTAAAACTCCCTCTTACCTGCGGGAACGTTTCTCCTACTCTCGTCCTTCTGATGCACCTTGCAGGTCGCATCTTAAGAATCTCCTTAAATCTCTTCCCCACTCCACCGATTTTTATTCCTATTCCTTCACTTCGCACGCAGTACGGTTGTGGAATTCACTTCCTATATAGCCATACCTATGTCACGGGGTCTAGTGGTCCTGGGTTCGATCCTCCACACGGGTAGTGGTATTGGATTTCTATTTGGAACTTTCAAGTAGCAACCAGCTTCTAGATTTGTGCAATAAGGGCGAACCCTTATGACAAAGAACTACACCTAACTGTATAATGATTCGTAGAACCAAGTGTCATATTATTCAAATACTGCCTTAGTAAAAATCAGAAACATCTTTCAGCTTCTACTAACACTTTGCCACGCTTCAAACCCCAACCAGTACCAGAAACTGATCGGAAATATAGTACAGACAAGCGCTCCGGAGAAATAAAGAAGCTAAACAATGGTCATAACTTTAACATGGCAATTACTGACGGAAACAAAAACTTGGAACTTGTCTTTAAAGCGCCCACTGTAGACAGTTTTACGGATTTCATTCAAGAAACCGTTGACATACTTAACATTTACGAAGACACCGCATTCAAAGAGTTTTTCTTAATTCTAGACAAAGAAATTAGTAACTATCACTACAAAGGATGCAAAGTTTCTGAACTGATGGAAAATCATCACACAAAGAGTTTTCTAACGCAGGCATTATAAACGATCAAAAGGTAACCTGTTGCTTTTAGAAAAGCAAAAATTAATGCAGTGGCGGACATGTTGACAGATGAATCATACGACAATAGTGTTAAAGAATTACTGGATTCTATCAACTCTTTGTATACTAATTCTATAAAGAAGTTTCGCAGAGTTTAAGTAACCTAAACCATTATAGGAAGACGAAACCTACGACTCACAATGACTTAGTGCAGGTCATACGGAAATGGCGTCCGAACTATTTTATTCAATCATTACACTGAACTTGACGCACATACGAGAAGAGAATTAAATGAAAAAAAATAGAAAGGTTTTGAGAAAAAATTAAAAGCAGTCCCGCTCTCGACGCTGAATTAATCGATATTGATGCATATCCAATTCGAGGACCAGTTAAAAAAAAATTTGACATCTCTCAAAATGTAATGAATGAATACAGGTTAAACTTTAAAAAAGATTCACAAACAAATTTTAAAAACAAGAGTGAAAGAATTATTAGTAAAAAGACTTATGACGAACGCTTACGAAATAAAAATATCGAAGAGGATGTGAAAAGTTTCGAATCTGGGGAACAAACAACAGATTACAGTGAAGAACTGTCATCACGACAGTCGTTTGACAGCAGCTCAAACTCCATCAAACTCTCTCAGGAACGACATGTAGAGTACAAAACACAGCGATATGTGACTCTGTATACAGAAGAAATATCTTACAAAGCAAGAACTACAGATAAAACTGAAATCACAGGATGGCATAAATCTCAGAGGCAACCAGCGACCACATCGAGGTACAATTTTAAAAATGTATTGTCAGACAAGACAAACGCAGGTGAAATACTGAGAATGAATTATGATACGGATGATACAAAACAAGATATTACTCTTGATTTGCACCACGACACGGAGAGTGGCCTGATGCTAGAACCAAAACACAAACCGAAGGCAAGACCATTCTCTGACCAGCTACGGGGGCAAATTAAACCAGACCAGACCAGGTCTAAGAGCAGACATAAGAACGCGCAGATCTACAGCCAGTACGACACAGTCATTGATGTTCAGTTAGCTAATACGGACTTATTGGACTCTTTGAGAATGTTTGCACCAGTGGGCATTGGAAGTCGGGAGTCGAAAAAGTAAGACTTTGATTGATTCATTATATTATTAAAAATTCAGTACCAAAACATGATCAATGTGATTCGACAGCACAGTTAGCGTAGTGGTTGAACAACTGGCTTTTTTATTATTGATAGGCTCGCGTTTGACCTTCATTTTATCTGATGGTAAGCGATGATGTGGCTGACGATGGAACACGCTTGCTTAAAAGTAACATATTCATTCTTGACTTAAAAACCCCAACACTGCGCTGTATATCTTAGGTTCTCTTCCCATTTGAAATAAATATGTTTGTATGGCCTACAGATAGTTGTTCTAGGTCGGGGTAGCTTTCTTGGTTAAGTATTGTCTTTAATAGGAATAATCTTATCATAAGATGATCAGCATTACTAATGACATCAATCGTCGTATTGTCAGTCCTGTCGTGGCCATGTCCTTTTCTGGTAGTCATCTTCCTACGACACGTTCTTCATTTCTTAATTTAGGAAGAAACATTAAACACTGCATATCAGTTCCAGATATAACCAATCTTTACATCAGAGTTCTGCTGTTATGAGGCGAGCTAAAACAGAGAAAAAACCTCAAAACCCGACTACTCCTACAAAATCTTCTTCTCGATACTCGCTACGTTACGAGTCTTACTCTAAAGAACCAGTTAATGAGTCAAGAAGTATATTACAGCCCTCAGCCAACATTGGACTCAAAAAATAAGTATTCAGCAAGACGTTCCGGCAACGATACTAAAGCTTTTGACGATTATATTATTAAAAAAATCAGCGCTCTAGAAAACGAATTGAAAAATTTGAAGCAAATGCGTGATATAAGAAGTAAAGCATACAAGAATAATACTAATGTGGCTAGACTTCGTAATATTTCTAATCAAAGAAAAGATATGACAGAATACAAAATTGACAGATAAACCATGATTTGGAAATAAAGGACGTTATAAAAGAAAATATTACAAAAAGTTATGCAACTAACATTGAAACTACAGTAAATGATAACACATATTTTAAACCAAACACGATCAGTAGCGATGCAACCAATGCAACAGTTATTGAAGATACAACTGCATCTCAAGTTACAAACAGCGTTATGGATATCACTGACACTAAAGATCTAAACAAAGAAGTGACTGCTAATACAGTGGCAGCTACTGATAGAAAAGTTGAAGACATTATTAACGTCATGACATCTGTAGTGATGTCACTGCTCCCTCTCGTGAGACAATGGGTTATTCTAAACCAGCCTACTGTGATTACCCTGATCGTCAGATTGATCCGTTTGAGCACATAAATGATGGTCTCGACCTAAACATGTAATTTTAAGAAAAGGTTTCATCATCAAGTTGAAGCGCAACAATCACGCAGTTTCAATGAGTCGAAATCATTAAAATTGCCGAAACACAAACAACACAATTGAATTGAAGTTAATAACAGATAGTAAAGTAAATGTAGTGACTTAACTGTGTCCTTATTAAAAAAAAACTTGTTCCTATAAGTCCTTGTCCCACCTAGGTTGCGTCATTGGGCACGCCATAATCATGACAGTAAGTCTCTTCTTTGAGGACTGGCTGGAAAGACGTCACAGTGTCCTCACCTTCCGCGTGCCGCAGGTCCTCACCGGACATGGTAAGTTCGGGATGTTCCTGCACTGAATTCGTATGGAAGAAACGCTTGAGTGTCGCCATTGTATGAAACGCCCGAAGGACACAGTGGAGCATACAGTGTAAGTTTGCCGCTTGGGTGGAGCATCACCGTGTCCTCGTGAGGGCGACCGGCATCCACAAACTCTCTCGCCGTGAACTGATACAGGTAATGGTCAGGAGCGAGGAGGAATGGCAGGCGGTCGGCTCCTTCTACAAAGCAGTAATGCTAGGGATGGAGGAGGCAGCACGTGGAGGGGACGGACTTACGAGCCCTAGCCCCCGAGATCCCGGCCCCGATTTCCAGCTACTGTAGCAATGGGTTGCTCACCATCCGGCCGTCCGGTAACCGTCCACACCGAGCCCGAGTCGTCGACGGCACGCAGAGTTCCACGCGCACCTCAAAGAGATGTCAGCAAAACTGTATGGGCCCAGTAGGGGCGAAGACTACTGGGGTCATGGGTTCGCTTCAGTAAGGAAAACCTGGGGTGGAAGAAGGTACATAGGAGTGAGTTTTACTCTAAAAGTTTGACAGGAGTCTAGAGCGGGAGAAAGCACTGAATGATTTCCTAACTACAAAAATACCAGATTGTGTCATGATTCTAAAAACGACATATATATAATATACATATAGTTATAGGTAATAGCAATTCGATCGATAAATATTTAAGTCAGAATCGTATCTTTCAGATGAAAATCAGTGATGATTGTGTTGGAGAGTGAGGCGCGTGGAGGCGTCAGTGATTATGCCCAGAAAATGTTGTCACCGATAGAAAGCTGCTTTATTCCTGAGTGACGTAGTCTATATATGTTGTGTCTGCAGGCAAAGCCGCAGGAAAAAGCTAGTAAGCTATATTTTACACCAAAAAACTAATACACGAATACTGTAGGTGTATATTACAGACATTGAAATATTTCTATTAAAGACCGTCAAGTTATAAATCTTGTAGTAATATAAGTTATGGGTGCTAGTCAAACAGATTTCTTTTTAATTTATAGCATTACTCACCTCCAAAGATCTACTTTTCCTTCTAAATGACTAAGTCAGCCACAATTAACAAGCAATCGAATGATACCGTACGGTCTACGTACATTACCCTTATTTTTGAACGACAATGTGAATCAATACGTTCGCTCGTCACCACAAATATTGCTACTTAAACTTAGTGTGCAACTTACCAACACGCGGAACATACGTACATGTGAGAATCATCACTCTTTACGTTGTACAAATACCGGCAAGGATCTTGAGCGCTCGGTGTCGGAGTGGGGATGGCTTTGCGCATTCCATACATTGGCGAGCCAATCGTCGTCGTTGTTAGATACATGCAGCAAACGCAGGGAACGAATTACGAGTGACGTCTATGACACGATGGAGTGGCGAGCCAATCACTGACACTCCCCACCCCCGCGTCTCACTTCGCACCACTAGAGACTTCTGCGCAACTTAAAGCCAGCGCTCAAGATCCGTGCCGGTAATTGTACGACACTAGTTATAACTTTGATTTTTACTATGTGAAGTATTTCGCATGCAGGTCACACTCGCTACCTAACACCTATCTAAACATACAAATATTATAGTGTACAGTTTAGGAACTACTCTGTCCCAGATCTTATCTTAGCAGTAAGTCACTTTCTGGGTGGAAATAAAAAAAACACTCCGTGTCGGAGTGCCCAGCAATTCCGAGCTCGCTTCGCTCGCTCTTGGATTAAGAATCAGTTGCGCTACAAAAGAGGCGATTTAGTTTATAAGAATCCATCTCATTTTCTGTGTGGTGTGACTTATAAATTCCTCGTTATTTAAATAAGATTCTTTAATATTTCGACAGGCCTGTTGGTCTAGTGGTTAGTGACCCTGACTGCTATGTCGGAGGTCGTGGGTTCGATTGCCACCCAGGACAAATGTTTGTGTGCTATCACGATCATTTGTTCTGTGTCTGGGTGTAATTTATCTTCTATGTCTATACCTACTTATAATAAATCTGTAGATGTGAAAATTCTGTACATTGAAAATATCAAAAAAATAAATGGCACTACGTGGGTGTTACTACACCGACACCGAACCCAAAATTGTGATTAAAAAAAATTCTGTCTGTCTGTTTGTTCAGGCACCACGCAAAAACTACCGGTTCGATTACGATGAAACTTAGTATAATTATTCTTTAATATCCTGGGCACCACACTGGGTACTTTTTATCCCGGAAAATTACATACAATAAAAAACAATCTTAATTTTGCGGTTCGATCCCTAGACCAGATTACTGTACCAACTGCAAATAATAAGTTTGTCGTAGGTTACGTCACCCGCAGTGGAGTTCGCTAAGGGGAGTTCACTAACCCCCCACAGAAAGGGGAACCGTGTTACCCCGAATTTAACGCGAGCGAAGCCGCGGGCAAAAGCTAGTCTATAATATGTATGTATTTAGAAATATATAAGTATGTTTATCAGTTGTCTAGTACCCATAACACAAGCTCTGCTTAGCTTGGGATTAGACGGCGTTGTGTGATAGTTGTGGAATATTATATTATATTACTAGCTTTTGCCCGCGCGGCTTCGCTCCCGCTCTTCCCTACTTCAGCCTACTATACCCTACTCTACCCTACCCTACTCTACTCTACTCTACTCTACCCTACCCTACTCTACCCTACTCTACTCTACCCTACCCTACTCTACTCTACCCTAAAAAAAAAGTAGGTCTTATGTCCGTCTCCTGGTTTTAAGCTACCTCCCCACCAATTTTCAGCCAAATCGGTTCAGCCGTTCTTGAGTTATAAAAAGTGTAACTAACACGACTTTCTTTTATATATATAGATTATATTGATCAGAATTTTAGGTTAGATTTTTTCGAGTGAATTATAATAGTTGTTACAATTATTCGCAATATTTTTAATTCATCCATCCATCACAATATCTAGTTGTGATGTAAATTTGAAGTAGTTTTTATGTCTCAAGTGTATATCTAACCAAAACTGAAAATTAAAGTAAACTAGAAGGTTTAATATAAAAATGCATGAATTATTTAATATTATGATATTTATTTAAAAATCTTAATTAATAAAATACAATAGAAAAAAATATTAGTAGAGAACTGTAGACTGATACCCAAAGATAAAATAATGAATACAGAGCGAAATAGACGCACCACACAGACGACCGTGTGACGAGCAATCATTTGCACGGCTATCTGTTCGCACGTGTCTCCCTCAGGACGAGAACTGTGAGCCCTAGCGACACTTGCTCTTCAGTCGGTCAGCCACCTGACGATACCTGCCTTACAGGTCACAGCTCGGACTAGTACACAGACTTAGGCCGATGTATTTTATTTTAACAGTAGCACAATAAGATAATAGTCAAAATATCTTAAATAATTATTACATTTAAAAAAAAATTATGCTAGCCACTAAGCTCACAGTTCTCGTTCTGATGCTCTCCACAGATTAAAATTCCAAGTATAACTAGCTATAACTAGCTAGTACACAGATGTAATACTTATACAAAACTGATCATTGTTCTTTAACTAATCTCTGAATTTTAAAATATAAATAAAAAAAATCAATTCATGTGCGTACATCATTGAAGCGCACGTTATTACATAGAGATCGGCGGATCCTTTAGGGTTGCTTGGGTTTGCTTCCTAAATGCCTTTTTACTGAGAAGACGAATGTGGATTGAATTGAACTCATTCTTATATATCAAACATATGATGAAGTGGTGAAAGCGAGCCAGCGTTGTATTTACAGAGGCTAGTAGCAAACAGACGTCGCGTACGTACCTCGCGTACATGAGCTGTTCGAGGAACCAGCGAACACACTCTTAGGAGTCTGGACAATCAAGATGATGGCGGCTCACGTACAACAGAGATAAAACTCCCAGGAGTTTCCATTTCGACTTTAAGGTAAAAAATCATACTTTTTTAGAAGCAAGTTTTTTCCGGTAACATCTAAAATAGATATCGCGAAGGTATTTACGTCGTGCTAGTTCATTATATTTGACGTAGTCTCGGGTTCCACGTAGGTACTGCACACTCTAACGCTGCACTCATTATTGAAGTTATTGACGAATACTACATTATTTTTAGTTTGTGCGAAACCCGAATATAGTTTGTTCAGAATCAGTAACTGAATGGATTCCAATAGTTTTTACATCATGTTATATTTTTTCTCAAAAATATTTAAAAAGGTGATAAGTTGGACACCACTAACATTAAGTCACGGTAGGTCATAGCGAGCATTAGAAAAAAGCTGGCTGCAAGTGCAATATAACCGTTTAGTTGCCTGTTTGGCCCGGTGACCATGTATTTTTGCTGACATGATAAGCTTACAACTTTGTAATTTTCCATGATACAGTTATGAAATTTTGTACATAGATTCTTTGCACGAAAATACTACACACGTGTTTCGGGTTTTGCATATACTAACACTAATGTATAAGTGCAAACAGGCGGAAGGTCTCATAACAAAACCAAACATGTGGTGGGGCTTGTTAACAATCTTTTCTATTTGAACATCCAGATGGAGCTTCGAATCTAGCAGAACATCAAGATTGCGGAGAAAACTAACTTTACGAGTACTAATACACATAATAACAAGACGATAGTCGAACTCGGAGATGTTTTTCGTTTTGGTAACGTCATGACATGACGCTTTGGAAGGCTAAAGTTAAGCTTATTGGAAGAGCAGTAGTTAGAGAAACGGTCTAAGTCCTGCTGCAGGTTAACATAATTGACTTGATTAAAAATAATTTTATAGACTGAGAAATTTCGAATTTTGTCATTGAACGCAATAAACTGAATCTAATAAACATCTATAGCAATGTTATTGTACGCAACAGGCAAGAAGCTTCGTGTGATGGTGCGTCCATTAGTAATAAATACGTTTAGAATGACATGTTTTTGGAGCATGAAATTGTACTAAGAAAGAGAGTTTACAATGACAACTAATAGGTATGAGAGATAAGGGTACTTAGCTAACGATTTACTTATTTATTGAGGAGCCTCAACTGAACAAGCGCACACGAATACACAATTTATAAAGAACCAAAGTCTTAGATTCGTGAGCTCCATGCATCAGTAGGTCGGCGACAGGAGGAGCTTTGAGTATTGAAACTAAGATAACGTAAAACTAAAATACAAACTAGTTAATACCTACAACCCGTGCGCATTAACATGGCACCTGATGAGTGACGTTTGAAATATTCAGTGCATTGAATTTTATTTTTGTTTTTTGATTAACAACATTTATTTGCGCCGAGTAGTTTCTCATAACACACCATTTTACGAATGTACAATGCTTTAAACGTGACGATACAAACTATTTTCGAGTAGGTATTCAATGTGGCAACTGTTTTCGAGCCAGGAGCCGTGTTAATGCGCTCGGGTTGTAAATATAATATGAAGGAAAGAAAATGTAAAAAAGAAAATTAAAAATATCAAATATGACTTAAAAAACTACTTTAACTACATTAAACTTATATTCTTGAATTTGTAGAGATGAACGCGCACTCTTCGACTGCTGCACATTTCGTGCTCGTTTTGAACAAGCTCCGTTGTTCAGACAACCGTTGAAGCACACGTCGACTCGACGTCGCTCACAGTAACCGGCGGCACATCTAGAAAGAGAGCACAATAATACACAATGATGTCACGAGAAGATTATTAAGGCTCGAGAAACCAAGAAGGAAAGACTGTCCCAAGTCGCATCCTGCAACTCAACTCCGCCTCGAATCATCGAATCGACAGAATTTATTGCTCGTATTTTATTGATATGAATCGAAGGTTTTCTTCCGTTGTTATGGCAAGTGGGCCATGGAACATGGGCCTGAGTCACTGGCACCGACGTCTTCTGCACTAGACGGAAAGCTCTGACTTCCTTGTTTATTATTAAAATAAGTTTAGACTGAAAAAACTTCCTTACTATTATATACCCATTTGGCTACAAAGGCGGGCACGTCGCATCTTTCACCCGCGTAATCAGCTGTGCACTGGCAGACTGGCGCACTCGCCTCGTTCAAAGAACAGGCGCCGTGGTTTAGACAGAACTGATGGCATGCGCTGACTTTCCCTTCCCCAGAGTTACCACCATCAGAGCTGAAACAACGAACATTTCAAACATGGCACCACAATATTATACACAGACACATACAAAACTAACAAAAATAAAAAAAGGGTCGTTAAACGTACAGTCAAACGCTCATCAGTGGTCGGTCATAACAACTGCATTGGCGCTCTCAATATCAAATTGTTACTAATTGCATTTATATTATTTTGTCAAGTTCTGTTCCAAGTCCCTCGTGACAGGGTGTTCTTATGTGGAAGTCATCAACTAGCTTCTCCCGCTCTAAGGTAGAGTGAGAGGGCGCGTCAGACTTTTACTGACTATAAGTCACCAGTGTCCGTCAGCTGCCTGCGGGTTCTAGGGCCACCGTAACTCTTTAAAAATCTCCCGCGGCCCTAGCGGTACCGGCCCTGCTGGGCTCCGACGGGTTTTTTTTATGGTGGGAAAAATCATCCAATGACAACCCCTCTCTTGGGCGGAGCGGGAGATAGTGTCAGACTCTTACTGACTAAACGACTCACCCTGGTCCTTCTAGCCTTCATACCGGGGCTCGAGTTCCCTTTCGGATAACCCTGGCCCCAGTAGGCTTCAACCCGCCTGGGGGGTCCGACGGGTTCGGTGGCATCTCTGTGAGGCACGCCAGGAGCACTCCGCAGCGTTCGACGACTTGTATCAATATAATTATCTATACATATAATAAAATCGTAGGAAAGTCAAAACTGTACATTGAATATTTTTTTAAAAGAATACTTGGGGCGTGATCTACAATCGATATAGAAGCCAAAAATATAGTTTTTAGAATTTTTGTCTGTTTGTCTGTTTGTCTGTTTGTCTGTTTATCTGTTTGTCTGTTTGTCTGTATGTACAGTAAGGCCGCAAAAGTCCATAGGAGCGCTAAAGATTACATTGCTACGAACCGAGCGAGCGCGATTCTTCCGTGCGTATGTGTGCGCATGTATGAGTATCCACATTCCACAGATAACACACACTAAGGAACTGTCGTCGCACTGAGCTATATGGTAGCATTGTTAAAATTCGTGCAGATACGTCATGTGCTGGTAGCCGTGTGAACTAAGTGTTGGATTCGCAAATCACGTAACCCGAGTTCAAATCATGGTCGGTCCGTTGCAGTTATTTCTTACTTTGAAAATTCCCAATCTATATTGATATAGTTGTTTTTTTTTATTTCTATGAAAAATACTATTGCATTTTTTGCACTAAATAGTTGCAAATTACGAATGTGATCTATTAACCACAAGTAGAATCACATTCGTAATTTGCAATTATTTAGTTGTTACATCTTTTCGATGTTATAAGGTGGAAATAAAAAGACGTGTTTAATAAAAATGTTTATTCTTTATATTTACAAATTAAACATTTATGAGAATTGTGACGTCGAATTGTTACCTAGACAAAAAGTTATCTTGTAACCGTTATCTATGTTACGCCTAAGATTGTTTGTTGGAAGTATACCCACTTAGACCATTCATAATATGAATAACGTAACAATGAACGGATATTCAAATTTTAATAAAATAAAATATAGGTAATTGTTTATATCCAGTTATTTATTGAAAAGTGATATATGATTTGGACTTTGTAAACATTTTATTTTTGTGTAACGTCACAATGAATGTATTGAGGTCATAGCTTAATTGTTCATTTTCTTGACGAAAAGAAGATTGAAACCAAACCTCAATTTCTGTTAAAAGAACTTTAGTTCTCACAAGATAATCGTCAATTAGATGAGAAAAATAAATTGAACTATAGTATTATGTTAAAACAGTGCGGGTAGAAGAATAAAAAACGAAATAGACTCATGATTATTGTCAACAAAATTGATAGCGAGTTCACTGCATTCTTAAGATGAGGCGATGGCACAAGTTAAAAGATATAGCTGTTTTAAACGAAAGTAAACACAATATAATACAGTGTTTGTTAACGAATAATCACAGATATGTTAAAATAAAATGGTAGGCCATTTAGTTTAGTTAACATTAAATATTTAGTGCGAAACGTAATCGTTCTTGTTTGTGCCTCTCTGTCAAGTACGGCTTTTTAGCAGGTTTTCTGTGATGCACGCCTTCAGCGTGAAGTGCACGGCGAACAGTATCCATCGAGGTGTCATATAATTCCGCAAAATGTCTCGTTGGTGCGAAACCATTCGTTTCGTATACGTCCACCATATGTCGTCGCTGCGCCTCGCTAATAAGCTTCGATCTCCCACTTCTCTTTCGACTAGCAAGGCTACCTTCTTCCTCATATCTTTTTAGCCAAAGATTTGCAGTATTTTTCTAAAATAAAAAAAATATATATATTAGGCAGCTATACCTACTTCACTTCATTTTCATTATATAAAATGTTAATAATCATAATTATTGAATATAATTTTAAAATAAAACTGCATTTATTAATCCAATAACCAATCCAATAAACCCAACGATTTACGTATTTCTCTTTTAAACCTCATAAAGATACGATGAATGGATTCATAAATGGCATACGTTTTAATTAGAAGATTAATTTGTAATAAAGTTACAATTCATTAATAGCTATTATACTCACATTCAGTCCGGTTTCTTCAGATATTTGTGTTTTATTAAGACCACTTTTATGCAGCCCAATGATAGTCGCCCTCACTTCAATACTAATATTAGCCTGCATTTTGCGAATATTACAATACTGTCAACCTCACGTCACTAACCAACAACTACAACCAAACGACAGTTCATTTCGGTTAAGTTAAAACTCGTGTCTACCTCGCAGAAATCTAATTCTTTATTTAGTTTTTTTGTGATCTACCTTTCTAACTCTAAGAAATGTGTGAACAAGTTAAAGAATAATTTAATATATGTAATGCAAATACATAACTTCCAATCGGGTAAGAACTTACAAAAAGTCAATAATTGCGTGGGATTTGAACTTGCGGCACGCTGATTTGCGCTTCAATCTGTGTGCCTATACCACTGGGCCATCTTGACTTATGATAAGTTGATGAAATTGTGAATTTCAATCATTTGTTGGCGAAACTTGAAAATAAAAGGTCGTAAGTCAAACTAAACGTCAAACGAATAAGTTTTAAGAATTCTTATGGACTTTTGCAAGTGATAGTATGTCCGGGCTAAACTCAAAAAGTACTGCATGGATTTACTTCAAATTTTGCATAAATATTACTAAGAGGTCGGGTCAACATATAGGCTACATATTATCACGCTATCACCTACGGGGGAGGAGCTGTGAGTCTTTATTTTTCTTAAGCATTCTGTGACAGCGTGTAATCTAACGATGCATATTTAAATGTTGTTTTTGAGTTAGCCATGCTATTATCTAGCTTTACACCATTAAAACTACGCCATTTAAGTAACTTGGGCAGAGAAACATAGTTTAATGAATGTTAGTAGTATAGAGACAATTTTGAAGCAGCGCCATCTATGAGATTTCATAAAAATCAAATCAAGTTACATGTTATCACTTTTTGGAAATTAATAATTTAAATTTGATCATGTAGTTAGTTATTCTTAAAATTCATAGATGGCGATGTGATGTGTTTTCTTCATAAAAGTTGTATCATATAGTTCGTTTTGACAAATTCAAGTTCCAACAAAACCCTGAAAAAACTTGAGTAGAGTTGAGTAAGACAATTAAAAAAAAAAATGCGGTGTTAAGTATTACATGGTGACATTTTTCCAGCTCTGTGAAGTCGACCAGTTTGCGAGATCCCTTACGTATGAAGAGGTGCCTTCATATTACACGTACGACAATCAAAGTGGTGTATTTAACCGACATCGACGAGGAAGTGCTGTGGAAGGTTTTCCGGGAATTTTCAAGGACGCCGCATTGGGTAGAGTTTATACCGTGCATCCAAATAATGGCGAATGCTATTTTCTGCGGTTGTTACTTCACACTGTCCGAGGCCCAACGTCTTTCGCCTTTCTGAGGACATTTGATGGCGTGGAGTATCCCACTTACCACGCAGCCTGCGTAGCACGTCACCTTCTCGACGGTGACCAAAATTGGGATCCTCGCGGAGGCGAGCGTCAGTGACAGTCCCAGCCGCATGCGTCATCTTTTTGCCGTCTGTTGATGTTTTGTGGAGTCGCGAACCCGGTAGCTTTGTGGGTGAAGTATCGCCATCATCTGTCTAAAGATTTTCTACGAGCTTTGAGGCGTGCTACTGGAGACGAAGTCGATGTAACTGATGAACGCGTGCTGAACACCTGTCTCAGTTCAATTCAAGATGTGGTCGTTTCTATGGGTGGCAATCCGCTGATCGAATATGGGTTACCAGCTCCCCAATCATCACCGCATCAAGGCCGTGGATATCGGGAGTATAACGCTGAAACAAATTACGAGCCGGGCGAAATGACCACCATACGAAATGACTATGTCACCGTGTTCTCTTAAGAGCAAAAACAAATGACACCATACTTGAAAGCGTTGGGCAAAACCAGGGTAAAATGTTTTTCTTGGATGCTCTTGGTAGAACAGGAAAAACATTTGTTACCACTGGCATACTTGCAGAGGTCAAGAGGCAAGGCAAAATTGCTATTGCTGTAGCGTCGTCGGGAATCGCTGCCATACAGCTTCCGGGTGGCAAGACAGCACATGCCATGTTTAAAATTCCCATCGATTTAGAGAGCGCCGAAACATCTGTTTGTGGTGTGTCACGTAACAGCGATAAGCGACACGTGCTCAAGGATTGCTCTCTGATCGTATGGGATGAGTGTACGATGGCCAATAGGAAGGCAGTTGAGGCCGTGGACAGAACCCTGCAGGACATCCGCAGGAACGAACATTTGATGGGTTGATGGGTGGTGTCACAGTTCTGTTCAGTGGCGATTTCCGGCAAACACTTCCCGTGGTGACGCGGGGATCGAGGGCTGACGAGGTGAATGCTTCGTTGAAACGATCTTCGTTGTGGTCACGAGTTCTTACGCTGTGCTTGACCATTAATATGAGAGCTCGGCTCGGCGGCAATGCACGAGCATTGCAAGAATTCTCCGATGTCCTTCTAAGTCTTGGCGAAGGCACTTTGACAGGTGGTACTTCCAGAGTCTCTCGGTAGAGTGGTGTCCAGCTTAGAAGAACTCATTTGCTGTGTGTACGGGGACATCAGTCGTATACCGCACCAGCTTCTTGGGTGTGTTAGCGATAACGCCGACGCCCAAAAATGATCAGGCTGCACCAAATAACGAATGCATTCTCTCGGAAATTGAGGGGAATGACGTGGTCTATACCTCGATGAACACTGTTGTCGAGCAAGATGACGCCACACATTATCCTGTGGAATTTCTGAACTCCCTGTCAGCAAGTGGACTTCCAGCGCATACCATCAAACTGAAGGTCGGTGTCCCGATTATGCTTCTTCGGAACCTACCTCCTCCGAAGTTGTGTAACGGGACCCGCCTTAAAGTCATCTCGCTCCACAGACAAACTTTTGAGGCGGAAATTCTTACGGGTTGTGGCGTCGGCGAGGCAGTATTTATACCACACATTCCCCTCATACCTCACAACTTCCCGTTCCAGTTCAAGCGCGTACAGTTCCCCGTGAGTGTTTGCTTCGCGATGACCATCAATAAGTCACAGGGGCAGACACTGAGGGCAGCGGGTGTCGACCTCAGGACGAGTTGTTTCTCACACGGGCAACTGTACGTCGCTTGCTCCCGTGTCACCAGTACTGACTCTCTTTACATTTTGGCTCCTGGCAGCATAACTACCAACGTAGTTTATAGGGAAGTGTTGTAAGGTATGATATCTTTGTACGTATTTTTACTCTTTTGTGTCCGGGAATGTATTCCTGCATTATTTTCTCTATTTCCTTCAGTCACATCTTATGACTGAACTCAGCAGGATTCCCATATAACTCTCTTCACTTGCTTCGTTTGCAAAAAAACTTATATTTTAATAATTTTAAAAGTGGTTTACTTATAATACTATAGCGACACTGGCATCTTAGGTATTTTTGGTGCTGTAGAGCCTTCACGCAGACGATGTCGCGGGCAGCAGCTAGTTATAAATATAATATGTGCCTTGTTAGTTCCCTATAGTTAGTTAACATTTATATCATTTACTACATGTGAACAAAGCCATTTATGGCAAATATTAGAATAATGTAATTTTCACCTTTTTTTGAGGAAACCTGTCGCATCTGCCGACTGTAGGATCAGCGTCGCACACAGGGGCGCTTGACATAACTAGTGACAGTTTTTTTTTTTTTTTTTCTTTGGGAAAATTCATCTTATGACAACCCCCGCTCTTGGGCGGAGCGGGATATAGTGTCAGACTCTTACTGACTAAAAAACCCATCCCGTTCCTTCAAGCTTTCATACCGCGGGGCTCGAGCGCCCTTTCGGATAACCCTGGCCCCAGTAGGCTTCGACCCGGCTGGGTCCCTGCTGTTGCTGACAACTCCTTGAGGCGCGCGGGAACAGTGCGCGCCGTCGACGACTTGGGCTTGGTCCGGACAGTTACCGGACGGCCGGACAGCGAGCTACCCATTGCTCACTGTCCGCAAGCCCGCGCCTACGGTGGCTGGAAATCGGGATCGGAATCCCGGCGGCGGCGAGAGCGCCGTTGCCTGATGCGTTCGGCCTCCTCCTTAGCGAGCATTACTGCTTCGCAGAAGTCGGCGACCGCCTGCCACTCCTCCTCGCTCCGTAACTAGTGACAGTGACAAGACCAAGATTTAGTTTACCTGTTGTCCTTATTGGCAGAAGTCTCGCATCTTCCACCATCGTAATCTGCTGTGTCCGGGTAGGCCGGCATGTCCTCTACACCCAGGGAACAAACACCGCCGTTTAAACAGAATTCATGGCAGCACACGTTCAGTTCGCATCTTTCCCCAGCGTAACCGGTCTTACAGCTAAAAAAACAAAGTTACAGAAGAGTTACTATAATTAAGAAATCCAACACACATTTGTGAGTAGATGTATCAGGGGCACGAGGTGCGCGGCCACTGCGGCGTTTTGGGGGCTCTATAGGTTTATGTTACACCACCTGACATCGGTGACGGGGCTCGGACTTTAAACAGATACAGGTCTGAAGTTGTCAACTCACTTTCAGCAAGTGTGCTGATGAATGCTGGTCTCCTCTCTGTATGAGACGAGGCCTCTACTTAACATTTATATAAAGTTAATTTTCTGTATCTGTTTGACACTGAAGTCTTCTAAACAGCTGGCTCGATATTAATGAAACTCTTAACTTTTGTTTTAGAGTGGGTTGGTTATATGTCCCGGATGGTTTAGAGTTACAATTGAACCTGGCAAGGCAATATTTGTTAGTCTCTGTAATAATAGTAATTATTAAATATTCAATAAACTTATTTCATGCATAATACGATTTACCGGCATTGAGGTTGGCCGTCAGCACCGACACTACAGTTTCCTTGTAGACAATAGTCTTTACAGATGGACACTTCGCATCTTTCACCATCGTAACCTGCTGTGCACTGGCAGGCCGGCTCGTCTTCTTCGTTTAAGGTGCAGACACCGCCGTTTAAACAGTGCTTATGGCACGCATTTTCTTCGCACTTTTCTCCGGAGTAACCGGGCATACAGCTGAAATAACGAAAATTCAGAAGAGTTTGGTACTGTATGATCAAGAAAACTATAACATAGTGTTAGTAGATGTACCAGGAGTACTGTACAAGTTTATCTTAGACCACACTGGTATCGGTGAGAGGACTCGGACTTCAAATAAATACAAGTCGGGAATCGTCGACTCACTCTCAGCGAGTGAGCTGATGAATGCTGGTCCCTTCTCTGTGTGAGAAGAGGCCTCTGCCCTCCAGTGGGATGATAGCGGGCAGGCATTCTCTATACAAAAATTTTATTATTATGTACATGAGTAGGATAATTATAGAACTCCTTTCATACGAGTGGACTGATTTTATTTATTTATTGTATAATATTTATGTAGGCACATGTAACAAAATAAATATAGAACAAAAAAATTGTTCTGTGGTACCTACTGCTTATTTCAAAAGAATTTTCTTCCAGCAGACCTGCGCAAGGAGAGATTAAAAGAAATGTAGACAGTAGTGTGTAGAAACAATAAAAACAAGAGTACGTGCAAACTTAGATTATAGCAACAAATAACAATTCTTTATGAGTTTTTGTGCTACCAGTTTGTGCATATTATTATTTTCAGTTTGTAGTTATATACCTATTGAGTCATAATATTCAATGTTTTGGGAACACATTTATGGTGCGTACAGCCAAGAAGAGGAATTCCCTGCCGTAGTCTATTTCCTGATAGCTACAACTTAGGGGTCTTTAAGTCAAGAGTGAATGGGTTACTTCTGGGCAAGCGCGCTCCATCGGCGACCACATCATCGCTTGCCCTGATGAGAGAGATGATAGCCAAACGCGAGCCTATTCATTGATTAAACCCCAAGTCTCTCTCGTTGTCTTTCTATCGTGTCTCTAATTACGGTATTCAAAAGGTTAATAATAATAAAAAAACAAATACCTTATTTTAAAAATAAATATATAATAATTGTGTACACCTACATTATTATCACGCTAGAGAGGGCAGATAGCTTGCTCTTGTACTTGAATTTTGAAAAGTGAAATAGATTTTTTAAATCTCGAATGCTAGGTGAAAGAGAACTCCACAACCTTACTGTATGGACAGAGAATAAGTATGAGTAGTAGATGAAAACAGAGAATGTTTGAGTATCAATAGCACAATAGGATCGGGCGGGCCAACATCTGCTAGGTCCGCTAGTTAGTAATAAGTGATTGTATCATCTACGAGTATACAATAAATTCCATGCATAATAAGATTTACCTGCATTGAGGTTGGCCCTCAGCACCGACACTACAGTTTCCTTGTAAACAATAGTCTTTGCAGATGAACACGTCGCATCTTTCACCGTCGTAACCTGCTGTGCACTCACAACTTGGCTCCCCCTTCTCGTTCAGAGCACACACACCATTGTTTGAACACCGATTACTGCACGCGTTCACTTCGCATCTGTCACCAGCGTATCCGGGTTTACAGCTGAAATAACGACGGTACAAAAGAGTTATCAAGAGAACTAACAATTATTATTTGTGAGTAGCTGTAACAGATGCACGAGGTGCGCGACCACTGCGCTGTTTCAGGTGCTCTATAAGTATATCTTAGACCACACTGACGTCGGTGAGGGGACTCGGTCTACAACTCACTATCAGCAAGTGTGCTGATGAATAAGAGTAATATTTAGTTTCATCATACGCAGGCTCAAGGGTTAAAGTACTTTAGCTACGATGATAGCTAACGACATCAACCTGTAGTGTGACCTGTCTGAGGCGGCTCCGGTCCTACTCGTACCTTCTGGTACCACTTGCGCCTGCAGCGCTCCTGGCAGTGGCGGATTAGCTATGTAGCAAGAGTAGCAAATGGCCCCGCGCATTACGGGATCCCACACTTGAACGTAGAAAAAAACTAGTCATTGTGACTTATTTATACTACATGAAATCCAAACACAGCCGATTGCATTGGATGTCTTCTGAATACATCTCTTAAAACTCCTGCTTCGTTGCACTTTTCACGCAACTGATCTTAAAACCCACGGGGTTATTGGTATCCATTGTACTTTTCACACAGACACAAAATATGAGACCCTAAAAGAAAAGCATTTTTCAAGCTTAATCTTAATAGGGTATAAAATAAGCTTAATAGTGGCTACATATCGTCGACCGTAGGTTCAATTGAGGTAAGGGACAAAATACCCAAAATGAGTTAAGTATACAGTTTTGTTCAGAATTTTTCGCTCTATCGAATGATGTATATGAAAAAAATCTAGCTTAAGAAAAATGTCCCTTACCCTAATGATTTTCGGATCCAAATTTCGAATCAGCCCCATAATAACAATGTATCTGAAAAACTATGCAATATAGGAACATGAAATGATGTAATTATTGCCGCCAATCCACTTGAAATAAGGTAAGGGTCTTCCCAATCAACGAATTTATTAATAAATTGAATCCAACGCAGAGGTCAATTTAATGTAAGGGACGAGACTACAAGATACTTGGTCAGTAAGGGACATTACTAACAAAATACGTTGTTGTAAGGGACATCTATTTTCTTAAATAGCTAATTTATTTAAATAAATGTTACACGTGTAGATAGAGCACTAAAATACAAGATTATGTGTGAAATCAGACCCGAAAAAGGTTAATAAGAAAAAAAGTTATAGGCGATTTAGTCCGAAAAAAAACTTTGTCGGCCTCTCCTGAAAAATCGAATTTTGTCCCTTACCTCAATTGAACCTACGGTCGACGATATATTAAAATTAACATTCTTTAACCAGCGTCTTCGCCTGCGTGAAAATTAGAATTTCTGCCCAGAAAATGTATATGACCTTCGTAAAAAGTATTTAAATATTTTATGTTCTTCAAGGTCCATGTCTATCTTTACACTAAAATTTATCATAATTGGTTCCCGTACCAACGATCCCGAGTCCAGATCACATGTCCATACAGTTTTATGACTTTACCAGGGCTATGAAATGTGATCAAACTTCAATGCCTCCATAAGCGGTACCTGTGAGAGAATAAGTGATCAAAACTATCAGGGATTTAATGGACAAAAAGCACCGACTTGGGCTTAATCATTCGACAAACCAGTGTCTCATGACATGTAACGGGTGTAGCAGATCGTACACTTTTAACCAGTAATGTAATAATGATTGCATTCTTTTTATAACTTAATTAACTACCTTTTAGCCTATTCTAAGTTGACATTGATTTTAGTTTTTGAAAAGCTTCATAGATTTCGCGAAAATCAGCTGCAAGTACCGTAACGAGCGTGACGTAAATTTTATTCAAGTTACGCCCGTTACGGTACTTCTATATAAAAAGCTTTTAAAAAGATTAAATTAATGTAATTGTCTTGGCACAAAATATTTTATTTTATTTATTTTAATAAAAAAAGCTCTAGGTCCCGCGCTGGCTTAATCTGGCACTGATTCCCGGCAACTAATACTAAGGCCCGGACACAAAGTGAACAGCAGAGCAAGCACGCGGGGCAAGTGGGGCCCACCAAGCTGCCGGTGCCACCACAAGTACGGCGGTGCGCCACCGGTGCATGGTGGGATTCCCTGCCGGAGTTTGTTTTCTGATAGTTACAACCCGGGAATCTTTAAGTCAAGAGTGGTAGTCTAGGTAAGCGCGCTCCATAGTCGAGCGTATCGTCGCTGTCCAGCAGATGAAAATTAAGAGCGATTGGCCGACCCAACTGTGACCTTACATCAAACCGTTAAATAAATTAGTCACATATTTTTGAAAGTCAAATCACTTCTTTCAAATAAACTATTTCAGGGGCTTTTCCGAGTAGAATTGTCAAGATATCAGTCAGTCAGAAAAAATATGCACATTCCAAAGATAGATGAAAATGGTAGGAGATAAATGTGCAGGAAACTCCACGTAAACTCTTTCTAAGGTATTACAAATATCTCGGTTACGTGATTGTTGTCGCTACTTATATGTGAGAATAATGTTAATAAAGTAAAAATAAATAAATTCTGAATATAGAAAATAAAATAAGCCACTAGCAGTTAAGAGATGACTAGTCTTAACTGACAGCGCCCGCTCACGGACACGACTCGAATATCAGCAACACGCAGCTCAACCATTTTGAAGGGAACCGAATGATCCCCGCGCCGCCAGCAGTGAGCCATTTGAGTGAGCAAGACAAACTCTCAACTGCACTGCTCGTTTCCCTTCTCCGTGTGAGAAGCGGCCTCTGCCGTCCAGTGGCGTGCTAACGGACAGGCATTATCTTTACATGTACAAAATAGTATTCTTCTTATGTCACTGAACTCTTTCTAATCAGCTAAACTTTAATTGGTTTGATGAAAATATCGTTTGTGATATTCTGGATGGCTTAAAGTTTACTATTGGACCTGGTAAGGCGATATTTGTTGGGTAGCGGACCCGTTATTAATTTTTTTTTATCTATACAGTGAATTCCATGCATAATAAGATTTACCTGCATTGAGGTTGGCCCTCAGCACCGACACTACAGTTTCCTTGTAAACAATAGTCTTTGCAGATGAACACGTCGCATCTTTCACCGTCGTAACCTGCTGTGCACTCACAAGCCGGCTCCCCCTTCTCGTTCAGAGCACACACACCATTGTTTGAACGCCGATTACTGCACGCGTTCACTTCGCATCTGTCACCAGCGTATCCGGGTTTACAGCTGAAATAACGACGGTACAAAAGAGTTATCTAGAGAACTAACAATTATTATTTGTGAGTAGCTGTAACAGATGCACGAGGTGCGCGACCACCGGAGGACACGGTGGAGCACACAATCGCGGTTTGCCCTGCTTGGGCGGAGCATCGTCGTGCCCTCGTGGGGGTGATCGGCGGCGGAGACCTCTCGCGCCGGGCCTTGGTCGAGGCCATGGTCCGGAGCGAGGAGGAGTGGCAGGCGGTCGCCGACTTCTGCGAAGCAGTAATGCTCGCTAAGGAGGAGGCCGACCGCATCAGGCAACGGCGCTCTCGCCGCCGCCGTCGGGATTCCGATCCCGATTTCCAGCCACCGTAGGCGCGGGCTTGCGGACAGTGAGCAATGGGTAGCTCGCTGTCCGGCCGTCCGGTAACCGTCCGGACCAAGCCCAAGTCGTCGACGGCGCGCGCTGTTCCCGCGCGCCTCAAGGAGTTGTCAGCAACAGCAGGGGCCCGGCCGGGTCGAAGCCTACTGGGGCCAGGGTTATCCGAAAGGGCGCTCGAGCCCCGGTATGAAGGCTTGTAGGAACGGGATGGGTTTTTTAGTCAGTAAGAGTCTGACACTATCTCCCGCTCCGCCCAAGAGCGGGGGTTGTCATAAGATGATTTTTCACATCGAAAAAAAAAAAAAAAAGTTGCGCGACCACTGCGCTGTTTCAGGTGCTCTATAAGTATATCTTAGACCACACTGACGTCGGTGAGGGGACTCGGTCTACAACTCACTTTCAGCAAGTGTGATGATGAATGCTGCTCCCTTCTCTGTGTGAGAAGAAGCCTCTGCCCTCCAGTGGGATGATAGCGGGCAGGCATTCTCTTTACATTTATAATTTTATTCTTCTGTACCTGAGTAGGATATTGAAGTCATCATCATCATCACCATCAGCCTTTTTAATGTTCCCACTGCTGGGATTCAGGCCTCGTCTCTAGGAGAGGGAATGGACCGTAATCCAGCACGCGGGCCCAGTGCGGGTTGGTGAATGTCACATGTATTCGAATTTTTGGTTCTAGGACATGCCGGTTTCCTCACGATGTTTTTCTTCACCGTTTTGAGAGCAGTGGTGATGAATTAAATTAAACAAAGTAATGCGTCTGGCTGGGTTCGAACCCGCGGCCTACAACTCGTGAGTGGGGGCCTTTACCACTCGGCCAACACTGCTCTATGGATATTGAACTCCTTTTATACAATTCGACTGATTTTTTTTATTTCAGTACACACTTCTAACAAAAGAAAGACAAATCAAATCATTGTAAACATTTGTTCGAAGGTTCTGCTTATTTCAACAGAAACTTCCAGCACATCTGCTGAACAAGAGATTTTTTAGGTGAGAAATCATCCAATGACTTATCTCGCTCTAGGGCAGAGCGGGAGGGCGTGTTACACTTTAACTGACTAAAACCCACTCCTATGTTCCTTATTATTCTTGCATTCCAAAACTCCGGTATATACACATATCTATAGTAGCTTTATTTTGATGTTTATAGAGTTTGGGTAACAATAGAATCGGGCGGGCTGACATGGGTAACATAGTATATATTTACCTGCATTGAGGTTGGCCCTCAGCACCGACACTACAGTTTCCTCGGAAACAATAGTCTTTACAGATGGATATGTCGCATCTTTCACCATCGTAACCTGCTGTGCACTGGCAGACTCGCTTATTGTCCACATTCAAAGAACAAACACCTCCGTGTAGACAATATTCATGGCACACATTTAGTTCGCACCTCTCCCCGGAGTATTCGGCTTTACAACTGAAATAATGAAGATAAGAAACAGCGTTACTCAGCCGACCAACAGATATTGTGACTAGTTGTAACACGCAAACGAGGTGCGCGACCACTGCGCGTCACTAACCAATCTCGTCGTCACTCAACAATTTGATTTACAATCAAATAAAATGTTCATTCGATCAACAATAAGGAACTTTAGTATACTTCAGGGGTTGCAAGTACTCATGAAACTGAACCTATTTTTTATTGACCTATATTTTTATTAACCCTAAATCCTTAAAAATAGTCAGCTTTTTCATACATTTGCCAATTAACACAAACATAAACTGTATTCGTAGAAAAGAGCCGATCCTGTAGTAAAAGTTGCGTTCGCTTGGGGTTTAATGAATTAAGTATCTGTCCCACAGTTCACAAGATACATTAAACATTGAAATTGATATGAGTTAAATTTTTTTAGGTGGGAAATCATCCAATGACGTCTCCCGCTCCAAGGCGGAGCGGGAGAGCGAGTCAGATTAAAACTCACTCGTACATTCCTTCGTTGCCTTGTATTCCAGGGCCGGGTTTTCCTTTCAGAAGCGAACCCATGGCCCCAGTAGGCTTCGACCCTGCTGGGCCCCTACGGTTTGCTGACATCTCCTTGAGGCGCGCGTGGAACATTACGCGCCGTCGACGACTTAGGCTCGGTCCGGTCGACTACTGGACGGTCAGACGGCGAGCTAAGCAATGCTCGTCGTCCGCAAGCCCACGAAAGTATTGTGTGTTATAGGCGCGAGTCACTGTTCTAAGTATTCTAACTTTATATTTCGAAGCTGGTGAGGACGTGGATGCTTGAGGATCTGTTACCGTTAGACATGTAACATGTAGGCGTCGCTTAACTTGCCGTCAGTGAAAAAGGTTAGGGTCAGCTCACACCGAGACGCGAAGTGATGCTGCGCGAATTATAATTATTAGAGTTAGTACAAAACAACATATACGTATCACATAAGAGAATCTGAATAAACCCCGCGGCTTCGCTTTCTTCAAGCATCGTGAGCTGACCCCGAATATCTGTGCGATGAACACGTTTTACCTGCATGTAGGTTGTCCCTCAGCACTGACGCTACACTCTCCTTGAATGCAGTAGTTCTGACAGACTGGTGCTGGAGACTCACTCTTCGAGTCATTCGGAATCAGACCCTGGAGAGCATCGCAGCTGTTTATCCCCTGAATTTGTTCCTTTATCGTGTAGTTGGATGCTATACGATGACAATGCATATTGTTTGAGCTAGACGCTGGGGTTAGTTTTGTTGCCACAGTTTGTGTTGAATACTTCGGTAATCGCCAAATTCCCTGTTCCTCATAGTTCTGCCAGTATATAAAGTCTTTTGACACGGCCAATGAAAATGCATAATCAGTGTTTCTTACAGTATATAGTGTTGTTCTGTTCTTTCCATTAAAGTTTGCACTTTCAATATACCATGGTACACCACTAAGTGTTTGCTCAGTCCAGTACATTTTTTGTGTTTGTTGATCGATGACCAAGCTTAGTCGCCAATAAACAGTGCCGGCTATTAAAACTTCTCTCTCGGAGCCATCTAACCGAGCCCTCTCTATCTCGTCGTTTGTGATCCAGTAAATATACCTGTAATTTGTAAACATCCATCAATATTAACAAAATTCAAGAGGAATTCAGCTGAGTCATAAACCTACACACAAGGGCAAACAGCGGAACATAAATAGATACATTATTTTCAAGTACAATTTAATTTTATAATCTTGAAAAATTTAATAATCTTTTCTTAACTAGCTTTTTCCCGCGACTTCGTCTGGATAAATGTCGGTTATTGCGAAATATCTTTTCTTAGGTTTCAAGCTTACTCTGTTCCAAATATCATCAAAATCAGTTCAGTAGTTAAAGCGTGAAAGCGTAACAGACAGACATAGTTATTTTTACATTTAACCGGACGCGCTGAGAGAGACGCCATTGTCAACACTTTGCCAAGCGCGTCACCTTCCACACACCACTATCTGCCTGTCAGTCCGCGAAGTGATGGGTTACCAGTCGACATGTTTATCTGTTAAACTTTGTGCAATACTGTAACAATTTTTTTTTACTGTCCTTTACTGTCGAATGGTGCAGCAATCGGACTTGTATTTTCAGAGATTACCTCCTACATAGAAAAAATATAATATCTGAATAAATTAAATGGGCTAGCCAACTGATAAAGAATTTTTCTGTTCGGACCCGTGCTTCCTGAGATTAGTGCATTCAAACTAACTTACACTTCACTTTTATGATATTACTAGTTTCTGCCAGCGGCTTCGTTCGCGTGAACGTTGTTTATAGCGGACGCGAAGCCGAAGACGGATAAAAAGTAGCCTATGTCCATCCTTGAGTTTGAAGCTATCTCCGTAACAAATTTCGTCAAAATCGGTTTAGTAATTTAACCGTGAAAGTGTAACAGATAGACAGACAGTTACTTTCACATTTATATTATAAGTGGAGCTTCTCTAAGAGTGGGTCTTAAAATGAACATGGATAAAACCAAAATCATGATTAACAACCATGTAGCGCCCACTCCTATCAAGGTCGGAGACTCTACACTCGAAGTTGTGGACGATTACGTCTACCTCGGACAGACAGTCCAGTTGGGTAGGTCTAACTTCGAGAAAGAGGTCAACCGTCGAATCCAACTCGGTTGGGCAGCGTTCGGGAAGCTAACATACCACAGTGTCTCAAGACGAAAGTCTTTAACCAGTGCGTGTTGCCAGTGATGACATATGGCTCCGAAACGTGGTCGCTTACAATGGGCCTCATCAGAAGGCTTAAAGTCACACAAAGAGCAATGGAAAGGACTATGCTCGGGTTTTCTTGCGTGATCAAATAAAAAATGAAGATATCCGCAGGAGAACTAATTTTGCCGACATAGCAAGAAGAATTGCTAAACTTAAGTGGCAATGGGCAGGGCACATTGCTCGCAGAACAGATGGCCGTTGGGGCTGAAAGGTTTTGGAGTGGCGACCGCGTACCGGAAGACGCAGCGTTGGAAGGCCTCCTACAAGGTGGACCGATGACCTGGTGAAGGTAGCAGGAAACCGATGGATGCGGGACGCACAGGAACGTTCGATGTGGCGACGCTTGGGGGAGGCCTATATCCAACAGTGGACGTGTATCGGCTGAAATGATGATGAATGATGAAGTGTAGATAAGTGCAAATAAGATTGAGTATGTTATTTGATTATTTCATGAAACAAATGAAAACTGCTCTCAATACAAAAAACAAGTTTTCCGATCTTCTCGTTAGTGTCCCCGCACAGGAGCCACAAAAACAAAGCCGTTTCAAGCTTCTTTTTGAGGCGGCGTTTTTTTGTGGCTCGTGTGCGGGTACTACTCACTAGTAACGTACCTTCCACAGATGTCCACGGCGAGATCCCAGCACCGGTGATCCAAGCTAACTAAAACATTTCCATCAGCTTGGTTAGAAGATGCAGGACTTAATGAAAACGTGCGTATACTATATCCATCCCTCCAATAGAGAGCTTGTGTGACGGGGTCGTACACGACCCTCACTACGTAGCCCGTTGTTGTCGTAACTAAACGTTGTACAGTCTCGGTTGATACGTCCAAGCTGGATATAAACTTGGTCAAGCCGTGACGGTCGGCATACAGCACCCTGTAGTGCACAGGATCGTATGTTACTGAAGTGATCTGACCAACCGATGGTATATCTTGTGTGTGCGTCCGTGTACCATCATTGTTGTAAAACTCTAGTTGTGTTTTTGTGGCGACGACGATGTCTGAAACATAGAAATAGATTTGTTTTAAGGACTGAGATTTATTTTATCTAATACTAGCTTTTGCCCGCGGCCTCGCTCCCGTCAACTGGAACTCAATTATACTCTATCATACTCTTCCTTGCGTACTCTACTCAACTCAACTTTACTTGAGTTGGGTAGCGTAGGATAGAGTACTACCCCCGGGTTTGCGGACGGCGAGCAAGGGGAGCTCGCTGTCCGACTTTCCCCACTCTACCCTTTTTTTGATAAGTGTGGAAATCATCCAATGACTTTTCCCGCTCTGGGTGGAGCGAGAGGGCGTGTCAGATTGTTATTGACTAAAAACACACCTGTGTCCTTCAGTTGCCCTTCGCGTTCTAGGACTACGGGTTCCCTTGTCAGGAACTCCTCGCGGTGCTAGCGGGCGTCGTCCCTGCTGGGCCACTACGGTTTGCTGACATCTCTTTGAGGAGCGCGTGGATCACTATTATATAAATCAAGCTATTCTTCATCTATACATATAAATAAAATGGCAGTGTCTGTTTGTAATATTGAAATAACCGCTTTTCACTACATGCATATTATGTATCGTATATATATGATACTATATGATATATATAGCAAAATAACATTTTTTACAATTTTTGTCTGTCTGTCTGTTTGTTCCGGCTAATCTCTGAAATGGCTGAACCGATTTTGACGGGACTTTTTTTGGCAGGTAGCTGATGTAATAAGGAGTAACTTAACTACCACAGGCTACTTTTATTTTAGCAAAAAATAATAATTTCAAAATCCTGTAGTCCACGCGAACGAAGTCGCGGGCACAGCTAGTCTTTTCATAAACTTGTTGCTCATACAAATGGTTTCCAAATGACTTGCATTCTCACTGATCCTACCTTCTACAATTCACTACTTACCCACTAACTTGCAAATGAAATGGTTCAACAGTTACTCAGTACACGAGGTGGCACAGTCACTGCAACTGTATTGTACTCTTTTTTTTTATCACTATTTTATGTTGTGGTATATTGCTAGTGACGTTACTATTTTTATTTGAAAAGTTTTGTATTGCAAGCATGTTTTCTTTTAGTATTATCATTAAGTATTGCCTCGTTACAATAACATAGCTTCAGAGTACTCCGACATGATTTTAATTTACGGGGAGTGCCACAGAAGTACGAGAGGACTAGGTACTACCAGTATTTTAATATATTGTCGGCGGCACGGTAACATTTATTTATTTATTTTATTACAAAAACCAATACATGCAGAGAGTCATTATTATATTCAAATATAAAAAAATATCATCATTGTCATTAACATATCCATACTGGTATTGTAAATGTGAAAGCGGATGCTCTATCTGTCCATATGTCTATCTGTTTGTTACCTCTTCACTTTTTTTTTTTATCTGTTATAACCTACTTCTTAACGGCTGAATAGATTTAGATTCCTGATCCAGGATATAGTCTACTTGTGTTGTAGTTTCATGCAAATCTGTTCAGCTGTTTAGACGTGAAGAGGTAATAGACAGACAAAGTTACTTTTCCATTTACAATAGTATTGCTATAGATATTCAAAAAATCCTAAAGTTTTAGAAGTTGAATGGCTGCTGTTTTACATTGCAACCGGTCTCTAAAGCTGCACTGCAGCCCGGTGTCTCAAATGACGATTATTGCAAACTGAATGTGGCAAATAAATAAGTTTGTTCAAAAAATCACATTTGGCAATTATTTCAATACTTAATAATTGTCAAGTTTGATTTGTTGAACGAACTTTCAAACGCTTGTCGTTTCACTTCCGAATAACCAAATTATGATATCAAGTTTGATCGAAATCCGTTTAGTTGTATGATTGTGAAGAAGTATTAATGAACACACAATTATACACACAAACTTTCTCCTTTACAATATTACCTAGTGTAATAGCTGGATAGGTATAAAAAAACTGGGCAAGTGCGAGTCGGACTCGCGCACTGAGGGTTCCGTGCAAACTATCATTCCAGAATGGAGCCTCGAAGATTTTTCCGAATAGCAAAAATTTTTTTTTATTTCTGCCAGAAACAGTTTTATTACTTTCTACATATTTAGTGCGAGAATATTAAGTGCGAGTTGGACTCGCGTACTGAGGATTACGGAACCCTCAGTAAGTTTGTACGAACAAACTTACCTATGAAAACAGTTCAATTCCTGAATTGAGTTACGCAATTTTTTTTAAATCGCAAAAAAGTTTTTGTTTGTGACGTACCTTTATATTTAGTTTTCAGATTTTTTCCAATATTTCTGCTATGAGATCTTGTTTCATGCCAAATTTCAAGATTCTAAGTCAACAGCAAGTACCCTACGAATTTGGATTCCCTTGAGTGTCGAAATATACTTGGACATTTGGAACGCATTGTAGGTACGTTTTTTGCGACATAAACGGCTATATATATGTATATCTTTTATTTTCGTTAACTTAGAAGTTCGATTTTCAACTATTTCTTTAAATCTGTAAGTAAATGACATAATATTTAATCAAGTGTACATTCTTCTGACAACTTTATATTTATTCCAATTATTACATAGTCGTACTGATTCAATTACATACTTTTATGATTGTTTTTTTTTTATTGTACCTTTGTTGATTTTCTCTTGCTGGCTTGAAAATCTCGTCTGTCCGTATTATAAGCGCATAGATGAATGCGCAATCAAACTTCACTCTTGTTACTACTCACTAAAACTCAACATGTCAACAAATCAATTCACTCAATACATTGACATATATATTACTAGCGTAAGGACCAGGCCAATCGCGCGATTAAATGGCACTAGCGCGCTGGCCCTAAAATTACTGTTTAGGGCCAACGCGACTCAGTTGACAGTGGTCCGTCTGCGGGAGTGAACGAATATTTGCTTGTCATAAAAATGCCTAGTTGTGTGGTAAAAGGCTGCAAAAATTATGATACAAAGGTTAAAAAGGTAATATCGCTGGTAACACTGGCTAAGTAAACAACTATTCCGTATCTCCTGAACTTTTAATAAATTTTGAGTGATTTTATGAAGAATATTCAATCAGTTTATAGTGCGACCCCAAAACATAACCTCAAATTCGTGAAACTACCAACAATCATCACTGCCTGCATAAGATTTCGTGAGTTAAATCTTAATAGACTAATCTATCTAACTGCTTAAAATTTTCAAAACGCACTCACACCACAACAAACAGCTGATTCACAGCTGTTTTTGGAATTGCGCATACGCATGATAAGCACTCACACAACATACAAATAACGTCACTGTTGTTGGTTGACATCTCGCTACGGCTGCGTTCAGTGGTGGCACATTGAATGGTGTTCGAACTGCGAACAGAGTTGCGTTCAAAAATAAGTAGCGTACAATAATCGACTAAGTGTGGTTCGGTCCAGATACAAAATAAATCAACTGCGTCGTGACTGGTGGCGCCACCCCGACCATATTGCTATTGGAGGAACTTCGCCAAGCAATTCGATTAATATTATTTGATTATGCCTCGGACTGTTCGTACGCCTCCAAAGCCGTTGGATGATGTAAATACGCCTGTCCAGCCTAACTCGGACATGCAAAAAGAGCTCTTATCTACTCCTGATAATCCAAATGTATCCAATCGACAACCGAAGCGACCTCGCGTAGGCAGTTCACCTTCTAGCCCGCCTTCTACCGAGATCAAAGATCCTTCTGATGAGCTACTTGAGACTATTCGCCGTGAAATAAGAACTACTGTGACCGCCGAAATTTCAGCATCTTTAAAAGCATGCGTTGCTTCAGAGTTTAGCGAATTAAAAGAAGCTCTAGTACTCATCAAAAACCTCGAAAAGTCGGTTGAATTTGTGAGCAACCAGTTTGACCAGCTGAAAAGTGAACTCGATAGCTGTAAAGACACAAATATACAGATACAAAAAGATAACGAGTTGCTGAAAAAGGCTGTGACGGATTTATCTACTAGAGTAAATATGCTTGAGCAGAACTCACGCCAGCAGAACTTGGAAGTCAATGGAGTGCCGGAGAATAAATCCGAGAATTTAGTTAAAACCGTGATGCAGCTTGGAAGGGCGGTCTCAAGCACCTTAAAAGAAACCGATATTGTATCAGCTGTTCGAGTTAGAAAACTGGATCCCCAAAACAGTAATCCTAGAACCGTGATAGTAAAGTTGAACAGTATAACTGCCCGAGACGAGATGTTAGCTACTGTGATGAATTTTAACAAAGAAAACCCAGCAGACAAATTGAACTCGAGTCTTTTAGGCTATGGGGGCCCAAAGAAGCCAATATATGTATCCGAACATCTCTCTCCCCTAAACAAAGAAATACATGCGGCAACCCGAAAAGCAGCACGTGATAAAGGCTACAAGTACGTGTGGGTGCGCGATGGACGCATCCTTATTCGGAAAGCAGATGGGCTACCAGCCAAACAAATACGAAGCCTCGAAGCAATTGCGTTACTCTGATTCTTCATTTCAAACACCGGCATAAAACACGTGTACTAAAGCTTTACATTCAATATTTACTACCAAAATTTTAGAGGAATGAGAACCAAATTAAGTAACATTATGCTAAACGCGTATGGCAAGAACTACGACGTAATCATTGGTACAGAAACATGGCTGGACGACAGTATCAACGATGGGGAAGTACTCGATTGTAGATACAATATATACCGCAGAGACAGAGCTTCGACGAATGCAAAGAAGAGCAAAGGTGGAGGTGTTTTAATAGCTGTTCTCAAGTCCATCGACTCTGATCGCATGTCTCAGTTTGAGACAGACTCAGAAAACCTATGGGTGTGCCTGAAGGTTAGAACCGGGACAAAGGTCCAACGTCTGAACATTTGTGCTGTTTATCTCCCACCACCTGTACAGCATCAAACACTTGACTGTTTACTTGACAAGATTACCTCTGTCATCGACTCGACCGGAAGCCATACACTTATAGCGGGTGACTTCAATCTTGGATTTATTAAGTGGTCCCTGGAGGAATCCGGAACTCATAGTACATCCACAATACCAAGTAATTATAATAATCCAGTTGGTTATTCGTTTATAGACTGCATGTCCTTAAATAATATTCAACAACTAAATCCCGTAACAAACCAACTTGGAAAAACCCTTGATCTAATATTGAGTAACTTTCCGAGTGGATTTGTGCATGAATGTAAAACCCCACTGTCGGTTGTAGACTCCCATCACCCACCATTAGAAATTGTTATAAAAAATATTTCTATAAGCTCACTAAAATGTAAACACACGGTAAAATACAATTACCGCAATGCGAACTATACATTGTTGAATAAGCGAATAAAGGAAATCGATTGGAATACATGCTTAACTGAGTGTGAAGATGTCAATGCAATGGTAGAAGTGCTTTATAGACGCCTTCATAATACAATTGATGAGCTCGTACCAAAAACAAAAAAAGCAGTAGGTCTGTACCCCCCTTGGTTTCCGAGGGCTCTTATAAGGCTCTTAAATGAAAAAGAAAAGCTTAGAAAACGGTATAAAAAATATAAAAACCCTCGCGATAATTACGAATACAGATTGCTAGGTGAAAGAGCTAATGTTATGATAAAAACTAGCTACAATACCTACGTGGGGAAAATCGAGACGGGCTTAATACAAAATCCCAAAGTTTTCTGGTCCTTTGTACAGGCAAAGAGGTCCAACTCCAACGCTTTGCCATCCGAGATGAAGCTTGATAATCAGATAGCCACTTCTGGAGACGAGATCTGCAAGCTCTTTGCAGCGCATTTTTCCTCGACTTTCATCCCAACGGATGACACATTGCAGGCTTCATTTGTGGAGGGTCACAAGTATCCTCAAAATAGTTTAGGTCTGGTCACATTTTCTGAAAGGGATGTTTTAAGAGCCCTCAAAAAACTAAATGTATGCAAGGGCGCAGGGCCGGATGGTTTCCCACCACTACTTCTCAAAAACTGTGCGAATAGCTTAGCATTCCCACTCACAATTATATTGAACCGATCTATTGAAACAGCCCAATTCCCTTCTAAATGGAAAGAAGCTAATGTAGTTCCGATCCACAAAAAAGGTGAAGAGGAAAACTGTAAAAATTATCGGCCAATATCAATTTTGTCAGTGTTTTCAAAGGTTTTTGAGTCGCTGATGTGTCCTCTGCTAACATCACACTTTAAAACCGAGCTGGCTCCCCAACAGCACGGGTTTTGCACACAAAGATCCACCACAACTAACTTGACCCTTTACGTCAATGACCTCGGCAGACTTATTGACTCTCGTTCACAAGTTGACTCCATATATACAGACTTCAGCAGTGCCTTCGACAAGGTCGACCACAAGATACTGCTTCAAAAGCTTTCAAACATTGGCATATTTGGCCGTCTTCTCCAGTGGTTTAAATCTTACTTGACTGAAAGAAAGCAAAAAGTCGTAGTAAAGGGGCATCAATCTTCCTTCTATTACTCAACCTCTGGAGTCCCACAAGGGTCTCATTTAGGTCCAATTCTGTTCTTAGTATTCGTTAACGACATCGTGAACTGCATCAAGCACAGTAAATGTTCACTTTTTGCAGATGATGTAAAGTTGTACAAACGAATAAACTCAGCTAGAGACGTATCTTTACTACAAGAGGATCTAAACTCAGTACAGAATTGGTGCATAAAGAACAAGATGACTCTTAATGCTGGAAAGTGTTACCACATAACCTTCACTAGGAAATGCAATACATTTCAATCCTCATATTCTTTGAATGGTCTAACGCTTCAAAAAGTTAACACGATTCGCGATCTGGGTGTGTACCTTGATAGTCGGCTCACTTTTATTCCACACATAGACAACATTGTCAAGAAGGCTACCAAAATGTTAGGGTTTCTGAAGCGTGTCTGCCATGACTTTAAGTCCGTACGTGCTCTTAAACTTCTCTACGTCACCCTCGTCAGGAGTGTGCTAGACTATTCATCGCAGGTGTGGAATCCTAGTTATGGAGTTCATATTAACAGAATCGAACGGGTCCAAAGAGGTTTTACCAGGTATCTGCGGTACAAGACAGGCAGCTGTCCTAATACAGCTACTTATCCTGAAAGGTTAAACCAGTTCAAATTAACAACCCTAGAAGACCGCAGAAAAACTATGGACCAAATTTTGTTATACAAAATTGTTAATGGTTTGATTGATGTACCTAAACTTCTGGATGACATTAACTTATCAGTCCCCCGAAATTGTCAAGTCAGGCCCGACCGTAAATTGGATCTGTTTTTGCCGTTTGCTGCTCGAACAAACCTCGGACGATCGGCGCCGCTTAACCGTATGATGAGAACGTATAATGAGAGTCACTCTCGTGCCAGTAGTATTGACATCTTCTCCAATACCTTGGCTCAGTTTCGGAAGCATCTTTTGCACCAACTCGTAGATCAATGACAAGACATTTTACTACTCATCTATTTAATTTAGTGTAACTTATTCCAATTTAATGTAATGTAATTAATTATAATTTTGTGTTTTTTTAATGTAATTTAATGTAATTTTACGTATTTTAATGTAATTTTGTGTATTTCAATGTAATTTTGTGTATTTTTTTGTTATTTTGTGTATTCTAATGTAATTTAATTTATTTTGACATAATTTATTCTAAATTTTAATGCAATTTCATTCAATCAGACATAATTTATTTAATTGATTGATCTATAATAATTCCTTCCGTATCTTATTGATTATTTTTCTTTGTCATCGTGTCGTACCTGGATATTATTATTTATTAAATGTGAATCATCAATTTATTCTAAATACAATAATATTAGTTTACCAAATTCTGTAAGTGCTGTGCACACCTTTAAGTGAAGAATTCGTTGTGATAATTGTTAATTATAAGATTATTCCTTTGTAAATGTTTTGGCGAACTATTCGTTGGAGTGCCGTAATAAATAAATAAATAAATAAATAAAAAGGAACATGGGATATCGTATCATCGGTAAGTAACATTACATTATTTTTTTTACCATTAAGTTATTAAATAAACACATTTTATAACGATAAATAATTTACTATCGAATTCCATAATGGCAGCCATTGTGTGGCCGCTACTGAACGCGCGAAGTGCACGAAGTAAACTTGTTCGGACGTAATTTTTATTTATTTCATTGTTGAACTTAGTGCTTGTAATTTTGAATTTTGGTATCTAATGTGTTTTATATTCAATAAGGGTAAAACAAAAACATTAAAAAAAAAGCTTAGAATCGATACCTACCTAATTGAAACTGAAAATTTTATTCTTAAATTATTTTGAAAATGTAGTTTTATTTTCTTCACGCTAACTGAGATGATTGTTAAACTACTAGCTTTCGCCCGCGACTACTTCCGCGTGAATTTCGGTTATCGCGGTTGCAAGTGGATTAAAAATTGCTTACCTATATCCTTTCTTGGGGCTCAAGCTTAGTCCGTACCACATTTCATCGAAATCAGTTCAGTAGTTTAGCCATGAAAGCGCGGTAGACAGTTATTTTCGTATTTATAATATAAGTAAAAGTATGGATGTATGGACAAATTCGCGATGACGAATTACGACTCAATTTTTTTTCACAGATTTCCAAGTGATTCAACGCGTAAAGAGATTTGGAGTCGAATTATTAGGAAACAACGAAAGGAGCCTTATTTCAAGCCTCATAAAAATACAAGAGTATGCTCTGCTCATTTTTGTGACAATGATATTGAAATTTCAAAAGCTGGACTCCGGAGGTTAAAAGAATCGGCAATACCACGATTTGAGATTAAGGTGTTGGCCTCACGCATTCCTATTTATCTATATATATAAAAGGAGAAACTGACTGACTGACATATCAACGCACATCCGAAACTACCGGGACTAGGACCGTGAAATTTTCACAATGTTTCCTTTTATGACGTAGGCGAGCACTAAGAGAGGAGTTTTCAAAATTTACTCCCTAATGGGATGACACAGGGGTCCAAAGTTTGTATGAAGAAATCTACTTTCATGCGGGCGAAGCCGCTGGCAGAAGCTAGTCTGCAATAAGATTAAATAAAGTAGCACCTTAATAACTCAAACCTCGACAGCTTAAAAACCCCTATAATTTAAAAAAAATAATGTGTTTTTTTTCCTCAAGGCCCAAAGGGTAAATTAAACTCTTGATAACTTAAAAATTAATAATAATAAATATAATTAATAATCGGATAATTCCAATGTTGTGATTAATTTTTCATGATGTGATGTATATTTAATGAATTTAAAATGTGTTTACATATTGTTAGATGTGGTAGTAGAATAAAAAGGCTATTTTATTTATTTTATAACTTAAAAATTATAAGTTCTTTGCTTGTTCTTCATAAACAGAATCCTATCTACTTACTAAATTTCATAGTTATTAACAGGTTTGTGAGAACGAAGAACTTCGGCCTTCAACGCCGGCACAAAGTTCACAAATAGAAGAAATTGATGTTGACATTAGCGATCTCAATTCAATATTTGACACGCCAAGGAAAGTACACCTAAAAAAAAGAATTGATAGATTAGAAAAACGTCAAAGCCTTGCAGCAAAGAAGATAAAAAATTTAAAGAAGCAGAATGCTAGATTAAAAAGAAAAAACAAATCATTGCTTTAAATAATCAAACATTTGAAACAGAAGATGTATATTACTGAAGAAATTGAGTCCGCTCTTGGAACAAATGCCGAAATAACAGAGCTGCTCGCAACTCAGTTCTTCTTCTGTAAAAAGTTGTGACATCCATGTAATACAAAGTCGGTTAATTTATTAAGTCCTACTTGAGGGACCTTTTGCAATATCTTATAATGACCATAATTATCAACATTACAATTTTTTTTTTTTGTTTAAAAATTTTCGTAATCTGACCAGTACTTTCAGAGATTTTTTAATCTCTGAAAGTACTGGTCCGCAAAGCAAATTTCAAATAAAGCTGATTGAGACTCATTTAATTTGTTTTAATTATATTTTCATAGTGACCTGTAAAATATCATCGCAAAAAGAAAATAGTTATGTATGTACCTACCTATAACGGCATGCAATTGATTTAATTATACTGACTGCCAATATGCGAAAAAATGCATACGCGCGAACAAGGTTACGTCGAACACCTATGCAGTGCGGCTGTCACGTAGTTCCTATGAGTTATCACAGATGTCACTATTTTTGCTTGTAATAAGAAGGTTTTTAAGAAATATTATGATGGGCGCATCCTTCCTTTCGAAATCATTGACTCAATAACACATTTATGCAAACAAATCGAGGTCAGGAATCTTGTTTTTTACATAATTATTAACGTACATAAATTAATCTTGCCGCTGTTATTGTTATCCATCGATCAGCCATCTTTTTTTTTACTACGGAGCGGACCATAGAGGAAAATAACTACAGTCTCAAAATGTGACTATGTGACTGCGCATTGACAATTCTAGTTTTATGTTCAATCGTTCATTGATCGATTATAATAATCGACTAGTTCAGTGTTTGTTTGCCAATTTTTGTTTTGTTGTTTTTAATGGTTTTTTTGTTATTATTTTGTTTATTCTGTGATTCAAAGTATGATATAACATGTAAATTTGGTGAGCACTGGCCGTTTTGCGCGGATGTAACGTATATCCTACTTACGTGCTACTTTAAGTCGATACTGTTATTTGTATTATTTTAAGGTATGCGCCATGTTTGACGCAAATAAACTCTTTTTCTTTTTTTCTTCTGCTGCAATCGCAAAACAGTCAAGGTCTACGGTGCGTAGTGCACGCGCGCCTCAAAAAAATTAAAAGGGCCCATCAGGGCCGATGCCTGCTAGGGCTGTAAGAGCATTTGAGAGAGAAAAAGCAACTCTGAAACGCAAAGGGCAACATATGGAGTATGTTTTAGTAAAATTCTGGCGCGCCCGTTCGCTCCACCCTAGAGCGCGAGAAGTCAATTGGTGATTTCCCTCCTCAGAAATGTATCTTTCCGCTCCCACAGAATAAGTTATAGTTAAAAGTAGGTAAATTTTAGCTCTTCTAAAGAAAACGTGCTAATATAAACCTATTAACAACATGCATGATGTTCATAATACATTGCACGGCTCGGACACGGTAATAATACCATACAGTTTTGTATCTCGGCCGTATCTTTGAAACAAATGCCTACAGCCACGCGGTAGGTACGTAAACATGCGATAGGGCTGCCCGCCTCCAGCATTCTAATTACATTTCCCTACTCTACTTTGTGATACCATTTAGTTATGTGATTGTAAATATACTTTATTGAAATTTTAAATGCGTGTCTTGGCAAGTGGGGCCCGTTACTTTACGTTTACCCTAAAAGAAGATGTTCCCACTTTTGGGAATAAACAAATAAAATACTTTGTGAATTGAATAGGAAGTTTTCAATAAAAATGCGTGTTGTTTTTTTCCCATTAGCTACGGAACCCTAAAAACGGTTTTTAGTGGTATATGTTGTTGTAGCTTTTATTTATTTTTTCTAGTATTATTCGTACTAGAAAATTTTTTTTTCATCATCATTGCTCATATCAGAAACCGTGGCTGGCTAATACTAACACGGTGTCTGGACAGGGCTCTGCAGGTAAGGTCGTACATCATGTCGGTGGAGTCAAACCAAGAGCGTGTATACTTTTCAATAATAATATTGATTTCTTATGCATACAAGGCCTGTGCAGCGATGACCTGATTGCAGCTTATGTTAATGCCAGGCTGATAACCAATTGTCATGTCAGTGATGAACCATCTATGTCTGATCATCGATTTATTAAATTCGCACTGAATACATCCAACATTTGCGAAACCATCACTTTTAGGGATGCGAAAGCCACGGACTGGGACTTGTACAGATGAAAGCTCCAGGAGAGACTCCAAGACTTCCCTAAAACCATACGCTCCCCTGAAACATTGGATTATGCTGTTGCTCAAGTTAATGAATGCATTACAGCCTCTTACGAAGAGAGCTGCCCTTTAAGAACTGTGAGGGATAGAAAAGTGACGTGGTAGATCAAAAAGCTCGATGTTTTAAGGGAAGAATCATGTAGGTTGTTTACTAAGACTAAATCGACTGTTGACTGGGATCGGTATCGGAAAGCTTTAACTACCTATAACAAGGAAATCCGAAAGGCGAAAAGACTTTCATGGAGGAAGTTCTGCGAGGAGATTACTAAAGTCCCACAAGGAGCCAGAATTCACAAAGTCTTATCCAAATCGCCTACAAATCAACTGGAATTCTTAAAGAAACCAGACGGTGCCTTCACTGTATCAGCGGAAGAAACCCTGAAACTTCTGGCGTCTATAAATTTCCCTGGCTCGGTGATGGCACTAGACATCATCGTACAAAATACTCCTCATATCCGCCGCTCCAGGCCTTCAAATGAAGACTGGAGAAGAGCGGTGTATTTTAGACCGAACAAGGTAGAATGGGCTATATATAGACTCTCATACAAGCCGATTAAATCTGCAGGTGATGATGATATCCTATTTTATTTTTTTTTTATTTGGGTGGCTTACAGCTGACAATACAAGATAAACGTTAAAATAGATCACGATGAGCCATTTACAAGCCTCCACATATAGTATGGAAGTATTGTGGAAACTTACAGTTAGGAAGTAATTGAGATATACAAAGTTTGGTAGCAAGATAATAATAGAAGACAATAACGTAATACAATAACAAAACATTGCTTTTAGACCTAACAATATTTATGGATGCTAAGCTGCTTGTAAAGAGATCAACTGAGGTGTGTTCTTTGACTAAATTGTTAAAAGCATTTGCTGCGCGAATCAAGTAAGAGTTACTACGGTAGACGGTGCGTGAATGAGGAGCGTGAAGAAGATTTCTAACCCGACGGTGCCGAGGGGGGACATTCAGGGATAGCTTTGACAATCATTCAGGGCAATTTTGATAGATTAGAGCGTACCATTTTGATTAGAAAGCGAATATCAGATATATTTCTGCGAGTTACAAGGGGCAGCAAGTGGAGTCGAGTGCATCTTTCATTGTAACTTATATAAGGGATTTTGAACTTGTACCCCAAGTACCTCGTGAATCTCCGTTGTATTCGTTCCAACCGGTCGAATTGAACAGCAGCAAATTTGACTACCGTATTCAAGGTGACTGCGGACGTAAGTAAAGTATTTTTAGGGTTTTCATATTTTCAAACGAACTGGAATTACGGGTAAGGAATCCCAGGGCTTTGGCAGCTTTTTTGGCGATATGATCGTAATGAAATTCGTAGGAGAGCTTATTGTTGATAAGAATACCGAGATCTCTGGTAGCGTTAGTTCGAGATAACGGCTGATTCTCGATCGAGTAGTATCTTCCCAGCTTTCTAGTAGCAAGGGAAGACTATACTCATCCCTATTTTAATCAAAATCTTCAGAGTAAGCTTTGCCTGGGGATATATACCAGAGAAATGGACTATGGTTAAAGTCTGTTTTATTCCAAAGGCTGGTAAGAAGGACTACTCTCAACCAAAGTCCTTCAGACCAATAAACCTTACCTCCTTCCTACTCAAGAGTATGGAAAAGGTTATTGACGAATGCATCAGGGATGGACCATTAAGGGATAACCCTTTGCATCCGAAGCAACATGCTTACCAAAAAGGAAAATCTACAGAAACTGCTCTGTTAGAACCAACAGACAGGACCGAAAGGGCTTTGGAAGACAAACAGATAGTCCTATGTGCTTTCCTTGATATTGAAGGAGCTTTCGACACCGTCACCATAGACGCCCTTTCCAAGGGAATGAAGGCGAAAGGGATTGACGAAACAACTACTCGCTGGATCGAATTCATGCTCCTCAACAGAACTATCAGTGTTACCTTACACGGAACTACAAAGAGCTTCAAAACAACTAAAGGGTGCCCACCAGGAGGCGTTTTATCGCCACTTCTATGGCTACTCGTTGTTGACCAATTGCTGGTTGAAGCCTCTAAAAGAGACTTAGATGTATACATAGCTATGCTGACGATGTGGTGGCTTGTGTTGTCGGCCTCTGTCACAGCACGGTATCATAACACGGCACGGCACGGTAACACGCTAATTAATTCTGATTTACCTACTCAGATAGCCAGGCAGCTCTCAACGCTTTGAACACGAATACCATAAATTCGAAACTGTTAAAAGACTGCGTTAACAAACTGAATAACCTGGGGCAAAGGAATAAAGTTATTCTGAGATGGGTACCAGGTCATTTTGGAATCAATGGCAACGAAAAAGCCGATGAACTTGCAAGGACTGGGGCTCAAGATCATCAGATAGAACCAGAACCCTTCTGTGGTATCTCAAAGAACCAGGCCATGCAAACCCCTTAGGGCAACCTATTTGACGATTCAAAAAAACACTGGTAGGTACAACCAGGACTGCTACACGCTAAATCTCTTATAGAAGGCTACTCACAAAAACGAACTGCCCAGCTTCTTGAGCTTAGCAGGACGAACATCTGTGCGATAGCCCGCGCCTTAACCGGCTACTGCAAACTAAACAGGCACCAATTTCACATGAAACTGAGTGACACTGATGTTTTCCGGTCCTGTAATCAGGGGAGGGAGACGCCTAAGCACCTTTTGTGTGAATGCGGGCCCCTTATCCACAAACGTAGTGTCCATCTGGGCCGACACATTATTTGCCCGGAGGAGATTAAAACTCTAAAAGCTAGGAGTATACTAGATTTTCTGGAAGCCTCTGGGCTAAAAGAGTTACTCTAACAAGGTGGCGAGTCACAATAGATCTCTTAGGTCGCAGTGACTACATCCCGTACACTACGGGAGATGCATAGCCCCTTATCTTCAAAATAATAATAACAAAATTTCTCTGTTTTCAGATTTATTTCTAAACTTGTGCTATAAGACCTTACTTTGTACCAAATTTCAGGATTCTGGGTCAACGGGAAGTACCCTATGAATTTGATTCCTTTGAGAGTATCGAAATGTACGTGTTTTTGCGACATAAACGGCCATATCTTTTTATTCGTTAACATAGAAGTTTCATTTTTTCATAGCTTTAAGGAACCGCCAACTTGAATTTATGGTCATAATTTCAATTTTAATCAATCAATCAATCAATTTATATTAGGAACAATTTACACTGTGTTTGAAATGCATAAATAAAAGTATAAAAAACATTAATTAAAATAATTATAAAACTAACACATACTACATAATTCAATAAAACATAGATACATAATAAAAAAATGTCAATAACACTACAATACAATTACTAAATTTAATATTACTCAGTCTCACATTAATACCCTATTATCAAATCGTTGATATGTCATCATCTATGGAATAGAGACATTTCTCCAATAAGAAAGCTTTGAGTCTTGACTTAAAAGAGCTCGTGTACATAATGCTTTTCAAGTCTAATTTAAATACCTTTTCGCGTTACCGAGATAAAGAGTCTTGAAAAACAGACAGGTAGATAAATAGACAGACAGACGGACAGGCAGACAACAAATTGATCCTATAAGGGTTCCATTTTTTTCCTTTTGAGGTACGAAACCCTAAAAAGCTGTGAACATTATATATAAAGACATTCTGTAGTTTATTTAATATCAGCATTGCACCCGTGCGAAGCTGTGTGGCTCGCTAGTTTATACACACCGTTAAATTTTAATAGCTTTAATCCCGTGGAGGGTCGATCCGGTACATGAAACACTATCGATTTATAAAGAGACATGATTTTAATTATTATTATTTTTTTATGACATTGTTTCCATTATTATTATTATTATTTTTACATTACTTTCATTATTATTATTATTTTTGACATTGTTTTCATAATTACTATTACTTTTTTATTACTTTTATGATTATTATGTTGATGTTTTTGAATTTTATTAATGTGTGCCTATAATTTATGTGTGGTGTTAAACTGTAAGTGTAAATTGACCATAAATAAAAAATATATTAAAAAATAAAGTACCTTTTTTCAACACTTGTATTAATTTACGCATGTAGAAAATTAATTTCTTTAAGAAAACCTCAGCTAAATGTGTCCAATGACCTGTAGATAGTTTGTACGCAACGCCGACAACTACCTACGGGTCATTGGACTCGCTCACGCTTTCGAAAGCTCTACTGAGGTCATTGAGCATTGTGCTGAGCTCCTCCATAGTTTCAGCCTTTGGCAAACCGAAGGTGAGTGATGTACTCGCCATTGACATTAATGCCTAGTCCACTCCAGTCCAGAACCTTGAAGACATCCTCCATTGCGGCCGTGAATGTTTCGGAAAGATGACGTGTCCCTGCCTCACACCTAGCTGCAGGAGGATAGGTTTCGAGGTTTGGTCCTGGAGTCGGACTGATATGGTGACGTTTTCGTACAAACACTTCAGCACTTCGATGTACCGATAGTCAATTTGGCACCTTTGCAGAGATTGCAGCACAGGCCATTGAATAGATTTTAAGTCGACTTACGATCTTTTTTTAAGACAAAACCGATATAATAAATAAATAAAATATCGATATTTCGATAAATCGACATTTTATCAACAGCCCTAGCGCCCCGTGTCGTAGACAACACCGTTTTGTTTAAGACGTTTCAGACTTGTCTGAGACGTCTTAAACAAGTCTGTCTAAAAAACGTCTTGTCTCAAGTGAGCGCAGGCCCTAAAGCTTCGTGTTTATACGGTAATGTTCGGTACGCGGTAATAGGTCTTGCTCGCACGTTAGCATTGGTGTCATTTTCGTGTCGCTATCTCTGTCTTGCACAGGCGGTGACAAAAGTTTTCGTCGGTTGTTATTAATATAATTATTGTTAAGTTTTATATGTAGTGTTAAAGGGCCTATTACACTACGCGTTATTCAGCACACGATATTCAGACTCGACTTTGTTTTCTCTCCGAGTAAGACAGTCTAACCCTTATTACACTACGCGATACGTCGAACCATAGACGGCCCTTTAGTTGGTTTCTTTATTTCATGAGTAATGAATTAAACTGTGGAAATAAAGACGCGGACGTAATGCCTGCGCGGACGTTACTGCGCAGGCATTACTTCAAACCGCACATCGCTAATCTATGCCGTTCCGAACAATACAAAATAAATAAAAACGAATAAATAATGCTTGCAAAGGAGGAGACCGCACGTGCACGCGCCAAGGAGACGCCCTTCCCCTTACGCCCCAGCCACCGGGATGGCGAACCCGATTTCCGACCACCGCAGGCCCGGGCTTGCAGACGGCAAGCAATGGTTAGCTCACTGTCCAACCATCCGGTAACCGTTCGGACTGAGCCCAAGTCGTTGACGGCAAGTTACGAGTACCTACTAACGTAAAAATAAATTGATAGATCTGGTTTGGGACTTAATTAGCTTTATTTTATATTTAGAAAACGCCTGTTCTTCTTCCCTTCCCTGATGTTCCTTCTCTTCAACATATCTATGTCAGCAGTTGTAATTTGTTTTTCCAAAAATCTATACGTACCTACCTAGGGTACTTATTGTTTATTTCATGCAAAAAATAAGCCTAATTAAATTAATTTTAAAGTAAACAGCTCTCAACGAAATCATCTCATAAAACGATGCCTAGTCCACTAGCTATAAGTTTAAAAGATCTTTGGAAATAGTAACTTCAAATTCCGGGAGTAGGTAGCTTGATTATTTTTAATTTCTTCTAAAATTATATATTAATTTCTAAGTTTTAATTCAGAAAGGTAGACATCGTAAGACAGTGCCATTTTTTATTAAATGTGACGCCCTCACATAGTCTAACCAGCGGACGGTGCCGTAACTAGGGCGGTGCCAGCGGGGCCCGGGCACAAGGCGCCGCCCGCAGAGGATTATACCAGGGCCAAGTTTGTATTATGCTGTGTATTCAGTTGTAGACATACATTATTGATCATATAGCTAATATGGGTGTAGACGTGCCCTACCAGGAAGGCCAACTACGTGGGTACTCGGGGGCACGAGCAGCCACAAGAGGTGAACAGTGGGTGTCGAGCACCGTGACTACAGGTATCGCAATCTGACGTATTTACTTGAGACCACCTGTAACTCCTCTAGCCTGCCGCCCTGTTATTTAATATATAATAAAATGGAATCTATTCTAGGTGAACTAGGCAAACTATGTAGATAGTTTTGGGCTCGCTCTTGCATACTTACCTACTTTTGGCCAGAAGCCAGAAATTAATGTAGGTAAATTAATTTACCTTTTGGCTTCATCAACAGATCAGTTCGATACATCCCCTCCCCTTTTTCTTTCACTCAGTCATCGACTGTAACTCGTATAAACAAAGCATTTTTACTTGTAAAGACAGTTCTGCTGTGATTCTATGAGGAGTCCTATTCCATATCTTGGATGTTAATGATCAGATCATAACAATATTTCTATGGGACCAACTTGGTAGCATAACCTTTCAATCAAATTTTTTTTTTTTTTTAATTCGTTCCACAATTTACCGGTATATCGGTGAAAAAACAACAGAAAAAAAAAGAAAAAATAAACATTCAGACAAACATAGAACCTCCTCCTTTTCGAAGTCGGTTAAAAAGAATATTTATCAAGTGAAAGTACTGAAATCGGCAATGCAAGATGAAGTTAAGAGATTTTGCTACCAAGACATGCAGTTAGCGGCCGCCTCGGAGCTGACACCACTCCGCGGCGACCGCGTTGTCTGACCAATGCCTGGACAACAAAACGCGATAGAGCACAATATTGATCAACCTTTATATTCATCCTACTTCCTACTAATATTATAAATACGAAAGTTTGTATGTATAGATACAACCATACTTGTATGTTACTCTTTCACGCATAAACTCCTGAACGGGTTCCGATGAAACTTGACATGGTACACGGGTAGACCATGTCCTAGAATAACACATAGAATACTTTCTATCCTGGGATTATGTTCCCTTGGGATAATTTTCTAACCCACTGGCAAATGACAGCAACTATCAAACACATTGACAGCAAGTGTCAAATACATAGTTCCCAATCATTCCTTTATTTGTACTAATATTATAAACGTGAAAGTTTGTATGTATGGATGATTGGATGTATGTTTGTTACTCTTTCACGCAAAACTTTTATATTTTTTGTTTGTAGTTTGTTAGGAAGTAATCTCTGAGAGTACTGGTCCGATTGCAAAAATTTTCACCGATAGAAAACAGCTTTATTCCTGAATGACACAGGCTATATTTTATGTATGTGGGTGAAACCGCGGGCAAAAGCTAGTACATCGTAAATCTAAAAAAAAAATACACTATTATTAAACATTAATTCATTAATACCCGCGCGAACGCCGGCGTTCGCGCACCCATTGTCTTTCTATTGTGTCTGTAATTCTCACGATTGAAAGGTTAAACATGCAATGAACTATTAGGTAAAAACTTTTATATTATGTTACTTGCTGCTAAGGAACCCTTCATGGGCGAGTCCGACTCGCACTTGGCCGCTTTTTCTTAAAAAGCAGGATTAAATCGTCATCAAACTGTTTTTCAAGGAAATTATGTACAAAAATTGTTAAAACAAAAAATTAAAAAAGACATGTGTTTAAAATTAAAAAAATCCAATTATGTACCTAGGTACTTATTTAATGTACTTTTATTTTACTGTTATTGAGGCCCATCGTGATAATGGTAAAAGCACTACGTGGCCCAAGAAAGAAAAAAAGGTTGAATATGACTTTAAAGCTAATTAAATCCGAGTCCCGATGAAGAAATGAGGTTTTGTTTTCCAAGACATTTTCAAACCACATTTTGAGAGAGAGGTCTTGTGTGGTACCTAACATGTTATACCAAATATGCAATTATAATGGTCACATACTAAGTTGTTAGTAACCTTTATATCTATTTATAAAAAGTGCTGATTGCAAATGTTGTGTAGTGTTGGGTGGCCTTTACTTCCTGACCTTTTCAAAAAAATATTTTTAAGCGTAAAAAAAAATCGAATTATCTAGTCTGAAACTTATTTAGACTCATTTTATAATTTGGAAACACCTGTTCTTCTGCAGTGATGTTCCCTTTCTTCAACATAATCTATGCCAGCGGAGGGGCTCGTAACAACGTGAAATGAATCTCGTTATTTATTCTCAAAGAAACCATATTATGAAACGTCGCCTCATCCGCTTTTTTGAAAGTATTTATCTGAACTAGCAACTTGAAATTCCGGGAGATACGTCGTTGTTTTTAATTGTTTAGAAAATTACATATTGAATTCTAATTTCTGTCAGACTCACTTAAGTCAGAGAGAAACCGTAAGAGAGTGCCTTATTGAATTGAATACGATTGACACAGAGTCTGTAATCAATGGACGCCCAAGACGCTACCAACAATATATTTAATTTGTAACACGAAGTGAATAAACTACGGCATCATTACGACTGATTGTCACTGAGGCAGGCGGTACGCAAATATAATCTACACTAATATGATAAAGTAATAATTACTTTAGTTTAGTTGTAGTTTCTGTGAAATTGTTACTATTTTGGTGTACAATAAAGTTTATTCTATTCTATTCTATTCTATTCTAAAGAGGTAAAGTTTGTTTTTTTGTTTGTAGGAGGTAATCTCTGGAAGTACTGGTCCGATTGCTAAAATTTTTTCACGGTTAGAAAGCTGCTTTCTTCCTGAGTGGCATAGAGTATATTTAAGCCGCTGGCAAAAGCTAGTATAGTATATGACTTTAACTAAAATAATTTTCATGTAGTAAAATCAAGGGGAACATCCAATGACTTCTCCCGCTCTAGGGTGGAGTAGGACACACTTGTACTGATACCACACCTATGTCCTTCAGTTTCCTGTTACGTTCTAGGCCTGCGTTTACGTTCTTTTCCACTCCTGTCTTTCGTACCGAGGCCGAATCTTACTTTCAAGGCCCCTGTGGTTTGCTGACAACTCTTTGAGGCGCGCGTGGAACAATACGCGACGTTGACGCCTTGGACTCAGTCCGGACGGTTACCGGACGATTGGTCGGTGAGCTATCCACTGCTTGCCGTTCGCAAGAAAAAAAATTGGAGGTAGGTGCGTAAAAAATAGTCTAAGTCCGATTTTCAGATACATGAAATAGAATGTTGTAAGAATCGGTCGAACCGTTTCGGAAAAAATGGGGGTTAGGGATAGGAGGGTAAAAAAAAGTTTATGTCCTTTTCGCAAACCTGTTGAATATACATGCAAAATTTTATGAGAATCGGTCAAGCCGCTTCGGAGGAGTTTGGCAACAAACTCTGTGACACGAGAATTTTATATATTAGAACTCGTGACGATTTCCCATTATTTGGGCTGAGAGAAAAAGTGATGCAACAAAGTTCCTAGTATCACATCTATCGGTTGAGTTTGCAGAACTTTAATTTGTACTAGTTTTGATTATCTCTACGCCTATGATACGTTTTGTGCCAACATGACTGTGATAGATACAGACAGATGAACCCTAAAATATACATATATTTTGGTCTCTTCATTAACCTAAGGTTGGAAGGAAATGCGTTGGTCAAATGATATTTTTGCGAGTTTTTAACCCATTCCCCCTGCATCACGAGGGAATGGGTGTTGAAAAGTACGTGACAGATACGTGGTGTGGTTTCTTCGCAAAAGTCACAGACTTATTGACGACTGACAAGCCGAGCAAGATGGTTGTCGTAGCGAACGAACAAACTTTGCCTGGCATCGGCAAGAAAAGGTCATTCGTGGTTTTTTTGTTTAGGAATCGCGCGCTCGACGGTAAATTAAATTTGTGTCATATGCCACTACATCCCCCTCCGATCTTGTGACATTTGTCCGTGACCCTAGAACGTAAAAACTACTGAAAGAATACAGGTGGGTTTTAGTCAGTGAAAGTCTGACACGCCCTCTGGCTCCATCCTGAGCGGCAAAATTTATTTGCTGACTTCCAACCTCGAACAAAAACCCTCCCTTTGAGTCTTATTTGAGTAATAGAAGATCCCAAAGCATATAGGTCGCATCTTGGTTCAACATTTTTAATTTGTGCATAAAATTAAACATTGATTGGTTGACGTCCTCAGGGTCTTTACTAAAGATGGGCATGCCTCAAGGTTCAATTAGGCCCTTTCCTTTTTTTAGTTTATATTAATGACCTTCCCTTCATGATGGCTAATTTATCCGATTTTGCTGATGACACCTCTCTTATTTTTAAAGTAGACAGAAAAGATGGGGATGTCTTGCATGTCAACGAGAGTCTGACTGTTCTTTTGAAATAGTTTGCAGCTAATAATCTCATATTAACCTTTCGAATATCTTAAGTTACACAGTCCGATATAAGGTAATTGTCTTTCTATTGTGTCTCTAATTACGACATTCAAAGAGTTAAATGCAAAATAAAAACTAAATGAATAAAGTTTTCATTGCCAAATGTCCCTCAAGTTAACGTCAATCTAATTCTTGACCGCAAAAAACTGGATATTATTACAGAAACGGTATTTTTAGGTATAAATATCGATTCTAAACTGCAGTGGGGTGGTTATATTAGAATTCTCTCGGGAAGATTAAGCTCAGCTGCATATGCAGTAAGAAAAATAAGGCAATTGACAGATGTAGCCACAGCTAGGTTAGTTTACTATGCTTATTTCTACAGTTTTATGTCTTATAGCATTTTACTGTGGGGGATCTGCAGTTGATGTAAACTCAATTTTCATATATTATTACAAAAGAGAGCAATCCGGGCTATTTATAAAATGGGCCTACGCGAGTCCCTCAGAAATAAATTCAAAGAAATCGATATAATTACTCTGCCTTCTCTTTATATCTTGGAAAGCATTTTGTATGTTCGTAAAAACTCAGGACTCTTTAAAATTAGAAGCGAGTTTCACAAAAAAAAAAAAACACGCAAAATAAACACAAAATTGTCTTACCCAAATGGAGACTAGCTAAGACTAGCAAGTCATTTTTAGTAAACAGCATTTGCTCTTATAATAAGCTGCCAAAGGCGGTAACTGAACTTAGTGAGGGAAAATTCAAATCTCATATCAAGCGTGTCCTAACCAAAAAAGCATATTACAAGGTTAAGGACTATGTCAAAGATACGCTTGTTTGGCAATGACTACCTCTGCACATGTGGCCCCCTGGTAACTCATTAATATTTTGTCTATTAACTGCTTCATGTTGTTTTAATATGTACATTTTTATCCCGTTTAGTTTTCTAACACATTGCTTTTGCAATATTTTTTAAATTATTTAGACTTCAACTATCTTAAATTCATTGGTAATATTGTTAACACTTTATTGATAGTTGTAATTTTTTTTCTAGCCTTTTTTATATAGTCTCTTTTTTAAAAATGTGATTGTGAGAACACTGTAGACTCCATGAATTCTTAGGTTTCTTCTTATTACTACTCACTTTTTTTATTATTATTATTTCTTTCTTTTTTTTGTGCTTTTGGGTATTTACACTGTTCTTACGTAAAGGGTATTTCAACAAGAACTTTGTTTTTCAAATGGGGCAAAACCAAGAACGTGATAGTTTGACATGTAGTTTTTGGCGGTATTCGTAGTAGGTGCTTAGGCAATTGTTACAATGAATTCAATTTCGCTCGAAAATCACATTAAAATAATTCAAATTCACTATGAAAATGGTCGTTCTGTTAAAGTTACATATTTTCGGACATCATAATCGTCCTTCTGAGACTGCTATTAAGAATTTGGTTGCGACATTTGAGTCGACAGGCTCGGTACAAAATGTGCCAACACCAACCCGTGTTCGACCAGGTCGTTCAACAGAAAACATCGCCGCCGTGAGCCACAGTATTGAAGAAGATCAAAATTTGTCAAATTCACGACGTTCTCAACTATTGGGGATATCCAAAAGCACAACAAGGCAAACGCGAAAGCTTTGAAGCCTTACAAGATCCAACTGATGCAGGAATTGAACCTGACCGACCATTCAAATCGCCGTGTTTTTTCTGAAAAAAAAACATTTATTCAGACGAAGCCCATTTTCATTTGTCAGGGTACGTCAACAAGCAAAATTGTCGCATTTAGGCTTCTGGAAATCGTAAAGCAATTATTAAGAAGCCTTTGCATGCTCAACGTGTCACAGTGGTGCGCTATGTGGTCTGGAGGCGTGATTGGGCCGTTTTTTTTTTCGAAAATTTTGATAAAAGAATCAACATCTCGCATATGCTCGCCTTTGTACATCAAATGTCCTGTTTTTTGTTTGTAATTTTTTTTTTTGTGTACAATAAAGAATACGAATACGAAACATCTGTCAGCGTGGTCGTGGTGGACATTTGCCAGATATCATTTTTCATTCATAATTGCCAAAATTTTCTTTTTGTAATACAATAAATTTTTTATTCATTTTCCTCAAAATTTTTGGTTTTATTTTGTTTTATTAAAAAAGTTCTTGTTGAAAGACTCTGTATTATCTATTATTACTGTAGTATGGAAATTTTGTAACAACAACCACTTTTTTTTAAAAGTAACCATGGAGTTTCTTGGATTCTTCTACCTATTTACATAGGTAAGTTAAAAGAGTAACCATGCAGTTTCTTGCTGGTTCTTCTCCATAGGAAACGACCCATTTGGAACCGTGCACTAGCTTCTGACGTTTTATAAGTGCCCATGTAGGCATATGTGACATAAAATATTTTGATTTTTTTGAATTTTGAATTTGAATTCAAATCTCGGCGACACGGCCTATGAGTTTCTGATATCATGTGGAAGGAAAAGCTTGGCTTTGGCGTTTCAGAAACCACTCAATAATAATAATAATAATAAATTCTTTATTTGCGTAAAAACATGGTATAAAATGGTGTTACATAGAATTGCAATGGTACAAACATGTTTAGCTATTTCATGATATAGCATGCAAAATTTGAGAGTTTTATGAAGATATACACCTAGTTAGAAGCAAAAAATTGAGAGGCAATGAATCAACATTTTTTATCCATAAATTCTTTTAAGTTGTAAAAACTACATTGATTTAACCACTTATGCAATTTAATTTTCAAAGATCTTGTATTCAATGTTTTGAAGTGGCTTGGAATATGGTTATAAATACGTACACACATTGCTAGGCAGTTTTTGTTGTATTTGGTAAGTCTTGGGACATCATTTAGAACCAGTTTATAGGGATCTCTTCTGTGTCTAGGGCAAATTTCGTTTGCTGTTTTAAACAGTTCTCTATTTTTAACTACGAACACACAAGTTTCATAAATGTAAAGAGATGGTAGCGGCAGCAAACCAAGTTTTTTAAATACTGGTCGACATGTATCATCAGGTTTAAGTCCATACATAGCTCTTATGCACTTTTTTTGAGCGACAAATGCTCTGTTTAGATCCACACTATTACCCCACATAACAAGACCATAACGTAGTAATGATTCTACATACGCATGGTATGAAATAATGGCAGTTTTTATATTGGTCACATTTTTAACCTGTTTCAATGCGTAAACGAACCTATTAATTCTAGTGCTAACATTATCTACGTGTTCTTTCCAGTTTATATCCTTATCTATTATTAAGCCTAAAAATCTGGTATGCGGAACCTCCTTAATTTTATTTATATTTAGTTTGATATTATTTTTGTAATTATTTGATTGATTAAATTGAATAAATGCGGATTTATCTAAATTAATTTTTAAACGGTTTATGTCAAGCCAATGCAGTAATGTATCTATTGTATTATTAATGTCAAATTCGTGATCTGCAATGGTATTCTGCTTTCTATCGGATGTCACTATAATTGATATGTCGTCAGCGAATAAGATGCATTTATGCTTTGTTATATGTATTATGTCATTTATGTATATCAGAAATAATATTGGTCCTAAAACGCTTCCCTGGGGTACACCGTATTTATTATGTTGATATTCTGATGAATAGGGTGTCATTTCTTTATATAGTAGTCTTCTTTATATAATAGTCTTCTTATATAGTAATCTTATAATAGTCTAAACACATAGGTACTCATAACTTACGTTAAATAATAACTGGTCTAATTCTTTGAAAATGTTTTATGGACATTCGTAATATTTCAAACAATAGGAAATGAAACTGTTGGAATACTGGTCACCCTACTGTTACCGCCTATTGGTCAGAAATCAGAAAATTCATCATGATTTTATACCGATATTGATTTTTTTATTTTTTTTTCACCCTTACGAATTTACGTCACGATTAAGATTCTGTTATGCCATAATAATTTACCGTTTTCGCCTAAAACAAAATTACTTAAAGTAGAGTGTATTATGCATGTTCGCTAAAACTTGAGTATTATCAAAAATAGAAGTGAATTTCATAATTAAATAATATGCGTAGTAAACATTACATTGTATTATCCAAATGGAGATTAGCTAAAACAAGCAAATAATTATACGCTTTTATAACAAGTTGCCAAATACGGTTACAGAACGTAGCGAGGCAAATTTTAAAACCCAAATAAGCATGTCCTTGCCAAAAAAACATATTATAAAGTTAGAGACTACGTTGAAAACACGCCTGTTTGGTAATGACTACTTCATGTGGATTTCCTGGCAGCTGCAACTGCAATCGGATTACGATTTTCTTATGCATTAAAATTTTTGCCGTTCAACCTTAAATAAAACTAACAATAATAAATAATAAAATAACTCTCACTTACCCCAAGAGAATAAGTGCACATGTTTCACAAACAGTGCTAACAACACCAAAATACGCGCGCTATGCATCTTCTTCAGACAAGTTGGGTTCAGTAGATGAGACGTCCACTCTCGGTGACCGCTCGTAGTTTATTAAAGTAAAGTGTTGGTTGGTGCCATGAAGTTATTTCCTGTTGTAACAAAGTTTATTTGATAAGCAAGTTTTTGTGGTTAAATACCGATTACACTTTGACATTATTTTGAAATATAAATTTTCGCACACTGATAAGTTTATCATGGTTTCCGGCGATAGTAAACCAACTTCATTTTTTGGCAATATGTTTACCATGACTATTTCCTGTGCTTCGATTTCATCCACGTGACTGCGTGTTAAAAGACTGTTGATTTGATAAAAGTAATCAAAAATAATTAGTTTCTTTTCGGGCTATTTCTAAACAAAAGAGGCGTCATTTCGCGTACACGTTGTCAGTAATTATGGTCTGGAGGTATGCGGAACAAAGAGTAAAGTCCTGCAAACCTCCTTTGAAAAGGGAGGATCCTCCGACCAGACAGGTGTTATAGTCTGGTGGGCAATTGCCCGATAGATGGGTATACCGCCGTTTGCCCGAATTTTATTTACCCTAATATCATTTGCCATAATAGTTAACAGCCATAATATTATACGACGTAATATTCATTTGCTTTACTCTTATTTGCTATATAAGTCACGTGCTAGAAGCTTTGTTTCCCATAAAGTCACTTACCATAACATCATTTGTCATAATCATTGTAAGCCCTAATTATCACATGCCATAATTATCTTATGCCATAACATCATTTGCCATCGACATTGGGTATGTAACGGTTGTTATATCAGGAGAAACTGGATGCAATCGGGACTTTAGGGCACTCCGACTCGGATAGGTTAGATTAGAATAGTTCGTGGTTATTTTTTTATAAACCACACAGAAGTAGGAGCCCCGCAAAGCTGGGCTCCGTCAATCAAGCCCACCATCAACCATGCATAGAATATTTTAAGATTCGGCTAGGTCTATTCGCTCGCTTCGCTCGCTCAAACGACCCCGCCATCTCCTTCGTGGTTATTTTTTTATAAACCACCCAGAAGTAGTTTGGTTAGGTGCATGTGTAATGATTATTACGGCGTTTAAATATTTGTCTAATAATTATTATGGCATTTAAATGTTATGTCTAATAATCATTATGGCGTTTAAATATTATGTTTGATAATTATTATGGCACTTAAAAATATGAAAACAATACGTATGGCACTCGTATCTTATGGTATCCAAGTTTCGGGCAATTAACAGTATGTCATATGTCTTTTAGGGCAAACAAAACATTCGGGCAAATGAAATTCGGGAATATGATGATTATGGTATATAATCTTCGGGTAAACAATAGACAACCCGATAGATGATTTCGGGCTGTCGTATTTGTTCAAATCGCGCGGAGAACTTAGAATGCGCGATGCAGGATTAGTTCTTATGTGACGCCATAGATGTCGCTACAGTGGGTACATCATAGGTTACCATCGGGTCGCTGAGGGCTACTGAAGGGACACAGGTGGGTTGTAGTCAGTAAGTCTGACGCGCTCTCTCTCTCTATAAAGAGTTGGAGAAGCTATTTGATGATTTCTCTCCTAAAACAACGGTACAAAAATAAACACAGAGTACCATTAGACAGAGAAAAACTACTGTTCCTGAGAAATCTACATTAATGCGAGCAAACCATGGGCAAAAAATTGGTATAATACCAACGTAAAATTCACAATTTTTGAGAATAAATATCTCATCTCGTTTTTCCTTTAAAAGTCTCTAGACCTTCATTTTCTTTTCATCTTTTCTTAAATAAGAAATACGCTTCTGATATTTAATGAATTAAATGAATAAATAAAATGGCAAGGTAAGAGTAGGATTACAAAACATGTTATGATTGAATTACAAATCCGGCTCGGTGACGATCGTAATGGATCAAATTGTCACTCAAAGTATCTGAACATTTTGATCCAAAATTGTTCTAAAACTTTGAACGACTCTTCTCACCTAAGAATACAGCTAGTAGGTATTGTCTTGATTGCTAACAAAGATGTAAGAAGTGAAATCACGTGAAAGTGTACAGATAGACTTCACAACTACTTGCGACTAATTTACAGGCACTGTTGATTTGCTCATTTTACTTGAGCAGGCGTTGGGTATCAACTTAAATTCAAATCAACACAGGTGTAAATCTTCACACAATTATATATTAAAAATTAACTAAATAAGAAATTAATCAGTTGAACCAGCTAAAGCAGTCAATGTGCACTTACTTCGAATGGCTTTAGATTGTTCACACACTAGGTGACGTGCACACGAACGCGGTGAACGGTAAGTGCAGGTTTAGGGCCAGCGGCATCACCCGCGTGAAGGTCGGTAACTGTCACTAGAGCACATACACACAAACATACGAAGAGTCGGATTTTTCTTTCGAAGTCATCAGTCTACCCGTGTTCCGAACTTTCTAATCCGTTCAGTCGTTGAGGCGTGACGTGCTTGATTAACAATCATTCAAACTTACATATTTACAAATTTAATTTAAATACGGTGTCGGATAGGAAGTAGGACAGTAGCAAGTCAGACTAGCTGTTATCCGCGCTTTCCCGTTTTAAAGAAACTATGTACTTGATGTGTGTCAATATGCAAATCCGATCAACTACTACCACACAACGCCGTCTAGTCCCAAGCTAAGCAGAGCTTGTGTTATGAGTCCTAGATCACTGATAAACACACTTATATATTTTTAAATACATACATATATATCTACACTTCTACACTAATACAATAGAATAGAATAGAATAGAATAAACTTTATAGTACACCAAAAGTAAATTACAATAAACATAAACTTAAATCTATGGGTATACAATCAGGCGGTCTTATCGCTTAAAGCGATTTCTACCAGACAACCTCAGGATGGATTGAAACGAATAACACAATACGGGGGTAGTCTGCGGTGTACTGCTAATAGATATCTTTGAAATAAAATATATACATATATATATATATTTATATATCTATGTATAAATATTATATTATACTTACACAATTTCATCACAAAAAAAAAGAAAAACATAAAGAAAAATAAAATCAAAATAAAGTAGGGATGGTGAAAGAAATTGAATTAAATAGCACCAGGATAGCGTTAGAGATGAAGAAAATGGTCTTTAACTTGATTTTTGATGGAAACTAGTAACTGGGCTTGTCTAATTGGTAACGGCAACGCGTTCTACAAACGCACCGCCTGGATCGCAAACGACTTGTCAGCGTTTTCAACGGACTTATGAACGGACTTACAATGTGAGGCAGGACGATTGACATTCCTCTAAACTACGTAAAGAATGGTGTTGAAGCCTCACTTCAATTCTGCACCACTAGTTTAAGTTAGCAATGATTACATAAATAAATATTAGCTATAAGTTTTTTATCAGGCGTTAACTATCAACTACCGCCATGATATTTGTATGTCATGACTGGCAAATTAAAACTGATACAGTGCAAGCTACGACCCTGATTTTTAATTTCTAAAATTCCTGAGAATTTCCTACAATTTTATACAAATGGCATGTTCTTTACCCGTACACAAAAAATCAACCAAATCCAATGAATACTTTAGCCACAGGAAATTATTTTTCATTTTCTTATTTTTCAACATGATGTAGATTTGAGTCCGTAATAATAGGTAAACATGGTAAGGTCAAAAACCTGTGCAAAAACGAACGCGGATTATATTCTCTATACGTCTCAATATGCTTGAAAGACAGAGAAAGGTGTCATACGATCCCACTCTGACGCGCCCTGCTTACTCCCACAAAATACTACAATTATAAAGAAAAAGAAATATTACTTACGGAAATAATGCATCAGTGGTGCATAGAAAATTGCGAGTGTGTTTGTGAGCGGATGTTTTCAGGCAAATAGTCCTTGACTCAGTAATTACGTCAGTCAGTGCATAGCGTCGCCCTTTGAGGAGAGCACAGGGGCTACTATTTTTATCACAAGACGAGCCGCGCGCGCATTATCGTGATTTTATGAAAAGTTTGTTATTATTGTGATTAAAGACGATTTATGATAGTTGGATTAGTGTATAGTGTGCATAGGTTAGTGTGACTTATTGTTAAGTGTTAGTGTAATATTAGTTATTTAGGCATTTATTAGGTAGCTAGTTTTGTGATTTAGGTTAGGTTTGTAAGTTTTTTAGTTTAATTATGCTTCAAATAAGGTACACAGCTGCCGATTACACCGACATGGTACTTAAGTACGGAGAATGTCACCAAAATGCGGCTTTTGCATTGCGTAGATATCGCCATCGGGAAAGATACGGTAACACAAGAACGTGCCCTACCAACAGCCGTAAATATACCCTGGCTATTCAGAGGTTACGAGAGAATCGGCCTTTGGTTCCTAAAGAAGAGGGCGTGTCTTCAAATTCAAGTATCGAGGACCGGATATTACAACATTTTGAAAACAACCCGACTTGTAGCCTTCGGAAAGCAGCGCGGCGGTTCCAAGTGAGTCACAGAACTGTCCATAGAATTTTGAAATGGCAAGCACGGCGACCTTACAAGTTCAGAAAAGTTCAACAACTGTTATTCAGAGATATGCCAGTCAGAGTGTTATTTTGCAGATGGCTTCTCGACAAAATATCAGACGACCCTGACTTCCTATTTAATATTATGTGGACAGATGAGAGCACTTTTACAAGAAATTGAGTTTGGAATAGACAAAACCTAATATATTGGAGTAACGAAAACCCGCGCCTAAGCCGTGAGTCTTCATTCCAGTACCGGCTTTCACTAAATGTCTGGGCTGGGATTCATAGGAACAAAATAATAGGTCCAGTGTTTATTGATGGGACATTAAATACAGAGAAATTCTTAGTGGCCCAGTATCAGACTATACGGACGATTTACCTTTGGACGTGTATGGACGACTGTGGTATCAATTGGACTATGCGCCCGCCCATTCCGTAGTGCCTGTTAGACAGCGACTAACGGATATGTTTGAAAGGCAGTGGATTGGCCGTTTTGGACCTATTCGATGGCCAGCTCGGTAAAAAAACAAGGTGTGCACGAGTAGTGAACACCGTGAACGAGTTAAAAATTAAAATAATTAATGCCTTCGACCAACTTAAATGAATGGCAGATGGGGACTTGTTAAGACGAGTCCGTGAAAATTTAATAAGACGATGTCACTTGTGCATAGTGCACAACGGGGGACACTTTGAAAATTAAAAAATTTGACTGTTTTTTTTTTTTTTATCTAGCCCATACTGTCCCACTGCTGGGCAAAGGCCTCCCTCCACTCCTTCCAATGTTCCCGGTTTTGAGCCACCTCTTTCCAATTCCCAAGGAAGACATCCAAGTCGTCCCGCCATCTCCTTCTTGGTCTGCCGCGGCCCCGTCACGCAATTTCAAATTTGACTGTTGATGATTTAAATTCTAATTGTAATGTGATATTACATGATTAATTATTCAATCAGTTATCTTTTAAAACAACTCGCAACTTAGTGTATTTGTGTCCACGGAGCAAGTTTATGCCACTGATTTGTTGTTCTCTGACTAAAGTACCTACGCCCAACACCACCGCCGCACTATGGAAAATATGGGTCGTTTACTGATTAAAAATCTATATCTCCTTTATATTTATAGATAAAGAGTTGAAATTTTGCAGTGACATAGTACATACTATAGGTATTTAAATAGGTATACATTTAATAAGCACTAGGGTTTACTCGCGGTTTTACTTGCGTCTAAATTCGCGATGATGTCAAAAAACCGTACGTATATTATTTTAAATTCACTACAATGTGGTTTTTGTCTCTTTTTAATGCCTTCTACGAAGTAGGATGTAAACACAATAAAATAAACTTAAATAATATAACAAAAAAGAATTTATAGTTTTTACTCATAATAAAATCAGTCTAAAAAATGGTTCAAACAAAATATCCTGAATTGCTTCAATCAAGCACATTTATTTATTTACCTTTTACATGTACCTATACATCTAAAAGGTAAATAAATAAATTTAGGCAATTTTTATACCTGAAAAGTGTCAGGATCCGTAATTAGTTGAATCACTCTCAAGAGTTGCAGAGTGTCTTCGGCTAGTTCCTTGACATTCTTTTTAGATATTTTGTCATTAGTTGTTATGTATCTTAGATCCCATGTACTTAGACAGTAATGTATGAAATACATCTTTATTTGCTGCCGATCTTGAACATTTTCTCGAATGATGTGGTCTAAAATTTTTGTAGCATTGGGCGTCTTCTCCTGTTGTTAAAGCAGGCAGAGTTATCTATAGAAAATTCTGTGTACAGCCAACTAATATTGGCTTTAAGAAATTTACCTGTAAAACTTGTGCAACAACAACAAATAACAAAAACAATTTCTGGTGAAAATCACATAATACCGCTTGTAAGTTATTTTTTAAATATGATAATTTTCAGGTAAAAATGTTGATAGGGCTGAAATATTTTTATCGTTCTAAGTTTGTAACAATCAAATAATGTCTAGAATAATTAAAAAACCCCAATATAAAAGTAATCATTATTTTGGAGAATAAAATAATAACGAACTATAGGGATTGTGGTGTTGGGTGTTCTATGGGCAACTTTTTATATCAAAATCGAATAAAGATGATGTGTATCATGTCACATTCTTTATTACAACTAGAAGATATGCAAACCCGTACAATATTACCACTAGAACCTAATACAATAGTCATTTATTTAGTTTTCATGAAAATTCATTTGGGATGTCTTGTCACATGACGCTTCATAACACAAAAAAGCGCAAATATGCGCAAGATTTTATTTTTTCATATGTCAATTAGATAGACCTTGCGTAGCACATAAGATTGAATTTAGAACTTAGGCAAGCTTAGCTAACTACCAAAAGTCTCGTTGAAGTCAAAACAATTGTTTTTTTCTAGCATTTTACGTAAATAATTATGACAGGTATATTTTATCATTAATTATAAAATTAACTACAGTTTTACAATTCACATAAAATATCCTTTCTAAGTATATAACACACTATATGGTTCTTATTTCAGAAGTGCTCAATATTTAACTCTGAACATATCTAATTTAAGGTTTCAATTCATCGTCGTACTGTTGAGTCCTAATGCAATTTTATCAAAGCTTTCTATATTGAACTGTTAAAAAACGAATTGCATATAATAGTACGACTCTTTAGGAAGAAATTTAGGCCAAAATTTCAAAAAAGTATTATGATCAGCCCATGTTCTACGATAAATCCATAGTGCGCCGCCCGCTGCATCCCGCACCTCGCTGCGCACTAGATCAGTGACTTTCCTAGATAAAGCGTGTTTATTTTTTATGCAGTAGAATACTATTTATTTTGTTTGAAAATGTTTCGATGGACTAGTACTGTGCTCGTTTTAATTTGATGTCGGATTTCCAGATCCACATTGTTTCTTTCTTTCGTTTTTTTTTTTTTTTTTTAATTTTTATTTACGGTACCGTCACTAAAAACAAACTTAAATGCCCTATAGCCAGAGCGCATCTCTTGACAATTGCAATAATCCCAAACACGATTAGTTTACATATATTTACGGAACCCTAAAAATGATATTAGAAACCTCAATATCATTTTTGAAGACCTATCCATAGATACTCTACACGTATGGGTTTGATTAAAAAAAAATTTTAAGTTTCAGTTCTAAGTATGGGGGAACCCCAAAAATTTTTTGTTTTTTTTTTTTCTATTTTTTTGTGAAAATTTTAATGCGGTTCACAGAATACATCTACTTTTGGTAAATACATAAGGTACATCTACGTTTGGTAGTTTCAAAAGTATAATTCTAATAGTTTTGAAAAAAAGTGGCTGTGACATACGGACGGACAGACAGACAGATATGAGAAATCCATAAGGGTTCCGTTTTTTGCCATTAGGCTACGGAATCCTAAAAATATGTCTGAAGATGATTAGGTAGGTATTTAAAGAAAGTATCGTTAGAATTTGGATTAAAGAAGCCACCAAAATCGTTATAAGAAATCCAATATTTTCAAAGTCAAAGTTAAATCTTTATTGCAGAACACAGTACAATCAATTATACATTTCTGGACGTCATGTGAATGCTCAGCAAACTGTGTTTTACCAAATTAGGCATGCAAAATTGTAATAAATTAAACATTTTGGATACTTAATATATGTCAGAGATTAATACCTACTAATAACAATGTCAACACAAAACAAAACAAAATTAATATAGTCAAACAATAATGTCAATACAAATAAAAACAAACTCAAAATAAATACAATAAGTAGATTAAGTAAAGTAAGTCGGACTTAGAAAGAAGTAACCCTTGTCATTATTGTACACATAAATTCCTGTCTAACAGGTACTCATTCACTGTGTAGTAAGTCTTATTTAGCAGTAAATTGTGCAATTGTTTTTTAAATACGTCAACATCGTCGCATTCTAGCAAAGATTTAGGCAGTTTGTTGTATACCCGTGGAGCCATTCCTAAGAAACCTTTATGAAATATGGCTTTATTGTGTGGTCTGCCGCTTATTTTATATCTATGTCGCGTGCTGTTATAAACTCCAAACAAATGAAGATTTTGTTTTACAAATATGGCTACTTCATATACTACTCTGTCAAGAAAGTACCGGGAAAAGAAAAAAAAATCAATAATACACAAAATTTTTGTTATTCATCCAAATTTATTTTATCACCTTCAAAGTATGCCCCTTCAGAAACGATACACTTACGCCAACGAATAATCCAATCATCAAAACATTTTTTAAACGCTGTTTCCGAAATTGAGTTCAGTTCTCGCCGCGAATTCTCCTTTAGATCTTCTACAGATTGAAAACGGGTGCCACGAAGTGGTAATTTGAGTTTAGGGAAAAAGATAGAAGTCGGTTGGAGCCATATCTGGCGAATATGGTGGCTGCTCGATGTTATTTGTTGAGTGTTTGGTCAAAAATTCGTTCACAATGATGGCCTTGTGCGAAGGCGCATTATCGTACCTAGTGCAAAATCCAAGAATTTTCTTTCCACAAATCTGGCCTTTTTCGTCGAATTTGCTCTCTTAAATGCCGCATAACGCTCAAATAATATTCTTTATTTACCGTTTAACCTTCCGGTAAGAATTCCGAGTGCAAACACCGCGATAGTCAAAGAAAACAGTCAACATGACTTTGACTTTGACGTGGTTTTTTCGGTTTTGGTTCAGTTGGAGGCCACTTCGAAGCTTGTTGACTTGTTTGCATGTCAAACTCGTAAACCCACGTCTCGTCGCCAGTAACAATGCGTTTCATGAATGTTGGGTCGGAATTGACTCGTTCTAGCATGTCCTCAGCGACTCTCATGCGATTGAGTTTTTGGAGAAAATTCAGGTCTTTTGGGACTAGCCGAGCGGCAACATGTTTCATACCCAAATGATTAGTTAAAATGGCACGGATCGACTCGTGAGATACAGAAAGTTCGGCGGCTATCTCTCTCAAACTTGAATGAGGATTTTCAGTCACTATTTCCTTCACTTTTGGCGATGTTAACTTCGATTGCAGATGTTGATGGCCTACCAGAGCGAGGCAAATCTTCCATCACATCTCGACCACTTTTGAATGCTTTGTACCACTCATAAGCACAAGTTTTTGATAAATTCGATTCACTGTAAGCCTTCTGTAACATTTACAGTGACTCCGAACTCGAAATTCTATTGGCGATGCAAAATTTAAAACAAACTTTTTTGTTCGATGTTTTTGTCCATTATGAAATTCGCAATACACACTAGATATGATATAACTAAAAACAGCACTGTATTTAATATAAATAACAGATGCAACTCAGACTCCGCGCCAAAATGGAAAACAGTTGTGCCAATCTTGTAACAACAAAAAAATCTAAAATTTGAATTTGGAACCATAAACAAATCATCCATTCCCGATACTTTTTTGACTGAATGTATATATAGACAGGGTACTGTTAATATACGAAGAGTCACAAAATACGGTTTACAGCTTTCCGTGCTTTGAATGCCACATATTGACCTAACACTCATTTTTTGAGCCCTAAATACCGTGTCCATATTTATGGAATTACCCCAATATATGATACCATATTGTAACGTAGCTGTGACATACGCATGATACGCTGTAATTTTAACCGTCACTAAACGTTCAAACAATAGATTTTTCAAACAATAATCTGACAGAGATACCAATGGAATTCCTAGAAGCGAATATAAGTTTATATTTATCTAATAACAGATTTCAATGTGCCTGTTGGAATTCTGAAGACCTGTCATATTTGAAATCGAGAAAAAATGTTCTTGATCTTGGTTTCGTGAAGTGCGGAGACAAATGTCCGTTCTTAAGGGACCTTGATGACCTAGATTGACTTGGTATTCGCATGTATATCACAAGTAATACGTATTGGGTATATTAAATTGGATTGTTTAGTCCGATTGCCAAGTCAGTCAAGGTCGTTGGCCGTGCGCCCTAAAAGACCAGGCGATGGAAGTAGTTGAGTGTGCAAAATGTGAAGACCACATTCTGTGAATAGTTTTAGACTCAGAAAAGCATGCAGATAATGAGGACAATGCGCCGACGTGCCGCCGCCGCCGCCGACCAGTCACACGCCGCCGCCTCCACCGACCAATCACACGCCGCCGCCGCCGCCGACCAATCACACGCCGCCGCCGCCGCCGCCATTTTAATCCAGCGCGGGTCACGTGACTAGATGTGTTACAATCTAATCGAATTTGTGATTCCAGTCGATGCCACCTCGAGTCCGAGAGTCCTCTAGCCTACTTCAAGGCTAGAGTGAATAGGCTCTTAATAAACTAGCGCGCCTCACTATCAACGATTGCATCATTGCTTACCATGAGGCGGGATCGCAGTCAAGTACTAGTTTATAAGAGATAAAAAAAAAGATTCGGAATTTTTGTGGACCAGTTCATATCAGCCATACGTATGTCACGGGGTCTAGGGGTACTGGGTTCGACTTCTTTACACGGGTAGTGGTATTGGATTTCTATTTGGAACTTTTAATTAGCAACTAGCGTCTAGATTTGTGCAATAAGGGTTAACCCTTATGACAAAGAACTACACCTAACTGCATAATGCTTCGTAGAACTAAGTGTCGTACTATTCAAATACTGCCTTAGTAAAAATCAGAAACATCTTTCAGCTTCCACTAACACGATGCTACGCTTCAAATCCCATCCAGTACCAGAAATTGTTCAGAAATATAGTATGGACAAGCGCTCCGGAGAAATAAAGAAGCTAAACCATGGTCATAACTTTTACATGGCAATTACTGAAGAAAATAAAAACTTGAAACTTGTCTTTAAAGCACCCACCGTGGACAGTTATACGGATTTCATTCAAGAAACCGTTGACATACTCAACATTTACGAAGACACCGCATTTAAAAACTTTTTCTGAATTCTAGATAAAGAAATCAGAAACTAACACTACAAAGGATGCAAAGTTTCTGAACTGATGGAAAATCGTGACACAAAAAGTTTTCTGACGCGGGCATTAAAAACGATCAGAAGGAAACCTGTTGCTTTTACAAAAGCGAACATTAATGCAGTGGCGGACATGTTGAGAGATGAATCATACGACCGTAGTGTTAAAGAATTACTGGATTATATTAACTCTTTGTATACCTACTAATTCTAAAAAGAAGTTGCACAGAGTTTTATGTAACCTAAACCATTATAGGAAGACGAAACCTACGACTCGCAATGACTTAGTACAGGTCATACGAAATGACGTCCGAACTATTTTATTCAATCATTACACTGAACTTGACACACACACGAGAAGAGAATTAAATGAAAGAATAGAAAGGTTTTGGGAAAAAATTAAAAGCAGTCCCGACGACGCTGAATTAAACGATATTGATTAAAATCCAATTGGAGGGCCTGTTAAACAAAATTTTGACATCTCTCAAAATGTAATGAATAAATTGAACTTTTAAAAATATTCACAAACAAATTTAAAAAACAAGAGTGAAAGAATTATTGGTAAAGAGACTTATTACGAATGCTTACGAGATAAAGATTTCGAAGAAGATGTGAAAAGTTTCGTATCTGGGGAACAAACGACAGATTACAGTGAAGAACTGTCATCATGACAGTTGTTTGACAGCAGTTCGAACTCCATCAAACTCTCTCAGGAACGACATGAAGAGTACAGCAAACAGCAATGTGTATGTACACAGAAGAAATATCTTACAAAGCGAGAACTAAGAAAAAACTGAAATTACAGGATGGCATAAATCTCAGAGGCGACCAGCGACCACACGGAGATACAATTTAAAAAATGTATTGTCAGACAAGACAAACGAAGTTGAATTACTGAGAATGAATTTTGATATATAATACAAAACAAGACATTTCTTCTGATTTGCACCACGACACAGAGAGTGGCCTGATGCTAAAACTAAAACACAAACCGAGGGCAAGACTACTCTCCGACCAGCTACGGGGGCAAACCAAGCCAGACCAGACCAGGTCTAAGAGCAGACATAACGCGCAAATCTACAGCCTGCACGACACAGTCATTGATGTTCAGTTAGCTAATACAGACTTGTTGGAATCTTCGAGTATGTTTGCACCAGTCGGGATTGAAAGTCGGGAGTCGGAAAAGTAAGACTTTGATTGATTCATTTAAATGTCAGCACCAAAACATAATCAATGTTATTCGACAGCAAGTGGTTGAGTGATTGGCTTTTTTATTATTGATAGGCTCGCGTTTGACCACCATTTCACCTGATGGTAAGCAATGATGCGGCTCATGTGATTGACGATGAAGCGCGCTTGCCTGGAAGCAATCTCTTCAGTGTTGACTTAAAGACCCCCAACACTGCGCTGTATATCGTGGGTTCCGTTCCCTTATGAAACAAATACATTATATCGACGATGAAGTGCCAATAACTCCTAACTATCGAATTAAAAATTTCCTGTCCCAAAAATGTTTGAAGGTAGGTAATACTATAAATTGACCCGTTGGTTTAGTTAAAAAGTGTTTCCAGAATTATCTTGATGCAGTTGCAACTAAATATCTGCTTCGGAGATTTCACTAAAACACGCGGAAACACACGTTTAAATTATAAGCGCTAAAAAGTAATTTTCTCGAAAAGTGTCAGTTAGAAGGTATTGGTACTTCACCGTCGATATGGCCTACAGATTCTTTTTATTAGGTCTATTTGTTCTAGGTCTGGGTAGCTTTCTTTATTAAGTATGTATTATTTATAAATAAAAATAATATTGTCATATAATGATCAGCATTACTAACGACATCATTTGTCGTGTTGTTGATCGTGTCCCATTCTGGTAGTCATCTTTTCACGATAATTATGTTCTTCATTTCTTAATTTATTATTTACTAGCTGTGCCCGCGACTTCGTTCGCGTGGATGTCGGAATTTAACAATGTATTTTTTAGTGCGAAGCGCTGTTGGAAGCACTGTGGCCAGATTCAGTATTTTAATACTTTTTGAGTATATTTTAGTAAGTTTTCTGAGAGTCAGTATTTATCTGGTCACACTGGTTGGAGGATACCGATACAAATATAATTTATTTATTCTAGTGCTTCTTTATGAAAAACATTAGCTGTGGAACCATCTGGAGCGTAAACAAAAAGATTATTGGGGTTGTTTACGCGTGAAAAAGCTACGTATAGTTAACCATGGGAAAAGCATCCAATATTTAGGTCCACCCCCGCAACGGATGTCTGGCCCTGAGCTTTATTAATCGTCATGGCATAACAGAGACTGACTGGGAATTGCACTCGTTTGAAAGAGAAAGGAAAGTTGTTAGGAATTAGCCTCACTTCACGATCTTCTGGTTCTTGGGACCTACTTAGTCTCACCCTTTTCGCATCTCGGCTACGCTGCAAAAGGTTTGTTATTTTTCCTGAAGGCATTTAAAAAAGACTGAACCAAACTAATAAAATATTGAACCAAATAATTCAACAATTCACAACAACACAAACTTTCACAATGAGAATTAAGTTGAAGACCAACAAAATATTAAACTAAGAAGTAAATAAATCTAGGTACTTGACTCAAATTGCAATTGCCAAGATACAATTTACTTTGCACTTCAATATTTAGACCGAATCCAACCAAACCTTTTAATCTAGTAAAACGAATAAACGAACGATTTACGATGTTATCAAATCAAGACCTTATAAAGGGCAAACCTTTTCAAAGACAGAACTGCAAAGACAACTACAAATTAATCCCAAAGATGCTAGCAGACATGGGCGACGGTCATTCTCTCAAGGAAAATGACGTCACACGCTAATGACATCTATCGAATATCTATATTCAATACTGCACGCAATTGATCTCTAGGTATAGCCTAATCTAAGTTTAATAGATGGCGCTATTTCAATATTTTACTTCGAACTGATTACGATGAAACAAAAATCTAATATTACAACAGTTTACGCACAATTTGTTGTTTTTCATAAAAGTTACGTGAAGTAATTTTCATTACCAAGTGCACATAACCCTAATTTTACTTCTGGAGAATTTTAAATTCAAATATCTTTTGATAGACTGAACCGATTACAATGAATCAAAAACTAAATGTTACTTCAAGTTACGCTCAATCCTTGTGTATAAAAGTTATCTACATTGCTTTCGTACATTTTACGTGATGCCCGAACAAATAAACAGACAAACCGACAAACATACAAAAATTCGAAAATGCTAGAAATGGGTTCTATTGGTTGTTCTTTAACACCCTAGCCACTTTTCTACAGTTTTATTATATGGATAGATATGAGAAACATTAAACACTGTTCCAGATATAACCAATCTTTGCATCAGAGGTCAGCTGCAGCTGTTATGAGGCGAACTAAAACAGTGAAAAAACCTCAAAACCCTAAAATGATGATGATGATGAACAGTAATAAATAAGAAACTTCTTGTGACGTACCTATAATGTGTTTTGTTTTCTCCTTACACATCACCTTAGGGCCGGCGCCCACTGCCGGCCTGGCGCGGCATGGCACGGCAAAGGATTTAATTACTAATCAAGTTATTTTGAATCTTATTTCAATGATTCTAGAATTCATGTTACTTTATTTCCATACCACGATGCCAAGACGCGCCGCGGCATACTGTGACATGCTGCGGGGCGCCATTGCATTTCGCGAGACGTAATGTGTCACTTTTGTCAAGGAATTATGATTGCTAAGTTAGTTGAAATACGGTTGTTCTGTTGTCTGTTGTTCAATTTGGAACCGTGCACCAGCTTCTGACGTTTTATAAGTGCCCATGTAGGCCTATGTGAAATAAAATATTTTGACTTTGACTTTGACTTTGTTGAAACTTGCGCAGCGGTCATTTCGGTTAATGAGGTCCGGTCGATGCGCGGGGGCAAGAGAAGAAAAAGACGCACTTGCGCGCGCGTTTTTTTGTCTCTCACACTGACCGAGCACGGCAAGAGATTAGCAAAACTGATAGATGCCGTAGCGTGACCTGCCGTGCCATGCCGGCAGTGAGCGCCGACCCTTATTATTTTAGATTTACAGTCAATGACCGGCAAAAGCCGCGCTATTTCGAAATATATCTTTCGAAACATATATTTCGATATACATCTAATCCATTTTCATGAAGTACAGACGTGACTTTATTTTATACTATATATTATTGAGCAGTGCACTATTTTGACTTAAAATACCAAGGACACCTATCCACTCATTAGGCAATCGCTCTTGTGAGTTTTTATGTTATTGTGAGAGTCATATTTTGACGTAACGCTATTTGCACATTGCGCATTTTCTAGGAGTAGACACTCCTAGAAAATCTTGTTCTCGATACTCGTTACGTTACGAGTCTCACTATAAAGAACCAGTTAATGAGTCAAGAAGGATATTACCACCCTCAGCCAACATTGGATCAGCTGAGCAATTTAAGGAGGACAAAAACTCAAAAAATAGGTCTTCAGCAAGACGTTCCGGCAACGATACTAAAGCTTTTGACGATTATCATCAAAAGAATCAGCGCTTTAGAAAACGACTCGAAAGATTTGAAGCAAATCCGTGATATAACAAGTAAAGCAAACAGGAATAATACCTATTAATGTGGCTAGACTAATAATATTACTAATCAAAGAAAAGATATGACAGAATACAAAATTGAAAGATTGATTGATTGCCATGTATTGGAAGTAAAGGACGTTATAAAAGAAAATATTACAAAAAGTCATGCAACTAACACTGAAACTACGGTAAGTCATAACACATATTTTAAACCAAACACGATAAGTAGCGATGCAACCAATGCAACAGTTGTTGAAGACACAACTAAATCTTAAGTTACAAACAGTGCTAAAGAAGTAACTATAGATACAATAACAGCTACTGATAGTAAAATTGAAGACATTATTAACGTCATGACATCTGTAAGTGATATCACTGCTCCCTCTCGTGAGACAATGGGTTATTCTAAACCAGTGTACTATGATAACCCTGTTCGTCAGATTGATCCGTTTGAACACATGAATGATGGTCTTGACGCGGTTTCAATGAGTCAAAATTATTAAAATTGCCGAAACACAAACAACACAATTAAATTGCAGTTAATAACAGATATTAAAGTAAATATGACTTAACTGTGTCCTTATTAAAAAAAAAAACTTTCTCCTTTAAGTCCTTGTCACACCTAGGTTGCGTCATTGAGCATGTCATGATCATGACGCTAAGTCTCCTCTTTGAACACATAAAACATACGTACATGTAAGAATCATCACTCTACGTTGCACGACACTAGTTATAAATAAAATTTGATTTTTACTATGTGAAATATTTTACATGTTGGTCACACTCGCTACCTAACACCTATCTAAACATAGGTAAAAACAATTATAGTGGACAGTTCAGGAACTACTCTGGCCCGAACAGATATTATCTTAGCCACGAGTTATCTTTTAAGCCAGTAAGCCACTTTCTGGGTGGAAATAAAAGAAAACACTCCGTGTTGGAGTGCCCTGCAATTCCGAGCTCGTTTCGCTCGCTCTTGGATTAAGAATAATGATTAGTTGCGCTATAAAAGAGACGATTTAGTTTATAAGAATCCATCTCACTTTCTGTGTGGCTTGACTTATAAATTCCTCGTTATTTAATTATGATTCTTTAATATTGATCAGAATTTTAGGTTAGATTTTTTCGAGTGAATTATAATGGTTGTTACAATTATTCGCAATATTTTAAATTCATCCATCCATCACAATATCTAATTATGATGTAAATTTGAAGTAGTATTTATGTCTCAAGTGTATATCTAACCAAAACTAAAAATTAAACTAGAAGGTTTAATATAAAAATGCATGTAAGTATTATTTAATCATAATATTTATTTAAAAATCTTATTTTAGAAAATACAAAAGCAAAAATATTAGTAGAGATCTTTAGGCATCAGTGTAGATGCCTAAAGATAAAATAATGAATACAGAGCGAAATAGAAGCACTAGCACTCGACCGTGTGACGAGCAATCATTTGCAAGACGATCTGTTCGCGCGTGTCTCCCTCAGGACGAGAACTGTGAGCGTGACGCCCTGGCGACACTTGCTCCTCAGTCGGTCAGCCACCTGACGATATCTGCTTTACAGGTCACAGCTCGGACTAGTATACGTACTTAAGCCGACGTACATTATTAAGGAAAAACAAACAGTAGCACAATAAGATAATAGTCAAAATATCTTAAATAATTATTACATTTTAAAACAATTATGTTCTAGCCACTAAGTTCTCCACAGATTAAAATTTCAAGTATTTAAAACTAGCTAGTACACAGATACAGAACTTATACAAAACTGGAGGAGCCTCAACTGAACAAGAGCACACGAATTCACAATTTATAAAGAACCAAAGTCTTGGATTCATGAACTGCATCCATCAGTAGGCCGGCGACAGGAGGAGCTTGCTTTGAGTATTGAAACTAAGATAACGTAAAACTAAAATACCAACTAGTTAATACCTACAACCCGTGCGCATTAACATGGCACCTGATAGGTGACGTTTGAAATATTAAGTGCATTGAATTTTATTTTAGTTTTTTGAATATCAAAATTTATTTTGCGCTGAGTAGTTTCTCATGACAAATGACTTTACGAATTCAAGATGCTTTAAAAGTGACGATACAAACTATTTTCGAGTGTTCAATGTGGCAACTGTTTTCGAGCCAGGAGCCGTGTTAATGCGCTCGGGTTGTAAATATAATATGAAGGAAAGAAAATGTAAAAAAAATCAAAAAAACTACTTTAACTACATTAAACTCATGTTCTTGAATTTGTAGAGATGAACGCGCACTCTTCGACTGCTTCACATTTCGCGCTCGTTTTGAACAAGCTCCGTTGTTCAGACAACCGTTGAAGCACACGTCGACTTGACGTCGCTCACAGTAACCGGCGGCACATCTAGAAAGAGAGCACAATAATACATAATGATGTCAAAAAGTCAAAAGATTTTTATTTCACATAGGCCTACATGGGCACTTATAAAACGTCAGAAGCTAGTGCACGGTTCCACATTGGTCATTTTCTATGGATAAGAACCGGCACGATGTAATGAGACGATTATTAAGGTTCGAGAAAACCTTTTCTTCTGTTGTTATGGCAAGTGTCTCAGGTCTATGGAACATAGGCCTGAGTCACTGGCACCGACGTTGTCACTACACTATAGGAAAAACTCGGATTAAATTGTTTATTATTAAAAACAAGTTTGGACCGAAAAAAAAAACTTCCTTACTTTTGTATGCGTGTAACACCCATTTGGCTATGAAGGCGGGAATGTCACATCTTTCTCCCGCGTAATCAGCTGTGCACTCGCAGACTGGCACATCCGCCTCGTTCAGCGAACAGGCGCCATCGTTCAGACAGAACTGATGGCATGCGTTGACTGTCCCGTCCCCAGAGTTACCGGCATCACAGCTGAAACAATGAAAATGTTCGAAATAGTAACACAATAAACAGACACTCCAGTACAAGGTAACTATAGTTTATAATAATTAATTATAGTATTAAAACTGTCAAACGCACATCAGTGGCCGGTCATAACTACTGCAATGGCGCTCTCAATATCAAATTGTTACAATTGTATTTATATTACTTTAACGAGTTAAATCATCAACTAGCTTCTTCCGCTCTAAAGTAGAACGAAAGAGTGTGTCAGACCTTTACTGACTAAAAGCCACCAGTGTCCGTCAGTTGCCTGTGCGGTCAAGGACCACTGTAACTCTTTCAATAATTCCCGCGGCCCACATTGGTTCAAGGTCGGAAAAAAGTCCTCTATTTAGACATTGTTTAAAATGTCTACAATTTGGTACACACATACTAGAATATTAGTAGAAACAAGCCCTAAAATTAATACGGGTAAATAATTTTATGATGCCAAGGTATTGTGATCGAGAAATAACAAATTTCGTGCAAAAAATATTGATATTTCAAATATGAATAGAACCTAAATACTATAATAATCAACTTTTATTTTTAGTTGAGTCATAAGTTTATTGTGTGTATTAATAAAATACGTCCTTTTATGTGCAGCAGCCATTTTGGACGTGTTTCATACTGCGGCGCAGCGCAAGAATTAATAAAATACGTATGAAATAATTAGTAATTACTTGCTATCACATTTTTAATGAAGAAGGTCATTTCGAACTTTTTGTTTTCAATCATGAGATCATAACCTAATCTCCGTTATCGACCGTTGCGTAGTAATATACATTCGGAGATTAATTAGACCCTGTAGATTAAGAATACATCAGTTTTGGCTGCGATATCCTGCGATCGATGGAATAGAATATATCATAAGCAATATTAATGGAAAAGTTCGTGATTTGACTAAATCTGATTATTGTGTTATTTATATTGGTGAGGAAGATTTTCGGAGGACACAAAACTATAGAAATCTCGTAATGTCCATTCATGAAAAAAACTTCCTTACTTTTGTATGCGTGTAACACCCATTTGGCTATGAAGGCGGGAATGTCACATCTTTCTCCCGCGTATGTATATCAGAGACATGGCTCTCAAAAGAAAAACTAAATATGATCCAATTCAACGGTTATAAAATAGCAGCGTCATATTGCCGTAATAGGCGCGGAGGTGGTGGCGTCTGCATCCTGCTTCAAGACCATATCGATTGTATAGAGAAAAAAGATATCACAGACATGTCTATAGAATATATAATAGAAGTATGCGCAGTAGAATTACCCATACAAAATATTTTATTATTAACGATTTATTGGAATAAGAGGGAAGAAGATATTTTTTTACAATCAATTAAAAATAATTTTGAATTTTAAAAATGATAAGTATTCAAAAGTAAATGTTATCATAGGCGGGGATCTAAATGTTAATATTTTGGAGTATAACAAGAAGACTAGTCAACTTTTAGATGTAATGTTAGAATACAAACTTACTCAACAAATAAAAGAACCTACCCGAATTACTCAAACTACATCTACTTGCTTAGACCTGGTATTTACAAACCTGAATACTAACGATTTTTTCACTAAAGTAGAGGAATTAGGCTTCTCTGATCATTGCGCAACAGAAATACATATTACCATACCACATATACCTACCAAACAAACAACTTGGTATACAAATAAGAGATTATTTAGTAATGAAAATATATTAAAATTTAAATCTACATTAAATACCATTGATTGGAACTCTATTATTTTACCTGATCAGAGTATGAATGACAACTATAAAGCTTTTCATGATACGTTAACCACCATACTGAACACATGTATACCTATACGTAAGATAAAAATAAAAACGAATTACAAGAAATATTGGTAAACCAAAGGAATAAAAATCTCTTGCAAAAATAAAAGACTATTGAAAACACTTACGCTAAAAACAAATAATCCAATATTAACAAAATATTATAAAAACTATGAGAAATTATTAAAAAAATTAGTTACCACAGCAAAAAAATTACAATACATTGACAAAATTAAAAAATCCACAAATAAAGTCAAAACAATGTGGAGAATTATAAATGAACGAACTAATAAGACAATAAAAAAAGAAAAAAACAATATCAAACTACAAACAAACAACAATAAACTAACGTCTGAACCGATAGAAGTTGCAAATATATTTAATAACTATTTTGCGTCGATCGGCGAAGAAAGCCCTTTACGGAAAAGTAAGCCCAAAGGTTCTCCTGTGCTCTCTCCTACCCAAAACACAATGTTTCTTAGCCCTGTAGACCCATATGAAATAAATTCTTTGATCAAAAACCTAAAAAATAAAAATAGTTACGGAATAGACGAACTCCCGCCAAGTTTATTCAAACAATGCGCAGATGAACTGACTTTACCATTCTACAAATTGATAAACCAATCTTTTGAAGAGGGCATATTCCCTGACCAGCTAAAAGTGGCACTTGTGAAACCTTTATAAAAAAAGTAACAAGACAGACCCAAGCAATTATCGCCCAATAGCTCTACTGCCTACAGCTTCAAAAATTTTCGAGAAAGCAATGTGTAATCGTGTGTACGCCTTCTGCGAGAAATATAAAATATTCGACGAATGCCAAAACGGCTTTCGTAGAAATAAATCAACAACTTTAGCTGTTTACAAATTTATACAGGAAGCTCTTAATATAATAAATTGTAAAAAATACGCAATTGGTACACTACTGGACATGAGCAAAGCCTACAATAAAGTGCAATATCAAATATTACTAAATAAATTATATGGTGTGGGAATCCGTGGCAAATCCTACGAATGGTTCAAGTCATATTTAACAAACAGAGCGCAATTAGTCGAAATAGAATTCTTCAATAATAGAACTAACGAACTGCAAAAGTTCCGATCAGACAGCAAGGCAATAACCGCCTCAATACCGCAAGGGAGTGTAATTGGATGTCTTCTTTTTCTTATTTACATAAACGATCTTCCAAAAACAATACAGGATTCCGGACCATGCGTTTTGTTTGCGGATGACATTTCTATCCTTACCCCCTGTCATGATATCGAAAACCTAAACATTACCATTAACAATATTCTCACTTAAACAATAACTTGGTTAAACGATCATAATTTAGAAATTAATTTTCATAAAACTAAACTTATATCATTCCACCCTCACCAAAAAAGCCATCTAGACGTAAATTTCTCTTTTAACGACCACAAATTAGAACTAGTAAACGAGTTTTCATTATTAGGTTTAACCATAGATACGAACATCAATTGGAAATCTCACATTTAGAAAATAAAAACAAAACTTTCAACATTTTTGTACGTTTTTCGCGAAATAAAAAAGACCACAAACTTACAGACAGCTCTGGCTACCTACTATGCCTATATTCATGCATGGCTTAGTTACGGTATTATAATGTGGGATAACAGCACGGACGCACCAGCGCTGTTTACAACTCAAAAAAAGTTGATTCGTTTTTTGGTTAATATTGAACAAACTGATAGCTGCAAACCTCATTTCAAAAAGCTTAATATTCTTACGTTACCTTCCATTTACATACTGGAAATCTGTAAATTTGCGCACACTCACCAAGACTTTTACACTAAACGAGAAGACATTCAGTCAAGATTCACACTTCGACACAAAACACGTCTAAACTTACCAACATCTCGCTTAAAAATGCATTCATCTGGCCCACTTGTAATGTCGATAAAAATTTATAATAAATTACCCGAGCTGTTAAGAAATGAAAAAAAGATTGCTGTTTTTTCAAATAAATTAAAAAAAAACTATTATTAAGTAAATGCTATTACAGCATAAATGAATATTTAAATGACAAATTTATACAGCTAGAAAAATAATACAATTAAAATCCATAACAATAAAAAGAGTGTTTTATATAATTTTATTAATGTCTAATATAATGTAAATAATGTTTAATTTAATGAAATGTATGCCAAATATAATTTCAACTAATGCTTAAATTTAATATAATGAATGTATAATGTAATTAATTTTTATTGAAATGAATGCCAAATATAATTTAAATAATTGTATAAGTTAGTCTATAATGTCTTTTGCTGTGCCCAACAGGGTCCACAATTGTGTCTATTAAATTCTCACTTACCACCTAAGCATGTACATTGTGGAATGCAATAAACAATTGAGTATTGAGTATTGAGTATCTTGGAAATACCAGGTCATTAACTAATGACGCTCTTATTAAGAAAAAGGGCATTATATTAACCCTCGAGGGGTTAATAAGTGTTTCTAAAGAGGGTAAATAACACTTTATCGTGTCGTGTAAGACTGTATATTTTTTTGAATATCTAATATTTATAATTCAATTCATGTGAAAAAATATGATATAAGTATTCATGTTAATAAAAAAAAAACCGGCCAAGTGCGAGTCGGACTCGCCCATGGAGGGTTCCGTAGCAGCAAGTAACATAATATATAAAAGTTCTTGTAGTTCGTTGTAACTTTGATCGATGTTTTAATAATAGTGTATTTTTTTTAGATTTTTTTTTTTTTTTTTTTTATTAATGATAGGCTTGCGTTTGACCACTATCTCACCTGATGGTAAGCGATGATGTGGTCGACGATGAAGCACGCTTGCCTATTCACTATTCACTCTCGACTTAAAGACTCCTAAGTTGTAGCTATCAGGAAACACAGATTCCGGCAGGGAATTCCACTCCTTGGCTGTACGCACAATAAATGTGTTCGCAAAACGTTTTGTGCGTATGGGTGGGATGTCTACCATGTACCGGTGGCGCAACGCTGTACGTCGTGTGGTTCGATGATGGAACGGACTTGGCGGAATTAGATTGTGCAATTCCAGTGCACACTCCCCGAAATGTAAACGATAGAAAACCGACAGACCAGCAACTCGGCGACGATGCTCAAGGCTTTGGAGCTTCGACTCTACAAGTGCATCATTGCCGATGATTATCTTGGCTCGCCTCTCAATCGACTCCAGCGCATCAAGCTGGTATTTGGCAGATCCATCCCAAAGATGAGAACAGTACTCCATACACGATCGAACTTGGGCTTGATAAAGATTGAGCAGCTGTTCCGGCGTGAAGTACCGTCTCACCTTTGCTAAGATCCCCAATTTTTTGGCAGCCAGTTGAGCCTTTGCATCGATGTATGAGCCGAAATTGAGAGTAGATGATAACGTAACTCCAAGAAGCTCAAGGTGGTCGGTTATCGGCACGGTCACACCCCGGAAAGATGGAGCCGGGTGGAATTGGCTCCATTTGGCGAAAAAAAGACACGCCTGGGTTTTAGATGCATTGAACTTGACCAGATTGGCGTCGCCCCAATCGGAGACCGCCTTCAAGGACGAGTTCAAGCGTTCAACCATAGCCTCTCGGGATGACTGGATCTGTGTCCCGCTAGCTCGTGCGTCAGATACATATCTCTCAGCAACAGTGTTGTCGTCTGCATACCCAAAGATACCGGGTTTAAGTAGATCATTTATGTGCAGCAAAAACAGCGTCGCCGAGAGCATTGACCCCTGAGGGACCCCGGCATTAATATCCATTTGACCGGACGAGCAGCCATCAATAACCGCTCGGATGGATCGATCCCGCAAGAAATCAGCGATCCAATCACACAGACCAGCGGGCAAACCGAAGGAAGGAAGCTTAGCAATAAGGCCTTCGTGCCAGACCCTATCGAAAGCCTTTGAGATATCAAGGGAGACGGCAAGCGCTTCCCCATGTTTCTCGATGGCCTCGCTCCAGATATGAGTGGCATACGCTAGAAGATCCCCAGTAGACCGGTTTTGGCGAAAACCGTATTGCCGGTCACTGAGGATGTCGTTAGTTTCTAGGTATGCCAGAAGCTTCCTGTTAAGCACCCGTTCCATACTCTTACAGAGGACGGACGTAACAGAGATGGGTCCGTAGTTTGCCGGGTCAGCTCTACTGCCCTTCTTGGGCACAGGCTGCACGTTGGCTTGCTTCCAACCCATCGGCACTTTTCCAGTCTCATATGAGAGGCGAAATAGGCGAGTCAAGATCGGAGACAATTCAGGCGCACAAGTTTTAAGCACGACCGCTGGTATCGCGTCAGGACCGCTGGCTTTGTTCACGTCTAGGTTACGTAGCACCCTACGGACGTCCTTCTGATGGATGCGAATATCTGACATAGTCGTCTCGCATCGCTCAGGAAAATCCATCCTGCAGGGTATGAAGCAAGTTTGCTCCCAATTCTGCTTACATGGTCGAACCGAGACCTCCTCAACACCTTCTTGCAGGACTTGGCAGCCCTGTTAAAGGCCTTCTTCTTTTGAGCCACGTCGCTTGCTTTGTGCATACGAGCGTCAGCCCAAGCTCGGTATGCCGCGTGCTTAAACGCGTCTGCGCGATGACACTCGGCGCCGAACCATGGACGAGCTTGGCCAGACATTGTTACGTCAGAGAATGGGATGAAGTACTCCATCCCCTGTCGCAACACATCCGTCACGGCATCTGCGCACGACGAAGCATCCTCCGAAGAAAAGCAAGTGAGCTGCCAAGGATAGCATGCGAAGAAAGACCGCAAGCCATCCCAATCTGCTGACCTGTATCGCCAAACACGCCGGGTGCCTCTAGGGCTGGGATCGGGCGGGGAGTAGACAGACACAGACTTAACCAGACAATGGTCGGAACTGCCTAAAGGCGAACATATCGACACAGAGTATCGGTCTGGATCTGTTGTCAGCAGGAGGTCCAAGCAATTGGCTGTGTGCGAATCCACATCCGGCACCCTCGTTGCCCCCTGGACCAGCTGGGTGAGATTAAGTGCTAGCGCTAGCTTTCGTATCTCTCGACCGGCATGGTCTGTGGACTGGTACGGGAATAACCACTCTTGGTGGTGGGCATTAAAATCCCAAAGTAACACCAATTGGGCAGAAGGGTACCGCTGTAGAGCCGCATCCGCCGCCTCACTCAGATGCTGTGTGAGCCCGGATGTCTCCTGATCTCCTCTGTGCGACCGGTAGACACAAGCGTAGATTATTTTATCCAGGCCTGTGTCCACCAAAGTCGAAAGCGTCGAGAAACTGGAGATTTATGACGTATTAAAAAAAAACTATTTACTAGATCTCGTTCAAACCAATTTTCGTTGGTAGTTTACATGGTAATGTACATTATATATTTTTTTTAGTTTTATCATTCTCTTATTTTAGAAGTTACAGGGGGGGTACACACATTTTACCACTTTGGAAGTGTCTCTCGCGAACTATTCAATTTAGAAAAAAATGATATCAGAAACCTCAACATCATTTTTGAAGACCTATCTATAGATACCCCACATGTAAAAAAAAAATTGAGTTTCAGTTCTAAGTATGGAGACCCCCAAAATTTATTGCTTTTTTTCTATTTTTGTGTAAAAATCTTACAGCGGTTCACAGAATACATCTACTTACAAAGTTTCAACCGTATAGCTCTAATAGTTTCGGAAAAAAGTGGCTGTGACATACGGACGGACAGACAGACAGACAGACGACGACGAATCTATAAGGGTTCCGTTTTTTGCCATTTGGCTACGGAACCCTAAAAACATATATTATATCTTTCTCTTTGTATACTAGTACATTCATTATATCATTTTAATAAAGTATTATGAAGAAACGCAATGTCTTTTCATTTAAAAATAATAATTACCGCATGCCCGTACTACATGCACCACTGTGCGGCCCTAGCGGCGCCGACCCTGCTGGGCCCCTACGGTTTTGTATGAGCCAAGGCTTCGAGCTGCTACTGACAAGTTTCACGTACTACAATTCATAAATATAATATGCATGACCCGGGTACCGAGCCCACAACCTCATGTTTAGAGGTAGAGTTTCTGACTACTAGACCAGCGAGACACTCGGAACGTGACGACATGAAATTATTACTTGAATAACAGACGACTGTGTCACTAGTTAGTTCCGTTTAGTTAGTCGGCCAACACTTTCACTGAACGCACAATTTTATCTAATATAAATTTGTAACACCCACTACGAGTGAACGAACGTTACATACGGCAAACTTTAGAATTATGTTACTTTTACTTTTTCTTTGACAAATCTCGTCGCATCTGCCGAGTGCACGAACAGCGTCCAGCGCAGGGCGCTCGATATAACTAGTGTACAGTGAGAAGAACAAGTTTTACCTGTTGTCCTGATAGGCAGGAAGCTCGCATCTTCCACCATCGTAACCTGCTGTGCACTGGCAGGCCGGCTCGTCTTCTTCGTTTAAGGTGCAGACACCGCCGTTTAAACAGTGCTTATGGCACGCGTTTTCTTCGCATCTTTCCCCGGAGTAACCTGGCATGCAGCTGAAATAACGAAGATATAAAAGAGTTACTCTATAATCAAGAAAACTAACAATTATTTGTGAGTAGCAGTAACAGATGCACGAGGTGCGCGACCACTGCGCTGTTTCAGGTGCTCTATAAGTATATCTTAGACCACACTGACGTCGGTGAGGGGACTCGGTCTACAACTTACTATCAGCAAGTGTGCTGATGAATGCTGCTCCCTTCTCTGTGTGAGAAGAGGCCTCTGCCCTCCAGTGGGATGATAGTGGGCAGGCATTCTCTTTACATTTATAATTTTATTTTACCTGAGTAGAATATTGAAGTCATCATCATCATTATTAGCCTTTTAAATAATCCCACTGTTGTGACTCAGGCCTTCTCTTTAAGAAAGGGAATGGGCCGTAATCCAGCACGCGGGCCCAGTGCGGGTTGGTAAATGTCACATGTCTTCGAATTTTTGGTTCTAGGACATGCCGGTTTCCTCACGATGTTTTCCTTCACCGTTTTGAGAGCAGTGGTGATGAATTAAATTAAACAAAGTAATGCGTCTGGCTGGGTTCGAACCCGCGGCCTACAACTCGTGAGTGGGGGCCTTTACCACTCGGCCACCACTGCTCTATGGATATTGAACTCCTTTTATGCAATTCGACTGATTTTTTTTATTTCTGTACACACTTCTAACAAAAGAAAGACCAATTAAATCATTATAAACATTTGTTCGAAGGTTTTACTTATTTCAAAAGAAACTTCCAGCAGACCTGCCGAACAAAAGATGTTTTAGGTGAGAAATCATCCAATGACTTATCTCGCTCTAGGGCAGAGCGGGAGGGCGTGTTACACTTTTACTGACTAAAACCCACTCCTATGTACTTTATTATTCTGGCGTTCCAAAACTCCGGTATATACACATATCAATAGTAGCTTTAGTTTGATGTTTATAGAGTTTGGGTAACAATAGAATCGGGCGGGCTGACATCTGTTAGGTCCGCTAGTTAGTAATAAAAGTGTTTGTATTATCTATACAATGAACTCCATGGGTAACATGGTATATATTTACCTGCATTGAGGTTGGCCCTCAGCACCGACACTACAGTTTCCTCGGAAACAATAGTCTTTACAGATGGACACTTCGCATCTTTCACCATTGTAACCTGCTGTGCACTGGCAGGCCGGCTTACCCTTTTCGTTCAATGAACAAACACCGTCGTTTAAACAGTGCTTATGGCACGCGTTTAGTTCGCACCTCTCCCCGGAGTATTCGGCTTTACAACTGAAATAATGAAAATAAGAAACAGCGTTACTCAGCAGACCAACAGATATTGTGACTAGTCGTAACACGCAAACGAGGTGCGCGGTCACTGCGCGTCTGTCACAGTGCTGTAGCTAATCATTTCGCAACGCGCACTAAACATGATTTACAATCAAATAGAATGTTCATGAATTCGATCAACAATAAGGAACTTGCAACCCCTGAAATATATACTATATTTCAGGGGTTGCAAGTACTCATGAAAATGAACCCAATTTTTATTGACTTAATTATTAACCCTAAAATCCCTAAAAATAATCAGTTTTTTCTTACATTTTGCCAATTAATACAAACATAAACTGTATTCGTAGAAAAGAGCTGATCCTGTAGTAAAAGTTGCGTTCGCTTGGGGTTTAATGAATTAAGTATCTGTCCCACAGTTCACAAGACATATTAAACATTGAAATTAATATGTGTTCAATTTTTTTAGGTGGGAAATCATCCAATGACATCTCCCGCTCCAAGGCGGAGCTGGAGAGCGAGTCAGATTTTTACTGATTAAAATTCACTCGTACATTTCTTGGTTGGCTCACCATGGCCCCAGTTGGCTTCGACCCTGCTGGGGCCCTACGGTTTGCTGACATCTCCTTGAGGTTGCGCGTGGAACATTACGCGCCGTCAACGACTTGGGCTCGGTCCAGTCGACTTCTGGACGGTCAGACGGCGAGCTACCCATTGCTCGCCGTCCGCAAGCCCGCGAAAGTATCGTGTGTGTTAGATGCGCGTCACTGTTCCAGGAATTCTAACTTTACATTTCGAAGCTAAACGTTAGGGTCAGCTCACACCGAGACGCGAAGTGATGCTGCGCGAATTATAATTATTAGAGTTAGTATACAACAACATATACGTATCACATAAGAGAATCTGAATAAACCCCGCGGCTTCGCTTTCTTCAAGCATCGTGAGCTGACCCCGAATATCTGTGCGATGAACACGTTTTACCTGCATGTAGGTTGTCCCTCAGCACTGACGCTACACTCTCCTTGAATGCAGTAGTTCTGACAGACTGGTGCTGGAGACTCACTCTTCGAGTCATTCGGAAACAGACCCTGGAGAGCATCGCAGCTGTTTATCCCCTGAATTTGTTCCTTTATCGTGTAGTTGGCTGCTATACGATGACAATAAAAACAGCCTGAGCGAAACGGTGAGGTTAGTTTTGTTGCCACAGTTTGTGTTGAATACTTCGGTAATCGCCAAATTCCCTGTTCCTCATAGTTCTGCCAGTATATAAAGTCTTTTGACACGGCCAATGAAAATACATAATAAGTGTTTCTTACAATATATAGTGTTGTTCTGTTCTTTCCATTAAAGTTTGCACTTTCAATAGACCATGATCCACCACTATGTGTTTGCTCAGTCCAGTACATTTTTCGTGTTTGTTGATCGATGGCCAAGCTTAGTCGCCACGCAACAGTACCTGATACTAAAACTTCTCTCTCGGAGCCATCTAACCGAGCCCTCTCTATCTCATTGTCTGTGATCCAGTAAATATACCTGTAATTTGTAAACATCCATCAATATTAACAAAATTCAAGAGGAATTCAGCTGAGTCATAAACCTACACACAAGGGCAAACAGCGGAACATAAATAGATACATTATTTTCAAGTACCATTTAATTTTATAATCTTGAAAAATTTAATAATCTTTTCTTAACTAACTTTTTCCCGCGACTTCGTCTGGATAAATGTCGGTTATTGCGGACGTATATCTTTTGTTGGGTTTCAAGCTTACTCTGTTCCAAATATCATCAAAATCATTTCAGTAGTTAAAGCGTGAAAGCGTCTGTCGCGTGTCTGTTAAGACAGACATAGTTATTTTTACATTTAACCAGACGCGCTGAGAGAGACGCCATTGTCAACACTTCCCTAACAATCCAAGCGCGTCACCACACACCACTATCTGCCTGTCAGTCCGCGAAGTGATGGGTTACCAGTCGACATGTTTATCTGTTAAACTTTGTGCAATACTGTAACAATTTTTTTTACTGGCCTTTACTGTCGAATGGTGCAGCAATCGGACTTGTATTTTCAGAGATTACCTCCTACATAGAAAAAATTTAATGTCTGAATAAATTAAATGGGCTATCCAACTGATAAAGAATTTTTCTGTTCGGACCCATGCTTCCTGAGATTAGTGCATTCAAACTAACTTACACTTCACATTTACGATATTACTAGCTTCTGCCAGCGGCTTCGTTCGCGTGAACGTTGGTTATAGCGGACGCGAAGTCGAAGACGGATAAAAAGTAGCCTATGTCCATCCTTGAGTTTGAAGCTATCTCCGTAACAAATTTCGTCAAAATCGGTTTCGTAATTTAACCGTGAAAGTGTAACAGATAGACAGACAGTTACTTTCACATTTATAATATTATAAGTGGAGCTTCTCTAAGAGAGGGTCTTAAAATGAACATGGATAAAACCAAAATCATGATTAACAACCATGTAGCGCCCACTCCTATCAAGGTCGGAGACTCTACACTCGAAGTTGTGGACGATTACGTCTACCTCGGACAGACAGTCCAGTTGGGTAGGTCTAACTTCGAGAAAGAGGTCAACCGTCGAATCCAACTCGGTTGGGCAGCGTTCGGGAAGCTACGCGGTATCTTCTCGTCCTACATACCACAGTGTCTCAAGACGAAAGTCTTTAACCAGTGCGTGTTGCCAGTGATGACATATGGCTCCGAAACGTGGTCGCTCACAATGGGCCTCATCAGAAGGCTTAAAGTCACCCAAAGAGCAATGGAAAGGGCTATGCTCGGGGTTTCCTTGTGTGATCGAATAAAAAACGAAGATATCCGCAGGAAAAAAGGTTGCCGATATAGCACAAAGAATTGCCAAACTTAAGTGGCAATGGGCAGGGCACATTGCTCGCAGAACAGATGGCCGTTGGGGCCGAAAGGTTTTGTAGTGGCGACCGCGTACCGGAAGACGCAGCGTTGGAAGGCCTCCTACAAGGTGGACCGATGACCTGGTGAAGGTAGCGGGAAACACAGGAACAGGCAGGCGGGGATGGATGCGGGACGCACAGGAACGTTCGATGTGGCGACCCTTGGGGGAGGCCTATATCCAACAGTGGACGTGTATCGGCTGAAATTATGATGATGATGAATGATGAAGTGTAGATAAGTGCAAATAAGATTGAGTATGTTATTTGATTATTTCATGAAACAAATGAAAACTGTTCTCAATACAAAAAACAAGTTTTCCGATCTTCTCGTTAGTGTCCCCGCACAGAAGCCACAAAAACAAAGCCGTTTCAAGCTTCTTTTTGAGGCGGCGTTTTTTTGTGGCGGCGTTTTTTTGTGGCCCGTGTGCGGGTACTACTCATTAGTAACGTACCCTCCACAGCTGTCCACGGCGAGATCATAGCAGTAGTGATCCAAGCTAACTAAAACATTTCCATCAGCTTGGTTAGAAGATGCAGGACTTAATGAAAACGTGCGTATACTACGTCCATCCTTCCAATAGAGAGCTTGTGTGACGGGGTCGTACACGAGCCTCACCCAGTTGTTCGTTGTTGTCGTAACTAAACGTTGTACAGTCTCGGTTGATACGTCCAAGCTGGATATAAACACGGTCGGGTAGTGAAGGTCGCTAAACAGCACCCTGTAGTGCACAGGATCGTATGTTACTGAAGTGATCCCACCAGCCGATGGTATATCTTGTGTGTGCGTCCGTGTACCATCATTGTTGTAAAACTCTAGTTGTGTGTGTGTGGCGACGACGATATCTGAAACATAGAAATAGATTTGTTTTAAGGACTGAGATTTATTTTATCTAATACTAGCTTTTGCCCGCGGCCTCGCTCCCGTCAACTGGTACTCTATTATACTCTACTTACTTACTAACTTTACTTGAGTTGGGTAGCGTAGGATAGAGTACTACCCCCGGGTTTGCGGACGGCGAGCAAGGGGAGCTCGCTGTCCAACTTACCCCACTCTACCCTTTTTTTGATAAGTGTGGAAATCATCCAATGACTTTTCCCGCTCTGGGTGGAGCGAGAGGGCGTGTCAGATTGTTATTGACTAAAACCACACCTGTGTCCTTCAGTTGCCCTTCGCGTTCTAGGACTACGGGTTCCCTTGTCAGGAACTCCTCGCGGTGCTAGCTGGCGTCGTCCCTGCTGGGCCACTACGGTTTGCTGACATCTCTTTGAGGAGCGCGTGGATCACTATTATATAAATCAAGCTATTCTTCATCTATACATATAAATAAAATGGCAGTGTCTGTTTGTAATATTGAAATAACCGCTTTTCAGTACATGCACATTATATATCATATATACACTGTTAAATTTTAATCGTTTTAATCCTTTGAACCGGTGGTTTCACTTATAAAATACTATTCATCCAAAGCTTGTAGAGCGATGTAACTTTTAAAATAAAAAAAACAGCAAGTGATAAGGTAATACTCGCAAAATACATGAAACAATTGGTAACGCCACGAGATAGTACCTACGTCTCGGTCGCCTGCTCAAGCAAGGTCATTGACTCGCTCAGCTGATCTTTGCGTAAAACAAATAAAATGATTCCAAATTTCCTTCATACTTTTACAGACTTAGGGCGGACTTAACTTCTTTGTGCCTAAGACATACCTAATAAAATTTATTTGTTAGGTTTTTTTTAATTACTTATGCTAAAAGTGTTAGGTAATTAATTACATTACATGTAAAAATAAATCTCTTCAGGCCTGCTAGTTATGGCGTATTTAAAAATGTGGAATCAATAATTTTGATTACAATGATTTAAAAAAAGTTCTGTTACAATGATTTAAAAAAAAGTCCTATTAGGTACTTACCTAAATGCCTTTGTATTTTTATTTATTTAACAATTAAATTGTTCACTTAAACGACACGTTAAATTGTTTAAAGTTTTAAGAGTTCTGGGTTAATGGGTCGTCTTAGGGGCTGTTATAAACCTAATAACTAATCACCTCCGAATCGTCACTGGTTAGATAAACTTCACAAGACCATAGCATTCCTTTGGATACATAATCTTGCACGTTTAACACAAAGAAAGCTGGTTTGGCACTGTAAAAACGTGGAGCAACAAGACTCGCGATTTCGTCACCAACTCCAGGTTGGAATACAAATAATTCCGAGACGCCATTATTTTCGCGCGACGACACCACACCTATGACGTCTTGAGGGAAACTGAATTATTCCATGACGTGTCACTCACGCGATGCACTTAGCGCGCGGGGAGGGCGGGGCGCACGGGTCGCGCGCCGCGTCGCATGGCCAATCAAATAGGGTTTGGAGGCGTGTTTGATCTAGGATTGGCTATTTTTAGTGAGTCCACGTTGACTAGGTGAACGCATTATTATTGTTATTGTGGAATGGTGTCTACTAATGGTTTGCATTATTTATTCATTTATGCGAGAATTGGTTCGAGTTATTAAAAAAAAAGTATTTCATTTTTTAATTTTATCTTTACAAATCGATAGTGTTTCATGCACCGGTTCGACCCTCCACGGGATTAAAACGACTAAAAAGTAACCTTGTATATGATACTATATGATATATATACCAAAATAACATTTTTTACAATTTTTGTCTGTTTGTTCCGGCTAATCTCTGAAATGGCTGAACCGATTTTGACGGGACTTTTTTTGGCAGGTAGCTGATGTAATAAGGAGTAGCTTAACTAACACAAGCTACTTTTATTTAAGCAAAAAAAAATAATTTCAAAATCCTGTAGTCCACGCGAACGAAGTCGCGGGCACAGCTAGTCTTTTCATAAACTTGTTGCTCATACAAATGGTTTCCAAATGACTTGCATTCTCACTGATCCTACCTTCTACAATTCACTACTTACCCACTAATTTGCAAATGAAATGGTTCAACAGTTACTCAGTACACGAGGTGGCACAGTCACTGCAACTGTATTGTACTCTTTTTTTTTTTACATTTTATGTTGTGGTATATTGCTAAAAAAAGTCAGTGACGTTACTATTTTTATTTGAAAAGTTTTGTATTGCAAGCATGTTTTCTTTTAGTATTATCATTAAGTATTGCCTCGTTACAATAACATAGCTTCAGAGTACTCCGACATGATTTTAATTTATGGGGAGTACACCACAGAAGTACGAGAGGACTAGGTACTACCAGTATTTTAATATATTGTCGGCAGCACGGTAACATTTATTTATTTATCTTATTACAGAAACCAATACATGCAGAGAGTCATATATCATGTTGAATATAATAATTCAAATATAAAAAAAATATCATCATTGTCATTAACATATCCATACTGGTATTGTAAATGTGAAAGCGGATGCTCTATCTGTCCATATGTCTATCTGTTTGTTACCTCTTCACTTTTTTTTTTATCTGTTATAACCTACTTAATAGATTTAGATTCCTGATCCAGGATATAGTCTACTTGTGTTGTAGTTTCATGCAAATGTTCAGCTGTTTAGACGTGAAGAGGTAATAGACAGACAAAGTTACTTTTCCATTTATAATAGTATTGCTATAGATATTCAAAAAATCCTAAAATTTTAGAAGTTGAATGGCTGCCGTGTTTTACATTGCAACCGGTCTCTAAAGCTGCACTGCAGCCCGGTGTCTAAAATGACGATTATTGCAAACTGAATGTGGCAAATAAATAAGTTTGTTCAAAAAATCACATTTGGCAATTATTTCAATACTTAATTGTCAAGTTTGATTTGTTGAACGAACTTTCAAACGTTTGTCGTTTCACTTCCGTATAACCAAATTATTGATATTATGATATCAAGTTTGATCGAAATCCATTTAGTCGTTTGATTGTGAAGAAGTATTAATGAACATACAATTATACACACAAACTTTCTCCTTTATAATATTACCTAGTGTAATAGCTGGATAGGTATAAAAAACTGGACAAGTGCGAGTCGGAATCGTGCACTGAGGGTTCCGTGACCATTCCCGAATGGAGCCTCGAAGATTTTTCCGAATAGCAAAAAATATTTTTTTTTATTTCTGCCAGAAACAGTTTTATTACTTTCTATATATTTAGTGCGAGAATATTAAATGCGAGTTGGACTCGCGTACTGAGGGTTACGGAACCCTCAGTAAGTTTGTACGAACAAACTTACCTATGAAAACAGTTCAATTCCTGAATTGAGTTAGGAAATTTTTTTAAATCACAAAAATGTTTTTTTTTTGTGACGTACCTTTATATTTAGTTTTCAGATTTTTTCCAATATTTCTGCTATGAGATCTTGTTTCATGCCAAATTTTAAGTCAACAGCAAGTACCCTACGAATTTTGATTCCCTTGAGTGTCGAAATATACTTGGACATATGGAACGCATTGTACGTTTTTTGCGACATAAACGGCTATACATTATATATTTCAAGAATACTGTGATATCGAAAGGAGATCGCATGAGTTGCTTTTTTTATATAACCAACGAACTGGCTTTTAAATATAATTCGAAGGATTATGCTGTTCTAGAATAGTTTTGAAAGTTAGTAGAAAAAAAGAATGTCTGTTGTTTTTTCAGTGCTGAAGTGATTTTTATATGAATAACATGTATTCGTAAAATAAGTAAGAAAAATATAAGAGTGCGCCGCCCGAAGTGTTTCATTTCAGGAAGTATCCCTATACGTTGGTTACCGACGAGCTGAGCTGCGTTACAATACCTACGGGCATTATCACTGCGTAACTTCCTTACTCCGTAATTAAAGAGAATCTGCATATTATATCTTTTATTTTCGTTAACTTAGAAGTTCGATTTTCAACTATTTTTATATATCTGTAAGTAAATGACATAATATTTAATCACGTGTACATTCTTCTGACAACTTTATATTTATTCCAATTATTACATAGTCGTACTGATTCAATTACATAATTTTATGGTTGTTTTTTTTTTATTGTACCTTTGTTGATTTTCTCTTGCTGGCTTGACAACCTGTCTGTCCGTGTTATTTAAGCGCTTAGATGAATGCGCACTCAAACTTCACTCCTGTTACTACTCACCAAAACTCAACATTTCAACAAATCAATTCACCCAATAATAGATTCATGCAAACAAATCGATTGCGTAGGTCAGGAATCTTGTTTATTACATAAATATTAACGTAAATTTATCTTGCCGCTGTTATTGTTATCCATCGATCAGCCATTTTTTTTTTTTACTACTGTTCGGGCGGACCATAGAGGTTGTACAGTCTCAAAATGTGACTATGTGACTGCGCATCATTGACAATTCTAGTTTTATATTCGATCGTTCATTGATCGATTATAATAATCGACTAGTTCAGTGTTTGTTTGCCAATTTGTGTTTTGTTGTTTTTAATGGTTTTTGAGCACTGGCCGTTTTGCGCGGATGTAACGTATATCTATATCCAACTTACGTGCTACTTTAAGTCGATACTGTTATTTTTTTATTTTATGGTATGCGCCATGTTTGACGCAAATAAACTCTTTTTCTTTTTTCTTCTGCTGCAATCGCAAATCACGCGCGCCTCATAGAGTTGCCAGCAAAACTAAAAGGGCCCAGCAGGGCCGATGCCTGCCAGGGCTTTAAGAGCATTTGAGAGAGAAAAAGCAACTCTGAAACGAAAAGGGCAACATAAGGAGTATAGGCCAGTTTATGTAAAATTCTGGCGCGCCCGTTTGCTCCACCCTAGAGCGCGAGAAGTCAATTGATGATTTCCCTCCTCAGAAATGTATCTTATCGCTACCACAGAATAAGTTATAGTTAAAAGTAGGTCCATTTTCGCTCTTCGAAAGAAAACGTGCTAATATAAACCTATTAACAACATGCATAATGTTCATAATACATTGCACGGCTCGGACACGGTAATAATATCATACAGTTTTGTAACTCGGCCGTATCTTTGAAACAAATGCCTACAGCCGCGCAGTACGTAAACATGCGATAGGGCTGCCCGCCTCCAGCATTCTAATTACATTTCCCTATTTTGTGATTCCATTTAGTTATGTGATTGTAAATATGCTTTATTTAAATTTTAAATGCGTGTCTTGGCAAGTGGGGCCCGTTACTGACTGGGGCACATAGGGCTAGTTTACCCTAAAAGAAGATGTTCCCACTTTTGGGAATAAACAAATAAAATACTTTGTGAATTGAATAGGAAGTTTTCAATAAAAATGCGTGTTGTTTTTTGCCAATTAGCTCCGGAACCCTAAAAACGGTTTTTAATGGTAGATGTTGTTATAGCAGCAGCAGAAATACTTAGTATGAGAAAATTTCAACTATCTACTGACAGACAAATTTATTTTTTCTAGTATTATTCAAACTAGAAATTTTTTTTTTCATCATCATTGCTCTTATCAGAAACCGTGGCTGGCTAATACTAACACGGTGTCTGGACAAGGCTTTGCAGGTAAGGTCGTACACCATATCGGTGGAGTCAAACCAAGAGCGTGTATAATCGACTTATTAAATTCGCATTGAATACATCCAACATTTGCGAAATCATCACTTTTAGGGATGCGAAAGCCACGGACTGGGACTTGTACAGATGAAAGCTCCAGGAGAGACTCCAAGACTTCCCTAAAACCATACGCTCACCTGAAACATTGGATTATGCTGTTGCTCAAGTTACTGAATACATTACAGCCTCTTACGAAGAGAGCTGCCTTTTAAGAACTGTGAGGGATAGAAAAGTGACATGGTAGAACAAAAAGCTCGATGTTTTAAGGGAAGAATCACGTGGGTTGTTTACTAAGAGTAAATCGACTGATGACTGGGATCGGTATCGGAAAGCTTTAACTATCTATAACAAGGAAATCCGAAAGGCGAAAAGACTTTCATGGAGGAAGTTCTGCGAGGAGATTACTAAAGTCCATCAAGGAGCCAGAATTCACAAAGTCTTATCCAAATCGCCTACAAATCAACTGGAATTCTTAAAGAAACTAGACGGTGCCTTCGCTGTATCAGCGGAAGAAACCCTGAAACTTCTGGCGTCTATACATTTCCCTGGCTCGGTGATGGCACTAGACATCATCGTATAAAATATTCCTCATATCCGCCTCTCCAGGCCTTCAAATGAAGACTGGTGAAGAGCGGCGTATTTTAGACCGAACAAGGTAGAATGGGCTATATATAGACTCTCATTCAAGCCGATTAAATCTGCAGGTGATGATGATATCTTATTTTATTTTAATTTTATTTTATTTGGGTGGTTTACAGCTGACAATACAAGATAAACGTTGAAATAGATCACGATGAGCCATTTACAAGCCTCCACATATAGTATGGAAGTATTGTGGAAAGTTACAGTTAGGAAGTAATTGATATATACAAAGTTTGGTAGCAAGATATTAATAGAAGACAATAACGTAATACAATTACAAAACATTGCTTTTGGGCATAACAATATTTATGGATGCTAAGCTGCTTGTAAAGAGATCAACTGAAGTGTGTTCTTTGACTAAATTGTTAAATGCTTTTGCTGCGCGAATCAAGAAAGAGTTACTACGGTAGACTGTGCGTGAATGAGGAGCGTGAAGAAGATTTCTAATCCGACGGTGCCGAGGGGGGACATTCAGGGATAGCTTTGACAATCATTCAGGGCAATTTTGATAGATTAGAGCGTACCATTTTGATTAGAAAGCGAATATCAGATATATTTCTGCGAGTTTCAAGGGGCAGCAAGTGGAGTCGAGTGCATCTTTCATTGTAACTTATATAAGAGATTTTGAACTTGTACCCCAAGTACCTCGTGAACCTCCATTGTATTCGTACCAACCGGTCGGATTGAACAGCATAATTTGGGTTCCAAATTTGACTACCGTATTCAAGGTGACTGCGGACGTAAGTAAAGAATTTAGGGTTTTCATATTTTTAAACGAACTGGGATTACGGGTAAGGAATCCCAGGGCTTTGGCAGCTTTTTTGGCGATATGATCGATATGACATTCGTAGGAGAGCTTATTGTCGATAAGAATACCGAGATCTCTGGTAGCGTTAGTTCGCGATAACGGCTGATTCTCGATCGAGTAGTATCTTCCCAGCTTTCCTGTAGCAAGGGAAGACTATACTCTTCCCTTTTTTTTTGTGCAAATGTGTTTAATGTACAAGTTTTTAAAATCATGGTGGTCGTCAGTGTTATACAATTTTTTTACAGGAGAATTTTTAAAAATTTGGTTCTTTCATCGTAAAGAAAAATCTTTTCAATTCAAGATTTTTTTTCTAAGGTACATAAAATGTTACTAAAAAATATGGTATCTTATAACATTAGTAAGCTATTCAGAAATGTTACACAAAAATTATAGCCAAAAACGTTTTTATTTGCAGCGACAGCATTAAAAAAACTAAATTCTGGTAGAGAAAATGGTAAAATTTGAAAAAAAAAAATATTTTGGTTATCATAACGGTTTTTTGTTTTAACTATTCAAATTAGTTGTTGGAAATCAGATAAGCAACCTACCCGTTACGTTTGGACCATTATTTACGGGACACCCTGTATAGACTCTCATTCAAGCCGATTAAATCTGCAAGTGATGATGATATCTTATTTTATTTTATTTGGGTGGCTTACAGCTGACGATACAAGATAAACGTTAAAATAGATCACGATTAGCCATTTACAAGCCTCCACATATAGTATGAAAGTATTGTGGAAACTTACAGTTAGGAAGTAATTAAGATATACAAAGTTTGATAGCAAGATAATAATAGAAGACAATAACGTAATACAATTACAAAAAATTGCTTTTGGACATAACAATATTTATGGAATATGCTAAGCTGCTTGTAAAGAGATCAACTGAGGTGTGTTCTTTGACTAAATTGTTAAACGCTTTTGCTGCGCAAATCAAGTAAGAGTTACTACGGTAGACTGTGCGTAAATGAGGAGCGTGAAGAAGATTTCTAATCCGACGGTGCCGCGGGGGGACATTCACGGATAGCTTTGACAATCATTCAGGGCAATCTTGATAGATTAGAGCGTACCATTTTGATTAGAAAGCGAATATCATATATATTTTTGCGAGTTACAAGGGGCAGCAAGTGGAGTCGAGTGCATCTTTCATTGTAACTCATATAAGGGATTTTGAACTTGTTCCCCAAGTACCTCGTGAATCTCCGTAGTATTCGTTCCAACCGGTCGGATTGAACAGCATAATTTGGGTTCCAAATTTGATTACCGTATTCAAGGTGACTGCGGACGTAAGTACAGTAAAGAATATTTAGGGTTTTCATATTTTTAAACGAACTGGAATTACGGATAAGGAATCCCAGGGCTTTGGCAGCTTTTATGGCGAAATGATCGTAATGACATTCTTAGGAGAGCTTATTGTTGATAAGAATACCGAGATCTCTGGTAGCGTTAGTTCGCGATAACGGCTGATTCTCGATCGAGTAGTATCTTCCCAGCTTTCCTGTAGCAAGGGAAGACTATACTCATCCCTATTTTAATCAAAATCTTCAGAGCAAGCTTTGCCTGGGGATATATACCAGAGAAAAAGACTATGGTTAAAGTCTGTTTTATCCCAAAGGCTGGCAAGAAGGACTACTCTCAACCAAGGTCCTTCAGACCAATAAACCTTACCTCCTTGCTACTCAATAGTATGGAAAAGGTTATTGACGAATGCATCAGGGATGGACCTCTGCATCCGAATCAACATGCTTACCAAAAAGGAAAATCTACAGAAACTGCTCTGTTAGAACTATCAGACAGGATCGAAAGGGCTTTGGAAGATAAACAGACAGCCCTATGTGCTTTCCCTGATATTGAAGGAGCTTTCGACAACGTCACCATAGACGCCCTTTCTAAGGGAATGAAGGCGAAAGGGATTGACGAAACAACTACTCGTTGGATCAAATTCATGCTCCTCAACAGAACTATCAGTGTTACCTTACACGGAACTACAAAGAGCTTCAAAACAACTAAACAACTTCGACCTATGCTAGTAAACGATGTACGACAGGAAATACTGTCTCTGTCTAACACCAGGTCATAGGATTTAAAATCATAAAAGCTTGTTGTAACGAACTAGTATTCTCACTCATTTATTAAATATGTATTTTCCCATGGAACCTTTCCTGACAAATTAAAACTTTCCATAATTAAGCCTTTATTCAAGAAAGGAGACAAATGTGACATCAATAATTACCGACCTATTACTTTGATACCCATCTTGTCTAAAATTTATAAAAAAATTATGTATAAAAGATTAATTAATTCTGTAGTAAATTTAAAATTATTAGTGACAAGCAGTTTGGATTCCAAAAGAACAAATCCACATCATTAGCTATTTATTCTCTAATGCAAGCAATATTGTCAAATATTAATAATAATTTTCTGACTACCTACTACTTTTTTTTGATCTATCGAAAGCATTCGATCTAGTTTCTCACGACATTCTGCTGCAAAAATTAGAAGCTAATGGGATTAGAGGATCGGCACTCCAGTGGTTATTGTCATATTTAAGTGATATAAAGCAATGTGTCATTATCAATAAAAAAATGTAAATAATGACATAATATCCTACTCATCAGAATATAGGCATAATAAATATCGATTGCGTAGGTCAGGAATCTTGTTTATTACATAAATATTAACGTAAATTTATCTTGCCGCTGTTATTGTTATCCATCGATCAGCCATTTTTAGGGTTCCGTAGCCAAATGGCAAAAAACGGAACCCTTATAGATTCGTCATGTCTGTCTGTCTGTCTGTCTGTCTGTCTGTCTGTCTGTCTGTCTGTCTGTCCGTCTGTCCGTCCGTATGTCACAGCCACTTTTTTCCGAAACTATAAGAGCTATACTGTTGAAACTTAGTAAGTATATGTATTCTATGAACCGCTTTAAGATTTTCATACAAAAATAGAAAAAAGCAATAAATTTTGGGGGTCCCCATACTTAGAACTGAAACTCAAAAAAATTTTTTTCATCAAACCCATACGTGTGGGGTATCTATGGATAGGTCTTCAAAAATGATATTTAGGTTTGTAACATCATTTTTTTCTAAATTGAATACTTTACGCGAGAGACACTTCCAAAGTGGTAAAATGTGTGTCCCCCCCCCTCTAACTTCTAAAATAAGAGAATGATAAAACTAAAAAAAATATATGATGTACATTATCATGTAAACTACCAACGAAAATTGGTTTGAACGAGATCTAATAAGTAGTTTTTTTTTAATACGTCATAAATCTAAAAAAAATACACTATTATTAAAACATCGATCAAAGTTTTAACGAACTACAAGAACTTTTATATTACGTTACTTGCTGCTGCGGAACCCTTCATGGGCGAGTCCGACTCGCACTTGGCCGGTTTTTTTTTTAATACTGTTCGGGCGGACCATAGAGGTTGTACAGTCTCAAAATGTGACTATGTGACTGCGCATCACTGACAATTCTAGTTTTATATTCGATCGTTCATTGATCGATTATAATAATCGACTAGTTCAGTGTTTGTTTGCCAATTTGTGTTTTGTTGTTTTTAATGGTTTTTGAGCACTGGCCGTTTTGCGCGGATGTAACGTATATCTATATCCTACTTACGTGCTACTTTAAGTCGATACTGTTATTTTTTTTATTTTATGGTATGCGCCATGTTTGACGCAAATAAACTCTTTTTCTTTTTTTCTTCTGCTGCAATCGCAAATCAGTCAAGGTCTACGTTGCGTAGTGCACGCGCGCCTCATAGAGTTGCCAGCAAAACTAAAAGGGCCCAGCAGGGCCGATGCCTGCCAGAGCTTTAAGAGCATTTGAGAGAGAAAAAGCAACTCTGAAACGAAAAGGGCAACATAAGGAGTATAGGCCAGTTTAAGTAAAATTCTGGCGCGCCCGTTTGCTCCACCCTAGAGCGCGAGAAGTCAATTGATGATTTCCCTCCTCAGAAATGTATCTTACCGCTACCACAGAATAAGTTATAGTTAAAAGTAGGTACATTTTCGCTCTTCGAAAGAAAACGTGCTAATATAAACCTATTAACAACATGAATAATGTTCATAATACATTGCACGGCTCGGACACGGTAATAATATCATACAGTTTTGTAACTCGGCCGTATCTTTGAAACAAATGCCTACAGCCGCGCAGTACGTAAACATGCGATAGGGCTGCCCGCCTCCAGCATTCTAATTACATTTCCCTATTTTGTGATTCCATTTAGTTATGTGATTGTAAATATGCTTTATTTAAATTTTAAATGCGTGTCTTGGCAAGTGGGGCCCGTTACTGACTGGGGCACATAGGGCTGGTTTACCCTAAAAGAAGATGTTCCCACTTTTGGGAATAAACAAATAAAATACTTTGTGAATTGAATAGGAAGTTTTCAATAAAAATGCGTGTTGTTTTTTTGCCAATTAGCTCCGGAACCCTAAAAACGGTTTTTAATGGTAGATGTTGTTATAGCAGCAGCAGAAATACTTAGTTTGTGAAAATTTCAACTATCTAGTGTTAGACAGACGGTCAAATTTATTTTTTCTAGTATTATTCATACTACAAAAAATTTTTTTTCATCATCATTGCTCTTATTCAGAAACCGTGGCTGGCTAATACTAACACGGTGTCTGGACTGGGCTCTGCAGGTAAGGTCGTACACCATATCGGTGGAGTCAAACCAAGAGCGTGTATACTTTTCAATAATAATATTGATTTCTTATGCATACAAGGCCTGTGCAGCGATGACCTGATTGCAGCTTATGTTAATGCCAGGCTGATAACCAATTCGCATGTCAGTGATGAACCATCTACGTCTGATTTATATGAATACATCCAACATTTGCGAAACCATCACTTTTAGGGATGCGAAAGCCACGGACTGGGACTTGTACAGATGAAAGCTCCAGGAGAGACTCCAAGACTTCCCTAAAACCATACGCTCCCCTGAAACATTGGATTATGCTGTTGCTCAAGTTACTGAATCCATTACAGCTTCTTACAAAGAGAGCTGCCCTTTAAGAACTGTGAGGGATAGAAAAGTGACATGGTGGAACAAAAAGCTCGATGTTTTAAGGGAAGAATCACGTAGGTTGTTTACTAAGACTAAATCGACTGATGACTGGGATCGGTATCGGAAAGCTTTAACTACCTATGACATGGAAATCCGAAAGGCGAAAAGACTTTCATGGAGGAAATTCTGCGAGGAGATTACTAAAGTCCCTCAAGGAGCCAGAATTCACAAAGTCTTATCCAAATCGCCTGCAAATCAACTGGAATTCTTAAAGAAACCAGACGGTGCCTTCACTGTATCGGAGGAAGAAACCCTGAAACTTCTGGCGTCTATACATTTCCCTGGCTCGGTGATGGCACTAGACATCATCGTACAAAATACTCCTCATATCCGCCGCTCCAGGCCTTCAAATGAAGACTGGAGAAGAGCGGCGTATTTTAGACCGAACAAGGTAGAATGGGCTATATATAGACTCTCATTCAAGCCGATTAAATCTGCAGGTGATGATGATATCTTATTTTATTTTTATTTTATTTTATTTGGGTGGCTTACAGCTGACAATACAAGATAAACGTTAAAATAGATCACGATGAGCCATTTACAAGCCTCCACATATAGTATGGAAGTATTGTGGAAAGTTACAGTTAAGAAGTAATTGAGATATACAAAGTTTGGTAGCAAGATAATAATAGAAGACAATAACGTAATACAATTACAAAACATTGCTTTTGCACATAACAATATTTATGGATGCTAAGCTGCTTGTAAAGAGATCAACTGAGGTGTGTTCTTTGACTAAATTGTTAAACGTTTTTGCTGCGCAAATCAAGTAAGAGTTACTACGGTAGACTGTGCGTGAATGAGGAGCGTGAAGAAGATTTCTAATCCGACGGTGCCGAGAGGGGACATTCAGGGATAACTTTGACAATAATTCAGGGCAATCTTGATAGATTAGAGCGTACCATTTTGATTAGAAAGCAAATTTCAGATATATTTCTGCGAGTTACAAGGGGCAGCAAGTGGAGTCGAGTGCATCTTTCATTGTAACTTATATAAGGGATTTTGAACTTGTACCCCAAGTACCTCGTTAATCTCCGTTGTATTCGTACCAACCGGTCGGATTGAACAGCGTAATTTGGGTTCCAAATTTGACTACCGTATTCAAGGTGACTGCGGACGTAAGTAAAGTATTTTTAGGGTTTTCATATTTTTAAACGAACTGGAATTACGGGTAAGGAATCCCAGGGCTTTGGCAGTTTTTTTGGCGATATGATCGTAATGACATTCGTAGGAGAGCTTATTGTTGATAAGAATACCGAGATCTCTGGTAGCGTTAGTTCGCGATAACGGCTGATTCTCGATCGAGTAGTATCTTCCCAGCTTTCCTGTAGCAAGGGAAGACTATACTCATCCCTATTTTAATCAAAATCTTCAGAGCAAGCTTTGCCTGGGGATATATACCAGAGAAATGGACTATGGTTAAAGTCTGTTTTATCCCAAAGGCTGGTAAGAAGGACTACTCTCAACCAAAGTTCTTCAGACCAATAAACCTTACCTCCTTCCTACTCAATAGTATGGAAAAGGTTATTGACGAATGCAACAGGGATGGACCATTAAGGGATAACCCTCTGCATCCGAAGCAACATGCTTACCAAAATGGAAAATCTACAGAAACTGCTCTGTTAGAACTATCGGACAGGATCGAAAGGGCTTTGGAAGATAAACAGACAGCCCTATGTGCTTTCCTTGATATTGAAGGAGCTTTCGACAACGTCACCATAGACGCTCTTTCTAAGGGAATGAAGGCGAAAGGGATTGACGAAACAACTACTCGTTGGATAAAATTCATGCTCCTCAACAGAACTATCAGTGTTACCTTACACGGAACTACAAAGAGCTTCTAAACAACTAAACAACTTCGACCTATGCTAGTAAACGAGGTACGACAGGAAATACTGTCTCTGTCTTACACCAGGTCAGAGGGTTCGAAATCATAAAAGCTTGTTGTAACGAACTAACTAGTATTCTCACTCATTTAACTAATATGTCTTTTTCCCATGGAACCTTTCCTGACAAATTAAAACTTTCCATAATTAAGCCTTTATTCAAGAAAGGAGACAAATGTGACATCAATAATTACCGACCTGTTATTTTTATACCCATCTTGTCTAAAATTTATGAAAAATGTATGTTCTTCTTCTTCCTTCCCTGGTCCCATTATTTGGGCTCAGGTCTCCTCACTTATGAAAAATGGATGTATAAAAGATTAATTAATTTCTATTGTAAATTTAAAATTATTATTGACAAGCAGTTTGGATTCCAAAAGAACAAATCCACATCATTAGCTATTTATTCTCTAATGCAAGCAATATTATCGAATATAAATAATAATTTTCTGACTACCGGTCTTTTCTTTGATCTATCGAAACCATTCGATCTAATGGATAAGAGGACCGACACTCCAGTGGTTATTGTCCTATTTAAGTGATAGAAAGCAATGTGTCATTATCAATAAAAAAAAATGTAAATAATGACATAACATCCTACTCATCAGAATATAGGCATAATAAGTATGACGTTTCACAAGGAAGCGTCCTGGGCCCAATATTATTCCTCATTTATATAAATGACATCATAGAAATAACTAACCACAAATGCATATTATTTCCCGATGACATATCTTTTATAGTGACATCTTATAAAAAATATAATACAATTTTGGATCACGAGCTTGACATTAATAATACAATTGACAAATTACTGCATTGGCTTGACATTAACCATTTAAGAATTAATTTAGACAAATTAGTTTACATTCAATTCAACCAATTAAATAATAATAATGTCATCAAACTCAATATTGATAAAATCAAACAAGTAACGCATACAAGATTTTTGGGTGTAGTTATAGATAAAGATATTAACTGGAAAGAACACATAGACAATGTTAGTACTAAAATCAATAAATTTGTATACTGAGGTGTAGTTAGTTTATATTATGCTTATAAGATATTTAATGAGGTATATTTTATAATAAAGGCAGTATATTACCAGCAAGCACTCGTTTCACTCGTCTCCCAACACACCACCTTACATGGCGACCGTGACAGTAACAGGAGAACCTGTGAGCCTGCGCGTGTAAGCATCCGTATATGGACTGGATCATATTGTGGCAAATATAAATGACAGAGTGTACTTTGGGCAACATGGAATATTCCGTTGTAAAGCGTGATACATATTCGACGTGTAAAATTTTGTTAAACTTTCATCAGTTTGAAAATGGGTGGTTCAAATTCTAAGGAAGAGGTGGTGATAGCACAAACTGCTGGAGTCGGCACGAATCATATCCGCGCGCAACAGATGCATGAGCCCACCAACACGATTCTCGTCGTTATTTGTACAATTCTGGCGATTGGTATGATACTGATTTTTTATAAATTGTAAAAACGATGCCATGCTAAACAAATTGAGCGAAAATTGGATCAGATGACCTTGAGGAGGTACTCCAGTCTGCTTAAGAGAGCCCTAGCCCAGATGGCTCCTCAGCAACCACAGTCAGCTAAGCCAGAGCTCATCGTGTAACATCGTCAGGAGCTGAAGATGCGTATTATATCCACGAGTGTATAGTGCGTGTGTTAAAAGTGCCGCGAAAATATTGGTATCTTTATTTATCTAAGCAGAGTGCGCATTCGCGAGTGTTTTTTTTTCTCTCCTACTTTGTTTCCTACCCCTATTAGCATAAGTAAGTGACCGGAAAGAAATGTAAGTAGAATATAGTTTAATGCATAAAATATGCTGTGTAGTTAGTATGACTCTCTATGAATTTTAATAATTTTAAGTATTCTTCAAGTTAGTGAAGATAATCAATACTTGTATTTTCCACGTACTAGTTATTTTAATACATTAATAAAATATTGTATCGATATGTTATGGCATAAGAACTAGCTCTTTTACTAAATGATTTAAAAGCAATAAGAGATTATTTGATAAAAATCGGTCCGAGCCGCAGAGTAGGTAAAATATTAATTACAAATAGAGAGAATGCACAAAGTTTATTAGCTAAATATAATAAGTATTTACAACATGTAGGTGAGTCCAAGTTATCTAAACCATTAACACAGGAGACAGCATTAATTAACAAAATTTGTGAACAATTTAATAACTTGTATTCAGAAGTACTTTTATTGTGTACCGAGAAAGTTAAGGAGGGAGAACCCTCTCATAGTAAAAAGGCAGAGGAAACTTTTAATTTAAAAATTGCATTGAGCCTTCTGCCTGCTATGACATAGAGTATTATGAATCTATATTAAGTAACGACAGATGTAAACAAAAATTAATACAATTTGTTTTAAAAAATAGATTATCACAGCAAGCAAAGTTAAAGATGTTGCAAAGATATGCTAGTGTTAAGGAGCTTATAGGAGATATGCGAAAACTATTACTGCCACAACAGAGTTTCACAGCGTTATAGACTAGATTGCAGCAATGCCGCCAGAATAATAAAACAGTGTCTGACTTTTGGCAAAGAAATATCAGAAATATTAGTGGAATTGACGACTTCGCAGGCCAGTGGAAATTCAGATAATTGTAATGTTTTAAGACCCTTAAATGAAAAAAACAACGGCCTACGAGATCATCGTTTAAACACGATCGTGGGTGCTCGTAATTTTCCTACTTTAACAGAAGACAACGGCCTACGAGATCATCGTTTAAACACGATCGTGGGTGCTCGTAATTTTTCTACTTTAACAGAAGACAACGGCCTACGAGATCATCGTTTAAACACGATCGTGGGTGCTCGTAATTTTCCTACTTTAACAGAAGACAACGGCCTACGAGATCATCGTTTAAACACGATCGTGGGTGCTCGTAATTTTTCTACTTTAACAGAAGACAACGGCCTACGAGATCATCGTTTAAACACGATCGTGGGTGCTCGTAATTTTTCTACTTTAACAGAAGACAACGGCCTACGAGATCATCGTTTAAACACGATCGTGGGTGCTCGTAATTTTCCTACTTTAACAGAAGACAACGGCCTACGAGATCATCGTTTAAACACGATCGTGGGTGCTCGTAATTTTCCTACTTTAACAGAAGACAACGGCCTACGAGATCATCGTTTAAACACGATCGTGGGTGCTCGTAATTTTTCTACTTTAACAGAAGACAACGGCCTACGAGATCATCGTTTAAACACGATCGTGGGTGCTCGTAATTTTACTACTTTAACAGAAGACAACGGCCTACGAGATCATCGTTTAAACACGATCGTGGGTGCTCGTAATTTTTCTACTTTAACAGAAGACAACGGCCTACGAGATCATCGTTTAAACACGATCGTGGGTGCTCGTAATTTTTCTACTTTAACAGAAGCCATACAGGCGGCAGTAGACGAAGAGATGTCTTCGAGTAGTACCGAGGAATTTGTGGGTATCTACAAACAATCTTATTATTCGTCTAGAAGAGGTCGTCGAGGATATAGAACTCAACAGAACTCTGGTCCCAGAGGATTCATGCAAAACGCATATGCCCATCAACAGGCGCAGGGACCGCTTCCTCCACATGCAAGCCAACAGCGAGATCAGCAGTCACAGGTACTGTCATCAATTACCGTGGTAATTATTATGTTAATAATCGTTTCCGTGCTAGGGGTAGGCAGAACAGAACTCGTTGCTTTAGATCACAGAATAACGTAAATATCTTGTCAACTAATCAAGAGTTACTAACCGCGAACCAAGTGGAAAATAATTGTGACGTAATACCACATGAACCAAATGCAGAATCGCTTAGTCATCTTTTTCGTGCCTAACGTAATCTTCTCGTGCAATAACTTAACCTCTCAAATGCCGTAATTAGAGACACAATTAAAAATCCATTGTGTCTCGCGTAGATCTGCGTTCCGTTACTCAACGGGTTAAACAAAGTTTCATTTAAAGTCGGGCAACATAAACATTACTGGCTAATTGACACCGGCGCATCAGTGTCTGGAATTAATTACGAGTATTTGAAACATTTACAAATACCATACCATATAGAGAACGTTATTGTTAAAGGTATCGGTGGAGATGTATTCTCAGAAGGTTATGTGTATCTTAGCCTTAATCATAACGAACACGATTTTATGCATAAATTTCTTGAATTTAAAAACTTACCATGTAAAAGCAGCGGTATATTAGGACATGATTTTTTTAAGAAATACAAAGCTAAATTAAACTTTGAGTCTAGTACGTTACAATTGCTAACAAATAAATCGAACTGGGTTACATTGAATTTTGACTGTTTCGGACCAAATAATACTATTAATTGTTATACGAGTATAATAGCACCGGCGCGATGTGAATCAATATATTATATCGAGACAGGTATACAAGAAGAATGTGTTATTTCAAGTCAAGAGTTATGCGAAGGTGTTTTCCTAGCCAGTAGCGTGACTAGGCCGAAAAATGGAAAAATACCAATATTCATCTTGAATACCAGAGAAAATGAGGTAGTAATAAATAACTTCGAGATCGGTAGTAGCACTCTCAAGGATTACTTTATTTGACAATTTCAGAAACCAATGGTTAATGCTGATAGAGTAAAAACTACCTATGTTTTCCTTGTTAAACGGATTACATTCCGAGGAGCAACAATCAATTAAAAGCACTTGCGCTAAATACCAGGATATATTTCATCGACAAGGTGACAAATTATCTACAACGCCAATATATGAACAAAATATAGATTTAAAACCGCATACTAGCCCAATATATTAGTGCCAAAAAAAATCGATAATTCAGGCAAACAAAAATGGCGCGTAGTCATAGACTATCGTAAGTTAAATAACCAAGTGCAAGACGACAAATTTCAGATTCTTTAGCTAGGGCAATTTATTTTCGCATTTGGATTTATTTCAAGGATTTTTCCAAATTGGACTTAATAAACAAAGCCGGCCTTGGACAGCTTTTACAACAGGGAAAAGGCTCAAGTCTAGTCCTAGTAACTTCAGTAGAATGATGACTATAGCAATGTCCGGGCTTAATTACGAAAAATGCCTGATTTACCAAGACGATCTGGTCGTAATAGGTCGAAATTAAGACTCGCATAATCGGAATTTAATGGATGTTTTCAGCAGATTACGTAAGGTCAACCGAAAGTTAAATCCTGCTAAATGCAATTTTGTGCAAAAAAAAATGCTTTATTTAGGACACATAGTTTCTGGAGCTGGAATTTTACCAGACCCAGAAGAGGTTAGGGTTTTAAAACACTACCCAACGCCCCAAAATACTGATGAAACAAAACGTTTTGTAGCTTTTGCCAATTATTATCGAAAATTTATAAAAAAAATTGCTGAATTAGCATTACCCTTAAATAAATTATGTCCCAAGAATGCCCAATTTGTATGGACAAGAGACTGCGAGCATTCTTTTGAAACATTAAAATTAGCCTTAATGAACCCACCTGTATTATAATATCCTGACTTATCAGAAAGTAATGAATTTATACTACAAACCGACGCGTCAGGGAAAGCCATAGGTTCGGTATTGTGTAATAAAGATGGAAAAGCTGTAGCATATGCTAGTCGAAGTTTAAATAAGGCGGAGGTAAACTATTCCACTATTGAAAAAGAACTCCTGGCAATAGTGTGGAGTATAAAACATTTCAGACCATATTTATATGGAAAACGTTTCAGGATACAAACCGACCATGGACCGTTAGTTTATCTATTTTCAATGCGAGACTCATCAAGTAGGTTGCTAAAATTTAGGTTACAATAAGAAGAATATAATTTTAGTATAGAGTATATTAAAGGCTCATGACAACTACGCATTAGAATTAAAGTATACATTGCAGCGAGCGCAAAAAGATGCTCACAATAATTTAACTAAAAAGGAAAATTAAATATGATACTTTAGTAAACCCTGCGGTATTATAAGAAGGGTGATTTATTGTTGTTAAGAAATCCTTCAGAGAACAGAATGGATTCAATATTTTTGGGACCCTATCCAGTTTTAAATGATTTGGATTGTAATGTAAAAATTTTGAAAAATGGAAAGGAAGATATTGTGCATAAAAACCGCACCAAATTATACAAGAATGCTGTATAAATAAGAAAAATTCAATAACAAGGATATTTAAAGCAATTATTAACTTAACAATAATGTACCTTTGAAATATCTATAATCATGTCTTGTATTCGGAGGTGTTCATGTAAACATATACTTAGTTGTAACATTTATAAAGACCATGTACTTACGTAAACAACAAAAAAAAAAACCACTGCGACCTAACTATTATTATTTAGCCGTAAGTTTTTTTTTCTTGTAAAGGAAAGGTGAGGTGTAGTTAGTTTATATTATGCTTATAACATATTTAATGAGGTATCTTTTATAATAAAAGCAGTGTATTACCAGCAAGCACTCGTTTCACTCGTCTCCCAACACACCACCTTACAATCTGATGATGGAATCTTGGCTGAATTGAGGTAACTCCTCAAATATTATAGGCAACTATATAGTCATTTTGATATTTTCATCAAGAAATTAAGCATTTACAGTCAAAAAGTGACATTTGATGAGGTGGAACTGGTGAAGAAGACCAGAAATTGCCAACGGAACTTCATACTCAAACAAATATCACAATGAACATAGTTCAGCGACTATGACAATACAAATGGTATCATCGAAGTGACCTGATGATAGTGATGGAGCTGGAGGATAGGCACCGGAACTCCGTAACTAATCAATCAATTCTAGCAGTGTTTGGGCTTATTAGAATTGTCATGAGATGCACTTTGGCTATATAATACTATTGAACTGATCTGATGATGATGATAATGATGGAGCTGGAAGATAGGTACCGGAACTCCGTATTTAATCAATGTATCCTACCAGTGTTTGGACTTATTAGAAATGTCATGAGATGCACTTTGGCTATAAGGTACTATTGAAGTGATCTGATGATGGAGCCGGAAGGTGGAAGGAGACACGGAAACTTCATAAGAAACTGATGTATTCTAGCAGGGTTTGAGTTAATTGGGATTGTCATGAGAAAAAGGTACTCTGGTTGTAAGTGTATTGCAACTAAAAAGTGTGAAATAAAAAACTTATTATAAAAAAAAATAACCGACTTCACTAAAAAAAAATTAAACCATCAAAATAATTTTAATTTTGGAAGTCGGTATTAAATAAGGAACAAACAATAACGAAAAACACTGACTACAAACATTTGTCAGTAAAAGTCTGACATTCCCCCCCTCCCTGCACCACCTTAGAGAGAGAGAGAAGTCATTGGATGATTTGCCACGTTAAAAAGAATAACATCTGCTATTGCTAAGAGCAATTATACTTGGTGGAAATTCTTTTAAAAACTCAAAAATTTGTGTACCGGTAAAAGTCAATAAAAGTCTGTCACGCTTGACACGCTCAACCCAGAGCGGGAGAAGTCATGAATGACTGAATATAGGATGACATTCCACTTCAAAAAATAAGCCCTTTTAAACCTTACGCGAATAGGTAATGGACGATCCCAAAGCGTACAGGCATACTTTGGTTTAGCATCGTTAATTTGTGCATAAAGATAAAAAAAATCCTTGCACCAAGAGGGTCTCTCATCAACCACATGGCCTATGATTTTCTGATTCCGGGTTGAAGGACAAACATAACTTTGTAGTTCGAAATAGCTCAGCGTTCTAAACATATACCTACGTTATACAATAACTGGTATAATTCTCTGAGAAAGAGAAGGAGTTAGGGCCTGTCCGCACAGCGGTATTTCACCGCGCGGTTTTTTTTTCATTATTCTGTAACACATTGAATCTTATGGAAGTTTCCACACAGGCGATAAAACAAACGCGCGATAAAAAATTCTGTGATTTCTTGCGGATTTGACACGGTGTAGTGTGGAAATCAATCCACGCGAATATTTTCAACGCGGTGAAATACCGCTGTGCGGACAGGCCCTTATATATTAAATAACATACAATGAAACTGTGCGAGAACGGACATTCCACCGTTCCCAGGGCTTCGCAACCAAACTAATGTTTTTCTCAAGGATTGCTATTCTAGATGGCAAGAAAATATTTGTGCTTATAAAATTGTGACTAGGTAGTTTTAAAATAGAAGATTTTTTTCCTGAAACCTTATGATCAGAATTTTATTTTCTTTAAATTTAATACCGATACTAAAAGCCGACAAATATTGCAGAATATGTAGTTATACTGATAACTTATTGAAAGTAAATTGATAATAGTTCTGTTAAGCTGTGATAATTTATCCGTCTGACTTAGAATTAAAAAACAAACTTTGACTTACCCCAGGAAAAAGAATGTACCAGCCCAACGAATAGTAATAATATCAACGTAAAAACACGCGTGCAATGCATTTTCTTCTTCAGGCAAAGTTGTTCCAGCAGATGAGACGTCTACTCCCGGTCACAGCACGGAAAATATTAAAGCAAAGTGTTGGTTAGTGCCTTGTAGTCATTTCCGTCACGTCGCGGGTAAAACCTATAAAAAATGTGGGCAAAATAAAGATAAAACATTTTATCTTTATTTTATTCCGAACACTCATATGCTTATCACTTGTTTCCGTCAAAAATAAAATTTACTGTATTTTTTTCGCTATTTGTTTTATCGTGTACCTACTTCCTGTGTTACTTCCTTAGTGTGCAAATTTGATTAAAACAATTTAAACATAATTTATTATTAATATAGTAATAAACTACGTTAACTAAGTAAGTGGGTTCTATTGCACGACATGGTCTGGCCGTATGCTAAGTTTCATCCAAATCTTTTCTGTCATGAAGACGTCAAGAGGCCGCACTTGCGTCAATGTAAATGAACAAACATACTCTCATTCGCACTTTAAGTCTTAAAGTTTGTTACGCTGACATTTCGTATATACATTGTGAGAATACAGGAATTGCGGGAGAGTGTTAAATCGAAGGTTACTTAAAAACTCCTTCTTAAAATAAGCGATAGAGAAATAAACATAAGGTACCATGAATACCGAAAAAAAAACTATTTTCTAGAAATGTACATTGATGCAAGCGAAGCCGTGAGCAAAAGACTGATAAAGTACCGTCATGAGTCTCTTAGATATAAAACTCCAAGGTAATACTGATCAAACCCTCTAAGATTAATAAGTACAATAATAAAAAGGATTCAAAATAACTTTTCGGTACCACCAGTTATATACCTATATACGATAGAATTATCACACTAACGTTAGGGGCAGCTCACACCGAGACGCAATGCGACGCGACGGTGTCGTGGAAGAGGTCAGTTATTTCGCACTGCATAGCGCGGGGTAAAACGCATCATAGGTAACGGCGTAAGGTGCAATGTGAAGCAGCAGGTAAATAAAACAAACAAAAAAATATAAGTACAAAAATCACTGCTACCGCCACCGCTGAAGATTTCTTTTATCTGGATGCCGCGTCAGGTCATGCTTTTCACAAAAAAAGCATTGTTATTGGAAGTGAACCAACTTGTGAAGATTAAACTCCGAGGGATGAGAGGAAATGGTTCTCACTCAACTTGCAAGATCTGGCCTGAACAAACTAACACACGCACTACGCAAATAAATTTAAAACTTGCAAAATGTATGGCACTGCAAGTTGCGATTTTTTCTGTTGTAGAATTCTCATAGAAATGTGTACCTTTCAGAGTAGTAAATAAAGTTCTATTTCATATGGCTATCTTAAAAAGCGCGCAGCTTCATACGGCGTCGCTTCTCGGTGTGGGCCAACCCTAATAATACCATAATTGTACGGAAACTGAAATCCGATAAAATGGCTCCAACTAATTCAGTCTGAGATAAGAGTGTTATTTGGGATTTTGTAGCTATTCTGGTATAAAAACAAGATTTTAAGGTTCGAACCTTTTTGATGGAAAAATCATCAATGACAGCCCCGCTCTTGGGTGGAGCGGGAGATAGTGTCAGACTCTTACTGACTAAAAACCCACCCCGTTCCTTCAAGCCTTCATACCGGGGCTCGAGCTGTCTTTCGAAACTAACCTTGGCCCCGGTATGGTTCGAACTTTGAGCACGCCACAATTGCGGCGGTATATATATCTTAGGAGTGGTTGTAAAGACGCTAAGGAATCTTCACTTTCCGCCTGACACACATATAGTTAGTGATAGCGTGACGAGTGACAGGACAGAATGGAAGAAAAAAACGTGTTGCGCCGACCCCAAATATAACGGAACTAGGGCAGGAAGATGATGACACATATTCACCGGTCATAGGTGTTTCAGGAAGTATCTGTTTTGGATTCGTAGAGAAGAAACGTCCTGGTGTCAATATTATGCTAATCACTCAAAAGACATGGTGGACCATGCGGAGGAAGTCTGCCCCACTTGGGTGGAGGACTGGGTGTCCTCGTGGAGGTGATTGTTGGCGGCGATCTCTAGCGCCTGGTCTTGGTGCAGGCGGCTGATAGTGGTGGTAGTGGTGGTAAGGAGCGAGAAGGATAGGAAGCAGTCAGTTCCTGCGAAATAGTAATGCAAGCGAAGGTGGTGGCGGAGGTCATGAAGGAGAGGAAATCCTTATGCCTCAGCTGTCGTCGCGGGTCGTATGGACAAAACGAGCAAAATGAACCGGGCCCACTTGGGCCACCGCTTGCTAGGGCCATAAGGCAGACATCAATGAAATTTTAATTGTATTTTAATTTTATTTATTTTTTTGCTTCTTTTAGTTTTGATGTGTTTATTGTTACATAGTGTTTGTGTTTAGGCCTTGTGATGTACCAAATACATTATTTTTCTTTCTTTTTTTCTTTCTTTTTGTTGTATGTCCATCTGTCACAGCCTCCGAATTTCTTGGACGGATTGGGTTCAAATTATATACACTAGCTGTGCCCGCGACTTCGTTCGCGTGGACTACAGGATTTTGAATTCATTTTTTCTAAAATAAAAGTAGCCTAAGTTACTCCTTATTACATCAGCTACCGACAAAAGTCAATAAAAGTCCCGTCAAAGTCGGTCCAGCCATTTCAGAGGGTGTACTATGCCGAATCGAATGCCAAATAGTCGAACATCAATTAATTGAACACCTAAATACTCGATCGTTCATAATATCGAATGGTTAATAAATCGAACACTCAATACGTCGAGTGTTCTAAATATCGAATCTTTGATTGAGCGGCCAATGCATCACACATTTACCCGGAGGACATGGTGGACCATATGGTGCTTCTGTACGAGCGTGTCTTGGCCGCGGCTGTACGTGTGAGGGGACGGGCTTCCTCACGCCCCAGCCGACGGCACACGTAGAAAACTACGCGCCGTTAACGGGGGGCGTGAGAAAGCCCGTTCCCTCACACGCACAGCCGTGGCCTGTACCAGGGATCGGCGCAAGAGGTTGTTGCCGAAGATCACCCTCACGAGGACATGGTGGTGCTCCATTCAAAGCGGAGCACACCTCCACCGTATGCTCCACCATGTCCTCCGGGTGAATGTGTGATGCATTGGCCTCTCGATCAAACATTCGATATTTTGAATTCTCGACGTATTGAGTATTCGATTTATTAACCATTCCATATTATGAACGTTCGAGTATTTAGGTGTTCGATTTAAAGTGTTCGATTAATTGATGTTCGTCTATTTGGCATTCGATTCGGCATAGTACACCCCATTTCAGAGATTAGCCGGAACAAACAGACAGACAGACAAAAATTGAAAAAAAAGGTTATTTTGGTGTATGTACCGTATTTAGATTCATATGCATTTAGTAAAAAGCGGTTATTTCAGTTTTACAAACAGAGACTCCAATTTTATTTATATGTATGTATAGATGCATTCAATTTTGCATTGAATTTTTTCTAAAATAAAAGTAGCCTAAGTTACTCCTTATTACATCAGCTACCTGACAAAAAAGTCCTGTCAAAATCGGTCCAGCCATTTCAGAGATTAGCCGGAACAAACAGATAGACAAAAATTGTAAAAAAATATGTTGGTGTATGTATGGTACCGTATATCCTACTAATATTACACTCGTAAATATGAAAGTTTATATGTATGGATGTTTGTTACTCTTTCACGCAAAAACTACTGAACAAATTTCGATGAAACTTGGTACACGGCTAGACCATGTCCTAGAGTAACGCATAGGATACTTTTTATCCTGGGATAAACCCCAAACTCGGACACCAAAGGAGATGTAGCACAAATTTTAATATAACGTAGAAAAGAGTCAATAGACGTAGAGTCGGTGAGGTCAAAAAAAATTTTTAAGTTCTTATATTAACTAGATATGTAGACTTCCTAATGAGTAGGGTAATCTCCAGACTAATGGCCAAGCATACCGTATGATTGGCCATTAGTCTGCAGATTACAAAACTGATCCTTTGTTCGACTAAAACACGTGAATTGCAATTATGAAATTTAAATTTCTAATAAATCTAAAGTTTGGTACCCCGACAAGGATAGGTTAGCTTTCGTGGTTTTTTATTTATAACCACCTAGAAATACATGAAGTGGAGATATTTGCTACTTTTAGTGAAATTTCACACTTGTGAACATATAAAAATCAAACATGAGAATTTTACGTGAAGTTATGTCATTATTTTGGGAGCTTTAAAGCTTCTGTAAAACAATACGGCCCAAGGAATGTGTCTGGGAGTATTGGCGACTTGATTTGAAAGATATTGCCTAAAATATACGTAAAAATGAGCTTGGAGAATTTACGTGAAGTAAGTAATGATTTTATGTACCTTGATTACCTGATACTTGAAAATTGGTCGTCTAAGGACGTTGGAACATAAAGAAGGAGGTTCTATTAGAACTTCTTTCTTTTTGAAGTTGGTTAAAACCAATTCTGGCCAGATGTTCACGGTACTATACGCTTCAATAAATAAGTTCATTTAAAAAATTCACAATCAAAGTATTGCTACGTTCGATTCATTTGTGTGCTACGCCGTAGCAGCTCGTAGCGGCTCGTAGCGACTCGTAGCTCTACGAGACTACGACACATTATAGAACTACTTGTACAGAAAACATTCAAGTAAATAAAACAGTTTATTAATATAACATAACATCACGCCTTCATTGCCGGCAAGAGCAAGCAGAGTTGTATAACTGTGTTGTCGTAGTGTGTCGTAGTGCGATTCTGCCGTCCGAGGCGCCTCGGCGGCCACGACGACTATTATTATCCATGTGGAAGATGATTTATCCATTCTGCAACATTTGTTGGTTCTTTGTTACTATCGTTGCTTTTCATGTCCGTTGCTTTACACAAGTTTGACCAAAGATAAAGTAAGTACGGAATGTAAATAGTAATGTAACGACACTACAGCCATGGCAAGAAATACCGGCTCCTGGCAGTTCCTACGTGTGGCACAGTCGCGCACTCCACATCACGCATACCTCGGACACTGTCTGCGCTTAATGCTCTCCTAGACAAGTACACAGATTTTGATATGTCTGCGGTAGAATGGAAGACAATACTGTCAGGATGTATGAGATGAATGTGTGACTGTGTATTATCTTTATTAAATAGGTAAGAAAAGTCCTGCACGAAATATGTCTCTTATTAATTGTAATTTAAATAATTGTTTTATATTTTATTGTTCTATTTTCTAAGTACTTGTTGTTTAAAAAGTTGTTTGAATTAAATGAATAAATAAATAGATAGGTACCAAAATAGCGTTTACAATTACCTCTTTTATTATGTGAATAGACAGAAATAAAGGAAAAAGTAAAATACATACTCAGCCAGAAATAATGCACAAATAACAAATAATTATAATCAATACTAAACAATTTATATGAAGATGCTCCATCTAGACATCATAATTATAAAATCATAGCCAACTAACCACACCTCTTTCGTACCTTAAGAGGAAGATCGGAAGCCTTAATTATAGTGCCTAATGGCGTTAGGAGTTATTTTTTTAAGTGTGGAAATCATCCAATGACTTCTCCCGCTCTGAGCAGAGCTCGAGGGCGTGTCAGAGTTTTACTGACTAAAACCACACCAGTGTCCTTCAGTTGCCCTTTGCTTTCTAGGACTACGTGTTTCCTTTTCAGAAATTCCCCGCGGTTCTAACTAGCGGGCGTCGTCCCTGGTGGGCCCCTACGGTTTGCTGACATCTCTTTGAAAAGCGCGGGGATCACTACGCGCTGTTGGTGACTGGGCTCGGTCCGGTCAATTACCGGACGGCCGGACGGCTAGCTACCGATTGCTCGACGTCCGCACGTCCACCTTTACTGTGGCTGGTACTCGTGATCGTAACCTCGGCGTGGAGCGTGAGGAGGTTCGCTATCTCCTCCTATGTTAGTTAATAGATAAGTTAGTTCCTATCTCCTCCTATGTTTAATGCATGCCGTGGCAGCCTTGAATTAAGGCTACGCTACATAATGTAACAATGTTGAATCTTTAGCATGTATAATGGTATATGCTTTTTTGGTTGTCCTTGAATAAATAAATAAATATGTAAATAATAAATAAATAAATTTCACACGCGCGCCCTCCTCCTTTACTGCTTTACAGAAAGAGGCGACCGTCTGCCATTCCTCCTCGCTCCAGACCATAGCCTGACCCAGGGCCCAGCGCGAGAGGTAGCTGCCGCCGATTGCCTCCACGAGGACACAGCTGTGCTCTGCCGTATCTACCGTATGCTCCACCGTGTCTTTCGGCCGATTCACACATGGACACCCTGGCGTTTCTTCCGCTTGATCCCGATGCAGGAACCTGCCGAACTTGGCATGTCCGGTGAGGACTTGCGTCATGCGGAAGGTAAAGACGGCGTGTTGCCGCTCTAGCCACTCCTCTAAGAGGAGACTTACCGTGATGGTGGCGTGCCCAAATGGCGGTAGGGGTAAGAGCAGGTTTTCGAGTAAATGTATTGAAAAATATTTTGTATCCACACAAACCAAAAACTGCGAAATACGAGTCGGACTCACGCACGACGAGTTCCATACCGTACCATTCTATAAAAACAGCAAAAAAAAAACACACGTTTGTTGTATAAGAGCCCCCCTAAGTATTTATTTTATTCTGTTTTTAACTACAACAGCAACAAAAAATACATCATCTGTGAACATTTCATATGAGATACGGCCTGGTGACAGACGGACAGACGGACGGACGGCGGAGTCTTAGCAATAGGGTCCTGTTTTACACTTTGGGTACAGAACCCTAAAAATATAGTGATATTTATTACCCGACTACGGCTAAGCCAAAGGAGGGTAATGATTTTGACAGGCTATGTATGTGAGTATGTTCATCGGATCCCTCAAAGCTCATAATCTACACATTGAAACTCGACATATGTGATATTGTTAGAACCGTCTTAATTATCCGCTGAACATAGGCCACGTGATGTGTCAAAAAACTCGATATGGCGCCATCTAGTGGACAAAATGTAATGAGTTAAAAATAAAAATAGAGATAAATACACCGTATTTCATATCATTTGTAAAGGCTTCCCGGGTGGGTACTTATCAAAAAATTTCGTCAAAATTCAATGTGGCGCCCTCCAGTGGACAAAAAGTTTTGTGTTGAAAAAATAAGATAAAAATGTGTTGTATCATTTGAAAGAGCTTCACTTGTACATACATGGCGCCTTCAAGCCGGAATCTGTGTTTCCTGATAGCTACAACTTAGGAGTCTTTAAGTCGAGAGTGAATAGGTTTCTTCTAGGCAGGCGTACTTCAACGTCGACCACATCATCGCTTACCATCAGGAGAGATGGTGGTCAAACGCAAGCCTATCAATAATAATAAAAAAAAAGCAGATAAAACATATCGTGCGCAAGTAGAAATAATATAATTATTATTTGACAATTTAGCTTTTACAAGTAAATGGTATAGAAGCACAGTGATTTAACACCAAAATTGTTTAAATAAAAAAAGTCAAACCCGACTACGTCAAAAAAACGACGCTGAAAATGTATAAAATATTTTCAGTACCTATGCTTAAATAAACAAGGTAACTGGAAAAACAAGAACAGAACAAAATACCAAGCCGTAGTCACACGTTATTAAAGTGTTTCGTTTGGTACCTATAACGTGTGACTTGGGCTTTTTCTTTTGTTCTGTTCTTGTTTTTCCAGTTACATTGTTATTTCAAACCATTTCACTACATAGATCGCATACATCAGAATCAGTACAGCAGCTCATAAGAGATAATCAATCTTTTGAAGTCGGGAGGTCTCAACCTCAGGAAATGGAAAACAAATGTTTCTGTGTTATTACAACACATACCGTCCGAAAACAATACTCAAGATAGTTTCAATTTCAAGCAATCAGAACAAATAAAAGACCTTGAGACTAATAATTAGGGAACCCAAAAAAGACACTACAATTAGAAATGCAAAAAGAACAAACAAATACACAAATGACTAATAAAAGAACATTGTTATCAGATATTCTCAAAATTATTTGACCCTTTGGGATGGCTATCACCACTGACAACAAAGCTTAAGAGGCTGCTTTTCCACTCGCCTATCGTAAACATCGAGCATGGTTTAAAAGCTTGTTACTTCATCTAACGCAATCCAACGTGATGTTTGACGAAAAGGCGACGCGAAAAAAGAGTTATAATACCTGAAAACTCTGTTGGCATTCAGTAATTCCGTGATTTACTCGAATATTTTACAAAACTTGTTCCAGGAAATACGTGTTTTTTTTAAATACTTAAAAGTTTTTGAAAAACATTTTCATTATATAGATTCTTGATAAAATTGGCTAGGCTTGTATGTTGTATTTTTTTATTTTATAAATTTTTGAGTAAATTATGAAGTGTCAAAGTTCATGCAAAATAGCAGATTTCCAGAGGTCTTAACTGGATTAGTTTTACACAAATTTATAAATTGATTTTCATGCAAGCCTTGATAATATCCACAAGATACTGTTTCCAAAATATCTGATGAAAAATGTGTAATAACGTTATAATCGCGTAAGAGCAGTTGTATGTCGAGATGCAGCCCCTTAAAATCATTTTTCAAAACTTATGGTTACGTAACCTAAATTGGGACGATTCTTTGCCTGAAGACATACTAAGCGAATGGGCGGGTATTAAAAGCATCATCAACAAACTACAAGTACCACGATGGGTAAACACAAGAGAACATGTCAATATTGAATTATTCAGTTTTTGCAATTTTGCAATTCATCTCAGAAGACATTTGCGCGTGTATTATGTTCGGATCAAGGGGTATGAACAATCAAAACCAACACTGCTAGTTCTGTTGGAAAGGCTAGACATGTACCTGCGAATAAATCAGTATCATTGCCGAGATTAGAGCTGTCAGGAGCTATCTTACTAGCAAAACTAATGAATAAGGTACAGCAGTGGTTTGTTTATCAAATTACTGACTTACTCCATGACTGTGTTATTAGGCGGGCTGAATGGTGAACCAAAATCCTGAGGAAATACATATCAAGCAAGAGCAAAATATTGAACTTAAATCCGTTTCTTCAAGACGGCATTCTTCGAGGCGGCTGGAGGCTCAAACATGCCAACGTAGATCATCAGATGAAACATACAATAATCCATAGCAAAAGCAGTCGTGTAACGGAAGTCCTGATTGACTAGGCCCACGTGCTAGCATTTCATGGTGGACCTCAGCTAACTTCAGCATTTATACGACAACATATTGGAATGTAGGCGGAATCAGAGCAGTTAAATTCCGAGTTCGACGTTGCGTTAACTGTCGTCGCTACAATCCCAGCAATCAGCATCAAGTCATGGGAAATTTACCACCAGAAAGACGAATCCGTCACGTCCTTACCAAAATGTAGGTGTAGACTATACGGGACATGTCTATATCAAAGCCAAGCAAACAAGGGTCGTGGAATAAAAACCACAAAGGGTTATGTCGCCGTATTTATTTACATGGCAACTAAAGCCTTGCACTTAGAGTTAGTGTAGGATTTGACATCGTCATCATCATTTCTCGCTACTCTTCGCAGAATTATAGCTCGGAGAGGAGTCCCACAGAACATATTCAGCGATCAAGGTACCAACCTTATAACAAGGTCCTATAGGACGAATATCATGCAATAAGAAGCACATTCAATCAAGAATTTCAGGCAGAAATAACTAAAATGGGAATCGAATGGCACTTTAACGCACGTCCATGGCCATCAGCAGGAGGACTATGGGAGGCCGCCATTAACAGCCTAAAATATCATCTGAAGAGAGTTGTAGAGGAGCAGAAATTAACGTTTGAAGAGTATGGTATAATACTACATCAGTTGGAGGCATGTCTAAACTCAAGACCAATATATCCTTTTTCCGAAAATTCAGCAGATTTTAACTTTCTTACTCCCGCTCGTTTCTTGTCAAGTGGTCCTAATTTAATACTGTATGAAACAGAGAAAGATGTACACACAAGATGGAGTCTTGTGCATAAGAAATCGAAGGACTGGAACAATTTGCCTGCTGCGGTCTTCTCGTCCAATTATAATGTGGCTGTCTTTAAGGCTAGAGTGAATAGGCTTTTAATAAACTAGTGCGCCTGATGATAGGTGGGATCGTAGTCAAGCACTAGTTTATATCAATTAAAAAAAATCTAACTCAAAGGACTTATCTAGATATTTGGATACGCTAGCGAAGTAAATATAAAACACAATTAAAAACAAGGTCACAATGGACACGTCCTTAAGAAAATATCAAACTCGGTAACTTGGTGTTGATGCAAGACGCCAACATACCACCAAACAAATGGGCAATGGGACGGGTGATGTAATTGCACCCTGACAGAGATGGGTACGTCAGAGTAGTCACACTACAAACAAGAAATGGCCCTATGAAATGGCCGGTCTTCAAGCTTCCTTGCTTGATTGTGTGACTGTTCCAATAAGACCCTAGGCTGATAAAATTTTCATTTTTCCTGAATTTCCCTACATGAAGGTATGAAAGTCGGCTTCCCTCTGAGGGAAGAGGGCGAGCGCCACCATTCGCCCGTCCTTGTAGCTTTCAACCAGTGACTTGGACAAGCTCCCACCGACAGTAATGGATTTCCAAGGAATATGTCACCTTCTCCCGACTTAGAAAGCTAGGGGATTAGGTGGGGAATTGAGAAAAACAAAGTTAAAATCAAATAGGGTTGGAAATCCAAGGGATAAGGAAGGATAATCTACTTTTCTTTTTAGTTATGAATATTATGAGACTGAGAGGGCTGCAAAAGGGTATATAACACGTGACGCTTGTATTTGCAAGTTAAATTATTTTAGAAATTACTTTTAATCCGTTTAGCTCATGCGTGTCCTGACCAATCCTACGGCAAAGGGTTGTGAGGCCTCTGCTATTGGATAAGACACACTTCCTTGAACAATTGACTTCGTATCTACTACTCGCGCATTAATAAGACAATACAAAACCTAAACAAGCGTGACGCATCGTCAGTCGGTCGCAGAACTATTTACAGTTGCCTTGCTAGACGCCGAAGTGGTTTATCGACACTTCTCACTTCCTTACAGCCCCAAGGTGAGGACAACATAACCGGCACGCCTCCGAGCTACGTCTAGCTGAGGTACTTTTCTGAAATGTGTCCAAATTTCGTGTCTCGCTAAATATTATTTTTTTGTATCAGTAAGAGGCCCGAAAGCCGAGTGTGTTTTAACGAGATACGATCCCTAGCGTTCCTTAGAACGACTACCAATGTTTAGGATACTTGGCGGTGACTACCCCAATCTCTGTGGAAGTGTGCGCATATCAAGAACAATGTAAAATAGTCTACTGTCAGTCAGTTCTAAGGGAAGGTAGCCATCGCTAACGTTTGGTGGTTTGTGATATCCGTATAGCTCAAACTGGCCTTAGGATGTAACGAATAGTTATTCGGTTCGACCTTCAATTGGCAGTGTTTTAGTCATGGTTGCGCCAAGTATGGCGGGAAGTGTCAAGTCCACTCGAAGGAAAGTCAATGTCATGCTCACTCCAAAGGAAGGCCTTCTCCGAGTCCCTAACACCAACCGCAAGCTCAGATTACCTTGTCATGGGATGGAATAAGGAAGGATAAAACACACAACACTCACCCATTCAGTCTTCAACACAGCCGCTGAGATTCACTCGCGTACTTACACACTACTCACTAGATCACAATCAACGCCCATCTATTCGTACTCTGACTCACACGCACAGACCTGTACTATAAATATTTGAGAAGCCTAAACTGGACTCAGTCCACCTATATCTAATACTGTATTACAATACTGGCACTCCTAAGAATTACAACGGGATGTTGCTCTACGATATACCGAGTCAGATGGCTTAGCTGAACGTGTCCTTTCTCGGGCCCTGAAGCCAAGTCTCTTAGACGTGTGTTCCCTACTCGGCCCTGACGCTAAGTCCCTGGACGTCTGTCCCCTACTAGCGTCTCACGCGAAGTTCCCTATCCTATCCGAGTCAACCCCGTGCTTCTCTCCCTTACGTCACAGTATCCCTTATCCATTCCCACGCTTTGCTAACAAATTTTTTTTATCTTTGTTTTTGTATAGTTTCTAAAAGGTTTGGGTCGTCTTTGTCCAACGACGCGGCCAGCGTGCACATGTTCTATCTTTAGAAATTGCATCCATTTCTTTACTATTGTGCTAAAATATTTCCTTTTTTGTAATTGTTCCTTTCACATTAAAAAGGCAATTTATGTCCCTTCGTTCAGCGCCACGTGTTTAAAGTGCCGTGGTGTTTAAAATAAAATATAATATTTTGTTATTAATTTGGAGTAAGTGACAGACAGTCACATTCCCCCCTCTGAAAATCAGACGCGTGACGTAGCTCAGCGGATGAGCTTTCACAATAGGACAAACTTCGGATTCTCATTAAAATTAAAATAGAGTCCCATTCCCAATTGGCGGGTTGAACTATCAAATTATCTAGTTGGACTGGTTACTTGGTCCAATAAGGCAAAATCCTATTGCATTCCTAGTTGGTGTGTTAAAATAATCTAATTGGACTGATTCCAATAAGAGAAAACGCCTAACGTCCTAGACGTTAATATGGAAGCACCCTCTGGTAAATACACTTCCATTCCTCAGCCTATATCATTTATAATCCCTTAAAATTGGCACAATATAAAACCAAATTAAAAGACAAGTATGTTTAGAGTCTTGTTTTACAAACAAGTCATTTTGAAATAGGATTAATATAACTAAACATATACAGAATCCTATAGAGTTGTACCCTTCCGGTATGTTAAAATAATCTAATCATTATAACTATTGCAGCATTCATCTATTAAGTCTGGCTGCTGTTTATAATTCAGTAATGTGTTGCGGAAACATCCCTACGTACAGGACCGTTAAAATTATTTCGACTTATAGGTCCATCAAAATCATTAAGCTCTTACTTTTTATCCTAGTTCAGTGTGACGACTGTTTGCTATTGTAGTTTATCACCAAGACTTTTTCTCAGTCACTTAAAACCGTCAACATGTGCTCGGGCTCAATTGCTTTATTGGCCTCTTGAATTTTAGAAATCTTTAAAAGACCCCTTTTTTTTTGTTTAATATTGTAAGGGTCGGCCACATTTCGATAACTGGATTTTTTTTCTTTCCTGCCATTTTGTGCGTCAGGTCGTTTCGCTATAGACCTTAAGAATTTATGGAGAGTTTGGCATCTCAATTGACAAAAATTATTGCTTTCGCCAGATGACGAACATATGCGGGTCTGTTTCGTAAAAACACAGGCCAAGTGATCCTTTTAAGAGGCCTATTATTGTGTTATGCTATTCCAAAACGGATAGCATTTTTTGGTTTTTCTTAAAACTAAGTGACAGGTTGTCAAGTCGTAAAATACACATTTAGAGTACTTTGAAGTGGCTCGATGTAGCCAGTCTATGTAGTAAATATATTGGTCGTCATGAGCAAATTATATATCGATAAAACCTAGTCAGCGCTAGAATTTCTATATAAGTGTCACAAGAAAATAATGCCTATACCGACTATCTGGTAGGTATGACAAAAGAAGCTAAAGCTAATCATAATCGTCCGATTTGGACAATTGCATGATGTATAATAGAATCATCATCTCCCACCTAGCGTTCATTTGATACCTAGCTAGTTCTTTTGAACCTATTTCTTGTCATTGTTCAAACATCTGCATTTCAGTAGACCTGTGCATGCTTATAGTTTAATTTTACATACCAGGGTCTCTTCTAAGGTTATTCGTGCGGTACCTACGGCGCTCGCTCACTTTTCACTCAGCCTATCGCAGTTGTCGCAGGACAAAGGCCATTCCTTTCGCACCTCCACGCTGAATCAGCTGCTGAGGTCAATTTCACGAGCAGCTGAAATAGTTCGCACATAGGGATATTAGATTACATTTCAAAGATGCAATGACCCCCCTCTGATTTTAAGAGGTTATAATAGTTCTGAAATGCAACAAATGTTAGGAAGTTTTTGATACTGATTCTGCTAGAACAGATGGTTTCGGATATCCTAGAAGAGTTGAGAAGAATATCTATTTATTAGAGATCGTCTATTTCCTATACACGTGGACACTTTGAGAAATCTGATAATGCCTCCTTTGCTTTTAGTAGTATTAACGGAATTAATCGCTGGTATAAATTTTGAAGCGCTTTACTTCTATAACCCTAATCTATAATATTTAATGTCATAACAAAGATCATACGCGGAGTACCTAACGACAAAAGTCAAATAAAAGTGGAACTTAGCTTCGCAACATAGACCGCGCTACAGCAATCACTGGAATCAGGTGGTGTCAGCCATCAGATGAACCACCGGCCAAGCTCAACGCAGAAACCGTAAGTTTAGATACTGCATAGGCGCAACGATGTGAAGATTTAAATAACCTGGAATTTATAATAAGGCCACACAAGTATCTGCTCAAATAACATAACATACGTTGCCGAGTTTGCAATAACTCAATATTCTACGATTATAATTACTGGTACCTGTACCTACTACTGTAATATAAACTAGTTGCCATTGTGTAAATAATTTACACGCCTATTAGGCCTAGGTGCTAAATATTCCATATTCATTCCTCTCACTTAACACATACAAATCTCAACCTCAAAACCACACTTCATTTTCACAAACATTCATTTAGATTTAAAACTTATCTATAATTACAGGGAGTCGAACCCATTGTGACATTAGCTCAGGGCCCTAGTTTTTATACTATTAACATTGGCTAGAACATAACGTTACCTTCTTATATAAATATGGGGATCGAACCCATTACTAGTACCATATTAATTCAAACACACTCAGCCATACATGTTGTAAGCAACTTACGAATATTTCCATGTTCATGGGAATCGAACCCTGATAAACACAGAAATAAAATTCTAATAACTCATTATAAGTCAAGCGGGAATTGAACCCACAGTCGTGATACAGGATCTCCAGGACTTATCAACCAACGAATCAATCGGGAGTCGAACCCAAACTTCATGTCAAATAAAATATAGAATTATGCACTTAAACCAACAAATCATGCAGGAGTCGAACCTGCTAAATATACTTTTATAGTTATGTATTTGGTTGAAGAATTCAACTTCATACTAAACACAGATCATTACCTAGCCGTTGTAATTCTTCCTACATCTAAATAGTCCTAACAGTTTATATCTCTAGAAAATTACGTTGTGTTTGTTATTTTAGTAGTAACCCATAAATATCGTTTCTCGTTACACTGAAGTGAATCAGTACATTTAATGACGAGAATCCTGGTCACGGCACCACATGTGACTGTTCCAATAAGACCCTAGGCTGATAAAATTTTCATTTTTCCTGAATTTCCCTACATGAAGGTATGAAAGTCGGCTTCCCTCTGAGGGAAGAGGGCGAGCGCCACCATTCGCCCGTCCTTGTAGCTTTCAACCAGTGACTTGGACAAGCTCCCACCGACAGTAATGGATTTCCAAGGAATATGTCACCTTCTCCCGACTTAGAAAGCTAGGGGATTAGGTGGGGAATTGAGAAAAACAAAGTTAAAATCAAATAGGGTTGGAAATCCAAGGGATAAGGAAGGATAATCTACTTTTCTTTTTAGTTATGAATATTATGAGACTGAGAGGGCTGCAAAAGGGTATATAACACGTGACGCTTGTATTTGCAAGTTAAATTATTTTAGAAATTACTTTTAATCCGTTTAGCTCATGCGTGTCCTGACCAATCCTACGGCAAAGGGTTGTGAGGCCTCTGCTATTGGATAAGACACACTTCCTTGAACAATTGACTTCGTATCTACTACTCGCGCATTAATAAGACAATACAAAACCTAAACAAGCGTGACGCATCGTCAGTCGGTCGCAGAACTATTTACAGTTGCCTTGCTAGACGCCGAAGTGGTTTATCGACACTTCTCACTTCCTTACAGCCCCAAGGTGAGGACAACATAACCGGCACGCCTCCGAGCTACGTCTAGCTGAGGTACTTTTCTGAAATGTGTCCAAATTTCGTGTCTCGCTAAATATTATTTTTTTGTATCAGTAAGAGGCCCGAAAGCCGAGTGTGTTTTAACGAGATACGATCCCTAGCGTTCCTTAGAACGACTACCAATGTTTAGGATACTTGGCGGTGACTACCCCAATCTCTGTGGAAGTGTGCGCATATCAAGAACAATGTAAAATAGTCTACTGTCAGTCAGTTCTAAGGGAAGGTAGCCATCGCTAACGTTTGGTGGTTTGTGATATCCGTATAGCTCAAACTGGCCTTAGGATGTAACGAATAGTTATTCGGTTCGACCTTCAATTGGCAGTGTTTTAGTCATGGTTGCGCCAAGTATGGCGGGAAGTGTCAAGTCCACTCGAAGGAAAGTCAATGTCATGCTCACTCCAAAGGAAGGCCTTCTCCGAGTCCCTAACACCAACCGCAAGCTCAGATTACCTTGTCATGGGATGGAATAAGGAAGGATAAAACACACAACACTCACCCATTCAGTCTTCAACACAGCCGCTGAGATTCACTCGCGTACTTACACACTACTCACTAGATCACAATCAACGCCCATCTATTCGTACTCTGACTCACACGCACAGACCTGTACTATAAATATTTGAGAAGCCTAAACTGGACTCAGTCCACCTATATCTAATACTGTATTACAATACTGGCACTCCTAAGAATTACAACGGGATGTTGCTCTACGATATACCGAGTCAGATGGCTTAGCTGAACGTGTCCTTTCTCGGGCCCTGAAGCCAAGTCTCTTAGACGTGTGTTCCCTACTCGGCCCTGACGCTAAGTCCCTGGACGTCTGTCCCCTACTAGCGTCTCACGCGAAGTTCCCTATCCTATCCGAGTCAACCCCGTGCTTCTCTCCCTTACGTCACAGTATCCCTTATCCATTCCCACGCTTTGCTAACAAATTTTTTTTATCTTTGTTTTTGTATAGTTTCTAAAAGGTTTGGGTCGTCTTTGTCCAACGACGCGGCCAGCGTGCACATGTTCTATCTTTAGAAATTGCATCCATTTCTTTACTATTGTGCTAAAATATTTCCTTTTTTGTAATTGTTCCTTTCACATTAAAAAGGCAATTTATGTCCCTTCGTTCAGCGCCACGTGTTTAAAGTGCCGTGGTGTTTAAAATAAAATATAATATTTTGTTATTAATTTGGAGTAAGTGACAGACAGTCACATTCCCCCCTCTGAAAATCAGACGCGTGACGTAGCTCAGCGGATGAGCTTTCACAATAGGACAAACTTCGGATTCTCATTAAAATTAAAATAGAGTCCCATTCCCAATTGGCGGGTTGAACTATCAAATTATCTAGTTGGACTGGTTACTTGGTCCAATAAGGCAAAATCCTATTGCATTCCTAGTTGGTGTGTTAAAATAATCTAATTGGACTGATTCCAATAAGAGAAAACGCCTAACGTCCTAGACGTTAATATGGAAGCACCCTCTGGTAAATACACTTCCATTCCTCAGCCTATATCATTTATAATCCCTTAAAATTGGCACAATATAAAACCAAATTAAAAGACAAGTATGTTTAGAGTCTTGTTTTACAAACAAGTCATTTTGAAATAGGATTAATATAACTAAACATATACAGAATCCTATAGAGTTGTACCCTTCCGGTATGTTAAAATAATCTAATCATTATAACTATTGCAGCATTCATCTATTAAGTCTGGCTGCTGTTTATAATTCAGTAATGTGTTGCGGAAACATCCCTACGTACAGGACCGTTAAAATTATTTCGACTTATAGGTCCATCAAAATCATTAAGCTCTTACTTTTTATCCTAGTTCAGTGTGACGACTGTTTGCTATTGTAGTTTATCACCAAGACTTTTTCTCAGTCACTTAAAACCGTCAACATGTGCTCGGGCTCAATTGCTTTATTGGCCTCTTGAATTTTAGAAATCTTTAAAAGACCCCTTTTTTTTTGTTTAATATTGTAAGGGTCGGCCACATTTCGATAACTGGATTTTTTTTCTTTCCTGCCATTTTGTGCGTCAGGTCGTTTCGCTATAGACCTTAAGAATTTATGGAGAGTTTGGCATCTCAATTGACAAAAATTATTGCTTTCGCCAGATGACGAACATATGCGGGTCTGTTTCGTAAAAACACAGGCCAAGTGATCCTTTTAAGAGGCCTATTATTGTGTTATGCTATTCCAAAACGGATAGCATTTTTTGGTTTTTCTTAAAACTAAGTGACAGGTTGTCAAGTCGTAAAATACACATTTAGAGTACTTTGAAGTGGCTCGATGTAGCCAGTCTATGTAGTAAATATATTGGTCGTCATGAGCAAATTATATATCGATAAAACCTAGTCAGCGCTAGAATTTCTATATAAGTGTCACAAGAAAATAATGCCTATACCGACTATCTGGTAGGTATGACAAAAGAAGCTAAAGCTAATCATAATCGTCCGATTTGGACAATTGCATGATGTATAATAGAATCATCATCTCCCACCTAGCGTTCATTTGATACCTAGCTAGTTCTTTTGAACCTATTTCTTGTCATTGTTCAAACATCTGCATTTCAGTAGACCTGTGCATGCTTATAGTTTAATTTTACATACCAGGGTCTCTTCTAAGGTTATTCGTGCGGTACCTACGGCGCTCGCTCACTTTTCACTCAGCCTATCGCAGTTGTCGCAGGACAAAGGCCATTCCTTTCGCACCTCCACGCTGAATCAGCTGCTGAGGTCAATTTCACGAGCAGCTGAAATAGTTCGCACATAGGGATATTAGATTACATTTCAAAGATGCAATGACCCCCCTCTGATTTTAAGAGGTTATAATAGTTCTGAAATGCAACAAATGTTAGGAAGTTTTTGATACTGATTCTGCTAGAACAGATGGTTTCGGATATCCTAGAAGAGTTGAGAAGAATATCTATTTATTAGAGATCGTCTATTTCCTATACACGTGGACACTTTGAGAAATCTGATAATGCCTCCTTTGCTTTTAGTAGTATTAACGGAATTAATCGCTGGTATAAATTTTGAAGCGCTTTACTTCTATAACCCTAATCTATAATATTTAATGTCATAACAAAGATCATACGCGGAGTACCTAACGACAAAAGTCAAATAAAAGTGGAACTTAGCTTCGCAACATAGACCGCGCTACAGCAATCACTGGAATCAGGTGGTGTCAGCCATCAGATGAACCACCGGCCAAGCTCAACGCAGAAACCGTAAGTTTAGATACTGCATAGGCGCAACGATGTGAAGATTTAAATAACCTGGAATTTATAATAAGGCCACACAAGTATCTGCTCAAATAACATAACATACGTTGCCGAGTTTGCAATAACTCAATATTCTACGATTATAATTACTGGTACCTGTACCTACTACTGTAATATAAACTAGTTGCCATTGTGTAAATAATTTACACGCCTATTAGGCCTAGGTGCTAAATATTCCATATTCATTCCTCTCACTTAACACATACAAATCTCAACCTCAAAACCACACTTCATTTTCACAAACATTCATTTAGATTTAAAACTTATCTATAATTACAGGGAGTCGAACCCATTGTGACATTAGCTCAGGGCCCTAGTTTTTATACTATTAACATTGGCTAGAACATAACGTTACCTTCTTATATAAATATGGGGATCGAACCCATTACTAGTACCATATTAATTCAAACACACTCAGCCATACATGTTGTAAGCAACTTACGAATATTTCCATGTTCATGGGAATCGAACCCTGATAAACACAGAAATAAAATTCTAATAACTCATTATAAGTCAAGCGGGAATTGAACCCACAGTCGTGATACAGGATCTCCAGGACTTATCAACCAACGAATCAATCGGGAGTCGAACCCAAACTTCATGTCAAATAAAATATAGAATTATGCACTTAAACCAACAAATCATGCAGGAGTCGAACCTGCTAAATATACTTTTATAGTTATGTATTTGGTTGAAGAATTCAACTTCATACTAAACACAGATCATTACCTAGCCGTTGTAATTCTTCCTACATCTAAATAGTCCTAACAGTTTATATCTCTAGAAAATTACGTTGTGTTTGTTATTTTAGTAGTAACCCATAAATATCGTTTCTCGTTACACTGAAGTGAATCAGTACATTTAATGACGAGAATCCTGGTCACGGCACCACATGTGACTGTTCCAATAAGACCCTAGGCTGATAAAATTTTCATTTTTCCTGAATTTCCCTACATGAAGGTATGAAAGTCGGCTTCCCTCTGAGGGAAGAGGGCGAGCGCCACCATTCGCCCGTCCTTGTAGCTTTCAACCAGTGACTTGGACAAGCTCCCACCGACAGTAATGGATTTCCAAGGAATATGTCACCTTCTCCCGACTTAGAAAGCTAGGGGATTAGGTGGGGAATTGAGAAAAACAAAGTTAAAATCAAATAGGGTTGGAAATCCAAGGGATAAGGAAGGATAATCTACTTTTCTTTTTAGTTATGAATATTATGAGACTGAGAGGGCTGCAAAAGGGTATATAACACGTGACGCTTGTATTTGCAAGTTAAATTATTTTAGAAATTACTTTTAATCCGTTTAGCTCATGCGTGTCCTGACCAATCCTACGGCAAAGGGTTGTGAGGCCTCTGCTATTGGATAAGACACACTTCCTTGAACAATTGACTTCGTATCTACTACTCGCGCATTAATAAGACAATACAAAACCTAAACAAGCGTGACGCATCGTCAGTCGGTCGCAGAACTATTTACAGTTGCCTTGCTAGACGCCGAAGTGGTTTATCGACACTTCTCACTTCCTTACAGCCCCAAGGTGAGGACAACATAACCGGCACGCCTCCGAGCTACGTCTAGCTGAGGTACTTTTCTGAAATGTGTCCAAATTTCGTGTCTCGCTAAATATTATTTTTTTGTATCAGTAAGAGGCCCGAAAGCCGAGTGTGTTTTAACGAGATACGATCCCTAGCGTTCCTTAGAACGACTACCAATGTTTAGGATACTTGGCGGTGACTACCCCAATCTCTGTGGAAGTGTGCGCATATCAAGAACAATGTAAAATAGTCTACTGTCAGTCAGTTCTAAGGGAAGGTAGCCATCGCTAACGTTTGGTGGTTTGTGATATCCGTATAGCTCAAACTGGCCTTAGGATGTAACGAATAGTTATTCGGTTCGACCTTCAATTGGCAGTGTTTTAGTCATGGTTGCGCCAAGTATGGCGGGAAGTGTCAAGTCCACTCGAAGGAAAGTCAATGTCATGCTCACTCCAAAGGAAGGCCTTCTCCGAGTCCCTAACACCAACCGCAAGCTCAGATTACCTTGTCATGGGATGGAATAAGGAAGGATAAAACACACAACACTCACCCATTCAGTCTTCAACACAGCCGCTGAGATTCACTCGCGTACTTACACACTACTCACTAGATCACAATCAACGCCCATCTATTCGTACTCTGACTCACACGCACAGACCTGTACTATAAATATTTGAGAAGCCTAAACTGGACTCAGTCCACCTATATCTAATACTGTATTACAATACTGGCACTCCTAAGAATTACAACGGGATGTTGCTCTACGATATACCGAGTCAGATGGCTTAGCTGAACGTGTCCTTTCTCGGGCCCTGAAGCCAAGTCTCTTAGACGTGTGTTCCCTACTCGGCCCTGACGCTAAGTCCCTGGACGTCTGTCCCCTACTAGCGTCTCACGCGAAGTTCCCTATCCTATCCGAGTCAACCCCGTGCTTCTCTCCCTTACGTCACAGTATCCCTTATCCATTCCCACGCTTTGCTAACAAATTTTTTATATCTTTGTTTTTGTATAGTTTCTAAAAGGTTTGGGTCGTCTTTGTCCAACGACGCGGCCAGCGTGCACATGTTCTATCTTTAGAAATTGCATCCATTTCTTTACTATTGTGCTAAAATATTTCCTTTTTTGTAATTGTTCCTTTCACATTAAAAAGGCAATTTATGTCCCTTCGTTCAGCGCCACGTGTTTAAAGTGCCGTGGTGTTTAAAATAAAATATAATATTTTGTTATTAATTTGGAGTAAGTGACAGACAGTCACAATTGCGAAGATCAAGAAGACCACAAACAAGTATCAGCTTCAGTCCAACAGGATACAAAACCATCTCCACAAGTAAACTTAAACCAACGTAGAAGACTTACACTTTTTCTACAATATTGTAATTTACTATTTCTGATATTAACATTACCTACATGTAACGCACAGGGTGCATACAACATAACACAATTAGGAGGAAAACAAGCAATTTATTTTCACAAAATATCAAAAATGAAACTAAAACAAGATCATTGGAAAATAGTCGTATATTACGACATGTAACCATATTGGCACGGGTGTAATGTTTAACATCTATATGAAACACCTTGAAAGCTTATATTCACAAATAAAAAGCAAATGCCGTTGTGACGTTATCATATTGTTACAACTACGTCACGGATTCATGGAACTGGAGTACTACGACCGTAGTATGTTACTCAGTCAGCATTTTGAAGCGCATTCACGTAAGCGCCGAGGCCTTATCAACGAGATCGGATACGTTGCGACCAGTTTCTTTGGTGACTTCAATTTCGTCGAACAATACCAACAAGACAATATGTCAGAGAAAATCAAAAACATCTTGCCAATCATTGGCGCAATCCAGCATCTATCATTGGAGTTGAGAACAACTTCCTCAAACGTGTTGAACAGACAATGGAAAAACAGCATAAAATATTTAATCAGCACTTAATAATTCAATTCAATTCAATTCTTTATTGCGTACCACAATTATGGACCCTGTCGGGCGCAGCATAGATAAATTTAGGTAGAAGAGAGGATGAAGGCAACACAACAATATACATAGATCAAGCTATCAGCACATTGAAGAATGAGGTTGAGAAAGTAGCAATCACGGAAGACTTCATTTTATCAACTTTATTTGCAAACAACATTCTAAGCAGTTTAAAGAACATTCAAGATTTTTTGCTGGACACGATCACTACCGTCCAACATTTCAACGTTCATATCATAACACCAGTTCAACTACAAGATGAGCTAAATATTATTTCAAATCAGATGCCCAAAGATAATTATCATTGCATTTCTACAAAATCTATCAAATTACTCAAGTAAGGGCACGCATTACATATGAATACTTTATATTTGTAATAAAAATCCCAATAGCAAACATATTATATCATATGATACCTATTCAACACCAAGAAAGTAGTCGTATGATTAGTATAGTACTAATATAAACACAACTATAAACATCAAAAGGGATACATATTTACCCATATCTGCAAATGAACTTCTTCAAAAATGCTTACGGTTAAATACAAACCTATGCCAACTACAAAAACCTGTCTATCAGCGAGAGTCAGACAACAACTTTTGCGTCGAAAATCCAGGAGATACTAGTACAACCATAAGCGCAACTTGCAAAACAACATTGATAGAATTGAATGTTTATTACGTGTTGGGGACAATGCACTCTGAGAATCATATGTGGGGATCAAATTACAACTGAACAGGTGGCCGGAGTCAATGTTATTGTGCTTGGAAACGACTTCATAATTACGGCACACAAACAACAAACGAATGATTGACAAATTAAGCTCAATATGATGGTCATAGAGATCGCTCCTGTCAATAACATTATCAATTTATCAGTTCCACACTACGAGTACAAAGAAGAAAACTATTTATCTTCACAACAAAGTATCTCCGAGCAAATAAAACAAATGAAAGCAGCCTCGGAACAGGCGACCATCGCTGATGGGGTGTCAATTCACGATATACACCAGTACGTGGCCATCTACGTTGTTGGGGCAGCAGGGCTAGCCTTCTCTACTTTCGCATGCATACGCTGGCGAAGACACCGCACCGTGCACCTTTGGCCTCAACCTGGGCAACCCTCCGTGCACTACCGAGCCAGCAACAGTGACCTTAATGCGAGTGTTGTACCAAATCAAAGTGTACAGTGCGTGAGTGACGTGTTTCGTAGTGATCAGTGCTCGATAATAGAAACCAATAGAGCAACTTCACCTGTTACCACAATATATAGTTTTAAAAATATCTACTAACAATTTAGGAACATACGTAAAAAAAATTCTATCACCTTGTATCACTAGATCATACTAACAACACCATGTCAAAGCATCATCAGCATCAGTCATCTCGCGCCCGGGAGTATGTACGATGCAACCGCACATTGCGTAAATGCTCGCTCATCATAATTGAATTGTAACTAATTAACATACATTTTACATCAACTTTGCAATATTTATATTTACATCAAGTTCGCATTCGGACCGCGTCATAACAACACCTCATTTATCATTAGTTAAGGTCGTGGACTCAATACTCGTATCAAGTGAATTACATAGTGTTATTTTTAGTATTCAGCATCCCTATCAATCAAAATCAATCATCAAAAGACCTACGGTAACAAAACGTACACGTAAGTATTTTTAAAAGTAAATAAAGTAAAAAAGTCCCTAACATTATATTAACTATTCATCATCATCATCATCATTTCAGCCGATAGACGTCCACTGTTGGACATAGGCCTCCCCCAAGCGTCGCCACAACGAACGATCATGTGCGTCCCGCATCCATCGGATTCCCGTTACCTTCATCAGGTCGTCAGTCCACCTTGTAGGAGGCCTTCCAACGCTGCGTTTTCCAGTACGCGGTCGCCACTCCAGAACTTTTCGGCCCCAACGACCATCTGTTCTGCGAGCAATGTGCCCTGCCCATTGCCACTTAAGTTTGGCGATTCTTTGTGTTATGTCGGCAACCTTGGTTCTCCTGCGGATATCTTCATTTCTGATTCGATCACGCAAGGAAACTCCGAGCATAGCCCTTTCCATTGCTCTTTGGGTGACTTTAAGCCTTCTGATGAGGCCCATTGTGAGCGGCCACGTTTCGGATCCATATGTCATCACTGGCAACACACACTGGTCATAGACTTTCGTCTTGAGCCACTGTGGTTGTTGGATGAGAAGATACCACGTAGCTTCCCGAACGCTGCCCAGCCGAGTCGGATTCGACGGTTGACCTCTTTCTCGAAATTAGGTCTACCCAACTGGACTGTCTGCCCGAGGTAGACGTAATCGTCCACAACTACGAGTATAGAGTCTCCGATCTTGATAGGAGTGGGTGCTACATGATTGTTTATCATGACTTTAGTTTTTTCAATGTTCATTTTAAGACCCGCTCTTTCAGAAGCTCTACACAGGTCATTGAGCATTGTACTGAATTCTTCTGTAGTCTCAGCCATAACTACTATGTCGTCGGCAAACCGAAGATGAGTGATGTACTCGCCATTGACTAACCCTAACATTAGTATTTTATTTTAAGAGCCATTTATAATATTTTAGAAAGATCTGAAAAAGTGTTTAAATTACAATTAGAAGATAAAATAATATCAATTTCAATTGACAGATTAAAACCCGCTTACATATTGAAAGAAAACGAATCTGCACAAGCGAATAAAGATAAGAAAACGACGCGTAGTGGTAGAATTAGCAAGACTCCTGTAAGATTCTTGTAAAAGTAAAAACGTAAAATTAGCCATACTTTAAGTAAATAATAAAATGTAATATAAATAAAAAGTGACCATTGGTAATGTACATATCTAGTCTATGAAATATGATAACTAGACGTATTAATAGTACGTAGATAATAATGTGATCGGTAGCATCTTTTGCTTAGCCTACGGAAAAGCCTAGAGATCGAAGCATTCTCTTTATTTTGCGAAAGCATCATTATAACATGTGCAGTGTGCAGACCAGCGAACTTGAATCAAATATAATTTTGTTCAAAAATCCATTATTAGAAAAATACTTTTTCAGAACTTGCTCAGTTCGATGCTACCTTATAGCCAAATGCATCTCATGATGATTCTAATAAGCCCAAAAATGGCTAGGATACATTGATTAATTACGTAGTTCCGGTGCCTATCTTCCAGCTCCATCATCATTACCATACCATTTTCAACATAGCTATTCAGAACCATTCATTTATTTGTATTGTCATAGTCGCTTAACAATTTTATGGGATATCTGTGTGAGTATGAAGTTCCACTTCATCAAATGACACTTTTTGACTGTGAGTGCTAAGTCCTCGATGAAAATACCAAAATTACTACATGATTACCTATAATATTTGAGAAATACGCCCCGATAATAATTGGTCTCGCAATAGTCATTGGCGTCTATATCATATACAGTATGCTTAAGAAATGTAAGCAAGGAACTCAGAAAATATTACGGAAAGAGATGACAGTTTGGCAAAGCAACGTGAATATACCAATGGTTGAACAAATGACGCAACAACAACATGCTGTATGGTCATTAGTGATGTGTGTAAAAATAATAAACAACATTACTATAAAAAGGCATTATGTCTAAAATCATATCTGTACTAAATTCATAAAAAGTGTTCAGTAATATATGTGTACACCATAAATCTAATAACCAGAGATGTACGATACAAGGTATTAAACTTAATGTATAATCTATTGATCCAATAAAAAAAACATGCTGTTAATGTACTAGTAATGCAATACTTGGCGACAGTTGATATTATAAACATTGTTAAGGTAGGATAATGCATTAATTGTACTAGTAATATTAGCTAAAGTTATAAATAGAATTAAACACTTGTAATGTTCAAAACAAAAAAGGGGGAATACTGTGGGGGTGCAGAGATCAAACTCAGTTCAGTTGGCATTCGAACCTCGTGCGTTTCATTTCTCTCTGTACACACGATACCCTACATAGACTTTGAGCTCTGACTATGTTTCGGTGGTTTTTCTCAGAGTACTTGGTCAGCTAAAAAATACCGGCCTCATTTAATTTAAATAAACGAAGAATTAACGCGTATAAGTGTTATTTGTAAAACAAACACCATTTATAAATAAATTGTCGAAGTAAATTGGTTACGATTCACAACAATTTAGCCGTTAGACCCAAAATGAATAACAAACTCGTACTTACCCCACTTGAAAGAATGCACCAGCCCGACGAGCAGTGCAAGCAGCGTCAACACACGCGTGCAGTCCATCTTCTCTTCACACAAACTCGTTTCTGCAGATGAGACGTTCACTCTCGGCGACCACTCGGATAATACTGCTCTGCTTATCACTAGTTTCGTACAAAAATAGATATTACTGTATTTTTTAGAGTTCCGTAGCCAAATAGCAAAAAATGGAACCCTTATGGATTCGTCATGTCTGTGTCTGTCTGTCTGCCTGTCCGTCCGTATGTCACAGCCACCTTTTTCCGAAACTATAAGAACTATACTGTTGAAACATGGTAAGTAGATGTAGGTATTCTATGAACCACATTAAAATTTTCACAAAAAAAATAGAAAAAAAAACACAAGAAATTTTGGGGGTTCCTCATACTTAGAACTGAAACTCAAAATTTGTTTTTCTTCAAACCTGCACGTGAGGGTATCTATGGATATGTCTTTAAAACTTATATTGAGGTTTCATCATTTTTTTCTAAACTAAATAGTTTGCCCCTGTAACTTTTAAAATAAGAGAATGATAAAACTAAAATATATATATATGATGTACATTACCATGCAAACCTCCACCAAAAATTGGTTTGAACGAGATCTAGTAAATATTTTTTTTAATACGTCATAAATCGTAAACCGCAATTTACCTTTCATTCAATCAAATCAAATATAAAAAAAAAGAAATCATAAACATAAACGTTATGTATAAACCGTGAACCATTATTATAGGTAAATTTGTACGGAACCGCGAGTTCGACTCGCACTTGGTCGATTTTTTAGCAATGTGTGTTATCAATCATTTACTTCCCGTGTCCTTGGTGTCACCCAGACTCGTGTATGTAGCAGACTTGGGAATTGATTTAATTATCTGAATAAGTAGTAGATACTAAGTTTCGTTTCGGTCTATTTTTAAAAGTGGCATGTGTCCACTACGACATGTTCTAGCCGTGTGCTAGGTTTCATCCAAATCTTTTCTGCCGTGAAGTCATGAAGCTGCTAGCGTTAGTGTAGCGTGTTGATAGCGTAGTGTCAGAGTGCAATAAACAAACTCTGTTTCTCTCGTTTTTTTCACTGGTTTCCCTTCTCCTTTCAAACGGTTTTGATTTTTAGAAATATATTTACCCACAAAATAGCATAATTATTAATTATGTTGATCAATCAATATTTTGCAAAATAAATGATTTTAAAGGTCAGCAGGGCTCTATGCGGGCACAGGCGGCAGTACGAGTTTGTGTATTTAACTCCGGCCGGATGTTCAAGGGACTACTCTACCATCAACACCATGTCGCGAATAGTGTTGACAGCAGTAAGGTGATTGCGCGAGAGAAGTACCTAAATCAAAAGAGTTCCCGCGGCCACGGAGTGCTAAGGACAATTGAAGGAGCACAGGCAAGTCAGTAAAGTCTGCCGCTCCCTCTCACTTCACCTAGAGCGGGGGAGGTTATTTATCAATTTCCTGCCGCAAGAAAAGGTTTTAAACCTCCGAATGAAAAAACGGAATTCTTAGTCACTCATAAGCCTGTCTGTCTGTCCGTCTGTTACAGCCAATAGCCTCCGAATTCATCATATTGATTCAGTTATATAGTACAGATATCTGTGACCCAAATATGGACATGTAACTTAAATGAAATAAAATCAATCTAGGAGTGGCTTATATGATACGTACCTACCAATAAGAATTCTGTTTTTACAATTTTGTTATCGACTTGTTTATATTGTTATGTATACGGATAGAATTTAGTAGGTAGTGACCTTCTGATACTATGGATATGGTCTGAGCTGGAAGGTAATCGAAGGATCTCCTCAAATAAACTTGTGCACGGCACAGACAGAGTTAAGATCGCCCTACCCGTGATACTTTCCATATACTTTCTACAACCCGCTCTGGATTATGTTACTATTTTACTGACTAAAAACCTACTCCTGTTCCTTCTTCGCCTTTGTTCCAGGGCCTCGAGGATCTCTTTCGCATCACTCCCAAGTGTCGAACCATACTGAGACCAGTAGGCCTCGACCCTGCTGGGCCACTACGGTTGCTGACAACTCCTTCAGACGCGCGTGGAACACTACGCACCGTCGACGAATTGAGCTCGGTCCGAACGGTTACCGGATGGTTGGACGGCGAGTTACCTATTGTTCGACGTCCGCAAGCCCGCGTCTACGGTGGCCGGAAATCGAGATCGGAATCCCGGCCGGGGCGCGAGGGCCACTGCCTCGCGCGTGCGGCCGCTTCTTTTGCTAGCATTACTGCTTCGTAGAAGGAGGCGACCGCCTGCAATTCCTCCTCGCTCCGGACCATGGCCTGTATCAAGGCCCGGCGCGCGCAAAGCAATCTTAACGCCTGCCACACGTCTTGTTACTAATTGCGATGTATATTTCATCAGGCGTTTACATATTTTAGTTTTTATAGTCCCTACGTAGTTTTTTTTTAATTGTTAATTTAACTTTTGTACGGAATACTGTCACTTACTAGTCCAGTATATATTTTTAATTTTCTTTCCTTGTGTAAACCTAATCAACATCTCAATCAAGCACTGTTGACTCCTCCATATACATCTGATTTACTAGTAGCTGTTTACCACAACAAACAACTTTTTTTCTATCTCATTTTATTTGCGGGTTTTTTTTTTTATACAGATCATATCACCCCGATGATTTAATACGAGTAATACGATAAAGTATTCTAGCATATGTTAAAGGTGAGGCTAGAACGCTATTATAGAAGCCCACATTAAAACTATAAGTTGGCTAAACATCTTTGGACCACATACGCAAACACTCCGATAGGATATGATGACATTGCTACACACACATGACATCTTCTACAGTGCCACAGAGAACATAATTGGGAGAATCGACGTTGCGCATCATAAATCCAAAGCTGTTGAGTGGGTTGTGGCCGGATCGGAGTCTCAAAGCCATCACAAACTCCTGTCTATTCAATTTTCCGTCGCCGAACCAGAGCATCCGAGAAAGAGATTGGTTGAGTCGTCCTGTACCAATTGCCTTTTGTTAAAGAACTTTTATCAAAATATTCTGATCACGATTCGATACATCGTCGTCTAACCAAAAGTAAAAGATGTTCCGGCGCTAGTGAAGGAGGTAAACAATTTTGGTATTAATTAGCAAACACCTATCAAAATTATGTCGGCAATGATTTGTACAATTTCTTGAGTAGGCGCTTGTAGCTGCGATGGAAAATCTTCCCAGCCGTTGAAAGACTGACCCTTTCAACCCTTGAGTTCATCCGCTGTTGGTAACGGGCAGAGCCGTACCAAGGACACAACCCTTAGTACTGTTGACATTCGCGACTCTTGGTATTTTGTCCGGTCCGTAGATGAGACGCACCACGTGTCCGAGTCTCTATTGCAGCGGGGAGGAATTGTCTTCTGCTAGCAGCACTATATTATTATCTCCGACGTTCAATTTGGATGTATCAATCCGCCACTTAGTTCTTTGCTGTAATTCTGACAGATATTCTTTGCTCCAACTTACCAGAAGTGCTGCCGTATTCTTTCCAGATGTTCGTAGCGCTTGAGACGGTCGTGGCTGATGTCATCCAGGGTTGGAGCTGGCAGTGCAGTCAAGGGCCTCCCGATGACAAAGTGTCCTGGGGAAAGTGGAAGGAGATCGTCAGGACTGGAGGACACAGGGCACAGCTGTTTAAAACTACATCCACCTGTGCAAACAAAGTTGATGTTTCTTCGTAGGCCAAGTGGCTATTGCCAATAACATGTTTTATATGGTGCTTGGCCGGTTTTACCCCGGCCTCTCATATGCCATCGATATGAAGAGAGTAAGCAGGAATGAATTTGAAAGTTATAGTTTTTTGGGGATAGTAGGAGGTGGAAGTTATGATCTTGACTCCAAAACTGAATGTGTATATTTTAACTATGCACCTCCTTTTATAATAATGTACAATGTTACGGACAACCTAAGTAGTAGTACTAATAAAGTCACTTTCACTTTGTTCGTATGCGTTACGCTATAACTATTGTCCAATTACTAAATACTGTACTGTTCCCTTTCCCGGCGCCAAAACTATTGTCCAATCGCTGCTCCAGACATAAGTCTAGTGAACGCCCACTAGAAAGACGACGCGCGCGCATGCCAATCGCAACTCAGTAACTGTTTTATGTGCGTCCCGCAGATAAAGTCCACACCATACAGCTACCCAATCAACAAGCAAACATATCGATCAACCAGTTGGAGCCTGCGTACGTTGTCACAGAAGATTCCCGTAGTTTATCGCCAACCATATCAAGTACCATTACCTACACCTCACCATCAGCCAAGATTACCACACCTGTTTGCTTTAGAAATCTGTTCTTTAGCTGCGGCCACAAAATTTGTTCTATTATCGCTGAATATTTCCGCAGGTTTTCCACGACAAGCAATGAATCTGCTAACAAAAAGTTATCCAAACTACATTTACTGTAGTTTCAATGTTAGTTGCATAACTTTTTGTAATAGCCACATTAGTATTATTCTTGTATGCTTTACTTCTTATATCACGCATTTGCTTCAAATCTTTCAATTCGTTTTCTAGAACGCTGATTTTTTTAATAATATAATCGTCAAAAGCTTTAGTATCGTTGCCGGAACGTCTTGCTGAATACCTATTTTTTGAGTTTTTGTCCTCCATATATTGCTCAGCTGGTCCAATGTTGGCTGAGGGCGGGAATATACTTCTTGACTCATTAACTGGTTCTTTATAGTAAGACTCGTAACGTAGCAAGTATCGAGAAGAAGATTTTGTAGGAATAGTCGGGTTTTGAGGTTTTTTCTCTGTTTTAGCTCGCCTCATACCAGCAGACCTCTGATGCAAAGATTGGTTATATCTGGAACTGATGTGCAATGTTTAATGTTTCTTCCTAAAATATCTAATAAATTAAGAAATGAAGAACGTGTCGTGGGAAGATGACACTGTTCTTACATAATATATATCAATATTGTAAAAATAACCACTTTTTTAAAAGAGTAACCATGGTGTTTCTTGCCGGTTCTTCTCCATAGGAAACGACCAATTTGGAACCGTGCACTAGCTTCTGACGTTTTATAAGTGCCCATGTAGGCCTATGTGAAATAAAATATTTTTGATTGATTGATTGATTGATTGATGTCTACCAGAAAAGGAAATGGCCACGACAGGACTGACAATACGATGATTGATGTCATTAGTAATGCTGATCATCTTATGATAATATTATTACTATTAAAGACAATACTTAACCAAGAAAGCTACCCAGACCTAGAACAACTATCTGTAGGCCATACAAACATATTTATTTCAAATGGGAACAGACCCTACGATATACAGCGCAGTGTTGGGCTCTTTAAGTCAAGAATGAATATGTTACTTTTACGCAAGCGTGCTCCATCGTCAGCCACATCATCGCTTACCATCAGATAAAATGATGGTTAAACGCGAGCCTATCAATAATAAAAAAGCCAATCGTTCAACCACTACGCTAACTGTGCTGTCGAATCACATTGATCATGTTTTGGTACTGAATTTTTAATAATATAATGAATCAATCAAAGTCTTACTTTTCCGACTCCCGACTTCCAATGCCCACTGGTGCAAACATTCTCAAAGAGTCCAACAAGTCCGTATTAGCTAACTGAACATCAATAACTGCGTCGTACTGGCTGTAGATCTGCGCGTTCTTATGTCTGCTCTTAGACCTGGTCTGGTCTGGTTTAATTTGCCCCCATAGCTGGTCGGAGAATGGTCTTGCCTTCAGTTTGTGTTTTGGTTCTAGCATCAGGCCACTTTCTGTGTCGTGGTGCAAATCAGGAATAATATCTTGTTTTGTATCATCCATATCATAATTCATTCTCAGTATTTCAACTGCGTTTGTCTTGTCTGACAATACATTTTTTAAATTGTATCTCGGTGTGGTCGCTGGTTGCCTCTGAGACTTATGCCATCCTGTGATTTCAGTTTTATCTGTAGTTCTTGCTTTGTCAGATATTTCTTCTGTGTACAGAGTCACATATCGCTGTGTGTTGTACTCTACATGTCGTTCCTGAGAGAGTTTGATGGAGTTTGAGCTGCTGTCAAACGACTGTCGTGATGACAGTTCTTCACTGTAATCTGTTGTTTGTTCCCCAGATTCGAAACGTTTCACATATTCTTCGATATTTTTATAACACATATTTTAAACCAAACACGATCAGTAGCGATGCAACCAATGCAACAGTTATTGAAGACACAACTGCATCTCAAGTTACAAACAGCGTGCGAAGTGACTACTGATACAGTGACAGCTACTGATAGTAAAGTTGAAGACATTATTAACGTCATGATATCTGTAAGTGATGTCACTGCTCCCTCTCGTGAGACAATGGGTTATTCTAAACCAGCCTACTATGATTACCCTGATCGTCAGATTGATCCGTTTCAGCACATGAATGATGGTCTCGACCTAAACATGTAATTTTAATAAAAGGTTTCATCATCAAGTTGAAGCGCAACAATCACGCAGTTTCAATGAGTCGAAATCATTAAAATTGCCGAAACACAAACAACACAATCGAATTGCAGTTAATAACAGATAGTAAAGTAAATGTAGTGACTTAACTGTGTCCTTATTAAAAAAAAAACTTTTTCCTATAAGTCCTTGTCCCACCTAGGTTGCGTCATTGGGCACGCCATAATCATGACGGTAAGTCTCTTCTTTGAGGACTGGCTGGAAAAACGTCACGGTATCCTCACCTTCCACGTGCCGCAGGTCCTCACCGGACATGGTAAGCTCGGGATGTTCCTGCACTGAATTCGTATGGAAGAAACGCTTGAGTGTTACAATTGTATGAAACGCCCGCAGGACACAGTGGAGCATATAGTGTAAGTGTACCGCTTGGGTGGAGCATCACCGTGTCCTCGTGAGGGCGACCGGCGTCCACAAACTCTCGCGCCGGGAACTGATACAGGTCATGATCAGGAGTGAGGAGGAATGGCAGGCGGTCGGCTCCTTCTACAAAGCAGTAATGCTAGGGATGGAGGAGGCTGCACGTGGAGGGGACGGACATACGAGCCCTAGCCCCCGAGGTCCCGACCCCGATTCCCAGCTACTGTAGCAATGGGTTGCTCACCATCCGGCCGTCCGGTAACCGTCCACACTGAGCCCGAGTCGTCGACGGCACGCAGAGTTCCACGCGCACCTCAAAGAGATGTCAGCAAAACTACGCCCCTACTGGGCCCGTACAGCCCAGTAGGGGCGAAGACTACTAGGGTCATGGGTTCGCTTCAGTAAGGAAAACCTGGGGTGGAAGAAGAAGGTACATAGGAGTGAGTTTTAGTCTGTAAAAGTTTGACAGGAGTCTAGAGCAGGAGAAAGCACTGAATGATTTCCTAACCACATAAATACTAGATTGTGTCATGGTTCTATATAAAAACGACATATATATAATATACATATAGTATAGGTAATAGCAATTCGATCGATAAATATTTAAGTCAGAATCGTATCTTTCAGATGAAAATCAGTGATGATTGTGTTGGAGAGTGAGGCGCGTGGAGGCGTCAGTGATGATGCCCAGAAAATGTTTTCACCGATAGAAAGCTGCTTTATTCCTGAGTGACGTAGTCTATATGTTATGTCTGCAGGCAAAGCCGCGGGAAAAAGCTAGTAAGCTATATTTTACACCAAAAAACTAACACACGAATACTGTAGGTGTGGCAATATTACAGACATTGAAATATTTCTATTAAAGACCGTCAAGTTATAAATCTTGTAGTAATATAAGTTATGGGTGCTAGTCAAACAGATTTCTTTTTAATTTATAGCATTATTCACCTCCAAAGATCTACTTTTCCTTCTAAATGACTAAGTCAGCCACAATTAACAAGAAATCGAATGATACCGTACGGGCTACGTACATTACCCTTATTTTTGAACGACAATGTGAATCAATACGTTCGCTTGTCACCATAAATATTGCTTGGGCCGGCGACTGATGAATTTCCATACAAACGTAATACCACGCTCATTTGCAGTTGGAGCATATGATGATATTCGGTTATAGACAATATTTATCTAGGTTCCTTCTTTTTAAAAAAAAAAAAACAAAAAGATATTTAAGCGAATTGTATTTCGCACTTTTTTATAGCGTAAATGGCAAAACATGCCATTTGGCTTTTCCTGTATTAAAAATAACAATATTTCTAATATTCTCGACGTAGGAACCTAGATAAATATTGTCTATAACCGAATATCATCATAATATGTTGGAAATATGCTCCAACTGCAAAGGAGCGTGGTATTACGTTACGTGTTTACGTACGTATTACAAATACCGGCAAGGATCTTGAGCGCTCGGCGTCAGAGTCGGGATCGCTTTGCGCAATCCATACATTGGCGAGCCAATCGTCGTCGTTGTTAGATACATGCAGCAAACGCAGGGAAAGAATTACGAGTTACGTCTATGACACAATGGAGCGGCGAGCCAATCACTGACACTCCCCGCCCCTATGCTCACTTCGCACCACTAAAGAGACCGAGTATTTGACTTCTGCGCAACTTGAAGCCAGCGCTCAAGATCCGTGCCGGTAATTGTACGACACTAGTTATAAATAAACATTGATTTTTACTATGTGAAGTATTTCGCATGTAGGTCACACTCGCTACCTAACATCTATCTAAGCATACAAGTATTATAATTACAAATATTACAGTTCAGGAACTACTCTGTCCCAAACAGATCTTATCTTAGCCACTAGTTATCTTGTAAGCCAGTAAGTCACTTTCAGGGTGGAAATAAAAAAATACTCCGTGTCGGAGTGCCCAGCAATTCCGAGCTCGCTTCGCTCGCTCTTGGATTAAGTAATATAATAATAATAATAAATTTATTGAGCCATACTTACAAATTGTAGCTTAAATTAAATAATCTTAACGTATTATAGGTCTGTAACTATTTGCGGGCTTCAATTATGTAATATACGGTAAGTATAATAATTTCAGTTGCGCTATATAAGAGGCGATTTAGTTTATATGAATCCATCTCATTTTCTGTGTGGTGTGACTTATAAATTCCTCGTTATTTAAATAAGATTCTTAATATTTCGACAGGCCTGTTGGTCTAGTGGTTAGTGACCCTGACTGCTATGCCGGAGGTCGTGGGTTCGATTCCCACCCAGGACAAATGTTTGTGTGATGAGCATGATCATTTGTTCTGTGTCTGGGTGTAATTTATCTTCTATACTTATAATAAATCTGTAGAAGTGAAAATTCTGTACATTGAAAATATCAAATAAATAAATGGCAGGGGGTGTTACTAGACCGACACAAAACCCAAAAAATGTGATTAAAAATTTTTTTGTCTGTCTGTCTGTTTGTCTGTTTGTTCAGGCATCACGCAAACTGATGATGAAACTTTGTATAATTATTCTTTAATATCCTATATATAATTATACTTTTTATCCCGGAAAAGTATATAAAATAAAAAACAAACTTAATTTTGCGGTTCGATCCCTAGACCCGATTACTGTACCAACTGCAAATAATAAGTTTGTCGTAGGTTACGTCACCCGCAGTGGAGTTCGCTAAGGGGAGTTCACTAACCCCCACAGAAAGGGGAATCGTGTTACCCCGAATTTAACGCGAGCGAAGCCGCGGGCAAAAGCTAGTCTATAATATGTTTGTATTTAGAAATATTTAAGTATGTTTATCAGTTGTCTAGTACCCATACATATAACACAAACTCTGCTTAGCTTGGGACTTGACGGCGCTGTGTGATAGTTGTGGAATATTATATTATACTATTATACTGATCAGAATTTTAGGTTAGATTTTTTCGAGTGAATTATAATGGTTGTTACAATTATTCGCAATATTTTTAATTCATCCATCCATCACAATATCTAATTGTGATGTAAATTTGAAGTAATATTTATGTCTCAAGTGTGTATCTATCCAAAACTGAAAATTAAAGTAAACTAGAAGGTTTAATATAAAAATGCATGAATTATTTAAAATTATGATATTTATTTAAAAATCTTATTTAATAAAATACAAAAGAAAAAAATATTAGTAGAGAACTGTAGACTGATGCCCAAAGTTAAATAAAGAATACAGAGCGAAATAGACGCACCACACAGACGACCGTGTGACGTGTAATCATTTGCACGGCGATCTGTTCGCGCGTCTCCCTCAGGACGCGAACTGTGAGCGTGACGCCCTGGCGACACTTGCTCCTCAGTTGGTCAGCCACCTGACGATACCTACCTTACAGGTCACAGCTCGGACTAGTACACAGACTTAGGCCGATGTATTTTAACAGTAGCACAATAAGATAATAGTCAAAATATCTTAAATAATTATTACATTTTAAAACAATTATGCTAGCCACTACGTTCTCCACATATTAAAATTCCGAGTATTAAAAACTAGCTAGTACACAGATATAATACTTATACAAAACTGATCATTGTTCTTCAACTAATCTCTGAATTTTAAAATATATATGTATAAAAAAGTCAATTCATGTGCGTACATCATTAAAGCCCACGTTATTACATAGAGATCGGCGGATCCTTTAGGGTTGCTTGGGTTTACTTCCTAAATGCCTTTTTACTAAGAAGACGAATGTGGATTGAATTGAACTCATTCTTATATGTATCAAACATACGATGAAGTGGTGAACGCGAGCCAGCGTTGTATTTACAGAGGCTAGTAGCAAACAGACGTCGAGTGCGTACCTCGCGTACATGAGCTGTTCGAGGAACCAGCGAACACACTCTTAGGAGTCTGGACAATCAAGATGATGGCGTACAACAGAGTTAAAACTTCCAGGAGTTTCCATTTCGGCTTTAAGGTAAAAAATCATACTTTTTTAGAATCAAGTTTTTTTCCTGTAACATCTAAAATAGATATCGCGAAGGTATTTACGTCGTGCTAGTTCATTATATTTGACGTAGTCTCGGGTTCCACGTAGGTACTGTACACTCTAACGGTGCACTCATTATTGAAGTTATTGACGAATTCTACATTATTTTTAGTTTGTATCGAATCCCGAATATAGTTTGGTCAGAATCAGTAACTGAATGGATTCCAATAGCTTTTACACCATGTTATATTTTTTCCCAAAAATATCTAAACAGGTCATAAGTTGGACACCACTTACACTAAGTACAACACAGAACATGGCAGGTTATAGCGGGCATTAGGCGCCAGCAAACAGCTGGCTGCAAGTGCAAAACAACTCTTTAGGTGCCTGTGGTGTGCGGTGACTATGTATTTTTGCTGACATAACAAGCTACAACTTTGTGATTTTTCATGATAGTACATAGATTCTTTGCACAAAAATATTAGACACGTTGTGTTTCGGGTTTTGCATATACTAAAACGAATGTATAAGTGCAATAAGGCGGAAGGTTGACGGACACCCCGGGAAGGTCTCATAACAAAACCAAACATGTGGTGGGGCTTGTTAACAATCTTTTCTATTTGAACATCCAGATGGAGCTTCGAATCTAGCAGAACATCAAGATTGCGGAGAAAACTAACTTTACGAGTACTAATACACATAATAACAAGACGATAGTCGAACTCGGTGATGTTTTTCGTTTTGGTAATGTCATGACATGACGCTTTGGAAGGCTAAAGTTAAGCTTATTGGAAGAGCAGTAGTTAGAGAAACGGTCTAAGTCCTGCTGCAGGTTAACACAATTGACTTTATCAAAAATAATTTAATAGAATGAGAAATTTCGAATTTTGTCATTGAACGCAATAAACTGAATCTAATAAACATCTATAGCAATGTTATTGTACGCAACAGGCAAGAAGCTTCGTGTGATGGTGCGTCCATTAGTACTAAATACGTTTAGAATGATATGTTTTTGGAGCATTAAATTGTACTAAGAAAGAGAGTTTATAATGACAATTAATAGGTATTAGAGATAAGGGTACTTAGCTAACAATTTACTTATTTATTGAGGAGCCTCAACTGAACAAGCGCACAAGAATACACAATTTATAAAGAACCAAAGTCTTAGATTCGTGAAATGCATCCATCAGTAGGTCGGTGACAGGAGGAGCTTTGAGTATTGAAACTAAGATAACGTAAAACTAAAATACAAACTAGTTAATACCTACAACCCGTGCGCATTAACATGGAACCTGATAAGTGACGTTTGAAATATTGAGTGCATTGAATTTTATTTTAGTTTTTTGATTAACAACATTTATTTTGCGCTGAGTAGTTTCTCATGACACACTACTTTACGAATTTAAGATGCTGTAAACGTGACGATACAAACTATTTTCGAGTATTCAATGTGGCAACTGTTTTCGAGCCAGGAGCCGTGTTAATGCGCTCGGGTTGTAAATATAATATGAAGGAAAGAAAATGTAAAAAAAAAATTAAAAATATCAAATATGACTTAAAAAACTACTATAACTACATTAAACTCATGTTCTTGAATTTGTAGAGATGAACGCGCACTCTTCGACTGCTGCACATTTCGCGTTCGTTTTGAACAAGCTCCGTTGTTCAGACAACCGTTGAAGCACACGTCGACTTGACGTCGCTCACAGTAACCGGCGACACATCTAGAAAAAGAGCGCAATAATACACAATGATGTCAAAAAGTCAAAAGATTTTTATTTCACATAGGCCTACATGGGCACTTATAAAACGTCAGAAGCTAGTGCACGGTTCCAAATTGGTCATTTCCTATGGATAAGAACCGGCAAGATGCAATGAGACGATTATTAAGGTTCGAGAAAACCTTTTCTTCTGTTGTTATGGCAAGTGTCTCAGGTCCATGGAACATAGGCCTGAGTCACTGGCACCGACGTTGTCACTACACTTCAGGAATAACTCAGATTAAATTGTTTATTATTAAAAACAAGTTTTGACCGAAAAAACTTCCTTACTTTTGTATGCGTGTAACACCCATTTGGCTATGAAGGCGGGAATGTCACATCTTTCGCCCGCGTAATCAGCTGTGCACTCGCAGACTGGCACATCCGCCTCGTTCAGCGAACAAGCGCCATCGTTCAGACAGAACTGATGGCATGCGTTGACTGTCCCGTCCCCAGAGTTACCGGCATCACAGCTGAAACAATGAAAATGTTCGAAATAGTAACACAATAAACAGACACGCCAGTTCAAGGTATCTATAGTTTATAATTAATTATAGTATTAAAACTTTTTGACAAAAATTAATAAAAGGATTGTAAAATGTACTGTCAAACGCACATCAGTGGCTGGTCATAACTACTGCAATGGCGCTCTCAATATCAAATTGTTACCAATTGCATTTATATTACTTTAACGAGTTAAATCATCAACTAGCTTCTTCCGCTTTAAAGTAGAACGAAAGAGTGTATCAGACCTTTACTGACTAAAAGCCACCAGTGTCCGTCATTTGCCTTTGCCCCCAAACTCAACCGGACTGGGGCTGCGCTCAAGCGGCTCCTGCCCAACCTTGGGGGTCCAGACGCCTCCTGCCGGAGGCTCTACGCGGGGATCGTTCGGTCCATGGCCCTCTACGGGGCGCCGGTGTGGGCGCCGTTGCTGAAAAAGCAACCGGCGGCCATACTGAACGCCTGCCAGAGGGTCATGGCGATAAGGATGGTGCGGGCATACTGCACGGTCTCCCGCGAAGCGGCGAGCCTTCTGGCTGGCCTACCACCGTGGGATCTGGAGGCAACAGTCCTTGCACACATGCACGATATGCGCGTGGAGATGCAACGCCGGGGTGAAAGTCCGCTGCCGCGACAGGTCACGGCATGGCGGACAGAGCTCCGGCGGGATCTCATGGTGAAATGGCGTCAACGACTATCGCAACCCAGTGCTGGGCACGCCACAATCATGGCGGTAAGTCCCCTCTTTGAGGCGTGGCTGGAAAGACCTCACGGCGTCCTTACCTTCCGCATGACGCAGGTACTCACCGGACATGGTTCGTTCGGGAGTTTACTGCACTCGATTCATGTGGAAGTGACGCCCGGGTGTCGCCACTGTGCGTAACGCCCGGAGGACACGGTGGAGCACACAGTCGAGGTGTGCCCTGCTTGGGCGGAGCATCGCCATGCCCTCGTGGGGGCGATCGGTGGCGGAGACCTCTCGCGCCGGGCCTTGGTTGAGGCCATGGTCCGGAGCGAGGAGGAGTGGCAGGCGGTCGCCGACTTCTGCGAAGCAGTAATGCTCGCAAAGGAGGAGGCCGAACGCATCAGGCAACGGCGTTATCGCCGCCGCCGTCGCCGGGATTCTGATCCCGATTTCCGGCCAACGTAGACGCGGGCTTGCGGACAGTGAGCAATGAGTAGCTCACTGTCCGGCCGTCCGGTAACTGTCCGGACCAAGCCCAAGTCGTCGACGGCGCGCACTGTTCCCGCGCGCCTCAAGGAGTTGTCAGCAACAGCAGGGACCCAGCCGGGTCGAAGCCTACTGGGGCCAGGGTTATCCGAAAGGGCGCTCGAGCCCCGGTATGAAGGCTAGAAGGAACGGGGTGGGTCTTTTAGTCAGTAAGAGTCTGACACTATCTCCCGCTCCGCCCAAGGGCGGGGGATGTCAATGCATGATTTTTTCCCACCATAAAAAAAAAAGTTGCCTTTGCCAATAATTTCCGCGGCCCTAGCGGCGTCGACCCTGCTGGGCCCCTACGGTTTTCTATGAGCCCAGGCTTCGAGCTGCTACTGACAAGTTTCACGTAGGTACTAAAATTCATAAATATAATATGCATGACCCGGGTACCGAGCCCACAACCTCATGTTTAGAGGTAGAGCTTCTGACTACTAGACCAACGAGACACTCGGAACGTGACGACATGAAATTATTATTTGAATAACAGACGACTGTGTCACTAGTTAGTTCCGTTTAGACAATTGTATCTAATATAAAGTTGTAACACCCACTACGAGTGAACGAACGTTATATACGGCAAACTTTAGAATTATGTTATTTTTACTTTTCCTTTGACAAATCTCGTCGCATCTGCCGAGTGCACGATCAGCGTCCAGCGCTGGGCGCTCGATATAACTAGTGTACAGTGAGAAGAACAAGTTTTACTTACTTGTTGTCCTGATAGGCATGAAGCTCGCATCTTCCACCATCGTAACCTGCTGTGCACTGGCAGGCCGGCTCGTCTTTTTCGTTTAAGGTGCAGACACCGCCGTTTAAACAGTGCTTATGGCACGCATTTTCTTCGCATCTTTCCCCGGAGTAACCGGGCGTACAGCTGAAATAACGAAGATATAAAAGAATTAGTCTATAATCAAGAAAACTAACAATTATTTGTGAGTAGCTGTAACAGATGCACGAGGTGCGCGACCACTGCGCTGTTTCAGGTGCTCTATAAGTATATCTTGGACCACACTGACGTCGGTGAGGGGACTCGGTCTACAACTCACTATCAGCAAGTGTGCTGATGAATGCTGCTCCCTTCTCTGTGTGAGAAGAGGCCTCTGCCCGCCAGTGGAATGACGGCGGGCAGGCATTCTCTTTACATTTATAATTATTATTATTATTATACATTTATTTATCTCAGGACCATGAGGTCCTGGACCTTTGGAAGGCATACGAGGAGCCGAAACCAACTCGCAGAGGCCCTTTTAGCTGCTTCTAATGGAACGTGGTACCAACCGGCGATTATCCCTGTATGCGTTATGCTAGTGCATCCAAGGACAACCCTCGGTTGAAGGGAAACTATTGCAACATGTGAAAAACTAATATAAGGCTATGGTTTTTGGAGTCTTAAGTGGACTGGTTACCAGGAACTATGTTATGACTATGGCCCCTGCCTAAACAATGTTTTTAATTTCCATCGATAAAATGACAAGGGGTGACTTGCACACTCAACAAATGGGCCCCCAAAATGGTCGCTAGCACGAAGAGACGTAGCAACAAGAGGGCAACATATCCTGATGTGCTTGAGGAGTGGAGAGGTATACCACGGCTATCAGGACAATCCCGGAAGTACGGTCAAGATCCCTACCAGCACCTTACTGGATTATACATCCTTCTCCCGAGCGCATTTGCTCTTGCGAATCTCCACTCAAGCCAGCCAATAAAGGCAAGAGAGAGGTGGGAGCTCTGTTCCTGGTCAGTGTTCACTACGACCGGCCAATAAAGGCAAGCTGGAGAAGAAGAACAAGAATTCTCCCGGGAGATCGGGTCCGTGGGATCGCTAGTGCCCAACAGTTCGCCACAAAACTGCCCTGCGGATTGTATCTCTCTTGGTCTGGCCCCTCACCCTAGGCATGTTACGGCTAAGCAAGCGCTACCGACACAGACTTAGGGTTCATTGGAGCGCGCAAGCCCCACCACGACGTCAACGTAGAGATACGGCGATGGGGATTATTATTATTATTATTATTATTATGTATCTTTATTGCACACCTTAACTTACTAAAGAATAATAATTAACAAAAATAAGTGTACAATAGGCGGTCTTATTGCACAGGGCAATTTCTACCAGACAACCTTTGGATGGACTGAAACGAAAGGAACAAGATTAATAATAATAATAATATATGATAATTTTATTTTACCTGAGTAGAATATTGAAGTCATCATCATCATCATTAGCCTTTTAAATAATCCCACTGTTGTGACTCTGGCCTTCTCTCTAAGAGAGGGAATGGGCCGTAATCCAGCACGCGGGCCCAGTGCGGGTTGGTAAATGTCACATGTATTCGAATTTTTGGTTCTAGGACATGCCGGTTTCTTCACGATGTTTTCCTTCACCGTTTTGAGAGGAGTAGTGATGAATTAAATTAAACAAAGTAATGCGTCTGGCCAGGTTCGAACCCGTGACCTACAACTTGTAAACTGTAGGGGCCGTTACCCCTCGGCCGCCACTGCTCTATGGATATTGAATTCCTTTATACAATTCGACTGATTTCTTTTTATTTCTATACATACACACTTCTAACAAAAGAAAGACAAATCAAATCATTATAAACATTTGTTCGAAGGTTCTGCTTATTTCAAAAGAAACTTCCAGCAGACCTGCTGAATAAGAGATTTATTAGGCGAGAAATCATCCAATGACTTATCTCACTCTAGGGCAGAGCGGGAGGGCGTGTTACACTTTAACTGACTAAAACCCACTCCTATGTTCCTTATTATTCTTGCGTTCCAGAACTCCGGTATATATACATATCTATAGTAGCTTTAGTTTGATGTTTATAGAATTAGGGTAACAATGGAATCGGGCGGACTGACATCTGTTAGGTCCGCTAGTTAGTTATAAAAGTGTATTATCTATACAACGAACTCCATGGGTAACACGGTATATATTTACCTGCATTGAGGTTGGCCCTCAGCACCGACACTACAGTTTCCTTGTAGACAATAGTCTTTACAGATGGACACTTCGCATCTTTCACCGTCGTAACCTGCTGTGCACTGGCAGACTCGCTTATTGTCCACATTCAAAGAACAAACACCTCTGTGTAGACAATATTCATGGCACACCTTTAGTTCGTCGCACCTCTCCCCGGAGTATTCGGCTTTACAACTGAAATAATGAAGATAAGAAACAGCGTTATTCAGTAGACCAACAGATATTGTGACTATTTGTAACACGCAAACGAGGTGCGCGGCCACTGCGCGTCTGTCACAGTGCTGTAGCTAATCATTTCGCAATGCGCACTAAACATGATTTACAATCAAATAGAATGTTCATGAATTCGATCAATTATAAGGAACTTTAGTATATATTTCAGGGGTTGCAAGTACTCATGAAAATGAACCTATTTTTATTGACTTAACCCTAAAATCCCTAAAAATAATCAGCTTTTTCTTACATTTTGCCAATTAATACAAACATAAACTGTATTCGTAGAAAAGAGCTGATCCTGTAGTAAAAGTTGCGTTCGCTTGGGGTTTACTGAATCAAGTCTCTGTCCCACAGTTCACAAGATACATTAAACATCGAAATTATTATATGTTCAATTTGTTTTTGGGTGAGAAATCATCCAATGACATCTCCCGCTCCAAGGCGGAGCGCGAGGGCGAGTCAGATATTACTGATTAAAACTCACTCGTACATTCTTTCGTTGCCTTGTATTTCAGGGCCGGGTTTTCCTTTCAGAAGCGAACCCATGGCCCCTGTAGGCTTCGACCCTGCTGGGCCCCTACGGTTTGCTGACATCTCCTTGAGGCGCGCGTGGAACAATACGCGCCGTCGACGACCTGGGCTCGGTCCGGTCGACTACTGGACGATCAGACGCCGAGCTAAGCAATGCTCGCCGTCCGCAAGCCCGCGAAAGTATTGTTTGTGTGTGTTAGACGCGCGTCACTGTTCCAGGAATTCTAACTTTACATTTCGAAGCTGGTGAGGACGTGGATGCTTGAGGATCTGTTACCGTTAGACATCTAACATATGTAGGCGACGCTTAACTTGCCGTCAGTGAAAAACGTTAGGGTCAGCTCACACCGAGACGCGAAGTGATGCTGCGCAAATTATAATTATTAGAGTTAGTACACAACAACATATACGTAAAGAATCTGAATAAACCCCGCGGCTTCGCTTTCTTCAAGCATCGTGAGCTGACCCCGAATATCTGTGCGATGAACACGTTTTACCTGCATGTAGGTTGTCCCTCAGCACTGACGCTACACTCTCCTTGAATGCAGTAGTTCTGACAGACTGGTGCTGGAGACTCACTCTTCGAGTCATTCGGAATCAGACCCTGGAAAGCATCGCAGCTGTTTATCCCCTGAATTTGTTCCTTTATCGTGTAGTTGGCTGCTATACGATGACAAACCATACAGCCTGAGCTAGACGGTGAGGTTAGTTTTGTTGCCACAGTTTGTGTTGAATACTTCGGTAATCGCGAAATTCCGTGTTGATAATAGTTCTGCCAGTATATAAAGTCTTTTGACACGGCCAATGAAAATGCATAACGAGTGTTTCTTACAATATATAGTGTTGCTCTGTTCTTTCCATTAAAGTTTGCACTTTCAATAGACACGTGATCATCACTTCCATGTGTTCTCTCAGTCCAGTACATTTTTTTTGTTTGTTGATCGATGGCCAAGCTTGCTCGGTCAGAAACATGGCCAGCTATTAAAACTTCTCTCTCGGAGCCATCTAACCGAGCCCTCTCTATCTCATACTTTGTGATCCAGTAAATATACCTGTAATTTGTAAACATCCATCAATATTAACAAAATTCAAGAGGAATTCAGCTGAGTCATTATGACAGGCCTGTTGGTCTAGTGGTTAGTGACCCTGACTGCTATGCCGGAGGTCGTGGGTTCGATTCCCATCCAGGACAAATAAATGTTTGTGTGATGAGCACGATCATTTGTTCTGTGTCTGGGTGTAATTTATCTATAATATGTATGTATTTAGAAATATATAAGTATGTTTATCAGTTGTCTAGTACTCATAACACAAGCTCTGCTTAGCTTGAGACTAGACGGCGTTGTGTGATAGTTGTGGAATATTATTTGGGAGAGTTAGGAGTTAGTATAAACCTACACACAAGGGCAAACATAGCGGAACATAAATAGATACATTATTTTCAAGTACAATTTAATTTTATAATCTTGAAAAATGTAATAATCTTTTCTTAACTAGCTTTTTCCCGCGACTTCGTCTGGATAAATGTCGGTTATTGCGAACGTATATCTTTTGTTGGGTTTCAAGCTTACTCTGTTCCAAATATCATCAAAATCAGTTCAATAGTTAAAGCGTGAAAGCGTAACAGACAGACATAGTTATTTTTACATTTAACCGGACGCGCTGAGAGAGACGCCATTGTCAAGACTTCCCTAACAATCCAAGCGCGTCACCTTCCACACACCACTATCTTCGCAGTATGATGTTTTCGCTTTAAAATCGTTCGCAGTAAAGTTTTTCGATGTAACGAACCATCGCAGTAACAAAAAGTCGACTTAACAAGGCGTCGCAGTATAGAGATATCAGCACTGACGTAGGTAGCCTATATCCAAGCGCGTCACCTTCCACACACCACTATCTGCCTGTCAGTCCGCGAAGTGGATGGATGGGTTACCAGTCGACATGTTTATCTGTTAAACTTTGTGCAATACTGTAACAATTTTTTTTACTGGCCTATACTGTCGAATGGTGCAGCAATCGGACTTGTATTTTCAGAGATTACCTCCTACATACAAAAAATATAATATCTGAATAAATTAAATGGGCTATCCAACTGATAAAGAATTCTTCTGTTCGGACCCGTGCTTCCTGAGATTAGTGCATTCAAACTAACTTACACTTCACTTTTATGATATTACTAGCTTCTGCCAGCGGCTTCGTTCGCGTGAACTTTGTTTATAGCGGACGCGAAGCCGAAGACGGATAAAAAGTAGCCTATGTCCATCCTTGAGTTTGAAGCTATCTCCGTAACAAATTTGGTCAAAATCGGTTTAGTAATTTAACCGAAAGTGTACCAGATAGACAGACAGTTACTTTCACATTTATAATATTATAAGTGGAGCTTCTCTAAGAGTGGGTCTTAAAATGAACATGGATAAAACCAAAATCATGATTAACAACCATGTAGCGCCCACTCCTATCAAGGTCGGAGACTCTACACTCGAAGTTGTGGACGATTACGTCTACCTCGGACAGACAGTCCAGTTGGGTAGGTCTAACTTCGAGAAAGAGGTCAACCGTCGAATCCAACTTGGTTGGGCAGCGTTCGGGAAGCTACGCGGTATCTTCTCGTCCAACATACCACAGTGTCTCAAGACGAAAGTTTTTAACCAGTGCGTGTTGCCAGTGATGACATATGGCTCCGAAACGTGGTCGCTCACAATGGGCCACATCAGAAGGCTTAAAGTCACCCAAAGAGCAATGGAAAGGACTATGCTCGGGGTTTCCTTGCGTGATCGAATAAAAAATGAAGATATCCGCAGGAAAACTAAGGTTGCCGACATAGCACAAAGAATTGCCAAACTTAAGTGGCAATGGGCAGGGCACATTGCTCGCAGAACAGATGGCCGTTGGGGCCGAAAGGTTTTGGAGTGGCGACCGCGTACCGGAAGACGCAGCGTTGGAAGGCCTCCTACAAGGTGGACCGATGACCTGGTGAAGGTGAAGGACGCACAGGAACGTTCGATGTGGCGACGCTTGGGGGAGGCCTATATCCAACAGTGGACGTGTATCGGCTGAAATGATGATGATGATGAATGATGAAGTGTAGAAAAGTGCAAATAAGATTGAGTGTGTTATTTGATTATTTCATGAAACAAATGAAAACTGTTCTCAATACAAAAAACAAGTTTTCCGATCTTCTCGTTAGTGTCCCCGCACAGGAGCCACAAAAACAAAGCCGTTACAAGCTTCTTTTTGTGGAGGCGTTTTTTTGTGGCCCGTGTGCGGGTACTACTCACTAGTAACGTACCTTCCACAGATGTCCACGGCGAGATCATTGCAGTAGTGATCCAAGCTAACTAAAACATTTCCTTCAGCTTGGTTAGAAGATGCAGGACTTAATGAAAACGTGCGTATACTAGGATACTCATTCCAATAGAGAGCTTGTGTGACGGGGTCGTACACGAGCCTCACGGCGTTGTTCGTTGTTGTCATAACTAAACGTTGTACAGTCTCGGTTGATACGTCCAAGCTGGATATAAACGTGATCGAGTCGTAACGGTCGGTAAACAGCACCCTGTAGTGCACAGGGTCGTATGTTACTGAAGTGATCCAATGAGCCGATGGTATAACTTGTGTGTGCGTCCGTGTACCATCATTGTTGTAAAACTCTAGTTGTTTGTCTGTGGCGACGACGATGTCTGAAACATAGAAACAGATTAGTTTTAAGGACTGAGATTTATTTTATCTAATACTAGCTTTTGCCCGCGGCCTCGCTCCCGTCAACTGGTAGGTACTCTATCATACTCTTCCTTGCGTACTCTACTCAACTCAACTTTACTTGAGTTGGGTAGCGTAGGATAGATTACTACCCCTGGATTTGCGGACGGCGAGCAAGGGGAGCTCGCTGTCCGACTTACCCCACTCAACCCTTTTTTTGATAAGTGTGGAAATCATCCAATGTCTTTTCCCGCTCTAGGTGGAGCGAGAGGGCGTGTCAGACTGTTATTGACTAAAACCACACCTGTGTCCTTCAGTTGCCCTTCGCGTTCTAGGACTACGGGTTCCCTTGTCAGGAACTCCTCGCGGTGCTAGCGGGCGTCGTCCCTGCTGGGCCACTACGGTTTGCTGACATCTCTTTGAGGAGCGCGTGGATCACTATTATATTAATCAAGCTATTCTTCATCTATACATATAAATAAAATTGCAGTGTCTGTTTGTAATATTGAAATAACCGCTTTTCACTACATGCATATTATGTATCATATATATATATGATATATATACCAAAATATTTTTTTTTACAATTTTTGTCTGTCTGTCTGTTTGTTCCGGCTAATCTCTGAAATGGCTGGACCGATTTTGACGGGAAATAAGTAGTAACTTGGGCTACTTTATTTAAAAAAATTAAATAATTTCAAAATCCTGTAGTCCACGCGAACGAAGTCGCGGGCACAGCTAGTCTTTTCATAAACTTGTTTCTCATACAAATGGTTTCCAAATGACTTGCATTCTCACTGATCCTACCTTCTACAATTCACTACTTACCCACTAACTTGCAAATGAAATGGTTCAACAGTTACTCAGTACACGAGGTGGCACAGTCACTGCAACTGTATTGTACTCTTTTTTTTATTACTATTTTATGTTGTGGTATATTGCTAAAAAAAATCAGTGACGTTACTATTTTTAACCGACTTCTAATAAAAAAGGAGGAGGTTCTCAATTCGGATGTTTGTATTTTTTTTATATTTTTTTTAGTATTTTCTAAATGATGAAATATTATACAAAATTCCTAAGTCGTTTGACTTTTTAGACAGACTATAGTCGACATATTTCATAGACTACATACACGACCAATGGTCACTTTTTATTTATGTTACATTTTATTATTTGCTAAAGAATGGCTAATTTTACGTTTTTACTTTTACAAGAATCTTACAGGGGTCTAGCTAATTGTACCGCTACGCGTCGTTTTTAACCGACTTCTAAAAAAGGAGGAGGTTCTCAATTCGGATGTTTGTATTTTTTTTTTTTTTATGTATGTTCGCGCATAACTTCGTCGCTTGCCAACCGATTTGAAAAATTCTTTTTTTGTTGGAAAGGGTATACTTCCCAAATGGTCCCATAGTCACCAAGTCGGGATCTGATGATGGAATCTTGGCTAAATCGAGGGAACTCCTCAAATATTATAGGCAACTATATAGTCATTTTGATATTTTCATCAAGGAATTAAGCATTTACAGTCAAAAAGTGACATTTGATGAGGTGGAACTGGTTAAGAAGACCAGAAATTGCCAACGGAACTTCATACTCAAACAAATATCACAATGAACATAGTTAAGCGACTATGACAATACAAATAAATGAATAGTTCTGAATAGTTATGTCGAAAATGGTATCATCGAAGTAACCTGATGATAGTGATGGAGCTGGAAGATAGGCACCGGAACTCCGTAATTAATCAATGTATCCTACCCGTGTTTGGGCTTATTAGAAATGTCATGAGATGCACTTTGGCTATAAGGTACTATCGAAGTGATCTGATGATGGAGCCGGAAGGTGGAAGGTAGACACGGGAACTTCATATGAAAATGATGTATTCTAGCAGGGTTTGAGTTAATTGGAATTGACATGAGAAAAAAGTACACACTTACAGCCAGAGTAAGTGTGTGGCAACTAAAAAGTATGAAATAAAAAACTTTTTATAAAAAAAATAAAACCGACTTCACTAAAAAAACACTAAAATGATCAAAATAATTTTAATTTCGGAAGTCGGTGTTAAATAAGGAACAAACAATAACGAAAAACACCGACTTCCGAAATTAAAATTATTTTGATCATTTTAGTGTTTTTTTAGTGAAGTCGGTTTTATTTTTTTTATAAAAAGTTTTTTTATTTGAAAAGTTTTGTATTGCAAGCATGTTTTCTTTTAGTATTATCTTTTAGTATTGCCTCGTTACAATAACATAGCTTCAGAGTACTCCGACATGATTTTAATTTATGGGGAGTGCCACAGAAGTACGAGAGGACTAGGTACTACCAGTGTTTTAATATATTGTCGACGGCACGGTAACATTTATTTATTTATTTATTTTATTACAGAAACCAATACATGCAGAGAGTCATTATTATATTCAAATCTAAAAAAATATCATCATTGTCATTAACATATCCATACTGGTATTGCAAATTTGAAAGCGGATGCTCTATCTGTGCATATGTCTATCTGTTTGTTACCTCTTCACTTTTTTTTTTCTGTTATAACCTTCTTCTTAACGGCTGAATAGATTTAGATTCCTGATCTAGGATGTAGTCTACTTGTGTTGTAGTTTCATGCAAATCTGTTTAGCTGTTTAGACGTGAAGAGGTAATAGACAGACAAAGTTACTTTTCCATTTATAGCTAGGTAGATGGCTAGCAATTCTCGATCGTACGTACTGTATTTTGTTTGCGCAGAGGTCAGCTTTTTCGAGAAAAATCCAAGCGGTTGCCATTTGCCGTTTACATATTGCTGTAGGGCTGCGCCGACACACGAGTTGGATGCGTCACACATGAGCGATAACGTTGCGTGAGTCGATGGATGTGACAGCATGACAGCGTTTTTTATGCTATTCCTACACGCTTCGAATGCTTGCTTTTCTTCCGACGTCAGATGGATTTGGGTTTTATCGTTCTTTTTCGAAGTGCGTAGGTACTTGAATAATTTTTCTTGTGTGTGGGCTGCGTGTGGAATACTTTCCTTGTAAAAGTTAATGATTCCCAAAAAGCGTCGTAGTTCTTGTACTGTTTTTGGTTGAGGGTAATTTTGTATAATTTTGACGCGCTCTTCTATGGGTTGTATACCGTCAGCTGATACATCGTAGCCAAGGAACTCGAGTTTTGCCTTTCCGAAAACGCACTTGGATACGTTTATTCGTAGTCCGTTTTCTTGCAATCTCTTGAAAACTTCTTCTAGGTGCTGTCTATGACGTGTTTGATCAGGAGACGCCAGAAGAATATCGTCGACAAACGGGTATACGTAATCCAAGTCACCCAGTATATTGTTCATGTGACGTTGAAATGTCTGCCCCGCGTTACGTAATCCGAAGCACATTCGAGGGAATTCAAATAATCCGAATGGCGTTATCACTGCGGTCTTTTCAATATCTTCTTTTCGAATACGTAATTGATTATAGGCTTTTCGAAGGTCAATTTTGCTGAATATTTTCATTCCTTGCAGTCTGTAGGTGAAATCACGTAAACGGGGAATCGGGTATCGGTCGGGTTTCGTCACAGCGTTCAATTTCCTATAATCGCCGCAGGGTCTGAGTTCACCATTTTTCTTTTGGACTAGGTGGAGAGGGCTGGCCCACGGGGATTTGCTTGGTTGACAAATGCCCTGCTCCAGCATAAGTTGGAAGGTGTCTCTGGCGGCCTGGTACCTGTGCGGTGGTAGTGGGCGTGCTCTGCAGTACACGGGTGGTCCATGTGTAATGATGTGGTGTTCTACGTCGCTGTTGGTTGCGTTACTAAAGTGGGCGGACGTGATGTCGTTATATTTCTTCAGCAGGTCGCAGTATGGGTCGTTCACGTTGACTGTGAGTACCGTCGGGGTCGATGTACTGTTAGACAAACACCCGTTGATTGATAAGCCTGTCTTCTTGTCAATAAGTTTCTGGGCTCGTAGGTCAACCAGGAGGTTATGATATTGCAGGAAGTCTGCACCGATGATTGGCCTCTTCACGTCTGCGATGGTGAATCTCCATTTGAGTGAGCGACGTAGACCAAGGTTGAGGTCCAAATCGCGTTCGCCGTAGGTTTGTATCGGCGTTCCGTTCGCTGCGTATAATAGTACGGTTGACGCTGATTTTTGTTTCTTGCATGGGGGTACTACTGATACGTTCGCTCCTGTGTCGATAAGAAATCGTAGCTTGTTGGCGGTGTCATAAACGTATAGACGGTATGCAGAAAAGTGGTTGATCTCGGGTCCCGTCGTAGCCAAGATCTCGGTTAGTTTTCCTGTCGTTTGCTTGCATTGTTGAAATTACATGGAGATCGGCAATTGCGTGCGTTCTCGCCGAATCGCTGGTGGAAGTAGCAAGCATCGCTCGCCTTGCGATCGTATTTAGGGTAGCCGCCGGCTGAGCGCGACCGAGATCGGGATCGTGAATGAATGAAGCGTCGATGTCCGTGCGTCACTCGCTTGGTTCGCTGTACTTTTAGCTCGGCTATCTCTCTCGTTAGTTGCATTACGGCGGCACGGAGGTCCTCATCACCATACGTTTTTTGTTCTTGTACACGTGATGGCGGCGATGTTTTTGTATGACCTTGACAGGTGCAGGAACATACGGTTTGTATTTCTGTGGCTTGATCGTGCATTTTGTCTGCCATCGCTGCTAGAACGTCGAGTGATGTTTGTTCGCTTACTGCCAGGACTGCTCGTGTTGACATCGGTAAGCGCTGTAGCCATAACATTTGAAGTGTTGAGTCGGGCATTTTCTCGCGCGCAGGTTCTCGCATGCGTCTGAGCAGTTGTGACGGCTTTTGGTCGCCGAGTTCCATCTCGTTGAGGAGTTTGTGCAGCTGCTTCGTTTCAGATTCCTCGTACACGGAAAGTAGCCTTTTCTTCGCTTCCTCATATCTTCCAGTGCGGGTTTTGGACATAACAATGTCGCTGATTTGTTCGACATCCGTTTTCTCGAGATGGGCCACCATCAGGCTGAATTTGGCTTCTTCGTTAGGCTTTTGAGGGTTGACGACGGTTTCGAATTGCCCAAACCATAATGTGGGTTGGTCACGCCAAAACAAAGGTATGCGGGCTTTGACGGAGATGGTTTCAATTTCTTCTGCCATTTCGATGTGAGGGTATGCACAAGAACGTTCGTCGGGGTCACCACTTTACCAAAGGTAGGTAAGTAATAATTGAAACACAAGTGGGAGCTTGGAACAGAATGTTTATTTGATGATTTGCTCAGCCTATATATACAATTTTGATTTGACACAAAACCCTTAGAATAATACCGGACCAATCGCAAACGAGCTAGTGCGCGGGTCCGCCGTGGTATCAAAATGTGTCGCTGCTGTCGCCTCTTCGGTTTACTCGGTACAATAGTATTGCTGTAAATATTAAAAAAATCCTAAAGTTTTAGAAGTTGAATGGCTGCTGTGTTTTACATTGCAACCAGTCTCTAAAGCTGCACTTCGGCCCAGTGTCTCGAACGACGATTATTGCAAACTGAATGTGGCAATAAATAAGTTTGTTCAAAAAATCACACTTGACAATTATTTCAATACTTAATTGTCAAGTGTGATTTGTTGAACGAACTTTCAAACGCTTGTCGTTTCACTTCCGATTAACCAAATTATGATATCAAGTTTGATCGAAATCCGTTCAGTCGTTTGATTGTGAAGAAGTATTAATGAACGTACAATTATACACACAAACTTTCTCCTTTACAATATTACCTAGTGTTTCGTAGTGGACATTATGGAAGTTTAATAAAAAACCTCGATTTCTTCACAAAACCGCTTTACTTTCAAATTTGGAAGAAATTACAACAAAACTTGATTCTTACAATCTAGACGTAGCCGTGTACGAAAAAGTAGTAGTGATCATTTTTATAAAAGTTACAAAAATGTAGGTGCAAGAAAAACACTTTAAAATTATTATGAACTTCAGCACTATGTCCCGATTGAGCAAACTTGTGGTATCACGAATTTATCAGGCGCATAGGCGTAGTCACCTAGTGTTATAGATGGATAGGTATAAAAAAAAACTGGGAAAGTGCGAGTCGGACTCGCGCACTGAGGGTTCCGTGCAAATAGAGTAAGATCCCTGGACCGCCAGACATCACGTATTTTCTGACGAACGAAATGTGGACGATTGAGTACTGTTAGCATGTATGCTCCCAAAAAAATGACATAACTTCACGTAAGTTCTCATGCTTGAGCATTAAAGCGTCTGTTAGGCAATATGGCCGACGCGTCGGCGACATCGGAATGTGTCTGGGAGTATTGGCGACTTGATTTTAAAGATATTGCCTACAAAATACGGAAAAATCAGCTTTGAGAAAATACGTTAAGTTACATCATTTTTTTGGGAGCTTTAAAGCGTCTGTTACGCAATCCGTGTTATTTAAGCGCATAGATGAATGCGCACTCAAACTTCACTCTTATGTTACTACTCACCAAAACTCAACATTTCAACAAATCAATTCACCCAATAACACATTTATGCAAACAAATCGATTGCGTAAGTCAGTAATCTTGTTTTTTACATAATTATTACCGTACATAAATTAATCTTGCCGCTGTTATTGTTACCCATCGATAAGCCATCTTTTTAGGGTTCCGTAGTCAACTAGGAACCCTTATAGTTTCGCCATATATGTCTGTCCGTCTGTCTGTCCGTCTGTTCGTCCTCGCTTAATCTCTGTGACCGTTAGCACTAGAAAGCTGAAAGGGAAATGCCTATTCTTGGCCATGTACTTGCCCATCTATGTGATAAATATAATAAAAATACTAATTTTACAACTTAAATTTTGCCAATATTTATCTGTTATATGAACCTCGGAAAACAAAAGATGAATTATTCAAAACTCAGTCGACTATTGGAGTGTCTAATACTTCCCCTGTATCGGTCGTCAGTCCTGTCAAAATAGGGATTGAAACCCTTATTTAAAAAAATCGATTTATTAAAAACCGGTTCTTGATAATCGATTTTTTTTAAATAATTTTAACAATTCGAAAAATATTTGATGTATTTATCTTTTATTTATATATCGTAAATATTAAACCACATGTTTTTTGATTTATGTACCTCTAAGTACGATTTATACGACCTCTTTTAACGATCCCGTATTTTCGGTTTATTAAAAATATCGATTTTTCGATAAATAGATCCTACGTCCCATCCCTAATGCTCTTGTTTGTTGACACATAATAACGTTGGCATTTCACAATTCGGTTTGTGCTCTGCGCTTGCGATTTGTGGTTTTTCTTATTGCGTTTCTGATTTTTCGACGACTGCTTACGATTATGGACCCCGTACCCGCTCCCGATAACGACCTTGGCTTTACATTGGATTCAGTACCCGCTTCCCACGACAATACCGGCTTACCATTGGATACCGTTCCTGTTTCTCATGAAGGACCTGGCACGAACATGGAACCTGAATTAAATGAGCTTATTAACTTACCACGGAGCCATCTCTGTGTCAACTGTGGAGTAGATACACGAAGACTTCAGAGATTGACTCTAACTGATGTAGGAGTACGATCTATAATTCAGCAATGGATTGCACCACTGCAAGTAAGTTACTTAATTACTTACTATAAGACAACACAACTTGTAATCTAATATAATATATCTGTATGTATAAGCTAGCACATTATCCTGTCTGAATTGAATGACCAATCAATCCAAATTGATTGTTGAAATAGTTGTAGTTTGTATTGTCTTGCCTTATTGTCACATGTTGTCTTGCCTCTTTGTGATACACCATTTTATAAGATCATGCAAATCATGATCATATTACCAATACTGCAATACTGCACTAGTGTCATTGAATGGATACTCTTCTTAGACATAGTAATCTTTTGGTAGTGAACAATCTAATATTCAATATGTTGGTGTATTATACTACAACTTGTGTATATACTTTATTTGTGCACATAAAATATTTTTATAGTTACTTAGATTGAATGTTGCAGTATGTTAAGATGAATTAAATTATGACCAGTGTGGAAATAGGTTTCAGATGATAGTCTGGTGTGTCAGCTTTGCTGGATGTTGGCAAGGGATGCACAGCAGCATGCTGGTTCACTCGACCGACGCGTTGGTCATAGGCAAGTATGCGTGAACTGTGGCCAATCAGTTTTACGACAGCGCTTCCATCAACTTAATCCAAACAATTCAGGCACAAGAGAAACACAAATAAGAAATATATTTGCAGAATGGATAATCCCAAGGCAGGTCAGTGACACATTATGTTTTATCTGTGATTATTTGATGAAAATTAATTAATTCAGAAACATAAGTAAGGCATAAGACTTCTGTCTTAGAAGTTGAATTTATATTAAATTCATATTAAGTATTTAATATAAATAATCTAGAACTAAATAGAATTGTATGTACAAAATAACAAAAATCATAATATTTAATATGTTTTTCTTACATTTTAGTTGACATCAACTGATCTGGTATGCCATACTTGTTGGACTCGAGCAAGATGAGCAATACCACAGTTTACACCAGCATCTACTTCATCTCAATCTCCGCAAAATGAAGGTATGAGTGTTGAACCAACTAGCTCTGAAGAATTGGATATAAGAGAAATCAGTGGCGTAGCCGGACCAAATGCTGAATCAACAATATACCTTCCAAATTATATTAGGGCTCCAATCAGCCAGCAACATTGCTTTTATCCAGAATGCAAACAACCAGAGAGGCTTACAGTGCCAACAAGTTTACGGGCAAGATTATTCATGGATTTTAATTATTATGTTTCACCAACAAATAGAATATGTAACTATCATAAATCAAATACTTTTGGTAATCAGCTTACTGCAGTTGAAAATCCAATTCACACATTTTCGGCAGAGCAAATAGAGGAATATACTGATTTACTAAAACAGTCACAGTCAGTTCATTTTAGATTTTGAGAATATCGAAAATATGGACAGTTCCGTAGTTCATTATTGGTTTGGCCTATCACTAGAAAATATTTTAAATATAATTAGAGAAGTGCCACGATTAGGAACAATGCATAGAGGCAAAACTGCTCTTGCCGCTTATTTAATGAAATTGAGAACTGGAGATAGCGATCAAAGAATATCAACATTATTAAATATACCAAGGAGTATCCTAGAAAGGCTTATGGGAAAAGTTAGAGAAATCCTAAATCAGGATTTTGTGCCACAGCATCTCGGTTTAAATCATATAAGCCGTGAACAAATCTCATCAAGAAATCTAATTATTCCAAATGGGCTTTTTGGACAAATCTCATCAAGAAATCTAATTATTCCAAATGGGCTTTTTGGGGGTGAAGAAAGTAGGCCTATAGTTATTGTCGATGGAACCTACATTTACATTCAAAAAAGCTCTAATTATACCTATCAGAAAAATACATATTCAATGCATAAATATAGGAACCTTGTTAAGCCTTTTTTAATATTTTGTTGTGATGTTTACATTGTAGATGTGTTGGGCCCCTATCCAGCAACTACCTCAGATGCTCAGATAATGATAAATGAATTTTCAGAGGAAAACAGTCCCATGAGGCAATATTTTCAGCCTAATGATGTTTTTATTTTGGATAGGGGTTTTAGAGACTCATTATCATTATTAGAAGGTACATGTAATTATTCTGTTCACACGCCTTCATCTCTTCGAGAGGGTGAAACCCAACTATGCACGATGGAAGCTAACAAAACAAGATGTGTAACCATAACTAGATGGGTTGTTGAGGTGGTTAATGGCATTTTTAAACACTCTTTTAAATTGTTTAGGCAAGAGTTTTTCAGCAATGCTTCAAAACATATAATGATAGACTTTGCCATAGCCGCTTCACTTATTAACAGTTTCCATCTGCGTATAAGAGACAGAGAAGATGCCAGTTTAATTTTAGCTAATATTAGAAGATTTTTGTATATTAATAATGATCTTGCTGATTTTGTAGAAAGTAATTATTTAAATCGAAGGCGTACACAATTCGTAAACATAAATGTAACCACAGATAATATAACTGAGTTTCCCCGACTCACTTACAGTGACTTAATATTATTTGCATGTGGAACTTACCAGTTGAAACAGGCACGCTCTTATTATGGCGAACATATAAGAGCACAAGGTTCTTATAATATTGAAGTGTCCCCAGAAACAAATAATAGAATTCTAGATGGATTTCCTTTGGCTAGTAATAGTATTTTGGTTAGAGGAAGAATTAAAAGCCGTCATATCAGTCGAAAAATGTATTTCGTATATATCATTGTTAATACTGATGAAACTGAGAAAATGAGTCCATACGACAATATTGCTGTAATTGCATATCTGGCCGGAGGACAGTAGGGTGTTGTGCCCACGTGATGACGATTGTGTGGTTCTTGGGCTGGGCAAGGTATCAATCGAATATAAATCCCCCAGCCCAATTCCTAGATGATGTACTTATAACTTATTTAAATGAAAATGAATAAAGACTTGAAAACTATAATTGTGCGTATATTTTTTTCTATTATTTTCTATTTTCAGTTTGTGATGTTCCACCAAGTTCTAGGTAAAAAATAGCGGTTATTTCTTTATCTACGATATCAATCCTAATACCTATCATTGGTTTCTTTCTTGGGCATTACTTGGCCAAAACTTGTTTATCAAATGGGCATTTCCCTTTGGTACCAATATGTATATCAATCACGCCGACGAAGTGGTAAAATAAAAACTGGAAAAAAATGTTTTATTAGGGTAGCCCCTCTATATGTAAAGAGGGAAGTGATTTTTTTTTTTTAATTTCAGCCCTAACGTGTGATATATCGTTGGATAGGTATTTAAAAATGAATAGGGGTTTACTAAAATAATTTTTTGATAATGTCAATAATTTCGGAAATAATCGCTCCAAAAGTAAAAAAACAATGTGTGGGGGACACCCCTCTACTTTTGAATCTTAAGTTTAGAAAATATGAAAAAAATCTGAAAAGTAGAATTTTATAAAGACTTTCTAGGAAAATTATTTTGAACTTGATGGAAAGAGCAGTTTTTGTACAAAAAGACAAAAAGATTCTACAAAATAATTTCTGGACTAAGTTTGTAGTATAATCGTATATGCAAGCATTTTTTTTAAACTCATAAGTGGGTACACTTATTGTGACGGACGGGAAACTACGGAACCCTACACTGAGCGTGGCCCGACACGCTCTTGGCCGGTTTTTTTACTTAGGAGCGGACCATAGAGGAAAATAACTATAGTTTCAAAATGTGACTATGTGACTGCGCATTGACAATTCTAGTTTAAATTATATTTTAATATCGACTAGTTCATTGTTTGCCAATTTGTGTTTTGTTGTTTTTAATGGTTTTTTGTTATTTATGTTTTTATTTTGTTTATTCTGTGATTGGAAGTATGATATAACATGTAATCAGCGCTGTGGCTCTGTCTTACACGAGCCATTGCATTTTGCTGAGCACTGACCGTTTTGCGTGGATGTAACGTATATCCTACTTACGTGCTACTTTAAGTCGATACTGTTATTTGTTTTATTTTAAGGTATGCGCAATGTTTGACGCAAATAAACTCTTTTTCTTTTTTTCTTCTGCTGCAATCGCAAAACAGTCAAGGTCTACGGTGCGTAGTATACGCGCGCCTCAAAAAATTAAAAGGGCCCAGCAGGGCCGATGCCTGCTAGGGCTGTAAGAGCATTTGAGAGAGAAAAAGCAACTCTAAAACGCAAAGGGCAACATATGGAGTATAGGTGAGTTTTAGTAAAATTCTGGCGCGCCCGTTTGCTCCACCATAGAGCGCGAGAAGTCAATTGATGATTTCTCTCCTCAGAAATGTATCTTACCGTTACCACAGAATAAGTTATAGTTACAAGTCGGTACAGTTTCGCTCTTCGAAAGAAAACATGCTAATATAAACCTATTAACAACATGAATAATGTTCATAATACATTGCACGGCTCGGACACGGTAATAATATCATACAGTTTTGTAACTCGGCTGTATCTTTGAAACAAATGCCTACAGCCGCGCGGTACGTAAACCTGCGATAGGGCTGCCCGCCTCCAGCATTCTAATTACATTTCCCTACTTTGTAATTCCATTTAGTTATGTGATTGTAAGTATACTTTATTGAAATTTTAAATGCGTGTCTTGGCAAGTGGGGCCCGTTACTGACTGGGGCACATAGGGCTGGTTTACCCTAAAAGAAGATGTTCCTACTTTTGAGAATAAACAAATAAAATACTTTGTGAATTGAAAAGGAAGTTTTCAATAAAAATGCGTGTTGTTTTTTGCCAATTAGTTACGGAACCCTAAAAACGGTTTTTAGTGGTATATGGTGTTATAGCAGCAGCAGAAATACTTAGTTTGTGAAAATTGCAACTATCTAGTGACAGACAGACGGTCAAATTTATTTTTTCTAGTATTGTTCATGCTAGAAAATTTTTTTTTCATCGTTATTGCTTTTATCAGAAATCGTGGCTGGCTAATATTAACACGGTGTCTGGATTGGGCTTTGCAGGTAAGGTCGTACACCATATCGGTGGAGTCAAACCAAGAGCGTGTATACTTTTCAATAATAATATTGATTTCTTATGCATACAAGGCCTGTGCAGCGTAACCTGATTGCAGATTATGTTAAGGGGCCGGCGATGGATGAATTTCCATTCCATAAAATTCCATACAAACGTAATACACGCTCATTTGCAGTTGGAGCATATTTCCAACATATTATGATGATATCCGGTTATAGACAATATTTATCTAGGTTCCTAGGTCGAGAATATTAGAAATATTGATATTTTTAATACAGGAAAAGGCAAATGGCATGTTTTGCCATTTACGCTGTAAAAACAATTCACTTAAATTTTTTTTAAAGAAAGACGTTGGAACCTAGATAAATATTGTCTATAACCGAATAAACTGCAAATTATGAGCATGGTATTACATTTGTATGGAAATTCATCCGTCGCCGGCTCCTTAATGCCAGGATAACCAATTGGCATGTCAGTGATGAACCATCTATGTCTGATCATCGACTTATTAAATTCGCACTGAGTACATCCAACATTTGCGAAACCATCACTTTTAGGGATGCGAAAGCCACGGACTGGGACTTGTACAGATGAAAGCTCCAGGAGAGACTCCAAGACTTCCCTAAAACCATACGCTCCCCTGAAACATTGGATTATGCTGTTGCTCCATGTCCAAATCCATGGAGTTTCTTGCACGTTCTTCTCCATAGAGACCTACTCTTTGGAACGTGCAATTTAGCTTCACTTTTCTTGGACTGACCGACATTTGACTATTCAAAAGTGCCTGTAAATGGTCTATTTGAAATAAATGTTTTGATTTGATTTGATTTGATTTGCTCAAGTTACTGAATCCATTACAGCCTCTTACGAAGAGAGCTGCCCTTTAAGAACTGTGAGGGATAGAAAAGTGACATGGTAAAACCAAACGCTCGATGTTTTAAGGGAAGAATCACGTAGGTTGTTTACTAAGACTAAATCGATTGATGACTGGGATCGGTATCGGAAAGCTTTAACTACCTTTAACAAGGAAATACGAAAGGCGAAAAGACTTTCATGGAGGAAGTTCTGCGAGTAGATTACTAAAGTCCCTCAAAGAGCCAGAATTCACAAAGTCTTATCCAAATCACCTACAAATCAACTGGAATTCTTAAAGAAACCAGACGGTGCCTTCACTGTATCAGCGGAAGAAACCCTGAAACTTCTGGTGTCTATACATTTCCCTGGCTCGGTGATGGCACTAGACATCATCGTACAAAATACTCCTCATATCCGCCGCTCTAGGCCTTCAAATGAAGACTGGAGAAGAGCGGCAGTATTTTAGACCGAACAAGGTAGAATGGGCTATATACAGGGTGTCCCGTAAATAATGGTCCAAACGTAACGGGTAGGTAGCTTATTTGATTTCCAACAACTAATTTGAGTAGTTAAAAAAAACCGTTATGATAACCAAGATATTTTTTTTTTCGAATTTTACTATTTCCTCTACCAGAATTTAGTTTTTTGAATGCTGTCGCTGCAAATAATAACATTTTTGCTATAATTTTTGTGTAACATTTCTGAATAGCTTACTAATGTTATAAGATACCATATTTTTTAGTAACATTTTATGTGCAAATGTGTTTAATGTACAAGTTTTTAAAATCATGGTGGTCGTCAGTGTTATACAATTTTTTTACAGGAGAATTTTTAAAAATTTGGTTCTTTCATCGTAAAGAAAAATCTTTTCAATTCAAGATTTTTTTTCTAAGGTACATAAAATGTTACTAAAAAATATGGTATCTTATAACATTAGTAAGCTATTCAGAAATGTTACACAAAAATTATAGCCAAAAACGTTATTATTTGCAGCGACAGCATTAAAAAAACTAAATTCTGGTATGGAAAATGGTAAAATTTGAAAAAAAAAATATCTTGGTTATCATAACGGTTTTTTGTTTTAATTATTCAAATTAGTTGTTGGAAATCAGATAAGCAACCTACCCGTTACGTTTGGACCATTATTTACGGGACACCCTGTATAGACTCTCATTCAAGCCGATTAAATCTGCAAGTGATGATGATATCTTATTTTATTTTTATTTTATTTTATTTGGGTGGCCTACAGCTGACGATACAAGATAAACGTTAAAATAGATCACGATTAGCCATTTACAAGCCTCCACATATAGTATAAAAGTATTGTGGAAACTTACAGTTAGGAAGTAATTAAGATATACAAAGTTTGGTAGCAAGATAATAACAGAAGACAATAACGTAATACAATTACAAAAAATTGCTTTTGGACATAACAATATTTATGGAATATGCTAAGCTGCTTGTAAAGAGATCAACTGAGGTGTGTTCTTTGACTAAATTGTTAAACGCTTTTGCTGCGCAAATCAAGTAAGAGTTACTACGGTAGACTGTGCGTAAATGAGGAGCGTGAAGAAGATTTCTAATCCGACGGTGCCGCGGGGGGACATTCAGGGATAGCTTTGACAATAATTCAGGGCAATCTTGATAGATTAGAGCGTACCATTTTGATTAGAAAGCGAATATCATATATATTTTTGCGAGTTACAAGGGGCAGCAAGTGGAGTCGAGTGCATCTTTCATTGTAACTCATATAAGGGATTTTGAACTTGTTCCCCAAGTACCTCGTGAATCTCCGTTGTATTCGTTCCAACCGGTCGGATTGAACAGCATAATTTGGGTTCCAAATTTGACTACCGTATTCAAGGTGACTGCGGACGTAAGTACAGTAAAGAATATTTAGGGTTTTCATATTTTTAAACAAACTGGAATTACGGATAAAGAACCCCAGGGCTTTGGCAGCTTTTTTGGCGATATGATCATAATGACATTCGTAGGAGAGCTTATTGTTGATAAGAATACCGAGATCTCTGGTAGCGTTAGTTCGCGATAACGGCTGATTCTCGATCGAGTAGTATCTTCCCAGCTTTCCTGTAGCAAGGAAAGACTATACTCATCCCTATTTTAATCAAAATCTTCAGAGCAAGCTTTGCCTGGGAATATATACCAGAGAAATGGACTATGGTTAAAGTCTGTTTTATCCCAAAGGCTGGTAAGAAGGACTACTCCCAACCAAAGTCCTTCAGACCAATAAACCTTACCTCCTTCCTACTCAATAGTATGAAAAAGGTTATTGATAAATGCATCAGGGATGGACCATTAAGGAATAACCCTCTGCATCCGAAGCAACATGCTTACCAAAAAGGAAAATCTACAGAAACTGCTCTGTTAGAACTATCAGACAAGATCGAAAGGGCTTTGGAAGATAAACAGACAGCCCTATGTGCTTTCCCTGATATTGAAGGAGCTTTCGACAACGTCACCATAGAAGCCCTTTCTAAGGGAATAAAGGCGAAAGGAATTGACGAAACAACTACTCGTTGAATCAAATTCATGCTCCTCAACAGAACTATCAGTGTAACCTTACACGGAACTACAAAGAGCTTCAAAACAACTAAACAAGTTCGACCTATGCTAGTAAACGATGTACGACAGGAAATACTGTCTCTGTCTAACACCAGGTCAGAGGGTTTAAAATCATAAAAGCTTGTTGTAACGAACTAACTAGTATTCTCACTCATTTAATAAATATGTCTTTTTCCCATGGAACCTTTCCTGACAAATTAAAACTTTCCATAATTAAGCCTTTATTCAAGAAAGGAGACAAATGTGACATCAATAATTACCGACCTATTACTTTGATACCCATCTTGTCTAAAATTTATAAAACATGTATGTATAAAAGATTAATTAATTCTGTAGTAAATTTAAAATTATTAGTGACAAGCAGTTTGGATTCCAAAAGAACAAATCCACATCATTAGCTATTTATTCTCTAATGCAAGCAATATTTTCAAATATTAATAATAATTTTCTGACTACCAGTCTTGATCTTTCGATAGATTCATGCATTCGATCTAGTTTCTCACGACATTCTGCTATAAAAAGTAGAAGCTAATGGGATTAGAGGACCGGCACTCCAGTGGTTATTGCCCTATTTAAGTGATAGAAAGCAATGTGTCATTATCAATAAAAAAAAAATGTAAATAATGACATAATATCCTACTCATCAGAATATAGGCATAATAAATATGGCGTTCCGCAAGGAAGCGTCCTGGGCCCAATATTATTCCTCATTTATATAAATGACATCATAGAAATAACTTACCACAAATGCATATTATTTGCCGATGAATATCTATTATAGTGACATCTGATAAAAAATATAATACAATTTTGAATTACGAGCTTGACATTAATAATACAATTGACAAATTACTGCATTAGCTTGACATTAACCATTTAAGAATAAATTTAGACAAATCAGTTTACATTCAATTCAACCAATCAAATAATCATAATAATGACATCAAACTCAATATTGATAAAATCAAACAAGTAACGCATACAAGATTTTTGGGTGTAGTTATAGATAAAGATATTAACATATATTGTAGTTAGTTTATATTATGCGTATAGCATATTTAATGAGGTATCTTTTATAATAAAGGCAGTATATTACCAGCAAGCACTCGTTTCACTCGTCTTCCAATACACCACCTTACATGGCGACCGTGACAGTAACAGGAGAACCTGTAAGCCTGCGCGTGTAAGCATCCGTATATGGACTGAATTATATTGGGGCCAATATAAATGACAGAGTATACTTTGGGCAATATAGAATATTCCGTTGTAAAGCGTGATACATATTCGACGTGTAAAATTTTGTTAAACTTTCATCAGATTGAAAATGGGTGGTTCAAATTCTAGGGAAGAGGTGGTGATAGCACAAACTGCTGGAGTCGGCACGAATCATATCCGCGCGCAACAGATGCATGAGACTACCAACACGATTCTCGTCGTTACTTGTACAATTCTGGCGATTGGTATGATACTGATTTTTTATAAATTGTACAAACGATGCCATGCTAAACAAATTGAGCGAAAATTGGACCAGATGACCTTGAGAAGGTACTCCAGTCTGCTTAAGAGAGCCCAAGCCCAGATGGCTCCTCAGCAACCACAGTCAACTAAGCCAGAGCTCATCGTGTAACATCGTCAGGAGCTGAAGATGCGTATTATATCCACGAGTGTATAGTGCGTGTGTTAAAAGTGCCGCGAAAATATTGGTCTCTTTATTTATCTAAGCAGAGTGCGCATTCACGCGTGTTTTTTTTTTTCTCTCCTACTTTGTTTCCTTCCCCTATTAGTATAAGTAAGTGACCGGAAAGAAATGTAAGTAGAATATAGTTTAATGCATAAAGTATACTGTGTAGTTAGTATGACTCTCTATGAATTTTAATCATTTTAAGTATTCTTCAAGTGAAGATAATCAATACTTGTATTTTCCACGTACCAGTTATTTTAATATATTAATAAAAAAATGTATCGATATGTTATGGCAGAAGTACTAGCTCTTTTACTAGATGATTTAAAAGCAATAAGAGATTATTTGATAAAAATCGGTCCAATTTGCAGAGTAGGTAAAATATTAATTACAAATAGAGAGATTGCACAAAGTTTATTAGCTAAATATAATAAGTATTTATAACATGTAGGTGAGTCCAAGTTAGCTAAACTATTAACACAGGAGACAGCATTAATTAACAAAATTTGTGAACAATTTAATAACTTGTATTCAGAAGTACTTTTATTGTGTACCGAGAAAGTTAAGGAGGGAGAACCCTCTCATAGTAAAATGGCAGAGGAAACTTTTAATTTAAAAATTGCATTGAGCCTTCTGCCTGCTATGACAGATAATGATAACAATACTAAAAAATTAATTGAAAGCATAGAGTAATAGGAATCTATATTAAGTAACGACAGATGTAAACAAAAATTAATACAATTTGTTTTAAAAAATAGATTATCACAGCAAGCAAAGTTAAAGATGTTGCAAAGATATGCCAGTGTTAAGGAGCTTATAGGAGATATGCGAAAACTATTACTGCCACAACAGAGTTTCACTGCGTTACAGATAAGATTGCAGCAATGCCGCCAGAATGATAAAACAGTGTCTGACTTTGGCAAAGAAATATCAGAAATATTTGTGGAATTGATGATTTCGCAGGCCAGTGGAAATTCAGATAATTATAATGTTTTAAGACCCTTAAACGAAAAAAACAACGATAAAAAGATTCACTGACGGCCAACGAGATCGTCGTTTAAACACGATCGTGGGTGCTCGTAATTTTTCTACTTTGACAGAAGCCATACAGGCGGCAGTAGACGAAGAGATGTCTTCGAGTAGTACCGAGGAATTTGTGGGTATGTACCAACAATCTTATTATTCGTCTAGGAGAGGTCGTCGAGGATATAGAACTCAACAGAACTCTGGTCCTAGAGGATTCATGCAAAACGCATATGCCCATCAACAGGCGCAGGGACCGCTTCCTCCACATGCAAGCCAACAGCGAGATCAGCAGTCACAGGTACTGTCATCAATTACCATGGTAATTATTATGTTAATAATCGTTTCCGTGCTAGGGGTAGGCAGAACAGAACTCGTTGCTTTAGATCACAGAATAACGTAAATATCTTGTCAACCAATCAAGAGTTACTAACCGCGAACCAAGTGGAAAATAATTGTGACGTAATACCAGATGAACCAAATGCAGAATCGCTTAGTCATCTTTTTCGTGCCTAACGTAATCTTCTCGTGCAATAACTTAACCTCTCGAATGCCGTAATTAGAGACACAATTAAAAATCCATTGTGTCTCGCGTAGATCTGCGTTCCGTTAGTCAACGGGTTAAACAAAGTTTCATTTAAAGTCGGGCAACATAAACATTACTGGCTAATTGACACCGGCGCATCAGTGTCTGGAATTAATTACGAGTATTTGAAAAATTTACAAATACCATACCATATAGAGAACGTTATTGTTAAAGGTATCTGTGGAGATGTATTCTCAGAAGGTTATGTGTATCTTAGCCTTAATCATAACGAACACGATTTTATGCATAAATTTCTTGAATTTAAAAACTTACCATGTAAAAGCAGCGGTATATTAGGACATGATTTTTTTAAGACTTACAAAGCTAAATTAAACTTTGAGTCTAGTACGTTACAATTGCTAACAAATAAATCGAACTGGGTTACATTGAATTTTGACTGTTTCGGACCAAATAATACTATTAATTGTTATACGAGTATAATAGCACCGGCGCGATGTGAATCAATACATTATATCGAGACAGGTATTAATTATACAAGAAGAATGTGTTATTTCAAGTCAAGAGTTATGCGAAGGTGTTTTCCTAGCCAGTAGCGTGACTAGGCCGAAAAATGGAAAAATACCAATATTCATCTTGAATACCAGAGAAAATGAGGTAGTAATAAATAACTTCGAGATCGGTAGTAGCACTCTCAAGGATTACTTTATTTGACAATTTCAGAAACCAATGGTTAATGCTGATAGAGTAAAAACTACCTATGTTTTCCTTGTTAAACGGATTACATTCCGAGGAGCAACAATCAATTAAAAGCACTTGCGCTAAATACCAGGATATATTTCATCGACAAGGTGACAAATTATCTACAACGCCAATATAATATGAACAAAATATAGATTTAAAACCGCATACTAGCCCAATATATTAGTGCCAAAAAAAATCGATAATTCAGGCAAACAAAAATGGCGCGTAGTCATAGACTATCGTAAGTTAAATAACCAAGTGCAAGACGACAAATTTCAGATTCTTTAGCTAGGGCAATTTATTTTGCGCATTTGGATTTATTTCAAGGATTTTTCCAAATTGGACTTAATAAACAAAGCCGGCCTTGGACAGCTTTTACAACAGGGAAAAGGCTCAAGTCTAGTCCTAGTAACTTCAGTAGAATGATGACTATAGCAATGTCCGGGCTTAATTACGAAAAATGCCTGATTTACCAAGACGATCTGGTCGTAATAGGTCGAAATTAAGACTCGCATAATCGGAATTTAATGGATGTTTTCAGCAGATTACGTAAGGTCAACCGAAAGTTAAATCCTGCTAAATGCAATTTTTTGCAAAAAAAAAATGCTTTATTTAGGACACATAGTTTCTGGAGCTGGAATTTTACCAGTCCCAGAAGAGGTTAGGGTTTTAAAACACTACCCAACGCCCCAAAATACTGATGAAACAAAACGTTTTGTAGCTTTTGCCAATTATTATCGAAAATTTATAAAAAAAATTGCTGAATTAGCATTACCCTTAAATAAATTATGTCCCAAGAATGCCCAATTTGTATTGACAAGAGACTGCGAGCATTCTTTTGAAACATTAAAATTAGCCTTAATGAACCCACCTGTATTATAATATCCTGACTTATCAGAAAGTAATGAATTTATACTACAAACCGACGCGTCAGGGAAAGCCATAGGTTCGGTATTGTGTAATAAAGATGGAAAAGCTGTAGCATATGCTTGTCGAAGTTTAAATAAGGCGGAGGTAAACTATTCCACTATTGAAAAAGAACTCCTGGCAATAGTGTGGAGTATAAAACATTTCAGACCATATTTATATGGAAAACGTTTCAGGATACAAACCGACCATAGACCGTTAGTTTATCTATTTTCAATGCGAGACTCATCAAGTAGGTTGCTAAAATTTAGGTTACAATAAGAAGAATATAATTTTAGTATAGAGTATATTAAAGGCTCATGACAACTACGCATTAGAATTAAAGTATACATTGCAGCGAGCGCAAAAAGATGCTCACAATAATTTAACTAAAAAGGAAAATTAAATATGATACTTTAGTAAACCCTGCGGTATTATAAGAAGGGTGATTTATTGTTGTTAAGAAATCCTTCAGAGAACAGAATGAATTCAATATTTTTGGGACCCTATCCAGTTTTAAATGATTTGGATTGTAATGTAAAAATTTTGAAAAATGGAAAGGAAGATATTGTGCATAAAAACCGCACCAAATTATACAAGAATGCTGTATAAATAAGAAAAATTCAATAACAAGGATATTTAAAGCAATTATTAACTTAACAATAATGTACCTTTGAAATATCTATAATCATGTCTTGTATTCGGAGGTGTTTATGTAAACATATACTTAGTTGTAACATTTATAAAGACCATGTACTTACGTAAACAACAAAAAAAAAACCACTGCGACCTAACTATTATTATTTAGCCGTAAGTTTTTTTTTCTTGTAAAGGAAAGGTGAGGTGTAGTTAGTTTATATTATGCTTATAACATATTTAATGAGGTATCTTTTATAATAAAAGCAGTGTATTACCAGCAAGCAGTCGTTTCACTCGTCTCCCAACACACCACCTTACAATCTGATGATGGAATCTTGGCTGAATTGAGGTAACTCCTCAAATATTATAGGCAACTATATAGTCATTTTGATATTTTCATCAAGAAATTAAGCATTTACAGTCAAAAAGTGACATTTGATGAGGTGGAACTGGTGAAGAAGACCAGAAATTGCCAACGGAACTTCATACTCAAACAAATATCACAATGAACATAGTTCAGCGACTATGACAATACAAATGGTATCATCGAAGTGACCTGATGATAGTGATGGAGCTGGAGGATAGGCACCGGAACTCCGTAACTAATCAATCAATTCTAGCAGTGTTTGGGCTTATTAGAATTGTCATGAGATGCACTTTGGCTATATAATACTATTGAACTGATCTGATGATGATGATAATGATGGAGCTGGAAGATAGGTACCGGAACTCCGTATTTAATCAATGTATCCTACCAGTGTTTGGACTTATTAGAAATGTCATGAGATGCACTTTGGCTATAAGGTACTATTGAAGTGATCTGATGATGGAGCCGGAAGGTGGAAGGAGACACGGAAACTTCATAAGAAACTGATGTATTCTAGCAGGGTTTGAGTTAATTGGGATTGTCATGAGAAAAAGGTACTCTGGTTGTAAGTGTATTGCAACTAAAAAGTGTGAAATAAAAAACTTATTATAAAAAAAAATAACCGACTTCACTAAAAAAAAATTAAACCATCAAAATAATTTTAATTTTGGAAGTCGGTGTTAAATAAGGAACAAACAATAACGAAAAACACTGACTACAAACATTCCCCCCCTCCCTGCACCACCTTAGAGAGAGAGAGAAGTCATTGGATGATTTGCCACGTTAAAAAGAATAACATCTGCTATTGCTAAGAGCAATTATACTTGGTGGAAATTCTTTTAAAAACTCAAAAATTTGTGTACCGGTAAAAGTCAGTAAAAGTCTGTCACGCTTGACACGCTCAACCCAGAGCGGGAGAAGTCATGAATGACTGAATATAGGATGACATTCCACTTCAAAAAATAAGCCCTTTTAAACCTTACGCGAATAGGTAATGGACGATCCCAAAGCGTACAGGCATACTTTGGTTTAGCATCGTTAATTTGTGCATAAAGATAAAAAAAATCCTTGCACCAAGAGGGTCTCTCATCAACCACATGGCCTATGATTTTCTGATTCCGGGTTGAAGGACAAACATAACTTTGTAGTTCGAAAAAGCTCAGCGTTCTAAACATATACCTACGTTATACAATAACTGGTATTATTCTCTGAGAAAGAGAAGGAGTTAGGGCCTGTCCGCACAGCGGTATTTCACCGCGCGGTTTTTTTTTATTATTCTGTAACACATTGAATCTTATGGAAGTTTCCGCACAGGCGATAAAACAAACGCGCGATAAAAAATTCTGTGATTTCTTGCGGATTTGACACGGTGTAGTGTGGAAATCAATCCACGCGAATATTTTCAACGCGGTGAAATACCGCTGTGCGGACAGGCCCTTATATATTAAATAACATACAATGAAACTGTGCGAGAACGGACATTCCACCGTTCCCAGGGCTTCGCAACCAAACTGATGTTTTTCTCAAGGATTGCTATTCTAGATGGCAAGAAAATATTTGTGCTTATAAAATTGTGACTAGGTAGTTTTAAAATAGAAGATTTTTTTCCTGAAACCTTATGATCAGAATTTTATATTCTTTAAATTTAATACCGATACTAAAAGCCGACAAATATTGCAGAATATGTAGTTATACTGATAACTTATTGAAAGTAAATTGATAATAGTTCTGTTAAGCTGTGATAATTTATCCGTCTGACTTAGAATTAAAAAACAAACTTTGACTTACCCCAGGAAAAAGAATGTACCAGCCCAACGAATAGTAATAATATCAACGTAAAAACACGCGTGCAATGCATTTTCTTCTTCAGGCAAAGTTGTTCCAGCAGATGAGACGTCTACTCCCGGTCACAGCACGGAGAATATTAAAGCAAAGTGTTGGTTAGTGCCTTGTAGTCATTTCCGTCACGTCGCGGGTAAAACCTATAAAAAAATGTGGGCAAAATAAAGATAAAACATTTTATCTTTATTTTATTCCGAACACTCATATGCTTATCACTTGTTTCCGTCAAAAATAAAATTTACTGTATTTTTTTCGCTATTTGTTTTATCGTGTACCTACTTCCTGTGTTACTTCCTTAGTTTGCAAATTTGATTAAAACAATTTAAACATAATTTATTATTAATATAGTAATAAACTAAGTTAACTAAGTAAGTGGGTTCTATTGCACGACATGGTCTGGCCGTATGCTAAGTTTCATCCAAATCTTTTCTGTCATGAAGACGTCAAGAGGCCGCACTTGCGTCAATGTAAATGAACAAACATACTCTCATTCGCACTATAAGTCTTAAAGTTTGTTACGCTGACATTTCGTATATACATTGTGAGAGTACAGAAATCGCGGGAGAGTATTAAATCAAAGGTTACTTAAAAAATCCTTCTTAAAATAAGCGTTACGGAAATAAACATAAGGTTCCATGAATGCCGAAAAAAAATCTATTTTCTAGAAATGTACATTGATGAAAGCGAAGCCGTGAGCAAAAGACTGATACAGTACCGTCATGAGCCTCTTAGATATAAAACTCCAAGGTAATACTGATCAAACCCTCTAAGAGTAATAAGTACAATAATAAAAAAGATTCAAAATAACTTTTCGGTACCACCAGTTTTATACCTATATACGATAGAATTATCACACTAACGTTAGGGGCAGCTCACACCGAGACGCAATGCGACGCGACGGTGTCGTGGAAGAGGTCAGTTATTTTGCACTGCATAGCGCGGGGTAAAACGCATCATAGGTAACGGTGTAAGGTGCAATGTGAAGCAGCAGGTGAATAAAACAAACAAAAAAATATAAGTACAAAAATCACTGCTACCGTCACCGCTGAAGATTTCTTTTATCTGGATGCCGCGTCAGGTCATGCTTTCCATAAAAAAAAGCATTGTTATTGGAAGTGAACCAACTTGTGAAGATTAAACTCCGAGGGATGAGAGGAAATGGTTCTCACTCAACTTGCAAGATCTGGCCTGAACAAACTAACATACATACTACGCAAATAAATTTAAAACTTGCAAAATGTATGGCACTGCAGGGTGCGATTTTTTCTGTTGTAGAATTCTCATAGAAATGTGTACCTTTTAGAGTAGTAAATAAAGTTCTATTCCATATGGCTATCTTAAAAAGCGCGCAGCTTCATACGGCGTCGCGTCTCGGTGTGGGCCAACCCTAATAATACGATAATTGTACGGAAACTGAAATCCGATAAAATGGCTCCAACAAATTCAGTCTGAGATAAGAGTGTTATTTGGGATTTTGTAGCTATTCTGGTATAAAAACAAGATTTTAAGGTTCGAACCCTTTTGGTGGGAAAATCATCAATGACAGCCCCGCTCTTGGGTGGAGCGGGAGATAGTGTCAGACTCTTACTGACTAAAAATCCACCCCGTTCCTTGAAGCCTTCATACCGGGGCTCGAGCGGTCTTTCGAAACTAAACCTTTTTTTTCCGATGGGAAAAATCATCCAATGACAACCCCCGCTCTTGGGCGGAGCGGGAGATAGTGTCAGACTCTTACTGACTAAAAAACCCATCCCGTTCCTTCAAGCCTTCATACCAGGGCTCGAGCGCCCTTTCGGATAACCCTGGCCCCAGTAGGCTTCGACCCGGCTGTGCCCCTGCTGTTGCTGACAACTCCTTGAGGCGCGCGGGAACAGTGCGCGCCGTCGACGACTTGGGCTTGGTCCGGACAGTTACCGGACGGCCGGACAGCGAGCTACCCATTGCTCACTGTCCGCAAGCCCGCGCCTACGGTGGCCGGAAATCGGGATCAGAATCCCGGCGGCGGCGGCGAGGACACCGTTGCCTGATGCGATCGGCCTCCTCCTTTGCGAGCATTACTGCTTCGCAGAAGTCGGTGACCGCCTGCCACTCCTCCTCGCTCCGGACCATGGCCTCAACCAAGGCCCGGTCTAAACTAACCCTGGCCCTGGTAAGGTTCGAACCTTGAGCACGCCACAATTACGGCGGTATATTTCTTTTAGGAGTGGTTGTAAAGACGCTAAGGCATCTACACTTTCCGCCTGACACACATATAGTTAGTGATAGCGTGACGAGTGACAGGACAGAATGGAAGAAAAAAACGTGTTGCGCCGACCCCAAATAAAACGGGACTAGGGCAGGAAGATGATGACACATATTCACCTTTCATAGGTGTTTCACGAAGTATGTGTTTTGGATTCGTAGAGAAGAAACGTCCAGGTATCAATATTATGCTAATCACTCAAAAGACACGGTGGACCATGCGGAGGAAGTCTGCCTTACTTGGGTGGAGGGCTGGGTGTCTTCGTGGAGGTGATTGTTGGCGGCGATCTCTAGCGCCTGGTCTTGGTGTAGGCGGCTGATAGTGGTGGTGGTGGTGGTAAGGAGCGAGAAGGATAGGAAGCAGTCAGTACCTGCGAAGTAATAATGCAAGCGAAGGTGGTGGCGGAGATCATGAAGGAGAGGAAATCCTTATGCCTCAGCTGTCATAGATATAAAATAAGCGGCAGACCACACAATAAAGCCATATTTCATAAAGGTTTCTTAGGAATGGCTCCACGGGTATACAACAAACTGCCTAAATTTTTGCTAGAATGTGACGATCTTAACGTATTTAAAAAGCAATTGCACAATTTACTGCTAAATAAGAGTTATTACACAGTGAATGAGTACCTGTTAGACAGGAATTTATGTGTACAATAATGACAAGGGTTACTTCTTTCTAAGTCCGACTTACTTTACTTAATCTACTTATTGTATTTATTTTGAGTTTGTTTTTATTTTGTATTGACATTATTTGTTTGACTATATTAATTTTATTTTGTTTTTTTGTTGACATTATTATGAGTAGGTATTAATCTCTGACATATATTAAGTATCCATAATGTTTAATTTATTACAATTTATTACAATTTTGCATGCCTAATTTGGTAAAACACAGTTTGCTGAGCATTCACATGACATCCAGAAATGTATAATTGATTGTACTGTGTTCTGCAATAAAGATTTTGACTTTGACTTGACTTTGTCGTCGCGGGTCGTATGGACAAAACGAGCAAAATGAACCGGGCCCAATTGGGCCACCGCTTGCTAGGGCTGCGGGATTGTTCCAAAGAGTTAGTTACTAGAGCCCTGGAGCGCGAAGGACAACTGGAGGGACACAGGTCGGTTGTAGTCAGTAGAAGTCTGCCACACACAAGCCATACATAAGTTTGTTGTATGTCCGTTTGTCACAGCCTCCGAATTTATTGGACGGATTGGGTTCAAATTATATACACTAGCTGTGCCCGCGACTTCGTTCGCGTGGACTACAGGAATTTGAATTCATTTTTTCTAAAATAAAAGTAGCCTAAGTTACTCCTTATTACATCAGCTACCTGCCAATAAAAGTCCCGTCAAAATCGGTCCAGCCATTTTAGAGGGTGTTCTATGCCGAATCGAATGCCAAATAGTCAAACATCAATTAGTCGAACACCTAAATACTCGATCGTTCATAATATCGAATGGTTAATAAATCGAACACTCAATACGTCGAGTGTTCAAAATATCGAATGTTTGATCGAGCGGCCAATGCATCACACATTCACCCGGAGGACATGGTGGAGCATATGGTGCTTTTGTACGTGCGTGACTTGGCCGCGGCTGTACGTGTGAGGGACCAGGCTTCCTCACGCCCCAGCCGACGGCACACGTAGAAAACTACGCGCCGTTAACGGGGGGCTTGAGAAAGCCCGTTCCCTAACACGCACAGCCGCGGCCTGTACCAGGGATCGGCGCAAGAGGTTGTTGCCGGCGATCACCCTCACGAGGACATGGCGGTGCTCCATTCAAGCGGAGCACACCTCCATCGTATGCTCCACCATGTCAAATATTCGATATTTTGAATTCTCGTGTTCGATTTAAAGTGTTCGATTAATTGATGTTCGACTATTTGGCATTCGATTCGACATAGTACACCCCATGTCAGAGATTAGCCGGAAAAAACAGACAGACATACAAAAATTGAAAAAATTGTTATTTTGGTGTATGTACCGTATTTAGATTCATATGCATTTAGTAAAAAGCGGTTATTTCAGTATTACAAACAGATACTCCAATTTTATTTATATGTTTGTATAGATGCACGCGACTGCGTTCGTGATTTTGAATTCATTTTTTCTAAAATAAAAGTAGCCTAAGTTACTCCTTATTACATCAGCTACCTGACAAAAAAGTCCCGTCAAAATCGGTCCAGCCATTTCAGAGATTAACCGGAACAAACAGACAGACAAAAATTGTAAAAAAATATGTTGGTGTATGTACCGTATATCCTACTAATATTATACTCGTAAATATGAAAGTTTATATGTATGGATGTATGGATGTTTGTTACTCTTTCACGCAAAAACTACTGAACGGATTTCGATGAAACTTGGTACACGGCTAGACCATGTCCTAGAATAACGCATAGGATACTTTTTATCCTGGGATAAACACCAAACTCGGACACCAAAGGAGATGTAACACAAATTTTAATATAACGTAGAAAAGAGTCAGTAGACGTAGAGTCGGCGAGGTCAAAAAAAATGTTTAAGTTCTTATATAACTAGATATGTAGACTTCCTAATGAGTAGGGTAATCTGCAGACTAATGGCCAAGCATACCGTATGATTGGCCATTAGTCTGCAGATTACAAAACCGATTCTTTGTTCGACTATAACACGTGAATTGCAATTATGAAATTTAAATTTCTAATAAATCTAAAGTTTGGTACCCCGACAAGGATAGGTTAGCTTTCGTGGTTTTTTTTTTTTATAACCACCTAGAAATACATGAAATGGAGATATTTGCTACTTTTAGTGAAATTTCACACTTGTGAACATATAAAAATCAAACATGAGAATTTTACGTGAAGTTATGTCATTATTTTGGGAGATTTAAAGCTTCTGTAAAACAATACGGGCCAAGGAATCAAAGGAAAGGCGATTTCATTTTAAAGATATTGCCTAAAATATACGTAAAAATGAGCTTGGACAATTTACGTGAAGGAAGTAATGATTTTATGTACCTTGATTACCTGATACCTGAAAATTGGTCGTCTAAGCAAGCTAGAAGGTAGGCATGCGTTCTTAGTACATACTAACAGTACTCAAGCGTCCACATTTCGTTCGTCAGAAAAAACGTGACGTCTGGCGGCCCTGGGATCTTATTCTAATACAGTAAACATCAACACATGACCGGTGAGTTTATAAGAATTTCGTGTTTACAAAACAGTTTTCAGATATTTTACTATACTTGTGCTATGAGACTTTGCTTCATGCCAAATTTCAGGATTCTAGGTCAACGGGTAGTACTCTATGAATTTAGATTCCTTTGCGAGTGTCAAAATACACGTTTTTTGCGACATAAGCGGCCGTATCTTTTTTTTCTCGATATTTAGAAATTTGATTTTTTTAAGGACTGCAGATGTGAGTATATGGTTTTAATTTCAACTCGATACCTCCACGCTCTCTTGAGACCAAAGATCTTAAAAGACAGATAGACTGACAGACAGACAGACCGACGGACAACAAAGCCACTATAAGGGTTCCGTTTTTTCCTTTTGAGGTACGGAACCCTAAAAACTCTAAAAAGTACAAATTAACTTTTCTTTCGGAAGTTGTTGTTTCTATCTATAGTATAGTTTCTAATAGTTTTGTCTCTTCGTTATTTACTAACTTCCGAAATAAATTTTATATTGCATCTTAAGTATTTTTTCATCAGTGAAATCGCGGTTGCATTTTTTTTTTGTAAATAAAAAAAAATATTCTACAGCTAAAAAGTACCCCTCAGTCAAACTTAAAGTGTGCAAGTTCCATATTAAGGTACTTATAGAATTCAATCATTAAAACATTGCATGAAAATTCCAAGAATCCAAGGCACGGCTAGGATACATTGTTTTATTACGCAGTTTTTGTGCTCACCTTCCATCATCAGATTAGCTCGGTACCTTATACGGTACCATAGCTATAGCCAGAGTACATCTCATAACAATTCTAATAATCCCAAACACGGTTAGATTACACTGACAGAGTGCCGGTGCCTACCTTCCGGCTTCATCATCGGATCAGTTTGATATATCCCCTTCCCTTTTTTTCTTCAGTCAGTCATCGACTACATGTCATTTATGAACAAAGCAATTTTACTTGTTACGACAGTTCTTATGTGAACCCATGAAGAGTTCTGTTCCATATCTTCAAAGTTCATCGTCAGATCACAACAATATTTCTATGGGACCAACTCGAAAGCATAACATTTCAATAAGAAAAAGAAAAATTCAAATCGGTCCACAATTTTAGTGACCGAGATATATCAGTGAGCCTTATAAAAATAGTATCTTCTCTTAATCATTATACGTACAGCTAAGGAGTGAAATTCCCTGCCAGAGTCTGTGTTTCCTGATAGCTACAACCTAGGGATCTTTAAGTCAAGAGTGAATAGATTGCCTCTAGGCAAGCGTGTTCCATCGTCGGCCACATCATCGCTTACCATCAGGTGAGATAGTGGTCAAACGCGAGCCTATCCATTACAAAAAAAAAAATACATTCAGCCGAACATAAAGAAGGAGGTTCTATTAGAACCTCTTTCTTTTTGAAGTTGGTTAAAACCAATTCCGGCCAGATGTTCACGGTACTATACGCTTCAATAAATAAGTTCATTTAAAATTCACAATCAAAGTATTGCCACGTTCGATTCGTTTGTGTGCTACGCCGTAGCAGCTCGTAGCGGCTCGTAGCGACTCGTAGCTCTACGAGACTACGACACATTATAGAACTACTTGTACAGAAAACATTCAAGTAAATAAAACAGTTTATTAATATAACATAACATCACGCCTTCATTGCCGGCAAGAGCAAGCAGAGTTGTATAACTGTGTTGTCGTAGTGTGTCGTAGTGCGATTCTGCCGTCCGAGGCGCCTCGGCGGCCACGACGACTATATCCATGTGGAAGATGATTTATCCATTCTGCAACATTTGTTGGTTCTTTGTTACTATCGTTGCTTTTCATGTCCGTTGCTTTACACAAGTTTGACCAAAGATAAAGTAAGTACGGAATGTAAATAGTAATGTAACGACACTACAGCCATGGCAAGAAATACCGGCTCCTGGCAGTTCCTACGTGTGGCACAGTCGCGCACTCCACATCACGCATACCTCGGACACTGTCTGCGCTTAATGCTCTCCTAGACAAGCACACAGATTTGGATCTGTCTGCGGTAGAATGGAAGACAATACTGTCAGGATGTATGAGATGAATATATGACTGAGTATTATCTTTATTAAATAGGTAAGAAAAGTCCTGCACGAAATATGTCTCTTATTAATTGTAATTTAAATAATTGTTTTATATTTTATTGTTCTATTTTCTAAGTACATGTTGTTTAAAAAGTTGTTTGAATTAAATGAATAAATAAATAGATAGGTACCAAAATAACGTTCACAATTACCTCTTTTATTATGTGAATAGACAGAAATAAAGGAAAAAGTAAAATATATACTCCGCCAGAAATAATGCACAAATAACAAATAATTGTAATCAATACTTACTAAACGATTTATATGAAAATGCTTCATCTAGACATCATAATTATAAAATCATAGCCAACTAACCACATTTTATTCTTCGTTAGGGTTCCGCACCTTAAGAGGAAGATCGGAAGCCTTAATTGTAGTGCCTAATGGCGTAAGGATTTATTTTTTTAAGTGTGGAAATCATCCAATGACTTCTCCCACTCTGAGCAGAGCTCGAGGGCGTATCAGAGTTTTACTGACTAAAACCACACCAGTGTCCTTCAGTTGCCCTTTGCTTTCTAGGACTACGTGTTTCCTTTTCAGAAATTTCCCGCGGTTCTAGCTAGCGGGCGTCGTCCCTGGTGGGCCCCTACGGTTTGCTGACATCTCTTTGAAAAGCGCGGGGATCACAACGCGCTGTTGGTGACTGGGCTCGGTCCGGTCAATTATCCGGACGGACGGACGGCTAGCTACCGATTGCTCGACGTCCGCACATCCGCCTTTACTGTGGCTGGTACTCGTGATCGTAACCTCGGCGTGGAGCGTGAGGAGGTTCGCTATGTCCTCCTATGTTAGTTAATAGATAAGTTAGTTCCTATCTCCTCCTATGTTTAATGCATGCCGTGGCAGCCTTGAATTAAGGCTACGCTATATAATGTAACAATGTTGAATCTTTAGCATATATAATGGTGTATGCTTATTTGGTTGTCCTTGAATAAATAAATAAATAAATATATAAATAAATAAATCTCACACGCGCGCCCTCCTCCTTTACTGCTTTACAGAAAGAGGCGACCGTCTGCCATTCCTCCTCGCTCCAGACCATAGCCTGACCCAGGGCCCAGCGCGAGAGGTAGCTGCCGCCGATTGCCTCCACCAGGACACAGCTGTGCTCTGCCCAAGCGGGGCACACCTCTACCGTATGCTCCACCGTGTCTTCCGGGCGATTCACACATGGACACCCCGGCGTTTCTTCCGCTTGATTCCGATGCAGGAACCTGCCGAACTTGGCATGTCCGGTGAGGACCTGCGTCATGCGGAAGGTAAAGACGGCGTGTTGCCGCTCTAGCCACTCCTCTAAGAGGAGACTTACCGCCGTGATGGTGGCGTGCCCAAATGGCGGTAGGGGTAAGAGCAGGTTTTCGAGTAAATGTATTGAAAAATATTTTGAACCGTCTTAATTATCCGCTGAACATAGGCTACGTGATGTCACAAAACTCGATATGGCGCCATCTAGTGTACAAAATGTAATGAGTTAAAAATCAAAATGGAGATAAATACACCGTAATTCATATCATTTGTAAAGGCTTCACGGGTACTTATTAAAAAATTTCGTCAAAATTCAATGTGGCGCCCTCCAGTGGACAAAAAGTTTGGTGTTGAAAAAATAAGATAAAAATGTGTTGTATCATTTGAAGGAGCTTCACTTGTACATACCAAAAATATGGCCAATATTCAATATGGCGCGTTCAAGCCGGAATCTGTTTTTCCTGATAGCTACAACTTAGGAGTCTTTAAGTCGAGAGTGAATAGGTTTCTTCTAGGCAAGCGTACTTCAACGTCGACCACATCATCGCTTACCGTCAGGTGAGATGGTGGTCAAACGCAAGCCTATCAATAATAATAAAAAAAGCAGATAAAACATATCGTGCGCAAGTAGAAATAATATAATTCTTATTTGACAATTTAGCTTTTACAAGTAAATAGTATAGAAGCACAGTGATTTAACACCAAAATTGTTTAAAAGTCAAAAACTAAAACCCGACTACGTCAAAAAAACGACGCTGAAAAAGTATAAAATATTTTCAGTATGCTGAAATAAACAAGGTAACTGGAAAAACAAGAACAGAACAAAAGACCAAGCCGTAGTCACACGTTATTAAAGTGTTTCGTTTGGTACCTACAACGTGTGACTTGGGCTTTTTCTTTTGTTCTGTTCTTGTTTTTCCAGTTACATTGTTATTTCAAACCAGTTCACTACATAGATCGCATACATCAGAATCAGTACAGCAGCTCATAAGAGATAATCAATCTTTTGAAGTCGGGAGGTCTCAACCTCAGGAAATGGAAAACAAATGTTCCTGTGTTATTACAACACATACCATCCGAAAACAATACTCAAGATAGTTTCAAATTCAAGCAATCAGAACAAATAAAAGACCTTGAGACTAATAATTTGGGAACCCAAAAAAAGACACTACAATTAGAAATGCAAAAAGAACAAACAAATACACAAATGACTAATAAAAGAACATTGTTATTAGATATCTCAAAATTATTTGACCCTTTGGGATGGCTATCACCACTGACAACAAAGCTTAAGAGGTAAAGCTTAAAAGCTTGTTACTTCCAGGGACTTAAAAACACCTTCATAAAGGTTACAGAATTATAAGTGTTACATGTTGAATTGGTAACAGAATCAAATATGTAACACTTATTTATGTGTTTTCAATGTGTTAACCCAAAACACTTACAAACATGTAACCCTAATATATCTGTAACAGATGTATAAGTGTTAACAGTGTTAATAAGTGTAACAAGTAAACGCAGCGTTGCCAAAGTTACAATTTACATAAAGCTATACTAAAACTGATTATTTCAGTTACACATATTAACACTTATTAACACATATAAAAGGTTACAGTTTGATTCGGTAACATTATTGTATCTGTTACATTTAAAAGTGTTTTTCTGTTAAAACTGTTTTAAAAAACAGTGTTAAAACACATTATTACGGTTACAGATTGAGTCCCCGGTTACTTTATCCAACGCAATCAAACGTGATGTTTGACGAAAAGGCAACGCGAAAAAAGAGTTATAATACCTGAAAATTCTGTTGGCATTCAGTAATTCCGTGATTTACTTGAATATTTTACAAAACTTGTTCCAGGAAATACGTGTTTTTTTTAAATACTTAAAAGTTTTTAAAAAACATTTTCATTATATAGATTCTTGATAAAATTGGCTAGGCTTGTATGTTGTACTTTTTTATTTTTTCAATTTTTGAGTAAATTATGAAGTGTCAAAGTTCATGCAAAATAGCAGATTTTCAGAGGTCTTAACTCCTCCTGCCGGAGGCTCTACGCGGGGATCGTTCGGTCCATGGCCCTCTACGGGGCGCCGGTGTGGGCACCGTCGCTGAAAACGCAACCGGCGGCCATACTGAACGCCTGCCAGAGGGTCATGGCAATAAGGATGGTGCGGGGATACTGCACGGTCTCCCGCGAAGCGGCGAGCCTTCTGGCTGGCCTACCACCGTGGGATCTAGAGGCAACAGTCCTTGCACACATGCACGATATGCGCGTGGAGATGCAACGCCGGGGTGAAAGTCCGCTGCCGCGACAGGTCACGGCATGGCGGACAGAGCTCCGGCGGGATCTCATGGTGAAATGGCGTCAACGACTATCGTAACCCAGTGCTGGGCACGCCACAATCATGGCGGTAAGTCCCCTCTTTGAGGCGTGGCTGGAAAGACCTCACGGCGTCCTTATCTTCCGCATGACGCAGGTACTCACCGGACATGGTGTTTCCTGCACTCGATTCATGCGGAAGTGACGCCCGGGTGTCGCCACTGTGAGGAACGCCCGGAGGACACGGTGGAGCACACAGTCGAGGTGTGCCCTGCTTGGGCGGAGCATCGCCGTGCCCTCGTGGGGGCGATCGGCGGCTGAGACCTCTCGCGCCGGGCCTTGGTTGAGGCCATGGTCCGGAGCGAGGAGGAGTGGCAGGCGGTCGCCGACTTCTGCGAAGCAGTAATGCTCGCAAAGGAGGAGGCCGAACGCATCAGGCAACGGCGTTATCGCCGCTGCCGCCGCCGCCGGGATTCTGTTCCCGATTTCCGGCCAACGTAGGCGCGGGCTTGTGGACAGTGAGCAATGGGTAGCTCACTGTCCGGCCGTCCGGTAACTGTCCGGGCCAAGCTCAAGTCGTCGACGGCGCGCACTGTTCCCGCGCGCCTCAAGGAGTTGTCAGCAACAGCAGGGACCCAGCCGGGTCGAAGCCTACTAGGGTTATCCGAAAGGGCGCTCGAGCCCCGGTATGAAGGCTAGAAGGAACGGGGTGGGTATTTTAGTCAGTAAGAGTCTGACACTATCTTCCGCTCCGCCCAAGGGCGGGGGATGTCAATGCATGATTTTTTTCCACCATAAAAAAAAGAGGTCTTAACTGGATTAGTTTTACACAAATTTATAAATTGATTTTCATGGAAGCCTAAATTGGGATGATTCTTTGCCTGAAGACATACTAAGCGAATGGGTGGGTATTAAAAGCATCATCAACAAACTACAAGTACCACGATGGGTACAAGAGAACATGTCAATATTGAATTATTCGGTTTTTGTAATTCATCTCAGAAGACATTTGCGCGTGTAAATATTATGTTCGGATCAAGGGGAATGAGCAATCAAAACCAACACTGCTAGTTCTGTTGGAAAGTCTAGACATGTACCAGCGAATAAATCAGTATCATTGCCGAGATTACAGCTGTCAGGAGCTATCTTACTAGCAAAACTAATGAATAAGGTACAGCAGTGGTTTGTTTATCAAATTACTGACTTACTCCATGACTGTGTTATTAGGCGGGCTGAATGGTGAACCAAGCTCCTGAGGAAATACATATCAAGCAAGAGCAAAATATTGAACTTAAATCCGTTTCTTCAAGACGGCATTCTTCGAGGCGGCCGGAGGCTCAAACATGCCAACATAGATCATCAGATGAAACATACAATAATCCATAGCAAAAAGCAGTCGTGTAACGGAAGTCCTGATTGACTAGGCCCACGTGCTAGCATTTCATAGTGGACCTCAGCTAACTTCAGCATTTATACGACAACATATTGGATTGTAGGCGGAATCAGAGCAGTTAAATTCCGAGTACGACGTTGCGTTAAGTGTCGTCGCTACAATCCCAGCAATATGCATCAAGTCATGGGAGATTTACCACCAGAAAGACGAATCCATCACGTCCTTTCCAAAATGTAGGGGTAGACTATACGGGACATGTCTATATCAAGGCTAACAAGGGTCGTGGAATAAAAACCACAAAGGGTTATGTCGCCGTATTTATTTGCATGGCAACTAAAGCCTTGCACTTAGAGTTGGTGTAGGATTTGACATCGTCATCATCATTTCTCGCTGCTCTTCGCAGAATTATAGCTCGGAGAGGAGTCCCACAGAAAATATTCAGCGATCAAGGTACCAACCTTATAACGAGGAAAATGGGAATTAAATGGCACTTTAACGCACCTCCATGGCCATCAGCAGGAGGACTATGGGAGGCAGCCATTAAAAGCCTAAAATATCATCTGAAGAGAGTTGTAGAGGAGCAGAAATTAACGTTTGAAGAGTATAGTATAATAATACATCAGTTGGAGGCATGTCTGAACTCAAGACCAATATATCCTACCGAAAATGCAGCAGATTTGAACTTCCTTACTCCCGCTCGTTTCTTGTCAAGTGGTAAAAATTTAACTCTTTGAATGTCGTAATTAGAGACACAATAGAAAGACAATTACCTTATGTCGGACTGTGTGACTTAAGACATTCGAAAGGTTAATACTGTACGAAACAAAGAAAGATGTACGCACAAGATGGATTCTTGTGCATAAGAAATCGAAGGACTGGAACAATTTGCCTGCTGCGGTCTTCCCATCCAATTATATGTGGGTGTCTTTAAGGCTAGAGTGAAGGCTTTTGATAAACTAGTGCGCCTCACAATCAGAGATTGCATCACTGCTTACCATCAGGTGGGATCGTAGTCAAGCACTGGTTTATATCAATTAAAAAAAAATCTAACTCAAAGGACTTATCTAGATATTTGGAAACGCTAGCGAAGTAAATATATAACACAATTAAATACAAGGTCACAATGGACACGTCCTCAAGAAAATATCAAAGTCGGTAACTTGGTGTTGATGCAAGACGCCAACATACCACCAAACAAATGGGCAATGGGAAGGGTGATGCAAGTGCACCCTGGCAGAGATGGGTACGAAAGGGTAGTCACTCTACAAACAAGAAATGGCCCTATGAAATGGCCTGTCTTCAAGCTTCCTTGCTTGATTGCGAAGATCAAGAAGACCACAAACAAGTATCAACTTCAGTCCAACAGGATACAAAACCATCTCCACAAGTAAACTTAAACCAACGTAGTAGACTTACACTTTTTCTACAATATTGTAATTTACTATTCCTGATAATAACAATACATGTAACGCACAGGGTGCATACAACATAAAACAATTAGGAGGAAAACAAGGAATTTATTTTGACAAAATATCAGAAATGTATCTAAAATAAGATCATTGGAAAATAGTCGTATATTACGACATTTTACCATATTGGCACGGGTGTAATAATATTTAACATCTATATGAAACACCTTGAAAACTTATATTCACAAATAAAAAGCAAATGCCGTTGTGACGTTATCATATTGTTACAACTACGTCACGGATTCATGGAACTGGAGTACTACGACCGTAGTATGTTACTCAGTCAGCATTTTGAAGCGCATTCACGTAAGCGCCGAGGCCTTATCAACGAGATCGGATACGTTGCGACAAGTCTCTTTGGTGATGAAAATTTCGCCGAACAATACCAACAAGACATTACGTCAGAGAAAATCAAAAACATCTTTCCAATCTTTGGCGCAATCCAACATCTATCATTGGAGTTGAGAACAACTTCCTCAAACGTGTTGAACAAATAATGGGAAAACAGCATAAAATATTTAATCAGCACTTAATAATTCAATTCTTTATTGCGGACCCCAATTATGGACCCTGTCGGGCGCAGCATAGATAGGCAACGCAACAATATATATAGATCAAGCTATCAGCACATTGAAGAATGAGGTTGAGAAAGTAGCAATCACGGAAGACTTCATTTTATCAACTTTATTTGCAAACAACATTCTAAGCGGTTTAAAGAACATTCAAGATTTTTTGCTGGACACGATCACTACCGTCCAACATTTCAACGTTCATATCATAACACCAGTTCAACTACAAGATGAGCTAAATATTATTTCAAATCAGATGCCCAAAGATATATCATTGCATTTTCAACAGCATTGTATCAGATTTGTACAAGATCTATCAAATTATTCAAGTAAGGGCACGCATGACACAAGAATACTTCATATTTGTAATAAAAATCGAAATAGCAAACATATTATATCATATGATACCTATTCAACACCAAGAAAGTAGTCGTATGATTAGTATAGTACTAATATCAGAGTTCACAACTATAAATATCAAAAGGGATACATATTTACCCATATCTGCAAATGAACTTCTTCAAAAATGCTTACGGTTAAATACAAATCTATGCCAACTACAAATACCTGTCTATCAGTGAGAGTCAGACAACAACTTCTGCGTCAAAAATCTAGGAGATACCAGTACAACCATAAGCGCAACTTACAAAACAACATTGACAGAATTGAATGTTTATTACATTCATGACTACGTGTTGGGGACAATGCACTCTGAAAATCATATGTGGCGATCAAAATACAACTGAACAAGTGGCTGGAGTCAATGTTATTGTGCTCGAAAACAACTTCATAATTACTGCACACAAACAACAAACGAATGATTGACAAATTAAGCTCGATATGATTGTCGTAGAGATCGCTCCTGTCAATAACATTATCAATTTATCAGTTCCACACTACGAGTACAAAGAAGAAAACTATTTATCTTCACTACAAAGTGTCTCCGAGCAAATAAAACAAATGAAAGCAGCCTCGGAACAGGCGACCATCGCTGACGGGGTGTCAATTCACGATGTACACCAGTACGTGATCATCTACGTTGTTGGGACGGCTAGGTTTCTCTACGTTCGCATGCATACGCTGGCGGAGACGCCTCACCGTGCACCTGCACGAATAGCCAAGTTGTTATTCTGCAATCGTTAACGCCGTCGAAAAGTGATGAAACGTATGGGAATGACGTCATCTCAACGTAAAGGCACGTGGTCAGAACAAACGAATAAACAATTCGTAGCCAAGTTCACATCGTTCAAAATCGTTTCTACAATGTTTAACGCTACATCCTTTGTTAGACAAACGCTACATTGTAGAACGAGCGGCCGACTCAGGCGCGTCAACATGGCTACCAACTTATCGTTTTCTACAATTGCTGTCAACGAGGCGTTAAAGATTAGAGAACGGAATGCGACACAAACTGGTTGTAACTTGGCTAGGGGGGCTGGAGCCTCAACCTGAGCAACCCTCCGTGCACTACCGAGCCAGCAACAGTTGCACTACCGAGCCAGCAACAGTGACCTTAGTGCGAGTGGTGTACCAAATCAAAGTTTAAAGTGCGTGAGTGTGTTTCGTAGTGATCAGTGCGCGATAATAGAAACCAATAGAGCAACTTCACCTGTTACCACAAAATGTAGTTTTAAAAATATCAACCAACAATTTAGGAACATAAGTAAAAATTATTCTATCACCTTGTATCAGCAGATCATACTAACAACACCATATCAAAGCATCATCAGCATCAGTCATCTCGCGCCCGGGAGTATGTACGGTGCAACCGCACATTGCCTAAATGCTCTCTCATCATAATTGAATTGTAATTAATTAACACACATTTTACATCAACTTCAGTTCACATTCGGACCGCGTCATAACAACACCTCATTTATCATTAGTTAAGGTCGTGGACTCAATACTCCTATCAAGTGAACTACATAGTTTTACTTTTAGCATTCAGCATCCCTATCAATCAATATCAATCAGCAAAAGACGTACGGTAACAAAACGTACTCGTAAGTATTTAAAAAAATAGATAAAGTAAAAAAGTCCATAACATTAGTATTTTGTTACAAGAGCCATTTATAAGATATTAGAAAGATCTGAAAAAGTGTATAAATTACAATTAGAAGATAGAATAATATCAGTTTCAATTGACAGATTAAAACCCACTTACTTACTGAAAGAAAGCGAATAAAGATAAGAAAACGACGCGTAGCGGTACAATTAGCTAGACCCCTGTAAGATTCTTGTAAAAGTAAAAACGTAAAATTAGCCATTCTTTAGCAAATAATAAAATGTAACATAAATAAAAAGTGACCATTGGTCGTGTATGTAGTCTATGAAATATGTCGACTATAGTCTGTCTAAAAAGTCAAACGACTTAGGAATTTTGTATAATATTTCATCATTTAGAAAATACTTATATTCGATACTTTTTATAAGGTTCTTCTATTAGTAAACAATGATCAAGATCTCTTATTCAACCTTGATTATTGAACCAGTGTTGATTACATCATATTTCATTTTGCCCTAATAATAACCCAAGTCGTTTGACTTTTAAGACAGACGACGCATTAATAGTACGTAGATAGGTAATAATGTGATCGGTACCATCTTTTGCTGAGCCAACGGAAAAACGTAGAGATCGAAGTATTCTCTTTATTTTGCGAAAGCATCATTATAACATGTTTTTTTTTTTCGATGAGAAAAATCATCCAATGACAACCCCGCTCTTGGGCGGAGCGGGAGATAGTGCAGACTCTTACTGACTAAAAAACCCATCCCGTTCCTTCAAGCCTTCATACCGGGGCTCGAGCGCCCTTTCGGATAACCCTGGCCCCAGTAGGATTCGACCCGGCTGGGCCCCTGCTGTTGCATCATAATAACATGTGCAGTGTGTAGTGCAGCGAACTTGAATCAAACATAATTTTGTTCAATAATCCATTATTAGAAAAATACTTTTTCAGAACTTTCTCAGTTCGATACTACCTTTTAGCCAAAATGCATCTCATGACGGTTCTAATAAGCTCAAACACGGTTAGGATACATTTATTAATTACGGAGTTCCGGTGCCTATCTTCCAGCGCCATCATCATCACCATACCATTTTCAACATAGCTATTCAGAACCATTCATTTACTTGTATTGTCATGGTCGCTTAACTATGTTTATCGGGATATCTGTGTGAGTATGAAGTTCCACTTCATCAAATGTCACTTTTTGACTGTGAGTGCTTTTTTTTCTATGGGAAAATTCATCCTATGACAACCCCCGCTCTTGGGCGGAGCTGGAGATAGTGTGAGACTCTTACTGACTAAAAAACCCATCCCGTTCCTTCAAGCCTTCATACCGGGGCTCGAGCGCCCTTTCGGATAACCCTGGCCCCAGTAGGCTTCGACCCGGCTGGGGCCCTGCTGTTGCTGACAACTCCTTGAGGCGCGCGGGAACAGCGCGCACCGTCGACGACTTGAGCTTGGTCCGGACAGTTACCGGACGGCCGGACAGCGAGCTACCCATTTCTCACTGTCCGCAAGCCCGCGCCTACGGTGGCTGGAAATCGGGATCGGAATCCCGGCGGCGGCGAGAGCGCCGTTGCCTGATGCGGTCGGCCTCCTCCTTAGCGAGCATTACTGCTTCGCAGAAGTCGGCGACCGCCTGCCACTCCTCCTCGCTCCGGACCAAGGCCCGGCGCGAGAGGTCTCCGCTGCCGAACACCCCCACGAGGGCACGGCGATGCTCCGCCCAAGCAGGACACACCGCGACTGTGTGCTCCACCGTGTCCTCCGGGCGTCCCGCACAGTGGCGACACCCGGGCGTCACTTCCGCTTTAATTCGGAACAGGAATCTCCCGAACTTGCCATTTCCGGTGAGGACCTGTGTCATGCGGAAGGTAAGGACGCCGTGAGGTCTTTCCAGCCACGCCTCAAAGAGGGGACTTATCGCCATAATTGTGGCGTGCCCAGCACGGGGTTGCGATAGTCGCTGACGCCATTCCACCATGAGATCCCGCCGGATGACTGTGAGCGCTTAAGCCCTCGATAAAAATACCAAGCAGATTTATATTCAAAATCAAAGTTCGCGAGTTGATTCGTAAAAAGTTGGCAGTAGTTTCATCACAGCGTTAATGTTTTTCTATTGTCGATTTGGACCAATTATTTGACTATTTTAGTGCATGTATGTAGTGTATTAATTTGAGTATATATTGTATAGTTGTATATATTTATTCTATGGTTTATTAGTATAAATATTCTATGGTCTATTAGTATATCTTGTATTTGCATTTTTTCTCACTCTTTTGTTGCACCTACCACTACTTTTTCTCCGCATCACCCATAGGTTGACTGGAAGAGAATGCCTAAGGCATTAAGTCCGCCTCTGTACCCATGTGCATAAAGTGTTAAATAAATAAATAAATACCAAAATATGATTTCCAAAATATATTTGAGAAATACGCCCTGATAATAATTGGCCTTGCAATAGTCATTGGCATCTATATCATATACAGAATGCTTAAGAAATGTAAGCAAGGAGCTCAGAAAATATTACGGAAAGAGATGACAGTTTGGCATAGCAACATGAATATACCAATGGCTGAACAAATGACGTAACAACTACATGCTGTATAGTCTTTAGTGATGTGTGTAAAAATCATAAACAACATTACTATTAAAAGGCATTATGTCTAAACTTATATCTGTACTAAATTCATCAAAAAGTGTTCAGCAATATAAGTTTACGCCATAAATCTAATAACCAGAGATGTACGATACAAGGTATTAAACTTAATTTATAATCTAATGATCCAATATAAAAACATGATACTGTTAATGTACTAGTAATATAAGCTAAAGTTATAAATAGAATTAAATACGTCTTGTAATGTTCAAAACAAAAAAGGGGGAGTACTGTGGGGGTGCAGAGGTCAAACTCAGTTCAGTTGGCATTCGAACCTCGTGCATTTCATTTCTCTCTGTACACACGATACCCTACAGAGACTTTGAGCTCTGACTTTGTTTCGGTGGTTTTTCTCAGAGTACTTAGTCAGCTAAAAAAAACCGGCTTCATTTAATTTAAATAAACGAAGAATTAACGCGTATAAGTGTTATTTGTAAAATAAACACCATTTATAAATAAATTGTGGAAGTAAATTGGTTACGATCTGTTAAGCCACAACAGTCTAGCCGTTAGACCCAAAATGAAAAACAAACTCGTACTTACCCCACTGGAAAGAATGCGCCAGCCCGACGAGCAGTGCTAGCACCGTCAACACACGCGTGCAGTACATCTTGTCTTCACACAAACTCGTTTCTGCAGATGAGACGTTCACTCTCGGCGACCACTCGGATAGTATTGCGTAGTGAACCATGAACTTATTTGCTGTTCCAGCTTGATAAGCAAGCATGTGTGTGTAAATCCTGATTTGTCATTATTTTAAAATCATGAATTTCTGCACACTATAACTCTGCTTATCATTATTTTCGTACAAAAATAGATATTACTGTATTTTTTAGGGTTCCGTAGCAAAAAATGGAACCCTTATGGATTCGTCATGTCTGTGTCTTTCTGTCTGCCTGTCCGTCCGTATGTCACAGCCACCTTTTTCTGAAACTATAAGAACTGTATTGTTGAAACATGGTAAGTAGATGTATTCTATGAACCGCATAAAGATTTTCACAAAAAAAAAATGGAAAAAAAAATTATAAATACCTGTACGTGGGGGGTATCTATGAATAAGTCTTTAAAACTTATATTGAGGTTTCATATTTTTTTCTAAACTAAATAGTTTGCGCGAGAGACTTCCAAAGTGGAAAAAGGTGTATCCCCCTGTAACTTTTAAAATAAGAGAATGATAAAACTAAAAAATACATTTATGATGTACATTACCATGCAAACCTCCACCGCAAATTGGTTTGAACGAGATCTAGTAAATATTTTTTTTTAATACGTCATAAATCGTAAACCGCAATTTACCTTTCATTCAATCAAATCAAATATAAAAAAAAAATATTTCATAAACATAAACGTTATGTATAAACCGTGAACCTTTATAATAGGTAAATTTATACGGAACCCTCAGTGCGCGAGTTCGACTCGCACTCGGTCGGTTTTTTAGCAATGTGTGTTATCAATAATTTACTTCCCGTGTCCTTGGTGTCGCCCAGGCTCGTATATGTAGCAGACTGGACAATTGATTTAATTATCTGAATAAATAGTAGATACTAAGTTTCTTTTCGGTCTATTTTCAAAAGTGGTATGTGTCCACTACGACATTTTCTAGCCGTGTGCTAGGTTTCATCCAAATCTTATCTGCCGTTAAGTCATGAAGTTGCTAGCGTTAGTGTAGCGTGTTGATAGCGTAGTGTCAGGGTGCAATCAACAAACTCTGTTTCTCTCGTTTACACTTTAAGTTATTGCAAGTTTAACTTTCAAAGTTTAAGGCCCTTGCTCCCAATTAGTACCATAAATCATTGACTCTCTGAAGCCTACTTCCCGGTAATGGCTCGGTTATAACATTACCAACATTATGTTTTTTTTTCGTTTGATTCATACATTTCCCAAAAAAAAAATAATGACATCATATTTTTTCACTGGTTACCCTTCTCCTTTCAAACGGCTTTGATCTTTAGAAATATATTTACCCACAAAATAGCATAATTATGTTGATCAATCAATATTTTGCAAAAATAAATGATTTTAAAGGTCAGCAGGGCTCTATGCGGGCACAGGCGGCAGTACGAGTGTGTGTATTTAACTCCGGCCGGATGTTCAAGGGACTATACCCCTTAACTACTCGACCATCAACACCATGTCGCGAATAGTGTTGACAGCAGTAAGGTCAGGTGCGAGAGAAGTAAATCAAAAGAGTTCCCGTTCCGTTGGCCACGGAGTGCAAAGGGCAATTGAAGGAGCACAGGCGGGTTAAATCAGTAAATTCTGCCGCTCCCTCTCACTTCACCTAGAGCGGGGAAGGTTATTTATCAATTTCCAGCCGCAAAAAAAGGTTTTAAACCTCCGAATGAAAAAACGGAATTCTTAGTCACTCATAAGCCTGTCTGTCTGTCCGTCTGTCACAGCCAATAGCCTCCGGATTCATCGGATTGATTCAGTTATATAGTACAGATATCTGTGACCCAAATATGGATATGTAACGTAAATGAAATAAAATCAATCTAGGAGTGGCTTATATGATACGTACCTACCCATAAGAATTCTGTTTTTACAAGTTTGTTATCAACTTGTTTATATTGTTATGTATCCGGTTAGAATTTAGTAGGTAGTGACCTTCTGATACTATGGATATGGTCTGAGCTGGAAAGTAATCGAAGGATCTCCTCAAACAAACTTGTGCACGGCATAGACAGAGTTAAGATCGCCCTACCTGTGATACTTTCCATATACTTTCTACAACCCGCTCTGGATTATATTACTATTTTATTGACTAAAAACCTACTCCTGTTCCTTCTTCACCTTTGTTCCAGGACCTCGGGGATCTCTTTCGTATCACTCCCAAGTGCCGAACCATACTGAGACCAGTAGGCCTCGACCCTGCTGGGCCCCTACGGTTGCTGACAACTCCTTCAGACGCGCGTTGAACACCACGCACCGTCGACGAATTGAGCTCGGTCCGAACGGTTACCGGATGGTTGGACGGCGAGCTACCTATTGTTCGACGTCCCCAAGCCCGCGTCTACGGCGGCCGGAAATCGAGATCGGAATCCCGGCCGGGGCGCGAGGGCCACTGCCTCGCGCGTGCGGCCGCTTCTTTTGCTAGCATTACTGCTTCGTAGAAGAAGGCGACCGCCTGCAATTCCTCCTCGCTCCGGACCATGGCCTGTATCAAGGCCCGGCGCGCGCAAAGCAATCTTAACGTCTGCCACAATGATTCTATTCACGTCGTGTTTTTATTAATTGCGATGTATATTTCGTTAGGCGTTTACATATTTTAGTTTTTATAGTCCCTACGTAGTTTTTTTTTAATTGTTAATTTTACTTTTGTACGGAATACTGTCACTTACTGGTCCAGTATATTTTTTTTTTCTTTCCTTATGTTAACCTAATCAAAATCTCAATCAAACACTATTGACTCCTCCATTTACATCTTTTAGTAGATAGCTGTTAACCTCAACAAATTCGTTGATTAATGTCATTTTTTTTTCAATCGCATTTTATTTGCGGGTTTTTTTTTTAAACAGATTATGTCACCCCGATGATTTAATACAAATATTTTAAAACATATTTACTAGTCTACCCGCAACCTTATATCCTTAATAATACGATGAAATATTCTAGCTTCTGTTAAAAGTGAGGCTAGAATTCTATTTTGACAAAACAGCTTTGGACCCCAACACGCACACACTCTGACAGGATATGATGCACCTCTTCTACAGTGCCACAGAGAAAATAATTGGGAATATCGACTTTGAGCATCATAAATCCAAAGCTGTTGAGTGGGTTGTGGCCGAATCGGGGTCTCAAAGCCATCACAACCTCCTGTCTATTCAATTCATTCAAATTCGCTGAACCAGAGCATCCGTGGAAGAGATGGCTGAGTCATCTTGGTGACAAATGCATTTCGTTAAAGACCTTTTATCAAAATATTCTGGCCACGATTTGATACATCGTTCTCTAACCAAAGGTAAAAGATGTTCCGGCGCTAGTGAAGGAGGTAAACAATTTTGGTATTAATTAGCAAACGCCTATTAAAATTATGTCGGCAATGATTTGTACAATTTCTTGAGTAGGCGCTTGTAGCTGCGATGGAACATCTTCCCAGCCGTTGAAAGACTGACCCTTTCAACCCTTGAGTTCATCCGCTGTTGGTAACTGGCAGAGCCGTACCAAGGACCGGCGTACACAACCCTTAGTACTGTTGACATCCGCGACTCTTAGTATTTTGTCCGGTCCGTAGATGAGACGCACCACGTGTCCGAGTCTATATTGCAGCGGGGAGAAATTGTCGTCTGCTAGCAGCACTATATTATTATCTCCGACGTTCAATTTGGATGTATCAATCCGCCACTTAGTTCTTTGCTGTAATTCTGACAGATATTCTTTGCTCCAACTTACAAGAAGTGCTGCCGTATTATTTCCAGATGCTCATAGCGCTTGAGACGGTCTTGGCTGATGTCATCCAGGGTTGGAGCTGGCAGTGCAGTCAAGGGCCTCCCGATGACAAAGTGTCCTGGGGAAAGTGGAAGGAGATCGTCAGGACTGGAGGACATAGGGCACAGGGGACGGCTGTTAAAAACTGCGTCCACCTGTGCAAACAAAGTTGATTTTTCTTCGTAAGTCAAGTGGCTATTGCCAATAACATGATTTATATGGTGCTTGCCCGGTTTTACCCCGGCCTCCCATATGCCACTTATATGAGGAGAGTAAGCAGGAATGAATTTGAAAGTTATAGTTTTTTGGGGATAGTAGGAGGTGGAAGTTATGATCTTGACTCCAAAACTGAATGTGTATATTTTAACCTTGCACCTCCTTTTATACTAATGTACAATGTTACGGGCTACCTAAGAATTTAACCAATACGAAATGCTAACTCTTAAACAAAAATAGTGTACCGAATGTCCCGCTAAAGCTAACTAACCGTCAGTCACTTTCACTTTGTTCGTATGCGTTACGCTATAACTATTGTATTAAATACTGTACTGTTCCCTTTCCCGGCGCCAAAACTATTGTCCAATCGCTGCTCTGGACATATGTCTCGTGTACGCCGGGCACTAGAAAGACGACGCGCGCGCATGCCAATCGTAACGCAGTAACTGTTTTACATGCGTCCCGCAGATAAAGTCTACACCATTTAGCTACCCAATCAACAAGCAAACTTATCGATCAACCAGTTGAAGCCTGCTGATACGTCGTCACAGAAGATTCCCGTAGTTTATCACCAACCATATCAAATACCATTACCTACACCTCACCATCAGCCAAGATTACCACACCTGTTTGCTTTAGAAATTTGTTCTTTAGCTGCGGCCACAAAATTTGTTGTATTATCGCTGAATATTTCCGCAAGTTTTCCATGACAAGCAATGAATCTGCTGGGGGTCATTATAAACGCATCTTTCGTCAAATCACTGACAGCCTCAAGGTGAATGCATTTATAATGCGGGCAAATGAATATGCATTTATAACCTTTTATAACGCGGCTTCCACGGCCTTTACGATTGTCAATAAAAAAATGTGCCGGCGAAGTCTAAACCAACAGATAGAAAGGGATAACCTGGGTTTACCGGCTGACAAGGCAATTCACTCATTCTAAGGCATAATGTTTTATTTATCTCGAAGACGCCTGCATCGCACGCAGTTATTAACGATGCGCCTCGCCAGATTACGGCCGTTTACTGGCCACACAGTTTCTCTTACCGTCGCAGACACCATGACAATGCTTTCTATTTTTAACTCTACCTGGATGCGATACTGTCATTCTTGCCTTTTTAGTTCTATGTCTCGTTATCTGTTTCTTTTTTCTTCTTTTATCCTCTTATTCTCTTCTCTCTTACTCTTAATATTTCTCCTATATATGAAGAAACGAATACACCCAGGCAGATGGGCGTGATTCGCGTTAGACGCCTGCGGGAGGTCTACGTCATCGAGGTGGACCGTGGCGATGGTGGTGTGACGATCTGATCACGTTCGCGTCGCTCGCGCTTCAAGTCTGAGAGATCTGTACCTTTACCATGAATTACTATTGAAATCGAGTAGTTTACTATTAAACTCCCAAACCAATAAACCCATTCGTACAAAGCGTTTTGGAAACACATTCATTATACGTACAGCTAAGGAGTGAAATTCCCTGCCAGAGTCTGTGTTTCCTGATAGCTAAAACCTTGGGTGTCTTTAGTCAAGAGTGAATAGGTTACTTTTAGGCAAGCGTTCTCCATCATCGGCCACAATATCATCACTTACCATCAGGTGAGATAGTGGTCAAACGCGAGCCTATCATCACCACTAAAGAGACCGAATATTTGACTTCTGCACAACTTGAAGCCAGCGCTCAAGATCCGTGCTGGTAATTGTACGACACTAGTTATAAATAAACTTTGATTTTTACTATGTGAAGTATTTCGCATGTAGGTCACACTCGCTACCTTTCGCTCGCTCTTGGATTAAGAATCAGTTGCGCTACAAAAGAGGCGATTTAGTTTATAAGAATCCATCTCATTTTCAGTGTGGTGTGACTTATAAATTCCTCGTTATTTTAAATAAGATTCTTTAATATTTCGACAGGCCTGTTGGTTAGTGACCCTGACTGTTATGCCGGAGGTCGTGGGTTCATTCCCACCCAGGACAAATGTTTGTGTGATGAGCATGATCATAATTTGTTCTCTGTCTGGGTGTAATTTATCTTCTATATCTATACTTACAATAAATCTGTAGAAGTGAAAATTCTGTACATTGAAATTAATGTCAAAAAAATTAATTGCAGAGGTGTTACTAGACCGACACCGAACCCAAAATTGTGATTAAAAAAATTTTTGTCTATCTGTTTGTTCAGGCATCACGCAAAAACTACCGATTCGATTACGATGAAACTTGGTATAATTATTCTTTAATATCCTGGGCACCACACTGGGTACTTTTTATCCCGGAAAAGTATATACAATAAAAAAACAAACTTAATTATGCGGTTCGATCCCTAGACCCGATTACTGTACCAACTGCAAATAATAAGTTTGTCGTAGGTTACGTCACCCGTAGTGGAGTTCGCTAAGGGGAGTTCACTAACTCCCACAGAAAGGGGAACGGTGTTACCCCGAATTTAACGCGAGTGAAGCCGCGGGCAAAAGCTAGTCTATAATATGTATGTATTTAGAAATATATAAGTATGTTTATCAGTTGTCTAGTACCATAACACAAGCTCTGCTTAGCTTGGGACTAGACGGCGTTGTGTGATAGTTGTGGAATATTATATTATATTATTCTATTGATCAGAATTTTAGGTTAGATTTTTTCGAGTGAATTATAATGGTAGTTACAATAATATTCGCAATATTTTTAATTCATCCATCCATCACAATATCTAATTGTGATGTAAATTTGAAGTAGTTTTTATGTCTCAATTGTGTATCTATCCAAAACTGAAAATTAAAGTAAACTAGAAGGTTTAATATAAAAATGCATGAATTATTTAATATTATGATATTTATTTAAAAATCTTATTAAATAAAATACAAAAGAAAAAAATATTAGTAGAGAACTGTAGACTGATGCCCAAAGTTAAATAAAGAATACAGAGCGAAATAGACGCACCACACAGACGACCGTGTGACGTGCAATCATTTGCAAGGCGATCTGTTCGTGCGTCTCCCTCAGGACGAGAACAGTGAGCGTGTCGCCCTGGCGACACTTGCTCCTCAGTCGGTCAGCCACCTGACGATACCTGGCTTACAGGTCACAGCTCGGACTAGTACACAGACTTAGGCCGATGTATTTTAACAGTAGCACAATAAGATAATAGTCAAAATATCTTAAAATTATTACATTTTAAAACATTATGCTAGCCACTACGTTCTCCACAGATTAAAATTCCAAGTATTTAAAACTAGCTAGTACACAGATACGGAAATTATACAAAACTGCTTAATATTCTTGAACTAATCTCTGAATTTTAAAATATAAATAAAAAAAATCAATTCATGTGCATACATCATTAAAGACCAAGTTATTACGTATAGATACGCGGATCCTTTAGGGTTGCTTGGGTTTGCTTCCTTCAAGATTCAAAATTCAAGATTATTTATTTTGCTAAAATATGAGTATACACATAAATGCAAGATGTTACATAAAAATCAGTTGAGTCACTGTCATGTTTTGCCTTAATGGCGTACAAAATATAATTGAGTAAGATCATAAAATTATTAAATTTACTCATACATACAATTATAATAATTAAGACTATTTAATGTCAAAAATTACGTAAGTCAATAAATAATAATAACAATAAAAATAGTCCAAACATGTCGACAAGTCAAAGTTATGTTAGTTTATCGGTTAAAGAAATAAAGAAATAAAATAAAATAAAAATCCTTAATGCTATAATAAACTTTCTCTAACAAAACTTTTTTTTTTAACCTAGGTATTTCTTAATTTTGCGGTTGTATTTAATGTCAAAAATTATTTGTTCCAAATATAATTATAGTCAATAATTCAAAAATTTCATATAATATGGTTTTCAAGGTTTACTGTCAATAAATAATAATAATAATAAAAATAGTCCAAACATGTCGACAAGTCAGAGTTATGTTAGTTTATCGGTCAAAAATTCCTTAATGCTGTAATACGCTTTCTCTAACAAAATCTTTTTTAACTTATTTCTTAATTTTGCGGTTGTATCTTCCCTCCAATATTTTGGTAGTTTATTAATAAGAATTGGCGCCATACAGAATACACTCTTACGTAGTAATGCAGTTCGACATCTTGGGATGCAAAATTTGCTGTTGTCTTGTCTATTTCGAATTACTTTGTCAGATACTAGGGGAAATAGTTTTGGGTTCATTTTGACAAACATAATGGTCTCAAAGATGTACATAGATGGAAGGGTCAATATCTTATATTTTTAAATAGTGGTTTGCAACTGTCAGTGACTTGAAATCCGAACATAGTCCTTAGACACCTTTTCTGGGCTTTAAAAATTACATCCTTATTTGTAGAGTTACCCCAAAAAATTAAACCGTATCTTAAATTAGATGATACTAAGCCATGATAAGCTGTTAGCAGCGCGTCACTATTAAGCATCGGGGCTAGCTTAAACAGTGCATATGTTGAATTGCAAATTTTTTTGTTTAGAGCTTCTACATGTGCTTTCCAATCTAATTTAGTGTCTATAGTTACACCAAGGAATTTAGCTGTGTGAACTTTGTTTATAGGTGTGTCACAATAGTTAGCATTTATTTTGGGAATGGTTGATCTTTGGGCGAAATGCATAATGTTTGTTTTGTCCAGATTAATTCTAAGATTGTTATTTTCCAACCATTTTATCATACATTCAATTGAATTGTTATTGTCAGTTTCGTAAGTACCTCTATTTTTACATGCAACTGTAATAGTACTATCATCGGCAAATAGTGCCATTGGGTGGTCTACACATTTGGGCATGCCATTGATGTATATTATAAAAAATAATAGACCAGCTACAGTACCCTGAGGAACGCCAAATTTAAAAAAATATTTTAAAGTTCATAAGTTGGACATCACTGACACTAAGTCACGGCAGGGCATAGCGGGCATTAGAAAAAGCTGGCTGCAAGTTTAAAACAACCCTTTAGTTGCCTGTATAGCCCGGTGACTATGTATTTTTGCTGACATAACAAGCTTACAACTTTGTGATTGTTCATGATACAGTTAAAAAAGTACATAGATTCTTTGCACAAAATACTAGGCACGTCGTGTTTCGGGTTTTGCATATACTAAAATTAATGTATAAGTGCAAAAAAGCGGAAAGTTGACGGAAACCCCGGGGAGATCTCATAACAAAACCAAACATGTTAACAATATTTTCTATTTGAGCTTCGAATCTAGCAGAACATCAAGATTGCAGAGAAAACTAACTTTACGAGTACTAATACACATAATAGCAAGACGATAGTCGAACTCGGCAATATTTTTCTTTTTGGTAATGTCATGACATGACGCTTTGGAAGGCTAAAGTTAAGCTTATTGGAAGAGCAGTAGTTAGAGAAACGGTCTAAGTCCTGCTGCACGTTAACACAATGGGGTAGTTTCCAGGGTCAAAATAATTACATTTTATTTAGTCCGTATTTTAGATTATAAAAAAATATTGGACACGTATTTTTTCATTGGCCGCGGCATGACGTTACACGTAACTTTAGTGGTTTTTTTTTTACCTTTTTTACGGAAACTAGCCTATTGACTTTATCGGAAATAAAATAGACTTAGAATTTTCGAATTTTGATAAAAGTCTTTCATGTCATTAACTTACAAATATGTAATAACCTGTTGAACGCAATAAACTGAATCTAATAAACATCTAAAGCAATGTTATTGCATGCAATAGGCAAGAAGTTTCGTGTGATGGTGCGTCCATTAGTAGATATTAAATAAGTTTAGAATTACATGTTTACTCATTTAAGCATGAAATTGTACTAAGAAAGAATAAGAATTGTACTAAGTATTAGAGATAACGGTAGGTACTTTGACAGCCCAGTTGGTCAAGTGGTTAGTGACCCTGACTGCTATGCCGGAGGTCGTGGGTTCGATTCCCACCCAGGACAAATGTTTGTGTGATGAACACGATCATTTGTTCTGTGTCTGGGTATAATTTATCTATAATATGTATGTATTTAGAAATATATAAGTATGTTTATCAGTTGTCTAGTACCCATAACACAAGCTCTGCTTAGCTTGGGACTAGACGGCGCTGTGTGATAGTTGTGGAATATTATTATTATTATTACTTGGCTAACGATTTACTTATTTATTGAGGAGCCTCAAGTGAACATGCACAACACGAATTCACAATTTATAAAGAACCAAAGTCTCAGATTCGTGAACTGCATCCATCAGTAGGCAGGACAGGAGGAGCTTGCTTTGAGTATTGAAACTAAGATAACGTAAAACTAAAATACTAACTAGTTAATACCTACAACCCGTGCGCATTAACATGGCATCTGATAAGTGACGTTTGAAATATTGAGTGCATTGAATTTTATTTTAGTTTTTTGAATATCAACATTTATTTTGCGTTGAGTAGTTTCTCATGACACACTACTTTACGAATGTACGATGCTGTAAACGTGACAATACAAACTATTTTCGAGTATTCAATGTGGCAACTGTTTTCGAGCCAGATGCCATGTTAATGCGCTCGGGATGTAAATATAATATGAAGGAAAGAAAATGTAAAAATATTTAAAATTAACCAAATATGACTTAAAAACTACTTTAACTACATTAAACTTATATTCTTGAATTTGTAGAGATAAACGCACCCTCTTCGACTGCTGCACTCGTCGCGCTCGTTTGAACAAGCTCCGTTGTTCAGACAACCGTTGAAGTACACGTCGACATGATTTCGCTCAGAGTAACCGGCGATACATCTAAAAAGAGAGCACAATAATACACAATGATGTAATGAGAAGATTATTAAGGTTCGGGAAAGCCAAGAAGGAAAGACTTTCCTGAGTCGTATCCTGCAACTCAACTCCACCTCATTATCATCATCATCATCAGCCTTTTTTAATGTTCCCACTGCTGGGATTCAGGCCTCCTGTCTAGGACTATAGATGTATATCAACCGGTTTAAATCGTTTTAAATCATAATGTTGCGGTAACCACAAATAAACCGTTTTAAACGGTCGAAAACTCGCCTACAAAAATAAAAGATTTGTGTTTTACACTTCGTTATGGGCAATTTTTTTAAATCTGACGTCATGTTACGTTTTAATTTGTTAATTGATCGCGAGTCACGTTCATGAATGACGAAGTCAACGAGTGTGTGTCAGTGGGTGAGTTTGGTTTTAAACCGAATTAAATTGTGTACTTATATCGTTTGAAAACACAGAGTTTTTAACTTTTCAATAGAGTTTTTTATCTAGCTAGCGGATCAGATCAAGAAAATGTAGTTATAATTAAAAAAAACATGGTCATCAAGACTAATCGTTTCAAACAAAAAAAAATGGTTTGTTTTGGTTTTAAACGGTTTTTTTCGTTTAAAACAGATTGGTTTAATTAGTTTTAAACCGGCCTTACATCTATATCTAGGACTCCACCTCGAATCATCGAACTGACAGAATTTATTGCTCATATTTATATTGAAATGAATCGAAGGTTTTCTTCCGCTGTTATGCCAAGTGGGCCATGGAACATAGGTCTGAGTCACTGGCACCGACCTCGTCTACACTAGAGGGAAGGCGCTGATTATTAAATTAAGTTTTGACCAAAAAAACTTTCTTACTATTGTATATCCATTTGAATATGAAGGCGGGAAAGTCGCATCTTTCTCCCGCGTAATCAGCTGTGCACTGGCAGACTGGCGCACTCGCTTCGTTTAGAGAACAAGTGCCCTGGTTTAGACAGAACTGATGGCATGCGTTGATTGTCTCTTTACAGCTGAAACAATGAAAATGTTCGAAAATAGTAACACAATAAACAGACACGTCCGTAAAATGTAACTATAATTTGTAATTAATTATTGTAGCACTAAAACTACTTAACAAAAATATAAAAAGGTCGAAAAATGAACAGTCAAACGAACATCAGTGATCAGTCACAGCTATTGCAATGGCGTTCTCAATATGAAATTTTTACGCATTGTTATGCATTTATATTACTCTAACAAGTTGTTTCAAGTCCTTCGTGACATGGTTTTGTTTGAAGTGGGAAATCATCAATTGGCTTCTTCCGCTTTAAAATAGAACGAAAGGTTCAGTCAGACTTTTACCGACTAAAAGCCACCAATGTCCGTCAGTTACCTTTGCGTTCCAAGACCACTGTAACTCTTTTAAAAATTCCCGCGGCCCTGGCGGCGTCGACCCTGCTGGACCCCTACGGTTTTGCTGACAGGATATCTTTAAGGTGCACGTGGAGTGGAACACTACACGCCGTCAATGACGCGGGTACGAGCCCAGCCTTCGGGCTGCTACTGACAAGTTTCACGTACTTATAACCGACTGAGCTTATAACCAAATTATTATTTGAATAACAAACGCCTGTGTCACTAGTTAGTTCCGTTTAGTTAGTCAGCCAACACTTTCATTAATTTTCCTATGGGCTGACTACAGCAAAAAAAATTACAGTGCTCTTCTTGTCCAATACAACAACGCGTTCAGGGCGGTGATAGGGCTGCCTCGAACTTGTAGTGCTTCGGGCGTGTTCACAAAAGCACGCACTGACTGCTTCCATGCCACTATGCGAAAGCGTGCCGCGTCTATGTTGCGCTGAGTGAGGGGTAGCACCAACGCCGTACTGGCGATGTTTGCTGCAAGGATGGATTGCTATATCCTTAAGCATTGTAGTGGCCGACATGTAGCGGTACAAAAAGCACTCAGATGCTGTTAACTAATGACAATTGTGAATTTAAAGGTAAATGTAAATGCTATTTATTTATTTATTTAATGTAATGATGGACTTACTTATTTATTGTTTTTGAAAAGTTAATGTATTTGTATTCTGTATTAATTGATGATTTGTGAATTGAATTGTATTGTGTAATGATATGGGTGTAACTTACCTGATTAAAAATTATTATTATTATTTCCTTTATTCATTTTTTTAACATGTTACAATATATTTTTAAATATTTCTTAAAAAACAATAAAAAAAACATATTATTATTATTAAACACAGAATTTTATATAATATAATGTTGTGGTTAATATAACGTATAGCGTCAAAATATAACACGCCATTAATTTTATTTATAGCGTACAGCGTTTGCTAAATCGACTCTGCTTTCGGGCTATAATATAACTGCAGTCGGCTTGCGTTGTGCGTGATTTCTGCTATTGCATACCGTTTGAAATAACATTTTTTTCACAAAACGATAGTAATAGGTACTTAACAAAATTGTATGTAAGTATTTTGTTATAGACAATTAATGTATGGAAGAAAGTTCATTAGTCATTTAAAACGCTTCATGACATTATATTGTGAGCAATGCGTAACAAAATAATATTATTTGCGCCCGTTTAGCGCGTTGCCAATCAAAATGTTGGTTTAATGCTCTAAGTTAAAATAATAACGTCTCCGCGTTCAGACTACTATCGAGTTTTGTTATTGTGTTATAATTATAGTGTATAAAATATTGCGCTATAAAAATATAATCAATAGTCTATAGCGTGTCTATAGTTTATAGCGGAATTGAAAATCACTAATTGTAACACCCACTACGTGTGAAGTTTTTATTAATTTATTTAATGCTTTATGCACACAAAAGTATAGAGGCGGACTTAATGCCTTAGGCATTTTCTGCCAGTCAACCTTTGAGTGATGCAGAGAAAAATGAGATAGAGAGAAGACGAATACAAAATTAGACATGAGTACTAGTAAACCATATATATATATTACAATTAAACAATATATACCCAAATTAATAAACTACATACCTAACTAATATTGTTAAATAGGGCCGGGATTTGTCCACAATAAGACGCAGCAGTCACTTGGTGAATTCCGTTTATTATCACTTTACAACTAGGCAACAGAACTCGCGACAGTTACAGATTGTTAAAAACAGTACAATACACGCATAAAGCTAAATTAGTTAGGAAACTGAAAAGGTTTTGGCGGGAACTTGGAACGTTTATATACACGCCCGCGCGCGTCGAGTTTTTGGCGGCGACTACCCGGCGTCCGAGCGCGCGCGTCGTGGCCCACAGTTCAAAAATGCGTGCGAAACAAAAATCAAATCGCAGTTAGTGTTCGCGCGTAAATATTGCCAACTTAAAACTAATAATAAAAATACATTAACAAAAATTAGTTGCCTACAAATATAGTCAAACAATTGGTCCAGATCGACAATTGGAAAACATTAACGTTGTGACGATACGAAATAGCTAGAACTTCTTACGAATTATCTCTCGAACGTTAGTTTTGAATGCTAATCGGCTTGTTGCCATCCTGATCTCCTGGGGGAGCGCATTCCACAGAAAAACAGCTTGAACAAAGAATAAATTGTGAAGAAAGTCAGAACGATGAGAGTATTGGAGTAGGCGGTTATGAGGTGAGCGCAGATTTCTATTGTGGTTGGCGCAAATGTATTAAAAGTGAGGGGGGCTAAATAAATAGGGGAATGAGAAGAATCAAGAAAAGAAAATAAAGCCCTTTTCTCTCTACGCTGACGTATGGGCAACAACTTCAGAAGCGACCGATGAATACAAATCGAATGCAGTAATTCAAAAGACGGTCAAGTTTGTTGAGGAGATCTGCATTCAGGTCATAATAGCACAGTCACCATAATCGATGATTGGAAAAATTAAGGTCTGTACAAGCATTGCCTTCGAGCTCGATGGTAACAGGTTCTTCAATCGAAACAGAGCCCGCAGCGTTCCTGTAACCTTGTGACAAACACTAGCCACTTATGTACGCCAGTTCATAGTATTGTCGTTGTCGTTGCCCAGATCCTTTACATCTGTACTAAATGGGACGATCGTGCCGTCGAACCGAACTGGTGGCATAGTTGCACTGTCCACTTTTGCGATTTTTCGGGGACTCCCAATTATAATAGCCTGACATTTGTCGGGGTTCACTACAACACCAAATCTATCCGACTAGACTTTTATGGCAGTTAAGTCTTTATTTAATTGGTCATAGCATCAGGTATTTCCTCAATCCTTAATTGACAGTACAACTGCAAGTCATCTGCATACAGATGATACCAACACTGAAGTACGGTAGTAATTAAATTAATAAAAATTGAAAACAGAAGAGGAGAAAAAATACCGCCTTGTGGAACGCCAGTTTCCAAACCACACCAGCGAGATGAAGAATCCCCGACATGAACCGACTGCTGACGTTCCTGAAGATAACAAGTGAACTACTCCAGTGCATCGGGAGAGACCAAAATATAGGACAGAATGGCTAAGAGGATTTCGTGACTGACGGTATTAAAAGCGTTAGAGAAATCGACCAACACTAGTACAGTGACTTTGGTATCTTCCATTCCTGTCCTTATATCGCCAGTCACTTTAAGGAGGGCGGAAACAGTGCTGTGCCTTGACCTGATTCCAGATGCAAAGGGCTCATGAGAGAACTGCACAAAATTTGAGTTGAATAACAAACATAAATCTATGAGCAAAACCGGCACAGATATATATTAAGTTAGGACACAAATAAGACAAGCACAACAACAAGAGAAATTAAACTATTTACGATTTTTCAGGATCCCGGTACTCCTACCGATCGTAGATGGAGTCGTGGCCGGCGTGTTCTGGTACTTAACCACCAAGGGTTTCAGCTCATCTGTGGAAGTTACCCTGTGCCGATTTTCATCAGAGGCCTTGATGAAACTGAGACCGTCTTGAGTCCAACACGATCGCATACCGAAGTGCTCGCGCGCTTTACTGAAGACAGACTGCGTTGCTCAAAAACTCCTTGATGGACACTTTGTAGCCCTTCAGTCCTGTCTTAGCCCTCCACACTGAAGCTACCTTACAAGTATGGGCCTGTGATGCTCGCCGCTGGGGGCCTTAGGTCGATGACAAGTTTTAATTGAAGAAGCAGTCACATTCTTGAGGGCAAGCTTAGTATTAAGCACATTCAGGATTACGGCGACGCTATCCTCACTGTTCTTGGAAAACCAGTGCTTTCCGCCGGTGCCTGGTTTCTAAACCATCTATTTGCTTGGCACACTCATTTATCTGGCTTCGCAGTAGTCCAAGCATGGAGAAAATTAGCTCCCGGAATGTGCGGAACTCATCGGCTATCCTTGCCACTGTGGTTGCTTTGGCAGGTCCAGCACATTGTATCTGCGCCTCAAGCTCACCCATCTTTCTTATGAAGTTCTCTTCAAGGGTTTTCTGGGCAGCAAGTACCTCGCCGTACCGAGACATCATGTGTTTTTGAAGTGATGAAACAGTGATAGTGAAGTGATCAGCTGGCAGGTGGTGTTAATGCAGTGTTTAATTTACATAAATGTTCCTCAAATGTGAGCAATATGATTATAAGTGATTTAGATTAAAAACAGTTGTAAATCAATCAGGATATTATTGTAATAATATTTAATTAAAATTCCGAAAAAAAAAACGAACGTCTGTAGTGTTTTAACACCTACCCGCGAGTCCCAAAGTTATATACTGCAAACTTTAGAATTATGTTATTTTTACCTTTTTTTTGACAAATCCTGTTGCCTTTGCTGAGTGCACCATCAGCGTCCAACGCCCCCTGCGTTTGACATAACTAGTGTACAGTGAGAAGAGTAAGTTTTACCTGTTGTCCTGATAGGCAGAAAGCTCGCATCTTCCGCCATCGTAACCTGCTGCGCACTGGCAGGCCGGCTCATCTTCTTCGTTTAAATCACAAACACCGCCGTTCAAACAGTGCTTATGGCACGCATTTTCTTCGCATCTTTTCCCGGAGTAACCGAGCATACAGCTGAAATAAAGAAGATATAAAAGAGTTACTCTATAACCAAGAAAACTAAAACATAATTCCCTCTGCACGCTCTTCACCATAATGAACGATCCTTGTGCTCCTGATTATTTAAAACAATATTTTAAAGTGTTGGGCAGTTCTCATAATCTTAACCTTCGTGCATCCAAAAACATGCTTATTCATATTGCTTCTCACCGTACTGGCTTTATGTCCAATTCTTACGCTGTTTCCACCATAAAACTCTGGAATGTGCTTCCCCTTGACATCAAAAAAGCTGAAAGTAAATTATCCTTCAAACGTAAAATTCGGAACTACTACTTGCAGTCCGGTCTTCGTTCAGTATTGTTATTAAGTTCTCATAGTGATTTCATATTTTTCATAGTATTTATTAGTTTATTATTTTAGTATATATATGTATTTTATTATTATAAATAACTTATTTTATATTTTTCCATTTGAACTATTTGTTATTATGTATTTGTTTATTGTGCAAACCTACCACAGTGTTGTCTTTTTTAACCCAAAGGTTGACTGGTAGAGAATGCTTTGTGGCATTAAGTCCGCCTATGTACCACTATTGTACATGAAGTTTAAATAAATAAATAATTCTTAGTTTTGATGATCGGTCAGTCACCATCAACAATTGCAGCACTGCTTACCATCAGGTGGGATTTAAGTCAAGCACTAGTTTTTATCATTTTTTTATGTAAAGTTAGAGATTTATATTCGAGTAGTTATACAGAAATTTCATTTTACAATTTTTAGTAGTTTTGTCGTGTCTGCAACTACTATGTGTTTTGCCGAAAAATCCTGGACTAGTAAATTACACCTATTGTGACTTAAACTATAAATCTGTAGTGCTCTGTTTATATAAATAAGGTCTCGGAAATATATAAAATCGATTAGCAAAAGCATGTTTAGTTCGAGTTAGCACAAACCAGTAGCCCGATTCCCGTAATAAAAATCGTAACGATATCGTAGCGATTTAGTCGTTTAGACCATTTCCGTATTCACATCCATCAATCGAGTTTGAATGACACCGATTTAAAAGTCGTTTGAAATTCGTCGATTTAAAAAAAAAAAAACCTGTATTACATTATCCTGGTTATTACTTATTAATTTAACTAGAAAAAAGTCGATAGATCGTGAAAACTGCTTTTGGATAGGACTTCGATCGAACGAATATGAAACTTCAACGATATTCGGCTTGTTTGATTTTACGTGAATCAGGCTACAGATCTTTTCTTCTCCTATCTGAGGATACCTACGTATTGGATTAAAACAAAGTTCAGTGTGTCTAAACACAAAAATGTAGTTTAAAACAAATATTGTCGTACTGTTGGAATAAAGAAACTTTGATCAGTTATAATTAAGAATAAGAATTAGAATAAGAATAAGAATGTTTATTGTTCATTGTTACAATATATGAAGAATACCTTAAAACTATTACATAATCGTAAATATTTTCTGTAACTAATTATGGATTTAACATATATTTAGATGGTGGTCCCCAAACTAGGTAGAACCTGTATCTTGGGGACCTGAGTTGAGATAACTTTATAATAATAACATTGTAGCGGGCGGACATGTAGAAATTCGGTTTTTTATACTAAGCAACGAGGTTGTTGTAAACAATGGAACAACAAAATGAATAATAAGAAGTAAAAATGGGATAAAAAAAAACAAGCTTGCTTAAAATTAAGGTTTTTGCGCATAGTGTTTGTAGTGTACGTGTGTAGTGAATGTGTGTGGTGTGTGTAGTGTATGTGTGCACTTGTGTATGCTAAATACTATTGCCGTATTGTTGTTGTTTATTGCTTTAAAATTGCCTCTGTCTGTTCGTACGATAAAAGAGCAAGCCAGTTAATTAAGGTCTTTTTACACGTAAAGTTCTTTAAGTTTTTGATATCACAGCTCTTGCTGATTTTATTGTAAATTTGAACATGAGAGTAGAAGGGGCATCTCCTGACCAACAGGCTGTCTGCTTCGGGAAGAGGAATATGGAGGATGCGTTTAGACATTATTTTATTGTAATCGGATCTGTATTTTAGGGTTTTGTGGACGTTCAGTGTAGCAGTTAAAATACATAGTTGCCGTACTCTTAGGACCGCAAGCTCACTATAAATTAGATTTGTAGAGAAGCGGAAAGGCTTTCTTAAGGTTACTTTAATTACAGCTCTTTGAGCTCTTTCTACTTCTATAAAAGTACTTTTCCCGGCTGCACCCCATATAGAGATACCATACTGAAGAATTGACTGACACAAAACGTGATAGATTGTGCGTAAAATTGCAATGGGTGTGCAGTCTCGTAGTTTTTTCATAACATATATTAGTTTCCTAACTCGACTAGAGAGCCGGTGTATGTGTGGTTTAAATGAAAGGTTTTCGTCCATTGTGATGCCCAGGTATTTGATAGAGGGAGCGTGGTCTATGATTGTGCAGAAGCAGTTTGCAAGAACGGTCTGGTCTCTGCTGCAGGTATGGTATTTCAGTACTAGTTGTTGTGGGGGTCTCGACGCTATAGTTTTGAAGAAAGTGACGTATATAGTTTTTTTAATGTTGAGAGTTAAAAGATTTGAGTCAAGAGCTTTGGAAATAGTCAATAGACCATTCTCTGCAAGACGGTACACTTGATCCCACGTTTTAGCATGAGATACTATAGCAGTATCGTCGGCATATGATAGTATTTCTGCATCCTTTAATTGTACATTTAAGATGTCATTCATATAAAAACTAAACAGTGTCGGACCAAGAGTACTACCTTGCGGGATTCCGAAGTCAATGGGAAGCAGGTTACTAGAGAAGTCACCTAGTTTAACCAGTTGTTTTCTATTAGATAAATAACTCCTGAACCAGTCAAGTGAGGTTCCTCGAATTCCCGAGCATTCTAGCTTTTTCAAGAGAAGGTCAATCGAAATTGTATCGAATGGCTTGGCCAGATCTAAGAAAACTGCCATAGCTTGCTCTCTATTTTGAATATAGGTAGCCACCAAGTTGGTAAGTAATGTAGCTGCGTCTTCAGTTGACTTTCCTGGCCGGAAACCAAACTGCCTGTCTGACATAAGCTTGTGTTTCTCAAAAAAGTTTACTAGTCGGCTATTAACTATTTTCTCCAATATTTTGGATGAGATAGACAAAAGGGCGATCGGACGATAATTTTCCGGTAATTCTGTAGGGCCACTTTTGTGTATGGGTCTAACAGATGCAACCTTCCAACACTCTGGAAATTGTCCAGACTCTAAGCTCAAATTAAAAATATGAGTGAGCGGTGTAAGGATAGCATTTTTTATTTTCAGAATTAGTCTTGTGGTGATACCATCAAGTCCGGGAGCGCTGTCGATTTTAAGGTGATAGATAAATTTAGTTATTTCGATTTCGTCTGTTGGGTAAAGAAAGAAAGAGTGTGGAAAATTTTCATGCGGTCTATATTTGCTGGTCAGGGATGACTGAGTCTCAGAAATTCGGTCTAATATTCGGTCCGATAGATTTTTCCCAACGAAGTGAAGTACGCGTTACAGCTGTTAAGTGCATCAACACGATCTTCTGCATTAGATATTAATTGTGTTGAATCATTTCTTTGATTATTTGGGCTGTATATTGATTTAAGTGTGTTCCACAGCTTTCTAGGGTTCTTTTGGTTTTTTATTTATACGTTGGCTATTGTACTCTGTTTTCAAGTTGTGTAAAAGGTTATTGCAGAAGTTTCTGTATCTAACGTAAACCAAGTTTTTCATTTTATCGTTAGGGTGAGAAGTTGCAGATTGATGAAGCTTATCGCGATGTTTCATGCATCTCACTAGGCCTGGAGTGATCCAAGGTTTGATAGTGAATCTACTTCTGCTAATTTTAACATTTTTTGTGTGTTTATTTATTTATTTATTTTAATTCGTTCTACCGTGTTTATACAACGCTTGTTTGGTAACTTGGTTTAGGCTTCTAGTTTAATTTATACACAACAAAGTTATAGGGCGTTGAAAATGGCCTGAACTGTTTCGAAAAAAGCATGTTACGGCTGTGCCGTTTTTTTGCTCGCCTAGTGCACGGTTCCAAATTGGTTGTTTCCTATGGAGAAGAAACGGCAAGAAACTCCATGGTTACTCTTTTATTTTAAAAAGTGGTTGTTGATACAATATTTCCATATTACAGTAATAATAGGTATTATGTAAGAATAGTGTAAATACCCAAAAGCACAAAAAAAAGAAAGAAATCATAATAATAATAAAAAACAATCCATGGGAATATTTAGGGTAGCAGGATTTACCTGCATTTAGGTTGGCCCTCGGTGCTGACACTACAATTTCCTTGGAAACAGTAGTCCTTACAGATGGACACTTCGCACCTTTCCCCAGAGTAACCGGTTATGCAGCTGAAATAACGGAGACAGAAGAGTTTTTCTATAATCAAGAAAACTTAAACATAATTGTTAGTAGATGTAACATGTGCACGAGGCGCGCGACCGTGATTATTCAACAGTACTGCTTATTTCAAAAGATACGTTCAGCAGACCTGTGAAACAAGAGATAAGAACATCTATACAGTGAATTCAATACATAAAGAAATTAAAGGTTTACCTGCATTGAGGTTGGCCCTCAGCACCGACACTACAGTTTCCATGTGAACAATAATCTTTACAGATGGACACGTCGCATCTTTCACCGTCGTAACCTGCTGTGCACTCGCAAGCCGGCTCCCCCTTCTCATTCAAAGAACACACACCGCTGTTTGAACACCGATTACTGCACGCGTTCACTTCGCATCTGTCACCAGTGTATCCGGGTTTACAGCTGAAATAAAGACGATATAAAAGAGTTACTCAATAATCAAGAAAACCAACAATTATTTGTGAGTAGCTGTAACAGATGCACGAGGTGCGCGACCACTGCGCTGTTTCAGGTGCTCTATAAGTACATCTTAGACCACACTGACGTCGGTGAGGGGACTCGGTCTACAACTCACTATCAGCAAGTGTGCTGATGAATGCTGCTTCTTTCTTTGTGTGAGAAGAGGCCTCTGCCCTCCAGTGGGATGATAGCGGGCAGGCATTCTATTTACATTTATAATTTTATTTTACCTGAGTAGAATATTGAAGTCATCATCATCATTAGCCTTTTAAATAATCCTACTGTTGTGACTCTGGCCTTCTCTCTAAAAGAGGGAATGGGCAGTAATCCAGCACGCGGGTCCAGTGCGGGTTGGTGAATGTCACATGTATTCGAATTTTTGGTTCTAGGACATGCCGGTTTCTTCACGATGTTTTCCTTCACCGTTTTGAGAGCAGTAGTGATGAATTAAATTAAACAAAGTAATGCGTCTGGCCAGGTTCGAACCCGTGACCTACAACTTGTAAACTGTAGGGGCCGTTACCCCTTGGCCGCCACTGCTCTATGGATATTGAATTCCTTTATACAATTCGACTGATTTCTTTTTATTTCTATGCATACACACTTCTAACAAAAGAAAGACAAATCAAATCATTATAAACATTTGTTCGAAGGTTCTGCTTATTTCAAAAAAACTTCCAGCAGACCTGCCGAACAAGAGATTTTTTAGGTGAGAAATCATCCAATGACTTATCTTGCTCTATTGCAGAGCGGGAGGGCATGTTACACTTTTACTGACTAAAACCCACTCCTATGTTCCTTATTATTCTTGCGTTCCAGAACTCCGGTATATATACATATCTATAGTAGCTTTATTTTGATGTTTATAGAGTTTGGTTAACAATAGTATCGGGCGGGCTGACTGACATCTGTTAGGTCCGCTAGTTAGTAATAAAAGTGTTTGTATTATCTATACAACGAACTCCATGGGTAACATGATATATTTACCTGCATTGAGGTTTGCCCTCAGCACCGACACTACAGTTTCCTTGTAGACAATAGTCTTTACAGATGGACACTTCGCATCTTTCACCGTCGTAACCTGCTGTGCACTGGCAGGCCGGCTTACCCTCCTCGTTCAATGAACAAATACCACCGTTTAAACAGTGCTTATGGCACGCGTTTAGTTCACACCTCTCCCCGTTGTATTCGGCTTTACAACTGAAATAATGAAGATAAGAAACAGCGTTACTCAGCAGACTAACAGATATTGTGACTAGTTGTAACACGCAAACGAGGTGCGCGGCCACTGCGCGTCTGTCACAGTGCTGTAGCTAATCATTTCGCAACGCGCACTAAACATGATTTACAATCAAATAGAATGTTCATGAATTCGATCAATTATAAGGAACTTTAGTATATATTTCAGGGGTTGCAAGTACTCATGAAAATGAACCTATTTATTATTGACTTAACCCTAAAATCCCTAAAAATAATCAGCTTTTTCTTACATTTTGCCAATTAATACAAATATAAACTGTAGTCGTAGAAAAGAGCTGATCCTGTAGTAAAAGTTGCGTTCGCTTGGAGTTTAATGAATCAAGTCTCTGTCTCACAGTTCACAAGACACATTAAACATTGAAATTAATATGTGTTCAATTTTTTTTAGGTGGGAAATCATCCAATGACGTCTTCCGCTCCAAGGCGGAGTGGGAGAGCGAGTCAGATTTTTACTGATTAAAACTCACTCGTACATTCCTTCGTTGCCTTGTATTCCAGGGCCGGGTTTTCCTTTCAGAAGCGAACCCATGGCCCCAGTAGGCTTCGACCCTGCTGGGCCCCTACGGTTTGCTGACATCTCCTTGAGGCGCGCGTGGCACAATACGCGCCGTCGACGACTTGGGCTCGGTCCGGTCGACTACTGGACGGTCAGACGGCGAGCTAAGCAATGCTCGTAGTCCTCAAGCTTTCGCAGGCTTGCGGACGTGTGTTGTGTGTGTTAGACGCGAGTCTTCGAGAGGCTTCGACGCGAGTCGACTTGTATTGTGTGTGTTAGACGCGAGTCACTATTCCAGGAATTGTAACTTTACATTTCGAAGCTGGTGATGACGTGGATGCTTGAGGATCTGTTACCGTTAGACATGTAACATATGTAGGCGTCGCTTAACTTGCCGTCAGTGAAAAACGTTAGGGTCAGCTCACACCGAGACGCGAAGTGATGCTGCGCGAATTATAATTATTAGAGTTAGTACACAACAACATATACGTATCACATAAGAGAATCTGAATACACCCCGCGGCTCCGCTTTCTTCAAGCATCGTGAGCTGACCCCGAATATCTGTGCGATGAACACGTTTTACCTGCATGTAGGTTGTCCCTCAGCACTGACGCTACACTCTCCTTGAATGCAGTAGTACTGACAGACTGGTGCTGAAGACTCACTCTTCGAGTCATTCGGAATCAGACCCTGGAGAGCATCGCAGCTGTTTATCCCCTGAATTTGTTCCTTTATCGTGTAGTTGGCTGCTATACGATGACAAGATGCACAGCTTGAGCGAGACGGTGAGGTTAGTTTTGTTGCCACAGTTTGTGTTGAATACTTCGGTAATCGCCAAATTCCCTGTTCCTCATTGTTCTGCCAGTATATAAAGTCTTTTGACACGGCCAATGATAATGCATAACCAGTGTTTCTTACAATATATAGTGTTGTTCTGTTCTTTCCATTAAAGTTTGCACTTTCAATAGACATGTGATCATCACCACCATGTGTTTTCTCAGTCCAGTATATTTTTTGTGTTTGTTGATCGATGGCCAAGCTTAGTCGCAACCAAACAGTACCTGATATTAAAACTTCTCTCTCGGAGCCATCTAACCGAGCCCTCTCTATCTCATGTTCTGTGATCCAGTAAATATACCTGTAATTTGTAAACATCCATCAATATTAACAAAATTAAAAAGGAATTCAGCTGAGTCATAAACCTACACACAAGGGCAAACGTAGCGGAACATAAATAGATACATTATTTTCAAGTACAATTTAATTTTATAATCTTGAAAAATTTAATAATCTTTTCTGAACTAGCTTTTTCCCGCGACTTCGTCGGGATAAATGTCGGTTATTGCGGACGTATATCTTTTGTTGGGTTTCAAGCTTACTCTGTTCCAAATATCATCAAAATCAGTTCAGTAGTTAAAGCGTGAAAGCGTAACAGACAGACATAGTTATTTTTACATTCAACCAGACGCGCTGAGAGAGACGCCATTGTCAACACTTCCCTAACAATCCAAGCGTGTCACCTTCCACACACCCCTATCTGCCTGTCAGTCCGCGAAGTGATGGGTTACCAGTCGACATGTTTATCTGTTAAACTTTGTGCAATACTGTAACAATTTTTTTTCACTGGCCTTTACTATTGAATGGTGCAGCAATCGGACTTGTATTTTCAAAGATTACCTCCTACATAGAAAAAATATAAGATCTGAATAAATTAAATGGGCTATCCAACTGATAAAGAATTTTTTTGTTCGGACCCGTGCTTCCTGAGATTAGTGCATTCAAACTAACTTACACTTCACTTTTATGATATTACTAGCTTCTGCCAGCGGCTTCGTTCGCGTGAACGTTGGTTATGGCGGACGCGAAGTCGAAGACGGATAAAAAGTAGCCTATGTCCATCCTTGAGTTTGAAGCTATCTCCGTAACAAATTTGGTCAAAATCGGTTTAGTAATTTAACCGTGAAAGTGTAACAGATAGACATTCAGTTACTTTCACATTTACTTGTATTATTTTAAATGTAGATAAGTGCAAATAAGATTGAGTATGTCATTTGATTATTTCATGAAACAAATGAAAACTGTTCTCAATACAAAAAACAAGTTTTCCGATCTTCTCGCTAATGTCCCCGCACAGGAGCCACAAAAACAAAGCCGATACAAGCTTCTTTTTGAGGCGGCGTTTTTTTGTGGAGGCGTTTTTTGTGGCGGCGTTTTTTTGTGGCCCGTGTGCGGGTACTACTCACTAGTAACGTACCCTCCACAGCTATCCACGGCGAGATCATGGCAGTAGTGATCATGAGCCAACCTAACTAAAACATTTCCATCAGCTTGGCTAGAAGATGCAGGACTTAATGAAAACGTGCGTATACTAGTATGCTCCTTCCAATAGAGAGCTTGTGTGACGGGGTCGTACACGAGCCTCACGTAGTAGTTCATTGTTGTCGTAACTAAACGTTGTACAGTCTCGGTTGATACGTCCAAGCTGGATATAAACGTGGTCGAGCCGTGTTCGTCGCTAAACAGCACCCTGTAGTGCACAGGATCGTATGTTACTGAAGTGATCTGGCCAGCCGATGGTATAACTTGTGTGTGCGTCCGTGTACCATCATTGTTGTAAAACTCTAGTTGTGTGTTTGTGGCGACGACGATGTCTGAAACATAGAAATAGATTTGTTATAAGGACTGAGATTTATTTTATCTAATACTAGCTTTTGCCCGGGGCCTCGCTCCCGTCAACTGGTACTCTATTATACTCTTCCTTGCGTACTCTACTTAACTCAACTTTACTCGAGTTGGGTAGCGTAGGATAGAGTACTACTACTACGAGCAAGGGGAGCTCGCTGTCCGACTTTCCCCACTCTACCCTTTTTTTGATAAGTGTGGAAATCATCCAATGACTTTTCCCGCTCTGGGTGGAGCGAGAGGGCGTGTCAGATTGTTATTGACTAAAACCACACCTGTGTCCTTCAGTTGCCCTTTGCGTTCTAGGACTACGGGTTCCCTTGTCACGAACTCCTCGCGGTGCTAGCGGGCGTCGTCCCTGCTGGGCCACTACGGTTTGCTGACATCTCTTTGAGGAGCGCGTGGATCACTATTATATAAATCAAGCTATTCTTCATCTATACATATAAATAAAATGTCAGTGTCTGTTTGTAATATTGAAATAACCGCTTTTCACTACATGCACATTATGTATCGTATATATAAGATACTATATGATATATTTATAACAAAATAACATTTTTTACAATTTTTGTCTGTCTGTTTGTTTGTTCCGGCTAATCTCTGAAATGGCTGAACAGATTTTGACGGGACTTTTTTTGGCAGGTAGCGTCGTAGCGCAAGGAGTATCTTAACTAACACAGGCTACTTTTATTTCAGCAAAAAAAAATAATTTCAAAATCCTGTAGTCCACGCGAACGAAGTCGCGGGCACAGCTAGTCTTTTCATAAACTTGTTGCTCATACAAATGGTTTCCAAATGACTTGCATTCTCACTGATCCTACCTTCTACAATTCACTACTTACCCACTAACTTGCAAATGAAATGGTTCAACAGATACTCAGTACACGAGGTGGCACAGTCACTGCAACTGTATTGTACTCTTTCTTTTTATGACTATTTTATGTTGTGGTATATTGCTAAAAAAAGTCAGTGACGTTACTATTTTTATTTGAAAAGTTTTGTATTGCAAGCATGTTTTCTTTTAGTATTATCATTTAGTATTGCCTCGTTACAATAACATAGCTTCAGAGTACTCCGACATGATTTTAATTTATGGGGAGTGCCACAGAAGTACGAGAGGACTAGATACTACCAGTATTTTAATATATTGTCGGCGGCACGGTAACATTTATTTATTTATTTTATTACAGAAACCAATACATGCAGAGTCATTATTATATTCAAATATTAAAAAAATATCATCATTGTCATTAACATATCCATACTGGTATTGTAAATGTGAAAGCGGAGGCTCTATCTGTCCATATGTCTATCTGTTTGTTACCTCTTCACATTTTTTAGGGTTCCGTAGCCAAATGGCAAAAAACGGAACCCTTATAGATTCGTCATGTCTGTCTGTCTGTCTGTCGGTCTGTCTGTCTGTCTGTCCGTCCGTATGTCACAGCCACTTTTTTCCGAAACTATAAGAGCTATACTGTTGAAACTTAATAAGTAGATGTATTCTGTGAACCGCATTAAGATTTTCACACAAACATAAAAAAAAGCAAAAAATTTTGGGGGTCTGGTCTGTATACTTAGAACTGAAACTCAAAAATTTTTTTTTCGTCTAACCCATACGTGTGGGGTATCTATGGATAGGTCTTCAAAAATGATATTGAGGTTTCTAATATCATTTTTTTCTAACTTGAATAGTTTACGCGAGAGACACTTCCAAAGTGGTAAAATGTGTGTGTCCCCCCCCCTGTAACTTCTAAAATAAGAGAATGATAAAACTAAAAAAAAATATATGATGTACATTACCATACAAACTACCAAAGAAAATTGGTTTGAACGAGATCTAACAAGTAGTATTTTTTAATACGTCATAAATAAATAAAAATACCCTATTATTAAAACATCGATCAAAGTTACAACGAACTACAAGAACTTTTATATTATGTTACTTGCTGCTACGGAACTCTTCATGGGCGAGTCCGACTCGCACTTGGCCGATTTTTTTTTTAATCTGTTATAACCTACTTCTTAACGACTGAACAATTTAGATTCCTGATCCAGGATACAGTCTACTTGTGTTGTAGTTTCATGCAAATCTGTTCAGCTGTTTAGACGTGAAGAGGTAATAGACAGACAAAGTTACTTTTCCATTTATAATAGTATTGCTATACTTAGATATTAAAAAAAACTTAAAATTTTAGAAGTTGAATGGCTGCTGTGTTTTACATTGCAACCAGTCTCTACAGCTGCACTGCGGCCCAGTGTCTCCAACGACGATTATTGCAAACTGAATGTGGCAAATAAATAAGTTTGTTCAAAAAATCACACGTGACAATTATTTCAATACTTAATTGTCAAGTGTGATTTGTTGAACGAACTTTCAAACGCTTGTCGTTTCACTTCCGAATAACCAAATTATGATATCAAGTTTGATTGAAATCCGTTCAGTCGTTTGATTGTGAAGAAGTATTAATGAACATACAATTAATAAAAAAAAACTTTCTCCTTTACAATATTATCTAGTGTCTCGTAGTGGACATTATGGAAGTTTAATTAAAAACCTCAATTTCTTCACAAAACTGCTTTACTTTCAATTTTGGAAGAAATTACAACAAAACTTGGTTCTTACAATCTAGACGTAGCCGTGTACAAAAAAGTAGTAGTGATCATTTTTATAAAAGTTACAAAAATGTAGGTGCAAGAAAAACACTTTAAAATTATTATGAACTTCAGCACTATATCCCGATTGAGCAACTTGTGGTATCACGAATTTATCAGGCGCATAGGCGTAGTCACCTAGTGTTATAGCTGGATAGGAATAAAAAAAAACTGGGCAAGTGCGAGTCGGACTCGCGCACTGAGGGTTCCGTGCAAATAGAGTAAGATCCCAGGACCGCCAGACATCACGTATTTTCTGACGAACGAAATGTGGACGATTGAGTACTGTTAGTATGTATGCTCCCAAAAAAATTACATAACTTCACGTAAATTCACATGCTTGAGCATTAAAGCGTCTGTTAGGCAATATGGCCGACGCTTCGGCCACATCGGAATGTGTCTGGGAGTATTGGCGACTTGATTTTAACCTACCCACCCAACCCAAGGTTAAAGATATTGCCTACAAAATACGGAAAAATCAGCTTTGAGAAAATACGTTACATCATTTTTTTGGGAGCTTTAAAGCGTCTGTTAAGCAATATGGCCGACGGAATGTGTCTGGGAGTATTGGTGACTTGATTTTAAATATATTGCCTACAAAATACGTAAAAATCAGCTTTGAAAATTTACGTGAGGTAAGTAATAATTTTATGTACTTTGATTACCTGATACCTGAAAATTGGCCGTCTAAGCAAGCTTGCAGGTAGGCATACGTTCTCAGTACATACTGATAGTACTCAATCGTCCACATTTAGTTCGTCAGAAAATACGTGACGTCTGGCGGCCTTAGGATCTTGGACTAAAACTACCATTCCTGAATGGAGCCTCGAAGATTTTTCCGAATTGCAATTTTTTTTTTTTAAATACGGTTTTATTACTTTCTACATATTTAGTGCGAGAATATTAAATGCGGGTTGGATTCGCGTACTGAGGATTACAGAACCCTCAGTAAGTTTGTACGAACAAACTTACCTATGAAAACAGTTCAATTCCTGAATTGAGTTACGAAGATTTTTATAAATCGCAAAAAAGTTTTTTTTGTGACATACCTTTATATGTATTTAGTTTTCAGATTTTTTCCAATATTTCTGCTATGAGATCTTGTTTCATGCCAAATTTCAAGATTCTAAGTCTAACAGCAAGTACCCTACGAATTTTGATTCCCTTGAGTATCGAAATATACTTGGACATTTGGAACGCATTGTACGTTTTTTACGACATAAACGGCTATACTACATATCTTTTATTTTCGTTAACTTAGAAGTTCGATTTTCAACTATGTTTATTTAATTGTAAGTAAATGACATAATATTGAATCAAGTGTACATTCTTGTGACAGCTTTATATTTATTCCAATTTATTAGTCGTACTGATTCAACTACATACTTTTAAGATTGTTTTTTTTTTTATTGTACCTTTGTTGATTTTCTCTTGCTGGCTTGACAATCTCGTCTGTCCGTGTTATTTAAGCGCATAGATGAATGCGTACTCAAACTTCGCTCTTATGTTACTACTCACCAAAACTCAACATTTCAACAAATCAATTCACCCAATAACACATTTATGCAAACAAATCGATTCCGTGGGTCAGGAATCTTGTTTTTTAAATAATTATTAACGTACATAAATTAATCTTGCCTCTGTTATTGTTACCCATCGATCAGTCATCATTTTTTTTTTACTACGGAGTGGACCATAGATTAAAATAACTACAGTTTCAAACTTAGATTATGTACCTCTAGATATAGCCATGCGACTCTATGGAAGTGCGAAAGTGATAAGCATATATACGAAACAAGTAAGAAAATTGAGATAAAACATAACATTCTCTGTCTTATTCGGCGTGCCGCTTTTTTGCTTGGCTCACTTTGAAAAGTGAGCCAAACAAAGGCTTGTCACTGTCACTTTGAGGTCAACTCGAGTAATTTTTTGTCTTGAGAATAATTTCGGCAATAAAAGTAATAGTTTTAGTGTATGTATAACAAATAGACTCCTATAGTTAAGTTTTAAGTGTATTTCTGTGGTCATATTTATGGAAAAGTTTACGTAATAACCTCATTTCAGTGTTATAGTGCTGTCTCATGTGTGGCCACGCGGTGGCGATATCTATAGGTAATTTAATCTAAGGTTTTAAAATGTGATTAAGTGACTGCGCATTGACAATTCTAGTTTTATGTTCAATCGTTCATTGATCGATTATAATAATCGACTAGTTCAGTGTTTGTTTGCCAATTTGTGTTTTGTTGTTTTTAATGTTTTTTTTGTTATTTATGTTTTTATTTTGTTAATTCTGTGATTGGAAGTATGATATAACACGTAATCAGCGCTGTGGCTCTGTCTTACACGAGCCACAGCATTTTGCTGAGCACTGGCCGTTTTGCGCGGATGTAACGTATATCCTACTTACGTGCTACTTTAAGTCGATACTGTTATTTGTTTTATTTTAAGGTATGCGCCATGTTTGACGCAAATAAACTCTTTTTCTTTTTTTCTTCTGCTGCAATCGCAAAACAGTCAAGGTTTACGGTGCGTAGTGCACGCGCACCTCAAAAAAATTAAAAGGGCCCAGCAGGGCCGATGCTGCTAGGGCTGTTAGAGAGAGAAAAAGCAACTCTGAAACGCAAAGGGCAACATATGGAGTTTATGTCAGTTTTAGTAAAATTCTGGCGCCCCCGTTTGCTCCACCCTAGAGCGCGAGAAGTCAATTGATGATTTCCCTCCTCAGAAATGTATCTTACCGTTACCACAGAATAAGTTATAGTTAAAAGTAGGTACAGCTTCGCTCTTCGAAAGAAAACGTGCTAATATAAACATATTAACAACATAAATAATGTTCATAATACATTGCACGGCTCGGACACGGTAATAATATCATACAGTTTTGTAACTCGGCCGTATCTTTGAAACAAATGCCTACAGCCGCGCGGTACGTAAACATGCGATAGGGCTGCCCGCCTCCAGCATTATATTTACATTTCCCTACTTTGTGATTCCATTTAGTTATGTGATTGTAAATATACTTTATTGAAATTTTAAATGCGTGTCTTGGCAAGTGGGGCCCGTTACTGACTGGGGCACATAGGGCCGGTTTACCCTAAAAGATGTTCCCACTTTTTGGAATAAACAAATAAAATACTTTGTGAATTGAATAGGAAGTTTTCAATAAAATTCCTGTTGTTTTTTTCCAATTAGCTACGGAACCCTAAAAACGGTTTTTAGTGGTATATGTTGTTATAGCAGCAGCAGAAATGAGAAAATTTCAACTATCTAGTGATAGACAGACGGTCAAATTTTTTTTTTTTGTATTATTCATACTACAAAAATTTTTTTTCATCATCATTGCTCTTATTCGGAAACCGTGGCTGGCTAATACTAACACGGTGTCTGGACTGGGCTCTGCAGGTAAGGTCGTACACCATATCGGTGGAGTCAAACCAAGAGCGTGTATACTTTTCAATAATAATATAGATTTCTTATGCATACAAGGCCTGTGCAGCGATGACCTGATTGCAGCTTATGTTAATGCCAGGCTGATAGCCAATTGGCATGTCAGTGATGAACCATCTATGTCTGATCATCAACTTATTAAATTCGCACTGAATACATCCAACATTTGCGAAACCATCACTTTTAGCGATGCGAAAGCCAAGGGCTGGTACTTGTACAGATGAACGCTCCAGGGGAGACTCCAAGACTTCCCTAAAACCATACGCTCCCCTGAAACATTGGATTATGCTGTTGCTCAAGTTACTGAATCTATTACAGCCTTTTACGAAGAGAGCTGCCCTTTAAGAACTGTGAGGGATAGAAAAGTGACATGGTAGAACAAAAAGCTCGATGTTTTAAGGGAAGAATCACGTAGGTTGTTTACTAAGACTAAATCGACTGACGACTAGGATCGGTATCAGAAAGCTTTAACTACCTATAACAAGGAAATCCGAGAGGCGAAAAGACTTTCATGGAGGAAGTTCTGCGAGGAGATTACTAAAGTCCCTCAAGGAGCCAGAATTCACAGTCTTATCCAAATCGCCTACAAATCAACTGGAATTCTTAAAGAAACCAGACGGTGCCTTCACTGTATCAGCGGAAGAAACCTTGAAACTTCTGGCGTCTATACATTTCCCTGGCTCGGTGATGGCACTAGACATCATCGTACAAATTACTCCTCATATCCGCCGCTCCAGGCCTTCAAATGAAGACTGGAGAAGAGCGGCGTATTTTAGACCGAACAAGGTAGAATTTATAATTATATAGACTCTCATTCAAGCCGATTAAATCTGCAGGTGATGATGATATCTTATTTTTTTATTTTTATTTTGGTGGCTTACAGCTGACAATACAAGATAAACGACTACAAGATACGATTTACAAGCCTCCACATATAGTATGGATGGAAGTATTGTGGAAAGCTACAGTTAGGAAGTAATTGAGATATACAAAGTTTGGTAGCAAGATAATATAGAAGACAATAATGTAATGAAATTACAAAACATTGCTTTTGGATATAACAATATTTATGGATGCTAAGCTGCTTGTAAAGAGATCAACTGAGGTGTGTTCTTTGACTAAATTGTTAAACGCTTTTGCTGCGCGAATCAAGTAAGAGTTACTACGGTAGACTGTGCGTAAATGAGGAGAGTGAAGAAGATTTCTAATCCGACGGTGCCGAGGGGGGACATTCAGGGATAGCTTTGACAATAATTCAGGGCAATCTTGATAGATTAGAGCGTGCCATTTCGATTAGAAAGCGAATATCATATATATTTTTGCGAGTTACAAGGGGCAGCAAGTGGAGTCGAGTGCAACTTTCATTGTAACTCATATAAAGGATTTTGAACTTGTTCAAGTACCTCGTGAATCTCCGTTGTATTCGTTCCAACCGGTCAGATTGAACAGCATAATTTGGGTTCCAAATTTGACTACCGTATTCAAGGTGACTGCGGACGTAAGTACAGTAAAGAATATTTAGGGTTTTCATATTTTTAAACGAACTGGAATTACGGATAAAGAATCCCAGGGCTTTGGCAGCTTTTTTGGCGATACGATCGTAATGACATTCGTAGGAGAGCTTATTGTTGATAAGAATACCGAGATCTCTAATAGCGTTAGTTCGCGATAACGGCTGATTCTCGATCGAGTAGTATCTTCCCAGCTGTCCTGTAGCAAGGGAAGACTATACTCATCCCTATTTTAATCAAAATCTTCAGAGCAAGCTTTGCATGGGGATATATACCAGAGAAATGGACTATGGTTAAAGTCTGTTTTATCCCAAAGGCTGGTAAGAAGGACTACTCTCAACAAAAGTCCTTCAGACCAATAAACCTTACCTCCTTCCTACTCAATAGTATGGAAAAGGTTATTGACGAATGCATCAGGGATGGACCATTAAGGGATAACCCTCTGCATCCGAAGCAACATGCTTACCAAAAAGGAAAATCTACAGAAACTGCTCTGTTAGAACTATCAGACAGGATCGAAAGGGCCTTGGAAGGTAAACAGACAGCCCTATGTGCTTTCCTTGATATTGAAGGAGCTTTCGACAACGTCACCATAGACGCCCTTTCTAAGGGAATGAAGGCAAAAGGGATTAACGAAACAACTACTCGTTGGATCAAATCAGATCAGATCATGCTCCTCAACAGAACTATCAGTGTTACCTTACACGGAACTACAAAGAGCTTCAAACAACTAAACAACTTCGACCTATGCTAGTAAACGAGGTACGACAGGAAATACTGTCTCTGTGTAACACCAGATCAGAGGGTTCGAAATCATAAAAGCTTGTTGTAACGAACTAACTAGTATTCTCACTCATTTAACAAATATGTCTTTTTCCCATGGAACCTTTCCTGACAAATTAAAACTTTCCATAATTAAGTCTTTATTCAAGAAAGGAGACAAATGTGACATCAATAATTACCGACCTGTTACTTTGATACCCATCTTGTCTAAAATTTATGAAAAATGTATGTATAAAAGATTTATTAATTTCTATAGTGAATTTAAAATTATTAGTGACAAGCAGTTTGGATTCCAAAGGAACAAATCCACATCATTAGTTAGTTATTCTCTAATGATAGCAATATTATCGAATATAAATAATAGTTTTCTGACTACCGGTCTTATCTTTGATCTATCGAAACCATTCGATCTAGTTTCTCACGACATTCTGCTGCAAAAATTAGAAGCTAATGGGATTAGAGGACCGGTACTCCAGTGGTTATTGTCCTATTTAAGTGATAGAAAGCAATGTGTCATTATAAATAAAATAAAATGTAAATAATGACATAATATCCTACTCATCAGAATATAGGCATAATAAATATGGCGTTCCACAAGGAAGCGTCCTGGGCCCAATATTATTCCTCATTTATATAAATGACATCATAGAAATAACTAACCACAAATGCATATTATTTGCCGATGACATATCTTTTATGGATCACGAGCTTGACATTAATAATACAATTGACAAATTACTACATTGGCTTGACATTAACCATTTAAGAATAAATTTAGACAAATCAGTTTACATTCAATTCAACCAATCAAATAATAATAATGACATCAAACTCAATATTGATAAAATCAAACAATTAACGCATACAAGATTTTTGGGTGTAGTTATAGATAAAGATATTAACTGGAAAGAACACATAGACAATGTTAGTACTAAAATCAATAAATTTGTATACTGAGGTGTAGTTAGTTTATATTATGCTTATAAGATATTTAATGAGGTATCTTTTATAATAAAGGCAGTATATTACCAGCAAGCACTCATTTCACTCGTCTCCCAACACACCAACTTACATGGCGACCGTGACAGTAACCGGAGAACCTGTAAGCCTGCGCGTGTAAGCATCCGTGTATGGACTGGATCATATTATGGCAAATATAAATGACAGACTGTACTTTGGGTAAAGTGGAATATTCCGTTGTAAAGCGTGATACATATTCGACGTGTAAAATTTTGTTAAACTTTCATCAGTTTGAAAATGGGTGGTTCAAATTCTAAGGAAGAGGTGGTGATAGCACAAACTGCTGGAGTCGGCACGAATCATATCCGCGCGCAACAGATGCATGAGACTACCAACACGATTCTCGTCGTTATTTGTACAATTCTGGCGATTGGTATGATACTGATTTTTTATAAATTGTACAAACGATGCCATGCTAAACAAATTGAGCGAAAATTGGATCAGATGACCTTGACAAGGTACTCCAGTCTGCTTAAGAGAGCCCAAGCCCAGATGGCTCCTCAGCAACCACAGTCAGCTAAGCCAGAGCTCATCGTGTAACATCGTCAGGAGCTGAAGATGCGTATTATATCCACGAGTGTATAGTGCGTGTGTTAAAAGTGCCGCGAAAATATTGGTATCTTTATTTATCTAAGCAGAGTGCGCATTCGCGAGTGTTTTTTTTCTTCTCTCCTACTTTGTTTCCTTCCCCTATTAGTATAAGTAAGTGACCGGAAAGAAATGTAAGTAGAATATAGTTTAATGCATAAAATATACTGTGTAGTTAGTATGACTCTCTATGAATTTTAATCATTTTATTCAAGTGAAGATAATCAATACTTGTATTTTCCACGTACTAGTTATTTTAATATATTAATAAAACATTGTATCGATATGTTATGGCAGAAGAACTAGCTCTTTTACTAAATGATTTAAAAGCAATAAGAGATTATTTGATAAAAATCGGTCCGAGCCGCAGAGTAGGTAAAATATTAATTACAAATAGAGAGAATGCACAAAGTTTATTAGCTAAATATAATAAGTATTTACAACATGTAGGTGAGTCCAAGTTAGCTAAACCATTAACACAGGAGACAGCATTAATTAACAAAATTTGTGAACAATTTAATAACTTGTATTCAGAAGTACTTTTATTATGTACCGAGAAAGTTAAGGAGGGAGAAAATCTCTCATAGTAAAATGGCAGAGGAAACTTTTAATTTAAAAATTGCATTGAGCCTTCTGCCTGCTATGACAGATAATGATAACAATACTAAAAAATTAATTGAAAGCATAGAGTATTATGAATCTATATTAAGTAACGACAGATGTAAACAAAAATTAATACAATTTGTTTTAAAAAATAGATTATCACAGCAACCAAAGTTAAAGATGTTGCAAAGATATGCTAGTGTTAAGGAGCTTATAGGAGATATGCGAAAGCTATTACTGCCACAACAGGGTTTCACAGCGTTACAGACTAGATTGCAGCAATGCCGCCAGAATAATAAAACAGTGTCTGACTTTGGCAAATAAATATCAGAAATATTTGTGGAATTGACGATTTCGCAGGCCAGTGGAAATTCAGATAATTATAATGTTTTAAGACCCTTAAATGAAAAAAACAGCGATAAAAAGATTCGCTGACGGCCTACGAGATCGTCGTTTAAACACGATCGTGGGTGCTCGTAATTTTTCTACTTTGACAGAAGCCATACAGGCGGCAGTAGACGAAGAGATGTATTCGAGTAGTACCGAGGAATTTGTGGGTATGTACCAACAATCTTATTATTCGTCTAGGAGAGGTCATCGAGGATATAGAACTCAACAGAACTCTGGTCCCAGAGGATTCATGCAAAACGCATATGCCCATCAACAGGCACAGGGACCGCTTCCTCCACATGCAAGCCAACAATCGTTTCCGTGCTAGGGGTAGGCAGAACAGAACTCGTTGCTTTAGATCACAGAACAACATAAATATCTTGTCAACCAATCAAGAGGTACTAACCGCGAACCAAGTGGAAAATAATTGTGACGTAATGCCAGATGAACCAAATGCAGAATCGCTTAGTCATATTTTTCGTGCCTAACGTAATCTTCTCGTGCAATAACTTAAACAAAGTTTCATTTAAAGTCGGGCAACATAAACATGACTGGCTAATTGACACCGGCGCATCAGTGTCTGGAATTAAGTACGAGTATTTGAAACATTTACAAATACCATACCATATAGAGAAAGTTAGTGTTAAAGGTATCGGTGGAGATGTATTCTCAGAAAGTTATGTGTATCTTTGCCTTAATCATAACGAACACAATTTTATGCATAAATTTCTTGTATTTAAAAACTTACCATGTAAAGGCAGCGGTATATTAGGACATGCTTTTTTTAAGAAATACAAAGCTAAATTAAACTTTGAGTCTAGTACGGTACAATTGCTAACAAATACATTGAATTTTGACTGTTTCGGACCAAATGATACTATTAATTGCTATACGAGTATAATAGCACCGGCGCGATGTGAATCTATACATCGAGACAAGTATACAAGAAGAATGTGTTATTTCAAGTCAAGAGTTATGCGAGGGTGTTTTCCTAGCCACTAGCGTGACTAGGCCGAAAAATGGAAAAATACCAATATGCATATTGAATACCAGAGAAAATGAGGTAGTAATAAATAACTTCGAGATCGGTAGTAGCACTCTCAAGGATTACTTTATTTGTCAATTTCAGAAACCAATGGTTAATGCTGATAGAGTAAAAACTACCTATGTTTTCCTTGTTAAATTTAAACGGATTACATTCCGATGGATTATATTTCATCTACCTGGTGACAAATTATCTACAACGCCAATATATGAACAAAATATAGATTTGAAACCGCATACTAGCCCAATATATTAGTGCCAAAAAAAATCGATAATTCAGATAAACAAAAATGGCGCGTAGTCATAGACTATCGTAAGTTAAATAACCAAGTGCAAGACGACAAATTTCCGTTGCCAAACATATCCGAAATACTTGATTCTTTAGCAGGGGCAATTTATTTTACGCATTTGGATTTATTTCAAGGATTTTTCCAAATTGGACTAAATAAACAAAGCTGGCCTTGCACAGTTTTTACAACAGGGAAAAATCAATATCAAATGACGAGAATGCCCATGGGACTCAAGTCTAGTCCTAGTAACTTCAGTAGAATGATGACTATAGCAATGTCCGGGCTTAATTACAAAAAATGCCTGGTTTATCAAGACGATCTGGTCGTAATAGGTCGAAATTTAGACTCGCATAATCGGAATTTAATGGATGTTTTCAGTAGATTACGTAAGGTCAACCTAAAGTTAAATCCTGCTAAATGCAATTTCTTGCAAAAAAAATGCTTTATTTAGGACACATAGTTTCTGGAGCTGGAATTTTACCAGACCCAGAAGAGGTTAGGGTTTTAAAACACTACCCAACGCCCCAAAATACTGATGAAACAAAAAGTTTTGTAGCTTTTGCAAATTATTATCGAAAAGGTATAACAAAATTTGCTGAATTAGCATTACCCTTAAATAAATTATGTACCAAGAATGCCCAATTTGTATGGACAAGAGACTGCGAACATTCTTTTGAAACATTAAAATTAGCCTTAATGAACCCACCTGAATTACATCCTGACTTATCAGAAAGTAATGAATTTATACTACAAACCGACGTGTTAGGGAAAGCTATAGGTTCGGTATTGTGTAATAAAGATGGAAGACCTGTAGCATATGCTAGTCGAAGTTTAAATAAGGCGGAGGTAAACTATCCCACTATTGAAAAAGAACTCCTGGCAATAGTGTGGAGTATAAAACATTTCAGACCATATTTATATGGAAAACGTTTCAGGATACAAACCGACCATAGACCGTTAGTTTATCTATTTTCAATGCGAGAACCATCAAGTAGGTTGCTAAAATTTAGGTTACAGTAAGAAGAATATAATTTTAGTATAGAGTATGTTAAAGGCCAGTCAAATTCAGTAGCAGACGCGCTATCGCGGATTCAAATCACATCCGACGATTTAAAAACAATGAACGAGCAAATTATTAACGTGATGACTAGATCACAGCTTCGAAAATTGAATATGCATTGTGAGGAAAAAAATACGAACCGGCCATTAATAGATAATGAAAATATTATTTCAAAGTCTGGCAAACCGAGAGTTGTAGACATCATTAAAAAACCGAATAATATAACTGAGCTTTTATTTTGTAGCGGTAAAGAGTTACAGAAAATTTTAAAAAGTGGTTTAACGTTAGAAATGTATAAATATTTAATTTACGTGCCAATTAAGTCTAGTATTTACTTACACACAATATCTCGATCACCAATTGCGCGAGACGGGTTGGTGAGAGATTTGATATTATTATACAAAAAAATTGCAATTAATGAAATATGTGTACTCAGAAACGAAAACAATAAGAGATTTATAAAAGAATTAACGGAAGATATAAATAATAGAGATAAATGGACAGGACCACGGTTTTGTATCATAAATAAAGTGCAAAGAATAAATAATCTAAATAACAGACGGGTCATATTTTCACTTATTGCCTACAAGGGGCCATGCGGGCATAAGGCGAATGACAAATAACATAAAAAAATACTATTTTTGGCCTAGTATGACTAAGGATATTGTTGAATATGTTTCTGAATGTGATCAATGTAAAAAACAGAAGTATTCGATGGGCACCAAACAGCCAATGACAATTACGACCACGGCTAACTCAGATTTCGATAAAATTTATTTAGATATGGTGGGACCGTTACAGAAAGATACCAATAGCTACAGTTATATACTCACTTTACAATGTGAGTTAACTACATTCACAGAAGCATATCCATTACACAACAAAGACACAGTAAGTGTGGTCCGTGCTCTCGTAGACAATTTTATTTTAAGATTTGACACGCGAAATAGCGACCGATCGCGGGTCCGAGTTCATTTCCAGCACTATGAAAGAGGTATGTCATCTTCTAAAAAATAATCAACTATGTTCCACCGCCTATCACCACGAGAGTTTTGGAGCATTAGAGAACACACACAAAACTATGGGTGCGTATTTAAGAATAAATTGCCAAAATCAAACGGGAACATGGAGTAGTTGGTTGCCGTATTGGTGTTTTGCTTACAACAACATAGTCCATACGGAAACCAACGACACGCCTCACGAACTAGTATTCGGGAAGCGATGTATATTACCGAGCAATCTCAATGGCGATATCATAGATCCCCTATATGCTCATGACAACTACGCATTAGAATTAAAGTATAGATTGCAGCGAGCGCAAAAAGATGCTCACAATAATTCAACTCAAAGTAAGATAAAAAGGAAAATTAAATATGATACTTTAGTAAACCCTGCGGTATTATAAGAAGGGTGATTTATTGTTGTTAAGAAATCCTTCAGAGAATAAAATGGATTCAATATTTTTGGGACCCTATCCAGTTTTAAATGATTTGGATTGTAATGTGAAAATTTTGAAAAATTGAAAGGAAGATATTGTGCATAAAAACCGTACCAAATTATACAAGAATGCTGTATAAATAAGAAAAAATCAATAACAAGAATATTTAAAGCAATTATTAACTTAACAATAATGTACCTTTGAAATATCTATAATCATGTCTTGTATTCGGAGGTGTTAATGTAAACATATACTTAGTTGTAACATTTATAAAGACCATGTACTTATGTAAACAACAAAAAAAAAAACCACTGCGCAGGTAAAAAAAAAGAACCTAGCTATTATTATTTAGCCGTAAGTTTTTTTTTCTTGTAAAGGAAAGGTGAGGTGTAGTTAGTTTATATTATGCTTATAACATATTTAATGAGGTATCTTTTATAATAAAAGCAGTGTATTACCAGCAAGCACTCGTTTCACTCGTCTCCCAACACACCACCTTACAATCTGATGATGGAATCTTGGCTGAATTGAGGTAACTCCTCAAATATTATAGGCAACTATATAGTCATTTTGATATTTTCATCAAGAAATTAAGCATTTACAGTCAAAAAGTGACATTTGATGAGGTGGAACTGGTGAAGAAGACCAGAAATTGCCAACGGAACTTCATACTCAAACAAATATCACAATGAACATAGTTCAGCGACTATTACAATACTAATGGTATCATCGAAGTGACCTGATGATAGTGATGGAGCTGGAGGATAGGCACCGGAACTCCGTAACTAATCAATCAATTCTAGCAGTGTTTGGGCTTATTAGAATTGTCATTAGATGCACTTTGGCTATATAATACTATTGAACTGATCTGATGATGATGATAATGATGGAGCTGGAAGATAGGTACCGGAACTCCGTATTTAATCAATGTATCCTACCCGTGTTTGGACTTATTAGAAATGTCATGAGATGCACTTTGGCTATAAGGTACTATTGAAGTGATCTGATGATGGAGCCGGAAGGTGGAAGGAGACACGGAAACTTCATAAGAAACTGATGTATTCTAGCAGGGTTTGAGTTAATTGGGATTGTCATGAGAAAAAGGTACTCTGGTTGTAAGTGTATTGCAACTAAAAAGTGTGAAATAAAAAACTTATTATAAAAAAAAATAACCGACTTCACTAAAAAAAAAATTAAACCATCAAAATAATTTTAATTTTGGAAGTCGGTGTTAAATAAGGAACAAACAATAACGAAAAACACTGACTACAAACATTTGTCAGTAAAAGTCTGACATTCCCCCCCTCCCTGCACCACCTTAGAGAGAGAGAGAGAAGTCATTGGATGATTTGCCACGTTAAAAAGAATAACATCTGCTATTGCTAAGAGCAATTATACTTGGTGGAAATTCTTTTAAAAACTCAAAAATTTGTGTACCGGTAAAAGTCAGTAAAAGTCTGTCACGCTTGACACGCTCAACTCAGAGCGGGAGAAGTTATGAATGACTGAATATAGGATGACATTCCACTTCATAAAATAAGCCCTTTTAAACCTTACGCGAATAGGTAATGGACGATCCCAAAGCGTACAGGCATACTTTGGTTTAGCATCGTTAATTTGTGCATAAAGATAAAAAAAATCCTTGCACCAAGAGGGTCTCTCATCAACCACATGGCCTATGATTTTCAGATTCCGGGTTGAAGGACAAACATAACTTTGTAGTTCGAAAAAGCTCAGCGTTCTAAACATATACCTACGTTATACAATAACTGGTATAATTCTCTGAGAAAGAGAAGGAGTTAGGGCCTGTCCGCACAGCGGTATTTCACCGCGCGGTTTTTTTTTCATTATTCTGTAACACATTGAATCTTATGGAAGTTTCCGCACAGGCGATAAAACAAACGCGCGATAAAAAATTCTGTGATTTCTTGCGGATTTGACGCGGTGTAGTGTGGACATCAATCCACGCGAATATTTTCAACGCGGTGAAATACCGCTGTGCGGACAGGCCCTTATATATTAAATAACATACAATGAAACTGTGCGAGAACGGACATTCCACCGTTCCCAGGGCTTCGCAACCAAACTAATGTTTTTCTCAAGGATTGCTATTCTAGATGGCAAAAAAATATTTGTGATTATAAAATTGTGACTAGGTAGTTTTAAAATAGAAGATTTTTTTCCTGAAACCCTATGATCAGAATTTTATTTTCTTTAAATTTAATACCGATACTAAAAGCCGACAAATATTGCAAAATATGTAGTTATACTGAAAAGTTTTGAAAGTAAATTGATAATAGTTCTGTTAAGCTGTGATAATTTATCCGTCTGACTTAGAATTAAAAAACAAACTTTGACTTACCCCAGGAAAAAGAATGTACCAGCCCAACGAATAGTAATAATATCAACGTTAAAACACGTGTGCAATGCATTTTCTTCTTCAGGCAAAGTTGTTCCAGCAGATGAGACGTCTACTCCCGGTCACAGCACGGAAAATATTAAAGCAAAGTGTTGGTTAGTGCCTTGTAGTCATTTCCGTCACGTCGCGGGTAAAACCTATAAAAAATGTGGGCAAAATAAAGATACAACATTTTATCTTTATTTTATTCCGAACACTCATATGCTTATCACTTGTTTCCGTCAAAAATAAAATTTACTGTATTTTTTTCGCTATTTGTTTTATCGTGTACCTACTTCCTGTGTTACTTCCTTAGTTTGCAAATTTGAGTGAAACAATTTAAACATAATTTATTATTAATATATAATTAAGTTAACTAAGTAAGTGGGTACTATTGCATGACATGGGTCTGGCCGTATGCTAGGTTTCATCCAAATCTTTTCTGTCATGAAGACGTCAAGAGGCCTCACTTGCGTCAATTTACATGAACAAACATACTCTCATTCGCACTTTAAGTCTTAAAGTTTGTTACGCTGACATTTCGTATATACATTGTGAGAGTACAGGAATCGCGGGAGAGTAATAAATCGAAGGTTACTTAAAAAATCCTTCTTATAATAAGCGATACAGAAATAAACATAAGGTACCATGAATACCGAAAAAAAAGGTTTTTTTTTAGAAATGTACATTGATGCAAGCGAAACCGTGAGCATCTTAGATATAAAACTCCAAGGTAATACTGATCAAACCCTCTAAGAGTAATAAGTACACTAATAAAAAAAGATTCAAAATAACTTTTCGGTACCACCAGTTATATACCTATATACGATAGAATTATCACACTAACGTTAGGGCCAGCTAACACCGAGACGCAATGCGACGCGACGGCGTCATGGAAGTGGCCAGTTATTTCGCACTGCATAGCGCGGGGTAAAACGCATCATAGGTAACGGCGTAAGGTGCAATGTGAAGCAGCAGGTGAATAAAACAAACAAAAAAATATAAGTACAAAAATCACTGCTACCGTCACCGCTGAAGATTTCTTTTATCTGGATGCCGCGTCAGGTCATGCTTTCCATAAAAAAGCATTGTTATTGGAAGTGAACCAACTTGTGAAGATTAAACTCCGAGGGATGAGAGGAAATGGTTCTCACTCAACTTGCAAGATCTGGCCTGAACAAACTAACATACACACTACGCAAATAAATTTAAAACTTGCAAAATGTATGGCACTGCAGGTTGCGATTTTTTCTGTTGTAGAATTCTCATAGAGATGTGTACCTTTTAGAGTAGTAAATAAAGTTCTATTTCATATGGCTATCTTAAAAAGCACGGAAACTGAAATCCGATAAAATGGCTCCAACTAATTCAGTCTGAGATAAGAGTGTTATTTGGGATTTTGTAGCTATTCTGGTATAAAAACAAGGTTTTAAGGTTCGAACCTTTTTGGTGGGAAAATCATCAATGACAGCCCCGCTCTTGGGTGGAGTGGGATATAGTGTCAGACTCTTACTGACTAAAAACCCACCCCGTTCCTTCAAGCCTTCATACCGGGGCTCGCGCTGTCTTTCGAAACTAACCTTGGCCCCGGTAAGGTTCGAACCTTGAGCACGCCACAATTGCGGCGGTATATATCTTTTAGGAGTGGTTGTAAAGACGCTAAGGCATCTTCACTTTCCGCCTGACACACATATAGTTAGTGATAGCGTGACGAGTGACAGGACAGAATGGAAGAAAAAAACGTGTTGCGCCGACCCCAAATAAAACGGGACTAGGGCAGGAAGATGATGACACATATTCAGCGGTCATAGGTGTTTCAGGAAGTATCTGTTTTGGATTCGTAGAGAAGAAACGTCCAGGTGTCAATATTATGCTAATCACTCAAAAGGCACGGTGGACCATGCGGAGGAAGTCTGCCCCACTTGGGTGGAGGACTGGGTGTCCTCGTGGAGGTGTTTGTTGGCGGCGATCTCTAGCGCCTGGTCTTGGTGCAGGCGGCTGATAGTGGTGGTGGTTATGGTAAGGAGCGAGAAGGATAGGAAGCAGTCAGTTCCTGCGAAGTAGTAATGCAAGCGAAGGTGGTGGCGGAGGTCATGAGGAGAGGAAATCCTTATGCCTCAGCTGTCGTCGCGGGTCGTATGGACAAAACGAGTAAAATGAACCGGGCCCACTTGGGCCACCGCTTGCTAGGGCTGCGGGATTGTTCCAAAGAGTTAGTTACCAAAGCCCTGGACCGCGAAGGACAACTGCAGGGACACACGTTGGTTGTATTCATAGAAGTCTGCCACACACAAGCCATACATAAGTTTGTTGTATGTCCATCTGTCACAGCCTCCGAATTTATTGGACGGATTGGGTTCAAAATATATACACTAGCTGTGCCCGCGACTTCGTTCACGTGGACTACAGGATTTTGAATTCATTTTTTTCTAAAATAAAAGTAGCCTAAGTTACTCCTTATTACATCAGCTACCTGCCAATAAAAGTCCCGTCAAAATCGGTCCAGTCATTTCAGAGGGTGTACTATGCTGAATCGAATGCCAAATAGTCGAACATCAATTAATCGAACACCTAAATACTCGATCGTTCATAATATCGAATGGTTAATAAATCGAACACTCAATACGTCGAGTGTTCAAAATATCGAATGTTTGATCGAGCGGCCAATGCATCACACATTTACCCGGAGGACATGGTGGAGCATATGGTGCTTCTGTACGCGTGTGTCTTGGCCGCGGCTGTACGTGTGAGGGAACGGGCTTCCTCACGCCCCAGCCGACGGCACACGTAGGAAACTACGCGCCGTTAACGGGGGGTGTGAGAAAGCCCGTTCCCTCACACGCACAGCCGCGGCCTGTACCAGGGATTGGCGCAAGAGGTTGTTGCCAGCGATCACCCTCACGAGGACATGGCGGTGCTCCATTCAAGCGGAGCACACCTCCACCGTATGCTCCACCATGTCCTCCGGGTGAATGTGTGATGCATTGGCCTCTCGATCAAACATTCGATATTTTGAATTCTCGACGTATTGAGTGTTCGATTTATTAATCATTCCATATTATGAACGTTCGAGTATTTAGGTGTTCGATTAATTGATGTTCGACTATTTGGGATTCAATTCGGCATAGTACATCCCATTTCAGAGATTAGCCGGAACAGACAGACAGACAAAAATTGTAAAAATTGTTATTTTGGTGTATGTACCGTATTTAGATTCATATGCATTTAGTAAAAAGCGGTTATTTCAGTATTACAAAACAGACACTCCAATTTTATTTATATTTATGTATGTATAGATGCACGCGACTGCGTTCGTGATTTTGAATTCATTTTTTCTAAAATAATAGTAGCCTAAGTTACTCCTTATTACATCAGCTACCTGACAAAAAAGTCCCGTCAAAATTGGTCCAGCCATTTCAGAGATTAGCCGGAACAAACAGACAAAAATTAAAAAAAAAAATGTGTTGTTCTTTCTTTAATTCTTTATTGTACACTATAGCAACAAAAAATAAGTGGATAGCAAAGTTCATGTACATAGGCGAGCTTAACTCAAAGTTGAGTTTTCTTCCAGCAAACCATTGAGCGATAGAGAGAGTTGACATTAGAGGGTAGGGTCCAGTGTACAATTTTAAAATTAGAAATATTGTGAATTATATAATAATACATAAACAAATATACCTACGTACATAAATACACACATACTTTATGTATTATAAATATATATATTGTTATGTTTATGGAATAAAACATTAGATTTGGATTCACTGAGTTTTCTTTAATAACACAAAGTAACATGCTTTCTGTGCAACATCAAGCTAACACAAGTAAGGACGCCATGACACCAAGCACTAGTGTTGTCCCTCATATAGTAACTAATGTAATATTAGTGTTGTGCCTAATCAACATACACAACATCCCCCGTTTTTATCTATATAACTTATCATATAGGTAAGTCTTTACAAATCAATCAACCTATTGGGTTTTCTAACAACCCTTCCACTCCTAGTGGTGTAATTATTGTTATTTTCTAAATTATTTGAAGTCCCATTATTGTCTGATTCTAAATCCCTGTTAACCCCTATGTTTTTATTTTCTTCTAAATCTTTGCTATTAATTAAACCCCTTTCATTTGCATTATCATCCCACAAAGTTTCCCTTTTAACAAATTGTTCATTATTACTGTTTTTAATATGTTTCTTATTTCTAATTACAAAATTTCCCTCATTGTTCTTTACTGAATATGACCTATATCCTACCTTTTTTATTATCTTTCCCCCTTTCCATTCCTTGTTTGGAAAATCTTGTATAACAACATTCTGTCCTTCCTTAAACTCTTTTCTATACTTTGCTGTCCTATTATAATTATTTTGGGACTTGTATCTAATGTCATTCATTTTCTTCTTAGCGTCTGTTGGTATACAAGGTTTTAACACATTTTTTGTACATGGCAAATTAGTTCGCAGTAGTCTATTCATTAACAATTCAGATGGGGTGTATTCTAATCCTGCTACAGGTGTAGTTCTGTAGTGTAGCATTGCCACATTAAAATCAGTATTACTATCTTTACATTTACGCATAATACTTTTAACAATTCCTACAGCCTTTTCTGCCATTCCGTTAGACTGAGGATATCTAGGACTTGACTTTAACAACTCTATTTCCCAATTATTAGCAAATTGTTTGAATTTGTAACTGTTGAAAGGCATATTATCGCTCATTATATATTTAGGTATACCATGTGTTGTAAAAATCTCTTTACATTTCTTAATGACTTCTTCTGCTGTTTTATTATACAAGTATTTAACTTCAATCCACTTAGAAAAATAATCAATTACAACCAAATAGTCTTTTCCTGCATAATAACATATATCCATGGCAACCTTTATGAACGGAAGATCAGGGAACTCATGAGACATGAGTGGTTCTTTGATATTACAAGCTCTATATTTTTCACAAGACTTACAGTCCAAAACATATTTTTCTATGTCACTAGACATACCTGTCCAATACATCACTTTCCTAGCCCTTTTTTTACATTTTACAATGCCTGCATGCCCTTCATGTAACTTATTTAACATTTCTTTTATCATCTGTTTAGGTATTATTATTCTATCTTTGTAATACAATATGTTATTTTTACATGTAATATCATATTTTAACTTATATAAAACTTTTAACGGTTTATCCTGTAACATTTTATCATTATTTGGCCACCCTACTTCACAAAATGTTAAAACTTCTTTTAAACAGGAATCTAACTTTGTTTCAGTTTGAAATTGTTGCAATTTTATTTCAGAAATAGGTAAATCACACTCTAACCCATATACTACTTCTTGCTCAATAGTATGTACTAATTCTTTTAAAGATGGTTCCTCTTTAGCATTTTCTTGTATAAAATTTCTTGACAAATAGTCAGCTACAAACATCTTTTCACCTGGCACATATTTAATGGTGAAATTATATTTTAAAAGTTTTAAAACCATCCTTTGCAATCTTGCTGATATCTTACTTAAATCTTTATTAACTATAGTGACTAAAGGCTTATGATCCGTTTCAATTATAATTTCCCTACCATACACAAACTGGTGATATTTTTCCATGGAAGCACAAATAGCAAACAACTCTTTTTCTATTGGTGCCCATCTAGTTTGACTTTCAGTGTAACATCTAGAGTAAAAAGAAATTGGCTTTCCTTCCTGTAACAAACAAGCACCTAAACCTGATTTTGAACTATCTGTTTGTAATGTTATAGTCCCTGTTTTCTTTAATATGGCTAATGTAGGAGTACAACTCAACTTCTTTTTTATCTCTTCAAATGCTTTTTTCTGTCCTACATCCCAGTTCCATTCAACATCCTTTTTTAGTAAATCTCTTAATGGTTCAGTAGTTTTAGTATACTGCGGAATAAACTTACTCAAATAATTGCACATACCTAAGAATTTTTGCAACTGCTTAATATTCTTTGGTTCCTCTAACCTTTGAATAGCTTTGACATGTTCTGGGTCAACTTTAATGCCTTGTTTTGTAATATATAAGCCTACATACTTAACATATTCTTTTTTGTACTGTAACTTAGTACTATTAAATTTAACATTATATTGCCTTGCTCTTTCTATTACTTTAGCCAGAATTCTATCATGTTCTACCTCATCTTGTCCACTTATAATCAAATCATCGTAGTAAATATATAACCCTTGAATATCACTGAAAATATTAGTCATTATTTTCTGCATAACCTCTGGTGCTGATGATATACCAAAAGGTAACCTACAAAATCTATACCTACCATAAGGCGTTCCAAAAGTACAAAGTTTATCTTTATCATCTAGTAAAATTGGAAAAAATCCATCTTTCAAATCTAGAACAGTAAATATTTGTTTACCTGCCAAGTTATTATAAATCTCTTCCGGTGATGGTATTTGATAATTTTCTCTCAAAATACACTCATTAAGTTCTTTTGGATCTAAACACAATCTTAAAGTTTTATTAGGTTTTTCAACGATGACCAAATTATTGCACCAAGCAGTCGGACCATTGACTTTTCTAATTATACCATTATTTTCATAATTATCTAAGGTTTCTTTCAATCTTTTTTAATAGTATCTGGTACTCTTCTAATAGGTTTTATTACAGGAATAGCATTTTTTTTTACTTTAATCTGATATTTCCCAATGCTACCTAAACCCTTAAAAATATCTTTGTTTTCTCTTATAAAATCTTCTTTTAAACTTTCTATTTCAACTTTACCAAATGTTTCTAACCTCTTAACGAAATTTAATCTTATACATTCTTGTAGCCCTAATACTGGTTGTACTGGCAAATCAAGAACTGTAAATTTTATATTATACTTCTTATCTCTTATCAAACACTCAAGATGTACAGTACCTACAGTTGTAACTTTTTCCTTGTTATACATAAGCAACACTGTTTTATTATCTACTAATACACTATTACCTTTTATTTGCATATACAAAGTTAACGGCAAAGTATTACAATCAGCTCCTGTATCTAACTTGAATGTTACCTGTACATTGTTAATTTCTATTTTTTCTAACCAGCACTTAGTCTTAATACTGTCTAAAACATTAATACTTCCAACACTAAAGTTCTCATTCTCACTGTCAGAGTCTTCCCTCACCTCGTGTACATGTTTCTTCTTAGAGTATTCCTTCTTGACATCCTTTCCTTTACTGTTATTCCCTTTCTCACTGGTGTTACTCCTGTTCTCACTGGTGTTACTCTTGCATACAGCTGCATAATGGTTGAATCTGTTGCACTTCATGCATTTTCTGCCATAAGCCGGACATTCTCTTGGCTTATGTGTCTGACCACAATAGATACAATTTCTTGTTTTTCCTTTAAATTTTCCTTTTTCAATATTGTCAACCTGTACACTGGTACCTGTCTCATTCTTGTTGTACTCTTCTAACTTTTTTACTTGTTCTTTTCCTGATTCTACTAATCTACACAATTCTATAACTTTTTCTAACTGCATATCTTCTTGTCTTAACAATCTTTCCTTTATAACTGTGTCTCTACAACCTATGATAATCATCATTACTAACAGTCGATCATGCATTTCTCCCAATTCACACATTTTCGCCTTGGCTTTCAGCTTAGTTATGAATTGTTCTATGGTGACGCCTTCACCTTGTCTACTCATGAGAAATTCGTACATGTTGATGGTAAGAGCTTTTCTAGGCTCCACATAGTCATCAAACAATTTTAATACTGACTTGAGATCGAGATTCTCTTGTTTTCTTGCAGTGTTGTAGACGGTCACAGCTTCTTCGCCCGCACAACTCAAGAATAATGCTATTTTTCTCGCCTCTGGCGCCGAAGATAAACCTACAGCTTCTAGGTATAGCTCGAACATCTGCCTAAATACGCGCCAATTGCATTCGCGCCCACTGAGGATAAGATTACGCGGTGGCTTCATTCCCTCCATTTTGTTGCGATTACGTAAATTTCTTCACACACTTAGTTTTCTGTTTTAGTAGTTTTACATACTTTTTCATTTATTTTTATACTTGGTTTTACACCTGACACCATGTTATGTTTATGGAATAAAACATTAGATTTGGATTCACTGAGTTTTCTTTAATAACACAAAGTAACATGCTTTCTGTGCAACATCAAGCTAACACAAGTAAGGACGCCATGACACCAAGCACTAGTGTTGTCCCTCATATAGTAACTAATGTAATATTAGTGTTGTGCCTAATCAACATACACAACATATATATATATATATATATTCTATGTCATTGTGAAAGGAAATGCTCTTTAATGTTGTTGTTGTTTGTTGTTGTATGTACCGTATATCCTACTAATATTATACTCGTAAATATGAAAATTTATTTGTATGGAGGTTTGTTACTCTTTCACGCAAAAACTACTGAACGGATTTCGATGAAACTTGGTACACGGCTAGACCATGTCCTAGGATAACGCATAGGATACTTTTTATCCTGGGATAAACACCAAACTCGGACACCAAAAGAGATGTAGCATAAATTTTAATATAACGTAGAAAAGAGTCAGTAGACGTAGAGTCGGCGAGGTCAAAAAAAAATGTTTAAGTTCTTATATTAACTAGATATGTAGACTTCCTAATGAGTAGGGTAATCTGCAGACTAATGGCCAAGCATACCGTATGATTGGCCATTAGTCTGCAGATTACAAAACTGATTCTTTGTTCGCCTAAAACACGTGAATTGCATATTTATTTATCTTAGGGTACCCCGACAAGGATAGGTTAGCTTTCGTGGTTTTTTTTTTATAACCACCTAGAAATACATGAAGTGGAGATATTTGCTACTTTTAGTGAAATTTCACACTTGTGAACATATAGAAATCAAACATGAGAATTTTACGTGAAGTTATGTCATTATTTTGGGAGCTTTAAAGCTTCTGTAAAACAATACGAGCCAAGGAATCAAAGGAAAGGTGACTTGATTTTAAAGATATTTCCTAAAATATACGTAAAAATGAGCTTGGAGAATTTACGTGAAGTAAGTAATGATTTTATGTACCTTGATTACCTGATACCTGAAAATTGGTCGTCTAAGCAAGCTAGCAGGTAGGCATGCGTTCTTAGTACATACTAACAGTACTCAATCGTCCACATTTCGTTCGTCAGAAAATACGTGACATCTGGCGGCCCTGGGATTTTACTCTAATACAGTAAACATCAACACATGACCGGTGAGTTTATAAGAATTTCGTGTTTACAAAACAGTTTATAGATATTTTACTATACTTGTGCTATGAGACTTTGCTTCATGCCCAATTTCAGGATTCTAGGTCAACGGCTCAATGAATTTAGATTCCTTTGCGAGTATCAAAATACACGTTTTTTGCGACATAAGCGGCCGTATCTTTTTTTTCGATATTTAGAAATTTGATTTTTTGAAGGACTGCAGATGTGAGTATATGGTTTTAATTTCAACTCGATACCTCCACGCGCTCTTGAGACAAAAAGTCTTAAAAGACAGATAGACTGACAGACAGACAGACCGACGGACAACAAAGCCACTATAAGGGTTCCGTTTCTTCCTTTTGAGGTACGGAACCCTAAAAACTCTAAAATGTACAAATTAACTTTTCTTTCGGAAGTCGTTGTTTCTATCTATAGTATAGTTTCTAATAGTTTTGTCTCTTCGTTATTTACTAACTTCCGAAATAAATTTTAGATTGCATTTTTTAGTATTTTTTCATCAGTGAAATCGCGGTTGCATTTTTTTTGTAAATAAAAAAAAAAATTCTACAGCTAAAAAGTACCCCTCAGTCAAACTTAAAGTGTGCAAGTTCCATATTAAGGTACTTATAGAATTCAATCATTAAAACATTGCATGAAAATTCCAATAATCCAAGGCACGGCTAGGATACATTGTTTTATTACGGAGTTTTTGTGCTCACCTTCCATCATCAGATTGGCTCGGTACCTTATACGGTACCATGGCTATAGCCAGAGTACATCTCATAACAATTATAATAATCCCAAACACGGTTAGATTACACTGGCAGAGTGCCGGTGCCTACCTTTCGGCTTCATCATCGGATCAGTTTGATATATCCCCTTCCCTTTTTGTCTTCAGTCAGTCATCGACTACATGTTGTGACTGTTCCAATAAGACCCTAGGCTGATAAAATTTTCACTGTTCCTGAATTTCCCTACATGAAGGTATGAAGGTCGGCTCCCCCCTTAGGGGGGGAGAGGACGAGCCCCCGCTCCGCTCGTCCTTATAGCTTTCAACCAGAGACCTGGACAGCTCCCACCGACAGTAATGGATTTCCAAGGAATATGTCACCTTCTCCCGACTTAGAAAGCTAGGGGATTAGGTGGGGAATTGAGAAAAACAAAGTTAAAATCAAATAGGGTTGGAAATCCAAGGGATAAGGAAGGATAACCTACTTTTCTTTTAAGTTATGAATATTATGAGACTGAGAGGGCTGCAAAAGGGTATATGACACGTGACGCTTGTATTTGCAAGTTAAATTATTTTAGAAACTACTTTAATCCGTTTCGCTCGTGTGTGTCCTGACCAATCCTACGGCAAAGGGTTGTGAGGCCTCTGCTATTGGATAAGACACACTTCTTCTACAATTGACTCTTTATAACGGCCTACTCACTCTTCACTAAGACAATACAAAACTTAAACAAGCGTGTCGTATCGTCAGTCGGTCGCAGAACTATTTACAGTTGCCTTGCTACACGCTGAAGTGGTTTATCGACACTTCTCACTTCCTTACTCTACCCAAAGGTGAGGACATCATAACCTACGTGTCTCCGAGCTACGTCTAGCTTGCGGAGTTTCCAGAGATGAGTCCAGATTACGTGTCTCGCTAAATATTATTTTTTTGTATCAGTAAGAGGCCCGAAGACCGGTGTGTGTTTTAACGAGATACGTTCCCTAGCGTTCCATAGAACGACTATCAATGCAGTTTGGGGTACTTGGTGAAGCCTACCCCCGCTCCCTGGAAGTGTGCGTATAACAAGAGCAATGCAAATCACTCTACTGTCAGTCAGTTCTTAGGGGAGGTAGCCGTCGCTAACGTTTGGTGGTTCGTGATCTCAGTATCTCAGTTCAAACTGGCCTTAGCATGTAACGAATGTTTATTCGGTTCAACCTTCAATTGGCAGTGTTTTAGTCATAGTTGCGCCAAGTATGGCGGGAAGTGTCAGGTCCACTCGATGGAAAGTCAATGTCAACTCACTCCAAAGGAAGGCCTTCTCCGAGTCCCTAACACCAACCGCAAGCTCAGGTTACCTTGTCATAGAATGGAATAAGGAAGGATAAAACACACAACACTCACCCATTCAGTCTTCAACACAGCCGCTGAGATTCACTCGCGTACTTACACACTACTCACTAGATCACAATCAACGCCCATCCATTCGTACTCTGACTCACACGCACAGATCTGTACTATAAATATTTGAGAAGCCTAAACTGGACTCAGTCCACCTATAATATCTAAAACTGTATCACAATACTGGCACTTCTAAGAATTACAACGAGACATAGCTCTACGATATACTGAGTCAGATGGCTTAGCTGGACCTGCGTCCTCTCTCGGGCCCTGAAGCCAAGTCTCTTCCACGTGTGTTCCCTACTCGGCCCTGACGCTCAGTCTCTGGACGTCTGTCCCCTCCTAGCGTCTCACGCGAAGTCCCCTATCCTGCCGAGTCAACCCCGTCCTCCTCTCGCCTTACGTCTCAGTATCCCTTATCCATTCCCACGCTTTGCTAACTAATTTTTTATATCTTTGTTTTTGTATAGTTTCTAAAAGGTTTGGGTCGTCTTTGTCCAACGACGCGGCCAGCGTGCACATGTTCCATCTTTAGAAATTGCATCCATTTCTTTACTATTGTGCTAAAATATTTCCTTTTTTGTAATTGTTTCTTTCACATTAAAAAGGCAATTTATGTCCCTTCGTTCAGCGCCACGTGTTTAAAGTGCCGTGGTGTTTAAAATAAACTATAACATTTTGTTATTAATTTGGAGTAAGTGACAGACAGTCACATTCCCCCCTCTGAAAATCAGACGCGTGACGTAGTTCAGCGGATGAGCTTTCACAATAGGATAAACTTCGGATTCTCATTAAAATTAAAATAGAGTCCCATTCCCAATTGGCGGGTTAAACTATCAAATTATCTAGTTGGACTGGTTACTTGGTCCAATAAGGCAAAATCCTATTGCATTCATAGTTGGTGTGTTAAAATAATCTAAGTGGACTGATTCCAATAAGAGAAAACGCCTCTCGTACTAGACGTCAATGTGGAAGCATCCTCTGGTGAATACCTTCACTCAGCCCATATCATTTATAATCCCTTAAAATTGGCACATTATAAAACCAAATTAAAAAAAACAAGTATGTTTATAGTCTTGTTTTACATACAAGTCATTTTGAAATAGGATTAATATAACTAAACATATACAGAATCCTATAGAGTTGTACCCTTCCGGTGTGTTAAAATAATCTAATAATAATAATCTAATAATAACTATTGCAGCAGGAACATTAATCTATTAGGTATGGATGCTGTTTATAATTCAGTAATGTGTTGCGGAAACACCCCTACGTTGTACAGAACCGTTAAAATTATTTCGACTTATAAGTCCATCAAAATCATTAAGCTCTAACTTTTTATCTTAGTTCAGTGTGACGACTGTTTGCTATTGTAGTTTATCACCAAGACTTTTTCTCAGTCACTTAAAACCGTCAACATGTGCTCGGGCTCAATTGCTTTATTGGCCTCTTGAATTTTAGAAATCTTTAAAAGACCTCTTTTTTGTTTAATATTGTAAGGGTCGGCCACATTTCGATAACTGGATTTTTTTTCCTTTCCTGCCATATTGTGCGTCAGGTCGTTTTGCTATAGACCTTAAGAATTTATGGAGAGTTTGGCATCTCAATTGACAAAAATTATTGCTTTCGTCAGATGACGAACATATGCGGGTCTGTTTCGTAAAAACACAGGCCAAGCGATTTTTTTTAGAGGCCTATTATTGTGTTAAGCTATTCCAAAACGGATAGCATTTTTTGTCTTTCTTAATACTAAGTGACAGGCTGTCAAGTCGTAAAATACACATTTAAGGTACGAGTACTTTGAAGTGACTCGATTTAGCCAGACTATGTAGTAAATATAATTGGTCGTCATGAGTAAATTATATATCGATAAAACCTAGTCAGCGCTAGAATTTCTATATAAGTGTCATAAGAAATGAAAACCTATAAATATTATCTGGTAGGTATAACAAAAGAAGCTAATACCAATCATAATCGTCCGATTTGGACCATGAATCAATTAAGATGTACGTATATTATAATGTCAACTATTGCATGATGTATAATAGGTTCATCACTCACCTAGCGTTCATTTGATACCTAGCTGGTAGTTTTGAACCTATTTCTTGTCATTGTTCAAACAACTGCATTTCAGTAGACCTGTGCATGCTTATAGTTTAATTTTACATACCAGGGTCTCTTCTAAGGTTATTCGTGCGGTACCTACGGTGCTCGCTCGTTCTAAACTCAGCCTATCGCAGTTATCGCAGGACAAAGGCCATTCCTTATGCACCTCCGCGCTGTGTCAGCTGCCGAGGTCAATTTCAGGAGCAGCTGAAATAGTTCGCACATAAGAATATTAGATTACATGTCAAAGATGCAGTAACCCCCCTCTGATTCTAAGAGGTTATAATAGTTCTGAAATGCAACAAGTGGTTGAAAGTCATTGATACTGATTCTGCTAGAACAGATAGTTTGGATATCCTAAAAGAGTTGAGACGAATATCTATTCATTAGAGATTGTCCGTTTTCTGTACACGTGGACACTTTGAGAAATCTGATAATGACTCCTTGCTTTTAATAGTATTAACGGAATTAATCGCTGGTATAAATTTGGAAGCAATTTACTTCTATAACCCTAATCAATAATATTTAATGTCATAACGAGGATCATACGCGTAGTACCTAACGACAGAAGTCTAATAAAAGTGGAACTTAGCTTCGCAACATAGACCGCGCTACAGCAATCACTGGAATCAGGTGGTGTCAGCCATCAGATGAACCACCGGCCAAGCTCAATGCAGAAACCGTAAGGTTGGATACAGCGTAGACGCAACGATGAGTAGATTTAAATATCCTGGAATTTATAATAAGGCCACACAAGTATCTGCTCAAATAACATAACATACGTTGCCGAGTTTGCAATAACTCAATATTATACGATTATAATCACTGATACATATACCTACTAGTGTATGTAGGATAATATATATAATCTACATGCTTATTAGACCTAGGTACTAGATATTTCATGTTCATTCCTCTCACTTAACACATACAAATCTCAACCTCAAAACCACACTTCATTCTCACAAACATTTATTTAGATTTAAAACTTATCAATAATTGCAGGGAGTCGAACCCATTCTGACATTAGCTCAGGGCCCTAGTTTTTAAATTATTTATATTGACTAGTACATAACGTTACCTTCTTATATAAGTATGGGGATCGAACCCATTACTAGAACCATATTAACTCATCGAATGCCGTAATTAGAGACACAATAGAAAGACAATTGCTTATGTCGAACTGTGTAACTTAAGACATTCAAAAGGTTAATTCAAACATACTCAGCTATACATGTTGTAATCATCTTACAAATATTTTTGTGTTCATGGGAATCGAACCCTGATAAGCACAAAAATTAAATTCTAATAACTCGTTATAAGTCAAGCGGGAATTGAACCCACAGTCGTGACACAGGGTCTCCAGGCTTTATCAACCAACGAATCAATCGGGAATCGAACCCAAAACTCATGTCAAATAAAATATAGAATTATACGCTTAAAATAAACAAATCATACAGGAGTCGAACCTGCTAAATATACTTTTGTAATTATGTATTTGGTTGAAGAGTTCAACTTAAAACTAAACACAGATCATTACCTAGCCGTTGTAATTCTTCCTACATCTAAATAGTCCTAACAGTTTATATCTCTAGAAAATTACGTTGTGTTTGTTATTTTAGTAGTAACCCATAAATATCGTTTCTCGTTGCACTGAAGTGAATCAGTACATTTAATGACGAGAATCCTGGTCACGGCACCACATGTGACTGTTCCAATAAGACCCTAGGCTGATAAAATTTTCACTGTTCCTGAATTTCCCTACATGAAGGTATGAAGGTCGGCTCCCCCCTTAGGGGGGGAGAGGACGAGCCCCCGCTCCGCTCGTCCTTATAGCTTTCAACCAGAGACCTGGACAGCTCCCACCGACAGTAATGGATTTCCAAGGAATATGTCACCTTCTCCCGACTTAGAAAGCTAGGGGATTAGGTGGGGAATTGAGAAAAACAAAGTTAAAATCAAATAGGGTTGGAAATCCAAGGGATAAGGAAGGATAACCTACTTTTCTTTTAAGTTATGAATATTATGAGACTGAGAGGGCTGCAAAAGGGTATATGACACGTGACGCTTGTATTTGCAAGTTAAATTATTTTAGAAACTACTTTAATCCGTTTCGCTCGTGCGTGTCCTGACCAATCCTACGGCAAAGGGTTGTGAGGCCTCTGCTATTGGATAAGACACACTTCTTCTACAATTGACTCTTTATAACGGCCTACTCACTCTTCACTAAGACAATACAAAACTTAAACAAGCGTGTCGTATCGTCAGTCGGTCGCAGAACTATTTACAGTTGCCTTGCTACACGCTGAAGTGGTTTATCGACACTTCTCACTTCCTTACTCTACCCAAAGGTGAGGACATCATAACCTACGTGTCTCCGAGCTACGTCTAGCTTGCGGAGTTTCCAGAGATGAGTCCAGATTACGTGTCTCGCTAAATATTATTTTTTTGTATCAGTAAGAGGCCCGAAGACCGGTGTGTGTTTTAACGAGATACGTTCCCTAGCGTTCCATAGAACGACTATCAATGCAGTTTGGGGTACTTGGTGAAGCCTACCCCCGCTCCCTGGAAGTGTGCGTATAACAAGAGCAATGCAAATCACTCTACTGTCAGTCAGTTCTTAGGGGAGGTAGCCGTCGCTAACGTTTGGTGGTTCGTGATCTCAGTATCTCAGTTCAAACTGGCCTTAGCATGTAACGAATGTTTATTCGGTTCAACCTTCAATTGGCAGTGTTTTAGTCATAGTTGCGCCAAGTATGGCGGGAAGTGTCAGGTCCACTCGATGGAAAGTCAATGTCAACTCACTCCAAAGGAAGGCCTTCTCCGAGTCCCTAACACCAACCGCAAGCTCAGGTTACCTTGTCATAGAATGGAATAAGGAAGGATAAAACACACAACACTCACCCATTCAGTCTTCAACACAGCCGCTGAGATTCACTCGCGTACTTACACACTACTCACTAGATCACAATCAACGCCCATCCATTCGTACTCTGACTCACACGCACAGATCTGTACTATAAATATTTGAGAAGCCTAAACTGGACTCAGTCCACCTATAATATCTAAAACTGTATCACAATACTGGCACTTCTAAGAATTACAACGAGACATAGCTCTACGATATACTGAGTCAGATGGCTTAGCTGGACCTGCGTCCTCTCTCGGGCCCTGAAGCCAAGTCTCTTCCACGTGTGTTCCCTACTCGGCCCTGACGCTCAGTCTCTGGACGTCTGTCCCCTCCTAGCGTCTCACGCGAAGTCCCCTATCCTGCCGAGTCAACCCCGTCCTCCTCTCGCCTTACGTCTCAGTATCCCTTATCCATTCCCACGCTTTGCTAACTAATTTTTTATATCTTTGTTTTTGTATAGTTTCTAAAAGGTTTGGGTCGTCTTTGTCCAACGACGCGGCCAGCGTGCACATGTTCCATCTTTAGAAATTGCATCCATTTCTTTACTATTGTGCTAAAATATTTCCTTTTTTGTAATTGTTTCTTTCACATTAAAAAGGCAATTTATATCCCTTCGTTCAGCGCCACGTGTTTAAAGTGCCGTGGTGTTTAACATAAACTATAACATTTTGTTATTAATTTGGAGTAAGTGACAGACAGTCACAATGTCATGTATGAACAAAGCAATTTTCCTTGTTACGACAGTTCTTATGTGAACCCATGAAGAGTTCTGTTCCATATCTTCAAAGTTCATCGTCAGATCACAACAATATTTCTATGGGACCAACTCGAAAGCATAACATTTCAATAAGAAAAAGAAAAATTCAAATCGGTCCACAATTTTAGTGACCGAGATATATCAGTGAGCCTTATAAATATAGTATCTTCTCTTAATCATTAAACGTACAGCTAAGGAGTGAAATTCCCTGCCAGAGCCTGTGTTTCCTGATAGCTACAACCTAGGGAGCTTTAAGTCAAGAGTGAATAGATTGCTTCTAGGCAAGCGTGTTCCATCGTCGGCCACATCATCGCTTACCATCAGGTGAGATAGTGGACAAACGCGAGCCTATCCATTACAAAAAAAAATACATTCAGCCGAACATAAAGAAAGAGGTTCCATTAGAACCTCTTTCTTTTTGAAGTTGGTTAAAACCAATTCTGGCCAGATGTTCACGGTACTATACGCTTCAATAAATAAGATCATTTTTAAAATTCACAATCAAAGTATTGCTACGTTCGATTCGTTTGTGTGCTACGCCGTAGCAGCTCGTAGCGGCTCGTAGCGACTCGTAGCTCTACGAGGCTACGACCCATTATAGAACTACTTGTACAGAAAACATTCAAATAAATAAAACAGTTTATTAATATAACATAACATCACGCCTTCATTGCCGGCAAGAGCAAGCAGAGTTGTATAACTGTGTTGTCGTAGTGTGTCGTAGTGCGATTCTGCCGTCCGAGGCGCCTCGGCGGCCACGACGTATATCCATGTGGAAGATGATTTATCCATTCTGCAACGTTTTGTTGGTTCTTTGTTACTATCGTCGCTTTTCATGTCTGTTGCTTTACATAAGTTTGACCAAAGATAAAGTAAGTACGGAATGTAAATAGTAATGTAACGACACTACAGCCATGGCAAGAAATACCGGCTCCTGGCAGTTCCTACGTGTGGCACAGTCGCGCACTCCACATCACGCATACCTCGGACACTGTCTGCGCTTAATGCTCTCCTAGACAAGTACACAGATTTTGATATGTCTGCGGTAGAATGGAAGACAATACTGTCAGGATGTATGAGATGAATGTATGACTGAGTATTATCTTTATTAAATAGGTAAGAAAAGTCCTGCATGAAATATGTCTCTTATTAATTGTAATTTAAATAATTGTTTTATATTTTATTTTATTGTTCTATTTTCTAAGTACTTGTTGTTTAAAAAGTTGTTTCAATTAAATGAATAAATAAATAGATAGGTACCAAAATAGCGTTTACAATTACCTCTTTTATTATGTGAATAGACAGAAATAAAGGAAAAAGTAAAATATTTACTCAGCCAGAAATAATGTACAAATAACAAATAATTATAATCAATACTAAACGATTTATATGAAGATGCTCCATCATAATTATAAAATCATAGCCAACTAACCACACCTCTTCCGTACCTTAAGAGGAAGATCGGAAGCCTTAATTATAGTGCCTAATGGCGTTAGGAGTTATTTTTTTAAGTGTGGAAATCATCCAATGACTTCTCCCGCTCTGAGCAGAGCTCGAGGGCGTGTCAGACTTTTACTGACTAAAACCACACCAGTGTCCTTCAGTTGCCCTTTGCTTTCTAGGACTACGTGTTTCCTTTTCAGAAATTCCCCGCGGTTCTAGCTAGCGGGTGTCGTCCCTGCTGGGCCCCTACGGTTTGCTGACATCTCTTTGAAAAGCGCGGGGATCACTACGCGCTGTTGATGACTGGCCCCGGTCCGGTCAATTACTGGACGGCCGGACGGCTAGCTACCGATTGCTCGACGTCCGCACATCCGCCTCTACTGTGGCATGTACTCGTGGTCGTAACCTCGGCGTGGAGCGTGAGGAGGTTCGCTATCTCCTCCTATGTTAGTTAATAGATAAGTTAGTTCCTATCTCCTCCTATGTTTAATGCATGCCGTGGCAGCCTTGAATTAAGGCTACGCTACATAATGTAACAATGTTGAATCTTTAGCATATATAATGGTGTATGCTTTTTTGGTTGTCCTTGAATAAATAAATAAATATATAAATAAATATGTCAATAATAAATAAATAAATCTCACACGCGCGCCCCCCTCCTTCACTGTTTTACAGAAAGAGGCGACAGTCTGCCATTCCTCCTCGCTCCAGACCATAGCCTGACCCAGGGCCCAGCGCGAGAGGTAGCTGCCACCGATTGCCTCCACGAGGACACAGCTGTGCTCTGCCCAAGCGGGGCACACCTCTACCGTATGCTCCACCGTGTCTTCCGGGCGATTCACACATGGACACCCCGTTTCTTCCGCTTGAATCCGATGCAGGCCTGCGTCATGCGGAAGGTAAAGACGGCGTGTTGCCGCTCCAGCCACTCCTCTAAGAGGAGACTTACCGCCGTGATGGTGGCGTGCCCAAATGGCGGTAGGGGTAAGAGCAGGTTTTCGAGTAAATGTATTGAAAAATATTTTGTATCCACATAAACCAAAAACTGCCAAATACGAGTCGGACTCACGCACGACGAGTTCCATACCGTACCATTCTATAAAAACAGCAAAAAAAAAAAAAATCCGTTTGTTGTATAAGAGCCCCCCTAAATATTTATTTTATTCTGTTTTTAACTACAACAACAACAAAAAATACATCATCTGTAAAAATCTCATATGAGATACGGCCTGGTGACAGACGGACAGACGGACGGACGGTGGAGTCTCAGCAATAGGGTCCTGTTTTACACTTTGGGTACAGAACCCTAAAAATATAGTGATATTTATTACCCGACTACGGCTAAGCCAAAGGAGGGTTATGATTTTGACAGGCTATGTATGTGAGTATGTTCATCGGATCACACTACACTTACATTACACATTGAAACTCGACATATGTGATATCGTTAGAACCGTCTTAAGGCGTATAGTCCCTTGAACCATCTGGCCGAAATTATGTGAACGCAACTCTCGCACTCGCCTAGGCGGCAGTACGCAAATCTGTGCATTTATTTGCGGCCAGCAGCGCCCGGAAAGCGCTTTAAATCCATTTTCTCTGCGAGATATTGATTGATTTACATATGCAATGTTCACTTTGAAGAATATTTAACCACCAATTTTTATGTGTAAAAATGTTTCTAAAGGTCCAAGCCGTTTCGAAGGAGTAGGGAAAAGTTGCGAAAAGTTGCGAAATTGCTAAATATTTTTTTTTGACAAAAGTATTAATTGCACGAAAAAATCAAATGTTCATATTATTGCTCATGAATCTATAATAAACTTATTTTTTTTTCAAACCAATTGACCTAGCCGTTACGGAGGAGTAGGCCTCAGAAAATCACTGTTTTATGGCACTTTTCGGGCGCTTGGCCCTTAATAATCCGCTGAACATAGGCTACGTGATGTGTCACAAAACTCGATATGGCGCCATCTAGTGGACAAAATGTAATGAGTTAAAAATAAAAATGGAGATAAATACACCCTATTTCATATCATTTGTAAAGGCTTCACGGGTACCTACTTATCAGAAAATTTCGTCAAAATTCAATGTGGCGCCCTCCAGTGGACAAAAAGTTTTGTGTTGAAAAAATAAGATAAAAATGTGTTGTATCATTTGAAAGGGCTTCACTTGTACAGTAAGGCCGCAAAAGTCCATAGGAACGCTAAAGATTACATTGCTACGAACCGAGCGAGCGCGATACGTCCGTGCGTATGTGTGCGCATGTATGAGTATCCACATTCCACAGATAACACACACTAAGGAACTGTCGTCGCACTGAGCTTAAAAACATTATTATTTTTCTGTTCTTACCATAGCATTGATTCGCGCAAATACGTCATGTGCTGGTAGCCGTGTGAATTAAGTGATGGATTCGCAAATCACGTAACCCGAGTTCAAATCATGGTCGGTCCGTTGCAGTTATTTCTTACTTTGAAAATTCCCAATCTATATTGATATAGTTGTTTTTTTATATTTCTATGAAAAATACTATTGCATTTTTTGCACTAAATAGTTGCAAATTACGAATGTGATCTATTAACCACAAGAAGAATCACATTCGAAATTTGCAATTATTTAGTTGTTACATCTTTTCGATGTTATAAGGTGGAAATAAAAAGACGTGTTTAATAAAAATGTTTATTCTTTATATTTACAAATTAAACATTTATGAGAATTGTGACGTCGAATTGTTACCTAGACAAAAAGTTATCTTGTAACCGTTATCTATGTTACGCCTAAGATTGTTTGTTGGAAGTATACCCACTTAGACCATTCATAATATGAATAACGTAACAATGAACGGATATTCAAATTTTAATAAAATAAAATATAGGTAATTGTTTATATCCAGTTATTTATTGAAAAGTGATATATGATTTGGACTTTGTAAACATTTTATTTTTGTGTAACGTCACAATGAATGTATTGAGGTCATAGCTTAATTGTTCATTTTCTTGACGAAAAGAAGATTGAAACCAAACCTCAATTTCTGTTAAAAGAACTTTAGTTCTCACAAGATAATCGTCAATTAGATGAGAAAAATAAATTGAATTATAGTATTATGTTAAAACAGTGCGGGTAGAAGAATAAAAAACGAAATAGACTCATGATTATTGTCAACAAAATTGATAGCGAGTTCACTGCATTCTTAAGATGAGGCGATGGCACAAGTTAAAAGATATAGCTGTTTTAAACGAAAGTAAACACAATATAATACAGTGTATGTTAACGAATAATCACAGATATGTTAAAATAAAATGGTAGGCCATTTAGTTTAGTTAACATTAAATATTTAGTGCGAAACGTAATCGTTCTTGTTTGTGCCTCTCTGTCAAGTACGGCTTTTTAGCAGGTTTTCTGTGATGCACGCCTTCAGCATGAAGTGCACGGCGAACAGTATCCATCGAGGTGTCATATAATTCCGCAAAATGTCTCGTTGGTGCGAAACCATTCGTTTCGTATACGTCCACCATATGTCGTCGCTGCGCCTCGCTAATAAGCTTCGGTCTCCCACTTCTCTTTCGACTAGCAAGGCTACCTTCTTCCTCATATCTTTTTAGCCAAAGATTTACAGTATTTTTCTAAAATAAAAAAAAAATATATATTAGGCAGCTATACCTACTTCACTTCATTTTCATTATATAAAATGTTAATAATCATAATTATTGAATATAATTTTAAAATAAAACTGCATTTATTAATCCAATAACCAATCCAATAAACCCAACGATTTACGTATTTCTCTTTTAAACCTCATAAAGATACGATGAATGGATTCATAAATGGCATACGTTTTAATTAGAAGATTAATTTGTAATAAAGTTACAATTCATTAATAGCTATTATACTCACATTCAATCCGGTTTCTTCAGATATTTGTGTTTTATTAAGACCACTTTTATGCAGCCCAATGATAGTCGCCCTCACTTCAATACTAATATTAGCCTGCATTTTGCGAATATTACAATACTGTCAACCTCACGTCACTAACCAACAACTACAACCAAACGACAGTTCATTTCGGTTAAGTTAAAACTCATGTCTACCTCGCAGAAATCTAATTCTTTATTTAGTTTTTTTGTGATCTACCTTTCTAACTCCAAGAAATGTGTGAACAATTTAAAGAATAATTTAATATTGTAATGCAAATACATAACTTCCAATCGGGTAAGAACTTACAAAAAGTCAATAATTGCGTGGGATTTGAACTTGCGGCACACTGATTTGCGCTTCAATCTGTGTGCCTATACCACTGGGCCATCTTGACTTAAGATAAGTTGATGAAATTGTGAATTTCAATCATTTGTTGGCGAAACTTGAAAATAAAAGGTCGTAAGTCAAATTAAACGTCAAACGAATAAGTTTTAAGAATTCTTATGGACTTTTGCAAGTGATAGTACATACAAAACATATCGCCAATATTCAATGTGGCGCCTTCAAGACGGAATCTGTTTCCTGATAGATACAACTTAGGAGTCTTTAAGTCGAGAGTGAATAGGTTTCTTCTAGGCAAGCGTGCTTCATCGTCGACCACATCATCGCTTACCATCAGGTGAGATGGTGGTCAAAGGCAAGCCTATCAATAATAATAAAAAAAGCAGATAAAACATATCGTGCGCAAGTAGAAATAATATAATTCTTATTTGACAATTTTGCTTTTACAAGTAAATAGTATAGAAGCACAGTGATTTAACACCAAAATTGTTTAAATAAAAAAAAGTCAAAAACTAAAACCCGACTACGTCAAAAAAACGACGCTGAAAAAGTATAAAACAAAATTTTCAGTATGCTGAAATAAACAAGGTAACTGGAAAAACAAGAACAGAACAAAAGACCAAGCCGTAGTCACACGTTACTAAAGTGTTTCGTTTGGTACCTATAACGTGTGACTTGGGCTTTTTCTTTTGTTCTGTTCTTGTTTTTCCAGTTACATTGTTATTTCAAACCATTTCACTACATAGATCGCATACATCAGAATCAGTACAGCAGCTCATAAGAGATAATCAATCTTTTGAAGTCGGGAGGTCTCAACCTCAGGAAATGGAAAACAAATGTTTCTGTGTTATTACAACACATACAGTCCGAAAACAATACTCAAGACAGTTTCAATTTCAAGCAATCAGAACAAATAAAAGACCTTGAGACTAATAATTTGGGAACCCAAAAAAGACACTACAATTAGAAATGCAAAAAGAACAAACAAATACACAAATGACTAATAAAAGAACATTGTTATCAGGCGGCTGGAGGCTCAAACATGCCAACGTAGATCATCAGATGAAACATACAAAAATCCATAGCAAAAGCAGTCGTGTAACGGAAGTCCTGATTGACTAGGCCCACGTGCTAGCATTTCATGGTGGACCTCAGCTAACTTCAGCATTTATACGACAACATATTGGAATGTAGGCGGAATCAGAGCAGTTAAATTCCGAGTTCGACGTTGCGTTAACTGTCGTCGCTACAATCCCAGCAATCAGCATCAAGTCATGGGAAATTTACCACCAGAAAGACGAATCCGTCACGTCCTTACCAAAATGTAGGTGTAGACTATACGGGACATGTTTATATCAAAGCCAAGCAAACAAGGGTCGTGGAATAAAAACCACCAAGGGTTATGTCGCCGTATTTATTTGCATGGCAACTAAAGCCTTGCACTTAGAGTTGGTGTAGGATTTGACATCGTCATCATCATTTCTCGCTACACTTCGCAGAATTATAGCTCGGAGAGGAGTCCCACAGAACATATTAAGCGATCAAGGTACCAACGTTATAACAAGGTCCTATAGGACGAATATCATGCAATAAGAAGCACATTCAATCACGAATTTCAGGCAGAAATAACTAAAATGGGAATCGAATGGCACTTTAACGCACGTCCATGGCCATCAGCAGGAGGACTATGGGAGGCCGCCATTAACAGCCTAAAATATCATCTGAAGAGAGTTGTAGAGGAGCAGAAATTAACGTTTGAAGAGTATAGTATAATACTACATCAGTTGGAGGCATGTCTAAACTCAAGACCAATATATCCTTTATCCGAAAATTCAGCAGATTTGAACTTTCTTACTCCCGCTCGTTTCTTGTCAAGTGGTCCTAATTTAATACTGTATGAAACAGAGAAAGATGTACACACAAGATGGAGTCTTGTGCATAAGAAATCGAAGGACTGGAACAATTTGCCTGCTGCGGTCTTCTCGTCCAATTATAATGTGGCTGTCTTTAAGGCTAGAGTGAATAGGCTTTTAATAAACTAGTGCGCCTGATGATAGGTGGGATCGTAGTCAAGCACTAGTTTATATCAATTAAAAAAAATATAACTCAAAGGACTTATCTAGATATTTGGATACGCTAGCGAAGTAAATATAAAACACAATTAAAAACAAGGTCACAATGGACACGTCCTCAAGAAAATATCAAACTCGGTAACTTGGTGTTGATGCAAGACGCCAACATACCACCAAACAAATGGGCAATGGGACGGGTGATGTAATTGCACCCTGACAGAGATGGGTACGTCAGAGTAGTCACACTACAAACAAGAAATGGCCCTATGAAATGGCCGGTCTTCAAGCTTCCTTGCTTGATTGCGAAGATCAAGAAGACCACAAACAAGTATCAGCTTCAGTCCAACAGGATACAAAACCATCTCTACAAGTAAACTTAAACCAACGTAGAAGACTTACACTTTTTCTACAATATTGTAATTTACTATTCCTGATATTAACATTACCTACATGTAACGCACAGGGTGCATACAACATAACACAATTAGGAGGAAAACAAGCAATTTATTTTGACAAAATATCAAAAATGAAACTAAAACAAGATCATTGGAAAATAGTCGTATATTACGACATGTAACCATATTGGCACGGGTGTAATGTTTAACATCTATATGAAACACCTTGAAAGCTTAAATTCACAAATAAAAAGCAAATGCCGTTGTGACGTTATCATATTGTTACAACTACGTCACGGATTCATGGAACTGGAGTACTACGACCGTAGTATGTTACTCAGTCAGCATTTTGAAGCGCATTCACGTAAGCGCCGAGGCCTTATCAACGAGATCGGATACGTTGCGACCAGTTTCTTTGGTGACTTCAATTTCGTCGAACAATACCAACAAGACAATACGTCAGAGAAAATCAAAAACATCTTGCCAATCATTGGCGCAATCCAGCATCTATCATTGGAGTTGAGAACAACTTCCTCAAACGTGTTGAACAGACAATGGAAAAACAGCATAAAATATTTAATCAGCACTTAATAATTCAATTCAATTCAATTCTTTATTGCGTACCACAATTATGGACCCTGTCGGGCGCAGCATAGATAAATTTAGGTAGAAGAGAGGATGAAGGCAACACAACAATATACATAGATCAAGCTATCAGCACATTGAAGAATGAGGTTGAGAAAGTAGCAATCACGGAAGACTTCATTTTATCAACTTTATTTGCAAACAACATTCTAAGCAGTTTAAAGAACATTCAAGATTTTTTGCTGGACACGATCACTACCGTCCAACATTTCAACGTTCATATCATAACACCAGTTCAACTACAAGATGAGCTAAATATTATTTCAAATCAGATGCCCAAAGATAATTATCATTGCATTTCTACAAAATCTATCAAATTACTCAAGTAAGGGCACGCATTACATATGAATACTTTATATTTGTAATAAAAATCCCAATAGCAAACATATTATATCATATGATACCTATTCAACACCAAGAAAGTAGTCGTATGATTAGTATAGTACTAATATAAACACAACTATAAACATCAAAAGGGATACATATTTACCCATATCTGCAAATGAACTTCTTCAAAAATGCTTACGGTTAAATACAAACCTATGCCAACTACAAAAACCTGTCTATCAGCGAGAGTCAGACAACAACTTTTGCGTCGAAAATCCAGGAGATACTAGTACAACCATAAGCGCAACTTGCAAAACAACACTGATAGAATTGAATGTTTATTACGTGTTGGGGACAATGCACTCTGAGAATCATATGTGGGGATCAAATTACAACTGAACAGGTGGCCGGAGTCAATGTTATTGTGCTTGGAAACGACTTCATAATTACGGCACACAAACAACAAACGAATGATTGACAAATTAAGCTCAATATGATGGTCATAGAGATCGCTCCTGTCAATAACATTATCAATTTATCAGTTCCACACTACGAGTACAAAGAAGAAAACTATTTATCTTCACAACAAAGTATCTCCGAGCAAATAAAACAAATGAAAGCAGCCTCGGAACAGGCGACCATCGCTGATGGGGTGTCAATTCACGATATACACCAGTACGTGGCCATCTACGTTGTTGGGGCAGCAGGGCTAGCCTTCTCTACTTTCGCATGCATACGCTGGCGAAGACGCCGCACCGTGCACCTTTGGCCTCAACCTGGGCAACCCTCCGTGCACTACCGAGCCAGCAACAGTGACCTTAATGCGAGTGTTGTACCAAATCAAAGTGTACAGTGCGTGAGTGACGTGTTTCGTAGTGATCAGTGCTCGATAATAGAAACCAATAGAGCAACTTCACCTGTTACCACAATATATAGTTTTAAAAATATCTACTAACAATTTAGGAACATACGTAAAAAAAATTCTATCACCTTGTATCACTAGATCATACTAACAACACCATGTCAAAGCATCATCAGCATCAGTCATCTCGCGCCCGGGAGTATGTACGGTGCAACCGCACATTGCGTAAATGCTCGCTCATCATAATTGAATTGTAACTAATTAACATACATTTTACATCAACTTTGCAATATTTATATTTACATCAAGTTCGCATTCGGACCGCGTCATAACAACACCTCATTTATCATTAGTTAAGGTCGTGGACTCAATACTCGTATCAAGTGAATTACATAGTGTTATTTTTAGTATTCAGCATCCCTATCAATCAAAATCAATCATCCAAAGACCTACGGTAACAAAACGTACACGTAAGTATTTTTAAAAGTAAATAAAGTAAAAAAGTCCCTAACATTATATTAACTATTCATCATCATCATCATTTCAGCCGATAGACGTCCACTGTTGGACATAGGCCTCCCCCAAGCGTCGCCACAACGAACGATCATGTGCGTCCCGCATCCATCGGATTCCCGTTACCTTCATCAGGTCGTCAGTCCACCTTGTAGGAGGCCTTCCAACGCTGCGTTTTCCAGTACGCGGTTGCCACTCCAGAACTTTTCGGCCCCAACGACCATCTGTTCTGCGAGCAATGTGCCCTGCCCATTGCCACTTAAGTTTGGCGATTCTTTGTGCTATGTCGGCAACCTTGGTTCTCCTGCGGATATCTTCATTTCTGATTCGATCACGCAAGGAAACTCCGAGCATAGCCCTTTCCATTGCTCTTTGGGTGACTTTAAGCCTTCTGATGAGGCCCATTGTGAGCGGCCACGTTTCGGATCCATATGTCATCACTGGCAACACACACTGGTCATAGACTTTCGTCTTGAGCCACTGTGGTTGTTGGATGAGAAGATACCACGTAGCTTCCCGAACGCTGCCCAGCCGAGTCGGATTCGACGGTTGACCTCTTTCTCGAAATTAGGTCTACCCAACTGGACTGTCTGCCCGAGGTAGACGTAATCGTCCACAACTACGAGTATAGAGTCTCCGATCTTGATAGGAGTGGGTGCTACATGATTGTTTATCATGACTTTAGTTTTTTCAATGTTCATTTTAAGACCCGCTCTTTCAGAAGCTCTACACAGGTCATTGAGCATTGTACTGAATTCTTCTGTAGTCTCAGCCATAACTACTATGTCGTCGGCAAACCGAAGATGAGTGATGTACTCGCCATTGACTAACCCTAACATTAGTATTTGGTTTTAAGAGCCATTTATAATATATTAGAAAGATCTGAAAAAGTGTTTAAATTACAATTAGAAGATAAAATAATATCAATTTCAATTGACAGATTAAAACCCGTTTACTTATTGAAAGAAAGCGAATCTGCACAAGCGAATAAAGATAAGAAAACGACGCGTAGTGGTAGAATTAGCAAGACTCCTGTAAGATTCTTGTAAAAGTAAAAACGTAAAATTAGCCATACTGTGTAACATAAATAAAAAGTGACCATTGGTAATGTACATATCTATTCTATGAAATATGTTGACTAGACGTATGAATAGTACGTAGATAATAATGTGATCGGTAGCATCTTTTGCTGAGCCAACGGAAAAACGTAGAGATCGAAGCATTCTCTTTATTTTGCGAAAGCATCATTATAACATGTGCAGTGTGCAGAGCAGCGAACTTGAATCAAATATAATGTTGTTCAAAAGTCCATTATTAGAAAAATACTTTTTCAGAACTTGCTCAGTTCGATACTACCTTATAGCCAAATGCATGTTATGACGATTCTAATAAGCCCAAACACGGCTAGGATACATTGATTAATTACGTAGTTCCGGTGCCTATCTTCCAGCTCCATCATTATTACCATACCATTTTCAACATAGCTATTCAGAACCATTCATTTATTTGTATTGTCATAGTTGCTTAACTATTTTCATGGGATATCTGTGTGAGTATGAAGTTCCACTTCATCAAATGTCACTTTTTGACTGTGAGTGCTTAAGTCCTCGATAAAAATACCAAAATAACTACATGATTGCATATAATATTTGAGAAATACGCCCTGATAGCAACGTGAATATACCAATGGCTAAACAAATGACGCAACAACAACATGCTGTATAGTCTTTAGTGATGTATGTAAAAATAATAAACAACATTACTATAAAAAGGCATTATGTCTAAAATCATATCTGTACTAAATTCATCAAAAAGTGTTCAGCAATATATGTGTACGCCATACATCTAATAACCAGAGATGTACGATACAAGGTATTAAACTTAATGTACATATAATCTATTGATTTAATAAAAAAAAACATACTGTTAATGTACTAGTAATGCAATACTTGGCGACAGTTGATATTATAAACATTGTTAAGGTAGGATAATGCATTAATTGTACTAGTAATATTAGCTAAAGTTATAAATAGAATTAAACACTTGTAATGTTCAAAACAAAAAAGGGGGAATACTGTGGGGGTGCAGAGATCAAACTCAGTTCAGTTGGCATTCGAACCTCGTGCGTTTCATTTCTCTCTGTACACATGATACCCTACATAGACTTTGAGCTCTGACTATGTTTCGGTGGTTTTTCTCAGAGTACTTGGTCAGCTAAAAAATACCGGCCTCATTTAATTTAAATAAACGAAGAATTAACGCGTATAAGTGTTATTTGTAAAACAAACACCATTTATAAATAAATTGTCGAAGTAAATTGGTTACGATTCACAACAATTTAGCCGTTAGACCCAAAATGAATAACAAACTCGTACTTACCCCACTTGAAAGAATGCACCAGCCCGACGAGCAGTGCAAGCAGCGTCAACACACGCGTGCAGTCCATCTTCTCTTCACACAAACTCGTTTCTGCAGATGAGACGTTCACTCTCGGCGACCACTCGGATAATACTGCTCTGCTTATCACTAGTTTCGTACAAAAATAGATATTACTGTATTTTTTAGAGTTCCGTAGCCAAATAGCAAAAAATGGAACCCTTATGGATTCGTCATGTCTGTGTCTGTCTGTCTGCCTGTCCGTCCGTATGTCACAGCCACCTTTTTCCGAAACTATAAGAACTATACTGTTGAAACATGGTAAGTAGATGTAGGTATTCTATGAACCACATTAAAATTTTCACAAAAAAAATAGAAAAAAAAACACAAGAAATTTTGGGGGTTCCTCATACTTAGAACTGAAACTCAAAATTTGTTTTTCTTCAAACCTGCACGTGAGGGTATCTATGGATAGGTCTTTAAAACTTATATTGAGGTTTCATCATTTTTTTCTAAACTAAATAGTTTGCCCCTGTAACTTTTAAAATAAGAGAATGATAAAACTAAAATATATATATATGATGTACATTACCATGCAAACCTCCACCAAAAATTGGTTTGAACGAGATCTAGTAAATATTTTTTTTAATACGTCATAAATCGTAAACCGCAATTTACCTTTCATTCAATCAAATCAAATATAAAAAAAAAGAAATCATAAACATAAACGTTATGTATAAACCGTGAACCATTATTATAGGTAAATTTGTACGGAACCGCGAGTTCGACTCGCACTTGGTCGATTTTTTAGCAATGTGTGTTATCAATCATTTACTTCCCGTGTCCTTGGTGTCGCCCAGACTCGTGTATGTAGCAGACATGGGAATTGATTTAATTATCTGAATAAGTAGTAGATACTAAGTTTCGTTTCGGTCTATTTTTAAAAGTGGCATGTGTCCACTACGACATGTTCTAGCCGTGTGCTAGGTTTCATCCAAATCTTTTCTGCCGTGAAGTCATGAAGCTGCTAGCGTTAGTGTAGCGTGTTGATAGCGTAGTGTCAGAGTGCAATCAACAAACTCTGTTTCTCTCGTTTACACTTTAAGTTATTGCAAGTTTAACTTTCAAAGTTTAAGGCCCTTGCTTCCAATTGGTGCCATAGAACATTGACTCTCTGAAGCCTACTCCCCGGTAATGGCTCGGTTATAACATTATCAACATTGTGTTTTTTTTTTCCGTTTGATTCATACTTTTCCCAAAAAAAAATAACGACATTATATTTTTTCACTGGTTTCCCTTCTCCTTTCAAACGGTTTTGATTTTTAGAAATATATTTACCCACAAAATAGCATAATTATTAATTATGTTGATCAATCAATATTTTGCAAAATAAATGATTTTAAAGGTCAGCAGGGCTCTATGCGGGCACAGGCGGCAGTACGAGTGTGTGTATTTAACTCCGGCCGGATGTTCAAGGGACTATACCCCTTAACTAATCGACCATCAACACCATGTCGCGAATAGTATTGACAGCAGTAAGGTCAGGTGCGAGAGAATTAAGTCAAAAGAGTTCCCGCGGCCACGGAGTGCAAAGGGCAATTGAAGGAGCACAGGTGGGTTTAGTCAGTAAAGCCTGGTGCTCCCTCTCACTTCACTTCCAAAAAAAGGTTTTAAACCTCCGAATGAAAAAACGGAGCTTTTAGTTACTCATAAGCCTGTCTGTCTGTCCGTCTGTCACAGCCAATTACCTTCGAATTCATCGGATTGATTCAGTTATTTAGTATCTACAGATATCTGTGACCCAAATACGTACACGTAACGTAAATGAAATAAAATCAATTTGAGAGTGGCTTATATGATACGTGCCCATAAGAACAACTCTATGTTTTTACAAGTTTGTTAACAACTTGTTTATATTGTTATGTATCCGGTTAGAATTTAGTTGCTCATTTTTCGAACACTTACTGACCTTCTGATACTATGGATATGGTTTGATGATGGAGCTGGAAGGTAAGCGAAGGATCTCCTCAAACAAACTTGTGCACGGCATAGACAGAGTTAAGAGCGCCCTACCCGTGATACTTTCCATACAACCCGCTTTGGATTATATTATTATTTTACTGACTAAAAACCTACTCCTGTTCCTTCTTCGCCTTTGTTCCAGAGCCTCGGGGATCTCTTTCGTATCACCCCCAAGTGTCGAACCATACTGGGACCAGTAGGCTTCGACCCTGCTGGGCCCCTACGGTTGCTGACAACTCCTTGAGGCGCGCGTGGAACACTACGCGTCGTCGACTACTTTGGCTCGGTCCGAACGGTTACCGGACGGTTGGACGGCGAGCTACCTATTGCTCGATGTTCGCAAGCCCGCGTCTACGGCGGCCGAAAATCGGGATCGGAATCCCGGCCGGGGCGCGAGGGCCACTGCCTCGCGCCTGCGGCCGCTTCTTTTGCTAGCATTACTACTTCTTAGAAGGAGGCGACCGCCTGCCATTCCTCCTCGCTCCGGACCATGGCCTGTATGCAGACCCGGCGCGAGAGTTAACTACCGCCGACCGCCCCCACGAGGATACGGTGGTGCTCACCTCTACCATGTGCTCCACTGTGTCCTCCGGGCGAAAGACGAAAATCTGTAAATTGGTTTACTGCAATAAATACCAAATAAATTTAGTTTTAATTGTTTTGCTACCTAGTTGTTTTATTGTAAAAACGTAATTAAGAAATATGACCTTAGGTAATTCTTTGCACATCTGACAGTTAATCACAAGATAAGAAATTCAATTATACGTCTATAATCGAATTCCTCTTTGTAATGTTAGTGAAGATACATAACACATACACATATTTTTCAGTACTGGGGGCGTATTACGACCTTTTTATTCCAGGCAATTCAGTTTACGGCGGCCGTTAACTGCTGTGTTATTTTTCGTATTATGACGTACGTCATTCTGACTAGAATCATCCTGGACAGTTGTCTATGGCTGGTTTGCACTGCTTTGAAAGATGGCATTCGAAAACATCAAAACAAATGTTACCGGTATTTACGGTTTTTAAGCAATCTTAACGCCTGCCACAATGATTCTATTCAAGTCGTGTTAATAATTGAGATGTATATTTCATCAGGCGTTTACTAAAGCATATTTTAGTTTTTATAGTCCCTACGTAGTTTTTTTTTTAATTGTTAATAACGTTTGTACGGAATACTGTCAATTACTGGTCCAGTATATATTTTTAATCTTCTTTTCTTGTGTAAACCTAATCAACATCTCAATCAAGCACTATTGACTCTTTCATTTACATCTGATTTAATACGAGTAGTAGCTGTTTATCACAACAAACAATTTATTTTCAATTTCATTTTACTTGCGGGTTTTTTTATACAGATTTTGTCACCATGATGAATTATTACAAATATTTTAAAACATGTTTACTAGTCTACCCGCAACCTTATACCCATAATAATACGAGTAATACGATAAAGTATTCTAGCATCTGTTGAAGGTGAGGCTAGAACGCTGTTATAGAAGCCCACACATTAAAAATGTAAGTTGGCAAAACATCTTTGGACCACAACACGCAAACACTCCGATAGGATATGATGCACATGACATCTTCTACAGTGCCACAGAGACCATAATTGGGAGAATCGACTTTGCGCATCATAAATCCAAAGCTGTTGAGTGGGTTGTGGCCGGATCGAAGTCTCAAAGCCATCACAAACTCCTGTCTATTCAATTTCCCTTCGCTGAACCAGAGCATCCGAGGAAAAGATTGGCCGAGTCGTCTTGTACCAATTGCTTTTTGTTAAAGAAATTTTATCAAAATATTGTGATCACGATTCGATACATCGTTGTCTAACCAAAGGTAAAAGATGTTCCGGCGCTAGTGAAGGAGACTAGGTAAACAATTTTGGTATTAATTAGCAAACGCCTATCAAAATTATGTCGGCAATGATTTGTACAATTTCTTGAGTAGGTGCTTGTGGCTGTGCCGGAACATCTTCCCGGTCGTTGAAAGACTGACCCTTTCAACCCTTGAGTTCATCCGCTGTTGGTAACGGGCAGAGCCGTACCAAGGACCGGCGTACATAGCCCTTAGTACTGTTGACATCCGCGACTCTTGATATTTTAATAATAATAATTTATTTAAGGCAAGACAGCAGTGTGGCCCACTTTGTTAGTAAAAATCTTAAAAGTAGTGTTAATAAAACAAAAAATAAAAATACAAATAAACAGTGAAGCAAGATGGTGAGGCAAGATGTGCAGAGAATGATATGGCAAGGAGTAACCTATCTGACCATTCTCTCCACATAGTGCCTCAGAAAAAGGGAGTTAGGACTCTCAACCAGTGCCGTAACTAGCCTTTTATAAGCGTGGTGCGAGCTTAACTACACCATAGAAAAGAATACAATACAAACAAAAAGGACTAAATATAAAAAGGGGGGGGGGGCACCGCTGGAACCGCCCTAGTTACGGCACTGCTCTCAACTACTGTTTTCGGGATGCTATTGCCACTGACCCGCGCACTGCTTCCATGCAGTCAGTTTGATTCTGAGCAAACATCTCCGACGCACTACAGAAACGGGGCAGTTTCAGCAGCATCCTAAAAACATTGTTGTACTGGATACGTAAGACATCCAGCAATCTTTTGGTGTAGCTAAACCCATAGACTCCCCACATACAGACCCTGACAATAAGCTTTGAACAGGGTGAATTTGACTTGATCCGTACAACGAGAGTTACCTCGAACCGCCAGTGCCCTACGTTCCCTTTGAATGTCTACATTATCTTTAAAGTCGTCGGTAAGTATTTTGTCCGGTCCGTAGATGAGACGCAGCACGCGTACGAGTCTCCATTGCAGCGGCGAGGAATTGTCGTCTGCTAGCAGCACCATATTATTAGGTATCTCCGACGTTTGGGCACGCCACAATCATGGCGGTAAGTCCCCTCTTTGAGGCGTGGCTGGAAAGACCTCACGGCGTCCTTACCTTCCGTATGACGCAGGTCCTCACCGGACATGGTTCGTTTGGGAGGTTCCTGCACCGGATTCGTGTGGAAGTGACACCCGGGTGTCGCCACTGTGCGGAATGCCCGGAGGACACGGTGGAGCACACAGTCGAGGTGTGCCCCGCTTGGGTGGAGCATCGCCGTGCCCTCGTGGGGGCGATCGGCGGCGGAGACCTCTCGCTCCGGGCCTTGGTTGAGGCCATGGTACGAAGCGAGGAGGAGTGGCAGGCGGTCGCCGACTTCAGAGAAGCAGAAATGCTTGCAAAAGAGGAGGCCGAACGCATCAGGCAACGGCGTCCTTGCCGCCGCTACCGGGATTCTGATCCCGATTTCCGGCCACCGTAGACGCGGGCTTGCGGACAGTGAGCAATGGGTAGCTCGCTGTCCGGCCGTCCGGTAACTGTCCGGACCAAGCCCAAGTCGTCGACGGCGCGCACTGTTCCCGCGTGCCTCAAGGAGTTGTAAGCAACAGCAGGGACCCAGCCGGGTCGAAGCCTACTGGGGCCAGGGTTATCCGAAAGGGAGCTCGAGCCCCGGTATGAAGGCTAGAAGGAACGGGGTGGGTCTTTTAGTCAGTAAGAGTCTGACACTATCTCCCGCTCCGCTCAAGAGCGGGGGATGTCATTGTATGATTTTTTCCCACCATAAAAAAGAAAGTGTCTCAATACAAAAGTCTATATCTCCGACGTTCAAATTGAATGTATCAATCTGCCACTTAGTTCTTTGCTGTAATTCTGACAGATATTCTTTGCTCCAACTTACCAGAAGTGCTGCCGTATTCTTTCCAGATGCTCGTAGCGCTTGAGACGATCGTGGCTGATGTCATCCAGGGTTGGAGCTGGCAGTGCAGTCAAGGGCCTCCCGATGACAAAGTGTCCTGGGGAAAGTGGAAGGAGATCGTCAGGACTGGAGGACACAGGGCACAGCTGTTTAAAACTACATGCACCTGTGCAAACAAAGTTGATGTTTCTTCGTAGGCCAAGTGGCTATTGCCAATAACATGTTTTATATGGTGCTTGGCCGGTTTTACCCCGGCCTCCCATATGCCACCGATATGAGGAGAGTAAGCAGGAATGAATTTGAAAGTTATAGTTTTTTGGGGATAGTAGGAGGTGGAAGTTATGATCTTGACTCCAAAACTGAATGTGTATATTTTAACCATGCACCTCCTTATATACTAATGTACAATGTTACGGGCTACCTAAGAATTTAACCAATAAGAAATGCTAACTCTTAACCAATAATAGTGTACCGAATGTCCCGCTAAAGCTAACTAACCAATAAAGTCACTTTCACTTTGTTCGTATGCGTTACGCTATAACTATTGTCCAATTACTAAATACTGTACTGTTCCCTTTCCCGGCGCCAAAACTATTGTCCAATCGCTGCTCCAGACATAAGTCTCGTGAACGCCCACTAAAGAGACGACGCGCGCGCATGCCAATCGCAACTCAGTAACTGTTTTATGTGCGTCCCGCAGATAAAGTCTACACCATACAGCTACCTAATCAACAAGCAAACATATCGAACAACCAGTTGGAGCCTGCGTACGTTGTCACAGAAAATTCCCGTAGTTTATCGCCAACCATATCAAGTACCATTACCTACACCTCACCATCAGCCAAGATTACCACACCTGTTTGCTTTAGAAATCTGTTCTTTAGCTGCGGCCACAAAATATTATCTATTATCGCTGAATATTTCCGCAGGTTTTCCACGACAAGCAATGAATCTGCTGGGGGTCATTAAAAACGCAGCTTTCGTCAAATCACTGACAGCCTCAAGGTGAATGCATTTATAATGCAGGCAAATGAATATGCATTTATAACATTTTATAACGCGGCTTCCACGGCCTTTACGATTGTCAATAAAAAAATGTGCCGGCGAAGTCTAAACCAACAGATAGGAAGAAATAACCTGGGTTTACCGGCTGACAAGGCAATTCACTGATTCTAAGGCATTAAGATTCATCTCGAAGACGCCTGCATCGCACGCAGTTATTAACGATGCGCCTCGCCAGATTACGGCCGTTTACTGGCCTCACAGTTTCTCTTACCGTCGCAGACACTATGACACTGCTTTCTACTTCTAACTCTACCTGGATGCGATACTGTCATTCTTGCCTTTTTAGTTCTATGTCTCGTTGTCTGTTTCTTTTTTTCTTCTTTTATGCTCTTTTTCTCTTCTCTCTTATTCTTAATATTTCTCCTATATATGAACGAACGAATACACCCAGGCAGATGGGCGTGATTCGCGTTAGACGCCTGCGGGAGGCCTACGTCATCGAGGTGGACCGTGGCGATGGTGGTGTGACGATCTGATCACGTTCGCGTCACTCGCACTTCAAGTCTGAGAGATCTGTACCTTTACCATGAATTACTATTGAAATCGAGTAGTTTACTATTAAACTCCGAAACCAAAAAACCCATTCGTACAAAGCGTTTTGGAAACACATTCATTATACGTACAGCTAAGGAGTGAAATTCCCTGCCAGAGTCTGTGTTTCCTGATAGCTACAACCTTGGGTGTCTTTAGTCAAGAGTGAATAGGTTACTTCTGGGCAAGCGTGCTCCATCATCGGTCACAATGTCATCACTTACCATCAGGTGAGATAGTGGTCAAACGCGAGCCTATCATCAATAATAAAAAATAAAAAAACTTGTTCCATGAGTCACACGGACTCGCTAACGACAACTCGATTTTTCATTATACTATTATTAATAGTATATATAGTAATACGCTATACTAACTTCAATGTGCGTTAAATAACAGGGAGCTTATTGAAAAGTGGTATTTCTATTATGAAAAGCAGGTATAAATTAAGTTTACAGCAGGATGTTCCTGATTAATTTATCAGTGCTGTGCCTCCCTTAGGGATGGGAAGAGTAACTTGAGCCTAAGCTCGATCGTCCAAGGTCATATTTAAAATTAAAATAAGGGTAAGCCGGATAATTAAGTTCATTTTTTCCAAAAGGTGAGGGTGCTTCCAAAGTGGGAAGCACGAAGGAAATAAATTAATTTAGGACCGAAACAACAATAACGGATTAGGGTAATGGCCGAATGCACAGAAGCGAAGTGAACTATGTCGATAATTTTGATTACAGGGGATATTGCATTGAATTTCGAATAAGTCAGATTTTTGTCAGTACTTTCAGATAGGAATAACTCACAATTAGAAAAATTGAGTTCTAGTCCAATAGAAGATAGTTGGTTTTTTAAGAATTGTAGATCGTTGAAAACGGTGTCTACATCGCCTCCTAAGGTTCCATCATCGAGGTACCACACATTAAATGTGGAATTTAGTTTTCGAATGATTGGGTGTATAGCTAAGCTAAAGATCACTGGCCCGAGAGGGTCACCTTGTTGACAGCCAACAGCGGATTCCAAAACAATGTCCCGAAACAGTAATTTCGATGGTTGTCTATAACACTGCCAGAGAAAACTAAAAATTTGAGGTATTTCTTAGTATTATTCAAATGTTACTTTTTGTGTAGATTTCAAATCTGTATAAACTCTTTCCACAAAAATGCTGGGAAGCCTCGTTATTGAGCCTTTATTCTTTGATGAAATTATTTTCACTATACGTTCAAGTGCCTTTCGTATAGTGTACAGTAGCTTGGACATTTCTTTTGAGGCGTCGTTCGTCTTCATAATCATCCGTACCGTACCATATATTTTACGTTAAATAAGTTTTACCAGACATATTTATACAAAAATAAAAGAAATATTGTTTTACTCGACACTCTTCACAACACTTTCACTCTTCAATATCCTAGTGAGTTACTTTACTACTGCAGTAACGGTTTGTTTCGATAGCGCCTGTCTTTGTTACTCATGGTACCGATTTTCTATGGGAAATTACTAAAAACTTATTAGTCGCTAACGAGTTCCTATTTGATACGTTTTGTACTTGATAACTCTTACTAGCTGTTTTGGTTCTGCAAGTGACCGCTAGAGGCGTTGCCAAATTTAGAAGTATGCTTCCAAAATGGTCCCCTAGAAAAATTGTTCCTCTAAATTTTTTTTTTTTAATACTTAAAATGAGGGGTCTTAATAACTTCAACGAGTAATATGCCGCGCGTGTGTTTAAGCTCTAAGACCGACAACATTGCGATTGTATCGCTGTACAAACTCCCCGTGAACACCCTGCCTTAGAGACAACAAACAGTTACAATGTGTGTTCATTTTATGATTCCATAAAAACGTTAGTATTTTAATATTAAAACGGGAGTGTGCACTTGTTTTCTGTTGTTTGGAATATTCGGTAGTTATTTTTGCGTTAGTTTCAAGCTCTGTTTTGACCATGTTTTCTCTACGGACTTGAAAATTTCCTTTCCACTCCCTCCAGAACATTTGGGTTTGCGGACGGCTAGCAATGGGTAGCAATGGGTGGCCGTCCGGCAGCTGTTCGGACCGCGCCCAAGCTATTGACAGCACGTACTGTTCCACTTGCGCCTCAAGGAGATGTCAGCAAAACTGCAGGGGCGCAGGAGCCATGGGTTCGCTTCTGAGAGGAAAACCCGTGGTCGTGGAATGCAAGGCGGAGAAGGAACATAGGAGTGCGTTTTAGTTAGTAAAAGTCTGACACGCTGTCCTACTCTGCTTTGGAGCGGGAAAAGTCATTGGATGATTTCCCACCTAAAAAAAAGCCCAATACATTAACTCTTTGCTCGCAGTTGTAGTCTTATAAAGCAACTAAAACCAGAATTACTACCTAACTAGCCTTCACGCTAGATATGGAATATGTTTTCACGCTAGATATAGCAACTAAAAACAGAATTACTACCTAACTAGCCTTCACGCTAGATATGGAATATGCCTTCACGCTAGATATAGCAACTTAAAACAGAATTACTACCTAACTAGCCTTCACGCTAGATATGGAATATGTCTTCACGCTAGATAAAGCAACTAAAAACAGAATTACTACCTAACTAGCCTTCACGCTAGATATGGAATATGTCTTCACGCTAGATATAGCAACTAAAAACAGAATTATTACCTAACTAGCCTTCACGCTAGATATAGCAACTTAAAACAGAATTACTACCTAACTAGCCTTCTCGCTAGATATGGAATATCACGCTAGATATGAGTACCTCCGGCATAGAAAACGCACAAGTATTTGGAAACTAACTCGTGTACAATATTCAATTGTAAATGAAACTATAAAAAAGTTTTTCGTTTTAAAAATACACTGTAATTAATATGTTTGTTTGTTGTCATAAGTAAGAAGTCATTAACCCCCGACGAAAAAGAGGAGTGTTATAAGTTTGAGGTGTCTATGTGTCTGTGTGTGGCATCGTAGCGTAACGCCGATTTTGATGCAGTTTTTTTTATTTGAAAGCTGACGTTATCGAGATGGTTCTTAGATACAATTTATAAAGATCTGTTTAGGTGTTCAAGGTCATCAGCTCGTTTGTTAGGTGCAGTATAGATCTTAAACACATAATAAGTGTTTACTTTATATTTAGACGTATGTGTAACTTAATATTAGAAATATTCATGAGTCATGAACATGCTCGAGCCATTGAGCTTGTCTGATGATGGAACCCGATGGTAAATAACCCTGGATTGCCTATTAGTAAATCCATCTAGTTTTGGCTCATTTAGATTCGTCTTAACCTGGTTCTATACATTTCTCATGATGACGCAGACTTGATGGTAGAACTGGGATGTGGCTGATAGAACCCAGAACGTTTTTACTCGAAGTAATGGGCAAACCGATAGACAGAGTCTATGAAGCAAGGAACCTTGGTCTTATTATGGACAAGAACCTTCGTTTCGAAAAGCATGTCGCCGACTTGATAAGAAACTGTTTTTATCGCCTGAAGGTTCTGTATAAAATGAGGCCTTATCTATCTGAAACACTTCGGGAGCAGCTTGTGGAATGTCTGGTTTTGTCCAGATTTAATTATGCAGACACAGTGTACGGCCCGCGCCTACTCGCTCGTACAGACCGGCATATTCAAAGGGTTCAAAACGCGTGTGCTCGGTTTTGTTATAAGATTCCTCCCAGAAGCCACATAACGCCATACCTTAACAAGCACTTTACCCTCAAAATGAAATCGAGACGCAAGCTACACTTGGCATGCCTACTGTTCGGTGTAATTAAGTACCAAAAGCCAGACTACCTCTACAATAAGCTGAGCTGGATCACTATTAGACGTGACTGCGGAAGAAGGCAATGCTCGCAACAACTCTCATCGCAGCCTCATAGTACAGCAACATTTAGAGGCAGTTTTCGTTACGCGGCTAGTAAAATTTGGAATAATTTGCCGCCGCCCATTAGAATAATAAACACGATTAGTACGTTTAGAATACGCTTACGGCAGCTTTTGATCAATGCGCAGCGAAAGTTAAACCTAACTAATTTAAACGTTTCATTGATAATTATAATATACGTGCTAGTTTTTAATTTAAATTGTCTTCAATGAAATTAATAAAAAACAGATTTTACATAGTTACTATAATGTGGGTGGTTGTGTGCCGTTTATCCCCTACAGCTGCCTCGTCTCTTCGCCTATTGCGAGGGATTTTTGACGTGTCTACTATATCACATGCGTTCCCACGTATTTTTTGGAGACCTGTATAAAGCAAAGGATGCGTTAATATATTTTTTTTGTTTAATTTTTGTTTGATTTTATTTTATTTATTTTTTTGCATTTTTTTTTCCTTTTCATTTTGTTATTGCCGTTTCTGTCATGCGATTTGCTTTTATGTTCACGTACCTTACGGACCTGGCCTACTTGCATCATATGCTTGCAATCGGTTTCGGCTTCACCTGTCATCCGCCTTGAATTGTAATAATCGTCTTTTTGGTAACTTGACAAAGTCATTAGGACCTGCAATAAAAAAGTAATATATACATAAAAGTACATACATTACTTACTCGAACATTTACATGGTTATTAGATACTATACATTTGCGATACTTACATTCAATACACATAATTACACTCACTGGGTTTCACTGTTACATATTATTTTTTTATTCATTTTTTTCTGGTTTCACTGACACAATCATAATTTTCTGAACATAATCTCAAATATTTTTATTTATTTTTTTCTTCTAATACCCGAAGTTTACTTCTTTATATACATATTTGGCTGAATTCAACTGGTTTGTTGCGCTCAGCTACCCAAGGCATACTGATATTTGTTACGTAACACGAACTACGGTAAATTGAATCGCTTAGGACCGGTTTTTTTTGTTAGCCGTAAGGACTGTGCGATTGAAATTATGTATAGTATAGTATAGTTTTGATGATGACTTTTTATTCTTAGAATGTGTTTTTTTCCTGTTTCATATATATCTAACACTAAACACCTTACTATTATTTATCATTTACTACATACTAATTTATACCTACATATAATAATATACATATATTTATTTACCTCACACCTAATAACTGATTAACATTCGTAGACTCATAGCAAGGTACAGTTGAAAACCAGCGTCAGGCAACTGCTACGTAGTGGCCTGGCATCATGTTGAACTGGACCCATTTGGCGCAGCCGTGAGACATACCATGTAGATATATTTAAGTTTAAATTTCTATACTAATAATGATTATACAGATAATAATGATTATACTTATAATCATTATTATCTCATTGTGTGTACCTATGTGCCAAATAAACGTAGTTTCTTTCTTTCTTTCTTTCTTTCTAACCCTGGAATGCCTACTAGTAAATCCACCGAGTTTGGGCTCATTAGATTCGTCTTAACCAGTTCTATACATTTCTCATTATGACGAGGACCTGATGATAGAACTGGAAGGTAGTTGATGAAACCCTGGAATGCTTACCAGTAAACCCATCGAGATTGGGCTCATTAGATTCGTCTTAACCAGTTCTATACATTTCTCATTATGACGAGGACCTGACGATAGACCAGGTAGGTAGTTGATGAAACCCTGGAATGCTTACCAGTAATCCCATCGAGACTGCAGGGCTCATTGGATTCGTCCTAACCAGTTCGATACATTTCCCATGATGACGAGGACCAGATGCTAGAACTGGGATGTGGCTGATGGAACCCTGGAATGCCTACTAGTAAATCCATCTAGTTTGGGCTCATTAAATTCATCTTAATCAGTCCTATACATTACTCATGATGACGAGGACCTAATGCTAGAACTGAGAGGTGGCTGATGGAATCCTGGAATGCTTACTAGTAAAACTATTGAGTATGGGCTTATTAGCTTCATCTTAACCAGTCCTATACCTACATTTTTCATGATGACGAGGACCTGGGGGCCGACCATAAAACAGTACTGTTTTAATATTACTTAGGCTTTTCGTACCATGACGCCTTCAAAACAACTTTATTACAATATTAAAACAAGATTGTTTTCTTAGCGATTTTGTGACGTCACTCTTAAAAAGTTCATTCTTTTTGATTCTACTGCGAACGTTGGTTGAGTGCGGACGCGTACTGTGCTGGTTCCCTTACTTTATTTGTGATTGGTTAATGGGTGTAATTTTGAGTTCCTTGTTTCTCTCAAAGTGTTTAAATGGACAGTTCACGCCTTTTGGGCGATCTTAGAGTGAGCCAAATAAATATCGCGATACTACAATTAAAATTTTCGAATCCTAAATTCTCGTGATTGGGTGAGATTCGAACCTGAGATCGCCGGTGCGCGTCAGTGGAAGGGAGTACGTTTGCCGCTGTGCCACCGAATCAGTCATCGGCTACGGCGAAATTATCGACTGCTACGAGTGCTACGACATCGACTACGTCAAAGTATACCGGGGACACCAGTGCTACGAAACTAGCTACGAGTGCTACGACATTGACTACGTCACGCACACCGAGCACCAGTGCTACGAAACTAGCAACCAGTGCTACGTATTAGGGCCGCCGAAATAACTTGTTAGTTTCAAACGTAGAATAACAACATTCTTACATAATTTTTCTACTATGTCATTTCGTCTGCAGCGCTCTCCACCAACGGCACCTAAAACTCAAATAATCCAAACAAAATCGGAATCCGATATCGCCAAGGCAGTAAACGCACCGGATTTTGTTAACATAAACTCGCGTAATAAGCGGCTACGATTAAACAAACCACCGCGTGAAGAAGACCCGATGGATCAATTTGAACAATTCAAAGAAGATTTTAAATCAGACATCAAGGAAATGCTCCTTTTCTGGAAAGTCGACCAGGACGCGAATGCAGCAAAGCAATCTGCAGCGCAAACCGAGTTGATAGCAAGGTTGGTTACTGAAGTGTCTGAACTGAAACTGCAAAACATGCAAATCCAAAACACTAACGCAGTAATTCAAGAGACTAACATTGAAATAAAAAAATCCGTAGAATTCGTCAGCTCTCAATATGATGACCTACGAAACGAAATCAAACGACTGCAACAAGAAAGCATAGAATTCAAGAAGTACTCTGAGTCATTGGAATTGGCTGTCAGAGACCTTCAATATAAGTCCCGATCATCTACCATAGAGGTCCGCAATATACCTACCCAGGAAAAGGAATCGTCAGCAGATCTGTCAAAAATTTTAACGGACATAGCCAACTTAGTGAACCTACCGCTAACTGTTTCTCACTTCCGAGATATATATCGCGCATCAGGGAACCGAGGCACCAACAAACCTATAATTGCTGAATTCACTAACGTCCAAACAAAGTTCGATCTAATCTCACGAATACGAATCTTTAACAATAAAAAAACGAATAAAGAAGACAAATTGAATACGGAATTACTCGGAATACCGGGACAAAAACTGGCGGTATATGTTGACGAACATTTATCTAATACAAACAAAAAGCTCTTCTACCAGGCAAGAGAATTTGCACGTCTAAGGAAATATGCATTCTGCTGGACTTCAAATGGCAAAATTTTTATTCGAAAGCAAGCCGGAGACAAGCAAATTCTCATCAAATCTGACACAACACTAAAAGAGCTCCAGGAATGACTATGCCACAGTTCATCATTAGTAAGCACTACCTTTCTCGTTTGCATTGCTTTAACGCTTGCTGTAGATAATTTATGCTATACTTTTTTTGCTGATAGCTTGTTTTATACTTCGATTTTGCTATTTAATTTAAGTAAAATTATTCATCATAAACTACATTTTTTTTAAACATAAACCACCACAGAAAACACATAAACACAAATTTATTTACATATCTAACTATACCTTTTAATTAACTAATCAAAACAATAATAATTGTTGTCCTATATTGCACTACACTAGTTTCTATTACCTGACATATACCGAGCACTCTGGGGCCCTATATCGTATCATATTATTATAAATCGTTTTTTACAAATGGCTAATACTCTCCAATCTATTATTGCAGCAGACTTGACTTTTAGACAAATTCGAAGTTGCAAAAGCATATAAATGCCCACCGTCAGATTGTTCAAACTACCTAGTAGGAACAAACCATCATATCAAAATATTCCATATAAATATAAGAAGTATAAATAAAAATTTTGATGAACTATTAGTATTGATAAACTTACTCAATGTTAGCTGTGATGTATTGGTGCTCACTGAGTGCTGGCTGAGTAAAGTGGTAAATCTCCCAGTACTTAACGGTTATGCCTCATATTATACACAACGGACGGCCAATCAGAATGACGGTATTGTTATTTACATAAAAGATAACATTAGTTGCACTATTAAAGAACCCAATTTTCTAAATGGAAATTGCCTAACATGTGAAATTACAAATAAACTCGCATTTGCGGCTGTATATCGTTCCCCATCATATAATACCAGGCCTGAGTTCGACAACTTTTTGAATAGCGTAGACAATATCCTCCTATCCTTAAAAAAATACAAAAATATCTGTTTAATTGGGGACACAAATATAGACATTCGACCTATTGGTTTGGAGGAACGTGCTACCGAATACTTAACTCTAAATGCCACGCACGGCCTGTTACCCGCCCACCGAATTAACAGCTGCTTGGACCATGTCATGCTCAAAACGGACAAATCAGCCACTTTACTTGTGATTGAGTCACATGTTACTGACCACCTCCCAATACTATAAACTATTAATAACACACAGCTCTCCAGTAGTTCGTTGCCGGCCTCCAAAATGCCAAAAATAGACTACACTGGTTTAACAACCCATATCGAAGCCCAGGATTTCTCGGAAGTACTGCAAACTAATGATCCTAACTTAGCATCTGACACATTAACTGAAATTTTGCAGACCGCTATAAATAGCCACACAAAAATAGTAACCATCCTTACATCCCTATAAAAGACAGACATATTCGACCTTGGATTACCCCTGGTTTGCTACGGTGCATTCGCCACCATGATAAACTTCACAAAAAGGCAAGAAAAACACCTGACAACCACATAATCCAAACATCTTATAAACGTTATAGAAACTACTGTAATAGTCTACTCAAGAAACTTAAAAAGTTATACGAGCAGAATGAGTTACGCAAAGCAAAAAACGACCCTAAAAAACTGTGGAACAAAATCAAAGAAATAACATACACCAATAGACAAAGTAACCCTCCCTTTGAGTTATTGAGTGCAGTCTCTGATAAACGCGATGCAGCCAATCTCATCTGTAACTACTACTACTTTGCGAATATTGGGCAAAAGTTGGCATCTACGATAAATAACGCAGCCCTCCCCTCACTACCACACTCCACTTCAAGCATGTCCCCACCTAGCTCATTTGTGCTTCTCGAAGTGGATAATGCATAAGTGGACTCTATTATCTCAGGCCTGAAACAAGACTGTGCCACTGGCTGGGACGGTGTTCCTGTCAAACTTATAAAACTATGTCGTCATGTCCTCATACCAATTATTACTCACATAGTAAATTGTTCTTTTACAACAGGTATATTCCCTAATACGTGTAAAAAAGCCGTAATACATCCAATTTATAAGAGTGGGAATAGAGATTGTATAAATAATTACAGACCTATTGCTGTACTTCCGGTTATGTCAAAAATAATGGAGAAAATTATTAACAAACAACTTTTAAATTACCTTAATAAATACAACATAATAGCAAAAAATCAGTACGGCTTCAAAAAAGGTGTATCTACAGAAGACGCAGTGCTAGACCTATCTGAACTTGTAGCCAGGAAACTTGACAGTCAACAAAAGTGCCTGGGTCTGTTCCTTGATTTAACTAAAGCTTTTGATACGGTCTCTGTTCCCACTCTTCTATTCAAGTTATATAGCATCGGCATACGAGGTGTTGTTCACGATCTGTTCAAAAGTTACTTGATAGACCGAAAAATCTGTGTGAAGATAGGAGCACAAACCAGTGCAGATGAGATAATATCATACGGAGTTCCGCAAGGCAGTGTCCTCGGCCCAACACTCTTCCTTATCTACATTAATGATTTGTGCACCCTCAGTCTACCATCTGCTAATATTTTTACATATGCCGACGACACAGCCATTGTAGTACATGGTAGGAGCTGGGCTGAGGTGAAAAACAATGCTGAAAAATCACTGCGAAGTGTCATACAATGGCTAAGCGAAAATCTGCTAACACTGAACCTACAAAAAACAAATTACATTCCGTTTTCTATACATTCTAGTACGAAACCTCCAAACACATACTCAATTAGAGCTCACAGTCATACCTGTCAGAACACCTCCATCTGTTCCTGCCTGCAGCTCCCCTCACAAACATCTGTCAAATATTTGGGCGTGATGATCGATGATGGATTGAAATGGGACAAGCATATAGAGTCTACTTCCAGTAAAGTCAGGAAAACAATTCACCTCTTCAAGTCATTGCGGAACTCTGCTGACTTGGAGACTTTAAAAATGGTCTACTCTGCACTATGCCAGTCCATCATCGGTTATTGTATTTTGCCTTGGGGTGGATCGGCCAAAACTAAATTCCTTGAGTTGGAGCGTGCACAAAGGGCAGTACTTAAGGTTATGCTTCAAAAACCCTTTCGCTATCCGACTCATCAGCTGTACACCGAGCTCAATCTTTTAACTGTTAGACAGCTATTTCTGCTTAAAACCACTCTCTGGAAGCATAACCCGGTACCACTCCCAAGCGGCCTGGCCGTGTTCCGGTATGATGCTCAGTGTAGCCAGTCTAGAGGAGTTGGGTCGAAATGGCTGTTCTAACGCAAGCAGACCAACCTGGCTCGTACTGATATGGATGTATCGGGGGACTGGTCGCGGAGGGTAGCGGGATCCGAGGCACGGTGCACCGCTGGCCGACCGCAGATAGTTGGGGGCCCAAGTAATGTGCTAGCCACACATGAAAGGCTGCCCCGCCATCTGTCGAAAAATCCCGGAATGCGCCATCGTGCTGGTTGGCGACCAGATGAGAGGGCCCGATGGACATTCTCGGGGGGGCTCGGGCGTCCCCGCAGTCTCCAGACTAGTCCCCTAATGATGTCGTCCTTTCAGTGCGTGCCTGAAGGTTAGCAGCGTGGCTCCCCATTTCACTTCCTTCTCCTCTCCTCTATTCACTCTCAAATTATGAAAAGGAATAGAAAGAGTAAAGTTAAACAGCGGCTGCACTCCCTCTCTCACACAGTGCACCTCTCAAATATACGAGGTCTGCACTCTAATCTCGTTGCAGTCCATTACCACCTGGAGACTGAACAACCAGCTCTACTATTCCTTACGGAGACGCAGATCAGAGGTCCGTCCGACGTGTCGTATCTTTCATACCCAGGGTTTACCTTGGAGCACAACTTCAAACTACACGCGGGCATATGTATGTATGCCCGGGACGACATCTGCTATCGGCGTCTCCGCAATCTTGAAGACTCCAGGTTCTCAACGCTTTGGGCTTTGGTCGACACAGGCCTAGATAAAATAATCTACGCTTGTGTTTACCGCGCGCATAGTGGAGATCAGGAGACGTCCAGGCTTACACAGCATCTAAGTGAGGCGGCAGATGCGGCTCAACAGCGGTACCCTTCCGCCCAATTGGTGTTACTGGGGGACTTTAATGCGCACCACCAAGAGTGGCTTTTCCCATACCAGTGCACAGATCATGCTGGTCGTGAGATGCGGAAGCTAGCGCTGGAATTGAATCTCACCCAGCTGGTCCAGGGGGCAACGAGGGTACCTGATGTGGATTCGCACACAGCCAATTGCTTGGACCTTCTGCTGACCACAGATCCAGACCGCTACTCAGTGATGATATCTTCGCCTTTAGGCAGTTCTGACCACTGTCTGGTTAAATCTGTGTCAATCTACTCCCCGCCCGATCCTAGTCCTAGAGGCACTCGGCGGGTTTGGCGATACAGGTCAGCAGACTGGGATGGCATGCGGTCTTTCTTCGCATGCTACCCTTGGCAGCCCACTTGCTTTTCTTCGAAGGATGCATCGTCGTGCGCTGATGCCGTAACGGATGTGTTGCGACGGGGAATGGAGTATTACATCCCATTCTCTGACGTAGCAATGTCGGATCGAGCTCGACCTTGGTTTGGCGCCAAGTGTTCTCGCGCCGACGCGAAAAAACATGCGGCATACAAAGCTTGGGCCGATGCTCGTATGCGCAAAGCCAGCGACGTGACTCTTAAGAAGAAGGCCTTTAACAGGGCTGCCAAGTCCTGCAAAAAGGTGTTGAGAAAGTCTCGGTTCGACCACATTAGCCGAATAGGGAACAAACTTGCTTCATACCCCGCTGGTAGTAAAGCGTTTTGGTCCCGGGCAAAGTCGGTTGAATCGAACTTCTGCCGTCCCTCACTTCCGCCACTGCTGAGACCCGATGGGACACTGGCCCACATCGCTGAGAAGAAAGCAAACCTATTTGCTTCTCTTTTTGCGGAATCTTCGCGTCTGGACTCCGGTGACGCGCGACCCCCTGTTTCTCCTGATGGGTGCGTGACGAATATGTCGGATATTCGTATCCATCAGAAGGACGTTCGTAGGGTCTTGAGTAACCTTGACGTGAATAAAGCCAGTGGCCCCGACGGGATACCAGCGGTCGTTCTAAAAACTTGTGCGCCTGAATTGTCTCCGATCTTGACTCGCCTATTTCGCCTCTCATATGAGACTGGAAAAGTGCCGATGGCTTGGAAGCAAGCCAACATGCAGCCTGTGCCCAAGAAGGGCAGTAGAGTGACCCGGCAAACTACCGACCCATCTCTGTTACGTCCATCCTCTGTAAGAGTATGGAACGGGTAATTAACAGGAAGCTTCTGGCATACCTGGAAGCTAACGACATCCTCAGCGACCAGCAATACGGCTTTCGTCAAAATCGGTCTACTGGGGACCTTCTTGCGTATGCCATTCACATCTGGAGCGAGGCCATTGAGAAGCATGGGGAAGCGCTTGCCGTGTCCCTTGATATCTCGAAGGCCTTCGATAGGGTCTGGCACGAAAGCCTTCTTGCTAAGCTTCCTTCCTTCGGTCTACCCACTGGTCTGTGTGATTGGATCGCAGACTTCTTGAGGGATCGATTCATCCGAGTGGTAATTGATGGATGCTCGTTCGGTCAAATGGATATTAATGCCGGAGTCCCTCAAGGCTCAGTACTCTCGGCAACACTGTTTTTGCTGCACATAAATGACCTACTTAAACCCGGAACCTTTGAGTATACAGACGACAGCACTGTTGCTGAGAGATATGTGTCTAACGCACGAGCTAGTGGGTCACAGATCCAGTCATTTCGAGAGGCTATGGTTGAACGTCTGAACTCGTCCTTAGCGGCAGTCTCAGAATGGGGCGATGCCAATCTGGTCAAGTTCAATGCGACGAAAACCCAGGCGTGTCTTTTCTCCGCTAAACGGAGCCAATTCCACCCGGCTCCATCTTTCCGGGGTGTAACCGTGTCAATTACCGACCACCTTGAACTTCTTGGGGTAACGCTATCGTCTACCCTTAATTTCGGCTCCTACATCGAGGCAAAAGCCCAACTAGCTGCCAAAAAATTGGGGATCTTAGCAAAGGTGAGACGGTATTTAACGCCGGAACAGCTGCTCAACCTCTATCAAGCGCAAGTTCGATCGTGTATGGAGTACTGCTCTCATCTTTGGGATGGGTCAGCCAAATACCAGCTAGATGCACTAGAGTCTATTGAAAAGCGTGCCAAGAAGATCATAGGCAATGATGCTCTTGTGAAGTCAAAACTCCAAAGTCTTGAGCATCGACGCCGAGTTGCTAGCCTGTCTGTTTTCTATCGTTTACACTTCGGGGAGTGTGCTCTAGAGTTACACAATTTAATTCCGCCAAGTCCGTTCCATAATCGGACCACAAGACGTACGGCGTTGCGCCACCGGTACATGGTGGACATCCCACCTATACGTACAAAACGTTTTGGGAGTACATTCATTATGCGTACAGCTAAGGAATGGAATTCCCTGCCGGAGTCTTTGTTTCCTTATAGCTATAACCTAGGGGTCTTTAAGTCAAGAGTGAATAGATTGCTTCTAGGCAAGCGTGCTCCATCGTCGGCCACATCATCGCTTACCATCAGGTGAGATTGTGGTCAAACGTGAGCCTATCCATTATATAAAAAAAAAAAAAATAATAACTCCCAGATTCAAATAAACGGGGTCAAAGAATAATTTGCCCAACTCCGACTCATAGAACCACCTTTGCCAGAAGACAGCTGTATGTGTTGAGTTCTCTGGTCTACAGAAATATTAATAAGATCACACAAATAGTGAGGTTATGCAAGCGTGAAGTAAAAACTAAGGTGCAGAACATGTTGCATCTCCTGAACTACGCTCAAACTGAGAAACTACTAATCGGTCCCTCATAATTTTCAACATTACGCACAACACGCGTAACACAATCATGAGTCACCGATATCTTTAGTCTGGTGGAAGACACTTGGCTTGTTCCCACTTAAACACACTCTTTCGATACTACCACATTCAAACCCACACACCCTCATACCCACACACACTCACACATCACAAACACGATTCTCAATCACACACACATAAGCAACTCAACAGTCATTTTACTTTTAATTTTAATTTAGTTTAACTTTTATTTTTCTTTAATTCTTTTTAATATGTACTTTCATTAGTCCAATATCAGCTTACCAACTCTATAAAATCTTTTAAAAGGGTTTATAGTGTCCAAGTAGCAGTAGAATACTGGCTCCTAAGTCACAGGTATCCCTAGTTTAGGAGTCAGGGTGTCAACTTTTGTGCGCTTTTATTTGTTGTAACTTAACTGATATTTATCATGTTGCAAGGATTTGTGTCAATAAAGTATTATTATTATTATTATTATTATATATTTTTTTTAGTTTTATCATTCTTTTATTTTAGAAGTTAGAGGGGGGGGATACACATTTTACCACTTTGGAAGTGTCTCTCGCGCAAACTATTCAATTTAGAAAAAATTGATATTAGAAACCTCAATATTATTTTTGAAGACCTATCCACAGATATCACACACGTATGGGTATGATGAAAAAAAAAATTTTTGAGTTTCAGTACTAAGTATGGGGACCCCCAAAATTTGTTGCTTTTTTCTATTTTTGTGTGAAAATCTTAAAGCGGTTCACAGAATACATCTACTTACTAAGTTTCAACAGTATAGCTCTTATAGTTTCGGAAAAAAGTGGCTGTGACATACGGACGGACACAGACAGACAGACATGACGAATCTATAAGGGTTCCGTTTTTTCCCATTTGGCTACGAAACCCTAAAAAGGGGAGGGGATGTATCGAACTGATCTGATGATGAAACCAGAAGGTAAATTAATGTAATCTAACCGTGTTTGGGATTATTAGAATCGTTATGAGATGAATGAGAGAAGTTTAGCTGAAAGGTACTTTTTAGTGGTGATACGATAACTAAAAAGTGTAAAATAAAAAAAAATCACAAAAAAAAAATAACCGACTTCAATTTTTAAAGTCGGTGTTTAAATAACGAAAGGACTAACTAACACTGACTTCCGAAATTAAAGTTATTTTGTACTTTTCAGTGAACACTGAAGTTGGTTATATTTTTTTTTGTAAAAAGTTTTTTTATTTCTCACAAACATAGTAAAAATGTCTTATAACTTTTTTTTTGTTATTCGGAAAAATCTTTGAAAATCCCGCCGGGAATTAACCTATTTTAGGTAAGTTTGTGTTAATAAAAATGCATGTATTAAATAAATTTAATAGCACTTTAACTAGCAGGTTGGGTGATTGGAACCTTGCAGAAAACAATGGTAATATTTTGTATAAAAATTTTTTTTCAGTAGTTCAAAAGGAGTTTAATCAGACGTTTGAGAAAAAAACTAAAACTATCTGCCCTAAGTTTAGATTTAGTGACTGGGCAACTAAAGGAATCAGAATAAGTAGGGAAAGACTTTTCGAGTTGTATGGCCTTAAGCCTATTATTAACACTGAAACTTTTAATAAATATGTTGCTACTTATTCTAAAATGTTTAAAAATACTTGTAAGGCAGCTAAGGCCTTATACATCAGCAACAAAGTTAAAACAGCAGATAATAAAATAAAAACGGTTTGGAATATAATAAATAATGAAACCAACAGAAACAAAAGAAATAATAATGATTACACATTGGAGACTCATCATGGTCTTATTAGCGATAACAAACTAGTTGCAGAAGAATTTGTAAATTTCTTTACCAGTATTCCAATTAAAACTACTGAAGCCCTAAATTCGTCGCCATCGCATGCTTTTGGTTTATTACAGGCGAACGTTGCAGCCTGTTCGACTGAATTTAACTTTAAACATATAAACCCCATAACAGTAATAAAAGCTTTTAAAGAAATCAAGATTAAATTGACAGAAGATCTATGGGGTATGTCTATCAAAGTTTGTACCTCAATTATTGAGACTGTAGCGCCGTACTTAGCGTTAATATTTAATTTGTGTATAGATCAAGGAGTCTTTCCGGATCTAATGAAATATAGTAAAGTGATACCACTTTTTAAATCCGGAGACAGTAAAGACACTAATAATTATAGGCCGGTGTCCGTTTTGCCGGTTTTTAGCAAGATATTTGAAAAGGTGATGTTAAATCAAATGCTTAATCATTTTAACACCAATAACATCTTACACGATAAACAGTATGGTTTCACCAAAGGGCGTTGTACAACTGACGCTGGTGTTTCCTTACTAAAACACATTTTTAATGCGTGGGAGGAGGCACAAGATGCTATAGGCATCTTCTGCGACCTGTCTAAGGCGTTTGATTGTGTGGTTCATGAAACATTACTCCTGAAACTGGAGCATTACGGACTAGGCAAAGCAGCGTTAAGCTTATTAAAATCGTATTTGAATGACAGACAGCAACTAGTTCAAATAAACGGTGTCAATTCGTCGGGATTAAATGTGAAAATGGGGGTACCCCAAGGTTCAATTTTAGGTCCTTTTTTATTTTTAGTTTATATTAATGATTTACCCTATTTGCTGAAAAATAAACTTAATATGGTGTTGTTTGCTGACGACACTTCTTTGATTTTTAAGATAAATAGAAGGACTAATAATCTTGACGATGAAAATAACGCTTTATTGCAGGTCCAAAACTGGTTCACTGCTAATAATCTAGTTCTAAATGGGAAAAAAACTAAATGCATAAGATTTTCCTTACCAAATGTCATAAGTAGTGATTGCGACATAGTATTGAACAATGAGAAACTAGAATTTGTTGATAAAACAGTTTTCTTGGGGATTACGCTTGACTCTAGGTACAATGGGGTCCTCACTTAACATCTCTTGCAGGACGGCTTAGCTCGGCTGCATATGCTGTTAGAAAAATCCGCCAATTTACGGATGTTGATACCGCTAGACTAGTCTATTTTAGTTATTTTCATAGTGTCATGTCGTACGGTATCTTACTATGGGGACGGGCTGCAGACATCGAGTCAATCTTTATATTACAGAAAAGAGCCATCAGAGCTATTTACAATCTCCGCCGGTGCGATTCTTTAAGGGAACTGTTTAAAGATATTAACATAATGACGGTACCTTGTCAATATATCTATGAAAACATCATGTATGTTAGAAAAAATCTTCATCTTTTTAGCAAAAGAGGCGATAGACATAATTATGTTACAAGAAATAGGGATCAATTAGTTCAACCAGGTTTCAGACTGGCTAAAGTGGCCTCTTCTTTCATGGGGTACTGTTTGAAATGTTATAATAAAATACCACCCCAAATATTAGAACTCAATGAAACGAAATTTAAATCTTGTATTAAACGCACACTATGCAGGCAAGCATATTATAAGTTGGAGGATTATATTCAAGATAAAAATGCTTGGCTCAATGCTGGTCCAGCTCCACTACCACTAGGGCGTACTAATTAGTTGATTAGTTGGAAACTAATATTATTATTTTTAATTTGAAAGACACAATTGCATTGTATAATGTAGAAGCACTTTTTCCAAGTTTGTGAATGTGAAGCACCATGGAGCATTTTTATTAGGTTACAACTTTTTTTTTTTGACATTACGAGCATGGTAGTTGAGAGTTTGTCATGCTCACTCAAATGTCTCGCTGTTGGTGGCACGTGTTATTGGGTCGTTCAGTTCCCTTCAAAATGGTTGAGCTGAGTGGGGCTGATGCACGCGTCATGCTCGTGAACGGGTGCCGTCAGATGGGACTGGTCATCTCTTAGCTGCCAGTGGCTTAATTCAGTTTCTATCTTTTAATTATTTTACATTTTTTATTTCATTATCGACATTGTGCTCACATGATAGAAGCAACAAGTAATATGTAACCAAGCATTATATGTAACACATAATATGATTTAAAAGAGTGTCCATGGAGTTTCTTGCACGTTCTTCTCCATAGAGACCTACTCTTTGGAACGTGCAATTTAGCTTCACTTTTCTTGGACTGACCGACATTTGACTATTCAAAAGTGCCTGTAAATGGTCTATTTGAAATAAATGTTTTGATTTGATTTGATTTGATTTGATTTGAACGATGATAATTTATTTATTTAAAAGTTTTACTTAATCTAACACAAAAGCATAAGCATTAGTAGAGAACTATAGACTGATGCCCGAAGAAAACAAACTAAAGAGCGAGACAGATGCACGAGCACTTGAGTGCGTGACGAGCATTCAGTGCTTACGGCGTGACGATATGTTTGCGCGTCTCCCTCAGCACGAGAACTGTTAGCGTGACGCCCTGGCGACACTTGCTGCTCAGTCTGTCAGCCACTTAAGAATACCTGGCTTACAGGTCACAGCTCGGATTAATAGACAGATTCAAGCCTTGTACAAAACGTAATAACCTGTTGACCGCAATAACTTGAATCTAATAAACATTGATTGCAACTTTTTTGTACGCAATAGGTAAGAAAATAAAATTTGTGTGAGTATGCGTCAAATAACTTTATAATTACTTGTCTTTGAAACATAAAATTACAAGTGTTTGTCTTGGTATGGCTATATAATTAGGAGGGATGAAATGCATATCACTAAAAGATTTTTAGTATGCATGTGGATGGATAAAGTGAGAGAGGGACGCCAAAGAAAAAACGGATGGATTGTATGAGAAGTGATATAAACGAAAAGGGAGTTAGTGATAACCTGATGGGTGACAGAGCAGAAGTAACAAGTAACAAGGGACAAGGGCAGGAAGATGATGATGATGAAAGTGAGTTTGTGATGGCAACTAATGTTTGGGATAAATACTAAGGTTCAAATTCGAGGACCCTGAACAAAAATTCTTAGATTCATGAACTGCATCCTCCTGCAGGCCGGAGACAAGAGGAACATGCTTTTGATTATTTATTGATATAAGATAACGTAAAACTAAAATACAAATTATACATATATTATTTAGAGTCACTAAGATATCAGAATCTGTTCTTACTTAGTCATAGCTGATAGGAAAATACAAAAATAATAGACAAAATATAAAAATAACCTGACTTAAAAACTATATTAAGAGTAAACTTAAATAACCTTTGCTTATACCAATAAATTCGTTACAAAAAAGCAAACTTAAAAAATAATTCTTACTGTATCATTAAGGTAACCTATTATTGTATGATGATGAATGTTTCTGTCGGCTAATACTAAATTAGTAACCGTCAGATTGTATACGTAATGGTGATGGTAGAGGTGAACGTGCACTCTTCAATGGATTCAAATCTCGCGCTCGTCCCGAACAAGCTCCGTTGTTCAGACAACAGTGGAATCACACGTCGACTCCACTCCTTTCCCCACAGTAACGGTCACTTTAGGTTGCCCCTTCACCACCGACGCTACAAGCTGGAAGTTGAAGTCCTTATAGACAGAAACCTCACATCTGTCACCCTCGTGATCTGCTGTGCACTGGCAGACTGGCTCCCTAGCCTCGTTCAGCGAACAAGTGCCGCCGTTTAGACAGAACTGATGGCATGCGTTGACTGTCCCGTCCCCAGAGTTACCGGCATCACAGCTGAAACAATGAAAATGTTCGAAAATAGTAACACAATAAACAGACACGACAGTACAAGGTAACTATAATTTATAATTAATTATAGTAAGTATTAAAACTTTTTGCCAAAAATTAACCCGTGAGAAGGCGCGCTATGAGCAATTTACTCACAAAAAAATTTAAAGCAAATTTTTTTGGTGATACCGATGCCCTAATGTCTCAAGCGCCTAGGTACCTTCCTAACTATTCATCCTCACCCCCGTGACGCAACTCTCGTGCCGGTCAGTTCTGTTGCGACCGCGCAGCTAAGTGTTTCTGGAGGCCGCGTACCATCGTGCGGTAATTCGCTCATCACGCGCCCATCCGTGTAAGTATTTATATTTCCATTAAAAAAGTATAATTGTGTTTTCTAGATTATATTATTTTATTAATTTATATTAAATTGGTTAATTATTATCTAAATACTCTATAGTAATATTTTAATATTAATGTTTTTTGTTTTTAGCTACAACACACATATAAAATGGGCGACCGACGGAGGCCAATGCCAAGTTCCATTTTTGGTTTCGGTGAAGATATCTTATCATATGTACCAAAGATGAAAACCAAGAAAATTGTCCTTATGCTATCATCTCTTCGCAATGACGATAAAATAGACCAAGAAACAGGAAATGAAGCTAAACCCGAGATTATCACATTTTACAATTCCACAAAAGGAGGAGTGGATGTAGTAGACCACAAGAAAGAGGATTATTCCGTTGCCAGAATTACTTCACGATGGCCAATGGGCTTATTTTTTTCCATTTTGAACATAGCTGGAATCAATGCCCAAATAATATACAAAGCTAACACCAAAACTTTGATTGAAAGACGTGCATTCCTAAAAGAAGTGGCGCTTGAGCTGATGCAACCACATATTTCATGCCGAATTTGCATGGAGAACATATCGTCAGATCTCAAGTTTCTAATGAAGCGATTTGTGTCGGCTCTTAGACCTATTTCAGAGCCTAGGCTAAGCGGATTCTGTTCTATATGTCCTAGAAGTAGGAATAGACGGTCAAAAAAAGCTTGCATTTTGTGCAAGCAATTACTCTGCGTCGAACATATCACATAGATGTGTTTAATGTGTTTCGAGAGGCACACTTGACCAGATCTCATGGAAGAGTTATTTTTTTAAGTTTTTGATATGTAAGATTTTTTATTGTGATTTATATGAAGACTGTCAAAATTAGAAAAAAATTAGTTGATTTGTTATTTGTTTCAGAAGTTGCATTTATGTTTCATAGTTTTAATAAAAACACTTATTTTCTTACTTATCAAACCTAGTTTTATTCATATAAATCCCTTATAAGTCAATAAGTACTTTAAAAGTAGAAATATGAGCATTTAAAGTAGTGTGAGTAATTTGCTCGCGCGCGCCTCTCCATGTAACAAACAGAGTCGCGCCTTCTCACGGGTTAAAAAAAGGGTTGAAAAATGTAGTGAAACGCACATCAGTGGCCGGTCATAACTACTGCAATGCCGCTCTCAATATCAAAGTGTTACCAATTGCATTTACATTACTTTAACAAGTTCTGTTTCTAATCCTTCGTGACAAGGTTTTTTTTTGAGGTTGGAAATCATCAACTGGCTTCTTCTGCTTTATAGAAGGACGAAAGACTGTGTCAGACCTTACTGACTAAAGGCCACCAGTATCCGTCAGTTGCCTTTGCGGTCCAGGACCACTGTAACTCTTTTAATAATTCCTGCGGATCTAGCGGCGTCGACCCTGCTGGGCCCCCTACGGTTTTGCTGACATCTGTTTGCTGTGCGCGCGGAACACTACACGCCGACGATGATGCGCGTACGAGCCCAGGCTTCGGGCTGCTACTGACAAGTTCCACATAATAAAAATCATAAATAATATGCATGACCCGGGGACCGAGTCTACAACCTCATATTTAGAGGTAGAGCTTCTGACTACTAGACCAACGAGACACTCGGAACGTGACGACATGAAATTATTGTTGGAACAACAGACGACTGTGTCACTAGTTAGTTCCGTTTAGTTAGTCGGCCAACACTTTTACTAAACACACAATTCTATCTTACACTAGCTTTTGCCCACGACTTCGTCCGCGTACATAAAATATAGCCTTTGTCACTCAGAAATAAAGCAGCTTTCTATCGGTGATAAAATTTTAGCAATCGGACCAGTACTTTGTTTGTTTTTTTTGTTTTTATGTTTTTTTTTTTTGTTTGAAGAGATTACGTCCTACAAACAAAAAAAAAAACATAAAAACAAAAAAACAAACTACTTCTTTAGTATATTAGTGTCGATAAAGTTGTAACACCCACTACGAGTGAACGAACGTTATATACGGCAAACTTTAGAATTATGTTACTTTTACTTTTTCTTTGACAAATCTCGTCGCATCTGCCGAGTGCACGATCAGCGTCCAGCGTAGGGCGCTCTATATAACTAGTGTACAGTGAGAAGAACAAGTTTTACCAGTTGTCCTGATAGGCAGGAAGCTCGCATCTTCCACCATCGTAACCTGCTGTGCACTGGCAGGCCGGTTCGTCTTCTTCGTTTAAGGTGCAGACACCGCCGTTTAAACAGTGCTTATGGCACGCGTTTTCTTCGCACCTTTCCCCGGAGTAACCGGGCATACAGCTGAAATAACGAAGACATAAAAGAGTTACTCTATAACCATGAAAACTGAAACGTAATTCTTAGTCTTGATGATCGGTCAGTCACCATCAACGATTGCATCACTGCTTACCATCAGGTGGGATCGCAGTCAAGCACTGGTTTATATCATTTTTTTTTTAAGTTAAAGATAGTGATTTATATTATAGTAGTTATATAGGAACTGTATTTTACAATTTCTAGTAGTTTTGTCGTGTCTGCATCGTTGTGTTTTGCCAAAACATCCTGGACTAGTAAATTACACCTATTGTAACTTAAACTATAAATCTGTAGGACTCTGTTTAAATGGTTATATAAATAAGGTCTTGGAAATATATAAAACCGATTCGCAAAAGCATGTTTAGTCCAAGAGTTAGCACAAACCAGATCTTTTCTTGTCCTATCTTAAAGTAGCTATTGGATTAAAATAAAGTTCAATGTGTCTTAACACAAAAATGTAGTTTAAAATAAATAATTGTCGTACTGATGGAAAAAAGAAACTTTGATCAGTTATAATTCGTTCTACCGTTACCGCTTGTTTGGTAACTTGGTTTAGGTTTCTAGTTTAATTTATACACAACAAAGTTGTAGGGCGTTGAAAATGGCCTGAACTCCGAATTGTTTCGAGAAAAGCATGGTACGGCTGTGCCGCTTTTTTGCTCGCCTTGGCCCCAAATACAACCACTTCCATGGGTGTTCAGGGTAATATTATGATTTACCTGCATTTAGGTTGGCCCTCGGTGCTGACACTACAATTTCCTTGGAAACAATAGTCTTTACAGATGGACACGTCGCATCTTTCACCGTCGTAACCTGCTGAGCACTCACAAGCCGGCTGCCCCTTCTCGTTCAGAGCACACACACCATTGTTTGAACACCAATTACTGCACGCGTTCACTTCGCATCTGTCACCAGCGTATCCGGGTTTACAGCTGAAATAACGACGGTACAAAAGAATTACTCAATAATCAAGAGAACCAACAATTATTTGTGAGTAGCTGTAACAGATGCACGAGGTGCGCGACCACTGCGCTGTTTCAGGTGCTCTATAAGTATATCTTAGACCACACTGACGTCGGAGAGGGGACTCGGTCTACAACTCACTTTCACCAAGTGTGCTGATGAATAAGAGTAATATTTAGTTTCATCATACGCAGGCTCAAGGGTTAAAGTGCTTTAGCTACGATGATAGCTAACGACATCAACCTGTAGTGTGACCTGTCTGAGGCGGCTCCGGTCCTACTCGTACCTTCTGTTACCACTTGCGCCGGCAGCATTCCTGGCAGTGGCGGATTAGCTATGTAGCAAGAGTAGCAAATGCTACAGGCCCCGCGCATTACGGGATCCCACACTTGAACGTAGAAAAAAACTAGTCATTGTGACTTATTTATACTACATGAAATCCAAACAGCCGATTGCATTGGATGTCTACTGAATACATCTCTTAAAACTCCTCCTTCGTTGCACTTTTCACGCAACTGATCTTAAAACCCACGGGGTTATTGGTATCCATTGTACTTTTCACACAGACACAAAATATGAGGCCCTAAAAGTAAAGCATTGTTCAAGCTTAATCTTAATAGGGTATAAAATAAGCTTGATAGTGGCTACATATATTAAAATTAACATTCTTTAACCAGAGTCTTCGCCTGCGTGAAAATTAGAATTTCTGCCCAGAAAATGTAAATGACCTTCGTAAAAAGTATTTAAATATTTTATGTTCTTCAAGGTCCATGTCTATCTTTACACTAAAATTTATCATAATTGGTTCCCGTAAACTCTAGTAGAGTGGATTCATCCCGGTCTTATTGACCAACGATCCCGAGTCCAGATCACATGTCAATACAGTTTTAAACCAGGGCTATGAAATGTGATCAAACTTCAATGCCTCCATAAGCGGTACCTGTGAGAGAATAAGTGATCAAAACTATCAGGAAGCTAATGGACAAAAAGCACCTGACTTGGGCTTAATCATTCGACAAACCAGTGTCTCATGACATGTTACGGGTGTAACAGATCGTACACTTTTAACCAGTAATGTAATAATTATTGTTAAGGGAAGTGCATTCTTTTTATAACTTAATTAACTACCTTTTAGCCTATTGTAAGTTGACATTGATTTTAGTTTTTGAAAAGCTTTATAAATATCGCGAAAATCAGCCGCAAGTACCGTAACGAGCGTGACGTAAATTTTATTCAAGTTACGCCCTTTACGGTACTTCTATATAAAAAGCTTTTAAAAAGATTAAATTAATGTAATTGTCTTGGCACAAAATATTATATTTTATTTATTTTAATAAAAAAAAGCTCTAGGCCCCGCGCAGCTCAACCATTTTGAAGGGAACCGAATGATCCCCGCGCCGCCAGCAGTGAGACATTTGAGTGAGCAAGATAAACTCTCAACTGCACTGCTCGTTTCCCTTCTCCGTGTGAGAAGAGGCCTCTGCCGTCCAGTGGCGCGATAACGGACAGGCATTATCTTTACATGTACATAATTGTATTCTTCTGTACATGTCTATGTCACTGAACTCTTTCTAATCAGCTAGACTTTAATTGGTTTGATGAAAATATCGTTGTGATATTCTGGATGGCTTAAAGTTTACTATTGGACCTGGTAAGGCGATATTTGTTGGGTAGCGGACCCGTTATTAACATTTTTTTTATCTATACAGTGAATTCCATGCATAATAAGATTTACCTGCATTGAGGTTGGCCCTCAGCACCGACACTACAGTTTCCTTGTAAACAATAGTCTTTACAGATGGACACGTCGCATCTTTCACCGTCGTAACCTGCTGTGCACTCACAAGCCGGCTCCCCCTTCTCGTTCAGAGCACACACACCATTGTTTGAACACCGATTACTGCACGCGTTCACTTCGCATCTGTCACCAGCGTATCCGGGTTTACAGCTGAAATAACGACGGTACAAAAGAGTTACTCAATAATCAAGAAAGCTAACAATTATTTGTGAGTAGCTGTAACAGATGCACGAGGTGCGCGACCACTGCGCTGTTTCAGGTGCTCTATAAGTATATCTTAGACCACACTGACGTCGGTGAGGGGACTCGGTCTACAACTCACTCTCAGCAAGTGTGTTATTACTTTTGTTCTTCTGCACCTGAGTAGAACATTGAAGTCATCATCATCATCAGCCTTTTTAATGTTCCCACTACTGGGTCTCAGGCCTCCTCTCTAAGAGGGGGAATGGGCCGTAATCCACCATGGGTTGGTAAATGTCACATGTATTCGAATTTTTGGTTCTAGGACATGTCAGGTTTCCTCACGATGTTAAATTACACAAAGTAATGCGTCTGGCTAGGTTCGAACCCGCGACCTACAACTCGTAAGTGGGGGCAGTTACCACTCGGCCATCACTGCTCTATGGATATTGAACCCCTTATATACGAGTACAATTCGACTGATTTCTTTTTATTTCTTTACATACACACTTCTAACAAAAGAAAGACAAATCAAATCATTATAAACATTTAATCGAAGATTCTGCTTATTTCAAAAGAAACTTCCAGCAGACCTGCTGAACAAGAGATGTTTTATGCGAGAAATCATCCAATGACTTATCTCGCTCTAGGGCAGAGCAGGAGGGCGTGTTACACTTTTACTGACTAAAACCCACTCCTATGTACTTTATTATTCTTGCGTTCCAGAACTCCGGTATATACACATATCTATAGTAGCTTTATTTTGATGTTTATAGAGTTTGGGTAACAATAGAATCTAGAACAATAGACCGCTAGTTAGTTATAAAATGTATTATCTATACAACGAACTCCATGGGTAACACGGTATATATTTACCTGCATTGAGGTTGGCCCTCAGCACCGACACTACAGTTTCCTCGGAAACAATAGTCTTTACAGATGGACACTTCGCATCTTTCACCATTGTAACCTGCTGTGCACTGGCAGGCCGGCTTACCCTCTTCGTTCAATGAACAAACACCGCCGTTTAAACAGTGCTTATGGCACGCGTTTAGTTCGCACCTCTCCCCAGAGTATTCGGCTTTACAACTGAAATAATGAAGATAAGAAACAGCGTTACTCAGCCGACCAACAGATATTGTGACTAGTTGTAACACGCAAACGAGGTGCGCGACAACTGCGCGTCACTAAACATGATTCACAATCAAATAAAATGTTCATTCGATCAACAATAAGGAACTTTAGTATATTTCAGGGGTTGCAAGTACTTATGAAACTGAACCTATATGTTTATTAACCCTAAATCCTTAAAAATAATCAGCCTTTTCTTACATTTTGCCAATTAATACAAACATAAACTGTATTCGTAGGTATTCGTAGAAAAGGGCTGATCCTGTAGTAAAAGTTGCGTTCGCTTGGGGTTTAATGAATTAAGTATCTGTCCCACAGTTCTCAAGACACATTAAACATTGATAATATGTGTTCATTTTTTTTAGGTGGGAAATCATCCAATGACGTCTCCCGCTCCAAGGCGGAGTGGGAGAGGGAGTCAGATTTTTACTGATTAAAACTCACTCGTACATTCCTTCGTTGGCTTGTATTCCAGGGCCGGGTTTTCCTTTCGGAAGCGAACCCATGGGCCCAGTAGGCTTCAACCCTGCTGGGCCCCTACGGTTTGCTGACATCTCCTTGAGATTGCGCGTGGAACATTACGCGCCGTCAACGACTTGGGCTCGGTTCGGTCGACTTCTGGACGGTCAGACGGCGAGCTACCCATTGCTCGCCGTCCGCAAGCCCGCGAAAGTATCGTGTGTGTTAGACGCGCGTCACTGTTTCAGGAATTCTAACTTTACATTTCGAAGCTGGTGAGGACATGGATGCTTGAGGATCTGTTACCGTTAGACATGTAACATTTTTGTAGGCGTCGTTTAACTTGCCGTCAGTGAAAAACGTTAAGGTCAGCTCACACCGAGACTGGAAGTGATGCTGCGTGAATTATAATTATTAGAGTTAGTACACAACAACATATACGTATCACATAAGAGAATCTGAATAAACCCCGCGGCTTCGCTTTCTTCAAGCATCGTGAGCTGACCCCGAATATCTGTGCGATGAACACGTTTTACCTGCATGTAGGTTGTCCCTCAGCACTGACGCTACACTCTCCTTGAATGCAGTAGTTTTGACAGACTGGTGCTGGAGACTCACTCTTCGAGTCATTCGGAATCAGACCCTGGAGAGCATCGCAGCTGTTTATCCCCTGAATTTGTTCCTTTATCGTGTAGTTGGCTGCTATACGATTACAATAGAAACGGTATGTGCTAGACGTTGAGGTTAGTTTTGTTGCCACAGTTTGTGTTGAATACTTCGGTAATCGCCAAATTCCCTGTTCATTATAGTTCTGCCAGTATATAAAGTCTTTTGACACGGCCAATGAAAATGCATAATCAGTGTTTCTTACAATATATAGTGTTGTTCTGTTCTTTCCATTAAAGTTTGCACTTTCAATAGACCATGATCCACCACTATGTGTTTGCTCAGTCCAGTACATTTTTCTTGTTTGTTGATCGATGGCCAAGCTTAGTCGCCACGCAACAGTACCTGATATTAAAACTTCTCTCTCGGAGCCATCTAACCGAGCCCTCTCTATCTCGTCGTCTGTGGTCCAGTAAATATACCTGTAATTTGTAAACATCCATCAATATTAACAAAATTCAAGAGGAATTCGGCTGAGTCATAAACCTACACACAAGGGCAAACAGCGGAACATAAATTGAGACTTTATTTTCAAGTACAATTTAATTTTATAATCTTGAAAAATTTAACAATCTTTTCTTAACTAGCTTTTTCCCGCGACTTCGTCTGAATAAATGTCGGTTATTGCGGACGTATATCTTTTCTTGGGTTTCAAGCTTACTCTGTTCCAAATATCATCAAAATCAGTTCAGTAGTTAAAGCGTGAAAGCGTAACAGACAGACATAATTATTTTAACATTTAACCGGACGCGCTGAGAGAGACGCCATTGGCAACACTTCCCTAACAATCCAAGCGTGTCACCTTCCACACACCACTATCTGCCTGTCAGTCCACGAAGTGATGGGTTACCAGTCGACATGTTTATCTGTTAAACTTTGTAAAATACTGTAACATTTTTTTTTTACTGGCCTTTACTGTCGAATGGTGCAGCAATCGGACTTGTATTTTCAGAGATTACCTCCTACATAGAAAAAATATAATATCTGAATAAATTAAATGGGCTATCCAACTGATAAAGAATTTTTCTGTTCGTACCCGTGCATCCTGAGATTAGTGCATTCAAACTAACTTACACTTCACTTTTATGATATTACTAGCTTCTGCCAGTGGCTTCGTTCGCGTGAACGTTGTTTATAGCGGACGCGAAGTCGAAGACGGATAAAAAGTAGCCTATGTCCATCCTTGAGTTTGAAGCTATCTCCGTAACAAATTTCGTAAAAATCGGTTTAGTAATTTAACCATGAAAGTGTAACAGACAGACAGACAGTTACTTTCACATTTATAATATTATAAGTGGAGCTTCTCTAAGAGTGGGTCTTAAAATGTACATGGATAAAACCAAAATCATGATTAACAACCATGTAGCGCCCATTCCTATCAAGGTCGGAGACTCTACACTCGAAGTTGTGGACGATTACGTCTACCTCGGACAGACAGTCCAGTTCGGTAGGTCTAACTTCGAGAAAGAGGTCAACCGTCGAATCCAACTCGGTTGGGCAGCATTCGGGAAGCTACGCGGTATCTTCTCGTCCAACATACCACAGTGTCTCAAGACGAAAGTCTTTAACCAGTGCGTGTTGCCAGTGATGACATATGGCTCCGAAACGTGGTCGCTCACAATGGGCCTCATCAGAAGGCTTAAAGTCACCCAAAGAGCAATGGAACGGACTATGCTCGGGGTTTCCTTGCGTGATCGAATAAAAAATGAAGATATCCGCAGGAAAACTAAGGTTGCCGACATAGCACAAAGAATTGCCAAACTTAAGTGGCAATGGGCAGGGCACATTGCTCGCAGAATAGATGGCCGTTGGGGCCAAAAGGTTTTGGAGTGGCGACCGCGTACCGGAAGACGCAGCGTTGGAAGGCCTCCTACAAGGTGGACCGATGACCTGGTGAAGTTAGCGGGAAACTGATGGATGCGGGACGCACAGGAACGATCGATGTGGCGACGCTTGGGGGAGGCCTGTATCCAACAGTGGACGTGTATCGGCTGAAATGATGATGATAATGAATGATGAAGTGTAGATAAGTGCAAATAAGATTGAGTATGTTATTTGATTATTTCATGAAACAAATGAAAACTGTTCTCAATTCAAAAAAACAAGTTTTACGATCTTCTCTTTAGTGTCCCCGCACAGGAGCCACAAAAACAAAGCCGTTTCAAGCTTCTTTTTGAGGCGGCGTTTTTTTGTGGCAGCGTTTTTTGTGGCGGCGTTTTTTTGTGGCCCGTATGCGGGTACTACTCACTAGTAACGTACCCTCCACAGCTGTCCACGGCGAGATCAGAGCAGTAGTGATCCAAGCTAACTAAAACATTTCCATCAGCTTGGTTAGAAGATGCAGGACTTAATGAAAACGTGCGTATACTATATCCATCCTTCCAATAGAGAGCTTGTGTGACGGGGTCGTAGACTACCCTCGCGTAGTAGGTCAATTTTGTCGTAACTAAACGTTGTACAGTCTCGGTTGATACGTCCAAGCTGGATATAAACACGGTCGAGCCGTGAAGGTCGGTAAACAACACCCTGTACTGCACAGGATCGTATGTTACTGAACTGATCTTATAAGCCGATGGTATATCTTGTGTGTGCGTCCGTGTACCATCATTGTTGTAAAACTCTAGTTGTTTGTCTGTGGCGACGACGATGTCTGAAACATAGAAATAGATTTGTTTTAAGGACTGAGATTTATTTCGTCTAATACTAGCTTTTGCCCGCGGCCTCGCTCCCGTCAACTGGTACTCTATTATACTCTAACATACTCTTCCTTGCGTACTCTACTCAACTCAACTTTATTTGAGTTGGGTAGCGTAGGATAGAGTACTACCCCCGGGTTTGCGGACGGCGAGCAAGGGGAGCTCGCTGTCCGACTTACCCCACTCTACCCTTTTTTTGATAAGTGTGGAAATCATCCAATGACTTTTCCCGCTCTGGGTGGAGTGAGAGGGCGTGTCAGATTGTTATTGACTAAAACCACACCTGTGTCCTTCAGTTGCCCTTCGCATTCTAGAACTACGGGTTCCCTTGTCAGGAACTCCTCGCGGTGCTAGCGGGCGTCGTCCCTGCTGGGCCACTACGGTTTGCTGACATCTCTTTGAGGAGCGCGTGGATCACTATTTTATAAATCAAGCTAATTCTTCATCTATACATATAAATAAAATAGCAGTGTCTGTTTGTAATATTCAAATAACCGCTTTTCACTACATGCATATTATGTATCGTATATATATGATACTATATGATATATATAACAAAATAACATTTTTTACAATTTTTGTCTGTCTGTCTGTTTGTTTGTTCCGGCTAATCTCTGAAATGGCTGGACCGATTTTGACGGGACTTTTTTTGGCAGGTAGCTGATGTAATAAGGAGTAACTTAGGCTACTTTTATTTTAGAAAAAATAAATTCAAAATCCTGTAGTCCACGCGAACGAAGTCGCGGGCACAGCTAGTCTTTTCATAAACTTGTTCCTCATACAAATCGTACAAGAAGGTAGGATCATTGAGAATGAAAGTCATATGGAAACCGACTTTCATTCTCAATGATCCTACCTTCTACAATTCACTACTTACCCACTAACTTGCAAATGAAATGGTTTGACAGTTACTCAGTACACGAGGTGGCACAGTCACTGCAACTGTATTGTACTCTTTTTTTTGTTACTATTTTATGTTGTGGTATCATATTGCTAAAAAAAGTCAGTGACGTTACTATTTTTATTTGAAAAGTTTTGTATTGCAAGCATGTTTTCTTTTAGTATTATCATTAAGTATTGCCTCGTTACAATAACATAGCTTCAGAGTACTCCGACATGATTTTTATTTATGGGGAGTGCCACAGAAGTACGAGAGGACTAGGTACTACCAGTATTTTAATATATTGTCAGCGGCACGGTAACATTTATTTATTTATCTTATTACAGAAACCAATACATGCAGAGAGTCATTATTATATTCAAATATATAAAAAATATCATCATTGTCAACCGCCATTATTTACGTCAACCAATATTAATAATCAGTAAAATATTATCTGCCGTCGAGAACATTCGTTCAGAAACGATTTTAAGACTTATCTTTACTACAAATACAATTTTAAATCGGTCGGGGTTTGGTGGCACAAATTTGTGCCAGCGGGGCTCAACGGTAATACTTGTTTACTGGCACGTTTTTGTGCCGCTGGGGCTCTAGAGGTACATATCCATACTGGTATTGTAAATGTGAAAGCGGATGCTCTATCTGTCCATATGTCTATCTGTTTGTTACCTCTTCACATTTTTTAGGGTTCCGTTGTTTGCCATTTGCCTACGGAACCCTTATAGATTCGTCATGTCTGGCTGTCTGTCTGTCTGTCTGTCCGTCCGTATGTCACAGCCACTTTTTTCCAAAACTATAAGAGCTATAGCTGTTGAAACTTAGTAAGTAGATGTATTCTGTGAACCGCATTAAGATTTTCACACAAAAATAGAAAAAAAGCAATAAATTTTGGGGTCCCCATACTTAGAACTGAAACTCAAAATTTTTTTTTCGTCTCACCCATACGTGTGGGGTATTTATGGATAGGTCTTTGAAAATGATATTGAGGTTTCTAATATCATTTTTTTCTAACTTGAATAGTTTAAGCGAGAGACACTTCCAAAGTGGTAAAATGTGTCCCCCCCTGTAACTTCTAAAATAAGAGAATGATAAAACTAAAAAAAATATATGATGTACATTACCATACAAACTACCAACGAAAATTGGTTTGAACGAGATCTAGCAAGTAGTATTTTTAATACTTAAAAAAATACCCTATTATTAAAACATCGATCAAAGTTACAACGAACTACAAGAACTTTTATATTATTCATGGGCGAGTCCGACTCGCACTTGGCCGGTTTTTTTTTTAATCTGTTATAACCTACTTCTTAACGACTGAACAATTTAGATTCCTGATCCAGGATATAGTCTATTTGTGTTGTAGTTTCATGCAAATCTGTTCAGCTGTTTAGACGTGAAGAGGTAATAGACAGACAAAGTTACTTTTCCATTTATAAATAGTATTGCTATATATGCCCTATATGGGCCCTTTTTGCTACAATAACAAAAGAAGCAAAAGAGGAAAATTACTAACTGAGTTTTGTATAGAAAACCGGCTCCATATTATGAATACTTACTTTAAAAAGAAGCAAAAACAGAAATGGACATGGTGTTCCCCTGACGGTAAAACTTATAATGAAATTGACTACTTCATTACAAATAATAAAAACAGAGTGAGAGATATCAACATTATAAGCACGTCGCACCCTACCGATCATAGAATGATACGAGCAAAATACTCAATAGGGGCGCAAGCGAAATCAAGAAAATCTTTTAAAGGCAGAGTCTGTGCCCTAACACCATTGGAAAAGGAAATACTCAAAAATAGATTTATCCAGGCTTCTGCGTGTATGACTAACACTCAAAACGTGCAAGAATCATACTCAGCAATGATAAAAACTATTAAAAATGTTACTTCATTTCCAACAAATAACTCTGCAAAGTCATTGCCGAAAGCTAATATTCCACAAGATATTGCTGAACTCATAGAACGAAGAACATACCTAAAAGAAAAGAAAAACAAAATTAAAACTGAAAAACTGGAGCTCACAAAACTTTTTAAAACAATTAAGAGAAAAATAAACAAAAACAAATACGCAGACAGACTAAGAATTATTGAGGAAGAGCTTACCTTAAATAGCTCAGTGAAGAGAGCACAACAACGTCTAAAGGATGTTCGAAAATGGATCCCATCTCTAAAATCGAAAGATGGACAATCTTCTTCCAATAGAAATGAGCTAGTAGAGACAGCAACAAAGTTCTACGAAGAGTTGTATCAACGTAGAGGCGAAATATACAATACTGTTAATATAGTTAGACATGAAGGAGTTAATTATGAAGTGCCAATATTTATGGAAAGTGAAATAAGTAGCGCTATTTTGTCTCTAAAATCTCTGAAGAGCCCGGGAGAAGATGGGATAACCAATGATATACTGAAGACTTTGATCGAATCACTGTCGCCTATTCTTACAAAGTTTTTCAATAATATATTAACTTATGAAAACATTCCTACAGAATGGGAGACTTCTATTATAACATTATTGTACAAGAAAGGAAATCCCGGCGACATCGGAAACTACAGGCCTATAAGTTTATTACAAACCACGTACAAAGTTTTCACACAAGTTTTGCTTAAAAGAATTATGCCGACTCTAGAACTCAACCAACCTAAAGAACAAGCTGGTTTCCGCCCAAGGTACTCTACAATCGATCATATATTTACTGTGACACAAATCATCGAAAAGTATGAAGAATATGGAAAGAAACTCTACATTGCTTTCGTTGATTATTCGAAAGCATTCGACTCAATTGGACACTTAGCTCTGTGGAAAGCCCTGGATCAACAAGGAGTACCTCAGAAATACTTGAAAATAATACAAGAAATTTATAAAAGGAGTAAGGCTAAAGTCAAATTAGAGAGACAAGGAAGACATTTCGAAGTACAACGTGGTGTCAGGCAAGGTGACCCGATATCACCGAACCTATTTACCGCTCTCCTTGAATCCATTTTCAGAAACTTAGACTGGGACTATGTCGGAATTAACATTAATGGAGAAATACTGAACCATCTACGCTTCGCTGATGACATCGTACTGATCTGCGATAACCACAGACACCTAGAATATATTCTACAAACTTTGGATAGGGAGAGTAGAAAATGTGGACTGACTATGAATTTGGAGAAAACTCGTATAATGACCAACGCAGAACATATACCAATAAAAATATCAGATAAAGAAATAGACTACGTGGAGGAGTACATTTATTTAGGGCAAAATATCACATTTAAAGAGCAAACTGTGGGTGAAATAGAGCGTAGAATTAAACTTGCTTGGAAAAGATATTGGTCTCTAAAGCACATATTTAAATCCAAACTTCCAATGTCGTTGAAGAAAAAAGCTTTCGAATCTGTCGTGACGCCCACACTTCTCTACGGTTGCCAGACCTGGGCACTGACTAAAGATGCACTCAACAAACTCCAAGTTTTCCAACGGGCAGTCGAAAGGAGTGTTTTGGGACTGAAACTACGAGACAGAATTCGAAACTCTCAAATCAGAATGAATACCAAACTGATAGATGTAGCGGACTTAGCATGTAGGCTGAAATGGAGATGGGCTGGTCACGTGGCCCGCGTAGACGACGGGCGCTGGAGCGAGCGTGTGCTGCACTGGTGGCCGCGCGGCGAGACGCGCCGTCGTGGTCGCCCGCGCCGCCGCTGGAGCGATGACGTCGTGCGAGTCGCGGGACACATTTGGACCAGGATTGCCAAGGATAGGAAAATATGGAAATGCATGGAGGAGGCCTATGCCCAATCTTGGGTACCCAAAACATAGATTTAGCTTATAAATTCTAGTCGTAATTATTGTCATTATTTATCATTTTACTTTATTATACTCATTATAATGAAATTAATTTATATATATTTATTTACATTTGTACAGAATACATTGAAATGAATTAAATAAAGATTGGATTATTTAATATATAATAATATTTGCATGAAATTAATTAATGAAATCATTATTTTATAAATTTTATTCGTAATTGTTATTAAGTATAATTTATTATTGTAATGTTTATTGGTAGCTTTAATTTAAAAGTATTATTTTTGAGAACTATTTACCTTTCTGCAGAATAATTTGAAACGAAATGCATGCATGAAATAAATTAACGAATTTTTGAAAATCATTATTTTATAAATTCAATTTGTAATAGATAGTACAATATCGTCGATAATTCAAATGTGGAATTGAAATTGTTAAAAGAAAACTGCATGAAGTGGATTAGTGAGTAAGAAATTTTATTCTAGATTTAATGTATAATTTTGCTTTTTTTGGGATTAAATAGCTTTATTATTATTTCTCCTTTATTAATTTTTTTATTATTATTATTATTTCCTTTATTTTTCTATTATACATATAATTTACATTTTTAAATATTTTTTTATAACAAATATATATAAAAAAAAACATTTATAAATATAAAAAATAGTGGTCTGCCGGTGTCAGGAGCAGGGTCCAAGCTACCGGTGGTTAGGGCTCCAGAGACAGGAACCTCCTCACAATGCGAGCCGTATCGAGGAGTACTGCCTTCTGTATCAGGCCCTTGATCCAACCGCGTAACGACAGCTTCGACAGGTGGTCGTCGAAGCTTTTGGCTATAAGGCCATTGACGGTCACAACAATCGGCACAATGATAGCCGAGTCCACATTCCACATGTCGACAACCTCGTGTGCTAAGTCGAGATATTTTATTTGTTTCTCTTTCTCAGCTTTCACGAGATTCTCGTCATGCGGGATGGTGACATCGACTATCATTGCGCGGCGCGCTAATCGGTCTATCACCACAATGTCCGGCTTATTGGCTACAATAGTCCGGTCAGTAATGATAGACCGATCCCAGTACAAAGTGACATGGTCATTTTCGAGAACTGGGTCGGGCACATACTTGTAATACGGTACCTCTAAATCCACAAGGTTGTACTTCAAAGCAAGTTGCTGGTGGATAATCCTTATTATTATTATTTTCTTTATTCATTTTTTTTTTACATATAAAATTACATTTTTAAATATTTTTTGACAAAATTATACAAAAGAAAAAAAAAACATTTAAAAATATAAAAATATAGTTATCCACCGGTGTCGGGAGCAGGGTCCAAGCTACCGGTGGTTAGGGCTCCAGAGACAGGAACCTCCTCACAATGCGAGCCGTATCGAGGAGTACTGCCTTCTGTATCAGGCCCTTGATCCATCCGTGCAACGATAGCTTCGACAGATGGTCGTCGAAGCTTTTGGCTATAAGACCTTTAGCGGTCACAACAATCGGCACAATGATAGCCGAGTCCACATTCCACATGTCGACAACCTCGTGTGCTAAGTCAAGATATTTTATTTGTTTTTCTTTCTCAGCTTTCACGAGATTCTCGTCATGCGGGATGGTGACATCGACTATCATTGCACGGCATTGCATTGCATTTATTATTATTTCATACATTTATTTATCTCAGGACCATGAGGTCCTGGACCTTTGGAAGGCATACGAGGAGCCGAAACCAACTCGCAGAGGCCCTTTTAGCTGCTTCTAATGGAACGTGGTATCAACCGGCGATTATCCCTGTATGCGCTATGCTAGTGCATCCAAGGACAACCCCCGGTTGAAGGGAAACTATTGCAACATGTGAAAAACTAATATAAGGCTATGGTTTTTGGAGTCTTATGTGGACTGGTTACCAGGAACTATGTTAAGACTATGGCCCCTGCCTAAACAATGTTTTTAATTTCCATCGATAAAAAGGCAAGGGGTGACTTGCACACTCAACAAATGGGCCCCCAAAATGGTCGCTAGCACGAAGTGACGTAGCAACAAGAGGGCAACATATCCTGATGTGCTTGAGGAGTGGAGAGGTATACCACGGCTATCAGGACAATCCCGGAAGTACGGTCAAGATCCCTACCAGCACCATACTGGATTATACATCCTTCTCCCGAGCGCATTTGCTCTTGCGAATCTCCACTCAAGCCAGCCAATAAAGGCAAGAGAGAGGTGGGAGCTCTGTTCCTCGTCAGTGTTCACTACGACCGGCCAATAAAGGCAAGCCGGAGATGATGAACAAGAATTCTCCCGGGAGATCGGGTCCGTGGGATCGCTAATGCCCAACAGTTCGCCACAAAACTGCCCTGCGGATTGTATCTCTCTTGGTCTGGCCCCTCACCCTAGGCATGTTACGGCTAAGCAAGTGCTACCGACACAGACTTAGGGTTCATTGGAGCGCGCCAGCCCCACCACGATGTCAACGTAGAGATACGGCGATGGGGTTATTATTATTTCGTTTATTCATTAAAGTACATATAAATTATATTTTTAAATATTCAATCAAAAATAAAAAACATTTAAAAATATAAAAAATGGTAGCCCACCGGTATCGGGAACAGGGTCCAAGCTACCGGCGGTCAGGGCTCCAGAGAAAGGAACCTCCTGACTATACGAGCCGTGTCCAGCAATACTGCTTTCTGAATCAAGCCCTTGATCCAGTCGCCTAACGAGAGCCTCCTAAGGTGTTGGTCGAGGCTCTTGGCTATTAAGCCATTGGCTGACACAACTATCGGTACAATGATCGCTGAATCCACTTCCCACATGTCGACAACCTCGCGAGCCAAGTCAATATACTTGATTTGTTTATCTTTCTCGGCTTTCACGAGGTTCTCGTCATGCGGAACGGATATATCAACAATCATTGCACGCCTCTCGCTTCGGTCCACCACCACTATATCAGGCTTATTGGCCACAATAGTCCTGTCAGTGATGATGGGCCGATCCCAGTACAAAGTGATATGACCATTATCAAGAACTGGGTCGGGCTCATACCTATAGTATGGCACTTCCGATTCCACAAGAGAGTATTTCAGAGCAAGTTGCTGATGGATAATCCTGGCTACAAGGTTGTGCCTATGCAAGTACTCTCCGTTGGCAAGACGAGTACAACCAGAGATAATGTGACGGATTGATTCTCCCGGACGGTGACATGCCCGACAGATGTCAACCGTGCCGTCCTTCACAATAAATCTCCGGTAGTTATTCGTCATGATAACTTCGTCCATAATTGCACAGACAAAACCTTCGGTTTCCCCAAAGAGGTCACCGAAACGCAGCCAGGCTACGGACGCCAATTGGTCTATATCGGGCCCATGAAGGGCCCGGAAAAAGCGTCCGTGAAGCTCCTTGCTCTGCCATACTTCCCTGCGATCGTCAGTGTCAAGCACTATCGGTTTGCGCCAGTTCTCGTTAGCCAGGGAGAGCGGGGTGAGTCCCTTGTCCAGTGCCACTACATCTCGATGCATACCCACGTCGGCAGCTAGGAAATATTCCCTGAGACTGCATACCTCGCGGTTGTGTAGGGTCTTAGCATTTAAGAAGCCACGACCCCCACACTTCCGCGGGATATACAGCCTCATCACCGACGATCGTGGGTGATGCATTCGGTATGCAGTCAGCAGTGTACGGACCCGCCTATCCAGGGCATCAAGTTCAGTTTGAGTCCATTTGAGTACGCCGAAAGAGTACATCAGTACCGGCATGACCCAACCGTTGAAGGCGCGCACTTTGTTTCCGCCCGAAAGAAGGCTGTTAAATACCTTTTTCAGGCGTCCAAAGAAACGCTCCTTCAACGATTGCTTCATGTCAATGGTACTGATACCTAGAGCTTCCGACATACCCAAATACTTATAGGTTTCGGTTGGAGAGAGGGATCTCAGGTTTATGGAATCCGTAAGTTGGACGCCCACGGACTCCACAACCTCCCCTCGCTTTACATGCATGACCGCACATTTGTCCACACCAAACTCCATCCTGATGGCACTACTGAAGGTTTCAGTTACCTTCAGTAGCTCCATCAGTTGCAGATTGTTGGGGGCAAGAAGCTTCAAGTCATCCATGTAAAGGAGGTGAGATATAACCTGACCCCCTCTCTTCAACCTATAGCCTAGACCTGAATTCTCCAGCAATGTGCTGAGAGGATTCAAGGCTAGACAAAACCAAAGCGGACTCAAACTATCACCCTGGAATATACCTCGCTCGATCCTTACAGGTTCGCTATTCCTCTGGATATTTCGACATCCTGGATAGCGGAGGACCGTACTCCATTGCCTCATACACGACATCAGGAAGGTGCGTAGTGTTGTATCAATTTTATACAATTCCAGCACCCTCATGAGCCATGTATGAGGAACGGAGTCATATGCCTTCTTATAATCTATCCAACATGTCGACAGATCCTTTCGGGAACGTCGAACCTGTTGGCTAATGGTCATATCAATGAGGAGCAGCTCCTTCGTACCACGGGACCCGTTCCTACATCCATTCTGAGAAGGTGACATGATCGAATTTTCATCAATATGACTATTAATTTCACTTCTCAGTATGGATGTAAGAACTTTATAGACCGTCGGCAAACACGTGATCGGTCTATAATTTTTGGGTTCCGCAGTACTACCCGATTTATGGAGCAGGTGGGTTATTCCTGTCGTCAGGAACTGGGGCAGCGACCCTGACTCTAAGGCAGACTGAAACTGGTATGCCAAGCGAGCATGCGACCTTGTAAACCACTTAATCCAGAAATTGTGCAGCCCGTCCGGCCCTGGAGATTTCCAGTTAGGCAACGGACGGACTGCACGAGCTACATCTTGGGGGCTGATGTCGATTGCCCCCATTTGTGGTATTGGATCGCACGCTCGCTCGACCTCCCGAGTCCAGTCACCCTCGGTGTGACTGACAGGCACCGACCAGATGCTGCGCCAGAATGAACACATGGCGTCATCTTCCGGGAGGCGCGCGTCAGTCACACCTTGGTCCGGTCGCTCCCAAGCCCTATAAACCCACCTTTCATTACTCCGGAATGTGCGATTCTGGGTGTATCGTTCAACCCGCCGCTTATACCTGCGGATACGGTTTGCCCATGCATACACTTTCTGCTTCAGGAAGTCGATGCGCTCTGTGACTCGGGACATATAGTCTCGGGGGCTGATGTTAGTCCCCGAAAATGCCCGCCTCACAAAAGGCATTACTCTTGGGCGAGTGTTGCCCTCCCTGAAGCAGATTAGTTTGCCGATGAGTGCTCTGGCCCCACCAATACGACGCTCGATCCTGCACTGCCAGGCCGGCACAGCTGATTTCGGTCGTGTAGCTTCGTCACTGTCTGGGAATTTGACGTGAGCTACACGACATGCCGCTACGGCCGCGCAGTACATGATCGAGTGTGTCTCGGTGAGATCTTCGCAGTCATCAAAATAGTTTGACAACTGCGAATCCAGAGCAGCCACCAACGCCCTATTCTTGTTACACATGGGCAAACGAGGTATGCGAGGTCTAAGTTCAGGTGGTATGTTGCGATATTCCCGAATCGCACACTCCAAAGCACTCCTCAGTTCATTATTGCACTGGGTACTTACGTTAATGACCATGTCAGTACTCACCTCGTCAGTGTGAAAAGATATGTGGCTGGACGGTGGTACCACAACTGGTACCACAGGCTGCGACGGAGGGGTAATGACACGGTCACTCATTTCCGTGCGGAGGCGATCAAGTACAGAATCATCCAACATATGATTACGCAGGATGACCCGCACCTGATCCGACAGTCGTTGGGCCGAAACGTTGACGGCTGGCTCAAGCACCTGAAACAAAGAGAGCATCCGGACACGGTACGCGGTCAAGTTGTTTCCTCCCTCTGTAGCCCCATAGTATGAGCGCATGACGTTGATGGATTGCGTCCATCGCATGCGCTGCACACTTCCGCCGGGAGCTGGGACCCTATCAGAGGCCGGTGGGCCTCGAGGTCCTAAACTACTCGGCGGCCGGCGTCCTCTCCGTCGACGCGCAGGTGGTGGTGACGTGGGCGGAGAGTAGAACTCGTCGCTGGAGCTCGACGCAACTGTCGCGGCCGGTGTCACAGCACTCGCGTTGAGGCTGGGTTCCGGCGGCGGCGAGGCGGAGCTGAGCGACGAGGCCGGAGGTGGTGGGCGTGCTCGGCGAGCTGCGGCTCTGGTCAACATTTACGAAGGTATCGTCGTCGAAATATTTTTCTTGTCATAAATATGACATTGTATTTTGTGTTTTGCGTAAAGTCATTTTTGTTAGGTGCACAGATATTTCACTTATCACAATGTTTTACTGTATGTTGGGGCCTTTTTTTTTTCAGATAATTTAATATTATTATTCCATTTATTATCTATATATGTACATATTATTTACATTTTTAAATATTTCTTAAAAATCACATTAAAAAAAAAACATTTAAAAATATAAAAAATAGTAGGCCACCGGCATCGGGAACAGGGTCCAAGCTGCCGGTGGTCAGGGCTCCTGAGAGAGGAATCTCCTAACTATGCGCGCCGTGTCCAGGAGTACTGCTTTCTGGATCAGGCCCTTGATCCAGCTGCCTAACGAGAGCCTCCTTAGATGTTGTTCGAGGCTCTTAGCTATTCAGCCATTGGCCGTTACGACTATCGGCACAATGATTGCTCTATCCACTTCCCACATGTCGACAACCTCGCGAGCTAAGTCAAGATATTTGATCTGCTTATCTTTCTCAGCTTTCACAAGGTTCTCGTCATGAGGGACCGCTATATCAACAATAATTGTGCGACGCTCTAGTCGATCTATCACCACTATATCAGGTTTATTGGCAACAATAGTCCTGTCAGTGATGATAGATCGATCCCAATATAACGTGATACTGCCATTGTCGAGAACTGGGTCGGGCACATACCTGTAGTACGGTACTTCTGATTCTACAAGATTGTATTTAAGAGCAAGTTGCTGGTGAATAATCCTGGCTACGAGGTTGTGTCTATGCAAATAGTCTCCGTTAGCCAGACGAGAACACCCAGAAATAATGTGTCGGATTGATTCTCCGGGCCGGTGGCATGCCCGACAGATGTCAACCGTACCATCCTTCACAATGTATTTCCGGTAATTGTTCGTCATCATAACTTCGTCCATAATTGCAAAGACAAAACCTTCGGTTTCCCCGAAGAGGTCACCGAAACGTAGCCAAGATACGGACGCTAATAGGTCTACATCGGGCCCATGTAAGGCCCGGTAAAAGCGTCCGTGAAGCTCCTTGCCCTGCCATACTTCCCTGCGGTCATTAGTATCCAGTACTAAAGGTTTGCGCCAGTTCTCGTTAGCTAAGGAGAGCGGGGTGAGGCCCTTGTCCACCGCCACCACATCTCGGTGCATACCCACGTCGACGGCTAGGAAATATTCCCTGAGACTGCATACCTCGCGGTTGTGCAGGGACTTAGCATTTAAGAAGCCACGACCCCCACACTTCCGCGGGATATACAGTCTCATCACCGATGACCGTGGGTGATGCATCCGATTTGCGGTAAGTAGTGTACGGACCCTCCTATCCAGGGCGTCAAGTTCTGTCTGAGTCCATTTGAGTATGCCGAAAGAATACATCAATACTGGCATGACCCAACCGTTGAAAGCGCGCACCTTGTTACCGCCTGACAAAAGACTATTCAGTAGTTTATTCAGGCGGCCAAAGAAGCGCTCCTTCAACGATTGTTTCACGTCATCAGTATTGATGCCTAACGCTTCCGACATACCCAAATACTTGTAAGTTTCGGTTGAACTGAGGGATCTAAGGTGTATGGAATCCGAGAGTTGAATTCCCTCGGATTCCATAATCTCTCCTCGCTTTACATGTATGACTGCACATTTGTCCACACCAAAGTCCATCCTGATGGCACTACTGAAGGTTTCAGTTACCTTCAGTAGCTCCATCAGTTGCAAGTTGTTGGGGGCAAAGAGTTTCAGATCATCCATGTAAAGAAGGTGAGATATGACCTGACCGCCTCTTTTCAACCGGTAACCTAAGCCAGAACCCTCCAGCAGTGTGCTGAGAGGGTTCAAAGCCAGGCAAAACCACAGTGGACTCAGACTGTCACCCTGGAATATGCCACGCTCAATCCTTATCGGTTCGCTGTTCTCCCAAATCTGTCGACATCCCGGATAGTGAAGGACTGTTCTCCACTGCCCCATACATGACATCAGGAAGGTGCGCAAAGTTGCATCAACTTTATACAGTTCTAGCACCCTCATGAGCCATGTATGAGGAACAGAGTCATTATTATTATTATTATTATTGCTATATATATGAAAAAAATCCTAAAGTTTTAGAAGTTGAATGGCTGCTGTGTTTTACATTGCAACCAGTCTCTAAAGCTGCACTGCGGCCCAGTGTCTCGAACGACGATTATTGCAAACTGAATGTGGCAAATAAATAAGTTTGTTCAAAAAATCACACTTGACAATTATTTCAATACTTAATTGTCAAGTGTGATTTGTTAAACGAACTTTCAAACGCTTGTCGTTTCACTTCCGAATAACCAAATTATGATATCAAGTTTGATCGAAATCCGTTCAGTCGTTTGATTGTGAAGACTTTCTCCTTTACAATATTACCTAGTGTCTCGTAGTGGACATTATGGAAGTTTAATTAAAAACCTCTTGGAAGAAATTACAACAAAGCTTGGTTCTTACAATCTAGACGTAGCCGTGTACGAAAAAGTAGTAGTGATCATTTTTATAAAAGTTACAAAAATGTAGGTGCAAGAAAAACACTTTAAAATTATTATGAACTTCAGCACTATGTCCCGATTGAGCAACTTGTGGTATCACGAATTTATCAGGCGCATAGGCGTAGTCACCTAGTGTTATAGCTGCATAGGCATAAAAAAAAACTAGGCAAGAGCGACTCGGACTCGCGCACTGAGGGTTCCGTGCAAATAGAGTAAGATCCCAGGACCTCCAGACATCACGTATTTTCTGACGAACGAAATGTGGACGATTGAGTACTGTTAGCATATATGCTCCCAAAAAAATTACATAACTTCACGTAAATTCACATGCTTGAGCATTAACATCATTGACCATTCATTGTTGAGCATTGACCCCTAAACGTGCCTACTCCGCTGTTGTTGCCGCAAAGAAACCTGGTGTGTCGCAAACAACGCGACAAGCAGGAAAAACGAAAGGGGGCAAGCAGAGCGATGAGGATGGCTTCACTAATGTAGAGAAGAAGAAGAAGAAGAAGCCTACTTGTCAGAACCAGTGCGGTACCGCTCTGGCAGGACCAAACATGCTGCTGCGTCCAGCAATACCCACGACGCAGCTGTACGTTTCGAGGCTACATCACTCCACGAAGGTTGAGGATATCGTGGAGTATGTTCGAGTCAAGACGAACTGGACTTTGAGAGTTGAGCAGTTGGAGCCGCGCCATAACACTAATTTTAAGTCGTTTGTGGTGCGGGTGCCGACTCATCATTTGGACACCTTCCTCAAAGGAGAGTTTTGGCCGAAGGGTGTCGTGTATCGAAGATTTCGCGGAAGGATACCGACCTCGCAGCGAAACATGTCGCCGTCACTTCGTGTACAATAGTTTACTTTAATAATTAGTTATAGAATCTTTTATGTATTAGTTCATTATTTTGTAAGATTATTTGTGTATTTTATCTATGGGCCTTAGTTGCCTGAAAATAAAGGATTATTATTATTATTATTATTCTCTTTATTCAATTCTTTTTTACATATAAAATTACATTTTTAAATATTTTTTTAACAAAATTATACAAAAGAAAAAAAAAAAATTTAAAAATATAAAAATATAGTTATCCACCGGTGTCGGGAGCAGGGTCCAAGCCACCGGTGGTTAGGGCTCCAGAGACAGGAACCTCCTCACAATTATTATTATCATTATTATTATTATTATTATCTCCTTTATTTTTCTATTATACATATAATTTACATTTTTAAATATTTTTTTATAACAAATATATATATAAAAAAAACATTTAAAAATATAAAAAATAGTGGTCCGCCGGTGTCGGGAGCAGGGTCCAAGCTACCGGTGGTTAGGGCTCCAGAGACAGGAACCTCCTCACAATTATTATTATCATTATTTATTGAAAAAACGTTGACTTTTGCTTAGCTCTTTGGCTAGTTTTAAGCTACATTAACGGGCCAAGCCAAGTTAATGTAGCGTGTGTGTGATTGGTGTAGAGTGGGTATTATGAGGAGAAATTTCATTTTCCTCTATCTGCATGAACTTTCTCACTATTCTGCAGGTGTTCAAAATTTCTGCTTTTTGGACCGAAATGTAGATGGAATCTTTTAAATCTACTAATTTGAGGCTATGGTGAAGATTATCATTATTATTATTATTATTATTATTATCTCCTTTATTTTTCTATTATACATATAATTTACATTTTTAAATATTTTTTTATAACAAATATATATATAAAAAAAAACATTTAAAAATATAAAAAATAGTGGTCCGCCGGTGTCGGGAGCAGGGTCCAAGCTACCGGTGGTTAGGGCTCCAGAGACAGGAACTTCCTCACAATGCGAGCCGTATCGAGGAGTACTGCCTTCTGTATCTGGCCCTTGATCCAACCGCGCAACGACAGCTTCGACAGATGGTCGTCGAAGCTTTTGGCAATAAGACCATTGGCGGTTACGACAATCGGCACAATGATAGCCGAGTCCACATTCCACATGTCGACAACCTCGTGTGCTAAGTCGAGATATTTCATTTGTTTCTCTTTCTCAGCTTTCACGAGATTCTCGTCATGCGGGATGGTGATATCGACTATCATTGCACGGCGCGCTAATCGGTCTTTCACCACTATATCCGGCTTATTGGCTACAATAGTCCGGTCAGTAATGATAGACCGATCCCAGTACAAAGTGACATGGTCATTTTCGAGAACTGGGTCGGGCACATACTTGTAATACGGTACCTCTAAATCCACAAGGTTGTACTTCAAAGCAAGTTGCTGGTGGATAATCCTGGCTACTTGGTTATGTCTGTGCAAATACTCGCCGTTAGCCAAACGAGAGCAACCAGAGATAATATGTCTGATAGACTCACCCGGACGGTGGCATGCCCGACACACGTCAACCGTCCCGTCCTTCATTATATATCTCCGGTAGTTGTTCGTTAAGATAACTTCGTCCATAATGGCACAGACAAAACCTTCAGTTTCCCCAAAGAGGTCACTGAAACGTAACCAGGCCACGGACGCCAAGAAATCTACATCAGGCTCGTGAAGAGCCCGGAAAAAGCGCCCGTGGAGCTCCTTGCCTTTCCATATTTCCTTGCGGTTATCAGTAGTCATTATTACAGGTTTATGCCAGTCCTCTTTAGCCATGGATAACGGGGAGAGTCCCTTGTCCACTGCGACCACATCTCGGTGCATACCCACATCGGTTTTAAGGAAATATTCTCTGAGGCTGCACACCTCGCGGTTGTGCAGGGTCTTCGCGTTTAAAAAGCCTCGACCTCCACACTTCCGCGGGATGTGCAGTCTCATCACCGAGGATCGTGGGTGATGCATCCGATTTGCCGTCAGCAATGTACGGACTCGCCTATCCAGGGCGTCAAGTTCGGTCTGAGTCCATTTGAGTATGCCAAAAAAGTACATTAAAACCGGCATGACCCAACCGTTGAAGGCGCGCACCTTGTTACCGCCTGACAAAAGACTATTCAGTAGTTTATTCAGGCGGCCAAAGAAGCGCTCCTTCAACGATTGTTTCACGTCATCAGTATTGATGCCTAACGCTTCCGACATACCCAAATACTTGTAAGTTTCGGTTGAACTGAGGGATCTAAGGTGTATGGAATCCGAGAGTTGAATTCCCTCGGATTCCATAATCTCCCCTCGCTTTACATGCATGCCTGCACATTTGTCCACACCAAATTCCATCCTGATGGCGCTACTGAAAGTTTCAGTTACCTTCAGTAGCTCCATCAGTTGCAAATTGCTGGGGGCAAAGAGTTTCAGGTCATCCATGTAAAGAAGGTGAGATATGACCTGACCACCTCTTCTCAACCGATAGCCTAGTCCTGAATCCTCCAGCAATGTGCTAAGAGGATTCAGGGCTAAGCAAAACCAAAGCGGACTCAGACTGTCGCCCTGAAATATTCCCCGTTTAATCCAGATAGGCTCATCATTCCCCTGGATCGGTCGACATCCTGGATAGCGAAGGACCGTCTTCCATTGCCTCATACATGACTCAAGAAAGGTGCGTAAAGTTATATCTATTTTGTATAACTCCAGCACCCTCATGAGCCATGTATGTGGAACAGAGTCATAGGCCTTCTTGTAATCTATCCAACATGTCGACAGATCCTTGCGGGATCGACGAGTCTGTTGGCTTATGGCCATGTCTATGAGGAGTAGCTCCTTAGTACCCCGGGACCCATTCCTACATCCATTCTGAGAGGGAGAAATAATCTGATTATTTTCTATGTGTATATTAATTTTTGCTCTCAGGATGGATGTAAGAAGTTTATAGACCGTTGACAAACATGTAATAGGTCTATAGTTCTTGGGATCCACGGGGTTACCTGTCTTATGGAGCAGGTGGGTAACGCCAGTTGTCAGATATTCTGGTAGCGAGCCAGACTCTAAGATTGACTGGAATTGCGACGCCAGGGGCGCGTGTGAGCTGCTATACCATTTCAGCCAGAAATTTTGCAGTCCGTCCGGTCCCGGTGATTTCCAGTTCGGTAACGGACGAACTGCTTTGGCTACATCCTCTGGGGTGATGGTAACTTTTTCCATTTCTGGTATAGCTTCACACACGCGCTCGACGTCACGCATCCAGCCACCCTCAGTGTGACTGACAGGTACCGACCAAATGTTTCGCCAGAATGTAATCGTGGCCAAATCATCCGGGCGGCACTCGTCAATCACACTGTGTTCAGGCCGCTCCCAAGCTCTGTACACCCACCTCTCATCGCTCTGAAACATGCGATTCTGCGAGTACCGGTCAACTCGCCGCTTATACCGACGAATGCGGCTCGCCCATGCACAAACTTTCTGCTTCAGGAAGTCGATGCGCTCTGTGACACGAGACATGTATCCTTGAGGACTAATACCTGTCCCCAAAAACGCCCGTCTCACAAAGCGCATCACTCGTGGTCGTGTATTACCCTCCCTGAAGCAGTGTAGTTTGCCGATGAGTACTCTGGCCTCATCGATACGCCTCTCAATCCTGCATTGCCAGGCTGGTACAGCAGTTTTCGGTCGTATAGTTCCATCTATATTTGGAAACTTAATTTTGGCTAAACGACATGCCGCAACAGCGCCACAATACAAGATTGAGTGCGTATCAACAAGGTTCTCGCTACTCTCAAAGATATTTTTGAGCAATGAGTCCAAAGCACACACCAGCGCCCTATTTTTTTTGTGCATGGGTAACCGCGGCAAACGAGGCCTAAGCTCAGTCGGAGTCGACATGTACTCGCACAACGCATCCTCCAGTGCGCTCCTCAATCTTTCGTTGCACTGGCTACTTACTGTGACAACCCTATCATCTGCATCATCATTATTATGGTCGGACCGCGGCGAGATTGCGTTAGTAGTCGGCGTTGCCGCGGTCTGTGTTTGCGTAGATGTCGAGACGATTTGGTTGCTCAGTATCTCTGAGCGCAGCCGATCAAGTGCAGCGTCGTCCAACCTGTGGTTGCGTTGGATAACCCGCACCTGATCCGATAATCGTTGAGCCGAGACGTTCACGGTTGGTTCCAGGACCTGAAAAAGAGACAGTATCCTTTCACGGTACGCAGTGAGGTTAGTTCCCCCCTCTGTAGACCCGTAATATGCGCGCATGACGTTCTCGTTCATTGACTGAGTCCATCTCATGCGCTGCACACAACCACCGGCAGCGGGGACCCGGCTCGGGGCCGGTTGGCCCCTAGGTCCCATGCTCTTCGGTGGCCGGCCTCTCCCCGGCCGGCGTACAGGTGTTGGCGACGTCGGCGGGGAGAAATACTCGTCGCTCGAACTCGACGCAACTGCAGCCGCCGGTGACACTGGTGATCCGGGGTCCGGCGGCGGCGAGGCGGAGCTGAGCGACGAGCCCGGGGGTGGATGTCGTGCGCGTCGTGCAGCTGTTCTTGTCAACATTCGTCAGTTTATCATTTCATCCCATTTGTTCATTTCTATTAATTTATTTGGTGTCACGTCGTTGACATATGTCATGTTGTCTGCTTGTATTTTATTTCTTTAAAATATTCTATTTCTTGTGGTTTGTTGTTTTAGTTGAAGGTTTTCTTTGTTTCTTTATGATGAAGGCTTTGCTTTGGATATAATTTGTCTGAATTATTGCCGATAAAACTTTAATTTATTTAAATTTTTAAACGGGATAAGAAAATATTTGACTTATGTTGTCAGTGGGTTGCCAGGTTATTATTATTATTATTATTATTATTTCCATTTATTCATAAACTTTCATATAAATTATATTTTTAAATATTTCAATATAAAAAAAAAACATTTAAAATATAAAAAATAGTAGCCCACCGGCATCGGGAACAGGGTCCAAGCTGCCGGCGGTCAGGGCTCCTGAGAGAGGAACCTCCGGACAATACGCGCCGTGTCTAGGAGTACTGCCTTCTGGATCAAGCCCTTGATCCAACTGCCTAACGAGAGCCTCCGCAGATGTTGGTCGAGGCTCTTGGCTATTAAGCCATTGGCCGTCACGACTATCGGCACAATGATTGCTCTATCCACTTCCCACATGTCGACAACCTCGCGAGCCAAGTCAAGATATTTAGTTTGTTTATCTTTCTCAGCTTTCACGAGGTTCTCGTCATGAGGGACCGCTATATCAACAATCATTGTGCGACGCTCTAGTCGATCTATCACCACTATGTCAGGCTTATTGGCAACAATAGTCCTGTCAGTGATGATAGATCGGTCCCAATACAATGTGACGCTGCCATTCTCGAGAACTGGGTCGGGCACATACCTATAGTACGGTACTTCTGATTCAACAAGATTGTATTTAAGAACAAGTTGCTGATGGATTATCCTGGCTACAAGGTTGTGTCTGTGCAAATAGTCTCCGTTAGCTAAATGAGAATACCCAGAAATAATGTGTCGGATTGATTCCCCAGGCCGGTGGCATGCCCGACAGATGTCAACCGTACCGTCCTTCACAATATATTTCCGGTAGTTGTTCGTCATCATAACTTCGTCCATAATTGCAAAGACAAAACCTTCGGTTTCTCCAAAGAGATCACCAAAGCGTAGCCAGGAGACGGACGCTAAAAGATCTACATCGGGCCCATGTAAGGCCCGGTAAAAGCGCCCGTGAAGCTCCTTGCCCTTCCATACTTCCTTGCGTTCATTAGTATCCATTACTATAGGTTTGCGCCAGTTCTCGTTGGCCAAGGAGAGCGGGGTGAGGCCTTTGTCCACCGCCACTACATCTCGGTGCATCCCCACGTCGGTTTCCAGGAAGTATTCCCTGAGACTGCATACCTCACGGTTGTGCAGGGTCTTGGCATTTAAAAAGCCACGACCCCCACACTTCCGCGAGATATACAGCCTCATCACCGATGATCGTGGGTGATGCATCCGATTTGCGGTAAGCAGAGTGCGGACCCTCCTATCCAGGGCGTCGAGTTCCGTCTGAGTCCATTTGAGTATGCCGAAAGAGTACATCAAAACCGGCATAACCCAACCGTTGAAGGCGCGCACCTTGTTCCCGCCCGATAAAAGACTTTTCAGTACTTTATTCAGGCGGCCAAAGAAACGCTCCCTCAACGATTGTTTCACGTCAGCAGCATTGATGCCCAACGCTTCCGACATACCCAAATACTTGTAAGTTTCGGTTGAGCTGAGGGATCTAAGGTGTATGGAATCCGAGAGTTGGGTTCCCACGGATTCCATAATCTCCCCTCGCTTTACATGCATGACTGCACATTTGTCCAAACCAAATTCCATCCTGACGGCACTACTGAAGGTTTCAGTTACCTTCAGTAGCTCCATCAGTTGCAAGTTGTTATTATTATTATTAAAGCGTCTGTTAGGCAATATGGCCGACGCTTCGGCCACATCGGAATGTGTCTCTCCCAGACACATATTGGCGAGTTGATTTTAACCTACCCACCCAACTTAAGGTTAAAGATATTGCCTACAACTACACCTGCCTACATGCTACCTGCTACATGTATCGATAATGTTTTTTGTTGCTGCAAGTATTTAGAAAAAGCCATTGTAAATTATCTGCCTTCTGATCATAGCGGCCTAATGGTAATTTGAATCCAACTTACCAATACAACAAGTGCAGATACAATTCAGACCAATAACATCCGGTAAACTAAATAAATTTAATAGCACTTTAACTAGCAGGTTGGGTGATTGGAACCTTGCAGAATACAATGGTAATATTTTGTATAAAAATTTTTTTTCAGTGGTTCAAAAGGAGTTTAATCAGACATTTGAGAAAAAAACTAAAACTATCTGCCCTAAGTTTAGATTTAGTGACTGGGCAACTAAAGGAATCAGAATAAGTAGGGAAAGACTTTTCGAGTTGTATGGCCTTAAGCCTATTATTAACACTGAAACTTTTAATAAATATGTTGCTACTTATTCTAAAATGTTTAAAAATACTTGTAAGGCAGCTAAGGCCTTATACATTAGCAACAAAGTTAAAACAGCAGATAATAAAATAAAAACGGTTTGGAATATTACAAATAATGAAACCAACAGAAACAAAAGAAATAATAATGATTACACATTGGAGACTCATCATGGTCTTATTAGCGATAACAAACTAGTTGCAGAAGAATTTGTAAATTTCTTTACCAGTATACCAATTAAAACTACTGAAGCCCTAAATTCGTCGCCATCGCATGCTTTTGGTTTATTACAGGCGAACGTTGCAGCCTGTTCGACTGAATTTAACTTTAAACATATAAACCCCATAACAGTAATAAAAGCTTTTAAAGAAATCAAGATTAAATTGACAGAAGATCTATGGGGTATGTCTATCAAAGTTTGTACCTCAATTATTGAGACTATAGCGCCGTACTTGGCTTTAATATTTAATTTGTGTATAGATCAAGGAGTCTTTCCAGATCTAATGAAATATAGTAAAGTGATACCACTCTTTAAATCCGGGAATAGTAGAGACACTAATAATTATAGGCCGGTGTCCGTTTTGCCGGTTCTTAGCAAGATATTTGAAAAGGTAATGTTAAATCAAATGCTTAGTCATTTTAACTCCAATAACATCCTACATGATAAACAGTATGGTTTCACCAAAGGACGTTGTACAACTGACGCGGGTGTTTCCTTACTAAAACACATTTTTAATGCGTGGGAAGAGGCACAAGATGCTATAGGCATCTTCTGCGACCTATCTAAGGCGTTTGATTGTATAGTTCATGAAACATTGCTTCTGAAACTCAAGCATTACGGACTAGGCAATGCAGCGTTAAGCTTATTAAAATCTTATTTAAATAATAGACAGCAATTAGTGCAAATAAACGGTGTCAATTCGTCGGGATTGAATGTTGAAATGGGGGTGCCCCAAGGTTCAATTTTAGGTCCTTTTTTATTTTTAGTTTATATTAATGATTTACCCAATTTGTTGCAAAATAAACTTAATATGGTGTTGTTTGCTGACGACACTTCTTTGATTTTTAAGATAAATAGAAAGACTAACAATCTTGACAACGAAAATAGCGCCCTATTGCAGGTTCAAAACTGGTTCACTGCTAATAATCTGGTTCTAAATGGGAAAAAAACTAAATGCATAAGATTTTCCTTACCGAATGTCAAAAGTAGTGATTGTGACATTGTATAGAATAATGAAAAACTAGAATTTGTTGATAAAACGATTTTCCTGGGGATTACGCTAGACTCAAGGCTACAATGGGGTCCTCACTTAACATCTCTTGCAGGGCGGCTTAGCTCAGCTGCATATGCTGTTAGAAAAATCCGCCAATTTACGGATGTTGATACCGCTAGGCTAGTCTATTTTAGTTATTTTCATAGTGTCATGTCGTACGGTATCTTACTATGGGGACGGGCTGCAGACATCGAGTCAATCTTTATATTACAGAAAAGAGCCATCAGAGCTATTTACAATCTCCGCCGGTGCGATTCTTTAAGGGAACTGTTTAAAGAAATTAACATAATGACGGTACCTTGTCAATATATCTATGAAAACATTATGTATGTTCGAAAAAATCTTCATCTTTTTAGCAAAAGAGGCGATAGACATAATTATGTTACAAGAAATAGGGATCAATTAGTTCAACCAGGTTTCAGACTGGCTAAAGTGGCCTCTTCTTTCATGGGGTACTGTTTGAAATGTTATAATAAAATACCACCCCAAATATTAGACCTCAATGAAACGAAATTTAAATCTTGTATTAAACGCACACTATGCAGACAAGCATATTATAAGTTGGAGGATTATATTCAAGATAAAAATGCTTGGCTCAATGCTGGTCCAGCTCCACTACCACTAGGGCGTACTAATTAGTTGATTAGTTGGAAACTAATATTATTATTTTTTAATTTGAAAGACAATTGCATTGTATAATGTAGAAGCACTTTTTTCAAGTTTGTAAATGTGAAGCACCATGGAGCATTTTTATTAGGTTACAACTTTTTTTTTTTGACATTACGAGCATGGCAGTTGAGAGTTTGTCATGCTCACTCAAATGTCTCGCTGTTGGTGGCACGTGTTATTGGGTCGTTCAGTTCCCTTCAAAATGGTTGAGCTGAGTGGGGCTGATGCACGCGTCATGCTCGTGAACGGGTGCCGTCAGATGGGACTGGTCATCTCTTAGCTGCCAGTGGCTTAATTCAGTTTCTATCTTTTAATTATTTTACATTTTTATTTCATTATCGACATTGTGCTCACATGATAGAAGCAACAAGTAATATGTAACCAAGCATTATATGTAACACATAATATGATTTAAAAGAGTGGCCATGGAGTTTCTTGCACGTTCTTCTCCATAGAGACCTACTCTTTGGAACGTGCAATTTAGCTTCACTTTTCTTGGACTGACCGACATTTGACTATTCAAAAGTGCCTGTAAATGGTCTATTTGAAATAAATGATTTGACTTTGACTTTGACTTTGACTACAAAATACGGAAAAATCAGCTTTGAGAAAATACGTTAAGTTACATCATTTTTTTGGGAGCTTTAAAGCGTCTGTTAAGCAATATGGCCGACGGAATGTGTCTGGGAGTATTGGTGACTTGATTTTAAATATATTGCCTACAAAATACGTAAAAATCAGCTTTGAAAATTTACGTGAGGTAAGTAATAATTTTATGTACTTTGATTACCTGATACCTGAAAATTGGCCGTCTAAGCAAGCTTGCAGGTAGGCATACGTTCTCAGTACATACTGATAGTACTCAATCGTCCACATTTAGTTCGTCAGAAAATACGTGACGTCTGGCGGCCTTAGGATCTTGGACTAAAACTACCATTCCTGAATGGAGCCTCGAAGATTTTTCCGAATTGCAATTTTTTTTTTTAAATACGGTTTTATTACTTTCTACATATTTAGTGCGAGAATATTAAATGCGGGTTGGACTCGCGTATTGAGGGTTACGGAACCCCCGTACGAACAAACTTACCTATGAAAACACTTCAATTCCTGAATTGAGTTACGAAGATTTTTTTAAATCGCAAAAAAGTTTTTTTTGTGACATACCTTTATATGTATTTAGTTTTCCGATTTTTTCCAATATTTCTGCTACGAGATCTTGTTTTGTGCCAAATTTCAAGATACTAAGTCTAACAGCAAGTACCCTACGAATTTTGATTTCCTTGAGTGTCGAAATATACTTGGACATTTGGAACGCATTGTACGTTTTATACGACATAAACGGCTATACTATATTTATCTTTTATTTTCTTTAACTTAGAAGTTCGATTTTCAACTATGTTTATTTAACTGTAAGTAAATGACATAATATTGAATCAAGTGTACATTCTTGTGACAGCTTTATATTTATTCCAATTATTAGTCATACATACATACTTTAATGATTGTTTTTTTTTTTTATTGTATCTTTGTTGATTTTCTCTTGCAGGCTTAAGGGCCAAGCGCCCGAAAAGTGCTATAAAACAGTGACTTTCTGAGGCCTACTCCTCCGTAACGGCTTGGTCAATTGGTTTGAAAAAAATATATGTTTATTATAGATTCATGAACAATAATATCAACATTTGATTTTTTCGTGCGATTAATACTTTTGTCTAAAAAAAATGTTTTACGAATTTCGCTACTTTTCCCTACTCCTTCGAAACGGCTTGGATCTTTAGAAATATTTTTACACAGAAAAATTGGTGATTAAATATTCTGCAAAGTGAACATTGCTTACGTAAATCAATCAATATTTACTAAATAAAATAATCAATATTGAGATCGAATATATATAAAAGTCTGTGCGGGCGCAGGCGGCCAGTCATCAAAAAATCATTTCGAATTCATCATTCGCTGCCCGTCGCTCGCCCCGAACGGACGTGCCGCCCCGTGCATCGCGCCCGCTCTGTGCTACGTGCCCCCTCCTACGTCTCGCCGCGCCCGCTCGCCGTGACGTCATCAGTGGTCGCCGACCACAACACTATCGGAAGCCGCCTTTCTCAAGGCAGTGGACGATAGACTATTTCCTTTACGGAATAGTCGAAAACGTAGTGCCCCTTAAGGGAAAAGCCACAGTTTCGTGGTCCTTGGCGGGAATACCTCACGGTGTCAACAAGCCAAGGGGGTGTTGCCCCAATACACCCGCCGAACCCCTTCAGGGCTAGGCAGTCATTTGGAGTCGGGAGCTAGGTCTTGGCCTTGGGGGTGGCCCCTCGTCAGACCTATAACTCCGAGTTCTTTTCCAGCTACACACCTGGTGTCGGTTGGGGTGTCTATCCCTTCGCACCAGACCCTGTCAGGGCCCGATCGCACATTAAGATTGGCGATCGGTTTACTAGCTTAGGGCTCACCATTAGGTACACACCTCCCAGCGTGCACAACCCTTGTTGGGAGGGTCACTCACCCCCGGGCCCGTCCACCCGGGGACTTAGGTGTTAGGGACATAGGCTATTCAACCCATGTTGCCCCCCCTTTAATTCTCTACCATGGATGCCATGGATCTTAAAATAATTCGGGCAGAGACTATACTTGCTTTCTTCGAGCAAGTATTAGTCGAAGACCCCTCCTTCATTGAGGGCTTCCGGGATAAGTTCCGAAATTTTGTCGGCACCCGGAAGACCGCCCCGCTCATTCCTTCCACATCGGTGGATCCCTCCACCGATGAAACTACTCAGGCCCCGTCCACGGGACTGCCTCCCTCCCACCCCTGTTCTTCCCAAACTGAGGGAAACCATGTTACTTCATCCCCTCCTAGCGAGGCTATGGACACGACAGTGCCCATAGACACCGACTCAGAGCCGTCAGGCTCTGAGGCCCAGGAGTCCTCCTCTGACGACGACTATCAAGTCGTCCAAGGAAAGAGGAAGAAAAAGACCAAGGCCTCCGCCAGTAAGGCCAAGAAGACTGAGACTGATGTCTCCACCCCCGCCCCCGCTACTACCCTCAGTAGCAAACCCGCCCCAGCGTCACAGCTGTCGCAGCCTAGCTGCAATCCTTCAGCTTCTGCAAAGAAGCAACGTCCCCCGCCTCCCTTGTACATCCAGGACAAGGCGAAGTGGACGGACGTGTCCAAGATGTGTGTTGATCGTAAGATCAACTACACGAACGCACGAGCTTGCCAGCAGGGCATTCGTGTCGTAGTCCCGACAGTCGCGGACTACCGGGAACTTACCCGATCGCTCAGAGAGAGGAACGTGTGCTTCCACACATACTCTCTCCCAGAGGACACGCCGACCCGAGTGGTCATTAGACGTGTGCCAAAGGAAATCCCCACGGACGACATCAAGTCCGACCTTCAATCGCAGGGCGTCCCAGTCTCTGCGGTTCACCGCCTGCACAAGGCTCGTGGCAGAGAACAGTACGATATGGTACTGGTCGTCTGCGACCCTACAGAAGGGCACCACCCGATCTTCAAGATCAAGTCGGTGTGCTCTCTTTCCGGCATCTCAATTGAGAAGCCGTATAAAAGCTCGATAGTTGGCCAGTGTCACCGCTGCCAACTCTATGGACATGCTCAGTCCAACTGCTACGCAAAACCCAGATGCGTAAAGTGTCTGGGTGAGCACGGCACTACTGAATGCCCCCGTCCCAAGGACCGCACGCTCTGCACAGAGCCACCCAGCTGTGTGCTCTGCGGGCAAGCTGGGCACCCGGCTAACTACCGGGGTTGCCCCAAGGCCCCTAAAATTTCTCCAAAGCTCGCAAAGCGCGCCGCTGCACGCCAGCTTAGAGAAGCCCCCTCAGGGTTAGCCCCCTCAACCCAGCTCCCCGAGCGTCTCGCTCCCCAGCGCCCGTCCCCTTGGAACAGGCTGAACCACCAAAAGGCCTTCCCGGCCTTGGCGGTCTCTCAGCCTATTCCAGCTTTGATGGCCAAACCCATCCCAGCGCCTACTCCCGCCCCTGTGGCACCCGCAGTCCCAGCAGCAGCCCCTAAGGCTGTGCCTCGGTTCACTGGTGTGATTCCTCCCAGGACCGACCCAGCATTACATCATATTTATGACCCAGGATGCTAGAGACCTAGCTGACGAGTTACACGTGGCTAAAGCCACGGGTACAGTGACCCTGAAAAAGATGGCTGAGCTCTTCAATCAGCATAAGCCAACACTGTCCGAGCTGGACAAGCTTCCAGCCGTTACCCTTAATAATTAATTAATGGATAAGCGACTGAAAGTTTGTTGCTCCAAACCGCGATCCCTTAAATTAGGTTTCTTCAATGCAAATAGCATTAACTCCCAGCGTGATGAGATCGCGGCCTTCCTCCGCGACCATCAACTAGACATTCTCCTTATACAGGAAACTTATCTAAAGCCCCACCTCAAAGATCCTAGGATTGCCAACTATCGCATAGTTCGCAACGATAGGATCCGCTGTCACGGTGGTGGCACCCTCATCTACTACAAAAAGGAATTGCACTGCATTCCCCTAACTCCACCCGCGCCCTATCTCTATTGGAGTTCTCGGCTTGTCGGCTAGGCATGACTGGTCACCCGCCGATCACAGTCATCTCCGCCTATTACCCCCCATCGTCTTCTTCGTCCAACTTAACAGACGAAGCCACCGCTCTCACCAGAGACCTGACATCCCTCTTTGGCATGAGTGACTCCGTTATCTTAGCGGGCGATCTCAATGCTAAACACCCCGCGTGGAACAGCAGCACGACCAACCCTAGAGGTAAGGTCATTTTCAACCTTGGTGCTTCCCTGAATTTTGACATCATCGGCCCGATGTGTCCCACTCACTTCCCCCACGATCCCAATCATAGGCCTGACGTTCTCGATGTAGCGCTGCTAAAGAATGTAAACATCCGTTTGCAATCTATAGAAGCAATACACGAACTAAACTCTGACCACCGCCCCGTGGTCATGCACCTTGGCTCCCGCTCGGGAAATCTCGACCCCGGCCAGCCCCCTCCATCCCAACTGATCACTGACTGGAAGAAAGTAAGCGAACGACTGAAATCTACTACGTCACATCAGTTGGACTCCATCCCTGACCATATAGTCTCAGTCGCCGAGACGACGGAGGCGATCGACTCGCTCACAGAGCACGTACAATCCGTCCTGAACGATTCTTCAAGGGAGATTCCAGTGACAGAGGACTGTCGCTGGAAAATCCCGGACGATGTACGGGCTCTGTTGACCGAGAAGAACGCTGCTATCCGTGCGTATAGCGCTTTTCCTTGCGACGCCAACAAGGCTCACATGCGTAAATTACAGCGTGCTGTAAGGAAGCGTATGACCGAGCTGCGTTCCGCCCGCTGGGAAAAGACGCTCAGCGAACTTGAGCCTACCCATCTCGCCTTCTGGCAACTCCAAAGGAAGCTACGTTCCACCGAGGAGTCCTCCATGCCCCCGGTCACCCGCCCTGATGGGAGTGTCGCTTTCGACAACTCCGAGAAAGCGGAGTGCCTGGCCGACAGTCTCGAAGCCCAATGTTCGCCTAGCTCTCATCTAGTAGACCAAGCCCACATTGATATGGTGGATGCTGAAGTCGAACGAAGAGCCTCCCTCCCTCCCGTTGAAGACCCCGATAACCCTCTAGCCCCCGTCACACCCGACGAGGTTGAGGACATCGTGAAAAGGCTTCAACCACGGAAAGCCCCCGGTGCCGACGGCATCACGAACAGAGTGTTCAAACTCTTCCCCCCCCAGCTCATAATGCTAATGACCGCCATCTTCAATGGCGCATTAAGCAATAATATATTCCCACAAGCGTGGAAACAGGCCACCGTTATCGGCATCCCCAAACCAGGCAAGCCCAAGTCTGACCCCTCTAGCTACCGTCCCATCAGTCTCCTCAATGTTCTCGGTAAGATCTACGAGAGGCTTATTTATAAGCGACTCAAAGATTTTGCCGAAACCAAGGGTCTCATCCCCGAAGAGCAATTCGGGTTCCGTACCGAACACTCGTGTGTCCATCAAGTTCACCGCATCGTGGAGCACATAAGCGTTGGCTTCCAACGTAACACGATGACGGGCGTCTTGTACTTTGACATAGCGAAAGCATTCGACAAAGTCTGGCACAATGGCTTATTATATAAGCTATACCAACTCGGTGTGCCAGATCGTCTCGTGCTCATCATGCGAGACTTTCTGTCGAATCGCACCTTTCGCTATAGAGTCGAGGGAGCTCTGTCCTCCCCACACCCCATCAGAGCAGGAGTCCCTCAAGGCTCCGTTGTTTCCCCTCTAGCCTTCACGTTGTTCACCAGCGATATCCCCAAAAGTAAAAAGTCTAAGTTGGCGCTTTTCGCTGACGATACGGCTATTTACTACACAGGTCATGACCCCAGAGTTATCGCTCGTAATCTCCAAACCTCCGCAAACATTTTGGGCAAATGGTTCCGGAAATGGAGAGTCGAGGTTAACCCTGATAAGAGTCAAGCCGTTCTCTATGCGAGACGGCGGAGATCTGACCCCCCTCCCCCTCCGATCACCATGTACGGCAAGCCGATCCCCTGGGAGAAGCAAGCCAAGTACCTCGGAGTGATCCTCGACGAACGCCTATCCTTCGCCGAGCACATAAAGCAGGCTCGCTCGCGAGCTGCTTTCGCTCAGGGTAGGCTTCACTACCTACTGACTGCCCGCAGCAAATTGTCACGCAAGTGCAAGTTGCGCCTTTTCACGGCAGTCATTCGCCCGATCATGACGTATGCCTGTGCAATCTTCGCACACGCCAAGGCCCGTCACCTCCACCGGATGCAGACCCTCCAAAACCGCACCCTCCGAAAAATCCTCGGAGCCCCCTATTACATCCGAAATGAGAATCTACATTTAGATCTCAGAGTCCCCACCATCCAGCAGTTCATGAAACGCCTGTGCAAGCGTTTCTTTGACACTGCTGTGAAGCACCGCAACCCCCTTATCGCATCGGCAGCCCGATACGAACCCTCCCGCATCTCCAAGATTCGCCGCCCTAGGCATACCCTAATCGCCCCCGACGACCCCACTACCCTGCTCCAAGAGAGCCGTAGGGAAACTAGCACAGTTAAAAAACACTACAGACCGCGTTCCTTCCGTCCTCGCCGCCGAGGCCCGCCGCGACAAACCCGTAATTGTCCTCCCCGTCCCTTGCTCGAGCCAGCCCGCGCCGCTGAGCCAGTAGTCTAAAATTCCCCTATAATAATAATAGAATTTTTGCTAGATCCAGCCCGTCCCTTTGCTGCCCTCCCCCAGCGACGCCCTAAGCCGAGGCTCGTACCCCACAGGGGGTGCCCTTAGCGTAGTCGCTTAGTTTTAAGTAGTATAGTAAGCCCTGGCTGGAGGCTTTGATTAGAGATCAAGGCCGCCACAGGCAAGTCCGGTTAAGCAGCCGACAACCTCCTAGGTTGACCTGCGAGAGGCCACACACAAAAAAAAAAAAAAAAAAAGGCGGCCAGTCATGCGTTAGCATTCAGACGGGGAGGCTGTGTCGCTCGGCGCTCCGTTCCCGCCATGAAACGACAGCGCGCTACGTATGTGTTGGCGCGAATGTGTACGAAGATTTTGTATTAGTGTGAGGCTATAGGCTACGCTTGCAGAGGACCCAATATGATATAATGAAAAAATATGATATATAGATTTCGGGTGGCAAATAATCGCTCCGTGCCGTGTAACTTACAGCGTCAGAAGGTATTCACGGCTTGATCAGAATATACTGTATATCTTATGATAAAAATCATATCGCTTGTAATCTGTAAAACTTATGAGTGCAAAAAAAATTTGTTTGACGTGTAATCTTTAATTTCGATTCGTCATGTCTGTCTGTCTGTCCGTCCGTATGTCACAGCCATTTTATTCCGAAACTATAAGAGACTATTACTACTACTACTATTCTATTGAAACTTAGTAAGTAGATGTATTCTGTGAACCGCATTAAGATTTTCACACAAAAATAGAAAAGAAAAAAAAAGAATACATTTTGGGGGTCCCCATACTTAGAACTGACACTCAAATATTTTTTTTCATCAAACCTATACGTCAAATCTATTTATATCTATGGATATTTCTTCAAAAATGAAATTAGGGTTTATAATAACATTTTTTTCTAAACTGAATAATTTGCGCGAGAGACACTTCCAAAGTGGTAAAATGTGTGTCCACCCTGTAACTTCTAAAATAAGAGAATGATAAAACTAAAAAAAAATATATGATTTACATTACCATGCGGCCATGCAAACCGCCAACGAAAATTGGTTTCAACGAGATCTAGTAAGTAGTTTATTTAGTACGACATAAATCAAAAAAAATACACTATTATTAAAACATCGATCAAAGTTACAACGAACTAGGTACAAGAACTTTTATATTATGTTACTTGCTGCTACGGTACCCTTCAAGGGCGAGTCCGACTCGCACTTGGCGGGTTTTTTTTTTGTTTTCGTTAACTTAGACGTTTGGTTTTTTCACAGCATCATGGAACCGCAGACCTTTGAGTATATGGCTTTAATTTCAACTCTATAAATCCATGCGTTCCCGAAATAAAGGGAGACAGATAAACAGTCGGCAACATTATGATCCTATAATATAAAAGTTCCGTTTTTTACTTTTGAGGTACGGAACCCTGCCTACTGGGGCCAGGGTTATCCGAAAGGGAGCTCGAGCCCCGTTATGAAGGCTAGAAGGAACGGGGTGGGTCTTTTAGTCAGTAAGAGTCTGACACTATCTCCCGCTCCACCCAGGAGCGGAACCCTAAACATTACAGCAAATCTTTTGGGATTGCTGTAATCGCATGTCTGTTTATTGTTTCACCATTTCATATCAATAGATCACGCCAGATCGCTTTGAAGGGGGCCACATACTCGTATGTGTAAAATTCACACTATTATAGTGACACCCTTATTTCACCAATTATGTTCATATTCAACGATTTAATTTTTTTAAATCGTTCCATTTGTTTTTGAGCTTATTCGTTACAAACAACAGAATAAAAAAAAACTGATTTTTTCCTCATTATAGTTACAGAAGAATCAGATATAACATTTATCATAAATTGTATTTTGAATTACTTTTGTAATATACACTTTATGTTATGAAATAATCGAAAAACAGTAGTATTTTAATGAGTTTAGTTTGTATAACCTGTTGTTGTTTTTGTTGTATTGTTTCTTTTTCTACACTTACCTAGGTACATACAAATGATAAAGTCTGAGATTTACACGAAACATAAATAATAATAGAATTTCTAGACTTGTAGGCAAAATACCACTGAATAGGCACGCCTCTCTGCGTCACTGCGTTATCTTTGAGCGGTAGCGCGCTCGGTACGGAAAGTCAGTGTGTGCAGGTCTCGTGCGTATGTGTGAGTTCGACGCTCAAGGTCGATCTTGCGCACTATGCACCTTAACAATCTCGTCTGTCCGTGTTATTTAAGCGCATAGATGAATGCGCACTCAAACTTCACTCTTATGTTACTACTCACCAAAACTCAACATTTCAACAAATCAATTCACCCAATAACACATTTATGCAAACAAATCGATTGCGTAAGTCAGGAATCTTGTTTTTTACATAATTATTAACGTACATAAATTAATCTTGCCGCTGTTATTGTTACCCATCGATCAGCCATCTTTTTAGGGTTCCGTAGTCAACTAGGAACCCTTATAGTTTCGCCATGTCTGTCTGTCCGTCTGTCTGTCCGTCTGTCCGTCCTCGCTTAATCACTGTGACCGTTAGCACTAGAAAGCTGAAATTTGGTACCAATATGTATATCAATCACGCCGACAAAGTGGTAAAATAAAAACTGGAAAAAAATGTTTTATTAAGATAGCCCCCCTATATGTAAAGTGGGAAATGATTTTTTTTTAAATTTCAACCCTAACGTGTGATATATCGTTGGATAGGTATTTAAAAATGAATAGGGGTTTATTACAATCATTTTTTGATAATGTCAATAATTTCGGAAATAATAGCTCCAAAAGTAAAAAACACCCCCCCTAACTTTTAAACCATAAGTTTAGAAAATATGAAAAAAATCTGAAAAGTAGAATTTTATATGGACTTTCTAGGAAAATTATTTTGAACTTGATAGAAAGAACAGTTTTTGTACAAAAAAAACAAAAAGATTCTACAAAATAATTTCTGGACTAAGTTTGTAGTATAATCGTATATGCAAGCATTTTTTTAAACTCATAAGTGGGTACACTTATTGTGACGGATTGGAAACTACGGAACCCTACACTGAGCGTGGCCCGACACGCTCTTGGCCGGTTTTTTTACTACGGAGCGGACCATAGAGGAAAATAACTATGGTTTCAAAATGTGACTATGTGACTGCGCATTGACAATTCTAGTTTAAATTATATTTTAATAATCGACTAGTTCAGTGTTTGCCAATTTGTGTTTTGTTGTTTTTAATGGTTTTTTGTTATTTATGTTTTTATTTTGTTTATTCTGTGATTGGAAGTATGATATAACATGTAATCAGCGCTGTGGCTCCGTCTTACACGAGCCACAGCATTTTGCTGAGCACTGGCCGTTTTGCGCGGATGTAACGTATGTCCTACTTACGTGCTACTTTAAGTCGATACTGTTATTTGTTTTATTTTAAGGTATGCGCGATGTCTGACGCAAATTAACTCTTTTTCTTTTTTTCTTCTGCTGCAATCGCAAAACAGTCAAGGTCTACGGTGCGTAGTGCACGTGCGCCTCAAAAAAATTAAAAGGGCCCAGCAGGGCCGATGCCTGCTAGGGCTTTAAGAGCATTTGAGAGAGAAAAAGCAACTCTGAAACGCAAAGGGCAACATATGGAGTACAGGTGAGTTTTAGTAAAATTCTGGCGCGCCCGTTTGCTCCACCCTAGAGCGCGAGAAGTGAATTGATGATTTCCCTCCTCAGAAATGTATCTTACCGTTACCACAGAAGAAGTTATAGTAAAAAGTAGGTACAGTTTCGCTCTTCGAAAGAAAACGTGCTAATATAAACCTATTAACAACATGAATAATGTTCATAATACATTGCACGGCTCGGACACGGTAATAATATCATACAGTTTTGTAACTCGGCCGCATCTTTGAAACAAATCTCAACCTTAACAAACCGTTTCGAGAAAGTATGAGAAAAGACAGGAAGTCTAAAAAATTTAAAAAATAGAAGACACAATCAAAAGAACAGGCGGAACAAAGAAAGCTTTTAAGGAGTTAAGGAGTTTAGGTTTTAGACTTAATAGTACCAAATCTATTCAAGTGACAAAACGGTAAGAAATCCAGAAATTAGCTACAGAATATTATCTACAGAACTCTCTACTCTAATATGGGTCATTTCACGCAGGCTCAATTTTTTGCTAATTTCGGTGGTATTTTTTATTTGTAGGTTTTCAGATGAAAAAATAAACTTGTCTTATTCTAGAACATATTAGTATTCTAGATATTTTTGTAGGAAACAAATAACTATTGTAGTTTTGAAAATATGACGGTCACTGAAATTGCCTACCCACCGAAATTGAGAATTTTACACCGAAATTGCAAATCTTGCAATGAAATTGCAATATCACACCAAAATGGATTTATTTTATTGCATCATGATTCATGAAAGTTATTAAACAAACGACAACATTGCACGAGATCTGTCTATTGGGCTCTGCTCACGAAACTGAAGACCGACGATAGCAGAGTCATATCCGCCAAATCGGAGCCTCTGGGAGAGATCTAGGCATTTTATGGACAGTTATACACGTCAATCTCCAAACCCGCTGCAAATCTATCAAACGACCCAAGAGCTAGATTGACCCGACGTCATACCGAAGATATCTCTGACGTTGAACCTTTACGAGATCAGGATAGCTACTTCAGACAGCTGAAAAACAATAAGGTGTCGAGCGAGGACAGAATTACCAGAAAACCGGTCCTAAAGGCCATTCAGAAGTTGTTCGAATCCATTATAATCGAGGCAAAAACGCCCGAGGCATGGAGCAAAGGTGTGGTGCTCTTCTTTAAGAAGGCCGACAATACTCTGCTTAAGATCTACAGGTCCATCTCACTTCTGAGCCATGTCTACAAGTTGTTTTCGAAAGTCATCTCGAATTGTCTCGCGCACATTTTCAACGACTTCCAGCCTCCTGAACAAGCCGAACTTGGAAAAGGTTTCAGCATCGTGGACCACATAAATGCACTGTGACAGGTTATACAGAAGACTGAGGAGTATAATCAGCCTCTCTGCTTAGCGTTTTTAGACTACGAGAAAGTCTTTGATTCGATCGAGACTTGGGCTGAACTACAGCCTTTCCAACGGTGCCAGATTGACTATCAGTAAACTTGACGACATCCTCCATTGCGGCCGTCAACAGTTTCGGAGAAATGACGTCTCCCTGCCTCACCCCGTTTCGAGGTCTAACATGATGTCTGACACCATGTTAGTGCGACTACAAAACCAGAACTCGAAACCTGTCCTCTTGCAGCGGGGTGTGAGATAGGGAGACGTTATTTCTCCGAAACTGTTCACGGCCGCCTACATTGCGGCCGTGAACTTGTCTTGAAGGTTCTGGAATGGAAAGGGCTAGGCATTCTTATCAAAGGCGAGTACATCACTCGCCTTCGGTTTACTGACGACATAGTAGTCATGGCTGAGACTACGGAGGAACTCAGTGGTGATCTCAGTAGAGCTTCCGAAAAAGTGGGACTTAAAATTAACATGGACAAAACCAAAGTCATGGTAAAAACAGCCATGTAGCACCCACTCCTATCAAGATCGGAGACTCTATACTCGAAGTTGTGGACGACTACGTTTACCTGGGACAGACGGTCCAGTTGGATAAGTCTAACTTCGAGAAAGAGATCAATCGACGAATCCGACTCAGCTAGGCAGCGTTCGGAAAACTGCGCGGTATCTTTTCGTCCAACATACCACAGTGTCTCAAGACGAAAGCCTATGATCAGTGCGTGTTGCCAGTGATCGCCGAAACGTGATCGCTTACAATGGGCCTCATCAGAAGACTTAAAGTCACCCAAAGAGTATTGGAAAGGGCTATGCTCGGAGTTTCCTTGCGTGATCACATTAAAAATGAAGATATTCTCATGAGATTCAAGGTTACCGACATAGCTCGAGGAATCGCCAAACTTAAGTGGCAATGGGCAGAGCACATTGCACGCAGAACAGATGGTCGATGGGGACGAAAGGTTCTGGAGTGGCGACCACGCACCGGAAGACGCAGCGTTGGAAAGCCTCCAACAAGGTGGACCGATGACCTAGTCAGGGTCGCGGGAATCCGATGGATGCGTGACGCACAGGACAGGTCTTTGTGGCCACGCTTGGGGGATGCCTATGTCCAACAGAGGACGTCTTTTGGCTGATATGACGATGATGACTACCTACTTTTAGTACTAAAGTTTGTCGGATTGATTTTGTAACCAATTGGTAAGATATTTACCCAGAGATTACACATGAACCAGGTTCATATGTTCTAAATTTCTAATATTACTATCGGTGGCAATAAAGTTACCACCGAAACCACCGATATTGAAATTATAAGAAAAAATTAAATAAAAACAAAACTACTTTTGCTTCCGTCACTTGTGTTGTATGATTGCTAAGGGTACCCAATAACAGATAATATTCTAGAAAACCGTGACGTAAAAAACAACATTCATTATTTATTTATTTATTTTACAATTTATGTACACAAATATACTGAGGAGGATAACATTATTAGAAAACTTTGTACAAAGGTACTGCTTATTTCAAATAGAAATTTCTTCCAGCAGACCTGCGAAAGGAGAAATTACAAGAGATGTAGACAGTAGTGTGCAGAAATGAGTAAAGAAGAGTTAGTGAAATCTTAAATTAAACCAATAAATACTTATATAACTAAATATATCTTATACTAAAAATAAATACATAATATGTATATATATATATGATTATCACGCAAGAGAGGAAAGATAGTGCTGTTTTACTTTAGTCTTAAAGAGTGAGATCGTTTTCAAATCACGAATGCTAGGCGGAAGTGAGTTCCACAACCTTACTGCGTGGACAGAGAAAGAGTAGGAATAGTAGCTGGATCATTCGTACAGTAACCCATCGAAATTGCATAAGTTCGTATTCCCTCTCAGAAAAAAAAAGTACTTATGTAATGGTGTGAAAACTCGGCAGGATGCGATATGTCACTACTACGAGAACGCAAGAGCACGTCTTGGCCTGCGTGTGCGTAAGGAAATAGTTCGTTAAAATAGACTTGTTTACGTTATAGATCGATTTCAACAAAATACACCGAAATTGCACTTTTGGCGTGGACGTTTCTTATCACATGTCTGCATGATAGCAAAAGTATCGGAAGTGATAAATATAATTACTTTATGTATTGGCCAGTATAATAATGTTCAATTGAAGTACTAAAATTGCCATCACAACTATTTAAAGAGGTAAATGCGCTTAAAAATTAATCACGGACATACCACCGTTATTGAGAAAAAGACATTTTTTTTTTTAATTTATATCTAAGAGAAATATATTTATACTAGTGCCTTCATATGAGCTAGTTTTCTTATTACACGAAAAAAATAGAATGGTCACAGATAAATGTTTTACATAGTGATTTCACGCGTAGAACCTCTAAAAATGCTGTTGGTGAAAACACCCATATAGATAAAGACTTTGAATTAAAAACCAGTGAGAAACCACCTTATACATATATGTGATGAAGTACCGCAAATACTTACAGCAGAAGTACAAAATACCAAACGAGCTGGTAAGGGGCATGGTGGGACAACTGACTCCAATTCTAAGCAAGATATATAATGGCATACTCAAAACAGGCGCCATACCAAGTCAATGGGGAGAGTCCCACATCATTTTCCTGCATAGGGCATTAGGGCCTAGAGAAGTCATCAATTACTATAGACCAATTAGTCTGATTTCATATGTCTACAAGGTGTTTGCTAAAGTAATTCTAGAAAGAATCACAAAAAGGCTTCAGAAAAAACTATAGCACCATTGACCAAATTCTCACAATGAAACAAATACTGGAAAAAGCAATGAATACCAGAAATCTATTTACATAGCTTTTATTGATTATTCCAAAGCGTTGATAGCCTAAACCATAATTGCATTTAGCCATATTTGCATTTTGCACCTTAAAAGAGTAAGGAGTGGACAATGTCTACATAGAAATACTCAAGAACGTCTACAGTATAAACAAGAGCCGCATAAAACTGAAATCGAAAGTGGGACCTTTTCCCATTAACAAAGGTGTTAGACAAGGTAATCCTCTGTCCTCCAAACTATTCACAGCTGTGCTGGAAAATATTTTCAGAAGGCTTAACTGGGATGAATATGGCCTCAATATCAGAGGCAACCTCTTGAACCATCTGAGGTTTGCTGATCACCTCATTTTGCTGGAAGTAGACCCAGACAAACAACAAACAATTGTACAAACGCTAGCAAACCTCACTAAAAATCACTTTTAGCGATAAGACCGCCCATTGTGACACCCTATTAATTTTAAGTTTCATAAGTCATTGTTTTATTTTTGGTGTACAATAAAGAATTTATCTATCTAACGAAAGTAAGGAAGTAGGTCCAAAAATGAACGACATTAAGACAAAACTGATGACTAACTCTGAAGGAGTTGCCATAAAATTGGATGGAAAAACATTTCAATATGTGCCAGAGTATGTATCATCATCATCAGCCTTTTTAATGTTCCCACTGTTGGGACTCGGGCCTCCTCACTAGGAGAGAGAATGGGCTGTAAGCCACCACGCAGGCCCGGTGCGTGTTGGTGAATATCACATGTCTTCGAATTTTTGGTTCTAGGACATGCCGGTTTCCTTACGATGTTTTCCTTCACCGTTATGAAATAAATTACACAAAGTAATGCGCCTAGTTGGGTTCGAAGCCGCGACCTACAAATCATAAGTCAGGGCCGTTACCACTCGACCACCACTGCTTATGTGGAGAGTAGACAAGAGTATGTATTCTTGGGCCCTAAAGAGCAAACGACTAAGGAAATTAACAAAAGAATAGCCTGTGATTGGAAACCATACTGGTCTCTGAAAGAAATAATGAATAGTAAAGAGCTGAACATTGCTATCAAGAAAAAAACGTTTAACACCTGCATACTTCTTTGCAATATATATGGCTATGAGACATGGTCTCTCAACCAAGACCATCGCGAGAAACTTGCAAAATGCCAACGAGCGATGGAGAGAAGTACGTTAGGAATAAAACTCAGGGATAGAATTAGTAATGTGGAAATAAGGAAAAGAACTAAAGATTCAGACATCCTGACCAGAATTGACCATCTAAAATGGGGCTGGATGGGTCACATGATTCGCTGCACGGCTAACAAATGGAGCAAGCAAGTGACCCTGTGGTACGCAAGAGATCGTCAGAAAACAGGATCGCCCAACAAGACGATGGGAAGACGATATCCACCTGACCTTGGGTCCATATTAGACAAGGGTGACAATGGATTGAGTTCAGTGGAGGCAGTTAGAGGAGGCCTATGCTAAAAGGCACACCAAACGGAGGGGCATTCTATTACAGCCACACAAAGAATATTGTATCCTAAAGTTAAGAAATAAAAGGCTATTTTATTATTACTATTTATTACATTATCGGAGTCTCTCTCTAGTGCTGCTATCTTTGATAATAAAATAGTGTTCCAAGCTTGACTTGTATTAGGTTACGATGCGGCTGTCATGGCCTTTCTCTGACCAAAAGCCAACATTAAAAATTATAGAAATTGAAAAGAAAAAGTTTTTAAGCGATTCAATTATATAGCATCAGACTTAGAAGTCAGAATAGCTTTCTCCGCTGCACACAGGCCATTCGGAACCGACCATCCACAGTGGGATGTATATTGTTGGAGGAACGCCACTTACCACCGCCCGACTTCGTTCAACCCCTGGAACATCTGCCACCCGGAAGCGATCTGCTGTGGCCTATGTGGAAAGCTATCAATAGGTTGCGCACCCAAGTAGGCCGTTGCAAACATATCCTGGCAAAACAAGGTATTATGGACCCCTCCGATACCTAGTGCGAGTGCGGTGCTCCTAACTAGATAAAAGCACACTTATTAGAGTGTCCAAAGTGTCCTAAGATCGTACTTTGGAGAATCTAAAAGACGCCACTGATGGCGCTATAAACGTGGCAACATACTGGGCCCAAACTTTGAGAAAAAGAAAACTGTCGAGTCGAGAAGAAGAAGAAGAAAAAAACTATGGCATTGAAATAATTTTGCGACCCATATTGAATAGAATGATTTAGGCTCAGATTATTAACCGACTTCAAAAAAAAGGAGGTTATAGGTATGTTTTTATGTTTGTGTTCGTATATCTCCGGAACTACAAGTCCGATGACTCCGATTTAAGTAATTCTTTTTTTGTTGTACTAGGTATTGTTCAACTTAGGGAACACTGTAAGTTTCATCAAAATCGGTTTAGTAGTTTTTGAGATTGAGAATTTTAACCGCCCTTTTTTATGTATGTTCGCCGATTTCTCGGTAATTTGTGGACCGATTTTGAAAATTCTTTTTTTGTTAGAAAGGTTATGCTTTCAAATTAGTCCTATTGAAATATTGTTACGATCTGATCATGAACTTTGAAGATATGGAACAGAACTCCTCATAGGATCACAGCAGAAGTAAAATTGCTTTGTTTATTACGTGTAGTCAGTGACTGGCTGAAGAGAAATGGGGAGGGGATGTATCGGACTGATCTGATGATGAAGCCAGATGGTAAATTAATGTAATCTAGCCGTGTTTGGGATTATCAGAATCGTTATGAGATGCTCTCTGGCTATAAGGTGTTTCCCAACAAACATTTTGGCGCTAAGAGCAACCTTTTTTTAGCTCCCATATGATTATAAATTATATATAAGAGCTCCGATTGTAACATTCGATTCTACTGTGGTGTTAAGGATAAATAATTAAACCTTCAAGAGGAATAACAGTTAAAAATAAAAAATATGCAACTTAAGGCGGTAGCATAGAGTTGGTGGGAGCCATTGCTATAGCTCATTCTTATAACTTTAAGAAGCTTCAAACACTAAAAGCAATTGTAAAGTGTTTTCTAACTCCTACTAACGACTGATGTCTTTAATCAGAGTTAGTTAGATTCTTTATAACACTTAGGGACTACTGTAACAGCTTAAAGAAGCGTAAAACACTTTAAGTAATTGTAAGGTGTCAACTAACACTTACTATTAGCTAATGTTCTTAAATAGAGCCAGTGAAATACTTAGTACCACTTAACGAGATCTATCGAAGCATAAGTGCTGACAAAAAAGCTATTAGTGTCATACAAGTGTTGATTACAAATTCTGTAGAGCTAGATGCCGCAAGAGTCAGAAATCACCTTTAAACAATTATTGATTATATAAAAGGATTACTAGGTCAACCTTTTTTTTTTTTTTTTTTTTTTTTTTATTTTTTTTTTTTTTATGGTGGGAAAAAATCATGCATTGACATCCCCCGCTCTTGGGCGGAGCGGGAGATAGTGTCAGACTCTTACTGACTAAAAGACCCACCCCGTTCCTTCTAGCCTTCATACCGGGGCTCGAGCGCCCTTTCGGATAACCCTGGCCCCAGTAGGCTTCGACCCGGCTGGGTCCCTGCTGCTGCTGACAACTCCTTGAGGCGCGCGGGAACAGTGCGCGCCGTCGACGACTTGGGCTTGGTCCGGACAGTTACCGGACGGCCGGACAGTGAGCTACCCATTGCTCACTGTCCGCAAGCCCGCGTCTTTGTTGGCCGGAAATCGGGATCAGAATCCCGGCGACAGCGGCGGCGATAACGCCGTTGCCTGATGCGTTCGGCCTCCTCCTTTGCGAGCATTACTGCTTCGCAGAAGTCGGCGACCGCCTGCCACTCCTCCTCGCTCCGGACCATGGCGTCAACCAAGGCCCGGCGCGAGAGGTCTCCGCCGCCAATCGCCCCCACGAGGGCACGGCGATGCTCCGCCCAAGCAGGGCACACCTCGACTGTGTGCTCCACCGTGTCCTCCGGGCGTTCCGCACAGTGACGACACCCGGGCGTCACCTCCGCATGAATCCCGTGCAGGAAACTCCCGAACGAACCATGTCCGGTGAGTACCTGCGTCATGCGGAAAGTAAGGACGCCGTGAGGTCTTTCCAGCCACTACTAGGTCAACCTTGGGTACTACAATGGTTTTTAAAAATACTTTTTTATATAGCGGTAAACAATACGTGCATAGATTATTACATTAGATATTCTTTTTTTTTTTTTTTATTCTTTATTTATTTAGGGACAAGATTATATTCTTGTATTCTCTTGATTATTTACTTTACGTTGAGTTATAGAATTTTATATCACCTTAATATAGAACATAGAACCATTATGTAAACTCAACCTAAATTAATTTTCAATTTTTCGATTTACGAAAAATATGGCACAAAACGCCCCACGCTTTTTTCACAATGATATTAATATTTTTCGTTCATTATTATTAATTTCTACCTATATTGAAAATTATTTTACACTTTTTAGTTTGATATGCTATGAAAGCGTGTTTTTTAGTTTTTTAAACTATATTTTTATTTTTCACTAAAAAAAAAAAAAAAAAAAAAAAACGAATTATTGTATTGTCATCATGTTGTCTTTGATGGGTGTGCAAAGTTTGAAGAAAATCTGATCGCCCAAAGCAGGTCAAAATCGAGCTCAAAGGCGTTGGTTACAAACATACAGGTGAAGCTAATATAAGCGTGTTAAAAATGTTGTCTTCTCACTTTTAGAACCATATTGTAGAACTGCAAGGGACATAGAAGTGCTAACAATCGGTCTTTAAGCACTGTGCCGGGAATAACAGAGTTATTAGGATCCTTAAGCAATTTAGAATTGACGCCATTCAATAAATAGTTAACCTATAACATTTTAAAAGGAAAACACTTTTTCTAATCAATATTACCGCACTTATTTACTGTATTATTGTCAGATTTTCATTAATATACTATTTGAAAGTATTAAGAACTATTATTCAACATAATTGATATGAAAAAAATAGTGAGGTAGTAATTTTTTTCTACATTTTATCATTAAAAGCAGTTTAATTTTGAGGCGCTTCAAAATTAAGATGAAAACATATATAAATTGTTACGAAAAACTTACCATCGCAGTAACTTTTAATAATTATAACACACAAAATCTAAAAAAAAAATATTAACTTACCTATTTTATTAAATATATAGTTATTTCAAACACTAGAAGACTCTTTATACCACTAAATCGGAAGGAAATGAATTTGTGACTATGCGTATTGCTAAATATTTTAACACTATTGACAGTAACAAAAGCTTAAAAATTCTGAAAAGTGGTGAAAAGGTTGGCGCTTTAGGTAATATTCATTGCTACTAAATACCTACAATATATTCTCAGGGTATATATTGTATCGAAGAAGCACTAATATGGTACTAAAAAAGTTATTAGAGTGGATTTTACAACTATATTACTTCCTTAGCTTGCAGGAGTAACCTGCGTATAGCTTACAATACACTTAAAAAGTAAGTAAACACTGCTTCAATAGCACTACTCTAGCTCTTCATTGTCACTCATTTATCTCTACTCTATAACAATTAAGTCACTTTAAGCTCTAAAATCGTGGGCCCAAATCAGGGTTATAAGACAGTTAAAACGCGCTATATCACCAAATAATAGTGCCTGTATAAGACCCTAGGTTATAAAAAATCTCTTAAACAGCTCACGTAGCACTAATTCTTAACACCAAAATGTTAGTGGGGTTTTAAGTTTGGTTGAGAGGTACTTTTTAGTGGTGGTACCATAACTAAAAAGTGTAAATTAAAAAAATTGCAGTTCCAATTTACACCGATTATTTTATTTACCTATAATTTCTTAATAATTTGATTTTGTTTTTAATTTAATTTTCGTAATTAGTAAACTAAATCCACAAATGTTTTTCTATAACTATTTTATTGAGTATTCTAGCCACTGGTTTGTATTTTTTGGTTATTAATTCTATTAGGACTTTAGAAGTTCTCAAGCTTCGAAATTGAAAAAAAATTACATAATTATGTGAACATAGTATAAAAGCGTGCTCTTAATTGAAATAAAATCCTATCTAACTATTTAGACAAGAATATTTCCTAACGTTATTGGTAAATCACATTCATGTTTATTCTAACTAATATTATAAATGTGAAAGTGTGGATGTTTGGGTGTTTGTTACTTAATCACGCAAAAACAGCTGAATGGATTTGGATGAAATTTGGCATGCGTATAGCCTTTAACATGAAAAAGAACATAGGCTACTTTTTATCCCGGAAAAACATCTTATTCCTACGGGAAAACACGTTTAGAGTGCGATAACCGAAGTACACGCGGACGAAGTCGCGGGCGGACAGCTAGTATACAATAAATCATTCATGGATATAAACGGGTTTTAAAATCATGGTTTTGAGCCAAATACCACGTAATTTGTAGTGAACGCTCTTAATAAAGTTGTAATGTGGTCGACAATTAAACAAAAAGAGTAATACTAGGTATCGTTCACGACTCTGGCACTCACCCCAGGAGAAAGAACGCGCCGAACTCACGAGTAACACCAACAACGCTAACACACACGTGCCATACATCTTGTGGTACTATTACATGTAACGCTCGATGAATACGAAAGAAGAGTGATGGAGTTGTGTTAAACGTAGCTATACATATAGGTGGCTGGCATTTACCTGTTTGTTAGAACTCTTCTGGTAAAGGGGACCCGTATGGTTTAATCATGATTACAAGAGGTAAAAAGCTGCCAAGTGCGAGTCGGGAAGGGTTCCGTAGCAGCAAGTAACATAATATAAAAGTTCTTGTAGTTCATTGTAACTTTGATCTATGTTTTATTATAATTATTGTTTTTTTTTAAGCTATTGCATAGCTTCTATCGCGGGCCTTGAGCGTGGAGACCGAATCCAGAAATTCCGTAACGAAAATAACGTAACACAATAACGTAAAAAAAAAAACAAAGGAAAAAAAATACTGCATAAATAAAATAAATAAATAATTATAATTGCATAAGTTGATAAAAATGCTATGCAATAGCTTTACCGCGGCAGTCCCCGAGTGCCACACGTCTTTTTTAATGATAGGCTTGCGTTTGACCATCATCTCACCTGGGCCTCAAGTCTGCTATTACAATAGTGTCAGAATGGTCTATCATTGATGTCATAATTGTCGATTTTGACAAGTTTGGTAATCTACTAATATAATGGCGTCATTATGACTTTCCAATGGTCAACCACTGACACTCCATTGAAAAAAGTGGCATAGAATGGTAATCTCGTACATATTGACAAATTAATATTTGACGTTTGCGGTAATCTGCTAAAACTTTGACAGTTTATTTGATCAGTGTTTTACCATTAGAACGTTATTGTGCAGTTATTGGTTTTAATATGCTCAAGATTATCATTCTACCACAATTCTATTACAAGACCATTGACCGATCAATGATCGATCATTATGAATTAGCAGATTACAAACTTTTAGCAAAATGACAATGGGATCGTGTTGGAATGACGAATTTATAAAAATAGCAGACTTGGGGCCCAGATGGTAAACGATGATGTGGTCGACGATGAAGCACGCTTGCCTAAAAGTCCTTTTCATTTTCATACGAGTGAACGGGAGGAGAGGAGAAGGAAGTGAAATGAGGTTCCACGCAGCTAACGTAGTAATGAAAGTAATGTAATTACATACATTTTTTTTTTTAGTTTTATCATTCTTTTATTTTATAAATTACTGGGACACACACATTTTACCATTAAAAAAAAATGATTAGAAACCTCAATATCATTTTTGAAGACCCCACATACCCACACGTATGGGTTTTGAGTATGATTGAAAAAAAAAATGTATTTTTCTATTTTTATGTGAAAATCTTAATGCGGTTCACAGAATACTTCAACAGCACAGTTCTTATAGTTTCGGAAAAAAGCGGCTGTGACATACGAACGGACTGACAAACAGACATAATGAATCCTTATGGGTTTCGTTTTGTTGTCATTTGACTTCAGAACCCTAAAAATGGTCATTTGTTAATTAATTTAAATATGAGAGAATCATTAATTAGTGAAAAATATAGCAAAAGGTAAATTATTTTCAATATTTATTGTGGATTAACCCGTTGATTAGAAAAGGAAAACGAACGACGAGGACTTGCTAATTAGCAATGATGTTAAATATAAAATAATATTGTGCATAAAATAAACTGGGCCGCAAAAATAAACGTGTCGCACAAGAAAACTGCGATAATATCTAAGTTATGGATTGCTCGTATACATATTATGTTATAAACATAATTATTAGTAAAGCTTATTGTAAATCTCAGAAGATGATTAATGTACGCAAACATTACCCAAATTATAAAAAAATAACAAATTTCTAAAAAAGGATAAGAATCTATTTATTCTTTTACTCCAAACTTTGTCTTGGATCAATCACAGTTTTCAGTGGGACGTTATGTCGCTAACACCTGAATAATAAACACGAATTTTTACCATAGTCCAAGATAGACGTCACTGCTAGAACAGTAGGAATATCTTTATCTTCGATCCAAGGAGTACTCCAGTGATTTCAGGAGACCGTCGACCGGCATAAACATAAAAGACCAGGAAATGGCCATCATGTCTTTCATTTCATAATTATATATTTTTAAATTATTGTGAAAACGTGTATCATTAATAACATTTTTTTTATTATTAATAGATTCGTGCTTGACTACCATCTCACCTGATAGAAAGCGACCACGCGGTCGACCTATGGCAACCTATTCGCTGTTGACTTAAATATCCCCAGGTTGTGGAGATCAGGAAACACAAAGTCCGACAGGGAATGTCACTCCTTAGCTGTACGCACATTAAAGTTTTTGACAGAAGTTATGAACAGACTTAGGTAAGGTCACTATAACAACATGACAGAATATTCATCAAGTTATTAATGACCAAAAAATATATTCATTTTTGTGATCAAGGATAATATTATCAGAATAAGGAGAAGAACATAAATACTTATTAACCTAACTTTCATTTATGTAGAGTATCAGTAACTATGTCGGTTCTATTTACATTCCTTTTGTTTTCAATATAATAGAATAAAATGTTTTTATTTGAGAACTAGCTTTTGCCCGCGGCTTCGCTCGCGTTAAATTCGGGGTAACACGGTTCCCCTTTCTGGGGGGGTTAGTGAACTCCCCTTAGTGAACTCCACTGCGGGTGACGTAACCTACGACAAACTTATTATTTGCAGTTGGTACAGTAATCGGGTCTAGGGATCGAACCGCAAAATTAAGTTTGTTTTTTATTGTATATACTTTTCCAGGATAAAAAGTACCCAGTGGGGTGCCCAGGATATTAAAGAATAATTATACCAAGTTTCATCTTAATCGAACCAGTAGTTTTTGCGTGATGCCTGAACAAACAGACAGACAGACAGACAAAATTTTTTTTAATCACATTTTTGGGTTTGGTGTCGGTCTATTAACACCCCCTGATATTTATTTTTTTGATATTTTCAATGTACAGAATTTTAACTTCTACAGATTTATTATAAGTATAAAAGATGTACGTGCAGGTACATAAAATAAGTTGTTACAATGTAAAAACTTTTTACAAAAAAAAATTCAACCGACTTCAATGTAAAAAAATACTGAAAAGAAAAAAAATAACTATAAAACAATTTCGGAAGTCGGTGTTAAATAACGAAGTTATAGTTATTTTTTTACTTTTCATTGTTTTTTTACATTGAAGTCAGTTGATTTTTTTTTTTTTGTAAAAAGTTTTTTTTATTTTTCACTTTTTACTTATGGTACCACCACTAAAAAGTACGTCTTAGCCAAACTTAATACCTTTAATAGCATCTCATAGGGATTCTAATAATCCCAAACACGGTTACGTTACATTAATTTACCTTACGGCTTAATCACCCGATCGTTTTGATACATCCTCCCCCCCTTTTCTTTCAGTCAATCATCGCCTACATAAAAAACATACATAAAAAAATAACAATAGAACCTTCTCCTTTTCGAAGTCGGTTAAAAATTGGATCCATGTACATTCTTCCTTAATTCATAAAACTCTAAGCAAATGCGTTCGCGTTGTAATTTTTTTTCTATTGTGTCTCTGATTGACGGTATATAGCAAGCAAATGTAATACGAACTAGAGGAGATGGAAGATTTTACAAAAAGCTATCATTTAGAAAATCGTAGACAAAATAATAATATAAATCGATGAGTAATTCTGTGAAATGTTTTTAAAATTTTTGCAACGGTAATTTTTTATTAATGTACGTTGTATTCTATGAACAAGCTCATTGTAACGCAAGATCGGCTCACTATGACATGTTTCCAACGGTTATCTGTCAGTGTTCCAAAACCCTATCCCTAATCTATTCTGAATCCTCCAAACTCCAATTTTCTTTTTGCTAAGAGGCCGGTAATGAATGAACAATTACTATTTTACTGAATGTTCCAACTTCATAGCCCCCTCCACTAGCATTCTTTACATAAGATCGTAATTAAAACCAGTCATCTTAGGTCAGAACTCTCAAATAAACGAGCTCATTTTTAATCAAGACCTGCTCTATCCCAATCTGAGTAGGTAATTTAATTTTGAACTCATTCTTACATGTTAACAAAACTATTTTTTTCATCTTTACACTACACTCGAACACTTTTTAGTCAGTTTGGATGAAACCTGTCCAATTAGTCTGTCCATCTCCTTCGTGGCTTGTCGTGACTCCGTCCAGTTGTCTTAGTAGGTGTGTTTGTGTTCTGTGCTAGTAAGGCTTATAATAAAAGAATTAAATAAAAATTATAAAATTTAGTAAAAGCTAACGAGAAACAATACAATAGTATAAAAAAGGAATGGAAATGATTTTGAAGTAATGTAGAAATACTTGTGAGTATAAAGAATACTACAATATTTCGTAATATTAGCAAGTGACGTGGAATGTTACTGACCCCTGTAGTGTCGTGACACGTTTTGGTGGTTCGTGTCGGTGTTTCTCAGTAGTGTCTGTTTGTTATATAACACCAACTTCCAAAATTAAAGTTAATTTGATCGTTTCAGTGTATTTTTTTAATGATGTAGGTTATTTTTTATGATTGTAAAAAGTTTTTTATTTCACAGTTTTTAGTTGCGATACACTTGTTGCCAGAGTACCTTTTTCTCATGACAATTCCAATCAACCCAAGCCATGTTAGGATACATTCTTTTATTATGAAGTCCCCGTGTCCACCTTCTACTTTCCAGCTCAATCATCAGATAAGTTTGATAGCACTTTATAGCAAAAGTGCATCTCATGATAATTCTAATAAGCCCAAACACGGCTACGGATACATTGATTAATTACGAAGTTCCGGTTGCCTATCTTCCGACTCCATTATCATCATCAGATCACTTCGATGATACCATTTTCAACATTATTCAGAACTATTCATTTATTTGTTTTGTCATAGGCTATATTCATTGTGATACCTGTTTGAGTATGAAGTTCTGTTGGCCATTTCTGGTCTTCTTCACCAGTTCCACTTCATCAAGTGTCACTTTTTGACTGTAAATGCATAGTCTTCAATGAAAATACCAAAATGACTACATAGTTGCCTATAATATTTAAGGAGTTCCCTCGATTCCGCATGGATCTCATCATCAGAACTGTATTTTGAAAACAACGGGAAAAAAAAAATTGCAAATTGGTCCATAAACGACGGAGCTCTGAGGTAACAAACATAAAAAAGTAATATAAAGTATAACCGAATTCAGAACCTCCTCCTTTTTTTGGAAGTCGGTTAAAAACTAAGAATAAGAGACGAGTGATATGAGGTATGCGTGCGATATATCAAAAAATCACTGTCTTTTTCTCTTTATAACCAATTTGCACAATCCAGATTTATATGTAAATACATTACACATTGAAATATGCAATTAATAACATGTTTCACTGCATTTACTACATTATGCGGGTTTTTTTTTGGTTGGTAAATATCATCCAAATGACATCCTTGCCCTAGGGCGGAGCGGAAGATAGTGTCAGACTCTTGTTGACTACGTTTCTTCTTGTCTTTCATAACGGGACCGAGCTTCCCTTTCTGATAACCCTGGCCCCAGTAAGCTTGATTTTATGATTTCTTTATTAGGCTAGACGCTACTGTAACTAGATACATAAAACGGAAAATCTATTTTAAAGTCTAATATCAAATAAATTCCCGTTTGTACTCAAATCCCAACAAGCACATTTCTACGTCTGATCATAAAGTAAAAAACCGGCCAAGAGCGTGTCGGGCCACGCTCAGTGTAGGGTTCCGTAGTTTCCCGTCCGTCACAATAAGTGTACCACGTATGAGTTTAAAAAAATGCTTGCATATACGATTATACTACAAACTTAGTCCAGAAATTATTTTGTAGAACCCTTTTGTCTTTTTTGTACAAAAACTGTTCTTTCCATCAAGTTTAAAATAATTTTCCTAGAAAGTCCTTATAAAGTTCTACTTTTCAGATTTTTTTCATATTTTCTAAACTTATGGTTCAAAAGGGGGGGACACATTGTTTTTTACTTTTGGAGCGATTATTTCCGAAATTATTGACATTATCAAAAAATGATTTTAGTAAACCCCTATTCATTTTTAAATACCTATCCAACAATATATCACACGTTAGGGTTGAAATTAAAAAAAAAATCACTTCTCACTTTACATATAGGGGGGCTACCCTAATAAAACATTTTTTTCCAATTTTTATTTTACCACTTTGTCGGCGTGATTGATATACATATTGGTACCAAATTTCAGCTTTCTAGTGCTAACGGTCACAGAGATTAAGCGAGGACGGACAGACAGACAGACAGACGGACAGACAGACATGGCGAAACTATAAGGGTTCCTAGTTGACTACGGAACCCTAAAAAGGAGTAATTATATCAGTGTCAACCAAAGATTTTATATAATATCCTGTACTAGAATACATAAAATCTTTGGTGTCAACACAAATAAAAACCTTTGAGTAAATCAGGTATACAACTTTTTGGAATAAACTGTTTAAGGATTGCAGTATTGAGGTGAAATATGCTATGTGGTTGGAATGCGTAGGAACCTCTTTTTAGTAGTACGCGTCCCCCCAAAAAACTAATTCCAAAAACTAGGTCCACGAGTCGATCAAAATCAAATAAAAAATATGACTTGATATTACATGGATCTCACAACTTGTTACGGTAGAGCTGAGCTCAAACTCAGCTCTACCGTAACAAGTTTTTTTACAAGTTATGTATTTGATGGCATTCAGTATTTTGTTGGTATCATATTATTTTTCTTTTTTTTTTGTGATCCTTTCTAAGGGGATCACTACTGGAGTTCTTTTACATATACCTATATAAAAATACCATTTAATTATTATTATTATTTATTATTATATCTAGCCCATACTGTCCCACTGCTGGGCAAAGGCCTCCCTCCACTCCTTCCAATGTTCCCGGTTTTGAGCCACCTCTTTCCAATTCCCAAGGAAGACATCCAAGTCGTCCCGCCATCTCCTTCTTGGTCTGCAGCGGCCCCGTCGTGCGATTTCAGGGCACCAATTTTGCGTTTTACTGGCCCACCGCTCGATAGGCATGCGGCAGACATGTCCAGCCCAGTCCCACTTAAGTTGGACAGCCTTCTGAACTACGTCAACGATTTGCGTTTTGGAGCGCAGTGTAGTGTTTCGAACGCGATCCGTTATTTTAACACCTAGTATGCTGCGCTCCATAGCACGTTGGCAAACCTTAAGTTTGGACCTTTGGATGTTAGTCAAAGACCACAACTAACATTTTGGTGTTAAGAATTAGCGCTAAGTGAGCTGTTTAAGTGATTTTTATAACCTAGGGTTTTATATAGGCACTATTATTTGGTGATATAGCGCGTTTTAACTGTGATATAACCCTGATTTGGGCTCACAATTTTAGAGCTTAAAGTGACTTAATTGTTATAGAGTAGAGATAAATGAGTGACAATAAAGAGCTAGAATAGTGCTATTGAAGCAGTGCTTACTGCTTTAAGTGTATTGCAAGCTATTCGCAGGTTACACCTGCAAGCTAAGGTAGTAATATAATTGTAAAATCCACTCTAATAACTTTTTTAGTACCTACCATATTAGTGCTTTTTCGATACAATATATACCTTGAGAATATATTGTAGGTATTTAGTAGCAATGAATATTACCCAAAGCGCCAACCTTTTCAACACTTTTCATATTTTTTAAGCTTTTGTTACCGTCAATAGTGTTAAAATATTTAGCAACACGCATAGTCACATATTCATCTCCGATTGAGTGGTATAAATTTTTTATTTTATTTTATTTTATTTTTCACATTTTTAGGAAAGCTTACAGACTAATAACAACATAGTGACAATAGTAGGTAATTAAATTGCTAATTACAAGCTTCCACATGTAGGTAGTTATAATAACGAAAAAAAAGAAACCAATGTTGGTCCCACAATGCTGACACAGAGTTGGTTAACTCCCAATAATTTAAAAAAAAAAAAACAATATTAATATGTTTTACGTGCAAATAGGTGCTGGTTATTAAAAAAATGACTTTGCTAAGTGCTTCCTAACTGTGCTCGCTTTCGTGCAAAAGAGGTCAATGCCGGGTTCACATGAAATCTTATTAAAACTGCGACTGGCTCTCAGAAAAAATGCATTACGCCTATAATTAGTGTTTGCACTAGGTACATGCAGAAGTGGTCGTTGTCGCAGTCCCATCTGATTAGTGCGTATAAACAATTTTGATACAAGCTCAGGACAGTCAATTGAACCATTTGCAATATTAATCAAGTAGCAAACATCATTAATATCACGTCTCTGGATAAGCGGTAGAAAATGGTATCTTTTGCATCGGTGAGTGTAGTTATCAGATACTTGTTTTGCTCTAAAAAAATGCTCTAATAAAGAGTCTTCTCGTGTTTGAAATGACTAAACATTTAATAAAATAGGTAAGTTAATATTTTTGTTTTAGATTTTGGGTGTTATAATTATCAAAAGTTACTGCGATGGTAAGTTTTTCTTAACAACTTATATATGTTTTCATCTCAATTTTGAAGCGCCTCAAAATTAAACTGCTTTTGATGATTATAATTATGTAGAAAAAAATTACTACCTAAATATTTTTTTCATATCAATTATGTTGAATAATAGTTCTTAATACTTTTAAATAGTATATTAATGAAAATCTGACAATTATACAGTAAATAAGTGGGGTAATATTGATTAGAAAAAGTGTTTTCCTTTTAAAATGTTATAGGTTAACTATTTATTTAATGGCGTCAATTCTAAATTGCTTAAGGATCCAAATAACTCTGTTATTCCCAGCACAGTGCTTAAAGACCGATTGTTAGCACTTCTATGTCCCTTGCAGTTCTACAATATGGTTCTAAAAGTGAAAAGACAACAATTTTTAGGTTGAGTTTGCATAATGGTTCTATGTTCTATATTTAGGTGATATAAAATTCTATAACTCAACGTAAAGTAAATAATCAAGAGAATACACAAGAATATAATCTATGCACGTATTGTTTACCGCTCTAGAGAAGTATTTATAAAAAACCATTGTAGTACCTAAGGTTGACCTAGTAACCCTTTTATATAATCAATCATTGTTTAAAGGTGATTTCTGACTCTTTCTCTAGCTCTACAAAATTTGTTATCAACACTTGTATGACACTAATAGCTTTTTTGTCAGCTCTTATGGTTCGATAGATCTCGTTAAGTGGTACAGTATCTCACTGGCTCTATTTAAGAATATGAGCGAATAGTAAGTGTTAGTTGACACCTTACAATTACTTATAGTGTTTTACGCTTCTTTAAGCTGTTACAGTAGTCCCTAAGTGTTACAAAGAATCTAACTAACTCTGATTAAAGACATCAGTCGTTAGTAGGAGTAAGAAAACACTTTACAATTGCTTTTAGTGTTTGAAGCTTCTTAAAGTTATAAGAATGAGCTATACAATAGTTTCCACCAACTCTATGCAACCGCCTTAAGTTGTACATTTTTTTATTTTTAACTGTTATTCCTCTTGAAGGTTTAATTATTTATCCTTAACACCACAGTAGAATCGAAAGTTACAATTGGAGCCCTTTTATATAATTTATAATCCTATGGGAGCTAAAAAAAGGTTGCTCTTAGCGCCAAAATGTTTGATGGGAGTCTGTGCACCATAGGTCAGAATGGGGAGAATACACATATCCATTAGCTTTCACTTGAGTGACATAGGCAAGGTGCCTTTGAATAGTTCTTTCATGGACCAGTAACTCTTCCAGGCATTTTCTGTTCGGCGTGTTATTTCCTTGTCTTGCCTTGCCTGGAAAGAAATCACTTGGCCCAAGTACAGATATTCCTGGACATATTGTATGTTCTCTGGTGGTTCTAAAAGCAACATGATCTTAGTCTTCGACTTGTTCATCTTGAGTCCATCCTTAAGGCTTGCGTCGCTAAGGTGTAGCATTTGCTCAAGTCCAGCGGCTGAGGGAGAAAAGAGGACAATGTCATCCGCGAAGCGTAGATTGGTCAATCTCGCTTCGCCAATGGCAATACCGCGCTCTTCCCATTTGTCTGCCAACGTCTTGAAGACTTCTTCAAGAGTGCTTGTGAACAATTTTGGAGATAGCGGGTCACCCTGTTTGACTCCCTTGAGAATTTCGAATTTAGGACTAAACATTTCAAGTTTTATGGCAGCGGTACTTTGTGTGTATTTAATTATTAACATAGGTATTTAAATATAGAGGATGCCGGATTTTGTATGGGCACCGTTCTCACTCTCTAACAGACTTGAGACAGGTGTCATCTAAAGCGTTTAGTTAAATAGAGTATTTTTACTATGGCGACATATCTCAAAAGCATGGGTTTTAGGTTTTATAAACAATTTTTATGTTAACCTAACCTATCCAAACCTGACCTAACCTAAGTTGTATATATCCATTGTATGCCACATGGGGTTACTGAAACACATTGATTTTAATGCACCAGCACAAATGCTTGATCATATTGTAATAGATGACTAGTAGTAAAAGTCTTTGTATGGAAACATAAACGTATTATTATCAAGAAGTTTTTTTTTATCAGCTGTTTTGTCTTTTGTGGAGAGGGATAAACAAACTGACATGCATTCCATCTTTACTATGCGCACAACTTAGGTTAGGTCAGGTTAGATTAGGTTAGGTTAGGTTAAACCTGAACCCCAATGTGTGTGTGCTTTTGAGGTATGTCGCCATAAAAAAAAAAACTTTATTCAACTAGACACTTCAAATGCCATCTGTTGTTGTTGCTTTTGTGGTTGAGTCATTTTTGGAGACAGTTTTGCCTAATGCCCTTTGTCAAATATTTTTATAGAATTTTGTAGGGCCCGCCAAGCCGCATTAAAAAATGTATGACATAATATGAGTATATTAAAGGTCTAAAATACTTGGGTTAAAATATAATGTATAATAAAACCTAAATCCCATACTTTTGAGGTATGTCGCTTTAATAAATCCTGTTTCAAGTCTGTTGGTGGGTGGGGACACTTTCATGCAAAACCCTTTCTACCGATTCAACTGTTGCTTTATCTTTTTCCTTGTTGAATATATTTAAAAATTCATTTCATATGTAATTTCCTGAAATTTTTCATTATAGGTGTAGTTACAACATTCGGAGTGTGGACTCCTCACATGATCTACCCTCGGATACATTTGTACATACATACATAATCAGCCTTTTAATGTTCTCACTGCTGGGACTCAGGCCTCCTCTCTGGGAGAAGCAGTTGGCCATAATCCACCACGCGGGCCCAATGCGGGTTGGTGAATGTCACATGTCTTCGATTTTCTCCTTTTTTTCACCGTTTTGAGAGCAGTGGTGATAAAAAAATTACATAAAGTAACGCACCTGGCTGGGTTCGAATCCGCGATCTACACTCGTAAGTCGGGGCCATTCCACTGCTCTGTTATTCGGAATAGTTTTTATCAGACATATTTAAATACAGATACCTCGAACAACGTAGCGTCAACTTTTTCTGCAAATCAAATCCCTAAGAAAAACCAGACAAGCAGCATCACGTTATATCTTACGAATAACCACATGCAAATCTGCTCTACACTCAGACCTCTCTCTACAAATAAAATACTCCTAGACTTCAAATAAGCTACAACATCAAGCACGACATATAAAATAAGGAAAACATATTTTCTTATTACCGAGAATTAAAAGAACAATAAGAGTTTGATTTTATATAGGCCAACGTAAACTAAATAAACAGGCAGTAAGGGAAGTGGGGACTCACATGTTTTGGAACAAGAGATAAAAGAGGAGAGAGGAGGAAAATAATCTTACAATATTATAAACAGTTTGTTTAAAAAGAAACATGGCAAGCTATGGAATTGGCTCTTACCTAAAAGAGGAAAAGTCAAATAAACTACATTCTATTTAATTTGAAATAAAGCTTACAAACACAGAAGTTCTTTCCAATGATTGAAATGTAGCTCTCACTCACTTAAAATAGAGGGAATAAAACGAAACTGATTAAATTTTATTAAAGTTGTACATCAACTCAAGACAAAAAAAGACATAAATTTTTGGAAAGTCCAGAGCAACAATTTAACCATATTTGCCCTACAGAAGAGGATGATATAGAGTTAGCCTACCGGAAAATAAAAACTAGCAACATCAATAGTATGCCGCACAGTCAAGGTTGCTCTTACAATCGTACTGCCATTTTATTACCCGACAAATAAAAACAATAATCAAGAGAAGAACCGAACTAAGTGAGAAACATTACTTGAACAGAGAACAAAAAGAAGAATTAAAAACACTATACAAATAGAAATAGAAAACGCAAGTTACAGTATTTTGGGAAAATAGGTACTTATCGCATACAGGAAGTTTAAAAAATCATATACTCTATATGACTAGAAATAATACAAACTGCTACAGAGTTTTACAAACAATTGTTACCGATGTTAAACACTTTAGCACAAGTGAATATTGAAAGAGTATATTGTTTTATTGAAGAAGAAATTCTGAAAAAACTAGAAGAGTTAAAAGTAGATAATAGTAGCGGACCTGATAACATTAAAAGTCGCATGAGTCTTGCTCACGATACCAGTAACAAAAATGAAATTTTAGAGGAGCAACAAATAATGAAAGAGTGGGGTAAGTCAGATATATTTTTACTTTATAAAAAAGAGATCTGAAATTGAAAAATTATTGCAAACGATGGACCTATGAGTTTGCAAACCAACTTTTACGAAATCTTCGCTAAATATTTGGAGCGGCAGCTGTCGAAGATAACTGATCAGCGCCAACCAATCCAACAAGCAGCCTTTAGAAAAAATCTTTCAACGAGCGATCTTATTATGGAAAAATATAACGAGCACAGTGTTTACTGTAAGGAGTTAAAAGAGCCTTTGACCCCTGAGTTTTTTTCGGGGTTTCCTCTCAGGGTAGTAAGCTAGGAAACACCGGCCTTATCTAGTTTAAATTGAAGAAGAAATCGACGTGTAAATACAGTTTTTAAAAACCTATTTACAAAATTAATTTATTAGACAATGAGATTAATTTTACCTAGGTTTAACTTTCTCTCTTTGCGTAGACTTATCCCATTTTAATTTGGGGTTGGAACTCCTCGCCATTTTTCGTCAGACATTTTGGTCCTAGGTCATCGAGTCGTTCACTTGGGCATTCTTTAGGTCATTGTTAATCACAGACATCAGAGTTAGAAGGTAGATACCTACTTAATTAATTAAAACTTGTTTTTCGAAACTAAAGTTTTAATGAGGATCACGCAACACTATACTGATAACAATACAAAAACCCGATACACAAAAATAACATGTTTTTAGCTACATTATCCTCCTGCTCTTATGATAAGAACGCTATGTTGCCAAACAGGAAAACCTAACAAAAAAAACAACTAATTTAAGTACCTGAAATAGGTGTTAGGTAAATGATTCTATGAACAATAACTACGTGTTTACTTGCCTTTTAATCGTAATTGTAACATTAAAAAAAGAAAAACAACTGCCCGCCATCAACTACACAATTGCGTTGAGTCTGCTTCCAATCAACTGCATGCAGTTGAACGTACCTTCAAAGTATTTTATATGGATCGACTACCTACCCGAAGCTTCTGAAGGTCGCCTGATTCCAGGCCAACACTGCACAAACGTTTAAAGGTTATTTTAAGATGATTTGTATTCCATCAGGAACCATCTTCTACCTTTTGACACATCGTTGCTACGTTGAACGCTTTAAAACGCAGGGTTTCAGCGTGCACAGCGTAAAGCGTGTAATTAGCGTGCACAGCGTAAAGCGTGTAGCTACACGTGGGTTTGAAATGTCCATGTCTCTATGATTATCACCAAGCAAGGGGATATATTTAATAGCAACCTCCAAAGCTTTGGGTTCTGGTAAAAACTTATTTTTCTTGGATGATCCTGGTGATCAGGAAAAACATTCCAATATCAATGCCATTCGATGTTATTGCAGAGATCAGGAGCTATCGAGGTAGCGTCTTCCACAGCACTCGATAAATTTGAGCCGTAGTCACACGTTTTTAAAAGATTTTTTCTTTTTTACTAACCTTGTATTTGTAATAAAAAGCACAGTGTTACCTCGGGGTGAAAGTAACTGATTTACTCCCTCGAATTGGCGACTTCTTGCCAACTCCTTCTCGAGACGAAATAAGTTGCTTTCACCCCTAGGGTAACATTGTACTATTAATAAGAATGCAGGTACAGTATATGTAAAGTTGTTTAATATTGAATAGTTTAGTTTTTTCGGATATGCTTTTTGTTGGAATAAAATTATATTGGAAGTGAGTTTTAATTGAGCTGTGGTGACCGAGTGATAACGGCCCCGACTTGCGAGTTGTAGGTCGCTGGTTCAAACCCAGCCATGCTCATTACTTTGTGTAATTTATTTCATAACCACTGCTCTCAAAACGTTGAAAGAAAACATCGTGAGGAAACCGGCATGACCTAGAACTAAAAAATTCGAAGACATGTGACATCCACCAAGCCGCACTGGACCCGGACCCCTGGTGGATTACGGCCCGTTCCCTCTCCTAGAGAGGAGGCCTGAATCCCAATAATGTGAATTATAAGGCTGACTATGCTATAAGTTTTCATTATTTTATTTTGAACTCTGAAATGAATTTAAATTAGTTACTGCTGCGGAACCCAATATCTCAATGTGATAGAATATTAATTTGATGCAAAATAAATCAAAGTGCGCTCTTTATTAAAATTTGGAATACAATGTGCTACTTTCTGTCATTCTCCCAATGACATGTTAATTTACTTCTGAGATGGTCGATGTGTAATTTCCAAGATAGTTTCTCATTTACCAATTACTTTTCGTTTGTTGATCGTTTTATTATTATTCCCTATTTATTTTAAAACGCGACAAGTCCGGTACTCATACGTTTGTTTTTAATGGTAAAAATCACGAATGAGGTTTTGACGTAGGTACCTACGTATTTATTGTGAGATGGTTGTACTTTAATCACTTGTTTAATAAATCAATTGGTATCGTTTGCATATAGATATTCATAATAACTGTATTTTATTAATATTATTTATACAAATTAGGAAAAGTAACGTATTGATAATTGAACCTTGAGGACAGCGTTATGAAATACTTTGGACCGAGCTAGTGTGTGGATTTCTGATTTTAACAACTTGACGCCTGTTCTTCAAATAAGACTTGAACATTTTACGTGTTGTATTTGAAACACCTATGTTATCTAACTTCTGAAGCCGGTTTCAATGACTCACGAGTCACGGTATCGAATGCTTTTCTCAGATCGATAACTATGACTAAAGAATAGTTCTATTGATATAAATGGTTTTTAGTTTTGGTAACTAGATGATTTATCCATTCTGCAATGTTTTGTTTACTCTTTCTTGCTTTTGCGTTGTATGTTTGTTGCTTTACAAAAATTTTACCGAAGATAAAGCAAGCAAGGAATGTAATAGTAATGTAACGACACTGCAGCCGTGGCAGGAAACACCGGCTCCTGGTAGTTCCTACGTGTGGCACTGTCGCGCACTCCACATCACGCATACCTCGGACACTGTCTGCGCTTAATGCTCTCCTAGACAAGCACACAGATTTTGATATGTTTGCGGAACAATAGAAGACGATACTATACTATCAGAATGTGTGAAATTTTGTGAGATGAATGTGTGACTGTGTACCTATTATGTTTATTAAATAGGAACGTACGTACGCCTAAAGTCCTGCTCGAAATTTGTCTGTTTTTTTTATAGTAAACTTGAATTATTAATTTAAAAATTTTGCTTTCTGTGTACCTACTCCGTGTATTTAAATAGTGTAATTAGTTTAAGGCCGAAAAATTTTGTTCAAATATTTCTATTTTCTGTCATTTTCATTCTGTTTTGTTTGTTATTCTTTTTTTTTCTGTTGTTTAATTAGCAGTTAGGGCGTCTAAATATTGCATGTAGTGCTCTCCTTTAAGTGATGGGGCATTTATGCATAAGAATGAAATGCCATTCAATGACTTTTGACTGGCCTGTTGGTCTAGTGGTTAGTGACCCTGACTACTATGCGAGAGGTCGTGGGTTCGAATCCCACGCAGGACAAATGTTTGTGTGATGAGCATGATCATTTGTTCTGTGTCTGGCTGTGATTTACATATCTATATTAAGTAGGTATGTATTTAGAAATATATCAGTCTGTTTATCAGTTGTCTAGTACTTATAACACAAGCTCTGCTTAACTTGGGGCTAAGCAGCGTGTAATATTTGTGGAAAAAAAAAGAAAAAAAATGCATGCAATTAATATGCTATGTTTTTTTTATGTGGGAAATCATCTAGTGACATCACCCGCCCTTGGACGGAGCGGGAGTGTGTCAGACTTTCATTGACTGAAACCCGCTTCTGGGGGTCTGGAGGCCGGCGAATGGGGCGTGAGGGCCGTACACTTGCGTGTCCGGCCGCCTCCTTCGCTAGCATTGTTACTTCGCAGAAGGAGGCGACCGCCTGCCATACCTCCACATGGCCATGACACTCTGGCATGCGTTCAGCTTGGCCGCCAGTCACACACAGTCGTTCACAGCGACGGCGCTCATACCGGTGTTCTGTAAAGGGCCATGGACCGAATGATACCCGCGAAGAGGACGGATGGAGGCGTTTGGACCATCTAGGTTGGGCACGAGTCGCTTGAGGGCAGCCCCATCTCGTACGATCCAGTTTGGGAGCGAGACGTTGGAAGTGCTTCTCGAAATTTCACCGGCTGTCGAGGACGAGTCTCAGGTATTTACATCATTGTCGACTCAACACCGATGTGAACCCCTCCAACCTTTATTTGAGAACCTGATGATGGCGCGTTTCGAGGGTTATAAAAACACACGGCCTCGTACACGTCTGTTGCAACCCCATGTATATGTCTAGTTCGACCACCGCCTGATACGACTCTCCCTGCGCCAGGGTAGCATGTCGTCTGCACAAGAGACCACGCTGTCGTACCCGATGTTCCACAAGGACAGTCCTAGCACCGATTCCTACGGAACACCGCACGAAATCTCTTGCCATGTCCACTCTCCCTGGTGACCGAGGTAAGTGATGAATCTTTCCCTCAGGTAAGCCTCAATCATACGACTTTCACATCGACTGGAATCACAAATTCGACTGGATTGTAACACGTCTAGTTACGTGACCCGTGCCGAATAAAGATGGCGGTGGCGGCGGCATGTGATTGGTCGGCAGCGGTGGCGGCGTGTGATTGGTCGGCGGCGGCGGCGGTGTGTGATTGGTCGGCGGTGGTAGCGGCGCGCCTGCGCAGCGCACGTGTATAGTCGGGTGTAAAAAAATAGACCAATAAACCTGGCAACATACAGAATATATAATCTGCATGATTTTTTGAGTCTAAAACTATTCACAGAATACGGTCTTTATATTTTACACACTGAACTATTTCCATCGCCTGGTCTATGCGTCCTGTACGTCGATTCTGTAAAATTCAAACAATAACTCGCATTTCACTTCGCTATTCGCTCTCACTTCGCATAAGGTTCAAAATGACCTTGATTTTGCATTCTGTAAGCATCACCTAGGCACTTGCGAAGTGAAGTGAGCTCCGAAGCGACCAATACTGTACTAGTGACTGCCACACTCAACAAAATGTAAGTTGAGATTTATCGGTTTTTTATTTTACCAGTTTTTGACACAGAATTTTAGCTATTATGATGTTTAAATTAAAATATCTTATTTTATGGAATTTGAGGCAGCTAATAAGTAAAAGAAAAACCAAAAACTCTAAATTCGTGCCGTGAGACAATATCATTAGTAATCTGTGGACAATATTTTCATTGACTTGACGTTTGACGTTGCAATGTTTTGTTTACGTTGTTTGTTTTTTGATCGTTCAGTGCCGATAATAATTGTGAAATAATCATGAAGTAAGTTTATATTTCTGGTTGTAAAGTTCAAGAATAATATTAATTAAAGAAGTGTTTATTTTGTTTTCTAATCCAACAATAATGTTTCAGTCCAAATGAGACACGTTGCTCTCACCCATCGTCGGGTCAGGTTGAAACTCTTTGGAAAGAAACCCTGGCATGGCAAAGGGTTTCTTGAGAACTCAAAATGCCAGAGAGCGAAGTCGACGCCAGTGGGAGGAACTAGCCGTGCGCCTAAATAGTATAGGTGGCACTATTAAAACATACAAACAGTGGACTAAGGTTAGCAGTGCTTTTTTTTACATGTTAGAACCACTTAACATTCCTTAAACAAAACCACTTAAAATGTGCGACGAATCTTGGTTTAAAGTGTTCCTTGATTTCATAAAAATCTTATTTTAATTTTACGTTAATTTTAATTCTTGACTATTAATAATAAGAAAATGGAGATTTTAATGTAAGTAGTTTGAATAATACATGTGTATTGAATAACAGCATTTTTTTATAATTTCTTTAACTAAATGTCTGATTGTAGTATTGGTCTGATAAAAAAAGCTTTGCTCATGATCAATGATGAACTCAGTTCATAATATATTTGGGTTGATTTGTACTTTTATTTTGTACCTAAGTAGGTATTTGATTTAGGAAAAAAACTTGAATTTAAAGGTACTAGGAATAGAACTGCCAACTTAAAGGACCTTCATATAAGTTATGTAAATATTTATCTTTTTAGCTTCACGTCACGCAGCTTCAGTTGCCACACCTTCTCGCCGCCCTAGGACAGTTCGTGGTAGTCGAGGTGGTTCTGTGTGTAAGTATAAACTAAAAATAACTATCAAAACTTTATATTTGAAACAAATGATAACGAATCGCTGCTATTTATTTAAGAGTTTTTATTAACGCATTGTAGTAATAGGTGTTCTCTTTTTAGCATCACGTCACACGTCTTCAGTTGCTGCTCCTCCACCGTCACAACGAAGAACGGAATTCTCCACCACCACCAAGAGATTCCTGAGGGTGGAAGAACAGCAGCTTGAGTTACAAAGATCAAATGCACAGATCTTGCAGTCCTTTCTGGAGAGGAGTGCAGACATGGATAAAATTTTAGCTGAAGCTGTGGCAGAAGCCATGAATAGAGATAGGGTGTAGCAATATAACTTGACTGCGATGATGCGATTTGATGAAACTTGTTTTTATTTTTATTTTTAGTAGTAGTTGTGTTTTAGTTTTTAAACTAAGATTTTTCAGTCGGATTTTTTTGATATTTAAATTAAACACTTAACAAATACTAGCGCAGTTTTATTGAAAAACCTGCCTCACACACCACAGAATACATACAATAAACGACACCACCGATCAATTAATTATGACGTGAACGCCAAAGCCTATTTACTATGTTTCGCCTACGTAATTGCTCTAGAGCTAAATCGGCGTTAGATGGCAAATCCCTAGTTTGCCTCCTTTGAACTTCAGCAATTGTTTGGAGCTCTTCTAGTCGCTCTTCTTCTGAATGCCGGCATTCCTGCGCGATTGCACATGTTGTGCAAAACACAATATGCAATAACTATTTTTGCAACTACGTCTGGATGATAGTTGAGCACTCTGTACTAACAAGCACCTAAATTTTTAGGAGGCCAATTGTTCTCTCTACTGAATTGCGAGCAATTAAATGACGGTCATTGTAAAAAGCTTCTGGGGAATTATCTTCAGCACCACTAATTGGTGTCATAAGGTAGGCGCGCTGAGCATATCCGGAATCACCTGAAAAAAATAATAAATATCAAATAATTATGTAGTTTTTATACCTAGTAATTAGATTTTATTTTCTGAAGTAGGAGGAGAGTCAGGGAGGGATTAACTTACCAAGCAAAACAATGTCTCTAAGTGGGCTTTTATAACACCATAGTTAAAAATGAAGCTATCATGAGTAGCGCCACCATATGTTGGATCCACATTTAAAATATTTAGATCTGCATCTGTTATCTGAAAAAAAGAATATTAAAAAGACTAATTGAATACCTAATGATAATCGACAACAACATTGAAATCCATTTTACCAATTGCAGATTTCTTGCATGGTAGCCTTTGCGACAGTAGAAACGTTCTTCATTCTCTGCTGGTTTTTCATTGCCGCCAGAGTGCCATCAATACACCCAAGAGCTGCTGGAAATCCAAACTTTTTGTAGAACCTGTAATTTACAGTAAACACTAACATGATTAACTGTCACAAAAAATGTAAAAGCCGAAGGGTCACTTTAATTATAAAATACCTACTAACCTTTCTTTTAACATTTGTCTTTCTTGTATATTTTGAGGAAACCTTATATATTTTTTTACTATTGCCGGATTATTTAGAGCTTCCACTACTTCATTTATGCAACGAGATGCTGATGGTTGCGATAAATATGTTCTTATATTTTCTTTAATTATTTTCTGATAACTGCCATTAGCCAAGAATGACAAGGTGCATAATAACTGAAACAATAAATCAATAAAAAAAATAAATACTGACTTAATCTAGATCTAGTAAAAACAAAATAGGAACCAATTTAGTTATTTTCATGCATAATACTCGTAAAATACCAATAACTATTTATAAGTACAGGGTCCTTAGACTAACATGAAAACATATAGCTAGCAGGGAAAAAACCTAAAGGGAATACTCCTTATTATGAAGTGTTTTTCTTATTATGGTTTGCTTGGTTACAAATCTTTCAGCTATAAACTGTGTAAATACTTACAAAATTAACTTAATACTTAGTAAAATGTAGTACTTACTTTTACACGACTTGAAAGTCCTTTGCCTCGACGTTTTGTGGGCTTTATCAGAGGCAGTAACTCATACTCCAGTTGGTCAATTAGCTCCTTTGACAATCTATACACGCTCACATAGTCGTCATCGCGGGTTAATAAAGATAAACTTCGAATTTTGGTAGATTGTCGAAGCTTTTCTAGTTTATCCAAAGCATGAGCTTCTTCTAATATAGTTTTAAACAAAAACATTCTTGCCATCGTTATCGCTTAAGTAGGTAGGCACTTATGCACTTTAAAACTTTAAAAACTTTATTTAAACACTATTTAACTATGATTTCTTCTATTTTCACTCGTAAAATAGATGCTTATAATTTGACACTTTGAATCGGGTTCGAGTGCGAAGTGAGAGTCGAAGTGACGGGGGAATTACCTTATAGAATGCCACTTTTTACGTCATCTCATACTTTAACTGTCAAAATCTCACGGTCAGTTTAGTTCAACTCGCAAACACGCTCGCAAGAGTAGCGCTAGTGTAGATTCGAATTATCAACCGAGTTTTAGAATGCCAATCAAGAAACTCACAGCGGATTCAGATTCGAAGTTTAGAATGAAGTCTTACAGAATCACACTGCTGGGCCTCAAGTCTGCTATTACAATAGTGTCGGAATGGTCTATCATTGATTTCATAATTGTTGATTTTGACAAGTTTTGGTAATCTAGGTACTAATATAATGGCATCATTATGACTTTCCGATGGTCAACCACTTTGAATGAAATGGCATAGAATGGTAATCTCGTACATAATGACAAATGAATATCGGACGTATGCGGTAATCTGCAAAAAAAATTGACAGTTCCTTTGATCAGTAACCAACCATTACGACGTCATTGCGCAATTAGTGCTTTTAATAAGCTCGATATTGTCATTCTACCACAATTCTATTACAAGACCATTGACCGATCAATGATCGATCATTATGAATTAGCAGATTACAACCTAGGGGTCTTTAAGTCAAGAGTGAATAGGTTACTTTTAGGCAAGCGTGCTCCATCGTCGACCACATCATCACTTACCATCAGGTGAGATAGTGGTCAAACGCGAGCCTATCAATAATAATAAAAAAAAACTTTTAGCAAAATGACAATGGGATCGTGTTGGAATGACGAAATTATAAAAATAGCAGACTTAGGTCCTTGGTCTTCCATCGCACGACCAACGACCTAGATTGACTTGGCAATCGGACTAAACAATCCAATTTATACACCACTATTTTTTAATTAGTACAAATACTTAAAGGGCTTATTAGAAAAGCCCTTGTTATTTTATAAGTAAAATCTCAATAAATAATATTCATAAACAGCAAAGTAATTAGCGTTGGTATAGGTTCCAAAATGTCACTCAATTTATGTGAAATATTGTGCAGGCTATTGATAAATGAATGAATAAGTGACAATTATTAAGGAAAACACTGCCCGCAGTATTTTCTACTAGCAATTGTTATGTTTGATTGATTCTATGATGAATTTATCTTTTCGTGGTCAATTTTAGGATTTCAGTGTTTTGTACTTTTGACTACAAAAATATGATCAGTGACAGGTACAGATAGAGCCCCATTTTTTTTGTACTAATTAAAAAGTAGGGGTGTATAATACGTATTACTTGTGATATACATGCAATTACCAAATCAATCTAGGTCATCAGTACGGACTGAATAAATAGGCGACTTTATAACATTGATCTCACAACTTTTTACGTTAGAACTGAGTTGCGTGCCTTGGTTTTTCTACAGGTTATGTTTTTGATGGCATTATTATTTCTAAATCAAGTGCTTCATGAATCATATTCAATGTTGAGTCTCAAAGATACTACTTTTAATCTATACAACATTATTATATGCAAAACAAGTGTCTAGATTTTTATGTAAAGAATATATGTACAAAATTTCATAACTGTGTCATGAAAAATCACAAAGTTATAGGCTTGTTATGTAAGCAAAAATACGTAGTCACGGAGCCATCTAGGCGACTTAGGGGTCGTTTTGCACTTGCACCCAGCTATTTGCCGGCTAGTACCCGCTATGACCTGCCGTGACCTGTGTTGTACTTAGTATCGCTGGTGTCCAACTTGTGACCTTTTTAAATATTTTAAAACTATTGGAATTCTTGAATCCATTTAGTTACTGATTCTGAACAAACTATATTCCGGTATCGCACACACTAAAAATAATTCTTTATTCTTTATTGTACATACAATTTTAAACAAATATGAAAAGGACAGTCGATGTACATAGGCGAGCCTAACCCACAACTGGGTTTACTCACAGCAAAAACAAATTTTACAATTGAGGATAACTTTAAATGTACAAAACTTAAGCACATAAAATATACTAAAGAGATAATATATGTGTACAGCACACTATACATAAACATAACATATACCTACAAACATACTTATTTATGGGTTATGTTGAAAGAAAAGGTTTCCTAATTCTTCCCCTGACAACTTCCAATGAAGGGCTAGCCCTCAATGTGTGCGGAAATGTGACTTAAACAGTGGGGAGGAAAGCGAGGGAGAAGAGAGGATGATGAGCGACAAGGTTTTCCTCTCGGAACTTGACACTTAAAGCGTTCCCGAAGATACAAGGAGTTAGAATTATGAAGAACAGAGAATTGAAAAGAAAGAGTGTGACAGTTTCGACGTTGCCGAATAGGTAGCCATTTCAATTGCCTTTGAAATTCCGAGACATGCTCATACTTCCGAAGGCCAAAAATGAAGCGGACACACAAATTCAGCAGACGCTCCAGTTTATCTAGAAGTTCTTCAGTCTCATCAAGGAAGCAGACATCAGCGTAGTCAAGAAGAGGTAGAAGAACAGATTGAGCAAGAGTTACTTTAGTTAATAATATTGTATAGCGAATTATCACACACTGACATCACGAAATCTCAGAAACTATAACACCTACGGATATTCGCAAAGAATGGATTTTACGAAACTCTACCCATAAAGGAATGAAACAGGGTCCAGAGTTTGTATAGAAATACTTACTTTCACGCGGGCGAAGCCGCTGGCAGAAGCTAGTAAATAAATAAATGGACATGTGCAAGGTGAGAGTAGTACCTGTTCCGGATTCAAGCGGAAGAGACGCCCGGGTGTCGCCACTGTGCGAAACGCCCGGAGGACACGCCGTGCCCTCGTGGGGGCAATCGGCGGCGGAGACCCCTCGCACTGGGCCTTGGTTGAGGCTATGTTCCGGAATGAGGAGGAGTGGCAGGTGGTCGCCGACTTTTGCGAAGCAGTAATGCTCGCAAAGGAGGAGGCCGACCGCATCAGGCAACGGCGTTTTCACCGCCGCCGCCGGGATTTTGATCCCGATTTCCGGCCACCGTAGGCGCGGGCTTGCGGACAGTGAGCGATGGGTAGCTTGATGTCCGGCCGTCCGGTAACTGTCCGGACCAAGCCCAAGTCGTGTATTGCCTTGATTACAAACAAAGATGTAAGAAATGAATTTACATGCGAGTGTACAGATAGACTGCACAACTACTTGAGACTAATTTACAAGCACTGGCGATTTTCAAATCAACTCAGGTGTAAATCCTCACAGAATTGTATATTAAAAATTAACTAAATATGAAATTATTCAGTTATATCAGGTAAGGCAGTTAATGTGCACTTACTTCGAATGGCTTTAGTTTGTTCACAAGTGCACGTTTAGGGCCACAATATTTGTCGCTAAGAGTAGCTCAAGGCAGTGGCATCGCCCGTGTGGAGGTCGGTAAATATCACTAGAGAACATTCATACAAACATACGAAGACTCGGATTTATCTACCGAAGTCATCAGTCTACCCGTGTTCCGAACTTTCTAATCCGTTCAGTCGTTGAGGCATGACGTGCTTGATTAACAACCATTCAAACTTACAGATTTACAGTAGCAAGTCAGACTAGCTGTTATCCGCGCTTTCCCATTCAAGGGAAACTATGTACTTGATGTGTGTCAATGTGCGAATCCGATCAGCTGAAGAAACATCCTGTTCTTAATGTATCGAGGGTTCATAATCTCTAGAGATATTTTATAAACTTTGTGTTTGCTACAATCCGGTGACACACCCATTGTGTCTTCTTCGTGGTTTAAGCCATCTTACCGTGCAATGTTCTCCACGTGATGTCAAATCTTTTCGAAATAAATTGAATGGCAGTTTTCCTGACGTGGTCTTTAATTGTGACCAGACTACTTCCCAACTAACATTTTGGTGTTAAGAATTAGTCCTACGTGAGCTGTTTAATAGATTTTTTATAACCTAGGGTCTTATATAAGCACTATTATTTGGTGATATAGCGCGTTTTAACTGTCTTATAACCCTGATTTGGGCCCACGATTTTAGAGCTTAAAGTGACTTAATTGTTATAGAGTAGAGATAAATGAGTGACAATAAAGAGCTTGAATAGTGCTATTGAAGCAGTGCTTACTGCTTTAAGTGTATTGTAAGCTATACGCAGGTTACACCTGCAAGTTAAGGTAGTAATATAATTGTAAAATCCACTCTAATAACTTTTTTAGTACCTACCATATTAGTGCTTCTTCGATACAATATATACCTTGAGAATATATTGTAGGTATTTAGTAGCAATGAATATTACTCAAAGCGCCAACCTTTTCACCACTTCTCATATTTTTTAAGCTTTTGCTACCGTCAATAATGTTAAAATATTTAGCAATACGCATAGTCACATATTCATCTCTGATTTAGTGTTATAAAGAGTCTTCTAGTGTTTGAAATGACTATACATTTATTAAAATGGATAAGTTAATATTTTTTTTTTTAGATTTTGAGTGTTATAATTATCAAAAGTTACTGTTGAATAATAGTTCTTAAAACTTTCAAATAGTATATTAATGAAAATCTGACAATAATACAATAAATAAGTGGGGCAATATTGATTAGAAAAAGTGTTTTCCTTTTAAAATGTAATAGGTTAACTATTTATTTAATGGCGTCAATTCTAAATTGCTTAAGGATCCTAATAACTCTGTTATTCACAGCACAGTGCTTATAGACCGATTTCAAGCACTTCTATGTCCCTTGCAGTTCTACAATATGGTTCTAAAAGTGAAAAGACAACAATTTTAAGGTTGAGTTTGCATAATGGTTATATGTTCTATATTTGACTGGCCTGTTGGTCTAGTGGTAAGTGACCCTGACTACTATGCCGGAGGTCGTGGGTTAGATTCCCACCCAGGACAAATATTTGTGTGATGAGCATGATCATTTGTTCTGTGTCTGGGTATAATTTATGTGTAATATGTATGTATTTAGAAATATATATGTATGTTTATCAGTTGTCTAGTACCCATAACACAAGCTCTGCTTAGCTTGAGACTAGACGGCGTTGTGTGATAGTTGTGGAATATTATTATTATTATATTTAGTTGATATAAAATTCTATAACTCAACGTAAAGTAAATAATCAAGAGAATACAAGAATATAATCTATGCACGTATTGTTTACCGCTATTAAGAAGTATTTTTAAAAACCACTGTAGTACCCAAGGTTGACCTAGTAACCCTTTTATATAATCAATAATTGTTTAAAGGTGATTTCTGACTCTTGCGGCATCTAGCTCTACAGAATTTGTAATCAACACTTGTATGACACTAATAGCTTTTTTGTCAGCTCTTAGGATTCGATAGATCTCGTTAAGTGGTACTAAGTATTTCACTGGCTCTATTTAAGAACATCAGCTAATAGTAAGTGTTAGTTGACACCTTACAATTACTTATAGTGTTTTACGCTTCTTTAAGCTGTTACAGTAGTCCCTAAGTGTTATAAAGAATCTAACTAACTCTGATTAAAGACTTCAGTCATTAGTAGGAGTTAGAAAACACTTTACAATTGCTTTTAGTGTTTGAAGCTTCTTAAATTTATAAGAATGAGCTATAGCAATGGCTCCCACCAACTCTATGCTACTGCCGTAAGTTGTATATTTTTTATTTTTAACTGTTATTCCTCTTGAAGGTTTAAATATTTATCAGTTAGGGCGTCTAAATAGTGCATGTAGTGCTCTTCTTTAAGTGATGGGGCATTTATGCATAAGAATGAAATGCCATTCAATGACTTTTGACAGGCCTGTTGGTCTAGTGGTTAGTGGCCCTGACTGCTATGCTGGAGGTCGTGGGTTCGATTCCCACCCAGGACAAATGTTTGTGTGAAGAGCATGATCATTTGTTCTGTGTCTGGGTGTAATTTATCTATAATATGTACGTATTTAGAAATATATAAGTATATTTATCAGTTGTCTAGTACTCATAACACAAGCTCTGCTTAGCTTGAGACTAGACGGCATTGTGTGATAGTTGTGGAATATTATATTATTATTATATTATATTATATTTATCCTTAACACCACAGTAGAATCGAATGTTACAATCGGAGCTCTTATATATAATTTATATTCCTATGGGAGCTAAAAAAAGGTTGCTCTTAGCGCCAAAATGTTTGTTGGGTTCCGATTAATAATAATAATAATCACCATCACCACCATCATTACGTAAATACTAATATTATATTTTTATTTATACTCTTATACACTCTGGTACAAAAGAAATGACGACCTCCGTCATGGTCTTAAAACAGGCCTCGTCACCATCATCATTTATGCTTAAGCTCACGACTGTTGAGGCAATGCAGCTGCAAGACAACTTGGACCCCCTGAGCATACACTAAAGAGAATGAAACTTTTAGGTTACTGTGTAATAATGATGAATGCTGTGTACGACAAACAATATGAATAAAGTATTTTCATCATCACTAGACTCTTAGAGAGTGCTACGGACTTGTGTAGAAGTGCGAAAGGACACTTAGTTTTAACATAATCTATGAGGTATAAAAAATAAGTTGCAGTTAAATTGTTCATTAGACTTTGGAATGATTTTAGATTGTAATCAATTATAAAGACACTTGTGTTGTGCACAAGTGTGTGCGCAAACACAGGAGCACTCTGTTTCTTTACTTTCATAGAACGATGGGACAGTAAACTGACACGACCAAGAAGAGGTCAGGCACAGGAACAACGGCTGTACGTGCTTTCCGAGGCACGGCGGTGCCACAGCAGTAACCGCCTAGCTTTCTTATGGAATAACCCAAAAGTAAATTTTACCCAACCTGGGAAACAAATCCCACGCTCTTTTTGGTTAACTGTTCAATTGAAAAGAAAAATAATACTCTGTTTGTAAATGGTCTCTAATGATAGTGTAAACTAATAAAAATGCATGTATTATAATATAACGATGGTAATTTATTTATTTAAAAGCCTTATTTAATCTAACACAAAAGCAAAAAGCATTAGTAAAGAATTATAGGCAGATGCCCGAAGAAAACAGAATAACTAAAGAGCGAGGTAGACGCACGAGCACTTGACCATGTGACGATCATTCGCTGTGCTCATGACGTGATGATATGCTCGCCCGCATTTTTCACTCAGGACGAGAACTGTGAGCCACTTGAGCATACCTGGCTTACAGGTCGCAGCTCGGATTGACAGATAGATTTAAGCCTCGTAGAAGACGTAATAGGCTGATGAATTTATTTATTTAGGAAACTTAACAGTTTATTTTTAAGTTACATGAGTTAAGAAGATCCACCCCACTATCAATGAGCAGCCCAATGCAGTTGCGTGAAAGTTACTAGCATGTAAAAGTGAGGTCTACACAGGCTGCACAGTGATAGCGAAATGATGACAATCATCACTAAAATCAGTTACAGAGTTTCACGGCATTTATAAAACTAGAATAACTGGAAAGTGGTGTAAGGAAAGATTAAAAGCGTAAAAATACACAAATAAGGTACGTGATGGTGCGTTCATTAAGTATTAAATAAGTTTAGAATTACATGTTTTCGAAGCATGAAAATATTTTTCTAGGAAAGTGAGTTTGCAATGACAAAAAAAAAGTAAAAATACTAAAACCCGACTGTGACCAAAAAAAACAATGCTGAAAAAGTATAAAACAAGATTTTCAGGATACTGAAATTAACAAGGTGACTGGAAAAATAAGAACAGAACAAAAAGAAAAGCCGCAGTCACACGTTATAGGTACCAACCGAAATACTTTAATAACGTGTGACTACAGTTTTTCGTATTGTACTGTCGCGTCAGCGTCGTTTTTTTTTTTTTGTTGTAATCGGGTTTTACATTTTTTTTATGTAAATAATTTTGTTGTTAAATCGCTGTGATATTGATCTTGATACTAAACACAACGTATTTAGATTATTATTTTAACACAAAACTTTTTGACCACTAGAGGGCGCCACATTGAATTTTGATGATATTTTTTGATAGGTACCAGTGAAGTTCTTTCAAATGATATTAAACGCGGTGTATATAGTTTATAGTTTATCTTAACATGTTGGTGTATTCATTTTAACACCTATCTTTTTGTCCGCTAGAGGGTGTGACTTTAAGTTTGAGCAATATTTTGGAAATGTATAAGTGAAGCCCTTTCAAATGATACCAAACACGGCGGATTTATCTCCATTTTTATTTTTTAACATATTACTTTTCGTCCGCTAGAGGGCGCCATATTGAGTTTGTTACACGTCACGTAGCCTATGTTCAGCGGACGACTATGACGGTCCTAACGATACGTAATATGTCGTTCCAATAAGTAGATTAGGAACTAGGATCATAACCTTCCTTTGGCTTTGTCGTAATCGCGTCATCATCATAATCTTCCTGCCCTAGTCCCGTTTTATTTGTGGTCGGCGCAACACGTTTTTTTCTTGCACTCTGTTCTGTCACTCGTCACGCTATCACTAACTCCCTTTTCTTTCATATCGCTTCTCACACAATCCATCCATCTTTTCTTTGGCCTGATATGTAAATTCATAATTTTTTTAGCAACATGCGTTTCGTCCCTCCTTTTCACATGAACATACCAAAGGATTTCCTTTCAACTTTTCAGTCACTGTCGCCACTTTCAAACTTCCCCTAATATACTCATTTCTCACTTTATCCATTCTCGTCACACCACACATCCATCTTAACATTCTCATCTCCGCTACATGAAATCTTTTTTCATCCGTCTTTTTCACAGCTCAACATTCTGATCCATACAGTATGACAGGCCTTATCACGGACTTGTAGATTTTGCCCTTCAACTTGAGGGGCATGCGTGGGTCACAAGTGGTTCCCGTGACCTGTCGCCATTTCATCCATCCTGCGTTGATCCGACGTGTTACGTCCCGGTCCACCTCATCATCTCTTCACCTCTCCTCATCACCTCTTGGACGAGCGACCCGTAATCGTTTGCCGTAATCGCGTAATTAATACTAAGGCTAAGTGCCCTGAGAGCTAACGATCTACTTATCTATTGTGGACCCTCAACTAAAGATGTACACACGAATTACCCTACACTCAAAGTTCAGTTGAAAACCAGGCAACTGCTACGATTGTCTGGCAGTATGCTGAACTGAACCTATTTGGCACTACCGTGAGAGACATTGTTGCTGTTTTTATTTTTTTAATTTTAATTTTTTTTTTTACTTGTTTTATTCATTGTGTGCCAAATAAACATTTTTTCTTTCTTATCTTTTTTTTTAATTCACAATTTATAAAGAAACGAAGGCTTAGAGTCGTGAACTGCATCCATCAGTAGGTCGGCGACAGGAGGAGCTTGCTTTGAGTATTGAATTGAGATAATGTAAAACTAAAATACAACAAACTATTAGTTACTAAATTATTCATAGTTAGACTAAGTACAGCAGATGAAAAATAGTTAAAATATTTAAAAATATTAAAATAACATGCCTTGTAAATTAAACTTATTATAACCTTTACTTGTACCAACTAAATTGAAATACGAAACTTAAAATGTAGAGAATTCTTAAAATATGTTAATAATTCTTGTATGATGATAATATTCATACAACGGTCGAAGCACACGTCGACTGCACTCCTTGGCTCAGAGTAACGGTAACTTTAGTAACTGTAGGACAACACGAGTCCTTATTGACAGACAGCTCGCATCTTTCACCCTCGTAGTCTGCTGTGCACTGGCAGACTGGCTCCCTCGCCTCGTTCAGCGAACAGGCGCCGTGGTTTAGACAGAACTGATGGCATGCGCTGACTGTTCCTTTCCCAGAGTTACCGGCAACAGAGCTGCAACAACGAACATTTCAAACAGGTTAACATAATAAATAGACACGCCAATACAAGGTAACTACAGTTCATAGTTAATCATAGTAAAACTATTTAAAAAAAAGGTGAGATGGTGGTCAAACGCAAGCCTATCAATAATAATAAAAACAGCCACAACTATTGCAATGGCGCTCGCAATATGAAATTGTTACGCATTGTTATGCATTTATATTATTTTAATAAGTTCTGTTTCAAGTCCTTCGTGACATGGTTATGTTTGAAGTGGGAAATCATCAACTGGCTTCTTCCGCTTTAAAGTAGAACGAAAGAGTGTGTCAGACTTTTACCGACTAAAAGCCACCAGTGTCCGTCAGTTGCCTTTGCAGTTCAGGACCACTGTAACTCTTTTAAAAATTCCCGCGGCCCTAGCGGCGTTGACCCTGCTGGAGTCTACGGCTTTGCTGACATCTGTTTAAGATGTGCCAGTACTTTAAGAGATTACCTCCTACAAACAAAAAAACATAAAAACAAAAAAACAAACTACCTCTTTATTATATTAGTGTAGATAAAGTTGTAACACCCACTAGGAGTGAACGAACGTTATATACGGCAAACTTTAGAATTATGTTATTTTTACTTTTTCTTTGACAAATCTTGTCGCATCTGCCGAGTGCACGATCAGCGTCCAGCGCAGGGCGCTCGATATAACTAGTGTACAGTGAGAAGAACAACTTTTACTTACTTGTTGTTCTGATAGGCAGGAAGCTCGCATCTTCCACCGTCGTAACCTGCTGTGCACTGGCAGGCCGGCTCGTCTTCTTCGTTTAAGGTGCAGACACCGCCGTTTAAACAGTGCTTATGGCACGCATTTTCTTCGCACCTTTCCCCGGAGTAACCGAGCATACAGCTGAAATAACGAAGATATAAAAGAGTTACTCTATAACCAAGAAAACTAAAACGTAATTCTTAGTCTTGATGATCGGTCAGTCACCATTTATTTATTTATTATATTCTTTAATGTACACCGCATGAACAAAAAAGATACAGGACAAACATTATTCAAAATAAGTGTACAATGGGCGGCCTTATCGCACAGGGCGATCTCTTACAGACAACCTTTGGATGGACTGAAAGAGAGTAGAAAGATATAGGGCTGTCAGTGTACATCAGAATAATACAAATATGAAATAGCAACACAAATACATACATACATTACAAAAAAATATACTAATAAATATTAAATATGTAATCAAGCCAGGAGAAGACAAAATCAAAGTGAAAGGTAATGCTCCTTCACCATTGTTTTAAACGTTGGGAGCGTTTGAGCACGTCTCACTTCAATAGGTAACGCATTCCACAAACGAGCAGCTTGGACTGTAAACGATTTGTCAAAAAACGATGTGGAATGCATACGAATACTTAATTTCAGATTTTCCGATGATCTCAAGGACCTAGAATGTGTGTCACAAAGGAACTGAAAGCGTTCTTTAAGATAAAAAGGAGTAGAAGGATTAAAGAGCACATTATAAAGCAATGAAAGTATATGAGCATTCCGGCGAAGGCGAATAGGAAGCCATTTGAGCTGAGTACGAAATTCGGAAACGTGGTCATACTTGCGCAAGCCAAATATGAACCTAATGCAGAGATTTTGAAGTCGCTCAAGCTTGTCTAATTGGTCTTGGGTAAGATCAAGATAGCTGGCATCAGCATAGTCCAAGATTGGGAGAAGAAGAGATTGTGCTATCGCAATCTTAGTGTTGATAGGAAGCATGTTACGAAGCCGCCTCAAGGAGCCCGCCGAAGCAAACAGCTTTCGACTGACCTCCTGCAGTTGTTTAGTCCACCATCAACGATTGCATCACTGCTTACCATCAGGTGGGATCGCAGTCAAGCACTGGTTTATATCATTTTTTTTTTTTTAAGTTAAAGATAGTGATTTATATTAGAGTAGTTATATAGGAACTGTATTTTACAATTTCTAGTAGTTTTGTCGTGTCTGCATCGTTGTGTTTTGCCAAAACATCCTGGACTAGTAAATTACACCTATTGTAACTTAAACTATAAATCTGTAGGACTCTGTTTAAATGGTTATATAAATAAGGTCTCGAAAATATATAAAACCGATTCGCAAAAGCATGTTTAGTCCGAGAGTTAGCACAAACCAGATCTTTTCTTGTCCTACCTGAGAGTAGCTACTGGATTAAAATAAAGTTCAGTGTGTCTTAACACAAAAATGTAGTTTAAAATAAATAATTGTCGTACTGTTAGAATAAAGAAACTTTGATCAGTTATAATTCGTTCTACTGTTACCGCTTGTTTGGATAACTTGGTTTAGGTTTCTAGTTTAATTTATTCACAACAAAGTTGTAGGGCGTTGAAAATGGCCTGAACTCCGAATTGTTTCGAGAAAAGCATGGTACGGCTGTGCCACTTTTTTGCTCGCCTTGGCCCCAAATACAACCACTTCCATGGGTGTTCAGGGTAATATTATGATTTACCTGCATTTAGGTTGGCCCTCGGTGCTGACACTACAATTTCCTTGGAAACAATAGTCTTTACAGATGGACACGTCGCATCTTTCACCGTCGTAACCTGCTGTGCACTCACAAGCCGGCTGCCCCTTCTCGTTCAGAGCACACACACCATTGTTTGAACACCAATTACTGCACGCGTTCACTTCGCATCTGTCACCAGCGTATCCGGGTTTACAGCTGAAATAACGACGGTACAAAAGAGTTACTCAATAATCCAGAGAACTAACAATTATTTGTGAGTAGCTGTAACAGATGCACGAGGTGCGCGACCACTGCGCTGTTTCAGGTGCTCTATAAGTATATCTTAGACCACACTGACGTCGGTGAGGGGACTCGGTCTACAACTCACTTTCAGCAAGTGTGCTGATGAATAAGAGTAATATTTAGTCTCATCATACGCAGGCTCAAGGGTTAAAGTACTTTAGCTACGATGATAGCTAACGACATCAACCTGTAGTGTGACCTGTCTGAGGCGGCTCCGGTCCTAGTCGTACCTTCTGGTACCACTTGCGCCTGCAGCATTCCTGGCAGTGGCGGATTAGCTAAGTAGCAAGAGTAGCAAATGCTACAGGCCCCGCGCATTACGGGATCCCACACTTGAACGTAGAAAAAAAACTAGTCATTGTGACTTATTTATACTACATGAAATCCAAACACAGCCGAATGCATTGAATGTCTACTGAATACGTCTCTTAAAACTCCTCCTTCGTTGCACTTTTCATGTAACTGATCTTAAAACCCACGGGGTTATTGGTATCCATTGTACTTTTCACACAGACACAAAATATGAGGCCCTAAAAGAAAAGCATTGTTCAAGCTTAATCTTAATAGGGTATAAAATAAGCTTGATAGTGGCTACATATATTAAAATTAACATTCTTTAACCAGCGTCTTCGCCTGCGTGAAAATTAGAATTTCTGCACAGAAAATGTATATGAGCTAAGTAAAAAGTATTCAAATATTTTATGTTCTTCAAGGTCCATGTCTATCTTTACACTAAAATTTATCATAATTGGTTCCCGTAAACTCTACTAAAGTGGATTCATCCCGGTCTTATTGACCAACGATCCCGAGTCCAGATCACATGTCAATACAGTTTTATGACTTTACCAGGGCTATGAAATGTGATCAAACTTCAATGCCTCCATAAGCGGTACCTGTGAGAGAATAAGTGATCAAAACTATCAGGGAGCTAATGGACAAAAAGCACCTGACTTGGGCTTAATCATTCGACAAACCAGTGTCTCATGACATGTAACGGGTGTAACAGATCGTACACTTTTAACCAGTAATGTAATAATGATTGTTAAGGAAAGCGCATTCTTTTTATAACTTAATTAACTACCTTTTAGCGTATTCTAAGTTGACATCGATTTTAGTTTTTGAAAAGCTTAATAGATTTCGCGAAAATCAGCCGCAAGTACCGTAACGAGCGTGACGTAAATTTTATTCAAGTTACGCCCTTTACGGTACTTCTATAAATAAAGCTTTTAAAAAGATTAAATTAATGTAATTGTCTTGGCACAAAATATATTTTTTTTTTTATTTTAATAAAAAAAGCTCTAGGCAACTAATACTAAGGCCCGGACACAAAGTGAACAGCAGAGCAAGCACGCGGGGCAAGTGGGGCCCACCAAGCTGCCGGTGCCACCACAATTACGGCGGTGCGCCACCGGTGCATGGTGGAAGTCCCTGCCGGAGTTTGTTTTCTGATAGTTACAACCCGGGAATCTTTAAGTCAAGAGTGGTAGTCTAGGTAAGCGCGCTCCATAGTCGACCATATCGTCGCTGTCCAGCAGATAAAAATTAAGAGCGATTGGCCGACCCAACTGTGACCTTACATCAAATCGTTAAATAAATTAGTCACATATTTTTGAAAGTCAAATCATTTCTTTCAAATAAACTATTTCAGGGGCTTTTACGAGTAGAATTGTCAAGATATCAGTCAGTCAGAAAAAATATGCACATTCCAAAGATAGATCTCTATGGAGATAAATGTGCAGGAAACTCCACGTACACTCTTTCTGAGGTATTACAAATATCTCGGTTACGTGATTGTTGCTGCTACTAATATGTGAGAATAATGTTAATAAAGTAAAAATAAATAAATTCTGAATATCTATACATATAATAAAATCGTAGGAAAGTCAAAACTGTACATTGAATATTTTTTAAAAAGAATACTTGGGGCGTGATCTACAATCGATATCGAAGCCAAAAATATAGTTTTTAGAATTTTTGTCTGTTTGTCTGTTTATCTGTTTGTCTGTTTGTCTGTATGTATGTCCGGGCTAAACTCAAAAAGTACTGCATGGATTTACTTCAAATTTTGCATGAATATTACTAAGAGGTCGGGTCAACATATAGGCTACATATTATCACGCTATCACCTACGGGGGAGGAGCTGTGAATCTTTATTTTTCTTAAGCATTCTGTGACAGCGTGTAATCTAACGATGCATATTTAAATGTTGTTTTAGAGTAAGCCATGCTATTATCTAGCTTTACACCATAAAAACTACGCCATTTAAGTAACTTGGGCAGAGAAACATAGTTTAATGAATGTTAGTAGTATAGAGACAATTTTGAAGCAGCGCCATCTATGAGATTTCATAAAAATCAAATCAACTTACATGTTAACACTTTTTGGAAATTAATAATTCAAATTTAATCATGTAGTTAGTTATTCTTAAAATTCATAGATGGCGATGTGATGTGATATGCATTTTCTTCATAAAAGTTGTATCATATAGTTCGTTTTGACAAATTCAAGTTCCAACAAAACCCTCAAAATCTTGAGTAGAGTTGAGGAAACAATTTAAAAAAAAATGCGGTGTTAAGTATTACATGGTGACATTCTTCCAGCTGTGTGAAGTCGACCAGTTTGCGAGATCCCTTACGTATGACGAGGTGCCTTCATATTACACGTACGACAAGCAAAGGGGTGTATTTAACCGACATCGACGAGGAGGTGCCGTGGAAGGTTTTCCGGGAATTTTCAAGGACGCCGCATTGGGTAGGGTTTATACCGTGCATCCGAATAATGGCGAATGCTATTTTCTGCGATTGTTACTTCACACTGTCCAAGGCCCAACGTCTTTCGCCTTTCTGAGGACATTTGATGGCGTGGAGTATCCCACTTACCGCGCAGCCTGCGTAGCACGTCACCTTCTCGACGGTGACCAAAATTGGGATCCTCGCGGAGGCGAGCGTCAGTGACAGTCCCAGCCGCATGCGTCATCTGTTTGCCGTCATCTTGGTGTTTTGTGGAGTCGCGAACCCGGTAGCTTTGTGTGAGAAGTATTGCCATCATCTGTCTGAAGATTTTCTACGAGCTTTGAGGCGTGCTACTGGAGACAAAGTCGAAGTAACTGATGAACGCGTGCTGAACACCTGTCTCAGTTCACTTCAAGATGTGGTCATTTCTATGGGCGGCAATTCGCTGATCGAATATGGGTTACCAGCTCCCCCATCATCACCGCATCAAGGCCGTGGAAATCGGGAGTATAACACTGAGACAAATTACGATTCGAAATGACCATGTCACTTTGTTCTCTTCAGAGCAAAAACAAATGACACCGTCCTTGAAAGCGTTGGGCAAAACCAGGGTAAAATGTTTTTCTTGGATGCTCCTGGTAGAACAGAAAAAACATTTGTTACCACTGGCATACTTGCAGAGGTCAGGAGGCAAGGCAAAATTGCTATTGCTGTAGCGTCGTCGGGAATCGCTGCCATACTGCTTCCGGGTGGCAAGACAGCACATGCCATGTTTAAAATTCCCATCGATTTAGAGAGCGCCGAAACGCCTGTTTGTGGTGTGTCACGTAACAGCGATAAGGGACACTTGCTCAAGGATTGCTCTCTGATCGTATGGGATGAGTGTACGATGGCCAATAGGAAGGCAGTTGAGGCCGTGGACAGAACCCTGCAGGACATCCGCAGGAACGAACATTTGATGGGTGGTGTCACAGTTCTGTTCAGTGGCGATTTCCGGCAAACACTTCCCGTGGTGACGCGGGGATCGAGGACTGACGAGGTGAATGCTTCGTTGAAACGATCTTCGTTGTGGTCACGAGTTCGTACGCTGCGCTTGACCATTAATATGAGAGCTCGGTTCGGCGGCAATGCATGTGCATTGCAAGAATTCTCCGATGTCGTTCTAAGTCTTGGCGAAGGCACTCTGACAGGTGGTGCTTCCAGAGTCTCTCGGTAGAGTGGTATCCAGCTTAGAAGAACTCATTCGCTGTGTGTACGGGGACATCAGTCGTATACCGCACCAGCTTCTTGGGTGTGTGAGCGATAACGCCAACGCCCAAAAATGATCAGGCTGAAGCAAATAACGAATGCATTCTCTCGGAAATTGAGGGGAATGAAGTGGTCTACACCTCAATAAACACTGTTGTCGAGCAAGATGACGCCACACATTATCCCGTGGAATTTCTGAACTCCCTGTCAGCAAGTGGACTTTCAGCGCATACCATCAAGCTGAAGGTCGGTGTCCCGATTATGCTTCTTCGGAACCTATCTCCTCCGAAGTTATGTAACGGGACCCGCCTTAAAGTCATCTCGCTCCACAGACACACCATTGTGGCGGAAATTCTTACGGGTTGTGGCGTCGGCGAGGCAGTATTTATACCACGTATTCCTCTCATACCTCACAACTTCCCGTTCCAGTTAAGCGCGTACAGTTCCCCGTGAGGGTTTGCTTCGCGATGACCATCAATAAGTCACAGGGGCAGACACTGAGGGCAGCGGGTGTCGACCTCAGGACGAGTTGCTTCTCACACGGGCAACTGTACGTCGCTTTCTCCCGTGTCACCAGTACTGTCTTTACATTTTGGCTCCTGGCAGCATAACTACTATAAACTACGTTGTATAGGGAAGTGTTGTAAGGTATGATACCTTTGTACGTATTTTTACTCTTTTGTGTCCTGGAATGTATTCCTGCATTATTTTCTCTATTTCCTTCAGTCTCATCTTATGACTGAACTCAGCAGGATTCCCAAATAATTCTCTTCACTTGCTTCGTTTGTAAAAAAACTTATATTTTAATGCTATTTTAAAAGTTGTTTACTTATTATACTATAGCAATACTGGCATCTTAGGTTTTTTGGTGCTGTAGAGCTTTCACGCAGACGATGTCGCGGGCAGCAGCTAGTTGAAAATAAAATAAGCCACTAGCAGTTAAGAGATGACCAGTCTTAACTGACAGCGCCCGCTCACGGACACGACTCGTATATCAGCAACACGCAGCTCAACCATTTTGAAGGGAACCGAATGATCCCCGCGCCGCCATCAGTGAGACATTTGAGTGAGCAAGACAAACTCTCAACTGCACTGCTCGTTTCCCTTCTCCGTGTGAGAAGAGGCCTCTACCGTCCAGTGGCGCGCTAACAGACAGGCATTATCTTTACATGTACATAATTGTATTCTTCTGTACATGTCTATGTCACTGAACTCTTTCTAATCAGCTAAACTTTAATTGGTTTGATGAAAATATCGTTTGTATAAGTGATATTCTGGATGGCTTAAAGTTTACTATTGGACCTGTTAAGGCGATATTTGTTGGGTAGCGGACCCGTTATTAATATTTTTTTATCTATACAGTGAATTCCATGCATAATAAGATTTACCTGCATTGAGGTTGGCCATCAGCACCGACACTACAGTTTCCTTGTAAACAATAGTCTTTGCAGATGGACACGTCGCATCTTTCACCGTCGTAACCTGCTGTGCACTCACAAGCCGGCTCCCCCTTCTCGTTCAGAGCACACACACCATTGTTTGAACACCGATTACTGCACGCGTTCACTTCGCATCTGTCACCAGCGTATCCGGGTTTACAGCTGAAATAACAATTATTTGTGAGTAGCTGTAACAGATGCACGAGGTGCGCGACCACTGCGCTGTTTCAGGTGCTCTATAAGTATATCTTGGACCACACTGACGTCGGTGAGGGGATTCGGTCTACAACTCACTCTCAGCAAGTGTGCTGATGAATGCTGCTCCCATCTCTGTGTGAGAAGAGGCCTCTGCCCTCCAGTGGGATGATAGCGGGCAGGCATTCTCTTTACATTTATAATTTTGTTCTTCTGTACATGAGTAGGTTAAAGAACTCATCATCATCGTCAGCCTTTTAAATGTTCCCACTGAGGGAATGGGCCGTAATCCACGACGCGGGCCCAGTGCGAGTTGGTCACATATGTTCGAATTTTTGGTTCTAGGACATATCGGTTTCCATCATCGTTTTGAGACTACGTCCATCCCCGCTGGGTTCAGGACCTAGACGGCTCGGTGACGCTAATTTCGTCGGCCGCCGCCGGTACCCCGCCCCTCGAGGCTGTTGCGAGGGGACGGGGTTGCGTGGCAGCGCGGGTCGGGGACATTGCAGTGGTAGGCGTCTACCTGTCCCCGACCAGAACTCCCGACGAACTCCATGTCTCCCTTATGGAGCTAAGTGTCGTCGTCGCTGGGTTTGGTACCCTCCCCGTGGTCGTTTGTGGGGACTTCAACGCCTGGAATACGGCTTGGGGTTCCCGGCGCACGAACACACGGGGTCGGTTGGTGGAGGACTGGGCCTTGGAGCTGGGCCTGGTCGTCCTGAACCGGGGTTCTGTCCCCACGTTGGTGCGGAGGCGGGGTGAATCAGTGGTGGACCTTTCGTTCGCCAGCCCCGCTCTGTCGCCGCGTGTCGTCGACTGGCGCGTTATGGAGGAGGTGGAGACGTACTCCGACCACCGGTATATCCGGTTGGACGTCTCCGCCGAAACCTCGGCCGCGCCGGTCCGACAGAGCCCTTGCGGTCCGCGGTGGGCGCTTAAGCAGATGGACCGGGAGCTCCTCCTGGAAGCCGCGACGGTACAGGCCTGGGTGCAAGCACCGGACAGGCCTGTCGATATCGACGTCGAGGCGGAGTGGTTCCGGGAGGCCATGTCGCAAATTTGCGATGCGGCAATGCCCCGAGTCCGTCCAGGACGTGCTAAGCGCCAGGTGTACTGGTGGTCGCCGGAGATCGCTGCACTGCGCAACACGTGCAATCACGCGCGACGCCGGTACGCCAGATACTGCAGGCGCCGCATCCGCGCGCCGGATGCGGAGGCCAGAGAGGCGGAGCTGTACAAAGGTTACAGAGAGGCAAAACACACCCTCCGAGCGGAGATTAAGCGGGCCAAACTCGAGGCCCGCGACGTGTGGCTGGGGTCTCTGAACGCGGACCCGTGGGGGCGCCCGTACAAATTGATACGGGAGAAACTGCGCCCCTGGGCTCCCCCGCTGACTCAGAGTCTCCGGCCCCAACTCGTGGAGGGTGTGGTGAGCGCTCTGTTCCCTGCGCGAGGGGAACACTCCCCCCCGCCCATGGCTCCGCCTCCGCCAGCGGTGTCTGACGCGGACCGCAATAGCGACGACGATGATAATGCTCCAGAGGTGACCGAGGCAGAGATGAGAGTGGCGGTGCAAAGGCTGAGTGCCAAGAACGCCGCCCCAGGACCCGATGGCTTGCCTGGGAAAGCCAGGGTCCTGGCCATGGACGCTCTCGGGCCTCGACTGAGAGGGCTCTTCAGCGCATGCTTGGAGAGGGGCCAGTTCCCACTTCGCTGGAAGACGAGGAAACTGGTCCTCATCGCGAAGCCAGGGCGCCCTGCGGACTCTCCGTCCGCGTACCGGCCCATTGTGCTGCTCGACGAGGTGGGCAAGCTCTTTGAAAGAGTGATTGCGAGCCGCCTCGTCGCGCGCCTTTCACGGGTGGGGCCGGACCTTTCGGACGGACAGTTCGGCTTTCGTAGGATGCGCTCGACGGTGGACGCCATCATGCGCGTGCGAGCCCTCACGACGGGGGATGCGGTGTCCCAGGGTAGGCGTGTCGTGGCAGTGTCCTTGGACATTGCCAACGCTTTTAATTCCCTGCCCTGGAGTACGATCCGGAGGGCACTCCGGTACCACCGGGTGCCCGAATACCTCTGTCGAGTAGTCGAGGCCTACCTGTCGGACAGGTATATTGTCTACCCCGGTCACCAGGGAGACTGGAAACGTCGGGAGATGTCGTGCGGTGTTCCGCAGGGGTCGGTACTAGGGCCACCCTTGTGGAACATCGGGTACGATTACGTGCTGCGGGGCGACCTCCCTGACGGGGTCAGCGTGGTCTGCTACGCAGACGACACGCTGGTTCTAGCGCAGGGAGAGTCGTACCGGGTGGCGGCCGCTTTAGCGACACGCGGGGTTGCGATAGTCGTTGGTAGGATCCAGGAGTTGGGACTCGAGGTGGCGCTGCGCAAATCCGAGGCCATGTGTTTTCACGGTCGCGGCCGTCGGAACGCGCCACCGCCGGGTTCCCAACTAACGGTAGGAGGAGTTCGCATCGGCGTCGGGACATCGATGAGGTATCTGGGACTCATCCTCGACAGCCGATGGAATTTCGAGGAGCATTTCCGACGTCTGGCTCCCAAACTCAACCGGACTGGGGCCGCTCTCGGGCGGCTCCTGCCCAACCTTGGGGGTCCAGACGCCTCCTGCCGGAGGCTCTACGCGGGGATCGTTCGGTCCATGGCCCTCTACGGGGCGCCGGTGTGGGCGCTGTCGCTGCAAAAGCGACCGGCGGCCATTCTGAACGCCTGCCAGAGGGCCATGGCAATTCGGATGGTGCGGGGATACCGCACGATTTCCCGCGAAGCGGCGAGCCTTCTGGCTGGCCTACCACCGTGGGATCTGGAGGCAACAGTCCTTGCACACATGCACGACATGCGCGTGGAGATGCAACGCCGGGGTGAAAGTCCTCTGCCGCGACAGGTCACGGCATGGCGGACAGAGCTCCGGCGGGATCTCATGGTGGAATGGCGTCAGCGACTATCGCAACCCCGTCATGGGCACGCCACAATTATGGCGATAAGTCCCCTCTTTGAGGCGTGGCTGGAAAGACCTCACGGCGTCCTTACCTTCCGCATGACACAGGTCCTCTCCGGAAATGGCAAGTTCGGGAGGTTCCTGTTCCGAATTAAAGCGGAAGTGACGCCCGGGTGTCGCCACTGTGCGGAACGCCCGGAGGACACGGTGGAGCACACAATCGCGGTGTGCCCTGCTTGGGCGGAGCATCGCCGTGCCCTCGTGGGGGTGATCGGCGGCGGAGACCTCTCGCGCCGGGCCTTGGTCGAGGCCATGGTCCGGAGCGAGGAGGAGTGGCAGGCGGTCGCCGACTTCTGCGAAGCAGTAATGCTCGCTAAGGAGGAGGCCGACCGCATCAGGCAACGGCGCTCTCGCCGCCGCCGCCGGGATTCCGATCCCGATTTCCAGCCACCGTAGGCGCGGGCTTGCGGACAGTGAGCAATGGGTAGCTCGCTGTCCGGCCGTCCGGTAACCGTCCGGACCAAGCCCAAGTCGTCGACGGCGCGCGCTGTTCCCGCGCGCCTCAAGGAGTTGTCAGCAACAGCAGGGGCCCAGCCGGGTCGAAGCCTACCGGGGCCAGGGTAATCCGAAAGGGCGCTCGAGCCCCGGTATCGAAGGCTTGAAGGAACGGGATGGGTTTTTTAGTCAGTAAGAGTCTGACACTATCTCCCGCTCCGCCCAAGAGCGGGGGTTGTCATAAGATGATTTTTCCCATCGAAAAAAAAAAAAAAAAAAAATCATCGTTTTGAGAGCAGTGGGGATGAATTAAATTAAACAAAGTAATGCGTCTGGCTGGGTTCAAACCCACGGCCTACAACTCGTGAGTGGGGGCCTTTACCACTCGGCCGCCACTGCTCTATGGATATTGAACTTCTTTTATACAATTCAACTGATTTCTTTTTATTTCTATACATACACACTTCTAACAAAAGAAAAACAAATCAAATCATTGTAAACATTTGTTCGAAGGTTCTGCTTATTTCAAAAGAAACTTCCAGCAGACCTGCCGAACAAGAGATTTTTTAGGCGAGAAATCATCCAATGACTTATCTCGCTCTAGGGCAGAGCGGGAGGGCGTGTTACACTTTAACTGACTAAAACCCACTCCTATGTTCCTTATTATTCTTGCGTTCCAGAACTCCGGTATATACACATATCTATAGTAGCTTTATTTTGATGTTTATAGAATTTGGGTAACAATAGAATCGGGCAAGTTGACATCTGTTAGGTCCGCTAGTTAGTTATAAAAGTGTATTATCTATACAAGGAACTCCATGGGTACCATGGTATATATTTACCTGCATTGAGGTTGGCCCTCAGCACCGACACTACAGTTTCCTCGGAAACAATAGTCTTTACAGATGGATATGTCGCATCTTTCACCATTGTAACCTGCTGTGCACTGGCAGGCCGGCTTACCCTCTTCGTTCAATGAACAAACACCGCCGTTTAAACAGTGCTTATGGCACGCGTTTATTTCGCACCTCGCCCCAGAGTATTCGGCTTTACAACTGAAATAATGAAGATAAGAAGCAGCGTTAGCAGACCAACAGATATTGTGACTAGTTGTAACACGCAAACGAGGTGCGCGACCACTGCGCGTCACTAAACATGATTTACAATCAAATAAAATGTTCATGAATTCGATCAACAATAAAGAAGTTTAGTATATTTCAGGGGTTGCAAGTACTCATGAAAATGAATCTATTTTTTATTGACCTATATATTTATTAACCCTAAATCCTTAAATATAATCAGCTTTTTCTTACATTTTGCCAATTTATACAAACATAAACTGTATTCGTAGGTATTCGTAGAAAAGAGCTGATCCTGTAGTAAAAGTTGCGTTCGCTTGGGGTTTAATGAATTAAGTATCTGTCCCACAGTTCACAAAACACATTAAACATCGAAATTAATATGAGTTCAATTTGTTTTTGGGTGAGAAATCATCCAATGACATCTCCCGCTCCAAGGCGGAACGCGAGGGCGAGTCAGATATTATAAAACTCACTCGTACATTCCTTCGTTGCCTTGTATTCTAGGGCCGGGTTTTCCTTTCAGAAGCGAACCCATGGGCCCCAGTAGGCTTCGACCCTGCAGGGCCTCTACGGTTTGCTGACTTCTAGTTGAGGCGCGCGTGGAACAATATGCGCCGTCGACGACCTGGGCTCGGTCCGGTCGACTACTGGACGGTCAGACGGCGAGCTACCCATTGCTCGCCGTCCGCAAGCCCGCGAAAGTATCGTGTGTGTTAGACGCGCGTCACTGTTCCAGGAATTCTAACTTTACATTTCGAAGCTGGTGAGGACGTGGATGCTTGAGGATCTGTTATCGTTAGACATGTAACATATGTAGGCGTCGCTTAACTTGCCGTCAGTGAAAAACATTAGGGTCAGCTCACACCGAGACGCGAAGTGATGCTGCGTGAATTATAATTATTAGAGTTAGTACACAACAACAGATACGTATCACATAAGAGAATCTGAATAAACCCCGCGGCTTCGCTTTCTTCAAGCATCGTGAGCTGACCCCGAATATCTGTGCGGTGAACACGTTTTACCTGCATGTAGGTTGTCCCTCAGCACTGACGCTACACTCTCCTTGAATGCAGTAGTTCTGACAGACTGGTGCTGGAGACTCACTCTTCGAGTCATTCGGAATCAGACCCTGGAGAGCATCGCAGCTGTTTATCCCCTGAATTTGTTCCTTTATCGTGTAGTTGGCTGCTATAAGATGACAAATCGCACAGTCTGAGCTAGACGTTGAGGTTAGTTTTGTTGCCACAGTTTGTGTTGAGTACTTCGGTAATCGCCAAATTCCCTGTTCCTCATAGTTCTGCCAGTATATAAAGTCTTTTGACATGGCCAATGAAAATGCATAACTAGTGTTTCTTACAGTATATAGTGTTGTTCTGTTCTTTCCATTAAAGTTTGCACTTTCAATAGACACGTGATCATCACTATAATATGTTTTCTCAGTCCAGTACATTTTTTTTGTTTGTTGATCGATGGCCAAGCTTAGTCGATTAAAAACAGTGCCGGCTATTAAAACTTCTCTCTCGGAGCCATCTAACCGAGCCCTCTCTATCTCATAGTCTGTGACCCAGTAAATGTACCTGTAATTTGTAAACATCCATCAATATTAACAAAATTCAAGAGGAATTCAGCTGAGTCATAAACCTACACACAAGTGCAAACATAGCGGAACATAAATAGATACATTATTTTCAAGTACAATTTAATTTTATAATCTTGAAAAATTTAATAATCTTTTCTTAACTAGCTTTTTCCCGCGACTTCGTCTGGATAAATGTCGGTTATTGTGGACGTATATCTTTTCTTGTGTTTCAAGCTTACTATGATCCAAATATCATCAAAATCAGTTCAGTAGTTAAAGCGTGAAAGCGTAACAGACAGACATAGTTATTTTCACATTTAACCGGACGCGCTGAGAGAGACGCCATTGTCAACACTTCCCTAACAATCCAAGCGCGTCACCTTCCACACACCACTATCTGCCTGTCAGTCCGCGAAGTGATGGGTTACCAGTCGACATGTTTATCTGTTAAACTTTGTGCAATACTGTAACAATTTCTTTTACTGGCCTTTACTGTCGAATGGTGCAGCAATCGGACTTGTATTTCAGAGATTACCTCCTACATAGAAAAAATATAATATCTGAATAAATTAAATGGGCTATCCAACCGATAAAGAATTTTTCTGTTCGGACCCGTGCTTCCTGAGATTAGTGCATTCAAACTAACTTACACTTCACTTTTATGAAATTACTAGCTTCTGCTAGCGGCTTCGTTCGCGTGAACGTTGTTTATAGCGGACGCGTAGTCGAAGACGGATAAAAAGTAGCCTATGTCCGTCCTTGAGTTTGAAGCTATCTCCGTAACAAATTTCGTCAAAATCGGTTTAGTAATTTAACCGTGAAAGTGTAACAGATAGACAGACAGTTACTTTCACATTTATAATATTATAAGTGGAGCTTCTCTAAGAGTGGGTCTTAAAATGAGCATGGATAAAACCAAAATCATGATTAACAACCATGTAGCGCCCACTCCTATCAAGGTCGGAGACTCTACACTCGAAGTTGTGGACGATGACGTCTACCTCGGACAGACAGTCCAGTTGGGTAGGTCTAACTTCGAGAAAGAGGTCAACCGTCGAATCCAACTCGGTTGGGCAGCGTTCGGGAAGCTACGCGGTATCTTCTCGTTCAACATACCACAGTGTCTCAAGACGAAAGTCTTTAAACAGTGTGTGTTGCCAGTGATGACATATGGCTCCGAAACGTGGTCGCTCACAATGGGCCTCATCAGAAGGCTTAAAGTCACCCAAAGAGCAATGGAAAGGGCTATGCTCGGGGTTTCCTTGCGTGATCGAATAAAAAATGAAGATATCCGCAGGAAAACTAAGGTTGCCGACATAGCACAAAGAATTGCCAAACTTAAGTGGCAATGGGCAGGGCACATTGCTCGCAGAACAGATGGCCGTTGGGGCCGAAAGGTTTTGGAGTGGCGACCGCGTACCGGAAGACGCAGCGTTGGAAGGCCTCCTACAAGGTGGACCGATGACCTGGTGAAGGTAGCGGGAAACCGATGGATGCGGGACGCACAGGAACGTTCGATGTGGCGACGCTTGGGGGAGGCCTATATCCAACAGTGGACGTGTATCGGCTGAAATGATGATGATGATGAATGATGAAGTGTAGATAAGTGCAAATAAGATTGAGTATGTTATTTGATTATTTCATGAAACAAATGAAAACTGTTCTCAATACAAAAAACAAGTTTTCTGATCTTCTCGTTAGTGTCCCCGCACAGGAGCCACAAAAACAAAGCCGTTTCAAGCTTCTTTTTGAGGCGGCGTTTTTTTGTGTCGGCGTTTTTTTATGGAGGCGTTTTTTTAACCGACTTCTAAAAAAGGAGGAGGTTTCTCAATTCGGATGTTTGTATTTTTTTTATTTTTTTTTTATGTATGTTCGGGCATAACTTCGTCGCTTGCCAACCGATTTGAAAAATTCTTTTTTTTTGTTGGAAAGGGTATACTTCCCAAATGGTCCCATATTCACCAAGTCGGGATCTGATGATGGAATCTTGGCTAAATCGAGGGAACTCTTCAAATATTATAGGCAACTGTATAGTCATTTTGATATTTTCATCAAGGAAGTAAGCATTTACAGTCAAAAAGTGACATTTGATGAGGTGGAACTGGTTAAGAAGACCAGAAATTGCCAACGGAACTTCATACTCAGACAAATATCACAATGAACATAGTTAAGTGACTATGACAATACAAATAAATGAATAGTTCTGAATAGTTATGTTGAAAATGGTATCATCGAAGTAACCTGATGATAGTGATGGAGCTGGAAGATAGACACCGGAACTCCGTAATTAATCAATGTATCCTACCCGTGTTTGGGCTTATTAGAAATGTCATGAGATGCACTTTGGCTATAAGGTACTATCAAAGTGATCTGATGATGGAGCCGGAAGGTGGAAGGTGACAGGGGAACTTCATATGAAAATGATGTATTCTAGCAGGGTTTGAGTTAATTGGAATTGACATGAGAAAAAAGTACTCTGGCTGTAAGTGTGTTGCAACTAAAAAGTATGAAATAAAAAACTTTTTATAAAAAAAATAAAACCGACTTCACTAAAAAAACACTAAAATGATCAAAATAATTTTAATTTCGGAAGTCGGTGTTAAATAAGGAACAAACAATAACGAAAAACACCGACTTCCGAAATTAAAATTATTTTGATCATTTTAGTGTTTTTTTAGTGAAGTCGGTTTTATTTTTTTATAAAAAGTTTTTTGTGGCCCGTGTGCGGGTACTACTCACTAGTAACGTACCCTCCACAGCTGTCCACGGCGAGATCACGGCAGTAGTGATCAAAGCTAACTAAAACATTTCCATCAGCTTGGTTAGAAGATGCAGGACTTAATGAAAACGTGCGTATACTATATTCATCCTTCCAATAGAGAGCTTGTGTGACGGGGTCGTAGACGACCCTCTCGTATCGGGTCGTTGTTGTCGTAACTAAACGTTGTACAGTCTCGGTTGATACGTCCAAACTGGATATAAACATGGTCGAGCCGTGTTCGTCGCTAAACAGCACCCTGTAGTGCACAGGATCGTATGTTACTGAAGTGATCTCACCAGCCGATGGTATATCTTGTGTGTGCGTCCGTGTACCATCATTGTTGTAAAACTCTAGTTGTGTGCGTGTGGCGACGACGATGTCTGAAACATAGAAATAGATTTGTTTTAAGGACTGAGCTTTATTTTATCTAATACTAGCTTTTGCCCGCGGCCTCGCTCCCGTCAACTGGTACTCTATTATACTCTATCATACTCTTCCTTGCGTACTCTACTCATCTCAACTTTACTTGAGTTGGGTAGCGTTGGGTAGCGTAGGATAGAGTACTACCCCCGGGTTTGCGGACGGCGAGCAAGGGGTGCTCGCTGTCCGACCTTCCCCACTCTACCCTTTTTTTGATAAGTGTGGAAATCATCCAATGACTTTTCCCGCTCTGGGTGGAGCGAGTGGGCGTGTCAGATTGTTATTGACTAAAACCACACCTGTGTCCTTCCGTTTGCTCTTCGCGTTCTAGGACTACGGGTTCCCTTGTCAGGAACTCCTCGCGGTGCTAGCGGGCGTCGTCCCTGCTGGGCCACTACGGTTTGCTGACATCTCTTTGAGGAGCGCGTGGATCACTATTATATAAATCAAGCTATTCTTCATCTATACATATAAATAAAATGGCAGTGTCTGTTTGTAATATTGAAATAACCGCTTTTCACTACATGCATATTATGTATCATATTTAAATGATATTATATGATATATGAATAGGTATGAATAAGTGTAGCGTCAACGTTGGCTGACGCGATATAAAAGTTTCTAAAAAACAGGCTACAAGGATGGTACAAAATTGGAAGTCAGGTACTCACTGGGTGCTGGGATCCAGGATCATCTTGGACGCACTTTCAGACGATATTTCACGGTATTTTCAGAGGTTGTTAATCGCACGCGCGTAAGACAAGTTACCCGGCCGGCTCGTTGGATTCGAATCGTAGTTTTTTTCCTTACACCGTCAGAGGCGGTGCTGTGTGGTTTGGATATGAGGTTTTTGGGACGGAATGGGATAAGAGAATTCATCCTAAAGCCTGTTCATATCCCCCCACTTGAAATCAACGAGGGATTTCATAAGATAAGATAGATGAAGTTCGAGACTTGCGGTCCATGCAGATTCAGATGTCACTGTACGGATATAGTTTTATGTTAAGTGTTGAGATTATGCTGTTTAAATGTACTTAATAAGTATATGATTGAGAAAAAATAAATAAAATAATAAGTATTAGACTCTTAAAAAAAAAAATAGTTGATAGATATTTGATATGATTTGATATGGGTTATTAATTATTTTGAGCGATTGGAAGAGGAAAAATTTTGATGGTAGGTCTTACAAGTAAGCCTTTTGACGTTTTGACTGTCACAACACAAATGATATTATCTTTGACCGGGTGGAGCTGGACGACGCGACCAAGTCTCCATTCGTTAGCGGTTAAGTTAGGTTCATAAATGGTTACCAGATCGTTCAATTTTGGCTGACCGTTACCGTGTTTAAACCATTTCATTCGCTGTTGCAATGTATGCAAATAGTCCCTCTGCCAAGTGCGCCAAAAGCTCTGAGATAGACGCTGCGAAAGCTGCCATCGAGTACGTAAGGTCTCGTTTTCAGCATACACCGGTTCAGGTATAGATACCAAAGGTCGACCGATAAGGAAGTGACCAGCTGTAAGAGCGTCAACCTCGCCGGTATCGGTAGAGAGTTCCACTAAGGGTCTAGAGTTTAACATAGCTTCCACCTTCGTTAAGATAGTATAAAATTCTTCGTAAGTCAAAATTTGTGATCCTATGACACGTTTGAGATGGTATTTTGTTGATTTTATTCCGCTCTCGAAGATGCCTCCGAAATGGGGACCGGAAGGAGGATTGAGCTTCCACGTAATACTTCGAGAAGCGAGTTGACTGGAAATACTGTTGCTCTCGCGGTCTAGCATTTCGTTAACTTCCGACAAATAACGTCTGGCACCCACGAAGTTAGTACCACCATCTGTGACTATGGAATGACAGAGTCCTCTCTGCGACACGAAACGATCTAAAGCCGCTATAAATACTTCAGATGTGAGCTCAGTAACAAGTTCGAGATGAACGGCTTTAGTGGCATGGCAGACTATGAGGCAAAGGTAAGCTTTATAAGTTTTAGCGTTACGGCGTTTACTCTCTTTTATCATAAAATGACCTCCGAAGTCGATGCCTACTGTTTGAAAACAGTGACCCAGTTGTAATCGGGAAGGTGGAAGATCACCTTGTAAAGGCTGAAGTGAAAGAGGTTTAATTTTAAAACAGGTTACGCATTTAGATAGCCGCGATCTGATAAGATTTCTAACTCCGAGTATCCAAAATCGACGCATAATTAAAGATTGGTGTAGGCGTGGCCCACAATGAAGATAAGTTTTATGATAGTGGTCAATCAGAAGAGTGCTTAACCGAGAAATCTTAGGCAGGAGGTATGGATGTTTGACGCGACCTGGTAACGATGCGTGCTTGAGACGTCCCCCCACTCGCAAGATTCCGCGAGTATCGAGAAAAGGAGAGAGTTTAGATAAATGTTTGGGTAAAGGTTTCTTGGATGCTATCAAAGATATGACATCACTAAAACTTTGATGTTGAACATACTTTGTAATCTGATCTAAAGATTGGCTTAATTCAGTGGCTGTCAGGTAAGGTAAGAAGTTACGCTCTGAACGTTTAGCCTTTGCGTTATTAATGAAACGGTATATCCAAGCAACCACTCTTTCAACTTAGGAAAGAGAGGAGTGGCGTTCCATGATAGAATCCAGCACGTCGGCTTCACGTGTCGCACTAGCATGACACGCGCGTGATGCAAGCTTGAGTTCTGGCACGTTATCGGATACTTCTACTGCTGAAACAGGCCAGTTGAAGAGTTCAGTAGATAGCCACTGAGGACCAGACCACCAGATTCGAGAATCAGACAAAGATAAGCACGATAAACCACGGCTACAGATGTCGGCTGGATTGTCATGGGTAGACACATGTCGCCATTCAGTTGGCACAGGACTATCGTTAATTAGGACCACTCGGTGCGCAACGAAAGTCTTAAGCTTATGTGGCTCAGTGTTTAACCATGACAATACTGTCGAGCTGTCTGTGAATAAGATAGATTTATTCAAAATGAGTTTTGAACTAAGCAAGGATTGAATGCGATTTATTACTTTAGATAGTAATACAGCACTGCAAAGCTCTAAACGGTTGACAGTCAACACTTTTAAAGGTGCTACCTTGGACTTAGCAACTAAAAGAGAAACGTGTACGTCATGAGAGGTAACGACACGAAGATAAACGCAACATCCATATGCTTTGGTGGATCCATCACAAAATCCGACAAGCTGGAATTCCTTAGATTGAGATGGTATAATCCTACGAGGGATTTTTATTAGTTTTAAGTTATGGAGATCGGCTATAAAGTTTCGCCATTCCTGTGCTATATCTCTCGGCACAGGTTCGTCGCATGAAAGATTAAGACGCCACAAATCTTGAAGGAGCAACTTGGCTTTTAAGATATACGGTGTGAGCCACCCTAGAGGATCGAAAATACGTGCGATGCTGGATAAGATGGATCGCTTGGTACATTCACTGTCCTTGATAGGGGACTGTGAGTAACCAAAACTGTCACTCACAGGGTCATATTGGACTCCTAAGATTTTTAAAGTTGATTTCTCACCTTCTTCCGAAAAAAGTTTAGGTGTTTGACAATAATCTACAGGCAAGGTTTTGAGAAGAGATTGTGAATTACTACTCCATTTTCGGAGCTCAAGTTGAGCGCAACCTAACAAATTTATAAGTTGATCTTTTAGTTCTATGGCTTCGCGTACAGAGGAGGCGCCGGTCGTAATATCATCGACATACGTCTCGTGAAGAAGAGCTTCGGCTGCTTGTGGATACGCGGTGCCAGAGCGGCAGCTAATTGGTGGAGGGTGCGGATAGCCAAATAAGGCGAACTACTAACTCCGTAGGTGACAGTCGCAAGTTCGTACTCTTTAACTGGATCACTAGGAGATTCCCGCCATAGTATGTGTTGAAATCTCCAATCTTCCAGCCTAATCAAGATTCCTCTATACATTTTTGAGATGTCACAAGTTAAAACTACTGTGTGTAATCTGAAGCCAGTTATGATATCCACAATATCGACTTGGAGCTTAGGGCCAGTAAATACAATATCATTTAAAGATAGACCGTTAGTTGTTTTAGAGCTCGCATCAAACACTACTCTCAGTTTGGTGGTCGTGCTCTCAGGGCGAACGACGCAACTGTGAGGGATAAGATAAGGATTGAGAGTAGATATTGCAGGGTTAGGTACAGGATACATGTGGTTTAAATTCTCGTACTCGCGCATGAAATTAACATAATCAGATTTAAGTTCAGTCTGACGACTAAGTTTCTTTTCAAGATGAGTCAGCCGCGATAAAGTACTATTGTAAGATTCACCCAAAGAGCATTTGCTATCCTTTAAGAGGATGGGTACGACGTACCGTCCGTTAGGTTGGCGATAGGTTAGATCAGTGTACAAGCGTTCCCAGATGTCATTCTCGGGTACGGTGATGACAACGCGTAGTGGTTCCTACACTTCCTAAAACTTTTTAATTTGTTCATCTAATTTAAATGTGGTGGCCACTAAAGAGCACGCGGTGTTTAATGGTGCAGAATTAAAGTTTAATGTCCCTGTGAGAATCCACCCAAAAACGCTATGCATAGCCGCAGGTAAACCGGGCCCCAGATTGATACGTTGACCGTCATAGATTTCGTGGAATAACTCCGCTCCTATTAATAAATCAATTTTGGCGGGAATATCGTAATCGCGATCAGCTAGCACGAGATGGTTGCACCGTTCACGAACAGCTGACGGTACTTTAACGCTAGGTATTAGAGCAGTGATGTTGTTTAATACGACTGGCTTGATATTAAATTGTGGAGCATCACCGTGTACAGGTCGTATAGTGCATTCTACCACCCTTTTTACTTGTGTGACTGAGTTTTGTCCTAGTCCGGCTATGCTAAGATTACACCGGTGGAGTTTTAACCCGAGCGTGCGTGCGCACGCAGAGGTGATAAAGCAGTCCTGCGCCCCACTGTCCACGAGTGCCCGTACGGTACATTGAGTGCCGGCGGCGGTGTTGAACGCGCGCACCTGACATGTTCCTAGTAGAACTAGCTCGCGGTTGGGAACAGCGGCCTGAGCGTGAGCCGTGACGCTCGCTCCAGTGGTTGCGCCTCCAATAGGGTGTGGTGACGTAATCCACACATCGTACAAGACATTTTAGACAGGCATTTGTCTATGACGTGATTTGTACGTAAACAATTGGTACACATGTTATTTTTACCTTGTACTAACGCGAGTCTAGTACGAGAATCTAAGGATTGAAAGATAGGGCACCGATAAATCGAGTGCGCTTCACTGCAATGAGCACAAGTCACATTTGCAGGTGGGTTGGAATTTGTGGGATAAGATGAGCATTTGGATCCGCTGCTATTTTGCCTACTAGTCGCGGGCGAAGATTTTTTCCCCTCAAGGTTACGAGGGTTAGAATTGTTGTTGACATTAGATTTAGAAGATAAATGACTGGTTTCTAAGATTTTTACATAATCTTGAAGAAACTTTAACAATTCATTAAAGGTGGGTATTTGAGAAATGTGCAGGAGGTGGTCAATCTTCGTGTTGAGGATGTTCGAATAGAAAGACTTGATGATGAAAGTATACTTGATTTTAATGTTCCTTTTACAATTGGTAATTTCTTAGCCTATAGCAAGCGAACGCCGGCGTTCGCTTGGGATCTAATGAGAGTTAAGAGTAGACGTACTCGATCGCCGGTGGTTTCTTTTTGATTAAAAACGACCGCTTAAAACTAAATCGGGTTGGGGTCCATTCCGCGCGCCCCGCTCCTCCACTTGTCCGCCACGTGGTCGCCTGAAGTGTCCGCTAGATGGCGCCAGTTGTTCGTAGACAGAAATGTTTTGCAATTCGAAACGATCACGCGTACCTGAGTCCAGTGCGCGCGAAATTAAACAAAATAAGATAAAATCACCTAAGTCATCAATTTTTAAAGCTTGAAGTGCATAGTATGCCTCATAAATTTCGTTTGTTAACCTTTGTAAATCTTGGAAGTTACCCGATTTTAAAACCGGCTGGTTGATAAATTTATCTAAGTATGTCAAAGCTATAATTCGCTTGTTATGATAACGTTCGATCAAACTATTAAAAACAATTTCATAATTATCAGCGGTCATAGGGACCCCTTTGACAATGGATGAGGCCGGGCCTTGTAAATAGGACGCTAAATAGTGAAATTTTTCTATTTGTGAGATCGAATTGTTGTCGTGAATTAAGGTTTTATAAATATCATAAAATGCTTGCCAGTTCTCAATTTTACTGTCGAATTTAGGTAACTCAAGCTTAGGTAGCCGCGCGTTACGTCCCGTTTGCATGGAAGTCACAGGCGGTGGCCCGTCGACGTTGTCGCTCCTATCAGTAATGTGCAGATCAGTCGCTGCACTAATTACGGCGTAGTACAAATCGTCAAACGAACTCATAGACTTTTGACACACTCGTGCGTCAGGTTTTATGGCTAACTCCAAACTTTGTATGTTACTACATAACGAAACGAATTTTTCGCGAATTGAATGTATTCGAGTATATCTCGCCTTGAACGCCGATACCTTTGAACGATCTTGAATCATAGTTTTTGATAAGTCGTAAAGGATTTGAATATCACGATATACATATTCGCGTTGAGATTGAAGAAGTTTTAATTTGCTTTCCTCCATTTTGCTTCGTTCGAATAATAAGTAGGTAGGTAGGTACGAAATAGGAACGAACATAAGTTGAGATTTATTAAGTGTGTAAATCGATACCTTTAGGTGAAATAGTTATGTAATAATGTTTGTATTATTACATAACTATTTCACCTAAAGGTATCGATCGAGTGTATAAATACCGTGAATAGTTATAGATAATAATATTTCCACAACAAATTACGTAAATTACATGAATTTTAGTGACTATAATCCGACTAAATTAAGATGACCTCTGAATCCGCATGGGTGACACGGCGAATATGACCAACACAATTTTGTAGAATAATACTTTTAAAATGCAAAAATATAGCAAATCTCAGAGTTTTCATTCGAAATTGAACCTGAGAATGCCTGAAAAAACTGTAATCTACAGGTATTCGCGCTCGAAATGGACCAAAAATATGAATAGGTATGAATAAGTGTAGCGTCAACGTTGGCTGACGCGATATAAAAGTTTCTAAAAAACAGGCTACAAGGATGGTACAAAATTGGAAGTCAGGTACTCACTGGGTGCTGGGATCCAGGATCATCTTGGACGCACTTTCAGACGATATTTCACGGTATTTTCAGAGGTTGTTAATCGCACGCGCGTAAGACAAGTTGGCCGGCCGGCTCGTTGGATTCGAATCGTAGTTTTTTTCCTTACACCGACAGAGGCGGTGCTGTGTGGTTTGGATATGAGGTTTTTGGGACGGAATGGGATAAGGGAATTCATCCTAAAGCCTGTTCAATATATAAACCAAAATAACATTTTTTACAATTTTTGTCTGTCTGTCTGTTTGTTCCGGCTAATCTCTGAAACGGCTGAACCGATTTTGACGGGACTTTTTTTGGCAGGTAGCTGATGTAATAAGGAGTAACTTAACTTACACAGGCTACTTTTATTTTAGCAAAAAAAAATAATTTCAAAATCCTGTAGTCCACGCGAACGAAGTCGCGGGCACAGCTAGTCTTTTCATAAACTTGTTGCTCATACAAATGGTTTCCAAATGACTTGCGTGAGAATCACTGATCCTAACTTCTACAATTCACTACTTACCCACTAACTTGCAAATGAAATGGTTCAACAGTTACTCAGTACACGAGGTGGCACAGTCACTGCAACTGTATTGTATGTTTGTACTCTTTTTTTTGTTACTATTTTATGTTGTGGTATATTGCTAAAAAAAAGTCAGTGACGTTACTATTTTTATTTGAAAAGTTTTGTATTGCAAGCATGTTTTCTTTTAGTATTATCATTAAGTATTGCCTCATTACAATAAAATAGCTTCAGAGTACTCCGACATGATTTTAATTTATGGGGAGTGCCACAGAAGTACGAGAGGACTAGGTACTACCAGTATTTTAATATATTGTCGGCGGCACGGTAACATTTATTTATTTATTTTATTACAGAAACCAATACATGCAGAGTCATTATTATATTCGAATATAAAAAAATATCATCATTGTCATTAACATATCCATACTGGTATTGTAAATGTGAAAGCGGATGCTCTATCTGTCCATATGTCTATCTGTTTGTTACCTCTTCACTTTTTTTTTTTATCTGTTATAACCTACTTCTTAACGGCTGAATAGATTTAGATTCCTGATCCAGGATATAGTCTACTTTTGTTGTAGTTTCATGCAAATCTGTTCAGCTGTTTAGACGTGAAGAGGTAATAGACAGACAAAGTTACTTTTCCATTTATAATAGTATTGCTATAGATATTCAAAAAATCCTAAAGTTTTAGAAGTTGAATAGCTGCTGTGTTTTACATTGCAACCGGTCTCTAAAGCTGCACTGCAGCCCGGTGTCTCAAATGACGATTATTGCAAACTGAATGTGGCAAATAAATAAGTTTGTTCAAAAAATCACACTTGGCAATTATTTCAATACTTAATTGTCAAGTTTGATTTGTTGAACGAACTTTCAAACGCTTGTCGTTTCACTTCCGAATAACCAAATTATGATATCAAGTTTGATCGGAATCCGTTTAGTCGTTTGATTGTGAAGAAGTATTCATGAACATACAATTATAGGTACACACAAACTTTCTCCTTTACAGTATTACCTAGTGTAATAGCTGGATAGGTATAAAAAAACTGGGCAAGTGCGAGTCGGACTCGCGCACTGAGGGTTCCGTGCCAACTACCATTCCCGAATGGAGCCTCGAAGATTTTTCCGAATAGCAAAATATTTTTTTTTTTTTTCTGCCAGAGACAGTTTTATTACTTTCCACATATTTAGTGCGAGAATATTAAGTGCGAGTTGGACTCGCATACTGAGGGTTACGGAACCCTCGGTAAGTTTGTACGAACAAACTTACCTATGAAAACAGTTCAATTCCTGAATTGAGTTACGAAATTTTTTTTAAATCGCATAAAAGTTTTTTTTGTGACGTACCTTTATATTTAGTTTTCAGATTTTTTCCAATATTTCTGCTATGAGATCTTGTTTCATGCCAAATTTCAAGATTCTAAGTCAACAGCAAGTACCCTACGAATTTTGATTCCCTTGAGTGTCGAAATATACTTGGACATTTGGAACGCATTGTACGTTTTTTGCGACATATACGGCTATACATATATCTTTTATTTTCGTTAACTTAGAAGTTCGATTTTCAACTACATAATTTAAATATCTGTAATTAAATGACATAATATATAATATAATATATAATATTTAATCACGTGTACATTCTTCTGACAACTTTATCTTTATTCCAATTATTACATAGTCGTACTGATTCAATTAAATACTTTTATGATTGTTTTTTTTCTATTGTACCTTTGTTGATTTTCTCTTGCTGGCTTGACAATCTCGTCTGTCCGTGTTATTTAAACCCCAAGCGAACGCCGGTGTTCGCTCTCTCATTGTCTTTCTATTGTGTCTCTAATTATGGTATTTGAAAGGTTAAGCGCATAGATGAATGCGCACTCAAACTTCACTTTATGTTACTGCTCACCAAAACTCAACATTTCAACAAATCAATTCACCCAATAACACATTTATGCAAACAAATCGATTGCGTAGGTCAGGAATCTTGTTTTTTACATAATTAATAACGTACATAAATATTAATCTTGCCGCTGTTATTGTATATATCCATCGATCAGCCATCTTTTTTTTTACTACGGAGCGGACCTTAAAGGAAAATAACTACAGTTTCAAAATGTAACTATGCATTGACAATTCTAGTTTTATGTTCAATCGTTCATTGATCGATTATAATAATCGACTAGTTCAGTGTTTGTTTGCCAATTTGTGGTTTGTTGTTTTTAATGGTTTTTTGTTATTTATGTTTTTATTTTGTTTATTCTGTGGTTGGAAGTATAATATAACATGTATTCAGCGCTGTGGCTCTGTCTCACACGAGCCACAGCATTTTGCTGAGCACTGGCCGTTTTGCGCGGATGTAACGTATGTCCTACTTACGTGCTACTTTAAGTCGATACTGTTATTTGTTTTATTCAAATCAAATCATCTTTATTGTGGATCATAGGTAATTGTACATAATACAAATGGTGATAATTATATATTTAGCGAACAGCTATGTCCTACCCTTAGGGCGTACAATATAATGTAGGTACATAATAGTGAATTTACATGTATGTCAACATTACATTTCTAAATATTAGTTGCAGTTATAAATTTCAGTAAAAAATTTCATCATGTATCTAAAGTATACAAAACGCATCATGACCCAGGCAGATTGTATTTTAAAAGTGATTTATCGTCGAAAAAGTCTTTCATAGAATAATAGCATTTATTTACTAACAGTTCATGGAGTTTCTTTTTAAATTATTTTATTTCAGTAATTGCTCTTATAGACCATATAATATAGATCTAATTGCGATCTAATGCGCCATGTTTGACGAAAATAAACTCTTTTTCTTTTTTTCTTTTGTTGCAATCGCAAAACAGTCAAGGTCTACGGTGCGTAGTGCACGCGCGCCTCAAAAAAATTAAAAGGGCCCAGCAGTGCCGATGCCTGCTAGGGCTGTAAGAGCATTTGAGAGAGAAAAAGCAACTCTGAAAAGCAAAGGGCAACATATGGAGTATAGGTGAGTTTTAGTAAAATTCTGGCGCGCCCGTTTGCTCCACCCTAGAGCGCGAGAAGTCAATTGATGATTTTCCCTCAGAAATGTATCTTACCGTTACCACAGAATAAGTTATAGTTAAAAGTAGGTACAGTTTCGCTCTTCGAAAGAAAACGTGCTAATATAAACCTATTAACAACATGAATAATGTTCATAATAGGTACGGCTCGGACACGGTAATAATATCATACAGTTTTGTAACTCGGCCGTATCTTTGAAACAAATCTCAACCTTAACAAACCGATTCGAGAAAGTATGAGAAAAGACAGGAAGTCCAAAAAATTTAAAAAATAGAAGACATAATCAAAAGAACAGGCGGAACAAAGAAAGCTTTTAAGGAGTTAAGGAGTTTAGGTTTTAGACTTAATAGTACCAAATCTATTCAAGTGACAAAACGGTAAGAAATCCAGAAATTAGCTACAGAATATTATCTACAGAACTCTCTACTCTAATATGGGTCATTTCACGCAGGCTCAATTTTTTGCTAATTTCGGTGGTATTTTTTATTTGTAGGTTTTCAGATGAAAAAATAAACTTGTATTATTCTAGAACACATTAGTTTTCTAGATATTTTTGTAGGAAACAAATAACTATTGTAGTTTTGAAAATATGACGGCCACTGAAATTGCCTACCCACCGAAATTGAGAATTTTATTACATTATCGGAGTCTGTCTCTAGTGCTATCTTTGATAATAAAATATTGTTCCAAGCTTTACTTGTATTAGGTTACGATGCGGCTGTCATGGCCTTTCTCTGACCAAAAGCCAACATTAAAAATTATAGAAACTGAAAAGAAAAAGTTTTTAAGCGATTCAATTATATTAGCATCAGACTTAGAAGTCAGAAGAGCTTTCTCCACTGCACACGGGCCATTCGGAACCGACCATCCACATTGAGATGTATATTGTTGGAGGAACGCCACTTACCACCGCCCGACTTCGTTCAACCCCTGGAACATCTGCCACCCGGAAGCGATCTGCTGTGGCCTATGTGGAAAGCTATCAATAGGTTGCGCACCCAATTACAGCCTCTTACGAAGAGAGCTGCCCTTTAAGAACTGTGAGGGATAGAAAAGTGACATGGTAGAACAAAAAGCTCGATGTTTTAAGGGAAGAATCACGTAGGTTGTTTACTAAGACTAAATCGACTGACGACTGGGATCGGTATCAGAAAGCTTTAACTACCTATAACAAGGAAATCCGAGAGGCGAAAAGACTTTCATGGAGGAAGTTCTGCGAGGAGATTACTAAAGTCCCTCAAGGAGCCAGAATTCACAGTCTTATCCAAATCGCCTACAAATCAACTGGAATTCTTAAAGAAACCAGACGGTGCCTTCACTGTATCAGCGGAAGAAACCTTGAAACTTCTGGCGTCTATACATTTCCCTGGCTCGGTGATGGCACTAGACATCATCGTACAAATTACTCCTCATATCCGCCGCTCCAGGCCTTCAAATGAAGACTGGAGAAGAGCGGCGTATTTTAGACCGAACAAGGTAGAATTTATAATTATATAGACTCTCATTCAAGCCGATTAAATCTGCAGGTGATGATGATATCTTATTTTTTTATTATTATTTTTTATTTTTATTTGAGTGGCTTACAGCTGACAATACAAGATAAACGACTACAAGATACGATTTACAAGCCTCCACATATAGTATGGATGGAAGTATTGTGGAAAGTTACAGTTAGGAAGTAATTGAGATGTACAAAGTTTGGTAGCAAGATAATATAGAAGACAATAATGTAATGAAATTACAAAACATTGCTTTTGGATATAACAATATTTATGGATGCTAAGCTGCTTGTAAAGAGATCAACTGAGGTGTGTTCTTTGACTAAATTGTTAAACGCTTTTGCTGCGCGAATCAAGTAAGAGTTACTACGGTAGACTGTGCGTAAATGAGGAGAGTGAAGAAGATTTCTAATCCGACGGTGCCGAGGGGGGACATTCAGGGATAGCTTTGACAATAATTCAGGGCAATCTTGATAGATTAGAGCGTGCCATTTTGATTAGAAAGCGAATATCATATATATTTTTGCGAGTTACAAGGGGCAGCAAGTGGAGTCGAGTGCAACTTTCATTGTAACTCATATAAGGGATTTTGAACTTGTTCAAGTACCTCGTGAATCTCCGTTGTATTTGTTCCAACCGGTCGGATTGAACAGCATAATTTGGGTTCCAAATTTGACTACCGTATTCAAGGTGACTGCGGACGTAAGTACAGTAAAGAATATTTAGGGTTTTCATATTTTTAAACGAACTGGAATTACGGATAAAGAATCCCAGGGCTTTGGCAGCTTTTTTGGCGATACGATCGTAATGACATTCGTAGGAGAGCTTATTGTTGATAAGAATACCGAGATCTCTGGTAGCGTTAGTTCGCGATAACGGCTGATTCTCGATCGAGTAGTATCTTCCCAGCTGTCCTGTAGCAAGGGAAGACTATACTCATCCCTATTTTAATCAAAATCTTCAGAGCAAGCTTTGCATGGGGATATATACCAGAGAAATGGACTATGGTTAAAGTCTGTTTTATCCCAAAGGCTGGTAAGAAGGACTACTCTCAACAAAAGTCCTTCAGACCAATAAACCTTACCTCCTTCCTACTCAATAGTATGGAAAAGGTTATTGACGAATGCATCAGGGATGGACCATTAAGGGATAACCCTCTGCATCCGAAGCAACATGCTTACCAAAAAGGAAAATCTACAGAAACTGCTCTGTTAGAACTATCAGACAGGATCGAAAGGGCCTTGGAAGGTAAACAGACAGCCCTATGTGCTTTCCTTGATATTGAAGGAGCTTTCGACAACGTCACCATAGACGCCCTTTCTAAGGGAATGAAGGCAAAAGGGATTAACGAAACAACTACTCGTTGGATCAAATCAGATCAGATCATGCTCCTCAACAGAACTATCAGTGTTACCTTACACGGAACTACAAAGAGCTTCAAACAACTAAACAACTTCGACCTATGCTAGTAAACGAGGTACGACAGGAAATACTGTCTCTGTGTAACACCAGATCAGAGGGTTCGAAATCATAAAAGCTTGTTGTAACGAACTAACTAGTATTCTCACTCATTTAACAAATATGTCTTTTTCCCATGGAACCTTTCCTGACAAATTAAAACTTTCCATAATTAAGTCTTTATTCAAGAAAGGAGACAAATGTGACATCAATAATTACCGACCTGTTACTTTGATACCCATCTTGTCTAAAATTTATGAAAAATGTATGTATAAAAGATTTATTAATTTCTATAGTAAATTTAAAATTATTAGTGACAAGCAGTTTGGATTCCAAAGGAACAAATCAACATCATTAGTTAGTTATTCTCTAATGCAAGCAATATTATCGAATATAAATAATAATTTTCTGACTACCGGTCTTATCTTTGATCTATCGAAACCATTCGATCTAGTTTCTCACGACATTCTGCTGCAAAAATTAGAAGCTAATGGGATTAGAGGACCGGTACTCCAGTGGTTATTGTCCTATTTAAGTGATAGAAAGCAATGTGTCATTATAAATAAAATAAAATGTAAATAATGACATAATATCCTACTCATCAGAATATAGGCATAATAAATATGGCGTTCCACAAGGAAGCGTCCTGGGCCCAATATTATTCCTCATTTATATAAATGACATCATAGAAATAACTAACCACAAATGCATATTATTTGCCGATGACATATCTTTTATGGATCACGAGCTTGACATTAATAATACAATTGACAAATTACTACATTGGCTTGACATTAACCATTTAAGAATAAATTTAGACAAATCAGTTTACATTCAATTCAACCAATCAAATAATAATAATGACATCAAACTCAATATTGATAAAATCAAACAATTAACGCATACAAGATTTTTGGGTGTAGTTATAGATAAAGATATTAACTGGAAAGAACACATAGACAATGTTAGTACTAAAATCAATAAATTTGTATACTGAGGTGTAGTTAGTTTATCTTATGCTTATAAGATATTTAATGAGGTATATTTTATAATAAAGGCAGTATATTACCAGCAAGCACTCATTTCACTCGTCTCCCAACACACCACCTTACATGGCGACCGTGACAGTAACAGGAGAACCTGTAAGCCTGCGCGTGTAAGCATCCGTGTATGGACTGGATCATATTGTGGCAAATATAAATGACAGAGTGTACTTTGGGTAAAGTGGAATATTCCGTTGTAAAGCGTGATACATATTCGACGTGTAAAATTTTGTTAAACTTTCATCAGTTTGAAAATGGGTGGTTCAAATTCTAAGGAAGAGGTGGTGATAGCACAAACTGCTGGAGTCGGCACGAATCATATCCGCGCGCAACAGATGCATGAGACTACCAACACGATTCTCGTCGTTATTTGTACAATTCTGGCGATTGGTATGATACTGATTTTTTATAAATTGTACAAACGATGCCATGCTAAACAAATTGAGCGAAAATTGGATCAGATGACCTTGAGAAGGTACTCCAGTCTGCTTAAGAGAGCCCAAGCCCAGATGGCTCCTTAGCAACCACAGTCAGCTAAGCCAGAGCTCATCGTGTAACATCGTCAGGAGCTGAAGATGCGTATTATATCCACGAGTGTATAGTGCGTGTGTTAAAAGTGCCGCGAAAATATTGGTATCTTTATTTATCTAAGCAGAGTGCGCATTCGCGAGTGTTTTTTTTTTCTCTCCTACTTTGTTTCCTTTCCCTATTAGTATGAGAAAGTGACTGGAAAGAAATAGAATATAGTTTAATGCATAAAATATGCTGTGTACCTAGTTAGTATGACTCTCTATGAATTTTAATCATTTTAAGTATTCTTCAAGTGAATATAATCAATACTTGTATTTTCCACGTACTAGTTATTTTAATATATTAATAAAATATTGTATCGATATGTCATGGCAGAAGAACTAGCTCTTTTACTAAATGATTTAAAAGCGATAAGAGATTTTTGATAAAAATCGGTCCGAGCCGCAGAGTTGGTAAAATATTAATTACAAATAGAGAGAATGCACAAAGTTTATTAGCTAAATATAATAAGTATTTACAACATGTAGGTGACTCCAAGTTATCTAAACCATTAACACAGGAGACACCATTAATTAACAAAATTTGTGAACAATTTAATAACTTGTATTCAGAAGTACTTTTATTGTGTACCGAGAAAGTTAAGGAGGGAGAACCCTCCCATAGTAAAATGGCAGAGGAAACTTTTAATTTAAAAATTGCATTGAGCCTTCTGCCTGCTATGACAGATAATGATAACAATACTAAAAAAATAATTGAAAGCATAGAGTATTAGGAATCTATATTAAGTAACGACAGATGTAAACAAAAATTAATACAATTTGTTTTAAAAAATAGATTATCACAGCAAGCAAAGTTAAAGATATGCTAGTGTTAAGGAGCTTATAGGAGATATGCGAAAACTATTACTGCCACAACAGAGTTTCACAGCGTTACAGACTAGATTGCAGCAATGCCGCCAGAATAATAAAACAGTGTCTGAGTTTGGCAAAGAAATATCAGAAATATTTGTGGAATTGACGACTTCGCAGGCCAGTGGAAATTCAGATAATTATAATATTTTAAGACCCTTAAATGAAAAAAACAACGATTAAAAGATTCGCTGACGGCCTACGAGATCGTCGTTTAAACACGATCGTGGGTGCTCGTAATTTTTCTACTTTGACAGAAGCTATACAGGTGGCAGTAGACGAAGAGATGTCTTCGAGTAGTATCGAGGAATTTGTGGGTATGTACCAACAATCTTATTATTCGTCTAGGAGAGGTCGTCGAGGATATAGAACTCAACAAAACTCTGGTCCCAGAGGATTCATGCAAAACGCATATGCCCATGAACAGGCGCAGGGACCGCTTCCTCCACATGCAAGCCAACAGCGAGATCAGCAGTCACAGGTACTGTCATCTTACAACAATTACCGTGGTAATTATTATGTTAATAATCGTTTCCGTGCTAGGGGTAGGCAGAACAGAACTCGTTGCTTTAGATCACAGAACAACATAAATATCTTGTCAACCAATCAAGAGGTACTAATAGCGAACCAAGTGGAAAATAATTGTGACGTAATACCAGATGAACCAAATGCAGAATCGCTTAGTCATCTTTTTCGTGCCTAACGTAATCTTCTCGTGCAATAACTTAAACAAAGTTTCATTTAAAGTCGGGCAACATAAACATGAATGGCTAATTGATACCGGCGCATCAGTGTCTGGAATTAAGTACGCGTATTTGAAACATTTACAAATACCATACCATATAGAGAAAGTTATTGTTAAAGGTATCGGTGGAGATGTATTCTCAGAAGGTTATGTGTATCTTTGCCTTAATCATAACGAACACGATTTTATGCATAAATTTCTTGAATTTAAAAACTTACCATTTAAAAGCAGCGGTATATTAGGACATGATTTTTTTAAGAAATACAAAGCTAAATTAAACTTTGTGTCTAATACGTTACAATTGCTAACAAATAAATCGAACTGGGTTACATTTAATTTTGACTGTTTCGGACCAAATGATACTATTAATTGTTATACGAGTATAATAGCACCGGCGCGATGTGAATCAATACATTATATCGAGACAAGTATACAAGAAGAATGTGTTATTTCCAGTCAAGAGTTATGCGAGGCTGTTTTCCTAGCCAGTAGCGTGACTAGACCGAAAAATGGAAAAATACCAATATGCATCTTGAATACCAGAGAAAATGAGGTAGTAATAAATAACTTCGAGATCGGTAGTAGCACTCTCAAGGATTACTTTATTTGTCAATTTCAGAAACCAATGGTTAATGCTGATAGAGTAAAAACTACCTATGTTTTCCTTGTTAAATTTAAACGGATTACATTCCGAGGAGCAACAATCAATTAAAAGCATTTGCGCTAAATACCCGGATATACTTCATCTACCTGGTGACAAATTATCTACAACGCCAATATATGAACAAATTATAGATTTAAAACCGCATACTAGCCCAATATATTAGTGCCAAAAAAAATCGATAATTCAGGTAAACAAAAATGGCGCGTAGTCATAGACTATCGTAAGTTAAATAACCAAGTGCAAGACGACAAATTTCCTTTGCCAAACATATTCGAAATACTTGATTCTTTAGCTAGGGCAATTTATTTTGCGCATTTGGATTTATTTCAAGGATTTTTCCAAATTGGACTAAACAAACAAAGCCGGCCTTGCACAGCTTTTACAACAGAGAAAAATCAATATCAAATGACGAGAATGCTCATGGGGCTCAAGTCTAGTCCTAGTAACTTCAGTAGAATGAGTAAATTACGAAAAATGCCTGGTTTACCAAGACGATCTGGTCGTAATAGGTCGAAATTTAGACTCGCATAATCGGAACTTAATGGATGTTTTCAGTAGATTACGTAAGGTCAACCTAAAGTTAAATCCTGCTAAATGCAATTTCTTGCAAAAAAAATGCTTTATTTAGGACACATAGTTTCTGGAGCTGGAATTTTACCAGAGCCAGAAGAGGTTAGGGTTTTAAAACACTACCCAACGCCCCAAAATACTGATGAATCAAAACGTTTTGTAGCTTTTGCCAATTATTATCGAAAATTTATAAAAAAAATTGCTGAATTAGCATTACCCTTAAATAAATTATGTACTAAGAATGGCCAATTTGTATGGACAAGAGACTGCGAGCATTCTTTTGAAACATTAAAATTAGAAAAAGAAAGAAAGAAAGAAAAAGTATTTATTTTGGCGCAAAAAAAATATTGTAGACAACAAAAATTTAGACAAACACCAAACAAAAAATAAATAAATAAAAAAATAACATTGTGTGTCATGCGTTTGCGCCAAAAAAAAAAAAAATTAGCCTTAATGAACCCACCTGTATTATAAAATCCTGACTTATCAGAAAGTAATGAATTTATACTACAAACCGACGCGTCAGAGAAACCTATAGGTTCGGTATTGTGTAATAAAGATGGAAGACCTGTAGCATATATGCTAGTCGAAGTTTAAATAAGGCGGAGGTAAACTATTCCACTATTGAAAAAGAACTCTTGGCAATATTGTGGAGTATAAAACATTTCAGACCATATTTATATGGAAAACGTTTTAAGATACAAACCGACCATAGACCGTTAGTTTATCTATTTTCAATGCGAGACCCATCAAGTAGGTTGCTAAAATTTAGGTTACAATAAGAAGAATATAATTTTAGTATAAAGTATATTAAAGGCCAGTCAAATTCAGTAGCAGACGCGCTATCGCGGATTCAAATCACATCCGACGATTTAAAAACAATGAACGAGCAAATTATTAACGTGATGACTCGATCACAGCTTCGAAAATTGAATATGCATTGTGAAGAAAAAAATACGAACCGGCCATTAATAGATAATGAAAATATTATTTCAAAGTCTGGCAAACCGAGAGTTGTAGACATCATTAAAAAACCGAATAATATAACTGAGCTTTTATTTTGTAGCGGTAAAGAGTTACAGAAAATTTTAAAAAGTAGTTTAACGTTAGAAATATTTAAATATTTAATTTACGTGCCAATTAAGTCTAGTATTTATTTACAAACAATATCTCGATCACCAATTGCGCGAGACGGGTTGGTGAGAGATTTGATATTATTATGCAAAAAATTTGCAATCAATGAAATATGTGTACTCAGAGACGAAAACAATAAGAGATGAAGTGAAGTGGGAGATCCATCGTCGTGCGCAGATGCTGTGACGGATGTTTTGCGGCGGGGGATGGAGTACTATATTCCATTCTCCGACGTAAGCATGTCTGGCCGGGCTCACCCTTGGTTTGGTGCGGAGTGTGGCCGCGCTAACGCGCTCAAGCACGCAGCATATCAGGCATGGGCCGACGCTCGTATGCGCAAGACGAATGACGTAAGCCAGAAGAAGAGAGCCTTCAACAGAGCTGCCAAGTCTTGCAAGAAGGTGATGCGGAGGTCTCGGTTCGACCACATTAGCCGCATCGGGAACAAACTAGCTTCATACCCTGCGGGTAGTAAAGCGTTTTGGTCCCTGGCTAAGTCGGTTGAATCGAACTTCTGCCGCCCCTCACTACCGCCACTGCTGAAACCCGACGGGTCGCTGGCACATACCGCTGAGGAGAAAGCAAATTTGTTTGCTTCACTCTTTGCGGAATCTTCGCGTCTAGACCCAGGTAACGCGCGGCCCCCTGCTCATCCTGATGGTTGCGATGCGAGTATGTCAGATATTCGCATCCATCAGAAGGACGTCCGTAGGGTGCTGCGTAACCTTGACGTGAACAAGGCTAGCGGTCCGGACGGGATACCAGCAATTGTTCTGAGAACGTGTGCGCCTGAACTATCTCCGATCCTGACACGCCTATTTAGGCTTTCATTTGAGGCTGGAAAAGTGCCGATGGCATGGAAGCAAGCTAATGTCCAGCCCGTGCCCAAGAAAGGGAGTCGTGCTGACCCAGCTAACTACCGACCAATCACAGTAACGTCCATTCTCTGTAAGACTATGGAACGTGTACTCAACACTAAGCTCCTGGCATACCTAGAAGCTAATGATATTCTCAGTGACCGTCAATACGGCTTTCGCCGAAATCGGTCAACTGGAGATCTTCTAGCGTATGCCATCCACATCTGGAGTGAGGCCATCGAGAAGCACGGGGAAGCGCTTGCCGTTTCCCTCGATATTTCGAAGGCTTTCGATAGGGTTTGGCACGAAGGCCTTATTAGTAAGCTTCCTTCTTTCGGTTTACCCGCTGGATTGTGTGCTTGGATCGCAGACTTCCTGAATAACCGGTCCATCCGAGTGGTTATCGATGGCTGCTCGTCTGATCAAATGGCTATTAATGCCGGGGTCCCTCAGGGGTCAGTACTCTCGGCAACATTATTCTTGCTGCACATAAACGCTCTGCTTAAGCCCGGTACCTTTGGGTATGCAGACGACAGCACTGTTGCTGAGAGTTACATATCCAGCGCGCGAGCTAGTGGGTCACAGATCCAGTCTCTTCGAGAGGCTATGGTTGAGCGCTTGAACTTGTCCTTGGAGGCAGTCTCCGAATGGGGCGATGCCAATTTGGTCAGGTTCAACGCTGCAAAAACTCAGGCGTGTCTATTTTCCGCTAAAAGGAGCCAATTCAGTCCTGCTCCAACTTTCCGGGGTGTAACCGTGCCGATAACCGACCATCTTGACCTTCTTGGTGTTACGCTGACATCAACACTCAACTTTGGGCCATACATCGAAGCAAAGGCTCAACTGGCTGCAAAAAAGCTGGGAGTTCTCGCAAAGGTCAGACAGTACTTCACGCCGGAACAGCTGCTCAAACTTTATCAAGCGCAAGTTCGATCGTGTATGGAGTATTGCTCTCATCTTCGGGACGGATCTGCCCGATACCAGCTTGATGCACTTGAGGCAATTGAGAGGCGAGCCAGAAGGATAATTGGCGATGATACACTCGTCGAGTCGAGGCTTCAAAGTCTTGAGCATCGACGCAGAGTTGCTAGCCTGTCGGTTTGCTACCGGTTGCATTTCGGGGAGTGTGCGTCGGAATTGCATAACCTAATTCCGCCTAGCCCGTTTCATCATCGGACTACCAGACGTACGGCTATGCGCCACCGGTATATGGTGGATATCCCACAAACACGGACAAAACGTTTTGGGAACACATTCATTGTGCGTGCGGCTAGGGAGTGGAATTCCTTGCCGGAGTCTGTGTTTCCTGATAGCTACAACCCGGGAATCTTTAAGTCGAGAGTGAATAGGTTTCTTTTAGGTAAGCGCGATCCATCGTCGACCGCATCGTCGCTTTCCATCAGGTGAGATAGCGGTCAAGTGCGAACCTATCAACAATAAAAATAAGAAAAAGATTTTTAAAAGAATTAACGGAATAATAGAGATAAATGGACAGGACCACGGTTTTGTATCATAAATAAAGTGCAAAGATGAAATAATCTAGATAATAGACGGGTCATATTTTCACTTATTGCCTTCAAGTGGCCATGCGGGCATAAGGCGAATGACAAATAACATAAAAAATACTATTTTTGGCCTAGTATGACTAAGGATATTGTTGAATATGTTTCTGAATGTGATCAATGTAAAAAACAGAAGTATTCGATAGGCACCAAACAGCCAATGGCAATTACGACCACGGCTAACTCAGCTTTCGATAAAAATTTAAATATGGAGGGACCGACAGCTACAGTCATATACTCACTTTACAATGTGAGTTAACTAAATTCACAGAAGCATATCCATTACACAACAAAGACACAGTAAGTGTAGCCCGTGCTCTCGTAGACAATTTTATTTTAAGATTTGGTATACCACGCGAAATAGCGACCGATCGCGGGTCCGAGTTCATTTCCAGCACTATGAAAGAGGTATGTCATCTTCTAAAAATTAATCAACTATGTTCCACCGCCTATCACCACGAGAGTATTGGAGCATTGGAGAACACACACAAAACTATGGGTGCGTATTTAAGAATAAATTGCCAAAATCAAACGGAAACATGGAGTAGTTGGTTGCCGTATTGGTGTTTTGCTTACAACAACATAGTCCATACGGAAACCAACGACACGCCTCACGAACTAGTATTCGGGAAGCGATGTATATTACCGAGCAATCTCAATGGCGATATCATAGATCCCCTATATGCTCATCACAACTACGCATTAGAATTAAAGTATAGATTGCAGCGAGCGCAAAAAGATGCTCACAATAATTTAACTCAACGTAAGATAAAAAGTAAAATTAAATATGATACTTTAGTAAACCCTGCGGTATTATAAGAAAGGTGATTTATTGTTGTTAAGAAATCCTTCAGAGAACAGAATGGATTCAATATTTTTGGGACCCTATCCAGTTTTAAATGATTTGGATTGTAATGTGAAAATTTTGAAAAATTGAAAGGAAGATATTGTGCCTTAATAATAATGATAATGATAATGATAATGTACCTTTGAAATATCTATAATCATATCTTGTATTCGGAGGTGTTAATGTAAACATATACTTAGTTGTAACATTTATAAAGACCACGTACTTACGTAAACAACAAAAAAAAAAACCGCTGCGCAGGTAAAAAAAAAAGAACCTAGCTATTATTATTTAGCCGTAAGTTTTTTTTTCTTGTAAAGGAAAGATGAGATGTAGTTAGTTTATATTATGCTTATAACATATTTAATGAGGTATCTTTTATAATAAAAGCAGTGTATTACCAGCAAGCACTCGTTTCACTCGTCTCCCAACACACCACCTTACAATCTGATGATGGAATCTTGGCTGAATTGAGGGAACTCCTCAGATATTATAGGCAACTATATAGTCATTTTGATATTTTCATCAAGGAATTAAGCATTTACAGTCAAAAAGTGACATTTGATGAGGTGGAACTGGTGAAGAAGACCAGAAATTGCCAACGGAACTTCATACTCAAACAAATATCACAATGAACATAGTTCAGCGACTATGACAATACAAATAAATGAATAGTTCTGAATAGTTATGTTGAAAATGGTGTCATCGAAGTGACCTGATGATAGTGATGGAGCTGGAAGATAGGCACCGGAACTCCGTAACTAATCAATGTATCCTACCCGTGTTTGGGCTTATTAGAAATGTCATGAGATGCACTTTGGCTATAAGGTAGTATCGAAGTGATCTGATGATGGAGCCGGAAGGTGGAAGGAGACACGGGAACTTCATAAGAAAATGATGTATTCTAGCAGGGTTTGAGTTAATTGGAATTGTCATGAGAAAAAGGTACTCTGGCTGTAAGTGTATTGCAACTAAAAAGTGTGAATTACCGCTGTGTGAAATACGGTGAAATACCGCTGTACGGACAGACCCTTATACATATATATTAAATTAAGTACATACAATGAAACTGTGCGAGGACTGACATTCCTCCGTTGCCAGGTCTTCGCAACCAAACTAATGTTTTTCTCAAGAATTGCTATTCTAGACGGCAAAAAAAAATGTGCTTATAAAATTGTGACTAGGTAGTTTTAAAATAGAAGATTTTTTTCCTGAAACCTTATATAAGATCAGAATTTTATTTTCTTTAAATTTAATATCGATACTAAAAGCCGACAAATATTGCAGAATATGTAGTAGTAAAGTAAATTGATAATAGTTCTGCTAAGCCGTGATAATTTATCCGTCTGACTTAGAATTAAAGAACAAACTTTGACTTACCCCAGGAAAAAGAATGTACCAGCCCAACGAATAGTAATATCAACGTTAAAACACGCGTGCAATGCATTTTCTTCTTCAGGCAAAGTTGTTCCAGCAGATGAGACGTCTACTCCCGGTCACAGCACGGAGAATATTAAAGCAAAGTATTGGTTAGTGCCTTGTACTCATTTTCGTCACGTCGTGGGTAAAACCTATAAAAAAATGTGGGCAAAATAAAGATAAAACATTTTATCTTTATTTTATTCCGAACACTCATATGCTTATCACTTGTTTCCGTCAAAAATAAAATTTTCTGTATTTTTTTCGCTATTTGTTTTATCGTCTACCTACTTCCTGTGTCCTTAGTTTGCAAATTTGATTAAAACAATTTAAACATAATTTATTATTAATATAGTAATAAACTAAGTTAACTAAGTAAGTGGGTTCTATTGCACGACATGGTCTGGCCGTATGCTAAGTTTCATCCAAATCTTTTCTGTCATGAAGACGTCACTTGCGTCAATGTACATGAACAAACATACTCTCATTCGCACTTTAAGTCTTAAAGTTTGTTACGCTGACATTTCGTATATACATTGTGAGAGTACAGGAATCGCTGGAGAGTATTAAATCGAAGGTTACTTAAAAATTCCTTCTTAAAATAAGCGATACAGAAATAAACATAAGGTACCATGAATACCGAAAAAAAATCTATTTTCTAGAAATGTACATTGATGCAAGCGAAGCCGTGAGCAAAAGACTGATAAAGTACCGTCATGAGTCTCTTAGATATAAAACTCCAAGGTAATACTGATCAAACCCTCTAAGAGTAATAAGTACAATAATAAAAAAGATTCAAACTAACTTTTCGGTACCACCAGTTATATACCTATATACGATAGAATTATCACACTAACGTTAGGGGCAGCTCACACCGAGACGCAATGCGACGCGACGGCGTCGTGGAAGTGGCCAGTTATTTCGCACTGCATAGCGCGGGGTAAACCGCATCATAGGTAACGGCGTAAGGTGCAATGTGAAGCAGCAGGTGAATAAAACAAACAAAAAAATATAAGTACAAAAATCACTGCTACCGTCACCGCTGAAGATTTCTTTTATCTGGATGCCGCGTCAGGTCATGCTTTCCATAAAAAAAGCATTGTTATTGGAAGTGAACCAACTTGTGAAGATTAAACTCCGAGGGATGAGAGGAAATGGTTCTCACTCAACTTGCAAGATCTGGCCTGAACAAACTAACATACGCACTACGCAAATAAATTTAAAACTTGCAACATGTATGGCACTGCAGGGTTCGATTTATTCTGTTGTAGAATTCTCATAGAAATGTGTACCTTTTAGAGTAGTAGTAAATAAAGTTCTATTTCATATGGCTATCTTAAAAAGTGCGCAGCTTCATACGGCGTCGCTTCTCGGTGTGGGCCAACCCTAATAATACGATAATTGTACGGAAACTGAAATCCGATAAAATGGCTCCAACTAATTCAGTCTGAGATAAGAGTGTTATTTGGGATTTTGTAGCTATTCTGGTATAAAAACCAGATTTTAAGGTCATATCATCATCAATGACAGCCCCGCTCTTGGGTGGAGCGGGAGATAGTGTCAGATTCTTACTGACTAAAAACCCACCCCGTTCCTTCAAGCCTTCATACCGGGGCTCGAGCTGTCTTTCGAAACTAACCATGGCCCCGGTAAGGTTCAAACCTTGAGCACGCCACAATTACGGCGGTATATATCTTTTAGGAGTGGTTGTAAAGACGCTAAGGCATCTTCACTTTCCGCCTTACACACATATAGTTAGTGATAGCGTGACGAGTGACAGGAGAGAATGGAAGAAAAAAACGTGTTGTGCCGACCCCAAATAAAACGGGACTAGGGCAGGAAGATGATGATGACACATATTCACCGGTCATAGGTGTTTCAGGAAGTAGGTATCTGTTTTGGATTCGTAGAGAAGAAACTTCCAGGTGTCAATATTATGCTAATCACTCAAAAGACACGGTGGACCATGCGGAGGAAGTCTGCCCCACTTAGGTGGTGTGGTGGTGGTAAGGAGCGAGAAGGATAGGAAGCAGTCAGTTCCTGCGAAGTAGTAATGCAAGCGAAGGTGGTGGCGGAGATCATGAAGGAGAGGAAATCCTTATGCCTCAGCTGTCGTCGCGGGTCGTATGGACAAAACGAGCAAAATGAACCGGGCCCAATTGGGCCACCGCTTGCTAGGGCTGCGGGATTGTTCCAAAGAGTTAGTTACCAGAGCCCTGGAGCGCGAAGGACAACTGGAGGGACACAGGTCGGTTGTAGTCAGTAGAAGTCTGCCACACACAAGCCATACATAAGTTTGTTGTATGTTCGTCTGTCACAGCCTCCGAATTTATTGGACGGATTGGGTTCAAATTATATGCACTAGCTGTGCCCGCGACTTCGTTCGCGTGGACCACAGGATTTTGAATTATTTTTTTCTAAAATAAAAGTAGCCTAAGTTACTCCTTATTACATCAGCTACCTGCCAATAAAAGTCCCGTCAAAATCGGTCCAGCCATTTCAGAGGGTATACTATGCCGAATCGAATGCCAAATAGTCGAACATCAATTAGTCGAACACCTAAATACTCGATCGTTCATAATATCGAATGGTTAATAAATCGAACACTCAATACGTCGAGTGTTCAAAATATCGAATGTTTGATCGAGCGGCCAATGTATCACACATTCACCCGGAGGACATGGTGGAGCATATGGTGCTTTTGTACGCGCGTGTCTTGGCCGCGGCTGTACGTGTGAGGGACCAGGCTTCCTCACGCCCCCGCCGACGGCACACGTAGAAAACTACGCGCCGTTAACGGGGGGCTTGAGAAAGCCCGTTCCCTAACACGCACAGCCGCGGCCTGTACCAGAGATCGGCGCAAGAGGTTGTTGCCGGCGATCATCCTCACGAGGACATGGCGGTGCTCCATTCAAGCGGAGCACACCTCCACCGTATGCTCCACCATGTCAAATATTCGATATTTTGAATTCTCGTGTTCGATTTAAATAAAGTGTTCGATTAATAGATGTTCGACTATTTGGCATTCGATTCGGCATATACACCCCATGTCAGAGATTAGCCGGAACAAACAGACAGACATACAAAAATTGAAAAAATTGTTATTTTGGTGTATGTACCGTATTTAGATTCATATGCATTTAGTAAAAAGCGGTTATTTCAGTATTACAAACAGATACTCCAATTTTATTTATATGTTTGTACAGATGCACGCGACTGCGTTCGTGATTTTGAATTCATGTTTTGTAAAATAAAAGTAGCCTAAGTTACTCCTTATTACATCAGCTACCTGACAAAAAAGTCCCGTCAAAATCGGTCCAGCCATTTCAGAGATTAACCGGAACAAACAGACAGACAAAAATTGTAAAAAAATATGTTGGTGTATGTACCGTATATCCTACTAATATTATACTCGTAAATATGAAAGTTTATATGTATGGATGTATGGATGTTTGTTACTCTTTCACGCAAAAACTACTGAACGGATTTCGATGAAACTTGGTACACGGCTAGACCATGTCCTACAATAACGCATACGATACTTTTTATCCTGGGATAAACACCAAACTCGGACACCAAAGGAGATGTAGCACAAATTTTAATATAACGTAGAAAAGAGTCAGTAGACGTAGAGTCGGCGAGGTCAAAAAAATGTTTAAGTTCTTATATTAACTAGATATGTAGACTTCCTAATGAGTAGAGTAATCTGCAGACTAATGGCCAAGCATACCGTATGATTGGCCATTAGTCTGCAGATTACAAAACTGATTCTTTGTTCGACTAAAACACATGAATTGCAATTATGAAATTTAAATTTCTAATAAATCTAAAGTTTGGTACCCCGACAAGGATAGGTTCGCTTTCGTGGTTTTTTTTATAACCACCTAGAAATACATAAAGTGGAGATATTTGCTACTTTTAGTGAAATTTCACACTTGTGAACATATAACTCAGACTCACAGATTGCTCAGGTTAGCCAGAGAGTCACCTTCACGCTGCGGTCTCTCTATATATTCAAAAATTTCCTACCGTCAAGCACTAAAACTACTTTGGTCCAGTCGCTTGTGTTGCCTATAATTGACTATGCTGATGTTTGTTACTCTGATCTATCCCAAGAACTTCTAAACAAATTGGATCGACTTCTCAATAACTGCATTCGTTTCATATTTGGCCTTCGTAAATATGATCACATTTCTTCCTTCCGTTCTCAGCTAAAATGGCTGCCTATCCGTCAGAGGAGATCCCTCAGATCCCTCTGCACGCTCTTCACCATAATGAACGATCCTTGTGCTCCTGATTATTTAAAACAATATTTTAAAGTGTTGGGCAGTTCTCATAATCTTAACCTTCGGCATCCAAAAACATGCTTCTTCATATTCCTTCTCACCATACTGGCTTTATGTCCAATTCTTACGCTGTTTCCACCATAAAACTCTGGAATGTGCTTCCCCTTGACATCAAAAAAGCTGAAAGTAAATTATCCTTCAAACGTAAAATTCGGAACTACTACTTGAAGTCCTCTCAACCTTAGTTCGGTCTTCGTTCAGTATTGTTATTAAGGGGCCGGCGGAGGATGAATTTCCATACAAACGTAATACCACGCTCATTTGCAGTTGGAGCATATATCCAACATATTATGATGATATTCGGTTAAAGACAATATTTATCTAGGTTCCTACGTCGAGAATATTAGAAATATTGTTATTTTTAATACAAGAAAAGCCAAATGGCATGTTTTGCCATTTACGCTATAAAAAAGTGCGAAATACAATTTGCTTAAATTTCTTTTTGTTTTTTTAAAAAAGAAAGACGTAGGAACCTAGATAAATATTGTCTATAACCAAATATCATCATAATATGTTGGAAATATGCTCCAACTGCAAATGAGCGTGGTATTACGTTTGTATGGAAATTCATCCTCCGCCGGCCCCTTAAGTTCTCATAGTGATATCATATTTTTCATAGTATTTATTAGTTTATTATTTTAGCATAAATATGTATTTTATTATTATAAATAACTTATTTTATATTTTTCTATTTGAACTATTTGTTATAATGTATTTGTTTATTGTGCAAACCTACCACAGTGTTGTCTTTTTTAACCCAAAGGTTGACTGGTAGAAAATGCCTTGTGGCATTAAGTCCGCCTATGTACCACTATTGTACATGAAGTTTAAATAAATAAATAAATATAAAAATCAAACATGAGAATTTTACGTGAAGTTATGTCATTATTTTGGGAGCTTTAAAGCTTCTGTAAAACAATACGGGCCAAGGAATCAAAGGAAAGGCGACTTGATTTTAAAGATATTACCTAAAATATACGTAAAAATGAGCTTGGAGAATTTACGTGAAGTAAGTAATGATTTTATGTACCTTGATTACCTGATACCTGAAAATTGGTCGTCTAAGCAAGCTAGCAGGTAGGCATGCGTTCTTAGTACATACTAACAGTACTCAATCGTCCACATTTCGTTCGTCAGAAAATACGTGACGTCTGGCGGCCCTGGGATCTTACTCTAATACAGTAAACATCAACACATGACCGGTGAGTTTATAAGAATTTCGTGTTTACAAAACAGTTTTCAGATATTTTACTATACTTGTGCTATGAGACTTTGCTTCATGCCAAATTTCGAGATTCTAGGTCAACGGGTAGTACTCTATGAATTTAGATTCCTTTGCGAGTGTCAAAATACACGTTTTTTGCGACATAAGCGGCCGTATCTTTTTTTTCTCGATATTTAGAAATTTGATTTTTTTAAGGACTGCAGATGTGAGTATATGGTTTTAAATTCAACTCGATACCTCAAAAAAGACAGATAGACTAACAGACAGACAGACCGACGGACAACTAAGCCACTATAAGGGTTCCGATTTTTCCTTTTGAGGTACGGAACCCTAAAAGCTCTAAAAAGTACAAATTAACTTTTCTTTCGGAAGTCGTTGTTTCTATATATAGTATAGTTTCTAATAGTTTTGTCTCTTCGTTATTTACTAACTTCCGAAATAAATTTTATATTGCATTTTTAAGTATTTTTTCATCAGTGAAATCGCGGTTGCATTTTTTTTGTAAATAAAAAAAAATATTCTACAGCTAAAAAGTACCCCTCAGTCAAACTTCAAGTGTGCAAGTTCCATATTAAGGTACTTATAGAAGTCAATCATTAAAACATTGCATGAAAATTCCAATAATCCGAGGCACGGCTAGGATACATTGTTTTATTACGGAGTTTTTTGCTCACCTTCCATCATCAGATTAGCTCGGTACCTTATACGGTACCATGGCTATAGCCAGAGTACATCTCATAACAATTCTAATAATCCCAAACACGGTTAGATTACACTGACAGAGTGCCGGTGCCTACCTTCCGGCTTCATCATCGGATCATTTTGATATATCCCCTTCCCTTTTTTTCTTCAGTCAGTCATCGACTACATGTCATGTATGAACAAAGCAATTTTACTTGTTACGACAGTTCTTATGTGAACCCATGAAGAGTTCTGTTCCATATATTCAAAGTTCATCGTCAGATCATAACAATATTTCTATGGGACCAACTCGAAAGCATAAAATTTCAATAAGAAAAAAAAAAATTCAAATCGGTCCACAATTTTAGTGACCGAGATATATCAGTGAGCCTTATAAAAATAGTATCTTCTCTTAATCATTATACGTACAGCTAAGGAGTGAAATTCCCTGCCAGAGTCTGTGTTTCCTGATAGCTACAACCTAGGGATCTTTAAGTCAAGAGTGAATAGATTGCTTCTAGGCAAGCGTTTTCCATCGTCGGCCACATCATCGCTTACCATCAGGTGAGATAGTGGACAAACGTGAGCCTATCCATTACAAAAAAAAAAATACATTCAGAAGGACATAAAGAAGGAGGTTCTATTAGAACCTCTTTCTTTTTGAAGTTGGTTAAAACCAATTCCGGCCAGATGTTCACGGTATTATACGCTTCAATAAATAAGTTCATTTAAAATTCACAATCAAAGTATTGCTACGTTCGATTCGTTTTTGTGCTACGCCGTAGCAGCTCGTAGCGGCTCGTAGCGACTCGTAGCTCTACGAGGCTACGACCCATTATAGAACTACTTGTACAGAAAACATTCAAGTAAATAAAACAGTTTATTAATATAACATAACATCACGCCTTCATTGCCGGCAAGAGCAAGCAGAGTTGTATAACTGTGTAGTCGTAGTGTGTTGTAGTGCGATTAGTCTGTTGCTTTACACAAGTTTGACCAAAGATAAAGTAAGTACGGAATGTAAATAGTAATGTAACGACACTACAGCCGTCGGTCGTAGGGAACACCGGCTCCTGGCAGTTCCTACGTGTGGCACAGTCGCGCACTCCACATCACGCATACCTCGGACACTGTCTGCGCTTAATGTTCTCCTAGACAAGCACACAGATTTTGATATGTCTGCGGTAGAATGGAAGACAATACTGTCAGGATGTATGAGATGAATGTGTGACTATGTATTATCTTTATTAAATAGGTAAGAAAAGTCCTGCACGAAATATGTCTCTTATTAACTCATCGAATGCCGTAATTAGAGACACAATAGAAAGACAATTGCTTATGTCGAACTTTTTTTTTTTTTTTAATCTATTGCATAGCTTCTATCGCGGGCCTTGAGCGTGGAGACCGAATCCAGAAATTCCGTAACGAAAATAACCTAACACCACTCATTTGTTTTTTGAGCGTGGTGACCGATAAGAAAACAAATGAGTGAAAGCAGATGTCGGCGTTTTGGATGGGTGGGGTTAAGTAGCTTTTAGCGAGGTCTGGTTTTTGATGGAAGAGGTTAAGCAGCTGTTGGCGAGGTCTGGTTTTGGTTGGTGGAGGTTAAGCAGTTGTTGGCGAGGTCTGGTATTGGATTGGTGGGGACAAGCAGCTGTTGGCAAGGTCTCATTTTGGATGGGTGGGGTTAAGCAGCTGTTAGCGAGGTCTGTGTTTGGATGGGTGGGGTTAAGCAGCTGTTAGCGAGGTCTGGTTTATGATGGAAGAGGTTAAGCAGCTGTTGGCGAGGTCTGGTTTTGGATGGAAGAGGTTAAGCAGCTGTTGGCGAGGTCTGGTATTGGATGGGAGGGGATAAGCAGCTGTTGGCTAGGTCTCATTTTGGATGTGTGGGGTTAAGCAGCTGTTAGCGAGGTCTGGTTTTGGATAGGTGGGGTTAAGCAGCTGTTGGCGAGATCTAGTATTGGATGGGTGGGGTTAAGCAGCTGTTGGCGAGGTCTGGTTTTGGATGGGTGGGGTTAAGCAGCTGTTGGCGAGGTCTATTGCATAAGTTGATAAAAAATGCTATGCAATAGCTTTACCGCGGCAGTCCCCGAGTGACACACGTCTTTTTTTATTCCACAACTATCACACAACGCCGTCTAGTCCCAAGCTAAGCAGAGCTTGTGTTATGGGTACTAGACAACTGATAAACATACTTATATATTTCTAAATACATACATATTATAGACAAATTACACCCAGACACAGAACAAATGATCATGCTCATCACATAAACATTTGTCCTGGGTGGGAATCGAACCCACGACCTGCGGCATAGCAGTCAGGGCCACTAACCACTAGACCAACAGGCCAGTCAAGAAAAGTGTTTGAATTAAATGAATAAATAAATAGATAGGTACCAAAATAGCGTTTACAATTACTTCTTTTATTATGTGAATAGACAGAAATAAAGGAAAAAGTAAAATACATACTCAGCCAGAAATAATGCACAAATAACAAATAATTATAATCAATACTTACTAAACGATTTATATGAAGATGCTCCATCTAGACATCATAATTATAAAATCATAGCCAACTAACCACATTTTATTCTTCGTTAGTGTTCCGTACCTTAAGAGGAAGAACGGAAGCCTTAATTATAGTGCCTAATGGAGTTAGGAGTTCCTGTGTTATTACAACACATACCGTCCGAAAACAATACTCAAGATAGTTTCAATTTCAAGCAATCAGAACAAATAAAAGACCTTGAGACTAATAATTTGGGAACCCAAAAAAAGACACTACAATTAGAAATGCAAAAAGATCAAACAAATACATAAATGACTAATAAAAGAACATTGTTATCAGATATCTCAAAATTATTTGACCCTTTAGAATGGCTATCACCACTGACAACAAAACTTAAGAGGCTGCTTTTCCACTCGCCTATCGTAAACATCGAGCATGGTTTAAAAGCTTGTTACTTCATCTAATGCAATCCAATGTGATGTTTGACGAAAAGGCAACGCGAAAAAAGAGTGATAATACCTGAAAACTCTGTTGGCATTCAGTAATTCCGTGATTTACTCGAATATTTTACAAAACTTGTTCCAGGAAATACATGTTTTTTTTAAATACTTAAAAGTTTTTGAAAAACATTTTCATTATATAGATTCTTGATAAAATTGGCTAGGCTTGTATGTTGTACTTTTTTATTTTTTAAATTTTTGAGCAAATTATGAAGTGTCAAAGTTCATGCAAAATAGCAGATTTTCAGAGGTCTTAACTGGATTAGTTTCACACAAAGGGCATGGCCCACCATTCATACAAATTTGGCCACCAGTGGCCATAATAATATATTCAGACAACTTCAATTCATAGTTTTTGAAATAATAAACCTGTTACAGCTATTACGGGTTTAACTAAAAGTTCGAGGAAATGAGTTTAATCAATTTTAATTGTTACATTATTTTATGGTGAGATTCAAAATGGCGGATGTAGCACAGCGAATACTATAATTTAATTTGAAAAAAAAAAAACATTTGGTTAATCATTTTTTTCGTCGTATTCATTAAACCCGAAGCCGGCGTTCGCGCATCCATTGTATTTCTATTGTGTCTCTAATTACCACGACTGAAAGGCTAAAATATTAGAACCGAGTCTAAAAACATTTTTGACTTATTTATTCATCAACAAGTACTCATTCAACGTCAACATTTGTAGTATTTTATTTACATATTTAACGGCACGTGGCCATCATCAGTAAATTCTGGGTTCATCGTTTCTGCCGAGCTATCGTGGGTAGGCGGGCGAGGAGTATAAAACCACGTGTTAGAGACAATTAGTAATGCACTGTTATTATTTCAACGAAATATCGACGGAATCCAAATCAACACTTTTTAAATAATTAGAATATGGCGACGCTCCACCGAACACGTCTCGCTGCTACGCGATGCCAACGGATTATCCCCCGTCCGCCGGTAGTCAGCAAAAGAGCCCGGAGTTGCGTCAGAGTGTAGAAACGTCAACCCGCGCTTGTCAAATGTCAGCTATCATTCTTGACGTTTCTTGACACTCTAAATGTCGCGGCGCCGTCACGGCTGGACTGACATTCGGACGTCCTCGTGCGACACCTCACGCCTCGACTTATCTGTAATGACCAAATGCGAATCTGTATGACATGTCTGGGCATGCTCGCCCATCCCTGACTAGCTACCCATTTATGACACCTGTTTAAAAAGATCTCGATCTTCACCCCTCACATCGGAATTAAACACACTGGGCGGACAACTGACTCCAGGCGCCCCTTCGACCACCCACCAACTCACATGGTGCTGTGGACCGGACAACCCGTCAGCGCCTCTTCCACCAGTCACGAAAACCACAAACAGCTGCTGCAATCAACTGGTTCGGAACGTCGACCCATATAGGCCAGTCCCAGACCAATTTCATGCCACCCAGCTCACACCGGAGAAATCGTAGTCTGACCGTGGGCATCGACCCGGTTTAGGCCAGCCCCGTCGATCACCTACACTACATACCACGTAGTCTGATCAGAGGCATCGACCCGGCTTAGGCCAGCCTCCTTGACCCACTACGCCACTCCCAACTGCCTATCCATTGCTCTATGCTCTCGATCGATTCTTGGTGAAGCCACAGGATTTACACAATCGTTATGAACTCACCACTTACTACTCATCACGCTCGGAGGCAGAGAGGGTGTCGGAGCTTGCGGTCAAAGTGTGCGAACTAGATACCGATACTGTATCACTATCATCATCAGATGTTACCGTTCCATTCTCATGACTATGGACTTCCGCCGTCTCGGCCTCCTCTGCCTCATTGTCTAATGAAGTAGCTACTTCAATCAATCCGTCGTAGCCCCTGGGTACTGCGCGCAAGTTTTCATGGGCGTACTTATATCCGTGGCTGGCGTGAATAAGTTGACAAGTCTAAAATAGCAATTTGTCAGGACGGCCATTTTAGTGTTTTGACTTCTTCTGGTAAATCGAGGAATTACTTTAACGTGTGTGTTTTATGTGTACATAGGGTTATTTTAAGCCACCTTTCGAATGATGATAGTAAATTAACGAAATTCCTTATAGTTTAGCCAATAATAGACATCAAATCGGTCACCAACGAGTTATCAACTTATGCACCGAGTTGTCAATTTATTCACCACAGTTATCAACTTATTCACCTTTGAGTGGTACTAGAGGTATATAATTAGTATGTTAAAAAAGTTATTTTAATGACAAACACGTCATTGATATTAAATAGCAAAGAGATTACGAATATGAATATATGTTAATTTGCTGAATAACTACTTAAACATTAATGTACTAACTGAAAAAATAATAAAATATTGAAATAGAGGGTTTGCTCTATTTCAATTTATTATTTTTTCAGTTTCAGGTCATTAAGACGTAGGTAATTAAAATAAAAGGCATAGAGAATTAAAAAAATGTATAATAATTATAATTTTTTCATTGCATTGGAAATGAAATGAGTTTCGAGTTAAAATAAAAATATGAAAACACTGTAATTTATATTTTATTGGGACCCAGGATCATCTGGGTTATCTTCGTCCAAATCCGGATCAGTACATGCAGAGATATTGCCGACAGCTTTTAAATTAATATAAAACTCTTTAAATGAGTCGTCTATCAAGTCAAAATTCATTAAGAGGCCGGCGAATGTCACTCGCAACTGCAAGTTGACGCGTATTCAAAATTCGTTCGCGGAATATAGCTGTCTCTGTTTGACAAAAACAAGTGACGGATTGACGCTGCTGTGTGTGTGTATGTGAGCGTCTTACAATTTATTGTTAGTAAAATGAGGTACATTCATTATTTGCTTTATTTTTGCCGAATACTTCAGGAATTGTTTGTGAATGTACGAACTAGTAATGCGTTTTTTGGAAATTTTATTACCGCGCCAATATCTCAACATATTATGATAACAATAGCAGATATGTCATACAAAGGTGGTCTTTTTTTACGGTGGGAAAATCATCTAATGACATTCCCCGCTCTTGGGTGGAGCGGGAGATAGTGTCAGACTTTTACTGACTAAAAACCCACTCCTGTTCCTTCGTTGCCTTTCGTACCGGGGCTGAGCTACCTTTCGGAGCTAACCCTGGCTCCAGTAGGCTTCGACCCGGTTGGACCCCTTCTGTTGCTGACAACTCCTTGAGGCGCACGGGAACAGTTCGCGCAGTCGATGACTTGGGCTCGATCCGGACAGTTACCGGACGGTCGGACAGCGAGCTACCGATTGCTCGCCGTCCGCAAGCCCGCGCCTACGGTGGCCGGAAATTGGGATCGGAATCCCGGCAGCGGCTGTGAGCGCCGTTGCCTGATACGGTCGGCCTCCTCCTTTGCTAGCATTACTGCTTTGCAGAAGGAGGCGACTGCCTGCCACTGATCCTCCTCGCTCCGAACCATGGCCTGTACCAGTCTGGCACGAGAGATCGCCGCCGCCGATCACCTCCACGAGGGCAAGGCGATGCTCTGCCTAAGCGGCACACCTCCACTGCGTGCTCCACCGTGTCCTCCGGGCGTTCCGCACAGTGGCGACACTCGGGCGTCACTTCCGTACGAATCCGGTACAGCCCGAACCTACCGAACTTACGTGTCCGGTGAGAACCTGCGTTATGCGGAAGGTGAGGACGCCCGCGCCGTGAGGTCTTTACAGCCATGCCTCCAAGAGGGGACTTACTGCCATAATTGTGGCGTGCCCAAGGTGGTCTTCTTGTGGTCAAATCAGAAAATGTTATGGAGGCGAGAGCTTTTTTTTCATAGGTGGGAAATTATTCAATGACTTCTGCCGCTCTTTTAGTGTCAGACTTTTAGGGAAATGAAAACTGTTCTTTCGTTTCAAGGCCCCGATATTCTCTTTCGCTCAACCCTTGGCCTCAGTAGACTTCGAACCTGCTGGGCCCCTACGGTTTTGCTGACATGTTCTCGAGACGCGAGTAGAACACTATGCAACATCGACGTCTCGAGCTCGGTACGGACGCTTACCGGACGGCCGGACGGAGAGATACAAATTGCTCGCCGTCCGCAACCCTGCGCCTACGGTGACTGGAAAAAGGGATCAGCATCCCGGTGGCTGGGGCGTGAGGAATGATGTTCCCTCACGTGTACGACTGTCTCCTTTGCTAGCATAACTGCTTCGTAGAAGGAGCCGACCACCTGCCATTCCTACACATTCCGGACCATTCCGGTCACTCCCACGAGTACACGGCGCGGCGGCAGTGCTCCGCCTGAGTGGAGCATACCATCGCCGTATGCTCCACCCTGTCCTCCGGGCGGTCTACACAATGATGACAGCCAGGCGTTTCTTCCGAACTTACCACGAGGTGAGGTGTCGTCATGCGGAAGGTGAGGATGTTTCCACGTCTATTCACCCACTCCTCAAAGATTGGATTTATCGCCATAATTATGGCTTGCCCCGAGATCCCACCGGTACTCTGACCGCCTTCGTCAGTGGTTTTTTACCCCGGCGTTGCAACTCCATGCGCAAATTGTGCATGCGTGCAAGGACTGTTGCCTCTAGATCCCATGGTGGCAGACCAGCAAGGAGGCTCGTCGCTTCGCTGGAGAACGTGCGGTATCCCCGCACCATTTGGATGGCCATGATCCTCTGGGATGCGTTCAGCTTTGCCCCCGGTCGCTATCACAGCAATGGGGCCAACACCGGCGCTCCGTAATGAGCCATGGACCAAACAATGCTGCGTGGAGCCTCCGGCAAAGGGCTAAGGACCTCTATGTTGGGTAGGAGCCGCTTTAGGGCAGCCCCAGTCCAGTCCAGTTTGGGAGCCAGACGTCCGAAGTGTTCTTCGAAATTCCAACGGCTGTCGAGGACAAGTACCAAAAACAGTCCGACCCATATCTTGGTACCGATCCCTGGGGAACACCGCACGACATCTTTCGGCGTTTCCATTCTCCATGGTGAGCGAGGCAGATAATAAACCTGTCCGTCAGGTAGGCCTCGATCACACGAATGAGGTACCGGCATCTGGTGATACCGGGGTCCAAATAGAGCGCTCCCTGCAAAAGCCAAACTGGCCATCCGCAAGATCCGACTCCACTCGTACCAGGTGCGTACGAGGAATAAAGAACAGCGAAGCGCACCCTCAGAGCGGAGATACGGCTGGCCAAACTGGAGACCCGCGACGTGTAGCTGGGGACTCTGAACAGAGACCCGTGGGGACGACCCTACGAAATGGTGCGTAACAAGCTCCGTACCTGGGCTCCCCCGCTGGCAGAGAGTACCGGCCCCTGTTTATGAAGGGTGTGATGAACGCTCTATTCCCGTCAAAAGGGGAGCATTCTCATCCGCCCATGGCTCCGCCACTAGTTGTAGTGTAGTTTATATTTTTATGTCACCGTTTTTTGTAGCCATATTTGCATACTATGTGCTATGCGACCTCCCCAACGGTGTCAGCGTGGTCTATTATACAGACGACACGCTGATCCTAACGAAGGGAGAGTCGTAACAGGCGGCGGTCGAACTAGCGGAACGCAGGGTTGCAACAACCTCCAACCAGCCTTGGCCTCACCGACATCATGTCATATGGGCCGAATCGAAATGAGACGGCTGCGGACACAGCCCACCCATATAAATATGAGCGCGCTATCACCGCAGCCGCTTCTTGACTCCTTTACAAATTTCTTCGTCTTGTCCCCATGTTGCCTTTCTCCCCATCCTGGGGCGGCATACTAACGGTCCCTCACGTGGGTAAGACAAACACACAGTACGGGTTCGCTGCCTGCTTACTCCTTAGTCTGTGCCATTCGTGTTCGAACTCTTTTGAGGCCATGAGATTGCAGTAGTAAGCCGGTCTCTCATCCAAGCGAGTGATCCCGTCCATCACATTTCGTCGCTGTTCGTCATAAGGGGGGCATCGCCACAGAACGTGATCAAAATTTTCGTCCTCATCACCGCAATAGCACACGCTAACCTCACATAACCGCATATCATACAGTTTCTTCCAGAAATATCCATGTCCAGTCAGGATCTGCGAGACTTTGTAGTCCGGCTCGACCCAAGTTGCCTTGAGCCTAACCGCCACGTCAGGGAGGAACCGATGAAGTTCCATCGCCTCTTCCTGCTCCCATCTCCGCTGCCAATTAGCCACAGGCTCACTTGCAAGAACCCTGCTCCCTGTCCTGAACCGCAACGCAGAGTTTCAACAGTCGTGAAGAGGATCCAGCAGTTGGGACTCGAGGTGGCACTGCACAAGTCCGAGAGCATGTGTTTTCATGGCCCTCGGAACGAGCCACCGCCGGTTTCCCAAATTACAATAAAAGTTTACAAGTATCTGGGACTCGTCCTCGACAGCCGATGGTATTTTGTGGAGCACTTCCGACGTTTGGTTCCCAAACGTGTTACTTATTGTTTATTTTGTGTTGCACCCTGTGCTGTACCAAATAAATTATTTTTCTTTCTTTCTTTCTTTCAAACTGGATTAGACTGAAGCACTCAAGCGGCTCCTGTCCAACCTGGGGTGTCCAGACGCCTCCTGCTGGAGGCTCTACGCAGGCATCGTTCGGTCCATGGCCCTTTATGGAGCGCCGTCGCTGCGAAAGTGATCAGTTGCCAAGCTGAACGCATGCCAGGGAGTTATAGCCATCCTAATGGTACAAAGACAAAGCACGGTTTACTGCAATATACCCGCATGGTTTCCTGCAGGCTTGCTACCATGGAATGTGGAGGCAACAGTCCTTTGCACGCATAAGCATGATTTACACGTGGAAATGCAACCCTGGGGCGAAATTCCGCTGCCACGACAAGTCGCCGTAAGGCAGATAGTTCCGGCAGGATCTCAGCGACTGTCGTAACGCAAATACTCACCGGACATGGCAAGTACGGGAGGCTCCTGCGTCGGATTTAGGCGGAAGAAACGCCTGGTTATCACCATTGTGTGGACGGTCTGAAGGATACGGTGGAGCATACGGTAGAGATGTACATATGTGCCCCGTTTAGGCGGAACACCGCCGCGTTCTCGTGGGGGCCATCGGTGGCAACGACCTCTCGCGCCGAGCCCTCTTTCTGCGAAACAGTAATGCTAGCGAAGAAGGCGGCCGCATGGACGAGGGAATACCCTGACACCCCAGCAGCCAGGATCTCGACCCAGATTTCTAGCCACCCTGGGCTTGGAATCGCCGTCCAGCCATCCGGTAACCATCTGGACCGAATCCAAAGCGTCAACGGCGCTTCTTTTTACTCTTTTTTTAAGGGCTTTTAGTCAGCTAAAGTCTGACATGTCCTCAAGAGTTCTGTATTCCTTTTATTAAACTTTAAATGCTTACGTACTATTTTATTTAAGTCAATAGTGTCAAAAATATTACAATAAAACTCGACCTATGAACGCAACTGAAGTAATGACAGCACGCACACAATGACACTGACATCCCGCTTGCCGCGATAGCACTAGTAACTCTTGGAAATTTGCGATAAATTGGACGTGTTTCGTAATACCAAAAATGATGAATGAAAACTTAATGTTTTTCCAATTTGTTTTCTATCATTTGTAAATTGATAATATAATCTGTGTTCCTACATTGAGAATATTGGACATATTGTTATTTTTAATACAGGAAAAGCCAAATGAAAACATGCCATTTACGTTGTAAAAAAGTGCGAATTATAATTCGCTTTAATTTCGTTTTAGGCAAGTTTTTTTTAAAAAGAAAGATGTAGGAACCTAGATAAATATCGTCTATAACCGAATAACATCATAATATGTTGGAAATATACTCCAATTGCAAATGAGCGTGGTATTACGTTTGTATGAAAAATTCATCTGTCGCCGTGCTCTTAAATCCTTTTTCTCTGCGCTGATTGGCAAAGCTTCCTTGGAGATTTGTCTCACCCTAAAGAAATCTATGGTACTTTTGCCTCTTTTCTTGAAATTAATTGACAAAAAAGGAAATTCGCGATCTAGACTTTTCTTGAAATTAATTTTTCCTATGTTGTTTTTATTAAATTGCGGCCATTTGATAGGTTGCCACAGAAATTTGTCCTCAGAATCATCAATTTTTTTAACTTAAAGGGTCCTTTCTTAGATTTTAGCTCAACAAAATCCAAGAAATTATTTACCGTCATCACTACTACCTTGAATGGTTTCTGTACTTTGCAAGTCCTAAGTAATTGCACCCAATCATATAAGTGATTGATTTTCAATTGTGTACTCTTTTTAGTTTTTTCATTGATTGCGTGGTCAGAATTCATGTCCAACATACGAAATATGTTGGACGAGAATACACAGTATCTCAAAACGAAAGTCTGTGACCAGTGAGTGTTGCCAGTGATGACATATGGCTCTGAGACGTGGTCGCTCACAATGAGCCTCATCAGAAGGCTTAAAGTCACCCTAACAGAAATGGAAAGGGCCTATGTTTGAAGTTTCCTTACGTGATCGCATCAGAAATGAAGATATCTGCAGGAAAACCAAGATTACCGACAAAGTCTAAAAAATCGATTACCAAGATTACCGACAAAGTCTAAAAAGTCTAAAAAATAGATTGATTGACTGATGATCGGTGGGAAGGGAAGGTACTAGAGTGGAGACCACATATCGGAAGACATAGAGTTGGAAGGCCTCCTATAAGGTGTACACCTTCGTTACCTAGTGGGGGTCACATCCGGTTCCGGTGGATATGTGACGCACAAGGCCGGTCGTTATGGTGACACTTGGGAGATGCCCATGTCCAATAGTGCATCAGATCAGCTCCATGTCATATTAATTTTGCATTGTCATCTAATTTATACATGCATGCAAAGCTTCAGCTCAATCAGTACCCGGGAAGTGGATCGAATTAAATTTGCAAGATTTTGTTACAGACATACAAACATCGAGACAGGCGAAACTAAATAAAACCTTGTAAAAAACAATTTTTTCTTTTTAAAAATATCTGTCCAAAAACAGTTATGTTTAAGTTAGCGATTGATATTGTATTCATATAAGTTTATATTATTTATTACTAGTTTCTGCTAGCGGCTTCGCCCGCGAACATAAAATACAGCCTATGACTATACGAAATTATAACAGCCTATCACTCGGGAATAAAGCAGCTTTCTCTAGGTGAAAAAAAAATTGCAATCAGACCAGTATTCAAAGAGATTACCTCCTACAAACAAAAACATAAAAAAACGAACTTTACCTCTTTATTATATTAGTGTAGATTTTAACTAGCTATGCCCGTGACTTTGTCCGTGTGACTGTCGAAAACTAAAATGCATCACTTAGTTATGAGAAAAACTTGAATATTTCTAAAAAAGGTGTAAAAGTTGACAACTAAGCAATATTACTAAGTATTTGATAACCGTCTTGTGGTGACAACTATACTTATTACATTTAGGATACAAAACTTGTGTTGGGTGTAACTTGACATCTCAATATGTCAAGATTTAAAAACATTTCCTTAGGATGTCCATAACTTGACAACTCAATTTGTCAATTTATAATGAGAAGGAAAACAAAACTATTATGTGTATAAGTTGAATTATCAAAGAATGAATATTATTTTGGTCACTGCATAAATTGATAAAATGACATATCAACAAAAACACGTCAAAATGAGAGATGTCAACATACAACCATAGTCGATTGCTTCAAAATTAAGATACATATGGACGTGTCAATTTTTTTCCTATAAATTCCTAGCGCGTAGAATCCATAGAGCCAATAAAAAAAAAAAACATGCAAGTCGACATGTCAATGTATTCACGCCAGCCACGGAATGTTCGGTTAGATCCATCAATGTCTCTCAGTTCGTATCTATCGTGATCTAGTACCTTGACGATCGTAAAAGGGCCTTTGAACTTTCGCTGTAGTTTGGTTTGGTTACGCTCGCTACCTTTGATAAAGACAAAGTCACCTACACTGAATGGTCTCACTATTGCTCTACCCCGGTTGAAACGTTCTACTTCTGACGAAGCAGCCTTTTTGATATTCTCAGAAGCATTATGCCTTATCGTGTCCAAGTCTAAACGGGGCTCAGTTTCAGTATGTGTGGTTAAGGTTGATATTCCTAATGACTTCGCTCGTATGCCGAACATTAATTCTGTAGGGGAGTAGCCTGTTACTCTAGATCTAGTGCTATTTAAGGCAAGCTGAACTTCTGGAAGTTCATCACGCCACGTTTTGTTTTTATCGTTCTCTACTATTGTGAGCAGACATTTTAGGGTGCGCATTATACGCTCAACTTGACCGTTGGCCCTACTGGAGCCGGTAGCGATGAGGTGAAGCTCTATACTATGCTCACTACAAAACCGTTTGAAATCCGCACTTATATTATACGCTTCGGTGCACCAAATAAGCAGACTGCCTTTTTAAGGGATTGAATTGCACTAGCAGCATCGAGAGAGGGCGTGTAATCTAGGAGGACATACTTAGTAAACGAATCGATAATAACGGACGCATATTCCTTCCTATCGCTTTTACCACTTAGTTTGCCCGTGATGTCTATGTGTATCGTATGCCAAGGCGTGGATACTTTAGGTATTGGATGTAATCTAACCTGCTGCGCTCCTGAACATCCCTTCGAGGCCTTGCACACTATGCATGAGTCTACGAATTTGCGCACCTGTTTGCACATTTGTGGGAACCAGTATTGTTCATATATTTTGTCGAGGGTCTTATCAGCACCAAGATGCATGATTTCCGTGTGAATATGGTTAATAAGTGTCCACGTTAAGGATCTTGGTACCACTGGTAGCCAAGAGCTGGTCCTATTGCGTTCAATTTTCCTATAGAGTATGCCTTTCTGCACGTCATACGTGTGTGCAATTGCTTCTGGCAACTCGTTGTTTTGATGCTTATTGATAAGGTCACAGATTTCGCTATCACGTTTTTGCTCTACAGCTAGCCAACCCTGATGCAGCTCTATAAAGTGAACTTTCTTGTTCCTATTCGCAACAACGGTTAGATCATCTGATCCCTGCGAACTAGGTGTAGGCTCCAGAACTGGGTTTCTAGATAAATAGTCGGCGTGACTCATGCTAATGCCTTGCTTGTGAACGATATCGAAGTCGTACGCTTGTAAGAAAGCCCACCATCTATGTACTCGTGGGGTTAAATCGGTTTTCGATTTGGACGCTTTCAAAGAGTTACAGTCGGTAAAGACAGTAAAGTGCTGACCGTACAAGTAATGCCGAAAGTTCTCAACCGCACGAACGACCGCCAAGGTTTCTAGCTCGTACGAATGATATCGCGACTCCGCGTCGGTCGTTCGACGGCTGAAGTAAGATACCACATGAGGAACATTATCTTTCCTCTGAATTAATATGGCCCCGTAGCCTTCTGAACTCGCGTCGGTGTGGAGTTCAATGGGCGAATTTTGATCAAATATGGTTAACACCGGTTCTGACGTAAGAATATCAACAATTTTCTTATGGATGTCATTGTGAACATCTGTCCATTTGATGGGCCCTTTCAATTTTGTCAATGGATAAAGAGGTCCTACTATACGGGTGAAACTTGGTATGAAGCGTCTGAAATAAGAGGCTAGGCCTAAGAATTGCCTAACATGTGTGGCTGTTCTTGGAGTCGGAGCGTCAACTAAAGCCTGTATCTTTTTAGGGTTTGGTGCCACTACACCTGCTTTTATAACGTAACCGAGGTAATCTATTTCCTTTTTCATGAATTTGCACTTCTTGAAGTTTAACGAAAAACCCGCGTCAGTGAGAGCTTTCAAAGTAAGGTCTAGGCGTTCTAGCCCCGCGGTGACGTCATACGAATAGCACATGACGTCATCGACGTAGGCCAATGCTACCTTGTCTTTTAGGGGACCTAGGGCTGTGTTTATGCATCGCTGATAAACGGAAGCGGCATTTCGCAAGCCAAATGGCATCGTCAAATATTCGAACTGACCATCCGGTGTCACGAATGCCGTTTTTGCTACGCTATCGGGCTCAACTACTATCTGATGATAACCGGCTGTCATATCTAAGGACGAGAAATAGTGCGCGCCATGGAGACGGTCAATCTGTTCGTCAATGCGGGGCAACGGGTAATGCTCGGGACGTGTGTTGGCATTGAGCTCCCTATAGTCTACGCACATCCTATCAGTGTTATCTTTCTTTTTTACCAACAAGATGGGGCTAGCAAAGGGAGAGCTGCTCTCGCGAATAACGCCCGCTTTCAATAGGGACTGTATTTTCTCGTTGACAATCTCTTTTTCTGCGGGTGCTAACCTATAGGGATGCCTTTGCACGGTCTTATTTGGCTCTATAAGGTCTATTCGGAGAACGCCTGTCGTAACCCGTCGCGTTGGTATGCCGTCCGCGAAGAACTCGCTATATTTTTCTAAAATCCTAATCAGTGCTAATCTGTTCTTACCTAGTAAGTCCGTGTCAATATTCGTAAAGTCAAAGCTACTAGATTTGCCAGAAAAATTAACTTCTTTGCGTTGGGAAAAAGTAACTTAATCGTTATCAATATGCACGTGTACGTTATCCTCTAGTATGTCCCTGCCTATAATGACTGGTTCAGCAATGGTACCATCAGGTACTACGTGAAATAACACTGAGAGCGAAAGGCCTTGAACATTGATGGGACTAATAACCTGGGAGGTACATTCCACGTCCCCTCTACCAATGCCCGTCAGATAAACTAAATCATTCTGCGCAGTACCAGGGAACTTCTCGACGTAGCTTTTAGTTACTAATGAACAAGCAGATCCACTATCAAAGAGAAAGGAAACTGGCTCACCGGATGATGTAGTCAAGGTGCTCCTCGATGCCTTGCGTTCACACACTTGGACTTCTTTGACCGCCGCTGCTCCGCTGCCACCCGCTCGGTCTGGACACGCCGGCGCCAAGTGTCCTGGTCGTCCACACGCGAAGCAGGTGATTGGTCTTGGTTTATCACTGGCTCTGGATGTCGGTTGGTCGCGCGTCTTCTATGAAGTAGCAGGATCTTCTCTTCGCTTGCGGCAGTCTATCGCTCTGTGACCCGAAGTACCGCAGCGGTGACATGTTCCCATAAAGCGTGATTCGTTGAATCGGGTCCTTTTTACATCTGCATCATGGTTATCACCACCCTCATGTCTTCGTTTCAGTGAGGTTCCGGTGAGAACGCGGAGAAGTTGCGATCTAGTGGTCAGGTTATGGGAATGGAGCTCACGGCGAATTATGGCTTCCTTTTGGCATAAGACCGCAGATACAAATCCCGTTGTGACATCTTCAGACATCTCCATTCGCGGAATCCGTTCGATGATGTTCCAAAGACGCATGGCCGCCTCACTCGCGGTTTCTTTAACGTTGACTTGAAAGCGCAGGATTTCGTCAAAGTAGTCTTGTGGCAGCATGGGCTTGGCGAACTTCGCAAGCAATATTTCTTTGATTTTAGGCCATGTCAGCTGCGATGCCTGTAGACGCGTTAGACAGGTAGCAGCTCGACCTTTGAGCGCACGCGTGAGTAACAAAAGTAATTCTGCACCTTCTAACTCACGGTTGTTGACTATGATCTCGGTCACGTTGCACCAGCCCTCGATGTCCGCTTCACTGCCATCAGAATCGAATTCGATCAACTGGGTAAATGTGCTGCTCGACGGTTGCGGCTGCGATATAGCCATCAATCGGGACAAAAACAATTCCATCTGTTGAGACAGGCTTGGCTCTGATGCCAGCGCTGATGATCGCGTGCGGCTATTCTCCTCTGAAGTAAGCCCTTCACATCCCACTTCTGATAACGGCACGTGGCCATCATCAGTAAATTCTGGGTTCATCGTTTCTGCCGAGCTATCGTGGGTAGGCGGGCGAGGAGAATAAAACCACGTGTTAGAGACAATTAGTAATGCACTGTTATTATTTCAACGAAATATCGACGGAATCCAAATCAACACTTTTTAAATAATTAGAATATGGCGACGCTCCACCGAACACGTCTCGCTGCTACGCGATGCCAACGGATTATCCCCCGTCCGCCGGTAGTCAGCAAAAGAGCCCGGAGTTGCGTCAGAGTATAGAAACGTCAACCCGCGCTTGTCAAATGTCAGCTGTCATTCTTGACGTTTCTTGACACTCTAAATGTCGTGGCGCCGTCATATTTTTATTTTTGTTATTTAAGTATTGGTACAAATTAAATAGTTCTTACCTACCGTGAGTAAATTCATTCTTATATCCCAGAATGCCGTCAAACACAACTTCCAAAGAATGTAGTCTCATTTTAGTAATATTTAAAGCAGAATTAACACAGCGTTGGCTTCTGCTGGTCGAAATATGGTACACAGGGTTTTTTTTATGGTGGGAAAAATCATCCAATGACAAGCCCCGCTCTTACAGGGTCGGTGTCCTTTTGTCGGATGCTGGAGTGATTAAAAAAAGTAGAAAAGAGTCCGAGATAAAGCGGCCGGGGTCATTGTCGTCGGGATAGGCAAGTGCAGAGTTCATTATGAAAGCAAATACTAAAATAACTATGTCTACTAGGACTCAATTTGCGCATAATTAAAACAACCATTGAACTTCACTCAAGAATTCCCGCCAAAAATACCGAACCATTTTGAATAGCGCGATTAATATATATTTTTAATAATATAAGCAAAATAATTATTATTATGTTTCTTACGCATTTTTATCAATGAACAAAATGCATAGTATTGATATAATAAATTCTGTTCTGTTGGATCATCAAATTTAAAATTCGATGTAATCTCTATTATTCCGACTAAAAGACTTTGTATCCATAATCAGAAATAATTAAAAAAAAAAACTTGAAATTCGTTGTATCTCTTGGTAGTCTGTGATTCGTTGCAGGAACCACGGAAAGACTGAATTAATGAATATACTTATTGTTTAATATTATTCATCCGAACTTTAACTGACGTGTTATGATTTTAATAATTATTTCTATTAATTATTAAGATTTTAAGTATAAATAATAATCTTGTCCGCGCCCGTATCTTGGCCACCCCCTTTATAAATTGATTTTCATAGAAGCCTTGATAATATCCACAAGATACTGTGTTTCCAAAATATCTGATGAAAAATGTGTAATAACGTCATAATCGCGTAATTGCGGTTGTATGAAAAACAGTGAAAATGTATGTCGAGATGCAGCCCCTTAAAATCATTATTCAAAACTTATGGTTACGTAACCTAAATTGGGACGATTCTTTGCCTGAAGACATACTAAGCGAATGGGTGGGTATTAAAAGCATCATCAACAATTACAAGTACCACGATGGGTAAACACAAGAGAACATCTCAATATTGAATTATTCAGTTTTTGCGATTCATCTCAGAAGACATTTGCGCGTGTAATATATTATGTTCGGATCAAGGGGTATGAGCAATCAAAACCAACACTGCTAGTTCTGTTGAAAAGGCTAGACATGTACCAGCGAATAAATCAGTATCATTGCCGAGATTAGAGCTGTCAGGAGCTATCTTACTAGCAAAACTAATGAATAAGGTACAGCAGTGGTTTGTTTATCAAATTATTATATTACGTGTTATTAGGCGGGCTGAATGGTGAACCAAGATCCAGAGGAAATACATATCAAGCAAGAGCAAAATATTGAACTTAAATCCGTTTCTTCAAGACGGCATTCTTCGAGGCGGCCGGAGGCTCAAACATGCCAACATAGATCATCAGATGAAACATACAATAATCCATAGCAAAAAGCAGTCGTGTAACGGAAGTCCTGATTGACTAGGCCCACGTGCTAGCATTTCATGGTGGACCTCAGCTAACTTCAGCATTTATAAGACAACATATTGGATTGTAGGCCGAATCAGAGCAGTTAAATTCTGAGTTCGACGTTGCGTTAAGTGTCGTCGCTACAATCCCAGCAATCAGCATCAAGTCATGGGAGATGTACCAACAGAAAGGACAAATCCGTCACGTCCTTTCCAAAATGTAAGTGTAGACTATACGGGACATGACTATATCAAGGCCAACAAGGGTCGTAGAATAAAAACCACCAAGGCTTATGTCGCCGTATTTATTTGCATGGCAACTAAAGCCGTGCACTTAGAGTTGGTGAAGGATTTGACATCATCATCATCATTTCTCGCTGCTCTTTGCAGAATTATAGCTCGAAGAGGAGTCCCACAGAAAATATTCAGCGATCAAGGTACCAACCTTATAACAAGGTCCAACAGGACGAATATCATGCAATAAGAAGCACATTCAATCAAGAATTTCTGGCAGAAATAACTAAAATGGGAATCGAATGGCACTTTAACGCACCTCCATGGCCATCAGCAGGAGGACTATGGGAGCCGCCATTGAAAGCCTAAAATATCATCCGAAGAGAGTTGTAGAGGAGCAGAAATTAACGATTGAAGAATATAGTATAATACAACATCAGTTGGAGGCATGTCTGAACTCAAGACCAATATATCCTACCGAAAATTCAGCAGATTTGAACTTCCTTACTCCCGCTCGTTTCTTGTCAAGTGTTCAAAATTTAATATTGTACGAAACGCTAGCGAATTAAATATATAATACAATTAAATACAAGGTCACAATGGACACGTCAAGAAAATATCAAAGTCGGTAACTTGGTGTTGATGCAAGACGCCAACATACCACCAAACAAATGGGCAATGGGAAGGGTGATGCAAGTGCACCCTGGCAGAGATGGGTATGTCAGGGTAGTCACTCTACAAACAAGAAATGGCTCTATGAAATGGCCTGTCTTCAAACTTTCTTGCTTGATTGCGAAGATCAAGAAGACCACAAACAAGTATCAGCTTCAGTCCAACAGAATACAAAACCATCTCCACAAGTAAACTTAAACCAACGTAGAAAACTTAGGTAAACTTTTTCTACAATATTGTAAACTAATTAATTATCTACACTTATAAACAACTTAATAACTATAATTACAGTAAATTACAAACTAAATAAATAATAAAACCCTACGCTAAAATACACTATCTAAAATATGGCGTCAAAAAACTCTTCCACATCGCTGTCGACTGGTAATGTGCCCAAAAGACTGGCGGCATTGCCACGTTGTATGGCAATGCTTATCCTCTGTCCAAGGTAAAAGCCAGCTTTTGGGTCACGCGAAGTGTCAACTAGACGTTTCGACAGATCTTTAAACAACATGTGAGCACTCGGACCCCACGATCCAAGAGTTTCAACCCCAAACGGTTCGAAAATATAACTTCTATATTGTAAATTACTATTCCTGATATTAACATTACATGTAACGCACAGGGTACATACAACATAACACAATTAGGAGGAAAACAAGCAATTTCTTTTGACAAAATATCAGAAATGAATCAAAAACAAGGTCATTGGAAAATAGTCGTATATTACGACATGTAACCATATTGGCACGGGTGTAATATTTAATATCTATATGAAACACCTTGAAAGCTTATATTCACAAATAAAAAGCAAATGCCGTTGTGACGTTATCATATTGTTACAACTACGTCACGGATTCATGGAACTGGAGTACTACGACCGTAGTATGTTACTCAGTCAGCATTTTGAAGCGCATCCACGTAAGCGCCGAGGCCTTATCAACGAGATCAGATACGTTGCGACAAGTCTCTTTGGTGATGAAAATTTCGCCGAACAATACCAACAAGACGATTACGTCAGAGAAAATCAAAAACATCTTGCCAATCTTTGGCGCAATCCAACATCTATAAATGGAGTTGAGAACAACTTCCTGAAACGAGTTGAACAGACAATGGAAAAACAGCATAAAATATTTAATCAGCACTTAATAATTCAATTCAATTCCTTATTGCGTACCACAATTATGGACCCTGTCGGGCACAGCATAGATAAATTTAGGTAGAAGAGAGGATGAAGGCAACGCAACAATATACATAGATCAAGCTATCACGGAAGACTTCATTTTATCAACTTTATTTGCAAACAACATTCTAAGCAGTTTAAAGAACATTCAAGATTTTTTGCTGGACACGATCACTAACGTCCAACATTTCAACGTTCGTATCTTAACACCAGTTCAACTTCAAGATGAGCTTAATATTATTTCAAATCAGATGCCCAAAGATCTATCATTGCAATTCTAGAAAATCTATCAAATTACTCAAGTAAGGGCATGCATGACACATGAATACTTTATATTTGTAATAAAAATCCCAATAGCAAACATATTATATCATATGATACCTATTTAACACCAAGAAAGTAGTCGTTTTATTAGTATAGTATCTACTAATATAAACACAACTATAAACATCAAAAAGGATACATATTTACCCATATCTGCAAATGAACTTCTTCAAAAATGCTTACGGTTAAATACAAACCTATGCCAACTACAAAAACCTGTCTATCAGCGAGAGTCAGACAACAATTTCTGCGTCAAAAATCCTGAGATACTAGTACAACCATAAGCGCAACTTGCAAAACAACATTGATAGAATTGAATGTTTATTACATTCATGACTACGTGTTGGGGACAATGCACTCTGAGAATCATATGTGGGGATCAAATTACAACTGAACAAGTGGCCGGAGTCAATGTTATTGTGCTCGGAAACAACTTCATAATTACGGCACACAAACAACAAACGAATGATTGACAAATTAAGCTCGATATGAGTGTCGTAGAGATCGCTCCTGTCAATAACATTATCTATTTATCAGTTCCACACTACGAGTACAAAGAAGAAAAATATTTATCTTCACAACAAAGTATCTCCGAGCAAATAAAACAATTGAAAGCAGCCTCGGAACAGGTGACCATCGCTGACGGGGTGTCAATTCACGATATACACCAGTACGTGGCCATCTACGTTGTTGGGGCAGCAGGGCTAGACTTCTCTACGTTCGCATGCATACGCTGGCGAAGACGCCGCACTGTGCACCTTTGGCCTCAACCTGAGCAACCCAGCTGTGACCTTAATGCGAGTGGGGTACCAAATCAAAGTGTACAGTGCGTGAGTGACGTGTTTCGTAGTGATCAGTGCGCGATAATAGAAACCAATACAGCAACTTCACCTGTTACTACAAAATATAGTTTTAAAAATATCTACAAGTAAAAATTATTCTATCACCTTGTATCAGCAGATCATACTAACAACACCATATCAAAGCATCATCAGCATCAGTCATCTTGTGCCCGGAAGTATGTATGTACGGTGCAACCGCACATTGCGTAAATGCTCTCTCATCATAATTGAATTGTAACTAGGTAATTAACACACATTTTACATCAACTTTGCAATTTTTATATTTACATCAAGTTCGCATTCGGACGGCGTCTTAACAACACCTCATTTATCATTAGTTAAGGTCGTGGACTCAATACTCGTATCAAGTGAATTACATAGTTTTACTTTTAGCATTCAGCATCCCTATCAATCAATATCAATCAGCAAAAGACGTACGGTAACAAAACGTACACGTAAGTATTTTTAAAAGTAGATAAAGTAAAAAAGTCCCTAACATTAGTATTTCGTTTTAAGAGCCATTTATAAGATATTAGAAAGATCTGAAAAAGAGTTTAAATTACAATTAGAAGATAAAATAATATCAATTTCAATTGACAGATTAAAACCCGCTTACATATTGAACGAAAGCGAATCTGCACAAGCGAATAAAGATAAGAAAACGACGCGTAGTGGTAGAATTAGCAAGACTCCTGTAAGATTCTTGTAAAAGTAAAAACGTAAAATTAGCCATACTGTCTAACATAAATAAAAAGTGACCATTGGTAATGTACATATCTATTCTATGAAATATGTTGACTAGACGTATTAATAGTACGTAGATAATAATGTGATCGGTAGCATCTTTTGCTGAGCCAACGGAAAAACGTAGAGATCGAAGCATTCTCTTTATTTTGCGAAAGCATCATTATAACATGTGCAGTGTGCAGAGCAGCGAACTTGAATCAAATATAATTTTGTTCAAAAGTCCATTATTAGAAAAATACTGTTTCAGAACTTGCTCAGTTCGATACTACCTTATAGCCAAATGCATGTCATGTCGATTCTAATAAGCCTAAACACGGCTAGGATACATTGATTAATTACGTAGTTCCGGTGCCTATCTTCCAGCTCCATCATTATTACCATACCATTTTCAACATAGCTATTCAGAACCATTCATTTATTTGTATTGTCATAGTCGCTTAACTATTTTCATGGGATATCTGTGTGAGTATGAAGTTCCACTTTATCAAATGTCACTTTTTGACTGTGAGTGCTTAAGTCCTCGATAAAAATACCAAAATAACTACATGATTGCCTATAATATTTGAGAAATACGCCCTGATAATAATTGGTCTCGCAATAGTCATTGGCGTCTATATCATATACAGAATGCTTAAGAAATGTAAGCAAGCAGCTCAGAAAATATTACGGAAAGAGATGACAGTTTGGCATAGCAACGTGAATATACCAATGGCTGAACAAATGACGCAACAACAACATGCTGTATAGTCTTTAGTGATGTGTGTAAAAATAATAAACATCATTACTATTAAAAGGCATTATGTCTAAAATCATATCTGTACTAAATTCATCAAAAAGTGTTCAGCAATACATGTGTACGCCATACATCTAATAACCAGAGATGTACGATACAAGGTATTAAACTTAATGTACATATAATCTATTGATCCAATAAAAAAAAACATACTGTTAATGTACTAGTAATGCAATACTTGGCGACAGTTGATATTATAAACGTTGTTAAGGTAGGATAATGCATTAATCGTACTAGTAATATTAGCTAAAGTTATAAATAGAATTAAACACTTGTAATGTTCAAAACAAAAAAAGGGGGAATACTGTGGGGGTGCAGAGGTCAAACTCAGTTCAGTTGGCATTCGAACCTCGAGCGTTTCATTTCTCTCTGTACACACGATACCCTACAGAGACTTTGAGCTCTGACTATGTTTCGGTGGTTTTTCTCAGAGTACTTAGTCAGCTAAAAAATACCGGCCTCATTTAATTTAAATAAACGAAGAATTAACGCGTATAAGTGTTATTTGTAAAACAAACACCATTTATAAATAAATTGTCGAAGTAAATTGGTTACGATTCTCAACAATTTAGCCGTTAGACCCAAATTGAATAACAAACTCGTACTTACCCCACTTGAAAGAATGCACCAGCCCGACGAGCAGTGCTAGCAGCGTCAACACACGCGTGCAGTGCATCTTCTCTTCACACAAACTCGTTTCTGCAGATGAGACGTTCACTCTCGGCGACCACTCGGATACTACTACTCTGCTTATCACTAGTTTCGTACAAAAATAGATATTACTGTATTTTTTAGAGTTCCGTAACCAAATAGCAAAAAATGGAACCCTTATGGATTCGTCATGTCTGTGTCTGTCTGTCTGCCTGTCCGTCCGTATGTCACAGCCACCTTATTCCGAAACTATAAGAACTATACTGTTGAAACATGGTAAGTAGATGTAGGTATTCTATGAACCGCATTAAGATTTTCACAAAAAAATAGAAAAAAAACACAAGAAATTTTGGGGTTTCGTCATACTTAGAACTGAAACTCAAATTTTTTTTTCTCCAAACCTAAACGTGAGGGTATCTATGGATAGGTCTTTAAAACTTATATTAAGGTTTCATCATTTTTTTCTAAACTAAATAGTTTGCCCCTGTAACTTTTAAAATAAGAGAATGCTAGAACTAAAAAATATATATATGATGTACATTACCATGCAAACCTCCACCGAAAATTGGTTTGAACGAGATCTAGTAAATATTTTTTTTAATACGTTATAAATCGTAAACCGCTATTTACCTTTCATTCAATCAACTCAAATATAAAAAAAAATCATAAACATAAACGTTATGTATAAACCGTGAACCATTATTATACGTAAATTTGTACGGAACCGCGAGTTCGACTCGCACTTGGTCGGTTTTTTAGCAATGTTTGTTATCAATCATTTACTTCCCGTGTCCTTGGTGTCGCCCAGACTCGTGTATGTAGCAGACTTGGGAATTGATTTAATTATCTGAATAAGTAGTAGATACTAAGTTTCGTTTCGGTCTATTTTTAAAAGTGGCATGTGTCCACTACGACATGTTCTAGCCGTGTGCTAGGTTTCATCCAAATCTTTTCTGCCGTTAAGTCATGAAGATGCTAGCGTTAGTGTAGCGTGTTGATAGCGTAGTGTCAGAGTGCAATCAACAAACTCTGTTTCTCTCGTTTACACTTTAAGTTATTGCAAGTTTAACTTTCAAAGTTTGAGGCCCTTGCTCCCAATTGGTGCCATAAAACATTGACTCTCTGAAGCCTACTCCCCGGTAATGGCTCGGTTATAACATTATCAACATTGTTTTTTTTTCCGTTTGATTCATACTTTTCCCAAAAAAAAATAACGACATGATATTTTTTCACTGGTTTCCCTTCTCCTTTCAAACGGCTTTGATTTTTAGAAATATATTTACCCACAAAATAGCATAATTATTAATTATGTTGATCAATCAATATTTTGCAAAAATAAATGATTTTAAAGGTCAGCAGGGTTCTATGCAGGCACAGGCGGCAGTACGAGTGTGTGTATTTAACTCCGACCGGATGTTAAAGGGACTATACCCCTTAACTACTCGACCATCAACACCATGTCGCGAATAGTGTTGACAGCAGTAAGGTGATTGCGTGAGAGAAGTAAATCAAAAGAGTTCCCGCGGCCGCGGAGTGCAAAGGACAATTGAAGGAGCACAAGCGGGTTAAGTCAGTAAAGTCTGCCGCTTCCTCTCACTTCACCTAGAGCGGGGGAGGTTATTTATCAATTTCCTGCTGCAAAAAAAGGTTTTAAACCCCAAGCGAACGCCGGCGTTCGCGCACCTATTGTCTTTCTATTGTGTCTGTAATTTCCACGATTGAAAGGTTAAACCTCCGAATGAAAAAACGGAATTCTTAGTCACTCATAAGCCTGTCTGTCTGTCCGTCTGTCACAGCCAATTGCCTCCGAATTCATTGGATTGATTCATTTATATAGTACAGATATCTGTGACCCAAATATGGACATGTAACTTAAATGAAATAAAATCAATCTAGGAGTGGCTTATATGATACGTACCTACCCATAAGTATTCTGTTTTTACAATTTTGTTATCGACTTGTTTATATTGTTATGTATACGGTTAGAATTTAGTAGGTAGTGACCTTCTGATACTATGGATATGGTCTGAGCTGGAAGGTAATCGAAGGATCTCCTCAAACAAATTTGTGCACGGCATAGACAGAGTTAAGATTGCCCTACCCGTGATACTTTCCATATACTTTCTACAACCCGTTCTGGATTATATTACTACTTTACTGACTAAAAACCTACTCCTGTTCCTTCTTCACCTTTGTTCCAGGGCTTCGGGGATCTCTTTCGTATCACCCCCATGTGTCGAACCATACTGAGACCAGTAAGCCTCGACCCTGCTGGGCCCCTACGGTTGCTGACAACTCCTTCAGACGCGCGTGGAACACTACGCACCGTCGACGAATTGAGCTCGGTCCGAACGGTTACCGGATGGTTGGACGGCGAGCTACCTTTTGTTCGACGTCCGCAAGCCCGCGTCTACGGCGGCCGGAAATCGAGATCGGAATCCCGGCCGGGGCGCGAGGGCCACTGCCTCGCGCGTGCGGCCGCTTCTTTCGCTAGCATTACTGCTTCGTAGAAGAAGGCGACCGCCTGCAATTCCTCCTCGCTCCGGACCATGGCCTGTATCAAGTTTCACAATGATTCTATTCACGTCGTGTTACTTATTGCGATGTATATTTTGTCAGGCGTTTACATATTTTAGTTTTTATAGTCCCTACGTAGTTTTTTTTTTAATTGTTAATTTTACTTTTGTACGGAATACTGTCACTTACTGGTCCAGTATATATTTTAATTTTCTTTCCTTGTGTAAACCTAATCAACATCTCAATCAAGCACTGTTGACTTCTCCATTTACATCTTTTAGTAGATAGCTGTTAACTACAACAAATTCGTTGATTAATGTCATTTTTTTTTCAATCGCATTTTATTTGCGGGTTTTTTTTTAAACAGATTATGTCACCCCGATGATTTAATGCAAATATTTTAAAACATATTTACTAGTCTACCCGCAACCTTATATCCTTAATAATACGATAAAGTATTCTAGCATCTGTTAAAGGTGAGGCTAGAACTCTATTTTGACAAAACAGCTTTGGACCCCAACACGCACACACTCCGACAGGATATGATGCACATCTTCTACAGTGCCACAGATAACATAATTGGGAAAATCGACTTTGCGCATCATAAATCCAAAGCTGTTGAGTGAGTTGTGGCCGAATCGGGGTCTCAAAGCCATCACAACCTCCTGTATATTCAATTCATTCAAATTCGCTGAACCAAAGCATCCGTGGAAGAGATGGCTGAGTCATCTTGGTGACAAGTGCTTTTCGTTAAAGACCTTTTATCAAAATATTCTGGCCACGATTTGATACATCGTTCTCTAACCAAAGGGTGAAAGATGTTCCGGCGCTAGTGAAGGAGGTAAACAATTTTGGTATTAATTAGCAAACACCTATCAAAATTATGTCGGCAATGATTTGTACAATTTCTTGAGTAGGCGCTTGTAGCTGCGATGGAAAATCTTCCCAGCCGTTGAAAGACTGACCCTTTCAACCCTTGAGTTCATCCGCTGTTGGTAACGGGCAGAGCCGTACCAAGGACACAACCCTTAGTACTGTTGACATTCGCGACTCTTGGTATTTTGTCCGGTCCGTAGATGAGACGCACCACGTGTCCGAGTCTCTATTGCAGCGGGGAGGAATAATTGTCTTCTGCTAGCAGCACTATATTATTATCTCCGACGTTCAATTTGGATGTATCAATCCGCCACTTAATTTTTTTGCTGTAATTCTGACAGATATTCTTTGCTCCAACTTACCAGAAGTGCTGCCGTATTCTTTCCAGATGTTCGTAGCGCTTGAGACGGTCGTGGCTGATGTCATCCAGGGTTGGAGCTGGCAGTGCAGTCAAGGGCCTCCCGATGACAAAGTGTCCTGGGGAAAGTGGAAGGAGATCGTCAGGACTGGAGGACACAGGGCACAGCTGTTTAAAACTACATCCACCTGTGCAAACAAAGTTGATGTTTCTTCGTAGGCCAAGTGGCTATTGCCAATAACATGTTTTATATGGTGCTTGGCCGGTTTTACCCCGGCCTCCCATATGCCACCGATATGAGGAGAGTAAGCAGGAATGAATTTGAAAGTTATAGCTTTTTGGGGATAGTAGGAGGTGGAAGTTATGATCTTGACTCCAAAACTGAATGTGTATATTTTAACTATGCACCTCCTTTTATACTAATGTACAATGTTACGGACAACCTAAGTAGTAGTACTAATAAAGTCACTTTCACTTTGTTCGTATGCGTTACGCTAAAAATATTGTCCAATTACTAAATACTGTACTGTTCCCTTTCCCGGCGCCAAAACTATTGTCCAATCGCTGCTCCAGACATAAGTCTCGTGAACGCCCACTAGAGAGACGACGCGCGCGCATGCCAATCGCAACTCAGTAACTGTTTTATGTGCGTCCCGCAGATAAAGTCCACACCATACAGCTACCCAATCAACAAGCAAACATATCGATCAACCAGTTGGAGCCTGCGTACGTTGTCACAGAAGATTCCCGTAGTTTATCGCCAACCATATCAAGTACCATTACCTACACCTCACCATCAGCCAAGATTACCACACCTGTTTGCTTTAAAAATCTGTTCTTTAGCTGCGACCACAAAATTTGTTCTATTATCGCTGAATATTTCCGCAGGTTTTCCACGACAAGCAATGAATCCGCTAACAAAAAGTTATGCAACTAACATTGAAACTACAGTAAATGTAGTTTCAATGTTAGTTGCATAACTTTTTGTAATAGCCACATTAGTATTATTCTTGTATGCTTTACTTCTTATATCACGCATTTGCTTCAAATCTTTCAATTCGTTTTCTAGAACGCTGATTCTTTTAATAATATAATCGTCAAAAGCTTTAGTATCGTTGCCGGAACGTCTTGCTGAATACCTATTTTTTGAGTTTTTGTCCTCCATATATTGCTCAGCTGGTCCAATGTTGGCTGAGGGCGGGAATATACTTCTTGACTCATTAACTGGTTCTTTATAGTAAGACTCGTAACGTAGCGAGTATCGAGAAGAAGATTTTGTAGGAATAGTCGGGTTTTGAGGTTTTTTCTCTGTTTTAGCTCGCCTCATACCAGCAGACCTCTGATGCAAAGATTGGTTATATCTGGAACTGATGTGCAATGTTTAATGTTTCTTCCTAAAATATCTAATAAATTAAGAAATGAAGAACGTGTCGTGGGAAGATGACACTGTTCTTACATAATATCTATCAATATTGTAAAAATAACCACTTTTTTCAAAAAAAACCATGGTGTTTCTTACCGGTTCTTCTCCATAGGAAACGACCAATTTGGAACCGTGCACTAGCTTCTGACGTTTTATAAGTGCCCATGTAGGCCTATGTGAAATAAAATATTTTTGATTGATTGATTGATTGATTGATTGATGTCTACCAGAAAAGGACATGGCCACGACAGGACTGACAATACGATGATTGATGTCATTAGTAATGCTGATCATCTTATGATAATATTATTACTATTAAAGACAATACTTAACCAAGAAAGCTACCCAGACCTAGAACAACTATCTGTAGGCCATACAAACATATTTATTTCAAATGGGAACAGAACCTACGATATACAGCGCAGTGTTGGGCTCTTTAAGTCAAGAATGAATATGTTACTTTTACGCAAGCGTGCTCCATAGTCAGCCACATCATCGCTTACCATCAGATAAAATGATGGTTAAACGCGAGCCTATCAATAATAAAAAAGCCAATCGTTCAACCACTACGCTAACTGTGCTGTCGAATCACATTGATCATGTTTTGGTACTGAATTTTTAATAATATAATGAATCAATCAAAGTCTTACTTTTCCGACTCCTGACTTCCAATGCCCACTGGTGCAAACATTCTCAAAGAGTCCAACAAGTCCGTATTAGTTAACTGAACATCAATAACTGCGTCGTACTGGCTGTAGATCTGCGCGTTCTTATGTCTGCTCTTAGACCTGGTCTGGTCTGGTTTAATTTGCCCCCATAGCTGGTCGGAGAATGGTCTTGCCTTCAGTTTGTGTTTTGGTTCTAGCATCAGGCCACTTTCTGTGTCGTGGTGCAAATCAGGAATAATATCTTGTTTTGTATCATCCATATCATAATTCATTCTCAGTATTTCAACTGCGTTTGTCTTGTCTGACAATACAATTTTTAAATTGTATCTCGGTGTGGTCGCTGGTTGCCTCTGAGACTTATGCCATCCTGTGATTTCAGTTTTATCTGTAGTTCTTGCTTTGTAAGATATTTCTTCTGTGTACAGAGTCACATATCGCTGTGTGTTGTTCTCTACATGTCGTTCCTGAGAGAGTTTGATGGAGTTTGAGCTGCTGTCAAACGACTGTCGTGATGACAGTTCTTCACTGTAATCTGTTGTTTGTTCCCCAGATTCGAAACGTTTCACATATTCCTCGATATTTTTATAACACATATTTTAAACCAAACACGATCAGTAGCGATGCAACCAATGCAACAGTTATTGAATCTCAAGTTACAAACAGCGTGCGAAGTGACTACTGATACAGTGACAGCTACTGATAGTAAAGTTGAAGACATTATTAACGTCATGATATCTGTAAGTGATGTCACTGCTCCCTCTCGTGAGACAATGGGTTATTCTAAACCAGCCTACTATGATTACCCTGATCGTCAGATTGATCCGTTTGAGCACATGAATGATGGTCTCGACCTAACATGTAATTTTATGGACATGTAATTTTAATAAAAGGTTTCATCATCAAGTTGAAGCGCAACAATCACGCAGTTTCAATGAGTTGAAATCATTAAAATTGCCGAAACACAAACAACACAATCGAATTGCAGTTAATAACAGATAGTAAAGTAAATGTAGTGACTTAACTGTGTCCTTATTAAAAAAAAAAACTTTTTCCTATAAGTCCTTGTCCCACCTAGGTTGCGTCATTGGGCACGCCATAATCATGACGGTAAGTCTCTTCTTTGAGGACTGGCTGGAAAAACGTCACAGTTCGGGATGTTCCTGCACTGAATTCGTATGGAAGAAACGCTTGAGTGTTACAATTGTATGAAACGCCCGAAGGACACAGTGGAGCATATAGTGTAAGTGTACCGCTTGGGTGGAGCATCACCGTGTCCTCGTGAGGGCGACCGGCGTCCACAAACTCTCGCGCCGGGAACTGATACAGGTCATGATCAGGAGTGAGGAGGAATGGCAGGCGGTCGGCTCCTTCTACAAAGCAGTAATGCTAGGGATGGAGTAGGCTGCACGTGGAGGGGACGGACATACGAGCCCTAGCCCCCGAGGTCCCGACCCCGATTTCCAGCTACTGTAGCAATGGATTGCTCACCATCCGGCCGTCCGGTAACCGTCCACACCGAGCCCGAGTCGTCGACGGCACGCAGAGTTCCACGCGCACCTCAATGAGGTGTCAGCAAAACTGTACGGGCCCAGTAGGGGCGAAGACTACTGGGGTCATGGGTTCCCTTCAGTAAGGAAAACCTGGGGTGGAAGAAAAAGGTACATAGGAGTGAGTTTTAGTCTGTAAAAGTTTGACAGGAGTCTAGAGCAGGAGAAAGCACTGAATGATTTCCTAACTACATAAATACCAGATTGTGTCATGGTTCTAAAAACGACATATATATAATATAGGTACATATTGTATAGGTAATAGCAATTCGATCGATAAATATTTAAGTCAGAATCGTATCTTTCAGATGAAAATCAATGATGATTGTGTTGGAGAGTGAGGCGCGTGGAGGCGTCAGTGATGATGCCCCGAAAATGTTTTCACCGATAGAAAGCTGCTTTATTCCTGAGTGACGTAGTCTATGACATAGATTGTGTTATGTCTGCAGGCAAAGCCGCGGGTAAAAGCTAGTAAGCTATATTTTACACCAAAAAACTAACACACGAATATTGTAGGTGTGGCAATATTACAGACTTTGAAATATTTCTATTTAAAGACCGTCAAGTTACAAATCTTGTAGTAACATAAGTTATGGGTGCTAGTCAAACAGATTTCTTTTTAATTTATAGCATTATTCACCTCCAAAGATCTACTTTTCCTTCTAAATGACTAAGTCAGCCACAATTAACAAGCAATCGAATGATACCGTACGGTCTACGTACATTACCCTTATTTTTGAACGACAATGTGAATCAATACGTTCGCTTGTCACCACAAATATTGCTACTTAAACTTAGTGTGCAACTTACCAACACGCGGAACATACGTACATGTGAGAATCATCACTCTTTACGTTGTACAAATACCGGCAAGGATCTTGAGCGCTCGGCGTTAGTCGGGATCGCTTTGCGCAATCCATACATTGGCGAGCCAATCGTCGTCGTTGTTAGATACATGCAGCAAACGCAGGGAAAGAATTACGAGTTACGTCTATGACACGATGGAGCGGCGAGCCAATCACTGACACTCCCCGCCCCCGCGTCTCACTTCGCACCACTAAAGGGACCAAATATTTGACTTCTGCGCAACTTGAAGCCAGCGCTCAAGATCCGTGCCGGTAATCGTGCGACACTAGTTATAAATAAACATTGATTTTTACTATGTGAAGTATTTCGCATGTAGGTCACACTCGCTACCTAACACCTATCTAAGCATACAAATATTATAATTACAAATATTACAGTTCAGGACCTACTCTGTCCCAAACAGATCTTATCTTAGCCACTAGTTATCTTTTAAGCCAGTAAGTCACTTTCAGGGTGGAAATAATAAAACACTCCGTGTCGGAGTGCCCAGCAATTCCGAGCTCGCTTCGCTCGCTCTTGGATTAAGTAATATAATAATAAATTTATTGAGCCATTCTTACAAATTGTACCTTAAATTAAATAATCTTAACGTATTATAGGTCTGTAGCTATTTGCGGGCTTCAGTTATGTAATATACGGTAAGTATAATAATCAGTTGCGCTATATAAGGGGCGATTTAGTTTATAAGAATCCATCTTTTTTTCTGTGTGGTGTGACTTATAAATTCCTCGTTATTTAAATAAGATTTTTTAATATTTCGACAGGCCTGTTGGTCTAGTGGTTAGTGACCCTGACTGCTATGCCGGATTTCGTGGGTTCGATTGCCACCCAGGACAAATGTTTGTGTGATGAGCACGATCATTTGTTCTGTGTCTGGGTGTAATTTATCTTCTATAACTATACTTATAATAAATCTGTAGAAGTGAAAATTCTGTACATTGAAAATATCAAAAAAATAAATGGCAGGGGGTGTTACTAGACCGACACCGAACCCAAAATTGTGATTAAAAAAATTGTTGACTGTCTGTTTGTTCAGGCACCACGCAAAAACTACCGGTTCGATTACGATGAAACTTGGTATAATTATCCTTTAATATCCTGGGCACCACACTGGTTACTTTTTATCCCGAAAAAGTATATACAATAAAAAACAAACTTAATTTTGCGATTCGATCCCTAGACCCGATTACTGTACCAACTGCAAATAATAAGTTTGTCGTAGGTTACGTCACCCGCAGTGGAGTTCGCTAAGGGGAGTTCACTAACTCCCACAGAAAGGGGAACCGTGTTACCCCGAATTTAACGCGAGCGAAGCCGCGGGCAAAAGCTAGTCTATAATATGTTTGTATTTAGAAATATTTAAGTATGTTTATCAGTTGTCTAGTACCCATAACACAAACTCTGCTTAGCTTGGGACTTGACGGCGCTGCGTGATAGTTGGGGAATATTATATTATACTATTATACTGATCAGAATTTTAGGTTAGATTTTTTCGAGTGAATTATAATGGTTATTACAATTATTCGCAATATTTTTAATTCATCCATCCATCACAATATCTAATTGTGATGTAAATTTGAAGTAATATTTATGTCTCAAGTGTGTATCTATCCAAAACTGAAAATTAAAGTAAACTAGAAGGTTTAATATAAAAATGCATGAATTATTTAAAATTATGATATTTATTTAAAAATCTTATTTAATAAAATACAAAAGAAAAAAATATTAGTAGAGAACTGTAGACTGATGCCCAAAGTTAAATAAAGAATACAGAGCGAAATAGACGCACCACACAGACGACCGTGTGACGTGTAATCATTTGCACGGCGATCTGTTCGCGCGTCTCCCTCAGGACGCGAACTGTGAGCGTGACGCCCTGGCGACACTTGCTCCTCAGTCGGTCAGCCACCTGACGATACCTACCTTACAGGTCACAGCTCGGACTAGTACACAGACTTAGGCCGATGTATTTTAACAGTAGCACAATAAGATAATAGTCAAAATATCTTAAATAATTATTACATTTTAAAACAATTATGCTAGCCACTACGTTCTCCACAGATTAAAATTCCGAGTATTAAAAACTAGCTAGTACACAGATATAATACTTATACAAATCTGATCATTGTTCTGGAACTAATCTCTGAATTTTAAAATATATATAAAAAAGTCAATTCGTGTGCGTACATCATTAATTAAAGCCCACGTTATTACATAGAGATCGGCGGATCCCTTAGGGGTTGCTTGGGTTTGCTTCCTAAATGCCTTTTTACTAAGATGACGAATGTGGATTGAATTGAACTCATTCTTATATGTATCAAACATACGAGGAAGTGGTGAACGCGAGCCAGCGTTGTTTTTACAGAGGCTAGTAGCAAACAGACGTCGAGTGCGTACCTCGCGTACATGAGCTGTTCGAGGAACCAGCGAACACACTCTTAGGAGTCTGGACAATCAAGATGATGGCGGCTCACTTACAACAGAGATAAAACTTCCAGGAGTTTCCATTTCGGCTTTAAGGTAAAAAATCATACTTTTTTAGAAGCAAGTTTTTTTTCCGGTAACATCTAAAATAGATATCGCGAAGGTATTTACGTCGTGCTAGTTCATTATATTTGACGTAGTCTCGGGTTCCACGTAGGTACTGCACACTCTAACGGTGCACTCATTATTGATATTATTGACGAATACTACATTATTTTTAGTTAATGCGAATCCCGAATATAGTTTGGTCAGAATCAGTAACTGAATGGATTCCAATAGCTTTTACACCCTGTTATATTTTATCCCAAAAATATCTAAACAGGTCATAAGTTGGACACCACTTACACTAAGTACAACACAGAACATGGCAGGTTATAGCGGGCATTAGGCGCCAGCAAACAGCTGGCTGCAAGTGCAAAACAACTCTTTAGGTGCCTGTATAGCCCGGTGACTATGTATTTTTGCTGACATGACAAGCTACAACTTTGTGACTTTTCATGATACAGTTATGAAAGTACATAGATACTTTGCACAAAAATATTAGACACGTTGTGTTTCGGGTTTTGCATATACTAAAACGAATGTATAAGTGCAATAAGGCGGAAGGTTGACGGACACCCCGGGAAGGTCTCATAACAAAACCAAACATGTAGTGGGGCTTGTTAACAATCTTTTCTATTTGAACATCCAGATGGAGCTTCGAATCTAGCAGAACATCAAGATTGCGGAGAAAACTAACTTTACGAGTACTAATACACATAATAACAAGACGATAGTCGAACTCGGTGATGTTTTTCGTTTTGGTAACGTCATAATATGACGCTTTGGAAGGATAAAGTTAAGCTTATTGGAAGAGCAGTAGTTAGAGAAACGGAAACACACAACAACTTTATCGGAAATAAAATAGACTGAGAAATTTCGAATTTTGACACAAGTCTTTTTCAATACACTTGCTCAGAAAGTGACTCTTAGTGCACTGCACTCAGGTATATAAAGGCACTTGTTATCAAACTGTGACATTTTGATTACCATTACGCACTCGTGCTATAATGTAGTTAAAACCTTTTTGTTCAACCTCTTGGTTCGCAAAACAAATTTTGAGTACGAAAAAATTTCACATGAGTTCAATACGTTCAATGGTATAAATTAGTGTCTAACTTATTTCATGCAATTTTGATCATTTTAACTTGTACAAACGATTCAAATGATAAAAAAAAATTAGTAAATAAATCGTACATTCAAATAAAAATTGTTTTTTTTTTTGTGGTCTATGGCCGCTATTTTAAGATGCGCGCGGTTTTTGACTTGATTTATTCGAGTGTAAACCAGTGGCTGTTAATTTATAAAATAAAATATTAAATTAATTAAATAATATTAAATACTACAAAATCATTAGAAAATGTTACATGCATATTCCATTGTCACTACGAAAGACATTGGTAAAAACTTTTCACTCAAAAAACATAAACGTACGACTAGGCAGTATGATCTAAACACTTTAGCCTTCCTCTAGGGGTAAATAAAAAAATTATGCGCGCGCATATGAAAACAGATTTTTATCGCCATGTCACAAAAAAAGTTACTAGTTTTACTGTTATTTTCTTCAGAAGTGTATTAAAAAAATGTCGCATGATACACGTGAGTAATTAATGATTACCGTTCTCAGCTTTCTGCCGTCGCCACGGCTCGGGTCTAAATACCGCCTCGACAATAATAACTAACATTACACACTTACATCATAATGTACTATTATGTCATTAACATATAAATATGTAATAACCTATTGAACGCAATAAACTGAATCTAATAAACATGTAATTGCAATGTTATTGTACGCAACAGGCAAGAAGCTTCGTGTGATGGTGCGTCCATTAGTATTAAATACGTTTAGAATGGCATGTTTTTGGAGCATGAAATTGTACTAAGAAAGAGAGTTTACAATGACAACTAATAGGTATTAGAGATAAGGGTACTTAGCTAACGATTTACTTATTTATTGAGGAGCCTCAACTGAACAAGCGCACACGAATACACAATTTATAAAGAACCAAAGTCTTAGATTCGTGAGCTCCATGCATCAGTAGGTCGGCGACAGGAGGAGCTTTGAGTATTGAAACTAAGATAACGTAAAACTAAAATACTAACTAGTTAATACCTACAACCCGTGCGCATTAACATGGCACCTGATAAGTGACGTTTGAAAATATTCAGTGCATTGAATTTTGCGCCGAGTAGTTTCTCATGACACTACTTTACGAATTCAAGATGCTTTAAACGTGACGATACAAACTATTTTCGAGTATTCAATGTGGCAACTGTTTTCGAGCCAGGAGCCGTGTTAATGCGCTCGGGTTGTAAATATAATATGAAGGAAAGAAAATGTAAAAAAAGAAAATTAAAAATATCAAATATGACTTAAAAAACTACTTTAACTACATTAAACTTATGTTCTTGAATTTGTAGAGATGAACGCGCACTCTTCGACTGCTGCACATTTCGCGCTCGTTTTGAACAAGCTCCGTTGTTCAGACAACCGTTGAAGCACACGTCGACTTGACGTCGCTCACAGTAACCGGCGGCACATCTAGAAAGAGAGCACAATAATACACAATGATGTCATGAGAAGATTATTAAGGCTCGAGAAACCAAGAAGGAAAGACTGTCCCAAGTCGCATCCTGCAACTCAACTCCGCCTCGAATCATCGAATTGACAGAATTTATTGCTCGTATTTTATTGAAATGAATCGAAGGTTTTCTTCCGTTGTTATGGCAAGTGGGCCATGGAACATGGGCCTGAGTCACTGGCACCGACCTCGTCTGCACTAGAGGGAAAGCTCTGCTTTAATCGATTAATATTAAAATAAGTTTAGAACGAAAACAAATCCTTACTTAATTGTATGCGTGTAACACCCACTTGGCGACGAAGGCGGGAATGTCGCATCTTTTACCCGCGTAATCAGCTGTGCACTGGCAGACTGGCGCATCCGCCTTGTTCAGCGAACAAGCGCCGTCGTTGAGACAGAACTGATGGCATGCGTTGAATGTCCCGTCCCCTGAGTTACCGGCATCACAGCTGAAACATTGAAAATGTTTGATAATAGTAACACAATAAACAGACACTCCAGTACAAGGTAATTATAGTTTATATTTAATTATAGTATTAAAACTTTTTGACAAAAAATAATAAAAGGGTTAAAAAATGTACAGTCAAACGCACATCAGTGGCCGGTCATAACTACTGCAATGGCGCTCTCAATATCAAATTGTTACAAATATTAATAATAAGTTAATATTTAAGTTTATTATGTATATATTTTGTTACAAATTGCATTTACATTACTTTACCAATTTCTGTTTCAAATCCTTGTGTCATGGTTTTTTTTTAAGTGGAAAATCATCAACTGGCTTCTTCCGTTTTAAAGTAGGACGAAAGGGTGTGTCAGACCTTTACTGTCCAAAGGCCACCAGTGTCCGTCAGTTGCCCTTGCGGTCCAGGACCACTGTAACTCTTTCAATAATTCCCGCGGTCCTATCGGCGTCGACCCGGGCCCTACGGTTTTGCTGACATCTCTTTGAAGTGCGTGTGGAACACTGCACGCTGTCGACGACGCGAGCACGAGCCCAGTGTTCGCTACTGACAAGTTCCACGTACAGAAACTCATTAATAATATGCATGACCAGGGGACTGATCGAGCATAACCTCATGTTTAGAGGTAGAGCTTCTGACTACTAGACCAACGAGACACTCGGAACGTGACGACATGAAATTATTATTTAAATAACAGACGACTGTGTCACTAGTTAGTTCCGTTTAGTTGTCAGCCAACACTTTCACTAAACACATAATTTTATATCTAATATAAAGTTGTAACACCCACTACAAGTGAACGAACATTATATACGGCAAACTTTAGAATTATGTTATTTTTACTTTTTCTTTGACAAATCTCGTCGCATCTGTCGAGTGCACGATCAGCGTCCAGCGCAGGGGGCTCGATATAACTAGTGTATAGTGAGAAGAACAAGTTTTACCTGTTGTCCTGATAGGCAGGAAGCTCGCATCTTCCACCATCGTAACCTGCTGTGCACTGGCAGGCCGGCTCGTCTTCTTCGTTTAAGGTGCAGACACCGCCGTTTAAACAGTGCTTATGGCACGCGTTTTCTTCGCACCTTTCCCCGGAGTAACCGGGCATACAGCTGAAATAACGAAGATAAAAAAGAGTTACTCTATAATCAAGAAAACTAAAACATAATTCTTAGTCTTGATGATCGGTCAGTAACCATCAACGATCGCATCACTGCTTACCATCAAGTGGGATCGCAGTCAAGCACTGGTTTATATATATATATATATATATTAAGTTAAAGGTAGAGATTTATATTAGAGTAGTTATATTCAAAACTGTATTTTACAATTTCTAGTAGTTTTGTCGTGTCTGCATAGTTGTGTTTTGCCAAAAAAATCCTGGACTAGTAAATTACACCTATTGTAACTTAAACTATAAATCTGAAGTATTCTGTTTAACTGGTTATATAAATAAGGTCTCGGAAATATAGAAAACCGATTCGCAAAAGAATGTTTAGTACGAGAGTTAGCACAAACCAGATCTTTTCATGTCCTATCTGAGAGTACCTATTGGATTAAAATAAAGTTCAGTGTGTCTTAACACAAAAATGTAGTTTAAAACAAATAATTGTCGTACTGTTAGAATAATCAAACTTTGATCAGTTATAATTCGTTCTATCGTTACCGCTTGTTTGGTAACTTGGTTTAGGTTTCTAGTTTAATTTATATACAACATAGTTATAAGGCGTTGAAAATGGCCAAGAACTCTGAACTGTTTCGAGAAAAGGACGGTACGGCTGTGCCGCTTTTTTGCACGCCTTGGCCCCAAATACAACCACTTCCATGGGTGTTCAGGGTAATATTATGATTTACCTGCATTTAGGTTTTGTAATAATACTAATTAATAATGTCAAATTGACATAATTATTATTTCTTATTATTATAAATTGACATTATTAATTAGTATTATTACAAATTGACATTATCAATTCTTATTAGGAAAAATAGCCATTATAAATTCGTAATTTTATAAATTGACATTACTGTAATTTTTATTGTTAATTTTTTTTATTGTATCAAAATCACTATTGTTATTGGATTAAGTAATTATTCATATAAAATTGGATTATGGAATTCCTGAATGATAAAGCCTCTCCTCTGGTTATTGTAATTATCCTTCTTTGCTGTGCCCGACAGGGTCCATGATTGTTTCTCTTTGCTAATGTGTACCACCAAAGCTTACATTGTGGATTGCAATAAAGAATTGAGTATTGAGTATTGAGTATAGGTTGGCCCTCGGTGCTGACACTACAATTTCCTTGGAAACAGTAGTCCTTACAGATGGACACTTGGCACCTTGCCCCAGAGTAACCGGTTGTGCAGCTGAAATAACGAAGACAGAAGAGTTTTTCTATAATCAAGAAAACTAAAACATAATTGTTAGTAGTTGAAAGGTAATCGGTTGTCTTGGTATGGTCATGTGAAGAGGAGGGATGAAGCGCATATTACTAAAAGAGTTTTGAGTATACATGTAGATGGATGGAGAGGGAGAGGAAGGCCGCAAAAAAGATGGATGGATTGTGTGAGAAGTGATAAGAAAGAAAAGGGAGTTAGTGATAGTTTGACGGGTGACAGGACAGAATGGAAGAAGAAAACGTGTTGCACCGACCCCAAGTAATATGGGATAAGGGCAGGAAGAAGAAGAAGAAGAATTGTTAGTAGATGTAACAGATGCACGAGGTGCTCTATAAGTATATCTTAGACCACACTGACGTCGGTGAGAGGGACGTCAGTGTGGTCTGAGATATACTTATAGATGTCTCAGACCACGCATGCCAGTCTTCACGATGTTTTCCTTCACCGTTTTGAGAGCAGTAGTGATGAATTAAATTAAACAAAGTAATGCGTCTGGCTGGGTTCGAACCCGTGACCTACAACTCGTGAGTGGGGGCCTTTGCCACTCGGCCGCCACTGCTCTATGGATATTGAACTCCTTTTATGCAATTTGACTGATTTTTTTATTTCTGTACACACTTCTAACACAAGAAAGACAAATAATATCATTATAAACATTTGTTCCAAGGTTCTGTTTATTTCAAAAGAAATTTCCAGCAGACCTGCTGAACAAGAGATGTTTTAGGTGAGAAATCATCCAATGACTTATCTCGCTTTAGGGCAGAGCGGGTGTTACACTTTTACTGACTAAAACCCACTCACACACACACTCGCATTTATTTCGCTCCCAGTAGTGGGCACTCTCTAGCACACACACGCGCGTGTCAGTACTAGAGCGAGCGAGAGAAATGTATGGCTCGATTTTTATTCGGTCGTATCCCCTTTTTGACTTTTTAGTAGATTTAGTTTACGATAAATTGGTGTTTTGAAATATCACTAGATTCTTTTAGTAAGAAGACGTAATAAACAAGAATATTCGACATCTATCGGGATTTCGTGATACACTATGGATTTCGCAAAATCCCTGATATCCTTATTTCCCTGCGACATAGGTACATATGTAATGAAATGACCTCCTTGGAAATGACATTTCATTAATTTAATTTTTAAGTTGTGAATACGGGGTGACGTATGATTCAATGGCAGATGATGTTTAGATTATTTTGTGCATTTTATTGTTATAAAAACTTGTAGAAAGATAAATAAAGGGATATAATTGAGGAGGCGATATTAGTGAACTTTAAATGTCGTTTCTTTGTTTTCAGGTGAGATAAAAGTGTAATTTTAGTTAAACGATAATTGTTATACTGTAAAAGCATGTTGAATAAAACAAATCTTTGTTTCCAGAGAAACAATTTGTGGTTTATTTCGAAAATCCTCAATAAAATCCATTATAAAACGACATTTTTGTTAACTAAAAGAAGATGGACCGGCTGCAATTTGAGTTTACGATGATAGCTTCAAATGATGGCAAATCAAATGTATTAGCCATAACCTCAATATCTACAGAAGAAGGAAAATGTTATGTTTTACCTGATGAGCTGAAGCCGGTGATTCATCATACATATATTGTCAAAATGAATACTTTCTCAAAAATAAAAAATAGTATAAAGAAAAGGCATCAAAGTAGAAAAATATGGATAAAATTGGATGAAGATCTTAAGAAAACATATAGAGATGAGGAAGGTAATATGCAATTTTTAGATCAATATTTAGAAGAAATGAGCACAAAACAACCAATAGACAAAAACGACAATTTGCAACATATCTTGGAAAAAATAATAGAAACTACTACAAAGAAAGAAAATCAACATAACCTAAAACATATTTCAGAGAAATTTATTATTGAAAAATTCACAAGCAAGAACCCTAATGCAATGCAATGGATTGAGAATTTTGAAAAGGAGTGTGAGCGCTTTAATATATCAAAAGATGAAACAAAAATAGATATATTGAGATTATTTTTAGAAAAATCTTGTTTGGATTGGTATAGCTCGATGGCCATAAAACTAACAATAAAGGCTGAATGGAATGAATGGAAAGACAAATTTTTAGAAACTTTTAAAAACCGAGGATGGGACATAGTTACATATGCTCTCGCATTTAGATATAAAGAAGGACTACTAATTGATTACGCTATTAGAAAAGAAAGGCTTATGCTAGACATAAACAAATCGATAGACTCCAAAACAATGATAGATCTTATTGCAACAGGTTTACCTGGGTTTATCTTAAATAGGTTAAACAGAGATGAACTCAATGACACTACTGATTTGTTCAATGAGATAAGAAAATATGAAGGTATGATGTACAAGAAAAACTCAAGTACAATAAAGAGTTGTACATTCCTTTATAAAAATAAAACTAATGAGAAGAAGCCATGTAACACTTGTGAATCTTTGGACAAAGGAATTAGATATCATCCGGAAGAGTCATGTTGGTTCAAGAAAAATACAAATGAATCTGAAAAAGTTTTTAAACCCAGAAATGATTTAACAACTCTATTATTGAAGTAGATATAAATACTGAAAAAAAAAACGAATAAGTACACCATTAATCAAAATCAAGCTCTTATTAGAAAATAAACTAGAAGTGAGCGGCATTTATGATTCAGGCTCACAGATCTCTTTAATAAATTCAAGACTGATTAAAATAAAAGAAAAAAAGGACAATGAGAATATAGCATATATGAAAACGGTTAATGGTGTGAAAAAAACAGATGGCTTGATAACAATAAAAATAAAAATATTTGATTTAGAAGAAGAGGTGGATGTATACATAGTAGAAAATGAATATTTTGATGATTTAATAATCGGATTGGATATGATAAAGAAATTCAAACTAACCCAAAACGAGGACTTGCGGATAGAACAAAAGATAAGAACAAATAAAATAGATGAAATGTCAAGAACAAATAAAATAGATGAAATGTCTAAAGATAACAGAAATGAAGAAAAGAATATAAAAACATTAACAATAAATTTTAATGAACACATAGAAACAGAAGAATTTGTAAGTATGACAGACCATTTAGATAATGAAAAGAAAATTGAGATCGAGAAAATAATAAAGGAATATAAAACAATTTTTGCAAAGGACAAGTATGATATAGGAACAGTTAGAGATTATGAAGCTCACATAGATTTACTAGTAAATAGATACTGTAGTAAAAGACCATACAGATGTACAATAGAAGATAAATTAGAAATTGAAGAGCAAATATCCATGTTACTAAAGAATAATTTAATAGAAGAATCCTACAGTCCTTTCGCTGCTCCAGTGACATTGGCATTAAAAAAGGGTGAAAATAGGAAATCCCGCTTGTGTATAGATTTCAGGGAACTAAATAAAATTGTTGTTCCACAAGCTCAACCTTTTCCGTTAATAGATGATTTGATTGTTAAAACTAGAAATTGTAAGTATTTTACTACACTGGATATAAACTCAGCATTCTGGGCGATACCATTACGGGTGGAAGATAGATATAAAATAGGATTTGTCACACAAGATGGCCACTTCCAGTGGATCTGCCTTCCCTTTGGCTTGAAAACATCACCAGCAATTTTCCAGAGAATTTTAAGCAATATTCTAAGAAAGCACAATCTCACAGGATACTCCGTAAACTATATTGATGATATTCTGATATACTCGAACACCTTTGAAGAACATATAAGACACATAAGAAATGTATTGGAGGCAATAATACAAGAAGGCTTTAGATTGAAGTTTACGAAATGTAACTTTGCTTCACACTCAGTAAAGTACCTCGGCCATGTAATTCAGAACAATTCGGTAAGACCACTAAAAGACAATTTGATCTCGATAAGACATTTTCCAACTCCTAAGACACAAAAGAATATCAGACAATTTTTAGGAAAAAATAACTTCTACCATGAATACATACCAAGAAGTGCAATTATTTTAGACCCATTACATAATTTATTAAGAAAAAATGAAAAGTTTGTGTGGTCAGAGAAGTGTGAAGAATCATTTAATCAAATAAAAAGATATTCATGTTCTCAACCTGTGTTGGAAATGCTCGACAAAGACTTACCAATAAAAATCTTTACTGATGCATCTTTAGAGGGTATCGGGGCAATATTAAAACAGACTCAACTAGATGGTAAAGACAAACCGGTGGCATATTTTTCAAAAAAACTAAACGTATCTCAAAAACGAAAAAAGGCCGTATATTTGGAATGTATTGCTATGAAAGAAGCAGTTAAATACTGGCAACACTGGCTAATTGGAAAACATTTCACTATTTACTCAGACCACAAACCTCTAGAGAACATGAATATTAAATGCAGGACAGATGAAGAATTGGGTGACCTCACATATTACCTATCTCAATATGACTTTACAGTAAAATATATACCTGGTAAAGAAAATATAGAAGCAGACTGTTTGAGCCGAAACCCTGTATTAGAATCAGAAGATAAGAAGGAGGAACTATTAAAACTAGTTAATTTAATACAAATAAAAGATATAGTTGAAGACCAAGAAAAAAATGAAACAATAAAAGAAAAGAAACAAAATCTACTACATAAAAATAAAATCTATTATAAAAAAATAAAGAAACTTGAAAAGATTATACTCTCAGAAGAATTTAGTAAAAAAATTATAAAAAAGGTGCATGAAGATTTATGCCATATTGGAATCAGACAATTACAGAAAAAAATAAGTCCACTATATACAGCTAAAAACCTAACAAAAAATATCATAAATATTTGTAAAACATGCGAAATATGCATAAAAAATAAATCAAGATGTCAAGGAAAATTTGGGTTAATGTCACAACTGGGACCAGCAACAAAACCATTTGAGATAATGTCAATGGATACTATAGGTGGCTTTGGAGGATCTAGGTCAACAAAAAAATACTTACACCTTTTAGTAGACCACTACACAAGATATGCGTTTATTGTGACTTCAAAAACACAGAACGCAAGTGACTTTATAAAACTAACAAAGAAAGTACTCGAGACAGATGAGATTGGAATAATTCTGACAGACCAATATCCAGGCATCAATTCAAAAGAATTTAAACAGTATTTGCAGGAGAATAACATCAAACTAATATTTACAGCTGTGAATACGCCATTTTCGAACGGCTTGAACGAAAGATTAAACCAAACAATAGTAAATAAAATAAGATGTAAAATAAATGAGAAAAATAATAAGAGAACATGGACAACAGTAGCAAGAGAATGTGTACAGAAATATAATGAAACAGACCATTCTGTTACAGGTTTTGCACCAAAATATTTACTGGATGGTACAAATGTCAGTATTTTACCAAATGAAATTAAAACAATAGAAAAGGAAGACAAGTGGATTGCTGATAGAAGATTAGCATTAGAGAATACAATAAAATCTCACAAGTACAACAAGAAAATATTTGATAGAAATAGGAAAATACAAGAGTTCGAGATAGGAGACAGTGTATATGTAGAAAATGGAAATAGACTGAACAGGAAAAAATTAGACGAATTAAAAATAGGCCCTTTCAAGATAATAGAGAAAATATCGAACTCCATTTATAAGATTGACACTGGCAACAGAAAAACAGAATCAACTTTATTCCACATAACAAAATTACAACCTGTTACGGCAGAAGATGAAGTAGAAGAAAACGAATAGGTATAAAGATAACTTGCAGGTGCATTGTTTGTATTATATTATTTAGAATTTTCGTTCCTATGGGGGGAGATGTAATGAAATGACCTCCTTGGAAATGACATTTCATTAATTTAATTTTTAAGTTGTGAATACGGGGTGACGTATGATTCAATGGCAGATGATGTTTAGATTATTTTGTGCATTTTATTGTTATAAAAACTTGTAGTAATATAAGTTCACTAATATCGCCTCCTCAATTATATCCCTTATAATTGAGGAGGCGATATTAGTGAACTTTAAATGTCGTTTCTTTGTTTTCAGGTGAGATAAAAGTGTAATTTTAGTTAAACGATAATTGTTATACTGTAAAAGCATGTTGAATAAAACAAATCTTTGTTTTCAGAGAAACAATTTGTGGTTTATTTCGAAAATCCTCAATAATATATCGTATACATATATACTCGTAGTACTTAGCTGAATTTAATGTTTATAGAGTTTGGGTAATAATAGAATCGGGCGGGCTGACATCTGTTAGGTCCGCTAGTTAGTATTAAAATGAATTATCTATACAACGAACTCCATGGGTACCATGGTATATATTTACCTGCATTGAGGTTGGCCCTCATCACCGACACTACAATTTCCATGTAAACAATAGTCTTTACAAATGGACACTTCGCATCTTACACCGTCGTAACCTGCTGTGCACTGGCAGACTCGCTTATTGTCCACATTCAAAGAACAAACACCTCCGTGTAGACAATATTCATGGCACACCTTTAGTTCGCACCTCTCCCCGGAGTATTCGGCTTTACAGCTGAAATAATAAAGATAAGAAACAACGTTAATCAGCAGACCAAAGGGGGCCCAAGTCTGCTATTTTTATAAATTCGTCTTTCCAACACGATCCCATTGTCATTTTGCTAAAAGTTCGTAATCTGCTAATTCATAATGATCGATCATTGATCAGTCAATGGTCTCGTAATAGAATTGTAGTAAAATGACAATATTCAGCTTATTAGAAGCACAGACTGCACAATGATGTTCTAATGGTAAGACACTGATTAAAGGAACTGTCAAAATTTTAGCAGACTACCGCATACGTGTGACATTCATTTATCAATGTGTACAAGATTACCATTCTATGCCATTTCTTTCAATGGAGTGTCTGTGGTTGACCATTGAAAAGTCATAATGATGCCATTATATTAGTAGATTACGAAAACTTGTCAAAATCAACAATTATGAAAACAATGATAGAACATTCTGACACTATTGTAATAGCAGACTTGAGGCCCTAATATTGTGACTAGTTGTAACACGCAAACGAGGTGCGCGGCCACTGCGCGGCACTAAACATGATTTACAATCAAATAGAATGCTCATGAATTCGATCAACTATAAAGAACTTTAGTACCTATATTTCAGAGGTTGCAAGTACTCATGAAACTGAACCTATTTTTTATTGACCTATATTTTTATTAACCCTAAATCAATCAGCTTTTTCTTACATTTGCCAATTAATACAAACATAAACTGTATTCGTAGGTATTCGTAGAAAAGAGCTGATCCTGTAGTAAAAGTTGCGTTCGCTTGGGGTTTAATGAATTAAGTATCTGTCCCAAAGTTCACAAGATACATTAAACATTGAAATGAATATGTGTTCAATTTTTTTATGTGGGAAATCATCCAATGACATCTCCCGCTCTAGTGTGCAGTGGGAGAGCAAGTCAGATATTACTGATTAAAACTCACTCGTACATTCCTCCGTTGCCTTGTAAGTTGTATTCCAGGGCCGGATTTTCTTTTCAGAAGCGAACCCATGGGCCCCAGTAGGCTTCGACCCTGCTGGGCCCCTACGGTTTGCTGAGATCTCCTTGAGGCGCGCGTGGAACAATACGCGCCGTCGACTACTGGACGGTCAGACGGCGAGCTACCCACTGCTCGCCGTCCGCAAGCCCGCGAAAGTATCGTGTGAGTTAGACGCGCGTCACTGTTCCAGGAATTCTAACTTTACATTTCGAAGCTGGTGAGGACGTGGATGCTTGAGGATCTGTTACCGTTAGACATGTAACATTTGTAGGCGTCGCTTAACTTGCCGTCAGTGAAAAACGTTAAGGTCAGCTCACACCGAGACGCGAAGTGATGCTGCGCGAATTATAATTATTAGAGTTAGTACACAACAACATATACGTATCACATAAGAGAATCTGAATAAACCCCGCGGCTTCGCTTTCTTCAAGCATCGTGAGCTGACCCCGAATATCTGTGCGATGAACACGTTTTACCTGCATGTAGGTTGTCCCTCAGCACTGACGCTACACTCTCCTTGAATGCAGTAGTTCTGACAGACTGGTGCTGGAGACTCACTCTTCGAGTCATTCGGAATCAGACCCTGGAGAGCATCGCAGCTGTTTATCCCCTGAATTTGTTCCTTTATCGTGTAGTTGGCTGCTATGCGATGACAATACAGACAGTTTGAGCGAGATGTTAAGGTTAGTTTTGTTGCCACAGTTTGTGTTGAATACTTCGGTAATCGCCAAATTCCCTGTTCATTATAGTTCTGCCAGTATATAAAGTCTTTTGACACGGTCAATGAAAATGCATAACGAGTGTTTCTTACAGTATATAGTGTTGTTCTGTTCTTTCCATTAAAGTTTGCACTTTGAATAGACCATGGTACACCACTATGTGTTTGCTCAGTCCAGTAAATTTTTTGGGTCTGTTGATCGATGGTAAAGCTTAGTCGATAATTATCATAGTCAACTATTAAAACTTCTCTCTCGGAGCCATCTAACCGAACCCTCTCTATCTCATATTGTGTGATCCAGTAAATATACCTGTAATTTGTAAACATCCATCAATATTAACAGAATTCAAGAGGAATTCAGCTGAGTCATAAACCTACACACAAGGGCAAACATAGCGGAACATAAATATATACATTATTTTCAAGTACAATTTAATTTTATAATCTTGAAAAATTTAATAATCTTTTCTTAACTAGCTTTTTCCCTGGACTTCGTCTGGATAAATGTCGGTTATTGCGGACGTATGTCTTTTCTTGGGTTTCAAGCTTACTCTGTTCCAAATATCATCAAAATCAGTTCATTAGTTAAAGGGTGAAAGCGTAACAGACAGACATAGTTATTTTTACATTTAACCGGACGCGCTGAGAGAGACGCCATTGTCAACACTTCCATAACAATCCAAGCGCGTCACCTTCCACACACCACTCTGCCTGTCAGTCCGCGAAGTGATGGGTTACCAGTCGACATGTTTATCTGTTAAACTTTGTGCAATACTGTAACAATTTTTTTTTACTGGCCTTTACTGTCGAATAGTGCAGCAATCGGACTTGTATTTTCAGAGATTACCTCCTACATAGAAAAAATTTAATGTCTGAATAAATTAAATGGGCTATCCAACTGATAAAGAATTTTTCTGTTCGGACCCGTGCTTCCTGAGATTAGTGCATTCAAACTAACTTACACTTCACTTTTATGATATCACTACCTTCTGCCAGCGGCTTCGTTTGCGTGAACGTTGTTTATAGCAGACGCGAAGGTCGAAGACGGATAAAAAGTAGCCTATGTCCATCCTTGAGTTTGAAGCTATCTCCGTAACAAATTTCGTCAAACTCGGTTTAGTAATTTAACCGTGAAAGTGTAACAGATAGACAGACAGTTACTTTCACATTTATAATATTATAAGTGGAGCTTCTCTAAGAGTGGGTCTTAAAATGAACATGGATAAAACCAAAATCATGATTAACAACCATGTAGCGCCCACTCCTATCAAGGTCGGAGACTCTACACTCGAAGTTGTGGACGATTACGGCTACCTCGGACAGACAGTCCAGTTGGGTAGGTCTAAATTCGAGAAAGAGGTCAACCGTCGAATCCAACTCGGTTGGGCAGCGTTCGGGAAGCTACGCGGTATTTATTATTTATTTATTAAATTCTTTATTGTACACCACATGAACAAAAAAGATACAGGACAAACATTATTCAAAATAAGTGTACAATAGGCGGTCTTATCGCACAGGGCGATCTCTTACAGACAACCTTTGGATGGACTGAAAGAGAGAGGAGAAAGATATAGGGCTGTCAGTATACATCAGAAATAATACTAATATGAAATAACAACACAAATACATACATACATTACAAAAAATATACTAATAAATATTAAATATGTAATCAAGCCAGGAGAAGACAAAATCAAAGTGAAAGGTAATGCTCCTTCACCATTTTTTTAAACGTTGGTAGCGTTTGAGCACGTCTCACTTCAATAGGTAACGCATTCCACAAACGTGCAGCTTGAACTGTAAACGATTTGTCAAAAAAGGATGTGGAATGCATACGAATACTTAATTTCAGATTTTCCGACGATCTCAAGGACCTAGAATGTGTGTCACAAAGGAACTGAAAGCGTTCTTTAAGATAAAAAGGAGTAGAAGGATTAAAGAGCACATTATAAAGCAATGAAAGTATATGAGCATTCCGGCGAAGGCGAATTGGAAGCCATTTGAGCTGAGTACGAAATTCGGAAACGTGGTCATACTTGCGCAAGCCAAATATGAACCTGATGCAAAGATTTTGAAGTCACTCAAGCTTGTCTAATTGGTCTTGGCGGTATCTTCTCGTCCTACATACCACAGTGTCTCAAGACGAAAGTCTTTAACCAGTGCGTGTTGCCAGTGATGACATATGGCTCCGAAACGTGGTCGCTCACAATGGGCCTCATCAGAGGGCAAGTTAAAGTCACCCAAAGAGCAATGGGACGGACTATGCTCGGTGTTTCCTTGCGTGATAGAATAAAAAATGAAGATATCCGCAGGAAAACTAAGGTTGCCAGCATAGCACAAAGAATTGCCAAACTTAAGTGGCAATGGGCAGGGCACATTGCTCGCAGAACAGATGGCCGTTGGTGCCGAAAGGTTCTGGAGTGGCGACCTTGTACCGGAAGACGCAGCGTTGGAAGGCCTCCTACAAGGTGGACCGATGACCTGGTGAAGGTAGTGGGAAACCGATGGATGCGGGACGCACAGGAACGTTCGATGTGGCGACGCTTGGGGGAGGCCTATATCCAACAGTGAACGTGTATCGGCTGAAATGATGATGATGATGAATGATGAAGTGTAGATAAGTGCGAATAAGATTGAGTATGTTATTTGATTATTTCATGAAACAAATGAAAACTGTTCTCAATACAAAAAACAAGTTTTCCGATCTTCTCGTTAGTGTCCCCGCACAGGAGCCACAAAACCAAAGCCGTTTCAAGCTTCTTTTTCAGGCGGCGTTTTTTTGTGGCCCGTGTGCGGGTACTACTCACTAGTAACGTACCCTCCACAGCTGTCCACGGCGAGATCATAGCAGTAGTGATCCAAGCTAACTAAAACATTTCCATCAGCTTGGTTAGAAGATGCAGGACTTAATGAAAACGTGCGTATACTACGTCCATCCTTCCAATAGAGAGCTTGTGTGATGGGGTCGTAGACGAGCCTCACGTAGTAGTCCGTTGTTGTCGTAACTAAACGTTGTACAGTCTCGGTTGATACGTCCAAGCTGGATATAAACGTGGTCGAGTCGTGACGGTCGGTAAACAGCACCCTGTAGTGCACAGGATCGTATATTACTGAAGTGATCTTATTAGCCGATGGTATAACTAGTGTGTGCGTCCGTGTAACATCATTGTTGTAAAACTCTAGTTGTTTGTCTGTGGCGACGACGATGTCTGAAACATAGAAATAGATTTGTTTTAAGGACTGAGATTTATTTTATCTAATACTAGCTTTTGCCCGCGGCCTCGCTCCCGTCAACTGATACTCTATTATACTCTATCATACTCTTCCTTGCGTACTCTACTTAACTCAACTTTACTTGAGTTGGGTAGCGTAGGATAGAATACTACCCCCGGGTTTGCGGACGGCGAGCAAGGGGAGCTCGCTGTCCGACTTTCCCCACTCTACCCTTTTTTTGATAAGTGTGGAAATCATCCAATGACTTTTCCCGCTCTGGGTGGAGCGAGAGGGCGTGTCAGATTGTTATTGACTAAAACCACACCTGTGTCCTTCAGTTGCCCTTCGCGTTCTAGGACTACGGGTTCCCTTGTCAGGAACTCCTCGCGGTGCTAGCGGGCGTCGTCCCTGCTGGGCCACTACGGTTTGCTGACATCTCTTTGAGGAGCGCGTGGATCACTATTATACACCGCTAAATTTTAATCGTTTTAATCCCGTGGAGGGTCGATCCGGTACATGAAACATAATAGTCGGCGTTGCGTACAAAATACCTACAGGTCATTGAACTCGCTCAGCTGACGATTTCTTAAAGAAATTAATTTCGTACATGCGTAAATTAATACGAGTTTTGAAAAAAAGGTAATTTATTTTTTAATTTTATCTTTAAAAATCGACAGTGTTTCATGTACCGGATCGACCCTCCACGGGATTAAAACGATAAAAATTTAACGGTGTATAAATCAAGCTATTCTTCATCTATACATATAAATAAAATGGTAGTGTCTGTTTGTAATATTGAAATAACCGCTTTTCACTACATGCATATTATGTATCATATTTAAATGATACTATATGATATATATATATACCAAAATAACATTTTTTACAATTTTTGTCTGTCTGTCTGTTTGTTCCGGCTAATCTCTGGAATGGCTGAACCGATTTTGACGGGACTTTTTTTGGCAGGTAGCTGATGTAATAAGGAGTAAGTTAACTAACACAGGCTACTTTTATTTAGCAAAAAATTTAGAAATTATTTTTAATTTCAAAATCCTGTAGTCCACGCGAATGAAGTCGCGGGCACAGCTAGTCTTTTCATAAACTTGTTGCTCATACAAATGGTTTCCAAATGACTTGCATTCTCACTGATTCTACCTTCTACAATTCACTACTTACCCACTAACTTGCAAATGAAATGGTTCAACAGTTACTCAGTACACGAGGTGGCACAGTCACTGCAACTGTATTGTACTCTTTTTTTTATGACTATTTTATGTTGTGGTATATTGCTAAAAAAAGGCAGTGACGTTACTATTTTTATTTGAAAAGTTTTGTATTGCAAGCATGTTTTCTTTTAGTATTATCATTAAGTATTGCCTCGTTACAATAACATAGCTTCAGAGTACTCCGACATGATTTTAATTTATGTAAATGTGAAAGCGGATGCTCTATCTGTCCATATGTCTATCTGTTTGTTACCTCTTCACTTTTTTTTTTATCTGTTCTAACCTACTTCTTAACGGCTGAACAGATTTAGATTCCTGATCCAGGATATAGTCTACTTGTGTTGTAGTTTCATGCAAATCTGTTCAGCTGTTTAGACGTGAAGAGGTAATAGACAGACAAAGTTACTTTTCCATTTATAATAGTATTGCTATAGATATTAAAAAAATCATAAAGTTTTAGAAGTTGAATGGCTGCTGTGTTTTACATTGCAACCAGTCTCTAAAGCTGCACTTCGGCCCAGTGTCTCGAACGACGATTATTGCAAACTGAATGTGGCAAATAAATAAGTTTGTTCAAAAAATCACACTTGACAATTATTTCAATACTTAATTGTCAAGTTTTGGGGGATGAACTGCTCGCGTCCGTAGGATTTACTTGACTTTTGATCACCCTACACGTGTCCCCTGGGTAGTGCTAAACGAGCAGTAAATACGGTGGTAGGCCATATCATCGGCTGCCGGCTTAAAGGTTACCACCCACCAGATAAAGTCATGCCGCCAAGCGATCCGTCGTGTTCCGGCATGTTATCTGGTGAAGCCGTAAGGTGGAGGATGGGTCTGAACAGTTGTGTTGCGATGTACGCCGGGTATGATGCACCAGTTGCTGTTGTGTCGGAGGTTTGATCATGGAGGGTAGCGGGATCCGAAGCACGGTGCTCCGCTGGCCGACCGCAGATAGTTGGGGGCCCAAGTAGTGTGCCAGCCACACACGAAAGGCTGCCCCGCCAACTGCGAAAAATCCCAGGGTGGCCCCATCGTGCCGGTTGGCGACCGGATGAGAGGACCCGATGGCGATCTCTGGGGGGGTTCGGGCGTCCCCGCAGTCTCCAAATCAACCCTCCATTGGCGCAGCAACTCTGGTTGTGTTGTTGGGTTTGACATCGCATCACCTCGCTCAACTGCCATCTTCCATCAGCCCTATTCACTAAAATTATATACATGAAAGCTAATAAAAGGAAAAGTAAGTGTGTACAGCGGATGCACGTCCTCTCGTTCCATGTGCACCTCTCAAACATACGAGGACTGCACTCCAATCTCGATGCAGTCCACCACCACCTCGAGACTGACAAGCCCCACTTACTTTTCTTGACGGAGACGCAGATCAGATGTCCGTCTGATGCGGCGTATCTCGACTACCCGGGATACTCTTTGGAGCACCATTTCCTGCAGCGTGCCGGGGTCTGTGTATACGTCCGCAATGACATCTGCTGCCAGCGTCTCCGTCACCTTGAAGACCCCAGTTTTTCAAGTTTATGGTTACTGGTGGACACCGGTGTGGACAAAATTGTCTACACCTGTGTTTACCGGTCGCACAGTGGCGACCAGGAGACGACTCGGCTGTTTGGCCACCTCAGTGAGGCCGCCGATGAGGCTCTGCATCGGCACCCTGATGCGCAGTTTGTCGCTCTGGGGGATTTTAACGCCTGCCATCAAGACTGGCTTTTCCCATACCAGAGGACCGACCACGCTGGGAGGGAAACTCGAAACTTTGCAGTGTCGCTGGGCCTCTCCCAGTTGGTAAAGCAAGCGACGAGGGTGCCTGATGTAGTTGGTCATACTGCCAATTGTCTGGACCTACTGCTGACCACCGATCCGGACAGATGTATCGTAACAGTTTCCTCACCACTTGGAACTTCAGATCACTGTCTGGTGAAGTCTGTATCGTCCTTCTCCCCACCTGACCGCGACTCACGTGGCGAACGGCGAATGTGGCGATACAGGTCGGCAGATTGGGATGAGATGCGGCATTTCTTTGCGTCTTATCCTTGGCAGCAGGTCTGCTTCTCTTCTGAAAATCCGTCGAGCTGTGCGGATGCTGTAACCGATGTGATACACCAAGCTATGGAGTATTTTATCCCTTATAGCGATGTACGCATCGGTGGCTCAGCTCACCCGTGGTTCAACGCCGATTGCGTTCAGGCTGAAGAGCGTAAGCATTCGGCGTTTCTCGCCTGGGTTGACGCTCGTGACCGCAAAGCTCCGGATCTGAATTCAAAGAAGAGAGCCTTCAACCATGCTGCCAAGTCCTACAAAAAAGCATTAAAGAAGGCACGCTTCGACCGCATAACCCATATTGGCAAAAAACTCTCTGCACAGCCGTCCGGTAGCAGAGCATTCTGGTCTCTTGCCAAGTCGGTCGAGGCGAACTTCTGTCGGCCCGCTTTGCCTCCGCTGGTAAAGCCTGATGGAACACTGGCTCATACGGCAAGAGAGAAAGCAGGACTCTTTGCATCTCTCTTTGCCCATAATTCTCGTCTTGACACTAGCAATGCTGCTCCACCGACTCTGCCTCATTGTAACTCTTCAATGCAGGAGGTTCACATGAGGAACAGAGAAGTTCTGAGAGAGCTGCGTCGTCTAGACGTGAATAAAGCCAGTGGACCAGATGGCATACCAGCGATTGTTCTAAAGGCTTGTGCGCCCGAGTTGTCTCCTGTATTGACGCGCTTGTATCGCCTCTCATTTAGGACTGGTATAGTGCCCAAGTCCTGGAAGCTTGCCAACGTGCAACCCGTGCCCAAAAAGGGCAGTCGTGCCGATCCTGCCAACTATCGGCCGATTTCGGTAACCTCCATACTCTGCAAGATTATGGAGCGTGTATTGAACTCGCGCCTCATGGCATACCTGGAAGGTAACGATCTCCTCAGTGACCGACAGTACGGGTTTCGCCGCAAGCGGTCTACTGGGGACCTACTGGTTTATGCTACCCACTTGTGGGGCGAGGCCCTCGAGAAGAATGGGGAAGCGATTGCCGTTTCCTTAGATGTCTCGAAGGCCTTCGACAGGGTATGGCACGCTAGCCTATTGAGTAAGCTTCCAGCGTACGGCATTTCCCCTGGTCTGATTAACTGGGTAAAAGACTTCCTGAGTGAACGGTCTCTCCGAGTTGTTGTCGACGGATGCTCATCAGAGCCCATGACGATTAATGCCGGAGTTCCTCAGGGGTCTGTTCTCTCTGCAACTCTCTTCCTGTTGCATATCAACGATCTGCTGGTGCCCGGTATCTATGGGTATGCAGATGATAGCACAGTTGTAGAGAGATACCTGCCCAGTGCTCGGGCTAGTAAGGAGCTAATCCGGTCCGAAAGAGAGGCTATGGTAGAGCGAACGAATATCTCACTTCAGGCAGTCTCCAAGTGGGGTGAAGCCAATCTAGTGGGATTCAACGCCGCCAAAACACAAGCGTGTCTTTTCACTGCCAAAAGGAGCCCGTGCACCTTGGTTCCTACTTTTCGGAATTTATCCCTGGAGTACACCGACCGCCTTCAGCTCTTGGGGGTTGAAATTCCCTCAGACCTTAACTTTGGGCGGTTCATTGAGTCCAAAGCCAAGGTAGCTGCTAGGAAGCTGGGCGTTCTTGCAAAGGTCCGGCGGTACTTCACACCGGGACAGCTTTTAATGTTATACAAAGCACAGGTCCGTTCGTGTGTGGAGTACTGCAGTCACATATGGGCTGGTGCTGCAAAATGCCACCTGGCAGCTTTGGACTCGGTGGAAAGGCGTGCAAAGAGGCTAATTGGTGATCCAGATTTGGTTAAGTCCAACCTTCAAAGCCTTGAGCATAGGCGTAGGGTAGCCAGCCTTTCGGTGTTTTACAGGATGCATTTTGGAGAGTGTGCGCAGGAATTGCATGACTTGATTCCGCCATCGCAATTCTACCATCGGACATCCCGACGTACGGCGAATATTCACCCTTACGTTGTTGAAACCTCTACGGTCCGGACTAAGCGTTTCGCCTCGTCGTTTATACCACGTACGTCGAAGGACTGGAACAGTCTGCCTGCTGCGGTCTTCCCGTCCGATTATAATTTGGGTGTCTTCAAGGCTAGAGTGAATAGGCTCTTAATAAACTAGTGCGCCTCACCATCAAAGATTGCATCGCTACTTACCATCAGGTGGGATCGCAGTCAAGCACTAGTTTATCTTAATTAAAAAAAAAAAAAAAAAAAAAAAAGTGTGATTTGTTGAACGAACTTTCAAACGCTTGTCGTTTCACTTCCGAATAACCAAATTATGATATCAAGTTTGATCGAAATCCGTTCAGTCGTTTGATTCTGAAGAAGTATTAATGAACGTACAATTATACACACAAACTTTCTCCTTTACAATATTACCTAGTGTCTCGTAGTGGACATTATGGAAGTTTAATAAAAAACCTCGATTTCTTCACAAAACCGGTTTATTTTCAAATTTGGAAGAAATTACAACAAAACTTGATTCTTACAATCTAGACGTAGCCGTGTACGAAAAAGTAGTAGTGATCATTTTTATAAAAGTTACAAAAATGTAGGTGCAAGAAAAACACTTTAAAATTATTATGAACTTCAGCACTATGTCCCGATTGAGCAACTTGTGGTATCACGAATTTATCAGGCGCATAGGCGTAGTCACCTAGTGTTATAGATGGATAGGTATAAAAAAAAACTGGGCAAGTGCGAGTCGGACTCGCGCACTGAGGGTTCCGTGCAAATAGAGTAAGATCCCTGGACCGCCAGACATCACGTATTTTCTGACGAATGAAATGTGGACGATTGAGTACTGTTAGCATGTATGCTCCCAAAAAAATGACATAACTTCACGTAAATTCTCATGCTTGAGCATTAAAGCGTCTATTAGGCAATATGGCCGACGCGTCGGCCACATCGGAATGTGTCTGGGAGTATTGGCGACTTGATTTTAAAGATATTGCCTACAAAATACAGAAAAATCAGCTTTGAGAAAATACGTTAAGTTACATCATTTTTTTGGGAGCTTTAAAGCGTCTGTTAAGCAATCCGTGTTATTTAAGCGCATAGATGAATGCGCACTCAAACTTCACTCTTATGTTACTACTCACCAAAACTCAACATTTCAACAAATCAATTCACCCAATAACACATTTATGCAAAAAAATCGATTGCGTAAGTCAGTAATCTTGTTTTTTACATAATTATTAACGTACATAAATTAATCTTGCCGCTGTTATTGTTACCCATCGATCAGCCATCTTTTTAGGGTTCCGTAGTCAACTAGGAACCCTTATAGTTTCGCCATATATGTCTGTCCGTCTGTCTGTCCGTCTGTTCGTCCTCGCTTAATCTCTGTGACCGTTAGCACTAGAAAGCTGAAATTTGGTGCCAATATGTATATCAATCACGCCGACAAAGTGGTAAAACAAAAACTGGAAAAAAATGTTTTATTAGGGTAGCCCCACTATATGTAAAGAGCCCTAACGTGTGATATATCGTTGGATAGGTATTTAAAAATGAATAGGGGTTTACTAAAATCATTTTTTGATAATGTCAATAATTTCGGAAATAATCGCTCCAAAAGTAAGAAAAAAATGTGTGGGGGACACCCCTCTACTTTTGATATGAAAAAAATCTGAAAAGTAGAATTTTATAAGGACTTTCTAGGAAAATTATTTTGAACTTGATGGAAAGAGCAGTTTTTGTACAAAAAGACAAAAAGATTCTACAAAATAATTTCTGGACTAAGTTTGTAGTATAATCGTATATGCAAGCATTTTTTTTTAAACTCATAAGTGGGTACACTTATTGTGACGGACGGGAAACTACGGAACCCTGCACTGAGCGTGGCCCGACACGCTCTTGGCCGGTTTTTTTACTACGGAGCGGACCATAGAGGAAAATAACTATAGTTTCAAAATGTGACTATGTGACTGCGCATTGACAATTCTAGTTTAAATTATATTTTAATAATCGACTAGTTCAGTGTTTGCCAATTTGTGTTTTGTTGTTTTTAATGGTTTTTTGTTATTTATGTTTAAACAAAGGTGATGACTAACAGCATCAAATGTAGGGTCGAGGTTTTTTTTTTTTTTTATCTGTTATAAACTAGTACTTGACTGCGATCCCGCCTGATGGTAAGCAGTGATGCAATCGTTGATGGGAAGAAAAAATGCGTTTATTTTGTTTATTCTGTGATGGGAAGTATGATATAACATGTAATCAGCGCTGTGGTTCTGTCTTACAAGAGCCACAGCATTTTGCTAAGCACTGGCCGTTTTGCGCGGATGTAAAGTTTATCCTACTTACGTGCTACTTTAAGTCGATACTGTTATTTGTTTTATTTTAAGGTATGCGCCATGTTTGGCGCAAATAAACTCTTTTTCTTTTTTTCTTCTGCTGCAATCGCAAAACAGTCAAGTTCTACAGTGCGTAGTGCACGCGCGCCTCAAAAAAATTAAAAGGGCCCAGCAGGGCCGATGCCTGCTAGGGCTGTAAGAGCATTTGAGAGAGAAAAAGCAGCTCTGAAACGCAAAGGGCAACATATGGAGTATAGGTGAGTTTTAGTAAAATTCTGGCGCGCCCGTTTGCTCCACCATAGAGCGCGAGAAGTCAATTGATGATTTCCCTCCTCAGAAATGTATCTTACCGTTACCACAGAATAAGTTATAGTTAAAAGTAGGTACAGTTTCGCTCTTCGAAAGAAAACGTGCTAATATAAACCTATTAACAACATGTATAATGTTCATAATACATTGCACGGCTCGGACACGGTAATAATATCATACAGTTTTGTTACTCGGCCGTATCTTTGAAACAAATGCCTACAGCCGCGCGGTACGTAAACCTGCGATAGGGCTGCCCGCCTCCAGCATTCTAATTACATTTCCCTACTTTGTGATTCTATTTAGTTATGTTATTGTAAATATACTTTATTGAAATTTTAAATGCGTGTCTTGGCAAGTGGGGTCCGTTACTGACTGGGGCACATAGGGCTGGTTTACCCTAAAAGAAGATGTTCCCACTTCTGGGAATAAACAAATAAAATACTTTGTGAATTGAAAAGGAAGTTTTCGCTTTTTTTAGTTACGGACTTTCTTAGCTACGGAACCCTAAAAACGGTTTTTAGTGGTATATGTTGTTATAGCAGCAGCAGAAATACTTAGTTTGTAAAAATTGCAACTATCTAGTGACAGACAGACGGTCAAATTTATTTTTTCTAGTATTATTCATAATAGAATTTTTTTTTTCATCATCATTGCTCTTATCAGAAACCGTGGCTGGCTAATACTAACACGGTGTCTGGACAGGGCTTTGCAGGTAAGGTCGTACACCATATCGGTGGAGTCAAACCAAGAGCGTGTATACTTTTCCATAATAATATCGATTTCTTATGCATACAAGGCCTGTGCAGCGATGCCTTGATTGCAGCTTATGTTAATGCCAGGCTGATAACCAATTGGCATGTCAGTGATGAACCATCTACGTCTGATCTATATGAATACATCCAACATTTGCGAAACCATCACTTTTAGGGATGCGAAAGCCACGGACTGGGACTGGTACAGATGAAAGCTCCAGGAGAGACTATAAGACTTCCCTAAAACCATACGCTCCCCTGAAACATTGGATTATGCTGTTGCTTAAGTTACTGAATCCATTACAGACTCTTACGAAGAGAGTTGCCCTTTAAGAACTGTGAGGGATAGAAAAGTGACATGGTAGAACAAAACGCTCGATGTTTTAAGGGAAAGAATCACGTAGGTTGTTTACTAAGACTAAATCGACTGATGACTGGGATCGGTATCGGAAAGCTTTAACTACCTATATCAAGGAAATCCGAAAGGCGAAAAGACTTTCATGGAGGAAGTTCTGCGAGGAGATTACTAAAGTCCCTCAAGGAGCACAAATTCACAAAGTCTTATCCAAATCGCCTACAAATCAACTGGAATTCTTAAAGAAACCAGACGGTGCCTTCACTGTATCAGCGGAAGAAACCCTAAAACTTCTGGCGTCTATACATTTCCCTGGCTCAGTGATGACACTAGATATCATCGTACAAAATACTCCTCATATCCGCCGCTCCAGGCCTTCAAATGAAGACTGGAGAAGAGCGGCGTATTTTAGACCGAACAAGGTAGAATGGGCTATATATAGACTCTCATTCAAGCCGATTAAATCTGCAGGTGATGATGATATCTTATTTTATTTTTATTTTATTTTATTTGGGTGGCTTACAGCTGACATTACAAGATAAACGTTAAAATAGATCACGATGAGCCATTTACAAGCCTCCACATATAGTATGGAAGTATTGTGGAAACTTACAGTTAGGAAGTAATTGAGATATACAAAGTTTGATAGCAAGATAATAATAGAAGACAATAACTTAATACAATTACAAAACATTGCTTTTGGACATAACAATATTTATGGATGCTAAGCTGCTTGTAAAGAGATCAACTGAGGTGTGTTCTTTGACTAAATTGTTAAACGCTTTTGCTGCGCGAATTAAGTAAGAGTTACTGCGGTAGACTGTGCGTAAATGAGGAGCGTGGAGAAGATTCCTAATCCGACGGTGCCGAGGGGGGACATTCAGGGATAGCTTTGACAATAATTCAGGGCAATCTTGATAGATTAGAGCGTGCCATTTTGATTAGAAAGTGAATATCATATATATTTTTGCGAGTTACAAGGGGCAGCAAGTGAAGTCGAGTGCATCTTTCATTGTAACTCATTTAAGGGATTTTGAACTTGTTCCCCAAGTACCCCGTGAATCTCCGTTGTATTCGTTCCAACCGGTCGGATTGAACAGCATAATTTGGGTTCCAAATTTGACTACCGTGTTCAAGGTGACTGCGGACGTAAGTACAGTAAAGAATATTTAGGGTTTTCATATTTTTAAATAAACTGGAATTATGGATAAGGAATCCCAGGGCTTTGGCAGCTTTTTTGGCGATATGATCGTAACGATATTCGTAGGAGAGCTTATTGTTGATAAGAATACCGAGATCTCTGGTAGCGTTAGTTCGGAATAACGGCTGATTTTCGATCGAGTATTATCTTCCCAGCTTTCCTGTAGCAAGGGAAGACTATACTCATCCCTATTTTAATCAAAATCTTCAGAGCAAGCTTTGCCTGGGGATATATACCAGAGAAATGTACTATGGTTAAAGTCTGTTTTATCCCAAAGGCTGGTAAGAAGGACTACTCTCAACCAAAGTCCTTCAGACCAATAAACCTTACCTCCTTCCTACTCAATAGTATGGAAAAGGTTATTGACGAATGCATCAGGGATGGACCATTAAGGGATAACCCTCTGCATCCGAAGCAACATGCTTACGAAAAAAGAAAATCTACAGAAACTGCTCTGTTAGAACTATCAGACAAGATCGAAAGGGCTTAGGAAGATAAACAGACAGCCCAATGTGCTTTCCTTGATATTGAAGGAGCTTTCGACAACGTTACCATAGACACCCTTTCTAAGGGAATGAAGGCGAAAGGGATTGACGAAACAACTACTCGTTGGATCAGATTCATGCTCCTCAACAGAACTATCAGTGTTACCTTACACGGAACTACAAAGAGCTTCAAACAACTAAACAACTTCGACCTATGCTAGTTAATGAGGTACGACAGGAAATACTGTCTCTGTCTAACACCAGGTCAGAGGGTTTAAAATCATAAAAGCTTGTTGTAACGAACTAACTAGTATTCTTACTCATTTAATATTTATGTCTTTTTCCCATGGAACCTTTCCTGACAAATTAAAACTTTCCATAATTAAGCCTTTACTCAAGAAAGGAGACAAATGTGACATCAATAATTACCGACCTATTACTTTGATACCCATCTTGTCTAAAATTTATAAAAAATGTATGTATAAAAGATTAATTAATTCTGTAGTAAATTTAAAATTATTAGTGACAAGCAGTTTGGATTCCAAAAGAACAAGTCCACATCATTAGCTATTTATTCTCTAATGCAAGCAATATTATCGAATATAAATAATAATTTTCTGACTACCGGTCTTTTTTTTGATCTATCGCAAGCATTCGATCTAGTTTCTCACGACATTCTGCTGCAAAGATTAGAAGCTAATGGGATTAGAGGACCGGCACTCCAGTGGTTATTGTCCTATTTAAGTGATAGAAAGCAATGTGTCATTATCAATAAAAAAAATGTAAATAATGACCTCATCAGAATATAGGCATAATAAATATGGCGTTCCACAAGGAAGCGTCCTGGGCCCAATATTATTCCTCATTTATATAAATGACATCATAGAAATAACTTACCACAAATGCATATTATTTTCCGATGACAAATCTGTAATAGTGACATGTGATAAAAAATATAATATAATTTTGGATCACGAGCTTGACATTAATAATACAATTGACAAATTACTGCATTGGCTTGACATTAACCATTTAAGAATAAATTTAGACAAATCAGTTTACATTCAATTCAACCAATCAAATAATCATAATAATGACATCAAACTCAATATTGATAAAATCAAACAAGTAACGCATACGCTGCCGTCACGTTCAGTTCAACTCCGTGATAAAAAAGATTTAAAAATAGTTATAAACCTCCTTTTCTGAGTTTAATAAGTTAAAATTGCATATTTAGAAGCTGTGCCTCAGTGCTAGCGTGGACAACAAATAGTTTCAACAAGACAGTATTTATTTTTAGTTTTTCAATCCAAACATTAACGTAAATTACGTAGACTGCAGGCGGAGGCTCGAAAAAAAACCAAAGTACTTTAAACTAATTTATTTTAGAACAAAGAAATTACAATTAATTTTAGTGAAACCTATTCGATGCTAGAATATGGAATGACAAAAACTTGTTAAAAATAACTTATTGCTAATATGCCGTTTTGCTGCGTCGGCGGCTCGTGGCTGGCCCAGGTGTCAACGATGCAGTTTTCATGTTTCCGACGTCAATCGAATGAATTGCTAGGTCGACGATATCCATTAGGGATCCGTATGTTACACCTCCTCCCGAAGATCAGCAACTATTTGATCATGTTAAGAGAAAATGTTGCTGGAGGTTCATCTCGTTTCTTGGAGTCCCTGGTTACCTCTTCGTACGTATGTGTATCTTAACAGTTTGTGGTTTTTCTTTGCTGTCCGCTCTGAGATTCCAGCATCTATATCTGCGGCTTATCGCTAAGATGATAAGTGCGAGTACGCATATTGCGAAGATGTAGAATGGTATGGTTGTATGGTGTAGAACAACCAAATGAGTATTGTCAATCTTCAGAGGACTTTCCATCATTGCTTTTCTCTGGATGCTGTGAAGCTCTTCAAAGTTGACTGAATTGAAGCCAATGATGTGAGTGGGAATGTTGGTCTGATTTATCTCGTTGTATGGGATCTTTGATAACTTGAGCGGCTGGCCTTCAATCTCGTTGTTGTCGTTTATGATGGTGAATTCTGATGTTTGCAGGTAGCAATCCACAGGGATGGTGACGAGGTAGCTGCCTTGTAGAGTGTTGAAGTCTTTTCTTCCACATCCTAATTGTAATTTAGTTGGTTGAGGTAGTGACAGTACGTAATGCTGGTCATCCAGTTTCTCCATTGCTTCTTTGGAAAGTGTAATCTTGACAAAGTGGCAGGTGTCTTCTAGATCCTGGTTGGTGATGAATTTCTGGATACAATCTGGTTTTGTCCTAATTTGGTGACTCGTCTTCTTTTCACAGAAATGTATGTTACTGTACTTCGGGCATTCAGCCTCTATGTACACGAATGATTTCTCGTTAGTTGCTATATAGGGAGAAGGAGGTATAAGTGCAAGCTGTTTTTTATTGGGTACAATAGATAATCTGTATAGATCATAAGGGTCTATGGAAACTATAGAAAAGCTGTAAACTATAACTATTCTTTTCTCAATAAAGTAAGAACCTGGTTTAATAAGATTATAATATTCTCTTAAGATATTCTCTTAATTTAAGCTCGTTTTAAAATGATTGTCTCTACGCTCATGATAAGACTTTGGCCATATTTAAAACATGTCAGCAATTGATACAGACAGATGAAACCTAAAACATAATTTTTCTCTTCCTTACCCTAAAGTTAACTGGAAAAAAATGCCCAGTGAGGTCCGTTAATCACATGATATTTTTTAGCAACTTTTTAATCCGTTCCCTCTGGATCGCGAGGGGGAATGGGATTTGAAAAGTACGAGACAGATACGTAGTGAGGTTTCTTCACCAAAGTCACAGACTTGTTGACAACTGGCAAAACCGAGCCGGCTGGCTGTCGCGGCGACCGGAGACACGTTACATGGGATCAGCAAGTTAAGGTCATTTGTCGTTTTTCAGTTTAGGAATCGCAAGATCAACAAAGAAATAAACGTCATATGTACTACGTTGTGTACCTACGTCACCATAGTGATAAAACGCAAAGGGAAACTGAAAGAAAGGTTTTAGTCAGTAAAAGTCTGTCACGCTTGACACGCTCAACCCAGAGCGGGAGAAGTCATGAATGACTGAATATAGGATGACATTCCACTTCAAAAAGTGAGCCCTTTTAAACCTTACGCGAATAAGTAATGGACGATCCCAAAGCGTACAGGCATACTTTGGTTTAGCATCGTTAATTATTTGTGCATAAAGATAAAAAAAAAATCCTTGCACCAAGAAAGTCCCTCATCAACCACATGGCCTATGATTTTCTGATTCCGGGTTGAAGGACAAAAGTAGTGGTAAAAAAAACTCAGCACTCACTCACTCAGTTTGTAGTTCGAAAAAGCTCAGCGTTCTAAACATATACCTACGTTATATAATAACTGGTGTAATTCTCTGAGAAAGAGAAGGAGTTAGGGCCTGTCCGCACAGCGGTATTTCACCGCGCGGTTTTTTTTTCGTTATTCTGTAACACATTGAATCTTATGGAAGTTACCGCACAGGCGATAAAAAAAAACGCGCGATAAAAAATTCTGTGATTTCTTGCAGATTTGACGCGGTGCGGTGTGGAAATCAATCTGCGCGAATATTTTCCGCGCGGTGAAATACCGCTGTGCGGACAGGCCCTCATATATTAAATAACATACAATGAAACTGTGCGAGGACGGACATTCCACCGTTCCCAGGTCTTCGCAACCAAACTAATGTTTTTCTCAAGGATTGCTATTCCAGATGGCAAAAAAAAAAATTGTGCTTATAAAATTGTGACTAGGTAGTTTTAAAATAGAAGAATTTTTTCCTGAAACCGTATGATCAGAATTTTATTTTCTTTAAATTTAATACCGATACTAAAAGCCGACAAATATTGCAGAATATGTAGTAGTAAAGTAAATTGTTAATAGTTCTGTTAAGCCGTGATAATTTATCCGTCTGACTTAGAATTAAAGAACAAACTTTGACTTACCCCAGGAAAAAGAATGTACCAGCCCAACGAATAGTAATAATATCAACGTTAAAACACGCGTGCACTGCATTTTCTTCTTCAGGCAAAGTTGTTCCAGCAGATGAGACGTCTACTCCCGGTCACAGCACGGAAAATATTAAAGCAAAGTGTTGGTTAGTGCCTTGTGCTCATTTCCGTCACGTCGCGGGTAAAACCTATAAAAAAATGTGGGCAAAATAAAGATAAAACATTTTATCTTTATTTTATTCCGAACACTCATATGCTTATCACTTGTTTCCGTCAAAAATAAAATTTACTGTATTTTTTTCGCTATTTGTTTTATCGTGTACCTACTTCCTGTGTTACTTCCTTAGTTTGCAAATTTGATTGAAACAATTTAAACATAATTTATTATTAATATAGTAATAAACTAAGTTAACTAAGTAACTGGGTTCTATAGCACGACATGGTCTGGCCGTATGCTAGGTTTCATCCAAATCTTTTCTGTCATGAAGACGTCAAGAGGCCTCACTTGCGTTAATGTACATGAACAAACATACTCTCATTCGCACTTTAAGTCTTAAAGTTTGTTATGCTGATATTTACATCAAACAGTGTGAGAGCACAGGAATCGCGGGAGAGTAATAAATCGAAGGTTACTTAAAAATTCCTTCTTATAATAAGCGATACAGAAATAAACATAAGGTACCATGAATACCGAAAAAAATCTATTTTCTAGAAATGTACATTAATGCAAGCGAAGCCGTGAGCAAAAGACTGATCAGTACCGTCATGAGCCTCTTAGATATAAAACTCCAAGGTAATACTGATCAAACCCTCTAAGAGTAATAAGTACAATAATAAAAAAAGATTCAAAATAACTTTTCGGTACCACCAGTTATATACCTATATACGATAGAATTATCACACTAACGTTAGGGGCAGCTCACACCGAGTCGCAATGCGACGCGAAGGCGTCATGGAAGTGGCCAGTTATTTCGCACTGCATAGCGCGGGGTGGCGCTTAAGGATTGGCCAGAAGTGGCTAAAGATAGAAAAGAGTGGAATAACGAAAGGGAGGCCTTTGCCCTGCAGTGGGACTCAACGGGCTCAAAATAATAATAATAATAATCTGTGGCTCGGCTGTCAAATTGACTGACAGCAAATTTTTTCTCGTCAATTTTTTTTACTCAATTTAATTAAATAATACATTAAAAAAATGTCTAATCACCGGAAAACTACCAGGAAAAAATAAGAAAAACATTACGTCACGGCCCTACATATATAATACCTATAACAAAAGTGAATAAACTACGACATGGCGATGAAATAAATTTGACAAATGCTGACAAGAAGCCGGGCACGAAGACTAGAAACACACCCAACAACTTCGGGTTCGTCGCTCAACTTCGCCTCGCAGCCGCCGGGACCAGCGCCAGCCGTGAGTCCAGTGTTTCCGGAAGCTGCAGTTGCGTCGAGTTCGAGCGACGAATACTTCTCGCCGCCGACGACACCACCACCTGCGCGTCGGCGGGGAAGAGGCCGACCTCCGGCCAGCTTGGGACCTCGAGGCCCGCCGGCTTCAGACAGGGTTCCCGCTGTCGGTGGAAGTGTGCAGCGCATGCGATGGACATCATCCATTAATGAAAATGTCATGCGCTCATACTTTGGGGCTTCAGAGGGGGGAATTAACCTGACTGCGTACCGTGGTCGGATGCTCTCTCTGTTTCAGGTGCTTGAGCCAGCTGTCAACGTTTCGGTCCAACGACTATCGGATCAGGTGCGGGTCATCCAGCGTAATCGTATGTTGGATGACGCCGTACTTGATAGACTGCGCCTGGAATCACAGAGTAGCCGTGTTTCAGCCGCTACACCATCGGCCGCGGCGCAACGTCAACCCAGTGCTGCACCGCGACCCGACCACGTTGGTGACGCCGCTGATGACGCGGCTATATCTGTGAGTACCCAATGTAATGAACGATTGAGGGGCGCTTTGGAAGACGCATTTCGGGAATACCGCTCCATACCGCCGGAGCTTAGACCTCGCCTACCTCGTTTGCCCATGCACAAGAGAAATAGGGCGCTGGTGTGTGGTTTAGATTCGCAGCTATCAAATTGTTTTGATAGCAGCGAAGACCTCGCTGATACCCACTCAATCTTGTACTGTGCGGCTGTAGCAGCATGTCGTGTAGCTCACGTTAAATTTCCTAATTGTAACAGAGCTACACGACCAGCTGTGCCTGCTTGGCAGTGCAGAATAGAGCGGCGTATCGGTGAGGCTAGAGCACTCATCGGCAAGCTTATCTGCTTCAGGGAGGGCAACACTCGCCCTAGAGTGATGCGCTTTGTGAGGCGGGCATTTTCGGGGACTGATATTAGTCCTCGAGATTATCTGCCCTGCGTCACAGAGCGTATCGACTTCCTGAAGCAGAAGATCTATGCATGGGCAAACCGTATTCGTAGGTACAAGCGGCGAGTGGAGCGGTACACTCAGAATCGTACATTCCAAAGCAATGAAAGGTTGGTTTACAGGGCTAGGGAGCGACCGGACCAAGGTGTGACTGATACGCGCCTGCCGGATGATGACGCCATGTGTTCATTTTGGCGCAGCATTTGGTCGGCGCCTGTCAGTCACACCGAGGGTGATTGGATTCGAGAGGTCGAGCGCGCATGCGATCTTTTACCAGAAATGGGGGCAATAACCATCAGCCCCCAAGATGTAGCCCGTGCAGTTCGTCCGTTACCGAACTGGAAATCTCCAGGGCCGGACGGGCTGCACAATTTCTGGCTCAAATGGTTTCAAGGGTCGCACGCTCGCTTGGCATCTCAGTTCCAATCTACCTTAGAGTCAGGGTCGCTGCCCCAGTTTCTAACAACAGGAATAACCCACCTGCTCCCTAAATCAGGTAGTACTGCGGAACCCAAAAATTATAGACCGATTACGTGTTTGCCGACGGTCTATAAAGTTCTTACATCCATTCTGAGAGCTAAAATCAATAGTCATATTGAAACAAATTCTATCATGTCTGTCTCTCAGAATGGATGTAGGAACGGGTCCCGCGGTACTAAGGAGCTGCTCCTCATCGATATTGCCATTAGCCAACAGGTTCGACGTTCTCGAAAGAATCTGTTGGCATGCTGGATAGATTATAAGAAGGCCTATGACTCTGTTCCTCATACATGGCTCATGAGGGTGCTAGAACTGTATAAAGTTGATGCAACTTTGCGCACCTTCCTGATGTCATGTATGGGGCAGTGGAAAACAGTCATTCGCTATCCGGGATGTCGACAGATTTGGGAGAACAGCGAACCGATAAGGATTGAGCGTGGCATATTCCAGGGTGACAGTCTGAGTCCACTGTGGTTTTGCCTGGCTTTGAACCCTCTCAGCACACTGCTGGAGGGTTCTGGCTTAGGTTACCGGTTGAAAAGAGGCGGTCAGGTCATATCTCACCTTCTTTACATGGATGATCTGAAACTCTTTGCCCCCAACAACTTGAAACTGATGGAGCTACTGAAGGTAACTGAAACCTTCAGTAGTGCCATCAGGATGGACTTTGGTGTGGACAAATGTGCAGTCATACATGTAAAGCGAGGAGAGATTATGGAATCCGAGGGAATTCAACTCTCGGATTCCATACACCTTAGATCCCTCAGCTTAACCGAAACTTACAAGTATTTGGGTATGTCGGAAGCGTTAAGCATCAATACTGATGACGTGAAACAATCGTTGAAGGAGCGCTTCTTTGGCCGCCTGAATAAAGTACTGAATAGTCTTTTGTCAGGCGGAAATAAGGTGCGCGCTTTCAACGGTTGGGTCATGCCAGTATTGATGTATTCTTTCGGCATACTCAAATGGACTCAGACAGAACTTGACGCCCTGGATAGGAGGGTCCGTACACTACTTACCGCAAATCGGATGCATCACCCACGGTCATCGGTGATGAGACTGTATATCCCGCGGAAGTGTGGGGGTCATGGCTTCTTAAATGCTAAGTCCCTGCACAACCGCGAGGTATGCAGTCTCAGGGAATATTTCCTAGCCGTCGACGTGGGTATGCACCGAGATGTGGTGGCGGTGGACAAGGGCCTCACCCCGCTCTCCTTAGCTAACGAGAACTGGCGCAAACCTTTAGTACTGGATACTAATGACCGCAGGGAAGTATGGCAGGGCAAGGAGCTTCACGGACGCTTTTACCGGGCCTTACATGGGCCCAATGTAGACCTATTAGCGTCCGTATCTTGGCTACGTTTCGGTGACCTCTTCGGGGAAACCGAAGGTTTTGTCTTTGCAATTATGGACGAAGTTATGATGACGAACAATTACCGGAAATACATTGTGAAGGATGGTACGGTTGACATCTGTCGGGCATGCCACCGGCCCGGAAAATCAATCCGACACATTATTTCTGGGTGTTCTCGTCTGGCTAACGGAGACTATTTGCATAGACACAACCTCGTGGCCAGGATTATTCACCAGCAACTTGCTCTTAAATACAATCTTGTAGAATCAGAAGTACCGTACTACAGGTATGTGCCCGACCCAGTTCTCGACAATGGCAGTATCACGTTATATTGGGATCGATCTATCATCACTGACAGGACTATTGTTGCCAATAAACCTGATATAGTGGTGATAGATCGACTAGAGCGTCGCACAATGATTGTTGAAATAGCGGTCCCTCATGACGAGAACCTTGTGAAAGCTGAGAAAGATAAGCAGATCAAATATCTTGACTTAGCTCGCGAGGTTGTCGACATGTGGGAAGTGGATAGAGCAATCATTGTGCCGATAGTCGTAACGGCCAATGGCTTAATAGCTAAGAGCCTCGAACAACATCTAAGGAGGCTCTCGTTAGGCAGCTGGATCAAGGGCCTGATCCAGAAAGCAGTACTGCTGGACACGGCGCGCATAGTTAAGAGATTCCTCTCTCAGGAGCCCTGACCACCGGCAGCTTGGACCCTGTTCCCGATGCCGGTGGGCTACTATTTTTTATATTTTTAAATGTTTCTTTTTTAATGTGCTTTTTAAGAAATATTTAAAAATGTAAATATGTACATATATAGATAATAAATGGAATAATAATAATTTTACAATAAGAAAACCTATTCAAACAAAGCAAACAAATAAAATAATCGACGAAAATAGAAGAATAAGAAAAAACACCAAATGACGTCTGTCAACTGAAACAATGAACAAACTGAAAAAATGGAATGAATCGAAAGAAATATGTTAACTAGAGCAGGCTCTGCACGACGCGCACGACATCCACCCCCGGGCTCATCGCTCAGCTCCGCCTCGCCGCCGCCGGACCCCGGATCACCAGTGTCACCGGTGGCTGCAGGGGTGTTGAGCTCGAGCGACGAGTATTTCTCCCCGCCGACGTCGCCAACACCTGTACGCCGGCCGGACCTAGGGGCCAACCGGCCCCGAGCCGGGTCCCCGCTGTCGGTGGTTGTGTGCAGCGCATGAGATGGACTCAGTCAATGAACGAGAACGTCATGCGCGCATATTACGGGTCTACAGAGGGGGGAACTAACCTCACTGCGTACCGTGAAAGGATGCTGTCTGTTTTTCAGGACCTGGAACCAACCGTGAACGTCTCGGCTCAACGATTGTCGGGTCTGGTGCGGGTTATCCAACGCAACCACAACAGGTTAGACGACGCTGCACTTGATCGGCTGCGCTCAGAGATACTGAGCAACCAAATCGTCTCGACATCTACACAAACACAGACCACGGCAGCGCCGACTACTAACGCAATCTCGCCGCGGTCCGACCATAGTAATGATGATGCAGATGATAGGGTTGTTACAGTAAGTAGCCAGTGCAACGAAAGATTGAGGAGCGCACTGGAGGATGCGTTGTGCGAGTACATGTCGACTCCGACTGAGCTTAGGCCTCGTTTGCCACGGTTACCCAAGCACAAAAAAAATAGGGCGCTGGTGTGTGCTTTGGACTCGTTGCTCAAAAATATTTTTGAGAGTAGCGAGAACCTTGTATTGTGGGGCTGTTGCGGCATGTCGTTTAGCCAACATTAAGTTTCCAAACATAGATGGAACTATTCGACCGAAGTTTGCTGTACCAGCCTGGCAATGCAGGATTGAGAGGCATATCGATGAGGCCAGGGTACTCATCGGCAAACTACACTGCTTCAGGGAGGGTAATACACGACCACGAATGATGCGCTTTGTGAGACGACCACGAGTGATGCGCTTTGTGAGACGGGCGTTTATGGGGACAGGTATTAGTCCTCACGGATACATGTCTCGTGTCACAGAGCGCATCGACTTCCTGAAGCAGAAAGTTTGTGCATGTGCGAGCCGCATACGGTGGTATAAGCGGCGAGTTGACCGGTACTCGCAGAATCGCATGTTCCAGAGCGATGAGAGGTGGGTGTACAGAGCTTGGGAGCGGCCTGAACACAGTGTGATTGGCGAGTGCCGCCCGGATGATTTTGCCACGATTACATTCTGGCGAAACATTTGGTCGGTGCCTGTCAGTCACACTGAAGGTGGCTGGATGCGTGACGTTGAGCGCGTGTGTGAAGCTATACCAGAAATGGAAAAAGTTACTATCACCCCAGAGGATGTAGCCAAAGCAGTTCGTCCGTTACCGAACTGGAAATCACCGGGACCGGACGGACTGCAAAATTTCTGGTTGAAATGGTATAGCAGCTCACACGCGCCCCTGGCGTCGCAATTCCAGTCAATCTTAGAGTCTGGGCCGCTACCAGAATATCTGACAACTGGCGTTACCCACCTGCTCCATAAGACAGGTAACCCCGTGGATCCCAAGAACTATAGACCAATTACATGTTTGTCAACGGTCTATAAACTTCTTACATCCATCCTGAGAGCAAAAATTAATATACACATAGAAAATAATCAGATTATTTCTCCCTCTCAGAATGGATGTAGGAATGGGTCCAGGGGTACTAAGGAGCTACTCCTCATAGACATGGCCATAAGCCAACAGACTCGTCGATCCCGCAAGGATCTGTCGACATGCTGGATAGATTACAAGAAGGCCTATGACTCTGTTCCTCATACGTGGCTCATGAGGGTGCTGGAGTTATACAAAATAGATACAACTTTACGCACCTTTCTTGAGTCATGTATGAGGCAATGGAAGACGGTCCTTCGCTATCCAGGATGTCGACCGATCCAGGGGAATGATGAGCCTATTTGGATTAAACGGGAAATATTTCAGGGCGACAGTCTGAGTCCGCTTTGGTTTTGCTTAGCCCTGAATCCTCTTAGCACATTGCTGGAGGATTCAGGACTAGGCTATCGGTTGAGAAGAGGTGGTCAGGTCATATCTCACCTTCTTTACATGGATGACCTGAAACTCTTTGCCCCCAGCAATTTGCAACTGATGGAGCTACTGAAGGTAACTGAAACTTTCAGTAGCGCCATCAGGATGGAATTTATTGTGGACAAATGTGCAGGCATGCATGTAAAGCGAGGGGAGATTATGGAATCCGAGGGAATTCAACTCCTGGATTCCATACACCTTAGATCCCTTTCCTCGACCGAAACCTATAAGTATTTGGGTATGTCAGAAGCCTTAGGCTTTAACAATGCTGACATGAAACAATCGCTGAAGGAGCGCTTCTTTGGCCGCCTGAAGAAGGTATTAAATAGCCTTCTCTCGGGCGGAAATAAGGTGCGCGCCTTCAACGGTTGGGTCATGCCGGTTTTAATGTACTCTTTTGGCATACTCAAATGGACTCAGACCGAACTTGACGCCCTGGATAGGCGAGTCCGTACATTGCTGACGGCAAATCGAATACATCACCCATGATCCTCGGTGATGAGACTGTACATCCCGCGGAAGTGTGGAGATCGAGGCTTTTTAAACGCAAAGACCCTGCACAACCGCGAGGTGTGCAGCCTCAAAGAATATTTTCTTAAAACCGATGTGGGTATGCACCGAGATGTGGTCGCAGTGGACAAGGGACTCACCCCGTTATCCATGGCTAAAGAGGACTGGCATAAACCTGTAATAATGACTACTGATAACCGCAAGGAAATATGGAAAGGCAAGGAGCTCCACGGGCGCTTTTTCCGGGCTCTTTACGAGCCTGATGTAGATTTCTTGGCGTCCGTGGCCTGGTTACGTTTCAGTGACCTCTTTGGGGAAACCGAAGGTTTTGTCTGTACGATTATGGACGAAGTTATCCTAACGAACAACTACCGGAGATATATAATGAAGGACGGGACGGTGGACGTGTGTCGGGCATGCCACCGTCCGGGTGAGTCTATCAGACATATTATCTCTGGTTGTTCTCGTTTGGCTAACGGTGAGTATTTGCACAGACATAACCAAATAGCCAGGATTATTCACCAGCAACTTGCTTTGAAGTACAACCTAGTGGATTTAGAGGTACCGTATTACAAGTGTGTGCCCGACCCAGTTCTCGAAAATGACCATGACACTTTGTACTGGGGTCGGTCTATCATTACTGACCGGACTATTGTAGCCAACAAGCCGGATATAGTGGTGATAGACCGATTAGCGCGCCGTGCAATGATAGTCGATATCACCATCCCACATGACGAGAATCTCGTGAAAGCTGAGAAAGAGAAACAAATTCAAATATCTCGACTTAGCACACGAGGTTGTCGACATGTGGAACGTGGACTCGGCTGTCATTGTGCCGATTGTCGTGACCGCCAATGGTCTTATTGCCAAAAGCTTCGACGACCATCTGTCGAAGCTGTCGTTGCGCGGTTGGATCAAGGGCCAGATACAGAAGGCAGTACTCCTCGATACGGCCCGCATTGTGAGGAAGTTCCTGTCTCTGGAGTCCTAACCACCGGTAGCTTGGACCCTGCTCCCGACATCGGTGGACTACTGTTTTTATATTTTTAAATGTTTTTTTTATAAATATATTTGTTATGAAAAATATTTAAAAATATCAAAAATATGTATTATAAGAAAAATAAAGGAGATAATAATAATATATAAATTATTAAAACAATTTTATAAAAATATTGCTTACCGCAAATCGGATGCATCACCCACGATCATCGGTGATGAGGCTGTATATCCCGCGGAAGTGTTAGGGTCGTGGCTTCTTAAATGCCAAGACCCTGCACAACCGTGAGGTATGCAGTCTCAGGGAATACTTCCTGGAAACCGACGTAGGGATGCACCGAGATGTAGTGGCGGTGGACAAAGGCCTCACCCCGCTCTCCTTGGCCAACGAGAACTGGTGCAAACCTATAGTAATGGATACTAATGAACGCAAGGAAGTATGGAAGGGCAAGGAGATTCACGGGCGCTTTTACCGGGCCTTACATGGGCCCGATGTAGATCTTTTAGCGTCCGTCTCCTGGCTACGCTTTGGTGATCTCTTTGGAGAAACCGAAGGTTTTGTCTTTGCAATTATGGACGAAGTTATGATGACGAACAACTACCGGAAATATATTGTGAAGGATGGTACGGTTGACATCTGTCGGGCATGCCACCGGCCTGGAGAATCAATCCGACACATTATTTTTGGGTGTTCTCATTTAGCTAACGGAGACTATTTGCACAGACACAACCTTGTAGCCAGGATTATCCATTAGCAACTTGCTCTTAAATACAACCTTGTTGAATCAGAAGTACCGTACTATAGGTATGTGCCCGACCCAGTTCTCGAGAATGGCAGCGTCACATTGTATTGGGACCGATCTATCATCACTGACAGGACTATTGTTGCAAATAAGCCTGACATAGTGGTGATAGATCGACTAGAGCGTCGCACAATGATTGTTGATATAGCGGTCCCTCATGACGAGAATCTCGTGAATGCTGAGAAAGATAAACAAACTAAATATCTTGACTTGGCTCGCGAGGTTGTCAACATGTGGGAAGTGGATAGAGCAATCATTGTGCCGATAGTCGTGACGGCCAATGGCTTAATAGCCAAGAGCCTCGACCAACATCTGCGGAGGCTCTCGTTAGGCAGTTGGATCAAGGGCTTGATCCAGAAAGCAGTACTCCTAGACACGGCGCGTATTGTCCAGAGGTCCCTCTCTCAGGAACCCTGACCGCCGGGCAGCTTGGACCCTGTTCCCGATGCCGGTGGGCTACTATTTTTTATATTTTTAAATGATTTTTTTAATTATTTTTTTTTAAGGAATATTTAAAAATATAATATAATTTGTATTAAAGTTAAATAAAGGAAATAATAATAATAATAGCGCGGGGTAAAACGCTTCATAGGTAACGGCGTATGGTGCAATGTGAAGCAGCAGGTGAATAAAACAAACAAAAAAATATAAGTACAAAAATCACTGCTACCGTCACCGCTGAAGATTTCTTTTATCTGGATGCCGCGTCAGTTCATGCTTTCCATAAAAAAAGCATTGTTATTGGAAGTGAACCAACTTGTGATGATTAAACTCCGAGGGATGAGAGGAAATGGTTCTCACTCAACTTGCAAGATCTGGCCTGAACAAACTAACATACACACTACGCAAATAAATTTAAAACTTGCAAAATGTATGGCACTGCAGGTTGCGAATTTTTCTGTTGTAGAATTCTCATAGAAATGTGTACCTTTTAGAGTAGTAAATAAATTTCTATTTCATATGGCTATCTTAAAAAGCGCGCAGCTTCATACGGCGTCGCTTCTCGGTGTGGGCCAACCACACCGAGAAGCGACGGAAACTGAAATCCGATAAAATGGCTCCAACTAATTCAGTCTGAGATAAGAGTGTTATTTGGGATTTTGTAGCTATTCTGGTATAAAAACAAGATTTTAAGGTTCGAACCTTTTTGGTGGGAAAATCATCAATGACAGCCCCGCTCTAGGGTGGAGCGGGAGATAGTGTCAGACTCTTACTGACTAAAAACCCACCCCGTTCCTTCAAGCCTTCATACCGGGGCTCGCGCTGACTTTCGAAACTAACCTTGGCCCCGGTAAGGTTCGAACCTTGAGCACGCCACAATTGCGGCGGTATATATCTTTTAGGAGTGGTTGTAAAGACGCTAAGGCATCTTGACTTTCCGCCTAACACACATACAGTTGGTGATAGCGTGACGAGTGACAGGACAGAATGGAAGAAAAAAACCTGTGGCGCCGACCCCAAATAAAACGGGACTAGGGCAGGAAGATGATGACGCATATTCACCGGTCATAGGTGTTTTCCTGAAACACCTATGACCGGTGACCCGTTTCAGGAAGTATCTGTTTTGGATTCGTAGAGAAGAAACGTCCAGGTGTCAATATTATGCTAATCACTCAAAAGACATGGTGGACCATACGGAGGAAGTCTGCCCCACTTGGGTGGAGGACTGGGTGTCCTCGTCGAGCTGATTGTTGGCGGCGATCTCTAGCGCCTGGTCTTGGTGCAGGCGGCTGGTAGTGGTGGTGGTGGTGGTAAGGAGCGAGAAGGATAGGAAGCAGTCAGTTCCTGCGAAGTAGTAATGCAAGCGAAGGTGGTGGCGGAGATCATGAAGGAGAGGAAATCCTTATGCCTCAGTTGTCGTCGCGGGTCGTATGGACAAAACGAGCAAAATGAACCGGGCCCACTTGGGCCACCGCTTGCTAGGGCTGCGGGATTGTTCCAAAGAGTTAGTTACCAGAGCCCTGGAGCACGAAGGACAACTGGAGGGACACAGGTCGGTTGTAGTCAGTAGAAGTCTGCCACACACAAGCCATACATAAGTTTGTTGTATGTCCATCTGTCACAGCCTCCGAATTTATTGGACGGATTGGGTTCAAATTATATACACTAGCTGTGCCCGCGACTTCGTTCGCGTGGACTACAGGATTTTGAATTCATTTTTTCTAAAATAAAAGTAGCCTAAGTTACTCCTTATTACATCAGCTACCTGCCAATAAAAGTCGAAATCGAATCGAATGCCAAATAGTCGAACATCAATGAATCGAACACCTAAATACTCGATCGTTCATAACATCGAATGGTTAATAAATCGAACACTCAATACGTCGAGTGTTCAAAATATCGAATGTTTGATCGAGCGGCCAATGCATCACACATTCACCCGGAGGACATGGTGGAGCATATGGTGCTTCTGTACGTGCTCTCGATCAAACATTCGATATTTTGAATTCTCGACGTATTGAGTGTTCGATTTATTAATCATTCCATATTATGAACGTTCGAGTATTTAGGTGTTCGATTTAAAGTGTTCGATTAATTGATGTTCGACTATTTGGCATTCGATTCGGCATAGTACACCCCATTTTAGAGATTAGCCAGAACAAACAGACAGACAGACAAAAATTGTAAAAATTGTTATTTTGGTGTATGTACTGTATTTAGAGTCATACGCATTTAGTAAAAAGCGCTTATTTCAGTATTACAAACAGACACTCCAATTTTATTTATATGTATGTATAGATGCACGCGACTGCGTTCGTGTGGACAACAGGATTTTGAATTCTTTTTTTCTAAAATAAAAGTAGCCTAAGTTACTACCTATTACATCAGCTACCTGACAAAAAAGTCCCGTCAAAATCGGTCCAGCCATTTCAGAGATTAGCCGAAACAAACAGACAAACAAAAATTGTAAAAAAAATATGTTGGTGTTTGTACCGTATATCCTACTAATATTATACTCGTAAATATGAAAGTTTATATGTATGGATGTATGGATGTTTGTTACTCTTTCACGCAAAAACTACTGAACGGATTTCGATGATACTTGGTACACGGCTAGACGATGTCCTAGAATAACGCATAGGATACTTTTTATCCTGGGATAAACACCAAACTCGGACACCAAAGGAGATGTAGCACAAATTTTAATATAACGTAGAAAAGAGTCAGTGGACGTAAGAGTCGGCGAGGTCAAAAAAAATGTTTAAGTTCTTATATAACTAGATATGTAGACTTTCTAATGAGTAGGGTAATCTGCAGACTAATGGCCAAGCATACCGTATGATTTGCCATTAGTCTGCAGATTACAAAACTGATTCTTTGTTCGACTAAAACACGTGAATTGCAATTATGAAATTTAAATTTCTAATAAATCTAAAGTTTGGTACCCCGACAAGGATAGGTTAGCTTTCGTGGTTTTTTTTTTTATAACCACCTAGAAATACATGAAGTGGAGATATTTGCTACTTTTAGTGAAATTTCACACTTGTGAACATATAAAAATCAAACATGAGAATTTTACGTGAAGTTATGTCATTATTTTGGGAGATTTAAAGCTTCTGTAAAACAATACGGGCCAAGGAATCAAAGGAAAGGTGACTTGATTTTAAAGATATTGCCTAAAATATACGTAAAAATGAGCTTGGAGAATTTTCGTGAAGTAAGTATTGATTTTATGTACCTTGATTACCTGATACCTGAAAATTGGTCATCTAAGCAAGGTAGGCAGGCATGCGTTCTTAGTACATACTAACAGTACTCAATCGTCCACATTTCGTTCGTCAGAAAATACGTGACGTCTGGCGGCCCTGGGATCTTACTCTCATACAGTAAACATCAACACATGACCGGTGAGTTTATAAAAATTTCGTGTTTACAAAACAGTTTTTAGATATTTTACTATACGTGTGCTATGAGACTTTGCTTCATGCTAAATTTCAGGATTCTAGGTCAACGAGTAGTACTCTATAAATTAAGATTTCTTTGCGAGTGTCAAAATACACGTTTTTTGCGACATAAGCGGCCGTATCTTTTTTTTTCGATATTTAGAAATTTGATTTTTTGAAGGAATGCAGATGTGACTAATGGTTTTAATTTGAACTCGATACCTCCACGCGCTCTTGAGACAAAAACTCTTAATAGACAGATAGACTGACAGACAGACAGACCGACGGACAACAAAGCCACTATAAGGGTTCCGTTTTTTCCTTTTGAGGTACGGAACCCTAAAAACTTTAAAAAGTACAAATTAACTTTTCTTTCGGAAGTCGTTGTTTCTATCTATAGTATAGTTTCTAATAGTTTTCTCTCTTCGTTATTTACTAACTTCCGAAATAAATTTTATATTGCTTTTTTTAGTATTTTTTCATCAGTGAAATGGGTTGCATTTTTTTTTTTTTGTAAATAAATTAAAAATATTCTACAGATAAAAAGTACCCCTCAGTCAAACTTAAAGTGTGCAAGTGCCGGTGAAAAATGACAGAGTGCCGGTGCCTACCTTCCGGCTTCATCATCGGATCAGTTTGATATATCCCCTTCCCTTTTTTTCTTCAGTCAGTCATCGACTACATGTCATGTATGAACAAAGCAATTTTACTTGTTACGACAGTTCTTATGTGAACCCATGAAGAGTTCTGTTCCATATATTCAAAGTTCATCTTCAGATCATAACAATATTTCTATGGGACCAACTCGAAAGCATAACATTTCAATAAGAAAAAGAAAAATTCAAATCGGTCCACAATTTTAGTGACCAAGATATATCAGTGAGCCTTATAAAAATAGTATCTTCTCTTAATCATTATACGTACAGCTAAGGAGTGAAATTCCTTGCCAGAGTCTGTGTTTCCTGATAGCTACAACCTAGGGATCTTTAAGTCAAGAGTGAATAGATTGCTTCTAGGCAAGCGTGTTCCATCGTCGGCCACATCATCGCTTACCATCAGGTGAGATAGTGGTCAAACGCGAGCCTATCCATTACAAAAAAAAAATACACTCAGATGAACATAAAGAAGGAGGTTCTATTAAAAACCTCTTCCTTTTTGAAGTTGGTTAAAACCAATTCTGGCCAGATGTTCGCGGTACTATACGCTTCAATAAATAAGTTCATTTAAAATTCGCAATCAAAGTATTGCTACGTTCGATTCGTTTGTGTGCTACGCCGTAGCAGCTCGTAGCGGCTCGTAGCGACTCGTAGCTCTACGAGGCTACGACCCATTATAGAACTACTTGTACAGAAACCATTCAAGTAAATAAAACAGTTTAATTGTTGTGTGTTTTAATTGTTTTATATTTTATTTTATTGTTCTATTTTCTAAGTACTTGTTGTTTAAAAAGTTGTTTGAATTAAATGAATAAATAAATAGATAGGTACCAAAATAGCGTTTACAATTACCTCTTTTATTATGTGAATAGACAGAAATAAAGGAAAAAGTAAAATACATACTCAGCCAGAAATAATGCACAAATAACAAATAATTATAATCAATACTAAACGATTTATATGAAGATGCTCCATCTAGACATCATAATTATAAAATCATAGCCAACTAACCACACCTCTTCCGTACCTAAAGAGGAAGATCGGAAGCCTTAATTATAGTGCCTAATGGCGTTAGGAGTTATTTTTTTAAGTGTGGAAATCATCCAATGACTTCACCCGCTCTGAGCAGAGCTCGAGAGCGTGTCAGAGTTTTACTGACTAAAACCACACCAGTGTCCTTCAGTTGCCCTTTGCTTTCTAGGACTACGTGTTTCCTTTTTAGAAATTTCCCGCGGTTCTAGCTAGCGGGCGTCGTCCCTGCTGGGCCCCTACGGTTTGCTGACATCTCTTTGAAAAGCGCGGGGATCACTACGCGCTGTTGGTGACTGGGCTCGGTCCGGTCAATTATCCGGACGGCCGGACGGCTAGCTACCGATTGCTCGACGTCCGCACATCCGCCTTTACTGTGGCTGGTACTCGTGATCGTAACCTCGGCGTGGAGTGTGAGGAGGTTCGCTATGTCCTCCTATGTTAGTTAATAGATAAGTTAGTTCCTATCTCCTCCTATGTTTAATGCATGCCGTGGCAGCCTTGAATTAAGGCTACGCTATATAATGTAACAATGTTGAATCTTTAGCATGTATAATGGTGTATGCTTTTTTGGTTGTCCTTGAATAAATAAATAAATATATAAGTAAATATGTAAATAATAAATAAATCTCACACGCGCGACCTCCTCCTTTATTGCTTTACAGAAAGAGGCGACCGTCTGCCATTCCTCCTCGCTCCAGACCATAGCCTGACCCAGGGCCCAGCGCGAGAGGTAGCTGCTGCCGATTGCCTCCACGAGGACACAGCTGTGCTCTGCCCAAGCGGGACACACCTCTACCGTATGCTCCACCATGTCTTCCGGGCGACTCACACATGGACACCCCGGCGTTTCTTCCGCTTGATCCCGATGCAGGAACCTGCCGAACTTGGATTGTCCGGTGAGGACCTGCGTCATGCGGAAGGTAAAGACGGCGTGTTGCCGCTCCAGCCACTCCTCTAAGAGGAGACTTACCGCCGTGATGGTGGCGTGCCCAAATGGCGGTAGGGGTAAGAGCAGGTTTTCGAGTAAATGTATTGAAAAATATTTTGTATCCACATAAACCAAAAACTGACAAATACGAGTCGGCCTCACGCACGACGAGTTCCATACCGTACCATTCTATAGAAACAGCAAAAAAAAACACACGTTTGTTGTATAAGAGACCCCCTAATTATTTATTTTATTCTGTTTTTAACTACAACAGCAACAAAAAATACATCATCTGTAAAAATTTCATATGAGATACGGCCTGGTGACAGACGGACAGACGGACGGACGGCGGAGTCTCAGCAATAGGGTCCTGTTTTACACTTTGGGTACAGAACCCTAAAAATATAGTGATATTTATTACCCGACTACGGCTAAGCCAAAGGAGGGTTATGATTTTGACAGGCTATGTATGTATGTGAGTATTTTCATCGGATCCCTCAAAGCTCATAATCTACTCATTGAAACTCGACATATGTGATATCGTTAGAACCGTCTTAATTATCCGCTGAACATAGGCTACGTGATGTGTCACAAAACTCGATATGGCGCCATCTAGTAATAATATAATATAATAATAATATACAACTACCACACAACGCCGTCTAGTCCCAAGCTAAGCAGAGCTTGTGTTATGGGTACTAGACAACTGATAAACATACTTATATATTACTAAATACATACATATTATAGATAAATTACACCCAGACACAGAACAAATGATTATGCTCATCACACAAACATTTGTCCTGGGTGGGAATCGAACCCACGACCTCCGGCATAGCAGTCAGGGTCACTAACTACTAGACCAACAGGCCAGTCAACAAACGACAAAACTAACTGACTAACTGACTTGTCTAGTGGACAAAATGTAATGAGTTAAAAATAAAAATGGAGATAAATACACCGTATTTCATATCATTTGTAAAGGCTTCACGGGTACTTATCAAAAAATTTCGTCAAAATTCAATTTGGCGCCCTCCAGTGGACAAAAAGTTTTGTGTTGAAAAAATAAGATAAAAATGTGTTGTATCATTAGAAAGAGCTTCACTTGTACTTGTAAATGGAAAAAAATGTTCCTGTGTTATTACAACACATACCGTCCGAAAACAATACTCAAGATAGTTTCAATTTCAAGCAATCAGAACAAATAAAAGACATTGAGTCTAATAATTTGGGAACCCAAAAAAGACACTACAATTAGAAATGCAAAAAGAACAAACAAATACACAAATGACTAATAAAAGAACATTGTTATCAGATATCTCAAAATTATTTGACCCTTTGGGATGGCTATCACCACTGACAACAAAGCTTAAGAGGCTGCTTTTCCACTCGCCTATCGTAGACATCGAGCATGGTTTAAAAGCTTGTTACTTCATCTAACGCAATCCAACATGATGTTTGACGAAAAGGCAACGCGAAAAAAGAGTTATAATATCTGATAATTCTGTTGGCATTCAGTAATTCCGTGATTTACTCGAATATTTTACAAAACTTGTTCCAGGAAATACGTGTTTTTTTTTAAATACTTAAAAGTTTTTGAAAAACATTTTCATTATATAGATTCTTGATATAAATGGCTAGGCTTGTATGTTGTCCTTTTTTATTTTTTAAATTTTTGAGTAAATTATGAAGTGTCAAAGTTCATGCAAAATAGTAGATTTTCAGAGGTCTTAACTGGATTAGTTTTACACAAAGGGCATGGCCCACCATTCATACAAATTTGGCCACCAGTGGACATAATAATATATTCAGACAACTTCAATTCATAGGTTTTGAAATAATAAACCTGTTACAGCTATTACGGGTTCAACTAAAAGTTCGAGGAAATGAGTTAAATCAATTTTAATTGTTACATTATTTTATGGTGAGATTCAAAATGGCGGATGTAGCCCGGCAAATACACCAGATTATTTAATTTGTAAAAGAAAACATTTGGTTAATCATTTTCAATCAATCAATCATTTTCTTTCAATCGTGGAAATTCCAGACACAATAGAAAGACAATAGGTGCGCGAACGCCGGCGTTCGCTTGGGGTTTAATGAATTCATTTGGTTAATCATTTTTTTCGTCGTATTCATTAAACTCGAAGCCGGCGTTCGCGCGTCCATTGTCTTTCTATTGTGTGTCTAATTACTACGACTGAAAGGCTAAAATATTAGAACCGAGTCTAAAAACATTATTTAAGTGACTTATTTATTCATCAACAAGTACTCATTCAACGTCAACATTTGTAGAATGTTATTTACATATTTTTATTTTTGGTATTTAAGTATTGGTACAAATTAAATAGTTCTTACCTACTGTGAGTAAATTCATTCTTGTATTCCAGAATGCCGTCACACACAACTTCCAAAGAATGTCGTCTCATTTTAGTAATATTTAAAGCAGAATTAACACAGTGTTGGCTTCTGCTGGTCGAAATATGGTACACAGGGTTTTTTTATGGTGGGAAAAATTATCCAATGACAAGCCCCGCTCTTACAGTGTCGGTGTCCATTTGTCAGATGCTGGAGTGATTAAAAAAAGTAGAAAATAGTCCGAGATAAAGCGGCCGGGGTCATTGTCGTCGGGATAGGCAATTGCAGAGTTCATTATGAAAGCGAATACTAAAATAACTATGTCTACTAGGAATCAATTTGCGCATAATTAAAATAACCATTGAACTTCACTCAAGAATTCCCGCCAAAAATACCGAACCATTTTGAATAGCGAGGTTAATATATAGTTTTAATAATATAAGCAAAATAATTATTATTATGTTTCGTACGCATTTTTATCAATGAACAAAATGCATAGTATTGATACAATAAATTCTGTTCTGTTGGATCATCAAATTGAAAATTCGATGTAATCTCAATTATTCCGACTAAAAGACTTTGTATCCATAGTCAGAAATAATTAAAAAAAAAAAACTTGAAATTCGTTGTATCTCTTGGTAGTCTGTGATTCGTTGCAGGAAACATGGAAATACTGAATTAATGAATATACTTATTGTTTAATATTATTTATCCGAACTTTAACTGACGTGTTATGATTTTAATAATTATTTCTATTAATTATTAAGATTTTTAGTATAAATAATAATTTTGTCCGCGGCCGTATCTTGGCCACCCCCTTTATAAATTGATTTTCATAGAAGTCTTTATGAATATCCACAAGATACTGTGTTTCCAAAATATCTGATGAAAAATGTGTAATAACGTCATAATCGCGTAAGAGTGGTTGTATGAGAAACAGTGAAAATGTATGTCGAGATGCAGCCCCTTAAAATCATTATTCAAAACTTATGGTTACGTAAACTAAATTGGGACGATTCTTTGCCTGAAGACATACTAAGCGAATGGGTGGGTATTAAAAGCATCATCAACAAACTACAAGTACCACGATGGGTAAACACAAGCGAACATGTCAATATTTAATTACTTATTCGGTTTTTGCGATTCATCTTAGAAGACATTTGCGCGTGTAATATATTATGTTCGGATCAAGGGGTATGAGCAATCAAAACCAACACTGCTAGTTGGAAAGGCTTGACATGTACCAGCGAAAGAATCAGTATCATTGCCGAGATTAGAGCTGTCAGGAGCTATCTTACTAGCAAAACTAATTAATAAGGTACAGCAGTGCTTTGTTTATCAAATTACTGACTTACTCCATGACTGTGTTATTAGGTGGGCTGAATGGTGAACCAAGATCCAGAGGAAATACATATCAAGCAAGAGCAAAATATTGAACTTAAATCCGTTTCTTCAAGACGGCATTCTTCGAGGCGGCGAGAGGTTCAAACATGCCGACATAGATCATCAGATGAAACATACAATAATCCATAGCAAAAAGCAGTCGTGTAACGGAAGTCCTGATTGACTAGGCCCACGTGCTAGCATTTCATGGTGGACCTCAGCTAACTTCAGCATTTATACGACAACATATTGGATTGTAGGCGGAATCAGAGCAGTTAAATTCCGAGTTCGACGTTGCGTTAAGTGTAGTCGCTACAATCCCAGCAATCAGCATCAAGTCATGGGAGATGTACCACCAGAAAGGACGAATCCGTCACGTCCTTTCCAAAATGTAGGTGTAGACTATACGGGACATGACTATATCAAGGCCAACAAGGGTCGTAGAATAAAAACCACCAAGGCTTATGTCGCCGTATTTATTTGCATGGCAACTAAAGCCGTGCACTTAGAGTTGGTGTAGGATTTTACATCATCATCATCATTTCTCGCTGCTCTTTGCAGAATTATAGCTCGGAGAGGAGTCCCACAGAAAATATTCAGCGATCAAGGTACCAACCTTATAACAAGGTCCTAAAAGACGAATATCATGCAATAAGAAGCACATTCAATCAAGAATTTCAGGCAGAAATAACTAAAATGGGAATCGAATGGCACTTTAACGCACCTCCATGGCCATCAGCAGGAGGACTATGGGAGGCCGCCATTAAAAGCCTAAAATATCATCTGAAGAGAGTTGTAGAGAAGTAGAAATTAACGTTTGAAGAGCATAGTATAATAATATATCAGTTGGAGGCATGTCTGAACTCAAGACCAATATATCCTTTAACCGAAAATTCAGCAGATTTGAACTTCCTTACTCCCGCTCGTTTCTTGTCAAGTGGTCAAAATTTAATACTGTACGAAACAGAGAAAGATGTACGCACAAGATGGAATCTTGTGCATAAGAAATCGAAGGACTGAAACAATTTGCCTGCTGCGGTCTTCCCGTCCAATTATAATGTGGGTGTCTTTAAGGCTAGATTGAATAGGCTTTTAATAAACTAGTGCGCCTACCATCAGGTGGGATCGTAGTCAAGCACTAGATTATATCAATTAAAAAAAAATCTAACTCAAAGGACTTATCTAGATATTTGGAAACGCTAGCGAATTAAATATATAACACAATTAAATACAAGGTCACAATGGACACATCCTCAACAAAATATCAAAGTCGGTAACTTGGTGTTGATGCAAGACGCCAACATACCACCAAAAAAATGGGCAATGGGAAGGGTGATGCAAGTGCACCCTGGCAGAGATGGGTACGTCAGGGTAGTCATACTACAAACAAGAAATGGCCCTATGAAATGGCCTGTCTTCAAGCTTCCTTGCTTGATTGCGAAGATCAAGAAGACCACAAACAAGTATCTGCTTCAGTCCAACAGGATACAAAACCATCTCCACAAGTAAACTTAAACCAACGTAGAAGACTTACACTTTTTCTACAATAATGTAATTTACTATTCCTGATATTAACATTACATGTAACGCACAGGGTACATACAACATAACACAATTAGGAGGAAAACAAGCAATTTCTTTTGACAAAATATCAGAAGTGAATCTAAAACAAGATCATTGGAAAATAGTCGTATATTACGACATGTAACCATATTGGCACGGGTGTAATGTTTAACATCTATATGAAACACCTTGAAAGCTTATATTCACAAATAAAAAGCAAATGCCGTTGTGACGTTATCATATTGTTACAACTACGTCACGGATTCATGGAACTGGAGTACTACGACCGTAGTATGTTACTCAGTCAGCATTTTGAAGCGCATTTACGTAAGCGCCGAGGCCTTATCAACGAGATCGGATACGTTGCGACAAGTCTCTTTGGTGATGAAAATTTCGCCGAACAATACCAACAAGACATTACGTCAGAGAAAATCAAAAACATCTTTCCAATCTTTGGCGCAATCCAACATCTATCATTGGAGTTGAGAACAACTTCCTCAAACGTGTTGAACAAATAATGGGAAAACAGCATAAAATATTTAATCAGCACTTAATAATTCAATTCTTTATTGCGGACCCCAATTATGGACCGCAATAGATAGGCAACGCAACAATATACATAGATCAAGCTATCAGCACATTGAAGAATGAGGTTGAGAAAGTAGCAATCACGGAAGACTTCATTTTATCAACTTTATTTGCAAACAACATTCTAAGCGGTTTAAAGAACATTCAAGATTTTTTGCTGGACACGATCACTAACGTCCAACATTTCAACGTTCATATCATAACACCAGTTTTTTTTTTTTTTTTCCGATGGGAAAAATCATCTTATGACAACCCCCGCTCTTGGGCGGAGCGGGAGATAGTGTCAGACTCTTACTGACTAAAAAACCCATCCCGTTCCTTCAAGCCTTCATACCGGGGCTCGAGCGCCCTTTCGGATTACCCTGGCCCCAGTAGGCTTCGACCCGGCTGGGCCCCTGCTGTTGCTGACAACTCCTTGAGGCGCGCGGGAACAGCGCGCGCCGTTGACGACTTGGGCTTGGTCCGGACGGTTACCGGACGGCCGGACAGCGAGCTACCCATTGCTCTCTGTCCGCAAGCCCGCGCCTACGCATAACACCAGTTCAACTACAAGATGAGCTAAATATTATTTCAAATCAGATGCCCAAAGATATATCATTGCATTTTCAACAGCATTGTATCAGATTCGTACAAGATCTATCAAATTATTCAAGTAAGGGCACGCATGACACAAGAATACTTCATATTTGTAATAAAAATCCAAATAGCAAACATATTATATCATATGATACCTATTTAACACCAAGAAAGTAGTCGTATGATTAGTATAGTACTAATATCAGAGTTCACAACTATAAACATCAAAAGGGATACATATTTACCCATATCTGCAAATGAACTTCTTCAAAAATGCTTACGGTTAAATACAAATCTATGCCAACTACAAATACCTGTCTATCAGCGAGAGTCAGACAACAACTTCTGCGTCAAAAATCCAGGAGATACCAGTACAACCATAAGCGCAACTTACAAAACAACATTGACAGAATTGAATGTTTATTATATTCATGACTACGTGTTGAGGACAATGCACTCTGAAAATCATATGTGGCGATCAAAATACAACTGAACAAGTGGCTGGAGTCAATGTTATTGTGCTCGAAAACAACTTCATAATTACTGCACACAAACAACAAACGAATGATTGACAAATTCAGCTCGATATGATTGCCGTAGAGATCGCTCCTGTCAATAACATTATCAATTTATCAGTTCCACACTACGAGTACAAAGAAGAAAACTATTTATCTTCACTACAAAGTGTCTCCGAGCAAATAAAACAAATGAAAGCAGCCTCGGAACAGGCGACCATCGCTGACGGGGTGTCAATTCACGATGTACACCAGTACGTGATCATCTACGTTGTTGGGACGGCTAGGTTTCTCTACGTTCGCATGCATACGCTGGCGGAGACGCCTCACCGTGCACCTGCACGAATAGCCAAGTTGTTATTCTGCAATCGTTAATGCCGTCGAAAAGTGATGAAACGTATAAGAATGACGTCATCTCAACGTAAAGGCACGTGGTCAGAACAAACGAATAAACAATTCGTAGCCAAGTTCACATCGTTCAAAATCGTTTCTACAATGTTTAACGCTACATCCTTTGTTAGACAAACGCTACATTGTAGAACGAGCGGCCGACTCAGGCGCGTCAACATGGCTACCAACTTATCGTTTTCTACAATTGCTGTCAACGAGGCGTTAAAGATTAGAGAACGGAATGCGACACAAACTGGTTGTAACTTGGCTAGGGGGGCTGGAGCCTCAACCTGAGCAACCCTCCGTGCACTACCGAGCCAGCAACAGTTGCACTACCGAGCCAGCAACAGTGACCTTAGTGCGAGTGGTGTACCAAATCAAAGTTTAAAGTGCGTGAGTGAAGTGTTTCGTAGTGATCAGTGCGCGATAATAGAAACCAATAGAGCAACTTCACCTGTTACCACAAAATGTAGTTTTAAAAATATCAACCAACAATTTAGGAACATAAGTAAAAATTATTCTATCACCTTGTTTCAGCAGATCATACTAACAACACCATATCAAAGCATCATCAGCATCAGTCACCTCGCGCCCGGGAGTATGTACGGTGCAACCGCACATTGCCTAAATGCTCTCTCATCATAATTGAATTGTAACTAATTAACACACATTTTACATCAACTTCAGTTCACATTCGGACCGCGTCATAACAACACCTCATTTATCATTAGTTAAGGTCGTGGACTCAATACTCCTATCAAGTGAACTACATAGTTTTACTTTTAGCATTCAGCATCCCTATCAATCAATATCAATCAGCAAAAGACGTACGGTAACAAAACGTACTCGTAAGTATTTAAAAAAATAGATAAAGTGAAAAAGTCCCTAATATTAGTATTTTGTTACAAGAGCCATTTAATAAGATATTAGAAAGATCTGAAAAAGTGTATAAATTACAATTAGAAGATAGAATAATATCAGTTTCAATTGACAGATTAACACCCACTTACTTACTGAAAGAAAGCGAATAAAGATAAGAAAACGACGCGTAGCGGTACAATTAGCTAGACCCCTGTAAGATTCTTGTAAAAGTAAAAACGTAAAATTAGCCATTCTTTAGCAAATAATAAAATGTAACATAAATAAAAAGTGACCATTGGTCGTGTATGTAGTCTATGAAATATGTCGACTATAGTCTGTCTAAAAAGTCAAACGACTTAGGAATTTTGTATAATATTTCATCATTTAGAAAATACTTATATTCGATACTTTTTATAAGGTTCTTCTATTAGTAAACAATGATCAAGATCTCTTATTCAACCTTGATTATTGAACCAGTGTTGATTACATCATATTTCATTTTGCCCTAATAATAACCCAAGTCGTTTGACTTTTTAGACAGACGACGCATTAATAGTACGTAGATAGGTAATAATGTGATCGGTACCATCTTTTGCTGAGCCAACGGAAAAACGTAGAGATCGAAGTATTCTCTTTATTTTGCGAAAGCATCATTATAACATATTTTTTTTTTTCGATGAGAAAAATCATCCAATGACAACCCCGCTCTTGGGCGGAGCGGGATATAGTGCAGATTCTTACTGACTAAAAAACCCATCCCGTTCCTTCAAGCCTTCAAGCCTTCAAGGCCCCAGTAGGATTCGACCCGGCTGGGCCCCTGCTGTTGCATCATAATAACATGTGCAGTGTGTAGTGCAGCGAACTTGAATCAAACATAATTTTGTTCAATAATCCATTATTAGAAAAATACTTTTTCAGAACTTTCTCAGTTCGATACTACCTTTTAGCCAAAATGCATCTCATGACGGTTCTAATAAGCTCAAACACGGTTAGGATACATTTATTAATTACGGAGTTCCGGTGCCTATCTTCCAGCGCCATCATCATCACCATACCATTTTCAACATAGCTATTCAGAACCATTCATTTATTTGTATTGTCATGGTCGCTTAACTATGTTTATCGGGATATCTGTGTGAGTATGAAGTTCCACTTCATCAAATGTCACTTTTTGACTGTGAGTGCTTTTTTTTTCTATGGGAAAATTCATCCTATGACAACCCCCGCTCTTGGGCGGAGCGGAAGATAGTGTCAGACTCTTACTGACTAAAAAACCCATCCCGTTTCTTCAAGCCTTCATACCGGGGCTCGAGCGCCCTTTCGGATAACCCTGGCCCCAGTAGGCTTCGACCCGGCTGGGGCCCTGCTGTTGCTGACAACTCCTTGAGGCGCGCGGGAACAGCGCGCACCGTCGACGACTTGAGCTTGGTCCGGACAGTTACCGGACGGCCGGACAGCGAGCTACCCATTTCTCACTGTCCGCAAGCCCGCGCCTACGGTGGCTGGAAATCGGGATCGGAATCCCGGCGGCGGCGAGAGCGCCGTTGCCTGATGCGGTCGGCCTCCTCCTTAGCGAGCATTACTGCTTCGCAGAAGTCGGCGACCGCCTGCCACTCCTCCTCGCTCCGGACCAAGGCCCGGCGCGAGAGGTCTCCGCCGCCGAACACCCCCACGAGGGCACGGCGATGCTCCGCCCAAGCAGGACACACCGCGACTGTGTGCTCCACCGTGTCCTCCGGGCGTCCCGCACAGTGGCGACACCCGGGCGTCACTTCCGCTTTAATTCGGAACAGGAACCTCCCGAACTTGCCATTTCCGGTGAGGACCTGTGTCATGCGGAAGGTAAGGACGCCGTGAGGTCTTTCCAGCCACGCCTCAAAGAGGGGACTTATCGCCATAATTGTGGCGTGCCCAGCACGGGGTTGCGATAGTCGCTGACGCCATTCCACCATGAGATCCCGCCGGATGACTGTGAGCGCTTAAGTCCTCGATAAAAATACCAAGCAGATTTACATTCAAAATCAAAGTTCGCGAGTTGATTCGTAAAAAGTTGGCAGTAGTTTCATCACAGCGTTAATGTTTTTCTATTGTCGATTTGGACCAATTATTTGACTATTTTAGTGCATGTATGTAGTGTATTAATTTGAGTATATATTGTATAGTTGTATATATTTATTCTATGGTTTATTAGTATATATATTCTATGGTCTATTAGTATATCTTGTATTTGCCTTTTTCTCACTCTTTTGTTGCACCTACCACTACTTTTTCTCCGCATCACCCATAGGTTGACTGGAAGAGAATGCCTAAGGCATTAAGTCCGCCTCTGTACCCATGTGCATAAAGTGTTAAATAAATAAATAAATACCAAAATATGATTGCCAAAATATATTTGAGAAATACGCCCTGATAATAATTGGCCTTGCAATAGTCATTGGCATCTATATCATATACAGAATGCTTAAGAAATGTAAGCAAGGAGCTCAGAAAATATTACGGAAAGAGATGACAATTTGGCATAGCAACATGAATATACCAATGGCTGAACAAATGACGCAACAACTACATGCTGTATAGTCTTTAGTGATGTGTGTAAAAATCATAAACAACATTACTATTAAAAGGCATTATGTCTAAACTTATATCTGTACTAAATTCATCAAAAAGTGTTCAGCAATATAAGTTTACGCCATAAATCTAATAACCAGAGATGTACTATACAAGGTATTAAACTTAATTTATAATCCAATGATCCAATATAAAAACATGATACTGTTAATGTACTAGTAATATAAGCTAAAGTTATAAATAGAATTAAACACGTCTTGTAATGTTCAAAACAAAAAAGGGGGAGTACTGTGGGGGTGCAGAGGTCAATCTCAGTTCAGTTGGCATTCGAACCTCGTGCATTTCATTTCTCTCTGTACACACGATACCCTACAGAGACTTTGAGCTCTGACTTTGTTTCGGTGGTTTTTCTCAGAGTACTTAGTCAGCTAAAAAAAACCGGCTTCATTTAATTTAAATAAACGAAGAATTAACGCGTATAAGTGTTATTTGTAAAATAAACACCATTTATAAATAAATTGTGGAAGTAAATTGGTTACGATCTGTTAAGCCACAACAGTCTAGCCGTTAGACCCAAAATGAATAACAAACTCGTACTTACCCCACTGGAAAGAATGCGCCAGCCCGACGAGCAGTGCTAGCACCGTCAACACACGCGTGCAGTACATCTTGTCTTCACACAAACTCGTTTCTGCAGATGAGACGTTCACTCTCGGCGACCACTCGGATAGTATTGCGTAGTGAACCATGAACTTATTTGCTGTTCCAGCTTGATAAGCAAGCATGTGTGTGTAAATCCTGATTTGTCATTATTTTAAAATCATGAATTTCTGCACACTATAACTCTGCTTATCATTATTTTCGTACAAAAATAGATATTACTGTATTTTTTAGGGTTCCGTAGCAAAAAATGGAACCCTTATGGATTCGTCATGTCTGTGTCTTTCTGTCTGCCTGTCTGTCCGTATGTCACAGCCACCTTTTTCCGAAACTATAAGAACTGTATTGTTGAAACATGGTAAGTAGATACCACACAGAGAGAACATGGTAGAGTATGAACCGCATTAAGATTTTGACAAAAAAAAAAAATAGAAAAAAAATTATTATAAATTTTGGGGGTTCCTCATACTCAGAACTGAAACTCAAAATTTTTTTTTCACCATACCTGTACGTGAGGGTCTATGAATAGGTCTTTAAAACTTATATTGAGGTTTCATCATTTTTTTCTAAACACACTTCAAAGTGGAAAAGGGTGTATCCTCCCTGTAACTTTTAAAATAAGAGAATGATAAATATAAAAAATATATATGATGTACATTACCATGCAAACCTCCACCGAAAATTGGTTTGAACGAGATCTAGTAAATATATTTTTTTTAATACGCCATAAATCGTAAATCGTAATTTACCTTTCATTCAATCAAATCAAATATAAAAAAAAATATTTCATAAACATAAACGTTATGTATAAACCGTGAACCATTATTATAGGTAAATTTGTACGGAACCCTCAGTGCGCGAGTTCGACTCGCACTCGGTCGGTTTTTTAACAATGTGTGTTATCAATCATTTACTTCCCGTGTCCTTGGTGTCGCCCAGACTCGTGTATGTAGCAGACTTGGGAATTGATTTAATTATCTGAATAAGTAGTATATACTAAGTTTCGTTTCTGTCTATATTTTTAAAAGTGGCATGTGTCCACTACGACATGTTCTAGCCGTGTGCTAGGTTTCATCTAAATCTTTTCTGCCTTTAAGTCATGAAGACACTAGTGTTAGTGTAGCGTGTTGATAGCGTAGTGTCAGAGTGCAATCAACAAACTCTGTTTCTCTCGTTTACACTTTAAGTTATTGCAAGTTTAACTTTCAAAGTTTAAGGCCCTTGCTCCCAATTAGTACCATAAATCATTGACTCTCTGAAGCCTACTTCCCGGTAATGGCTCGGTTATAACATTATCAACATTATGTTTTTTTTACGTTTGATTCATACATTTCCCAAAAAAAAAAAAATGACATCATATTTTTTCACTGGTTTCCCTTCTCCTTTCAAACGGCTTTGATCTTTAGAAATATATTTACCCACAAAATAGCATAATTATTAATTATGATGATCAATCAATATTTTGCAAAAATAAATGATTTTAAAGGTCAGCAGGGCTCTATGCGGGCACAGGCGGCATTACGAGTGTGTGTATTTAACTCCGGCTGGATGTTCAAGGGACTATACCCCTTAACTACTCGACCATCAACACCATGTCGCGAATAGTGTTGACAGCAGTAAGGTCAGGTGCGAGAGAATTAAATCAAAAGAGTTCCCGCGGCCACGGAGTGCAAAGGACAATTGAAGGAGCACAGGCGGGTTAAGTCAGTAAAGTCTGCCGCTCCCTCTCACTTTACCTAGAGCGGGGGAGGTTATTTATCAATTTCCTGCCGCAAGAAAAGGTTTTAAACCTCCGAATGAAAAAACGGAATTCTTAGTCACTCATAAGCCTGTCTGTCTGTCCGTCTGTCACAGCCAATAGCCTCTGAATTCATCGGATTGATTCAGTTATATATAGTACAGATATCTGTGACCCAAATATGGACATGTAACTTAAATGAAATAAAATCAATCTAGGAGTGGCTTATATGATACGTACCTACCCATAAGAATTCTGTTTTTACAATTTAGTTATCTACTTGTTTATATTGTTATGTATCCGGTTAGAATTTAGTAGGTAGTGACCTTCTGATACTATAGATATGGTCTGAGCCGGAAGATAATCGAAGGATCTCTTCAAACAAACTTGTGCACGGCATAGACAGAGTTAAGATCGCCCTACCCGTGATACTTTCCATATACTTTCTACAACCCGCTCTGGATTATATTACTATTTTACTGACTAATAACCTACTCCTGTTCCTTCTTCGCCTTTGTTCCAGGGCCTCGAGGATCTCTTTCGTATCACTCCCAAGTGTCGAACCATACTGAGACCAGTAGGCCTCGATCCTGCTGGGCCCCTACGGTTGCTGACAACTCCTTCAGACGCGCGTGGAACACTACGCACCGTCGACGAATTGAGCTCGGTCCGAACGGTTACCGGATGGTTGGACGGCGAGCTACCTATTGTTTGACGTCCGCAAGCCCGCGTCTACGGTGGATGGAAATCGAGATCGGAATCCCGGCCGGAGCGCGAGGGCCACTGCCCCGCGCGTGCTGCCGCTTCTTTTGCTAGCATTACTGCTTCGTAGAAGGAGGCGACCGCCTGCAATTCCTCCTCGCTCCGGACCATGGCCTGTATCAAGTTTCACAATGATTCTATTCACGTCGAGGACTAATTGCGATGTATATTTCGTCAGGCGTTTACATATTTTAGTTTTTATAGTCTAGGGACTAGACGTAGTTTTTTTTTTAATTGTTAATTTTACTTTTGTACGGAATACTGTCACTTACTGGTCCAGTATATATTTTTAATTTTCTTTCCTTGTGTAAACCTAATCAACATCTCAATCAAGCACTGTTGACTTCTCCATTTACATCTTTTAGTGCATTTAATTAATGTCATTTTTTTTTCAATCGCATTTTATTTGCGGGTTTTTTTTTAAACAGATTATGTCACCCCGATGATTTAATACAAATATTTTAAAACATATTTACTAGTCTACCCGCAACCTTATATCCTTAATAATACGATAAAATATTCTAGCTTCTGTTAAAAGTGAGGCTAGAACTCTATTTTGACAAAACAGCTTTGGACCCCAACACGCACACACTCTGACAGGATATGATGCACCTCTTCTACAGTGCCACAGAGAAAATAATTGGGAAAATCGACTTTGAGCATCATAAATCCAAAGCTGCTGAGTGGGTTGTGGCCGAATCGGGGTCTCAAAGCCATCACAACCTCCTGTCTATTCAATTCATTCAAATTCGCTGAACCAGAGCATCCGTGGAAGAGATGGCTAAGTCATCTTGGTGACAAATGCTTTTCGTTAAAGACCTTTTATCAAAATATTCTGGCCACGATTTGATACATCGTTCTCTAACCAAAGGTAAAAGATGTTCCGGCGCTAGTGAAGGAGGTAAACAATTTTGGTATTAATTAGCAAACGCCTATTAAAATTATGTCGGCAATGATTTGTACAATTTCTTGAGTAGGCGCTTGTAGCTGCGATGGAACATCTTCCCAGCCGTTGAAAGACTGACCCTTTCAACCCTTGAGTTCATCCGCTGTTGGTAACTGGCAGAGCCGTACCAAGGACCGGCGTACACAACCCTTAGTACTGTTGACATCTGCGACTCTTGGTATATTGTCCGGTCCGTAGATGAGACGCACCACGTGTCCGAGTCTATATTGCAGCGGGGAGAAATTGTCGTCTGCTAGCAGCACTATATTATTATCTCCGACGTTCAATTTGGATGTATCAATCCGCCACTTAGTTCTTTGCTGTAATTCTGACAGATATTCTTTGCTCCAACTTACAAGAAGTGCTGCCGTATTCTTTCCAGATGCTCATAGCGCTTGAGACGGTCTTGGCTGATGTCATCCAGGGTTGGAGCTGGCAGTGCAGTCAAGGGCCTCCCGATGACAAAGTGTCCTGGGGAAAGTGGAAGGAGATCGTCAGGACTGGAGGACACAGGGCACAGGGGACGGCTGTTTAAAACTGCGTCCACCTGTGCAAACAAAGTTGATGATTCTTCGTAGGTCAAGTGGCTATTGCCAATAACATGTTTTATATGGTGCTTGGCCGGTTTTACCCCGGCCTCCCATATGCCACCGATATGAGGAGAGTAAGCAGGAATGAATTTGAAAGTTATAGTTTTTTGGGGATAGTAGGAGGTGGAAGTTATGATCTTGACTCCAAAACTGAATGTGTATATTTTAACTATGCACCTCCTTTTATACTAATGTACAATGTTACGGACAACCTAAGTAGTAGTACTAATAAAGTCACTTTCACTTTGTTCGTATGCGTTACGCTATAACTATTGTCCAATTACTAAATACTGTACTGTTCCCTTTCCCGGCGCCAAAACTATTGTCCAATCGCTGCTCCGGACATAGGTCTCTTGTACGCCCACTAGAGAGACGACGCGCGCGCATGCCAATCGCAACGCAGTAACTGTCTTATGTGCGTCCCGCAGATAAAGTCTACACCATACAGCTACCCAATCAACAAGCAAACATATCGATCAACCAGTTGAAGCCTGCGTACGTCGTCACAGAAGATTCCCGTAATTTATCACCAACCATATCAAGTACCATTAGGTTATACACCTCACTATCAGCCAAGATTACCACACCTGTTTGCTTTAGAAATCTGTTCTTTAGCTGCGGCCACAAAATTTGTTCTATTATCGCTGAATATTTCCGCAGGTTTTCCACGACAAGCAATGAATCTGCTGGGGGTCATTATAAACGCATCTTTCGTCAAATCACTGACAGCCTCAAGGTGAATGCATTTATAGTGCAGGCAAACGAATATGCATTTATAACATTTTATAACGCGGCTTCCACGGCCTTTACGATTGTCAATAAAAAAATGTGCCAGCGAAGTCTAAACCAACAAATAGAAAGGGATAACCTGGGTTTACCGGCTGACAAGGCAATTCACTCATTCTAAGGCATTAAGTTTCATCTCGATTACGCCTGCATCGCACGCAGTTATTAACGATGCGCCTCGTCAGATTACGGCCGTTTACTGGCCACACAGTTTCTCTTACCGTCGCAGAGACTATGACACTGCTTTCTACTTTTAACTCTACCTGGATGCGATACTGTCATTCTTGCCTTTTTAGTTCTATGTCTCGTTGTCTGTTTCTTTTTTTTCTTCTTTTATCCTCTTTTTCTCTTCTCTCTTACTCTTAATATTTCTCCTATATATGAAATGATAAATGATATTTATTTTGCAAATAGGTTTAAAAAACACTTTTACACGTCAATTTTTTTTTTTTCGTCAATTTATTCTAGATGAGGCCGGTGTTTCCTATCTGACTACCCTGAGAAGAAACACCGAAACAAACTCAGGGGTCAAAGTCTCTTTTAAAGTCCATACAGTAAATATGTAATGGTCAAATCACATGAGAACCATGCAGATTTGTCTGAGATGGTCTTTTGAAGAAAGAACCATACAGATTTGAGTGGACCTGTCCAATCAGTGTAAGCATTTGTCAGTATTCGAAAAGCTCAACTTAGGACTATTTAGCTCCACGACTTGACGAACAATACCAAAGAAAGGACATTTGGGTAGGCCGCAGAAAATACTCAAATTGCCAGACATACGTTAAAATTACTGAATAGAAAAGAAAAAGTCCTCACATTTACAATAATCTAAGGAAATTAATAGTTTACAAAATATTTAGCAAAGTAAATATTTGTGTCAAAGAAAAAAAAAAAAAATACTTTAAGTACTTAAAATGTATACACGTCAATTTGTAAAATAAAACAAAAATAATCTCCAATGTCAAATTGTAAAAAATTAAATAAAATAAAAAGAAAAGGCACATTTGAAAATAAAAATAATTAAAAAAAAAAAAATACAAAAAGAAGATAAAAATAAAAATATCAACAGTTGTAGTAAGTACTGGAGCAGGTCAATCCCAAGCCTTCTCGTCCTGAATATAGTCCTTTACAGTGTAAAAAGCCTTTTGACAAAGTTTACGTTTTACAAATGATTTGAACTTATTAAGGCTTAGTTGTTGAATATGACTAGGAAGCTTATTATAGAAGTGTATACATTGGCATCTAAATGAGCCCCCTATTTTTTTGAGCCTGGTTGCAGGAACTACAAATTTATGTTTGTTTCTTGTATTAAAATTATGAATATCACTGTATTTTTTAAACATGTCTATATTTTTATGGGCATACAAAATATTCTCGTAAATATACTGTGAAGGCACAGTCATTACATTAATTTCTTTAAATTTATCTCTGAGGGAGTATCTGGGACTTAATTTATAAATTGAACGAATAGCCCTTTTCTGTAAAACGAAAATTGTCTGTATATCGGCGGCATTTCCCCATAATAGAATACCGTACGACATGACGCTATGAAAATAGCTAAAGTAAACTAAACGGGCTGTCTCTAAATCAGTTAAATTTCGAATTTGTCTTACGGCATATGCTGCTGAACTAAGTTTTTTCGACAATTTGTCTATATGTGGGCCCCACTGAAGCTTAGCGTCTAGAGTAATGCCCAAGAACACAGTAGTATCTTCAGGACTCAACTCTTTACCTTTTATTAGCACACTGGTTTCTACTTGCCTCACATGAGGCATGGTAAACTTAATACATTTGGTTTTTTTTTCATTAAGAAGCAGGTTATTTACATTAAACCAGTGTACTATTTTTGAAAGAGCTATATTTATATCGTCAGTAACCTGCTGCTGACGTTTAAGTTTAAACAAAAGTGAAGTATCGTCTGCAAACAACACTATATTATGATTGTCTTCTATGAGGTAAGGTAAGTCGTTTATGTAAATTAGAAACAAAAATGGGCCAAGAATTTAGCCCTGGGGCACACCCATTTTTACAATAGATCCGGGAGATCTTTGTCCGTTTACGTCAACTCTCTGAATCCTTTCACTCAGATATGATGTAAGAAGATCCAGGGAGGAGTTCCTGATCCCGTAATGGTGTAGTTTCCTGATTAATGTTTCATGGGGAACGCAATCGAAGGCCTTGGACATATCGCAAAAGATGCCCAAGGCATCGCATTTATCTTCCCATGCATTATAAATATGTCCTAAAAGTTCAACACCAGCATCGGTTGTCGAACGACCCCTAGTAAAACCGAACTGTTTGGTATGCAACAATTTATGTCTATTAAAAAATCTCTGTAATTGCTGTAGAATGAGCTTTTCAAATATTTTACTAAAGGTAGGTAGTACTGAAATAGGTCTGTAATTTGTGGGGTCCAATGTACTACCGGTTTTGAATAATGGTATTATTTTACTATTTTTCATTAGGTCAGGAAACTCACCGCGATCGATACAATTATTAAAAATAAAAGCTAAAGAAGGAGCTACAATGTTGATTATAGACTTAACAACGTCCACAGAATTACCCCATAAATCTGCAGTCTTTTTTACATTTATAGAGTGAAACGTCTTAATAATATCAACATAAGTCACATGTTCGAAATTAAAATCAGAATCGCAAGCTTTTACATTGTCTTTAAGCAGAGACTCTGCAGCAGCGGGTGATGAGTTCAGAGATTTTGTTGTTGATATGGGGATCTCTGAGAAAAATTCCTCAAAAGCCGCGGCAACCTGTGAGTCTGAAGTGATCACATTGTCATTAATTACAAGTCTATAGTCACTAGATGGTCTTTTAGATCTTCCAGTTTCACTATTTATAACATTCCAAGTGGTTTTAATAATATTATTAATGTTTTTAATTTTGGAACTCAAATTACGCGATTTCGCTACAGAACAAAGTTTTTTAAATAATTTTGAATAATTTCGCACATATAAACTAAATTCAGAAGTATTGACAACAATCCTTTCATCATACAATTCGTAAAGCCGAGTTCTACTTATATGAATACCAGTGGTAGCCCATTCACTGAACGACACGTTACTATTAACCGAAATAGTCTTAGGTATAAAAGTAGAATTAAATTGATTACAGTACATGTTAAAGAAACCTTCATATTGATGATTGAGATCATCATATGTAGACAAGTCTGGTAAATTATTAATGAGTTTAGTTTTAAAAGTTTCTAAACGACTTGTAGTTTTAGGGTTAACAATGATATTCTTTTTAGCCGCTATGTGATTTTTATTCTGAAAAGTAATTAATTGTCCACAATGATCAGAATCTAATAAATTTATTATTTCTTTGTGACTTGGTACAATATCCGTATAAATATTATCTATGCATGTGGCACTAGTAGGAGTTATTCTTGTGGGCTCCAAAAATAGGTTAACAAGATTGTAGGACCGAAACAAACTTATAATTTTACTACATAAACCTGAATTCTCTAATAAATTAACATTAAAATCACCACAAGTGATTATGTACTTGTTTGAATTGCAAATCTTGTGGAATACTTCATCCATTACCTTTTCAAAGGAGTCATACAATCCAGAAGGGGGTTTGTACACACTTAATATAATAAACTGCTCCAATTCAATACAGGCTATTTCAACTGACCGCTCAACAGATAGGCTCACAATATCCTTTCGTTCTTTGAATTTAAGGTTGTTGCTTACTAAAATTAGTGAGCCACCCCGTATGGCATCACATCTACAAAAAGAACTACCAACCTGGTGATTACTAAAATTAAACATCAATTGATGGCTTTTAAGCCAATGTTCAGTTAAGCAAAGAATGTCAATATTATTGCAATTAAGGAATAAGTCTACTTCTAAATCCTTGTTCATAAATCCTTGAATATTTTGATGCACCAAGTTGATACTACTTAACGATTTTAAAACTGTATTGGTGTAGCATACGCACCAAGCCGAAATAGGGGTGGCTTTAATACTACACAGGGAAAATAACGATTTACGTGTAATTACGATGTTCAATAACTCGACATAGGCCACAGCGAATACAATGCACTCACGTACCTTGGACTGCTCCGGCGACCGTTGAGTTTCCACCTTCGATTGTCCACAAGCTAGCTTCAGGGTTTCACGTTTAGAGGGCTGTTCACACGCGAGAATAGGTAAAGATTCGATTTCCCATAGGATTTCGACCGATTTAAAACGATGCGCGCGCGTCTTGCTTTTTGCTCACACGTTCTATGCCTTCGCTCCAAACAAACGAGTACATGTGTGCAATGACAGTTAGTTATACTGCCTCCGGTGTTGCCATCTTGCGAAAAAATTGAACATCGATACATTATGACTTTGATCTTTTGCATTAGAAAAACTTTACGGTAACGGAACATCCCGCCCACCAAAATGCCTATGGTATTTTCTGGTTAACGATGAAAAGGGTTCGTAGGACAAGGATCGATATTTACAGAGTACGATACATATATGCTTAATCAGCGATAAAAAATGTGTTACGATGGAAGTTAGATAGGATAAAGATTTGATACAACAAATATTTGATACGATTTAAGTTAGATACGATAGAGATTTGATACAACAAAGTTTGATACGATATAAGTTAGATACGATAGAGATTAGATACTAGTAATAGAAGATGGTACGATTTAAGTTAGTCCTCGAGTGGGAGAGGGCATAACTTAACCAACGGTCTTTGAATGATATGATTTTTCGAGGTTTTAATTACTGCAACTCGGGCTATCCCATCAGCCCCGGGTAAAAGTTCCACGACTCTGGCGAGTGGCCATTGAAGTGGGGCGCGGTTATCGTCTTTAATAATCACCATTGAACCTGTCTGCAGTGGTTTTGAATCTTTAGTCCATTTGGCGCGTTGCGTTAAAGAGTGGAGATATTCGTGTTTCCATCTAGACCAGAAATTCTGTTGAAATGCCTGTATCAGCTGCCACCGATTAAGCCGATTTACATTAACATTGGATAGATCTTGATCGGGGACGGCTGTTAGAGGTTCTAAAGTGAGGAAATGACCGGGAGTTAGTGCTGATAGATCGTTAGGATCGGAACTGATTGGACAGAGAGGGCGCGAATTCAAAATGGCTTCGATTTGTACGAAGAGTGTCGTGAGTTCTTCGAACGTCAGTACTTGGTTACCTACAGCATGGAGTAAGAGCGATTTTGAGGCGCGTATTTGAGTTTCCCAAACGCCGCCGAAATGGGGAGCCGATGGAGGGTTGAATTTGAAATCAATCCTCTCCGAGTTAGAAGCTTGTTGCATGAGGGATGATAGTTGATTCCGTGCCCCCACAAAATTCGTACCACAATCCGAGTGTATCTCGTTGCAACGACCGCGACGTGCCACGAATCGTCGTAGAGCCGCGATGAATCCATCTGTTGAAAGAGTAGAAACCACCTCGAGGTGAACTGCTTTGGTCGCGAGACATACGAACAAGCATAGGTACGCCTTATCGATTTTAGCGCCGCGATGAGGGCCGAGTTTGATACGGAAAGGTCCGCCAAAATCCACGCCTACGATTGAAAAGGGTTTTACCTGATTGACGCGATACGACGGGAGATCGCTCATGAAAGGTTGTAATGGTTGGGGATTAGTTCGATAGCACTGAATGCATTTAGCAAGGCGACGGCGAATTGTCCGTTTTGCGGAAACGATCCAAAATTGTTGCAGTAGTAGAAAGTGAGTGGTATTTATACCAGGATGCAAATAGCTACGATGAATAAAGTCGATGATTAAAAACGTGAGTGGGTGTTCCGAGGGCAGGAATGCTGGGTGCTTTTGTTCGTATCCTAAACCCGATCGAGAGATCCTGCCGCCCACCCTAAGGATGCCTAGATCATCGATAAACGGGTTCAGTTTCCGGAACGGTTTCGTTAGCGGTTTGTTTGATTTTAGGTTACTGAGTTCCTCAGAGAAAGCACTACTTTGTACGTTTTTAACGATTTGCATCAATGAGTTGTGTCGTTCAACATTATTGAGATACCTGTTACTCACAGCTTTATTCCGATTACGACAATTGTTTATAAAACGATAAATGTAGCCTAATACGTTTGTGATTTTTGATAACGATGAGAAACGGTTAATGAGACTTTCAAAAATGGAAGTTTCGGTTTTGTTAATGTCGGTGGAGTTCAAGACGATTGATTTACGTACTTCGGCGTCTACGATTACCTCATCCTCATGTGATAGTTTAGCTGAACCTATGGGCCAAGATTCACGATCTTCAGCTAGCCAACATGGCCCCGCCCACCATAGCGTATTGTGAATGATTTCACTGGGAAATAGTCCGCGACTGCAAATATCGGCTGGGTTATCGCCTGAAGAAACGTGATGCCAGCATTCAGTGGGTGCAATGTCTTGTATGTGGCTGCTTTCGATATAGTCATTCATGAAGTCTACGTATTGACCTTGCAAAGAAGTGTCACGTGTCAGCCTTCGTTCGGTAGCGTAGAACCTTCGTAAAGCAAGATCGCGCGAGCCTTCGAAAGATGGTTCTGATTCGTTTCTGAAAGGAATGCGGACTACGTATCGTCCCGATTGGTCGCGATAGTGATCGGTAATAAACTTTTGCTCGCATAGCAATTCGTCTGGAGTCAACTTCGAAGAATTCGGGAGAGAATCCAGTTCCCAGAAGCGTTGAACTAAAGAGTTTAACTCGTTGTCGATGTCGGGCAACGTATGCAACAAAGTACTAGCCGAGAGACAAGTTTTGCCTAAGAGAAGCCAACCGAATGTTGAATTAAACGCGGTAGGTTGATTGGCACCTCCTTTAATATGTTGATTGAGTACAGAGTCGGCGAAGACATCTGCAGCGAATAATAGATCGATCGGACCTGGAATGTCGAAGCCAGGGTCCGCCAACGGTAGCGACTTAATATGTGACCATCCCGATGTGTTTAATCGCGCAATGGGTTGATCGCCACATATTTTAGCTATGACGTGCATGTCGAGTTTGAATAAAATCTGCTTATTTGTACCCACGGAACAAGTGACGTCACCGATAATCGGCGCGGCAGCTTCTCCCAGTCCGCTAACGTTCGCGGTCGTTGTGGTAGGTTTAAGATTCAAACGCTTTACTGCGGAAGCCGTTATAAAACTGCTTTGACTTCCAGTGTCGAACAAAGCGCGAAACGATTGCATATTGCCTGAAGCGTCCTGAATGTGCACGATCGCAGTAGCCAGCAACACGGTAACGTTCAATTGAGACCTTGAAATCAACGACGATTCGATTTGATTTGATACGTTATTAGTAGAATTATCGCGATGAAGTAAGGTATGATGTTTACGTTTGCATGTGCGGCACGAAAAAATTGAATTGCAATTTTTCAGTTGATGTGATGGCTTCAAACAATTAAAACACCAATTTTTATTTTTAGCGATTGTCATTCGCTCATCAATCGATTTTTTAAGAAAATCTTGACACGATGTAATCGTATGTGATTCGTTACAATAGTGACATTTATTCGAGTGGGAACTGATTTTAGTATCACTGGTACTGCCAGTGGGAGCTTGATCATCGTTTGCAGCTACCAGTGCGTGTGGAGTGTTGCGCTTCGCCTGTGGCTGAGGATTGTTGAGTGAGTGCTTGGGTGCAGGATTAGTCGCCTTGGATGATTCGGAAAAGTGTGTGTCACGTAATAACGCTTCGCATTTAGACCTTAGAAAACATTTGAGTTGTTCGTAAGACGGTAACTCGACATTTGAATGGCTTTCCTCAAAGCCGCGGCGTAAATCTTTGTTAAGTTTCGATAAAACGTGATAAACTAAAACAAAATCCCAGTGTGCGATTGGCAAATCGATCGTTTTTAATATACTCAAATTCTCTTCGAAAAGGTCAAGGGATTTTTGAAATTCGCGCGCATTATTGCTTTGAAAGTCAATGTTTAAAATATCCCGCCAACATATGAAAGCTAGGGTGCGTTTACTCTTGTAGCGAGCAACGAGCGCTTGGTATGCGTCGTGATAATATTCGTGTGTCATAGGAAACGCTTTGACTACGGATAACGCATCGCCGCTAAGAGAAGATATCAAATAATGAAACTTCTCCGTATCGGTAAGAAGAGTGGAGTTGTGTATTAACGCGTTAAAGGTATCAAAATACTCTGGCCATAATTTAATATTTCCAGCGAAAGTAGGTAGTACGATTTTCGGTAGCCGAATATGATTTGATGATGAGACATTGTGCGATTTAATCGATTCATTATTTACTAAACTACGGTGAATTGATAACACTTGATAGTACATGTCATCAAAATCCTCCTGTATTTGATCATCTTCACTGTTTGGATCGGTGATGAGTTCCAAAATCGTGAAATGCGCATCTTCAAAACTCGATGCAATTTGCTTTAAGTCTTGATGATACGATAAAAACAAGTCGCGCTGAGAAGTATCACTTGAAGCTGAAGCGCCTATCTCTAATGCCTTAGCTAAGCGTTTATACGCAATAGTTCGCTTTCTACGCAAGGACGGCAAATCCTGAACCGTGAATTCTTCATCCACAGATCTAGACTTGGATTTCTTTAGCATGGCTCTTTTGCGAGTAGAATGTTTACCTATAAGCGACATTCTCCCTTATTCGTTGAAGTCTTGTAATATACACTCGAGAGCAAAAAAATCGCACATCATAACTCTTTTTGTTAAGGAAGTTTTTGTCATGAATGTGAATAGTTATTGAAAACATGTTGTACACTAATTGAAAGCCTATTTAATTACCTTTCTAATGATATGAAATACAGTATAAAAAAATATCCTTGAAAGGGTTTAGAGCACAAAATCCAAGAAATGGGAAAAATTACCAAATTTCACGTAAGAAAGAATGAGAGTCAAACTTAAAATTCTTGGTCATCTTGTTTGTCAATAAAGTGTATTCCCTCCCTTAGCCTTATTTACAGCTGTTACTCGATTTTTCAACAGCCGTATTAATTTTACCATTAAATGTTAGGGTGTAACGTCCCACTTCTCGTCAACGACAAATTGAAGCTCATGGAGGCGTCGAGAGCCAGGCTTTTTGCACTAAGTCTTCTTTCAAGGTCATTCCAGATATGCTTAATTGGATTAAGACCAGAACTACGAGCTGGTCTCTCTATCGCAATAATTCCAACGTCTTACATGTAGTCGCAAACTGTTCTAGCGACGTGCGATCTTGTGTTGTTCTGCATTAAGGAAAAAAAATCTACCATAAGCCACACAAGTGGCTTCACATATTCTTCGAGGACTTTTTTGATGTATCATAAAGCCGTCAATCCTCTCGATATCAGGCCAGTAATAGCCCAGTGATGAATACAATGTCAGTTTTAGTGTCCAACATTATATCATCTCAATTCGCCTTCAAAACCCACTTCTTCGCTTATGCACCATTGTTAAAATTGCCCTGAAGACCTTCTGCAGACCCTACAGCATCCATAATGGTCATCTAAGTCATTCTGCACTTATCAGAAAACACAACAGCATGCCATTAGGCATACATCCAATTTAAGTGTTTCGTGGCAAATTATTGCCGGACTTGTCGGTGAGCTGTGGTCAATTTGGTACCATTTGCTGAGTGATGTGCAGTCAGGCCTGCTTCACCCAGTCTTCAATTAATCGTCCACTGACTTATACTGACATTGCAAACTTCTTGAAGCTTTTGTGTCAGTTCAATCGTGTTCAGTAGCCGATTTCTCAGAGTACTTGTTATAGAAAAGCGATAATCACGCCCTGATCCTATGGGCCACCGGCCATATCCTGGTCGCCGAATATACCCACGGGTCACTTAAAACCTCTGGTATACCAGACGAACAGGAAAGCAGCTAAAATTTAGCTGTCGAGCGACTTCATTTTGATTATGGCCTGCTTTGGGCAAAGCAATAACTTGAACGGCTTCTACGGGCGTGGTATCCATATTTTTCCAGTAAATCTGTCTGTTTCTAATAGAGACGTTATCACGTTAACGGAAACTGATTAAAACTCCAAAACAGCACCCTTTTTGTAGCTACAGGTAAAGGTGTAAGTAGTGAAATGCAAATGGGTGAATTTGGGGAATTGGGTATACCGCTGGTTTTTGTGAGTTACTTTAAGGTCAATGATCTTAATTTTGTGTTTTTATAAAGCTAACTATATATTCTTCAATTTTGCTCAATAATTTGTACTCAATATCTTTAGATTTAAGAAAAAAACAGTATTAAACGAAATTACAAGCCATGTGCGATTTTTTTGCTCTCAAGTGTATAATATATTAGGATAGTTACGAGTTCCAAGTTCAAAACGTAAACAAGGATAAATTGATAACACAAAGAAAGTTAAGACTTATAACTTTGATACGACCGAATAGAAAGAATATAATATGCACGGAATTTACGATCTTATTCCAAGCGAAAAGAGTCGTACACCCCGCTACGTAACTTGAATAAAATGTTTACAACGAATGTATGAACGATTTATAATTCCTATTGACAATAATTTGCGCGGTAAACTATACAGTAAATCGATGGGTAATTCCAGAATGTGCGCCCGCTCGGGCGTTGTGTCACGGGTCTACCCGAAAATCAAAAAAAAAAAAAAAAAAGTTTCGTATTTGGAATGTTTGCAACTTTTTAAATATGATTGGTGATTTAAATAATAGAAGTATTGCGAGCCGATCAAACTGGTGATTGTTAAAGATCTTGCAATAACTCCCGATTAGTGTGAGATGAATATTCGAATTAAAAACCCTGTTCAATGATGATTACTCATGGACGCCATTGCGACGCGTAGGTATGATCGGTCCGATAATTGTAGGATTACAAAATGATGCGATAACTTAGAATGCGGGAGAATGATAATAACGATAGATTTATGTATTCTAAATTAAATCACAAAGGTTTTGACCAGAAATACCATAAGCAAAATGCGATGGACTTGAGTTAAGATGGAAAGTCCCTGGTTTCGGCACCAACAAGTTGTAGCATACGCACCAAGCCGAAATAGGGGTGGCTTTAATACTACACAGGGAAAATAACGATTTACGTGTAATTACGATGTTCAATAACTCGACATAGGCCACAGCGAATACAATGCACTCACGTACCTTGGACTGCTCCGGCGACCGTTGAGTTTCCACCTTCGATTGTCCACAAGCTAGCTTCAGGGTTTCACGTTTAGAGGGCTGTTCACACGCGAGAATAGGTAAAGATTCGATTTCCCATAGGATTTCGACCGATTTAAAACGATGCGCGCGCGTCTTGCTTTTTGCTCACACGTTCTATGCCTTCGCTCCAAACAAACGAGTACATGTGTGCAATGACAGTTAGTTATACTGCCTCCGGTGTTGCCATCTTGCGAAAAAATTGAACATCGATACATTATGACTTTGATCTTTTGCATTAGAAAAACTTTACGGTAACGGAACAATTGGAAATATTTTTGTTTGTAAGTACATTCATGCTAGAGATTGACTCTGTTGTCTTAAATTCTAATTTAAATTAATATTTGATGCCAAGTTATTGGCAAAATCAATTATCATACTATTGCGTTGCTCAATAGGAGCAATTTGTTTAGCCAAGTTCTTGGCTGTAATAGAAAAATAATATGATAGCGACAAAGCTATCTTTCTCCTACAAAACTTTGAAAGATAGTAAATATCTACAAAATTTCTATCTCTAGTCAAATGTAGGAAATGTAAAATGAAGGAACGAATACACTCAGGCAGATGGGCGTGATTCACGTTAGACGCTTGCGGGAGGCCTACGTCATCGAGGTGGACCGTGGCGATGGTGGTGTGGCGATCTGATCACGTTCGCGTCGCTCGCGCTTCAAGTCTGAGAGATCTGTACCTTTACCATGAATTACTATTGAAATCGAGTAGTTTTCTGTTAAACTCCCAAACCAAAAAACCCATTCGTACAAAGCGTTTTGGAAACACATTCATTATATGTACAGCTAAGGAGTGAAATTCCCTGCCAGAGTCTGTGTTTCCTGATAGCTACAACCTTGGGTGTTTTTAGTCAAGAGTGAATAGGTTACTTCTAGGCAAGCGTGCTCCATCATCGGCCACAATATCATCACTTACCATCAGGTGAGATAGTGGTCAAACAAGAGCCTATCATCAATAATAAAAAAAAACTCGTTCCATGAGTCACACGGACTCGCTAACGACAACTCGATTTTTCATTATACTATTAATAAATATAAAATTCAAAAAATGGAGAGCTAAGCCAGGAATACGCTATACTAACTTCAATGTGCGTTAAATAACAGTGAGCATATTGAAAAGTGGTATTTCTATTATGAAAAGCAGGTATAAATTAAGTTTTGGGACTCGAGGTGGCGCTGCGCAAATCCGAGGCCATGTGTTTTCACGGTCGCGGCCGTCGAAACGCGCCACCGTCGGGTTCCCAACTAACGGTAGGAGGAGTTCGCATCGGCGTCGGGACATCGATGAGGTACCTGGGACTCATCCTCGACAGCCGATGGAATTTCGAGGAGCATTTCCGACGTCTGGCTCCCAAACTCAACCGGACTGGGGCCGCTCTCAAGCGGCTCCTGCCCAACCTTGGGGGTCCAGACGCCTCCTGCCGGAGGCTCTACGCGGGGATCGTTCGGTCCATGGCCCTCTACGGGGCGCTGGTGTGGGCGCCGTCGCTGCAAAAGCGACCGGCGGCCATTCTGAACGCCTGCCAAAGGGTTATGGCAATTCGGATGGTGCGGGGATACCGCACGATTTCCCGCGAAGCGGCGAGCCTTCTGGCTGGCCTACCACCGTGGGATCTGGAGGCAACAGTCCTTGCACGACATGCGCGTGGAGATGCAACGCCGGGGTGAAAGTCCTCTGCCGCGACAGGTCGCGGCATGGCGGACAGAGCTCCGGCGGGATCTCATGGTGGAATGGCGTCAGCGACTATCGCAACCCCGTCATGGGCACGCCACAATTATGGCGATAAGTCCCCTCTTTGAGGCGTGGCTGGAAAGACCTCACGTCGTCCTTACCTTCCGCATGACACAGGTCCTCAACGGAAATGGCAAGTTCGGGAGGTTCCTGTTCCGAATCAAAGCGGAAGTGACGCCCGGGTGTCGCCACTGTGCGGAACGCCTGGAGGACACGGTGGAGCATACAATCGCGGTGTGCCCTGCTTGGGCGGAGCATCGCCGTGCCCTCGTGGGGGTGATCGGCGGCGGAGACCTCTCGCGCCGGGCCTTGGTCGAGGCCATGGTCCGGAGCGAGGAGGAGTGGCAGGCGGTCGCCGACTTCTGCGAAGCAGTAATGCTCGCTAAGGAGGAGGCCGACCGCATCAGGCAACGGCGCTCTCGCTGCCGCCGGGATTCCGATCCCGATTTCCAGCCACCGTAGGCGCGGGCTTGCGGACAGTGAGCAATGGGTAGCTCGCTGTCCGGCCGTCTAGTAGCTGTCCGGACCAAGCCCAAGTCGTCGACGGCGCGCGCTGTTCCCGCGCGCCTCAAGGAATTGTCAGCAACAGCAGGGGCCCAGCCGGGTCGAAGCCTACTGGGGCCAGGGTTATCCGAAAGGGCGCTCGAGCCCCGGTATGAAGGCTTGAAGGAACGGGATGGGTTTTTTAGTCAGTAAGAGTCTGACACTATCTCCCGCTTCGCCCAAGAGCGGGGGTTGTCATAAGATGATTTTTCCCATAGAAAAAAAAAAAAGGTATAAATTAAGTTTACAGCACGATGTTCCTGATTAATTTAGCAGTGCTGTGGACCGAAGGTATGAATGGTAATTTGTGGACGCCGAGGCCTCCCTTAGGGATGGGAAGAGTAACTTGAGCCCAAGCTCGATCGTCCAAGGTCATATTTTAAATTAAAGTAAGGGTATGCCGGATAATTTGGTATATTTTTTCCAAAAAGTGAGGGTGCTTCCATAAGTGGGAAGCACGAAAGAAATAAATTAATTTAGGACCGAAACAACAATAACGAATTAGGGTAATGGCCGAATGCTTGTTAATTTCGGGCAACCTTTCCGAAACATCATTGAAATTTTTAATTTTTTCCTCGACAAAACTGGCAAAGGAATCCCCAAAGGAGGACCCAAGGAGGCGAAGTGAACTATGTCGATAATTTTGATTGCAGTGGCTATTGCACTGAATTTCGAATAAGTCAGATTTTTGTCAGTACTTTCAGATAGGAATAATTAATAATTAATTACAAATTATTTTTTAATTAATTATTAATTAATTTCACTTAGAAAAGTTGAATTCTAGTCCAATAGAAGGAAGTTGGTTTTTTAAGAATTGTAGATCGTTGAAAACGGTGTCTACATCGCCTCCTAAGGTTCCGTCATCGAGGTACCACACATTAAATGTGGCATTTAGTTTTCGAATGATTGGGTGTATAGCTAAACTAAAGATCACTGGCCCGAGGGGGTCACCTTGTTGACAGCCAACAGCGGATTCCAAAACGTTGTCCCGAAACAGCAAGTTCGATGGTTGTCTATAACACCCGCCAGAGAAAACTAAAAATTTGAGGTATTTCTTAGTATTATTCAAATGTTGCTTTTTGTGTAGATTTCAAATCTGTATAAACTCTTTCCACAAAAATGCTAGGAAGCATCGTTATTGAGCCTTTATTCTTTGATGAAATTATTTTCACTATACGTTCAAGTGCCTTTCGTATAGTGTACAGTAGCTTGGACATTTCTTTTGAGGCGTCGTTCGTCTTCATAATCATCTGTACCGTACCATATATTTCACGTTAAATAAGTTTTACCAGACATATTTATACAAAAATAAATGAAATATGGTTTTACTCTACACTCTTCACAACACTTTCACTCTTCAATATCCTAGTGAGTTACTTTACTACTGTAGTAACGGTTTGTTTCGATAGCGCCTGTCTTTGTTACTCATGGTACCGATTTTCTATGGGAAATTACTAAAAACTTTAGTCGCTAGCGAGTTCCTATTTGATAAGTTTTGTACTTGATGACTCTTACTAGCTGTTTTGGTTCTGCAAGTGACCGCTAGAGGCGTTGCCAAATTTAGATGTTTGCTTCCAAAATGGCCCCCTAGGAAAATTGGGCCTTTAAAATATATATTTTTTTAATACTTAAAATGAGGGGTCTTAATAACTTCAACGAGTAACATGCCGCTCGTGTGTTTGAGCTCTAAGACCGACAACATCGCGATTGTATCGCTGTACAAACTCCCCGTGACCGCCCTGCCTTAGAAACAACAAACAGTTACAATGTGTGTTCATTTTATGATTCCATAAAAACGTTAGTATTTTATTATTAAAACGGGAATGTGCACTTGTTTTCTGTTGTTTGGAATATTTGGTAGTTATTTTTGCGTTAGTTTCAAGCTCTGTTTTGACCATGTTTTCTCTACGGACTTGAAAATTTCCTTTCTACTCCCTCCAAAACATTTGGGTTTGCGGACAGCTAGCAATGGGTAGCCGGCCGTCCGGCAGCTGTCCGGACCGAGCCCAAGCTGTTGACGGCACGTACTGTTCCACTTGCGCCTCAAGGAGATGTCAGCAAAACTGCAGGAGCGCAGGGGCCATGGGTTCGCTTCTGAGAAGAAAACCCGGGGCCGTGGAATGCAAGGCAGAGAAGGAACATAGGAGTGGGTTTTAGTCAGTAAAAGTCTGACACGCTCTCCCGCTCTAGTTTTTTTTTTTTTATGGTGGGAAAAAATCATGCATTGACATCCCCCGCCCTTGGGCGGAGCGGGAGATAGTGTCAGACTCTTACTGACTAAAAGACCCACCCCGTTCCTTCTAGCCTTCATACCGGGGCTCGAGCGCCCTTTCGGATAACCCTGGCCCCAGTAGGCTTCGACCCGGCTGGGTCCCTGCTGTTGCTGACAACTCCTTGAGGCGCGCGGGAACATTGCGCGCCGTCGACGACTTGGGCTTGGTCCGGACAGTTACCGGACGGCCGGACAGTGAGCTACCCATTGCTCACTGTCCGCAAGCCCGCGTCTACGTTGGCCGGAAATCGGGATCAGAATCCCGGCGACGGCGGCGGCGATAACGCCGTTGCCTGATGCGTTCGGCCTCCTCCTTTGCGAGCATTACTGCTTCGCAGAAGTCGGCGACCGCCTGCCACTCCTCCTCGCTCCGGATCATGGCCTCAACCTAGGCCCGGCGCGAGAGGTCTCCGCCGCCGATCGCCCCCACGAGGGCACGGCGATGCTCCGCCCAAGCAGGGCATACCTCGACAGTGTGCTCCACCGTGTCCTCCGGGCATTCCGCACAGTGGCGACACCCGGGCGTCACTTCCGCATGAATCGAGTGCAGGAAACTCCCGAACGAACCATGTCCGGTGAGTACCTGCGTCATGCGGAAGGTAAGGACGCCGTGTCCCGCTCTGGTTTCCCGCTCTGGTTTGGAGCGGGAAAAGTCATTGGATGATTTCCAACCTAAAAAAAAGCCCAATACATTAACTCTTTGCTCACAGTTGTAGTCTTATAGAGCAACTAAAAACAGAATTACTACCTAACTAGCCTTCACGCTAGATATGGAATATCAGCCTGGTGATTTTTGTCCATACGTGGGTTATTAATTTATTATTGTATTCTAGATGGCGAACATATAATATGATTTTTGACTCTGAATTCAACAGTGCACGAACAACAACACAAACAACAAGTTATTTCACTGGAATGCACTGTTTAACTTTACCTTGATTCCATGACGTCCTTAGACAATAAGTTTCAAGGATAACATACGCACTTCGTGGGTTCAATTATCCGCTTCGAATACCAACCACTTGAAGACAGATTACCTACTCTACATATATTTAAGCACTTGAAAACTATTTTAATATTTCAAAATCGGTTCGCATTTAACACTGCTATGAATCTTGTTAATGTAAACATACGTTCCGAATTCTGAATACGATTCGCACTAACTTGCAACTAAAATTAAATGTTAACGTAGTCGCTCGCAGCTTTTTGTTTTTCTACTTTATTAATGTAAATTCTTCTCATAACTTCTTTTAACCTCAGCATTCTGCCTGTCTCTGCTACTCATCATTTTCCCAATTGCTCCCCTTCTCTTTTAGATCTTATGATTGTTTCTAATACTAGTAACGTATCTATCCGCGGCCAGCTCACCGCCTGTTTTTCGTACTACGACTTAATCTTTTTGTCATATAAGATCCGTCCTCCTAAGCGCAAGCCGCATTATATTTTCCTTCGGAACTACAAGGGCATAGATCTGGAGGCATTAATGCGTGATGCTGCAGGCATTGACTGGACTGATGTTTTCCATAGTTCATCTGTCGACGATATGGTAAATATTTTATACAATAAAATACTAAGTCTTTATGATCAACACGCCCCGATACGTCGAGTTAGAGTTCGATATGTCCCTGCTCCCTGGCTCACTCCCGCCATTAAGGATTCGATGGCAATTAGAGACCGAGCCAAAAGGAGGTTGAAGCGCTGTCCTTCCGAGCGCAACCAGAGCTTATTTAAGGAGCTGCGTAATCGCTGCAGTCGTATGTGTAGGGATGCAAAGAGACGCTACTTCCATAATTCTCTTGACAACCGGAACTCTTCCGAAGTCTGGAAGTTTTTGAAAACTGTCGGCATTGGTAAGTCCCCTAACGTTTCCAGCAAAGATATTGACGTGTGTGCTCTTAACCAACATTACTCACTTCCCCCTGTAACTTTAGATCCACACGTCAAATCAGCTACTCTTAATAAGTTGTCTGGTCTGCCATTGCCGCAGTGTTCTTTCTTTTGAATTTAGTTCTGTGAGTGAAAATGATGTCAAAAAATCCATTCTTGCTATCTCCTCTTTCGCAGTTGGCAATGATGGCATTTGCTCAAGAATGATTTCCCCTATCCTCCCCGCAATACTTCCCGTCTTAACCCACATTTTTAACTTCTCCTTATTTTCTTGCGCTGTTCCCGATGCCTGGAAACAAGCCCATATCATTCCGTTACCCAAAATCCCTAACCCGGTCTCGCTGACTGATTTCAGGCCAATTTCTATCCTTCCGTATCTCTCTAAAGTTCTTGAGCACATTGTCCATCAGCTCTTTCTCTCTAGTAATGATCTTCTTAGCCCTTTCCAATCCGGTTTTCGGCCTGGTCACAGCACTGTCACTGCTCTTTTAAAGGTTACTGATGACATCCGCTTGGCCATGGACCACAAATCTCTTACGTTACTTGTTCTTCTTGATTTCAGCAGTGCCTTCAACTCTGTTGACTTCGATATCCTTCTTGGGATACTAAAATCTCTTAATTTCTCCTCTTCCACTGTTAATTGGTTCCATTCCTATCTTAATGGCCGCTCGCAGCGGGTACGCCTTGATGAGTCTTCATCGGATTGGTGCTATCTTGCTGCGGGTGTGCCTCAGGGTGGCGTTCTCTCACCTCTCCTTTTTTCTATTTTTATCAACTCTGTCACTAGAGTCATTTCCTCTTACTTCCATCTCTATGCAGACGACCTGCAGCTGTACCATCACTTTCGTGTGGAAGATGCTGAAGCCGCTGTGTCCGCTGTGAACAGTGACCTGAAGCTGATAGGGGAGTGGTCGCAGTCCTTTGGTTTGCAAATTAACCCCAAGAAATCCCAGGCTTTAGTTATTGGTGGCAGATATATGCGGAAAGAGCTGGACATTACATTGCTGTCTCCACTCTGGTTAAATGGAGTTCAGATAGACTATGTTAAGACGGCTAAAAACCTTGGGGTGATCATGAACTCGAATTTATCGTGGACTGCCCATGTCGCTGAAGTCAGTCGCAAAGTGCACTACACGTTTCACTCCTTAAAATGCCTTCAGAGTTTTTTGCCCTTGAAGACCAAAATTTCTCTTGCCCAAACGCTGATTCAACCCATCATTGACTACGCTGATGCCTGTTATTTGGATGCCACCGAGGAGCTTTTAAATAAACTTGAGCGTTTGCAAAATATCTGTATTCGTTTTGTTTTCAACCTTAAAAAGTATGATCATGTCTCAGGCTTTCGCATGGTACTCAAGTGGCTCCCTATTCGACTTCGCAGGAACACTCGGATATTATGTCTGCTATTTAACATCCTTTTCAACCCTAAAACTCCCTCTTACCTGCGGGAACGTTTCTCCTACTCCCGTCCTTCTGATGCACCTTGCAGGTCGCATCTTAAGAATCTCCTTAAATCCCCTCCCCACTCCACCGACTTCTATTCTTATTCCTTCACTTCGCACGCAGTACGGTTGTGGAATTCACTTCCGCCTGACATCAGGGGCTGCCAAACTCTTGCAGTTTTTAAAAGAAGAGTGAAAGAGCACTATCTTTCTATTTCGTCATAATTGCATATTTAAACTAGTATGTATTATTTTATTTTAGGTATTATTTAGTATGTATTTGTGTGATATTTATTTTATTATGTGTATGTTTATAATTATAGCAGTATATATATTATATCTTTAATTTTTTTTTTTATATTATTTCATTGTTAACTATAACTATTTTGTGTGTACTAATTTTCCTTTTACTTTTACACACGGTGTCTACTTCTCTTTTTTCTTCAACTTTCCTGTCGCAGGTATGCTGGAAGAGATTTCATTAGAAATAAGCATCACCTTTGTACTATTTTTTCTGTTTCCTTCTTCTTTTCTTGTATTTCTGTGTGTGTACATAAATAGTTAAATAAATAAATAAATATAGCAACTAAAAACAGAATTACTACCTAACTAGCCTTCACGCTAGATATGGAATATGCCTTCACGCTAGATGTAGCAACTAAAAACAGAATTACTACCTAACTAGCCTTCACGCTAGATATAGCAACTAAAAACAGAATTACTACCTAACTAGCCTTCACGCTAGATATGGAATATGCCTTCACGCTAGATATAGCAATTAAAAACAGAATTACTACCTAAATAGCCTTCACGCTAGATATGGAATATGCCTTCACGCTAGAAATAGCAACTAAAAACAGAATTACTACCTAACTAGCCTTCACGTTAGATATGGAATATGCCTTCACGCTAGATATAGCAACTAAAAACAGAATTACTACCTAACTAGCCTTCACGCTAGATATGAGTACCTCCGGCATAGAAAACGCACAAGTATTTGGAAACTAACTCGTGTACAGTATTCAATTGTAAATGAAATGATAGAAAAGATTTTCGTTTTAAAAATACACTGCAAAATGTTTGTTTGTTGTCATAAGTAAGAAGTCATTAACCCCCGACGAAAAAGAGGAGTGTTATAAGTTTGAGGTGTCTATGTGTCTGTGTGTGGCATGGTAGCGCCGATTTGGTGCAATTTTTTATTTGAAAGCCGACTTTATCGAGATGGTTCTTAGATACAATTTAGTTCGTTTGTTAGGTGCAGTATAGATCTTAAACACATAATAAGTGTTTACTTTATATTCAAACGTATATGCAACTTAATATTAGAAATATTCATGAGCCATGAACATGCTCGAGCCATTGAGCTGGTGTGATGATGGAGCTCGATGGTAAGTAACCCTGGATTGCCTATTAGTAAATCCATCTAGTTTTGGCTCATTTAAATTCGTCTTAACCTGGTTCTATACATTTCTCATGATGACGAAGACTTGATGGTAGAACTGGGATGTGGCTGATAGAACCCTGGAATGCCTGCTAGTAAATCCACCGAGTTTGAGCTTTGTGACATAAAAACGTCCTCTTTTTCTATATTCGACCGACACATTGTAATCAATATTTTACTCCACTTTTAAAGACAAAAAAAAAAAATATCACTAGTAGTCCAATAATGTCCAATATTGTTGCTCAGTAAATTAAGTCACGCGACTGAACTCGGCACCCGTCTCAGATGGCAGGATCGCCATGTAAGGTTGTCGGTTCGGGAAGATGAGTAAAACAAGTGCCTTCATTGGAATCTCGTATATTACTGAGCGTAGAGAGTACGTACAATGGTTAATATGATTGATTCTTAATATTAGAATACAGATGAACACGCCTTTATAAGACTTAACACTACAGGGCTCATTAGATTCGTCTTAACCAGTTCTATGCATTTCTCATTATGACGAGGACCTGATGATAGAACTGGAAGGTAGTTGATGAAACCCTGGAATGCTTACCAGTAAACCCATCGAGATTGGGCTCTTTAGATTCGTCTTAACCAGTTCTGTACATTTCTCATTATGACGAGGACCTGATGATAGAACTGGAAGGTAGTTGATGAAACTCTGGAATGCTTTCCAGTAAACCCATCGAGATTGGGCTCATTATATTCGTCATAACCAGTTCGATACATTTCCCATGATGAAGAGGGCCTGATGCTACAACTGAGAGGTGGCTGATGGAATCCTGAAATGCTTACTAGTAAAACTATCGAGTATGGGCTTATTAGCTTCATCTTAACCAGTTCCATACCTACATTTTTCATGATGACGAGGACCTGGGAGCCGACCATAAGACCTTTAAGCAGTACTGTTTTAATATTACTTAGGCTTTTCGTACCATGACGCCTTCAAAACAACCTTATTACAATATTAAAACAAGATTGTTTTCTTAGCAATTTTGTGACTTCACTCTTAAAAAGTTCATTCTTTTCGTACTCTGAAGGGATTTTCGACCGGTAGCAGTATTGTTTTTACGTCAAATTAGCAGGAGTAAAAAAAGTTGCTCGGACGCAGCGGATTTATTATTGTTTACCAAATAAATACCATTTAAAGTGTTTTAAAGTATTTAAAACTTATTACGATGCCTAAACGAGCCCAGATATTTTTTAATCTGGTGATTTTTGTCCAAACGTGAGTTATTAATTTATTATTGTAGGTATTCTAGATGGCGAACATATAATATGATTTTTGACTCTGAATTCAACAGTGCACGAATAACAACACAAACAACAAGTTATTTCACTGGAATGCACTGTTTAACTTTACCTTGATTCCATGACGTCGACAATAAGTTTCAAGGATAACATACGCACTTCGTGGGTTCAATTATCCGCTTCGAACACCAACCACTTGAACACAGATTACCTACTCTACATATATTTAAGCACTTGAAAACTATTTTAATATTTGAAAATCGACTCGCACCCAACAAATCAACACTGCTATGAATCTTGTTAATGTAAACATACGTTCCGAATTCTGAATACGATTCACACTAACTTGCAACTAAAATTAAATGTTAACGTAGTCGCTCGCAGCTTTTTGTTTTTCCACTTTATTAATGTAAATTCTTAAAAGTTATTACGTCCTTTTTATGAAAGTTACTTAGATCGTTTTAAAAATATATTTTAAAAAGACATTTTTTGAGTTCAATGTATTCTATTGGTTCACAATGAATTAGCGATTCAAACAAACATGTGAAAGAGACAACGCTATACAGATCTATATAGCGCGTATCTCTTTTCTGTTTAGCAGAGAATAGACAAAATCTTTAAAATCGTTCCTTCTTTCCCAGCCCTTAGCAGGAATACAATCATACTGAGCGATTAAGTTCATGCTAGTTCATGGTACGAAATGAAGTAATATTACTTTATGATGGAAACAAAACTTTCCTGCAATAAGATTGTTTTAAAAATGTTTATGGTTCGACCCCTAATGCTAGAACTGAGAGATGGCTGATGAAGCCCTGGAAAGCGTACTAGAAAACCCATCGCGTTCAGGCTCGTTATTATAGATTCGTCTTAACCAGTTCTTTTACATTTTATAAATATCATAATATCTGTAAAATGTAAAAGAACTGGTTAGAAAAGAACCGGAACTCGGGGTTATTTTGTTTTTTATTTTTTCTATTATATTTTAGCATTTCAATAAAATTCAACAACACACGAAGTGTTTTATGTATTTGCTCTGATGTATTAGTCAGTAATCTACAACATACTAATGTGCAGTTTCATGAATTCATCTTATGTAAGAAACTACTATCACTTTTTTTTATTAGCGATTTGGAATTTTTTTGGCCCAGTTTATATCAGCCATACCTATGTCACGGGGTCTAGTGGTCCTGGGTTTGATCCTCCACACGGGTAGTGGTAATGAATTTCTATTTGGAATTTGCAGTAGCAACCAGCGTCTTTTGTGCAATAAGGGCGAACCCTTATGACAAAGAACTACACCTAACTGCATAATGCTTCGTAGAACCAAGTGACATATTATTCAAATACTGCCTTAGTAAAAATCAGAAACATCTTTCAACTTCTACTAACACGATGCCACGCTTCAAACCCCATCCAGTACCAGAAACTTATCGGAAATATAGTACAGACAAGCGCTCCAGAGAAATAAAGAAGCTAAACAAAGGTCATAACTTTAACATGGCAATTACTGACGGAAACAAAAACTTGGAACTTGTCTTTAAAGCGCCCACTGTGGGCAGTTTTACGGATTTCATTCAAGAAACCGTTGACGTAATTAACATTTACGAAGACACCGCATTCAAAAAGTTTTTCTTAATTCTAGACACAGAAATTAGAAACTATCACTACAAAGGATGCAAAGTATCTGAACTGATGGAAAATCGTGACACAAAGAGTTTTCTAACGCGGGCATTAAAAAAGATCAGAGGGAAACCTGTTGATTTTACAAAAGCGAATATTAATGCAATGGCGGACATGTTGAGAGATGAATCATATGACAGTAGCGTAAAAGAATTACTGGATTCTTTATATACTAATTCTAAAAAGAAGTTTCACAAAGTTTTAAGTAACCTAAACCATTACAGGAAGACGAAACCTACGACTCACAATGACTTAGTGCAGGTCATACGAGATGGCGTCCGAACTATTTTATTCAGTCATTACACTGAACTTGACACACATACGAGAAGAGAATTAAATGAAAGAATAGAAAGGTTTTGGGAAAAAAATAAAAGTAGTCCCGCTCTCGACGCTGAATTAAACGATATTGATGCAGATCCAATTCGAGGACCAGTTAAACAAAATTTTGACATCTCTCAAAATGTAATGAATGAATACAGGTTAAACTTTAAAAAAGATTCACAAACTAATTTTAAAAACAAGAGTGAAAGAATTATTAGTAAAAAAGACTTATGACGAACGCTTACGAAATAAAAATATCGAAGAAGAAACGTTTCGAATCTGGGGAACAAACAACAGATTACAGTGAAGAACTGTCATCACGACAGTTGTTTGACAGCAGCTCAAACTCCATCAAACTCTCTAACACACAGCGATATCAACACACAGCGATATGTGACTCTGTACACAAAAAAAATATCTCACAAAGCAAGAACTACAGATAAAACTGAAACCACAGGATGACATAAATCTTAGAGGCAACCAGCGACCACACCGAGATACAATTTTAAAAATGTATTGTCAAACAAGACAAACGCAGTTGAAATACTGAGAATGAATTATGATATGGATGATACAAAACAAGTTAATACTCCTGATTTGCACCACGACACAGAGAGTGGCCTGATGCTAGAAACAAAACACAAACCGAAGGCAAGACCATTCTTCGACCTGCTACGGGGGCAAATTAAACCAGACCAGACCAGGTCTAAGAGCAGACATAAGAACGCGCAGATCTACAGCCAGTACGACGCAGTCATTGATGTTCAGTTAGATAATACGGACTTGTTGGAATCTTTGAGAATGTTTGCACCAGTGGGCATTGGAAGTCGGGAGTCGGAAAAGTAAGACTTTGATTGATTCATTATATTATTAAAAAATCAGTACCAAAACATGATCAATGTGATTCGACAGCACAGTTAGCGTAGTGGTTGAGCGATTGGCTTTTTTGTTATTGATAGGCTCACGTTTGACCATCATTTTATCTGATGGTAAGCGATGATGTGGCTGACGATGGAGCACGCTTGCCTAAAAGTAACATATTCATTCTTGACTTAAAAACCCCAACACTGCGCTGTATATCGTAGGTTCTTTTCCCATTTGAAATAAATATGTTTGTATGGCCTACAGATAGTTGTTCTAGGTCGGGGTAGCTTTCTTAGCAAAGTATTGTCTTTAATAGGAATTATATTATCATAAGATGATCAGCATTACTAATGACATCAATCGTCGTATTGTCAGTGCTGTCGTGGCCATGTCCTTTTCTGGTAGTCATCTTCCCACGACACGTTCTTCATTTCTTAATTTATTATTTTAGGAAGAAACATTAAACACTGCATATCAGTTCCAGATATAACCAATCTTTGCACCAGAGGTCTGCTGTTATGAGGCGAGCTAAAACAGAGAAAAAACCTCAAAACCCGACTACTCCTACAAAATCTTTTTCTCGATACTCGCTACGTTACTAGTCTTACTATAAAGAACCAGTTAATGAGTCAAGAAGTATATTACAGCCTTCAGCCAACATTGGACCAGCTGAGTAATATATGCAGGACAAAAACTCAAAAAACAGGTATTCAGCAAGACGTTCCGGCAACGATACTAAAGCTTTTAACGATTATATTATTTAAAGACATGGAAACACCCTTCCAGTAAGACTAGGACCAGAAACCCTTCCACACACAGATTTTGTGAAATATCTTGGCTTCCATTTAGATAGGCGGCTAACATGGAAGCATCATATCAAAAGTAAAAGAGATGAGATAAACCACAAGTTTCGTAACTTATATTGGCTAATGGGAAGAAACTCTGTACTCTCTGTGGACAATAAACTACTTATCTACAACTCAATTCTAAAGCCAATATGGACATACGGGATCCAGCTGTGGGGCGCAGCCAGTAAATCCAACATACTCTGCCTGCAAAGAGTTCAAAATAGCATCTTAAGAGCAATAGTTAATGCGCCTTGGTTTGCTAGGAACGACGAAATACACGAGTATCTAAACATGCCAACAGTGACCTCTGACATTGTGCGATACAAGACCCAACATAAGGAACGCCTGACCTTGCATCCAAACCCGCTAGTCGCTGAACTGTTGAAACCGACTGCGGTGGTGAAGAGGCTGAAGAGAAACCACCTTCTATAAGTAGGAGGAGCAGCACTGGCCGCTCCATTACAACGCCATTTGCTTTATAACTAATTCGCTTATGGTCTAACGACCGATTGCAAATGGAATTTATAGAAAAAAAAAAATATTATTAAAAGAATCAGCACTCTAGAAAAAGAATTGAAAGATTTGAAGCAAATGCGTGATATAAGAAGTAAAGCATACAAGAATAATACTAATGTAGCTAGACTTAGTAATATTACTAATCAAAGAAAAGATATGACAGAATACAAAATTGAAAGATAAACCATGATTTGGAAATAAAGGACGTTATAAAAGAAAATATTACAAAAAGTTATGCAACTAACATTGAAACTACAGTAAATGATAACACATCACGATCAGTAGCGATGCAACCAATGCAACAGGTATTGAAGACACAACTGCATCTCAAGTTACAAACAGCGTTATGGATATCACTGACACTAAAGATCTAAACAAAGAAGTGACTACTGATACAGTGACAGCTACTGATAGTAAAGTTGAAGACATTATTAACGTCATGACATCTGTAAGTGATGTCACTGCTCCCTCTTGTGAGACAATGGGTTATTCTAAACCAGCCTACTATGATTACCCTGATCGTCAGATTGATACGTTTGAGCACATGAATGATGGTCTCGAACTAAACTTGTAATTTTAAAAAAAGGTTTCATCATCAAGTTGAAGCGCAACAATCACGCAGTTTCAATGAGTCGAAATCATTAAAATTGCCGAAACACAAACAACACAATCGAATTGCAGTTAACAACAGATAGTAAAGTAAACGTAGTGACTTAACTGTGTCCTTATTAAAAAAAAACTTTTTCCTATAAGTCCTTGTCCCACCTTGGTGGCGTCATTGGGCAAACCATATCATGACGGTAAGTCTCTTCTTTGAGGACTGGCTGGAAAGACGTCACAGTGACCTCACCTTCCGCGTGCCGCAAGTCCTCACCGGACATGGTAAGTTCGGGATGTTCCTGCACTGAATTCGTATGGAAGAAACGCTATAGTGTCACCATTATATGAAACGCCCGAAGGACACAGTGGAGCATACAGTGCAAGTGTGCCGCTTGGGTGGAGCATCACCGTGTCCTCGTGAGGGCGACCGGCGTCCACAAACTCTCGCGCCGGGAACTGATACAGGTCATGGTCAGGAGCGAGGAGGAATGGCAGGCGGTCGGCTCCTTCTACAAAGCAGTAATGCTAGGGACGGAGGAGGCTGCACGTGGAGGGGACGGACTTCCGGATCCCGACCCCGATTTCCAGTTACTGTAGCAATGGGTTGCTCACCATCCGGCTGTCCGGTAACCGTCCACACCGAGCCCGAGTCGTCGACGGCACGCAGAGTTCCACGCGCACCTCAAAGAGATGTCAGCAAAACTGTACGGGCCCAGTAGGGGCGAAGACTACTGGGGTCATGGGTTCGCTTCATTAAGGAAAACCTGGGGTGGAAGAAAAAGGTACATAGGAGTGAGTTTTAGTCTGTAAAAGTTTGACAGGAGTCTAGAGCAGGAGAAAGCACTTTATGATTTCCTAACTACAAAAATAACAGATTGTGTCATGGTTCTAAAAACACATATACAATATACATATAGTATAGGTAATAGCAATTCGATCGATAAATATTTAAGTCAGAATCGTATCTTTCAGATGAAAATCAGTGATGATTGTGTTGGAGAGTGAGGCGCGTGGAGGCGTCAGTGATGATGCCCAGAAAATGTTTTCACCGATAGAAAGCTGCTTTGTTCCTGAGTGACGTAGTATATATGTTACGTCTGCAATGAAAGCCGCGGGAAAAAGCTAGTAAGCTATATTTTACACCAAAAAACTAACACACGAATATTGTAGGTGTGGCAATATTACAGACATTGAAATATTTCTATTAAAGACCGTCAAGTTATAAATCTTGTAGTAATATAAGTTATGGGTGCTAGTCAAACAGATTTCTTTTTAATTTATACCATTATTCACCTCCAAAGATCTACTTTTCCTTCTAAATGACTAAGTCAGCCACAAGTAATAAGCAATTGAATGATACCGTACGGTCTACGTACATTACCCTTATTTTTGAACGACAATGACATGAAATAAAATGTATGATAATATTGTGTCGATACTTTCTGAAGCCGCAGAATATAGCTACATTGTAAGGAAGCGGAATAGTAAATATGTTACGGGTTGGAATAAATATGTACGCGACGCTCACGAGAGGGTGCGACTGTATTACCAGGTATGGTTATCAAATAATAAACCTAACTGCGGTACTATCTATAATGACATGGTTGTTTCAAGACGTTATTTTAAGTCAAGATTGAAATGGTGCCAAAATAATCAGCAACAAATTAAAATGAATATTGTTGCTGAACACCATACAAATAAGAATTTCAATAAGTTTTGGAAATTAAGTAGCCAGTTAAATCTTAGACCTAGCCTTCCCGTGAGCGTAGCTGGGACTCACGACCCTTGTGATATAGCAAATGTTTTTCTGCGTCATTTTAATGTGCAGTCACCACTGGGGCCAGCTTCGCCGACGATGCTAGATGCTGGGGCTCTTGCCTCAGAGCTGAATATTAGATTCACCGCAAGTGAAGTAGCTTCCGTGATAAAGAAACTGGTGAGTGGAAAGTCTCCAGGGTTTGACAGCCTCAGCATCGAGCATTTGAGGTACGCTGGAGTTCACCTTCCGAGAGTGCTGGCTTTATTTTTTAATTTGTGTCTATCTCACTCCTATTTACCTGAGAAAATGATGCATACCATCGTAATACCTGTTATTAAGAATAAAACTGGTGACTCTTCAGATGTCGCTAATTATAGACCGATCTCTCTGGCCACAACAATAGCTAAGGTACTGGACAGTCTGATTGAGCGACAATTAGAGTCACACCTTAATCTGAGCGACGCACAGTTTGGTTTTAGGTCAGGTCTCTCAACTGAAAGTGCTATTTTGTCGCTCAAACAGACGGTCAATTACTATACAGTAAGAAAAACTCCTGTCTATGCCTGCTTTTTAGATTTGTCAAAAGCTTTTGACCTTGTGTCATATGACAAGCTGTGGGACAAGCTACAGGATACCAGTGTACCCAGGGAGATCGTTGCTGTACTGAGGCATTGGTATAGTGCACAGAAAAATCAGGTGAGATGGGCAGGTACTCTCTCAGACGAGTACAAGCTGGAGTGCGGAGTGAGGCAAGGGGGACTCTCTTCCCCTCTTCTTTTTAACTTTTATGTGAACGAGCTGATCGAGGAGCTCAGAAGCACTAAAATCGGCTGTCATATAGATAGTGTTTGTATTAACAATATAAGCTATGCTGACGATATGGTGCTTTTGAGCCCTTCGATCTGTGCGTTGAGGGAGCTCATAAAGATTTGTGAGACCTACGCTAACACTCACGGCCTAAAATACAACTCAACCAAATCTGAGCTAATGATATTTAAATCAGGTACTAAGCACTATGAAAATGTACCTGATGTAGTCTTGAATGGTACCCCTTTAAAAAGGGTTACTAAATTTAAGTATTTAGGTCATTGGGTCACTGAGGATCTAAAGGACAGTACTGACATTGAGAGAGAGCGCAGGTCGCTGTCTGTTCGATGTAATATGCTGGCTCGCAGGTTTGCACGCTGTACAACTCAAGTAAAGGTAACGCTTTTTAAGGCATACTGTCAATCCTTTTACACGTGCAGCCTGTGGGTTGGCTATTTGCAGAGGGCATACAGTGACCTGCGGGTGCAGTATAACAATGCGTTCAGGATGTTGATGGGACTGCCGCGGTATTGCAGTGCCTCTGGGATGTTTGCCGAGGCCAATGTCGACAGTTTTGCGACAATCATGCGTAAACGTTGCGCCTCGACCCTAACTCGCATGCGAGCTAGTTCCAACAGCATCTTGAGCGTATTGACGGACCGGTGGGATTCTCCGATGCTGGAGCGCTGGATACGACTGCATGCAGTAAAATAGCATATTTTAAGCGTTCTGGTGTCGGATTATCCAAAAATCTGTGCTTTATTATGTTTGTTATTATTATTATTTTTGTCTTATTTCATTTGATTTGTTTACTAATATTAGTTTTTAAGTATTTTCGTGTTACTAACAATTAATATGGAGAAATCTGAAATAAATTATTATTATTATATTATATTAATGTGAATCAATACGTTCGCTTGTCACCACAAATATTGCTACTTAAACTTAGTGTACAACTTACCAACACGCGGAACATACGTACCTACATGTGAGAATCATCACTCTTTACGTTGTACAAATACCGGCAAGGATCTTGAGCGCTCGGCGTCAGAGTGGGGATGACTTTGCGCATTCCATACATTGGCGAGCCAATCGTCGTCGTTGTTAGATACATGCAGCAAACGCAGGGAACGAATTACGAGTGACGTCTATGACACGATGGAGAGGCGAGCCAATCACTGACACTCCCCGCCCCCGCGTCTCACTTCGCACCAATAAAGAGACCGAGTATTTGACTTCTGCGCAACTTGAAGCCAGCGATCAAGATCCGTGCCGGTAATTGTACGACACTAGTTATAAATAAACTTTGATTTTTACTATGTGAAGTATTTGGCAATTAGGTCACACTCGCTACCTAACACCTATCTAAGCATACAAATATTATAGTGTACAGTTCAGGAACTACTCTGTCCCAAACAGATCTTATCTTAGCCACTAGTTATCTTTTAAGCCAGTAAGTCACTTTCTGGGTAGAAATAAAAAAAAACACTCCGTGTCGGAGTGCCCAGCAATTCCGAGCTCGCTTCGCTCGCTCTTGGATTAAGTATAATAATCAGTTGCGCTATATAAGATTCGATTTAGTTTATAAGAATCCATCTCATTTTCTGTGTGGTGTGACTTATAAATTCCTCGTTATTTAAATAAGATTCTTTAATATTTCGACAGGCCTGTTGGTCTAGTGGTTAGTGACCCTGACTGCTATGCCGGAGGTCGTGGGTTCGATTGCCACCCAGGACAAATGTTTGTGTGATGAGCACGATCATTTGTTCTGTGTCTGGGTGTAATTTATCTTCTATGTCTATACTTATAATAAATCTGTAGATGTGAAAATTCTGTACATTGAAAATATCAAAAAAATAAATGGCACTACGTGGGTGTTACTAGACCGACACCGAATCCAAGTAATTAAAAAAAATTCTGTCTGTTTGTTCAGGCACTACGCAAAAACTACCGGTTCGATTACGATGAAACTTAGTATAATTATTCTTTAATATCCTGGGCACCACACTGGGTACTTTTTATCCCGGAAAATTACATACAATAAAAAACAAACTTAATTTTGCGGTTCGATCCCTAGACCCGATTACTGTACCAACTGCAAATAATGTTTGTCGTAGGTTACGTCACCCGCAGTGGAGTTCGCTAAGGGGAGTTCACTAACCCCCCACAGAAAGGGGAACCGTGTTACCCCGAATTTAACGCGAGCGAAGCCGCGGGCAAAAGCTAGTCTATAATATGTATGTATTTAGAAATATATAAGTATGTTTATCAGTTGTCTAGTACCCATAACACTAGCTCTGCTTAGCTTGGGACTAGACGGCGCTGTGTGATAGTTGTGGAATATTATATTATATTATTATATTGATCAGAATTTTAGGTTAGATTTTTTCGAGTGAATTATAATGGTTGTTACAATTATTCGCAATATTTTTAATTCATCCATCCATCACAATATCTAATTGTGATGTGAATTTGAAGTAGTTTTTATGTCTCAAGTGTATATCTATCCAAAACTGAAAATTAAAGTAAACTCGAAGGTTTAATATAAAAATTCATGAATTATTTAATATTATGAAATTTATTTAAAAATCTTATTTAATAAAATACAAAAGAAAAAAATATTAGTAGAGAACTGTAGACTGATGCCCAAAGATAAAATAATGAATACAGAGCGAAATAGACGCACCACACAGACGACCGTGTGACGAGCAATCATTTGCACGGCGATCTGTTCGCGCGTCTCCCTCAGGACGAGAACTGTGAGCGTGACGCCCTGGCGACACTTGCTCCTCAGTCGGTCAGCCACCTGACGATACCTGCCTTACAGGTCACAGCTCGGACTAGTACACAGACTTAGGCCGATGTATTTTATTTTAACAGTAGCACAATAAGATAATAGTCAAAATATCTTAAATAATTATTACATTTTAAAACAATTATGCTAGCCATTAAGTTCTCCAAAGATTAAAATTCCAAGTATTTAAAACTAGCTAGTACACAGATACAGAACTTATACAAAACTGCTCAATGTTCTGGAACTAATCTCTGAATTTTAAAATATATATAAAAAAGTCAATTCGTGTGCGTACATCATTAATTAAAGCCCACGTTATTACATAGAGATCGGCGGATCCTTTAGGGGTTGCTTGGGTTTGCCTCTTAAATGACTTTTTACTTATGTAGAAAACTAATGTGGGTTGAATTGAACTCATTCTTATATGTATCAAACATACGATGAAGTGGTGAACGCGAGCCAGCGTTGTATTTACAGAGGCTGGTAGCAAACCGACGTCGAGTGCGTACCTCGCGTACATGAGCTGTTCGAGGAACCAGCGAACACACTCTTAGGAGTCTGGACAATCAAGATGATGGCGGCTCACGTACAACAGAGATAAAACTTCCAGGAGTTTCCATTTCGACTTTAAGGTAAAAAATCATACTTTTTTAGAAGCAAGTTTTTTTCCGGTAGCATCTAAAATAGATATCGCGAAGGTATTTACGTCGTGCTAGTTCATTATATTTGACGTAGTCTTGGGTTCCACGTAGGTACTGCACACTCTAACGGTGCACTCATTATTGAAATTATTGACGAATACTACATTATTTTTAGTTTGTGCGAATCCCGAATATAGTTTGTTCAGAATCAGTAACTGAATGGATTCCAATAGCTTTTACACCATGTTATATTTTTTCCCAAAAATATTTAAACAGGTCATAAGTTGGACACCACTTACACTAAGTACAACACAGAACATGGCAGGTTATAGCGGGCATTAGGCGCCAGCAAACAGCTGGCTGCAAGTGCAAAACAACTCTTTAGGTGCCTGTATAGCCCGGTGACTATGTATTTTTGCTGACATGACAAGCTACAACTTTGTGATTTTTCATGATACAGTTATGAAAGTACATAGATACTTTGCACAAAAACATTAGACACGTTGTGTTTCGGGTTTTGCATATACTAAAACGAATGTATAAGTGCAATAAGGCGGAAGGTTGACGGACACCCCGGGAAGGTCTCATAACAAAACCAAACATGTGGTGGGGCTTGTTAACAATCTTTTCTATTTGAACATCCAGATGGAGCTTCGAATCTAGCAGAACATCAAGATTGCGGAGAAAACTAACTTTACGAGTAGGTACTACACATAATAACAAGACGATAGTCGAACTCGATGATATTTTTCGTTTTGGTAATGTCATGACATGACGCTTTGGAAGGCTAAAGTTAAGCTTATTGGAAGAGCAGTAGTCAGAGAAACGGTCTAAGTCCTGCTGGAGGTTAACACAATTAACTTTATCGGAAATAAAATAGACTGAGAAATTTCGAATTTTGATTGAAGTCTTTTTCAATACACTTGCTCAGAAAGTGACTCTTATTGTATATAAAGGCACTTGTTATCAAACTGTGACATTTTGATCACCATTACGTACTCGTGCTATAATGTAGTTAAAACCTTTTTGTTCAACCTCTTTGTTCGCAAAACAAATTTTGAGTACGAAAAAATTTCACATGAGTTATTGCGTTCAATGGTATAAATTAGTGTCTTACTTATTTTATGCAATTTTGATCATTTTAACTTGTACAAACGATTCAATTGATAAAAAAAAAAAATAGTAAATAAGTCGTACATTCAAATAATTTTTTTTTTTTTTGTGATCTATGGCCGCCATTTTAAGGTGCGCGCGGTTTTTGACTTGATTTATTCGAGTGTAAATCAGTGGCTGTTAATTTATTAAATAAAATATTAAATTAATTAAATACCACAAAATCATTAGAAAATGTTACATGCATATTCCATTGTCACTACTGTAAGAATAGGCAGTATGATCAATACACCTTAGCCTTCCTCTAGGGGTAAAAAATTATGCGCGCGCATATGAAAACAGATTTTTATCGCCATGTCACAAAAAAGTTACTAGTTTTACTGTTATTTTCTTCACAAGTGTATTAAAAAAATGTCGTATGATACACGTGAGTAATTAATAATTACCGTTCTCAGCTTTCTTAAGACCACGGCTCGGGTCTAAATACCGCCTTTTTTTTATGGTGGGAAAAAATCATGCATTGACATCCCCCGCCCTTGGGTGGAGCGGGAGATAGTGTCAGACTCTTACTGACTAAAAGACCCACCCCGTTCCTTCTAGCCTTCATACCGGAGCTCGAGCGCCCTTTCGGATAACCCTGGCTCCAGTAGGCTTCGACCCGGCTGGGTCCCTGCTGTTGCTGACAACTCCTTGAGGCGCGCGGGAACAGTGCGCGCTGTCGACGACTTGGGCTTGGTCCGGACAGTTACCGGACGGCCGGACAGTGAGCTACCCATTGCTCACCGTCCGCAAGCCCGCGCCTACGTTGGCCGGAAATCGGGATCAGAATCCCGGCGGCGGCGGCGGCGATAGCGCCGTTGCCTGATGCGTTCGGCCTCCTCCTTTGCGAGCATTACTGCTTCGCAGAAGTCGGCGACCGCCTGCCACTCCTCCTCGCTCCGGACCATGGCCTCAACCAAGGCCCGGCGCGAGAGGTCTCCGCCGCCGATCGCCCCCACGAGGGCACGGCGATGTTCCGCCCAAGCAGGGCACACCTCGACTGTGTGCTCCACCGTGTCCTCCGGGCGTTCCGCACAGTGGCGACACCCGGGCGTCACTTCCGCATGAATAAATACCGCCTCGACAATAATAACTAACATTACACACTTACATCATAATGTACTATTATGTCATTAACATATAAATATGTAATAACCTATTGAACGCAATAAACTGAATCTAATAAACATATAATTGCAATGTTATTGTACGCAACAGGCAAGAAGCTTCGTGTGATGGTGCGTCCATTAGTATTAAATACGTTTAGAATGACATGTTTTTGGAGCATGAAATTGTACTAAGAAAGAGAGTTTACAATGACAACTAATAGGTATTAGAGATAAGGGTACTTAGCTAACGATTTACTTATTGATTGATTGAGGAGCCTCAACTGAACAAGCGCACAAGAATACACAATTTGTAAAAAACCAAAGTCTTAGATTCGTGAACTGCATCCATCAGTAGGTCGGAGACAGGAGGAGCTTTGAGTATTGAAACTAAGATAACGTAAATCTAATATACAAACTAGTTAATACCTACAACCCGTGCGCATTAACATGGCATCTGATAAGTGACGTTTGAAATATTCAGTGCATTCAATTTTATTTTAGTTTTTTGATTAACAACATTTATTTTGCGCCGAGTAGTTTCTCATGACACTACTTTACGAATTCAAGATGCTTTAAACGTGACGATACAAACTATTTTCGAGTATTCAATGTGGCAACTGTTTTCGAGCCAGGAGCCGTGTTAATGCGCTCGGGTTGTAAATATAATAAGAAGGAAAGAAAATGTAAAAAAAGAAAATTAAAAATATCAAATATGACTTAAAAAACTACTTTAACTACATTAAACTTATGTTCTTGAATTTGTAGAGACGAACGCGCACTCTTCGACTGCTGCACATTTCGCGCTCGTTTTGAACAAGCTCCGTTGTTCAGACAACCGTTGAAGCACACGTCGACTTGACGTCGCTCACAGTAACCGGCGGCACATCTAGAAAGAGAGCACAATAATACACAATGATGTCATGAGAAGATTCGAGAAACCAAGAAGGAAAGACTTTCCCAAGTCGCATCCTGCAACTCAACTCCGCCTCGAATCATCGAATTGACAGAATTTATTTCTCGTATTTTATTGAAATGAATCGAAGGTTTTCTTCCGTTGTTATGGCAAGTGGGCCATGGAACATGGGCCTGAGTCACTGGCCGACCTCGTCTGCACTAGAGGGAAAGCTCTGCTTTAATCGATTAATATTAAAATAAGTTTAGAACGAAAACAAATCCTTACTTAATTGTATGCGTGTAACACCCACTTGGCGACGAAGGCGGGAATGTCGCATCTTTTACCCGCGTAATCAGCTGTGCACTGGCAGACTGGCACATCCGCCTTGTTCAGCGAACAAGCGCCGTCGTTGAGACAGAACTGATGGCATGCGTTGAATGTCCCGTCCCCGTTACCGGCATCACAGCTGAAACAATGAAAATGTTCGAAAATAGTAACACAATAAACAAACACGTCCGTAAATTGTAACTATAATTTAAGATTAATCATAGTAATAAAACTTTTTGTCAAAAATTAAAAAAAGGTTTGAAAAATGTAATGTCAAAAGCACATCAGTGGCCGGTCATAACTATTGCAATGGCGCTCTCAATATCAAATTGTTACCAATTGTATTTATATTACTTTAACGAGTTAAATCATCAACTAGCTTCTTCCGCTTTAAAGTAGAACGAAAAATTGTGTCAGACCTTTACTGACTAAAGGCCACCAGTGTCCGTCAGTTGCCTTTGCGGTCCAGGACCACTGTAACTCTTTCAATAATTCCCGCGGCCCACATTGGTTCAAGGGCGGAAAAAAGTCCTTTATTTAGACATTGTTTAAAATGTCTACAATTTGGTACACACATACTAGTATGTTAGTAGAAACAAGTCCTAAAATTAATACGGGTAAATAATTATATAATGCCAAGGTATTGTGATCGAGAAATCGAATAACAAATTTCGTGCAAAAAATATTGATATTTCAAATATGAATAGAACCTAAATACTATAATAATCAACTTTTATTTTTAGTTGAGTCATAAGTTTATTGTGTGTATTAATAAAATACGTATACATATGTAATAAAATAATTAGTAATTACTTGCTATCACATTTTTAATGAAGAAGGTCATTTCGAACTTTTTGTTTTCAATCATGAGATCATAACCTAATCTCCGTTATCGACCGTTGCGTATTAATATACTTTCGGAGATTAATTAGACGCTGTAGATTAAGAATACATCAGTTTTGGCTGCGATATCCTGCGATCTTGGAAATACCAGGTCATTAACTAATGACGCTCTTATTAAGAAAAAGTGCATTATATTAACCCTCGAGGGGTTAATAAGTGTTTCTAAAGAGGGTAAATAACACTTTATCATGTCGTGTAAGACTGTATATTTTTTTGAATATCTAATATTTATAATTCAATTCATGTGAAAAAATATGATATAAGTATCCATGTTAATAAAAAAAAAACCGGCCAAGTGCGAGTCGGACTCGCCCATGGAGGGTTCCGTAGCAGCAAGTAACATAATATAAAAGTTCTTGTAGTTCGTTGTAACTTTGATCGATGTTTTAATAATAGTGTATTTTTTTTAGATTTATGACGTATTAAAAAAAACTACTTACTAGATCTCCTTCACACCAATTTTCGTTGGTAGTTTACATGGTAATGTACATCATATATTTTTTTTAGTTTTATCATTCTCTTATTTTAGAAGTTACAGGGGGGGTACACACATTTTACCACTTTGGAAGTGTCTCTGGCGTAAACTATTCAATTTAGAAAAAAATGATATCAGAAACCTCAACATCATTTTTAATGACCTATCTATAGATACCACACATGTAAAAAAAAATTTGAGTTTCAGTTCTAAGTATGGGGACCCCCAAAATTTATTGCTTTTTTTCTATTTTTTGTGTTCACAGAATACATCTACTTACAAAGTTTCAACAGTATAGCTCTTATAGTTTCGGAAAAAAGTGGCTGTGACATACGGACTGACAGACAGACAGACGACGACGAATCTATAAGGGTTCCGTTTTTTGCCATTTGTCTACGGAACCCTAAAAACATATATTATATCTTTCTCTTTGTATACTAGTACATTCATTATATCATATTAATAAAGTATTATGAAGAAACGCAATGTCTTTTCATTTAAAAATAATAATTACCGCATGCCCGTACTACATGCACCACTGTGCGACCCTAGCGGCGCCGACCCTGCTGGGCCCCTACGGTTTTGTATGAGCCCAGGCTTCGAGCTGCTACTGACAAGTTTCATGTACTAAAATTCATAAATATAATATGCATGTTTAGAGTGTTTGGTTTTTTCATTGTCTCGGTGGTCTAGTAGTCAGAAGCTCTACTTCTGACTACTAGACCACCGAGACACTGGAAACGTGACGACATGAAATTATTATTTGAATAACAGACGACTGTGTCACTAGTTAGTTCCGTTTAGTTAGTCGGCCAACACTTTCATTGAACGCACAATTTTATCTAATATAAATTTCTAACACCCACTACGAGTGAACGAACGTTATAAACGGCAAACTTTAGAATTATGTTATTTTTACTTTTTCTTAGACAAATCTCGTCGCATCTGCCGAGTGCACGATCAGCGTCCAGCGCAGGGCGCTCGATATAACTAGTGTACAGTGAGAAGAACAAGTTTTACCTGTTGTCCTGATAGGCAGGAAGCTCGCATCTTCCACCATCGTAACCTGCTGTGCACTGGCAGGCCGGCTCGTCTTCTCCGTTTAAGGTGCAGACACCGCCGTTTAAACAGTGCTTATGGCACGCATTTTCTTCGCATCTTTCCCCGGAGTAACCGGGCATACAGCTGAAATAACGAAGATATAAAAGAGTTACTCTATAATCAAGAATACTAACAATTATTTGTGAGTAGCTGTAACAGATGCACGAGGTGCGCGACCACTGCGCTGTTTCAGGTGCTCTATAAGTATATCTTGGACCACACTGACGTCGGTGAGGGGACTCGGTCTACAACTCACTATCAGCAAGTGTGCTGATGAATGCTGCTCCCTTCTCTGTGTGAGAAGAGGCCTCTGCCCGCCAGTGGAATGACAGCGGGCAGGCATTCTCTTTACATTTATAATTTTATTTTACCTGAGTAGAATATTGAAGTCATCATCATCATCATCATTAGCCTTTTAAATAATCCCACTGTTGTGACTCTGGCCTTCTCTATAAGAGAGGGAATGGGCCGTAAACCACCACGCGGGCCCAGTGCGGGTTGGGAAATGTCACATGTATTCGAATTTTTGGTTCTACGACATGCCGGTTTCTTCACGATGTTTTCCTTCACCGTTTTGAGAGCAGTAGTGATGAATTAAATTAAACAAAGTAATGCGTCTGGCCAGGTTCGAACCCGTGACCTATAACTTGTAAACTGTAGGGGCCGTTACCCCTCGGCCGCCACTGCTCTATGGATATTGAATTCCTTTATACAATTCGACTGATTTCTTTTTATTCCTATACATACACACTTCTAACAAAAGAAAGACAAATCAAATCATTATAAACATTTGTTTGAAGGTTCTGCTTATTTCAAAAGAAACTTCCAGCAGACCTGCTGAACAAGAGATTTTTTAGGCGAGAAATCATCCAATGACTTATCTCGCTCTAGGGCAGAGCGGGAGGGCGTGTTACACTTTAACTGACTAAAACCCACTCCTATGTTCCTTATTATTCTTGCGTTCCAGAACTACGGTATATATACATATCTATAGTAGCTTTAGTTTGATGTTTATAGAGTTTGGGTAACAATGGAATCGGGCGGGCTGACATCTGTTAGGTCCGCTAGTTAGTTATAAAAGTGTATTATCTATACAACGAACTCCATGGGTAACACGGTATATATTTACCTGCATTGAGGTTGGTCCTCAGCACCGACACTACAGTTTCCTTGTAGACAATAGTCTTTACAGATGGACACTTCGCATCTGTCGCCATCGTAACCCGCTGTGCACTGGCAGACTCGCTTATTGTCCACATTCAAAGAACAAACACCTCCGTGTAGACAATATTCATGGCACACCTTTAGTTCGCACCTCTCCCCGGAGTATTCGGCATTACAGCTGAAATAATGAAGATAAGAAACAGCGTTACTCAGCAGACCAACAGATATTGTGACTAGTTGTAACACGCAAACGGTGCGCGGCCACTGCGCGTCTGTCAAAGTGCTGCAGCTAATCATTTCGCAACATGATTTACAATCAAATAAAATGTTCATTCGATCAACAACAAGGAACTTTAGTATATTTCAGGGGTTGCAAGTACTCATGAAAATGCACCTATTTTTTATTGACTTAACCCTAAAATCCCTAAAAATAATCAGCTTTTTCTTACATTTTGCCAATTAATACAAACATAAACTGTATTCGTAGAAAAGAGCTGATCCTGTAGTAAAAGTTGCGTTCGCTTGGGGTTTAATGAATCAAGTCTCTGTCCCACAGTTCACAAGACACATTAAACATTGAAATTAATACGAGTTCAATTTTTTTAGGTGGAAAATCATCCAATGACGTCTCCCGCTCCAAGGTGGAGCGGGAGAGCGAGTCAGATTTTTACTGATTAAAACTCACTCGTACATTCCTTCGTTGGCCTGTATTCCAGGGCCGGGTTTTCCTTTCGGAAGCGAACCCATGGCCCCAGTAGGCTTCAACCCTGCTGGGCCCCTACGGTTTGCTGACATCTCCTTGAGGTGCGCGTAGAACAATACGCGCCGTCGACGACCTGGGCTCGGTCCGGTTGACTACTGGACGGTCAGACTGCGAGCTACCCATTGCTTGCCGTCCGCAAGCCCGCGAAAGTATTGTGTGTGTTAAACGCGCGTCACTTTTCCAGGAATTCTAACTTTACATTTCGAAGCTGGTGATGACGTGGATGCTTGAGAATCTGTTACCGTTAGACATGTAACATATGTAGGCGTCGCTTAACTTGCCGTCAGTGAAAAACGTAAGGGTCAGCTCACACCGAGACGCGAAGTGATGCTGCGCGAATTATAATTATTAGAGTTAGTACACAACAACATATAAATATCACATAAGAGAATCTGAATACACCCCGCGGCTTCGCTTTCTTCAAGCATCGTGAGCTGACCCCGAATATCTGTGAGATGAACACGTTTTACCTGCATGTAGGTTGTCCCTCAGCACTGACGCTACACTCTCCTTGAATGCAGTAGTTCTGACAGACTGGTGCTGAAGACTCACTCTTTGAGTCATTCGGAGTCAGACCCTGGAGAGCATCGCAGCTGTTTATCCCCTGAATTTGTTCCTTTATCGTGTAGTTGGCTGCTATGCGATTATAATAGTAACAGTATGTCCTAGACGTTGAGGTTAGTTTTGTTGCCACAGTTTGTGTTGAATACTTCGGTAATCGCCAAATTCCCTGTTCCTTATAGTTCTGCCAGTATATAAAGTCTTTTGACACGGCCAATGAAAATGCATAACGAGTGTTTCTTACAGTATATAGTGTTGTTCTGTTCTTTCCATTAAAGTTTGCACTTTCAATAGACCATGGTCCACCAACATCTGTTTGCTCAGTCCAGTAAATTTTTTGGGTCTGTTGATCGATGGTAAAGCCTCTTCGATAATTATCATGGTCAACTATTAAAACTTCTCTCTCGGAGCCATCTAACCGAGCCCTCTCTATCTCATATAGTGTGATCCAGTAAATATACCTGTAATTTGTAAACATCCATCAATATTAACAAAATTCAAGAGGAATTCAGCTGAGTCATAAACCTACACACAAGGGCAAACATAGCGGAACATAAATAGATACATTATTTTCAAGTACAATTTAATTTTATAATCTTGAAAAATTTAATAATCTTTTCTTAACTAGCTTTTTCCCGTGACTTCGTCTGGATAAATGTCGGTTATTGCGGACGTATGTCTTTTCTTGGGTTTCAAGCTTACTCTGTTCCAAATATCATCAAAATCAGTTCAGTAGTTAAAGGGTGAAAGCGTAACAGACAGACATAGTTATTTTTACATTTAACCGGACGCGCTGAGAGAGACGCCATTGTCAACACTTCCCTAACAATACAAGCGCGTCACCTTTCACACACCACTCTGCCTGTCAGTCCGTGAAGTGATGGGTTACCAGTCGACATGTTTATCTGTTAAACTTTGTGCAATACTGTAACAAATTTTTTTTACTGGCCTTTACTGTCGAATAGTGCAGCAATCGGACTTGTATTTTCAGAGATTACCTCCTACATAGAAAAAAATTAATGTCTGAATAAATTAAATGGGCTATCCAACTGATAAAGAATTTTTCTGTTCGGACCCGTGCTTCCTGAGATTAGTGCATTCAAACTAACTTACACTTCACTTTTATGATATCACTAGCTTCTGCTAGCGGCTTCGTTCGCGTGAACGTTGTTTATAGCGGACGCGAAGGTCGAAGACGGATAAAAAGTAGCCTATGTCCATCCTTGAGTTTGAAGCTATCTCCGTAACAAATTTCGTCAAAATCGGTTTAGTAATTTAACCGTGAAAGTGTAACAGATAGACAGACAGTTACTTTCACATTTATAATATTATAAGTGGAGCTTCTCTAAGAGTGGGTCTTAAAATGAACATGGATAAAACCAAAATCATGATTAACAACCATGTAGCGCCCACTCCTATCAAGGTCGGAGACTACACTCGAAGTTGTGGACGATTACGGCTACCTCGGACAGACAGTCCAGTTAGGTAGGTCTAACTTCGAGAAAGAGGTCAACCGTCGAATCCAACTCGGTTGGGCAGCGTTCGGGAAGCTACGCGGTATTTATTATTTATTAATTATATTCTTTATTGTACACCACATGAACAAAAAAGATACAGGACAAACATTATTCAAAATAAGTGTACAATAGGCGGTCTTATCGCACAGGGCGATCTCTTACAGACAACCTTTGGATGGACTGAAAGAGAGGAGAAAGATATAGGGCTGTCAGTGTACATCAGAAATAATACTAATATGAAATAACAACACAAATACATACATACATTACAAAAAATATACTAATAAATATTAAATATGTAATCAAGCCAGGAGAAGACAAAATCAAAGTGAAAGGTAATGCTCCTTCACCATTTTTTTAAACGTTGGTAGCGTTTGAGCACGTCTCACTTCAATAGGCAACGCATTCCACAAACGAGCAGCTTGGACTGTAAACGATTTGTCAAAAAAGGATGTGGAATGCATACGAATACTTAATTTCAGATTTTCCGACGATCTCAAGGACCTAGAATGTGTGTCACAAAGGAACTGAAAGCGTTCTTTAAGATAAAAAGGAGTAGAAGGATTAAAGAGCACATTATAAAGCAATGAAAGTATATGAGCATTCCGGCGAAGGCGAATAGGAAGCCATTTGAGCTGAGTACGAAATTCGGAAACGTGGTCATACTTGCGCAAGCCAAATATGAACCTGATGCAAAGATTTTGAAGTCGCTCAAGCTTGTCTAATTGGTCTTGGCGGTATCTTCTCGTCCTACATACCACAGTGTCTCAAGACGAAAGTCTTTAACCAGTGCGTGTTGCCAGTGATGACATATGGCTCCGAAACGTGGTCGCTCACAATGGGCCTCATCAGAAGGCAAGTTAAAGTCACCCAAAGAGCAATGGGACGGACTATGCTCGGGGTTTCCTTGCGTGATAGAATATATAGAATATATAATAGTAGCGGGAAACCGATGGATGCGGGACGCACAGGAACGTTCGATGTGGCGACGCTTGGGGGAGGCCTATATCCAACAGTGGACGTGTATCGGCTGAAATGATGATGATGATGAATGATGAAGTGTAGATAAGTGCAAATAAGATTGAGTATGTTATTTGATTATTTCATGAAACAAATGAAAACTGTTCTCAATACAAAAAACAAGTTTTCCGATCTTCTCGTTAGTGTCCCCCGCACAGGAGCCACAAAAACAAAGCCGATTCAAGCTTCTTTTTCAGGCGGCGTTTTTTTGTGGCCCGTGTGCGGGTACTACTCACTAGTAACGTACCCTCCACAGCTGTCCACGGCGAGATTATAGCAGTAGTGATCATGATCCAAGCTAACTAAAACATTTCCATCAGCTTGGTTAGAAGATGCAGGACTTAATGAAAACGTGCGTATACTAAGTCCATCTCTCCAATAGAGAGCTTGTGTGACGGGGTCGTAGACGAGGCTCACGTAGTAGTCCGTTGTTGTCGTAACTAAACGTTGTACAGTCTCGGTTGATACGTCCAAGCTGGATATAAACGTGGTCGAGTCGTGACAGTCGGTAAACAGCACCCTGTAGTGCACAGGATCGTATGTTACTGAACCGATCCTACCAGCCGATGGTATATCTAGTGTGTGCGTCCGTGTACCATCATTGTTGTAAAACTCTAGTTGTTTGTCTGTGGCGATGACGATGTCTGAAATATAGAAATAGATTTGTTTTAAGGACTGAGATTTATTTTATCTAATACTAGCTTTTGCCCGCGGCCTCGCTCCCGTCAACTGGTACTCTATTATACTCTATCATACTCTTCCTTGCGTACTCTACTCAACTCAACTTTACTTGAGTTGGGTAGCGTAGGATAGAGTACTACCCCCGGGTTTGCGGACGGCGAGCAAGGGGAGCTGTCCGACTTACCCCACTCTACCCTTTTTTTGATAAGTGTGGAAATCATCCAATGACTTTTCCCGCTCTGGGTGGAGCGAGAGGGCGTGTCAGATTGTTATTGACTAAAACCACACCTGTGTCCTCCAGTTGCCCTTCGCTTTCTAGGACTACGGGTTCCCTTGTCAGGAACTCCTCACGGTGCTAGCGGGCGTCGTCCCTGCTGGGCCACTACGGTTTGCTGACATCTCTTTGAGGAGCGCGTGGATCACTATTATATAAATCAAGCTATTCTTCATCTATACATATAAATAAAATGGCAGTGTCTGTTTGTAATATTGAAATAACCGCTTTTCACTACATGCATATTATGTATCATATATATATGATACTATATGATAATATATATACCAAAATAACATTTTTTACAATTTTTGTCTGTTTGTTCCGGCTAATCTCTGAAATGGCTGAACCGATTTTGACGGGACTTTTTTTGGCAGGTAGCTGATGTAATAAGGAGTAACTTAGGCTACTTTTAGCAAAAAAATAATAATTTCAAAATCCTGTAGTCCACGCGAACGAAGTCGCGGGCACAGCTAGTCTTTCCATAAACTTGTTGCTCATACAAATGGTTTCCAAATGACTTGCATTCTCACTGATTCTACCTTCTACAATTCACTACTTACCCACTAACTTGCAAATGAAATGGTTCAACAGTTACTCAGTACACGAGGTGGCACAGTCACTGCAACTGTATTGTATGTTTGTACTCTTTTTTTTTTTGTTACTATTTTATGTTGTGATATATTGCTAAAAAAAGTCAGTGACGTTACTATTTTTATTTGAAAAGTTTTGTATTGCAAGCATGTTTTCTTTTAGTATTATCATTAAGTATTGCCTCGTTACAATAACATAGCTTCAGAGTACTCCGACATGATTTTAATTTATTGGGAGTGCCACAGAAGTACGAGAGGACTAGGTACTACCAGTATTTTAATATATTGTCGGCGGCACGGTAACATTAATTTATTTATTTTATTACAGAAACCAATACATGCAGAGTCATTATTATATTCAAATATAAAAAATATCATCATTGTCATTAACATGTCCATACTGGTATTGTAAATGTGAAAGCGGATGCTCTATCTGTCCATATGTCATCTGTTTGTTACCTCTTCACTTCTTAACGGCTGAATAGATTTAGATTCCTGATCCAGGATATAGTTTACTTGTGTTGTAGTTTCATGCAAATCTGTTCAGCTGTTTAGACGTGAAGAGGTAATAGACAGACAAAGTTACTTTTACATTTATAATAGTCTTGCTATAGATATTCAAAAAATCCTAAAGTTTTAGAAGTTATGGCTGCTGTGTTTTACATTGCAACTGGTCTCTAAAGCTGCACTGCAGCCCGGTGTCTCAAATGACGATTATTGCAAACTGAATGTGGCAAATAAATAAGTTTGTTCAAAAAATCCCATTTGGCAATTATTTCAATACTTAATTGTCAAGTTTGATTTGTTGAACGAACTTTCAAACGCTTGTCGTTTCACTTCCGAATAACCAAATTATGATATCAAGTTTGATCGAAATCCGTTTAGTCGTTTGATTGTGAAGAAGTATTAATACTTTCTACATATTTAGTGTGAGAATATTAAGTGCGAGTTGGACTCGCGTACTGAGGGTTACGGAACCCTCAGTAAGTTTGTACGAACAAACTTACCTATGAAAACAGTTCAAATCCTGAATTGAGTTACGAAAATTTTTTTTAAATCGCAAAAAAGTTTTTTTTTGTGACGTACCTTTATATTTAGTTTTCAGATTTTTTCCAATATTTCTGCTATGAGATCTCGTTTCATGCCAAATTTCAAGATTCCAAGTCAACAGCAAGTACCCTACGAATTTTGATTCCCTTGAGTGTCGAAAAATATACTTGGACATTTGGAACGCATTGTACGTTTTTTGCGACATAAACGGCTTTACATATATCTTTTATTTTCGTTAACTTAGAAGTTCGATTTTCAACTATTTTTATATATCTGTAAGTAAATGGCATAATATTTAATCAAGTGTACATTCTTCTGACAACTTTATATTTATTCCAATTATTACATAGTCGTACTGATTCAATTACATACTTTTATGACTGTTTTTTTTTTTATTGTACCTTTGTTGATTTTGTCTTGCTGGCTTAACAATCTCGTCTGTCCGTGTTATTTAAGCGCATAGATGAATGCGCACTCAAACTTCACTCTTATGTTACTACTCACTAAAACTCAACATTTCAACAAATCAATTCACACAATAACATATTTATGCAAACAAATCGGTTGGGTAGGTCAGGAATCTTGTTTTTTACTTAATTATTAACGTAAATTTATCTTGCCGCTGTTATTGTTATCCATCGATCAGCCATCTTTTTTTTTTACTACGGAGCGGACCATAGAGGTTGTACAGTCTCAAAATGTGACTATGTGACTGCGCATCATTGACAATTCTAGTTTTATATTCAATCGTTCATTGATCGATTATAATAATCGACTAGTTTAGTGTTTGTTTGCCAATTTGTGTTTTGTTGTTTTTAATGGTTTTTTGTTATTTATGTTTTTATTTTGTTTATTCTGTGATTGTAAGTATGATATAACATGTAAATTTGCTGAGCACTGGCCGTTTTGCGCGGATGTAACGTATATCCTACTTACGTGCTACTTTAAGTCGATACTGTTATTTGTTTTATTTTAAGGTTAAGGGAATAAGTTATAGTTACAAGTAGGTACAGTATCGCTCTACGAAAGAAAACGTGCTAATGTAAACCTATTAACAACACGCGTAATGTTCATAACACATTGCACGGCTCGGACACGGTAATAATATCATACAGTCAGTTTTGTAACTCGGCCGTATCTTTGAAACAAATGCCTACCTACAGCCGCGCGGTACGTAAACATGCGATAGGGCTGCCCGCCTCCAGCATTATATTTACATTTCCCTACTTTGTGATTCCATTTAGTTATGTGATTGTAAATATACTTTATTGAAATTTTAAATGCGTGTCTTGGCAAGTGGGGCCCGTTACTGACTGGGGCACATAGGGCCGGTTTACCCTAAAAGATGTTCCCACTTTTTGGAATAAACAAATAAAATACTTTGTGAATTGAATAGGAAGTTTTCAATAAAAATGCGTGTTGTTTTTTGCCAATTAGCTACGGAACCCTAAAAACGGTTTTTAGTGGTATATGTTGTTATAGCAGCAGCAGAAATGAGAAAATTTCAACTATCTAGTGATAGACAGACGGTCAAATTTATTTTTTCTAGTATTATTCATACTACAAAAATTTTTTTTCATCATCATTGCTCTTATTCGGAAACCGTGGCTGGCTAATACTAACACGGTGTCTGGACTGGGCTCTGCAGGTAAGGTCGTACACCATATCGGTGGAGTCAAACCAAGAGCGTGTATACTTTTCAATAATAATATAGATTTCTTATGCATACAAGGCCTGTGCAGCGATGACCTGATTGCAGCTTATGTTAATGCCAGGCTGATAGCCAATTGGCATGTCAGTGATGAACCATCTATGTCTGATCATCGACTTATTAAATTCGCACTGAATACATCCAACATTTGCGAAACCATCACTTTTAGCGATGCGAAAGGCACGGGCTGGTACTTGTACAGATGAACGCTCCAGGGGAGACTCCAAGACTTCCCTAAAACCATACGCTCCCCTGAAATATTGGATTATGCTGTTGCTCAAGTTACTGAATCTATTACAGCCTCTTACGAAGAGAGCTGCCCTTTAAGAACTGTGAGGGATAGAAAAGTGACATGGTAGAACAAAAAGCTCGATGTTTTAAGGGAAGAATCACGTAGGTTGTTTACTAAGACTAAATCGACTGACGACTGGGATCGGTATCAGAAAGCTTTAACTACCTATAACAAGGAAATCCGAGAGGCGAAAAGACTTTCATGGAGGAAGTTCTGCGAGGAGATTACTAAAGTCCCTCAAGGAGCCAGAATTCACAGTCTTATCCAAATCGCCTACAAATCAACTGGAATTCTTAAAGAAACCAGACGGTGCCTTCACTGTATCAGCGGAAGAAACCTTGAAACTTCTGGCGTCTATACATTTCCCTGGCTCGGTGATGGCACTAGACATCATCGTACAAATTACTCCTCATATCCGCCGCTCCAGGCCTTCAAATGAAGACTGGAGAAGAGCGGCGTATTTTAGACCGAACAAGGTAGAATTTATAATTATATAGACTCTCATTCAAGCCGATTAAATCTGCAGGTGATGATGATATCTTATTTTTTTATTATTATTTTTTATTTTTATTTGGGTGGCTTACCGCTGACAATACAAGATAAACGACTACAAGATACGATTTACAAGCCTGCACATATAGTATGGATGGAAGTATTGTGGAAAGTTACAGTTAGGAAGTAATTGAGTTGTACAAAGTTTGGTAGCAAGATAATATAGAAGACAATAATGTGATGAAATTACAAAACATTGCTTTTGGATATAACAATATTTATGGATGCTAAGCTGCTTGTAAAGAGATCAACTGAGGTGTGTTCTTTGACTAAATTGTTAAACGCTTTTGCTGCGCGAATCAAGTAAGAGTTACTACGGTAGACTGTGCGTCAATGAGGAGAGTGAAGAAGATTTCTAATCCGACGGTGCCGAGGGGGGACATTCAGGGATAGCTTTGACAATAATTCAGGGCAATCTTGATAGATTAGAGCGTGCCATTTTGATTAGAAAGCGAATATCATATATATTTTTGCGAGTTACAAGGGGCAGCAAGTGGAGTCGAGTGCATCTTTCATTGTAACTCATATAAGGGATTTTGAACTTGTTCCCCAAGTACCTCGTGAATCTCCGTTGTATTTGTTCCAACCGGTCGGATTGAACAGCGTAATTTGGGTTCCAAATTTGACTACCGTATTCAAGGTGACTGCGGACGTAAGTACAGTAAAGAATATTTAGGGTTTTCATATTTTTAAACGAACTGGAATTACGGATAAGGAATCCCAGGGCTTTGGCAGCTTTTTTGGCGATATGATCGTAATGACATTCGTAGGAGAGCTTATTGTTGATAAGAATACCGAGATCTCTGATAGCGTTAGTTCGCGATAACGGCTGATTCTCGATCGAGTAGTATTTTCCCAGCTGTCCTGTAGCAAGGGCTATACTCATCCCTATTTTAATCAAAATCTTCAGAGCAAGCTTTGCCTGGGGATATATACCAGAGAAATGGACTATGGTTAAAGTCTGTTTTATCCCAAAGGCTGGTAAGAAGGGCTACTCTCAACCAAAGTCCTTCAGACCAATAAACCTTACCTCCTTCCTACTCAATAGTATGGAAAAGGTTATTGACGAATGCATCAGGGATGGACTATTAAGGGATAACCCTCTACATCCGAAGCAACATGCTTACCAAAAAGGAAAATCTACAGAAACTGCTCTGTTAGAACTATCAGACAGGATCGAAAGGGCTTTGGAAGGTAAACAGACAGCCCTATGTGCTTTCCTTGATATTGAAGGAACTTTCGACAACGTCACCATAGACGCCCTTTCCAAGGGAATGAAGGCGAAAGGGATTGACGAAACAACTACTCGTTAATAACTTTAATTCTAAATTATGATTTACTATTATTCTTGTACAATTTACATTCACAACTAAAAACTATAATTACAGTCAATTAAAAAAATTATAATAATAATACTACTCGTTGGATCAAATTCATGCTCCTCAACAGAACTATCAGTGTTACCTTACACGGAACTACAAAGAGCTTCAAACAACTAAACAACTTCGACCTATGCTAGTAAACGAGGTACGACAGGAAATACTATCTCTGTCTAACACCAGATCAGAGGGTTCGAAATCATAAAAGCTTGTTGTAACGAACTAACTAGTATTCTCACTCATTTAACAAATATGTCTTTTTCCCATGGAACCTTTCCTGACAAATTAAAACTTTCCATAATTAAGCCTTTATTCAAGAAAGGAGACAAATGTGACATCAATAATTACCGACCTGTTACTTTGATACCCATCTTGTCTAAAATTTATGAAAAATGTATGTATAAAAGATTCATTAATTTCTATAGTAAATTTAAAATTATTAGTGACAAGCAGTTTGGATTCCAAAAGAACAAATCCACATCATTAGTTAGTTATTCTCTAATGCAAGCAATATTATCGAATATAAATAATAATTTTCTGACTACCGGTCTTATCTTTGATCTATCGAAACCATTCGATCTAGTTTGTCCTAATTAAGTGATAGAAAGCAATGTGTCATTATAAATAAAATAAAATGTAAATAATGTCATAATATCCTACTCATCAGAATATAGGCATAATAAATATGGCGTTCCACAAGGAAGCGTCCTGGGCCCAATATTATTCCTCATTTATATAAATGACATCATAAAAATAACTAACCACAAATGCATATTATTTGCCGATGACATATCTTTTATGGATCACGAGCTTGACATCAATAATACAATTGACAAATTACTACATTGGCTTGACATTAACTATTTAAGAATAAATTAAGACAAATCAGTTTACATTCAATTCAACCAATCAAATAATCATAATAATGACATCAAACTCAATATTGATAAAATCAAACAAGTAACGCATACAAGATTTTTGGGTGTAGTTATAGAAGATATTAACTGGAAAGAACACATAGACAATGTTAGTACTAAAATCAATAAATTTGTATACTGAGGTGTAGTTAGTTTATATTATGCTTATAAGATATTTAATAAGGAATATTTTATAATAAAGGCAGTATATTACCAGCAAGCACTCGTTTCACTCGTCTCCCAACATACCACCTTACATGGCGACCGTGACAGTAACAGGAGAACCTGTAAGCCTGCGCGTGTAAGCATCCGTGTATGGACTGGATCATATTGTGGCAAATATAAATGACAGAGTGTACTTTGGGTAACATGGAATATTCCGTTGTAAAGCATGATACATATTCGACGTGTAAAATTTTGTTAAACTTTCATCAGTTTGAAAATGGGTGGTTCAAATTCTAAGGAAGAGGTGGTGATAGCACAAACTGCTGGAGTCGGCACGAATCATATCCGCGCGCAACAGATGCGTGAGACTACCAACACGATTCTCGTCGTTATTTGTACAATTCTGGCGATTGGTATGATACTGATTTTTTATAAATTGTAAAAACGATGCCGTGCTAAACAAATTGAGCGAAAATTGGATCAGATGACCTTGAGAAGGTACTCCAGTCTGCTTAAGAGAGCCCAAGCCCAGATGGCTCCTCAGCAACCACAGTCAGCTAAGCCAGAGCTCATCGTGTAACATCGTCAAGAGCTGAAGATGCGTATTATATCCACGAGTGTATAGTGCGTGTGTTAAAAGTGCCGCGAAAATATTGGTATCTTTATTTATCTCAGCAGAGTGCGCATTCGCGAATGTTTTTTTTTCTCTCCTACTTTGTTTCCTTCCCCTATTAGTATAAGAAAGTGACTGGAAAGAAATAGGGTATAGTTTAATGCATAAAATATGCTGTGTAGTTAGTATGACTCTCTATGAATTTTAATCATTTTAAGTATTCTTCAAGTGAATATAATCAATACTTGTATTTTCCACGTACTAGTTATTTTAATACATTAATAAAAGTTATTTTAATACATTAATAAAATATTGTATCGATATGTTATGGCATAAGAACTAGCTCTTTTACTAAATGATTTAAAAGCAATAAGAGATTATTTGATAAAAATCGGTCCGAGCCGCAGAGTAGGTAAAATATTAATTACAAATAGAGAGAATGCACAAAGTTTATTAGCTAAATATAATAAGTATTTACAACATGTAGGTGAGTCCAAGTTATCTAAACCATTAACACAGGAGACAGCATTAATTAACAAAATTTGTGAACAATTTAATAACTTGTTGTCAGAAGTACTTTTATTGTGTACCGAGAAAGTTAAGGAGGGAGAACACTCTCATAGTAAAATGGCAGAGGAAACTTTTAATTTAAAAATTGCATTGAGCCTTCTGCCTGCTATGACAGATAATGATAACAATACTAAAAAAATAATTGAAAGCATAGAGTATTAGGAATCTATATTAAGTAACGACAGATGTAAACAAAAATTAATACAATTTGTTTTAAAAAATACACTCAAAACACACTCAACAGAAGTCTGGTCCCAGAGGATTCATGCAAAACGCATATGCCCATCAACAGGCGCAGGGACCGCTTCCTCCACATGCAAGCCAACAGCGAGATCAGCAGTCACAGGTACTGTCATCTTCTAACAATTACCGTGGTAATTATTATGTTAATAATCGTTTCCGTGCTAGAGGTAGGCAGAACAGAACTCGTTGCTTTAGATCACAGAACAACATAAATATCTTGTCAACTAATCAAGAGGTACTAACCGCAAACCAAGTGGAAAATAATTGTGATGTAATACCAGATAAACCAAATGCAGAATCGCTTATTCATCTTTTTCGTGCCTAACGTAATCTTCTCGTGCAATAACTTAAACAAAGTTTCATTTAAAGTCGGGCAACATAAACGTGACTGGCTAATTGACACCGGCGCATCAGTGTCTGGAATTAAGTACGAGTATTTGAAACATTTACAAATACCATACCATATAGAGAAAGTTATTGTTAAAGGTATCGGTGGAGATGTATTCTCAGAAGGTTATGTGTAATGTGTATCTTTGCCTTAATCATAACGAACACAATTTTATGCATAAATTTCTTGTAATTAAAAACTTACCATGTAAAGGCAGCGGTATATTAGGCAGCCAAAGGCCTTATACATTAGCAACAAAGTTAAAACAGCAGATAATAAAATAAAAATGGTTTGGAATATTATAAATAATGAAGCCAACAGAAACAAAAGAAATAATAATGATTACACATTGGAGACTCATCATGGTCTTATTAGCGATAACAAACTAGTTGCAGAAGAATTTGTAAATTTCTTTACCAGTATACCAATTAAAACTACTGAAGCCCTAAATTCGTCGCCATCGCATGCTTTTGGTTTATTACCAGGCGAACGTTGCAGCCTGTTCGACTGAATTTAACTTTAAACATATAAATCCCATAACAGTAATAAAAGCTTTTAAAGAAATCAAGATTAAATTGACAGAAGATCTATGGGGTATGTCTATCAAAGTTTGTACCTCAATTATTGAGACTATAGCGCCGTACTTGGCTTTAATATTTAATTTGTGTATAGATCAAGGAGTCTTTCCAGATCTAATGAAATATAGTAAAGTGATACCACTCTTTAAATCCGGGAATAGTAGAGACACTAATAATTATAGGCCGGTGTCCGCTTTGCCGGTTCTTAGCAAGATATTTGAAAAGGTAATGTTAAATCAAATGCTTAGTCATTTTAACTCCAATAACATCCTACATGATAAACAGTATGGTTTCACCAAAGGACGCGGGTGTTTCCTTACTAAAACACATTTTTAATGCGTGGGAAGAGGCACAAGATGCTATAGGCATCTTCTGTGACCTATCTAAGGCGTTTGATTGTGTAGTTCATGAAACATTGCTTCTGAAACTCAAGCATTACGGACTAGGCAATGCAGCGTTAAGCTTATTAAAATCTTATTTAAATAATAGACAGCAATTAGTGCAAATAAACGGTGTCAGTTCGTCGGGATTGAATGTTGAAATGGGGGTGCCCCAAGGTTCAATTTTAGGTCCTTTTTTATTTTTAGTTTATATTAATGATTTACCCAATTTGTTGCAAAATAAACTTAATATGGTGTTGTTTGCTGACGACACTTCTTTGATTTTTAAGATAAATAGAAAGACTAACAATCTTGACAACGAAAATAGCGCCCTATTGCAGGTTCAAAACTGGTTCACTGCTAATAATCTGGTTCTAAATGGGAAAAAAAACTAAATGCATAAGATTTTCCTTACCGAATGTCAAAAGTAGTTGAACAGGCTTTAGGATGAATTCCCTTATCCCATTCCGTCCCAAAAACCTCATATCCAAACCGCACAGCACCGCCTCTGACGGTGTAAGGAAAAAACTACGATTCGAATCGAACGAGCCGGCCGGCCAACATATCTTACGCGCACGCGATTAACAACCTCTGAAAATACCGTGAAATATCGTCTGAAAGTGCGTCCAAGATGATCCTGGATCCCAGCACCCAGTGAGTACCTGACTTCCAATTTTGTACCATCCTTGTAGCCTGTTTTTTAGAAATTTTTATATCGCGTGACCCAACGTTGACGCTACACTTATTCATACCTATTCATATTTTTGGTCCATTTCGAGCGCGAATACCTGTAGATTACAGTTTTTTCAGGCATTCTCAGGTTCAATTTCGAATGAAAACTCTGAGATTTGCTATATTTTTGCATTTTAAAAGTATTATCCTACAAAATTGTGTTGGTCATATTCGCCGTGTAACCCATGCGGATTCAGAGGTCATCTTAATTTAGTCGGATTATAGTCACAAAAATTCATGTAATTTACGTAATTTGTCGTGGAAATATTATTATCTATAACTATTCACGGTATTTATACACTTACAAACATTATTACATAACTATTTCACCTAAAGGTATCGATTTACACACTTAATAAATCTCAACTTAAGTTCGTTCGTTTCGTACCTACCTACCTACTTATTATTCGAACGAAGCAGAATGGAAGAAAGCAAATTAAAACTTCTTCAATCTCAACGCGAATATGTATATCGTGATATTCAAATCCTTTACGACTTATCAAAAACTATGATTCAAGATCGTTCAAAGGTATCGGCGTTCAAGGCGAGATATACTCGAATACATTCAATTCGCGAAGAATTCGTTTCGTTATGTAGTAACATACAAAGTTTGGAGTTATCCATAAAACCTGACGCTCGAGTGTGTCAAAAGTCATTGAGTTCGTTTGACGATTTGTACTACGCCGTAATTAGTGCAGCGACTGATCTGCACATTACTGATAGGAGCGACAACGTCGACGGGCCGCCGCCTGCGACTTCCATGCAAACGGGACGTAACGCGCGGCTACCTAAGCTTGAGTTACCTAAATTCGACAGTAAAATTGAGAACTGGCAAGCATTTTATGATATTTATAAAACCTTAATTCACGACAACAATTCGATCTCACAGATAGAAAAATTTCACTATTTAGCGTCCTGTTTACAAGGCCCGGCCTCATCCATTGTCAAAGGGGTCCCTATGACCGCTGATAATTATGAAATTGTTTTTAATAGTTTGATTGAACGTTATCAAAACAAGCGAATTATAGCTTTGACATACTTAGATAAATTCATCAACCAGCCAGTTTTAAAATCGGGTAACTTCCAAGATTTACAAAGGTTAACAAACGAAATTTATGAGGCATACTATGCACTTCAAGCTTTAAAAATTGACGACTTAGGTGATTTTATCTTATTTTGTTTAACTTCGCGCGCACTGAACTCAGGCACGCGTGATCGTTTCGAATCGCAAAACATTTCTCAAATGGTGGGTATTTGAGAAATGTAATAATGTTAATGAATTGTTAAAGTTTCTTCAAGATTATGTAAAAATCTTAGAAACTAGTCATTTATCTTCTAAATCTAATGTCAACAACAATTCTAACCCTCGTAACCTTGAGGGGAAAAAATCTTCGCCCGCGACTAGTAGGCAAAATAGCAGCGGATCCAAACGCTCATCTTATCTCACAAATTCCAACCCACCTGCAAATGTGACTTGTGCTCATTGCAGTGAAGCGCACTCGATTTATCGGTGCCCTTTTTTTTTTTTTTTTTTTTTTTTTTTTTTTTTTTTTTTTTTTTTTTTTTTATGGTGGGAAAAAATCATGCATTGACATCCCCCGCCCTTGGGCGGAGCGGGAGATAGTGTCAGACTCTTACTGACTAAAAGACCCACCCCGTTCCTTCTAGCCTTCATACCGGGGCTCGAGCGCCCTTACGGATAACCCTGGCCCCAGTAGGCTTCGACCCGGCTGGATCCCTGCTGTTGCTGACAACTCCTTGAGGCGCGCGGGAACAGTGCGCGCCGTCGACGACTTGGGCTTGGTTCGGACAGTTACCGGACGGCCGGACAGCGAGCTACATTTATCGGTGCCCTATCTTTCAATCCTTAGATTCTCGTACTAGACTCGCGTTAGTACAAGGTAAACATAACATGTGTACCAATTGTTTACGTACAAATCACGTCATAGACAAATGCCTGTCTAAAATGTCTTGTACGATGTGTGGATTACGTCACCACACCCTATTGCATATTGATCCTTCGCCATCCAGCGTCGGCGCAACTACTGGAGCGAGCGTCACGGCTCACGCTCAGGCCGCCGTTCCCAACCGCGAGCTAGTCCTACTAGGAACATGTCAGGTGCGCGCGTTCAACACCGCCGCCGGCACTCAATGTACTGTACGGGCACTCGTGGACAGTGGGGCGCAGGACTGCTTTATCACCTCTGCGTGCGCACGCACGCTCGGGTTAAAACTCCGCCGGTGTAATCTTAGCATAGCCAGACTAGGACAAAACTCAGTCACACAAGTAAAAGGGGTGGTGGAATGCACTATACGACCTGTGCACGGTGATGCTCCACAATTTAATATCAAGCCAGTCGTATTAGACAACATCACTGCTCTAATACCTAGCGTTAAAGTACCGTCAGCTGTTCGTGAACGGTGCAACCATCTCGTGCTAGCTGATCGCGATTACGATGTTCCCGCCAAAATTGATTTATTAATAGGAGCGGAGTTATTCCACGAAATCTATGACGGTCAACGTATCAATCTGGGGCCCGGTTTACCTGCAGCTATGCATAGCGTTTTTGGGTGGATTCTCACAGGGACAGTAAACTTTAATTCTGCACCATTAAACACCGCGTGCTCTTTAGTGGCCACCACATTCAAATTAGATGAACAAATTAAAAAGTTTTGGGAAGTGGAGGAACCACCGCGCGTTGTCATCACCGTACCCGAGAATGACATCTGCGAACGCTTGTACACTGATCTAACCTATCGCCAACCTAACGGACGGTACGTCGTACCCATCCTCTTAAAGGATAGCAAATGCTCTTTGGGTGAATCTTACAATAGTACATTATCGCGGTTGACTCATCTTGAAAAGAAACTTAGTCGTCAGACTGAACTTAAATCTGATTATATTAAATTCATGCGCGAGTACGAGAATTTAAACCACATGTATCCTGTACCTAACCCTGCGATACCTACTCTCAATCCTTATCTTATCCCTCACAGTTGCGTCGTTCGCCCTGAGAGCACGACCACCAAACTGAGAGTAGTGTTTGATGCGAGCTCTAAAACAACCAACGGTCTATCTTTAAATGATATTGTATTTACTGGCCCTAAGCTCCAAGTCGATATTGTGGATATCATAACTGGCTTCAGATTACACACAGTAGTTTTAACTTGTGACATCTCAAAAATGTATAGAGGAATCTTGATTAGGCCGGAAGATCGGAGCTTTCAACACATACTATGGCGGGAATCTCCTAGTGATCCAGTTAAAGAGTACGAACTTGCGACTGTCACCTACGGAGTTAGTAGTTCGCCTTATTTGGCTATCCGCACCCTCCACCAATTAGCTGCCGATCATGGCGCCGCGTATCCACAAGCAGCCGAAGCTCTTCTTCACGAGACGTATGTCGATGATATTACAACCGGCGCCCCCTCTGTACGCGAAGCCATAGAACTAAAAGATCAACTTATAAATTTGTTAGGTTGCGCTCAACTTGAGCTCCGAAAATGGAGTAGTAATTCACAATCTCTTCTCAAGACCTTGCCTGTAGATCATTGTCAAACACCTAAACTTTTTTCTGAAGAAGGTGAGAAATCAACTTTAAAAATCTTAGGAGTCCAATATGACCCTGTGAGTGACTGTTTTGGTTACTCACAGTCCCCTATCGAGGACAGTGAATGTACCAAGCGATCCATCTTATCCAGCATCGCACGTATTTTCGATCCTCTAGGGTGGCTCACACCGTATATCTTAAAAGCCAAGTTGCTCCTTCAAGATTTGTGGCGTCTTAATCTTTCATGGGACGAACCTGTGCCGAGAGATATAGCACAAGAATGGCGAAACTTTATAGCCGATCTCCATAACTTAAAACTAATAAAAATCCCTCGTAGGATTATACCATCTCAATCTAAGGAATTCCAGCTTGTCGGATTTTGTGATGGATCCACCAAAGCATATGGATGTTGCGTTTATCTTCGTGTCGTTACCTCTCATGACGTACACGTTTCTCTTTTAGTTGCTAAGTCCAAGGTAGCACCTCTAAAAGTGTTGACTGTCAACCGTTTAGAGCTTTGCAGTGCTGTGTTACTATCTAAAGTAATAAATCGCATTCAATCCTTGCTTAGTTCAAAACTCATTTTGAATAAATCTATCTTATTCACAGACAGCTCGACTGTATTGTCATGGTTAAACGCTGAGCCACATAAGCTTAAGACTTTCGTTGCGCACCGAGTGGTCCTAATTAACGACAGTCCTGTGCCAACTGAATGGCGACATGTGTCTACCCATGACAATCCAGCCGACATCTGTAGCCGTGGTTTATCGTGCTTATCTTTGTCTGATTCTCGAATCTGGTGGTCTGGTCCTCAGTGGCTATCTACTGAACTCTTCAACTGGCCTGTTTCAGCAGTAGAAGTATCCGATAACGTGCCAGAACTCAAGCCTGCATCACGCGCGTGTCATGCTAGTGCGACACGTGAAGCTGACGTGCTGGAGTCTATCATGGAACGCCACTCCTCTCTTTCCCAAGTTGAAAGAGTGGTTGCTTGGATATACCGTTTCATTAATAACGCAAAGGCTAAACGTTCAGAACGTAACTTCTTACCTTACCTGACAGCCACTGAATTAAGCCAATCTTTAGATCAGATAACAAAGTATGTTCAACATCAAAGTCTTAGTGATGTCATATCTTTGATAGCATCCAAGAAACCTTTACCCAAACATTTATCTAAACTCTCTCCTTTTCTCGATACTCGCGGAATCTAGCGAGTGGGGGGACGTCTCAAGCACGCATCGTTACCAGGTCGCGTCAAACATCCATACCTCCTGCCTAAGATTTCTCGGTTAAGTACTCTTCTGATTGACCACTATCATAAAACTTATCTTCATTGTGGGCCACGCCTACTCCAATCTTTAATTATGCGTCGATTTTGGATACTCGGAGTTAGAAATCTTATCAGATCGCAGCTATCTAAATGCGTAACCTGTTTTAAAATCAAACCTCTTTCACTTCAACCTTTACAAGGTGATCTTCCACCTTCCCGATTACAACTGGGTCACTGTTTTCAAACAGTAGGCATCGACTTCGGAGGTCCTTTTATGATAAAAGAGAGTAAACGCCGTAACGCTAAAACTTATAAAGCTTACCTTTGCCTCATAGTCTGCCATGCCACTAAAGCCGTTCATCTCGAACTAGTTACTGAGCTCACATCTGAAGCATTCATAGCGGCTTTAGATCGTTTCGTGTCGCGGAGAGGACTCTGTCACTCTATAAGGTGTAAAAAAATTAACTGCAAGAACTTCGTCCACATACTCGACATCGAAAAACAAACACATTACAAAAAAAAATTTTTTTTTTGAGCACTTTCTATATTTTCACATTAATAAAACAATTTAGTATCATATTTTTTTGTGCACTGTACGCAGGGCTGCGCTAGCGGCTCGCTCCAATACCGCGCGCGAGCGTCGTACCCCCGCCGCCCGCTACTATTCCCTCCCGCAGCCTGCTTGCGCCCCGTTCAGTCGTCCGATATCCGTCGCGCGACTAGGGTGTATTTCCCTGATTTATTACGGCAAATATGTACGTTCGCGAATACTTCAATAATGCCTTTTACGTATTCCAATCGAGAGTACTTGGATATGATAGTGTGTTACATTACGACTGGTGAAACTTTAGCTGCGGCTCGTAACCGTTACCGTGAACTGTTTGGTGAGCAACGACGAGTGCCTGCTGTCCAAACAATCCTAGGAGTCTACCAGCGGTTATTAGACTATGGCGTAACTTAATTTAAACAGTCATTTAGTAGTTCGATGATTTGCTAGTCCAAAGTCTGAGAAATGTGATGGGAAAATTAGAATCAGCTGTTTCAAATTTGCGCCGTCGCGTGTCGTACTGCAGGGGTGAACGACCCACGCGTGCAGAGCGGCGCGCGCGGCGGCCGGTCGCGGAGGCTTAGGCCGCCGTCGCCGGCGCGCGTGCGGTGTACAGTGCGCATATTCAATAATTTTGTGCGAAGTGAAAATATTGCTTAACTCTGAAACGGGTTGTTATTTTGAAATCTTTTTTTCGCAATTCTTTTTTATTTATAATTCTAAACAAGTACTTAATTTTCTTGCAGGTAATTTTTTTACACCTTATATAGTCACAGATGGTGGTACTAACTTCGTGGGTGCCAGACGTTATTTGTCGGAAGTTAACGAAATGCTAGACCGCGAGAGCAATAGTATTTCCAGTCAACTCGCTTCTCGAAGTATTACGTGGAAGCTCAATCCTCCTTCCGGTCCCCATTTCGGAGGCATCTTCGAGAGCGGAATAAAATCAACAAAATACCATCTCAAACGTGTCATAGGATCACAAATTTTGACTTACGAAGAATTTTATACTATCTTAACGAAGGTGGAAGCTATGTTAAACTCTAGACCCTTAGTGGAACTCTCTACCGATCCCGGCGAGGTTGACGCTCTTACAGCTGGTCACTTCCTTATCGGTCGACCTTTGGTATCTCTACCTGAACCGGTGTATGCTGAAAACGAGACCTTACGTACTCGATGGCAGCTTTTGCAGCGTCTATCTCAGAGCTTTTGGCGCACTTGGCAGAGGGACTATCTGCATACATTGCAACAGCGAATGAAATGGTTTAAACACGGTAACGGTCAGCCAAAATTGAACGATCTTGTAACCATTTATGAACCTAGCTTACCCGCTAACGAATGGAGACTTGGTCGCGTCGTCCAACTCCACCCGGGCAAAGATAATATCATTCGTGTTGTGACAGTCAAAACTTCAAAAGGCTTACTTGTAAGACCTACTATCAAAATTTGTCCTCTTCCAATCGCTCAAAATAATTAATAACCCATATCAAATCATATCAAATATCTATCAACTATTTTTTTTATTTTTTAAGGGTCTAACACTTATTATTTTATTTATTTTTTCTCATCTCCTATACTTATTAAGTACATTTAACCAGCATAATCTCAACACTTAACATACAACTATATCCGTACAGTGACATATCTGAATCTGCATGGACCGCAAGTCTCGAACTTCATCTATCTTATCTTATGAAATCCCTCGTTGATTTCAAGTGGGGGGATATGAACAGGCTTTAGGATGAATTCCCTTATCCCATTCCGTCCCAAAAACCTCATATCCAAACCGCACAGCACCGCCTCTGACGGTGTAAGGAAAAAACTACGATTCGAATCGAACGAGCCGGCCGGCCAACATATCTTACGCGCGCGCGATTAACAACCTTTGAAAATACCGTGAAATATCGTCTGAAAGTGCGTCCAAGATGATCCTGGATCCCAGCACCCAGTGAGTACCTGACTTCCAATTTTGTACCATCCTTGTAGCCTGTTTTTTAGAAATTTTTATATCGCGTCACCCAACGTTGACGCTACACTTATTCATACCTATTCAGTAGTGATTGTGACATTGTATTGAATAATGAAAAACTAGAATTTGTTGATAAAACGATTTTCCTGGGGATTACGCTAGACTCAAGGCTACAATGGGGTCCTCACTTAACATCTCTTGCAGGGCGGCTTAGCTCAGCTGCATATGCTGTTAGAAAAATCCGCCAATTTACGGATGTTGATACCGCTAGGCTAGTCTATTTTAGTTATTTTCATAGTGTCATGTCGTACGGTATCTTACTATGGGGACGGGCTGCAGACATCGAGTCAATCTTTATATTACAGAAAAGAGCCATCAGAGCTATTTACAATCTCCGCCGGTGCGATTCTTTAAGGGAACTGTTTAAAGAAATTAACATAATGACGGTACCTTGTCAATATATCTATGAAAACATCATGTATGTTCGAAAAAATCTTCATCTTTTTAGCAAAAGAGGCGATAGACATAATTATGTTACAAGAAATAGGGATCAATTAGTTCAACCAGGTTTCAGACTGGCTAAAGTGGCCTCTTCTTTCATGGGGTACTGTTTGAAATGTTATAATAAAATACCACCCCAAATATTAGACCTCAATGAAACGAAATTTAAATCTTGTATTAAACGCACACTATGCAGACAAGCATATTATAAGTTGGAGGATTATATTCAAGATAAAAATGCTTGGCTCAATGCTAGTCCAGCTCCACTACCACTAGGGCGTAATTAGTTGATTAGTTGGAAACTAATATTATTATTTTTTAATTTGAAAGACAATTGCATTGTATAATGTAGAAGCACTTTTTTCAAGTTTGTGAATGTGAAGCACCATGGAGCATTTTTATTAGGTTACAACTTTTTTTTTTTTTTTTTGACATTACGAGCATGGCAGTTGAGAATTTGTCATGCTCACTCAAATGTCTCGCTGTTGGTGGCACGTGTTATTGGGTCGTTCAGTTCCCTTCAAAATGGTTGAGCTGAGTGGGGCTGATGCACGCGTCATGCTCGTGAACGGGTGCCGTCAGATGGGACTGGTCATCTCTTAGCTGCCAGTGGCTTAATTCAGTTTCTATCTTTTAATTATTTTACATTTTTATTTCATTATCGACATTGTGCTCACATGATAGAAGCAACAAGTAATATGTAACCAAGCATTATATGTAACACATAATGTGATTTAAAAGAGTGTCCATGGAGTTTCTTGCACGTTCTTCTCCATAGAGACCTACTCTTTGGAACGTGCAATTTAGCTTCACTTTTCTTGGACTGACCGACATTTGACTATTCAAAAGTGAATGTAAATGGTCTATTTGAAATAAATGATTTGACTTTGACTTTGACTTAGGACATGCTTTTTTTAAGAAATACAAAGCTAAATTAAACTTTGAGTCTAGTACGTTACAATTGCTAACAAATAAAATAATCGAACTGGGTTACATTGAATTTTGACTGTTTCGGACCAAATGATACTATTAATTGTTATACGAGTATAATAGCACCGGCGCGATGTGAATCTATACATCGAGACAAGTATACAAGAAGAATGTGTTATTTCAAGTCAAGAGTTATGCGAGGGTGTTTTCCTAGCCAGTAGCGTGACTAGGCCGAAAAATGGAAAAATACCAATATGCATCTTGAATACCAGAGAAAATGAGGTAGTAATAAATAACTTCGAGATCGGTAGTAGCATTCTCAAGGATTACTTTATTTGTCAATTTCAGAAACCAATGGTTAATGCTGATAGAGTAAAAACTACCTATGTTTTTGTGGCATACACATAATCCCAAGTCCGGACCCTTGAGTACGGCCCTGTACAGCGGGGGACCATGCGGGGCGAAGGAGCGGAGGTCACTAGATATCCCGTTATATTCAGTGCGCGCGCGACGCCGCGCCAGTGCAGCCAGATCGTCTTGACGCACGCACGTACCACTCTGCCTTAGCCGCCCGAGCTATCAAATTCGCTTATAGAATCTTTTCGCCTTGTATAAACTTAGCTTCAGTTCATCTGTACCACTCTGTATCGTTTCCTCTTCGTTTTAACGTCTGTATTATCTTCTATCCTCATTAAATTCCATCAAACTTTCTTCTTGCTGTTTTCATATTCACCGCCGCCTGCCTAGCCGCTTGCTACACATATACACGCACATACATCTCCATAGTGGTGACCCCGACGAAGAAATGGCGAAATCCGGTGAAGATCTTCTAGAAAATTCCGGCTTGTGTCGTGTGGGTGTGCGGGTAACCCCATTTTGGCCCGAGGAACCGGCTGTTTGGTTTGCGCAAATCGAAGGTCAGTTTATAATATCCAATATTACCGCCGATATCACCAAATATCACTACGTGGTTGGTCAATTAGAGCCGCAATACGCGGCAGAGGTGAAAGACATTATTTTAAATCCACCGGATAGCGGCCGTTATGAAAAAATAAAAACGGAACTTATCAAGCGGTTGTCCGCTTCGCAAGAGCGAAAGCTTCAACAACTATTGACCCACGAAGAGCTGGGGGATAGGAAGCCATCCCAGTTCATGAGGCATCTGCGTAATTTAGCGGGACCAACGATACCTGATCATCTAATCAGGCAAATCTGGGCAAATAGATTACCAACCCACATTCAAACGATTATTGCTTCACAGACAGACAGCGCGCTCCAAACCGTGGCCGAGTTGGCAGACAAGATCAACGACATATCGACACCGACGCAGCAGGCAGTATGTGCAGCAAGCGAGGCTCCAGGTACTGTGTCAGCCATTGAGATGTTGGTGAAACGGGTCGACGAACTGGCAAAGCAGGTACAAGGCTTTACAAATAATAATAATCGATCCCGAAACAGCGGATGGAAGGCCCGTAGCCGCTCGACCTCAAGGCATAGGTCAAGGTCACGAGAACGCCCCGCTGATCATCCGTATTGTTGGTACCACTTTAATTATGGTGGCAGAGCTAGGAACTGCCGACCGCCGTGCAATTACAAAACGGCGGGAAACGCCGACGGCAGTCATTAATAGCGGTAGCTGACTGTCCTATATCTTCAGGCCGCTTGTTCATTACTGACCGGAAATCAAAGGCACAATTCCTCATCGACACGGGTTCAGACCTATGCGTGTTTCCAAAGTCAGCCGTACGGCAGCCTCGAACAAAAACGAAGTACCAACTATTTGCGGCAAATGGATCACTTATACCCACATATGGTTACATTCAACTGAACTTGGACTTAGGACTACGACGAGCATTCAGCTGGAGGTTTACCGTGGCTGATGTCACGAAGCCAATAATTGGGGTAGATTTTTTAAGTTTTTACCACCTTCTAGTGGATTGCAGACAGCAACGCCTCATTGATGCGGTCACCATGCTCGGCATCAACGCGCCGCAGCCTAGGTATGCATCCGATGTTTTATCCATCCGCACTACAGCAGATGATACCGTCTACGACAAGCTGTTACGAGAATTTCCAGACATCACCCGGCCAGCTGGCAAACCACGAACGATTAAACACACCACCGTGCATCATATCCGCACAACTCCAGGGCCCCCTATTTCTAGTCGCCCGCGCCGTTTGGATCCAGAACGACTAAAAATAGCAAAACAGGAGTTCGACGAAATGTTGCTGAATGGCACCGCACGAAGGTCAGAGAGCGCCTGGTCGTCTCCTCTTCATTTAGCTAGGAAAAAAACCGACGGATGGAGACCCTGCGGGGACTACAGAGCCTTGAACGCCCGAACAATTCCGGATCGATATCCTGTACGACACATCCACGACTTCACAAACGACCTTACAGGTAAAAAGATCTTCTCTACTATAGACTTAGTTAGAGCATATAATCAACTACCCGTTTTTGAAGACGATATACCGAAGACGGCCATCACAACACCGTTCGGAATGTTTGAATTCCCGTACATGACCTTCGGTCTAAGGAATGCGGGACAAACATTCCAACGGTTTATGGACGAAGTGTTAAGTGGCCTAGATTTTGCTTATGGGTTTCTTGACGACATTCTCGTATATTCTACTGATGAGGAACAGCACCTGGAGCACCTGCGTATTCTGTTCGGACGCCTGAAGGATTACGGAGTCATAATAAATACTTCGAAATGCTGTTTCGGGCAAGGCACAGTAAAATTCTTAGGGTTCAGCGTCTCCGCAGAAGGTATTAGCCCTTTAAAATCAAAAACACAGGCAATTCTCGACTTTCCGATACCAAAAAACACAAAGGAGCTAAGAAGATTTTTAGGAACCGTAAATTTCTATCGAAGATTTATTCCAGACGCAGCAGCGAAGCAAGCTCCTTTAAACGCTATGCTGGCCGGACAAAGCAAAGGTTCAAAGCCCATTCAACTCACTACTGACCAGCTAGAAGCCTTCAAGAACTGTAAGTCAAGCATTTCCGAGGCTACCCTTCTGGTGCATCCTGATCCCAGTGCAGAACTGGCTATACAGACCGATGCTTCTGATGTAGCCATCGGTGCTGTCCTACAGCAGCGGAAAGGTAACGACTGGCAACCGATGGCATTTTTCTCAAGAAAACTCAGCCAGTCACAAAGAAAGTATAGTCCATATGACCGCGAACTGCTGGCAATATATGACGCCATACGTCACTTCCGCTACATGGTGGAAGCGAGACCATTCACCATACTTACTGATCACAAACCACTTACGTTTGCCTTCACCACACGAAGGGACAAATGTTCACCGCGCCAGTTCAGATACTTGGATTTTATCTCACAATTTTCAACTGACATTAGGTTTGTCGCAGGTAAAGACAACGTAGTAGCCGACACTCTTTCCCGCATCGAAGAAATAGCAACGCCCCTAGATTACCACAGCCTAGCCCGAGCCCAGGAGACAGACGCAGAGCTACAAGCGCTATTCGTGAACGGATCCAGTCTACAGCTGCATAAGGTTTCCCTACCTGATGCCATAACGCAAGTATACTGCGACACTTCTACATCTAATCCTCGACCATACGTTACATGTGCTTTTCGACGTCAAGTTTTTGATTTACTCCATAACCTCAGTCACCCTGGCGTTAAAGCAACAGTACAATTAGTAACTTCTAGATTTGTTTGGCCGGGTATAAGGCGTGACTGTCGACAATGGGCTAAAGAATGTCACCAATGTCAAAGGTGTAAAACCACAAGACATACGACCGCACCATTTACAGAGTTCAAAGCACCTTCAGCTCGCTTTCAACACATAAACATGGATATCATTGGTCCCTTACCTTTGTCTGCTTCCCACAGGTACTGCCTCACGATAGTCGACTGCTTCACTCGTTGGCCTGAGGCGTACCCCCTGGCCGACATCACGGCCGACACCTGCGCGTCAGCCTTCATCTCTGGCTGGGTCGCGCGGTTTGGCTGTCCCGTACGAATCACCACCGATCGCGGCCGCCAATTCGAGTCGCGTCTCTTCAAGTCCATCGCGGCACTGATCGGTGCCGAACACCATACGACGACGGCTTACCACCCAGCCGCCAATGGTTTGGTGGAACGTCTACATCGGCAGCTCAAGGCTGCCATCACCTGTCACGCGTCATCGCAGTGGACCGAAACTCTTCCTATGGTGCTACTGGGCATTCGCAGCGCATGGAAAGACGATATCCAATCATCAGCGGCGGAGCTAGTCTACGGCGAGCCCCTACGCTTGCCCGGACAGTTTTTCAACACGGCATTAGAGGAGGAAGTTGATGTCACTGACTTCGCCGATCGTCTGCGCAGCCGCATGAGCAAACTAGCACCAACGCCGACTTCGTGGCACTCACCTCGTCCCTTCTATATACCGAAAGACTTGTGTACTGCGACTCACGTCTACCTACGCCAAGGACCAGTCCGACGTCCACTCCAAGCACCATACGCCGCCGGCCCTTACAAAGTCGTGCGCCGAGGCTCCAAAACTTTCGACATAAAGGTACAGAATAAGGTACAAACCGTTACCGTAGACAGGCTGAAACCGGCGTACACAGCGGACGACAACGTCACACCGGTACCGATGTCAACGCCAGCACCGACACCAGCAACCACGACTAGGGTGACACCTCCTACCGCCACAGCTCCAGTTCCAGTTCCCGACGACTTATCTCCAAACACTAGCAGGAAGACCAAGAGCGGGAGGATGAAGTTCCCCGACTACTATCGATCGTAGTCACGATCTCGGCAGGGGAGTACTGTGGCATACACATAATCCCAAGTCCGGACCCTTGAGTACGGCCCTGTACAGCGGGGGACCATGCGGGGCGAAGGAGCGGAGGTCACTAGATATCCCGTTATATTCAGTGCGCGCGCGACGCCGCGCCAGTGCAGCCAGATCGTCTTGACGCACGCACGTACCACTCTGCCTTAGCCGCCCGAGCTATCAAATTCGCTTATAGAATCTTTTCGCCTTGTATAAACTTAGCTTCAGTTCATCTGTACCACTCTGTATCGTTTCCTCTTCGTTTTAACGTCTGTATTATCTTCTATCCTCATTAAATTCCATCAAACTTTCTTCTTGCTGTTTTCATATTCACCGCCGCCTGCCTAGCCGCTTGCTACACATATACACGCACATACATCTCCATATTTTCCTTGTTAAATTTAAACGGATTACATTCCGATGGATTATATTTCATCTACATGGTGACAAATTATCTACAACGCCAATATATGAATAAAATATAGATTTAAAACCGCATACTAGCCCAATATTAAGTGCCAAAAAAAAAAATCGATAATTCAGGTAAACAAAAATGGCGCGTAGTCATAGACTATCGTAAGTTAAATAACCAAGTGCAAGACGACAAATTTCCGTTGCCAAACATATCCGAAATACTTGATTCTTTAGCTGGGGCAATTTATTTTACGCATTTGGATTTATTTCAAGGATTTTTCCAAATTGGACTAAATAAACAAAGCCGGCCTTGCACAGCTTTTACAACAGGGAAAAATCAATATCAAATGACGAGAATGCTCATGGGGCTCAAGTCTAGTCCTAGTAACTTCAGTAGAATGATGACTATAGCAATGTCCGGGCTTAATTACGAAAAATGCCTGGTTTACCAAGATCGTCGTTCTCGTCGAGAATCTGGTCGTTAGGTCGAAATTTAGACTCGCATAATCGAAATTTAGTGGATATTTTCAATAGATTACGTAAGGTCAACCGAAAGTTAAATCCCACTAAATGCAATTTCTTGCAAAAAAAAAATGCTTTATTTAGGACATAGTTTCTGGAGCTGGAATTTTACCAAACCCAGAAGAGGTTAGGGTTTTAAAACACTACCCAACGCCCCAAAATACGCCCGAAAATTTATAAAAAAAATTGCTGAATTAGCTTTACCCTTAAATAAATTATGTACCAAGAATGCCCAATTTGTAGGGACAAGAGACTGCGAGCATTCTTTTGAAACATTAAAATTAGCCTTAATGAACCCACCTGTATTATAATATCCTAACTTATCAGAAAGTAATGAATTTATACTACAAACCGACGCGTCAGGGAAAGCTATAGGTTCGGTATTGTGTAATAAAGATGCAAAACCACTGCGTAGGTAAAAAAAAAAGAACCTAGCTATTATTATTTAGCCGTAAGATTTTTTTTCTTGTAAAGGAAAGGTGAGGTGTAGTTAGTTTATATTATGCTTATAACATATTTAATGAGGTATCTTTTATAATAAAAGCAGTGTATTACCAGCAAGCACTCGTTTCACTCGTCTCCCAACACACCACCTTACAATCTGATGATGGAATTTGGCTGAATTGATGGAACTCCTCAAATATAATAGGCAACTATATAGTCATTTTGATATTTTCATCAAGGAATTAAGCATTTACAGTGAAAAACTGACATTTGATGAGGTGGAACTGGTGAAGAAGACCAGAAATTGCCAACGGAACTTCATACTCAAACAAATATCACAATGAACATAGTTCAGCGACTATGACAATACAAATAAATGAATAGTTCTGAATAGTTTTGTTGAAAATGGTGTCATCGAAGTGACCTGATGATAGTGATGGAGCTGGAAGATAGGTACCGGAACTCCGTATTTAATCAATGTATCCTACCAGTGTTTGGACTTATTAGAAATGTCATGAGATGCACTTTGGCTATAAGGTACTATTGAAGTGATCTGATGATGGAGCCGGAAGGTGGAAGGAGACACGGAAACTTCATAAGAAACTGATGTATTCTAGCAGGGTTTGAGTTAATTGGGATTGTCATGAGAAAAAGGTACTCTGGTTGTAAGTGTATTGCAACTAAAAAGTGTGAAATAAAAAACTTATTATAAAAAAAAATAACCGACTTCACTAAAAAAAAATTAAACCATCAAAATAATTTTAATTTTGGAAGTCGGTGTTAAATAAGGAACAAACAATAACGAAAAACACTGACTACAAACATTTGTCAGTAAAAGTCTGACATTCCCCCCCTCCCTGCACCACCTTAGAGAGAGAGAGAAGTCATTGGATGATTTGCCACGTTAAAAAGAATAACATCTGCTATTGCTAAGAGCAATTATACTTGGTGGAAATTCTTTTAAAAACTCAAAAATTTGTGTACCGGTAAAAGTCAGTAAAAGTCTGTCACGCTTGACACGCTCAACCCAGAGCGGGAGAAGTCATGAATGACTGAATAAAGGATGACATTCCACTTCAAAAAATAAGCCCTTTTAAACCTTACGCGAATAGGTAATGGACGATCCCAAAGCGTACAGGCATACTTTGGTTTAGCATCGTTAATTTGTGCATAAAGATAAAAAAAATCCTTGCACCAAGAGGGTCTCTCATCAACCACATGGCCTATGATTTTCTGATTCCGGGTTGAAGGACAAACATAACTTTGTAGTTCGAAAAAGCTCAGCGTTCTAAACATATACCTACGTTATACAATAACTGGTATAATTCTCTGAGAAAGAGAAGGAGTTAGGGCCTGTCCGCACAGCGGTATTTCACCGCGCGGTTTTTTTTTCATTATTCTGTAACACATTGAATCTTATGGAAGTTTCCACACAGGCGATAAAACAAACGCGCGATAAAAAATTCTGTGATTTCTTGCGGATTTGACATGGTGTAGTGTGGAAATCAATCCACGCGAATATTTTCAACGCGGTGAAATACCGCTGTGCGGACAGGCCCTTATATATTAAATAACATACAATGAAACTGTGCGAGAACGGACATTCCACCGTTCCCAGGGCTTCGCAACCAAACTAATGTTTTTCTCAAGGATTGCTATTCTAGATGGCAAGAAAATATTTGTGCTTATAAAATTGTGACTAGGTAGTTTTAAAATAGAAGATTTTTTTCCTGAAACCTTATGATCAGAATTTTATTTTCTTTAAATTTAATACCGATACTAAAAGCCGACAAATATTGCAGAATATGTAGTTATACTGATAACTTATTGAAAGTAAATTGATAATAGTTCTGTTAAGCTGTGATAATTTATCCGTCTGACTTAGAATTAAAAAACAAACTTTGACTTACCCCAGGAAAAAGAATGTACCAGCCCAACGAATAGTAATAATATCAACGTAAAAACACGCGTGCAATGCATTTTCTTCTTCAGGCAAAGTTGTTCCAGCAGATGAGACGTCTACTCCCGGTCACAGCACGGAAAATATTAAAGCAAAGTGTTGGTTAGTGCCTTGTAGTCATTTCCGTCACGTCGCGGGTAAAACCTATAAAAAATGTGGGCAAAATAAAGATAAAACATTTTATCTTTATTTTATTCCGAACACTCATATGCTTATCACTTGTTTCCGTCAAAAATAAAATTTACTGTATTTTTTTCGCTATTTGTTTTATCGTGTACCTACTTCCTGTGTTACTTCCTTAGTGTGCAAATTTGATTAAAACAATTTAAACATAATTTATTATTAATATAGTAATAAACTACGTTAACTAAGTAAGTGGGTTCTATTGCACGACATGGTCTGGCCGTATGCTAAGTTTCATCCAAATCTTTTCTGTCATGAAGACGTCAAGAGGCCTCACTTGCGTCAATGTAAATGAACAAACATACTCTCATTCGCACTTTAAGTCTTAAAGTTTGTTACGCTGACATTTCGTATATACATTGTGAGAGTACAGGAATTGCGGGAGAGTATTAAATCAAAGGTTACTTAAAAATTCCTTCTTAAAATAAGCGATACAGAAATAAACCTAAGGTACCATGAATACCGAAAAAAAAATTATTTTCTAGAAATGTACATTGATGCAAGCGAAGCCGTGAGCAAAAGACGATACAGTACCGTCATGAGCCTCTTAGATATAAAACTCCAAGGTAATACTGATCAAACCCTCTAAGATTAATAAGTACAATAATAAAAAAAAGATTCAAAATAACTTTTCGGTACCACCAGTTATATACGATAGAATTATCACACTAACGTTAGGGGCAGCTCACACCGAGACGCAATGCGACGCGACGGTGTCGTGGAAGAGGTCAGTTATTTCGCACTGCATAGCGCGGGATAAAACGCATCATAGGTAACGGCGTAAGGTGCAATGTGAAGCAGCAGGTGAATAAAACAAGCAAAAAAATATAAGTACAAAAATCACTGCTACCGTCACCGCTGAAGATTTCTTTTATCTGGATGCCGCGTCAGGTCATGCTTTCCATAAAAAAGCATTGTTATTGGAAGTGAACCAACTTGTGATGATTAAACTCCGAGGGATGAGAGGAAATGGTTCTCACTCAACTTGCAAGATCTGGCCTGAACAAACTAACATACACACTACGCAAATAAATTTAAAACTTGCAAAATGTATGGCACTGCAGGGTGCGATTTTTTCTGTTGTAGAATTCTCATAGAAATGTGTACCTTTTAGAGTAGTAAATAAAGTTCTATTTCATATGGCTATCTTAAAAAGCGCGCAGCTTCATACGGCGTCGCGTCTCGGTGTGGGCCAACCCTAATAATACGATAATTGTACGGAAACTGAAATCCGATAAAATGGCTCCAACTAATTCAGTCTGAGATAAGAGTGTTATTTGGGATTTTGTAGCTATTCTGGTATCATCATCATCATCATCATCATTTCAGCCGACAGACGTCCACTGCTGGACATAGGCCTCCCCCAAGCGTCGCCACAACGAACGATCATGCGCGTCCCGCATCCATCGGATTCCCGCTACCTTCACCAGGTCGTCAGTCCACCTTGTAGGAGGCCTTCCAACGCTGCGTTTTCCGGTACGCGGTCGCCACTCCAAAACCTTTCGGCCCCAACGGCCATCTGTTCTGCGAGCAATGTGCCCTGCCCATTGCCACTTAAGTTTAGCGATTCTTTGTGCTATGTCGGCAACCTTGGTTCTCCTGCGGATATCTTCATTTCTGATTCTGGTATAAAAACAAGATTTTAAGGTCATATAATCATCAATGACAGCTCTTGGGTGGAGCGGGAGATAGTGTCAGACTCTTACTGACTAAAAACCCACCCCGTTCCTCGAAGCCTTCATACCGGGGCTCGAGCTGTCTTTCGAAACTAAACCTTTTTTTTTTCCGATGGGAAAAATCATCCAATGACAACCCCCGCTCTTCGGCGGAGCGGGAGATAGTATCAGACTCTTACTGACTAAAAAACCCATCCCGTTCCTTCAAGCCTTCATACCAGGGCTCGAGCGCCCTTTCGGATAACCCTGGCCCCAGTAGGCTTCGACCCGGCTGGGCCCCCTGCTGTTGCTGACAACTCCTTGAGGCGCGCGGGAACAGGGCGCGCCGTCGACGACTTGGGCTTGGTCCGGACAGTTACCGGACGGCCGGACAGCGAGCTACCCATTGCTCACTGTCCGCAAGCCCGCGCCTACGGTAGCCGGAAATCGGGATCAGAATCCCGGCGGCGGCGGCGAGGACACCGTTGCCTGATCCGTTCGGCCTCCTCCTTTGCGAGCATAACTGCTTCGCAGAAGTCGGCGACCGCCTGCCACTCCTCCTCGCTCCGGACCATGGCCTCAACCAAGGCCCGGTCTAAACTAACCCTGGCCCTGGTAAGGTTCGAACCTTGAGCACGCCACAATTACGGCGGTATATATCTTTTAGGAGTGGTTGTAAAGACGCTAAGGCATCTTCACTTTCCGCCTGACACACATATAGTTAGTGATAGCGTGACGAGTGACAGGACAGAATGGAAGAAAAAAACATGTTGCGCCGACCCCAAATAAAACGGGACTAGGGCAGGAAGATGATGACACATATTCACCGTTCATAGGTGTTTCACGAAGTATGTGTTTTGGATTCGTAGAGAAGAAACGTCCAGGTATCAATATTATGCTAATCACTCAAAAGACACGGTGGACCATGCGGAGGAAGTCTGCCCCACTTGGGTGGAGGACTGGGTGTCCTCGTGGAGGTGATTGTTGGCGGCGATCTCTAGCGCCTGGTATTGGTGCAGGCGGCTGATAGTGGTGGTGGTGGTAAGGAGCGAGAAGGGTAGGAAGCAGTCAGTTCCTGCGAAGTAGTAATGCAAGCGAAGGTGGTGGCGGAGATCATGAAGGAGAGAAAATCCTTATGCCTCAGCTGTCGTTGCGGGTCGTATGGACAAAACGAGCAAAATGAACCGGGCCCAATTGGGCCACCGCTTGCTAGGGCTGCGGGATTGTTCTAAAGAGTTAGTTATCAGAGCCCTGGAGCGCGAAGGACAACTGGAGGGACACAGGTCGGTTGTAGTCAGTAGAAGTCTGCCACACACAAGCCATACATAAGTTTGTTGTATGTCCATCTGTCACAGCCTCCGAATTTCTTGGACGGATTGGGTTCAAATTATATACACTAGCTGTGCCCGCGACTTCGTTCGCGTGGACTACAGGAATTTTAATTCATTTTTTCTAAAATAAAAGTAGCCTAATTTACTCCTTATTACATCAGCTACCTGCCAATAAAAGTCCCGTCAAAATCGGTCCAGCCATTTCAGAGGGTGTACTATGCCGAATCGAATGCCAAATAGTCGAACATCAATTAATCAAACACCTAAATACTCGATCGTTTATAATATCGAATGGTTAATAAATCGAACACTCAATACGTCGAGTGTTCAAAATATCGAATGTTTGATCGAGCGGCCAATGCATCACACATTCACCCGGAGGACATGGTGGAGCATATGGTGCTTCTGTACGCGCGTGTCTTGGCCGCGGCTGTACGTGTGAGGGAACGGGCTTCCTCACGCCCCCGCCGACGGCACACGTAGAAAACTACGCGCCATTAATGGGGGGCGTGAGAAAGCCCGTTCCCTCACACGCACAGCCGCGGCCTGTACCAGGGATCGGCGAAAGAGGTTGTTGCCGGCGATCACCCTCACGAGGACATGGCGGTGCTCAATTCAAGCGGAGCACACCTCCACTGTATGCTCCACCATGTCCTCCGGGTGAATGTGTGATGCATTGGCCTCTCGATCAAACATTCGATATTTTGAATTTTCGACGTATTGAGTGTTCGATTTATTAACCATTCCATATTATGAACGTTGGAGTATTTAGGTGTTCGATTTAAAGTGTTCGATTAATTTGATGTTCGACTATTTGGCATTCGATTCGGCATAGTACACCTCATTTCAGAGATTAGCCGGAACAAACAGACAGACAGACAAAAATTGAAAAAAAAAATATTTTTGTGTATGTACCGTATTTAGATTCATTTGGATTTAGTAAAAAGCGGTTATTTCAGTATTACAAACAGACACTCCAATTTTATTTATATGTATGTATAGATGCACGCGACTGTGTTCGTGTAGACTACAGGATTTTGAATTCATTTTTTCTAAAATAAAAGTAGCCTAAGTTACTCCTTATTACATCAGCTACCTGACAAAAAAGTCCCGTCAAAATTGGTCCAGCCATTTCAGAGATTAGCCGGAACAAACAGACGGACAAAAAAAATATGTTGGTGTATGTATGGTACCGTATATCCTACTAATATTATACTCGTAAATATGAAAGTTTATATGTATGGATGTATGGATGTTTGTTACTCTTTCACGCAAAAACTACTGAACGGATTTCGATGAAACTTGGTACACGGCTAGACCATGTCCTAGAATAACGCATAGGATACTTTTTATCCTGGGATAAACCCCAAATTCGGACACCAAAGGAGATGTAGCACAAAAGACATGGCCGGATCCTGCCCAAAAATCAACTATACGTTCCATTAATTATTTATTATATGAAAATTACTTCTAAAATAAATAAAAATAAGTCGCAACAATCCATTTCTCTAAGAGTGGCGAGAAAAAAAAAAAATAAGTATGTTAATTGTTTTTGAGTCGTTTTGTTTCATAGCAACCATGGAGGATGAGGATAAATCGATACAAATTGCATTTACGTTTGGGTACACGCATAATTATGACAGAAAGTGTTCTTATCTGTAGTAACACGCCTGAAGGTCAGATTAAAAATATAAAATACTTGTAAATACTACAATTGTATCGCAGAAGTTAAAAAGTTGACTGGACACCTGCACTTTTCGAGCCGCCGCGCGTTTTGATAGTACTCACGGTACACATTATGAATCCACAATATTTTCAAGAGCGTGCACCCAAACGTCCTAAAATTATTTTGACATTTCTGCACTCTTTAAACTAAACTGTCAAAACAAACTGTATGTGTCAGTCTTGCGTTGTGTCATTCTTACAACATATTACTGTTTTGTGTTTTCGTAACTGTATTTGATTTTTAAACTTGGCTCCATGCTATCCTTTATCGGACTTTCCTTTACGCTTTAAATATATATATTCTGCTGTGCATATTGGATTGGTTTGTTTACGATTTGGATTCTGACGCTCACGAAGTCAATGTACCTGAAATGAACTGTGGCCTCCAATCGAATATGAGAGCATATTGTAAGAACTTTAGAAAAAAGAAGAAAGAAAAACGATACCTGGTCAATAATCAGTAATACTTGTTATTTAATTTTTTAATTACACTAAACTAAATCGATTGATCGATGGCCGCGGGGGCGTAGCTAGGGTGTGGCGTGCGGGATGATGATTGGATGATACATTATTTATGAAACTATCGTTGCGAGTTAGTGTGTGTGAAAACGCCCTTTATTGTTCCGTGTTTGTGTGTGAAAAAAGCGGGGTTATAAAAAAAAAAAAATTACCTACTTATTTTATTATTGACTCGGGTCGAGAATCACTAACATAATTACCTCCTGAAATATTTTGCAGCTTCAAAACGACACCTTGTATATCAGCCTCATTCCCTGATAACGTATCTTCGAAGCTATTTAGTTCTTCCTTTCGAGATTTAAGAGAGGATAAAAACATTCAATGTGTCTTGTCTGAGTAATTATTGTAGTGATGATGTGTTATAATATTAAGAAATAAATATATTTAAGCAAATGTCTGTAGGTACTTACTTATTTATATGACTAAATAAAAATTCAAGTGTTATGTTTTTAGTGTTTTATTGCATGTCCATTTGTATATTTTATGCTAATTTGCCTGAATATCCAAAAAATATCTTAGACGATAAGTTCTTCTTAGATATTGCAATTAATGTCGATGTTTGAAAGTGACTATGTATTACCAATATATTATGTTCATCAATGTAAATACGTTTTACTTGGTACTTTGATTTTTGACTCATTCTTCACTAGCCTCTATGAATATGTATCACTGATAGTGTTTCGAACATTTTTATAAAATTAAAGGCGTTCTCATACTAACTTACTGTCACTGTCACTGTTATTGTAGATCATTGTTGTATTGATGTCAATCATTGCTATTCAAAATGATGAGGCGTTTTTTTTTTAAATCTTATTTATAGTGTCTCTCGCTCTATCTCTGATCATAAAAATTAAACTACTGTAAAGCCGTACTCTTAAGCTTTAATACGACGTACCGTTTGTCTGTGTAATGGAATATTTTTAGTTTGGGCACAGCTCCCTACTAATTCCGGCCGTGTCATTTTAATACATCGTAGAAAAGAGTCAGTAGACGTAGAGTCGGTGAGGTCAAAAAAAATATGTAAGTTCTTATATTAACTAGATAATATGTAGACTTCCTAATAATTAGGGTAATCTGCAGACTAATGGCCAAGCATACCGTATGATTGGCCATTAGTCTGCAAATTACAAAACTGATTCTTTGTTCGACTAAAACACGTGAATTGTAATTATGAAATTTAAACAGTACAGTGCTCTTGGGCATTACTCTAGACGCTAAGCTTCAGTGGGGCCCACATATAGACAAATTGTCGAAAAAGCTTAATTCAGCAGCATTTGCTTTAAGACAAATTCGAAATTTAACTGATTTAGAGACAGCCCGTGTTGAAGCATTTTAACCCATATCAATTAGTACATACAGTCCACATTGATTTGACTAAGTAGGAAGCTAGCCACATTATATTTAAAATGATGTATTGATAGTTTAAGTTTAGTTGCCAATAAACACCATCAAAGACAGACGCTTGTTTTACTTGGACAGCTACTCGCCAATGGAAAGCAAACCTTAACCTACACAACATAATGGTCATAATCGAGCCGGATCATTAGTGAAGTGAATACAAAAGAACCACATTCCATCAGAGATAAGAAGCCGGCGAGTGAATCCTTATGCGTAAACAAAGTAATTAGTGACTTGTAAAATTTATAATATTGAAGATTTACGTTTTTAACATCGAAATAATGTCTAAATCAGCTGATGAAGCACTAAGTATATTACAAGATACGGCAGAATTACTGAAGAAAACACAAATAAACTTAGGAAAATGTCCTAAGCAACGTTTAACTAAAGGATACGTTCAATCTAGAATTCAGTGCCTCGAAGAATACTGGAAAACATTTAACGGTGCGCATCAAGACTTGGCAAGGGTTACACCGAGAGATAAGCGTAGTTTATTACCGTATTTTGTTAATGAAGAGTTTTTTATTTACGAAGATCTTTATTTGTGTGTGTTAGGTGAATTACGCGACATGTTAGAAAGGTTAACTAGACCATCGCAAGCGACATACATGGATAGCGCGGATGACGATAACCAACAGACACAAGTGAGATTGCCACGCATAACGATACCTACGTTTTCTGGAACGTACGAAGATTGGCCTGCGTTTAAAGATTTATATGTTTCGTTAGTACATGATAACAAGTCACTAAGCAACGTTCAAAAGTTGCATTATTTAAAAACCAGTATCAGCGGTGAAGCAGCGACCCTACTCAAACATATACAAGTTACTGAAAGTAATTACTTTCAAGCATGGGAAACTTTAAGGAATCGTTACGGCAATAGAAGATTGATAGTTAACTTAATGTTGAAGAGATTAGTTTACCAAAAAAAAGCGAACGCTCAATCGGCCAGTCAACTGAAGTCAATTTTGGATACAACTTCTGAAATTTTAGATAACCTCAAAAACTCGAACGTGAACACCGACTCCTGGGATCCAATAATCATATTTCTGGTTGTGCAGAAGCTGGACCCGGAGTCCCATAAAGCCTGGGAAGAGCACGCCTACAAGGGCAACTTAGAGGAATTACCTACATGGAATGAATTGAAGACTTTCCTAGAAGGAAAATTTCGTGCATTAGAACTAATAACACCTTCTTCAACGTCAGCTACACGGGAAAAATCCTCTAAAGAACGAAGTACATTCCATGTGTCAACAAATGAAAAAGAAAACACTTGTATAGTGTGTAAAGAGAATCATACCCTGTCTCACTGCAAGTTGTTTGCGAAGATGCAACCTTCAGAACGATTTGATTGTGTAAAGAATAACAAGCTCTGTTTTAACTGCCTGGCATCAGGACACACGGTCTTCAAATGCCGTGTACCCATGTCCTGTCGCACGTGCAAACGACGCCATCATACTCTCATACATCTAACAAAGAAGACGGATACCTCGGCATCATTAGAAACTGTACAAGCGGCGCCGACAGTATCAAATCAAGCAGATGTAGAAGAAAAGGTGCAAGTTAATACAATGATTGCGTCGCACTTCAATGCCAGTAAAAATATAGGAATGCTAGCAACAGCAATGGTGATAGTAAAGAGCGAACAAGGAAACACCATTGCGCTCAAGGCACTCATAGATCCAGGATCACAAGCCTGCTTTATAAGTGAAAAGGCGGCACAGCAATTAAAAGTCAAAAGGCAGGTAACTAATTGCATAGTAACTGGAATGGAATCCATGAAGGTCGCTGTCAAGCATGAAGTGAACATAGAAGTTTCATCACGATGGGAATCAAATTTTGTTCTACCTATACAAGCCTACGTGATGTCCAAGCACTTGACAGTACAATTACCTGCAAATACATGGTCAACAAAAAAATGGCCACACTTGGCCGATCTAGACTTGGCAGATCCAAGGTACGGAGTGTCAGGAAACATCGATCTGCTACTAGACGTCCAGGTATACGCGAAAATATTACAAGAAGGCTTAGTCAAAGGTCCACCGGGGTCACCTATAGCTCAGAGAACCAACCTCGGCTGGATAATATTTGGTGAAATAAGTATAAAAACAAAAGCAAAAGAAAAATGTTTAATGGCGATAAATGAACATGTCGATGTGAAAGAACTATTAAAAACTATGTGGGAGTTAGAAAGCGATGCAAAGAGGAAATTTACTATGGAAGAACAATTATGCGAAGAGATATATGAAAAAACACACAAAAGAAACACTGAAGGACGATATGTAGTAAAATTACCCTTTAAAAACGACAACATAAAATCACCCGACGGCAAGACAAGAGAGATAGCATTAAACAGGTTTCTTCAACTAGAAAAAAAGACTAAACAAAAATCCTGTTCTGAAAGAAGAATATAAAAAGGTTATTGAAGAATACATACACATGAAACACATAGAAAAGGTACCACAACATGAAATAAATACAAAAAGGTCTGTCTACTTACCCCACCACGCCGTAGTCAGGAACGATAAAGAAAGCACGAAGACTCGCGTCGTTTTTGACGCCTCCTGCAAGGGTTACAATGGAGTTTCCCTAAACGACGAGTTACTAACAGGTCCTGTTCTACAAGATGACTTGCGAAACCTAATTGCAAGATGGCGAACACACGCAGTGTGTTTTATTTCTGACATACAGAAAATGTACCGAATGATTTTGGTAGCCCAGGAAGACACTGATTACCAAAGAATACTGTGGCGAAGCGATTCATCCGAAATCATTCAAGACTTAAGACTCCTGACTGTTACTTTCGGTACAGCGTCAGCTCCGTATTTAGCGATAAAAACACTTATCCAACTTGCAAGCGATGAAGGTGCTAAGTATCCTGAAGCAGCTAGGGTGTTGCAAGAAGATCTATATGTTGATGACGTTATGTCAGGAGGTGACGATTTGAAGCAAGCCATTAAAATAAGCAAAGATTTGAAAAAGTTATTATTACTAGGCGGCTTTCAGTTAAAAAAGTGGTCGTCAAACAACATAGAATTTTTAAAATCCATAGATCATGAGGATAGATCTATTAATGCACATTTGGATTTAAATTTAGATGGTACCATAAAGGCTTTAGGTATACAATGGAACTTAGGCAACGATCAATTTGAATACCAACTGAACTTAGCTCCCCTTCCTGCGATTGTTACCAAGCGAAATATATTATCAGATGTCCAAAAGCTCTTTGACCCGCTTGGTTGGATAGCGCCATGCATCGTACAAGCAAAAATTTTGATTCAAACCCTCTGGCAAACCAAAATTGAGTGGGATCAAGAAATCACTCCAGCTTTAAAGGATGAGTGGAAAACCATACGTGAAGATATGGCCAACGTTAAGGGAATAAAAATAGATCGATGGATGGGCACATACAGTTCAAACAAGGACAGCATACAACTGCATGGATTCAGTGATGCATCAATGAGAGCATACGCAGCTGTTGTATACTGTCGTGTACATAACTTGGATGGTACAGTCAAGACGTCATTGATTGCAGCACGAACGCGTGTTGCACCACTGAAGACCGTGTCGCTGCCACGACTTGAATTGTGTGGAGCAGTTTTAGTGTCGAGACTACTAAAACAATTTTCGACAACCATGAAGGTCCCACCCGCTAATGTTTTTGCTTGGACTGATTCCTCAATAGTCATTGCTTGGCTTCAAAAGGAACCTAACAAATGGAAGACCTTCGTTGCCAATCGCACGGTTGAAATAACTAGCAATGTCCCGAAAGAGCAATGGTATCACGTACAATCACAGGAGAACCCCGCTGATATAGCGTCTAGAGGTGCACTAGTATCGGAGTTGAAATCGTGTGATTTATGGTGGAATGGTCCAGAATGGCTTTCAAAGGGAGATATGTATTTTACAAAACCAGAAATAATACCTACAGAACTAGAAGAAAAGAAAAGTATACAAACCTTTGCAATGACCAAAGGTGAAGAAGAAGAGAGAAGATTGTCAGAACAATTTGAAAACTACGACTCATTGAAAGAATTACTTAGAGGTATAGCGTTTTGTAGGAGATTTTTAAAATACAAAATGCTAAAAGAAGACATAGATAGTCCTTTGACAACAGAAGAATTAGAAGATGCATTAAACATATGCATAAAAAGGGTACAAGGTGAAGAATATGCAGAAGAAATTGAGTTTCTAAGGAAAGGTAAAGCAGTTAAAAGAACTAGCTCACTGAAGACTTTAGATCCATACTTAGACGAGTTACAGATACTTCGGGTTGGCGGACGCCTAAGAAACGCTAATATGACTGATCAAAGTAAGCATCCAATCATATTGGGTCATAGAAATAAACTAACTCCTTTGATCATAGGTGATGCACACTCAAGAACCCTACACGGAGGAATTCAACTAATGTTGAGCTATTTGAGAGCGAAGTATTGGATAACGCGAGCTAAGGCACAAGTCAAACTATACATACACCGATGCTTGATATGTGCTAAACAGAATGCGACCGCTAGAACTCAGGTAATGGGTGACTTGCCGAAGGTTCGTGTGACACCAGCTCGGCCGTTTCTACATTCCGGCGTCGACTTTGCTGGACCCTTACCAGTTCTATGGAGCAAGGGCAGAGGAGTCAAAACACATAAAGCGTACATCTCGATTTTTGTTTGTATGGCTACTAAGGCCATTCATTTGGAATTGGTTGGAGATATGACGTCAGAGGCATTCATCGGCGCCTATAAAAGATTCTGTGCACGAAGAGGCAAGTGCGCACATTTATGGAGTGACCAGGGGAGGAACTTCATCGGTGCAAATAAAGAGTTAGTAGCCATGTGGAAGGAGGCAAGTTTGGAATTCTCTGGAGCAATCGCAGACACGCTTGCATCTGATGGCACACAATGGCACTTCATTCCCGCGTACAGCCCAAACTTCGGTGGCCTCTGGGAGGCAGGAGTAAAATCCACGAAATATCACCTAAAACGGATACTAACTAGTAATTTAACTTACGAGGAGATGTCGACAGTGCTATGTGAGATAGAGGCTTGCTTAAACTCTAGACCTTTGTGCCCCCAAGATGATTTGGATAATGAAAATATTGAGCCATTAACACCTGGGCACTTTTTAATTGGAGAAGCACCCATAGTCATACCTAGTCCCAATTTACAAAATTTGAAAGTGCATACGTTATCAAGATGGCAATACGTTCAAAAGTTGTTGCATGATTTTTGGTCTCGATGGCAACAAGAGTATTTGTCTAGACTACAACAACGCCCAAAATGGCTCAAACGTGTAAAAGAGTTTGAAGTTGGTAACGTTGTTTTAATCAAACAGGAAAACCTTCCACCAGGCAAATGGTTGCTAGGAAGAGTAGTAAGCAAACATCCAGGACCAGATGGCTGCACAAGAGTTTATAGTGTTAAGAGCGGCAGCGATATAATTAAGAGAACTGTTTCTAAGCTTTGTCCACTACCAGTGGATAGCGACGTTGATTAATTATATAATTCATCCGTTGATTTGCATGTAAAATTACGTATATTTGATTCATTTGAAAGGACTCATATAGTCCTTTGGTGGGCGGCTTATGTTGAAGCATTTTAACCCATATCAATTAGTACATACAGTCCACATTGATTTGACTAAGTAGGAAGCTAGCCACATTATATTTAAAATGATGTATTGATAGTTTAAGTATAGTTGCCAATAAACACCATCAAAGACAGACGCTTGTTTTACTTGGACAGCTACTCGCCAATGGAAAGCAAACCTTAACCTACACAACAGCCCGTTTAGTTTACTTTAGCTATTTTCATAGTGTCATGTCGTACGGTATTCTATTATGGGGGAATGCCGCCGATATACAGACAATTTTCGTTTTGCAGAAAAGGGCTATTCGTTCAATTTATAAATTAAGTCCCAGATACTCCCTCAGAGATAAATTTAAAGAAATTAATGTAATGACTGTGCCTTCACAGTATATTTACGAGAATATTTTGTATGCCCATAAAAATATAGACATGTTTAAAAAATACAGTGATATTCATAATTTTAATACAAGAAACAAACATTTATTACTCAAAAAATATACTCAAAAAAATAGGGGGCTCATTTAGATGCCAATGTATACACTTCTATAATAAACTTCCTAGTCATATTCAACAACTAAGCCTTAATAAGTTCAAATCATTTGTAAAACGAAAACTTTGTCAAAAGGCTTTTAACACTGTAAAGGACTATATATTCAGGACGACAAGGCTTGGGATTGACCTGCTCCAGTACCTACTACAACTGTTGAAATTTTTATTTTTCTTCTTTTTTAATTATTTTTATTTTCAAATGTGCTTTTTCTTTTTATTTTATTTAATTTTTTACAATTTACATTGGAGATTATTTTTATTTTACAAATTGACGTGTATACATTTTAAGTACTTAAAGTATTTTTTTTTTTTTGCTTTGACATAAATATTTACTTTGCTAAATATTTTGTAAACCATCAATTTCCTTAGATTATTGTAAATGTGAGGAGTATGTTGATTGGTTTTTCTTTTCTTTTTAGTAATTTTAACGTATGTCTGGCAATTTGAGTATTTTCTGCGGCCTACCCAAATGTCCTTTCTTTGGTATTGTTCGTCAAGTCGTGGAGCTCTTTAGTAGTCCTAAGTTGAGCTTTTCGAATACTGACAAATGCTTACACTGATTGGACAGGTCCACTCAAATCTGTATGGTTCTTCCTTCAAAAGACCATCTCAGACAAATCTGCATGGTTCTCATATGATTTGGCACGCGCCGATGCGCGGACATTCAAAAACAGTGCTCTACGAGACGCGCTGCGCTGTGCCACGATTTCCCCGCGATAGCGCTTTGTATCAGTTGTGTGATTATGTTCTTGTTGTCGACTTAGCATTTGTCTGGTTACATGTACGATTGTATATCATATAATAAACGGCTTACAAACCAGAAATGCAGCGTTTCAGACCACCCCAATAGCCTACCCAACGCTATAAATTCTAATAATCCCAAACACGGTTAGATTACACTGCCAGAGTGCCGGTGCCTACCTTCCGGCTTCATCATCGGATCAGTTTGATATATCCCCTTCCCTTTTTTTCTTCAGTCAGTCATCGACTACATGTCATGTATGAACAAAGCAATTTTACTTGTTACGACAGTTCTTATGTGAACCCATGAAGAGTTCTGTTCCATATCTTCAAAGTTCATCGTCAGATCATAACAATATTTCTATGGGACCAACTCGAAAGCATAACATTTCAATAAGAAAAAGAAAAATTAAAATCGGTCCACAATTTTAGTGAACGAGATATATCAGTGAGCCTTATAAAAATAGTATCTTCTCTTAATCATTATACGTACAGCTAAGGAGTGAAATTCCCTGCCAGAGTCTGTGTTTCCTGATAGCTACAACCTAGGGATCTTTAAGTCAAGAGTGAATAGATTGCTTCTAGGCAAGCGTGTTCTATCGTCGGCCACATCATCGCTTACCATCAGGTGAGATAGTGGACAAACGCGAGCCTATCCATTACAAAAAAAAAATACATTCAGCCGAACATAAAGAAGGAGGTTCTATTAGAACCTCTTTCTTTTTGAAGTTGGTTAAAACCAATTCTGGCCAGATGTTCACGGTACTATACGCTTCAATAAATAAGATCATTTTTAAAATTCACAATCAAAGTATTGCTACGTTCGATTCGTTTGTGTGCTACGCCGTAGCAGCTCGTAGCGGCTCGTAGCGACTCGTAGCTCTACGAGGCTACGACCCATTATAGAACTACTTGTACAGAAAACATTCAAGTAAATAAAACAGTTTATTAATATAACATAACATCACGCCTTCATTGCCGGCAAGAGCAAGCAGAGTTGTATAACTGTGTTGTCGTAGTGTGTCGTAGTGCGATTCTGCCGTCCGAGGCGCCTCGGCGGCCACGACGTATATCCATGTGGAAGATGATTTATCCATTCTGCAACGTTTTGTTGGTTCTTTGTTACTATCGTCGCTTTTCATGTCTGTTGCTTTACATAAGTTTGACCAAAGATAAAGTAAGTACGGAATGTAAATAGTAATGTAACGACACTACAGCCATGGCAAGAAATACCGGCTCCTGGCAGTTCCTACGTGTGGCACAGTCGCGCACTCCACATCACGCATACCTCGGACACTGTCTGCGCTTAATGCTCTCCTAGACAAGTACACAGATTTTGATATGTCTGCGGTAGAATGGAAGACAATACTGTCAGGATGTATGAGATGAATGTATGACTGAGTATTATCTTTATTAAATAGGTAAGAAAAGTCCTGCACGAAATATGTCTCTTATTAATTGTTATTTAAATAATTGTTTTATATTTTATTTTACTGTTTTATTTTCTAAGTACTTGTTGTTTAAAAAGTTGTTTAAATTAAATGAATAAATAAATAGATAGGTACCAAAATAGCGTTTACAATTACCTCTTTTATTATGTGAATGGACAGAAATAAAGGAAAAAGTAAAATATATACTCAGCCAGAAATAATGCACAAATAACAAATAATTATAATCAATACTAAACGATTTATATGAAGACGCTCCATCTAGACATAATTATAAAATCATAGCCAACTAACCACACCTCTTCCGTACCTTAAGAGGAAGATTGGAAGCCTTAATTATAGTGCCTAATGGCGTTAGGAGTTATTTTTTTAAGTGTGGAAATCATCTAATGACATCTCCTGCTCTGAGCAGAGCTCGAGGGCGTGTCAGAGTTTTACTGACTAAAACCACACCAGTGTCCTTCAGTTGCCCTTTGCTTTCTAGGACTACGTGTTTCCTTTTCAGAAATTCCCGCGGTTTTAGCTAGCGGGCGTCGTCCCTGGTGGGCCCCCACGGTTTGCTGACATCTCTTTGAAAAGCGCGGGAATCACTACGCGCTGTTGGTGACTGGGCTCGGTCCGGTCAATTACCGGACGGCCGGACGGCTAGCTACCGATTGCTCGACGTCCGCACATCCGCCTTTACTGTGGCTGGTACTCGTGGTTGTAACCTCGGCGTGGAGCGTGAGGAGGTTCGCTATCTCCTCCTATGTTAGTTAATAGATAAGTTAGTTCCTATCTCCTCCTATGTTTAATGCATGCCGTGGCAGCCTTGAATTAAGGCTACGCTACATAATGTAACAATGTTGAATCTTTAGCATGTATAATGGTATATGCTTTTTTGGTTGTCCTTGAATAAATAAATAAATATGTAAATAATAAATAAATAAATCTCACACGCGCGCCCTCCTCCTTTACTGCTTTACAGAAAGAGGCGACCGTCTGCCATTCCTCCTCGCTCCAGACCATAGCCTGACCCAGGGCCCAGCGCGAGAGGTAGCTGCCGCCGATTGCCTCCACGAGGACACAGCTGTGCTCTGCCCAAGCGGGGCACACCTCTACCGTATGCTCCACCGTGTCTTTCGGCCGATTCACACATGGACACCCTGGCGTTTCTTCCGCTTGATCCCGATGCAGGAACCTGCCGAACTTGGCATGTCCGGTGAGGACCTGCGTCATGCGGAAGGTAAAGACGGCGTGTTGCCGCTCTAGCCACTCCTCTAAGAGGAGACTTACCGTGATGGTGGCGTGCCCAAATGGCGGTAGGGGTAAGAGCAGGTTTTCGAGTAAATGTATTGAAAAATATTTTGTATCCACAAAAACCAAAAACTGACAAATACGAGTCGGACTCACGCACGACGAGTTCCATACCGTACCATTCTATAAAAGCAGCAAATAAAAAAACACGTTTGTTGTATAAAAGCCCCCCTAAATATTTATTTTATTCTGTTTTTAACTACAACAGCAACAAAAAATTCATCATCTGTGAAAATTTCATATGAGATACGGCCTGGTGACAGACGGACAGATGGACGGACGGCGGAGTCTTAGCAATAGGGTCCTGTTTTACACTTTGGGTACAGAACCCTAAAAATATAGTGATATTTATTACCCGACTACGGCTAAGCCAAAGGAGGGTAATGATTTTGACAGGCTATGTATGTGAGTATGTTCATCGGATCCCTCAAAGCTCATAATCTACACATTGAAACTCGACATATCGACTCGAACCGTCTTAATTATCCGCTGAACATAGGCCACGTGATGTGTCACAAAACTCGATATGGCGCCATCTAGTGGACAAAATGTAATGAGTTAAAAATAAAAATAGAGATAAATACACCGTATTTCATATCATTTGTAAAGGCTTCCCGGGTGGGTACTTATCAAAAAATTTCGTCAAAATTCAATGTGGCGCCCTCCAGTGGACAAAAAGTTTTGTGTTGAAAAAATGAGATAAAAATGTTTTGTATCATTTGAAAGAGCTTCACTTGTACATACATGGCGCCTTCAAGCCGGAATCTATGTTTCCTGATAGCTACAACTTAGGAGTCTTTAAGTCGAGAGTGAATAGGTTTCTTCTAGGCAGGCGTACTTCAACGTCGACCACATCATCGCTTACCATCAGGAGAGATGGTGGTCAAACGCAAGCCTATCAATAATAATAAAAAAAAAGCAGATAAAACATATCGTGCGCAAGTAGAAATAATATAATTATTATTTGACAATTTAGCTTTTACAAGTAAATGGTATAGAAGCACAGTGATTTAACACCAAAATTGTTTAAATAAAAAAAGTCAAACCCGACTACGTCAAAAAAACGACGCTGAAAATGTATAAAATATTTTCAGTATGCTTAAATAAACAAGGTAACTGGAAAAACAAGAACAGAACAAAATACCAAGCCGTAATCACACGTTATTAAAGTGTTTCGTTTGGTACCTATAACGTGTGACTTGGGCTTTTTCTTTTGTTCTGTTCTTGTTTTTCCAGTTACATTGTTATTTCAAGCCATTTCACTACATAGATCGCATACACCAGAATCAGTACAGCAGCTCATAAGAGATAATCAATCTTTTGAAGTCGGGAGGTCTCAACCTCAGGAAATGGAAAACAAATGTTTCTGTGTTATTACAACACATACCGTCCGAAAACAATACTCAAGATAGTTTCAATTTCAAGCAATCAGAACAAATAAAAGACCTTGAGACTAATAATTTGGGAACCCAAAAAAGACACTACAATTAGAAATGCAAAAAGAACAAACAAATACACAAATGACTAATAAAAGAACATTGTTATCAGATATTCTCAAAATTATTTGACCCTTTGGGATGGCTATCACCACTGACAACAAAGCTTAAGAGGCTGCTTTTCCACTCGCCTATCGTAAACATCGAGCATGGTTTAAAAGCTTGTTACTTCATCTAACGCAATCCAACGTGATGTTTGACGAAAAGGCGACGCGAAAAAAGAGTTATAATACCTGAAAACTCTGTTGGCATTCAGTAATTCCGTGATTTACTCGAATATTTTACAAAACTTGTTCCAGGAAATACGTGTTTTTTTTAAATACTTAAAAGTTTTTGAAAAACATTTTCATTATATAGATTCTTGATAAAATAGGCTAGGCTTGTATGTTGTATTTTTTTATTTTATAAATTTTTTAGTAAATTATGAAGTGTCAAAGTTCATGCAAAATAGCAGATTTCCAGAGGTCTTAACTGGATTAGTTTTACACAAATTTATAAATTGATTTTCATGCAAGCCTTGATAATATCCACAAGATACTGTGTTTCCAAAATATCTGATGAAAAATGTGTAATAACGTTATAATCGCGTAAGAGCAGTTGTATGTCGAGATGCAGCCCCTTAAAATCATTTTTCAAAACTTATGATTACGTAACCTAAATTGGGACGATTCTTTGCCTGAAGACATACTAAGCGAATGGGTGGGTATTAAAAGCATCATCAACAAACTACAAGTACCACGATGGGTAAACACAAGAGAACATGTCAATATTGAATTATTCGGTTTTTGCAATTTTGCAATTCATCTCAGAAGACATTTGCGCGTGTATTATGTTCGGATCAAGGGGTATGAACAATCAAAACCAACACTGCTAGTTCTGTTGGAAAGGCTAGACATGTACCTGCGAATAAATCAGTATCATTGCCGAGATTAGAGCTGTCAGGAGCTATCTTACTAGCAAAACTAATGAATAAGGTACAGCAGTGGTTTGTTTATCAAATTACTGACTTACTCCATGACTGTGTTATTAGGCGGGCTGAATGGTGAACCAAAATCCTGAGGAAATACATATCAAGCAAGAGCAAAATATTGAACTTAAATCCGTTTCTTCAAGACGGCATTCTTCGAGGCGGCTGGAGGCTCAAACATGCCAACGTAGATCATCAGATGAAACATACAATAATCCATAGCAAAAGCAGTCGTGTAACGGAAGTCCTGATTGACTAGGCCCACGTGCTAGCATTTCATGGTGGACCTCAGCTAACTTCAACATTTATACGACAACATATTGGAATGTAGGCGGAATCAGAGCAGTTAAATTCCGAGTTCGACGTTGCGTTAACTGTCGTCGCTACAATCCCAGCAATCAGCATCAAGTCATGGGAAATTTACCACCAGAAAGACGAATCCGTCACGTCCTTACCAAAATGTAGGTGTAGACTATACGGAACATGTCTATATCAAAGCCAAGCAAACAAGGGTCGTGGAATAAAAACCACCAAGGGTTATGTCGCCGTATTTATTTACATGGCAACTAAAGCCTTGCACTTAGAGTTGGTGTAGGATTTGACATCGTCATCATCATTTCTCGCTACTCTTCGCAGAATTATAGCTCGGAGAGGAGTCCCACAGAACATATTCAGCGATCAAGGTACCAACCTTATAACAAGGTCCTATAGGACGAATATCATGCAATAAGAAGCACATTCAATCAAGAATTTCAGGCAAAAATAACTAAAATGGGAATCGAATGGCACTTTAACGCACGTCCATGGCCATCAGCAGGAGGACTATGGGAGGCCGCCATTAACAGCCTAAAATATCATCTGAAGAGAGTTGTAGAGGAGCAGAAATTAACGTTTGAAGAGTATAGTATAATACTACATCAGTTGGAGGCATGTCTAAACTCAAGACCAATATATCCTTTTTCCGAAAATTCAGCAGATTTGAACTTTCTTACTCCCGCTCGTTTCTTGTCAAGTGGTCCTAATTTAATACTGTATGAAACAGAGAAAGATGTACACACAAGATGGAGTCTTGTGCATAAGAAATCGAAGGACTGGAACAATTTGCCTGCTGCGGTCTTCTCGTCCAATTATAATGTGGCTGTCTTTAAGGCTAGAGTGGCTTTTAATAAACTAGTGCGCCTGATGATAGGTGGGATCGTAGTCAAGCACTAGTTTATATCAATTAAAAAAAATCTAACTCAAAGGACTTATCTAGATATTTGGATACGCTAGCGAAGTAAATATAAAACACAATTAAAAACAAGGTCACAATGGACACGTCCTTAAGAAAATATCAAACTCGGTAACTTGGTGTTGATGCAAGACGCCAACATACCACCATACAAATGGGCAATGGGACGGGTGATGTAATTGCACCCTGACAGAGATGGGTACGTCAGAGTAGTCACACTACAAACAAGAAATGGCCCTATGAAATGGCCGGTCTTCAAGCTTCCTTGCTTGATTGCGAAGATCAAGAAGACCACAAACAAGTATCAGCTTCAGTCCAACAGGATACAAAACCATCTCCACAAGTAAACTTAAACCAACGTAGAAGACTTACACTTTTTCTACAATATTGTAATTTACTATTCCTGATATTAACATTACCTACATGTAACGCACAGGGTGCATACAACATAACACAATTAGGAGGAAAACAAGCAATTTATTTTGACAAAATATCAAAAATGAAACTAAAACAAGATCATTGGAAAATAGTCGTATATTACGACATGTAACCATATTGGCACGGGTGTAATGTTTAACATCTATATGAAACACCTTGAAAGCTTATATTCACAAATAAAAAGCAAATGCCGTTGTGACGTTATCATATTGTTACAACTACGTCACGGATTCATGGAACTGGAGTACTACGACCGTAGTATGTTACTCAGTCAGCATTTTGAAGCGCATTCACGTAAGCGCCGAGGCCTTATCAACGAGATCGGATACGTTGCGACCAGTTTCTTTGGTGACTTCAATTTCGTCGAACAATACCAACAAGACAATACGTCAGAGAAAATCAAAAACATCTTGCCAATCATTGGCGCAATCCAGCATCTATCATTGGAGTTGAGAACAACTTCCTCAAACGTGTTGAACAGACAATGGAAAAACAGCATAAAATATTTAATCAGCACTTAATAATTCAATTCAATTCAATTCTTTATTGCGTACCAAAATTATGGACCCTGTCGGGTGCAGCATAGATAAATTTAGGTAGAAGAGAGGATGAAGGCAACGCAACAATATACATAGATCAAGCTATCAGCACATTGAAGAATGAGGTTGAGAAAGTAGCAATCACGGAAGACTTCATTTTATCAACTTTATTTGCAAACAACATTCTAAGCAGTTTAAAGAACATTCAAGATTTTTTGCTGGACACGATCACTACCGTCCAACATTTCAACGTTCATATCATAACACCAGTTCAACTACAAGATGAGCTAAATATTATTTCAAATCAGATGCCTAAAGATAATTATCATTGCATTTCTACAAAATCTATCAAATTACTCAAGTAAGGGCACGCATTACATATGAATACTTTATATTTGTAATAAAAATCCCAATAGCAAACATATTATATCATATGATACCTATTCAACACCAAGAAAGTAGTCGTATGATTAGTATAGTACTAATATAAACACAACTATAAACATCAAAAGGGATACATATTTACCCATATCTGCAAATGAACTCTTCAAAAATGCTTACGGTTAAATACAAACCTATGCCAACTACAAAAACCTGTCTATCAGCGAGAGTCAGACAACAACTTTTGCGTCGAAAATCCAGGAGATACTAGTACAACCATAAGCGCAACTTGCAAAACAACACTGATAGAATTGAATGTTTATTACGTGTTGGGGACAATGTACTCTGAGAATCATATGTGGGGATCAAATTATAACTGAACAGGTGGCCGGAGTCAATGTTATTGTGCTCGGAAACAACATCATAATTACGGTACACAAACAACAAACGAATGATTGACAAATTAAGCTCGATATGATTGTCGTAGAGATCGCTCCTGTCAATAACATTATCAATTTATCAGTTACACACTACGAGTACAAAGAAGAAAACTATTTATCTTCACTACAAAGTATCTCCGAGCAAATAAAACAAATGAAAGCAGCCTCGGAACAGGCGACCATCGCTAACCGGCTGTCAATTCACGATATACACCAGTACGTGGCCATCTACGTTGTTGGGGCAGCAGGGCTAGCCTTCTCTACGTTCGCATGCATACGCTGTGAATACGCCACACCGTGCACCTTTGGCCTCAACCTGGGCAACCCTCCGTGCACTACCGAGCCAGCAACAGTGACCTTAATGCGAGTGGTGTACCAAATCAAAGTGTACAGTGCGTGAGTGACGTGTTTCGTAGTGATCAGTGCGCGATAATAGAAACCAATAGAGCAACTTCACCTGTTACCACAAAATGTAGTTTTAAAAATATCAACTAACAATTTAGGAACATAAGTAAAAATTATTCTATCACCTTGTATCAGCAGATCATACTAACAACACCATATCAAAGCATAATCAGCATCAGTCATCTCGCGCCCGGGAGTACGTACGGTGCAACCGCACATTGCGTAAATGCTCTCTCATCATAATCGAATTGTAACCAATTAACACACATTTTACATCAACTTTGCAATATTAATATTTACATCAAGTTCACATTCGGACCGCGCGTTACATACGGATCCCTAATGGATATCGCCGACCTAGCAATTCATTCAATTGACGTCGGACACATGAAAACTGCATCGTCGACATCTGGGCCAGCCACGAGCCGCCGACGCAGCAAAACGGCATATTAGCAATAAGTTATTTCTAAGTTTTTGGTCATTTTATATTCTATTGTCTGTGCGATAAAAGAACCGTCGTGGCGTAAAGTGAAAACAACATTAAAGATTTTAAGTAGCAACCCAAACCAGCCATCCGTCAAATGCCAAATGTCAAATCATGACGACACTGGTTTGTTTATTATGTTATTTTATTGTGATTATTAATTGAAATCTTCAGAAATGTGATAAAAAATTTCACTGAGCTGCAAGGGAAATAATATTTAATATATTACAGTTTTGCCAAAGATAACAAATGGCAAATCACACCATTATTGATCAAAACAAAGTCACGAACTTGGGAAACATTGGTATGCTGTTTTTTTGGTACGTAACACTTTTATTTTAATGTTTTTAGGCTTCCTAGGTAAACTTCTGTCCCTGTTATCTCCAAATATTTATAAATTAAATGGAAATTCATATAAACATGACGATATTAGTTTATTTTGTTTTGGTCAACATTTTCGATGGCTAGTATAAAGAGTATTGATACTTTAAATTTATAGTGCGTTTTGACTAACTTAGAATATTTCTTTTTAGGCTTGAGTAAGGATACAGTAACTAAAATAAAAAAAGGGCAAGTGCGATTCGGACTCGCGCACTGAGGATTCTGTACAAATTTACCTATGAAATCAGTTCCCGAATTGAGTTACGAAGATTTTTCCGAATTGAAAAACAATTTTTTTTTTTGTGGCGGATCTACAAATTTACAATTTTCAGATTATTCCCTGTACTTTTTCCTATGAGACCTTGATTTATGTCAAATTTCAGGATTCTAGGTCAATTGGATTCACCCTATGAACTTTGATTCCTTTGAGTATCGAAATATACGTTTTTTGCGACATAAACGGCCGTATCTTTTTTTTTCGTTAACTCAAAAGTCTGATTTCTTCACAACTTGAGTGAAAGACCGCAGACTTGAGTTTATGGTTTTAATTTGAACTCAATACCTCCAAGCGTTCTCGAGTTAAAGGGTCTTAACAGATAAACAGACGGACAACAAAGTAATCCCAAGGATCTTATATACGAGATGGTCCCTTAAAGGCTAAATAGATTTTTTGCGAAGCAACATTACAAATTCTGAAGTGTACTTTATTTTCATAGGTAGTCATCAAGTTCATATTTTTCATTGATTAGCAAAAGGGAAAAATGTACTGAGGAAGACAACGAGAAAGTGTGTACTGGTAACTAGGGTAAACATAAACTTGCTGTTAGCTATAATATTCCAGTCAGTGATAATAGACCGATCGCAGTCAAAGTGATAGAACCATTTTCGTTGGAACTGGGTAAGTGGTCGTTGGTGGAACCTACCTAGATAGGCAGTACAGCAGTTACTTCACGCTATTTTCCTTTACCGGTTCGTGTTTGCATTTAAATGTTCATCATCATTACAATCGAAAGACGTCCACTGTTCGACATAGGCCTCCCCCAGGTGTCGCCACAATTAACGGTATTCATTACGCAAAAACTTATAAACGGATGAATTTAATGATAAACGTTGCAATAATATACCTATATTTTTGCTTAGTTTCATCATGTGAGCAAGTTCAATAAATAGGCTACTAATATTATAAACGCGAAAGTTTGTGAAGATGGATGGAGGTACTCGTATGTATGGATGTGTCGCGCAAAAACTACTAGACAGATGAACTTAATCATCTTCTTCTTCCTGCCCTTGTCCCATCTTATTTGGGGTCGGCGCAATACGTTTTTTTCTTCCATTCTACCCTGTCACTCGTCATGCTATCACTAACTTCCTTTTCTTTCATATGATTCTTCACGCAATCCATCCATCTTTTCTTTGGCCTCCCTCTCCCTCTCCACCCATCCACATGTATACTCATAACTCTTTTGGTAACATGCATTTCATCCCTCCTCTTTACATGACCATACCAAGACAAACGATTCCCCTTCAGCTTGTCAGTCACTGGCGCCACTTTCAAACTTCCTCTAATATACTCATTTCTCACTTTATCCAATCTCGTCACACCGCACATCCATCTCAACATTCTCATCTCCGCTACATGCAATCTTTTTTCATCCGTCTTTTTCACAGCCCAACATTCTGATCCATACAGTATGACAGGTCTTATCACGGACTTGTAGATTTTACCCTTCAACTTGAGGGGCATCCGTGGGTCACAAGTTGTTCCAGTGACCTGTCGCCATTTCATCCATCCTGAATTGATCCGATGTGTTATGTCTCGGTCTACCTCCCCATCTCCTTGGATAAGCGACCCGAGGTACCGAAAGTCGGAGCAGATTGGTATGGGCATTCCAGCGAGAGCTAAGGGCACAGAACCGGAGAGACCGCCAAAATCGCAGAATAAGTACTCAGTTTTCGTTCTACTTAATTTTAAGCCAACACTCTCCAGTGTATGCCACCACACCTCCAATTTGCTCTGGACCTCTAGGCCACTCTCGGCAACCAGCACAATGTCATCGGCAAACAGCATACACCAGGGAGCCTCTTCCTGGAGGTCCGACGTCAGATGAACTTAATCATAAACATTGCAATAATATAGCACATAAGCTATAACTTTGCAGTTTCATTAAGTGAGCAAATTCAGCCAATAGGATAATTTTTATTATAGGGTGAAGCCGCTGGAAGAAGCTAGTCTAACATAGTTTCAAAATATCAAGATTTAACAGTCGCACTATAATGACGTCACAATGTTGCTTACATAACAAAAACGATATTTATCTACAGCAGCGCCCTCAAATCCCACGACGGTTTACTTTCCGCACAGACTCTAGTACCGAATAGGTTTCACTAAAATTAATTGTAATTTCTTTGTTCCAAAATAAATAAGTTTAAAGTACTTTGATTTTTTTTCGAGCCTCCGCCTGCAGTCTACGTAATTGGCGCAGTCGGTAGGATACTCACAGGCTAGTTCGCGTTTTGCATTAGAGTCATCTTTCTTCGATATTCGCAATTGTGGGTCGCCTGGGCGGCTATCAAGTCACGTCACGAATATCCTGAACCTACATTGGAGCTGCGGAGCCGGGTGGCGAATCCAGACATCGATTCACGAAGAAGAGCCAGAAATGAAACATATGTAAGTGCACTAGAATATTTCTCGTGTTGCTTCCTTCTACTCCTAAGTTATTTTTATGTCCAAGATTTTTCATCGCGATGGATCTTACCCCCGGGAACCTGCATCACGACAGGCGCCATTTAGTAGATATTAGTAGAGATAAAGATAGCGAATCAGATTTTAATTTGAATAGTTTATTTAAGCCCAATATGTCTTTTAATCCCGATACTATTTTCAAGGCCTTACGCCTCGTGCCCGATTTTGATGGAAACCCTAACGTTTTAACTAGATTTATTAACATATTGGCTCGCGTACACGTTGTATGCGTCCAGAAACTATCGAGAAAGCCCTGGAATTTGTGCAGGAAGAATTAAATAAAATGTATTTGCAGCAGCGTAATGACGTAGCAAAAACTCACAGTGCCCCTAAGCTAGATAGACTTCTTAACATGCCCGTAATTTACAAGCCCCCTATCATGCATGCTATGCCTTTCAACGGCGCTTCACGACCCACACTATCTAACTGGCCTGCTTCAGTAGGTCTGCGTGGCCTTCAGCCTCAGCCCCAGCCTTTTAAATTCAATACGCCTAATCAATCACATAATCGCATGCCGACTCAAACGCAACAAATGTTCCACGCACCACCACCAAATTATCGTCCGCAAAGTAACGTTTTCAGGTTACCGCCTAGGAATAATCCACCACAAAATATGGGTGCAAAACCCATGAGCGGAGTGCAACATTTCATTCCGAAACCCTTACCCATGACATCTGGGCCTCAAGTCTGCTATTACAATAGTGTCAGAATGATCTATCATTGGTGTCATAATTGTCGATTTTGACAAGTTTGGTAATCTACTAATATAATGGCATCATCATGACTTTCCAATGGTCAACCACTGACTCTCCATTGAAAGAAGTGGCATAAAATGGTATTCTCGTACATTTTGACAAATGAATATTTGACGTTTGCGGTAATCTGCTAAAACTTTGACAGTTTATTTGATCAGTGTTTTACCATTAGAACGTTATTGTGCAGTTATTGGTTTTAATATGCTCGAAATTATCATTCTACCACAATTCTATTACAAGACCATTGACCGATCAATGATCGATCATTATGAATTAGCAGATTACAAACTTTTAGCAAAATGACAATTGGATCGTGTTGGAATGACGAATTTATAAAAATAGCAGACTTGGGGCCCAGGACATGACTGGCGTAGAAGCGGAAACCCACCACCGTCTAATTATTTTAAAACGCGCGAAGTGAACATGAACGAAATCGCTTTACTTGACAATTGTCTTTATCCGGTCGAATATTATCCCGAACCAGAGTTCAGCTATTACATGGACTATGGCGACTATCACGTCACAGTGGTATAACATGTAGTTATACCACTGTGACGGCAACCCTGCTATGACTGACAGTAATGTAATTTATGACAATCAGACAACAAGTGACATGGAACCACAACCGGGTCCCAGCGACGCTAACCAGATTCAGAATTTTCCGAAGGAAAACCATTAAAGAGCAAGGATAGACTTAAACTTACAGACCCAAAGACAACTACCATACATCGAAATTTCTTGCCCTCCTCTAAAATTTTTGATAGACACTAGCGCTAACCAGTCTTTCATCAGCCCCGAGGCTGTGCAAAAGTTTTTCCCTCATTACCCCCTCAACTATGACCCTTTCGAGGTCACAAATGTGCACGGTGTTAGTAAAAATGATTATTCTATAACACTACCATGTTTTAACGAGTTCAACGAGACTGACTCAATTAAATTATTCATTTATCGCTTTCACGACTATTTTGACGGACTTATAGGATTCGATTTACTATCCAAATGGGAAGCCAAAATAGACTTAAAAGATTATAAGTGTTTAGCCGAACTTTTTAGTTTTTGTTTAGTGACATCTATTGGCCAAATATGTATACCGGTCGCGCGTTGGGCAGTCTTAGTATTGTTAAAAACCCACAGATGCAGTTGATCAATTACGTCACTTTCTTATAAGTCGCAAATTAGATTCTCCGCGATCTGGTTAGGTGTCTGGAAAACAATTTTGTCGACGAGAACAATAGACAATTAAATAGAATTAATAGAGAATAAATATAGAATAAATAGTGATCCAATAGTTCTTCATATAGGTTAATAACGCGTACCGCTACAAATCAAATAAAAGTATATAATTCACGCAATGTTAATCTGTATGAGGACATTATCCCAACAAATAATTCTAAATTAGTTCGAATACCAATTTACACCCCGGATGGCGATGTTCTTGTAAACGAACAGGTTTTTTGTAACTGTATCATTCATGAGTGTTTGACCACTGTAGTTAACAATCGTGGTTTTGTAGAGCTAGAGAACCCAACATCCAATGACGTCATCTTTTCTTTAAACCAACCAGCCCAAGCAGAACTCTTTAACTTTAATTGTACACCAACTAACCAATCAAATCGCGCTGATGATGTTTTTCACGTCTACGTACAGACCATCTTAATGAAGAGGAAAAGGCTAACGTTTTGACGCTCTGCTCTCGTTACACTGACGTATTTTACATTGACGGAGAACCATTGACTTTTACTAATAAAATTAAACACCGTATAAGAACCACCGACGAAGTTCCCGCATACACAAAAAGTTAGCGATACCCTTTTATCTATCGTGAAGAAGTTAGGAATCAGATATCAAAAATGCTAGACCAAAGCATAATTAGGCCTTCAGATTCAGCCTGGAGTTCACCCATATGGGTTGTCTCCAAAAAGATAGACGCTTCAGGAAAACAGAAATGGCGTATCGTGGTAGATTTCCGAAAGTTGAATGAGAAAACCGTCGACGACAAGTATCCCATTCCAAACATCAGTGACGTCCTTGACAAGTTAGGGAAATGCCAATATTTCACGACCTTAGATTTGGCAAGTGGATTCTACCAAGTCGAGATGGATCCCCAGGATATTCCCAAAACCGCTTTCGATGTGGAACACGGCCACTTCGAGTTCCTTCGAATGCCTATGGGACTTAAAAATTCGCCGTCCACATTTCAGAGAGTCATGGACGTTGATGTTCTAAGAGGCCTCCAGAATAACAATTGCCTGGTTTATTTAGATGACATTATCGTCTACAGTACCTCTCTCCAGGAGCACATGGACAACCTGGAAAAGGTTTTCCAAAGACTCAGAGAGTCGAACTTTAAAATTCAGATGGACAAATCTAAGTTTTTAAAGCTCGAGACCGCATACCTAGGTCACATCATTAGCAGAGACGGTATCAAGCCAAAGCCCGACAAAATATCTGCTATTCGAAAATATCCAATACCAAAGACCCCCAAGGAAATTAAACAATTTTTAGGCCTCAGTTATTACCGAAAATTCATTCCCGACTTCGCTCGGATAACAAACCACTAACCCAATGTCTAAAAAAAGATAGTAAGATAACTTTGAGCCCATAATATACCAATGCCTTCGAGAATTGCAAGACCCTACTGACCAATGACCCCATACTGCAGTACCCAGACTTTAAACGAGAATTCAACCTTACAACAGACGCTTTGAATGTCGCTATTGGAGCAGTGTTATCTCAGGGACCCATAGGATCTGATAAACCTGTCTGTTATGCCTCACGCACACTTAACGAAAGTGAGCTAAACTATAGTACCATCGAAAAGGAGTTACTTGCCATTGTCTGGGTGACGAAGTATTTCCGACCTTACTTATTTGGTAGGAAATTTAAAATACTAATTGACCACAAACCCTTACAGTGGATGATGAATTTGAAGGAACCAAACTCACGACTGACTAGATGGCGACTCAGACTAAGCGAATATGACTTTACAGTAGTATACAAAAAAAGAAAGTTTAACACCAACGCTGATGCTCTTTCACGTGTAGAAATTCATAATGAGGAAGTGGATGAGGTCAACTCATTAATTGAAAGCATTAAAGACCTTAGCTCAATGATCAATAACCCATCAGAAACACTACATCAGCAGACGAACTCCTCGACTGACACCGTACATACCAGTAATGAACATCCCATACTTGAAGTCCCCATCACAGACGAGCCACTCAATAAGTTTTATCGACAGATTTACTTGACTGTAGTAGGTGACGTTAAACGCCGACTTACAGTGAATCTTGATAAATCCCCCATTGGCCATGTATTCAATAATTCCCATTATACAAGATAAATTCAAAAGCTCCTCTCTCAATTTAGTACTAGCTAAAATAGAACTGGAAAATGTCAAAGAATATCTGCGACAACGAGACATCATTCGACACTATCACGACGGTAAAACAAACCACCGTGGTATAAATGAATGTCACTTGACCCTTTCACGAAAATACTATTGGCCAAAGATGAAAAAACATATTACCAAGTACATCAATGAGTGTACCATTTGCAGTCAAGCCAAATATGATCGAAATCCCATTAGACCACAATTTAACCTAGTTCCCCCAGCCAGCAAATCACTTGAAATTATTCACATGGACCTCTTTACAGTTCACTACGTGACTTTCATTGACGCCTTCACGAAGTACGGACAAGCCTACCATTTACGAGACGGAACAGCCATTAACATTCTGCAAGCTCTGCTACGTTACTGACGTTACTGTATCCATCTTGGACTACCTATGACTATAATTACTGACAACGGCACCGAATTCACTAACCAATTGTTCTCTGAATTTACACGACTTCATAAGATAATTCATCATAAAGTTTTACCTCGTAGCCCAAATGACAATGGTAACATAGAGCGCTTTCATTTAACATTATTGGAGCACATTGGAATCCTCAAATTACAACACAAAGAGGAACCAATTGTTAACCTCATGCCATACGCTATCATAGCATACAATAGTTCTATCCACAATGAATTATTCAGACCCGATAGACATCGACTTTAGGGAGCACATTTTACAGCAATATGCACAGAATCATAAGCAGCACATGAAGCAGGTTTATGACATTATTAATGACTCATCTCTTGCCAATCGGACAGCTTTAATTGAAAGCAGGAATAAAACTCGGGAGCCAAAAGTAGAATATGCCCCTCAGCAGCAGGTGTTTATTAAAAATCCCTTTGCCAGCCGTCAGAAAACTGCACCACGGTATACGCAAGATACTGTACTAGCTGATTTACCGATACATATATATACTTCTTAAAAAACGAGGCCCCGTAGCCAAAGCGAGGCTAAAACGTGTACCTAAAGGCAGCCAATTGTTACAGGTTTCTGCTGCTACTGACAATCCATGTGTCGCACCCTCAAGAGATAAAACTTGAGACCTTAGCTGATGGACCAGGATTACTACCATATAAACTAGGACATACTAGACTAACCACACATTACTACTCCTTCATACAGTACATACAACTAGCTGACATAGATGACAAAATAGACTCTGTACAAACGTAACTTCAATCGTTTAAGACCAGACTTAACAATGAGACTTACATGCTTTACGAATATTAAGTCGACTATCTTACTAACAAGCTTGACAGAGTTTCAAAGCAGTTCAAATCTTTGGAATCTTCCAGAGTCAAACGAGGTCTCGTAGATAGCCTAGGGTCAGTAATAAAAAGCGTTACTTGCCACTTAGAATATTAAGATGCCCTGAAACATGACGAAGCAATTAAAACTTTACAAAACAACGAAAATAAAGTAGTTTCAGAATTTAATAATCACATCAGTCTTAGTAAAGAATGGATGTCCCAGCATTGTACCATCTTAGACCAGCTAACCAAGAATCAGAAAATAATTAATGCAACCTTAGAACTACTTTTAGAGAAAAACGCTTACAGAGATTATAGTTTAATCAAATTTGCAAAGTTTGCCCGAATCCTAGGAATAATTACTAATAACGTAGAAGATTTAAAGTTAGAAATAGTTAGAATAGAAAACATAATGCCTTTTATACGCGCGGCTAGCACTCATCATTCGATGATAGACATAGAAATACTAAGAAATATGATAGACAAGTTAAAATCGATATACCATCAAGTTCAGGTTTTAAATCTAGAGTTAAGAGAATATTATAATCTTATTAAACCAGGTTTTTACTTTATTGAGAAAAGAATAGTTATAGTTTACAGCTTCCCCATAGTTTCCATAGACTCTTACGATCTATACAGATTATCTATCGTACCCAATAAAAAACAGCTTGCCCTTATACCTCCTTCTCCCTATATAGCAACTAACGAGAAATCATTCGTGTACATAGAGGCTGAATGCCCGAAGTACAGTAACATACATCTCTGTGAAAAGAAGATGAGTCACCAAATTAGGACAAAACCAGATTGTATCCAGAAACTCATCACCAACCAGGGTCTAGAAGACATCTGCCACTTCGTCAAGATTTCACTTTCCAAAGAAGCAATGGAGAAACTGGATGACCAGCATTACATACTGTCACTACCTCAACTAACTAAAGTACAATTAGCATGTGGAAGAAAAGACTTCAACACTCTACAAGGCAGCTACCTCCTCACCATTCCGGTGGACTGCTACCTGCAAACATCAGAATTCACCATCATCAACGACAACAACGAGATTGAAGGCCAGCCGCTCAAGTTATCAAAGATCCCATACAACGAGATAAATCAGACCAACATTCCCACTCATCATCATTGGCTTCAATTCAGTCAACTTAGAAGAGCTTCACAGCATCCAGAGAAAAGCAATGATGGAAAGTCCTCTGAAGATTGACAATACTCATTCTACATCTTCGCAATATGCGTACTCGCACTTATCATCTCAGCGATAAGCCGCAGATATAGATGCTGGAATCACAGAGCGGACAGCAAAGAAAAACCACAAACTGTTAAGATACATACGTACGAAGAGGTAACCAGGGACTCCAAGAAACGAGATGAACCTCCAGCAACATTTTCTCTCAACATGATCAAATAGTTGCTGATCTTCGGAGGGAGGTGTAACATACGGATCCCTAATGGATATCGCCGAACTATCATTTCATTCGAGTGACGTCGGACACATGAAAACTGCATCGTCGACACCTGGGCCAACCACGAGCCGGCGACGCAGCAAAACGGCATATTAGCAAGAAGTTATTTTTAATAAGTTTTTGGTCATTCCATATTCTAGCATCGAATAGGTTTCACTAAAATTAATTGTAATTTCTTTGTTCTAAAATAAATTAGTTTAAAGTACTTTGGTTTTTTTTCGAGCCTCCGCCTGCAGTCTACGTAATTCGCGTCATAACAATACCTCATTTATCATTAGTTAAGGTCGTGGACTCAATTACTCGTATCAAGTGAATTACATAGTTTTACTTTTAGCATTCAGCATCTCTATCAATCAAAATCAATCAGCAAAAGACGTACGGTAACAAAACGTACACGTAAGTATTTTTAAAAGTAGATAAAGTAAAAAAGTCCCTAACATTAGTATTTTGTTTTAAGAGCCATTTATAAGATATTAGAAAGATCTGAAAAAGTGTTTAAATTACAATTAAAAGATTAAATAATATCAATTTCCATTGACAGATTAAAACCCGCTTACATATTGAAAGAAAGCGAATCTGCACAAGCGAATAAAGATAAGAAAACGACGCGTAGTGGTAGAATTAGCAAGACTCCTGTAAGATTCTTGTAAAAGTAAAAACGTAAAATTAGCCATACTTTAAGTAAATAATAAAATGTAATATAAATAAAAAGTGACCATTGGTAATGTACATATCTAGTCTATGAATTATGATAACTAGACGTATTAATAGTACGTAAATAATAATGTGATCGGTAGCATCTTTTGCTGAGCCAAAGGAAAAGCCTAGAGATCGAAGCATTCTCTTTATTTTGCGAAAGCATCATTGTGCATAACATGTGTAGTGTGCAGAGCAGCGAACTTGATTCAAATATAATTTTGTTCAAAAATCCATTATTAGAAAAATACTTTTTTAGAACTTGCTCAGTTCGATACTACCTTGTAGCCAAAGTGCATCTCATGACGATTCTAATAAGCCCAAACACGGCTAGGATACATTGATTAATTACGGAGTTCCGGTGCCTATCTTCCAGCTCCATCATCATCACCATACCATTTTCAACGTAACTATTCAGAATGATTCATTTATTTGTATTGTCATGAAAAACAGTGTTACAATATTTTTAGCATAGCAATGAAATTACTTAATATTATGGAGATTACCTGATATTTCGTTACTTTTAACAATTGCCTTTTTATTTTGTTTTTTTTTTCTATTGGAAACTGTCAAAACAATTTTTGAATAAAGTATATAACGCTGGGCTCCACTCCAATTGTCCTGCAATTTTTTCAAATACCGAAAACGCCACGCCACAATATTGTACCCCTCCATTGACAACTTCCTTTTAGACCTCCTTTTTTAATAAAATCCCGTTCCCCTCATAATTCTCCAAAAAGTGTTGCAACTACCGTTAAAATCGATTTTGTTTCACATTTCGTGCAAAAATTTTGGTAGAGTAGGCAACTCTTTTCTTTTTTCCCTTCTTTTTTTTGTAGACAGATAGAAGACATATCTTCCCTATCAATTGATGTTATGTTCTGTTACCTACTTTTAAGATTGCGTCTTTAACGCGTGAATAAACTGTTTTTCTTTCTTTCTTCTTTTCTTTTTTTTAAGAGCCAACATTACGGCAAAGGAAATTCTTAAGTGAAACGCACTGTAACCATGTTCATTGGGATATCTGTGTGAGTATGAAGTTCCACTTCATCAAATGTCACTTTTTGACTGTGAGTGCTTAAGTTCTCGATAAAAATACCAAAATAACTATATGGTTGCCTATAATATTTGGAAAATACGCCCTGATAATACTTGGCCTCGCAATAGTCATTGGCATCTATATCATATAGGTACAGGTGCTTAAGAAATGTATGCAAGGAGCTCAGAAAATACTACGGAAAGAGATGACAGTTTGGCATAGCAACATGAATATACCAATGTTTGAACAAATGACGCAACAATAATATGCTGTTATAGTCTTTAATAATGTGTGTAAAAATAATAAACAACATTACTTTGTAAAGGCATTATGTCTAAACTCATATCTGTACTAAATTCATCAAAAAATGTTCAGCAACATAAGTGTATGCCATATATGTGTATAATCTAATGATCCAATAAAAAAAAAGCTTCATGCTTTTAATGTACTAATAATGCAATACTTGGCGACAGTTGATATTATTAACATTGTTCAGGTAGGATTTTGCATTAATCGTACTAGTAATATTAAAGTTATAAATAGAATTAAACTAAATGGAATTAAGTTTTTACTCAGAGTACTTAGTCAGCTAAAAAATACCGTCTTTATACCACCTTAACGCGTATAAGTGTTATTTGTAAAATAAACACCAATTATAAATAAATTGTGGAAGTAAATTGGTTACGATTCACAACAATTTAGCCGTTAGACCCAAAATGAATAACAAACTCGTACTTACCCCACTTGAAAGAATGCGCCAGCCCGACGAGCAGTGCTAGCAGCGTCAACACACGCGTGCAGTGCATCTTCTCTTCACACAAACTCGTTTCTGCAGATAAGACGTTCACTCTCGGCGACCACTCGGAGGATAATATTAACATGAACATATTCGCTGTTCCAGCTTGATAAGCAGGCTTGTGTGTGTAAATCCTGATTAACTCACACACTCCTCTGCTTATCACTAGTTTCGTACAAAAATGGATATTACTGTATTTTTAGGGTTCCGTAGCCAAATAGCAAAAAATGAAAACCTTATGGATTCGTCATGTCTATATCTGTCTGTCTGTCTGTCCGTCCGTATGTCATAGCCACTTTTTTCCGAAACTATAAGAACTGTACTGTTGAAACTTGATAAGTAGATTTATTCTGGTATTCTGTGAACCGCATTAAGATTTTCATACAAAAATAGAAAAAATTTTTTTTTTCTTCAAAGATCATCATGGATACCCCACACGCATGGGACGCGCGGGGTATCTATGGATAGGTCTTTAAAAATGATATTATGGTTTTTAACATCATTTTTTTTTCTAAACTGAATAGTTTGTACGAGTGACACTTCCAAAGTGGTAAAAAGTGTATTCCCCCTTTGTGACTTCTAAAATAAGAGAATGATAAAACTAAAAAAATATATTGATAGGTACGTCATAAATATAAAACAAAATATACTATTATTAAAACATTAAAACGTACATTACCAAGCAAATCTCTACTGAAAATTGGTTTGAACGAGATCTAGTACCTAAGTAGTTTTTTTAATACGTCTTAAACTGCAATTTACCATTCATTCAAACAACTCAAATATAAAAAAAAAAATAATAATTTTATAAATATAAACCTTATGTTTAAACTGTGAACTATTATTATAGGTAAGTTTGCACGGAACTCTCAGTGCGCGAGTTCGACTCGCACTTGGTCGGTTATTTAGCAATGTGTGTTATCAATCATTTACTTCCCGTGTCCTTGATGTCGCCCGGGCTCGTATATGTAGCAGACTGGAGAATTAATTTAATTAACTAAAAAAGTCTCATGACAAAATTCCTAAAGACTTAGACTTCAACTTACTTGATAGTCATTTTTCTACTTCGCCCTTATTAGATAGGGCCACCAAAGAAACTACACTAAGTCATCTTTCAAAACTTCCCTTTTTTTTATGGTGGGAAAAAATCATCCAATGACAACCCCCGCTCTTGGGTGGAGCGGGAGATAGTGTCAGACTCTTACTGACTAAAAGACCCACCCCGTTCCTTCTAGCCTTTATACCGGGGCTCGAGCGCCCTTTCGGATAACCCTGGCTCCAGTAGGCTTCGACCCGGCTGGGTCCCTGCTGTTGCTGACAACTCCTTGAGGCGCGCAGGAACAGTGCGCGCCGTCGACGACTTGGGCTTGATCCGGACAGTTACCGGACGGCCGGACAGCGAGCTACCCATTGCTCACTGTCCGCAAGCCCGCGCCTACGGTGGCCGAAAATCGGGATCAGAATCCCGGTGACGGTGGCGGCAGCGATAACGCCGTTGCCTGATGCGTTCGGCCTCCTCCTTTGCGAGCATTACTGCTTCGCAGGAGTCGGCGACCGCCTGCCACTCTTCCCCGCTCCGGAGCATGGCCTCAACCAAGGCCCGACGCGAAACGTCTCCGCCGCCGATCGCCCCCACGAGGGCACGGCGATGTTCCGCCCAAGCAGGGCAAACCTCAACTGTGTGCTCCACCGTGTCCTCCGGGCATTGCGCACAGTGGCGACACCCGGGCGTCACTTCCGCACGAATCCGGTGCAGGAAACTCCCGAACAAACCATGTCCGGTGAGGACCTGCGTCCGACCTGAAGGTAAGGACGCCGTGAGGTCTTTTCAAAACTTCCCTGATTATTCTCCTTTATAACCGACTTTCAAAAACAGAAGGTGGTTTTCAATTCGGTTGTATTTTCTTTTTTTATGTTTGTTAACTCAGAACTCCGTTGTTTATGGACCGATATGCAATTTTTTTTTTTTGGAACGAAGTTCCTTAACGCGCGTTGTGAAAGGGGGCTAGACGGAATAAATTCTCACGAAAAATTGTACCGACACTTTTACGGTCATAATGTAAATCCAAGATGGCGGCTGCAAGAAATTATCAACTTTTTCGTCATGGGTGTCGTTTTCATGGTTTTCGAGGGTGTTGAAACCGATGGTACTGTCAAAATATAAATCCAAGATGGCGGCTGCAAGAAATTATCAACTTTTTCGTCATGGGTGTCGTTTTCATGTTTTTCGAGGGTGTTAAAACCGATGGTACTGTCAAAATATAAATCCAAGATGGCAGCTGAAACAAATTATCAAATTTTTCGTCATGGGTGTCGTTTTCATGGTTTTCAAGGGTGTTGAAACCGATAGTACTGTCAAAGTATAAATCCAAGATGGCGGCTGCAAAAAATTATTAAATTTTCCGTCATGGGTGTCGTTTCATGGTTTTCGAGGGTGTTGAAACCGATAGTACTGTCAAAATATAAATCCAAGATGGCAGCTGCAAGAAATTATCAAATTTTTCGTCATGGGTGTCGTTTTCATGGTTTTCGAGGGTGTTGAAACCGATAGTTCTGTCAAAATGTGAATCCAAGATGGCGGCTGCAAGAAATTATCAACTTTTTCGATATGGGTGTCGTTTTCATGTTTTTCGTGGGTGTTGAAACCGATAGTACTGTCGAAATATAAATCCAAGATGGCGGCTGCAAAAAAATATTAAATTTTTCGTCATGGGTGTCGTTTTCATGGTTTTCGAGGGTGTTGAAACCGATAGTACTGTCAAAGTATAAATCCAAGATGGCGGCTGCAAAAAATTATTAAATTTTTTGTCATGGGTGTCGTTTTCATGGTTTTAAAGGTGTTGAAACCGATAGTATTGTCAAAATATAAATCCAAGATGGCGGCTGCAAGAAATTATCAACTTTTTCGTCATGAGTGTCGTTTTCATGGTTTCGAAGATGTTGAAATAGTGCTGTCAAAATGTACATAAAATAGGATAGTATTTTTTAGTTATATTGTATTGGCTAGACGGAAAAAATTCTCACAAAAAGTTGTAACGACACTTTTTGCTATAGTAAGCTATTGTAAGCCGTGCGGCGTGCGCATGTTTCTCTGTCTATCTCTCTCTCTCTCTCTTATAGAAAGCAAGCCAGAACGGAACTTCGTTCCATCCGGGTGTCCCTTGACACCTCAGTAGTTTTTTTTCCCTCACTTGATATGTTTAAGGGCTTATGCATTTACAGTCAAAAAGTGACATTTGATGAAGTGGAACTGGTGAAGAAGACCAGAAATGGCCAACGGAACTTCATACTCGATCAGAAATCACAATAAACATGTTTAAGCGACTATGACAATACAAATAAATGAATAGTTCTGAATAGTTATGTTGAAAATGGTATCATCGAAGTGATCTGATGATGATGATGATGGAGACGGAAGATAGGCACCGGAACTCCGTAATTAATCATTGTATCCTAGCCGTGTTTGGGCTTATTAGAATTGTCATGAGACACACTTTGGCTATAAGGTACTATTGAACTGATCTGATGATGATGATGGAGCCGGAAGATGGCACCGGAACTCCGTAATTATTCAATGTAGGTATCCTAGCCGCGTTTAGGCATATTACATTTGTCATAAGATGCATTTTAGCTATAAGGTACTATCGAACTGATCTGATGATGGAGCCGGAAGGTGAAAGGTGAACACGGGAACTTCATAATAAAAGATTGTATCCTACGAGGGCTTGGGTTGATTAGATTTTTTATGGAAAAAAGTTACTCTGGCTACAAGTGTATCGCAACTAAAAGGTGTGAAATAAAAAACTATTTACAAAAAAAAAAAAATAACCGACTTCACTAAAAAATGCACTAAAACGATCAAAATAACTGAAGTCGGATATTTTTTTTTGTAAAAAGTTTTTTTGTATAAGTCAATTTACTGCTAGTGATGTTAAAAAGACTAATTTATCGATTACATCCAATGCTGGTGGTAGTGACTGTGTCAGCCGAAGGATGATCATCCCCATTCTTGATAACATTCTACCTGTCATCCTTTACATCATGATCTTCTCTATTTCTAGTAGTGTCTCCCGAAAAGTTTGGAAAGATACTCAACTTATACCTTTGCTCAAAAATCTAATCCTTCTACGTTTCCTTTCCTATCCAAAGTCCTTGAAAAGCTGGTCCACCAGCAACTTAGCACATTCCTTTCCAAGCACAACCTACTTAATCCTTCCAATCTGGTTTTCGACCTGGACCTCTGCACTCGCTCATACGAGTCTCACAGATGATATTAGGTCAGGCATGGAGATGGGGAAGTTAACAATACTTGCTCTGCTAGACTTTAGCAATGCTTTTAATACTGTTGACTTAGTTAAATAGGGTAGTTTACTGGGTCAAAATAATTACATTTTATTTAATCCGGATTTTAGATTATAAAAAAATATTGGACACGAATTTTAACTTTTTTCGATTTAACAAAAAATAACAAAGATATAGCCCATTAAAGTTACGTATGACGTCACCCCGTGCGAAAAAATGCAGCACGGCGGCGTGACATTACACGTAAATTTAATGGGCTATATCTTTGTCATTTATGGTTTAATTTACGAATAAAAAAATACGTGTCCCTTATTTTTGAATAATCTAAAAGATGGACTAATTACGTTTTTTACGGTAACTAGCCTAATGACTTGTTTAAAGTTACCCCTTTAGTCGCCGGCAGCGTATTTGCATTGAGCAATCTTTTTCTTCTTGGTGTAACACTTCTGTTGGTGTGCCACAGGGTGGCGTTTTATCTCCTCTACTTTTCACTCTTTTTATTATTAATAATAATAATAATTTTTATTGCAGACATAAAAATCCACAGAGTGTTAGTAACATAAAAATAAAATCTTATTGCCTAGGGTTAGTAACAATCAATCTTCGCACAAACTTCTGAATAATTGGAGAGGTGAAGCTCTCAGCTATGGTTCTCAGGATGCTGTTTTGACTGTCCCTGACTCTCCTCAGCAGCGACGCTGTTTTTTTGCGTATAATCGCATAGAACCCGTCGGTACGGGCTTGCACGAACATTCCTGACGCACTACAGTAACGAGGCAGTCTCAACAACATCCTAAAAGCATTATTGTATTGGACGCGCAGGACATCCAGCGATCTCTTAGTACAATCAACCCATAGACTGCCCGAGTACAGACTTTGGCAATAAGTCTTGAAAAGTGTTATTTTTACTTGGTCTGTAAACCGCGCAAATCTACGGACCAACATATTACTCCGGACCGCTAGAGCCCTGCGTTCCCTCTTAATGTCTACATCGTCTCTGAGATCAACGGCAAGAAAATGCCCTAGGTATTTAAAAGTTGACACCCTATTAATAGATGACCCGTTCAAAAACAGCTCAGGTCCTTCTCCACGGCGTTTGCCGCTGTCCTCAAAGACCATATATTCACATTTTTTAACATTGTACCTTAATCCATGTGCGGCAGCGTAGGCCTCGCACGTTTTGAACAGTTCCCCGATTGCTCCCGCCGACGGACCCAGTAGAACCATGTCATCTGCATAGTTGATGTTTTTATTCTAACCCCATCAACACTGCATCCGACACGCATGCTGCTAAGTGCGACTAGCAGGTCGTCTACGTAGAGGTTGAAGAGCCTGGGAGACGTCAGACCACCCTGTCTCACCCCGCACTCCAACCTATACGGTTCAGAGACTGTATCATCCCACTTCACATGATTGACTTGGTTATCGTACCAGTACTGGAAAAGCCCACATATTTCCGCGGGTATACCCCTGTCTTCCATCTTTCTCCAACTTCAACCGACTTTTAAAAACTTTTCGCTTTTGATGCATTGAAATGCATCAAAATGCCCGGTTTACGATGAATCGTAAACCGGGCCCGATAAGGGACGATGGTTCAGCACCCAGGTCTGAAAGATACACCTGGGCTCGCGGTGAGCATCTCTCACGTATTCGTTCCACCCACACACTCGCTTACCTCGCCTCGGTCCCCCTACAGATGTCCCTCTAGATTGCCTAGCCGCCGCAAAATGGATTTCCACAATCTGTTCGTACAAACTGTCCAGAACAACCCTATGCTCAGCCAAGCCGCATGATCCAACGCTACACCTTTCAAACTTATGGGGGAAATCAATGTCTCGCAATTTAATATTACATAAATTATGATAACTTTGCGTTTCTGACTTAGTTCTTTCACCCCAAAAGACTGAATTACGGCCTGCACCCCCAGTCATTAACTTAGGTCTCACAAATTCCAAGTCACACTCCAGATATATATGTAGATAATCCAAAACATAAACATCTTCGGATACATCAATATTTATAATTGTATGCCAACCCGACACAGATACTACACAGTGATCTAACCATCTCCTGCATGCTGCTGTTTCCGTGCTTTATGTCAGCACAAATCCACGATTGGTTGGAACAAAAACTTATCAACTCTTTATAAAACAATTCTTGAGGGTTAGCGTTGAAATCACCTAATATACATTCTCTACCTCACAGCTTGCTATGGTAGCACTAATCTCACTTAATACATTTGTAAAAGTTAGTAAGTTATCTGGTAAATTAGTAGGCATATATACAGAAAATACAATAATAGCACGACCCCTTGACGCGGCTGCGATGGCCACCAACCGAGGACTGCTACAGTCAACAACAGAGACTTTCTCAAAAATGCCTTTCCTCCAGAGAATGGCAACCCCCGCCCCCATGGGGTCTTTCTTTCAACAAGCCTTCAGCAGTATCCACAGCTGACTTACCCGTATACTCGAAGTCAGGGCTTATTGTTCCTAACATTGGGGGAAGCAGCCACGTCTCATGCAAGGTCACCAAATTAGACCAAACACATAGTCGGCTAAAAAATCCATAGATGATATTAAGGACTTATGTCCTTAATACAAGGTTAAAGACTACGTCGAAGACACGCTTGTTTGGCAATGACTACCTCTGTACATGTAGCCCCCTGGTAAATAATCAATATTGTGTCTATTAACTGCTCCAATTTTGTTTTAATAATTGTATAAACATTTCTTTTTTCTTCTTTAACACATTGCTTTTGCAATATTTTTTTTATTACTTAGACTTCAACTGTCATAAATTTGTTAGTAATTTATTTTGTTAACATTTTATTGATAGTTGTTTATATTATTCCTGATTTTTTTATATAGTCTCTTTTTTGTAATGTGAATGTGAGAACACTGTATACTCCACGAACTCTTAGACTACTTCCTATTACGACTTACTTTTTTTATTATGATTATTTTTATTGTGCTTTTTTGTGTACAATATTGTGACTGATCTACACTGTTCTTAAATAAACTATCAATTTTGTAACAACAAACACATTTTTTAAAAGAGTAACCATGGTGTTTTTTGCCGGTTCTTCTCCATAGGAAACGACCAATTTGGAGCCGTGCATTATCTTCTGACGTCTTATAAGTGCCCATGTAGGCCTATGTGAAATAAAATATTTTCACTTGACTTTGACTTTGAATATCATCTATGGATTTTTTAGCCGACTTACAATTAAAACTAGTTAAGGTGTTTATTACTATTTTTACTACCCATAATTTGAAAACGTTAACTAACTTTAGGCTCCCGAGGTTTCGTTCGATACATAAAATGTACAAAACGCCTAAACACAATTCCATCAGGCCAAAATTCATTGTTTAAAAACAAATCCGCTTTGTGCTTAGAAACAAATAGCTATATATACCTTTATGCCGATGATCTTCAGTTATATACAGCTGCGCGGGTGGAAGGTTTGTCGGACGCTATAGAGGATGTGAACCGAGATTTGGACGCTATCAAAGACTGGTCTGAAAGATTTGGGGTATCTGTAAACCCCTCAAAGTGTCAGGCAATTATTATTGGAAGCTCGCGCATGATGGGTAAAGTGGTGGTTAATTCTCTTCCCCCAATTATTTTTAATGGTGCCTCCATCCCCATTAGTCCTAGCGTTAAGGATCTCGGTTTGCATCTCGACTCGACTCTTGGCTGGCAAAGTCAGGTTTCCAGTGTCTGCCAAAGAGTCAACGGGACTTTGCGGTGTCTGTAACGTCTGAGGAACTTTTTGCCCGCGAAGACGAAGACTATGCTTGTGCAAACTTTAATTTTCCCTGTAATCGACTATGGTGACGTGTGCTACTTTGACCTGAATGCGGAGTTGTTAGACAAACTTGACAGGCTCCTTAACAACTGCATCCGATTCATATTTAACTTGCGAAAATATGACCATGTTTCGAGTTACAGATCGGAGCTCAAATGGATGCCCATTCGCCAGAGAAGAAGTTTGCGCGCACTGACTACACTCTTCTCTCTGCTCAACTCTCCTACCCCTCCTTCTTATCTTATATCTCATTTTCAATATTTATGTTCTTCCCATTCTAAGAATCTTCGTTCTTCTAACAATCTCCTACTGCTCTGTCCCTCTCATACTTCTGATTTTGTTCATTCTTCCTTTCATATACAGTCCATACTTCTGTGGAATGCGCTTCCTCTCGACATCAGGATGGCCACCAGTCAGTATGCATTTAAGCGAAAGTTGCGGCATTACTTTCAGAACAAATAGCGGAGTCGTTTCAAAACCCCCCTTCTTCTACTTTATATAAATATATATGTAGGTATATATTATATTAAATATATATGTATGTCTATTTTAGTTATATATATACATTTGCACCCTTATTTTTCTTAATAATCCATTTTTTGTTGTTTTTTTTTGTGCACCTGCCATGTTTTTCTCTTCACCACCCTAGGTTGATTGGTAGAGAATGCCTAAGGCATTAAGTCCGCCTTTGTACCTGTGCGTTGCTTAAAGTTGTAATAAATAAATAAATATAGTTTGTACGCGTTATACTTTCTGATAGACTTCATGCCTTTCAATCGTGGAAATTACAGACACAATAGAAAGACAATAGGTGCGCGAACGCCGGCGTTTGCTTGGGGTTTAATGAATTAATCTTTTTTAATGTAACTGTTTCACCTGTCTTATCTTTAATATAACGAATAATATCATCTTCACTTGCTTCTATACTAACGTTCGAAATCAACAACGGCACTTTAATATCCACGACCCAAAATCTTTCGGCCGGGGTAGTTATAGCCGTTCCTTTCCTACTATTCAACCTGTTTTGTTTATAACGTTTTTTCTGCACTACCTTCCATTCAGAGTCCATAATGTCCCCACCACCTACTGTTTGTTCACTACTCACGTTAACTTCACGCAAACTCGCACACAGTACTGCTGCTGGCGAAGTCTGTGCCTCACTCGATAACGGTTCGTGTGATTTCGTCGCGAGCGCAGCAGCTTGCCACCCGTTAGTAGGGGACCATGACATCATCGTACAGATCGGTGATAACGAAACCCCTGCCGCTCATCGTCACATTTTCACTCGTCACGCACTCGATCTCGCTCGCACTTGCCGTTTCGGCCGTACCTTCTCGCTCGCCTACACGCCTACTATTCTCTGTCACACTATTTTGTTCCCGCACAACAGAGATGCATTTATTCACACTGTGCTCCGGTGTCGATGACGCATTCCTTGATAACCGGCCGTTGACTTTTGAATCAGCTGTTACTTGGGAATACTTAATCGGCACATATTGCAAACCTATGGGGCCACTATCTAAATTAATTCTATTTTGCAAACTAGCTCCTCTTCTTTTGTGTACATTCACGTCAATCGTGTAGGTGTCAACTAATGATGCATGTTTCATGTTTTCTACTTCTTGCCTAAAAACATCGAATTGTTCCACCGTGACAGTTTTTTCTTCCAAAACACTGACCTTATTTTGCAGCTTTATGATGTCCTTTAGTAATCTGGTAACATCCACATGATCGAAAGAGACGGGGGGGGGAGGGAGTTTGTGCAACTCTTTCGCCACAAATATCGGGAAGAGCTCTGGATTTGTTCCTTTCAGCACACAAATCATATCTTCGAGGTCCCGAGACATTTTCTTGTTGCCATCTTTTCGTCGCACAGGCATCTTCTTCCCGCGAGATATTGACTCAAACAACAGAGTCTTGGCTTTAACTATTTCTTCCGCCGTGAAAGAGGAAGTACACAGTTGATGTATGCTTTTATTTATTTATTTATAATTATAATAAGGAACACCAACGACTTATTAAGAAGTTCTTGTACAGGTAGGTAATTTTATAGATATTAAATTCTGTGTAAATATGTAAAGGCGTCTACAGCTTATACAATTTGACAATATATTATATAAATTATCTATACATTTATACATATATATAAAATTGGAGTGTCTGTTTGTAATATTGAAATAACCGCTTTTTACTTCATGCATATACGGTACATACACCAAAATAACATTTTTACAAATTTTGTCTCTCTGTCTGTTTGTCCGGGCTAATCTCTGAAATGGCTGGACCGATTCTAACGGGATTTTTAATGGCAGGTAGCTGATGTAATAAGGAGTAACATAGGCTACTTTTATTTCAGAAAAAATAAATTCAAAATCCTGTAGTCCACGCGAACGAAGTAGCGGGCACAATATTGGATTTAATTTGATAAGATTCGATAAGACTCTGGAAATACATTACTAAATAATTAAGACAAAAATATAGATATTTAAATTATTAAATTAAAAATTGTATTAAATTAAATTGATTTGAGCGATAAATTAAAATTAGAATTGAATTGAATTAAAATAATGACTAGCTTTAAGTTGACTAATAAGGAGCTGACCACAAATCAACCACGTACAAATAATCTTTTTCTCAACTCGGTTATGGTGCCGCCGAATAAGTCAATCATCAATGTCGGAATTAGCAGAGCCCTATTAGTTGTGGCATCATTCGGTTTAACGGAGCAAATCGACCGAGATTAGCACGAGATGATTTGACAGAAAATTGTCGAGTTTCAGTACTCACCTAACTGGGCACGTACGGGGTACACTAAGGGAAAGATTAGCAAGCAGTTCAGGAGAAGATAACTGACCATTTATAAAAAATAGGCGTCACGTCGGTAAATACGCGACGCTGTTCGAGCGAGTGCAAACCAAAGTGAGTCAATCGCTGTGAGTAGTCGGCCCTATAGGGGCAACCGCAATCTTTGTATCGAAGGAATCTGGCGAAGAATTTTGGACTCGTTCGATGCGGTCGATATGCACTCTGTATATTGGACTCCAAACTGGAGAAGCGTATTCAAGAGTACTCCGTACGAAAGACCAATCCTCTTAATGAAACCAACCATTTTACAAGCCTTGGACAGAATATTGTCAATATGTGGAGTAAAGGAAAGGTCACTGCTGAGTAAAACTCCCAGATCCCTTATGACATCGACCTTCTGGAGAGCCATCCTTTGAAGTGAATAAGACGATGATACCACTCGTTTCTTGCGTGTAAATGTTATGTGCTGGCACTTCCCAACGTTAAGCACCATTTTATTCGCAACACACCATTCTTGGAGAGAGTTTAGATCGGACTGCAGCAGAGCGACGTCTGATTGAGATTCGATAACACGATACATTTTCAGGTCGTCTGCAAAAAGCGAACATTGACTGTGCTTGATGTGGTCCACTATGTCGTTGATAAACACAATGAATAAAATAGGCCCAGCATGAGAACCCTGGGGCACACCGGAAGTAGCAATACATTCAGGCGAATGGTACCCATTTACAACAACTCTTAGTTTTAGGCCGCACAAGTATGACCTAAATCATTTTATGAGGTTCTCATGCACCCCGTGTCTCTCCAGTTTGGCAAGCAGCAACATTTCCTCATCCATAACATTTCGTAAGAAAGCCAACAGTTCGTTAATGACGTGACGACATTACACTTTACTGTATTTAACGACATTTCACTGCAATGAGTCAACGATCACAACGGCTCTGCTAACGCATTCGCGCTTCGTCGCGTGCGCAACAAGACTGATTATGCTATCACTCAACGACTTTCTTCAGACGCAAGTCTTCTTCTTCTTGTGTCGATTTGACTCAAATTTGTCTGACCAATATTTAGCTACCTGGACAGCTCTGTCGTTGGCTCCGTTTAAGTCAAGGAGGGTGCAGGTTGTGCATGAAAGGAGGCAGGAAAGGAGGTGACACATATTCTGTGAAGGAGCTCCACACTGGCACTGTATTTCCAATGGGTCAAGGAAACCCCATTTGACCAGATTATCTTTGCAGCGGCAAACCAACCGCAGTCGGTTCAGAGATTTCCATATTGGCCACTGCAGTTCGTGTCCCGGTGGCAGATGTTCTGCCGGAGAGATAAAGGTAGTTGTCAAGCTCATCTCTCCAACAATCATGCATGACGGCAAATTAAAAATAATTCCGCGGTAGCATGCGCCTATCTTTCAAAGTTGACTTATTGTAACCTTTTTTATGATAATCATATTTGTTATCATAAGAAACAATTATTCAGGTGCAATGTTTTATAAACATGGTATTAAGTTCGGTCAGTGGCGGCAACGCCGACGCATGTGTACCGCTCGTTAGCGGTACACTCGTTAGTGTGATTAAATAAAATATAAACGATGTTGTTAAGTGCAACAGTTGTAAGTGAACTCCTTGCCTTCATCCAAAATAAGATGCAGGTGATGGATGAGGAAAGTCTTGTGCGTATCAGTGTAACGGCTTTTTACGAGTGTCGAAATCGAAGAAGCAAAAACCTTGCTGTTTGACGCTGTGTCCCTGTCTTCCCAGAAAAAACAAGGAAACGCGAGGGTTAGTCCCAGCGAGATGTGGATGATGTGGATTCAGTTACTTAAAAGCGTTGATCCAGATAAGACACCTATCTTTGTGGCAAGATATCTACATAAACTGCCAGCGATTACCTTTGATCATCTGGATGCAACTAAATAATTAAAGGGCATCCTACTATTGCAAAATGACTTGAGGCATATTAGGGATAGCTACGTGACAAAGGAGCAAGTAGCTCAGCTCGTATCATAGATAGACGATCGTAGTAGGTTGCCGTTATGTGACGATAAACACTCAAACAAGAATATTACAAAACAAAGAGAGCTTGTTTGTTGAAAAGTTTTGAATGTGATAGTGGCCCGGGTTTTGTAGAAAATGTTGATAACGATTTAAATTTCCTAAATAACGAATCGATCAATAAAAATCCCATTAGTATTATAAAACTACCTATCCGCTCCCGGAGAAAGTGAGCAAAATTTCTTATCTATGCATCGCCCCGATACGATACAAAAACCTGTTTCGCCCGGTATTGATACTTTGAAACGATCAGCTGTTTGTGCCGGTAACGTTTCATTGTCACAGTATGCGTCCTCGGTTAGCGTGAACGTAAACAATATCGCGGACTGTGTTATGCAAGCAAAACCATTAAAAAAATCCGAAATTCAAGTTATTTTTTACTTTTCAGTGTTTTTTTAACATTGAATTCGGTTATATTTTTTTGTAAAAAGTTTTTTATTTTACACTTTTTAGTTTACAATAACTAAAAAGTGTAAAATAAAAACTTCTCATCTCTCAACTCACCACCACTAAAAAGTACCCCTCAGATAAACTAAAATACCTAATAGCCAAAGTGCATCTCATAACGAGTCCCATAATCCTAAATACGGTTAAATTACATTCATTTAAACTACTTCGGTAAAAATTCCCTATCTCAAAAACTACTAAACCGATTTTGATGAAACTTGCAGTATTCCCTAAGTTGATTGCCTGATTCTGATTCTGATTCCCTAAGTTGAACAATACCTAGTACAAAAAAATATAATTACTTAAATCGTACTTGTAGTTCCGGAGATATGCGAACTCAAACTTAAAAACATACATACATACACTTTTGAAATTTGACACATTTGATAGATGCCGATCCCGATTTCCGGCCACTGTAGGCGTGGGCATTGCGGGCGGTGAGCAACGGGATGCTCGCTGTCTGACCGTCCGGTAACTGTCCGGACCGAGCCCAAGTCGTCGACGGTGCGCACTGTTCCCGCGCTCCTCAAGGAGTTGTCAGCAGCAGCAGGGGCCCAGCTGGGTCGAAGCCTACTGGTGCCAGGGTTAGTTTCGAAAGATAGCTCGAGCCCCGGTATGAAGGCTTGAAGGAACGGTGTTGGTTTTTAGTCAGTAAAAGTCTGACACTATCTCCCGCTCCGCCCAAGAGCGGGGGATGTCATTAGATGATTTTCCCACCATAAAAAAACCTGGGATGTGTTTTTAGGTCTTGTATCAGTATACAAGGCGTAAGGGACAGCCCTCCGCAAACTTTAAGCTTTCGTATGCCGTAATTAGAGACACAATTAAAAAGTTATTGTATCTCGCGTGGATCCACGTTCCTGACACACAAAGGGTTAAGGGTTTGCTCAGTAGACGAAACTGAACAAATTTGCAAAAAATTTTTTTTCATGAAACGAAAAAAATCCGCCTCACCATACAAAATAATACACTCGATTGGACAGTTTGTATCGAGAGGTCGATTTTTTTTTCGTTTCATCCTTTTTCCATTCTACTTTCCAGGAATTTGATCCTGTGCCAGCTACTTCTGGCGTCACTTGCGTTGACATTGGCTCTGTTAGGGTGTCTCAGTTTCAAGTTTTAAAAGAACCATGCAAAAGATTGTATCACTGCAAGTACTAGTTTATAACAGATAAAAAAAAAGCTTGTTTCAATATTATTATGAAGTATCATGAAAACACAAATAACAATGTTTAGTTTGAAATTATATGGACTGGATTCATTAAAAATATTTATAAAAAGGAGTTTTTTTTCTTCATCATCAGCTTTTTTAATGTTCCCACTCAGGCCTCCTCACTAAGAGAGGGAAAGGGCCGTAATCCACCACGCGGGCCCAGTGCGGGTTGAATATCATGAATATGTCTTCGAATTTTTGGTTGACATGCCGGTTTCCTCCACCGTTCGGTTTCGTTTTCCTTCACCGTTTTGACAGCAGTGGTAATGTAATAAATTACACAAAGTAATGCGCCTGGTAGGGTTTGAATCCGCGACCTACAACTTGTAACAACTCGTAAGTCGGAGCCATTTTTTTAATAACTATATTTTAGTCATTTTACAATAAGCATTTGTTCAACTAAACATTTTAGGTTTGAACAATATGTATAAGTATATACTATATCTTTCAACTCCTCAAATATTATAGGCAATCTTAGAGTGATTTTGGTGTGTGGCGAAGCGCACCCTCGGAGTGGAGATAAAGGGGGCCAAACTGGAGGCCCGCAATGTGTGGCTCCACTCTGAACGCAGTGCGTTTCCACGGTCTTCGGAGCGTGCTTGACTACATACCCGACCTCACAATCACTTCTGAACATGGACACTAATCTCGCTGCCAGCATTGGGGATGTTGAGAAATTGTTTGGCTCCCGCATGCAGGGAGTATGAAGCTAAATTGCTGAAAGCAACATCGAGTGCAGCTTCTTCGTCATCTGATATTTCATCGTTTGCAAGTGAGTTCTCCGAGTTTAAGCAGCTTGTATGTCAAGCACTCTCTAAATTAAAAACACAGATCGAGCTACTTGCTGCTGGCTTTGACAGGTACGAAACTGCCTTGCCAAGAAAGGTCCTCTGTTTCATGGTGTTCCGGAGAAGAATAATGGGAAGTTACACGATGTAGTTCAATACTTATTTTGACTGGCCTGTTGGTCTGGTGGTTAGTGGCCCTGACTGCTATGCCGGAGGTCGTGGGTTCGATTCCCACCCAGGACAAATGTTTGTGTGATGAGCGCGATCATTTGTTCTGTGTCTGGGTGTAATTTATCTATAATATGTATGTATTTAGAAATATATAAGTATATTTATCAGCTGTCTAGTACTCATAACACAAGCTCTGCTTAGCTTGAGACTAGACGGCGTTGTGTGATAGTTGTGGAATATTATATTATATTATTAACCAACCAATTTAAATCGACAGAGTATAGTAAGGACAACAATACTATCCATGTTTGTCACAGATTCGGATTCTCACAGCAGAAAGCCCGTCCCATACTAGTTCGATTCTTCAAGATGGAAAGCCGACAGCTGGTATGGGAAAGCAAGAAAGCCCTCAAAGGTTCTGGGAGAACTATCTCCGAGTTTTTGACTCCGTGATACCGTGTGTTTATAGCCGCTCGTAAGAATTTCGACATGCTAAACTGCTGGTCTATGGAAGGCAGGATTGTTGTTATTTGCCCAGACAAATCCCGTAGGAAGATTGAGACGGCAGGTGAACTAATAAACGATTTGATAGCCAATTTCCCGTCCAGCTCAGTCGACACCGGGGACTGCGCAGTTCGAAGAACCTCAATCTTCAGTGGCTGCAATATCGGCTGCGCCCGCCAAGTATATAAGGAAGACCCGTTTGCGCAAGTAACATGTAACATGACCTGTTGCAGTTGTTGTTGTCAGTTGCTTGGCTAGATTCCTTTTAAATTAAGCCGCTTTGCTCGATCAAAATCACTTCACTACTTGAACTCGCAAGCGTCTAAAAAGTTATTTTGGTCTGGCACCGGCAAGGGTGGAGGAGGTGTAGTTATGTATGTACGGCTGATGAAATGGCTAATGTCATGCTTTTTCTGGTGATGTGATTCTCGATATTGTATTTATTGCTGTGAGAAGATCATAATGTATTGTCATTTTAGCCACTATATTCTAAGCACAAGGAACATTTATTTTTATGTTTATTATTTAATGCGGAATTGTATTTCCAAAGTATTTATTATTAAAAGCATAGCATAACTACGAGTATGTTACTTGACCAAGATTTATATTATTGGCAACATTAACATGCTCGCTGCGGTGCCATTTTTCATGGTCTTTCAGCCAGTGCGTATGAGGTCTGTTAGAGGCAAAGTAAAACTTCTTTGCAGTGCGTATGAGCCCTTTTCGGCCTCACAAAATTTGGTTTCTAAAAAACACCGCCGCAACGCTTCATGAGAGAATCAATTTTATATGTTTGTCTCTGTTATACCCATACAAATGTTAACATAGCTGACCCCGCACAGTAAGGCGATTTAGACTGCCGCACCTGCAAGTAGTTACGCATGTGGCTTATTCGACCTCATAACGCAGGGAGCGTATTAAACGTTCAATTTACCCAAAAGCCATGAAAGCCATGAGCATAAAAACACTAAGCCAACAAAATCTAGTCAATTCAGTTTCTAATTATGACGACTTTTTTGCAGTCCTTAGATTGGCCATAGTCTTGGTTAGATAAAACAAAGTCAATTATTTCGTTGGTATATATCATGGTAACTTATACAAGGAAGTACTTATATCAGCAGACACTTAATAATTTCATTAACAATTTCCTCGCTATTGTTATTTCTGTCCATCACACTAAAGTCTTGCTTGCTATGCTTTACAGCCCTAACCTGCACATTGACTACTTTGATTCCCTCAATGGCACCTTAAGTATTCTTTGTCTCATGTATGAGCACGTTATTTTAATGTGTGATTTTAACACTTGCCTAATTAAAAATAACTATCGCTCCCATAGACTCCTTTCACTACTTTCTTTTTTTTTATTAATTTTTTTTTAATGTAGCAATATTTGTACACCTCTAATGGTAGGGTATGATCCAAAGAACAATTCTTTAATTTTATACCACGTCATGTTTTTCCCATACTCAAACAAATAAATGATTTGTATTTGTATTTGTATTTATTTGTATTTCTTCTTTCAATCTTCAAGTCTTGCCCCTTTCTGCTACTTATTTTTCTCCAAATAGTACACCCTCTTTATTAGACCTTATTATTGTCTCCTCTCCCAACAATGTGTCTGACCACGGTCAACTTCCAGCTTCCTTTTCTTATCATGATCTAATTTATCTTTAATTTTATTTATTTATTTATTTAAACTTCATGTACAGTAGTGGTACATAGGCGGACTTAATGCAACAAGGCATTCTCTACCAGTCAACCTTTGGGTTAAAAAAGAGATCACTGTGGTAGGTTTGCACAATAAACAAATAACAAATAATTAAAACGGAAAAAAATAATAAGTTATTTATATATAATAATTATAATAAAATACATAAATATGCTAAAATAATAAACTAATAAATACTATGAAAAATATCAAATCTTAAAGAGAACTTAATAACAATTCTGACGAAGAACAAACTAAGGTTGAGAGGACTTCAAGTAGTAGTTCCGAATTTTACGTTTGAAGGAAAATTTACTTTCGGCTTTTTTGATGTCTAGGGGAAGTAAATTCCAGAGTTTTATGGTGGAAACAGCGTAAGAATTGGACATAAAACCAGTACGGTGAGAAGGAATCTGAAGAAGCATGTTTTTGGATGCACGAAGGTTAATTTTGCATCCGTGTTCCCAAGCGTAAGCTCTAATAATTATCTTCGTAACTTCAAGGGCATTGACCTGGCTGGAGGCATTACAGTGCGATGCTAGCGATGTCGACTGGTCCCCTCTGGTTGAAATTGATGACATCTATGAAAAGGTGAATTATTTTACGAGAGCAGTGGTGGCCGAGTGGTAACGGCCCCGACTTACGAGTTGTAGGTCGCGGGTTCGAACCCAGCCAGGAGCATTACTTTGTGTAATTTATTTGTGAAAGAAAACATCGTAAGGAAACCGGCATGCCCTAGAACCAAAAATTCGAAGACATATGACATTTACCAACACGCATTGGGCCCGCGTGGTGGATTATGGCCCATTCCCTCTCCTAGAGAGGAGGCTTGAGTCCCAACAGTGGGAAAATTAAAAAGGCTGGTGATGAATTATTTTAACGCAACTGTTTTCGGATTGTTTGACCAGCATGACCCTTTGCGTCGTGTCAAGGTAACACATAATCCAGCACCTTGGATAACTCTTCATATTAAAGAGCTTAAAGCTCGCAGGGACAAAGCTAAGAGCAGGTAGGTATATAAGCGTAGACCTTCTGAGCTGAATCTTTCTTTTTTGTTTTATTTTACTGCGTAACAGCTGTAGGCGTCTGCGTTAAGTTGCCAGGAGACGCTATTTCCACGAACAACTCCATAACCGTAGTTCTTCCGACGTATGGAAATTTCTTAAGTCTGTTGGCACAGGCAAATCACCAACCAACCAGTGTAAAGATGTGAACCTTAATGATCTCGTCAACCAGTTCTCTCATCTTCCCTTTTATTTATTTATTTACTTAACGCTTTATGCACACAAAAGTACAGAGGCGTACTTAACGCCTTAAGTATTTTCTGCCAGTCAACCTTTGGATGATGCAGAGAAAAATAGTGGTAGGTGCAATAAATGAGAGAGAGAAGACGAATACAAAAATAGACATAAGTACCAGTAAACCATATATATATATTATACAAAAATATATACTCAAATTAATAAACTACATAACTAACTAGTATAGTCAAACAATTGGTCCAGATCGATAATTGGAAAACATTAACGTTGTGATTATACTACTGTAAACTTCTTACGAATTAGCTCTCGAACTTTAGTTTTGAATGCCAATCAACATGTTGCCATCCTGATCTTCTGGGGGAGCGCATTCCACAGAGAAACAGCTTGAACAAAGAATGATTTGTGAAGAAAGTCAGAACGAAGAGAGGGACATTGGAGTAGGCGGTTATGAGATGAGTGCAGATTTCTATTGCAGTTGGCGCAAATGTATTGAAAGTAAGGGGCTAAATAACAAGGGAAATGAGAAGAATCAAGAAAAGAAAATAAGGTAGTTAGCACCCTTTGCTCTCTACGCTGACGTATGGGCAACCACTTCAGAAGCGACCGATGCTCTGAGACATGATCATATTTACGCAAATTGAATACAAATCGAATGCAGTAATTCAGAAGACGGTCAAGTTTGTTGAGGAGATCTGCATTCAGGTCATAATAGCACACGTCACCGATGGTTGTAAAAATTAAGGTCTGTACAAGCATTGCCTTCGTGCTCGATGGTAATAGGTTCTTCAACCGAAACAGAGCCCGCAGCGTTCCTGTAACCTTCTGACAAACACTAGCCACTTGTGTACGCCAGTTCATAGTACTGTCGATGATCAAGCCCAGATCCTTTACATCTGTACTAAATGGGACGATCGTGCCGTCGCACCGAACTGGATCCTTGTGTCGAAGCTATGACACTAGAAAAAGAAAGAAAAGAAAGAAAAAACTTTTATTCGTACCTCACACAGACAGTAGAATTCGATTAATAATAATAATAAAAAAAAACTTCCAGATGGTCTTTCTAGTTTGCCGTTGCCACAGTATCCCCACTTTGACTTTAGCGATGTTACTGAGATTGATGTTAAGAAATCTGTCCTCGCGATTACTTCTTACGCGGTCGGTTATGATAAGTTATGCTCAAGAATGATTACTCTCATCCTCCCCTTATTACTTCCTGTACTCACGCGTATCTTCAGTCACTCTTAATCCTCCTTTGGCTTTGCCGTAGTCGGTTTTTTTTTTGTTATTTACATAAAAACGCGCAATTTAGTAATAATAATACCCCTCCGCGCGCAACAGTCTCAGATAGAATCATTTCCTAAACGTTAATTATAATTAATTAAAAATCAGTGCTTCTCAAAAGGGAGTCCACTGAATAAACTAAATGTATTTCTAGATGAGCATAAGTTAACCCGTGTAGGTGGTCACTTACAAAATTTCTCATTTTCATTCGAGAAAAAAAATCGGTATATAATACAGTCCACTCATCGATTTTCTAAACTATTATTATTTGAATATACACATAAAATTTGAATTCACGCAGGATCGCAATTATTATTGGCCCATATTAGGAATACGTACTGCCCAATAGGTGGGCGTAACCTAGCTTGGTCTCGCCCACGGCCACGGCCACGGCCAAGCCCCTGATAACATAATTTATCTAAATTTTATGGCCCTAGTGAAAAGGGGTATAAGTCCGATTTTGTCGAAGTTAAGTATACCGAAATGATCAGAAAAAAATGCTCCATCGTTTGGTGAAAATAAATCTAAGTTAACTCTAAAATAAACTCTAACTTTGTGTAAAAGGGTGCACTTTCTTATATCTATAGGTTCAACTGACACCAAAAACTACAAAAGTTGGTTTCAAGTCCATTTATGTCCTTTCAAACGGAAAAATAAAAAATTTGTTTTTTAATCTAATTAACATAATTAAATCATCCACGTATCGATACAACAACACTTAGTCTTTAAAAATGGTTTGTTTAGTAATGGTATTACTAGACTTACATCAGTTTTCACCAAAATAAAGGAAAAAAATATTTCTTTGCATTAGGTAATTAATTATTAAAAAATAATATCAAATGCGTTTCCCTTTTCACTTACAGGAATTAATATTTAATTTATGGGAAAAGGGTTCAACTTATTTTATACCCCCTCAAGGAATTCATTTTGTAATTGGTGTAAGTCACTTTTTTAAAAACTCTTAACTTTACATAAAAAATAACCCAATAATATTAAAGAGCATAAATTGTTTACCTATAAAAAATATCACATGTATTTCATTAGCTAGCGGTTCAAATGTCACACTAGGTCAAACACGAATTTGAATTGGACAAATAAATAAATAATTTTGAAGCACGCGGAGTGTTTTTTGCGTCTCCTGTAAAGTGGCATTTTTGGACTTACATCCTTTTTCACAAGAGTCACAGAATTATCATCAATGTATTGTTTGTAGTCGCTTCACTGCTAAACCAATTACTTTCATTGTGGGGAAAATTACAGCGACGGCGTCCGGTGGTCATCCATTCGGACGTGTTGAGATTGATACTGATAGTACGCGGGACCCATACTGTCAGCTTCTCGTCAAGGTCTTGGTTGTCGACTTGTAAAGGTTATATTTTATTATTTATTTGTTTTACGACGAAGGCAGTCCACTGAGTTGATTGGTGACTTAACCTGTTATAATTATTTGTCAGCACTTCGTCGATTTATGTCTCGTAGAGGTAAACCTACGCATATATATTCCGACAACAGAACCTCGTTTTTAGGCGCTTATAATGAACTCGGTAAATTATTAAGAGAATATAACAATACGTTGTCTGGTGACATTGCCACTGAAGGGATTAACTTCATCTTTATTGCTCCTTATGCTCCACATTTCGGTGGTCTTTGGGAGGCAGATAATAAAAAGAGGGTAAGTCCAATGCAATATTCACTATGGATAAATAGGTTGCTAGTTACATGTAACGACAATACTTTATGCCTGATTACTGCATACTTAGAGGAACAAATGGAGGTGATATACTTGGCGACAATATATCAATATTAATAGCATTGGAAGGCGGAAATTATTTCGGTCATAAAAACAAGGTAGAGTAGGGTAGAGTAAGGTAGAGTAGGGTATAGTAGGGTGGAATAGGGAAGAGCGGGAGCGAAGCAGCGCGGGCAAAAGATAGTCTGAAATAAATACATAATTATATAAATAAAACTTATACAAGTAAAATAATACTTATATAAATACATACAAATAAACAAAATTATTATGAGAAACGAATCCATCAAATCAACACTGTGTTGATTCTACCAACTTCTTGCAAAATGATATTCAACGGGAGCTCATTCCAAAGAAAGATTGCTTGGACAAAGAAAGAGGACCGGATAAACCCAGAGCGCGAGCGGTGTGAGGGACATCGTAGTAGACGATTATTTGTCGATCGGAGATTTTTACTACGGGCAGAACAAAGGAATTGGATATAAGAAGTCGGATAAGAAGGAGAAGGGTTGTCTAGAAAAAAAAAAACAGGGCAGTCAAGGAACTTAGTGCTCTACGCTGACGAAATAGGTAACCATACGCATACCAAAAGCGAACGATGTTCAGGAACATATCAGTCTTGTCAAAATAGTCTGATCATACTACACTAGATTAGCGTTCCTGGATTTCCTTTTGGAAGCCAACTTATGACCCCAGTAGGCTTCGGCGTTCTAGGCAACTGCGGTTTTGCTAACATCTCTTTGAGGCGCGCGTGGAACAGTACGAGCCCACAACGACTCGGGTTCGGTCCAGATTGTTACCGGACAGCCGGACGGTAAGCTACTCGTTGCTCGTCATCTGTAAGCCCACGCCTACGGTGGGAGAAAATCAAGGTCGGAACCCCGGCGGCTGCAGTGTCAGGATGTCCGTTCCCTCACGCGTGCGGCCGCCTCTTTCCCTAGCATTACTGTTTAGCAGAAGGAGGCGACTGCCTGCTATTCCCCACGCTCCAGACCATGTCCTGTACCAGGGCTCGCCGCGAGAGGTCACTGGCATCGATCGCCCCCACGAGGACACAGCAGTGGTCCGCCCAAGCGGGGCACACCTCCACCATTATGCTTCACCATGTTCTCCGGACCAGGTGGTCCACACAATGGTGACGCCTACTTATCTTATCTTATCTTATCTTCGTGGTCTGGTTTCCGCACTTAGTCCATATCGGACCATTGTGCGTGAGCCATAGCGGCCTTTACTCCAACCAGCTCACCTCATTCCAGAAACAGATGAGTCTCTTTGGTTTGCTCAGAGCGTCCATCAGCGAATTCGGTGTTCCCAAGGTTCGTGTTCTTATCTCGCTGACGGCTGTGCACTCGAGGAGCACATGCGCGACAGTTTCTTCTGATTCCATGCATCCTCTGCACAGAGGGCTATCTGTGATATTTATTGTGAAAAAGTGTTTATTCAGGGAGCAATGTCCGGTGATGGGTGGTGACGCCTACTGTTACATTGTTGATATTTCTACAATCTGAAATAAACCCTCCGCCTCGTCTTTTATACCGCGTACATCAAAGGACTGGAACAATTTGCCTGCTGCGGACTTCCCGTCCTATTACAATTTAGGTGTCTTCGAAGCTTTAGTCAATAAACAATAAACATGGTATATTCATTCATTCATACATGGTAGTTCTTAATAAAGTGGTGTGCTTCGCCACCAAAGATTGCATCATTGCTTCCCTTCAGATGAAATCCCAGTCAAGCACTATTTATATCCTTCAAAACAAAGAGACAGAAAATACAAAAAAATAAAAATATATCAAGTTCACCTCTGACCTTCATTGATACGAAGCATTGATAGCACTACATACTAGGTACATAAGCTTAAAATTGAGTTGAATGACCGCAGATAACGGGTTATCAGCAATTGAGTTTAGCCAGTGCTTATTTTTGTACTATGATATCTATTTAACAATAAATAGCACTAAAAAGAAATCTTTTTGGGAAAACTACATCACAATAATAATTGGTTATCAAATGAAGCAGCACTAGTGCGCCTCACCATCAACGATTGCATCACTGCTTACCATCAGATGAGATCGCAGTCAAGCACTGGTTTATCCTACTTAACTAATATTATAAATGTGAAAGTGTGGATGTTTGGATGTTTGTTACTTAATCACGCAAAAACGGCTCAACGGATTTGGATGAAATTTGGCATGCATATAGCCTTTGACATGGAAAAGAACAAAGGCTTTACCTTTTATCCTGATTCCTTAAGTACCTAATGCCACGCAAGGAAGCCGCGGGCAAAAGCTAGTATCACATAAAAAAAATAACGACATAGCTCGAAGAATCGCCAAACTTAAGTGTCAATAGGCAGGACACATTGCACGCAGAATAGATAGTCGATGGGGACGGAAGGTTCTAGAGTGGCGACCACGTACCGGAAGACGCAGAGCTGGAAGGCCTCCAACAAGGTGGACCGATGACCTGGTCAGGGTCGCGGGATTCCGATGGATGCGTGACGCACAGGGCCGGTCGTTGTGGCGACGCTTGCGGGAGGCCTATGTCCAACAGTGAACGTCTTTTGGCTGATATGATAATGATAAAAAAAAAATAGCATTCCAATCATTGGTTTGAGAAGGTGCACAGGTAACCGGATGGCAGTGACGTCACATTTCATATTTCACTATATGCAGCCTTATACTGTTATTTGACAGTCTCCCCTTCCACCAGATTTGAAAGGTTTCTGACTTGATTGAACGATTTTGGAATAAGTTACTTTTTGATACAAACAATTAAAAAAAAAAACCAGACAAGTGTGAGTCGGACTCGCGTACTGAGGGTTTAGTTTGACAATTTAATCTAATGGTTTTTAAACAAAGCTTCCAGAGGCTTATGGTCTGTTTCCACGGTGACATCGTTCTGTCCAAATACCATATTGGTGGAATCTTTCCAACAATCGTCGATAATTGTTTTTCAATTTGTGCGTAACGACACTGTGTCAGTTAAGGTTATAGTCCCTTGAACATATAGCATAGCATAATCAGCCTTTTTATGTTCCCACTGCTGGGACTCAGGCCTCATCTCTAGGAGAGGGAATGGGACGGAATCCACCACGCGGGCTCAGTGCGGGTTGGTGAATGTCACATGGCTTCGAATTTTTGGTTCTAGGACATATATGCCGGTTTCCTCTTGAACATCTGGCCGGAGTTAAATGCACACATACTTGCACTGCGGTCTGCGCTCGCATAGAGCCCCGCTGACCTATAAAATGATATTTTTTTTGTGAAATATTGATTGATTTGCACATGCTATGTACATTCTGAAGAACACTTTACGACCATTTTTGTTTGTGTTAATGTGTTCTAAAGATCGAAGCCGTTTGAAAGAAGTATGAAAAACAAGCGAAAAATTATTATGTTGTTAATTATTTTTTTTAGACAAAAGTATTAATCGCACAATAAAATAATTTGTTAATAATATTGCACATGAATCTATGATAAACATTTTTTGTTTGAAACCTATTAACCCAGCCGTTACCGAAGAGTAACCTTCAGAAAATCATTGTTTTATGGCACTGCTCGGGATTTTTCGGAAAAATTGCTTCGGATTACAAGGTTAAAGACTATGTCGAAGACACGCTTGTTTTACAATGACTACCTCTGCACATGTGGCCCCTGGTAAATAATCAATATTGTATCTATTAACTGCTCCACCTTTGTTTTAATAATTGTCTATACATTTTATATTTTTCTTCTCTAACACATTGCTTTTGCAATATTTTTTTTTTATTACTTAGACTTCAACTGTCATAAAATAATTTGTTAGTAATTTAAATTTTGTTAACATTTTATTGATAGTTGTAATTATTTATATTATTCCTGATTTTTTTTATATAGTCTCTTTTTTGTAATGTGAATAATAATAATAATATAATAATTTATTTAATCAACACTTTCAATTTTACATATTTCTCTTTTATAAAGTTTTCACAGATTATATTGAATGGCAAATTGCATAAGAGATAACGTTGTTGACTGTACTAGTATGAACTGTGACACAGCCGACAGCGACCTCCTCCCTATTTATTATAATTTATAAAATTTTAATTAATTTAGTGCAATTTAATACAATTTGATTTAATATATTTGTAATGTACCTATGTGTCTAGTATGAGTCTAGTAAGTGATAATTAATAGGATAAATCCAATAATAATAATATATTTTTTAAATAATGTGAGAACACTGTATACTCCACTAACTCTTAGACTACTTCCTATTACGACTTACTTTTTTTATTATGATTATTTTTATTGTGCTTTTTTTGTGTACAATATTGACTGGTCTACACTGTTCTTACGTAAACTATCAATTTTGTAACAACAAACACATTTTTTAAAAGAGTAACCATGGTGTTTCTTGCCGGTTCTTCTCCATAGGAAACAACCAATTTCGAACCGTGCACTAGCTTCTGACGTTTTATAAGTGCCCATGTAGGCCTGTGTAAAATAAAATATTTTGACTTTGACTTTGACTTTGATTTGGAGCCTTAATGTTACCGTGTTAAACTCATCTGGCCGGCTGCTCAGCGATAATGCGCGCAAGGTCGCATCTGCTGATAACAAAACCGAGTCGCGGGTCGAATATAGAGCTAACACAGGCGCACCGCACACCGAGTCTTTCAACCGCTCTACAGCTAAATTTTGCACTAAAGCGACGGTGTTGCTACCACTCAGTTCACAGATACAGACCCACCAACTTATCTGTGAACTGAGTGGTAGCAACACCGTCGCTTTAGTGTTGCAAATTAATAAAAGTTACCCATGATTGGGTATGTCAGATAAGAAACTAGGTAAACATATAAACATCATTTTAAATAATACCTAACATTGTTTTATAATAATAAAATGCTAATATAAGTACTAAATAGTCTTCAAAAATAGGAAAATTAATGTAGGTAGATACATACATTAGCTTTTTCTCTGGCATTCAATTGATATAATGTAGGCACCCCACTTACAAACTAAATGTTTAGCAAAGTAGGCAAATGCAATTTAATAACTTGCAAATAAACGTTATATAAAAAAAAAAACTAATTCTGCATTTTGCATAAGTACCTACTTAGATGGATTCAGCAGTTACGAGCTTGATACAAAAAACCCATAGTTTAGTACTAGCTTCTCTATTTAAACAAAACTCAAATATCTAGACACTCAAGATGTGTCCTGTAGGACATGACCTAGTTAATAGATAGAATAAAACAAAAGTTTCATCATCATCATCAACTCATATACGTCCCCACTGCTGGGGCACGGGCCTCCCTTAACGATGTGAGGGGTAAAAAAAAAAAAAAAGTTTGCTTAACAATAATTTATTAGAATCCCGGTTTACAATAATTATGATCTTTTGATGAACTTGCACGCCCAACTTCATCCTGGCTGTGAGGCCATACGCCGCTTATACCCATGTCATCATTATCACTGTCACTTACAGTTTCCGAATCACTTATCACTTCTATAATGAACGGTTTATCCAAATAGACGCTTGTAACTTGTGAACATGATTGCAATGCTGAACCCACTCACTAACCGTTATACTTTCAAAAGCTTCTTGAACTAGGCGGGGAATCTCAGAATTTTTGTGGTTAATATTTACATCAGCAACTTTTCTTTTCATCGAGCTCCATATTAATTCGATGAATAGGGAGGTAAGTACAAGCATATATGAGTCCATTTTCTTCTAATATTTTTTGACTTTCATACACAGGTTCAGGCTTATTTCTAATAGCTGAGGTTTCGTCAACTCCTCTCCGTAGTCAATTTTATTTTGTGTCAACCAAAATTGCATATCTTTATTTATAGAATTAGTATTTGGTATTTTATTTACACAAATATGGTATAATTATCGGCACGAATATTGAGCGCTGGTTTCAAGTTGCGCAGACGGCAGAAGTAAAATATTCGGCCTCGACGGATTCGGACGCGGGAGCGGGGAATGTCCGTGATTGGCTCGCCGCGCCATCGTGTCATAGACGTCACTCGTGATTAGTTCCCTGCGCTTGCTGCATGTATATAACAACGACGATGATTGGCTCGCCAATGTATGGAATGCGCAAAGCGATCCACACTCTGACGCCGAGCGCTCAATATTCGTGCCGAGAACTATATTAATACTTACTCAAATCAATAGGTACAATACGTTATTCATTACAATTGCCTATTACAACAACACTATTAATAAAAAACTTTTTGCAAAAAAAATGTAACCGACTGCATTGTTCACTGAAAAGTACAAAATAACTTTAATTTCGGTAAGTCGGTGTTTCTAAAAAATAGTTTTGTGTCTTCGTTACTTAACACCAAATTCCAAAATTAAAGTTATTTTGTACTTTTCAGTGTTTTTAGGGTTCCGTACATCAAAAGGAAAACATGGAACCCTTATAGGATTGTTGTCCGTCTGTCTGTCTGTCAAGACCCTTTATCTCGAAAACGCGTGGAGGTATCGAGTTGAAATTAAAACCATATACTCAAGTCTGCGGTCCCTTCAAGCTGTGAAGAAATCAAATGATAAATGATATTTATTTTTCAAATAGGTTTAAAAATGGATTCAGAGTTGGCAATTTGTCCACCTTCCTTGCGCCGTAAATATTTAGCCACAAAATTTTGTTTAAAATTACTCTCATGGTCTAGTAACTGCATTATTAATTTATTGGTGGTACTCGAGGATCTGTGTGAGAAAGTGAGAAATGAGTATATTAGAGGAAGTTTGAAAGTGGCGCCAGTGACAGAAAAGTTGAAAGGTAATCGGTTGTCTTGGTATGGTCATGTGAAGAGGAAGCATGAAGCGCATATTACTAAAACAGTTCTGAGCATACATGTAGATGGATGGAGAGGGAGAGGAAGGCCGAAGAAAAGATGGATGGATTGTGTGAGAAGTGATATGAAAGAAAAGGGAGTTAGTGATAGTTTGACGGGTGACAGGACAGAATGGAAGAAGAAAACGTGTTGCGCCGACCCCAAGTAATATGGGATAAGGGCAGGAAGAAGAAGAAGACTCGAGGATCTGTGTGTACAAAGCTATTGGAGTAGGAAACCGTTGTTGGTGTCTGTATACAGTATTGTAAAAACAAGATTAAATTAGTTCTAGTAATCCCTTGCCTATGTTTACATTAGATACTTGAATGTCACATTTGAATGTAGAATTTATTGTTACTGAAATCAAAGATGTCACTTAAGTCAATATTCCACTGTAGAACTTAAGTATAAAACACTTGATTATTAAAATAATTCATACAAATATTGGGAACAAATATATACAGATGGTTCCAAAATAGGAAAAGGTCTGTGTTTCCGCAAGAACGCCTACTCAAAAGCGTATAGCAGCAGACAGTCGACCTGCGATTTTGCAGCGATATTTTTTTCTTTTTTATTTTTCTACATGGTTTTACCCATTTTTTTATTTTATCAATATACTGTAGCGGACTGTATGTTGGTTACTTGCTGTGAAGACCTTCTTTTGAAATAAGACAAGCTTCTTGTCGTCCAAGTTTATTTTTTTTCTAATTCTTCCGGAACACGACTGCACACAACTGTCGTCCGAACAAATCCGATCTTAATGTATACATTACGCAGCTGATCGCTGATTGGTCAAATCGTCAGTGGGTGGAGCATTTCAGCCATTCAGGAACATTCCGGAATGCTCGCGAATATTTCCACCAATCAGGATCGAGCACCGAAAATTCTCGATAATACATGCACTAACCTTATAGTACAACGAAACTTTACTTTAACGAGAGCCATTACACTTTAAACAAGCTTTTTACATAGTAATATCCATATTTCACATAGGAAACCTTATATAATCTTGTTCAAATTAACTTCATCTATCCTAGAAAAATATACATGAAAAAGTCACTATCACAAATTACATGCCCTTATCACTACGTAATCTAAACACTGGAAATCACTTCACAAAAAGGGCTTATCCTAGAAGTTTCTCACTAGAATTCAATTAGGTCCACTTAAAAAACACTAATTATGTACACAAACACTCACTGTCCTATCAGTCTTTGATACTTTAGTCACTTTTTAGGATCGCAGGCTCGGCGTCCATTTACAATACACTTTTACATTTGTTGGAGCAAGTCGTGTTTTTAATTATACCTGGATCAATCCGCAACATGGTCCTATCGAGCCTGGATATGGAGTTTTGAATAATATTTACTCCGTTCAGTTTATCCATTCAAGGATTGCAAAATAATTGGTGGATTCGAAAATCAAAATCAACTCATAGGTGTGGCCGGTCAATTTTGTTGCGTCATACAGAAGACATTGGAATTGGTTAAACTAAACTTTCCATTATGGTCCGTCGATTTAAGGGTCGGGGAGGGGGTGGGAGAGGGGGCTACCCCCCTGTCCCATCCCCACCCCGTGGAGCTCCATGGTTATAGAGATATCCATGGTTCCTCGGAACGTGAAACGTCAAATTTGACATCTACAAGAACAATTTATCTGTCAAAATGGCGTACTATTTTTCAATTTAAATAGCAATTTTTAAAAATTATATCTCGTAAACCGTAAGTCTCCACAACTTAAGAATTTGTAAACAGCCTTCTGTTAATGAGTACCTACTATCTACAAAAAAAAAAAAATGGACTTCCAACTCGACGGCCCATAATGGAAAAAATGAACTTCCAACTCGACGGCCCATGATGGAAAGTTTAGCCACCGTGAGTCTCCGTAACTTAAGAATTTGTAAAAAGCCTTCTGTTAATGATTACTATCTACAAAAAAAATGGACTTCCTACTCGACGGCCCATAATGGAAAGTTTAGCCACCGTGAGTCTCCGCAACTTAAGAATTTGTAAAAAGCCTTCTGTTAATGACTACTACCTACAAAAAAAAATGAACTTCCAACTCGACGGCCCATAATGGAAAGTTTAGCCCTTTTCCCAGATATAATTTTATTAGTGTAAGTTAGCCGTGCTCATCAGGTTAGTACTAAAATACTTATTGTCAGTTTCCTTTGTCTGTGAGTGATTATAAATTGTTATAATATTCTCAAAGAAAGAAAGAAATGAAGAAAAGTATTTATTTTGCCGCAAAAACCATTGTAGACAACAAAACCTTAAGACAAACACAAAACAAAACAAGAAAACAAAAGTAACATTGTTTGTCACACGTTTGCGCCAAAAAAGTCAACTGGTCAGTGTTTTAGTCTTAGTCATAGTAGTTTATTGGTAAGGGATTAGATACACTAGGGGACAATACTGTCCCAAACATGACGAAGGTATCCCCCAATTTGCCTCATAGCATATTACAACACGATTAATGAGAACATGATGGTGTATGTGTACCTACACATACAAATGTCGCCGTACGTTGCGCCATCGGTACATATTGGGAACACATTTAATATACGTACAGTTATGGAGTAGAATTCACTGTCGGAGTCTGTGTTTCCTGTACCCCTAGCCAAGTTGCTAATCTGCAATAGTTAACGCTTGTAGAAAGCTTCAAATGTACGGGAATGACGTCGTCTCAACGCTCAATCACGTGGTCAGAACAAAAGAATTGACGACAAGGTTAACTCGAAGCGTTCGACGCAAGCGAAACGGTTGTATCTTGGCTAGGGGGTCTGATAGCTACAACCGAGGGGCCTTTAATGCCTAGAAGTAACCTATTCACTCCAAGAGTGAATAGGTTACTTCTAGGCAAACGTGCTCCATCGTCGACCACATCATCGCTTACCATCAAGTGAGATATGGTGAAATACGAGCCTATAAAATATCTCTTTTATAATAGTTATATTTAGTGTTAATTTATTAGTGTTTTTTCCTTAGTATCTAAGCGCTGTCTAGCCTGCAGCACAGTTTCACCCTAGTTCAGGCAAATAAGCAACTGTGTTCTTTATAATATTAAATCAACTTTATTGTAAACTTTATTATAATATGAAATTTTATAAATAAACGATTTATTATTATTTTTTATCAAAAATAAAAAACGAAAAAGGAAAACGTGTTTATTGGCACACAATGAACAAACAAGTGTCGAAAACATACTTTAAACATAAAAAAAGACGTGTGGCACTCGGGGACTGCCACGGTAAAGCTATTGCATAGCATTTTTATCAACTTATGCAATTATAATTATTTATTTATTTTATTTATGCAGTTTGTTTTTTTTTTTCTTTGATATTAATTGAAGTTACACTTTCACACATTGAATTGAATTTTGATTGAATGTTCACTCATTTGTTTTCTTATTGGTCACCACGCTCGAAAAACAAATGAGTGGGGGGTGTTAGGTTATTTTCGTTACGGAATTTCTGGATTCGGTCTCCACGCTCGCGATAGAAGCTATGCAATAGCTTAAAAAATTACAGCGTTGCGCGTCATGTTTTTCATTTTATATGTCGTGGTCAGATCTTACAATTGATCACTTCATGATATGGCCAATTAAAACTGATATCTAACCCTCGTTTGGCCATATCATTGATGTTGGATTTCTAAGACAATATAAGGTCTAAAGAAAGTAGGCCAAACAAAAATTTAAATATCATCTAACTTTAACGTTGAAAGCTATGCTCAGGAGCACGGCCTTATTTATATTAAAAAAAAGCGAGTTCATGGTCTTTAAGGCTGTCGGTGGTAAATGTCCTGAGTATGTTCCCCCATGGGTGACAAATCAACATCGAGCTATGCTGCGCTGTACTGCGCTGTGCTATGTTTGGTCAACTCGCTCGTCTAATATTTTAATGAGGATACAAACAAATCATGCTGTGCTGCGCTGTGTGAGGCTACGCTCTGTTTAAAAACGCAGCAGTCTCGAGCGAGGCGCGCTACCCGCCGTGCTGAGCCGCGCTGAGCCGCGCTGTGCCGAACTGTGCTATGTTTTTTATGGAGCCCTGCTATGCTGCGCTGTGTCAAGCTGTGCTAGGTTTTTCCAACATGGAGCAAGCTGCGTGCTTCTCCATCGCCCTCAGACGTCTCTCTCACTCTCGTACTCCCATCTCGCTCACACTAGTGTATGAGCGCACAAACAAATAAGAACGAACGAGTTTCATCTTCATCGGATTCAACTATGTCGTAATGTTTACGTTGTTTTGAAAATAAAGTCATTTTTGACGAGATAAACGACTACACGAGCTGCTGATTACTTTTAATACTGAGCTAAGCAAAGCGCAGCACAGCTTGATGTTGATTGTTAAAAAAACTTAGCTTAAGAAACACAGCACAGCACAGCGCAGTACAGCGCAGTACAGCGCAGCACAGCTTGATGTTGATTGTTGAAAAAACGTAGCTTATGAAACAAAGCACAGCACAGCGCAGTACAGCGCAGCATAGCTCGAAGTTGATTTGTCACCCAAACTTAAAGGGAAAGATATAGCGCAAGTAAGCAAGTTTAAGTACTTGGGGCATTACGTTACCGACAACCTTAATGACCAAGATGAAATTGAGAGGGAACGTAGGGCGTTGGCAGTCCGATGTAATATGTTGGCTCGCAGGTTTGCGCGGTGTAGTAGACAAGTTAAAATAACACTATTTAAAGCCTACTGTCAAGTGTTTTACTCTGCAGAGTGCGGGTTAGCTCCAACTCCATCCTGAAGACCATAGCGAACAGGTACGATTCTCCTTTATTAGGTGATGTTGTTCACCGATGTTTCAGGAACAACCACCTTGTTTTAAAATAGATATTAAGGTTTCTAACATAGGTTATAAGTTTTTTCTCAATTGTTTACTAACCCATATGGATGTCACTAATCCGAATTAAAGATTATTTTATTTTATTTTATTTTTTAAAACGATTTGACCAGCTTGGGTCTATCATGAAGTGATCTATTTCTTCTTTCTTCTTTCTGCGGTCTCCCTCAAGGCCACACGAGGCTCTCGATCCAGGGCACGTAGTGGTAGACCCTCGTGTACATGCCGGAGCCGGCCGAGATGCCGCACTGGCGCCCGTACGAGGTCACGCCCAGCAGCGTGTACGCACACCACGCGAACTCGTTGCTGGTCTGCAGAGGACCGCCGCTGTCGCCCTGGGGGGGACATTGAGATATGTGTTTATTGCTGTTCGTTGGCTTGTTGATCTAGTGGTCATAATATTGACTATCGGTTTAGCAATATCTGCATCTGCACATCTGTGTTATTGATTTTTTTCGTTTTTTTTATTTAGCTGGACATGTTTCACTCGGTTCATTGATACCCATATCATGTATAAAAATTGGGGGGTCATCATCATCTTCCTGCCCTAGTCCCGTTTTATTTGGAGTCGGTGCAACACGTTTTTTTCTTCCATTCGGTCTTGTAACTCGTCACGCTGTCACTAACACCCTTTTCTTTCATATCGCTTCTCACACAATCCATCCATCTTGTAAAAATCGGGGGGGTTACGTTTCCAAATTAATATACAAGATTTATCCAAAACAAGCTAGCATACTTACTCGTACATACAAGAATTGCATCATAGGAGACTTTTTTTTATCCCTTATTTTTTCCTTGGAATAATTTGCTGCTTACTCTTGAAATCGCTGGCAGAAGCACTACAAATCACTACATCGACATTCATTAGCAGTTTTGGAGTAATGTAAGGCTGGGGTAGAACATTACCGTTAAAAAAGCACCTTCATCACCCTTAAATCATCACCATCATCATGATCATTTCAGCCATCTCAGGCATCCCTCAAGTGTCACCACTATGACTGGTCCTGTGATCAGGTAATTGGTCCGCCTTATGCGATGCCATCCAATTCCACTCCAGAACCCTTCGTCCCCATCGACCATCTATTCTGCGAGTAATGTGCCCTACCCATTGCCACTATTTTTTTATGGTGGGAAAAATCATCCAATGACAACTCCCGCTCTTGGGCGGAGCGGGAGATAGTGTCAGACTCTTACTGACTAAACGACCCACCCTGTTCCTTCTAGCCTTCATACCGGGGCTCGAGTTCCCTTTCGGATAACCCTGGCCCCAGTAGGCTTCGACCCGGCTGTGTCCCTACTGTTGCTAACAACTCCTTGAGGCGCGCGGGAACAGTGCACGCCGACCCATTGCCACTTAAGTTTGGCGTTTATTCGAGCTATGTCGGTAACCTTGATTTCCTTAAATGGCTAAAAAAAAGCTGTTCATACCTCACAGGTATCCTTAGCTTCCTGAGTGTCTCCATAACACATCTGTGTAGTATGGTTGTACCCTTCTCGAAGATGTCTGTGTTTAGGATACAGCTGCGAACACTTCTCCGCGTCATACCTCACCAGATTTACCTGTAAATTATGAAACAGGGGAGAGTAACTACACGATTGATGCAGTGGGTAAGGAATTGGCTTCAGTACTGCTTGTCACCAGTTCGATTCTCTTACGGAAAGCCAATTTGTAAGACCTACAGATAGAATTCAAAATATTTTATTTCACATATGTCTATGCTAGTATATATAAAACGTCAGAAGCTAGTGCGTCGTTCCAATTGGTCGTTACCTATGAAGAAGAACTGGCAAGATACTCCACAGTTGCTTTAAAAAAAATCATCTCCATATATGTTTGTTTCTTAATAGATTCAACCTCAGGATCTTTAAGTCAAGAGTGAATAGGTTACTTATAAGCAAGCGTGCTCCATCGTCAACCACATCATTGCTTACCATCAGGTGAGATAGTGGTTTTTTTTTAGCGGTGGGAAAATCATCTAATGAGACCCCCTCGCTCTTGGGCTGAGCGGGAGATAGTGTCAGACTCTTACTGACTAAAAAACCCACCCCGTTCCTTCAAGCCTTCATACCGGGGCTCGAGTTCCCTTTCGGATAACCCTGGCCCCAGTCAGCCACTAGCCACTAGCTTATATCAACAAAATTTCACTTGCTTACAGTCTGTAAAGTATCTGCCAATCCTTGTCGATGTCCCAAGGCACCCCAACCAGTGGCTGTAGCTCTCTCGTTTGCTTCTGGTACCAAGGGGAGGCAGGCGGGCAGTACGTCAATGTTGAACGATATCCTGGACAGAAAATTGATTACACTAAGTTAGTGATTTGTCGGTTTTCGAAGCACAGAATCGTGTAACGTTAATAATATGATATTCCAAATTCATTCAATTGGGCTGTGAAAAAGACTTCAACTTCAACTTCACTTCAAGAAAGAGAAATGAGTGTATTAGAGGAAGTTTGAAAGTGGCGCCAGTGACTGAAAGGTTGAAAGAAAATCGTTTGTCTTGGTATGGTCATGTAAAGAGGACAGATGAAAAGCATGTTGCTAAAAGAGTTATGAATTTACATGTGGATGAATGGAGAGGGAGAGGGAGGCCAAAGAAAAGATGGATGGATTGTGTGAGAAGTGATATGAAAGAAAAGGGAGTTAGTAATAGCGTGACGAGTGACAGGACAGAATGGAAGAAAAAAACGTGTTGCGCCGACCCCAAATAAAATGGGATAAGGGCAGGAAGAAGAAGAAGAAGATTAATCAAGTTAGAATCCTTTCACATCTATTAAATGATATATTTAAAAACATAGGTACGTCAATTTTAACTAGATGAGGCCGGTGTTTACTAGGTAACTACCCTGAGAAGAAACACCAAAACGAACTCAGGGGTTAAACTCTCCTTTAACCTTTAGTATGCCGTAATTAGAGACACAATTAAAAAGTTATTGTGTCTCGCGTGGATCCACGTTCCGGACACATGAAAGGTTAAAGTCAATACAGTAAACATGTAATGGTCAAATCATGATATGAGAACCATTTAGATTGGAGTCTGAGATGGTCTTTTGAGGAAAGAACCACACGGATTTGAGTGGACCTGTTCAGTCAGTTCAAACATTTATCAGTATTCGGGTAACTCCACTCAGGACTACTAAAGAGCTCAACGACTTGACAAACAATACCAAAGAAAGGACATTTGGGTAGGCGTACTCAAAACTGCCAGACATTTAAAGAAAAAGAAAACGTAATCCAAATAGTCCCCATATTCACAATAATAAAATTACAGAGTAAATATTGCAGATTGTAAAAAACGGTTGGTGATAGGAGAAACTGGAATAAGGACGTACATACTGAAATGTGACGTCACCGCCAATAGGTTACGTGTGCTCAAAAAAGAGAACGAGATATTGCCACCAAGATAGCGAGATATTGCCACCATTCCAAATATTGGTTTGAGGAAGACCAATATTTGGAACGGTATACTGTTTCATTTAACAACGAATTTTGATACTGTTTTCAGAAAAAGATTTATTTTTAGTGTTTTTTTGTTGTTCAGTATAAAATCTATAATATAAAAATAAATCGCAAAATGTGTTGGTAAGCGCATAACTCAACAACGCCTGGACCGATTTCGCTATTTTTTTTTTTTGTTGTGTTCGTTATTATGAGAAGGTTCTTATGGGAAAAAAAATGAAAATTAGGGTAGTGTAGGGTAGAGTAGGGTAGTGTAGGGTAGTGTAGGGTAGTGTAGGGTAGAGTAAGGTAGAGGAGGGTAGAGTAGGGTAGAGTAGAGTAGGGTAGAGTAGAGTAGGGTAGGGTAGAGTAGGGTAGAGTAGGGTATAGTAGGGTAGAGTAGGGTATAGTAGGCTGAAGTAGGGAAGAGCGGGAGTGAAGCCGCGTGGGCAAAAGCTAGTATTGTATAAAAATAAGCACAAACAAATACCCCAATTACTGATCATTCCTTGGAATGTTTTTGTATGGATCTAGGACAGCTCTGGACTACTTTTCTTACGTGAACTGAACATTAATTTTTTATATCCTACAAAATTTTTACTCGGAATGCTGAAATTTAACTCTCTGGAGGTAAGGCGTAATTACTTTTTACTCGTCTTCGCTTGTCGAGTTCTTCGGGGTGAATCTGATTGTCCTGAATTAGTTGCTCAGCTGGTGAGGTTGTTTGTTCCTCCTGTACCTAAACAACACCTCAGGCCGCGAACACACCGATTGTTAGCTGATCCTTTATCGCAGACAGTGTCAAGAGCTAACTCGCCACTCGTTCGTGCGCTTTCTGTGCTTAATGCTCATCTGACTCTAACACCAGAGTGTGACTTGTTTGCTGGGAGATGGATAAATATGTGTCGTGAATGTCTGAGGTTTTGTGAGAGGATGGATGAAAAATAAGTAAACGTTGTCTTATTTGGTTTTTAACCGACTTCTAAAAAAGGAGGAGGTTCTCAATTCGGATGTTTGTATTTTTTTTTTTGGATGTTTGTATGTTCGGGCATAACTTCGTCGCTTACCAACCGATTTGAAAAATTCTTTTTTTGTTGGAAAGGGTATACTTCCCAAATGGTCCCATAGTCACCAAATTGGGATCTGATGATGGAATCTTGGCTAAATCGAGGGAACTCCTTAAATATTATAGGCAACTATATAGTCATTTTGATATTTTCATCAAGGAATTAAGCATTTACAGTCAAAAATGTGACATTTGATGAGGTGGAACTGGTTAAGAAGACCAGAAATTGCCAACAGAACTTCATACTCAAACAAATATCACAATGAACATAGTTAAGCGACTATGACAATACAAATAAATGAATAGTTCTGAATAGTTATGTTGAAAATGGTATCATCGAAGTAGCCTGATGATGGTGATGGAGCTGGAAGATAGGCACCGGAACTCCGTAATTAATCAATGTATCCTACCCGTGTTTGGGCTTATTAGAAATGTCATGAGATGCACTTTGGCTATAAGGTACTATCGAAGTGATCTGATGATGGAGCCGGAAGGTGGAAGGTAGACACGGGAACTTCATATGAAAATGATGTATTCTAGCAGGGTTTGAGTTAATTGGAATTGACATGAGAAAAAAGTACTCTGGCTGTAAGTGTGTTGCAACTAAAAAGTATGAAATAAAAAACTTTTTATAAAAAAATATAACCGACTTCACTAAAAAAACACTAAAACGATCAAAATAATTTTAATTTCGGAAGTCGGTGTTAAATAAGGAACAAACAATAACGAAAAACACCGACTTCCGAAATTAAAATTATTTTGATCGTTTTAGTGTTTTTTTAGTGAAGTCGGTTATATTTTTTTATAAAAAGTTTTTTGTGGGATATTTTTTTATTTTATATTAGTGGTAATGTAAATGTTTTCTTCTTTTATTTTTATTTTCTTCTTGTTTCTGTACAACGCATTAGTTTAGTTAGACTGTAATGTTGTACAAGTAAATTGTAAATAAATAAATTAAGATGTCGGCTACCTACATGCGCAGAGTACTGGAGTTCTTTGGCTACATTGACAGTAAAAATGGCTACTTCCTTGAACAGCTTATCATAACTGGCATGGTTGACGGCAAACGACCAAGAGGCCGCAGCCCAAAAATATGGGCAGATCAGGTCCGCTTCACGCTGGACACCCAATTGAACATCGCACTTCATGACGTTAAGAATCGTCAAAGATGGCGAGATACCATCAATAAGAAGCTAATCCATCGGGAACTTCACTACGTAATGAGGAATACGACTCAAGGAGTAGGAGGACAATCGAACAGTTCATCTTCCAATTTCTCTACTTACGTGTCCTCAGTCTCCAGTAAAGCGATGTCATTGTACTTGGAAGGTGGCTGGTACCCAGGATGACCGATGATTCTCTTTACATTATAAGTCTGCCACAGCTCGGGAGGGTCCGAACGATTCAGGATACCCAGGGCTATAAACTTGACAGTACCTCTGAAACCAAAATATACTCTTAATTTTAATTTTTTGCTCGTCTATATACAACATAATTTTTAGTTTATGCGAAGCCTCAATAAAGTTCGTTTAGAATGAGTAGGTAACTGAATGGATTCCAATAGTTTTTACACCATGTTATATTTTTTTTCTAAAATAGACACCGCTAAATTTTAATCGTTTTAATCCCGTGGAGGGTCAATCCGGTACATGAAACACTATCGTATATATTTGTAAAGATAAAATCAAAAAATAAAGTACCTTTTTTTAAAACTCGTTTTTATGCACGTACGAAATTAATTTCTTTAAGAAAACGTCAGCTGAGCGGGTTCAATGACCTGTAGTTAGTAGTCGGCGTTGCGTACAAACTATCTATAGGTCATTGAACTCGCTCAGCTGACGTTTTCTTAAAGAAATTAATTTCGTACATGCGTAAATTAATACGAGTTTTGAAAAAAAGGTACTTTATTTTTTTAATTTTATCTTTACAAATCGATAGTGTTTCATGTACCGGATCGTCTCTCCACGGGATTAAAACGATTATAATTTAACGGTGTATAAAAAGGTTACAAATTGGACACCACCGACACTTAATACAACGCAAGTCACGACAGGTCATAGCGAGCATTAGGAGCTAGCAAGCAGTTGAGTGCAAGTGCAAAACAACCCCTCCGTCGCCTGGATGGCCCCCTGACCAAATGAAATTTTGTACATAGATTATTTATATAAAAATATAAGACACGTGTTTTGGATTTCGCATATTACTGAAACTAATGTTTTATATTGTTTTAATTGTATAAACTAGAGCTTGACTGCGATCCCACCTGATGGTAAGCAGTGATGCAATCGTTGATGGTGAGGCGCACTAGTTTATTAAGAGCCTATTTCACTCTAGCTCTGAAGACACCTTACAATCGAATGGAAATACCGCAGCAGGAAAATTGTTTGGTCCGGAGCGAGTAGGAGTGGCAGGCGGCCGCCGACTTCTGCGAAGCAGTAATGCTCGCAAAGGAGGAGGCCGAACGCATCAGGCAACGGCGTTTTCACCGCCACCGCTGGAATTCCGATCCTGATTTCCAGCCACCGCAGGCGCAGGCTTGCGGACAGTGAGCAATGGGTAGCTCGCTGTCCGGCCGTCCGGTAACTGTCCGGACCAAGCCCAAGTTGTCGACGGCGCGCACTGTTCCCGCGTGCCTCAAGGAGTTGTCAGCAACAGCAGGGACCCAGCCGGGTCGAAGCCTACTGGGGCCAGAGTTATCCGAAAGGGAGCTCGAACCCCGGTATGAAGGCTAGAAGGAACGGGGAGGGTCTTTTAGTCAGTAAGAGTCTGACACTCTCTCCCGCTCCGCCCAAGACCCCACTCTTGGGCGGAGCGGGAGATAGTGATTGTCAGTTGTCGCAAACTGTTGATTATTGTCGTCAGTTGAGTTGTCATTGGAAGATTTTTTTGAAAAAAAAAAAGCAGGAAAATTGTTCCAATCAGTTTCAGTATTGGAGATCTAGTGAAGAAACTCCTTTAGTGATTTATTGTACTATTTCTTCAGATTAAAGAGAGAGTGAGCGGTGATGGTCGAGTGGTAACAGTTCCAACTTATGATTTGAATTATTCGAAGGAGTTGCCGTGACCCTCACTAAGCGCAACTGAAGTCATAGTCATAGTCATTTATTCATTAACAATAAATTGTATCTGAAATTACCTACAAACAGTTAAATATTACAACAACACACAATTAATATAACATTGTATTTAGCTTAAAGATCATCAATAGTATATAGACACTTGTTCAATAAGAATCTTTTGAGCTTTATTTTAAAAGAGCTAGAGTATATAGCACTCTTCAAATCTAAAGGCAGTTTATTAAACAAAATAACCGATTGATATCTGGGACAGTGCTTCACAATATTTAAATTAGGTTGTATCTTGTAAAGTTTCATATCTTGCCTACGCGTGCCTTCTCTAATCTCTCGTTCTTCTGCAGTCTCATATTCGTTTATATATTTCGCCATGTTACTTAGAAGCACGAGTACATAAATACTCGGTACTGTAAGTATTTCTAGGTTAGTGAAGTATTCACGGCAACTCTCTCTTTGCGGAATACGAACTAAAGTGCGAATTGCTCGTTTTTGTAAAACAAAAGCCCTTTTGATGTTATACGCGTAACTATTGCCCCAAAACATTATGCTATACCTAATTTTTGATTCTACCAACGCAAAATATACCATTTTTAATTGTTCAATACCAATTTCTGTTCTTAGAGCTCTTAAAGCGTAACATGCCGAACAAATTGATGCGTTTATCGCATTTAATTCAGTTTTCCAATTTAGCAGTTCATCTATGTGGATTCCTAAAAATGTAACTTCCTTCACGAGAACAATTTTGTCATCATTTAAAACAACATCTAAATTGTCCTTATTACGGGCTGTGGTTCTAAATAATAGTACATTGGTCTTTGCAGTATTAATTAATAAATTGTTCTTAGTGAACCATGCGTGAAATGCTTGTAATGCGTCATTTACCATTTGTTTTAGTTTATTCATGTCTTTAGCCGCTATTATGGCATTTGTGTCATCTGCAAAAATTACTATATCAATGTCAGGTAAAATAGTATTCATGTAATTGATTAAGTCATTAATAAACAATATAAATAAAATTGGTCCTAATATCGATCCTTGCGGAACACCCGTAGTCATGTTTACTGTCCGTGATTTGTAAACTTTTTTGTAGCCATTTTGTATTTTGTCAATTTCTACGTACATTTTTCTGTTTTTCAGATATGATGAGAATAGTTTCAAGGCCTTACCTCTAATCCCATAATACATCATTTTTTTAAGAAGCAATTCGTGGTCAATAGTGTCAAATGCGGAACTTAAGTCAAGGAAAATCCCTGCTACTCTCATTTTATTATTTAATTTTTCTATTACATCGTCAAGTAAGGTATAAATGGCGTCTGAAGTACCAACACCTTTTTGGTAACCGAACTGTCTTTTGTTCAGTATTTTATTCGCGCGCAAGTGTGAAAGAAGTCGATTTTTAATAATTTTTTCAAATATTTTTGACAGAACTGGAAGCAAGGAGATCGGCCTGTAGTTTTTAGGATCATTTTTACTGCCTTTTTTATATACTGGTATTACTTTAGCTATTTTTAACTGGTCTGGGAAGATAGCTTCTTCAATACACTTGTTATAAAAGTCGCAGATAGGCTCAGCTAGTACTACGATATGTTCCTTAATAACAGATATTGGGATCTCATCATGACCACAAGAATACTTATTCTCCATACTTTTTACTATGGTCAAGATCTCATTTGGAGTAACCGAAGCAATTATCATCTCGCTATTTATTTTGTTTGCATACATATTACAGGATACTGTATTTTGATCACTTTTGTTTGCCCTAGTGATGCATTTGTAGTCAAACTGTTCGGCTAAGATGTCAGATATTACTTCTGGATCCACTACAATATGGTCATCGACTTTGAGACGAAGTTCTGGTTTCATCGTTTTCTCCTTATTTGTACATTTGTTTACTACTTTCCACACTTCTTTACTTAAATTTTTAGAACTATTAATTTTCTCCATTATTGCATGTTTTTTAGCTTTTGTTACAACCTGTCTATACAATCTAACATACTTGTTCTTATACGTTAAGACACTAGATTCAAGTTTGTTTCCATTATGTGCACACAGGAAACGTTTCATTTTACTTGATGTTCGAATTCCTTTAGTGATCCACTTTAATTTGATATTATTTTTTAAACTTATTTTATATTCTTTTTTTCTGTAGCTACTTTGGAATATTTTATGAAATGTTTTGAGAAATGAATTTATACCCATACTACTCCAATCATTTTCAAGAATACCCTGTACAAATTGCGCACTGTTTTTGCTATTAAATATTCTCTTTTTTGTGACAACAGTTTGGTTTCTATTTCTCGCTGAATTACCTACATTACTCAAACGAATATCTGCAAAAATACCCCCATGGCCGTCTGCTAAACCATTGTGATCTACAGCACATCCCAGAATATACGAATCGGGCAAGTTGGTAATTATATTGTCAATACACGAGTTACAATCGTTACGGATGAAAGTAGCAGAATCAATTAGATGCCTGAAATCATAACACCGAAGTAAACTAAGAAATTCCATACGCTTTTTACTATCCACTAGTAGGTCAATATTAAAATCTCCACAAATTATAGATTTCTTATTGAACAAATAATCGAGTAACTTCTCCAATTGATCCAAGAACATTTCAAAATTTTTGTCTACAGGATTTCGATAACAACAACAGATGTACAATCCAGTGGAAACATCTTTAACACCGCATACTTCAAAACATTCAACTTTATATAACTTATTTACAGCGTCAATAACTTCTGTTTCCCTTTCCACATGTCCTAAGATTAAACTGCCTCCTCTCTTTTTACTTTTTCTGGTATTGTACGAGATTAGTTTGTAGTTAGCTATATTAAAATAAAGTGCTGTGTTTTCATTCAAAAAATGCGAAGGCACACTGTGGGTATAGAAATCAGAAATCAGAAACGTTTATTTCAAATAGACCAATTACAGGCTCTTTTGAATTATCAAAATGTTGGTCAGTCAAACAAGTGAAGCTAAATTCACACGTTCCAAAGCGTAGACCTCTATGGAGCAGAACGTGCAAGAAACTCCATGGCCACTCTTTTAAATTACATTGAGTTACTCGTACATGAAACTTCGTTACATATTTCTATTATGTGAGCACAATGAAGATAAGCAATAAAAATGAAATAATAATAATAATAACAAAAACAGAAATTGAATTAAGTCAATGGCAGCTAAGAGATGACCAGTCTCAACTGACGGCGTTCGTTCTCGAGTATGACGCACGTATCAGCCCCACTCAGCTCAACCATTTTGAATGACCCAACAACACGTGCCACCATCAGCGAGACATTTGAGTGAGCATGACAATCTCTTAACTGCCATGCTTGTAATATCAAACAAGTTGTTGTATAGTCTATAAAAGTGTCGTAGGCGTGGGCTTGCGGACGATGAGCAATGGGTAGCTCATCGTCCGGCCTTCCGGTAACCATCCTGGCCGAGCCCGAATCGTTGACGGTAATTGTTCCACGCGTGCCTCAAAAAGATGTTAGCAAAACCGTAGGGGCTCAGCTGGGCCGAAGCCTACTGGGGTCGAGGGTTGACTTCCGAAAGGAAAACCCAGGGTTCTGGAATGCAAGGCTAAGAACGAACATCTTCTTCTTCTCAGTCGTACACTCCTGGCGGAGTGGTCGTGGTCATGGATGGTTTGGTATTTTGGTTGCAGTTTTTGCGAGACTTCTCCATCTCTTTCTATTCGTGGCATTGCATGTGTATTTAATAAAGAAGGAATATAAGAGTAGGGTATTAGTCAGTTAAAGTCTGACATTTGGGCGATGGAAAGAGCTATGCTCGGAGTTTCCTTGCGTGATCACATCAGAAATGAAGATATCCGCAGGAGAACCAAGGTTACCGACATAGCTCGAAGAATCGCCAAACTTAAGTGGCAATGGGCAGGGCACATTGCACGTAGAACAGATGGTCGATGAGGAAAAAAGGTTCTGGAGTGGCGGCCACGTACCGGAAGACGCAGCGTTGGAAGGCCTCCAACAAGGTGGACCGATGACCTGGTCAGGATCGCGGGAATCCAATGGATGCGTGACGCACAGGACCGGTCGTTGTGGCGACGCTTGGGGGAGGCCTATGTCCAACAGTGGACGTCCCTCGGCTGATATGATGATGACGATGATGAAAGTGTGACATGCCCTCACTCCCCGTCTTAGTGCGGGAGAAGTCGTTGGATGATTTCCCACCCAAAAAAAAGTCAGTAGTCGCTCCACCAGAAGCAAGAGGAGCAATTTGAAGATTTTCCATGGACAAAAAGGGTACTCACACAGCAGGACTGGATATGCAGTGAGCCGCAGTGAGGATGAACTTCTCGCTGATGACGGACCCTCCACACAGCCACTGAGCAGTCTTCAGGTCATCTCCATAACCCAGCAGTGCCTGCGAAAAAAACAATACTAATATATTCGGAATTTGTTGATACATGGCGGCGGCGATCTCTCGCGCCGGGTACAGGCCATGGTCCGAAGCGAGGAGGAGTGGCAGGCGGTCGCCTCCTGCTGCGAAGGAGTAATGATAGCAAAGGAGGAGGCCGACCGCATCAGGCGCAGCCGGGTTTCCGATCCCGATTTCCGGTCACCGTAGGTGCGGGCTTGCGGGCGGCCAGCAATAGTAGCTCGCTGTCCGACCGTCCGGTAACTGTCCGGACCGAGCCCAAATCGTCGACGGCGCGCACTATTCCCGCGCGCCTCAAGGAGTTGTCAGCAACAGCAGGGGCCCAGCTGGGTCGAAGCCTACTGGGGCCAGGGTTATCCGAAAGAGAAGCTCGGCCCCGGTACGTAAGGCAAGAAGGAACGGGGTGGGATTTTTAGTCAGTAAAAGTCTGACACTATCTCCCACTCCACCTAAGGGCGGGGGATATCAATTGGATGATATTTACCAGCCAAAAAAAATAAATCACGTACGCGGAGCGGAGTTTCTTGCCGGAGTATGTGTTTCCTGATAGCTACAACTCGGGAATCTTTAAGTCAAGAGTGAATAGGTTTCTTCTAGGTAAGCGCGTTTCAGCGTCGACCGCTTCGTCGCTTTCCATCAGATGAGATAGCGGTCACGCGCGAACCTATCAACAATAAAAAAAAAACAACGAGTGTCGCCGCTTGTCTCACACCCACTACAAACAAATTCAAACAACACGCATACTTAGATCGCAAGTTCGCTATTGGTAGTTAAACTATGAGCATTGCCCTGCTTTGTGGCGCGTCTGCCCCGCCCACAAGGCCATTGTGACCTCTTTCCAGATCCGTCGTCTCTTTAACCAGTTACTGCGCTGCGTGTCGCGGGTTCGGTCTCCACACAGATATTTGTATGGTGAGAGTTGTTCTGGGTGTTTTGTGTATGTAAGTTTACATGTATCACAATCACGATACAGGACTTATTTCTAGTGTGAGACAATGATTACTTAAAAACCTTTTTTTGCGAATATCTCGTTTGCTTTGCACTCTAAGACATTTCTAGTTGTAATTCAGAAATTTAAAGAGCACACAATTCTCTTAAATTTCACCTAGCTGCCGCCGCTTGTGCTACCTGCAGCCAAGGTTTAAATAACACCTTCAAGGTCTACCTAAACTTACCATGTGGGGGTATTGGCGCCTATATGCAGCTTCTCCAAGGCTGATTGCTGGTACGTCCATGTCTGGATGAAAGGTGTCACTCTGTAAAAAACATCAAATAAAACATTAATTTCAGTAGATTTTAAAAATAGGTAAAAATGTTGAAAGGGATTCATTTGTCTTCATGTGAGCAGGAGGGATAACACGCCTGTTACTATTTCTAGCAACAGGCGTTTTATCCCTCCTCCTCAACTCTTAACTCTTCAGTTACGAGCATACATGAACGATTAACTTGCAAGGACTGGGGCTCAAGGTCATCAGATAGGACCAAAACCCTTCTGTGGTATCTCAAAGAACCAGGCCATGCAGACCCTTAAAGGCAACCTATTTGGCGATTCAAAAAAGCACTGGTTGGTACAACCAGGACTGCTACACGCCAAATCTCTTATAGAAGGCTACTCACAAAAACGAACTGCCCAACTTCTTGAGCTTCGCAGGACGAACATCTGTGCGATAACCCGCGCCTTAACCGGCCACTGCAAACTAAACAGGCACCAATTTCACATGAAACTGAGTGACACTGATGTTTGCCGGTACTGTAATCAGGAGAGGGAGACGCCTAAGCACCTTTTGTGTGAATGCAACGCAGAGTCCATCTGGGCCGACACATTTTTCGCCCGAAGGAGATCAAAACTCTAAAAGCTAGGAGTATTCTAAATTTCTTGGAAGCCTCCGGGCTAAAAGAGTTACTCTAACAAGGTGGCGAGTCACAATAGATCATTTAGGTCGCAGTGACTACATCCCCTACACTACGGGAGATTCATAGCCCCTTATCTTCTAAATAATAATAATAATAATACGAGCATACATGTAGATGGATGGAGAGGGAGAGGTAGGCCAACGAAAAAATGGACTGAAAGGCCTGACGGTGAGCTACCTTTTGCTCCATGAAGGAGTAATCGACCAATTGATCGTCAGCAAACACATGTGGGATGCCTTTTAAGAAGCGACCTGGGTTAGGTTCTTTCTATATGTTATGATTGTGAGGGTATGTCCAGGTCAATCGTATTCTTCTTGCTTAGTTACTTCTTGATTTTTTTTGGGTCCAGTAGGTGGCTACGTTCACTGCGGTGTCGGTGCATTAATTAAGTCCCCCAAAGAGCAGATGTAAGGGCACTTGGATACTCTAACGTGTAGCTCAAGTTCCGAACAGGAGCGCCGCAGTCACATTGTATTGTGATATCGAAAGGAGATCGCATGAGTTGCTTTTTTTATATAACCAACGAACTGGCTTTTAAATATAATTCGAAGGATTATGCTGTTCTAGAATAGTTTTGAAAGTTAGTAGAAAAAAAGAATGTCTGTTGTTTTTTCAGTGCTGAAGTGATTTTTATATGAATAACATGTATTCGTAAAATAAGTAAGAAAAATATAAGAGTGCGCCGCCCGAAGTGTTTCATTTCAGGAAGTATCCCTATACGTCGGTTACCGACGAGCTGAGCTGCGTCACATGGTGGAGGCGCCGACCGACGCTTTGGAGTGAAAGCTAAGTGAAATAGGAAAAACACAAACATACAACATGGCACAAATAATATTTTTCTCGGGCGTCGGCACGAGCTTTGATGATTTTCTTTTGCAATTCCGCCGAATTGCAGCGATAAATAAATGGGCGGAAAACGACCTAGCATTAATTATGGGAGCATATTTAGACGGTCCGGCTCTAGCTTATTTTAAATTTATTTATAATGAAAGAACATCATTCAAAGATTTATGTGATAGCTTAAAAAACGAATTCCCGTCGGGAACGGATTATGTAGAAAAATTCTATAACGCTCGTCAAAGCGAGAAAGAGGATGTTGTGGCTTTTTTTTATAGACTGGCTGATTACGGGCAACAAGCGGGCATAACTGACGATAAAATTTTTATTAAAACATTTCTAAAAGGGATCACCATAAATTATAAATTGAAATTAGCAACTCGATTATATAACTCAAAAGCGGAGCTACGAGCCACGCTTCAGCAAGTCGAGGAGATTTTTAGCGAAACACAACATGATTCAATTAATTTACCATTGCAACCCCCGCGTGTTAGTTTCGATCATCTCCCCAATACAAACCAAAGGTCCCCATCAACCCCGAGACCATCTATCCCGGCGACATCAAGTGCCACACCACAAAGTGCGGGCGATGCGGAGACGTTCCATACACCCAGATACAATTTTCGCCCTAGACATCGTTATAATTGGAATAATCGTACACAAACTGCCCCCAGCCAAAGAAGCCCACCAGCACCCAACCACCCAAACGAGCAAGGGCACAGCCGATAAGGAAACAAGCGGAGTTGCAAGCTGTGTCCGAGAGAGAGCAACTCCGGACAGAAAACAGAAAAAAAAATACTGGTGATCTTACTTCATTTATTAATATTTTTATAGCTGAACAGGCCTATAGTGCGCTGATAGACACTGGAGCATCAATTTCGTGTATATCAGAGCAATTAGCTACGAATCTTGAACTAAAGAGTACCAATGACGGGACGAATCATTTTGTGAAAGCAATATCAGGATCATATCTGAAGGTTCTCGGAAAAGTGAAGATAACTTTTATGATAGATTCACGTATTTTTGTTAATGAATTTGTAATAATTAAGGACATTAGTCAAAGTTTAATCCTCGGTCAGGATTTTTTTCATAAATATAATGCAATTATAAATTTCGCTGATAGTTGTATAATATTGAATAATATTTGTGTAAAGTTTTGTGAATATTGTGATCGAAATGTCGCGTCAATGTCACGCCCTATGGTACATCATGACCAGCATGACAGAACAAATGAAAAAAATAATGTCATTTATGGACATGAACCCAGAGAGGGAGGAAGGTTGAATTATATTTCGAAAAATGATTATCTTTATTTTTCTAAACTAGTAGAAAAAAATGACGAAGATTTAATGTCAAATATTTCTGAAAAATGTACTACCATAAATAAACTTAATATTAACTCAGAATTAAGTCTTAATGAAAAACTTAAGCTAAAAAACCTCCTTTCCTCATATCGGAAAAATTTTGCATTTACGGCCTCAGAGTTAGGTAGATGTAGCTTAGATGAAATCACCATTAGAACTGTAGATGAGATTCCAGTTCATCACCCACCCTATAGGGTTTCTCCAAAGCAGCTTGAAATAATTAACTCGCAAGTCGAAGAAATGTTAGATAATGGAGTTATTCGAGAATCCAAGAGCGCATATGCATCCCCGGTAGTGTTAGTACAAAAACCCGATCAAACGTGGAGATTTTGTGTAGATTATAGAAAATTAAATAAAAAGGTAATTACTGATAGTTATCCGTTGCCAATTATAGAAGATATTATGATATATTTAGCGGGAGCACGTTATTTTGCTGATTTAGATTTAAATTCGGGTTATTGGCAACATAGTTTATGTGAGAAAGATAAACATAAAACAGCGTTTATTACGTCATCAGGATTATATGAGTTTAATGTTTTACCCTTTGGACTTAAGACAAGTCAAGCTGTTTTTCAGAGAACTATGGATAAAGTATTAGCTGGGATAAAGTACAAAAAGGCTATTTGTTATGTAGATAATATATTAGTTTGGGGTAATAATTTCACTGAATTCTTAGAGTCATTAGAAGATGTCATGGAGCGATTAAAGAAAGCAAACCTTACACTGAAACCGAGCAAATGCAGTTTCGGCTATAATATAATTTCTGTTTTGGGACATGAGATCTCAGGAGCTGGAATCAGACCAGATAAAAAGAAACTACAATCGTTGAAAACATTAAAAACTCCAACAAATACTAAACAAGTAAAATCTATATTGGGTTTGTTTTCTTACTATCGTAAGTTCATTAGTAATTTTGCAGTAATAGTGTTGCCCTTAACAAAATTGTTAAGGAAAGGCGTCGTGTTCAGGTGGACAGACAAGGAAGAAGAAGCGTTCCGAAGCATAATAAAAATTATGGAGTCACCACCCCTTCTGAAGTTTTATTCCCCTAACCCTAAACTAATTACACGATTATATGTAGACGCATCTGGTGAAGCGGTAGGTTGCTGTTTAATGCAGGGTGAAGAATTAATGTATCCAGTTGCGTACGCGTCAAGGAAGCTGAGCGACGGAGAGAAGAAATATTCTACTACGGAGAAGGAGTGTCTTGCTTTGGTTTGGGCTCTGAATTATTTCAAACATTTTCTTTGGGGTCTGAAGTTTCAGGTCATGACAGATCACAAGGCGCTTTGTTGGCTGAGAAACCGGAAAGACATGAACGGACGATTAGCTAGGTGGTCGCTGTGCATCCAGGCTTATGATTTCGATATTGTTCATTGTTCAGGTAGAGATAATGTTATTGCTGATTTTTTGAGTAGAAATCCCTTAGGCCAAGAAGACGAGAAGCAGAGGAGTACCACGGAGCAGCTGGAGGATGGCATGCAGCTGTATAGAATAGAAGTTGTAAAGATGCGAGAGGAGCAAGAGAGGGATGATTTTTGTAAACGTTGGTTAGATAGGATTGCTGCTAAAAGGGGTAATGATGTTAAAGGTTTTAGTGACAGGGATGGTGTGTTGCGTAAGAAAGCCAGGAGAGTGACTGGTATTTGTGAACTAGTTGTGATTCCAAAAGGGCTTTTGTACGAGATTTTAAATGAATTGCATGATAATCCTTGGTCAGGTGGTCATTTAGGATTAGCTAAGACGTTGGCTAAGTTTAGGGAGAAGTATTTCATCAAAGATGCAGAGAAGGAGATAGAGCGTTATGTCAATAGTTGTTTGTTATGTCAGGAGCGAAAGAAACATAATCGATTAGCCCAGTTACAGCCCATTGTAGTGAATGATTTGATGGAGAAGGTAGGCATCGATGTCTTAGGACCTTTTAGAAAATCGTTGAATGGTAACAGATATATTATCGTTAGTTTAGAGTATGCTACGAGGTATGCAGTTTGCAGAGCGGTACCCAGAGCGACAGCCCAGAGGATCAGCGACTTTCTGATAGAGGATATTTTTTGTCGATTTGGTGGTGTCAAGGAAATTATATCTGATAGGGGGTCGATTTTCACTTCTCGTTTAGTCAAGGAAACGGTGAGTTATTTCGGAGCAAAATCCCGCTTCACCACGGCTTCTCGTTCTGAGGCAAATGGTTTGATGGGACACCATAACAAAACCATTTGCCAAATGCTTTCCATGTATGCGAGGGCTGATCAAAGAAATTGGTGTAGTTATGTGCCACTCGTGTGCTATGCGTATAATTCAAATAAACAAGCAAACACAAGAGTGTCACCACACATGCTTCTCTACGCGAAGGAGCCACTATTCATAACTGACATGACAAGTCATCAAAGTCATTTAGATTACGTAGGACGTCACGATCTGAAAAGTCATCTGTCACGATGTGCCATAGATAATATAAAAAAAGCACAAGCAAGACAGAAAGCTTATTATGACAAGAAGGCCAAAGTAGTAAGGTTTTTGCCCAATCAGTTAGTTATGATTTATACACCTAGACGAATTTTGAATAAAAGTTTGAAATTAAGTAGGTTTTATAAGGGGCCTTATCAGATAGTTAGAAGAATTTCAGAAGTGAATTATGTAATAAAAAAACCAAATAATAGGCGTTTTAGGGACATTGTACATGTAAATAGACTAAAACCATTTTATGTTAGAATGTAAATAAATTGAGGCTCAAAAGGCTTAGAATCCAGTTTAAAAATAAAAATACGAATAGAGCTGTCATTATCAAATCATTTATGTCAGATTGTAATGTTATCATAACACAGATTGTTTTAGTGAAAAATGTTTTAATTAGTGTTTTTATTTCATGAATAATGGGTAAATGCTGCCGGGCGAGCGCGCCCAGCAGACATGGTTAAGTGTGCACGCAGCCGGGAGTTCTCAGAGGGCAAAGTCAGAGAAAATAAATACCTCCTATAGAAGTGTATGCATGAGTTAGATTAGGCAAGATTGTACTCCAGAATGATTTATTAAAGTTATTAGTGAGAGGAAAATATCCTCCCGTCCTCCCTTAAGAGACCCGTCGGTCATCCCTTATGAGAGGATTTTGCATTATTCAAACTGAGCTAATATCAACTTTGCTATTGGGGCATAGCCTATGCAAAGAGAGTCTAGTTGACTCTAATGATTTAGCTATTTTGGGAGTTATTTTTAATAATCTTTGTGGTTGATTAACTCTGGAGTAGACTCTTATAATGAGAATGTGTAGGGGATCCGATGCGAGTATGACTCCTTGTCCTCTGACCCGATAAGCGTCCGAAGAAATTAGTCATAAAAGTATTGAGTCTTAGAATGTAATCCCAGTCTGGGTGGTTGTCACTCTGGCATCCTAGGTTAGAAGGGTGCAGCACTGTGGCTTTTTTGGAGGTTTTGCTGCGGTGGGGTTTAAGCATGACAACGTTGAATGATAAGCGAAAAGTTAGCGCAAGTTTGTAAATAGATTTTGAATTTTGTTTATCGTTCGTTATGACTTAGGCTCGCTCCTAAAGAGACGACCACCATAATGTGATTTTTTTTTCCTCCATAGGTAGGGACCTCTGTGTTAGGTATAGGTAGGTCATGCTTAGTCCTTCGAAAGTTTTTAGAATATAAATGCTTGTTGCCTCAACATTTCTATTCATTGGGGCGTAGCTCATGTGATATCGAAAGGAGATCGCATGAGTTGTTTTTTTTATATAACCAACGAACTGGCTTTTAAATATAATTCGAAGGATTATGCTGTTCTAGAATAGTTTTGAAAGTTAGTAGAAAAAAAGAATGTCTGTTGTTTTTTCAGTGCTGAAGTGATTTTTATATGAATAACATGTATTCGTAAAATAAGTAAGAAAAATATAAGAGTGCGCCGCCCGAAGTGTTTCATTTCAGGAAGTATCCCTATACGTTGGTTACCGATGAGCTGAGCTGCGTCACAGTATATAAAAATAATAAAAAATACGACGGGTCTGTTCGTCAAGTTGTTTTTTTAGCGGCCTGCCTAGATGCACAACCATTGGACTTCACGTCCAGGTGACTGGTTTCCGTCCAATTGTAATTTAGGTGTGTTCAAGGCTGAATAAGCTCTTAATAAACCAGTGCGCCTCGCCGTCAACGATAGCATCAAAAAAAGATGTTCCTGTCGATGAACCTTTGTTTACCTGGTTTCCATCAAAGGGAGGTAGTGTGAAATTGAGGTCTTTTGAAGAACGTCTATTCCTAGCATTTTCCAAAGGTGCTGGTGCATCATTATCGAAGCAGTTCTTATCAGAAGCACTTCTTGCCTCAATTGGACGGAGGGGGGTCACGCCGCATGGAAAGGCGAGAGTTTGCAAGTATTTTAAGCAATCTGAAACAGAGGGAGATTAGAACTCTCATTATCATCATCATTTTAGCTGAAAGACATCCACTGTTGGACTTAGGCACCCCAAGATTTACCACAAAGACCGGTCCTGTGCATCTGGCATCCATCGAATTCCTGCGATCCTCATCAGGTTATCGGTCCACCTTGTGACTTCCAGTACGCGGTCACCACTCACGTCAGATGCAAAGTACAGTGCAGAGGACCTGGTGCCTCTCAAACCACTCCATAAAGAGTGCATTCACGTAATACGTTAACTACTTTACGAAAGGACGACATATAGGGTGACTGGTAATTAGTGACCGATAATTATACACGTGATTGTACTCATGATTACAGACAACTTTCCCAAAGAAACTTTTTTTTTATACTCATTATTTAACTTATATTATTTAACCGGAACGTGTACCTACACTGATTACATTACCGATGGGTTTGCAATTCCTTACCCTACTATCACTATTGCAGGGTAAGGTACATGAGACAACAGGTTACGCGGCTAACAGCTGAGAGGTAACACGCGCGCGCGCAAATTTACGCTAACAGCTGTTCTGTTTTGTTATTGTGATAAAACTAATGAGTATAAAAAAAAGTCAAAGTCAAAGTCAAAGTCAAATCATTTATTTCAAATAGACCATTTACAGGCACTTTTGAATAGTGAAATGTCGGTCAGTCCAAGAAAAGTGAAGCTAAATTGCACGTTCCAAAGAGTAGGTCTCTATGGAGAAGAACGTGCAAGAAATTCCATGGACACTCTTTTAAATCATATTATGTGTTACATATAATGCTTGGTTACATATTACTTGTTGCTTCTATCATGTGAGCACAATGTCGATAATGAAATAAAAATGTAAAATAATTAAAAGATAGAAACTGAATTAAGCCACTGGCAGCTAAGAGATGACCAGTCCCATCTGACGGCACCCGTTCACGAGCATGACGCGAAGTTTCTTTGGGAAAGTTGTTTGTAATCATGAGTACAATAACGTGTATATGTATCGGTCACTAATTACCTGTCACCCTATATACTTAACTGTTTCTCAAATATGTTTTTTATTAACTTACTTTCTCTCGCTTTGCTGGTTCTGTTGAATCTGGAGTCTAACCCGATGTCTTTAATGGGGTCTCTTTAACAAAAATGCATAAGATGGATTTGGTTGGTTGAGTTATGAGTACACAGGGTTATTTGAAACACTAACCGCCTTGCAAGACTGTATTATTAACATCATAAACAACAATTTTTGTTCCATCACGTTTCAAAGCTAAACTACATCATCATCATCATCAGCCTTTTTAATGTTCCCACTGCTGGGACTCAGGCCTCCTCTCTAGGAGAGGGAATGGGCCGTAATCCACCACGCGGGCCCAGTGCGGGTTGGTGAATGTCACATGTCTTCGAATTTTTGGTTCTTAGACATGCCGGTTTCCTCACGATGTTTTCCTTCACCGTTTTGAGAGCAGTGGTGATGAAATAAATTACACAAAGTAATGCGCCTGGCATACAACTCGTAAGTCGGAGCCATTACCACTCGGCCACCACTGCTCAGCTAAACTTATCTTAACTAATATTATAAAGTTTTTTTTTTTTTTGTTTGTAATCTCTCCAGCTGGGTCGAAGCCTACTGGGGCCAGGGTTATCCGGAAGGGTGCTCGAGCCCCGGTATGAAGGCTAGAAGGAACGGGGTGGGTCTTTTAGTCAGTAAGAGTCTAACACTATCTCCCGCTCCGCCCAAGAGCGGGGGATGTCATTGCATGATTTTTTCCCACCATAAAAAAAAGGTAATCTCTGAAAGTACTGGTCCGATTGTTAAAATTTTTCCACCGATAGACAGCTGCTTTATTCCTGAGTGACATAGGCTATATTTTATGTACGCAGACGAAGTCGCAAAAGCTAGTAAGAGTGTGTAAAAAGTGAAACGACTTGGGTAATTAATAGAGTAAAATGAAATCTGATGTAGTCAACACTGGTTCAGTAATCAAGGTTGATTAAGAGATTTTAATCATTGTTTACTAATAGAAAACCCTTATAAAAAGTATCGAATATATTAACAACAACAGATTTTTTACTTTCTCAAAAAAATTCCAAGTCTTTGTAGACAGACTATACAATAAAGTGTAAAATAATAGTTAGTATTGCCTGTTACTGAGGGCTAAGAGGATTATAAAAGTGGTATACCTACGTGGTACTCTGAGGCAGCTTACAAATCGTACAGCATACAATCGGTGTCTTTCCGTCAAAGCTGCAAATCTGAAATAATAAACATAAATCTGTATTTATATTTGACCAGATAAGGTTGAGTGTGGTGAACGTATTTAAAAAATAAACAGGGCAATTGCGGGTCGGACTCGTACACTGAGGGTTTTGTACAAACTTACCTATGTATGTAAATAATCAATAATATAATATAATATTCTAGATAAACATACTTATATATTTCTAAATACATACGTATATAGATAAATTAAACCCAGACACAGAACAAATGATCATGCTCATCACACAAACATTTGTCCTGGGTGGAAATCGAACCCACGACCTGCGGTATAGCAATCAGGGCCACAAACCACTAGACCAACAGGCCAGTCAAATTAATTCCGGAATGGAGGTTCCGCATCTCAAAAGGAAAAAACCGGCCAAGTGCGAGTCGGACTCGCCCATGGAGGGTTCCGCAGCAGCAAGTAACATATATAATCATAATCTAATTTATAAGTTCTTGTAGTTCGTTGTAACTTTGATCAACGTTTTAATAATAGTGTATTTTTTTAGATTCATGACGTATTAAAAAAAAACTGCTAACTAGATCTCGTTCAAACCAATTTTCGTTGGTAGTTTACATGGTAATGTACATCATATATTTTTTTTTAGTTTAATATTCTCTTATTTTAGAAGTTACAGGGGGGGGGACACATTTTACCACTTTGGAAGTGTCTCTCGCGTAAACTATTCAATTTAGAAAAAAAATGATATTGGAAACCTCAATATCATTTTTAAAGACCTATCCATAGATACCCCACACGTATGGGATTGATGAAAAAAAAAAATTTGAGTTTCTGTTCTAAGTATGGGGACACCCAAAATTTATTGCTCTTTTTCTAATTTTATGTGAAAATTTTAAAGCGGTTCACAGAATACATCTACTTACTAAGTTTCAACAGTATAGCTCTTATAGTTTCGGAAAAAAGTAGCTGTGACATACGGACGGACAGACAGACAGACATGACGAATCTATAATGGAACCCTTAAAGAATCATTTTGCTGTGAAAAAATCAAACTTCTAAGTTAGCGAAAAAAAAGACATGGCCGTTTATTTTGCAAAAACACGAAGGGAACCAAAATTCTGGGGTACTTCCCGTTGACCCACAATCCTGTTTGCATACAGCAAGGTCTTCTTATAATACGAGTTTATGAACAAATCTGAAAACTGAAAATTTGTTTATTTATTACTATTTATTTACCTATGTACATATAAACACATCGGGTGCATCAACGCAGGATGGATGAAATGGCGACAGGTCACGGGAACAACTTGTGACCCACGGATGCCCCTCAAGTTGAAGGGTAAAATCTACAAGTCCGTGATAAGGCCTGTCATACTGTATGGATCAGAATGTTGGGCTGTGAAAAAGACAGATGAAAAAAGATTGCATGTAGCGGAGATGAGAATGTTAAGATGGATGTGTGGTGTGACGAGAATGGATAAAGTGAGAAATGAGTACATTAGGGGAAGTTTGAAAGTGGCGCCAGTGACTGAAAGGTTGAAAGGAAATCGTTTGTCTTGGTATGGTCATGTAAAGAGGAGAGATAAAAAGCATGTTGCTAAAAAAGTTGTGAATTTACATGTGGATGGATGGAGAGGGAGAGGGAGGCCAAAGAAAAGATGGATGGATTGTGTGAGAAGTGATATGAAAGAAAAGGGAGTTAGTGATAGCGTGACGAGTGACAGGACAGAATGGAAGAAAAAAACGTGTTGCGCCGACCCCAAATAAAATGGGACAAGGGCAGGAAGAAGAAGAAGAAATCGAAAAGAACAAGTAAGGATAAAAGAGTACAAAGGACGTGCTTATTTCTAACGAAATTTCTTCCAACGACAGGACAGTTAGATAAGATATGTAACAGACACAGTGTGAATAAATTAAAAAAATAAACAAAAGTGTTTGTTGTTACGTCACAATTTTATTTTTGCGATTTGAAAAAACATTCAAGCCTCCATTCGGGAATTGAATTCTTTACATAGATAAGTTGATAGTTGATAAAGTTGGGATAGTTGAGTTGGGTTGAGTTGTTGTTGTTGTTGGTGGTTGGTTAAGTTGGTAGTTGATAGTTAAGTTGTTGTGGTTTGCCTGCTGCGGTCTTCTCGTCCGATTATAATTTGGGTGTCATCAAGGCTAGAGTGAATAGGCTCTTAATAAACTAGTGCGCCTCACCATCAAAGATTGCAGCGCTGCTTACCATCAGGTGAGATCGCAGTCAAGCACTAGTTTATATCAATTAAAAAAAAGAGAGAAACGGTTGTAACTTGGCTAGGGGGCTGTTTAGATCGACAAATGGACCGCGTCACGAGCTTATGGTAGGGTCTAAGGTTTTAAATAACTCACGAGAGAATGGCCTTTCCGTCGTAGAGCATATTGAGCTGATGGGCAGTTGTTTATGTTGGTACATTTCCCTTCCAGACCATTCCAGGAACAACTTGATCCTGAGGAAAATAATTAAAATATATGTAACAAGCTTTTGCCAGCCGCTTCGCCTGCATACATTAAATACAGCCTATGCCACTCAGGAATAAAGCAGCTTTTTAGCGGTCTTCCTGTTCCCAATGGAAACTTTTTTTTATAAAGTTTTTGTTTTGTACATATTTTAAAAAGTTGTGAAACAAAATATAATTTTCAGTTGTCAATTGCATGGTGTGGTTGTCATTTCCCCTCATCCTCAAACTCCTCAAATTCCTTGTTTCCAACTCCTAATCACTAACATTTGGCCTCGAGACGGATGTTAGTGATAAGGAGTTGGAGACAATATTTATCAAGCTTTGAAATTAACTCTTAAAGTAAAATTAAAAAAAACTCTGTTTACATACGTGACCAAGTACTTATGTTATTAATTTAAATAAAATCCTGTCTAACTAATTAGACAAGAATATTTCTAAAATATTATTAGTAAATCACATGTTTGTACAATAAGTCGTTTATGGATAAAAACAGGTTTGAAAATCATAGTTTTTGAGCCAATTAGCGCGTAAAGGGAAGTGAATGCTCTTTAGTTACTCAAAATTCAAAAATTCAAAAGTTTTTTATTTTACATAGGCTTACATGGGCACTTATAAAACTTCAGAAGCTAATGCAAGGTTCCAAATAGGTCGTTTCCTATGGAGAAGAACCGGCAAGAAACACCATGGTTACTCTTAAAATAATAATGTTATTACAATATTTCCATATTACAGTATTAATAGATATTATGTAAGAACAGTGTAGATTCTATATTTACTCAAAAGCACAATAAAAATAATCATTTTAAAAAAGTGAGTTAAAATATGAAGTAATCTAAGAATTCGCTAAGTCTACGGTGTTATTCCATTTACATTATAAAAAAAAAGGCTGTATAAAAAAAAAGGCAGAAAAAAAAATAGTTACAACACTGTATGTATATTTTTGTGTCTGATGCATAATAAATTCTATTCTTACCTTCAGCTAAATCAAAAACCATTTTAATATCACCTTCGCCACAAGAACACAAAACAAACGAACACAAAATAAAAATCTTACACAACATATTCACTAAAAAACACGACATTTTAACACGAGATTACAATCATATATCCGATAATCACAGACACCTAAATATGAATTGAAAAACTGGTTTTTGTACGCAGTGTTCGTTAGATCTACAACTGGTATGCTAATTAAATGGCTTTAGTTATGTATTGATCTGAGACTCATGACTTAGTAAGTCATGAATTCTGGTCGACAAGGTTTTTCCCCACGAGATGGTGTATACTTATTTTTACTTATTATTGTGATATCGAAAGGAGATCGCATGAGTTGCTTTTTTTATATAACCAACGAACTGGCTTGTAAAATATAATTCGAAGGATTATGCTGTTCTAGAATAGGTTTGAAAGTTAGTAGAAAAATAAGAATGTCTGTTGTTTTTTGAGTATTGAAGTGATTCTTGTAAGGAAAGCTAACTTATACTAAAATATAATAGTGCGCCGCCCGAAGTGTTTGATTTCCTAGAAGAATCCCTATACGAGCCTACCGACGAGCTGAGCTGCGTTACATTATCTAGATATAGGCACCGCGTGGCCACACATGAGATAGCACTATAACACTAAAATGAGGTTATTACGTAAACTTTTTCATAAATATGACTACAGAAATACACCTAAAACTTAACTATAGGAGTCTATTTGTCATACATACACTAAAACTATTACTTTAATTGCTGAAATTATTCTAAAGACATACAAATTGACTCGAGTTGACCTCAAAGTGACAGTGATAGGCCTTTGTTTGGCTCACTTATCAAAGTGAGCCAAGCAAAAAGCGGCACGCCGAATGAGACAGAGAATGTTATGTTTTGTCTCAATTTTCTTACATGTTTCGTATATATGCTTCTCTCTTTCGCACTTCCATAGAGTCGCATGGCTATATCTAGAGATATATAATCTAAGTAGTTATCTACCTTATAGTGCACCACGAACTACCTGGGTATCTTTTTTCTCTTTCTCTGTCAAATTCATCCAAAGATTGTTTGTAAAAAATCGCTTTTAGCGATAAGACTACCTATTGTAACACCCTATTAATTTGTTGACGGCGCGCACTGCTCCCGCGAGCCTCAAGGAGTTGTCAGCAACAGCAGGGGCCCAGCTGGGTCGAAGCCTACTGGGGCCAGGGTTAGCTCCGAAAGGTAGCTCAGCCCCGGTATGAAAGGCACGAAGGAATGGGGTGGGTTTTTAGTCAGTAAGAGTCTGACACTATCTCCCGCTCCGCCCAAGGGCGGCGGATAAAAAAACACCCTATCCTTACTTCCTTACTAATATTATAAAAGCGAAAGTGAGTTTGTTTGTTTGTTACGTCTTCACGCCTAAATGGCAAAACCGATTTTGATGAATTTTGGTACAGAGATAGTTGGGACCCTGGAGACGGACATAGGCAATTTTTTTTTTAAAGTGAGAAAATGGGGAGAAAGAGGTGGGCGAAGCCGCGGGTAAAAGCTAGTTAATTATAAGTTCCTGTAATTTTTATTTTTGGTGTACAATAATAGTACATTCCTTTAGTAGTGATGTTATAGCGTGTTCACAAAACGCGCCACAGCATCGCTACAAAAGATCGCCGTGGGCGAGGGTCCTAAGGCCGGATTCCGCGGGCCCCGAGCGGCGCCAAGAGCCCTCGAGTGGAGAGAAGCGCGGTGGCGCGCAGCTACTCCGAGTACGCCCATGTCATTTAAAAAACTCTCCAGGCATTTGAATGCCAGCCAGCCGGGCGCGGGGTAGTGCAGAGCAGCACGGCGGCGTCTGTAGCAGTCGCGCGCATGCTCTTGTAAGTAGCTTGAGGGCGCTCCGAGCACCGCATGCGAATTTATTCTTTTATTGGCCCTATGTCAAGGTAGTTAAGGTTTATATTACATTGTTGTCTTCAACTGCTCTCCGCTGTGCCTCTAGCGGTTTGCGGTGGGCCTAAGAGAGTGCTTGTACAGATACCCGCACGGATCTTGAGCGCTGGCTTCAAGTTGCGCAGAAGTCAAATATTCTGTCTCTTTAGTGGTACGAAGCGCGGGGGCGGGGAGTGTCAGCGATTGGCTCGCCGCGCCTTCGTGTCATAGACGTCACTCGTGATTCGTTCCCTGCGCTTGCTGCATATATCTAACAACGACGACGATTGGCTCGCCAATGTACGGAATGCGCAAAACGATCCACACTCTGACGCCAAGCGCTCAAGATTCGTGCCGGTATATGTACAACTAGCTTTTGCCCGCGGCTTCGCCCGCATACATAAAATATAGCCTATGTCACTCAGGAATAAAGCACCTTTCTAACGATGAAAAAATTATCACAATCGGACCAGTACTTCCAGAGATTACCCCCTACATACAAACTTACAAATACCTCTTTATAATATTAGTTTAAATGAAAAGAAAACAACCTTTGAAATTTAAGATTTTATTCAAACTCCAGACCCTTAAACATCTCAACAAACAACTAGCTTCTTCTACCCAATCTGTTCTTGTTCGCCCATCTGAACATTATTTCTGAACTGAAATGTGATCCAGAATACTTTGGTGTCATGGAAAACCGAGTGAGCTTGGAATATCCACTTCTCGGAGACACACATTCATCGTAATCTATTCTGCCGTTACCATCTGTGACTTTGCACTCCGAAGAAGATATAGCCGTAATAGAAATAGCTGCAGAATTTGTGTATAACTTCGAGCGGTTCAGTTCGCAATAATTTGACTTGAATTTGCCATAAATATCTACATGTTGGATCAGGTTTAGGAGACCACATCGTCGATATCTTTTCTCTAATGCGTAATTTCTTAGAAATTTGAATTTTGTTGCTGTACTGTTGTCGCGTAATTCACACATTTTGATTTTAAAAAATTGTTTGCACAAAAAATTTTACACCGTTGTTCTGCTGTCAAATGCTGTCAAATTGCAAACTACCATTTTTTTTTTGTACAAGTTTTTTGCCTTGGATACAAAATTCTTTAAGCCGTGTCGGCTTTAAGCCGTGTCGGCACAATTTTGTATCCAAGGCAATTTTGAATCCAAGGAATTTTGTATGGATACAGTTATTTGGAGGTAGGCGGAACAGAGAGTAAAAGCCCGCAAACCTCCGTTGAAAAGGGAGGATCCTTCGACCAGACAAGTGTTATAGTCTGGTGGGCGACTGCCCAATAGATGATTTCCGGCTGTCGTATATGTTCAAATCGCGCGGAGAACTTTGATTGCGTGATGCAGGATTTCGTACTTTCTTCGTAGTTCTTATGTGGCGCCATAGATGTCGCTACATCACTCCCCTCCGGAGATCGGAGATCGATGGTTCTTGATGCGCGCCAGGCCAGCGTAGGTTGGTTCCAGTGGGTCGGAACCGATGCCGCATAGTTCTCGGTGAGTCGGAACTGTCTGCGGTGATGCCCCAGTGAGTCGGGGTGTTGCTATCCCTGTGAGTCGGGATGATGCCCCAGTGAGTCGGGGTGATGATGTCCCAGTGAGTCGGGATGATGCCCCAGTGAGTCGGGGTGGTGCTGTCCCAGTGAGTCGGGATGATGCTGCAGGCTCCAGTGAGTCGGAGTAGTGCTGCTGGATCCAGTGAGTCGGAGCGGTGCTCTGCGACGTAGGACTTGACTGCTGGCGTCGACCAGGAGAGGTTCTTCATAGCTCTTCATGTGACTGGCCGAAGGTGCGGTGTGCCAAGCCAAGGTCGCTGATGAGGCTGAAGGTGATGACCAGGTATGACCAGGTAGGCATGCTGGTGGTCAGGATACCCTCTATAGCCGTGGGTGCTGGCTGTATGGCTCGCTGCTCGAAAGCTTGAGGAAGTGATGATGACGTCACGAAGTAGTAGCTGCACGAAGGCTGCGCTGACGTTCTTTGTCGAGGGTCACCAGTTTGGAGGAATGGGAGGAATGGGATCACGTCGGGGTCACCAGTTTGGAGGTAGGCGGAACAGAGAGTAAAATCCCGCAAACCTCCGTTGAAAAGGGAGGATCCTCCGACCAGACAGGTGTTATAGTCTGGTGGGCGACTGCCCAATAGATGATTTCGGGCTGTCGTATATGTTCAAATCGCGGAGAACTTTGATTGCGTGATGCAGGATTTCGTACTTTCTTCGTAGTTCTTATGTGGCGCCATAGATGTCGCTACAGTTACTTTATTCACAATAGAATACGGATGTAACATATTGTAATAGTTTTTTTTGTATTATATTTGTCAGCAAATATATTGCAACGTAGCTCGAAGAATCGCCCAATTTAAGTGGCAATGGGCAGGGCACATTGCACGCAGAACAGATTATTATCGATGGGGACGAAGGGTTTGGAATGGCGACCACGTACCAGAAGACGCAGCGTTGGAAGGTTTCCACAAGGTGGACCGATGACCTGGTGAGGGTCGCGGGAATCTGATGGATGCGTGACGCACAGGACCGGTCGTTGTGGCGACGCTTGGGGAAGACCTATGTCCAACAGTGGACGTCTTTCTGCTGAATTGGTGATGATATATTGAGTCAGCCATCTTAACAACTTTCAGTGAGGTAGTCTATACATCTATACATGTAATGAAATGACCTCCTTGGAAATGACATTTCATTTTTTTAATTTTTAAGCTGTGGATACGGGGTGACGTATCATTCAATGGCAGATGATGTTTAGATTATTTTGTGCATTTTATTGTTATAAAAACTTGTAGAGAGATAATTAAAGGGATATAATTGAGGAGGCGATATTAGTGAACTTTAAATGTCGTTTCTTTGTTTTCAGGTGAGATAAAAGTGTAATTTTAGTTAAACGATAATTGTTATACTGTAAAAGCATGTTGAATAAAACAAATCTTTGTTTTCAGAGAAACAATTTGTGGTTTATTTCGAAAATCCTCAATAATATACCTTATATACATATAAATGAAATTGGAGTGTCTGTTTGTAATATTGAAATAATTGCTTTTTACTACATGCATATGAATATATAACACGGTCCAATGGTCCATACACCAAAATATCATTTTTTAAAATTTTTGTCTGTCTGTCTGTTTGTCCGGGCTAATCTCTGAAATGACTGGACCGATTTTGACGGGACTTTTTTTGGCAGGTAGCTGATGTAATAAGGAGTAACATAGATTACTTTTATTTTAGAAAAAATAAATTCAAAATCCTGTAGTCGCGGGCACAGCTAGTTTTAAATAAAAATGAAAAAGAGTGTTTCTGCATCAGCGATGTGCAAGCTTTAATACATTGCTATGGATTTCTTAATTTGAAGGAGGGAAATTATCTAACGATTACTTCCGTTCTAGGATGAAGCGAGAGGGTGTGTCAGACAATTACTGATTAAAACTACCTATGTTCTCTACGGTTTGCTGACGATTCTTTGAGGAGTCCGTCAAGCCGTCCGCATACTGTTCCAACTGACAAAAATAGCGAAAGAGAAAATAGTACTTTTTAGGGTTCCGTAGCCAAATGGTAAAAAACGGAACCCTTATAGATTCGTCATGTCTGTCTGTCTGTCTGTCTGTCTGTCCGTCCGTATGTCACAGCCACTTTTTTCCGAAACTATAAGAGCTATGCTGTTGAAAGTTAGTGAGTAGATGTATTCTGTAAACCGCATTAAGATTTTCACACAAAAATAGAAAAAGAGCAATAAATTTTGGGGGTCCCCATACTTAGAACTGAAACAGAAATTTTTTTTTTTCGTCAAACCCATACGTGTGGGGTATCTATGGATAGGTCTTCAAAAATGATATTGAGGTTTCTAATATCATTTTTGTCTAACTTGAATAGTTTACGCGAGAGACACTTCCAAAGTGGTAAAATGTGTGTCCCCCCCCTGTAACTTCTAAAATAAGAGAATGATAAAACTAAAAAAAATGTATGATGTACATTACCATGCAAACTACTAAAGAAAATTGGTTTGAATGATATCTAGTAAATGGTTATTTTTTAATACTTACGTCATAAATCTAAAAAAATACAATATTATTAAAACATCGATCAAAGTTACAACGAACTACAAGAACTTTTATATTATATTACTTGCTGCTACGGAACCCTCCATGGGCGAGTCCGACTCGCACTTGGCCGGTTTTTTTTGATACAAGTGCAGAAAGCTTGTCATTGCGACCGAGGCGGAAAATCCGCACGAGCCGTAGGCGAGGGTGTTATGGCTTATAGTCCCTTGAACCATCTGGCCAAAATTATGTGGACGCACCTCTCGCACCCGCCTAGGCAAATCTTTGCATTTATTTGCAGCCAACTGCGCCCGAAAAGCGCACGGCTGACCTTTAAATCCGTTTTCGTTGCGAAATATTGATTGATTTACTTATATACAATGTTCACTTTAAAAAATATTTAACCACCAATTTTTATGTGTAAAAATTTTTCTAAAGATCCAAGCCGATTCGAAGGAGTCGGGAAAAGTTGCGAAAAGTTGCGAAATCGCTAAATATTTTTTTCAGACAAATGTATTAATAGCACGAAAAAATCAAATGTTGATAATGTTGTTCATGAATCTATAATAAACATATACTTTATTCAAACCTCACTGTTTTATAGCAATTTTCGGACGCTCGAGGGCTGCAGTGACAAATTTGAACGTGTTTCAAATGACTTTTTTCAATACACTCACTGAAATGAATAATCGGGGGTTGACCGGCGACTCGTGGGGGACGACGCGCGCCCATCCTGATACAATAAATGTAATAAAATTATAACGGGGGAGGGCACGCGCACATTTTTGCACTTGTGCGAGAAATAGCCTGTAAACGGTGGGGTAAGAGCGGGTTTTCCAGTGAGTGTATTGAAAAAGAATTAGCGAAACTGGTTCAGCTGTTCACACGTGATGTCGTGACTAAGGAAAATAGGGATTTTTTTTATATATTTGCATAAATTTATGGTAAAGTCATGAATCATTCGCTGACTAATCAACGCTCAGTCTAAACCTCTAAAAAAAAGAAAGAAACGAACTTCAATCCTGATTTCCGGCCACCCTAGGCTTCGGGCCTTGGTTGAGGCCATAGTCCGGAGCGTCCGGAGCGAGGAGGAGTGGCAGGCGGTCGCCGACTTCTGCAAAACAGTAATGCTCGCTAAGGACAAGGCCGACCGCATCAGGCAACGGCGCTCTCACTGTCGCCGGGATTCCGATCCCGATTTGCTGCCACCGTAGGCGCGGGCTTGCGGACAGTGAGCAATGGGTAGCTCGCTGTCCGGCCGTCCGGTAACTGTCCGGACCAAGCCCAAGTCGTCGACGGCGCGGGCTGTTCCCACGCTCCTCAAGGAGTTGTCAGCAACAGCAGGGGCCCAGCCGGGTCGAAGCCTACTGGGGCCAGGGTTATCCGAAAGGGCGCCTGAGCCCCGGTATAAAGGCTTGAAGGAACGGATGGGTTTTTTAAGAGTCTGACACTATCTCCCGCTCCGCCCAAAGGCGCGGAGATGTCATTGGATGATATCCCCACCTACAAAAAAAAAATATCGGACGGTCGAACAGCGAGCTACGCATTGCTCGCCGTCCGCAAGGCCGCGCCTGCTGTGGCCGGAAATCGGGATCGGAATCGGGTCGGCCTCCTCCTTCGCTAGCATTACTGTTTCGCAAAAGGAGGCGACCGCCTGCCACTCCTCCTCGCTCCGGACCATGGCCCGTACTAAGGCCCGGCGCGAGAGATCGCCAGCGCCGATCACGAGGACAAGGCGATGATTTAATAATAATAATATTCCACAACTATCACACAGCGCCGTCTAGTCCCAAGCTAAGCAGAGCTTGTGTTATGGGTACTAGACAACTGATAAATATACTTATATATTTATAAATACATACATATTATAGATAAATTACACCCAGACACAGAACAAATGATCGTGCTCATCACACAAACATTTGTCCTGGGTGGGAATCGTACCCACGACCTCCGGTATATCAGTCAGGGTCACTAACCACTGGACCAACAGACCTGATTTGATGGCGCCCTTAAAAACACTTCTAAACCCACATGGGATTTCCCATATCTCATATTAGGGAGAAATAAAAACGTCTCATCATTGTTATTAACTGGTGCCAAAAACCGGAATACAACATTGCTTCACCACACAGCTATTGATATTACAATATTCGGTAGGTATTGGGGTATCCCCGGTCGAATAAAGGCAGAGTTCCATTGCTGCGTACGTTATACACGTTGAGGTTAAACTAACTATACAGTTAGAATCGCCTATTGATCTTTTTTTTTTTTAATTGATATAAACTAGTGCTTGACTGCGATCCCACCTGATGGTAAGCAGTGATATAATCTCTGATGGTGAGGCGCACTAGTTTATTAACCTTTCGAATGTCTTAAGTTACTTAGTTAGTTCTTTTTTCGTTTTGTTCTCTTAGTTCGACATAAGGTAATTGTCTTTCTATTGTGTCTCTAATTACGACATTCAAAGAGGAGCCTATTCACTCTAACCTTGAAGACACCCAAATTATAATCGGACGGGAAGACCGCAGCAGGCAAATTGTTTCAGGCTTTCGACGTTCGCGGCATAAAAGACGAGGCGAAACGCTTAGTCCGGATCGTAGAGTTTTCAACAACGTATGGGTGAATACTCGTTGTACGTCGGGTTTTCCGATGGTAGAATTGAGATGGCGGAATCCAGTCATGCAATTCCTGCGCACAAAAAATGCATCTGGGTAGTGGCCCTGCCTGCTATGCCGGAGGATTCGATTCCCACTCAAGACAAATGTTCGTGTAATGAGCACGATAATTTTTTCTGTGCCTGGGAGTAATTTATCTCTAATATCTATGTATTTAGAAATAGTATGTTTATCATTTGTCTAGTACGCATAACACAAGCTCTGCTTAGCATGGAACTATACGACGTTGTGTGATAGTTGTGGAATTTTATTATTATATGAGTTATTATATCTCAGAACCCTAAGGTCCTGGATCTTTGAAAGGCGTACGAGGAGTCGAAACGAACTTGCAGAGGCCCCTTTGACGCTTTTAATGGAACATAGTATATTATAATATAACATAACATAATATAATATAATACAATATAATATAATATAATATAATATAATATAATATAATATAATATAATATAATATAATATAATATAATATAATATAATATAATATAATATAATATAATATAATATAATATAATATAATATAATATAATATAATATAATATAATATAATATAATATAATATAATATAATATAATATAATATAATATAATATAATATAATATAATATAATATAATATAATATAATATAATATAATAAAATATAATATGTTATAGCGTGTTATATTATATTATATGATATGATATGATATTAAATATAATATCATATCATATCATATCATACCATAATCATATCATATCATATAATATAATATAACACGCCCGTTCTCTAATACATAGAGCTACGTGCACTAAACGCGATAGTGACTGAAAAGTTAAAAAAGAATCGTTCGTCTTGATAATGGTACGGGCATGTGAAGAGGAGGGATTAAATGCGTATTACTAAAAGAGATGAATATACATGTGGATGGATGATGAGGGAGAGGGGGGCCAAAAAGAAAAAAATGATTGGATTGTGAGAGGAGTGACATGAAAGAAAAGGGAGTTAGCTCACAAGTAAATCATTTCCGAGACACCCAGTATTAGTATAGCTAGTGATGACACACACTATGTGCTATATGTGTGAACCGCCGCAATGGAATTGCGTCATAAAATAACAAATGTATCGCTTATCATATTAAACATAGTACGTAGTATTTATTAGTCTCGCCGCATCTCCGTTGCGGGCCGGTCGTGTTTATATTTTATTTATTAATTAGTTCGAGTGTAAAATGTTTCGTTATTTTTTGTCAGTATTTACCTTGAGTTTGTGTGTGTTCTGTGAATTGATTAATAAGCCGGAAGGTATGTTTCAACTTTTGTTTTTTGTTATGAGTAAAGTAAGCGAAAACTTAAAGACATTTTTACACCACTTGCTCGATAATGCTCTTCGTCATACTTTCGACAGGCCTGTTGGTCTAGTGGTTAGTGACGCTGACTGCTATGCCGGAGGTCGAGGGTTCATTTCCCACCCAGGACAAATGTTTGTGTGATGAGCACGATCATTTGTTCTGTGTCTGGGTATAATTTATCTATAATATGTATGTATTTAGAAATATATAAGTATGTTTATCAGTTGTCTAGTACCCATAACACAAGCTCTGCTTAGCTTGGGACTAGACGGCGCTGTGTGATAGTTGTGTGGAATATATCATTATATCATACAAACATTAAACCTATTAGCAAAATAATGTTATTTATCATTTATTTCAGTGGAACTCCACCCAAGAAAACCGGTAAAACAGTATCACATTGTATTATTCGGCGCCCTAAACACTATTTGTCTAATTACAAAAAAAACATGCCATAATAATAAAGCTTTATTACAAGATTTGTGGTGTCAATCTCTGTGGTTGCCTAGCAACGGGTCTTGTTTATGTCGATCATTAAATCTATATTTGAATATCACACAAAATATATTCATTTTTAATTATTTTTATAAGGAATAGTAACACACAAAATCAAAGCTAACTTTAAATAATAATATAAATATTAGTATCGAAATTGTTAAACTAGGGGTTTCGGCGGTCTAACTTTACTACCATAGAGATGTAGTTCAGAAACTAGTGATAAACTTCATTTTTTATACCCAAATTCAAATCTGCCTTTGGTCTTAAACCTAGTAAAAATCCAGGAACAACACGACATTTAGATCGCGTTTTGGATTAAGGCGGTAAGAGCTTGCCATTGGTTGAGTAAGTTGAGTTATACCTAAGGTCATGAGCACAAAATATAGGTACAGAAGTCAATCTCATGTATGTACTTCACTTCTTATACCTACGCTAGGCGATCGGGCTAGGGTCAGCGCGCTGCGCCGAACCGAACGAGTGCGACCGGGCGATTGAGCCGAGATTTCGGATCCGTGAGCGGTGTCTATGTGTGCGTTGCTCGAGCGCGCTTTGTATGTAGATTATCTTCTGTACCTGTCTATTTAGTGCCATGAGTCACAAACATCAATGTCTTTGAAGTTTTTACATTTTATATCTGATTTCCTTATGATTTGGTTAATTATGCGTGATTTCTGAGAAGTTCAGACGTGGTCATTGATTTTATAATTCGTCAGCTGGTCGGAGTTTGATTCATCCGTGTAATCTATTATACACCGCTAAATTTTAATCGTTTTAATCCCTTGGAGGGTCGATCCGGTACATGAAACACTATCGATTTGTAAAGATAAATTTAAAAAATAGAGTACCTTTTTTTCAAAACTCGTATTAATTTACGCATGTACGAAATTAATTTCTTTAAGAAAACGTCAGCTGAGCGAGTTTAATGACCTTTAGGTAATAGTCGGCGTTGCGTACAAACTACCTAGTGGGAGTGGATCGGTATGACCAACATGTTGTCACTCCCACACACGGTCAAATCTGTTTGATCAAACATGTAGCTTCATACCGATTGGACGACAGGTTTGACCGTGTATGGCTGGCATAAGGAAAACTTCGAAATGGAGAACATTTTTTTACAAGACTCCACGCAAACAAAGTCACGGCATAGCAGCTAGTTTAAAATAAATGGAATCAAGGTTGAGGTGTGATATTTAAAAGCCTTCTAACCTTCCTCAAGAATTGGGTTATCAAAAGTATGTAAATATATTTTTTCAAATCTGACAGTGGATTCAGAAACTAGCGCAGATAAACAAAACAAACTTTTGCCCGCGGCGTCACCCGTGTACAAAAAATATAGCTTTTGGCTGAACTGTGGTCTAGTGGTTAGTGACCCTGACTGCTATGCCGGAGGTCGTGGGTTCGATTCCCACCCAGAACAAATGTTTGTGTGATAAGCATAATCATTTGTTCTGTGTCTGGGTGTATTTTATCTATAATATGTATGTATTTAGAAATATATAAGTATGTTTATCAGTTGTCTAGTACCCATAACACAAGCTCTGCTTAGCTTGGGACTAGACGGCGTTGTGTGACAGTTGTTGAATATTATTATAGCCTTAATAAAAAAAAAATCTCGCGACATATAACAAACTTACGGCGTTTGCAATTTTCGGTGACATTAACAAAAAATAAGAAAGGATTTTTTTTTAATTCACCCCTAAGGAGATAAAACAGGGTCCAAAGATTTAATAATATATTATTAATCATCATCATCATCATTTCAGCCGATATACGTCCACTGTTAGACATAGGCCTCCCCCAAGCGTCGCCACAACGTACATCGTGCATCTCGCATCCATCGGTTTCCCGCAACTTTCAGCTGCGTCTTCCGGTACGCAGTCGCCACTCCAGAACCTTTCGGCCCCAACGGCCGAAATATAAGTTTGGCAATTCTTCGTGCTATGTCGGCAACCTTAGTTCTCCTGCGGATATCTTAATTTTTATTCGATCACGCGAATAAACCCCGAGCATAGCCCTTTCCATTGCTCTTTGGGTGACTTTAAGCCTTCTGATGAGGCCCATTGTGAGCGACCACGTTTCGGAGTTACAGTTGCCATCACGGATCTTGAACGCTCGGCGTCAGAGTGGAGATCGCTTTGCGCATTCCATACATTGGCGAGCCAATCGTCTTCGTTGTTAGATACATGCAGCAACGCAGTGAACGAATGAGGAGTGACGTCTATGACGCGGCCAGCCAATCACTGTCACTCCCCGCCCCCGCGTCGCACTTCGCACCACTAAAGAGACCGAATATTTGACTTTTGCGCAAGTGTTCAAGATCTGTGATGGTAACTGTAATATTATTAATAATAAATAAAAATATTTTACAACTATCACACAACGCCGTCTAGTCCCAAGCTAAGCAGAGCTTGTGTTATGAGTAGTAGACAACTGATAAATATACGTATATATTACTAAATACATACATATATACATAGATAAATTATACCCAGACACAGAACAAAATGATCATGCTCATGACACAAACATTTGTCCTGGATGGGAATAGAATCCACGACCTACGGCATAGGAGTCAGGGCGACTAACCACTAGACCAACAGGCCAGTCGAATTTTATGGAAAATGAATGATATATTTATTTGCGAGAAACAAACCTCTTATGACGCCAGCGATGCCGGTAACAGAAGCTTGTATAGATATTTACAAAGTATTATAATATTACTATGTTAATGATCAATTAATTATCTGCTTTATTCAATTCAATTCAATTCTTTATTGCTATATCACATGTGTTACATAAGATGACAAAATAGTTATATAAGTGCACATGGACCCTGTCGGGCACAGCAATGTCATACATGAAGTAGGTAGAAATACAATTATTTGGGAACAAAGTTAAAACATAGAGAAAAACAAAAAAAAAAATTAAAAATAAATAGGATATACAAATAAAATAAAAAGTACAATAATAAGTAATAAGATAAAAATAAAAATAATAATAAAATGTCAAAAAAAGAAAAAAGAAAAAGAAAAACACATAATTATAGTGCATATAATGTATACGTGTCCACCATATATCATTTGCACTACGTTTCATTACAATACGATACTTAATTATTTATTTACGTAAAAGATTACTATAGTATATTTATTTAAAATTAGCTTTTGCCCGCGGTTTCGCTCGCTTACATGAAATATAGCCTTTGTCACTCTGGCATAAAGCAGCTTTCTATCCACAGAACAGAAGAATGTAGAATGATTCCTGTGTTCTGTGTTTCTATCAGTGAAAAATACCTACAAAAAAAAAAACTTTACCTCTTTATTACAGTAGGCACAACGGATCTTGAGCGGTTGCGCAGAAGTCAAATATTCGGTCTCTTTAGTGGTGCGAAGTTGAGACGCGGGGGCGGGAAGTGTCAGTGATTGCCTCGCCGCGCCATCGCATCATAGACGACACTCCTCATCTACTGGGGCCAGGGTTATCCGAAAGGGGCTCGAGCCCCGGTATGAAGGCTTCAAGGAACGGGGTGGGTTAGTCAGTAAGAGTCTGAAACTATCTCCCGCTCCGCCCAAGAAAAAAAAAAAAAAAACGTCACTCCTCATTCGTTGCCAACATTGCTGCATGTATCTAACAACGAAGACGATTGGTTCGCCAATGTATGGAATGCGCAAAGCGATCCCCACTCTGACGCCGAGCGCACAAAATCCGTTGTGCCTACTGTATATTAGTGTAGATAACTAGGTTTTGCCCGCGGCTTCGCCCGCGTAGGTACATAAAATATAGCCTATGTCACTCTGGAATAAAGCGGCTTTGTATCGGTAATTTTTTTCTTGCAATCGGACCAGTACTTTCAGTCCCCCCTAGCCAGGTTACGACCGTATCCTTTCGATTCTCTTGCGTCGAACGCCTCGAGTTAGCCACACCATAGGTTTCTTTGTTCTGACGTCATCATTGAGATGATGCTCAGTCACGTGGTCAAAAAGACAGAGATCCTATAAACAAAAAAACATAAAAACAAACTTTACCTTTTTTTAATAAAGTGGGTCAAAATAAAAGGTAATCTATGAATCCGCGAAGTCTAAAGTGTTCTCATTTTCACACTAAAAGGCAGCTCTTTGAGAAAACTCATATTTAGTACGGCTTCTTAGATAAATACAAGATTGTGCATCTACGTATGGCTTCCTTGGTAGCTCATTAACATGCTATATATAAACGTCTGGTATGTGCTCAATCTTTGTTTTAATTTAATTACAAACTTATATTTTTTCTTTGTATGACATTTTAGAACCAAAAATTCGAAGACGTGTGACATTCACCAACACGCACTGGGCCTGCGTGGTGGATTACGGCCCATTCTCTCTCCTAGACAGAAGGCCGAGTTCCAGGAATATTAAAAAAGCTGATTATGCTTTTATGCACCTCGTCTTACTCTGTCGGATACCAGCATGATGCTCTAATTTGTTACAGGTTCCCGTTGCACCTGGAAAGAAGCAAGTGGAGTTTGCGTCAGTATATTCCAATGTGAGAGTTCACAATTATTCTTGAAGACGAACGAACATCCACCGGTAAGTACAATCATTTCCTAAGCTCAAAGAAGTGTTGGTTGATGGAACCGATAGAAATCAAGGCCTCAAATCTGCTATTACAACAGTGTCAGAATGGTCTATCACTGACTTCATCATTGTTGATTTTGACAAGTTTAGTGAGTTTCCAACGGTCCACCTCTGACACTCCATTGAAAGAAATGGCAGAGAATGGTAATCTCGTACATAATGACAAATGAATGTCTGACGTACTTTGCGGTAATTTGCTAAAATTTTGACAGTTCCTTTGATCAGCGTCCTACCATTAGCACGTCGTTGTGCAGTCATAGCTTTTAATTTTTAATTTGACTGGCCTGTTGGTCTAGTGGTTAGTGGCCCTGACTGATATGCCGAAGGTCGTGGGTTTGATTCCCACCCAAGACAAATGTTTGTGTGATGAGCATGATCATTTGTTCTGTGTCTGAGTGTAATTTATCTATAATATGTATGTATTAAAAAAGTGTTTTGTTACGAGACAGCTCGATATTGTCATTCTACCACAATTCTACTACAAGACCAATGAGCGACCATTATGAATTTAGCAGACTACGAACTTGTTGCAAAATGACAATGGGATCGTGTTGGAATGACGAATTTATAAAAAAAACAGGATTGGGCCCCTGGAGCAGTGACTCTGGTACTCCAGAAGACGCTGTACCAAAATTTTGCTTAGAGATTTTTTTATGATGCGTCACTATCATCATTATCATTTGAGCCGAATGGACGTCCACTGTTGGACATAAGCTTTATTCATGTATCGCCAGTCCTGTACGTCTCGCATCTAGCCGGGTCCGAACGCTCATCTCCTTTTAAAGGAGAATTCACACCGACTGATCGGTAAGCGTCAGGACCCCTGGACCACTAGCAATATTTGATGTTTGGAGAATACCAACATTTTTTTTTTCCTTATTATTAAGAATAAATTTCTTAATAATTGATTACAATCTAGCCTAAAAGACTAATAAGTAATTTAACTCTAACTTATTTTTATACCAACATTTACTACCTTTTTGCTACTATTTGATACCTACCTTCAAATATTTGGTCCCTCTATTGATAGCGAGAAAACTCCTGAAGAAAGCGGCCAGACATTCTGACGTCAGGATGTCTGGACCATTTTTATTTCATAGTTCTTGTCTAGAACTCATGTATCTTTTTATAAATATTTACTACCTTTTTAGTACCTCAACATATATTTTTGTCAATTTTCTAGAAAAAAGTTAGGTGTGAAATATTTTTTTACAAAATAGATATTTATTTTGCCACATTTTGCATAAGATATCTGATATTTCGAAAATATCAAACCCCCCAAACCTCAAACCTTTATGCTACTATTTGGTCCCTAACGTCAAAAACTTAGTACCTCTATTAACAGCGAGAAAACACATAAAGAAAGGGTCATCAGGTTGTCTGTCAGCTAGTGTTATAACATGAACATATTGTGTTACAGATATGCACATTCAAAGACAAGGAACCAGTCATCTGCTGTACGGATTGCACCATAGTCGAGGACGTCAGGTAAGTCCAAAACACTCATCATCTCCCTATGTACTCGGCCACACTAGCAGCGCGGTGCGGGGAGCGGTGAGGGATCAGGTACAAGGTTCCCGCTCGCCACCCGCGCACTTACTGTGGCCACTTATATGAACAAGCTATGGCGGGAGTTGACCGCGCGCGTCCCGCTTCGAGCAACCGTCACCGCTTCCCGCGCCCGCGTTTCCATTATGGACACCCATATGAAGTTGTTATGTTTGAGAATGCAGCGCCGCGCCCGCTATCTATTCTGCCCGAACACTAATGTCTTGATCACACGTACCGAGTAAAAAGGCGAGACAGTAAAATGTTGCTCAGCCGAGACAGTGATGTAAGCGGATTGTAGAGATAAGCGCTCGGCCGAGCACTCGGCGGTGTGTTTACACGTACCGAGTACTCGGCCGAGAGCACTGTCTCACCCGTTTACTCGGTACGTGTGATCAAGGCATAAGGGCGTTTTTACACGCTAAGAAATTTCACCATGTCTTCGGCAGATAGGACATCATGTACACGATAAGAATTTTGTTGGATGTAGGCATGAAAAATTATCGTGGCACCCCCTCATCTGCTCCGCCCCCCTACCACACCATAGCAACTTCACGCATCATGTCTAGCACAGACTTTTTCATCATCATCATCATCATCATTTCAGCCGAAAAACGTCCACTGTTGGACATAGGCCTCCCCCAAGTGTCGACATAATGACCGGTCCTGTGCGTCTCGCATCCATCAGATTCGCGCGACCCTCACCAAATCATCGGTCCACCTTATCGGAGGCCTTCCAATGCTGTGTCTTCCGGTACGTGGTTGCCATTCCAGAACCTTTCGTCCCCACCATTTTTTTCTTGGTCAGAGCGCCAAAGAAGGATGGTTGGGTGATGGCAATGGTCTGAGAAAAAGACGGATGAAAAAAGATTGCATGTAGCGGAGATGAGAATGTTGAGATGGATGAGTGGCGTGACGAGAATGGATAAAGTGAGAAATGAGTATATTAGAGGAAATTTGAAAGTGGCGCCAGTGACTGACAAGCTGAAAGGTAATCGGTTGTTTTAGTATGGTCATGGCGAGAGGAAGGATAAGGCGCATATTACTAAAAGAGTTCTGAGTATACATGTGGATGGATGGAGAGGGAGAGGAAGGCCGAAGAAAAGATGGATGCATTGTGTGAGAAGTGATATGAAAGAAAAGGAAGTTAGTGATAGTCTGACGGGTGACAGGACAGAATGGAAGAAAAAAACGTGTTGCGACGACCCCAAGTAATATGGGATAAGGGCAGGAAGAAGAAGAAGAAGAAGAAGAATGGTCTGATGAAAGTCGCGGGAATGTGACGGATGCGAGACTCACACTCGCTGTGGCGACACTTGGGAAGGTTTATGTCCAATAGTGGATGTCTTTTGGCGTTTGGTAGATTTGATGGTGACGCTAATACATTTATGTGTATATTTTCAGGAATATCGTCTTCAACCCGAAAACAGAACTGCTCTCTTTGACAGGACAAAAAGCTAATGACAGTAAGTACGAGTTTGATGTTAAAACTGGAAGTTCATTGCGACTTTTTCCCGGCCGACTCCAGGGATTAAAAGTATTCTATATACAAACAAAGTTAATAATAAAAAAAAAGTTAATCATTCGCTTCATCAGATTTGTTTTGTCTAAACGGAATACGCTAGACAATTGACATCATTCATTATCCGTCAGAAATGTTAATAAAAATAAAGTGGTTCTACTAAAATTATAAAAAATATTATTATTGACTGGCCTGTTGGTCTAGTGGTTAGTGACCCTGACTGCTATGCCGGAGGTCGTGGGTTCGATTCCCACCCAGGACAAATGTTCGTGTGATGAGCATAATCATTTGTTCTGTGTCTGGGTGTAATTTATCTATAATATTTATGTATTTAGAAATATATAAGTATGTTTATCAGTTGTCTAGCACCCATAACACAAGCTCTGCTTAGCTTGGGACTGACGGCGTTGTGTGCAGGGACCGTACAACCCCAGTTAAGAGTTAAGTCTTTGGAAGGGTAACCCGTTTATGAGGTTACTTTTATCATGATGTAACCCCGTGAATGGGTTTTAAGCTCGAACCCATTAAAAGGGTTACCTTTATCATGATGTAACCCCGTGAATGGGTTTTAAGCTCAAACCCATTAAAAAGGTTACCTTTATCATGATGTAACCCCGTGAATGGGTTTTATGCTCGAACCCATTAAAAGGGTTACCTTTATCATGATGTAACCCCGTGAATGGGTTTTAAGCTCGAACCCATTAAAAGGGTTACCTATTCAATATGGGTAACCCATTGAATGGGTTCTATACTTGAAACCCAGTGTTAGGGTTACCCTTATCGAGATAACCCTTATAGATAAGGGTTTTCTTCGGGTTACCGTATTATTATGGTTATTCAATAAATTTATGCTTAGTAGGTGCGAGTTTCACTAGACATTGAAGAAACTTGTAGACGAAGCACGTGTTTTTATAATATTTAGATTTTAGACTCATATTAAGGTGTGTGTCCTGAACTTCCGTATTTACGATAATTGTTATCTCGTGTGACCCGTGTTAGCCGTGTTATCGTAGTCAATTGAATGAGCAATGAGTAAGTAAAAATTTTGTGTCTTTTATTGGAACGATGTTCCTTATCACGCGTTGTGAAAGGGGGCTAGACGGAAAAAATTCTCACGAAAAATTGTACCGACATTTTTACTGTCAAAATATAAATCCAAGATGGCGGCTGCAAGAAATTATCAACTTTTTCGTCATGGGTGTCGTTTTCATGGTTTTCGAGGGTGTTGAAACCGATGGTACTGTCAAAATATAAATCCAAGATGGCGGCTGCAAGAAATTATCAAATTTTTCGTCATGGGTGTCGTTTTCATGGTTTTCGAGGGTGTTGAAACCGATGGTACTGTCAAAATATAAATCCAAGATGGCGGCTGCAAGAAATTATCAAATTTTTCGTCATGGGTGTCGTTTTCATGATTTTCGAGGGTGTTGAAACCGATAGTACTGTCAAAATGTAAATCCAAGATGGCGGCTGCAAGAAATTATTAACTTTTCCGTCATGGGTGTCGTTTTCATGGTTTTCGAGGGTGTTGAAACCGATAGTACTGTCAAAATGTAAATCCAAGATGGCGGCTGCAAGAAATTATCAACTTTTTCCTAGTTTACTACGGAACCCTAAAAAAGAGACAGTAAAGTACTAGGTACCTAACATTTCTTTTCGTAGGTACAGTAAAAAAGATATAATACTCGTATGTAGTAGGTCCTACGTGGCAAATAAATTGAAACAAAATGGCCGTCGTTGCTATGGTTACGCGCAGCCTCCCGCTGTGTTACTGACCCGAAAAAATCTGTTACTGCGCATAGAAGGACGATTGCCATTTTGCTTCAACTTAAGTAGGTACCTAGCTACAACTTAGGAGTCTTTAAGTCGAGAGTGAATAGGTTTCTTCTAGGCAAGCGTGTTCCATCGTCGACCACATCATCGCTTACCATCAAGTGAGATGGTGGTCAAACGCAAGCCTATCATTAATTAAAAAAAGTACCTATATTGCATGTTTCCTATTCGTTCATCGTTCGCGAACTACACAAGACCACAGGATAGATAGGTACCTAGAGCAGAAGACAATTTCATGTACCTACTCGTAGGTAAGTACCTATGTACAGTTGCCATCACGGATCTCGAGTGGTTGCGCAGGAGTCAAATATTCGGTCTCTTTAGTGGTGCGAAGTGAGACGCGGGGGCGGGGAGTGTCAGTAATTGGCTCACCGCGCCATCGCGTCATAGACGTCACTCCTTATTCGTTCCTTGCGTTTATGCATGTTTCTAACAACAAAGACGATTGACTCGCCAATGTATGAAATGCGCAAAGCGATCCCCACTCTGACGCCGAGCGCTCAAAATCCGTTTTGGCAACTGTACTTCACTTTATATACCTCAGCAATTGTGCTAGGATCGGCGGCGCTCGGTCCGAGCGCGCTCGGGGGCGGCGTATAAATACCTAATATAAATTGTAAAAATATTACATGGCCATAAAGTCATGTACCTACTTGTCTACCTAACTGTTCTGCGTTAAGTACGTAAAAACAATCTATCAAAGTACAACCAAATACCTACACGTCTAACTGGTAGGTTAAAAAGCGATAATTCAGCAATTAATACTGAATTTAAAAAATCGTCCACTAAACAATTAACTTTATTTATGCTTCATTATTTTAGAAAAATAATCGAATTTTGAGTTCGTAGCTCAACTACATTTTACCTAAGAATAACGTTTCTTATTGATGTCTACCATATAGGTATTGTTAGATTGATAAATTAGGTACATAACACAAGTACCTACCTATTGTATGGTACAGGTAGGTTTTACGGTGAGGACATGACTCATTATCACATAACAAATAATTAAGTAAATTGTCAGAATAACTAAATATTAGAATATAACCATACCTTTAAGATGTTTCCACATTTGGTACATTTACTTGTATTATTTGAGGCATCATATAAATAATAGCGATGTACAGCGTCTCGTATCGTTTTCGGCATTTTTCCGGTTTTAATTGTTCAAAATTCACAAATGCAAAATAAAATCCTAAAAGACGTCCAGCTTCAAAAACAAGTACATCGTACTGTGCGTAGTGTGCGTTTCACTTTTAAGAAGTTTCTACGGATACGGAAAAACAGTGTTGCTATATTTTGAGCAATGAAATTACTTAAAATGAGATTTACTGATATTTCGTTACTGTTAACAGTTCTCTTATAAGGTTTTTTTTTTAACTGTAATAACTATTTTTTGAATAAAATATAGGATGCTGGGCTCCATTTCGATTGCCCTGCAATTCCTTCAAATACCGAAGACGCCACGCCACAAAATCGTACCTCCCCATTTAACATCTCCCTTTTAAACCTGTTTTTTTTTTAAATAAAATCCCATGTCTTATCAAAATAGTTAACAAACAAATTTACATTCACTAATAAATTCGCACTTTCTTATTAATTCTTATTGGAATCTTATTAGTTACTTATCCTATTTTGAACCTTCTGAATAATAAAACGATTTAACAAATGTTTAATTTAATTTGTTTTCACCTATTGTGCCCTACTAAAATAGGTAACAATATTACACGTTCTTAGGAAGCTTTGCCCCTGTACGGTTTATTTACTCGTGTGTCTATATTACATGCAATAATGGATAATAAATCTCGTTCTCAGTAGGTACAAACGTAACCACAAAGGCGCCCGCCCCGCCGCTGACGTTTAACGTGTGCTATGCCATTTTGCAACGTATGTCTACCATCGACAGATCATAATTATATTGCTCCAAGTTGAAATGTTACGTTGTTATCGTTTTCAAAAGAGTTCAGTGTAAGAAACCCTTTTGAACGACTTAATTTAAGCCGTTCAAAAGTGTAACCCATATCGTATGGGTTTTTGTTAACCGGTTCAGGAAAACCCTATTGAATAAAGGTTACCTTTATCGTATGGGTTTTAGATTAACTGCTTAGAAAAAACCCTATCGAATAAAGGTTACCTTTATCGTATGGGTTTTAGATTAACTGCTTAGAAAAACCCTATCGAATAAAGGTTACCTTTATCGTATGGGTTTTAGATTAACTGCTTAGAAAAACCCTATCGAAAACCCTTTCTATAAAAAACCAAAATGATCCTTTGAACCCTTTAAAAGGGTTACCTATATGATAAGGGTTTTTTATTAACTGCTTAGAAAAACCCTATCAAAACCCCTTTAATGGGTAACCAGAACGGTCCCTGGTTGTGTGGTAGTTGTGGAATATTATTATATCAAATTCCTAAGTCGTTCGACTTTTTAGATAGACTCTACATGAGCTTATTTAAGTTTATTTTTTTATTTTGGCATTAAATTTTGAAATTGTCGAAACAAACAATACCGGTTGTAAGGCACAACCCTTTTTTTATTATTGATAGGCTCGCGTTTGACCACAATCTCACCTGATGGTAAGCGATGATGTGGTCGACGGTGGAGCACGCCTGCCTAAAAGTAACCTATTCACTCTTGACTTAAAGACCCCTAAGTTGTAGCTATCAGGAAATACAGACTCCGGCAGGGAATTCCACTCCTTGGCTGTACGCACAAACTTTAAGGGCTTGCTCAGTAGACGAACCTGAAACTAAACTTACAAGCTCTACAAGTCTAGACTCCATATGAAATGTATGGAGACCGACGCGCCTAGATCGGCGTGTGTGGCACACGTGTGCGCAGTGTGCCTAGTTCTAGTTTCTAGTGTTAGCTTCGGACGCTGAAACTACGCATACGCGTCCGGGCACAGCAGGCCGAATGCCTTGATTACACGTATCGAATGAACGGGCTAGACGGTGTTCTCGACCGAGTACTCGGTACGTGTAAACACAGCGCCGAGTGCTCGGCCGAGTGCTTATCTCTACAACTGGCTTACATCACTGTCTCGGCCGAGCAACATTTCACTGTCTCGCCCTTTTACTCGGTACGTGTTATCAAAACATGACTCCTAGAATGCTGCGTTCCATAGCTCTCTTATCATGCTATAACTAGCTTTTAACCGCGGCTTCGCCCGCATACATAAAATATGTAGATGAATCTTTTTTTTCCCATTCCAGAATGTGTAAATTTCGTCGACAAATTGGACTATGACTGCAAATTAAACACAAGAGCGAACTACACGAGGTTTTTCGACTCAAACTCCAACTGCTATGAAATTGGAGTCAACACAGAAACCTTGCCTGTTCTGATGCCTGCCCCAAGAGAGTCATACTTGGTGAGTAATCCTTCTCCTCCTTCCGTCATACTCCTCAATGCTGAGGGTCGTGACCTGCCTGCTTCATCACTTTGATACGAACGATATTCCTTCATTTGTTTTTGTCTCTGGCGGTGTGAAGGGCATTGTATGGCGTTGAGAGAACGATGCTAATCTGGTCAGACCAACGCCAATAAATCGCCACTGCTGAACCTTTGGTCAATATCGGCCACCTGTTCTGCGAGCAATATGCCCTGGTCAGTGCCACTTCAGTTTGACGACCTTAGTTCTCCTGCGGATATCTTCATTTCTGATGTGATCACGCAAGGAAACTCCGAGTATAGCACTTTCCATTGCCCTTTGGGTGATTTTAACCCGCAAAGCCACACTAGTTCATAATGCAAAAAATTCTTCTTCCAGGCTTTGTTGGGATATGGGAATGATATTAATACTGCGCAGTGGCTGTGTGCTGGTACAATCATCAGCGAAAAATATATCCTAACAGCGGCGCATTGCTTGTCGAAAGAAAATGTGTAAGTACCTACTACCTAGTTTGCACGCAACGCTGACTACTACGTACAGGTCATTGAACTCGCTCAGCTGATGTTTTCTTAAAGAAATTAATATCGTACGTGCGAAAGAAATTAATACGAGTTTAAAAAAAAATGGTACTTTATTTTTTTAATTTTATCGTTACCAATCGATAGTGTTTCATGTACCGGATCGATCCTCCACGGGATTAAAACAATCAAAATTTAGCGGTGTATATTGAACTAAAACAATATATTTTTGTGTTCTTGGTAATTCGAAAGAAAAAAATCATTGCTACGTAACAAAACGACGCGTTAATTCGAACTCATTGTTGTTAAGCACTCGACAATTCAAAGTTACCGAGAGAAAGAGAGAGAAAGATTGCAGAGCTTGCAGAGGTGTGTAAGTTAATTTTTAGACAAGTACACGAGCCTGTGTTTCCATTTTTCAGAGGTCCTGTAAAATATGTAGCTGTAGGCATACAGAAACGAACAGATCCTCCCAAATTGTGGCAGAAATACATCGTAAAGAGGACCACAGCTCATCCAGAATACCACCCACCTTCTATATACAATGATATCGCCCTACTGGAGACTGAGAACACGTGAGTTCTAAAGTTTTACAATAATAATAGATATTATGTAAGAACAATGTAGACCAGTCTCCGCAGGAGAACCAAGGTTGCCGATATAGCACGAAGAATCGCCAAACTTAATTGGCAATGGGTAGGGCACTTTGCTCGTAGGACAGATGGCCGTTGGGGCCGAAAAGTTCTGGAGTGGCGACCGCGCACCGGAAAACGCAGCGTGGAAGGCCTCCTACAAGATGGTCCGGTGACCTGGTGAAGGTTGCGGGAATCCGATGGATACGGGACGCACAGAATCATGCATTGTGGCGACGCTTGGGGGAGGCCTTTGTCCGACAGTGGACATCTGTTGGCTGAGATGATGAGTGTAGACCAGTCAATATTGCATGACTTGATTCCACCATCTCCTTTCTAGAATCGAACAACCCGTCGAATGGCGAGTATCCACCCTTACATTGTTGAAATCTCTACGGTCCGGACCAAGCATTTCGCTTCGTCGTTTATGCCGCGTACATCGCAGGACTGGAACATTTTGCCTGCTGCGGTCTTCCCGTCCAATCATAATTAGCTTCAAGGGTAGAGTAAATAGGCTATAATAAACTAGTGCGCCTGATGAAGCGAAATATAGCCTTAAGAGAAGCAGCGAAGAAACACAAAATACTAAGATCTCTCCTATGTATTTTCCAGGATAACCTTCAGCAGAGCTGTCCTACCAGCCTGCCTGCATTCAGATCCAAATTCGACTGAAGTGTTTGCAGAAGCAAATATACTTGTCTGGGATAAGAATGGCAACGACCAGGGGAGTTTGAAACAGGTAAGAATACTGTCACGATTCTATAGTCATCATCATTTCGGCCGAAAGACTACCACTGCTGGATTGTGTTCATCGGAATTCTACGACCTTGACCAGGTTATCGATTCACGTTATGCGTGGCCATCCAACCCTGTGTCTTTTCCTTTTCGGCCTACTTTTTTTTATGGTGGGAAAAAATCATCCAATGACATCCCCCGCTCTTGGGCGGAGCGGGAGATAGTGTCAGACTCTTACTGATTAAAAACCCCACCCCGTTCCTTCGTGCTTTCATATCGGGGCTCGAGCTCCCTTTCGGATAACCCTGGCCCCAGTGGGCTTCGACCCGGCTGGGCCCCTGCTGTTGCTGACAACTCCTTAAGGCGCGCGGGAACAGTGCGCGCCGTCGACGACTTGGGCTTGGTCCGGACAGTTACCGGACAGCCGGACAGCGAGCTACCCATTGCTCACTGTCCGCAAGCCCGCGCCTACGGTGGCCGGAAATCGAGATCAAAATCCCGGCGGCGGCGGCGAGGACGCCGTTGCCTGAAGCGTTCGGCCTCCTCCTTTGCGAGCATTACTGCTTCGCAGAAGTCGGCGACCGCCTGCTACTCCTCCTCGCTCCGGACCATGGCCTCAACCAAGGCCCGGCGCGAGAGGTCTCCGCCGCCGATCGCCCCAACGAGGGCACGGCGATGCTCCGCCCAAGCAGGGCACAGCTCGACTGTGTGATCCAACGTGTCCTCCGGGCATTCCGCACAGTGGCGACACCCGGGCGTTACTTCCGCACCCGGGCGTCACTCGACCTTTTCTGCCTCATTGCCACATAGACATTTGTTCTGCGAGCAAAATGCTATGCCCACTGCTACTTAAGTTTGGCAATTTTTCGGGCCATGCCGGTAACCTTAGTTCTGCGGATATCTTCATTCCTCATTCGATCACAAAAGGAACCTCTGAGGATAAGCTAGGCCTTTTGAATGACTCTATACTTTTGTTTGCTATATTCAAATTTTATTGACACTAAATAAACATTCAAACTGCCAGGCCCTATTAACGTGAACTTGAAGTTCTTTGTCGAGGGTCACCAGTTTGAAGGTATGCGGAACAGGGAGTAAAGTCCCGCATACCTCCGTTGAAAAGGAGGGATCCGCCGACCAGACGGGTGTTATGTCTGGTGGGCTACTGCTCGATAGATGATTTTCGGGCACGCGGAGAACTTTGATTGCGTGATTTAATCTTATTAATTTTCATTTTTTGTACATCAATATCTAAACGTGTCATGTATTGCTAGCAGCTCAAGACAAATTGTGAACTAGGTGTAACGTTTAGGTCACCAAGATACAGGCTATGCCTAGTTTGGGGACCGTTGCTAAATTTTAAGGCCATTGTTAATATCCTTCTTTGTCAACTTGATGTTAAAGTAAACTGTGTTCGATAAATAAATAAATTATAATTATTATTCAGGAATAGTTCTTATGTGACGTCGCTACAAAAAATAGATGTTGCTACAAAAATTTCACGTTCTTAGGTCCTGTAATTTCGGCTGTACGTTGATATGTCATTCAGTTTCTTTTTTTTATAAAATATTTTTATTATTCTTTCAAGGTCACTCTCCAGCAATTCGACGAAATCCAATGTTCCATTTTCTACCCGCCTCATGAGAAATTGGCGAATGGCTACAGTGCCAGCTCACAAATATGCTACGGAGACACTAAGGGACCTGTGGACTCCTGTAAGGTAAGAAGTTTCTTACTATCCTGTTCTGTCTGGTCACCTTCCTCTCATTTCATCTTTGGCGAGCCAGGGTTCTTTCCAGTTCTTGAGTTTTACTATCATGACGTGTTAAAATGTCAAGTATAGCATAGCCGGCCATGTTCAATCATTAAGGTATGATTCCGAACCACGCTGCACGCTGCAGTGCTGCTGCGACACTGCTGGTCCCCAATACAATTTCTATAAGCTTATATGAGATTACATTCCGAGCTAGGCAGCAATGTCGCGGCAGCAATGTAGCGGCAGCACTGCTGCGCGTCAGTGCCACCCTACCGCCGCGACAGGCCAGTAGTAACGCGTAACGCGCCTTCCGCCGCAGCAAGAGTAGCTACGGAATCAGCGCGGCAGGCAGCACTGCTGGGCATCACCTTAGTGGCAGCACTGCGGCAACAGCACTGCTGCTTGTTGCCGAGTTCGGAATCATACCTTTAAGCTCTACATGTGATCTCCGGCTACTCATAGCCTAGTAACTTCCAGTTACGCAACCACTACACAACGCATAAAAATTCGAAGACATGTGACATTCACCAACCCGCACTGGGCCCGCGTGGTGGTATACGGCCCATTCCCTCTTCTAGAGAGGAGTGCTGAGTCCCAGCAGTGGGAACACTAAAAAGGCTCATATTGATAGGGCAGCACCATCAGACGAAATAGATACAGAAGACAATCATATGTATGTAATTCACTTTTTATACTTACGCTCGATGGACGCACACTAATGGGCTTTTGAGCCGGAATTGTTCGACGAGGCGCTCCGAGAAAGCGTGTCCGTGAGCGGTGTCTATGTGTGCGTTGCTCGAGCGCGCTTTGTAAGTAGATTGACTTCTGTACCTATATATTTTGTTACCACCTTGAGTACTGCTTTACTGTGTAGAAACAGACTCCCTGGACTTCTGAGTCTAGCTTCTTACTGATCATCACCTTGTTCTTCCACAGATGGATAGTGGAAGCCCCTTGATAGCCACCTCCAAACTCTTCGAATGTGCTGCAAGCATCTTGGGCGTCACATCATTTGAGAGGACCTGTGGTACCGCGGGCAGTTCCGGGCTCTTCACCAAAGTTATCCACTACATACCTTGGATCGAAAGGATCGTATGGCCTTGAAGACTTGAAGAAAGTTGGACAATACTTTTTTTATCACGTTCAGTGCGGTACGAGGTCTAATAAACCTCGTATATTTCCTTGCGGTGCGGCTAAGAACATCATATTCTTCTTTGCCGTGCGGAGGCTGTGAAGTCAATTTAGTTTAGAAAAGCGATGAATGTATACCTAAGGTCCTATCAAAACTGAACGCAGTTGTGCATCTATACTCCATTTGTTTAGGTAGTTAACTAAATGTAAACAATCTTAACATATCTTTTAACTAAAAAAATGCCTAAAAATTTTACCTAAACCGATATTAGGTAATTAACTAAATTTAATTAATTTTTTCATGTCTTTCATGAGATTAATTTTAAATAAAAAGACATATCAAGATTGTTTACGTTTAGTTAAGTATCTAAACAGATGGAGTATACTTTAATGCGGGGTCACTTTGACCTCGTACCGTAATTAACCAACAGCTTCTGAAATGTTACGGGGCCTAGTAAGACCCTTGCCATTATAATAATAATTTTCAAGCGAGGTCTTAAACGCCCCGTAACGCATGAAAGGAAATTATACAAAAATTAAAGTGCATTTCCACCGAAGACATGCGAATTGGCTAGGAGACGATGTGTAGTAATACTAGTATTTTGATAATGTGTGAAATACTCTCCTACATTGGTACTGAGAAAATTGTCGAACCTTTATTAGTACTATTAATGTGAATGTATTAACTAAGGTGTTTATGTCCACCGTAAGTTGTAAATACCGTTAGGTTACAATCTATCTCGCGAGATTGTAAACTGCCGAAAGATTGTGAACTGTAATATACATTGACGCTCCCACATTTGTCGACATTCTTAATTTCAAAAACCGGCCAAGAGCGTGTCGGGCCACGTTCAGTGTAGGGCTCCGTAGTTTCCCGTCCGTCACAATAAGTGTACACACTCATGAGTTTAAAAAAATGCTTGCATATACGATTATACTACAAACAGTCCAGAAATTATTTTGTAGAACCTTTTTGTCTTTTTTGTACAAAACTGTTCTTTCCATCAAGTTCAAAATAATTTTCCTAGAAAGTCCTTATAAAGTTCTACTTTTCAGATTTTTTTCATATTTTCTAAACTAATGGTTCAAAAGTTAGAGGGGGGGGACACATTGTTTTTTAATTTTGGAGCGATTATTTCCGAAATTATTGACATTATCAAAAATGATTTTAGTAAACCCCTATTCATTTTTAAATACCTATCTAACAATATATCACACGTTAGGGTTGAAATTAAAAAAAAAAATCACTTCCCACTTTACATATAGGGGGGCTACCCTAATAAAACATTTTTTACCAATTTTTATTTTACCACTTTGTCGGCGTGTTTGATATACATATTGGTACCAAATTTCAGCTTTCTAGTGCTAACGGTCACAGAGATTAAGCGAGGACGGACAGACAGACAGACAGACGGACAGACAGACATGGCGAAACTATAAGGGTTCCTAGTTGACTACGGAACCCTAAAAATGGAAATAAAGACATAAAGCTGTCTTGAATCGACATGTGTCGTGATCCTTTACATGATCTAGTAATGAAAAGCAATTCATTGTTTGTTTTTCGGGTACCTAAGCAGAGATATTAGGAATAGGTCAATGTACTTTATTCCACGGTTATCTGGCGCCTTCTTTACCAGTATGTTACAGTTCTTAATCTTTCGGCAGTTTAAAATCTCACGAGACAGATTATAATCTGACGGTAATTATTAACTTTCACCTTTAGTGGTCTGAACTCCAAGTTATCCAGGTTTGACCTTACTTATAAATTTTGTTCTAGTCCGATATTTTACTAGCTAATTCAATTTGATCTTGTAATTAGTGAAAATACAGGGGTTGCATGATGCGTCCTCTTGTAAATGCAGCAACCAGGGCCTCAAGTCTGCTATTACAATAGTGTCAGAATGGTTCATCATTGATTTCAGTTTTGGTAATCTACTAATATAATGGCATCAATATGACTTTCTAATGGTCAACCACTGACAGTCCATTGGAAGTAGCGGCGTATAATGTCAGTATGTTACAAAGTACTCTATGGTAAAATGGTAGTATTGGTAATCTCGTACATATGTATTGACAAATGAATGTCTGACGTATGCGGTAGTTTGCAAAAAATTTGACAGTTTCTTTGATCAGTGACCTTCCATTAGAACGTCATTGTGCAGTCATTGCTTTTAATAAGCTCGACATTGTTATTCTACCACAACTCTATCACGAGACCATTGACCGATCAGTGGTGGACCATTACGAATTAGCAGATTACGAACTTTTAGCAAAATGACAATGGAATCGTGTTGGAATGACGACTTTATAAAAATAGCAGACTTGGGCCCCTGTACTTTTGCTAAAATAATATACAGGGTTTAAGAGACAGCCCTCCACAAACTTTAAGGGCTTGCTCAGTAGACAAAACTGAACAACCTTCCTCAAGATGTTTTTTCAGGAAACGAAAAAAAAAATCGGCCTCTCCATACAAACTGTCCAATCAAGTTTTTAATTTTGTATGGTGAGGCTGATTTTTTTTTTCGTTTCCTGTAAAAAAGTCTTGTGGAAGGTTGTTCAGTTTCGTCTTCTGAGCAAGCCCTTAAAGTTTGTGGAGGGCTGTCCTTTTGGTAATAGTATGTTAAAGAATTTTAAGTATAAGAAAAAACTAATATCGTAGTAAGTATAGTCAAAAGGGGTAAATAGAAATACTGGGGTAAATTGAAACACAACTTTAATGGCCAAGTTATTTTTTAGAATTGGTTGCAGTATTTTTAGGGTTCCGTACTTCAAAAGGAAAAAACGGAACTCTTATAGGATCACTTTGTTGTCCGTCCGTCTGTCTGTCTGTCTGTCAAGACCCTTTATCTCGAGAACGCGTGGAAGTATCGAGTTGAAATTAAAACCATATACTCAAGTCTGCGGACTTAGAAGTTTGATCTTTTCACAGCTTGAAGGGAATGCTGTGAAAAAATCAAACTTCTAAGTTAACAAATAAAAAAGATACGGTCGTTTATGTCCCAAAAAAACGTATAATGATACTCTCAAAGATCGAAATTCATAGGATACTTCTCTTTGACCCAGAATTCTGAAATTTGACACAAAGCAAGGTCTTATAGCACAGATATAGGGAAAAATCTGAAAACATTAAATTTGTTGTTACAAACGCCACAAAATTTTTTTTTTTTTTTTGCAATTGTGAAAAATCTTCGACTCTATTCGGGAATTGTAGTTTGCACGGAACCCTCAGTGCGCGAGTCCAACTCGCACTTGCCCATTTTTTTTTTATGGTAGGAAATCATCCAATGACTTCTTCCGCTTGGGGCAGAGTGGCATTTCCTTCCACTCTGCCGGGTTCCGTGCAAACTACAATTCCCGAATAGAGTCAGACTTTTACTGACTAAAACCAAACTTTACAGGGTTATTTGTAAAACACTAACAACCTTGCAGGACTTTATTACACATTAGTGATGTAACGAATATTCGCATTCGCGCGAATATTCGCACATTTTTACATACGCATTCGAATTCACAAGAAACATTCGAATATTTGGAGACTTTTTTTTGACAAACAAAAAGGTATTGATTGAATGGATATAGTAGAATGATAATACCACTGATGTAAAGAATATTATATTTCATCGAATATTCGCAAACAATATATTCGCGAATATTGATCGCGAATATTAGTCGTCAAAATTTTAAATTCTTTACATCAGTTGTATTGTCATTCTATATCCGTTCAATCGCCAAATATTCGAATGTTTCTTGTGAATTCTGCGAATAATCGCGAATGCCAATGTGAATATTCGTTACATCACTATTACACATCATAAACAACCACTTTTGTTCTATGAATTTTTAAAACACTTACTTAATTTACCAAAAACAATTTAACCCCGTTTGACTGTACGTAAAAAATTATAAAAACTATGTAAATACCTACTCAACTTAATAATTAATAATAATTAATTGAACAAAAAGTATTTTGATAAAGTCATTATCGTTGTTTTATTTTTTTGAAATGGGAATTTATCTAAAGACTTCTTCCACTCTTGAAAGGGTTGGGAGGTGTATCAAACTCGCCTCAAGGAGTTGTCAGCCGCAGGGGCCCAGCCGGGTCGAAGTTGTTTTAAGTACCATGCGAGGACATGCGCATGAATACACAAGGCACATCTGAGGACCTTTTCAATGGCCACCGTAGGCGCGGGCTTGCGGACAGTGAGTAATGGGTAGCTCGCTGTCCGGCCGTCCGGTAACTGTCCGGACCAAGCCCAAGTCGTCGACGGCGCGCACTGTTCCCGCGCGCCTCAAGGAGTTGTCAGCAACAGCAAGGACCCAGCCGGGTCGAAGCCTACTGTGGCCAGGGTTATCCGAAAGGGAACTCGAGCCCCGGTATAAAGGCTTGAAGGAACTGGGTGGGTTTTTTAGTCAGTAAGAGTCTGACACTATCTCCCGCTCCGCCCAAGAGCAGGGGTCACCAGTAAGCTTCGGTCTTGTTGAAGCCCCCCCTTTGGGTGCCAGGCCTTGAGCGCCTGATGGAAGGCGAAAATATGGTCGAACACTGGGTTGCTACTAGTGTTGCCAGGTCCGATTCGATAAAAATCGGGACAGTTAGTAAAACAAATCGGGATTTAGGGTTTTAGATCGGGATATTTTTTTAATAAAGTTTTTTTTTAGGTGTGTAATTATGCAATGTCTTCTCCCGCACTGTATCAGACTTTTACTAACTAAAACCCAGGCTTCTTCTGTCCTACAGTGCGTTTCAGGGCCACGGTAACTATTACAAACGTTCTCGCAACCCTAGCAGGCATCGGCCCTACTAGGGCCCCTTCAGTGAAGCGCCGTGTGTAATTTTGAACGCACTTGATTACATAGTGATGCGAATGCGATACAGGTTAATTTATTGTAATAGTGATGGCTTTAATATATCTTTTGGTTTATCGGGACATTTAGCGTCCCGTCCAGATGCAAATCGGGACGCAACCACAGCTCCGTAAAAATCGGGATGTCCCGCGCAAATCGGGACGCCTGGCAACACTAGTTGCGACAGTCGCTGTCTAGTTTTCGAATTTATATCTCTAAATTAGTCCACGCTACGCCACTGCCTGCAATCCAATATTCAAATAGTTTACGGTCCAGAACTAAGTAAACACAGTTAGTCACATAATTATACATTAATGACGTATGTAAGATTTAAATATACATAGGTACTCAAAACACAAAGACATATAAAGAGTTATATCAACTTTATTTATTATTATGATATCAGAAAGGCGGACTGATGATGGTACGGGTTAGGCGAAATTAGGTTTTCCAATTTTGACCCACACTCTCCAAAACTCATATGCAACCGGTAGAAAATCGACAGGTCGGCGTCTCGACGTCGATGCTCAAGACTTTGAAGCTTAAAGCCGAAGTAAAATAGGCAAGTGTCAGTAACACAAAGCTGCTACTTCCTTGAGAAGCTCAGGTGGATCGAATGATATTATATACTTGTCTTAACCGTACTCAAAATACGCGTTTTGGACGCAGAGTTACGGCTGGCAAGAGCCTGTTTCGATTTTCTGAAGTTGGAAATCATCAAATTATTTATCCCGTTCCAGATGGAGTGCAATTTTCTGCCGATGTCTGTGTTTCCTGATAGCTACAACTTAGGGGACTGGCCTTGTTTTTTTCTAAATCACCTTTTTTTCACCTCGTAACAAGATAACGTACAATACATATTCTGTAAAAATAACAAAAGATTAACAATAAAAAACATAAACATGATTAACTTAACGGGTCATATTCTGATATAATATATAAGTAGATAAAATTGTTGTTGAAATGTAATCTTAATTTTTTTGGTGGTTGTCACTCTTGATAACCTTTGATATAAATAGTCGTAAGAAAGATGAAATGAATGCTACTTAATTCATTAAGGCTTATAGTCCCTTGAACATCGGCCGAAATTGAATGAGCCCAACAGTCGTATCCACCTAGGCGGCAGTACGCGTATCTGTGCATTTAATTACGGCCAGCTGCGCCCGGATAGAGTCCGCTGACCTTTTAATCCATTTTCTTTGCGAAATATTGATTGATTTACATATGTTATGTTCACTTTGAGGAATATTTAACCACAAATTTTAAAAATGTTTATAAAGATTCAAGCCGTTCCGAAGGAGTAGGGAAATAGCCAAACATTTTTTTAGACAACGAAAAAATCAATAGTTGATATGTTGTTCATGAATCTATAATAAACATAATTTTTTAGGGTTCCGTAGTCAACTAGGAACCCTTATAGTTTCGCCATGTCTGTCTGTCCGTCTGTCTGTCTGTCTGTCCGTCTGTCCGTCTGTCCGTCCTCGCTTAATCTCTGTGACCGTTAGCACTAGAAAGCTGAAATTTGGTACCAATATGTATATCAATCACGCCGACAAAGTGGTAAAATAAAAATTGAAAAAAAATGTTTTATTAGGGTAGCCCCCCTATATGTAAAGTAGGAAGTGTTTTTTTTTTTAATTTTAACCCTAACGTGTGATATATTGTTGGATAGGTATTTAAAAATGAATAGGGGTTTACTAAAATCATTTTTTGATAATGTCAATAATTTCGGAAATAATCGCTCCAAAAGTAAAAAACAATGTGTGTGTGTCCCTCTAACTTTTGAACCATAACTTTAGAAAATATGAAAAAAATCTGAAAAGTAGAACTTTATAAGGACTTTCTAGGAAAATTATTTTGGACTTGATGGAAAGAACAGTTTTTGTACAAAAAAGACAAAAGGGTTGTACAAAATAATTTCTGGACTAAGTTTGTAGTATAATCGTATATGCAAGCATTTTTTAAACTTATAAGTGGGTACACTTATTGTGACGGACGGGAAACTACGGAACCCTACACTGAGCGTGGCCCGACACGCTCTTGGCCGGTTTTTTTTTTAAACCTATTAACCTGGCCGTTACCGAGGGGCAGGCTTCAGAAAGTCACTGTTTTATGGCACTTTTCAGGCTCTGGGGCCTTAAAGGCCAGGCCACACGAGGCGTTGCGGTGCCGCACCGCAAACATTTCGACGAATCAGCGGGGCGTACGAGCGGAGCGGCGTCTGGTGCCCGCCATATACGCAAGATACGGCGATACGGCGACGCAACGCATCGTGTGGCCCGGCTCTAACCCCAAGTGAACGCCAGCATTTGCCTCTGTCATTGTCTTTCTATTTTGTCTATTTTTACTGTATTCAAAAGGTTAAGAAGCCAGGTTCTACTAATTTTGTATTTTTTTGAACGTCTGGAAATCCAAAAATATAAAAGAAGTCACCGTGAAAAAATATTTTAATAAAATTGACCATGTGACCGGGCAAAAATCAAAACAGGATATGAATTAGTTTGCTCGATAAAAAAAAAATACGAATAACGAGCTGCGGGCCCGTAAAACGCAGGATTGGTGCCCGAACACAGCGACTCGGGTCGCGGCAGACCACGAAGAAGATGGCGGGAGGACCTGGATGGCTTCCTTAAGAATTGGAAGGAGAAAGCGAGGAACCGTGATCATTGGAAGGAGTGGAGGGAGATCTTTGCCCAGCAGTGGGACAATATAGGCTAGTATATTTTTTTGCAAAAATTTACTAGCATATATAGTATATGTAGTATATTTTTTTTTTGCTCGTCTAAGGGGATGATGAGGTGGACCGGGACGTAACACGTCGGATCAACGCTGGATGGATGAAATGGCGACAGGTCACGGGAACCACTTGTGTCCCACGGATGCCCCACAAGTTGAAGGGCAAAGTCTACAAGACCTGTCATACTGTATGGATCAGAATGTTGGGCTGTGAAAAAGACGGATGAAAAAAGATTGCACGTAGCGGAGATGAGAATGTTAAGATAGATGTGTGGTGTGACGAGAATGGATAAAATGAGAAATGAGTATACTAGAGGAACAGGACAGAATGGAAGAAAAAAACGTATTGCGCCGACCACAAATAAAATGGGACAAGAGCAGGAAGATGATAATGATTTTTTTTGCAAAAAAATTAGACTTTACGACCTTCGTTGGTGCTGATGATAGTACGTCACATTATCTGCATCCTTGAACTCTTGTTTTTGTTACTATCCAAGACTACTATAACAAAAATTTTGTGACATATAAAGTAAATATGATAACCTAATATTTGACCTAAAAAATATTGTGCTTTGGAATGTAGGCAATCTTCAAGTCACCTTTTTAATCAACTTCAAAACATGGCGGAGATCATCAAATCGTCGGAATCTTTTTATTTTTACTAACTGAACTGTATGTATAACCTGTCAGTCCTAACCTACGGTGCTTTTTTTTTCGATGGGAAAAATCATCCAATGACAACCCCCGCTCTTGAGCGGAGCGGGAGATAGTGTCAGACTCTTACTGACTAAAAAACCTATCCCGTTCCTTTAAGCCTTCATACCGGGGGTCGAGCGCCCTTTCGGATAACCCTGGCCCCAGTAGGCTTTGACCCAGCTGGGCCCCTGCTGTTTCTGACAACTCCTCGAGGCGCGCGGGAACAGTGCGCGCCGTCGACGACTTGGGCTTGATCCGGACATAATTGTCCGGACGGTCGGACAGCGAGCTACCTATTGCTCACTGTCCGCAAGACCGCGCCTAAGGTGGCTGGAAATCGGGATCGGAATCCCGGCGGCGAGGAGAGCACCGTTGCCTGATGCGGTCGGCCTCCTCCTTTGCGAGCATTACTGATTCGCAGAAGACGGTGACCGCCTGCCACTCCTCCTCGCTCCGGACTATGGCCTGAACCAAGGCTCGGCGCGAGAGGTCTCCGCCGCCGATCGCAGCCCACAACATACATTCACATACATACATAAATACGTACATTTGGTTACATGTTTTTACAGGTACCGAGAAAATCGAGGCAGTCAGTTTCACATAAAGACAGTAATTCAAAATGGCTTCAATTCCTGGTGTTTCAGATGTGGTTCAGGTCTGGAACTAGGGTGAATAGACGGTCGTCACCTCCTTCTGCGGAGCAGCAGGTAATGCTAGCGCAGGAAACGGCTGCACGTGTGAGGGAACAGACATCCTCATGCCTTAGCCACCGAGACCCGAATACCAGCCACCGTCGACGGTGGCTTGTGGGCAAAACAAGCCCGCGTCAGTTTTCAACCGCCCGGACCGTGCTCGAGTCGTCGACGAACTGTGTGTGTGTTCCAAGCGCGGCTCAAAGAGTTGTCAGCAAACCGGAGGGGCCCAGCAGGATCAAAGCCTACTGGAGCCAAGGATCTGTTTCTGAAAGGAAGATTCGGCCCAGTACAAAAGGCAACGAAGGAACAGAAGTGGGTTTTTAGTCAGTAAAAATCTGACACTATCTCGCGCTCCACCCTAGATGTAAGAGGGATGTAATTGGGTGATTTTTACACCAAAAAAAAATGCCAAGACCTCGATCCCGATTACCAACCACCGTTGGCGCGGATTTGCGGACGACAAGCAATGAGTAGCTTGCTGTCCGGCTTTCCGGTAACCGTACGTACCGTGCTCAAGTCGTCGGTGGCGCTTAGTATTCATGTGCGCATCAAGTGATGTTAACATTTTGTTTTGTTGTCCAAAGACCCAATAGGGCCATCGGTTGATTTCTAAAATCACCTCACTATCACCGATTGCATCTCTACTTACCATCAGATGGGATCGCAGTCAAGCACTAGTTTATATCAGACTAGCTGAACTACAGGATTTAGAATTTATTTTTTTCTAAAATAAAAGTAGCCTATGTTACTCCTTATTACATCAGCCACCTGCCAAAAAAAGTCTCGTCAAAATCAGTCCAGCCATTTCAGAGATTAACCCGGACAAACAGACAGACAGACAAAAATTGTAAAAAATGTTATTTTGGTGCATGTACCGTATATATATTCATATCTCATATGCATGTAGTAAAAAGCAGTTATTTCAATATTAAAAACAGACACTCCAATTTTATTTATATGTATGTATGTATATATGTATGTATGTATAGAATTATAGATAAATAGATAGATAAAAAAAAGTCAAAAGAACAACTGAAGGAACATGTGATTTTAGTCAGTAATAACCCTGATACTATCCTTCCACCTCGTCTTAGAGCAAAAGAAAACTCTCTCAAAGAAAAAACTCCCCAGCAACACATCTATCTTTCAAATTAGAAGAAATTAAGATAAATAACGGCATGCAAACTAGGCAATATCACACAAAAAAAATAACAACAAGTTACATAATATAAATTCAAAACAATTGTAATCAAGTCCGTCTTTATATACTTATGTGATATCGTATCATCGTCAGTCAGCTAGTAACGGTTCCGCCGAGCGCATGACTCGGAAACATGTACAAATATATAATATTATGTCTGTGTGTCAGTTTGTGTGGTGTACTGTGTGATCTTAATAAGGAAGAAGGTAATTTTTAATTGTTTTAATTGATCCATAGAGGTTCTGATGGCTCAGTAGTTAAGGCATCCGTCTCTCATGCATAAAGTTGCGGGTTCGAAACTGGGGCAAGTGTGGTAATGCAATCGAGTTCTCCGCAGTATAATTATATTTTTTCCGATATAACAAACGTTTTTTTTTCCATTTTTTGCTACGAAAATCTTCGTGCACTAGGCTGATTCTCCCGCGACTTAAGGCCCAAGCGCCCGAAAAGTGCCATAAAACAGTGACTTTCTGAAGCCTACTCCTCTGTAACGGCCTGGTTAATAGGTTTGAAAAAAATATGTGTTTATTATAGATTCATGAACAACATTATCAACATTTGATTTTGTCGTGCTATTAATACTTTTGTCTAAAAAAAAATATTTAGCAATTTCGTAACTTTTCGCAACTTTTCACTATTCCTTCGAAAGGGCTTGGATCTTTAGAAACATTTTTACACATAAAAATTGGTGGTTAAATATTCTTTAAAGTGAACATTGCATATGTAAATCAATCAATATTTCCGCCGCAAATAAATGCACAGATTTGCGTACTGCCGCCTAGGCGGGTGCTAAAGGTGCGTCCACATAATTTTGGCCAGATGGTTCAAGGGACTATAAGCCTTAAGAGGACCCTTCCTCAGTCGCCTATCGTCAACGTCGAGTATGGTTTAAAAGCTTGTTGCTTCATCTAAGGCAATCCAACGTGATGTTTGACGAAGAGGCAACGCGAAAAAAGAGAGATAACGCCTGAAAACTCTGTTAGCATTCGGTAATTCCGTGATTTACTCGAAAGTTTCACAAAACTTGTTCCAGGAAATACGTGTTTTTTTAAACCCTTAAAAGTTTTCGAAAAAAAAAATGGTTGTCATTCAGAATCTTGATTAAAGCAAAGCTTTTATTGATGATTTTTTTTTAATTTTTGAGTAAATTACGAGGTCTCAAAGTTCATGCTAAATATCAGATTTTCAGAGGTCTTTACTGGATTAGTTTTACACAAATCTAGGTTTTAATTTCTATAGAAGCCTTGATTATATCCACAAGATACTGTGTTTCCAAAATATCTGATGAAAAATGTGTAATCATCATCAGAGCATCATCATCACCATCACAGCCTTTTTAATGTCCCTACTTCTGGGACTCAGGCCTCCTCTCTAGGAGAAGGAATGGGCCGTAATCAACCACGCGGACCCAGTGCGGGTTGGTGAATGTCACATGTCTTCGAATTTTTGGTTCTAGGACATGCCGGTTTCCTCACGATGTTTTCCTTCACTGTTTTGGGAGCAATAGTAATAAAATAAATTACACAAAGTAATGCGCCTGGCTGGGTTTGAATCCTCGACCTACAACTCGTAAGTCGGGGCTACTAACACTCGGCGACTACTGCTCTCAAGCCGCGTAAGAGCGGTTGTATGAAAAACCATGAAAATGTATGTCAAATTGCATGCCCTTAAAGTAGGGTCGCCATAAATCCCCAAGGCCCCGTCGGGACAAGTACAATTTGGGGTCTTCTTTTTCAGTATTTACTGTGCTTGTCGGTAAACACGGGCATAGCAAAGCTCACAAACACACACAAATTACAAACACAAATCACACAAAGAAAACTTTAAAACAAAATCATTTGAGATTATATGTATTCTTAATATTATTTCCAAGGTATCGACTTCCAAGAAATTGCGTTCGTCTAAGGGCGCCTTCAAATTAGCCGCAAAGTGCCGCGCGACGGAAGCGCGGCTGCAGCACTGCCGCCGCGCTGCTTTGTTATTCCATATAAATTAAAACGCGCGGCCGCAGCGCGGATGTAGCGCGGCAGTCTCGCGGCACTTTGCGGCTTTTATTTATATGGAATAACAAAGCAGCGCGGTGTCGCGTGGCACTTTGCGGCTAATTTTAAGGCGCCCTATTTTTTTTTAAATTGTAGCTCTGCGCTCGACTGTGTTTGTCGGGACATTTTATTGCTTGTCGGGACGTCAGGACACCACTGTTAATAACGGTGATATGTCCCGACCTATCGGGACATATGGCAACCCTACCTTAAAGGCACCAAATCCCTAGACACATAATCTACTATTTCAACTCACTTGTATTTATCTACATCACGACATTACGTTAAATTTGATTTTTTTATGCACAAGTCGTGGTTAAACAATTAAGGAATTGCAAATAATTAATATTAGATCGTAATAAAAAACACACAAAAAATATATAAATTATTCGGTAATAAATATTATTTCCTTTTGCACAAAACATTTCTGCACAGTACAGCTAAGGGGTAGAAACACCTGACGTATTCATCTATCATCAGCAGTGACCGGAATAGGTAGGGCTATTTAGGTTCATTACGCAAACATTGATGATTCCACGGGATTCCGGCTGATACTACGGGATTGAATTGAATTTCATTCTTTTTGTCAACATGTGTAAAAACTTATTATGTAAGCCAATAAGCGCATGATATGCGACGTTGTAAATTGTACGTCAACAGCACGCTATAAAAACTTTTTGCCAAGCGCGCGACGTTGCCGCTTTGTTGAGACGAGTACAGATACCGACACGGATTTTGAGCGCTCGGCTAATCTTTCATTAGCCCTGAAGGCAAGATTATTACTTTTTTATAATTTTACTACTTTATAATATAATCGAAATATAATCAAAAATGAATATCCAGTATTTTCTGCTAGGCCGCAGAAAATACTCAAATTGCCAAATGTCCTGTATTTGGTATTGTTAATCAAATAAATGATTTGATTTGATCAAGTCGTTGAGCTCCTTAGTAGTCCTGAGTTGAGCTTGACAAATGCTTGCATTGACTGGACAGGTCCACTCAAATCTGTGTGGTCCTTTCTTCAAAAGACCATCTCAGACAAATCTGCATAGTGTTTATGTGATTTGACCACTACATATTTGCTGTATGGACTTTAAAGGAGACTTTGAGCCCTGAGTTGGTTTCGATGTTTCGTCTCAGGGTGGTCAGCTAGGAAACACCGGCCTTATCTAGTTAAAACTGATTTTAAAAAAAAATTGACGTGTAAAAGTGTTTTTTTTTTTAAACCTATTTGCAAAATAAATATCATTTATTAAAAAGCCCCTCAAAAGGAAGAGTTACAACGGAATTTAGACTTTGCTACCTGTGACATAGAGTTTTTATTCTTAAAGAATAATTCTTTATTTCAGGAGCTGAGTGCGAGTGGGATGGCGTCAAAGGGAAGTGTGTGAAAGAGACGCAGTGTCTGACCACCTTGGACAAACGAGGTGACCAACATCTCGTAAGTAACGTCACCAACTACAATGATCCCGTTGAGAACTACAGGGTTATTCGTAAAACACTAACAACTTTGCAGGTCTGTATTACTAACATCATAAACAACAACTTTTGTTCTTTAACTATAAACAAACATAATTTGTTTACCAAAAACAATCCTTAAAGATTTCGTTGTTCTATCTAACACATTTCAACTCTGTATTTTGCTATACCTACCTTGCCTGTATGATGCGATGCAAGCGCATCAAGCACCACGCCGCTCGATACTCCGCTATTGTACTATCGCTTGCTTCGCATAGACTTCGTAATATTTAGAACGTTCAATTTAAATATTTTTATTTTGGAATGAAAATCTGACGAACTAAAATATGATTTTTAAAAGTCATAGAACAAAAGTTGTTGTTCATGATGTTAGTAACATAGTCCTGAGAGGTTGTCAGTGTTTTACACAAAATTATATTATATTATATTATCTATATTATTAGTTGGCTTAACCTTTCAATCGTGGAAATTGCTTCCACGATTGAAAGGTTAAGCCAAAATCGCAGAATTTGAGAACACTCGTTCTGCACCATAAGAGAATTGAGTGTTCTAAATATACCTTCAGAAATCCCAAGTTAAACTCAATACTCAATACTTTATTGCATTCCATATGTACATATATAGATGGTATAAAAATATAGATAAGATTAGTATGGACCCTGTCGGGCAGACAGCAAAGCCGTAGTAACTATTCAGTAATCTGTGGCAAAGCTAGGAGAGAGGATGAAGGCTAATAAAATAAAGATATTTCACTTATTATTGTCATCATTATTAATAAATTATGTGCCTATCTATTTAAATTAAATTGTGTATACATGTTATTATATAATTATGTCTAAGTTTTGTTATTGTTAAAATTAATGTATGTATGTATATTATTATAATGTCTTAATTTATGTCAGGTATTTTTATTTATTTTTATCGTCATTATTATTAAATTAAACGTTAAAATCAATTGAATTTTTTTTAATAGCTTTCACTAACTCAACACAATTCATATTTCGAAATACGGGAGTGTAATATTTTCTCAGGTTATCAGATTGAGTGTTCCAGTTAATGGACCACTACTATTTTCCCGTCGATTTCACAATTGTTTTATCTTCACCATGAAGTTATCACAATTGTTTCCTAAATTCTTCCTTGATTTCGCATAAATATAGGGTGACTGGTAATTAGTGTACGATACTTAAACACGTGATTTTGCTCATGATAACCAACAACTTTTACTATGGGAACAAACCTGAAATGATGAACAAAACAAACGCGAAAAAATATTAGCTGTTCAGTACATTTATGTTTGCCAAATGTACTGAACAGCTGATATTTTTTTCACGATTTCGGCTTTGCTCCCATAATAAAAATTGTTTGTTATCATGAGCACAATTACGTATTTAAGTATCGTAGTATCGTACACTAATTGCCAGTCACCCTTTATAAATAACTTTTAAAAAAGGACTCTCAATCCATACGCACACCTAATGTGAGGGACGCCTAATTGAGCTGACGATGCTCTGTTTCATTAACAGCTAGACAGAAACCATGAGACTAACGCCTCTGACACAATTAACACTTTTTTCAGGTTTGTTCCAAACAAGGTGACGTGACCATCGTCTGCTGTACGGATTGCGAACTAGTCAACAGTACGAGGTAACTACAATTCCTATTAATAATAATACGAGTATATAATATTCCACACAACTATCACACAACGCCGTCTAGTCTCAAGCTAAGCAGAGCTTGTGTTATGAGTACTAGTCAACTGATAAACATACTTATATATTTCTAAATACATAAGTACATAGATAAATTACACCCATACACAGAACAAATGATCGAGCTCATCACACAAAAATTTGTCCCGGGTGGGAATTGAAGCGACCTCCGGCATAGCAGTTAGGGCCACTAACCACTAGACCAACAGGCCAGTGAGTCCAGGGTTTTCCGAAAGGGCGCTCGAGCCCCGGTATGAAGGCTTGAAGGAACGGGATGGGTTTTTTAGTCAGTAAGAGTCTGACACTATCTCCCTCTCCGCCCAAGAGCGGGGGTTATCATAGGATGATTTTTCACATCGGTAAAAAAATAAAAAAGGGCCAGTGAGTGTAAATGAGTTAGTTTACTGCAGGAGAACCAAGGTTACCGACATAGCTCGAAGAATCGCCAAACTTAAGTGGCAATGGGCAGTGCTTAGGTTTAGCATTACGTAAAAAAAAAACTAGTCAATGTGGTATACATTGTCTAGTTTTTCTTTTTACGTTCAAACGCAGGATCACCGAATGCGTGAGGCCCCCGAATGCGCGGAGCCCATAGCATTTGCAACTCTTGCTATGTGGCTAATCCGTCACTGCGCGTGCGTCTCTGAAAGCGTTAATCTATCGCTCAATTCTTTTGATTTCAGAAATGTTGTGATGAGTCCAACGACTGGATTTTACTGGAAAGATGGCACCAAAGCCAGAGACAGTGAGTCTAATTTTAATAGTCTTACTACTAAGAGCTCTTAACATGCTTACTGCGTTGTGAGGTCGAACAAGCCACATGCGCCGTATCTCGCACAGCATACTATTAACATTTATGTGGATATAACAAGAAATTGATTCTCTCACGAAGCGTTATGACGTTTTTAGATACAAAATTTTGTGGGGTCGAAAAGGTCTCATACGCACTGCAAAGAAGTTCAACTTTGCTTCTAAAAGACCTCATACAAAGTCAAAGTCAAAGCATTTATTTCAAATAGACCATTTGCAGGCACTTATGAATAGTCAATTGTCGGTCAGTCCAAGAAAAGTGAAGCTAGATTGCACGTTCCAAAGCGTAGATCTCTATGGAGAAGAACGTGCAAGAAACTCCATGGACACTCTTTTGAATTATATTATGTGTTACATAGAATACTTGGTTACATATTACTGCGTGCATCAGCCCCACTCAGCTCAACCGTTTTGAAGAGAACTGAATGACCCAATAACACGTGCCACCAACAGCGAGACATTTGAGTGAGCATGACAAACTCTCAACTGCCATGCTCGTAATGTCAAAAAAAAAAAGTTATAAGCTAATAAAAAATGCTCCATGGTACTTCACATTCACAAATTTGAAAAAAGTGCTTCTACGTTATACAATGCTATTAGTCCAGTCAAAATCGACGTCAAACATCGCAAACGCGCATGTAATCTACGATTTTTTTATATGTTGTTAGGTTCCTTGAGAGTAGATTACACCCAAGTTTGCAATCCTGAAAACCCTGAGCTACTCCCATGGTGCTCGAAAAACTGCGAAATTTTGGCACATTTTTTTGTTTTTTCGAAAAACTACCCGAAGAAAGCGTAAACAAAAGTTTTTTGTGACGCAGGTTTTTATTTGCAATTTGGAAAAATCTTCAAGACTCGGATATTGTCGTTTGCACGGAACCCTCAGTGCGCGAGTTCGACTGGCACTTGCCCAGTTTTTTTGATTTTAGACTTTATCGACAGCAGACTCGGCGAATTTCGTACCGCCTAATAGTTAATGAATGTTGATACCACAGAAAAAAACCTTTTAGATTTTCCTCTTTTCTTTCTTTTTTTTCTTCCTTCTACTTCTCTTTTACCGTTTAAATAAACTGTCATATATACATCTTATATGGGCATTATCAGAACTCGCACTTTAAAATGACATTTTAGAGATGGCATTTTTTTTTCTCACTGTTTATCCTGGACTATCACGAATATTTCAAGACCAAAATTAGCCAAATCGGTCCAGCCGTTTTTGAGTTTTAGCGAGACTTATACACACACTCCACACTACTGAGACTTTGACTTTTGTTTTAGCTATTAATGTTTATACATATATAGATAACTAGCTTTTGCCCGCGGCTTCACCCACGTACATAAAATATCCTCATCATGCTTATCAACAAAATATCGTAGCCTATGTCACTCAGGAATAAAGCAGCTTTCTATCAGTGAAACAATTTTAGCAGTCGGACACACGGATACAAACAAAAAAACAAACTTTACCTCTTTATAATATAGATGATGATGGTGCCATCTAGCCGATTTCGGCCACAGCGACCGCATTCTTTGGCTCCTCATGGTGGTTGTGAGCTCTGGGCCCCAAGTCTGCTATTATCATAAATTCCAACACGATCCAATTGTCATTTTGCTAAAAGTTTGTAATCTGCTAATTCATAATGATCGATCATTGATCGGTCAATGGTCTTGTAATAGAATTGTGGTAGAATGATAATTTCGAGCATGTTAAAACCAATAACTGCACAATAACGTTCTAATGGTAAAACACTGATCAAATAAACTGTCAAAGTTTTAGCAGATTACCGCAAACTTCAAATATTCATTTGTCAATATGCACGAGATTACCATTCTATGTCACTTCTTTCAATGGAGTGTCAGTGGTTGACCATTGGAAAGTCATAATGACGCCATTATATTAGTAGATTACCAAACTTGTCAAAATCGACAATTATGACATCATGATAGACCATTCTGACACTATTGTAATAGCAGACTTGAGGCCCCTGATCTTGTGCCTGTTTCCAGGCAACTACCAAGTAGTTGTCTAGAATTTTTGCTGAACTGGACCTATTTAACGCCGCCGTGAGACACACATTGTCAGTTGTCTCTTTTTATATACATATAATTATTAGTTTGTATCTACGAGTGTGTATGCCAAATAAAATAGTTTTCTTTCTTTCTTTGAGTCAATATCAGCATCTCTTCATGTGCCTATTCTGAACATCCTTAAAGCGTAGAAATTGTCCGCCACAATTTCGTTTAAGACGATTTCGTTTTATAATATTAGCATAGATGTAGACGATAAAAAGTGTCTCCATTTTCCAGGCTGCCTCCAGTACCTGAAGGATTTACCATACAGATGCCGTGATGGAGGTTACTACTCCGGCATCAGCAAGAACTATGATAAAAAGAAAAAATGCCACACCATTGGAATGTGGGCTATTGGAGGTGCTCCCCCTCGGGGGTCTGTCCCTGGTGCTAAATACCCTCATCAGGTAAGATTTTCCGGTTCTTCTTCATAGGAAACGATCACTAACTTCTGACATTTTGTATGTGCCCATGTAAACCTATGTTTGTGAAATAAAATTATTCCGAATCGATTTTCTAGGGTTCCGTACCTCAAAAGGAAAACACGGAACTTCTCAACACTCACGCACACTCATTCCTAACGCACATACATAACTCACCTTCATCCACACACCCACACAGAGGGTTATTTGTAAAACACTAGCAACCTCTCAGGACTGTATTACTAACATCATAAACAAAAACTTTTGTTCTATGACTTTTTACAAAACATAATCCATTTACCAAAAACAAACCTTCAAAATTTCGTTGTTCTAACACATTTCAACTCTGTGTTTTGCTTTATCTACCTACGTCTGTATGAAGCGACTCGCACCTCGCCGCCTGATCCCCACTCCCCTCCGCTATTGTACCTACTTCGCATAGACTTCGTAATATTTAGAACGTTTATTTTAAATATTTTTATTTTTGTATGAAAATCTGATGAACTAAAATATGATAAATTTGTGAAAATCAAAAACAAACGTTGGGATTTATGATGTTAGTAACATCATCCTGAGTGGTTGCCAGTTTTTTGTATATTGATGGGTTCTAAGAACAGCTATTTTCATCACCAGGCGCTGCTAGGATACGGCGAAGACTTGGCAACAGCTAACTGGCAGGCAGGAGGCTCCATCGTCAGCGAGAAATACATCATGACTGCCGCTCACGTAAACGGAATGCCTTCATCGTAAGTTAACTTCTTTAGATCTTGAATCTAATGATGGCGGCAGACACAGAAGGAGATGGCGGAACGACTTATATGTCTTCCGTCTGGCCCGTTCACGACCTTGCCACTGTGAGCGGTAGCTAAGTGTGTTGCGGCGAGCGGTAAGAACAAAACTAAGTATGAAAATTTTTAACGCTACCCACGAGATGCCGCTCATAGCGCCTCGCAGCTGCCTACCAACCCGGTCGCCGCACCGCTCGCCGTTAAGACTGAAGTCCCTGGATGATTGGAAAATAAATTTGAACCCGGTAGATGGCGTCGTGATCGCCTTATTACCTAGTGCCTCTTAGACGGTTGGACCGATTTTGATGAAATTTTGTATGTACATTTTAGTAGATTCTTGAATCAGTTTAAAGATACAATTTGACCCGGAATGTGGCGCTGGAACGTCCACTGTTGGACATAGGCGTCCCTCAAGTGTCGCCACTACCCAGACCCACAACCATTCCTTCGACTATAACCAGGACACCGGTCCACCTTATGGGAAGCCTTCTATCGCTTCGTCTTTCTTACGTACTTTTCACCAAAAGTATCAAGTCCTTACAAAGCAAATATTATACACCGTAAAATTTTGATCGTTTTAATCCCGTGGAGGGTCGATCCGGTACATGAAACACTATCGATTTGTAAAGATAAAATTAAAAAATAAAGTACCTTTTTTTTAAAATTCGTATTAATTTACGTTCATCATGTCGACGAAGAAGCAAATATTCAATGATGTCTCCGTGATCAATAGGGTGAAAACCGGAAGTGATCACCGCATGGTAAGAGGCACATTGAATATCAATGTCAAGCTTGAAAGATCTCGACTGATGAAGTCTACGCTCCGTCCTGCACAGATCCAAATCCATAACTCCGAAAGCTTTCAGCTCGAACTTCAAAATCGTTTCGAATGCCTAGGAAGCTCCGTGGACGAATACAACGATGGGTTCGTGGAAGCTGTCCATACGGTCGGCTCTAAACTCTTTAAGACTCGTACAAATAAGAGCAAGAGGGTCACCGATCAAACTCTCCAGCTCATGAAGGAGAGGCGTGAGATGATTCTGCAGTCTTCAGACGATTCGTACACATATCGGCAGCTCAATAAACGGATCTCTAAGTCCTTGAAACGCGATCTCCGTCATTATAATATGGGAAAATTAAAGACGCGATTGAGCGAAATAAGGGCTCCAAGGTGTTTGCAAGAGATCTGTCTATTGGGCAGAGCCAGCTCACGAAACTGAAGACCGAAGATGGCAGAGTCATATCCGCCAAACCAGAGCTTCTAGGAGCGATCGAGGCTTTCTATGGACAGTTGTACACGTCAATCACTAAACCCACTGTAAATCTAGCAAACGACCCAAGAGCTAGATTGAGCCGACACTATACCGAAGATATCCCGGACGTCAGCCTGTACGAGATTAGGATGGCTCTGAAGCAGCTTAATAACAATAAGGCGCCGGGTGACGACGGAATTACGGCCGAACTTTTGAAGGCGGGTGGAAAACCGATCCTTAAGGCCCTTCAGAAGCTGTTTGATTCCGTCATACTCGAGGGAAAAACGCCACAGGCATGGAGCGGAGGCGTGGTGGTACTGTTCTTTAAGAAGGGCGACAAGGCCCTACTGAAGAATTATAGGCCCATCTCACTTCTGAGCCATGTCTACAAGCTGTTTTCCAGAGTCATCACGAATCGTCTCGCGCGCAGGTTCGACGACTTCCAGCCTCCCGAACAAGCCGGATTCCGAAAAGGCTTCAGCACCGTGGACCACATACATACGCTACGACAGGTTATACAGAAGACCGAGGAGTATAATCTGCCTCTCTGCCTAGCGTTTGTGGACTACGAGAAAGCCTTTGATTCGATCGAGACTTGGGCTGTACTGCAGTCTCTCCAACGGTGCCAGATTGACTATCGGTACATCGAGGTGCTGAAGTGTTTGTACGAAAACGCCACTATGTCAGTCCGACTTCAGGACCAGACTTCGAAACCTATCCTCCTGCAGCGAGGTGTGAGGCAGGGAGACGTCATTTCTCCGAAACTGTTCACGGTCGCAATGGAGGATGTCTTCAAGGTTCTGGACTGGAGTGGACTAGGCATTAATGTCAATGGCGAGTACATCACTCACCTTCGGTTTGCCGACGACATAGTAGTCATGGCTGAGACTACAGAAGAGCTCAGTACAATGCTCAATGACCTCAGTAGAGCTTCCGAAAGAGTGGGTCTTAAAATGAACATGGACAAAACTAAAGTCATGATAAACAACCATGTAGCACCCACTCCTATCAAGATCGGAGACTCTATACTCGAAGTTGTGGACGATTACGTCTACCTCGGGCAGACAGTCCAGTTGGGTAGATCTAATTTCGAGAAAGAGGTCAACCGTCGAATCCGACTCGGCTGGGCAGCGTTCGGGAAGCTACGCGGTATCTTCTCATCCAACATACCACAGTGTCTCAAGACGAAAGTCTATGACCAGTGTGTGTTGCCAGTGATGACATATGGATCCGAAACGTGGTCGCTCACAATGGGCCTCATCAAAAGGCTTAAAGTCACCCAAAAAGCAATGGAAAGGGCTATGCTCGGAGTTTCCTTGCGTGATCGAATCAGAAATGAAGATATCCGCAGGAGAACCAAGGTTGCCGACATAGCACAAAGAATCGCCAAACTTAAGTGGCAATGGGCAGGGCACATTGCTCGCAGAACAGATGGCCGTTGGGGCCGAAAGGTTCTGGAGTGGCGACCGCGTACCGGAAAACGCAGTGTTGGAAGGCCTCCTACAAGGTGGACTGACGACCTGGTGAAGGTAGCAGGAATCCGATGGATGCGGGACGCACATGATCGTTCGTTGTGGCGACGCTTGGGGGAGGCCTATGTCCAGCAGTGGACGTCTGTCGGCTGAAATGATGATGATGATGATGATGATTAATTTACGCATGTTCGAAATTAATTTCTTTAAGAAAACGTGAGCTGAGCGAGTCCAATGATCTGTAGATAGTTTGTACGTAACGCCAACTACTACCTACAGGTCATTCCTCTAGAATCGACCCTCCACGGGATTAAAACGATCAGAATTTAGCAGTGTATATAATTGCCTAAAATGTTCACAGTGGCACCGTGAAATTCGTCGCTCTGGGTGTGAAGAAACGCTCAGACCCTCCATCTGCCTGGCAAACACATAAGGTGAAGAGGTTCATCCCTCACCCTGACTACAACAGACCTAGTATTTACAACGACATTGCACTGATCGAGACCGAGACTCCGTAAGTATAGAAACTTGCTTGAATTTACATTTTTCGATAAATTTCTTCGTCCTGCCCTTATCCCATATTACTTGGGGTCGGCGCAACACGTTTTTTTCTTCCATTCTGTCCTGTCACCCGTCAAACTATCACTAACTCCCTTTTCTTTCATATCACTTCTAACACAATCCATCCATCTTTTCTTCGACCTTCCTCTCCCTCTCTATCCATCTACATGTATACTCAGAACTCTTTTAGTAATATGCGCTTCATCCCTGACCATGACCATACCAAGACAACCGATTACCTTTCAACTTTTCAGTCACTGGCGCCACTTTCAAACTTCCTCTAATATACTCATTTCTCACTTTATCCATTCTCGTCACACCACACATCCATCTCATCATTCTCATCTCCGCTACATGCAATCTTTTTTCATCCTTCTTTTTCACAGCCCAACATTCTAATCCATACAGTATGACCGGCCTTATCACGGACTTGTAAATTTTACCCATCAACTTGAGGGGCATGCGTGGGTCACAAGTTGTTCCCGTGACCTGTCGCCATGTCATCCATCCTGCGTTGACCCGACGTGTTACGTCTCGGTCTACCTCACCATCCCCTTGGACGAGTGACCCGAGGTACTGAAAGTCGAAACAGGTTGGTATGGGCGTTCCGGCGAGAGCTAAAGGCACAGGGTTGGAGAGACCGCCGAAATCGCAGAACCAGTCATATACAGATATTTCAAATTACATAATAGTTAGGTAACAAATGATACAAATAATTACATTACAATGTCAAAAATATAAAATGTCAAGCAAATAAAATAAAAATCAAGAAAACAAGTCAATAGAAGTCAAATCACATAAAATTATAGATATAACAGTTTTTGGTTCAAATTAATATTTACGTCAAAGTTAAATTATATTACATGATAAATTCGTCTAGAGCATAAAAAGCTTGCTCGATAAGCCATTTTTTCAAACGAACTTTGAAGCTGCCTATAGTCACTCTCCAGTCTGTGCCACCACACCTCCAATCTGTTTTGGACCTCTAGGCCACTCTCGGCAACCAGCACAATGTCGTCGGCAAACAGCATACACCAGGGAGCCTCCTCCTGAATGTCCGTTACATTTTTCGATAGACAGAGCAAAATGATAAAATTGCCCTGTGCGATAAGTGTTTTTCCTGTCTTAAGGTGTGCAATAAATTAGATAATAATATGGCTTTATAGCAAAAAGTTTCGACGACCGTCTGTCGAAGTTATCATTGCGCGGCTGGATCAAGGGCCTGATGCAGAAGGCAGTACTCCTCGATACGGCTCGCATTGTGAGGAGGTTCCTGTCTCTGGAGCCCTAACCACCGGTAACTCGGACCCTGCTCCCGACACCGGCGGACTATCTACTATTTTTTATATTTTAAAATGTTTTACTCTGACGAGGAACAGAGCTCTCAACTCCTCCTTGCCTTTATTGGCTGGTTTGAGTGGAGTTTCGAAAGAAGAAACGTGCTTGAGGAAGGTTGCAAGTACAATCCCGTAAGGTGCTGGTAGGCATCTTGACCTTACTTCCGGGAGGACGGTCGTGATAGCCGTGGTATACCTCTCCAAATATTTCTTCAATTTCAGGATAACATTCAACAAGAACGTTCTTCCAGCGTGTCTCCACGTGGCAGCTGCCTACGACGAAACAGCTATCACCACCACATGGAGGGACCTGGGATCAGACTCCAGAGGTGATTTTGCTGACACCATCCAGACTGTAAGTCATTATTATCCAGGAGTACCGCGGGTCTCCTTTTCAGAAATTCCCACTGGCTGAACCGTTAGGGTCCAGCAGGAGCGATAACCGTAATCATCGCTCCTGCTGGACCCTTACGGTTTTGCTGACATCTCTTTTAAGGCGCGCGTGGAACAGTACACGCCGTCGATGACTTGGGCTTTCCAGGCGGTAATCGGTTGGCCGGACGGCGAGCTGTCCATTGCTCGTCATCCTTAAGCCCGCGCCTACCGTGGCTGGTAGTTGGGGTCAGGGTCATAGCGGCTGCTCGCGGAACGTAGTATACTAAGATCCCAGAGCGATCTGACGCAACTTATTTTCACATGGATGAAACTTTAGGTGCTCAGTAGCGTTTCATGTGCTTTGAATAGGTACCTGTGTGCTTGTGGAGCTCTCTCTTGTGGAACCTTGTGAAAAAAGCGTGGGGTGCTCGATTTATGAAAAATATGACACAAAGCGCTTTTATCACAATAAATATTAATATTTTTCGTTCATTATTATTATTTTCTACCTATATTGAAAACTAACTTTTGCCCGCGTACATAAAATATAGCTTAAGTCACTCAGGAATAAAGCAGCTTTCTAACAGTGAAAAAATTTTAGCAATCGGACCAGTACTTCCAGAGATTACCTGCTACAAACAAAAAAAAAAAACAAAAAAACAAACTTTACCTCTTTATTAAAAAGTGTTCTTTTTATAAAGTGTAAAATAATTTTCAATATTATTTTACACTTTTTAGTTTGATATGCCACGAAAGCGTATTTTTTTGTTTTTTAAACTAAGTATATTTTTTATTTATCGCCCCTTGCAGTTGTTATTACTCAACCATTTTTTATTACCTTTTCAGATAAACTTGGACAAATTCACAGAAGAAGAATGCAAAGCTGCGTACAACAACCATAGACACTTGAAGAACGGAATAGATTACAACACTCAGATGTGTTATGGAAGCAAATCTGACAATGGAGACGCTTGTAAGGTAAAAAAAAAACCATTTAATTAAAAGGAGAAACTGACAGACTAACATATCAACTCGCAGGCGAAACTATATTCCACAACTATCACACAACGCCGTCTAGTCTCAAGTGTTGGATTAGTCCAGGTTGATGGGATATATCTGGAGGAGTGGCAGGCGGTCGCCGACTTCTGCGAAGCAGTAAGGAGGAGGCAGGAGGAGGCCGACCGCATCAGGCAACGGCGCTCTCGCCGCCGCCGGGATTCCGATCCCGATTTCCAGCCACCGTAGGCGCGGGCTTGCGGCCAGTGAGCAATGGGTAGCTCGCTGTCCGTCTGACCGGTAACTGTCCGGACCAAGCCCAAGTTGTCGACGGCGCGCGCTGTTCCCGTGCGCCTCAAGGAGTTGTCAGCAACAGCAGGGGCCCAGCCGGGTCGAAACCTACTGGGGCCAGGGTTATCCGAAAGGGCGCTCGAGCCCCGGTATGAAGGCTTGAAGGAACGGGATGGGTTTTTTAGTCAGTAAGAGTCTGACACTATCTCCCGCTCCGTCCAAGAGCGGGGGTTGCCATAAGATGATTCTTCCTATCGAAAAAAAAAAAAATAAAAAAAAATGGGATATATCTCAACGTATTTATCTACCTTCATATCATGCTAAGATATCAACATGAATAACGGTTATTTACTGTGTATCAAAGTTCCTATAACTGGTGTTAGAAGGCTACTTCAACATTCCTGACCCTGCTTACACACAAACTGATTTCCCCGTCTTGCATGCCACACCGCAGACAACTCGCGTTCGAGCCGTGTGCGCAGCACAAGCCAGCAATATGGTGGGGCGGGATATAGCGCCACCACCGCAGAAAGAACCGACTACCGTCAAATAATACCTGTCACATACTGCAACAAGTGACAGGTTGATTTAAAACCCTATCCAAAAACAATTAGATTCCAACACAAGCTAAGCAAGGCAGTAGCCTGATTCACGTATTAAAATCAAACAAGCCAAATATCGTTGAAGTTTTATAGTCGTTCGATCGAAATCCTATCCAAAAGCGGTATTCACGATCTATCGACTTATTTCCAGTTACATTAATAAGTATTCTACCAGGATAATTTAACCTTTCAATCGTGGAAATTACAGACACAATAGAAAGACAATAGGTGCGCGAACGCCGCCGGCGTTCGCTTGGGGTTTAATGAATTAATACAGATTTTTTTTTTAATCGACGAATTTCAAACGACTTTAAAATCGGTGTCGTTCAAACTTGATTGATGGATGTGAATACGGAAATGGTCTAAACGACTAAATTGCTACGATATCGTTACGGTTTTCATAACGTGAATCGGGCTACTGAGCTTGTGTTATGAGTACTAGACAACTGATAAACATACTTATATATTTCTAAACACATACATACCTACATGTTATAGATAAATTACACCCAGACGCAGAACAAATGATCAAGCTCATCACACAAACTTTTGTCCTGGATGGGAATCGAACCCACGACCTCCGGCGCAGCAGTCAGGGTCACTAACTACTAGACCGGCTGTGTAATTTTTCACAAGGTTTCCTTTAATGACAATGACGAGCACTAAGAGAAGAAATTATCCAAACTGGAACAATTTCCAGTCCTTCAATGTACGCGGTATAAACGACGAGGCGAAACGCTTAGTTCGAACCGTTTCTACACGGTTTACTAATGATTAGCATAAAATATATTGCCATAATTTACATTGGCATAACAAAATTCAGCGTAATGATCATTACGCATAAAATTATTAGGTACAAAACTTTTGCCATAATGCTTGTTGCCATAAATACTGTTAGCATAATAATAATAAAGCATAATGTTATAAACGCATAATGATAAAAACACATAATGTTCTTTGGAATAAAACTAATAAACCCTATAAAATAACTCGAGACCGTAAGTTGTAGACACTATTTCACCTTACTGATTATTGGGCGTTCATGATGGATTTACCACTCCTACTACAAAACAATAAACCTAACCTAACCTAACCCAGTAACCGATTATACGTCGCCACAAAAACATCGCCTAAAGATCAAATAAAAATTATTGGCTACATTCATCCAATTATGACTTTATATTTATGGCTCATGATTATTAGACGAATAAATATTATGCCTTCAAATTTTATGCAACTCCAATTTAAGCCAAAACATATTAGACTAAATGATAGTTATGCTAACCAATGCATTATGCCAAAGTATTATTATGCAACAGTATTATTATGCTAAAAAAAGTTATGCGAAAACGTTATGCCAAACAATATTATGCTTAAAAATTTTATGCCTACAAGGATATTACCTTTCTACACATACAAAATTTCAATGCACCCACGTTTTATTCCCATAAGAGGTGAATTTTAGGAAAACCTATTTTTTATTATAGTTAGGCTCGCGTTTGACCACCATCTCACCTAATGGTAACCGATGATGTGGTCAACGATGGAGCACACTTGCCTAGAACCAACCTATTCTTGACTAAAAGACCCCTAAGTTGTAGCTGTCAGGAAACACAGACTCCGGCAGGGAATTCCACTCCTTGGCTGTACGCACAATAAATTTGTTCCCAAAAAGCTTTGTGCATATAGGTGGGATGTCTACCATGTACCGGTGGAGCAACGCCGTTTTACAAATGACCCTGTATTGTGTATTATTTTTGCAGGGCTTGTCTGGTGAACCACTGCTGGTGGACACTCAGTTCTCTCGCTGCATCTACACCATCATAGGAGTGACGTCGTTTGGCAAGAGTTGTGGAACTGGCTCCAGCACACCTGACGTCTACACTAGGGTGGCTTACTACAAGCCTTGGATTGAAAGCGTAGTGTGGGCTTAAATGATGACTTAAGAATTTTTGACAGCTTTTTGAATGAAATAAAATTGGTGTTAAAATAAGAAGTGTTTGATTTAGAATATCTTAAAACCAAAATACTTTAGGTGCTGCTAAGTGCGAGTCATACTTGTCCACTAAGGTCTCTGTACCTTTTTTTTTATGGTGTGAAAAATCATCCAATGACAACCCCCACTCATGGGCGGAGCGGGAGATAGTGTCAGACTCTTACTGACTAAAAGCCCACCCCGTTCCTTGTAGCCTTCATACCGGAGCACGAGTTCCCTTTCGGATAACCCTGGCCCCAGTAGGCTTCGACCCGGCTGGGCCCTTGCTGTTGCTGACAACTCCTTGAGGCGTGCGGGAACAGTGCACGCTGTCGACGACTTGGGCTTTGTCCGAAAAGTTACCGGACGGTCGGACAGCGAGCTAAGGTCTCTGTACCTAGTGGCGTAACAACTTAAGTGTAAAGTTGTTTGTAAAATCAGTTTTCATATTGCAAAAGAGAACCATCCGGGCTATTTATAAAATGGATTCTCGTGAGTCCCTTCACTTTATGTCTAAGAATGTATTTTGTATGGTTGCAAAGAATTAGAACTTCAAACTTAGAAGCAATTTTCATAATATTGATATAAACATGAAATTCTAATACTCAGGGGCTACCTAGACGCTAGACGGTTGCAATTCAACGTCCCAACTAAGGTGACCTTACTAGTTTCAATCCGTGTAGACAGCAGTTGTAATCTATGATCTTCAACGCCCGGTTGGAAGGCGCGTTTTTCCAAGCACCAAACGTGTTGGCGTGTGGTTTACATCCATTTAGCCGCAACACAAACCAAGGCCACCTTGGTGGGGACATTGGTTTAAATTCATCTGGCCGCCCCTTTAAATGGAAACCTCCAGCAATGACAAGCAAGACTTTTCTCACAAACCAATTTAATGTAGTAATATCAATGTGGCGGCCCCGTATTCATTCATAATACGGCGCCTGCGCGTTGAGGGGAGGGTGCACGCCGGTGCTCGGCGGTTACAGTACATAAACAATTTATTAGAAAGAACGAGAACCGGAAGAAAACCGGTAGAAAACTGACAGGCTAGCAACTTGGCGTCGATGCTCAAGACTTTGAAGCCTCGACTTGACGAGTGCAGTATTGCCAATTAACCTTCTGACTCGCCTCTCAATTGCCTCAAGTCTATCGAGCTGGTATCGGGCAGATCCGTACCAAAGATGAGAGCAATACTTACACGATCGAACTTGCGCTTGGTAAAGCTTGAGCAGCTGTTCCGGCGTGAATCTGACCTTCGCGAGGATTCCCAGCTTTTTTGCAGCCAGTTGAGCCTTTGCTTCGATGTATGGCCCAAAGTTGAGTGTTAACGTCAACGTAGAGTCTGTCTTAAAAGATGTAGTCAACACTGGTTCAAAAATCAAGGTTGATTAAGAGATCTTGATCATTGTTTACTATTAGAAGAACCTTATAAAAAGTATCGAATATAAGTATTTTATAAATGATTAAGGGGCCGGCGACGGATGAATTTCCATACAAACGTAATACCACGCTCATTTGCAGTTGGAGCATATTTTCAACATATTATGATGATATTTGGTTATAGACAATATTTATCAAGGTTCCTACGTCTTTCTTTTTTAAAAAAACAAAAAGAAATTTAAGCGAATTGTATTGCGCACTTTTTTACAGCGTAAATGGCAAAACATGCCATTTGGCTTTTCCTGTATTAAACATAACAATATTTCTAATATTCTCAACGTAGGAACCTAGATAAATATTGTCTATACCGGAATATCATCATAATATGTTGGAAATATGCTCCAACCGCAAATGAGCGTGGTATTACGTTTGTATGGAAATTCATCCGTCGCAGGCCGCTTAAATGTTATACAAAATTCCCAAGTCGTTTGACTTGCCGGGCCTTGGTCGAGGCCATGGTCCGGAGCAAGGAGGAGTGGCAGGCGGTCGCCGACTTCTGCGAAGCAGTAATGCTCGCTAAGGAGGAGGCCGACCGCATCAGGCAACGGCGCTCTCGCCGCCGCCGCCGGGATTCCGATCCCGATTTCCAACCACCGTAGGCGCGGGCTTGCGGACAGTGAGCAATGGGTAGCTCGCTGTCCGGCCGTCCGGTAACCGTCCGGACCAAGCTCAAGTCATCGACGGCGCGCGCTGTTCCCGCGCGCCTCAAGGAGTTGTCAGCAACAGCAGGGGCCCAGCCGGGTCGAAGCCTACCGGGGCCAGGGTAATCCGAAAGGGCGCTCGAGCCCCGGTATTGAAGGCTTGAAGGAACGGGATGGGTTTTTTAGTCAGTAAGAGTCTGACACTATCTCCCGCTCCGCCCAAGAGCGGGGGTTGTCATAAGATGATTTTTCCCATCGAAAAAAAAAAAAAAAAAGTCGTTTGACTTTTTAGACAGACTATAACACCAAGAAGGTCAATATAGTCTGCTATCGGCACGGTTACACCCAGGCAGCAGGTCTGAATTAGCTCCTTTTAGCAGAAAACAGACACGCCTGAGTTTTTGCAGCATTGAACCAACAGAACAGATGAAAGAGGTTAAAATGCTCTTGTGGGCGAGGCATGCCACAACGTAGGGCAATGCTCATAGTTCAACTTGGGGTTTGACCGATTTGATCGACATTGGCCGTCAATCGCGCTCATACTGTAACAGTGTACGAAACTCAGTGAAAAACATGAGTTATGCCGTGTTGTTTGCAAATTTACAAGTCTGTCATAAGACCTGTCATACTGTATGGATCAGAATGTTGGGCTGTGAAAAAGAAGGATGAAAAATGATTGCATGTAGCGGAGATGAGAATGTTCAGATGGATGTGTGGTGTGACGAGAGTGGATAAAGTGAGAAATGAGTATACACCCCTACTCTTTAATTAGTACACAGAAACATGGGGCTGTATCTGTACCCGTCACTGATCATATTTTTGTATTAAAAAGTAGAAAAAACCGAAGTCCTTAAATTGACCACGAAAAGGTAAATTCATCATAGATTCAATCATACATAACAATTGCTAGTATAAAATACTGCGGGCAGTGTTTTTCCATTTTAATCGTCATTTATTCATTCATAATCAATAGCCTGCACAATATTTCCATAAATTGAGAGACATTTTGGGATAAACACAAACGCTAATAACTTTGCTGTTTATGAATATTATTTATTGAGACTTTACTTAAATAATAACAAGGGCTTTTCTAATAAGCCCTTTAAGTATTTGTACTAATTAAAAATGAGTGTCTTGGATGGTTGTCTTGGTATGGTCATGTAAAGAGGAAAGATGAAGCGCATATTACTAAAAGAGTTCTGAGTTTACATGTAGATGGATGGAGAGGGAGAAGAAGGCCGAAGAAAAGATGGATGGATTGTGTGAGGAGTGATATGAAAAAAAGGAAGTTAATGATAGTTTGACGGGTGACAGGACAGAATAGAAGAAAACTCTGAATAAAGTACTATCGAACTGATCTGATAATGGAGCCCGAAAGTGGAAGGTGGACACGGGAGTGTATCCTAGCAACGTTTGGGTTCATTGGAATTGTCATGAGAAAAACGTACTCTGGCTATATAAGTGTATCGCAACTAAAAAGTGTGAAATAAAAAAAATTTACAAAAAAAAAAACAATTTCACTAAAAAATATACTAAAACAATCAAATTAACTTTCATTTCGGAAGTCGGAGTTAAATAAGAAACAAACAATATCGAGAAACATTGACTTCTGAAATTCAAGTTATTTTGATCGTTTTAATATTTTTTTTTTTAATGTAATCGGTTATTTTATTATTTTTCATTTTTAGAAATCCACCATATTGATACACAGCCCGATATTATAGCAATAACTAGGCGACAATTTCATCCGTTATTTTGAAATTTTATCGATATCAATTATCGACATTTTAGTCGCTCTAAATTGTATTTTTGCATGTGTGACACAACCAATAGCAAACTTGGGATCTGAGTGTGCGTGGTCTATTAGTGCGCAGATTAGGAAGTATTTCCTGGTATTTCTGTTACAAAGTACTCTGTGGGTATTTCCTTTCTAACCTCTTTCATATTCTGTGGTTGCATTAGTAGTACGTGTCTACTGGAATACAAAACATATTTTAAACTCGTAAATTGTTATAAATTTTAATTTATTTTGGTGTCAAAATAAATAAATAGAAAATTGGTAAGTTTTGCTTCGTCCTTTTCTTTCACGACGTTTACTAAATTATTTATTGGTAGTGTTAAAACCCAAGTACCGAAAAGTGCCATAAAACAGTGGGTTAGGGGTCGTTCGGCCTACTATGGAACTGGGACCTCGGACCAGTTACCCCTTTTAAAAATTGATATTGGTTAACTGGGCCGACATCTGTTTTGCTTTCTGTCAAGCGAAGGGTGGCTTAAAATGGTTTATATATTATTAAGTATACAATAGATTTTGTACAGGTACAAGCATTTACATATAAATATTATACATTATTATTTTTATAACTTTAACATACATTGCGAATTGCAAAAAAATTCGCGATTGACCCTGGCGCTTTCGCCTTAAGAAAAAACGTGTTAGTTACGAAAACATTTGTCACAAAATGCATAATTTTTTCCTACAAAGATTACTCATGTTTGTAGGGTTTATACCCTACAAACCCCTACAATCATGAGTATTATTTAGTATCTACAAAATTACTGTTTATAAGGTTTAAAGTGAGCTTGATAAATAAGATGATTAAGAGAAGTTCATAACAATGATTTTACACGTCGTGATACGAGTATTAGAGAATATATTGTGTGTACCGATAACTATTTCTACGCATTCGTCAACTTCCTCTTGTTGCATTATACTATTTTTAATTACTTTGTATTTAAAACTATAGAATTAATTCTCAACAAATTAATAGAAATGTAAACCTAAAATAATTATTTATTTATTTATTACAAAACTATAGAACATAGAAAAGTTTTTTATTTTATTTTGTATTTAGATGAGGGTTGATTGATTAATTAGACTGGTTTTTCTTAAGGCGAAAGCGCCAGCGTCAATCGCGAATTTTTTTGCAATTTGCAATGTATGTTAAAGTTATAAAAATAATAATGTATAATATTTATATGTAAATGCTTGTACCTGTACAAAATCTATTGTATACTTAATAATATATAAACCATTTTAAGCCACCCTTCGCTTGACTGAAAGCAAAACAGATGTGGGCCCAGTTAACCATTATCAATTTTTAAAATGGGTAACTGGTCCGAGGTCCCAGTTCCATAGTGGGCCGAACGACCCCTAACCCAAAACAGTGATATTCTGAACCCTACTTATCGGTAACGGCCAGGTTAATAGGTTCAAAAAAAAAATTTATTATAGATTCATGAACAACATTATCAACGTTTGATTTTTTCGTGCGATTAATACTCTTGTCTAAAAAAATTTTTTAGCAAATTCGCAACTTTTCCCTACGTAATTGTACTGTCGCCTAGGCGGGTGCCAGAGTTGTGTCCATATTAAGTTACGGCCAGATGGTTCAAGGGACTGTAAGCCTTAAGTGGGCTTTGATTGTAAATCAAGGGTGTAATACGAAAGCTCCTTTGTAGTGAATCATCCTACGGTCCACGGCAAGTCATCCGTTTGTATGTGGCAGTTGGTCGCCTCCTTCTGCGTAGTACTAATGCTAGCGAAGGAGGAGGCCGACCGCATCAGGCAACGGCGCTCTCGCCCCAGCCGCCGTTGGGATTCCGATCCCGATTTCCGGCCACCGTAGGCGCGGGCTTGCAGACGACGAGCAATGGGTACCTCGCTGTTCGTCCGTCCGGTAACCGTCCGGATTGAGCCCAAGTCGTCGAAAGCGCGCACTGTTCCCGCGCGCCTCAAGGAGTTGTCAGCAACCGTAGGAGCCCAGCTGGGTCGAAGCCTATGGGACCAAGGGTCTGCTTCTGAAAGGAAGGCTCGGCTCCGGTATGAAAGGCAACGAATGGTTTTTTAGTTGGTAAAAGTCAACACCTTATTGGGTCCCATTAAACGCAAGGCGACATCGCGGCAGACCAGGGCGAAGGTGGAGAGATGAGCTTGATAAATACCGGAAGGACTGGCCCGCAATGGCCGAAGACAGATGTGTGTGGAAAAGGGAGAGGAAGCCCTTCGCCCAGCAGTGGGACATAAATGGGCTAACTAACTAACTAACTAAAAGTCTGACACTATCTCCCGCTCCGCCCAAGGGGGGGGGGGGGATTTGGATGATTTTTACCCAACGACAAAAAAAAATTACCTAGCAACTTAACAATGAGGATTTAGGCAGTTTATATTTCCCTAATATACTATTTTTAGTTACGATTATAGTGATAACAGTATCCTTCCTTATATTGTGCGCTGTTCCAAACATAGGTACCTAATAACTGAACAGAGAGACCTTGGTCAGTTTTAATTATTCCCAACAAACTATTTTTATTCTAAAATAAAGCAACATTTCTATACTTCCTTCCTCATTGTTATCTGCCACAGTTCTCTGTACTAATAATAATAACGCATTCACGCAATCTGAGTCCGCTGCCGCCGTCAACACACAGATCGCGTGAATGCGTTATTACCACGTAGGAGGTCTTCCAACGCAGCGTCTTCCGGTACGCGGTCGCCACTCCAAAACCTTTCGGCCCGAACGGCCATCTGTTCAGCGAGCAATGTCCTGCCTATTGCCACTTAAGTTTGGCGTATCTTAACCTTAGTTCTTCTGCGGATATCTTCATTCCTGATTCGATCACGCAAGAAAACCCTGCGTATAGCCCTTTCCATTGACCTTTGGGTGACTTTAAGTCTTCTGATGAAGCCCATTGTTCAGTTCATGAAGCTCATTGGCTCCAGAGCTCAAGGCTCTGGAGCCCTGATGGCAGCTCGGAGCTTATGTTCACATTATTTGTGTGAATTAGATAAAAAAGGTCGTCTCGTTTTGTGTGATTTTTTTTGTCATCAATTGTTTTTTTTGCACAGCACACAAATGTTTGTGTGATGAGCATGATCATTTGTTCTGTTCTGTGTCTGGGTGTAATTTATCTATAATATGTATATATTAAGAAATATATAAATATGTTTATCAGTTGTCTAGTACTCATAACACAAGCTCTGCTTAGCTTAAAGTTGAGACTAGACGGCGTTGTGTGATAGTTATAGAATATTATATTATTATATTATATTACAGCATTCATTTTCCTGCTATGCATTGGAATTACCTAGTGTGCTGGAAAATTATACGGACGTGCAATTAAAAATTTATCCCGTTGATATTCCGTCATTGTTCACTAGTGTGAAAAAATAATATCGTCCACTCCCTGTTCCCTGTGCTAATATTTATTAATTTACTAGCTTTTGCCTGCGGCTTCGCCCGCGTGGCATTAGGTTACTCCCCATAAATTTTGGACCACCGTTTTACACACGTGAGCAGTGTAGTTCTTGCTACCTTAATTCACATACACTACCATTGTTGGTGTTGTGTTAGTTCAGAAAACAAACATAAAACAAAAAACCGGCCAAGTGCGAGTCGGACTCGCCCATGGAGGGTTCCGTAGCAGCAAGTAACATAATATAAAAGTTCTTGCAGTTCGTTGTAACTTTGATCGATGATTTAATAATAGTGTATTTTTTTAGATTTATTACGTATTAAAAAAAAACTACTTACTAGATCTCGTCCAAACCAATTTTCATTGGTAGTTTACATGGTAATGTACATCATATATTTTTTTTAGTTTTATCAATTTCTTATTTTAGAAGTTACAGGGGGGGGGGGGACACATTTTACCACTTTGGAAGTGTCTCTCGCGTAAACTATTCAATTTAGAAAAAAATGATATTAGGAACCTCAAAATTATTTTTGAAGACCTATTCATAGATACCCCACACGTATGGGTGGGATGAAAAAAAAAATTTTGAGTTTCAGTTCTAAGTATGGGGACCCCCAAAATTTATTGTTTTTTTTTCTATTTTTGTATGAAAATCTTAAAGCGGTTCACAGAATACATCTACTTACTAAGTTTCAACAGTATAACTCTTACAGTTTCGGAAAAAAGAGGCTGTGACATACGGACGGACAGACAGACAGACAGACAGACATGACGAATCTATAAGGGTTCCGTTTTTTGCCATTTGGCTACGGAACCCTAAAAATGCAATTATAACTTTTCAACAACACCCGAAAGAAAACACGGTCTTCATTCGTGCGTTATTGTCGTTCGGCTTATTAGCTTAAGAAACAGTAGGCAAGACGGTGCTGAAGGAGGGTCAGCGACCGCGTCATGCGAAGCGACTGAAGAGCGGAACTTGCGGGAGCTATAGCGCTGATTTAATTTTGAGAATTATTAAACTTATGATAACTTTCAAATGGTACGTCCGATTTAAATGATTCAAAAAGTAATTTACAGATACTGATATAGCCTTGAACGCGAAGTAACTTATTTTGATAAGAATTAATACCGTAATTATGTAAATAGCTTTCCAATAAACGCTTCATGAATGCCTATATTTAAAATTAGTAAAATGGATATAGTATGTTAACCTTAAGAGATAGACATATGCCTCTGCGGACTTTTCTGTAGACCTCTATAAGGTACACAATTCCACTATACATTATTTTGTTATATCTCAAAGAGTTTAGGCAGCGTTTTCATTGAAAGCTTCCAGACGGCTTATTTTTTCTCGACATTTTCAACAAAATAATATCGTTAATGTAACAGAAATAAATACAAAAACTTAACAAATTATATACTAAAAGCTAAAATCGGTGCAGTAGATTTTGAGTTTATCGCGAACAGACAGACAGACAGACGCAGCGGGGGACTTTGTTTTATAATATGAAGTGATGATATTATGTAGTGATTTAAATAACATGGAGGACTTACAGCTAAAAAAAACAGATAAGGAACTGTAAGTGAAACTGACAGCCAATAACGAGTCCTCACTTCTTCTTCTTCTTCCTGCCTTCATCTCAGACTAGCTTTTGCCCGCAGCTTCGCACACGTACATAAAATATAGCCTATAAATGGTGTAAGTATAATGGTATCCTGAAAAAAATTTGTATGGTAGGTTGTTCAGTTTCGTCTACTGAGCAAGCCCTTTAAGCTTGTGGAGGGCTGACCCTTACACCTTGTATAAAGCAGCTTTCTATCGGTAAAAAAATTTTTCGCAATCGGACCAGTACTTTCAGAGATTACCTCCTACAAAAAAAAAAACATAACAACAAAAAAAAACAAACATTACTTCCTTATTATATAGCGTAAATTACTTGGGGTCGGCGCAACCCATTTTTTTCTTCCATTCTGTCCTGTCACCCGTCAAACTATCACTAACTCCCTTTTCTTTCATAACACTTCTCACACAATCTTCGGCCTTCCTCTCTATCCATCTACATGTAGGTATACTCAGAACTCTTTAAGCAACATGCGTTTCATCCCTCCACTTCATATGACCATACCAAGACAACCGATTTCGTTTAAACTTTTCAGTCACTGTCGCCATTTCCAAACTTCCTCTAATATACTCATTTCTCACTTTATCCATTCTCGTCACTAATAAACCAAATAATATCTATCAAAGTACAATTAAAGTATAATACATCGAACCCAGAATTAGCTGCGGGCTTGCGAGCACTTGGTATCTTGCTGTCCGACCGTCCGATAACTGTCCGGACCGAGCCCAAGTCGTCGACGGCGCGCACTGTTCCTGCGCGCCTCAAGGAGTTGTCAGCAACAGCAGGGGCCCAGCTGGGTCGAAGCCTATTAGGACCAGGGTTAGTTCGAAAGATAGCTCAGCCCCGGTACAAAAGGCAACGAAGGAACAGGAGTGGGTTTTTCTACTATCTCCCGCTACGCCCAAGAGCGGGGGATGTCATTAGATTTTCCCACCGCGAAAAAAAAATACAGAATTAGCTGTCAGATTATTCCACACAAAAATATTACACACTATAAAACTTTATTACACACTGGTCTACTAATAAGATGACCCAAAACAGTAGTTAACATAAGTATTTCTTCCACAGAAACAGTATCACCATGAAGAGTTTGGCATTGTTGCTGTGCGTACTAGCGGCGGCAGTCAGCGCCGTGTCCCTAAAAAACCTCATCAGAGAGGAATGGAATGCATTCAAGGTACGTAGATACGATAGTTTACCTCCATACTGAATCACAGTACTATAGCATCATCATCATCGGCATATCAGGGGCCTAAGTCTGCTATATTCTAACACGATCCCATTGTCATTTTGCTAAAAGTTCCTAATCTGCTGATTCATAATGATCGGTCATTGATCGGTTAATGGTCTTGAATAGAATTGTGGTAGAATGATAATATCGAGCTTATTAAAAGCAGTAATTGCGCAATGACGTCGTAATGGTAGGTCACTGATCGAAGGAACTGTCAAATTTTTTTCAGATTACCGCATACGTCAGATATTCATTTGTCATTATGTACGAGATTACCATTCTATGCCATTTCTTTCAATGGAGTGTCAGTGGTTGACCATCGGAAAGTCATAATGACGCCATTTATTAATAGATTACCAAACTTGTCAAAATCGACAATTATGACATCAATGATAGACCTTTCACACTATGTTGGATTGTGTGTATATTACTTGAACAAAGTCGCTAGTCACTGAATCAGAGGGTTCGTTACTCCATGAAATAAAAGTCCGAATAAAAATGGTATGCGAGTCTATTGTATGAATAATGGGATACAAACGATCCAGCGCGCGGACGGGACGCAACTGGCTCAATTGGCGGGGGTAACCATACACCGCGCTAATGCATACGCTACAACATTCCCCCTTTTACAAAAAAAAATTTGACAATAAAAATCTTAAAAATAAAAATAAACTATAAGTGAAACCAGGGTAAACAAATTGTACTTCTAACAAAGTGCCTACCACCGCACACGGCACCGTTGGTATTTGCTTATTCACCTACTTGCCCGTGTGAGTGTGCCGTGGTGGTCTGAGATTACCTACGCTATCGCGCTTTGATTCTACGAATTTAGCTTGACCTATTTTTATTTATATAAAATGTTTTTGAAACTTAATGATACCTTTCTGGTATGTTCAACTTTTAAATACATATTTTGTGTATCATATTTAGACGGATAGCTCCTTGGAATGATACAAGAGTGGACTGTATAACAAGATTTATAATAAAATATGTAAATAGGAATTATGACAACTGTTACTTTGCAAATCAAACAATGGCTACGTAAATTTAAATGAGCGCGAGCGCAGGTGTTCGTCGATGTGTGTAACAGCTGACTGGCGAGCTGTCATGACGCGTAGGCGCAGGCGGCGATGTCCGATGCGCTGTCTCGTTCTGGCCGCCGCGCCGGTCGTTGAGCCGAGGTCTCAACATGCTCCCCCCGTTGAAGTGTCTTCAAGTGTTGATACGGGTAAGGGGCAGATGGTGTTGAAAGCGCGCCGTATGACACCCTTACGTGTCTGGATGTCGGCGACTCTGTTGATGCCATCTCTGCCAGGAAGCACCTTAACAATGCGTGCTAGAAGCCAGAGAAGAGGTGGTGAATTTTTGTCGATGATGACAACTAGTGTCCCTTCTTTCAGCTCTCCCGATGATCGACGCCACTTGGTCCTCTCCTGAAGCCATAAAATGTATTCGTGAGTGAAGCGGGTCCAAAAGTGCTGCTTCAAGTACTCTACTCGACGAAATCGCTGCAAGTTGCTGATGTTAGCAGTCTGGATATGTGGATGAGGCAACATAACGAGCGATCGACCAATGAGGAAGTGGGCTGGAGTCAAAGGAGTGAGGTCTGATGGATCGTTGGAAAGTGGAGTGAGAGGCCTAGAATTTAACACAGCCTCTACTTGTATTAAGCATGATGCCATCTCTTCGAAGGTTAAGTTTGTTAAACCTAAAATACGTCTGAGATGGTGTTTAACAGATTTGACAGCGGACTCCCATAATCCGCCGAAATGTGGAGTATATGCAGGAATGAACGAGAAGTTGATCCCAGGATCAATAGCACTGAGGTTCAAATCTTGTGAAAGAAGCTTGGCCAATTCATTGAAGGCACCGACAAAAGTTGTGCCGTTGTCTGAGAATACGTTGCGTGGTTTCCCCCTGCGAGCAATAAAGCGGTTCATAGCCGATAAGAAAGCATCCTTTGTCAGGTCTGACACAAGTTCAAGATGGACGGCTCTCGTAGCCAAACACACAAACACGCAAATAAAGCTTTTTACGAGCCGACATCCTCTACCCTTGCGGTCAGCTATCATGATTGGACCAGCGTAATCCACGCCTGAATCTAGGAACGGAAACTCTAAATGTACGCGTTGCTGTGGAAGATTACCCATCATTGGTTGTACAGTGCTAGCCTTAATTCTGCAGCATTTTACACATTGATGTGTTACTTTCTTGGCCAAGTTCCTGCCACCAATAGGGTAGAAGTGGTGACGAATCGTGGCAAGTAGAAGTTGAGGTCCTGGATGTAAAAGCCTTGTATGGTACATGCTGAATAATAGTTTGCAAATAATATTGGAACTACACAATAAAACGGGATGTTTAACATTAAAATCGTAAAATGAATTACTTAACCTGCCTCCAACACGTATTAGGTTGCAAGCTTTATCAAAGAACGGAGACAAAGATAGGAGTTTATTTTTAGCTGGCAATTGTTTACCATTAGATAATAGGTAGTATTCCTCAGGAAAAGATTCGCGTTGACTAAGGTTACAAAATAAATATAAGGAATTAGTTAATTCATGAGATTTAAGAACGCCACTATCAGATGATTTTCTTCTACACTTGTTAATGAACCGTAGTACATATGCCGCAATACGTTGTAAAGAATAGAAGTTAGATGAATATTTAGGAAATAGATTGTTAATAAGATTTTCTGTGTTATTAGTTATGTCATTATGATAGGAATGAATTAATTCAGGTAAGATTAAATTATTATGATTTGATTCAGGGAATTGAGGCCACATAGTTGATGGTTCTTTGAGGAACTGAGGTCCTGACCACCACAACGAAGATGACAAAAGTTTGTCAGCTCTGAGTCCACGCGAAGCGAGGTCTGCGGGGTTAGAAGGTGACGGAACATAGCGCCAAGGCTTCCCCCCCATAGTCTCCTGAATCTCAGAGACTCTATGTCTGACAAATGTCTTCAGTTGTGTTGGCGGAGCAGATAACCAGCCTAATACAATGGTTGAGTCACACCACAAGTATATGTCACTAAAATTAAGAGTGAGTGACTGACGAACCTTTGTATATAGCCGTGAACCTAACAATGTGCCACAGAGTTCGAGACGGGGTATGGTCGTTGCCTTGACCGGCGCCACCTTGCTCTTGGCGGTAAGAAGATGCACATGCACCTCCCCGTTTTCAGATTCACTGCGTACATATATACATGCACCATATGCCTTTTCTGATGCATCGGTAAAGACATGCAATTGTAGCGAAGAAACTGATTTACATGTTACCCACCGGGGAATCCTGAATTCGTTTAAAATGGGCAGAGTGTTTTTAAACTCACTCCAAAGAAGTTGTATCTCCTCAGGAACAGGTTTAAGGGGAATATTGACTACAAACCGTCCGTCCGAGTCGCGATAGGTGGTATCTACAAATTTTTGTTCGCAAGATCGCTCTTCGTCTGTTAATTTGTGTCTAGGCGCTACAGAATCTAATTCCCAAAACCGATCTAAGTTAAGCTTTAAGGTATCTGTAAGCATGCAAACATGAGACGAGTTTGTAGATTGCTGTATGACACCTGAGATAAGCCAACCTAATTTTGACTCGAATAACGAAGGCATGCCTTTTCCTAAAGTAATACGGTTGGTGCCTATGACTCCCCAAAACACTTCCGCCCCAACGAGAATATCAATAGCAGTAGGAGCATAAAAGTGGGGATCAGCAAGTATTACATTGCTAGGCATACGAATATTCTGCGTATCAATATATGTGTTGGGTACTGATGACGAGACTTTAGGTAGTATGTAACAGTCTATACCTAATTCATAGTCACCATTCACTGATTTTAATGTAACTGCACATGCATGTGAACAATCTGAGGACTGATTGTTAATGCCCCTAACCTTGGACTTCACAGGAAAAATAGGAAGGTTTAGCTTACGGGAAAATTCTTCAGTCATGAAATTTGCAGTGCTTCCGTTATCCAATAAGACTCGGGCAGTGTGAAGGTTGCCTTTATTGTCCAACACCTTCACGAGTGCTGTTGAAAGTAATACAATACGAGATGTACTATGATGATTAACAGTTAATGCTATGTTTTGATTAGAGTTAGAAGAATTGTCATTATCTATATGTAATAAAGTATTATGTTTCTCACGACAGTATTTGCAATGACCTAATTTACATTTTTGTACGCTATGACCTGGTCGTAGGCAATTAAGACACACATTAGAATTCTGTGCTTTTGTAACACGGGCTTGAACGGGTAAATTCCTGAACTTGTCACATTGAAATATAAAATGATCTTGGTGACACATAGGGCATGAAAGTGGTTTAGAATGATGTTCTGTTGATATTGCAAAGGTTTTAGTGTTTGAGTTAACGTGAATGTCATTCCTAGATTTTGATGACCTAGTTTCCTCAAGTGTCTCTAATAGGTCAGCTCGATTGCTGATGAAGCTAATGAAGACAGCTAATGTTGGAGGGTCAGATAAGGAATTTCTATGCTCTTCCCACTCACGATTCGTCACCTGATCCAACCTACTGGTCATGATGTAAATGATAAGTGTATCCCAGTGTTGAACAGGCTGACCAAGAGTAGACAAAGCTCTTAGATTTTTGTTAGTTGTATCAATTATGTGACGTAATGATTTACTCGACTCTTTATTGATAGGTTGAACATTAAATAAAGCTTGTACATGGTTATTAACTAAGAGTCTTTTATTGTCATACCTTTCGCAGAGCAACTTCCATGCAGCATCATAGTTATCTGATCGAAAATCCAGATTGTCGATAACAAGAGAAGCGCTACCCTTTAATGAGGCACGTAAATAATGTAGCTTGTTGATTTTATCTATACTCTCATTATTGTGAATAATTGAAATAAATGTGTCCCTAAATTCTAGCCAATCATGATAGTTGCCCGAGAACTTGGGCAAATCAATTTTAGGTAATCGTATTGAGTTGTGTTTGTGTGAATGAGAAATACAAGATTCCACCTCAGAAGCAGGACCTCCCGTCAGAAGTTTGCGAGCGCCACTGATCAGCTGGCGTGCAGATGCGACCAGGCTGTAGTACTGCCGCTCAAAGTCCTCACGCTCCGCATATTGCTCGCTGGGGTCGTCAATCAGCATCTCCAGGTCGGTCTGTAAAGTATCATATTTCTCATATAGATTTTCAAACGTATTAAGTCGATACTCAACCTCAACGACTTGAACCTCGCTTAACTTTTCACAAGATTGAGCTGTTTTTAAATATGAAGAAAACTGTGTAAGCTTAGCCTTTAGTGAAGCTCGCTTCTTGATGTAGCTTTTAATATCAGCCATATTGCAAGTGCTTTATGCGAAAAAGTGGTGAAAGGAAAGAGAAGCAAGCAAACTATGAAGATGTAAACAATTAAACAGAAGAGTGCTCCTAGTGAAAAAATAATATAATAGCAACACAATATGACTAAGTGAAGATTGCTATGAAGTATTGCCAGGCGTTAAGCTACGCGTCAAAGCTGCTATGTAACAATAACAATTATGCTGAAATATTGAATTAATACATTGATTATTTGATGATTTAATGTTGTATATGATAATGACTAGGAGGTCTACTAACTAAAATAATGATTGTGTATAATGAAGAGATGAAACAGCAGAACAAGTAGATGTAGGTGACTGTAAATAAATGATTTGAATGATTTGCACCTTTTATGCTTTGTGCGATGAATACTAATGAAATGATTTTTAAATGTAAACGAAATGAATATGATGATGAAGGATGATGATGTGAGAAGATAGGATGAATATGATGTGGAAAAAAATAGGAGTAATTAGAACGATCTCACGGTTTTGTTGGGTCAAACCACTGTTGATTGTGACGAGGAGATTCTTCACGACGACTCTCAAGGCACGACGACAATCTGAAGAGGTGGTTCGATTTCCTGCGATGTCACGACGATTTCGATGACGTTTCAAATTTTCCTTTGTTCGTTGGAATTTCAAACTGGCGAAGACGGCTCTTGAAACCGTGCCGATTTCTACGACGTCCAAAGTACACGCTGAAGACGATTGCGATGCTGGCACGTAAGAACAAACGAAGTCCGTTGCAAACTCGGAGACCAAAGTCGGATGACTCACGAACCGTTGACGATGACAATTCAAAAATTTGAAGTCCGCTAAGGTTCAACTTCTAACGGTAGAAGGACCATATAGACGGATAGCTCCTTGGAATGATACAAGAGTGGACTGTATAACAAGATTTATAATAAAATATGTAAATAGGAATTATGACAACTGTTACTTTGCAAATCAAACAATGGCTACGTAAATTTAAATGAGCGCGAGCGCAGGTGTTCGTCGATGTGTGTAACAGCTGACTGGCGAGCTGTCATGACGCGTAGGCGCAGGCGGCGATGTCCGATGCGCTGTCTCGTTCTGGCCGCCGCGCCGGTCGTTGAGCCGAGGTCTCAACATATTACTCTGAAAAAGACATTTAACAATTCAAAAAATTAAATTGACAAATATAATTTCTTTGTTGTACCCTTAATATTATTTAAACATTTTCTAAGTCATTAGTTCTTATTTTTAACAAATAAATGTTATATTTAACTTATGTGTCTATATTTATGCTATTTATTACTATCAATTCTTATACAATATTAGTGGGTAAAATTGTTATTGTAATAATTATACAATACAATTTTCGCTTTAGTTTACATCTGTTAATAATAATGATAATTGTCTACGTTACCATGAGCCATGAATAAATACTCGTAATTATACAATAAGTTGTATATTCTTTCTGTTGTATATTCTGTGAACAAAATGTGTTTTTATAGAAAATACTATATGTGGTGTTCACTAAAATCACTTGGTAGGGATTTAGGTTTATAGTAAATGAAACAACCAAATTGTCAGTAAGCAGACAAAGTCAAGGAGTGACGTCTAGTCGACGTCTAGTCGAGACCCCGGTGGGAGCGCTTCTAACGTGACGTCCTTCTTGACCCGTCCTACATTTAATGTGTATACCACACTATATATATAGTATTTTCTATTATCCACCATTACACATACAAAAAGGAAACTAAAACTAAAACACATACATACAATGGGCGGCCTTATCGCATTCCGCGATCTCTTCCAGGCAACCTGGAATGGACAGTAATTGCCTGGACAAGAAATGGGGTTGTCGTTGGACTATACATAGAACAAAATATATTTTTATCATTAGTGGGACATCTCTTATTGTTTTTTATAATATTTTTGTACATACCATTACACTGTTTGAGCCTGGACTTGTTGTTGAATGACTGTTCCCATTTCTTTCCGCAGACTACTTTGTAATCGTCTTTTACATTTTCCACAAATTATAAAAAAAATAACACATACTAAAAATATTACTATAACCAATAGCATTATACTTGAAGTTTTAATATGACTTTCTACGTTAGTCCAATCTGAATTGTTAGCTCCGTTTTGGGCAATTATTATTTCTTCCTGTTTACTGTAAGTTTTGCCCATTTTGAATATCATTAACAAAACAATATATTGAGTTAAAATTTGTCTGCTCTTGATGGTTTACAACATATAAAAGAATACTTAATTCTAATATTTTAAACATGTTCCCAAATTGCAAGGAACGTATCTTGCGTTATTATTACTTACTTGCAAAATTACTTAGTTATTATATTAAACATATCTAGTTGGCGTTTTAATAACTCGGCCACTTCGTGTGGTCCAAGTGTTAGGCGCTGCGGCCGGTTTACAAAATACAACCTTTCTTGTTTGTCACTAATGGTTTGTTTACAATTACGTTTTTCTGTTCTACACATTGATTTTTTACATCTATTTTTTTATTATTTTCTATCGATTCCTGACCTGGATGTTGAGGTTCGCATAATGTATAAGAAGGTTTTAACCTATCGATTGACACTCGCGCTTTCCTATTCGGCATTTTTAACAAAAAATGTTTGTCACCACGACTTATGACGCTGTAAGGGCCGTCATAGGGGGGCTGTAATGCTTTCCTAACCGTGTCATTTCTGACGAATACTTGATCGCATGTCTTCAAGTCTGAGTGAAGGAAAATAGATCTACTATCGCGATGCCGCGTTGGCCTTGACTTAAGGTTACTAATTACTTTCCTAAGTTGCCTAACGTATTCGTGTTCGTCATGAAAGACTTTTTGTGTATCCTCGAAAAACTCGCCTGGAAGTCTTATGTTTGTACCATACACCATTTCTGACGCACTAATACTAGTGTCGGCACGTGGAGCTACTCGTAAACCAAACATTACCGTACTTAATTCCTGTAACCAATTTGTGTGATTCATTCTAGCCATTAATGCTGCTTTAAGTGACCTATGCCATCTTTCAACTTTTCCGTTACTTTGAGGGTGAAAACTAGTAGTTCTGATTTTATTTATACCTAATAGTTTCATCATTTGTTGGAATAGATTACTTTCGAACTGAGTTCCTTGATCACTTGTTAATCTAGTCGGACATCCAAATCGGACTATCCATCCGTCATAAATTGCTTTTGCCACGGTTTCTGCGTGAATTTCTTTAATTGGAAAAGCTTCTGGCCACCCTGTTTTCCGATCTATTACCGTTACTAAATACCTATACCCTTCAGGTGTGGTCGGTAACTTCCCTACAATGTCCACATGAATATGCTCGAAACGATCACATAATGGAAAAGTACCTAACTCTGATTTGCAATGACGGTGTACTTTTGCGCGTTGGCACTTAATACAAGCTTTAGCCTACTGTCCTTCCTCTTTATTCATACCCGGCCAATAATATTTGTTTGCGATCATTTTCCTGGTTGTACGTATGCCGGCGTGACTTAAGTTATGTATCAGATTAAATGTTATTTTTCTTAACTTTTCTGTCAAATAAGGTCGAGCTTTACCTCCTATTATATTACATACGATAGACTTTTCACAGGTCGGTACTAAAATTTCCCTAAATTGTGTTTTGTCTTTACGTATTTCCTGCAATAACTTATCTTTACTCTGTTCTTCCGCTAATTCTCTGTAATCGATTAATCCTTGACAATTTATACTTTCTATTCGCGATAAACAATCTGCGACTACATTTTGTTCGCCTGATACATGTCGTATGTCGGTTGTAAATTCACTAACGTATAATAATTGACGAGTTCTTCTAGCTATTTCTTTTCCACTTTTTTTCTTACTAAAAGCATAAGTCAATGGTTTGTGATCAGTAAATATAACTAGCTCTCTACCTTCTATGAAATTTTGAAAATGTTGCATTGCCATATATACGGCTAATAATTCACGATCATAGGTGCTATATTTTCTCTGGGCATCCGATAACTTTTTAGAAAAATAACCTAGTGGTTGCCATTTATTAACATTAAATTGTTGCAAAACGGCGCTTTAGTACTGACTGGTTTTCGGCTGCTTTAGGTATGTGTGCTCTGTAAAAGTTAATCATCCCTAAAAATCTTCTTAATTGCTCTATTGTTTCCGGTTTCGGAAAATTTTCGATTACCTTAACCTTGTCGTCCAATACATGTATACCTTTAGTACCTAGTTACTTTATATCCTAAAAATTCTATTTCTGTTTTGCAAAAATCACATTTACTTAAGTTTATAGTAATAACATATTTGCTGAATCGTTGAAAAATTATTTCTAGATGTTCCTTATGCTCTATTGCGTTGCTACTAGCTACTATGACGTCATCAATATATGAAAATAGGAAGTCTAAATCTTGTAATACTGTCGTATTCATGAAACGCTGAAAGGTTTGGGCTGCATTGCGTAAACCGAAACTCATACGCGGGAATTCGAATAGCCCGAAAGGCGTAATAATCGCAGTTTTCTCCACGTCGTCGGGGGCGACCTCTATACAATGATATGCGCGGTTAATGTCAATTTTACTAAAGATATTCTTACCTCCTAGCACGTAGGTGAAGTCTTGTAAACGAGGAACGGGGTACCTGTCTGGTTTGGTGATGCCGATAGGCGTCGCCTAATTTTTGGGACCTAATAATGCCCTCCAATTGGGCGAACCACAGGCGAGGCATGAGCGTCCAAAATTCGGGTATCCGTGACGATACGGTGATAGCCGACATATCCTGTCTTTCCATGGCCGATACTTTGGTCTCACTATTGTTTATAGTTGTTCCCGGCTCCGCCGTCGCCGATTCGGTGCCCTTCTTCGCCGAAGGTGGAGTAGAAAACATTTCGACAACACCCGTGTGCGCCTTCCGAGGCCGTCCACGTCGGAAGGGAGTTGCGTCCTAATTTCTTTCTATAAAATCACTGTTTTATCGGGGTCGTCGTGGTCACCACTTTCACACTATGTTGGATTGTGTGTATATTACTTGAACAAAGTCGCTAGTCATTGAATCAGAGGGTTCGTTACTCCATTAAATAAAAGTCCGAATATAAATGGTATGCGAGTCTATTGTATGAATAATGGGATACAAACGATCCAGCGCGCGGACGGGACGCAACTGGCTCAATTGGCGGGGGTAATCATACACCGCGCTAATGCATACGCTACAGACCATTCTGACACTATTGTAATAGCAGACTTGAGGCCCTGATCTGAATCAGACCTGAATTTTGGTCGGTTCATCGAGTCCAAAGCCTGGTAGAAAACTCGGCGTTCTTGCAAAGGTCCGGCGGTGCTTCACACCGGGACAGCTTTTAATGATATACAAAGCACAGGTCCGTTCGTGTGTGGAGTACTGCAGTCACATATGGGCTGGTGCTGCAAAATGCCACCTGGCAGCTTTGGGCTTGGTGGAAAGGCGTGCGAAGAGGCTAATGGTTGATCCAGATTTGGTTAAGTCCAACCTTCAAAGCCTTGAGCACAGGCGTAAGGTAGCCAGCCTTTAGGTGTTTTACAGGATGCATTTTGGAGAGTGTGCGCAGAAATTACATGACTGGATTCCGCCATCTCAATTCTACCATCGGACAACCCGACGTACGACGAGTATCCACCCATACAATTGCCACCACGGATCTTGAGCGCTGGCTTCAAGTTGCGCAGAAGTCAAATATTCGGTCTCTTTAGTGGTGCGAAGTGAGACGCGGGGGCGGGGAGTGTCAGTGATTGGCTCACCGCGCCATCGCGTCATAGATGTCACTCATGATTCGCTTCCTGCGCTGCTGCATATATGCGCAAAGCGATCCCCACTCTGACGCCGAGCGCACAAGATCCGTTTTGGCAATCGTACTTTGTTGGAACCTCTACGGTCCGGACCAAGCCTTTCGCCTCGTCATTTATACCACGTACATCGAGGGACTGGACCAATTTGCCTGCTGTGGTCTTCCCGTCCGAATAAAATTTAGGTGTCTTCAAGACAAGAGTGAATAGGCTCTTAATAAACTAGTGCGCCGCACCATCAACGATTGCATCGCTGCTTACCATCAGGTGGGATCGCAGTCAAGCACTGGTTTATATCAAATTAAAAAAAAGTTCTTTTCCATAGAGATTTACACCTTGGAACGTACAATTAAGTATCACTTTTTTTTTTTTGACTGACCGGCATTCCGACAATTCAAAAATGCCTGTAATTTCTCTATTTGAAATTAATGTTTTTAATTCTGATATCTGTAGTTGGAGCACAGTAAGCAGTACGACAGTGATGTGGAGGACAAGTACCGCAAGAAGGTCTACGTGAAGAACAAGTTCCACATCGCGAAGCACAACCAGCGGTTCGAGCAGGGCGCGGTGTCGTTCAAGCTTGGTCTCAATAAGTACGCCGATATGCTGCCCTATGAGTTCGTGTACACCATGAATGGATTCAACCAGACCCTCAAGTAAGCATTCCCCTGCTTTTGTTGGACAATCGAGTTAAGTATTGCGAAGAAGGGCCCTAACAAACTGTAAATGTGAGCAGTGGTGGCCGAGTGGTAATGGCCCCGACTTACGAGTCAAACCCAGCCAGGCGCATTACTTTATGTAATTTATTTCATCACCACTGCTCTCAAAATGGTGAAGGAAGACATCGTGAGGAAACCGGCATGTCCTAGAACCAAAAATTCGAAGACATGTGACAACCACCAACCCGCACTGGGCCCGCGTGGTGGATTACGGCCCATTCCCTCTCCTAGAGAGGAGGCCTGAGTCCCAGCAATGGGAACATTATAAGGCCTACTACTTAAACTGTAAATGTAATTCTGGTGCAGGCATGATCAGGCCCTGTACGGCAAGGGACACAACAGCCGCGCGTCAAGGTTCATCCCGCCGGCGCACGTGACCTACCCTGACCAGGTGGACTGGCGTGAGAAGGGCGCCGTCACCGAGGTCAAAGACCAGAAACGCTGCGGCTCATGCTGGGCATTTTCCACCGTGAGTATTAACTATAAAGAACACTAGCTTTTGCCCGCGGCTTTGCCTGCGTAATAAAGCAGCTTTCTATCGGTGAAAAAATTTTCGCAATCGGACCAGTACTTCCAGAGATTACCTCCTACAAACAAAAAAACAAATTTTACCTCTCCTGTGGGCAGGGCTGGCGTGCCTCAAAAATATGATCACGCTCATAATAAATTGACACAACTAATGGCAAAGCGATCTAAGTGCGCGTAGTCTGTTAGTTGCGTAATGCGCGTTCGTATTAGTTTATTGCCAGTAGTGGAGTTAAAGGGTGTGAGACAAGTGGCGACACTCGTTGTAGTACAAATCGGAAAGTATTTCCTTTCTAACCTACTTGCTACATGGTTTATTAAGAAATACCGATACTTGCCTACTACGGCGCGCCTCAAGGAGTTGTCAGCAACCGTAGAGGCCCAGCAGGGTCGAAGCCAACTGGGGCCAAGGGTCGGCTTATGTAAGAAAGGCTCGGCCCTGGTATGAAAGGCAATGAGGAACGGGGTGGGTTTTTTAGTCAGTAAGAGTTTGACACTATCTCCCGCTCCGCCCAAGGGCGGGGGATGTCATACCAGCTTTGTCTCTTGACTTCACTCCCTCTGTCTGTCCCTACTTGTCGTTATTGGGTCAAAGGGATAACTCTTAAACAATAATCTTAGTTTAGATTTGTGAGTTGTGACTGGTATCATGACAACTGTAGCATATTTTTTGTCGTACAGACCGGCTCCCTCGAAGGCCAGGTTTTCCGCAAGACCGGCATCCTGGTGTCTCTGTCGGAGCAGAACCTGGTGGACTGTTCGGGGCCGTATGGCAACAACGGCTGCAAAGGCGGCGTCATGGATAGAGCCTTCGAGTACATCAAGGAAAATGGTGGAATCGACACAGAGAAGTGGTACCCTTACGAGGGCATCGATGGAAAGTGCAGGTACTTACATCTCAACCTATATCTTTTTAGGGTTCCATACCTCAAAAGGAAAAAACGCAACCCTTTTAGGATCACTTTGTTATCCGTCCGTCTGTCTGTCAAGACCCTTTATCTCGAGAAAACCTGGACGTATCGAGTTGAAATTAAAACCATATATTCATGTCTGCGGTCCCTTCAAGCTGTGAAAAAATGAGATCACCAAACTTCTAAGTTAATGAATAAAAACCGGCCAAGAGCGTGTCGGGCCACGCTCAGTGTAGGGTTCCGTAGTTTCCCGTCCGTCACAATAAGTGTACCCACTTATGAGTTTAAAAAAATGCTTGCATATACGATTATACTACAAACTTAGTCCAGAAATTATTTTGTAGAACCTTTTTGTCTTTTTGTACAAAAACTGTTCTTTCCATCAAGTTCAAAATGATTTTCCTAGAAAGTCCTTATAAAGTTCTACTTTTCAGATTTTTTTCATATTTTCTAAACTTATGGTTCAAAAGTTAGAGGGGGGGGGGACACATTGTTTTTTACTTTTGGAGCGATTATTTCCGAAATTATTGACATTATCAAAAAATGATTTTAGTAAACCCCTATTCATTTTTAAATACCTATCTAAAAAATCTGAAAACAGTAAAATTGTTACATAGGTCACAAAAAAAAATTCTTTGCAATTCGGCAAAATCGTCGAGACTCCATTCGGGAATTATTGTAGTTTGCACGGAATCCTCAATGCGTGAGTCCGACTCGCACTTGCCCAGTTTTTTTTTACATCACCTGCACGATAATGTCGTGTTATATGCCATATTATATTATAACCATCACTTAAAGCAAGTCATTCTATTCCTAGGGAGATAATGCAGTATGGGCTTCAAATGGGCCGATTGACCTTCAAATTGAAGGTGCGCGAGTACATTCGTAAGAAGTTGGCAGTAGTCGTAGTAGTAGTTCATCACAGCGCTACCTAATTTGTTTCATTATTTGTTTGCATCAATTGTTTCACTTATTTTTTGATTATTATATTTTTCTTTTCCATTTTTATTTTCTCTCTTCGTTGTAGTTTAAGTAAATGTATTTATATATATTACTAGCCTTTTCCCGCGGCTTCGCCCGCGTACTTAAAATATAGCCTATGTCACTCAGGAATAAAGCAGCTTTCTATCGGTGAAAAAAATTTATCAATTGGATCATTACTTCCAGAGATTACCTCCTACAACCAAAAATAAAAAACAAAAAATTAAAAAAAAAACTTTACTTCTTTGTTATAATATTAGTGCAGGTATAGGTATAGTGTATTTGTAAAATGAATTTTAATAATATGTAATGGTTAATATTGCACCTTTTTTATTATTGATAGGCTTGCGTTTGACCACCATCTCACCTGATGGTAAGCGATGATGTGGTCGACGATAGAGCACCTACCACAATTTGTCTCTGCATCACCCAAAGGTTGACTGATAGAAAATGCCTTATGGCATTAAGTCCGCTTTTGTACACTTTCGAAGACATGTGACATCCACCAACCCGCACTGGGCCCGCGTGGTGGATTACGGTCCATTCCCCCTCCTAGAGAGGAGGCCTGAGTCCCAGCAGTGGGAACATTAAAAAGGCTAATGGATTATGATGATTGTGTTCTTTTGTGCACAAAGAATAAAATACGTGGTGCGATGTTCAGGTACGACCCTAAGTACTCCGGCGCCGTCGACACCGGCTTCGTGGACATCTCGCCAGGCAACGAGAAGGAGCTGATGCAGGCGGTGGCCGCGGTGGGCCCGGTGAGCGTGGCCATCGACGCCTCGCGGATGAGCTTCCAGTTCTACTCCGACGGCGTCTACTACGACGAGAACTGCTCCTCAACGGTGCTCAACCATGGCGTACGTATACCATGCACCATTATACGCGTTGGAAAGAAAGAAAGGAAGAAAGAAAGAAAACTATTTTATTTGACATACAAACACGTAGAAACACAATGTAGTAACAACATGTAGACACTAATTATTATACACCGTTAAATTACGCAACGTCGACTACTACCTACAGGTCATTGGACTCGCTCAGTTGACGTTTTCTTAAAGAAATTAATTTTTTACATGCGTAAATTAATACGAGTTTTGAAAAAAAGTTAGGTACTTTATTTTTTAATTTTATCTTTACAAATCGATAGTGTTTCATGTACCGGATCGACCCTCCACGGGATTAAAACGATCTAAATTTAGCGGTGTATAAAACAAAATACAACTATAATTACCGGCACGAATCTTGAGCGCTCGGATTAGCGAGCCAATCGACGTCATTGTTAGATACATGCAACAAGCGCAGAGAACGAATCACGAATGACGTCTATGACATGATGGCGCGGCGAGCCAATCACTGACACTCCCCACCCCTGCGTCTCACTTCGTACCACTAAAGAGACCGAATATTTGACTTCTGCGCAACTTGAACCCAGCAGTCAAGAACCGTGCCTGTATCTGTCACAATGTATCTCACGGCGGCGCCAAATAGGTCCAGTAGGCCGGGCGGGGGTAAGTAGTGGCTTGTAGGAACCTGAAGGGGGTAAGCAGTGGCTTGGATGACCTGGTGAAGGTTGCGGGAATCCGATGGATGCGGGACGCACAGGATCGTTCATTGCGGCGACACTTGGGAGAGGCCTATGTCCAACAGTGAACGTCTATCGGCTGAAACGATGATGAGGATGATGATTTTGAGTAGAACACTATTTTTTGGAGTAAAGTGTTGGCCACACGGTTGCAAACTAGCGTTCCAACCAAGGTGACCTTGGTTTGTGTGTTTGGCTTGTGTTGCGGCTACATGGATGTAATCCACGCGCCAACACATTCGGTGGTTGGAAAAAGGCGCCTCCCAACCAAGGGCGTTGAAGGTCATGGATTACCACTTGCTGTCTACATAGATTGAAACTAGCAAGATTGGGCACGCCACAATTATGGCGGTAAGTCCCCTCTTTGAGGCGTGGCTCGAAAGTCCTTACGGCATCCTCACTTTCCGCATGATGCAGGTTCTCACCGGACATGGTAAGTTCGGGAGGTTCTTGCACCGGATTCGTACGTAAGTGACGCCCGGGTGTCGCCACTCTGCGGAACGCCCGGAGGACACGGTGGAGAATACAGTGGAGTTGTGCCCCGCTTGAGCAGAGCACCGCCGTGTCCGCGTGGGTGCGAACGGCGGCGGCGATCTTTTGCACCGGGCCTTGGTACCGGCCATAGTACTGAGGAGGAGTGGCAGGCGACCGTCTCCTTCTGCGAAGCAGTAATGCTAGCAAAGGTTTGGAGGTATGCGGAACAGAGAGTAAAGTCCCGCATGCCTCCATTGAAAAGGGAGGATCCTCCGACCAGACAGGTGTTATAGTCTGGTGGGCGACTGCCCGATAGATGATTTCGGGCTGTCGTATATGTTCAAATCGCGCGGAGAACTTTGATTGCGCGATGCAGGATTTCGTACTTTCTTCGTAGTTCTTATGTGGCGCCATAGATGTCGCTACATCACTCCCCTCCGGAGATCGGAGATCGATGGTTCTTGATGCGCGCCAGGCCAGCGAAGGTTGGTTCCAGTGGGTCGGAACCGATGCCGCATAGTCCTCGGTGAGTCGGAACTGTCTGCGGTGATGCCCCAGTGAGTCGGGGTGTTGCTATCCCTGTGAGTCGGGATGATGCCCCAGTGACTCGGGGTGATGATGTCCCAGTGAGTCGGGATGATGCTGCAGGCTCCAGTGAGTTGGAGTAGTGCTGCTGACTCCAGTGAGTCGGAGCGGTGCTGTGCGACGTAGGGCTTGACTGCTGGCGTCGACCAGGAGAGGTTCTTCATAGCTCTTCATGTGTCTGGCCGGAGGATCCTCCTTTTTCAAAGGAGGTTTGCGGGACTTTACACTCTGTTCTGCCTACCTCCAAACTGGTGACCCTCGAGTATGAACGTCAACGCAGCCTTCGTGCAGCTACTACTTCGTGACGTCATCATCACTTCCTCAAGCTTTCGAATCGATCGATCAGAAGGTTGCGTGTTCATATCACGTCGGGGTCACCAGTTTGGAGGTATGCGGAACAGAGAGTAAAGTCCCGCATGCCTCCATTGAAAAGGGAGGATCCTCCGACCAGACAGGTGTTATAGTCTGGTGGGCGACTGCCCGATAGATGATTTCGGGCTGTCGTATATGTTCAAATCGCGCGGAGAACTTTGATTGCGCGATGCAGGATTGTCGGTACAAAGGAAGAGGCCGACCACATGGGGCAACGGCGCTCACAGCGCCCCAGCCGCCGCCGGGATTCCGATCCCAATTTCCTGCCACCGTATTGTTGTCAGTAGCAGCAGCAGGGGCCCAGCCGGGTCGAAGCCTACTGGGGCCAGGGTTATCCAAAAGGGAAGCTCGGCCCCGATACGAAAGGCAACTTCTTGCCTTTCCGTTTGGCGTTCCTTCGAACGGGGTGGGTTTTTTAGTCAGTAAGAGTCTGACACTATCTCACGTTCTACCAAAGGGCGCGAGATACCCTGTCAAAAAAAAAACCTACCAAGATCACCTTCGGACATTAGTTTGCAACTATCTCATCACCCCTTACCTAAATGAATGCCGTAAGTAGGTACTATTATCAGTGTGTACATACACTAATGTGACTCCACCCCCCAGGTGTTAGTGGTGGGCTACGGCACAGACAAGCATGGCGGCGACTACTGGCTGGTGAAGAACTCCTGGGGTGGCTCGTGGGGCAAGGGCGGCTACATCAAGATGGCACGCAACCGGAACAACCACTGTGGGATCGCCACCATGGCCTCCTACCCTCTCGTCTAGCCAACGCACTATTACATACTGTACTATATTCGCTTTAAAAATAGAAAAGACATGACCGGATCCTGCCCACATCAATTGTCACGTATATTTATTATTATTATTATGAGAAAATTACTTTTAAAATAAATAAAAAAAAGATAAGAAAAGAAGAAGAAAAAGATTATTATCTTGGTGAACAATAAAGGATATACACCGTTAAATTTTAATTGTGTAGCTGAGCGAGTTCAATGACCCGTAGGTAGTAGTCGGCGTTGTGTACAAACTACCTACAGGTCATTGAACTCGCTCAGCAGAAGAAATTAATTTCGTACATACGTAAATTAATACGAGTTTTGAAAAAAAGGTACTTTATTTTTTAATTTTATCTTTACAAATCGATAGTGTTCCATGTACCGGATCGACCCTCCACGGGATTAAAACGATTAAAATTTAACAGTGTATAAATAAATAAATAATAAATAAAAATAAATCACAACAATCACTTTTCTCTAGACCTGGCGAGAAAGAATCCCAAAAAAAATATGTAAGTATGTTTATTGTTTTTGTGTCGTTTTTTTTTTTTCATTACAATCATGGCGTCTATGTTTGGATACACTTAGAAGACCATCTCTGTACCAATCTGTAGTACCTAAGCCTGAAGATCAAACTAAAATATAAAAGACCCGTGAATACCAGAAATGAATTGCTAAGGTACCTTAAAAAAGATTAAGGGTTTCACGATTATCGCAGACACCACTTTTCGAGTTGCCGCGTGTCTTGATGGAATGGTGATTCCATAAAGACGCGTGGCAACGGCACCAGCCTCATTTCTTGATAACATAACTATCTTCAAAGCTAGCTAGTTCTTCTTATCGAGATTTAAGAGTGGATGAAAACATTGAATGTGTTTTGTCTGAGTTTATTATTGTAGTGATGATGTGTTAAAACATTAATAAATAAATACAAGGTGTAAGGGACAGCCCTCCACAAACTTAAGGGCTTGCTCAGTAGACAAATTTTTGGAAGGTTTCCAAAAATTTTGATAAATGATAAACTTGATTGGACAATTTGTATGGCGAGGCCGATTTTTTTTTTTCGTTTCCTGAAAAAAAATTTTGTGGAAGGTTGTTCAGTTTCGTCTACTGAGCAAGCCCTTAAGTTTGTGGAGGGCTGTCCCTTACACCTTTTATATTTAAGCAAATGAATGTACTTACTTATTTAAATGACTAAATAAAAAATCAATGTTATGTATGTTTTTAGTGTTTTATTGCATTTTTAATTGTATAGTTTTTGCAAATTCGCCCAAATATCTGTTATCTAGATGACGAACTCATCTTCGATATCGCGGTTTGTTTATGTAGCGTTTGAAAGTGACTATTACCAATATACTTTGTGATTATGTTTTACTTGGTATTTTGATTTTTGACTCATTCTTCACTAGCCTATATGTATATGTATCGCTGGTAGTGTTTCATACATTTTTATAGAATTATACCCGAAGTCTGAAAGGCGTTCTCATACTTATCTTACTGTCACTGTCACTTTAACGTGTTATTGAAGATCATTGTTGTGTTGATGTCGATCATTGCTATTCAAAATGATTAGGCATTTTTTTTAAATCTTATTTATAGTGACTCGCGCTGGTTCTCTGATCATAAAACTTAAACTAATGTAAACCCGTACCTTTAAGCTTTAATACGACGTACCGTTTGTCTGTGTACATAAATATTTTTAGCTTGGGCACAACTCCCTACTAATTCCGACCATTTCATTTAAAGAAAGCCTTGAGCGTCGCCGCCGAGTTTCTAGTCTGTCGGTTTACTATCGTTTACATTTCGGGGAGTGTGCACAGGAATTGCACAATCTAATTCCGCCAAGTCAGCTCCATCATCGGACCTCACGACGTACAGCGTTGCGCCACCGGTACATCCCACCCATACGTACAAAGCGTTTTGGGAACACCTTTATTGTGCGTACCGCCAAGGAGTGGAATTCCTTGCCGAAATCTGTGTTTCCTGATAGCTACAACTTAGGAGTCTTTAAGTCGAGAGTGAATAGGTTTCTTCTAGGCAAGCGTGCTTCATCGTCGACCACATCATCGCTTACCATCAGGTGAGATGGTGGTCAAATGCAAGCCTATCAATAATAAAAAAAACCTTTTTACTGTCTGTTCATACATAAGGATGGCATTAAAAGCAAAAAGTAGTTTTACTGCAGCTGACATTTGTCATGCCACCAACGTAATAAAAGTAAAAATCAGTTGAACGGACGGTATCTAATAATTTCATTTTCTAATGTTATTTTGAACACAGTATACCTGCCATCCTAAAAAACACTAAAACTTTACAAAACTTGCAATGTTTTTAAAGCAAGTTTATATATATACCACGTATGTCTCAAAAGTGTGTTCAAGTAATTTATTTATCAATTTAACTTATTACATACACAACTAAATAACTATAATTACAGTGCATTTCACTTAAGAAGTTCTTTCGCCGTAATGTTGGCAATACGGAAAAACAGTGTTGCTATATTTTTAGCAATGTAATTACTAAATAATAGGCAGATTGAGTGATATTTCGTTACTTTTAACAATTGCCTTATAATTATGTTTTTTTTTTTCTTTTGGAATCTATTTTTGAATAAAATATAGGACGCTGTGCTCCATTCCGATTATCCTGCAATTCTTTCAAATACTGAAAACGTCACGTCACTATAGCATATCTCTCCATTGACAACTTCCTTTTAGACCTGCTTTTTTTTTTAAATAAAATCCCTTTCCCCTCATAATTTTCCATAAAGTGCTACAACTACCGTTTTTTTACCGATTTCGTTTCGCATTTTGTGCAACAATTTTGCTAGAGTAGGCCACTCTTTTCTTATTATTTTCTTTTTTCTATAGACAGACAGGGGAGCCAACGTTACAGCGAAGGAATTTCTTATGTGAAACAAACTACACATTTGCTGACATTCTTATTTTCATAAACGGAAATCTATAAATATAAAAATAAATCCCTATTTCCCTTGGTCACGCCATCAGCGTGAATAGCTGGACCGATTTCGCTAATTATTTTTTTTGTTGTGTTCGTTATTGAGAGAAGGTTCTTATGGGAAAAAAAATAAAAATAGTGTAGGGTAGAGTAGAGTAGGGTAGTGTAGGGTAGAGTAAGGTAGAGTAGAGTAGAGTAGAGTTGTGTAGAGTATGGTGTAGTAGGGTAGAGTAGGGTAGAGTAGGGTAGAGTAGGGTAGAGTAGGGTAGAGTAGGGTAGAGTAGGGTAGAGTAGGGTATAGTAGGGTACAGTAGGGTAGAGTAGGGTATAGTAGGGAGGAGCAGGGAAGAGCGAGAGCGAAGCCGCGCGGGCAAAAGATAATAAAGACATAAAGCTGTCTTGAATCGACATGTATCGTGATCCTTTACATGATCTAGTAATGAAAAGAATATAGAGAAGAAGATGATGAAGTTGTGGGTCCAGTAGTGTGTCTGATGTATTGTTTTTCGGGTACCTACGCAGAGATATTAGCAAGAGGTCAATGTACTTTATTCCACGGTTATCTTGCGCTTTCTATTGCCTTGTCATTGGCTCTTCTAATTCACCTTTTATTCACCTAGCAACAAGATAAGATACATTCCTAACTAATCCTAACTAATATTATAAATGTGAAAGTGTGGATGTTTGGTTGTTTGTTACTTAATCACGCAAAAACGGCTGAACGGATTTGGATGAAATTTGGCATGCATATAGCCTTTGACATGGAAAAGAACATAGGCTACTTTTTTTATCCCGGAAAAACATCTTATTCCTACGGGAAAACAGGTTTAGAGTCCGATAACCGAAGTACACGAAGACGAAGTCGCGGGCGGACAGCTAGTATATAATATATTCTGTAACAAAAAATAACAAAAGATTAACAATAAAAAAATATATAAACATGATTAACCGGTGGGTCATATTGTGATACAATACCCGGATAAAATTGTTGTTGAAATGGAAAATTCTTTTTTGGTTGTCACTTTTGATAACCTTTGATAATAATTGTAAGTAGATATATAATATAGATAGGGCAGTGGCGGCCGAGTGATACTGGCCCCGACTTACGAGTTATAGGTCGCGGGTTCGAACTCAGCCAGGCGCATTACTTTGTGTAATTTATTTCATCGCCACTGCGCTCAAAACGGTGAAGGAAAACATCGTGAGGAAACCGACACGTTCTAGAACCAAAAATTCGAACACATGTGACACTCACCAACCTGCACTGGGCCCGCGTGGTGGATTACGGCCCATTCCCTCTCCTAGAGAGGAGGCCTGAGTCCCAGCAGAGAGAACATTAAAAAGGCTAATGATGATAATAGATAGCCCTGCACTTCGGAAGAATGAAACGCGTGCAACTAAAATGAGAGTTTTTAGGAAAAATCACACCACTAGAGGACGCTGGGCACGCCACAATTATGGCGGTGAGTTACCTCTTTGAGGAGTGGCTCCTCACCTTCTGCATGAAGCAGGTTCTCACCGGACATGGTAAGTTCGGGAGCTTCCTGCACCGGGTTCGTGCGGAAGTGACGCCCGGGTGTCACCACTGTGTGGACCGCCCGGAGGACACGGTGGAGCACACGGTAGAGGTGTGCCCCGCTTGGGCAGAGCATCATCGTGTCCTTGTGGGGCGATCGGCGGCGACGATCTCTCACGCCTGGCCTTAGTACAGGCCATGGTCTGGAGCGAGGAGGAGTGGCAGGCGGTCGCCTCCTTCTGCGAAGCAGTTATACTAGAATAGTAGGTGGCCGCATGCGCGAGACAATGGCCCTTGCGCCATAGCCGCTGGTATTCCTGGCCATCGTAGTCGCGGCGACTAAGGTTTCCGACATGGCACAAAGAATTGCCAAACTTAAGTGGCAATGGGCAGGGCACATTGCTCGCAGAACAGATGGCCGTTGAGGACGAAAGGTTCTGGAGTGGCGACCGCGTACCGGAAGACGCAGCGTTGGAAAGCCTCCTACAAGGTGGACCGATGACCTGGTGAAGGTAGCGGGAAACCGATGGATGCGGGACGCACAGGAACTTTCGATGTGGCGACGCTTGGGGGAGGCCTATGTCCAACAGTGGACGTGTATTGGCTGAAATGATTAGTCGCGGGCTCGCGGACGGCGAGCAATGGGTAGCTCGTCGTCCGACCGTCCGATAATGTGTGTGTGTCCGTATTGTTACGTACGTGGGGTAATCAAATGCCGATTTACTAACAGACAACTTTATTCACCACAAACAATAACAAATTAGTCCAGTCAACAATAATCCGAATCGCAATTAACACTAGAGTACCGTTACACTATCGCTTAGGTCGTTAGATAAAATCACTTCAAGTACTAGGGTAGTTCGCTCTTGATCGCAGTCGAAATCACAACCGACTCGCTTCCGGCCAGGGGCTCGTATTTATATGCGGAGCCAAGAAAATTCTAGATACCGACATCCCCGGATCTATCCAGAATTCCAGAGCAATTGAATCGCTTCTCGAAGTCATAAATCATTTTTATGGCTCGTGGTAATAAGAGTCACTTTCATGCGAATTTCGACTCTATTGTTAACGTCGGAGAGTACCATTTCCCTTATCGGTTAGATGAATACCTATTACTACTTGTAGGTACCTTGTGGATGTTTCGAGATTTTTCTAAGCCTGGCTACACACAACCATTCTAGACCTTTCGAACAGCAATGCGTTTTAATTATTACGTGCTACTCTTTATTTTCTCGGAGATATGGCGGGTTCACGTTTAATGGCGTAACAGTATATATGCGCGTTGTGAGAGCACGCTTTGGTAGTACTCTGTATCTATGTATTTGGTGTTACTATACACGTTCGTAAAATATTATGTAACTACCCCTCAAACCCTTTTTCTTTTCCTTTGGCTTTCGCACGTGATTTCACGCCTTTCGGTTGAACACTAAGATTATTAAAAGTCCGCATAGATAATTAAAAATTTTAGCGTTTTATTTATCGGGTATGTGAGCTTGAGCTTAGCAGGACGAACATCTGTGCGATAGCCCGCGCCTTAACCGGCCACTGCAAACTAAACAGGCACCAATTTCACATGAAACTGAGTGACACTGATGTTTTCCGGTACTGTAATCAGGAAAGGGGGACGCCTAAGCACCTTTTGTGTGAATGCGGGCCCCTTATCCACAAACGCAGTGTCCATCTGGGCCGACACATTATTCGCCCGGAGGAGATTAAAACTCTAAAAGCTAGGAGTATTCTAAATTTCTTGGAAGCCTCCGGGCTAAAAGAGTTATAACTAAGAGCTACAATAGATCTTTTAGGTCGCAGTGACTACATCCCCTACACTATGGGTGATGCATAGCCCCTTATCTTCTAAATAATAATAATAATCGGGTATGTATCTAAGAATGAGAAATTCTTCATAAAGTAGTCTGTAAATTTCGAAAATAAGCAACCTTTCCATTTTTCCGTATTTACACCCATTTAAATGCTCAAGATAGAAGCGTTAGTGAATATGATAACCTCATATTTGACCTTAAAAATATTATGCATCTTTATTATCAACTTAAAAAACGACGGAGATTATTTCGCCGAAATCTTTTTATTTTTAATATAGGTAGGTATGTTCTCTAGCGATGAAGACTGCTAAACATTCTTAAAACAAGTTTTATGTGTACTCATAAGGAAAACCGCATATAAACTAGATTCCCAAGTCTTTGAAGTATTGCATAATTTATTTACATCACAAAGGATGTTAAAATTACTTTTTGCGATAGATTGTTTATGCGGTTAAAGGGCAAAGTGGCGAAGTTATAGTCTCAAAATCAAATTAAGGCAATCAGTCTTACCCAATGGTATACCTCACGGATGAGAAGCCACGGGTAGCTCGCTGTCTGATCGTCCGGTAACCGTCCAGACCGAGCCCAGTAGCCGCATTCACTTAAAATCAAACAAGCCAAATATCGTTGAAGTTGTATAGTCGTTCGATCGAAGTCCTATCCAAAAGCGGTATTCACGATTTATCGACTTATTTCTAATTACATTAATAAGTATTCTACCAGGATAATGTAATACAGTTTTTTTTTTAAATCGACGAATTTCAAACGACTTTAAAATCGGTGTCGTTCAAACTCGATTGATGAATGTGAATACGGAAATGGTCTAAACGACTAAATCGCTACGATATCGTTACGGTTTTCATTACGTGAATCAGGGCTCTGACCGAGCGCAGGTCGTCGACGGCGTGTACTGTTCCCGCGCGCCTCAAGGAGTTGTCGGCAACCGTAGGGGCCCAGCAGGGTCGAAGCCTACTGGGGCCAAGGGTCTGTTTCCAAAAAGGAGGCTCAGCCCACTGATACCCATTCATCGACGGCGCGTTGTGTTCCACGTTTGTCACAAAGAGATGTCAACAAAACCGTAGAAGTCTTATGCCTTTTAGGATGATTGGTTAACTTCTGTAAAGGTCTGCGGACGACGGGCCATAGTTAGCTCGTCGTCCGGCTGTCCAGTAAGGACTGAGCCCCAGTCGTTGACGGCGCGGACTGCTCCACGCGCACCTCAAAGAGATGTCAGCAAATCTGTAAGAGCCCAGCAGGGTTGACTTCTGATAAAGTTACTCGTGGTCTTAGGACACAAAAGACCACTGAGTGAACATAGGTGTGGCTTTAGTCAGTAAAAGTCTGACACGCTCTCCCGTTGCGGACGGCGAGCAATGGGCATCTCGCTGTCCGGACCGAGCCCAAGTAGTTGACGGCGCGCACTGTTCCCGCGCGCCTCAAGAAGTTGTCAAACAACAGGGGCCCAGCTGGGTCGAAGCCTACTGGGGCCAGGGTTAGTTCGAAAGATAGCTCATCGACAATACGAATGGCAACGAAGGAACAGGAGTGAGTTTTTATTCAGTAAAAGTCTGACACTATCTACCGCTCCGCCCAAGAGCGGGGGATGTAATTAGATGATTTTCCCACCGCGAAATAAAAAGACACACTCCCGTTCCACCATCCGGAGAAGTCATTAGATGACTTCCTCAAAAAAAAAACTCCACAGCAAGACGTCTGTTTATCTTTGAACTTTGAAGAAATTGAAGGTAAATAACGGCATGCAAACAAGCCAATGTCATCCAAAAAAATAACGTCAAGTTACATAATTTAAATTCAAAACAACTTGCTTAAAGTCCGTCTTTATATATAGATGTGATGTCGTGATATATCGGCAGTCTAATGGTAACGGTCTCGTCGAGCGCATGAATAGGCAACATGTACAAATATATAATATTATGTCTGTGTGTCAGTTTGAGTGGTGTACTGTGTGATCTTAATAAGGAAGAAGGTAATGTTTATTTATTTTAATTGACCCATAAATGTCCTGATGGCCCAGTGGTAAACGCACTCGCCTCTTATGCATGAGGTTGCGGCTTCAAAACCGGGCAAGTATCTGCAATCGAGTTTTCTGCAGATTTTGGGCAGGATAACGTTGTCGGGACTAGAGATGTGCCGTTACTGGCAATATTGCCTGAAGTGGGAATTTTGCAGGCAATATTGCCACCAATATTCATACATCGGGCAATATTGCCAGCAACGGCATATCTTTAGTCGAGACTGTTATAAAAACTATTGGAATCGATTCAGTTACTCAGTGGCGTAACGTAGGCTGGCAAAATGCCACGGGCCCCTGGCCCGGTGGGGCCTCTGATCTGAGAGACCACGAAAGAAGTATCCTAACATTTTATTAGGGTATTTAAATTCAATTAAAATTACATACAAATATGTACCTAAAGACAAAATCAAATAAATTATTAAGGTTTATTAAACACATTCACAAGAAAAGGATTAATTTCCCGTGGCATTTTACCAGCTAGTCACTCTATAGTACCGCTATTAGAACGTCCACCTTCAGAGACGAAACAGAAAAGTCTTCGTGTATTAAAGAACTTGCAATTTAATTTATAATAATAAAGATTCGTTTTATGCCTGTACTTCAGTCATTTATTCAAATCAAATTAGGTACATCACGACAAGTTTTATGGGACCCCATCCAATGATTTTGCCACGGGCCTAAGATGGTATATTTACGCCACTGCAGTTACTGATTCTGAACAAAGTATATTCTGGTTTTGCATATACTTACTAACAATCATATTGTATCATTGTATGTTCAAATTGCGCGATGTAGGATTTTATAGTCTATAGTATGTCGCCACACTTCTTTTAAAATTTGGTATATTAATTCAAATTAACAATCCTCAGGCCACGACACATGCATCCATGACTCTAAGTCTTTAATGACATTTAATGTTTGCTGCTCAGTGATGTGTGTTGATGTGTGTGACTCACTTTCGTGTTATTTTGAAACATTGACATTGTCCTTTTAATTTTTTAGTTTAAATTTTTTTTTAAAAGTAAAAAACTTAAACCCGACTACGACAAAAAAAAATGATGCTGTACAAGTATGAAACCAGATTTTTCAGGATGCTAAAATAAACAAAAAAAAACAAGAACAGAACAAAAAAAAGCCGCAGTCTAAAAGAAAATGTTTCACATTTTTATTAACACGCATAAATTAGCTTCACCTGTATGTTTGTAACCAACGCCTTTGAGCTCGATTTTGACCTACTTTGGGCGATCAGATTTTGTTCAAACTTTGCACACTCTTCAATGACTGATGACAATACAATAATGCGTTTTTTTTTAGTGAAAAATAAAACCTCACCATACAAAATTATAAACTTGATTGGACAATTTGTATGGAGAGGCCGATTTTTTTTTTCGTTTTCTGAAAAAAAAAAATTGTGGTAGGTTGTTCAGTTTCGTCTACTGAGCAAGCCCTTAAAGTTTGTGGGGGGCTTACACCTTGTATAGTTTAAAAGAACAAGGCATATTTTTCGTAAATCGAGCACCCCACGCTTTTTTCACAATGATATTAATATTTTTCGTTCATTATTATTATTTTCTACCTATATTGAAAATTATTTTATACTTTTTAGTTTGATATGCTACGAAAGCGTGTTTTTTTTTTATTTTTTTTTAACTATATTTTTTAGTGTGTTTATGTTCGTAAAAAATCTAGTCAACATTTTTTTTATCTGTCATAAACTAGTACTTGACTGCGATTCCGCCTGATGGTAAGCAGTGATGCAATCGTTGATGGTGAGGCGCACCAGTTTATTAAAGGCCTATTCACTCTAGCCTTGAAGACACCTAAATTGTAATCAGACGGGAAGACCGCAGCAAGCAAACTGTTCCAGTCCTTCGATGTACGCGGTATAAATGACGAGGTGAAACGCTTAGTCCGGACCGTAGATGTTTCAACAACGTAAGGGTAGATACTCGCCGTGCGTCGGTTTGTCCGATGGTAGAAATGAGATGGCGGAATCAAGTCATGCAATTCCTGCGCACTCTCCAAAATGCAATCTGTAATTCAGTTTCCAATTATGACGACTTTTTTTGCAGTCCTTAATCAGCCATAATCTTGATTAGATAAAACAAAGTCAATTATTTTGTTGGTATATATCGCGGTAACTTATACAAGGAAGTTCTTATATAAGCAGATACTTAATAATTTCACCAACAATTTCCTCGCCGTTGTTCTTCGTGTAAATCCTGTTTTAAAATCAGATTTCTTCATTTATTTCAGGAGCTGAGTGCGAGTGGGATGGCGTCAAAGGGAAGTGTGTGAAAGAGACGCAGTGTCTGACCACCCTGGACATACAAGGTGATCAACATCTCGTAAGTAACATTATCACCTTTATGACGATCCCATCGGGAAACACGGCCGTTATTAAAATCAAAAACAAATCGAATCAAATGCATTTATTTCAAATAGACCATTTGCAGGCACTTTTGAATAGTCAAATGTCGGTCAGTCCAAAAAGAGTGAAGCTAAATTGCACGTTCCAAAGCGTAAATCTCTATGGAGAAAAACGTGCAAGAAACTCCATGGACGGACACTCTTTTAAATCATATTATGAGTTACATAATATAATCTTGGTTACATATTTCTCGTTGCTTCTATTATGCGAGCACAATGTTGATAATTAAAAGAAAAATAAAAAATATTTAAAAGATAGAAACTGAATTAAGCCACTGGCAACTAAGACATGACCAGTCTCAACTGACGGCACCCGTTCACAAGCATGACGCGTGCATCAGCCCCACTCAGCTCAACCATTTTGAAGGGAACTGAATGACCCAATAACACGTGCCACCATCAGCAAGACATTCCGTTTTTTGCAGCTAGACTGAAACCATAAGTATAACAACTCTAACAATTCAACAATTTTATTCAGGTTTGTTCGAAACAAGACGACGTGACAATCATCTGTTGCACTGACTGCGAACTGGTCAATAGTACGAGGTAACCACAATTTCTATTTAATGAGTTAGTATAGAGAGCAGTGGCGGCCGAGTGGTAATGGCTCCGACTTACGAGTTGTAGGTCGCGGGTTCAAACCCTGTCAGGCGCATTACTTTGTGTAATTTATTTCATCACCACTGCTCTCAAAACGGTGAAGGAAAACATCGTGAGGAAACTGGCATGTCCTAGAACCAAAAATTCGAAGACATGTGACATCCACCAACCCGCACTGGGCCCGCGTGGTGGATTACGGCCCATTCCCTCTCCTAGAGAGGAGGCCTGAGTTAGTATACCAGCATCGTGACCACAGAACAGGTGAAAGAGGTTAGAATGTCCTTATGGGCGGGGCAAACGTACAACAAAGTAGGGCTATGCTTATACTTCAACTACCAATAACAAACTTGCGATCTAAGTGTGCGTGGTCAGTTAGTTGCGTAATGCGCGTTCATGTTGGTTTATTGCCTGTAGTGGAGTTAAAGAGTGTGAGACAAGCGGCGACACATCGTTGTAGTACAAATCGGAAAGTTTTTCCTTTCTAACCTCTTTCAGGTTTTACCTTTTACCTTTTTTTACTATCCATCTATATACAGTGCCGGCTAGGTATCCCCGCAGGCGAGCTACCGGCCACAACCACAAAATGTCGCAACTGGCATATTTCCTATAGTTTTCATACATTTTATATGGATTCGCCACACACGGTTGACGCCGATGGCCGCCACATGCTACAAATTCGCCGTTGCTCGCTTCTTGTTTCCCGCACTGACCAGTAAACGCCGATAAAAAACGTCGTCACAGGCCTCTGTTTAAAGAACTTCGCCATGTCAAAATATGTGATCTTAGCAGCATCACTTCTGGAAGCAATAAAAATTTCAAAAAATAAATCAAAATAAAATAAGTTGGAACTTTAATTATCACAACTCGTTTCAGTCAGTAAAAGTCTGAGGATCGTCGCATAGGGGCCACCAGCCTCAGCCACAAAACGCCGTCACTGACATTGACATTTATATTCCTATGGTTCTAATACATTTTATAAGGACTCGCCACACGCGGTTGACGCCGGTGGCCGCCACATGCTACTAATCGCCGCTGCTCGCTTCTTGTGGTTCTAAACGTCGATACAACAAGCCGTCACACACCATTCGCGCATAAATCTTCTCAGAGTCCATTATGATACTGCGTGTATGGGTTTAAAAAGTACCACCGGTCACAAGTGGATGTCGCGCGCTTCAGCTTCCTTTGTGGTCGCTTCCAGCTTCTCGTGGCGGCATTTGTGGCTGTGGCATGTCGCCCATGTGCTGTGATGCCTAGTCGGCACCTTCTACAGGGTTATTTGTGATACACTAACAACCCTGCAGAACTGTATTACTAACAACATAAACATCAACTTCAAAACTTAATTCATTTACCAAAAACAAACCTTCAAGATTTCGTTGTTCTATCTAACACATTTTAACTGTGTATTTTGCTATACCTACCTACAGTTGCCATCACAGATCTTGAGCGCTCGGCGTCAGAGTGGTGATCGCTTTGCGCAGTCCATACATTGGCGAGCCAATCGTCTTCGTTGTTAGATACATGCAGCAATGCAGTGAACGAATGAGGAGTGACGTCTATGACGCGATGGCGCGGCCAGCCAATCACTGACACTCCCCGCCCCCGCGTCGCACTTCGCACCACTAAAGAGACCGAATATTTGACTTCTGCGCAAGTGTTCAAGATCCGTGATGGCAACTGTACGTCTTTATGACGCGTCATAAGCGCATCAAACACCCCACCGCCCGATCCCGCTCCCCTCCGCTATTGTACTATCACTTGCTTTGCATAGACTTCGTAATATTTAGAACGTTCAATTTAAATATTTTTAGTTTTGTAGGTATAATTATTGGCTATACGTACGGGGGACTTCTGCGTCGGAGCCCTAGGCGCGGGCACGTAACCTCTCCGTGTCACGAGCTTAAGATCACTGACGTCTGCTTGTCATGATTTCCGATGCTGCACGAACGGGTATTCGGGTGGTTTGGCGACTGGTGACAGACGGCGTTCGGTTGCGTTCTTAAATAATCCCGATCGCCACATCAGGCCCCCCGGAGACCGTTACGGTCGAAAATAATCAGGAAAACGAACTTGGCGACCTGATCGGGTTTTGTGCGTATTAGTCGTAGTACTAGGTGGCGTCGCTTGTACTTGTTCATTTGGCGCACAGTCGTTTAGCAGATACGCTGGTTTTAACCGATCTATAGACACTGTAGTAGGTCTGCCTTTTACGTCTATCTTGAAATATTTTTCGCCTCGTTCTATGACGTTATATGGGCCAGTGTACGGTGTCTGGAATGGTTTCCGTACAGCGTCCTGACGAACAAATACTTGCGTTGATGATAACAAATCTTTACTTATAAAAATTGGAGATGAACCATGCCGTGGTACTGGTGTTGGTTTTATCTTGCGCATATTATCTCTTAGACGAGAAAGAAAGTCATGGTAGTCCACCACTTCTGCGGGAGAACTATGGAAAAATGCTCCTGGTAAACGCAATGTTTCTCCATATACTAACTCTGCTGATGAAGAGCCTATATCCTCCTTGTAAGCCGAACGTATTCCCAGTAGAACTAACGGAAGAACTTCGTACCAATTGTCGTTGGCATGACATTTTATAGCTGATTTCAATTGACGGTGGAATCTTTCAACAATTCCATTAGCAGCTGGATGATATGCGGTCGTCTGTATGTGACGGAATCCGATTAATTTGGAAAGTTCGCGAAATAAATGTGCCTCAAACTGTTTACCTCGATCCGTAGTTATCTTCTCGGGACAGCCAAAGCGTGATATCCAGCCGGTGACAAAGGCGGAAGCCACTGTATCAGCTTTGATGTCATAGAGTGGCAAGACCTCTGGCCATCGTGTAAACCTGTCCACTTCTGTAAGGCAATACTTGAAATCGTGTGACATTGGTAAAGGTCCTATGAGATCTATGTGTACATGGCTGAATCTGCTCGACGGAGGAACAAAAACGTGTACTGGTGATCGAGTATGCCGAGAAATCTTCGAACGCTGGCAAGCGACACAGCTACGAGCCCAACTGCTGCAGTCTTTCTTAATATTTGGCCACACGTAACTTTGAGTCATCAGTCTGACTGTAGCCTTAACTCCTGGATGACTCAATCCGTGAATGCAGTCGAATGCTTGTCGACGGAACTGTGGCGTCAGAAAAGGTCGCGGTGTTGCGCTCGAAACGTCGCAATACAACTTCTTACTGGAACCAGATACTTGTATTCTCTGTAGAACCAGTGAAGTGTTGCTTTCTAGGAGCTGGAAAAGCTCGTTGTCGTCTTCTTGTGAGGATGCTAGGACATCTAAGTCTATTGCTCTTGTGATGGCATCCGTACGGGAAAGTGCGTCTGCCACGATGTTGTCTTCTCCGGCGATATGCTTAACATTTGTGGTAAATTGTGAAACGTAATCAAAATAGCGAAACTGACGGGGTGAGCAGTTTTCGGAGGCCTTCTGAAATGCTGCAACTATCGGCTTGTGGTCTGTATAAATGGTGAAAGTCTTACCTTCGACCATGTGCCTAAAATGTTTAACGGCTTCATAAATCGCCAGCAACTCCCTGTCAAATGGGCTATATTTCCTTTGGGCTGTGTTGAGTTTCCTGGAGAAGAATCCTAGTGGTTGCAAATCGGAAACCACATACTGCTGTAGCACAGCACCGATAGCTGTATCTGAAGCGTCAGTGCAAAGGATTAAATCTGCAGATAAATTAGGGTGCGCAAGCAACGTAGCTTTAGCTAAACTCGTTTTACAAGCAATAAATGCCTCATGCAACTCCTCCGACCACGTAACGGGAGTAGTGGGTTTGATTACTGGTCCGCAGAGAAGCTTAAACAAAGGAGCTTGAATTGCGGAAGCTTTGGGCACGAATCGCCGATAAAAATTCACCATGCCTAGAAATCTGCGTAACTCCTTGATGGTCTTTGGTTCCAGGAAGCTCTGGATGGCTTCCACCTTCTGTGGAAGTGGCTTGGTACCTGCCGCTGACACTATATAGCCTAAGAATTCAACTTGGGACTCACCGAACTTGCATTTTGAAGGGTTTACAACAACTCCGTGGTCGTGTAAGCGCTGGAATACTTTTTCCAGGTGTTCCAGGTGCTGTGTCTCCGTCTGCGAAGCTATAAGTACATCGTCAATGTAAGGATAGCAGAAATCTAGGCCCCTCAGTATTTCATCCATAAATCTTTGGAATGTTTGAGCCGCGTTGCGTAATCCAAAACTCATAAACGGAAACTCAAACATTCCGAAAGGTGTTGTAATCGCCGTCTTAGGAATGTCGTCTGGATTAACCGGGATTTGATTGTAAGTACGGATCAGATCAATTTTGCTGAAGACTGTACACCCACTAAGGTTATGAGCGAAGTCTCCAATGTGCCGGACCGGATATCGGTCAGGTATAGTACGCGCATTAAGCGCGCGGTAGTCACCGCATGGTCGCCACTCGTTGTTTTTTTTAGGCACCAGATGCAGCGCTGATGACCACGGGCTATCGGACCTTCTTGCAATACCTGCTCTTACCATATCTTCAAACTCCCGCGTAGCTATACGGAGCCGATCCGGTGCTAAACGGCGTGGGCGACTGCATACCGGCGGTCCTGGGGTAGTGCGGATATGATGCAACGTGTTATGCTTGACCTTACGCGTGGATAGGTCCCCAGCCGGGCGAGTAATGTCCGGAAACTGAGAAAGCAGGTTATGATAGCGCGAAGTACCTGTAACAGCTTTAATTTGGCACAAAGTGGAGGATGCGGGTTTAGCAAACGCGCACAGTGACGTCAAATTGTCTACCAAGCGATGATGTCTGGCATCGACTAATAAATCATAATGCGACAGAAAGTCGATACCGATTATAGGCTTCGTGACGTCAGCTATAACGAAACGCCACGTAAACGCACGTCTAAGTCCAAAATCTAGCGTTAAATTGATCCATCCGTACGTATTGATCATTGTGCCATTGGCTGCAAACAACTTATAGTCTGTCTGAACACTCCGTCTATCACGCACATATTTACACGGATAAACACAAAGGTCAGAACCAGTATCTACTAAATATTGCACTTTTATCTTACGGTCTGTCACAAATACACGGCCACCCGCTACACTGTCGCAGTCACGCGTCGCCGGCCTCACTGACTGCTTGATCCGTTTCCCTTCCGAAATGAGCACGGGTCACGGCACTTCGTTGACTGGTTGCCGAATCGTCGATGATACCAGCATAAGTCCGAGCCAGCTCTCGAGCGGCTCCGGGACTGGCGGCGCCAACGCGGAGAGTGTCCGCGACCCCTCGAGCGCGAGCGAGAAGTGGATAGCTCCGCAACCTGCAGTGACAGCTCGTCGACGCGACGCATGAGTTGGTCGATCGCAGACATCGAACACGAGGCTACCGGTGCGGATGTCGACGTGGATGCCGCGGCCACTTGCGCGTTTGGCTGGAGAGCTATCTCGTGTATCTTATCTACAATCTGGGCAACCGTATCCAGAGGAAGGTCTACTTGAGCCGCAATGATCGCCTGTATATGACTTGGTAGACGACTCATCCACAGGGACCGGATAAAGTCGTCGGGTACTTCTGCCCCAGCCAGATTTTGTAGGTGTCGCAGAAACTGGGAAGGCTTCCGATCCCCTAGCTCCTCGTGAGTTAGCAGCTGCCTCACCCGCTGTTCTTGCGAAGCCGACAACCGGGAAATCAACTCGGCTTTTATTTTATCATATTTATTGTCCGTCGGCGGTTTAGCAATGATATCTTTCACTTCACAGATGTATTTGTAATCTAAGTTCGCAATAACGTGGTAAAACTTCGTCACATCAGCCGTTATATTTGACAATGCGAACTGGCCTTCCAATTGTACAAACCACAAGGCTGGCTCGTTCGGCCAAAATGGCGGCACTTTGACACCCACGCGGCACACTTCGTCCGACGCCTCTTTTGCCCCGGTATTAGCCATTGTTCCGTTGGAATAGCGCACCAACAGATATCACTACACTTCACTGTCGACCCCGACGTGATGTCGGGGTCACCAATTTGTAGGTATAATTATTGGCTATACGTACGGGGGACTTCTGCGTCGGAGCCCTAGGCGCGGGCACGTAACCTCTCCGTGTCACGAGCTTAAGATCACTGACGTCTGCTTGTCATGATTTCCGATGCTGCACGAACGGGTATTCGGGTGGTTTGGCGACTGGTGACAGACGGCGTTCGGTTGCGTTCTTAAATAATCCCGATCGCCACAGTTTTGTATGAAAATCTGATGAACTAAAATTTTATAAATTTTTAAAAGTGATGGAACAAAGCTTGTTGTTTATGATGTTAGTACCTTAGTTCTGAGAAGTTGCAAGTGTTTTACGAATAACCCTAAGATGGACAGTAGTATCAAGCTGCCAATAAAACACGCTTTTGACCAGGGATGTTATGGATATGAAATTTCGGATACGGATTGGATACAGATATAGAAATGATTATTATACCGGATACGGATACGAAAATATTTCGGATTATCCGTTAGTTTCGGATAATTTCGGTTACGAATATTAGATTTTTAAGGAATTTCAGAATCCATAATTTATACTATTTATATTTTACGATGCGACACGTTATTACAGCCTGTCATAACGTGTCGCAATTAGGCTCCGCCCCTATCCGATATTATCCGAAACTTTTATTTCGGATTCGGTTACAGTTATGGATATTATTTTATATCGGATATCCGATAGTTTCGGTTACGGTTATGGAGCTCTAACATCCCTGCTTTTGACCATGGCCTCTATGAAAGATCAGCTTCTTCTTTTGTTTTCAGAAATGTTGTGTTCAGTCCGACCATTGGGGTCTACTGGAAAGATGGTACAAAGGCCAGAGATAGTAAGTCCAATTTTCACTTCAATAGTTATTTTTAGGGTTCCGTATCTCAAAAGGAAAAAACGGAATCCTTATAGGATCACTCTGTTGTCCGTCCGTTCGTCCGTCCGTCTGTTTGTCAAGACCCTTTATCTCAAGAACGCGTGGAGGTATGGAATTGAAATTGAAACCATATACTCAAGTCTACGGTCCCTTTAAGCTGTGAAAAAATCAAACTTTTAAATTAACGAATAAAAAAGATACGGCCGTTTATGTCGCAAAAAACTTGTATTTCGACACTCTTACGGGAATCAAAATTCATAGGGTACTTCCCGTTTACCTAAAATCCTGAAATTTTGCATAAAGCAAGGTCTTATGGCACAAGTATAGGAATAAATCTAAAAATTTAATTTGTAGATACATCACAAAAAAAAAAATATTTTGCGATTCGGGAATTGAACTGTTATTTTACGCAAGTTTGTACGAAACCCTCAGTACGCGAGTCCGACACGCAGTTGCCCAGTTTTTTTTTAACTTTTGATTACATAAATATGATTAGTAACTGGTATGGATAGAGGCCCATTTTTTTGTATTTATGAAAATAATGGTGTTTACAGATAATAATAAAAATTGTCTCCACTTTCCAGGCTGCCTCCAGTACCTTGAAGATTTACCGTACAGATGCCGTGATGGAGGTTTCTACTCCGGCATCAGCAAGGACTATGATATGGAGAAAAAATGCCACAACATTGGTCTGTGGGGTGTTGGAGGTGCTCCAACACCGGGGTCCATCCCTGGTGCTAAATACCCTCACCAGGTAAGATTTACCGGTTCTTCTCCATAAGAAACGGCCTGTTCATCATCATCATCATCATATCAGCCGAAAGACGTCCACTGTTGGACATAGGCCTCCCCCAAGCGTCGCCACAACGACTGGTCCTGTGCGTCACGCATCCATCGGATTCCCGCAACCCTGACCAGGTCATCGGTCCACCTTGTTGGAATCCTTTCAACGCTGCGTCTAACGGCCTGTTAGAACGGTGCAATAGCTTCTGATGTTTTATATGAGAAATGGAATGGAATTCCTTGCCGGAGTCTGTGTTTCCTGATGGCTACAACCCGGGAATCTTTATGTCAAGAGTGAATAGGATCCTTCTAGGTAAGCACGTTCCATCGTCGACCGCATCGTCGCTTGCTATCAGGTGAGATATCGGTCAAGCGCGAACCAATCAACAACAAAAAAAAAATTTTTTTAAATAATAGAATGTATAGTAGAGGATACGGTTAAGAACGACCTTCACCAAAAAATGTTGGGTTGCCTATTTGTTTCCTGGCATAACTATGGGTTGCCAGGTATAAACAGGTGTGTTTATTTTGATATACAACAAATTCTATATCAAAATAAACGCTGTTTCATTACGAATGCGATGTTATAGTGTTGTCTGCAAAAAAATCTGGTATGAATAACGGTTGTGCATTTTTCAAAAAAAAAAGTAAATTTTCAATTTTTAATTAATAATAGTCTGGCCAAGAATTTCTTAGGCAACCCAACCGCGCACATAAATGTATTATTATTTAATATACAAAATGTATCATAAAATACATTTCATCGATTAAACAGACCGGTGAAGGTCGTTCTTAATCGGATCTTAGACTAGTAGTGCTTGACTGCGATCTCATCTGATGGTCAGCAGAGAAGCAATCGTTGATGGTGAGGTGCACTATAGTTTATTAGGAGCCTATGCACTCTTGCCTTGAAGACACCTGAATTATGATTTTGAAATTATTCTTTTTTTTGAAAGCAGTGGTGACCGAGTGGTAACGGCCCCGACTTACGAGTTGTAGGTCGCGACTCACGGGTTCAAACCCAGCCAGGCACATTACTTTGTTCAATTTATTTCATCACCACTACTCTCAAAACGGTGAAGGAAAACATCGTGAGGAAACCGGCATGTCCTAGAACCAAACAATTTGAAGACATGTGACATGCACCAACCGGCACTGGGCCCGTGTGATGGATTACGGCCCATTCCCTCTAATAGGGAGGAGGCCTGAGTCCCAGCAGTGGGAACATTATAAGGCCGACTATGCTATGCTATGCTTTTTTGAACTTTTTGCAATCTGGTTTTTGTACTAAGCGTTCCAAATAATAATAGGATGAATTACCATGTTGTGACGTCACGTCATACTGTCAAATAAAAGAAATTGAGTATGGTGAGCAAAACAAGATTAAAATTTAATTTATTTACGAATCGTGAACGAAACAAGTTTAATCAGAATCCAGTTCTTCAATTTTGTTCATGATGTCTGCATCACTGTGTGAAGTTTCTGAGTAGTGGAAAATAGAAAAAGAAGGCGAAATGTTAAAACACCATAAAACTCTGGAATGTGCTTCTCCTTGACATCAAAAAAGGCTGAAAGTAAATTATCCTTCAAACGTTAAATTCGGAACTACTACTTGTAGTCTTCTCAACCTTAGTTCCTTAGTCGTTCTTCGTTCAGAATTGTTATTAAGTTCTCTTAATGATTTGATATTTTTCTTAGTATTTATTAGTTTATTATTTTAGCATATTATGTATTTTATTATTATAAAAACTTATTTTATATTTTTCCATTTGAAGTATCTGTTATTTGTTTATTATGCAAACCTACCACAGTGTTGTCTTTTTTAACCCTAAGGTTGACTGGTAGATAATGCCTTGTTGCATCAATTCCGCGTACCACTACACTGTACATAAAGTTTAAATAAATAAATAAATTGTTCCTAACAATGATAATAAGAAATAAAATAGTTTTGTTTTAACTAACTAGCTGTGCCCACGACTTTGTTCGCGTGGACTACAGGATTTTGAATTTATCTTTTCTAAAATAAAAGTAGCCTATGTAACTCCTTATTACATCAGCTACCTCCCAAAAACAGTCCCGTCAAAATCTGTCCAGCCATTTCAGAGATTAGCCCGGACAAACAGACAGACAGACAGACAAAAATTGTATAAAATGTTATTTTGGTGTATTTACCACATATTTTTTATTCATATGCATGTAGTAAAAAGCAGTTATTTCAATATTACAAACAGACACTCCAATTTTATTTATATGTATAGATTATGACTTAAAACAATATATTTAGCTGATTTATATTAAACAATGACGTTTTTACTTCACCTAGATTTAACTAAGACTTAGTAATACAAAGCAAAAAAAAACCTTTTATTGATACGCAAATAAGCTTTCTTTTCTAACCGTACTTTTCACTCAACATTTGACAGATCGAGGTTATTGGCCTTCCAATTCTTATTTGAAAGGGGTTTATTGATAATTCCTCATCATCATCATCATCATCATCATCATCATCATTTCAGCCGTATGACGTCCTCTGTTGGACATAGGCCTCCCCCAAGTGTCGCCACAATGAGCGGTCCTATACCGCTCATTGTGGCGACACTGCACTGGCGCACGTGCGTCTCGTGTGGATAATTCCTATTGGGTTCTAATAACTGCTGTTCTCATCACCAGGCGCTGCTAGGATACGGCGAAGACTTGGCTACAGCTAGCTGGCAAGCAGGAGGCTCCATCATCAGCGAGAAATACATCCTAACCGCTGCTCACGTGAAAGACGCACCTTCATCGTAAGCAAACCTGTTTAGTTCCTGATACGGATTGCAGACCAAGAGCTAAGCCAAGTTAGTTTAGCTTTGCTCACATAGCTGACATAGTTTTTCATACTTGTGTGCAAACCGCAAACTATGCTAAGCTATGTGAGCTAACTAAAATATGCGAAGCTAAGTTAGTTGTGTATGCCGATGCGTAGCTACGCGAGCGTATCCAAGGTCTGGAATGTCTCCGGAGACCTCTCGCGCCGGGCCTTGGTCGAGGCCATGGTCCGGAGCGAGGAGGAGTGGCAGGCGGTCGCTGACTTCTGCGAAGCAGTAATGCTCGCTTAGGAGGAGGCCGACCGCATCAGGCAACGGCGCTCTCGCCGCCGCCGGGATTCCGATCCCGATTTCCAGCCACTTGCGGACAGTGAGCAATGGGTAGCTCGCTGTCCGGCCGTCCGGTAACTGTCCGGACCAAGCCCAAGTCGTCGACGGCGCGCGCTGTTCCCGCGCGCCTCAAGGAGTTGTCAGCAACAGTAAGGACCCAGCCGGATCGAAGCCTACTGGGGCCAGGGTTATCCTAAAGGGCGCTCGAGCCCCGGTATGAAGGCTTGAAGGAACGGGATGGGTTTTTTAGTCAGTAAGAGTCTGACACTATCTCCCGCTCCGCCCAAGAGCGGGGGTTGTAAAAAAAAAGGTCTGGAATGTCTCTTTTATAAATAATAATAGGTCAGTATTAATCTTCTTCTGTGTGTAACTTATTCACCATCGGAATTTTCTACATTGATTATATTCATGGCGAGCGTCGTCCGTCTAATTGAACTTCGCAACACTGACTGTGTGTTCACGCCATTTATTTCTAGTTTAGCTTAGCCTAGCTTGCTTAGTTTAGCTTTAGCATAGCTTAAATGAGATGCTAGCTGGAACCTTGTCCAAGATTAAGAAATTGCTCGAATAAATCTCATTTTTCATCTTAAACTTTACAAACCACTTATACTGTAGTTGTAATACAATAGGCTAGTGGCCGTAAAAAATGTAATTAGTCCCTCTTTTAGATTATTCAAAAATAAGGGACACGTATTTTTTTATTTGTAAATTAAACCAAAAATGACAAAGATATAGCCCATTAAAGTTACGTGTAACGTCACGCCGTGCTGCATTTTTTTGCACGGGGTGACGTCACACGTAAATTTAATGGGCTATATCTTTGTTATTTTTTGTTTAATCGAAAAAATAAAAAATACGTGTCCAATATTTTTTTATAATCTAAAATACGGACTAAATAAAATGTAATTATTTTGACCCTGGAAACTACTCTATTATAATCTTTCAAATGTACTTTCCCCGAAATGTATAGCAAATTATGTAATCATCTAAAATATTCACAGAGGTTTCGTGAAATTCGTCGCTCTGGGTATCAAGAAACGCTCAGACCCTCTAAGTACCTGGCAAACACATACGGTGAAGAGGTTCATCCCTCACCCTGACTACCAGAGCCCTTATATTTACAACGACATTGCTCTGATCGAAACCGAGACACCGTAAGTATAAAAACTTGCTTGAATTCACATTTTCCGTTTTTTTTTCTGTATCTGATATAAGCTATTGCTCCATAGCGATCCAACCTGATGGTAAGCAGTGATATAGTCTGTCTAAAAAGTCAAACGACTTGGTAATTTTGTATAATATTTAATCATTTAAAAAATACTTATATTCGATACTTTTTATAAGGTTCTTCTATTAGTAAACAATGATCAAGATCTCTTATTCAACCTTGATTATTGAACCAGTGTTGACTAATTACCCAAATCGTTTGACTTTTTAGACAGACTCTACTATCGTTAATGGTGAGGAGCATTAGTTTATTAAGGCTTATAGTTCCTTGAACCATCTGGCCGAAATTAAATGTACACAACCCCCGTACCCGCCCAGGCGGCAGTACGCGTATCGGTGCATTTAATTGCGGCTAGCTGCGCCCGGATAGTGCGCGACTGATCTTTAAATCCATTTTCTTTGCGAAATATTGATTGATTTACAGTGCTATGTTCACTTTGAAGAATATTTAACCACCAATTTTCATGTGTAAAAATGTTTCTAAAGATCTAAGCCGTTTCGAAGGAGCAAGGAAAAGTTGCGAAATTGCTAAATATTTTTTTTAGACAAAAGTATTAATCGCACGAAAAAATCAAATGTTGATAATGTTGTTCATGAATCTATGATAAACATGTTTTTTTTTTCGAACCTATTAACGTGGCCACTACCGAGGAGTAGGCTTCAGAAAGTCACTGTTTTATGGCACTTTTCGGGCGCTTGGGCCTTAAGAGCCTATTAACCACTTTCACGTGCTGGTCCGGGTCGGGTGGCTGCGTGGGTTGCGGGAAGGGGAAATAAATAAAGAGAAACGACTATAATTTTAGTTTGACAAATATTTAGAACTGTCATTTTTGGTATTAATGTTAGTATTTCAAGCAAACAAGATTTGGTGAGCATTAATCCATTTTGATAGGCAAAAAGAATATTAATATATCACTATCATCCCCCCCGCCAAGTTGTTGCCGCGAGTAGACGTGTTTTCGTAACGCTCCTCATCTTTCAATCAAATAATTTTGTTTAACCTGCCCATATGGACCTAATAACTAGTTTTCGGTTAAGAAACAAGTGTGCAAGTAAACTGTGTCAACCACAACTCAATATATAATCTATACGGGGAACAGTGAGTAAATATAATTTCAAAAGTGCTTATAATAGTATGTTTGTTGGTGTCCAAGACTCGAGTTGCGTAGTGTATACCTTCATAAAAGTCATAAATGTGAATCACTAATTGACCGCAAGCATAAACTTTGAACACTCATTAGTTAATTTCAACCATACAGTGTAAAGAGCAGTTGGTCTCAGTACGTAAGGCGCTACCCTATACCAGTGAGTAACTGGTTCAAACCCGGGTCAGCGCGTGACTTTTTGGACTTATTAATTTTTTAAATTTTATATTTTCTTTAATTTATTCTGAAGCGGATATATTGTTATTTCGCTATCATGCCAATAAACCACTCACCTCCCCCAACTACTCCATCTACGCCGGTCTTTGAGCACGAGAACCCTGATAGCTCTGCAACTCTACCCATAGATGCAAAAGGAGGATTGGCAAAAAAATGTGGACCTTCTCGTACAAACCTCGGTGATACCGACTTGGACTTGACTTCGATCGTTTCGAATATTTCCGAGTGTAACAAGTCGGTTAAAAAAAGAAAATTTGACCAGCTCGCTAGTGAAAATGCTGATATTGCAACATTAATTAAGGAATTGTTTACCTTTTTCTCAAAAGAACAGGAAATACATTTCTAAGAATTGAAAATGAGTGTGGAAGTCATATCGAAGAAACATGATGAATTTTTAGAAAAAATTATTTCGCTTGAGAAAGAAAGAAAAGCTGACAAGGTTTTAATCAAAGAATTGGAAGAGAAACTGGAGACTTTGGAAAGAAAATCCCGGGGTAGCGGTATAGAACTCCGAAATTTGCCTCAGCAAAAAGACGAGTCTAAGGAGACACTGTGTCGGGAAATTATGCAGTTAGGAAAGACCTTGAATGTCGATATCGATTGCTCGACAATAAAGGACATCTACAGGCTAAAATCAAAAGACTCCTCAAACCCGGTACTTGTGGACTTTACGACGGTACTGGTGAAGGATAAAGTCTTGAAGGCAGTAAAGAGTTTCAATAAATCTAAATCTAAAGGGGAAAAACTGAACACAACTCACTTGAACTCTAAATACCAGCCAAAACCGCTTTACGTAGGTGAAACTCTCACACAGAAAACACAAAGGCTTTACTTTCTGGCGAGACAGTTCCAAAAGAGTCATGGATATAAGTTCTGTTGGACGTCTAATGGAATCGTATATCTCAAAAACGCTGAAGGATCTATACATATACGAATAAATACGAATGCTGATCTGGAAAAGCTAAGACTTGCTACATGACTATGTTTTGTCGTAAATGGTCAATTTTGTATTAAATTATGCCTGCATGTTTTTAATTATTATCATATTTTTTTAATATTATATATTTCTCTTTTCAATTTTAAGATTAGTGGACGCGCTTTGTTGCGAGTTTGCTGTCAACTAAAAAGTTCCTTTTTTGAAATACTTACTTGTTTTATGCTTTACTCAATAATATTAGCTCCTGAGGTTTCTCAAACCATGTATGTAATTGAATTGTTGGTCTTCTTTGACTTCAATAAAATTATTGATTTAATTTGGTTATATAATATTTTTTATCTAAATGTTATGAATTTGCTAATTTATATCGATTCACTATTAAGAATAATGCATTTATTGAGAAATTGTATAATATATTATGAATTACTGTTTATCTTGCTTGATCTCTGTTGTTATATTTTGTTAACTAGTTGGCAGATGACCAAATACATATTACCTTATTTGTGCTCTTGTCAAATCATAAGGCATTACATCATTAATATCTGTTGCATAAACTACACATATAACACATACATACAACATCTTAACAAACTAAATTGCTCTTTCTCACTCACAAGTGCTATAAATCACTTAATCGCTATAAAACTTTCCGCCTTTTGTTCAAAAACCCGGACTACAATTCATGGCCAAAATTTACTTCTTAATTAACATTCAATGAGATAATAGATTTAACACAAAATATTGATCAAGTGTCTGTATCTACATCCCAAACAGCTTCTGTTGAGGAATGTCATGAAATATTGGCTTCGACAGATAAGGATTTACTTATTCTTACACAAAACATTCGCAGCATAAACTGCAACATGCCAGAGTTACACATTCTGTTAGAGAGATTGAAAGTAAATTGTGACGTAGTTATATTGACAGAATGTTGGCTTTCTAATACAACTGTAATACCCAGTCTTCCGGGGTATTGTCATGTGGCGTCAAAAATCAACACTAAACAAAATGATGGTGTAGTAATTTTTTACGACGAAAATCTTAGCGTAAATTTTGAAGAACCTGTCATGCAGGATTGCAATGGCTTAATTGTTGTAATTGATAACCGTATTGCCATACTTGCAATTTATCGATCACCTTCCTTTAGAAATATTGATCCATTTCTTTCATCATTGGATAGTGTACTGCACAAACTTTCCGCCTTCGAACATGTTATCGTGATGGGAGACATTAATATCGATATTAACCCAGTAAAAATAAATCAAAACGGAGAACGCTATCTAAATGTAGCAGCTGCACATGGCCTTCTACCGGGTCATACTTTGGTTACTCGTGTTAAAAGTGGCACTTGTCTGGATCATGTACTAATAAGAACTAATTACCCTTCGACCACTATTGTACCTCACACTACTCTAACAGATCACTACCCTGTTTTATTAAACATTAATATGAAGAAATCCCGACATTATGCCTCTTCTAGGATAATAAAAACAGACAAAGATGGTCTGCTTCAAGATCTATTGAAAATTGATTTCGGCTCAATTGATGTTTTATCAGATCCGAACACTTCCCTAAACTACTTCACACAATCAATACAACATGCAATTCTTAACAACTCGAAGGAAATAATATTACCCAAGCGCCACAAATTGATAAAACCATGGATGACACAAGGCTTGTTGCGCTGTGTAAGACATAGAGATAGATTACATCAAAAATTAAAATTGAATCCACTAAATGACATTTTAAAAATTAGTTATAATCGATACAGAAACTACTGCACTACTATAATAAGGAAAGTGAAAAGAGAATATGAGAAAGAGCATCTACAAGCAGCTAAACAAGATAGTAAAAAACTGTGGAAGGCAATCAAAGAGATCACTAACACGTCTAAAAAATCAACTCCTCCTAAAGAATTATTGACAGTGTCTACTACTCCTGAGAATTCACTCAATGAGGTTAATAAATTTTTTGTTAACGTTGGAACTTCTCTGGCAAATAAAATTTATGAAAAAAACATGCAAACGTTACACAGCAACTCTCAAATTAATAATGCTGACACAAGTACAGTCAATTCATTCGTTTTAATGGATACTACCGAAGCTGAAGTTGAACGCCTTATCCTTGGCTTAAAGTCAAACTGTGCCAATGGTTGGGACAATATTAGCAGTGATTTCCTAAAAACGTATAAAAATATTATTGTACCACCCATTACTAAAATATTTAATAGTTGCCTTCAGATGGGTGTGTTCCCCGATTCTCTGAAAAAGGCCGAGATTTGCCCCATTTATAAAAATGGTGACAGAAATCGTATCATTAATTATAGGCCGATATCTATTTTGCCGGCTTTATCGAAAATACTTGAAAGAGTAATTAATCAAAGATTAGTAGACTATTTAGAAAAAAATTATTTGTTGTCTCCTAATCAATACGGTTTTCGACAGGGTAAGTCAACTGAGCAAGCAGTCAATAAATTGACCAACTACATTGCCTCAAACCTTGATAAAAGAAAAAAATGTCTCATTATCTTCCTCGACCTGGCTAAGGCTTTTGATACGATTTCTGTTTCCATCCTTTTGGACAAATTGGAAAAATTGGGAATTAGGGGTGTGCAGCACGAACTTTTCAGGAGCTATCTAACTGGGCGATCTCAACTTGTTCGTGTTGATGGTCATAAAAGTAGCGATCTCCCGGTTACACATGGAGTACCACAGGGCAGCATCTTAGGGCCCACCTTATTTCTGGTGTACATAAACCATCTTACAAATCTTAACCTATCCCAAGGTGAAATTATCTCCTTCGCAGATGACACTGCCCTTTGTTTTGCTGCCGATACCTGGGAAGATACCTTCGATGCTGCTCAACTGGGCTTTGACGAGGTTGGAGGGTGGTTGCGGAGAAACATTCTCACTTTGAATGTAGATAAAACAAAATATGTCTGTTTCGGCATTAGGAATGTAAAGGGAGTATCTGGTAACCTGGGAATCGTCTCGCATGAATGTCAAAATAAATCTAACTGTTCATGCCCCCCCCTAGAGCGTGTTCATGTGATTAAATACTTAGGCGTAATAATTGACAGTTGCCTTAATTTTAAAGAACACACAAAAGTTCTATGCGGAAGGATTCGCAAATTAATATTTGTATTTAAAAATTTACGACATGTCGCTGATCCGCAACTGCTGAAGCAGATATATTATGCCCTCTGTCAGTCGCTTTTGACATACTGTATCTCTTCTTGGGGTGGCTCCTCTAAAACAACTTTAAAACGCCTTGAGATTGCCCAGCGTGCAGTGCTCAAGGTTAGTACTTTTAAAAGTATTTTTTTCCCAACCACTCAACTGTACAAGAATTGTGAGGTCCTGACTGTCAGGCAATTATATATTCTTAATATTACTCTCCTACAACACAGTAAACAGACTTACAATCCGCTAAACCAAGTGGGGCGAAGAAGAGACAGGATTTTTGCCAGTAGAAATATTACCAATACTAAATTTAGTACAAGGTTTACTAATTTTTCTGGACCTTTCATTTACAATAAAATTAACAAAGCTATAAACATCTATCCCTTGACTAAAACACAATGTAGGAAAAAGGTGTTGGAATACTTGCTTGGGCTCTCCTATGAGGAGACTGAGTTGCTTCTACATGCACCAAAGTGATTGCTTGCTTTTTACAGTCACACACCCTCTCACACTCACACACACACCATTACATAACACAAAGAGGGACACTCACACACTATTTTTTTTTTTTATTTTTTTTTTTTTTTTTTTTTTATTATTATTCGAATGAGAACAAAAGAAAAAAAAAAAAATTATGTTATTATTTATTTTTTGGATTAATGATTTAATGTCTATGTTTCTGTAATTGTAATGGTTTTATAATTTTGTAATTATTATTATTTTTTATTTTATTTTATTAATTTTATTTTTTTGTGTTTTATTTTAATTAACTGCATTTTTGTTTTAATTTTTTTTTTATCTTATTTTAATTAATTCTACTCGATGGCTAAAATTGTACTGATTTTTATTACTTAGGGGGATTGGCGCTGATAGCCGAAATACAGGCTCTTGCCTAGTTCGGCTACAGAGGTCTAATTGTTTTGTCTCCTAACAATATAGCCTAGAAATATGTAGCAAAAAATGTAAACTAAAATTGAATAAATTCATTATTATATTATATTATTATTACTATATTATTTTAATGAGTGTATTTTTAATTTGGAACTCAAAACGTTGTTCTTTAGGCAACCCGGTATAGAGCGAGTTTATTTATTTTTTATTTTTTTTTTTAATTTTTATAAACTAGTGCTTGACTGCGATCCCACCTGATGGTAAGCAGTGATGCAATCGTTGATGGTGAGGCGCACTAGTTTATTAAGAGCCTATTCACTCTTGCCTTAAAGACACCTAAATTATAATCAGACGGGAAGACCGCAGCAGGCAAATTGTTCCAGTCCCTCGATGTCACGTACATCTAAATATATCGTCGTATAAACGACGAAGCGAAACGCTTGGTCCGGATCGTAGAGGTTTCAACAACGTAAGGGTGAATATTCGCCGTTCGTCGGCTTGTCCGATGGTAGAAGTGAGATGGTGGAATTAAGTCATGTAATTCCTGCGCACACTCTCCAAAGTGCATCCTGTAAAACACCGAAAGGCTGGCTACCCTTCGCCTATGCTCAAGACTTTGTAGATTGGACTCAACCAGATCTGGATCGCCAATTAGTCTCTTCGCACGCCTTTCCACAGAGTCCAAAGCTGCCAGGTGGCATTTTGCAGCACCAGCCCATATGTGGCTGCAGTACTCCATACACGAACGGACTTGTGCTTTGTATAGCATTAGAAGCTGTCCTGGTGTGAAGTACCGCCGGACCTTTGCAAGAACGCCCAGCTTCCTAGCAGCTACCTTGGCTTTGGACTCAATGAACCGCCCAAAGTTAAGGTCCGAGGGAATTTCAACCCCCAAGAGCTGAAGGCGGTCGGTGTACTCCAGGGATAAATTCTGAAAAGTAGGAGCCAAGGTGAACGGGCTCCTTTTAGCGGTGAACAGACACGCCTGCGTTTTGGAGGCGTTAAATCCCACCACATTGGCTTTACCCCACTTGGAGACTGCCTGAAGTGAGATATTTGTACGCTCTACCATAGCCTCTCTTTCGGATCGGATTAGCTCCTTACTAGCCCGAGCACTAGGCAGGTATCTCTCTACAACTGTGCTATCATCTGCATACCCATAGATACCGGGCATCAGCAGATCGTTGATATGCAGTAGGAATAGAGTTGCAGAGAGAACAGACCCCTGAGGAACCCCGGCATTAGTTGTCATGGGTTCCGATGAGCATCCATCGACAACAACTCGGAGAGACCGTTCACTCAGGAAGTCTTTTACCCAGTTAATCAGACCAGGGGAAATGCCGTACGCTGGAAGCTTACTCAAAAGGCTAGCGTGCCATACCCTGTCGAAGGCCTTCGAGATTTTATTTGAAGTTAAAATATTTTACTTGGCGCTAGGTCAAATTATTTTGGTGAGCATTTAAATTGTACCCTTTTCTTCCACTTAAGGCTTCTTCACACGTAAAACAACCACACCACGACCACACCACGTGGCAGAGATATTGAAAATGAATAGGACTATTTACACGTACCACATTTCGCAGTCGTTATCGACCGTGTGTGTGATACCGACCACATCGCAACCACAACGCAACCACCAGCGACACTGCGAACTAGTGGCCGACCATAACAACTCTTCGTTTGTCGGTACCACAACGCAACTACAAAAAGCTGCAGCGACACTATTCACACGTAACCACTGCTTGACAGTATTTTGTCGTTGCGACGTGATGTGGTTGTGGTTCGTCTAAAGAAGCCCTTGAGATTTGATAAGAGATTCTATGTAGTTTACAGTGATAACAAAGAAAACATTATTTCGATTTCAGGATAACATTCAACAAGGACGTCCTTCCAGCATGTCTTCACGTGGAAGCTGCCGACGATGACACAGCTATCGCCACCACATGGAGAGACCCGACATCAGACTCAAGAAGTGATGATTTCGCTGACACCATCCAGACTGTAAGTCATTATGATTTTCGAGGACTACTGGCCTCCTTACCAGACAGTAGGCGCGGGCTTGCGGACAGTGAGCAATGGGTAGCTCGCTGTCCGGCCGTCCGGTAACTGTCCGGACCAAGCCCAAGTCGTCGACGGCGCGCGCTCTTCCCGCGCGCTTCAAGGAGTTGTCAGCAACAGCAGGGGCCCAGCCGGGTCGAAGCCTACTGGGGCCAGGGTTATCCGAAAGGGTGCTCGAGCCCCGGTATGAAGGCTTGAAGGAACGGGATTGGTTTTTTAGTCAGTAAGAGTCTGACACTATCTCCCGACCTCCTTACCAGAGATTCCAAATGATTCTAGCGGGCATCGGTCCTGCTGGGCCTGCATCAGAGCCTCATTATTAACCGACTTCGAAAAGGAGAAGGTTCTATGTTCGGCTGGAAATATTTTTTTTTTATATTTGTTTATTGATATCTCGGACGATTGTGGACCGATATCGAAAATTATTTTTTTATTGAAAGCTTATGCTTCCAAGTTGGTCCTACAGAAATTTTGTTATGATCTGATAATGAACTTTGAAGATATGGAACAGAACTCCTCATAAGATCACAGCAGAACTGTCGTTAGTAAAATTGCTATGTATACGTGTAGTCGATGACTGACTGAAAGAAAAGGGGGAGGGGATGTATCGAACTGATCAGGTGATGAAGTCAGATGGTAAATTAATGTAATCTTACCGTGTTTGGGATTAGTAGAATCGTTATGAGATGCACTCTGGCTATAAGGTATTTTAGTTTATCTGAGGGTTACTTTTTAGTGGTGGTACCATAACTAAAAAATGTAAAATAAAAAACTTTTACAAAAAAAATATATACTTAACCGACTTCATGTTAAAAAAAAAACCGGCCAAGAGCGTGTCGGGCCACGCTCAGTGTAGGGTTCCGTAGTTTCCCGTCCGTCACAATAAGTGTACCCACTAATGAGTTTAAAAAAATGCTTGCATATACGATTATACTACAAACTTGTCCAGAAATTATTTTGTAGAACCTTTTTGTCTTTTTGCACAAAAACTGTTCTTTCCATCAAGTTCAAAATGATTTTCCTAGAAAGTCCTTATAAAGTTCTACTTTTCAGATTTTTTTCATATTTTCTAAACTTATGGTTCAAAAGTTAGAGGGGGGGAAACATTGTTTTTTACTTTTGGAGCGATTATTTCCGAAATTATTGACATTATCAAAAAATGATTTTAGTAAACCCCTATTCATTTTTAAATACCTATCCAACGATATATCACACGTTAGGGTTGAAATTAAAAAAAAAATCACTTCCCACTTTACATATAGGGGGGCTACCCTAATAAAACATTTTTTTCCAATTTTTATTTTACCACTTTGTCGGCGTGATTGATATACATATTGGTACCAAATTTCAGCTTTCTAGTGCTAACGGTCACAGAGATTAAGCGAGGACGGACAGACAGACAGACAGACGGACAGACAGACATGGCGAAACTATAAGGGTTCCTAGTTGACTACGGAACCCTAAAAACGCTGAAAAATACAAAATAAGTTTAATTTCGGAAGTCGGTATCAAATAACGAAGAGACAAAACTAGTATAGAAACACCGACTTCCGAAATTAAAGTTATTTTGTACTTTTCAGTATTTCTTTAACATTGAAGTCGGTTATAATTATTTTTTTTAGCCGAATGACATCTACAATACTTCTGTCCTTACTTTATATTAATACTACTAGCTGTCCGCCCGCGACTTCGTCCGCGTGTTCTTTGGTTATCGCACTCTAAACTTGTTTTCCCGTAGGAATAAGATGTTCTTCCGGGATAAAAAATAGCCTATGTTCTTTTCCATGTTAATGGCTTTATGCATGCCAAATTTCATCTAAATCCGTTCAACCGTTTTTGCGTGATTAGGTAACAAACATCCAAACATCCACACTTTCACATTTATAATATTAGTTAGAATATGTATATATTTAAAATATAGTATATGTATTTTAAATATATGTATACTTTTTACTCGTGTTTTTATAATAAATTTTCTTTTTATGCGCCTACCATGTAGTCTCTGCACCACCTTAGGTTGACTGGCTGAGAAATCCTAAGGCATTAAGTCCGCCTATGTACTTTGTGTTGCATGAAGATTAAATAAATAAATAAATCTACTGTTGGACGTAAGCCACCCTCAAACGTCGCCTTAATGACCAGTTCTATGCATCTTGCATCCATAGTATTTCCGCGACCCTTACCAGGCCATCGGCCCACATTATAGAAGACCTTCCAATTCCTTTCAATGTTATTACCGAGTCATACAGGCCTGTTCTAGTGGTTAGTGACCCTGACTGCTATGCCGCAGGTCGTGGGTTCGATTCCCACCCAGGACAATTGTTTATGCGTTGAGCATGATCATTTGTTCTGTGTCTGGGTGTAATTTATCTATAATATGTATGTATTTAGAAATTATAAGTATGTTTATCAGTTGTCTAGTACTCATAACACAAGCTCTGCTTAGCTTGGGACTAGACGGCGTTGTGTGATAGTTGTGGAATATTATTATGTTTAAATGTTTCTTTATCTCAGGACCCTGAGGTCCTGGACCTTTGGAAGGCATACCAGGAATTGAAACCAACTCGTAGAGGCCCTTTTAGATGCTTTTAATGGGACGTGGTACCAAACGACTTGTATGCGCTATGCTAGTGCATCCAAGGACAACCCCCGGTTGTAGGGAAACTATTGCACCATGTGGAAAACTAATATAAGGCTACGGTTTTTAGAGTCTTAAGTGGACTGGTTACCTAGAACTATGTTAAGACTATAGCCCCTGCCTGAACAATGTTTGTAATTTCCATCGATAAAGGGGGTGACTTGCACACTCAACAAATGGGCCCCCAAAACGGTCGCTAGCACGAAGTGACGTAGCAACAAGAGGGCATGATATCCTGATGTGCTTGAGGAGTGGAGAGGTTATTATTTATTATTTTTACATTTTCCCTTTTCAGATAGACTTGGCCAAATTCTCAGAAGATGAATGTAAGGAAGCGTACAAACCACATAGACAGATGAAGAACGGAATAGATTTCAACACTCAAATGTGTTATGGAAGCAAATCTAACGACCCAAATGCTTGTAAGGTAAACAAACGTTTAATATATAGGGTTATTTGTAAAAAACTAACAACCTTGCAGGACTGAAAGGGAACTCGAGCCCCGGTATGAAGGCTAGAAGGAACAGGGTGGGTCGTTTAGTCAGTAAGAGTCTGACACTATCTCCCGCTCCGCCCAAGAGCGGGGGTTGTCATTGGATGATTTTTCCCACCGTGAAAAAAAGGACTGTATTACTAACATCATAAGCAAAAACTTTTGTTCTATGACTTTTAAAAATTCATTACACATATAATATAGATATGATAAACCATATCAGATTTTCATACAAACATAAAAAAGGGTAGTAATAAAAGCTCCGACAAAAAAAGAAGAATTGTCCTTACTCAAAATATTAAATCTACTGCCTAAAATACTAACTTTCCGACTACTTTTGTCCGAATAAAAATGACGAAACGACCGAATGAGATACTGAAATCTTCGAAAAATAAACATGACTGTCTATTGCTATAATACTTTTCTACCAGCATGAATTACATTCTACTGAAAACTTTGCTTTATAATTTTTATCTTTACTTGCCTACTATTAATTCATAAATTAGTCACTAGCACTAGTGACTGCACCAGTAAAAAAAAAATGAGTTGAATACCGTGATCACGTGATCACGGTATTGAATATTCTAATACCGGTATTGATACCGGTATTGAAAAAGTCCGGTATTTGAAAGCCCTAGTTTCGATATAACGACTATCGGCACCTTTCGGTATTTTGAATTTCGGTGTTTTGCACGTCGGTATTTCAGCCAGAGGTATAATGAACTTTCGGGATTTTGATACGTACCCCTATTCATACCTTAATCGAAAACCAAGTAGACTTTGGTTTCCTAGAATATTATACTGTATTATTATTCGACAAATTTCCTAACTTTTATAATGTCAGCGAGAACAAAGATAAAATAAAACAAAACTCAGTTTATTATGAAAATGTAGTTACGTAGTAGATCCGAACCCCATCGAGCGGGCCGAACAGTTGAGGTATTTTCATCATTATTGAGAGCTAAAAAATAAATTTGATAACCAACAATACAAATTAAAACAGTTCATGCAAGTTGTAAAAATATGATTATTTTGACCAAACCTCTGTTGTCGGTAACTTAGTAATTTTGTCGGAGGTTCAGTATTCTATTCGAAAGTTTAGTTTTGTTATTCGAAGATCCATTTTTTTGAAGTGAAAACTTCTTTAGCGGCGTTGAGCACTTTTTCTGTAATGGGTATAAAATCTTAAACTCGCGTCAGGACACGTGACCTGATCGAAAAAGCGTAAGACGGATGGAGAGTAGACAGCTATCCCTTATCGCGCGTTGTGAAAGGGGGCTAGACGGAAAAAATTCTCACGAAAAATTGTACCGACACTTTTACTGTCAAAATATAAATCCAAGATGGCGGCTGCAAGAAATTATCAACTTTTTCGTCATGGGTGTCGTTTTCATGGTTTTCGAGGGTGTTGAAACCGATGGTACTGTCAAAATATAAATCCAAGATGGCGGCTGCAAGAAATTATCAAATTTTTCGTCATGGGTGTCGTTTTCATGGTTTTCGAGGGTGTTGAAACCGATAGTACTGTCAAAATATAAATCCAAGATGGCGGCTGCAAGAAATTATCAAATTTTCCGTCATGGGTGTCGTTTTCATGGTTTTCGAGGGTGTTGAAACCGATAGTACTGTCAAAATATAAATCCAAGATGGCGGCTGCAAGAAATTATCAAATTTTTCGTCATGGGTGTCGTTTTCATGGTTTTCGAGGGCGTGGAAATCGATGGTACTGTCAAAATGTAAATCCAAGATGGCGGCTGCAAGAAATTATCAACTTTTTCATCATGGGTGTCGTTTTCATGGTTTTTCCTCTCTTATTTTTAAAGTAGACAGAAAAGATGGGGATGTCTTGCATGTCAACGAGAGTCTGGCTGTCCTTTCGAAATGGTTTGCAGCTAATAATCTCTTATTAAATGCAAATAAAACTAAATGTATAAAGTTTTCATTGCCAAATGTCCCTCAAGTTGACGTCAATCTAATTCTTGACAGCAAAAAACTGGATGTTATTACAGAAACCGTGTTTTTGGGTATAACTATCGATTCTAAACTGCAGTGGGGTGCTCATATTAGAACTCTCTCGGGAAGACTAAGCTCAGCTGCATATGCAGTAAGAAAAATAAGGCAATTGACAGATATAGCCACAGCTAGGTTAGTTTACTATGCTTATTTCCACAGTATTATGTCTTATGGCATTTTACTGTGGGGACCTGCAGCTGACGTAGACTCAATTTTCATATTACAAAAGAGAGCAATCCGGGCTATTTATAAAATGGGCCCTCGCGAGTCCCTCAGAAATAAATTCAAAGAAATTGATATACTTACTCTGCCTTCTCTTTACATCTTGGAAAGCATTTTGTATGTTCGTAAAAACTTAGGACTCTTTAAAATTAGAAGCGATTTTCACAACAAAAATACACGTAGTAAACACGAAATTGTCTTACCCAAATGGAGACTAGCTAAGACTAGCAAGTCATTCTTAGTAAACAGCATTCGCTTTTATAATAAGCTGCCAAAGGCGGTAACAGAACTTAGTGAGGGAAAATTCAAATCTCATATCAAGCGTGTCCTAACCGAAAAAGCATATTACAAGGTTAAAGACTATGTCGAAGACACGCTTGTTTGGCAATGACTACCTCTGCACATGTGGCCCCCTGGTAAATCATCAATATTTTGTCTATAACTGCTCCACCTTTGTTTTAATAATTAGATATACATTTTTTTTTCCTCTGACACATTGCTTTTGCAATATTTTTATTTTTTATTTATATTTCAACTGTCATAAATTCGTTGGTAATTTATTTTGTTAACATTTTATTGATAGTTGTAATCATTATATTATACCTGATTTTTTTTATATAGCCTCTTTTTGTATTGTGAATGTGAGAACACTGTATACTCCACGAACTCTTAGACTACTTCCTATTACGACTTACTTTGTTTTTTACTGAGAAATTTTTTATTGTGCTTTTGTGTACAATATTTGACTGGTCTACACTGTTCTTACATAATATAATATCAATATTGTAAAAACACCCACTTTTTTAAAAGAGTAACCATGGAGTTTCTTGCCGGTTCTTCTCCATAGGAAACGACCAATTTGGAACCGTGCACTAGCTTCTGACGTTTTATAAGTGCCCATGTAGGCCTATGTGAAATAAAATATTTTTGATTTGATTTGATTTGATTCGAGGGTGTTAAAACCGATGGTACTGTCAAAATGTAAATCCAAGATGGCGGCTGCAAGAAATTATCAACTTTTTCGTCATGGGTGTCGTTTTCATGGTTTTCGAGGGTGTTGAAACCGATGGTACTGTCAAAATATAAATCCAAGATGGCGGCTGCTAGAAATTATCAACTTTTTCGTCATGGGTGTCGTTTTCATGGTTTTCGAGGGCGTTGAAACCGATGGTACTGTCAAAATATAAATCCAAGATGGCGGCTGCAAGAAATTATCAAATTTTTCGTCATGGGTGTCGTTTTCGTGGTTTTCGAGGGTGTTGAAACCGATAATACTGTCAAAATGTAAATCCAAGATGGCGGCTGCAAGAAATTATTAATTTTTCCGTCATGGGTGTCGTTTTCATGGTTTTCGAGGGTGTTGAAACCGATAGTACTGTCAAAATATAAATCCAAGATGGTGGCTGCAAGAAATTATCAAATTTTCCGTCATGGGTGTCGTTTTCATGGTTTTCGAGGGCGTGGAAACCGATGGTACTGTCAAAATGTAAATCCAAGATGGCGGCTGCAAGAAATTATCAACTTTTTCGCCATGGGTGTCGTTTTCGTGGTTTTCGAGGGTGTTGAAACCGATGGTACTGTCAAAATATAAATCCAAGATGGTGGCTGCAAGAAATTATCAAATTTTCCGTCATGGGTGTCGTTTTCATGGTTTTCGAGGGCGTGGAAACCGATAGTAATGTCAAAATGTAAATCCAAGATGGCGGCTGCAAGAAATTATCAACTTTTTCGTCATGGGTGTCGTTTTCGTGGTTTTCGAGGGTGTTGAAACCGATAGTACTGTCAAAATGTAAATCCAAGATGGCGGCTGCAAGAAATTATCAACTTTTTCGCCATGGGTGTCGTTTTCGTGGTTTTCGAGGGTGTTGAAACCGATGGTACTGTCAAAATATAAATCCAAGATGGTGGCTGCAAGAAATTATCAAATTTTCCGTCACGGGTGTCGTTTTCATGGTTTTCGAGGGCGTGGAAACCGATGGTACTGTCAAAATGTAAATCCAAGATGGCGGCTGCAAGAAATTATCAACTTTTTCGTCATGGGTGTCGTTTTCGTGGTTTTCGAGGGTGTTGAAACCGATATTACTGTCAAAATATAAATCCAAGATGGCGGCTGCAAGAAATTATTAACTTTTCCGTCATGGGTGTCGTTTTCATGATTTTCGAGGGTGTTGAAACCGATGGTACTGTCAAAATATAAATCCAAGATGGCGGCTGCAAGAAATTATCAACTTTTCCGTCATGGGTGTCGTTTTCATGGTTTTCGAGGGTGTTGAAACCGTTGGTACTGTAAAAATATAAATCCAAGATGGCGGCTGCAAGAAATTATCAAATTTTCCGTCATGGGTGTCGTTTTCATGGTTTTCGAGGGTGTTGAAACCGATAGTACTGTCAAAATATAAATCCAAGATGGCGGCTGCAAGAAATTATCAAATTTTCCGTCATGGGTGTCGTTTTCATGGTTTTCGAGGGTGTTGAAACCGATAGTATTGTCAAAATGTAAATCCAAGATGGCGGCTGCAAGAAATTATCAACTTTTTCCTCATGGGTGTCGTTTTCGTGGTTTTCGAGGGTGTTGAAACCGATGGTACTGTCAAAATTTAAATCTAAGATGGTGGCTGCAATAAATTATCAACTTTTTAGATATGGGTGTCTTTTTCATGGTTTTCGAGGTTGTTGAAGCCGATAGTGCTGTCAAAATGTAAATCTAAGATGGCGGATGTCAGAAATTATCAACTTTTTCGTCATGAGTGTCGTTTTCATGGTTTCGAAGATGTTGAAATAGTGCTGTCAAAATGTACATAAAATAGGATAGTATTTTTTAGTTATATTGTATTGGCTAGACGGAAAAAATTCTCACGAAAAGTTGTAACGACACTTTTTCTATAGTAAGCTATTGTAAGCCGTGCGGCGTGCGCATGTTTCTCTGTCTTTCTCTCTTTCTCTCTCTTATAGAAAGCAAGCCAGAACGGAACTTCGTTCCATCCGGGTGTCCCTTGACACCTCAGTAGTTTTTCGGAGAGATAAACTTTTTAATGTAAAATAATTGTAATAGTTTTAAAGTGTTAAATTTTTAATGTAATATAAATTGTCATGTTTGTGTACGATAGCGCAATAAATGAATATTGTATTCTACCACATAAATGATAGTACTTTTATACTGATAAAGCAATTAGTGCAAAATTATTCCCTAACCATTCCAAAATATCAAACATGCTCAACGTTAATAATCAAGTTTTCACTTCTGCCGGCACTCCCGGAGTGCAACCCGTCTTTTTTTTTAAGAGAAAATGTAATTTGAACATGCTCTTATTTGTTGTTAAATTGGATTTTTTTTTTCGTTTATGTTTTGGGTTTTTTGTCGGTAATTCATTATAATGCTAGTTAATTAGAATAATAGTCGGCCACAGATCGCTGGAGATTAAATTGTTTTTCGGAACTATTATTATTTCCCCATAAAAAATATTTAAATTGGACGTTCTAAATGTTACGAAGTCTATGCGAAGCAAGCGATAGTACAATAGCGGAGGGGAGCGGGGATCGTGCGCCGAAGGCGTAGATACTGGACTGGACTCCGAACAGCAGGAGCCGGCGACGCGGTAGGCCCAGAAGGAGGTGGCGTGACGATTTGGACTCCTACCTTAAGGATTTGCCTGAAATGCCTAAGGACAGAAAAGAGTGGAATAACGGAAGGGAGGCCTTTGCCCTGCAGTGACACATCGGGCTCATAATAATAATAGTGTAAAATTTCACGTTGGTAGTTCTAGTAGTAACGGCTGTGCGTAGATACGTCAGTGTCAGTGTCTCTTCTTAATTTTATTGATAGTTATACATAATTCTTTCTGCATTTTGTTTGTGCTGCCGCTGCGGCTGCGGAAAACCTCAAGCGGCGGAAATATAATAACCTTGTTGGAAGTTATATTTTCGAACCGTTTGGGGTTGAAACTCTCGGATCGTGGGGTCCGAGTGCTCACAAGTTGTTTAAAGATCTGTCGACAGTTGACACTTCGCGTGACCCAAAGGCTGGCTTTTACCTTGGACAGAGGATAAGCATTGCCATACAGCGTGGCAATGTCGCCAGTCTTTTGGGCACATTACCAGTCGAAAGCGATGTGGAAGAGTTTTTTGACGCCATAGTGTATTTTAGCGTAAGGTTTTATTATTTATTTATTTTTTAATTTACTGTAATTATAGTTATTAACCTTTCAATCGTGGAAATCACAGACACAATAAAAAGACAATAGGTTCGCTTGGGGTTTAATGAATTAAGTTGTTTATAAGTGTAGATAATTAATTAATTTAAAATACATAAATGGATACACCTACATTGTTTCTATTTTCCTTGCTTTGTTTTTTATATAGCCTCCTTTTTGATTTGTAATGTGAATATGAGATGAGAACACTACACCCCACGAACTTTCAGATTACTTCCTACTAAGAATTACTTTTTTTTATTATGATTTTTTTTTTTTTTGCTTTTGTGTACAGTATTTTTTCTACCTACACTGTTCTTACATAATATCTATAAATATTGTAACATCAACCACTTTTTTTAAAAGAGTAACCATGGAGTTTTTTGCCTGTTCTTCTCCATAGGAAACGACCAATTTGGAACCGTACACTAGCTTCTGACGTTTTTATAAGTGCCCATGTAGGCCTATGTGAAATTTTGACTTTGACTTTGAGTCAGTTTCTCCTTTTATTTACATGGATGTATATTATTTTTGCAGGGCCTATCTGGTGAACCACTGCTGGTGGACACTCAGTTCTCTCGCTGCATCTACACCATCATTGGAGTCACATCACTTGGCAAGAATTGTGGAACTGGCTCCAGCTCACCTGGCGTCTACACCAGGGTGGCTCATTACAAGCCTTGGATTGAAAGCGTAGTGTGGGCTTAAATGATGACTTAAGAATTTTTGACAGCTTTTTGAATGAAATAAAATTGGTGCTATAATAAAAAGTTTTTGATTTAGAATTTAACCAAAATCCTTTAGGTGCTGCCAAGTGCGAGTCACACTTGTCCAATAACATTGCTCTACCCAGTAGTGTAGCAACTAAAGCTTAAAGTTGTATGTAACATCAATTTTCATATTGCAAAAGAGAGCAATCCGGGCTATTTATAAAATGGGTCTTTATGAGTTCTGTATATTCAAAGAAACCGATATTTTGACTCCCCTTAGAAACATATTTAAAGAAATCGATATAATGACTCTGCCTTTAATAAATATCTTAGAATGTATTTTGTATGATTGCGAAAAATTAAGACTTAAAATTAGAAGCGATTTTCATAATATAAATACGGGCAATAGAATGAAATTCTAATACTTAGATGGAAACCTCCACCTATGACAAGCTAGTCATTCCGCATTAACAACATACCTACGCTTTTATAACAAGTTGGCAAAGTCATTAGCAAGAGAAAATTCAAAATCCACAATCACTCGCGAACTCGGATAACATCTTGCAAGATACATTGTGGTTTCAACATAATGACGATGTACTACTGTCCTTACTAAAAGACATTTTTAATGCGTGGCAAGAAGTAAAAGATGCTTTACTGCTATAGGTATCTTAGGCGACCTATCTAAGGCGTTTGATTGGGTGGTTCATGAAACATTACTCCTGAAACTTGAGCATTACCAACTAAGCAAAACGACTTTTTTTGTGAAATCTTATTTGAACGGCTGAAAGTAATCAGTTCAGTTAAACAGTGTCACTTCGTCGGCATTAAAATGTAAAAATTGGGTTACCCCAAGGCTTAATTTTAGGTCCTTTTTATATTTTTAGTGTGTTCTTAGATGAACATCTCGTCATTGTAGTGTTTGGAAATCTACACTAATACACTTCTGGACACATCTATTGGCCCACCTTAGAGTTTAGGTTTCGATGGCCGAAATATGATTGCTAGATTGAACAAAAACTGTTGATGCAGTTTTAAACCTGATACATTTTACCATCTTTTTCGATCGTATTGTTTTAAATTTGAATTCAGAATACCATACGACATGGAGCTACGCCTAACAAGTCGGATATGCGCCTTGTTAAAGGCAATTGATTTTTGAATAAAAAACATGTTTTATCAAATAAAGGTTTAATTTAATAACGCGTGTTGCCTCCATGGGCATCTACCACAGCTCTCATACGATTAGGCATAGAGTTTATCAATCGCTCTATGAAATTTTAAGGGATCATCTCCCATTCCTCTTCTATGGCAGTTTTCAACTCCTGCATCGTCTGGGCAACTGGCTGACGAGCCCTAACACGTCTTTTTAGCTCGTCCCACATGTGCTCAATGGGGGTTCATGTCTGGGCTTCTGGCTGGCCAGTCCATAACTGTGATGTTCACATCCCGAAGATATTCCCTGACGATGCCGGCCGCATGGGCTCTTGCATTATCATGCATAAAAAGGAAATTTGGGCCCACATAGTCCGCGTATGGTATCACGTGAGGTTCTAAGCACTCACGAATGTACCTTTCAGCATTTAATGTTGGCAGCCGTGGTCCTGTAACAACCTCAAGTTGAGTTTTGCCGCTCGCGGATATACCGCCCAAGACAGTCCATGAGCCACCGCCATAAGCAACCCTCTCTTCAAAGCAGCATTGTGCGAAACGCTCTCCCTTACGTCGGTAGACCTTCTTCCTTCCATCTTTGCCATGTAACACAATTTTAGACTCATCAGAAAAGAGTACACGGCTCCAATCTTGCTGTGTCCAATTTAAATGACTGCGTGCGAAATGAAGGCGCGCTGTTCGGTGGGCTCGCGTTAGTTTGGGCCCATTAGCTGGCTTGTGTGGTACCATATCGCATTCTTTTAACCTTCTCCGAACAGTTCGAGCGCTCACAGATACTCCGTGGAAGTCGTGAAGTTGGTTTTGTATCTCAATGGAGGTAAGGTGACGATTTCTCAAGCTGGTCGTCACGATGAATCGATCCTGCCTTTCAGTTGTGACCCGAGATCGTGGCCTTCCTTGGCGACGAACAAAGCCGCCAGTCTCTAGGTACCTCCGATAAACATTTCGGACCGCAGATCGACTTAAATTAAGTTGAGCACTCACGTTTCTTTGGCTGTGTCCGGCCTGAATAAGTGCCACAGCTTGGGCGGCGACTTCAGGTGAAGTATCCATAGATTATTGATAGAACCTCACCTTAATGTTAAGAATAAGTAATGTTTGTTGCAAAACCAAAGATATCAATCACTTTTTCAAGAATTAAATCCAAGTAAACCAATAAAACCAAGTTTTCTTAGTATTCGATTGTTTGATATCAACAAACAGGCTCCAAATTGTCTTTTGTTTCTTTAAATTCTGTGTTCGAAATTCAAAAAAAGATTATTGAATGAAATTGTGAATGTGCCAGGTTCAAAACTGCATAAAAACTTTTTGCTCGACCTAATATATAATTTTAGCTAGGACCAAACGAAACTGAAAATACAAGGTGGGCCAATAGATGTGTCCAGAAGTGTATTATAAAGAGGTAAAGTTTGTCTTTTTGTTTGTAGGAGGTAATCTCTGAATGTACTGGTCCGGTTTCTACATTTTTTTCAGCGATTGAAAGTTGCTTTATTTCTCAGAGACACAGGTTATATCGTCGTTGCGATTTTAAGGCCTCTTATGTGTAAAATTAATCTTATGTGTATGAAAATCGATAAAAACTGTCTACTGAGCTACAACAAAAAATATAGGTATCAGCCAGCTTTCAATTTTGCTATTGTTAGTTGAAATTAAACGTAATATTATAGTAAAAAAAAAACAGTTTAAATGTACAAGTAGTATTTTATTGGGAAGGACATTGTTGATCTTGAAATTAATAAACAATTGACGATTAAATCGTCGTATACATGTGAGAGCTTTTGCATTCGATAGAGTTTCAAAATGTTAAAAAGAGTGGCGTAAAAAAGTGATTTTGCCAAAAGTGACAGTGAGTCGTGGGACTACGAACTTAAAATTTAGAATTATTTGAATGTTTGCGTAATTTTGAAAACACATCGCAACTCGTGTGTTGTATTGATGTCAGTCAGTCCGTTTCTCCTTTTATAATTATAATAATACTAGCTGACCCGGCGAACTTCATACCGCCTAATAGTTATGTTGTGATAACTTTTAGCTAAGCTGTGAACTCTACCCTACTCTGCCCTACTCTGCCCTACTCTACACTACTCTACCCTACTATACACTACTCTACCCTACTCTACCCTACTCTACCCTACTCTACCCTACTCTACCCTACTCTACCCTACTCTACCCTACTCTACCCTACTCTACCCTACTCTACCCTACTCTACCCTACTCTACCCTACTCTACCCTACTCTACCCTACTCTACCCTACTCTACCCTACTCTACCCTACTCTACCCTACTCTTCCCCAACGCTTCCCCAACTCTACCCTACTCTACCCTACTCTACCCTACTCTACCCTACTCTACCCTACTCTACCCTACTCTACCCTGCTCTACCCTACTCTACCCTACTCTACCCTACTCTTCCCCAACGCTTCCCCAACTCTACCCTACTCTACCCTACTAGGTCGTGGGTCCAAATTCAAACCCAGCCAGGCGCATTACTTTGTGTCATTTATTAGATCACCACATCATGAGGAAACCGGCTGTCCTAGAACTAAAAATTCGCCAACCCGCACTGGGCACGCGTGGTGGATTACGGACCATTCCCTATCCTAGAGTGGAGGTCTGAGTCCCAGCAGTGGGAACATTCATTAAACCCCAAACGAACAAGCGTTCGCTCTCTCATTGTGTCTCTAATTTCGGCATTTGAAACGTTAATAGGCTGATTATGTATGTATGTATAGATAGATAAGTATTATCTACACTAATGTAATAAAGATGTAAAGTTTGTTACTTTGTTTGCAGGAGGTAATCTCTGGAAGTACTGGACCGATTGCTAAAATTTTTTTACCTATAGAAAGCTGGTTTATTCCTGAGTGATATAGGCTATATTTTATGTACGCCGGCGAAGATGTGGTGATTAAATATATTGCATAAAAAAACCGATATTATGAACACTAAACTTGTTTCGTCAAAATAACTAAACCTGTTCATTCTTCGGGCCGACGCCGGGTCAAGGCGAGTTCAGTGATCTGTAGGTAGTAGTTGGCTTTGCGTGCAAACTACCTACAGGTCATTGGACTCACTCAGCTGACGATTTCTTAAAGAAATTAATTTCGTACATGCGTAAATTAATACGAGTTTTGAAAAAAAGGTACTAAATTTTTTAATTTTATCTTTACAAATCGATAGTGTACCGGATCCACCCTCCACGGGATTAAAACGATCAAAATTTAAGGGTGTATATATATAATATAATGAAGAGGTAAAGTTTGTTTTTTTGTATTTATGTTTTTTTGTTTGTAGGAGGTAACTTTTACCTTTTTTCTTTGTTCCTTTTTTCTTTTTTTTTTCTTTTTTTTTCTTTTGCCTTTTTTTTTGTATTGTAATATTTATGGTTTATTAGTATTATTATGGTTTATATATTTCTTGGAATCACCTTATCTCTTTCTTTTATTGCACCTACCACTGTTTTTCTCTGCACCACCCAAAGGTTGACTGGAAGAAAATGCCTAAGGCATTAAGTCCGCCTCTGTACTTTCATGTGCATGAAGTATAAATAAATAAATAAATAATAAATAATCTCTGGAAGTACTGGTCCGATTGCTAAATACATTTATTTATACCCTTATTTTTCTTAATAATCTATTTTTTTTATGCACCTGCCATGTTTTCTCTTCACCGCTCTTGGTTGACTGGTAGAGAATGCCTAAGGCATAAAGTCCGCCTGTGTACCTTTGTGTTGCATGAAGTAAATAAATATGATCAGTAGCGGGTACAGATGGAGCTCCATTTTTTTGTAATAATTAAAAAACAGTGATGGATACGTAACATACTCGTCTACTCGTATATGTTAATTCTACAACATATATGACAGTCATTTTAGAAATTACCACACATTTTTAAATCAGCCCAGATTTTTTGCGGCCTAAGGCAGTGGTCCGACCGACGATGAGCGAGAAACGAGTGGAACTAGAAACTATAAACGAGTTGGCGATCAGCGGAAAGCGAGTGTGAAGTTTAGATAGTTTTACCGCCGGTCTATAAGCGAGTGTGCTTTCAATGCCGCACTGTAAAGAAATGATCAAGCGAGCAAGCATCGCTGAACGCGTATCGCTGAGCGAGTTTATTTTGGTTTTTCGTCGCTCAGCGACAAAACTAGTAAAGCGAGTCGTCGCCGGCAGTGTGGACAGTCAGAGAGCAACTTTTAATATATGCATCTCTTTCGTTTACACGGAATGTACATTTATCGTGGCTGCCCATCCGCCTTCGCCGGAATGCTCATATTTTATCGTTGCTTTACTGTGTTCTGTTTATTCCTACAACGGTCTTATCTCAAAGAACGTTTTAAGTTCCTTCATGACACACATAGTAGACACTTGAGATCATCGGAGAATTTGAAAGTTATGATGCCCACGAATACTACAAAGTTTTGTGACAAGTCGTTTGCGATTCAGGCGGTGCGTTTGTGGAACGCGTTGCCATTACCAATTAGGCAAGCCCAGTCACTAGTTTCCTTCAAAAATCAGGTAAAAGACCATTTCATTCATTCATTCATTTTTTTTTTTAATTTCTCTGTAATGCTATCCCAGTTCTACTTAATTTAATTTCTTCCACCAACCCTACTTTACTCTTTTTCCTTTTGTTCCGTTTTTCAATGATATTGTGTAACATATTGTAATATGTGCTCATGATAACTAACAACTTTTACAAACCTGAAATCGCGACAGCTGATATTTTTTTCGCGATTTCGGCTTTGCTGCCATAATAAAAATTGTTTGTTAGCATGAGCACAATCACGTGTTTAAGAATCGTACACTAATTGCCAGTCACCATATATATTACATATAATTAGAGTTATGTATTGTGTTTTATATACCTAGAGTTTGATCAATTTGTTAGCAGTATACCACAGACTACCCCCTCTATTATTTTAAGTTCTTATCCATCCTAAGGTTGTCTGGTAGATATCGCTGTCAGCGATAAGACCGCCATTGTATCCATAAAAAGTTTCTGTACAAACTGTGTTACTTTTCGGTGTACAATAAAGTTTATTCTATTATATTCTATTCTATTCTATTCTATTCTATTCTATTCTATTCTATTCTATTCTATTCTATTCTATTCTATTCTATTCTATTCTATTCTATTCTATTCTATTGTGCGTTTCTTGAGAGAAAAAATGGCCGATAGTTAGTTGTTTTCTCGCCGGCGCGGGCGGTCGGACCACTGCCTTACGGCTTATGCTATTAACTAAATCGATAAAGCCAGTCGATGATGCGAATGCTAAAAATAAACTAACTTGTCTAAGATGATTTATAAATGCAACATTCTGATTTACTAATTAGTTATCTCCGAGTTCTGATAAACTGCTCATGTGTGTAAGTGAAAATTACATTCAATTATAATGAAAAACAAATTATGCTTATTATTGTTTTTATTCATAAGTGTTTTTTGTGAAGAAGATGATATAAATAATAAGGAATTGTTGAATTTGCCGGCAGGTAAGTGTAATGTTGAAACCTTGATCAGAAGTTGTTTATAAGCCATAAGCATGATGGAAAATTCTATCGAAAACAACGATGAAGTTCCCTTTTTAACCGACTTCGAAAAAGAGGAGGTTCTATGTTCGGCTGAATGTATGTTTTTTTATGTATGTTCACCGATATCTCCGTCAATTGTGGACCAATTTTGAAAATTCTTTTTTTGATTGAAATGTGATGCTTCCAAGTTGGTCCCATTGAAATATTGTTATGATCTGATCATGAACTTCGAAGATATGGCACAGAACTCCTCATTGGATCACAGCAGAACTATCGTAACATGTAAAATTGCTTTGTTTATACGTGTAGTCGATGACTGGCTGAAGGAAAAGGAGGAAGTCGGTTGTATTTTTTTTTTTTTTTTTTTAAGTGTTTTTTAATACAAACTTTTGTAGGGACACTGGTCCGGGCTAACGGTCCTCTCTCTCTGGGATCACGCGAAATATATTCGGTCAACATAACCCGATTTCCATTGACTCCAGAACCCCGATCCAGAAGGAGCAGTACTCAAAAAAGGGATTACTGAGAACACTCACCCGTTTTGCATAACCCTAAACTTTCATACACTATTTGAGTCCAAGGACTAACTTTCCAAAAACGCATTAGGAGCTCTTTTTTTTCAGTGGGTAAAAATAATCCAGATGACATCCCCCGCCCTTGGGCGGAACGGGAAATAGTGTCAGACTCTTACTGACTAAAAAACCCACCCCGTTTCTTTGTTGCCTTTCATACCGGGGCTGAGCCTTCCTTTCAGAAATAGACCCTTGGCCCCAGTAGGCTTCGATCCAGTTGACAACACCTTGAGGCGCGCGGGAACAGTACCTACGCGCCGTCGACGACTTGGGTCGGACAGCGAGCTACCCATTGCTCACCGTCCGCAAGCCCGCGCCTGCGGTGCCCGAAAATCGGGATCGGAATCCCGGCGGCGAACTCATTAGGAGCTTAACTTTTTTACAAATAAATACTCAAAAAAAATAGGCAAGTGCGAGTCGGACTATCGCACTGAGGGCTTCGTACAAACGTACATAAGAAAACAGTTCAATTACCGAAATGAGTTACGAAGGAATCGAAAAAAAAACTTTTTTATGACGTAGGTAACTAGAACTTTTGCAGTTTTCGGATTTTTCTCTATACTTGTACTATAGGACCTTGTTTCATGCCAAATTTCAAGGTTCTACGCCAATCAGATTGAGTCGACTGTTAAATAAGAAAACTGAACGATTAGTACCGACTATGATTATTAAATTGTTTAAAATTATAATCTTCCTGGTAAACTTGATATACGAGTAATATCGATTTTTTCTGATTATCGTCACACTAACATTATACAGGCCCTATGAATTTTAATTACCTTGAGAGCTTCGAAATATACGACAGCGACATAAACGGCCGTATCTTTTTTTTGTATGGTTTTAATTTCAATTCGATACCTCTACGCGTTCCCAAGATAAAAGATTTTCACAGACAGTCAGATTACAAAGTGATCCTGGAGTTCCGTTTTTCTTTTTGAGATACGGAACCCTAAAAATGAAGAAATAAAACCAGAAACACCGGCTTCCTAAGCCGTACTGCGGCTCCGACGGGTTCCCTCAATCTAGCAAAATTTTGATGCTTCGAAACTTATTTGGCATAACATAGGTACTTTCTTTTTAGGTGGGAATATCATCCAATGACATTCCCCGCTCTTGGACGGAGCGGGAGACAGTGTCAGACTTTTACTGACTATAAAAAAAACAACAAAAAGTCGGTGTTAAGTAAATAAGAAACAAACAATACCGAGAAACACCGACTTCAGAAATTACAGTTATTTTGATCATTTTAGTATATTTTTTAGTGAAAAAAGTTTTTTTTTTATTTCACACTTTTTAGTTACGATGCACTTGTAGCCAAAGTACCTTTTTCTCATGCCAATTCCAATTAACCCAAACCCTACAACGACACATTGTTTTATTATGAAGTTCCCGTGTCCACATTCCACCTTCCGGCTCCATCATCAGATCCATTCGATAGTAATTTATAGCCAAAGTACATCTCATGACAATTCTAATAAGCTCAAACACGGCTAGGATACATTGATTAATTACAGAGTTTGCCTATCTTCCGGCTCAATCATCATCATCAGATCACTTTGATTAGAATACTATTTTCAACATAACTATTCAGAACTATTCATTTATTTGTATTGTCATAGTCGCTGAACTATGTTCATTGTAATATCTGTTTAAGTATGAAGTTCTGTTGGCCATTTCTGGTCTTCTTCACCAGTTCACTTTATCAAATGTCACTTTTTGATTGAAAGTGCTTAAGCCCTCAATGAAAATATAAAAATATAAATAATTCTGAAAAAAATATAATGCAATACTTTGATTCATGGACTACAATTCTGTACAAATATTTTTTTCGTTTATTGTTTTACGTTTGTAAAATAAATTATAAAAAAATGTCTACTTGCGTTTTCTGTTTGTGAATAAACTTTTTTACCTAAGCGATTACCAACACGAAATTTATACTTGTCGATAGAGAATATAATGATTGTGAATATTGTGCAAATACTTTGTATAGTAATAGTACATTTTTTCTGAGATATTCGCATTTTTTCGATAATTTTGTAAATCATAACCTCAAAATGTCAATTAACAGGTCGTCTAGGCCTAAGATGGACGTACTATTTATTTATTATTTATTATTCTTTATTGTACACCAAATAAACAAAAATACAGGACATACATTTCAAAGAATAAGTCCACAATGGGCAGTCTTATCGCACAGGGCGATCTCTTCCAGACAACCTTTGGATGGACTGAGAGAAAGGGGCGCTCGAGCCCCGGTATCGAAGGCTTGAAGGAACGGGATGGGTTTTTTAGTCAGTAAGAGTCTGACACTATCTCCCGCTCCGCCCAAGAGCGGGGGTTGTCATAAGATGATTTTTCCCATCGAAAAAAAAAAAAAAAAAAAAAAAAAAAAAGAGAAAGGAGATAGATTTAGGGTTGTCAGTGTACAAACATCAGATATAATACTAACAAGATACATTAACACAAATACATACATACAATACAAAAAAATATACTTATAAATATCAAATATATAGTTGAACCAGGAGAAGAAAAATATATCAAAGAGAAAGGTAATGCTCCTTCACCATCTTTTGACGTACGTCAGTTTTCTCGCCATAAGGCTCCCATATTTACGTAGATTAATCATTCAAGGGTAATAATATAGGGAAAAAGGGGTTTCAAGGTCATCGGCTAATAGGAGCTCCTTAAGATTTCGCATAATTTCGTTTAGCATTGCTTTATAGTAGTTTTTCATGAAGTATATCGCCTTTCTCAGGATCCAAGTGCAAATGGGACGGCGTCGACGGCGTTTGCAAAACCGTTTACGACTGTGCTTCGGCTATGGTAGATATCAAGAAGAGGAACTACCCACCGGTAAGTCAAACTAACACTCGGAGTCCCGGAGGACACGGTAGAGCACACAGTCGAGGTGTGCCCTGCTTGGGCATCGGCGGCGGAGACCTCTCGCGCCGGGCGGTTCAGGCCATGGTCCGGAGCGAGGAGGAGTGGCAGACGGTCGCCGACTTCTGCGAAGCAGTAATGCTCGCAAAGGAGGAGGCCGATCGCATCATGCAACGGCGCTCTCGCCGCCGCCGGGAATACGTGTACAATGGGCGGTCTTATCGCACAGGGCAATCTCTTACAGACAACGTTTGGATGGACTGAAAGAAAGAAGAAAGATTTAGGGCTGTCAGTGTACAACATCAAAAATAATACTGATAAGTGACAACACAAATACATACATACATTACAAAATATACTTATAAATATCAAATATGTATGTATAATATAATTATCAACTGTAATAAAGCTCAATAATTTTAGCTTTTTTTTTTCAAAGTGTACCGTAAAGCAACCTTTTTTAACTACTGTCTAATGTTATCGAGATAAAAACCTAAAGTTTCACATTCTCAACTTGAATTTGACAGCTCCGTTGGCTCAGTGGTTGAGCGATTGGCTGTAGTACTGCGTGTTGCGGGTTCGATTTCCGCACGGAACAAATATTGTTTGGCCTACATTAGTGTGTTTCATTTCTAGATCTGCAGCTTTGAGGGTGTAAAACCAATCATTTGCTGCGCAGACTGCGAACCTGGATATTTTGTGTAAGTGCAACTTATTCTACCAATAGTTGAGATAAATTCTTTTGGACATACAACGTTATTCGTAAAACTAACAACCTTGCAAGACTGTTTTACTAACATCATAAACAATAACTTTTGTTCTATGACTTTTAACAAAACATATTACATTAACCAAACACATACCTTCAAAATTTCGTTGTTCTATCTAACACATTTCAATTCTCTGTATTTTGCTGTACCCACCTACGCCTCCCGCGCACGATCCCCGCTCCCTCCGCTATTGTACTATCGCTTCCTTCGCATAGACTTCGTAACATTTAGAACGTTCAATTTAAATATTTTTGTTTTTGTATGAAAATCTGATGAACCAATTTATGATACATTTTTAAAAATCATAGAATAAAAAAATGTACATCATGATGTTCTTAACATATTCCTGATGTTGTTTACAATTAATATTCCTGTATAATCTGTTTTATACAAGGTGTAAGGGACAGCCCTCCACAAAGTTTAAGGGCTTGCTCAGTAGATGAAACTGAACCTTCCACAAAAACTTTTTTCAGGAAACGAAAAAAAAAATCCGCCTCACCATAGAAAATTATAAACTTGATTGAACAGTTTGTATGGAGAGGCCGAATTTTTTTTTCGTTTCCTAAAAAAAATTTTTGTGGAAGGTTATTCAGTTTTGTCTACTGAGCAAGCCCTTAAAGTTTGTGGAGGGCTGTCCCTTACACCTTGTATATCCCTAATTTTATAAAAAATCTTGAAGGTTCGTTTTTGATCAATGAATCATGTTTTGTAAAAGTCATAGAACAAAAATTGTTGTTTATGATGTTAGTAATACAGTCCTTCAATGTTGTTAGTGTTTTTCAAATAACCCTGTATAGAGCTGCATACATTTTGTTGGTAGCGGCGACTGGTCGCACCGCCGTGGTGTCTCAGTGAAATACACCCCTACTTTTTAATTAGTACACAAAAAAATGGGGCTCTATCTGTACCCGTCACTGATCATATTTTTGTAGTCAAAAGTAGAAAAAACCGAAATCCTAAAATTGACCACGAAAATGTAAATTCATCATAGAATCAATCAAACATAACAATTGCTAGTTGAAAATACTGCAGGCAGTGTTTTTCCTTAATAATTGTCACTTATTCATTCATTAATCAATAGCCTGCACAATATTTCCATAAATTGAGTGACATTTTTGGTCATGAACCAACGCTGATAACTTTGCTGTTTATGAATATTATTTATTGAGATTTTACTTATAAAATAACAAGGGCTTTTCTAATAAGCCCTTTAAATATGTGTACTAATTAAAAATAGTGGTGTATAGGCCTTAAAGTCGCAACAACGAAATGTGTCCACACCTCATGTCATGTGAATTAGTCTTTTTGTTAGGTATTAAGATCATTACTTAAGTGAATTAAACAGTGTGTTGGTTGTACTTAATTTAAGTATATAAAAAGCTTATATTTTCAGAAATTTGGACGCAGACGTCGACTTATCATATTACAAGACAGGAGAGAAGTCTAGAGACAGTAAGTTTATGTTTGTATATGTGTGCGTGTGTTGGTGTGTAAGTATGATATTGTTAAGTTTTAAGGCCCAAGCGCCCGAGAAGTGCTATAAAACAGTAACATTCTGAAGCCTACTCCTCGGTAACGACCAAGTTAATAGGTTTGAAAAAAATATATGTTTATTATAGATTTATGAACAACATTATCAACGTTTGATTTTTTCGTACTGTTAACACTTTTGTTTAAAAAAAATATTTAGCAATTTCGCAACTTTTCCCTACGCCTTCGAAACGGCTTGGACCGTTAGAAACATTTTTACACATAAAAATTGGTGGTTAAATTCTTCAAAGTGAACATAGCATATGTAAATCAATGAATATTTCGCAAAGAAAATGGATTTAAAGTTCAGCCGCGCGCTTTCCGGGCGTTGCTAGCCGCAAATAAGTGCACAGATATACTGCCGCCTAGGCGGGTGCGAGAGTTGCGACCATTTCATTTCGGCCAGATGGTTCAAGGGACTAGGGACCGCCTAGGCAGGTAGGAGTAAGTGTCCATTTGTCCGTTTTTATCAATAGAATTTTTTTTTGTGTATTTTCTAAAAATAAAGCTATTATTATCGGTGAGAGACATTTATCTGTGTACCTTTTCGTTGATGTATCTAGAATTGACGCACGACTAGAATGGCGTTGTGGAATATTGTTATTATTATAATTATAATAATAATTATCTATACTTAAGCCATACGTACAATTTTTTTTCCGTACAGCGAAACAGAACGATTAAAACTATTTTTTGCTGTTTTCAGAATGCTTGGAGTACTTTAAAAAGTTCCCCTACCCATGTCAAGGGAGTCCTCAGTTCAAGGTATCGAAGCACAAGCACCATGACATGAACTGCTACGCTATAGAGGTGGCCGTCTCTGTTATATCTGGAGGAAGAAATGCTGGCAGAGACCAGTTTCCTCATATGGTAAGGTTCCATCACCAAGGGTGTACCGTGGACTAATAGGGTAGTGTCCAGGGTCAAAATAATTACATTTTATTTAGTCCGTATTTTAGATTATAAAAAAATATTGGACACGTATTTTTTCTTTTTTTCGATTAAACAAAAAACAAATATATAGACCATTAAAGTTACGTGTGACGTCACCCCGTGCGAAAAAATGCAGCTTGGCGTGACGTTACACGTAACTTTAATGGGCTATGACTTTGTCATTTTTGGTTTAATCTATATATATAAAAGTATAACTCAAGAACGGCTGAACCGATTTGGCTGAAAATTGGTGGGGAGGTAGCTTAAAACCAGGAGACGGACTTTTTTTTGGAACGAAGTTCCTTATCGCGCGTTGTGAAAGGGGGCTAGACGGAAAAAATTCTCACGAAAAATTGTACCGACACTTTTACTGTCAAAATATAAATCCAAGATGGCGGCTGAAAGAAATTATCAACTTTTTCGTCATGGGTGTCGTTTTCATGGTTTTCGAGGGTGTTGAAACCGATGGTACTGTCAAAATATAAATCCAAGATGGCGGCTGCAAGAAATTATCAAATTTTTCGTCATGGGTGTCGTTTTCATGGTTTTCGAGGGTGTTGAAACTGATGGTACTGTCAAAATATAAATCCAAAATGGCGGCTGCAAGAAATTATCAAAATTTCCGTCATGGGTGTCGTTTTCATGGTTTTCGAGGGTGTTGAAACCGATGGTACTGTCAAAATATAAATCCAAGATGGCGGCTGCAAGAAATTATAAAATTTTTCATCATGGGTGTCGTTTTCATGGTTTTCGAGGGTGTTGAAACCGATAGTACTGTCAAAATGTAAATCCAAGATGGCAACTGCAAGAAGTTATCAACTTTTTCGTCATGGGTGTCGTTTTCATGGTTTTCGAGGGTGTTGAAACCGATGGTACTGTCAAAATGTAAATCCAAGATGGCGACTGCAAGAAGTTATCAGCTTTTTCGTCATGGGTGTCGTTTTCATGGTTTTCGAGGGTGTTGAAACCGATGGTACTGTCAAAATATAAATCCAAGACGGCGGCTGCAAGAAATTATCAAATTTTTCGTCATGGGTGTCGTTTTCATGGTTTTCGAGGGTGTTGAAACCGATAGTATTGTCAAAATGTAAATCCAAGATGGCGGCTGCAAGAAATTATCAACTTTTCCGTCATGGGTGTCGTTTTCATGGTTTTCGAGGGTGTTGAAACCGATAGTACTGTCAAAATATAAATCCAAGATGGCGGCTGCAAAAAATTATTAAATTTTTCGTCATGGGTGTCGTTTTCATGGTTTTCAAGGGTGTTGAAACCGATAGTACTGTCAAAATGTAAATCCAAGATGGCGGCTGCAAGAAATTATCAACTTTTTCGATATGGGTGTCTTTTTCATGGTTTTCGAGGTTGTTGAAGCCGATAGTGCTGTCAAAATGTAAATCTAAGATGGCGGCTGTCAGAAATTATCAACTTTTTCGTCATGAGTGTCGTTTTCATGGTTTCGAAGATGTTGAAATAGTGCTGTCAAAATGTACATAAAATAGGAGAGTATTTTTTAGTTATCTTGTATTGGCTAGACGGAAAAAATTCTCACGAAAAGTTGTAACGATACTTTTTGCTATAGTAAGCTATTGTAAGCCGTGCGGCATGCGCATGTTTATCTGTCTGTCTCTCTCTCTCTTATAGAAAGCAAGCCAGAACGGAACTTCGTTCCATCCGGGTGTCCCTTGACACATCAGTAGTTTTTTTTTTTAGGGTAGAGTAGAGTAGGGTAGGGTAGAGTAGGGAGAGTAGGGTAGAGTAGAGTAGAGTAGGGTAGGGTAGAGTAGGGTAGAGTAGGGTAGAGTAGGGTAGGGTAGAGTAGGGTAGAGTAGGGTAGAGTAGGGTAGAGTAGGGTAGAGTAGAGTAGAGTAGTGTAGGGTAGAGTAGGGTAGAGTAGGGTAGAGTAGGGTAGAGTAGGATAGAGTAGGGTAGAGTAGAGTAGAGTAGGGTAGGGTAGAGTAGGGTATAGTAGGGTATAGTAGGCTGAAGTAGGGAAGAGCGGGAGCGAAGCCGCGCGGGCAAAAGCTAGTTTACAAATAAAAAAAATACGAGTCCCTTATTTTTGAATAATCTAATAAACGAACTAATTACATTTTTTACGGCAACTACCCTATTTAAACGTGTGCGCTTCAGCGAGAACTTTTTCTTTCAAACATTCGAAAATGAGACAGCGACTGTTTCAACCCAGTGTTTGACCGCATCGTCGCTTACCATGAGTTGAAATAGTGGTCAAACGCGAGCCTATAAATTATCTGCTTGGGCGGAGCATCGCCGTGCCCTCGTGGGGGCGATCGGCGGCGGAGAACTCTCGCGCCGGGCCTTGGTTGAGGCCATGATCCGGAGTAGTGGCAGGCGGTAGCCGACTTCTGTGAAGCAGTAATGCTCGCAAAGGAGGAGGCCGACCCCATCAGGCAGGGGCCAGGGTTATCCGAAAGATTATGCGAGGCAACCCTCCTATTTGCACCAAAAAAAGGAGGCAACCTATAGTTTTTCAGTTCCTTGGGGCACATTCTTTCAGCTGACGCTCGACTTTTCCAAATAACAAATGAGGGGTAATTGATATAAAAAATGTTACAACAAAAGAAGAACAGGCAAAAAAAACCCAGACCCGACAGAAAAGTAACATACCTCAGTTTTTTTGTTATTATTTATATAATCATATTATATAGTTTTTATATTCGAAATCAATGGCTAACACCAAAATATTGCCTTATGTTTTTGTTCAGGCTTTACACTAAAAAAGTACAAAATGCCTACGTATCTACACAATTAATGAACTTTTTAGTTCTCTAATCACCGATATAAGCTCGAACTGGCTCGAATTAGTGGAATAATCCGATCTGAATCATCGAATATGACGATTTTAATTAATCCTAAGTTGAGGGCGAATCCAGAAGGGCATGCTCTGACCCCAGTACCAGAGGCAAAAAGGAACGGGGTGGAATTTTTTAGTCAGTAAGAGTCTGACACGCCCTCTCGCTCCACCCAAGGGCGAGAGATGTCATTAGATGATTTTAAACCACCTTAAAAAAAAAAAATCCTAAGTTGAATGTTGTACTCGGAGTTCAAAAATTAAATAATACAGCTGTATCTCCAGGTCTCCTGGATACATCCCATAACTATTTATCGTCATTTAGTTACATACATTACGAATTGTGTAGATAAGTAGGCATTTTGTATTTTTTTAGTGTAAACCCTGAACAAAAACATAAGGAAATATTTTGGTGTTAGCCATTGATTTCGAATATAAAAACTATATAATATGATTATATAAATAATAACAAAAAAACTGAGATATGTCACTTTTCTGTCGGGTCTGGGTTTTTTTTATATGGGATGTGACCGTTCTTCTTTGTTTAACATCATTGGCACCAGATTTAGCTAGGCAACCTATTCGGAATGACTTAATAAACGCATTATCTAACACGTAATATTTATCATAATCGAATAACACATGAGGGAAGAGTTTTCTTCTACGGATTTCGTACTATTTCTTCATTTTAATTAAGCCCTGCGCCTTACACTTTTTAACAGCAACGTGTTTCCTTTAAACTTTTTTCTATGACCGATTTGTCAGGCGCAATTACATGATGATTAATCATTGATAAGATCTCTAGAAGACATCATAAGCTTATTGGTTACTAACTTTTGCTAGCTGCTTCGCACACGTGACGTGATTATAGAAAATATAGGCCTATGTTACTCAGTGTTAAATTATCTTTCTACTGAGGAAAGAATTTTGAAAATCGGCCCAGTAGTTTTTAAATTAAATCGTAAAATATAAAGAACCAAGAAAATTAATCTTTCCTCTTTATAATGTTAGTTTAGATTAGGGTTGCTATTCGTCCCCATACGTTGGGACATGTCACCGTTATTAACAATGGTGTCCCGACGTCCCGACAAGCTATAAAATGTCCCGACAAACATAGTAAAGCGCAGAACTACATTTTTTTTTAAATTGCCGTCGTACGGAATCGCGGATTCTTCAATGTAAAACTATTTTCAATACACTCACTCGAAAACCCGCTCTTATCCTACCGCTTACAGGCACGCAATAGACTATTTCCCGCACAAGTGCAAAAATGTGCGCGTGCTCTCCTCTGCCCCAACGTTACTACATGTCCCGGATCAAGCAGGGCGCGCGTCGCCCTCCACGAGTCGCCGGTCAACCCCCGTTTATTTATTTCAGTGAGTGTATTGAAAAAAGTCGTTTGATACACGTGCAAATTTGTCACTGCAGCCCTCGGCTCCATAACACACTCGCCTTTCTGCACTCGACAAACTTTCTGCACTTTTATCAAAATATATTATTTTCACGTGAATTGTAAAGAATTTTATAAATTCATAAAAGGTAACCGACAGTTACTGTCCCAAATAAAATCATTTGAAAAAGGAATAATGTTCATTAATAATTGTTACCTATGTTAAATTCCCCATGGTTAATAAATCTATACATATAATAAAATCGTAGGAAAGTCAAAACTGTACATTGAATATTTTTTTAAAAGAATACTTGGGGCGTGATGTACAATCGATATCAAACCCAAAAATATAGTTTTTAGAATTTTTGTCTGTTTGTCTGTTTGTCTGTTTGTCTGTTTGTCTGTTTGTCTGTATGTATGTCCGGGATAAACTCAAAAAGTACTGCATGGATTTACTTCAAATTTTGCATGAATATTACTAAGAGGTCGGGTCAACATATAGGCTACATATTATCACGCTATCACCTACGGGGGAGGAGCAGTGAATCTTTATTTTTCTTACGCATTCTGGGACAAGGTGTGATCTAACGAAGCATATTTAAATGTTGTTTTTGAGTAAGCCATGCTATTATCTAGCTTTACACTATAAAAACTACGCCATTTAAGTAACTTGGGCAGAGAAACATAATTTAATGAATGTTAGTAGTATAAAGACAATTTTAAAGCAGCGCCATCTATGAGATTTCATAAAAATCAAATCAAGTTACATGTTAATACTTTTTGGAAATTAATAATTTGATCATGTTGGCGTGGTTGGTAGTTAGTTATTCTTAAAATTCATAGATGGTAATGTGTATTTTCTTCATAAAAGTTGTATAGTATAATTCGTTTTGACAAATTCAAGTTCCAACAAAACCATCATCTTGAGCAGAGATGAGGAAGACAATTTTAAAAAAATGTGGTGTATTACATAGTGACATTTTTCAGGCTCTGTGAAGTCGATCAGTTTGCGAGATCCCTTACGTATGAGGTGCCTTCATATTACCCGTACGACAAGCAAAGGGGTGTATTTTAACCGACGTCAACGAGGAGGAGCTGTGGAAGGTTTTCTGGGAATTTTCAAGGACACCGCATTGGGTAGGGATTATACCGTGCATCCGAATAATGGCGAATGCTATTTTCTGCGGTTGTTACTTCACACTGTCCGAGGCCCAACGTCTTTCACCTTTCTGAGTACATTTGATGGCGTGGAGTATCCCACTTACCGCGCAGCCGGCGTAGCACGTCACCTTCTCGACGGTGACCAAAATTGGAATGACACCCTCGCGGAGGCGAGCGTCAGTGACAGTCCCAGCCACATACGTCATCTGTTTGCCGTCATCTTGGTGATTTGTGGAGTCACGAACCCGATAGCTTTGTGGGAGAAGTATCGCCATCATCAGTTTGAAGATTTTCTACGAGCTTTGAGACCTGCTATTAGAGACAAAGTCGAAGTAACTGATGAACGCGTGCTGAACACCTGTCTCAGTTCATTTCAAGATGTGGTAATTTCTATCAGCGGCAATCCACTGATCGAATATGGGTTACCAGCTCCACAATCATCACCGCAATAAGACCGTGGAAATCGGGAGTATAACGCTGAGACAAATTACGATTCAGGCAAAATGAACACCATACGAAATGACCATGTCGCTTTGTTCTCTTCAGAGCAAAAACAAATTTATGACACCGTCCTTGAAAGCGTTGGGCAAAACCATGGTAAAATGTTTTTCTTGGATGCTCTTGGTGGAACAGGAAAAACATTTGTTACCACTGGCATACTTGCAGAGGTCAGGAGGCAGGGTAAAATTGCTATTGCGTCGTCGGGAATCGCTGCCACACTGCTTCCGGGTGGCAAGACAGCACATGCCATATTTAAAATTCCCATCGATTTAGATAGCGCCGAAAGACCTGTTTGTGGTGTGTCACGTAACAGCGATAAGGGACACGTACTCAAGGATTGCTCTCTGATCGTATGGGATGAGTGTACGATGGCCAATAGGAAGGCAGTTGAGGCCGTGGACAAAACCCCGCGTGACATCCGCAGGGACGAACATTTGATGGGTGGTGTCACAGTTTTGTTCAGTGGCGATTTCCGGCAAACACTTCCCGTGGTGACGCGGGGATCGAGTGCTGACGAGGTGAATGCTTCGATGAAATGATCTTCGTTGTGGTCACGAGTTCGTACGCTGCGCTTGACCATTAATATGAGAGCTCGGCTCGGCGGCAATGCACGTGCTCGAGAATTCTCCAATGTCCTGCTAAGTCTTGGCGAAGGCACTCCAACAGAAGAGAGAGGTGGACAGGTGCTTCAGTCTCTCGGTAGAGTGGTATTCAGCTTAGAAGAACTCATTCGCTGTGTGTACGGGGACATCAGTCGTATACCGCACCAACAGAATTCTTAGGTGTGTGAGCAGCCCATTTTGACGCCCAAAAATGATCAGGCTGCAGCAATTAACGAATGCATTCTCTCGGAAATTGAGGGGAATGAAGTGGTCTACACCTCGATAAACACTGTTGTCGAGCAAGATGACGCCACACATTATCCCGTGCAATTTCTGAACTCCCCGTTAGCAAGTGGACTTCCAGCGCATACCATCAAGCTGAAGGTCGGTGTCCCGATTATGCTTCTTCGGAACCTATCTCCTCCGAAGTTGTGTAACGGGACCCGCCTTAAAGTTATCTCGCTCCACAGGCACACCATTGAGGCGGAAATTTTTACGTGTGGTGTCGGCGAGGCAGTATTTATACCACACATTCTCCTCATACCTCATAACTCCCCGTTCCAGTTCAAGCGCGTACAGTTCCCCATGGGTGTTTGCTTCGCGATGACCATCAATAAGTCACAGGGGCAGACACTGAGGACAGCGGGTGTAGACCTCAGGACAAGTTGCTTCTCACACTGGCAACTGTACGTCGCTTGCTCCCGCGTCACAAGTCCTGACTCTCTTTCCATTTTGGCTCCTGGCAGCATAACTACTAATGTAGTTTATAGGGAAGTGTTGTAAGGTATGATACCTTTGTACGTATTTTTACTCTTTTGTGTCTTGGAATGTCTTCTTGGAAGGTATTCCTGCATTATTTTCTCTATTTCCTTCAGTCACATCTTATGACTGAACTCAGCAGGATTCCCATATAACTCTCTTCACTTGCAAAAAAAAACTTATATTTTAATGCTATTTTAAAAGTTGTTTACTTATAATCCTATAGCGACACTGGCATCTTAGGTATTTTTGTTGCTGAAGAGCCTTCACGTAGACGACGTCGCGGGCAGCAGCTAGTGAATACATATTATAATTCGAAATTCGTTAATACAAATTATTTTAATACATTATGTACATAAAAAACTTATACTAAATAAACTATTTATACTAAAACCTAACTATGTACCTACATAAATATAATACAAAATGACAAAGTACGCTCAGGCGTCAAAGTACTCCTCCACATCGCTGTCTGAGACTGGCAGCATTGCCACGTTGAATGGCAATGCTAATTCTTTGGGCGAAGAACGAGCTAGCCCTCTGGTCACGTGAAGTGTCGATCAGTCGGCGTGAAATTTCCTTGAAAAGGAGACGCGCACTCGGACCCCATGAACCAAGTGTTTCGACCCCAAACGGCTAATTCCAAATGGTTTGGTTTTTAAGTTTCTTTTTTTAATTTGTGAATTGTTGGCTTTTACTATTGCCCTTGTTTACCGACGAACACAGGAAATATTAAAAAAAGAGGACCCCAAATTGTAATTGTCCCAACGCGGCCTTGGGGATTTATGGCAACCTTAGTTTAGATTGCAAAAACTAATTTTACTGTCTGTTACAGGCATTATTGGGTTATGGAAATGACATAAAGACAGCTCAGTGGCTGTGTGGAGGCACCGTCATCAGCGAGAAGTTTATTCTCACAGCTGGACACTGCATATCAAGTCCGTCTGCGTAAGTAGCCATCGACATTTCTCTGTATTTGCGATAATATTTATGGCGTCACATAGAAGCTTAATAAAAAGCTTTGGCTCAAAGTCACTCATAGACGCCGCGAATGAGGTGGTTGGAGTAAAGGCCGCCATAGCCCACGCACAATCGGACAGTGAGCAATGGGTAGCTCGCTGTCCGGCCGTCCGGTAACTGTCCGGACCAAGCCCAAGTCGTCGACGGCGCGCACTGTTCCCGCGCGCCTCAAGGAGTTGTCAGCAACAGCAGGAACCCAGCCAGGTCGAAGCCTACTGGCGTCAGGGTTATCCGAAAGGGAGCTTGAGCCCCGGTATGAAGGCTAGAAGGAACGGGGTGGGTCTTTTAGTCATTAAGAGTCTGACACTATCTCCCGCTCCGCCCAAGAACGGGGGATGTCATTGCATGATTTTTTCCCACCATAAAAAAAAAAAAGATCGGGTGCCCCACCGGGCCAGGGGCCGGTGGCAATTTGCCAGCCTAGCCACCCGGCAAAATAGTAATAAAGTATACTTACGCCACTGGCTCAAAGCCACTCATAGACGCCGCGAATGAGGTGGTTGGAGTAAAGGCCGCTATAGCCCACGCACAACGGTCCGCTAAGGACTAAGCTTCTTTTTATAACTACACTCTACAATCATATTACTTACTAGCTTTTGCCCGCGGCTTCGCTCGCGTTAAATTCGGGGTAACACGGTTCCCCTTTCTGTGGGGGGTTAGTGAACTCCCCGTAGTGAACTCCACTGCGGGTGACGTAACCTACGACAAACTTATTATTTGCGGTTGGTTCAGTAATTGGGTCTAGGGATCGAAACGCAAAACTAAGTTTGTTTTTTATTGAATAACTAGCTTTTGCCCGCGGCTTCGCTCCCGCTCTTCCCTACTTCAGCCTACTATACCCTACTCTACCCTACTATACCCTACTCTACCCTACCCTACTCTACCCTACTCTACCCTACCCTACTCTACTCTACTCTACCCTACTCTATCCTACTCTACCCTACTCTACCCTACTCTACCCTACTCTACCCTACCCTACTCTAATCTACTCTACCCTACTCTACCCTACTCTACCCTACTCTACCCTACTCTACCCTACTCTACTCTACCCTACTCTACCCTACTCTACCCTACCCTACTCTACCCTACCCTAGGTACTCTACTCTACTCTACCCTACTCTACCCTACTATACCCTACTCTACCCTACCCTACTCTACCCTACTCTACCCTACCCTACTCTACTCTACCTTAAAAAAAAAAAAAAAAAAAAGTAGGTCTTATGTCCGTCTCCTGGTTTTAAGCTACCTCCCCACCAATTTTCAGCCAAATCGGTTTAGCCGTTCTTGAGTTATAAGTGGTGTAACTAACACGACTTTCTTTTATATATATAGACTAGCTGCTGCCCGCGACGTCGTCTACGTGAAGGCTCTTCAGCAACAAAAATACCTAAGATGCCAGTGTCGCTATAGGATTATAAGTAAACAACTTTTAAAATAGCATTAAAATATAAGTTTTTTTTTGCAAGTGAAGAGAGTTATATGGGAATCCTGCTGAGTTCAGTCATAAGATGTGACTGAAGGAAATAGAGAAAATAATGCAGGAATACCTTCCAAGAAGACATTCCAAGACACAAAAGAGTAAAAATACGTACAAAGGTATCATACCTTACAACACTTCCCTATAAACTACATTAGTAGTTATGCTGCCAGGAGCCAAAATGGAAAGAGAGTCAGGACTTGTGACGCGGGAGCAAGCGACGTACAGTTGCCAGTGTGAGAAGCAACTTGTCCTGAGGTCTACACCCGCTGTCCTCAGTGTCTGCCCCTGTGACTTATTGATGGTCATCGCGAAGCAAACACCCATGGGGAACTGTACGCGCTTGAACTGGAACGGGGAGTTATGAGGTATGAGGAGAATGTGTGGTATAAATACTGCCTCGCCGACACCACACGTAAAAATTTCCGCCTCAATGGTGTGCCTGTGGAGCGAGATAACTTTAAGGCGGGTCCCGTTACACAACTTCGGAGGAGATAGGTTCCGAAGAAGCATAATCGGGACACCGACCTTCAGCTTGATGGTATGCGCTGGAAGTCCACTTGCTAACGGGGAGTTCAGAAATTGCACGGGATAATGTGTGGCGTCATCTTGCTCGACAACAGTGTTTATCGAGGTGTAGACCACTTCATTCCCCTCAATTTCCGAGAGAATGCATTCGTTAATTGCTGCAGCCTGATCATTTTTGGGCGTCAAAATGGGCTGCTCACACACCTAAGAATTCTGTTGGTGCGGTATACGACTGATGTCCCCGTACACACAGCGAATGAGTTCTTCTAAGCTGAATACCACTCTACCGAGAGACTGAAGCACCTGTCCACCTCTCTCTTCTGTTGGAGTGCCTTCGCCAAGACTTAGCAGGACATTGGAGAATTCTCGAGCACGTGCATTGCCGCCGAGCCGAGCTCTCATATTAATGGTCAAGCGCAGCGTACGAACTCGTGACCACAACGAAGATCATTTCATCGAAGCATTCACCTCGTCAGCACTCGATCCCCGCGTCACCACGGGAAGTGTTTGCCGGAAATCGCCACTGAACAAAACTGTGACACCACCCATCAAATGTTCGTCCCTGCGGATGTCACGCGGGGTTTTGTCCACGGCCTCAACTGCCTTCCTATTGGCCATCGTACACTCATCCCATACGATCAGAGAGCAATCCTTGAGTACGTGTCCCTTATCGCTGTTACGTGACACACCACAAACAGGTCTTTCGGCGCTATCTAAATCGATGGAAATTTTAAATATGGCATGTGCTGTCTTGCCACCCGGAAGCAGTGTGGCAGCGATTCCCGACGACGCAATAGCAATTTTACCCTGCCTCCTGACCTCTGCAAGTATGCCAGTGGTAACAAATGTTTTTCCTGTTCCACCAAGAGCATCCAAGAAAAACATTTTACCATGGTTTTGCCCAACGCTTTCAAGGACGGTGTCATAAATTTGTTTTTGCTCTGAAGAGAACAAAGCGACATGGTCATTTCGTATGGTGTTCATTTTGCCTGAATCGTAATTTGTCTCAGCGTTATACTCCCGATTTCCACGGTCTTATTGCGGTGATGATTGTGGAGCTGGTAACCCATATTCGATCAGTGGATTGCCGCTGATAGAAATTACCACATCTTGAAATGAACTGAGACAGGTGTTCAGCACGCGTTCATCAGTTACTTCGACTTTGTCTCTAATAGCAGGTCTCAAAGCTCGTAGAAAATCTTCAAACTGATGATGGCGATACTTCTCCCACAAAGCTATCGGGTTCGTGACTCCACAAATCACCAAGATGACGGCAAACAGATGACGTATGTGGCTGGGACTGTCACTGACGCTCGCCTCCGCGAGGGTGTCATTCCAATTTTGGTCACCGTCGAGAAGGTGACGTGCTACGCCGGCTGCGCGGTAAGTGGGATACTCCACGCCATCAAATGTACTCAGAAAGGTGAAAGACGTTGGGCCTCGGACAGTGTGAAGTAACAACCGCAGAAAATAGCATTCGCCATTATTCGGATGCACGGTATAATCCCTACCCAATGCGGTGTCCTTGAAAATTCCCAGAAAACCTTCCACAGCTCCTCCTCGTTGACGTCGGTTAAAATACACCCCTTTGCTTGTCGTACGGGTAATATGAAGGCACCTCATACGTAAGGGATCTCGCAAACTGATCGACTTCACAGAGCCTGAAAAATGTCACTATGTAATACACCACATTTTTTTAAAATTGTCTTCCTCATCTCTGCTCAAGATGATGGTTTTGTTGGAACTTGAATTTGTCAAAACGAATTATACTATACAACTTTTATGAAGAAAATACACATTACCATCTATGAATTTTAAGAATAACTAACTACCAACCACGCCAACATGATCAAATTATTAATTTCCAAAAAGTATTAACATGTAACTTGATTTGATTTTTATGAAATCTCATAGATGGCGCTGCTTTAAAATTGTCTTTATACTACTAACATTCATTAAATTATGTTTCTCTGCCCAAGTTACTTAAATGGCGTAGTTTTTATAGTGTAAAGCTAGATAATAGCATGGCTTACTCAAAAACAACATTTAAATATGCTTCGTTAGATCACACCTTGTCCCAGAATGCGTAAGAAAAATAAAGATTCACTGCTCCTCCCCCGTAGGTGATAGCGTGATAATATGTAGCCTATATGTTGACCCGACCTCTTAGTAATATTCATGCAAAATTTGAAGTAAATCCATGCAGTACTTTTTGAGTTTATCCCGGACATACATACAGACAAACAGACAAACAGACAAACAGACAAACAGACAAACAGACAAAAATTCTAAAAACTATATTTTTGGGTTTGATATCGATTGTACATCACGCCCCAAGTATTCTTTTAAAAAAATATTCAATGTACAGTTTTGACTTTCCTACGATTTTATTATATGTATAGATTATACCAAGTTTCATCGTAATCGAAATGGTAGTTTTTGCGTTATGCCTGAACAAACAGACAGACAGACAAAAATTTTTTTAATCACATTTTTGGGTTCGGTGTAGGTCTAGTAACACCCCCTGTCATTTATTTTTTTGATATTTTCAATGTACAGAATTTTCACTTCTACAGATTTATTATAAGTATATAGAACACGTTATAAGATAAAGAGGGATTTTTTTATTTTTGTTTGTATGTTTATAATGTATAAACTCAAAAACTACTGTGCCGATTTCAAAAATTCTTTCACCATTGGGAAGGTACATTCACCCTGAGTAACATAGGCTATATTTATTGCTAGAAAAGAAAAAAAAATCTTATGTCCACCCAAGAAGAACGGGTCGATAGAACAACGATGAAGGTTTATATTTAGTAAATGCATTATGTTTTGTAAAAAGCTAAAAAGTCATAGAACAAAAGTTGTAGTTTATGATGTTAGTAACACACTTCCACAAGGTTTTTAGTTTTACAAATAACCCTGTATCCTTATTCAGGAAGCCATCAGACAAAAGTAAACAAACCATAAAATGGTTGCTTTAAAACGTGAGCGAACCTTTTTTTTGACGTGACAACGTCTTATAAATTGGTTTGCCGGGTGACACTTCAAGAAACTGCGTTACGCTCCGCTCACGTTATGCGCTCACAATGAGAGCGAGTGAGAGGCACGCGTGCATGGTTAGCCCGCCTAAGAGCGAGAGAGACAGACATTTTCATCCTTCTTCCTACTATACGAATGAATATTCACATTAAAATTATTTTACCACTCAAAGTCGTTGTCACGTAAAACTTTCGCCCGTATACCAACTTTACAGGCAACCAATTTTTTTTTTTTATGGTGGGAAAAAATCATGCATTGACATCCCCCGCCCTTGGGCGGAGCGGGAGATAGTGTCAGACTCTTACTGACTAAAAGACCCACCCCGTTCCTTCTAGCCTTCATACCGGGGCTTGAGCGCCCTTTCGGATAACCCTGGCCCCAGTAGGCTTCGACCCGGCTGGGTCACTGCTGTTGCTGACAACTCCTTGAGGCGCGCGGGAACAGTGCGCGCCGTCGACGACTTGGGCTTGGTCCGGACAGTTACCGGACGGCCGGACAGTGAGCTACCCATTGCTCACTGTCCGCAAGCCCGCGACGTGAGCGAACCTGGACGAAGCAAAATGCTTGCACTTTTTTTTCATCGAAGAAAAATCCTGTAAAGTAAACGCCAATGCATTCAACAGAAAAGGAAACCAAATCAATAGGGTAGAAATCAGAAAACAGAAACGTTTATTTCAAATAAACCAATTACAGGCACTTTTGCATTGACAAAATGTCGGTCAGTCAAAAAATGTGAAACTAAATTGCACATTCCAAAGCTTAGATCTCTATGGAGAAGAACATACGCCTTGATCACACGTACCGAGTAAAACGGCGACACAGTAAAATGTTGCTCGACCGAGACAGGGACGTAAGCGAGTTGTAGAGATAAGCGGTAGCCGACTCGGCACTGTGTTTACACGTACCGAGTACTCGGTCGAGAGCACTGTCTCGCCGGTTTACTCGGTACGTGTGATCAAGGCATAAGGTACAGCTACGCCCATGGCCTTATCTAGCTATCTAACCGCTCCGGGCAAAGATAATTTTGCGGCCCTTTACATACACAAAACCATATAAGTCATGAGTCTTAAGTCTTAAATATATCCACTATCTAACCTGAAGTAGGTTGGAAGCTGGCACATAAAATTCTCAACCTGCCAGCTTGGGTGTGGATGGTTGGGTTGGAAGATAGGAATAAGTCCATTTTGCTGCCCCTCCTTTTTTCGCCGCTCTGGGCAAATGCCTGGCTTGCCCCCTTAGATCAAGCCCTGGCTACGCCACAAACGTAAAAAATACATTTTTCATATTTTTCAGCGGCCCTGTTAAGTACGTCGCCTTGGGCATCCTCAAACGCTCAGATCCTCCAGAGTTGTGGGAGAAATACAACGTAAAGAGGATCATCCCTCACCCGGAGTACCAGCCACCTTCCAAGTACAACGACATCGCACTGCTGGAGACTGAAGACACGTGAGTATTCTTCTCCATGTTTCCGTGCCTCGGAAAGCTCGTGAAGCCATTGGTCCAGGGGCCCAAGTCTGCTATTTTTATAAATTCGTCTTTCCAACACGATCCCATTGTCATTTTGTGAAAAGTTAGTAATCCGCTAATTCATAATGATCGATCATTGATCGGTCAATGGTCTCGTAATAGAGTTGCGGTAAAACGACAATTTCGAGCTTATTATAAGCAATGACTGCACAATGACGTTCTATAATGGTAGGTCACTGATCAAAGGAACTGCCAAAGTTTTTGCAGATTACCGCATACGTAAGATATTCATTTGTAAATATATACGAGATTACCATTCTATCCCACTTCTTTCAATGGAGTGACAGTGGTTGATCACTGGAAAGTCATAATGGCGCCATTATATTAGTAGATTACCAAACTTACTCAAAATCAACAATTATGAAATCAATGATAGACCATTCTGACACTATTGTAATAGCAGACTTGGAGTCCTAATGGTAAGCGATGATGTGGTCGACGATGGAGCACGCTTGCCTAGAAGTACATTCACTCTTGACTTAAAGACCCCTACGTTGTAGCTATCAGGACACACAGACTCTGGCAGGGAATTCCACTCCTTGGCTGTACGCATAATAAATGTGTTCCTAAAATGCTTTGTGCGTTTAGGTGGCGCAACGTTGTACGTCGTGTGGTCCGATAACTACCTACCATAAATAACTCTACCTAATTCCGACCTATGGTAAACAGACGCCAACAGAAATTTCTTCTAAGATACAAAGAATGAGAAAGAATTATCCGAAATACACTCTCTCTAAAGGTTTGAAATGGGGGCGTAAAGTTTGTCGTTTTTCGTCACACCTTCGTACCGATTCTTATTTTACTCCAAGGGCTATATTTCACCGGGACACCATGGCGGCGCGACCAGTCGCCGCTGCCAACAAAATGTATACAGCTCTATAGAGAGTTACTCACCTGGAGTCCGTTTGGTTGCGCATCCAGTTTGGCGACGCGATCAGCTCGGACGTGTGGCGCCTCTGGTGTCTGTTTGGTGTCTAGTTTGGTAGCTTACGGACACCATGGAGGCGCAGATGGACGCGTCGCCGGCGATTATCACACTGCGTAGCGCGTGAATGCGTGTTTTAACGTTGCTTGTAAGTATCTCCGTTTGTATAGAAAACACGCACAGTCCAACACACCGAAAATGCATCCACGCGCGTTCATGCGGATCACGCGCCTTCGAGCTGAGAAACATGCGCATGGGTGCCAGGTGGGACGCGAGGTATGGCACACTGAGTCTCGTAGCGCCGTTCGTGATTTTGTATGAAATGATTCAGAGCCTGCGTGAATTTACAAAACGCAACTACGCGCGTAAGTGCGTAAAAAACCAGCACAATGATGCAAATCTGCACTCCCGCAAGTACGCGCCTTAGTCCGCCCGTTCGTCTGAAACCGACAGAATCTTCTCTTCTAAATCCTGACCTTCCATTCCAGTATATCGTTCAACGTCCACGTATTACCAGCATGTCTACACTTGAATGAGAAGTCAGATGCTGTGGCTGATGCCACGGGATGGGGAGCGCTGGGACACCGCAGGGAATTGGCGGAAACTTTGCAGACTGTAAGCATTAAATGATAAATGATATTTATTTTGTAAATAGGTTTAAAAAACACTTTTAAACGTCAATTTTTTTTCGTCAGTTTATGCTAGATGAGGCCGGTGTTTCCTATCTGACTACCCTGAGAAGAAACACCGAAACAAACTCAGGGGTCAAAGTCTCTTTTAAAGTCCATACAGTAAATATGTAATGGTCAAATCACATGAGAACCATGCAGATTTGTCTGAGATGGTCTTTTGAAGAAAGAACCATACAGATTTGAGTGGACCTGCCCAATCAGTGTAAGCATTTGTCAGTATTTGAAAAGCTCAACTTAGGACTACTAAGGAGCTCCACGACTTGACGGACAATACCAAAGAAAGGACATTTGGGTAGGCCGCAGAAAATACTCAAATTGCCAGACATATGTTAAAATTACTGAAAAGAAAAGAAAAAGCAATCAACATAGTCCTCACATTTACAATAATATAAGGAAATTGATAGTTTACAAAATATTTAGCAAAGTAAATATTTATGCCAAAGAAAAAAAAAATACTTTAAGTACTTAAAATGTATACATGTCAATTTGTAAAATAAAAATAATCTCCAATGTCAAATTGTAAAAAATTAAATAAAATAAAAAGAAAAAGCACATTTGAAAATAAAAATAATTAAAAAAATACAAAAAGAAGAAAAATAAAAATGTCAACAGTTGTAGTAGGTACTGGAGCAGGTCAATCCCAAGCCTTTTCATCCTGAATATAGTCATTTACAGTGTAAAAAGCCTTTTGACAAAGTTTTCGTTTTACAAATGATTTGAACTTATTAAGGCTTAGTTGTTGAATATGACTAGGAAGTTTATTATAGAAGTGTATCCATTGGCATCTAAATGAGCCCCCTATTTTTTGAGCCTGGTTGCAGGAACTACAAATTTATGTATTATAAACACCTTTAATAGTTTCAGAAACTAGTAAGTAATTAGTATGTAAGTCGCTCAGATGATCTTTTTTTCCGCATAAATGAATGATGGTCATCATCATTTCTTTTATAATTTGAACTAGAGCTTGACTGCGATCCCACCTGATGGTAAGCATTGATGCAATCGTTGATGAGCCGGCAGATAGGCACCGGAACTCCGTAATTAATCAATGTATTCTAGCTGTGTTTGGGCTTATTTATGTCATGAGATGCACTTTGGCTATAAGATACTATCGAAGTGATCTGATGATAGAGCCGCATGGTGGAAAGTGGGCACGGGAATAAATAAACAATGTATCCTAGCAATGTTTGTGTTAATTGGAATTGTCATGAAAAATAGGTACTCTGGCTATAGTGTATCGCAACTAATAAGTGTGAAATAAAAAACTCTTACAAAAAATAATAATAACCGACTTCACTAAAAACAACTGCGATCTATTCTAATTTTACAAAGCCTGTATTTCTTTTAGGTAACGTTAGAGAAGTTTGAAGATGCGGAGTGTCAACGAGTATATCCTACACACAGGCATTTGCGTCACGGTTACAACCGCACGACCCAGATGTGTTACGGGAATCGGGAAGACATTCAAGATACTTGTGAGGTAATAATTACATTATCATCATCATCATCAATTCAGCCGATAGATGTCCACTGTTGGACATAGGCCTCCCCCAAGCGTCGCCACAACGAACGATCATGTGCGTCCCGCATCCATCGGATTCCCGCTACCTTCACCAGGTCGTCAGTCCACCTTGTAGGAGGCCTTCCAACGCTGCGTTTTCCGGTACGCGGTCGCCACTCCAAAACCTTTCGGCCCAAACGGCCATCTGTTCTGCGAGCAATGTACCCTGCCCGTTGCCACTTAAGTTTGGCGATTCTTCGAGCTATGTCGGCAACCTTGGTTCTCCTGCGGATATCTTCATTTCTGATTCGATCACGCAATGAAACTCCGAGCATAGCTTACATTAAACATACTTAATAATAACGGATAGTATTTGCACAGACACAACCTTGTAGCCAGGATTATCCATCAACAACTTGCTCATAAATACAATCTTGTTGAATCAGAAGTACCGTACTATAGGTATGTGCCCGACCCAGTTCTCGAGAATGGCAGCGTCACATTGTATTGGGATCGATCTATCATCACTGACAGGACTATTGTTGCCAATAAGCCTGACATAGTGGTGATAGATCGACTAGAGCGTCGCACAATGATTGTTGATATAGCGGTCCCTCATGACGAGAACCTCCAGAAAGCTGAGAAGGATAAACAAACTAAATATCTTGACTTGGCTCGCGAGGTTGTCGACATGTGGGAAGTGGATAGAGTGCCATTTGTGCCGATAATCGTGACGGTCAATGGCTTAATAGCCAAGAGCTTCGACCAACATCTGCGGATGCTCTAGGCAGTTGGATCAAGGGCTTAACCTTTCGAATGTCTTAAGTTACACAGTCCGACATAAGGTAATTGTCTTTCTATTGTGTCTCTAATTACGACATTCAAAGAGTTAATCCAGAAAGTACTCCTGGACACGGCGCGCATAGTTAGGAGATTTCTCTCTCAGGAGCGCTGACCACCGGCAGCTTAAACCCTGTTCCCGATGCCGGTGGGCTACTACTTTTTTATATTTTTAAATGTTTTTTTTAATGTGATTTTTAAGAAATATTTTAAAATGTAAATAATATATTGTATTGTGCACTTATTCTTTTAAATGTTTGTCCTGTATTTTTGTTTATTTGGTGTACAATAAAGATTATAATAAATAATAAATAATAATAATATTTACATATAAGTAATAAATGGAATAATAAAAATAGCATTCTACAACTTTAACACAACGCCATCTAGTCCCAATATAATTTCTTTATATTTCTATTCTTTTTTACCCGACTACGGCAAAGCCAAAGGAGGGTTATGATTTTGACAGGCTATGTATGTATGTATGTGAGTATGTCCATCTGTTCCCTCCTACCTCCTAATCTACTTATCGGAACTCGACATCGTTAGAACCGTCTTAATCGTCCGCTGAACATAGGATACGTGACGTGTCACAAAACTCGATATGGCGCCCTCTGGCGGACAAAAAGTCATGTATTAAAAATGAAAATGGAGATAAATACGTTGTGTTTGGTATCATTTGAAAGGGCTTCACGTAAATAGTATAGAGACACTATGACTTAACACCAAAATTGTTTAAATAAAAAAAAAGTAAAAAAAAAAACTAAAACCCGACTACGACAAAAAAAAGACGCTGAAAAAGAATGAAACAAGATTTTCAGGATGGTGAAAAACAGGAACAGAACAAAAAGAAAAGCCGTAGTCACATGTTATAGGTACCAACCGAAACACTTTAATAACGTGTAACTGCAGCTTTATTTGCCATGTTTGACTGTAGTTACCATTTCAAACTATCTCCCCAGGGTGACAGCGGCGGCCCCCTCCAGTCCACGGCTCACCTGTCAGACTGTCTGTTCACGATCCTGGGGGTGACGTCATATGGCAAACCCTGCGGCTTCGCTGGAGGCGCCGGCATGTACACGCGGGTCTACCACTACGTGCCCTGGATTGAGAGCGTCGTGTGGCCATAAGGAACTGTTGGCATCCGTACCCGGTATTTAGTGTTCCGTACTTCAAAAGGAAAAACCGGAACTCTTTTAGAATCAACTTGTTGTCCGTCTGTCTCTCTGTCAAGACCCTTTATCTCAGGAACGCGTGGAGGTATCGAGTTGAAATTAAAACCATATAGGTACTTAAATCTGCAGCCCCTTAAAGCTGTGAAAAAACCAGACTTCTGAGTTAAAGAAACAAAAGATACGGCCGTTTCTGACGCAAAAAACATATATTTCGACACTCTCTAACTTTCCAGTGAATCAAAATTCTTAAGGAAGTAGTACCTACTTCCCGTTGACAATCCTGAAATGTAGCATGAACAAGATCTCATAGCACAAGTATAGAGAAAAACTTAGCAAGTGCGAGTCGGACTCGCGCACTGAGGGTTCCGTGCAGACTACAATTCCCGAATGGAATCTCAAAGATTTTTCCGGTTTGCAAAAAAAAAATTTTTTTGTGACGTAGGTAACGACAAACTTACTGTTTTCAGATTTATACCTACCTGTGCTATAAGACCTTGCTTTGTGCCAAATTTCAGGATTCTGGGTCAACGAGAAGTACCCTATGAAATTCAATCTTTGAGAGTATCCAAATATACGTTTTTTTGCGTCATAAACGGCCGTATCTTTTTTACTCGTTAACTTAGAAGTTTGATTTTTCACAGCATAAAGGGACCGAAGAACTGAGTATATAGTTTTAATTTCAACTCGATACCTCCTCGATAAAGGGTCTTGACAGACAGACGGACGGACAACAAAATGCTCCTATAAGGGTTCCGTTTTTTCCTTTTGAAGTACGGAACCCTAAAAATCTGAAAACTGTAAAGTAGTTACGTCACATCTTTGTAATTCAATTTGGGAATTGAACTGTTTTCATAGGCAACTTTGTTCGGAACCCTAAGTGCGCGAGTCTGACTCGCACTTGCCCGGTTTTTTACAAAACTTGTCGCTGTACTGTATAAGCAAAGCATGTACCCATTGTTATCCGTATTATAAGTATCATTTTGTACGAGCCTGTGTTTCAATCAATTTCAATCCTAACATTGAATGGCGACCCTGCCAAAGCGGGCAAGCCTCGTGCGTGTTAATATACCATGACTCTATGTATAAGGCAAGTGAATAATAAACATTCATCATACTACGTACAAAAGTGAAGACTTATAAGCAGAAATCGGAATTAGGTAGAGCTAAATATGTACTTACCTACACCGATTTCATACAGCGAAAGAATAAAGCGGATATGCCGTAAATCCCGAGATCAATTTTAGAGAGTAGAATTTCTTATGACACTATCAGAAATGTAGCAAAAAAAAATTCTTCCTGCATTAATGACGAGGAGCAGTGTTAACCTCACCTAAGTTAACGTAGAGAGATGTTTTTCAATGAAAAATACTATTAAAAATTGTATGTTAATGGTCTTCGTTTAATTGCATGTTAGTTATATTTGTATTTGTTTTTATTTGTTATATTTTCGAACCGTTTGGGGTTTTAACTCTCGGATCGTGGGGTCCGAGTGCTCACAAGTTGTTTATAGATCTGTCGAAGCGTCTAGTTGACACTTCGCGTGACCCAAAGGCTGGCTTTTACCTTGGACAGAGGATAAACATTGCCATACAGCGTGACAATGCGGCCAGTCTTTTGGGCACATTAAAGTCGACGTTAGTCGACAGCGATGTGGAAGAAGTTTTTGACGCCATATTTTAGTAAGCGTATTTTAGCGTCGGGTTTTATTATTTATTTATTTTTTAATTTACTGTAATTATAGTTATTAAGTTGTTTATATGTAAAAAAAATCTTATTACGGTTAAAAAATAAAATTAAAATAATATTCTTCGTTTTGTGTTCTCTATTTCTGAGGTTATTATTATTTATTTGTAATATTGTTGGCCACATATTATTGGATTTTTACTGAAAAATCCCGGGAAGATCCATATTAATATCAACTCGATGCAAGTAGGTAGGTACATGAATATTTAATTCCGACCCCGCTTGAGACAATACTGTCAACTGTCGTGTTCGTTGGGTGTTATTTTCGTTGAGTTTCTAAAAAATCAAATCATGGTCACCACTCAGAGTAACTCAAAGGAAGATGTAGTGATCGCTCAAGCTGCATTCAAACGGAACAACTGCTGTATCACGCAAGTACCACCATAATACTACTAATTATTGCATTGATTCTGGGCATTGGAGCCAATTTATGGCGCATAAAATACACCGGAGATTCTCATGCGACTGGACAGAGGCAGCCTGCGCCTGGTGACGGGGACCATCACTAGAAACAGCACACTGAATAAGCACCTCCACACAATAGGCATCACAAACAGTCCCCTGTGCAGAGCATGCTTGGATGGGGAGGAGACAATGGCGTGTAATCTGAGAAGCTCAAAGTAGATGGCGCCAGTGAACTTGGAGGTCATACTATCTGTCAAACTCAATACATCTTCAAGAAAATATTGTGTTTTAAGTAAATAACCATCGTTTTTGTAAAAATAAAATTCCCCAGTGTTGTGTTGTGCCTTTAAGCTCATCGAGAACATCGGGAAACAAGTTTCCCAAAGATAAATCATCTAAGCTGATAATATATTGTCTGTGCGATAAAAGAACCGTCGTGGCGTAAAGTGAAAACAACATTAAAGATTTTAAGTAGCAACCCAACCCAGCCATCCGTCAAATGCCAAACGTCATAGTATGTTGACAGAAAGTTTGTTTACTATGTTATTTTATTGTGATTTTTAATTGAAATCTTCAGAAATGTGATAAAAAATTTCACTGAGCTGCAAGGGAAATAATTTTTAATATATTACAGTTTTGCCAAAGATAACAAATGGCAAATCACACCATTATTGATCAAAACAAAGTCACAAACTTGGGAAACATTGGTATGCTGTGTTTTTGGTACGTAACACTTTTATTTTAATGTTTTTAGACTTCCTAGGTGAACTCCTGTCCCTGTTATCTCCAAATATATATAAATTAAACGGAAATTCATTTAAACATGACGATATTTGTTTATTTTGTTTTGGTCAATATTTTCGATGGCTAGTATAATGAGTATTGATACTTTAAATTTATAATGCATTTCGACTAACTTAGAATATTTCTTTTCAGGCTTGAGTAAGGATACAGTAACTAAAATAAAAAAGGGCAAGTGCGAGTCGGACTCGCGCACTGAAGATTCTGTACAAATTTACCTATGAAATCAATTCCCGAATTGAGTTACGAAGATTTTTCCAAATTGCAAACAATTTTTTTTTTGTGGCGGATCTATCAATTTATAATTTTCAGATTTTTCCCTGTACTTGTTCTACGAGACCTTGATTTATGCCAAGTTTCAGGATTCTAGGTCAACGCGATTCACCCTATGAACTTTGATTCCCTTGAGTATCGAAATATATGTTTTTTTTGCGACATAAACAGCCGTATCTTTTTTTTTTCGTTAACTCAGAAGTTTTTCACAACTTCAAAAGACCGCAGACTTGAGTGTATGTTTTTAATTTTAACTCGATACCTCCAAGCGTTCTCGAGTTAAAGGGTCTTAACAGATAAACAGACGGACAACCAAGTGATCCTAAGGAGCTTATATGCGAGATGGTCCCTTATAGGCTAAATAGATTTTTTACAAAGCAACATTACAAATTCTGAAATGTACTTTATTTTCATAGTCATTAAGTTCATATTTTTCATTGATTAGCAAAAGGGAAAAATGTACTGAGGAAAACAACGAGAAAGTGGTAGTGTGTCCCAATTTTACCTTTATGTTTAAATAGGGTAAACATAAACTTGCTGCTAGCTACAATATTCCAGTCAGTGACAATAGACCGATCCCAGTCAAAGTGATACAACCATTTTCGTTGGAACTGGGTAAGTGGTCGTTGGTGGAACCTACCTAGATAGGCAGTACAGCAGTTTCTTCACGCTATTTTCCTTTATCGATTCGTGTTTGCATTTAAATGTTCATCATCATTACAATCGAAAGACGTCCACTGTTCGACATAGGCCTCCCCCAGGTGTCGCCACAATTAACGGCATTACGCAAAAACTTATAAACGGATGAATTTAATGATAAACGTTAATGTATAGCTTATAACCTATATTTTTGCTAAGTTCAATAGGCTACTAATATTATAAATGCGAAAGTTTGTGAAGATGGATGGAGGTACTCGTATGTATGGATGTGTCGCGGAATAACTACTAGACAGATGAACCTAATCATAAACATTGCAATAATATAGCACATAAGCTATGACTTTGCAGTTTCACTAGGTGAGCAAATTCAGCCAATAGGATAATTTTTATTATAGGGTGAAGCCGCTGGAAGAAGCTAGTCTAACATAGTTTCAAAATATCAAGATTTAACAGTCGCACTATAATGACGTCACAATGTTGCTTACATAACAAAAACGATATTTATCTACATCAGCGCCCTCAAATCCCACGATGGTTTACTTTCCGCACAGACTCTAATCATTCTTCTTCTTAATTCTTTTTTTAATTCACAACCAGTCCAAGATCCGTATTTTTCTACCATAATTCACATAAATCAACATAAACAAATCACCATACAACGATACATGGAGCTGTCAAAATGAATGACCTCCAAACACACAGGCGCCAACTAGCGGGAGAAAGAGCGGACATAGCTGCCATTGCGCATGTGCTCCTAGACTGCACAGGTGTCGCTGAAACACGCACATGAACCTTAGGATCCCTGAACTCCCTCATTGACGCTCTGAGAAACCTGAGAGGCCTAATCTGTTTTGGGAGAGGGGTGGGCTGGTTGGAATAAGCCCACGTACAATGCTCCGCTTAGGACTAAAGCTCGAACTACATTAAACCACGCACACGTGTATGTAACACGTATACCGCAGAGGTAGACGTGACTCAAATAAAAATACAGATTACAGTAATCAAATGTATTTCCTTGAAATTACAAAATTGTAATGAACCACATACAAGGACGCTATTCGTTTTTATAATGGCTGGCTGGCTGGCTGGCTTGGCCACCGTCACCTCCCCCACACGAAAACGTGTGCATCTGGATTGAGGGCCCATTTTTTAAATCCTTATGAAACGAAACAAGATTTACAGGGAATTTAGTTAAAAATTAGTCAAACTTAAAGCAATGACCCATAAATTTCTTAAACGTAAAATAAAAAAGTTATGATTAAATAACGTGGGCCCTCAATCCAGACGCTTGCATAGAGAGGCATAGTCTAAATCTCGGAAAGTACGATGTCTGGGTAAATAATGATTATATAGGAATTTAGTTAAGAATTTCTAAAATATTTTAAGAAATTCTCAAATCTGTAGAACATCACATTACAGAATTATTGCGGTTTACCTTGGGCCCTCAATTCAGTAATGTCATTTATAAAGAATCTGCAAAAACTGAATTTATTTGACAAAATACATACGTACGACTTTATTATATTCTAATTAGATACCTCTATGAATTAGTAAAAAAGCAATAATGAACCAAGACCTCATCGTTTAAAAGTAAATGAGAGTTGAATTTTACTGAAACGTCTGAACTGAGGGCCCAAGATTTTCGGCTTTATTGACTAGACTAAACGTCATAGATTAACGCAAAGTAGATTAAAATTTCTTACTATTTTTTAACTAAATTTTAACGTATCGTCCGTTCTTCTAGATGCTATAATTTAAGAGAAAATTGATTTTCAATTTTGTATAGGAGAATATTTTGTAGGGTGACCATAAAGTTTATCGTACCATAGGTACATTTTGTAAAGCACAGAGTAAAATTCATACACATTTGCAGATAAAAGCATTATAATAGTCATTGACTTATAATCTAGTGATAAACAAGCCCTTTCATGGAAACTATTTGTCAAAATATTGAGAAGTTAAAACGAAAATCGGCTGCAGCCCTACATTGGCATTATGTCTTTCAAACTGATGATACTAAAGCTGGAAAACGTTTTTTAATGAGTCAACTATTCCTTGCAGTAATGCTATTCCTTCAGAATGTGCCTTCAAACATTTATAACTTTCCCCTACATCATTAAACCAAGTGCAAATTTCTGACTCTGAATCAATTTTTGATTCGCCCCAGAAAATTAAGTTGAAAATAGAAATTAAAATAGTTTTAGGTTTTTATGTAATTCATTTCATCACCACTGCTCTCAAAACGGTTAAGGAAAACATCGTGAGGAAACCGGCATATTTAGAAGAGATACGATATTCAACAACCCGCACTGGGCCAGCGTGGTGGTTTACGGCCCATTCCCTCTCCTAGAGAGAAGGCTTGAGTCCCAGCAGTGGGAACATTAAAAAAGCTGATTATGCTATAGTTATAGTTGTTGTTTGTTTTGTTAATAAATATTAGCAGCGCAGTCCTGACCATCATTCACTAAAGATAGCTGTCCTTTAGAGTGATGATTACAATAAATGGTTTCATTATTTTACAAGATTTTGAATTCACTTATTTATTAAAGTAGTACACGCAGTTTTCTGAATTTACACTAACGTGGACTACCTATTTGTAAAATTTTGAAATAAAGTTTTATTGTAATGAAGTATTGTAGGCAAAAAACTGTGTCACTTCTGCGGTATAAAAATCTATATGGATAACATGTCATTACACTATGTTGAACTAAACGCGTAAGTACTTCGAAATTCATGGCGCTTAAGACGTTTTGGTCGCGAAAAAAGTATCCTCTAAAAGCTATCAGCGCTTTATATTTTAATAGTTCTGTTAGATGACATAATGCCAATGTAGGGCTGCAGCCGATTTTCGTTTTAACTTCTCAATATTTTGACAAATAGTTTCCATGAAAGGGCTTTTTTTTTTTCGATGGGAAAAATCTTATGACAACCCCCGCTCTTGGGCGGAGCGGGAGATAGTGTCAGACTCTTACTGACTAAATAACCCATCCCGTTCCATCAAGCCTTCATACCGGGGCTCGAGCGCCCTTTCGGATAACTCTGGCCCCAGTAGGCTTCGACCCGGCTGGGCCCCTGCTGTTGCTGACAACTCCTTGAGGCGCGCGGGAACAGCGCGCGCCGTCGACGACTTGGGCTTGGTCCGGACAGTTATCGGACGGCCGGACAGCGAGCTACCCATTGCTCACTGTCCGCAAGCCCGTCCATGAAAGAGCTTGTCTATCACTAGATTATAAGTCAATGACTATTATAATGCTTTTATAGTGCGTCTACTGAAAGCGTAACCTGGAGTTTTTTTTTTAAATTAAATTGGCAACATTGTTTTGCCGAAAAAAGTCACGTCAAAGTCTATGGTTGCAATTGTCAGTTTTTGGAAACAGATATTTATTTTTCAAGAATAATTGCTTAATTATGGCAAAAACAATAAACAGTAACGTGCAAAAACTGCTACACACTATGGTTAATAAGTTCAAACAAAAACAAGAAGAGAAGGAAGGTGTTTTCATTGAAAACCAACAATGTTTATATACGATTTCTGAATTTTTAAGTTAGTATGACGTTATAATCTTGATCCTTGTCGCCTAATATTATTAGATTACTAATATAATAGAGTTATATTTAGGATATAATGATAATTTTTTTCCTATATTTTAAGATAATCTGACATATTGCGAATTTCATAATGGACAAAAACATCGAACAAAGAAGGCTTTTGGTGAATCGACTTAATCAAAAACACATGCTAGTGAGTGGTAGACTGCATTCAAAAGCAGTTGAGATGTAATGAAAGATTTGCCTCACTGTCTGGTAGTGCATCAAAGTCTTCAACTGAAGTTAAAATCGCGAAAGTGAAGGAAATCTTGACTGAAATCCTAGTTCAAGTTTGAGAGAAATAGCTGCTGAATTTTTTGTGTCTCACGAGTCAATCCGTATCATTTGAAACAATAACTGGAGTATAAAACATATTCCCACTTGACTAATCCCAAAAGATCTGAATTTTCTCTATGCTAAAACGAATCGATTCCAACCCAACAATCGTAAAACACATTATTAGTGTTGGCGAGACGTGATGAAGTTGAAATCATGTTGACTATTTTATTTGACTATCGCGGTGTTGTACACTTGGTATTCTTGCCAGAAGGCCATATTGTAAATAAAGAATATTATTTGAATATTTTATAGCGACATTTGAGAGATCAGATAAAATAAAATAATTTGGAATAATAACTAACATTTTTGTGTTATTCACCTTTACCATACATCAGATAATTAAGGGTGAGTTGCACCATTTAACTATAACGATAACCAAACCATAACCAGCCGTGAAACGGCTGCCTATTGGTCAATTCGACGATTTGACAACTGTTAACGGCTTTGTTATCGTCATAGTTAAATGGTGCAACTCACCCTAAGTCTACACACATATTTTTAACTAGGATTTACGTTCATATACAACTATTATACAGTTGTCATAAATACAAAAAATACTCTACTATCAAAACTTTTTTCTTCTACTATTTCAATAATACCACATTCAAAATTTTTGGTTGTAACCTCCTTTTCTCAGGTCACGCTTTCATTAGACGGACTCTATCTGCAAATGTGTATGAATTTTACTCTGTGCTTTACAAAATGTACCTATGGTACGATAAACTTTATGGTCACCCTACAAAATGTTCTCCTATACAAAATTGAAAATCAATTTTCTCTTAAATTATAGCATCTAGAAGAACGGACGATACGTTAAAATTTAGTTAAAAAATAGTAAGAAATTTTAATCTACTTTGCGTTAATCTATGACGTTTAGTCTAGTCAATAAAGCCGAAAATCTTGGGCCCTCAGTTCAGACGTTTCAGTAAAATTCAACTCTCATTTACTTTTAAACGATGAGGTCTTGGTTCATTATTGCTTTTTTACTAATTCATAGAGGTATCTAATTAGAATATAATAAAGTCGTACGTATGCATTTTGTCAAATAAATTCAGTTTTTGCAGATTCTTTATAAATGACATTACTGAATTGAGGGCCCAAGGAAAACCGCAATAAATCTGTAATGTGATGTTCTACAGATTTGAGAATTTCTTAAAATATTTAAGAAATTCTTAACTAAATTCCTAAATAATCATTATTTACCCAGACATCGTACTTTCCGAGATTTAGACTATGCCTCTTTATGCAAGCGTCTGGATTGAGGGCCCACGTTATTTAATCATAACTTTTTTATTTTACGTTTAAGAAATTTATGGCTCATTGCTTTAAGTTTTACTATTTTTTAACTAAATTCCCTGTAAATCTTATTTCGTTTCATAAGGATTTAAAAAATGGGCCCTCAATCCAGATGCACACCACGAAAACGTGGGACGTGACGTTACGGCGCTTGGCTTGCTGGCTGTCAGTACAGTGGCGACATCTTTTGGCAGGCGTTACATTCGGCCATCCTGTAAGCATTGCTCCCGTAATGGGAACACAGCAATATATTAGTCAACAATCGACATGACATGGGACCGTGGAGCCCCTGACCCCAGATTAACTCTCAAGCAGATCTATGAGATCTTCCGTTTCTAGCTGCTCATCAGTACTACTTGCACTTTCGGACATGGATGCTACGCTCTTATATGGACGGATGGTGTCTGCTGATACTAGGCCGGTAAACTGTTTATACCCCTTGAGTCTTAATACGTCTAATCCTATACCGATCGTTACCTCTTAACAACTATACATCATCATCATCATCATCATCATCGGCCTTTTTAATTCCCACTGCTGGGACTCAGGCCTCCTCTCTAGGAGAGGGAATGGGCCGTAATCCACCACGCGCCCCAGTGAATGTCACATGTCTTCGAATTTTTGGTTCTAAGACACGCTGGTTTCCTCACGATGTTTTCCTTCACCGTTTTGAGAGCAGTGGTGATGAAATAAATTACACAAAGTAATGCGCCTGGCTGGGTTCGAACCCGCGACCTACAACTCGTAAGTCGGGGCCATTACCACTCGGCCACCACTGCTCCCATAACCTGCTCCAACAACTATATAAGGGCCCGAATATAAGTCGTCTAATTTTGAATTAACCTTACCAACGCTGTTGGTTGGCGCTTGACGCCATAGTACATAATCACCCCTTCTATAGATAGTGCTATTCTTACGTTTCTTATCATAGTTTCGTTTCAGTTTTGAACTAGCTACCAGAGTGCGTTTACGAGCTTTAACTCCTGAAAGAGAGGCGTGAAACGATTCTGTAGTCTTCAGAAGATGCATGCATTTACCATAACATTTGGCAATAATAGTCTATCTTCTCGACTAACATAAAACAGTGTTTCAAGACGAAATGTAATTATGTCTATGACCAATGCGTGGTGCCAGTGATGACATATGGCACTGAAACGTACAATGGACCTCATCAGAAGGCTTCAGTCGCCTAAAGGACAGTGGAAGAGGCTATGCTTGAAGTTCCCTTGCGTGATCGCATCAGGAATGAAGATATCCGTAGGAGAGCCAAGGTCGCCGACATACCCCGAAGAATCGCCAAACTTAAGTGGCAGTGGGCACTTTGCTCGTAAAATGGATGGTTGATGGAGCCGAAATGTCCTAGAGTGGCGACCGTGCACCGGAAAACGCAGCGTTAGAAGGCCTCTCACAAGGTGGACCGATGACCTGGTGAGAGTCGCGAGAATGCGATGAATACCAGACGCACTGAACAATTCGTTGTAGCGACACTTGAAGGAGGCCTATGACCAACAGTGGATATGCTTCGGCTGAAATAATAATGACGATGACCAATTACCACCCTTATAATGATAGGTCTTACCCATAAACCTTGGTTATATGTTTGCTATTCAAGTCAGATTGACTTGCAACATAAAAATTGGTACAAACAATACATAAACAGTACATACTTAAAATTCGGTAGCTCATTTTCAATTTTGGTGGCGGAAAATCGCCACCGAAACCACCAAAATTGAGCCACCGAAATTGAAACAAAGCATAAAAAAAATCTTTAAAAATACTGATTTTAGTTACAGATTAATCAATGTTACTGATAAATATGTAACTCAAATCACTACCTATAACCTGTAGCTTACTATATAAACACTTAAAAATAACCAGCAAATCGATCCACCAAAAATTGAAAATTTCTTGTCCGTGCTATCCAAGATGATACTGAAATTTTTGTCGAAAAACCACAGCACTAAACACACTATTGTTACTCGCATGTGCTGGTGCACGATTGAGAAATGCGAAATAATAAAATGCTATTGATCACACACGCACCAAACTTCTTGTAAGTAAGCTGAATAAGTGCCACCAAAATTATGATTAATGCTTGGACAAACTTTGATCGAGTGTCCTGAGCTTTTAATTCGATTTTCTAAAATGGTTTAATTAATTTTAGATAATGTATCTTATGCATATACCAACGAAATTGTTTATTTTTTATTTAAATTTAAATTGTTAGTTTAATAAATGCAATTATAACACAAAATGGAAATAGGAAAAGCCACCAAACTTGAATTTTAAAGCTGTTTATTTTTTCTAGATTACTTTTAACTATTTTTTTTTTAATATGGCCCTAATTGAAGCTATAGTCTGTCTAATAAGTCAACCGACTTCAGAATTTTGTATAATATTTAATCATTTAATAAATATTATATTCGATACTTTTCATAAGATTTATTTATTTATTTATTATACGCTTTATTGTACACCATTACACATACAAAAAGGAAACTAAAACTAAAACACATACATACAATGGGCACATACAGTAAGGCCGCAAAAGTCCATAGGAACGCTAATGATTACATTGCTACGAACCGAGCGAGCGCGATATTTCCGTGCGTATGTGTGCGCATGTATGAGTATCCACATTCCACAGATAACACACACTAAGGAACTGTCGTCGCACTGAGCTATATGGTAGCATTGATAAAATTCGTGCAAATTCGTCATGTGCTGGTAGCCGTGTGAACTAAGTGTTGGATTCGCAAATCACGTAACCCGAGTTCAAATCATGGTCGGTCCGTTGCAGTTATTTCTTACTTTGAAAATTCCCAATCTATATTGATTTAATTGTTTTTTTATATTTCTATGAAAAATACTATTGCATTTTTTGCACTAAATAGTTGCAAATTACGAATGTGATCTATTAACCACAAGAAGAATCACATTCGTAATTTGCAATTATTTAGTTGTTACATCTTTTCGATGTTATAAGGTGGAAATAAAAAGACGTGTTTAATAAAAATGTTTATTCTTTATATTTACAAATTAAACATTTATGAGAATTGTGACGTCGAATTGTTACCTAGACAAAAAGTTATCTTGTAACCGTTATCTATGTTACGCCTAAGATTGTTTGTTGGAAGTATACCCACTTAGACCATTCATAATATGAATAACGTAACAATGAACGGATATTCAAATTTTAATAAAATAAAATATAGGTAATTGTTTATATCCAGTTATTTATTGAAAAGTGATATATGATTTGGACTTTGTAAACATTTTATTTTTGTGTAACGTCACAATGAATGTATTGAGGTCATAGCTTAATTGTTCATTTTCTTGACGAAAAGAAGATTGAAACCAAACCTCAATTTCTGTTAAAAGAACTTTAGTTCTCACAAGATAATCGTCAATTAGATGAGAAAAATAAATTGAACTATAGTATTATGTTAAAACAGTGCGGGTAGAAGAATAAAAAACGAAATAGACTCATGATTATTGTCAACAAAATTGATAGCGAGTTCACTGCATTCTTAAGATGAGGCGATGGCACAAGTTAAAAGATATAGCTGTTTTAAACGAAAGTAAACACAATATAATACAGTGTTTGTTAACGAATAATCACAGATATGTTAAAATAAAATGGTAGGCCATTTAGTTTAGTTAACATTAAATATTTAGTGCGAAACGTAATCGTTCTTGTTTGTGCCTCTCTGTCAAGTACGGCTTTTTAGCAGGTTTTCTGTGATGCACGCCTTCAGCGTGAAGTGCACGGCGAACAGTATCCATCGAGGTGTCATATAATTCCGCAAAATGTCTCGTTGGTGCGAAACCATTCGTTTCGTATACGTCCACCATATGTCGTCGCTGCGCCTCGCTAATAAGCTTCGATCTCCCACTTCTCTTTCGACTAGCAAGGCTACCTTCTTCCTCATATCTTTTTAGCCAAAGATTTACAGTATTTTTCTAAAATAAAAAAAAATATATATATTAGGCAGCTATACCTACTTCACTTCATTTTCATTATATAAAATGTTAATAATCATAATTATTGAATATAATTTTAAAATAAAACTGCATTTATTAATCCAATAACCAATCCAATAAACCCAACGATTTACGTATTTCTCTTTTAAACCTCATAAAGATACGATGAATGGATTCATAAATGGCATACTTTTTAATTAGAAGATTAATTTGTAATAAAGTTACAATTCATTAATAGCTATTATACTCACATTCAGTCCGGTTTCTTCAGATATTTGTGTTTTATTAAGACCACTTTTATGCAGCCCAATGATAGTCGCCCTCACTTCAATACTAATATTAGCCTGCATTTTGCGAATATTACAATACTGTCAACCTCACGTCACTAACCAACAACTACAACCAAACGACAGTTCATTTCGGTTAAGTTAAAACTCGTGTCTACCTCGCAGAAATCTAATTCTTTATTTAGTTTTTTTTGTGATCTACCTTTCTAACTCTAAGAAATGTGTGAACAAGTTAAAGAATAATTTAATATATGTAATGCAAATACATAACTTCCAATCGGGTAAGAACTTACAAAAAGTCAATAATTGCGTGGGATTTGAACTTGCGGCACGCTGATTTGCGCTTCAATCTGTGTGCCTATACCACTGGGCCATCTTGACTTATGATAAGTTGATGAAATTGTGAATTTCAATCATTTGTTGGCGAAACTTGAAAATAAAAGGTCGTAAGTCAAACTAAACGTCAAACGAATATGTTTTAAGAATTCTTATGGACTTTTGCAAGTGATAGTACATACATGCAAAGGTTCTTCTGTCTGTTAGTAAACAATGACCTCTATCTGTTAATCAACCTTGATTATTGAACCCGTGTTGACTACATCAGATTTCATTAAATCTTAATAATTATCCAAATCGTTTAACTTATTAGACAGACTCTAGTAACGTAGATCACTATAAATAAAAATATAGTTTAAAAAAACTAAAAAACACGCTTTCATAGCATATCAAACTAAAAAGTGTAAAATAATTTTCAATATAGGGAGAAAATAATAATAATTAACGAAAAATATTAATATCATTGTGAACAAAGCGTGGGGTGCTCGATTTACGAAAAATATGGCACAAAGCGCCCCACGCTTTTTTCACAATGATATTAAATTATTTTACACTTTTTAGTTTGATATGCTATGAAAGCGTGTTTTTTAGTTTTATTAAACTATATTTTTATTTTTCAGTAAAAAAACGGATTATTGTATTGTCATCAGTGTTTGATGGGTGTGAAAAGTTTGAAGAAAATCTGATCGCCCAAAGTAGGTCAAAATCGAGTTCAAAGGCGTTGGTTACAAACATACAGGTGAAGCTAATATAAGCGTGTTAATAAAAAAATAAGAAACATCCTATCATTTTACACCACGCTTATCAACGTGGCCATGAAAAAATAGTCGCTGGGATATATCAACCAGATGTGATCTTGAGAAGCTGATCCTCCGGTTCGAAAATTCGTTGCTTGGTAACACTTCTGAACTAGTTTGTCGTTCTGAAAGAGCTATTGCAGACAAGTTCATCTTTAACACGATGCCCTAATGTTAAAGAAGAACTTGTCTCCCAGTAGCTAATTGTTCCGTTTCATAGCTATTGTAGTGTTTACTTCATATCTTAATTTCGTTAACACGGCATCTGAATGATGCCATCTAGCCGATTTCGGCCACAGCGACCGCATTCCTTGGCTCTTCATGGTGATTGTGAGCTCAGATCTGCTGCTCTGTTATGTGCCCTCATGTGACTTGCATATCCAAACTTGGCCGAAAAACTCCGATCACAGAGCGGACATGTCAGAACACCATTAATGGTATGATACACTATTGCTGTTGGTGGTCGTCGCGCTTTTGGTCCAATTCCGACACGGCATCTACTGATTGGTCTAAAGAAACAGGTTTTGATGTTGCAGATTTTATGCTAAGTGACTCGTTTCGTTTAGGATCTTTCTTTTTATCTTTGAACTGTATTGGGCTCGATCGAGCCGAAACTTTGCGCTGCGTGTTGGTGACACAGACTTCCTCTTGCATTGTTGGTGTACTCTTGTGTACGCGTGGCGTACGTTTGTAGATTGCATCCTTTTGCAATGTGGTCGATCGAGTCGGCACCTTTTGTTTTTTCGTCGTCACAGTTTGCACCCCAAAGTATTGAGAACTGTCATCTCTATTCGTGTGATTGTAGTATATGCCAATAGAGTGTGCGGAGACATATACGCAGCTTTGAAGCCATGCAGCGTTTCTTCAGATTTCACTATATACTTGGGGTACCTCCGTATAATCCATCGGAGGGACATTGTTTAACCCTAGAATACTAAACATATTTTACAAACGAATTTACTAATCATGAGCCTTTTCGACACACATAATTATGATAAATGATATTTTGTAAATAGATTTTTAAACAACACTTTTACATGTCAATTTTTTTTAACGTCAGCTTAAACTAGATGAGACCGGTGTTTCCTAGCTGACTACCCTAAGAAACACCGAAACAAACTCAGGGGTCAAAGTCTCTTTTAAAGTCCATACAGTAAATGTGTATTGGTCAAAATCACATGAAAACCATGCAGATTTATCTGAGATTGTCTTTTGAAGAAAGAACCTTAAAGATTTGAGTGGACCTGTCCAGTCAGTGCAAGCATTTGTCAGTTTTCTCAAAGCCCAACTCAAGACTGCTAAGGAGCTCAACGACTTGACGAACAATACAAAGGAAAGGACATTTGGGGAGGCCGCAAAAAATACTCAAATTGCCAGACATGTAAACACTACTGAAAAGAAAAATAACAAGCAATCAACATAGTTCTCACATTCACAATAAAAAAAGGAAATATGAAGTTTACAAAATACTTAGCAAAGTAAATATTTATGTCAAAAATTCATAAAAAAAGAAAAAAGTATATTTATATATAAATATACATGTAATTCAAATTGTAAAATAAAAATAATCTCCAATATTAAATGTAAAAAAAAAATACAAACGTCAATGTCAAATTGTAAAAACTGAACTTCGTCGTTGCTTCGTTTGTCACGAATTCTCTGTGAATAATAGTAATCAGAAAAAATTATAGTACGAAAAGCATATCAAAACGATCAAAATTACAAAAAGTAAAAACATTCTGATTGATTTTATGTTTTGGGTTAATATTTGATTTTTGTTCCAAATCAATATGTGCAAATGTTTCCGCGCCCTAAGACTTTCAAAATGTTGTTTGTACAAATTTAGTCCTTATGACGCTCATATCCAAATTCATAATTATGTGTCATCAAAAAATACTTACTACTTATTTCTATCGCCATCATTATTTCAAACGAAAGATGTCCACTGCACGATATAGGTCATTGCTCGATCGAGCCCAATAGAGTTCAAAGATAAAAAGGAAGATCTTTGAACTCTATTGGGCTCAATCGAGCCAAAACTTTGCGCTGCGTGTTGGTAACATAGACTTCCTCTGTTGGTGTACTCTTTACACTTGTGCATGCGTGGCGTACGTTTGTGGACTGCATTCTTTTGCAATGTGTTTCTTGTCTATCGAAGTGCTTTTGGACACATCCTGTACGGGGCTGTGAACGGTATCTGTACTGGACATATCCTCATCATTCTTGACAACATGTGTCATGTTTAGGTCAAGCTCTCCTCTGTTGGTGTACTCTTTACTCTTGTGCATACGTGGCGTACGTTTGTGGACTGCATCCTTTTGCAATGTGTTTCTTGTCTATCGAAGTGCTTTTGGATACATCCTGTACGGGGCTGTGAACGGTATCTGTACTGGACATATCCTCTCATTCTTGACAACATGTGTCATGTTTAGGTCAAGCTCTATATACACATGTTCTGTCTGTCACTAAAAGGGCCGAGACAGCTTATGCTATTGGAACCTCTTTGCAAATCCTTCTCAAATTCATCTAAGTCGCCTTTCTCAACTTTTGAAGAGATGAGAAATTGACGTCTATGCGGCCGGAACCCTCACCGAGTGACGGAGCAGTGAAATCATTGCCGAATAGCTTGCTGTGTTCTGTGAGAGCACTGAGTTCGAATCTGTTATTTGGTGCAGTTAGCTTTCCCTCTGTGCATTCGCGAGAGATGGGTTGTTGTGAGAAATTGACATTAAGGGGGATCCATTGGCGAGCCCGCTCAAAATCTTCAACCACCTAGCGATGACGCGTTTGCTTCCGAGTCATCGTTAGATGATTCAAGAGATTTGTTGCGTTCTTCGTAAAAATTCTTCCATGTCGTCGTTGCTTCGTTTGTCACGAATTCTCTGTGAATAATAGTAATCAGAAAAATCATGTAAAATAAAAGCATATCAAAATTACAAAAAGTAAAAACATTCCGATTGATTTTATGTTTTGGGTTAATATTTGATTTTTGTTCCAAATCAATATGTGCAATATGTTTCCGCGCCCTAAGATTTTCAAAATATTGTTTGTACAACTTTGGTCCTTATGACGCACATATCGAAGTTCATAATTATGTGTCATCAAAAAATACTTATTACTTATATTTCAACCGAAAGATGTCTACTGCACGATATACATAGGTCATTGATGACGGAGATTAAAAATTTGTTTTCATATTAGACTTGGACCTTTAATGAAAAAGGGTAGCGAAAGTGATATTCATCCCTAAGCCAGGTAATCTGCAGCATCGTGCACTACCCTCAACGAGCATTTCTGGGGATGGAATACACCAAAATGTGGTAAAATCGCCAGTTGAGGATTTTACATAGTTATCGTGATATGATGATAATTCACATTCTTCAGCGTATCCTTTTTTAACCGACTTCGAAAAGGAGGAGGTTCTATGTTTTTTTTTATGTATGTTCACCGATATCTCGGTCAATTGTGGACCGATTTTAAAAATTATTTTTTTGATTGAATGGTTATGCTTCCAAGTTAGTCCCATAGAAATATTGTTATGATCTGATCATGAACTTCAAAGATATGGAACAGAACTCCTCATAGATATATTTATTTATTTATTTAATTTTTGTAAATGACACCAATTATAGAAATTAATTTATTTTTGACATGCTTTATACATTTTATTTATTTTATATTCACTCGATTTTCACTCAGACACATAATAATAGTACCTTAAAATAATAGAATCAAGTAATTTTATGCAAAATACTACGTGAGAACTTCAGTGTCCAACTCTAACGTCCTTCCTTACCTACAAAATCCAATCCTACCAACTACTTCCAAAATTGTATCCTGTCATAAGTGTAATTTCTTCCTTTCACAAAATATAACTGAGCGTCCGTTTGTCACCGCAGGGATCCAGCAGAATATCAGCGTCAGGTATTTTGCCTGACACACGCTGAGCTGGGCTCCCATTTGGTGCAACATTGAGATGCACACCGCACTATTTTTTTTTTTTGAGATTTTCAAGTACCCACCCCATAAGTGTCACTTTATAATCTTGTTGTTTTTAATGTTATCATTATTTTATTTTTGTGTTTTATTTAGCTTGTAATTTTTTTTTTTTATTTGGTTTTAATTTTTGTTGTTTGTATCGGTGTAGGTGTATTTTGTTTTTTTTTATAATTTAGTTGTGCTTTTGTGTGCATTTTGTGTTGCAACAAATAAATTTTTTATCTATCTATCTATCTATCTATAGAATCACAGCAGAACTGTGGTTACAAGTAAAGTTGCTTTGTTTATACGTGTAGTCGATGACTGACTGTCAGAAAAGGGGGGGGGGGGGGGGGAGACGTATCGAACTGATCTGATGATGAAGCCAGAAGGAAAAAAAATAATGTAATCTAATCGTGTTTGGGATTATTAGTATCGTTATGAGATGCACTGTGGCTATAAGTTATTTAATTTTGTCTGAGGGGTACTTTTTAGTGGTGGTATAATAACTAAAAAGTGCAAAATATAAAACTTTAAGTATAAAAAAAAAATATAACCGACTTCAATGTTAAAAAACACTGAAAAGTTTAAAATAACTTTAATTTCGGAAGTCGGTGTTAAATAACGAAGAGTCAAAACTATTATAGAAAAACACCGACTTCTGAAATTAAAGTTATTTTAAACTTTTCAGTGTTCTTTAACATTGAAGTCGGTTATATTTTTTTTTTTGTAAAAAGTTTTTTATGAATAATACTGTCTATAAAACCTTTATATGCTAACGCAAATGTTTCATCTTTAGCCATCTGCTTTTCGAGAGACTTAAGGCGAGATAAAGCTGCGGGTAACTGTTAGGCACGTTATATGTCGCATCTTTTCTCCAAGGCAAGCCTACTTCGAAGCGCCCCGTACTTAATCTCCGAGCTGATGATTCTACTAAACATATTGCTCGTGCATCATCACTGTTTTGTCTAGTCACACGCTTATGAATGCCTAAAGAATCTATTTCGTACTAGCTTTTGCCCGCGGCTTCGCCCGCGTGGCATTAGATACTTAAGGAATCGAGATAAAAGGTAGCCTATGTTCTTTTCCATGTCAAAGGCTATATGCATGCCAAATTTCATCCAAATCCGTTCAGCCGTTTTTGCGTGATTAAATAACAAACATCCAAACATCCAAACATTCACACTTTCACATTTATAATATTAGTTAGGATTATCTAGATCAGAGCTTCAAGAGAATTTTCGGTATGTAATGCATGTTCGGCATAAGTATGAATAAAGTTTATAGGCCTAGAAACTGTGGAAACGGCACCGTGTAGAACCCAGCCTAAAAGCGTTCTTGAAGCGACAGGTTCGTTTTTCCTACCTACGCGCATCTCACGGCTTACTATCTGCGGCTCCAATGAGCACGGTCGGCACGGCGTTTTGGTATGTCAGCAAAAGTCAAAAACATTTATTTCAAATAGACCTTAAGCAGGCACTTTTGAATAGTCAAATGTCGGTCAGTCCAAGAAAAGTGAAGCTAAATTGCACGTTCCAAAGCGTAGGTCTCTATGGAGAAGAACGTGCAAGAAACTCCATGGACACTCTTTTTAAAACATATTAGGTATGCGTTACATAGATCTTGGTTACATATTTCTTGTCGCTTCTAATATGTGAGCACAATGTAGATACGTAATAATAATACATTTTTTTTTTAAAAAAAAAAGGTAATTAAAAATAAAAACCGAATTAAGGGGCCGGCGACGGATGAATTTCCATACAAACGTAATACCACGCTCATTTGCAGTTGGAGCAATTTCCAACATAATATGATGATATTCGGTTATAAACAATATTTATCTAGGTTCGAGGACTAAGGCGAAGTGGAGTGATGCTGCGTGCGCCTTAGATCAAGTGATGTTCAGGTAAGTCAAGCCCCTGTATGTGAAACTTTACGTAACATACCTCAGTATCCAGGAAAATACCACTTACGCCTGTGAGAGTGAGTTGTTGTCGGCCGGTGATCTCTGCCCCTGCTATGTCGCCGTCAATAAGGTGTGGCGGTACTGCCCTCATCAAGAAGCGCGAAGGTGTCGATGGAACCACGCGGTTCCTCTAAGATGACTGATAGGATCTTGAGTAGTCCTCAGACGCCTGTTGCAGGTATACCGCATGTATTAGTCACGACGTCGCCAGTTTGATGAGAGTCGACAGCATGATGAGGCTCAACAATATTATGTATCATGGGAATCACATTCGACCAAAAGCTCACATTCCACGATCATATGGTTACGGTAGCAAAGCAGTCATACCAAAGGTTGGGTTTCGTTTTACGCAATTGCCGTGATTTTCGCACCGCGCAAGCCATTAACATTTTATTCAATGCGCTCGTGCGCAGTAAGTTAGAATCCAGCTCTTGCGTGTGGAACCCGCACCAAAGTTTTTACGCTCTTTTACTGGAAAAAGTGCAAAAAGCGTTTCTTAGGTTCCTGTACAAGCGATCGCACGGCTATTACCCATCGACCTCTATCCGACAAAATTTATTTTGGGTTGCCTCGGATATAACTCGCTAGAGGTAAGACGAGCGCGAGATCAGCTCATCATAGCCTGCAAGACGCTCCGTGGCACTGTTGGCGCCTGACTTGCTTACTGTGCTGGCATGCTTCTTTGTCCCGGACAATGACTGCCGCGGCAAGAAGCACAGAATGTTTGCTGTGGCTCAGTGTCGCACTGCTGCCCGTGCTCAGTCTCCAATACCTCGCACTTTGGCTGCACTAAATGATCTCTTGAATTCTTATCCAACAAACGATTTGTTTGCGGATGAATGGAAGATGATTTTATTGGCATGTCAGAAGTACTGTGAGGGGGATTGATGTACGTGTTGTTTATACTTTTATGTACTTATACTTTTTGTTCAGTTACTGTAATTGGTTGTTCAACCGTTGTAATTAATTAAATAAATAAATAAATAAAATGTATTGTTTCCTGCGATGAATTGGGAATATTAGTGGAGGTCTTTTATTTTTATCGTTTTGCATTGACGTATCACCATGTACAGTACAATTCACGAATGATGGCAGCCGTGAAGTTTGCGCAGAAGGCTGCGCAGTAACGTGTTTTAGGGACCAAATGGCGACGTGCGTGTACGAGAAGAGTGTAGTATGCGCGAACGTTCGCAAAAGCTAACTTCACGGCCGCCATCATTCGTGAATTGTACTGTAGAAGGGCGTGATGACGCCTGGCACAGTTTTTGACCCCGCAACGCTTTGCTCGGCAATCGTTCCATTTATGCGGGTTAGATTTCAGGCACCTATAGCAAGTTTTAGTTTCCCGCACCCAACGCCATCTATTTACAACAGTTAGATATGAAAATGCCTTACAAATTTTTACTGTGTGCACCTTGTTTACAATACGCACACTCAGTGGTGTTATCCTTGAAATCAGTAGCGTGGACATTCAAAGAGTTCGAGGTCTTACTACATGAAGAGCCTAAGACCTTACTATGTGATGAACTTGGTGACACGTCAACCAAATAGTTGTAATTATGTTGTCGTTCCGCTTCAATGATCAAAAACCTAGAAAGTAGCTCTAGTTTAGTAACTGCGGGCTCGAAAGGTTTGTGTGTGGCAGCATAGTCAGTAAAGCGACCTCTGGTGTGCTCGCTAAGCTTTAAAAGCACCGTGCGAAGTAATTCGATTGAGGACAGATACCTACTCGGTTTGCTTAAGCTACTTTATAGTAGCAACACAGTTTCGTTCGCCGTGCCCTCGTGGGGGCGATCGGCGGCGGAGACCTCTCACGCCGGGCCTTGGTTGAAGCCATGGTCCGGAGCGAGGAGGAGTGGCAGGCGGTCGCCGACTTCTGCGAAGCAGTAATGCTCGCCAAGGAGGAGGCCGACCGCATCAAGTAACGGTTCTCGCCGTTCTCGCCGCCGCCGCCATCGCCGGGATTCTGATCCCGATTTCCGGCCACCGTAAGCGCGGACTTGCGTAGCTCGCTGTCCGGCCGTCCGGTAACTGTCCGGACCAAGCGCAAGTCGTCGACGGCGCGCACTGTTCCCGCGCGCCTCAAGGAGTTGTCAGCAACAGCAGGGACCCAGCCGGGTCGAAGCCTACTGGGGCCAGGGTTATCCGAAAGGGAGCTCGAGCCCCAGTATGAAGGCTAGAAGGAACGGGGTGGGTCTTTTAGTCAGAGTCTGACACTATCTCCCGCTCCACCCAAGCCCAAGAGCGGGGGTTGTCATTGGATGATTTTTTCCCACGTTAAAAAAAAAAACATTTTCGTAGCTTGTTAGCCAAAGTGTTTAAATGTTCTGGGCTACTTATCTTTAAACTCCGAAGGTCGGCAATCTCTTGGGCGACCAACAACTCTGGCCGCACGTAGTTCTGCTCTAAAGCAGACATCACCTCCTCAGGTTCCTGTGCTCCCCACAAAACAGAAGAAATAGCTACCTGGGCGGCACCGCGGACACTGGAAGTAAGACGGGCTAAGTTCTCTGCGGGGGAAAAAAAGGTTTTAGATCGCTCGTAAGAACACTTAAAAGCTAGCCATTCGTTAATGTTGCCTGAAAAAGGAACCAGCTGAAGCCCTTTCTGACGGTCGGGCAATGAGGAAATGGTCTAAGTAGTTGTAAAATAGAGTTCGGTTGAATATCAGCTGGCGTTGAAGTCGGAACATTCACATTCGGTGCGAGAACGTTGTATGTCGGTGCCTGTGGGCCTGGGTCAAGTTGAGAGTTAGGTACATTTTGATTTCCCACCCACGTTTTGACATGTTCTTTATGAACTGCGAGAAGAGACACTACCCGACTTCTCCGAATGTCCCTCCAGGGAGGCAAGTTTCGCACGCTGCTCTAACACGTCGGCTTCTTTTTGTAAAAGCGCGAGTTCACGCTCTCGTTCGCGCTCTCGCTGTTCACGTTCACGCTCTCGCTGTTCATGTTCACGCTCTCGCTGTTCACGTTCACGCTCTCGCTGTTCACGTTCACGCTCGCGTTCTACCAACTCACGTTCACGCTCTACGCGCCGTCGCTGAAGTTCGGCCTCCAGGTCCAGTTTTTGTGCGAGTACAGAAGAAGTGCGCGAGTGCGTAGTAATATGTCTAGACTGGCCTTTGTTGAGTGGCTTGGTTTCGACACCGGAGCTCGTAGGGAATACTCTTGTTTCTTGCTGGTGAGCAACGGTTCTTATACTTCCCTCAGGTTGCGAGTCCTCAAACACGGTGGCCGCTCGATTTGTGCCGCTCCCACACGGTGTTGGCTTTTTTTATGGTGGGAAAAAATCATCCAATGACAACCCCCGCTCTTGGGTGGAGCGGGAGATAGTGACTAAAAGACCCACCCCGTTCCTTCTAGCCTTCATACCGGGGCTCGAGTTCCCTTTCGGATAACCCTGGCCCCAGTAGCCTTCGACCCGGCTGGGTCCCTGCTCTTGCTGACAACTCCTTGAGGCGCGCGGGAACAGTGCGCGCCTTCGACGACTTGGGCTTGGTCCGGACAGTTACCGGACGGCCGGACAGCGAGCTACCCATTGCTCACTGTTCGCAAGCCCGCGCCTACAGTGGCCGGAAATCGGGATCAGAATCCCGGCGGCGGCGCCGAGAACGCCGTTGCCTGATGCGGTCGGCCTCCTCCTTTGCGAGCATTACTGCTTCGCAGAAGTCGGCAACCGCCTGCCAATCCTCCTCGCTCCGGACCATGGCCTCAACCAAGGCCCGGCGCGAGAGGTCTCCGCCGCCGATCGCCCCCACGAGGGCACGGCGATGCTCCGCCCAAGCAGGGCACACCTCGACTGTGTGCTCCACCGTGTCCTCCGGGCGTTCCACACAGTGGCGACACCCGGGCGGCTCTTCCGCTCGAATCCGGAACAGGTACCTCCCGAACGGCCATGTCCGGTGAGGACCTGCGTCATGCGGAAGGTAAGGACGTCATGAGGTCTTTCCAGTCACGCCTCAAAGCGGGGACTTACCGACACGGTGTTGGCTGATCACAGTCGCGCAGAGAGATCGGAGTACTTTCTTCGCGCCTGGTTTCAGCAGGGTCTTGTGACGTAGGGTTCACAACTGACCTAGTTTGACTACGTGTAACCACCACTATCGTAATAATCGTATGCTTTGTGTTAGGGATGGTAAAATTTAGGCGATGAATGGACCAAAAATGTTGGTGAGCGTGTGGACTGTATAATTAACTATGAAATGAAAATGTCGATGGTGGTTAAAGTAATATTTAATTATGCAAATTATTAAATATTACGTACAATTTTAGATAGACAAACACGACAGACAAAAACATAAGACAACCCAAACTGTCATAGTAAAACATAAAGTATAAAAAAAACAAACCACATATTAGTATAAAAATTAAAAAAGGTTTAATAACCAGGCCCCAGTCAGTCGCCAATACGTAGGATTTGAGGGCGCTGCTGTAGATAATAAATATCGTTTTTGTTATGTGAGCAACATTGTGACGTAATTATAGTGCGACTGTTACATCTTGATATTTTGAAACTATGTTAGACTAGCTTCTTCCAGCGGCTTCACTCTGTAATAAAAATTATCCTACTGGCAGAACTTGTTTACCTAATGAAACTGAAGTTAAAGTTTAAATGCTATATTATTGCAATTTTTGTGATTAAGTTCATCCGTCTATAAGTTTTTGCGCAACACATCCATACATACGAGTACCTCCATCCATCTTCACAAACTTTCGCGTTTATAATATTAGTAGTATTATGCAGTTTTCGTTGGCATAAAGAAATAAAGCAATTTCGTTATATTTGCTGAAAGTAATCCTCCCTTGCTGCGCCTAATACTTTAGAGATTACTTAATCAAAATGATAGTTTCTTGAGAGAAAAAAGTATCAACGAAGAGTAGAGAAAAGGTGCTATTATATAAATTGATTTATGGATCATCATCATCATCATATCAGCCGAAAGACGTCCACTGTTGGACATAGGCCTCCCCCAAGCGTCGCCACAACGACCGGTCCTGTGCATCACGCATCCATCGGATTCCCGCGACCCTGACCAGGTCATCGGTCCAGTTGGGTAGGTCTAACTTCGAAAAAGAGGTCAATCGTCGAATCCGACTCGGCTGGGCGGCGTTCGGGAAGCTGCGCGGTGTCTTCTCGTCCAATATACCACAGTGTCTCAAGACGAAAGTCTATGACCAGTGCGTGTTGCCAGTGATGACTTATGGCTCCGAAACGTGGTCACTTACAATGGGCCTCATAAGAAGACTCAAAGTCACCCAAAGGGCGATGGAAAGGGCTATGCTTGGAGTTTCCTTGCGTGATCACATCAGAAATGAAGATTTATGGATAGTTAATGTTAAACATTGCAAAAATGACTTGCTGCAGAGTATACCTTCCAGCCGGACCACACCCTACGACCAATAACTCCTTAACTAAAGGGGTTTATTGGACCATATTTGTCGTATGCAAGGTACTCTTTAGGTAGTTTTTTTCGGGATATTAATTTATTAATAATTCATTATACATACATATGTACCTACTCTATTTAATTTGAGGTGGCGCGGCCAGAGGGCACTGCCTGGCGGCCGAACCACAAATTGTTAATTAAAAGATAGGTATCTCTTGAGGTACTAAAAATATATATATATTCCAATGAAAGTAGACTTTAGGTAGGTATTATTTCGAACTATAGCTTCTGAGTACTAAACTGTGGTCCGGCCACAGAGGAACACTATTTTTTTTATAAATTGGTGTTTGACTGCGATCCCACCTGATGATAAGCAGTGATGCAATCGTTGATGGTGAGACGCACTAGTTTATTAAGAGCCTATTCACTCTAGCCTTGAAGACATCTGAATTACAATCAGATGGATTCATATTCATCATTATAGCCTTTAAAAGCTTGGAAAGGACCATGCCAGTTTTTCCGTGATGGAATGTCAAATAAAACAAAAATTACAAAGTGTATTTCCTTTATATCTCAAAAAAATTAACAATAATTTAGTCAGTTCTAATTGACAAAAATTAACATTAAAAATGATGGTTATGGCTATTTTGTTAAAACTAAAAAAAATAATAAAAATAAAAATTTTACACAATACTGTGGTAATCTCTCAAATTATGTTTACACATTAAAAATGCTTTAATTAGGTTACATTATTTTATTTATGTTCAATATTTACAAATTAATAAGTTTCTAAAGAAAATTATTATTTTAAAAAATATGTATTTTTTTTCGGTCGCTACATAGTTTTATCTACGAGTGCCGAAAAATCGCTTCTTTTGATTTTTTTCAATCATTTTAGTTACTAATCAGTTTAAGGATGAATCCATTAAGAATTTCAATTATTTGAAATGAATACCGATTTATATTTTTCAAAAATAATTGATAAGAATTGAACAGAAAGAGAAATGAATCATCATAACAATATTTTTTTTAAATATGCTGATTCGTAATAGTACGGTCAGCTAAAAAAGTATTTTATTTCAAAAACTGAGCATTCTTTTCATCCTTTATTAACTACTAATACACAATTCATGTCTTGTTCAAATAACATTGCATTTTTTTATAATATAAAAACTACATTAAATCTCAAAAACAAGCAATGTACACAAAATGACAGGAGGTTCGCTTTATAATCTAAAAAAAGAAATCTTTACACTTACTACTAAAGAAAATAACGCCGGTTTTATTAAAACTAATAATAATAATTTAAGAAAACACGTCCTAATCGTTGTTCCGACTTAAAAGATACAAAATAAAAAAGATAAAAACTACGTCTTTTTATGATCAGCCCGAAAGACTAGCGCATTTAAAAGCGTGGTCAAATGTCATGCGGTTGCTGACGGTACAAAGTTAAAATAATTATTTGTCAAATACACCTCATGAAGACGGGTATGGTTTGCAAAAAATATATATTAAATCTTTAAACTGAATAAGAAACTGTTTACTGTTGTCCCACACATCACATGTCACAAGTTCCAGTAAAATATATATATATATATGTATATATGAAGAAAAAAATATTGACCATTGCCTTTTATAGAGTTACAGCATTAAAGGATTTAACCTATATTAATGTTTAACTGCCTACGTCGAATATAACCGACAAACACTATCGCGTATAAACGCGCGTATGTATTCCACAAGGGTCGCACATCCACGGCCAAATACTCCATCTCGTCAGCTCTTCTGTCACCTATGGGGACTGAAGAGCCAAACGAGATGGAGTACCCAGTCTCAAATACACGACCCTGGCGGATACGACATGAAAACATTAACCAATCTGACGCAAGCGGTTAGAATGTTAAGTAACAAATTTTTTTTTCACTACAAACTTGAGGGTAGTTCCATGTTTGAAAAAAGTCCAGCTACCCGCAAAATTTGAACACGCTTTTAAAACAGATTGAAAAGAGCTCTTTGGTTTTTACAGAAATACAGAAAATTAAATGTTATGGCAGGCAGTACTTGAAGGATAGAATTTGGGTTCTCAATTTATTTTGGTCATTGAATTAACGGAAGTATTGTACGAGCTTTAAGAGAGCGGCATGTTGCCAACGGCGGAGGTAAATGCATCCGTCGTTGACGCATCGGCGGCGGTAGATATTCCAACTTCGTAGATCAGCGGCAGCCGTCGTGTGTGTCAAGTGCCACTATAGGTCGACGATTGCTGTCACCTCTGCCGTTGGCAACATGCGACTCAAGTGTATGAGCTCTAACATAAAAAAAGAAGCAAAAAATTAACCAAGATTTTAATTTACATGAAAAATCTGGTGATTAAGATACTAGACGGACTGCGTAGTCAATTATGCATTGAATTCCTACACCCAGAATTTACATAATAGTCAATTTTGAAATTTTATTTTTAAAATATCGTTACACAATTCGATTTTTTACAAAATAGCACAAAAGACTAGCGATATAACTGTGTAAATCAATTTTTGATACGTTTTGAAAAACTAATCAATTCAAAATAAACGATTAAGACGAACAATCGATATGGTAAGGGTGCGTATCTATGAAGCGGAGTTGAGTGAAATGGAGTGGAGGAGAGAAGCAAAAAGTGGCTGGTATTTTAATTGAAGTAGAGTGGAAGGAAGTGGATTTAAGCTACCCTCTGCTTCGTACTCTCCGCTCGGTACCCGAACCTGTTCTATCCGGCTGGAGGCCGAATTTTTTTTTTATTGATATAACTAGTGCTTGACTGCGATCCCACCTGATAGTAAGCAGTGATGTAATCGTTGATGGTGAGGCGCACTAATTTAGCGCACAAACTGTTCCAGTCCTTCGATGTACGTGGTATAAACGAGGCGAAACGCTTAGTCCAAACCGTAGAGGTTTCAATAACGTAAAGGAGCATACACTGTATACTCGCCGTACATCGGGTTGTTCATTTGTTTTATTTGAAAGTCCGCTCAGCTCAACTCCCCTTCACTAACACTGTTGCGGAGTGGAGATTTCAAGCACTGTGATTGGTCAATTTACAGTCCGCTCCATCCTACCCTACCTCCACAAACGCACCAGAATGGAAAATGATTTTAAATCGACAAGATTTTGAGTAAGAACCCATGCTAAAGGAGATACGAAGTCTTAATATTTCATAAATTAAGTAGGCACAATACTTATACTACTGTACATGAAAAAATAATATCTTCTTTCCTCTATTTATACATTGTCAGTCGAAAACTAAGCTGACTATCTATCTACCAGTGAAAGTGCGCACCTTATCATTCTGTACAAAATTTACATCTAGAACCGTGACATTTGCGGGTACTAATAATTTTGTAATCTGTTTAGTTATTGGCGAAGAAAAGATCCTTCTAGAAGGAAATGTCTAGAAAAGTAAGGCCTATTGCCCTAAGCGGTAAGTTGCCGCTTCGTTGACAGAGTTTCACAGTTTTTTGTGTAAGCTGCGGACAGGCGTATAATGATGAATACGCGTCTGTGGACAGTAAGACCTTATTGTTTTGTTGACCGTACTTTTCTGTATTCGATTCGAAGCTCTTTGTTTTTACAAAAAATAAGTAGAATTTAAAGGAATCGCCAAAAATCCCGTAAAGGTTTTAAGAGCAATGATCTGTGAGTTTCTTTTTATTATTGATAGGCTCGCGTTTGACCACTATCTCACCTGATAGTAAGCGATGATGTGGTCGACGACGGAGCACTCTTGCCTAGAACTCTTGACTTAAAGACCCCTAGGTTGTAGCTATCAGGAAACAAAGACTTCGGCTAGGAAGTCCACTCCTTAGCTGTACGTTCAATGAATGTGTTTCCAAAACATTTTGTATGTACGTACAGTACAATTCACGAATGATGGCGGCCGTGAAGTTAGCCTTTGCGAACGTTCGCGCATACTACTCTTCTCACATACGCATGTCGCCATTTGGTTCCTAAAACACGTTACTGCGCAGCCTTCTGCGCAAACTTCACGGCCGCCATCATTCGTGAATTGTACTGTATGGGTGCGATGTCTATCATGTACCGGTGGTGCAACGCTGTATGTCTAGTCGTCTGATGATGGAAGGGGCTTTGCGGTAGTAAGTAGTGTTCTAACTGCCGGCGATTTTTTTACATCCCTCTAAGGTTTTTTACATAGACATCTACATGAGAGAAAAGAATAGGTAGCTACATCGTATGAATCCAACAGCTGCCACCCGCATCTTCAGCAATTATGGTGTAGTTTTTTATTCCAGTAATGTTTTGTATATATAGTGCACGTATATCGAAATAAGTAATAGTGTAAAAAGGGGATATTCTTTTTTATGCAACGCTCAAAACATAAATGTTCTACTACCGGCATTTTTCTAACGACCTCAATGTTTTAACCAGAAATATATCTAGTTTAAGTATGAAGTCTGCACTGTATAAATTGCAAATATTTACACAACAGACATTTCTCAGTGCTGAGTCGTTAAAATTAGAAAAAACACTAACAATTTTACAAAAACATATCTTTATAAAAAGACTATTAATTAATGTCCGTTTTAAGGAACATTTTAGGCCGAATTCAACTAGTTTTCACACACCTAGCAACTCTAAAATACTAATCTAAAAATTGGTGTTACATTTAAGTATATTTTTCAATAATTTTGGAGGCAATTTTTGACTTAGACCTTTTTGAACAGAAGACTAACGCGGCGTCCCGCATAAGCGATTCTACACGATTACGGATGCGAAGGGATAAAATGCGGTTTAAGTGGGATGCGGCGGCTTTGTCACACCGCAAGAGTTTACGCGAAAATTTCAAACTAACTGATCGCGACCGCATTGCTTGCTTAACACCGCACCGCACCTACGTGCGATATAACTAGAATAGAGTTTCAATTGTTTGTTCGATTCGCAACTACGTAGAACACCGCGATATTCAGACGTGTGAAGGCAACATTGCCCCTCTTTTTGCGACTACATCGTCGCGTTTAGGTTCAAAATTTTAATAAAATCACAACATTATCTAAGTAGAGACAGTTCATTTTAGTTTTAAGTAAACATTGTTGGTAATTCGGACTTTACGCGTTACATTTGGCATGCTTTATTATAAAGAAACCTAACTCAAAAGCATAGTATTTGGATCTGAAAACTTATGTTTTAAAAATAAGGTTCAATTTTAAAATACAAATGGTAGTCATTTTTAGTTACGCCTCCTTTTGATTAAGCATGCCATTTAGTTCTTAATTTTTGACCTCTCATATTTTGTTAAATACAAATCAGCCTTGCATCAAGATGTTACAACATAAGGTTGCCACAGTATAAGAGATGCCTACTAACATCGTCTGAACACAAAGCGTAAAGTCGATTTTAACCACAAATATAATTCCGAATAATTATAAAAAAAATGCCTATCAATCTTTGTGAAAGCACCTTATTTTTACTTTTCAATTCCTTTTTTTTTACGACCGAAATATTCTTGGTTTTATACAATGACATAGTAATCCAATATGATCAAAACGGCGATCGCATTATCGAATTGGCGATAGTGTTCGCAGACATTTTGTTTAACTTTTGGAAAACGTGTCTTGACTACACTCAACCTAGATTGTTTTTGATGGATATCTATGTAAACCATTGTATTTAAGGAACGTTTTCTTTTTAACCGACAATCGCTTGTTCCCCATTGTAGTTGAAATGTTTAAGTTTTTCAATTAAATTTTAAGATTTTACTTAAAATACACACTTTAGGGTGTCCAAATTGGATATTATTATACTTTTGCGTGACAGAGTGGACGAAATACGCCTCCGCCACACTTTATTGCACTGTTCGGTTGTCGATAGAAAAGAAGAAGTTCCTAAAAACCGTTACAGCAGAAATATACTCATCTTGAGTCTAAATGGATAGTCAGGGATGTATAATACAGCCACAATTTGCCAGTTATGTTAGAAGTCTATTAAAGTGTAAACTTCTTGCCAGTAGCCAAACATATATCAAGGTTTCAGACCCCAGAATGCTACGTTACATTGTAGGACATCAAATTAAGTATATTTCACAGTTAATTTAAATAAATTTCCGAAAATCCTACACGTATACACTAGACAAGCCACATTCACGTATTATCGACACAATGCTTAAATTGTTCTACCAGGCTTTGCACTTCAAAAGTTGGTGTGGTCATAACATCGCCACTTTGATTTTTAGCTAAGTTGCGATGCGCGAATCAACGGGTAAATATGAGTCGAGGACAAGCAATAATGTAACATGATGATACCTGGGGTATCATACCTGGGATATCATCATGTTACTTGTACCCTATCCATATATGACAGTGCAAAACGTGCACTACAATTTTTAAGAAAAATCAAATTTGCTACTTCCTAGTGTCCTATACCATCACGCCTGTTTTTCCAAAATGGTTTGGCAAAATGTTAGTAAGTTCACTTTTTGCCAGTTATTTAAACTCCCATGTAGTAGGGATCAGCGTTCATTGCCTATTATCACTTAAATTAAAATTGCATTGATTATTTAGGCTTTGGGCCAAATCGCCGTTAAAATTGGAAATATTCTATCTAATTTTATTCTAAAAACGTCATCCAAAATTTTGATATATTTACATTTTTTTTTCTAATCTATGCCCGCGACCGTCGCTATAAGGAATTTCAGTGCAGTAAGGGGATGAAAGAATTTGTGCAATTTTAAGCCATTTTGTGGATTAATTTTCATGCATTTTCCATTGGGTATTTTAGTTTCGAGTACCCTTGAATATATCTAGTTAAGTAGTTCAATACTGGGGATAATATTATCTTCAAGAAGCAAAGTCCGAAGAATCTGAAGTAAAAAGCATCTTCAGACAAGCCTATGTCCAGTAGTACACTGCGATAAGGCAGACCATTTCCATATAGATTTATCATACATTATATTTCTGACTGATTCCCAGAATCATTGAAAATCTCCGTATTTTTTTAACACATTAAGTTTAACATTGCATTATTATGTACTTCAGTCTTCACACGACAATTGAAAACAACGCCATCTCTTACCAACAAACGTAAACTAAACACGATTGAACACAACGCCATCTAGCGTTTCAACCCGCGAACTATTTCGAAAAGTTTATCTTTTTCACACACACACAGCTCCTTATATGGAAATCTTTTGTCCTTTTCACGCGAACGTCGCCTTTTTGATATGTCAAAGCGCCTCCACGAAACTTGATGGATACCATGCGTGTGTGCGTGGTCTAGTCATAGTGACTTGATGCTAGGCTGGTTCGGGACGAGTGGAGGGTAGAACTGTGTTGGGGCATCGTTGAAGATGGAGGGGGCAGACGGGTACTTGCTGCTTGCCTTTCTTGCTCTTCTAGCTGGACTGTGAATTCTTCTTCGAGAGTCTGTGAATTTATGAGAGTTAGGTCAGTTAAGGTTCATGTACAACTTATAATATTGATCCTTAAACCGCTTGCGTTGGATTGGTCCGAAGAGAAATTTCGTGTTCCCATTCGCCAGGGTCTTGTGATTGAGACAGGGTACTCCCATCTCTTTTAACTCTTCAATCCCCATAGGTGACAGAAGAGCTGACGAGATGGAGTATTTGGTCGTAGATGTGTGCTCTGGTGGAATAAACGCGCGTTTATCGAATATATCCAACGTAAGCGGTTGAAAGGTTAATTTATAGTTTATGGGGGATAATTGTATATAAAATGGTAAATCGAAATTAAAAATGGAGTGCGTCATCTGAAATATACAATCATCAATTTCATTTTCATGCACTTCAAAATTCCATGCTAGATATCAAAAAGAAATCATCAAGAGTATAGAGAATCTATGTTAGCGTGCATTTTATTAAACGTTACGGTTTCGAGTTGCCAATTAAGTTAATTTTGAGTTTTAAGTTGTATTATAATCATGCCGTAATTAAAAAGTTCAATTCGATTGCTACAGGACACTGTGATACGCTGTCAAAAGATTGACCCAACTTTGACAGAATTAAAATAATATTATATTTCTACTTTATTCTAGTTTTTAAAGTATACCTCACTTCTGAATATTAAAAAACCAAGTCAAATCACATAGGCTTACTGGTAACACGACGTATTATCTGTAGGACGAAGTAGAACTATTTGCTACAACTAAGCACTTGAGGAAACCCAGTCAGAAATCCATGGATTTAAAAAAAATCCCAGTTTTCAATTAGCAGTCTAGAAAAGATGTTTTAGTAATAAACTGTAAACGGTGAAGGAATACATCGTGAGGAAACCGGCACGTCCAAGATCAAAAATTCGAAGACATGTGACATTCACCAACACGCACTGGTCCCGCGTGGTGGATTACGGCCCTTTCCCTCTCCTAAAGAGGAGGCCTGAGTCCCAGCAGTGGGAACATTAACAAGGCTGATAATGATGATGAATAAACTCTATACTCCATGCCCAATATACTTAGTAATTTAAACAAACTTTTTTTTACTGTCCGTTTCACTGATTTTGACTCTTATTGCGTTAGTGGCAAGACAAATGGTGGCTGCAGTAAATAGTTGCTATTGTAACCACTTTTTTTTTGCTTTTAATGACATCGTTATGTTTACGGAATAGAGGTTAAAATCAGTTGAGCGGACAGCAAAAAAGGGTTTATTTAAAAGTCTTTTTACACATAAAGTGTAAGAAAATTTCAAAAAAATCATATGATTTTTCTCAGATGCTTAATTGTACCAAATAGGTCTACATATTACGTCCTATAAGGAATCGTCAAGTTTCCAGAAAGTTATAATTCGAATCGATTTTAGTTTAGGTCATATCATTCTTCTATTTCCAATGAATTATTAAAAATCATCGAAACTGCTAAAACCTATTATTTCCTGATTAGTCAAAGCCAAGCACGTCGTGTATCCTGAAGCCATCGTTAAGCCCTATAATAAAAAGTGCTGTATAATAAACCACATACCATGCTTCCAGTGCGATCCAGTCCGTGTTAGCAGTATCACCACCACGCCGTTATTACATCTTCAGTTTAGTTACTGAGTTTGCTAGAACCTTTCATTTTTGTTGAGAGAGATTGTCAAAAGATAAAATTTTATGAGAAAACTAAAGGTAGTAGACCAGTAGCTCAATTCACGTAATCAAAACCGTAACGATACCGTAGCGATTTAGTCGTTTAGACCATTTCCGTATTCACATCCATCAATCGAGTTTGAACGACACCGATTTTAAAGTCGTTTAGTCAAAGAGTAGATTTAAAAAAAAAAAATCTGTATTACATTATCCTTTTTTTTTTCCCCGATGGGAAAAATCATCCTATGACAACCCCCGCTCTTGGGCGGAGCGGGAGATAGTGTCAGACTCTTACTGACTAAAAAACCCATCCCGTTCCTTCAAGCCTTCATACCGGGGCTCGAGCGCCCTTTCGAATTACCCTGGCCCCAGTAGGCTTCGACCCGTATTACATTATCCTGGTAGAATACTTATTTATGTAACTGGAAATAAGTCGTCGATAGATCGTTTAGTTTCGAGCCAGTTGAGTTGTCGTTCTATCCAATACCGATTAAAGAACACGTGAATACCGCTTTTGGATAAGATTTCGATCGAACGACTATAAAACTTGTTTGATTTTACGTGAATCAGGCTACTGGGCGTGTCGGTCTCAAATACATTTTATATGGCAACTAGACTTGTAGAGCTACATCAGATCCACGCCACGCGACGTGACTCTACGTACAAATTAGGCGTGGTCCACGTGAACATCGGTGTAATGTTATTCCCGCTTAAGGCGTACAAACTAAACGTTAACTGGTTGCGTCCTAATACCCATGTTTTACATAAAACGACTGCCTATCAGACCTCTATAGCCCAGTTACTGTATAACACGATAGACTGCTGTTCAGAATTTCTTGTGACTGACTTCCTGTAGCGACTTTCACGGGCACACCACGGGATGTCGGTAATGCTCTAAAAATACTTAACCACTAAAAGCTCGTCACATTTTCCAAAGATACCTTCTTCACCTTTTTCTAGAGAGGAGGCAAGAGTTCCAGCAGTGGGAACATTACTTAACTTTGCTATTTTTTATGACCTACTTTACAATACATCTCTCAACTCATAAATCAAGGTTGTAGCAAAACTAATCAGCAAAAAACACAAAGACTCGAAGCACATGCTCATGCGTTGCGACTTTTAATCGCGCGACTGTTTTGTCGTGTGTTATGTAGGCTGTATTTACATCTGTAGAGCGCCTTCACACTAGCGTTTGTCTAGCGTAGGCGTTCAATAAACATATGCGCAGCGCAGACGCCGCGAAAACGCGCCGCAGGCGACGGGTTGTTGCGGCGTTTCCTCTGGAGTCAATTGAACGCCGCAATAACTCGACGCCTGCGGCGCGTTGTCGCGGCGTCTGCGCTGCATATACGTTTATCGAACGTCAACGCTGGACGAACGCTAGTGTGAAGGCGCTTTGTTATACTTCATTCTCAGTAACATTAGACATTAAAAAAAAAACCTTTATGTCCGTTCAATCGATTTTGACTTTTATTGCGGCTGCAGTAGTTTACGGCATAGAAGCCAAAATCTGTTGTACGGACAGTAAAATGGTTTGTTTAAATCTGTAATGTCATTGTGAATGGATTATTGGCGTGTAGGCTTTTTTAATTATGCTGATGATATGTTTAGAGGCTTGGGTAAACTTAAAATTACTTTGCTCTGTCCAAAATAACATTACACATTTATGAAAACCTTTTATTACTGTCCGTTCAACCGATTTTGACTTTTAATACGTTGGTGGTAAGACAAATGGCGGCTGCAGTAAATACTTGGTGTTGTAACCACTTTTTTGCTTTTAATATCATCCTTATACCTACGTAATAGAAGTTAAAATCGGTTGAACAGACAGTAAAATGGTTTTAATAAATGTCTAATCTTAACGCGAATAGGGTATAAGTTATTGTTTTATAGAAAAATGTTTGGTAACTTTTTTTTATTATTAATGATAGGCTCGCGTTTGACCACCATCTCGCCCGATAGTAAGCGATAATATGGTTGACGATGGCGAAGTAACCTATCCAGCTCCAGAGACTTTATCCAGATCAGGTAATTTAAGTTTTCCCAAGCTTCTAGAATATTAAATGCATCACTTTTTAGGTCACCTTCGTTCCTGTAATACAATATTAAAATTGAAAGCATGCTTTGATATTAATTGGTAAAAGCTTTTAATACTGCAACTGTAAGTCTTTGTACAAATCCCTTTTCTTTTGTTTTTTGATAGAATATTCCAAATTAGATTGAACCAATTGTTTGCCTTTCATTTATAACAAAAAAAAATCTCATCTGTATGGGAATTCAAATTCTTATAAAGCCTTAAAAGCAGAAATCATTTAACGCTTTAAGCGCTTGCGTCGGATTAATTCGACGCGTGTGTTATCGCGACAGGGTACTCCATCTCGTTTAGATCTTCAATCCCCATAGGTGACAGAAGAGCTGACGAGATGGAGTATTTGGTCGTGGATGTGCGACCCTGGCGGAATAAGCTTGAGAATGTTTGTCTGATAAATCCAACGGAGGCTGTTAAAAAGTTAATCTCATTTTTCAAATCTCCCCATCACCATTTTATAAAGAAAAAAAAAACATCAAACAACTATGAAACATAACATCTTTATTTACATTATAATTTGCGTAATATAAATGATTTTATTTAAATAATAATTAATTAAACGACATTTTACAATAACGCGTAGGTACAGAGTTCGTGTCAAATTGACGTTACACGCTAGCTTGTACATTTAAGTAGTTAGAATTACGGAAACGATAATTTGAATAAAAACTAAAATTTCGTTGTTAAAATAAAAATGAGTAAACGCATACCTAAATAAAATTACAACACCTGCATCTGATGGTAAGCAGAGATGAAATCGTTGATGGTGAGGCGCACCAGTTTATTAAGAACCTATTCCACAAAATAGATAGGTACAAAAGTCAATCTACATACAAAGCACGCTCGAGCAACGCAGACATGGACACCGCTCACGGACACGATATCTCAGCGCAATCACACAGTCGCACTCGTTCAGTTCGGCGCAATGCACTGACCCTTGCGCGACCGTAGAGCGTAGGTATAAAAAGTGAAGTATATACATGGGATTGACTTCTGTACCTATGTATCTGTTTTGTGCCTATTCACTCTAGCCTTGAAGCACAAATAAGATAGGTAAAGAAGACAATCTGATGTATGTATTTCACTTTTTATACCTACGCTCGGTGGACGCACACTAGAGCGTTTGAGCCGAAACTGTTCGACGAGCGGGCCGAGACGCTCCGAGACATCGTGTCCGTGAACGGTGTCTATGTGTGCGTTGCTCGAGCGCGCTTTGTTTGTAGATTGACTTCTGTACCTATATATTGTGTGCTTGAAGGCGCCTAAATAATAATCATGTGTTTATTATAGTTTATTTCACGCCTAAGAATTATAGCAAGTCGAAAGATAATCTTCCCGCCTGTAACATTGCGTTGAAGCAAATTATCATTTCCGTAAAACGTTTAAGAATAAAACAGTAATGTATAAACCTATTCAAATGTATCTGCTAAAAACATATCAATAATTATTAATTTTATTAGCAGATTGAATCATATTTTCAGATTGGGTGACAATTAATATGTAGTTTTAGTAATGCGGCAGAATTAAAACTTTTATTTTTGCGACTGTTTCATCATATTTTTTTTTTGTTTAATACATACTAGGTAAACATAATATTTTTTTGTTTTATAAATTTATACTTATTCATTATTTTTCTTAACAAAACTTTTGTTACATCAAATATCTATCTCACCTGATGGTAAGCGATGATGTGGCTGACGATGGAGCACGCTTGCCTAGAAGTAACCTATTCACTCTTGACTTAAATACCCCCTAAGTGAAAGCCAAAAATAATCGAATTGTAACTTACAATTTGCTCAAAGTATTTTTTTAATAATATCATATTTCGGTAACTCCTATATTTCCCAAATACATCTATCCAAATGATGAAACAGTCGATTTATTAAAACAGTTTTCTTTTATTAACAATAGAATCTAATATTAAATAGTTAAAATATATTCAAAAGAACAAAATATAATTAAAATTAATTTACAATAGACATTATAAAATGAAGTATTTTGTACAACGAAAAAGTGTTAGAAAATTATTTTATTATAACTTTGTTATTCGATTCTTTTATTGAATCGAATCTTTTCGAATAAAAATTAATTTTTATTGTATATTGGAATGTTCAATATTCATTTATATGCGTAAAAAAATGGCATTTAAGTATTTATTTTGACGAATAGCCAGCTTTAGAAACAGGACAAATTCTGTTGGGACCGCTATACGTGTGTCTGTCACATAACTTCTCGTGAACGGCTTGGCCGATTTGAATGTAATTTTGTGTATATTTTAAGTAGGTCTCTGGATGGTTTGAAAATACTATTGGACCCGGTAAGTGACGCTGAAATCGGGATCTTAATTATTTTTTTCCGATAAAATGACACAGAATAAAATTGACTTGTAACACAACATAAAGAAGTTAGAAGAATAGATACTGATTTCAAACGCCAAAATTTAAACGCATAATTCGTTTTTCTATCACTATCGCTCAATTTACGCGTACAAGTAAACAAGCCGATAGATTAGCGCGACCCGTTTCACGCGACACGAAATCGTAATTAAAAATTAATTATTATCATTAACTTCGTTAGTGGCGATGCACTTCGTATAATTATTTTTATTTACTGATCCCAAGTAATGGGTATCATCGAAAATTACACAGGATGTATTTTGAAGCTTGTAATGTAGTTTCTTTCTTGAGTGTAACATGTGATCATCATCTATCTAATCGTCTCAAGGAGTTGTCAGCAACAGTAGGGACCCAGCCGCACCCGCCGCAGCCGCCTACTAGGGCCAGGGTTATCCGAAATAGAACTCGAGCCCGGTATGAAGGCTAGAAGGAACAGGGTAATTCGTTTAGTTAGTAAGAGTCTGACACTATCTCCCGCTCCGCCCAAGAGCGGGGGTTGTCATTGGATGATTTTTCCCACCATAAAAAAAAAATCTATCTAGTCATTTTTTGGTGGGAAATCATCCAATGACTTCTCCTGCTCTGGGGCGGAGCGAGAGGGCCTGTCAGACTTTTACTGACTACAACCCACTCTTATGTTACTTCTTTGCCTAGCGTTCCAGGACCCTAGGGTTCCCTTTCGGACCACCCATGGTTCCCTTCATGTTGTGGTCTGCTTCTAGTGTAACAGTATGTAGCTAAATAGCAGTACTTTACACGGAGCGACTACCTTTTGCGGAAACCTTTAAAAGGTGCCCAGACTTTGGGGATAAATCCGGGTAGGGATTTTTAAATCACTAAAATCACCCATATAAAGGCGGCAATAAATGGTTCATCATTGCACGAATGCACGAAGAAGGCGGCCTTCAAAGAGGAGTGGCGGCGTGTTATGAAGCTTGCCACCAACACCAAAAGTGATGACCGCGACCACTCTGTCAAGAGTGATACCGAAGTGACTTTAAGACTCCTTAGTTTTAGCTATCAGGAAACACAGACTCCGGCTGGGAACTCCACTCCTTGGCTGTACGCACACTTTGTGATGTTTAAAAAAATTGTTGGTATCCTATCCACTTTATTCAGATTCAAAAATACATCCTGCATAAAAAATAACAATTAAAAATATCAAATTTAACTTTTTTAAATATATTTTTTCTAACCTACGACTTTGGAATGAGGCACATCGAATCTACTCCTAAGTATTGCTATAATTATCGCCAATATAGCAACTAAAGTTTTGCCGAACGCCGACATAGCAACGTCAGTTTTGGCCGAAAGCCAAAAAACTAGACAGTCATAGCAACTTTAATTTTATCGAACGTCGAAACACGCCTACATAGCAACTTTGGTTTTGCCAATCGCCAATTACGGAAGCGACCTTGCAGGTATAATAGTATGTTTTTATTTTATCTTACCGATGTTATAGGCATTTATTTATTGCTACTAATAATATTATAGAGCTAGCATCCCCCGTGATACGTAAAAGCGAATATAGCAAAGATTTTTCACTGAATTTCTTTATGACTAACCCAATGTAGTTCGCTTGGTAGATTTTGGCCCACACCTACATACAGGGAGGAAACCTCTGTCCCAGCAATGGGAACATTCAAGGCTGAATCTGCTATGTTTATTTTACAGACGATCAAGAAAAAGAGAGAATCGAAAACAGAGAATAGCTGGAAACAGCACAGCCAATTCGATTTTTTAAAGTATAATATACTATTCTAATTGACAACTAAAATTATAGAAAATATGTGTCTAAAAATGGAAGGAATGACCACACGAAGATTTTTTTTTTATTGTATAATTTACTCTAATATAAAAATGTTTATTAATGTATATCGCGACGAATTTATTATTAAATACTAAACTATTAATAAATACTAAGGAAGCGAAGCTTTTTTTGGCTTATTATTGGAAGTTGGCTGTAGGTATACTAATCAAGGTGGATGTACCAAATGTTAGCTACGTCAAAAAATATAATAATATAATATTCTACAAATATCACACAATGCCATCTAGTCCCAAGCTAAGCAGAGCTTGTGTTATGAGTACTAGAGAACTGATATACATAAAGACTTGTTCGATTCGTTGCAGTATTGGTTTATCTTCATGGTCATTTGTATAACACAAGTTACCGCACCGCGTAAGTGTCAAACCAACTGATAGCGACCGCTTCGCTTCACTCATCACTGCACCGCACCCACGTGCTTTTGGTTACATAGGCCAACGCAATAGTGCTAATTGTTCGTACCACTGAACCTAATCGCTTAGCGTTCGTCAGTGCGTTGATTCGTTGAAAAATGAAAGCGAGACTTACTGTGGGATGATACAGGTTGAATACCCTCAATGAATTTTAGTAGAAGTCGATAACTTCAGTTTTAATAAAATCTATTGACAATTGCAAAACTTGTACAGAGTACAGATACTTGGATGGGATCCCTGAGTTCCCCCACAGACGCCCAGAAAACCCTGAAATCAGTTTTTGGAGAGAGATGGGCTAGCAGAAATAAACCCACAAAGAGTTTTGGCCGCTTTGCACAATTGTCAGCATAGGACTAAGTGCGAAAACCATACTCAAAGTGAACTGATAAGGTTACAAAATTATTTTTTTAAATGATTTTTAGAATCTAACAACTGGTGCCTCCACCTCGAATCTAATGGCAAGTTTGTGACAATAAGTGATTATTATAAGGAACTTTTGTGATTTATTTCATAGGAATTTATTTTAAGGCTTTTTTTCAGTATTGGTAGTATTTTTGAAGCCAATATGGCTTCCAGTTTATTTTTTTAAACGTATGGCCTTATAATTATACACCCCCATTTTTTAATCAGTAGAAAAAAAAATGTGGCTCTATCCGTACCCATAACTAATCATATTTTTGTAGTCAAACGTAAAAAAAAAAAAAGAAATCCCAAAATTGGTAAATTCAGAATCAATTATTTAGAACAATTGCTAATAAAAAAACACTAAGCGCAATGTTTTTCCATCTTCATCGACATTTATTCATTCACAATCAATAGCCTGTACAATATGTCCATAAATTGAGTAAAATTTTGGGATATAAACAAACGCTAATAACTTTGCTGTTTATGAACATTATTTATTGAGACTTTGCTTAAATAATTACAAGACCCGTTCTAATAAGCCCTTTAAGTATTTGTACTAATTAAAAATTTCAGGTGTATAGAGTATAAGTATTTATTTGGAAGCAAACGCTGGAAATACCAGTGGAAGTCCAGAGATATTCTGAAACCAGTCAATACAACAATTTTTTGAACCGCAAGATAACATTCCTAAACATTTTACACCTTTAAAATCGTAGGACAAAATTGTGAGTTTAATAAAAAAAAGGAATTTTTTGAATATCATTATTCAATACTTATAAAGAGTATGTCTTCGAATTTTACACAATTTATTGTACAAATTATTAGTAAGAAATTAAAAATAATTTTAGAAAAAGCGAGTTAGCAGATTTAAGCATTAATATAACCTAAAATATAAAGAAAGTGTCAAAGTGTTTTTACATGTGAGTAAATATAGAATTGAATGTAACACATATTACAAAGAAAAGAAAATGGCGTTTCAGAGTAATGTCAAACTCTAGACTTATATATCAGCGGATCAATAGAAAATATACATGCCAAAATATTTCTTATGTAACAAGTATATAGATAAATATGCAATGACTGAAAACAAAATCATAATTGATCGAAAAGCAAACGAGATGTAACGTTTTTCGACAAAAATATATCTATCTCTTGCAAAAACGCGGTTTTCAATGGCAGCCATGGACTTTGACGTCAGAGTCCATGTTGAACTTCTCTTTCTATCAGTTTAGAAGCTTTTAACGTCGTTGCTGATGGAGGTATTTTTAAAATTCTTTCATATTTGTTTACCAGAGATTACATTTTTATTAGTACATAAAAAATACATGTATATTTCCTATCATTGCGTGTGTATAGAGGAATTATGAAGTTATTTCCCTGACTAAGCTTAGCGTAATTTTTTTAAATATTGACATCAGCCTGGTATATCATAGTTAAAACATACATTCAGCAAAACAGAACCACCTCCTTTTCGAAGACGTTTAAAAAAACATGCCATCTCAAAATTATACTGCTATATTTTTGGCACAACGAAAAGTATATAAAATGATAATTTATTTACAAAGCAAAAACACTTTAAAACGTAAAATAATACTATACAATTTTAAAATCATGCCGATTTACGTTTAAAACATGCTTTTTTACAATTTTGGATGCGGGTGAGAGTGGTAAAAATATTCTAACTGGTCATACTACTAAGCAATTCGTACTTAAGTATAGATAAAATTGATTACATATTTTAAAAAGTTTGAAAGATTGCCAGTGAATATGGCAATGGCAAAGATTCATTTGATGAATATGAAAAGAAATGTTGCTAACTTTTGAAATGCAAGAGAAGATGGCAATATTGACTCGAATTCTATGTTGAATGGGTAGCTGTTATTTTATCCAGTTTATGATCAAGAAACTTGTTCTGGCGGCTCGTTCACGACCTTTCCGCTCTGAGCGGGAGCTAAGCGCGAAGCGGCGAGCGGTAAGATCAAAAGTATGAAAATATTTGAAGCACGCCACGAGACACCGCTCATGGCGACGTTGCCGCCTCAGTTGCAGCCCCGCTCGCCGCGCCACTCGGCACTAAGACCAAGTCGTGACCAGGCCGTTAAAAACTTAAAGTTTATGCAATGCACAAATCTAAGGCCCTATATCATATTATTCTGTATATAGGCCCACGAATCAGGCGCGAACGGCGCAGGATCGAGCGGTGGGGAGGCAGCGTCACATGAGCAACGGGGTCGCTTAACACGTCCTAATAAAGGCCCGTTCACGACCTTGCCGCTGTAGCGGGAGCTAACCGCGGTGCGGCGAGCGGTAAGATCAAAGTATGAAAATGATTGAAGCATGCCAGGTGAAGCCGCTCATAGCGAAAACGCGCGCGCTTACAGAAATCGTGACCACGCTGCTCATTAAAAATATCGCTAAATCACACTCCTATCTTAGACCCCGCTGTCGGATGGGAATTACTGACTAGTCATAATGAAAATCAAGGTACTAGGCCCGAACTTAGGGTAGAACTCTCGATCCCACATCCAAAAAAACAACTAAACATTAGAATCGGCCGGGTCTTCGGTCTTATCGCTCAAAATCGACTTCCTTATATTCAAAGTCGACAGCTGACTGACGGGTACTTCGGTATTTGAATAGCTGTTGGAACCTCTGACGGGACCCCAGCGACTGAAATGAGTTTCTAAATCATCGTTCGAATCTATGGTATAGGTGCTATCACTTTTGTCGCTTCTCATCGTGTTATACGAAGTTTCTAGTGATGGCAAGTCAATCATGACAGCCTCCATAGCTCGGTCTTGCTTCAAACTCTGCTGAGAGATACTACGTTTCATGGTCTGACTAGTTTCTGTCTTCAACAAATGTTCTGACATTGATTGTCTGTTCAACTTCTTTTCTTTAGGACGTTCTATAATTTCTTCTGTGATCTGTTTATCGTCACCGTAAGCCATTATCGGTTCTCTACGCCAGTCGTCGCTGTTATTGAAGACTGAGAAGCCTGATATTTTGTCTGAGACAAGTTTTAAGTTGGAAGTAGAAGCATAGCGATGTCCTTTCGACAGTTTTCCGCGTTTTGTGGTGTTGTTAGTACTGCCGGCAGCTGATTTCGTTGTTCTACTAGGGCTTATGCTTTTCCTTCTGTCCATATTAGGAGTGTTTGCAGCTGATATGAAGTTTAGACTGGTTCTGGATCGTGATAAGGACCCAATGAAGGACGTCCGTTGGTGGTACGCGCTTAGGACGTGCTGCAGTACATTTTTGGGCCATGGAGCGTTTAGATACAGCCCTCGATCAGGGATCGGTATCCCGAATTTTTTCTCATGGTCGTCCAGCTGTTTCTCGAAGGACTTAATGATGGTCTGTTCGGAATTAGGATGTCATTTAGTTTCTGGATACGAGCTTAGCGACCTAGGACGACACTGGACGAGTACAACGTGTAGTTTTTTTTTTTTCAAGAGTTCTGAGACGTATTTTGTTTTTGACTGTATCTTTTGTGTTATGGCCACATTGAAGCGAATTTCGCAAGGGAAACGAGACGCTAGGGTATACCTTTTGCGGTTTGCCTGAACCGTTATACCTGTCAGGTGATCTTGTATGAAAACCTGCACAGGTGTGCAACATACAAGCTCCGATTTACCTGTACAGGTATAACTGTACAGGCAAACCTCTCAGGTATGGGTTAGCGTGTATGGCAGACATAAGGAAGTCGTTCAACGACTGTTCGCTCCAGTTTAAATACCCTCATACGAGTCTGGTACACAGTCAGTGCGACCAAATTGCATCTCGCAACTTGCGGGATCAACTTTATCAATGTTTGAAGGAATCGTACGTAGGTTTGACAGTTTTGAAGGCAATACGTTTCAGAACTCGCTTGAACCTTTCCCTAAATGGAACCTCCTCCGTAACCCGCCACCAGACATTAGAACCAAGCTATGATAGAACATGCTTACTTATATGGCAAAAAGGAATGATTTACTACCAACACTTTTATATTGTTAAAAAAATAATGGCCGAATGATATCGATAGCTATAGTCGATTACATTAGGTCTGTGTCTGTCTATCTGTGCCTGTCTGTCAGTCAGTGTTTGTCTATGACTGTCAGCATCCGTCTGTTAGTGTCTATCCGTCAGTATCGGGCTGTCATTATACTTCTGTCAGTATACGTCTGTCAGTATCCATCTGTCAGTATACGTCTGTCAGTATCCGTCTGTCAGTATTCGTCTGTCAGTATCCGTCTGTCAGTATCGTGTGTCTATGCCTGACAGTCTGTCTGCTTGTTTGTCGGTCACAGTTTAAATTATTAAATGAAACCCTTCATTGAAAGATAGTCTTGGTAATAAATAAATTCCTTTTCCATATATAACCCATAAATACATGCGTTCAGTTCACCCAATCATAATAAAAGCTACTTACAACACATGCTTTTGAAATATACAAGTAACTGTGACGCCGACTGCTTTGAAATGACACGAAATTGACTATTTTTTGCACTAGTTATGAAAAGTGGTTTGAAATCGCCACAATTTATTACAATTAGCGTATTATGCTACGCTCTAAGCGACCCCCGTGCGTCACGCGTCAACCCACGTTTATTTATTTTTAAGTGTATTGAAAAACATTGTTTGATACACGTGGAGATTTGTCATTGCAGCACTCGGTTCCATAACACCAAGTAAACCACCTCGGTCGCAATGACAAAATTTCTCCACTCGTATCAAAATGTTACATTTCGAAGCAGAATATTATTAAAAGCTGAATGCTGTTTTAAGTATTCGAATTATCTATTTCAAGTCAGTCAGTTCCACAGGAAAATTTCATGCATACATCACGCTAGAATTTAAATAGGGAAAAAAACACATAAAAACAATAACACATCTGTAATTTTATTCCTGCTAAAGAGATCACATTTTTGGTGGTCTTATTACCGTATCAATAAGGGTCATAACACATTGAATAACATAATATGGGAGAGACACGAACAAAGTATATTGGACAGAGAATGTAGGTAAATAATGACTACAACAAATTATGACTATGTTATTAAAATATGACATACCCCGCTCTTGGGCGGAGCGGGAGATAGTGTCAGACTTTTACTGACTAAAAACCCACTCCTGTTCCTTCGTCATGATGATGATGATTATTTGGTTACCTACATTCTCTGTCCATACTAATTTACCAATCAACTCTGGACGATTACACTTTAGGCCTAAATACTATGTCCATGGAAATTGAAAGAATACTTCATCTTATCATTTAAACCAATCTCCCAGAGGCTGCAGCTCTTTACGCGATTCATTTGACGACTTAAACTGAACTGATAAAAGGATAGAACTTTATAGTGTATACTATACCCCGCTTTCTCGCTCGCACGCTTGCCATTTTAACACGTTATGGTAAGGCCCCAGGGGTTTTTTTTAGGTAGGGATTCATTAGTATACTTCTCCTGTTCTAGGGAGGAGCGCGAGGGCGTGTCAGCCTTTTAAAGACCCAGACCCACTCTTATGTTCGTTCTTTGCCTTACGTTTCAGAACCCCGAGTTTCTCGTTCTGAAGCATTGACAAGGCTTATTCTTCAAACAGGTAAGTTTCAATCAGTACAAGACAGTACCTTTTTCTCTACTCAGAATGGGAGAAACATATTGATGATTCATCCAAAAAACAAAGCTCTATATGAAATATTATTTCATTTTCCATTCTCGATCCCTAGACTGTGGTATGACCATCCTAAATCAAATGGTGCGTCCAGATCTGGCAAACGCGCCGCCCGCGAGCTGTTCGCTCACCGCTGGCGAACTGCCCGCGGCGCAGGGGCCGAGCACGAACAAGCCGTCCGCAAGCGGCTCGCGGACGACTCGCGAGCCAAAACAAAGTCATTCACTCACCAGCTTCCTGTCCCCAAGTGTGGCGCGCCACTCCTTCAGCTCCTGGGAGTACCTCTCCTCGACGGCCTTCATCTTGTTGCTCTCGTGGTTCATCAGGGCCTTGCGCTTCTCGTTCTGGTACTGTTCCAGTTCGCGGAGTAACGCCTGGATTCGTGGAAGGGATTTGTAAGATAAACATACACTTAAATACATAAACAACACCAACACTGTACAATGGCAGTCTTATCACTAAAGGTGGCGGTTTGCGCCGCGACAGAGACAAGCGACCGAGACAGGAGACCGCGACCGAAGACCGCGACCGTCACTTGACTTTAGGCAATGTATGAGCGATAGTTCTCCTGTCTCTGTCTCGCTCGCGAACTGTCGCTCATACATTGCCTAACGTCAAGTAACGGTCGCGGTCTTCGGTCGCGGTCTCCTGTCTCGGTCGCTTGTCTCTGGCGCGGCGCGAACCGCCACCTTAACAGCGGTATCTACCAGACAACCTTAGGATGGATAAGAACTTAAAATAATACAGGGGGTAGTCTGTGGTGTACTAAAGTGGGGGGTGTGGTGGAGTGGGGGTAGTGTGTGGTGGAGTGGGGGTAGTGTGTGGTGTATGTGTGTGTATAAAGTTTGGAAACTAAAAAACAACTTAACCGCCTACTTCGCATATATCTAATAAACACTCTCACGTTTATTCCGTCAAGGTCGCACATCCACGACCAAATACTCCATCTCGTCAGCTCTTCTGTCACCTATGGGGATTGGAGAGCTAAACGAGATGGAGTACCCTGTCGCTAACATACGACCCTGGCGAATAGGACACAAAAATAAACGCGAGAGCGTTTGTGGAATATACCCCGTTAAATTTTGATAATTTTAATCCCGTGGAGGGTCGATCCGGTACATGAAATAATTTCTCTATGAAAACGTCAGCTGAGCGAGTTCAATGACCTGTAGGTAGTAGTCGGCGTTGCGTACAAACTACCTACAGGTCATTGGATTCGCTCAGCTGACGTTCTCTTAAAGAAATTAATTTCGTACATGCGTAAATCAATACGAGTTTTGAAAAAAACGTACTATATTTTTTAATTTTATCGTTACAAATCGATGGTGTTCCATGTACCGAATCGACCCTCCACCGGATTAAAACGATCAAAATTTAACGGTGTATATCCGACGAACTCTCGTAGGTGAATAAAGGGTTTACTAACTTTAGATGTCACTAAACCGAATGAAAGATTAAATAGATTAAGTATCCTTGTATACTAAATGTTATATATCAATGTGGTGTTGAAGATAAATGCAGTTTTATCTCGCAAAACTACTTTAAAAGTCAGAAGAGTACAGATCGCGCGGTGAATTAAGATCGCTCGGTGAAAGTAGTGGGGGCAATCGGCGCATGTGTACAATTGCGCACAGAAATTCTTAGTATGTTTGGATTTTATTTTTAATTTCGTATGTTTGAACCTTAGTAACATAACTTATGAAGATTCAGATGATTCAGAAATTCCGTAACGAAAATAACCTAAACCCCCCACTCATTTGTTTTTTTGAGCGTGGTGACCGATAAGAAAACAAATGGTCGTTACGGAATTTCTGGATTCGGTCTCCACGCTCAAGGCCCGCGATAGAAGCTATGCAATAGCATAAAAAAAATAATTTCGTTACTTTCTTTCTTAACGTAACAATTCACGTCGTAAACCATTTTTCTGGCTAGCCGTTTTAAAACTTTATATATAACCATTTTTTTTACGACTAAGTATTACTAATACGATAACACAAGCTGTACGCAACAGTATCCAATGAGATGCGAGAACGCAACGCGGGAATTGAAGAGCGACTCTATCTACCAATGACGTGTCGCCGACGGCGCACACCCGCCCGCACGTCGCCAAATAGACCTTAGAATTGAACACTGCGCATGCCCCTTCCACTTTTGCCGAGCGATCTTGATTCATCGCGCGACCTGTACAACGTTACGATTTTCTGTCTGGAATTGATGAGATGCAGTGACGTAAGGATGCGCTCATTTATCAACCGTTTTAGTCAAACGTAGTTACCTCTCCGGCCGCCTTGAGCTCCTCCCTCGCTTTGGCATGCTTGGTCGCCAGCCGCTGCTGCTCCGCGCGGTAGCGGCGCTTCTCATTCTCTTGGAACTGCAACGAAAAACAATCATAAATTACAGTCGAACGGCGATGGATCATCGGTACATAGTGGACATCCCATTCATACGCACTGAACGTGCAGGGAACATTCATTGTGCGTACAGCTAAGGAGTGGAATAGACTATTTGACAGTACAAAAAAAAAGACGTGTGGCACTCGGGGACTGCCGCGGTAAAGCTATTGCATAGCATTTTTATCAACTTATACAATTATAATTATTTATTTATTTTATTTTTGCAGTATTTTTTTCCTTTATTTTTTTTCTTTGATATTAATTGAAGTTACACTTTCACACATTGAATTGAATTTTGATTGATTGTTCACTCATTTGTTTTCTTATCGGTCACCACGCTCAAAAAACAAATGAGTGGGGGGTGTCAGGTTATTTTCGTTACGGAATTTCTGGATTCGGTCTCCACGCTCAAGGCCCGCGATAGAAGCTATGCAATAGCTTAATAATATAATACTTTAAAACACTAAAAAACACGCTTTTCACGACAGCAAACCCTTTCATTTGATACCCATATCATGGGGGTGGATTTCAAACAGCCAGTCCGTCATCTTGTGGAGGCCGCCATATTGGATTTGTAATGACGTTTCTTAGCTAGTCATGTATTGTAATCAGAACTCTGAGCGTGTGCAAAATTTTATCCTAATCGAAGACCGGGAAGTGGGTCAAATTAAGATTCCAAGATTTTCTAGTTAGTTACAAGTGAAGCTAATAAAAGCTTGTTAAAAATAAGTTTATATTTATTTCCATCCGCATAGATTATGGATTTTTAAAGCGATGTACCAATGCCTATGTGAAATAAAATATTTTGAATTTTAATTAAGAATTTAAGTAGGTATACCTGTCAGATAAGCTTGTATGGAAACCTGCACAGTTTTGCAATATACACGCTCAGGTTTACCCTTGCGTGTATGGCGGGCATTACAATAAGTTTTCTTCCAACAAACCATTGAGTGACGAGTGAGAGATCACATTCGAGGGTAGGAGGGTTTTTTTTGGTATGTAAATATCATCTAAATGATATCCCCCGCAATTGGGCGGAGCGGGAGATAGTGTCAGACTCTTACTGACTAAAAAACCCACCCCGTTCCCAGCTACCTATCGGGCTAACCCTGGCCCCAGTAGGCTCCGCTGGGCTCCTGCTGTTACTGACAACTCCTTGAGGCGCGCGGGAACAGTGCACGACTTGGGCTCGGTCCGGACAATTATCGGACGGTCGGACAACGCTACACATTAATCGCCGTCCGCAAGCCCGCGCTTGCGGTGGCCGGAAACCGGGATCGGAATCCCGGCGGCGGCGTGAGCGCCATTGTCTGATGCGGTCGGCCTCCTACTTTGCTCACATTACAGCTTCGCACTTGTCGGCTCGCGCCTGCCACTCCTCCTCGCTCCGGACCATGGCCTGTAGGCGCGGCGGGGCGCGAGAGTGAGCCGCCTCCGCTCACCACCACGAGGGCACGGCGATGCTCTACCCAAGCGGGGCACACCTCCACTGTGTGCTCCACCGTGTCCTCCGGGCGTCCTGTTAATGGTAGGAAGGTTAGATGCTCACCTTCTTGAGCCTGTCGCGCTCGTCCTCATGGCTGACGTTGACGGCGCTGATCCGCAGCGACTCGCGGAACATCATCTCGCGCGCCTTCTGCTCCGCGCGGATGCGCTTGGGCAGCGAACGCTTCTCTAAAGCTTGCACCTTCGCGAGTTCCTCCTCTTTGCGCGTGTTTTTCCTGTTGGCAAGAAGATAATACATAATAATTAAAGGTTCTGGAGTAGCGACCACAAGACGTAGAGGTAGCGTTCGATGGCTAGAAGATTTAAATGTAATAAAAAAAAAATAAGGTCGGTGAGTAGATAGGTAGGAGATGTAGGGTAAGTACGGTAGGTAGGGTATGTAAGGTAGGTAAAATAGGCAAGGTAAGTAGGATAAGTAGGGTAGGCAGTATAGATAGGGTAAGTAGGTAGGATAGGCATGGTAGGAGAGGTAGGATTAGTGGGTAGGTAGGTAGGGTAGGGTAAGTAGGGGCAAATAAGGTAGGTAGGGTAAGTAGGATACGTAAGGTAGGATAGATTGGGTGCGGAAGCGAAGCCGTGGGTAAAAGAAAGTAGAAAATAAATGACAATAATAATTCAATATCCGACGGCGAGCTATTTCTCGCTGACCATAAAGAATTTTTCTTTCGCCAAAGCCTGACCTCTTGATCTGCTCCAACTCCTTGTCATGTCGCACCAGCATCTGATGTCTCCTCAGTAAGAACTCGTCTTTGAGCTGTCTCTTCGCCAGTTGGTGACGTTCGTGGATCTGTTTCTCTTCCAACTCCCATAGGGCTGCTTCCCTGGTTCGCATTATCTGTGAACGGAGACTTATGTTAGGTACGAGTATCAGTACTGGTATCCGTATTGGTATCGGTACTAATATAGGTACTGGTTTTGGTACTAATAACGGTACTAGTTTCGGTACTAGTATAGGTACTGGAATCAGTGCTGGTATCGGTTCTGATATCGGTATAGGTACTGGTATCGGTACTTGAGTCTGTACTGGTGTCAGTACTGGTATCAGTACTAGTTTTAGGTGTGAAATCGGTACTGATATCGACACTGCTATTGTGACAGGTATCGGTACTGGTATCGATACTAATATCAGTACAGATACTAGTACTGATATCGGTACTGATATCAGTACTGGTATCAGTACTGGTATCGGTATTGGTACTGATTTCGGTATTGGTTTCGGTACTGGCATCGCTACTGGCATCGGTACAGGTACCAGTACTGATATTTTTTAGTCAAATCTCACCTGATGCCTCTGCTGCAGGTACTGCCTGTCGGCGAGCGCCTGTCGGTCGCGGTGCGCGTCGTGTATGCGGCGCAGCACGGCGTCGCCCGCGTCGGCGAGGTTGGCGACGAAGGCGCGTTCTCTGTCGGCGTGCTCGGCGTCGAGGCGCGCGCGACGGATGCGGTACGCGTCCTTGCGACGGTCTTTAGCGACTAGTTCCACTTCCTGTGAAAAAACAGTTCAGTATTAATGTTAGTGTACCTAGCCTATCTCCAATTATGTCGGAATTGGCATTCAGTCTATCAAATGCAGCTTTTATTTGTCATAGGGTTTCTTTAAAACTATGTTCGCACGAAAATTCTCGCGTGAAACCGATGGATGCGAGACGCTATGCTCAAAACTGACGCGTCCATAGTTTTCGACTGAAATGGTAATGGTGATGATGTTACCTGCTTGAGTAACCGGAGCTCCTGCTTCAGCGTGTCCCGGAAGTGCCTCAAGTCCCGCTCGTGGTCAGCCCGCAGTCGCTTGGCGGCGTGGCGCAGCTCGGCCTCCAGCTGCTGCTCGGCGCGTTCGGCGGCGGCTCGCTGCGCGCGCGCCAGCGCCTCCAGGTCCGACTCGTGCGCTCGCCCGAGCGACACCAGCTCCGCTTCGAACCTGACGATAACAATACTTATTTATCCATTCATATACATACGTGATCAAGTCAGAAAAATGACGACATCCGCAGGAAAATCAAGATTGTAGAGATAGCACGAAGACTCGCCTTAATTTTCTATTGACCGTTTTACGGCCTGGTTACGACTTCAGTCTTAATGGCTCGGGCGCAGCATGCGGGGCAGCATCGGTAAGCGGACGCTATGCACCTTTTTGGGCAAATTAAATGTGTTTCCTTCTTTCTATGAGCGAAGTCTCGCGGCGTGCTTCACAGATTTTCATACATTTGTTCTGACCGCTCGCCACCACGCACTTAGCTCCCGCTCACAACGACAACATCGTGAGCGGACCATTAACGTTTAAACGATCTGGCCATTTTTGGCTGGCCATATCATCTCTTTCCTGCCCTTCCCCCATATTACTTGTGGTCGGTGCAACACGTTTTTTTTCTTCCATTCTGTCCTGTCACCCGTCACACTATCACTAACTCCCTTTTCTTTCATATCACTCCTCACACAATCCATACATCTTTTCTTCGGCGTTCCTCTCCATACACAGAACTCTTTTAGTAACAGTCAAAAGTTGTCAATATCATGAAGTGAAGTGATCTATTCTAAAATCTGATCAGTCATTCTCACCTCTTGTCCTGCTGCTCCCTGAGCTGGCTCTCCTTGGCGTTGAGGTCTTGGAACTGCTTCTGTTCTTGCTTCTGCAGCATCTTGATCTCTCGGAGCTCCTGCTTGCGGAGAGCGTGGTCGTCCCAAGTGCGGCCGCTCTCTTCGTCGCCCCAAATTACCTGGGAACGAAGATTGAGGATCAGTTTGCTAAACTCATTTAGGTGGGAAGGGGTATCATTAAATAGCTCCACTTGCTCTGGGTGGAACGACGCAGTGTCAGACTTTTACTGACTAAAACGTGGGCTTTAGTCTGGCACAGCGCTGATGAATAAATGAATGAGAAATGATGAAATGATGAATAAAGGAAAGATCAATGATGAATAAAGGAATGATCAATGATAAATAAAGGAATGATCAATGATTGAATAAAGGAATGATCAATGATGAATAAAGGAATGATCAATGATGAATAAAGGAATGATCAATGATTGAATAAAGGAATGATCAATGATGAACAAAGGAATGATCAATGATGAATAAAGGAATGATCAATGAATATCAATGAATGATGATTGAAAGATGAATGAATGAATGATGATTTTATGTTGAAAGAATGAGGGAATGATGAATGATTCAAAGAATTTGACTGAAGCTTCATTCATTAAATGAAATAAATTATGATGATTGAATGAATGAACGATGAATGAATAAAAGAACGATGAATGAATAAAATAATAATGATTGAATGAATGAAGGAATGATGAATGAATAAAATAATAATGATTGAATGAATGATGAATGACATCATTCCTTCATTCATTGTTTATTACTTTATTCATTCATCATTCCTACATTTTATCATCATTCATTTAACGAACGAAGGAACAATGATGATGTACAGAACGTACCTTGGAAGTAGTGGTGGTGACTATAACGCCATCGATCTCAAACTTCCGCGTTCGTTTGCGCGTCTTCTTCTTCAGGTTAGCCATGTGGATGTCTTCCTTTGACCTGCACACAAGCCGTTGGTTAAATAATACACTAACTACTTCTAACGGCATCGCCCGCGTGAAATTTGGTTTCTCCTTACAAACTTTGGACCCCCGTTTCACCCCCTTAGGGGTAGAGTTTCGAAAAATCCGTTCTTATCAGATGTCTATACTCTATAAGGAACCTACCGACCAAATTTGTAGGTGTTATAGTTTCTGAGATTAATCAGTGAGTGGTATTTCGCTTTTATATATACACCGTTAAATTTTGATCGTTTTAATCCCATGGAGCAGCCTTTCCCAAAGTGGGCGATAACGGCCCCTTGTGGGCTCTCCAGGCCTAAAGAGGGGTGGTAAGAGACCCAGAAAAAAAAATGGGGGCGTTGTGTAGAGGCTTCGGGGGGCGATTTGTAATTTCATCAACTTATTAAACAGCATCAGATTCATCAAACAATCGATTATTTGTTTTATTTTGAATAAAAGATATTCTGTCTGAATACTATAAAGTTGCGTTTCAATAATCATTCTCATTGGCAGGTGTAGTCCGTAAGAGTTAACTTGAGACCTGAGCGCCGCTGTGTACTACCTACTGTGCTCAGGTCTCAAGTTAACTCTTGCGGATTATAGTAAGTCTCTTTTAGAATGAATGTTTAATCTCCGCTAATATAGCTCACAACAAATTATTAATTTAATTTGAAGTTATAGTGGTTTTTAAGTAGGTGAAAAAATGGGGGCGCTAAAAATTAATTTATTCTCAAAGTGGGCAGTAGACTAAATAAGTTTGGGAACCCCTGCCGTGGAGGATCGATCCGGTACATGAAACACTATCGATTTGTAAAGATAAAATTAAAAAATAAAGTACCTCTTTTTTTAAAACTCGTATTCATTTACGCATGTACGAAATTAATTTCTCTATGAAAACGTCAGCTGAGCGAGTTCAATGACCTGTAGGTAGTAGTCGGCGTTGCGTAAAAACTACCTACGGGTCATTGGACTCGCTCACACACACTCGCTCGGCCACAAAAAAAATGCAGCGTCAAAAAGAAGCTTGAAGTGGCGTTTTTTTGTGGCCCGTGTGCGGGGACGGTTACACTAACACCCTATGGCCCTACGATGCCTGAAAATAAAAGATTTAATTTTTTATTTATTAATTTATTCTATTACCTCTGTATCCTGTTGACGGGTTGTCCGTCTTGCTGCTTTCTTCTAAGTACGACTGGCTCGCCATTGTCTAAGTTTTCTGTCTGGTCTGTGTTAACTCTGTAACAACGGATCACCGGTTTAATATAAAGTTGCTAGATCTAGAAACTGTTTAATTTACGGAAAAAACTAGGATTTTAAATCTTAGTATGGCTATTGTTAGAGCGCCTCCGGCCACTCGGCAATCTTCGGCTGCTGTCGGGAGACAACAGAAGGCGATATCGAATATAGATATTTAGACTGATGAATCGTTATCATAATTATTTATTTTGATCGTTTATATAGCACTAACATTATAAGCCTGAATTTTTATGCCTATCGGCGGGACATGGATTGTACAATTGACATTTATTTTGGAAAAGACCCGTAAATTACCTGTATTCACAAAATAAATAAATTAAATAAAGTGAATTATATACAAATTAATTTGAAAAACATTAGCAACCTCTTAGGTGCTAGTTAAGAGGCCTTTTACAAAAAAACGCGAAATTGCAAGTGTTCGACGTTGAAATTGTATGTTTTACGTTCGTTAAATGAAATAACAATTATTGTCAAAAATAGTTTGTTTTCTCTACTATATTAACTATTTAACCGATTTTAGATAACTTGTTTAATTATTTAGTAATAAGCTTTCTTCCGATGCATGTTTAGGCAAAAACTCACGGAGACATGATTTGGCAGCTCTAATTTGGAGATTCTACTGAATATCTACCACCAAAAATAATATTAATTAGCTGTCAAATATCCTTAACTTCAAGAATTATTAAGTACATTTTGGTTATATGCCTTTTGTGTAAAGAAATAAAAAATCTACATAATTCAATTATCGACTGAAAAGGCTTCGAAACAAGCCCCAATATCTCTAAAGTTCTACATTATTCACGCGTAAAATTTATACCAAAATAATCATCAACATTTGCTTAAAATATAGTATTATTTTTATTTTTTTAATCGCTACCATTATTTTGTAATTAAATAAATAAAAATACTATATATTTCACTGCGCCAGCCATCCGCGACTAGTACCGCGCGAGCGCTTGTCGAGGTCGGACCTATGTCAGTTTATTTCCCGCGCGCCTTCGTTCCGATGCCATCATTGTGTGCACTGATTGTCGCGTAGACGCTACCGCATTGCTGTTGTGTGCGTGTGAACTACGAACGCCGTTTTTGATCTTTGTATTTATTTTCTAACGGTATTCAATATGTGCAAAGTTCACACATTATTAGTATACCAGATAGTCGCTTATTGGAACGAAGTTCCTTATCGCGCGTTGTATATATATATATAAATATATATCAACTTTTTTTTAATGTTTTTGGCTTGGAAACTATTTATTTTTTATTTATTATCAACTTTTTCGATATGGGTGTCGTTTTCATGGTTTTCAAGGGTGTTTAAACCGATAGTATTGTCAAAATGTAAATCCAAGATGGCGGCTGCAAGAAATTATCAACTTTTTCGTCATGGGTGTCGTTTTCGTGGTTTTCGAGGGTGTTGAAACCGATAGTACTGTCAAAATATAAATCCAAGATGGCGGCTGCAAGAAATTATTAAATTTTTCGTCATGGGTGTCGTTTTCATGGTTTTCGAGGGTGTTGAAACCGATAGTACTGTCAAAATATAAATCCAAGATGGCGGCTGCAAAAAATTATTAAATTTTTCGTCATGGGTGTCGTTTTCATGGTTTTCAAGGGTGTTGAAACCGATAGTATTGTCAAAATGTAAATCCAAGATGGCGGCTGCAATAAATTATCAACTTTTTCGATATGGGTGTCGTTTTCATGGTTTTCGAGGGTGTTGAAACTGATAGTACTGTCAAAATATAAATCCAAGATGGCGGCTGCAAAAAATTATTAAATTTTTCGTCATGGTTGTCGTTTTCATGGTTTTCAAGGGTGTTGAAATCGATAGTATTGTCAAAATGTAAATCCAAGATGGCGGCTGCAATAAATTATCAACTTTTTCGATATGGGTGTCGTTTTCATGGTTTTCAAGGGTATTGAAACCGATAGTATTGTCAAAATGTAAATCCAAGATGGCGGCTGCAAGAAATTATCAACTTTTTCGTCATGGGTGTCGTTTTCGTGGTTTTCGAGGGTGTTGAAACCGATTGTACTGTCAAAATGTAAATTCAAGATGGCGGCTGCAATAAATTATCAACTTTTTCGTCATGGGTGTCGTTTTCGTGGTTTTCGAGGGTGTTGAAACCGATTGTACTGTCAAAATGTACATTCAAGATGGCGGCTGCAATAAATTATCAACTTTTTCGATATGAGTGTCTTTTTCATGGTTTCGAAGATGTTGAAATAGTGCTGTCAAAATGTACATAAAATAGGATAGTATTTTTTTGGAACGAAGTTATGCGACTACGATAAAATAAATAAATGAATGGTTTGAATGTTCAAAATGGTATCATTGAAGTGACCTGATGATGATGATGGAGCCAGAAGATAGGCACCGGAACTCCGTAATTAATCAATGTATCCTACCCGTGTTTGGGCTTATTAGAATTGTCATGAGATGCACTTTGGTTATAAGGTACTATTGAACTGATCTGATGATGATGATGGAGCCGAAAGGTAGACACGGGAACTTCATAATAAAACATTGTATCCTAGCAGGGTTTGAGTTAATTGGAATTGCCATGAGAAAAATGTACTCTGGCTGTAAGTATATTGCCACTAAAAAGTGTGAAATAAAAAACTTTTTACAAAAATAAATAACCGACTTCACTAAAAAAAACACTAAAACCATCAAAATCATTTTAATTTCGGAAGTCGGTGTTAAATAAGGAACAAACAATATCGAGAAACACCGACTTCCGAAATTAAAATGATTTTGATGGTTTTAGTGTTTTTTTTTTTTTTGTAAAAAGTTTTTTAATTTAAAAACTTCCAAAAATAATGTTGACATGAATGTCAATTTAGGTGCGGTTTCGGTGGCGATAATAACTGGCATTGGTCTTTCAAATCTAAATGAACTGTCTGCTTCGATGGATTTGCCTACCTTACCTTTCCGGTTATTCAGCAAATGCCATGACACAGTAGCAGAAATGTGGAAGAAAACTGCAGAAATAACAATGATACAAGCGGCTGAAGAAGTAGCTGAAGCTGCAAAACTGCATGGCGATGTTAACAGTGCGGGTATACCTACAATATCGGTGCAAGCTGATGCATGTTGGAGCAACGCTCATACAAGTCGAATTATTCTGCACTTTCCGGTGTTGCATCCATTATAGGTACCAACCAAAACACTTTAATAACGTGTGACTAAGGCTTTTCTTTTTGTTCTATTCTTGTTTTTCACCATCCTGAAAGTCTTATTTCATTCTTTTTAAGCGTCGTTTTTTTGTCGTAGTCGGGTTTTAGTTTTTTTACTTTATTTCTATTTAAACAATTTTGGAGCTTAATCATATTTACGTGAAGACCTTCGAAATGATACCAAACACGACGTATTTATCTTTTTTTTTATAATGGATAGGCTTGCGTTTGACCACAATCTCACCTGATGGTAAGCGATGATGTGGCCGACGATGGAGCACGCTTGCCTAGAAGCAATCTATTCACTCTTGACTTAAAACCCCTAGGTTATAGCTATCAGGAAAAACAGACTCCGGCAAGGAATTCCATTCCTTAGCTGTACGCATAATGAATAATAATAATAATATTCCACAACTATCACACAGCGCCGTCTAGTCCCAAGCTAAGCAGAGCTTGTGTTATGGGTACTAAACAACTGATAAACATACTTATATATTTCTAAAAACATACATATTATAGATAAATGTACTCCCAAAACGCTTTGTACGTATTGGTGGGATGTCCACCATGTATCGGTGGCGCAACGCCGTACGTCTTGTGGTCCGATGATGGAACGGACTTGGCGAAATTAAATTGTGTAAGTCTAGTGCGCACTCCCCGAAGTGTAAACGATAACGAAACGAATCAAATAATTCTACACAAATTTTAATATATTTTATAATGGTATGTGCTAAATTAATATTATTGACTGTAAATTTTATTATGTTTGACTAATGTGACTAATGACAGTGATGAAATTTCATGACATTATTGTACTATTGTGCATGCTTTAAAATATTTGCACGACTGTTAAGTCGAATGTAGTGAGTCTTAAAAAATATTTCAACATGTTAATACCTATGTGTACCTATATTCTAGCAAATAAATAAATTTCATTTCATTTCATTTCACGATCGAACTTGCGCTTGATAGAGGTTGAGCAGCTGTTCCGGCGTGAAATACCGTCTCACCTTTGCTAAGATCCCCAATTTTTTGGCAGCTAGTTGGGCTTTTGCCTCGATGTAGGAGCCGAAATTAAGGGTAGACGATAGCGTTACGCCAAGAAGTTCAATGTGGTCGGTAATTGGCACGGTTACACCCCGAAAAGATGGAGCCGGGTGGAATTGGCTCCGTTTAGCGGAGAAAAGACACGCCTGGGTTTTTGTCACATTAAACTTGACCAGATTGGCATCGCCCCATTCTGAGACTGCCTCTAAGAATGAGTTCAAGCGTTCAACCATAGCCTCTCGAAATGACTGGATCTGTGACCCACTAGCTCGTGCGTTAGACACATATCTCTCAGCAACAGTGCTGTCGTCTGCATGCCCAAAAGTTCCGGGTTTAAGTAGGTCATTTATGTGCAGCAAAAACAGTGAGAGTACCGACCCTTGAGGAACTCCGGCATTAATATCCATTTGACCGGACGAGCATCCATCAATTACCACTCGGATGGATTGATCCCTCAAGAAGTCTGCGATCCAATCACACATACCAGTGGGTAGACCAAAGGAAGGAAGTTTAGTAACAAGGCTTTCGTGCCAGACCCTATCGAAGGCCTTCGAGATATCAAGGGACACGGCCAGCGCTTCCCCATGCTTCTCAATGGCCTCGCTCCAGATGTGAATGGCATACGTTAGAAGGTCCCCAGTAGACCGATTTTGACGAAAGCCGTATTGCTGGTCGCTGAGGATGTCGTTAGCTTCCAGGTATGCCAGAAGCTTCCTGTTAATTACCCGTTCCATACTCTTACAGAGGATGGACGTAACAGAGATGGGTCGGTAGTTTGCCGGGTCAGCTCTACTGCCCTTCTTGGGCACAGGCTGCACGTTGGCTTGCTTCTAAGCCATCGGCACTTTTCCAGTCTCATATGAGAGGCGAAATAGGCGAGTCAAGATCGGAGACAATTCAGGCGCACAAGTTTTTAGAACGACCGCTGGTATCCCGTCGGGGCCACTGGCTTTATTCACGTCAAGGTTACTCAAGACCCTACGAACGTCCTTCTAATGGATACGAATATCCGACATATTCGTCACGCACCCATCAGGAGAAACAGGGGGTTGCGCGTCACTGGAGTCCAGACGCGAAGATACCGCAAAAAGAGAAGCAAATAAGTTTGCTTTCTCCTCAGCGGTGTGAGCCAGTGTCACATCGGGACTCAGCAGTGGCGGAAGTGAGGGACGGCAGAAGTTCGATTCAACCGACTTTGCCAGGGACCAAAACGCTTTACTACCAGCGGGGTATGAAGCAAGTTTGTTCCCTATTCGGTTAATGTGGTCGAACCGAGACTTTTTCAACATCTTTTTGCAGGACTTGGCAGCCCTCTTAAAGGCCTTCTTCTTAAGAGTCACGTCGCCGGCTTTGCGCATATGAGCATCGGCCCAAGCTTGGTATGCCGCATGTTTTTTCGTGTCGGTGCGAGAACACTCGGTGCCATCGAATCCACATCAGGTACCCTCGTTGCCCCCTGGACCAGCTGGGTGAGATTCAATTCCAGCGCTAGCTTCCGCATCTAACGACCAGCATGATCTGTGCACTGGTATGGGAAAAGCCACTCTTGGTGGTGCGCATTAAAGTTCCCCAGTAACACCAATTAGGCGGAAGGGTACCGCTGCTGAGCCGCATCTGCCGCCTCACTCAGATGCTGTGTGAGCCCGGACGTCTCCTGATCTCCACAATGCGACCGGTAAACACAAGCGTAGATTATTTTATCTAGGCCCGTGTCGACCAAAGCCCAAAGCGTTGAGAACCTGGAGTCTTCAAGATTGCGGAGACGCCGATAGCAGATGTCGTCCCGGGCATACATACATACGCCCGCGAGTGGTTTGAAGTTGTGCTCCAAGGTAAACCCTGGGTATGAAAGATACGACACGTCGGACGGACCTCTGATCTGCGTCTCCGTAAGGAATAGTAGAGCTAGTTTTTTCAGTCTCCAGGTGGTGATGGACTGCAACGAGATTTAAGTGCAGACCTCGTATATTTGAGAGGTGCACTTTGTGAGAGAGGGAGTGCAGCCGCTGTTTAACTTTACTCTTTCCATTCCTTTTCATAATTTGAGAGTGAATGGAGAGGAGAAGGAAGTGAAATGGGGAGCCACGCTGCGTTCCTTCAGGCACGCACTGAAAGGACGACCTCATTAGGGGACTATGTTTTTTTTAACACAAAACTTTTTGACCACTAGTGGGCGCCACATTATTTTTTGATATTTTTGCTAAGTACCGGTGAAGCCCTTTCAAATTATATCAAACACGGTGTATTTATCTTAACATTTATCACATTACCTTTTGTCCGCTAGAGGGCGTCACTTTAAATTTGAGCAACATATTGGAAATACACAAGTTAAGCCCTTTCAAATGATACCAAACACGGCGTATTTATCTCCATTTTTATTTTTAACACATTACTTTTTGTCCGCTAGAGGGCGCCATATCGCGTTTTGTGACACGTCACATAGCATATGTTCAGCGAACGATTAAGACGGTTCTAACGATACCTCATATGTCGAGTTCCGATAAGTAGATTAGGAGCTACAAGGAACAAATGAACATACTCACAAACATACATACATACATAGCCTGTCAAAATCATAACCCTCCGTAGTCGGGTAATAATTAAAAAAATATTCTCTTCTTTCTTCTCTTTCTATAATTAATATATTTGTTAATTAAATATATTACATTAATAATATTTAAGTTTCTGTGAAATTGTTAGGTGAACAATAAAGTTTATTCTATTCTATTACATTTGGTTGTTTTATTTATTAGAATACGTTGCAGCAACCATACTACTATAATATTTACAATTACCTAATACAACTATGCTATTGACTGTAGATATTATAATCGATTACTGCATAACAATTAAAAAATTTATGTGAACATATTTCTTAAAAAAATAATAATAAGAAAAATCAATTAATATAAATTCGTTTTATAAAATTGAAATAACACGTCAACAATTTCCACCTACTAACCTTTATCCTAAGAAACCTTAAGTTACGGAAAATCAAGATCGTTTAGTCGCCGTATTAAGTGCGAGCGAGAAGTATGAATGAAAGTATCGGTGGCGCAGTTAGCCGTCCGCTCGAGCGCTCGGTGCGTAAAATACCTAAATTTGCGTAAAGCCGAAACGTAAAAGGGCTCTTAAGAACATCATAAACAACAACTTTTGTTCTATGACTTTTATAATTGTATCATATTTTAGTTCATCAGATTTTCATACAAAAATAAAAATATTTAAATTGAACGTTCTAAATATTATGAAGTCTATGCGAAGCAAGCGATAGTACAATAGCGGAGGGAAGCTGAACATGAACTTGACCTTTTTGGGCGACCCTCACTAGTCGGTCAGACGCATTTATGCGCTTGCGTCGCGTCATACGTGTTCTTGTAGCGAAATACGGCAGTGCGGATCTCTACATGATGGTGTATCAGTATTTTAATGTCGAGTACACGGAAATGGTGCGAATGCTTGCTAGGTGTAATTACAACGTTTCGGAAGCCTGCTTACTATTATTACGAGAACAGTGCGCGGGAGCCGTAAGTAGATTTAGCAAAATACAGAGTTGAAATGTGTTAGACAGAACAAATCTTGAAGGTTTGTTTTTTTTTTTCAGTAAATGCGTTGTTTTGTAAAAAGTCATAGAACAAAAGTTGTTGTTTATGATGTTCCTAACTAGCACCTAAGGGGTTGCTAGTGTTTTACAAATAACCCTGTATATATATATATATTTTTTTTTATTTTGTATGGAAGCCAAATAGTACACCTTATCTTTTTTTTTATACTGGATAGGCTCGGACTTTGGATGGTCCGGTGAGCTACCCATTGCTCGTCGTCCGCAAGCCTACGCCAACGGCGGTCGGGGTCCGTAAGGACGTCCGTTCCTTTACGCGCGACTATTTATTTCACGGGAACAGACTATAGTATATTTTTCTTACCTGGCTCCACCGTTGACGTTGACATTGAGATGCGCGAGGTGCAGGTCTGGCTGCGAGGCGGTGGTGGTGGAACACGCCAGCGAGTCCGCGTCCTGCAGCACGCGGGATGATGACGACGCTACTGAACCGCTATCTGACTGCGATCGACTGCGGAGTGAAGAAATTATTGTAGATGAAATAAAACAACATGTAAATTCAAACTCACTACTAGACTAGACTGTCGACTCATCGTCAACATTTCAGCCAATAGGCCTCCCCCAGGTGTCGCCACAATTAACAGTCCTGTGCGTCTCGCATCCATCGGATTTCGGCAACCCTTCACCAGGTCATCGGTCCACCTTGTAGGAAGCCTGCCAACGCTACGTCATCCGGTACGCGGTCGCCACTCCAGAACCTTTCGGTTGAACTATCGACTACATCGACTTATATTCTACTGATAGACAAGCACGTTCAAGGAAAATTTTTGTCTAAATACTTAAAAGTTAAAAAAAGTTCGCTGCAGCGCTACATTGGCATTATGTCGTCTAACAGAACTATTTAAACATGCAGCGCTAAGATAGCTTTTAGAGGATACTTTTTTTTTTTTTTGCGATCAAAATGTCTTAAGCGCCATGAATTTCGTGGCACTTACGCGATTCGTTCAACATAGTGTAATGTTCAAGGTGTACGGACTACATTACACCTGATTCGATTGAAGTGAGTGTTCGGCACGCGTAATCTAGTGCTTATTAGATAATATATATCGATGATCGACTACCTGTATGCGCCGAGTAATAGATTTTTTGGCCACATTGCCAGAAAAAATGGCTACAACTTTGAACAGCTCATCGTAACTAGCATGGTTGATGGCAAACGACTAAAAGGCCGCAGCCCAAAACGATGGACTTATCAGCCCCCCCCCCCCCCCCCCTAGCCAAGTTACAACCGCCTATTCTCTTATTTCGAACGCTCGAGTTGACCACGCCTCCGATTATTTTGTTCTGACGTCATCTTAACGCTCAGTCACGTGATCAGAACAAAAGAATCGGAGGCGTGGCCAACTTGAGGCGTTCGACACAAGAGATTAGAATTGAAACGGTTGTAACTTAGCTAGAGAGCAGGTACGCTCCAAACTGCACACCTTTTTTTATTATTATTGATAGGCTTGCGTTTGACTACTATCTTACCTAGTGATGCAAGCGACTCAGTCGTTTAAGGCCTTTAAAAAGGACTCGACTACATTTTAAGCGACTCTAGTCTGGAAAGAAGACTACAGTCTCCAGTCTTTATTAATAAGACTTGAAACTCTCAAGTCTTTTAACTAAAGGACTAAAAGGCTTAAACGACTCGAGTCGTTTATAAGACTTAAACGACTCGAGTCGTTTATAAGGCTTAAACGACTTGAGTCGTTTATCAACGGACTCGCGCCTGAGTCGTGCTTCATATTCAATACAGCTCAAACTGTTTAAAATCTGATTGGGTAGGTAATAAACAATGTCTAAATTAAAACAATGAAGTGAGTACAAAATTAAACTTTTATTGAAACCGTTAGGTATTTTACAAGCTTTTATTAACACGCTTTTATTAGCTTCACCTGCATGTTTATTTGTTTGTATGTAATCAATGCCTTTGAGCTCGATTTTGCTCAACTTTGGGTGATCAGATTTTCTTTAAACTTTGCACACCCATCAGACTGATGACAATGCAATAATCCTTTATCCTTTGACCTTGACCTCAAGGGCAATGACCTTTACTTCAAGATCATATGTATAAAATTTTGGAAATCGCCTGGGACACCTAAAGGTTTAGTACCTACTTTGACCTCAAGGTCAATGACCTTGACCCCAAGATCAAATGTATAAAATGTTGGGAAACGCTTGAGACACCCAAAGGCCAGACCTTGACCCCAGGGTCAAATGTATAAAATGTTAGAAAACGGCAGGGACACCATAGGGCATGACCTTGACACGGTGACTATTCACTAAAAATTGAAAAATAAATATAGTTTTAAAAAACTAATACACATATAGTTTTGAAAACGTTTCATAGCCTATCAAACTAAAAAGTGTAGTGTTTATTAGTTTTTTTTTAAACTATATTTTTTTTAGTTTCACCTGTCCCGACGTTTGTCTGTAATCAAATCTTATAATTTAAAGACCCACGTAAATCAGATGACAATGCAAAATTATTATAACATGGAGCTGATCTGATGATGGAACCGGAAGGTGGCTATAGGAGCTTGGTAAATCAAAAATCAAATCAAAAATAAAAATAAAAAATTATTTCACATAGGTCTACATGGGCACATATAAAACGTCAGAAGCTAGTGCACGATTCCAAATTGGTCGTTTCCTATGGAGAAGAACCGGCAAGAAATTCCATGGTTACTCTTTTAAAAAAAGTGGTTGGTATTACAATATTGATAGATATTATGTAAGAACAGTGTAGACTAGTCAAATATTGTACACAAAAGCACAATAAAAATTATCTCAGTAAAAAACAAAGTACAAGGTCGCGCGGTGAATTAAGATCGCTCGGCAAAAGTGGAAGGGTCATGCGCAGTATTCAATTCTAAGGTCTAATTGGCGACGTGCGGGCGGGTGTGCGCCGACGGCGACACGTCATTGGTAGATAGAGTCGCTCTTCAATTCCCGCGTTGCGTTCTCGCGTCTCATTGGATACTGTTGTACTTGGGTACTGTTGCGTACAGCTTGTGTTATCGTATAAGTAATACGTAGTCGTAAAAAAAATGGTTAAAAATAAAGTTTTAAAACGGCAAGCCAGAAAAATGGTTTACGACGTGAATTGTTACGTTAAGAAAGAAACTAACGAAAAATTTTTTTTTAATTTTAATTTTAATCATTTTAATTTTTCTGAATTTACCTACTTACAAGATAAATTACAAGCAAAAACTAGTGTTATTATAAGTTATGTTAATAAGGTTCAAACAAGCGAAATTAAAAAATAAAATCCTAACATACTAAGAATTTTTGTGCGCAATTGTACACATGCGCCGATTGCCCCCACTACTTTCACCGAGCGATCCTAATTCACCGCGCGACCTGTACGTCGTAATAGAAAGTAGTCTAAGAGTTCGTGGAGTAGTGTTCTCACATTCACATTACAAAAAGAGGCTAGGTATATAAAAAAAAACCGGCCAAGTGCGAGTCGGACTCGCCTATAAAGGGTTCCGTAGAGCAGCCTTGCTGCTAGCAAGTAACGTAATATAAAAGTTCTTGTAGTTCGTTAAACTTTGATCGATGTTTTAATAATAGTGTATTTTTTTTAGATTTATGACGTATTAAAAAAAAAAAACTACTTATTAGATCTCGTTGAAACCAATTTTCGTTGGTAGTTTACAAGGTAATGTACACCATATATTTTTTTTAGTTTTATCATTCTCTTATTTTAGAAGTTACGAGGGGGGGGACACACATTTTACCACTTTGGAAGTGTCTCTCGCGTAAACTATTCAATTTAGAAAAAAATGATGCTACAAACCTAAATATCATTTTTGAAGACCTATCCATAGATACCTCACACGTATGGGTTTGATGAAAAAAAAATTTTTGAATTTCAGTACCAAACCAGTTGTTTAATTATTATTAAAACTACTTATTTATTATTATTAATCTAGATGAAGATCATTCTATCATTTCTATCCCATGTTGATATGAACATATTTTTTTTTCAGTTTTTATTTAATGTTACCTATTTTTTAAACAGACGAGTTTTTTTTTTTTAATTTGTATTTGTTTTATACTGCTCTTTTTCATAACTCATACTAAACCTTCGTCTTCATGGCCCGAGTAGCATCCCCAGATCGTAAAAGGAACCACCATATTTGACTGTTGGCACCAGACTATGATATTATTACCGTGACCAGACACTATTATTATTTTTTTATGGTGCTGTTTGGCGTCTATTCTGCTTGCTGGTAACGATGATGAAATTATTCTCACCAGAAGTGGTAGCCTCGTACCTACTATTTTGTTAGTGACAAACATGTTTACAAGTCGTCCCAATTTTTTGGCTGGTAAGTGTAACTTGCCGACATTTTTCTTTGAGTCGCGCCGCCAAAGGGATGTCGGCGAGTTAAAAAGGTAGCCGGCTCTTTGTCGGCGTTATGCGGTGCGTTTGACAGTAAGTAAGCACGTGCGTGTTGTCCCCGGCAAGTGAACTCTAGTGAATCAGCTGAGCGGGTGACCTTTTCGAGTTTTATTTACATTGCGCTTTTTAGTGTAATTAGTTAATTAATTAATTAAATTAGTTAACTAAAAGTTTCTTTGGATTAGATTAGTATAACGATTTTGAAAAGTCATAAGTGAAAAAAAAACAGCATATTTTTGTTTAATGATGATTTCGATTTTTAACCCAACTACGGCAAAGCCAAAGGAAGGTTATGATTTTGACAAGCTATGTATGTATGTTTATGTGTGTGTGTTCATCTGTTCTCTCATAGCTCCGAAACTACTTATCGGAACTCGATAAATGGGGTAGGTACCCTTAGAACAAGCTTAATCGTCCGCTGAACATAGGCTACGTGACGTGTCACAAAACTCAATTTATTTATTTATTATTTATTTATTTTCAAGAACTTGTACCTATAACATTACAGGCAATGTCTAAAACGTTGTACAATAGGCAAAAAATACAAAAAATAAACATAATTATATTTTCTTTTTTCATTCAATGTGGCACCCTCTAGCGGGCAAAAAGTCATATGTTAAAAAAAACGCTAAGGTGCCTTTGAAATGATATCAAACACGGTGTATTTACACGGTGTTTGATATCATTTCAAAGGGTTTCACTTGTACTAATCAAAATTCAATGTGGCGCCCTAAGCATTCAAAAAATTCGATGTCAATAATACCAAAATACCTACTTAATTTAGTAATTTTGTTTACTTCAACATCCTGAAAATTTTTCGTAGTCGAGTTTTTTAACAACACAATATTAAACTAAGCAGTAAAAACAGTGAAATATATGAACTTGCGTTTTGTCATAAATTACTCATTATAAATAATACTGTGCACAGAATTTATTCGTATTCTGTAACCACTATATTACAAACACAAATATTTTCTTGAAGATCGCGAAAATAGGAAGCTCCTATATAGTTGCGTTTCTCTAGTTTCATTACAAGACTCCCGACTCGCGAGTCGTTTAAGGCTTGAGTCCTTTAAGTCCTTTAAGGCTTTTAGTTGTATTAACCTTTTTATGTTACGACTTAGCTTTTTAGATCTGAGGTTAAAGGACTGCGACTCAAATTAGTCTTTAGTTTAAGCCTTAAGACTCCAAGACTTGAGGGTTAAAAGACTAATTTAGTCGTGAGTCATTTAAGTCGTCAAAAATAAGTCTAGTCTCGTGTTATAAGACTTAAACGACTGAGTCTCTTGCATCACTAATCTTACCTGATGCGATGATGTGGCCGACGATGGAGCACGCTTGCCTAGAAGTAACCTATTCACTCTTGACTTAAAGACCTCTAAGTTGTAGCTATCAGGAAACACAGACTCCGGCAGGGAATTCCACTCCTTGGCTGTACACACAATAAATGTGTTCCCAAAATGCTTTGTACGTATGGGTGGAGTGTCCATCGTGTACCGGTGGCGCAACGCCGTACGTCTTGTGGTCTGAAGATGGAACGGACTTGGCGGAATTAGATTGTGCAATTCCAGTTCAATACCTAATTGCACGTCGTGAACAAGCCGTACGATACGAAGCTAAGGTGGTTATCCTTACCTCTCAAAGCTATCCGGACTAAGCCGCGTACTGACGGAGCCGAGGGCGATGTGTGTCGCAGCCGAGTCTCGAACGCGCACTTCTTCGTTACCGACAGTCACCACCGAGACATGGGATGTGTCCTGTTGAATAAAAATAAACATGAAAATCGGTCACGAAATGAAAAACTAGCTTCTGCCACTTAAAACACGGTTCCCCTTTCTGTGGGGGGGTTAGAAAGAGACAAAAGTAGCCTATGTCACTCTCAGGGATTTAAAAACACCTTCATAAAGGTTACAGAATTATAAGTGTTACATGTTGAATTGGTAACAGAATCAAATATGTAACACTTATAAACGTGTTTTCAATGTGTTAACCCAAAACACTTACAAAAGTGTAACCCTAACATAATATCTGTAACAGATATAAAAGTGTTAACAGTGTTAATAAGTGTAACAGGTAAACGTAGCGTTGCCAAAGTTACAATTTACAAAGCTACACTAAAACTGATTATTTCAGTTACACATATTAACACTTATTAACACATATAAACAGGTTACAGTTTGATTCGGTTGCACTCCATAACACATATAAAAGGTTACAGTTTCATTCGGTAACATTATTGTATCTGTTACATTTAAAAGTGTTTTTCTGTTAAAACTGTTTTAAAAAACAGTGTTAAAACACTTTATTACGGTTATAGTTTGAGTCCCTGGTCACTCTCCATCCCTTCAACTATCTCCACTTAAAAAATCACGTCAATTCGTAGCTCCGTTTTGCCGTGAAAGACGGACAAACAGACACGCACACACACTTTTCCATTTAAAATTTTAGTATGGACTAGTATGGAAGTATGGATAATTTAGTAACCTACGTCAGATATATCCAACAAACACTCTTAGTCCAGGATTCCTGGTCCATTTTTGCACTTCATTACTATCAAGCTAATTTTCCGTAAGTAGCTTCATTTTGATGGGACGCCCAACAATTTCCTATGCACAACTCTCGATTGTGGTAGCTAACAGAGGTATCAGGGATTTTTTTCCGATGGGAAAAATCATCCTATGACAACCCCCGCTCTTGGGCGGAGCGGGAGATAGTGTCAGACTCTTACTGACTAAAAAACCCATCCCGTTCCTTCAAGCCTTCATACCGGGGCTCGAGCGCCCTTTCGGATAACCCTGGCCCCAGTAGGCTTCGACCCGGCTGGGTCCCTGCTGTTGCTGACAACTCCTTGAGGCGCGCGGGAACAGCGCGCGCCGTCGACGACTTGGGCTTGGTCCGGACAGTTACCGGACGGCCGGACAGCGAGCTACCCATTGCTTACTGTCCGCAAGCCCGCGCCTACGGTGGCCGGAAATCGGGATCAGTATCCCGGCGCCGGCGGCGGCGGCGATAACGCCGTTGCCTGATGCCTTCGGCCTCCTCCTATGCGAGCATTACTGCTTCGCAGAAGTCGGCGACCGTCTGCCACTCCTCCTCGCAGAGGTATCAGGGATAGCATAAATATGTCGGTTTGATGATCCTCAAAAATGTATTACTAACTGGTTTTGTTTTTTTTTTGTTAAATCTCAAGATAATTATCTAAATTATTCGAAAAAGTATTTGTCCTACAAATTGAATGGTTTAATCAATGAGTGTCCTTCCAACATGTATCGATAACGAAGCCATCATAAATGTTAACCAGCTGATTTTTTTTTACTTAGTTAATATTTATATAATTTAACAGCCATGTTGTCCTACAAATTGCATGATACGTTATCTCAGTCCTACGCTCAGAAATTGTTAAGAGCACAAGACCGACCGAGACGTATAGCGTAAGCAAACCTGTCAGGTATACCCTAGAGCAGCCATACTCAAAGTGTACTCCGCGGAACCCTAGGACTCCGCAGAGCCACTTTTAGGGTTCCGTGTCAATACAAATTATAATGTGGAAGAAAGTATAAAGACCAGTAGCCTGATTCACGTAATGAAAACCGTAACGATATCGTAGCGATTTAGTCGTTTAGACCATTTCCGTATTCACATCCATCAATCGAGTTTGAACGACACCGATTTTAAAGTCGTTTGAAATTCGTCGATTTAAAAAAAAGTCTGTATTACATTATCCTGGTAGAATACATAGTAATGTAACTGGAAATAAGTCGATAGATCGTGATTACCGCTTTTGGATAGGATTTCGATCGAACGACTATAAAACTTCAACGATATTTGGCTTGTTTGATTTTACGTGAATCAGGCTACAGGGGCGTTGTCATGAGTCCATGACGAGTTAAAATGACAAGCGGGCGCGCGGGAAAGAGGGATGGAGCTGTACACTATAAACCCTATATAGCTCCATCTCTTTAATAGTTCAGTTTAGGTCGTCAAATGGATCGTCTTATGAGGTCGTGGTAGGGTCTCGAAAAAGGAGTGTCATACCTTGCATTAGATTTTACTGTAGCTCATTCAAAGTAAACATTGCCCGTAAACCATTTTTTGTTTTAAGGGCTTCTTCAAATATTTTGCCTTCCAATAGGGTTCCGTAGGAAATTATGTTTGAGAACCGCTGCCGAGTGTATGGTGGGCATTAAAAAAAAAAGAGAAGACTGCTTACCAAGTTGAGTCCATTGGTGACACTGTCGTCGAACACTCCGGAGTCTGTGGCGGCGGCCGTCGGGCTTAGTATTAGAACCTCACTGCTGTCGAGGCGGCGACCGCGAGTTTTTTCTGTAAACAAACCATTTTATGAGTTTATGGATTGAAGAAAATACATAGATAGTGGTTATTTATATCCGCTGCTCTCAAAGCGGTGAAGGAAAACATCGTGAGGAAACCGGCATATCCTAGAACAAAAAATCTAAGACGTGTGACATCCACCAACCCGCACTGGGCCCGCGTGGTGGATTACAGCCCATTCCCTCTCCTAGAGAGGAGGCCTGAATCCCAGCATTGGGAACATTAGAAGCCTATTCTTTTAAAACAAAACTAAAAATTATCATTTTTTCACATTACAGACAAATAAAGTAGGCTGTTTTTTTTTATATATAAAAATAGAACAAACAACTTCCCTAAACCTGAATTTCTGAATTAAAACAGTAGTTAAAACGCTAAAAAAAAATAATGATGCATATCCTCGAAACAGAAAGTTTAAAGTAAATTGGACATCTAGCAATTCTCACTACTAGGTCTTCACCAGAATTAGTCAGGAAGCACTCCCTCTCACAGAGAAGCCCACCATTTGGAACATTACAGGCATATTATAAAAAGTTTATTTTTTTATTATTATTACTGATAAGACTCGCGCTTAATCACTATTACACTAGATAGCAAGCGATGATGAGGTCGACGATGGAACACGCTTGGCTACAAGTAACCTATTTACTATCGACTTAAATACACCTAGTAATAGAGGATACGATTAAGAACGACCTTCACCGGTCTTTTTAATGGATGAAACGTATTTTATGATAAATTAAGTATATTAAATAATATAACGCGGGTGGGTTGCCTAAGAAATTCATGGCCAAACATTTTTTTTTTTTTAATGCACCTGTGAGTTTAACGAATAAATTTAATACTAACCGAAAGTATGAAGCCTTTAGAACATAAAAATGTTGGGTTGCCTATTTGTTTCCTGGCATAACTATGGGTTGCCAGGTATAAACAGGTATGTATAAACAATTGTGTTTATTTTGATATACAACAAATTCTATATCAAAATAAACGCTGTTTCTTTACGAATACGATAATATAGGGTTGTTTGCAAAAAATCTGGTATGAATAACGGTTGTGCATTTTTCTAAAAAAAAAAAGTCAATTTTTAATTAGTAATAGTCTGGGCAGGAATTTCTCAGGCAACCCACCCGCGTATAAATATTATTTAATACACTAAATTTATCATAAAATAAGTTTCATCCATAAAACAGACCGGTGAAGGTCGTTCTTAATCGGATCTTAGACTAAAGTTTGATTTTGCGAAATTTTCTGTCAGGTAAATGTACATACAAGGTAAAGTAAGCAGTTCGGTTGTAATTCCGTTATCACCTGATGCCTTGTTATTTTTAAGCTGTTTCAGAGCCATCCTAATCTTTGTACAAGATTCTTACTGCTGACGTCCGGTGTCTCTTCGGTGTAGTGTCGGTTCAACATAGCTCTTGGGTCGTTGGCTAGAATCGCAGCGGATTTAGTGATTGACGTGTATAATTTTCCATAGAATGTCTCATCTCTCCCAGAAACTTTCTTAATCGGATCTTAGACTATAGGATATAGCTATCAGATAATTCCTCTCCTTAGCTGTACGCACAATGAAACTTACCGCTATAGTGCGTGCAGTCTAATGAGTCGAGCGACGAGGGCGCGAAGCAGTCGTCGTCGGATGACGATCCTAGCCCGACGATGACCACCTCGTCGGCTATCGGTGGCGTCGTCGATATCGTCACGGCGTTTGGAGGGAGCTGCCGACAATACAACAAAACATTATTATACTCCATCTGTTTAGGTAATTAACTAAATGTGAACAATTTTAACATGTCTTTTATCCAAAAAAAAAATCAATTTTTTTTTTATCTATAAATGTTTACAATAAGGTATTTACCTAAACCGATGTTAGGTAATTAACTTTTTTTTTCTTTTTTTTGATTGAGATAAACTAGTGCTTGACTGCGATCCCACCTGATGGTAAGTAGCGATGCAATCTTTGATGGTGAGGCGCACATGTTTATTAAGAGCCTATTCACTCTAGCCTTGAAGACACCCAAATTATAATCAACTAAATTTAAATTATCTTCGTATGTCTTTTATACAATTTATTTTAAATAAAAAGACATCAAGATTGTTTACGTTTAGTTAATTATCTAAAATCTAAACAGATGGAGTACAGCTCTAAATTATTCAAGAGATTATACAACACTGTTTTTATTTTATTATACTTTTTTTTATCTTTACATTTAATAATACATTTACTCATTGATAATTGGCAAATACGTCAATGATACTTGGCAGATACATTTCAGCAATGTTACCGGACAGAAAAATACTATCTGACGCTGGTCTCCCAGTGAACCGTTAGTAACGGGTTGCGCGAAACGTTACTCACATTAGCGGCGGTGCTGAGGACAGGCGGATGCGTGGTGGTGACGGTGACGAGGCCGGCCGGCGTCGTCGCGGCTAGACTGTTCGGCTCTACCTACGGATGACAGACAACATTTTATTAATATGAGGAGTAAGTCAGTAGTCAGTAGTCAAAGGAGAGCTACGTATTGCGGACGACGAGCAACGGGTATCTTGCCATCCGGTGTGGATCGACCCCGAGTCGAAGGCAGCGCGCTAACTGATATTTACGTAACGTAACGGCCGCCAAACACATTTTAACTTGCAACTTTTTTTTTCGATGGTTAAAAATCATCCAAATGACATTCCCCGCCCTTGGGCTGAGTGGGAGATAGTGTCAAACTCTTATTAAAACCCACCCCGTTCCTTCTTGCCTTTCCTACCGGGGCCGAGCCTCCCTTATCAACATACAACTTGACTTTGACCAACAAAACGCAAAAAAAAAATTAAAAAAATTATAAATAAATAAATCTTTATTAAGGTGATTGTTCCGCTGACCTGTTCATACATTTATTATTGACTAGCTGTACCCGCGCGGCTTCGCTCCCGCTCTTCCCTACTTCAGCCTACTATACCCTACTCTACCCTACTCTATCCTACTATACCCTACTCTACTCTACTCTACCCTACTCTACCCTACTCTACTCTACCCTACTCTACCCTCCTCTACCTTACTCTACCCTACTCTACCCTACTCTACCCTACTCTACCCTACTCTACCCTACTCTACCCTACTCTACCCTACTCTACCCTACTCTACCCTACTCTACCCTACTCTACCCTACTCTACCCTACTCTACCCTACTCTACCCTACTCTACCCTACTCTACCCTACCCTACTCTACCCTACCCTACTCTACTCTACCCTACTCTACCCTCCTCTACCTTACTCTACCCTACACTACCCTACACTACCCTACTCTACCCTACACTACCCTAATTTTCAATTTTTTCCATAAGAACCTTCTCCTCATAATAACGAACACAACAAAAAAAAAAATTAGCGAAATCGGTCCAGGCGTTGTTGAGTTATGCGCTTACCAACACATTTTGCGATTCATTTTTATATTATAGATGAGATACTCCGTACATAGACACTTTTTTCTCAAAACGAATCATTTTATCACTTTTCTACAATAAAACAGTGGCGCGTTCGACTTTTTGGTAAATAATTTGCATTATATATTGAGAAAAACAGTCATGAAAACCGGGCAAAATTTGACATTGTGTTTACTAGTGTGAGTGCGATTTGACAACCAAATTTCCAAACCATACCGCCATGATTGCGATAGGTTATAATATTTAACGCTAGATGGCGTGCAACCGATAATATAAATTTGAAAAATCATTACTAAATTTATAATAATGGATTTCATTAAAAAAAAAACATTATAATAACGTAAAACTACCTATCCTAGACGAAAACATAAAACATTGTTGTTATCAAAAAATTGTTAGCATTAGTTATGATTATTGTTACTGGCAACGTGTTATATTCATCATACGTAAAACGCGAAGCGCGACGTTGCCGTTCTTCTTACTTTTTAACAACGTGACCCTTTGACCTTAGATGTTACGTCGGAATTTCTTAGAAAACGCGTTGCCAAACTTATTTCAATTTGATCATTCGATTGACATCATTTTGAAACTAGGCTAGCTAATGCAGTGATAGGTTTTACGCGCGGAATTGCTTGTATATTTTAAATTGTATGCATTTTCATTGATTTGAAATAATATTTTTTTCTTGTATGCATTTCATTACAATTCAATATAATAATTGCAAGGTATTGTAGTATAGATTGCTTAGCAATTTTATTTTAAAATAAAAGTAGTCTTTCGGTAGTGTTAGCAAGACGGCCCGTGAGTTTAGCTGGCTATTACAAACTAAAATCTTCTCATAATAGATATAAATCACCGATTGATATTGTTCAGTTATAATAATATCAAGTAAACAAAATTTTATTTACTTAATAATAATATTATTATGTATCATTTGTAAACAAAATTTTTAAGTCGTTATACATATATATATATATTGTATTTCCTGTCGTATTACTTTTTCACATTAGTAATACAAATAGTTTTCGATGGACAATTAATATTAGACGAACAAACAAACATTAGTTTACTGCAATCTCGTTTCATTTGAATGGTTGCGTGCATTCCGTTACCTTTACATCAAAATGTATAATTATGTAATATGATTTATTATTTATGAAATTCTATTTTATATTTAAATTAATCCCTGCAGAATGACCGGCAGGGATTTGTTGACTAGATATTATTTTTTTGATCGTCAATCAATATGATATCAAAATTATTTGGGTAAGTAAAATCTTACAGCTACCTATATTTTTCTAAAAATGCTAATGTAATCTCGACCGTAATTTGGAACGTCGGTTTGTAATATTCTCCCCGTGTTCCGAATTGTATCAAAAGCGAAAGGTTATATCGCGAACCCAACCAACGCGCAACGTCACATATAGTACTCGATAGTTCATAGATTTTGTGACTATTAAATTTGGTCGGGTTCGCGATAAAATCGCTTTTGACGTAATTCGGAACTAAGGGTCTGTATTATCTATGGATATTTGGACTTGCATTCAACTGCAACTGCATTTCGAAGCAATCTCATCTGGTTGTTATTAGATTACATTCAATTTTATTCGAATTCCGAGTTTATAAAAGTAACTATTGTCTTGTATATCATTTGTTTTTGTGTATTTCAGATTCGGTTTACGTCTAGAAGCTATGTGTGTGTGTTGGCTACGAGAAAACTAGCGTATCAAACCGATATTCATGCGTCCGTAAACTATGGTACTTACAACCATACCTACTGTTCACTAAAATTTATATCTGTATCGTATTACAGCCGCGTGAATTTGGAGATCTGAAGAAATAAAGAAAAAGTTAGCGAATGAACAAATTATCCCTGATAATTCTATAGTGTATGTATCAAATAATCATTATTTATTGTGATCGCTGATCATAAAACTCATGTTGTGCCATTACATAATATTTTATTTATTTCTTTCAGTGCCCAGAATACACAACCATTTACAGTTGATTATGGAAACTGTTCCAAATATGTTTATCTGGAATATCTGGGTATCGTATTGTGGACCTTAGACATGTTATTGAGTGGGCCTTCCATATGGAAAGACACCGAAATATCTGTGAATCTTCACAAATTGAATTTGTCAGTGAAAGACGTGATGGATTTCGAAGTGCATCAAGTGCAGTATGTGTGGAAAATCGTGGGAACACTGCACAGAGAGCAAAGACAAAGTAAATACTGCATTTGTGTGGGCTACGGTGGCTTCTGGTATTGATATTCCAACAATGTCACCTAATAAATTTCGGCGTGTTGAAAAAAAATTAGGCAATGTTTGGTTAGAACATTTGACAGAGGAAATTAAGCTGGTGAACAAGAAATAATAATTAAAAAGGTCATGTGTCTTCAGACGGTGTTCCATTTATTACTGTATATGTGGATGGAGGATGGTTGAAGAGATCATACGGGCATAACTTTGATTCATCATCTGGCATGGTAAGATAAATTATTACTAAACACAAATTGTATTTATTGTCAAAACAATGTAGGTAATAGGTACAACCAACAATTATGCAATGTTGAATTTGAGTGGTTGATCTATTGACTGCTGCGCTGCGTATCGCAGGTTCAAACCCCGCAAGGAACAAATTTTTTTGTATGTCTTGTGTATGTGAATTTACATGTTTGTGAACACAAAATTATGGAATCATATTCTATATTTATATTTGTACACTTTCAGATTTTGGCCAACACTAAGCTTCCACTTTGTGGGAGAAATATTTTGAAACCAAAAGTAATGAAACTTACCTTAGTGGCACGGAAAATCATAATGTATAGCAGTGATAATACTGTTATGGCTGCAGATTTGAGAAATGGCCCACTTCAAGTATTTGGAGTACATGGAAACTGCAAGGACTACTACTGCAATGTCAATGGAAGTGAAAAGGAGGAAGAAAACCTCGTAGAGGATCTAAAAAAGGATGCTCCGGTGTGGGCTCTGATTTCTGCCGCCAATGAAAAATTGTATTGAAGGCAGGTCGTTTGTCAAATGAGACAACAAATGTGGCGGAAAACTTTAAGAGCGTAATAAATAAATTCACCTGCAGAAAACGAATTAGTTTAGGTAAAGGGGGATCGTATCAGCGACATGTTCATGTGGCAGGTAAACAGTATAAATATTTAATTTTCTAGTAGATTGGAACCAAAAATAAATGTATCAGAACTGTTTCTTTATATTTATATTGTACATAACATATAATTTCTATATATTTTTTAATATTTTCTAGTAAAATTATATTTTGTATTCAGGGCTATCGCTTGCTACTGGACACAAATGGCATGAGACTGCATGGAAAAAGCAGATCACACAGAGCCCAGGAACACATTTCCAAAAAAATGCGAAATGTATAGATATGAAAGGTACACTAAATTATTACTTTTCTATTTACTTCATGACACACTACAGCGTAAATGAAGGCTCCCAAGCCGCCTGCACACAGAGCTGCATGACGTCGTATCGCGAGACAGGCGGTGGTGCGGGACTCGACCGAGACATGACCACGGCCACTCTGTCAAGAGTGTACGACTAAGAAGATTTACTTCATATTTTCCATTTTTTCTTGTAGGAAATTGTTTTTCAACATCCACATCAAAAGTTACACACTAAATATATAATTTTCTTTTGCAGCAGCTGTGTAGCGGTGGTTTCTAGACAAGAAAATCAACAACATCAGAAAAGAAAGAAGAGGAAGAGTGAAAACAACACATCAAATGATTTTTGTTTTAATTGTACTTTTATAGTAGTTTGTTTAGAATCTACATTATCAATGTTTGCAATCATATTTGGTTACCAGAAACCTGAAATGGTGTGCTCATTGTGATGAACATAATGTTTGTAATGTGATGAATACATTGACCCTTTTTCCAGGTTTCTGAACAACAAAAAAAGATCTCTTGCTTTTTTTATTTCCTTTACAATCAAAACAATACTTTAGCAGATATGTATAACCATTTGTTAGTTATATGTGATTATGGATGCTAAGATACTATCAAATATTTTCCACCTTCCTGGTTGCAATCTCTCATTATTTGTGTTTTAAATTTGTTGTCTTGTTATGATTTATAATTTCTTGCGTTTGTCTTGTATTGGTGTGGAATTGTTGTAAATAAATATACCTTGAATTACTTCAAACTTACATTGGGACTAAATATTTTGAAAAAGATTGTTTTTTAGTAAACAGTTATGTATCAAGCAAGACATAAATTGTCACTATAAGTATCTTGTAATTATTGTTAGTTAGTACATATGCTTTTTTAAATAATGTATAAGGTACATAATATAATAAAACTATCTTATATTGCATTCTTGACATTCATTTGATTCCTAAAATAATAAATCAATTAAATAGTTAACACCAGAAATACCACCTTTTATTATATAATCATAATTCCTTTTATTTCATAATATAATTGTAACGGGTGGCGTTAGAATAAACTTACCCCCCAGACAATTTTAATTTCTACTAGAGTCTAGCCTAGTAACTTTTAAATTCACGCCATCTAGTGGTTAATTTTGCTGAATGCTTTTGATTTTAAAGTAGTCGCTCATGTCTATGTGTGTGTAAACGATACTATAAGCAGACTTGGATAATAACTTTTAGAAATTTGACGAATCCAATGGGTTTTGAGGCTTTAATTTGACAAATTTCGGTGAAGTGGAATGTCCGATTGGTGCACTACTATTTCTGTGACATAATATTGTTCCAATTACGCTCAAAACTAAATAAAACTGAAAATGTTGACTTCAGCGCCATCTAACGGGAAAATGGCCACGAACAACCCGTAGCAATCACCTTAACAGAACCCTTTAACATTGCTTAAATTTTTTTAAGTGTTTAAGTTTATGTGAATAATATTACAACTAATTTAAAGGTCACACAGATTGAGTGAACTCTGACTCCCAAATTTGGAGATCCTGTGCCTTGGGAGTCGGTATTCTGCTGTCACTAAGGCACTAGTAAAACCTTATAATAAATTAAAAGTGTGATATAATACTTGAATTTTGCGGTTTTAATGCAATGTGACTTGTTCCACTCACGCGTTACTTTCTTTTATCGCGTTCTTGCGCATTCCGTAATAGTTTCTTTAATTTCGCAGTTGACTTCGATTTTTATTGGTCGAAAATAGCCAAAGATGGCGGAAGACGCCCGAAGCCAGTCGAAAACTGTCGAAGGATGCCAAGTGGCTAAAAGCAGTAGGGTGGCAGGTTCCCGACGCTGGCGGTAGGTACCCAAAGCTAGCTGAAGATTGACGAAGGATTCGAAAGGTGGCAATAGGTGTCCGAGGGTGGCCAAAGTTAGCAGAAGGTGCCCGAAGCTGACCGAACATTGCCGAAGGTTCCCAAAGCCGAAACCAAAGATTCCTAATGGCAACTTACCACAACGACGCTTTCCTTGACCGCCACGACGACGGGCGAGACGGGCGCCACGGGCGCGGGTGACGTCACGACGACGGTGTGCGCGGGCGCGGGGGCGGGGGGCGGCGGGACGGGCGCGGGGGGCTTCGTCGATTCCTTTGGCGGGTCGGGCTCCTTTGGTTGTGGTGGCTGGAAATACAAAAAATAAACTTGTTAATAGAACAAAACACGCTTTAAAGTATGCGGAATGTCTCGCAGACCCGACTTGACGGCTGTGGAGTCTAGTCCTTTTTTTTTGGTGGGAAAAATCATCCAATGACAACCTCCGCTCTTGGACGGAGCGGGAGATAGTGTCAGACTCTTACGGACTAAAAAGCCCACCCTGTTCCTTCTAGCCTTCATACCGGGACTCGAGTTCCCTTTCGGTTAACCCTGGCCCCAGTAGGCTTCGACCCGGCTGGGCCCCTGCTGTTGCTGACAACTCCTTTGGTGTCTGGTCCTGGGCAACTACCCAATAGTTGATTTCAGTAGTATTTATGTTCTAATCGGGAGGAGAACTCTGATACCTTTACTCTCACACTCCAATAGGACGGCAACTACGCCATTCCTAATGAAAAATCCAACAACACTTTTTGACCGATCCGGGAAACCAAGTACAACACAGATAGGCGCTAGCAAACTACTGGATGCAAGTGCAAAACAACCCCAAAGCCGCCTAGATGGCCCGGTGACTATGTATTTTTGCTGACATAACAAGCTTATAACAATGTGATTTTTCATGTTATGAAATTTTGTACAAATAGATTCTTTACAAAAAAATACTAGACGCATGTTTCAGGTTTCGTCTATACATCTATACATATAAACAAAATTGGAGTGTCTGTCTGTAATATTGAAATAACTGCTTTTTATATGCATACGAATATATATACGGTACATACACCAAAATAACATTTATTAACAATTTTTGTCGTCTGTTTGTCCGGGCTAAACTCTGAAATGGCTGAACCGATTTTGATGGGACTTTTATTGGCAGGTAGCTGATGTAATAAGGAGTAACAAAGGCTCCTTTTATTTTAGAAAAAATCGAACGAAGTCGTGGGCACATCTAGTATACAAGGTGTATGGGACAGCCCTCCACAAACTTTAAGGGCTTGCTCAGTAGACGAAACTGAACAACCTTCCATAAAGTATTTTTTCAGGAAACGAAAAAAAAATCGGCCTCGCCATACAAATTGTCCAATCAAGTTTATCATTTTGTATAGCGAGGCCGATTTTTTTTTTTGTATAGAGAGTAACTCACCGTAACAGGCCTAATTTCCACAGCATTATGCTGCGATCTCCTATCACTCTTCCCTTCTCTTCTCTTCTCATCGAACCGTTCTTCATCGACAGAACTAGACCTAGAATAATTCTTCTCCAATCTATTCACTTCTGCACTAACCCTATTTACTTCTATACCAGTCTTGTCTACTGAATCTCTCTTGCTATCTCTTTCGTGTATAGAATTCGGTCTACTCTTCTCCCTCTTGACTTGTAACTCTTCTGTCGAGCTACTTCTTGAGTAGTTCTTCTCTTTGATATCTTGTTTTGTTCTCTTATCGCTGATTATCGCTTCTGACTTTGGTTTATCGTTGACTTGCGTTTCCTGTTTAGGTTTATCTTCGGATTCGGTTTTTTTGTTTTCTACGGCTTTTTCGGCGTCTCTGCATACCTAATGAATTGAAATTATTTATTAATGTTATTTTTTTTTTCTCAATTGTTGCTAATGTTTTTGTTTAGTGTTTTCACCGAACACCTTATTTAACAATATCGGCGTGACTCGCAGTCGTAATTGAAGGTTTTATAACACATTCAGTGCACTTTCGTCTAGGTACCATGACAGCTGGGTGTATTCATAACATTTAAACATTTCATTGACATTTTTAGCTTAGATTAATATTAATAAACAGTGGTTTACGTAACCATTTCTTTCTCTTAAACACCGACACCTAGCTACGCATTTTGACAGTTATTAACTAGTGTATTCACGTTAGGAACATAGTGACTCATCATAGATAAAATGAATATTAATAAAAAAATGAGAATTCGTTTGCACCACCATCTACCGAATTCAAATATACCTAGGTATATACAAAGTTTCATCCGAATCGGTGTAGCCGTTTAGAAGGAGTTAGGTGACAAATACACGTGCAGAAGAATTATACATATAAAGATTATTATTGGAAAAGACTGTAAAAGTTAAGTAATACTCTAATATCAATCACAAAATAGATAGGTACAGAAGACAATCCACATACAAAGCGCGCTCGAGCAACGCACGCATAGACACCGTTTCCGGACATGATATCTCGGATCAATCGCCCGGTCGTGCTCGTACATTTCCGTGCAACGCGCTGACCCTAGCGCGTTCGCCTAGCGTAGGTATACTATAATACTACTATAATACTATAATATTCCACAACTATCACACAACGCCGTCTAGTCCCAAGCTAAGTAGAGCTTGTGTTATGGGTACTAGACAACTGATAAAAAGTGAATACATACATGAGATTGATTTCTGTACCTACCTGTTTTGTGTATTAATGGTTTAGACCCCAGTATGAAAACACATTTATTTTATAGATGTACTGATGAGTCACTATTTTCTTAGCGCGATTAGACTATAATTCCTGTTAGCTGGGAAAAGCCGCTGGTAACAATTAGTTTAGGACATAAGACAGTAGTGATCTGACCTGGTCCACAATGAGTCTGCCCGCGGTAGCAGCAGGCAGGGGCTCGGGTTCGTCCGCGCTCGGCGGCGGGGGCGATGCGGTGCGCGGCGACGGGGGCGCCGGCGCGGGGGCGACTGTGGGCGGGGGCGGCGCGGGCTGCTTGCGCGCCGGGGCGGCTGCGGGGGCGGGCGTGGCGGGAGTGCTGGCGGGGCTGGAGGGGGGGAGCGGGGCGGGGCCTTTTTCTTTTTTTGGTGCCTGTAATGAAGAGAAAATTATGTTTAGTTATATCGAAACATAGATTCTACATATTGGGGTAGTGATATTGTATACCTATTTTACATTCTTTTAGCATCTCATTTTGAACCCTACAAAAACAAGTATTTGTTGGAGTAAGTTCTGTAAAATATACGTGTGTGACGGAATTACCAAATTCATTAGACGAGCTGACGAGATGGAGTATTTGGTCGTGAATGTGCGACTTTAGCGGAATAAATGCGAGTGTTTGTCGGATATATTCGACGTAGGTGATTAAAACAATATTTCGACCCGTAAAGCTATGGCGACATCTATGGCGCCTCCCTGCATCGCGCAATTAAAATTCTCCGCGCGATTTATTTGAGCATATACAACTACCCGTAATGTTACTATTAAATTTATCAATTTGCTAAGTAATTGGCCTAAATTGAATTTGAGCTTTTTCCTAAGTTGCTTTAGACTTGAAAAACACTGTTTGTCCACTATGATCAGACGGTAGATAATTTATTTTAATCATCTATCGGGCAGCGGAAACCGGATTATTACCAGCGTAGTGTCGCTAGTTCAACTTTAACGGTGTGCATGTAGTCGTATCGGTGGAGAACTTTAATGTATTATTACGTAGAAAAATAGGCGCGTGGCGCGGCTACCCGCGACGACTGCCCGCGCGGGCGCCGGTAAACGCAGCGTCGGCCCTTAGCCATGAGCTCAGCTTATAATATTGTAGAGTAAGTAGATACTCACGGGTGGCTTCCTGTCAGCAGGCGGATGCTCGTCCTCGTGCGGCCGCTTGGCCGCGGCGGCGGATGCGGGCGATGTGGGCGATGCGGGCGCCGCGGGGGCGGTTGCGGCGGGCGGGGGCGAGGGCGGCGCGCGTGGGGCCGCAGCCACGGGGGTGGTGCCCGCTGGGGGCGAGTCCGACACTGCGGAGAGGAAAAACGTCAAATTATTACAATTTTTACAGAAAGAAATTTTCCTTTTCGTGATTAAAAAGTATTTATGATCATACTAGTTTTTGCCAGCGTTTTTGCTCACGCAACACTAGCTTTCTCCATATAAACTTTGGTCCCCGTTTTATACTCTTGATGAATCAGTGAGTGAATCAGGACTTTAACAATCCTCGTTTGGTCATAACATCGATGAAGGATTTCAATGATAATAAAAGGTCTAAGGAAACCGCAGCGTTGGAAGGCCTCCATCAAGGTGAACTGATGACCTGGCCAGGGTCGCGGGAATCCGCTGGATGCGTGGCGCACAGGTCCGGCCGTTGTGGCGACGCTTGGGGGAGACCTATGTCCAACAGTGGACGTCTTTCAGCCGATATGATGATGATGAAAAGGTCTAAAGAAAGTAGGCCAAACGAGGATGGAAATATCATCAAATGTTATCGTTTAAATGATCTGGCCAGTTGTGATTTTGACAGGCCTGTTGGTCTAGTAGTTAGTGACCCTGACTGCTATGCCGGAGGTCGTGGGTTCGATTCCCACCCAGGACAAATGTTTGTGTGATGAGCACGATCATTTGTTCTGTCTGGGTGTAATTTATCTATAATATGTATGTATTTAGAAATATATAAGTATGTTTATCAGATGCTAGTACTCATAACAAAAGCTCTGCTTAGCTTGGGACTAGACGGCGTTGTGTGATGGTGTCAAAAAAAAAAAAGTTGAACTGATCAATTCTAAGATCAGCAGGGTTATCATGACGTTCAAAGTAAGATTGTTTTAATCTTGGTTCAGTGTGGGTAAGAGATGGCGCTAGACAACCTGCATAGCTCTGTCTCTTACCCACACTGAAACAAGATTACAACAATCTCACTATAAACGTCATGGCCTAGGTCCTGTAGCCCGATTCACGTGATGAAAACCGTAACGATATCGCAGTGATTTAGTCGTTTAGACCATTACCGTATTCACATCCATCGATCGAGTTTGAACGACACCGATTTTAAAATCGTTTGATATTAGTCGATTTAAAAAAAAAAACTGTATTACATTATTCTGGTTATTACTTATTAATGTAACTGGAAATAAGTCGATAGATCGTGAATACAGCTTTTGGATAGGACTTCGATCGAACGACTATAAAACTTCAACGATATTTGGCTTGTTTGATTTTACGCGAATCAGGCTACTGATCAATTCTAAGATCAAGTCACGACATAATATACAGAAGATACGTACTCTTGACATCTGGCGTGTCGCCGGAACGGACGGAGGTCGAGTCATCTTCCTCCATTGGTATATGAGAGCTGCGCGGCTCCTGGACAACAAACAAACATAATTAGCACATTATTTATACTGATTTAACCCGTTGTGTGTCTAAACGTGGATCCGCGCGAGACACAATGGCTTTTTAATTGTGTCTCTAATTACGGCACTCGAGAGGCTAAAGCTACAATAACAGAACATAAAAGAAAGAAAGAAAGTGTATATTCCGCCTTAATGGACGCACAAATCATCACAATAACACAAAAACCAGCCCCCCTGGCCAAGTTACAACCGTTTCGCTTGCGTCAAACGCTTCGAGTTGGCCACGCCTCCGATTCTTTGGTTCTGACCGCGTGACTGAGCGTTGAGATGACGTCATTCCCGTACATTTGAAATTTTCTACTAGCGTTAACTATTGCACATTATCAACTTGGCTAGGGGTTACAGTTTCCCTGTCAGGCCATGCGTGTATCGGGCATAACTGTATTGCACCTTGTAACCATAGACAACTGAGTTGACTAGATTATCTGTGGCAATTTGACGCAGGCTTCAACAATAAACAAAAATTAACATAAGAATAATCAAAAATATAAGAAAAAAACATAATTATTCCAATACAATCTAAGAATCTAAGTTGTGCGTCACATCTGAGCAAGAATAGGACGTTGCAACATAACTATAATATACTTATAAACCACTAAGACCTACTGTCTACGGACGCGTAGCTTCATAGACGCGTATACGTCATTAAACGCGTATATAAAGCTACGCGTCCGTAGACTAAGCATTAACTATCGAAAAAATAAATCGGCCTCTCCATACAAACTGTCCAATCAAGTCGGCCTCTCCACACAAAAAGTCCAATCAAGTTTATAATTTTGTGTGTAGAGGCCGATTACTTTTTTTTTGTTTCTGTAAAAAAAAAATCTCTTGTGTAGGATGGTTCAGTTTCGTCTACTGAGCAAGCACTTAATGTTTGCGGAGGGCTGTCCCTTAGGCTCCTCACCCACAACGACTTTTTGTAAAGATGCAGTGGCGAAGTTGTCGCGCGTTCACTTCGATACAGTCGCTGGCTTTTCGCCCTCGCCCACACCACGATTCTCAATCGCGATGCAAACGCGATGCTGACGAGCTCCTGCCGCGATGAAATCGCGACTCAGTAACAACAAGTAGAATATTTTAATCACGCGTCACCCTCCCTCCGTTTTCTACCTTATGTCCGTCATGGTCGCACGTTTGCATCGCTACAGTCGTGATGCTTTAGCGCGTTAGTAGCACGTTGGTTTCGCTTCTGTTTCGCACCGCAAATGCGACAAACGCGCGTTAGTTGTGATGCGCGATAGTATCGTTACAAAAAATCGCTGTGGGCGAGGGGCATTCTGTATATGTATGTAAATATTATTATACCTTCGACGCAGGCGGACGATCTAGCGGCTGGGCATCCGATTCGTTTGCAATGTAAACCATACACACGTCACATTAACGTATTGTTATAGTAACTTTATAATTATATAACAAGTAGAATACATATTTTATATTAAAAAAAAAATCAAATAAAAGAAAATCTAATAAAATTTAGTTTATGAATAACATCCTTAGTTTTCAACACCCGATTTTTAAAAGTCTATTTTTATTTTATTACACGTGAAGAATAAAAATGGCGGTTCGACAGAGTTTTTTTAGATAGGTAATAGAATAGAATAAACTTTATTGTACACCAAAATAGTAACAATTTCCCAGAAACTTTAATCTAAGCAGAGCTTGTGTTATGATTACTAGACAACTGGTAAACATACTTATATATTTCTAAATACATACATATTATAGATAAATTACACCCAGACACAGAACAAATGATCATGCTCATCACACAAACATTTTTCCAGGGTGGGAATCGAACCCACGACCTCCGGCTTAGCAGTCAGGGCCACTAACCACTAGACCAACAGGCCAACTGGTGATCACATTGAAATAGTAGCTTGGATCCTTTTTGAGCTTATAGCGATTATTTATTTATTAAAGTCCGTTTCTCTATACAAACCACAAAATAGATAGGTACAGAAGTCAATCTACATACTGTACGCGCTCTCACAACGCACACATAGACACCGCTCACGGACACGACATCTCGGAGCGCCTCGGCCCGCTCGTCGAACAGTTCCGGCTCAAACGCTCATTAGTGTGCGTCCACCGAGCGTAGGTATAAGTGAAGTACATACATGAGATTGTCTTCTGTACCTATCTATTTTGTGATACAAACTTTGGACCCCCGTTTCATCCAATTAGGAGGTAAATTTCGGAAAATCCGTTCTTAGCGGATGAAAACCTACCTGCCAAATTTTAAGTTTGTAGGTGTTCTAGTTTCTGAGATTTCGTGATTAATCAGTGAGTGGTATATCGATTTTATACATATAGTTAAATTAAGGGGCGTTTATGCAATTTAAATGTAAACGGATATTTCTTCTATAATGTAAATCAATATGTTTTAAAATGGGAGTCGATTGATTAAATACAATGGAAGAAATAAAAATGTTGTGATATCATGAGACAAGGAATGGAAGATGATGAGATGAGATAACAAGAGAAGCCAAAGAAAAGATGGATAGATTGTGTGAGGAGTGATATGAAAGAAAAGGGAGTTAATGATAGCGTGACGAGTGACAGGACAGAATGGAAGAAAAAAAAAACGTGTTGAGCCAACCACAAATAAAACGAGATAAGGGCAGCAAGATAATGAGATGAAGAGGGGTCAAAAATAAAATGGATTGTGTGAGAAGTGATATGAAAGAAAAGGGAGTTAGTGATAGCGTGACGAGTGACAGGACAGAATGGAAGAAAAAAGGTTGCGCCGACCACAAATAAAACGGGACAAGGGCAGGAAGATGATTAATGTAAATTAATAAATTTGTTAAGTATGATAAGTATGTTTTATTGTTGTAAGGAAGTATTTGAATGAAGTAACATTACGTTTGTCGTCCGCAACGGTACAGAAGAAGAAATCATTCCATCGGTTGATTTAAGCAATTCCAAGAGGTAAATCATAAAATAAATAAATAGTTAAATAAATAAAATAATTAAATAAATATTTGGATTCAAAATCTTGGATATTTTTTTATTAAGGATAGGCTCGCGTTTGACCGCCATCTCACCTGATGGAAAGTGATAATATGGCCGACGATGGAGCACGCTTGCCTAGAAGTAACCTATTCACTCTTGACTTAAAGACGCCTATGTTATAGTTATCAGGAAACACAGACTCCGGCAGGGAAATCCAATCTTTAGCTGTACACACATAAAGAATGTATTCCCAAAACGCTTTGTATGTATTGATGGGATCTATTCATCTATTGGCTAGCATCTGTGTTTCATCTGTGCAAATCTGGATGACAAAAATTTTTGAACATTATTGCGTATGACATTACTCTGCTGTTCATTTTCACTTGTTCGAGGTGTCATATTCGCCAGAGTCGTGTGATAGCGACTGGGTACCTACTCCATCTCGTTTAGCTCCTCAATCCCCATAGGTGACAGAAGAGCTGACGAGATGGAGTATTTGGTCGTATCCACGACCCTGGGGGAATAATCGCGAGTGTTTGTGGGATATAACCGACGCAACCATCCAAGATTTTGAATTTAAATATAAGTAATAATCCTACATTTATATCAACATTATATACTAACCAATTCTCTGGTACTGTTCCTTATTTTTCTTGCCTCTCCTCGATTTCGACTATACATTGATGAGAGTCGCATCGAAAAGAGGCAAGCGGGTTAGTAAGCGTGCAATAGAAGCAGACACACGTGTTAGTATTAGTTTTTATAAATAGATAGAATAGAATAGAATAGAATACTTTATTGTACACCAAAAAGTAATACAGCTTATACAAAAACTTAAATTTGTGGGTACAATTATGGCAATTATTTATAGATATTATGTATTTAATCTTTATCTTTACACATGATATCATAAATATAGCATGAATAATGTTCCTACAGCTGGGACTCAGGCCTCCTCTCTAAGATAGGGAATGGGCAGTAATCCAGTAGTGATGTCACATTTTTTTTAAAATTGATATAAACTAGTACTTGACTGCGATCCCGCCTGATGGTAAGCAGTGATGCAATCGTTGATGGTCAGGCGCACTAGTTTATTAAGAGCCTATTCACTCTAGCGTTGAGGACACCCAAATTATACGAACGGGGAAGGTGAAGGAAAACTTCGGAAACCAGTTTCCTCACGACGTTTTCTTCCACCATTTTGAGAGCAGTGGAAATGAAATAGCTAACTAATAAAAGATATGAAAAACAAATTCTAAATCTTTATTTTTATGTATGTTGTGAATTCGTTCTTCATTTAAACGTATCAGAGTTATTTTTATTTGTTTTATTACTGTTTTATTTGACGCTTGCACCTCTGCTCCGTTTTCGGTTCCACGGTTGCGACAAATCAAAATTAAACGGTTCCAAAATAACCACTTGCTTTACATTACATCTTTGGTGGTATGCAGAACAGAGAGTAAAATCCTCCGACCAGACAGGAGTCATGGTTTGGTGGGCAATTGCCCGTTAGATAACTTCGGGCTGTCGTATATAGGGTGACTGGTAATTAGTGACCGATACTTATACACGTGATTGTACTCATGATTACAAACAACTTTCCCAAAGAAACTTTTTTTATACTCATTAGTTTTATCACAATAACAAAACTCAGCTGTTAGCCGCGTAACGCCGTTGTCTCATGTACCTTAGCTACAATAGGGTAGTTGCCAGGGTCAAAATAATTACATTTTATTTAGTCCGTATTTTAGATTATAAAAAAAATATTGGACACGTATTTTTTCTTTTTTCGATTAATCAAAAAATAACACAGATATAGCCCATTAAAGTTACGTGTGACGTCAGCGAAAAAATGCAGCACGGCGTGACGTTACACGTAACTTTAATGAGCTATATCTTTGTCATTTTTGGTTTAATTTCCAAATAAAAAATTCATCATCATCATCATCACCAGCCTTTTTAATGTTCCCACTGTTGGGACTCAAGCCTCCTCTCTAGGAGAGGGAATGGGCCGTAATCCACCACGCGGGCCCAGTGCGTGTTGGTGAATGTCACATGTCTTCGAATTTTTGGTTCTAGGACATGCCGGTTTCCTCACGATGTTTTCCTTCACCGTTTTGAGAGCAGTGGTGATGAAATAAATTACACAAAGTAATGCGCCTGGCTGGGTTCGAACCCGCGACCTACAACTCGTAAGTCGGGGCCGTTACCACTCGGCAAGCACTGCTCTCCGGCAAGCACAATAAAAAATTACGTGTCCCTTATTTTTGAATAATCTAAAAGACGGACTAATTACATTCTTTACGGCAACTAGCCTATAGTGATAGAGCACCAACGCCGCTTGCAAACCCATCGGTGTTCGCTAAACGCTAACACCGATGGGCGCGAACCGATTGGTGACCACGGTGGGCGGGAATTTGCACGAACAGCTGTTTTAATATAATATAATATATAATATAATATAATATAATATAATATATAATATAATATTCCACACAACTATCACACAACGCCGTCTAGTCCCAAGCTAAGCAGAGCTTGTGTTATGGGTACTAGACAACTGATAAACATACATATATATTTCTAAATATATACATATTATAGATAAATTACACCCAGACACAGAACAAATGATCATGCTCATCACACAAACGTTTGTCCTGGGTGGGAATCGAATCCACGACCTCCGGCATAGCAGTCAGGGTCACTAACCACTAGACCAACAGGCCAGTCAGTTTTGTTATTATGATGAAACTAATGAGTGTAAGAAAAAGTTTCTTTGGGAAAGTTGTTTGAAATCATGAGTAGAATCACGTGTATAATTATCGGTCACTAATTACTAGTCACCCTATACACCGCTAAATTTTAATCGTTTTAATCACGTGGAGGGTCGATCCGGTACATGAAACACTATCGATTTGTAAAGATAAAATGAAAAAATAAAGTACCTCTTTTTCAAAACTCGTATTAATTTACGCATGTACGAAATTAATTTCTTAAAAAAAGTCAGCTGAGCGAGTTCAATGACCTGTAGTTAATAGTCAGCGTTGCGTACAAAGTACCTAAAGGTCATTGAACTCGCTCAGCTGACTTTTTTTTTAAGAAATTAATTTCGTACATGCGTAAATTAATACGAGTTTTGAAAAAGAGGTACTTTATTTTTTCATTTTATCTTTACAAATCGATAATGTTTCATGTACCGGATCGACCCTCCTTCTTCTTCTTCCTGCCCTTGTCCCATCTTATTTGGGGTCGGCGCAATACGTTTTTTTCTTCCATTCTACCCTGTCACTCGTCATGCTATCACTAACTTCCTTTTCTTTCATATCATTCTTCACGCAATCCATCCATCTTTTCTTTGGCCTCCCTCTCCCTCTCCACCCATCCACATGTATACTCATAACTCTTTTGGTAACATGCACCGGATGTACCGGAACATGCACCGGATGTACCGGAACATGCACCGGTAACATGCACCGGATGTAACATGTACCGGATCGACCCTCCACGGGATTAAAACGATTAAAGTTTAACGGTGTATATTCAAATTGCGCGGAGAACTTGCACGATGCAGGACTTATTTCTTTGTAGTTCTTATGTGGCGCCATAGATGTCGCTACACATCCTAAATAGAAACATAAATTTTCACCGATATTTTAAGTGTACTGACCTCTGAATCATCGTCCACCACCTCCTCATCAACCACCTCAGCTCTATACTCCAGCAGCAGATCCCTGAGGGGTTTAGCGTCCAGCTTGCCGTTCACGAACTCGTGCTTCATCAGCTCCACCGCTGTCGGCCTCTTCTCCGGGTCCTGGGGGTGATGAGCGGGGTTAGAAACGTTATTTTATTATTATAGATAGACTTGAGCTTGACAACTACCACACGTGACGGTAAGCGACAATGTGATAAATGATTTTTTTTTTATTGATTGATTAAAATATAAACACCGCTAAATTTTAATCGTTTTAATCCCGTGGAGGGTCGATCCAGTACATGAAACACTATCGATGCGCGATGTGCGATCGATGTGATGGAGCGAGTCCAATGACCTGTAGGTAGTAGTCGGCGTTGAGTACAAACTACCTACAGGTCATTGGACTCGTTCAGCCGACGTTTTCTTAAAGAAAAATTATTTCGTACATGCGTAAATTAATACGAGTTTTGAAATTAATGTACTTTATTTTTTTATTTTCATCCTTAGAAATCGATAGAGTTTCATGTACCAGATCGACCCTCCACGGGATTAAAACGATGAAAATTTAACGGTGTATATTAAAATATAATGACTTCTCCCGCTCTAGATCGAAGCGGGAGTGCCCTGTTAGACTTACTGACTAAAACCACAGTACCACATTTTATTAAAAATGTCCAAGAGGCTTCTGCGAGTTGGCTTCGACCTCCCGTACGCTTTCCAAAGTGTGATATATGTTAGGTAGTTATTAATAAGATTAAGCGGTTAGCCGATAAATTAGGATATAGTCGTTATTATCACACACTGTACAGTTGCCATCACGGATCTTGAGCGCTCGGCGTCAGAGTGGGGATCGCTTTGCGCATTTCTTACATTGGCGAGCCAATCGTCTTCGTTGTTAGATACATGCAGCAACGCAGTGAAAACGATTAAGTGACGTCTATGACGCGATGGCGCGGCGAGCCAATCACTGACACCCCCGCCCCGCGTCGCGTTTTGCACCACTAAAGAAACCGAATATTTGACTTCTGCGCAAGTGTTATTAACACTGTTATTTGGATGCCACCGAGGAGCTTTTAAATAAACTTGAGCGTTTGCAAAATATCTGTATTCGTTTTGTTTTCAACCTAAAGTATGATCATGTCTCAGGCTTTCGCAAGGTACTCAAGTGGCTCCCTATTCGGCTTCGCAGGAACACTCAGATATTATGTCTGCTATTTAACATCCTTTTCAACCCTAAAACTCCCTCTTACCTGCGGGAACGTTTCTCCTACTCTCGCCCTTCTGATGCACCTTGCAGGTCGCATCTTAAGAATCTCCATAAATCCCCTCCCCACTCCACCGATTTCTATTCCTATTCCTTCACTTCGCACGCAGTACGGTTGTGGAATTCACTTCCGCCTGACATCAGTGAGTGAAAGAGCACTATCTTTCTATTTCGTCATAATTGCATATACTACTCGTAATACGTATTATTTTATTTTAGGTATTATTTAGTATGTATTGTGTGATATTTATTTTATTATGCGTATGTTTATAATTATAGCAGTATGTATATCTTTAATTATTATTATTATTTTATACTATTTTATTGTTAACTATGTATTTTGTGTGTACTAATTTGCCTTTTACTTTTACACACGGTGTCTACTTCTCTTTTTTCTTCAACTTTCCTGTCGCATGTATGCTGGAAGAGATTTCATTAGAAATAAGCATCACCTTTGTACTATTTTTCTGTTTGCTTCCTCTTTTCTTGTATTTCCATGTGTGTACATAAATAGTTAAATAAATAAATAAGTGTTCAAGATTCGTGATGGCACCTGTACATAGTGCTATCGAAACTTTGTGTAATATTGCTCCTTGCCATTAACGGCCCGTTTACGACTTTGCTGCAGTGAGCGGTAGCTAAGCGTGGCCCGCACCGGTGAGCGGTAAAAACAAAGTATGAAAGCATGCAACTATTTAAAGCATGCCACGAGACGCCACTTATACCGCCGCGCGCTCGTCGCTCGTGAACCCCGTGCCGTATATTTCTCACAAAAGATCAGGACCTGAAAATCCTGCGATGATTCCACACTCCCTATCTATTCATCTATCTATCTATCTATCTATCTATCTATCTATCTATCTATCTATCTATCTATCCCTCACCTTGACAAGAGCTTTGGATATGAAGTCGTTGAATGACTTGCTCCACCTGGAGGGCTGGTCCAGCGTGGGCGGCTCGCTCTTCTGTATCTTGAGCAGCACGCGCATCGGCGTCATCTCGTGGTTGGGCGGTTCCATCTGAGCGAACTCTATCAGAGTTATGCCTAGAGACCAGATGTCCACCTGCAAATCAAAATATTGTAAAGTTTATTGTGGTGAGCAAGCCCCCAATGAGAGTTTCAATTTGCATTTTTTTTTTTAATTGTTGATACGTTCGCGCTTGACCGCTATCTCGCCTGATGGAAAGCGACGATGCGGTCGACAATGGAACATGCTTACCTAGAAGTAACCTATTCACTCTCGACTTAATAGAAGCAACAAGTAATATGTAACCAAGCATTATATGTAACACACAATATGATTTAAAAGAGTGTCCATGGAGTTTCTTACACATTCTTCTCCATAGTTATCTAGGCTTTGGAACGTGCAATTTAGCTTCACTTTTCTTGGACTGACCGACATTTGACTATTCAAAAGTGCCCGCAAATGGTCTATTTGAAATAAATGCTTTGACTTCGACAGATTCCCGGGTTGTAGCCATCAGGAAATACAGACTCCGGTAAGGAGTTCCACTCCTTAGCTGTACGCACAATAAAAGTGTTCCCAAAACGTTTTGTGCGTGTTGTCTACATCTCTTTAAGGCAGTAGAACACTTTTTTTTTACGGTGGGAAAAATCATCTAATGACAACCCCCGCTCTTACTGACTAAAAGAACCACCCTATTCCTTCAAGCCTTCATACCGGGGCTCGAGTTCCCTTTCGGATAACCCTGGCCCCAGTAGGCTTCGACCCGGCTGGGTCCTTACTGTTGCTGACAACTCCTTGAGGCGCGGGGGAACAGTGCGCGCCGTCGACGACTTGGACTTGGTTCGGACAGTTACCGGACGACCGGACAGCGAGCTACCCATTGCTCGAAGTCCGCAAGCCCACGCCTTCGGGATCAGGATCCCAGCGGCTGAGCGTGAGGAAGGCCGTTTCCTCACTCGTGCTGGCGCTTCCTTCGGTGGCATTAACTGCTACGACCGCCAGCCACTCCTCGATCTGAACCATGGCGCGAGAGGTCGACGCTGCTGATCAACAACATCCCAGTGACAAAACTTACCTTAAAATCGTAAGGATGATCTCTAAACGTCTCACATAAGACGACCTCGGGCGCCATCCAGTACGGCGTCCCGATGAACGTGTCGTGTTTCTGTAGCGTCGACTTGTTCTTCGCTGACACGCCGAAATCAGCTGCAATCAAACGTAAAATGTTAGTCCACAGCAGTGATTTAGGGTGTTTTTTATATCGTATGGTTTTGATCACGCATGCGGAATCAACCCGCATGTGTGTACCGGCACCAATCTTGAGCCCTCGACGTCAGAGTGGAGATCGCTTTGCGCATTCCATACATTGGCGAGCCAATCGTCGTCGTTGATAGATACATGCAGCAAACCCAGGGAACGAATCACGAGTGACGTCTATGACACGGCGCGGCGAGCCAATCACTGACACTCCCCGCCCCCGCGTCTCACTTCGCACCACTAAAGAGACCGAATATTTGACTTCTGCGCAACTTGAAGCCAGCGCTCAAGATGCGTGCCGGTATCTGTAACCCTCACAAATGTCTATTACATACAAGTATTTATTGTCATGCGTGGAACACGCACGCCGGACGCGTTATTTGCATTTTGAAAGTTTACGCATGCCAACAACACTAAAATGACACCAATGCTAACGTATGAGACATATTACCGCGTACCGAGCATTGCCGAATAAGCACGAAGCTTTACGAAGTAACCAAAGAGGGCTGTCTGAGGGTGTTGTTTAATATTATTCAAATCGACTGGAATTAAGTCATACAAATATATTTATAATCCATTTTATAAGCTTTAAAATAGTCTCAAACAGTCATTATTCAAGTAATCGTTAATAGATCTTTCAACCAAGAAAATAAAATGTTAGCAGTTATTTTTTTATTACAGTCGAAATCCCTTTTATAGTCTGTCTAAAAAGTCAAACGACTTGGGAATTTTGTATATATATAATCATTAAAAAAATACTTATATTCGATACTTTTTATAAGGTTCTTCTATTAGTAAACAATGCTCAAGATCTCTTAATCAACCTTGATTATTGAACCAGTGCTGACTACATCAGATTTCATTTTGCCCTAATAATTAACCAAGTCGTTTTGACTTTTTAGACAGACTCTACTAAAGATAAAATTCACGATACACATTTGTAAATTTATTTCGATTCATATCTCATATAAACAAAAATCAATGAATTCTAAATCAATTAAAATCGATTACGATATTTGATTGAAAAGGAAAGGATCGATTGTGTTTACATAGGGTCCTAGGTCTGTAGCCTAGACCGCCCCCCCCCCCCCACACACACCTCATGCCACCATTTGGTTCCTAAAAACATTTTTGCGCAAATGTCGGCCGTATTGAACTGACGCAGATATTAGGAAAAGGTCATTAAAATATATTTTACACTCAATTTACCTGACACAAATTATAACTTAAAAAAAAAAATCTGATTGATGATTCCTTATTCATTTTTTTTTTGCAATCATTTCAAACGAACTTTTTGATAAAAAATAAATTAAAAATAATGACTCAAGAGCCCAATGATATATTTAGCAAGCCAAAATAATGAAAAGCGACACAATACAGACAGGTTACATATAAATACATACATACCAGCCCCCGTACAGCTGAGAAGCATAGACAAACTCGACCAATCATACACAGAGATTTGAAGGTGCGTGGACCAATGATGCTTCATGTCTCTATGTATGACTAGCCGCGAGAGTCTTCCGGTCACCAGTCCCAGGGTGAAATGGTTTAGTTCTACATACTTAGTGTACTGTATATTAGGGGAAGTTTGAGAGTGGCGCCAGTGACTGAAAAGTTGAAAGGGAATCGTTGGTCTTGGGAAGAGGTGGGATCAAACGCATGTTAGTAAAAAAGTTATAAATTTATATTCTGTCTAAAAAGTCAAACGAATTTGGAATTTTGTATAATATTGTTACGCCATTAATTTGTAGCGACATCTATGGCGCCACATAAGAACTACGAAGAAAGTACGAAATCCTGCATCGCGCAATCACAGTTCTCCGCGCGATTTGAACATATACGACAGCCCGAAATCATCTATCAGGCAGTCGCCCACCAGACCATAACACCCGTCTGGTCGGAGGAACCTCCCTTTTCAACGGAAGTTTGCGGGACTTTACTCTCTGTTCCGCCTACCTCCAAAAAGCGAACGCCGACATTGGCGCACCCATTGTCTTTCTATTGTGTCCCTAATTCTCACGATTGAAAGGTTAAACTTGAAACACGCCATATCTTCGAGGAAATAATGAGTAGCATCCAATAATTAAAACGCATTACTGTTCAAAAGATCTAGAATGGAGGTACGTACCCAGGCCTAACAAAATCTTGAAACATCTACCATAAGTACCTACCACTATTATTATTCAAATAATAATAGTAGGTAGGCACATAGGTGGATAAGAGAAATGGTACTTCCGCCATTAACAATAGAGTCGAAATACGCGTGAAAGTGAGGGTGGTACATTGTGATAAAAAAATGATTTATGGCCCCACAACGCGACGCTATTGTTCTAGATTGATCTTGAAACGTACCGACGTCTCAAGATCAGTTTACCCTAATATAAACCTAAGTCGTTTGACTTTATAGACAGACTCTACATGTGGATGGATGGAGAGGGATGCCAAAGAAAAGATGGATGGATTGTGTGAGAAATGATATGAACGAAAAAGGAGTTAGTGATAGTGTGACGAGTGACAGGACAGAATGGAAGAAAAAAACGTGTTGCGCCGACCAAAAATAAAACGGGACAAGGGTAGGAAGATAGCCTACTGGGGCCAGGGTTATCCGAAAGGGACCTCGAGCCCCGGTATGAAGGCTAGAAGGAACGGGGTGGGTCTTTTAGTCAGTAAGAGTCTGACACTATCTCCCGCTCCGCCCAAGAGCGGGGGTTGTCATTGGATGATTTTTTCCCACCATAAAAAAGGGGTAGGAAGATGATGGTGATGGTTAGGTGTATACTAACACTCCTTCTTAAAAGAGGTGGGTTAGGCAGAAGCTATATAGCTATTTTTAGTTTATGCAAAACCTGAATACAGTTTTTTCAGAATCAGTAACTGAATGAATTCCAATAGTTTTTACACCGTGTTATATTTTTTCCCGAAAATATTTAAAAAGGTCATTGGACACCACCGACACTAAGAATAACACGGGTCACGGCAGGTCATAGCGGGTATTAGGTGCCAGCAAAACCCCTCAGTTTCCTGGAAGGCCTGGTGACTAAATCAACAAATATACAATTGCCGGAACGGATCTTGAGCGCTCGGCGTCAGAGTGGGGATCGCTTTGCGCATTCCATACATTGGCGAGCCAATCGTCTTCGTTGTTAGATACATGCAGCAACGCAGGGAACGAATCAGGAGTGACGTCTATGACGCGATGGCGCGGCGAGCCAATCACTGACACTCCCCGTCCCCGCGTCTCACTTCGCGCCACTAAAGAGACCGAATATTTGACTTCTGCGCAACTTGAAGCCAGCGCTCAAGATCCGTGCCGGTAATTATACATAGTCACCAGGCTACCCGGGCGACTGAGGGGTTGTTTATATAACAAACTTATAACTTTGTAATTTTTCATAATACTGTTATGATATTTTGTACATTCGTTTCGCATTTCGTCCAATAATTTTGCTAGAGTAGACAATTCTTTTCTTTTTCTCCAGACAGACAGGGGAGCCAACATTTCGGCGAAGGAAAGTCTTACGTGAAACGCAATACATATATATATTAGTAATTAGCACACTATTAATATCAAATGGCACAATGTGAAAATACTGAAAAGTTAATATGGTTAGTAAAAAACATTTTTAGTTAGTAATACAAGCATATCCACATGATGTTTCTATCAATACTGAGAAATGAGCCATCACCATACAATAAACATTATTTTCTGTACTCACCCAATTTGACTCCGCCCGTCATAGTAGCCAGCACGTTACCGGCTTTCAAGTCCCTATAATGAAAAAAAAAATAACGTTAGACAAGAATAAACGCTTGGGGGAGGCCTATGTCTAACAGTGGACTTCTTTCGGCTGATAATATAATAATAATAATATTCCACAACTATCACACAACGCCGTCTAGTCCCAAACTAAGCAGAGCTTGTGTTATGAGTACTAGACAACTGATAAACATACTTATATATTTATAAATACATACATATTATAGATAAATTACACCCAGACACAGAACAAATGATCGTGCTTATCACACAAACATTTGTCCTGGGTGGGAATCGAACCCACGACCTCCGGCATAGCAGTCAGGGTCACTAACCACTAGACCAACAGCCCTGTCAAAAAATGATGATGATGATGATGAAGAATACACAAACCACTTTAATACAAGCAGTGGTGATGGTGGCCCATAATAATAAACTCGATTCACAGAAACATAAGCAATATACGCCAGTCAAAATTGATATCAAACATCGTAAAGGCGCAAGTATCTACGATTTTCTTTAAGAATGGATTTTTTTTTCTTTTTTACTGTCTGTTCAACCGATTTTAACTTCTATTGTTAGATACATGCAGCAACGCAGAGATCGAATCACGAGTGACGTCTATGACACGATGGCGCGGCGAGCCAATCACTGACAGTCCCGGCCCCCGCGTCTCACTTCACACCAATAAGAAACCGAATATTTGACTTCTGCCGAACTTGAAGCCAGCGCTCAAGATCCGTGCCGGTAATTGTACCACTCGTTTAACTCTTGCAATTGACTTTGTTTATGCAACTGTAACATTTTAATAAGCTACATCAATCACTGTGTAAAGGGTGCTATGCTCACTTCTCAATTTTAATTCTGACACTATACGTGAGGACTTGTAATTGGCTTGCTGTTGTCTATGTTTATATTTATGTTTAGTTTATTTATGCTGTAAGTCCTCCAATATGTAACAAATAAACAAATAAATACAGACCTATGTATAACTCTCCTAGAATGTAAGAACTGCAGGCCTCTGCACATCTCTCGACAGACGTACGCTATTTGTATCTCGTTCAAGCCTTTCTCTAGTTCCGCCATCACCGAGTCGAGGGCGCCACCGTCGCAGTATTCCAGGAGCATCTGGAATCATAAAGGAGTGGTTAAGAACAAAAATAATTCAAAATAAGTTCACATTGACTGAGAAATCGGTAAAATACATTTAAATAAATACATATAGCCGAACTTATAACCTCCTCCTTCTTGAAGTCGGTTAAAAAAAAATACTATGACTGGAAATCAAAATTCAGACTCAGCGAGCCAACATGAACATTTATGAGGACATTACATTTATAATGCCTATGATGGCCACTCTGGTAGGTTATCATGAGTCACAGTGCTAGGCCTCTATAATGTACAGTAGAGGGCCATCGTAGGCCATTACGGGCCTTCAAGGCCCACTATGACTCATCATGGGCCAACTTAAGCCATCACGGGCCATATTGAACCTTCATGGGCCAACATGAACCATTATGACACATCTTGAACCATCATGGGCCAACGTAAACCATCATGACCCATCTTTAACCATCATGGGCCAACTTGAATCATGGGCCAACCTCGACTATCATGGGCCAACCTCGACCATCATGTGCCAGCCTCAACCATCATGGCCCATCATGGGCCAGCTTGAACCATCATGGGCCAACTTGAACCATCTACTCACCCATAGCTTGTTGTCAACTCACTCATAGTTTGTTGTCAACTTACCCATAGTTTGTTTTCAATAAAGTAGGCTTCGTGCAGTTCCACCACGTTGGGATGCCGGCACTCGGACAGGATGTCGATCTCGACGGTGAAGTCTGCGAGATCGTCCTCGTTGTCGAGCACGCACACCTTCGCGGCCGCGAGCTGGCCCGTCTGCTTGTGTTGCGCTTTGTACACCTGGAATGTGGGAAAGTAGACTTATCATCTGCCTAGTCATGAACCAATTGGAGTCAGATTCCAGTCTAAACGGATGCAAATATTCTACATGGAGCAGTCTTCATCATCATCATAATAGTCGAAATACGTCCACAGTGGGACATAGGCCTCCCAAAGCCGATCCTTTGAGTATATTGGATTCCTGTGACCCTCATTTTGTAAGAATCCATTCAACAGTGCATCTTCCGGTTCGCGGTTCCCACTCCAGAACTTTTCGGCTCCATCGATTAATCTGTTCTGCGAGCAACGTGCCCTGCCCCTTTGCGATAGCGTCAGAAGACCTCCACAAGGTGAACCGATTAAATAATAAGGGTTGCGGGAATCCGATGGATGCGAGACGCACAGGACCGTTCGTTGTGGCAACACTTGTAGGAGGCCTATGTCCAACAGTGGACGTCTATCGGCTGAAATTATGATAATAATGAAGCCACAAGGCTGAAATTATGATGATAATGAAGCCACAACGACCGGTCCTTTGCATCTCGCGTTCATAGAATTACTGCAAAAGGTTGAGCTGTAAGAAGTGCCCTAACAAAGGATATTCCAAAACCCCTTGAGTGAATGAAAAGGAACTTCTTCAAGCTAAGACAGAACATTAAAGAATAACTGACCTTCCCAAACGCGCCATCGCCGAGCTCGCCAACCATGTCCCAGTTCTCGGAGGGATCGCTGTTGTCCCGGATGTTGTTGAACACCTTCTTTTTCTTCGCATCGTTGCCGCTGCCTAGGTGCAGCACCTGGAACCAAATGTTCAGAATCAGACTGGTGGAAAATCACTCAAGAAACATACAGCAATTTATTATATATCATACAATTGTAATCCTAAAACAAAGCATTCATCTACATTAATAGCGTTAAAATGCCGAACACAGTCAGGCTTTTTGGTTGCGTGTCGAAATCTTTGTCCTCTATATCTTCGTTTTTCCTAAGGTCGGTTCCCCGGGCGTTCCGCAACGCCCGGAGAACACGGTGGACCACACAGTGGAGGTGTGCCTCGCTTGGGGGCGATCGGCGGCGGCGATCTCTCGCGCCGGGCCTTGGTTCAGGCCATGGTCCGGAGCGAGGAGTGGCAGGCGGTCGCTTCTTTCAGCGAAGCAGTAATGCTAGCAAAGGAGGAGGCCGACCGCATCAGGCAATGGCACTCTCAGCGCCCAAGTCACCGCCGGGATTCCGACCCCGATTTCCGGCCACCGTAAGCGTGGGCTTGCGGACGGCGAGCAATGGGTAGCTCGCTGTCCGACCGTCCGGTAACTGTCCGGACCGAGCCCAAGTCGTCGACGGCGCGCACTGGTCCCGCGCACCTCAAGGAGTTGTCAGCAACAGCAGAGGCCCAGCTGGGTCGAAGTCTACTGGGGCCAGGGTTAACTCCGACAGGTAGCTCAGCACCGGTATGAAGGCACGACTAAAAAACCCACCCCGTACCGGGGTGGGTTTTTAGTCGGTAAGAGTCTGACACTATCTTCCGCTCCGCCCAAGGGCGGGGTATGTCATTTGGATGATTTGTATCCACCGAAAAAGAAAAGGTCGGTTCGGGCTATTGGGCTTACCGTCTGCTACCTTCGTCGCTCGTTGGGCTTCACCGCGGGCGATGACGCGCGAGACATGGCCCGCCACACTTCACTGGCGAGAATGACCGACGACACATGCGCGCCTTGTAAATTCTCTCTATACCTAATATTTCTTTGGATATACGTTTGCCAGTTTTACAATCAACTGCTTTTTTTTTTTTTTTTTTATTGAGATAAACTAGTGCTTGACTGCGATCCCACCTGATGGTAAGTAGCGATGCAATCTTTGATAGTGAGGCGCATTAGTTTATTAAAAAGTAGTATTTAAGTCCAAGTCTAGACCCTAAAGCGATTTTTTTTCTTTTTTTTGGTGATTTTATATCTAATACTCATATACGCGCGAAGACTGTCAGATCGACACGAAGGAATAAAGGGGTGGTTGCTTACCTTCTTAAGATTATTAAAGAACGACATTTTGTGATTGTGCGCGTCGCAGGAGCGCGCGCAGGCGCCTCATCCGTCCTTACACATCGTGTCACACCTCCACTTTGGCTCTGTGCATCTCTGTGGGCAAAACAAAAGAGCTTATTAGTTATGGCTCTACCAGAAGAATGGTAGTAAGAGGTTCCTGTAAAAGAATTGCATTATTATGGACTTGTTGGTAACAAGCAACATCAGTCTTCGACAAAGGCAAGTCGATTCCGGCTAATTCTTTCCCGCTCTAGTGAAGGAAGATTCTTAGAGTCGAAAATAGGTTAAGTTACGTGCATAAAGGTAGAAGAAAAACGCATGGTCCAGTCGTTTCAAGTGTGATGACATAGAACTTTAACCCAAGCTCGTTATCTAATAGAAACACAGTGACCCATGTTCCTATGGTTAATAAGCATGAGTCAAAGTAATCAGACGTTACTGCACCCAAAGTTGACATTTCAAACGGCCGTTGATGTCCGTAAACCATTTTCTACTTTGAACCCATATTCAAGAACGATCTGTTCGATTTTGTCAAAAATTGAGCGATTTTTTGCAATCCGCATTCTTCAAGTTTATTGACACATGTTTATAATAGAATCTCATCGGAGATGAGAATGTTGACATGGATGTTTGGTCACACCACAAGAATGGATAAAGTGAGAAATGAGTATATTAGAGCAAAGTTGAAAGGTAATCGGTTGTCTTGGTATGGTCATGTGAAGAGGAGGGATGAAGCGCATATTACTAAAAGAGTTCTGAGTATACATGTAGATGGATGGAGAGGGAGAGGAAGGCCGAAAAAAAGATGGATGGATTGTGTGACAAGTGATATGAAAGAAAAGGGAGTTAGTGATAGTTTGACGGGTGACAGGACAGAATGGAAGAAGAAAACGTGTTGCGCCGACCCCAAGTAATATGGGATAAAGGCAGGAAGAAGAAGAAGAAGTTTATAATAGAATCTAGAGATACCATAAACAATACTCAATACCGGGCGAACGATTTTCGATAAAATTGCAATCCATAAAAAAATCTCATCTCCGTGACTTCCTATGCCAAAAATATGGAATCCAATCCAGCAAGCGTAGTATCCCGTGGAGCGGAAAATCTTTTCTACGGGATCGAATTTTTGTTTACGAATACGCGACTATGAAGATTGACGTCCGTGAACAGCAGGCCTTAGTAATACAATCCCTTTAGGGGTACGGAGCACTAATAAAACTTTTTACAAAAAAAAATAACCGACTTCACTAAAAAAAAACACTAAAATCATCAAAATAATTTTAATTTCGGAAGTCGGTGTTTCTCGATATTGTTTGTTCCTTATTTAAACAAAACCAAAAGAACTATATGATTGCCTATAATATTTGAGGAGTTCCCTCGATTTCGCCAAGATTCCATCATCAGATCCCAACTTGGTGACTTTGGGACCATTTCGGAAGTGTACCCTTCCAACAAAAAAATATTTTTTCAAATCGGTTGGGAAGAGAAGAAGTTATGCGCGAACAAACAAAAAAAATACAAACATCCGGATTGAGAACCTCCTCCTTTTTTAGAAGTCGGTTAAAAATAGGGGTATTTCCGTAAAAACATTGACTTGATCTAAAGTGGTAGGGACATCTATCGTGACTAATATAACTACGAGTTAATTTCAATAATTTCAAACCAGCACATAACACGTACCGTCATTAAACAGTAAACATTACATATTCAGCTCTGTTTGAGGACAAATAGACTTTTTTTTTAAACATTTATTTAGTTTTCCGCGTGTAAAGTGGCTTGTTCATTTGTATAACGTAAAATCTTTATACTTCTTATTTTGCTTATATGCAACTCGACATACATTTTCACTGTTTTTCATACAACTGCTATTACGCAATTATGACGTTAATACACATTTTACATTATATATTTTAGAAACACAGTATCTTGTGGATTTTATCTAGGCTTCTATTGAAATCAATTTATAAATTTATGTAAAACTAATCCAGTAAAGACCTCTGAAAATCTTCTATTTTGCATGAAATTTGACACTTCATAATTAACTCAAAAATTTAAAAAGTCTAAAAAGTATAACAATAGAAGCCTTGCAAATTTTATCAAGATTCTAAATAACGACAATCTTTTTCAAAAACTTTTAAGGGTTTAAAAAAAAACACGTATTTCCTCGAACAAGTTTTGTAAAATATTCGAGTAAATCACGGAATTACCGAATGCTAACAGAGTATTCAGGCGTTCTCTTTTTTTTCGCGTTGCCTTTTCGTCAAACATCGCGTTGGATTGCGTTAGATGAAGTTCCCAGGATAAAAGATCTTGACAGACAGACAGATAGACGGCCGGTCGTGCAACAAAGTGATTGAGTGATCCTATAAGGGTTCCGTTTTTTCCTTTTGAGGTACGGAACCCTAAAAATTGTCTCGTTCTCAAATGTAAACGCCATTTAACAAGTTTACGTATATTTGCGCGTCTTATCAGAGCCAAGGCCGTCGTGTTCCGACATTTATATACTAAACGCTAGTGAAATATATAGTTGTAATGACTGTCAAAGATAGGCAGTTTGACGATGTGGGTTCATTGACGAATCGTGTTTCATTCAAGGGTTTTTTAAGATGAGAAAATCATCCAATGACTTCTCCCCCTCTAGGGCAGAGTGGTAGGGCGTGTCAGTTATTACTTTATAAGATTATTTTATGTATTTTTTTTTCTATGGACCTCCGATGCCTGAAATTAAATGGTTATTATTATTATTATTTCCTTTATTCATTAACCGACTTCTAAAAAAGGAGGAGGTTCTCAATTCAGATGTTTGTTTTTATACACGTTACAATTTATTTTTAATATTCCTTAAAAAACATTTAAAAATATAAAAAACAGTACCCCACCGGTATCGGGAACAGGCTCCCGACCGGCGGTAAGGGCTCCAGAGAAAGGAACCTCCTAACAATACGAGCCGTGTCCAGAAGAACTGCTCTCTGATGATTATTATTATTTACTAACTAAAACCACACCTACTTATATTCCTTCTTTGCCTTGCGTTCCAAGACCTCGCGGTTCCGTTTCAGAATACACACGGCTCCAGTAGGCTTCGGGCCAGCCGTACGATATCACATCATGAATGACATCTCGTCCGTTGAAGATTCATTTAAAGGTGCAAAGCGTTCCATGATTGGATTATTTTTTGGAAGGCTCAGTCGTCTCATTCTGCTTATATTTGTCCTGGTCTTCTTTTACAGGCTCGCTTGTGACCTACCATCTCATCAGATACTAAGCGATGAAGAAATTTAGGCAGGTTCCAGGCTTATTTTATGAGAGGTTTTAGGTATATTTCAACTCTAACTAAGATTTTTGTAACTCATAACATAATTTAAAAGAGTGTCAATAGAGTTTCTTGCACTTTCTTCTCCATAGATATCTACGCTTTATAAGGAGCAATTTGATTTCCCTTTTTTTATTGACTGATATTTTGATATTTCAAAAGTGCCTGTAAATGGTCTATTTGAAATAAACATTTCTGATCATTCGCTGCCGGAGTCTGTGTTTCCTGATAGCTACAACTTAGGGGTCTTTAAGTCAAGAGTGATGAAGTTACTTTTAGTCAAGCGTGCTCCTAAATATTACTAAAAGAGTTCTGAGTATACATGTAGATGGATGGAGAGGGAGAGGAAGGCCGAAAAAAAGATGGATGGATTGTGTGAGAAGTGATATGAAAGAAAAGGGAGTTAGTGATAGTGTGACGGGTGACAGGACAGAATGGAAGAAGAAAACGTGTTGCGCCGACCACAAGTAATATGGGATAAGGGCAGGAAGAAGAAGAAGTGCTCCATCGTCGACCACATCATCGCTTACCATCAGGTGAGATAGTGGTCAAACTGGCGAGCCTATCCATATTAATAATAATAAAAAACAATAACAAAACACCCGTTGGTCAGTTCAAAACGCCTATTTATCAAATTGTTATCGTATAACGGAAGCGTGCGCAGGCGCCGATAAAAAGTTAAATTTATTATAATTATGGTACATACGAGTGTGAGTCATGCGTCAAATGATAACAAGCGTTAGGTGGTTCGTTGTCAGATAGATTTTAAACTATATCGTTTAAAAAACACATTCAGACGATTTGACAATCTCCTCCTTTTTAGAGTCTCGTTTAAAGAGTAAAAGGGGACCCTATTACTAAGACTCCACTGTCCGTCTGTCACCAGGGTCTATCTCATTAACCGTGACAGCTTTTCTCAAATGACGTATTTCTATTGCCGCTATAATAACAAGTACTAAAAACAGAATAATAAAGTAAATATAACTAGCATCTGCCCGCGCGGCTTCGCTCCCGCTCTTCCCTACCCCACCCTACTATACCCTACTCTACCCTACCAAACTTCACATAAACCATAGATCTACTAAATAGTCCGAACAAAGCCTAATTGGTTTGGATAGGTGAGCCCGTTCTTGAGTTATAAAATTACAACGAAAAGTGGCATTGATTTTTATATATTTTAACATGATTTAAAAAGAGTGTCCATGGAGTTTCTTGCACGTTCTTCTCCATATAGATCTACTTTTTGGAAGGCCTGAAGTGAAGTAACTTTTTTTTTGCCAGACCTACTTTTTGACAATTCAAAAGTGCAATTTTATATTGGTCTATTTGAAATAAAGTTTCCGATTTCTGAATCAAGAGAATTTCCAAATCCTCTGCCCATCTAAACAGCCACAATTTCCAATAACCAGGATCGTAGTACCGGCCCCAACAACCTGCTAGGCGGCGGTATGCGCCGTTGCGACAAACTATTAGGTAACCTCGATGTTAGCAAATCTATGTATCGGCATTACACATAGTATTCGCTGTTCACTGCTAGTTTCTAAAACGGTTATGACTTATTTACTGTAGATTTGAGAGGGAAAGTTTGGTAAATATCATACATGGTTAAGGTAAGGTCATCGCAATATTTTTTGTACCATACAATCATCATTTTCCTGTCCAATGTTGCTTGGGGTCGACACAACACGTTTTTTTCTTCCATTTTCTCTTCTTTTCAACCGTCACGACTCCCATTCTTTCATCAATCCAGCTACGGATATCGATCCAGCCATCTTTTCTTTGACATCTATCTGCATATATATAGATACCGGCACGGATCTTGAGCGCTGACTTCAACTTGAAATCGCGCAGACTTGAATGAGAAGTGAAGTATTGAGTCTCTTTAGTGGTGTGAAGTGAAACGCGGGAGCTGGGAGTACATCTTTGTATTTACAGTGATTTGCTCGACGATGTGTACGATGCGCAAATTGATCCTCACTCTTTCGCCGAACGCTCAAGATTCGTGGCGGTATCTACTCTGAACTCTCGCACTTCACCGAGATAGACGTAAGTTTTTTTTTTGTATAATGGATAGGCTCGCGTTTGACCACAATCTCACTTGATGGTAAGCGATGATGTGGCCGACGATGAACAATAGAAAGGCAGAGGTCGCCTTTCACTGATGTGGTGGTTTAGAACCGAGAGACCTCAAGTTAGACCATTTTCCAAAGCCGACAACCGGCTTGTCCGGTGGTAGAAACGTGAAACCCAGTAATAATCCACAGACATGACACAGTCATCTTCACTTTTTAGTGCTTTTAAATTAGGTCTAATTAGATAAGCAATTAGATACATTAAGGCAAGATGTGCCAATTAGGTGAAGACACGTCTCATTTTATGTTCAGCATGGTCTGAATAAGCCTGAAAAAAAGGTAAATGCTTAAGGCATATTTTTTTAGGTATCCAATGACATCTTCCGCAGTCGGTCGGGCCGTGAGGGCGTGTCAGACTTTTACTGACTGAAACCCACTCCTAGTTCTTTCGTTGCCTTTCATACTAGGGCCGGGTTTTCCTTTCAGAAGCGAATCCATAGCCTGAGTCCTCCCCTTTCATTGGTACAATACCCAAAAAAAAAAATCGTCCGATCCATGTCGTAAAGCCAATGGCTCTGTTACTACCCAAATCATTGACGGCAATAGACCAGAAGAATCAATTGCCAAAAAAAAAATGGTCCTAAAGAATCATTGCCAATATGATAAAACGTCGAATCGCCAAACTTAAGTGGCAATGAGCAGGACACATTGCACGCAGAACAAATGGTTGATGAGAACGAAAGGTTATAGAGTGGCGACCACGTAACGGAAGACATAGCGTTGGAAGGCTTCCCACAAGGTGGACCGATGACCTTTTGAAGGTCGCGGGAATCCGATGGATGCGAGACGCACAGGACCGGTCGTAGTGGCGACACTTGCGGGGAGGCCTATGCCCAACAGTGGACGTCTTTCGGTAGAAAAGATAATAAAGATGATGATGATAAAGTGTTCTGAATCAGAACAAAATAATGCCATCAAACTGCCAGATGTGCCGTTTGTGAGACGAGCCTACTAACAACGCGAGCTGACTCTTAATTGAGCAGGGGCGTGGTCCAAGAACATTAGCGGCAGCGGTTTGACAAGTCCGCCTTGCCAAGTTTTAGGATATTTTTTTTAACATGATGATTATATATTTCATGAGGTTACCCCTCATGAAAAGATATAATCTGTCAACTATAAACACTGGTTTTTCTCAAGTCATAAAACCATACGAAGAAAAGTTCTTCTTTCAACAAAACTTTGGAATAGTCATGCTAGATTTTTCTAAAATAAGGACTGCGCGTCGTCTGACCCTAATTTTCTTTATAAAAAATTCAATTAAGGATTGGTTTTACTAGTTGAAACGAGCATGCGAAGCACGGTTTGAAAAAAGATGCCATTTGGTTATCGACACTAATATTATAGAGAGATAAAGTTTGTTTTTAGGGTTCCGTAACCAAATGGCAAAAAACGGAACCCTTATAGATTCGTCATGTCTGTCTGTCTGTCTGTCTCTCTGTCTGTCCGTCCGTATGTCACAGCCACTTTTTTCCGAAACTATAAGAGCTATACTGTTGAAACTTTGTAAGTAGATGTATTCTGTGAACCGCATTAAGATATTTACACAAAAATAGAAAAAAAGCAATAAATTTTGGGGGTCCCCACTTAGAACTGAAACTCAAATTTTTTTTTTTTTCATCGAACCTGTACTTGTGGGGTATCTATGGATAGGTCTTCGAAAATGATATTGAGGTTTCTAATATCACTTTTTTCTAAACTGAATAGTTTGCGCGAGAGACACTTCCAAAGTGGTAAAATGTCAGTCCCCCCCCCCTCTCACTTCTAAAATAAGAGAATGATAAAACTAAAAAAAATATATGATGTATATTACTATACAAACTACCAACGAAAATTGTTTTGAACGAAATCTAGTGAGTAGTTTTTTTTTTTAATACGTCATAAATCTAAAAAAATACACTATTATTACAACATCGATCAAAGTTACAACGAACTACAAGAATTTTATACTTGCTGCTACGGAACCCTTCATGGGCGAGTCCGACTCGCCCTTGGCTGGTTTTTTTTTGTTTGTAGGAAGTAATCTCTAGAAGTACTAGTCGATTGCTAAAACTTTTTCACCGAATAAAAGCTGCTTAATTCTTGAGTGAGATAGGCTATATTTTATGTGCGTGGGCGAAGCTACAGGCAAAAGCTAGTGAAAAATATTCTTAACAAAATAGCGGCCATTTTCAACCATCAGTAGTCAATGTTCACACCGCCAAATAAAAAAACTGTCCAACTTTTCTCTGCCCTCTACCATCTTCTACCTTGGACCACGCCACAACCCGACCGCATGACATCACCATATCATCCGTCGCTACGTCACCAGTATTTATGCTCGCCCCGTAATTACGATAGCGTTAAGATACTCGGATGTGGAGTCGGATGACGAATTCTGTTCTATCAGGTTACAATCATCAGTTTGGAAGGTGATGCTATAATAAAATACTTGGTACAAGAATGATTAATATGGTATTTGACTAAGCCATAAAAACGTGCTATTTATGAGCAAACAAAAAACGGGCAAGTCCCTATGAATTTTGATTCCCTTGAGAGTGTCGAAACACGTTTTTTGGGACATGAACGGCCGTAACTTTTTATTACGATAACTAAGAAGTTTGATTTTCACAGCTTCAAGGGACCGCAGACCTGTGTACATAGTTTTAATTTCAACTCGATACTTCCACGTGTTCTCGAAATAAACGTCTTGACAGACAGACAGACAACAAAGTGACCCTATAAGGGTTCCGTTTATTCCTTTTGAGGTTCGGAACCCTAAAAAAGAAATGTTTTCTGAATGAATATAGGAGATAAACTATGTTCTAGCCAGCTCACTCCAGGCCGGACGCATGTGAAAAAGCGGGATTATTCCAGATTGCCCCAACAATCCGACCCACTGCTGGGGCAAAATGGAATGCCTTAAATTTCGCAGTGAATCAAGGTCGGACTTAGATAACATTTTTATTTGTTGTTGTATAAGTAAAGTAAAATGTACGTTTTTCGGCTCGAATGCAATAGATTAGCATTTAATTAACCTCAAAAATAATAATACATATGTATGTACCACATCTTATGTTACTAACCATAGTTACATAAATTACTTAAATACTTTTACAAATGTGTATTAATATATTTTAGACGTATTTATGTAGGTTTATGTTGCACACTGGATCCAAACCTCGAATGTGATCTCTCTCTGTCACTCAAAGGTTTGCTGGGAGAAAACACATTCTTGAGTCGCCTTTGTACTTAAATTATCTAATCAATGTATTAAAGTTAAGTAGTACAAATAAATATGAGTAAAACTACTAACACAAACTCAAGAGTCCCGATCCAAGAAGGGCATAATCCACTGCAAATTTTAAGGCCATCCCATTTTACCCCACCAGAGGGGAGATTTCGTGGGGCAAAGTGGAATAATTAGAAAAGCGAAGAGACCTTCGCCCAGCAGCTGGACATAATGGGCTCATCAGATTAATAAATAAATGACGAGCGTTTTCCCTATTAACGTATTACAAATGGTATTCAAATCGTCACAGAAGTCTCGTCACACTTATTACAAAGTTACTATAAATCTGCATCATAACTAATTTCCATGAACCAGTCTTATTTCATGCTTCATTATCGCCATGACCTAATGTTTGTTCCGTTCGTGACGTCATTAAAATTCTATTGTCCTACAAGTTATATTTATTTATGAGTTCACAAGCTTCTGTTAACGAGTTTGCCCGCATGAAAGTCGGTTTCTCAAAACTTTGCTTCACTTTGAACCCTCCGTTCCATACCCTTACTTCTGCGAAACAGTAATGCTCGCAAAGGAGGAGGCCGAACGCATCAGGCAACGGCGTTATCGCCGCCGCCGGGATTCTGATCCCGATTTCCGGCCACCGTAGGCGCGGGCTTGCGGACAGTGAGCAATGGGTAGCTCGCTGTCCGGCCGTTCGGTAACTGTCCGGACCAAGCTTAAGTCGTCGACGGCGCACTGTTCCCGCGCGCCTCAAGGAGTTGTCAGCAACAGCAGGGACCCAGCCGGGTCGAAGCCTACTGGGGCCAGGGTTATCCGAAAGGGCGCTCGAGCCATGTGCTAGTGTACATGTAGGTATGTGAACACACCTCCAGACCGGTTTTTTTTTTAAATTACATCATGCAGTTTAATAAAAACTTCTTGTCCTCCACGATCACTGCATTTCTGAGGTTATGGGGTAAAATGGTAAAGGGGAAAGCAACTAACATAAAAACTGGCCAAGTGCGAGTCGGAGTCGTGCACGAAGTTCCGTTCCGTCCGTTGCAAAAAACGGCTAAAAAATTACAGGGAATTCCCTTAAATATTTATTTTATTTTGTTTTTAGTATTTGTTGTTATACCGGTAACAGAAATACATAATTTGTGAAAATTTCAACCGTCTAGCTATCGCGGTTCTTGAGATACAGTCTAGAGACGTATAGAAGGACAGCAGAGTGATAGCAATCCTTCTTCTTCTTCTTCATATTACTTGGGGTCGGCGCAACACGTTTTCTTCTTCCATTCTGTCCTGTCACCCGTCAAACTATCACTAACTCCCTTTTCTTTCATATCATTACTCACACAATCCATCCATCTTTTTTTAGGCAGCAGAGTGATAGCGATATAGTCCCGTATTTACCCTTTGTTTACGGAACCCGGAAGTAGCAGTGGTGGCCGAGTGGTAACGGCCCCGACTTACGAGTTGTAGGTTGCGGGTTCAAACCCAGCCAGGTGCATTACTTTGTGTAATTTATTTCATCACCACTGCTCTCAAAATGGTGAAGGAAAACATCGTGAGGAAACTGGTATGTCCTAGAACCAAAAATACGAAGACATGTGACATTCACCAACCCGCACTGGGCCCGCGTGGTGGATTACGGCCCATTCCCGCTTCTAGAGTGGAGGCCTGAAACCCAACAGTGGGAACATTAAAAGCTGGTTATGCTTATGTACGGAACCCTAAAAATAAGACAGTTTAACTCAAAAAAAATCTTTCAAGAACCCAAGAACCCAGTCATCCACAGACCTATTGTCGCCCAATCAATTCCTATCACTTATAACACAGCGTAAACCGGTCTCGTAACAACATACCAGCAAATTATCATATTTGGTGGATTGAATACAACTTAGAAACCAGGGTTACCGTTGTGCGACCGGATTGATGTGCATGCGGGTCAGTAAGGCGTGGTCCGTATCACCTTCATGAAATTCTGAGCTAGGAAAGAAAGATAAAGAAAGAAAAAAAAAAATTTGTGTCGCTCGCGTATAAGACAAACAATTTTTTTTTTTAATTGATAAAATCTATTGCTTTACTGCGATCCCACCTGGGGCCCAAGTCTGCTATTTTTATAAATTCGTCATTCCAACACGATCCCATTGTCATTTTGCTAAAAGTTCCTAATCTGCTAATTCATAATGATCGATCATTGATCGGTCAATGGTCTCGTAATAGAGTTGCAGTAAAATGACAGTATCGAGCTTATTAAAAGCAATGACTGCACAATGAAATGACTGCAAATGCAAAGGAACTGTCAAAATTTTTGCAGATTACCGCATACGTCAGACATTCATTCGTAAATATGTACGAGATTACCATTCTATCCCACTTCTTTCAATGGAGTGTCAGTGGTTGATCATTGAAAAACCATAATGACGCCATTATATTACGAGTAGTAGATTACCCATAGATATCCGTGAGATTACCAAACTTACTCAAAATCAATAATTATGAAATCAATGATAGACCATTCTGACACTATTGTAATAGCAGACTTGGGGCCCTGATGGTAAGCAGTGATTCAATCGTTGTTGGTGACTTGCGCACTGAGGGTTCCGTATGTAGGTATAACTTTTTGATTTTTCATAATCACAAAGTACCATAACGGGCTTATACTCGTTATGGTACTTGGTTGGCGACATAAATACGTGGTCACCGGGCCACACGGGCGACTGAGGAATTGTTTTGCTCCCGCACCCAGATGTGCGCTGGCGCCTAATGCCCGCTATGACCTATTTTGTACTTAGTTTCGGTGGAGTCCAACTTGTGACTTTTTTAATATTTTTGGGAAAAAATATAACAGTATAAAAATTATTAGAATCGATTCAGTTACTGATTCTGGACAACTATATTCAATATACCTAATAATAAAAATAAGTCGGGTTTTCCTTCCTGACACTATAACTCCAGAACGCATAAACCGATTTTCACGGTTTTGCATTCGTTGGAAAGGTCTCGGGCTCCGTGAGGTTTATTAGAGTAGGGTAGAGTAGGGTAGAGTAGGGTAGAGTAGAGTAGAGTAGGGTAGGGTAGAGTAGAGTAGGGTAGAGTAGGGTAGGGTAGAGTAGGGTAGGGTAGGGTAGGGTAGGGTAGGGTAGGGTAGAGTAGGGTAGGGTAGAGTAGGGTAGGGTATAGTAGGGTATAGTAGGCTGAAGTAGGGAAGAGCGGGAGCGAAGCCGCGCGGGCAAAAGCTAGTACCTAATAAAAATAACTTTGTATATAAAAAGAGAACAAACGACTTGGAACGTACAATTTTGCACAAGATTTCCTTTAATAACGTAAACGAGCACTAAGAGAGGGTTTCGCAAAATTCGCCACCTAACGGAATGAAAGGGGGGTCCAATGTTTGTATGGAGAAGCCTTCCTACCACAACACAAGCCACCTTCACGCGGGAGAAGCCGATGGCAGAAGCTAGCCAACCAATATAATACAAACACATCTCCAGCTCACACCAACAAACAGAGCTAATTAAATTCACCAATAAATATTCATTGAACAATTAGTAGACTACCAGAGCCTGCCAATTGGAACCAGCATCATGTTTAAACAAATTAGCGGCAGTGTTATGTGGTCCCGTTAGCGCTATTACCATGGTGTTATGGGAAGAGTGCTGGCTTAGGCCTAGTGACCACGGATGCGTAGCTTCATAAGCCGCGTCCAGACATCGCGAGGAACCCTATAAAAGAAAGGAATGAACAAGATCCCTTGGCGATTTCACTGTAACCTGTTTAGCCAGAATTCAAGCTGGGAAAAAGTGGCGCAAGTCTCCATAACTACACAAGTCCATTATGCTGAAATCTTCAAGTTTTCTTTACCTAGACATGAATCATTACAGACCAACTAAAATAGCTCTAGTCGCCTAGCGACTAATATCTAAGGGTGATGGGGCTACCCCGTTACTGCAGTGTCTCGGGTATGTTTGCGGGGTAGCTCACTGTCCGGCCGTCCGGTAACTGTCCGGACCAAGCCCAAGTCGTCGACGGCGCGCACTATTCCAGCGCGCCTCAAGGAGTTGTCAGCAACAGCAGGGACCCAGCCGGGTCGAAGCCTACTGGGGCCAGGGTTATCCGAAAGGGCGCTCGAGCCCCGGTATGAAGGCTAGAAGGAACGGGGTGGGTCTTTTAGTCAGTAAGAGTCTGACACTATCTCCCGCTCCGCCCAAGGGCGGGGGATGTCAATGCATGATTTTTTCCCACCATAAAAAAAAAGGGTATGTTTGCGGAGGCACGCACTGACTGCTTTCACGCAACTATGCGCAAGCGCACAACATCCCTAGTGAACAGAGTGCGGGCTAGCTCCAACACAGTACTGGCGATGATTGCAACTAGACTGGATTGTCCTTTCATCCGGCATTGTTCGGCCAGACATGTTCCGGTACCAATGCCGAGAAAGTATTAATTTTAATTTTTTAATTTAAGTTAATTTGAATTGGTTTTATTTTGACTTTGATTGTAATTTTAATTTATTTAATTTGTATTTTATATAATTGATTATTATAATTTAATGTATTTGATTAGGTTTCAATTGTATGTTTTGATATTTAATGTTATGATTTTGTGAAAATGGGTACTTTGACCTGCATAAAGATTATTATTAAGAAATTAATTTCGTACATGCGTAAATTAATCCGAGATTTGAAAAAAATACTTTATTTTTTAATTTTATCTTTACGAATCGATAGTATTTCATGTACCGGATCGACCCTCCACGGGATTAAAACGATCAAAATTTAGCGGTGTATACTGAAATGTTCCATTTTTCCTCTACCTAAATTCTTATCAAGAATCAATACAGGTCTATGAGAATAGCGCCAGTTACCTAGCAACCAATATTGAAGCAACGCCCTTAAGACGAAATCTGAGACTGTCTCAAGGTCTTCAGCTGTTGTTAGGTAGGTACATAGGAAGGTAAGAAAAGGCGAAGAATGCGATTTTAATATGTTTATGAAAAGATGGATGGATTGTGTGAGGAGTGATATGAAAGAAAAGGGAGTTAGTGATAGTGCGATGGGTGATAGGACAGAATGGATGAAGAAATCGTGTTGCACCGACCACAAGTTTTATGGTTTAATGGTTTAAGAGTAATCTAGCTGGGGCTGCTTCTGTTTGAATCGACAGTTTTATTTCCCCTTCAGAATATTTAGGCGCAGTCGGTTTAGCAATAGCGGGAAAAGATTGGATAGAAGCCGCAAATAGGGAAGACTGGAATAAGCTGGAGGAGGCCTATACCCAAGAAGGGGTTCCTATCCACTAGAAAAATTAAGAAAAAAAAAAACATGTAAAAAAAAAAATACTTTATACATATAAAATGTAAACATATTTTTTATATGTAGTTAGCAAGGATATGAAATAAAAGGCTTTATTATTATTATTATAGGTGCCCCTTTAATTGCGGTATTATTAGTGTTTTTAAAGTCCTCCAAAGTGCAGACGTAGGAACATTTTGAGCACTCTAGTAAGTGAGCCATCGTCTAGTCAGGAGCACTGCACTCGCAATTGTGATCAGTTCAAATAACATGACATAATCAGCGTTAGGCCCACGTCCGATAATCGGACGTCCTACAAAAAGTTGGTCAGAAATATAAAGAACAAAGTTACAAATATACAAAATCGGATTATCTGTCCTACAAAAAGTCTGACGAGGACGGACAGCCTTATAATGTTCTCACTGCTGGGACTCAGGCCTCCTCTCTAGAAGGAATGGGCCATAATCCACCACGCGAGCCCAATGCGGATTGGTGGATGTCATATATCTCCGAATTTTTGGTTCTAAGGCATGTCGATTTCCTCACGATGTTTTCCTTAACCGTTTGTTTCGAGAGCAGTGGTGATCAAAAAACTTACTCAAATTAATGTGCCTGTCTGGGTTTGAACCCGCGACTTACTACTCAAAGAACTATCGTCTCCATTGATCATCTGATCTGCGAGCTATGTGCCCTGCTAGTATGCAGATTCCCACAGCTACCAGTAAGATTTCACTGACATTATCAACTGAAACCTACCAACAGAATTCCCAAACACGAATCAATACAGGCCTATTAAAATAGCTTCAGTTGCCTAGCAACAGATATCATAGCAACGCCCTAAGATGAAATCTTTGACCGTCTCGACTTGCTAACCTGGTACAATATAATAATTCGGTATTCGTTATAAGAATCAATACTGAGCCTTTTATTTTCGACCGTATGTAAATCTTGCCACGCTTTTTGCTCAATTAGGGGTAAGCAGTAACTGACTGACTCAAAACGGTGAAGGTAAACATCGTGAGGAAACCGGCATGTCCTAGAAACAAAAATTCGAAGACATGTGACATTCACCAACACGCACTGGGCCCGCGTGCTGGATTACGGCGCATTCCCTCTCCTAGAGAGGAGGCTTGAGTCCCAACAGTGGGAATATTAAAAAGGCTGGTGATTATGATGATGACTGACTGACATATCAACGCACAGCCGAAACTATTATAATAATAATAATGGACTCAGACGGAACTCGACGCCCTGGATAGAAGAGTCCGCACTCTGCTTACCGCAAATCGGATGCATCACCCACGATCATCGGTGATGAGGCTGTATACCCCGCGGAAGTGTGGGGGTCGTGGCTTCTTAAATGCCAAGACCCTGCACAACCGTGAGGTATGCAGTCTCAGGGAATACTTCCTGGAAACCGATGTGGGGATGCATCGAGATGTAGTGGCAGTGGACAAGGGACTCACCCCGCTCTCCCTGGCTATCGAGAACTGGCGCAAACCGATAGTGCTTGACACTAACGATCGCAGGGAAGTGTGGCAGAGCAAAGAGCTTCACGGACGCTTTTTCCGGGCCCTTCATGGGCCCGATGTAGACCAATTGGCGTCCGTAGCCTGGCTGCGTTTCGGTGACCTATTTGGGGAAACCGAAGGTTTTGTCTGTGCAATTATGGACGAAGTTATCATGACGAATAACTACCGGAGATTTATTGTGAAAGACGGCACGGTTGACATCTGTCGGGCATGTCACCGTCCGGGAGAATCGATCCGTCACATTATCTCTGGTTGTTCTCGTCTTGCTAATGAAGAGTACTTGCATAGGCACAACCTTGTAGCCAGGATTATCCATCAGCAACTTGCTCTGAAATACTCTCTTGTGGAATCGGAAGTGCCATACTATAGGTATGAGCCCGACCCAGTTCTTGATAATGGTCATATCACTTTGTACTGGGATCGGCCCATCATCACTGACAGGACTATTGTGGCCAATAAGCCTGATATAGTGGTGGTGGACCGAAGCGAGAAGCGTGCAATGATTGTTGACATATCCGTTCCGCATGACGAGAACCTCGTGAAAGCCGAGAAAGATAAACAAATCAAGTATATTGACTTGGCTCGCGAGGTTGTCGACATGTGGGAAGTGGATTCAGCGATCATTGTACCGATAGTTGTTTCAGCCAATGGCTTAATAGCCAAGAGCCTCGACCAACACCTTAGGAGGCTCTCGTTAGGCGACTGGATCAAGGGCTTGATTCAGAAAGCAGTATTGCTGGACACGGCGCGTATTGTCCGGAGGTTCCTCTCTCAGGAGCCCTGACCGCCGGCAGCCTGGACCCTGTTCCCGATGCCGGTGGGCTACTATTTTTTGTATTTTTAAATGTTTTTTTTTTTTTAATATCCTTTTTTATAAGAAATATTTAAAAATATAATTAATATGTATAAATATAAAAAAAAATGAAATAATAATAATAATAATCATTTATTTGCAAACTAACTAAACTATTGGGACTAGGAGCGTGAAATTTTGCACAAGGCTTCCTTTTATGACGTAGGCACTAAGAGAGGATCGAGAGCGGTCGCCGACTTCTGCGAAGCAGTAATGCTCGCAAAGGAGGAGGCTGACCGCATCAGGCAACGGCGCTCTCGCCGCCGCCGGAATTCCGATCCCGATTTCCAGCCACCGTAGGCGCGGGCTTGCGGACAGTGAGCAATGGGTAGATCGCTGTCCGACCGTCCGGTAACTGTCCGGACCGAGCCGAAGTCGTCGACGGCGCGCACTGTTCCCGCGCGCCTCAAGGAGTTGTCAGCAACAGCACCCCCAGCCGGGTCGAAGCCTACTGGGGCCAGGGTTATCCGAAAGGGATCTCGAGCCCCGGTATGAAGCCTTGAAGGAACGGGGTGGGTTTTTTAGTCAGTAAGAGTCTGACACTATCTCCCGCTCCGCCCAAGAGCGGGTGTTGTCATTGGATGATTTTATGTACGTGGGCGAACCCGCGGGCAAAAGCTAGTTTACGTATAAGTTCGTATGGAACCCTCGGTGCCCGACTCGCACTTGACCATTTTTTTTTTCAAAATTTTTATTCAAAATAAATACATAATTTTTTTGTCCACCTTCTATCTTCAAACGTGTGATATCGTAATCAGCTAGCAGCTAAGCGTTGTCGCGACACACGTACTAAATGACACGGTTTAGATTTCAACGCATTCCGCACTTTCCGCCCGTTACCGATACCACTGCGACGTTTTGTTTACGTCACTCTGTTTTTTTTTTTATGGAAATATTTTGAAAAAAGAATTGATTTAACAAAAAACTTTATGGAAATATATAAAAAAATAAAAGAACTATTTACAAAAAAAAAAAAACTTTATGAAATGATTTTGAAAAAAGAACTGATTTCGAAAAAAGACCTTATTAAAAAAAATGGATTTTTTTTAAAAAATAACTGAATTACAAAAAAAAAAATATGGAAAAGATGTCGATTTTCGATTTCTTGTTTTCTTTTTCTATTTTAGCTATTCATAACAGTTGTGCTCGCATATCTCAGCAAAAATGTAGGCTATAGCTGTTTTTCTTAATTGAAACCTTATTTTGACGGCGCGCTTAACTCTGTTGGTGATAGGTGCGCTGTGTGTTATGGTTTTCATTCCGCACGGAACAAACGTAATAAAAGTCAAAATCAGGTGAACAAACAGTAGTTTCGAAAGACAGCTCGAGCCCCGGTATGAAGGCTAGAAGGAACTGGGTGGGTCTTTTAGTCAGTAAGAGACAGTGACACTATCTCCCGCTCCGCCTTAGAGCTGTCATTGGATGATTTTAACCCACCATAAAAAAAAGGGTGAACAGACAGTAATAAAAGGTTCACATAAATGTCTAATGTTGAAAAGAGTACAGTAGTCCTCTTAAACCAAATCGTACTCTCAATCGAAGTTTATCGCCACTTTTACTTTTAACACGCACAGCACGTGACGTCACGCACCCAATTGGCGTAAAAACGTCACGCCAAAGTTTTTTAACTTGTTACAACATTTCCGGTAATTTATGCACTTGTGGTGCTGTGTCGAATTCCGGTAAAAACGAAATTGATTTTTAACCGACTTCAAAAAGAAGGAAGAATCTATGTTCGGCTGAATGTATTTTTATTGATTAACTCGCTGTGCCCGCGACTTCGTTCGCGTGGACTACAGGATTTTGAACTTATTTAAGATAAAAGTAGCCTAAGTTACTCCTTATTACATCAGCTACCTGCCAAAAAAAGGTCCCGTCAAAATCGGTCCAGTCATTTTAGAGATTAGCCCGGACAAACAGACAGATAGACAGACAGACAAAAATTTAAAAAAAATGTTATTTTGGTGTGTGTACCGTATAAATATTCATTTCCTTGTAGTAAAAAGCAATTATTTCATTTCAATATTACAAACAGACACTCCAATTTTATTTAGATGTATAGATTATTTAGCACGTAAAAGAATCGAGAGTAGTGGTGACCGAGTAGTAACGGCCCCGACTTACGAGTTGTAGGTCGCGGGTTCGAACCCAGCCAGGCGCATTACTTTGTGTAATTTATTTCATCACCACTGCTCTCAAAACGGTGAAGGAAAACACCGTGAGGAAACCGGCATGTGCCAGAACCAAAAATTCGAAGACATGTGACATTCACCAACAAGCACTGGGACCGCCACCATTAGAGTCTGTCTATTAAGTCAACCGACTTGTGTAATTATTAGAGTAAAATGAAATCTGATGTAGTCAACGCTGGTTCAATAATCAAGGTTTATTAAGAGATATTGATCATTGTTTACTACTAGAAGAACCTTATAAAACGTATCGAATATAAGTATTTTTTAAATAATTAAATATTATACAAAATTCCCAAGTCGGTTGACTTTTTAGACAGACTCTATTTTTTATGTATTTAAAATAAAAAATACCGTCGCATATTTCTAGTAGCTTCTATTACGCGAGAACAAAAGTAAACAACAACAAAAAAAAAACAATCTACAGTAATATAATAAAGAGGTAAAGTTTGTTTTATTTTTTTTTTGTTTGTAGGAGATAATCTCTGAAAGTACTGGCCCGATTGCTAAAATTTTTTCACCGACAGAAAGCTGCTTTATTCCTGAGTGACGTAGGCTATATTTATTGCCCATGCGAAGCCGGGACGGGTCGCTAGTCTAAAATATAGAAATAAAAATAGGCCATTGGCAGTTAAGAGATGACCAGTCTCAACCGACGGCGCCCGTTCTACGAACTCCAGGATAAACAAGTCTCAAAAAAATACAAAATAAACTTACATAGCAACACCACCACCCTTCGCAGCCACCTTCCATCGTCACGTCTTCACCAACCGCGTCCATCAGCTGAACAGAATAAATCATTGCCTACCGTCCAGATATTTTACTGCGCAACTCCTGTGTTATTGATCGGCCGGAGAGCTCAGGGTATGATGGTAGACGGTCCAGGGTTGCATTTGTATAGATGTGGTGTGTTGCATTTTAATCGATAGTTGGAGTGGTATGGGGAGGTCACGCCCTGGGATGTGATGATGAAGAGGATCAATTTGAGTGGCAATTACTTTTATATACTTTTTTTTTTACTATTTAGATTTTTGTATATTTTGTTTTTGTGAATGTGTGGACTATGTGGATTACTCTTTCCCTTTCTTTTATTTTCACAATAATGTCAGGCAGTTTTGAGTACTTTTTGCGGCCTACCCAAATGTTCTTTCTTTGGTATTGTTCGTCAAGTCGTTGAACTCCTTAGTAGTCCCGAGTTGAGCTACACGCATACTGACAAATGCTTGCACTGACTGGACAGGTCCACTTTCTTCAAAAGACCATCTCAGACTTCAATCGCATGGTTCTCATATGATTTGACAATTACATGTTTGCTGTATGGGCTTTAAAAGAGACTTTGACCCCGAGTTTGTTTCGGTGTTTCTTCTCAGGGTAGTCAGCTAGGAAACACCGGCCTCATATAGTTTAAATTAACGAAAAAATAACGTGTTAAAGTGTTTTTAAAAAACCTATTTGCAAAATAAATATCATTCATATCAGCAGAACGTATTACGAGTAAAAAATTTCAACTCGGTGACAATCTTCTTAAAGTTTTTTGATTTAGATACTAAGTCCTTTAGACCATGTCTTCGTGTGAATAGTTCATTTGTTTACCATTAGATTGTGGATGTACCCATTCTAAAGTTTTTGTAGTATTTGGCAGCAAATGTATCAAGTCAACCTTCAGAGCAAACTTCGCTGAGGTAGTCAGCACTACAACAAAATTCTCAGCTCCATTTTACCGAGATCGCGCCTGTCTGAATAATTCCACATATTGTGCAGTTCTGTACCTCAGAGGTAAACAATAGTAACTCCACTTTTTTGAAAATATGTTGTTTTGCACTTTTAAAATCGTAAGAACCAGTTCTACGTAATTGTATAGTATAGGGCATCAAGTCCTACGACATATGACAAAAACATATCAATTATAGGACTTAAAATGATGATAAGATTGTTTACTCCTTAGCTTTACGCGCACTTAATGTTGTTCTAAACTTTATTGTAATTATGTGTAATATATAATAATTTCATCTAATAATTTTAAAAAATACAAGTGAGTTTGTTTCAATATCTTTCAAGCAACTATGTCAAAAATACACTTAAAGTTTCTATCCACGCGTTTTTGCCTCTCCTGTAAAATTTACGTTTTGGCACATACTGTTGTTTACCTCTGAGGTACAGAGTTGCGCAAACACTTGAGGTACATTTTTTTAATTTATATAAACTAGTGTTTGACTGCGATCCCACCTGACGGTTAGCAGTGATGCAATCTCTGATGGTGAAGCGCGCTAGTTTATAAAGACCCTATTCACTCCACCAATTTTACACCACAATATCTAATAGGCTATTTACCACAATATTCACTAATCAATTTGCTAATATGATGATGAGAGCAGTGGTGGCCGAGTGGTAATGGCTCCGACTTACGAGTTGTAGGTCGCGGGTTCAAACCCTGTCAGGCGCATTACTTTGTGTAATTTATTACATTACCACTGCTCTCAAAATGGTGAAGGAAAACACCGTGAGGAAACCGGCATGTCCTAGAACCAAAAATTCGAAGACATGTGACATTCACCAACACGCACTGGGCCCGCGTGGTGGATTACGGTCCCTTCCCTCTCCTAAAGAGGAGGCCTGAGTCCCAGCAGTGGGAACATTAAAAAGGCTGATGATGATGATGATGAATTTGCTAATAATCAAAACAGCTACTGAACTTCACTCGACCAAATACCACCAAAAACCCCCAGTGACAATCATCATCATCATCATCATTTCAGCCGATACACGTCCACTGTTGGACATAGGCCTCCTCCAAGCGTCGCCACAACGAACGTTCCTGTGCGTCCCGCATCCATCGGTTTCCCGCAACCTTCACCAGGTCAACGGTCCACCTTGCAGGAGGCCTTCGAACGCTGCGTATTCCGGTACGAGGTCGCCACTCCAGAACCTTTCGACCACAACAACCATCTGTTCTACGAGCAATGTGCCCTGCCCATTGCCACTTAAGTTTGGCGATTCTTCGTGCTATGTCAGTGACAATCCAATGTCGTACATTAGACGTATTTTTGAAAGATTTGAATCGATACCTGCGTTATAAAAAATATGGAAATTGTTTCTGAAATCCTTAGGAAAGGACCACACAATCGAGACTTGCAGCGACAGCTATGTCACCCAATAGGATCTTATCCTGCATCGCGATGTCAGAGTTCTCTGCGCGATTATAACATAAATACATTAGCCTGAAATCAACTGTCATGCAGTTGCCAGGACCAGAAACGACACCCGTCAAGTCGGAAGGTCGTCCTTTTCGTGGAGTTTCTTGCACAACGCCTTGGAATGCGCAATCAATATCAATTTTCTGACTCACTTTTTGACAATTCAAAAGTACCTGTAAATGACTGAGTGACTCATTGACAAGTCAAAAGTGAATTTACAGGCACTTTTGAATTTTCAAAAAGTGAGTCAGTCAGAATACTCAGGTTTATTTTAATTAAATGTTTTTTAATATGGGTATTTCCTGAAAAATGTTATCACAATTTTAGTATTTGGCTCTTCAGCATTCGTCCAAATTATATTATTTGCGTTTCATCTCTTTCTTACTGCACCTACGAAACAGAGATACCAATACTAAATTCGGTGTTAACCCTAATCAGGGTATTTAGATAATGTTAAAATACGGCTAGTATGTCATACAAAATACATACTAATATAATAATATAGAGGAAGTTTTTTGTTTGTTTACTTATTTGAACAGTGTTTTTTGTTTGTTTACAGATTGGCTCGCCGCGCCATCGCGTCATAGACGTCACTCGTGATTCGTTCCTGAGCTTGCTGCATGTATCTAACAACGACGACGATTGGCTCGCCAATGTGTGGAATGCGCAAAGCGATCCCCACTCTGACGCCGAGCGCTCAACATCCGTGCCGATAACTATACATGCGGAGAAACACGCACTCACGCGCGTGGGTGCGGGGGGACACGCAAGGTATGGCATACTGAGTCTCGTAGTACCGTGCGTGATTTTGTATGAAAGGAGTGCGTGCCTGCGTGAATTTACAAAACGTACCTACGCGCGTGAGTGCGTAAAAAACCCGCACGATAATGCAGATCTGCACTCCCGTAAGTACATGCGTAGGTGCGTTTTCACGCGCTACGCTGCAGTGTGCGTGGCAGTGTGATAGCTGCCTAATACTCTTGATTACGATGACTTCGATAAGAATATTATCATAACAAAGGTATGGCATTATCACATTATGTTAGCAAATAAAGTAATTGACGAAATTCTTCGGTGATAATGTTAATCGTTTACGTGTAAAATGACATCATAGAAATGTCTTGGTTTCAAGGTTTTTGGATTTAAAATGGAAAGTGTTTAAGCCTTCGAGAGAACTGCAGTTCCACGGGTTTACAATTTTGAGTCAAAACAGTTATTTTGACTGGCCTGTTGGTCTAGTGATTAGTGGCCCGGACTGCTATGCCGGAGGTCTTGTATTCGATTCTCATCCAAGACAAATATTTGTGTGATGACTGTGTTTGGGTGTAATTTATGTATGTATGTATTTAGAACAATTAAAGTATGTTTATCAGTTGTCTAGTACTCGTAGCACAAGTTCTGCTTAGTTTGGGACTATGGCGTTGTGTGAAAGTCTTGAAAAATTATTATTCATCTTTGTTTATCAAAAGAATAGGGTAGTTTCCAGGGTCAAAATAATTACATTTTATTTACTCCGTATTTTAGATCATAAAAAAATATTGGACACGTATGTTTTCTTTTTCGATTAAACAAACAATAACAAAGATATAGCCCATTAAAGTTAGGTGTGACGTCACCCCATGCGAAAAAAAGAAGCACGGCGTGACGGTACACGTAACTTTAATGGGCTATATCTTTGTAATTTTTGGTATAATTTACAAATAAAAAAATACGTGTCCCTTATTTTTGAATAAATTAAAAGACGGACTAATTACATTTTTACGGCAACTAGCCTATTAAGGCCTAAGCGCCCGAAAAGTGCCATAAAACTGATTTCTGAAGCCTACTCCTCGGTAACGGTCAGGTTAATAGGTTTGAAAAAAATATATGTTTATTATAGATTCATGAACAACATTATCAACATTTGATTTTTTCGTGCTATTAATACTTTTGTCTAAAAAAATATTTAGCAATTTCGCAACTTTTCCCTATTCCGAAACGGTTTGGATCTTTAAAAACATTTTTACACATAAAAATTAGTGGTTAAATATTCTTCAAATTGAACATAGTATATGTAAATCAATCAATATTTCGCAAAGAAATGCACAGATATGCGAACTGCCGCCTAGGCGGGTGCGAGAGTTGCGTCCATTTAATTTCGGCCTGATGGTTCAAGGAACTATAAGAAACTTAAGAAAAACGTAATTTCAAAAGTATTTGTTAATGGTTTATTTGAAACTAGCTTTTGACTGCAGCTTCGCCCGCGTCACTCAGGAATAAAGCGGCTTTCTATCAGTGAAACAATTTTAGCAATCGGACCAGTAGGTACTTCCTACAAACAAAGAAATCAAACATTTTTCAAATTATCTATAATATGTATGTATTTAGAAATATATAAGTATGTTTATCAGTTGTCTAGTACCCATAACACAAGCTCTGCTTAGCTTAGGACCAGACGGCGCTGTGTGATAGTTGTAGAATATTATATATTATTATATTATATATATATATATTACCTCTTTATTATATTAGTGTAGATAAATATTTTTATTTTATTTAAAAAACAAGCTTCTGCTACAGACTTCGACAGTGTGAAAGTATAAAATATATGCATAACATGTCGCTCAGCGATAAAATAGCTTCTTCTTTCACCAGTAGAATGGCTAAAGAATTTTCAAAATCGGTCTACTTGTTTTTGACTCTATTAATTCCAAACAAAAATAATAACATTTCCTCTTAACTTTTTTATTCTTTTATTTTTACTATAGATAGGTAGTATAGTATATAGATTACCTCATTGAACTGTTTCTATTTTAAAAACATTTTATTTTTACTAAGCAAGTAAAAAAAAATAATTTTATTTTAAAAATTTTTGTCTGTCGTCTGTTTGTTCCGAATAATCTCCGAAATGGCTGCAGCGATTTAAACAGTGGAAAAAAAACAAATTGTTTTAAAATTGTGGCCATTGTGCTGTTTTAGCAAGTCTAACTTTAGACATAGTCGCAAGCACCAGTTAGAGACGTAAAATCATGATATAATTTAGATGGTATATATCATGATTTGCGTAGATGATACGTCACAGAAAAGGGGAAACTTCAGTTACTGAACAGATAAATATACAAAACTTTAGGTGTCTTCAAGTCTAGAGTGAATAGGTTCTTAATAAACCAGTGCGCTTCATCATCAACAATTGCATCACTGCTTACCATCAAATGGGATCGCAGTCAAGCTGCAAAACTGATTTACAAAAATTAAAAAAAAAATTGTCATGATGCAAAGACGTATAAGGACCAGAAACTAATGATCAGTAACCTACCTTACACACAAACTCCATTTTGCAAAACTCCCAAGAGAAACTCCTCTGCATTTCGAAATGCACCGCGCACGTTCACACCCAAAGAGCAACTGATGGATGTAACGGAGGAGGTGGAAAAATTTCTGCCCCTACACTGCGCATGTCAGATATGCAGTGTACTATGCATGCTTTCGACCACACCTTTGATTGGGGGATGGTGGCGGGCGAGAAATGGTGGAGCTCTACCTACGTTAGTTAGGTTTTGCGTTTGTGTGAGTGCAATTGACATTATACAACATTATTTTAATTTTATGCGAAACCGGAATATAGTTTGTTCTGAATCAGTAACTGTAAGGATTCCAATAGTTTTTACACCATTATAAATTTTCCCCCAAAATTATTTAAAAAGGTGACAAGTTGGACATCACCGACACTAAGAACAACAAAGGTCATGTCAGGTCATAACGGGCATTAGGCGCCAGCAAAAATATGGGTCCAAGTGCAAAACAACCCCTCGGTTTCGTGGATGGCCCGGTGACTATATATTTCTGCTGACATAACAAACTTATATGATACAGTTATGAAATTTTATTCATGGATTCTTGACATAAAAAAAAACGTGTTTCGGGATTCGAAAATACTAAAATTAATGTTGTAAAGACGCAAAACACTAAAACTGAGAAGTAAAAGTCTGCGACCTCGCCCGATGCATCGCAAGTATTTGTGGATTGATTCTCATCGCATATTGTATCCGCCAAACAGTAGTACTAACAGTCCCGAATTACCAATTGTAGGTCACGGGTTCAAACCCCATCAGACGCATTACTTTGTGTAATTTACTTCATCGCCAGTACTCTCAAAGCGGTGAAGAAAAACATCGTGAAGAAACCGGCATGTCCTAGAACCAAAAATTCAAAGACGTGTTTTTTTTTATGGTGGGAAAATCATCTAATGACAACCCTCGCTCTTGGGCAGAGCAGGAGATAGTGTCAGATCTTACTGACTAAAAAAACCACCCCGTTCCGTCGTGCCTTCATACCGGGGCTCGAGCTACTCTTTCAAAACTAACCCTGGCCCCAGTAGGCTTCGACCCAGCCGGGCCCCTGCTCTTGCTGACAACTCCTTGAGGTGCACGGGAACAGTTCGCAGCGTCGACGACTTGGGCTCGGTTCGGACAGTTACCGGACGGTCGGACAGCGAGCTAGACCCATTGCTCGCCGTCCGCAAGCCCGCGCCTACGATGGCCGGAAATCGAGATCGGAATCCCGGCGGCGGCGAGAGCGCCGTTGTCTGATGCGGTCGGCCTCCTCCTTTGCTAGCATTACTGCTTCGCAGAAGGCGACCGCCTGCTACTCCTCGCTCCGGACCATGACCTGAACCAAGGCCCGGCGCGAGGTCTCTGCCGCCGATCGTCCCCACGAGGGCACGGCGATGCTCCGCCCAAGCAGGGCCCACCTCGACTGTGTGCTCCAATTCGAAGACATGTGACATGGCCGTTCGTTGTAGACTCTAGGGGGAGGCCTAAGTCCAACAATGGACACATTTCGATTGAAATGATGATAATGATTATTAGTCTCTAATGTCAATCAATACATGCCCGCCCTCATTTGAACTGATCACAGAAACCACTCTTCACGGAGCAATGATCAAGGTCAGAGTAAAAAACAAAGAATATATCAATATCAATAAGGTCGTTACAAACGTCTACAATGCCACAAAATAGATAGGTACAGAAGTCAATCTCATGTATGAACTTCACTTTTTATACCTACGCTAGGCGATCGCGCTAGGATCAGCGCGTTGCGCCGAACTGTACGAGTGCGACCGGGCGATTGAGCCGAGATATCGTATCCGTGAGCGGTGTCTATGGCAAACATTACACGGTAGGTTCTGCTGTCAGTTTTGCCACAGTCGAAACTTTGATTGACGAAAAACTTACCGTCTAATGCGTTGCATGACGGTTTTTAGTACTGATTGACGAAAACCATCATTCACCATCATTCGTGATTGATGGAATTAAATCACGCTTGCATGACTGTTTAATGTTCGCCTCAGTGTGCGTTGCTCGACCGCTCTTTGTATGTACTACGCGTTCCAAATGAGAATAGGACCGATTCCTATGTTTTGACGTCTCGTCGTACTGTCAAATCGAAGAAATTTTGGCAAAATTGAAGAATTTAGAGATGAGTAAAAGTGAACAACTGGATTTTGATAAAATTTTTTTGGTTCACAGTTCAAATTTTTCGTAAATTAATTAATGTTTAAAAATTTCTTTCCTCGATTTGACAGTAAATCGTGACGTCACAACATGGCGGGCGATCCTGTTCTCATTTGGAACGCATTGTAGACTGACTTCTGTACCTATCTACTTTGTGATTATACAGAGGTCTGAGACTGAGCTAAAAGGAATTTTATGTACCCACAATACTTGAATCAATACTGCACGTGTGTATAATGACGTAATAATGTCAGATGGCGGTTGAATCACGATATTCAATGATAAAATATGATGGTTTAAGTTTCTGCATCGTTTGTCTGCAAAATAACCTAGTTTTTAACTTTTATTTTATTATTGCTGATAGATTCGCGCTTGACCGCTATCTCATCATCATCATCATCATATCAGCCGAAAGACGTCCACTGTTGGACATAGGCCTCCCCCAAGCGTCGCCACAACGACCGGTCCTGTGCATCACGCATCCATCGGATTCCCGCGACCCTGACCAGTTCATCGGTCCACCTTGTTGGAGGCCGTCTAACGCTACGTCATCCGGTACGTGGTCGCCACTCCAGAACCTTTCGTCCCCATCGACCATCTGTTCTGCGTGCAATGTGCCCTGCCCATTGCCACTTAAGTTTGGCGATTCTTCGAGCTACGCCGGTAACTTTGGTTCTCCTGCGGATATCTTTATTTGTGATGTGATCACGCAAGGAAAACCGAGGACCGCTATCTCACCTGATGGAAAACGACGATGTGGTCGACGATAGAGCGCGCTTATCTAGAAGTAACCTATTCACTCTTGACTTAAAGATTCCCGGGTTGTAGCCATCAGGAAACACAGACTCCGGCAAGGAATTCCATTCCTTATATATAGGGTGACTGGCAATTAGTGTACGATACTTAAACACGTGATTGTGCTCATGATAACAAACAATTTTTATTATGGGAGCAAAGCCGAAATCGCGAAAAAAATATCAGCTGTTCAGTACATTAGGCAAACATAAATGTACTGAACAGCTGATTTTTTTTCGCGATGTCAGGTTTGTTCCCATAGTAAAAGTTGTTGGTTATCATGAGCACAATCACGTATTTAAATATCGTACACTAATTACCAGTCACCCTATATATTTGAAAATTACAAATGCGAAAGTAACTGTCGGGTCTGTCTGTTATGCTTTCACGGAACTACTGAACCGATTTGGATGAAATTTGGATAATTGGTTTTTTTTTTTGGAATTCGTTTTTTTTTTATTTTGAGCTTGAACCCCAAGGAAGAACATAGGGAATTTTTTACCTGGCTCGCTTAAGGCTTATAGTCCCTTGAACCATCTGGCCAAAATTATGTGGACGCACCTCTCGCACCCGCCAAAGCGGCAGTGCGCAAATCTGTGCATTTATTTGCGGCCAACAGCGCCCGGAAAGCGCGCGGCTTTAAATCAATTTTCTTTGCGAAATATTGATTGATTTACATATGCAATGTTCACTTTGAAGAATATTTAACCACCAATTATGATGTGTAAAAATGTTTCTAAGGATCCAAGCCGTTTCGAAGGAGTAGTGAAAAGATGCGAAAAGTTGCGAAATTGCTAAATATTTTTTTAGACAAAAGTATTAATAGCACGAAAAAATCAAATGTTGATAATATTGTTCATGAATCTATAATAAACATATATTTTTTTCAAACTTATTAACCTGGCCGTTACCGAGGAGTAGGTTACAGAAAGTCACTGTTTTATGGTACTTTTAGGGCGCTTGGGCCTTAAACTTCAACTTCACATCTGTAATACAACATTCACGTGAGCGAAGACGCGGGCAAAAGCTAGTTATGACGTACAAACACATACTTCCCTTTCACATAAAACATTTTTGAGCAGCGAGTCATCTTAATGGTCCGTTGGCGGAGATTCAGACTTCCTGGCACCATATGCTTGTAACAAGAGGAAGTTACATGACCTTTAACTTCCATATCTGTCTTAGGCGGTTATCACACTGCCACGCACCACGCAGCGTAGCGCGTAAATGCGAGTCTTAAGACGTATAGTCCCTTGAACCATCTGACCGAAATTATGTGAACGCAACTCTCGCACTCGCCTAGGCGGCAGTACGCAAATCTGTGCATTTATTCGCGGCCAGCAGCGCCCGGAAAGCGCTTTAAATCCATTTTCTCTGCGAGATATTGATTGATTTACATTTGCAATGTTCACTTTGAAGAATATTTAACCACCAATTTTTATGTGTAAAAATGTTTCTAAAGGTCCAAGCCGTTTCGAAGGAGTAGGGAAAAGTTGCGAAAAGTTGCGAAATTGCTAAATATTTTTTTTTGATAAAAGTATTAATTGCACGCAAAAATCAAATGTTGATATTATTGTTCATGAATCTATGATAAACATATATTTTTTTCAAACCAATTGACCTAGCCGTTACGGAGGAGTAGGCCTCAGAAAATCACTGTTTTATGGCACTTTTCGGGCGCTTGGCCCTTAACGTTGCTTTTATCTCCGTTAGTATAGAAAAAGATTCCACGCGCGTTCATGCAGATCACGCGCCTACATAGGAGAAACATTCACTCACGCGCGTGAATGCAGGGCGACACGCACTGAGTCTCGTAGTGCCGTGCGTGTTTTTGTATGAAATGAGTGCGTGCCTGCGTTGCGCGTGTTTGCGTAAAAAACCCGCACAATTATGCAGATCTGCACTCCCGTACGCGCGTAGGTGCATTTACACGCAACATGCAGCCTGACGCGTGGCAGTTTGATAATCGCCATAAGTATCTACCTCCATATTACTTAAGCATAAGCGTAATCAGCCTTTTAATGTTCCCACTGCTGGGACTCAGGCCTCCTCTCTAGGAGAGGGAATGGGCCATAATCCACCACGCGGGTCCAGTGCGGATTGGTGGATGTCACATGTCTTCGAATTTTCGTTTCTAGAACATGCCTGTTTCCTCACGATGTTTGCTTCATCGTTTTGAGAGCAGTGGTGATAAAACAAATTACACAAAGTAATGCGCCTGGCTGGGTTTGAATCCGCGACTTTGAACTCGTAAGTCGTGGCGAAGCCGGCATGTCCTAGAACCAAAAAATCGAAAACTTGTGAATGGGCTTGCGTGGTGGATTGCGGCCCATTCCCTCTCTGAGAGGCCTGAATCCAAACAGTGGGAACATTATAAGACCGACTGCTGAACTAACAGTTACACATTAGCCTATGTCCAAAAGTGGACGTTTTTCAACTGAAATGATGTTCAATGTACAGGAAAGATTCCAATATTCTATTTCTACCTAGCCTCACGGCCAGCGACCCCACTCGTAGTTCCTATGTCTAAAATTAGCTTGAACTATTTGGTATCCCAAAATAGCCTAAAGCTTACAAACATTAGTAATCGCGGTCAAACTTGACCTATAATAATACACTACTGACACACTGCAAGCATGAAGGTCGATTCGTATATAAATAAAACACACGCTTTATTTTTGTTTTACGGCGCTGTGTGCGAATTTTTCCTGTTGCGAAGATGTGTTGTTAACGAAGAAGAGAATTAAAATAATATCATCATTAATATCCAGTAATAGAGAGCATTGTAGTTCACGGGTTCAAACCCAGTCAAGCGCATTAATTTTAACAGCATTGCTTTCAAAATGGTGAACGAAAACATCATCATATCAGCCGATAGATGTTCACTGTTGGACATAGGCCTCCCCAAGTGCCGAAATGAAGGGTCCTGTGTGTCCCCCATCCATCGGATTTCCGCAACCTTCACCAGGTCATCGGTCCACCTTAGTTTTTCTGCGGATATCTTCATTTCTGATTCGATCACGCAAGGAAACACACAAACAACGAATACATTGAAAACATTGTGAGGAAAACAGATGTCCTAGAACATAAAATTCGAAGACATACATTGGTGGATTTTGGCCCACTCCCTCTCTTAGAGAGGTCTGAGTCCCAGCAGTGGGAACATTATAAGGCTGATTATGCTATGCTTATGCACTAGCTTCTGACGTTTTATAAGTGCCCATGTAAGCCTATGTGAAATAAAAGATTTTGACTTTTGATTTATGCACGTTTGTGTGGAAAAATAGGCAGTTATTACATGTGGAATAAAACTTCTGCTCACGGTGGAGTGAGAGGAAGTATCAGCCCTTTACTGACTAAAATCCACTTACTTTCCTTCAATTACTTTTCGCGTTTTTCAGCCGTGGTGACGAATGGGAGGCGGTTGCATTCTTCTGCGAAACAGTAAGCTAGCGAAGGAGACGCTCACACCGACGAGGGAACGGACATTATCATGCTTCACTTCGATTCTTAAGTACCTACTCCTCGTATAAACACGAGTGATGGTTTTTTTTTTTGGTGGAAAAAATCATCCAATGACAACCCCCGCTTTTGGGCGGAGCGGGAGATAGTGTCAGACTCTTACTGACTAAAAGCCCACCCCGTTCCTTCGTGCCTTTCGTACCGTGACCGAGCTTCCCTTTCGGATAACCCTGGCCCCAGTAGGCTTCGACCCGGCTGGGCTCCTGCTGTTGCTGAATGCTCCTTGAGGCGCGCGGGAACAGTGCGCGCCGTCGCCGACTTGGGCTCGGTCCGGACAGTTACCGGACATCAAGCTACCCATTGCTCACCGTCCGCAAGCCCGCGCCTACGGTGGCCGGAAATCGGGATCGGAATCCCGGCGGCGGCTGGGGCGCTGTGAGCGCCGCCGTTGCCTGATGCGGTCGGCCTCCTCCTTTGCTAGCATTACTGCTTCGTAGAAGGAGGCGACCGCCTGCCACTCCTCCTCGCTCGGGACCGCCGCCGCCGATCGCCCTCACGAGGACATGAGTGATGGTTATTATTTACCAGTACATAAACACACGCGTTTTCCCTATCGGAAAAGCAGAAACGGCAACAGGTTTCCTCGTTCCGCTATCAACAATTCGTTCCTAATACTTTATTTACAATACACATTTGAATATATTATCTGCTTTTCCCTAAATATGTTGGGATCGCTTTCAATACTAGCCGTATGCTGCTGAATAGCAGTGCTTAAAGGTAGCGCACTGTTTCCGCGCGCCTCAAGTAGTTGTCAGCAACAGCAGGGACCCAGCCGGGTCGAAGCCTACTGGGGCCAGGGTTATCCGAAAGGGAACTCGAGCCCCGATATGAAGACTAGAAGAAACAGGGTGGGTCATTTAGTCGGTAAGAGTCTGACACTATCTCCCGCTCCGCCCAAGAACGGGGGTTGTCATTGGATGATTTTTTCCCACCATAAAAAAAAAAGTGCTTAAAGGTAGAACTATCGGGGTAATCAAGACGTTCAAAGGCTGTTTTAATCTTGTTTCAGTGTCGGTAAGAGATGGCGCTAGACAACTTGTATAGCTCTGTTTCTTACCCACACTGAAACAAGATTACAACAATCTCACTTTGAACGTCATGGTCCAGGTTCTGATAGCTCTGGGCACGCCACAATCATGGCGGTAAGTCCCCTCTTTGAGGCGTGGCTGGAAAGACCTCACGGCGTCCTTACCTTCCGCATGACGCAGGTCCTCACCGGACATGGTTCGTTCGGGAGTTTCCTGCACCGGATTCATGCGGAAGTGACGCCCGGGTGTCGCCACTGTGCGGAATGCCCGGAGGACACGGTGGAGCACACAGTCGAGGTGTGCCCTGCTTGGGCGGAACATCGCCGTGCCCTCGTGGGGGCGATCGGCGGCAGAGACCTCTCGCGCCGGGCCTTGGTTGAGGCCATGGTCCGGAGCGAGGAGGAGTGGCAGGCGGTCGCCGACTTCTGCGAAGCAGTAATGCTCGCAAAGGAGGAGGCCGAACGCATCAGGCAACGGCGTTATCATCGCCGCCGCCGCCGCCGCCGGGATTCTGATCCTGATTTCCGGCCACCGTAGGCGCGGGCTTGCGGACGGTGAGCAATGGGTAGCTCGCTGTCTGGCCGTCCGGTAACTGTCCGGACCAAGCCCAAGTCGTCGACGGCGCGCGCTGTTCCCGCGCGCCTCAAGGAGTTGTCAGCAACAGCAGGGGCCCAGCCGGGTCGAAGCCTACTGGAGCCAGGGTTATCCGAAAGGGCGCTCGAGCCCCGGTATGAATGCTTGAAGGAACGGGATGGGTTTTTTAGTCAGTAAGAGTCTGACACTATTTCCCGCTCCGCCCAAGAGCGGGGGTTATCATAAGATGATTTTTCACATCGAAAAAAAAAAATCATCATCATCAGCCTTTTTAATGTTTGAACTGCTGGGACTCAGGCCTCCTCTCTAGGAGTGGTAATGGGCCGTAAGCCCCCACGCGAGCCCAGTGCGGGTTGGTGAATGTCACAAGTCTTCCAATTTTTAATTCTGCCTACCCATTTATTGGAAAAAGCGTGAGTGTATGACAAATAAACTGTCCCAAGTTTGACCTCCCGACGTCTCGATAGTAAACCACAATAATACCATTTACTAAATACAATTCAAGGATAAATTTTCAAGTATAGTCTCCTTAATCTGTAGACAGGTCATTTGTACGGCTTCAAATATCAATTGTGCTGTCTTTACAGTCATCAGTCTGCAGTGAATCATTTCGATTTTTCTTCACGCAAAAGTGAGTTTATTTCTTAAATTCTGATAGCTCAGGCTTTTGTTTTCTGGGGAGTGGGAATCACTAAATAACTCGTCAAGCTGCGGATAGAGTGAGAGGGGATAGGGGTATAAGACTTTTAGACTAAAACCCAGTCGAGCTCCTTTTTTAGGGTTCCGTACCTCAAAAGGAAAAACGGAACCCTCTTCGACTGTCTGTCAGTCAAGACCCTTTATCTCGAGAACGCGTGGAGGTATCGAGTTGAAATTAAAACCATATACTCAGTTCTGCGGTCCCTTTATGCTGTGAAAAAATCACAGCTTCTAAGTTAGCGAATAAAAAAGTTACGGCCGTTTATGTCGCAAAAAAACGTATATTATTGTTGGATACTCTCAAAGATCGAAATTTATAGGGTACTTCCCGTAGACCCAGAATCCTGAAATTTAGCACGAAGCAAGGTCTTGTAGCAAAAGTATAGGAACAAATCTGAAAACAGTAAATTTGTTGTTACAAACGCAACAAAAAAAAAAATTTTGTCATTCGGAAAAATCTTCGAGACTCCATTCGGGAACTGTAGTTTGCACGGAACCCTCAGTGCGCGAGTAGGACTCGCACTTGCCCAGTTTTTTATTATTGATAGGCTGGCATTTGACCACCATCTCACCTGATGGTAAGCGATAACGTGGTCGACGATGGAGCATGCTTGCCTAGAAGTAACCTATTCACTCTTGACTTAAATACCCCTAAGTTGTAGCTATCAGGAAACAGACTCAGGCAGGGAATTCCACTTCCTTCAGTTGTCTTTTGCGTTTCTGGATCGCGGTACCACTTTTGAACAATCCCGCTTATTGTTCGAGTTGGTATTTTGAGGAAAACTCCACAAGAATTTGGCCTACGTTTAAGACCAAATTGGCCTGCCATTCATTTTAAGAATGATATGGCAAATGCATATTTTTTTGAGTATACAATTTTATAAACGAATTTTTATTGCTGTTCTGCAATGAAAGTGAGTTTGAGACTGTCAGTTCTACATTCATCATCATCATCATCATATCAGCCGATATACATCCACTGTTGGACATAGGCCTCTCCCAAGTGTCGCCGCAATGAAAGATCCGATGTGCATCTCGCATCCATCGGATTACCACAACCTTCACCAGGTCATCGGTCCACCTTGTAGGCCTTCCAACACTGCGTCTTCCGGTACGCGGTCGTCACTCCAGAACCTTTCGGCCCCAACTGGCAATTGTTCTGCGAGCAATGTGCCCTGCCCATTGGCACTTAAGTTTGGCAATTCTTCGTGCTACATTTATGTCGGCAACCTTAGTTCTCCTGCGGATAACTTCATTTTTAATTCGATCACAGATTCTGATTCAGATTTTTTATTTGTAGAACATACCTATTTTCCCTACCTAGGTAAACCAAATTACAGACGTAATGTCAATATAAATGAACACTACGACTTGCCGTCATGGCGTACAAATATTTGCATCACGCAAGGAAACCCCTAGGAAAGTTCTACATTCGGTCCGTTAAATTGAGAAACTACACACCTCTGCTTGCTCCATTCAAGAAACAAGCGTGATATTATGCTCTAAGCTAAATGTCTATCCTTATCTCAGTATTAAGGCGTAGATAAGAGTGATGGTACTACAGATAACGCAGACTCTAAAACGATAAGGTGAATATCTTACAAGTTCCAAGATAAATGTCTGAAGGTAGATTTTATCGAGGATAGGTAAGATTTTTATTGAGTTGCCTAAATTCGAGATCGATCGTCGACAATTGGCGAGACTTGTGCGCTTTCAATATTCCACAACTATTACACAACGCCGTGTAGTCCCAAGCTAAGCAGAGCTTGTGTTACGAGTCCTAGACAACTGATAAACATACTTATATGTTTCTAAATACATACATATTATAGATAAAATAGCTTTTGCCCACGCGGCAAAAGCTAGCTTAGCGGCTCTTTCCTACTCCACCCTACTCTACCCTACCCTATCCTACTCTACTCTACCCTACCAAACTTCACATAAACCATCTATTAAATAGTCCGAACAAAGCCTAAACATTTGGTTTGGATAGGTGAGCCCGTTCTTGAGTTATAAAATTACAACGAAAAGTGGCATTGATTTTTTGATATATAGATAGATATAGATAAATTACACCCAGACACAGAACAAATGATCGTGCTCATCACACTGACGTTTGTACTGGGTGGGAATCAAACCCACGACCTCCAGCATAGCAGTCAGGGCCACTAACCACCAGACCAACAGGCCAGTCGTAATTTATGCGTACTACAACCGGCCGGCCGGTCTATGACCAATGCGTGTTGCAGTGATGACTTATGGCACTGAAACGTTGTCGCTTACAATCGGCCTCATCAGAAGGCTTACAGCCACCCAAAAGGCAATGGAAACGGCTATGCTCGGGGTTTCCTTGCGCGATCGCATCAGGAATGAAGATATTCGTAGGAGAACCAAGGTCGCCGACATAGCACTAAGAATCGCCAAACTTAAGTGGTAGTGGACAGGACACATTGCTCGTACAATTGCCAATTGCGTCAGAGTGGGGATCGCTTTGCGCATTCCATACATTGGCGAGCCAATCGTCTTCGTTGTTAGATACATGCAGCAACGCAGAGAACGAATCACGAGTGGTGTCTATGACGCGATGGCGCGGTGAGCCAATCACTGACACTCCCCACCCCCGCGTCTCACTTCGCACCATTAAAGAGACCGTTATTCGACTTCTGCGCAACCGCTCAAGATCCGTGATGGCAATTGTAGAACGTATGGTCGATGGAGCCAACAGGTTCTAGAGTGGCGACCGCGCACCGGAAAACGCAGCGTTGTAAGGCCTCCTACAAGGTCGACCGAGGACCTGGTGAGAGTCACGGGAATGCGGTGGATGCAAAAGACGACCACTGTTGGATATAGACTCCCCAAGTGTCACCATAATGAGTCCAGTAGCCTAATTCACGTAAAATCAAACAAGCCAAATATCGTTGAAGTTTTATAGTCGTTCGATCGAAGTCCTATCCAAAAGCGGTATTCATGATCTATCGACTTATTTCCAGTTACGTTAATAAGTATTCTACCAGGATAATGTAATACAGATTTTTTTAAATCGACGAATTTCAAACAACTTTAAAATCGGTTTCGTTCAAACTCGATTGATGGATGTGAATACGGAAATGGTCTAAACGACTAAATCGCTACGATATCGTTACGGTTTTCATTACGTGAATCGGGCTACTGGTCTGAGCACCGTAGGTTAGGATGGGCAGGATACACATGTCGATGAGCTTGCGCTTCAGGGAGATCGGCAGATCACCCTTCATTAGCGTCTTCATGGACCAGTAGCTTTTCCAGCATTCTGGATTCGCCGATCGACTCTAAATAATGAATACTAAAAACTGCTGGAATGCAAAAGAAAAACTAAATTGTTTTTTTATTTTAAATAATAGGGTATTATATAACAAAATAATAGATAAATAATGTAGCTGTGGTTTTGAAAACAATGTAGAAAAATGTGTTACTAAGGCAATGAACATTGTAAAATGCTTATTTTTCCTCTAATGACTTACAAAGTTACACATTGTATTTACATCAGATAAAGGAATAAAACAGTTAAATATTAAAGTCACATAATTATAGAAGACATTAACATAATAATAAAATATGTATTATTTATTAGCTCTTTTAGCCGCTAGTGACTTAATTCAATTTTTTTTTTTATTATTACTTTTGATTTCCTTGAGAGTGTTGAAATATACGTTTTTTGTTACATAAACGCCTGTACTTTTGTTTCGTTAACTTAGAAGTTTAATTTTTTTACAGTTCCAAGGGACCGCAGATCTGAGTATACACCGCTAAATTTTAATCGTTTTAATCCCGCGGAGGGTCGATCCGGTACATGAAACACTATCGATTTGTAAAGATAAAATTAAAAAATTAAGTACCTCTTTTTCACGTTTCACGCATGTACGAAATTAGTATCTTTAAGAAAACGTCAGCTGAGCGAGTTCAATGACCTGCAGTTAATAGTCGGCGTTGCGTACAAAGTACCTACAGGTCATTGAACTCGCTCAGCTGACGTTTTCTTAAAGATACTAATTTCGTACATGCGTGAAACGAGTTTTGAAAAAGAGGTACTTTATTTTTTAATTTTATCTTTACAAATCGATAGCGTTTCATGTACCGGATCGACCCTCCACGGGATTAAAACGATTAAAATTTAGCGGTGTATAATTTTAATTTCAACTCAATACCTCCACGCGTTCTCGAGATAAAGGACCTTGACAGACAAACAGACGAACGGACAACAAAATGATCCTATAAGGAATTTTCGGTGGGTAAAAATCACCAACCAAATGACATCCCCCGCTCTTGGGCGGAGCGGGAGATAGTGTCAGTCTCTTGCCAACTAAAAAACCCACCACGTTCCTTCTTGCCTTTCATACCGGGGCCGAGCCTCCCTTTCGGAAACCGACCCTAGCCCCAGTAGGCTTAGACCCAGCTGGGTCCCTACAGTTGCTGACAACTCCTTGAGGCGAGCGGGAACAGTACGCGCCGACGACGCCTTAGGCTCAGTCGGAATGGTTACCGGATGATCGGACGACGAGCTACCCATTGCCTGCCATCCAGAAGCCCGCGCCTACGATGATGATACATGGAGTATTATACATACATACATGGAGTATTGTACATATTCTTAAAAGTCTAGCGGCTAGATTAGCAGATAAACTGACTCATAAACTTCAGGGTTTATTTTTTTCATTACACTTTGTCTATGTACAATCAACTATCAAGCTATATTTAAATTTGTCTGACATCATTATTGATTTTTTAAATTAGCACATCCAACGATGAGTCAACTCATTCAGAAATTATCTTCAAATTGAAGCTAGTCTTGTCCTCCCTAAATATTGTTGGTCTTAATCAGAATATGCAATAATCAGTGCTCATGAGATTTTTTGCCAATTTGTTTTTGTGGCTTTTTGATCTTTGTTTGTAGGCTTTTTTTTATCTGATATAAACTAGTGCTTGACTGTGATCCCATTTGGTGGTAAGCAGTGATGCAATCGTTAATGGTGAGGTGCACTAGGATATTAAGAGCCTATTTATTCACTCTAGCCTTGAAAACACCAAAATTATAAAAAATTATAAAGTATAAACGACGAGGCGAAACGCTTAGTCTGGACCGCAGAGGTTTCAACAAGGTATGGGTAGATTCGCCGTATGTCGGGTTGTCCGATGGTAGAAATGAGATGGTGGAATCAAGTCATGCAATTCCTGTGCACACTCTCCAAAACGTTAAGAAACTTAAAGATTGGCTTTTGCTCGGCAGTGAATAAATCTAGCTGTTGATAATTCTTCTTCTTCCTTCCCATTGATCTGACTGTTTGGTCGGATAATTAGATATTGAATAAAATTCATTCATTTATGTTTCATTAGATAATGTTAGTGTTTCAGTCAACAAATCTGAGAAGAAACACTGAGACAAACTCGAAGACTTAGTCCAGCCATTTTAATTTAATTTGAATATCACATAAATAACCTGAGCCTCACAAAAAGGTTTGACTGTGGGTCTGGCAAGACTGCCTTTACAGGTACACTGATTCATCAGTTTCATACTTAGAACCAATTTATAGATAGTATTTTAACGAGTTTCTAAATAGAGAGACAGATGCTCATGAGCCTATGTTTTAAAACTAACATTATGCACTAACATTATAAAGAGGTAAGGTTAATTTTTTTGTATATAAGAGGATATCTCTGGAAGTACTAGTCCGATTGGTATAATTTTTTCACCAATAGAAAGCTGCTTTATTCCTGAGTGACACAGCTTTTGCCCGCAAAGCTAGTGTTTTTAACTAACCATATTTTTATCAGTTTTACTCCTTATGTCTGTCAACAGACTCACAAGTTTTGTTTTAGGATTTTGTAACCTGCTGTCTATTAGAGTATCGGAGTAGATCAGCTTGGTCATACATTGACGTCAGTGATCATCAACACAGCAAACAAAACACAGAATAAAAACACAGAATTTTCGAAAAATCCTTAACCTTTTCAATACCTTAATTAGAGACACAATAGAAAGAACGAGAAAGCGAATGCAGGCTTTTGCTTGGAGTTTAATGAATTAAAGTAAATTATATTAAGTCCAAACCAATTTACAAGTAATAAACACCATTTAAACAAAGTTGGTGCCCTGAAATTGCATGACAGGGTCGCGGCAAACCAAGATGGTGGGACGACTTAGATGTATGCCTTGGGAATTGGAAAGAAATGGCTCAAAACCGGGAACATTGGAAAGAGTGGAGGGAGGCATTTGCCCAGCAGTGGGACAGTATGGGCTAGATATAATAATAATAAATATCATTTGTCAATGAATGGCTTAAAACTTCAGTTATATGACTCAGAATATTATAGGAATATTTAATACTGAATATGGTTAAATGTTTCTTTTTATCAATGGTAGTATATCCTGTTGTTGGAAAGATGATTCATAGATTCCATAATTGGTCTAACTACATTATTTTGTAACAGATCCTTTTAACTTTTAAATGAATTCAAATATTGACTGTTAGAATGAATAGTGGAAAAACTAGGTCTTTTTTTTTTTATAATGGATAGGCTCGCGTTTGACCACAATCTCACCTGATGGTAAGCGATGATGTGGTCTTTATAAAAATAAAGATTTATCTCTCAAGAGCCATGATCTATTAATTTATTATTACAACATTAGTTTTAGTATAATTAAATGTAAAACCTGATACACATGTATTTTTATGTAAATATGAATCTATGTACAAAATTTAATTACAGTATCATGAAAAATCACAAAGTATCACAAAAGTTTGTCATGTTCGGAAAAATCATAGAGGGGTTGTACTTGCACCAGCTGTGAGCTGGCTTCTAAAGCCCACTATGAACTGCCGTGACCTATATTGTGCTTAACCTTTCAATCGAAATTACAGACACAATTGAGAGACAATAGGTGCGCAAACGCCGGCGTTCGCTTGGGGTTTAATGAATTAATGTCGGTGGTGAGGTGTCCAACTTGTGACCTTTTTAAATAATTTTGTTTATGTTTGTCCCTGTTATGGCCGGCGTCAAAATGCAACAGATAATCTAGACAACTCCGTTGTCTATGGTACAAGATGTAATATTGTTAAGCTCGTTACACACATGGCCTGACAAGGGACTGGCTTTTATATTTTGTACTTTCTTTTGTATGTTGTTATTGAGTTTTGTTATTTGTGCGTCTATATATAGGCGGAATAAACATATTTTCTTTCTTCTTTCTAAATATAATTGGGAAAAAATATAACATGGTGTAAAAACTATTGGAATCCATTCAGTTACTGATTCTGAACAAACTTTAGTCAGGTTTCGCATAAACTAAAAATTTTGTTGTATAATGCTTTATTGTACACCGCATAAGAAAAAATGTAGGACAAATATTTACAAAAATAAGTGTACAATAGACGGTCTTATCGCACAGGGCGATTTCTTACAGACAACCTTTAGATAGACTGAAAGAAAGGAGACCGATTTAGGGCTGTCAGTGTACAAATATCAGAAATGATACTAATAACACAACATGCGTACATACAATACCAAATTATACTCGCAAATTTCCCATTAAAGGGAAGGGTCCTCCAACCAGACGGTTGCTGCTTCTGGTTTAGGCAACTGCCTGATAGTTGATTTTAGTCTACTGTTTATATTCCAATCGTGCGGAGAACTATAATCCGTGAAGCAGGATATTATTATGAATAAATATCAAATATAATATCGAGTCATGAGAAGAAAAGTTAAAACATGACTAGCTTGAATTCCATTTCTGTTACTGGTGAGCAATTATTTGTATTTTTATTGAGAAAAAGTAATTAATAGGAATAAGAAACTAATAATGATCTACAGTCAATTGTAAAGTTATTTAACTACATTAGAAACACCTGAATTAAAAAAGAAAAAGAGGTTGTCTCAAAACTAATTCTCTAATGATCACCAGACTTGCTCAAAACAAGTATTAAATTTAATTAATGCCACTGGCGAACGTTAATTGGGTCTAATGGGCTGAAACACGATTATAACTCTCATTTTTTAAATAGCTGTATAGACATAAAAGTAGAATGAGTAAATACCTTGTCTATTAGGTCTTGAAACTTTCGATTATCGATCTGGCACACGGTAAAGTCAAAACACTGCAATCCTCACACAAACACAGCAGCAATCGCCAATGAAACCAGTGAAAACGCCAGGCGACCCCGCCTGTTCACTAATTAAGTTAGCCGTTCTACGCACCAACAAATATTTGTACATATAACACTTAGGTACACGCTGTAGACGCTGCGACGCGCGACAAGAATGAGGAACTAAGAAAAGTGAAGATGGTAAGCCTCGGTGTGCGTCCTCGACTCAAAAAAAACCTGTTCTCTCATTCACCTACTAATCTAAAGAACGGGGCTTCCGTCCGCGATAATTCAACGTCCACGCGCCACAGACACCACAATACTAGAAACTAACGCAACTCTTTACGGGCACTTCCCGATAATAAGACGATTATCAATATTAAATATTCGTTAGGTGAAAGGAGACATACCTTTGATGGAGCTCGTTTAGATGTATCGAAACAATATCCAGTCAGTCCGATATGAGAAAAAATACACTTCAGCACTGAATAGTCGTTCACAAATTGTTATAATCACTAACAAATAGTTACACCCACGATTATTGAAAACGGTATTCAGTATGCGGCGGATAAGCGCTAGCCCGTAAAAGACGCCATTTTGATTTCGTCAACTAAAGGCTATAGACAAGATAAAGTGTTGCGTTTTGTTATTGCTAATGTTCTTCAGCCACATTGAATCATATTGTTAAAAAAACCACTATCCTATTCTAGTTCAATAAGTGTTTACTGAAAAAAACAATGTAAATTGTTGAATTATAAGATTTTGATCATGCAAATGTGGTGATGAAACCAAATGATTTCATGTGAACCAAGCAACAAAACGAAAAATCAATACTTTTCCTTTTCACGTTTTTAAATGTATATTTCATATTAACCATTTTATTACTTGAAGGATAGAAATATTTATTCGTATCAAAATATATTGTTTTTATAAAACTTTACTGTTTTAAAATGACAAAAAAATTGCTTAGAATGTTTGCAATTCTTCACATCACTTCGAACTTACGACCATAACAATGTTGTCTATGGTACTCAGTGATACCAAGCTTTTCGTTCTCCCAGCTATTTGGGAATTATTTATTTCCCTTGTCTCATTATTTGTACCAATGTTAAGCAAAAGCTACTTCTAATCCAATAAACGATATGTCATATGGTCTACTATACATAACTAATAAATAACTAGCGTTGTCAATAACAAGATGTAAATGGGTAAACCTATAACATATAAATTCTTTGATGAGTCTCACAAGTCCTTTTAAGATAATGTACCATTTGATTTTTTCTAAATCACTTTAGACTTTTGTATTATCAAATGAAACATAGTACCTCAAAATATGCGCAGCTTGCTTTAAAAAAATGAAACAAAATATAGTCATGTTTTAGAAGAAATAGAAAGAAAGAAAATCCAGTTTATTTACGCAAAAGACGCAATCTTAAAACAAGCTAACAAACAAGGCAAATTAAAATAAAAATGAAAAATCTAAGTTATACGGCTTATTTTTGTGACATTTAGTATTAGAAATGAGCAAAAGAACAATCGAAATATATTCGTTTTTATTCTTTTTTGTGACTTTGGAAAATTAATTTGTAAAACATTAAAAAAAAAAATTCAATGTTTTGATTTTGTAATAACAATATAAAATTTGGTTTTTAAACTACTGCTAAACGACAAATTCCTACATAAGTCACTCTAAAGATGACTCAATAATTAGCAATTACCCTTAATAGACACTTCTGAAAGAGAAAGTTGTAGTGAGATTGAGTTCAAACTTACAATAAAACCGTGGAAATTCAATATTTTAGATATTACAATCAATGTTTGTATTTTTTAATAAGTTGTCTTACTGTTTTGAACTGAAATAAGAAGACTGAAAAGTTAAATGAAGTTTCATACATTTCAACACAAAAAAAAAAGTTGCAAATTAGTACGGATTTATTTTGCTAGTGTGAAAACTGCCTAAGAATTAACACTATTTTTATGGGGTAATAAAAATTTGGAGCAGTCACCCCAAAACCAATTGTCAAATAAAAGTAGCAAGCAGCTGTGCATATACGTGTTTTTATTTATTAATATCTCGATAATGTGCGTTTAAAACACGAAAATTAAATGTGAAACGTGAAATCATCATGTCGAGCCGTCGTTCGATCCTCGGGTCGGCGCTTGACGCTCTACCTCCGCCCACAGATCCATTACGCGAATTATTTGAGGCATGTAAAACAGGCGATGCTGTTCGTGTAAAAAAGTTAATTACACCCCAAAGTGTGAATGCCAGGGACACGGCTGGACGAAAATCGACTCCTCTACACTTCGCTGCAGGTAATAAATTACAAACAACTTATTAAAACTTAATAATTTTGTCATAAAACACGATTTTTGAAAAACTAGTGAAAGGACGGTCAAATCACAATAGGAAGGCGTAAGTTTAAAAAAATTGCATAATTAGTTACGGTTGCTGATTGCCGTTTCGTGTTTTATGTCTTTTGTTATGTTTAACTCATGTTTTTCTGACGTAATTGTATTGTGGTGTAGAAATTCGTGAGAGAACCAAAATTTTCTGGTTGTTCATAACTCGCGTCACGCATTCACGGTCTATTACTTTTACCTTGTTTATTATCACGATATATCCGCTTTGAGGTAAGCAGACTAGTAGGATAATGTTAGTGTGCATGTGAACTTGTTTTGATCAATCAGTGTATTTATTTTTTTATCTAACTTAATTACATATTTTTTAATGTGTTATGTCTTCAAAGCATTCTTTTGTTCTTCTGTTGAAGGTATTTACAACTTCTATTAACTTAAAATATAGCTACTAAAAGCTGTGCTTATATTTGAATTTGAGATAATTATCAAATTGTGGTAAAACACACTCTATATTATATGTACAAAGTTGAAATTCCATTGCAAGCCTTAGTCTTTCTATGGCCTTTGAGTAGAAATGCACACTTAAAATACATAAAGCTAAGTCTTGTGGTGTCTTGAGGTTGGAGTGATGTAGGAACAGTGAACTAACTTAAAGTCTTATTAGATAATTAGCTGTGCCCGCGACTTCGTTCGCGTGGACTACTTTTTCTAAAATAAAAGTTGCCTAAGTTACTCCTTATTACATCAGCTACCTGCCAAAAAAAAGTTCAGTCAAAATCGGTCCAGCCATTTCAGAAATTAGCCGGAACAAACAGATAGACAGACAGACAAAAATTGCAAAAAAAAAATATTTTGGTGTATGTACCATATATATATTCATATACATGTAGTAAAAAGCGGTTATTTCAATATTACAAACAGACACTCCTATTTTATTTATATGTATAGATTAATTCTTTACACCCTAAGTGAATGCAACGCATGATTCACTCTTACATTGTCTTTCTGTTGGGTCTCTAATTATGGTATTTGAAAGCTTAGCTAGCATTTAGATAATCTTATTGACAGTATCCAGTGGAGGCAGTTGGAGGAGGCCTATACCAAAAGGCGCACTGACCTAAGGGACATACTATAACAGCCACGCAAAGAATAATGTATCCCAAAGTTTGGAAATAAATGGCTATTTTATTATTTACTAGCTTTATACCGCAGATTCGCCCGCTTATATAAAATACTTAATATTTTAGCCTGTCACTCAAGAATGAAGCAGCTTTTTATCAGAGAAAAAAATTTAGCAATCGGACCAGTACTTTCAGAGATTACTTCCTGCAAACAAAAAAAAAACATAATAACAAAAATACAAACTATATCTCTTTGTTATATTAGTCATTTATTATTTTTAGATAATGGTTAACCTCTAAGTAATAATGTGAGGTCTGTGAGGCCTCAGTGGGTACCTAGAAGGTTAGTTTAACCGTCTCCCTGTACAGCTTAACTTAGCGTAATCAGCCTCTTCTTCATAGCCAGCATTTTTTAATGTTATCTCTATTGGGACGCAGGCCTCCTCTCAAAGAGAGGGAATGGGCCATAGTTTACCACACGGGTCTAGTGTGGGTTGGTGGATTTCACTTCTTAAATTTTTGTTTCTATGCCGGTTTCCTCACGATGTTTTCTTACACTGTTTTGAGAGCAGTGGTGATGAAATAAATTGCACAAAGTAATGGGCTTGACTGGCTTAAGAAAGCTAAACCAATTGTTTTTTTTTTTTATTTGTGGTTGGAAATTATCTTTTGCCTTCTCTCTATCTAGGATGGAGCAAGAAGGTGTTTCAGACTTTTACTGAGTAAAACCAGATCTATGTTCTTTAGCTGTCTTTTGCAACCAGAAGAACCAGTTCTATGGCCCTAGCAAGCATTGGACCTGCTAGGCCCATTGAACCCATGCCTTTTTTTGGTGGGTAAAAATCATTCAAATGACATCCCTCGCCATTGGGCGGAGCGGGAGATAGTGTCAGACTTTTACTAACTAAAAAATCCACTCCATTCTGTCTTGCCTTTCATACTAAGGCCGAGCTTCCTTTTCGGAGCTAAACCCTGGCCCCAGTAGGCTTCGACCCCGCTGGGTCCCTACTGTTGCTGACAACTCCTTGAGGCGCGCGGGAACAGAAGGAGGCGACCGCCTGCCACTCCTCCTCGCTTCGGACCATGGCCTGTACCAAGGCTCGGCGCGAGATATCGCCGCCGCCGATCGCCCCCACAAGGACACGGCGATGCTTTGACCAAGCGGGGCACACTTCTACCGTGTGCTCCACCGTGTCCTCATGTGTGACGACACCCGGGCGTCGCTACCGCACGAATCACACAAACTTACCATGTTCGGTGAGAACCTGCGTCATGCGGAAGGTGAGGACGCGTGAGGTCTTTCCAGCCACGCCTCAAAGAGGGGTCTTGCCGCCATAATTGTGGCGTGCTTAGGTGAACCCATAACTTACAACTCGTAAATCAGAGCCGCTACTGTTCCCTGTACAGGATAAATTCCTACTCTCCAGTAAATGGGAGTTCTGTTGCCTCAACTTTTAAGTTTAGATTAGTGTCAGTGAACTCGATTTAGCTCATTACTGTCGATTTAAAATTGCGACATGGTCTCACAGGCCCGATGTCGGTGTTAACGTATTTTTTTTTTGTTTCGGTAATATCTTACTATAGTATAGTGCTACTTAGTTTCGATCAATGTATTTTTTTCCTGATCTCGACTACCAGCCACTGTAGCGCTGGCTTGATTATCTAGCGTTTGAATAATTCCTTTCAATCCATCTTAAGGCTGTCTGGTATATCGCTGTCAGCGATAATACCGCCATTGTACCCATATATTTGATTTTATGTATAACTGGCTTCTGCCCGCGGCTTCGCTCCCGCTCTACCCTACTCTATCCTACTCTACCTTACCTACTCTTCCTAAGTACGAGTACTATACCCTATTCTACCCTATTCATTCTTATATTCTTTATTGTACACAATATAAATAACAAAATATATGGATGCCAGAGTTCATGTAAGGCGAGCTTAACTCAAAGTTGAGTTTTCTTCCAGCAAATCACCTACTTTTCTTCCACTCTACCGTACTATACCCTATCCTAACCTGTTCTACCCTATTCTACCCTATTGTACCCTACTCTACGCTACTCTACTCTACCTACACTACCCTAATTATTTTTTCCATAAGAACGTTCTCCTCTCATACTCTACGCTACTCTACTCTACCTACACTACCCTAATTATTTTTTCCATAAGAACGTTCTCCTCTCAATAACAAACACAACAAAAAAAAAATTAGCGAAATCGGTTCAGCTGTTCTCGAGATTTGCGCTTAGCAACACATTTAGCGATTCATTTTTATATTATAGATTTATGTTACTTTTTGATGTACATTATATTTATTCTATGGGTAGCTCGCTGTCCAGTCGTCTGGTAACCGTCCGGATCGAGCCTGAGTCGTTGACGGCGCGTACTGTTTTACCGAGACTGTTTCCTGAAAGAGATATGTCGGCAAAACTGTAGCGGCCCAGTATGGCCGAAGCCTTCTAGGGCTATGGTTCGACTTCTGAACTGTAGGTGTGGTTTTAGTCAGTAAAAGTCTGATACTCCCACCCGCTCCGCCCCAGAGAGGGAGAAGTCTTTACATGATATACCACCTTAAAAATATAATTACGATTGTTTATAAGACTTGATTATTCAGCTGCAAATTTTTATAGCTAATTTTATTACCACTAGAAACCAAATAAAAACATAACTACCAATAACGTTGCAGTTCATTGTCTAATAGAAACACTTTCACTAACAGTGTGAAGATTAGTAATGTAATCTATACGTGTATATATAAAAGGAGAAACTGTCTGACTGACATATCAACGTACAACCGATAATACTGGGACTAGGAGCGTGAAATTTTATACAAGGTTTCCTTTTATGACGTAGACGAACACTATTGGTCTAAACAGACGGACTGCATTTCAACTGCAATCCAACTGCAAATTGCAGTTTGAATGCAGTTGACACGACTGCAATAGAAATGCAAATACGACTGCAATTGAACTGCAAACCAAACGTGCGGTCCGATTGCTGTCGTGTGAACTGCACACCGACTGCATCCGAACCGGGTTTTCCTTTCAGAAGCAAAGCTTACATAAAAAACTCGATACTTCAGCGTTGTGCCATCGTGTCGTTGTAACTTCTTTGATATAGTCTCACAGTTTAGTATGCAGGCGTACACCAAGCGTATAATGACAAATACGCGTCTATGAAGCTACGCGTCCGTGGACAGTAGGCCATAGTTTAGTATGTAACCTTCACGCAGGCGTACACCAAGCGTATAATGACAAATACGCGTCTATGAAGCTACGCGTCCGTGGACAGTAGGCCATAGTTTAGTATGTAACCTTCACGCAGGCGTACACCAAGCGTATAATGACAAATACGCGTCTATGAAGCTACGCGTCCGTGGACAGTAGGCCATAGTTTAGTATGTAACCTTCACGCAGGCGTACACCAAGCGTATAATGACGAATATGCGCCTATGAAGCTACGCGTCCGTGGACAGTAGGCCATAGATTAGTATGTAAGCTTCACGCAGGCGTACACCAAGCGTATAATAATGAATACGCGTCCGTGGACAGTAGGCCATAGTTTAGTATGTAAGCTTCACGCAGGCGTACACCAAGCGTATAATGACGAATACGCGTCTATGAAGCTACGCGTCCATGGACAGCAGGCCATAGATTAGTATGTAAGCTTCACGCAGGCGTAAACCAAGCGTATAATGACGAATACGCGTCTCTGAAGCTGCGCGTCCGTGGACAGTAGGCCATAGTTTAGTATGTAAGCTTCACGCAGGCGTAAACAAAGCGTGTAATAACGGATACGCGTATATGAAGCTGCGCGTCCGTGAACAGTAGACCTATACCTATAACTTGCAATATGTGGGTGTTGACAATGACTCTGCCCACTTCTCTGGGAACGCAGGCGTGATATTACGTTATATTGATTGACAAATAGATTCACTTTCTACCACAGTTAATCTCTGATTGAATAATATTAATTAGTAATACAAAATGACTCAGCTTTAGTTGTCTTTGTTTAAGTGAATTACAGTGCGGATAATGCTAAATGATAAATGATATTTATTTTGTAAATAGGTTTTAAAAAACACTTTTACACGTCAATTTTTTTTTTAGTTTAATTTAAACTAGATGAGGCCGGTGTTTCCTAGCTGACTACCTTGAGAAGAAACACTGAAACAAACTCAGGGGTCAAAGTCTGATCTGGAGGCAACAGTCCTTGCACACATGCACGATATGCGCGTGGAGATGCAACGCCGGGGTGAAAGTCCGCTGCCGCGACAGGTCACGGCATGGCGGACAGAGCTCCGGCGGGATCTCATGGTGAAATGGCGTCAACGACTATCGCAACCCAGTGCTGGGCACGCCACAATCATGGCGGTAAGTCCCCTCTTTGAGGTGTGGCTGGAAAGATCTCACGGCGTCCTTACCTTCCGCATGACGCAAGTTCTCACCGGACATGGTTCGTTCGGGAGTTTCCTGCACCGGATTCATGCGGAAGTGACGCCCGGGTGTCGCCACTGTGCGGAATGCCCAGAGGACACGGTGGAGCACACAGTCGAGGTGTGCCCTGCTTAGGCGGAGCATCGCCGTGCCCTCATGGGGGCGATCGGCGGCGGAGACCTCTCGCGCCGGACCTTGGTTGAGGCCATGGTCCGGAGCGAGGAGGAGTGGCAGGCGGTCGCCGACTTCTGCGAAGCAGTAATGCTCGCAAAGGAGGAGGCCGAACGCATCAGGCAACGGCGTTATCGCCGCCGCCGGGATTCTGATCCCGATTTCCGGCCACCGTAGGCGCGGGCTTGCGGACAGTGAGCAATGAGTAGCTCACTGTCCGGACCAAGCCCAAGTCGTCGCCGGCGCGCACTGTCCCCGCGCGCCTCAAGTAGTTGTCAGCAACAGCAGGGACCCAGCCGGGTCGAAGCCTACTGGGGCCAGGGTTATTCGAAAGGGCGCTCGAGCCCCGGTATAAAGGCTAGAAGGAACGGGGTGGGTCTTTTAGTCAGTAAGAGTCTGACACTATCTCCCACTCCGCCCAAGAGCGGGGGTTGTCTTTGGATGACTTTTTCCCACCATAAGAAAAAGGGGTCAAAGTCTCTTTTAAAGTCCATACAGTAAATATGTAATGGTCAAAATCACATGAGAATGCAGATTTATCTGAGATGGTCTTTTGAAAGAAGAACCATACAGATTTGAGTGGACCTATCCAGTCAGTGCAAGTATTTGTCAGTATTCGCAAAGCTCAACTCAGGACTGCTAAGGAGCTAAACGACTTGACGAACAATACCAAGAAAAGGACATTACAAATTGCCAGACAAGTAAACACTACTGAAAAGAAAAATATACACCGCTAAATTTTAATCGTTTTAATCTCTTGGAGGGCCGATCCGGTACACGAAACACTATCGATTTGTAAAGATAAAATAAAAAAATAAAGTACCTTTTTTTCAAAACTCGTAATATTTTACGCATGTACAAATTAATTTCTTTAAGAAAACGTCAGCTGAGCAAGTTCAATGACCTGTAGGTAGTTTGTACGCAACGCCGGCTATTACCTAAAGGTCACTGAACTCGCTCAGCTGACGTTTTCTTAAAGGAATTAATTTCGGACATGCGTAAATTACTCATGATTCGCTGCAGCATGTATCTAACAACGAAGACGATTGGCTTGCCAAAGTATGGAATGCGCAAAGCGATCCCCACTCTGACGCCGAGCGCTCAAGATCCGTTGTGCCTACTGTAGGTACAGAAGACAATCTCTTGTATGTACTTCACTTTTTATACCTACGCTTGGTGGACGCACACTAAAGAGCGTTTGAGCCGCAACTGTTCGACGAGTGGTCCAAGACGCGACCGAGACATCGTGTCTGTGAGCGGTGTCTATGTGTGCGTTGTGAGAGTGCGCTTTGTATGTAGACTGACTTTTGTACCTATCTATTTTGTGGTAAAAGTCACGCCTTCTCGCTTCACCCACGGGCGGGAGATGTCATTGGATGATTTCCTATCTTTAAAAAAATGAATCACGGGTTTCCCTTTCGGAATTAAACCCATGGCCCCAGTAGGCTTCGGCCCTGCTGGATCCCTACGGTTTAACTGACATCTCATTGAGGCGCGAGTGAAAAATTACGCGCCGTCGACTACTCGAGCTCGATCCGGAAGGTTACTGGACGGTGAGCTACCTATTGCTCGTCGTCAAGCCCACTGCTACGGTGGAAGTTTTCTGTCACCAGCGCCATTTGCTCAACCTCAAAATAGTTTTGAAGTGGACAGTCAGTTTGATTGAAATGCGGAATGACTCAACTTTGCCTGTATTGATTCAAGTGGTTTTTATATTGAAATGTGGATAATTTATTAATATCAGATAAGCATATTTATGTATGTGTCAAGAAAGCCATTTAAAATATTTGATGAATCATGATAAAATATTTAGCAACAACATCAAATTGGATCTTGTGCTCATTTCTGATTAAATTTTTAGTCGAAAGACGTCCACTGTTAGACATAGGTCTCCCCCAAGTGTCGCCCTAATGACCGGTCCTGTGCGTCTCGCATCCACCGAATTCCCGAGACCCTCACCAGTATCCCGATTCACGTAATCAAAACCGTAACGATATCGTAGCGATTTAGTCGTTTATACCATTTCCGTATTCACATCCATCAATCGAGTTTGAACGACACCGATTTTAAAGTCGTTTGAAATTCGTCGATTTAAAAAAAAACTGTATTACATTATTCTGGTAGAATACTTATTAATGTAACTGGAAATAAGTCGATAGATCGTGAATACCGCTTTTGGATAGGACTTTCATCGAACGACTATAAAACTTCAACGATATTTGACTTGTTTGATTTTACGTGAATCAGGCTACTGGTCGTTGGTCCCCCTTGTAGGAGGCCTTCCAATGCTGCGTCTTCCAGTACGCGGTCACCACTCCAGAACCTTTCGGCCCCAACGGCTATCTGTTCTGCAAGCAATGTGCCCTGGCGATTCTTCGTGCTGTGACGGCAACCTTAAAATCAACAAGTCCACGATAAGGCCTGTCATACTGTATGGATCAGAATGTTGGGCTGTGAAAAAGACGGATGAAAAAAGATAATAATAATATAATAATATATTCCACAACTATCACACAACGCCGTCTAGTCCCAAGCTAAGCAGAGCTTGTGTTAAGGGTAATAGACAACTGATAAACATACTTATATATTTCTAAATACATACCTACATATTATAGATAAAATACACCCAGACACAGAACAAATGATTATGCTCATCACACAAACATTTGTCCTGGGTGGGAATCGAACCCACGACCTCCGGTATAGCAGTCAGGGCCACTAACCACTACACCAACAGGCCAGTCGAGATAGCACGTTGCGAAGACGAGAATGTCAAGATATATGTGTGGTGTGACGAGAATGGATAAAGTGAGAAATGAGTATATTAGGGGAAGTTTGAAAGTGACGCCAGTGACTGAAAAGTTGAAAGGGAATCAATCGTTTGTCTTGGTATGGTCATGTACAGTAGAGGAATGACACGCATGTCACTTAAAGAGTGATGAGTATACATGTGGATGGATGGAGAGGGAGAGGGAGGCCAAAGAAACAATGGATGGATTGTGTGAAGAGTGATATGAAAGAAAAGGGAGTTAGTGATAGCATGACAAGTGGCAGGACAGAATGGAAGAAAAGAACGTGTTGCGCCGACCACAAATAAAACGGTACAAGGGCAGGAAGATGATGACTTTACATTTACGTGGACTGCCACGTGGATGCCAGGTGGTCTAGTGATAACAGCCCAGACTTACTCATACTCGTCGCGGGTTCAAACTTTGCGAAATTTATTTCATCACCACTGCTCTCAAAACGGTGAAGTAAAACAATGAGGTAACCGGCATGTCCTAGAAGCAAACATTCGAAGATTTGTGACATCCATTGATTCGCACTGGGCTTGCGTGATGGATTACGACCCATTCCTTTTCCTAGAGAATTTAGACTAGATGAGGCCGGTGTTTCCTAGCTGACTGCCCTGAGAAGAAACACCGAAACAAACTCAGGGGTCAAAGTCTCTTTTAAAGTCCATAGTAAACATGTAATGGTCCGCCGGGATTCTGATCCCGATTTCCGGCCACCGTAGGCGCGGGCTTGCGGACGGCGCGCAATGGGTAGGTAGCTCGCTGTCCGACCGTCCGGTAACTGTCCGGACCGAGCCTAAGTCGTCGACGGCGCGCACTGTTCCCGCGCGCCTCAAGGAGCTGTCAGCAACAGCAGGGGCCCAACTGGGTCGAAGCAGAGACAGACAGAGCTCAGATAGCTCAGCCCCGGTACGAAAGGCAACGAAGGACCAGGAGTGGGGTTTTAGTCAGTAAAAGTCTGACACTATCTCCCGCTCCGCCAAGAGCGGGGGATGTCGTTAGAAGATTTGCCCAACGCGATAAAAAAAAATTTCAGTGAACATGTAATGGTTAAATCACATGAGAACCATGCAGATTGGTGAGATGGTCTTTTGAGGAAAGAACCACACAGATTTGGCGGTATCGAAGGCTTGAAGGAACGGGATGGGTTTTTTAGTCAGTAAGAGTCTGACACTATCTCCCGCTCCGCCCAAGAGCGGGGGTTGTCATAAGATGATTTTTCCCATCGAAAAAAAAAAAAAAAAAAAAAAGTGGACAAGTAGTGGACTGTAAGAACTCTATAAAGCTATGCTTATTATGATATTATGTAGAACATAGTAACAAAACTATATAATCGCTTGTTAGCCAACTTATTACATAAAATTCGACATACTAAAAGATATTAATATTCATTTGGTTTTATTCTAAATATAACACAGAAATTGTTACACCATATTTTGACTAAATACATAATGATAAATAGGTATACATATTATTATAAGATAGGTTGCGCTTATACATATAATAGCGAAAGTATATATTATGTATATAATTTATGTATGTTTGTTATTTCTTCACGCGTAAAGGGCTGAACTAATTTGGATATAGAATATAATTAACTTTATTGTACATCAAAAAAGTTACACAATTTCTATTATTTTTTTATTATTACAATTATTATAGTTAGCCCATATTGTTGGGCTGTGAAAAAGAAGGATGAAAAAACCAGCCAAGAGCGAGTCGGACTCGCCCATGGAGGATTCCGTAGCAGCAAGTAACATAATATAAAAGTTCTTGTAGTTCGTAGTAACTTTGATCGATGTTTTAATAAAAGTGTATTTTTTTTAGATTTATGACGTATTAAAAAAAAACTACTTACTAGATCTCGTTCAAACCAATTTTCTTTGGTAGTTTGCATGGTAATATACATCATATATTTTTTTTAGTTTTATCATTCTCTCATTTTAGAAGTTAGAGGGAGGGGGACACATTTTACCACTTTGGAAGTGTCTCTCGCGTAAACTATTCAATTTAGAAAAAAATGTTATTAGAAACCTCAATATCATTTTTAAAGACCTATTCATAGATACCCCACACGTATGGGTTTGATAAAAAAAAAATTTTTGAGTTTCAGTTCTAAGTATGGGGACCCCCAAAATTTATTGCTTTTTTTCTATTTTTGTGTAAAAATTTTAATGCGGTTTGCAAAATACATCTACTTACTAAGTTTCAACAGTATAGCTCTTATAGTTTCGGAAAAAAGTGGCTGTGACATACGGACGGACAGGGACGGGTTCCGTTTATTGCCATTTGGCTACGGAACCCTAAAAAGATTGCATGTAGCGGAGATGAGAATGTTGAGATGGATGTGTGGTGTGACGAGAATAGATGCAGTGAGAAATGAGTATATTGAGGAAGTTTGAAAGTGGCGCCAGTGACTGAAAAGTTGAAAGGTTGTCTTGGTATGGTCATGTGAAGAGGAGGGATGAAGCGCATATTACTAAAAGAGTTATGAGTATACATGTAGATGGATGGAGAGGGAGAGGAAGGCCGAAGAAAAGATGGATGGATTGTGTGAGGAATGATAAGAAGGGAAGGGAGTTAGTGATAGTTTAACGAGTGACAGGACAGAATGGAAGAAAAAAGACATGTTGCGCCGACCCCAAGTAATATGGGATAAGGGCAGGAAGAAGAAGAATTAACCCATATGGTCCCACTGCTGGGCGAAGGCCTCTCTCTACTCTTTCCAACGATCACGGTTCCTTTCTTAAGGGAGCCATCCAGGTCATCCCGCCATCTTCTTAAATCTATGGGTATTGCTTGACTGCGATCCCACCTGATGGTAAGCAGTGATGCAACCGTTGATGGTGAGGCGCACTAGTTTATTAAGAGCCTATTCACTGTAGCCTTGAAGGCACCTAAATTATATCGGACGGGAAGACCGCAGACCTATATTTCCAACTCGTTACCTCCACGCATTCCCGAGATAAAGAGTCTTGACAGACAGACAAACAGACGAAGGGACAACAAAGTGATCCTATAAGGATTCCGTTTTTCTTTTTGAGGCACGGAAGCCTAAAAAATTTATTCAATGATGTGCTACCTCAAAAAAAAACCATTCCACTCTGCCTCATCATCATCATCATCATCAGACTTTTTTCCACCACACGGGCCCAGTGCGGGTTGGTGGTGGATGTCACATGTCTCCGAATTTCTGGTTCTAGGACATGCCGGTTTCCTCACGATGTTTTCCTTCACCGTTTTGAGTGCAGTGGTAATGAAATATATTACACAAAGTAATGCGCCTGACAGGGTTTGAACCCGCGACCTACAACTCTTAAGTCGGAGCCATTACCACTCGGCCACCACTGCTCTCTTCTAAATATAAACAGCTTGAAAATTTTTCACACAAATTCATCAGATTATAAGTAATCTTTAATTCAATCTAGGCAATATACTGTTTTTTTTTGTATAAGATCTAAATAATCCGGCCATGACCTCGTAAGTAGCGTTTTCTCTTTATTTTATAAGAATTTTATAGCACCTTGAGGATTATAATGGTAAATGATATTTATTTTGCAAATAGATAAAAAAAACTGGTCTGGTGCGAGTTAGAGTCGCGCTCGTAGGGTTCCGTACTGTCCTTAGGAAAATTCGGCAAAAAAAATCCCGTTTGTTGTATAGGGACCCCGTTTAAATATTTTTTTTTTCTTTATTATTTGTTATAGTGGCAACAGAAATACATAATTTGTGAAAATTTCAACTGTCTATCTAGCTAACGCGGTTCTTGAGATACAGCCTAGTGACTGACAGACGGACAGACAGCGAAGTCTTAGTAATAAGGGTCCCGTTATCCTGGATACGGAACCTTAAAAACTGCTCTAGTGTGAATTAGACTCACGCACTGAGGGTTCCGTACAAACTTACGTAGGTATGTCAATAGTTCGATTCCCGAGTCGAGTCCCGAAATTTTTTCCGAATAGCAACAAATTTTTTTTTTTTGTGACGTAAACTACTGTTTTGTTTTCATACTTTTTCCTTTTGCAAGTTGTGCTATGAGACCTTGCTTCATGCCAAATTTCAGGATTCTACGTCAACGGGAAGTACCCTATAGATTTTTAATTCCTTGCGAATGTCAAAATACGCGCCTAAACGGAGCATAAATTCCCGTAACTTTAGCTTAACGCCTGATATGGTAAATGTAATAAATTGTAGTGGGGTTGAGCTCGAACACTTTTCCGCACTAGTGCGAAAACAGCAAATTGCCTAAAAGCGATAGGGATAAGAACGGGTTTTCGAGTGTGTGTGGATACAACCTGGAAATCTTTAAGTCAAAAGTTAATAAGTTACTTCTAGGTATGCGTGCTCCATCGTCGACCTCATCATCGCTTTTCATCAGATGCCTATCAACATACCATAGCAGTAGTCGGCCTTATAATGTTCCCACTGTTGGGACTCAGGCCTCCTCTCTAGGAGAGGGAATGGGCCGTAATCCACCACGCGGGCCCAGTGCGGGTTGGTGGATGTCGCATGTCTTCAAATTTTTAGTTCTAAGGACATTCTGGTTTCCTCTCGATGTTTTCATTCACCGTTTTGAGAGCAGTGGTTATGAAATAAATGACACAAAGTAATGCACCTGGCTGGGTTTGAACCCGCGACCTACAACTCGTAAGTCGGGGCCGCTACCACTCGGTCAACACTACCTGTCAGATTTTTATAAAGTTTTTTTTTTTTTTTCATTTAATCTACACTAATATTATAAAGAGGGTTTTTTTTTATTTTTGTGTGTATGTTTGTAATGAATAAACTCAAAAACTACTGTGCCGATTTCAAAAATTCTTTCACCATTGGAAAGCTACATTCACCCTTAGTAACATTGGCTATATTTATTGCAAGTGCGAAGCCGGGACTGGCCGCTAGTTATAAATCTATACATATAAATAAAAGTGGAGAGTCCGTAATATTGAAATAACTGCTTTTTACTACATGCATATGAATATACATCCTTAAATTTTGATCGTTTTAATCCCGTGGAGGGTCGATCCGGTACATGAAACACTATCGATTTGTAACATATCTTTTTTCAAAACTCATATTAATTTACGCATGTACGAAATTAATTTCTTTAAGAATACGTCAGCTGAGCGAGTCCAATGACTCGTAGGTAGTAGTCGGCGTTGCGTACAAACTATCTACAGATCAATGCACTCGCTTAATTGACGTTTTTTTAAAGAAATTAATTTCTTACATACACCAAAATAACATCTTTTACAATTTTTGTCTGTCTGTTTGTCCGGGCTAATCTCTGAAATAGCTGGACTGATTTTGACGGGACTTTTTTTGGCAGGTAGCTGATGTAATAAGGAGTACTTTCATTTTAGAAAAAAATAATTTCAAAATCCTGTAGTCCACGCGAACGAAGTCGCGAGCACAGCTTGTATAAAATAAGTGAAGATAGATACATTAGATACCCAATCTTTCGTAGAATTCAGGCGTTATATTATGTTTTTCATTAGAACTGGTTGTTACTGCAGATTTTTAATTATGAAGTTAATTGGATGATTCATGAGATATGTGTCGCAATCAATTCTGTTATCTAACTTGTTCTGTGAATTATAAATAAATTAGATATCTGTTTGATTTATATTTTAAAATTTCACAACTTTTTTAAATTTATAATGTTCTAGTTTAGCCCGCGACTAGAAAATTATTGTAATATATTCAAGGGACAATTACAATATATTCGAAGTTTCTTTGCGTGATTGCATCAGAAATGAAGATATCTGCAGAAAAACCAAGATTACCGATATAGCCCGTAAAATCGCCAAACTTTAGTGGCAGTGGGCAGGTATTACTCGCAGCACAGATGGCCGTTGAGGCCGAAAGGTTCTAGTAGCGACCGCACACTGGAAGCATGCGCACACGCGCGTGTGTGCGGGGCGGCACACTGAGTCCCGTAGTGCCGTGCGTGATTTTGGATGAAATGAGTCAGAGCCTGCGTGAATCTACAAAACGCGACTACGCACGTGAGTGTGTAAAAACCCGCACGAGGATGCAGATCTGCACTCCCGCAAGTATGCGCGTAGGTGGGTTAATCGCCTTAGAACGAATAAGAATAAAAAATCTTTAAATCGTCTGTTTTCTCCTTCCTTTCAGGATATGGACGCAGGGAAGTAGTGGAAATCCTAATAGCTGCGGGGGCAGCCCTCCAGGCACGTGACGACGGAGGCCTGCAGCCTCTCCACAACGCGTGCTCCTTCGGACATGCCGACGTGGTCAGGGCTCTGTTAGGGGCCGGCGCGGCGCCCGCGGCGAGAGACAACTGGGGGTACACGCCCTTGCACGAGGCAGCTGCTAAGGGGAAGGTCGATGTTTGTATAGGTGAGCTAGACTAGTAGAAATTTAACTAGTAGTAATTAGACTAGTAGACCTCTAACTAGCAGTAATCAGACTAGTAGACCTCTAACTAGCAGTAATCAGACTAGTAGTAATCAGTTTAGTAGACATCCAAATAGTAGTCATCTAATGATCTGACTATTTATATTTTTTTATTTTTTTTTATTTAGGTAACCAACAGCAATAGCGATTAGATTCTAACTAGTAGTCATCTTAATAGTAGACCTCCACCCGATCGTCATCTGAACAGTGGACGTTTAGCTAATAGTCCTCTAACTTGTTGTCATCAGACTGTCTGAGTGTCAGTGTCTTCTCGACTAATAGTTATCTGCCTAGTACACCTCTAACTAGTAGTGATCTGACTGTTAGACTTCTAACTAGCAGTCATTTGCCTAGTAAAATTCTCAATTTATAGCTTTCTGACTAGTAGACTTCTAACTAGTACTCTTGAGATTGAATAGATCGCTAACTAGTAGTCATCTGATTATTAGACTTCTAACTAGTAGCCACCTGACTAGTAGATTTCTAACAAGTAGTTAACTGACTAGTAGATTTCTACCAAGTAGTCACCTGACTAGTAGACCTCGAACTAGTAGACGACTAGCATCTACAGAAAGACATGCAGGAAGCCAATAAGTAATGTTAAACTTGTAATGTATATTGTTCTCAGCGTTACTACAACACGGCGCGGACCCTAACATCCGGAACACAGAAGGCAAGACCCCCCTCGATCTAGCCGACTCTGCTACCAGGCCTGTGTTGACAGGTAACTAGATTATAACTATTTATACTAATCACCCTAATATTATAAAGAGGAAAGATTTGTAATTTTCTCGTAGTTCCCTTGCGTGATCGCATCAGGAATGGAACCAAGGACACCGACATGGCTCGAAAAATCACCAAACTTAAGTGGCAGTGATAAAAGTCATGAAAGAATTTTTTAAATTGCCCCAGTATTTTAGTGAGTTTATACATCACCGTCATAATTTCAGTCGATACACCTCCACTGTTGTACATAGGCCTCTCCCAAGTACCGCCACAACAACCGGTCCTGTGCCTCCATCGGATTCCCGCATCCACTTTGTGTGAGGTCTACCGATATTGAGTCTTTCAGTACGCGGTCACCCAAACCCTTACGACCTTATCGATTCGATCACCTCTTTCATGCTCGATAGAAAACTGTAATCCCCTCTGTTTCACACCTGTTTCATCATCTCTACTTTTTTCCAGGTGAATACTGTGCAGCAGATGTCCTAGAAGCAGCCCGTTCTGGCGCCGACGACCGTCTCGCATCCCTCCTTACCCCCCTCAACGTAAACGTCCACGCTAGTGACGGACGGCGGTCTACTCCTCTACACTTAGCTGCAGGGTACAACAGAGCCAGGGCAGTGAGATTACTGCTGCAGCGAGGCGCTGATGTCCATGCTAAGGATAAGGGGTGAGTAGACTGAGCAGACCACGGTCTTTTAGCAGAAGACCATAGTAAATCTAAGCTAGGAAGTACAATAGAGTGAGGGTGGTGAGGTACTGCTACAGCGAGGCGCTGATGTCCATGCTAAGGATAAGGAGTGAATAGACTGAGTAGACCAGGGTCTTTTAGCAGTAGACCATATTAATACCTAGCTACGGGGAACTACAGAACAGTCATTCATCGCAAACAAGTTTACCCACTGGCGACACGCACAACATTGCAGCAGCATACGAAATCTTTGTCCTGCATGTGACCCGGAGCGTGCTATCACCCGCATGCGGATGAGAACCGCGTGCGGGCTAAAAAACGCGTGACAGGAAATGGAGAAATGAGACGGTTGGACTCTCACCAAATATCAGTTTCAAAATTATTCTTTGGGCGACCACTCTACCAGAAGGCAGAGTTATGTAGAAACATGTCTTCTCAAATCATTCAAGAACTAATTTAATATCGTCCTCGTTCCAGAGGCCTAGTGCCCCTCCACAACGCTTGCTCGTACGGCCACTACGAGGTGACGGAGCTGCTGGTGCGCGCGGGCGCAGACGTGAACGCGACGGACCTGTGGGCCTTCACGCCGCTACACGAGGCCGCCAGCAAGGCGCGCCTAGAGGTATTAATGAAATTAAAACGATGATGAAGGCGCTGCCAGGGAAGCCACATGTGCAGAAGTAGTGCTAAACAAGCATGTCTTCAACGTAGTCATTGCTAAACAAGCGTGTCTTCAACGTAGTCCTTGACTTTATAATACGCTTTCTTGGCAAGGACACGATTAATATGGCTTTTGAACTTTCCCTCGCTAAGTTCGGTAACCGACTTTGGTATGTTGTTAATAAGGAATGACTTACTTGTCTTAGCTAATCCCTATTTGGGTATTACAATTGTGTCTTTGTTTGTGACAAATGCGTCATTGTATCTCACAGGCCTTTTTTTTGTAGGTGGGAAAATCATCTAATAACATCTCCCGCTCTTGGGTGGAGCGCTAGGGTGTGTCGGACTTTCGCTGATCAAAAACCCACTCCTATGTCTTCATTGCCTTTCATACTAGGGCTGTGTTTTCCTTTCAGAAGCAGACCTTTGGAGACCCAGTAGGCTTCGACCCTGCTGGTACCCTACGGCTTACTAACACCTCTTTGAGGCGCGCGTGGCACAGTACGCGCTGTCAAAGAATTGGATACTATATGCCTAGTGGCCTACAGCTCAAACCGTCTACATAGCAGAGCATAATCAGCCTTTTAATGTTCCCACTGCTGCGACTCAAGCCTCCTCTCTAGGAGAGGGAATGGGCCGTAATCCACCACGCCGACCCAGTGCGGGTTGGTGAATGTCACATGTCTTCGAATTTTTGGTTCTAAGACATGGCGGTTTCCTCACGATGTCGTCCTTCAACGTTTTGAAAGCAGTGGTGATGAAATAAATTACACAAAGTAAAGCCAGGCGCTGGGTTTGAACCCGTGATCTACAACTTGTAAGTCGTGGGCCGTTACCACTCGGCCACCACCGCTCCCAAACGTCTACGAATTAAAATAATCCTGTTTTAAAATCCCTAATTCCAGGTATGCTCCCTCCTTCTGAGTGAAGGAGCCGACCCCACATTGCTCAATTGCCACGGGAAGTCAGCGCTGGACGTAGCTCCCACCAGGGAACTGCAGGAGAGGCTAGCATGTAAGTTCTTCAGTAATAAAACCAAATATCAAACATCAGAGGCCTTACCATGACATGTCAAAATGTCAGTCGTGCGACCGAGAAAGAGGGATGGAACTTTACACCCTTTAGAGGTTGGGTCTCTAATTTAGGGTTGAGGAGTGCATGTGTTTTTTTTCTTTTTTTTCGCGGTGGGTAAATCATCTAACGACAACCCTCGCTCTTGGGCGGAGCGGGAGATAGTGTCAGACTTTTACTGACTAAAAAGCCACTCCTGTTCTTTCGTTGCCTTTCGTACCGGGGCTTGAGCTATCTTTCGAATTAACCCTGGCCCCAGTAGGCTTCGACCCAGCTGGCCCCTGCTGTTGCTGACAACTCTTTGAGGCACGCGGGAACAGTGCGCGCCGTCGACGATTTGGACTCGGCCCCAATATCTCATATTCCATAATATACCCTACTCTACCCTTCTCTACCCTACACTACTCTACCCTACACTACTCTACCCTACACTACCCTAATTTTCATTTTTTTTTCCATAAGAACCTACTCCTGACAATAACAAACACAACAAAAAAAGAATTAGCGAAAGCGGTCCAGCCGTTCACGTGTGATGGCGTGACCAAGGAAATAGGGATTAATTTTTTAAATATACAATACATAGATTAAACCAATAATGAGAAAGATAAGCCTATTAAAGTTACGTGTAACGTCACGCCGTGTTGCATTGTTTCGCACGGAGTGACGTCACACGTAACTTTAATGGGCTATACCTTTGTTATTTTTTGTTTAATCGAAAAAATAAAAAATACGTGTCTAATATTTTTTATAATTTAAAATAAAATGTAATTGTGTTGACCCTGGAAACTACCCTATTGTAGACATGTTCGCACCCCCACTGTGCATAAGGGACTGGTGCTCGCACGCCACGGTCCCGCTTGGCGACTACACATTTTGTCGCGTAAGCACGTGTGGCGTGAACCCCTACACAAAGTCAAAGTCAAATCTTTATTGCAGAACACAATACAATCAATTATACATTTCTGGATGTCATGTGAACGCTCAGTAAATTGTGTTTTACCAAATTAGGCATACAAAATTGTAATAAATTAATCATTTTGGATGCTTCATATATGTCAGAGATTAATTAAACCTACCTACTAATAATAATGTCAACACAAACAATAGTTGATGGTGAAGCACACTAGTTTATTAAGTTATTAATTGCTATGTTTCCAGTCGAATACCGAGGCCACTGTCTTCTAGAAGCATGCAGACTCGCAGAGCCAGCAAGAGTGAAGAAACAATTGACAGCTGTTTCAGGACATCAACATCAGGTCAGACGTTTTTCGTACCTTCTCCACATGCGAACTCTAGGTATATATAGTCTTTGACTATTCTTATGACATTTTTAATTGTTTGTTTTATTTAATTCTTATAGTGTACTTTTTTTCAGTGTAGTTTATACTTTGACATGCCTTCTGTTTAAATATAGCTGGTGCTAATCATATTTTTGTCACCGATTTTTTTTTTTATCTTATTTGCAAAATAAATATCTTATCCAATCGACGTGGGCTAGGGTTAGGTTAGTAACAAGTACCCTCAACCGCAGAGTTCTCAGGCGTCCACAAGCGGCAGCACACCGTCCCTGCCCGGAGAGTGCAGCGTGGAAGCCCTCGTGAACTTCCAGCACGTCACCACTGGCGAGAGACCGCTGCATTGTGCCGCCTCCAGCGTCTACCCTAAGAGGAAGCAGGTGAGAGCGCACCAAGCACCCTCACACAGTCCTCAGGCGTCCACAAGCGGCAACACACCGTCTATGCCCGGAGAGTGCAACGTGGAAGCCCTCGTGAACTTCCAACACGTCACCACTGGCGAGAGACCGCTGCATTGTGCCGTCTCCAGCGTCTAACCCTAAGTGGTAGCAGGTGAGAGCACACCAAGCACCCTCACACAGTTCTCAGGCGTCCACAAGTGGCAGCACACCGTTCCTGCCTGGAAAGTGCAGCGTGGAAGCCGTCGTGAACTTCCAGCACGTCACCACTGCTGGGGCTGGGGCGTGAGCGCCGTTGACTGATGCGATTGGCCTCCTCCTTTGCTAGTATTACTGCTTCGCAGAAGGAGGCGTCACCCATACGGTATGACAGGCCATTAAGAACATTAAATGCTGACCTACCATTTATATATTCCAGGTGATGGAAATGTTAATCAGAAAAGGTGCTCGCGTCAATGAGAAAAACAAAGATGGGCAGACTCCTCTCCATGTAGCCACGGAACATGCTCATTTAGATGCCATGGATCTACTGCTAAGACACGGTGAGTACACCTCTCTTCGTTTGCAGAGGAGAGAGACAAAGTGCAAGAAATATTTTTTGCTTAGCACCAATTATCTATATAGGTATATAAAAATGAATCCCTATTTCCCTTGGTCACGCCATCACGCGTGAACGGCTGGACCGATTTCACTAATTCTTTTTTTTTGTTGTGTTTGTTGTTGTCAAGAGAAGGTTCTTATGGAAAAAAAAATGAAAATTAGGGTAGTGTAGGGTAGAGTAGCGTAGAGTAGAGTAGGGTATACAGTAGGGTAGAATAGGGAAGAGCGGGAGCGAAGCCGCGCGGGCAAAAGCTAGTATATAATAAAATCCCAAAACCTATTACACAAATGCCTACTGCTTTATATAAAATACATTAAAAAATATCTCATAAATAAATGCTATTATACCATAACGGAATTTTTAAATGAACGCAATTAATCCTTACTAATATTAAGCGAAAGTGAGTTTGTTTGTTTGTTTGTTACGTCTTCACGCCTAAATGGCAAACCCGGTTTTGATAAATTTTGGTACAGAGATAGTTGGGACCCTGGAGACGGACATAGGCTAATTTCTTCACGCAGGCGAAGCCGCGGGTAAAAGCTAGTTAATTATATTTCTGTAATTGTGGCATTTTCACAATTTCTCTTAAGAAGTATTCTCGCACCCCCGGTGCGACACTGTCACTTTTGCAAAAAATGAGTTAAATGCATTGAATTATAAAAACCCAAGAAGCACAGTCACGAACAAATGTAACACTCGAAACTGTCACCAAATACTCAAAAATTCTATGTAGGTAGTTATAATCATAACATAAACATATTTTTTGCAAATTCAACCTTACTCGAATTGCTTAAAGTTGTTTTTACAAAGCAATATACAAAAAGCAATAAAATTTTACGACCGAATTTAGCCGGCAGAACAAATCATGGAGTGGAGACGAATATTTATAGTATAGTTTTTATTTTTATACGATATTGAATTAGATTGTTAAATTGCGTTCTAAACAAATTTATCTGAGCGTAAATATGTTTTGGGTAGGATATGTGTATAAATCAATGAAACAAATATTTACTGGTAAAATTATTTATTTAATTATTTGGTTCAAAGGTGAAACTGAGTAGGTGAATGAAAAATGATATTTATTTTGCAAATAGCACACATAAAACACTTTTACACGTAAAATTTTTTTTTCGTCAGTTTAAGCTAGATGAGGCCGGTGTTTCCTAGCTGACTACCCTGAGAAGAAACACCGAACGAAACTCAGGGGTCAAAGTCTCTTTTAAGGTCCATACAGTAAATATGTAATGGTAGGTATTTAGTAGAAGGTAATTAGGTAGCAAAATTGTCAGGGTATAATCTACTAGGAATTCCTCTTAATTAAAACTTAGAAAATATAATTATTTTGAACCGACTTCATAAAAAGGAGAAGGTTCTCAATTTGGTTGTATTTTTTTACGTTTGTTACCTCAGAACTCCGTCATTTATGAACCGATTTTCAAAACTCTTCTTTTTGTAAAAGGTTGTACAAAGTCAAAGTAGTTTGTTGGTCAAAAACATGTGGATGTTAAATATAATAATAATAAATCTTTAATTTGAGCAAAACTTATATTGTGTTCGTATCAATATCTCAAACTTAAGTGTTAGTAAATAAAGTAAAAAAAAAAAACAATTCTAAATATATATAGTATATACATATAATATAGTATATACATATAACTCATAAATATTTATTTAAAACTTTATTAGAAATAAGTTCAAAATTATTAAAAAAAAAAATTAAACACAATAAAAAAAATCGACTCCACAATTAAGAACAGGGGTTATTTGTATTATACGAACAAAATAATAGTAGGCTGGTAAACATGGTTCTTACACTGACAATGCGGTCATTGAAATTTGCCGTATTATACTTGGACCGATGAGTGAAATTTTCGGACAAATTAAATCAAAATCACATATTACAGCGTTAAGTCATAAAAACAACAAAAACCATTCAATAAACACTTTTACTTACCGAAAATACGATATCCCATCCTTTTTTTCCGTTTTTGACGTAATATTTTTACAATTTCTTAACGAACACTTCGGCATTTTTAACGAGCGTGCAGTGACGCGGGCGATGCGAGACTATTTGAAAAGAGCGCACTTTGTCGAATGTTGCGCTCTTTTTTCGCGGACGTTTTTGAGACGCTGACTGTGTATCTTGGGTTTTTTGTATATCAATGGTTAAATGTCTAAAAATGATCCTAAAGCAAGGTGTCAAAGTTTTAAATGCTTCTCCTGAAAAACTACATTATTGCATAAGTGACAGTGTCGCACCGGGGGAGTACGTTATGATGAAATTTTTTTATATTGTAAACCAAATATGTCGTATTTGTACGCCATAAATGGCAAAACATGCAGATCGACCCGTTATTTTAAGACATTCCACATATTATGATGTATAGCGTCTGTCTAAGAAGTCAAACGAGTTGGGTAATTTTAAGGTAAAATGAAATCTGATGCAGTCAACGCTGGTTCAAGGGTAGTTTCCAGGGTCAAAATAATTACATTTTATTTAGTCCGTATTTTAGATTATAAAAAAATATTGGACACGCATTTTTTCTTTTTTCGATTAAACAAAAAATAACAAAGATATAGCCCATTAAAGTTACGTCTAACGTCACCCCGTGCGAAAAAATGCAGCACGGCGTGACGTTACACGTAATTTTAATGGGCTATATCTTTGTTATTTTTGGTTTAATTTACAAATTTAACACAATGAGAAAGATGTCTTTATCAACGTATTTTTACGTTTAAAAAGACACTAATACTAATAATTGTTTACTAATAGAGAACCTTATATAAAGTATCGAATTGAAGTATTTTTTAAATGATTAAATATCATACGAAATACCTAAGTCGTTTGAATTTTTAGACAGACTACACTCATGTTTTTTACAATAAAAATATATTCTATTTCATTCTAAAAAAAGCATCAAATAATAATCTTTTATACCGCGTACGTCAAAGGACTGGAACAGTTTGCCTGCTGCGGTCTTCCCGTCCGATTATAATTTGGATGACTTCAAGGCTAGAGTGAAAAGGCTCTTAATAAACTAGTGCCGCGTCTCACCATCAGAGATTGCATCACTGCTTACTATCAGGTGGGATCGCAGTCAAGTACTAGTTAATAACAGATAAAAAAAAAAAATCCACGATTGAAAGGTTAAAAGGTCCTGCTGCAGGTTCAGCCCCCTGCACATAAGATCCACACACATGATTACACACACACACAGATGATTACTGATACAGAAAGTGTATTACACAATCAATGAATTTCTAAATGACAAATGTTTTGACTAAAATCTGTTTAATTTTCTAACAATGCTTAATTTATAAAAAATTGGACCAGTTTAATTCGTTTATTTGTGATGTAGTGTTAATTAATGTAATGTTGTTTTGATTATTTTGAGCATTATGACAGTTTTTATTTTCTTTTTGACATGTAATAGTATACTAATTGACATTATAATTGTGTACTTCAATGACTTCTTAAATGACAAATGTTTTGACTAAATTTTTTAAAATATTTTAATGATGCAATAATTTTGACAAATAACAATTGATATACAGTATACCTAATTAATTTATTTTCTCTAGTGGTAATTAATATCATGTTGCCTTTCTTATTTTGTGTACTGTGAAGGTTTCCTTTTATTTTGATGTGTAACTGTAAATTTTAAAGATTGTACACCCCATGGGTATGTTACAGTGATACTTGTTATGACAATAATTTTAAGAGCTGTATTTCCACCTGTGACAAACAATAAATAAATCTGAAATCTGAAATCTGAAATCATTGAGGCTGTGGCCTGTTAAGGTTTTTACAGAGGCATTCAAAACAACTCGTAATTTTGTAGTAGCTAAAAGAGTGATGAGTATACATGTGGATGGATGGAGAGGGAGAGGGAGGCCAAAGAAAAGATGGATGGATTGTGTGAGAAGTGATATGAAAGAAAAGGGAGTTAGTGATAGCGTGACGAGTGACAGGACAGAATGGAAGAAAAAAAACGTGTTGCGCCCACCCCAAATAAAATGGGACAAGGGCAGGAAGAAGAATTTTGTAGTTGATGACTCAGCTCGAAGTACGAAATGAAGCGAAAGGTAGCAATCCGAGGTTACGTTCACGTTTGTCGCAACGGGGATCATATGTCCGAGCTCTAGGTACTCGGACATAAACAACTTCTAGTCACGTGCCAGGACGGGTTGCTTAATTAATTTCCTTTCTATTTGAAAGAATTGCGCAACGGATTTATTTTTAGATTCGCCCAAGTTTTCTTTAAAAGGTATTTTCGCGACATAGCTGCCGTCTTCGCGCCTTGAGTTTGAGGATCGGAAGAATTCATCGCAAGCTTATATATAAAGTTTCGATGTACAGTGCGTTTCACTGAAGAAGTTCCTTCGCCGTAATGTTGGCAATATGGAAAAACAGTGTTGCTATATTTTGAGCAATGAAATTACTTAATATTAGGGAGCTTAACTGATATTTAGTTCGGTCTTCGTTCAGTATTGTTATTAAGTTCTCATAGTGATTTCATATTTTTCATAGTATTTATTAGTTTATTATTTTAGCATATATATGTATTTTATTATTATAAATAACTTATTTTATATTTTTCCATTTGAACTATTTGTTATTATGTATTTGTTTATTGTGCAAACCTACCACAGTGTTGTCTTTTTTAACCCAAAGGTTGACTGGTAGAGAATGTTTTGTGGCATTAAGTCCGCCTATGTACCACTATTGTACATGAAGTTTAAATAAATAAATAAATAAATATTTCGTTACTTTTATTGGCCTTATAATTTTGTTTTTGAAACTGTAAAAACTATTTTTGAATAAAGTATAGGACGCTAGGCTCAATTTCGATTGTCCTGCAATTCTTTCAAATACCGAATATACTCTCCATTGACAACTTCCTTTTAGACCTGCTTTTTTTTTAAATAAAATCTCATTCCCCTCATAATTCTTCAAAAAGTGTTGCAACTACAGTTAAGATCGTTACGCATTTCGGGCAGCAATTTTGCTAGAGTAGGCAACTCTTTTCTTTTTTCCCTTCTTTTTTCTGTTGACAGACAGGGAAACCAACATTACGGCGAAGGAACTTCACAAGTGAAATGCACTGTACACTTATTTCGCAATAAGTGTTTTGACTTTGACTACTGTAAAGTTTCGATGTACAGTCAATTTAATTATGTTTTCAGGGGCGAAAGTGAACGCGTGTGACGGGCGCGGTTCGAGTGCCTTGTCTGTGGCCGCGCGGCGGGACTCGGCCGCAGCGTGCCGGTTGTTATTGGCGTGCGGAGCCGACACCACCGTCGACTCCCTCTACCCACAACCTGATGGTAAGTAGTCGTGGCTAATATAACGTATAGCGCCAAAATATAACACGCTATTTGTTCATAGCGTATAGCGTTTGTTATATTGGCTCTGCTTTCGCGCTATAATATAACGACTCGCTCAACAAAACGCCAACAGCGGGGCAAAACGGGATAGCAATATAGCGTTTATTGTGTCCGTTTAGCGCGTTGCCGAATAAAATGATAACGTATCCGCGTTCAGTTGATTGCAAGTTTTTTTTAATAACGTGTTGTAATGATAACGTATAGAATAGCGCGCTATAAAAATATATTCAATAGTCTGTACTTTAAAGTGTGATTGCTTCGTAGTCAATCTAGTTTATCCGTAGGATATATAAAATCTTTGCTCTAGTGTCAGTATGGTGTCTAGTTTGGTGTCTTGCCATATTTCACTGGGACACCATGGTAGCGCAACCAGTTGCGCTACCATGGTGTCCTGGTTTTTTTTTTTTATGGTGGGAAAAAATCATGCATTGACATCCCCCGCCCTTGGGCGGAGCGGGAGATAGTGTCAGACTCTTACTGACTAAAAGACCCACCCCGTTCCTGCTAGCCTTCATACCGGGGCTTGAGCGCCCTTTCGGATAACCCTGGCCCCAGTAGGCTTCGACCCGGCTGGGTCCCTGCTGTTGCAGTGAGCGCGCCGTTGACGACTTGGGCTTGGTCCGGACAGTTACCGGACGGCCGGACAGCGAGCTACCCATTGCTCACTGTCCGCAAGCCCGCGCCTACGGTGGCCGGAAATCGGGATCAGAATCCCGGCGGCGGCGGCGGCGGCGATAACGCCGTTGCCTGATGCGTTCGGCCTCCTCCTTTGCGAGCATTACTGCTTCGCAGAAGTCCCGGTGAAATATGGCTCGTAGCGTTGTTGCGGCCTCCTTCAAGGTGGTCCGATGACCTGGTAAGGGTTGCGGGAACACAATAGATAACGAGACACAGGAGTACAGTCTAGGGGAGGCCGGTCTAACAGTGGACGTCTTCGGCTGAAATGATGAATCTTTCGGAATATTGAGTCGGATCAGTAAAAAGATACTACGGATGTAACACATAGCTAGCCAGCTGCTGTTGAAATGAACAGAGTTGTGTCTTGCCTCGATAGATGGCGTTGGGATCGAATTAGATCGCGCTATGGTTTCGTTACAACGGAACACTTGAATACATCGCGGGACATTCAACTCCTACAAACATTATCACAAACTAAACCATCGCAGTTTAGGTATTTTTGAAAAGATTGAACCCTTTTTAGTTCAATCTTTAGGATACGTGAACCTTGCGCGTCGGCTATTTTTTCTAAGCAAGATATATATCCGATTAATATATCCGGGAATGAAGTAACTTTAGGGAGCTAGAATATGTTAGGGTCTAGGATAGACAGATAATTCCGACTTATAAATAGATCCACGGAATGAGGCATTCTAAATAATTCCAATGTAACTCAAGATTGATATATCCGCGAAATGGTAAATCTTAATAATTGATTTCCCTTCATACCTAGACAGGCTTGGGATTGTGGTACCGTGGTGTAGCAACGATACCAACTCCACACGGGATTTTAACCCGTATGGTGAAGCTTTTCAGCGTTATGCGCAAGCGCAGGTTTGCGAGGTTAAGCGGGTAGAATGAAGGTGAAAGCGTAGAAATGAATGATATTATTCACAGCGAGAAGCAATGAGTATATTGATTAAAATCTAAACTAAACTATTAACAAAATAAAGATCAAAGCGAAAGTCTACACAATAACAAAAGCAAAGCGCGGCGCGAGTAGATAGGCTGGTAGCCGACGGTGGACTGGCGCTCGCTGTTCTGCTCCCTCACACGTAGCCTGCGCGCACGTCGTCGCCCGGCCGCTCAAGGTCGTTATCGCCTCTGCTGGTACAAATATCACGCGCGCAGTGGCTGAGCGCGGCACGTGTAAGCGACGGTGCGCTTGCACTCGGACACAAACAAGTATCGTATGATTTGTAAGTGTGGTGCAAAGTTCATAAGCGGAGCGGTTTCACTCCGGGATCAAAAGCAGCGGTCCATGTAATATTGATCGCGCCACAATTCCCCCCTGCCAGACCGTTGCTACGGTCGATAGTAGTCTGGAAACCTCACGCGCCGCCCGCTTCTGGTTCTCTTTTCTTCACTCGCTGTTTCAGAGGTGGTAGTGGCGATGGGTACTGGTGTTACCTCTGGCTTCGTCTCTTCTTCCTTCATCATAAAGGCTGGTTTGAGTCTGTCAACAGAAACATTACTTTTCTTCCCTTTTACCTCTATCGTGAAGTACTTTGACTTCCTTTCTAGGACCTTGTATGGTCCAGCATAAGGTGGCTCCAGAGACCCTCGGACGTGGTCACGGCGTAGGAAGACGTGTGAAGTAGTATGGAGGTCTCGAGGAACGTAGAATGGCGAGGTCGTGTGCCACGATGTTGGCCTCGGAGTGAGTTGGGCCATGTGAGCTCGGAGGCGCGTGGCGTACTGCGTGACATCACCTGTGGTGAACTGCTCTGTGGGAGATAGGAATTGACCTGGCAGTCGTATAGGTTCTCCATATACCAGATCCGCAGGCGTAGCTTGGATGTCTTGCTTCCATGAACTCCGCATGCCGAGTAGTACTAGTGGTAGGGCTTCTGTCCACTGTGACGGGGAATGACACATAATAGCTGCCTTAAGCTGTCGATGTAGTCGCTCGACGATGCCATTTGCAGCGGGATGGTAGGCAGTGGTGCGGAGATGGCGCGCACCAACCAAGGTAGTAAGGGCCTTGAAAAGGTGGCTCTCGAACTGGCGACCCTGGTCCGTAGTGACGCGTGCGGGACAGCCAAATCTAGCTATCCAGCCAGACACCAGGGCAGCTGCGCAGGCCTCAGCGGTGACCTCCTTTAATGGGTATGCCTCAGGCCACCGAGTAAATCGGTCGATGACAGTGAGGCAGTACCTGTAATCATAAGAAGGGGTTAGGGGCCCTGTGATATCTAGGTGTATATGGGTGAATCTGGAGGATGTAGTTGGGAATGTGGAGAGAGGTGAAGTGGTATGGCGGGTAATTTTGCTAGTTTGGCATTGTAAACATTGTCTAGCCCACTCTCTACAGTTTTTGCGTATCCCAGGCCATACAAAGTTTTGAGTTACCAGTCGCACTGTAGCGGAACTTCCTGGGTGGTGTAAGTTGTGTAGTGAGTTGAAGGCTTGCTTCCTTAGCTGTGGTGTCACGTATGGGCGAGGGTTTGCCGTGGAAGTGTCACAAAATATGTGCTTGTCGCAGTTCAGTGTGGTAACTTTCTCCAGCTTGAGGGATGAGCCGTTTCTGATGAGGCCTTGCAGTTCTGAATCATTGTTCTGAAATCTTGCAAGGTCTTCGTAGTTGATTGCTGGTGACACTTCTTCCACTCGTGACAAGGCATCGGCCACAACATTCTCTCTTCCTGGCAAATACCTGATGTCGGTTGTAAATTGTCCGATGAAATCGAGGTACCGGAATTGTCTTGGCGGTAAGTTCTCCCTGTTTGCCTTGAATGCATACACCAATGGTTTGTGGTCTGTAAATATGGCAAAGACTCTGGCTTCTATCATATGGCGAAAGTACTTCACAGCCTCATACGCCGCTAGTAATTCGCGTTCGTACGGACTGTACTTCTTCTGTGCGGGACTGAGCTTGTGAGAATAAAATGCTAAGGGTTGGTAGTCGTTACCATTTCGTTGTTGTAACACGGCGCCTATGGCGGTGTCTGATGCGTCAGTGATGATTGCCAACTCAGCTGATGGATCTGGATGAGCCAGTAGAGCTGTGTTGCAAAGTGAAGTTTTGGTTTCCTCAAAAGCCTTTAGGAGCTCTGGAGTCATGTCCACTGGATGGCTTCCTTTTATTTTGGGGCCAGCGAGAACGGCATTTAATGGTGCTTGAGTTTTTGCTGCTTGAGGAATGAATCGGTGATAAAAGTTTACCATTCCTAAAAATCGTCGTAGCTCCTTGACTGTCTTGGGTGCTGGGTAATCCTGGATGGCCTGTATTTTTGATTGAAGAGGCTTCGTACCCGCTGCTGACACACAGTATCCCAGAAATGTTACCTCTGTGCGTCCAATATTGCACTTTGTTGTGTTCAAGACGATACCGTAGTTTCTGAGGCGCTCGAACAGTATTCGTAAATGTTGTTTGTGCTCTTCGGGAGTTTTTGAATACACTAATATGTCATCGATGTAACCATAGCAAAACTCAAGCCCGAGCAGCACTTCGTCGATAAACCGCTGGAATGTCTGTGCTGCGTTTCGCAATCCAAAGGTCATGTACCTGAATTCGTATAGTCCGAACGGTGTTGTTATGGCAGTCTTTGGAATGTCATCAGGGTTGATAGCTATTTGGTTATATGCTTTAACTAGATCTATCGTAGAGAAGACTGCACACCCTGCCAGCTGATGAGAAAAATCGTGTATGTGACGGATGGGGTACCTGTCTGGTATTGTTCTGGCGTTTAGTGCTCTGTAGTCACCACATGGTCTCCATCCGTCGTCCTTTTTCCTTACTAAGTGGAGAGGAGCTGACCACGCACTCTCCGACCGTCTGGCTACCCCGCTCGCCAGCATATCTTCAAACTCTTTCTTGGCCGCCAAGGTGCGAATGGGATCCAGACGTCGGGGTTTGGATGATACAGGTGGTCCAGGCGTCGTCCTAATATAATGCATAGTGCTATGCTTACCGGGTAGGTGAGTTCCTGGCGGCCGTGTTATCTCGGGGTACTCACGTAGGATTTTGTGGTACTCTGTGTCCCCCACTACAGCCTTTACTGATGCTATGTCGTCAGATGACCTGCAATGTACTCCAGACACTGATAGTGACGTTACATTGTCTATTAAGCGCTGGTTTCGACAGTCAACTAGTAGGTTATAAAAACTAAGGAAATCTACCCCTATTATCGCTCGCGACACGTCAGCTATCGTAAATTTCCAGGTATAGTTCCTCCGTAGACCTAAGTTTAGCTGTAGTTGTGTGGGTCCAAAAGTGTGAATGACAGTGTTGTTGGCTGCCACTAAGTCAAACCTGGATTGGATTACCGGCGTCTTGACTGCTGACCGTGGGAAAACACACAAGTCCGAGCCTGTGTCGACCAGGAACTGGACTTTTGTTGTACGGTCGGTTATAAATAGACGGCCTGTGGAAGAGGGGCAGCCGTTAGCCGCTACTTGCGACCGCCCTTGGCGTTTTCCGTCGTAAACGTGCAGGGTTGCTTGCATTTGTTAGCTTTATCACCGTACTTGTAATGGTAGAAGCAGTGTGGATGATTTGGTGGTGGCTGTTGTGATCTAGAGCTATTAGAACGGTCATACCTTCTGTATCGAGCCTGTGAGCGTGAGCGTGAACGTGAGTGTTGTCTCCCTCGGTTCAGCTTCGAGGTAAGCATGGCTACTTGCTTCGTGAGCTCGCTTACTTGCTTGGCCAAGTTGGTTTGATCAGCGCTGGCAGACGCTACTTGTGGAGTTGACGGGGCTATCTCGTGCACCCTGTCTGCGATCTCGGCTAGCTTTTCCACCTGCAATTCGGCAATCTGTGAAGCAATGACAGTCTGAATGTTACGCGGTAAACGATTGGTCCATACGCTCTTCACGAAATCTGATGCTCCGGAAGGTCCGGTTAAGCTTTGTAAATGGCGAAGAAACTGTGATGGTCTCCTATCCCCGAGCTCCTCATGGACTAACAGCTGCTGTATCCGCTTTTCCTGGGATGCAGACAGGCGACTGATGAGCTCTGTTTTAAGTTTAATATATTTATTTGTTTCAGGTGGGTTCGTTATAATGTCCTTAACCTGCAGTGCATATTTAGTCTCCAGCTGAGTGGTGACATAATAATATTTAGTTGTATCGCTGGTTACTTTTGAGAGGACAAATTGTCCTTCCAACTGCGCGAACCATAATGCCGGTTCTTCTGGGCAAAATGGTGGGCAGCGTACCCCCACTCTCGCTACCTCTGCAGGTGGCACTGCTGCTGCGTCTTTAGTGTCAGCGTCAGAAAATTCTTCGGCGTCAGACATCTTCACTTATTAAAAAAAATTAAATCGCTCACCGCTTATGCTCGGACCACAACAAACCTCTGACGTAATAAACTGCTTATGTGTTTGTGATTCCTGTTGAATCACTGTTCTTCTTTCTCTTCACCGGCAATGCTTGTGACGAACGGCTGCTTCTGTGTCCTCCGTATGCGCGCGTCGGATGACGTCACGGTGTAGTAGCTGCACGAAGGCTGCGCTGACGTTCTTTGTCGGGGTCACCAATGTGGTACCGTGGTGTAGCAACGATACCAACTCCACACGGGATTTTAACCCGTATGGTGAAGCTTTTCAGCGTTATGCGCAAGCGCAGGTTTGCGAGGTTAAGCGGGTAGAATGAAGGTGAAAGCGTAGAAATGAATGATATTATTCACAGCGAGAAGCAATGAGTATATTGATTAAAATCTAAACTAAACTATTAACAAAATAAAGATCAAAGCGAAAGTCTACACAATAACAAAAGCAAAGCGCGGCGCGAGTAGATAGGCTGGTAGCCGACGGTGGACTGGCGCTCGCTGTTCTGCTCCCTCACACGTAGCCTGCGCGCACGTCGTCGCCCGGCCGCTCAAGGTCGTTATCGCCTCTGCTGGTACAAATATCACGCGCGCAGTGGCTGAGCGCGGCACGTGTAAGCGACGGTGCGCTTGCACTCGGACACAAACAAGTATCGTATGATTTGTAAGTGTGGTGCAAAGTTCATAAGCGGAGCGGTTTCACTCCGGGATCAAAAGCAGCGGTCCATGTAATATTGATCGCGCCACAGGATTGACTATAAAATTAAAACATTTCATTTATTGAAAAATCAGCAACATTTTATCATTTTTGTCCACAAAGCTCCAAAGCAAACTCTTATCAGAAGCAAACTCCGATGTTTATTGGGTTCGTCTAATAGGTTTATTTTCTTCAGCGCTTTTTTGTTTAACTTTTAAAGTCAAAACACACCCAAGTGTCAGTGTCGTTCATCGCTGCTTTCGGTTCGGATAGAATTGCATTCATTCAGTTCGGTTTCGGTCGCAACTCGGAGTGGGTCGGTATTACTTGGATATAAGATATATAGAATTATAAAAAAGGGAAGGACTTGATATGTGTCTGATAAATATCCATAAGCGGTTATGGATATATCCGAAGATATAGATGTGTCCGTAGTTACCCAACCCTAGTTTATCCGTTTGTATAACTTGAGTAGTGTCGTTGTCGACTTTTTGACCGACGCAACCGTTTCTGTCAACGCAAGACTTGTGTCTGAACCAGTGACAGAAACGGTTGTTAAAAGCGGTTATCGTCGTTAAAGTTTTCAATAAAATTTAATTTTAAATGTTCCAAAATGTAGAAAATTTAAATTAATAGGAGCGTAGTCTAATAATATAATCCGTAAACCGAAAACACTTCTTAACTTTATCGTCTCGATATTACATAAACGTACGTGATGGGTAACTCATCAATTTCAAATGAGGATGAGGGAGGCCCTCATTTTACCTCGCGAGGTACTCGTGAGGTACCCCTCATTTGAGGTGAGGTGTCGTTCGGCAGAGCGGGCGCATGCCTACTGGGGCCAGGGTTATCCGAAAGGGCGCTCGAGCCCCGGTATGAAGGCTAGAAGGAACGGGGTGGGTCTTTTAGTCAGTAAGAGTCTGACACTATCTCCCGCTCCGCCCAAGAGCAGGGGATGTCAATGCATGATTTTTTCCCACCATAAAAAAAAAAAGAGCGGGCGCATGAAATCACCTCACAAGGTGCAGGTGTGCCGCCGACCGAACCCGAACTCAGCCGACTGTTTGATTTGAATGACCGAGTCAGCGAGCCGAGCGGGCGCGATTGACTTACGAGTACGCACGAGTGCATAACGACTGCGAAAATTGACATCTCTCTCACACACATCATTTTCTTTCGCTCATAAATATTATACCGCCAAAATAACAATACAATATACATAGCCATAGGTAAAAACTCATAATTACACAAAATCATAAATTTGCCTCACCTCATTCTCTATTCGAGTAGTATAGTCTATAAAACTTTCAAACAAGTCATTCGCTAACTCGCTCAGTCAATAGCTCACGATTATTCGAGTCGTGAGTTCCCGACGCCTCATCTATGCATCTCACTCAAGCAAATGTCAATGAAGACGAGTGAACGAATGAGGTGGTGAGGTGGTTCAATGTTGAAATTAGAGTAACTCTTTCAATTTGCGATTACGAGGCCCTCAAACGAGGGAACTCATGAGTGAGGGTCGCATTTCACGAAGACGTCCATATACCTTAAGACGTCGAAACGTCATTATACTCGAGACGCCTTAAGACGTCGAAACGTCAATAAACTCGAGACGCCTAAATACTCGTGGACCTAGTATCAATCTAGAATAGGTATTTGTGCGGACGTGTACATCTAAAGCCTGCAATACATGTTGGTCGAGCTTAGACCAACTTGAACCTAGGCAAATTCAGGCTAATTGACACATGGCAAGCGCTACTGTCTAGACGTTCGATAAGTTTGAAGGAAACCAATGCAAATGGCCAACATAGACGAGTTTTGAGGAGACGCCCACATGTTGGACGAGCGCGCGCGCCCGTCTTTGATTTGTGCAGAAAAACCGACACCGCTCCGAAGTGATCGCGAGCGGCTGTGAGTTGTGACAAGCTACGCTAAATAAGGTCTATACACGTTGGCGCTTGTCTTTACTCAACCAACTAGGCGAGCGACACTAGCGATAGCAAGACAAGGCAAATTTACTGTCTAGATGTTGGTATTGGTCTTCACTCGGCAACGCTCGGCCAATGCGTATTGCAGGCTTAAGACTCAGTACGCATTCTACTTAGTACTAGTATACGACTTTCAGGAGTTGATGTACTACTGTATGTCCAGTATGTAGTACGCAACCGATCTTGCGATGACAAAAACGGTTGTTAAAAACGGTCCTCGTCGCAACTGGTTTGAAGACGAAACTATAGTTGAGTGAAGTAGTTGCAGAAAACGTTCGTTGTCGCCACTAGTTCAAAGACGGTATAAAAGTAGAAGTAAAATTTGTAAAACACAAATTTTACTTCTACTTTTATACCGTCTATTTCATAGCCATGGAAATCAGAAATGGGACCGTATTTTGGGATAAGTTAGGTTAGGTTAAAATAAATATAATGTTCTATTAAACCTAAATCTCATACTTTTGAGATAAATTCTCATAATAAAAAAAACTATTCAACAAGACGCTTCGAATGACGCCAACAAAAAAAAAGTTGTCATTTTGAAGACAGTTTTACGCAATGCCCTTTGTCAAACATTTTTGTAGAATCCTACAGAGCTCGCCTAGCCGCATTACAAAATGTATGACAGTGTTATGAGTATATTTAAGGTCTAAAATATTTAGGTAAGGTTGAAATAATTAAGAATAAAATAATTACAACATTCACAAATAGTGTATTTACGACACACTTTTAAAATTTGCACACGCACGCTATGAAGAAACCACCTACACTACATCAATTTGTAATTGCACACATAAATAGAGTGATATAAACAGCTTTTGCACTCAGATGTCGAAAAGCAAAAATACTTTTTCCGAGATGGGGGAATGAAAAGATTTTTTTTTTTGCCGTTGTTTGCTACGGACGATACGAATCGGTTTTTTTTTACTAGATATCCACGAAGAATCGCCAAACTTAAGTGACAATGGACAGGTCACATTACTCGTAAAACTGACGGCCGTTGGGGCCGAAAGATTCTGGAGTGGCGACCGCGTACCGGAAGACGTAGCGTTGTTGCGGCCTCCTTCAAGGTAGACCGATAACCTGGTAAGTGTTGCGGGAACACAATAGATGCGAGACACACAGGAGTACAGGACCCTTCATTGCGACACTTGGGGGAGGCCGATCTAACAGTGGATGTCTTTCGGCTGAAATGATGAATCTTTCGGAATATTCAATTTCGGTTCAGTAAAAAAAGATACTACGAATGTAACACATGAATAGCATCTAGTCAGCTGCTGTTGAAATGAACAGAGTTGTCTCATGTCTCGATAGATGGCGTTGGGATCGAATTAGATCGCGCTATGGTTTCGTTACAACGGAACACTTGAATACATCGCTGGATGTTCTACAAACTTATCACTATTACAAAACTTTCGCAGTTTTGATATTTTTGAAAAGATTGAACCGTTTTTGGTTCAATCTTTAGAATACGTGAACACCTTGCGCGTCGGCTATTTTTAATAGGCATGGGCGAACTATATCCGTTAAAAGATTGGATATGGAGTATATCACTCCAAGTACATAGCACTCAGATGTCGATATCTGATGAATATATCCGGGAGTGAAGTAACTTTAGGGAGCAAGAATATGTTAGGGTCTAGGATAGACAGATAATTCCGACTATTAAATAGATCTACGGAATGAGGCATTCTAAATAATTCCAATGTAGCTCAAGATTGATATATCCGCGAAATGTTAAATCCTAATAATTGATTTCCCTTCATACTTAGCAGGCTTAGGATTGACTATAAAATTAAAACATTTCATTTTGTCTGAACCAGTGACAGAAACGGTTGTTAAAAGCGGTTATCGCCGTTAAAGTTTTCAATAAAATTTAATTTTAAAAGTTCTAAAATGTAGAAAATTTGAATGAATAGGAGCGTAGTCTAATAATATAATTCGTAAACCATAAATACTTCATTAGTTTATCGTCTCGATATTATATAAACGTACGAAGACGTCCATACACCTTAAGACGTCGAAACGTCATTATACTCGAGACGCTTTAAGACGTCGAAACGTCAATAAACTCGAGACGCCTACGTTCCTCGATTCCTACGCGACGTCCTCGTCGCAACTGGTTTGAAGACGAAACTATAGTTGAGTGAAGTAGTTGCAGAAAACGTTCGTTGTCGCCACTAGTTCGCGGACGGTATAAAAGTAGAAGTAAAATTTGTGTTTTATTTCATAGCCATGGAAATCAGAAATGGGACCGTATTTTGGGATAGGTTAGGTTAGGTTAAAATGTAATGTTCTATTAAACCTAAATTTATTTATTATGAGAATTTATCTCAAAAGTTTTGAGATAAATTCTCATAATAAAACTTTTGAGATAAATTCTCATAATAAAAAAACTATTCAACAAGGCGCTTCGAATGACGCCAAACAAAAATAAAGTTGTCATTTTTGGGGACAGTTTTACGCAATGCCCTTTGTCAAACATTTTTGTAGAATCGTGCAGAGCTCGCCGAGCCGCATTAAAAAATGTATGACAGTGTTATGAGTATATTTAAGGTCTAAAATACTTAGGTAAGGTTGAAATAATTAAGAATAAAATAATTACAACATTCACAAAAAGTGTATTTACGACCATTGACTTATATTCTAGTGATAGACAATAAAATTTTTCATGGAAAATATTTGTCAAAACATTTAAAATTTAAAACAAAAAATCCGCTGCAGCGCTACATTGGCATTATGTCGTCTAACAGAACTATTAAAATATAAAGCGCTGATAGCTTTTAGAGGACACTTTTTTCGCGACCAAAATATCTTAAGCGCCATGAATTTCGTAGTAGTACTTAGGCGTTTAGTTCAACATAGTGTAATGACATGTTATCCATATAGATTTTTATACTGCAGAAGTGACACAGTTTTTTGCCTACTTTCCTACTTTATTCATAACAATAACACTCTTATTTAAAAATTTGATAATAGTCCATGTTAGTGTAAATTCAGAAAACTGCGTTCTAATACTTTAATAAATAGGTGAATTCAAAGTCGTGTAAAATATTGAAACCATTTATTGTAATCATGATTCTGAAGAACAGCTAACCTGAAAGAATCAAGATCAGGACTCCAAGCTGGTAAAATTTAGAAACAAAACAAACAGTTTTAGTCATATAAATATCATCAGCTTGAAAGTGTGCAGAGCAGATAAACGAAAATTTTGTAGGAAGTCACGTGTCTTCACTTCTATCGTTTTGAAGATTTTTTTTTATCTATTCTTCCCTTAGCTGATGACCAGAATGAACAAACCTGAAAAATAATTATAGTGTATGAAAGACGAAATTTCAATAATAGCAATGCAATATAATAATAATAATAATATTCCACAACTACCACACAACGCCGTCTAGTCCCAAGCTAAGCAGAGCTTGTGTTATGGGTACTAGACAACTGATAAACATACTTATATATTTCTAAATACATACATATTATAGATAAATTACACCCAGACACAGAACAAATGATCATGCTCATCACATAAACATTTGTCCTGGGTGGGAATCGAACCCACGACCTCCGGCATAGCAGTCAGGGCCACTAACCACTAGACCAACAGGCCAGTCAATATCGCACTTAAGACTACAAATTCAACTGAACCTAATTTATATTTGACAACAACGAATGACAAAATGCTTAACGACAAAACTTACCGATGAAAACTGATAGAGCGCGAGCAAGATAACTTGGCGCGTAGCTGGGGGCGTGCTTAATGTTGCTAGCCTAACAAATCTATTTTCCTTAATTTGATTAAAAACGCTCTTTCATAACACAGTGTAATTTAATTTATCTTAATAAATTAATTAGCATTTTTAGCACCATAATTCCACGCTAGTCTTTATCAGTGGAGTCGGATAAGGCCATTGTTAATTTGTTCATTTTGAGGTCCATTAACCTATCAGCTTTAAAAAATGTTTTCTTGTAGTGATACATTGTCATTCTTCTGGCATTACAGTAACGCTTGCCCTTTTGTATTGTCTCTTGTAGGGGCTGTGTTTATTTATGTGCAGTGGTAAGATGCATCATCCATTACTACAATACAATTCTGTTTTAGTTTTGGCACTATTTATTCTTTCATGGATGAAGTTTGCAGAATTCATATCGTCATGATAGTCACTTGATTAAGATTTAAGCACATAGTAGCTGTCCATTTTCAACAAACTGTTGACTTGCTAGTTACCGCTCGGGTACGCATATTTAGGGAAATTTTATTGTGATGGTCACTCGAAAAATTATTTGACATTATGAGTCTAATTTTGGAAAATAGTACCGTAGGCCCAATATTTTCTCATTTCTCTTCATAAACACGTTTGACTTTCAAGATAATATCCCTGCTAGCACTTTTAATCACTTTTGGTATAATAATGACGACTATTTACTTTAGAAACGATATAAAACACAGAACACAACACATTCTCCTGACACATGACATAAACGTCAAACAATTAGTTTCCAATTTCGGCCACGCGCCAACTTATCTCGCGCTAACTCTACCCGATGATTTGCCGACATTTCTTGCTGAGTTTTTACAGTATCGAAAAACGCACGACGTCATAATTTCTAAAATTGATCCATTGATTTTATTTATACAAAAAAGAAAATTACATTAAATAAAATATTTATTTATTTATTTATTTAAACTTCATGTACAGTAGTGGTACATAGGCGGACTTAATGCAACAAGGCATTTTCTCCCAGTCAACCTTTGGGTTAAAAAAGAGATCACTGTGGTAGGTTTGCACAATAAACAAATAACAAATAATGAAAACGGAAAAAAAATAATAAGTTATTTATATATAATATGTAATAAAATACATAAATATGTTAAAATAATAAACTAATAAATACTATGGAAAATATCAAATCTTAAAGAGAACTTAATAACAATTCTGACGAAGAACAAACTAAGGTTGAGAGGACTTCAAGTAGTAGTTCCGAATTTTACGTTTGAAGGAAAATTTACTTTCGGCTTTTTTGATGTCTAGGGGAAGTAAATTCCAGAGTTTTATGGTGGAAACAGCAATATTTAAAAAAAAATCAAACGGAATAAAACAACATGCAAGTCTGCGTTCACTAAAGCAGTTGTAGGCAAAAACCTGGTTTTTGTGAGTGGGAACATGTTTAGTCTATGATTGTAAAATGGGGAGGCTTTTAAATAAAATGATATATTTTATAACATACTATTACAAAATTAGAATCTATTAAATTGCTTGAACAACCAGTAATTTTACTTACTTGACTACAGAATTATTATTTATTTCGTGATTCATTTTCTTTTAAATTTAAAAGCGCCGCTCTCACACTGCATGAACTTCAAAATTGCACTAAAGTCATCAATGTCAATTCGTGGGTAATAAGGTACAACTGATTCGATTGAAGTGGGTGTTCGGCTCGCCTTAACTAGTGCGTAGTACATATATATCGATGTTTACGTGTAAAATTTGTACACGCACGCTATGAAGAAACCACGTACACTAAATCAGTTTCTAATAGCACACATAAATAGAGTGATGAAAACGACTTTTGCACTCGGATGTCGAAAAGCAAAAATACTCTTTCCGAGATGGGGGACTGAAAGATTTTTTTTGTTTTTTTGCCGTTTGCTATGAGTTACATACGAATCTGTTTTCTTACTAGATATCCACAAAGAATCGCCAAACTTAAGTGGCAATGGGCAGGTCACATTGCTCGTAAAACAGACGGCCGTTGGGGCCGAAAGATTCTGGAGTGGCGACCGCGTACCGGAAGACGTAGCGTTGTTGCGGCCTCCTTCAAGGTGGACCGATGACCTGGTAAGGGTTGCGGGAACACAATAGGTGCGAGACACACAGGAGTACAGGACCCTTCGTTGCGACACTTGGGGGAGGCCGTTCTAACAGTGGACGTCTTTCGGCTGAAATAATGAATCTTTCGGAATATTGAGTCGGTTCAGTAAAAAGATACTACGGATGTAACACATAGCTAGCCAGCTGCTGTTGAAATGAACAGAGTTGTCTCATGCCTCGATAGATGGCGTTGGGATCGAATTAGATCGCGCTATGGTTTCGTTACAATGGAACACTTGAATACGTAGTTGGCTTTTCAGCATTTACTTGGCTAAATTATTGCAAGTAGCATATGACTTTATGTTAGTATTTTTGAGAAGATTGAACACTTTCTGGTTCAATCTTTAGTAAATGATAAGGCTGCCTGCCCACGTCCGATAATCGGTGACCGATTAGTGGTGGGTCGTCGACGTTTTTACAGTCGACGAAACGAGACTGGTTTATAGGCCTGGGTCGTATCGCTTTTTCTGAGTATCGTATCTGAATCAGATTTCGAAACTATATATTTCAATATCTAGATATTGTGCGTAGGTACGCGTTTAATTTTTAAACCTAATCCAATACGGTGTTTTTGGGTTGCGACGATATTCGATGAAAATCGGTATTGTAGGATATCTAGATATTGTACGTACGCATTTTTTAGGTATACATATATTTTCAAACCTGATCCGATACCGCGTCGTTGAGATTCAATGCGACAGTGTTGGACTTATGGATGAGAATCAGAACTGTCTGTAGGTTTGTTTGTTTGTTTATTATAAATAGGAACTTACGTTTCTCTGATCCTGCAAGGTTGGGTTTGGGTTTAGATAATTTTCCTTCTCGGTGTTGATCGTGGTGAGATTGATACGGTGTCGTATTACTTATTTAATTTTTCTTTCATATTTGTGAGAATTTAGGTACCTAGGTACCTACAACACTAAAAACAAAAAATTCAATCACTTACTCCAGGCTTAGGACTGGCTGCATTATTTAATAGAAATAAATTGATATACTTAACCATGACTTAACCTAAACTATACTTTAAATTAATAACTTTAAGATTGGAACTAACTCATTAAAATAGTCCATAAAATATGATGAATAGATTCAAAATCATAATATTATTTTTACTGTAAGTACAACTTGCAACTAAAGTAACATTGCCATACCCATACCGCTCTAACTATTGCAAATTGATATCGCTCGCGCTCTCTCGCACGCGAGTTACGCGTAGGCGCCACTTGGGCCGAAATATGATGTAGAGCGATATCGGGTACTGCGCGACCGACCGGTGTGAATATCAGATTTTGTAATATATAGTTTTCGGACGTGCCAGCGGTTTTTAGATATTTGTACCGGTATTGTCATAGACGCGATGCGAGTGCCCGGGCGGTACGTCAATATCTAGATATTGAAATATATAGTTTTCAAATACGCCAGTAAGCGGTTTTTAGATATTGTACCGATATATAGATTTCGTAACTATATACGATTTGTATCGCCCAGTCCTACCCACGTCCGATAATCGGTGACCGATTAGTGGTGGGTCGTTGACGTTTTTACAGTCGACGAAACGAGACTGGTTTACCGTTCACGTTGAACTAGTTCATAAAACAGTTTAATTTTCGACTAGTTTACATTGTTGACTGAATAGCGTTTAACATTCGTATTTTAGTGAACGATCGGGGGATTAGGTCGTTAAGTTTAAAACTTGTTCATTATATTGACTATCAAATTATTGTACTTGCGAATTGAACTATTTACACAAAACTATATTTACAATCTGTTATTTTTTTTATTAAGTACTTTCTCACAATTACTTTAGGGGAATGGGTAAATACGTAAATTAATACCTTAACGTAAAAAGTAGTTTATAATATTACCGCTTTGACCGACACGAAACTCATTTCAATCAAAACTAAAAAATAACGAAAAACAAAATTCAAAAACATTTCATTGTAAGCCAAATATTCGTATTTATTACATTGTCTATTTACATTTAATAGCATTCACAGAATGTGATGAACGTGTTCGTTTCTGGTATGAGAAAGAGACAGAAACCATAACATTTGGACCATACGTCGTCGCATACACTTCGGCTGTTCGCCGTTCGCACAGCCGTTCGGCAATTTTCGTAATCACTCGTTCAGTCGAGTCGTTGAGTCGTTCCATTCAGTTGTTCCGTTTCGACTTAAGTCGTCGACTAGAATGCGAAACCAAGTTGATGCTTACAATGTCGTTCATGAGTAAACAGGTTTAATCGTCAACTGTAAACCAGTCGAACAGTTGACGGCAAGAAAACAGTCTAAAAAAACCGTTCGTTCATTCAACGCCCACGCCTATGACCGATTATTTGTAGCAGGAAAATAGAACACACTGATAGCAATAGTGCAACGCACAGGTCCCACAAGTCTGTCAGAAAACAGAACAATGTTACAAATATACAAAATCGGCCTGATTATGTCCTACAAAAAGTTTGACGCGGGCGAGCACCGTAACACCTCGCGCGACATCTGCCCCTATCAAAATAGGTAACAATATTACACGTTCGTACAAGCTTTGTCCACAAAATAGATAGGTACAAAAGATAATCTCATGTATGTACTTCACTTTTTATACCTACGCTCGGTGGACGCACAATAATGAACGCGTTTGAGCCGGAACTGTTCGACGAGCGGGCCGAGGCGCTCCGAGATATCGTATCCGTGAGCGGTGTCTACGTGTGCGTTATGAAAGCGAGTTTTGTATGTAGATTGACTTCTGTACCTATCTATTTTGTGGTTGAACCCTTTCTGGTTCAATTTTTAGAATATGATATCATTTTGCTAGAGGGGTGATATACTATACTAGGTAGAATGCGTACTACTTTAGAAGTACGTGTCCGCCGAAATATTTAGTCCAAATACTAGGTCCACGAGTATTTATTTTGGAGGCTTGAGTTTTTTTGGAATAATTAAATAAATTGAAAAATTATGGAGGAAGGAAAGAATTTTTGTCTTGACAGAAACAGTTTTATTTTTCTAATACAATGCTATTGACAGTTTAACAAAAGAGTATTGATTAGGCTTATACAAGAAGTATTTATTTTAACAAGTTTTTCGACGTTCCCGCGAGTCTTCTTACGTTATATCGGGACGATCAAGTAATAGAGTGTTTTTGGTTTTACAGGCTCGGGGCTGATAGTTTTTAGTATAGCAAAATATAAAAACTTACATCAAAAACAAGCTTGCTTATTTTTTTTTATTATTGATAGGCTCGCGTTTGACGGCTATTTCATCTGATGGTAAGCGATAATGTGGCCGACGATGGAGCACGCTTGCCTAGAAGTTACCTATTCACTCTTGACTTAAAGAACCCTAGGTTGTAGCTATCAGGAAACACAGACTCCGGCAGGGAATTCTACTCCTTAGCTGTACGCATATTGAATGTATTTGCAAAACGCTTTGTACGAATGAGTGGGATATCCACCATGTACCGATGTCGCAACGCCGTACGTCTAGTGGTCCGATGATGGACAAACTTGGTGGAATTAAATTGTTCAATTCCAACGCACACTCCCCGAAATGTAACGGATAGAAAACCGATAGGCCAGCAACTCGGCGTCGATGTTCAAGACATCGACGCCGAGCTGCTGGCGCTTTGGAGCTTTGACTCGACAAGCGCATCATTGCCGATGATCATCTTGGCTCGCTTCTCAATCGTCTCTACGGCATCAAGCTGATACACGGCAGACCCATCCCAAAGATGAGAGCAGTACTCCATACACGATCGAACTTGCGCTTGGTATAGGTTGAGCAGCTGTTCCGGCGTCAAGTACCGCCTCACCTCAGCTAAGATCCCAATTTTTTTGCCAGGGTATTCGTTTGCTTCGATGTCAAAGACACCCTGTATACCAACTGTTGATATAATTTCTATACATTATAACATTTATATGTTACTGTAAAAGCTAGAACTACCTAAGATTTACCAATTACTAATGGTAAATGTCCATAAAAGTTTGCGATTCGAACTTTTACCACCATTCACTTGGTAAATCTTAGGATTTACATTAAAGGCCCGGTAAATGTTGAAAAAAAATCATGTCATAAGATGTAAAGCGCATCAACTCGTACTCGTGGGCAGTCAGCCGCCCCCGCTACCTGCGCACCGTAAAACCAAATACTCGTAATAAGAAAAATAATGATTCAATTAGACTAATGTTAATACAACCGTTAAGTTTGTATTTGTTTGTTAATACATCGCTGGATGTTCGACCACTACCATAAACCTTTTAAGGCATTACATTGCCAGTTTTTATTCCAACTAATATGTAATTTTTTAAAAGATTTAACCCTTTTTGGTTCAATCTTTAGAAGTATTAGATGCTAATGGGTTTTTCCAATACATAAAAGGATATAACAATAAGTCAATAAATTCTAAACACAAAACATCTAGAATTATCAAAGGTTGTCGATGATTTGAAGTCGTCGGTGGAATTCGACTCCGCGACCAATATTGATACTGTGAAACGTATGAAGGAAATGGAGTCGAAGATTGTTACCTCTGCGTCTGAGCCCATATTTACACTGATTAATAAAATAGATCGCCTGGAACAACAGGCCAGGCAGTGCAACATCGAAATTGGTAACTTGCCGGAAAAACGTGGCGAAAATGTGATGGTTATTTTGGAGTCAATTGCAGCCGCTATTAACATACCCATAACACAGAGAGACATAGTTGCTATTCATCGTGTACCACACGCACATACGCATAATTCACGTCCGAAAAACATTATTGTGAAGTTTACTTCTCGATTACTACGTGATAACGTGCTGAGCGCTTATCGTTTGTCGAAGGGTATTACTTCGGATCGTGTAGGACTCGCTGGGACTCAATGTCGTATCTATATGAACGAACATCTGACACTTCGATACAAGGAGTTATTTCGCAAATGCCGCGACGCTGCCAAAACAAATAAATTCAAGTATGTGTGGGTCCTTAATGCTACTGTGCTGGTCAAGGAGAATGATGGCTCACCTAAGATTGCAATTCTTTCAGAAGAAGACATTTGTTATACCTTTAAGTCAAAAAAAATCGTCATAACACGTTTTTGGTTTTTTGGTATTTAAACAAAAATTTTATTATAATATCTTCCAGTACAAAAATAATATGTGTTTAAATGTTTGTTTCTCATATTTTTGTTTTTTTGCAAGAAACTGTGCCCTTATTTTGTTGTAAGTTTACATTGTGTTTACAATATTTCTTTTTTTTAGTAGTATTTGTACCGTATAAAAATAATATTTTTTTCATGTTCGTGAAGTACGTTCTCGGCGTTTATTTGCGACTAGTCTTTGTAATTCCAACGCTTGCTCACGTTCACCACTTCATCGTTTCGTTGAGACATACAATAATGAGTTTAATTCTATCGACATTCTTTTCCTTGGTAAAAACGCCTTTAGGAAGCAAGTCCAAGCAACCCTTAAAGATGCGCTGTAGTGTCACATTAATTTGTTGTACGAATAATAACGTAATGTTTATTGCGTTATTGTCTGTTGTACGCACATAAATTTAATTATATATATATATATATATTATATTTAATGATCCCTGAGATGATCACTTATTTCTAGGGATTTATTTTTATAGGTAAACTATATTACTAGCTAGTTTTAAGTATTCGATATTGTAATCTGTGGAAAACGTAGTGGGTAGCATGATTGTTTTATATTGTTATATTTAAGCTGTTATGTATATCTCTTATTATGCTACTGTTAGTTTTTCCATAAATAAATAAAATAAAATAAAAATATGCCTAGAGGTGAGTCAGCTGCTGTTGAAATGAACAGAGTTGTCTCATGCCTCGATAGATGGCGTTTGGATCGAATTAGATCGCGCTTTGGTATCGTTACAATGGAACACCTGAATACGTCGCTGGCTTTTCAATAAATTATATTGCAACTAACACACGACTATATGTCAGTATTTTTGAGAAGATTGAACCCTTTTCGGTTCAATCTTTAGAAAATTATAAAAGGCTGCCTGTTCGTCCGATAATCGGTGACCGATTTTTTGTAGGAGGAAAATAGAACACACTGATAGAAATAGTGCAACGCACACGTCCTACAAAAAGTCGGTCAGAAAACAGAACAATGTTATTACAAATATACAAAACCGGCCCCATTATCGGTCCTACAAAATAGGGATGAGACATACTAGATAGAAAGCATACTGAGTTTTAGAAGTACGTGTCTGCCAAAATACTTATTCCAAATACTAGGTCCACGAGTATTTAGGTGTCTCGAGTTTTTACGAGTCTTCGTACGCAACGATTATTTAGGCGTCTCGAGTTTTTTTACTTTTCCGCGAAACTTAGTACGTATAAGTAATATCGGGACGATCAAGTAATAGAGTATCTTTGGTTTAACAGGCTTGGGACTGATAGTTTTTAGTATAGTGAAATATAAATACTTATATCAAAGAAAAGCTTGCGTATTTTGTGGTTTCAATTCACTTTATTTACAAAATCAAATTCTAATTCACATCTAGGTTCATATTTACAAGATATTACTCTTCCCGTCCGATTATAATTTGGGTGTCTTCAAGGCTAGAGTGAATAGGCTCTTAATAAACTAGTGCGCCTCACCATCAAAGATTGCATCGCTACTTACCATCAGGTGGGATCGCAGTCAAGCACTAGTTAATATATTTAAAAAAATTTTGACGTTATACGTCTAAATAATCGAGACACGTTTATGTACTTAAGCGGACTGAATGAAATTCGAAAAACGAAAACGAAATGAATTTCTTCAAGAAAACGTCAGCTGAGCGAGTTCAACGACCTGTAGATGGTTTGTACGCAACGCCGACTATTACGTACAAACTACCTACAGGTCATTGAACTCGCTCAGCTCAATTGGGTTTTCTTACAGCAAACCTTAATATATCTACAAGAAATTATATAAAAGAGGATAACTGAAACAAATGCACAACAAAAACCAAGTTAACATAGAATAATTGAAACTTACAAACTAAAATAATTTATACAGACATGAGTGAATAATATACGCAGCACACAATACATATAATTATACTACATATATATACAACATATAAAATCTATACATACATATGTGACAGGAAATGTTCCCTGATTCTTCCCCTGAAGACGTCTAACGAAGGGCTGGCCCTTATTGAGTGTGGAAGAGAATTCCAAAGGCGAACAACTTGAACAGTGAACGAACCACTGTACCGACTAGAGGAATGGGGAGGGAATCGAAGGAGAAGAGAGGATGATGAGCGACAAGACTTTCCTCTCGGAACAAGGTACTCAAAGCGTTCCCGGAGATACAAGGCAGAGTTGGGATTATGAAGAATAGATAAGAGAAATGACAGAATGTGACAATCCCGATGCCGCCGAACAGGTAACCACTTCAATTGCCTTCGTACTTTCGAAGGCCAAAAATGAAGCGGATACACAGATTCTGCCGAAATCAGAGCTGTCAAAAATTAAATTTCCGTCAAAAAATTAAGTACCCCTTAAGAAGTGACCACATGGTTGTAATCCAACGTCCCAACCAAGGTCTCAATCCGTGTAGACAGCAGTTGTAATCCATGACCTTCAACGCTCTTGGTTGGGAGGCGCGTTTTCCCAACCACCAAATGTGTGTATTGAATTGCGGTAGACGAAGTAACAAGCTTTTAAACCATGCTCGATGTTGACGAGAGGCGAGTGGAAAAAGAGCCTTTTAACAAAATGTTTTAGGTATTGAAAAGTTAAATAAAAACTACACTCTTACTAGAGTTTAGTTTTACGCAAATTGGTACGGCCGGATCCCCATAAAAATTTGTGCAATCTCTTTTTGAAATTCTGTCGCGCGTATAGGGGAATTGCGCGATTTTACGTAACATCACCAAAAAAAAAAAGAAAGAAATCTGGATTTTCTAAGAAAAGCAAAGACATAGAGACCAACATTTTCGGCCAAATAAATTTCGTACACAAGTCACTCAAGTTGCACAAACGTATGTGCAACCGACGCGCGAGGGTTAACGTATTCTCAAGATTGAACCAGAAAGGGTTCAATCTTCTCAAAAATTTTTAATATGTAATATGATTTATAATTTATGGATAAAGAAGATAAAAACAAGTGATGTATTAAGTGTCCCGTTGTAACGAAACCATAGCGCGATCTAATTCGATCCCAACGCCATCTATCGAGGCATGAGACAACTCTATTAACAGCAGCTGCCTAGCTATTCATGTGTTACATCCGTAGTAGGCGTGTGTAACTCTTTACGGAAGAGAATCACTGTCCCGAGACATTTTAGTGTTCCGAAAGATTGCAACATCAGTAATGTTTTGAATGCATCAGTTGGAACATTGGAACACTGAAACATTCTCTACTTCGCGGACCGGCCGCGCTGCCTGCGAATGTGTTATGTTCGCATCAATTTGACCGAACGGGTGGTCTTTTCTACTTGAGGTACTTTTCAGGAACATTTTTTTGGTGTAATTATAGTTTATTAGCAGAGGTCGGAGTAGGTAGATTGATTTAAGGTCGTTGACGTCAAACGTAGAGGATAATATGGATATGCCTCCAAAATACCGAAACTTCATATATTTATTGTGATATTTATTCCGGAATTTTGAAATTAGCACGAATTTGTGTTTAAGGTGAAAAACGTATTAATAATATCAATCTACGCTGCCAGTGTGAAAGAAATCAGTATTTTATTTTATACAAATTAAAAATAATTGTTCATTGAATTCAATCAATCATTCATATAATAAACGATTTTGTTAGCCTATCTGTATGTTTTTTATTTTATTTTATTCCATAATTCCAATCCCGGAACTTTTTCCGGTACTTCCCGCACATTATGGATAAAATGGCATGTCCATATTATAATTTCTTGACGCAAGTATATAAAATCAATCTACCTACTCCGACCTCTGTTTATAAGTAATGGTTAAATAATAAAATATTACAGGACACCCGCCATCTTGACGTCAATATGTGCCGTAATTTAGAAATAATTTAATTCTGACGGAGGTACAGATATTTTAGAGCTAAGTACTGAATAGTACATTTTAACGGTAATTAATATAATATATACACACAGCACACACACACGCAGCGTGCTTACAGTCCTCTGCGTGTACAATATAATAACGCATTCAGGATAGTGTTCGGGCTGCCGCGCCACTGCAGCGCTTCAGCAATGTTTGCGGAGAAAAGCGTGGATGGTTTTCACGCCATCATGCAAAAGCGTTGTGCATCTGTGATGGAGCGCATGCGGGTCAGCTCGAACAGCCTTCTGAGTGTGTTCGTGGGTCGCTGGGACTCGCCGATGTGGCAGCACTGGATGCGACTACACACTGAGGGTGGTCGCGTCCAGGGCCTGGCATAAACTGGTGCTACTATGCGGTGCCGCTTTGAGTGTGTTTGTGTCTTTGTATGTACTAACAATAGCTTTATAAGGTTTCTTGTGTTACTAACAATATATGGAGTTTTGTCTGAAATAAATGTCATATTATTATTATATTTCCCTGAGGTACACCTAGGGCTGCCATCTCTAAAACCTGTCCCCCAGGACCGGAAGCGTAGGTTCCCCGGATTTTGGAGCTTTTACCCCGGACATTTCAATACTTTTTTCATTTACTTACATCTTGATTAAAATATATTTCACTCCGTACTTGATAGAAGTGAACTTTAATTGTAAGCCTCTTTTGTTGCATGGAATAGTGTGTTTAATCGTTTTTGTGTCACTACAAGTGAGTAATTTTGCTTTATTTTTTAACCTTCTTAGGTATTCAATAAAAGATAAACAAATCCAATATTAGTTACTCAGTTAATAAAATTAAATGAAAAACTTGTTTAATTTCTTATTTTTCCATACAATTAACAATATTTACTTTAGTTTTAAAAGAACTGAAATCTTAAATCAAATTCAGAAAGTTATAATAATTTATACTAAAGAACAATTTAACAGCTTAAAATAGCGTCGGCAGTGCGTGCGGTGAAATACCTAACCCATAGCTTTTATTTACGTAAATTATGGGAGCGGGATCTAATCAAAATCCCGGACTACAATTGAAACCCCGCCCGGACGCTCCCCGGACGTCTTCCAAACTAGGACAAATCCGGGGAAACCCGGACGGATGGCAGTCCTAGGTACACCCGCCACTCTGACTCTTATTATTCTTTTGTACGTCGATGTCAAAGACAGCCTGTATAACATCACGCTACGCACCAGGCGCGGGCAAAGCGTGTCATATTTGCGACTAGCTTTTGCCCACAGCTTCACCTGCGTACATAAACTAAGAAAAAACCTTTATTCGTACCTCACACACATACAGTAGAATTCATTATGAAAAAAAAAGATAACTTTAAAATCTGTGCAAGGTCAAAAAGGCGCCTAACTCAGCATATGCTGCGATATTTATAAAGATAATTAACGCAGCGCTGGTATTCTGTTAGGGCCCGCGGAGATTCAACAAACTAAATGTTATCGAAACAGAATAATAAATAAATAAATACGAACATTGATAAAACAATATTGGAAAAATAATAAATACATAACATTGGTAAAAAGCGTGAATTTATGTTAATAAATGTCACATGTTAGAGATATATAAAATAGAGATAAATAAAGCAATAAATAATGAACCATAGACAGAAAATGTAGCCTATGTCACTCAGGAAAAAAGCAGCTTTCTATTGGTGAATAAAAATGTTTTAACAATCGGACCAGTATTTCCAGAGATTACCTCCTACAAACAAAAAAAAAAAAAGAAAACAAGCTTTACTTCTTTATAATATTAGTGTACAGTTTGTCTAAAAAGTAAAACGACTTGGGAATTTTCTAAAATACTTAATCATTTAAAAAATACTTTTATTCGATACTTTTTATAAGGTTCTTCTATTAGTAAACAATGATCAAGATCTCTTAATCAACCTTGATTATTGAACCAGTGTTGTCTACATCAGATTTCATTTTTTCATTTTACCCTTATAATTATCCAAGTTGTTTGGCTTTTTAGACAGACTCTAAATCGGAACATTTGCTTCTGAATAATTAATAATAATAGTTCATTTCAGAAAATACATATGGAAAAATTCAATTGATAGAAACAGTTTTGTTAAATTATACGTGGTAAATATACAGAAAAAGAGTTTCGTTGGTACCTGTACTCATGAAAATCATTGTATCACAGGCACCAGTATCTTTCATAATAAAGGATAACTTTAGCATTAAGATATCCAAAATAAAAGCGTGGGAAAAGTGTGCGATTGGAATACACAATGAGTGGTGTGTGTGAGAGTAAGTTAGCGTCGTATGATCTAACGGGTTGTTACGGAATTGGAACGCTGATATGTTATTTAATTTGGAGCATCGGCTCAAAATATACAAACTGATACGTCGCATCTCCTACAAGGTGGACCGATGACCTGGTAAGGGTTGCGGGAATCCGATGGTTACGAGACGCACAGGACCGCTCATTGTGGCGATACTTGGGGGAGGCCTATGTCCAACAGTGGACGTCTTTCAGCTGAAATGATGATGATGATGATGATTACGTCGCGTAATAGTCACAATGATACAGAGAAATGTTAGATCTACACCAACAGTTTTATTTCATCGAATTTTGATTTAGATATTTTTAGTTCAGATCATTAATATATGTACGTTTTAATATGAATTTTAAAATGACCGTCATCGACGATCACTTAAACTTAATAGAAAGACGAAGAGAGAGCGAACGCTGACGTTCGCTTGGGGTTTAATTGAAAACTCTCTTTACTTGCAATTCAAACTGTTTTGGTCAAATTGATGCGAACACAACTCATTCGCAGGCGGCGCGCCCGGTTCGCGAAGTAGAGAGTTTCAGTTTTCCAATGTTGTAAATGTTGCATTCAAAACATAACTGATGTTCCAATCTTTCGGAACACTAAAATGTCTCGGGACAGTGATTCTCTTCCGTAAAGAGTTACACACGCCTACTACGGATGTAACACATGAATAACTAGGCAGCTGCTGTTAATAGAGTTGTCTCATGCCTCGATAGATGGCGTTGGGATCGAATTAGATCGCGCTATGGTTTCGTTACAACGGGACACTTATACATCACTTGTTTTTATCTTCTTTATCCATAAATTGTAATTCATATTACAAGGAGGTCATTTCATTACATATATAAAAAATTTTTGAGAAGATTGAACCCTTTCTGGTTCAATCTTGAGAATACGTTAACCCTAGCGCGTCGATTGCACATAGGTTTGTGCAACTTGAGTGACCTTGATCAACGCTTAATTGTCGTAATACACACGGGTATACGAAATTTATTTGGCCGCAAATGTTGGACTCCATTGTCTTTGTTTTTCTTAGAAAATCCAGATTTCTTTTTTTTTTTTTTGGTGATTTTACATAAAAACACGAAATTCCCCTTTAAGCGCATAACATTAAGGGGATGTATCTCGACATACATTTTCACTGTTTTTCATACAACGGCGTAAATTATGACGTTAGTAATAACGTAAACATTTTTTTTTTTTTTTTTGTAACGTAATGTGTAAACATTTTTCATTTGATATTTTGGAAACACAGTATCTTGTGGATATTATCTAGGCTTCTATGGAAATCCGTTTATAAATTTGTGTAAAACTACTCCAGTTAAGACCTCTGAAAATCTGCTATTTTTGCATGAACTTTGATAATTCATAATTTACTCAAAAATTAAAAAAGTACAACTATAAAAGTACTACCTAATTTTGACCTCTGGTTATATCTTTACGCTATAGTTATATCACAAAATAGATAGGTACAAAAGACAATCTCATGTATGTACTTCACTTTTTATACCTACGCTCGGTGGACGTACACCAATGAGCGTTTGAGCCGGAACTGTTCGACGAGCGGTCCGAGACGCAACCGAGATACCATGTTCGTGAGCGGTGTCTATGTGTGCGTTGTGAGAGCGCGCTTTGTATGTAGATTGTCTTCTGTACCTATCTATTTTGTGATTATACCTAGGCTTACACTAAAGAATATGATCTCAAGACTGTTAAAAGTCGCTATGGTAACTTAATTGCCATTACGACTTTTAAGTCTTATGTATTTTATTTACTAAGACTTATCAAGACCTAAACAAACTTACTTACCTATAGATTGCAGTGGTGGTCGAGTGGTAATGGCTCCGACATACGAATTGTAGGTCGCGGTTTCAAACCCTGCCAGGCACATTATTTTGCGTAATTGATTTCATCACAACTGCTCTCAAAACGGTGAAGGAAAACATCGTGAGGAAACCGGCATATCCTAGAACCAACAATTCGAAGACATGTGACATTCACCAACACGCACTGGGCCCGCGTGGTGGATTACGGCCCATTCCCTTTCCTAGAGAGGAGGCTTGAGTCCCAACAGTGGGAACATTAAAAAGGCTGGAGATGACTGCGGACGTAACACATGAATAGCTAGCCAGCTGCTGTTGAAATGAACAGAGTTGTCTCATGCCTCGATAGATGGCGTTGGGATCGAATTAGATCGCGCTATGGTTTCGTTACAACAGAACACTTAATACATCTCTGGATTTTCGGGCTAGTTTTAACAAATCTATCCTAGAACTAAATAATCCTATTTTTGAAAAGATTGAACCCTTTCTGGTTCAATCTTCAGTAGACCTAGATGTTAATAAGTAATTACAGTAGAGAGAGATGTTATATTAGGGTCATATTTAGCTAATCCTATTATTGAATATATTAGTTAAAGGCTAGAGAGACCGCTGGGCGAGCGTCGCCACACAGTGGGTCCCTACTGAAGTAAAGCGCCGTCGAGGTCGGCCTAGAAAGAGGTGGCGGGATGATCTGGACGCGTACCGTGAGGACTGGTTTGAGACGGCGCAGGAGAAAAAAGTTTGGAAGGACTTGGGGGAGGCCTTTGCCCAGCAGTGGGACAGCAACGGATAAATTAAAAAAAAAAAAAAAAAATTAACGTATATTAGGATACCATACCTATTACTGGATATTAGTCAAATATTAGTGAACCGATTCATTACAGCTACTCAATCTAATATGCATATCTGCGTAATATCGGTAATAGTCTCCATAATAATTAATATGAAATACGAGATTCTGCACGTTTATTATTCACGTATGACTATGAAAGAAGTGAAACGGTGATTAAATTTTCCTTCATACTTTAAACAGGCTTAGGACTGTCAACGTTGATTATGTTGGCGTATTTAAAAAGTTTTAAAGCGTATTTAAAAAAAAGGCGAGTCGCCGCGAGGCGTGATCGGAAATAATCGGAATCGCCGCGATCAGTCGCAAATTTTCTCATACGCGGGATAATAAAAGTTCTTATTTCAATGCAGATACGAATTTTAGACCAACTAAAATTGCACATGAAACCCTTATTTTTTTAATATGTTTTTTTTTTTTTTTTTATTTATTTTTTTTTTATATTTATTTGGGACAAAAAACAGTTATACAATACAGAATCAATTTACAGTAGTTTTATCACAGAAGTAAAAAAAAAAAGTATAACCCACACCATTGTCCACGGAATAATACGTGAAGTAGGATAACGAACGCGTGTCAAATAAGAGTAAAAGTAATTTAAAGGAATATAAATACTCTTACAATATTATAAAAGAGAAAAAAAAAATACATATGACTCCACCTTAAGGGCGGTGAGCCAGCAGATGACAAGCCATTCTTCTAAATTTAGATTGAGAAAGCGCGAAAATATCTAAATCTATAAAATGTGAGTTATATGTTGCCACCAGTTGGCGGAGAGGCGCCCGTACCCCAGCATTCGTCCTACAACGTGCAGTGTAGAACAATCGAGGTACGCGCACCTCCCGCCGGACAATAGTTCTAGGTACTACATAACATAACTCGTTGGAGAGTTCAATACAGTTGAACTTATTGTTACATATACCATATAGCATCATAACCATGATTAATGAACGTCTAGAATCCAAGCTTAATATTTTGTAATGCTTCAACAAATCTGTATAAGATATTTTTGTACGGAAACACTTGTAGTGGGTGGCACGAAGAAACCTCTTCTGTACCATTTCTATAGCACTCTTACATTTTTCGTAAAAGGGACACCAAATGGGTACCGCGTATTCTAATTGGGAACGGATTAGAGTTTTGTATAGGAAGAGAACGGTGGAAGGTTTCTTGAATTCCCTGCATGACCGCATGAAGAAACCATACATCTGAAAGGCTTTATTAATTCTATTGTCGACATGGGTATCCAAATGTAATTTTCAGTCTAGTAATACGCCAAGGTCACGCGTGCACTCAGTTTTATTCAATTTTATGTCGTTTAGAGTATACTGGTAATCTATTTGTTTTTTGTTTTAGTAAAGGATATAAAATAACATTTAGGAAGACTAAGATGAAGTTTATTATCAAGACAATACTGTGAAAGCCTGCATAAGTCCTCTTGCAGTAGCAAGCAATCTTGAACGGTCGTACAGGCCTTATAGATTTTAATGTCATCGGCATACATTAAGAATTTAGAATTAATTATACAAGATTTTATGTCGTTTATAAATAATATAAAAAGTAATGGGCCTAAGACAGATCCCTGAGGCACACCTGACTCGACAACTACATAATCAGATTCGAACCCATTGACGACAACTTTCTGTGTTCTACGAAAAATGTAAGATGCAAACCATCTAAGTAAATTGCCTCTAATGCCATTGAAGGCAATTTTATCGAGGAGTAATTTGTGGTCCACCTTGTCGAAAGCCTTCTGAAAGTCAGTGTACACAGCATCAACTTGCGTGCGCATGTCCATATTTTCAAACAGAAATTGGGTAAAGATCATTAAATTTGTGGTAGTTGACCTGGATTTGACGAAGCCATGCTGTTCAGGTATAATAAGGTGACTCATCTGTGGAAATAAGTGGCTATGCACTAAACTCTCAAAAAGCTTAGACAAGGTGGACAAGATAGATATGGGTCGATAGTTTTCGACGTTACTTTTGTCTCCACTTTTGTGAATGGGAGTGATGAAAGCCCTCTTCCAAACACATGGAAAGACCCCCTCCCTAAGACATTTATTAAATAAAATATGTAATGGAACACAGATGCTTTGTGACGTGTTCTTAAAGAAAGAAGGAGGCAGACCATCCGGTCCAGCACCTTTAGTCAAGTCTAGTGTGGAAAGAGCTTTCAGTATGACACTCTTTTCGAGATAAATATCCGGAATACATGCAGAATTGTCATGTGTATCAGGGGGTACACCCCCACCCTCGCGCTTGTTTGTAGCGACGCGGTCGCGATCATCTCGAAAAACTAAGTAGCGGTCATCAATGAATTCCTTGTCCATTATATTAGGTGTTAGCCATGTCTCAGATAGTATAATCACGTCAAACGACATGGAAAGAATGTTGGTGTAAAGTGTATGCAATTTAGTACGGATCCCTCTACAGTTTTGATAATAAACAGATAAGTAATTGTTGCTAAACATTGTGTCTAGTTAGGTAATAAAAAAGGAATAAATAGCACATATTTTTTATTACAGGTATATTTATAAACTTGGATTCAGATCGTAGTAGGTAGCGGTATAAAATTGAGTTACATACATGGCTATGATTTACAACGACAGATAATAAGCGAGTTTTAAATAACGAGTTTTGTAGACAAATTAATGATAAATATGGCATAATAATATAATATAAAGAACTATCGCTAACGTATTTAATGGCGTATTTTTCTCACAGAATTAGGTCAATTGAATTAAAATTTAATGTTACACGTTGTATAAATTGATTATAATAAATTCAGCATCAATCCTAACTGTAACAAAGCACAATATACATATATTGTTCTTTTATTACACAAAGTGTACCCTAAATCAACCTTTTTAGGGTTCCGTACCTCAAAAAAGAAAAACGGAACCCTTATAGGATTTTTTTTTGGTGGCGAAAATCATCCAATGACAACCCCCGCTCTTGGGAGGAGTGGGCGATAGTGTCAGACTCTTACTGACTAAAAAACCCACCCTGTTGAAGGAACGAGCCTTCTTACCGGGGCTCGAGTTCCCTTTCGGATAACCCTGGCCCCAGTAGGCTTCGACCCGGCAGTGCTGACAACTCCTTGAGGCGCGCGGGAACAGTGCGCGCCGTCGACGACTTGACCCTTATAGGATCACTTTATTGTCCGTCCGCCTGTATGTCTATCAAGACCCTTTATCTCAGGAACGCGTGGAGTTATCGAATTGAAAGTAAAACAATGTACTCAGGTCTGCGATCCCTTGAAGCTGTGAAAAAATCAAACTTCTGCATAAACGAACAAAAAAAGATACGGCCGTTTATGTCGCAAAAAAACGTGTATTTCGACACTCTCATGGGAATCAAAATTCATTCTGTATATCCCGTTGACCTAGAATCATGAAGTTTGCCATGAAGCAAGGTTTTATAGTACAAGTATAGGAAAAAGTCCTGAAAACTGTAATTACGTCACAAAAATAAAAAATATTTTTTGCAATTCGGAAAAATCTTTTTAAATCAATTCGGGAGTCGAACTGTTTTCATATGTAAGTTGGTACGGAATCCTCAGTGCGCGAGTCCGACTCGCACTTGCCTGGTTTTTTTTTAACTTCTGTCTACCGCTATTGCGAATAGATTATAATATGCTTGCTTATGTTATATTTAATTTGGGCTATCGGCTCGAAAGATACAATCTGATACGTCGCGTAATTTTTACACCAACACTTATATTTCATCGAATTTTGATTTAGACATTTTTAGTTTAGATCATAATGTACTAACAAAAACACTTCCGTCTGACCACCGCTAAGTTTATTTTTGCTTGCACTAGAAACGAAAACTTCAAAGGATTTGGTTTGGCGCCGCGCTGCAGAATTCAAGCGATTTTTTTTTTAATTCATTAAACCCCAAGCGAACGCGCACCTATTGTCTTTCTATTGTGTCTGTGATTTCCACGATTGAAAGGTTAAGTGGTCAGGCAGAAATGACCGCGATGGTAGAATAGAATAGAATAAAATAAAACTTTATTATACACCAAAAAGTAACACAGGTACGTTTTAATTTGAATTTTAAAATGACTGTAGATCACTTAAAACTCTCTTTACTTGCAATTCAAACTGTTTTGGTCAAATTGATGCGAACATAACTCACTCGCAGGCGGCGCGCCCGGTTTGCGAAAAAGAGTGTTTCAGTGTTCCAATGTTGCAAATGCATTCAAAATATTACTGATTTTCCAATCTTTGGGAACACTAAAATGTTTCGGGACAGTTACACACGCCTACTACGGACGTAGGACTCTCAAAACGGTGAAGGAAAACATCGTGAGGAAACCGGCATATCCTAGAACCAACAATTCGAAGACATGTGACATTCACCAACACGCACTGGGCCCGCGTGGTGGATTACGGCCCATTCCCTCTCCTAGAGAGGAGGCTTGAGTCCCAACAGTGGGAACATTAAAAAGGCTGGAGATGACTGCGGACGTAACACATGAATAGCTAGCCAGCTGCTGTTGAAATGAACAGAGTTGTCTCATACCTCGATAGATGGCGTTGGGATCGAATTAGATCGCGCTATGGTTTCGTTACAACAGAACACTTAATACATCGCTGGATTTTCGAACTAGTTTTAACTAACAAATCTATTCTAGAACTAAATAATCCTATTTTTGAAAAGATTGAACCCTTTCTGGTTCAATCTTTAATTCTTTAGTAGACCTAGATGTTAATAAGTAATTAGAGATGGGGTTGTACTAGGTAAATTTGGGTTTAGGTGCACCTATTCTTAGTATTTAAAAATACGTGATAGAGGTGGGCAAAGTGTATCATTTTTGCGATTGGATCATTTGAATCTCGATCACTGAAATGATCCGAATCACTGATATGTTTCATTTGGCTCATTTGGATCATCGGCTCAAAGGATACAAAATACAGAATGTTACGTATACTTACGTTACATTATTAAACTAAACCTATTTACGTAATTCAATGTCTATTTACCAAAAATTCTCACGTAAAGTCTCATAGCTCTAACTTTATGAATAAAAAGGAAGAAAGCTTGTATAGATTGTAATTATGTCGCCCGCTCACTCACGACTCGCCAGTCAATAATAAGTAACTCATTGTGTCTGTCTCTCTCTCTCTCGCTCGCTCACTGCTCAGTCGCCTCGCGAGCGACGCGTCTCGCGGAATGTATCAGAGCAAAATAATGTTTCAGATCCAAATGATGCGTTTGAAATGTTTTTACTGAACCAATCTTTTGACTCACTGCAATGATCCGGATCAGTGAGTCGGTTCCGTAAAGAGTTACACACGCCTAATACGTGATCCAGATACCTGTTCCACCTAGTCTCAATTATTACTTATCGAATGTGGTCATGGTGCGCGTACTTAGTCCTTTAATCCATAATATGACTCGACTCGATATAAATAAAAGATCATTTATTTACGACTTTTTCAATCCATTTTTTTCAATTCCAGCAATCAGTGATAAGACTAAGTAGGAAGTAATAATTGGACTTCATACATAGGTACTTCGTAATACTTAGTCTTGTCGAGACTAGTTGGTACTCGAGACTAGTTAGTAATCATTCGATCCAAGAATACTCGATACGAATGAGTACCACTAGTCTCGAGTATTCTCATGTGTATATTTTGTCCTTTTTTAACTACGCTATTCCGTAGTCTTTCCATCTTTATCTTTCAATACTCGAGACTAGTTGGTACTCATTCGTATCGAGTATTATGTATATATATATAAATAAAAATTTATTTATTAATACTTATTGCACAAAGAAATTGTACAAAGGCGGACTTAATGCCTTAGGCATTATCTACCAGTCGACCTTAGGGTGGTGCAGAGACATAACAAGGTAGGCGCAAATTCAAGGCAAACAAACAGGAAGAAAATTAAAATCAACATAAATACATAATTATATAAATACATACAAATAAACAAAATTATTATGAGAAATGAATATAACAAAACACTGCTGTGATGATTCTGCCAACTTCCTGCGAATGTGTTCACGAGCCATTTACCTTAAAGGAGAACACCGGCTGAATGCCATCCTGATGTTCAACGGGAGCGCATTCCAGAGAAAGATCGCTTGGAAAAAAATGAAGATCGGGTAAACCCAGAGCGGTGTGAGGGACATCGTAAAAGACGATTATTCCTTGATCGGAGATTTTTACTATGGGCAGAGCAAATGAATTGAATTTGAGAAGTCAGATAAGAAGAAGGTTTGTCTAGAAAAGAAAACAGGGTAGTCAAGGCCCTTAGTGCTCTACGCTGACGAATAGGTAGCCATTTTAAAAGCGAACAATGTTCAGATACATAGTTTGAAGACAAATCGAATGCAGTTATTCAGAAGGCGGTCAAGTTTATTGAGGAGATCTGCATTCAGGTCATAGTAGTACACATCACCATAGTCAATAATGGGAAAAATTAGGGACTGTACAAGCAATACCTTTATGTGAGCTGGAAGAAGATTTTTTAGACGATAGAGCGACCGTAAAGTTCCGGTTACTTATCTACTGACACTTGCAACTGACGGTAGATGGCGCTGTTCCGCTTGACACCTCAATAAATAAGCTCCGTGTTTACATTTCGTTTTAAAAATATTTAAAATCGTAATTTCGTGTAAAAATTCGTAAAATAGATATATAAAGGTCTAATTAACCAGTGTAAACGTTATTAAAGTGACTAATTCAACAGTGAGTGAAATAATAACTGATAAAATAGCAACTGAGACTATTCGCAATAAATAAAAAAGTGACAATCAAAAGCAACAAAAACAGTGATATTATTAGATAAAACCAACAAACAATCAACCAAACAGTATTCAAAGTGAACTTAGTCAACATAAAAAGTGTTCACTTTAGTGTCTCAAATAAAGGAGTACCTACGTGAAGCGGGAAAAAAAATCGAGACACATGAGTCATACCAACTGATTAGCCAAATTCAAATTGCTCAATCCTTAACATACGCTGTTTAATTTCAACTTACTGTAGTAATAACACTGTGGCTCAGTTAAATAACTGGCTACATGTGACTGACGCTAACCATGCACCTCTAGTTCGAATCAGGGGCACACAAGCGATCACTTTTTGCGACCTACACCACTTTGTACATCAGCTGTTAAAAGTTAAGAACGGGCAAATAACTCTAATTAAACATGGATACTGATTATAATAATGTCACTCTCCGTAAGCAGAACACTGAGTCGATGACTAACTTATCTCACTTAGTAAATGATGATGAAAAGACTTTACTTGACACCACAATGATGAGCGTACCGGACAGCCTGCAGGATTATAATGACGGCGACTATGTTAACGACTTGAACGAACAAATAAATGCACTTAAGATGGAACTTATGAGCGCTCATCAGGAAATAGACCACCTCAATAGCGAAAATTTTCGATTAAAATCCGATTTAGAAAAAGCCCTAAAGACAGTCGAAACATGTAAAAAGATCTGCTTGACACCTAGCAGAAAAAGTCACACACCATCATCATCGAGCAAACAAAAATCAAAGCATTACAAGAGTCAGCCAATTACTATAAATAATGACTCCAACTCTTCGACCAATTATTGTAAAGAAATAAAAATCGACACTCTCAACAAAGAAACTCAGACTTCCGAGATGACTTATTACGGCACATTGATGCGAAACAACAATCAGACATCATCTTCAAGCTTGAGTAATGTTGCTCAAAAAAAACCAGTAGGCGCACCTCAACCGAAACATAAAAATAAGCTCGCTTTCATGAGTAGTAGGTGTACCAAAGGATCACTGCCGTTAATCGAAGAAGTCTTTGGTAATCAGTTTGATTGCTGTCATTATCTTCTACATAATGCCACCACAGAAGAATTGTTAAGCAAAGTCGAAGATAACTTAAAATTCTTCACAATGCAAGACTATTGCCTGATTTTCATTGGAGAAAACGATTTAAAAAATAACGAGTATTTAGATATCCTTGAAAAATTGAAAAGCTCACTAAAAACTATCAAACACACAAACATTGTTATATGCGCTCCGACTTATATAAGGGGTGCTTTAATTCACAATTACAAAGTCGAGCTTTTCAACAACCTTCTAAGTTTGGACATAAAAAATCATCAATATGCATACTTTTTTGACAGTAATTACACCCTAACTTTTGACATGTTTTCCTACAATACAGGAAAAATTAACAAACACGGATGGAGAGACATTTTTGACCAGATCAAATCCAATATATTAATTGACTACGATCAATATTACTCAAATGGTAGCGACGATAACCAACTCCTTAAAGAAGACCATAGTGGAACTGACAATACATCGAACTTAGCGGTAAATGATGAATCTGATGATAACTCTGAGTTTTTTCTTTGATAATCACATGTACATCCTACACCAAAACATAGCTGGCCTCCTTAACAAAACAGACTTGTTAACATTACATATCCAAGATCTAATCCAAAAGCAAATCAGTATTGAAATAATATGCTTAACGGAACACTTCGTCATTTATGGTCAAGAAAATTTAATAAAGGTCCCAAACTTTAAGCTAGCAGCATGTTACTCATGAAGAGAGCAGAAGCGAGGAGGTTCGTGTATTTTACTTAAGACATACCACGAATACAAAGAGCTAACTGATGTGAAGAGTTCATCTATCTCAGGTGTTATTGAATGTTGTGCTATAGAAATAATTAAACATAAATTAATAGTAGTGTGTATCTACAGACCACCTAATATGTCTAACATTAGTCTTTTTTATGACACTTTGGACACTCTATTAAAAAAAGTGTGCAATAAATCAAATGTAAAGGTAGTTTTATGTGGAGACTTCAACATAGATATTTTAAAGCGTAATAGGTGCACTTTGGACTTTGAATCTTTGCTCCTAAATTACAACCTCATCTTAAAAATAAATCAACCAACGCGGCCTAGGAGCCTTACATGTTTAGATAATTTTGCTCTGAACTCAAATCTAAAATGTACTGCAGAAGTAATGGATTTTGCAATATCTGATCACTCAGCTCAAATACTCAAAATTCAAGTCAGTAGAGTTTGTAAATTAAAGTATTGGCGGACTCAGAAACGAGACTACTCAAAAGAAAATTTAGTTAAATTTAAAAATCATTTAAAAAGTTTATCCTTTTCTGACGTTTATACAAGGTGTCGTTTTGAAGCTGCAAAATATTTCAGGAGGTAATTATGTTAGTGATTCTCGACCCGAATCAATAATAAAATAAGTAGGTATTTTTTTTTTTTTTATAACCGCGCTTTTTTTCACACACACAAACACGGAACAATAAAGGGCGTTTTCACACACACTAACTCGCAACGATAGTTTCATAAATAATGTATCATCCAATCATCATCCCGCACGCCACACCCTAGCCACGCCCCCGCGGCCATCGATCAATCGATTTAGTTTAGTGTAATTAAAAAATTAAATAACAAGTATTACTGATTATTGACCAGGTATCGTTTTTTTATATGATTATTTATGAGTTTTATTACAACCTCCTGAAATATTGTGCAGTTTTAAAACTGCACCTTGTAGAGAGAGTAACCCTAGTGAGTCTTATGCTATTTTTATGGAAACTTTTCATCTACTGTACAAACAGTGCTTTCCAATAAAATGGATTAGAATTAGTTCGCAAAAAAAAATTAAATGGATTTCGAAAGGCATTAAACTCTGTAGCAAGAAACAAAGACGCTTACTATGGAAATATAGATTGAATCCATCAAGCGAAAATCACAAACTCGCAAAGATTAAAAAAGATCATTAAACTTACACAAAAGGCACAGAATAATAATGATATTAATAAGGCTCACAATAAATCCAAGGCAGCGTGGCAAATTATCAACAATAATAACCATATTAAAGAACCTATTTTAAAAATTGACTATCAAAATGTGACAATAAAGGATCCTAGGGAAATAGCAACATCGTTTAATGACTTTTTTATTGACCAAGTACAAATTGACTCTAATGACACATCTGACCGAATTATTGACCTAGACAGTAACTCAAATTCAATGTTTATGCCACCGATTATCCCAAATGACATAATAAGAGCAATTAAATCGCTCAAAAATACAAAAAGTTTTGGTCACGATGAAATTGCCACCAGTGTAGTAAAATTTGTTAGTGATGTTATTGCTGAGCCTCTAAGTCATATTATGAACTGTAGCATTGAATCTGGTATATTCCCTAATAGCCTTAAAACTGTGGTAATAAAACCTCTGCATAAAAAAAATAATAGAGAAGACATGTCTAATTACAGACCAATAGCCTTGATCCCAATATTCTCTAAGGTATTTGAGAAGATTATTTATCAAGGAGTCGATAGCTTTTTGAGTAAATATAATATATTAAGAGAAGAACAAATGGGATTTAGAAAAAATAAGAATATTAATATGGCTATATATAAACTCTTACATAATATTATGACAAATGTTGACAAAAAAATTCCCGTATGTGCAATTTTGACGGATATGACAAAAGCATTCGACTATGTAAACCATGACGTACTTTTAGAGAAGCTTTATACCTACGGTATAAGAGGAAATATCCTGGATCTAATAGAATCATACCTACGAAACCGATTGCAGTACACCGAAATAACGAGAGTATGCCTTAAAACTAAACGTGAACTTAAATATACTTCGGATTGTAGAGAGGTTAAACATGGCGTACCACAAGGTAGCGTTCTGGGGCCACCTTTGTTTCTCTTATATATTAATGATTTGCCCCGTCAAACACATCATCCTATGGTGCTATTTGCTGACGACAGTACTGTGATAGTAAAATGTTCTGACGTAAAAAAATATGAAAGTGAGATAAATGACACATTAAAAAATATTATTAATTGGCTTAGAATAAACAATTTGATCATAAATTTGCAAAAAACGAAGATAATGCATTTTTATCAACGGATTAGTCCCGCTAATATAACTGTCAGCTATAATGGGCAAAAAGTTAACTCAACAAATACAGCAAGATTCCTGGGAATCTTAATTGACAGCAATCTGAGTTGGAAACCTCATTCTGAGGATGTGTGTAAAAAACTAAGTAAATTAGCTTATGTCCTGTACAACTTATCGCACAAAGTAAGCAGTACTACACTTCTAACGGCTTACCATGGTTTGGTTGCACCAATATTGAGGTTCGGAGTGATATTCTGGGGCAACTGTAGTGAGAGGGAGGAAATTTTCAAAGCCCAAAAACGATGCATAAGATCAATGTCAAAGTTAAAAACTACTGAAAGCTGTGAGCCTGTGTTTAGGTCGCTGAATATACTAACCTTCCCGTGTCTTTACATATTGGAAGTGTCAATTTTTGTAAGGTCGAATTTAAATTTATTTCCGGCTCTAGCTGACATTAGATTACGCTCAGGTCCTATGAGACTACAGTATGATAAATTATTACATACAGGAAAATACAATACAGCTCTATTAAGGAAGAGTATAATGTCAATGGGCCCTATCATATATAATAAAATTCCGCATAGCTTAAAAGAACACCCCATACGCATATTTAAAACTAATTTGACTACATTACTGTTACAAAAATGTTATTATTCTGTTAATGACTTCTTGAATGATAAAGATTTATAATTTAATTTTTTTTTTTTGACATTTTATATGATAATAATTTATTAAAATTTTTAGGTAGGTATACGATTGTATTGATTTGTAACTGATTGATTATTTATTTGACAATTGACATATTTATATAATTTTTGATACCAACTAAGTACTATATCGATTATGTTTAATGGATTGTAACTTTAAAAAATAAAATAATATTTTTGTATGCCTTAAGGCAGAATGTAGCGGAAACACCCAAATCTGTATCATCTTAAAATTGTACCTACATTGCTTGCAAATAAATAATTCTGATTCTGATTCTGATTCTGATTCTGATTCAACCTGCTTGCGCCAGTCAAGGCAGGCGTCGACATGTAGACCCAGATCCTTAACCTCGGACCCAAACGGAATAACCGTGCTGTCAAATATTACAGGTGGAATAATAGGTCATTAAGCTTTCTCAAACTATGGGGGCCTACTATGATAGCTTGACATTTAAGCGGGTTAACTGCCACACCAAAACGGTCAGACCAGCTGTTTATTGCTTTTATGACCTGGTTAAGCTTCTCGATCGTATACCTGACTGACAGAAGAGCTGCGAATTGTCGGCGTAAAGATGATACGCACACTGAAGCTCGGGGTTCATGAGATGAATGAAAACGGAAAACAAAACGGACGAAGAAAATCCGCACGCGTGATGAAATTCGCACTATATTATAACCATCCTAAAGGCATACCACTTCTCCCTATGTTTGGCAGGGCACGATCTGGGGGGGGGGGGCAAGCTGGCCCCCCCAGAGCGGCAAAATTGACTCATGACTGACTTATCTTTCAATCTAGCTATCTATCTATCTATGTGCCACCTTCTAACCTACTTCAGGTTGGATAGTTGATATATTTAAGATATATGGCATATGACACACATGACATGACATATATAGTATTCATGACTTATATGGTTTTGTGTATGTAAAGACTACTTCCTATTATTATTATATTCCTTCCTCGTTCGCGTGGACTACAGGATTTTGAATTTATTTTTTCTAAAATAAAAGTAGCCTATGTTACTCCTTATTACATCAGCTACCTGCCAAAAAAGTCCCGTCAAAATCGGTCCAGCCATTTCAGAGATTAGCCCGGACAAAGAGACAGACAGACAAAAATTGTAAAAAATGTTATTTTGGTGTTTGTACCGTACACGAATATAATGAAATATATATATATTCATATGCATGTAGTAAAAAGCAGTTATTTCAATATTACAAACAGACACTCCAATTTTATTTATATGTAAAGATTATGATTATTTTTATTGTGCTTTTGTGTACAATATTGACTGGTCTACACTGTTCTTACATGATATCTATCAATATTGTAATACCAACCACTTTTTAAAAGAGTAACCATGGAGTTTCTTGCCGGTTCTCCTCCATAGGAAACGACCAATTTGCACTAGCTTCTGACGTTTTATAAGTGCCGATATAGGCTTATCTATAATATAAAAATGAATCGCAAAATGTGTTGGTAAGCGCATAACTCAACAACGCCTGGACCGATTTCGCTAATTTTTTTTTTTGTTGTGTTCGTTATTATGAGGAGAAGGTTCATAGGGGAAAAAAAAATTAGGGTAGTGTAGGGTAGAGTAAGGTAGAGGAGGGTAGAGTAGGGTAGAGTAGAGTAGAGTAGGGTAGGGTAGAGTAGGGTATAGTAGGCTGAAGTAGGGAAGAGCGGGAGCGAAGCCGCGCGGGCAAAAGCTAGTGTGAAATAAAATATTTTGACTTTTTTTACTTTTAAAGGGCGACGAAAATTACCTTTGCCCGGAGCGGTTAAATAACTACATCGGGATGATGTTTGGCTCGTTCACAGTTTTTAAATAGCCCTTCTTTCGTTTACAGACGCGTGCGCCAACGCAGCCGCGCTCCGCCTCCTAGAAGCCGCTCGTACGGGCGACGTGGAGAACGCGCGCAGCATACTGGACGCGCGCCCCAGGCTCGTCAACTGTCGGGATGTGGATGGACGACATTCTACGCCACTTCACTTCGCCGCCGGGTAAGTTTTTTTAGGGGGAGCAGTGGTGGTAACGGCTCCGACTTACGAGTTGTAGGTCGCGGGTTCAAACCCCATCAGACGCATTACTTTTTTTTTTTTTTTAATTGATATAAACTAGTGCTTGACTGCGATCCCACCTGATGGTAAGCAGCGATGCAATCGTTGATGGTGAGGCGCACTAGTTTATTAAGAGCCTATTCATTCTAGCCTTGAAGACACCTAAATTATAATCGGACGGGAAGACCGACGTGTAATATATTTAATTACCACTGCTCTCAAAATGGTGAAGGAAAACATTATGAAGAAACCGGCATGTCCTAGAATCAAAAATTCGAAGACATGTGACATTCACCAACCCGCACTGGGCTCGCGTGGTGGATTGCGGCCCATTCCCTCTCCTAGAGAGGAGGCCTGAGTCCCAGCAGTGGGAACATTACAAAGGCGATGATTATGATTAAGTTTTTTTTTTTACAACTATCACACAACGCCGTAACACCCAAGCTAAGCAGTGCTTGTGTGATGGACAACTGATAAACATACTTATACAGGGTTATTCGTAAAACACTGGTAAACACTTAGGACTATGCTACTAACATCACTTTTCTAAGACTTTTAAGAATTTATCATATTTTAGTTCATCAGATTTCATCACCATTCTAAAATAAAAATATTTAAATAGAACACTCTATTACGAAGTCTATGCGAAGCAAGCGATAGTTCAATAGTGGAGGAGAGCGCGGATCGAGCGGCGGGGGTGCTTGATGCGCTTCACGCTGCATGTTGCGTGTCAACGCACCTACGCGCGTACTTGCGGGAGTGCAGATCTGCATTATCGTGTGGATTTTTTACGCACTCACGTGCGTAGGTGCGTTTTGTAAATTCACGCAGGCTCTGACTTATACAAAATCACGCACGGTACTACGAGACTCAGTGTGGCGTACCATGCGTGTCGCTCCGCACCCACACGCGTGAGTGCGTGTTCTCCGCATGTAGGTGCGTGATCTGCATGAACGCGCGTGGATGCAGTTTCGGTGTGCTGGTCTGTGTGTGTTTACTATACAAACGGGGATATTTACAGGTAACGTTAAAACTCGCATTCACGCGCTAAGCTGCGTGGTGCGTGGCAGTGTGATAATCGCCTAAAAGGCTCCTTTACCACTCGCCTATTGTTTTTTTTTTCCGATGGGAAAAATCATCCTATGACAACCCCCGCTCTTGGGCGGAGCGGGAGATAGTGTCAGACTCTTACTGACTAAAAAACCCACCCCGTTCCTTCTAGCCTTCATACCGGGGCTCGAGCGCCCTTTCGGATAACCCTGGCCCCAGTAGGCTTCGACCCGGCGCCTATTGTTGACGATGAAACATTGATGTTATTTTATTTTAGTACCGACTTGCTCGATAGATGGCGTTAAGGTCGATTTATAAGTCGATATGGTTACGTTACCGGCGATAGTATAAAGCCGGGTCCGCTGCGCCAATATTCTAACAAAACATATTATTAAAAACATGTTAGAAAAATATGTTCGTAAAACCGCCAGTCTGCTGCGCCAATTTGTTCGTGTTTTGTTTTATTTCAAAAATGAGTTCCGACGAAGAGGATGTGGAAGCCCATCTTCCATCTTCGGCCTCGATCTTTTAACTTAGGTATACCAAGAGTTGCAAATTGATGACAGATTTGGTATAAAAAATTTTTTTCGTTGCTCGGAAAGCGATTTTGAAGAGCTTCTGTCATTAATTTTACCTGATATACAGAAGCAAGCACTACATGTAACATCCCAAAGCACTGGTCTTTCTCGAATTAATTTTATAAACTATAAAATGCTTTCTTTATTTCAATCCATCACTGAACCGCGAAACGTATTCATCCGGCGTGCGCTAACATGAAATGAATGACCTCACCCCCCCGCAGGCGAACGCGGGGGATGTTATCCATTCGAGACGGCAAACATGTTAGCGCGTTTTTTCTAACCAAATTGTTAGACCACGCCCCTAACAGGGGCGTGGTCTAACAACGAACAATGTTAGCATGTTAGCTAACACGAAAACACGGCGCAGCGGACCCGGCTTAAGAGTAACATGTACCAACGCGATGTTTGACGAAAAGGCAACGCGAAAAAAGAGATAACGCCTGAAAACTCTGTTAGCATTCGGTACTTCCGTGGTGAAAATAACAAAAAAAAAAAGTTTTTTAAAACTAATTATGACTTGCTAATTTATATTATACAATAACGTTTTTACTTCACCTAGATTTAATAATAATGATAATACTCGAGACGCCTAAATACTCGTGGACCTAGTATCTGGAATAGGTATTTTGTACGGACGCGTACTTCTAAGACTGAAGGACCTATTACACTGCGCTGAATATCGCGTGCGATCGTACTATTTTTCATTCATAGAAAGACAGTCTAGTCTATGGTTCGACGTATCGCGTAGTGTAATAAGGGTTAGACTGTCTTTCTATGAATGAAAAATAGTACGAGTCGGAAAATCGCACGCGATATTCAGCGCAGTGTAATAGGTCCTTAAGTACGCATTCTACCTAGTACCACATAGTACCTAGGAGTGAGGCATATTTATTGTAACAGATAGAAGTAACAGATATTTACAAATAACTAATAACAATTGTTACTATCAACTTATTTTATCTGTTATTTTAATAACAGACCCTCGAACACTGTTACCGCGGCTGTTACTGTTATTCATTGTAACAGTCCCTACACAAACAGACTGTTAGTTGTTACTGGTTGTTACCAAATACTCAATAAATAATAGGTGTGTCTCTTTTCCTCATTAAAGAATGGCCTTTGCGAAAAAGAGACACACCTATTATTTGTTTCGGAACATGTTTACTTCTCACTCTTACTAAAGCGGTTAAACTAAGCTAAAAAGAGAAGCTGCTAGTATTTATTAATTCTAAAATATAGTTGATGGTCTTGCAAGACCAAAAAGAAACGAAAAAGTGACTCCTAAATTTAGCTGTATTACCTGTTACGTGGCCTGTTACTGACCAGTGACCATAGTAAAAACAAAAAAAAAAATTATTTTCTATAAGGCAATTTTAGATTTAGTTTAAAAAAATAGGTCCATATTAAATAGTAAATTGTTTTAAATCAGCCAACCGAAACGCAAAGCGAACGCAATAAAGAATTGAATTGAAAGCTTTAAACTAGTCAAATATTGATTGTATAATCGTATCTATCTTTAATGTAATTAATATCTTTGGTTTAACGGAATTAATTTAAAAAAAAAACCAGTTATTTACGAGTTTTTTTGGCCAACCAGTATACAAATCAAGTAAGAGTAATTTGCCAAAGTTGGTAAGTTTTAACACAAATAGTATTATTTTTTAAATAATATTTTTTTAGATTTGCGAGGCAACCATAAACAAAAACATTTATTGTGTTAGGACTCCCTTATAGTCTTTGGTTTGACATTTGATTGGGATTGGATGTAAAATGTTTCAAGTATTTACGACTTTAAAATTATGTATAAAAAGATGACTTTCAATTGAAAGTTATTTAGTTAATTCGTTTGTTTTATTTAAAATTTTGAATTTGAAAATTTGAGTTTTTCTTCTTTCATTACGATTGCGAACGAAAGTGGTGAATCGTAATAATAAAATTTTCGTAAAGGTTTCTCTGTTTCTCAGTGTTTGTTTACGGCGTATTAAGTGATAAAATAAATTGAACACTTTTAAATGTGCCAGTTTCAGAATTGTGTAGTAAACTGACAATCCTAAGCCTGTAATAAAGTATGAAGCAAAGTGTTCAGTTAGGAATTTTCTAAAGAACTATCAGTATCTCCTATCTGTCCAATCTATAATATGTTGGGGTTGGGGTCTCAAAAATTCAAATTAATTCATTTATTAAAATTAGGCCGAATGCAAGCATTTTTCTAGTATTTCAGCAGTAACTGGACAACAAAAATATAAATACACTTTTATACCTATTTTCTATACGATTTTCGGCTTTTAAGAGGACATAATAAAGAAGATATTCAACTGAGATTTAAATACGTATTTATCGTCCGTACAAAAATAACAGGCTGTTATTTATTAACAGGTATTTGGATCTGTTATTTTTATGTAACAGTAACAGTCATAACAGATATCGTGTTTAACCTGTTACAACCCACCTCTAATTGATACTAGGTGGAACAGGTATCTTATCTGGATCACGTATTTTTAAATACTAAGAATAGGTGCACCTAAACCCAAAACCTAATACAACCCCATCTCTAATTACTTATTAACATCTAGGTCTAATAGTCTTGTGTAGTTCGCGAACGATGAACTAATAGGAACCGTATCTTCTTACTGAACGAAAAGAAATGTTTCCGAACATGAGTTGTTAATCAGTCAGTCGGTCTTTTAGTTCGCGCGCGAATGTGAAGGAATTTAAAGTACCTAGGTAGCTTGAGGAATGAAAAGAAATGTTTCCGACATCCGACCACAGATTGCTAATCAGTCAGTCGGTCTTTTAGTTCGCGTGGCGAAGAAACTCCGAACGAGCGCGCGCGCTACGACGCGACGATTGATTGAAAGAGAGGCAAGTAGATCTTTTAGGCTACCCAAACACGTACAATAATATTGTCAATAAAGTACATATTGACAAGAATATTGTGTGTGTTATCCGAATTTCTTTGTTCAATATCGTCGCCTTGGAAGCCAATAGAGTTAAGCCACAATTTTTACGAAATGGACTTTAGTGCATTAACGTACTCACAAAGAGCTATACTTTATATTACTACCACAGAGCTAAGCTACTGACTTAAAATAATAATAATGCTCTTTTAAAGAAATCTAAATGATAAAGATAAAAAGATCGAATGTCTATGTCGTTCAAAGAAACAACTGAATAAGTAGTTCGTTCGACTGAGTAGGCCTATCTAAACGTGATCTAAACTCTATACCGATAGGTGACTGAATAGAGCTAATAGAACTAATAGAATGAACTAGTTCACTAAGCGAACTGAACTAGTTCGGAGCGATCTTTAAAATGACCGAGCAGGCACAAGACTAAGGTCTAATAAAGATTGAACCAGAAAGGGTTCAATCTTTTCAAAAATAGGATTATTTAGTTCTAGGATAGATTTGTTAAAACTAGTCCGAACATCCAGCGATGTATTAATTGTTCTGTTGTAACGAAACCATAGCGCGATCTAATTCGATTCCAACGCCATCTATCGAGTCAGGAGACAACTCTCATTTCAACAGCAGCTGGCTAGCTATTCATGTGTTTTACGCCCGTAGCGTGATGTTTATTTAAACTGTAGACCTAAATATAAAAATTTACGATTAAATAAATGTTATACGAAATAAAATTTTATTTTTAGAGTATATAAATGTTATAAATGTTTTTAACATCGAAGCAAACGAATACCCTGGCAAAAAACTGGGGATCTTAGCTGAGGTGAGGCGGTACTTCACGCCGGAACAGCAGCTCAACCTATACCAAGTGCAAGTTCGATCGTGTATGGAGTACTGCTCTCATCTTTGGGATGGGTCTGCCGATTATCAGCTTGATGCCCTGGAGTCGATTGACAAGCAAGCCAAGAGGATCATCGGCGATGATGCTCTTGTCGAGTCAAAGCTTCAAACGACGCCGAGTTGCTGGCCTGTCGGTTTCCTATCGGTTACATTTCGGGGAGTGTGCGTTGGAACTGAACAATTTAATTCCACTAAGTCCGTTCCATCATCAGACCACTAGACGTACGGTGTTGCGACATCGCTACATAGTGGATATCCCACTCATTTGTACAAAGCGTTTTGCAAACACATTCATTATGGAATTCCCTGCCGGAGTCTGTGTTTGCTGATAGCTACAACTTTTAGGGGTCTTTAAATCAAGAGTGAATAGGTTACTTCTAGGCAAGCGTGCTCCATCGTCGGCCACATCATCGCTTACCATCAGATGACATAGTGGTCAAACGCGAGTCTAACAATAATAATAAAAATATATGCAAGCTTTGCTTTGATATAAATTTTTTAAATTTTACTATACTAAAAACTATCAGTCCCAAGCCTGTAAAACCAAAAATACTCCATTACTTGATCGTCCCGATATTACTTATACGTACTAAGACTCGCGGAAACGTCAAAAAACTCGAGACGCCAAAATACTCGTGGATCTAGTATTTGGACTAAATATTTCGGCGGATGCGTACTTCTGAAGTAGTACGCATTCTACCTAGTATAGTATTTAACACCTCTATCGAAGTGTCAGTAAACAATGATCAAGATTGAACCAGTGTTGACTACATCAGATTTCATTTTGCCCTAATAATTACCCATGTCGTTTGACTTTCCGACAGATTCTTTCTACCCACTAACATCTAAGTCTACTAAAGATTGAACCAGAAAGGGTTCAATCTTTTCAAAAATTTTTCAATTTGTTATTATAATATGTCTCGACTTGTTTGAAAATGAATATTGTGGGACATTCAGCGATGAAGTATTAAGTGTCCCGATGTAACGAAACCATAGCGCGATCTAATTCGATCCTAACGCCATCTATCGAGGCATGAGACAACTCTGTTCATTTCAACAGCAGCTGACTAGCTATTCATGTGTTTAACGCCCGTAGCGTAATGTTTATTTAAACTATAGACCTAAAGAGCCATATTTCATCGGGACACCATGGTAGCGCAACCCAGTTGCGCTATCATGGTGTTCCATGTCAAAAATGTCATGCCATGGTGTCCCAGTGAAATATAGCAAGACACCAAACTAGACACCAGACTGACACTAGAGCAATGATTTTATACATCCTACGGATAAACTAGATTGACTACGAAGCAATCACACTCTAAAGTAGTCTTTATGATCATTGGCATTAAGATCATATTGACAAGCAAACGGGGGAAAATGTACTGAGCAAGACAACGACAAAGTGTCGGTTGTCCTTGTCCCTTCGTACAAAGCGTTTTGCAAACACATTCATTATGGAATTCCCTGCCGGAGTCTGTGTTTGCTGATAGCTACAACTTTTGATTGATTTTAGGGCTCTTTGAGTCAAGAGTGAATAGGTTACTTCTAGGCAAGCGTGCTCCATCGTCGGCCACATCATCGCTTACCATCAGATGACACAGTGGTCAAACGCGAGTCTATCAATAATAAAAAAAAATACAAGCTTTTCTTTGATATATGTTTTTATATTTTACCATACTAAAAACTATCAGTCCCAAGCCTGTAAAACCAAAAATACTCCATTACTTGATCTTCCCGATATTACTTATACGTACGAAGATTTGCGGAAACGTCACGTTTCAAAATCAGTGATTAACTGATTAACTGATATTTCGTTACTTTTAATAATTACCTTATAATTTTTTTTTTTATTTCTTTTGGAAACTGTGAAAACTATTTTTGATTTTTCATCTCCATCTCCATTGTCCTGCAATTCTTTCAAATACCAAAAACGCCACGCCACAATATCGTACCTCTCCATTCACAACTTCCTTTTGGACCTCCTTGTTTTTTAATAAGATCCCATTCCCCTCATAATTCTTCGTTAAAATCGATTTCGTTTCGCATTTTGGGCAACAATTTTGCTTGAGTAGGCAACTCTTTTTTTTTTTTTTTCTTTATTCTGTAGACATCCAGCAGAGCCAACATTACGGCGAAGGAACCTCTTAAGTGAAACGCAGATAGGTAGCGCAAGATAAGTTGGCGCGTGGCCGAAATTGGAAACTAATCGTTTGACGTTTATGTCATGTGTCAGGAGAATGTGTTGTGTTCTGTGTTTTTTATCGTTTCTAAAGTAAATAGTCGTCATTATTATGCCAAAAGTGATTAAAAGTGCTAGCAGGGATATTATCGTGAAAGTCAAACGTGTTTATGAAGAGAAATGAGAAAATATTGGGCCTACGGTACCATTTTCCAAAATTAGACCCATTTGTCAAATAATTTTTCGGGTGACCATTACAATAAAATTTCCCTAAATATGCGTACCCGAGCGGTACCTAGCAAGTCAACAAAGTTTGTTGAAAATGGACTGCTAATATGTGCTTAAATCTTAATCAAGTGACTATCATGACGATATGAATTCTGCAAACATGGTAGAATGAAAGAATAAATAGTGCCAAATCTAAAACACATTTGTATTGTAGTAATGGATAATGCATCATACTACTGCACATAAATAAACAAAGCCCCTACAAGAGACAATACAAAAGCGCAAGCGTTACTGTAATGCCAGAAGAATGTCAATATATCTCTACAAGAAAATATTTTTTAAATCTGATAGGTTAATGGATCTCAAAACGGACAAATTAACAATGGACTTATCCGACTCATTTGATAAAGACTAGCGTGGAGTTCTGGTGCTAAAAGTGCTAATTAATTTATTAAGATATTCAATAAAAGATTTTACAAAGTTCTCCAATTTCTTTTTTAATAATAAAGGTATGAATTAAATAAATAAATTCTTTAAATTACACTGTTTTAATACAGAGCGTTTTTAATCAAATTAAGGAAAATAGATTTTTTAGGCTGGCAACATTAAGCACGCCCCCAGCTACGCGCCAAGTTATCTTGCTCGCGCTCTATTTATCACACTGGACTGGAGGTTGTCAAAATGCGCTTCTGTCTGCTTGTTTTGCTATTCGCCACTTTGGCGCTTTCGGCCGTAACGAAAAGGAACGGTACTCAAACTAGTGATGACAACCTCAGCGAAAAAAATATCGATAAATGTTAGTAAAAAATATATATTTACAGATGTGTACTTCATTACGTTATATTAGTAAATTTGAAAGTATATTTTAAACTTACTGCATGTAAACTTATTGTACTGCTTTTGTTTTAATCAGACTAATAAAAAATGCGAAAGTTTTGTTGGATTTTTCTTACTTTTCCAATCTTAGGGTGGGTTTCTGAATTGAGTATTTTTAGTTAAGCACGTCTCAAACAGGTTTTTAGGCTAAAGTAGAATTTGAGAAATACTCAACTTCAAATGCTTAAATCAGAAATCGGGGGTTAATTACTTAACCTGACAATATGAGATGTTTGGCACAATGTTAAATAATAACCTGGATTGACATACATACTGAAATAATTATTTGTCAGTTTGCTTCGAAGTCGTGGAATAGTGAATACAGTAACAAAGTCAAAAAGGTTAAATAAAATACATTTTATATTATATTCATATTTTATTCCATATTCAGAAATCGTTTATTTCAAATATGCCAATTATAGGCGTTTTGCAATTATGACAATGTCGGTCAGACCAAAAAAAGTGAAGACTTTGGAACGTATAATCGTAACTAATATTATAAATGTGAAAGTGTGGATGTTTGGATGTTTGTTACTTAATCACGCAAAAACGGCTGAACGGATTTTGATGAATTTGGCATGCATATATCCTTTGACATGGAAAAGAACATAGGCTACTTTTTATCCCGGAAAAACATCTTATTCCTACGGGAAAACACGTTTAGAATGCGATAACCGAAGTACACGCGGACGAAGTCGCGGGCGGACAGCTAGTATTAAAAAATAATGATAATAAGGCTCTCGTTAGGCTGCTGTATCAGGGGTCAGATCCAGGAAGCAGTATACTCCTGGACACAGCGCGCATTGGTAGGAGATTCCCTTCCCAGGAGCCCTGACCACCGGTAGCTTGGACCCTGTTTCTGATGCCGGTGGGCTACTATTATTATTATGACAAATGTTTGTGTGATGAGCACGATCATTTGTTCTGTGTCTGGGTGTAATTTATCTCATCATCATTATCATCACCAGCCATTTTAATGTTCCCACTGTTGGGACTCAAGCCTCCTCTCTAAGAGAGGGAATGGGCCGTAATCCACCACGCGGGCCCAGTGCGTGTTGGTGAATGTCACATGTCTTCGAATGTTTGGTTCTGGGACATGCCGGTTTCCTCACGATGTTTTCCTTCACCGTTTGGAGAGCAGTGGTGATGAAATAAATTACACAAAGTAATGCGCCTGGCTGGGTTCGAACCCGCGACCTACAACTCGTAAGTCGGGGCCGTTACCACTCGGCCACCACTGCTCCCTATTTATCTACATTAATATAATAAAGAGATAAAGTTTTTTTTTTGTTTTTAAGAGGTTGTCTGTGGAAGTACAGATACGATTGCTAAAATTTTTTCACCGTTATCAAGCTGCTTTATTCTTGAGTGACATAGGCTATATTTTATGTACGCGGGCGAAGCCGCTGGCAAAAGCTAGTTTATAATATGTATGTATTTAGAAATATATAAGTATGTTTATTTATTTATACTTTATGCACACAAGAGTACAGAGGCGGACTTAATGCCTTAAAGAATTTTCTACCAGTCAACCTTAGATCACCCTAAGGTTGACTGGTAGAAAATTAGCAGAGACAAATAGTGATAGGTGCGATATAAACATTACTTACAATTATAATTATAAAATTATGTTATTATGTTTATCAGTTGTCTAGTACTCGTAACACAAGCTCTGCTTAGCTTGGGACTAGACGGCGTTGTGTGATAGTTGTGGAATATTATTGTTATTAAAAAAAAAAGAACTAAAATTATTGAGATCAGTGCCATCTACCGAGATTGTAACCACATTCGGGCACATAGGCGATTATTATACTGCCACGCACCACGCAGCGTAGAGCGTGAATGCGTGTTTTAACGTTGCTTGTAAGTATCTCCGTTTGTATAGAAAACACGCACATTACAACACACTGAAAATGCATCCACGCGCGTTCATGCAGATCACGCGCCTACAAGTGCGTGAGTGCGGGGCGACACGCAAGGTATGAAATACTGAGTCACGTAGTGCCGTGCGTGATTTTGTATGAAATGAGTCAGAGCCTGCGTGAATTTACATAACGCAACTACAAGCGTGAGTGCGTAAAAAACCCGCACGATGATGCAGATCTGCACTCGCGCAGGTACGCGCGTAGATGCGTTGCAGTGTGATAATCGCCTTAGCTTTTATGTTCTTATTAAGGTATATTTTGTTCCAGGTACAACCGACTCCCCCTCGCACAGTTACTGTTACAGAGAGGTGCCGACGTCCACGCCAAAGACAAAGGGTTAGTTTTTATATACGCCGTTTTTAGGGTTCCGTACCTGGAAAGGAAAGAACGGAATCCTTATAAGACAGTCGTCGACGAGGCGTACTGTTCCCGCGCGCCTCAAGGAGCTGTCAGCAGCAGCGGGGGCCCAGCCGGGTCGAAGCCTACTGGGGTCAGGGTTATCCGAAACGGAAGCTCGGTCACGCTACGAAAGGCAAGAAGGAACAGGAGTGAGTTTATAGTCAGTAAAAGTCACCTGCTCCGCCCAAGAGCGGGGGATGTCATTAGACGATTTTAACACCCCGAAAAAAAAAAAACTAGGGGCCCAGCAGGGTCGATGCCTACTGGGGCCAAGGGTCTGCTTCTGAAAGGAAGGCTCAACCCCTGTTTGAAAGGCAACGAGGGAATGGGGTAAGTTTTTTAGTCAGTAAAAATCTGACTCTATCTCCCGCTCCGCCCAAGGACAGGGGATGTCAATTGGATGTACAATGCGTTCCAAATGAGAATAGGATCGCCCGCCATGTTGTGACGTCACGATTTACTGTCAAATCGAGGAAAGAAATTTTTGAACATTAATTAATTTACGAAAAATTTAATTTATTTATGAACTGTGAACGAAAAATGTTCAATCAGATACCAGTTCTTCAATTTTACTCATCTCTAAGATCTTCAATTTTGCCAAAATTTCTTCGATTTGACAGTACGACGAGACGTCAAAACATAGGAATCGGTCCTATTCTCATTTGGAACGCGTAGTACTCTTTTTTTTTACTCACAGAAAAAAAACACTTTATAGGATCACTTTGTCGTCGGTCTGTCTGTCTGTTAAGACCCTTTATCTTAGGAACGCGTGGAGGTATCGAGTTGAAATCAAAACCATATACTCAAGTCTGCCGTCCCTTGAGGCTGTAAAAAACGTAATATGAAAAATCACAAAGTTTTAAGCAATTTATGGTACCCGGTTGGCGGCATAAATACATGGTCATCGGGACACCCGGATGACTGAGGAGTTGTTTAGCTTCTGCACCCAGCTGTGCGTTGGTCTAATGCCCGCTATGACCTGCCGTGACCTGTTCAGTTACTGATTCTGAACAAATCATATTCAGATTTCGCATGGCAAAGCATAGTCGACCTTATAATGTTCCCACTGCTGGGACTCAGGCCTCCTCTCTAGGAGAGAGAATGGGCCGTAATCCACCACGCGGGCCCAGTGCGGGTTGGTGGATGTCACATGTCTTCGAATTTCTGGTTCTAGGACCTACCGGTTTCCTCACGATGTTTTCCTTCACCGTTTTGAGAGCAGTGGTGATGAAATAAATTACACAAAGTAATGCGCCTGGCTGGGTTTGAGCTAAGTATTGGCCATTAAAATTCTGCCACCACTGCTCTTCTTTAGTTTACACTCAGTACAGTTACTGATTCTGAACAAGATATATTCTGGTTTCGCATTTTTTTTTTTTTGTTGGCCAATTCTGTCCCACTCCTGTGCAAAGGCCTCCCTCCACTCCTACCATCTTTCGCGCGCCCGGGCTTCCTCTTGCCAGTTCTGGTGGAATCCATCTAGTTCGTCGCGCCATCTCCTTCGTTGTCTACCGCGACCCCGACGCGCTGTTTCAGGGCACCAACTTTGTGCTACTTTGGCCCACAGTTTGTCGGGTATGCGGCAGACGTGTCCTGCCCAGTCCCACTTCAGTTTGGCAGCCTTTTGAGCCACATCAACTATTTTGGTTTTGGAGCGCAGTATAGTGTCTCGAACTCGATCCGTTAATTTAACGACTAGTATACTGCGCTCCATTGCTCGTTGGCAAACCTTAAGTTTGGACTTCTGGATGTTAGTCAAAGACCAAGTTCGCATATACTAAAAATAATATTGTATAATATTCTAAGTCTACATCTTACTTGTATTGCAGAGGTCTGGTGCCCCTCCACAATGCGTGCTCGTACGGTCACTACGAGCTCACGGAGCTGCTTGTATCAGCCGGTGCGGGCGTCAACGCCGCCGACCTCTGGAGGTTTACGCCCCTGCACGAGGCCGCGGCTAAGGGGAAGGCCGATATCGTTCGGTTATTACTCAAGGTTAGTACGACACTGAATTATAATCCAGTAGATGGTCTTTTAACAGCCTACGTTCGATACATCCGCCCAAGAGCGGGGGATGTCATCTGGATGATTTTTTACCCGCGGAAAAAAAAATTACTGTGGCACATTGCTCGCAGAACAGATGGTATGATGGAGCACGCTTGCCTAGAAGTATCAGCTTAACTTAAAGACACCCAGGTTGCAGCTATCATGTTTCCTGATATTCATTCTGACAGCATTAATTGTGCATGCGGCTATGGAGTGGAATTCCTTGCCGGAGTCTGTGTTTCCTGATAGCTACAACCCGGGAATCTTTAAATCGAGAGTGAATAGGTTTCTTCTAGGTAAGCGCGTTCCATCGTCGACCGCATCGTCGCTTTCCATCAGGTGAGATAGCGGTCAAGCGCGAACCTATCAACAATAAAAAAAAACAGATTCCGGCAGGGAATTTCAAATATGAACTATTTTTACCATGCAACCACTATCTCATCTAATGGTAAGCAATGATGTGGTTTATGATGGAGCGCGCTTGCCTAGAAGTAACATATTCACTCCTGACTTAATACCCCTAGGTTGTAGCTATCAGAAAACAGACTCCGGCAGGGAATTCCATAATGAATGTGTTTGCAAAACGCTTTGTACGAATGAGTGGGATATCCACCATGTACCGATGTCGCAACGCCGTACGTCTAGTGGTCCGATGATGGAACGGACTTAGTGGAATTAAATTGTTCAGTTCCAACGCACACTCCCCGAAATGTAACGGATAGAAAAAAACCGACAGGCCAGCAACTCGGCGTCGATGCTCAAGGCTTTGGAGCTTTGACTTTGACTCGACAAGTGTATCATCGCCGATGATCCTCTTGTCTTGCTTGTCAATCGACTCCAGGGTATCAAGCTGATACATGGCAGACCCATCCCAAAGATGAGAGCAGTACTTCATACACGATTGAACTTGCGCTTGGTATAGGTTGAGCAGCTGTTCCGGCGTGAAGTACCGCCTCACCTCAGCTAAGATCCTCAGTTTTTTGCGCGGTCCGTGTTCGTGGTACCTTGTCGGTAATTTCACAAGGATTTCCACTTCTTAGCTGTACGCACAATGAATGTGTTCACAAAACGCTTTGTACGTATGGGTGGGATTTCCACCATGTACCGGTGGCGCAACGCTGTATATCTAGTAGTCCGATAATGAAATGGACTTGGTGGAATTAAATTGTGCATTATGCTAGTTGCCGTAAAAAATGTAATTAGTCCGTCTTTTAGATTATTCAAAAATAAGGGACAAGTATTTTTTTATTTGTTGTGCTGCATTTTTTCGCACGGGTTGACGTCACACGTAACTTTAATGGGCTATATCTTTGTTATTTTTTGTTTAATCTACAAAAGAATAAATACGTGTCCAATATTTTTTTATAATCTAAAATACGGACTAAATAAAATGTAATTGTTTTGACCCTAGAAACTACCCTAATTATTGTGAATAAACATGTCTTCTTTTTTTTTTCTTCCTATAATTCTAACTTTGATTTAATTTTTCAGCACGGCGCCGACCCGACTCGCAGAAATCGGGACGGTTTAACCCCCTTACAATTAGTGAGGGCGGGAGATAGCGATACAGCGGATGCTTTGAGAGGAGACGCGGCCTTGTTAGACGCAGCCAAACGTGGAGACCTCGCTAGAGCCAGGTATCATCATCATCATCATCATTTCAGCCGATAGACGTCCACTGTTGGACATAGGCCTCCCCCAAGTGTCGCCACAATGAACGATCCTGCGCGTCCCGCATACATCGGATTCCCGCAACCTTCACCAGGTCATCGGTCCACCTTGTAGGAGGCCTTCAAACGCTTCGTCTTCCGGAACGCGGTCGCTACTACAGAACCTTTCGGCCCCAACGGCCATCGGTTCTGCGAGCAATGTGCCCTGCCCATTGCCACTTAAGTTTGGCGATTCTTCGTGCTATGTCGGCAACCTTAGTTCTCCTGCGGATATTTTCATTTCTGATTCGATCATGCAAGGAAACTCTGAGCATAACCGTTTCCATTGCCCTTTGGGTGACTTTAAGCCAGGTAGGTATCCATCGATATGTTATGTACTACACACTAGATTACGCGTGCCTAACACTCACTTCAGTCAGGTGTAATGTAGTCAGCAGGGAGCCAGCCGGGTCGAAGCCTACTGGGGCCAGGGTTATCCGAAAGGGCGCTCGAGCCCCGGTATGAAGGCTAGAAGGAACGGGGTGGGTCTTTTAGTCAGTAAGAGTCTGACACTATCTCCCGCTCCGCCCAAGGGCGGGGGATGTCAATGCATGATTTTTTCCCACCATAAAAAAAAGGTGTAATGTAGTCCGTACACCTTGAACATTACACTATATTGAACGAAATGCGTAAGTGCCACGAAATTCATGGCGCTTAAGACATTTTGATCGCGAAAAAAGTATCCTCTAAAAGCTATTATAGCGCTGTATATGTTTTAATAGTTCTGTTAGACGACATAATGCCAATGTAGCGCTGCAGTGAACCTTTGTTTTAACTTTTCAGTATTTAGACAAATATGTCGATGCAGGTATGCCTCATCGGTTCACCAATCCCCTTCTGCCTTCGGACCATTCGGGATTTTGATCTGTTTTTCCTCAAAAGTACTGTAACGCAGCTCAGCTCGTCGGTAGGCTCGTATAGGGATTCTTCTATGAAATCAAACACTTCGGGCGGCGCACTCTTATATTTTTACTTATTTGAACGAATTCATGCTTTCCTTACAAAAATTACTTCAACGCTGAAAAAACAACACACATTCTTTTTTCTACCAAATTTCAAACCTATTCTAGAACAGCTGAAGCAGAAGTATTATTCCTTCGAAATATATTTTACAAGCCAGTTCGTTGGTTACATAAAAAAAGCAACTCATGCGATCTCCTTTCGATATCACAGTACCTTACTTTTTAATTGATATAAACTAGTGCTTGACTGCGATCCCACCTGATGGTAAGCAGTGATGCAATCGTTGATGGTGAGGCGCACTAGTTTGTTAAGGGCCTATTCACTTTAGCCTTGAAGACAGGTAAATTATAATCGGACTTCAGTATACGCGGTATAAACGACGAGGTGTAATGCTTAGTGCGGACCGTAGAGGAACAGCTTGTTAGAGTCTGTCTAAAAAAACAAACGACTTGGGAATAATTAAAAAGTCCCCTAATAGTATTGAATCATTTAAAAAATACTTACATTCGATATGTTTTATAAGGTTCTTCTATTAGTAAACAACGATCAAGATCTCTTAATCAACATTGATTATTAAACCAGTGTTGGCTACATCAGATTTTTTTTTTTACCCTAATAATAACCAAAGTCGTTTAGACTATAAAAGGTGATCTGTAAAATCTGTACATTGATAAAAAAAATATGGTTTTCTTGTTTCAGGAAACTAATAACTCCTCAAAATGTGAACTGCAGAGATTCTCACGGGAGGAACTCTACTCCATTACATCTTGCTGGTAAGTTATATCATGCTAATATTATTAACCTTTCAAATATCGTCAATTAGAGACACAATAGTAAGACAATAAAATAAGGTTCAGTTGAAAACCAGCGTCAGACAACTACCTCGTAGTTGTCTGGCATTTCGCTGAACTGGACCTTTTTTGGCGCAAAAGTGTGACAGACAATGTTACTTTTTATTTTATTATTTTTTTTGTTTTGTGTTTGTCTTAAGTTTTTGTTGTCTACAATGTTTTTTGCGCCAAAATAAATACTTTTCTTTCTTTCTTTTACAATATTAGCGCGAACGCGTTCGTTCGCTTGGAGTTTTATGAATTAAGGCGAAAATTTACATTTGTGTGTGTGTATATTTATTAGTTATTCACATTCAAACGGCGGTTTATATCAAACATGGCATATGGCAGACCATCATCCTGGAACCTATTCCAGGACGTGGTCTCTGGAACTCTCAGAATATAAAGTATCTTATATCCAAATACTGGCTTTTGCCTGCGACTTCGCTCGCGATCTATCCCACTCCACCCTACTATAACTTATTCGACTCTACTATACTCTATTTTACCCTATTCTACCCTACTCTAACCCACTCTACCCTACACTACCCTAATTTTTTTTTTTTCCATAAGAGCTACATACATTAAAAAATGAATTAACGATATCGGTACAGCTGTTCTCGAGATTTGCGCTTAGCAACAAATTTCGCGATTCATTTTTATTATATTACTAGCTGTGCCCGCGACTTCGTTCGCGTGGACTACAGGATTTTGAATTCATTTTTTCTAAAATAAAAGTAGCCTATGTTTCTCCTTATTACATCAGCTACCTGCCAAAAAAAGTCCCGTCAAAATCGGTCCGGCTTTATTAGCCCGGACAAACAGACAGACAAAAATTGTACACAATACTGAGATGCGGTGATGATGAAAATTCTAACATCCTGATTCCCCTTCCAGCGGGCTACAACAACCTGGAAGTAGCCGAAGCACTCCTGGAAGCGGGGGCCGCGGTGTCGGCCCGGGACAAGGGCGGGCTGGTGCCTCTCCACAACGCGGCCTCGTACGGCCACGTGGAGCTGGCGGCGCTGCTGCTGCGCGCGGGCACGCCGCCCAACGCCGCCGACCGGTGGGGCTTCACGCCGCTGCACGAGGCCGCGCACAAGGCCAGGACGCAGCTGTGTGCGCTACTGGTGAGTCATACACTCCGCCCAACGCCGCCGACCGGTGGGGCTTCACGCCGCTGCACGAGGCCGCGCACAAGGCCAGGACGCAGCTGTGTGCGCTACTGGTGAGTCATACACTCCGCCCAACGCCGCCGACCGGTGGGGCTTCACGCCGCTGCACGAGGCCGCGCACAAGGCCAGGACGCAGCTGTGTGCGCTACTGGTGAGTCATACACTCCGCCCAACGCCGCCGACCGGTGGGGCTTCACGCCGCTGCACGAGGCCGCGCACAAGGCCAGGACGCAGCTGTGTGCGCTACTGGTGAGTCATACACGAGGCTTCTTTTTAGTACGTCGATGGCGGTGGTCGGTGATGGCTGACGATGGTCCATGTTGGTCAATGATGGCTCATGTTGGCCTATGATGGACGCTGATGATTTACAGTGGTCCATAATGGCTAATGTTGATCAATGACGGCCCATAATGGCCGATGATTGTTCATGGTGGCCCATGATGGCTCATGTTGACCCATGATGGACGATGATGGTTCATGTTGGTTCTTAATGGCCCATGATGGACGATGATGGTCACAATGGCCCATGATAGTTCATGTTGGTCCGTGATGGCCCATGTTGGACAATGATAATTCACCGTGGTCGATGATGGCTCATGTTGGTTCTTAATGGCCCATGATGGACGATGATGGTCACAATGGCCCATGATAGTTCATGTTGGTCCGTGATGGCCCATGTTGGCCCATGATGGACGATGATGATGTAATGCTTAAATAATGTATTATTAATGAAACATTTGTTCCCCCAGCTCGCACACGGCGCAGACCCCTACCTCAAGAACCAGGAAGGCCAGACAGCACTAGACCTCGCCGGTGCAGAAGACGTGCGCTCCCTGCTGCAGGACGCCATGACGTCAGCAGCCGGCGAGCTGGCCGCGCCCGCGCCGCTGCCGCCGCCCTTACCTCCGCCGCAGCATCCTGTGCTGATGCCCAGCGGAGACACTGTGCCGCTCGCCCTCCCAGTAAGTACTCTCATTTTGACAGGTTTATGGTAGACCACGATGGTCGTTGGTGGCCCATGATGGTTCATGAGGGTCCATAATGGCTCATGTTGGTGTATAGTGGGCCATCATGGTCCATAGTGGAGTGGCCCATGATGGCTCATAGTGGGTCACGATGGTCGATATTGGCCCATGTTGGTCTATAGTGGGCCATGATGATCCATAGTGGCCTGTAGTGCTCCATTCTAGTTCATGATGGTCCATAGTCGCCCATGTTGGTCTATAGTGGGCCATGATGGTCCATAGTGCCTGATGATGGTCCATATTGGCCCATGATGGCTCATAGTGGATCATTGTGGTCTATAGTGGCTCGTGATGATCCGTAGTGGTTCATGATGGCCCATAGTGGCTCCTTATGGTCTATAGTGGCTCATGCTGGTAAATGGTGGGTCATTATAGTTCATAGTGGCTCATGATAATCTACAGTGTTCCATTACATAGTAGCTCACGATGATCCATAGTGGTTCATGATGGTTCATAGTACTTCAAGGTGATACATTGTGGCTCATGATGGTTCATAATAGATTATGATAGTTCATAGTTTGATCACGATGGCCCATAGCGGCCCATTATGGTTCATAGAGGCTCGTGATGATCTGTATTGGCTCATGTTATCAGAGTCTAATATTTATTTTTGTCCACCAGGTGATGCCCTCAAACTACTGGGCGGAAGGTTCTCGCGGCAGCTTAGAAGACGCAGCGGGTAGACCTGCATCAGCTCTATCCACCTGCGAATCCTTGCAGACCTTCCTGTCCAGGTCAGTTTTCAACAGATTTGAAGGTTGCGAAGATCTGAATTATTTTTTAATTTAAAAAATAAGCTATTGCTCGTAAATAAATCTTGTCATTAAAATTATTGAACTATTTTGTAATTAAGGTATTAGTAGATATACTGTCATACATTTTACCATTAAAAAACCGGCCAAGTGCGAGTCGATCTCGCGCATGTAGGGTCCCGTACTGCCCGTAGCAAAAAACTACAAAAAAAAAAACAAAAAAAAGCTTGATTGTTGTATGGGAACTCCCTAAAATATTTTTTGTTACAGCAGCTACAGAAATACATCATCTGTGAAAATTTCAATTGTCTAGTTATCACGGTTCTTGAGATACAGAGAGATTTATCGTTAAAAAAGTGATATTCTCATGTTCTTTATATCTCCCACAGCATCGGCCTAGAACAATTAACGCAAGTACTAGAACGAGAACAGATCACCGTGGACATCCTCTCCGAGATGTCGCATGAGGACTTGCGCGCAGTCGGCGTGGCGGCTTACGGGCACCGGCATCGACTGCTGAAGGCGGCGAGGCACAGCTTGCAGGCAGCGTCAGGTGAGGCCAGACCTGCTAGCCAAGAAATTAGAAACGTTTATTTCAAATAGACCAATTACAGGCACTTTTGAATTGTCAAAATGTCAGTCAGTCAAAAAAAAAAAAGCGATGTGAAGTTATGACCGTTTCGTTTCGATTATCTTGCGTCGAACACCTCGAGTTGGCCACGTCTCCATTTCCTTTATTCTGACGTCATCTCAACGCTTAGTTGTAGAACAAAGGAATCGAAGACGTGGCCAACTTGAGGCGTTCCACGAAACGAAACGGTCGTAACAAGGTTAGGTGGGCTGAGGGCTTAGCCAAATTGATAATCTATAATCCTTAACGCTAATAGAAAACTTCAAATGCCTGGGGAATGACATCATCTCAACGTTAAGTCACGTGGTCAGAACAAAGGCGTTACCGACTGAAGAAAGAGTTTCAAAATGAAACGGTCGTAACTTGGCTAGGCCTGCAGAGGCCCTACCATGAGCTCTTAACGCGATCCAGTTGACGACCTAAACTGAACTGTTGAAGGGATGGAACTGTACAGGGTGTATAGCTCCAACCCTTTTTGCGGACGGCGAGCAATGGTAACTGTCAGGACCGAGCTCGAGTTGTCGACGGCACGTAGTTATTCACGCGCGCCTCAAACCGTAGAGGCCTTCGTTGACAGAGTTTCACGCAGGCGTACACCAAGCGTATAATGACAAATACGCGTGTAAGAAGCTAAGCCTACGTGGACAGTATACCATAGTTTTGTATGTAAGCTTCACGCAGGCGTACACTAACCGTATAATGACAAATACGCGTCTTTGAAGCTACGCGTCCGTGGACAGAAGGCCATAGTTTAGTATGTAAGCTTCACGCTGGCGTACACCAAGCGTATAATGACAAATCCGCGCCTATGAAGCTACGCGTCCGTGGACAGTATACCATAGTTTAGTATGTAAGCTTCACGCAGGCGTACACCAAGCGTATAATGACAAATACGCGTGTAAGAAGCTAAGCCTACGTGGACAGTATACCATAGTTTAGTATGTAAGCTTCACGCAGGCGTACACCAAGCGTATAATGACAAATACGCGTGTAAGAAGCTACGCGTCCGTAGACAGTTTACCATAGTTTTGTATGTAAACTTCACGCCGGCGTACACCAAGCGTATAATGACAAATACGCGCCTATGAAGCTACGCCTCCATGGACAGTATACCATAATTTTGTATGTAAGCTTCACGCTGGCGTACACCATACATATAATGACGAATACGCGTCAATAAAGCTACACGTTAGCCATCCCACCGAGTTGTAATCATTTGACTAATTTGACCATATCACCACTACGATCTAAAGTCTATACTTTTCTTCACAGAATGGTACGGCGGCACAACGCTAGTGGAGGTGACTCCACCAACCGAGGGAGAGTGCGCAGACAGCGAGTATACGATAGTCGAGAGGGAGATGCAGGCCTCCGTGCGAGCGCACAGGGAGCATGCGGGAGGGATGTTCACTCACTACAACGTTGTTAGGGTAAGTCAATCATGTTGCATTTGTGAATGTGTTCTGGTTTTGTTTCTTTGGGATGTCTCATTATAATGGCTTATGATGGCCCATCACAGTGGCCCATGATAGTGTTTTCTAGTTGCTCATGAAGGCCCTTTGCAGTGGCTCATGATGCCTCTTCGCAGTGACCCATGATAGCCCTTCGCAGTGGCCCATGATGGCCTTTCGCAGTGGCCCATGAAAGCCTTTCGCAGTGGCCCATGAAAGCCTTTCGCAGTGGCCTATGATGGCCTTTCGCAGTGCCCTATGATAGCCTTTTGCAGTGGCCTATGATGACCCATCGCTGTGGCCCATATTGTCCCTTCGCAGTGGCCCATGATGTCACTTCGCAGTAGCTCATAACGGCTTATTCTGGTTGCTCATGAAGGTCTTTTGCAGTGGCTCATGTTGGCCTATCGCTGTGGCACATGATGGAGTTTCGCAGTGGCCCATGATGGCCTTTCTCATATGCCCATGATAGCCCTTCGCAGTGGCCCATGATGACCCATAGCAGTGGCCCGTGATGTCCTTTCGCAGTGGCCCATAATCGTTCTTCGCAGTGGTTCATAACAATTTATTATAGTTGCCCATGAGGGCCCTTCACAGTGGGTCGTGATGGTTCTTCATAGTGGGCTCATGATGGCACATTATTGTGGCTTATGATGGTCCAATAAAGTGGTCCATATTGAACCATCTCAGTGGCCTATGATGGTCCAATGTAATGGGCCATATTGGACCATCTCAGTGGCTTATGATGCTCTAATGTAATTGGCCACGTTGGACCATCTCAGTGGTCTATGATGGTCCAATGTAATGGGTCATGTTGTACCATCTCAGTGGCTTATGATGCTCTAATGTAATGGGCCACGTTGGACCATCTCAGTGACCTATGATGGTCCAATGTAATGGGCCACGTTGGACCATCTCAGTGGCCTATGATGGTCCATTATAGTGGTCCATTTTGGACCATCTCAGTGGCCAATGTTGCCCTCAAAATCTTTCTAACGGTGTCCTTCGTAGTCTAGTCCTCTAGTATATGTTGGTTCCTGTCGATCATCAGATACAGAAGCTAGTGAACGGGTGGCTGTGGGAGAGCTGACACAACGAGAGGATCTGTTCCATGGCAGACCTCCATCTGTCTGTCGCGTCTAGAGATTACTTTAGACTATTAAGGGTGAGTTGCACCATTTAACTATAACGATAACCAAACCATAACCAGCCGTGAAACGGCCGCCTAATGGTCAATTCGATGATTTGACAGCTGTTAACGGCTTTGTTATCGTTATAGTTATATGGTGCAACTCACCCTAATAGTAGTCTATGATGGCATAATTGTTCTGTCTGATGCTATATTAAGTTGTCCATGATAGCTAAGTACATTGGCTGATGATGTCTTACTATAGTTGTCCATGATGGCCCTCGCAGTGGCTCATAATGGCCCATGATGGCCCTTCGCAGTGGCTCATAATGGCCCATGATGGCCCTTCGCAGTGGCTTATAATGGTCCATGATGCCCCTTCGCAGTGGCCCATAGTGACTCTTCGTAATGGCTCATAATGGTCCATGATGGCTCTTCGCAGTGGCTTATAATGGCCCATGATGGCCCTTCGCAGTGGCTCCTAATGGCCCATGATGGCCATTCGCAGTGGTGATGGTTCTGCACAGTGGCTTATAATGGTCCACATTGGCCCACGATGGCAATTGTTTTTTTACGAATTCCTTTGTTTTGAAATATGCTATATGCTAGTTCCTCTCCATATCATCAGATACAGAAGCTAGTGAACGGGCGGCTGTGGGAGCGCTACCAGCACCGCAGACGAGAGGTGTGCGAGGAAGCTGGTTCCCACAACGAGAGGATGCTGTTCCACGGCAGTCCCTTCATCAACGCCATCGTGCAGAAGGGCTTTGATGAGAGGCACGCTTATATTGGTGAGTTGGTTTTTCATATTCTTTAAACTTTTAATAATAACTAGCTTTTGCCTGCAACTTCGCCCGCTTACATAAAATATAGCCTATGTCACTCAGGAATAAAGCAGCTTTCTATCGGTGAAAAAATTTTTGCAATCGGACCAGTACTTCTAGAGATTACCTCCTACAAACAAAAAAATAAAAACAAAATTTACTTCTTTATAATATTAGTGTAGATTTATCAAAAACAAATCTTCAAGATTTCGTTGTTCTATCTAACACATTTCAACTCTGTATTTTGCTGTATATCCATTTACGCGTCCCGCGCACGATCCCCGCTCCCCTCCGCTATTGTATTATCGCTGGCTTCGCATAGACTTCGTAACATTTAGAACGTTCAATTTAATTATTTTTATTTTTGTATGAAAAACTGATGTACTAAAATATGATAAACTTTTAAAAACTGTAGAACAAAAGTTGTTATTTATAAAATAAATAAATAAAAATAAAAAAAAATAAAATTAATTTTTTTCAGGTAAAAACGCATATTAGAAAACAGAGTTGAAAAAATATGCATACAAATAATAATAATAAAATAAAATTAGAATCCTAAATAACAATAAATTCCGAAATGTCAATAAATAAAATTCAATAAATTAAAGTTAGGTAATCAATTAAAATTCAATAAATTAAAATTTATGATGTTAGTAAAACAGTCCTGCAGGGTTGCCGGTTTTTTACAAATAACCACGAATATTTTGCAGGAGGCATGTTCGGCGCGGGTATCTACTTCGCGGAGCACTCGTCGAAGAGCAACCAATACGTGTACGGCTTCGGGGGAGGCTCCGGCTGTCCAGCGCACAAGGACAGGAGCTGCTATCTGTGTCACAGGTCTGATTATTTATATTTATTCTTTACTAGCTTTTGTCAATAAAATATACACCGCTAAATTTTAATCGTTTTAATCCCGTGGAGGGTCGATCCAGTACATGAAACACTATCGATTTGTAAAGATAAAATTAAAAAATAAAGTACCTTTTTTTCAAAACTCGTATTAATTTACGCATGTACGAAATTAATTTCTTTAAGAAAACGTCAGCTGAGCGAGTTCAATGACCTGTAGATAGTTTATACGTCACGCCGACTACTATACTTTATTTACTTTACTTTTATTTTGTACTTTATTTTTTAATTTTATCTTTACAAATCGATAGTGTTTCATGTACCGGATCGACCCTCCACGGGATTAAAACGATTAAAATTTAGCGATGTATACGGTGACTGGTAATTAGTGAACGATACTTATACACGTTATTGTACTCATGATTACAAACAACTTTCCCAAAGAAACTTTTTTTTTATACTCATTAGTTTTATCACAATAACAAAAAGTTGTTCGCGCAAATTCGCGCGCGCGTACCTGTGACCGCTCAATTCTTATCCGCGTATCGCCGTTGTCTCATGTACCTTACCTACAATAGTGATAGTGCACCCGCGCCGCTTGCAAACCCATCGGTGTATGTAATCAGTGTAGGTAACTACATGTTCCGGTTAAACAATATAAGTTAAATAATGAGTATAAAAAAAAGTTTCTTTGGGAAAGTTGTCTGTAATCATGAGTACAACCACGTGTATAATTATCGGTCACTAATTACCAGTCACCCTATATATGCCTATGCCACTCAGGAATAAAGCAGCTTTCTGTTGTTGAAAAAATGCTAGTAATCGGACCAGTACTTTCAGAGATTAACTCCTACAAACAAAAAAAACAAACTACCTCTTTATAATACTCGTATTAGTGTAGATGTAGGTAGTATTATAGACTAGCTTAAATGCAGTAGACATGTCCTAGAACCAAAAATTCGAAGACATGTGACATTCATCAACCCGCACTGGGCCCGCGTGGTGGATTACGGCCCATTCCCTCTCCTAGAGACGACGCCTGAGTCCCAGCAGTGGGAATATTAAAAGGCTGAGTATTCTATGCTTATGCTGATCGGTTGACTGTCTTCTTCCTTGCCTTATCCCTTTATTTGGGGTCGGCTCTCCTCATCTTTAGGCGCCAGGATAGTCTATCCTGGGTTGTCTGTGCGTCCAGCTGAGCCCGTTCCAGATCTTTGGACACGGTTGTCCACCACGTAGCTAGAGGGCGCCCTTTTCCTTTTTTTCTTTCCGGAATCGCTAAGGCCTTCTTTACGGGGAACTCTTCGTCCCTTCTCATGACATGTCCGAACCAGCGCATACGTTTCTCCGACAACTTATCTGCTATGGGTGCAACTTTGAAGGAGCCTCTGATGTATTCGTTGCGTACCTTATCAAGTCTCGTAACGCCCGCTGACCATCGTAACATTTTCATTTCGTTGACGTGCAGCTGATCGGTTGACTATATCGAAAGATGAACTACATTCGTTAGCTGTTAGGTGGGACGAAGTTCGCCGGATCAGTGTAATGATAATGACGAGATGAGAATTTTTTTTTTGTAAGTTTAATAGTCTATAACTAAGTACACAATGTTGTGTTCCAGACAAATGCTCCTCTGTCGAGTGACGTTAGGCCGCGCCTTCCAGCTACTGAGCGCCATGAAGATGGCGCACGCGCCGCCGGGCCATCACTCCGTGGCGGGCAGGCCCTCGCAGGGAGGACTGTGCTTCCCCGAGTACGTCGTCTATAGAGGAGAACAGGTTCGTTACTGTGATGTATGATGGTCTTCCGTAGTAGACCATGAAGATGGCGCACGCGCCGCCGGGCCATCACTCCGTGGCGGGCAGGCCCTCGCAATGCAAAATTATTATAACATTCTGCACCATGTCATATCTGATCTGATGATGATGGAACCGGAAGGTGACCGTAGGAGCTTGGTAGTTGAACGACTCTACCCCATCGAGTTTGGGCTCGTGTGATTCGTCTTGACGAGTATTAATTATATAGATAAACCAAGCTAAAAAAAAGCTTGCTATGAACAAATGATTTTCATTAAAAACTTGTTACTTTTCTCACCAAATGTTTTTGAACTTTCCAGGCGTACCCGGAATATCTGATCACGTACCAGATCGTGAGCGCGGAGCAGAACGCGGGCGCGGTCTGAAACTGACGATCAGTGCTCAGTGTGTTGTGCGGACTTTGTGGACTGATGACGATAGCCGATGATTAACGATTACACTAGCCACACTGTTTTTTTAGTTTTGGGTGTACTAAACCCTGGGTTTTGTAGACCCTGGGTATGGGAGACCCAGGTTACGTGGAGCCTAGGTATGTGAGACCCGGGTTTGTAAACACTGGGTATGAGAAACTCGGGTTTTGTGATCTCTGGGTATGCGAGCCCCGTGTCTTGTAGACACTGGGTATGTGAGATCCGAGTCTTATAGGTACTGGGTATGTGAGACCCGGGTCTTGTAGATGCAGAGTCTTGCGAACCCTGGATTAATCTAACCCAGCGTCTTCCAGTAACTGGGCCCGTTGGGGCTCGTGGATTTCTAGATTTAGTTCTTATAAGACACTTGGATCTTTTAGACCCTAGACCGTTAATTCCTGGGCCATTTAGAGTCTGAGTATTTCAGACCCTGTGTCTATGAAACCCGGGGTATATAGTACCCCGAGCCGTCTAAGCTCAGTTTGTCATAGTATTAAACATCTGGCAACACTGAGAAGCCTATTGAACAAATTCATACAATGTGCAGAAAAATAAATATATTTTTTCTCGTCCGTAAAGAAAAATGTGTGGATAGATTGTAATTTACTAATAAATGACATACTTTTAGGAAAAGAATATGACATGCGAATTTTTATGAGATTTTTTTTTAGTTAATTTTTTATAAAAGAAAAGTATTTTTTTATACACTGCTAAATTTTGATCGTTTTAATCGCGTGGAGGGTCGATCCGGTACATGAAACACTATCGATTTGTAAAGATAGTGCGCAACGCCGACTACCACCTACAGGTCATTGAACTCGCTCAGCTGACGTTTTCTTAAAGAAATTAATTTCGTACATGCGTAAATTAATACGAGTTTAAAAAAAAATAAGGTACTTTAATTTTTTAATTTTATCTTTACAAATCGTTAGTGTTTCAGTGTGTTTCCTGATAGCTACAACCTAGGGGTCTTTAAGTCAAGAGTGAATAGGTTACTTCTAGACAAGCGTGCTCCATCGTCGGCCACATCATCGCTTACCATCAGATGAGATAGTGGTCACCACACTATTAATAACTAGCTATTCCCCGCAGCTTCGCACGCCTACATAAAGAATAGCCTATGTCACTCAGGAATAAAGCAGCTTTCTATCGATGAAAAAATTTTAGCAATCGGACCAGTATCCCTAGCCAAGTTGCTAATCTGCAATAGTTAACGCTTGTAGAAAACTTCAAATGTACGGGAATGACGTCGTCCTAACGCTCAGTCACGTGGTCAGAACAAAAGAATTGGCGGCAAGGTCAACTCGAAGCGTTCGGCTCAAGCGAAACGGTTGTAACTTGGCTAGGGGGGCTGTACTTCCAGAGATTACCTCCTGCAAACAAAAATATTAAAAAACAAACTTTACCTCTTTATTATATTAGTTTAAAAAAAAAAATCTGTCATTTTCTTTTCAAATATTTTTCGCATGTCATGATAATCCTAAAATTGTACGATGCGTACTATTGACTGTTACGTCAAAAATAATATTTTTTTGGTCAAAAAAAAATGAGTGAAATACTATAAATATATTCTTTGTATATATACGAAAGTTTTTACAGTAGTTGTTTAGAATTTAAACCGTTTTGTTTTGGCGAAAAATTGTGGGCAAGATGGTGTTTCTGTTTGTTGTCCACTGCTGGGCTTAAATGGATGTTTAGGGAGATACTGCGTGTAAAGCTAAAAACATTTTTCTCTGTCTACGGTCGCGTAGCTTCAAAGGCGCGTATTCGTCATTATACGCGTGGTGTACGCCTGCTTGAGAGCAGTGGTGGCCGAGTGGTAATGGCCCCGACTTACGAGTTGTAGGTCGCGGGTTCGAACCCAGCCAGGCGCATTACTTTATGTAATTTATTTCATCACCACTGCTCTCAAAAAGGGAAACATCGTGAGGAAACCGGTATGTCCTAGAAACAAAGATTCTAATACATGTGACATTCACCAACTCGCTCTGGGCCCGCGTGGTGGATTACGGCCCATTCCCTCTCCTGGAGAGGAGGACTCAGGCCTTCTCTCGGTAAGTGGCAGCTCATGGCAGCTCCTCTAGCTCAGCGGCAGCGTCGTGTCGCGTCTATAAAGCTACGCGTCCGTGGATAGTTAGGCGTTTCTAAATGACTTAATCACCGACCTCTGCTAATCAAAAATCGAATTAATTTATTGCATTCCAAGGAAAATAGGAAATATAATTATATATCTCCTTATATGAAACGACTGCTAGCAACTACGCTTACGTAAACGGTGAAAATTATCTCTATATGGTACATGGTCTATTCGTGTACCAAGTTTCATCCAAATTCGTTTAGCTGTTTAGGAGTGAAGGAATAACAAACGCACATAATATTAGTGTAATTAAAACAAAACGACGTACATTTTACGAATCGTCTTGCTCATCATTTTTCGCCTAACACAAGAACTGGTATCGTTCGATAGGATTATAACCTATCTTTTAATGTAATGTAATTTTGAAACTCAATTTGCTAAAGAGTAGTAGTAAGATTGACATCAGCGCCTCTAGCGGAGAATTATGGAACTTTTTTACATCATCATCTTGCGTGATTGCATTAGGAATGAAGATTTCCTCAGGAGAACCAAGGTTACTGACATAACCCGAAGAATCGCTAAACTTAAGCCCTTCTCCACTCGCCTATTTTCAACATTGAGCATGGTTTAGAAGCGGTTTACTAATGATTAGCATAAAATATATTGGCATAATATAGTTCTCAGTAGCTCAGTAGACAAAACTAAACAACCATCCACAAGATTTTTTTTTTTTTTCAGAATACGAAAAAAATATCGGCCTCTCCATACAAACTGTCCAATCAAGTTTTTAATTTTGTATAGTGAGGGTGATTTATTTTTCCTGAAAAAAAAGTCTTGCGGGAGGTTGTTCAGGTTCGTCTACTGGCCAAGTCCTTAAAGTTAGTGGAGGGCTATCCCTTACACCCTATATCTCGATATTTTTCTGGTGAGCGCCACTTTTCTGGCTTCCAAAAGTTGTAGTGGCAAGGAATGGTGTGGCAGCTTTGGCTAAATTATTTTTTCATATAGTTTGCCAACACAAAAGCAGACGCTGGTGTCAGTCATACTGTTATTTGACAACGACTTCTGATATAATGATAATAATAATGAAATACCGCCTCTGTAAGCTTGTCTCACAGCCTCCGGATAGACACTACATAGTCTGTCTAAAAAGTAAAACGACTTGGTAATTTTGTATAATATTTAATCATTTAAAAAATATTTATATTCGATACTTTTTATAAGGTTCTTCTGTTAGTAAACAATGATCAAGATCTCTTAATCAACCTTGATTTATTGAACCAGCGTTGACTACATCAGATTTCATTTTACCCTAATAATTACCCATGATGGATGGATTGTGTGAGAAGCGATATGAAAGAAAAGGGAGTTAGTGATAGCGTGACGAGTGACAGGACAGAATGGAAGAAAAAAACGTGTTGCGCCGACCACAAATAAAACGGGACTAGGGCAGGAAGATGATGATGAATTACCCAAGTTGTTTGACTTTTTAGACAGATTCTATCAGATAAGCTAAGAACAGTATTTGCCAGATAAAGTTATCGAGAGGTTAGTGACACAAGCCTAAATCTGTTTACGAATTCATTCGTATATTTTTCATGACATTTTTGATGTAGACTTTTGCTTTATTATTTTGAAAAGTGACCCTTTAATCCTGATGTTTTTTTTTAACGATATATACTAGTGCTTGACTGCGATCCCACCTGATGGTAAGCAGTGATGCAATCGTTGATGGTGAGGCGCACTAGTTTATTAAGAGCCTATTCACTCTAGCCCATAAATTATAATCGGACGGAATGTGTAAAGTAGGAATTTGAATTTAAGTATTATAAATTAAGCTAACTGATAGTGACTGTTTCCTGATAGCCACAATGGAGGTCTTTAACCTCTCGTATGCCGTAATTAGAGATCGAGAGAGATAGATCTACGCGAGACACAATGGCTTTTTAATTGTGTCTCAATTAAAAAGCCATTGTCTCTCGCGTAAATCTGCGTTCCGGCATACAAGGGGTTAAGTCAAGAGTGAATAGGTAACGTCTAGACAAGCGTGCTCCATCGTCGGCCACATCATCGCTTACCATCAGGTGAGATAGTTGTCAAGCGCGAGTCTATTTGTAGTATTTAAACTGCATTTAAAATATTTTTTTAAAGTTCAAATTCCTTGTTTTAACACCTCGTTTTGTATTGGAAATTCTCGATAATATTCTGTCTCGATTTATTTTTTCTAAAAAATATCTGGCTACCCCCTTTAAAGAGTTGTCATGAAGATTATACACCATCAAGTAGTTTCAATGTAATTGTGAAAAATAAAAATAAAAACGTTGCGTGAGTATTTTGTATATCTAGTTTTAAAAGAATTAAATTCTGAATATTGATTTCCTTTGTTTCATTTTATATTATAGATTTTTTCTTTTACCTAGATAAGTTTATCTTGCAGGTGTACTTCATAGAAATATACTTACTTTGCCTTCTCTTTATATCTTAGAAAGCATTTTGTATGTTCGTAAAAACTTAGGACTCTTTGAAATTAGAAGCCATTTTCACAACAAAAATACGCGTAAACACGAAATTGTCTTACCCAAATGGAGACTAGCTTAGGCCCATATTAATAAACGATGCTCAACTCCGTCCTCAAGTGCGATATCATTTGATCCCCGATTATACGATGACAGAAGCTCAAGATCTTTGCTAATTAATAAACACGTAAGTACAGGATCTCAGTTACCAAGATCAGCTCCTCAATGCGCTGTACTCAAGCTTAGCTTACGTGAACGATTACGTCACATTGGCCGAAGTTTAAAATAAAATGCCTTTTATACCGAATACCGAATCTTGAACAAATATGATTCATTTCTTTTTATTTACTTGGCAATCCAAAAGGATTTGAAGCATTTCTTACATAAATTTTTGATAAACGATATCGCCATAAAATAGCATAATAGTACTCTCTATTTCATCGTAATACCTGATTAATTCGACTCAAAATATTTACAAACTCCATGTTTCGCGCTACGCTAATCACGACCTCAAGTCCCGGTCGGTCTACACTCATGATCTGGCAGCTCAAGTACAGAGATTATTGTAAACTTAAGTTTCGAGTTTCGTTTATTAATCAGACAACACTCGGCTGATGCCGTAAACCTAAGCTGAGCTTGAGCTCGAACTTGAGCTTAAGCTTGTGAATCTCGTTTATTAATACGATCAAGACCTCAAGCTTGGTATCAAGTAGGAGATCTTGGGCTGAGGAACGTTTATTAATACGGGCCGTAAACAAGGAAGTCATTCTTAGTAAACAGCATTCGCTTTTAAACAAGCTGCCAAAGGCGGTCACTGAACTAGGAGTGTGAAATTATGCACAAGACTTCCTTTTGTGACGTCGACACACTAAGCACTAAGAGAGAATTTTTAAGCCCATAAGGGTATAAAAGGGGGTCTAAAGTTTGTATGTAGAAACTTGTGTTGAATGAAACACGTGAATATTGACTAGATTCCTTTATTATTATTAAATAACAGTTATAATAAATACAATAGTGTAAATCGTTTAATAATTAGGTCATTTGAAACTTGACTGATATACATTAGAATTAGTGCCTATAATTACTTATTACAATAAACAAATTGACTACCTACCAATCATTTTAGTTTGAAAATTATTCATAGTTTTCAATAAACAGAAATGAAACATAAATACATACTTAGTAATACTTAAAAAGTCCCGTTTCGCCAAGTTGCGTTTGTTGCGATCTATCTTAGACCATATACTATATTGACTGGCCTGTTGGTCTAGTGGTTAGTAGTGCTGACTGCTATGCCGCAAGTCGTGGGTTCGATTCCCACCCAGGACAAATGTTTATGTGATGAGCGTGATCATTTGTTCTGCGTCTGGGTGTAATTTATCTATAATATGTATGTATTTAGAAATATATAAGTATGTTTATCAGTTGTCTAGTACCCATAACACAAGCTCTGCTTAGCTTAGGACTAGACGGCGTTGTGTGATAGTTGTGGAATATTATTATTATATAATTATACAGAAAGAAAGCTGGTAGCCTGCGCCGATCTACCAGCTCTTATCAGCGCTCAAGTAACAGCTATATAAAGCAAGCATGTTGAAGCAGGGATCTCTATTGCAATGCCTTTTATCTGTTTTGTCCCACACAGGTGGTTTACTAAATACTAACGAAATCAACATGTCACTATCCATTTTTACATTTACTTATGTACATTGACAAAACAATATGCGTATTGTAAATAAATGAATAAATGGCGGCGCCAGCGCTGACTTGCGCGTGTCGAAGCTTATCTGAACATGTCTGAGACGTTCGGCGTTTATCGGTACTTTTTTTTATCGTGGGAAAAATCATCCAATGACAACCCCGGCTCTTGGGCGGAGCGGGAGATAGTGTCAGACTCTTACTGACTAAACGACCCACCCTGTTCCTTCTAGCCTTCATACCGGGGCTCGAGTTCCCTTTCGGATAACCCTGGCGGTCCCGGTAGGCTTCGACCCGGTACTTATCGGTACTAGTTCTGTGCATTATATAGAAACTCTACAAACGCAACTTGGCAAATTGGGGGTTTTATAAACCCGTGGGATAATACTCAATGTGCCTACTGACAACATCATAAAACTTATCTGTGTTTAACATATATAACGTAATGGAATCAAAATATAGATCAACACAAATCAGTGAAAATCTTTTTTGAAATAAATGACTTAGAAATTGATTATTTAAGTTTACAAGTAACAGTAACACGTATTTCGACTGTCTCTAAGTAAACTTTCGAAAGTGAAAAAGCTTACTTTACAAGAGAGCGATTGAAATTTATTTTATGCATAACTTTGTCATTAATGACTATATCTGTAAGTACAATTGCTAAAACGGATCTTGAGCGCTCCGGGTCAGAGTGGGGATTGCTTTGAGCATTCCATACATTGGCGAGCCAATCGTCTTCGTTATTAGATACATGCAGCAACGCATGGAACGAATTAGGAGTGACGTCTATGACGCGATGGCGCAGCGAGCCAATTACTGATACTCCCCGCCCCCGCGACTCACTTCGCACCACTAAAGAGACCGAATATTTGACTTCTACGCAACCGCGCAAGATCCGTGATGGCAACTGTATATAAATTTAGTTTCTTATTTAAGTTGGGTTTAAGAATCATTAGACAAAAATGTTTTTACTAGCTAGTTTGTTTTTATTAACCTTAAAAACAAACAAAAATCTGTAATTTTTCAGATTCGACAGTTTACCTTGGGACATTCGATTTATTTACGGAATTATATTCATTATAATCATCAACACAACCCTCTCAGTTCACTTACCCTATTCAATGAAAAACAATTGGTTGGTACAGCCCCCTAGCCAAGTTACAACCGTTTCATTTCGATTCACTTGTGTCGAACGCCTCGAGTTGACCACGCCTTCCATTCCTTTGTGTTGACCACGTGACTGAGCGTTAAATTACGTCAGAATAAAGGAATCTGAGGCGTGGCCAACTCGAGGATTTCGACGCAAAAGAAACGAAATGGTCGTTAACTTGAATAGGTGGGCAGGTGTGATTATGTTATGAATACAATCAAACTATAGTGAGATTGCTTTTGACTAAATTATTAACTACCTATAAATGCATAACAATTTTGGTGGCAAGAACCCAGCATACGGATCGTGCAATCATTGAAAAATAAAATTGTAAATACCGTTAGATTATAATCTATCTCGTGAGATTGTAAACTATCGAAAGATACTGGTAACCGTAACAAATTGATTACAATTTAAAGCATTACTTTTCGATAGATTATAATTAGGAGTGAAACTACTGTTCACAATTTTTCGATAGTTTACAATCTCGAGAGATAGATTATAATCTAACGGTATTTACAATTCTACGGTAACATAGGTATACATCTTCAATTTTTGCCTATATTTATACATTGTTAAATTTTAATCGTTTTAATCCCGTGGAAGGTCAATCCGGTACATGAAACACTAGTAGTCAGCGTTGCGTACAAACTATCTACAGGTCATTGAACTCGCTCAGCTGACGTTTTCTTAAAGAAATTAATTTCGTACATGCGTAAATTAATACGAGTTTTGAAAAAAAGGTACTTTATTTTTATTATTTTATCTTTACAAATCGATAGTGTTTCATGTACCGGATCGACCCTCCACGGGATTAAAACGGTTAAAATTTAGCGGTGTATGTGTAAATTGGTATGTATGGATATGTCAACCTGGTCCTGCTGTGTTCTCGGCATTGAAAATGTTGACAGTGAAGTTAGAACTACATCAGACCGACGCAAAAATGTAACACGCCTGATCTGTACGTAGAACGACGTCGCGTGGCGTGGATCTAGTGTAGCTCTACAAGTCTAGTTCCCATATAAAATGTATGGAGACCGACGCGCCCAGATCGGCGTGTGTGGCACACGAGTGCGCAGTGTACTTCCACCTTGATATGGCGATTTTCTATTCAATAATAAATTTGATATCATTTTGACATTGACAAGATTTTCAGTACTAATATCTACAAGCAGTATTCTTAGCGTTAACTAAAACATCAATAAAACATGGGCGCCGGAAAGGGATGTACATGCAACATTTTTAGGGTTCCGTACCAAAAGAGTAAAACGGGACCCTATTACAATTGCCGAAACGGATCTTGAGCGCTCAGCGTCAGAGTGGGGATCGCTTTGCGCATTCCATACATTGGCGAGCCGATCGTCGTCGTTGTTAGATACATGCAGCAAGCGCAGGGACCGAATCACGAGTGTCGTCTATGACGCGATGCGCAGCGATCCAATCAGTGACGCTACCCGCCCCCGCGTCTCACGTCGCACCACTAAAGAGACCGAATATTTGATTTCTGTGCAACTTGAACCCAGCGCTTTTTTTTTTCGTTGGGGAAAATCATCCAATGACAAGCCCCGCTCTTAGGCGGAGCGGGAGATAGCGTCAGACCCTTACTGACTAAAAAACCCACCCGGTTCCTTCAAGCCTTCATACCGGGGTTCGAGTTCCCTTTCGGATAACCCTGGCGCGTCGCACCACCTAAAGAGACCCGATTTTTGACTTCTGCGCAACTTGAAACCTGCGTTCAATATCCGTGGTGGCAGCTGTACGTGCAACATTTTTAGGATACCGTACCCAAAGGGTAAAACGGGACCCTATTACTAAGACTCCGCTGTCCGTCTGTCTGTCTGTCCAGGCTGTATCTCATGAATCGTGATAGACAGTTGTAATTTTCACAAACAATGTATTTCTGTTGCTATAACCACAAACAGTGGCGTAACTATAGGGTGGCAAGACTGGCAAAATGCCACGGGCCCCTGGCCTGGTGAGGCCCCGGTCCGAGAGGCAAAGGTAAATACTTACTTAGGTTAATACTGTTACGCCATTAAACGTGAACACGCCATATCTCCGAGAAAATAACGAGTAGCACTTAATAATTAAAACGCATTGCTGTTCGAAAGATCTAGAATGGTTGTGCGTAGCCAGGCTTAGAAAAGTACCTACAACTAGTAGTTAGGTATGTATCTACCGATAAGGGAAATGGTACTCTCCGACACTAACAATAGAGTCGAAATTCGCATAAAAGTGACTCTTAGTACCACGAGCAATAAAAATGATTTATGACTTCGAGAAGCGATTCAATGGTTCTGGAATTCTGGATCGATCGTGGGATGTCGGTATCTAGAATTTTCTTGGCTCCGCATATAAATACGAGCCCCCGGCCGGAAGCGAGTCAGTACGACGCTCCAGTTGTCGAGGGTACTGCACCTCCTGTCATCAACAATGAATAGGAAGGAGTACGGGGTGGCAGTATTCCTCGACATGGAAAAAGCCTTCGATCGCGTGTGGCATGAGGGGTTAGTTTATAAATTAACCACCTCTGCCACGCCCCGTAGAGTCGTGAAAGTGGTCCAAGCTTTCCTGTCTAACAGGTGTTTCAGAGTGGTGGTCGACGGCGCGCTCTCCGCCCCTCGACCTATCCGAGCGGGCGTGCCTCAAGGGAGCTGCGTCTCGCCGGCGTGTTACTCACGTTACACCGACGACATACCGACGACAGAGGACGCCACGCTCGCGCTGTACGCCGACGACGCCGCGTACATCACCACCTCTATGAACGCCAGGTACGCGGCGACGAAGATGCAGCGCGCGCTAGACCAAATTCCAGAGTGGCTCGCCAAATGGCGACTGTCGGTGAACGTGGGTAAGACGCAGGCGCTGGTCACAGGATCAGTGCGCCTCCCACCACGTCTGAAACTCAGCGGAGCCGAGGTCGAGTGGACGCCCCGGGCGAAGTACCTGGGCGTGACCATAGACCGACGGCTTACTATGGGGCCGCATGTCCGCAATGTCGTCACGCAGGGGAGAGTCGTTCGTAACCTACTCAAGCCAGCGCTCTCGTCCCGCCTCCCGGCGCGCGTCAAGCTGGGCATATACAAAGCGTATATTCGCCCAGTACTGACGTACGCCGCCCCAGCCTGGTTCGCCCTCACTAGCGAGACGAGCCGCGACAGACTCCGCGCGCAGCAACACCTTGCGTTGCGAAGAGTCGTCGACGCTCCCCGCTATGTGAGGAGCGATATCATCGAACGCGACCTCGGGATTGAGAGCCTGGATGAGTTCGTGCGACGCCTCGCGAAGGGAATGTTCGCGCGTGCCGACGCCTCAGCTTGGCCTCACGTCAAGCACTTGGCGCCCTTGCACGCGCGCCCCCCTGACGCGAGAAGACTCCCCCGCGATCTGATTGCGGGCAGCGAGTCCCCACCTTCACCCCTCCCGGACTGACGCCTGGGTAGGCCGTACCAGTCTACACGCGGCCTACTCAAACAATAAGACTCTACATTCGTACTCGCACCCGATGAACGCCGTGCGCTAAGTTAATATAGGCACGGCGCGAATCGACCACTCACTCGCCACTAAACACACACCGAACACACGCACCGAATGGGCAGCGCAAGCTAACTATTCGGTGCACGTGCACTGAGTAGTGTTACACAATACATTGCCACTCACACACACACATAAGTCGTCCCTGCGGTCTGAACCGTAACCGGCTAGCTCTGGAAGCGGGTTAGACGGGGGTCACACTTCCTACTGTAGGTTCGTAACAAGTCGGCATACTGTCGCTGGTCGTCCCCCGCCGGGCTTCCCCTAGGGGTCTCACCTGGCGGTGACTGACCGCCAGCATGTCGTGAAGAAGCGACGCTGCGAACAACAGCGTCGCGACGCGCCTACAGTACACACACACAAGCAAAACACACATAGAGCCCCGCTCTACATTTCCATGCCGACACTAGGCAACCTAGCGACAAGCCTGTTGTGGCAGGCTTCGGACGGACTCTGCGGTCAGAGGGCGAAGCCCTGACACCGCTTGCCGCGCCCCCAGCCGGGGACGCAGCGAAGGCCACGATAGAAGCGAGTCAGTTGTGATTTCGACTGCGATCAAGAGCGAACTACCCAAGTGTGTGAAGTGATTTTACCTAACGACATAAGCGATAGTGTAACGGTACTCTAGTGTTAATTGCGATTCGGATTATTGTTGACTGGACAAATTTGTTATTGTTTGTGGTGAATAAAGCTCTCTGTTAGTAAATCGGCATTTGATTACCCACGTACGTAACAATACCAACTCAATGAAATTATTAAAATTTATTAACCAATTCATAAGGAAAGGTTAAATTTCCAGTGGTATTTTGCCAGCCTTGCCACGTTGTAGAATACGCCACTGGGAAGCCCACCTTCAGAAACGAAACATACTTAAAAATCGTATATTAGAGAACCTGCCGTTTTATTAATAATAAAAAAATATTTTATGTCTGTACTTCAATGATTTATCCAAATTAAAACACAAAGTTGACGATTTTCCTGGAGCCTCATTCAATCATCAGAATAAAACAAATATCTAAGGGAGCTCCCATTCAACAAACGTACATAATTTTTTTTTTGCCGTTTTTTGCTACGGACATAGGGAACCCAAGCGAGGCTGACACGCATTTGGCCGGTTCTTTTAATTCTACGCCTTCATACAGAGCGTGAAGAGATATTTGACGTCTTCGAAAGCAAAAAAAAAAGTGCGATCTATTTTAACCTGTAGCCTGATTTACGTAAAATCAAACAAGCCAAATATCGTTGAAGTTTTATAGTCGTTCGATCGAAGTCCTATCCAAAAGCGGTATTCACGATCTATCGACTTATTTCCAGTTACATTAATAAGTATTCTACTAGGATAATGTACTTAATACAGACTTTTTTTTATCGACGAATATCAAACGACTTTAAAATCGGTGTCGTTTAAACTCGATTGATTGATGTAAATACGGAAGCAGGGCCGGTTTATGCATGTAGGGGCCCCTAGGCAATGCACGTCTCGGGCCCCCCTACCCTTTTCTGACTTCTTATTATATTTTGTGTCTGACACATTCATAATTACGTTGTTTTTAGGGTTCCGTAGTCAACTACGAACCCTTATAGTTTCGTTTAAATCGACAAAAATGGTTTATATTGGTATTAAACGGATGGGTTTAATTAGTTTTAAACCGGCCTTACATCTATAATCAGGTGAATAACATATGTAACAAATAACAAAACTTACGTTATGATATAATAATAATAATAATAATAACCCCATCGCCGTATCTCTACGTTGACGTCGTGGTGGGGCTTGCGCGCTCCAATGAACCCTAAGTCTGTGTCGGTAGCGCTTGCTTAGCCGTAACATGCCTAGGGTGAGGGGCCAGACCAAGAGAGATACAATCCGCAGGGCAGTTTTGTGGCGAACTGTTGGGCATTAGCGATCCCACGGACCCGATCTCCCGGGAGAATTCTTGTTCTTCATCTCCGGCTTGCCTTTATTGGCCGGTCGTAGTGAACACTGACGAGGAACAGAGTTCCCACCTCTCTCTTGCCTTTATTGGCTGGCTTGAGTGGAGATTCGCAAGAGCAAATGCGCTCGGGAGAAGGATGTATAATCCAGTAAGGTGCTGGTAGGGATCTTGACCGTACTTCCGGGATTGTCCTGATAGCCGTGGTATACCTCTCCACTCCTCAAGCACATCAGGATATGTTGCCCTCTTGTTGCTACGTCACTTCGTGCTAGCGACCATTTTGGGGGCCCATTTGTTGAGTGTGCAAGTCACCCCTTGCCTTTTTATCGATGGAAATTAAAAACATTGTTTAGGCAGGGGCCATAGTCTTAACATGGTAACCAGTCCACTTAAGACTCCAAAAACCATAGCCTTGTATTAGTTTTTCACATGTTGCAATAGTTTCCCTTCAACCGGGGGTTGTCCTTGGATGCACTAGCATAACGCATACAGGGATAATCGCCGGTTGGTACCACGTTCCATTAGAAGCAGCTAAAAGGGCCTCTGCGAGTTGGTTTTGGCTCCTCGTATGCCTTCCAAAGGTCCAGGACCTCATGGTCCTGAGATAAATAAATGTATAAAAATAATAATAATAATAATGGATCAAGGGCTTGATTCAGAAAGCAGTTCTTCTGGATACGGCCCGTATCGTTAGGAGGTTCCTTTCTCTGGAGTCCTGACCGCCGGTAGCTTGGACCCTGTTCCCGATACCGGTGGGATACTGTTTTTTATATTTTTAAATGTTTTTTTAATTTATTTTTTTTAAGGAATATTTAAAAATATATTATAACATGTACATAAAATAAGAATAAAGAAATAATAATAATACATTCATTTATTTCAGGCTAAAAAAACCCATATTAAAAAGACAGTTTACAGATTGAAAAAATTGTTAAAATTAAAATTGAAAAATTATAAAATGTTCGACAACTTATAAAATGTCAAATATTAAATTAATACAATGTCAGGTTTAGATTAATAAATTAATAATAAAATGTCAGATTCAATTCTATAATTAATACAAAGTCAAATTCAGTTCAATACATCATAAAATGTCAGACTCGGTTCATTAATAAAAATGTCAAATAAATTAATGTCAGATTTCAATTTACAATGATAAAATGAAAAAAAAAATATAATAATAAAAAAAATATATATATATACAATGTGTAACAAAAAGGGGGTATACATATCAAGTACACGGCCTCTTAATAAGATAAGAAACGATACGGAAAGGGTTCTCTAACCTTATGTTTACATGGTGGGAAGTTATGAATTATTCCAATACATATGATACCAGAAACCGCAATTTCAAACTGAAATCAATACATCACTAGCAAAAAGTCAGCTGATCGGTGTCAGTGAACAGTTCATGAATAAAAACAAACCTCTTACTCCTGGTATTTCTTCAAACAGTGGATAAAGGGTTCCGGATGTTTATTTTTCTTAACATTTTTTTTTAAGAAAAATAGTTTTAGGAAGAAATCAGTTTTTCCTACGAAAGCTAAGATTATGTTTGTGAACAACAAACCAAGTCAAAAACTAGAGTGAGTGCGTGCGCTGCACATCGAAAAACCCGCCGGCCACGTGGGGACGTGCCCGGCAGGCGGGGTTTACACGGATGACGAGAGCCCCACGATTTTTACCGCGCGGCTAAAGACGGATGCTATCCAACTTTGGGCTAGCGGCTTTTGTCACTTGCGATTTTTTTTTTTGTTTTACGTAGGTAGATAGGATAGCAACAAATAAATGAGTGAACGTAACTAACAAATCGATGGAATCGAGTAGGTAACTACAACACAGTAAATAATACCTCTATCTATTAACTACATTCCTATAAATTTTCTGACGTACTTATTTCTTTTTATGTTGGTTGCCATACATAGGATAGGTAGGTACTTAGTTTATATGAAAAATTAATTACTTAATTAGATGAACGTGCGAAAGACGCTACGAAAAAGGATTTCATATCTGTTAAAATGAACCCAAAATATTATTTAAGCAATTTATGTGTCTCCTAGTACAAATAAACTCCCCATGGGTTCCGTTCTTGAATTTAATTATCTTAGAGGACTTTAATAAGTTGTTACTTTTTGCAGAGTCAAGAAGTATTTTCTTACGTAGGTACCTAATTCTTTTTACGTCGGCTGCCATTGCCATACATAGGTAGGTTCTTAGTTTACGAAAAATTAATTACTTAGATGAACGTGCGAAAGACGCAACGAAAAAGGATTTCATATCTGTTAGAATGAACCCAAAATATCATTTCTAACCAACTTATGTGTCTCCTAGTACAAATGAGGTACCCATGGGTTCCGTTCTTGAATTTAATTTAATAAGAGGACTTAAATAAGTTGTTACCTACTTTTTGCAGGGTCGAGATGAATTTTATTACGTACCTAATTCTTTTTATGTCGGTTGCCATTGCCATACATAGGTAGCTACTTAGTTTACGAAAAATTAATTACTTAATTAGATGAACGTGCGAAAGACGCTACGAAAAAGGATTTCATATCTGTTAAAATGAACCCAAAATATCATTTCTAACCAACTTATATGTCTCCTAGTACAAATAAACACCCCGTGGGTTCCGTTCTTGAATTTAATTTAAGTAGAGGACTTTAATAAGTTGTTACTTTTTTGCAGGGTTGATAAGAGGGCAGATGATTTGAATCAATTGATTTTTATGTAGGTAATTTAAATCTCGATTAAAATCAAATGTTTAAAAAAAAATCGTTGATTTAAATCAATACTTTTTTCCTAGAACGTAGAACTTAATACAATTTAGTTTAACTTAAAATATTTTTTCAATACCACCGTAGTGTTTTTTTTTAATTTATCATAACAAGGGCTTTTTTTCATTTCTATTTCGTCACGGTCAACCGTAACTTTTTTAAGCATAGAGGCAGATATTTTTAAGGTTTTAATACTTAATGTAAATTAGAATTGTGTTTATGAACAGAATATCATGAATAAATAATATTTACACAATAATTTGTTATTATCAACAAAACAATTATCAGTGTTCGAAATTCAAAAATATTTGAATTTCTATTTTTAATTATAAGTAGGATGACGGTTTGACACCTTTGCTTCTTCTAAAAATATCTATCAAATATTTTTTTTTCTTTGTGTTACTTATTTGTGAAAAAAAAAATGTTTAATTTAAGATTTGAAGATAATTCTTTCGATGGTACCGCCGCCGCTAGATATTGTGATTAAGTTAAAAAATACTTCCGATAGCCTGCTACCATCTAAATCACCCTGCCTGTTACCAACTAAAATGTATGGCAACTTTGGAAAGTTTTCTTCTGTGAAATGAACAAAAATGCGTCGTAATTTTCAGAGAAATTACGTATTTCTTCGTAAGTGTATTGAAAAACGTGGTTTGATACACGTGGAGATTTGTCACTGCAGCACTCGGCTCCATAACACCCTCGCCTATACGACTCGGGTAAATTTCGCCTCGGTTGCAATGACAAACTTTCCCCACTTGTATCAAAATGTACTATATCAGCATTAGGTACTTAGGCGATTATTACACTGCCACGCATCACGCTGCATGTTGCGTGTCAACGCACCTACGCGCGTCGGTGCGTTTTGTAAATTCACGCAGGCTCAGACTCATTTCATGCAAAATCACGTACGGCACTACGAGACTCAGTGTGTCATACCTTGCGTGTCGCCACGCACCCACGCGTGTTTCTACGCATGTAGGCGCGTGATCTGCATGAACGCGTGCGTGGATGCAATTTCGGTGTATTGGACTGTGCGTGTTTTCTATGCAAACGCAGATACTCACAAGCAACGTTAAACACGCATTTATGCGCTACGCTGCGTGGTGCGTGGCAGTGTGATAATCGCCTTACTATTTAAGTTTAATTTTAACCCGAGATTATAATCAAATCTTTCGCGCTTACTTTACCTACATTTTCAAGGGGTGGTTTTTACAGAGACAGACAGAAAACAAAAAACTATACGTTTGCGCACAATTAGGTCTTTGCGTAATTACTTCTTCGACATAAAATTTTTTAACTCAGCAGCCGATAATAGTAGTTTAGTCAGTTTAGTCTTAATTTATCTTTTCAAAATCAATGAAAAACATGCAAAAGTACTAGGAGTCCATAAGAAACGAGAATTGTTATTGCTGAATTAAACAGCGGTTGCGCAATTACAGATCCCTAATTTAATTTCCTTTCAGAAGCCCAAAAATATGATATTGAATACAATAAAATATTGTGATCTCAGTCGCACGCGCCACCTGCGTGTATTATGTGAGAGAGATGGCAATGTTTCCATCGTCCGTTTGGGTACTCCCTTTGGCGGTACTGGCGGCATCTTTGAACGCGCCGAAAGGCTAGCCGAAAGTGAAATTAGGTAAATAAATTAATAAAGTAAAATTTTGCAATTGCATTAGTGGACGACCAATAATCGTACATTGCAGTCGCATATCCGTTCCGGTGCTTGTGATTTGGATTTATTGTAGTTGTGTGTGACAATCGTGTGTAATAGCGTTAAGTAATAGTGAATATTATGAGATGATGTTGTGTCGGAAGAAAGGACGGTAACGTGCGAGCTGCTCGCGAACTTTATCGTCGCCGATTTCAACACCGATCGTCGTTTCAACACCAATGGCGACTAAACGTGTGGGCTGGTATCGTGGGAGATGTTGTCTTAGGACCAATTTTTTTGCCGCATAGCCTAAACGGTCAAAATTATTTAAATTTTTTGACTAACGAATTGGACGATGCGCTCACTGAAAGCCTATCAATTTAAGGTTGACTTTTTTAGGTTGATTTTAGGTTGGTGGTGTTCGGGAGCATTTAGCATTTAGAGCGCTTTCGTCAGTGGATCGGGCGCGGTAGCAGACACGTAGCTTGGCCACCGCGATCTCCAGACCTAACTCCATTAGATTTCTTTTTGTGGGGGTATATTAAAAACAGTGTACGCAATGCCGTATGATACAGCAGAGCAAATGAGAGCGAATCGAAGCCGCTTTCAGGACAGTAACATCAGACATGCTACGGAATGTCCAGGTGTCCATGCACAAGCGAGCGGCCTTGTGTGTACAGTATCACGGTCGTCACATCGAACCACATCTTTAAAAAATGTAAGTTTTTCAGTTGTTTATCATTTTCATATTTATTTTTCCGATTGCTCGGACTATGTTAAGATATTTTTTTGAGGCAAAATTTAAGTAGGCAGGTACCTACTAGGCGAACAGAGCGTCTCGTGCACGCGCGCGCCGCGCGTTTTAAAATTAGGTAGACAGGTACTAGGCGAACAGATTTACAGAAGAAATGTTTCGTAATATTATCAAGTGACTTGGAATGTTATTGACCCTCCGTAGTGTCGTGACACGTTTGTTATGATTTGAATTCAATAATCATACGATACCAAGGATACCAAGAAGTTGGTATCAATTCTTTGAGTAATTTATTTTGAGCTGAAACTTTGTGTAGAGATTCTATACAACCTGTAATCTTCAGTGCTTCTTGATGTATATACCCTTTTTGTTACACGTTGTATATGAATATAAAAAATAAATAATATATGTATGAATGATATAATAATTGTAACTTCAGTTTAACTTTAGTTTACACTATTTTAATTTTCTCATCGTTTCATCGATTTTCTCAAAGCCTGAAGCACTTCTGCAGTCTACAAATAAATATCCAATACTAAGATCTAAAATTGTAAGTTTTCGAACACAAACTGTAAAACTCTCTTTTTTTTCACGGCCGTAAAACTCTCAAACAAATTCGTCGAAGTGAAAATTCAACGATTAAATAGTACGAAAATGTTGTCTGTGATACTTAATTGAACAAATCGGGGAATGCCCCGGTCCTGCGAACGAACTAGTACCTACTGCCAATCTTATGAATACTTTCATGTGGCCATAGAATATGGTACCTTTAAAAATCCCGTAAAAATATATATTATTCTACAATATATTTAGCGGAAGATCTTCGTAGAGATATTAGATAATATTTTAAAATATTAATTTAAAAAATATGCAGTGCTGTACACGGGCGTATAGTAATATATCGAACTACGTTTCGTTTTTCCATGTAGTTGATTGATTCAATTTTATGTTATGTAAATTGATATAAACAAAATTATCAACAAAAGCCAATGAATATGCTCTGCACTCACACGGTGCTAATGAAAAATTGTGTTTTATTAACTCCGTCTATTGACAGCTTTTCGCATAATCCAATGCTAGTATTGCTCATCGAAATTTCAATTTATTTTTTTACTGTTTATAAAATGTAGTCTATTATTTTCCTGAAGCGCGGGGCCCCTGAACCTGGCGGGGCCCCTAGGCAGTTGCCTATACTGCCTAATGGATAAAACGGCCCTGTACGGAAGTGGTCTAAACGACTAAATCGCTACGATATCGTTACGGTTTTCATTACGTGAATCGGGCTACAGACGGTTGCAAACTAGCGTTCCAAGTGTTCCAACCATGGCGACCTTGGTTTATGTGTTTGGTTTGTGTTGCGGCTACATGGATGTAAACCATGCGCTAACACGTTCGGTGGTTGGGAAAACGCGTCTCCCAATCAAGGGCGTTGAAGGTCATGGTTAACAACTGCTGAAACGAAGGTCAGCTTGGTTAGGACGTTGGATTGTAACTGTCAGGCAACCCCTTTAGATGCATCCCCATGAAAACAGTTCTACCGGCGCTCCAACTACAAAAAATACAGTCTACCCTCAATTACAAGGATTCAAATCGCCAGTCATATTGATATGTGAACAGGTCACCTTCTGTCCTGTCGGTACAGCAATCCTGAACAACTTACCCTGAGGCATACACACACATACTTTAAACTGTCCAGTCCCCTGTCCATATTTATCAGTTTTATTAACAGTACTGGCAATGGGAAGATACCGTACATCAATGAACACACCATCTTTACCGCTTAATATTATGGAGCCGTTGATGGATTTTAGGTAGATATCTTGGTCAGCGCTCCAGAATAAGGCTTTGGATTCCATGTGAGTGCCCTCAGCTCCGCGGAGGTACGCGGAGGTTTCTGAGCGGAGGGTCAGGTCTTCGTCTACTGGTGATGTTATGCGTTTTACTAGGATTTGCTGAAATAAAAAGTATGGGCGGTTAATCAATTGATAAATGGTCCATCTGTTCAGGTAGTTATCTAAATGTAAACAATCTTGATAAGTATGTCTTTTTATTTAAAACTAGCTTTTGCCCGCGGCTTCGCCCGCGTGGCATTAGGTACTTAAGGAATCGGGATAAAAGGTAGCCTATGTTCTTTTCCATGTCAAAGGCTATGTGCATGCCAAATTTCATCCAAATCCGTTCAGCCGTTTTTGCGTGATTAAGTAACAAACATCCAAACATCCACATTTTCACATTTATAATATTAGTTAGGATAGTTAGGATTAGCGGCCCGTCCCGGCTTCGCACGGACAATAAATACAGCCTATGTTACTCATGAATAAAGCAGATTTCTAACAGTGCAAAATTTTTTGCAATCGAACCTTTAATTTTAGAAATTAACTCCTACAAACAAAAAAACAAATTTTACTTCTTTATTAAATTAGTGTAAGATAGTGTAAATGTACGATATTATGCGTTACGACAAGCCCTTTCATGGAAATTATCTGTCAAAATACTGATAAGTTAAACAAAAGTTTGCTGCAGCGCTACATTGGCATTAAATTATGTCGTCTAACAGAACTATTAAAACATATAGGGCTAAGACAACTTTTAGAGGATATTTTTTCGCGACCAAAATGTCTTAAGCACCATGAATTTCGTGGCACTTACGGTCTTACGCGTTTCGTTCAACATAGTGTAATGTTCAAGGTGTACAGACGACATTACACCTAAATCAACTGAAGTGAATGTTCGGCATGACTAATCTATCGTTACATATATAATCTTCTCTCTATTTAGGATGTATAACTCCATACCCCCTCTCTCTTGCACAACTGACATTTTATTACGTCATGTTATGGCCCCTGGTCCTTATCAGACGGCGAACTACCTATTGCTCGCCTTCCTGCGGCGGCAGAGACATGAGAATACCCTCTCATCATCGTAATAAGAATCTCATACCAACCTTAGCATGCAAATTATTGACTCCATCGGGTATATTCATCTCTGTGGCAGCAGTGCTAAAGACCACTTCTCCAGATTCAGGGTCAGTGAGCTCCAGCGCGTTCACTCCTCGAACGAAGACTCCGGATGTGTTCACTGTCAGTTTGTTCTCATGACGACTTGGTCTGGAAAATTGAGATTATTGGGTAGGAAGTTTAGGAAAACGGTAATTTGTTACTCGTACAAGACAAACAACAGAATAAAATAAAAATGTTATATAATCACATAAACTAACATAAGAAACAATAAAAGATCAGCCAAGTGCGAGTCGGACTCGCGCACAGAGGGTTCCGTACAAACTTACTTATGAAAATAGTTCAATTCCCGAATTGAGTTACGAAAATTTTTTGAATCGTAAAAAAAAAAATTTTGTGTCGTATCAATACAGTTAGTAGCTGTATACAGTTTACAGTTTTTTTTTCCTATATTTGTGCTATGAGATTTTGCTTCATGCTTAGAATTGTAGGTCAACAGAAACCCTATGAATTTTAATTCCCTTGAGAGTGTCGAAATACACGTTTTTTGCAACATAGACAGCCGTATCTTTTTTTTTTCGTTAACATAGTTAGATTTTTCACAGCTTCAAGGGATTTCAGACCTGAGTATATGGTTTTAATTTGAACTCGATACCTCCACGCGTTTCCGAGATAAAGGGTCTTGACAGACTGACAGACAGATAACAAAGTGATCCTATAAAGGTTCGGATTCCTACTTTTGAGGTACAGTTGCCATAACGGACCTTGAGCGGTTGCGCAGAAGTCCAATATTCGGTCTCTTTAGTGGTGCGAAGTGAGATGCGGGGAGGGTCAGTGATTGGCTCGCCGCGCCACTCGACGTCACTCCTCATTCGTTCCCTGCGTTGCTGCATGTATCTAACAACGACGACGATTGGCTCGCCAATGTATGGAATGCGCAAAGCGATCCCCACTCTGACGCCGAGCGCTCAACATCCGTTGTGCCTACTGTACGGAACCCAATATTTCAGTTCCAATCAGATAAGTATGATATTGACAATGTCATGTAACTTGCACATTGTTAGATATTAGCTTTTTCCCGCGGCTTCGCCCGCGTACATTAAAATATAGCCTATGTCACTCAGGAATAAATTAAAATTCATTTATTTCAGGTACCATTATGACCCATATATTGGCAATTTTAAAATTACTAATTAATGGTAATCTGTGAACAGCACTGTGGGTTACATTATTATTTAAGTTTTTTCTTGTAATTATGTTTTTTAATATCACATATTGTAGTTGTTTGCTGTTCCTATGAATAAAATAAAATAAAAATATACAGCAGCATATATCTGTGAAGCATTCTATCTGTAAAAAAATGTTAGCAATCTTTACAATAAAATAAATCTAGTACACTATTTATTACACTAATATAATAAAGAGGTAGTTGTTTTTTTGTTTGTAGGAGGTAATCTCTGGAAGTACTGGTCCGACTGCTAAAATTTTTTTACCGATAGAAAGCTGCTTTATTCCTGAGTGACATAGGCTATATTAAAATAATATTAGTGCAGAGTTAGATTCTTACTTAGTCTGTAAATTAAACAAAACAGATCCATTTTCGCTGGAGATGCTCATGGGAGTATCTCGGAAGCTCTCAATCAGCCCATCCTTCTTGTACAAGTGCTCAAAGTCTGTGTCTCCAAAGAACTTGATTGCATTGTGGTCGGGCAGAAATTCCATGCTTTCCATTCCTGAAAAGATAGATAGAAAGATTTACTCTTTATCATCATCATCATTATCGTTTCAGCTGAAAGACATTCACTGTTGGACATAGGCCTCCCCCGTTGTGTCGCCACAACAACCAGTCCTGTGCGTCTCACATCCATCGGATTCCAGCGGCCCTGACCAGGTCATCGGTCCCATCGGTGGGTGACCTTCCTCTATTTTACACCAAAAATAAAAATTACTATAGGAACTTAAAATATTTTTTACTCACAGCGATATTTTTAAAGAAATTTCTATAAAAATATTTTTTTCAATAGAACATGGTTCGACCTGGCAAAAAACACAAATCTATACTAATACTAGCTTTTGCCCGCGGCTTCGCCCGCGTACATAAAAGACCTTCCCTCTTTCTCCCCCTTTTCTCACTTTTTTTATAAAAAAAATAGCCTATGTCCGTCTCCAGGGTCCCAACTATCTCTGTACCAAAATTCATCAAAATCGGTTTTGCCGTTTAGGCGTGAAGACGTAACAAACAAACAAACAAACAAACTCACTTTCGCTTTTATAATATTAGTAAGGATTATACAGCTGAAGAATTTGTTTGTTTGACCATGCTAATCTCAGGAACTATGATACATTTTGAATTGTAACATTTTTGTAGTATTATGGGCTATCCCATATGACATCACGCTATAACCAATAGGTGAGAAACAGACAGCAATAGAGAGATGTCTTATTGCCATAAACTCAAAAATTACTAAACAGATTTTTATGCAGTTTGCATCAATATACAGAGTTATTCCTGAGGAAGGTTCAGGTGTATAAAACATGCATATCAGAGTACTGTCGCGCTAATCAAAAGTGCAGTAAGGAGGTTTTTAGTCATTCTGAGTAAATACCTTTCCCAAGCTTCAGGACAAACATCATGAAAGCTGAAAGCACCAAATTCGCAAAGCCGAAGACGACAACCATGAAAACGAAGGACCAGAATGCGAAACACCTCGTCCCCGTATACTGACATTGAATATCACACTTCTTATTAACGTCATTGCCATTTTTATCACAATAATTCTTGGTTCCCGAATTTTTCAAAGAATTCGGCGGTCTTTTGATAACTATGAGAGCTTTTTCCGCGCGATTTCTCTCTAAAGTGCCCTCTGACATATCTGAAAGCGGAGACACAGATCTGCGTACAGGAGGAACCTCGAATACCATTACAAACTACTGTTTTAAGATATATCAGATCATTAAAATTATAAATAGCACAGCAAGCTGGAGTAAATATTTTCAGGAACGTCAATCAATCAAAATATTGAGCGAATTCCTTGTAATCTGATTGGGTAATCGACAACCAATCAGAAGCTCGTGTCTTCGGATTCGCTCAATAATTTCAGAAGATTCATGTTTGATAACAAGGCTTTTTAGTTAAAGGTTTGATATTGCGGCTGATTCTTCTGAGCCTCGGAATTATTAGGCCTTCCATTGATCAAGGCTGTCATTTGAAGACTTTTTGAATAATCGAAAACTAGGCAATCTGAAACCAGTCGTCTTACAACGAAGTACCATTTCAACTGGTTTCCCAATTACTCGACGTTGGAATTCACTTACTGGAATTCAAATTCAATTGTATGGGACTAGAGTAGGCCGTACTCTTTACCAAACATGGTCGAAAAAATGGCAGGCAGAATTATTCTTATATGCTGAAAAAACAACTCATCTGAAACTGCTGGGAACTGCACAGGAGCAACGAAACGTAGTCTTGACATTTCGTCATTGCTGACAACATGACAGCGCGAAATTTTTTTGACAAATCGCTTTGTAATCATGGCGTCTGAACGTTACAGTTTCTCTCTCACCACTTTTAGGTAAAAATACTCTTTATTTACGTGTTATTGTGTACTAAAAATCTTAAAACCATTACGACTAATCATGTAACTGATAATTTAACCATTCACATAAGTTGGTTTATCGTTAATTTGGTGACTTTTGGTGTTTGTAACTTCCGAGTGGATGTTTGGTGTAATTACAATGAAAATTCTTGTTTTTTTCGCAGCCCTTCAGGGAAATTAGTTCAAATTGAATATGCGTTAGCTGCCGTAGCCGCCGGCGGTACCTCCGTCGGTATCAAAGGTAAGTTCTGTTTATTTTAGAGGTTATTTTAGCGTCGGCTGATTTATGCAACTCACCGTTGTACTTATGAAGAATTTGTCGAAACTTATTATTACTTTCGTTGCCAAGGATCCAGCATATGTATCCTACCATAATTAAAAAGGCAACGCATTCAATACAAGTCGACAACGGGTCATAGTCATAACAGGGACTGGGAGGCGTTTTGTGGGTACACGAACGAATTATTGTATATTTTTGCTATGCTTGGTGTTTATTTAAATAAAATTAGATTTGGGTGAAGCTTGAAATATATTCCAAGTTCTTCATGCATGACTTGACTAGTATAAAAGTGAGACCAAGGGGGGAAACAGTAAGTTGAGTGTTTAAGCATAATGAATTAACCTTTCAATCGTGAGAATTACAGACACAATAGAAAGACAATAGGTGCGCAAACGCCGGCGTTCTCTTGGAGTTTAATGAATTAAACCCCAAGTGAACACCGGTGTTCGCACCGTCAGCGTCATTGTCTTTCTATTGTGTCTCTAATTGACGGTATTCTTTTTTTTTTTAATCTAGTATTTAGAGGCTTCAGTGCACTCTGGGTGACTATGCCAGCCTCATGGGATCAATCCTATTGTAGCATAATGGGCATCCTGCAAGCTGCAATAGCAGACTGCAAGTCACCCATTACTCTATCCCCTACTCACATCTTAATTCAGTAAACCCCAATCGAACACCTATTGTCTTTCTATTGTGTCTGTAATTTCCACGATTGAAAGGTTAAATATAGTTCCTCACTTTATACTTATGTTCTCTGCCCCTTTCTATCATTTCTCTCTCTCATACATTGTGGTAGGAACTTGTAAATACTCTGTGCTTCTTCAGACATTGGCCTGCTCAGAATCATATTGATTCCACCATTGTGGAGATCAATATTTGGTAACAGGCTCCTCCTCAGTTTGCAATACTGGTCACATTCCACCATCACATGAATTAACAGTATTCGAAAGCTTAAAAACATTTAAAAAAAAAATGGTTTAGGTGAAACTCGAAACAAAATGTGCATTATGCAAGAATCGATAAAGTGAGAAATGAGCACAGAAAAGGTTTCATCATCAGCCAGCATGTGCCTCTTCTTTTTCTTCCTACCCTTGTCTCGTTTTATTTGGGGTCGGTGCAACACGTTTTTTTCTGCCATTCTGTCCTGTCACTCGTCCCACTATCACTAACTCCCTTTTCTTTCATATCACTTCTCACACAATCCATCCATCTTTTCTTTGGCCTCCCTCTCCCTCTCCATCCATCCACATGTAAATAACTTTTTTAGCAACATGCTTTTCATCTCTCCTCTTTACATGGCCATACCAAGACAAACGATTTCCAAACGAGCCTATCAACAAAAAAAAAAAGCACAGTTGATTACCCTATGTATAACCTAGTTACTGAGTATAGTGAAACCTATTTGTAGCGTAAGACCTAAGTCTTTTATCAAAGAATTTTATTAACTCATAACTCTTTATTTCCAGCGTCCAACGGCGTAGTGATAGCTACAGAGAACAAGCACAAGAGCATTCTGTACGATGAGCACAGCGTCAATAAGGTGGAGATGATCACGGGCCATATCGGTAAGTTGCTGGTTACTTATGAGCTAGGTACAGGCATTTACACACTGAATGCCAACAAACATTTACGAGGACATTCCCTCAAGTTATGGGGAACTGCATCCAAAAAAAAAGCCTTTGAAACAATTTCTACCAAACCAAGTTCTAACAGCATGGAACAGGCTCCCGGAAAGTGTTGTGAAAGCCCCCACATTGAACTGCTTTAAAAATCGGTTGGACAGACTAAACATCTCCAAACTATATGAAACACACGCATCAGCTAATAGCTGCTAGTGTGTCTTACTAAATAATAATAATAATAATTTGTGGAGCTCCGTAACTGTTACTATAGGATACCTAGTTAGGTATCCACTATGTTCGTGAACTAACTATAGTCCGCATATCTCCAACGAATTTAATGGAAATGGTCCATGCAACTCTGTTATTATTATTTTATTATAGGCAAAATACCACGTTTATTGCGTATGTGTGAATTGCCTGCTTTTAATCTATACACATCACATCTTCCAGGCATGGTCTACTCCGGCATGGGCCCCGACTACCGTCTGCTCGTCACCCAGGCTCGTAAGATGGCACAGCAGTACTTCCTCATGTACCACGAGCCCATTCCTACAGCTCAGTTGGTTCAGCGAGTTGCCACGGTTATGCAGGAGTACACGCAGTCTGGGTAATTTATTTATCTTTTCTTTATTGATTGGAAAATCATTCCTAAGCAACTGGGCTATTGCCGTCTTCAAAACATCGTTATCATTTCAGCTAATTGCCAAGCCAATAAATATATCTAGACTCGTTTTTGTATTGTATATGTTTCATCATTTCACTGTTAGGCATATAAGTCTATGTCTAACAGTGAGACCTGGCGACACTTGGGGGAGGTCCCCCAGATGTTGCCATAACGACGATTATGTAATGTACGTCACGCCTCCATCGAATGATGTTGCCTATTCACTTTAGCCTTGAAAACTCCAAATTATAATCAGATGGGAATACCGCAGCAGGCAAATTGTTCCAGTCCTTCGACGTACACGGTATAAATGACGAGGCAAAACGCTTAGTCCGGACCGTAGAGGTTACAACGACGTATGGGTGGATACTCGCCGTATGTAGGGTTAAAAGAAATGCGATGGCGGAATCAAGTTCTGCAATTCTATCGAAAATCTATTTATTTTTATTTTTTCTTTATTACCAAATGGTGAATATCCTTCCACAGTGGAGTCCGTCCCTTCGGCGTGTCGCTGCTGATCTGCGGCTGGGACAACGATCGGCCCTACCTGTTCCAGTGCGACCCCTCCGGCGCCTACTTCGCATGGAAGGCCACCGCTATGGGCAAGAATTATAACAACGGAAAGACTTTCTTGGAAAAGAGGTATGTTACTTTATTTCATACTAGCTTTTGCCCGCGGCTTCGCCCGCGTGGCATTAGGTACGTAAGGAATCGGGATAAAAGGTAGCCTATGTTCTTTTCCATGTCAAAGGCTATATGTATGCCAAATTTCATCTAAATCCGTTCAGCCGTTTTTGCGTGATTAAGTAACAAACATCCAAACATCCACACTTTCACATCTATACATATAATAAAATCGTAGGAAAGTCAAAACTGTACATTGAATATTTTTTAAAAAGAATACTTGGGGTGTGATCTACAATCGATATCGAAGCCAAAAATATAGTTTTTAGAATTTTTGTCTGTTTGTCTGTTTATCTGTTTGTCTGTTTGTCTGTATGTATGTCCGGGCTAAACTCAAAAAGTACTGCATGGATTTACTTCAAATTTTACATGAATATTACTAAGAGGTCTGGTCAACATATAGGCTACATATTATCACGCTATCACCTACGGGGGAGGAGCTGTGAATCTTTATTTTTCTTAAGCATTCAGTGACAGCGTGTAATCTAACGATGCATATTTAAATGTTGTTTTTGAGTAAGCCATGCTATTATCTAGCTTTACACAAAAAACTACGCCATTTAAGTAACTTGGTCAGAGAAACATAGTTTAATGAATGTTAGTAGTATAAAGACAATTTTGAAACAGCGCCATCTATGAGATTTCATAAAAATCAAATCAAGTTACATGTTAACACTTTTTGGAAATTAATAATTTAAATTTGATCATGTAGTTAGTTATTCTTAAAATTCATAGATGGTGATGTGATGTGATGTGCATTTTCTTCATAAAAGTTGTATCATAATTATAGTTTGTTTTGACAAATTCAAGTTCCAACAAAACCCTGAAAAACTTGAGTAGAGTTGAGGAAGACAATTAAAAAAAAATGCGGTGTTAAGTATTACATGGTAACATTTTTCCAGCTCTGTGAAGTCAATCAGTTTGCGAGATCCCTTACGTATGACGAGGTGCCTTCATATTACACGTACGACAAGCAAAGGGGTGTATTTAACCGACATCGACGAGGAGGTACTGTGGAAGGTTTTCCGGGAATTTTCAAGGACGCCGCATTGGGTAGGGTTTATACCGTGAATCCGAATAATGGCGAATGCTATTTTCTGCGGTTGTTACTTCACACTGTCCGAGGCCCAATGTCTTTCGCCTTTCTGAGGACATTTGATGGCGTGGAGTATCCCACTTACCACGCAGCCTACGTAGCACGTCACCTTCTCGACGGTGACCAAAATTGGGATCCTCGCGGAGGCGAGCGTCAGTGACAGTCCCAGCCGCATGCATCATCTGTTTGCCGTCATCTTGGTGTTATGTGGAGTCGCGAACCCGGTAGCTTTGTTGGAGAAGTATCGCCATCATCTGTCTGAAGATTTTCTACGAGCTTTGAGGCGTGCTACTGGAGACGAAGTCGAAGTAACTGATGAACGCGTGCTGAACACCTGTCTCAGTTCACTTCAAGATGTGGTCATTTCTATGGGCGGCAATCCGCTGATCGAATATGGGTTACCAGCTCCCCAATCATCACCGCATCAAGGCCGTGGAAATCGGGAGTATAACGCTGAGACAAATTACGAGACGGCGAAATGACCACCATACGAAATGACCATGTCACCGTGTTCTCTTAAGAGCAAAAACAAATGACACCGTCCTTGAAAGCGTTGGGCAAAACCAGGGTAAAATGTTTTTCTTGGATGCTCCTGGTAGAACAGGAAAAACATTTGTTACCACTGGCATACTTGCAGAGGTCAGGAGGCAAGGCAAAATTGCTATTGCTATAGCGTCGTCGGGAATCGCTGCCATACTGCTTCCGGGTGGCAAAACAGCACATGCCATGTTTCAAAATTCCCATCGATTTAGAGAGCGCCGAAACGCCTGTTTGTGGTGTGTCACGTAACAGCGATAAGCGACACGTGCTCAAGGATTGCTCTCTGATCGTATGGGATGAGTGTACGATGGCCAATAGGAAGGCAGTTGAGGCCGTGAACAGAACCCTGCAGGACATCCGCAGGAACGAACATTTGATGGGTGATGTCACAGTTCTGTTCAGTGGCGATTTCCGGCAAACACTTCCCGTGGTGACGCGGGGATCGAGGGCTGACGGGGTGAATGCTTCGTTGAAACGATCTTCGTTGTGGACACGATTTCGTACGCTGCGCTTGACCATTAATATGAGAGCTCGGCTCGATGTCCTTCTAAGTCTTGGCGAAGGCACTCTGACAGGTGGTGCTTCCAGAGTCTCTCGGTAGAGTGGTATCCAGCTTAGAAGGACTCATTTGCTGTGTGTACGGGGACATCAGTCGTATACCGCACCAGCTTCTTGGGTGTGTGAGCGATAACGCCGACGCCCAAAAATGATCAGGCTGCAGCAAATAACGAATGCATTCTCTTGGAAATTGAGGGAAATGAAGTGGTCTACACCTCGATAAACACTGTTGTCGAGTAAGATGACGCCACACATTATCCCGTGGAATTTCTGAACTCCCAGTCAGCAAGTGGACTTCCAGCGCATACCATCAAGCTGAAGGTCGGTGTTCCGATTATGCTTCTTCGGAACCTATCTCCTCCGAAGTTGTGTAACGGGACCCGCCTTAAAGTCATCTCGCTCCACAGACACACCATTGAAGCGGAAATTCTTACGGGTTGTGGCGTCGGCGAGGCAGTATTTATACCACGCATTCCCCCTCATACCTCACAAATTCCCGTTCCAGTTCAAGCGCGTACAGTTCCCCGTGACTGTTTGCTTCGCGATGACCATCAATAAGTCACAGGGGCAGACACTGAGGGCAGCGGGTGTCGACCTCAGGACGAGTTGCTTCTCATACGGGCAACTGTACGTCGCTTGCTGCCGCGTTACCAATACTGACTCTTTTTACATTTTGGCTCCTGGCAGCATAACTACCAACGTAGTTTATAGGGAAGTGTTGTAAGGTATGATACCTTTGTACGTATTTTTACTCTTTTGTGTCCTGAAATGTATTCCTGCATTATTTTCTCTATTTCCTTCAGTCTCATCTTATGACTGAACTCAGCAGGATTCCCATATAACTCTTTTCACTTGCTTCGTTTGCAAAAAAAAAACTTATATTTTAATGCTATTTTAAAAGTTGTTTACTTATTATACTATAGCGACACTGGCATCTTAGGTATTTTTGGTGCTGTAGAGCCTTCACGCAGACGATGTCGCAGGCAGCAGCTAGTTTATAATATTAGTTAGGATTTGAGTACCTCTTTCGTCTCGTAGTGGCAAGCTCGCTCAAAACTAAGGTTCAACTATAATATAAAGTGTAAACCGCTGCCACCACGGATATTGAACGCTGGCTTCAAGTTGCGCAGAAGTCAAAAATCGGGTCTCTTTAGGTGGTGCGAAGTGAAACGCGGGGGCGGGGAGTGTCAGTGATTGGCTCGCTGCGCATCGCGTCATAGACGACACTCGGGATTCGTTCATTGCGCTTGCAGCATGTATCTAAAAACGACGACGATTGGCTCGCCAATGTATGGAATGCGCAAAGCGATCCCCACTCTAACGCCGAGCGTTCAGCTGTACATAAACTAAGGCCTTTTCCCATGGAGTAGGCAGATATTTAGATTGCCAACTGCTGCGACCCTTACATATTCCTTCTGTTTCGTATTTTACATGGTAATTGGCGCTTAACGTGTCCAGTATTTCTACGTAGAAAATTTCATAACTGTATCATGAAAAATCACAGTTACAAGCTTGTTATGTCAGCAAAAACATAAAGTCACCGGGCCATCCAAGCGACTGAGGGGTTGTTTTGTTTTTTTTTTTCTTATTTATAATAGATAGGCTCGCGTTTGACCACAATCTCACCTGATGGTAAGCAATGATGTGGCCGACGATGGAGCACACTTGCCTAGAAGCAATCTATTCACTCTTGACTTAAAGACCCCTAGGTTATAGCTATCAGGAAACACAGACTCCGGCAGTGAATTCCATTCCTTAGCTGTACGCATAATGAATGTACTCCCAAAACGCTTTGTACGTATGCATTGCGCCACCGGTACATGGTGGACATCCCACCTGGACGTCCACCATGTACCGGTGGCGCAACGCCGTACGTCTTGTGGTCCGATGATGGAACGGACTTGGCGGAATTAAATTGTGTAATTCTAGTGCACACTCCCCGAAGTGTAAACGATAGAAAACAGACAGGCTAGCAACACGGCGTCGATGCTCGAGACTTTGGAATCTTGACTTCACAAGAGCGTCATTGCCTATGATCTTGGCACGCTTTTCAATAGACTCTAGTGCATCCAGCTGGTATTTGGCTGACCCATCCCAAAGATGAGAGCAGTACTCCATTTGTACAGTAAGGCCGCAAAAGTCCATAGGAACGCTAATGATTACATTGCTACGAACCGAGCGAGCGCGATATTTCCGTGCGTATGTGTGCGCATGTATGAGTATCCACATTCCACAGATAACACACACTAAGGAACTGTCGTCGCACTGAGCTATATGGTAGCATTGATAAAATTCGTGCAAATTCGTCATGTGCTGGTAGCCGTGTGAACTAAGTGTTGGATTCGCAAATCACGTAACCCGAGTTCAAATCATGGTCGGTCCGTTGCAGTTATTTCTTACTTTGAAAATTCCCAATCTATATTGATTTAATTGTTTTTTTATATTTCTATGAAAAATACTATTGCATTTTTTGCACTAAATAGTTGCAAATTACGAATGTGATCTATTAACCACAAGAAGAATCACATTCGTAATTTGCAATTATTTAGTTGTTACATCTTTTCGATGTTATAAGGTGGAAATAAAAAGACGTGTTTAATAAAAATGTTTATTCTTTATATTTACAAATTAAACATTTATGAGAATTGTGACGTCGAATTGTTACCTAGACAAAAAGTTATCTTGTAACCGTTATCTATGTTACGCCTAAGATTGTTTGTTGGAAATATACCCACTTAGACCATTCATAATATGAATAACGTAACAATGAACGGATATTCAAATTTTAATAAAATAAAATATAGGTAATTGTTTATATCCAGTTATTTATTGAAAAGTGATATATGATTTGGACTTTGTAAACATTTTATTTTTGTGTAACGTCACAATGAATGTATTGAGGTCATAGCTTAATTGTTCATTTTCTTGACGAAAAGAAGATTGAAACCAAACCTCAATTTCTGTTAAAAGAACTTTAGTTCTCACAAGATAATCGTCAATTAGATGAGAAAAATAAATTGAACTATAGTATTATGTTAAAACAGTGCGGGTAGAAGAATAAAAAACGAAATAGACTCATGATTATTGTCAACAAAATTGATAGCGAGTTCACTGCATTCTTAAGATGAGGCGATGGCACAAGTTAAAAGATATAGCTGTTTTAAACGAAAGTAAACACAATATAATACAGTGTTTGTTAACGAATAATCACAGATATGTTAAAATAAAATGGTAGGCCATTTAGTTTAGTTAACATTAAATATTTAGTGCGAAACGTAATCGTTCTTGTTTGTGCCTCTCTGTCAAGTACGGCTTTTTAGCAGGTTTTCTGTGATGCACGCCTTCAGCGTGAAGTGCACGGCGAACAGTATCCATCGAGGTGTCATATAATTCCGCAAAATGTCTCGTTGGTGCGAAACCATTCGTTTCGTATACGTCCACCATATGTCGTCGCTGCGCCTCGCTAATAAGCTTTGATCTCCCACTTCTCTTTCGACTAGCAAGGCTACCTTCTTCCTCATATCTTTTTAGCCAAAGATTTACAGTATTTTTCTAAAATAAAAAAAAATATATATATTAGGCAGCTATACCTACTTCACTTCATTTTCATTATATAAAATGTTAATAATCATAATTATTGAATATAATTTTAAAATAAAACTGCATTTATTAATCCAATAACCAATCCAATAAACCCAACGATTTACGTATTTCTCTTTTAAACCTCATAAAGATACGATGAATGGATTCATAAATGGCATACTTTTTAATTAGAAGATTAATTTGTAATAAAGTTACAATTCATTAATAGCTATTATACTCACATTCAGTCCGGTTTCTTCAGATATTTGTGTTTTATTAAGACCACTTTTATGCAGCCCAATGATAGTCGCCCTCACTTCAATACTAATATTAGCCTGCATTTTGCGAATATTACAATACTGTCAACCTCACGTCACTAACCAACAACTACAACCAAACGACAGTTCATTTCGGTTAAGTTAAAACTCGTGTCTACCTCGCAGAAATCTAATTCTTTATTTAGTTTTTTTTTGTGATCTACCTTTCTAACTCTAAGAAATGTGTGAACAAGTTAAAGAATAATTTAATATATGTAATGCAAATACATAACTTCCAATCGGGTAAGAACTTACAAAAAGTCAATAATTGCGTGGGATTTGAACTTGCGGCACGCTGATTTGCGCTTCAATCTGTGTGCCTATACCACTGGGCCATCTTGACTTATGATAAGTTGATGAAATTGTGAATTTCAATCATTTGTTGGCGAAACTTGAAAATAAAAGGTCGTAAGTCAAACTAAACGTCAAACGAATATGTTTTAAGAATTCTTATGGACTTTTGCAAGTGATAGTACTTGCACCCAGCTGCTTGCTGACGCCTAATTATGCTATAAGCTGCCATGACCTGTATTGTACTTGTGACCTTTTTCAAATATTTTTGGGAATAATTAATATATGGTATAAAAATGATAGGAATCGATTCATTTACTGATTCTGAATAAACTATATTCAGATTTCGCATTAACTAAAAAAAATGTATAAAGAAAAAGCCACTAATTTTACTTTTTACCAACTCCCAGATACACAGAAGAGTTGGAACTCGACGACGCGGTCCACACAGCGATTCTCACCCTCAAAGAAGGCTTCGAGGGTCAGATGACGGCAGACAACATAGAGGTGGGCATCTGCGACGCCAGCGGGTTCCGTAGACTGGAGCCTGCGCACGTGAAGGACTATTTGGCGAACATCCCCTAAGAGTGTATCACTAACATTATTAAAATATTTTAATATGTATGTAACTACTGAAATATAAAAGTGTTTTTTTATAACAAAATTGGTTTTATTTAACGACTAGCGGCCCGTCCCGGCTTCGCACGGGCAATAAATATAGCCGATGTTACTCAGGGTGAATGTAGCTTTCCAATGGTGAAAGATTTTTTGAAATCGGCACAGTAGTTTTTGAGTTTATTCATTACAAACATACACACAAAAATAAAAACTTTCCCTGTTTATAATATTAGCCTAGATGACATTGGATCAAAACGGTGAAGGAAAACATCGTGAGGAAACCGGCATGTCCTAGAACCAAATATTCGAAGACATGCGACAGTCACGAACCCGCAACTGACCCGCGTGGTGGATTACGGCCCATTCCCTCTCCTAGAGAGAAGGCCAGAGTCTCAGCAGTGGGAACATTAAAAAAGGCTGATAATGATGATGATGGTTTTATTAACATTTCTTTTGTGATGTTATCCTTCCTCAATATTTAGCTATTTATCTAAATTGCAGAGAATTCCACTTCTTAGTGCACAGCCAAGAAGTGGAATAAGGGCTAGCTGTTCCAAATGATGCATTTAAAACATTACTGATGTTCCAATCTTTCGGAACAGTGAGTCGTTTCAGTAAAGAGTTACACAAGCCTAGTTGAGAGTCCGGGCTAGAGGCGCTTCCCGTAACAGATTGGTTCGAGCGCGCGGCTCTGCCAGCAGCCGTGGCTGTCGTCGTCGACACACGTACTGGTCTGGAACACATAAACCTACTTGCCCTGATACGTCTGCATTGTTAACCTTTCCTCTTAGGGGTATATTTCAACGAGACACCATGACGGTGCGACCAGTCGCCGCTACCAACAAAATGTATACAGTTCTATAGCGAGTTACTCACCTGGTGTCCGTTTGGTTGCGCAACCAATTTGGTGGCGCGACCAGCTCGGACGTGTGGCGACTCTGGTGTCTGCATAATCTGTAATGTAGTGTTTGTTTTTACAATTGACGTATATAAATACAAAAAAAAAAACTCGAGTAAGTATCAAGACGTTTTTCTTCTACTATGTCAGTAATTTTTTAATTTGACCTCGTTTTCTCAGGTCACACTTTCGTAACTTCAAAAAATATAATAAAACGTATAATAATAATGACCCTATGTGGTGTACTAAATATGGTATAATAACATAGTGTTAACTATTAATACTATGTTATTTATTAGTCGTATGTTTGTATATTTTATTTTCTAGTCGTGTGAATGTTACTTATTACTCGTTTAATCTGACTGAAAACAAAATTGACATGTAAAAGAGTTTTTATATAAAACCTATTTGCAAAATAAAGATCATTTATCATTTATTTATCAATATAAATTAATAATAAAGCGCCTGCACGAAATGTAACTGCAACTTTTTACTTGAAGTAATTTTGCTCGTCAATTCATTCAGGCGCTAAAAAGTAAAAAAAAATAAAAAAATAATATTGCAAAAAATCTACTAATATCTCCGTCACCTACTGTAGATTTTTGGACGAAATAAATCAGGTACTAAATACTAGTTTGATCAGACTGATGAAATTCATTACATTTTTGGAATACAAGCATTATTATTAATTATATATAAATATATATAATATAAAATATAATTTTATATAATATAAAATATATATAATATAAATTTAATAACATTAGCTTATTATTATAACGCGATATTACGTGAGCCATGGTTTTCGTGAAATTCCGTTTATACAGTGTGTGCCGCAAAAATTACAGGACAGTTACAAAATGTATTAAATATACGTGGGAGAATTATATTGGTCCTGCCATTATGACATTTATGAAAACTCCACCCTATAATAAAAACTTTTACTGAAGACTGAACCATAAAACATTCAAGTCTTCTTCAAAAATTATTGGAATCGATATAATCCTTAGACATAGTCAGCTATTCCGCGACGTATTAAAGTGTTCCGCTGTAACGAAACCATAGCGCGATCTAATTCGATCCCAACGCCATCTATTGAAGCATGAAACAACTTTATTCATTTCAACAGCAGCTGGCTAGCGTCATGTGTTACGTCTGTAGAACTTTAGTAATTTTTAACCTCACTTGTCTGAAAAAGTAAGTTAGGTTTTTATAATAATTTCCTTTTTATTCTCGTCCTTTTTATCAAGTAAGCACGACGTCTAAGGGTACCAAAACATTTTTTCAAGTTTTGATCGTATTTATTGTCTCAATCATCAATAATGTTAAGATAGAAGAACTACACTGCGCAAACGTGTACCACGTGTGCCGATCTGGGCACGTCAGTCTCCATACATTTTATATGGAAACTAGACTTGTAAAACTACTCTAGATCCACGCCACGCGACATCGTTATTCGTACAAATCAGGCGTGGCCGCGTGGTCCACGTCTGCGTCGGTCTAATGTAGCTTTAATGTAACTCTGTCTGTTACTCTTTTAATGAAATTTGGTAAGTCGCGGAAAAATAGTGATTAAAAAAAAATAGTACATTATGATACAGGTCGCGCGGTGAATCAAGATCGCTCGGTGAAAGTAGTAGGGGCAATCGGCGCATGTGTACAATTGCGCACAGAATTTCTTAGTATGTTAGGATTTTATTTTTAATTTCGTATGTTTGAACCTTAGTAACATAACTTATAATAACACTAGTTTTTGATTGTAATTTATCTTGTAAGTAGGTAAATTCAAGAAATTATTTTTTTTAAAATAAAACAAAATTAAAAAAAATAATTTCGTTAGTTTCTTTCTTTAACGTAATAATTCACGTCGTAAACCATTTTTCTGGCTAGCCGTTTTAAAACTTTATTTTTAACCATTTTTTTTTAAGATTACGTATTACTATTACGATAACACAAACTGTACGCAACAGTACCCAAGTACAACAGTATCCAATGAGAGGCGAGAACGCAACGCGGGAATTGAAGAGCGACTCTATCTACCAATGACGTGTCACCGACGGCGCACACCCGCCCGTACGTCGCCAAATAGACCGTAGAATTGAATACTGCGCATGCCCCTTCCACTTTTGCCGAGCGATCTTGATTCATCGCGCGACCTGTACAAGTGTATAATGTTAGTGATTACCGCTGTGGCGATATTTATTTTTATATTTTTTTTATCTTAAGAGAGCCGAGGACGGTAATCGCCAATATTCACGTGTATCATACGACGTTTTTGACACACTTGAGAAGAAATTTTTTACAAATTAATTAATTATTGCTTTATCAGCAAAAGTGTTTTTTTCTGTAGTATGGGGGCAAAAAGTTGTTCTTTCTTCTTATGCGCGCGCATTCAAGATGGCGGCCATAGACTAGCTACTCCAGCGAGGCTGTTTGAATAAAAATAAGAATGAGGTTGCATAGGTTTCTAAACAGAAAAAATATTTTTATTTTATGAAAGGTTTTATTTATTAAACATGTAAAAGTTAAAATAGTTTATTTAAACTCAAATTAGCATAAAATAAGCAAGTATGACACTAATTTGTACTATTGAACGCAATACCTAATGTATTTTTTTTCGAATTCAATGTTTGATTTGAGAACAGAGGTTTAAAGAAAAAGGTTATCACTACATTATCACACTTGTGCATAATGGTAATCAAAAAGTCACAGTTTGGTAACAAGCTACATTATATACCTAATTGTAGTGCAGTTATATTCACTTTCTGAGCAAGTGTGTCGAAAATTATAATTTTTCTGTGTTCCGTGTGGTAAGTGGTGTAGCGCGTCGGACGCTGTAGATAAACACACACTTATCCAAGATGGGGATTTTGCGGGATACTCGAGTCCGTTAGAAAATCATACGGGGAGAAACTTTTTACTTTGTAATGCACATATAACATACTTGCATAACAATCTGACAATTTGAGCTTGGCATAAGCAAATGGGCGAGTCATAAAGTTAGATAGTAAGGTTCCTGATAATATTTTGTTGTAACGAGTAATGGTTTTACCACTGTTTGCTAAGATAATTTTCTTAGGAACGTTGAAAATTTTACACTTATCGATGTTTTTTTTTGTGGAGCAGTGGTGGCCGAGTGGTAATGCCCCTGACTTACGAGTTGTAGGTCGCGGGTTCGGACCCAGCCAGGTGCATTACTTTGCGTATTTTATTTCATCACCACTGCTCTCAAAACTGTGAAGGAAAACATCGTGAGGAAACCGGCATGTCCTAAAACAAAAAATTCGAAGACATGTGACATTCATCAACCCGCACTGGGCCCGCGTGGCGGATTACGGCCCATTCCCTCTCTTAGAGAGGAGGCCTGAGTCCCAGCAGTGGGAACGTTAAAAAGGCTGATGATGATGATGGTTTTAGCTACATCGCCTCATGAAAACCGTCAGATTATAGGTTTTTCGTAATCCTGATAGGAACACCTTAAAAAAATAAAACAATCGCGCCCGAGTATTTCGCGGGTGGGTACAATTTTTTCTACATTTTTGAAAATTCCTTCACGTTCTTCCCCCAGTAAAATGGAAACCTGTCAAGACTTTTTTTCGTTAAATAAAACCTAATCTTCACAATGCCCCTCCCCATGGCGCTTTAGTAACTGCAAAAGCATCCGTCCCTCTCCTACTATTACAATTCTTTATTCTGCAGTCCTTCCAGATTGGAATGATTCGACGTATTCGTTTCTTTCATAGGATTTCTTTTTATAAAAAATTCTAAGATTCTTGTCTTTCGATTCATTCGATGCGTTCCGTTCGGATATGTGTGCGTTCTCTTTTAGGCTGAACTAACAGTCAGTTGTTTCTGTGTAATATAATTTTAAACTTTATCTTCATTACTCCTCGAGCCATGGGAGTCGTCGGAGTGCTCGTGGAGCCGCGGGCGACCTCGCGACTTTTCAATTTTCAAATTATATGACATTGGAACTGCTGGCACTTTTGTAACCACTCCTGAAACAGGGGGTTTACCGCTGTGATTATGACATGCCTAATGTCATATTAGTCTATCATTTTATTTACGAAAATAAAACACCAATCCAGTTACTTTCAGGAAAAACCTTAAACGAGATAACGATAAGAGATTATTGACAAGTTTCGGACACCCAAGTTACGTCAATGCTGTCTTTGTAGCAGAGATAGCGCTCATTGATCTTCAATCTGATATGGAGTTATCAAAATATTATTGGTTAGGTTTCTAGGTAAAAAAAAATTGTCCGTCCGTCTTTCGTTAGCTAATTTTTTAAATGATTGTCATATCCCAGGACCTTGAAATGTTGGACTGTTATTGCTATATTTATATAACCCTAAGCCACCAAACTAGACACCATACAGACACCAGAGTCGCCACACGTCCGAGCTGGTCGCGCCACCAAATTGGTTACGCAACCAAACGGACACCAGGTAAGTAACTCTCTTTATAGAGTTGTATATATTTTGTTGGTAACGGCAACTGGTTGCGCCGCCATGGTGTCCCGATGAAATATAGCCCTTAACCTTAAGGGCAACACTGCGTTAAGCGGACGGTGACGGGCAGCCGTCCCGTGCGTGACGTCGCGCGTGTGTCCTGTCATCCTGTGCGACAGTCCCCATCGCGAAACAAACCAATTACCTGCGCGATGTTGCTAGTTCAACTTTAACGGTGTGCATGTAGTCGTGTCGCTAGAGAACTTAATATTTATGAAGTACCAAAAAGGGGGCCGGAGCAAGACACCCCGTGACGGATACCCGCGCGGTTCCCCTCAACGGAGTACTTTTTTATGGAATTTGGCTATGCAATTCCGACTCACACTCTCCGACTGTTTCATTTCGGGGAGTGTGACAGGGAGTGTGAGTGTGACAGGGAGTGTGAGTATGACAGGGAGTGTGAGTGTGACAGGGAGTGTGAGTGTGACAGGGAGTTTGAGTGTGACAGGGAGTTTGAGTGTGACAGGGAGTGTGACAACTCGGCGTCGATGCTCAAGACTGAAGCCTCGACTCGTTAAGTGCATCATTGATTCAATGTCAATGATCCTGCTGGCTTGCTTCTCAATTCATCATCATCATATCAGCCGAAAGAGGTCCACTGTTGGACATAGGCCTCCCCCAAGCGTCGCCACTAAAAACTAAAAAGGTTTTTGGTAAAAAGTTTTTTTCAATACACTTAAGTATTCGAAAACCCGCTCTTATTCCCCCGTTTTTAGGCACGAAATAGACTGTTTTCCGCGCTTGTGCTGAAAAGTGCGTATGCTTTCTTCGCCACAATGATAACATGTATCGTATAAGGCTGGACGCGAGCTGACCCCCCGAGTCGCCGGTCAATTTCTTCGTAAATTTATCGAAAAATATCGTTTGATACACGTGTAAAGTCACAGCAGCCCCCGGCTCCATAAGACACTTGACAAACTTCACTTGTATCAAAATGTACAATTTTTATTGTAATAAAATTTCTTTATGTCAGCTCCGTTGATGCCACAGAGTGTGATTAAGAAAGTTATATAGGTAAATATCAAGAAGCCAAGCCACATGATAAAGTTAGTAAAATACTTACACAAGTAGGGTATTCGCAATCTTATCGCGTAGATTAGTATATTTCATAACATTATGTACTGATTTACTTATTGTGAACAATCAATTATTGTAATGATAAACGTTTCTGTAATCTGATCTAGGCTTTAAGTTTAAATATTTAATTAAAAAGCAATTAAAGTTTGTAGAACTATAAGTACTAGGGCCTGCGCACACTTGAGACAAGACGTCTTAGTCAGAACTGTCTCAGACGTCTTAAACAGAACTGTTTTGCCTACGACACGGGGCGCTGGGGCTGTTGACAAAATATCGATATATACGAGCACCCATGAGAATTAAACAGTGGGTGCCGACCACCCCTGAGAATAGACTTCAAGAAACAGATCAGTAATCGCCTTTTAGGAATGGGCGTTTTTTCATGACCCGACGATCCGTTTAGCGCAGTGGTTTAGAGCGCCCGCGCCGGTTGAGACGCAAGGGTTGGGTTCTATTCCCGCACCAACACAAATTATTGCTGAATAGCTTTTGCCCGCTGCTTCGCTCCCGCTCTTCCCTACTCCACCCTACTATACCCTACTCTACCCTACTCTACCCTCCTCTACCCTACTCTACCCTACTCTACCCTACTCCACCCTACTCTACCCTCCTCTACCCTACTCTACCCTACTATACCCTACTCTGCTACCATACTCTACCCTACTATACCCTACTCTGCTACCATACTCTACCCTACACTACCCTCGTTTTCATTTTTTTTTTCCATATGAACCTTCTCCTGACAATAACAAACACAACAAAAAAGAATTAGCGAAATCGGTCCAGGCGTGATGGCGTGACCAAGGGAAAGAGGGATTCATTTTTATATACATATACAAGGTGCAGTTTTAAAACTGCACAATATTTCAGGAGGTTGTAATAAAACTCATAAATAATCATGTAAAAATACGAAACCTGGTCAATAATCAGTAATACTTGTTATTTAATTTTTTAATTACACTAAACTAAATCGATTGATCGATGGCCGCGGGGGCGTGGCTAGGGTGTGGCGTGCGGGATGATGATTGGATGATACATTATTTATGAAACTATCGTTGCGAGTTAGTGTGTGTGAAAACGCCCTTTATTGTTCCGTGTTTGTGTGTGTGAAAAAAAGTGGGGTTATAAAAAAAAAAAAAATTAAGGTCGACTCGGCGAAGACCGTATGGCGAGTAGGACCGTATAGTAAACAAAACTACGAATTCTGAATAGCTACAACAATGACCACCCGAGATATTAAAACTTTAAACTATTTTGATTTCAATAAAATCACATAGATGGCGGTATTTACAATACAAAGAGAAAAAATGACGTCCAAAATTTTGTCGGGTTATCAACTTGCAACATGACCAACACCATGCCAGCAAAAAAATTTTTTTAATTGCTTTTTCTTTGTATAAACCAGGGTTTGTGTAGGTGAGTGGAATAATGATTAGTATCTTGACCTGATTATTATATTAGAATACAGTTAAACATGTTTTTGACGAAGTTATATCTAGTGACAAAAATTTAACCTCAAAGTGCAATAGTGGCGAAGACCGTCTAGTACTTGGAGAGCAAGATCGGCACATGCCGATCTTCGCCGATTCCAGTTGCCTCAAACCTTTTACACTTGAACAAATTTTATAAAGTAATTGATAACTGAGTAAGTTCGAATTTCCAGCGTATTGAGTAACCATGAGGTTATACTCTTAAAATCGATAAATCGATATTCGTGTCACCTGTCGTGTTGTATACTACTTTTAATTACACAGTAGTAAAGACGATTGAATGAAAGATAGGTACTAAAGTCCCTTCCTACCTACTTTCGACTGAAACGTAATATCGCAGAAACGTGAGATGCTAATTCGCAGTTTTGTGTGGAAACAAATATCTGACAAATATTCCAATTGGTCGATAACTCTAAACTTGTCAACTTTTTGTTAGTACTTACCTACATTATATAAGTAATATATATTTTTTTAAGACTGTATTTGTATGTATGGTTCTTAATGTTTTTTCAGGTAATATATAATGTTTAGGCGAATTTATCAGCACTAGTGGCGAAAATATTACCATAATTATAATTTGCTTGCTGCGGTCTTCCCGTCCGATTATAATTTGGGTGTCTTTAAAGCTAGAGTGAATAGGCTTTTAATAAACTAGTGCGCCTCACCATTAGAGATTGCATCACTACTTGCCATCAGGTGGGATCGCAGTCATAGTTTATATCAATAAAAAAAAAATATACACAGAGAGAGAGAGATCAGAGAATATTTTAGTACCTTCTATTCAATCCCTTTCTATAAATTTGTTCTTTAAAGAAATTCGTTAAAATAGAAGCTGATCTTGAAAAAAAAAAAAAGTTTTTTTTAGTTATGAAACTGTTTTTAACCCCTGACTGGCGATTTATACCGGTCTTACACGACAAACACTTCTTATTGCAATTTCTACCGATTGAAGCCTTTAATATGAAAAACGACAGCACACATTGAAATGCTTTTGAAATACATACGCGTACACATCGTCTATATTTAAGTAAACCAGCTATTTATAGGTTTTTTTTTCATTAGACGGTCTTATCCGACGTGGTAGGAAATTCCGTCTACTCAGCCATTTTTTCAAAATTTGTATTTATGTAATAAATTGACAACCTTAAAGCAATTCTGATAGTTTTTCTTAATAGTCAACTAAATATTTAATCACCTAGTTTAATAAAACTTTCCTAATATATTATAGAAATAGCAAAAAATGCCCAATGAAATATTTTTTTAATGAAGTATTTTTTAATAAATCTTCGACTAGTTGACCTTACCCACTTATTTTATTTTGCAGCTTCAAAACGACACCTTGTATACAAGGTGTCGTTTTGAAGCTGCAAAATATTTCAGGAGGTAATTATGTTAGTGATTCTCGACCCGAATCAATAATAAAATAAGTAGGTAATTTTTTTTTTTTTATAACCGCGCTTTTTTTCACACACACAAACACGGAACAATAAAGGGCGTTTTCACACACACTAACTCGCAACGATAGTTTCATAAATAATGTATCATCCAATCATCATCCCGCACGCCACACCCTAGCCACGCCCCGGCGGCCATCGATCAATCGATTTAGTTTAGTGTAATTAAACAATTAAATAACAAGTATTACTGATTATTGACCAGGTATCGTTTTTTTATATGATTATTTATGAGTTTTATTACAACCTCCTGAAATATTGTGCAGTTTTAAAACTGCACCTTGTATAGATGAAAGAGATATTTGTAGAGATATTTGGTCTGGGTGTTTGTGGTACTTTCGTATTTCCATAGTACAAGGGAAAACCTAGGTGTGGGACGCAGTATGTAAGCACATTTACTTTTTTCATTTGTCGGTCGGTCAGTGTCAAATCAGTGTGTATTTCTTACCGTAGGCGCGGGCTTGCGGACAGTGAGCAATGGGTAGCTCGCTGTCCGGACGTCCGGTAACTGTCCAGACCAAGCCCAAGTCGTCGACGGTGCGCACTGTTCCCACGCGCCTCAAGGAGTTGTCAGCAACAGCAGGGACCCAGCTGGGTCGAAGCCTACTGGGGCCAGGGTTAGTTTCGAAAGACAGCTCGAGCCCCGGTATAAAGGCTTGAAGGAACGGGGTGGGTCTTTTAGTCAGTAAAAGTCTGACACTATCTCCCGCTCCGCGCAAGAGGAGGGAGTTGTCATTGGATGATTTTTTCCCACCATAAAAAAAAAAGAAAATGCCGCCAGCTTAACAAAAATCATTGACAACGAGTCTTTCAACAAATCTTTTAAAAAAGTTATTTCTATTTTCATAATTTGGCACTGTTTCCTGCGAATGGACTTTCGACATTTGAAAAAAATGCTACTATTGGGAATAGTGACGAAAATACGAGCATTGTAGGGTTGCCATCTTTAGGGTGAGTTGCACCATTTAACAATAACGATAACAAAGCCGTTAACAGTTATCCAAATCGTCGAATTGACCAATAGGCGGCCATTTCACGGCTGGTTATGGTTTGATTATCGTTATAGTTAAATGGTGCAACTCACCCTTAATGTTTGATCACACGTACCGAGTAAACGGGCAAGATGGCTCTCAGCCGAATACTCGGTACGTAAAACAAAGCGCCCCGAGTACTCGGCCGACCGCTTATCGCATCTTTTGACTGGCTGTTGGTCTAGTGTTTAGTGAACCTTACTGCTATGCCGGAGGTCATGGGTTCGATTCCCACCCAGGACAAATGTTTGTGTGATGAGCATGATCATTTGTTCTGTGTCTGGGTTTTTTCTACGGTGGGAAAATTATCTAATGACATCCCCCGGTCTACTGACTAAAAACCCACTCCTGTTTCTTCGTTGCCTTTCGTACCGGGCCTGAGTTACCTTTCGGAGTTAACCCTGGCCCCGGTTCTGTGTCTGGGTGTAATTTATCTATAATATGTACGTATTTAGAAATATATAAGTATGTTTATCAGCTGTCTAGTACTCATAACACAAGCTCTGCTTAGCTTGGGACTAGACGGCGTTGTGTTGTGTGATAGTTGTGGAATATTCCTTTCGAATGTCTTAAGTTACACAGTCCGACATAAGGCAATTGTCTTTCTATTGTGTCTCTAATTACGACATTCAAAGAGTTAATTATCACTGTCTCGGCCGAACAACATTTTACTGTATCACCCTTTTACACGGTACGTGTGATCAAGGCATAAGATCAAGGGCCCAAGTCTGCTATTTTTATAAATTCGTCATTCCAACACGATACCATTGTCATTTTGCTAAAAGTTCCTAATCTGCTAATTCATAATGATCGATCATTGATCGGTCAATGGTCTCGTAATAGAGTTGTGGTAAAATGACAACATCGAGCTTATTATAACAATGACTGCACAATGATGTTCTAATGGTAGGTCACTGATCAAAGGAACTGTCAAAATTTTTGCAGATTACCGTATACGTAAGACATTCATTTGCAAATATGTACGAGATTACCAATCTATCCCACTTCTTTCAATGGAGTGTCAGTGGTTGATCATTCTAAAGTCATAATGACGCCATTATAATAATAGATTACCAAACTTACTCAAAATCAACAATTCTGAAATTAATTATAGAAATCAGAATCAGACAAAAAGCGTATTAAAATCTTAGATTTTGGAGCTTAGAACCCGGACATAATTACCATCACTTTTTTTCCCCTCGAGCGCCAATTGTACCATCGCGGACATTTCTACCTGATCACTTAAAAAAAATATCGCTTGAGTCTTACGGCGCGGCGCCAAACCAAACCCTTTCAAGTTTTAGTTTCAAGCAAAAATGAACATAGCGGCGGTCAGGCGGAAGTGTCTTTGATTGTACATACAGTTGTACAGTACAACTTGAATGACCTTCAAAACCGCTTAATTGTCGTACTGTAAAAAAAAATTGGTTTCTATATCATTATTTTTCTGGAAAAAAAATTTGAAAAGATTTTTTATTTATTTTTTGCTAACTTAGATATAAAAAAAACCGGCCAAGAGCGTGTCGGGCCACGCTCAGTGTAGGGTTCCGTAGTTTCCCGTCCGTCACAATAAGTGTACCCACTTATGAGTTTAAAAAAATGCTTGCATATACGATTATACTACAAACTTAGTCCAGAAATTATTTTGTAGAACATTTTTGTCTTTTTTGTACAAAAACTGTTCTTTCTATCAAGTTCAAAATAATTTTCCCAGAAAGTCCTTATAAAGTTCTACCTTTCAGATTTTTTTCATATTTTCTAAACTTATGGTTCAAAAATTAGAGGGGGGGACACACATTGTCTTTTACTTTTGGAGCGATTATTTCCGAAATTATTGACATTATCAAAAAATGATTTTAGTAAACCCCTATTCATTTTTAAATACCTATCCAACAATATATCACACGTTAGGGTTGAAATTAAATAAAAAATCACTTCCCACTTTACATATAGGGGGGCTACCCTAATAAAACATTTTTTCCAATTTTTATTTTACCACTTTGTCGGCGTGATTGATATACATATTGGTACCAAATTTCAGCTTTCTAGTGCTAACGGTCACAGAGATTAAGCGAGGACGGACAGACAGACAGACAGACGGACAGACAGACATGGCGAAACTATAAGGGTTCCTAGTTGACTACGGAACCCTAAAAACAAATCAAAACACAAGTTATTTTTTGGTGTAATTTCAAATAAAAAACGAAATATATCAAGCATCTCTTACCGTACTGAGTTAAGAGACGAGATTTAAAAAATTTTAACTTGTTCAATTCTTAAAATATCACGCTCTGTTATAAAAACATACTAAAAAAAAATGACGTGCGGCGTACCATGGTTTAGGGCGAGGACCTGACGCTCCCCGGACGCTCCCTGGACGCACCCCGGACGCTCCCTGGACGCTCCCTGGACGCTCCCCGGACGCTCCCCGGACGCCTTTTAACCTAGCACAAATCTGGGGAAACCCACACGGATGGCAACCCTAAGCATGTGTCATCTTTTCCTGTTTGTCTCGCCTAACAGTAAAAAATGAAGCATGTGTGACTGTAAGGGTCGCCGCATATCGGCCACTAGCCACAACCATACAACGCCACCACCGGAATATTTCCTGTAGTTTTCATACATTTTATATGGACTCGCCGCAAAAAGTTGACGCCAGTGGCCGCCATATTACAAATCGTCGCTGTTCGCTTCTTGTAGCCCGCACTGGCCATTAAACGACAATACAAAACTCACGCTTTTAAACCTTCTTTTTTAGAGTCCATTATGCTACATTATGGGTTAAAAAAAGCAGCAGCTGCTAGCCACAACGTGGCTGTCGCGTGCTTTTGTTGCCTTTATGGCTATATTTCACCGAGACACCATGGCGGCGCTACCAGTCACCGCTACCATCAAAATGTATACAGCTCTATAGAGAGTTACTTACTTGGTGTCCGTTTGGTTACGCAACCAATTTGGTGGCGTGACCAATTCGGACGTGTGGCGACTCCTGGTGTTTAGTTTTGTAGTTTAGCTTGGTGAAATATAGCCCTTATGGCCGTTTCTAGCTTCTCGTAGCGGCGTTTGTGTCTGTTGCATGTAACCCGTATGAGGCGACCCTAAAAAAATAAGCATGTGTGACTGTAAGATGGCTGCCAACGAGTGTTATCTAATCGTGCACTGTTGGTTCAATATATAAAACTGTTAATCTGTACCCCGCGTATGAATTCACGTTTTTGTCGGGTATTTTTATATGGCCAGCGTTCGATAAACTCGATTTTTCGGGCTGATAAAGGATGCGTTCTATACATTTCCGTAAATTTTAGTTTGTAGCCTGTAGTTGCTAGCCTATCCGATTTTTATCGTTTACATTTCGGGAAGTGTGCACTGGAATTGCACAATCTAATTCCGCCAAATCCGTTCCATCATCGGACCACTAGACGTACGGTATTGCGCCACCGCAATACCGTACGTCTTCCCTATCGTACGTATACCCGTCCTACATGGTAGACATCCCACCCACCCATACACACAAAGCGTTTTGGGAACACATTTATTGTGCGTACAGGTACAGTTAAGGAATGGAATTCCCTGCCGGAGTCTGTTTCCTGATAGTAACAAGTCAACAATAACAAGTAAGCGTGCTCCATCGTCGACCACATCATCGCTTAACATTAGGTGAGATAGTGGTCAAACGCCAGCCTATCAATATAAAAAAATACACCTTTTTCTTATGGGGTTAGGCAGAAAATACATAATAAATTCAAATCATAATAAGCATAGCATAATCAGTCTTTTTGATGTTTTCACTGCTGGGACTCAGGACTCCTCTCTAGGAGAGGGAATGGGCCGTAATCCACGCGGGTCCAGTGCGAGTTGGTGAATGTCACATAATACAAGGTGTCGTTTTGAAGCTGCAAAATATTTCAGGAGGTAATTATGTTAGTGATTCTCGACCCGAATCAATAATAAAATAAGTAGGTAATTTTTTTTTTTTTATAACCGCGCTTTTTTTCACACACACAAACACGGAACAATAAAGGGCGTTTTCACACACACAAAACAATAAAATAACCAGTATTACTGATTATTGACCAGGTATCGTTTTTTTATATGATTATTTATGAGTTTTATTACAACCTCCTGAAATATTGTGCAGTTTTAAAACTGCACCTTGTATGTCTTCGAATTTTGGTTCTAGGACATGGCGGTTTCCTCACGATGTTTTTCTTCACCGTTTTGTGAGCAGTGCATTGGTGATGAAATAAATTAAGTAATGCGCCTGACTGGATTTGAACCCGCGACCTACAACTCGGCCACCACTGCTCTCGCTCTTCACTTAAACATTTTTCCTGGGTGCGAATCGAACCCACGAACTCCGGCATAACAGTCAGGGCCGCTAACCACTAGACCAACAGGCCATTCACAGAGTTAACAGACCAGTAGTTTTTAACAGTTATAAAACCTTAACAAAACATTAAAAAATAGTCAAAAATGGCTTTTCTCTTATACTCTTGTTTTGCTTGTCAGATTCTACTTAGAAATAATATTGGTTTTGATTTGATTATTCAAATATAATGTCTATAATTATGTAATTATTTCGTAATCAATTTGCCGTCTATAGTAAACAGACTATGTTGATAAGAATTGTTACATTACAATATTCTCTCTTTGCCTATTAATTAATTATTAACTATCATGTACATATTATTTACATACTTAATGGGAACTATTATGTTAATTTGTGAGTGATGTGCACAATTTTTAATTAGATCGAATACGAAATCAGTATCGTTCTCAGAAATTAAAATCGCAAAATATTTTTTACCGAACCATGACTTGTAAAAAATATTTTGTGATTTAAATTTCACTGTATTGTTTGAAGAAATTTAAAAAAAATATCTATTTGAATGTGCTTCTTTAATTATAAAATAAGTTTACATAACGTAAGCAAAGGATGATTAAAATACAACCAAATATACGTATACGTGAGTAAGAAAAGGCAGCAATAACTGGATAATTCTGATGTGTGCTATTTTAATGGTACTTGATCGACTTGATCAAGTACCATTAAAATAGCACACTGTTAAATTCAAACGGTAATAAAATAAGCAAAACATAATCTAAAGAACCATCTTCAACTATGATAGCGCCACTTATCAAAACGATCCAATAAAAAAAAAACTTATAAAACTAAGCCGTAGCCTACAAATACAGATAAATATCTAAAAACACTTCTTATCGATTCGTCCTTCAGTGAATCGAGTTCGGTATAAAAGCGATTGTAACGAAGCTTCCCATCCCTACTCGACGCGCGAGTCGCGAGCGGCGAACGCGGCTCAGTTCACTTCACTCATTCACGAAGCTGACATGGCTCTAGTGCGTTTACGGACTAGTGAATTATTTTTATTATTATTTTTAATAATTAGCACGTGTGCCGTGACTCCACCATGGATATTTTCGGTGAAAACAAACACTAAAACGTGTGGTGTTAACAAATGTGTGTTTAATATTGATGTGAACGCGAAAAATGTTGATGAGTGGTCGTTAACTTCGGAGCCGGCTTCTGAACAAAAATGTGATTCGTTTTTTGTGAGTAAAGAATTTGAGAACGTTGTTGTTGATGTTAAAAATGATGGTAGAAAGGTGTATTTCTGTGTAAAAAGCGATGGTGTGTGGCATCATCAAGGAGAGGGTGTATATTTGGATGCTAATGACGTCACCAAGACATTCGACACAGATCTGTGAGTATTCATTATAACTTAAATAAAAAAAGTTTATTTGCTTAGAATTGCGAGATTGCAACGTTAGCAACACTTAGAGGAAACTGAGCAACTATTTTGACTATTTTTTTTAACAATTATTGGTCTGAATAGTTCATATTCGAATTTTGAAAGTTTTAGAAGCTATGAAACTTCTTGACAAGAACAGCTGTGAATATAAAGTCGTAAATATGTCAACAGGTTGTTGTATCTATGGTTTATTCAGTTTTTCGTTACTTTTATATTATATTTGACACGCTTAAAATGTATCTTGAATTTATCTAACCCACATTTAAAACAATCTAAAAACTTTGGGAGGTTTCACGAAAATTATTTTTGGAGATTAAAAAATTGCACATGGTAACCCGAAATTCGCGTCGAAAAATGGCGGCAACTCGAAAATAATATTACGTAACTGCATTACCAAAATGCTGTAATAATTTATATTTGGCTTATCTTTTCGCTATCAGCGTTCCAATATCAACATATCAAAATTATCGACTAGGATTTCGATTGCTAGATGGTTTTAGTGAAATACCCACTTTAAACTCGATGAAATTTTCGTCAAAGTTAAGCGGTCGTCATTGCGGACGAGAATAGGATGGGTAGCCTTCTACATAATGGGGTCAGGCGATGACGTCATTTACAGTTTCTTGAATTTTTCCATGTCGCGGGTGAGTCACTGAAAGAAAAGAAAATTGCATGAAAAATGTCTTTCGGTACATCATTTTTAGGGTTCCGTATCTCAAAAGGAAAAAATGGACGGTGGTCCCTTCAAGCTGTGAAAATATCAAACTTCTAAATTAACGAATAAAAAAGATACGGCCGTTTATGTCGCAAAAAAACGTATATTTTGATACTCTCAAAGATCGAAATTCATAGGGTACTTCCCGTTGACCCAGAATCCTGAAATTTGGCACAAAGCAAGGTCATATAGCACAAGTATAGGAAAAAATCTGAAAACAGTAAATTTGTTGTTACCGTCACAAAAAAAAAAATATTTTGCAACTCGCAAAACTTTTCGAGACTCCATTCGGGAATTTGTAGTTTGCTCGGAACCCTCAGTGCGCGAGTCCGACTCGCACTTGCCAGTTTTTTTTTTTTATTCTTGTAACTGAAAAATGGCTAGGTACGACAGCAGTCTAGGTCCTAGATTGACATACCTACCTACATAATGTACATAACGTTTTTAGGGTTCCCTACCCAAAGGGTAGAAACGAGACCCTATAGGGTCGCGAGCAATAGTGGAGAATCTTATTAGGTAGTTACTAAATCCACTGTCCGTCTGTGTGTTCGTCTGTCATCAGGCTGTATCTCATGACCAGTGAAAGCTAGATAGTTGAAATTTTCACAGGTGATATATTTATGTTGCCACTATAACAACAAATACTGAAAACAAAATAAAATAAATATTTAAGTGGGCTCCCATAAAACAGACGTGATTTTTTTTTTCAGTCTTTTTAAAGTCTACCAAGCGTGCTCCATCGTCGACCACACTATCACTTTACACTTCAAAAGAAAGTTTTCAATCACAAGTCTTTCAAAAAAAACAAAAAAAAAATCGTTCCACTTTCGCCAAATTTGACGATAACCAATTCAGAATCTAGTTAGCGGGCGACTCCGGTGCTGTGCGAATTCGCCATACTGATTTATTATAAGTTTGGTACCATCGCGGTCATTTCTGACTGATCACTTAAAAAAAATTCGCTTGAATCCTGTGACGCGGCGCCAAACCAAACTCTGAAGTTTTCGTTTCGATTGCAAGCAAAAATGAACTTAGCAGTGGTCAGGCGGAAGTGTCTTTGATGGTACAATAGACTTTTGTTAGTGTACCATAGATTTTTGTTACTTTTAAGCTACAACTACACTGCTCACACGTGTGCCACACCCGTCAATCTGGGCGCGCCGGTCTCCATACGTTTTATATGGAAACTAGACTTGTAGAGCTACACTTGATCCACGCCACGCGACGTACAAATCAGTCGTGTTACACGTACGTGTGCGTGGGTCTAATGTAGCTTTACTCTTCAAAAGAAAGTGGTCAAACACAAACCTTTATAAAAACAAAAAAAAAAATTGCTCCACTTTCGCCAAATTTGACGATAACAAATTCAGAATCTAGTTAGCGGGCGACACCGATGCTGTGCGAATTCGCCATACTGATTTATTAGGTACAATTATATCAATGGGTACAATAGACTTTTGTTGTTATACCATAGAATTTTGTGACTTATTAGCTAGAACTACATTAAACCGACGCACATTTGTAACACGCCTGAATCGTACTATGCGTTCCAAATGAGAATAGGATCGATTGCCATGTTCTGACGTCACGTCGTACTGTCAAATTGAAGAAATTTTGGCAAAACTGAATACCTCGGAGATGAGTAAAATTGAAGAACTGGATTCTGATTAAACTTTTTTCGTTTACAGTTCGTAAATAAATTAAATTTTTCGTAAAATAATTTAAGTTTTAAAATTTCTTTCCTCGATTTGACAGTAAATCGTGACGTCAGAACATGGCAATCGATCCTATTCTCATTTGCAACCACGGATATCTATGTTTGCAACGCATTGTACGCAGAACGACGTCACGTGGCGCGGATTAAGTGTAGCTAGTAAGTAGTAACTTCATTATCATCATCATTTCAGTCGAAACACGTCCGCTGTTGGACATAGGTCTCCCCCAATTGTCGCCATAACGACCGGTCCTGCCAAACTGTGGTCCTCACAAAATGAATTCGCGATAATACCCGTTACTATTTATCATGCAGCTAAATTATATTATCTACCAACTCATTGCCCCTATCGACGCCCCTCCAAAAATGGGGGGTATGCGTAATGCTACTCATTTGCTATGCAAAGAGGTTGCCGACCTTTTCGCTAACCATTTTGTTTTGACAATTGACTGCGAATATATAAAGATCTTACGTAATCCATCGAAAAGGGGCTAGATATGGCCGTAAAGGCCATCGCAAACTAAGCGACTTGTCGCCGCGTCTTATCGAGGCGTTGTCGTTTGCATTTGGCGTTTTGTCGCCGCGACTAGACGCGGAGCTGTCGCTAGCGTAAGCGACTAGTCGTAAGACAGACGTCGTGCAGGAAGTAATGCAACACAGAGCTGTTGCGCGACTGTCGTCGTGTGTGCGCGTGCACGGCGTCACTAGACGCGGCGACAAGTAGCGAGCGCGCGCGACTAGCTGGTCGTCGCGACTCCGCGACTTTGACGCCAAGTGTGCGAAGCTTTGAACAACATTTATGAAATTGTCAGCCGCAGCCTGTCGTCGCGTCTAGTCGCCGAGCTGTCGCTGTTGCGTGTCGCCTAGTGTGCGCTTAGAGTAATGGTCCGGTGAATAAGAACTTCATTAATGGATATTATCATCATCGCTTACCATTTTTTTTTTCGATGGGTAAAAATCATCCAAATCCCCTCGCCCTTGGGCGGAGCGGGAGATAGTGTCAGACTCATACTGACTAAAAACCCCACCTCGTTCCTTCTTGCCTTTCACACCGGCGCTGAGCCTCCCTTTCGGATAACTCTGGTCCCAGTAGGCTTAGTCCCTAAGAGGATTCTTAGGGGCTGAATTTCGGAAATTGGAATTTCAGAAACAGAGAATGGGTGTTCAAAGTTTGTATGGAGAAACCTTTCAAGCGGGTGAAGCCGCTGCTAGAAGTTAGTCCATAAACAAAATATAATATCGCTGTTTCGAATCCTACACCGAATTTGGATGGCGTCATGCATATCACGATAACGAGAGACGAAACAAAGGTCACACTTTATTTGTAGATTAAACAAAAATGTAACTCTAGTAGGAGTTGGTAAATTCGTTGAAATTGCACTGGAATCGTGTGCCATCTCGAAATTACCATCTACATCCTACATAGCATAGCATAATCAGGAACGAGCCGTAATCCACCACGCGGACCCAGTGCGGGTTGGTGAATTTCACTCCGAATTTTTAGTTCTGGGACATGCCGGTTTCCTTACTATGTTTTCCTTCACCGTTTTTGAGAGAAGTGAGTGGTGAGGAAATAAATTACACAAAGTAATGCGCCTGGCTGGGTTTGCAACCACGACTTACAATTCGTAAATAGGGGCCGATACCACTCGTCCACCACTGCTCTACATCCTACACGTGGATTGTTTTGTCAACCAAACCAACTTTTTTTGAGGTGGTAATCACCTAGCTTGCTGTCCGACCGTCCGGTAACTGTCCGGACCGAACCCAAGTCGTCGACGGCGCGTACTGTTCCCGCGCGCCTCAAGGAGTTGTCAGCAACCGTAGAGGCCCAGCAAGGTCGAAGCCTACTGGGGCTAGGGTCTGTTCCCGAAAGGGAGGTTCGGCCCCGGTATGAAAGGCAAGAAGGAATAGGGTGAGTTTTTTAGTCAGTAAGAGTCTGACACTATCTCCCGCTCCGCCCAAGAGCAGGGGATGTCATTTGGATGATTTTTATACACTGAAAAAAAAAACCCTTATCCAATATGGACCCAAGGTCAGGCGGATGTCGTCTTCCCATCTCGTTGGGCGTCCCTGTTTTCTGACGCCATCTCTTGGGTACCATAGGGTCGCTTGATTGCTCCAATTTTTAAAATAAAATGTTTTGTAAAAAGCCTATCAAACTCTGCCTAAACTAAACTCTGCCTAAATTGGCCGGACACTCAACTAAAAAGCCTGACCGTCTCCAGCTTTATCCGGACGTCTAGCAACGCTACTTGCACCAATAAACTGGCGCCAATATTCCAAATAAAACATTCCAGAATTTATTAACTTTAAATCAATTTAACTTATTACAAACACAACTAAAAACTATAATTACAGAATTGGCGCCAACTTCCCAACATCTTTAATCGAATAGACTAAACAGTAGCCCTAGCACGAACAACTTGCGAAAAAGTATTCGTATCGTTAACGTGAGCATTTTGTATGGAAACATGAACAGCGCCTCTGGTGTGCGTAATTTGAACTAATTTTGTGAGCACGAACTTATTCAAGTAAGTTTCGTTTCGAATTCGAAATCATAGTAACGTAACCTTGAACCATTTGTATGAAGATAGCTAGCACGAAGGAAAAAAATGACGTATAGTATCGTCATTGTCGAAGGCTGGTTTGCGAGTTTCTCGAAAGTTTATTCACTGTAAATTTGGCAGTGAGAAAACTTTCGTCGGAGTTTATTGGGAGCATAAAATAATAATTTAAATGATTGTGTTAATAAATTTTGTTAGAAAATGCTTAGATTAACAAGAAGAACCCCTAGACATAGTCAGTGTACTATTATCTTGCGGTGCGATCGATTGTTAAAAGTTGAAATGTACGAAGAGAAAGTGTGTGATTTATTTTAGAACACTATATTTTTGTAAATAAAAAACAAGTTTTTCGTATAAGTAAGGAAGCATTTTTGTATTTATGTCGCGAATTAGAAGATAAATACAGTCTAAGATCAAGTAAAAGAATCAGCCTGAAACATAAACTAAGTGTAGTAAATACCTTCTTACTTACCGAAATTTTTTACAAAAATATTTTTATGTACTAGGTATACCTATAATGGATATTTTTAATTATTATCATTAACACAAAAAGGATCCTAATATCCCATTAAAACACTGACAATCAACTAAGGTTTAAGTACAATAAAATCATAAATGTTTTTTTTTTTACTTTTTTTATAAATTAAACCGTAATGATGTATTGCGGCCTGCGGGTTCTCATCTTGGAAACGTTTTATTGGTTTTATTGTTGCGAGAGTTAAGTTTTAGAACTTTTAGATGTAAAGAAATATAATACAAGTTCACATATAAACAAAATTGACCTTGAATGAGCTTCGCTTCAAAAAATGTCAAGTGTTACGCGTCGTTCGTTTAGGAACACAGTCTCACTAAACACAAAGTTTTAATAATAAATTAAACAACTACACCATTTATCTTAACTGAATATTAACTTTTACTGCAGTTTCTTCGTATTGCATCAAAATTTGAACAGTTTTAAAGTTTTAGAGGCTCCGAAATCACTCAAAACTTAATACGTATATAGTTTTTGAACGAAATGTTCAATCAATTTTAAGATCATTCGTTCAATTTTGTACATCCTTACTTACATTAGTATGACGTCACTAACGTAATCGTATCGAGGTCTCGATACTATAACGAAAGTGCTTCGTGCTTCCGACTTTAGTTATGTTCCGTCATCGTATCGACAACTCGATACGTTTACGATACGAAACCTACAAATATTCGTGCTAGGGGTACAGTTGTTCATTTGTTTTAGTAGTCACTGACGCTTCTTTCCACTATTGAAGATATAACAGTCGTCGGTATTATAACAACCTGACTAGTCGTTTAAATGAGCTATTAAATCGGATTTCAATTTCCTGCCGGAGTCTGTGTTTCCTGATAGCTACAACCTAGGGGTCATCAAGGCCCAAACGCCCGAGCAATGCCATAAAACACTGACTTTCTGAAGCCTATTCCTCAAAAAAAATTATCAACTATTGATTTTTTTCGTGCGATTAATACTTTTGTCAAAAAAAAATATATAGCAATTTCGCAACTTTTCCCTACCCCTTCGAAACGGCTTGAATCTTTAGAAACGTTTTTACACCTAAAAATTGGTGGTCAATTAATATTCTTCATAGTGAACATAGCATTTGTAAATCAATCAACATTTTGTAAAGAAAAGTGTGAGTGAGTGTCTGTTTGTAACATTGAAATAACTGCTTTTTACTAATGCATATGAATATATTATATACGGTACATACACCAAAATAACATTTTTTACAATTTTTGTGTCTGTCTGTCTGTTTGTCCCGGCTAATCTCTGAAATGGCTGGACTGATTTTGACGGGATGGGCAGGTAGCTGATGTATTAAGGAGTAACATAGGCTACTTTTATTTTAGAAAAAATAAATTCGAAATCCTGTAGTCCACGCGAACGAAGTTAGTCCATAATACAAAAACACGTTAGGTAAAGTATTTTTTGTACAATAAAGAATCCTAATATCCTAACTCTACAGAAAAACACCGATTTCCTGCATCTAGAGACACTATCCAAACAAATTAGCAAATAAAATATTCATAAAATGGGCGAAAAATCCTTGAGCAAGTCAAAATTGAGTGCTCATTCATTTCAGTCTGCGCTGACGCGTCTCGACTATGACGTCATAGCACAGTCGTCAGTATAGCTTATGCTAATCGATGACGTCACCAGACGGTTGTCATGACACATGGCTAGCAGACCATGACACAGAAAGAACTGGTATCAACTTTCACGTGACTAGGTGGTCTAGATTCGGTAATGTCTAAGTCGAAGCCTTGTACTTACTTAATAACCTCCTCTTGATATTGTTCGTCAAGTCATTGAGCTCCTTAGTAGTCCTGAGTTGAGCTTTGCGAATACTGACTGGACGGGTCCACTCAAATCTGCATGGTTCTTTCTTCAAAAGACCATCTCGGACTAATCTGCTTGGTTCTCATGTGATTTGACCATAACATATTTACTGTATGGACCTTAAAAGAGACTTTGACCCCTGAGTTTGTTTCGGTGTTTCTTCTCAGGGTAGTCAGCTAGGAAACACCGGCTTCATCTAACTTAAACTGACGAAAAAAAAAAATTGACGTGTAAAAGTGTTTTTTAAACCTATTTGCAAAATACTCGTAAATATCATTTATCATTGAAAATTGAATGTATATATCGTGGCCAGATCTATGAATCGGGAATTTGCCTTAACAATAAATAACACTAAAAAGAAATCTTTTTCTGAAAACAGCATCACAATTGGTTTTTTTTTTTATTGATATAAACTAGTGCTTGACTGCGATCCCACCTGATGGTAAGTAGTGATGCAATCTCTGATGGTGAGGCGCACTAGTTGAGCCTATTCACTCTTGCCTTGAAGACACTCAAATTATAATCGGACGGGAAGACCACAGCAGGCAGATTGTTCCAGTCGTTTGACGTACGCGGTGTAAATGACGATGCGAAACGCTTAGTCTGGACCGTAGAAGTTTCAACGTGTGGGTGGATACTCGATGTACGTTGGGTTGTCCGATGGTAGAAATGAGATAGCGGAATCAAGTCATTCCTACGCACACTCTCCAAAATGCATCCTGTAAACATGCAGTCTGTATCTAGCAGAAGAAAAGATGAAACACCATAAGCAAAGTTTTCCAAATAACGCACACGAAGCGACTTGGCAAGTCTATTAGACGACAGACGTAAATATCACTCCAGTCCAACTGTAATAAAAAAGATATAAAATCGGCCATCTACGCACGGCAGAGGTCGGCAAGACAATTGGCAGATAAAACTGAAGAAAATGACTTGTGTTAATAAGAAACGAAATATATTGTGATATTGACAGGATGTGGCTACTGTGGCTACTCATATCTGAATTATTTACTAGCCTAGCCAATGTCGAAAATTAAACCAAGGTGATGTACTTTAAAATAGAGTTTATTTTATTTCGGACACTAAAAGATCCATACAGTGTTTGTAACTCAATATAATAGGTCTTCATGGTTATAAGTACTGCGATATTACAGCAAATACAAAATACAAAGAATCCAATACCTAATTTCGAACAAGAAATAATTTATAAACTTTATTTGAACTTATTATTCCAAGTCAAACCAATCAAAGGTTACATAACACTACTAAGCAAACCGTTTTAAAAAACCAAACATTCGGAAATTTCATAGGTAAAGATCTATTAAATAACTTATCATCTAACTTCCTTTTCTTTCATATCACTCCTTACACAATAGGGTAGAGTGAATAGGCTCTTAATAAACTAGTGCGCCTCACCATCAAAGATTGCATCGCTACTTACCATCAGGTGGGATCGCAGTCAAGCACTAGTTTATCTCAATTAAAAAAAAAAGGCTAGTTGCCGTAAAAAAATGTAATTAGTCCGTCTTTTAGATTATTCAAAAATAAGGGAGACGTATTTTTTTATTTGTAAATTAAACCAAAAATTACAAAGATATAGTCCATTAAAGTTACGTGTAACGTCACGCCGTGCTACATTTTTTGCACGGAGTGACGTCACACGTAACTTTAATGGGCTTTATCTTTGTTATTTTTTGTTTAATCGAAAAAATAAAAAAACATGTCCAATATTTTCTTATAATATAAAATACGGACTAAATAAAATGTAATTAATTTGACCCTGGAAACTACCCTATTGACACGATTGAAAGGTTAACGCGCTGAGTATAGCCGATCACAGCGCGAGAACTCCCGAGTGCAGTTTCAATTTCGGTCGTAGTTTCGGCAGTTTTGCCACCTAAACCGAAACTCTTTTTTTTGCCGAATCCGAAACCGAACATTCATTCGGACACAACAAAATCCACATGAGTTCACCTTCCAAATGAAACTAAAAAGTACATCGGCTCACCTAATATCAACCTTGAGTTATTTTGGCCTCCGTCTGGCATCCCGTCTGATCTATCGCCAACAGTTATGATCTACATATGTGTGTGCGCTTACAATTTTTCATTAGAGAATATTTTCAGCTGGATCTTTTTCAATTGCCGCGGGAATAGCGTTCCTACTGACCGAATTTCCGACATGGCGGACACTTGGCTTCGATTCGGGAGATATTATTGTAGAAATGTAAATTATGTTAGCAGTACATACCTTCAACTATAAATATATATCATACATAATACATACAGTAGATAAATAAATATCACAATTGAGAGGAAAGATAGTGCTCTTTTACTCGATTTTTAAAAAGTGAGATCGATTTTGAATCTCGAATGCTAGGCGGAGATGAGTTCCACAACTTGACACAGAAAGAATAGGAGTAGTAACTGGATTTATGAGAAGGGGATTTAAGAAGGGATCTGAGGTGTGATCTGTAGCCGTATTCACGTAAATCAAACAAGCCAAATATCGTTGAAGTTTTATAGTCGTCCGATCGAAGTCCTATCCAAAAGCGGTATTCACGTGTTCCTTAATCGGGATTGGATAGAACGACAACTCAACTGGCTCGAAACTAAACGATCTATCGACTACTTATTTTCAATTACATTAATAAGTATTCTACCAGAACAGTGTTATAAAGAATCTTTTTTTTTTAATCGATTCTTCGACCAAACGACTTTAAAATCGGTGTCGTTCAAACTCGATTGATGGATGTGAATACGGAAATGGTCTAACTAAACGATTAAATCGCTACGATATCGTTACGGTTTTGATTACGGCCCGTCACTAGGACGATCGTAGGAAAAACGATCACGTTAGGTAGGTTTACTGTTCTATCAATGTTAAAAAGTTATTTCATGACATGCCCCCAACCCTAAAAAAATGGTTCTCTAGACAAGCTTACTCCATAAACGGCCACATTTCCGCCACCATTAAGTGAGATTGAAGATAAACGCGAACTGATCTAAAAAAAATCGATCAATGAGTTGTCTTAAACTATAAAGGTTACAGAACTTCGACCCAATTAAAAAACATGATGGGTCCAAACCGCACGCGTGAGAGAACGGCCCTCACGCCCCAGCCGCTGGGATCTCGACCCCGATTTCCAGTCACCGTAGGCGTGAGCTTGCGGACAACGAGCAATGGGTACCATAAACCAAAGATTAAAGTGTCCATAGTTTTTTCTATCTACCTGTACCGAAAAATACGCCAGACATCCACCAAAGGAAACGTCAGCTAAAGACGACACGTGCGTGAAAAAGTCTCCAGCGACAGAAAGTCTATTAAAAGACATGAGCAATCCAAACAGGATGGCACATTCGCATTCTTGGAGTTGAAAGTATCGAGTTACGTAAATACAGTATTCTCCAGTGAAGTTCTTTGACGACTTAGTTTCATATGGCAGAGGAAATGAGGGTTATGTGCGTGGTTGAATTACAGCTGTATGGGTTGATTGGGCTGTGTGCTCTAGAGTTGGCGCGGCGAGCGGGGTAGCATAGGTAAGCGCGCGACGCTATGAGCGGCTTCTCGTCGCGTGCTTCAAAGTTCAAACATTTTCATGCAATGATCATACTTTTGTTTTACCGCTCGCCGCCCCGCGCTTAGCTCCGCTCACAGCGGCAAGGTCGTGAACGGGCCGTTACTGTGGCCTTGAAACGAATAGTGCAGTTAAAGGAGTACGGGTGGGTTTTAGTCTGTAAAATTCTGACACTTCCTCATACTCCATTCTGAGTGAGATGAATTATTTGATGGTTTCCCATTCCCCAAGAAGTCAGTAAAAGTCTGTCATCCTAGAGTGGGAGAATTCATCATCATCATCATCATTTCCGCCTATAGTCGTCCACTGTTGGACATACCCCAAGTGTCACCACATTGAACGATCTTGTGCGTCCCTCATCCATCGGATTCCCGCAACCTTCACCAGGTCATCGGTCCACCTTGTAGGAAGCCGTCCAACGCTGCGTCTTCTGGTACGCAATCGCCACTTCAGAACCTTTCGGCTCCAACGGTCATCTGTTCTGCGAGCAATGTGCCCTGCCCATTGCCACTTAAGTTTGGCGATTCTTCGTGCTGTGTCGTCAACCTTGGTTCTCCTGCGGATATCTTCATTTCTGATTCGATCACGCAAGGAAACCCCGAGCATAGCCCTTTCCATTGCCCTATGGGTTACTTTAAGCTTTCTGATGAGGCCCATTGTGAGCGACCACGCTTCGGAGCCATATGTCATGTCTCGTGTTATGTCGGCAACCTGCGGGAGAATTAATTGAAGAATTCCCACCACCCAAAAAACTTGTGTTTATCTAAAATCAGAAGCTGCTTGTGTAACATAGTATCATAGTATAACAATAGCCAATTGTAGGGTGTTGAACTCAGCGACCAGTGGTTGCTTAGTTGCGCAACCAAGGCAGTGGACCGTTGCACGAATTTAATGTTGTATAATGAGGTATTGAGATGGCATTGAAAAGAATAGAATCAACTCTGTTATTAACCGAAAAAATGAGGAGGTTCTCAATTCGGTTGTATTTTTACAAACGTATTTATTGGGTCCGAGTGCTCATACACTTTTTAAAGAACTGTCAAGTCGCTTAGTTGACACTTCGCGTGACCCAAGGGCTGGTTTTTACCTCGGTCAGAGATTAAGCATTGCCATTCAACGGGGCAATGCCGCCAGCCTCTTGAGCACACTTCCAGTCGACAGCGATGCGGAGGTTTTATGACGCCATATTTTAGTAGGGAGTAGCTTTTAGTGTGTATAGTTGGGTTAAGCATACTTAAATATATATATATTTTAATATTTAAGTTTATTATGTATATATTTTGTTGCTTTAAGTTGTAAATAAAAAAAAAGACGTGTGGCACTCGGGGACTGCCGCGGTAAAGCTATTGCATAACATTTTGACGTGACAACGTCTTATAAATTGGTTTGCCGGGTGACACTTCAAGAAACTGCGTTACGCTCCGCTCACGTTATGCGCTCACAATGAGAGCGAGTGAGAGGCACGCGTGCATGGTTAGCCCGCCTAAGAGCGAGAGAGACAGACATTTTCATCCTTCTTCCTACTATACGAATGAATATTCACATTAAAATTATTTTACCACTCAAAGTCGTTGTCACGTAAAACTTTCGCCCGTATACCGACTTTACAGGCAACCAATTTTTTTTTATCAACTTATGCAATAGACCTCGCCAACAGCTGCTTAACCCCACCCATCCAAAACTAGACCTCGCCAACAGCTGCTTAACCCCACCCATCCAAAACCAGACCTCGCCAACAGCTGCTTAACCCCACCCATCCAAAACTAGACCTCGCCAACAGCTGCTTGACCCCACCCATCCAAAACCAGACCTCGCTAACAGCTGCTTAACCCCACCCATCCAAAATGAGACCTTGCCAACAGCTGCTTATCCCCACCCATCCAATACCAGACCTCGCCAACAGCTGCTTAATCTCTTCCATCCAAAACCAGACCTCGCCAACAGCTGCTTAACCTCTTCCATCAAAAATCAGACCTCGCTAACAGCTGCTTAACCCCACCCATCCAAAACACCGACAGCTGCTTAACCCCACCCATCCAAATACAGACCTCACCAACAGCTGCTTAACCCCACCCACCCAAAACGCTGACAGCTGCTTAACCCCACCCATCCAAACACAGACCTCACCAACAGCTGCTTAACCCCACCCATCTAAAACCAGACCTCGCCAACAGCTGCTTAACCCCACCCATCCAAACACAGACCTCACCAACAGCTGCTTATTATATCATATTGTCAATTTTGTTTTTGGTAAATGTAGTCATACGAAAAAATCATATGTCGATAATTATAATTTTTTAACTGATATAAACTAGTGCTTGAACGCGATCCCACTTGATGGTAAGCAGTGTTGCAATCGTTGATGGTGAGGCGCACTATTTGAGAGTATGAAAAGGTCATATTTTTTTGAAACTTATTGTTCAGCCGAGGAGTAAGTAGGCTTCAGAAAATCGATGTTTTATGACAGTGCTCAGAAGCTAGAGCCTTATTTAATCTATATAATTATAATGTATAATTTAATGATTATTCTATTGAAAAAAATGGCTTAGTAGAACGTTATTAACGTTTTGATGGCATCCACAAAACGAGAGGGTAACACGCACAATTCACAATGACATCATCGCCAATACAAATTAGCAAATCCCTCTAAATTCGGCCTTCAATAAATTAAGCCGAAGACTGCGATCCTACCTCAACACACAGTTACAAACGCAACAATATATGCAATATAATTAAAACCAGAAATTATTATAGATTTATGAACCACAAATAAAGTATTAAATAATTTAAATCATTTAACAACGGAAATAATAAATGTCCGCAGTTATTATATTATGAAATGAAAAGTTGTCAGCATTTATTTAAAGAATAGAATAGAATTTGAATAATGTGAAACTTAAAATTAAATATTAAAATGTAAAATTAAAGTAAAACTTAGAAGTTGGCATAATAGAAACATAAGTAAATAAATCAGAAATAAAGATATCCGCAGGAGAACCAAGGTTGCCGACATGGCACGAAGAATCGTCAAACTTAAGTGGCAATGGGCAGGGCATATTGCTCGCAGAACAGATGGCCGTTGGGGCCGATGGATGCGGGACGCACTGGATCGTTTATTGTGGCGACGCTTGGGGGAGGCCTGAAATGATGATGGTGATGATGTGATCGGCGCCGCTTGTTTTTGTCAGTATATACTATCTCTCTAGCTAAATAACCTTCACTCAATTCAAAACTGGGTAACATTATACTCCTGAGTAAGACTGTAGCAGACATGTAAAAAATTCTCGTGAGCAACAATTCAATTTGCAGAATCAATTTGTCAATTGGTTGGACGGTTCAACGTTCAACATGTTGGAAGGGGCCTCAAATATGCCGTACGATGACACGATGTATATATACTATGTCTTGATAGATTTATATGATATAATAATTGTAATAATGTTCCACAACTATCACATAACGCCGTCTAGTCTCAAGCAAAGCAGAGCTTGTGTTATGAGTGTACTAGACAGCTGATAAACATACTATTTTTGATTCTAGGACATGCCAGTTTCCTCACGATGTTTTCCTTCACCATTTTGAGAAAACATATGGAATGCAATAAAGTATTGAGTAAAATATATTTGGGATTTTTTCGCCACAAGACACTTCAGTTGCGTATGTCAAATTTATCAAACATTATCGTCGAAAAAATCCTTCCCGATAAGAACAGAAACGAAAAAAAAAAAAAAATAGAAGATACCATCAATCAATATGGAGTCCTCGCTATCATAAAAGATATTTTTAATCCTATTATACTTTATTTTTAATTATCCAATAGCCGTGATATAACACAAATGGTTTACCACAAAACAGACTAAATATCGGTCAATAAGCCCTACCCATAAATGTACGATTATCCTATTATATGGAGTATTAGTAGTAGAGATGGGCCGAATAACCGAATGCCGAATAATATTCGGTCAAGTACTTACCGAATCGAATATATTGCATCATAATCTAACGCTGCTTGATTATTAAGTACTAGCTTTTGCTAGCTGCTTCGCTCGCCTACATAAAATATAGCCCATGTCACTCGGGAATAAAGCTGCTTTCTATCGGTGAAAAAATTATCGCTATCGGACCAGTACTTTAAGAGATTACCTCTTACAAACAAAAAAAAACAAACTTTACCTCTTTATTATATTAGTGTAGATAAAGATTAAACTTTAATATACACTAATATTTTATAGTTAGTTAGGTAGTTAATTTTTTTGTAGTAAAGTTAGTTTTTTTGTTTGCAGAAAATAATCTTTGGAAATACTGGTCCGATTTACAAGATATTTTCACCGATAGAAAGCCGCTTTATTCCTGAGTAACATAGGTTAGGTTAGGTTATATTTTACGTACGCGGTCAAAACCGCGGGTAAAAGCTAGTTGCAAATATTTTTTATTTATATCAATGTTCTGTACTAGTGCTATAGTTAAGCAAATAACATAGTTCAATCATTAGGCATAAGTAAATCTTTCCTTTTGCAATATGATTGTGAGAATATGGGATTCTTTTAATTAGTTTGCCATAAAGGCTTATTTATTTATTTATTAAAAAACACACTATCTTTACAGGCAGAACCCAATTCCACAGTGGTTTAAAAATAAGTAATTGGAAAAAATAATCTACGAGTAAATATGGCTAACACTTACGGTAGGTAAGTGTTAGCCATATTTACTCTAAAATCTAAAACATAACTAAACTCTATTACAACACATGCTAGTAACTATAAAAATAAATATATAACCTTAACCTGTGTGTAAATAAAATATAAAGTCAGACTTAATACACAACATTAACTAATATTGAAATAAAACTAACAAAATCTAATAAAACTTGCGAATTCACTCTCTTAACTCGAAAATAGGTCAATCCTCTCTTGCACTTCGTTTAGCACGATTTACAATGATCCATCAAATCGAATACATTTCGACACTTCAAGCGAACGACTCGGCCGAATACCGAATAGGTATAAAACGAATATTCGGCGCATCTCTAATTTGTAGGCGTATCAGCTATTATATTGTCTATCGGCAGACGGATGACAGATACGTGTTTTTAGCTATTCATTTGATTGTAATTTTAGTTTCCTGATATCTATAATCTGTACGGTTCTTCAAAAGACCATTTAAGGCAAATCTGCATGGTTCTCATGTGATTTGACTATTACATATTTACTGTATGGAATTTAAAATAGACTTTGATCCCTGAGTTTGTTTTTTCTCACGGTAGTCGGCCTCATAGTATAGTCGGCCTTATAATGTTCCCACTGCTGGAACTCGGGCCTCTTCTCTAGGAGAGGGAATGGGCCGTAATCCACCACGCGGGCCCAGTGCGGGTTGGTGGATGTCACATGTTTTCGAATTTTTGGTTACCAGCCGGCTACTACTGCACTAGTTTATTAAGAGCCTATTCATGCTACCTTTTTTTTTTTGGTGGCGAAAATCGTCTAATGAGAAACCCCCGCTCTTGGGCGGACAGGGAGATAGTGTCAGACTCTTACTGACTAAAAAATCCACCCCGTTCCTTCAAGCCTTCATACCGGGGTTCGAGTTCTCTTTCGGATAACCCTGGCCCCAGTAGGCTTCGACCCGGCTGGGCCCCTATTGTTACTGACAACTCCTTGAGGCGCGCGGGAACAGTGCGCGCCGTCGACCACTTAGACTTGGTCCGGACAGTTACCGGACGGTCGGACAGAGAGCTACCCATTGCTCACTGTCCGCACGCCCGCGCCTATGGTGGCTAGAAATCGGGATCGGAATCCCGGCGGCGGCGAGAGCGCCGTTGCCTGATGCGGTCGGCCTCCTCCTTTACGAGCATTACTGCTTCGCAGAAGTCGGCGACTGCCTGCCACTCCTCCTCGCTCCAGACCATGGCCTCAATACCTGAATTATCATTGGACGGGAAGACCGCAGCAGGTAAATTGTTCTAGTTCTTCGATGTACGGGGTATAATCTAAGAAGCGGAACGCTTAGTCTGAGGATCGAAGAAATTTCAACAACGTAAGGTTTCAATACACCACGAATTAGTACTCCACAAACCATAGGTTGTGGAGTAGATCTCTAGTGTATTTCCTTTTCAGATTGCGCAGGTATCTGAAGGGACACTCTTTCGGATACCTACGCAAACTGGTTCAAAGGCCCAAAGGGATCATAATAATTTTAAACATTAGAACAGCATAATCTCCTGAAATACTTCACAATTCAAACTAATTATAAACGACGACCTCTTGATAAACAACATAGCATTTATTATAAAAAAGAAACAAAAGAATTTAAACTTTATTACAACAAAACAAAGTCTAAATCAATTCTTAGCCAACAAACACTCGCATAGACCGTGTCGGCGCATGCGAAAAACCGGTTCTAAATTTAAATGTTCAACAGTCAATGTTCTCATAACGTTTGAAGCTTTTGAAGGGGACGGACGTATGTAAACATTGCACGAGTTTACAATATAACAGGTTTTATGGTGGGTATTGATGGGTGCAGGTCTGCAGTGTCTGTGGTAACCTTGTGATCTGGTTCGTGTCAGAATAAAGGATATAAATATAGTGAAGCGCAGAATATTAGAATATTAATATTAGCATGAACGTGAAAACAGGTCAGACTTAAATAGCGCAATCCGAGAGTATTTGACATCTCTGACTTCTTACAAATGTCTTTTTTTATTGTTGACTAGGCTCGCGCTTAACCACTAACTCACCTGTATCCCGATTCACGTAATGAAAACCGTGACGATATCGAAGCGATTTAGTCGTTTAGACCATTTCCGTATTCACATCCATCAATCGAGTTTGAACGACACCGATTTTAAAGTCGTTTGAAATTCGTCGATTTAAAAAAAAAACTGTATTACATTATCCTGGTAGAATACTTATTAATGTAACTGGAAATAAGTCGATAGATCGTGAATACCGCTTTTGGATAGGACTTCGATCGAACGACTATAAAACTTCAACGATATATTTTGACTTGTTTGATTTTACGTGAATCAGGACCCCTAGCCAAGTTGCTAATCTGCAATAGTTAACGCTAGTAGAAAGCTTCAAATGTACAGGAATGACGTCGTCTCGACGCTCAGTCACGTGGTCAGAACAAAAGAATTGGCGGCAAGGTCAACACGAAGCGTTCGACGCAAGCGAAACGGTTGGTTATAACTTGGCTAGGGGAGCAGGCTACAGATAGAAAGCGACAATGTGGTCGACGATGAAGCACGCTTGCCTTGAAGTAACCTATTCACTTAAAGACTACTAAGTTGCAGCTATCATGAAACACATGACTCCGATAGGGAATTACACTCCTTAGCTGTACGCACTGCATACAGGGTTATTTGTGAAACACTGGGAACCTCTCAGGAGTATGGTACAACATCATAAACAATAACTTTTGTTCTATGACTTATAAAAATTTATCATATTATTTTAGTTCATCAGATTTTTATATAAAAATAAAAATATTTAGATAAATTGAACGTTCTAAATTACGAAGTCTATGTGAAGCAAATGATAGTACAATAGCGGAGGGGAGCGGAGATCGGGCCACGGGGTGCTTGATGCACTTGCGACACGTACAGACGTAGATAGGTATAGAGTTGGAAAATTCTTAGATAGAATCACGAAATCTTGAAGGTTTTGGTTTTTTGTAAATTAATTATGTTTTGTAAAAAGTCATAGAACAAAAGTTCTTGTATATGATGTTAGTAATACAGGCCTGCAAGGTTGTTAGTTTTTTTTACAAATAACCCTGTGAATGCACAATCGGCACAATATATTGTGTTTCCAAAACGCCTACTGATATTTTCATACTATCTGAAGCGGTTTTTGGTATACTATGTCGTTTGTTACGTTCCAAATGAGAATAGGACCGATTCCTATGTTTTGACGTCTCGTCGTACTGTCAAATCGAAGAAACTTTGGCAAAATTGAAGAACTTTGAGATGAGTAAAATTGAAGAACTGGATTCTGATTAAACTTTTTTCGTTCACAGTTCATAAATAAATTAAATTTTTCGTAAATTAATTAATGTTTAAAATTTTCTTTCCTCGATTTGACAGTAAATCGTGTCGTTACAACATGGCGGGCGATCCTATTCTCATTTGGAACGCGTTGTACAATGTATTTATTATTTTCCTCTGACAAAAATATTCTAATGGTCACAAAGTCTATGTTCGTCTTTTACGTCATATATATATAATATATATTATTATCCGCATGCCTAAGTATCTATTGTATTCGTTAACCGACCAAAATATGTCATTAAAATTCTCTAAGCGTAGTCTGTATTAGAATTTTCCGTATGTTTAGATGATGTATCTACCTACTCTTAAATTATATTTAAATCATTTATACCGCGTACATCGAAAGACTGGATCGATTTGCCTGCTGCGGTCTTCCTGTCCGATTATAACTTTGCTGTCTTCAAGGCTTAGAGTGAATAGGCTCTTAATAAACTAGCGCGCCTCACCATCAACGATTGCATCACTGCTTACCATCAGGTGGGATCGCAGTCAAGCACTGGTTATATCAATTAAAAAACTGGGCAAGTGCGAGTCGGATTCGCGCACTGAGGGTTCCAAAAAGTTTTTTTTTATGACGTAGGGCAACAAAAAATTTGCTGTTTTCAGATTTATTCCTAAATTTGTGCTATAAGACCTTGCTTTATGTCAAACTTCAGGATTCTGGGTTAACGGGAAGTACCCTATGAATTTGATTCAGAGAGTATCGAAATATACGTTTTTTGCGACAGACGGCCATATCTTGTGTTTATTCGTTAGCTCAGTGGTTTGATTTTTTCACAGCTTCAAGAGTCTGAAGATCTGAGTATATGGTTTTAATTTCAATTCGATACCTCCACGCGTTCCCGAGATAAAGGGTCTTGTACGACAGACTGACGGGCAAACGGATGAACAGACGGACGGTCTACAAAGAGATCCTATAAGTATTCCGTTTTTTCCTTTTGAGCTACGGAACCCAAAAAAAGCTCCTGCCATTGAATTTATCATTTCTGACCCTTTTTTTTGGTGGGTTAAAATCATCCAAATGACATCCCCCGCCCTTAGGCGGAGCGGGAGATGGTGTCGGACCCTTACTGACTAAAAACCCCACCCCGTTTCTTATTGCCTTTCATACCGGGGCTGAGCCTCTCTTTCGGAATTAGACCCTGGCCCCAGTAACGACTTTAAAGTCAGCGCGCACGCGACGACCACGTAGTCTCCACAGTTGCTTCGAGGTCGTCACTCTACCATATATCAGTGTGTCACGCTGCCAATGCCAAAAAATCAGACCCGTCTAGACTCATGCTAACCATAATAATATTCTTCAACATTCACACAACGCCATCTAGTCCCACACTAAGCTGAGCTTGTGTTATGGGTACAACTGATAAACATATATTTCTAAATACATATTATAGACTAGCTTTTCCCCGCAGCTTCGCTTGCGTACCTAAATAAAATATAGCCGATATCACTCAGGAATAAAGCAGCTTTTTATCGGTAAAAAAATTAAATCAATCAGACCAGTACTTCCAGAGATTACCTCCTTAAACAAAAAAAAAAAAAAAAACTTTGCCTCTTTATTATATTAGTGTAGATAAATTACACCTAGACATAGAACAAGTGATCGTGCTAATCACACAAACATATTATTATGTCCTGGGTGGGAATCAAACCCACGAACTCCGGCATAGCGTTCAGGGCCACTACCATTAGACTAAAGGCTATATTTCCCCGATACATCATGGCGGCGCGATCAGTCGCCGCTACCAACAAAATGTATACAGCACTATAGAGAGTTACTCACCTGGGGCCCAAGTCTGCTATTACAATAGTGTCAGAATGGTCTATCATTATAATAATATTCCAAAATTGTAGATTTTGACAAGTTTAGTAATCTACTACTATAATGGCGTCATTATGACTTTCCAATGGTCAACCACTGACACTCCATTGAAGGAAGTGGCTTATAATGGTAATCTCGTACACATTGACAAATTAATGTCTGACGTATGCGGCAATCTGCCAAAATTTTGACAGTTCCTTTGATCAGTAACCTACCATTACAACGTCATTGTGCAGTTATTGCTTTTAATAAGCTCGATATTGTCATTCTACTGCAACTCTATTATGAGACCATTGGTCGATCAATGATCGATCATTATGAATTAGCAGATTACGAACTTTTAGCAAAATGACAATGGGATCGTGTTGGAATGACGAATTTATAAAAATAGTAGATTTGGGCCCCTGGTGTCCGTTTGGTTGCGCTTGCGCCACCAATTTGTTGGCGCGACTAGCTCGGACGAGTGGTGACTCTGGTATCTGTATGGTGTCCCCGTGAAATATGGCCTTAATAGGCCAGTCAAACCAATTTGAATTTGGGATTTCTGATACTTTAGATCTTTTTTAAAATCTCTTTAGCGAGCACGCAACGACCACGCTATCTTCACGTCACTCTACCATAAAAATATATTACTGTGTCACGCGGCCAGATGCTAAACTTTTATTTAGGAGCATTCACACTAACACTATCTTAAGTCGAATCCCACGCACAACCAGAGACGCCATCACGGAATCAGACCCGTCTAGACTCAGGCTGGCCATAATCACGTGGAATTAGGGTTGTCACTCTCCATTGAAATTTCAACAAAAAAATTCTGCATTCTTAATTCTATCACTGACTAAATAAAAAAATAAAAAAAACTATAGCAAGGCCCAAGCGCCCGAGAAGTGCTATAAAACAGTGACTTTCTGAAGCCTACTCCTCGTTAACGGCCAGGTTAATAGGTTTCAAAAATATATGTTTATTATAAATTCAATTTCACAATTGATATTTTCGTGCGATTAATACTTCTGTCTAAAAAAATATTGAGCAATTTAGCAACTTCTTTCTACTCCTTCGAAACGGCTTGGATCTTTAGAAAGATTTTTACACATAAAAATTGGTAGTTAAATATTCTTCTAAGTGAACATAGCATATGTAAATCAATCAATACGGTTGTCGGAGGGCGAGCTACCCATTGCTCGCCGACCGCAAGCCCGCGCCTACGAGGTGGCCGGAAATCGGGTTTGAAATCCCGTCGGCCTGGTCGAAAGCGCCCGCGCTGTTGCCTCGCGCGTGCTGCCATCTCCTTTGCTAGCATTATTGCTTCGCAGAAGGAGACCTTAGGGACCTGAAGTTTTATATTCATGTGCCTGGTAACCCTACGTAGCCAGAGCAGCCAACTTTCCATCTCCAAATTTAAGAGCTTATAAACCTAAATATCGCTCATCTAATATTAATAGTCAAAGATATGACCACCAGTTGCCAAGTGGCGTCGGTTGACGTCAAAAACGGTCATTCATAATGTTACATACGTTTCGTGCCAATTTTTCGACGTTCTTACGTCATACAATCGTTTTTTGTTTTCACTTTCAATGTATTTGCTAACGTACGTTTTTGTCTTTCGTCATTTGTTTCGTAAAAAACCGTTTAGTATATCGGCTTTCTCTCAAATTGGTCGTTCTATTTTGGCCAGTGAGTGTATTGTGCTCTGACGAACAAATTTAGGGTCGCCGCAAACGAGTCACCGGCCACAACCACAAAACGCCGCCACCGGCATATTTCCTTTAGGTTTCATACATTTTATATGGATTCGCCGTCACACGCTACAAAACGCCGCTGCTCGCTTCTTATGGCTCGCACTGGCCACTAAACGCTGTCACACGCCACTCGCGCATTTAAAGCAGCGTACAGACATCGCGAGGCGTGCGTCGCGAATGGTTCGTCTCGCATGCCTCGGGCTGTGTGGACGAGTGTGCTCACAGTGTGCATTCGCGTGTATGATCGTTGCGAACGCCGCCTCAGTACGAGCCGTGCGCTCCGTTTGGACGGACAGGTGTTGTTTGCGTTTTCTACTGACGAACACCGTGCGTTTGTGGTTCGCGCGTTCAGCTTGAGCATGTGTCGTTCGGGACGCCCGCATAAATGTACCGTCGTTTGCCTCAGGTTGAGGCATGCGTGACGAACCATTCGCGATGGACGCCTCGCGATGTCTGTACGCGTCTTTATATGGACTCGCCGGAAGCCGCCACACGCTACAAAACGCTGCTGCTCTGTTCTTATGGCCCGCACTGGCCACTAAACGCTGTCACACGCCACTTGCGCATGGGCTAAAAAAAGTAACAGCCATTGGCCGCAAGTGGCTTGTGGCCGCTGATAGCCTCTTGTGGTGGCATTTGTGGCTGTGGCATGTGGCCCATGTGCGGTGACATTTAGTGTATTTACGAGGATAATAGCTGTTCCATTTGACGTCTACTTTACCGCACAAAAGATAATCGAAAATGTGTGATGGCATAGTCATAGTATTCGTAGTATTTTATTGGTAAGGGATTCTTGCGAGTCATATACAGATATTTCAATTACATAGTGGTTAACAAATGATACAAATAATTACATTACTATGTCAAATAATATAAAATGTCAAACAAATAAAATAAAATACAAGAAAACAAATCAATAGAAGTCAAATCACAAATTAAAATAAATCATAAAATTAAAAGTCACAACCATTTTTAATTGTAATTTAATGTAAGAAAGCTTTAATTACATTATAATCAACAAAGTTTTAATTACATTAAATCATTAATTCGTCAAAGGAATAAAAAGCTTGCTCGATAAGCCATTTTTTTCAAACGAACTTTGAAGCTGCCTATAGTCGGGGCACCAGAAATTACTGCAAGTAGTTGATTATAAGTGGGCCAATACGAACGAAGATTCTATTGGAGCAGAATGTAATTAATCCATCATCAACATTTCAGCAAAAATACTTCTACTGTTGGACATAGGCCTCCGAACGCTACATATTTCGGTACGTGGACGCTACTCCAGAACCTTTCTGTGTGGGATTGACATTTCCAGATTCATCATCAGCCTTTTTAATGTTCCCACTGCTGGGACTCGGCCGTCCCTCTAGGAGAGGGAAGCAAGGGTCTGCTTCTGAAAGGAAGGCTCGGCCCCGGTATGAAAGGCAACTAAGGAACGGGGTGGGTTTTTTAGTCAGTAAGAGTCTGACACTATCTCCCGCTCTGCCCAAAGGCGGGGGATGTCATTTAGATGATTTTTACCCAACAAAAAAAAAGAGTGGACGTATAGTGATGAATGATGAATCTAAAACGATTATGGACAACCTGTAACAGGACAATTGCAGGCAGACAGCCATACTTATAAATAAATAATTATGACGAACGTATGACTCAGAAAGATTCCAATTTTCTACACATTTGCTCCATGAGAAGAATGAGTTATGTAAATATGTGTTAGTCATGTATCCGCTTCTGGTAAATGATTTAATGACCTAGTTGCTGTTTAACAGCTTTGGACTCAGTGGAAAGGCGTGCGAAGAAACTAATTGGTGATCCAGATTTGGTTAAGTCCAATCTGCAAAGCTTGGAGCACAGGCGAAGGGTAGCCAGCCTTTCAGTATTTTATAGGATGCATTTTGGAGAACGTGCTGTGTGTCAACATCATCAGCCTTTTTAATGTTCCCACTGCTGAGACTCAGGCCTCCTCTCTAGGAGAGCCACCACGCAGGCTCAGTGCGGGTTGGTGAATGTCACATGTCTTCGAACATTTGGTTCTAGGACATGACGGTTTCAGGTGCTGTGTGTCAGAAAGGATAAAGTGAGAAATAAAATATGAGTATATTAGAGGAAGTTTGAAAGTGGCGCTAGTGACTGAAAATTCTTTGGTCTTGGTATGGTCATGTGAAGAGGAGAGATGAAACGCATGTCACTAAAAAAATTTAGTTCTGTGTATACATTATAGATGGAGAGCAGTGGTGGCTGAGTGGTAAAGGCCCCGACTTATGAGTTGTAGGTCGCGGGTTCGAACCCAGCCAGGCGCATTACTTTGTGTAATTTATTTTATCACCACTGCTCTCAAAACGGTGAAAGAAAACATCGTGAGGAAACCGGCATGTCCTAGAACCAAAAATTCGAAGACATGTGACATTCACCAACCCGCACTGGGCCCGCGTGGTGGATTACGGCCCATTCCCTCTACTAGAGAGGAGGCTTGAGTCCCAACAGTGGGAACTTTAAAAAGGCTGGTGATGATAGTGATGATGATGATGATATAGATGGATGGAGATAGAGGCGAAGTGAGTTAGTGATAGTGTGACAGTGGTCAGAACAGAATGGAAGAATTGAAACGTGTTGCGCCGTCCCCAAATAAAACGGGACAACGGCAAGAATATAATTATGTAATACATAACAATATAATACAATACAAAGTGTGTAGTCTTTCATTCATATGTATTTGCGCAATCCAAATCGCTCTCAGTCATTGTGTGAACTGTGCCAAAGACGGGTTTGATAAATAATTTGGATTAAGAGCGCCCAAACTGAAATACATTTTCATACTACCGCTCTTACGTGATAATGACGTTATTACACATCTTTTTTTAGATATTTTGGAAACATCTTGTTGATCTCTTCTTTCTATTGAAATCAAATCTTTTTGTGTAAAATCAATTGCAATAGGCACTGAGCTACAGGTGGGTCAAAAGTAGGTCGAAACGGTTCGTGTAAATAGTGTACGGCATGCGCGCGGCCTGTTGCTGGAACTTGGCCTTTTTAGGGTTCCGTAGCCAAATGGCAAAAACCGGAACCCTTATAGATTCGTCATGTCTGTCTGTCTGTCTGTCTGTCTGTCCGTCCGTATGTCACAGCCACTTTTTTCCGAAACTATAAGAGCTATACTGTTGAAACTTAGTAAGTAGATGTATTCTGTGAACCGCTTTAATATTTTCATACAAAAATATAAAAAGAGCATTAAATTTTGGGGGTCCCCATACTTAGTACTGAAACTCAAAATTTTTTTTTGTCATCAAACCCATACGTGTGGGGTATCTATGGATAGGTCTTCAAAAATGATATTGAGGTTTCTAACATCATTTTTTTCTAAATTGAATAGTTTACGCGAGAAACACTTCCAAAGTGGTAAAATGTGTCCCCCCCCCCTGTAACTTCTAAAATAAGAGAATGATAAAACTAAAAAAAATATATGATGTACATTACCATGTAAACTACCAACGAAAATTGGTTTGAACGAGATCTAGTAAGTAGTTTTTTTTTAATACGTCATAAATCTAAAAAAAAACACTATTATTAAAACATCGATCAAAGTTACAACGAACTGCAAGAACTTTTATATTATGTTACTTGCTGCTACGGAACCCTCCATGGGCGAGTCCGACTCGCACTTGGCCGGATTTTTTTTTAAGGTGGAAAAAAATCATGCAATGACATCCCCCCGCTCTTGGGCGGAGCGGGAGATAGTGTCAGACTCTTAATGACTAAAAGACCCACCCCGTTCCTTCTAGCCTTCATACCGGGGCTCGAGCGCCCTTTCGGATAACCCTGGCCCCAGTAGGCTTCGACCCGGCTGGGTCCCTGCTGTTGCTGACAACTCCTTGAGGCGCGCGGGAACAGTGCGCGCCGTCGACGACTTGGGCTTGGTCCGGACAGTTACCGGACGGCCGGACAGCGAGCTACCCATTGCTCACTGTCCGCAAGCCCGCGCCTACGGTGGCCGGAAATCGGGATCAGAATCCCGGCGGCGGTGGCGGCGGCGATAACGCCGTTGCCTGATGCGTTCGGCCTCCTCCTTTGCGAGCATTACTGCTTCGCAGAAGTCGGCGACCGCCTGCCACGCTGGAACTTGGCCTGCGCACGGCCGTGCGCTTAGATCCGGTAAAGACCTCTGAAAATCTGATATTTTGCGTTAATTTTGGCCCTTTGTAATTTAAATAAATGAAGGAAAGAAAGAAAATCATTTTATTTACCCGAAAATGCGCAATAGTAATGCCACTCATAAATTAAATAAGTAAAAAACAAATCAGAAACCTTAGTCATTTAATCATCGACACAGCTCGAAAAAAACTTAAGTGGCAATGGGCAGGTCACATTGCACGCAGAACAGAAGATCGATGGGGACGAAAGGTTATGGAGTGGCGACCGCGTACCGGAAGACGCAACGTTGGATGCCATCCCACAAGGTGGACCGATGACCTGGTGGGGGTCGCAGGAATCCGATAGATGCTAGATGGACAGGACCAGTCGTTGTGGCGACACTTGGGGAAGACCTATGTATATGTTTCACAGCCGTCAATCATATTTTAATTAAGGTACTTACTCGTACAAATTAAGAGACCTGCAAAATGCAAAAATATTAAAAAAAAATAATAGGCGCATTCCCCTTAAAAGTTTTGCCCTAATAAAAATGAGCAGATAAAATCTCAATGTATTTTTGTATATCACTGGTGATGATCATATCAAAATGATGGATGGCATAATCAGATTTTATGTGATAAGTCAATCATTGCGATAAAACTAGTAATCTCTACGTGAGCTCTGATATTATGTGGGTTTATAGAACTTTACATGGGTATTAAGAGTGTGTTTAGTATTTTGTGAACAAACACGACTACTGCTCTTTGAGTCCGGTCTTATGACGGTTAAGTTTCGTTGCATTTCGGGGAGTGTGCGTTCGTCCGTTCCATCATCGGAACACCAAACGTAAGTATAGTTGCTATTACGGATCTTGAGCGCTCGGCGTCAAAGTGTGGATCGCTTTGCGCATTCCATACATTGGCGAGCCAATCGTCTTCGTTGTTAGATACATGCAGCAACGCAGGGAACGATTTAGGAGTGACGTCTATGACGCGTGGCGCGGCGAGGCAATCACTGACACTCCCCGCCCCCGCGTCTCACTTCGCACCACTAAAGAGACCGAATATTTGACTTCTGCGCAACCGCTCAAGATCCGTGATGGCAACTGTACGGCTATGCGCCATCGCTGCACCGGTACGTATAGTAGTCATCCCACCTACACGCACAAAACGTTTTGAGAACACATTCATTGTGCGTACAGCTAGGGAGTGGAATTGCCTGCCGGAGTCTGTGTTTCCTGATGGCTCCAACCCAGGAATCTTTAAATTAAGAGTGAATAGATTACTTCTAGGCAAGCGTGCTCCATCGTCGACCACATCATCGCTTACCATCAGGTGAGATGGTCAAACACGAGTCTATAAATAAGAATTAAAAAAGAACTGGTCTCTGAGTCCAGCAATTTTTCTTGTGCCCTGCCCACTACCACTAAGTTTGGCGATTCTTCGTGCTATGTCGGCGACCTTGGTTCTCCTGCGGATATCTTCATTCCTGATGCGATCACGAAAGGACACTCCGAGCATAGCCCTTTCCATTGCCCTCTGGGTGACTGTAAGCCTTCTGATGAGGCACAATGGCTTGTGGCTGCTTCTAACTTCTTGTACCGGCGTTTTTGGCGGTGACATTGTGGCCCACGTGTGGCGACACTATTTAATATATATTTTTTTAATACTCCACAACTATCACACAACGCCGTCTAGTCCCAAGCTAAGCAGACCTTGTGTTATGGGTACTAGACAACTGATAAACAAACTTATACATTTCTAAATACATACATATTATAGATAAATTACACCCAGACACAGAACAAATGATCATGCTCATCACATAAACATTTGTGTTGGGTGGGAATCGAACCCACGACCTCCGGCATAGCAGTCAGGGCCACTAACCACTAGACCAACAGGCCAGTCATAACTATAGGTGTGAATTGCATGAAAATCGATTCAGTCGTTTTGAGTTTATCGCAAACAGACACGTAAAGAAAAAGAAAGAAAGAAAAATAATTTATTTGGTACAGCACAAGGCCCAAACACAATAATAAACAAAAAACACACATCAAAAGTAAAAGAATCAAAAAAAGGAATAATATGAAATAAAAAATACAGTTGTTGTGTGCCTCATGGCTGCACCAAAATAGGTCCAGTTCAGCATGAATGCCAGACAACTAGTGCCTGCCCGGAGGACACGGTGGAGCACACAGTCGAGGTGTGCCCTGCTTGGGCGGAGCATCGCCGTGCCCTCGTGGGGGCGATCGGCGGCAGAGACCTCTCGCGCGGGGCCTTGGTTGAGGCCATGGTCCGGAGCGAGGAGGAGTGGCAGGCGGTCGCCGACTTCTGCGAAGCAGTAATGCTCGCAAAGGAGGAGACCGAACGCATCAGGCAACGGCGTTATCGCCGCCGCCGTCGCCGGGATTCTGATCCCGATTTCCGGCCAACGTAGACGCGGGCTTGCGGACAGTGAGCAATGGGTAGCTCACTGTCCGGCCGTCCGGTAACTGTCCGGACCAAGCCCAAGTCGTCGACGGCGCACACTGTTTCCGCGCGCCTCAAGGAGTTGTCAGCAACAGCAGGGACCCAGCCGGGTCGAAGTCTACTGGGGCCAGGGTTATCCGAAAGGGCGCTCGAGCCCCGGTATGAAGGCTAGAAGGAACGGGGTGGGTCTTTTAGTCAGTAAGAGTCTGACACTATCTCCCGCTCCGCCCAAGGGCGGGGGATGTCAATGCATGATTTTTTCCCACCATAAAAAAAAAAAAGACAACTAGTGCCTGACGCTGGTTTTCAACTGAACCTTGTGACGCAACGAACGCAAAACTACACGAACACGAACGAATACGTACGTACGTGGTCACGTAGTGGCGAATTATGTTTTATTATACAGAAATCTTCTTCAAAACAACAGACCTTTAAGAAACTTACAAAAACTGTTCCCCCTTCTATCAATTGAGTTGATTAACGACACTACACAGTTTAATTGAGGACATCGTACCTTATAAGTGTTACATCAAAACAACGTCTAGAGAGAAAGACACATTGTAGATGAATGAAGCGTAGACACGGTAATAATCCTTACTTACGAGTAATATTCTAAAAGCGAAAGTGAGTTTGTTTGTTTGTTTGTTACGTCTTCACGCCTAAATGGCAAAACCGATTTTGATGAATTTTGGTACAGAAATAGTTGGGAGCCTGGAGACGGACATAGGCTAATTTTAAAAAAAAAGTGAGAAAAGGGGGAGAAAGTGGGAAGGTCTTTTATGTACGCGGGCGAAGGCTAGTATATGATATTATTACCGTGGCGTAGACTGCAAGGGAACAGAAAGGTAAGTCTAAAATGGATTTTAGGATTAATTGCGTTACATTATGGAGCACGCTTACCTAGAAGTAACTTAAGGAGCGTTCAAGTATTACGTAACGCAATTTTAGAAGTTTTATGACCCTCCCTCCCATGTAAAGCACTGTAACGTTTTTCTGTACCCCTCCCTAAACGTTACGTAAAATTTGAGTGACCATTAAAGTCACAGGTTTGCCAACTTAGGAAACAAAAATAAAAGTAACATACAATACTATTGAGGGTTTCCCAGTAAACGAAAAGAGTTGCTGATTTGGAAGATTCAAATTTCCTAGCTTTTTTATTAAAATAAAAAAAAATGTTACGCAACGCGCTATTTAAATACTTCCCCCTCCCGCCCTTGTAACGCACCGTAACATTTTACAAGACCCCACCTCCCCCAAATTGCGTTACGTAATACTTGAATGCTCCCCTATTCACTCTTGACTTCAACCCCTAGGTTGTAGCCATCAGGAAACTGACTCCAGCAGGGAATTCCAATTCTTAGCTGTATGCACATCGACATGGTAATGAAAGACACCTCGACAAAACTGTGGCATGTTTACCTATGCTATGACTTGATTGGTCTAAATGTTATGACTTCATTGCTACCGGTCTGGCTCGCATAGATAAATATTTACTGAAACCTAGACATCACACTAATAAAGGCGGAAGTTTGTAAATATGTGTGTGTGTGTATGTTAGTACACCATGATCTACTTGCTTATCTTTTTCTCCTTCTCTGTCAAATCCATCAAAAGGTTGTCTGTAAAAAATGCTGTTAGCGATAAGATCGTTTATTTATGTATACACAAACACTTCAAAAAAAAAAACATGCAGATGAAAAGAGCACAAAGGTACTGCTTATTTCAGATGAAATTGCTTCCAGCAGACCTGCGACAGGAGAGTTGGATAAGAGATGTAGACAGTGTATACAAATAATTTGAAAAATAAAAATATACTATTAAAATCTAAATTAAATTATGTATTACATACATAAATATCTAATATCAATACCAGTAAATAAAACACATAAATAGATACTATACATAAATTAAATTATAAAAATATATATCTATAAATAATAACTTTACGAGATAGTAGAACGATAGTGTTCTTTAACTAGCTTTTTGAAAACAGATTATTTTCAGCGTAACGGATCTTAGCTAGCTGGAACTGAGTTCCACTTCATTGTGACACTATTTATTTTAAGTTTATTGACTGGTCTGTTGGTTTAGTGGTTAGTGGTCCTGACTGCTATGCCGGAGGTCGTGGGTTCGATTTCCATCCAGGACAAATGTTTGTGTGATGTGCATGATTATTTGTTCTGTATCTGGGTGTAATTTATCTTTATCTGTAATATGTATGTATTTAGAAATATATAAGTATGTTTATCAGTTGTCTAGTACTCATAACACAAGCTCTGCTTAGTTTGGGACTAGACGGCGTTGTGTGATAATTGTGGAATATATAAAAAAAAAGTATAGATGCGCACGCGTATAGCAAAACTCAATTTTCCGCACGTTCATGTACTTGAAAGGCCTTTAGCCTGCACTGCGCCACCTACACGCTGTTACTACAGAAGATAACATCTCACTCATGTAGAATCCCATGAGTCATCACAAACGAGAGATAACGTTCATATCGCTAGTGTCAGTTTGTTCAACGATCTCCTACAAATATGTCAAGTTTTATGGATATTGCTTATAATGTATGAGGATCATCATCATATCAACTGAAAGACGTCCACTGGCGACACTTGGGGGAGCCATATGTCTAACAACATTGGTTTTAGTTTATGCGAGACCCTAAACACGTATCTAGTATTTTTGTATAAAGAATCTAAGTACAAAATTTCATAACTGTCATGAAAAATAACGAAGTATTTTTGTGTGTAAAAATGTTTTTAACCCCCCGAGCGCCGATTGTAATACGTCTGTACAACTTCGATGTCCTTGAAAAATGCTTAATTTTCGTGTTTTTCCCAAGTTTGTACGAAAGTTATTTGGTCGAAAACTTTGGTTTCTTTACATATTCTTCTATACATATATATTATATTATTTGTTTTTCCTAGAAAAATCCGAAAAAAGTTTTTTTTTATTTTATTTTTTATTTATTTGGTGATTTACGTACAATTTTCCGGGTCAATGAACCCCTGGCGCTCGAGGGGTTAAAGATCCAAGCTGTTTCGAAGGAGTAGGGAAAAATTACGAAATTGCTAATTTTTTTTTTTATTTAGACAAAAGTATGAGTCGCACGAAAGAATCAATAGTTGATAATGTTGTTCATGAATCTATAATGAACATAATATTTTTTTCAAACCTATTAACCTGGCCGTTACCAAGGCGTAGGCTTCAGAAAGACACTGTTTTATGGCACTGCTCGGGCGCTTGGGCCTTAAGTAATACGTAGGGTTCCGGACTCTGTAGACAGTCAGTCTTGCCTCGTCTCTTAGTTTACCATCTCAATGAGCTATTGTCTTACACGATACATTATAATGAGTTCTGTTTCGAGGAATTACCGGAGTTGTAGCAGGTTCAGAAGGCATGTGTCCGTTTACAGAAACTGCACTATCTTTGCACTCCGACATGACAGACACTTTATTTAAGTCGGAAATCATCCAATGACTTCTGCCGCTTTAGGATGGAGCTGGGAAGGCATGTCAGATTCTTACTCTGACTAATACCACTCCTACGTTCCTTCTTTGCTTAGTTCCAGGACCTTGGGTTTTCTTTTCAGAAGCGTGTCCATGACCCCGGCTTAGTAGCAAGCTTCGACCCACTTCATATTCTTACTCTGACTAATACCACTCCTACGTTCTTTCTTTGCTTAGTTCCAGGACCCTGGGTTTTCCTTTCAGAAGCGTGTCCATAACCCCGGTTGTAGGCTTCGACCCACTTCATTTAAAAGAGTGTCCATGGAGTTTCTTGCACGTTCTTCTCCATAGAGATCTACGCTTTAGAACGTGCAACTTAGCTTGATTTTTTATGGACTGACCGACGTTTGAATATTGAAATGGTCTATTTGAAATAAATGCTTACTCGGCCCGTTCACTATAATCAATATAGCACCACCAACATTTTTTTTTTTAAATAAAATAAACCAGTGCTTGACTGTGACCCCACCTGATGGTAAGCAGGGATACAATCGTTGATGGTGAGGCGCACATTTATTAACAGCCCATTCACTCTAGCCTTGAAGACACTTAATTAAACAGGAAAATTGTTTCAGGCCTTCCGTTTAAACAGGAATATTGTTTCAGGCCTTCCACCATCATCAATAAATAGAACCGTTGGTTTATTATAATTCATGACACACTTATTTGTCTGTAGGTAGAATGGTTTTTGTCACACCACGTCATATAAGAGGAAAACCGATTACTCCCACGCCAATAATAGAATTAACTGAATGAGTAATTTAGTGGTGAAAAAGTGTAATGACGAACTCACCACATAACCTACTTATAAATGGTTAGTTAGCCCATTTATGTCCCACTGCTGGGCGAAGGCCTCTTTCTCCCTTCTCCACACGCGTCTGTCCTCGGCCATTAAGGCCAGTCCCTCCGGTAGTTATCTACCTTATCTCTCCACCTTCGCTTTGGTCTGCCGCGATGTTGCCTTGCGTTTAATGGGACCCAATAAGTGGCTTTTTTTGCCACAGCTCATCCGCCATGTGGAAACATGTCCGTTCCAATCCCACTTTAGAGTGGCAGCTTTACGGGTAACATCTTAAACCTTTCAGATACCGTCAATTTGAGACACAATAGTACAGTTGCCAAAACGGACCTTGAGCGCTCGGCGTCAGAGTGGGGATCGCTTTGCGCATTCCATACATTGGCGAGCCAATCGTCTTCGTTGTTAGATACATGCAGCAACGCAGGGAACGAATTAGGAGTGACGTCTATGACGCGATGGCGCGGCGAGCCAATCACTGACACTCCCAGCCCCCGCGTCTCACTTCGCACCACTAAAGAGACCGAATACCCAGGATACTACGCTCCATGGCTCGACTTATAAAATGATAAGTGATTAACAGGGTTATTTGTAAAACACTAACAACTTTGCAGGTCTGTATTACAAACATTACAAACAACAACTTTTGTTCTACGACTTTTTACAAAACATAACACATTTACCAAAAACAAACCTTCAAGAATTCGTTGTTCTATCTAACACGTTTTAACTCTGTATTTTGCTATACCCACCTACGTTCTGTATGATGCGACGCAAGCGCAACAAGCAACCCGCCGCCAGATCCCCTCCGCTATTGTACTATCGCTTGCTTCGCACAAACTTCGTAATATTTAGAACGGTCAATTTAAATATATTTATTTTTTTATAATAATCTGATGCCTAAATAAAATATGATAAATTTTTAAAAGTCATAGAACAATAGTTGTTGTTTATGATGTTAGTAACAGTCCTTTTTTTATGGTGGGAAAAAATTATCCAATGACAACCCCCGCTCTTGGGCGGAGCGGGAGATAGTGTCAGACTCTTACTGACTAAAAGACCCACCCCGTTTCTTCTAGCCTTCATACCGGGGCTCGAGCTCCCTTTTGGATAACCCTGGCCCCAGTTTTCGACCCGGCTGGGTCCCTGCTGTTGCTGACAACTCATTGAGGCGCGCGGAAACAGTGCGCGCCGTCGACGACTTGGGCTTGGTCCGGACAGTTACCGGACGGCCGGACAGCGAGCTACCCATTGCTCACTGTCCAAGCCCGCGCCTACGGTGAGTAACATGGTCATGAGAGGTTACCAGTGTTTTACAAATGCGTGTTGGATTACAGCCCATTCCCTCTCTTGCAGAGGAGGCCTGAGTGCCAGCAATGGAAACATTACACGGCCGATTATTTTAAGTACAACACGTATGGCGAGCGAACTAGCGGGCAGGAACTTAAAAACACCTTCATAAAGGTTACAGATTTATAAGTGTTACATGTTGAATTGGTAACAGAATCAAATATGTAACGCTTATTTATGTGTTTTCAATGTGTTAACCCAAAACACTTACAAAAGTGTAACCCTAACATATCTGTAACAGATATAAAAGTGTTAACAGTGTTAATAAGTGTAACAGGTAAACGCAGCGTTGCCAAAGTTACAATTTACTAAAGCTATACTAAAACTGATTATTTCAGTTACACATATTAACACATATAAACAGGTTACAGTTTGATTCGGTAGCACTCCCCACATATAAAAGGTTACAGTTTGATTCGGTAACATTATTGCATCTGTTACATTTAAAAGTGTTTTTCTGTTAAAACTGTTTTAAAAAACAGTTTTAGAACACATTATTACGGTTACAGTTTGAGTCCCTGCTAGCGGGTATATTGTGCCGCGACTTATTAATAGCCTATCCTCAGAAATAAAAAGAAATATTACACCTAAAAATATCAAATGTAAACTTAAGTAATATTACTTATGTATTGTTTAAAAGAATGTTTTCTACTTATTTACAGAAATTTTTTATAAATTAATATCGACAATAACGTACACATATAAAATTGAAAACTCAATTTGTTTCGATATTGTGATAGATTCATGATAGCACAAGTTTAAACCTTAGTGGTTTTTTGGTTGCTATTTAACTTAAATAATCCTGTAATCTTTGTATAAATGATAAATAAATAATAATAAAAAAAGTACAAAAAACGGCAAAACCTAACTGTTCTACGCGACGTTGCCATCATGTACTATTGCGTACCGTGCAGAATTTTAACTAGATTCAAATAAATGCTATACCGTTAGAAGAACAGTTAGTTGCCAAAATATACAAGAGATATGGCTAGGCGAAAACACTGGCTAACTGTTGCAATTGCTTTACCAAATTGAAAAGGTCTAGGACCAAACTCAAATAATACTATGGTACCGACCTGCCGTAATTAGCCTGTCAACTAGTCCGGTAGCAAAAAACGGGGCAAGTACAAACTTACCTATGTAAATAGTTCAATTTCGGATTGGAGTCGCTGCAAAATTAGAAAGTGATGATATGGGAAAATTACTTTTTGAAAATAACATTATTCAAAAGACGTGACTCTCTTCAGAGTCTAACATTCATGAAACGAACGGTAGGAATTTTGTTGCATCTAAAAAATACGTAAGATTTTTCTGAGACATCCAGTATTATCGTACTGCTCTGAAACTGGCTAAAACATTGAACAAATTCAGAGAACAACTCCAAGGAGTAAGAAAATCAAGCGACTGTCTTCTATCTATCTTCAAATAAACATAAACTTCCAATATATTTAAGGAGTTGTCAGCAACAGCAGGGGCCCAGCTGGGTCGAAGCCTACTGGAGCCAAGGGTCTGCTTCTGAAAGGAAGGCTCGGCCCCGGTATGAAAGCCAAGAAAGAACGGGGTGGGTTTTTAATTCAGTAAGAGTCTGACACAATCTCCCGCAAGGACTGGGGATGTCATTTGAATGATTTATACCACAAAATAGATAGGTACAGAAGTCAATCTTCATACAAAGCGCGCTCGAGCAACGCACACATAGACACCGCTCACGGACACGATAGATATCTCGGTTTCTTCTCGGCTCACTCGTAGAACAGTTCCGGCTCAAACGCTCATTAGTGTGCGTCTACTGAGCGTAGGTATAAAAACTGAAGTACATACATGAGATAGTCTTCTGTACCTATCTATTACGTGTTTATACCCTTCTTCTTCCTGCCCTTATCCCATATTACTTTACATATACTAATTCTGTCCTGTCACCCGTCAAACTATCACTAACTCCCTTTTCTTTCATATCACTCCTCACACAATCCATCCATTTTTTCTTCGGCCTTCCTCTCCCTCTCCATCCATATGTGTTTATACCCACCAAAAAAAAAAAACTTCCAATATATCAAAATACACATAAATACCAATACTTTAACACTAACTACACCTAAAATGAAGCCATCAGTTACCAACTACTTAAAATACATCTCATTATATAACAGCTTGGCCGAGCGCCATATTTACATTTGACGTAAAAAAAGCAAGATGGCCGAATGGCGGGAAGTTAATTGCATCGTAAACTTTGAATATATTTATGAATGCAAAATTATGCTTTATTGTCTGTTAAGTAAGCCGTTGTTTGAGACTGTCTTTTTTGCTCGTAAGGAGTTAGATCGCTTCTGTTTTTTAGATTTTTACGTCTTGCCTGTTGCGTTGGTAGTTCGTTCTCGATAACCTGTTGCCTTGGCGCCATATCTGAAGATGGATGTGTCAGTTAACAAAGACATTAAATATATAATCTCTTTGTCTCTTAATGACTAAAGTAGACCAATTTTATTACCGACTACCTTCTGTCAGCGGCTTTGCTCGCGTGACAGTTGGTTTCTTCATACAAACTGGACCCCCGTTTAGGGGGTGAATATCGGAAAATCCGTTCTTTCAGACATCCGCTAGGATGTCTACACTCTTTAAGGAACCTACCTGCCAAATTTTAAGTTTGTAAGTATTATAGTTTCTTAGATTTCGTAACTAACTCATCGAATGCCGTAATTAGAGACACAATAGAAAGACAATTGCTTATGTCGAACTGTGTAACTTAAGGAGCCTACGACGGATGAATTTCCATACAAACGTAATACCACGCTCATTTGCAGTTGGAGCATATTTCCAACATATTATGATGATATTCGGTTATAGACAATATTTATCTAGGTTCCTACGTCTTTCTTTTTTAAAAAAAACGAAAAGAATTTTTTCAAAGCGTAAATGGCAAAACATGCCATTTGGCTTTTCCTGTATTGAAAATAACAATATTTCTAATATTCTCGACGTAGGAACCTAGATAAATATTGGCTATAACCGAATATCATCATAATATGTTGGAAATATGAGCCAGCCTCAAACAAGGTGGACTGGATAGCCTGGTGAGGTTTACGGTAAACCGATGAATGTGAGACGCACAGGATCGGTCGTTGTGGTGACAATGATGGGAGACCTATGTCCAGTTTTTGGACGTCTTTCGGCCTTAAGGAAGATAAGGTAACACGGAAGACCATAACGTTACAGGAACGTTTCTGTTGTGCGTAAGTCCTTGCCGAAGTCTTTTTTTTATGGTGGGAAAAAGTCATGCATTGACATCCCCCGCTCTTGGGCGGAGCGGGAGATAGTGTCAGACTCTTACTGACTAAAAGACCCACCCCGTTCCTTCTAACCTTCATACCGGGGCTCGAGCGCTCTTTCGGATAACCCTGGCCCCAGTAGGCTTCGACCCGGTTGGGTCACTGCTGTTGCTGACAACTCCTTGAGGCGCGGGGATCAGTGCGCGCCCTTGCCGAAGTCTGTGATCCAGAAAGCACCTTCGGGATCTTTAAACCGAGACAGAATAGGGTAAAACCTGTCAGAAAATTTCCAGTTTCCTACAGAGTAATTTTTTTATAAAATTCCGCCGGAACGTGTGAAAACCACGCGTCTGCCGCGTGTAAGGTAAAGATTGTAAAAATACACGCATTTAAGATTAATGCGTGCGTGGGAAGAAAAATATTTACGCTATTCATAATATTTAGCGTGTACCAACATCGTTCTTCTGACACCAATATCTTTCTGGGTTCTGATGTAAGAGGTAGGAAGATATATCTGCTCAATAGTATTAATCAGGGCAGTAAAGCTAGGACTACATTAGACCGAAGCACGCGTGTAACACGCCTGCGTGAACGACGTTGCGTGGCGTGGATCTAGTGTAGCTCTACAAGTCTGGTTTCCATATACAATGCAGTGCATTTCCTAAATTATACTTCTGCAGTTGTCATTATTATTCGAGCACCGGCAAGTAGACTGGATCCTATCCTTAAATGTGATCTCTGTGACTCGTTTTGGCTCTGTGAAGGTTTTTTTTTTCCACATCTATCACACAACGCCATATAGTCTCAAGCTAAGCAGAGCTTGTGTTATGAATACTAGACAACTGATAAACATACTTATATAATCCTAAATACATACATATTATAGATAAATTACACCCAGACACAGAACAAATGATCCTGCTCATCACAAACATTTGTCCTGGGTGGGAATCGAACGACCTCCGGCATAGCCGTCAGGGCCACTAACCACTAGACCAATAGGCCAATCAGTTTGGAGCACGCTTGCCTAGAAATAACCTATTCACTCTTGACTTTAAAGACCCCTAGGTTGTAGCTATCAGGAAACACAGACTGCGGCAGAGAATTCCACTCCTTAGCTGTACTCATAATGAGTGTGTTCACAAAACGCTTTGTACGTATAGGTGGGATGTCCACTATGTACCGGTGGTGCAATGCCATCTAGTGGTCTTTGTTCTTATCTGAAGCTATTCTCATGATCGTGTCATTGGCCAAATAAGTTCACTAAACTAAATAATTAGCACCTTTGGCTAAACTTGACCAAACCATTTTTTGCTTTGTTGGAAAATCACGATATGACTAACTGTTTAGCAGAATTATAGGTGTACCAAAAACCTTCTTTAGTATCACCACGAACTAGCTAGTTAAAGGTGGATCAGACGGTCGTAATCCAGCGTCCCAACAGTGACCTTGCTAGTTTCAATCCATGAGCTTCAACGCCCTTGGTTGGTCGCGTTGTCCCAAACCGCAGTGACTAATTTTGCGAACGTGTTGGCGCGTGGTTTACATCCATGTAGCCGCTACACAAACCTAGTTTGCAGTCACGTTGGCAACCGTCTAGTCCAAGCTTTAGCTAGGTGATATCAGGGTTCACTGACCAGTATTTTCTAACGGCCTAATTGACAGTGCCGCTAGAATTTTTAGTGCAAAATAAATTAACAGTTAAATAGAAAAGACCCCAAGACCCCAGAAAGATGGAGCCAGCTCTCAAAGGAAAAGACACTCCTAGGTTTTAGTAGAATTGAATTTGACCAGAACGGCATTCTGAGACTGCCTCCAAGGATAAGTTCAAGCGTTCAACCATAGCCTCTCAGAGAGACTGGATCTGTGACCCACTAGCTCGCGCGCTGGACGTGTAACTCTCAGCAACAGTGCTGTAGTCTGCATACCCAGCGGGTATCGGGTTTAAGTAGGTCATTTATGTGCAGCAAGAAGTGTTGCCGAGATTACCGACCTCTAAGAGATCCCAGCATTAATATCAAATGCGAAAGTGCCAGCTGTGGACTTTTTTAGTTTGATACGATGATTTTTTTTCGAGGGTAAAAATCATCCAAATTACATCCCCCGCCCTTGGGCGGAGCGGGAGATAGTGTCAGACTCTTACTGACTGAAAAACCCACCCCGTTCCTTCTTGCCTTTTATACCGGGGCTGAGCTACCTTTCGGAGCTAACCCTGGCCCCTGTAGGCTTCGACCCAGCTGGGCCCCTGCTGTTGCTGACAACTCCTTAAGGCGCGCGGGAACAGTGCGCGCCGTCGATTGATATGATGATGGTGAGGTAAATGTGAATAGTGCCTCTGATAGAGGATTTCTAATGCTCTTAAAATAGAAAAAAATATATATAATACACCTTTATTCTTTCTTATTTAGCAGTTAATTTCTTTGGCACCCAAAATTCTAGAGGCAATAGGCAGCTCGTCGTCTAATATGGGCCAGGCCCGGGTTGACGCGTTGTGTTCCATAAGCGCCTCCAGCATAATTGTGGTATCCACCAGGGTCGATGGCTACCAGTTCTGCGCAATTATTTGGTTCGCCGTTCTTTGGATCGCCGATGACATCGTACTTTTTTCTTCTACGGCAGAGGACTTGGGTAACATGCTCGCAGATTTTAACAAGGCTAGCCTCGAGATTGGGCTTCGGATGAACATGTCAAAGACCGAACTCATGACCAACAGCATTAAAAGGATTATTTGAAAGAGTTATTATAGTATGAGTATACATATAACATGTATACTGAGACATACCTACATGTATACATGTAGGTGGATGGAGAGGGAGAGGAAGGCCGAAGAAAAGAAGGATGGATTGTTTGAGGAATGCTATGAAAGAAAAGGAAGTTAATGATAGTTTGACGGGTGACAGGACAGAATGGAAGAAAAAAACATGTTGCGCCGACCCCAAGTAATGGCAGGAAGAAGAAGATTTGAAAGAGTTATTATAAACCTGGAACGTAAAGGGTGAATAAGTATTTGACACTTCCTCTCGCTCCATCCAGAGCTGGAAAGATTATCTTATGATTTCCCACCTCCTTGGACGAGAAAATGGGCTAAAACATTCTCCATAAAAAAAAAAACCTTTGACCGAGTAAACACTAGAAACCAGCGTAATGAACAAACAGCTAACGTGATGTCACCAACCGCTCCCCTTTCTTACCAATCTAAGCATGCGAAACCCTGACCCAGATGGACAGACAACTCTTGGAGCCGTTCATTTACTGGATAAATCGTGAGAGTCAGAACGGCGGGTGTACCACAGCGAAATAAAAAAACATACATTCAGCCGAACATAGAACCTCCTCCTTTTTGAAGTCGGTTAAAACCTGAAACCCATCTGTTCTTCTGCAAGGATTTTATATTTTTCCATACTTATAGTTATACAAGTTGTTATAGATGACTTTTTCAAAAACTTTCGATAATATAGGTATAAGAGATATTGGTCTATAACAATTCATATTTTCTCTATATTTTATTTTAGGAATTACAATAGATAATTTTAATTTTGACGGGAAGACACCATCCTCAATGCATGTATTAATGTCCTCAATACTTGTGCTATAAGACTTTGCTTTATGCCAAATTTCAGGATTCTGGGTCAACGGGAAGTACCCTATAAATTTTGATTTCCTCCAGAGTGTCGAAATGTATGTTTTTATAAACCGGAGTAATTTTTTTTCGTAAACTCAGAAGGTTGTTTTTTAGGGTTCCGTAGTCAACTAGGAACCCTTATAGTTTCGCCATGTCTGTCTGTCCGTCTGTCTGTCTGTCCGTCCTCGCTTAATCTCTGTGACCGTTAGCACTAGAAAGCTGAAATTTGGTACCAATATGTATATCAATCACGCCGACAAAGTGGTAAAATAAAAATTGGAAAAAAATGTTTTATTAGGGTAGCCCCCCTATATGTAAAGTGGGAAATGATTTTTTTTTTAATTTCAACCCTAACGTGTGATATATCGTTGGATAGGTATTTAAAAATGAACAGGGGTTTACTAAAATCATTTTTTGATAATGTCAATAATTTCGGAAATAATCGTTCCAAAAGTAAAAAACAATGTGTCCCCCCCCCCTCTAACTTTTGAACCATAAGTTTAGAAAATATGAAAAAAATCTGAAAAGTAGAACTTTATAAGGACTTTCTAGGAAAATCATTTTGAACTTGATGGAAAGAACAGTTTTTGTACAAAAAGACAAAAAGGTTCTACAAAATAATTTCTTGACTAAGTTTGTAGTATATTGTATATGCAAGCATTTTTTAAACTAAGTGGGTACACTTATTGTGACGGACGGGACCCTACACTGAGCGTGGCCCGACACGCTCTTGGCCGGTTTTTTATCACATAAACCGTAGTAATTTTTTCTCGTAAACTCAGAAGGTTGTTTTTTTACAGCTTCAAGGGACCACAGACCTAAGTATACGGTTTTAATTTCTACTCGATACCTCTAAACGTTCCCGAGATAACAGCTCTTGACAGACAGACAGAGGATAACTTAATGATCCTGTAAGGGTTCCGTTTTTACCTTTTGAGGTACGAAACCCTATAAAGATAACAATTCATCTGCAAAAAAGCAGCCAACCGCTATCGCTACCTTACACGTATTTGCTGACGAATCCTTGACCCAAATATACGAACAGATGGTTACTGTATTAATTTGTTCAACTGGATAGCTGCGGAACTTTTTTCTTTACTATTTACGCTGGTAAATTGGAATTGTACGGAATTCCAGATCGAAGTAGGCAAAAAACATGATAGCAAGTTCCCACTGCTGGGACTCAGCCTCCTCTCTAGGAGAGTGAATGGGCCATAATCCACCATGATCCATCAGGACCCATTTTTTGTTTTAATACATGCCGGTTACCTTACGATAAATAGATAGATTAACACATATGTACACCAAAAATAAAATTACAACACAAAAAAATAATAGGGTGTCAATGGGCGGTCTTATCACTAAAATCAAGTCTTTCCTTTACTGTTTTGAAAGCAGTGATGAGGAAAAAAAAAACATTAAAAAACTAAAACCCGACTACCTACGACAAAAAAAAAACGGCGCTGAAAAAATATGAAACAAGATTTTCAGAATGCTGAAAAAAACAAGGTAACTGGAAAAACAAGAACAGAATAAAAAGAAAAGTCACAGTCACATGTTATTAAAGTGTCTGCCCAGCAGAATTGTAATTTAAATTCATATACTGTGCCAAAAATTGACCTTCCGGCGTGGAGCGACGGAATTACCGTTTAACAGTTCTACACTTTATAAAATACTATAATTATAAAATCGGAAAAAAAAAATTTCAAAATCGGTCCACAACTGACCGAGATATCGGTGAACATAAAAAAAAATACATCTAGCCGAATATTCTAAGCTTCACAATTCAATGGTATTACGGAAAAGATAATAGAAATAGTGTGAGTTACGCCTATACAGAGCAATTTTCATAGAAAAGTGTGAAACGTCAAACGGTACTTCTTAGATTTGTTGTCTTGTGATATAGTTACCTATGTATTCACAAAAGTCTGGCAGTTCTGCCATATTGAATACCATTTCCGTAACACAATTTTGACGCCAGACTCTATTAATCATGAACGCTTCCAACTCTTCAAGCATGACACACAAAAACCACCAAATGGTTGAAGAATGACGGCGGCAAAAACTAGTTTATTCCGGTTAAATTGATTAGTGGTTCTAATTCCGTTGACAATGGAGGTCAAGGATTGTTTTAGCAAATGTACAGAAGATATTATTTACTGACGGATTTTTTTATTTTTATGTGTAGTCTGCCCAGCGGTCACTGCTCATGCGGCTGACGTGACCCGCCCAATCCCATTTAAGCCAGGCAGCCTTTTTGCCCACGTCAATTACGCCCGCTGGGCAAGTATCGCCACCCGGTGGGTTCCTGCAAACGGTAAGCGCCATCGAGGTCGCCCTAGAAAGAGGTGGCGAGATGATCTGGACGCGTATCACGAGAACTGGTTAGAGACGGCGCGAGAGAAGAATGTCTGGAAGGACTTGGGGGACGCCTTTGCCCAGCAGTGGGACAGTAATGGCTATTAAAAAAAAAAAAAATGTGTAGTCTGATTCGAATCTTCTCTCTATCTCATACTCATTTATTTGCTTCCACAGTATTGGTAAAATGGTAACAAACAGGTTGTGCACTACAACAAATTTGTTAATATTTAAGTCAATTAGATTAATAAACTAGCTTATGCCCGCAGCTTCGTCCGCGTACATAAAATATAGCCTATGTCACTCTGGAATAAAGCAGCTTTCTATCAGTGTAAAAATTTTAGCAATCTGGCCAGAACTTCCAGAGATTTCCTCCTACAAAAAAAAAAAAAATACTATGGATGCGGGACGCGCAGGATTGTGGCGACACTTGGGGGAGGCCTATGTGCAACAGTGGACGTCTATCGACTGTTATGATGATGACGAAAATAAAACAAATTACCTATTTTAAAAATAGTTGAAACTAATACAGTAGCCGATTCTGAACATAATACTAGAGTTTGCCAGCGCTTTACATATAACCCTGTATGTATATTACAGTTTCTTGACTAATTTTATGGCCTAAAAGATAAAGAAGCCAAAAAACAAAGAAACTCCACGATAAAACTGACTTGCAACAAAGCCGTTTGCTCTCAAAAATTCAATGCTCTAACAAAAATAAATCAACCTTGGCGCTCTGCTAGTAAACTAAGGTGCTAATTGGCCGAGACATTCTCAGATCTTTGTATGGCCTTCGGTTCTTTAGTCATGTGTTTCATGAAGATTTTTGTTAGCTAGAATTTAGCTGAATTACGTTATTTTCTGAGCGTCCTTACCCCATTTAGTGCCAGTGACAGTGACTTGAAGTCTACTCCTCTCGGTAATGGCTGGGTTAATAGGTTTGTTAATTATAGATTCATTTATTAACATTATCAACGTTTATAAGGGTTGAGGCCTGAAGGTTCCGCACACACTTACCTATGTAAAGAGTTCATTTCCATTTGTAGTCTCGAATTTTTTTTTAATCGCAAAAATTAATTGTTTTTTTTGTGGCGTAACATTTACAGTTTTCGGATTTTTTCCTATACGTACTAGTGCTATGAGACGTTGCTGCTTGCTGAATTTCAGGATTCTTGGTCAACGGGAAGTACCCAATGAGTTTTGATTCCCTTGACAGTGTCGACATATATGTAACGCAAGCTTTTGCCGCGGCTTTGCCCGCGTGGCATTAGGTACTTAAGGAATCGGAATAAAACGTAGCCTATGTTCTTTTCCATGTCAAAGGCTATATGCATGCCAAATTTCATCCAAATCCGTTCAGCCGTTTTTGCGCGATTAAGTAACAAACATCCACACTTTCACATTTATAATATTAGTTAGAATTTTGCGACATTAACGGATATAGTTTGATTTTTCACAGCGTCAAGGGACCGCAGACCTGCATGTCCTGCATATGGTTTTACTTTCAACTCGACACCTCCACGCGTTCCCGAGATAAAGGGACTTGTTAGACAGACAGATGGACAACGTAGTGATCTTATAAGGGTTCCGTTTTTCCTTTTGAGTTACGGAACCCTAATCACCTACAGAAAGATTACCAGAGAGAAATGAGTCACTCTGTATACACAAATCTTGCTTTATCTACCCCACGTTCAAGCATATGCATGGAGAATCAGCTCATTCGGAAAGTTCTCATGAACGCTATGATCTTTCCGTTCGTAATATGCAGAACATAGTCGCAAACACGGGTGAAAAATTGCCTGTAAGACAGGACGAATTAGCTTCGAGTGTGTAATGACATAAAACAATTGAAAATTATTCAATGACCGTTTAAAGGTAAAACTACATTGCGCACGCGTGGGCCACGTACGCCGATCTGGGCGCGTCGGTCTCCATACATTTTATATGGAAACTAGACTTGTAGAGCTACATTAGATCCACGCAACGCGACGCGAATCTACGTACAAATGGCATGGTCCACGTGTGCATCGGTCTAACTTAGTTCCCGCTTAAATGATTTTGTTACAACATCATCATCTCCCTAGCTTTTTCCCAATTACTTTTTTTTTTGTACGTGGCAAAATCATCCAAGGACATCTCCGCGCCCTTGGGCGGAGCGGGAGATAGTGTCAGACTTTTACCGACTAAAAACCCACTCCTTTTCTATCGTGGCCTCGTCACGGGGCTGAATTTTCCTTTCAGAAGCAGACCCTTGGCTCCAGTAGGCTTCCCATTTAGTTTGAGGTTGGATTCTAATCTAACCAGAAGCGGCTGAGTATGCATACATGACACACATTACATGGTGCCAGTTACTGGGCAATACGATACTCCTTGGATGGACTTCTTCTTCTTCCTGCCCTTGTCCCATTTTATTTGGGGTCGGCGCAACACGTTTTTTTCTTCCATTCTGTCCTGTCACTCGTCACGCTATCACTAACTCCCTTTTCTTTCATATCACTTCTCACACAATCCATCCATCTTTTCTTTGGCCTCCCTCTCCCTCTCCATCCATCCACATGTAAATTCATAACTCTTTTAGCAACATGCTTTTCATCTCTCCTCTTTACATGACCATACCAAGACAAACGATTTCCTTTCAACCTTTCAGTCACTGGCGCCACTTTCAAACTTCCCCTAATATACTCATTTCTCACTTTATTCATTCTCGTCATACCACACATCCATCTTAACATTCTCATCTCCGCTACATGCAATCTTTTTTCATCCGTCTTTTTCACAGCCCAACATTCTGATCCATACAGTATGACAGGCCTTATCACGGACTTGTAGATTTTACCCTTCAACTTGAGGGGCATGCGTGGGTCTGGTTGGATGGACTGATGGTCAGATGTTCTGGCGTCTGTAATGACTGTCTAAGATCGAATGATAACCAGCAGGGGTGATACTAGGGCCATGGGAAGACTTCTGAAAAGGTTACACTCTGTCCTGGAACGCAAAGTGCAACTGAAGGAACATAGGTGTGATTTTTGGCGGTATATGTCTAACACGCTCCCCTCGAACGAAAAAAAAAGACGTGTGGCACTCGGGGACTGCCGCGGTAAAGTTATTGCATAGCATTTTTTATCAACTTATGCAATTACAATTATTTATTTATTTTATTTATTATTTTTTTTTTTTTTCTTTGATATTAATTGAAGTTACACTTTTTGAGCGTGGTGACCGATAAGAAAACAATGAGTGGGGGTGAGCGTGGTGAACGATAAGAAAACAAATGAGTGGGGGGGTGTTAAGTTATTTTCGTTACGGAATTTCTGGATTCGGTCTCCACGCTCAAGGCCCGCGATAGAAGCTATGCAATAGCTTAAAAAAGATACGGCCATTTATGTCGTAAAAAACGTATATTCGATGCTCTCAAGGGAATCAAAATTCATAGGGTAGGTACTTCCCGTTGGGCTAGAATCCTGTTTGATATGAAGCAAGGTCTCACAGCACAAGTACTTACTAATAAACCTAATAATAATCCCGGTACTACACGTCATTTAGACCGCGTTTTTGAATAAGGCAGAAAGAGGACTGTCACTGTATGTTTTAAAAGGGTCGTCCATCAAAGCGTAAAAACCAAGAAAATAATTTGTCCGCAGGGGTTTAACTAAAATGATTGCCCGAAATCGGCCATAAAACATATTAGCATAGATAAAACTAATAACAAAAGCTTCGTCGTTACGGAAACTCCTCCCTGTTCCCCAAATGGTCAGCTGGAAACTCAAGGTCCATGCTTATAGTCACGCGAGGCACAGATACTAATAAAATTACTTTTTAATTAAGAAAAAGTGCCTAAAGTGATGGTAATTAACAGAATTTTCTGGAAAAAAATGCCCTTTTTTTAGAGTGACCAATCATTATTATGATTAATCATATAAAGCAGTGGTGGCCGAGTGGTAATGGCTCCAACTTACGAGTTGTAGCGCGCGGGTTCAAACCCTGCCAGGTGCATTACTTTGTGTAATTTATTTCATCACCACTGCTCTCAAAACATCGCGAGGAAACCGGCATGTCCTACCAACAATTTGAAGACATGTGACATTCACCAACCCTCACTGGGCCCGCGTGGTGGATTACGGCCTGTTCCCTCTCCTATAGAAGAGGGCTGAGTCCCAGCAGTGGGAACATTAAAAAGGCTGATGAAACGAAATCATTATTATAACTTCTACAGCTCAGGGTGGAGCGACCGTGCAAGACACATTACTCGCCGAACAGATGGTTCATGGTGCCGAAAGGTTATGAAGTGGCAACCGCGATATGGTAGTTAACAGAATTTTCTGGAAAGACTGCCCCTTGTTTTTAAGAGGCAAATCATTGTTATAACTTCTTCTGCTCAGGCTGTAACGACAGTGCAGGGCACATTGCTCGCCGAGCAGATAGCTGATGGTGCCGAAAGGTTTTGAAGTGGCGACCGCGTACCGCAAGACGTAGCATTGGAAAACTTCCCACAAGGTGGCCTGACAATCTGGTGTGGGTGGCGTTGATCCGATGGATGCAAGACACAAGACTAGTTGTTGTGGCGATACTTGGAGGTGGCTTATGTCCATTTGTAAGCATCTTTCGGTTGAAATAGTGAAGTTGATCATCTTCTCTTGACATTGGAGTCAGTTTCTAGTGCAGTGCAGTTTGATACATCAGTATTTTACATGAAGCTGGTAAAGCAGACATAGATTATTAAAAGGAAACTCGTATTACTGTCATAAGTGCTACGTTCCCGTCTCTGGTATCAGTTCAAACTGTGGGAATATAACACTGGGTAAGGTATTAGCCAATCAGCAAGGTTAGATCTTGGCGGGCAGGATTTAGATTAAGTTAAGAGGGCTCTTCCGAACCGTGTATCAACAACCTGATCATGGTTTAAAAGTTTGTGGTTTCATTAGTCTTTTAATATATTCGACCAATACACTCTCGCGTTTATTTCCCGAGGGTCGCACATCCACGACTAAATACTGCATCTCTTCAGCTTTTTTGTCACCTATAGAGATTTAAGAGCTGAACGAGTCGGGAGTACCCAGTCGCTAACACCACTGTGGCGAATAGAACGCGAAACACTCGTCAGATTAATAGGACGTGGGTAGTTAAAGCGTTAAACACAATTCAACTCAATGTATGATGAAGAGGTAACGCGAAAAAAGAGAGATCACCTGAATGCTCTGTTAGTATTCGGTAATTTCGTCATTTACTCAAATATTTTACAAAACTTCTTCAAGGGAAATAGGACGTGTTCCCCGCTCAGTAGCCTGCCTCACGTAAAATCAAACAAGCCAAATATCGTTGAAGTTTTATAGTCGTTCGATCGAAGTCCTATCCAAAAGCGGTATTCACGATCTATCGACTTATTTCCAGTTACATTAATAAGTATTCTACCAGGATAATGTAATACAGTTTTTTTTTTAAATCGACGAATTTCAAACGACTTTAAAATCGGTGTCGTACAAACTCGATTGATGGATGTGAATACGGAAATGGTCTAAATGACTAAATCGCTACGATATCGTTACGGTTTTCATTACGTGAATTGGGCTACAGGTCCAACCAAGGTCCAAGATCCTACCTTTTATTATGGATAAGCTCGCCTTTGACCACTATCTCACCTGATGGTAAGCGATGATGTGGCCGACGATGGAGCACGCTTGCTTAGAAGTAACCTATTCACTCTTAACTTAACGATCGCTAGGTTCTAGCTACCATCTTCATCATTTCAGCCCAAAGACATCCACTATTGGACATAGGCCTCCCCCAACGATCGATCCTGTGCGTCCACCGCACCAGGTCCTTAGTCCACCTTGTAGGAGGCCTTAGCGGTTTTAGCTATCGAGGAACACAAACTCCGGCAGAGAATTCCACTCTTTAGCTGTACGCGCAATGAGTGTATTTCCAACATGATTTGTACGTATAGGTGGGATGTCCACCATCCACCAGTGGCGCAATGCCGTACGTCTCTACCGGCACAAAATAGATCCCCCCCGCCTTGGGCGGAGCGGGAGATAGTGTCAGACCACAAAATAGACAGGTACCTACAGAAGACAATGCCATGTATCTATTTCGCTTTTTATACCTACGCTCGGTGGACGCACACTAATGAGCGCTTGAGCCGGAACTGTTCGACGAGTGGGCCGAGACGCTCCGAGATATCGTGTCCGTGAGCGGTGTCAATGTGTGAGTTGCTCGAGCGCGCTTTGTATGTAGATTGACTTCTGTATCTATCTATTTTGTGCAGTCTCCATCTCCGCAGACGGTCCCCATCAATCGAGGAGACATGACGCGTAATTAATTTAACACATAACGTGCTACTTCACGTGTTGGAACTGCGCCAAATAATTTGTCTTAAATTGTTGGGACGGCTGATACTTTATGTGCGTTCCTCAAATTTTGGTTGAAGCTAGATATAGGTTAATGAATCTAAGAGGATTAATTTAAAGGCTGTATTTCACCGGGACACCATGGCGGCGACCAGTTGAGCCGCCATGGTGTTCCGATGAAATAGCTTGGGGCTACCAAGCTACCAAATTAGACACCATACAAACACCAGAGTCGCCACACGTCCGAGTTGGTCGCGCCACCAAATTGGTTGCACAACCAAACGGACCCCAGGTGAGTAACTCTCTATAGAGCTGTATACATTTTGTTGGTAGCGGCGACTGGTCGCGTTGCCATGGTCTCTCGGTGAAATATAGCCCTAAGAGTAAGAGGACACAAGAGCGTTGGATGGCTTTTCCCAAGGTGGACCGATGACCTGGTGAGAGAGTTGCGGGAATCCGATGGATGTCAGATGCACAAGTCCGGTCGTTATGGTGACGCTTTTTTTTATGGTGGGAAAAATCATCCAATGACAACCCCCGCTCTTGGGCGGAGCTGGAGATAGTGTCAGACTCTTACTGACTAAAAAACCCACCCCGTTCCTTCAAGCCTTCATAACGGGGCTCGAGTTCCCTTTCGGTTAACCCTGGCCCAAGTAGGCTTCGACCCGGCTGGGCCCCTGCTGTTGCTGACAACTCCTTGAGGCGCGCGGGAACAGTGCGCGCCGTCGAAGACTTGGGCTTGGTCCGGACATTTACCGGACGGCCGGACAGCGAGCTACGCATTGCTCACTGTCCGCAAGCCCTTATGGTGACGCTTCGCGAGACCTATGTCCAACATTGGACGTCTTTCTGAAATGATGATGCTGATGATAATGAAGAATTTACTAAGTCTAGGCGAAGCAAGCGATAGCACAATAGCGGAGGGAAGCGGGATCGAGCGGCGGGGGTGCTTGATGCGCTTGGGTCGCGTCGTACAGGCGTATTGAAATGTGTTAGATAGAACAACAAAAGTTTAAGATTTGTTTTTGGTAAATGTTTTGTAAATTGTCATACAACAAAAGTTGTTGTTCATGATGTATTACTAACATCAACAGTCCTGCAAGGTTGTTAGCTATGTGTAATACGTCTCTCATCAAGACGCCCTCGTAACGGTGGCCCATCGCATCGGTAGTCCTAAGATGGATCGGGTTTGACGGAATTAAGTTATGTAATTTCTAAACTTTGTCATTTTTTTTTTCTTTGTGATCGCATGTTCTAAACATGTCTATCTATTTATGGTCCGGAGCGAGGAGGAGTGGCAAGCGGTCGCCGACTTCTGCGAAGCAGTAATGCTCGCAAAGGAGGAGGCCGACCGCATCAGGCCGCCGCCGCTGCCGGGATTCCGATCCCGATTTCCGGCCACCGTATACGCGGGCTTGCGGACAGTGAGCAATGGGTAGCTCGCTGTCCGGCCGTCCGGTAACTGTCCGGACCAAGCCCAAGTCGTCGACGGCGCGCACTGTACCGGCGCGCCTCAAGGAGTTGTCAGCAACAGCAGGGGCCCAGCTGGGTCGAACCCTACTGGGGCCAGGGTTATCCGAACGGGAACTCGAGCCCCGATATGAAGGCTAGAAGGAACGGGGTGGGCTTTTAGTCACTGACACTATCTCTTGCTCCGCCCAAGAGCGGGGGTTGTCATTGGATGATTTTTCCCACCATAAAAAAAAAATGTCTATCTATTTGAAGATGATATGACCTACTCTTACTAGAATTTTAAGTAGCTCTGGAGACTGCCAAGACAGTTTTAGACGAGATTCTAAATAAAAACGATAGTTTATACAAATATTTTGAGAGAGAAGCTATTAAGAAGGATATTCTGGGAATGTAATTATGTAATCACATGCTTAGTAGGCCGAAAGTCTGATCATTAGTCTAGGCTGATTAGTCATCATTTGCGAGACTTGAAAAAAATACCCATATTTATTTCTGTAATTTATTTTTTAACTCGGCATACTGAGTATAGTGAGTATACATGTAGATGGATGAAGAGGGAGAGGAAGGCCGAAAAAAAGATGGATGGATTGTGTGAGAAGTGATATAAAAGAAAAGGGAGTTAGTGATAGTTTGACGGATGACAGGACAGAATGGAAGAAGAAATGTGTTGCGCCGACCCCAAGTAATACGAGATAAGGGCAGGAAGAAGAAGAAGGTAAAACCCAAGATCACGAAGATCACGTTCAAAATAGCGATGTGCGATGGCGAGAGATTTTATTTGATTGTTCGAAAATTGTCGAAATAGTTCTCGATTGTTTCGACTTTGACTCGAGTCTGACGCGGTCTGTTATTGCGACTGTCGCAATAACATGCACCTCGACTCGATGCATGCAATCGACTGACCCCTCACCCGGTGACCGAGGGAGACTCGGTAAGTGAGAGTGACTGATTCGAACAATCGAAAAGTAGCGGTCGATTCAGTTGACTCGAAACAATCGAAAAACTTCTCGTTTATTTTGTAGAACGGCGAGTTGAAGGTATTTTTTTAACGACTCCTTCCTTCTTTCGATTGTTAAAAAATCTTTTGCCACTGTTGGGACTCAGGCCTCCTCTCTAAGAGAGGGAATGGGCCGTAATCCACCACGCAAGCTCATAGCGGGTTGGTGGATGTCGCATGTCTTCGAATGTTTGGGTCTAGGACATGCCGGTTACCTCACGATTTTTTTCTTCACCGTTTTGAGAGCAGTGGTGATGAAATAAATGACACAAAGTAATGCGCCTGGCTGGGATTGAACTCGCGACCTACACTCTGCCACACAGCTCTCGAATCGCCCGTCGCTAGTTCAAAACACTATACTACACTGCGCTCCAAAACTCAAATTGTTGATGAGAGTCAAAAAGCTGCCCGTCCTACTTGAATGGGACTGGAGGCCATATCAGCTCAATGATTTTCGCTGAATGTCTAGTGCAGGTTTCCGTTGTAAACAGATGCGGGTCGATCATTGTATCAACTGCTACCTGACCTTTGCAACCCAGTTGAGAGATTTAAATTCTTTAAAATACTAGCATGCAGTTAATGCGAATTCAACGCGACGCGGCGGCCGCTTTAGCCGCCATTTATGTAAAGCAAGTTACCGCACCAGCAAGAGTTTGCGCAAAAATGTAGATCAAACTAACTGTAGGCGACCGCTTCGCTTTGTTCATATCCGCATCCCACCCACGTGCGAGCCGCACGTTTACTTTTGCACTAATTTTAATATTCTTTTGACTGTTTATATTCCGGAAGACGCAGCGTTGGAAGGCCTACAAGGTGGACCGACGACTTAGCAAAGGTTGCGGGATACCGATGGATGTGAGACGCACAGGATCGTTCATTGTGGCGACACTTGGGGGAGGCCAATGTCCAACAGTGGACGTATATTGGCTGAAATGATGATAATTGTTCCAACATTTCTCAGATCTTCATAGTATCTTTATAACTATTCAAAATCGTCAACATCCATCATAATAATATCTCTGGAGTTGTATTATCGTCGCGTGCTACAGTATCATTTTTGTTGCCAAATATGTGTGAAATGATATCTGTTTTTTCAAGTGCTAGAATAAACGAGTGTCTGGTTTTTAGTATTATTGACGAATGGGGCATTCAATCAAATTGGGGATATATTACGGGTCTGGATGCGAATATCATCATCATCATTTCAGCCGAAAAACATTCACTGTTGGACATAGGCCCCTACCATGGGGAAGGTCTACCAACGCTGCGTCTTCCAGTCAATAAAAGTCTGGCTGTTTGTCGAGAAGCGGAGCAGAAAAACTGAGAAATATTAACCAAAAGGATTGCATTGAAGAGCAGTGTGGTAATGGCTCCGACTTACGAGTTGTAGGTTGCAGGTTCAAACCCTGCTAAACGCATTACTTTGTGTAATTTATTTCATTATCACTGCTCTCAAAATGGTGAAGGAAAACATCGTGAGGTGTCATATCGTAGAACCAAAAATTCGAAGACATGTGACTTTCACCAACCCGTACTGAGCCGGCGTGGTGGATTACGACCCCTCCTAGAGAGGAGGCCTGAGTCCCAGCAGTAACATTAAAAAGGCTGATGATGATGAGGATTGCAGAAATTCAAAGGAGCAAACCTATTGGTTAATATTTCTTAGTTTCTCTGTTCCGCAGCCTCGTTCCGCTCCTGCGCACAGGCAGCGTAACGGGCGAAAATTCGCCCTATTCCAGATCGAAAGAAGTCATTGGATGATTTCCCACGGTTCATGAGATACAGCCTGGTGACAGACCGCAGAGAGTCCCGTTTTACGGCGCGTACTGTTCCCACGCGCCTCAAGGAGCTGTCAGCAACAGCAGGGGCCCAGCTGGGTCGAAGCCTACTGGGGCCAGAGTTATCCGAAAGGGAAGCTCGGTCCCGGTACGAAAGGCACGAAGGAACGGGCGGGCTTTTAGACAGTAAGAGTCTGACACTATCTCCCGCTCCGCCCAAGAGCGGGGGCTGTCATTGAATGATTTTCCCCACCATAAAAAAAACGGTTTATGAGATGCAGCCTGGTGAGTGGTGACAGACCGCAGAGAGTCCCATTTTACGGCGCGCACTGTTCCCGCGCGCCTCAAGGAGTTGTCAGCAACAGCAGTGGCCCAGCCGGGTCGAAGCCTTGAGCTAACCCTGGCCCCAGTAGCCAGGGCTAGCTCAAAGCAAGAAGGAACGTGGTGGGTTTTTTAGTCAGCAAGAGTCTGACACTACCTCCCGCTGCGCCCAAGGCGAGGGATGTCATTTGGATGATTTTTACCCATAAAAAAAAAAGAGTTCCTTTTTACCCTTTTATGTAAGGAACCCTGAAAAGAAAAAAACTGGGCAAGTGTGAATTGCAATTTTTTTGTTACTTATGTAACAACAAATTTACGGTTTTCAGATTTATTCCTACAGGTACCTGTGCTATAAGACCTTGTTTTGTACGACATTTCAGGATTGTGGGGTAACGGGAAGTACCCTATGAATTTCGATCTTTGAGAGTATCAAAATATACGTTTTTTTGCCACATAAACGGCCGTATCTTTTTTATTCGTTAACTTAGAAGTTTGATTTTTTCACAGCTTGAAGGGACCGCAGACCTGAGTATATGGTTTTAATTTCAATTCGATACCTCCACGCGTTCCTGAGATAAAGGGTGTTGACAGACAAACCGACGGACGGACAACATAGTGATCCTATAAGGGATCCGTTTTTTCCTTTTGAGGTACGGAACCCTAAAAAATGCGGTATTTTAATCGCATCATGTCAATGTCTAGCCATTTAAACCGTCTGTCACAATATTTATATAACACGGATTTTAAAGTATTATTTATATAAATAATACTTCAAGATGTACTAAGAAAATAGTCGGTAGATTTTTTTGCGCTAACAATATAAAGTTTTAATATAAATAAGTGATAATGTGTATTTATTTTAGCGTTATCTACGATTCGTAATTAAATCTGTACGAAATACTTCAGTGTAGTTTTTAGATAAAATTTGTTTACTAAAAATTATTATGTCTCTCTGAACAAATAGTAACTCTTCCGCATTTGTATTCTTTTGAAAGCTATTCAAAAATATGTAAATTCGCTTTTTATTCTTTACTGTCATTATTTTCATGACTGGCCTGTTGGTCTAGTGGTTAGTCGCCTTGAGTTCTATGCTCGAAGTCGTGGATTCCATACCCACCCAGGACAAATGTTTATGTGATGATTATGATCATTTGTTCTGTGTCTGGGTGTAATTTATCTATAATATGTATTAAATACATACATATTAATATAATATATAAGTATGTAAGTATGTTTGTCAGTTGTCCAGTACAGGTCGCGCGATGAATCAAGATCGCTCGGCAAAAGTGGAAGGGGCATGCGCAGTATTCAATTCTACGGTCTATTTGGCGACGTACGGGCGGGTGTGCGCCGTCGGCGACACGTCATTGGTAGATAGAGTCGCTCTTCAATTCCCGCGTTGCGTTCTCGCCTCTCATTGGATACTGTTGTACTTGGGTACTGTTGCGCACAGCTTGTGTTATCTTAATAGTAATACGTAATCTTAAAAAAAAAATGGTCAAAAATAAAGTTTTAAAACGGCTAGCCAGAAAAATGGTTTACGACGTGAATTATTACGTTAAAGAAAGAAACTAACGAAATTTTTATTTTTAATTTTATGTTTTATTTAAAAAAAAAAAATTTTTTGAATTTACCTACTTACAAGATAAATTACAATCAAAAACTAGTGTTATTATAAGTTATGTAACTAAGGTTCAAACATACGAAATTAAAAATAAAATCCTAACATACTAAGAATTTCTGTGCGCAATTGTACACATGCGCCGATTGCCCCCACTATTTTCACCGAGCGATCTTGATTCACCGCGCGACCTGTACCCATAACACAAGCTCTGATTAGCTTGGGACTAGACAGAGTTGACGAGAAGTTGAAGAGAAGACGGTGTGCCCAATCGATACCTTACTTTTTAGGGTTCCGTAGCCAAATGGCAGAAAACGAAACCCATAAACTAGATTCGTCATGTCTGTCTGTCTGTCCGTCCATATGTCACAGCCAGTTTTCCGAAACTATAAGAGCTATACTGTTGAAACGTTGTAAGTAGATGTATTCTGTGTGTGTAATTTTTTTTTTTTCATCAAACATATACGTGTGGGGTATCTATGGATAGATCTTCAAAAATGATATTGAGGTTTCTAATATTTTTTTTTTTTCTAAACTGAATAGTTTGCGCTAGACACACTTCCAAAGTGGTAAAATGTGTCCCCCCCCTCTAACTTCTAAAATAAGAGAATGATAAAACTAAAAATAATATATGATGTACATTACTATACAAACTGCCAACGAAAATTGGTTTGAACGAGATCTAGTAAGTAGTTTTTTTTTAATACGTCATAAATCTAAAAAAATACACATTAAAACATCGATCAAAGTTACAACGAACTACAAGAACTTTTATATTATGTTACTTGCTGCTACGGAACCCTTCATGAGCGAGTCCGACTCGCTCCGGTTTTTTTTTCCACTTGTAGTATTTACTGCCAAATCGTTAGTGTCATCAGACTAACTCAATTGAAGAGTCGAAGTGTACGATAAACATGAACGAGTGACCGCATTTGTATTGATAGCTCTCAATATAAAATAGATACGTACCTACAAAGCGTTTTAGTAACACATTCATTGTGCGTACAGCTAAGGAGTAGTATTCTCTGCAGGATTCTGTGTTCCCCTTCCCTGATATCTACAACCTGGGTGTCTTGAAGTCAAGAGTGTATAAGCACAGTATAAGTTACTTGTTATACAGGGCAATTTGTAAAACGAACATCATAAACAACAACTTTTATTCAAAGACCCCTAGGCTGTATCCATCAGGAAACACAGACTCCGGCAGGGAATTCCAGTCCTTAGTTGTACGCATATTGAAGCTAGAACTACATTAGACCGATGCACACGTGATTTGTACGCACACCGACGTCGCGTGGCGTGGATCAAGTGTAGCTCTACAAGTCTATAGTTTCCATCTATACATCTATACATATAAATAAAATTGGAGCGTCTGTTTGTAGCATTGAAATAACTGCTTTTTATCTATACATCTATACATACATATAAATAAAATTGGAGTGTCTGTTTGTAATATTGAAATAACTGCTTTTTACTACATGCATAAGAATATATAATATACGGTACATACATCAAAATAACATTTTTTTCAATTTTTGTCTGTCTGTCTGTTTGTCCGGGCCTAAATCGGTCCAGCCATTTCAGAGATTATCTGAAATGGCTGGACCGATTTTGACGGGACTTTTTTTTGGCAGGCAGCTGATGTAATAAGGAGTAACATAGGCTACTTTTATTTTAGAAAAAATAAATTCAAAATCCTGTAGTCCACGCGAACGAAGTCGTGGGCACAGCTAGTATAAAATACACCGTTAAATTTTAATCGTTTTAACACTAAGTATCGATTTGTAAAGATAAAATTAAAAAATAAAATAACCTTTTTTTCAAAACTCGTAACAATTTAAGCATGTACGAAATAAATTTCTTTAAGCAAACGTCAGCTGAGCGAGTTCAATGACCTGTAGATAGTTTGTACGCAACGCCGATTTTGTACGAGCGTAAATTAATACGAGTTTTGAAAAAAAGATACTTTATTTATTGATTTTATCTCAAATCGATAGTGTTTCATGTACCGGATCGACTGTCCACGGGATTAAAACTATTAAAATTTAGCGGTGTATATAGAGAATGACGCGCCCAATGGCATACGTGGCATACGTGTGTGCAGTGAAGTTTTACCTTTACTCTGCCATACCTTCCTGTGATTGTTAGTTCTTCCTTTGTTATTATTGATTGATAGACTTGCGAATGACCACTATCTTGCCAGATGGTAAGCGATGATGTGGTCGACGATGGAGCACGCTTGCCTAGACGTAACCTATCTTGACTTACACTTCCAGGTTGTAACTAACAGGAAACACAGACTCCAGCAGGGAATTCCACTCCTTAGCTGTACGCACAATGAATGTGTTATATTGTCATCAAATAAGTCGTAACTAAAGTGTAGTACATACCTACATAAGCCGGTGACCTCATTTGTGCTGATAGTGGCCGGACGATTAGTGTAGTGGTGGACAGGAATATTGGGCACTTGAGTATGTTTTTTTCTCGAAAAGTATACCCTTTTTAGTGATCCGTGTCTCAAAAGGAAAAAACGGGAATCCTTATAGGATCACTTTGTTGTCTGTCTGTCTGTCTGTCAAGACCCTTTATCTTAGGAACGCGTGGAGGTATCGAATTGAAATTAAAACCATATACAAGGTGTAAGGGACAGCCCTCCACAAACTTTAAGGGCTTGCTCAGCAGACGAAACTGAACAACCTTCCACAAAAATTTTTTTCAGGAAACGAAAAAAAAATCCGCCTCACCATAGAAAATTATAACCTTGATTGGACAGTTTGTATGTAGAGGCCGAATTTTTTTTTCGTTTCCTGAATAAAATGTTTATGGAAGGTTGTTCAGTTTCGTCTACTGAGCAAGCCCTTAAAGTTTGTGGACGGCTGTCCCTTACACCTTGTATTTAGATCTGCGGTCTCTTGAAGCTGTAAAAAAATCAAACTTCTGCCGCAAAAAAATTACAATTCGATACTCAAAGAAATCAAAATTCATAAGATACTTCCCGTTGACCCAGAATCCTGAAATTTGGCATAAAGTCTTATAGCACAGGTATAGGAAAAAATCTGAAACCAGCAAATTTGTTGTTACGTAGGTACATACTTTACAAAAAAAGATTTTTTTGGCGATACGGAAAAATCTTCGAGCCTCCATTCGGTAATCGCATTATTTACATAGGTAAGTTTAGCGGAACCCTTAGTGCGCGAGTCCGACTCACACTTGTCCAGTTTTTATAATTCGGATCGAGTGCCTACTGAAATGAACAGTTGGCTTTTATTCAGGCGACAGAAGCATTAATGGTATAATAAAAAAACCATATCAATATACTCAATAACGGCCTTGAATGCTCCCAATAAATATCTTAATTAATGAGACATACAAGTCGAAATAATAGGTCAGCATTACGGGGTTATAAATCATTGGTATTAAAATATATATTACCGAACTTAATTACCGATTTACGATCGGTATGTTACGGAGCAATAACACAAAATAGATAGGTACAGAATCAATCAATCTCATGCACTTCACTTTTTATACCTACGCTAGGCGATCACGCAAGGGTCAGCGCGTTGCGTCGAACTGAACGAGTGCGACTGGGCGATTGAGCCGAGATGTCGTGTCCGTGAGCGGTCTCTGTGTGCGTTGCTTGAGCGCGCTTTGTATGTAGATTGACTTCTGGTACCTATCTATTTTGTGTCAGTGTTACGGAGTTAAAAATCATTGGTATTAAAAGATATATTAATGATTTTAATTACCGGTTTACGATCGGTATGTTACGGGAGAATAATAAGGAAAAAATGGCTACTTTATAGGCAATTATATTCGTCAATGTATAGGCAATTTACTGATAATTTATTCTAAATATCTCTGTGATTATGTGGTAAAGGAAAAATGAGAAAATTCCTGTCTCTCGAATACCTAAATGCGTATTGTAAACTATTTTTTACACCACCTGCTCGATAATGCCGGAAAAAGTTTTGTGAAATATTCGAATATCATGGAATTACCGAACACTAACAGTTTTTAGGCGTTTTCTCTCTTTTTTTCGCGTTGCCAATTTGTCAAATATCGTGTTGGATTGCGTTAGATGAAGCAACAAGCCTTTAAACCATACGAATCGATGTTGAAAAGGACCCTCTTAAGGCTTATAGTCCCTTGAACCATCTGGCCGCAATTAAATAGTCACTACTCTCGTACCCGTTTAGGCGACAGTACGACTATCTGCGCATTTGTTTGCGGCCCCGCTGACTTTTAAATCCATTTTCTTTGCGAAATATTTATTGATTTACATAAGCAATGTTCACTTTGAAAAATATTTAACTACCAATTTTTATGTGTAAAAACGTTTCTAAAGATCCAAGCCGTTTCGTAGTAGGGAAAAGTTGCGAATTTGATGTTGCATTTAATATTTTTTTTAGACAAAAGTATTAATCGCACGAAAAAATCAAACGTTGTTAATGTTGTTCATGAATCTATAATAAACATATATTTTTTTCAAACCTATTAACCTGGCGGTTACCGAGGAGTAGGCTCCAGAAAGTCACTGTTTTAAAGCACTTCGGGCGCTTGGGCCTTAAATAATTACTCTTAAAAGAAGTGCTCTCACGTATTGACCAATCTCTCGACTGCGTCCCTTATTCTGCCCTCAATTGTACGACTTGACATTGATAGCGTTGTGTGAATCACTTTGTTTGAACAAACTCCATACATTGTTGTGTGATTATATTTGTATTATTTTCCTTAACTATTGTGTCAGTTTGTGTTATTTACTTTTGAAGATTACGTTTAGTTCACTCGGTTATCCTATTTTTTATTTAAGTGATCAAGTTTTATTTAGTTAAAACTACGCCGAGTTGCTATCTTTTCTGTTTTCTACCGGTTGCAATTCGGGTAGTGTGTGGCGGAATTATACAACATTACAGTAGGCACAACGGATCTTGAGCGCTCGGCGTCAGAGTGGGGATCGCTTTGCGCATTCCATACATTGTCGAGCCAATCGTCTTCGTTGTTAGATACATGCAGCAACGCAGGGAACGAATGAGGAGTGACGTCTATGACGCGTTGGCGCGGCGAGCCAATTACTGACACTCCCCGCCCCCGTGTCTCATTTCGCACCACTAAAGAGACCGAATATTTGACTTCTGCGCAACCGCTCAAGATCCGTTGTGCCTACTGTAGTTTTAGTCACAGAACAGATGAAAAATGTTAGAATGGCCTTCTGGGCAGGCGTGCCACAAAGTAGGGCAATGCTCATAGTTCAACTACCAATAGCAAACCTGCGATCTAAGTGTGCGTGGTCTGTTAGTTGCGTAATGCGCGTTTGTATTGGTTTATTGCCTGTAGTTAAGTTAAGGGGTGGGAGACAAGCGGCGACACTCGTTGTAGTATAAATCGAAAAATATTTTGATTTATTATTATAGAGCTACACTTGGTCCACGCCACGCGACGTCCTCCCCTTAAACGTACAATGCGTTCCAAATGAGAATGGGATCGCCGGCCATGTTGTGACGTCACGATTTACTGTCAAAACGAGGAAAGAAATTTTTAAACATTAATTAATTTACGAAAAATTTAATTTACTTATGAACTGTGAACAAAAAAAGTTTAATCAGAATCCAGTTCTTTAATTTTACTCATCTCTAAGTTCTTCAATTTTACCAAAATTTCTTCGATTTGACAGTACGACGAGACGTCAAAACATAGGAATCGGTCCTATTCTCATTTGGAACGAGCAGTACAAAACAACCTCCCTAGCCAAGTTGCGACCGTTTCGTTTCGATTCTCTTGCGTCGAACGCCTCGAGTTGGCCTCGCCTCCGATTCCTTTGTTCTAACCACGACTGAGCCTTGAGATGACGCCAGAATAAAGGAATTAGAGACGTGGCCAATTCGCAAGACGCGTTCGACGAAAGAGAATCGAAACGAAACGTAAAAAACGTATTGAGCATCGCTGCCGAGTTGCTAGTCTGTCGGTTTTCTATCATTTACATTTCGGGGAATGTACATTAGAATTGCACAATCTAATTCCGCCAAGTCCGTTCCATCATCGGAACACAAGACGTACGCCGTTGCGCCACCGGTACATCCCACCCATACGCACAAAGCGTTTTGGGAACACATTTATTGTGCGTATCAAGGAGTGGAATTCCCTGCCGGAGTCTTGTGTTTCTTGATAGCTACAACTTAGGGGTCTTTTAGTCAAGAGTGAATAGGTTACTTCTAGGCAAGCGTGCTCCATCGTCGTCCATATCATCATTTACCATCAGGTGAGATGGTGGTCAAACGCGAGCCGATCAATAATAATAAAAAAAAAACGTCTGTAACTTGGCAGGCGTGTATCACGTGCGCGTCGGTTTTTTTTTTATAATGGGTAGGCTCGCGTATTTCTAGCTTTATCGTACTTAACAAAATTTTAATATCACTCGGTTCCCTATAAAATCGGACTAAGAATTCATTCCCTTTTTACACCATAGATACAACCATTTCATGTTGGTACCACCAGGGTTTACCATCACACCGTTATTAGGTAACAATGAGGTAACATCACGAATCTATCGATATTAATATTTATCTATTGCTAGATAGCATTGCAAACCGTTTTAAGCACGAATATTGAACCACTCAAGGACGCGTCTGTGGTACTATTCGTGACCCTGATGAAATTACCAATTGACAATATAACTGATTTTTTTTTATGGTGCTATGGTGGGAAAATCATCTAATGACAACCCCCGCTCTTGGGTGGAGCGGGAGATAGTGTCAGACACTTACTGACTAAATAAGTTTTTGAATATAATTTTCGTCATTCAGAATCTTGGTTTTGCAAGGTTTCTATTGGAGTAGGTCAATGTTCATGTAAAATAACAGATTTTCAGTGGTCTTTACTTTATTCTTACGCAAATTTATAAATTGATTAATACACCTCCGCTTCCGGTTCCGCTACCGGTAACTGTCCCCGCACACGAGCCACAAAGAAACGCCGCCACAGCTGAAGCGCGCGACACCTCTTGTGTCCGGAGAAGCTTGAAGCCGCTTCAAGCGTTTCTTCGAGCCACAAAAAAGGCCGCCTCAAAAAGAAGCTTGAAGCGGCGTTTTTTTGTGGCCCGTGTGCGGGGACAGTACGGTTTACTTTTGATACCTGTTTCCGTTTCTTCCTCCGTCAGGACACTTCAGTTGCATCACTACCGATAACTAACCAACCTCCTCTCTTTGTTTCAGACCAATCGACAATGAACTCGAAAATGAGAAAGGCAACTTCCAGAAACTCATCATCCAATCAAACTCCTATCCTCACGTCCCAACTCAGGGCAGATATCGTCGCCAAGCCGAAAACGACACAACACCGGCACCAGTAGTACCACCTACTGCCGAAAATGAAACTGCAGAAGCAGAAAACGCTTCAGAGACCAGCTTAGGACCTAAACTAGTTCTACCTCCTTCAGGACCTATAAAACTGATGGGTCTTCGAGTGGAGGAGTCGGATAAGGAGCCTAAGATTGTCGATGAGCTGATCACCAGTGTACTAAGAGATACTAATGTCTATATGAGGTTGTTTGGGGAGAATTTAACGAATTCTACAACTATTGCTTTTACGCACACACCAGCTCCTTATGGCAATGCTTGCGATCATTTGCTGAATGGAGAGTATACGGTGAGAGAAGTTTATTTTTTTACTTATTTTAGACAACTAAAGTTCAAATTAAAAAGAAAAAGAAAGAAGAAGAGTTGTATTATACACCGTTAAATTTTAATCGTTTTAATCCCGTGGAGGGTCGATCCGGTACATGAAACACTATCGATTTGTAAAGATAAAATTAAAAAATAAAGTACCTCTTTTTCAAAACTCGTATTAATTTACGCATGTACGAAATTAATTTCTTTAAGAAAAATACAGCTGAGCGAGTTCAATGACCTGTAGGTGTAATTTTATCTTTACAAATCGATAGTGTTTCATGTACCGGCTCGACCCTCAACGGGATTAAAACGATTAAAATTTAGCGGTGTATAAAAAGAAAGCCACAAAATCTCCGACTTCTAAGTCTGCGTACCTAGTTTAGGAGCTCGGGAATTCGACAGCAATTTTGACTAATCTGTACAACCTACCTATTTCTCGCTATGATCTGTGCTGTTTTTATGTACAAATAAACTTTATTATTATTATTATTAATTGGTGTGTTCAAAATTCTTCGATTTTTTTTTTGTGGTTTTGACCGTAGAAGTTTAAATAACGTATTTTGTTTTGTGTGTCGATACAAGCGTTAGTAACAAACCAATTACTTTGTTAACAAATAGTAATTGTTCTGACGCGGGCAGTTAATCTACTTGACGATCTATTCATTAACGAAGCCTTGTCTGTAGTCTTGGCGAAAATCGATTTGACCAAAAACAAAGACAGCGAAATATGTCTTGGATTCTAAATAACGCTTTCTTGAACGATTGTCGCAATATCCAGTGTAAGTGTTGAGGTGCTCCCTCACCGGGATCTGCCGAGGCCGGTTTCATCACGATGTTTTCCTTCACCGTTTTGAGAGCTGTGATAATTAAATATATTACACAAAGTACAATTACCGTCACGGATCTTGAGCGCTCGGCGTCAGAGTGGGGATCGCTTTGCGCATTCCATACATTGGCGAGCCAATTGTCGTCGTTGTTAGATACATGCAGCAACGCAGGGAACGAATTAGGAGTGACGTCTGTGACGCGAAGGCGCGGCTAGCCAATCACTCCCCGCCCCCGCGTCTCACTTCGCACCACTATAGAAACCGAATATTTGACTTCTACGCAACTTGAAGCCAGCGCTCAAGATCCGTGCCGGCAATTGTAATGCGCGTGGCAGGGTTTGAACCCGCGACCTACAACTCGTAAGTTGGGGCCATTACAACTCGGCTACCACAGCTCTCCTGAAACAATTATTAGGTCGCTCAAATACAAGGTGCAGTTTTAAAACTGCACAATATTTCAGGAGGTTGTAATAAAACTCATAAATAATCATGTAAAAATACGAAACCTGGTCAATAATCAGTAATACTTGCTATTTAATTTTTTTAATTTTAACCGTTTTTCAGAATAACTCTCTAAATACACTTCTTAAAAAAACAGAATCACCCGTTGTGATTCGATTTATCGTACGTCATGTCTCTGTGTGTGTGAGGGCGTCAACCTGTACGAGGCTCCGCCCACTTATTCTACGAAATGTTAAAAACGAATAATTTAGCCTTAAATGTACCTACCTAGTTAAATTTCGATGATCATAATGTAATTTCGTTAATTAACTAATTTTTGAGCATCATTACAATGCGAAAACCTTTTAAAAGTACCAGTTGACGTTGCGTCGTTAGTTATTTACCTATCAGCTGATGAATAAGAGGTTAGGCCAAGGTCAATAAACCTTATGGTGCGTTTACTCGTGGTTTCGACGTGTAAAGGCACCATTACATATCACGTAAGCAATACCTATTCGTGTACCTGCTGCTTAACTTTGAAACTATGATTGCAAGTTAGACGGAACATAGCTTAGCCAAAATAATGTTTATTTATGTTAGCCTTAGTTTTGCTTTATTACTGATACCGTGACTGAGACGCATAATGTTAGTATGTTGTACCTACAAGATGTTGACATGCCCTCTCGGTATGATGAAAGCGAGCGCGCGCGCGCGGGATTTAGGCACTAAACAAAACGGACGACGGCGTCTAGTAAGTAGTAGGTAGATACATACCTACCTACATGCAATCGCAGTCGGCGCGTTGTAGGTAATTCATTATCAAGGTCAGTTTTCCGTAATCATTTCGTTTTTTTGTGTGGATTAAATTGGTTGATGTAAAACATCCCTTCCTACTTTTTAACGGGTTGAGGACCGACAAAAATACCTCAAGGTAATTTGTGCTAGTTAAGTAGGTAGGTAGATAGGGTTTTTAATGATTTATCTTACCTGATAGGTAGGTATTTTTGGCATAGTTAAAAAATTTAAATCAACTGATTTACGTTAATCAAATTGATTTGGCTAATAACTTATTTACAAATGTTTTTTTTATGTTCACAAATGAAATAAATAAATTACCTAAGTAGGTACCTACTTATGTTACCTGGAGGTATTGTTCAAAGTGTCCACCTTCACAATCCAGGCAGAGTCTAGCACGACGTTGTTGATTTCCTTTTAATTTACGTAGCACAAACACATTTGTTTTCAAAGTTTCGAAAGCACTTATCACCTTTTCACGTAATTGTGTAACACTGGTGATTTCCTTTGCGTACACTAGTCTTATTTTAAAATGGACTTTGGCTATTGGGAAACAGTTCTACGAACATCTCGATAGCTCGAGATACGCTGTCTCCACTGATAGCATACAAGCGGACCATCTCCGTCAATTCTACATTTGAGTATTGGTCCGTCATTTTTTAGCACTAGACACCGCGTACGTAACCGTTAACCGAAGGCGAACCTGAGAGCGGAAAGTGCACGCGTATGCACACGTCGGTGACAACAATTGCAGTAAAGCAAATCGATTGATCGATGGCCGCGGGGGCGTGGCTAGGGTGTGTCCGCACGGGACGATGATAGGTGCTTTATTATGAAACTATCATTGCGTGTTTGTGTGTGTGAAAGCGCGGTTATAAGGCAGGTATCAGACTGGCTGCGTTTTAACAAAGGTAGTTCACACATACCGATTTCCATAAATAAGAAAAAAAATAAAAAAAATTACCTACTCATTTTGTTATTGATTCGGGTCGAGAATCATTAACATAATTACCTCCTGAAATTTTTTGCAGCTTCAAACCTGCACCTTGTATTATGAAACTTCTTATTTTGTATTTTAAATAACTCTAATATTTGTAAGTCGCCGTTCTTTTGATTTCTCGCCACTCGCGGTCAGTCGCCCACTTACTAATTCTATCACCTAAATTAATTATTTTTCTCACTTAAAACTTTAGGCCTCTGCCTCGAATTTTGCGGACAGCGGGGCGGCGGCGGCGCGAGTGCGAATGAAGAAGAAGTGAATCCCTACTATAGGGCAAGGAAAAGAAAAGCTGATTTTTATCTAAATTATGAAGAGACAATGTCCTGACAAATTCTACGACTGAAATAAATTGCACTGACTGGAGCGCACCGCTCGTTGCATTTTACGCATTAGATCCTACCGCTCCCGCACTGCCACCGCTGCCGCCCCGCTGCCCGCAAGATCCGAGGCAGAGGCCTTACAGTCTACTCTTATTTTCTTATAAACATCCAGTTTTACACACAGCACTATTACTTAACTAGAACTAACTAATTCTTTTGTTCACAGGTCCTCTTCGCAGAATCAGACTCAGCACTCCTGAAATTAAAAGCCCCTCCACCACTAGACGACTACAGATTCTACATCTGTGCCAGAAACTCCATAAACGAACCTTTCATACACCAGGGCTCTGAAAAATGGAAGACTCTGGCTACGCACAACAAACTGCTCCCTCTGTGGGCTTCCATCGTCCTCATCATAGTCCTTCTTCTGCTGGCTTCCCTCTTCTCTGGTCTGAACTTGGGTCTCATGGCTTTGGACAGAACTGAACTGAAGATCATTGCCAACACAGGAACTGAGAAAGAAAGGAAATACGCCAGAGCCATCATGCCAGTCAGAGCTCACGGAAACTATCTCCTCTGTACCATTCTCCTCAGTAACGTTGCTGTGAACAGCACGTTTACTGTAATTCTGGATGATCTGACTTCTGGATTGGTCGCTGTCATCGGTTCCACGTTGGCTATCGTGTTCATTGCTGAGATTACTCCTCAGGCTGTCTGTGCTAGGCATGGGCTGTTCGTTGGTGCCAAGAGTATCTGGATCATGAAGGTGAGTTCACTCTGAATTTATAACTACTATGGATTCTCTAAATCAAATACATTCGGCATTTTAACCGAATATAAAACGTTTAGTTGACTACGGAACCCTAAAAAGAAAATAGAATAAAACGTGCTTACTGACGGGAGCATTATAGGAAATTGAAACTATAGAATCTTGGAGTAGGTAGTGAATTTTGTTTGTTTGATGAACTTGTAAGTATAATACTTATATTTCTCTAATATATGATTTGGTCGACCAAATTGTTTTTTAATTATCTCACAGATGGTGTAAAAACTAGAGTATGCAACACGGGGATAAAGCTGTCTTTGTCGCTCGGGAGTTAATTTTATAAATCCCTCACTATCGTTCGGGATTAAAATTAGCAACCTTCGTTTCCTTCGGAATTCAACATGCCGCCCGCTACTTAAAGACATGCTTTATCCCCTAGTTACATAAACTACTATTTATGATTTGGAAGTCGACTTTCTTGAAGATGTTTTGTCCATTTCTATGGACAGAAGTAGTATTTAAAATAAAGAATGACCACGCATTTCTAAATCTAGCCGGGTTTGAACCTGCAGCCACCTACAACTCGTAATTCAGATGCACCAAAACAGGTTCACTTCAGCATAAAAGTATAACAACTAGTGCTTTACGCTGATTTTCAATTGGGACAACCAGTCGAGTGTGAAAACCGCTAATTTGTTCGTACTTTGACGCTTATATACATAGTAAAGTTAGTAACTACTTAGAATATTATTTTACACTTCGATGTAAATGAGAAACTGGTGTTAAATGTCATTAGGTCCAATTAAACTTTATTGAAGGTGTGCTGGTGTGTGAGCTTTTACACCGTGGTTTGATACCCAGGTTGAACGAATTCCAGGGTTGTTGCGGGGTTATTAGAAAGAGTGACCGTAACCCTGAAACTTAGTTGGACACGCCAAAATCATGGCAATAGGCCCTCTCTAAGGAGTAGCTGGAAAGACGTCACGGCGTCCTCACTTTCCGCATGACGCCGATCCTCATCGGACATGGTAACTTCGGGAGGTTCTGGCACCGGATTGGTGCGAAAGAAACGCTCGTGTGTCACGATTGTGTGAAGGTGTATCCCGCTGGGGCAGAGCACTGCCGTGTCCTCGTGAGGGTGACAGGCGGCAACAACATCTCGTGCCGGGCCCTGAAAAAGGCCATGGTCCGGAGCGAGGAGGAATGGCAGGCGGTTGCCTTCTTCTGCGAAGCAGTAATGCTAGCGAAGGAGGTGGCTGCCAGCGTGAGGGAACGGACATCCCAGCCCCAGCTGTCGAGATCCCGACCTCGATTTCCAGCCATCGTATGCAAGGGCTTGTGGACGGCGAGCCATAGGTAGCTCGCTGTCCAGCTGTCCAGATCAAGCCCGAGTCATTGACGGAGTGTTCCATACCTCCTCAAAGAGATGTGTATATGACCGTTGTGCTGTGTCTGTACCGAGTAAAAGTATTTCTATTTATTCTATTCTTCTATGTCAGCAAAACCGTAGGGCCCATCAGGGTTGAAGCCTATTGAGGCCATGAGTTCGCTTGCGAAAGGGAAATCCGGAGCCCTGGAACGTAAGGCGAAGTCGCGTTTCAGGGCTGTACCTTACATAGGAGTGGGTTTTAGTAGAGCGGCAGTAGTCTTAAGTATGATTTACAATTACGATTGTAATTTAACTTTAATTATTCCCTGTCGGAGTCTGTGTTTCCTAATAGCTACAACCTAGGGGTCTTTAAGTCAAGATTGAATAGGTTACTTCTAGGCAAGTGTGTTCCATTGTTGGCCACGTCATTGCTTACTATCAGGTGAGATAGTATAGTGGTCAAACACGAGCCTATAGAAAAACAAAACAAATAATCGGCATCTAGACAATGGTTAATTCATTCACTCGTTTAATAGTCCATTCATTCACTCGTTCAATGTTTTATTCATTCATTCATTCAATGGTTCATTCATTCACTCGTTCACTGGTTCTTGACCTCTATTTTGTAGTCAAACGCGAGTCTATCAACAATAATAATATAGAAAGAATCTGGTTACATGTTATATAAATAAATCGATACTAATCTGTCCTTACCTTCCAGATCGTGATGGGTATTTGTGCGCCACTGGCCTGGCCGACAAGCAAGCTGCTGGATTACTTCTTAGGTGAAGAAATTGGCACGCACTACAACAGGGAGCGCCTAAAGGAGCTTGTCAGGGTATGTACTACTCCTAATTATTTTTTACTAGCTTTTGTTCGCGGCTTCGGTCCCGTCAACTAGTTAATTGCCCAATAGAGTCGTTACTCTATTCTACTCTACCCAACTCTTCCCTACCCTACTCTTTCCTACCTTACTCTACTCTACCTAGTTATCTACCTATTTCATCTTCTTTTTCAAATCAAATCAAATTCCTTAATTTGATAAAACTTTCAAGTACAGACTTATAACTACATACAGTATTGAATTTTTATTCCTACCCTTATCCAGTATTACTTGTGGTCGGCGCAACCACGGACGTAGCTACAGCTTTGACAAGGGAGGGGTCCCCCGTTGTAAAAAAACATAGATTTTACTTTTATCCAAGCAAATCCAATAAAATTAAGCAAACATAGTCGCGCGTAATTTATAATTATAACTCCGGTTAGTTATGTAGTATAAATAAAATAAAATGAGTGCCTTCAAATAAAAAATGGAGGAATGTATATATTTGTCAATCAATCCTCTAGCATGTTCTCTATTTGGGGTAACTCTCCTGATACTGTTACGTTATTCTAGGCGATTTTGGGTCATTTCTGGCTTTAGGCCCATTTTCATTAGGTCGTTCTGGATGGTTCGCCTTCAGGTAGTCGGTGGCCGACCTCTTCCTCTTTTGCCCTCTTTTGTGGCTTATACTCGTCGAGTCATGTGGTCTTTGTTTCTGCGCATTACATGCCCATACTATCGCAAGCGGCTCTAATACATCTTATGTTGTATTTCAGCTACATTAAAAGCTCCCTCGGATCAGCTTATTGGGGACTTTATCCAGTCTCTTGACACCACTCGCCCATCGCAGCATCTTCGTCTCTTTGACGTGTATTTTTTGCTCTTCGCATTTTCTGATTTCTCAGCACTCGGAACCATACAACATAGCAGGTCCAACGGCTCGTTTATATATAGTGCCTTTAGTTTTTATAAACACGTTTAGGTTAGGTCATGTTTAGGTCTCTGCCCGTTGTTGCCTTAGTATTGACCATGAAATCTTCTATTTAGTTCAATAGTGTGTCTTCTCGACGTATTGTAGTTTTTTCCAGAGAAATTGCAGTGCATTTATTTATTTAATTTTCATGCAACACAATGTACATAGGCGGACTTAACACCTTAGGCATTCTCCTAGGCTCGTGCAGAGCCAATATGGCATGGCGTGGCATGTCCTCCGTCTTTTTGCGATTGATCCGTAGGCTGCTGTCTTCCAAAGCCTTCCATAGATTTGAATTCCCGACAGAGATTCTTCTTTTAGGACTACATAATATCCGCATAGAATAGTGTCCAAGGGCCCGGTTTTAGAAAATGTTTTTTTTTTAATGTAATCCATGACAACGTTGAAAAACAAGCAAAGCTGAAAGGGACCCTTGGTGGACCCTGACCCGATCTCGAGACTATCACTTGTACCTGCTGGAGACTCAACTCGCGTTGTTACGTTGTTATACATATATTGTAAGATACTCCGATATCAATTGGGCTGTAAGTGCTTGCCATATGAATTTGCCTGGCACTCGGTCGAAAGCCTTTTCTAAATCTACGAAAACAAGGTAAAGATATTTCTCCATTAGTATCCTTAGCAAAGTACGTAGTACCCACTCCAGGAGTAAACCCACACTGATTAGTGGTTATGGTGCAAAATTTGTTAGGCATCAATAAAGATCTTTTTCCAAATCTATATGGTGTGTGAAGTTAACTTAATGGCCCTTAGTATGTAGTTTTTACATTCCGCGATATTTCCTTTGTTCTTATAAAATGGGATCATATTACTGAGTCTCCATATATCTGGCACCTTCCCAGATGTAAGGAGGAGATTGAAAAGGTCTGTCAACCACCTGACTCTAACTGTACCCGTTTTCTTCCAAAGTTCTACTGGTAATTCATCGGGTACTACTATTTTACTATTTTTATTATTTTACGGCTTTACTATTTTTCATGCGAGATATGGCTTTTGTGGAAACTCTATGTCTTAATCCACAACTACCATTCGCTACAAGCGGCGCGGTGCTGTAAAAATTACACGCATTCTTGAAGAATGGGGGGTGTCTGGACCCCCAAAACCCCCCCCCTTATATACGTCGGTGGGCGCAACACTTTTTTTTTCTTCCATTCTGTCCTGTCACCCCGTTCTGCCACCTGTCACACTATCACTAATTCCCTTTTCTTTCATATCACTCCTCACACAATCCATCCATCTTTTCTTCGGCCTCTCTCTCCTTCTCCATCCCTACCCTAATTACAACCTTCCCTGTATACTAGTCAAAATAGCAACAAAAGAATTATTAAAATTGGTCCAGACCAGACGTTCTTAAGTTATAGCGTGACCAGGAGAAATTGGGGTTTATTTTATATAAAGACTAGCTTTTGCCCTCAGCTTCTAACGCGTACATAAAATATAGCCTATGTTACTCAGGAAATAAGCAGCTTTCTATCGGTGAAAAAATTTTAGCAATCGGACCAGTACTTTGAGAGATAATCTCCTACAAACAAAAAAACAAACTACCTTTTATGAAATTAGTGTAGATAAACGCCATAGAGAGAGAGCCTCAAAATTAACGATAGCAAAGACCCAGAACCATCTGATCTTCCACTAACTAACCCTCAACCACCCCCACAGGTAACAGACCACGTGAACGACCTAGACAGAGAAGAGGTGAACATCATCTCCGGAGCACTGGACCTTCGCAAAAAGAAGGTGTGCGACGTGATGACCAAGCTGAAGGACTGCTTCATGCTGCCGATCAACAGCATCCTGGACTTTGAGACCATGTCGGAGATTGTCAAGTCTGGTGAGTGAATATCTTCTAGTATCTTTGATGAGAGGTAACAAGTTGAATATGAGCTGAGAAAGTAGTGGTAACGGCCCCGACTAACGAGTTGTAGATCGCGAGTTCAAACTCAGGCAGGTACACTTGGTATTGATTTCATCATCACTACTCTCAAAACGGTGAATGAGAACATCGTGAGGAAACCAGCATGTCCTAGAACCAAAAATTCGATGACATGTGACATTCACCAAATCGCACTGAACCCGCGTGGTGGATTGCTTGGATTGGACTGCCCATACCCTCTCCTAGAGAGGAGGCCTGAGTCCCAGCAATGTTGAATTGAACTGCGGAATATTTCTAAAGTCATGCCAAAACACAAAGGCCAATTTGAATGAACTCCGATGTGTTATAGGCCATAGCCGTCCGGATAGACCCCAAGCTGGGTCGAAGCCTACAGGGGCTAGGGTTAGCTCCGAAAGGTAGCTCAGCGCCGGTACGAAAGGCAAGAAGGATCGGGGTGGGTTTTTTAGTCAGTAAGAGTCCGACACTATCTTTCGCTCCGCCTAAGGCCGGGGGATGTCATTTGGATGATTTTCACTTTTTACCCACCAAAAATAAACCCAGTCGTCGACGGCACGTAGTGTTCCACACGTGACGTGGAACATTACGCCGTGGTTTGCAAACGGATGTTAGTAAAACCATAAGGCTCAGTAGGGGCGATGTTCACAGAGGCCGCGAGGAATTTTTGAAAAGGAACTCACAGTACATCCTGTGTAGCAGTAAGGAGGCCTTTGAAATATGAAGTAAGTCAAATTTAGACCAGTATCGCCGATGACCTCAAAGCTCAAAGAAAGCTGCAACTTCTCATGTCGTCAATGGTATTTTGATAACTCTACTTACGGCCTGTTTACGACGGTGCGGCTATGAGCGGTAGCTAAGCTAAAATTTTTGAAGCGCGCCACGAGATGCCGCTTATAGCGCCGCGCGTAAGTCGTGAACAGATTGAAAAGCCACCCTAGACTTCCCTGATGTTAAATACTAATTTATCAATTTAATTCTACCTTCCAATTGCAGGTTACTCCCGTATCCCAGTGTACGAGGGCGCCCGAGGCAACATAATCACAGTGCTGTTCATCAAGGATCTGGCCTTCGTAGACCCTGACGACAACACGCCGCTGCGCACGCTGTGCCAGTACTACCAGAACCCCTGCAACTTCGTCTTTGAAGATGTTACTCTGGATGTTATGTTGAAGCAATTCAAAGAAGGTAAGAAAATTACATTAATCGTCATTCTATCACTCAGTCATTCTTTGATTCATTCGTTTATTCATTCACTAAGGTGGGACAACCATGTAACCATATATATGAGGACAACCATAAATAACAACCTCTTTCTTTTTTATACACTTACCATATTGTTCACCGCCTTAGGTTGACTGGAAGAGAATGACTAGGACATTAAGTCCACCTTTGTACTTTGTGTCGCACGAAGATTAAATACTTAAATAAATAAGTGCACAACAAAATTTTTATTAATTAAATCAAAATGGCAAAAAAAGGTTAACTTAAAAAAAAGTTAACAAAAATAATAATTAACTCAATCGTTCACCCATTCATTCATTCATTCGTTTGACTGGCCTGTTGATCTAGTGGTTAGTGACCCTGACTGCTATGCCGGAGGTCGTGGGTTCGATTCCCACCCAGGACAAATGTTTGTGTAATGAGCATAATCATTTGTTCTGTGTCTGGGTGTAATTTATCTGTAATATGTATGTATTTAGAAATATATAAGTATGTTTATCAGTTGTCAAGTACCCATAACACAAGCTCTGCTTAGCTTGGGACTAGACGGCATTGTGTGATAGTTGTGAAATATTATTATATTATTATTATTAATTACGAGCAGTTCCATCATTCATTCAAACATTTTGAAACTATGCAGAACATGCCACAGTTCTGTAAAACAATAGAAAACTCGCTAAAAGAAAGAAATGTTTTAAACAATGTTCCTATTTAATCCGTAATCCACATGTGCACCATTATCCGTCAGATAAATTATCTATATAAAATAAATACGCCGTCTGTAAATCTGTAATGTTTCATAGCCCGGCCTTGAGTTAAAATCTACACTTTTCAGTAGCTACTTTCGCGCCGGCATCAACCATTCACTCTTACGTTCATTCATTCATTCATTCGTTCATTAAACTGAGAAATGTTTATTCGCTTATTAATAAGGAATGTTTAGTTACATTCATTCGATCGTTCTTTTGTTTTTGCTTTTTGGGGTTCTTTACTCAAAGTATAAAACGGACCCTATTACTAAAACATCGCTGTGCGTCCGCCTGTCACCACTCACCAGGCTGTATCTCATTAACTGTCATGGCTACACAGTTGAAATTTTTGCAGATCATAAGGTGTTGGGATCGATTCTTAACAGTTATTACGTCAGATCACAAAATTATGCAAAGTTGAGATTTCAAAAAGTGCCAGCACTAGACAACATTTTCTATGGAGTATTAAGGAGCCAGCGATGGATGAATTTCCATACAAACGTAATACCGCGCTCATTTGCAGTTGGAGCATATTTCCAACATATTATGATGATATTCGGTTATAGACAATATTTATCTAGGTTCCTACGTCGAGAATATTAGAAATATTGTTATTTTTAATACAGGAAAATCCAAATGGCATGTTTTGCCATTTACGCTGTAAAAAAGTGCGAAATACAATTCGCTTAAATTTCTTTTTGTTTTTAAAAAGAAAGACGTAGGAACCTAGATAAATATCGTCTATAACCGAATATCATCATAATATGTTGGAAATACGCTCCAACTGCAAATGAGCGTGGTATTACGTTTGTATGGAAATTCATCCGTCGCCGGCCCCGTAGCAAAAGTTACAAAAAATTTAATGTTTGATTAGTGATACATATTTGCCAAAGTTTAGTTATTTTTGGACTTTTAATAACTTAAAATCTCCGTACAGTCGCGCCTTAGCTTTCAAATTGGCTTCAAATGAATTAATCTGAAATTTTGCATAAAAAATCTAAAAATCTTACTAACTCAAAAACTACTGAATATCGGTAGAACATAGTCCTAACATGACGTCCTGCAACGAATACGTCGAGTTACCATTAACCCTGTTTAAGGGGCCGGCGGAGGATGAATTTCCATACAAACCTAGATAAATATTGTCTTTAACCGAATATCATCATAATATGTTGGATATATGCTCCAACTGCAAATGAGCGTGGTATTACGTTTGTATGGAAATTCATCCTCCGCCGGCCCCTTAAATAGTTCTATTGCCGGTAAAAAATAAATAACGATTCACTAATTCTAGTTTCGATAAAGTCGTATACTGGTATGTCTAAAAAACTTTCAGTTCAACCCACAAGCGCCACATATACCACTAAAAGCCAGATAAATTATCTAAAATAAAATAAATACGCCATCTGCTAATCTGTAATGATTCATGCTCGACCTTGTACTGAACCGTACATATTTCGGCGGTTATTTTTGTGTAGTAACTAGCGCGTGTAGAGATGGCGAGGATTATCGAGTAGAAAAATGTAAAAATATATATCACAACTATCACACAACGCCGTCTAGTCCCAAGCTAAGCAGAGCTTGTGTTATGAGTACTAGATAACTGATAAACATACTTATATATTTCTAAATACATGCATATTATAGATAAATTACACCCAAACAGAACAAATGATCGTGCTCATCCCACAAACATTTGTCCTGGGTGGGAATCGAACCCACGACCTCTGGCATAGCAGTCAGGGTCACTAATCACTAGACCAACAGGCCTGTCATAAGTGTTTGCTGACGCCTAATGCCGGTTATGACCTGCCGTGATCTGTTTTGCACTTAGTGTCGGTGGTATAGAGATGGCGAGGATTATCCAATAGAAAAATGTATAAATAAATATATACCACAACTATCACACAACGCCGTCTAGTCCCAAGCTAAGCAGAGCTTCTGTACTAAACAACTTGCTACTTGCCACTAGCTTGTTATATCAGCAAAAATACATAGTCAACGGGTCATCCAGGTGACTAAGGGGTTGTTTTTCATTTTACTTTACACATCTATTGTTGCACTTGCACCCAGCTGTTTGCTGGCGCCTAATGCCGTTTATGACCTGCCGTGATCTGTTGTGCACTTAGTGTCGGTGGTGTGATGGTGTCTAACTTGTGGCCTTTTTAAATATTTTTGAGAAAAAAAAATGGTAATTTGTGAATGATTCGACCTTGTACTAAACTGTATATTTTTCGGCAGCTATTTTCGTGTAGGTAACTAGCGAGTGTAGAGATGGCGAGGATTATCCAGTGGAAAATATATGTTATGTAATTAGTTGCTTCTTCCAGCTGGTTTGTACGCGTGAACGTAGATTTTTTTGTACAAAATTTGGACCCCCGTTTCATTCATCATGGCAATCTATTTAATACTAGCTGTGCCCGCAACTTTGTTCGCGTGGACTACAGGATTTTGAATTTATTTTTTCTAAAATAAAAGTAGCCTATGTTACTCCTTATTACATCAGCTACCTGCGAAAAAAAAGTCCCGTCAAAATAGGTCCACCCATTTCAGAGATTAGCCCGGACAAACAGACAGACAGACAAAAATTGTAAAAATTATTATTTTGATGTATGTACCGTATATATATTCATATGCATGTAGTAAAAAGCAGTTATTTCAATATTACAAACAGACACTCCAATTTTATTTATATGTATAGATTATACAGATAGATCATAATGAAATCAAAATATATAATTATGAAACTTAAATGTTAACAAATTATTCATGCTAAACCTCACTACACACGATATACACACTTATATTCATAATTTACTTGCAGGTCACAAAGGTCACATGGCGTTCGTACAACGCATTGAAGAGGGAGACGGCGACCCGGTGTACGAGACCGTCGGGCTGGTCACACTGGAGGACGTCATCGAGGAGATGATCCAGGCCGAGATCGTGGATGAGACGGATGTCATCAGTAAGTATATATGCGTGTTCTAACTGGCCTGCTGGTCTAGTGCGGGGATGGCGAACCTATGGCACGAGATCGCCGTCCGAACCGAGCCTTACAGGGCTCCTTGCCGATGACCCTTTGAAAGCCCATTTTCAACTTGTTTATAGTACCTTAAAAGTGCATCATAAAATTCTGAAAAAAACATAATGCAATACTTTGAGTACGGTCTACAAAAGAATAAATTCGCATGCGGCGCTCGGAGCGCCTTCAAGCTACTACAAGAGCATGCGCGCTAGACCGTATGTCAAGGTAGTTAAGGTTTATATTAAATTGTTGTCTTCAAATGCGCTCCGCCGCGCCTCCAGCGGTGTGCACTAGGCCTATGGAGTTTTCAGCAAACTGTAGGGCCCCAACAGGGTCGAAGCTTACTGGGGCCAAGGATCTGCTTCTGAAAGGGGTTTTTAGTCAGTAAAAGTCTGATACTATCTCTCGCTCCGCCCAAGGGCGCCGAGATCGAAAAATAAGTGGTGGCACGCGGCAGTATAATTTGGGCACTCCAGTATAAGTCTGCTGGACAGCGTCTAGAGAGCTGCGCGGTATCTTCTCGTCCAACATACCCAAGTGTCTCAAGACGCAAGTCTGACCAGTGCGTGTTGCCAGTGATGACATATGGTGCCGAAACGTGGTCGCTCACAATGGACCTCATTAGAAGGCTTAAAGTCACTCAAGGTGCAATGGAAAGGGCTATGCTCGGGGTTTCCTTGCGTCATTACATCAGAAAAAAAGATATCTGCAAGAGAACCACGGTTACAGACATAACTCAGAATCGCCACACTTAGTGGCAATGGGCAGGGCACATTGCTCGCAGAACAGATGGTCGATGGGGACGAAAGGTTCTTGAATGGTGACAAGCCACAAGGTAGACCGATAACCAGCAGGCTTACTCTCCAAATTAATTTCAATTTCAATCTAAAGTCAATCCGATTGCAATGTCAATTTTGACGTTACGTGATTTGGTACTCTTGAAAACAATATTGTCAACATATACGATTTTACTTATTTCTCAAAATGGTCTCGCAATTTTGAACCAATTTGGCGCTAGCATTGAATTCAAGGGTACGAAACGTCACAATCTCAATATCGACCGATCGGAATTAAACTCAAGAGTAAGCCTGCTGGTGAGGGTTGCGGCAACCCGATGGATACGAGACGTACAGGACCGGACATTATGGCGACACTTGGGGTTACCATTACCCGACATAGCGACTAACGAGTCAATTTTTATAACATTTACAGCATTCTTTAACACACCTTTTCTCTTTTAGGCGACAACCGCACGAAGAAACGTCTAACCCGTCCAGTGAACAAGTTCCAGGACCTCGCCGCCTTCGCGGGCCACCACGAGCACCAGAGAGTGCATGTGTCTCCTCAGATGGTGCTAGCCACCTTCCAGTTCCTGAACACCAGTGAGTACACCTCCACTACAGTTACTGGGTGAAATATAGTACTAAGCTAGCAAACTAGACACCAGAGTCGCCACACGTCCGAGCTGGTCGCGCCACCAAAATGGTCGCGCAACCAAACGGACCCCAGGTGAGTAACTCTCTATAGAGATGTATACATTTTGTTGGTAGCGGCGACTGGTCGCGCCGCCGTGCTGTCTCGGTGAAATATAGCCCTAAGATGTGAACAGAATGGCGAATTACTCTCGATTTCCGATTAACATTTGATTTGTTCAGTATTTCTGAAACTCTAAATGATAAATGATATTTATTTTGCAAATAAGTTTTTTAAAAACACTTTTATACGTCAATTTTTCTTAAGTTTAAACTAGATGAGGCCGGTGTTTCCTAGCTGACTACCCTGAGAAGAAACACCGAAACAATCTCAGGGGTCAGTCTCTTTTAAAGTCCATACAGCAAACATGTAATGGTCAAATCATATGAGAACCATGCAGATTAGTGTCTGAGATGGTGTTTTGAGGAAAGAACCACACGAATTTGAGTGGAGCTATCCAGTCAGTGCAAGCATTTGTCAGTATTCGTGTAGCTCAACTTAGGAGTACTAAGGAGCTCAACGATTTGACGAACTATACCGAGGAAAGGACTAGCCTAAAAACTGTCTAAGGAGATGTCAAAAATGGGCCTTTATTCGGAAGAGATTTGAACACTAATATAACATACTTTATAAGAAAGTTAATTTATTACGCTACTCAATCATAAATTAAATATATTTTTTATGTCCCCTGTTTTTGTAAAAAGCTGAAAATTGCCGAAATGCCCTGTTGCATTAAGTCCGCCTATGTACCACTACTGTACATGAAGTAAATAAATAAAAAATAATAAAAAAAAATCCTGTGAAGAAATGTGCTTACATGACTGTGTCAAAAAGTGGCCATTAGCTGACAGAGAAAACTTTTTTTTTTCTAATTTCAATAGTCTATTGTGTCCTTCCAAACTTCTCTGACTACGACGATTTCTGGTCAAGTTTGCCCTACGAACATGATCAGGTGTGTTACCATGACGTTCAAAGTAAGATTGTTTTATTCTTATTTCAGTGTGGGTAAGAGACACTGAAATAATAAAACAATCATACTTTGAACGTCATGGTAGCCCCACAGATCGTCACACCACTTTCGCTGCGGTCTACCTCGATGGCGATCTTCATCAGGCGTCTAGTGAGTGATAATCCTCGCCCACCTGTGAATATATTAAAAATTGATACTAAGAATCTGTTTCCCCATCCAGGTGTTGAACCTTTCCGCGTGGAACACATCTCGGAGACGGTGCTCCGTCGTCTGCTGAAGCAGGACGTGATCCAGCACATCAAGCTGCGCGGCGACGAAGACAGGAACGACCCCAAGAGATACGTGTTCTCTGAGGGCAAGCCGGTTAGTACCATCGATTTATATTCAAGTCAGAAATCAGAAACGTTTATTTCAAATAGACCAGTTACAGGCACTTTTGAATTGTCAAAATGTCGGTCAGTCAAACAAGTGAAGCTAAATTGCACGTTCCAAAGAGTAGGTCTCTATGGAGAAGAACGTGCAAGAAACTCCATGGACACTCTTTTAAATCGTATTGAGTTACATTAATCTTCGTTACATATTTCTATTATGTGAACACAATGAAGATAAGTAATAAAAATTAAATAATAATGGTAACAATAAAAATAGAAATTGAATAAGTCACTGGCAGCTAAGAGATGACCAGTCTCAACTGACGGTGCCCGTTCACGAGCATGACGCGTGCATCAGCCCCACTCAGCTCAACCATTTTGAAGGGAGCCAAATGACCCAATAACACGTGCCACCATCAGCGAGACATTTTAGTGAGCATGACAATCTCTCAACTGCCATGCTCGTAGTGTCAAACAAGTTGTTGTGATTAGACAAGCCTTTCTTTCATGGAAACTATCTGTCAAAATACTGAAAAGTTAAAACTAAAGTTCGCTGCAGCGCTCATTGGTACAAGTATTATATCGTCTAAGGGTCAGCGCAGATAGAAAGGAGCGCAGCGGAAAGGATTTTATTAAGGCACTTCAAAATCAACTTTAAACATTTTCTTTTTATCTGTTATAAACTAGTACTTGACTGCGATCCCGCCCGATGGTAAGCAGTGATACAATCGTTGATGGTGAGGCGCACTAGTTTATTAAGAGCCTATTCACTCTAGCCTTGAAGACACCCAAATTATAATCAAATGGAAAGACCGCAGGCTAACTTATTGAAATAAAGTGCATATAAGCTTGAAAATGCTCGTGGGTCCTCGAAGATACGCAAGAAGCATATCTTCGACATACGCCATCCGTCAGAAAATGCCCGAGACCTCGTGAGAATTATTCCTCTCTGTCTGTGCTGACCCTAACAGAACTATTAAGGGGCCGGCGACGGATGAATTTCCATACAAACGTAATACCACGCTCATTTGCAGTTGGAGCATATTTCCAACATATTATGATGATATTCGGTTATAGACAATATTTATCTAGGTTTCTACGTCTTTCTTTTTAAAAAAATAACAAAAAGAAATTTAAGCGAATTGTATTTCACACTTTTTTACAGCGTAAATGGCAAAACATGCCATTTGGCTTTTCCTGTATTAAAAATAACAAAATTTCTAATATTCTCGACGTAGGCACCTAGATAAATATTGTCTATAACCGAATATCATCATAATATGTTGGAAATATGCACCAACTGCAAATGAGCGTGGTATTACGTTTGTATGGAAATTCATCCGTCGCCGGCCCCTTAAAACATGCAGCGCTAAGATAGGTTTTAAAGGATACTTTTTTCGCGACCAAAATGTGTTAAGCGCCATGAATTTCGTGGCACTCACGCTTTTCGTTCAACATAATTGTGATGTATGTAGTTAGTTAATAATTAGGTTAAGTGGGTAGCAGGTAAATTATAATATAATAATCGAGATTGTGAAGGTACGCCAGTCTGTGAATATACACTCTGCTATCCAAACGTTGTTTGATTTCACTTCTTGCTATCAAGTACCCCGGGCAGTATACTTCTCAATAATGTAGTGTAGTGTCTAAGGTGTACGGAGTACATTACACCTGAATCGACTGAAGTGAGTGTTCAGTACGCCCAATCTAGTGCGCAGTACGTATACAGGGTTATTTGTAAAGCACTAGCAATCTCTCAGGATTATGTTAATAACATCATAAACAACAACTTTTGTTCTATGACTTTTAAAAATTTGTCATATTTTAGTTCATCAGATTTTCATACAAAAATAAAAATATTTAAATTGAACGTTCTAAATATTACGAAGTCTATGCGAAACAAGCGATAGCACAATAGCGGAAGGGACCGGGATCAGGCGGCGGGGGTGCTTGATGCGCTTGCGTCGCATACAAAAAAAAAATACAATGTAAAACACATAGATTAAATAGAACATAGGATATGTTAAACTAATAAATCAATATTTAAATAAATGTTAGATGTCGTTATAGTACAAACTCATATCAAATCTCCTATTTCCAGGTGGACTACTTCGTGCTGATCCTGGAGGGGCGGGTGGAGGTGACGGTGGGTCGCGAGAACCTCGTGTTCGAGGCCGGACCCTTCACCTACTTCGGCGTGCAGGCGCTCACGCAGAACGTTGGACTTGGTAAGTTGGACTAGATTTTACCCATTGACCATCCCATCAAAAAAGTAAAACAATGTACAATTACCGGCACGGATCTTGAGCGCTGGCTTCAAGTTGCGCAGAAGACAAATATTCGATCTCTTTTGTGGTGCGAAGTGAGACGTGGGGGCGGGGAGTGTCAGTGATTGGCTCGCCGCGCCATCGTGTCATAGACGTCACTCGTGATTCGTTCCCTGCGCTTGCTGCATGTATCTAACAACGATGACGATTGACTCGACAATGTATGGAATGAGCAAAGCAATCCCTACTCTGACGCCGAGCGCTCAAGATCCGTGCCGATAATTGTATCAAAAAAATAAAACTTCAAAGCCAAGAACAGGCGTAGGGTGGCCAGCCTTTCGGTGTTTTACAGGATGCATTTTGGAGAGTGTGCGCAGGAATTGCATGACTTGATTCCGCCATCTCAATTCTACCATCGGACAAACCGACGCACGGCGAGTATCCACCTTTACGTTGTTGAAACCTCTACGGTCCGGACTAAGCGTTTCGCCTCGTCATTAATACCGCGTACATCGAAAGACTGGAACAGTTTGCCTGCTGCGGTCTTCCCGTCCGTTTATAATTTAGGTGTCTTCTAGGCTAGAGTGAATAAGCTCTTAATATACTAGTGCGCCTCACCATCAACGATGGCATCACTGCTTACCATCAGGCGGGATCGCAGTCAAGTACTAGTTTATAACATATAAAAAAAGAAAGTCAAAACGGCCACTAACCAAAAAAAAAAGGATGAAATGTGGTTACTGTTCTGTCTTGAAATAATAGAGTATCTAACACTAGGATAAAGCTGTCTTTGTCTCGGGCGGCTTGAATTCCTCTCATCTCTTCTCTCTCTGTGCTCGGGAGTTAATTATACACCACCAATTTTTAATTAGTACAAATACTTGAGCTTATTAGAAAGGGTATTGTTATTATTCAACTAAAGTCTCAATAAATAATATTCATCAATAGCCGAGTTATGAGCCTCTATATCCTAAAATGTCATTCAATTTAGAAGTTTATATGAATGAACGAATGGCGATAAAAATGGCAAAAAACTGCGCGTAGTATTTCCTACTATCAATCAATGAATGAATGATTAATTCAATTATGAATTTACCAATTATGACAAAGTTACGTGGACAATATTGTTATTTTTTTTTTTTACTTTTGATTACAGCTATGTGATCAGTAACGAGTACGGATAGAGCCCCATTTTTTTTGTACAAATTAAAAAAATAGGGGTGTGTAAATCCCTCGCTGCGTTCGGGATTAAAACTTGCCGCCCGCGACTTTAAGATACTGTATAGTATTATTTTCTCATCGTGTCGTGAATATAATCTAATCAATATTTGTTCGTCCCCACAGCGGAGGCGCCAGCCCCCACGACGCTGGGCTCGCTCCAGAACCTGAACATGGACTCCATGCTGCGCCACTCGTTCGTGCCCGACTACTCCGTGCGAGCCATCGCCGAGCTCTACTACCTCACTATCAAGAGGTAAGCAGCAGTAGTAATGTCTAGCGACACTGTTCAACTTTAACGGTGTGCATGTAGTCGTGTCGATTGAGAACTTTAGTATATTTTTCAATACACTTGCTCATAAAGTGACTCTTATTGCACTGCACTTAGGTATATAATGGCACTTGATACCAAACTGTGAAATTTTGATTACCATTACGCACTAGTGTTATAATATAGTTAAAATCTTTTTGTTCAACCTCTCACCCGCCATAATTTTATTACATTTACCATATCGCGCGTCGTCCCTCACGAGGAAAAGAAAAAAATATATATGGGCGCGTATATTAAAACAGATTTTTACCGCCACAAAAGTTTACTAGTTTTACAGTTATTTTCTTCACAAGTGTATTGAAAAACGTCGTATGATACACGTGAGATGATTACCGTTCTCGGCTCTCTTAAGACCCTCGCCACGGCTCGGGTCTAAATACCGCCTCGACGGTAATCACTAACATTACTCACTTATATCATAATGTACTAATTACGTATAAAAAGTGCGCGACCGGTGTCCGCGCGACGCGCCGTTATGAAGCACTGCGGTATAGATTTTGTCCGATATATATCCGACGTGGATTGCTTGCAGTACACCACAGACAAGTTTCGAGAGTAGGGGTGACCGAGTAGTAATGGCCCCTACTCACGAGTTGTAGGTCGCGGGTTTGAACCCAGCCAGGCGTAATACTTTGTGTAATTTATTTCATCACCACTGCACTTAAAACGGTGAAGGAAAACATCGTGAGAATACCATCATGTCCTAGAACCAAAAATTCGAAGACGTGACATTCACCAAGACGCACTGGGCCCGCGTGGTGGATTACGGCCCATTCCCTCTCCTAGAGAGGAGGCCTGAGTCCCAGCAGTGGGAACATTAAAAAAAAAGCTGGTGATGGTGATTATTATATCCAGCTGTTTTATTGCTGGGTAAAGGCCTCCCTCCATTTTTTCCATGGTCTCCGGCTTTGAGCCAATTCTGCCGCGACTCCGTCGTGCGACTTCAGGGCGCTAACGTTTTACTGGCCTACCGCTTTTATTGTAATTTAAGACCAGGTACAGGTCTGTACCTGTAACCATATTTCAAGCAAATAAATGATACTATTATTATTTCAGATCAATGTACTTAGCGGCCAAGCGCGCCACGCTTATGGAGAAGGGCGTCCTCGGCCGGGGCGGCACCAACGAGCAGATCGAACCCGAAGTTGATAAGGTACGTACTCAGCGCCCAAGCGCGCCACAGTCTTAATTATCTCATAGAAGCTGTAAAATGAGAAAATCTAACACGGGGATAAAGCTGTCTGTCTTGAGCGGCTTGAATTCCTCACTTCACTCAGGTTTCTATATTAACACGCTCGCAGTAGGTACTCGGGAGTTAGTTGTATAGATCCCTCACTGCGTTCGAGACTAAAACTTAACAACCTTTTAAAGTAGTGGAATATTAATATCTTCTATACATACTAGCTGACCCGGCAAACGTTGTTTTGCCATATAAATAATTTTTAAGTAATTTTTTAGTCTAGGGGTATGAAAAATAGATGTTGGCTGATTCTCAGACCTACTCAATATGCTCACAAAATTTCATGAGAACCGGTCAAGCCGTTTCGGAGGAGTACGGGAACGAACATTGTGACACGAGAATTTTATATATAAGATAATAAATCTGTAGAAGTTTTAATTTGTGCGCGCATCACGTAAAATGTACGGAATCGATGTACTACACTGTCAAGAAAGTACCGGGAAAAGATCAATAATACACAAAATTTTTGTTATTCAATTTATTTTATCACCTTCAAAGTATGACCCTTCAGAAACTATATACACTTACGCCAACGAATAATCCAATCATTAAAACACTTTTTAAACGCTGTTTCTGAAATTGAGTTCAGTTCTCGCCGCGAATTCTCCTTTATGTCTTCTACAGATTGAAAACGGGTGCCACGAAGTGGTAATTTGAGTTTAGGAAAAAGATAGAAGTCGGCTGGAGCCATATCTGGCGAATATGGTGGCTGCTTGATGGTATTTGTTGAGTATTTGGTCAAAAATTCGTTCACAATGATAGCCTTGTGCGAAGGCGCATTATCGTGGTACAAAATCCAAGAATTTTCTTTCCACAAATCTAGCCTTTTTCGTCGAATTTGCTCTCTTAAATGCCGCATAACGCTCAAATTATATTCTTTATTTACCGTGTGACCTTCCTGCTTAGTTAAGGACTAAATGGCGTTGTGTGGAAGTTGTTGAATATTACTAAGAATATAAAAGAAACTAATGAATGTATTGCTTCTCCTTCCAGCTCCTTCGCGAAGGCGAGAACAACCGCACTGTAATCGAAGAGATCGAAGAGGATAGAGCTCGCGGAGACAGCGCTAAAGTGGTGAGTACTACAAACTTACTTGCTTTACCAACACACCAGAATTAGGTTCAATAAACCCAGACTATGTTTAACTCTAAAAGTATATAAGTATGTCCAACTGTGTAACCCTGCCAGGCGCATTACTTTGTGTAATTTATTTCATCACCACTGCTCTCAAAACGGTGAAGGAAAACATCGTGAGGAAACCGGCATGTCCTAGAACCAAAAATTCGAAGACATGTGACATTCACCAATCCACACTGTGCCCGCGTGGTGGATTACGGCACATTCCCTCTTCTAGAGAGGAGGCCTGAGTCCCAGCATTGGGAATATTATAAGGCCGACTATGCTATGCTATGCCATGTTTAACTCAGAATTATAGAAAACTAATCCTATCGAAGTTATTTCAAACTTCAACAAATTCTTACTAAACCATTGTCTTATATTTTCACGCTGCTAGAATAACGTGGATGTTATTAACGATAAATATTGAAAACGGTAAAGGTCATATTTTTTTTTTTTTAATTAATTATATTAGTAAATATGAATCGTTCAATTATCTATTAATTCTTTTCATTCACTCACTAGCAATAAACACTTTAAATAAAATAAAATATTTAATTACTAATTATACCTCCAACATTATAACAGAGATTTTACAGATATAGTCTGTGTAAAAAGTCAAACGACTTAGGAATTATGTATAATATTTAATCATTTAAAAAAAACTTATATTCGATACTTTTTATAAGGTTCTTCTATTAGTAAACAATGATCAAGATCTCTTAATCAACCTTGATTATTGAACCTGTGTTGACTACATCAGATTTCATTTTACCCTAATAATTACTTAAGTCATTTGACTTTTTAGACAGACTCTAATATTGTGTACATACAACACTTTGAGTTACGTTGTTACAAAAGTAGGCTAGTTGGCCATTTTAGGTGGACTTGCCGCTTGAATTTCTGGATAGATGTGCAAAAAATATCTAAATTTACAGCCTACAGTCTTGGGATTGAGGAGTTAGACCCTGAAATAGTTTTTCGATTGAATTTGATTGTATGTCGCGGATTATGCTATGCTACTTATCATTCTGTGTCTAATATATTCCCTTTATTCGTTCCAGTTCACACCGTCATCGGCGAGTCCCCACACGAACGCTACCTTCAGAAAGGAACCAGCCAACCCTGAGGAGGAGAAACTCTTGAAGAAGTAAACGGTGGAAACAACTCTTCTTGAAGATAAGAAGCCTGCTTACCTAACTATAGATTAACATAATTGTAACATGGTAACTGTTCGAAATACACATAGGCGTATGTAGAGGGGGACCCTAAGGTAATAGGCTATCGATTAGAAATTTTATGATGGATAAGTTTATACAAAAATCAGCCATCTTACGGCTCGTTTTCGTCCATGCTGCGGCGAGCGGTAGCTAAGCGCGAGGCGGCGAGCGGTAGCTAAGCGCGAGGCGGCGAGCGGTAGCTAAGCGCGAGGCGGCGAGCGGTAGCTAAGCGCGAGGCGGCGAGCGGTAAGACCAAAAGTATGGAAATGTTTGAAGCCACGAGACGCGCTCGTCTACCGATGCCGCTCCCGCTCGCCGCGCCCGTAACGCTAAGCTGAAGTCACAACTGTATCCAGTTAACAGTTAAGTGTAATATTATTACGTAATTTTTTTAGTAAGATCACCAAAAAAAAGCTTTCGATATCTCTTATATCGAGTGTGTACTGTTGCAGTGATACAAGCCGTCTGACAGCAGCTTTATGGAACAGCTCCCCTCTCTATAGTACACTTATAAACCATATCAGCAGTACACGGAGCATTGAAATCGTAAATAGAGTATTAGCAATAGATAGACCAGAATATACCTTATCTAACACCATTGCGTATCATCATCCACTGTTGGACATAGGCCTCCCCTAAGTGTCGCCACAATGAACGAACTATTCGCAATAGATAGACCAGAATATACCTTAATTAACACCCTTGCGTATCATCATCCACTGTTGGACATATGCCTCCCCCAAGTGTCGCCACAATGAACGATCCTGTGCATCCTTCACCTTCATAAACCTTCACCAGGTCATCGGTCCACCTTGTAGGAGGCCTTGCAACGCTACGTCTTCCGATACGCGGTCGTCGCGCCAACCTTTCGGCCCCAGCCATTTGTTCTGCGAGCAAGGAGCTCTGCCCATTGCCACTTAAGTTCGGCGATTCTTCGTGCTATGTCAGCAACCGATCCGACACGCAAGGAAACTCCGAGCATAGCCCTTTCCATTGCTCTTTGGGTGACTTTAAGTCTTCTGATGAGGCCCATTGTAAGCGACCACGTTTCGAGAAAGAGATCAATCGACGAATCCGACTCGGCTGGGCAGCGTTTGCGTCCAACATACCACAGTGTCTCAAGACGAAAGTCTATGACTAGTGCGTGTTGCCAGTGATGACATATTACCAGATACACCCTAATAACTAATCTATTCAATAAGCTATTTACGATTCAAATACATCTTTAGGTGATAATGTATATAATAGTGATGTTACGAATATTTGCAGAATTCACAAGAAACATGCGGATATTTGCCAATTTTTTTTGACAAACAAAAAGGTATTTAAGTTATTGATTGAACGGATATAGAATGATAATAAAACTGATGTAAAGAATGTTAAATTTTGAATATATTCGTGTTGGCGAATAATATTCGCGAATATTGTTCGGATGTTTCTTGTGAATTCGAATGCGAATGTAAAAATGTGCGAATATTCGCGCGAATGCGATTATTCGTTACATCACTAGTATATAATATATTGCAAAAAAATATACTTTATATTTTTGTCACGTTTACTATGTTAGTGTATGTTAACAAAAATATTTTTACAAATATGTTAATCTATTGTTTTTATACAGGGTGACTGGTAATTAGTGTACGATACTTAAACACGTGATTGTGCTCATGATAACAAACAATTTTTACTATGGGAGCAAAGCCGAAATCGCGAAAAAATTATGAGCTGTTCAGTACATTAGGCAAACATAAATGTACTGAACAGCTGATTTTTTTTCGCGATTTCAAGTTTGTTCCCATAGTAAAAGTTGTTGGTTATCATGAGCACAATCACGTGTTTAAGTATCGTACACTAATTACCAGTCACCCTATATAACGGCTAAAATCACAAAAATACCGTCGAATATAAATGCAAAAATAATTTTAGATAAAAGTATCAAAATCACGGAATTAATCTATAACAAAATATTGTAATATAATTATAAATACAGTAATAATATTAAACCTATCTCCGCCTTCGTCGGATATATTCGACAAACACTCGTGATTATTCCACCAGGGTCGCACATCCACGACCAAATACTCCATCTCGTCAGCTCTTCTGTCACCTATGGGGATTGAAGATCTAATACGGAGTACCCTATCGCGATCACACGACCCTGGCGATTAGGACGCGAAAACTCGTCAGACCAATCCGACGCGAGCAGTTTAAATAATAAATTATACGTAAGTCAATAGAAACAAAGTCTTCCTTCAAAGTTACATCGGTTTTTGAAAGCCACTACAAAAGACGGGGAATGTCAGACTTTTACAGACTAAAAACATACCTACGTTCCTTGAGTTGCCTGTAGCGACATCTGTGGCGGCATATAAGAACATGAACATCGCGCAATTAAAGTTCTGTTCACGATTTGAATATATAGGGCAGTTGCCCACCAGACATAACACCTGTCTGGTCAGAGGTTTGCGGGACTTTACTCTCTGTACCGCATACATCTAAATGCCCTTTGCGTTCTTCTAAAGGTTTCTCTTTCAGAAGTCGATCCATGGCCCCAGTAGGCTTCGACCCTGCTGGGCTCCTACAATTTTGATGACATCTCTTTGAGGTGCTTGAGAAACAAAACGCGACGCGACTCAGGCCTTGTCCTTCGGACGAGCTACCCGCAGGGCCCGATCTAGGGGGGGGGGGGGGTAAGCCGGACATATTTCCAGACCGCTAAAAAATGAGGGGGGGCAAAATTGACTTATTCCTATCATCCAACCTAGCTACCCATCCACACCCAAGTTGGCAGGTTGAGAATTTTATGTGCCACCTTCTAACCTACTTCAGGTTGGATAATGGAAATATTTAAGACTTAAGACTCATGACTTATATGGTTTTGTGTATGTATAGCTAGATGGCCCCAGCTACCCGTTGCTCCCCGACCACAAACTAATCGTCCTGTCACTCAGTAGATTTTGGCTTTCAAAAACTGATGATTTGATTTATATATTTTAATTTTTGCGTCTTCGTCGGAAATGAGAACTCAAGAAGAGTTTGTACCATACATACAAACACAGCATTAAAAAAAAAATGCTATTACCCATTTTAACAGCTGGTACAAATATTGTACAGAACAGTAATAAAATCGTTTTATTGATGGAACTTTAAGAAAGTTGTTAACGATGTTATCAGTTGGAATTTTGGTTTTTATTCAGTACTAGCTAGTGCTAACGGCTTCCATACAAACCTCCGTTTGATCCCCTTGGAGGGTGAATTTTGAAAAACCCTCTCTTACTGCTCGTATACGTCATAAAAGGAAACCTTGTGCAAAATTTCACGCTCCTAGTCCCAGGATTATCGGTTGTACGTTGATATGTCAGTCATTCAGTTTCTCCTTTTATATATATACACCGCTAAATTTTGGTCCAATGACCTGTAGGCAGTAGTCGGCGTTGCGTACTAACTACCTACAGGTCATTAACGTTTTCTTAAAGAAATTAATTTCGTCCATGAGTAAATTAATGCGAGTTTTAAAAAAAACGTACTTTATTTTTTTAATTTTATCTTTACAAATCGATAGTGTTTCATGTACCGGATCGACCCTCCACAGGATTAAAACGATCAAAATTTAACGGTGTATAGATTTTTCGCCCTCTGTTACAATAAAACAAAACGCGAAATGTTTTTTTTTTTTTGAGGTGAGAAATCAAAATGATTAAACAAAACCTACCTATTAGTATGTTCCTTCAGTTGCCTTGGTGACTCTCTAGAACAATTCTGCTCATATAATACTGAGCAGAGGTGTCCGAGTAGAAATGGCCTCGACTTACCAGTTGTAAGTCGCGATTTCAAACCCAGCCAGACACATTACTTTGTGTAATCTATTTCATCACCACTACTCTCAAAACGGTGAAGGAAAACATCGTGAGGAAACCGGCATGTCCTAGAACCAACAATTCGAAGACAGGTGACATTCACCAACCCGCACTGGGCCCGCGTGCTGGATTACGGCCCATTACATCTCCTAGACAGGAGTCACAACAGTGGGAACTTAAGGCCCACTATGCTATTATACTGATTAAGAACAGAAATCCAACTGATTTAAGTAATATTTTAGTATATAGGTCATATTTTATTTAATAAAAAAAACGTAGCTGAACAGTGCCTTCTGTGTAGAAGTTTGTATGAGAGTTTTTATTCAAATTAACTTAAAGTTAAAATATTAACTGTGCGATACTTCGTAGTCGAATATAACCTCGGTTCCTAGCCGCTGAACTCGGATGAAAAAAATAACTGTGCTGCTAATATGGATCAGTCATGATTTTTATGGAGTATGCAAACTTATAGCGTCAAAAAAAAAACGGTAATTACTGTGAAAAAAATATTTAAATCGGACCAAAAATGACGAAGATACAGCAATTTTAATGTATTAGTGCCAAAACGCGCCCGGAACGAAGCGACTCGCTGTGACGTCATCTGTCATGATCGGTCTCCACCGCCCAATTAAAACGGCAGCGCAGTCTGTCTGCATTCGTCGCACGGATCATGACAGATGACGTCATCGTAAACACTCCACCGAGAGCGCGTTTCTAACCCGTTCAGAAAAACTAATAAGCCTACCATTTCTTGACGGATTTAATAATTTAAAAAATTTAATGCTCAGTTTATTATCACACACATGATTGATCCTCGTAATACAGAAGACCATCAGCAATGATGCACTCGTTCGAAGCTTCAAAGTCTTGAGCATCGACGCCGAGTTGCTAGCCTCTCGGTCTTCTATCATTTACATTTCGGGGAGTGTGCACTGGAATTGTACAATTTAATTCCGCCAAGCGAACCACTAGACTTACGGCGCCATCGGTACATGGTTGACATCCCACCCATACGCACAAAACGTTTTGGAAACACATTTAATGTAGTATGTACAGCTAAAGAGTGGAACTCCCTGTCAGAGTCTGTATTTCCTGTTAGCTACAATCTAGGGGTCTTTAAGTCAAGAATGAATAGTTAACTTCTAGGCAAGCGTGCTCCTTCGTCGGCCACATCATCGCTTACCATCAGGTGAGATAGTGGTCAAACGCGAGCCAATCAATAATAAAAAAAAAGTTCGGAGTGATATTTCGACCGTGCTGTGTATTTGCCGCTGGTCCAATCCAGTCCAGGTCTAGCAAGTGCCACTGATAAGCGGGAGTTCCTGGGCTCGATTTCCTAGTTGGTCAAAGTGTTATTGGGTTTTTTTATAACCGGAATGTCTCAATAGCAGCCAGGAGTCTACACTCCCCCCCCCCAGAATACCAACCACGTTTTACCTGATCAGGCTTATAGGAACCGAAGTTATTCATATCTAATTATTTTTTAGACATTTAAATAAATCATATTTTTGACATTAAGCTGTATTTTTGAAACATGCTTTTTTTTATTAATAATAATTATTAAAATAAAACTGTGCTATTTACAATGTTTAAACTATATTATTACTATATTTCATTAACTAGGCTGAATATAAATTGTGCCTTTGATAAAAAAAAAACAAAACTGTATCGCACAGATAAAATAAAATTTGCATGAAACAAAATATAATTAGAAAAATAGTATTTTAATAATATTAAAAATATTTTTAAAAAGATTTTATAATCGAAGCATTTTGTGTATTAACAAAAATAGCTTTTAGAATTTAGATTTTGTTGATTTTTTTAATGCATTTAGGTTAAAGATGGCAAAAACAGAAATATTTTTATAACCTACAAGTTCAAAAGTACCTACTACAGTTCATTTTCATTTTCTGACAAACACTCGCGTTTATCCCGCCAGAGTCGCACATCCACGACCAAATACTCCATCTCGTCAGCTCTTCTGTCACCTATGGGGATTGAAGAGCCAAACGAGATGGGAGTACCCCGTCGCGAATACATGACTGGCGAATTTTCTGAATTTATCATCAACTTTAAAAATAGTACAATCAGCCGAACTTTAGTGGTAAAAATGCTCTTATAACTACGATATACAGGCGCTATTTTATGTCAAATTGTTACCACTGATTCGCGTTTCACTGTACATATTTTCAATTAATTTAAGAGCCATCTTTAATCCTGATGCTTACAGCAATACATGACGAAATCACATTTGCTATTTCACCAACTGTCATCATAACTCACTTAGAGACGAGAAAACGTCAGGTTAAATTAAAATTACACATCTTGCGTCCTTTTGCAAAAAAAACTAGAAAATTTGAGCCTGGAACCAGTACATGGAGCGGTTGCCTACCTGCCCTTCACGACCCAGAGACTGGACGGATCCCATAAGGCTGGGACACTATGAAGGCGCGACCAGTCGCCGTTACCAACAAAATGTATACAGCTCTATAGAGAGTTACTCACCTGGTGTCCGTTTGGTTGCGCGACCAGCTCGGACGCATGCACAGAATGTTACTGGTAGAGCCACCACTAATTACAATAGAGCCTGTATGGTGTCTCACTCACTCGGCCTCCAATGACACCCCCTTTAGGTTCATTTTGACCCCACACTGAGACAGTATGGTGTTGACTCTGGTGTCTAGTTTGGTAGCTTAAGGATACCATGGTAGCGCGACTGGTCTCGTCGCCATTGTGTCCCGATGATATATAGCCCCTAATCAACCTTACTTGATAGGTCTATATTTCGCCTAGACACCATGGCGGCGCGACCAGTCGCCACTACCAACAAAATGTATACATCTCTTAGAGAGTTACTCACCTGGTGTCCGTTTGGTTGCGCGACCAATTTGGTGGCGCGACCAGCTCGGACGTGTGGCGACTCTGGTGTCTGTGTGGTGTCTAGTTTGGTACCTTAGAGCTATATTTATGACGAATGGCGTATGTGATTTCAAAGAGTGTTGCTATCGTTTAATGTACTTATAATTTTTTGGCATGGCAATATTTGTTAGCCATAAATATTTTATTTTAACGTTAGAATCGCACCCATCACGGCATGTTAAATTTAATTATTACAATATTATTAAAGTTTCTATTCTATGTATTTTGAAAATTTTAATTTTAAGCATTTATTTCGATAGTTTCGTGAATAAATGATTTTTACAGAAATTTTGATTTGTTTTATTTTTTTTATAAATAGCATAATCAGCCTTTCAATTTTCCCACTGCTGGGACTCAGGGTTCTTCTTTAGGAGAGGGAGTGGGCCGGAATCCAGCACGCGGGCCCAGTGCGGGTTGATGGATGTCACATGTCTTCGAATATTTGGTTCTAGGACATGCCGACATGGAGAGCAGTGTTGGCCGAGTGGTAATGGCTCCGACTTACGAGTTGTAAGTTGCGGGTTCAAACCCTGCCAGACGCATCACTTTGTGTAATTTATTTTATTACCACTGCTCTCAAAACGGTGAAGGAAAATATCGTGAGAAAACCGGCATGTCCTAGAACCAAGAATTCGAAGACATGTGACATCCACCAACCCGCACTGAACCCGCGTGGTTGATTACGGCCCATTCCCTCTCCTAGAGAGGTCTGTGTCCCAGCAGTGGGAACATTAATAAGGCTGATGATGACGATGATGATGACATGCCGGTATCCTCACGATGTTTTCCTTCACCGTTTTGAATAGAGTTGTCTCATGCCTCGATAGATGGCGTTGGGATCGAATTAGATCGTGCTATGGTTTCGTTACAACGGGACACTGGAATACATCGGTGCGACTTGATAACTGTCTCATTTATTTATAGAAATATAAAATATATTTTTGGGATTTCAATCATAAGAGTTTATCACATCTGGAGTCAGATAGAGGACCTGTCTCGCTTTATTTATAGAAATAATAGCTTTTGCCCGCGCGGCTTCGCTCCCGGTCTTCCCTACTCCACCCTACTCTACTCTACCCTACCCTACTATATCCTACCATACCCTACTATACCCTACTATGCCCTACCAAACTACACATAAACCATCTACTAAATAGTCCCAGCAAAGCCTACACATTTGGTTTGGATAGGTGAGCCCGTTCTTGAGTTATAAAATTACAACGAAAAGTTGCATTGATTTTTATATATAGATATTTTTGGAGAAGGTTGGATTGTAAGAATTTATCACATCTGGAGTCAGGACCGACTCCGAAACTTCCAAATTTAGAGGCGAGATTATACTAGGTAAAGTGCATACGCAGACTCAGTAGTCTAAGGGCCTGTGCTCACTTGAGACAAGATGTCTTAGATAGAACTGCATGAGACGTTATAGAAAAAACAGTTTTGTCTAAGACGTTTTAGACTGTCTTAGACAGAACTGTTTTGACTACGACACGGGGCGCTAGGGCTGTTGATAAAATATCGATATTATCGCAGTACTCAAACAGCTGAACATATTAACATGCATTTGTAAACCACTTGAGAAATATTCGCAATGTTTGGTACGCATAAATGCTTAATAATTACTGAGAACGCTACATTTTCATACATTTATAATTTAATTTGTTTAATAGATATCATGAATTATAAATTGAGTAGGTAGGTATTTTTGAGCCGACGTACGATTGTTTTTTTAAGACAAAGCCGATAAAATAAATTTCGATATATTGATATTTTATCAACAGCCCCAGCGTTCCGTGTCGTAGACAAAAAAGTTTTGTCTAAGACGTCTCAGACAGGTTTGAGATGTCTTAGACAAAACTGTTCCGTTTAAAACGTCTTACACTTGTCTGAGACGTTTTAGACAAGTCTGTCTAAGACGTCTTGTTTCAAGTGAGCGCAGGCCCTAAGTACGCGTCCGCACAAATACTTATTCCAGATAGATACTAGGTCCACGAGTATTTAGGCGTCTTGAGTTGAATTTTAGTTCGCTTATACAGGAAAAGTTTTTAACCACTGCGTAATTTTTTTTGGTGGCTTAGTGTAAGTGATAGAACACATTTCCATTTTTAGTTTATTACTTTTTTTTCTCGATTTTCCACCTTGTCCCAATTTGAAATAAGCAAAACATGGATATAATTTAATAGGAATACTATGAATGAGCATGAATGAAAACGCGAAGGCCGCCCGCCGTTGGCCCAGCGCATGAGACGGGGGTGCGGGGGCATGCGGCGCCGGCGTTTGACAAACAAAACGAGTGGAGGCACGTGCAGGAACGTCACTTGCGAAAGCGGAGGTCGGACGTTCGCGCCCTTCGCCGTCCTTGCGCGTGAGCCGCTCACTAGCGTAGTCACAATGTCAAATTTTACTCACCATGAATATTACGCCTTGATTAGCCTAGATGACTTGAAAGAAAAAACAAATAACGCTTTCAATGAAGTGAAAACTGTGAAAAGTGATGTGTGTCCTAAATAAACTAAATGCAAACTTATTTAAACGTGCACGTTTATGCCTAGAAAAAGGATGAGGTCACTTCGAACAATACCTTAACGAAAACGTCATGCGCGCATACTTTGGGGCTACAGAGGGAGGAAACAGCCTGACCGCGTACCGTGTTCGGATGCTCTCTTTGTTTCAGGTGCTTGAGCCAACCGTCAACGTTTCGGCCCAACGACTGTTGGATCAGGTGCGGGTCATCCAGCGTAATTATACGTTGGACGATACTGCACTTGATCGCCTCCGAACGGAAATGGGTAGCTATGACATAGCCTCTCCGTCGCAGACGGTGGTACCTCAACAGGTATCACCGTCCAACCATCTTTCCAACCACGCTGACGAGGAGACTACTGACATGGTAACACATGTAATTACTCAATATAATAACGAATTAAGGAGTGCTTTGGAGTGTGCTATTCGGGAATATCGCGACATGCCGCTTGAACTTAGGCCGCGTTTACCTCGTTTGCCCATGCGTAATAAGAATAAGGCGCTGGTGGCTGCTCGGGATTCGCAGTTGTCAAACTATTTTGATGACTGCGAAGATCTCACCGATACACACTCGATCATGTACTGCGCGGCCGTAGCGGCATGTCGTGTAGCTCACGTCAAATTTCCAAACACTGACGTAGCTACACGACCAAAACCAGCTGTGCCTGGCAGTTCAGTATCGAGCGTCGTATTGGTGGGGCACTCATCGGCAAACTAATCTGCCTCAGGGAGGGCAACACTCGCCCACGAGTGATGCGCTTTGTGAGACGGGCGTTTTCGGGGACTGACATGCCCCCGAGACTATATGTCCCGTGTCACAGAACGCATCGACTTCCTGAAGCAGAAGGGAACATATCAAATTCAACCTTAAAACCGCAGCGTAACGCACACATTACTTCTGAGATTTTAAAAAGACGCGCGCATTCTTCGGGATTCGCGCACCTGCGCGTGAACAACGCTGATTGGTGCGCGCGCATTCTCGCGCACACTAGCGAACCTTCGCGTCATCAGTCGTACATTAGCCAAGTCAATAGCACTACTGTTGATGCCCATTACTACACGTAAAAGAGAGCTCGTGTATTCTGGCGAATACGCGCGTATTCGTGCGTTGTAAAGAATTTGACGCTTCGACTCTGCACTTGTATAAATTGACCCTAAGCCGCGGGAAAAAACTGGTAACAAAATAAAACACAGAAATCCTTTAAAAAAACTAGTTTTTATTAAAATTACAATTCACTAATATTATTTCACCTAGTATAGTCAGAAGCCTGAGTCTGTCCACTATAGTAATTGCGTTTGTTAGTTTTTATTTTTTATTATTGATAGGCTTGCATTTGACCACCATCTCACCTGATGGTAAGCGATGATGTGGTCGACGACGGAGCACGCTTGCTTAAAAGTACAGTTGCCACCACGTATCTTGAGCGCTCGGCGTCAGAGTGGGGATCGCTTTGCGCATTCCATACATTGGCGAGCCAACCGTCGTCTTTATTAGATACATTCCGCAACGCACGGAACGAATCAGGAGTGGCGTCTATGACGCGATGGCGCGGCGAGCCAATCACTGAGACTCCGCCCCCGCGTCTCACTTCGCACCACTAAAGAGACCGAATATTTGACTTCTGCGCAACCGCTCAAGATACTTCGTGGCAACTGTAACCTATTTACTCTCGACTTAAAGACTCCTAAGTTGTAGCTATCAGGAAACACAGATTCCGGCAGGGAATTCCACTCCTTGGCTGTACGCACAATAAATGTGGTCCCAAAACGCTTTGTGCGTATAGGTGGGATGTCTACCATGTACCGATGACGCAACGCAGTACTACGTGTTCCAAATGAGAATAGGACCGATTCCTATGTTTTGACATTTCGCCGTACTGTCAAATCGAAGAAATTTTGGCAAAATTGAAAAACTTAAGAGATGAGTAAAATTGAAAAACTGGATTCTGATTAAACTTTTTTCGTTCACAGTTCATAATTAAATTAATGTTTAAAAATTTCTTTCGTCGATTTGACAGTAAATCGTGACGTCACAACATGGCGGGCGATCCTATTCTCATTGGGAACGCATTGTACGTTTGCAATGTTTTTGCAATAAGCACGTATAGTCTGTCTAAAGTCAAATGACTTGAGAATTTTGAAGGAAATAAAAAATCTGTTGTTGGCAACGTGAATGTTAGTTGTCATTCACTTGTTTCTTGTGATGATGATAGTTCTACAACAGATGTTGATCGTAATATGGCTAGTGATGATAAATCAATACAATTTTGGGCCAGGCAAGGAAATTAACTAATTTTGCCATCGATACGCTAAGAAGAAGCTGCGATTTATTTGATCGCAGCCCTGACTATCAGTGATTAAAAGAGTTATAAATAGTTTTGTTCGGATCTCAACTACAACCAACGTGTTTCATTTTCAAGACACACTCTTCCTTTTAGGCTATATCTTATGTATGCGAGCGAAGCCGCGGGCAAAAGCTAGTAAATACAATAAAGAGACTGAAATAGGTATATTCTAAACAAAAATCTTTTGTACTAATCATCATCATCATCATCATCATCAGCCTTTTTAATGTTTCTACTACTGGAACTCAGGCCTCCTCTCTAGGGCTTGCGGACAGTGAGCAATGGGTAGCTCGCTGTCCGGCCGTCCGGTAACTGTCCGGACCAAGCCCAAGTCGTCGACGGCGCGCACTGTTACAACGCGCCTCAAGGAGTAGTCAGCAACAGCAGGGGCCTAGTTGGGTCGAAGCCTACTGGGGCCAGGGTTAGTTTCGAAAGACAGCTCGAGCCCCGGTATGAAGGCTTGTAGGAACGGGGTGGGTCTTTTAGTCAGTAAGAGTCTGACACTATGTCCCGCTCCGCCCAAGAGCCGGGGTTGTCATTGGATGTTTTTTTCCCACCATTAAAAAAGGCCTCCTCTCTAGGAGAGGGAAAGGGTCGTTATCCACCACGCTGGCCCAGTGCGGGTTGGTAAATGACACAAATGTCTTCGATTTTAATTCCTAAATTATTAAAACATTTATAAAATACTTATTATTCGATACTTTTTATAAGGTTCTATTAGTAAACAACGATCAAGATCTCTTAATCAACCTTGATTATTGAACCAGTGTTGACTACATTTTTTTTTATGGCGGGAAAATCATCCAATGACAACCCCCGCTCTTGGGCGGAGCGGGAGATAGTGTCAGACTCTTACTGACTAAAAACCCACCCCGTTCCTTCAAGCCTTCATACTGGGGCTCGAGCTATTTTTCGAAACTAACCCTGGCCCCGGCAGATTTCGACCCAGCTGGGTGCTGGTGCTGTTGCTGACAACTCCTTGAAATGTTGACTACATCACATTTCATTTTACCCTAATAGTTGCCCAAGTCGTTGACTTTTTAGACAGACTATAAAAGACTATTATATTTTAATTAGTACAAAAAAAAGGGCTTTGTCCGTATACGTTATTGGCTATATTTATCTAGCCAAAAGTAAAAAAAAAATGTCCACGAAAATTTGTCATAATAGGCTAGTTGCCGTAAAAAATGTAATTAGTCCGTCTTTTAGATTATTCAAAAATAAGGGACATGTATTTTTTTATTTGTAAATCAAACCAAAAATGACAAAGATATAGTCCATTAAAGTTACGTGTAACGTCACGCCGTGCTGCATTTTTTCGCACGGAGTGACGTCACACGTAACTTTAATGGGCTATATCTTTGTTATTTTTTGTTTAATCGAAAAAAGATAAAATACGTGTCCAATATTTTTTTATAATCTAAAATACGGACTAAATAAAATGTAATTATTTTGACCCTGGAAACTACCCTATTCATAACAATTGCTACAAAAAATACTACGCGCAGTATTTATCCATATTGATAGTCATTCATTCATAAAGCAATAGCCTGTACAATATATCCACAAATTGAGTGACATTTTGGGATATAAACAAACGCTAATAACTTTGCTGTTTGTGAATATTATTTATTGAGACTTTACTTAAATAATAACAAGATCTTTTCTAATAAGCCCTTTAAGTATTTGTACTAATTAAAAATGAGTGGTGTATAGCTTTTAGCAGTTCAGTTCAGGTCGTGAAATGGATCGCTTTAAGAGGTCGTGGTAGGGCTCCAGGTCGGCACATTGATGTATAGGAGTTGTCGTCACGAAGCGAGTTTGCTGATGTCTTCGTATTGAACTCCCTTGACCACACGACCGGTTAGAGGGCCTTCTGATATCTGAAAACGAAAAATAAAACTGTTTATTTCATCATCATCATCATCATCATCATCATCATCATCAATGTTCCCACTGCTGGGACTCAGGCCTCCTCTCTAGGAGAGGGAATGGGCCGTAACCCACCACGCGGGCCCAGTGCGGGTTGGTGAATGTCACACGTCTTCAAATTTATGGTTTTAAGACTTGCCGGTTTCCTCACGATGTTTTGACAGACACATTTGACAGACGTGACTTTGTGTAATTTATTTCATCACCACTGCTTTCAAAATGGTGAAGGAAAACATCGTGAGGAAACTGGCATGTCCAAGAACCAAAAATTTGAAGACATGTGACATTCACCCGCACTGAGTCCGCGTGGATTACGGCCTATTCCCTCTCCTAGAGAGGAGGCCTGATTCCCAACAGTGGGAACATTATAAGGCCGGCTATGGTATGCTATGCACTCTAGCCTTGAAGACACATAAATTGACTTGTCGAATTATCAGCTTTATTAAACAAGGTCTTTGCTCACCTCGACATCACAGCAGTACCGATCAATGTCGATGCTGCGCAGCTGTCCAGTGGCGCCCCGGTACGCGCCGTTCACGAAGCGCACCGCCCGCCCCGTCGACGGTATCACCGTCTCCAGATGATTCTGTCATGAAGAACACAAGCAGCTTATTAAATATGGTCCGCAGCGAGGAGTGGCAGGCTGTCACCTCCTACGAAACAGTAATGCTAGCAAAGGAGGAGGCCGCACGTGCACGCACGAGGGAGCGACCTTCACTTCACTTGTAGATACGGCCGTTTATGGTGCAAAAAAGCGTGTATTTCGACACCCCTAAAGGAATCAAAATTAATAGGGTACTTCCCGTTGAGTTAGAATTCTGAAATTTGGCATGAAGCAAGGTCTCATAGCACTTATACAAGGTGTAAGGGACAGCCCTCCACAAACTTTAAGGGCTTGCTCAGTAGACGAAACTGAACACCCTTCCGCAAGATTTTTTTTCAGGAAACGAAAAAAAAAATCAGCCTCACCATACAAAATGATGAACTTGATTAGACAATTTGTATGGCGAGGTCGATTTTTTTTTTCGTTTCCTGAAAAAAAATCTTGTGGTAGGTTGTTCAGTTTCGTCTACTGAGCAAGCCCTTAAAGTTTGTGGAGGGCTGTCCCTTACACCTTGTATAGGTAAAATTCTGAAAACTGTAAATTTGTCGTTATGTCACAAAAAAAAACTATTCTTGTGATTCGGAAAAATCTTCGTAACTCAATTTGGGAATTGAACTGTTTTCATGTGTAAATTAGTACGGAACCCTCAGTGCGCGAGTCCGACTCACTTTTTTATTAGTTGACTTCCTATAGACATATTTAATCATATGAATCAAGTAGATATTATTACTTAAAACTTTTTTATTGAATTATTACTATTATTGAATTGTATTTGTTGTATTACTATTGAATTGAATTGCTGAATTATTATTGAATTGAAAATGTTTAATCTATTTATTAATTATGTGATTCAGATACAAGATTCTTGTTATTGAATAAATGACTGACTATGACTAAACAATTAATAAAATGATTCTAAGCATTTATTCAGTCAATTTACTTGCTACTTCAGGGAGAGGGGTATAAAAAAAATGGACCAATGTGACTCCTGGCAACATCCAGAATCATAATCTGCATGCTTTTCTGAGTCCGAAACCATTCACAGAAGGTATATTTTGCACACTCTCCTTTGGCGCCTGCTCTAATTTGAAAGAATTGCAAGACTGCTATTTGAAAGCTATAGCTATTTGAAAGAATTAAAAGAGTAACCATGGAGTTTCTTGCCGGTTCATCTCCATAGGAAACGACCAATTTGGAACCGTGCACTAGCTTCTGACGTTTTATAAGTGCCCACGTAGGCCTATGTGAAATAAAATATTTTGAATTTTTGAAAATCGAAATGGATCCCAACTTCCATTACTTTATTCAAAAATAGTTTTTACGGTTTCCGCAAGAAAAAAAAAGAAAATTATAAGGCAATTGTTAAAAGTAATGAAATATCTGTTAATCTCCCTAATAATAAGTAATTTCATTGCTAAAAATATAGCAACACTGTTTCCGTAATGCCAACATTACGGCGAAGGAACTCCTTATGTAAACGCACTATTGAAGTATAGTGCGTTTACATATTGGTGGTCAATATATATTTACGTCAGAAAAGGTTGTAATCGTATCGTGAGTACTAGCAGCTTGAGAGATTGACAAATGTTGGGATTTATGTTAAACAGAAAAGTATAAAGAGTGTGTCTGTCGATGTGGTCAATTTTCTCTAAAGCGCTTATTACACTACGCGTTATTCAGAACACGATATTCAGACTATCACTAAATTCACGCAGGCTCTGACTCATTTCATACAAAATCACGAACGGCACTACGAGACTCAGTGTGGCATACCTTTTTTTTATGGTGGGAAAAATCATCCAATGACAACCCCCGCTCTTGGGCGGAGCGGGAGATAGTGTCAGACTTTTACTGACTAAACGACCCACCCTGTTCCTTCTAGCCTTCATACCGGGGCTCGAGTTCCCTTTCGGATAACCCTGGCCCCAGTAGGCTTCGACCCGGCTGGGTCCCTACTGTTGCTGAAAACTCCTTGAGGCGCGCGTGAACAGTGCGCGCCGTCGACGACTTGGGCTTGGTCCGGACAGTTACCGGACGGCCGGACAGCGAGCTACCCATTGCTCACTGTCCGCAAGCCCGCGCCTACGGTGGGGTGTGGCATACCTTGCGTGTCGCACCGCACCCACGCGCGTGTGCACTTTTTTTCTCCGCATGTAGGGGCGTGATCTGCATGAATTCGCGTGGAGGCATTTTCGGTATGCTGGACTGTGCGTGTTTTGTATACAAACGGAGATACTTACAAGCAACGTTAAAACACACATTCGCGCGCTACGCTGAGTAGTGCATGGCAGTGTGATAATCGCCTAAAAGTGAAATAATTATAAAAAGCCTAACTTACTTTTTCACACAGGTAAGGTTAAATATTGCTGAAATTCTACCGACGTAACACATGAATAGCTAGCCAGCTGCTGTTGAAATGAAGAGTTGTCTCATGCCTCAATAGATGGCGTTGGTATCGAATTAGATCGCGCTATGGTTTCGTTACAGCGGAACACTTGAATACATCGCTGAAGTTTTGCACACTTTAAGAAATCTCAAAAATGAATACAAAACACTTAAATTTTTGAAGAAGATTGGGCCCATTTTGGTCCAATCTCGAGAAGAAATTGACAATATTATTGTCACATGAGTATAAATTGACCACTCACCTTAAAATTTAGACCTGGCTCCCTGTGAATATTTCCTTTTTAGGGTTCCGTAGCCAAATGGCAAAAAAACGGAACCCTTATAGATTCGTCATGTCTGTCTGTCTGTCTGTCCGTCCGTATGTCACAGCCACTTTTTTCCGAAACTATAAGAGCTATACTGTTGAAACTTTGTAAGTAGATGTATTCTGTGAACCGCATTAAGTTTTTTATACAAAAATAGAAAAAAAGCAATAAATTTTGGGGGTCCCCATACTTAGAACTGAAACTAAAAAATTTTTTTTCATCAAACCCATACGTGTGGGGTATCTATGGATAGGTCTTCAAAAATGATACTGAGGTTTCTAATATCATTTTTTTCTAAACTGAATACTTTGCGCGAGAGACACTTCCAAAGTGGTAAAATGTGTGTCCCCCCCCCCTCTAACTTCTAAAATAAGAGAATGATAAAACTAAAAAAAATATATGATGTACATTACTATAAAAACTGCCAACGAAAATTGGTTTGAACGAAATCTAGTAAGTAGTTTTTTTTTAATGCGTCATAAATCGAAAAAAATACACTATTATTAAAACATCGATCAAAGTTACAACACATAACAAGAACTTTTATATTATGTTACTTGCTGCTACGGAACCCTTCATGGGCGAGTCCGACTCGCACTTGGCCGGTTTTTTCTTATTGAAAAAAGATTTACGGGGACGAAGATTTTCGGACGACAACACACATCGGCGCGCTACGTTGCGTGGTGCGTGCCAATGTGATAATCGCCTTAGTAAAATCTCCGAAGTGAGTTTTTTGTTTTCAGGTTTCACCTTATAGTTTCGAATTATTGGTACTTTGCTGTCGATATAAAAAATTACGCCATCGAATAATATCACATGCTGTAGTGACAAAAATAATAACAATTAATTTAGTAAAATTATGGTTACCCTAGTTAAAATAGAAGAAAGAAAGGGACACACCGACCCGTTGTCGTTGTCTTGCTCAGTACATTTTTCCCCGTTTGTTTGTCAATATGAACTTAATGCCAATGAGAATAAAGAACACTTCAGAGTGTGATTGCTTCGTAGTCGATCTAGTTTATCCGTAGGATGTATTAAACCTTTGCTCTAGTGTCAGTATGGTGTCTAGTTCGGTGGCGGGCTATATTTCACTGGGACACCATGGTGGCGCGACCAGTTGTGAAATATAGCTCTATGGGTCTAAACAGACGGACCGCATTTCAACTGCAAATTGCAGTTTAAGTGCAGCTTGAATGCAGTTGACATGACTGCAACAGAACTGCAAACACGACTGCAATAGAACTGCAAACCGAACGTGCGGTCCGATTGCAGTCGTGAGAACTGCACACCGACTGCACCATGCGCGGGAGGGCGGAGCGTGCGGGCGGGTGGTTGCAGTTCTATTGCAGTCGTGTTAACTGCATTCAAACTGCACTTAAACTGCAATTTGCAGTTGGATTGCAGTTGAAATGCAGTCCGTCTGTTTAGACTCTAAGGGCCATATTTCACCGGGACACCACTGGTAGCGCAACTGGTTGCGCCACCAGCAAAATGTATAGAGCTCTATAGAGCGTTACTCACCTGGTGTCTGTTTGGTAGCGCAACCAATTTGGTGGCGCAACCAGTGCGGACACCAGTCCGGCCGCCAGTCACGCCCCCCACCAAAGAATGTGTATAATAAGATGGAAATCTAACCTTTGAAAACAATAATTAACCAACTGTCAAACGTTAGTGACAGTGAACCAAGAATCTTGTACAATACAATCTGGATTGATTACGACAACCTTAAAGATGTAATAAAGAAGTACCATACAAGAATCTTTATCCCTTTCTACCAGTGTGTATAGACTAGTTCGTACTACGAGACATTCTGTTCTAAAGAAGTTCAAGATGTTATTAAGGACGCTTTGACCGTTTTAGACAAATATCTCGTTTTTTCGGGTACCATTATAATGCACCAAGAATCATAACTATGAGGATGTCACGGTATCAAATAAAAGATAAAATACATATTCATCTCTAGGATGGCATAAAAAAATATTATGGTTTTGTATAAAACTTTCATATAGTTAAATACGATTTTACCAACGCACTAATCAAGAAAATTACAAAATACAAGGGTCTGAATAGGTCGCGTAAGCTAAATCCAGTGCACATTTTTAGCTTAAAAATCATAAAATACCACAGCTTATATAGTCTTCTACACCTTTAATTAATTATTTTGAACTCACATAAATAACTTTATTATTTATGACCAAAATAAAACCACTCTAAAAAAATCTTCATACATTTTTCATTGAACCCACCACTTCCAAGCCTCAGTCCGCGCTGAACGCGTCCGCGTTCTGAGAAGCACGGGCCGTTTCGCTTTCTTTAAAAAACGTATACTGCGATTGTATGCATTGATACTTTTTCGAAATAAAATTAAGTACCTAGTTATGAGTATAAAAATAAAAAACGACTTGGGAATTTTGTATAATATTTAATCATTAAAAAAATACTATTCGATACTTTTTATAAGGTTCTTCTACTAGTAAATAATTATCAAGATCCCTTCATCAACCTTGATTATTAAACCAGTGTTAGCTACATCAGATTTCATTTTACCCTAATAATTAGCTAAGTCGTTTGACTTTTTAGACAGACTCTACCACACTTATTTTTAGAATTAGATAGGTATTGATTTACTGATATAGAATGAAACTAAAAATAATATTTTTAACAACTTTAATTGAGTAAATTGATATGAAAGTCATTTTTGGGGGTTGTGGCTACGAATATATCATCCTTTTAATTGAAGAAGGTGGATGTCATTTTTTTTAACTGACTTCAAAAAAGGAGGAGGTTCTCAATTCGATTGTTTTTTCCTTCTAAATTCGATGGATTACGACCCATTCCCTCTCCTAGAGAGGAGGCCTGAGTTCCAGCAGTGGGAACATTAAAAAGGCTGATTATGTATGTGTGTATATCTATAGGGATTTTGGTGTTTTTACCAAGAAGTCTCTGTATATTCATAGTCTACATTCTACTACAGTCATAAAGTATCATTTGATGAAGTTGAACTGATGAACAAGACCAATAATGGCCAATTAAATATACAAAAAATTTAACAAAAATATATAACCATAAAGTTGGTACAAAACGTGAGTGATGACATATGGCTCCGAAACGTGGTCGCTCAAAATGGGCCTCATCAGAAGGCTTAAAGTCACCCAAAGAGCAATGGAAAGGGCTATGCTCGGGGTTTCCTTGCGTGATCGAATAAAAAATGAAGATATCCGCAGGAAAACTAAGGTTGCCGACGTAGCACGAAGAATTGCCAAACTTAAGTGGCAATGGGCAGGGCACATTGCTCGCAGAACAGATGGCCGTTGGGGCCGAAAGGTTTTGGAGTGGCGACCGCGTACCGGAAGACGCAGTGTTGGAAGGCCTCCTACAAGGTGGACCGATGACCTGGTGAAGGTATCAGGAAACCGATGGATGCGGGATGCACAGGAACGTTCGATGTGGCGACGCTTGGGGGAGGCCTATGTCCAACAGTGGACGTGTATCGGCTGAAATGATGATGATGATGATGGAATGATGGTACAAAACTATAGAATCAAACCAAACTAACAGTTAGTTTTTTAACAAAAACTATCTATAACAACAATTAGTTACTTATGTTTGTTTTACAGTAACTGTAAAACGATCAAAATAACTTTAAATTCGGAAGTCGGTGTTAAATAACAAAATATACCAGAAACATCGACTTCCGAAATTAAAGTTATTTTGATCGTTTTAGTGTTTTTTTGTGTATTCTTTATTCAAGTCGTGCCGATTTCGACTATTCTGCCAAGCCCATAGTAAATTGGAAAAACAAGTGTGTTTATAGAAATCTGAGCAAAGTGAGAATATTAAGCCGTCCAAGACAAAGATAATAATAGCAAATGTACTGAAACATACTAGGTGAAATACCTATAAGTGTTACTTTATTTAACCTGTTTTTTCTTTATTTTAAGCTTAACAAATTACACCTTATCAGTGTGGAAATAAATAAATAAACTGGTTTTCATTTGTTAACTCAATAAGGTTCAATTGAAAACTAGCATTAGGTAAAAAACTATATTTATAATTCACAATAGGATCCCTAAATTAATAAAAAGTTTTCACACACTCGCAATATTTTTGAAAGACCTATCTAACGACATCCCACATTATGGAATAGTCTACAAAACAAAATATAAAAGAATTAAAAAAAGGGCGTCCTTGTATCGTACTCTTCAGTACATTTTTGAGGTTGACGTAATCAATCCAGATAGTATAAAAGATTCTTGGGTGTGGCGACCCAAGAACGCTAGAGAGCGTCCCTTTCTACTAGTGTGTCCATAGATTAGTTCGTACTACGAACCATTGTGTTCTAAAGAAGTTCAAGTTGTTATTAATACATTATATTTTAGAAAACTAATCAAAAACTAATATGTATATTAGACAGGTAAGACCTTACCACGATTACAAACTACGAGAGCCTAGAAGTTTTCGATAAGACAATTCTTCGAGAGTAAGCAAAAGAGAAGTTGATAGGTCATCGGCAAAAAACCACGCCTCACCGAGGTCATTAAGAAGAGACTATTGCACAGGGCCAAACAACATCAAAATATGACTGTTTCAGACTGAAGTCGGTTAAAAATAAGACTTTAAATAGTACAGTACATTGTTAATAAACTACTGCCATTATCTGATGAAATAATATAATTTTTCAGACATGTTTCTCCGATGAATCGACGTTTCAGGTTTTGGTTGACAAAAGCTCTTTTGTCCGTTCAAAAAATGCTCCTTTCCGACGACGCCCTGGAGAATAGCTCCATAAAAACCGGTGTTAAGAGACAGCTAAATTCCCAATTAGTATTATGATGTAGTCTTTAATCTCAAGCAAGGGTCTACATATCGTGAAAGGGACCGTGAGGCATGACCAGTACAAGCAAGTACTAGAAACTGGACTGCTGCCGCATCTCGAAGAATGGTTCCTTATTGACGAAGAGTCAATTTTTATGCCCGAATCTGCATTGTGCTACAAAACCAGGGGTGTTACTGCATACTTGGCTAAAAAACATTAATGTTTTACCCTATACCTTTTTTGCCCTATGATGAGTTCCCTGACAGTTCATTTTTTTCCGTGGCACGCATACTACTTTAGATTACTAAAAAAATAAACTGGCAAAAAAAAATAAAAATGAAATGATAAAAAAAATATTGTCTTTCGTAAATTACTAAGTAAATTATTGTGGTTATAATAAACGGAACTTCTGCCAATAGAGATTGACACTACTCGACGACACAATAATCGACAAAATCGGAGCGGCCATCTTGTAATCGCATGTAAAATTGGAAAAAAGTAATAGAAAAAACTCAAAAAACTATAACAGAGGACTGGAATAAATATATCCGGATCACAGAAATCTTAATAATAAGGCAATAGAAGTCGCATAGACGCGTGACCTTGTCGCCGCGCTTATGTGTTGGAGTACACAAGTGCACGCGGAGCGTTTGTTGCGGTTTCTTGTGTTATTTGAGACGCGGAGAGGTAAACATGGTGTTTTGCAGCATATCCAACTGCGGAAACTCGTGCAAAACTTGTAACTTAACAAATAAAGGAATAACATTTCATATGTAAGTACTTAATTTTTGAAATATTGTCGTTTTTTAGCAAATATAGACAAATCAAATATTTTCACTACCACTACTACGATTTATCACAAAAAACGATTTTTTTGTCAAATCAATAACCATCAACGCTTAAGCTTATTCATGTCTACTATTACTACTGCTAAAAGCAGCAATGAAATTATAGTCATACGCAATAAACAAAAATCGCCGTTTGCGTAAATTCTAGGTACAAGCCGCATGAGTTGGCCGCAATTTAGTGACGTGCTACTACTATTCTGTATCGATAATTATTTACGTTCAGCTTAATACTTCGTTTTACCAAATTGGAATGTATCATGTTTTTTTTTAATATTTAAATATGAGATGTAACCTTTTTCATTTTCAGTTTTCTCTGTGTTTGTTTTCTTTCTATCTATGGTGCGTTTGTTTAGGTGATTAAAAAAAGGTAAACAATCTTGGTATGTCTTTTTATTTAAAAGTTGTTTAAAAATTGTATCTAAAAATGTTTACAATTAGGTATTTACCTAAATTAATGTTAGGTAATAAACTAAATTTAATTATCCTTCGTATGTATTTTATACGACTACTTTAATATAAAAGACATACCAAGATTGTTTACCTTTTTTTAGTCACCTAAACAAACGCACCATAAATAGTTTACAAACTAATTTTTGTAACGATTAACTATTAATTCGTAATTTTAAACTACTTTCTCATTCAGAAAATTAATAGGAGGAAGGCTAATTATTGTTATGTACGTGGGTAAGTTAAAAAGCAGTCTGCGTTGAGTATCCTTTTATATAATACAAGGACGTTTTCAAGATTTATCAAATGCTTTTTGACTTTGACTTTGAGTTTGCTTAATTAAATACTGTTCAACGTGACCCATGAAATTCAACCTTATTTTTTGTTAATGCGAAACTTGTTACACTTGTCTAGTATTTTCATGTAAAGAATCTATTTACGAAATTTCATAACTGTATCATGATAAATCAGAAAGTTATAAACTGGTTAAGTCAGCAAAATTCAATTTCACCGGGCTATACAGGCGAATGAGGGGTTGTTTTGCACTTGTACCCAGTTGTTTGCTGTCGCCTTATATCCGTTATGACCTGCCGTGATCTGTATTGTACTTAATGTCGGCGGTATCCAACTTAGAACTTTAAAAAAAAAATGTTGGAAAAATATAACACGGCGTAAAACTATTGGAATCGATTCAGTTACTGATTCTGAACAAACTATATTCAGTAAGTTATATATATAAAAAAAAAACTTTGTAAGTATAATTATTTATTTATAGTATATATATAATTATTATACTTAAATATTATTTGTTATTTATATGAAACCTAAACAATTTAAATTGTGTTATTTTAAAATTAGTTTAGTTTATTAAGTATTTATAGTCCACCACTACACTAACTACCTCCCCCTTTTATTCTAAGTTCATACACAATCCATCCTATTTGATTTGGTCATTATGTATTGTTGCTGGACTCCTTGGAGATTATTAACACTCAACGGAAAAATATAATTTATCGATATGAGCTCGTAATAGTTTGCACTGCACTATTCTTAAGTGAGAGTGAGCACGCAATATCATTTTTTGCTTTTCGCACACGTTTCTTATTGGCTGCAGGAGTCGCGCCCCCTGACATTATGCGTTTATAAAAAATATTGCGTAATGTCATCGCATAAAGTTTAATTTTGTAGCAGTAATGCAAAGTGCATTTGTAGGTGTAATTGTGTATCTATTTATTGTTTATGTAGTAGTAGCTGTGACCCGGCGACACTCGTCCCGATATAAAATTTAGCACTATAGCATTTCTATTGCCTTATTATTAAGATTTCTGTGATCCGGATCGACCGAATTAGGGACCAATAATTAATCATCGCGGTTAGTAGTAAAGAAGATTCCGATTCCGATATGGATATGAGTTCAAATCAAGAGTCAAGTTCTGACAGTGAATAATAAATAAATTATTATTTTAAACAGACTGCATTTTATTTACCACTAGCCGTACCCCGCGGTTTCGCCCGCGTTATTTCAGGTTTTTAGTTTTTGTTAGGTTTTTTAATTTACTGTAAAATTTCTTAAAAATCCGTAGACTAGTTCTTGCGTGAAAGAGTAACAAACATCCACACACACATACAAACTTTCACATTTATCATCTATAAATCTAAAATCGGTAATCCGATTCCATTACCTTTGCCAACTGATTCGTTATTGTAAAAAATCGATTAAATTTCGTTAGGTCACATCACTATAATTGTCAGACAAAAACTGTCAGGGAACTCATCATAGGAGAAAAAAACTAGTCAATCAATACACCAGACATGAACGCTATTGAAAACATGTAGGAGCTCACCAAGCAGGAGATCGCTTAGCAAGTGATCACCACCAAACTAATAAATTATTTATTATTATTGTTATATAAACACTAGCTGATTAAATTGCAGCTCTCAACAACACAAACCTGCAACAGGATGCCAGAATTAGCATAGAGAGCATAATATCACGATGAATGGAATCTATCACAAAATTCTGGTAATATTCGTCAAATTGACTACGTATCTATTTTTTTTTCAAAAATATATAAATAATTTTGCTTTTAATTTTCGTTGTTTTTATTATCTCAATAAAAAAAAAACTATAAATAAAAAATACCAGCCGGACCTACAAGCAACCTTTTTTCAAACCTATTAACCTGGCCGTTAGCGAGGAGTCGGCTTCAGAAAATCACTGTTTTATGGCTCTTTTCGGGCGCTTGGGCCTTAAGCGATACACGCGAGTCCAAGCGAGCAGGCACCTTCCGATTTCACCTACTTTTTCTGTCGTCAACTCGCTCAGACTTGAAAATCTGACGTATTTATGTACAGTCAACTAAAAAAAAATTTTATAACATAGGTACCCACTAAAAATGTATTAGAAATTGTATTCGACTTGACTTTAAAATAAAACACTTATAAATCAACATTACAATAATATAATATTGCATATTTACCTATTAATTACCAACAAATCACAACATTATCAGCAATAAGCAACCAAAGTTGACGTCCAAATATTAGTTAATGTTAGCACACGTTTAAGTAAGCGGAATAGGAGACTTAGAAATACATGTAAGTGAGTGAATATGCAGTATCGATACGTCATGTATGTGTCAAAAAAGTTAAGAGCGCCCACACGATGAGCAAAATCTTTCTTGGATGCGTTCCATTTCACGATTAACCTGTGACCTTCAGTTGCCCTTTGCATTCTAGGACTACGGGTTTCCTTTTCAGGAATTCGCCGGGGTCCTAGCTTGCGGGCATCGGCCCTTCTGGACTCCTACGGTTTGATGTCATCTCTTTGAAGAGCACGTCGATCACTACGCGCTGTTGACGACTGAGCTCGGTTCGGTTAATTACCGGACGTCCAGATAGCGGACTACCCATTGCTCGACGTCCGCAAGCCCGCGTCTACCGTGGTCCGTTGTCGGGCTCGGAATTTCGGCGGCCGATGGTCCTTTGGCCTCCTTCTTCGCTAACATTACTGCTTCGCAGAAAGAGGCGACCGCCTGCCATTCCTCCTCGCTCCGGACCATAGTCTGAACTAGGGCCCTGCGTGAAAGGTTGTTGCCAAAAATTGCCTCCACGAGGAAACAGCGGTGCTCTGCCCGAGCGGGGCACAACTCTACCATGTCCTCGGGTGATCCACCGTGTCCTCCGAGTGGTCCACACAATAGTAATACCCGAGCTTTACTGCCGTCTGAATCCGATGCAGGAACCAGGTGAGGACCATGCAGGTGCAGGTAACATGAGAAAGTCAAAAGTAACGTAAAATGTTTTTAAAGTAACTTGGGTATCGTGTACCATTGGCCACATCCTACTCGCCTCATTCCTCACCTTTAACATAATATCTCGAAATCTAAGTAGATAACCGGTATAGCCTGCGTGAAAAAATCCGCGGGCAATAGCTAGTTATTTATAGTAATTGTTATTATTTGACTGTATTTTATACGTTTAAGCGAGATGACGACAGAAAAAGTAGGTGAAATCGGAAGGTCCCAACTCGCGCGGACTCGCGCGAATTGCTTAAGCGAGTTGACGAACAAGCCATATTAGGTAATCTCTGGAAGCACTGGTCCGATCGCAAAAAGTTTTTCACCGATAGAAAGCTGCTTTATTCCTGAGTGGGGTGTCCGCGGGCGAAGCCGCGGGCAAATGCTAGAATATTATATTTATCGACCGTGAAGTACCAATACCGCCTAAAAATATTTTTTCAAGAAAATCATAATTTACCGCTATGAATTTAAAAAGGTTTTTCCGCGTGTTTTAAGCGATTATCACACTGCCACGCATCACGCTGCACGTTGCGTGTCGACGCACCTACGCGCGTACTTGCGGAAGTGCAGATCTGCATCATCGTACGGGTTTTTTACGCACTCACGCGCGTTGGTGCGTTTTGTAAATTCACGCAGGCTCTGACTCATTTCATACAAAATCATACGATAATCGTCTTAGTAAAATTCGAGTAATTTTTTTGTTTTCAGGTCTGACAGACAGTTTGGTGTTATTGGTACTTTGCTGTCGATATAAAAAAATACATTAATTAATATCAAATGCTGCAGTGACAAAAATAATAACAATTAATTTTGTAAAATCATGGTTACCCTAGTTAAAACAGAGGTAAGAAAGGGACACACCGACCCTTTCTCGTTGTCTTGTTCAGTACATTTTTCCCCGTTTGCTTGTCAATATGAACTTAATCTTAATGAAAATAAAGAACACTTTAGAGTGTGTTTGCTGCGTAGGCAATCTAGATTATCCGTAGGATACATGAAATCTTTGCTATGGTGTCTTGTTTGGTGTCTTGCTATATTTCACTGGGACACCATGGTAGCGCAACCAGTGGCGCTACCAGGGTGTCCCGGTGAAATATGGCTCTAAGACTCAGTACACATTCTACCAAGTATATCTCAGCTCTAATTTCTACTCAAGATCGAACCAAAAAGGGTTCAATCTTCCCCAAAAATAAGATTCCAGCTCAAAAATCCGTTAAGTGGCGGATATTGTATGTCATATTGTCATATTCGTATATACCTATATCCTGTTGTAACGAAACCATAGCGCGATCTAATTCGATCCCAACGCCATCTATCGAGCCATGAGACAACTTTATTCGTTTTACCAGCACATCGTTGCTAGCGAGCTTCGAGAAAACAGTCTCATGATTTGAGAGGACTGTTAATGGTTTACTTCATTTTAATACCATACATCTAATACCACTAGATTTTTTTGAACGCATATTTATTGCCTATTCTGAACGGAGACCACTTTTTATCAAATAATTTAATTTAATGCACGAACCCATACCAGTGACTTGGATTTAGTACAGTCAGCTCAAGTCAAACCTATTCGAGGAGTGGCAGGCGGTCACCGACTTCTGCGAAGCAGTAATGCTCGTAAAGGAGGAGGCCGAACGCATCAGTCAACGGCGCTCTCGCCGCCGCCGGGATTCAGTCAGTGTCAGTGATTGGCTCGCTGCGCCGTCGCGTCATAGACGTCCCCTGTTCCCTGCGCTTGCTGCATGTATCTAACAACGACGACGATTGGCTCGCCAATGTATGGAATGCGCAAAGCGATCCCCACTCTGACGCCGAGCGCTCAAGATTCGTGCCGGTACCTGTAAAAGCCTCAATGTTTGCCTCACCTGATCTAGTTTCAGCCTGGTATTGTCTTCCGTTAGTTTCACATGAGCGCAGTACTTGTCCACGACCTTCTCTATCACCGCCTTTTTCTTATAGTACTTGTCTCCTAGAGACTTTGTAGTAATCTTCACTACGATATCTTCGCAGATCCAGTAGTCTTTTCTGTAAATGATAAAAAGATATTTATTGTATATGATAGTAACCCTGCTGCTTCAATGGAGGCATATTTAACTAATAATAATAATATATTTCTCTATTTGGAACAAGAAACACATACAGAAAATAATTAAATTGAAATGATGATAACCGCAGTAGTAAAAAACCGGCCAAGAGCGTGTCGGGCCACGCTCAGTGTAGGGTTCCGTAGTTTCCCGTCCGTCACAATAAGTGCACCCACTTATGAATTAAAAAAAATACTTGCATTTACGATTATACTACAAACTTAGTCCAGAAATTATTTTGTAGAACCTTTTTGTCTTTTTTGTACAAAAACTGTTCTTTCTATATTTTGTTTTTCATATTTTCTAAACTTATGGTTCAAAAGTTAGAGGGGGGGGACACACACACACATTGTTTATTACTTTTGGAGCGATTATTTTCGAAATTATTGACATTATCAAAAAATGATTTTAGTAAACCCCTATTCATTTTTAAATACCTATCCAACAATATATCACACGTTAGGGTAGAAATTAAAAAAAAAATCACTTCCCACTTTACATACTTATAGTGGGGCTACCCTAATAAAACATTTTTTTCCAATTTTTATTTTACCACTTTGTCGGCGTGATTGATATACATATTGGTACCAAATTTCAGCTTTTTAGTGCTAACGGTCATAGAGATTAAGCGAGGACGGACAGACGGACAGACGTGGCGAAACTATAAGGGTTCCTAGTTGACTACGGAACCCTAAAAAACTGTGTCGAGGTTATCAACGTCCGTCTCCAGGTAAGGAAATACATTGCTCCAGATACATAATAAGCAAAATTATCATTAGTTAATAAATCAACTATAGAAGAAAAACTCAATCTATGGTAAGTAAAGTTAAACTGTGGTCCAGTAGCCTGATTCACGTAAAATCAAACAAGCCAAACATCGTTGAAGTTTTATAGTCGTTCGATCGAAGTCCTATCCAAAAGCGGTATTCACGATCTATCGACTCATTTCCAGTTACATTAATAAGTATTCTACGAGGATAATGTAATACAGATTTTTTTTAAAATCGACGAATTTCAAACGACTTTAAAATCGGTGTCGTTCAAACTCGAATGATGGATGTGAATACGGAAATGGTCTAAACGACTAAATCGCTACAATATCGTTACGGTTTTCATTACGTGAATCGGGCTACAGAGCTGGCGAATGCGCCGCTCGCGAGCCGTTTGCGAATACGAACGAATTTCATATTCGTACGAAGCGCGCGCGGCATACAGGCTTGAACATAATCATCATCATCCTTTTTAATGTTCCCACTGCTGGGACTCAAGCCTCCTCTCTAGGAGAGGGCATGCGCCGTAAGACACCACGCGGGCCCAGTGCGGGTTGGTGAACGTCACATGTCTGCGAATTTTTGTTTCTAGGACATGCCGGTTTCCTCACGATGTTTTCCTTCACCGTTTTGAGAGCAGTGGTGATGAAATAAATTACACGAAGTAATGCGCCTGGCTGGGTTCGAACCCGCAACCTACAACTCGTAAGTCGACCGTTACCACTCGGCCACCACTGCTTTCATATAAACTAGTTCTTGACTGCAAGCCCACCTGATGGTAAGCAGTGATGCAATCGTTGACGGTGAGGCGCACTAGTGTATTAAGGATCCCCTTAACTCTTTGAATGTCGTAATTAGAGACACAATAGAAAGACAATTACCTTATGTCGGACTGTGTAACTTAAGGACGCGTTAGCAAGATTCACTCGCTTGAATTTAGGTATCTTGGTCGCAATACATCGACCTTACGCGCACGCACACATAGAGCCCATTGTTCGCTCAATTTTATACTTTAACCGAACATGTCTTGATATTTGAGGTATTATTTTATTTTTCTTAGTAAGTATTAATTGAGTCAAGCTTGTTTGATTTTTAGTATCAGTATTACTATATGGCAATATGTAATTGCCTGCTTATCCAGTTTCGAGTACTACTCGTATAGCAAAAATAAGTAGTTGCCATATCGTTACGGGTAATAACGACCAATTTCTTTGTAAACCTACGATTATTTCCCAGGCTTATTTCTTTAAAAATATTATATTTAACAAAATCAAATGGGTATTTGAGATTAATTTTATCAGACAATTAGGTACAACGCACAACCCCTCTCCGACATGAATTAAATCTTCAAACTCAATAAATACTCGTACGATGTCTGAAGCAAGTAGGTATTTCCAATTTAATATTCGATCTAATCGTAAAATACAGTTAAAACTATGAAAACTTATGTATTTTTAACCGACTTCTAAAAAAGGAGGAGGTTCTCAATTCGGACGTTTGAATTTTTTTTTATGTATGTACGCGCATAACTTCGTTGCTTAACGACCGATTTGAAAAATTCTTTTTTTGTTGGAAAGGGTATACTTCCCAAATGGTCCCATAGTCACCAAGTCGAGATCTGATGACGGAATCTTGGCGAAATCGAGGGAACTCCTCAAATATCATAAGCAACCGTATAGTTCTTTTGGTATTTTCATCAAAGACTTAAGCATTTACACTCAAAAAATTACATTTGATGAAGTGGAACTGGTGAAGAAGACCAGAAATGGCCAGTGAAAGTTCATACTCACACAGATATCACAGTGAACATAGTTATGCGACTACGATAATACAAATAAATGAATGTTTCTGGATAGGTATGTTGAAAATGATATCATCGAAGTGACCTGATGATGATGGAGCCGGAAGTTAGGCGTGAACGCCGTAATTAATCAATGTATCCTACCCGTGTTTGGGCTATTTAGAATTATCATGAGATGCGCCGCACTTTGGCTATAAGGTACTATCAAACTGATCTGATCATAATGATGGAGCCGCAAGGTAGACACGGAAGCTTCATAATAAAACAATGAATTTATCCTAGCTGGGTTTGAGTTAATTGGAATTGTCATGAGAAAAAGGTACTCTGGCTGTAAGTAAGTGTTAAATAAGGAACAAACAATATCGAGAAACACCGACTTCCGAAATTAAAATTATTTTGATGGTTTTAGTGTTTTTTTTTTGTGAAGTCGGTTATATTTTTTGGAAAAAGTTTTTTTTATAATTATAAGGTAAAATATACAACGGATTTAGCCGTTATGTGTACTATCCAGACCCTATTTGTAGCATAGCCAATTTCTGTATTGTATTTGTGTGAAAAGATTGTATGGGACTGAATAATTTTAAAGCATGTTACTGGGAGATGAATAAATCATCGTTAATTTAATATCATAATATTGTGGCAACTTTAATTCCTTGTATATCAAAATGGCAACAGGAAAAATTGATTTATAAATACACTAGCTTTTGCCCGCGGCTTCGCCCGCGTGGCGTAACCTAATGTTATTTCCCATAAATTTTGGACCTCCATTTTATAAGCGTGAGCAGCGTAGTTCTTACTACCTTAATTCACATATACTACCATTGTTGGTGTTGTGTTAGTTAAGAAAACAAACACAAAACAAAAATGCAATTATAACTTTTCAACAACATCCAAAAGAAAACACAGTCATCAGTCGTGCGTTATTGTCGTTCGGCTTATTAGCTAAAGAAACAGTAGGCAAAAAGGTGCGGGGGGACGATCAGCGACCGCGTCATGCGTAGCTACTGAAGAGCGGAACTCGTGAACTCGTGAATTTAATTTTGAGAATTATTAAATTTATGAAAGCTTTCTAATGGTACGTCCGATTTAAATGATTCAAAGAGTCTGTGCGGAAAGTAAACCATCGTGGGATTTGAGGGCGCTGCTGTAGATAAATATCGTTTTTGTTATGTAAGCAACATTGTGACGTCATTATAGTGCGACTGTTAAATCTTGATATTTTGAAACTATGTTAGACTAGCTTCTTCCAGCGGCTTCACCCTATGATAAAAAATATCCTATTGGCTGAATTTGCTCACCTAATGAAACTGCAAAGTTATAGCTTATGTGCTATATTATTGCAATGTTTATGTTTAAGTTCATCTGCCTAGTAGTTTTAGCGCGACACATCCATACATACGAGTACCTCCATCCATCTTCACAAACTTTCGCATTTATAATATTAGTAGCCTATTTATTGAACTTGCTCACGTGATGAAACTTAAAAATGGGGTAAAAAAAAAATGGTAAAAATGGAACACACTACCACTTTCTCGTTGTCTTCCTCAGTACATTTTTCCCTTTTGCTAATCAATGAAAAATATGAACTTAATGACTATGAAAATAAAGTACACTTCAGAATTTGTAATGTTGCTTCGTAAAAATCTATTTAGCCTGTAAGGGACCATCTCGCATGATGATGATGATGATGATGATGATGCCATCTAGCCGATTTCGGCCACAGCGACCGCATTCCTTGGCTCTTCATGGTGGTTGTGAGCTCAGATCTGCTCCATCTCGCATATAAGATCCTTGGGATCACTTGGTTGTCCGTCTGTTTATCTGTTAAGACCCTTTTACTCGAGAACGCTTGGAGGTATCGAGTCAAAATTAAAACCATACACTCAAGTCTGCGGTCTTTTGAAGTTGTCAGACTTCTGAGTTAACGAAAAAAAAAAGATACGGCCGTTTATGTCGCAAAAAAACATATATTTCGATACTCAAGGGAATCAAAGTTCATAGGGTGAATCTCGTTGACCTAGAATCCTGAAATTTGGCATAAATCAAGGTCTCATATAACAAGTACAGGAAAAAATCTGAAAATTGTAAATTTGTAGATCCGCCACAAAAAAAAAAAATTGTTTGCAATTCGGAAAAATCTTCGTAACTCAATTCGGGAATTGATTTCATAGGTAAATTTGTACAGAATCTTCAGTGCGCGAGTCCGACTCGCACTTGCCCTTTTTTATTTTAGTTACTGTATCCTTACTCAAGCCTGAAAAGAAATATTCTAAGTTAGTCGAAATGCATTATAAATTTGAAGTATCAATACTCTTTATACTAGCCATCGAAAATATTGACCAAAACAAAATAAACAAATATCGTCATTTTTAAATGAATTTCCGTTTAATTTATATATATTTGGATATAACAGGGACAGGAGTTCACCTAGGAAGTCTAAAAACATTAAAATAAAAGTGTTACGTACCAAAAACACAGCATACCAATGTTTCCCAAGTTCGTGTCTTTGTTTTGATCAATAATGGTGTGATTTGCCATTTGTTATCTTTGGCAAAACTGTAATATATTAAATATTATTTCCCTTGCAGCTCAGTGAAATTTTTTATCACATTTCTGAAGATTTCAATTAAAAATCACAATAAAATAACATAATTAACAAACTCTCTGTCAACATGATATGACGTTTGGCATTTGACGGATGGCAGGGTTGGGTTGCTACTTAAAATCTTTAATGTTGTTTTCACTTTACGCCACGACGGTTCTTTTATCGCACAGACAATAATATAGTCTTGAACGCGAAGTAACTTATTTTGATAAGAATTAATACCGTAATTATGTAAATAGCTTTCCAATAAACACTTCATGAATGCCAATTTTTAAAAGTAGTAAAATGGATATATTATGTTAACCTTAAGAGATAGACACATGCCATCGCGGACTTTCCTGTAGACCTATATAAGATACACAATTCCACGAAATATTATTTTGTTATATCTCAAAGGGTTTAGGCAGCGTTTTCGTTATAAGCTCCCAGGCGGCTTATTTTTTCGACTCATAGCTAGGTTCAGTTGAAAACCAGCGTCAGGCAACTGCTACGTAGTGGCATGGCATCATGCTGAACTGGACCTATTTGGCGCAGCCGTGAGACATACCATGTAGATATCTTTAAGTTTAAGTTTCTATACTATAATAATTGTTATCTCATTGTGTGTACCTATGTGCCAAATAAACGTATTTTCTTTCTTTCTTCTTCTTTCTTTCTTTTCCCGACCTCTTCAACAAATATCGTTAATGTACACAAAAATACATACAAAAACTTAACAAATTATATACTTAAAGCTTCCTCAAGAACCACGCTATCGAGTGGTGAAAACTACTTGGAAATCAGTGCAGTAAATTTTGAGTTTATCGCGAACAGACAGACAGACAGACGCGGCGGAGGACTTTGTTTTATAATATGTAGTGAAAAGTGTCCTAATTTATCTTGGTACTCGAAGATATTGTTTTATTTTGTACTATACTCGAATTGCACTACGATGTCATACGTGTCATTATAACCTATATTCTAAGCTCGAACAAATTATTTTTATCGAGTTTCAAGGTTCATGACAAAATTCAACGCCTGATTGGATTACTATAGGGTTATCCATCATCAGATCAGTTTGATAGTACCTTATAGCCAAAGTGCATCTCATGACAATTCTAATAAGCCCAAACACGGCTAGGATACATTGATTAACTACGGAGTTCCGGTGCCTATCTTCCGGCTCCATCATCATCAGGTCACTTCGATAGTACCTTACAGCCAAAGTGCATCTCATGACAATTCTAATAAGCCCAAACAAGGCTAGGATACATTGATTAATTACGGAGTTCCGGTGCCTAACTTCCGGTTCCATCATCATCATCAAATCAGTTTGATAGTACCTTACAGCCAAAGTGCATCTCATGACAATTCTAATAAGCCCAAACATGGCTAGGACACATTGATTAATTACGGAGTTCCGGTGCCTATCTTCCGGCTCCATCATCATCATCAGGTCACTTCGACGGTACCATTTTTAACATAACTATTCAGAACCGAGAGTGAATAGGTTACTTCTAGGCAAGCGTGCTCCATCGTCGGCCACATCATCACTTACCATCAGGTGAGATAGTGGTCAAACGCGAGCCTATCAATAATAATAATAAAAAAAAACTACTAAGGTGTCAAGGGACACCCGGATGGAACGAAGTTCCGTTATGTGTATAAAGTGTCGTTACAACTTTTCGTGAGATTTTTTTCCGTCTAGCCAATGCAATATAACTAAAAAATACTATCCTATTTTATGTTTTTGACAGCACTATTTCAACATCTTCGAAACCATGAAAACGACACTCATGACGAAAAAGTTGATAATTTCTGACAGCCGCCATCTTAAATTTGCATTTTGACAGCACTATCGGCTTCAACAACCTCGAAAACCATGAAAAAGACACCCATATCGAAAAAGTTGATAATTTATTGCAGCCACCATCTTGGATTTACATTTTGACAGTACAATCGGTTTCAACACCCTCGAAAACCACGAAAACGACACCCATGACGAAAAAGTTGATAATTTCTTGCAGCCGCCATCTTGGATTTACATTTTGACAATACTATCGGTTTCAACACCCTTGAAAACCATGAAAACGACACCCATGACGAAATATTTAATAATTTTTTGCAGCCGCCATCTTGGATTTATATTTTGACAGTACTATCGGTTTCAACTAGTGATGTGCCGAGTACGGCTTGACTCGAGTCTGACTCGATTCCTGCTTTGTACTCGCTTACTCGAGTACCAAATTATTTTGACTCGAGTCCGCCAGACTCGATTCCGTACTCGAGTCAAAAAGAATTCGAGTACGCAAGACTCGATTCCAGGATTCGAGTACACAAGACTCGATTCCAAGACTCGAGTACGTAAGACTCGATTCCAGGACTCGAGTACGCGTGACTCGATTCCAGGACTCAAGCCAGGAAGACTCAGTTCTGAACTCGCTAACTCAATTATAAAACGCGAGTCCAGCTGTCTCGAATCTAGCATTCGAGTTCGAGTTAAGTTGACTCGCTCGCACTCGATCTGTGTTTACTTATGTTATGAATTAAATTGAATTAATGAAGTAACGCCTGGTCGAGTCGGACTCGCGCACTATGGGTTCCGTCCAAAATTACCTATGAAAAAAGTTCAATTCCCGAATTGTATTACGAAGATTTTTCCAAATCGCAAAAAAATAGTTTTTCTTTTGACATAACTACAAAACAGTTTTCAGATTTATTCCTTTAACTGTGCTATAAGATCTTGTTTAATTTTGCTATAAGACCTTGCTTTATTTTATAACTTTCAGGACGCAAAATCCTGAAATAGAATTTTGATTCCTTTGCAAAATGTACGCTTTTTTCGACTAAAACGGCCATATCTGTTTTTTTCGTAAACTTAGAAGTTTGATTTATTCACAGCTTCAAGAGACTGCCGACTTGAGTACCTATATGTTTTTAATTTCAATTCCATAAAATATTTAAAAATATATTTACCCAGATTTCGGCAAAAACTTGACACTTACATTACCCACATTGTTTTAAATATCTCGTGGCTGTATACATGCTGCTTTTTTTTCCTCTTTTCGAGGTCTGGGTTTGAATTTCCAGACTCGAGTCATGGATTCGAGTCCAGGACCCGAGTCTAGGATTCGAGTCCAGGATTCGAATCCTGGACTCGAATCCTAGACTCGGGTCCAGTAGCCCTAGCACGAACAACTTGCGAAAAAGTATTCGTATCGTTAACGTGAGCATTTTGTATGGAAACATGAACAGCGCCTCTGGTGTGCGTAATTTGAACTAATTTTGTGAGCACGAACTTATTCAAGTAAGTTTCGTTTCGAATTCGAAATCATAGTAACGTAACCTTGAACCATTTGTATGAAGATAGCTAGCACGAAGGAAAAAAATGACGTATAGTATCGTCATTGTCGAAGGCTGGTTTGCGAGTTTCTCGAAAGTTTATTCACTGTAAATTTGGCAGTGAGAAAACTTTCGTCGGAGTTTATTGGGAGCATAAAATAATAATTTAAATGATTGTGTTAATAAATTTTGTTAGAAAATGCTTAGATTAACAAGAAGAACCCCTAGACATAGTCAGTGTACTATTATCTTGCGGTGCGATCGATTGTTAAAAGTTGAAATGTACGAAGAGAAAGTGTGTGATTTATTTTAGAACACTATATTTTTGTAAATAAAAAACAAGTTTTTCGTATAAGTAAGGAAGCATTTTTGTATTTATGTCGCGAATTAGAAGATAAATACAGTCTAAGATCAAGTAAAAGAATCAGCCTGAAACATAAACTAAGTGTAGTAAATACCTTCTTACTTACCGAAATTTTTTACAAAAATATTTTTATGTACTAGGTATACCTATAATGGATATTTTTAATTATTATCATTAACACAAAAAGGATCCTAATATCCCATTAAAACACTGACAATCAACTAAGGTTTACAATAAAATCATAAATGTTTTTTTTTTAATTGTTTTATAAATTCTACCGTAATGATGTATTGCGGCCTGCGGGTTCTCATTTTGGAAACGTTTTATTGGTTTTATTGTTGCGAGAGTTAAGTTTTAGAACTTTTAGATGTAAAGAAATATAATACAAGTTCACATATAAACAAAATTGACCTTGGATGAGCTTCGCTTCAAAAAATGTCAAGTGTTACGCGTCGTTCGTTTAGGAACACAGTCTCACTAAACACAAAGTTTTAATAATAAATTAAACAACTACACCATTTATCTTAACTGAATATTAACTTTTACTGCAGTTTCTTCGTATTGCATCAAAATTTGAACAGTTTTAAAGTTTTAGAGGCTCCGAAATCACTCAAAACTTAATACGTATATAGTTTTTGAACGAAATGTTCAATCAATTTTAAGATCATTCGTTCAATTTTGTACATCCTTACTTACATTAGTATGACGTCACTAACGTAATCGTATCGAGGTCTCGATACTATAACGAAAGTGCTTCGTGCTTCCGACTTTAGTTATGTTCCGTTATCGTATCGACAACTCGATACGTTTACGATACGAAACCTACAAATATTCGTGCTAGGGGTACAGGACTCGAGTCAATATTCGAATTCAACACATAGAACTCGAGTACTGGGCTCGAATGGTGGAATCGAGTCATGACTCGAATACCGCATAAACTGACTCGAGTTGACTCGAGTCACGAAAAAAGGCGACTCGGCACATCACTAGTTTCAACACCCTCGAAAACCATGAAAACGACAACCATGACGGAAAATTTGATAATTTCTTGCAGCCGCCATCTTGGATTTATATTTTGACAGTACTATCGGTTTCAACACCCTCGAAAACCATGAAAACGACACCCATGACGGAAAATTTGATAATTTCTTGCAGCCGCCATCTTTGATTTATATTTTGACAGTACTATCGGTTTCAACACCCTCGAAAACCATGAAAACGACACCCATGACGAAAAATTTGATAATTTCTTGCAGCCGCCATCTTGGGTTTATATTTTGACAGTACTATCGGTTTCAACACCCTCGAAAACCATGAAAACGACACCCATATCGAAAAAGTTGATAATTTATTGCAGCCGCCATCTTGGATTCACATTTTGACATTACTGTCGGCTTCAAAACCCTCGAAAAACATGAAAAAGACACCCATATCGAAAAAGTTGATAATCTATTGCAGCCGCCATCTTGAATTTCCATTAATAGATAAAGATTTAGTTTCCAAGCCAAAAACATTAAAAAAAAATTGTGAACGAATATTAAAGAAGGAAAAAAAAAAGAAAAAAAAAGTGTTGGTACAACTTTTCGTGAGAATTTTTTCCGTCTAACCCCCTTTCACAACGCGCGATAAGGAACTTCGTTCCAAAAAAAAAAAAAAAAAGACGTGTGGCACTCGGGGACTGCCGCGGTAAAGCTATTGCATAGCATTTTTATCAACTTATGCAATTATAATTATTTATTTATTTTATTTATGCATTCCTTTGTTTTTTTTCTTTGATATTAATTGAAGTTCACTTTCACACATTGAATTGAATTTTGATTGATTGTTCACTCATTTGTTTTCTTATCGGTCACCACGCTCAAAAAACAAATGAGTGGGGGGTGTTAGGTTATTTTCGTTACGGAATTTCTGGATTCGGTCTCCACGCTCAAGGCCCGCGATAGAAGCTATGCAATAGCTTAAAAACATTTATTTATTTTTATTGTCATAGTCGCTTAACTATCTACGTTGTGATATCTATGTAAATATGTATGAAGTTCCGTTGGCCATTTCTGGTCTTTGTTTTAGAATAAAACTCATTCTGTATCAGTAAGTCCATTATTACTCCATAATAACAATTTTAAAAATAAGTATGATATTTGTACTTTTATTTCGGTCCGAAAAAGTAGCACGTCTTTGCAGTCGCAGTATACAAGTCGGCACACATTTTAGACGTATTTATTTTTTGTAAGAGAGCGATACGGACATCCGTTCACAAGCGCTTCTGAGCGCGGACTGACGCTAGACATCGCGCGTTCAATGAAAAATGTATGAAGAAATATTGAGAGTGGTTTTATTTTGGTCATAAATCATAAAATTATTTATGTAGGTTCAAAATAATTAGCTATAGGTGTTGAAGACTATATAAGCTGTATTATTTTATGTTTTTTAAAGTAAAAATGTTTACTGGATTTAAGTTACGGGTTCCTACTCAGACTCTGTGTTTCGTAATTTTCTTGTATTAGTGCGTTGGTAAAATCGTATTTATATGAAAATTTTATATGAGACCGTAATATTTTTTTATGCCAACCTGAAGATAAATATATTGTCTTTTATTTGATACCAAGATATACTCATAATTATGATTCCTAGAGCATCATAATGGTTCCCGAAAAACCGTGATATTTGTCGAAATAGGTGAATACGTCCTTAAGACATTCGAAAGGTTAATAAACTACAACTCGACATACATTTTCACTGTTTTTCATACAACCGCTCTTACGCGATTAAGTACAACATTATTACACAGTTTTCGTTAAATAGTTTTTATTCAGTATGATAATTTAACTTTTATTGGTGTGGTAAATTTTGAATTTAACAAAGTTCTTTTTAAGTATTCTATAACTATGCAAATATACTACTATAGTAACTATACGATATGCTAGATTTCTTGAAAGAACCGCGCCCGCGACTTCGTTCGAGTGGACTACAGGATTTTGAATTTATTTTTTTCTAATATAAAAGTAGCCTATGTTACACCTTATTACATCAGCTACCTGCCAAAAAAAGTCCCGTCAAAATTGGTCCAGCCATTTCAGAGATTAGCCCGGACAAACACAAACACAATTTTTACAAAGATTGTAAAAATGTTATTTTGGTGTACGTACCATATACATATTCATGTGCATGTAGTTAAAAGCAATTATTTCAATATTACAAACAGACACTCCAATTTTATTTATATGTATAGATGTCATTGCACACAGGCTATTGATATAATGAATGAAAAACAATGGAAATACACTGCGCTTAATATTTTCTAGTAGCAATTGTTATGAATAATTGATTCAATTATGAATTTACCGATGATGACAAATCGTGACCAATTTTGGAATTTGTTTTTTTTTCTTTTACTTTTGATTACATAAATATGATCAGTAACGGATACATATAGTTTTTCCAATTTTTTTTTGTACTAATTAATTAATTAAACCCCAAGAGAACCCCGGCGGCGCGACTAGTTACGCCGCCATGGTGTTCCAGTGTATAGACCTAAGCTACCAATCTAGACACCATACAGAAACCAGAGTCGCCACACGTCCGAGCTGGTCGCGCCACCAAATTGGTTGCGCAACCAAACGGACACCGGGTGAGCTCTCTATAGAGCTGTATACATTTCGTTGGTAGCGGTGACTGGTCGCGCCGCCATGGTGTTCCAGTGAAATATAGACCTAAGCTACCAATCTAGACACCATATAGATACCAGAGTCGTCACACGTCCGAGCTGGTCGCGCCACCAAATTGGTTGCGCAACAAAACGGACACCAGGTGAGTAACTCTCTATAGAGCTGTATACATTTTGTTGGTAGTGGCGCCTGGTCGCGCCGCTATGGTGTCTCGGTGAAATATAGCCCTAAGCTACGACCCTGGCAGCTATGTCTGGTCTTTCTCCCGCTAGTTGGCGCCTGTGTGTTTGGAGGTCATTCATTTTGACAGCTCCTTGTATCGTTGTATGGTAGTTTTTTTGTTTATGTTGATTTATGTGAATTAAGGTAGAAAAATACGGATCTTGGACTGTTTGTGAATTAAAAAAAGAATTAAGAAGAAGAAATTACTATATATTATCAGCTCAGATGATTATCTTTGGGAAACCTGTATCCCGATGAGCATAAAGGCACAACACAACACTGGGGCATTTTATTTTTACAAAAACGATGGTTATTTATTGAAAACACAATCATCATCATCATCAGCCTTTTTAATGTTCCCACTGCTGGGACTCAGGCCTCCTCTCTAGGAGAGTGAATGGGCCATAATCCACCACGCGGGCCCAGTGCGGATTGGTGAATGTCACATGTCTTCGAATTTTTGGTTCTAGGACATGCCGGTTTCCTCACGATGTTTTCCTTCACCATTTTGAGAGCAGTGGTGATGGAATAAATTACACAAAGTAATACGCCTGGATGGGTTTGAACTTGTGACCTACAACTCGTAAGTCGGAGCCATTACCACTCGGCACCACTGCTCCCCATAACACAATATTTCCTTGAAAATTAATTGATTTTGACAGATAGTGTGTCCTCCAAGTTCACTGGCGCCGTCTATTTTGAGCTTCTCAGGTTACACGCCCTTAAAATTACACGATTATGTGTATACATATGTACGACAAAGTGTGACCGCGGCCTAACAGACGAAAAAAGTACGACGAAAGTCGGTATGCATTTAAGCGGAAGTTGCGGAATCATTTTCTACACCAATAGCAGAATCGTCTCAAAACTTCTGTCCTTGCTTTATATAAATATATATATGTAGTACATATATATATTTTATTAAATATATATGTATGTGTATTTTAACTATAAATATACTTTTTACTCTTGTTTTAAATACCAAAATTTTCTTTTTGTGCGCCTTGACTTGCGGTTGACTGGTAGAGAATGCCTAAGGCATTAAGTAGAGGTGTGACTAATATATTCGTAATAGGTACAGGTATCATAATATAAGCCACGTATATTCATATTAGGATATGCGAATATAGAATAATAGGTTACCAGGTATTAGTCAAATAATAGGGTCGCGTAATAGCGAGGCGACTGATCGCGGCGATTCCGATTATTTCCGATCGCGCCTCGCGGCTACTCGCCTTTTTTTTAAATATGCTTTAAAACTTTTTAAATACGCCAACATAATCAACGTTGACAGTCCTAAGCCTGTTTAAAGTATGAAGGAAAATTTAATCACCGTTTCATAGTCATACGTGAATAATAAACGTGCAGAATCTCGTATTTCATATTAATTATTATGGAGACTATTACCGATATTACGCAGATATGCTTAGTAATCTACTAGAGTAGCTATAATGAATCGGTTCACTAATATCCAGTAATAGGTATGGTATCCTAATATGCGTTAACTAATATATTCAATAATAGGATTACCTAAATATGACCCTAATATAACATCTCTAGCATTAAGTCCGCCTTTGTACTTTGTGTTGCATGAAGATTAAATAAATAAATAAATAACAGTGTCTTCATTTTCTTCTCAAGATTGAACCAAAATGGGTTCAATCTTCTCCAAAAATTTTTAAAGCAGAGTTTACTGCTGTGAATCAACGACTAATAGGCTTCCAGCGACGTATTTAAGTGTTTCGTTGTAACGAAACCATAGCGCGATCTAATTCGACCCCAACGCCATCTATCGAGGCATGAGACAACTCTGTTCTATCAACAGCAGCTGGCTTACTATCGTGTGCGGTTATCACGCACCTACACACGTACTTGCGGGAAGCGTGGCAGTGTGATAGCCACTTTACATCTGTAGAATAGAATAGAATAGACTCTATTGTACACCAAAAAGTAATACAGCTTATACAAAAACTTCAATTTGTGGGTACAATTATGGCGGTAGAATTTTAACAATATTTAAAATCACTTATTTATTTATTTAAGGATCCGCCAACGAGTGTTATAAAATAAAAAACATAGAAAGATATATTGGTACACGTAATCTGGTTACCACAGCTTATGCTTAAGGCCCAAGCGCCCGGAAATTGCCATAAAACAGTAACTTTCTGAAGCCTACTCCTCGGTAACGGCCAGGTTAATAGGTTTGAAAGAAATATGTGTTTATTATAGACTCATGAACAACATTAGTTTTTTTCGTGCGATTAATACTTTAGTCTAAAAAAATATTTAGCAATTTCGCAACTTTTCCCTACTCCTTCGAAAGGGCTTGGATCTTTAGAAACATTTTTGCACATCAAAATTGGTGGTTAAATATTCTTCTAAGTGAACATAGCATATGTAAATCAATCAATATTTCGCAAAGAAAATGGATTTAACGGGCCCCTATTAGCCGATGTCCTTGAATTTTTTTTCCCCCTTTTTCCCTATATTATTATCCTTGAACGATTAATCTACGTAAATATGGGAGCCTTATGGCGAGAAAACTGACGTACGTCCACCCATCCTAGGCCTAGAGGACCTGCTATTTGACATTTCGAGGTTATGATTTACAAAATTATCTAAAAAATGCTAATATCTCTGAAAAAATGTACTGTTACTATACAAAGTATTTGCACAATATTTACAATCATTATATTCTCTATCGACAAGTATAAATTTCGTGTAATTTCGCTAAGTAAAAAAGTTTATGCACAAACGGTAAACGCAAATAGACATTTTTTTTTATAATTTATGTTACAAACGTTATTTTTATTGTTTTAATAAACGAAAAAAAATATTTGTATAGAATTGTAGTCCATGAATCAAAGTATTGCATTATATTACAACTAGACCAACAGGCCAGTTATCTACATATATTATTGATAGCTGACCTCTACTATATACCACTAGACAGGCTGTTCCATATGTTTGACAGCAAATTTTTGTGCCTTAGCGCCACTCGCGAGCGACCAGAGAACTAATTTTGTGCCTATGTAGCGCCACTCGCGAGCGACCAGAGAACTAATTTTGTGCCTATATAGCGCCACTCGAGAGCGACCAGAGAACTAATTTTGTGCCTATGTAGCGCCACTCGCGAGCGACCAGAGAACTAATTTTGTGCCTATATAGCGCCACTCGAGAGCGACCAGAGAACTAATTTTTGTGCCTATGTAGCGCCACTCGGGAGCGACCAGAGAACTAATTTTTGTGCCTATGTAGCACCACTCGGGAGCGACCAGAGAACTAATTTTTGTGCCTATGTAGCGCCACTCGGGAGCGACCAGGGAAATAATTTTTGTGCCTATGTAGCGCCACTCGGGAGCGACCAGAGAACTAATTTTTGTGCCTATGTAGCGCCACTCGGGAGCGACCAGAGAACTAATTTTGTGCCTATGTAGCGCCACTCGAGAGCGACCAGAGAACTAATTTTGACGTATGACGCAAATAACTGCAGAGAAGTGTACTCTGATTTATTTTCGCATTTTGAATTATGTGATTCCTGCTTCACGAATTATATAAAACTTAAGAAAAATGAGGTCATGTGTAGGTATATTGTAAGCAGCGCGACATCACTAGTTTTAATAAAGCAGACACTCGCTACGGTTGACAGCGCCAAAATACATCAAACGGGCCAAAAGTACTTTGACAGCCGCCAGTCCACGAGCCCCGGTATGAAGGCTAGAAGGGGTGAGTCTTTTAATCAGTAAGAGTCTGACACTATCTCCCGCTCCGCCCAAGAGCGGGGGTTGTCATTGGATGATTTTTTCCCACCATAAAAAAAAGTCCAGTATGGTAAATAGTACAGACGCAAAATAGATAGGTACAGAAGTCAATCTCAGTGGACGCCGCTCTGTCCGAGCGCGCTCGGGCGCGGCAATAAATACCTAATATAAATTGTAAAAATATTACATGGCCACAAAGTCATTTACTTATCTACCTACCTCACAGTTCTGCGTTACGTAAAGACAAACTATCAAATCACAAGCAAAATGATTATTAAGCAATTACAGTGCGTTTCGCTTAAGGCTCATAGTCCCTTGAACCATCTGACCGAAATTATGTGGACGCAACTCTCGCACTCGCCTAGGCGGCGGTACGCAAAACTGTGCATTTATTTGCGGCCAGCAGCGCCCGGAAAGCGCTTTAAATTCATTTTCTTTGCGAAATATTGATTGATTTACATATGCAATGTTCACTTTGAAGAATATTTAACCACCAATTTTTATCTGTAAAAATGTTTGTAAAGGTCCAAGCCGTTTCGAAGGAACAGGGAAAAGTTGCGAAAAGTTGCGAAATTGCTAAATATTTTTTTTAGACAAAAGTATTAATAACACGAAAAAAACAAATGTTGATAATGTTGTTCATGAATCTTTAATCAACATGTATTTTTTTCAGAAAGTCACTGTTTTATGGCACTTTTCGGGCGCTTGGGCCTTAAGAGGTTCCTTTGCCGTAATGTTGGCAAACGGAAAAACAGTGTTGCTATATTTTTAGCAATGAAATTACTTAATATTAGGGAGATATGGACATTTCGTTACTTTTGACAATTGCCTTATAATTTTTTTTTTTATTATTTCTTTTGGAAACTGTAAAAACTATTTTTGAATAAAGCATACAACGTTGGGCTCCATTTCGATTGTCCTGCAATTCTTTCAAATAACGAAAACGCCACGCCGCATATTGTACCACTCCATTCAACAACTTCCTTTTAGACTTGCTTTATTTTAAATTTATTTATTTATTTAATTAATTACAACGGTTAAACAACCAATTACAGTAACTAAACAAAGAGTAAAAGTATAAACATTTAAACAACACGTACATCAATTCCTCTCACAGTACTTCTGACATGCCAATAAAATCATCTTCCATTCATCCGCAAACAGATCGTTTGTTGGATAAGAATCCAAGAGATCATTTAGTGCAGCCAAAGTGCGAGGTATTGGAGACTGAGCACGGGCAACAGTGCGAAGTAAATAAAATTCCATTCCCCTCATTTATTCTTCAATGGCACTACTACCGTTAAAATCGATTTAGTTTCACATTGCGTGCAAAAATTTTGGTAGAGTAGGCAACTCTTTTCATTTTCCCTTCTTTTTTCTGTAGACAGAGGAGCCAACATTACGGCAAAGGAACCTCATAGGTGAAACGCACTGTAATGTTGGATTTAAAAAACCGTCCACTAAACAGATGTGACTTTTTTTTGCTTCATTATTTTACAAAAAAGTTCACAGACGTGTGTCTCAAGCGAATTGAGCCGAGATATCGTGTCCGTGAGCGGCGTCTATGTGTGCGTTGCTCGAGCGCGCTTTGTATGTAGATTGACTTCTGTACCTATCTATTTTGTGGTAGCACTCAGTGTAACACTCTCACCTGTTCGCCTTCTCCTTGGCTCTCTCTTGCATCTTCATAATTTCATCTAAAGCCGACTGTTTACTCTTGCTGTCTTCTGTGCTCTTCGGCTTTTTAGAAGACTCTTCTTTTAGCTTCAATTTGAGAGCAGAAGCTGGTAATGTATCCGGTTTCTTCTCTGTAATTAGGAATCAAAATATAAGTTATATACTACTAACTCATACCGAATGCACAGCCAGCCAGCCATATGTGGAATTATTTTTTTTTTCAGAAGTAATGTGTGCGTTACGCTGTGTTGCTATTGTGATAAATCGAATGAAAAGAAAGAAAGAAAAGCTTTGTATTAGCCAGAAATGGCGCCAACTTAAGACTAACTTATTACAAACATTTTCTATGACAAAAAAAAAATTTTTCTTTGGAAAAGTGGTTGGTTATCATGAGTACAATCACGTGCATAAGTATCGGTCACTAATTTACCAGTCACCCTGTATAAATTAAACGTGTCGTCACCTTCTGCTTTCCTCTTCAGACTCAGCACCACTCTCTCCTGACTACTCTCTCTTTTGAACTCGGAGTACGATGGACCCTCTTCGGAGGTCTGCTTCTTACCCCGTTCCACTTGCTTCTGAATGAATTCCAGCATTCTCTCCTGTAAAATACAAATTAGCATAATCAGACTTTTTGACTACGGCAAAGTCAAAGGAGGGTTATGATTTTGACAGGCTATGTATAAAGGGTGTAAGGGACAGCCCTTCACAAACTTTAAGGGCTTGCTCAGGAGACGAAACTGAACAACCTTCCATAAAGTTTTTTTTTCAGGAAACGATAAAAAAAAATCGGCCTCTCCATACAAACTGTCCAATCAAGTTTATAATTTTGTATGGTGAGGTGGATTTTATTTTTCGTTTCCTGAAAAAAAGTGTTGTGGAAGGTTGTTCAGTTTCGTCTCCTGAGCAAGCCCTTAAAGTTTGTGAAGGGCTGTCCCTTACACCTTGTATAATATAGGGTAACTGGTAATTAGTGTACGATACTTAAACACCCTGCGTGAAGCTTACATACTAAACTACGGCCTACTGTCCACGGACGCGTAGCTTCATGGACGCGTAGCTTCATAGACGCGTATTCGCCATTATACGCTTGATGCACGTCTGCGTGAAGCTTACATACTAAACTGTGGTCTACTATTCACGGACGCGTAGCTTCCTAGACGCGTATTCGCTATTATATGCTAGGTGCACGCTTGCGTGAAACTTACATATAAAATTAAGGCCTGCTATCTACGGCCGCGTAGCTTCATAGACGCGTATTTGACATTATACGCATGGTGTACGCCTGCGTGAAGCCCTAGTGTGTAAGGCTACCTTTAAAGTTAAGTAAATTCATTGTGCGTGCAGCTAAAGAGTAGAATTCCTTGCCGGAGTCAGTAAACACCTGATGGTTACAACCCGGGAATCTTTTAAGTCGAGAGTGAATAGGTTTCTTCTAGATAAGCGGGTTCAATCGTCGACTGCATCGTCGCTTTCAATCAGGTGATATAGCGGTCAAGCGCGAACCTACCAACAATAAAAAAAAAACGTTTTACCTGGTCATCCTTATCCATCTTCTCCTTCTTAGTCTTCGCCTCCAACGCAGCTATCGCCTCAGGATTCCTGTCGATGTAGGCTACAAACCATCCCTTTTCCGTCTCATCCACCACGCACTTGCCTTCACGTCCCAGCCATTTCACAAACTCTGTGAGTGTCTCCCATTGTGTTGAATTCATGTGGACATGGTCCCTGAAACACGTAGTTTTTTTTTTTATTTATCTATACCAATTACAAAGAGCTAAAGTTTGCTTTTTTGTTTTTAGGAAGTAATCTTCGAAAGTACTGGTCCGATTGCCAAAATTATTTTACCGATAGAAAGCTGCTTTATTCCTGAGTGACATAGGCTATATTTCATGTACTACGCGAATGGTAAAATATAAATAGAAGAATAGAATAGAATAGAAATACTCTATATAAATAAACTACCTTTTCCCCGCAGCGTCAAAATATAAGGCAGAGACTCAAGGGACCGCAGCGGTCCACCCACAGATGGACAACAGTCAGACCCGGATTGAGTATGGCTCCACAGTTCACTTATTAACCTTTCGGATACCGTAATTAGAGATACAATAGAAAGACAATGAGACAGTGTACGTTGGCGTTCGCTTGGAGTTTAATGAATTAAGTACACACACACGACGTACAGCGTTGCACCACCGATACATGGTAGACATCAGATCAGAAACGTTTATTTCAAATAGACCAGTTACAGTCACTTTTGAATTGTCATAATGTCGGTCAGTCAAACAAGTGAAGCTAAATTGCACGTTCCAAAGGGTAGGTCTCTATGGAGAAGAACGTGCAAGGAACTCCACGGAGTCTGAGTTTCCTGATGGCTACAACTTAGGGGTCTTTAAGTCAAGAGTGAATAGGTTACTTCTAGGCAAGCGTGCTCCATCGTCGACCACAACATCGCTTACCATCAGGTGAGATAGTGGTCAAACGCAAGTCGAGTAACAAACATCCATAGCATAGCATAGCCGGTCTTATAATGTTCCCACTGCTGGGACTCAGGCCTCCTCTCTTGGAGAGGGAATGGGCCGTAATCCACTACGCGGGCCCAGTGCGGGTTGGTAAATGTCACATGTCTTCGAATTTTTGGGTACTAGGACATGCCGGTTTCCTCACGATGTTTTCCCTCACCGTTTTGAGAGCAGTAGTGATGAAATAAATTACATAAAGTAATGCGCCTGGCTGAGTTTGAACCCGCGACCTACAAACTCGTAAGTCGGGGCCGTTACCACTCGGTCACCACTGCTCTTCACTCTTCTCTTCCACAAACATCCATACATAAAATAATTGCATTTATAATATTAAGTACTAGGATTATAATTAAGATGATAACTATTTGGCACAGTCATTAGATACACTTGGGGGAGGCTTATGTCCAACAGTGGACGTCTTTCGGTTGAAATGATGATGATGATGATTAGATACATGATGATGTTTTTTTTTTTTTAATTTTGTTTCTATATTAGGTAATTGTTTCTTCAGTACATGTCTGTGTGTTGAATAAACATGTTTTTGTTTTCATTATTAGGCATCAGGGAGGTTGGCCACCATGGTCCACGCACAATGGCTCAATAAGGACTTATTGCGGAAACCAGGCTACAAAGATAAGATAGGCATCAGGGATACTCATCTCTTGACTGGCCTGTTGGTCTAGTGGTTAGTGACCCTGACTGCTATGCCGGAGGTCGTGGGTTCGATTCCCACCCAGGACAAATGTTTGTGTGATGAACATGATCATTTGTTCTGAGTCTGGGTGTAATTTATCTATAATATGTATGTATTTAGAAATATATATGTATGTTTATCAGTTGTCTAGTACCCATAACACAAGCTCTGCTTAGCTTGGGACTAGACGGTGCTGTGTGATAGTTGTGGAATATTATACTATCGTTTTTTTTTTTAAATTTTGTTTCTATATTAGGTAATTGTTTCTTCAGTACATGTCTGTATATTGAATAAACATGTTTTTCTTTCTTTCTTTTCATTTATTAGGCATCAGGGAGGTTGGAGTAACGCCACCATGGTCCATGCACAATGGTTCGATACGGACTAAGTGCGGGTTATCGAAAAGGGAAGCTCGGTCCCAGTACGAAAGGCTTGAAGGAACGGGGCGGGCTTTTAGTCAGTAAGAGTCTGACAGTAACTCCCGCTCCGCCCAAGAGTGGGTTTTTTTTTTTCGGCAGGAGTGGGAAATCCTCATGGACGACCAGGCTGCCTCACAAACGAGCCAGTCTGGGCAGTGTCAGACTCCTACTGACTAAAACCGCACTCCTGCCTTACATTTAAACCACAGACATGATGTACGTGCTCTTGTTTAATAGTTGTACATTGTTTGCTGTTGGGCAACTCCACATGCAAGTGGCATCACTCCAGAGCACTTTTTCGCAATTACAATAAGGGGCTTAAACAAGAGTGGGGGTTGTCATTGGATGATTTTTCCCACCATAAAGAAAAGGACTAAGTGTGGAAACCAGACCACAAAGATAAGATAGGTATCAGGAGACAAGAGAGAATCATGTATAAGGTTCTTGAGTACATGGGCATCACTGAAATATGAATGCGAACTTGTAAGTTTACTACTACTGTCTCATAAGTCAAACGACTTAGGAATTTTATATAATATTTAATTATTTAATATTATACAAAATTCCCAAAAAAATTTATTAGTAAACAATGATCAAGATCTCTTAATTAACCTTGATTATTGAACCTGTGTCGACTACATCAGATTTCATTTAACCTAATAATTCCCAAGTTGTTTGAATTTTTAGACAGACCTTAATGGAAACACATTCACATGTGTTGCCGTCTAAGGGAAATTTCTACATTGACTGCAGTGTGCCATTACCATTCTCAGTGGCTTTGCCCAGAGAGAGAGATTAACGTAAAATACCAACTTACCTATGTGAAATGTACTCCTGATATACCTTATTGGCATTCACTCTTTTAGTACCAAATTGGCGGGAAAGGAGTTCCAGATACCCATCAGCGAAGTTTTTGGAGAAATCGTCGATGTACTTGGTGGCATTATCAGCAAAAAGTAAGAGTTGTCTTTGGTGGGATTCGGACATTGTATGGCACTTGAAGCCGTTTTCATCCCGACACTGCTTTTCACACATTTGACAATACCATCGCAGTTTTTGCAAGCCTTTAGCTTTTATCTTGTTCGCGATATACTTTGGCGTACCTTTCTCCGCTTTTCCACCCATTTTTGATGGTTTTTATAGAGGTTATTGTGGTGAAATCTTTTCTTGGTTTTTTTAACTTATTTTTCGGTGGTGATTGGTCATAATAATTTGATGGCTTGTAAAATATTTGTTATTTGCAGGAAAACACCGGTTATTAAAAATTATTTATCAAGTAAAACGTTGTTATTTCACTATAATATTTATGTAAACAGCTTGCGAGTTGCGTTGCTTACAAATTGACGAATTGACAGGAAATTGACACAAAAAAATCTGACATGACAAATGTCACAAACCCCCGCGTTCCGAATTGCGTCATAAGCGATTATATCGCGAATCCGACCAACGCGCAACGTCACAAATAGTCCTCAATAGCCCTTATATTTTGTGACTATTAAATTTGGTTGGATTCGCAAAATAATTCCTTTTGACGTAATTTGGAACTAAGGGACAAACGTTCCAGACCTGCGAAATTGCAATGTCAAATGTCAAGCTTACATTTTACAAAGTGTTATCATTTTGCAGGATTCCGTTAATGTAAATAACACTAGGCAGTGGAATTAAATAAGATATTTATACCTCGGACAGAGGATAAGCATTGCCATACAGCGTGGCAATGCCGCCAGCCTTTTGGGCACATTACCAGTGGACAGCGATGTGGAAGAGTTTTTTGACGCCATATTTTAGTTTGATTTTAGTTAGTTGTAATTAGCGTAGGGTTTTATTATTATTATTTTTTTAATTTACTGTAATTATAGTTTTTAGTTGTGTATGTAATAAGTTAAATTGATTTAAAGTTAATAAATAAATATGACCAGTAAAAAACAATATAACTTGTCCCTATTATAAATATATTGACAATACAACTTGTTTTATTTGTGACAGACACTTTTGTTTCCTATTTGTCTATGTGACCATAGTACATGCATATTGCATTACCTACCTATTTTCAACACCCCCACTTAATCCAATATGCTTAACACAAAACATATGTTTTACGCCACATAGACCTTTGGTTAACATATCTGCAGGCATAGCCTTTGTATCACAATATTCAATACATATTTCTTTATCATTAGCTAACTCACGAACAAAGTGATACCTAATGTTTATATGTTTAGACCGTCTACCAATTGATGGACTATACACTAATTTATTAGCACTTTGACTGTCGCTATATATAACGATAGGATTTTCAATATTTCCTGCTAATTCAGCTAGTAAACCCTTTACTGAAATTACCTCCTTGGCAGCCTCACAAATAGCAACATATTCTGCTTCCGCAGTACTAAGCGCAACACAACGCTGTTTACGAGCTTGCCAAGTCACAGCAGCACCACCAAAAAACAAAGCATAACCAGTAAATGAATGACCATCACTATTACTACCCCAATCAGCATCAGCGTAGGCCGTCATAGGCTTACCGGTTCTTTTGTAACACAGTGCATAATCAGATGTACCTTTAAGGTATCTCAAAACCCTTTTTAAAGCACTAAAGTGTGTACTGTTATTGTAGGAATTAAATTGGCTCAGATAACTGACCGTAAATGAAATGTCAGGTCTCGTAGCACAGGCTAGATACATCAACGAGCCTATTATTTCTTGATATCTTCTATCATCTTGTTTATCTCCTTTCTCTAACCTCAAGTTACATTCTATTGGAGTTCCAACCGCATTACAATCTTGCATGCCATATTTTTCCAAAATTCTTTTAATGTAATTACTTTGCTTCAAATAAACTTCACTCTTAGACCTGTCTCTCGTTACAGTAATACCCAAACAATCTCTTACTTCACCTAAGTCTTTAATCTTAAAACGTTTCCCAATTTTTGTTTTAAGTTCTTCAGCTTTTGCAATTACATCAGTAAATATATAGAAGTCATCCACATAAAGAGCAATAGCCAAGAAATGTTTGGTATTTTTAGTCATATAAACACATTGGTCATATTTTGATGGAACCAAACCTATTTCTAAAAGGTAAGTGTGTATTTTCTCGTTCCAGCAACGAGGTGACTGTTTCAAACCATATAATGATTTAATTAACTTGCAGACTTTTCCTTCTTCCCCCCTTTTAACAAACATTTCAGGCTGTTCCATATACAACTCCTCATCTAGGTCTCCATTTAGGAAGGCAGTTGTCACGTCTATATGGTGAACTTCTAAGTTTCTTTCCGCAGCCAAACCAAGTAAAAGCCGGATAGAAGATAGCTTGACTACTGGAGCGAAAGTTTCAAAATAATCTTCTCCATAAACTTGAGAATAACCTTTCGCAACTAGTCGCGCTTTATAACGTTGTACAGATCCATCTGCTCCCCTCTTCAGCTTAAAAACCCACTTGCTTTTCACAACATTTTTGTCTGGACGATTTACAAGTTTCCACGTTTTATTTTCAATCAATGAATTATATTCATCTTGCATTGCTATCATCCACAAGTTTTTATCACTTCGAGTCATAGCATCTTTCACTGAAGCAGGATCTGCATAGTCTGTTACGTTAAAATTGTAAACAAAGTTTTCATCTATCTTTGTTTTTCTATTTCTCAATGGATAGCGTCGCTCCAGTGATGAAGATGCACCATCCAAATCTAGAGGCACATTCATCGAGTCGATACTATCTTGGAATTGATCCTCTGTTTCAGATGTCAACAATTCCTCAACAGTTGTATCCACCTCACAACCACTTGAAGAAGCCAACCGTTCAGGTTCAGGGCTCCTTACATCAATATCTGACTGATTAGACCTAATAGGGATCAACTCTTCAACTCCTACTGAGTCCTCAATAGTTTCAGTCGATAATGGGACACCCACTACAGTCGACTGAGTAGTGGTAACATTGTTATCAAGTACGAATATATCCTTAAAAAGGAGAGTTATCCTTTATGGGACTACTTGATGCTACCACACTTTCATTAAACACCGCATCTCTTGCGACTATAATTCTGCGTGTATCATTTAAATTCATAAAACGATAACCTTTTTGATTCTCACTATAGCCAACCATAATTAATCCGACTGACTTAGAATCAAACTTTTTTCTACCACTTTTAATAAGTACTTCAGCTTTGCTTCCAAATATCTTAAAATGAGAGACATCAACCTTCTTTCCTGACCACACTTCCTCAGGCACCTTATTTGTAAGAGCCATAGTAGGTGATCTATTCTTTAAATAAATCGCACAAGTCATGGCTTCACCCCAAAACCTCTTATTGAGACCACTATCCTGAAGCATACATCTAGCTTTCTCGGTAATTGTGCGAATTGTCCGTTCTGCCACCCCATTCTGTTGAGGTGTATATGCAACAGACGTTTGATGTCGTATCCCATGCTGACGTAGAAAATTTTCAAAATCTCTATTGACATATTCTGTGCCATTATCGCTTCTGAAGCATTTGATTTTCTTACTAGTTTGATTTTCGACTAGGGTTTTAAATTCTTTAAATTTAGCCAAAACCTGTCTTAGATTTCAGCATATACCCGAAAGTTTTCCTACTAAAATCATCAATGAAAATCAAACAGTACCTATTGCCTCCCCAAGTATCTACCTCCATGGGTCCAGCTAAATCACTGTGCACGAGCTCTAATAATCCCTTTGCCCTCTTATTTTTGAGTTTAGGAAACATTTTCACGCACATTTTCCCTTTACAGCAACTTACACAGGATTCCTTGTTGGTTTCTTGCCAATAACCATTTCTTTCAACTTTTTCATTTGGCTTTCAGACAGATGCCCCAATCTTCTGTGCCATAATTTAAATGCACATTGATTGTCAGGGTTTCCGGCAAGAACCAACGCTTTATCTTCTTTATTTATAAAATATAACCCATCTCTTAGTGGTGCTGTCATTATAGGTTTCCCGACAAAGGACACATCATTACTAAAAATTCTACAACAAGTCTTATCAAAAACAACTACACAACCACGTTGACAAATTCTACTTACAGAAAGTAAATTTGTTATTAATTCTGGAACATGTAAGACCTCCTCAAATTTAATTTTGTGATTCTCGAATAAAACATCGCCTTTAGCTTATGAAACTATTTTGCCATTGTTGGCAGTAGTGATATATTTATTGTCACTACGCGAATTATTCAAAACATTCTTACATGCTGTCATATGAGACGTTGCACCAGAATCAATAACCCAATTGCTCTTACTATTAGTCAAAGTAGACAGTAAAGTAATAAAATGATCACTCTCACAAGTAGCGGCGACTGAAGCCATACCGTCCGCTTTGCCATCAGTTTTAGGAGACTTGAAAGCCTTACATTGCCACTTGTAGTGTCCTTTCTTCTTGCAGAAATGACAAATAATCGTCTTATTTCGGCTACCACTCGGTTTTGAAATCATTGCTGAATCGTTATTATCGGTTGACGTTACAGCTTTTCGTTGTCCTTCCCTAAGCAAAGCCGTTATAACAGTTTCGGAAGTTAACTCCATATTTGAGTGCTCTAAGGCCATTACTAACGGATTGTAAGCATCTGGTAACCCGGCCAACATAATAACAGCAACAAATTCATCATCTAAACCCGCCTTTATTGACTGTAGAGCTTGATGTGTAGATTGGATCTCGGTAATATAAAGTTGGACATCCGCAAAGTTTTCTAGTTTAAAACTAAACAGTTGCCTCAATAATGTAAGGCGCCTGAGTAAACCTCCATCTGCGTAAGCCTTTTGTAGTGCATCCCACGTTTCTTTTGCTGTTTTGGCATTGACTACTAGCGGAAACACATTTTCCGCACACATGAGGCATATTTTCGACCTCGCTTTCGCATCTTTTTTCTTAGCGGCCTCGGTGTCCAATTTATAACTGTCCGCAACTTCGACACAGTCCCATAGATCACAGTCGATCAGAAACATTTGCATGGCAAACGACCACGTACCATAATTGCTTTGACCGACGAGTTTTTGTATTGTCGTCGAAGGATTTTGCATCTTGACAAAATATATATTTTCTATCGAAATATCATAACAATAGCATTTATTTCGTTGCAAACCCCCTTTCTGGGCCCATAACCTAATGTAAATAACACTAGGCAGTGGAATTAAATAAGATATTTATATTATAAATATATTGACAATACAACTTGTTTTATTTGTGACAGACACTTTTGTTTCCTATTTGTCTATGTGACCATAGTACATGCATATTGCATTACCTACCTATTTTCAACATCCGTATTCTACCACGTTTAAAAGATTCAAAGCACTACGCGACACGGCGCGACATCGACTAAGACTGTCTGAATATCGAGTGGTATAATAGGCCCTTAAGAACTTGAAAAAAATTTGATTTACACCACAAGGGTCATCATCTATCCTCCTCCTCTTACTGTATCTTCCTCATTGCCTTTCCACATCAATTTTGAGGAAGGCTTTCTTTCGAACAGAATGCTGCTAAATACAGAATACTCTAAAGACTGTCTGTTTATCTGACCCTATCTGACCTCTATATAAGCAATTTGGTGTTCCTTAGCGCTTAGGCTTCTTACCGTTGTAATTTGTAGTGCATACTTTTGCAATTAGAACGTGCCATTTTCTGTGTGCAGCCAAGCCTTTATTTAAAATAGTTTGCAACATTTGATTCTAGAGATCGTGTCACTAAGGCCAAAAGGCCATGCCATAAAATTGGAAAAAAAAGATCGTGTCACTAAACTTTTTAAAAATGGAGCCATTTTTTGAAATAAATTGTTGAACGATGGTTGGCGAATTATTTTATGTGTTTTTTTTAATAAAGTAGAGCTTAAATTTCAGTTACGTTGGCTAAATTATGTGTTTGCTTCAAATACTATATCACAAGTTTTTTCCAAACACGCTTTCCTAGAAGAAAGCCGAAAATGAACGTCTTATACACATCTCAAAAGTTGCATGAATTGTTTTCTGATGTAAGTAATATTTTCCGGTTAATTTAAGCTATTGATAGGAGCTAATGATTTAGCAGTCATAACCACAAGGTTTAGTCTTCGAAGTAAAGCAACGCTTGCTGAGGTCAGTCTGAAGATGGGTGACCATGCATAAACCTTGGTGACCTTCATGCCTCAGAAGGTACCGAAACGTCTCGCGCGCAGTTTCGACAACTTCCAGACTCCCGAACAAGCCGGATTCCGAAAAGGCTTCAGGATCGTAGACCACATAAACTCGTTGGTCTCGATTGTCAATAAAAGAGAACTTTTTCTTCATTACGAGAGAAAAAAATGACGATAAGACAGATCAGTAATTGAAAGTAGAAGAATATTATATTTGACATATAAAGTAACAAGACCCGTTGCCTAGAGACAAGTGTCTCCGCATACGAGTCACCGGTCACAACCAAAAAACGCCGCCGCGCCGCCCCCGGCACTGTAGTTCTCATACATTTTAAATGGACTCGCCGCACACAGTTGACGCCGGTGACCGCCACACGCTACAAATCGCCACTGCTCGCTCCTTGTAGTCCACACTGGTCATAAAACGCCGTCACACTCTACTTGCGCATATAAACCTTCTTCGTTAGAGTCTATTATGATACTGCGCGTATCGGTTAAAAAAAGCAGCAGCTGCCACAAGTGGCTTGTGGCCGCTTCTAGCTTCTCGTTCCGTCGTTTGTGGCTCATGTCCGGCGACACTAAGAGCGCCTTCACACTAGCGTTTGTCTAGCGTAGGCGTTCGATAAACGTATAAAGCGCAGACGCCGCAACAACGCGGCGCAGACGTCGCATTCGATTGACTGCTGAGGAAACTTCGCGTATACGTTTATCGAACGCCAACGCTGGACAAACGCTAGTGTTAAGGCGCTCCTAAAGAGATGTCACTAAACCGTAGGGGCCCAATAGGGCCAATGCCTGTTAGGACCATGGGAAATGGTATGAAAGGGATACTCGTGATTCTTGAACGCAAAAGGCATGTGAAGGAACATTCCCTTTCGGAGTCTGTGTTTCCTGATAGCTACGACCTGGGGGTCTTAAGTCAAGGGTGAATAGGCAAGCGTGCTCCATCGTCGACCACATCATCGGTGAGATGGTGGTTAAACGCGAGCCTAACTATAAAAAAACAGGTGTGCTTTTAGTCAGCAAAAGTCTGAAACGCCCGTTTGCCTCCTAAAAAAAAAACATAGGCCATTGTCAAGATGTCGATCAGATGAAAAGACTCTTTTTAAAATAACTGTACCTTCCTCTTCTTCTTCCGGCCCTTGTCCCATATTACTAAAGATCGACGCAACACATTTTTTTCTTCCATTCTGTCCTGTCACCCGTCACACTATCACTAACTCCCTTTTCTTTCATATCACTCCTCACACAATTCATCCATCTTTTCTTTGGCCTCCCTCTCCCTCTCCATCCATCCACATGTATTTTTTAGTAACACGCGTTTTATCCTTCCTCTTCACATGACCATACCAAGACAATCGATTCCCCATTCCTGATTCAACTTCTCAGTCACTGGCGCCACTTTCAAACTTATTGTAATATACTCATTTCTCACTTTATCCATTTTCATCACACCACACATCCATTTCCACATTCTTATCTCCACTACATGCAATCTTTTTTCATCCGTCTTTTTCACGGCCCAACATTCTGATAAAAATGCATATCTATCTCTATCAATCTACATAGAAATAATAAAAATAAATGTACCATTTACCCCAGGATCCTCATCAAACCCACGCGAATGCGTCTGGAGACGGCGATGGGGTCCCAGGCCGCTGTTGCCGACTATGTGGGGGAGACAATAACCTGAGGTACTTCGGAGACACTTACGTTTGGGAGGGGGTCGAGGAACGATATGACCACCTTCTCAACGACTGTTTTGGAGTGAAGGTGAGCAGTCATCATCATCACCATCATTATTTCAACTGAAAGACGTCCGCTGTTAGACATAGACCGCCCCCAAAGGGGCGTTTGGTTTGGGTCACATTGTTTCCACTGTAGAACTCATATTACAAAATAATGCGAGTTTTCTTAGATTAAGGCGCCTTCACATTAGCGTATGTCCAGCGTAGGAACCTCTGGAGTCAATTCAACGTTGCAACAACGCGACGCCTGCGCCCACCGCGTTTTTGCGGCGTCTGCGCTGCGCATACGTTTATCGAACGCCTACACTGATCAAACGCTAGTGTGAAGGCGCTCTTAATGCAAAAATGGTTATGGTACGCATTGTTTCCACAGTAAAACTCATATTACAAAATAATGCGAGTTTTCTTAGATTAAGAGCGCCTTCACACTAGCGTTTGTCCAGCGTAGGCATTTCCTCTGGAGTCAATTGAACGTCGCAACAACGCGACGCCTGCGCCCGACGCGTTGTCACGGCGGCTGCGCTGCGCATACGTTTATCGAACGACTACACTGATCAAACGCTAGTGTGAAGGCGCTCTTAATACAAAAATGGTTATAAATACAGCGATGTTACAGAATATACAAAAAATAAATACCTAATTTAGAAAAAAGAACAAAGTACCTTTATGGGCTTGCAATTCGACATACATTTTCACTGTTTTTCATACAACTGCTCTTACGCGATTATGACGTTATTACACATTTTTCATTAGATATTTTGGAAACATAGATAGCTTGTGGATATTATCTAGGCTTCTATTAAAATCAATTTTGTAAGACTACCAGTAAAGACCTCTGAAAATCTGCTATTTTGCATGAACTTTCACCCTTTATAATGTAGGTACTTAAAAATAAAAAAAAAGTAAATAAATATCTACTTAAGATTAATAAGAGCTTTGCAAATTAATCAAGATTTGAATGACGATAATCTTTTTTTTCAAAAACTTTCAAGGGTTAAAAAAAAACACGTATTTCCTGGAACAAGGCTAGAGTGAATAGGCTCTTAATAACTAGTGCGCCTCACCATCAAAGATTACATCGCTGCTTACCATCAGGTGGGATCGCAGTCAAGCACTAGTTTATACCAATTTAAAAAAAAAAACAAGTTTTGTGAATTATTCGAGTAAATCACGGAATCACCGAATGCCAACAGAGTTTTCAGGCGTTAGCTCTCGTGTTGGCTCTTCATCAAACATCGCGTTGGATTGCGTTAGATGAATTAACAAGCTTTTAGACCATGCTCGATGCTGACAATAGGCGAGTGGGATAGGTGCTCTTTAATATAAAGTTTATTTGAGCTTATAATTCCAAGTCAATCCAAAGATATAACACTTCAAAGCAACCCATTAAAAAAAAAACTGGGCAAGGACTCGCGCACCGAGGGTGCCGCGCAAACAACAATTCCCGAATGGAGCCTCAAACATTTTTCCGAGTTGCAATTTTTTTTTGTGACGTAGGTAACAACAAATTTACTGTTTTCGGATTTATTCCTATACCTGTGCTATAAGACCTTGCTTTGTGCCAAATTTCAGGATTCAACGGGATCTTTGAGAGTATCAAAATATACCTACGTTTTTTCTTTTTTATTCGTTAACTTAGAAGTTTGATTTCTTCACAGCTTGAATGGAACGCAGACCTGAGTATATGGTTTAAATTTCAACTCGATACCTCCCCGCGTTCTCGAGATAAAGGGTCTTGACAGACAGACAGACGGACGGACGGACAACAAAGTGATTCTATAAGGGTTCCATTTTTTTCCTTTTCAGGTACGGAACCCTAAAAACGGCAATTTGATAGGTAAAAGACCAACTGTTATTGCTTTTTCCATCACCAGGTAACTCCATCGGACTGCATGATCTGTGAGTGGTGCGTGCGCGCGCTGAGGACCACGGGACGGTTTCGTGCGCTCGTTCAAGCGGCCTTCGACCATCCGATTAGCGACCGTGAGTATTGAATTCATGTTCTATTTGACTAGCTTCTGCCAGCGGTTGCATTCGCGTGTGGGCCACGGGCCTTCGCGTGACTATGGGTGTGTGAGTCGTGTGCGGCGTGTCCCCGTAGAGGAAACCGGATTATTACCTGCGAGTCTAATGACCTGTAGGTAGTTTGTACGCAATGCCGATTACTACCTACAGGTCATTGGACTCGCTCAGCTGACGTTTTCTTAAAGAAATTAATTTCATGCGTAAATTAATACTTAATAAAAAAGGTGCTTTATTTCTTAATTTTATCTTTACAAATCGATAGTGTTTCATGTACCGGATCGACCCTCTACGGGATTAAAACGATCAAAATTTAACGGTGTATAAATCCCAAGCTACAAGATTTATCAATGACATGGAGACATGATCGTCGTTAATATGACAATCATATCTTTCACAGCTTAATTACCTAATCTGCATGAGTAAGTTTTTCAACCAATACTGCAGTGGCCACATTATTTGATTCACTATCAACAGAAATATTTCTCGTAAAATTTTTCGTTTATTCAATAAGCGGTTTGTGGGGGCCCCCGAGCTAGAGGGCCCCGAGGCACTTCCCGCCTAATCCCTTAGTAGCTCCGCCACTGATAGTGTCGCTAGTTTATTGCCTGTAGTGGAGTTAAGGGCCAAGCGGCCGAAAAGTGCCATAAAACAGTGATTTTCTGAGGCCTACTCCTCCGTAACGGCTAGGTCAATTGGTTTGAAAAAAAAATATATGTTTATTATAGATTCATGAACAATAATATCAACATTTGATTTTTTCGTGCAATTAATACTTTTGTCAAAAAAAAATATTTAGCTATTTCGCAACTTTTCCCTACTCCTTCGAAACGGCTTGGACCTTTAGAAACATTTTTACACATAAAAATTGGTGGTTAAATATTCTTCAAAGTGAACATTGCATATGTAAATCAATCAATATCTCGCAGAGAAAATGGATTTAAAGCGCTTTCCGGGCGCTGCTGGCCGCAAATAAATGCACAGATTTGCATACTGCCGCCTAGGCGAGTGCGAGAGTTGCGTTCACATAATTTCGGTCAGATGGTTCAAGGGACTATACGCCTTAAGGAGAGTGAGACAAGAGGCGACACTCGTTGTAGTACAAATCGGAAAGTATTTCCTCTTTCATCTTTTCTGTGATTTCTTCAACCAGGGCAAAAATAAAACAAATAAAATTACTTGATAAAAAAGTGTTTAATATTATTCCATTAATCATAAACTTCATTTTTGTACGAATATCACGATAGACGATAACAATTACCTACCTAATATTTTATTAGGGCAAACCAACATTTTTAACTCTTTAACAGCTTGCATCGGATTGGTCAGACGAGTGTTTCGTCTCATATTCGCGACGGTCGTGTGTTTGGGTGTTACCACACCAATCGATCGATCGTCAATCGATGTCATCGATCGACATCGGTAGACGTTGATCGATTGGTGTGGTAGCATTAATTGATCGACGGGTACCGGTCGGCTATCCAATCGATCGATTGCCGGTCGATGGACTCGATCGACGATGACAGATTAATATACGCCATCAGTTTCGTTAGAAATGTGAATTCCTCTTGTGAATCGTACTGACGATACTGCTCGTACTCGAACTACTTATTACTGAGACACAAACCTAGAAGACTGCGTGCGATCGACGTCGACTAATCCATTGTACCCTCGAACGATCGTCGATTGACAATCGATCGATTGGTTTGGTAGAAACAATCGATCGACGTCGACTAATGCATTCTACCATCGATTGATAGCATCGATCGATGATCGATCGATTGGTGTGGTAACACCCTTAGCGACTGGGTACTCCATCTCGTTTAGCTCTTCAATCCCCGTAGGTGACAGAAGAGCTGACGAGATGGTGTATTTGGTCGTGGATGTGCGACCCTGGCGGGATAAATGCGAGAATGTTTATCGGATATATTCGACGTAGTAGGCGGTTACGGCCTAGTCACGATTTCAGTCTTAGCGGCGAGCGGGGCATACGGGGCTCTATAAGCGGAGACTCGTGGCATGTGCTTCAAAAAATTTCATACTTTTTAATCTTACCGCTCGCCGCCCCGCGTTTAGCTAACGCACACAGCGACAAGGTCGTGAACAGACCGTTAAAGGGTTAAAAAAAAAAAACTTACCGTCTAAAACCCGACAATGTTTCTTCAGATGTCCTGAGCATTCCAGGGTTACGGAATAATTCCACAGCCTTGACATCGACCCATAGACAAACAAAATGGCGTCCTACTTCATCTATCTGTCAATTTTTTTGCAATGGCAACAAGAGCCTCAGTTTGCTTCCTGACTTCTACCATATATTCGGCGTAGAACTGTTTTTTGATTTCATTCTTCTGTGTCAATGCCTTTCTAAGTTCGTTGACGGTCATACGGTTGATTGAGTCTAATCTGGATCGAGTTATAGGCCGTCGTATTACTCTTTGGACCCGTTTTCTTCTTGGTAGGTTTGTGCGTGGGGTTGCTGTGTTAAAAAATAAAAGCTGTTTTAGTAGTTTTGGGGGGGGGGCTTGCGGACAGTGAGCAATGGGTAGTTCGCTGTCCGGCCGTCCGGTAACTGTCCGGACCAAGCCCAAGTCGTCGACGGCGCGCAATATTCCCGCGCGCCTCAAGGAGTTGTCAGCCCAGTGACCCAGCCGGGTCGAAGCCTACTGGGGCCAGGGTTATCCGAAATAACTCGAGCCCCGGTATGAAGGCTTGAAGGAACGGGGTGGGATTTTTAGTCAGTAAGAGTCTGACACTATCTCCCGCTCCGCCCAAGAGCGGGGGTTGTCATAGGATGATTTTCCCAACAAAAAAAAAACTGACTATAAAACCCACCCCATTCCTTCTTGCCTTCATACCGTGGCCGAGCCTCCTTTTCAGAAACAGAACCTGGCCCCAGTAGGCTTCGACCCTGCTGGGCCCCTACGGTTGCTGACAACTCCTTGAGGCGGGGACAGTGCGCCGTCATTTGCTACTTTCATTGTGACATCCATACTGTGCTCATCAAGCAATACTGACTGGCTCTGTAGCCTAGCACACTGTTGGTGGTATAATTTTATATTCAGTGTCTCAGTAGCAGTTTTACTGTATGGAACTCTGTTTACTTGTTAGTATGTAGCGACATCTATATTGACATATAAGAACTAATCTTGCATCAACAATTCAAGTTCTCCGCGCGATTTGAACGTATAGAACAGCCCGAAATCATCTGCCGAATCACCCACCATACATAACACCCATCTGGTCTGAGGATCTTCCCTTTTCTGCGGAGGTATGTGGGACTTTACTCTCTTTCCCGCATACCTCCAAAGGAAGGACAGAGCGGCACCGACACTAGCGCGATTGCTGAACGTAGGTATGAAGTATGAAGTATATACATGAGATTTACTTCTGTACTTATCTATTTTGTGCTCATACGCACAAAAAACAAACACAAATGACTCAATACTAACCTGGCTGTTCTATCTCCGGTTCCGATTCGGATTCAGGACTGTCCGGTTCTGGACTATTTGGTTTAGAACTATGCGATTCAGATGATATCTGTTCTTGTTCAGCTACAAAATTCAGGGGGTCTTCGGAATCCGAGGAATCTAGCTCCATCTTTATGATGGAACCTGCTTGAATTACATCTGCAATACAATACACCGTGTCTAAAAAAAAAAAATAGTTCAATTCCGAAATGGATGGAGTCTGAAAAGATTTTAACGAATCGCAAAGAAAATAACTGTGACGTAATAGTAGTTTATGAGACTAGCAGTGTCTTTAAGTCGCGGGCGGAATGTTGAATTCCGAACGAAACAAAGGTTGCTGATTTTAATCCCGAACGATAGTGAGGGATCTATATAATGAACGTTAGTAGAGTTAATAAAGAAACCTGAGTGAAGTGAGGAATTCAAGCCGCCCAAGACAAAGACAGCTTTATCCCCGTGTTGCATACTCTACTTTTTACACCATCTGTGAGATAATTGAAAAACAATTTGGTCGACCAAATCATATATTAGAGAAATATTAGTATTATATTCACAAGTTCATCAAACAAACAAAATTCACTACTCCAAGATTCTATAGTTTCAATTTTCTATAATGCTCCCGTCAGTAAGCACGTTTTATTCTATTTTGTTTTTTTTTTTGTTAACCTGGCAACTGCACGTACATTTTAATTCACAATGTTGACGATTTTTGGTGTTCCAAATTCAAATCTCATTATTCCCTAGGGATCGGCCATACTGCATTATCTCCCTAGGGACAGAATGACAGACAGACAGACAGACAGACAGACAGACAGACAGATAGACGGACGGACGTTTTTTTTTCGGTGGGTAAAAATCATCCAAATGACATCCCCCGCCCTTGGGCGAAGCGGGAGACAGACTCTTACTGACTAAGAAACCCACCCCGTTCCTTCTTGCCGTTCATACCGGGGCCCAGCTACCTTTCGGAATTAGACCCTGGCCCCAGTAGGCTTCGACCCGGCTAGGCCCCTGCTGTTGCTGACAACTCCTTGAGGCGCGCGGGAACAGTGCGCGCCGTCGACGACTTGGGCTCGATCCGGAACCATGGTCGATGTTGATGACAGGCGAGTGGAAAAGCAGCCTCTTAATGTCATGTAGTTAAGGAAAGGAAATTACCTTCAATAATTCCTGTCTCCGGACTTTTAGACGGTCCAGCCTTGGAGGTCTCTGGTGCACTGACATTTTGAAACTGTTCCGGTAAAGGTCTTATAGACTCAGCAACATCGAAATCGTCCCTTTGTAATTGATTTTCACCATTTATTGCCATGTTTATCTTGTTTTGAAGGCTCTGAAAAAAGCACAAGCACTTTGGTATTTTTTTTTTGTTTTTTTTTTTTTTTGTGTAATTGGATTTAATCGTATGCAATATAATTATATTGAAACTATAAATATTTTGTGAATTTTGAACTGACATAGAAATAAGTGTTACTAACATACAATGTGGACCAAAAGTTGTCTTTTTAAATAAATTATTATTATAGTTACAACAAGCACAGAGCAGATGAAAGAGGATAGAATGGCTTTGTGGGCGGGGCAGGCGTGCTACAAAGTAGGGCAATGCTCATAGTTCAACTACCAATAGCAAACTAACGATCTAAGTGTGCGTGGTCTGTTAGTTGCGCAGTGCGCGTTCGTATTGGTTTATTGCCTGTAGTGGAGTTAAAGGGTGGGAGACAAGCGGCGACACTCGTTGTAGTACAAATCGGAAAGTATTTCCTTTCCAACCTCTTTGATGTTTTCTGTGGTTACCAGGGTCTTACCATGTCGTGTTAAAATATTAGTTGTGCGAACGAGAAAGAGCTATAGATCTTACATAGCTTCATCCACTGACGTATACTATATACCACTGGACAGGCTGTTCAATATGTTGGACACAGCGGCGTAAGTAAAGGGTGGCAAGACTGGCAAAATGCCACGGGCCCCTGGCTCGGTGGGGCCCCTGACCCAGTGGGGACCCTGACCCGGTGGGGCCCCTGATCAAGTGGAGAACCAGGGCCTGTGGGGCCCCTTGGGCCAGTGGCGCCTCTGGCCCGGTGGGGCCCCCGGTCGGAGAGGCCTCAGAATAAGTAAATACACAAAGGGGATTGCCTAGCCTCTATGGTGTTCCAGGCCAAAGACGGACATCAAATATTACTATCAATGATAAAACTATTATTTTTCCGTAAAGTTACTTTTTATTTACCACTTATTGTTTATTATAGTGGCGCTCATTTGGAACTAAGGGAATACATATTTTTTAATGGCAAAATTAATGAACAAAGTATTTTTTCTCTAGTCAATTGTCCACTCATGGCCTCAAATGGGCAATCCCCTTTAAGTAAAATATTCTTTTTAGCTTATCGATGGCAACACTAGTTACGTTACATGCCTGGCCATAGAAGAAGTAAATTATTAAACACATCCATAAGAAAAGAATCACTTTTCCATTGTATTTTACCAGCCTTACCACGTTTTAGATACGTCACTGGGAAGACGAAATATAAAAGTCCACGCGTATCAATGAGCTTGCCTGCTTATTAATAACTATCTTATGCCCGCGGTTTCACCTGCTTACATAAAATATAGCCTATGTAACTTAAGAATAAGCAGCTTTATATCAGTGAAAAATTTTTAGCAATTGGACCAGCCTAGTGTAACTTGGCTAGGGGCCAAGTTACACCCGTATCGAGTCGAATTCAGTTCTCCAATCGGTAACGCTTCGGTGTCAGCAATTGTAGAAAACGATAAGTGGGTAGCCATGTTGACGCACCTGCGTCGGCCGCTCGTTCTACAATGTAGCGTTTGTTTATCAAAGGATGTAGCGTTAAACCTTGTAGAAATTCATTCTATAATTTTGAACGATGTGAACTTGGCTACGAATTTTCTATTCGTTTGTTCCGACAATGCGACTTTACGTTGAGATGACGTCATTCCTATACGTTTCATCACTTTTCTACAGCGTTAACGATTGCAGAATAACAACTTGGCTAAGCGTGCAGGACCAGTACTTTCAGAGATTATCTTCTAAAAACGAAACAACAAACTTTACCTCTTTATAATATTGTTACGTACGTGGGTAATCAAATGCCGATTTACTGACGAGAGAACTTTATTTACCACAAACAATAACAAATTAGTCCAGTCAACAATAATCCGAATCGCAATTAACACTAGAGTACCGTTACACTATCGCTTAGGTCGTTAGATAAAATCACTTCAAGTACTAGGGTAGTTCGCTCTTGATCGCAGTCGAAATCACAACTGACTCGCTTCCTGCCGGGGGCTCGTATTTATATGCGGAGCCAAGAAAAATCTAGATACCGACTTCCCACGAACGATCCAGAATTCCAGAACAATTGAATCGCTTCTCGAAGTCATAAATCATTTTTATTACTCGTGGTAATAAGAGTCACTTTCATGCGAATTTCGACTCTATTGTTAACGTCGGAGAGTATCATTTCCCTTATCCTAGATAAATGCCTACCCACTAGTTGTAGGTACTATGTGGATGTTTCGAGATTTTTCTAAGCCAGGCTACGCACGACCATTCTAGACCTTTCGAACAGCAATGCGTTTTAATTATTACGTGCTACTCTTTATTTTCTCGGAGATATGGCGGGTTCACGTTTAATGGCGTAACAGTGCCCCCCTCTTAGTCATGCTCGTCCCGAGCATTATTAGATCCGTGATACGGCGCCAATCTATCCACATGGACAACCTTGGGTTTCCCTCTTAGCCCTTTCTTGATGCGGTAGGTCACGTCATTAATCCTTTTTAACACGGTGTAAGGTCCCTCCCATCGAGCTTGGAGTTTCGGCGACTTGCCTTTCCGTCGAAGCGGGTTGTGGAGCCAGACCAGTGTACCTTCCTCAAATCCCTTGGCATTGGCATTACGGTCGTATCTAGTTTTCATTTTTACGCTGGTGTTCATGCTATTCTCACGAACTCGTTTATGCACTTCGTCCAATTGATCTTGAAGGTCACTTACGTAGTCCGTAACTGGCTTAGTCTTGTCAGGTGGCACGCCAGTTATGGCATCGACTGGAAGTCTCATCTCCCTGCCGAAATTCACTCTTGCTGGGGTATGTCCCGTGCTATCATGCACTGCCGATCGGTAAGACATCAGAAATAGTGGAATATACCGGTCCCAGTCCTTCTGATGGTCATCGACAACCTTAGCCAGGTGATTCTCCAGGGTTTGGTTAAACCTTTCCACCATTCCGTCCGACTGAGGGTGCGCAGGTGTTGTGCGTGTCTTATAAATTCCCAGAAGTGTACACATTTCCTGGAACAGCGCAGATTCGAAGTTACGGCCTTGATCGGAATGGATTTCCAAAGGTGCGCCATACCGACATACTACTTCTTCGACCACCTTCTTCGCCACTGTCGTCGCTTCCTGATTGGGTATGGCGAAGACTTCGGGCCACTTTGTGAAATAGTCCTGGATCACCACTATGTACTTGTTTCCGTCATTTGTAACTGGAAAAGGTCCAGCGACGTCGATAGCGATGCGTTCCCATGGGGCTCCCACATTGTACAGCTGAAGCCTGCCCCTGCTCCTAGTCTGTGGTCCTTTCACAGATGCGCACGCTGTACATTTCTGACACCATTGCTCTATGTCATCTCTACAATTGAGCCAGTAATACCGCTGTCTCACTTTCAGTAGAGTTTTCTTGATGCCCAGGTGTCCTCCAGAAGCACCATCGTGTATTTCCTGTAGCAGGGGGACTACTTCACATCGTGGTACTATCACTTGTGTGGTCACCTCTTTGCCATCGTTCGATTCCCATTTCCTACAAAGCACATCATTTTCTAGGACTAAACTGTCCCACTGTGCCCAGTAGCTCTTAGTTACGGGACTGTGTGACGATACTTCACTCCACTGGGGCCTAGTTCCGCTACGCTTCCAGTCCAGTATAGGTCGAATATCGTCATCTTCTTCCTGGGACTTCTTGAAGTCGCCTTCAGCCCTAATTAAATTAACGTGTTCTCGGGCTTCATTCTGCTGGCAGTGTCTGCAGTCCTCATTACATGGACGTCGTGACAGGGCGTCAGCATTGTTATGCCCTTTTCCACTACGATGTTCTGTCACAAAGTTAAATTCCTGCAGCTGCTCGAGTCATCTTGCAACTTGGCCCTCAGGGTTTTTAAATTGTAGAAGCCATTTCAATGCAGCGTGATCCGTCCTCAATGTAAATTGTCTTCCTATAAGGTACTTGTGGAAATGCTGCAAGGTTTTTACCACAGCCAGCAGTTCTCGTCGAGTCACGCAGTAGTTCCTTTCTGGCTTTGAAAGTGCCTTACTGAAGTAAGCGATTACGACCTGTCTGTCAGCCTGCACCTGTGACAACACTCCTCCAATTCCCGTGTTGCTGGCATCGGTATCAACGACAAATCTTCCGTCTCTGCTTGGATACCCCAGTATGGGCGCTTCACATAGCCGTTGCTTTAGCTCGTCGAATGCTGACTCACAGTCCTCGTCCCAGATAAAATCTCGTTTATCCTCAGTCAGCTGATGTAAAGGTTTTGCAATGTCCGAAAAATTCTTGACAAAACGCCTATAGTATGTGCACAACCCTAGAAATGCACGTACTTCCGTTTTGTTCCTTGGAGCTGGCCACTGTTGGACTGCCTTTATCTTCTCAGGGTCGGTTCTCACCCCGTCAGCGGAAATAACATGTCCTAGGTAGCTGACCTCCTTCTTGAACAGGGCGCACTTCTTTGGGCTTAGTTTTAGGTTAGCCCCTCGTATCCTGGTGAACACTTTCTCCATATTCCTCAGGTTTTCCTTAAAAGTGCGACCCATTATAATGACGTCATCCAATTATACCAGACAGACGTCACCAAGAAGGCCCACCATGACTCTCTCCATGAGGCGTTCAAACGTCGCTGGAGCGTTGCATAACCCAAAAGGCATGACGTTAAATTGCCACAGGCCGCTGCCAATACCCGTACTGAACGCTGTCTTTTCTTTATCTTCCTCGCTGATTTCCACTTGCCAGTAGCCACTTTTCAAATCAATGGTCGAAAACCACTTCATGCCACTGAGCATATCCAGCGTATCGTCTATCCTTGGTAAGGGATAACTGTCCTTCTTCGTCACATTATTTAGCATTCTGTAGTCCACACAGAATCTTGTGCTGCCGTCCTTCTTCTTCACCAGAACGACTGGAGAAGACCATGGACTCGTAGAAGGCTCAATTAGTCCGCTATCAGCCATGTCCTTTACCATTCCTGCTACCTCAGATTCCTTAGCCCAGGGTATGCGGCGCGGTATCTGTTTAATTGGTCTAGCATCACCTGTATCTATCTCATGCTTGACTAGACCTGTTCTCCCGCAGTCTTTTCCCGTTGCAAAGATATCTCGAAACCGTAGCAGAAATTCCCTGGCTTGCTGTAGTTCCGAAGTCGATAAGTTGCTCTTAGAATTTTCCAGAAGTTGCTGGATGTGATCAGTTTCGACTTTGGTCGTGTCTTGCTTTGCTGGAGATTTATTGATTTGACGGAGATACTGAACTTCTTCACATCTCCCAACAACACTGTTTTTCTTCAGTTGGACCTCTTCTTTCCCAAGGTTCACAATCCTGACCTTGGATTTCCCTGTCGTCATAACTAATGTCCTCGCAGTGATGATCTCCGGGTGCCGGCCAGTATCCTCTACCAAAACACATCTTGTTTGCCTGATTTTCTTGGGAAACTTTACTTCGACTAAGGTTTCTGTTCTCGGAGCCAGTGTAGTATTCTTTAAACAGTAGAGGTTGCATGAGTTAATTCCTCGCAGGAAGACTTCTTGATCTGGGAATTTCAATACTCCCCTGTCGATATCTAAAATACATCGGTTATTCCGCAAGAAGTCGAGACCCAGTATGCAATCGTCGGTAATATTCGCAATTAACGCAGGATGGATATACACTTGATCACCGATTTTGATCTCAATTTCTGTATCACCGAGGACGGAGACTGGCTGGCCGGTTGCTGTCTGAAGTCGGCAGGATGGAGACTCCCTTTGCCACAAGATGGTGCGTTTCAGCAACTCAGGTCTTATAACAGTCCGTGACGCCCCCGTGTCAATGGTAAAATTGCAAGCCCGATGATTCAGCGTCCCTTCGATGATCAAACTATTTCCGTTGTGAACTTGATTGATGGTGATGGTTGGGGCCTTCAGTTGACCAGCCAGCACCCGCCCCGCGGCCCTGGCGACATTTAGTTTAACGACTCCTCGTTAACTTGAGTTCCGGAGTCCACACTCCCCCTCTTCCTCTTGGGGCAATCGGTACGAATGTGTCCTTTTTCTCCGCACCCGTAACACGTCGGAATATAGCGGGACTTTGCCGAAGAAGCAGCTATCACTTCTCGTTGACGTGGTTGCACTGACGGCGAGACCACCACTTCCCGAACTCTGTGCGTGCGTGAATCTTGTCGTACGGCTTCCACTTCCAGAGCGTGAGCCATCGCACTCTTTAGAGTTTGGTGGTGTCCGAGTCGCACCGTAGCCCTGACTTCAGGATCCCGTAGACCGTCGATGAAAGCTTGCAACAGATTTACTTCCACCATCTCTGGTGTCATCGACATGTAAGCACGCCGGACCAGCCGTTCGACCTCGACTCCCCATTGCTGGAGGCTCTCGTTCGACCTCTGCGTTCTCTCGCGAAGTTGCGCGCGGAAAACGTGCTCGAGGTGCTTGTCTCCATAGCGAGTGTCTAATCCCTCCATAAGCCGCTCCAACGTCCTGCTGTTCGGAGGAAGATTCTCTAGGACCAGCAGGGCTCCCCTCGTAGAGCCAAAGTTAATGCCGCGAAAGACTGTTCATCATCCCAGCGGTTCGTCTTAACCAATGTTTCGAATTGGTATTTGAATGCCGTCCAGGAAGACGTGCCATCAAAACGCGGCACATCAAATTTTGCGGCTGATGCACAGTGGGTGTGCGATGGTGAGCCAACAGCAACGAGTTCGCGTGCTTCGAGCTTGACAATTTTTTTGTTGATGTCCAGCAGGCGATCTTCGTGGCCATCAATCCTTGTTTCGAGGCTATCAGCTCGGGCGGAAACCTCCTTGACCTCTGAGGTGAGATTCTTTACCTTCTCGCCCAACGTGACGAGGCCGTGGTCGATTTTATCGAGGATCAGGTTCTGCTTAGCCTCCTGATCGCGGCGAGCGGCTTCCTGTTCACGGCGAGCGGCTTCCTGTTCGCGGCGAGCGGCTTCCTGTTCGCGGCGAGCTTCTTCCTGATTCGCTGCGATTAGGTCCTGAAGCTTACGTTGGTTGGCCTCTTGTTCCCGGCGAGCGGCTTCTTGGTCGCGGCGGACAGCTTCCATACTAGCTTGCATGGCGGCCAACACCGCAGCGAGGTTCAATTCCGAGGATGGTCCTGTTGGCACTTCAGCAGCTGCTGTTGCTCCCATGCCAGGCTGATCTTCCTCCTCCATACGATGACGCGCAGCATCCATCTCCATTTGCCTCCTTGTTCGTGGTCGCTGTTCGTCGTCCCTCGGTGTTAATGGCATTTCACTTCTGACACCAGTTGTTACGTACGTGGGTAATCAAATGCCGATTTACTGACGAGAGAACTTTATTTACCACAAACAATAACAAATTAGTCCAGTCAACAATAATCCGAATCGCAATTAACACTAGAGTACCGTTACACTATCGCTTAGGTCGTTAGATAAAATCACTTCAAGTACTAGGGTAGTTCGCTCTTGATCGCAGTCGAAATCACAACTGACTCGCTTCCTGCCGGGGGCTCGTATTTATATGCGGAGCCAAGAAAAATCTAGATACCGACTTCCCACGAACGATCCAGAATTCCAGAACAATTGAATCGCTTCTCGAAGTCATAAATCATTTTTATTACTCGTGGTAATAAGAGTCACTTTCATGCGAATTTCGACTCTATTGTTAACGTCGGAGAGTATCATTTCCCTTATCCTAGATAAATGCCTATCCACTAGTTGTAGGTACTATGTGGATGTTTCGAGATTTTTCTAAGCCAGGCTACGCACGACCATTCTAGACCTTTCGAACAGCAATGCGTTTTAATTATTACGTGCTACTCTTTATTTTCTCGGAGATATGGCGGGTTCACGTTTAATGGCGTAACAATATTATAGTGTAGATAACCCTTTATAATTCCCTCACTGGCGTTCAGGGCCTCAAGTCTGCTATTACAATAGTGTCAGAATGGTCTATCATTGATTTCATAATTGTTGATTTTCACAAGTTTTAGTAATCTACTAATATAATGGCGTCATTATGACTTTGGTCAACCACTGACACTCCATTGAAAGAAATGGCATAGAATGGTAATCTCGTGCATAATGACAAATGAATATCTGACGTATGCGGTAATCTGCAAAATTTTGACAGTTCCTTTGATCAGTGACCTACCATTACGACGTCATTGCGCAATTAGGCCTCTAATAAGCTCGATGTTGTCATTCTACCACAATTCTATTACAAGACCATTGACCGATCAATGATCGATCATTATGAATTAGCAGATTACAAACTTTTAGCAACAACAATGACAATGACAATGGGATCGTGTTGGAATTACGAATTTATAAAAATAGCAGACTTAGGCCCCAGAATTATAACTTAGCAATCTTCGTTTCGTTCGAAATTGAACATACCGCCCGCGACTTAAAGACAATTATGTCGATTGCTTTTTTTTTCTTTTTTTTTTTCAGTAATTTTAACGTATGTCTGACAAATGAGTATTTTCTGCGGCCTACCCAAATGTCCTTTCTTTGATATTGTTCATCAAGTCGTTGAGCTCCTTAGTAGTCCTGAGTTGAGCTTTGGGAATACTGACAAATGCTTGCACTGACTGGACGGGTCCACTCAAATCGGTATGTTTCTTGCTTCAAAAGACCATCTCAGACTAATCTGCATGGTTCTCATGTGATTTGACTATTACATATTTACTGTATGGACTTTAAAAGAGACTTTGACCCCTGAGTTTGTTTCGGTGTTTCTTCTCAGGGTAGTCAGCTAGGAAACACCGGCCTCGTCTAGTTTAAAATGACGAAAAAAATACATTGACGTGTAAAAGTGTTTTTTAAAACCTATTTGCAAAATAAATACCATTTATCAATGCTTACCTCAACTCCATGACCATTATCCGTTGTATCCAAGCTGCAGAATTGAACGACTTTTTCCTCCAATGGAGTCAGTTGACGTGGAACTGGACTGTAACCATGCATTGTATCTTTTGTTTGGTTGTAATGGTTGATTTTATTCCATTTTTCCTTGATATGTAACTTCCAATCTTGCCAATACTGAAATTGAAGAAAGATTTTGTTGACACATTAAAGGACGATGCATCAAAACGTCCCCCCAGCTGTTACATCGACCAACAGATTTGAAATGTATCTCAATCGAAGATCTTAGCAAGGTGAGAATTTGTTACTATGGCGACATCTCTCAAAAGTATGGGGTTTAGGTTTTATAAGACGTAACGACCAAGTGTTTCAGACCTTAAATATATTCATAACATATTACTTTCATACATTTTTGGTTGCGGCTCAGTGAGTTCTATGTATACGATTCTACGAAAATATTTGATAAAGGGCATTACGTAATAAAACTGTCCCAAAACATGACGCCTGTTTCAAATCTGTAGCGACATCTATGGCGCCACATAAGTACTACGAAGAAAGTATGAAATCCTGCATCGCGCAATCACAGTTCTCCGCGCGATTTGAACATATACGACAGCCCGAAATCATCTATCGGGCAGCCACCAGACTAACACCTGTCTGGTCGGAGGATCCTCCCTTTTCAACGGAGGTATGTGGGACTTTACTCTCTGTTCCGCATACCTCCAAACTGGTGACCCCGACGTGATGAACGTCAACGCAGCCTTCGTGCAGCTACTACTTCGTGACATCATCATCACTTCCTCAAGCTTTCGAGCAGCGAGCCATACAGCCAGCACCCACGGCTATAGAGGGTATCCTGACCACCAGCATGCCTACCTGGTCATATCTGGTCATCACCTTCAGCCTCATCAGCAACCTTGGCTTGGCACACCGCACCTTCGGCCAGTCACATGAAGAGCTATGAAGAACCTCTCCTGGTCGACGCCAGCAGTCAAGCCCTACGTCGCACAAGCACCGCTCCGACTCACTGGAGCCAGCAGCACTACTCCGACTCACTGGAGCCTGCAGCATCATCCCGACTCACTGGGATAGCACCACCCCGACTCACTGGGATAGCACCACCCCGACTCACTGGGGCATAATCCCGACTCACTGAGACATCATCACCCCGACTCACTGGGGCATTATCCCGACTCACTGGGATAGCAAACACCCCGACTCACTGGGGCATCACCGCAGACAGTTCCGACTCACCGAGAACTATGCGCCATCGGTTCCGACCCACTGGAACCAACCTATCACTGGCCTGGCACGCATCATGAAGCATCAAAGAACCATCGATCTCCGATCTCCGGAGGGGAGTGATGTAGCGACATCTATGGCACCACATAAGTACTACGAAGAAAGTACGTAATCCTGCATCGCGCAATCACAGTTCTCCGAGCGATTTGAACATATACGACAGCCCGAAATCATCTATCGGGCAGTAGCCCACCAGACTAACACCTGTCTGGTCGGAGGATCCTCCCTTTTCAACGGAGGTATGTGGGACTTTACTCTCTGTTCCGCATACCTCCAAAAATCTGTTAGCGAGTACGAACATATTTGAAACAGTTGTCATTTTTGGGGATACTTTTACGCAATGCCCTTTGTCAAACATTTTTGTAGAATCGTACAAAGCTCGCCGAGCCGCAATAAAAAATGTGTGACAGCGTTATGAGTATATTTAAGGTCTAAAATACTTGGGTTAGGTTAGATTAAAATATAAAGTTTTATATATCTAAAAATCAAGGCCACTTTTCGTTGTAATTTTATAACTTAAGAACGGGCTCACCTATCCAAACCAAATGTTTAGACTTTGTTCGGACTATTTAGTAGATGGTTTATGTGAAGTTCGGTAGGGTAGAGTAGGGTATAGTAGGGTAGAGTAGTGTAGAGTAGTGTCGAGTAGGTTAAAGTAGGGTGGAGTAGGAAAGGGTAGCGTAGAATAGGGTAGAGTAAGGTATAGTAGGATGGAATAGGGAAGAGAGGGAGTGAACTTAAACCCCATACTTTTGAGATACGTCGCCATTATAAAAAAAACTCTAACTAGACGCTTCGAATGACACCTGTTTCAAATCTTTTGGTATCTGTTGAATAGGGGGGACGGGTCTCATACAAATTTGATCATCGTTCTTTCACAGGTAGTTTTGCAGTTGTAATAGAAGCAACAACAAATATGTAACCAAGATTATATGATACTAGCGGCCCGTCCCGGCTTCGCACGGGCAATAAATATAGCCTATGTTACTCAGGGTTAATGTAGCTTACCAATGATGTAAGAATTTTTGAAATCGGCACAGTAGTTTTTGAGTTTATTCGTTACATACAAAAATACAAATCTTTCCTCTTTATAATATTAGTTTAAGATATGTAACTCATAATTTGATTTATAAGAGTGTCCATGGAGTTTTTTGCATGTTCTTCTTTATGTAGATCTACGCTTTCGAAAGTGCAATTTCGTTCCACTTTTTTTTTTTCGACTGACCAACAATTGACTGGCCTGTTGGTCTAGTGGTTAGTGACCCTGACTGCTATGCCGGAGGTCGTGGGTTCGATTCCCACCCAGGACAAATGTTTGTGTGATGAGCATAATCATTTGTTCTGTGTCTGGGTGTAATTTATCTATAATATGTATGTATTTAGAAATATATAAGTATGTTTATCAGTTGTCTAGTACCCATAACACAAGCTCTGCTTAGCTTGGGATTAGACGGCGTTGTGTGGTAGTTGTGGAATATTATATATTATATTAAGTAGGTTTTAGTAACATTTGACTATTCAAAAGTGCCTCTAAATGGTCTTTTTGAAATAAATGCTTTTGATTTGATCGGTTGTCGAGTCAAAACTCCAAAGTCTTGAGCATCGACACAGAGTCGCTAGCCTGTCGGTTTTCTATCGTTTACATTTCGGGGAGTGTGCACTGGAATTGTAAAATTTAGTTCCGCCAAGTCCGTTCCATCATCGTGCCACTAGACGTACGTCGTTGCGCCACCGGTACATGGTGGACATCCCACCTATACGTACAAAGCGTTTTGGGAATACATTCATTATGCATACAGCTAAGGAGTGGAATTCCCTGCCGGAGTCTGTGTTTCCTAATAGCTACAGCCTAGGGGTCTTTAAGTCAAGAGTGAATAGGTTACTTCTAGGCAAGCGTGCTCCATCGTCGGCCACATCATCACTTACCATTAGGTATCAGTAATAAAAAATAAACATGTGCGTGCGAGTCGAAACACGCACGGAAGGTTTCGTACTGTCCATGGCAAAAAAAACGGCAAAAAAATCACGTTTTATGTATTATAACTTAAATATATATTTTACTAGCTGTGCCCGCGACTTCGTTCGCGTGGACTACAGGATTTTGAATTTATTTTTTCTAAAATAAAAGTAGCCTATGTTACTCCTTATTACATCAGCTACCTGCCAAAAAAAGTCCCGTCAAAATCGGTCCAGCCATTTCAGAGATTAGCCCGGACAAACAAACAGACATACAGACAGACAAAAATTGTAAAAAATGCTATTTTGGTGTATGTACCTTATATATTCATATGGATGTAGTAAAAATCAGTTATTTCAATATTACAAACTGACACTAATTTTATTTATATGTATAGATGTATAGATAGATGTATATATTTTGGTTTTTTAGTATGTAACTTTTCGAAAACCGTAATTAGAGATAATGAGAGAGTGAACGTTCGTTCGGGGTTTAATTATTCAATGCTATATCAAATCATCTTCTAAGTATTCCCTCATTGAATGCACACGCAATGCCACGAATAGAGAGAGATGGAGAAGTCTCGCAAAAGCCGCAACCAAACTACCAGACGATCTATGACCGCGACCACTCCGCCAGGAGTGCACGACTTACAAGAAGAATGCTATAGTAGCAACAGACATACAGTAGGCACAACGGATCTTGAGCTGTTGCGCGGAAGTCAAATATTCGGTCTCTTTAGTGGTGCGAAGTGAGACGCGGGGGCGGGGAGTGTCAGTGATTGGCTCGCCGAACCATCGCGTCATAGACGCAATGGGTAGCTCACTGTCCGGCCGTCCGGTAACTGTCCGGACCAAGCCCAAGTCGTCGACGGCGCGCAGTGTTCCCGCGCGCCTCATGGAGTTGTCAGCAACAGCAGGGACCCAGCCGGGTCGAAGCCTACTGGGGCCAGGGTTATCCGAAAGGGCGCTCGAGCCCCGGTATGAAGGCTAGAAGGAACGGGGTGGGTCTTTTAGTCAGTAAGAGTCTGACACTATCTCCCGCTCCGCCCAAGGGCGGGGGATGTCAATGCATGATTTTTTCGCACCATAAAAAAAAAAGTACAGTCAGCTCAAGTCAAACCTATTCGAGGTGGAGTGGCAGGCGGTCGCCGACTTCTGCGAAGCAGTAATGCTCGCAAAGGAGGAGGCCGGGATTCAGTCAGTGTCAGTGATTGGCTCGCCGCGCCATCGCGTCATAGACGTCACTCGTACCATCGCGTCATAGACGTTATTCGTTCCCTGCGCTTGCTGCATGTATCTAACAACGCAGACGATTGGCTCGTCAATGTATGGAATGCGCAAAGCGATCCCCACTCTGACGCCGAGCGCTCAAGATACGTTGTGCCTACTGTACATCATCTATGACAATTTCAACTGTCTAACTGTCTTACATAACACTGACAGACGGACAGACAGACAGACGGAATGACAGCGGAATCTTAGTAATAGGGTCCCGTTTACCCTTTGGGTACGTAACTTTAAAAATTATTAAAATTCTACGGAAGTAACACATGAATAGCTAGCCAGCTAATGTTGAAATGAACAGAGTTGTCTCATGCCTCGATAGATGGCGTTGGGATCGAATTAGATCGCGCTATGGTTATTTATTAAATGGAATAAATTTAATTTTTGAAGAGGATCGAGCCCTTTTTAGTTCAATCTTCAAAAGAATTTGATGTGACTATTTAAATATTAATATATTGCAGACGGAATCCTGATGAATATTCCGGTTCCGATTTTTTTTGACGTGACAACGTCTTATAAATTGGTTTGCCGGGTGACACTTCAAGAAACTGCGTTACGCTCCGCTCACGTTATGCGCTCACAATGAGAGCGAGTGAGAGGCACGAGCGAGAGAGACAGACATAAAAAGTCGTTGTCACGTAAAACTTTCGCCCGTATACCGACTTTACAGGCAACCAATTTTTTTTAGTTTAAGTTCTTAGGCGGTTATCACACTGTGCTACGCACCTAGCAGCGTAGCACGTGAAAACGCTCCTACGAACGAACTTGCGGGAGTTCATAGAGCTCTCGCACCCGCGAGGCAACGCTTTACGTGCGAGGCCGTGGGTGGTGGCCCACTTCACCCACGTCTGACTTACCTTAAGCCATCTGTCAGGTGACTTGATAGCGGGCCCCATCTGGTTCATCGTCATGCCTTCGTGGCGAAGATCGGCGGCGGAGATCTCTCGCGCCGAGCCTTGGTTGAGGCCATGGTCCGGAGTGAGGAGTGGCAGGCGCACGCCGATTTCTGCGAAGCAGTAATGCTCGCAAAGGAAGAGGCTGACCGCATCAGGCAACGGCGCTCTCGCCGCCGCCGGGATTCCGATCCCGATTTCCGGCCAGCGTAGGCGCGGGCCTGCGGACTGCGAGCAATGGGTAGCTCGCTGTCCGATAGTCCGGTAACCGTCCGCACCGAACCCAAGTCGTCGACGGCGCGTACTGTTCCCGCGCACCTCAAGGAGTTGTCAGCAACCGCAGAGTCGAAACCTACTGGGGTACAAGGGTCTAGTTTCCAGAGGAAAGCTCAGCCCCGGTATAAAAGGCAACGAAGGAACGGGGTGGGTTTTTTAGTCAGTAAGAGTCTGACACTTTCTCCCGCTCCGCCCAAGGGCGGGGGATGTCATTTGGATGATTTTTGGCCACCGAAAAAATAAAAAAAAACCTACCTTAAGCCATCTGTCCGGTGACTTTATAGCGGGCCCCATCTGGTTGAGTAGTTCAGTCAGCTGTTTCGAATAGTTATTTATTTTCTTCTCTATGTTTGGTCCTTTTATTTGGCCTTTACCAAAATCTTCATTCGCCTTCATGAATGTGAACATGATTCTCTGCTGAGCGATTGAGACTCGATTCTGTAACATTACATTTTTACCTTTTAACCCCTTACGTCATCGTGAGGAAACCGGCATGTCCTTGAACCAAAAATTCGAAGATGTGTGACATTCACCAACCCGCACTGGGCCCGCGTGGTGGATTACGGCCCATTCCCTCTCCTAGAGACGAGGCCGGAGTCCCAGCAGTGGGAACATTAAAAAGGATGATGATGATGATGAACCCCTTACGTCGGATCACTCACATTAACTCGCATAATAGATGAAAGAGGTTAGGTAGCGGTTCGCTGGGCAACGACGCGGCGGACGAACTGGCCAGGAGGGGATCTGGAGCGATGGTCTTCGGGCCCGAGCCGCTGCCGGTCCCCTTTGGTCAGCTGCGTGGTTGGCTACGCGAACACACACAGATACAAGCGGAATGCTGGTGGTCCTCGACACCGACACTCGAGATGCAGGCAGACCAAGGAGGCCCTACCACACCTCAATAAAGTCCTCACCAAAAAACTTTTAAGATTGAATAGAGGCAGCCTGCGCCTGGTGACGGGGACCATCACCGGACACTGCACACTGAATAATAAGCACCTCCACACAATAGGCATCACAGACAGTTCCCTGTGCAGAGCATGCTTGGAGGGGGAGGAGACAATTGCGCATGTGCTCCTAGACTGCACAGGTGTCACCGAAATACGCACACGAACCATAGGATCCCCGAATTCCCTTATAGATGCCCTGAAAAACCTGAGAGGCCTAATCTGCTTTTGGAGAGAGGTGGGCTGGTTGGAATAAGCCCACCCAAGGTTATGGCCGCTATGACCCACGTACAATGGGCCGCATAGGGCTAGTGCGGAAACCATACTCAGACATAGACATAGAAGTTAGAAAGGAAATCCTTTCAGATTTGTACTACAACGAGTGTCGCCGCTTGTCTCCCACCCTTTAACTCCACTACAGGCAATAAACCAATACGAACGCGCATTACGCAACTAACAGACCACACACACTTATGCCTTGATCACACGTACCGAGTCAACGGGCGAGACAATGCTCCCGGCCGAGTACTCGGTACGTGTAAACACAATGCCGAGTGCTCTACAATTCGCTTACATCACTGTCTCGGCCGAGCAACATTTAACTGTCTCGCCCTTTTACTCGGTACGTGTGATCAAGGCATTAGATCGCAAGTTTGCTATTGGTAGTTGAACTATGAGCATTGCCCTACTTTGTAGCATGCCTGCCCCGCCCACAAAGCCATTTTAAACTCTATCTATTCTGTGGTCGGTGGTATTGAAGCATAGAAATTTGAAAACCAGCTTGATGCATTCGTCGAGTCGAGGTTTCAAAGTCTTGAGCATCGACGCCGAGTTGCTAGCCTGTCGCTTTTCTACCGGTTACATTTCGGGGAGTGTGCGTGCGGAATTTCATAGCCTAATTCCGCCTAGCCTGTTCCATCATCAGACCATCAGGCGTATGGCAATGCGCCACCGGTACATGGTGGACATTCAACCTATACCTACGCACAAAACGTTTTGGGACATTCATTGTGCATACAGCTAAGGAGTGGAATTCCTTGCTGGATTTTCCTGATGGTTAACCCAAGAATCTTTAAGTCAAGAGTGAATAGGTTACTTTTAGGTAAGCGCGCTCCATCGTCGACCGCATCGCCACTGCAGGTGAGATAGCGGTCAAGTCAAACCTATAAAAAAAAAAACTGGGCAAGTGCGAGTCGGACTTGCGCACTGAGGGTTCCGTGCAAACTACGAGTACAATTCCCGAATGGAGTCTCGCAGATTTTTCCGAATTGCTAAAAAGTATTTTTTTTTGGTGACGTGAGATAGCAACAAATTTACTGTTTTCAGATTTATTCCTATACCTGTGCTATAACACCTTGCTCTGTGTCAAATTTCAGGATTCTGGGTCAATGGGAAGTACCCTATGAATTTCGATCTTTGAGATTACTTATCAAAATATGCGTTTTTTTGCGACATAAACGGCCGTATCTTTTATATTTGTTAACTTAGAAGTTTGATTATTTCACAGCTTGAATGGACCACAGACCTGAGTATACATATAGTTTCAACTCGATACCTCCACGCGTTATAGAGTCGAGCGATAAAGAGTCTTGACAGACAGACAAACGGACGGACAACAAAGTGATCCTTTAAGAATTCCGTTTTTTCCTTTTGAGGTATGGAACTCTAAAAAAATAGCATACTTACTATATTTGTTAACACCGCTTCATCAATATCTCTATTATTGTTATTTTTTAATTGAACAACTTCAATATCTAAACAGTTGAGGAGTCTCTCTTTTAGCTCAGAAAGTGATGTCTGTCCACACGGACGGGAGATAGTATTGTTGGGCACATAGGTTCTTACTGCTTGGTTGTAAGTTTTGGTTTTTTGGTATTTTGCATTTACAAGTGACTTCCAATCTTGCCAACCCTGAAATAAAAAGCATGATTCTTTATGATCTTTCAAGTAATATAATAATAATATTCCACAATTATCACATAACGCCGTCTAGTCTCAAGCTAAGCAGAGCTTGTGTTATTTATTTATTTATTTAAACTACATGTACAGTAGTGGTACATAGGCGGACTTAATGCAACAAGGCATTCTCTACCAGTTAACCTTTGGGTTAAAAAAGACAACACTGTGGTAGGTTTGCACAATAAACAAATAATAGAAACTTCAAACGGAAAAATATAAAATAGGTAAGTTATTTATAATAATAAAACACATATATATGCTAAAATAAATTTAAAATAATATGTTATAAGTACTAGACAACTGATAAACATGCTTAATTACACTCAGGCACAGAACAAATGATCATGCTCATCACATTAACATTTGTGCTGGGTGGGAATCGAACCCACGACCTCCGGCATAGCAGTCGGGGCCACTAACCACTAGACCAACATGCCACCACTCAATCATAGCACAACAATATCGCTCACCATACATTTATTTAGAACATTCACACTTTGCTATACTATGTATTATTAGCTAAATTAGATAAATGTATTGTGAGCAATATTGTGCTAAGTTGAACTTTAAGCTAGAGTCCGTCTAATAAGTCAACCGACTTGGCTAATAAAATGAAATCTGATGCAATCAACACTGGTTCAATAATCAAGGTTGATTAACAGATATTGATCATTGTTTACTACTAGAAGAACCTTAAAAGTATTGAATATAAGTATTTTTTAAATAATTAAATATAATACAAAATTCCCAAGTCATTTGACTTTTTAAACAGACTATTTAAGCTAATTAATATAGTGTAGTCTGAAATGAGCTTAACCTTTTAATCGTGGAAATTACAGACACAATAGAAAGACAATAGGTGCGCGAACGCCGGCGTTCGCTTGGGGTTTAATGAATTAAAGTGGCAAAATGGTTAGTGGTAATAAGTGCCAGCCAATGATTGACAGGCCTGTTGGTCTAGTGGTTAGTGACCCTGACTGCTATGCCGGAGGTTGTGGGTTCGATTCCCACCCAGGACAAATCTTTGTGTGATGACCATGATCATTTGTTTTGTGTCTGGGTGTAATTTATCTATAGTAGGTATGTATTAAGAAATATATAAGTCTGTTTATCAGTTGTCTAGTATTCATAACACAAGCTCAGCTTAGCTTGAGACTAGATGGCGTTGTGTGATAGTTGTGGAATATTATATTATTATTATAAATGATATTTAAGTAAAACTTTGAATAAAGCCACTTTATGTACCTAACTAAAAGTAACTTTCATCAAAGTTTTGTATTCGAGTTCTTGAAGTAAATCGATGATATTTATTTATTATAATCTTTATTGTACACCAAATAAACAAAAATACAGGACACATTTAAAAGAATAAGTGCGCAATGGGCGGTCTTATCGCACAGGGGCGATCGCTTACAGACAACCTTTGGATGTACTAAGAGAAAGGAGATAGATTTAGGGTTGTCAGTGTACAAACAAGATACATTAACACAAATACATACATACAATACAAAAAAATATACTAATAAATATCAAATATATAGTTGAACCAGGAGAGGAAAAATATATCAAAGAGAAAGGTAATGCTCCTTCACCATTTTTTCAAAAGTTGGTAGCGTTTGAGCACGCCTTACTTCTAAGGGTAACGCATTCCACAAACGTGCAGCTTGAATTGTGTGAAAGATTTGTCAACGAAGGACGATACATCTAAGTCAAAATAAAACATTTTAAAAATGTTCCTAACTTCACCTTATCAGCAATTGGAGTCGAGTTATTTGTGCTTGGACTCGTTAAAGAGGATGTATCTCCCGATTTCTTGGGCCCAGAATATCCTCTGTTAACATAGTTTCTTAGATACGACATATATAAAGCTTTAGGAGACATCTTTGCGTCAATTTCTTTAGACATTATTGTGAAAATGGGATTGTTGTATTTAAGATTCGATTTCTGCAATTCTTCATGATATTTTTTAAATAAATCGATTTGCATTTTAATAGCAATTATCGGTTTCCGTCCTCTTTTATTCATTATTATCCTTGCTTTTTGGAACTTTGTTAAAATTTTACTTTTTTTTAATAGCACTTCAAGTCGCAAATATGCAAAACCAAATAAATTTATTTTGTTGTTGTGCAAAAGCAAAACAAACAAGAAATTTCGTAAATTAAAACGTCAGTTTCTGACATATTCATACGTCACATTTGTTTTTTTTTCGTGTTTTAATATTTTTGGCTGGGATACTAAGGTGTTTAAGCCATGTCTTCGTAAGTTTTATAATTTGATTACCAATAGGATGTACACATTCTAATGTTTTTGTAATATTTGGTAGCAAATATAATTAAGTCAACCTTCTCGGCAAACTTTCCTGAGGTAGTCAACACTACCTACAATAAAATTTTCAGAGCCATTTTATCGAGATCGCGCTTGACGCTTGGCGCGAAAATTAATTTAAAAAATAAAAAAACCCGACAGCTTAAAAAAATACTATAAATAAAAACTGAAAAGAAAAATAACAAGTTCAGTCCACAGTTCAGCAACAGTCGGGACCCACATTAGATAATTAGATAGAATGATTTTAGTCTAGATTATTTTAATGGATCCCGACTGTTGCTGAACTGTGGACTGAACTTGTTTATTTTTCTTTTCAGTTTTTATTTATAGTAATTTTTTACGCAGTCGGGTTTTTTTATTTTTTTAAATTAATTTTTTATTCTACACTTTTTAGTTACTATTATAATATCACTATTTATTCACTATATTTTAGACGTAAAATCACTATAAAGTTCAAAAACCGACCTAGGCATTCGCCTCAGTACAAAATATATAACGTAGATTTCCTTTTGTTTTTTTTTAATATGGTCATGACATACTATTTTAAAATCCTCATGAAAAGCCCTTTAATTTGACACCCATATTGCAGAATTTTTTATTTTTATTTACTCTAACATATAGCATCTCACTGTCGATATGTTGTTTTTTTTTTAACGTCACCTATCTAAGAACACTTGGGTTATCAAGACAAATCTAACGATATGTTAATTATAAAAATCTGTTCAGCGGTTTGGAAGATATGAGGTAATAAAGAATATTACATACATACAAACATACAAGATACGTGCGAAATGATTCCACATATTGCCCAGTTGCGTAGACACTTGATGTAAAAAACTACACCAATGTTAATTTCAAAACAAATAAAAATATGCTTTACTTACCAATTCGCTTTTCCTAGAAAAAATCAGTTTTTTTACCCGACTGCAAGAAGGGTTATTTTTCACTTTTTTTATGATTTACGTAAAAACTCGCAATTACGTAATAATATTACAGTCCCACGTGCGAGGGGATAATGAAATTATAAGTATAGCACTAAGGACTGGTTAGAGACGGCGCAGGAGAAGAAAGTTTGGAATGACTTGGCCTCCCGCCTTTCTCTAGCAGTGGGACAGTAACGGCTAGTATATAAAAAAAAAGTAAAGCACGCCTATTCTTGGGCAAGCCATAATTATGGCGGTAAGGGCCGACAATGCGTTAAGCGGGCGACTGCACTGTCCCATACAAAAGTGCTAAGGCGATTAACACACGGCACCGCGCCCCGCCGCGGTTGGCGGTGAAGCGGATCTTATGTTACATTGGTCACTTAGAAATCCGTTGATACCTTACACACGTACACCGCCCGACCGCGCGGTCGAGCCACGGTCGAGCGGTGCTCTTGCAACCACCGCTCCTCCGCGCTGATTTCCGCGCGGTGGAGCGGCGCCTTACACACGGGGCACCGCATAACCGCGCGGATTTTTGTGGATGCAGGACGTGTTACCATTTATCTTTGCTAACAAATAATCAAATGAAGAAGTGGACATTCGTGTATGTATGGTTAAAAAAAATATCTTCGTGTTTTCTCAAACTTTTGTAGAATAACATGAACGTCCCATTTAGAGTTCTGCTACGTAAAAGTGGATGAACCCAATAACTTCTTATTTTTTTCTTTCTACGCCATAAAAGCCAGATGCTACCATTTCAGAGTCCATTTTCGCCAGTGTCTGTGATAAAACTGGTCAAAATCGCGTTAAATCCATCCGCGCGGTTGGACGCGTAAACCGCCTAACCGCGCGGAGCACCGCTAAGAAATCCGCTTCACCGCCACCGCCCTCCGCGGCGGTGCGCGGTGTCGTGTGTTAATCGCCTAAGTCGCGGCAAACCGCGCCTCACACTCGTTAATAAACTGGTTTCCGCGACGGGGACCGCCGCACACGACACGCGCGACCCCACGCAACGTGCTCCCGCTTAAGTACGTTGCGTTGGCCCTAAGTTCTCTCTTTGAGGAACGGCTGGAAAGAGATAACGGCGATGTCGCCCATGACGCAGGTCCTCATCGGACATGTTAAGGCCTAAGCGCCCGAAATGTGCCATAAAACAGTGACTTTCTGAAACCTACTTCCTCGGTAACGAGCCAGGTTAATAGGTTTGGAAAAAATACATGTTTAGGTATTATAGATTTAAGAACAACATTATCAACATATGATTTCTTAGTGAGTTTAATACATTTGTCTAAAAAAAAAACTTCGCTATTTTTCCCTACTCCTTGGAAATGGCTTGGTTCTTTAGAAACATTTTTACAGATAAAAATTGGTGGTTAAATATTCAAAGTGAACATAGCATAATGTAAAGCAATCAATATTTCGCAAAGAAAATTGATCTAAAGGTCAGCCGCGTACTATGCAGGCGCAGATAGCCGCAAATGTCGCAATTAAATGCACAGACACGCCTAGCGGGTACGAGAGTTGCGTCCATTTAATTTCGGCCAGATGGTTCAAGGGACTATAAGCCTAAGCCTTTTGAATGTCTTAAGTTACACAGTTCGACATAAGCAATTGTCTTTCTATTGTGTCTCTAATTACGGCATTCGATGAGTTAAGTTGGGGAGGATCCTGCACCGGATTCGTGCGGAAGAAACGCCCGGGTGTCATCATTGTGTGAACCGCCCAGAAGACAGTGGAGTATATAGGGTGACTGGTAAATTAGTGTACGATACTTAAACACGTGATTGTGCTCGTGATAACCAACAACTTTTACTATGGGAACAAACCTGAAATCGCGAAAAAAAAAATCAGCTAGCTAGTAGAACAGCTGATTTTTTTTTTATCACATGTTTAAGTATCGTACACTAATTACCAGTCACCCTATATACTCCACCGTTTCTTCTGCGCGGTCCATATTTTATTGACCCTCAATCACCCGTGCGTCCGAAAAACGCAGCGCTGGAAGGCCTCCTACAAGGTGGAACCATAACCTGGTGAAGGTTTCGGGAATCCGATGAATGCGTGTCGCACAGGATCGTTCATTGTGGCGACACTTGGGGGAGGGAGGCCTATGTCCAACAGTGGACGTCTAACGGCTGAAATGATGATGATGATGATGTGCGTCCGACCAGGTGAGGTGAGAATAGGATCGATCGCCATGTTGTGACGTCACGTCGAACTGTCAAATCGAAGAAATTTTGGCAAAATTGAAGAACTCGCAGATGAGTAAAATTGAAGAACTTGATTCTGAATAAACTTTTTTCGTTCACAGTTTGTAAGTAAATTAAATTTTTCGTAAATAAATTAAATTTTAAGAATTTCTTTCCTCGTTTTGACATTAAATCGTGATGCCACAACATGGCAATCGATCCTATTCCCATTTGCATCGCATTTTAATCTGTCTAAAAAGTCAAACGACTTGGGTAATTATTAGGGGGAAAATGAAATCTAAAGTAGTCAACGCTGGTTCAACAATCAAGGTTGAATAAGAGATCTTGTTCGTTGTTTAGTAATAGAAGACCATTTAAAAGGTATCGAATATAAGTATTTTTAAATGATTAAATATTATACGAAATTCCCAAATCTTTTGACTTTTTAGACAGAGTAGTTAGAAGCGTTTTCGTCGTCGGACAAACGGTTGCATTTCATTTACCAAAAATTCAACAACCCAATGATAATTACTACTCAAGATTGAACCAAAAGTGGTTCAATCTACTCCAAAAATTTCACTGTTCAAGTGCAGCTATTCTGACTAATAGGCGATATAATAATTAATAGTCAAAGAGAAAGAGACGTAGGCTGTATATAAGTGCCCTGATGTAACGAAACCATAGCGCGATCTAATTCGATCCCAACGCCATCTATCGAACCTAGAGACAACTTTTTTCGTGTCACAGTCAGCACCGAGCAACCGTAGAAGTAGTCTAAGATCCGAGTTTAATAATATAACGCGGGTGGGTTGCCTAAGAAATTCCTGGCCAGACTATTATAAATTAAAAATTGAAAATTTACTTTTTTGAAAAATGCACAACCGTTATTCATACCAGATTTTTTTGCAGACAACACTATAACATCGTATTCGTAATGAAACAGCGTTTATTTTGATATAGAATTTGTAAACCTGTTTATACCTGGCAACTCATAGTTATGCCAGGAAACAAATAGGCAACCCAACATTTTTATGTTAAGGCTTCACTCTTCCGGTTAATATTAAAGAATCTTGTCCACCCGCCGTACCATATTGCGCCACAAGTATATTAATACCAAAAATAATGTCTTATTTATGTGTACAATGTACTGAATTTTGAACACTTTTTTTAACCTGGTTAAAAATTATCATAAAAATGATATTAAATGATTAACAATTCCTACTTCCGAAAAAAATAACATCATTTCAAAAATCTTTACGTTCCGATTACAGTTGTCAGTTATTTTCGTAATCAGACCAAAGAGCACAGAGCATCTAAACAAGAGACAGAACTTAGAACATTCAGTTCGAGAGAAATTGTTAACATTCTTTAGCCAACCACTTAAAAAAAACAAGGCTGTCAACATGAAAACTCGAAGTAAAGAACTGTCATAGATAGGGATGCGCAACGTACAATAAACTTATCGATGTTCAGAGTTTACACTAGTGCATTTTTTATCGATATCGATAAAATGCACTAGTGTTGCTATAGGGGGTTCCAAAACTGACGTATTTATTTTGAAAACTGGGTAAAATAAAACACTAATTTACATGATTTTATTTCATGTTTACTATATATTTAATAGTTTAAACATACAAAGTTACAGAAGCTGTTTCTTTTAATACCGCTTTTCTACAAATCAACCTTTATACCTATGGTTTTATGGTTTCAGCATGCCAAGCTTCTTTGATACCGCAAACTTCACATCACATGTAATGTTTATTTATATTAGTTCTTTTTTTTTTCTTTTATTCTTTAATATTGTTATAATAATTACCACTTATAGTTTGTTTGTTTGGTTATGTATAAATCATAGTCAGAATACAAAGACAATATTTTGCATGGACTTAAAATATTAATACTATTGCAAATGTACCTATTTAGATAATTAAAAGTAAGATAATAGTGTAGGGTATGCATGTATGTACTTTATAGTGTTTGCGCGATACAAGTCTGTTACTGTTGGGTATTCTAATATTTAATGTACCTACCATGTGTATTATATTTATATCTGACTAATGATTTTATAAGATACAATTTAATTTTATAGCGTATGTGTATAAACAGAAATATCAAGCAGTTAATAATGAAACATCCTTTAAAATATGGTTTTTTAATAACTTTTTGAACGTAAATAGAGATTTTGCTTCTTTTATATCTTTAGGTAGTTCGTTGTAGTGTTGGACTCCCTCATATAAAATACTTTTTTTTCCGTAATTTGTTCTATGGGATCTTAAACATAGGTGGTTAGCCTGTCTTGTCATACATTTATGGTAATCTATCTTTTTTGTGAAAGTAATTTGCGAGTGTATATCTTTAGTAAGAATTTTCCTAATTAAAATGCATGTGTTATACATATATTTGGATCAGATTAAATAATTTTGTTTCTTTATAAATTTTTGTTGTGGGTGTTAGGTAATCGTACTGAAATAATGTTTTAATAATTTAATTTTGAGCAACTTGCAGTTTTTGCAAGTTTGATTTAGTTGCAAACTTCCACTAAATAATCTATTTGGGACTTGACCAACGAGTTATATATCGGACGTGTTTTGGGAGACATCGCACAATACCTTTTAGTGCACCGGTCAGTGAGTTAATTTTATTGCGAATTTTTTCAATGTGGGTCTTCCAGGTAAGCTGGCTGTCAAGAATGAGACCTAAATATTTTTCACTGTTAACTTTAGATATTTTTTCACCGTTAATTGTAAGAGGACTATAATTTCCAATTTTTTTATTTTTAGCCGAGAAAATAATGTATTTCGTTTTTGCGGCATTGATTGTAAGTAGATTTGATTGTAACCTTATATTTAGAGGATGTAAATCATGCTGTGCTTGGTTTATTACTGTTTGTAGTGAGTGACCAGAATAGAACAGGCTAGTATCGTCGGCATATAAAGTGATGTCTCTTCCTGATTTACGTCAACGGACTGTGTCGGTTGTCCCTTCCTTGCTGCAAAATAGTTACTTACGCAGACGATACCGCTCTCATAGTTCATGGCCGTGATTGGAGAGGGGCTCACCTAAATGCTGAATTAGCCCTTAGTTGTGTAATGAAATGGTTAACTGCCAATCTTCTAACCTTAAACATCAATAAAACAAAGTTCATTTGCTTTTCCATAAATAAGTCAGGTCAACCTTCAATACCCGTTGCCCTTCACGCCCATACTTGTCTTAATCCAGAATTTTTTTTTTTTTTTTTTTTTATCTGTTATAAACTAGTACTTGACTGCGATCCCGCCTGATGGTAAGCAGTGATGCAATCGTTGATGGTGAGGCGCACTAGTTTATTAAGAGCCTATTCACTCTAGCCTTGAAGACACCCAAATTATAATCAGACGGAAAGACCGCAGCAGGCAAACTGTTCCAGTCCTTCGAAGTTCGCGGTATAAATGACGAGGCGAAACGCTTAGTCCGGACCGTAGATGTTTCAACAACGTAAGGGTGGATACTCGCCGTGCGTCGGTTTGTCCGATGGTAGAAATGAGATGGCGGAATCAAGTCATGCAATTTAATTTAATTAGCCACAAAGTGCGACTGTTCTCAGCTAGTGGAGACCAAATCGGTTAAATATCTTGGCGTAATAATCGATTGTCATCTTAAATGGCATCAACACATTGACTCTGTCGTGGCCCGCCTGAGGAAATTTTTATACATATTTAAGAAACTTAGAAGCTCGGCGGACTTTAAAACTCTAATAAATATATATTTTGCACTTGCTCAGTCACTCTTGGGATACTGCCTGACGGTCTGGGGCGGGGCGCACAAAACAGCGATGTTACGGGTTGAAAGAGCTCAGAGGGCGCTTTTGAAAGTCCTTTCGAAAAAACCAATTCGTTTTCCTACGGCATCTCTGTACTCTCTGTGTCCAGTCCTCACTGTCAGACAGTTGTTTATTTCTCGAACGGTGCTCCGTAAACATAACCAGCTACCTTACGATCCAGACAAATGTGCCAGCAGACGCCGGTCTGATCGGGTCTGTGAAATAAAACCGCGTTCTACTGCAGCTACACGTCGCCATTTTGCCCACTTGAGCTCAAAGTTGTATAACAGAATTAACAAAAGTTTAAATATCTATTCAATGACCAGGATTGAATGCAAGAAGAAACTCGCAATATGGTTGAAATCACTTTCCTATGATGCTACAGAGGAACTTGTGGAAATTTAAAACAAAACAAAATAACATGCAAAACACACACACACACATTCATTCACTCTCACACTACATGAGGTACTCACACACTCGGCACTCTTTACTGATTAATTTATTTATTTTAATTTTAATTTTGATTTGTATTTTATTCCTTCTCTTAACATTGTTAAGTTCTTAAATTTTTGTTTCTTTAGTCTGGAACAATTATCCCTCTCACTGGAGTCGGGCGTTGATGGCTGCGCCACAGTTTTAACTTTTGCAGCCATCATCGTTTTATCTTTTGCTTTTTGTATTTTGTTCTTAGCTCCAAATAAACGATTATTATGTCTCCCTTGAGTCCAATCTGATAAATGTTGTTAACATAAATAAGGAACAGTAGGGGTCCCAAAATTGATCCTTAAGGAATGCTACAAGTAACCGCCTGATGGCTACTTTGCTGGCTTTTAATTTTGACAACCTGAGATCTGTTTGTGAGGTATGATTCAAAAATTTCATATGCTTTGCCAGTTATACCTATGTCCTTAAGTTTCGATAGCAGTATTTTGTGGCTAACCGTGTCGAATGCCTTTTTTAAATCAATAAATATTCCTAAGGTAATTTTTTTCTGATCAATGTTAAATCTAATATTGGTTACTAAATCAACTATAGCGGAAACAGTGTTTGACTTCGGGCGGAACCCGTACTGCTTTTTGTATAGATAATCAATATTAGTTAGGTATTCATACAGCTGTTTATGTCGAATCTTTTCAAATACTTTCGATAACACTGGTAGTACCGATATAGGTCTATAGTTATTTGGGTCAAGTTTATTACCTGATTTAAAGATTGGGCTAACCTTCGCAATTTTAAGGCGGTTAGGGAAGTAACCTTCATTTAGACATTTATTGATACAGTTTGCTAAGCTTTCTGCTATATTTTCTTTGACACATATAACAGACTTTGTATTAATACCATCTAATCTGGAGCTAGTATTAGAATCTAAATTTTTCATTATTTTCAATACCTCATCTGCAGTAGTTGGTTTTAATTTTGATAATTCAGTATTGTTTATTTTAGGTATATTGTATGTGGTCTGTGTTAAATTGTTATGATATTTTTGTGGTATTTTATTTGCTAGTTCGGTACCAATTGTAGCAAAAAAATTGTTAAAATATTCGCATATTTCTTTAGTATCTGAAATTTGACCACGAGAGGTATTAATTTTTAAATTTTCAAGGTCTGCCGTTTCGGTTTTATTACTTGATAGCCTATTAATTAATTAATTTCCACAATTTTAAAGGATGTTTCTTACAATTTGAAAAGGCTTTACAATAGTATTGATTTTTAGCTAATTGTATGTTTACAAAGGTGTGATTTCTATGTTTCAAGAATTCTTCTTTTAAGTATTCGTCTCCGGGTGTTTGTTTTAAGCTATGCCAGAGTTGGTTCCTTTTGTTTATTAATATTATTAGGTCCTTATTTATCCACTCTTTGCAAGGGGGATTTAGCATTTTATTTTTCTTTAATTTGTTGTTTGCAATTGTTTCTAAAAGCTGAGATTCTAGTTTTTCATATTCATCAAACAGGTTTGTGTGAAAAATTTCTTCTATATTTTGTAGGCTAGTGTAGTTTATTGATTCGTATTCAACACTTTTTATACGTTCGGTTTGGGATCTGTTTATCTCAAGGTAGATTTGTTTGTGATCCGCTATGGAAGACTCTATAATAGACATCTGTAAGGTGTTATGCTGTAAGTTTGTACACACATGATCTATTATTGTTTTTGAGGATGTGGTCTCACGAGTGCAATGTTCTGCGGTGATTTTATTCAGTATTATTATATTATTCCCTCGCATGGTTACCTTGTATTCCTTTATGGATTATTCGTTGCTTAGTAAGTTTAGGTTTAGATCACCGAAGATAATGACACGTTTTCTTCTTGCAAGATGTTGGTTATAATTTTCGAGAAACTTGTTAGTGTTTGCTGATGGTTCTTTATATATGGCCCCAATATCTAGGGAAAAAGTTTTCAAATATACCCATAAGAAATGGTTTCAGTCTTCACACTGTTCGTCCACAAATTCAAGTTTTAGACTGTTATGAATGAACAAAGACACTCCACCACCTCTAGAATTTTTCCTGTAATTGTAGTAATGAGTATAGTTTGGCAGTTTTAACCTTTGTCCTTCCTCATCATTTTTTATCCAGGTCTCCGTAAGGATTACTACATGAATCTTAGTTTCGAATGATTCTATTACACATCGTATTTCATCTAATTTGCCTGGTTTTACCATACTACGGATATTAGCATAAAAGAATTTCAGAGCTTTTTTTGTAATTATTATATCGGCATAGTTATTTTAAATGGTATGAGTTATAAATTTGTTACCTTTCATTTTGCTTATTATATGTTCTCTTGTATCTCGTTTTTTGACTGTTGGTGTATTATTTTAGGGATTCCTGTAATATATTTTATGATTAGATCACTTTCCCCTTTTTCTTTGCGTTGACGTAACTCTTCTCGTAGATTTGCCATATCCTGTTTTAATATTATTATCCAGGCAGATCGATTTCTTTTTAAGTATTATTTTAGCTGTATCTGATGTAGAAAAACAAACTTTTAGAGGGTGTGTTTTCTTTCCGTCATATTTTCCTAAGCGTATTATTTTTTCCGGCTCTGGAAGGGATGGATATGTCTGATAATATTTTTTTCACTTTACTTCTATCATTTTCCCTCTTTTTCTCCATGTTTTCCAAATAAGGCTTTTTTTTTTTTTTTTTTTTTTCGATGGGAAAAATCATCTTATGACAACCCCCGCTCTTGGGCGGAGCGGGAGATAGTGTCAGACTCTTACTGACTAAAAAACCCATCCCGTTCCTTCAAGCCTTCATACCGGGGCTCGAGCGCCCTTTCGGATAACCCTGGCCCCGGTAGGCTTCGACCCGGCTGGGCCCCTGCTGTTGCTGACAACTCCTTGAGGTGCGCGGGAACAGCGCGCGCCGTCGACGACTTGGGCTTGGTCCGGACGGTTACCGGACGGCCGGACAGCGAGCTACCCATTGCTCACTGTCCGCAAGCCCGCGCCTACGGTGGCCGGAAATCGGGATCGGAATCCCGGCGGCGGTGAGAGCGCCGTTGCCTGATGCGGTCGGCCTTCTCCTTAGCGAGCATTACTGCTTCGCAGAAGTCGGCGACCGCCTGCCACTCCTCCTCGCTCCGAACCATGGCCTCGACCAAGGCCCGGCGCGAGAGGTCTCCGCCGCCGATCGCCCCCACGAGGGCACGGCGATGCTCCGCCCAAGCAGGGCACACCGCGATTGTGTGCTCCACCGTGTCCTCCGGGCGTTCCGCACAGTGGCGACACCCGGGCGTCACTTCCGCTTTAATTCGGAATTCCAAATAAGGCTCAGAAACACCAGTAATTACTATATTCTTACTGCGCTCCATGCGCTCTTGAAGTTCAACTATTATGTTACCGTATATAGTTGGTGATGTGGGACGTTCCAATGATGACGAAGCACTTTTGAGCCCCTGTACCTTATTCTCAATACCTTCAATTTTTTCCTGGTTCTTATTGACGGCATTTGAAAGATTGTGCAATTCCAACTTAAAGTTGCTATGTTCTATAATCAATTGATCTGTTTTAGTCTTCATTTCAGTAAGTTGTTCGTTAATACATGAAATATCTTTTTTCATAATATTAATGTTCTCTACTTGAGAATCACCACACTCCTTCAGTTACCTCATGATTTCTTTTAAATTTATTAAATTGAGATGAAAAGTCATCCTCCGGCGTTTTTCTTTTTCGTTGAGATGTAAAATCTTTATAATCAGAAGTTCCGAGAGTTGCTAGGTCGGGCCGGGAACTACTATTTCCACCAGTACCACTCACTTTATCACTGGATTTACCAGTGGACGAACGTTGGACGCTCATGTTATTTTGACTCTAAACTGTATTTATCGCTTATCGCTTCGCTTGTTTAGTGTGCAGTGATCCTTATAATGTGAAAGCGGTATGAAAGGATTCTGTCTGCTTCGTTCTAATGACCCACTGTGGTTTTGTGTAGCATTCACCATTAAGTAAAATAAACTTTGTTTGTTACACTATAAAGTTTAAAATTGCAAGACACTACTATATAATTTTTAATATTTAGTCACAAGTAAAGTTTGAATACGTCCGTTTACTACGCAAGCCGACCACGCCTTTTTTTTTTACAAAAAATAGAAGAGTCAAATATCTCGCAAGAGTCACTTACACTAACAGAGTCAATATCTCGATAAAACCGATGAAACGAACGAACAGGTGCTCAACTCAACGTTATACGTACAATCACAGAACTTATTCTGATGATTTATATTCCGAAATCTTAAAGAAAAAGGAAAAAACAAACAGAATAGTCACAACACAAACTTAATTATACAAAGGTAGCCATGTTTGTTTTTAAGTACCACAGACTGGCACAGACAATACTACAGTAGTCTTTGACCACAGACTAAAACATCTAGTAAGTTCATTGTGTAATGTTGGTCAAATTGATGTTTTTCTCAATGTTGACTAAAAAATGCAACTAATTCCATAGAAAAAGTAATTTGTTCGGAGTTTCACAAGACTGCCAAAGAGTATGTAAATCGAACGCTTTTATTCTGGTGATGATAATAACATGGTTAGCTTAATTGATTTTATCTGCTATGTAGGTGAATAAGATTTTATAATAGAAAATAATAAAACTACTAAAAATAAATTCTGTTAAATTATTTTATTTTAGCTCACCATTTCATATAGTAAACATTGCGTTTAATAGAAACACAAAACTGCCGCTAGCTGGAACCGAGGGCAATGGGGAAGATTTTTGCCATTTTGTCCCGCTAGGTGTCGCGATTCTTATGATCCGTTATCGGCTTATCTATGCAGCGTTATTTATAACTTTTTGGCATATAAATAATAAAAATGATGAACTGTGCAGTGCCGGGATGCAAAGAAAATGGTAATTATTTATTCCCAAAAGATAAAAATAGGAAAAGATTGAGGGCTAAAGCAATAAAACGACCAGAATTCGTAAAATCCCAATCTACATATTTACGATTATGTGGGCATCATTTTACAGAAAATGATTATAAAACTTTATAATATAAAACCTTAGAATAACACAGCTTACTTTTTTCCTGCTTATGAAAAATGATCATAGAAAGGCACAAAAATTTTATTAAATGAGCTAATAAACTCACTCTCTACAATATTCTTTTTTTTTATATATATATTTTTCATTTACACATAATGTACAATTTTACTATATCAATTAATGTAATAAATAATAACTAGGTATATATATACAAACTTAAAATAATAATATGTACAAACGAGTAAAAAAGGCTGAAAAACGGGGAAAACTCAGGAGGGCATCAAAAAATTCGTCCACATCGATGTCAATGGGAATATTCCACAATATTCTTGTATTTGATGTTTATTTAATGGTGGCAATGGGATACCTCATTGCTGTTTATATCTTTACAATAATCGTCTTTTGGTATGTCCATAACTTCGGTTTGTACTGGTTCTGAGGGATATGAAGTACCTATCGGTGAGTGATTTCTATCATACGCCTCTAACCTACAAAAACAGAATAGCTTAGGATTTTGATTTACACAAACAATAATAAACAAGTGGATAAAAGTTCATAGGGTCAGGAGTTTATTGTTAATCAGTAAAAACATTCACCAAGAAAATATAAAATACTGCAGTTTTTTTTTATTTTTATTTACCAACCTCTCTACAAGGTCTGCCTTTCTTTCACTACAGGTCGCACCCCTCTTCTTTAGTTCCTCTTTTAGCTGATTTAATTTCCAGGTACAATACATCGTCAATACAAAAATATTGAATATTTCATACAATTTCATAAGAACCGCTCCGAACCACAGAATGTAAATAGATCATACGCGTGGCGCCCTCTGAACACAAAATCTTCCCCATTTCTGAAGAAGAAGTCCTAGAACGCAAAGGGCAATTGGCATCCTTCCCACTTTCCGCTTGTTGCATTAGGGTTCATGGTAACAGGCTTCCCGCACTATTTACATATATTGTAGCTATATGGTTAGGACTAGGTTGATAGGTGCAGCTATGATTGTTGATAAGCTACAATCAACCCCCTTACTGTACATTTAGGTAGCTGAATGTACAACCCACAACCTATGTATGTGATGTGCTGCGTTTATTGATGAGAGAAAACGAATTAAAACTCGTAGTAAGTTTGATAGAACTCGTAGTAAGTATCATGATACTATCATGATCATTTGATACTAATAAGTAAATAAAGTACTAAACCATTACGACTTTTAACAGTCTGAAGGTCGTGTCCTTCAGTGTAGGCCTAGGTATAGCGTAAAGATAATTACCCATGAGCGATAAAAGCCTGAGCGTAAGCAACGCCACAATATAAGAGCGAAGGAATCCGGATTCTACTATAACGCGCACGTGTAATATATCAATAACAATCCTCCCCTACGCAACAATTCGGCCTAATACACATATCAATAATCACGACGGTTAAAAATTGCTATAAAATATCATCAGGCGTTTACTTACTTTTTTGAATATTTCAAAAACGGACGGTTCGGGATAGGTTAGGAATAGTGTTAGGTAGTGAAAAGTTAAATAATAACTACTCTTGAGAGTAATTTGGCTTGACGCAAGTTGGTACGGCGCCACATACAAATTCGGGCATTGTCTTTTATTCATTAAACACACCGGAGCATTTAGAAAAAAAATTGTTTGGTCAGGAATTTTTCAGGCAACCCGCGTTATATTATTTAATATACTAAATTTATCATAAAATACGTTTCATCCACTAAACAAACCGGTGAAGGTCGTTCTTAACCGTATCCTCTACTAAAGGAACATATGAGGCTCCCCGCTCCGCCTAAGGCTGCACGCTCACGTCCGGTAATCGGTGACAGATTTGTAGAAAAACAGTAAACAGAACAATGTTATTGTTATACAAAATCGGTCCGATTAGCTGTCCTACAAAAAGCGTGGGCGAGCAGCGTTGCGCTGCCCGCCCACGTTAGACTTTTTGTTCTGTTTTCTGACCGACTTTTAGTAGGACATGTGCGTTGCATTGCTATCAGTGTGTTCTATTTTTCTCCTACAAAAAATCGGTCACCGTAGCCTAAGAGCGGGACCACCTAAAAAAACTGGGCAAGTGCGAGTCAGACTCGCGCACTGAGGGTTCCGTACAAACATATGAAAAAATTTCAATTTCCGAATTGAGTTACGAAGAGTTTTCCGAATCACAATTTTTTTGTGACGTAATCACTTACTTACATTTTTCAGATTTTTACCTATATTTGTGCTATAGGACCTTGCTTCATGCCAAATTTAAGGATTCTAGGTCAACGGGAAGTAGTACCCTATGAATTTTGATCCCCTTCAATGTCGAAATAGACGTTTTTTTGCGTCATAAACGGCCATATCTTTTTTCCCGTTAACTTACCAAGTTTGATTTTTTCCAGCTTCAAGGGATTGCAGACCTGAGTATATGGTTTTAATTCAATTTCAACTCGATACCTCCACACGTTCCCGAGATAAATGGTATTGACAGACAGACAGATAAACGGACGGACGGACGGACAACAAAGTGATCCTATAAGGGTTCCGTTTTTTCCTTTTGAGCTACGGAACCCTAAAAAGGAAGCCCACTACTACCTACTTATTATTTGAATTCGATATCGCGTCCGTAATAACCGACACAGTATCTTCTTAGGGTTCCGTAGTGAACTAGGAACCCTTATAGTTTCACAAAGTCTGTCTGTCTGTCCGCCCGTCCGCGGATAATCTCTGTGACCGTTAGCACTAGAAAGCTAAAATTTGGTACCAATATGTATATCAATCACGCCGACAAAGTGGTAAAATAAAAAGTGGAAAACAATGTTTTATTAGGGTAAAAAAAAAATCACTCTCCACTTTACGTGTAGCGGACAAGTAAAGTGGAGAGTGATTTTTTTTTTCATTTCTTCCCTAACGTGTGATATAGGTATTGTTGGGTAGGTATTTAAAAATGGCTCTATGGATTTACGAAAATATTTTTTTGATAATATTAATATTCTCGGAAATAATCGCTGCAATAGTATAAAAAGGGTGTCCCCCACCTCTAACTTTTGAACCATAAGTTTAGAAAATATGAAAAAAAATCTCAAAAGTAGAACTTTATAAAGACTTTCTAGGAAAATTATTTTAAACTTATGGGTTACACAGGTCCTTAATATTTGCAAGGCTTCTATTATTATACTTTTTAAATTGAGTAAATTATCAAGTGTCAAAGTTCATGCAAAATAGATTTTCAGAGGTCTTTACTGGATTAGTTTTACACAAAATAAATTGATTTCAATAGAAGCCTAGATATTTTATCTTATTTTTCTTAGATATTTTGGAATATTATTATATTTTTCTTTAAAACTCTTTCATCGTTTCTGTGGTTGTAAGTTTAAAAAATTCCGACCTGCTAGTTTCTCTTTTTTTTTTTGTTAGCCCATATTTTCCCATTGCTGGGCAAAGGCCTCTCTCCACTCCTTCCAACGATCACGGTTCCTCGCTTTCTCATTCCAATTCTTAAGGAAGCTATCCAGGTCGTCCCGTCATCTCCTTCGTGGTCTGCCTCGGCCCCGCGTTGCTGTGTCCGAATTTTCTCATAACGAGTGTTCATTTTTTATTTCCAGTTTCATCCAGTCTTGCCACATTAAAATCGAGCAACAGTACTAAGAAACAAGCCATCTTGCCTGAAAAGTCGGAAAAAGACCTCGAGCTGGCTAAAAAGACTATTGACCATGCGAAAAGACGAGAAGATAGAAGGAGGTTACTTGGTGGAGCACCCAAGGCTAAAAGGACTAATATCCCATGTGACATTTGTAAGCAAAGGTATGGTCTTTTCCAGTCTAACGGCCGGTTTATGAGCGGTAGCTAAGCGCGGTGCGGTAAGCGGTAAAATCAAAAGTATGGAAATGTTTGAAGCACGCCACGAGATAGCACTCTGTCTGCGCCGCTTACCCCTAAGGGCTGTAACTGCGTAAAGCGGACGCCAGCAACGGGCACCCGTTGCGTGAGAATTTAAAGCGCGTGTTTTCACGCGGACGGTCCTCGTCGCGAAAACCGGATAATTACCTACGCAGTGTCGTTTGTTTAACTTTAACTGTGTGCATGTAGTTGTGTCGATGGAGAACTTAATATGTTATTACCAGAGGTCGGAATTAGGTAGAGTTATTCGTAACGTGTACTTGCATCGAAATGTTGATATGAATATGGGTCTTCCCGGGATTTCTAATGAAAAATCCCGTGTGCCCAACAATATTACAAATAAATAATAATAAAAACCTCAGACATAGATAAAGGCCTATAAAGTAAAAATAATAAACATACGATTTTTATTAGTACTTACCTATTTTTTAATGAAAAACATCTCTCTACATCAACTGAGGTAAGGTTAACAAATTTATACCTACACTTCCTCCTCGTCATTAATGCAGGAAAACATTTTTTCTGCAATATTTCTGATAGTGACATAAAAAAAATCTGCTATTTAAAATTAATCTCGCAATTTGAGGCATATCCACTTTATTCTTTCGCTGTATGAAATCAGTGTGAGTACATGAATAACTCCACCTAATTCCGACCTCTGGTTATTACGTAGCAAAACGGGCGCGGGGACCGGCTCCTCGCGACGGATGTCCGCGCGGGTCACCGCTACGGAGCACTTTTGTATGGGGCCGAGCAGGCGTTTTAAACACAGTGTTGGCCCTAAGACCTAAGTCAGTGAACAGGCTGTAATGATGATGATGATGATAAAGCAATCAGGGCTATATTTCACCGGGACACCATAGCAGTGCAACTGGTCGCGTCGCCATGGTGTCCCGGTGAAATACAAGGTGTAAGGGACAGCCCTCCACAAACTTTAAGGGCTTGCTCATTAGACGAAACTGAACAACCTACCATAAAATTTTATTTTAAGGAAACGAAAAAAAAACGGCACCATACAAAATTATTAACTTGATTGGACAGTTCGTATGGAGAATCTGAATTTTTTTTTCGTTTCCTAAAAAAAAATTTTATGGTGTGTGGGTCAGTTTCGTCAAATCAAATCAAATCAAATCACTTTTATTTGTTAACACAGGTGTAGAGATATACAGATCTTATATTTTATTAACAGTGCGCCATGTTATGCCAGGAGGCGTACAAATATATGTGCATCTAGCTCATGATTACAAATTAAAGTTAAAAAATATTTGAGAACCATGCATAATTATAAATTTAAATTGTTAGTTATAAATGTCAAAAATCTAAGTGCATAAGTCCAAATAATTGAAATGTCAAAAAATCTAAGTGTTTATGTCCAAATAATTTAAATGTCAAAGAATATTAGATGTCAATATTAATTATCAAATTAATTCATCATTTAAGTTATAATATAACAATTAAGACAACAAAACAAAAAAAAAATCACACAATTTACATTAACGTATTATAAGTAACATTATTTTGTTTTTAATGAACCATCATTCAAAAATTCATCCAATGTGTACTGAGCAAGCCCTTAAAGTTAGTGGAGGGCTGTCCCTTACACTTTTTATAGCCCTAGGCTACCAAACTAGATACGATACAGACACCAAAGTCGCCACACGTCCAAGCTGGGTTGGTTTGGTAGAAACTATCGATCGACGTCGACTAATCCATTCTACCATCAATCGATGCGTTCGATCGCTTGGTGTTGTAAGAAGATTAAATAAATAAATTTCTTGATATTACCTTCAGGTACCCAATGCTAGTCACTGCCGCAGATAGCTACAGGACATTCATTTGTTCTCGCTGCAAGAAGAATGGAGAAATGAAAGGATCTGTCTGTAGGAAGTGCAACATCGCAATGCCTGATAATGTCATGACTGAACATATTGATTTGCATGCTAAAGCTGATGCAAGAAGGCAGTTCAGGGATGATGAAAGGAAAAGGTGGGTTCTTAGCACGGATATCGGTTCTTAAGCTAAAGATATCGAAGCGGTTTTCTCCCGCGACCCTGGCCCATAGATTCTATAAAATACAGAAAGATATACAGGCTTATTTGTAAAACACTAACAACGTTGCAGGCCTGTATTATTAACATCGTAAACAACAACTTTTGTTCTATGACTTTGTACAAAACATAATTCTTTTACCAAAAACAAACCTTCATATTGTCGTTGTTCTATCTAACACATTTCAACTCTGTATTTTGCTGTACCTACCTACGCTCCCTCTCCCCTCCGCTTTTGTACTATCGCTTGCTTCGCATAGACTTCGTAACATTTAGAACGTTCAATTTACATATATTTTTATTTTTGTGTGAAAATCTGATGAAATAAAAAATGACACATTTTTAAAAGTCATAGAACAAAGGTTCTTTTTTATGATGTTAGTACTATAGTCCTGAGAGGTTGCCAGTGTTTTACAATAACCCTGTATATAAAAAATTAAAGCATATTTCACGACGCATTTTTCGCCCGCGTGGAGAATAATTAACTCCCTCACAATGCTCGGGAGTTAATTAAATAAATCCCTCTCTGCGTTCGGAATTGCGATGCTTGGGGGAGGCCTATGTCCAACAGTGGACGACTTTCGGCTAATATGATGATGATGATGATGCTGTTCGGAATTGAAACTTAGCAAACTTGGTTTCGTTCGGAATTCAATTTGCCGCCCGCAATTTTAAGATATCTACAGCTATCCCCTGGTCTCATAATCTACTATTAATTGAGTTTCATCCAGAGGCGTAATGTAGACTAATTTGGACGTGGGCAAATTTAAATTATATATAGATTATGTATAGAAATTAATGTAACATCTCTATTGACATCATGGTATGCAAATAAAGATATGAATATGAATATAAAATATCAGAGAGACCATTCGAAAACGAGACAGCGTCTGTCGAAACCCAGTGTTCGACCACATTATCGCCTATCAATCATAAAAAAAAACTAGGCAAGCGCGAGCTGCTCGCACCCTGAGGGTTCCGTACAAACTTACCTACGTAAATATTTAAATTTCGGAATGGAGTCTCAGATTTTTCCGAATCGCAAACAAAAAAATATTGTGACCTAACAACTTTACAGTTTTCAGATTTATTATTTACTAGCTTTTGCCTTCAGCTTCGCCCGTTCTCAGGAATCAAGCAGCTTTCTATCGAAGAAAGAATTTTAGCAATCGGACCAGTACTTCCAGAGATTACCTCCTACAAACAAAAAAACAAACTTTACCTCTTAATAGGCTAGTGGCCTAAAAAAATGTAATTAGTCCGTCTTTTAGATTATTCAAAAATAAGTGACACGTATTTTTTTATTTGTAAATTAAACCAAAAATGACAAAGCCCATTAAAGTTACGTGACGTCACGCCGTGCTACATTTTTTCGCACGGGGTGACGTCACACGTAACTTTAATGGGCTATATCTTTGTTATTTTTTGTTTAATCGAAAAAAGAAAAAATACGTATCCAATATTTTTTTATAATCTTAAATACGGACTAAATAAAATGTAATTATTTTGACCCTGGACACTACCCTATTATATTAGTGTAGATAGGAAATTTGCCATAATGTGTGAATGTCCTGAAATTTCGCATAATTGCTGTATGCCAAAATTCAAGATTTTGGCATAAAGCAATAATTTCAACGGGAAGTAACCTATGAATTTTGATTTCCTCGATAGTGTAGAAATATAATATGTATCTCATCCAAGTCCATAGGCTACTAATGCCACTTCCTTTCAAGGGTCCCACATCAGACGCGAAAGCTGCTGACTCCCGACACCGCGAGGAAGCCTAGGTCTCACAAGTTCCAGTGTAACCAGTGCCCGAAGAAGTATGCCCTGGCTAGGCACCTGGCACTACACGTGACGAACGCCCATGGTGATAGTCTAGATGACTTCTGTCCTAGTAAGTTTCATTTAACAACTTAACATAAATAATTTAATTAAGAATGCACGTCGTCTAAAACTAAGAACGTTGTCGTACATTTACCTTGCCTAGATACAACAATACATACGGTATGAGAACATAATATGTACACTTACATTCTGCCAAAAATAATCGACGAACTTCCTGTGGACATACAAAATAAATACCTCAGCAACCCTAAAAAATCAAAGAGTGAATTAATTTAGATAAACTTATTACTAACATAATTTAATTTATCCGAACTCACTAACTAGTTTTTGAACATAAATGAAAAAAAAAAATCTTTTTGAAGGTAGGAAATCATTATTCTAACTCTTTAAGAAAGAAACACCAAAAAAATACATTCAGCCGAACATAGAACCTCCTTATTTTTGAAGTTGGTTAAAAAGGCACTAAGGGCTATATTTCGCCGGGACACCACTACCTTTTTTATTCGTTAATTTAGAAGTTTAATTTTTTCACAGCTTCCCTTCCCTCCCTTCAGACGTTCCTTCAGACCCGCAGACTTGGGTTTTAATTTCAACTCGATACCTTCACGCGTTCCCGAGATAAAGGGTCTTGACAGACAGACGGACGGACAACAAAGTGATCCTATAAGGGTTCCGTTTTTTGCTTTGGAGGTACGGAACCCTAAAAAAACACTGAAAAAGTATAAAATAATTTAATTTAATTCCGCCAAGTCCGTTCCATCATCGGACCACTAGACGTACGGCGTTGCGCCACCGGTACATGGTGGATATCCTACCCATTCGTACAAAGCGTTTTGGAAACATTCATTATGCGTACAGCTGTGGCTAAGGAGTGGAATTCCCTGCCGGAGTCTGTGTTTCCTGATAGCTACAACCTAGGGGTCTTTAAGTCAAGAGTGTATAGGTTACTTCTAGGCAAGCGTGCTCCATCGTCGGCCATACCATCACTTACCATCAGGTGAGATAGTGGTCAAACGCGAGCCTATCAATAATGAAAAAAATTAAATAAAAAAAATTAGGTACTTTAATTTCGGAAGTCGGTGTCTCTATAATAGTTTTGTCTCTTCGTTTATACCTACCTCACCAGTACCGTCCACTGGATTCGCGGGCGGAATCGGAATCCAGTGGAAGTAAGGTCTTTTGGGTGAATTTATGATGATATCTTCCAATATTACAGGTATACTGAGCGAGGTTTATTGTAAGCGACCATGTTTTTAGAGCCAAAAGAGGATCTTATAATCAATTATTACATTTTCGCCCACAGTTTGCAACCAAGACATAGAAACTAACGAGAATTTGAAAGAGCATCTTCGAGAACATTCTGGTCTCCATCAATGTGACGAGTGCCTCATCACCTTCAAGAACAGGAAGACGCTGGTGGCGCACAACATCAAGCACCACGCCTGGTCTACCAATAGTTGACTGACGAGATGACGCTTTCAAGTGTGGTTTATTGAGAGTTTTGTGATGGAAATATATGGGAATCTTTAAATTTTGTGTTTAATTTTTAGGGAAAATTAGAAAGAAAAGAATGATTTTTTTTTTGCAGGAAATGAAGCAGTTTTAGGACTGGCTCACAAATTATTAAGCTACATCTACACTAATATAATAAAGAGGCAAAGTTTGTTTTTTTGTTTTTTTTTTGTTTGTAGGAGGTAATCTCTGGAAGTACTGGTCCAATAGGCTAGTTGCCGTAAAAAAATTAATTAGTCCGTCTTTTAGATTTTTAAAAATAAGGGACACGTATTTTTTTATTTGTAAATTAAACCAAAAATGACAAAGATATAGCCCATTAAAGTTACATGTAATGTCACGCCGTGCTGCATTTTTTCGCACGGTGTGACGTCACAGGTAATTTTAATGAGCTATATCTTTGTAATTTTTTGTTTGATTCATTAAACCCCAAGCGAACGCCGGCGTTCGCGCACCTATTGTCTTTCTATTGTGTCTGTGATTTCCACGATTGAAAGGTTAATCGAAAAAAGAAAAAATATGTATCCAATATTTTTTTTATAATCTAAAATACGGACTAAATAAAATGTAATTATTTTGACCCTGGACACTACTCTATTGCGATAATTTTTTCACCAATAGAAAGCTGCTTTATTCCTGAGTGACATAGGCTATATGTTATGTATGCGGGCAAAGCCGCGGGCAAAAGCTAGTACCTATTCTATAAAGAAAATATGCGCCATTTCCGTGCAAAACGGCCGAACTGGCGTGGCCACACGCGTACGAGATCTAAATGCGAACGTGTCCCACCTTCCGTCCTGCATCACGTGCCCTGTTACGTGCTCACGTAGGGACCTAATGACAGCATCAGCAGACGGCATTGCCGTGGCCGAATTCTGGGCCAGGCAAGGAATATAACTAGTTTTGCGATCGATACGCTAAGAAGAAGAATCGGTTTCGGCTTTCGGCCAAAAAGTGGCCGAATATTAGGCTCGATGAGTCGTCGTCTAATATAGCCGAGACTTTCGAGACTAGTACTTTTTGATACACGTGCAAAATTTGTCAGCCCCGTTTGTCGCGCCTCAGCTCCGTTGCACACTCGCCAGTGCGTTTCACTTAAGAGGTTCCTTTGCTGTAATGTTGGCTCCCCTGTCTGTCTACAGAAAAAAGAAGGGAAAAATGAAAAGAGTTGCCTACTCTACCAAAATTTTTGCACGAAATGTGAAACTAAATCGATTTTAACGGTAGTCGTATCACTTTATGGAGAATAAATGAGGAAAATGGGAGAGGTACGATATTGCGGCGTGGCGTTTTCGGTGTTTAAAAGAATTGCAGGACAATCGAAATAAAGCCCAACGTTGTATGCTTTATTCAAAAATAGTTTTTACAGTTTCCAAAAGAAATAAAACAAAAAATTATAAGGCAATTGTTAAAAGTAACGAAATATCAGTATCTCCCTAATATTAAGTAATTTCATTGCTAAAAATTTTGTAACACTGCTTTTCCGTATTGCCAACATTACGGCAAAGGAACCTACTGTACAGTACAATTCACGAATGATGGCGGCCGTGAAGTTAGCCTTTGCGAACGTTCGCGCATACTACACTGTTCTCGCACACGCACGTCGCCATTTGGTTCCTAAAACACGTTACTGCGCAGCCTTCTGCGCAAACTTCACGGCCGTCATCATCATGCTAAAACTAAGGGATAACAAATGAAACGCCCAAACATCATGAACATAAGTGGTGCCTTTATTCTGTCTATGCGAACTTGGAGCACTGCTTCCTGAGCGGCGGCGGAGGCAGCCTCAGGGACGCCACGAAGCTCTTGGTAGTGGACAGCTCCTTCCTCAACCGGATGATGTCCTGCTCAGCTTGTCTTTTACGCTGGAAGTATAATAGTTGTGTTATGTTTAGCGTAAGGGAGCATAGCATAGCCGGCCTTATAATGTTCCCACTGTTGGGACTCAGGCCTCCTCTCTAGGAGAAGGAATGAGTCGTAATAATCCACCACGCGGGCCCAGTGCGGGTTGATGAATGTCACATGTTTTAGAATTTTTTGGTTCTAGGACATGCCGGATCCCTCACGATGTTTTCCTTTACAGTTTTGAGAGCAGTGGTAATTAAATAAATTACACAAAGTAATGCGCCTGGCTGGATTTGAACCCGCGACCTACCACTCGTAAGTCGGTCGGAGCCATTACCACTCGACCACCACTGCTCTCTCCTTTTATATATGTGGATAAGTCTTCCTGGCTACGTACCCTGAGCTCATTAGCAAGCCTCTGCTCGACCTGCGCCACCCGCTGCCTCAGCTCAGCTATGTCACGCATCAAGCGCGCCGCAGCCAGCTTGTTGTCAGCCTACATGACAAAGACTTGCATTTAACAAAAAAAACGGTGGTGATATGTAGGTTCCTACGGTTACTGTAGATGGAGATATGTCGCGTTAATGTTGCACACACATAGACTCTGGCCAACCAAAGTTGTCACAGCAAAAATAAGACCAAATTTTAAAAACTGTCCAAGTGCGAATTGGACTCGCTAACAAAGGGATTCGTACCGTCCTTAGGAAAATTCGACAAAAAAAAAATTGCGTTAGTTGTACGGGAGCCCCCTTAAATATTTATTTCGTTTTGTTTTTAGTATTTGTTGTTAGAGCGGCAACAGAAATACATGATTTGTGAAAATTTCAACTGTCTAGCTGTCGCGGTTCTTGAGACACAGCCTGGTGACGGACGGGCAGACAGCGAAGTTTTAGTAATAGGGTTCCGTTTTTACTCTTCGGAACCCTAAAAAAATCTGAAGCTATTCACCTTGGCTGAACGCCGCTTAAACGGTGTTGATATTTTTGATTATTCATGAAAATAATATACGATACATGTATGATGCATGTTTGTTTAATAAATTAGACATGTGATATTTATTTAGCACAAATTAATAGTAGTTTATGTGACTAGGGGATAAAGCAGTGTCTTTAAGTCGCGGGCGGCATGTTGAATTCCGAATGAAACGAAGGTTGGAATTTTAATCCCGAACGATAGTGAGGGCTGAGTGAAGTGAGGAATTTAAGCCGCCCAAGACAAAGACAGCTTTATCCCCGTGTTGCATACTCTACTTTTTACACCATACAACATGCTTCTTCAGATTCCTTCTCACCGTACTGGTTTTATGTCCAATTCTTACGCTGTTTCTACCATATAACTCTGGAATTTACTTCCCCTAGACATCAAAAAAGCCGAAAGTAAATTTTCCTTCAAACGTAAAATTCGGAACTACTACTTGAAGTCCTCTCAACCTTAGTTTGTTCTTCGTCAGAATTGTTATTAAGTTCTCTTTAAGATTTGATATTTTTCATAGTATTTATTAGTTTATTATTTTAGCATATTTATGTATTTTATTATATATTATATATAAATAACTTATTATTTTTTTTCCGTTTTAATTTTTTGTTATTTGTTTATTGTGCAAACCTACCACAGTGATCTCTTTTTTAACCCAAAGGTTGACTGGGAGAGAATGCCTTGTTGCATTAAGTCCGCCTATGTACCACTATTGTACATGAAGTTTAAATAAATAAATAAATAAATAAATCTGTGAGATAATTAAAAGACAATTTGGTCGACCAAATCATATATTAGAGAAAAATAAGTATTATATTTACAAGTTCATCAAACAAACAAAATTCACTACTCCAAGATTCTATAGTTTCAATTTTCTATAATGCTCCCGTGTCGTCAGTACGCACGTTTTATTCTATTTTCTTTTTTTTTGTTAGTGGCCAGTTTGAATCATAGTGATTACATACTCTTTGGTTTGAATTTCGAGTCAACTTGTTCGATGCGCCTACATTTTAATTCACAATGTTGACGATTCTTGATGCTCCAAATTCAAATCTCATTATTCCCTAGGGATCGGCCATACTGCTTTATCTCCCTAGGGATAGAATGACTTGCTTTAAGTGAGGTTTGTATGACGATGACGTATAAAACGACATTATCGAGCAGGTGGTGTAAAAAAATATTATCCAACAGATAATAAGACGTACCCTTATTTTTTCTTTAAAGTAAATGCTAGTCTATGGTAACCACTTGTTAATTCACTTTTTACGTCTATTTTATCAATCATCCTAACAAATATTATAAATGTGAAAGTGTGGATGTTTGTTACTTAATCACGCAAAAATGGCTGAACGGATTTGGATGAAATTTGGCATGCATATAGCCTTTGACATGGAAAAGAACATAGGCTACTTTTATCCCGGACATCTTATTCCTAAGGAAAAACACGTTTAGAGTGCGATAACCGAAGTACACGCGGACGAAGTCGCCGGCGGACAGCTAGTTTAGATATAAGCTTCTTCATCGAACTTGCACAACAAATCTACGAGTAAGAAGTGTCGTTTGACATTTCACACTCTGTATAAAAATAGCTTTGTATAGGCGTAACTTACACTATTTACATCATTTTTTCCGTAAAACCATTGAAAGGAGAACCAAGGTTACCGACGTAGCTCGAAGAATTGCCAAACTTAAGTTGCAATGGGCAGGGCACATTGTACGCAGAACAGATGGTCGATGGGGACGAAAGGTTCTGGAGTGGCGACCACGTACCGGAAGACGCAGCGTTGGACGGCCTCCAACAAGGTGGACCGATGACCTGATCAGGGTCGCGGGAATCCGATGGATGCGTGATGCACAGGACCAGTCGTTGTGGCGACGCTTGGGGGAGGCCTATGTCCAACAGTGGACGTCTTTCGGCTGATATGATGATGATGATGATTGAAATAAGAAGCTATTTTTATTTTATCACAACATGCACAATTTTTAATCGACAAAGTAAAATCAAAATGTACTACAACTAGAACTGTCAAACGGTACTTCTTAGATTTGCCGGGCTTTAGTGATTGTTTTCATCATTATAATTTACTGATCCGATTATAATTTGGGTGTCTTCAAGACTAAATAGGCTCTTAATAAACTAGTGCGCCTCACCATCAGAGATTGCATCACTGCTTACCATCAGGTGGGATCGTAGTCAAGCACTAGTTTAAATCAATTAAAAAAAAAAATATTTCAAGCAAACGAGTAAAATAAGATGCGCGTAAATATGGAACGTGTTATGTACGAAACATCAAGACCCAAAGATTTTATACATCCTACGGATAAACGATTCTTGTCAAGAACACAATTATGACAATTCTTAAATGTTGCCATATACAAAGTTTAAAAAATAATTCGTAATCATCTTTCGATGGCCAGACTCCAACATTCAGTGGCTGTTTTGGCTGACCATGACCTTGTACCGACGGACAAGAGGCAACAACCACTGGGTGACGTCACAGTGATAGTGCAGCTACAGTAACCGTAACAACCTACCTTGAATTGGAAGCCAAACTTTATCTACTTGACCCTTTTAACCGCCGACGTCCGATATATCCGAAAAACACTAAGTCTCCGCCAGGATCGCACATCCACATCCAAATACTCCATCTCGTCAGCTCTTCTGTCACCTATGGGGATTGAAGAGCTCAACCTTTTTGATGTTACCACTGCTGGGGCTCAGGCCTCCTCTCTTGGAGAAAAAAATGGGCCGAAATCCACCACGCGGGTTGATGGATGTCACATGACTTAGATTTTTTGGTTCTAGGACATGCCGGTTTCCTCACGATGTTTTCTTTCACCGTTTTGAGAGCTGTGGTGATGAAATAAATTACAATTCAATTCAATTCTTTATTGCTATAACACAAAGTCATGCGCCTGGCTGGGTTCGAACCCGCGACCTACAACTCATAAGTCGGACTCAATACCACTCGGCCACCACTGCTCTCTAACGACATGGAGTACTCAGTGGCAAACACACGACCCTGGCGAATAGGACTCATCCACATGTGGGGCCAATCAAACGCAGGCAGTTAAGAGGTTAAAAAACTTTGCCACACACAAGGAACTTATTCTCTTGTAAGTATCTTAGAGTGCACACACACCACACAAGCGCACAAGCAAATTGCAAATACAACCCAATGGGGATCTACAACGAAATTAACTAGCCAGGCAAATAGATCTTCTCATACAGAGAAAGTATCAAGCATTGATTACTACGAAGGTTTCAACCACAGTCAATGGTGTAGATCTTGAAACCATATCATCATGTTTTAAAGGACCTTTAAAAAAAAGCCGTCCGACTTCTAAGTTGGCAGATGGTGTAACATCTCTGGAGTGATCAAGGAAAGGGAAAAAAGGAGACTATACTGGCTCTTTCGTCTCACTCCCGTTCCACCTGACGTCGTGGGAAGAGGAATCACTCTTTTTACTCCCCTAAGAACGTCCAGGGTCGACAGTTTCGGGGACATCTATCAAAAAGAACCTGAAGTAGCGGCTCGTGTATTCCTTGCGTTCCTGTTTTAGATATACTTTACTAGGACACCATGGCCGCGCGACCAATTGCGCCACCATGGTGTCCTGGTGAAATATAGCCCTAGGCTACTAAACTAGACACCAGAGTCGCCACACGTCCGAGCTGGTTTGGTCGCGCTACCAAACTGGTTGCGCGACCATACAGACACCAGGTGAGTAACTCTCTAGCTGTATACATTTTGTTGGCAGCGGCGAGTGATTGCGCTGCCATGGCGTCTCGGTGAAATATAGCCCTTGAGCGTATAGGGGAGTTTATACCTCATTCCCCACTACGGAACCAGATCTACGAGCGTCGAGCCAGCTGACAGCCCTTGACGCAAATGTGCGAGGGAAGACCGGAGTGGTTTTGATAAGAACGAGGCTGTCAGACCCCTTCCAAAGCGTAGGGCATCCATGAGGATTTCCACCCCGACAAAAAATAAAAAAGATGGCTTAAGATCACTCCGAAAGAAGTCTACTTTATGAAAAAATATGTCTTATTAAAAAATCATTGATCATAGGACAACTGGCGACTTATGACAGTCGCTGCTCCCTACCTACCTACTCCATATAGGCCTGGCGGGTCTTAAAGATAAAAACTTACGTTCCTAGAAGGTGCGTTCTTAGCGACATTCCTACTGACCACGTTCGGCAGATCAGCCACGGAACAGGGACTGAAGAAGCTGTCAGGAACTGGACATTTCGACACCACACCCTGAATAGCCTGTGAACATAAGTCAGAAGCAGACACAGTGAATTATATCAACCTGCTGAAGGAACTCCACAGTAGGCTAAAGCTGAGCTTCGCAAGAGTACAAGCTGAGCTCTTTTGTATGTCGAAAGTCATCATACCACTTCTTATTACGCTTCAGATGAAGTCTAATATATGTAGTCTATTAATTTTTTTTTGTTTCTACACTGCGTCTACATATCTCATCGAACTCTCCTGTCGCAGATCTGCTGGAAGAAATTACGTTAGAAATAAGCAGGTCCTTTGTACTCTTCTATCCTTATTTGTTTTTTTCGATTTTAAATGTTTGTGTGTACATAAATAAATAAATGCCAACCCTGCTTGCTTACCAATGAAAACTTCCTGTAAATTGCTGATAATTATAGTTTAAGTCCTTACCCCATCGCCCCTGTATTCTGCAGCGTCTCCAAACCCTACCTGAGCGACTGCAGTCCTGGCGTGCTGCAAGTGATGATGCTCCTCCTTCTCCAAGTGTCTCTTCAGATGTTCGATCTCTGAGACTATGTAACATTGCTCTTTCTCTAGTCTTTGGTTAGCCTGTTTCAGATTCTGAAAATGAGAGGACATTGAAATGATTTGCTGAAGCTCCTTGCAGAGTCTGTCTAAAAAGTCAAACGAATTGGGTAATTATTCCATCTGATGTAGTCAACACTGGTTCAATGATCAAGGTTGATTAAGAGATCTTAATCATTGTTTACTAATAGGTGAACCTTATAAAAAGTATCGAATATAAGTATTCTTTAAATCGAATAGATTAGAACATACCTATTTCAGTCAAAAGGAGGATACATTTGCAAAGATATAATAGTGTCATTAGTAAGATTTATGGTAATAACATAAATCTGGAATCGTAAGAGAAACCTGATTACTACTGATCTAATCTAATCTGATTTATTTTTTTCTGATACTCTACTCCGCTTATTGGTTCGTCATCACTAGCCACATTACGATCAACATCTGTTGTAGAACTATCATCATCTCAAGAAATAAGTGAATGACTGAAAATTCGCGTTACCAACAACCGTTTTTTTATTTCCTTCAGAAATTCCCAAGTCATTTGACTTGGGACTGAAAGCCCTAACAGAGAACGCTATGCAGTTGAAATCTTACCTTCATTCGCTCCTTCTTCTCCGAATGACATTCGTCTATTCTTTTCTTGAGTTTCCGTCTAAGCTCATCCAGAAGATTGGACAGAGTGACCCGGTTGCACTCGAGGTCAGCTCGCTGCTGGACTATCTGGTTTATTGAAGTCAGGAGTTTGATGCCTAAGGGAGAGACAAAAGCATTACACTACAATGAGGATCAGTCATGATTTTTGTGGAGTATGTAGACTAAAAGCGTCAAAAAAAAAAAAAATCAGTAAATACTGTGAAGAAATGACGAAGATACAGCAATTTTAGTGTATTAGTTGCAAAAACGCGCCTGAAAATGAAGCGACTCACTGTGACGTCATCTGTCACGATCGGTCTCTCTTATCGCGCATTAAAACGGCAGCGCAGTCTGTCGGCTTTCATCGCACGGATCATGAGAGATGACGTCATCGTAAACAGTCCAGCGAGAACCCGCATTTTTAAGTAGCTGTTCAGAAAAACTAATAAATTGACCATATCCCGTGAGAAAGTCCATTCTCTTACGCGTGCATGACTGCATGGTTAAGCCCCTGGTAGTTCTGCTGGAAGTCTACTTACGCTGCTCATTAAGCCGGTACCGCTGCGCCGCCGGCTGGAAGCTGCAACCATCAGGGCTGGGAGCGCCCGAGTCATGCCCAGGGCATGACTGCGAGCTGACATAGTTCGGGGAGTCCGTGGAGTCCTGTGAGGAAGTTTCGGAAGGTTATTTTAGAAAGCATATAGCATGGTAGACGTGGACTTATTAAAAAGGCCTTGTAGCCCAAGAGCCCACGACGGCCAGACCTTCGTTATTTTATAAAAGCTGAAAGTTTTGCTGTAAGTACATATCTCCTATACAGCTAAGAACGACCAGTGACTATAGAGTTTGGGTTGTGGTTACTTGAGCAGATAACAGGCAGTAAAGATGTATAAAATAATACTTTAATTTCGTTAAAGTATTAAGATTAATTTTTTATATTTTCTTCGGGATAATTTTAGGAATCTCGTCGTCCATTGCCAAAAAAATGTTTGTAGGGGACATGCACAGAAAAACTTTCAGCTTTTGTAAAATAACGAAGGTCTGGCCGTTGTGGAGGTCCTAGACAAATACTTTTTCGAATAAATTAGATAATTATCTTGAGATTTAACAAAAAAAAATCCAATTTGTAATACATTTTTGAAAATCATCAAATCGACATAATATGTTATCCTCTGTTAGCTACCACAATCGAGAGTTTCGTGTAGGAAGTTGTTGGGCGTCTCATCACCACGACCAGGAACCTGGACTAGTAACAATCCAAAATAAAACAGACTTAAGCTTTCGTAATCTTTTATAATTTTGTTTCAAAACCTATTTTTTGCCTAAATCGCAAAGAGAAAGAATTCTTCAAAATTAATTGAGATAGAAACCCTTCAAATCTGGTGGAAGAGAAAATTTCAACTAACAGAAAAAGGATAGGTACGCGAACTGAAATGTGACGTCACCGCCATTAGGTTACGCGCGTAGAAAAGAGATAGGGAGATATTTCCACCACGCGCTCACTCTTCCTTATAAAGCGGTTTTAGTGAGGTTAGAACCCAGGTGCCTTTTAAAGGTTTATCCGAGAAAACAAAAATAAAGAGTACTTACTGAAACGGAGTCACCACAACCCAGAATTAAGGTTCTCAAAGCTCTCAGAAACATTTAGAAATCATAGATTCTTAATTAGTACCAATTTGACATTACAATATCCACTAAGAATCATTAATTTGCGAATAATTAACAAAGACACTGAAATTTACTCGGAGAACTCCCGCCAAAAACCGTTCACCTATATTGTCTTACCGCTTGTATGAAATACCAAAAGGTAGAGTCTGTCTAATAAGTTAAACGACTTGGGTAATTATTAGGATTAAATAACTAATAATCAAGGTTGATAAAGAGATAGAGATCACTGTTTACTAACAGAAGAACCTTATGAAAAGTATCGATTATTAGTATTTTTTAAATGATTAAATATTATACAAAATTCCCAAGTCGGTTGACTTATTAGACAGACTATATAAGTCTGTCTAAAAAGCCAAACGATTTGGAAATTTTTAAATATTAAATCATTTAAAAAATACTTATATTCGATACTTTTTATAAGGTTCTTCTATGCAAAAGCAATGATCAAGATCTCTTAATCAACCTTGATTATAGAACCAGTGTTGGCTACATCAGATTTCATTTTACCCTAACAATTACACAAGTCATTTGACTTTTTAGACAGACTAGATAATTCTACACGATCTTAAACCCAGGCTTCAACCAATAAAACAAGCACATCGATCGATATAAAAAGCCAAAAAAAGATGGCGAAAACCGCAACAATAAATTTAAAAAGTTTATAGTCGATAGTTTTTGTCAAGTTTGCGTGCAGACATGCAAGGGAGTCGTTATAAATTTGTCAAGGAATAGCATTGTTTTCGAAAAGTGGAGCAGCGGGCTATGGGAAGTAGGTTAAAGACCTCCCGAGCATAATTTGGAACCCGGATATCTAACGCTGAATCTGTCTCACGCAATTTATAACAAGGTACTGGTGAACACGGGATTGTGTTTGTCATAAAAATATAAGCTTTATCAGCCTTTTAATGTTTCCACAGCTGGGACTCGGGCCTCCTCTCTAGGAGAAGTGGGCCCAGTGCGAGTTGGTGAATGTCATATGTATTCGAATTTTTGATTCTAGGACATACCGATTACCGGTTTCCTTACGATGTTTTCCTTCACCGTTTTGAGAGCAGTGGTAATAAAATAAATTACAGAAAGTAATGCGCCTGGTAGGGTATGAACCCGCGACCTACAACTAGTGTAAAGCCTGACGTAGATTGGACAAATCTGGATTACCAATTAGACTCTTCGCACACCTTGCCACCTTATACTTTATTGAATACTGTAGTGTGCTTATAAAAGATAAAAGAGGTTTGAAAAGAAATACTTACCGATTTGTACTACAACGAGTGTCGCCGCTTGTCTCCCACCCTTTAACTCCACTACACGCAATAAACCAATACGAACGCGCATTACGCAACTAACAGACCACGCACACTAAGATCGCAAGTCTGCTATTGGTTTTGCCAAGTATGAGCATGATCATTTGATATTCTAACCTCTTTCATCTGTTCTGTGGTAGTGGTTACTTAAGTGAAATTAGAAACAATTCGAATACTTACACTGACTATGGGTTTATATTTGGGCAAGTGATCATCACCGGTAAACCTGACCGAGTGGTGGGTAGACCTCTGCTTCCCTGGATGCACCATCTTCACTGACTTTTACACGCGCTCCATCTGTAAACTGAAATTGTTGAAACAACATTAAAAGCCCGACCACGACCTTGCAGTTGTGAGGGGTAGCTAAGCGCGGGACGGCGAGCGGTAAGAACAAAAGTTTTTTTTTTTATTGAGATATACTAGTGCTTGACTGCGATCCCACCTGATGGTAAGTAGCGATGCAATCTTTGATGGTGAGGCGCACTAGTTTATTAAGAGCCTATTCACTCTAGCCTTGAAGACACCCAAATTATAATCGGACGGGAAGACCGCAGCAGGCAGACTGTTCCAGTCCTTCGACGTACGCGGTATAAACGACAAGGCGAAACGCTTAGTCCGGACCGTAGAGGTTTCAACAACGTAAGGGTGAATATTCGCCGTACGTCGGGTTGTCCTATGGTAGAATTGAGTCGCGGAATCAAGTCATGCAATTCCTGCGCACACTCTCCAAATTGCATCCTGTAAAACACCGAAAGGCTGGCTACCCTACGCCTGTGCTCAAGGCTTTGATGGTTGAAAAGTATGAAAATGTTTGAAGCTCGCCACGAGATGCCGCTCGTAGCGCCGCGCGCCTGCCTACCGATGCCGCTTCCGCTCCCCGCTAAGACCGAGGTCGTGAACAGGTCGAGAGCTCATACACACTAGCAGCATGTTACCAACGGCGGAGGTAACTGGTAACTGCTTCCATCAACACGGGCCGGCGGCAGCTGTTGACGCGTCATCGGCGGCGGTCGATATTCCAACTTTGAAGATCAACGGCAGCCGTCGTGTGTGCCCAGTGCCACTATAGGTCAACGGCTGGAGTTACCTCTGTCGTTGGCAAAAACACCTTAAATTCACTTTAGGTATGTTCTTTGCCTAAAGAATTAGCATTCCCATTCGACGTGGCAATGCTGCCTGTTCTTTGGGCTTAGGATGACAGCGATGTGGACTAGTACTTCGACGCCTGAGTATGTTTTGTGCTGACTCTAGCCTTTCCGATATCATCTAAATTCCGGCTGAGCTAATCCTATGCATCAAATATATTATTTTACTCTTTATGGCATAAAAGTTGTCGATCTTTGTGTCAGCAAACATCACAGAAATCCTTCCCAAAATGCACTAAATCTCTAATTTGAAAATAACTACTTAAGAGTAGTAAAACAACACAAAGGTTTTTTTTTATTTCTTATTTTTTATGGTGAGAAAAATCATCCAATGACAACCCCTGCTCTGGGGTGGAGCGGCAGATAGTGTCAGACTTTTACTTACTAAAAGCCCACCCCGTTCCTTCTAGCCTTCATACCGGGGCTCGAGTTCCCTTTCGGATAACCCTGGCCCCAGTAGGCTTCGCATATATTTCGCTATGGCATCGCCGTGCCCTCGGGGCGATCGGCGGCGGAGACCTCTCGCGCCGGGCCTTGGTTCAGGCCATGGTCCAGAGCGATGAGGAGTGGCAGACGGTCGCCTCCTTTTACGAAGCAGTAATGCTAGCAAAGGAGGAGGCCGACCGCATCAGGCAACGGCGCTCTTGCCGCCGCCGGCCACCGAAGGCGCGGGCTAGCGGACGGCGAGCAATAAGTAGCTCGCTGTCCGACCGTTCGGCAACTGTCCGGATCGAGCCTAAGACGTCGACGGTGCGCACTGTACCCCGCGCGCCTCAAGGAGTTGTCAGCAACAGCAGGGGCCAAGGTTAGTTTCGAAAGAGTAGCTCAGCCCCGGTACGAAGGTACGAAGGAACGGGGTGGGTTTTTAGTCAGTAAGAGTCTGACACTATCTCCCGCTCCGCCCAAGAGCGGGGGTTGCCATTAGATGATTTTCCTCCATAAAAAAAAAATCTTAGCGCGCAGCTAAAAAAATCTAGTTAATAAATAAAACAATACCTTTTATTATCACCACACCACACCGATTATGTACTTTCTTCCAGCATTTTGTCCAGAAACACTTAACTTATCACTTCTCTACGACCTGCACGTTCATAACCCACTATTTTCGCGTCTATTTTGCCCGAATCCCGCTGAATTATTTGCATGATGTCCAAAGAGCAGTGAGCGTCGTCAAATACGATAGTATAGGGTGCTCCATTTTTTACGTCATTTTCCGAATAATTTTCTTTGGTAAAAAGAAATTCAAAATATTTTATTTCACATAGGCCTACATGGGCTCTTATAAAATAAAAATCATCCCGATGACATTCCCCGCTCTGGGGTGGAGCGCGAGATAGTGTCAGACTTTTACTTACTAAAAAACCCACCCCGTTCTTTGCCTTTCATACCAAGGGCGAGCCTTCCTTTCAGAAGCAGACCCTGCACCCCCCTGCTGGGCCCCTACGGTTGCTGACAACTCCTTGAGACGCGCGTGAACAGTGCGCACTGTCGACGACTTTGGCTCGGTCCGGACTCCGGACAGTTACCGGACGGTCGGACAGCGAGCTACCCATTGCTCGCCGTCAGCAAGCCCGCGAATTGAAATTAGGTTGATTTTGAAAGCAAGAATTAACTTTACAAGCAAAATAAACCCCAAAACGAAGGCTCATTCTACTCTAAAAGTAATTTCTATAGTGATAATTTAAATGTCTACCAGTCGGCCATTATTCGGTAGATTTTACTTGTGCAGAACTGAAAACTACCTGTAATTTACTTGTGAGGGAAGGAATAGGAATTTAATCACACAAAACTGATGGGACGGTGTAATACCTACCTTAGTTGAATCAAGAAATTAGAAGTCTGTCTAATAAGTCAACCACTCAACATTGAACACTCTGTATCTTCTAACAAGCCGTACTTGGTACGAAGAGGCGTGTATCATAAAAAAATATTATCATAACCCCAGCTTTGCCAATGATCTGCCATTACGGACGTCGTTATGCCATAGTTACCAGGAAATTATTAAGTTTGTATGGTTTTTATAACAGAAAAAATAATGGGGTTAGCCTTCAAAGTTACAGAGGAGAATATACTTACATAGTGAATAAAGTTAGAGAAAAGAAACAAAAAAATAAACTATTATTCCTGGCTCCCATTATCGACATAAATAAACTAAAAATCTGAGGTATAATAATAGGTAGTAGATTGTGTGACTAGGGGATAAAGCAGTGTCTTCAAGAGGCTGCTTTTGCATTCGCCTTTAGTCAATATCGAGCATGGTTCAAAAGCTCGTTACTTCATCTAACGCAATCCAACGAGATGTTTGACGAAAAGGTAACGCGAAAAAAGAGAGAAAACGCCAAACTCTGTTAGCATTCGATAATTCCGTGATTTACTCTAATATTTACAAAACTTGTTCCAGTTATTTTTTTTTTTTTGCAAAAGCATTATTGATACGAAAAAATCATATGTTGATAATGTTGTACATGAATTTATAATTAACATTAATTTTTTTTTTCAAACCTATTGACCTAACCGTTACCGAGGAGTAGGCTTCAGAAAGTCATTGTTTTATGCCCATGTCCTGCCCAGTCCCATTTAAGTTGGGCAGCTTTTAGAGCCGCATGAACGATTTGCGTTTATACAACTCATCCAAACAGGGGCCTAAGTCTGCTCGCCCCTAAGGCTACCCACTGACCTGCTATTCTTATAAATTCGTCATTTCAACACGATCTCATTGTCATTTTGCTAAAAGTTTATTTACTAATTCATAATGAACGATCATTGATCGGTCAATGGTCTTGTCATAGAATTGTGGTAAAATGACAATATCGAGCTTATTAAAAGCACTAATTGCGCAATGACGTCGTAATGGTAGGTCACTGATCAAAGGAACTGTCAAATTTTTTGCAGATTACCGCATACGTTAGATATTCATTTGTCATTATGTACGAGATTATCATTCTATGCCATTTCTTTCAATGGAGTGTCAGTGGTTGACCATCGGAAAGTCATAATGTCGCCATTATATTAGTAGATTACCAAAACTTGTCAAAATCAACAATTATGAAATCAATGATAGACCATTCTGACACTATTGTAATAGTAGACTTGAGGCCCAGAGGAATAAACAACAAACAAAAAAATTCTTGCTACACTTTTGCGCAACGCCATCCCCACAGCGACAGGGCCGAAGCACAAAATATTAGCGCAAGACACGCGACACAACAACACGCACACCGCGCCGAACTGTTAGCGTTACGTAATTTTACAAAACAATGTACTTATTATTTACTTACTTTTTATTAACACGCTTTTTTATTATTTTATTAGCTTCACCTGTATGTTTGCTTGTAACCAACGCCTTTGAGCTCGATTTTGACCAACTTTGGGCGATCAGATTTTCTTTAAACTTTGCACACCCATCAAAGACCGATGACAATGCAATAATCCGATTAAAATATCCGATTATCCTGATAATATTCGCCAGGATTCATCAATTTCTTTAAATCAATTCCTGCTTTTTGACTTGCACACATGACTTAATATTTTATCCATTTAATATTTTTATCACATTCGGTGGCTAGGTACTCACTAAAAAGTGAAAAATTAATATATTTAAAAAAAACACGCTTTCATAGCATATCAAACTAAAAAGTGTAAAATATTTTTCAATATATAATGTAGAAAATAATAATAATGAACGAAAAATATTAATATTATTGTGAAAAAAGCGTGGGGTGCTCCAATAATATTAATATTTTTCGTTCATTATTATTATTTTCTACCTATTTTTTTTTTTACCTTTCAAATTCCGTAATTAGAGGCACAAAAGAAAGATAATGAGAGAGCGGATGCCGACGTTCATCATCATATCAGCCGGAAGACGTCCACTGTTGGACATAGGCCTCCCCCAAGCGTCGCCACAACGACCGGTCCCGTGCGTCATGCATCCATCGGATTCCCGCGGTCCTGACCAGGTCATCGGTCCACCTTGTTGGAGGCCTTGCAACACTGTGTCTTCCGGTACGTGGTCGCCACTCCAGAACTTTTCGTCCCCATCGACCATGTTCTGCGTGCAATGTGCCCTGCCCATTGCCACTTAAGTTTGGCGATTAATCTTCGAGCTATGTCGGTAATATTTGGTTCTCCTGCGGATATCTTCATTCACGCCGGCGTTCGCTTGGGGTTTAATGCGTTCGGTTTCTCGTTGTCTTTCTATTGTGTCTCTAATTACGTTATTCGAGGTTTAGGGGAGTAAGGTACAATTGCCGAAACGGATCTTGAGCGCTGGCATCAAGTTGCGTAGAAGTCAAATATTCGGTCTCTTTAGTGGTGCGACGTGAGATGCGGGGGCAGGGAGTGTAAGTGATTGGCTCGCCGCGCCATCGTGTCATAGACATCACACCTGATTCGTTGCCTGCGTTGCTGCATGTATCTAACAACGAAGACGATTGGCTCGCCAATGTATGGAATGCGCAAAGCGATCCCCACTCTGACGCCGATCGCTCAAGATCCGTTTCGGTAATTGTAGTAAGGTTTAGGGGAAATCATCCAATGACATCTCCCGCCCTTGGGCGGGGCGTGAGGGCGTCTCAGACTTTTATTGACTAAAACCCACTGCTGTTCCTTCTTTGCCATTGTTCCAGGGCCCCGGGGTTCTCTTTCGCATCACCCACGGCCCCAGTGGGCTTCGCCCCTGCTGGGCCGATGACTTCGGCTCGGTCCGGACGGTCAGCTAACTATTGCTCGCCGTCCGCAAGCCCGCGCTTACGGTGGCCGGAAATCGGTTTCGGAATCTCGGCGGCTGGGGATTACTTACTTAATTTATTAAAACCCAAGCGAACGCGATTGTCTTTCTATTGCAGGGGCGCTGACTCCGTGGGTGCTCGAGCCCGGCGAGAAATAAACAGTGGGAGTCGAGCACCCCTGAGAATAGACGTCAAGAAACAGGGGGCCAATTCTCGATTTTAGAGATGTTGTCGAACTCGACAAAAATTTCTAATGACGTCATTTTTCGACAAATTTTAAAAGTTGCTATTCTGTGGATGTCGAATTCGACATTTGTCGAAGGATAAAGTTAGAGTTCATATCGAGTGCTTCTGAGCAGTAGAGATGTCATGTCGATTGTAGAGGTAATGTCCAGATCAGTAATCGCCTTTTAGGGATGGGCGTTTTTTCATTACCCGACGACCCGTTTAGCGTAGTGGTTTAGAGCGCCGGTTGAGACGCAAGGGTCCCGCGCACCAACACAGATGTTTGTTGATGAAACAGATATGTGTTGAGTCTGGGTATTTGTGGTACTTTCGTAACAACGACCAGGAACACCTGGTTTTCATAGTATGTACTAAGTTAAAACTAGTTTGGGACGCAATAGTACACATTGTATGTAGGACATTTATTTATCGGTCGATCAGTGTGCTAAAAAAGTTATGAGTTTACATGTGGATGGATGGAGGGGAAGAGGGAGGCCAAAGAAAAGATGGATGGATTGTGTGAGAAGCGATAAATGAAAGAAAAGGGAGTTAGTGATAGCGTGACGAGTGAAGAAAAAAACGTGTTGCGCCGACCCCAAATAAAACGGGACTAGGGCAGGAAGACGATGATGGTCGATCAGTGTGCATTTCTCTGCTCACACTTCGCCACTTTTTCTAATCATCAAATGAGCATGAGCACCCTTGAGGTTTTCTAAAAGCCGGCGCCCCTGGATCTGATGATCTAGTAAGAGTCGCGGAAATCCGACGAATGCAAGACACACAGGATTGGCCGTTGTAGCGACATATTAGGGAGGCCTTTGTAATGGATGTCTTTTGGCTGAAACGAAGATGATTGACATGTAGACGAGTTCATTTCTCTCGGAAAGATTATTCGAATTCTGTCTTAACTATCCAGTTTTTCTCTAAAAATTCACAAACACTTTCTACTTCTGCAGTATTTGTCAAAAAACGTAAAATTTTTCGAGAACTTTTCGGCTTTTTTCTTTAACTGTGTTAACACGAGGTGACCAGGGTTTATTGTTATTATATCTAGCCCATACTGTCCCACTGCCGGGCAAAAGCCGCCCTGCACTCCTTCCAACGTTCCCGGTTTTGAGCCACTTTTTTCCAATTCTCAAGGAAGACATCCAAATCGTCCCGCCATCTCCTTGGCCTCGACCCCGTCGTGCGATTTCAGGGCACCAGTTTTGCGTTTTACTGGCCCACCGCTCGATCGGCATGCGGCAGACACGTCCAGCCCAGTCCCATAAGCTGAGCAGCTTTCTAAACTACGTCAGTGATTTGCGTTTAGGAACGCAGTGTAGCGTTTCGAACGCGATCTGTTATTTTAAAGGCGCGGGCCCACCACGGCGCACGGAGAGGCTTCGCACTTGTATTAAGCTTCGCTTTGATATAAAATGTATGCGGTTGTGTCCACAGCAACCCACGGAGAGGCTACGCACGAATTGACGTCATTGATACATGCGTGACTTGCCCGAATAGGCGGTTACATAGCTCAACGCTGTCGACGTGGGTCTACGTTTCCACTGGAGTACACGAATATGACTCACGACTATGTACAGCTCGTTTATCGCAGCACAGTTTTTAGTCATAAATCTCCTGCAGTGAAGCCCGTGTCCGTGGATTGCAGTGGCTCGTGTGTAGCCTCTCCGTGCGCCGTGCCACACTATACAGTCGTGGGTGTCGTGTACCTACTGCTACTCCAGTGGAAACGTAGACCCACGTTGTCAAACAAATTAATACACGCAGCTAAAATGCGCCGCGTGCCCGTGCACAGCATGCGCCGCGGTGGGGCCGCGCCTTTACACCTAGTATGCTGCGCTCTAGAGCACGTTGGCAAACCTTAAGTTAGGTACAATTACCGGCACGAATATTGAGCGCTCGGCGTCAGAGTGGGGTTCGCTTTGCGCATTTCATACATTGGCGAGCCAATCGTCGTCGTTGTTAGATACATGCAGCAAACGCAAGAACGAATTACGAGTAACGTCTATGACACGATGGCGCGGCGAGCCAATCACTGACACTCCCCGCGTCTCACTTCGCACCACTAGAGACCCAATATTTGACTTCTGCGCAACTTGAAGCCAGCGCTCAAGATCCGTTCCGGTAATTGGACCAGGGTTTCATTCATTAAACCCCAAGCGAACGCCGGCGTCAGCGCACCTATTTGCTTTCGATTGTCTCTCTAATTCTCACGATTGAAAGGTAAAAATAAAACGCTAAATTTTTTTTATAACTTTTTTTAATAATTATCCTTAAGTTTATTCGTTCTCCTGGCTACGAAGGCGGGCTGCCGAGTTGGTGACCCTGATGCTGAGCTGCTGCGCGCGCTCAACGATGGTCTTGCGCTTCTTGGACGAGACACCGTGGGCGATCTCTGCGCAGTATTTCCTGTTCTGCATCATCAGGATCTCCAGTTCACGCACGTTGTGGACCAGCACCTGGCAAATGAAAAAAAAAAAACATGCATTTTAAAAACAATATTTACATTTTATACAAACAATAAAGGGACTGCCCTCCACAAATTTTAAGGGCTTGCTCAGCAAAACAAAACTGAACAACCTTTCAAAAGATTATTTTTTCTATGTAAACGTAAAAAATCTCCATACAAACTGTGTGGGTGAGGCTGATTTTTTTTTCGTTATAGTAAATTAAAAAAGAGATGAAGAATAAAGATGGCGTCTTTGGTTCCGATTTCGCGCCAAAAGATTTTTGACAATTTTTATGCAAATACTAGCTTTGCCCACGCGGCTTCGCTCCCGCTCTTCCTTACTCCACCCTACTATACCTTACTCTACTCTACCTTACTCTACTCTACTCTACCTTCCTCTACCCTACACTACCCTAATTTTCATTTTTTTTTCCCATAAGAACCTTCTCATAATAACGAACACAACAAAAAAAAAAATTAGCGAAATCGGTCCAGGCGTTGTTGAGTTATGCGCTTACCAACACATTTTGCGATTCATTTTTATATTATAGATAAGCTTTTAAAACTACTAAACGCCTATTTTTTGGGTTAATTTTTTATCGCGAATACTTAAAAGTAAAATGTATCTACCACTATGACCAAGTAGCCACATGCAAGCTACATGGAATAGGATTTGGTAGAATTTATTCTAGCAAGGTAACAAATTGTAATTATCATATGGAATGTATAACACAGAGTGCCCTTGCATAATCGACTTCCTAAAAACCTGCAATTTGCAGTAAATTATATGTATATTAAATTATTTATAAAAATATTTAAAAAATATTATTTTTCTCTGCATCACCCAAAGGTTGACTGGCAGAAAATGCCTATGGTATCAAGTTGTCCGCCTCTGTACTTTTTAATAAAAATTATATTTTTTTTATGTTTCCTGATACCTACAACTTAGGGAGTCTTTAAGTCAAGAGTGAATAGGTTTCTTCTGGGCAAGCGTGCTCCATCGTCGGCCACACCATCGCTTACCATCAGGTGAGATGGTGGTCAAACGCGAGCCTATCAATAATAATAATAAAATAATAATAATTGGAAAGCAGTTGTAATATTATCTGAAATACAGTTCCACTTGCCAGCTAAAATTTGTGATTTTTCTATGAATTCATATCTAATGCGTCACCTGAATATGTTAAGTTACAAAGCTGAAATTTTGTACGATCATTTTTAAGACTATAGATCATACATTGGAAATCCAGGAGATTTGAAAAAAAAAAATATAAATACTATATATAATAATCAAGTGTGATTGTGATCCTAAATCAATGAAACATACATTGTTATTTAGACATACCTTGCGGAAACCATTGGGCAGCATGTGACGGGTCTTCTTGTTTGAACCGTAACCGATGTTGGGCATCAGATACTGACCCTTGAAACGCCTGCGCACCCTGTTGTCAATACCTGTAAATGGGGGAATAATGGGTCAGCAAAATTTTGTTTACTTATTAAAACTTCATGTTACCAGATGAAAAAAAATAAAAATTTGAAGAAAAAACCTGATTTCCACTGAAAAATAATGAGATTTTTCAATTTTCTCTCAAACAGAGGCTCCTACTTAACTTTTTAAACATGGATCTAATGCGAAACCCCCAGTAATACAACCAAAAACCGGCCAAGAGCGTGTCGGGCCACGCTCAGTGTAGGGTTCCGTAGTTTCCCGTCCGTCACAATAAGTGTACCCACTTATGAGTTTTTTTTTTCATATTTTCTAAACTTATGGTTCAAAAGTTAGAGGGACACATTGTTTTTTACTTTTGGAGCGATTATTTCCGAAATTATTGACATTATCAAAAAATGATTTTAGTAAACCCCTATGCATTTTTAAATACCTATCCAACGATATATCACACGTTAGGGTTGAAATTTAAAAAAAAATCACTTCCCACTTTACATATAGGGGGGCTGCTACCCTAATTAAACATTTTTTTCCAATTTTTATTTTACCACTTTGTCGGCGTGATTGATATACATATTGGTACCAGATTTCAGCTTTCTAGTGCTAACGGTCACAGAGATTAAGCGAGTACGGACAGACAGACAGACAGACGGACGAACAGACAGACATGGCGAAACTATAAGGGTTCCTAGTTGACTACGGAACCCTAAAAAAGGTTATTTCTGGTTTGTTTGTTGACTACACCTACACGTATTGTACACCTTTTTATGTTGCAGCGACTCTAATGCAATTGTAAGGTCTTAACCACCTGTGACAAACAATAAATAATTTTGATTGATTGATTGAATGTCTTAGTTTTGCTCACCCTACCCAATTTCTTTAATTTGACAGTATGACGTGACATCACCACATTGCAATTGATCCTACTCTTATTAGGAATGCATTGTAGTACATTTTAATTTGTTGTTTAAAAATTGTATAGATATGTTGTGATAAAATTAAAAGAGCTTCATAATTGAATGATTTTTATGGATAGGATAATAGAATAGGATAGGATAATAATGATGCTCTTACACTGTATTTTATCTATAATTGACTTTAATAATGATGCTTTTATACAGTATTTTATTTATAATTGATTTTAATAAATTTTGAATGTTTTGTTTTTTATTATTATTTTCTAATTCTCTATTATTATTGTAATGCTTATATTTGTACGCCATGACGGCAAGACGTAGTGTTCATTTATATTAACATCTGTAATTTTGTTTACCTACCTATGTTCTACAAATAAAAATATCTGAATCTAAAATAGTGCGAGTTACACCTATACAAAGCTAATATTATAGAAAAGTGTGAAACGTCAAACGGTACTTCTTAGATTTGTTGCGTTATAGTTTATTTACATAAGTGCCCCTATGAAAAATATTTAAAATTTCAAATAAAATGTATCTACCACTATGACCAAGTAGCCACATGCAAGCTACATGGAATAGGATTTAGCAGAAATTTATCTAGCAAGGTAACAAATTGTAATTATCATATAAGAATGTATAACACAGAGTGCCCTTGCATATTACGGCTTCATTAATCTTTCAGATACTGTCAATTTGAGACACAATAGTAAGACAATAGATGCGCGAACGCCGGCGTTCGCTTGGGGTTTAATGAATTAAACCACTAAATGCAGCTGAAAATTTGGAGTTATTATAACTTCTAATACTCTGAAGGAATTTGTATTGTATTGTATAATCATACTTATTACTTCGTATCTCAATATAAGCGGACTGTTTGATCTTATGAGAAATAAGTTTCTTTAAACCTAAGTTTGCCAAGATTGACTTGATACATTTTCTGTCAAATATGTACTACATACACATTAGAATTTGTAAATCCATATTCTAATGGTGAAGAAATTGGATAAGGTGAGCGAAGCAACAAAATTTTATCGTGAACGAAAAAGTTTAATCAGAATCCAGTTCTCCAATTTTGCTTGTCTCTGTGTTACTGTATGAAGTGTCTAAGTAGTGACAAATGGAACATGAAGGCGAATTGATCCTGTCAATGAAATAAGAAAATAGTTTTTTTTTTTTAAACTAATTATGATTTGAATCAATACATTTAGCTAATTTATATTTAACTATAATGTTGTTACCTCACCTAGATTTAACTAACATATAGTTATATGAAGCAAAAAAAACCTTTATGGATTTGTAAATAAGTTTTCTTTGCAAACTGTACTTTTCAGATCGAAGTTTGATTTTCCTATTCTTTTATGGAATGCATAAGGCCATTTATTTTCAGCCCTAAAACTCAGTTTTTGATTATCTAAACTTTAATTTCAATACATATATGATGGGTTTTGCTGGTTACTAGATTAAGAGAGATGTTTACAAACTGTAAGAAACATCGTGGTCTGTTGGATGGGCGATGCTCAGTCAGGAATTCAGATACTAAAGAAGTTTAAATACTTTATGGCAAGTAATGAAAAGAAATTAAGGTTAGAATTTGAGGTGTACAAAAATATGGCATTGTTGACAGTTTCAGAAATTACTGTACTTCTTTTCCACATTTGTTAAGTTTTTAAAGTCATTTGAGCAGGAACCTTCGTCGTAGGATATTTATTTCGTAGATTCTGTTCCAAGGAATAGTAAGAAAAGGTTTTTTATCAAAACTTTTCCTCGATAAGGTCCATTCATAACCTTATCAAAGTCGAAATTTTTCAAATAATCACATTTTAAACGTTGGAATAGTTAGGAATATAGCCCGTATATACTAAAAATCAAAATAATTACGGTAATAATACAGTCTAAGTAAGGTTATCATTAGCGAAAATACCAACATAGAACACGCGTACTTACCTCTGGGTTTACGCCAGTTACGCTTGAGTTTGTCATAGCGATCCGATTGGTGGCGGATAAATCTTTTCGTCCTCTTTTTGACGATTGTCGGCCTGTATACAGGGCGGATTGCCATTTTGTATGTTTCTTACTGAAACGCGGCTGTGAACCACGCGGTGACACGGCCGCACGAAAAGGAAGAAGAAGTAGACAAACCGAGACATTGCTAGAGTTTTAGTATGTTTTCGTCTGGCAATCAACAGTCATGTAGGAAAAAAAGTAATTAAATTTAATAAGTGTCTATGGTTTCGGTAGTTTTGTAAAAATGCGTTAAATAATCCTGGGAAAATTATGCGCGTTAGCAATATCTTGATAGAAAAGAAATGATGTTGAAATGTTAATGAAAGCTACTTCAAAAGAATTATGCCTTTTCACCAGCCAGAGCCTCAGACGAAGTACTTATCGCATAAGTACGTGGCTCTTAAAATATTTTAGTAAAGATTCTTCGTGATTACAATATTACAATAAACCCCAATAAATATAACAAATACAACCATTCATTCAAGTATTTGGTAAAAAGGCTATTCAAAGAATGTTTCTTAAGTATGACGCAAGCAAGAAGATTGACGTACGCAGACAAAGAAAGAAGCCTAATAGCTGTACGTAGGTAAAATCGGCCAATAAATTATGATGACGCTCAAGTCGAACAGTTATGAGAATGTATAACATTCAAAAGGCTTTGAAAATTGCGTGTGGGCTCAGCTCGTGCCAATTTGACGACTGAAATGATAAAAATAGCGCCTAATTATTACTACAACGGTCTTAATAAAATTATTGTAAGTAAGAGCAAGCTCGAATATTTTAACATTTCTTATAACTAGTCAGGGTCCTTAGTCCTTAGAATCCCTTTCATTATTTAAAATCGTGGAGCAAAATTGGAAAGAAACTGTTAATATTTTTCGCTTCAAGGGAAATTTTCAAATAAAAAATAATTTGGTTAACTATTTTATTTATTTAAGTATTATTTATTTAACGATAAATGTACACACACAAAATAAAAGATTAGAAAAAGGAAACAGAATATAGGGTTCAGGGGTGATGCTTATTTCTTAAGAATTTTCTTCCAGCATACCTGCGAATGGAGAGTTGGAACTGAAAGAAAATAGATATGTAGAATTAGTAGTGGATCGCTGTCAAATTTTTGAACGACGTAACGCAACTGGGTTTGCGACGTCAAAAACGGTTGTTAAAAACGGTCCTCATCGCGACTAGTTGCAGAGAACGTTCGTTTTCACGATGACGCGACGAGTACAGTCGTCGTCGCGTTGTCGTTTCAAAACCAGTTATGGCAATGAAAAATGAACTATAAAATCATTCATTGAAGCTCATTTTTAGCAATAACTGGTTTTTGAAACGTCGACGCGACGAGTGTGATAGTGGAATCATTGGATTCTCGACCTTATTTTCTTAGAAGTAAAATAACAATTTCCATACAGTAATTTGAAGATTGGTTTGTACAACGAAGATTGTTTGGTTGCAGGATGAAAAACGGTTGTTACGTTTCAGAACAAAAAACGGTTCAAAAACTGTTCATTGTTGAAACGCCCACCGCTAATGTAGATACCGTGTGTAATAGTAGGAAAATAAGTACACAAAATAGTTAACAATGAAAAAATATAACATGCAAAAAAAGATATAAATACAAACTATAATTATATACATACACATAGCAAAATAAGTATTAAAAAATACATACTATGTAATATAGTAAAACTAATATAAGTCCGTACATATATGAAAACCGTTCAATTTCCGAATTGAGTTACGAAGATTTTTTCGTGACGTAACCACTAATTTACAGTTTTCACTTTATGACCTTGCTTCATGTCAAATTTAAGGATTCTAGGTCAACGAGAAGTACCCTATGAATTTTGATTCCCTTGAGTGTCGAAATAGACGTTTTTTGCAACATAAACGGCCAAAATATTTTTTCTTGTTTATTTACAAGTTTTATTTTTTCAAGGGACCGCAGACCTGAGTATATGGTTTTAATTTCAACTTGATACATGTACACGTTCCCGAGATAAATGGTCTTGACAGACAGACAGACAGACAGACGGACGGACGGACAACAAAATAATCCTACAAGGGTTCCGTTCTTAGGGTTCCGTAGCCAAATGGCAAAAAACGGAACCCTTATAGATTCGTCACGTCTGTCTGTCTGTCTGTCTGTCCGTCTGTCCGTCCGTATGTCACAGCCACTTTTTTCCGAAACTATAAGAGCTATACTGTTGAAACTTAGTAAGTAGATGTATTATGTGAACCGCATTAAGATTTTTACACAAAAATAGAAAAAAAGTAATAAATTTTGGGGGACCCCATACTTAGAACTGAAACCCAAAATTTTTTTTTTCATCAAACCCATACGTGTGGGGTATCTATGGAAAGGTCTTCAAAAATGATATTGAGGTTTCTAATATAATTTTTTTCTCAATTGAATAGTTTGCGCGAGAGACACTTCCAAAGTGGTAAAATGTGTCCCCCCCCCCTCTAACTTCTAAAATAAGAGAATGATAAAACTAAAAAAAATATATGATGTACATTACCATGTAAACTACCAACGAAAATTGGTTTGAACGAGATCTAGTTAGTAGTTTTTTTTAATACGTCATAAATCTAAAAAAATACACTATTATTAAAACATCGATCAAAGTTACAACGAACTACAAGAACTTTTATACTATGTTACTTGCTGCTACAGAACCATCCATGGGCGAGTCTGACTCGCACTTGGCCGGTTTTTTCCTTTTGAGATACGGAACCCTAAAAAAAAGATCTACCAACTATAATTATATTAATATACATACACATAGTAAAATAGATATTACAAAAATGCACATTAATATAATAAAACTAATACATTCTAATATTTCTAATATACAACTAAAACATAGATGAGAATAAGTCTTGTACTAACGTAACTAAAAACTTGAGACAATATTTGACATCGTATTGACAACTCTTTTTGGATTTCTTTTATTAAAGAACATTTGTAAATGGAGGATGATAAACTATTTACATACTGTTATAATTTTTTAGTACATATAAAAATATTCTTCCCAGCGGAAGAATATTTACATGAGATAGTTAAAATATTTTTTTAAACAATTCATACCAATTGCGTAGTTTATCTATAGACTAAAATGTGTTATCTGTACTAACCTATTAACAATTATTTTATGACAGCTACCTGCACGCCGAGAACAAACCAATTTCTCTATGCCACAGACGCCAAATGTCGCCATCGATCAATGACATTTTGTGTAGTTGAATTTATTGATATAAAGCGTTAATGTAAATAATAAACAATATCATCATAAAAGTCGGCTTCCAGTCGATATGTATGCCAAGGGCAAGGGCTCTACGGTGCCTTCGGACGCTCAGGCTCGCGAGAAATTGGCGCTCTATGTGTACGAATACTTGCTTCATGTCGGTGCAACCAAAGCGGCGCAAACATTTCTGTCTGAAATACGATGGGAGAAGAATATAACACTGGGCGAGCCGCCCGGGTTCCTCCACTCGTGGTGGTGCGTGTTCTGGGACCTGTACTGTGCCGCGCCAGAGCGACGGGACACTTGTGAGCATTCATCAGAGGCGAAGGCTTTCCACGACTATGGTTTCGTCAATTCTGGTTATGGAGTCAACGGTATCGGCCACAACGCCGGCCCGGCGCCACCTAACGACGGTACGTGTGCTAAATACGCGAATAATAACGCGTACAACTGTAAAATGTGTTTTTTTACTGCGTGTTTTTAGGCCAACGTAACTCTTATCTCTCGTACTAATAAAACATAGATTTCCTGATTCTTGAGTCTATATTTAGCTAGCCGTAAGAGTTCTAAATTCTTTTTACACGATTTTTTTATGTTTTGATGTAATTTTAGGATATTATTTTGCTATGAAAATAGTTAACCCACAAATTGGGCATGTATGAAATGGCTTGGCTGTCCTTGTTTCAATTACTTTATAAACAAATACAAGTCACTGATAACATAGATATCACAGTTTAGTAGCGTTTGTAACATATTTTTCATAAGAAATCAACGAACCTTGATGACAAGATCTGACTGCCGTACCATTACAATTACCTTTCCAAGTCTTATATTAGACTTGTAGTCGCTAGTCGAACTGTGTAATTCAGTTAAAAGTCACATTCTACTCTCTATTTTGCCAGAATAAGAAGAGCTGACAGAAATAATACTTCCATGTTTTTATTGTAATCGTCATGCAAATAGAAAGTAGGTACACTTTCTAAATTGATAGTGACCATGGCGAAAAGAAAAAATGACTCAACTTTTACCTTGTAATTGTTTGGGTATTGCATTATTTGAGTTCAAGAAGAATGATTCTGAGAAACCTGAGCAATGTCCCATGGTTTATCACAAACGCAGAAATACATCACTATCACGAAATGAACACTGTGAAGGAAGAAATCCTTCAAACTGCAATGACATACTTGGGGAGGTTGGAAAGTCATCCTAACCAATTGGCTGCTAACCTGACAACTAGAAGCTACTCTAAGAGGTTAAAGCGTAAAGATGTTATAGCTGTATAAGTAAATATAGCCAATTAAGAGGAGATGTCCTCACTGGAGAGCTCACTCGAACTGCCATTACATACAGCGCATCTGCTTATAGCTAATGCTGATTGCAGATACTGATGAATGATTTTCTTTTTATGCGCCTACCATATTATATTTGCACCACCCTAGGTTGACTGTACTTTTTCTTGCATGAAGAGTAACCTTTCAGATACCGTCAATTAGAGACACAATAGTAAGACAATAGCAGCACGAACATTGGCGTTCACTTGGGGTTTTATAAATTAAATAAATAAATAATTATTAAATGATAGTAATAATAATAATATTCCACAAGTATCACACATTGTCTAGTCCCAAGCTAAGCAGAGCTTGTGTTATGAGTCCTAGACAACTGATAAACATACTTATATATTTCTAAATACATACATATTATAGATAAATTACATCTAAACACAGAATAAATGATAGTGCTCATCACAAACTTGTCTTGGTTGGGAATCGAACTTCCGGCATAGCAGTCAGGGCCACTAACCACTAGACCAACAGGCCAGTTGAAATGATGAAACGCATGTTGCTAAAAGAGTTATGAGTTTACATATGGATATATGGAGAGGGAGAGGGAGGCCTTGCATGATCGAATCAGAAATGAAGATATCCGCAGGAGAACCAGGGTTGCCGACATAGCACGAAGAATCGCCAAACTCAAGTGGCAATGGGCAGAGCACATTGCTCGCAGAACGGATGGCCTTCGGGGCTGAAAGGCCTCCTACAAGGTGGTCTGATGACCTGGTGAAGGTTGCGGGAATCCGATGGATGCGAGACGCACAGGATCGTGCATTGTGGCGACACTTGGGGGAGGCCTATGTCCAACAGTGGACGTTTATCACCTGATATGATGATGATGATGATTACCATCAGTTGAGTTTTCAAAAAGTCTTCTAGGCGTTTTTGTATGTAACCATCTTTCATCTTTTTACTTTTACAATCAAACATGATATGTAAATGACTAGATTAAAAAACTGGCCAAGTGCGAGTTGAATTCGCGCACGAGGGGTTTCGTACTGTCAACTGTTTGGAACAGTTCAAATTAACAGCAGCCATCGAAAATTTAAATAACATTATGTCTCGAATTGCAATGTCTTGCTTGAAAATCAATAATATTTATTCAAAGTCACAAGGCATGTTGATATGTAAACACAGTCTTTAGTGAATAGGCTCTTAATAAACTAGTGCGCCTCACCATCAACGATTGCATAACTGCTTACCATCAGTTGCACGCAGAACAGATGGTCGATGGGGACGAAAGGTTCTGGAGTGGCGACCACGTACCGGAAGACGCAGTGTTGGAAGGCCTCCAACAAGGTGGACCGATGACCTAGTTAGGGTCGCGGGAATCCGATGGATGCGTTGCGCACAGGACCGGTCGTTGTGGCGACGCTTGGGGGAGGCCTATGTCCAACAGTGGACGTTTTTCGGCTGATATGATGATGATTACCATCAGTTGCGTTTTCAAAAAGTCTTGTAGGCGTTTTTGTATGTAACCATCTTTCATCTTTTTAATTTTACAACCAAACATGATAAATGACTAGATTAAAATACTGGCCAAGTGCGAGTTGAATTCGCACACGAAGGGTTTCGTACTGTCCTTAGAAAAATTAGGCAAAAATATCGCGTTTGTTGCATAGCAGCCCCCTTTAAATGCTGATTGTGTTTTGTTTTAAGTATTTGTTGTTATATCGGCAACAGAAATAAATAATTTGTGAAAATTTCAACTGTCTAGCTATCGCGGTTCTTGAGATACTGCCTGGTGACAGACACACGGACAGACGGACGAACAGACAGCAAGTCTTAAGTACAGGTCGCGCGGTGAATTAAGATCGCTCGGCAAAAGTGGAAGGGGCATGCGCAGTATTCAATTCTAAGGTCTATTTGGCGATGTGCGGGCGGGTGTGCGCCGACGGCGATACGTCATTGGTAGATCAGTCGCTCTTCAATTCCCGCGTTGCGTTCTCGCGTCTCATTAGATACTGTTGTACTTGGATACTGTTGCGTACAGCTTGTGTTATCGTATTAGTAATACGTAGTGGTAAAAAAAAAATGGTTAGAAATAAAGTTTTAAAACGGCTAGCCAGAAAAATGGTTTAAGACGTGAATTGTTATGTTAAGAAAGAAACTAACGAAATTATTTTTTTTAATTTTAATTTTAATTTAAAAAAAAATATTTTTTCTGAATTTACCTACTTACAAGATAAATTACAAGCGAAAACTAGTGTTATTATAAGTTATGTTACTAAGGTTCAAACATACGAAATTAAAAATAAAATCCTAACATACTAAGAATTTCTGTGCGCAATTGTACACATGCGCCGATTGCCCCCACTAGGTACTTTCACCGAAAGATCTTAATTCACCGCGCGACCTGTAATAGGGTCCCGTTTTTACCGTTTGGGTACGGAACCCTAATAAAAACTAGATATTCGCCGAATATTCGTCTTATATTCGGTATTCGGCGTATTCGGTAGAATTTAGTGTTATTCGTATTCGGCCGAATCATTCAGTTGAAATGCCGAATGTATTCGGTTAAATGGATCATCCTTAAATAAATAAAAGCAACCTTTGGGGCAAAAAAAATTAAAGGATTTCCATATTCGTAGACCATGTCCTAGGATACTTTTTATCCCAGAACTCCATTGGAACACCAATAATTTGATAATTTTCTAATAATCTATACATATAAATAAAATTGGAGTATCTGTTTGTAATATTGAAATAACTGCTTTTTACTACATGCATATGAATATATATACGGTACTCACACCAAAATATTTTTTTTACAATTTTTGTCTGTCTGTCTGTCTGTTTGTCCGGGCTAATCTCTGAAATGGCAGGACCGATTTTGACGGGACTTTTTTTGGCAGGTAGCTGATGTAATAAGGAGTAACATAGGCTACTTTTATTTAAAAAAAAAATAATTCAAAATCCTGTACTCCACGCGAACGAAGTCGCGGGCACAGCTAGTAAGAAATATGTCGGATATATCCGACAAACACTATCGCGTTTATTCCGCCAGAGTCGCACATCCATGACCAAATACTCCATCTCGTCAGCTCTTCTGTCAACTATGGGGATTGAAGTTTATCACTCATTTTTTTTTTAAGAATTATTTATATATAGATATTAAATTAAATATGGTCTTCTAATAAAGTCGTGGCGTGGAGGACACAGAAAGTTTTGTTTTCTACACAAAACTGTTCCCTTCAAAAAGTAAATCAACTTCTTTTTACAATTTCCAGGTATGGGTGGTGGTGGAATGCCACCAGGATTCTTCCCCAACTCCCCACTACGACCGTCACCGCCTGCTCCCCATCCCGGATCTCAGCCGTCTCCGCATGGGCCACAACCACAGCTGATGGGCACTGGACAACCGTTTATAGGACCCTGGTACTCCGGTGGGGGACCCCGTGGAGCCGTCAGGATGGGAATGGGCAACGATTTCAATGGGCCTCCTGGTAAGCAATTATATTTTTTGATTTTTTTTTTTTATTATTGATAGGCTTGTGTTTGACCACCATCTCACCTGATGGTAAGCGATGATGTGGTCGACGATGGAGCACGCTTGCCTAGACGTAACCTATTCACTCTTGACTTAAAGACCCCTAAGTTGTAGCTGTTTTTCTTTTGTATAAAAAAGTATTTTCTTTCTTTCTTTTTGTAAATCTATATATTCTATATACAACGTGTAACGTTAAATGCGCAAAACCTGAAAAAAGTTTGATCAGAATAACGAGTAGAATCAATTAAACCACTTTTTAATATAGGTTACATTTAAAAAAAAATCTTCATTAAAAATGTCGCCCTATTTATGAATAGGTCAAGCCATCACGTGCGCAAACCCGACGAAATAGGTAAACAAACACAAAATGGTTGTAGATCAATCAAATTTTCTCATACACGGAATAGTGAAAGTTTTTATTTCAATGCCGATATGAATTTTAAACAAACTAAAACTTAATTTTTATAAAGTTTTTTTTTTCACAGAATAGGCCAGTGGCCGTAAAAAATGTAATTAGTCCGTCTTTTAGATTATTCAAAAATAAGGGACACGTATTTTTTTATTTGTAAATGAAACCAAAAATAACAAAGATATAGCCCCTTAAAGTTACGTGTGACGTCACGCCGTGCTGCATTTTTTCGCACGGGGTGACGTCACACGTAACTTTAATGGGCTATATCTTTGTTATTTTTTCTTTAAACGAAAAAAGAAAAAATACGTGTCCAATATTTTTTTATAATCTAAAATACGGACTAAATAAAATGTAATTAATTGACCCTGGACACTACCCTATTAGGTCAATTGAATTAAAAATCATTTGCGGAGTCTGAGCTTTTGCGCATTTAACGTTACAAGTTGTATACAGGGTTATTAAAACACTGGCACCATCTCAGAACTATGTTACTAATATCATAAACAACAACTTTAGTTTTATGAAATTTAAAAATTTATCATATTTTAATTCTTCAGATTTTCATACAAAAACAAAAATATTTAAATCGAATGTTCTTTAAATTACGAAATCTATATGAAGCAAGCGATAGTACAATAGCGGAGGGTGGATCGGGCGGCGGGGGTGTTTGATGAGCTTTCGTCGCGTCATATTGACTACATTTGTAGTTACGTCACAAAAAAAAAACTGCGATTCGGAAAAATCTTCGTAACTAAATTCGGGAATTGAACTGTTTTTTTCAAGTTTGTACGGAACCCTCAGTGCGCGAGTCCGACTCACACTTGCCCAGTTTTTTTTTGTTGTAAAAACTTTTGTGCTACTTCTTCCCAGCAATATCGCACTTTTCTGCACTAGTGTGAAAACAGTCAGTTGCGTGCCTAAAAGCGGTAGGATTAGAGCGGTTTTGTTTTGTTGATATAAACTAGTGCTTGACTACGATCCCACCTGATGGTAAGCAGTGATGCAATCTCCGAGTAAGTGTATTGAAAAATCTCTCGTATCTTCCACAGGTCAGGGAATGATGGGCAACTCTCTGGAGCGCGGCGGTGGCGGGGTGCTGGGCGGGCCGCGCATGACGCCCCCGCGGCCGGGTATGGGCCCCATGAGTCCTGGGGCCTACGCAGCCGGCATGCGCGGCCCTCCGCCTCAGGGACCAGGTACGTAACTGAGATAGTGGGTCCCTGTATGTGTGGGGCCCATAAACTTCAAGTTAGAAAAGTAGACTGAATATAGAGTCCCAGGATGCGTTCTATGAGTTCCAGTCTCCTCATGGACCAGAAACGTGTCTAAGAGAGCGGGTCGCTTAATGTTGGGTCCCATATACTTCAAGTTAGATAAGTAGACGCTGAATATGGAGACCTCGGGATGGGTCTCATGAGTTCTGGTCTTCTCAGGGACCACATACGTGACTATTAGAGTGGGTCCATGTATGTGGGGGGATAAACTTCGCATTAGATGAGTAGACTGAATATATAAAGTCCCAGGATGGGTCTCATGAGTTCCGGTCTTCTCAGGGACCAGATACGTCACTAGATAGTGGGTTACTTAATGTAGGGGCCCATAAACTTCAAGTTAGATAAGTAGACGCTGAATATGGAGTCCCAGGTTGGAGCTCTTGAATTCCGGGGTCTATGCGCGTTGTTTCACCTCAGAGACCAGGTACATGGCTGAGAGACTGGGTCCCTGTATGTATGGGGCCCATAAACTTCAAGTTAAATAAGTAGATAATGAATATAGAGTCCCCAGGATTGGTCCTATGAGTTCCGGACTACTTAGGGATCAAATTCGTGACTAAGAGAGTGGATCCCTCTATGTAGGGGCCCATAAACTTCAAGTTAGATTAGTAGACGCTGAATATGGAGTCCCAGGGTGGAACACCTGAATTCCGGAGTCTATGCAACCGGCATGTGCGGCTCTCCGCCTCAGGGACCAGGTACGTGACTGAGAGTGGGTCCCTGTTTGTGGGGCCCATAAATTTCAAATTAGATAACTGGGCTGAATGTAGAATCCCAGGATGGGCCCTATGAGTTCTGGTCTCATCAGGGACCAGATACGTTACTAAGATAGCGGGTCGTTTTATATAGGGGCCCATAAACTTCAAGTTAGATAAGTAGATGCTGAATATGAGGTCTATGGATGACCAGGTACGTGACTGAGAGTGGGTCCCTGGTTGTGGGGCCCATAAACTTCAAATTAGATAAGTAGACTGAATGTGGAATCCCAGGATAGACTCTATGATTTCTGATCTCTTATTTATTTATATATACTTTATTGCACATCAGGATTACAAATGAACAAAAAGCAAACCATATAAAAAAAAAACACACACAATTAGCGGTCTTATCGCACTAGGCGATTTCTTCCAGGCAACCTTGAATGGACAGAGATTGTCTGGACACAAAATGGGGTTGCACTTAGTGCAAATATAAAAGTAACAAAACTTAATAAATACTTAATCCTAAAATAGATACACAAATACATACATACAAAATATATATAAGCAAGAGAGTTAGTGAAGAACGAAGACAAGATCACAGAGTCAAGTAATGATCCCTCACAAGCCTTTTAAATGCAGGCAGTGTTTGCGCACGCTTTATTTCCACAGGCAATGCATTCCATAGACGAGCGGCCTGAACAGTAAAGGACTTATCTAGGAAAGTACTTGAATGCATTGGCATTTTAAGTTTCAAGTTATCCGATGACCTCCGTTGTCCTCTTCAGGGACCAGATACGTGCTGACGTGCGTGGGGGAACAGAAACTGCTAGTGTATGTTGAAAAGAACTGCAACATTGCCCTGCTGCACTTCTGAAATTCTTCCTCTTACCAACCAGCACCTTAAAACACTCATCTCATCCAGGTATGCCACCAATGGGTATGGGCCCTCGCGGCGCTTGGGCCGGAGGCAGCGGCGGTGGTGGCGGCGGTGGCGCCGCCCCCCTCAACTACTCCGGGGGGTCGCCGGGCGCGTACGGGGCCCCTCCGGGCAGCAACGGGCCCCCGGGGCCCCCGACACCGATCATGCCCAGCCCGCAAGACTCGTCAAATTCCGGTGAGTTCCATGATTGGACGAAGGTGACGGGGTGAGGGTTTTGGGGTCAAGTTTTTTTTTTGTAGATTGTGATAATTAGTTTTGTAGTAATCATTGAGATTATGTAATTTTAAGGGTGATGGATAAAATTCTGGCTAATGCCGACAGTTATTTTATTATTTTTAATCAATTTAATTGTACATCACTTTTTTTTTAGATTATAAGATAAAAAAGATATGAGAGAAATGAAGTAATTAAAGTATTTTTTTTATTAAAACGTAAATGTAGTTTGTATTTGAATAATATTGTAGTGTTTGAAAAAAAAACTTGATGCCCGCATAAAACGCTTCATGTGTTAACCGTCTCCGCAAGAAAGTTGATTAACATTTTTATCTTTTTTATAAAAAAAAGATGTTAACCGATTTTCGCGACAATCCCAGCAGCCGCCTAAAAGATTATTTTTCAGTAAAAGTCTAAGGAAATTCACGTACATCCTAACCAGTAAAATATTAGTTTTTTTTTAACAACAATTTGAGAAGTTTGCAGGTCTATGGCAAGGTATTTAAATGTCGCACTTTTAAATATAACTGTTAGAAGATGAGACTACATTAATAAAAGACTCGTCTGTATTTTCATTTGTTTTTTTTTTTTCATGATAATAGATGCATAAAAAAATAAATTAAATAAAGCCAGTTAGTATACAAGGTGTAAGGGACAGCCCTCCACAAACTTTAAGGGCTTGCTCAGTAGACGAAACTGAACAACCTTCCACAATTTCTTTTTTCAGGAAATGAAAAAAAAAAAATCGGCCTCGCCATACAAATTCTCCAATCAAGTTTATCATTTTGTATGGTGAGGCTGATTTTCTTTTTCGTTTCCTGAAAAAATTTTTTGTGGAAGGTTGTTCAGTTTCGTCTACTGAGCAAGCCCTTAAAGTTTGTGGAGGGCTGTCCCTTACACCTTGTATTATTGTATTTTTTTTTTGTTTTTCCTAATGACCGTAAAAATAAAATATATAGGGTAGTTTATTTATCCAGTTTTAGCGTAAAAAACTTCGAGCTCAGCTGACAACAAAGGTAAAATTAGCTTTTTATGCATAATTAAAAGTTAATGTATGCTCATCTTCATTCGATGTGATCTATAAAATTGACCAAAAGATCACATCTCACTCACAATTATCTTTTTTTAATAAAAACCATATATCTTTTATCTTTCTTTCCGTATCGCTTGCTTCATTCTCGCATAACCTTGGTTCATTCACGCTTGGTTCATCTCTGTACAATGCTTTTTATATGTTTTTTTTTGTAAAAAACATTTTTCCTGTTGTGTCTGTATAGATTCTTTAGTTTAAGATATTTCTCAAATGGAAAATTATAATAGAAATAAAGATATCTTCTAATAGAGAAAAAAATTAAACTATTACTTGAATTAAGCATTTTTTAGATTATGCAAATTTTATAGTTACAATTATAATTTTTCATTTATTATTTGCCTGAATCCTAATTCTATAAAACAATGTGAACTGTAGTTTTTAGTTACCCTCTCATAGACAAAATTGTTTACTTAGTTTATTATTTAATTTTTTATTTTTCGCATAAATAAAATTTGTAAATAAAGTTACCATCGCATTTTTTATTATTTTCGCTTGCTAAAACACACACAAAAAAACAGAACCCAACAAAAGAAAAAAAAAATGATTTTGTCTATGACACGAAAAAAAAAGATCGATATCAGAAAAAAAATATCGATACCAGAAAAAAAAGATCGATACCAGAAAAATATTGGTATCGATGAAAAAAAAGTCACGCATAATGTAAAGCGCTGGCAGGGGGAGACAACATGTACACACTGATGAAGCCGGTGGGTGCTGGAGCCCTGGGGGCGGAGTTCCCTCTGTCTGGAGACCACGGGCCGCCGCAGCACCACCCGCAGCCGCCACCCAGTGAAGGTGGGCCTCTGGAGCCGTGTTATGACGTTTAAATGTCATTTTTGGCCTTGTGCGATCTTTGTTACGTTCTCCATCACGTAAAGTAAACGTCAGTTTATATTGAAACTCCATAAGGATGATAATGCAATGGTACGTGCGCCTTCCTAAGCGAGTAGCGAAGTAGAATAAACACCAAGCGAACGCCGGCCGGCGTCGGCACAGAACTATACCCCTGTTTTACTCAAATAAAACTAAATAAAGATGAGATTTCTGCTATTTCAAATTGCTTGTATGTTAATTATCTTTTTCTATTATATCTTACACTAGCTTTTGCTCGCAGCTTCGCCCGCGTACATTAAATTATAGCCTGTCATTCAGGAATAAAGCAGCTTACTGTCGGTAAAAAAAATAGCAATCATACCAGTACTTCCAGAGATCCTTCTACAAATAAAATAAAATAAAATAAAAAACTTTACTTTTTTATTATTTAAGTATAGAGTAACGTGCTCGAATTATTTTCATGCTAGCCACATCTGGCACGCATGCCATTAGTTCACTATCCCTGCATTGGACTCTCGCTTCATCCTAGAACGGGAGAAGTCATTAGATGATATCCCACCTAAAAAAAAAAACAATCCTGTCATTGCATTTTCGACCTAATAGCCGTCTGTTACAAAAAAAAAACACATTAAAGAAAATGAACGTTTACGGTAACGCGATCGAGTAAGTATGCAAACTCGCGCTAGGTTTTCGCGATTTCAGTGCGAGAAAGTGACAGTTATACACAGCACTATCCTTTTTTCGGGCAGAAATCATAATGGCATTATTACGTCGTAACACGGTCCCTGGACTCATAAAGGACTGTTTTATGCAAAATAAAATAGATCCTATAATCGCCTGTGTCGAATTGACGGCTCCTGTACACGCTACGGCCCTTGTTGGACTCTGTAAATGTAATACATGTAACTGGGGAGAGTTATATAGACCGTTAAATTTTGATCGTTTTAATCCCGTGGAGGGTCGAGTCCAATGACCTGTAAGTAGTTAGTACGCAACGCCGACTACTACCTACAGGTCATTGGACTCTCTCAGCTGACGTTTTCTTAAAGAAATTAATTTCGTACATGCGTAAATTAATACGAGTTTTAAAAAAAAGGTACTTTATTTTTTAATTTTATCTTTACAAATCGATAGTGTTTCATGTACCGGATCGACCCTCCACGGGATTAAAACGATCAAAATTTAGCGGTGTATTTATTAGAAACACTGCTAATGTGATGGGTGTCAAAATTTAACTGACTACGTCGCGCGTTTACTACACCAGGGACGCACATCTAAATACACCATCTCGTCAGCTCTTCTGTCATCTATGGGGATTGAAGAGTTAAACGAGATGGAGTAACCAGTTGCTAACACGCGACCCTGTCGAATAGAACGCGAAAACACTTCATCACCCTCCCTGCTAACTGTCCTCACTAGCAAATGATATTTTACCAGGGCAACCGTTTTTCGGTCGAGTGTTAAAATCATATTCCTGTAGTTGCGTTAGCTGTAGCGTTATAAATGAATTAAGAAATGTTTTTTCAATACACTTGCTCAGAAAGTGACTCATATTGCACTGCACATAGGTACATAATGGCCCTTGTTACCAATCTGTGACATTTTGATTACCATTACGCACTAGTGCTATAATGTAGTTAAAACCTTATTGTTCAACCAACCCCCGGCATAATTATATTACATGTTTCGTATCAGGAAGGGCGCGTGTCTTCCCCCACGAGTCGCCGGTCAACCCCCGTTTATTCATTTCAGTGAGTGTATTGAAAGTAAAATAAAAAATGGGAGCGCATATACAAAACAGATTTTTACCGCCGTTCTCGGCTCTCTTAAGACCCTCGCCACGGCTCGGGTCTAAATACCGCCCCGACGGTAATCATTAACATTACACACTTATATTATAATGTACTTTATATTAATCTTGGCTCATTCTTTAAGTTAGTAGTGGCCCTAAAACCCTAGTACGAAGGTGCTGAGGATATTTTTTCCCTCCTTTTGCACTTACGCAAAACAGAATACCTGTACCCCTAGCCAAGTTGCTAATCTGCAATTGTTAACGCTAGCAGAAAGCTTCAAATGTATGGGAATGACGTCATCTCAACGCTCAGTCACGTAGTCGGCACAAAAGAATTGGCGGCGCGGCCAACTCGAAGCGTTCGGCGCAAGCGAAACGGTTGTAACTTGGCTAGGGGGGGCTGATTATCTTCTAAACGGTAAACGATACAGATATGACGATTAGAGAGAACTTATTCGAAATAATGTTATGAACACGTTGGTGATATCAGTGCAGATACGCCAGTTTGTGAGATACGATAGTTAGCGGGGAAGGGACGACTTGTCTGACCAATCCGACGTGAATGGTTAAAGAGTGAGTTCGAAAGAAAACTTAAACGTTTAATTTTAAATTGCTAAATCTGACTACGGAATTCTGTGTATGAGATGAAGCCATTATCATGTACTGAGAAAGCTATAAGTTGATATTACATATTTCCAAGTGACAACCAGATCAACGTCTTCTGATATTCTATACTCCATTCGCAATACCATTACACATTTAAACACACATTTTATTACTGTTCGTTCAACCGATTTTGACTTTTATTGCATTGGTGCCATGACAAAAGGCGGCTGCAGTACATAGTTGGTATTGTTTTTGCTTTTAATGCCATACTTATGTCTACAGAATAGAAGTAAAATTCGGTTGAACGGGCAGTGAAAAAATTTATTTGAAATATTAAGATAAATTATTATTATTTTAATTTTTTCATATCGATATCCATCACATTATCGGAGTTACTCTAAAGCCTCAGATTCATTGCGGGACAAAATGTCCCCTAACATGACGTCCAACATTTAATCTACGCTCCAACATTGCCCACACTGGGTAATGTTGCAGCGTCAAGTAAAGCAACATTGCCCAGTGTCCCAAAACTTGCCTCCCAGCATTTTACTGAAACGCATACACGTGGCAAGTTTGACAGCGTTGCGCGTCAAGTTGGGGGACGTTTTGTCCCGTAATGCATCTGAGGTTTAAACCTTTAACCGCTAGCGTCGAATTAGACGAGTGTTTTCGCGTCCTATTTGCCAGAGTCGTGTTCTCGCGACTGGTCATCTCGTTTAGCTCCTCAATCCCCATAGGTGACAGAAGAGCTGACGAGATGGAGTATTTGGTCGTGGATGTGCGACCTTGGTGGAATAAACGCGAGAATGTTGGATATATCCGACGTCGGCAGTTTAGGGGTGGTTCTTTGAAACCGAGGGAATGCAACTCATTCATTTGGCCTATTTTTTTGACAATTTTTATATGCATATTAATTTTTTCTGGTTACTAAATGTAATAGCATTATATCTGCCCCAATAGCCAAGTTACAACCGTTTCGTTTGCGTCGAACGCTTCGAGTTGGCCGCGCCGCCAATTCTTTTGTTCTGACCACATGACTGAGCGTTGAGATGACGTCATTCTCGTACATTTGAAGCTTTCTACTAGCGTTAACGATTGCAGATCAGCAACTTGGCTAGGGGTACAGGCACTCATCTCCGCCTAGTGGCTTACGACACTAAATAGGTATGCAAAATAGGCTGTATCAATGAGTAGTATTACCTCGTTTCCAATAAATCACCCTAAAAGGTTAATAAATTGTAATTTTACCCCGTAGATAATAAAAAGGCAGTGTTAACACAAATATCTTTATAAATATAAATCGTAAACAGCATCGCCTGGTGTGTACAGAAGCCGGAAGGGCTCTGACACCAGCGAAGAAAAAAAAAACCAAAAAAGTCTATGGAAAGAGAGTTTGGTTGCGGTGGGTGTGTGGCGTCGTTTCGTGTCGCTTCATTGGTCTAAAATGCTAAAAATAATTTGCTTTTATTATGTTTTTAAAAAACGCTTTGAAAGCGGCGTGTCAGAGCCCTGCTTTTATTTATATTTTTTGTCAAATATTTTTTGTTGGTATCGAAATTATCGATACTTGGTTTTGTTTGGGTGTCCCATCTCTAGTCGTCTGTTTTGCTTTAAATGTCAGTGCGAGTTATAATGTTGCCAGAATTAAAAATACACTATTTTTTTCTTTTTGAAAATAGAATAATCAAAGTTAAATGTATCTTTTTCTTTTACTTAAAAGCTAAATATATGTTTCTTCATGCTATACTATTGTGAATATTGTGTATTCAAAATATTTTTTTTTTTTTTTTTTTTCTCCCCTAACGTAACTATCGTTTTATGCTGCTTTTTTGTTATTTAGCAATTAACAATATTAAGGACAAAAAAATAAATAAAATAAAAACGACTGCTGTAAAAAAAATAACACGTGCTTACGTCTTTATTTAAATACAAGTACTTTGTAGCGTGTTGTTTATTACGGTATTAATTTCGATTTTAAATATTAGTAAAGCTTTTACTCGCGGCTTCACCCGTGTATTTATAATATAGCCTATGGCACTCGGTAATAGAGCATCTCTCTATCGGTGAAAAAGTTCTAGCAATCGGACCAGTACTTTCAGAGATTACCTCCTACAAACAAAAAAACAAACTTTACCCTTTATAACTCATAGGTGTAGTCTTTTTAACTCATAGGTTGACTGGTACCACTACTACTAGAGATTGACTGAAGGTTCGGTTTCGGCTTTCGGCCAAAAATAAACCGAATATTTGGCTCGGCCGAAACTAGCATCTTTGACAGTTCAGTTCTATATATGTTATAGTTTTTATGTAATCGTCAAGTTATCGATTATTCAGTCAATTATAAAAGTTATAATATAAATGTAGAAACTAACTGATTCACATATCAATGCACAGCCGAAACTAAAAAAAATGTTTTTTTTTTTATTTGTCCTGATCGGATGTAATCGGGATTTAAGGTTTTAACTTAAATCCTGATTGGTTTTACCATCTTCCATCAATCGAACCTGGAACCTGGTAACACTAGTTGTGATAATTGTGGAATATTATTTATCTATTTGAAATAATGGAAAAACAACTAATTCATTATACTCGCATTAACATTTAGAATTCAGAGATAAACAGTTGATAGCCCGTGAAGTGTGCTACAGAGGCTTACATTTCATCATCGTTGTAATGCAGACAGACCCAGATTAAGATGAATACTCCAAGGTAGCTCGCAAAATTAAAATTTTCATTATATTGGATAGCATAGAAAAAAAGAAAGAGGTTAGGTGTGCCTCAAAACATGATCATGCTCATTTGACATAATCATTAGCAAACTTGCGATCTAAGTGTGCGTGGTCTGTTAGTTGCGTAATGCGCGTTCGTATTGGTTTAATGCGAGTTAAAGGGTGTGAGACAAGCGGCGACACTCGTTTATTTATTTATTTAAACTTCATGCAACACAAAGTACATAGGCGGACTTAATGCCTTAGGCATCCTCTGCCCGCGCGCCTCAAGGAGTTGTCAGCAACATCAAGGACCCAGCCGGGTCGAAGCCTACTGGAGCCAGGGTTATCCGAAATGGAGCTCGAGCCCCGGTATGAAGGCTAGAAGGAACGGGGTGGGTCTTTTAGTCAGAAAGAGTCTGACACTATCTCCCGCTCTGCCCAACAGCGGGGGTTGTCATTGGATGATTTTTTCCCACCATAAAAAAAAAGGCGTGGCGTGGTGCAGAGACTACATGCACACATCTCATGCATGCATGGCACTCGTTGCAGTTAAAATCGAAAAGTATTTCCTTACTAACCTCTTATCTTTTCTATGTCGGATAGTATGGTAAAAAAAATATATATATTTGCGTAAAAAAACATTGTGAGGAAAGCGGCATGTCATAGAACCAAAAATTTAGAAACATGTGATATTCGCCAATCCGCACTGGGCCCGCGTGCTGGATTACGGCCCATTCCCTCTCCTAGAGAGGAGGCCTAAGTCCCAGCAGTGGGATTATAAAAGGCTGATTGTGCTATGCTATGTAATACTGAACTTAAAATTGCAAAAATCGTACGAAAATTTTAATTTCGCGGTCTATTCTGGAGTATTTATCTTAAAAAAAATATTATAATATCATTTTGCGAATGCGTTATAAGAATGAAGCAAGTTAGAACTTAGTGTTTATATTAAAATTCATTTTCTGACAACATTTTAGGTCAACGTCTGCATGTATTGTCATGAGTGTCATCAAAAAGAAAAATACATTTGTTGCCTCTGCTTTATCTGGGTTTAAGTGTGTTGCAAGTAATTTGCACTCAAGCATAAAAATCTTCAAAAAATGCTTCACTAGCGGCATGTTATCAACTGCGGAGGTAAATGCATCCATCAACACGAGGCGGCGGCTGTTGACGCGTCATCGGCGGCGGTCGAAATTTCAACTTTAAAGATCAGCGGCAGCTGTCCTCTGCGTCAAGTGTCATTGTAGGACGACGGCTGTAGTTACTTCTGCCGTTGGCAACATGCCGCTCGTGTGTATGAGCTAGCCTTCATGTGATTTCATTTGTGTGCAAAATACTTGCATTGTGAAAAAGAGTAGGAAGATCTTTAACTTATTTAAGATCTTTAACTAATTCATAATATGAACTGACAGGGTTTTTGATCTAATTTGGAGCCTGGACTTACTACCACAGACCAGTGTTGTTAATATGAAACGGCACAAAACCGTTATTGTGAAACGGTACACCACCGTTTACGTGGAACGGGTGCGACGCTCCACTCCGACATTTTGCAGTGTCTTGCTAATATGCCGAGCCATGTTGAGTAGATGCACGGTACGATGCCGCATTGTTTAAATACATCGCGCGGATACGTTGCGGTTTTGCAACGTCGCAAAACCGTTTTGGGTGAAAATTGATCGCGTAATTTTTGACACATCGCAAAACCGTTTGGGTGAAAATTGATCGCGTAATTTTTGACGATGGAACACTTGACTTGACTTGACTGGCCTGTTGGTCTTATAGTTAGTGGCCCTGACTGCTTTGCCGGAGGTTATAGGACCGATTCTCTCATCCAGGAAAAAGGTTTGTGTGATGAGCACGATCATTTGTTCTGTGTCTGGGTGTAATTTATCTGTAATATATTACAACATCTGTTTAGCTTGGAACTAGACGGCGTTGTGTGATAGTTGTAGATTATTATTATTACTTGAAACAACATTTTGCTGTGGTAAGACTTGGTATTGTACCGTTTATTAGCTCAACACAGCATGGTACTGTATATCCAAACGACGCAGCAATGTGCCGGAGACCGTTTCACGTAAACGGTGTCGTACCGTTTCATATAAACGGTGTCACACCGTTTCTCATTAACGATGAGTGGTAATGTGGTCAGGTTCTAAGTTATCTTCGAACTACCAGATATTCAGTATCTAAGGTGTTGGGGTGCCGATTCTCTTGTTCACTGACTAGATTGAAGTTATATCCATCTCTTTCTCTTCCATGGCACAAGAATGAGACGGAATAAGGCCTGTCAATTTTACGGCAAGATTTGAACTAATTTGTCATATCTGATTTGATTCTTGTCTTTATATTATACATTTCTTGAAATGTCTATCTGGAGATATCAATTTCAATTTGGTTTAGCCTTTTGAGAAATAGTCGACTAGGGACTTATCATGGCAAATTAAAAATGTCAGTTGTGCGAGCGAGAAAGAGGACACGAAAAAAACAATCGGCCTCTCCACAAACTGTCCAATCAAGTTTTTAATTTTGTATGGTGAGGGTTTTTTTTTCGTTACTTATATTATTATACCATTATATTATTCTCCATTCCTTTAACAGTTCAGTTAGGTCGTCAAATGGATCGCTTTAAGAGCTCTTAGTAGCTTGGAGAAGCCGTAACACACAAAATTTTAGTTTAGTTTTGAACAAGGGAATTTGTCACCATATATTTGATATCACGAGTCACTCAAGTAAAAATATTTTCAATGCACTTACTGGAAAACCCGCTTTTAGGCACGCAATTTACTGTTTTTCGCACTAGTGCGGAAAAGAGCGCGAGTTTGCCCCTGCAACAATTACATTTATCTTATCAGCCTGGGCGCAGCGTGACCCATACGAGTCGCACGTAAAACCCCGTTTATTTATGTTTTCGTAAGTGTATTGAAAAACGTCGTTTGATACACGTGGAAATTTGTACTGCAGCACTCGGTTCAATAAAACCCTCGCCTGCAGCTCGGGCGAATCCCGCCTCGATCGCAATGACGAATTTTCTCCACTTGTATCAAAATTACCTTGATTGACTCCAGCTTCTCAATGTGTACCTTGAAGTTGTGTTTAGTACCCTGATGTGATGATAAAGGTAAACTCCAGGTGTCTTGTCTCAGGGCTGGGAGGAGTCGACGGCATGAAGTCTTCGCCCGGGGGAGTGGGAGGGGGAGGGCCTGGCACTCCCCGGGAAGACTCAGGATCAGGCATGGGAGACTACAACTTAAGTAAGTATCTGATTTTGTTTTAGCACCCTCATTTCTTTTGCACTCTTAGGGCTTCTTCACACGTACCACAACCACGCCTCAACCACACCACAGTATTGAAAATGAATACTATTCACACGTACTACATTTTGCAGTTGTTATCGACATATATCGATCGATAAAGTAATATTCAATAAAAGGCAGATGTCATTTGTTTTAAATAAAAAAAATAAAACACTTGTGGTTACGTCACATTTCAATTTGTGAATCGTTTTTAGGGTTCCGTAGTCAAATGGCAAAAAACGGAACCTTTATAGATTCGTCATGTCTATCTGTCTGTCTGTCCGTCCGTCCGTATGTCACAGCATCTTTTTTCCGAGACTATAAGAGCTATACTGATGAAACTTAGTAAGTAGATGTATTTTGTAAACCCCCCCTGTAACTTCTAAAATAGGAGAATGATAAATCTAAAAAAAATATATGATGTACATTACCATGCAAACCGACGAACGAAAATTGTTTTGAACAAGATCTATTAAGTAGTTTTTTTTTAATCCGTCAAAAATCTAAAAAAAAAAAAATACACTATTATTAAAACATCGATCAAAGTTACAACGAACTACAAGAACTTTTATATTATGTTACTTGCTGCTACGGAACCCTTCATGGGCGAGTCCGACTCGCACTTGGCCGGTTTTTTTGTAAAGGGTCTACTACACCACTCGATATTCAGACAGTCTAAGGTCACCGAGACACTGGCGGTGCGACCAGTCGCCGCTACCAACAAAATGTATACAGCTCTATAGAGAGTTACTCATCTGGTGTCCGTTTGGTTGCGCGACCAATATGGTGGCGCGACCAGCTCGGACGTGTGGCGACTCTGGTGTCTGTATGGCGTCTATTTTGGTAGCTTAAGGCTATATTCCACCGAGACACCGTGGTTGTGCAACTGGGGCCCAAGTCTGCTATTTTTATAAATTCGTCATTCCAACACGATCCCATTGTTATTTTGCTAAAAGTTCATAATCTGCTAATTCATAATGATCGATCATTGATCAGTCAATGGTCTGGTAATAGAATTGTGGTAGAATGACAATATCGAGCTTATTAAAAGCATTGACTGCGCAATGACGTTCTAAAGGTAGGACACTGATCAAAGGAACTCAAAATTTTGCAGACTACCGCATACGTCAGACATTCATTTATCATTCTGTACAAGATTACCATTATATGCCATTTCTTTCAATGGAGTGTCAGTGGTTGACCATCGGAAAGTCATAATGATGCGATTATATTAGTAGATTACCAAAACTTGTCAAAATCAACAATTATGGAATCAATGATGGACCATTCTGACACTATAGTAATAGCAGACTTGAGGCCCTCTGGTCGCACAGCCATGGTGTTCCTGTGAAATATAGCCTTAGTCGTGGTCGTGTAGTGTAATAAGGGTCAGATTGTCCTACTCTGAATGAAAAATGAGACTGAATATCGTGTGTTAAAAACGCGTAGCGTAATAAGCCCTTCAGTTCTACTTAACGGACGCGTAGCTTCATAGGCGCGTATTCGTCATTATACGCTTGGTGTACGCCTGCGTGAAGCTTACATACTAATCTATGGCTTACTGACCACGGACGCGTAGCTTCATAGACGCGTATTCGTCGATTAATCCTAAAATAACAAAGATATAGCCCATCAAAGTTACGTGTGACGTCACCCTGTGCGAAAAAATGCAGCACGGCGTGACGTTACACGTAACTATAATGGGCTATGTCTTTGTCATTTCTGGTTTAATTTACAAATACGCGTCTATGAAGCTACAAAATACGTGTCCCTTAGAAATCAGAAACGTTTATTTCAAATAGACCAGTTACAGGCACTTTTGAATTGTCAAAATGTCGGTCAGTCAAACAAGTGAAGCTAAATTGCACGTTCCAAAGAGTAGGTCTCTATGGAGAAGAACGTGCAAGAAACTCCATGGACACTCTTTTAAATCGTATTGAGTTACATGAATCATCGTTACATATTTCTTTTTTGCTTCTATTATGTGAACACAATGAAGATAAGCAATAAAAATTAAATAATAATGGTAACAATAAAAATAGAAATTGAATAAGTCACTGGCAGCTAAGAGATGACCAGTCTCAACTGACGGCGCCCGTTCACGAGCATGACGCGTGCATCAGCCCCACTCAGCTCAAACATTTTGAAGGGAGCCAAATGACCCAATAACACGTGCCACCATCAGCGAGACATTTTAGTGAGCATGACAATCTCTCAAATGACAATCTCTCAACTTGCAACTGCTCGTAGTGTCAAACAAGTTGTAACCAAATAAAAATGCTCCATGGTACTTCACGTTCACAAAATTTGAAAAAAAGTGCTTCTACATTATACAATGCTATTATTTCCAAATGTAACAGGTAATAAATCATAAGTTCTATTGAAATAAACAAATAAAATTTTAAAAAATAATCCAAAAACAACAATAGGAAAAGGCCAGCGGCATCTCTTCCAATATATTTAATTAAATTTAAAAAAATAAAAAATACGACTAATTAGTAGCTAAAAAAGACTGACTGTGGAGCAGGACCGGCATTTAGCCAAGCATTTTTATCGAGTAGATAATCTTCCAATTTATAATATGCTTGCCTACATAGCGTGCGTTTTATGCATGTTTTAAATTTTGACTCGTTTAATTGGAGAATTTCAAGTGGAATTTTATTATAAAATTTTACACAGTACCCCATAAAAGAACTAGATACTTTAGCCAATCTGAATCAAGGTTGATCTAACTTGTCTTTATTTCTAGTATTAAAATTGTGCCTGTCACTTATTTTAGTAAAAAGATGAATATTTTTCCTGACATACATAATATTTTCATAAATGTATTGACAAGGAACCGTCATGATGTTTATATCTTTAAATAGTTCCCTAAGAGAATCGCGCCTGCGATGATTGTATATGGCTCTGATAGCTCTTATTTTTTAATATACTTAAAGATGGACTATTTTTTTTTTTTTGTGGGCTTGCCCCGCCCACATCGCTTTTCTCACCTCTTTCATCTTTTCTGTGGCATGAACTGACCTATGTAAATAATCTTTTCATTTCCCCTGTAAATAGTTAGTTATCCATGTAGACTTTTTCTTACAAAAGTTTACCAACGCGCTGGGATGTACAGTAAAAACAATCGACAGTCATAAATAGTTTATTTTTAAAAACCAGGTTTCGGTGGCCCAGGCGGCGACCAGAACGACCAAACGGAATCAGCAGCGATACTGAAGATAAAGGAAAGCATGCAGGAAGAGGCGAAGAGATTCGAAAAGGACCCCGAACATCCGGACTACTTTATGCAGTAAATGGTTCATTTTTTTGTTTATTTTTTTTTTCTATCAAAATTTTTCTAACGCGTCGCCGACTTGCCGTAGAACTATACTTGATCTGTTTAAGAGGTGACCACTAGGTTGTAATCCATGGTCCCAATCAAGGTGACCTTGCTAGTTGCAATCCGTGTAGACAGCATAACCTTCAACGCCCTTGGTTGGGAGGCGCGTTTTCCCGCTCGTGGATTGCATCCATGTACCCGCAACAGAAACCAAACATACAAACCAAGGTCACCTTGATTGGAACGCTAGAGCAACCGTATGGCCAACCCTTTAGGTAGTTAACTCAATATAAACAATCTTAACATGACTTTTATCTAAAAAATTGTATCAAAAATGTTTACAATTAGGTATTTACCTAAACCGATGTTAGGTAATTAACTAAATTTAAATAATCTTTGTGTTTTTTATACGATTTATTTTAAATAAAAAGACATAAGTATCAAGATTGTTTACATTTAGTTAGCTGCCTAAACAGATGGAGTATAGGGCTGTCATCATCTAAATTGCAAAAACCCCGCACATTTGGATGAAACATGGTTTTTTCCCAGGACACCTCTCTGGGTGGGTTTCTAAATAGTTTTCCTCTGACAACTTAAGTGTCCTGGCCCGGACAGTTTTATAAATTATTGCCGGACGCCCCCCGGACGCCTTTGACAAATCCGAGGAATCCCGGACAGATGGCAGCCCTACGTATAACAGACTAGAGCGAGTTTTAAAACTTAAACGTTCGTTGTAAAATCGAATACAAAATTATTTTTAATATATGCGAAGCCTGAATATAATTTGTTCAGAATCAGTGACTGAATTCCCAAAAATATGGACACCACATACACTAAGTACAAAACAGGTCACGGCAGGTCATAGCGGGCATTAAGCGCCACAGCTAGTTGCGGGAGCAAAACAACCCCTCAGTCACCCGGATGGCCCGGTGACCATGTATTTGTGCGGACAGGTAACATAACAAGCTTCTAGCAACTTTGTGATTTGACATGATACAGTTATGAAATTTTGTATACACCGTTAAATTTTAATCGTTTTAATCCCGAGGAGGGTAGATCCAGTACATGAAACCCTATCGATTTGTAAAGATAAAATTAAAAAATAAAGTACCTTTTTTCAAAACTCGTATTAATTTACGCATGTACGAAATTAATTTCTTTAAGAAAACGTCAGCTGAGCGAGTTCAATGACCTGTAGATAGTTTTTTACGCAACGCCGACTACTAACTACAGGTCATTGAACCCGCTCAGCTGACGTTTTCTTAAAGAAATTAATTTCGTTCGTGCGTAAATTAATACGAGTTTTAAAAAAAAAGGTACTTTATTTTTTGATTTTACCTTTGCAAATCGATAGTGTTTCATGTACCGGATCGACCCTCCACGGGATTAAAACGGTTAAAATTTTGCGGTGTATAGATCTTTACTTAAAAATACTTGACACGAGTTTCGGCTTTCGTATAATACTAAAACTGATGTTGTAAAATGAAAAAGGTTTGCCCGTTATTGTCAGACGGGGCTTTCGCGTCCCATACGCCAGAGTCGTGTGATCGCGACTGAGTACTCCCATCTCGTTTAACTCTTCAATCCCCATAGGTGACAGAAGAGCTGACGAGGTGGAGTATTTGGTCGTGGATGTGCGACCCTGGCGGAGTGATGGTCGGATAAAACCGACGCAGGCAGGCGGTCGAGTAAGTTAAAAAAATCGCTCTAGTCTAAGACCATAGAGTACTGAGACGCCTCGGCGGCCATTTCTAGAAATGGCACTGTCAAATTTTTCTTTACAAACCCAGCGTCTCAATGTCATTCATACTGACAGTGACAGATGTAAGATACGTACTAATTTTCTCGCTAGATGGCGCTGAAATCAATGTTTCTTGTTTATTTTGTTTTTAATGTTTGTAAGCATTATTAACGGCTATATTTCACCGGGACACTATGGCGGCGCGACCAAATATGTCCCTAAGCTACCAAACTAGACACCAGAGTCGCCACACGTCCGAGCTGGTCGCGCCACCAAATTGGTTGCGCAACCAAACGGACACCAAGTGAGTATAGCTGTAAACATTGTTGGTAGCGGCGACTGGTCGCGCCGCCACGGTGTCTCGGTGAAATATAACCCCAAGTAAGTTCAGAGTATTTCTTAGACTTAATAATGCTTCTATACACTAATAAACATTACCCTCCTTTGCGGCGCGCAGTCGGGTAACAAAGTGAAAATATTGAGTTCAGTTCGATCTAGCGAGCTTACCTTATTTTATTAGCAATTGCGCCTCTGGGTTATGTCGCCATGACGTCCAGTACTCTATGCCGAAAAATCACACCTCTGTTATTTTTCTAGAGTATCCGAAAGTGTTGGTACCGATCTTACTGGTATCGCTAATTTTGTGGTACCGAATTTAGGTATCATCGCGCGATATTTTTTGTTCTCGGAATTTCGATACCGATTTTAGTGTTGGGAATTTTCGGTATCATTTTTCTTTTGGTATCGGTGTTTTGGATACCAAGTTTTTTGGGTATCGGATTTTGTCGATGCCAATTTGGTATTTAGTTCCGAAGTCAAGGAATGTACGTGTTGGATTTTTTATACAAAATTTTAATATGCCGTTAGGACTAGTGAATGTTTAAATCAGTTTCGATAAATTACTATATAATATGTAAACCTTTTAAACGCCTGTGTCGGATTGTTCCGACGAGAGTCCTATTCGCCAGGGTCGTGTGTTAGCGACTCGTTTAACTCTTCAATCCCCATAGGTGACAGAAGAGCTGACGAGATGATGTATTTGGTCGTGGATGTGCGACCTGGCGGAATAATCGCGATAGTGTTTGTCGGACATATTCGACGTAAGTGGTTAAAAGGTATAACGGTTTTATGATCTCAAAATTGCATCGTTTTGGTGAGTTGGCGCGCGTTTAGTTTTTACGTTCCAACGGTTTGATGGTAAAAAAAAAAATGTATTTTTGTTTTAAATACCCTTTCCTTCGGCGTTTTCCTTTGCACAATTATTTATTATTCTTAATTTTTAGCCCGGTGTAGTATATTTTCTTCGATTTTATTTCATCTTTTTGACAGTTTCTTACCTTGTACAGATGTGGAATTACAGTTTTTGAGTACTTGTGTACTTAAAACGATAATTTTTAATCAGCCTTTTTATACTCCTTTCTGACTATTTGACCATGACGATATCTCGGATTGTAATCCCGGGAAATCCTGGTTCGCAGCTACAATAAAAAAAATAACACTTCCCAACTGTCATTTAATGAAACTGTCAAAAAGAACATCCAAATGCACTTGGTAATGACGAAGTCTTAAACATGACGAGGGCCTGTCAGTCAGTAACGGTTTTGTCATTTAATAACTTGTCAGTCAGTTAAAAATTGACGCCTATTTTGTACAGAAACTGGATCGGTGCCTTTTTAACTTACAGTTGGTAATGATAGAATCGTTATTGTCTGATGGTTTTGACAAAGTAAATAGTTACAGAAAAGGCATTTCTTTATTTCGTTTCTGTGGACGGCACTTTCACTTTATATTCGTGGTAGTCGCTATGGTTCTTATACTTTATGAAGAACCAAAATGTAGAAATCTATCATCTGCAATGTCCAAAAAAATCTTAGGCCTACTGCCCACAGACTCGTAGCTTCTTAGACGCGTATTCACAAAACTGTGAAACTTTCGACGAATCTGCTACGACTTGACAACGTAGCAAATTCGTCGAGAGTTTCAGTTTTGAGAGCAGGCGTGCACCAAGCGTTTAATAACGAATACGCGTCTATGAAGCTACGCGTCCGCGGACAGGCGGCCTTATTGTTATTTCACATTTTACTTTTAACTATTTTGTACTATCAGCTATCTATCTGTCCCTGAAATGTCATTTTTGTATACATAGTGTTCAATTTGGCGATATTTTTTTTTTGAAGGGTCCAAATCTGGCAGTGTACTGTTGTAGTGTCTTTTGAAAGGATAACGACGTCAATTTGAACACTATATTTACTCTGTCATCCGTCAAGTTCGAGTGATGTATCATGTATTAAAATTTAATAAGTTATATAAAGATTTTTTTATTATTTCGAATAAAAATTATTATGTATGTACTAGTAATATAAAGTTCTTTATTTTTTAAAAACTAATTTTTGACTATGAATTTTTATGTGAAAGGTGGCTTCGGTTGGTTTTAAAATTGTGGGCTAAACTGTGAAAGATCTGGAATTACACTACAATTGCTATAGCATGGTGCGGGTGACAGCTGTCAGATTCAGACAGTGTAGCTACCTATCCTTTTCTCTCATCTTAAAGATGCATAACTTCGTCCTGCTGTCATCCTAGTCATGCTATGTAGAAAAGACTTTACTTCAGCTCGAAAATATCTATAATGGAAATGCGAATTGACCTGATATCTCTGCAGAGATTTTTATTAGCGATTGAATATTAAATTGAAATAAGACTTATTGAGAATGTCTACAGATGGAGGTAAATATTTACCATGAGATATGTGGTCGGCTATTTGACAACAAATTAACTATGGTTAAGACTAACTTTCCAGTGAAAATGTGAATTTATCATCAGTTCGAAAAGATGAAAATAACATAGCCTGGTACTACCATTTTGTGTCAAAAGACCGTTTAGCCCCTTTTATCGATACAACCGGAGATTTTTTGTTTTATTATTTAAGAAAACGACAAAACGCACCGATTTTTAAATGTCCAAGTGCGTTGATATGTATTAAAGTTGAGATATTTAGCAACGAAAGTGTTGTAAGCCCGGGTTTTTATGAAAATTATTGAGATATTTAGTAAAAACTGAGAAATATGCGAAAAATAAGATCTAATGTAACAAAAATAGAATAAAACTATTTGCTACCGAATTTCAAGTATTAAAAAATTAAAAGATAAAATATACTTAACGTAGTTTTTATCTTGGAAACTTAAAATTGCTTGAACAGAATTGCGTGAAAAATAAATTAAAAAAATATCTCAGGGTAACTTCATTTTTCTATGCTAAAGGCTTCAACATATCTTCCACGTTTTTAAAAGAAAAAAAATGGTAAATTAATTATTTAGCATTATTTTGTTTTAAGCTCTTAATGTTCCTAGATTTGTATTTTTTTTTATTTATAAGAACGCGTTTTATTTAAACTTTAATCTGGATATCGGTGCGTCTGGCGGTATCGCGTTTGGGAGAATAGTAGCATTTAAAAACAGCGGTGTCTCTTTCTGGCATATGAAATAAGAAAGAGATAGAAAACAATAGAAATGTCAAATTGGGTTGAAGTTAACTTCAAATGATTTACGAGTTTAACTTGTAAATGAGGTTGGCTGGTCTAAGTTTTCTGTATTTTATTCCTTTGCTTGAAAACATCGTTCCGCAGTTTAACTATTGTAAAAAACGTATAAAAAAAAAAACTACTGCATTAAAAATATCAATGACTTAATAATGTCAATATTTATTGAAGTAAAAATATGTTTTCTTAACATACTCACATGCTTTTCCTATTTACTTATAGCCACGGGCGGAATAGACGCTATCGTCGGTTTTATCTGCTATTAAAATAAAAATAAAAACTTGATAAAAATTCAGTGAAATTTAAATTAGTATCAGATCGACTAGTTTCCCAAACGTGGTATCGCGTCAGTTTTTTTTTTAATGTTCCGAAATGCGATAGAATTTTTGCAACGGAAATGTGGTATCGACAAATTCCTCTCACTCCGGAACAAGCATTTATTCATGTTTAATAAATTATATCGATTTACAGATAATTGTCGCGCGGTAACCACTATGTTTAGTAATAGCGGGCTAGGGCCGCTCGAAACTATCGATATCGATCGATACCAGAACCGATACCAAGTTTTTTTTTTCGGTAATATCGATAGTTTTGTACGTCCCTAGTCAAGGTGGAGATTTTTATGCAGAAAAATTTTATACCGTGAGATAGTGATGTGTTGTAGTTTTTTTTTTTTCATTATGGTATTTTTCATGTAGCATAGGTATTTTTTTTTTCTTTTTGGGGTGTGTGGAAATCTGTATAAATTAGATTTTATTAGAGATTTTTTCGGAGAGGTATGTAGTTCTTAAGTTATATGGGGCTTCGCCCTGTCCATAACTCTGCGCAAAGTTGGGTTCTTTTAGTGACCACACAAAATGCCTCTAAAATCGGTATCAAGAATCTCGAAAAAAAAAATTCGGACAAAAATGCTTTTCCTTTTATTAAAAAAAAATGTGTAAATAAAATCAAACTTTTAGATGAAAATTTTGTTCAAATGTTTACTACTAGGTATTTTTTTTTGTTTTTAATTATGATTTTTTAATATGTTTTTTTTTAAATTGTAACTTACACTAAACGGACCCAAACATTGTATATTATGCAGTGTTAAATTAATTAGGAATTAAGAATCTAGCGTTAACACAAAATAGATTTCAACAATGCAAAAAAAAAGTTTTTTAAAAATTATTATGATGATTATTATTTTTTTTTTGTTTAATAATATTAATTAATTAATTGATTAATAAATGTAGTGTGAGGTTGTATCTTGTTTACAGTTAAGGTATAATTCTTATTATTTCCTTTAATTTGTGACTTAGATAAATAAATATTTTTTTCTTATCATATTGATGTCATGTTTATATACATACATAAATAGTTATTATATATTAAAGACATTGCTCGTTTTATTTCTAAACTAGTAACCCGTACCTACCTTTGTCGTTTTTAAGGTTCCGTAATCAAAGGGTAAAAGGGGATCCTATTACTAAGATTCCGCTGCCTGTCCGCCCGTCTATTCGTCTGTCTGTCCGTCTGTCACCAGGCTATATCTCATGAACCGTGATAGCTAGAAAGTTGAAATTTATGTAGTTTATGTATTTCTGTTGCCGTTATAACAACGTATAATAAAAACAAAATATATACCTATTTAACTGGGGTTCCCATATAACAAGCGTGATGTTTTTTAACCGACTTCTAAAAAAGGAGGAGGTTCTCAATTCGGATGTTTGTATTTTTTTTATATTTTTTTTTATGTATGTTCGGGCATAACTTAGTCGCTTGCCAACCGATTTGAAAAATTCTTTTTTTGTTGGAAAAGGTATACTTCCCAAATGGTCCCATAGTCACCAACTCGGGATCTGATGATGGAATCTTGGCTAAATCGAGGGAACTCCTCAAATATTATAGGCAACTATATAGTCATTTTGATATTTTCATCAAGGAATTAAGCATTTACAGTCAAAAAGTGACATTTGATGAGGTGAAACTGGTTAAGAAGACCAGAAATTGCCAACGGAACTTCATACTCAAACAAATATCACAATGAACATAGTTAAGCGACTATGACAATACAAATAAATGAATAGTTCTGAATAGTTATGTTGAAAATGGTATCATCGAAGTAACCTGATGATAGTGATGGAGCTGGAAGATAGGCACCGGAACTCCGTAATTAATCAATGTATCCTACCCGTGTTTGGGCTTATTAGAAATGTCATGAGATGCACTTTGCCTATAAGGTATTATCGAAGTGATCTGATGATGGAGCCGGAAGGTGGAAGGTAGACACGGGAACTTCATATGAAAATGATGTATTCTAGCAGGGTTTGAGTTAATTGGAATTGACATGAGAAAAAAGTACTCTGGCTGTAAGTGTGTTGCAACTAAAAAGTATGAAATAAAAAACTTAAAAAAAAAAAAAAACCGACTTCACTAAAAAAACACTAAAATGATCAAAATAATTTTAATTTCGGAAGTCGGTGTTAAATAAGGAACAAACAATAACGAAAAACACCGACTTCCAAAATTAAAATTATTTTGATCATTTTAGTGTTTTTTTAGTGAAGTCGGTTTTATTTTATTTTTTTTAGTTTTTTATACTACGGGCGGTACGGGACCCTTCGTGCGCGAGACTGGTTCGCACATAGCTGTTTTTAGGGTTCCGTAGCCAAATGGCAAAAAACGGAACCCTTATAGATTCGTCATGTCTGTCTGTCCGTCCGTATGTCACAGCCACTTTTTTCCGAAACTATAAGAGATATACTGATGAAACTTAGTGAGTAGATGTATTCTGTAAACCGCATTAAAATTTTTACACAAAAATAGAAAAAAAAACAATAAATTTTGGGGATCCCCATACACAGAACCAACTGAAACTAGAAAATCTTTTTTTCATCACACCCATACGTGTGGGGTATCTATAGATAAGTCTTTAAAAATGATATTGAGGTTTCTAATATCATTATTTTCTAAACTGAATAGTTTGCGCGAGAGACACTTCCAAAGTGGTAAAATGTGTGTGCGTCCCCCGTAACTTCTAAAATAAGAGAATGATAAAACTAAAAAAAATATATGATGTACATTACCATGCAAACCGCCAACGAAAATTGGTTTGAACGAGATCTAGTAAGTAGTTTTTTTTTAACACGTCATAAAAAAAATGATATTGAGGTTTCTAATATCATTTTTTTCTAAACTGAATAGTTTGCGCGAGAGACACTTCCAAAGTGGTAAAATGTGTGTGCGTCCCCCGTAACTTCTAAAATAAGAGAATGATAAAACTAAAAAAAATATATGATGTACATTACCATGCAAACCGCCAACGAAAATTGGTTTGAACGAGATCTAGTAAGTAGTTTTTTTTTTTTAATACGTCATAAATCTAAAAAATATACTTATTAATTAATTTAATTACTTTATTAACCTTTTCACCGCCAAGCACTTCTATAGAAGTTCGGGATTTTCGTGCCACCAGCGCCACAACTTCTATAGAAGTTGTTCATTTTAACTATCTTATTAAAATAAATTTGCTGTGATTAAAAGCTTTGTTTCATTTTATTGTTTAAGATAGCACTGTCTACTACCCTGTATTTTATTTTTCTACACAAAATAAGCCCTAGTTTGTCCTAAAATCGGCAAAAACAGAAACTCCGAATTTTGTTACTTTCCTCAGAACGCCAATCACTTCATATCAAGTTGGCCAGTGATGTACCGTGAAAGGTTGATTTCACCATTGAAATATTTATAAATACAGAAAGTTACGAATATCGAAAACATTTTGAGGTCAATAAAATATGAACTTAGTTATCTACTTCATTACAAAGGATAGTAGATGAATTTCGACCTTCAGGTAGATGCCGATACGTAATTATAAAGTTGTTACTAATTCTTGTCGATAGTTATTTTCCCATCTCTACAAAACAATTGGTCGTCTATGCCCCTGTGCGCCACCGAGTGCCACGAACTACTATAGAAGTTGGTCAGTGACGTCATAGGCGTGCGGCTGTCAAGGTCACTTTGGCATAGTGCAGCACAAAATCGGATTCGCGCGCACGCATCTTTCTTTCTTTCATTTGCAAATAGAAAAATGAGTGAAGAACTTGATTCTGACGAACTTCTGAAAATTTTGCAAGGTGTGGAATCGGACTCGGAGTATTTTGTGGAGAATATTGAACCAGAAGATAATTCTGAGGTATGTCTAACTGGATGATAATAATAATGTTTATTCATCAAAGAGTAGCATATACCTGCTCCGTTCCGTCGTGGGTAAATAGAGAAACGCAATCTGTGCGCGGGGTCCCCCGCGCGCAGATGGGTAAACGCTACCGATACATGAATTAAAAAAAGAACAGAAACAACACTTAAAAACAATGCTTTGATAAGTAGGTACACGGCTACAAGCGTGATAGAATTTAAATATATACTTACTTTCCATTTCAAAAAACACTTTAAAATTCTGCCACTTAGATACCTACGGTAAAAAACGTTGGCTGAAGTTATTAAAAAAACACAGGAATAAACAAAAATAGAAGAAAGAAAGACCATACACCCCATCCCTGATCAGAATCGGATTCAACGTGCCCTCAGTGCCAATAACTTGATATGAAGTTAAAGAATGATATCATGAAACAAATAGAGATGTACCCCATTCCTTATAGTTCTAATTGAGTTATGCATTCGTTTCTTTGATACTCATAAATTATACTGTTTTTTCTTATTAAGGATACTGTGAAATAAAACAAATCTGGAAATATTTAATCAGTTTTTATTTATATTCGTAAAATCAACTTTAAATCTTAACTTTACGCGTACAAATCTTATTCATCGATATGACGATATCCCCATCACTACTGTTTACTGTATATTTAGTTATACATTTATAGCTTGGCGCTCGGCGAGGCATTGCGTTTTGTGTACGTTGGCGGCGAAAAGGTTAAAACATCGATCAAAGTTACAACGAACTACAAGAACTTTTATATTATGTTAGTTGCTGCTACGGAACCCTTCATGGGCGAGTCCGACTCGCACTTTGCCAGTTTTTTTTCTGTCCCTCTGCTGGGCGAAGGCTTCCAAGCCCTTCTAGGCGTTTTTCTCCTGCGCTCCAAATATACACATATACAGGCATGACATGCAAAGGATTTAAAAATTTACCAATGAACATTCAACCATTTCGAAAATATTGTTTTTTTTTTTTAACTTTTCCCCACACGAGAAATAACCTCTCATGAGCAAGTCACCAGATTCTCAAACATTTTCTCAGCTTATCATATAATGTAATATCGAACACATCAGTGTTATAACTTTTTGATAAAATATTATGTAGGTACCTACTTTATTTTTTTGTTTTCAAATCATCCAATGATATCTTAAGGTGCTTTCACAAACATGTAAAGAACTCACATTGTGAGTCTGTAAATCTCACACACAAGACACAGACCCAGAACAACTAGGTATTTATGGGCCACACAAATATCGGTCCTGTGCGGGAATCGTACCCGCAACATGCTGCGCAGAAAAGAAAGAAGAAAGAAAGAAAGAAAAATAATTTATTTGCAGCAGCAGTCCATCGCTCAACCACTGCATCAAACGTGTCGTCAAAAAAAAAGAAAAAGAAATAGATACACCTGTAAATATATTTTTTATTTGATATAATCTAGTGCTTAACTACGATCCCACTTGATGGTAAGCAGTGATGAAATCGTTGATGGTGAGGCGCACTAGTTTAGATATTAACATTCTATTCACTGTAGCCTTGAAGACACCCAAAATAAATCGAATGGGAAGACCGCAGTAGGCAAATTATTCTAGTACTTCGATGTACGCGGTATAAACCACGAGGCGAAACGCTTAGTCGACCGTAGAGGTTTCAACAACGTAAGGGTGGATAATCGCTTTATAACGGGTTTGTCCGATGGTAGAAATGAGATGGCGGAATCAAGTCATGCAATTCTCGCGCATACTCTCTAAAATGCAACCTGTAAAATTATTAGATATATTTCTATGCTTTAAAAACGATCCCGTGCCATTGAAAGGGATTCCATCGCACAGCATTGAAAGACGTGTCAGAGCGGTTTCACATTAGGTCGGACCGACAGTTTCATCGGATCGACAAAAGTGTCGAATCCATATTGGCATATGTATTTCAATAGCGCCGTTCACATATGGGCGACCCGACAAAACTAACAGAGCCGACATTTTTAACGGCCGTTCAGCCACGATTTCTGTCGGATCGGCATAATATTGGCGTACTGGCAAGTATAGCGTTGTTCACATTGGTCGGCGCGAAGCCGCGGAGCCGCCCGCCTGCCACCCTTTCACCCGCTCTCGGCACTCGACCCGGTCAGTAAAACGACCGTGCCGACGGTGGTGTTCACATTAGGTCGGGTTGGCAGCTTCTAGTGAACAGCAACCACCGACAGTCGTTCAACGGTAAACTGTCTGTCCGATCTAATGTGAACCGGCTCTCACGGGCTCCTGTGGCAGAATTTCGTGGCCCGCTTCGGTAAGCAGCGGCACGCCGAAGCACACGCCAACACTATCAAACCACAGAACAGATGACATGGTTACAATGGCTTTGTACGGGACAGGCGTCCCACAAAGTAGGGCAAAGCTCATAGTTCAACTACCAATAGCAAACTTGCGATCTTAGCGTGCGTGGTCTGTTAGTTGCGTAATGCGCGTTCGTATTGGTTTATTGCGTGTAGTGGAGTTAAAGGGTGTGAGACAAGCGGCGACACTCGTTGTAGTACAAATCGGAAAGTATTTCATTTCTAACCTCTATCATTTTTTCTGTGTATCAAACGCTACTTGTAACTGAAATGTGTATCGGGCAGTAGAAGCTGCCGCGGCATACTTCGACGTGACGCGGCATACTTTGACGTGACACGGCATACTTCAACGTGACACGGCATACTTCGACGTGACGCGGCGGATTACCTTTTTACTTTTAGACTTTTTTTAAGTGAGAAATCATCTAATGCCTTCTTGGGAGCAGAAGGGTGTGTCAGACTTTTACTGACTAAAGGAGAACGCACACTTATCCTGTTTGATTAGAGACGTCTAGGGCACAAAATAGATAGGTACAGAAGTCAATCTACATACAAGCGCGCTCGAGCAACGCACACATAGATACCGCTCACAGACATGCTGTCTCGGTCGCGTCTCGGCTCACTCGTCGAACAGTTCCGGCTTAAACGCTAATTAGTGTACGTCCACCGAGCGTAGGTATAAAAAGTGAAGTACACACATGAGACTGTCTTCTGTACCTATCTATCTATTTTGTGTCTAGGGGTACAGTAGGCACCACGGATCTTGAGCGGTTGCGCAGAAGTCAAATATTCGGTCTCTTTAGTGGTGCGAAGTGAGACGCGGGGGCTGGGAGTGTCAGTGATTGGCTCGCCGCGCCATCGCGTCATAGAAGTCACTCCTCATTCGTTCCCTGCGTTGCTGTATGTATCTAACAACGAAGACGATTGGCTCGCCAATGTATGGAATGCGCACAGCGATCCCCACTCTGACGCCGAGCGTTCAAGATCCGTTGTGCTTGCTGTAAGGCTAAGGTATAATTAAGGTCGTTGGTGAATGCACATTTATCCGAACCGAACGCGCCTATGCCTTGGTCTAATAACAACAGTTTTCGCGTATTGGAAAAGATGGCAAACATTTAATCACTAAGTTAATTACAAATAAATATTGATTTTCTGACATTATTTATCGGAGTTCAACTTATAGTGGTCATAACTAGGTTTGAACAAAACTAGTGATGTACTAACAATTCCTATGATCATCTCTGTTATCGATAAAATAAAAAACCCGTTTTCTATTTATACGATCTTTTTTATTATTATTTATTATATTCTTTATTGTACACCAATTAAAAAAAAAAAAAAAAATCCGACGGCATAAAAAAATACTTTAAATAAAAACTGAAAAGAATATTATACAAGTTCAGTCCACAGTTCAGCAACAGTCGGTGACCCACATTAGATAGAATGATTTTAGTCTAGTTTATTTTAATGGGTCCCGACTGTTGCTGAACTGTGGACTGAACTTGTTTATTATTCTTTTCAGTTTTTATTTAAAGTATTTTTTTACGCAGTCGGATTTTTTTTTTAATTAATTTTTTATTTTACACCTTTTAGTTACAATTTATCACTATTTATTCACTATATTTTAGACGTAAAATCACTATAAAGTTCAAAAACCGACCTAGGCATTCGCCTCTGTACAAATCAAAATCATTTATTTCAAATAAACCATTTGCAGGCACTTTTGAATAGTCAAATGTCGGTCAGTCCAAGAAAAGTGAATCTAAATTGCACAAAATAAATAACATAGATTTCCTGTTGTCCTTTTTTTAATATGGTCATGACATACTATTTTGAAATCCTCATGAAAAGCCCTTTAATTTGATACCCATATTGCAGAATAATTTTTTTTTTTTTACTCTAACATAAAGTATGTCACAGTCGATAAATGTTTTTTTTTTTTTAACGTCACCTATCTAAGAACACTTGGGTTATTAAGACGAATCTAACGATATGTTAATTATAAAAATCTGTTCGGCCGTTTAGAAGATATGAGGTAATAAAGAATATTACATACAAACATACAAGATACGCGCGAAAAACATAACCCTTCTTGCAGTCGGGTAAAAAAAATACAGGACTAACATTATTAAAAAATAAGTGTACAATGGGCGGTCTTATCGCACAGGGCAATTTCTTACAGACAACCCTTAGATGGACTGAACAAAAAGAGATACTACTACACTCTCACCTCTCTCTTTACTTACTACTATAAAAACTACGGAATAGGACGGAATTTAATTGTGAATCGGTTATTAATTTCTGGTACCCAAAAGATCCTGATTTTATTTTTACCTGATTACATTAAACGGAGAATTACACCATTTTTTACTATCATAATAATATTTATGTACATATGTTTTCTAAATATACACCGCTAAATTATAATCGTTTTAATCCCGTGGAGGGTCGATCCGATACATGAAACACTTTCGATTTGTAAAGATAAAATCAAAAAATAAAGTACCTTTTTTTCAAAACTCGTACACAACGCCGACTACTAACTACAGGTCATTGAACCCGCGCAGCTGACGTTTTCTTAAAGAAATTAATTTCGTATTGTATTTCGTAATTAATACGAGTTTTGAAAAAAAGGTACTTTATTTTTTTATTTTAACTTACAAATCGATAGTATTACATGTATCGATCCTCCCCGGGATAAAAACGATTAAAATTTAACGGTATAGAGGATTTTTTAAGTTTTGTTTTTAATTTTTTCTTCCATATTGTTACGCCATTAAACGTGAACCCGCCATATCTCCGAGAAAATAAAGAGTAGCACGTAATAATTAAAACGCATTGCTGTTCGAAAGGTCTAGAATGGTTGTACGTAGCCAGCCTTAGAAAAATCTCGAAACATCCACAAAGTACTTACAAGTAGTAGTTAGGTATTTATGGGAAATGGTACTCTCCGACGTTAACAATAGAGTCGAAATTCGCATGAAAGTGACTGTTATTACCACGAGTAATAAAAATGATTTATGACTTCGAGAAGCGATTCAATTGTTCTGGAATTCTGGATCGTTCGTGGGAAGTCGGTATCTAGAATTTTCTTGGCTCCGCATATAAATACGTGCCCCCGGCCGGAAGCGAGTCAGTTGTGATTTCGACTGCGATCAAGAGCGAACTACCCTAGTACTCGAAGTGATTTTACTCAACGACCTAAGCGATAGTGTAACGGTACTCTAGTGTTAATTGCGATTCGGATTATTGTTGACTGGACTAATTTGTTATTGTTTGTGGTAAATAAAGTTCTCTCGTCAGTAAATCGGCATTTGATTACCCACGTACGTAACAATATTTACATTTTCACTATTATAAATTAATTAATTATCTACACTTATAAACAACTTAATAACTATAATTACAGTAAATTACAAAATAAATAAATAATAAAACCCTACGCTAAAATACACTATCTAAAATATGGCGTCAAAAAACTCTTCCACATCGCTGTCGACTGGTAATGTGCCCAAAAGACTGGCGGCATTGCCACGTTGTATGGCAATGCTTATCCTCTGTCCAAGGTAAAAGCCAGCTTTTGGGTCACGCGAAGTGTCAACTAGACGTTTCGACAGATCTTTAAACAACTTGTGAGCACTCGGACCCCACGATCCAAGAGTTTCAACCCCAAACGGTTCGAAAATATAACTTCCAACAAGGTTGTTATATTTCCGCCGCTTGAGGTTCTCCGCAGCCGCAGCGGCAGCACCAGCACGACACGACGAGCTAGGAAGATGTGAAGGCGCAAGAGTATCGACACAAGTAGCGTCCCATACTAAAGGCCTTCCCATCTTCCAAGGAAATAACGACATGCCGTCCGGTCTCTTGCCATCGTCGCGTGCCAGGCCATGGGGTTCCAATACGGCTGGAACGCCGGCGGTGACAAGAGCGCGTCTGATGATGTCGTTGATATTCGCGTGTCGCGCTATGCGACCCGCACTACGGCTGCATGACAGACCGTGGTGTCCGAGGCTGTTGACAACTTCGCCGCAGTGACAGCGATGAGGAGAACAGCAGGGAGCGCCTAGACGTAAGGCAACAGCGAGGCGGAAAGTATTATCGTCGAGCAAGGTGCCGATGTTCGACGACGGTAGTGCGTGAAGCCAGAGACCCGACTCCCACTCTCCCACAGCCAGCAGGCGCGCTCGCTCCGCAGGGGCAGTAAATGTTGCAATCAGGTTTTCCTGCACTACTTTGCAGAGCGGCTCATCCCACCGTCTTTGGGATGATGGTACGTCAGGTGGATTGGAATTCGGGCAAGCGAGTCTCCAGGCATTTATAGCCTCGATGAAGCACGGCACATTGAAATCAATCAGTGAGGGAGAAAGGATATTCCTGATTAATTTCTCAGTGCCGTGAACCGAGGATATAAAGGCTGGTAAACTAATACTAGAAATTTTGCGGACGCCGAGGCCTCCCATACGGATAGGAAGAGTAGCCTGAGCCCAAGCTCGGTCGTCCATGGCCACGTTTAAAATTGATGTAAGAGTATGCCGAATAATTTGTCCATTTTATCCAAAAGATGAGGGTGTTTCCATAAATTAGAAGCGCGAAGGAAATAAATTAATTTAGGGCCGAAACAGCAGAAACGAATTATAGTGATGGCCGAATGCATATTAATTTGTAGTAATATTTCCGAAACATCATTAAAATTTTGAATTTTTTCCTCGACAAAATTGGGAAAGGAATCCTCAAAAATAGGAGACCCCAGGAGACGAAGAGAACTTCTGTCTATAATTTTGATTTCCGGGGCTATTGCGTTAAATTTGGAAAGTGTCTGTTGTCTGTCGGTGGTGTCAGATAAGAATAGTTCACATTTTGAAAGGTTCAGATCAAGTCCTATAGAGTGAAGTTGATTTCTTAAGAAGTGTAGATCATCTAAAACTGTGTCTGCATCGCCTCCAAGGGTTCCGTCGTCGAGATACCAAACGTTGAATTTGGAATTTAACTGTCGAATAATGGGATGAATGGCTAAACTGAAGATCACTGGCCCGAGGGGATCACCTTGTTGACAGCCAACAGCGGATTCCAAAAGATTGTCTCGATATAGTAATTTTGATGGTTGTCTGTAACATTGCCAAAGAAAACTAAAAATTTGGGGTAATTCTTTTTTAGATTCTGTCAGCAAGGTATCCCTATTAACCGAATTGAAGGCATTTTTTATGTCAACCTTCAGGATGACCCCTCCTAGGTTAGAATTTAGGTAGGTCGACAAGGCGTGTACGGCAGCCTCGCAGCCCCCTTTGGACCCGAAGCCTAGCTGCAGGGGCTGAAATTTTTTTATGTTTACTTTCTTACATTAAGTAAACATCTTATGTCATAATAATATCAAGGACTAGGAAGGTAAAAAAATAAAATAATAATTGTACCAAATATTGTTAAAAAAATATATCGATAGTTTTGTGACTTATTTAAACCTATCATAGATATCCCTAGTGTTGACTGACCTTGGTCGGACGGTACAAAGCCAGATCGCAAGGGTACAAAATAGATAGGTACAGAAGTCAATCTCATGTATGTACTTCACTTTTTATACCTACGCTAGGCGAACACACACACGTCAGCGCATTGCTCCGAACTGTACGAGTGCGATCGGGCGATTGAGCCGAGATATCGTGTCCGTGAGCGGTGTTTATGTGTGCGTTGCTCGAGCGCGCTTTGTATGTAGATTGTGTTCTGTACCTATCTATTTTGTGGCAAGGGTGTGAAACTCAGGGGCGCCGACTTTTAGAAAACCTCAATGGTGCTCATGATCATTTGATGACCAGCAAAAGTGGCGAAGTGTGAGAAGAGAAATGCATACTGATCGACCGACAAATAAATAAATATCCTACAGTAGGCACAACGTATTTTGAGCGGTTGCGCAGAAGTCAAATATTCGGTCTCTTTTGTGGTGCGAAGTGAGACGCGGGGGCGGGGAGTGTCAGTGATTGGCTGATTGGCTTGCCGCGCCATCGCGTCATAGACGTCACTCATGATACGCTCCCTGCGCTGCTGCATGTATCTAACAACGAAGACGATTGGCTCGCCAATGTATGGAATGCGCAAAGCGATCCTCACTCTGACGCCGAGCGCTCAATATTCGTTGTGCCTACTGTACTTACAAATGTTTCATCAACAAACATTAGGTAGTGTTGGTGCGGGAATCAAAGCCGCGAACCTTGCGTCCCAACCGGCCTGCGCTGCGCTCTAAACCACTGCGGTAAAGAAAAACGCCCATCCCTAAAATGCGATTACTAATCTTTTTTTGATGTCTATTCTCAGGAAAGATTGAAAGCAGTGGTGACCGAGTGGTATCGGCCCCGACTTACGAGTTGTAGGTCGCGGGTTCAAACCCAGCCACGCGCATTACTTTGTGTAATTTATTTCATCACCACTGCTCTTAAAACGGTGAAGGAAAACATCGTGAGGAAACCGGCATGTCCTAGAACCAAAAATTCGAAGACATGTGACATTCACCAACCCGCATTGGGTCCGCGTGGCGGATTACGACCCATTCCCTCTCCTAGAGAGGAGGCCTGAGTCCCAGCAGTGGGAACATTATACGGCCGACTATGCTATTCTCATGGGTGCTCGAGCCCCCGAGCACCCACGGAGTCAGCGCCCCTGGTGAAACTAGTTGGGTATAGATTGCTGGGTACAGAAGACAATCTCATGTACATACTTCACTTTTTACACTTACGCTGGGTGGACGCACACTAATGAGCTTTTGAGTCGGAACTGTGCGACGAGTGAGCCGAGACGCGACCGAGACATCGTGTCCGTGAGCGGTGTCTATGTGTGCGTTGCTCGAGCGCGCTTTGTATGTAGATTGACTTCTGTACCTATCTATTTTGTGACAAGGTCTTCCAATGTATATACAAGAGTAGTATGCAAATACTCGCATAAACTTCGTAGTGACCCAACTACATACCCTTATTCCATAATATACAGTGCCAGTACGAATATGGACTAATCGTGCGTAGAGATTTGGCAAAGGGAAAAAAAACTCTTGAATCATCAAACTAAATGCCCGAATTATTTTGTAATTTTTAGTGCGTGCTAAAAGCGTCTTTTTTTAGTTTTTTCAACTATTATTTTTATTTTATACTTTGTATTCTTCTTATTATTCAAACTTAATTTACTACTTATTAATTTTAAATATTAAAACCTTTTCATTTAATACCTATATCATGGGGGTGCATTTCAAATAGCCAATCCGCCATCTTGGATTTAAGTCACGTGACTATTTTTAGGGTTCCGTAGCCAAATGGCAAAAAACGGAACCCTTATAGATTCGTCATGTCTGTCTGTCTGTCTGTCTGTCTGTCTGTCTGTCTGTCTGTCTGTCTGTCTGTCTGTCTGTCTGTCTGTCTGTCTGTCTGTCTGTCTGTCTGTCTGTCTGTCTGTCTGTCTGTCTGTCTGTCTGTCTGTCTGTCCGTCCGTATGTCACAGCCACTTTTTTCCGAAACTATAAGAGCTATACTGTTGAAACTTTGTAAGTAGATGTATTCTGTGAACCGCATTAAGATTTTCACACAAAAATAGAAAAAAAGCAATAAATTTTGGGGGTCCCCATACGTAGAACTGAAACTCAAAAATTTTTTTTTCATCAAACCCATGCGTGTGGGGTATCTATGGATAGGTCTTCAAAAATGATACTGAGGTTTCTAATATCATTTTTTTCTAAACTGAATAGTTTGCGCGAGAGACACTTCCAAAGTGGTAAAATGTGTGTCCCCCCCCCTCTAACTTCTAAAATAAGAGAATGATAAAACTAAAAAAAATATATGATGTACATTACTATAAAAACTGCCAACGAAAATTGGTTTGAACGAAATCTAGTAAGTAGTTTTTTTTTAATGCGTCATAAATCGAAAAAAATACACTATTATTAAAACATCGATCAAAGTTACAACACATTACAAGAGCTTTTATATTATGTTACTTGCTGCTACGGAACCCTTCATGGGCGAATCCGACTCGCACTTGGACGGTTTTTTTCGTATTCCTGACAGCAAACCCTTTCATTTGATACCCATATCATGGGGGTGGATTTCAAACAGCCAGTCCGCCATCTTGGGGAGGCCGCCATATTAGATTTGTAATGACGTTTCTTAGCATTTTTCATGTATTGTCATCAGAACTCAGAGCGTGTGCAAAATTTCATCCTGATCGAAGACCGGGAAGTGGGTCAAATTAAGATTCCAAGATTTTCTTACATATGTACATAGGTACAGTTACAAGTGAAGCTAATAAAAGCGTGTTAAAAATAAGGGACACGTATTTTTTAATTTGTAAATTAAACCAAAAATGACCAAGATATAGCCCATTAAAGTTACGTTTACACGTAGTCACGCCGTGCTGCATTTTTTCGCACGGCGTGACGTCACACGTAACTTTAATGGGCTATATCTTTGTTATTTTTTGTTTAAACGAAAAAAGAAAAAATACGAGTCCAATATTTTTTTATAATCTAAAATACAGACTAAATAAAATGTAATTATTTTGACCCTGGAAACTACCCTATTGTGTCGTGCTCAATTGTATAACAATAATCATTTCCTCCACAGAGTAACATATTTGACATAATTGATCAGTGGAATGTAACGGACCCCTAATTATTATGTTATTGTTTTTTCCAGTTTCGTTCCAAGTTACATTTTAGGTTTTTCATCATCATCATCATCATCATCATCATTTCAGCCGTTATGCGTCCACTGTTGGACATAGGCCTCCCCCAAGCGTCGCCGCAACGAACGTTCCTGTGCGTCTCGCATCCATCGGTTTCCCACAACCTTCACCAGGTCATCGGACCACCTTGTAGGAGGCTTTTCAACGCTGCGTCTTCCGGTACACGGTCGCCATCTGTTCTGCGAGCAATGTGCCCTGCCCATTGCCACGTTAAGGTTTTTATCAAATTTCAAAACAGGCCTTTTACCTATTTTTTAACCAGCTTAGTAATCGAACTCCAGGCCCATCCTTACACTGCTATAGCGACAGAACTCTAGTTCTAAGGCTAGCGTGTCCAAGACGTCACGTGTCCATGTTCCCACACCAGTTAAATCACTGTGACTTACGCGAAGCAGTTATGTGTGAATAATTGATTGGGAGTATCGTTGCGTACAGAAGTGTTATTTTCGTAGTTGGGAAAATCATCCAATGACATCCCCCGCTCTTGGGCGGAGCCTGAGATAGCGTCAGACTTTTATTGACTAAAAACCCACTCCTGTTCCTTCCTTTCAGAAACAAATCCGTGGCCCCAGTAGGCTTCGACCCTGCCGTAGGGGCCCTCCCTACGGTTTGCTGACAACTCTTTGAGGAGACATAAGTGTTATTATTGAATACTTACCTATTTACTGCATCATGTATTCGGTACCCCTCTTTGAGGAGTGGCTGGAAAGACGTCACGGCGTCCTCAACTTCTGCATGACGTAGTTCCTCGCCGGACATGGTAAGTTCGGGAGGTTCCTGCACCGGATTCGTGCGGAAAAAACGGTGTAGCGTGTGCCTCGTTTTGACAGAGCACCGCTGTGTCCTCGTGAGGGAGATCTGTGGCAAAGATCTCTTGCGCCGGGCCTTGGTACAGGCCATGGTCCGGAGTGAGGAGGAATGTCAGGCGGTCGTCTCCTGCTGCGAAGCAGTAATGCTAGCAAGGAGGCGGCCACATGTGCGAGGGAACGGCTCTCACGCCGCAGCCACCAGGAACCGACTTCCGGCCTCCATAGGCGCGGGCATGCGGATGGCGAGCAGTCAAGGAGATGTCAGCAAACCGTAGGGGCTCAGTAGGATCAAAGCCTACTGGGGCCATGGGTTTGCTTTTAGAAGGAAAACCTGACCCTGTAATGCAAGCCAATGGAAGAACATAGGAGTGGGTTTTAGTCAATAAAAGTCCACCCAAGGGAGGAGGTGTCATTGGATGATTGGGAACCTATAAAAAATCCTACTTTCATAAGGCGTTTGTGCGCGACTGTACCGAAGAACTAAAATATCGTCTAACAACATATTATGCTTATTGTTTACCCATCATTTGTCTTCCTAACCAAATTATATACCAATCATATTGCATTATTCACCCCTAACATAAACCCTTTGGTTTTAACTTAATATATTCCGTTTCATGCAGTTAGAAAGGACTAAGTTCAAATTAAAATGTCAGTTGATAGAGATATATTGAAGTACAAGGACGTAACCATTGAAGGATCTAAAATAAACGCAATGTAGATAATATTTTCGTTTTGAAAGACAGTTGAAAAAAAAGGCGAGACATTAAATTCATTGACAAAAAAAGGTTGTAAATTTAAAATAAAAATTATGAGTCCTTAAATATTTTTAATAAAATCAGCTGACGTCAATTAAAAAAAAAGCAAGACATTAGTTTAAATTTGATAAATAAAACAAAATAAGTTCTAAATTTAAAATAAATAATTCGGTCCTAAAATATATTTTTTTTGTTAATTTCAGCTTATCACCTCATAATTCAAAATTCGAACGAATTTAAAAATCCAAGATGGCGGCTTGAAAAAGATGTTAGAAAAATTAAGAATAATATTTTACGTCTTATTAACTCTGCTAATACCATATTTGCTTCAAGAATACATTTCAGCTATTTTGATAAATAAAATCAGAACTTGCAACTGCAAATCTTGTGCCTATTAAAATTACTGATTACTCAAAGCATAAAATGGAAGATTAAAAAATCAAAATGTCGTTTTATTATTTAATCTTGTTGAATGTACTAATCAATTTGGGTTGCGTTCTTTCCGAGTTGAGTTTGAGGTTCGGTAAGTAATTTTTAAAATATATTTAGGCCTCTCGCCTACTGCGCGATTTTTTGTAGCGGTGCTGTCGCGCGGTCGCTTCGATATAGTCGCGATACGGTCAGTCGCTGTTCACTCTCGCCCACAGCAAAGTTCTCAGTCGCGATACAAACGCAATTATCGCGCTTCTGTTGCGATGCCCACGCGGCTATGCAATAACGGCTCTCCGATCTCTTTCCAATGTCGATGTCGTCCAAAACGGTCGCACGTTTGCATCGATATAGTCGCGATGCTGTAGCGCGATAGTAGCGTGTTGCAAAGTCGACTAACACGCGTTAGTAGTATCGTTACAAAAAGTCGCTGTGGGTGAGGGGCCTTAGAGTTATTTAAAGACTGCTCTAACGTAACATGTAATGTAACACACCAATGAAACAATTTGTCGTCCACATTGTCGCAATGTATCATGTAATGTAACAGAATTCTCATAGAGTAGACGCACGAAATAGATAGGTACAGAAGTCAATCACATGTATGTCGGCGGTCTCGCTAGGGTTGCCGTCCTGTTGCGAGATACTCGCGCGACCGGGCGCGACGCGCGTCGCGAAATAGTTCCTATTTTGACTGTTTACTTACGGGCACGTACCTTCTTACCTACTTAATTGTTCTGTGTTGTAGGTATTAAATTGAACCTTCGGATCATCAAAATACCAGAAAATACCTACTTACCTCGTTGAAACAATTGGTAGCTTAAAAAAATGTTAATTTACAATTTAAACAACTGTTAATATCACTTTCTTTTTTGCTCAAAAATTGTTCAAAAAAGTTCACAGACGCGTGTCTCAAACGGATAGCACTCGAGCTCGCATTGAACTGAATTGAGCCGAGATATCGTGTCCGTAAGCGGTGTCTATGTGTGCGTTGCTGGAGCGTGCTTTGTATGTAGATTGTCTTCTGTACCGATCTATTTTGTGTCTCTTTTGAGATTGGCCACTGTGATCGAAATTCAATCGGGAGGATTATTTCGCCGCGTACAAACATCGCGAGGCGTGCGTCGCGAATGGTTCGCCTGGCATGCCTCGGGTTGTATGGACGTGTGTGGTCACAGTGAGCATTCGCGTCATGCGATCGTTGCGAACGCCGCCTCAGTACGAGCCGTGCGCTCCGTGTGGACGGACCGGTGTTGTTTGCGTTTTCTACTGACGAACACCGTGGGTGGTGGTTTGTGTGCTCAGCTTGAGCGTGTGTCGTTCGGGACGCACGCATTCAGGTCGAGGCATGCGTGACGAACCATTAGCGACGCACGCCTCGCGATGTCTGTACATCGCGGCTTTACATTATTATTATTTTTTAAACGATATAGTAGGGAGGCGCACCAGTTTACTAAGAGCCTATTCACTCTAGCCTTGAAGACACCTAAATCTAAATATTATTATGTATTATTCCAGTGTTCATAGTAGAAACTCAAGAACAGGACTTGACGCACAATATTGGCAAAGCCTTGAAGTTATCTGAAACCTTAAGGCCTGATGTTAAGGTCGATGACGCTATTGTACCTTTGGATAGAGAGAGGGAAGACGAGAGCTTCAGAATACGTGAGTATGGGACAATGAGCTGGGGTCAGGGTCTAGTTTCGAAAGGGAGGCTCGACCCCGGTATGAAAGGCGACAAAGGAACAGGGTGGGTTTTTAGTCAGTAAGAGACTGACACTATATCCCGCTCCGCCTAAGGACGGGGGATGTTATTTGGATGATTTTTACCCACCAAAAAAACCCTGGAATAAAAATGAAACAAGCTTACTTTGAACGTCATGGTAACCCCACGGGTCACGTTTGCTGTTTGGCAAATACTGCCGAACCGACAACGGTAACGCCAAGCAGTGGTGGTCCATTGGTAACGGCCCCGACTTACGAGTTTTAGGTCGAGAGTTCAAACCTAGCCAGGCGCATTACTTTGTGTAATTTATTTCGTCACCACTGCTCTCAAAACGGTAAAGGTGAGGAATCCGGCATGTTCCTAGAACCAAAAATTCGATGACATCCACAAACACGCACTGGGCCCGCGGGATGGATTACGGCCAATTCCCTCTCCTAGTCGAGAAGAGGCCTGAGTCCCAGCTGTGGGATTATCAAAAAAGCTGATTTATAGAACGTTACCGTACACTTGAGTTCGTTGCTAGGGTCTAAAATTGTTAACATCGATTTAAATATCGATTTTCTTGACCTATAAAATCGATTAGTCGATTAATCGATCTCAGATAGCTATTCCTACCGCCGAACCGACAACGCCCGGCCGGTTTATATTTGTGTGTATGATATGACAATCCTCGTTTGGCCATAACATTGATGTAGAATTTCTATGATAATAAAAGATCTAAAGAAAGTTGGCCAAACGAGGATTGACATATTATCAAAATTTGGTATTTAAAACGATCTGGCCAGTTTTAAATATCAAATTGAAGTAATCAATCTTTAAGATCTGGCCACGATATCTTTATGATCGTGTAGGTACTCTAACCAACCTGAATCTTTCACAGTATGCTCAGCAGTATCCAAAGGAGTATCCATGATAATCGACCTCTCCTGGTCTCCATGGACGATGGCTGAGGACCTGGCTTCAGAGACAGGTCTACCTCTCATCAGAACGTTGCTAGGGTCACAGCAACTTGTGAAGGCATTGGATGACTATCTGGAGTCGCGGAATGCAACTGATGCTGCGATTATATTGGAGAGCGAGAGTGGTAAGTTCTGAGGATAGGGTTTTAAGTACAATGTTAAAGTGGTAGTAGGCATATTGCTGAGAGCAGTGGTGACCGAGTGGTAATGGCTCCGACTTACGAGTTGTAGGTCGCGGGTTCAAACCCTGCCAGGCGCATTACTTTGTGTGTTTTTCATTACCACTGCTCTCAAAACGGTGAAGGAAAACATCGTGAGGAAATCGGCTTGTCCTAGAACCAAGAATTCGGAGACATGTGACATTCACCAACCCGCACTTTGCCCGCGTGGAGGATTACGGCCCATTACCTCTCATATAGAGGAACCCTGAGTCCCAGCAGTGGGAACATTGAAAAAGGCTGATGATGATGATGAGGCATTACATTATTGCTCGCAGAGATGGTCAATGGGGCCGAAAGGTTCTGAAGTGATAGACTTTTATGTTATAGGAAAGAGATGAATTTTATTATCTAAAATACCTTATTAAAACAGACTGAAAGGTGTATCTATTTCAATACGGGGTCACTTTGACCTCGTACCGCATTGAAGAAATAAAATTTTATGTTTTAGGAAAGAGATGAATATATATTATCTAAGATATCTTATTAAAACAGAATGCAAAGGTGTATTTACTTTTTTTTATACGGGTCACTTTGACCTCGTGCCGCGTTAAAGAAGTAAAAATTCTTAAGTTTTCCTTTGATTTGCCAAAGAAAGCTTTAAGTTTGTTAAACGTTACGGGGTCTAATAAGCCTCGTACCGGAAAAAAAAATAAAACCTTATTCAGGTTTTCCCATTCACAGATGTAGATAAAACCTTATACGAGTTACTAGGAGCCTCCAGCATCAGGGTGTGGGTGCACGCTGGCCTGACCAGGGACTCCGCCAAAGCCCTGAAGACCATGAGACCTGAACCCAGCTTCTACATTATTGTGGGGGACAGCGGTTTCGTCATGGATACTTACAGGAGGGTAAGTTTATAGGCCTCACCAAGTGATACAGTCACAATTGTTAGAATGGTCACGGGTGATGGGGGTCTAATTACACCCCTACTTTTTAACTAGTACACAAAAAAATGGGGCTGTATCTGTACCCGTTACTGATCATATTTTTGTATTCAAAAGTAGAAAAAACCGAAATCTTAAAATTGACCACGAAAAGGTAAATTCATCATAGATTCAATCATAATAACAATTGCTAGTAGAAAATACTGCGGGAAGTGTTTTTCCATTTTAATCGTCCTTTATCCATTCATAATCAATAGCCTGCACAATATTTCCATAAATTGAGAGACATTTTGGGATAAACACAAACGCTAATAACTTTGCTGTATAAGAATATTATTTAATGAGACTTTACTTAAATAATAACAAGGGCTTTTCAAATAAGCCCTTTAAGTATTTGTACTAATTAAAAATTAGTGGTGTATATGTATTTATATCTACCTTCACATCATGCTAAGATGTCAACATAGATAACGGTTATTTAACTGTGTATCAAAGTTCCTATGACTAGTGTTAGAAGGATAATTCAACATTCCTGACCCTGCTCACACAAAACCGTCTTACTCGCTGCACCGCTGACAACTACCCGTCCAAGCTGCGTGCGCAGCTGTCGGGACGTCCGGTAAACGTCCGGACCACGCCAAAGTCGTCGACAGCGCGTAGCGTTTTTAGAGCATGCCTATGGTCGTCTAAAGACCAAAACGCCTAGTCGTCAAAAAAAATTAGTTCAAAACTTGGCAGGTCACTTCTGTGTGTGTCAAAGCATTTCTTTATAGGCTGTCAAAGAAAAGCTAATACGGAGAAGCTATCGCTGGAACTTGATCCTGACTGACTACTCGACCCCGGATGTTACTCAGCTGGTCTTACCGACTGTGACTCTCCAGGCAGACCAGGCGGAGTGCTGCAAGCTCATGAAAAGGGAGGATTGCTCCTGTCCTTCGGATTTCCAGGTATTAGATATTTGTAGTTCTGTCATAGACTTAGATTTAAAATGTTATGTTAAGGGTAAAGGGTCTGTGCGGAACGCCCGGGGGACCCGGTGGAGCACACAGTCGAGGAGTGCCCTGCTTGGGCGGAGCATCGCCGTGCTCTCGTGGGGGCGATTGGCGGCAGAGACCTCTCGCGCCGGGCCCTGGTTCAAGCCATGGTCCGGAGCGAGGAGGAGTGGCAGGTGGTCGCCGACTTCTGCAAAGCAGTAATGCTCGGAAAGGAGGAGGCCGACCGCATCAGGCAACGGCGCTCTCGCCGCCGCCGGGATTCCGATCCTGATTTCCAGCCACCGTAGGCGCAGGCTTGCGGACAATGAGCAATGGGTAGCTCGCTGTCCGACCGTCCGGTAACTGTCCGGACCAAGCCCAAGTCGTCGACGGCGCGCACTGTTCCCGCGAGCCTCAAGGAGTTGTCAGCAACAGCAGGGGCCCAGCCGGGTCGAAGCCTAGTTTCACATGTGCTGATGTTTGTGTTTGTATCTGTAATCAAATCTTGCAAGTTAAATTTGATCCACTTCCCGGTTACCGATTGAGCTGAAATGCATGTATGTGTAAATAAATTAGATGACAATGCAAAATTATTATGACATGGAGCTGAGCTGATAATGGAACCGGAAGGTGTCCATAGGAACTCGGATAACCCTATCGTGTTTCAGCTTTTTGGGATGGTCTTGATGAGTTTTCATGATATAAGTCTAAAACGCGATATAAAAGATTGCTATGAAAAAAGATTTTCATTGAAAACTTGCAACCATTTGTATTTTAACGCTTGGGTCATGGGGTCCGAATGCGCGTTTCCTTTTTAAGGAAATTTCTCGCCGACTGATCGACACCTTGCGTGACCAGAGGGCTGGCTCGTTCTTCGCTCAAATAATTAGCATTGCTATTCAACGTGGTAATGCTGCCAGTCTTCTGGGCACATTCCCGGATGACAGCAATGTGGAGGAGTACTTCGACGCCTGAGTGCACTTTGTGTTTTTGTATTTTATTTATGTACGTTAGGTATTTATTTAGGTTTTAGTATAAATAATTTAAGTTTTTTTTTTTGTATGTAAGCCTTAGTTGCCTGATAATTATATTATTAAAATTACATCACAATAAAAATATGTCAATTACTACTGAAAACTTGTATTTTTAACCGACTTCTAAAAAAGGAGGAGGTTCTCAATTCGGATGTTTGTATTTTTTTATTTTTTTTTTATGTATGTTCGCGCATAACTTCGTCACTTGCCAACCGATTTGAAAAATTCTTTTTTTGTTAGAAAGGGTATACTTCCCAAATGGTCCCATAGTCACCAAGTCGGGATCTGATGATGGAATCTTGGCGAAATCGAGGGAACTCCTCAAATATTATAGGCAACCATATAGTTCTTTTGGTATTTTTATCAAAGACTTAAGCATTTATAGTCAAAACATGACATTTGATGAAGTGGAACTGGTGAAGACGACCAGAAATGGCCAACGGAAGTTCATAGTCACACCAATCTCTCAATGAACATAGTTACAAATAAATGAATAGTTCTGAATAGGTATGTTGAAAATGGTATCATCGATGTGACCTGATGATGATGACGGAGCTGGAAGATAGGTACCGGAACTCCGAAATTAATCAATGTATCCCAGCCGTGTTTGGGCTTATTACAATTGTCATGAGATGCACTTTGGCTATAAGGTACTATCGAACTGATCTGATGATGATGATGGAGCCGGAAGATAGGCACCGGAACTCCGTAATTAATCAATGTATCCTAGCCGTGTTTGGGCTTATTAGAATTGTCATGAGATGCATTTTGGCCATAAGGTACTATCGAATTGATCTGATGATGATGATGGAGCCGGAAGGTAGACACGGGAACTTCATAATAAAACAATGTATCCTAGCAGGGTTTGAGTTAATTGGAATTGTCATGAGAAAAAGGCTGCAACTAAAAAGTGTGAAATAAAAAACTTTTTACAAAAAAAATAAAACCGACTTACTAAAAAAAACACTAAAACTATCAAAATAACTTTAATTTCGGAAGTCGGTGTTAAATAACGAAGAGGCAAAACTATTGAAGAAACACCGACTTCCGAAATTAAAGTTATTTTGATAGTTTTAGTGTTTTTTTTAGTAAGTCGGTTTTATTTTTTATTATATTCTAAATGAATTAAATTTTAAAAACAAAAATGGATAACAACGCTATCAGCTGTTGTAATAGCTATTTTCGTTTCCAGAAAAAACAGTACATCCTCAACGGCTTAATCCAGTACATATCAGAGACCTACTCCAAGTTAGAGAGAGACCTTCCCCTGACCACCAGCCCGGTAGACTGCGAGGACCCGCAGCCTATCATGAACAGCACCAGAAACAGGCTGCACAGGCAGTTCGCTGAGGACTCGGAGATCAGCAACGAGACGCTGTTCTACTGGGACGCGGGGAGGTAAGCAGGGTTTTGGCAATTTGGAAACTGCCATCCTATGGCTTCAAATTTGCAGCGCGACGGCAGCGCTGCAATCGCGCTGCCACCGCGCTGCATTGTTATTTCATATAAATAAAAGACGCACGACTGCAGCACTGCAGCCAGGGTTCATGATATTCTTTTCACCAGGTCCGGTCTTTTCCTTCGCTCGCGATTTATCCTGTCCACCTACAGCCTGGAAGCTGGCACGCAGACCATAGCCACCTGGTCGGCCGATGACAAGTACAAGCTACTCCCAGGGGTCGAGCTGGAACCTTTGAGGATGTTCTTCAGGATTGGAACGGCACCAGTAAGTTTTTTTTTTATCTACATCATCATCATTTCAGCCGGTATAAGTCCACTGTTGGACATAGGCCTCCCCCAAGTGTCGCTATCGGTTTTTCGCAACCTTCACCAGATCATCGGTCCACCTTGTAGGAAGCCTTCCAACGCTGCGTCTTCCGGTACGCGGTCGCCACTGCAGAACCTGTCGGCCCCAGCGGCCATCTGTTCTGCGAGCAATGTGCCCTGCCCATTGCCACTTAAGGTTGCCAGTTCTTCGTGCTTTGTTTTTTTATCTGATATAAACTAATGCTTGACTGCGATCCCACCTGACGGTAAGAGTGATGCAATCTCTGATGGTGAGGCGCACTAGTTTATTAAGAGCCTATTCACACTAGGCTTGAAGACACCTAAATTATAATCGGACGGGAAGACCGCAGCAGGCAGATTGTTCCAGTCCTTTGACGTACGCGTACCTCTTAGTTGTCTGGCATTTCGCTGAACTGGACCTTTTTTGGCGCAAACGTGTGACAGACAATGTTACTTTTTATTTATTTTTTTTGTTTTGTGTTTGTCTTAAGTTTTTGTTGTCTACAATGTTTTTTGCGCCAAAATAAATACTTTTCTTTCTTTCTTTCTTTTCTTTTGTACGCGGTTATTTGTAAAACACTAACAACCTGGCAGGATTGTGTTACTAACATCATAAACTTTTTTCTATGACTTTTGGCACAACATAATCCATAAACTTAAAATAAACCATAGTATAATTTTCTTGTTCTATACAACACATTTTAACTCTATAAAAGGTGTAAGGGACAGCCCTCCACAAACTTTAAGGGCTTGCTCAGTAGACGAAACTGAACAACCTTAAAAAAAAATCAGCCTCATCATACAAAATGATAAACTTGATAGGACAATTTGTATGGCGAGGCCGTTTTTTTTTTCGTTTCCTGAAAAAAAAATTTGTGGAGGGTTGTTCAGTTTCGTCTACTGAGCACAGAGCAAGCCCTTCAAAGTTTGTGGAGGGCTGTGCCTTACACCTTGTATATTGCTATACCTACCTACGTCTGAATGACGTGACGCAAGCGCATCAAGCACCCCCGCTGCCACATCCCGCTCCCCTTCGTTATTGTACTATCGCTTGCTTCGTATAGACTTCGTGATATTTAGAACGTTTAATTTAAATATTTTTATTTTTATATGAAGATCTGATAAACTAAAAATATGACACATTTTTAAAAGTCATAGAACAAAAGTTTTTGTTTATGATGTCAGTAACATAGTACATATGCCAGTGTTTTCCAAATAACCCTGTCTAGTTAGCAGCATATGAAGAGTATAAAATTGCGTTGATAGTGGACTCATAAGTTCATCAAACGGACATACACCTCGGAGCTCCATGACTTGAGAAAACTAATTTTGATCACAACTCGACGTACTGGCAACTTTTATTTTACGTTGAGAACGCATAATATAAGAATAACTAGTTCAGTTTAGGGTTTTTTTTTTATTATTGATTAGCTTTTGCCCGCGGCTTCGCTCGCGTTAAATTCGGGGTAACACCGTTCCCCTTTCTGTGGGGGGTTAGAAAGAGACAAAAAGTATCCTATGTCACTCTCCATCCCTTCAACTATCTCCACTTAAAAAATCACGTCAATTTGTAGCTCCGTTTTGCCGTGAAAGACGGACAAACAGACACACACACACACACACACTTTTCCATTTATAATATTAGTAAGTATTAATATCTAAGTATGGATCTTAGCCGTGTGCTGAACTCCACTGCGGGTGACGTAACCTACGACAAACTTATTATTTGTATTTGGTACAGTAATCGGGTCTAGGGATCGAACCGCAAAATTAAGTTTGTTTTTTATTGTATATACTTTTCCGGGATAAAAAGTACCCAGTGTGGTGCCCAGGATATTAAAGAATAATTATACCAAGATTCATCGTAATCGAACCGGTACTTTTTGCGGGATGCCTGAACAAACAGACAGACAGACAAAATTTTTTTTATCGCATTTTTGGGTTCGGTGTCGGTCTAGTAACACCCGGTACCTTTATTATTTTGATATTTTCAATGTACATAATTTTCACTTCTACAGATTTATTATAAGTAAGATATAGATAGGCTTGCGTTTGACCACTATCTCACCTGGTGGTAAGTGATGATGTGGCCGAGGATGTCAAATGAATAGCGTTAAGAGCTCGTGGTAGTGCCTTTGGTCTCGTTCTGGTAACTGCTTGGTCAGGTACCTACTTATAGAACAGCTTCAGAATGTTTCTTCTCAATCAACAGGCTGTACCCTGGACCCTGATGAAGTTGGACCCAAACACTGGGGAACAGATGTACGATGAAGATGGACAGCCGCTGTACGAAGGGTACTGCGTCGATCTCATTGCTAGACTGTCTGAGGTAAGGACTTATTATCAAGACATAATAAATAAATAAGTTATCAACCATAACTTAATTTGACCTCCCTGATTTGTGCATTATCGAAACTGGTACTTTATATTATACTAGCGGCTCGTCCCGGCTTTGCACCGGCAATAAATATACTTAATCAGGGTGGATTTAGCTTTTCAATGGTGAAATCGGCACAGTAGTTTTTGAGTTTATTCATTACAAATATAAACACAAAAATACAAAACCCTCTTTATAATATTAGTGTAGAAAGCACTCGAAACTGGAACTTTATATTATAGACAACTCGAAACTGGAACTTTTACATTATAAACAACTCCAAACTGGAACTTTACATTATAAACAACTCCAAACTGGAACTTTACATTATAAACAACTCCAAACTGAAACTTTACATTATAAACAACTCCAAACTGGAACTTTACATTATAAACAACTCCAAACTGGAACTTTACATTATAAACAACTCCAAACTGGAACTTTACATTATAAACAACTCCAAACTGGAACTTTAACAACTCGAAACTTGAACTTTAATTTTTTTTCCAGACCATGTCGTTTGATTATGAGATTGTCTCTCCAAAGTCTGGAGATTTCGGAAGAAAGTTACCCAACGGAACCTGGGATGGCGTTGTTGGAGATCTTATGAGAGGGGTGAGTATCTAATCCTTTTTTAAAACACTCGAAAACTTGCTTCTACCCTTACCGCTTTCAGACACGCAATCTACACACGCATTAGGGCGCAAAAGTTCATCAGCTCGCGATCATATCATACATAGAATAAATCTGTAGTTTTTAGTTGTGCGCTCATCACGTAAAATGTACGAAGTCCGTGTAGATAACTTTTAAATACAATAAAATTTTGTGTAACTTGATATATTACTTAGGCTTTGTTTCATCGCAATCGGTTGACTATATCGAAAGAAATATACTACATTCATTGACTGTTGCCGGTACGAGGTTCGCCTCGCCGGGTCAGCTAATATAAAATAAATACTTATTTCCGAAATGGAATAAATACTCTTTTGAAATTGCTTAGAAAATATAGTGTCTGAGTCAAATTGACGGTTATTTTTCTTGACATTTCTTTGTTTACTAACAAAGAAAATTCTACAATGTCGAACGCATAACTGGGCCCACTCTGAGTCAAGTTTATGACACTAAAATATAAAGTAATGAATAAAAATAATTTCAGAATCAGGATGTTTAGACGGATTGTGATGTTTAGTGGATTTCTGACATTCACGATGGATGTTTACGAGACTTGTCTTCAACTCTCGCCTGGCTTTCGAAGATTTATGACTGGAAAAGATACATACATATAAAACAAAATGTTTATTGGTTTTTTGGCGCGATTTCTTCGAGTGAAGTCCAGTGTCTGCTTTAATTAAGTATTCACAAATTGATTCCATATTGAATTTTGTGATGTTATGCGGTTATCACACTGCCACGCACCCCGCAGCGTAGTGCGTGAGTGCGTGTCTTAACCTTTCGTATGCCAGAACGCAGGTCTGCGCTCCAGATTTTTGAAGCTTCGTATGATCTGCGCGATATTAACTGTACTCGAAAAATCATTTAATTACAATAAGTAAAGGGCCTATAATAGCGTGAAAGTGCCGGAAAGATCGAACTAATCAAACAATATAAAACAGCCGTTAAAAACTTTTATTCAACGTCAAAATAGTAAAATAAAATTGAACAAAGATTCAACTTGTTCGTACCTCTTTTTACAATGTTTAGACTGAATAAATACCATTTAATTTTAGCTTATCGTAAAGAGTATATACTATACTGTAATTTAAAACGTAATAAAAGCTTGAAACTTTTGAAAATGATTTTTATTTAGTAAGTTTCTTCCAAGAAACATATTATTCAGGAACCTCGAAAGAAAGGCTATAGAGATGTGAAATATTTACTAAAATGCAGTATAGACACCTATTTATCCGATACATTTAAATTAATCACGTAGACATAGCGGGGTGCCAACTGAAAACCAGCGCTGGGTGTCTAACGTCTGGCAAATGCTGAGGTGGTCACCCTTTCGGTGCGGGCACGCTCGGCGTACTTTGTACTTTTATTTTTATTTACTTTGTGTAATAACCGTTGTGCTGTGTCTGTACCGAATAAAAGTTTTTCTATTCTATTCTTTCTATTCTATTCTAGTGTTTTATTTATAACTAGACGCAATGTGCAACGCGCGTTTAAAATGACGCGGCAGAAGGGAAATTTTTGACGCGGCGCGGGTCCGGCATACGAAAGGTTAACGTTGCTTGTAAGTACCTCCGTTTGTATACAAAACACGCATAGTCCAGCACACTGAAATTGCATCCACACGCGTTCATGCAGATCACGCGCCTACATACGGAGAAACATGCAAACACGCGCGTGGTACCTATGCCACACTGAGTCTCGTAGTACCGTGCGTGATTTTGTATGAAAAGAGTGCGTGCCTGCGTGAATTTAAAAAACGCACTCTTCGCGGGTGAGTGCGTAAAAAACCCGTACGATGATGCAGATCTGCACCACAAAATAGATAGGCACAGAAGACAGTCTCATGTATGTACTTCACTTTTTATACCTACGCTCCGTGGACGCACATTAATGAGCATTTGAGCCGGAACTGTTCGACGAGCGGGCCGAGGCGCTCCGAGATATCGTGTCCATGAGCGGTGTCTATGTGTGCGTTGTGAGAGCGCGCTTTGTAGGTATGTAGATTGACTTCTGTACCTATATATTTTGTGTCTGCACTCCCGTAAGTAAACGCGTAGGTAGGTGCGTTGACTCGCAACATGCAGCGTAATGCGTGGCAGTGTGATAATTGCCTAAACCAGATTTATGACGTTTGTCTTCCGTCCCCAAGACTCTGTGAGTGTTTAGCACCCCTTGTGTCCCCGGGTAAATACGGCCCTGCGGACCCCTGAGTTTGTTTCGGTGTTTCTTCTCAGGGTAGTCAGCTAGGAAACACCGGCCTCATCTAGTTTAAACTGACGAAAAAAAAAATTACGTGTAAAAGTGTTTTTTAAAACCTATTTGCAAAATTCCTATTTACCTGGTCAGGGTTGCGGGAATCGGATGCGTGACGCACAGGACCGGTCGTTGTGGCGACACTTGGGGGAGGCCTATGTCTAACAGTGGACGGCTTTCGGCTGATATGATGATGATGATGATTTGGAAAATAAATATCATTTATCATTTAATCATCTCAGCTCTCACACACAGCGCCCTTTGCTTCATAACAATCCCTAACTTCATCGTCATTGTCAAATTTTAATATGCTTTCAAATTTCAGGAGACGGATATAGCGATATCAGCACTCACAATGACAGCTGAGAGAGAAGAGGTCATTGACTTTGTGGCGCCTTACTTCGAACAGACTGGCATTCTGATTGGTAAGTCATGATGAAGAGGAAAAGGAAGGTTAAAGAAAAACCACCATGTGTGAGTTGGACTTGCGCACAAATGGTTCTGTACCGTTCATAGAAAAAATAATTGTTTCAAATGCAATAATTTTTTCGACTATTTTTATTATTATTTTTAATTTTATTTTATTTCATTTTATTTTAATTATTGTGATTTTAATTTATTGAATTTTATTTATTGACATTTCGGAATTTATTGTTATTTTGGATTGTAATTTTATTTTATATGGGTTTTTACCTGAAATAAATGAATTTTATTTTTTTTATTTTATAGCAAAAGACGGTAAAAAAATCACGTCTGTTGTGTGGAACCCTCACTTTAATATTTATTTAATTCTGTTTTTTAGTATAGTCGGCCTTATAATGTTCCCACTATTGGGACTCAGGCCTCCTCTCTAGGAGAGGAAATGAGCCATAGGGAATCCACCACGCGGGCCCAGTGCGGGTTGGTGGATGTCACATGTTTTCGAATTTTTGGTTCTAAGACATGTCGTTTTCCTCACGATGTTTTTCTTTACCGTTTTGAGAGCAGTGGTGATGAAATAAATTACACAAAGTAATGTGCCTGGCTGGGTTTGAATCCGCGACCTACAACTCGTAAGTAGGGGCCATTACCACCTGGCTACCACTGGTCTACTGCTTTTTAAGTATTTGTTGTTTATTTATTTATTTATTGGTTCACCAACAATTGTTTACACTGGTATTATGATAAAAGTAACATGCAATATATAAAGTACAATGGTGTAACAATCATTTAAAGGTAAACTCCGCATGCATTAAGTATAAGTTGTATATGTATATAAAATAAAGAAAACTTAACAAACCTATAATTATTATTGAAACCGCGGCGTCATTGTACATACAGTATGTCTAATCCAAGTCGAGAAGAAACTGATAAATATTAGTTCTCAACTTGTTAAACGAGTAAAAGTGCAGATCGATTGTGTCGCTACAACTATTAATCACCTTTTTTTTTTTTCTTTGACATAAATATTTACTTTGCTAAATATTTTGTAAACTATCAATTTCCTTAGATTATTGTAAATGTGAGGACTACGTTGATTGCTTTTTCTTTTCTTTTCAGTAATTTTAACGTATGTCTGGCAATTTGAGTATTTTCTGCGGCCTACCCAAATGTCCTTTCTTTGGTATTGTTCGTCAAGTCGTGGAGCTCCTTAGTAGTCCTAAGTTGAGCTTTTCGAATACTGACAAATGCTTACACTGATTGGACAGGTCCACTCAAATCTTTATGGTTCTTTCTTCAAAAGACCATCTGAGACAAATCTGCATGGTTCTCATGTGATTTGACCATTACATATTTACTGTATGGACTTTAAAAGAGACTTTGACCCCTGAGTTTGTTTCGGTGTTTCTTCTCAGGGTAGTCAGATAGGAAACACCGGCCTCATCTAGCATAAACTGACGAAAAAAAAAAAATTGACGTGTAAAAGTGTTTTTTAATAGGTTTAAAAAACACTTTTACACGTCAAATTTTTTTCAATTTTTTTACAAAATAAATATCATTTATCACTTGCAAAATCTCGCATAAGGAGAATTGGAGCCTAAAACTGTTCTCCTCTGTGGTGGACACAGTGGTGTTATGGGACTGCGGGGAATTCTTGCGGGTGCGCGGAAACTTGTTATAGCAGCAACAGAAATACATCATGTATAAGCTGTGTTACTTTTTGGTGTACAATAAAGTTTATTATATTCTATCATATGCGAAAATTTTAACTATCTAGCTATCACGGTTTAAGAGATACAGCCTGGTGACAGACGGACTGACAGACAGACGCCGAAAAAAAAAATGACTGCCATTGTCAACGTATACAACCCAATTTTCTTTTACAGTGATCAGAAAACCGATACGGAAGACATCCCTTTTCAAATTCATGACGGTACTCCGCACAGAGGTGTGGCTGAGCATCGTGGCAGCGCTGGTCCTCACAGGGTTCATGATCTGGCTCCTCGATAAGTACTCGCCTTATTCAGCCAGGAATAACCCTGATGCGTATCCTTATCCATGCAGGTCAGTGGTTTTTGCAGCACCATGTATAAAGAAAGAAATAAAGAAAAGGAAAGAAAGAAAGAAAAAGAAATAAAGAAATAAAACAAGTTTATTGTGCCCGAATAGACGCCTGGCAGAAACGTACGGATGTCACCATTGTGTACATCGCCTGCCGTACCACACTGTCTCAAGACGACAGTTTATGACCTGTAGCCCGATTCACGTAATCAAAACCGTAACGATATCATAGCGATTTAGTCGTTTAGATCATTACCGTATTCACATCCATCAATCGAGTTTGAACGACACCGATTTTAAAGTCGTTTGGTCGAAGAGTCGATTTAAAAAAAAGCTATATGTTTTTCATAATCCTGGTAGAATACTTATTAATGTAACTGGAAATAAGTGTTTGATATATCGTTTAGTTTCAAGCCAGTTGAGTTGTCGTGCTATCCAATCCCGATTAAGGAACACGTGAATACCGATTTTGGATACGGACTTCGATCGAACGACTATAAAACTCAACGATATTTGGCTTATTTGATTTTACGTGACTCAGGCTACAGTGCGTGTTGCCAGTGATGACGTATTATATGGCTCTGAAACATAGTCGGTTATAATGGGCCTCATCAGACGGCTTAAAGTCTACCTAAGGGCAATGGAAAAGGCTGTGCTCAGAGTTTAATAATATCAGGAATAAAGATATCCACAGGAGATTCAAGGTTACCAGCCCGAAGAATAGCTAAACTTAAATGGTAGTGGGTAGGGCATTTGCTCACAGAATAGATGATCGATAGGGCCGAAAGGTTCTGGAATGGCGACGCCGGAAGACGCAGTGGATGAAGGTCGCCCACTAGGTGGGGCGAAGACCTGGTGAAGGTTGCGGGAGTCCGATGGAAGCGAGACGCACAAGACCGTTCGTTGTGGCGACGCTTGAGGGAGGCCTATGTCCAACAGTGGACGTCTGTCGGCTGAAATGATGATGATGGTTGATGGATGAGCCTAAGGGCTATATTTCACCGAGACGGCATGGTGGCGCGACCAGTCGCCGCTACTAACAAAATGTATACAACTCTATAGAGAGTTACTCACCTGGTGTCCGTTTTGACCAGTTCGGACTTGTGGAGACTGGTGTCTGTATGGTGTCTAGTTTGGTAGCTTAGGTCTATATATAACCAGGACACCATGGCGGCGTAACTAGTCGCGCTGCCATGGTGTCCTGGTGAAATGACCTAATGGTAGTGTCTTACTGCCCCCCAAAAATTACCAATAACCGTACGAAACAAATTCACAGGGAATTCACTCTCAAAGAGAGCTTCTGGTTCGCTTTGACGTCGTTTACTCCACAAGGGGGAGGTGAGGCGCCCAAGGCATTATCAGGGAGGACCTTGGTGGCTGCTTACTGGCTGTTCGTCGTGCTCATGTTGGCTACATTCACTGCTAATCTGGCTGCGTTTCTTACTGTGGAAAGGATGCAGGTATGTCGATCACTGATCACTGACCACTATTTTTAAAGTTCCATAAGTACCTAAGTTGACAAAAACAGAACCGTTATAAGATCATTTTGTTGTACGTCTTTCCGTCTGTCAAGACCCTTTTTCTCAAGAATTCATGGAGATATGAAGCAGAAATGAATATCAAAAAACAAAACTCTGGTCGCTACCCCCTCAAGCAGTGAAAAAATCAAACTTTAATCAATTTCCATAGTTTTTCAAGTTTCTAATGTGTCATCTCATATTTGAAGAATTTCTGTGTTTTCTCCAATGCAGGAGAGAGTTGAGATTCGGTTTTATTCTTTGGAGCCTCCTTTGGGTAGAGTGAGAGGGTGTCTCTAGCTTTAACTTGGGTAGTGCTAGCGGTGCTCCAAAGGGGCGCAGAAATCAAAAAGTTAAAGCCAAGTTTTGGATCATGCTTGCAAAAGGCAGCACTGGGTGTGTCAGACTTCTAATGACAAAATCCACCTTTTACCTTCGGTTACTGTTTGCGTTCCTGGGCTACGCTAACTCCTTCGATCAATCTCACGACCTAAGATCCAGCCCTTTGACCTCCTCACGAAATTTTTGAACTTTTACTTCACCACTTCATTAGATAGTCTTCTTATGTTTTAGACGCCAGTATCGTCACTGGAGCAGCTGGCTCGTCAGTCCAGGATCAACTACACGGTGGTCGAAGGTTCCTCAGTGCATCAGTACTTCATCAATATGAAGTTTGCTGAAGACACGCTTTACAGGTATGAACATAACAAATAAAGGGTAGCTTCCTGGACTATTTATTGTAGGTACAATATTTTATACTATACAACAGATATTCATTGCGTGGGGAGAGGTAAGTCACTCACAATGGGCCTCATCAGAAGGCTTAAAGTCACCCAAAGGGCAATGGAAAGCGCTATGCTTGGAGTTTCCTTACGAGATCGAATCAGGAATGAAGATATTCGCAGGAGAACCAAGGTTTCCGATATAGCCTAAAGAATTAATAAATTTTGGTGGTGGGCAGGGCGCATTGCTCGCAGAACAGATGGTCTATGGGGCCGAAAGACGTAGCGAAGCAGAACTGGAAGGCCTTACACAAGATGGATCGATGACGTGGTGATGCACAGGACTGGATATTGCGGCGACGCTTAGGGAAGGCCTATGTCCAGCAGAGTACGTCTTTCTGCTGGATATTTTTTTATTGATGTAAACCAGTGCTTGACTGCGATCCCACCTGATGGTAAGCAGTGATGCAATCGTTGATAGTGAGGCGCACTAGTTTATTAAGAGCCTATTCACTCTAGCCTTGAATATACCTAAATTATAGACGGAAAGACCACAGCAGGCTAATTATTCCAGTCCAATGGTAATGTAATGAATGAATGAAAGAAAATAAAGAATTGATCTTTCTTTCAGGGTATGGAAAGAAATAACCCTGAACGCGACTTCAGATCAAGCGCAGTACAGGGTGTGGGACTACCCAATCAGGGAACAGTATGGACATATTCTTCTGGCTATTAATGCTTCAGGTAAGTTGCATAATCAGGGCTGTTTGATCGAAAGAGTACCGTGGCTCTTTTCCAGAGCCACAGTACTCTTGCAAAGGGCAATACAAGTGAGAAACCTTCTTTTCATCACTGGACACTGCTCACTGAACAAAAACTTCTTCACAATGAATATCACGGATAGTTCTCTGTGCAGAGTCAAAGGAAACTGTCGCGTATGTGCTCCTCAAGTGCAGAGCCGTCAGTGAAATAAGAACTCGAACCTTAGGAGCACCAAATTCACTCATAGACGCCCAGAGCAGACTGACTCATCTAATTATAGAGTGAGCTGGGCTGTTTGGTGTGATGGCCGCCACGGCCCACGTACTATGATCCACTAAACCAGTCCACAATAGATAGATAGATGCAAGGGAGGAGCCGCGCCGCGCGCCGTTCCCTTCGTTTCGGAAGTGTTTGTACAGTGTCCGGTGATGGACCCTCCACCAGACGCAGGCTGCCTCTGTTCAGTCGCAGAAAGCTGGCTAGGGTTCTATTTAAGTATGATATGGCCACCATACAGGGTCCACCATATTCCCGCTTGTGTGCTCTCGTAGCCCCACCAAGCAGCATGTCAAAGGGTATTGACACGATGAGTCCTCTCATGAATTTAAGGCTACTTTAAGGTAATTACTTCTCTTTCTAGAACCTGTACCAGATGCAAAAACTGGATTCCAACAAGTAAACGAACATACTGATGCCGACTTCGCCTTCATACACGATTCTGCAGAAATAAAGTAAGTGAATTTAGAATATAATTTTAGGCACAAGGTAGCATTTGCCGTCTCCGTCGACATCTCGAAGGCTTTCGATAGAGTCTGACACGAAAGCCTTATTAGTAGGCATCCTTGTTTCGATCTAACCGTTGGATTTTATGCTTAGATTGTAGTCTTCCTTAGTTTGGTCAATCCGAGTGGTCATCGATGGCTGCTCATCCGTTCAATTGGCCATTAATATTGGGGTCTCTCAGGGGACTGTGCTCTGGCCAACATTGTTCTTGCTGCACATAAATAATCTCCTTTAGAGCGGCCTTATTACACATCTTTCTTTAGATATTTTGGAAATAAGGATATTTGTGGATATTATTTAGGTCTCTGTTGAAATAAATCTTTCTTTCTTATAGAAGTAATCCACCTCTGATAATCAGCTATTTTGTGTAAACTTTGGCCTTTCATAATGTACTCATAAATTAAAAATATATATCTATACATTTTTATTATTGATAGTCTCGCGTTTGACCACTATCTCACCTGATGGTAAGCGATGATATGGTCGACGATAGAGCACGCTTGCCTAGAAGAAACTTATTCACTCTTGACCTAAAGACCCTTAAGTTGTAGCTATCAGGAAACACAGACTCTGGCAGGGAATACCACTCCTTGGCTGTACGCTCAATGTGTTTCCAAAACGCTTTATGCGTATGGGTGGAATGTCTACTATGTGCCGGTGGCGCAACACCGTACGTCTTGTGGTCCGATGATAGAACAGTCATAGAAATCAAAAAAGGTTTCTGAACTATGCCATGTCTAAAAAATATCTGTGACTGGCCTCTTGGTCTAGTGGTTAGTGGTCCTGACTGCTATGCTTTCGCTTTTGCTATGTTCGATACCCACCCAGGACAAATGTTTGTGTGATGAGCACGATCATTTGTTCTGTGTCTGGTGGTAATTTTATCTATAATAAGTATGTATTTAGAAATATATAAGTAAGTTTATCTGTTGTCTAGAACTCATAACACAAGCTCTGCTTAGCTTTGGACTTGACGGCGTTGTGTGATAGTTGTGGAATATTATTTTAATATTTTTTATATTATTATTTGATGATTTCCAGTCCAAAAAAAGGTTCCTGAACCTCGGCCATTTTATTCTGCAGGTACGAGGTAACCAGAAATTGCAATCTAACAGAAGTAGGTGAAGTATTTGCGGAGCAGCCCTACGCCATAGCTGTGCAGCAGGGCTCCAGGTTACAGGAGGACCTGTCCAGAGCCCTGCTAGAACTGCAGAAGGAACGGTTTCTTGAGCAGCTGGCTTCAAAGTAAGTATGGAGGTGATACAGGATTTTGTAGAAGAACAAGGTGTGATTATTTACTTATTTAACCAGAACGACAAAATGTTGATGAATTTGTTTTTTCTTTCAGATATTGGAATGAATCTGCGAGACAGGCCTGTCCTGATGCTGATGAGTCTGAAGGCATTACCCTGGAGAGTTTAGGTATTCCATACTTTTTTAATATTACCTATAAATGTGAAAGTAACTTTGTCTGTCTGTATGTACTGCTTTCACGGGTAAAGTACTGAACCAATTTTTATGAAATTTGGTATGGAGGAAGCTTGCACTCCAAGGATGGACATAGGCTAATTATAATTAGCCTATGTCCATCCTTGGAGTGCAAGTGCGAAGTCGAAGTCGAAGACGGATAATAATTATTATTATCCGTCTTCGACTAATAATAGTAGTCGAAGTCGAAGACGGATAATAATTATTATCCGTCTTCGACTTCGACTTCGCATTAACAATAACCAAAATTCACGCGTGCGAAGCCGCTGGCAAAAGCTATTCACTCTAAGCTTGAAGACACCTACATTATAATCGGAAGGGAAGACCGCAGTAGTCTTCTCGGATATACCTACGCGGTATAAACGACGAGGCGAAACGCTTAGTCCGGACCGTAGGAGGTTTTAACAACGTAAGGGTGGGCACTCGCCGAACGTCGGGTAGAAATGTGATGGCGGAATCAAGTCATGTTATTTCTGCACATGCATTCTGTAGATCCTGATGCGTCATCATCATCATCATCATCAGCCTTTTTAATGTTCCTACTGTTGGGAATCAGGCCTCTTTTCGTCTTTTCCGAAATGCAACCAGTAGAAAACCGACAGGCTAGCAACTCTGCGTTGATGCTCAAGACTTTGAAGCCTCGACTCAAAGTCAGTTTTTTTCTGCTTCCAGGAGGAGTTTTCATAGCAACCCTATTCGGCCTAGGACTGGCAATGATAACTTTAGCATGGGAAGTGTTCTACTACAAACGCAAAGAGAAAAACAAAGTGCAAGTCTTCAACGCGAAGCCGGAGAAAGTCGCATTCGAGTCCAAATCGAGTTTAGAATCGAAGGTCGCAGAGTCCATGGCGAAGTTGAGAAGACGGGGTAAAGTCGGCAAAAAGGGGAATATTGCCAAGAATGTTACGTTTGGAGATAGTTTTAAGCCAGTGGCTGAAAAAGGAGTTTCATATATAAGTGTTTTTCCCAAGGATTATAGGCCCTAGGCTGTTAAGTCTTTAGCGATAGTTATAACACCACAGTTGCCGTCACGGATCTTGGACGCTCGGCGTCAGAGTGGGGATCGCTTTGCGCATTCCATACATTGGCGAGCCAATCGTCTTCGTTGTTAGATACATGCAGCTACGCAGTGAACGAATGAGGAGTGAAGTGTATGACGCGATGGCGCGGTCAGCCAATCACTGACACTCCCCGCCCCCGCGTCGTACTTCGCACCACTAAAGCGACTTCTGCGCAAGTGTTCAAGATCCGTGATGGCAATTTTACTATGCGTTCCAAATGAGAATAGGATCGAATGCCATGTTGTGACTTCACGTCGTACTGTCAAATCGAAGATATTTTGGCAAAATTGAAGAGCTAAAAGATGAGTAAAATTGAAGAACTGGATTCTGAATAAACTTTTTTCGTTCACAGTACGTGAATAAATTAAAATTTTAAAAATTTCTTTCTTTGATTTGACAGTAAATCGTGACCTCACATGGCAATCGATCCTATTCTCATTTAGAACACATTGTCTTTGCACGTCTCAACATCATTTCAGCTGAAAGTCGTTCACTGTTGGACATAGGCCTCCCTCAAGTGTTCCCGCCCGGTCCTGTGCGTCTCGCATCCACCGCATTCCCGCGACCCTCACTAGGTCATCGCTCCACTTTTTGGGAGGCCTTCCAATTCGAGTAAGTGTATTGAAATAGTACATTTTGATACAAGTGCATAAAGTTCGTCTTTGCGACCGAGGCGGACCGAACGAGCCGCAGGCGAGTGTGTTAGGGTTCGTCAAGATAACTTCGTCCATAATTGCACAGACAAAACCTTCAGTTTCTCCGAAGAGGTTGCTGAATCGTAACCAGGCCACGGACGCCGAAAAATCTACATCAGGCTCATGATAAGGCCTGTCCGCACAGCGATATTTCACCGCGCGGAAAATATTCGCGCGGATTTATTTCCGCACCGCACCGCGTCAAATCTGCAAGGAATCACAGAATTTTTTATCGCGCGTTTTTTTTTATTGCCTGTGCGGAATCTTTCATAAGTTTCAATGTGTTACAGAATAACGAAAAAAAAAACCGCGCGGTGAAATACCGCTGTGCGAACAGGCCCTTAGAGCTGAGGTCTGCAGTGAAAAATTTGCACGTGTATCAAACGACATTTTTCAGTACACTTACGAAGAAATGAATAAACAGGGTTTGACCGGCGACTCATGGGTGTCGACGCGCGCCCAGACTGATATGACACATGTAATAACACTGGCAGGGGAGAACTCACGCACTTATCTGCACTAGTGTGGAAAACAGTTTATTGTGTGCCTAAATAAGCCAAGAGCAATATAAAAAACTTATTAATTCGTTAAGAAAGCTACAGCTCAGGAACATGATTGTAATACTCGACAGAAAAACTGTAGCCCAGGAAAAATATTAATTGCTGGTTAGGACAGTTAGCAGGGAGGGTGACGATATTAGAAATGAAATTCATTGTTTTTGTAGATTAATAGTTTTAAGTGTACTTACTTAGTACTTAGGGTGAGTTGCACCATTTAACTATAACGATAACCAAACCATAACCAGCCGTGAAACGGCCGCCTATTGGTCAATTCGACGATTTGACATTACTGTTAACGGCTTTGTTATCGTTATAGTTAAATGGTGCAACTCACCCTTAGAGTATAAGGCTGCCATCAGACGGACTGCATCGCAGCAACCGCACGCAGTCCATATATTCAACTGCATGCAGTTTGATCTGATTTTGCGCAGTTGGCGCCACGCATCTAGCCCAGGAGCTTAGTGTATGATTTAATCTTTAAGTGCCTCAAAATAAAGTTGACAATGTCAATGTGTGTTTGCTCTTTGTAATTAACTGCACACTGACTGTATGCGGTTAGCGATGGGCAGCGTGCGTCGACACTACACGACTGTAGCCGACCGCGTAAAGTTGAAGGCATGACTGCATGCAGTTGTTATTGACGTCACTCGACTGCAGCCGACCGCGTGCAGTTGATATCATGACTGCACGAAGATTTAGGGCGAGTTGCACCATTTAACTATAACGATAACCAAACCTTAACTAGCCGTGAAACGGCCGCCTATTGGTCGATTCGACAATTTGACAACTGTTAACGGCTTTGTTATCGTTATAGTTAAATGGTGGAACTCACCCTTAGACGTCCACTGTAAAGTTAGAATAAAATAAAAAAAATAGAAAAATATTAAAACTAGTTTTATTTACAATATAACAATAACATACTAAACTAGCTTTTGCCCGCGCGGCTTCGCTCCCGCTCTTCCCTACTTCAGCCTAATATACCCTACTCTACCCTACCCTACTCTACTCTACTCTACTCTACCCTACTCTAATAAACCTCACGGAGCCCGAGACCTTTCCAACGAATGCAAAACCGTGGAAATCGGTTCGTGCGTTCTGGAGTTATAGCGTCAGGAAGGAAAACCCGACTTATTTTTATATAGTAGAAGATTAAATCAATCTTATAATTGCTATTTCCTTTCCGAATTTTCGAATTTCCATAACAAAATCGAACTCCTCCTAAACGACTCGACCAACTTTTATTACTTAGTTGATGCGAAATCTGAATATAGTTCAGAATCAGTAACTGAATCAATTCCAATCATTTTTACACCGTTATATTTTTCCCAAAAATATTTAAAAAAGATCACAAGTTGGACACCACCGACACTAAGTACAAAACAGGTCACGGCAGGTCATTGCGGGCATTAGGAGCCAGCGCACAGTTGGCTGCAGAAGCAAAAGCAAAATATTACGATTATTTTTATTGTACTTTTTTTGTGTACAATATTGACTCGTCTACACTGTCCTTACATAATATTTACACTAAAATATTATAAAGAGGTAAAGTTTGTTTTTTTGTTTTTAGGAGGTAATCTTTGAAAGAATTGAGCAGTGCTTACGAGTTGTAGTTCGCGGGTTCAAACCCAGCGCATTACTTTGTGTAATTTATTCATCACCACTGCTCTCAAAACGGTGAAGGAAAACATCCTAGAACCAAGAATTCGAAGACATGTGACTTCCACCAACTCATATTGGGACCGCGTAGTGGATTACGGCCCATTTCCTCTCCTAGAGAGGAGGCCTGAGTCCCAGCTACTGGTCCAATTGCTAAAATTTTCTCACCGATAAAAAGCTGCTTTATTCCTGAGTGACAGGCTATATTTTATGTACTCCCGAAGCTGCAAGAAAAAGCTAGTAACACATGAACAGCTAGCCAGCTCCTGTTCAAATGAACAGAGTTGTCTCAGGCCTCGATAGATGGCGTTGGGACCGAATTAGATCGCGCTATGGTTTCGTTACAACGGGACACTTATGTACGTCACCGCGTCGCTGGATGTTAGCGGAGAACACTTCTTGTTTTCGAAGAATACTTTTATTTTTTCTTCATAAGTAAGGTTTCACTGAGCTAAACGTAATAATTTTTGACATAGATTGACCCTTTTTCGGTTCAATCTTGAGTAGATATTGGTAGGTAGTACAAAATCCGTAGAAGAAATCTCTTCCTTCATCTGTTAGGCTCTAGACAGACGGACTGCATTTCAACTGCAATCCAACTGCAAATTTGCAGTTCGGATGCAGTTTGAATGCAGTTGACACGACTGCAATAGAACTGCAAACCAACCGTGCGGTCCAATTGCAGTCAGCGTGCAGTCGTGTGAACTGCACACCGACTGCAATCGAACTGCATCCGAACTGCACCATACCCACCCGTCCGCACTACTTTAACGCTTGCCCCCCCCCCCCCCCCACGCATAGAATCAGTCGTAGAAACAAGGTTAGAGTGAGCACAAACGTTGTCTGTCCGTAAATAAAACAAATATGTCGAGCGACGAGGATAGTAATACAGTAAATGAATCTGTACATTTTGATACTGATGCATTTATAAGTGCCATTAAATCAAAACCTTGCATTTGGAACTATAAGATTGAATCTTATAGTAACAAAATTGAAAAAAACAAAGCATGGGCCACTATTTGCGAAATGTTTACGCCCGGATTTGAACAAAAGAGTAAGTAGAGTAGAGTAGAGTGAGTAGTGCGGGCGGGTGGGTATGGTGCAGTTCGGATGCAGTTCGATTGCAGTCGGTGTGCAGTTCACACGACTGCACGCCGACTGCAATTGGACCGCACGGTTGGTTTGCAGTTCTATTGCAGTCGTGTCAACTGCATTCAAACTGCATCCGAACTGCAAATTTGCAGTTGGATTGCAGTTGAAATGCGGTCCGTCTGTTTAGACCCTTAGGCTGCCCGCACACGTCAGATTTCTTGTAGGACAGATAATCGGGCCGATTTTGTATATTTGTAACATTGTTGTTTTCTGACCGACTTTTTGTAGGATGTGTGCGTTGCACTATTGCTATCAGTGTGTTCTATTTTTCTACTACAAAAAATCGGTCACCGATTATCGGACGTGGGCGGGCAGCCTTAACGGGGTGAATAGAGACAAAACTTTGGTTTGGTTTTTCACTTTGATACTATAATATCAGCCTCTGACAAAGCTTCGATCTTTTAGAATAACAATTCATTAACTAATTGATAATAGTTAAATGCTGTAAAAAATATTCAAATATCTAGAAAATACCCTTTAAAGTATTGTCTCTATTTATCCCATTTTACTGTAGTACAAATTTGTAGAAGGAATCTCTTCCATCTGTTATTCGATTGCATTGATTTATAAAAAAATGAATTCAATGTTCGATTATGATAAATATCATGTGATAGATAATGCGTTTATCTAAGTTGTCTAGCTAAACCTGGTGCCAATGTTGTAAAAAAATAAAATAATTTGTCTGAGAACGAGAACATTTTATAATTTTCGACTTTGTCCAAATACTTATAAATTGAGATCTATCGTTACTAATAGCTTCTATAAAACACTAATTAACATGAAAAAAAAAATCGCCCCTCCTATTCGCACCAAAAAAAGGGGGCAACCTATAGTTTTTCAGTTCCTTGGGGCACATTCTTTCAGCTGATGCTCGACTTTCCCAAATAAAAAATGAAAGGTTTTTTTTTATGGTGGGAAAAGATCATCCAATGACAACCCCCGCTCTTGGGCGGAGCGGGACATAGTGTCAGACTCTTACTGACTAAAAGACCCACCCCGTTCCTTCTAGCCTTCATACCGGGGTTCGAGTTCCCTTTCGGATAACCCTAGCCCCAGTAGGCTTCGACCCGGCTGGGCCCCTGCTGTTGCTGACAACTCCTTGAGACGCGCGGGAACAGTGCGCGCTGTCGACGACTTGGGCTTGGCCCAGACAGTTACCGGACGGCCGGACAGCGAGCTAACCATTGCTCACTGTCCGCAAGCCCGCACCTGCGGTGGCCGGAAATCGGGATCACAATCCCGGCGGTGGCGAGAGCGCCGTTGCCTGATGCGGTCGGCCTCCTCCTTTGCGAGCATTATTACTGCTTCGCAGAAGTCGGCTCGCGCCTGCCACTCCTCCTCGCTCCGGACCATGGCCTCAACCAAGGCCCGGCGCGAGAGGTCTCCGCCGCCGATCCCCACGAGGGCACGGCTATGCTCCGCCCAAGCAGGGTACACCTCGACTGTGTGCTCCACCGTGTCCTCCGGGAAATGAAGGGTAATTGATGTCAAAAATGTAACAACAAATTTTCCTGTTCAATGTCTTAATGAACGCATTATCTAGCACATAATATTTATCGTAATCAAATAACAGATGAGGGACGAGATTTCTTCTATCGGATCTTGGATCATGATGATACTATAGCAGTAGGGGAGGACGGATGCTAAGTTTTCAGTTACTGTAGCGTCATGGGGACCTGATTGTGAAGATTGGGTTCTAAAACGAAAAAACTGGGCAAGTGCGAGTCGGACTCGCGCACTGAGGGTTCCGTGGAAACTACAATTCCCGAATGGAGTTTCGAAGATTAATTTTCTGAATAACAAATTTTTTTTTTTTTTTGTGGCCTGGGTTCACAAATTTACTTTTCAGATTTTTTCCTATAGATACCTGTGCTATAAGACCTTGCTTTGTGCTAAGTTTCCGGATTCTGGGGCAACGGAAAGAACCCTATAAATTTCGATCTTTGAGAGTATCAAAATATACGTTTTTGCGACATAAACGGCCGTATCTTTTTTATTCGTAAACTTAGAAGTTTGATTTTTTCACAGCTAGAAGGGACTGCAGACTTGAGTATATGGTTTTAATTTCAACTCGATACCTCCACGTGTTTTGGAGATAAAGTGTATTGACAGACAGACAGACGGACGGACAATAAAGTGATCGTTTAAGGGTTCCGTTTTTTCTTTTTGGGGTATGGAACCCTAAAAACGTCGATTAGTGGTCGATTGTTGTCGAATTTTTGACGAAACACTATTTGTTGCTTACTCAAATTCAAATTAACGACAAATATTGATCAATAATAAAATCCAGAACGAACTTACTAAAAGTGGTTTATTGAAATCCTAGTTAAGCTGCAAAATTAGTAAGTGAGCGACTAAATTACCTACTAAATGAGCGACTAAATTACCTACTAAGTGAGCGAATAAATTACTAAGTGAGCCACTATGAATAAAATTGAGGTTTTACATAACTTCTTCTTCCTGCCCTTGTCCCATCTTATTTGTGGTCGGCGCAATACGTTTTTTTCTTCCATTCTACCCTGTCACTCGTCATGCTATCACTAACTTCCTTTTCTTTCATATCATTCTTCACGCAATCCATCCATCTTTTCTTTGGCCTCCCTCTCCCTCTCCACCCATTCACATGTATACTCATAACTCTTTTGGTAACATGCATTTCATCCCTCCTCTTTACATGACCATACCAAGACATGGTTTTACATAACGAACTACTAAAAAGTTCACTTTAAGAAATGTTTTCACCAGTGTCTAATTATCTAGTCGCAGGCAGATTCGTTTTGAATTGGGTGAAATAGGTAAGGTTAGGTTAGAAATGTGACCAATCGCGCGTGAGTGCTGTCACTTAAGAATAAAACAGCTTTTTGTTGGTAAAAAATTTTAGTAATCGGACCAGCACTTTCAGAGATTACCTCCTACAAACAAAAAAAGAAAACAAACTTTACCTCTTTACAATATTAGTGTATACTCCATCTGTTTAGGTAGTTGACCAAACGTAAAAATCTTAATGTATTTTTGGGGGGGATCCCGCAGTTGCGGGATCCCGCGCTTGCGGGATCGGATTCCCTAGTCATGATAGTTTAAATACATAGTAGCAGTCCATTTTCAACAAACTCTGTTTTCTTGCCAGGCACCGCTCGTGTACCAATATGTAGGGGTATTTTATTGCTATGGTCACCCTAAAAATTATTTGACAAATGGGTCAACTTTGGAAAATGGTACCGTAGGCCTGATATTTTCTCATTTCTCTTAAAAAGCATGTTTGATTTCCAAGATAATATCACAGCCAACACTTTTAATCACTTTGAAACCATTAAAAACACAGAACACAACACATTCTCGTGACACATGACATAAAATTCAAGATGGCGGCGAACGATTAGTTTCTTATTAGTGATGTAACGAATATTCGCAGAATTCACAAGAAACATGCCAATATTTGGCAATTTTATTATGACAAACAAAAAGTATTTAAGTATTGATGGAACGGATATAGAATGATAATACAACTGATGCGAATACGAATGTGAATATTCGTAATATCACTATTTCTTATTTCGGCTACGCGCCAACTTAACGAGCGCGCTCTCTAGTTAACAGCCTAATCAGATGGAGTATACATGTGAATTTAAAAAATGGAATACCTATCAGGTAAGTGGTGCCATCTGTTGGTGTGATTCTGAAGATCCTCATTGGTGTGTGGTGACACTACCAGAATGTCCTAGCTGTGGGCTTCTCAACTAGACTAGCATTAGTATCTAACATCTTCCTTCCGAACTGAACTGTGAAATGGTCCAGGTTTAAGTATTCCCCATCATCAATTTCCTTGATCAGCTTCCTGACGTGGTCTCTGGTCCTCTCCACGAAGCACGCTGCGAGCTTCATCTCTGTCTCTGCGTTTCGAAGGCCGATGCAGTAGGACCTGTGAAAAGAAATCGTTGAAGCCAAGGCCCGTGCCAGCTATTTAGGCGCTCCGGGCAAAAAGGGGCCGTTCAAGTATTACGTAAGCAGATTTTTTGCAAATATTAACTCCCCCCTCCCCCTTGTCAGCAAAAGTAAGCATAGCTCTCACCCCCTCCCCCCATGCTTACGTAAACATTGGTACAAGGATTTGTCAATGTGTTGGTATTAATTTATGAGCACTAGTTGTAAGTCTACAACTTCATTTAAAATTTTGACATATTAATTAAAATTAACAGTCCTGTGTCCATGATACATTCGAATCCATGACTCTAAATCTTAGAGAGTAGACATTGTTTGCTGCTCAGTGATGTGTATCTGCTCACTTTCGTGTGATTTTGGAACATCGTGATCGTTCTCTTAAAAAACTAAGAAAAATATATACTGCTTACGTAATCACCATCTAGACCCCCCCTCCCCCATGTCATCAAAAATAAGCAATGCTAAAACCCCCCCACCCCCCTATAGTGCTTACGTAATACTTGAATGGCCCCAAATAATTTTCGCCACCCTTTATATACGTACACAAAACCATATAAGTAAGTCATGAGCATAGATCGGAATAGGTAGGGTTGTTTTATGTACTTGTCATAGGTTAGAATAATATGGATATTCCCCGAATCCCGGGATTTGGTTTTAAAGTAGTAGAATTTAAAAAAAAAACAGGCCAAGAGCGTGTCGGGCCACGCTCAGTGTAGGGTTCCGTAGTTTCCCGTCCGTCACAATAAGTGTACCCACTTATGAGTTTAAAAAAATGCTTGCATATACGATTATATACTACAAACTTAGTCCAGAAATTATTTTGTAGAACCCTTTTGTCTTTTTTGTACAAAAACTGTTCTTTCCATCAAGTTCAAAATAATTTTCCTAGAAAGTCCTTATAAAGTTCTACTTTTCAGATTTTTTTCATATTTTCTAAACTTATGGTTCAAAAGTTAGAGGGGGACACACACATTGTTTTTTACTTTTGGAGCGATTATTTCCGAAATTATTGACATTATAAAAAAATAATTTTGGTAAACCCCTATTCATTTTTAAATACCTATCCAACAATATATCACACGTTAGGGTTGAAATTAAAAAAAAAAATCACTTCCCACTTTACATATAGGGGGGCTGCCCTAATAAAACATTTTTTTCCAATTTTTATTTTACCACTTTGTCGGCATGATTGATATACATATTGGTACCAAATTTCAGCTTTCTAGTGCTAACGGTCACAGAGATTAAGCGAGGACGGACAGACGGACAGACAGACATGGCGAAACTATAAGGGTTCCTGGTTGACTACGGAACCCTAAAAACTATCTTGTCTTCGGGACTAATGAAAGATTAGCCGAGCGCTCAGGATCCGTGCCGGTATCTGTACGCGTCTCAACAAAGCGGCAACGTCGCGCGCTTGGCAAAAAGTTTTGTAGCGTGCTATTGACGTAAAATTTACAACGTCTCATATCATGCGCTTATTGGCTTACATAAATTGTTTTTTTTTTTTTTTATCTCTTATAAACTAGTACTTGACTGCGATCCCGCCTGATGGTAAGCAGTGATGCAATCGTCGATGGTGAGGCGCACTAGTTTATTAAGAGCCTATTCACTCTAGCCCTGAAGAGACCCAAATTATAATCAGACGGAAAGACCGCAGCAGGCAAACTGTTCCAGTCCTTCGAAGTTCGCGGTATAAATGACGAGGCGAAACGCTTAGTTCGGACCGTAGATGTTTCAACAACGTAAGAGTGGATACTCGCCGTGCGTCGGTTTGTCCGATGGTAGAAATGAGATGGCGGAATCAAGTCATGCAATTCCTGCGCACACTCTCCAAAATGCAATCTGTAAAACACCGAAAGGCTGGCTACCTTACGCCTGTGCTAAAGGCTTTGAAGATTGGACTTAACCAAATCTGGATCACCAATCAGCCTCTTCGCACGCCTTTCCACCGAGCCCAAAGCTGCCAGGTGGCACTTTGCAGCACCAGCCCATATGTGGCTGCAGTACTCCACACACGATCGGACCTGTGCTTTGTATAACATTAAAAGCTGTCTCGGTGTGAAGTACCGCCGGACTTTTGCGAGAACGCCTAGTTTCCTAGCAGCTACTTTGGCTTTGGACTCAATGAACCGCCCAAAATTGAGGTCGGAGGAAATTTCGACACCCACGAGCTGAAGGCGGTCGGTACAATCCAATGATACATTCTGAAAAAGTAGGAGCCGAGGTGAACGGGCTCCTTTTGGCGGAGCTCGAGCGAACGGGCTTTTTTTTATCCAATTAAATCCCGTAGTATCAGCCGGAATCCCGTGGAATATCCATATTAACATAACATCAATGTTTGCGCTCAATGAACCTAAATAGCCCTACCTATTCCGATCACTGGTCATGAGTCTTAAGTCTTAAATATTTCCACTATCTAACTTAAAGTAGGTTGGAAGGTGGCGTGTACAAAAAAAACGAAACTCCATGAACTGTTAGTAAATAAATGCTATTATTCTATGAAAGACTTCTTCGACGATAAATCACTTTTAAAATACAATCTGCCTGGGTCATGATGCGTTTTGCATACTTAGAAACATGATGAAATTTTTTTTACTGAAATTTGTAACTGTAACTAATATTTAGAAATGTAACAATTTTGCAATGTATTCTAATTAATGTTGACATACATGTAAATTCACTATTATGTACCTACATTTTATTGCACGCCCTAAGGGTAGGACATAGCTGTTCGCTAAATATTCAATTATCACCATCTGTATTATGTACAATTACCTATGATCCACAATAAAGATGATTTGATTTGGACCATGGAGTTTCTTGCTGGTTCTTCTCCATAGGAAACGACCAATTTGGAACCGTGCACTAGCTTCTGACGTTTTATAAGTGCCCATGTAGGCCTATGTGAAATAAAATATTTTTGATTTGATTGATTTGATTTGTATAAAATTCTCAACCTGCCAACTTGGCTGTGGATGGCTAATGGCTAGGTTGGAAGATAGCAATAAGTCAATTTTGCCGCCCCTCATTTTTTGCCGCCCTGGGCAAATGCCCGGCTCGCCCCCCCTTAGATCGGGCCCTGATTGAAGCGATATGGTTTACTCACTGACATCTACAGTGCGTTTGACGTAAGAATTCCCTTCGCCGTAATGTTGGCGATACGGAAAAACAGTGTTGCTATATTTTAGCAATGAAATTACTCAATATTAGGGAGATTAACTGATATTTCGTAACGTTTAACAACTGCCTTATAAATTAGTTTTTTTGATTATACTAAAAATAATGTTCTATAAATGGTGTAAGGGACAGCCCTTTAAGACCCAAGCGCCCGAAAAGTGCCATAAAACAATGACTTTCTGAAGCCTACTCCTCGGTAACGGCTAGGTTTAAAGGTTTGAAAAAAATATATGTTTATTATAGATTCATGAACAACATTATCAACATTTGATTTTTTCGTGCTATTAATACTTTTGTCTAAAATAAATATTTAGCAATCTCGCAACTTTTCGTAACTTTTCCCTACTCCTCCGAAACGTCTTGGACCATTATAAACATTTTTACACATAAAAATTGGTGGTTAAATATTCTTCAAAGTGAACATTGTATATGTAAATCAATCAATATTTCGCAAAGAAAATGGATTTAAAGCGCTTTCCGGGCGCTGCTGGCCGCAAATAAATGCACAGATTTGCGTACTGCCGCCTAGGCGAGTGCGAGAGTTGCGTACACATAATTTCGGTCAGATGGTTCAAGGGACTATAAGCCTTATTAAGGGTTTGCTCAGCAGACGAAACTGAACAACACACCATAAATTTTTTTTTCAGGAAACGAAAAAAAAATTCAGCCTCTCCATACAAATTGTCCAATCAAGTTAATAATTTTGTATGGTGAGGCGGATTTTTTTTTCGTTTCCTGAAAATTTTTTTTATGGTAGGTTGTTCAGTTTCGTCTACTGAGCAAGCCCTTAAAGTTTGTGGAGGGCTGTCCCTTAGGTACAGTACAATTCACGAATGATGGCGGGCGTGAAGTTTGCGCAGAAGGCTGCGCAGTAACGTGTTTTAGGAACCAAATTGCGACGTGCGCGAGGCAGGGATATGCTAGGGATTGACTCTATTTAAACACAATCGTTCCTTTGTTCAATCAAAAATCGTAATCGATTTTTATCGATTTGCAATTTATTGATTTTTGTTTATATAAGATACTGAACGAAATAGATTTAAAAACTTATTAAACATTGTCGTTAGTAAATGAGATTTCAAACTTTAATTAAAAAAAAAAATAGTAACATATCATTTTCTTAGTTCAAAGACATAATTTAGTTAAATATCAGTTATTTATTAACTACTACTTCAATAACTACTGTTCGAGAGTAATTTAAACCAAGTATAAAATTGATTATAAATATATTTTTATAATTCAATTTTAATCGATTCGAAAAAAAATCGACTAAACAACATCCTCGGAAATGCATATTGGACATCCCTTTTTGTTGACATCGTATATCTTCGTGCATATTCGGCAACTCTCGGTACGCGATCATGTGTCTCAGTCACACGTTAGCATTGGTGTCGAGTTCGTGTTGTTATCTCTCTCTAGAGTACGGACAGTTACAAAAGTTTTCGATAATTTGTTGTTAATTATTTTGTCGAGAGATGAGTGAATCCTTAATTTATTACGTTATTTTTATAGCTTTCTGTCTCATAGCGTTTTGATATTACTTTTATTTGTACTTGGTTCCTGCATAAGGATTTTTTTATTCGTATTTCGGTTTAAAATAAAATGAATGACAATAACAGTTTTTTCTATGAGTGTACATGCGCGAAAGTTCGCAAAGGCTAACTTCAGGGCCGCCATCATTCGTGAATTGTACTATACACCTTGTATAAATAAGCGTGTGCTTACCTTGAGGCTCTAGCTAAAACTGCTGTCATGACTAATATTTCTGTAGCTGCCTCAGCTAACCGGCTGAGTTCTCTGTTGAAGAAAAACAGTTGTACATAACTAGCTATATTTACATTCATCATCATCATTTCAACCTGAAAATGTCCACTGTGGGACATAGGTCTCCCGAATGCGTCGCCACAATTCGACTAATATGACTTTAGATTATTCCAGTGTTCCTTCAGCTGTCTTTAGGGTTCCAGGGTCGCAGGAACTCTTTCAAATCCAGCAGCTCTTTTTTATGGTGGGAAAAATGGCGGCTGTGGCGTGAGCGCCGTTGCCTGATGCCGTCGGTCTCCTCCTTTGCTAGCATTACTGCTTCGCAGAAGGAGGCGACCGCCTGCCACTCCTCGCTCCGGACCATGGCCTGTACCAGGGCTCGGCGCGCCGATCGCCCTAACGAGGGCACGGGGCGATGTTCCGCCCAAGCGGGGCACACCTCCACTGTGTGCTCCACCGTGTCCTCCGGGCGTTCCGCACAGTGGCGACACCCGGGCGTCACTTCCGCACGAATCCGGTGCATGAACCTCCCGAACTTACCATGTCCGGTGAGAACGTGCGCCATGCGGAAAGTGAGGTCTTTCCAGCCACGCCTGAAAGAGTGGACTTATCGCCATAATTGTGGCATGCCCATGGCGTTCCAAGGTCGCAATAACTCTTTCTAAACCTCCAGCCTTTGGGATCTTTCAGCTGAATTGATGTTTTTTTTTTATAATGTATAGGCTTGCGTTTGACCACAATCTCACCTGATGGTAAGCGATGATGTGGCCGACGATGGAGCACGCTTGCCTAGAAGCAATCTATTCACTCTTGACTTAAAGATCCCTAGGTTATAGCTATCAGGAAACACAGACTCCGGCAGGGAATTCCACTCCTTAGCTGTACACATAATGTGTTTCCAAAACGCTTTGTACGTATGGGTGGGATGTCCACCATGAACCGGTGGCGCAACGCCGTACGTCTTGTGGTCCGTGATGAAGAAGAGGAACCATACTCACGTGTAAGCTGAAGCCACTTTGACGCCGTGTCTTCCCATGAGGGTCTCGCACGCGAACCTCATGCGGAGCACGCAGTACTCGAGCTGTTCTGAAGGCTGCTTCAAAGACGGGTGAAGGTGCTCCGCTAAGTAGAGGGTCAGTTTTGGATCATCTCTTTCCTGGAATTAAAAGGTTTTTAGTTTAGAAGGTCTCATCATCAGCCTTTTTAATGTTCCCACTGCTGGGACTCAGGCCTCCTCTCTACTGCTTGGGCGGAGCATTGCCGTGCCTTCGTGGGGGCGATCGGCGGCGGAGACCTCTCGCGCCGGGCCTTGGTTGAGGCCATGGTCCGGAGCGAGGAGGAGTGGCAGGCGGTCGCCGACTTCTGCGAAGCAGTAATGCTCGCAAAGGAGGAGGCCGAACGCATCAGGCAACGGCGTCCTCGCCGCTGCCGGGATTCTGATCCCGATTACCGGCCACCGTAGGCGCGGGCTTGCGGACAGTGAGCAATGGGTAGCTCGCTGTCCGGCCGTCCGGTAACTGTCCGGACCAAGCCCAAGTCATCGACTGCGTGCACTGTTCCCGCGCGCTTCAAGGAGTTGTCAGCAACAGCAGCGACCCAGCTGGGTCGAAGCCTACTGGGGCCAGAGTTATCCGAAAGGGAGCTCGAGCCCCGGTATGAAGGCTAGAAGAAACGGGGTGGGTCTATTAGTCAGTCTGAGACTATCTCCCGCTCCGCCCAAGAGCGGGGGTTGTCATTGGATGATTTTTTCCCACCATAAAAAAAAGTCCCACTCTTTAGTCGAGGGTGCGGGTTGGTGAATGTCACATGTCTTCGAATTTTTGGTTCTAGGACATGCCGGTTTCCTCACCATGTTTTCCTTCACCGTTTTGAGAGCAGTGGTGATGAAATTAATTACACAAAGTAATGCGCCTGGCAGGGTTTGAACCCGCAACCTACAATTCGTAAGTCGGAGCCACTATTATTTACCTGATGTCTATTAGATAGAACCTTCTTGAAGATGAAGGCAGGGTGCATCAGCGGGTTCCTGATCTGTTTGACTTCATCAGCCATCACTTTACCAGCATGATGGATGCCGTTCAGAGCTGAAAATATAATAATAATAATATAATATTCCACAACTATCACACAGCGCCGTCTAGTCCCAAGCTAAGCAGAGCTTGTGTTATGAGTACTAGACAACTGATAAACATACTTAAGAGGCCGGCGAATGTCACTCGCAACTGCAAGTTGACGCGTATTCAAAATTCGTTCGCGGAATATAGCTATCTCTGTTTGACAAAAACAAGTGACGGATTGATGCAGCTGTGTGTGTGTATGTGAGCGTCTTACAATTTATTGTTAGTAAAATGAGGTATATTCATTATTTGCTTTATTTTTGCCGAATACTTCGGGAATTGTTTGTGAATGTACGAACTAGTAATGCGTTTTTTGGAAATTTTATTACCGCGCCAATATCTCAACATATTATGATAACAATAGCAGATATTATGTCATACAAAGGTGGTCTTTTTTACGGTGCGAAAATCATCTAATGACATCCCCCGCTCTTGGGTGGAGCGGGAGATAGTGTCAAACTTTTACTGACTAAAAACCCACTCCTGTTCCTTCGTTGCCTTTCGTACCGGGGCTGAGCTACCTTTCGGAGCTAACCCTGGCCCCAGTAGGCTTCGACCCGGTTGGACCCCTTCTGTTGCTGACAACTTCTTGAGGCGCACGGGAACAGTTCGCGCAGTCGATGACTTGGGCTCGATCCGGACAGTTACCGGACGGTCGGACAGTGAGCTACCGATTGCTTGCCGTCCGCAAGCCCGCGCCTACGGTGGCCGGAAATCGGGATCGGAATCCCGGCAGCGGCTGTGAGCGCCGTTGCCTCATACGGTCGGCCTCTTCCTTTGCTAGCATTACTGCTTTGCAGATGGAGGCGACTGCCTGCCACTGATCCTCCTCGCTCCGAACCATGGCCTGTACCAAAGTCTGGCACGAGAGATCGCCGCCGCCGATCACCTCCACGAGGGCAAGGCGATGCTCCGCCTAAGCGGCACACCTCCACTGCGTGCTCCACCGTGTCCTCCGGGCGTTCCGCACAGTGGCGACACTCGGGCGTCACTTCCGTACGAATCCTGTACAGCCCGAACCTACCGAACTTACGTGTCCGGTGAGAACCTGCGTCGTGCGGAAGGTGAGGACGCCCGCGCCGTGAGGTCTTTCCAGCCATGCCTCCAAGAGGGGACTTACTGCCATAATTGTGGCGTGCCCAAGGTGGTCTTCTTGTGGTCAAATTAGAAAATGTTATGGAGGCGAGAGCTTTTTTTTTTCATAGGTGGGAAATTATTCAATTACTTCTGCCGCTCTTTCAGTGTCAGACTTTTAGGGAAATGAAAACTGTTCTTTCGTTTCAAGGCCCCGATGTTCTCTTTCGCTCAACCCTTGGCCTCAGTAGACTTCGAACCTGCTACCCCTATGGTTTTGCTGACATGTCCTCGAGACGCGAGTTGAACACTATGCAACATCGACGTCTCGAGCTCGGTACGGACGCTTACCGCACGGCCGGACGGAAAGATACAAATTGCTCGCCGTCCGCAATCCTGCGCCTACGGTGACTGGAAAAAGGGATCAGGATCCCGGTGGCTGGGGCATGAGGAATGAGGTTCCCTCACGTGTACGACTGTCTCCTTTGCTAGCATAACTGCTTCGTAGAAGGAGCCGGCCACCTGCTATTCCTACACATTCCGGACCATGGCTTGTACCAGGGTCACTCCCACGAGGACACGGCGCGGCGGCAGTGCTCCTCCTGAGTGGAGCATACCATCGCCGTATTCTCCACCCTGTCCTCCGGGCGGTCTACACAATGATGACAGCCAGGCGTTTCTTCCGAACTTACGACGAGGTGAGGTGTCGTCATGCGGAAGGTGAGGATGTTTCCACGTCTATTCACCCACTCTCAAAGATTGGATTTATCGCCATAATTATGGCTTGCCCCGAGATCCCGCCGGTACTCTGACCGCCTTCGTCAGTGGTTTTTTACCTCGGCGTTGCAACTCCATGCGCAAATTGTGCATGCATGCAAGGACTGTTGCCTCTAGATCCCATGGTGGCAGATCAGCAAGGAGGCTCGTCGCTTCGCTGGAGAACGTGCGGTATTCCCGCACCATTTGGATGGCCATGATCCTTTGGGATGCGTTCAGCTTTGCCCCCGGTCGCTTTCACAGCAATGGGGCCAACACCGGCGCTCCGTAATGGGCCATGGACCAAACAATGCTGCGTGGAGCCTCCGGCAAAGGGCTAAGGACCTGTATGTTGGGTAGGAGCCGCTTTAGGGCAGCCCCAGTCCGGTTCAGTTTGGGAGCTAGACGTCGGAAGTGTTCTTCGAAATTCCAACGGATGTCGAGGACAAGTCCCAAAAACATTCCGACCCATATCTTGGTACCGATCCTTGGGGAACACCGCACGACATCTCTCGGCGTTTCCATTCTCCACGGTGAGCGAGGCAGATAATGAACCTGTCCTTCAGGTTGGCCTCGATCACACGAATGAGGTAGACCGGCACCTGGTGATACCGGGGTCCAAATAGAGCGCTCCCTGAAAAAGCCAAACTGGCCATCCGCAAGATCCAGCTCCACCCGTACCAGGTGCGTACGAGGAATAAAGAACAGCGAAGCGCACCCTCAGAGCGGAGATACGGCTGGCCAAACTGGAGGCCCGCGACGTGTAGCTGGGGACTCTGAACAGAGACCCGTGGGGACGACCCTACGAAATGGTGCGTAACAAGCTCCGTACCTGGGCTCCCCCGCTGACACAGAGTACCGGCCCCTGTTTATGAAGGGTGTGATGAACGCTCTATTCCCGTCAAAAGGGGAGCATTCTCATCCGCCCATGGCTCCGCCACTAGTTGTAGTGTAGTTTATATTTTTATGTCACCGTTTTATGAAGCCATATTTGAATACTATGTGCTATGCGACCTCCTCAACGGGGTCAGCGTGGTCTATTATACAGACGACACGCTGATCCTAACGAAGGGAGAGTCATACCAGGCGGCTGTCGAACTAGCGGAACGCAGGGTTGCAACACCCTCCAACCAGCCTTGGCCCCACCGACATCATGTCATCATGGGCCGAATCGAAATGAGACGGCTGCGGACACAGTCCATCCATATAAATATGAGCGCGCTATCACCGCAGCCGCTTCTTGACTCCTTTACAAATTTCCTCGTCTTGTCCCCATGTTGCCTTTCTCCCCATCCTGGGGTGGCATACTAACGGTCCCCCCTCACGTGGGTAAGACAAACACACAGTACGGGTTCGCTGCCTGCTTACTCCTTAGTCTGTGCCATTCGTGTTCGAACTCTTTTGAGGCCATGCGATTGCAGCAGTAAGCCGGTCTCTCATCCAAGCGGGATCACTTATCCCGTCCATCATCTACATATATATCTTTCGTCGCTGTTCGTCACAGCGACGGAAGATATATATGTATAAGCGGGCATCGCCACAGAACGTGATCAAAATTTTCGTCCTCATCACCGCAATAGCACACGCTAACCTCACATAACCGCATATCATACAGTTTCTTCCAGAAATATCCATGTCCAGTCAGGATCTGCGAGACTTTGTAGTCCGGCTCGACCCAAGTTGCCTTGAGCCTAACCGCCACGTCAGGGAGGAATCGATGAAGTTCCATCGCCTTCTCTTCACGCAGAGTTGCAACAGTCATGAAGAGGATCCAGCAGTTGGGACTCGAGGTGGCACTCCACAAGTCCGAGAGCATGTGTTTTCATGGCCCTCGGAACGAGCGACCGCCGGTTTCCCAAATTACAATAAAGTTTACAAGTATCTGGGACTCGTCCTCGACAGCCGATGGTATTTTGAGGAGCACTTCCGACGTCTGGTTCCCAAACGTGTTACTTATTGTTTATTTTGTGTTGCGCCTTTTGCTGTACCAAATAAATTATTTTTCTTTCTTTCTTTCTTTCAAACTGGATTAGACTGGAGCACTCAAGCGGCTCCTGTCCAACCTGGGGTGTCCAGACGCCTCCTGCTGGAGGCTCTACGCAGGCATCGTTCGGTCCATGGCCCTTTATGGAGCGCCGTAGCTGCGAAAGTGATCAGTTGCCAAGCTGAACGCATGCCAGGGAGTTTTAGCCTTCCTAATGGTACAAAGACAAAGCACGGTTTCCTGCAATATACCCGCTCGGTTTCCTGCAGGCCTGCTACCATGGAATGTGGAGGCAACAGTCCTTTGCACGCATATGCATGATTTACACGTGGAGATGCAACCCCGGGGCGAAATTCCGCTGCCACGACAAGTCGCTGTATGGCAGACAGTTCCGGCAGGATTTCAGCGACTGTCGTTACGCAAATCCTCACCGGACATGGCAAGTACGGGAGGCTCCTGCGTCGGATTTAGGCGGAAGAAACGCCTGGTTATCACCATTGTGTGGACGGTCTGAAGGATACGGTAGAGCATACGGTAGAGATGTACATATGTGCCCCGTTTAGGCGGAACACCGCCGCGTCCTCGTGGGGGCCATCGGTGGCAACGACCTCTCGCGCCGAGCCCTCTTTCTACGAAACAGTAATGCTAGTGAAGAAGGCGGCCGCATGGACGAGGGAATACCCTGACGCCCCAGCAGCCTGGATCTCGACCCAGATTTCTAGCCACCCTGGGCTTGGAATCGCCGTCCAGCCATCCGGTAACCATCTGGACCGAACCCAAATCGTCAACGGCGCTTTCTTTTTACTCTTTTTTTAAGGGGTTTTTGACGGCGCTTTTAGTCAGCTAAAGTCTGACATGTCCTCAAGAGTTCTGTATTCCTTTTATTAAACTTTAAATGCTTACGTACTATTTTATTTAAGTCAATAGTGTCAAAAATATTACAATAAAACTCGACCTATGAACGCAACTGAAGTAATGACAGCACGCACACAATGACACTGACATCCCGCTTGCCGCGATAGCACTAGTAACTCTTGGAAATTTGCGATAAATTGGACGTGTTTCGTAATACCAAAAATGATGAATGAAAACTTAATGTTTTTCCAATTTGTTTTCTATCATTTGTAAATTGATAATATAATTTGTGTTCCTACATTGAGAATATTGGACATATTGTTATTTTTAATGTAGGAAAAGCCAAATGAAAACATGCCATTTACGTTGTAAAAAAGTGCGAATTATAATTCGTTTTAATTTCGTTTTAGGCAAGTTTTTTTAAAAAAGAGAGATGTAGGAACCTAGATAAATATCGTCTATAACCGAATAACATCATAATATGTTGGAAATATGCTCCAATTGCAAATGAGCGTGGTATTACGTTTGTATGAAAAATTCATCTGTCGCCGTGCTCTTAAATAGTTCTAAATACATACATTATAGATAAATTACGCCCAGACAGAGAACAAATGATCATGCTCATCAAACAAACATTTGTCCTGGGTGGGAATCGAACCCACGACCTCGCCTACTGGGGCCAGGGTTATCCGAAAGGGAAGCTCGGTCCCGGTATAGATACCGGCACGGATCTTGAGCGCTGGCTTCAAGTTGCGTAGAAGTAAAATATCGGGTCTCTATAGTGGTGCGACGTGAGACGCGGGGGTGGGGAATGCCAGTGATTGGCTCGCCGCGTCATCGCGTCATAGACGTCACTCGTGATTCGTTCCCTGCGCTTGCTGTGTGTCGATGTACTAAATCAATATACGCAAATAATATTGGCGAATATATTCGCGTTGGCCAATAATATTCGCGAATATTCGTTGAAATTTAACATTCTTTACATCAGTTGTATTATCATTCTATATCCGTTCAATCAATACTTGTTTGTCAAGAAAAATTGCTAAATATTCGCATGTTTCTTGTGAATTCGAATGCGAATGTTAAAATGTGCGAATATTCGCGCGAATATTCGTTACATCACTAGTTTGCACATCTTTCTATGTTTGAGACTGCCGCGCCGCACGAACACTATGGGTGGGATGTCCACCATGTACCGGTTACCGGTGGTGCAACGCCATACGTCTTGTGGTCCGATGATGGAACGGACTTACCTATAAACATATTAACGCTATCCAGGCTCTCGCCCCTCGTGGCCAGGTGCCTCATATCATCCAGCAGTTTCTTGCATTCTTCTTCTTTCTCCAGCGCTGGTATTGACAGCAGCTTCAGCATCGTCGTGAGTCCATGGTTGGCTATGAAATTTCTGCCAAAGAAAAATTATTTAGTATTAGCTGTCCCCAAGAAATTTGAAAGTGGGGTTAGTGACTCATCATCTACCTGCCCTCATCATCATCATCATCATATCAGGCTCCCTCAAGCGTCGTCACAACAACCGGTCCAGTCCGTCACGCATCCATCGGATTCCCGCAACCCTGACCAGGTCATCGGTCCACCTTGTTGGAGGCCTTCCAACGCTGCGTATTCCTGCCCTTGTCCCGTGTTATTTGAGGTCGGTACAACACGTTTTTTTCTTCCATTCTGTCCTGTCACCCGTCACGCTATCTCTAACTCCCTTTTCTTTCATATCACTCCTCACACAATCCATCCATCTTTTCTTTGGCCTCCCTCTCCCTCTCCACCCATCCACATGTATACTCATAATTCTTTTAGTGACATGCGCTTCATCCCTCCTCTTCACATGACCATACCAAGACAATCGATTCCCTTTCAATTTTTCAGTCACTGGCGCCTCTCAAACTTCCTCTAAAATACTCATTTCTCACTTTATCTTTTCTGGTCACACCACACATCACCGTTTACCAGTACGTACCTGCACATAGCCACTTCCAGTTCAGCATCAGGGTCCACATACCCGTCCAGGAGGCCCGCGGTGAAGTACTCGGCACTCTCACATGCATATACGTCTATGATCGCGTTGCCTATGGTTGCTTGGATCGTTGACAGTTCCGCTAGGGGTTTGCCTGAGGATAAAAGAACACTAGGCTAAGCTCGGAAGGGCTATGCTCGGAGTTTCCTTGCGTGATCCAGTCAAATTTATCAAGCCCAAGTTCGATCGTGTATGGAGTACTGTTCTCATCTTTGGGATGGATCTGCCAAATACCAGCTTGATGCGCTGGAGTCGATTGAGAGGCGAGCCAAGAGAATCATCGGCAATGATGCACTTGTAGAGTCGAAGCTCCAAAGCCTTGAGCATCGCCGCCGAGTTGCTAGTCTGTCGGTTTTCTATCGTTTACATTTCGGGGAGTGTGCACTGGAATTGCACAATCTAATTCCGCCAAGTCCGTTCCATCATCGGACCACACGACGTACAGCGTTGCGCCACCGGTACATGGTAGACATCCCACCCATACGCACAAAACGTTTTGCGAACACATTTATTGTGCGTACAGCCAAGGAGTGGAATTCCCTGCCGGAATCTGTGTTTCCTGATAGCTACAACTTAGGAGTCTTTAAGTCGAGAGTGAATAGGTTTCTTCTAGGCAAGCGTGCTTCATCGTCGACCACATCATCGCTTACCATCAGGTGAGATAGTGGTCAAACGCAAGCCTATCATTAATAAAAAAAAAAAAAAAAATGAAGATATCCGCAGGAGAACCAAGGTTGCCGACATAGCACGAAGAATCGCCAAACTTAAGTGAATCGCCAAAATCAGATGGCCGTTGGGGCCGAAAAGTTCTGGAGTGGCGACTGCGCACCGGAAAACGCAGCGTTGGAAGGCCTCCTACAAGGTGGTCCGATGACCTGGTGAAGGATGCGGGAATCTGATGGATGCGGGACGCACAGGATCGTGCATTGTGGCGACGCTTGGGGGAGGCCTATGTCCAACAGTGGACGTCTGTCGGCTGAGATGATGATGATGATGAAAAAAACACTATTACGGCCCATTCACGACCTTGTCACTGTGAGCGGTAAATTAGCGCGGGGGCGGCGAGCGGTAAGATCAAATGTTATGTCATATGTATGAAAATGTTTGAAGCGCGCCACGAGACGCCGCTCATTACGATTTTCAGAGGTTTTTACTGGATTAGTTTTACACAAAATGTTTTGATTTCAATAGAAACCTAGAAAATATCCACAAGATATGTGTTTCCAAAATATCTAGAGAAAGACGTGTAATAACGTCGTAATGACGTAAGAGCGGTTATATGGAAAATAATGAAAATGTTTCTCAAGTTGGCAGTGCCGTAAGTAGCCTTTTATATGTCCGGTGCGAGTTTCTATAATTGCGCCCCTAGAAAATAATACAATACAAACAAAAATGACGTTGGTGCCGTGGAAGCTGGGTAGGCCTCTGGTGTGAGACGCAACTGGTGTCAACATCTTTGCGCCATCCCATGTTCTTAAATTAGCGGACTGTGCCGGCGCTGCCACTGCGGCTGCTGAGACCCTCAAACGGCACAAATACTGTAATCTTATTGATAATTAGTTTTGAGTCGTTTGGGGTCTAAACGCTTGGGTCATGGGGTCAGTGCGTGTCTCCTTTTGAAGGAAATTTCTCGCCGACTGATCGACACTTTACGTGACCTGGCTGGCTCGTTCTTCATTCAATGAATTAGCGTGTCTATTCAACGTGGTAATGTTGCCAGCCTTCTGGGCACATTTCCGGATACCATACTGGCAGACAGTATGGTGTACATGTCAGTTTCAGTATGAAAGTATCTGTACAGTCTTAAACAGTACATTTTGCTGACGCTGGGTCTTACACCCGACGTGCGTCACTTTATTACTATAAATTAACATACATTACAATAAATCGATGAGTGCAATTACTGCTACGCGGTGACCAACATTAGAGAGAGGAATCGTCAACAGTTTTCTTTGTAAACAGTGTTCTTACGGAATAAACCTTACGGAAACCAAGTGATCTTTTCTCTACGCACTCCAACCTCTACAACAACAACTCTTGCAAGTGTACGAACCGTACATTTTATGGTCCTTCGAGCCGGATCTTGGTGCTGTGTGTCTCCTTACGGTAGCGGATCGGTTTAGCTGGTCTCCCAGAAGCGGGTCGCCCCAGTTAGATTGAGAAGTCGCATAATATCGTAACCGAGGCGCAAGGGTGCTGAGTTCCAGTGACCATTTCAAGTTAAGGAAGAAAACGATTCCAAGATTTGAAACGGAAAAGACTACAAGCAACGCAGTAGTCTTCACAACACAACTCAACGCTGTTTTGGCATAGTCAACGACGTGCCAACTCTCGTGAGCTACATAACTACGCTAGCAACAAGAAGCCATCAACATGGATAAACTCGAATTGCAGTCAACATGCTTCGAGAACATAAAAACACTATGTGTCAACTACAGCAAGGATTCCGCATCACGAAAAACTATGGAATACTTGAAGAAACGCTTGACGTCGCTAGAAAATCAATGGCAAGACTTCGAAACAAGGCATGCCCAACTGTTACTGGAACTTGAAGATAAGGATATAGAATACTTCAAGAATGACATATATAAGAAAACTCAAGATATGTTCGTATCAACTAAAAAGGACATTATCGAGAAACTGGCGACTTTGGGCAAACAAAACGTGAAGTTCGACCTAGGTGGGACTTCAGAACATGACGGCAACAACATACAACTCTTGCTTAACAAGCAAGAATGCAACTTCAATGCAATATACCGTGTTATGTCCAAGATCGACGTAGCTACTATCTCAGAAAGATGGGAACTAGAAGACCACTGCACGACATTGAAATCGAAATGGGAACCCATCGACAAACTTCACTGGGAAATAGACTTCCAGCTGAAAGGATCCAACGAACACTACTATGAAACGTTCACGGATATCGAACAGAGATACGATGAACTGAAGAAGAAAATCAATGCTAAAATCTGGTCCACCATCCACTTCCAGCAATCGACACCCAAGATGGAAATCCCTGAATTCTCTGGAAACTACGGGCAGTGGATTTCCTTCAAGGACCTTTTTCTGGAAGCTATACACAAGAACCCAATGATCAACAAAGCGCAGAAGATGCAGCACCTGAAGACCAAGCTGCGAGGCGAAGCTGAACGTTTGGTGCAACATCTGACCATCAGTACTGAAAACTATAACGCATGCTGGGATATACTAAATCAGCGCTACGACAACCGTCGTCTGCAGTTCTCCACATTCATGAACAATATGCTCAACCTGCCAATCATACAACACGCAGATTCATTCAATCTGAAGAAGATGCATGACGTCATTACCGAATGCATGAACGGCATCTCTAACATTGGGATTGATACATCAACTTGGGACCCTATCATTGTGCACATCATGTCACAAAAGCTGGACTCCAGTACCTTGAGTGACTACATGAAGGAACTCCAAGATCACAGAGAAATTCAGAACCTCCACGACTTTTTGTATTTCCTTGAAACACAGTTCATGGCATACGAAACGATGAAGTCAGCTAAAAAAGCAAGTCCTGCAGCTTCAGAAAAATCATCCAATTGGAAAACATCTAACAAGCAAACTCAGATGAAAAAATATAACTATAACGTCAATCAAAATAAAACAAACAACTATCACACTATACATGGAAAATGCCCATTCTGCAACGGTAGTCACATACTTCGCCAATGTAGTAAATTCCTTCAAATGGACTTTGGCAAACGAAATGACACAGTTTCGAAACTGCAGCTATGTAAAAACTGTTTGTTCAGCCATGGAAGTGACGAGTGCAAATCAATGAAAACATGTAGAGAATGTAACTTGAAGCACCACACATTATTGCACAATTCGGACAAACAAAACATTACGTCATCAACTAGAAAAAACCAAACAGAACACCGCCCTTCATCATCAGCTCAACAACCAACATCCAACCATTTGTTTAAAGACAACATGGAAGTCCTGCTAACAACGGTCCTGCTAAAGGTCAAATCCGCAGATGGGACTTACGTAAAACTTCGTGCGCTACTCGATCAAGGATCACAAGTGAACTTGATAACAGAGAACGCTGCGCAATTGTTACGCCTTCCTCGAAGCGGAATAAACGCATCAGTATCGGGAATCGGCTCTGTATCCAGAGAATGCAGGGGGAAACTCAAAATTACCTGCCAATCGATTCACACCGATTTTAGCTTTGAAACTCAAGCACTGATCCTGACGAAGCTAACAAACAACTTGCCTACAAGAACGTTCGAGAGAGGCGCCTGGACGCACTTAGAAAACTTGAAACTTGCAGATCCAGACTTCAACATATCTCGGCAAGTCGACCTATTACTAGGAGCCGACGTATACTCAGAAATCATCCTAGAGGGGGTACTGAAAGGCGATAACAGCTCCCCAGTTGCACAACACACGCAAATTGGGTGGATTTTATGCGGGAAAATGAAGCAAACATTTGACTGCCACGCTACTTTATTTAACCTAGAGGATCTCACAAAATTTTGGGAGAATGAAGAAATTCAAAACACGAAAGATATCCCCAAGGACGACCAGTGCGAACAATTTTATAAGGAAACTGTGAGAAGAACATCTGATGGGAAGTACATCGTCAAGATGCCTCTCGTTCCAGACTACGAAGAAAAACTAGGGAAGTCTAAAACAATTGCTGTTTCGCAGTTTTTACAGTTAGAAAAAAGGCTGAAGAAGAATGAGAGACTTTCCTCAATGTACACACAATTCATGAGGGAGTACGCAGATCTGGGTCACATGAAATTTGCGCCTCTAATACCTACTGACATCTACTTTTTACCTCATCACGGTGTTCTGAGAGAAAACTCATCAACAACAAAATTGAGGGTCGTATTCAACGCTTCTCAGCGGACTACAAGTGGCCTCAGTCTGAACGATGTCATGGAAAAAGGTGCCAATTTACAAAAGGATATTCAGGCTCTTATCCTTAAATGGCGAACTTACAAATACGCTTTTACGGCCGACATTGAGAAGATGTACCGCTGCATTTGGATATCAAACGAACAACAACATCTACAGAGAATTGTGTGGCGGGAATCACAAGACCGTCATCTTCAAGAGTACCAGCTCTGCACCGTAACCTACGGAACCAAATGCGCACCGTGGCTAGCTATGCGAACATTGAAGCAACTTGCAATTGACGATGGTCACAAACATCCGGAAGCCGCCAAGATTCTCATTGAAGAATGTTACGTCGATGACGTCATCAGCGGTCATAACGAACTTACGGAAGCGAAAAAGCTGCAACAATCCTTGGTTCAACTATTGAAAGGAGGAGGCATGAACTTACGGAAGTGGACAGCCAATGACCGAGCTATAGTGGAAGACTTACACGAGGATCAAATTTCAACTCAACACATGTTCGATTTCAAAGGTGAAGAATCAACCAAAACTTTAGGACTCGGCTGGAATCCAAACAGCGACACTTTCCACTTCAACTGGCCTGCTGAAAACTGCAAACAAATGACGAAGAGGGCCTTATTATCAGCCATATCAAGATTCTACGACCCACTGGGATGGCTCTCCCCAGTGACAGTCAAAGCCAAACTACTATTCCAGAAACTCTGGATGAGTAAACTTAGCTGGGATGACGTAGTACCCAGCGCCATCGAATCAGAATGGCTGAAACTGAAAACGGAGCTGCCATGCATTAGCCAACTAACTATAAACAGATGGATTGGCGACACACAAAAATGTATTGAGTTATTAGGCTTCTGTGACGCAAGCGAAAAGGCCTACGCTTGTGTCATCTACAGCAAGGTGTTCAACGAACATGGCCAACCTATCATAACTCTACTAGCAGCTCGAACAAGGGTGGCTCCACTAACACAGAAAACAACATTACCTAGACTGGAACTGTGTGGCGCTCAATTACTGGCTGAACTTATGGAGAAAACCAAGCAAACCTTCAGTGGATATAACATATCAACTCGGGCTTGGTCAGACTCTCAAGTCGTCTTAGCGTGGATTCAAGGCGAAACATCAAGATGGGAGACATACGTAGCCAACAGAGTTACAAAGATCAAGAGCATAATTCCTGCTGCACAGTGGCGTTATGTGAAATCGGAGCAGAATCCCGCAGACTGCGCATCAAGAGGGCTGTCACCAAGCAGACTAATGGACTTCACCCTATGGTGGCAAGGCCCCGAACTCTTATCAAGACCTGACCCATCGGAAGACATTCCCTGCGCTTTCCAAACGAACATTGGCTACATAAATCACGTTCAGATCGAAAAATCTTCACAAGCAAACAACGAACAGAGCATAATAACAAAATTATTGAACAAATGCAGTTCATTGACACAAGTGAACAGGGTCATCGCATGGATATTACGCTTCATTACAAATATGCGCAATAGGACGAAATCGGAAACTCCGTACCTAACAACAAGTGAACTAAGCGCAGCGCGTAAAAGTGTAATAATTCATGCGCAGCGACTGCAGTTCGATTTTGAATACAAACAACTTGTAAAAAATGAAACCGTATCGAAGAAAAGCGCAATTTACAAACTGAATCCCTTTATAAACAAAGAGGGAATGATTTGTGTCGGAGGGCGACTTAAGCACTCAATCTTATCCGGGGAGATGAAGAATCCAATCATCATACCACAAAGTGGACGATTTACACAACTTCTCATAGAACAAGCTCACTCAATCACGTTACATGGCGGAGCTCGACTGACGCTGACCTATATAAGACAACGTTACTGGATTGTTAGCGGTAACCGGGCTGTCAAGAACCAACTACGAAGATGTGTACGCTGTCATCGCTTCAACAAGACGAATGACTATCAACTAATGGGTGATCTACCACAGCAAAGGATCACTCCGTGCCGACCTTTTACGTACACAGGAGTAGACTTTACCGGCCATGTAGATGTCAAACACAACAAGGGCAGAGGCGTGAAAACTTCCAAGGGATACGTCGCCATATTTATATGCATGGTGACCAAAGCCGTTCACATCGAACTCGTGTCCGACCTTAGCACAGAAACGTTTATGGCAGCCTTCCAAAGACTATGTGCGAGGCGCGGCACCCCCAAGCATATGTACTCTGACTGTGGAACAAACTTTGTCGGCGCTGCAAAGGTGCTTCGTCAGGAATTCGAAGAGTTCAAACGACTATTGAAACCTGACCTCTTCAACGAACTGGCCAAACTAGAGGTGGAGTGGCATTTCAACGCCCCCGCTTGGCCAACTGCTGGCGGTTTGTGGGAAGCAGCCGTCAAGTCCATGAAGTATCATCTGCGACGAGTCCTAGGGGAACAAAAACTGACGTACGAGGGGTTCATTACGATGTTAGCGAAAATAGAAGCCTGTTTGAATTCAAGGCCTCTGTGCCCGCTGACTGAAGATCCAGAAGAGTTTTACAACTGCCTCACCCCTGGACACTTTCTAACAGGAAGCCCAATATTGTCTATGCCACTATCAGATTACAACGACGTAAATAACATCGATTTACGTCGTAGATGGCAGCTGACTGAACATATGTTTCAACAATACTGGAAAAACTGGTCAAACGATTACCTTACTACTTTACAAACACGTAGTAAGTGGAACAAGCCTTCTAGGAATATCAAAGAAGGCGATATAGTACTGGTGAAAGAAAACAATCTACCGCCGGGAAAATGGGCCTTAGGTCGTATACTGGAGACTCATCCAGGATCTGATGGATATGTTCGAGTTACTATCGTCAAGACTCAAGCTGGAATCATCAAGCGCCCAATAACAAAACTATCGCCATTACCACTGAACTCTGAAATTGAAGATGTAAAAGAAAACGACTCAAAAAGTAAGCCTCAACAGAACTCGAGCAATCAACGGCGGCAAAGGTCAAAAAAGCCTATTTCAACGTTACTAATAACAATGTTATCATTGTTTACATTTGTAACTGGATGTTATAGCGCCACTGATCGCACGCGCCAAACGTCGTCAACCGCTCAGATTACAAGTCTTGAACGCGAGCGGCCCATATACTACGACGCGATCGGAAAAATGCAAGTAGTGCACGATGAATGGATACTCATGATGTACTACAATCTAACTAACTATTGGGAAGGAACTCGTCGAACTCAAACATACTTCGAAAATATCAAAAACTTATGTCATAAAACGAATCTACAACACTGCAGATCTACTATGGAACAACTAAACCATGAAATAGAACTCCTCAACTACTACAACTCCGTACTTATAAATCCCCACAAACATCTGAGCAACAGGAAGAAGCGGGGTTTAGTCGACGGAGTCGGCTACCTAGCTAATAGTTTATTTGGAATACTGGACCAAAACTTTGCTAAGAAATACCAAAACGACATCCAATCTTTGCAGACTAACGAAAACTACTTACTTGAGCTAATCAAAAACCAAACGACTATCGTGGAGCTTGAGAATCAAGTATTGAAGCAAAGCGAAGACAATATTCAGCGTCAATTCAACTCCATTGATAGCTTCATCAACTCGACCAACATGAACATAGCATCCATCGAAACGGAAATGGAAATACTTACGGCTACTAGCTACATCAACTCTGCCTCACTGACGACGTACCTACTGATCAACAGCTTGAGGACGTTCCAGGAGATGCTGTTCAACACTCTAACTAACGTCTACCAAGGACATGTGGACATTCATCTGATAACTCCGGTTCGTCTGATACAAAAACTGTCGGAAATAGCCGGAAGTCTTCCGAAATCTTTATCGCTACCAGTTGAAAACTACACAGAAAACATCAAAGATATCTACAAACTGATTAACGTGAAAGCACGAGTCACTGAAAACTATTTCTTATTCGAAGCTCATATTCCACTCGTAGCTAACGAAGACTTTGACATATACAAAGCTATACCCTTACCGGTTAACATGGCCAAGGAGACAACATATGTGCAGTTATCAAACAAGTACATTGCGGTCAACTTCAAGAAGAACATCTACGTATCTATGTCCGAAGATGATCTGAAACACTGCATGCAACAAAAATCGCGGAACTTTTTGTGCAGGAACAACCTGCCATCATTTGAACTACACAGCAAAAGCGCTCCGTGTGAGGCACAACTGCTATCTCATCGTAACAGCGGACCTTGTGACGTCGAGCACGCGTCATGTAAGGACGCTTGGATAGAGTTACAAACACAAAACAGCTGGCTAGCAATTTGCTGCGAAACGTGTTCGTTACGAATCATATGTAGCAATGACGTCACATCACAAACCATCTCATCTTCGAGCATAGTGACATTATCTCAAGGATGTGTACTGCAATCTACCGACTTAACCATTTACGCACAACGCCAGTACCACAGCGACATGAAAATGGGTTCTGAGCTCACAGCTCCAACATTTGATACATCTATCAACAAAATAGTGAACTTGACATATCGCTATGCCCCAAATATCCTTCAGTCAAGGGCCACGAATCAAGATATTGCAACAATTGAACAGAAACTTGCGACTCAAAGGAAGAATGAAGTTTCTCTACCAGCAATAACGAATCACGACATTCATCAATATGCGATCTGTTACTTCTTACTGACGGCCGGCATCATAGCTGTGCTTGTGGTGGTTGGGAGGAACCGTTGTGCGCACTACTGCACAAACAACGCCAAGAACAATACTACTAGTCCACCGCCTGAAGACATCGAACTTCAAGTCATCCGTCAACCAGAGTACCAACAAGCAGCAGGTGAAGCACGGGCGGCACCGACGGCAGCACAAACAACAAAGGACTTGCGGCTGGAGTCTCGACCTGGGCATAGGAACGTCGCCTTTCAATTTGATTAATTAATTTACTTTAATTTACTATATTTTTAACTTTGTGATGGCTTTTCCTTTCTATTTTGATCTATTTCTCCTTTTGGGGTTGCCAAGATGTACAGTCTTAAACAGTACATTTTGCTGACGCTGGGTCTTACACCCGACGTGCGTCACTTTATTACTATAAATTAACATACATTACAATAAATCGATGAGTGCAATTACTGCTACGCGGTGACCAACATTAGAGAGAGGAATCGTCAACAGTTTTCTTTGTAAACAGTGTTCTTACGGAATAAACCTTACGGAAACCAAGTGATCTTTTCTCTACGCACTCCAACCTCTACAACAACAACTCTTGCAAGTGTACGAACCGTACAGTATCTATTTATAGTTAATATTTAAGTTTGCTACATAGTTTATTAGACTAACAAACTAAAAATTATTTGTTTGAATGTAATTGAAAAAAAAAACACATACATTCAGCCGAACATAGAACCTCCTCCTTTTCGAAGTCGGTTAATAAATTTACAAGTGTATCATGCATGATGTAAAACAAAAAGGGCTTATAACATTTTTGCGCCCATCCAGGGACTGCGACCTGTACTTGGCACCACGCTAGTTACGGTACTGTGGGTTGGTACATGAAATTTTTTTTTTGGTGAGTATAAATCATCCAAATGACATCCCCCGCACTTGGGCGAAGCGGGAGATAGTGTCAGACTCTTACTGACAAAAACACCCACCCGGTTCCTTCTTGCCTTGCATACTGGGGCCGAGCCTCCCTTTCGGAAACAGACCCTAGCCCCAGTAGTCTTCGACCCGGCTGGGCCCCTGCTGTTGCTGACAACTCCTTGAGGCGCGCGGGAACAGAGCGCGCCGTCGACGACTTGGGCTTGGTCCGGACAGTTACCGGACGGCCGGACAGCGAGCTACCCATTATCACTGTCCGCAAGCCCGCGCCTACGGTGGCCGGAAATCGGGATCAGAATCCCGGCGGCGGCGGCGGCGGCGAGAACGCCGTTGCCTGATGCGGTCGGCCTCCTCCTTGGCGAGCATTACTGCTACGCCACGGCCTGCACTCCTCCTCGCTCCGGACCATGGCCTCAACCAAGGCCCGGCGCGAGAGGTCTCCGCCGCCGATCGCCCCCACGAGGGCGGCTGGGCCTCTACGTTGCTAAATAGATGGGTTTACTAACTTACCAGCAAAAGCCCTAGGCCTGGTGTACTCCACCACGCTGCGGATGGCAGCCGTCAGCCGACAGCGACACAACACGGCCGCGTATAGCCGCGAGAGACCCAGGATGCGAGCTAGATCCACCTCGGAGACCATGTCTAGTGGTGTAGCTGGATGGACAGAATATAGTGGTTAGATTATAAATTATTAAATGTTTTTTTTTTTTGCATATAGATTTTAAAAAAAAACTGAGCAAGTGCGAGTCGGACTGGCGCACTGAGGATTCCGTACAACCTTACCTATGTAGTTTCCGAATCTATTTTTGTGACGTAATTACAAAGTTACAGTTTTCAGATTTTTTTCCTATACCTGTGCTATAAGACCTTGCTTCATGCCATATATCTGGGATTCTGGGTCAACGGAAAGTACCCTATGAATTTCGATCTTTGAGAGTATCGAAATACACGTTTTTTGTGATATAAACGGCCGTATCTTTTTTATTCGTTAACTCAGAAGTTTGATTTTTTCACAGCTTGAAGGGGCCACAGACTTAGAATAGAATAGAAAAACTTTTATGACTTGAGTATATGGTTTTAATTTCAACTCGATACCTCCACGCGTTCTCGAGATAAAGGGTCTTGACTGAAAGACAGTCGGACGGAGAACAAAGTGATCCTATAAAAGTTCCGCTTCTTGGGTTCCGTACCCAAAGGGTAAAAACGGGACCCTATTACTAAGGGTGAGTTGCACCATTTAACTATAACGATAACCATACCATAACCAGCCGTGAAACGGCCGCCTATTGGTCAATTCGACGATTTGACAACTGTTAACGGCTTTGTTATCGTTATAGTTAAATGGTGCAACTCACCCTAAGACTTTGCTGCCACGATGTCTGTCCGTCTGTCTGTCACCAGGCTGTATCTCAAGAACCGCGATAGCTAGATAGTTGAAATTTTCACAAATTATTTATTTCTATTGCTACAAATACAAATACTAAAAACAAAATAAAACAAATATTTAAGGGGGGCTCTCATACAACAAACGCGATTTTTTTGCCGTTTTATCTATGGACAATATGGAACCCTGCGTGCGCGAATCCGACCCGCTCTTGCCCAGTTTTTTCCTTTTGATGACTAAAAAATACTGCTTACCAGGTGTCTTTGCAAACGTAATGAAGGTACTGTCAGCGTTGACTCCAGCAGCATCAGGATGTACTAGGAAAGCCATCAACCGTGCCGCTTCAATGGAAGCCAGCACTAGGATGTAACCATTGGAGAGGTGGCCGACTTTCTCACCAGTGATGCGCCAGATTCCTGGAAATAATAGTACATTTTGATTGATACAAGTGGTGAAAGAACAACGAAGTGGTGAATAGTGGCGAACACATGCGACATTCAGCCCAGTGCGGGTTACTGGGCCTGCGTGGTGGATTACGGCCCATTCTCTCTCCTAGAGAGGAGGCCTGAGTCCCAGCAGTGGGAACATTAAAAGGCTGATTTTCTATGTTATGTATGTAAGTGGTGAACGATTGTCATTTGTGACCGAGATGGACTTCATAGTGAGTGTAATAGGCTGGATTACGGCTCAATTCCTCTTCTAGAGATGAGGCCTGAGTCCCAGCAGCGGGAACATTATAGGGCTGATTTTGTTTAAAAAACACTAACAACTTTGCAGGACTGTATTGTTAACATCATAAACAACAACATTTTGTTCTACGACTTTTTACAAAATATAATTCACTAGCTTTTGTCCGCGGCTTCGCCCGCGTACATAAAAGACTTTCCCTCTTTCTCCCCCTTTTCTCACTTTTTTTTTATAAAAAAATTAGCCTATGTCCGTCTCCAGGGTCCCAACTATCTCTGTACAAAAATTCATCAAAATCGGTTTTACCATTTAGGCATGAAGACGTAACAAACAAACAAACTCACTTTCGCTTTTATAATATTAGTAAGGATTTACCAACAAAAACAAACCTTCAAGATTTGGTTGTCCTATCTAACACATTTCAACTCTGTATTTTGCTATACCTACCAACGTCTGTATGACGCGATGCAAGCGCATTAAGCATCCCCGCCGCCAGACGTCCGCTATTGTACTAACGCTTGCTTTTCATAGACATCATAATATTTAGAACATTCAATTATTTTTATTTTTTATGAAACTGATGAACTAAGATATGATATAAAAGTCATAGAACAAAAGTTGTTGTTTATGATGTTAGTAATATAGTCCTGAGAAGTTGTCAATGTTTTACTAACCCTTTATATATATAAATATGGCTATAAAAATAATATCATCACATCAATCACAATTTATTTATTTATTTATTTATTTAACCAGAACGACAGAATGCCAATTACTTTGTTCTTCTTCTTCTTCTTCCTGCCTTTATCCCATATTACTTGGGGTCGGCGCAACACGTTTTCTTCTTCCATTCTGTCCTGTCACCCGTCAAACTATCACTAACTCCCTTTTCTTTCATATCACTTCTCACACAATCCATCCATCTTTTTTTCGGCCTTCCTCTCCCTCTCCATCCTCCATCTACATGTATACTCAGAACTCTTTTAGTAATATGCGCTTCATCCCTCCGCTTCACATGACCATACCAAGACAACCGATTACCTTTCAACTTTACAGTCACTGGCGCCACTTTCAAACTTCCTCTAATATACTCATTTCTCACTTTATCCATTCTCGTCACACCACACATCCATCTCAACATTCTCATCTCCGCTACATGCAATCTTTTTTCATCCTTCTTTTTCACAGTCCAACATTCTGATCCATATAGTATGACAGGTCTTATGACGGACTTGTAAATTTTACCCTTCAACTTGAGGGGCATGCGTGGGTCACAAGTTGTTCCCGTGACCTGTCGCTATTTCATCCATCCTGCGTTGATCCGACGTGTTACGTCTCATGCCAATTACACTGATTACAAAAGGTACAAATTATGTAAAACCTAATTAAAGAAAATATAAAAAATAATACAACTAAACCTCTTATTCAGTCTTCTCGCAAATCACCAGACATTCGATCAATATCTCCTTCCATTCATCAGCGAATAGATCTAGTCTAGGACTGGATTCAAGGAGAGCGTTGAGTGCGATTAACATTCGCGGAATAGGTGACATACGTTGTGCAACCGTACGGCAGCGCGGCACTACAAATAATTTCACAAACCTTGGTTATCCATCTCAGCTGCAGTCCTAAAATCAGCCTGCGAGATCCTCTCAGCAATTCTCTCCTTAATAGCCAGAGTAATGGGTTTATCACCAGTGATCAGGTCATCGATGATCATAGAATATTGTTCCTGAGCGAGGCCACTCTGCAGCGCTTGCAATGCCACCCAATGGTCACTGACCTCTTGCCCGAGCTGGAAATCGCTCGCTATGGCCTCTAAATACCTTATACTTTCAGTCACATTCGACGCAAGTCCATTTCTTGTCAAACTTACTGGTGCTGCATACATTTTAGTGCCTTTAAGCGTGTTTTTCCGATCTTCAACTGTTTTTTTTGGGTCAGAAAACACGTTAGCAATAGCGTTGATTCTACTTTCCAAGGATTCAGTCTCTTCTTTGTTTAAAATCTCAGGGAATGCCAACATATCTCGATTGAAGATCGAAGTGAATATGTCTTTCATAAATGGCTCGATTTTTGCTTTGCGACGCTCGGTTCGTTCTATAACTTTTAGGTCTTCAAAATCGAACTTCTCTTCTTTGATTTGAGGCTGTGTTGCTGTGGAAGTTTCGTAGTTTATAGCAGAAAATCGGAATTTTCGGTACAGGTTTCGGCTGACATAACTATGGTGGACTGTGCAGAGTTTACGTGCTATATTCATTTTGAAATAGATGCAACTTTAACTAGTACTTTTAATTAATTGCTCGGTAGCAGTAAATGTTAATTTAAATGCAAATAACTTCGTAATTTTACGAAAATAATATCATGAACTTTTGAGGTTATTTTGACACAAATATTCCTCAAGTGACAGCACAGTGACAGTTACGTTTCAGTTCACTTCACACTGTACTTTGTAGCTTGAAGTTTAGTTCATGAAATTAGTATTATATAAATTAAACAATATAAAAAAATAGCTTTTCTGCAAATAATTAATTATTTACTTGCACTCATTAAATGAATTGTATTTTTTAAATAAACAAATCAACGCTGCAACTTTACTGGAACGTGCATTCATAAGCATATTCCTATTTAAAGTTTTTAATATAGGTACCTATTCTATTATGTTTATGAGCCGTGGCTCACACGAATGATTGCTGTCATATTGAAAGTCGCAGCAATGTTTCTCGTGGCGCATGGCGGCGGCGATCTCGGCAAGTATGGACCGCGCGATTGGTGTCGAATGTAAAAAATGTAGCCTGTCGGTGACGCGTATTTGAGTACCACGGACATTTATTGTGGTAGTCAATTGGAGACTAAAATCATCGAGTATCGACTATTTGCGTACCTACCCTTGTGTACGGAGGACCAGCCAAGCGCAAGCCAGACAGAAGTGGCACGGCTTTTCTATCGGTTTTGTAACACGTCCTCTACTATTTTGTATGAAAGAACATTTAAATTAGTCGAGACGGTACCCCCAAAGAGTATAATAATACATAGGGGAGGGTACCCCACAGGCGCACCGCCAGCGCGGTTTCCCTGTCACCTCGCCCACACCCGACGCTGGTTCTCGTTCTCTTCTGCAGTGAGTGATACACTTGAATACGTACGAGTCAAGACGAACTGGATAAAATGGATTCCGACGGATATTGAGTTTATTGTACGTCGTTAACTTTCTACAAACACGCGTTGAATACGTTGCGAATTTGACACGTGTCCGCGACGTATTTCGCTGTGCAGACGCAGCGTGTTTGTGAAGTATTCGCTGCGCGCACGCCCCGCCCCGCAGCTACTCGCAAACCGCTAGTGTGATAACGCCCTTAGGCCACTCGCCCACGAGGCCACAACAATGTTTTGTAGCGATGCAGTCGCGAGGCTGTCGCGCGATCGTTTCGATACAGTTGCGATGCAGTCGCTAGCTGTTTGCCCTCACCCACATCAAGATTCTCAGTCACGATGCAAACGCGATACTTTCGCGCTTCTGTCGCGAAGCAGACGCAATAATTCAGTAACAAAAATGAAGTTTTTGTATTTAGAATGTTTCACTCCTTCTGTTTTCTCCCTGATATCACGTGACGGTCGCGCGTTTGCGCGACGTTTTCGCTACAGTCGCGATGCTGTAGCGCGTTGGTATCGCTTCTGTTGCATGTTGCAAATGCGACTAACGAGTGTTAGTAGTGATGCTGTAACGCGTTTACAAAACGCGCGAGAATCGCTACAAAAAGTCGCAGTGGGCGTGGGACCATCTCCACGAGCGAGAGAATCGCGGCGATATTATCGTCGTGCCACGCATTTCTATACACATTCTTAGAACGTGTCTCCACACGGCTATATTATCGCGACGAGCGGCTGAGTGCGAGTGACAGCGTCGTCGTATCGCCACGCGCCTGTTGCTACCGGCAGCGGGCCCGCCGCCTGCTCGCCACGGAACGTGGCGCTCTCGCAGCGAGAGCGCGGCGAGCACGCTATCAAACACAGGTCATTTCTGTGTTGCCTGTCTGCCAAGTAACTTAATGCACAACGCCTCGTCGTGGAAACGCGACGATTCCGTAACGAGTCCTCGCGGACACGCGGCTATTCCGTTAGGAATCGCGACGATGCGTTGCTGTTGCAATAACCGCTCGTTTGTGGAGACTACCCGGCGACAGAAGCACGGACTCGTCGCGAATCTCTCGCCCGTGGAGATGGTCCCTTAGAGGTCAAACCCGTTATTTTATAGTGTGTAGTTTACTCGCAAGTATGCGAGTGTTCTATTGAGATAAGAAGATTATTATAGTGCCTACATACTTTAGCTTTATACTCGTGCAAATGAAAATAATTTTGTAATTTTCCGGGAAACTTACTTCTATCACATGCTGTTTCAGATTTTCAATATTTTTTTTCTTTGAACTGAAGTTCATTGAAAGTGTATTGATTTAATTCTTATGTTACCTTTATTTATTGTATGTTTTTGTTGTTTTGGTTTAATGTTATATTTTACATGTGGATGGATGGTGGGGAAGAGGGAGGCCAAAGAAAAGATGGATGGATTGCGTGATAAGCGATATGAAAGAAAAGGGAGTTAGTGATAGCGTGACGAGTGACAGGACAGAATGGAAGAAAAAAACGTGTTGCGCCGACCCCAAATAAAACGGGACTAGGCAGGAATATGAGATGATGATGGTTTAATGTTATATTTTATGTTTAATTGAATTTAAAATAAACGGAGGTAGCGTAATAAAGCGGTGATAAACGTAATAAATAAACAAGGCTAGAGTGAATAGGCTCTTATTATACCTGTTCGATTCACCATCAACGATTGCATCACTGCTTACCATCAGGTGGAATCACAGTCAAGCACTAGACTATTATTTTTGAAAAAAGAAAGTAAAATAAAAAAAGGTAGCAGGTAGCTGATGTAATAAGTAACATAGGCTACTTTTATTTTAGAAAAAATAAATTCAAAATCCTGTACGTACGAAGTCGCGGCCACAGTACTACAATAAAATTCTTAGCTCCAATTCAACGAGATCGCGCCGGTTTCATTGTTTCCACATATTATCCAGTTGTGTTTATAGACAGTTGTAACAAAAATTACCCCAATTTACATAACAGCATCCATCATCATCATCATTTGAGCCGAAAGACGACCACTGCTGGACTTAGGCCTCCCATGAGTGTCGTCGCAACGAACAGTCCTGTTCGTCTCACATCCATCAGATTTCCGCGACTCTCACTGGCCATCGATCCACCTTTTGGGAGGTATTCCAATGATAAATGACATTTATTTTGTAAATAGGTTTAAAAAACACTTTCACACGTCATTTTTTTTTTCGTCAGTTTATGCTAGATGAGGCCGGTGTTTCCTATCTGACTACCCTGAGAAGAAACACCGAAACAAACTCAGGGGTCAAAAACTCTTTTAAAGTCCATATAGTAAATACGTAATGGTCAAATCACATGAGAACCATGCAGATTTGTCTGAGATGGTCTTTTGAAGAAAGAACCATACAGATTTGAGTGGACCTGTCCAATCAGTGTAAGCATTTGTAAGTATTCGAAAAGTTCAACTTAGGACTACTAAGGAGCTCTACGACTTGACGAACAATACCAAAGAAAGGACATTTGGGTCAATCACAATGCTTCGTCTTCCGGTATGCGGTCGCCTCTCTAGAAACTTTCGTCCCCATCAACCAACCGTTCTACGAGCAAAATGCCCTGCCCACTGCCCCTTAAGGCTTATAGTCCCTTGAACAATCTTTTTTTTTTTTTTTGGTGGGAAATAATCATCCAATGACATCCCCCGCTCTTGGGCGGAGCTGGAGATAGTGTCAGACTCTTACTGACTAAAAGACCCACCCCGTTCCTTCTAGCCTTCATACCGGGACTCGTAGGCTTCGACCCGGCTGGGTCACTGCTGTTGCTGACAACTCCTTGAGGCGCGCGGGAACAGTGCGCGCCGTCGACGACTTGGGCTTGGTCCGGACAGTTACCGGACGGTCGGACAGTGAGCTACCCATTGCTCACTGTCCGCAAGCCCGCGCCTACGTTGGCCGGAAATCGGGATCAGAATCCCGGTTGCGGCGGCGGCGGCGATAACGCCGTTGCCTGATGCGTTCGGCCTCTTCCTTTGCGAGCATTACTCCTTCGCAGAAATCGCCCTTGAACTATCTGGCTAAAATTATGTGGACGCACCTCTCGCACCCGCCTAGGCGGCAGTACGCAAATCTGTGCATTTATTTGCGGCCAACAGCGGACGGAAAGCGCGCGACTGACCATTAAATCCATTTTCTTTGCGAAATATTGATTGATTTACTTAAGCAATGTTCACTTTGAAGAATACTTAACCACCCATTTTTATGTGTAAAAATGTTTCTAAAGAGCCAAGCCGTGTCGAAGGAGTAGGGAAAAGTTGCGAAATTGTTACCTAAATATTTTTTGTAGATAAAAGTATTAATAGCACGAAAAAAATGTTGATAATGTTGTTCATGAATCTAAAATAAACATATATTTTTTTCAAACCTATTAACCAGGCCGTTACCGAGGAGTAGGCTTTTTTTTTTTTGTTCGATGGGAAAAATCATCTTATGACAACCCCCGCTCTTGGGCGGAGCGGGAGATAGTGTCAGACTCTTACTGACTAAAAAACCCATCCCGTTCCTTCTCAGAAAGTCACTGTTTTATGGCACTTTTCAGGCGCTTGTGCCTTAACCTTTCAATCGTGTCAATTAGGACACAATTGAAAGACAATGACAGCGCAAACACCGGCGTTCGCTTGGGGCTTAATGAATTAAGATGGGCAATTCTTCGAGCCATGTCGGAATGCGAATAATGTTCCCACTGCTCGGACTCAGGCCTTCTCTCTAGGAGAGGGAATTACCACGCAGGCCCAGTCCGGGTTTTTTTTGATGGTGGGAAAAAATCATCCAATGACATCCCCCGCTCTGGCGCGGAGCTGGAGATAGTGTCAGACTCTTACTGACTAATAGACCCACCCCGTTCCTTTTAGCCTTCATACCGGGGCTCGAGCGCCCTTTCGGGTAACCCTGGCTTAGTAGGCTTCGACCCGGCTGGGTCCCTGCTGTTGCTGACAACTCCTTGAGGCGCGCGGGAACAGTACGCGCCGTCGACGAATTGGGCTTGGTCCGGACAGTTACCGGACGGTGGGACAGCGAGCTGCCCATTGCTCACTGTCCGCAAGCCCGCACCGGTAGCTTTCCCAAAGCTACTCGTTGGGCACACCACAATTATGGCGGTAAGTCCCTTCTTTGAGGCGTGGCTGGAAAGACCTTACGGCGTCCTCACCTTCCGCATGACGCAGGTTCTCATCGGACATGGTAAGTTAGGGAGATTCCTGCACCGGATTCGTGCGCCACTGTGCGGAATGCCCGGAGGACATGGTGGAGCACACAGTGGAGGTTTCCCCCACTTTGGTAGAGCATCGCCATGCCCTCGTGGGTGCGATCGCCTGCCACTCCTCCTCGCTCCGGACTTTGTTACAGGCCATGGTCTGGAGCGAGGAGGAGTGGCACGCGGTCGCCTCCTTCTGCGAAGCAGTAATGCTAGTTAAGCAGTAATGCTACTCCTTTAGTATGTCGGCCGCATCAGGCAACGGCGCTCACGCCCTACCACCGCCGGGATTCCGATCCTGATTTCCGGCTACCGTAGGCGTGGGCTTGCGGACGGCGAGTAATGGGTAGCTCGCCGTCCGACTGTCCAGTAATCGTCCGGACCAAGCCCAATAAGTCGTCGACGGCGCGTACTGTTCCACGCGTGCCTCAAGGAGATGTCAGCAAACCGTAGGGGCCCAGCAGGGTCGAAGCTTACTGGGGCCATGGGTTCGCTTCTAAAAGGAAAACCAGCTCTGGTATGAAAGGCAAAGAGGGAAAAGAAGTGGGTTTTTAGTCAGTAAAAGTCTGACATTATCTCCCGCTCCACCCAAGGGCGCGGAGATGTCATTAAATGATTACCCAACCTAAAAAAATACTTCAAAAGTAAAAAATCTAAACATTTCCCAAATCTACTCGTGAAGAAAACTTTCTTTACAAAAATAATGTTTGTAACAAAACATTCAGTTAGAAAATTAACCAAAAGTCGGTGTTAATTAACAATTAGTGTAATTGTAACGTCTTAGGGAACCGTCTCATTAGGGCAATGTTTAAGACCAATAATATTTTATGTTCTCGCCTTTTTCATGTTAATTTTATTTTCGATACTCGCAAACTCGCTCTTATACCATTGCTTTTAGGCGCGTAATTGACTATTTTTCGCACTAGTGCGCGTGCTTCACCACGATTTTCTTACAAGTATCAGGATGGGCGTGCGGCGACCCACACGAGGCGTGCGTCAATACTCGTCTATCTATGTCTTCGTGTGTTAAAAAACGTCTTTTGATACAAGTGGAAATTGGTCACTACAGCCCTTGGCTCAATAAAACCCTCATCTGACCTTGTCAAAGAACATTAGCTTTCTCTCTAATATTGCTCTGATACTGCCAAATTTAATTTCTTCCATCGCTAATCTTTCTTCTATTCTTTTCTTTTTCGTTTCCACTTAATTGTGTAACACATGATATATATATATATTGTATATATCTATATACAAGGTGCAGTTTTAAAACTGCACAATATTTCAGGAGGTTGTAATAAAACTCATAAATAATCATGTAAAAAAACGATACCTGGTCAATAATCAGTAATACTTGTTATTTAATTTTTTAATTACTCTAAACTAAATCGATTGATCGATGGCCGCGGGGGCGTGGCTAGGGTGTGGCGTGCGGGATGATGATTGGATGATACATTATTTATGAAACTATCGTTGCGAGTTAGTGTGTGTGAAAACGCCCTTTATTGTTCCGTGTTTGTGTGTGTGAAAAAAAGCGCGGTTATAAAAAAAAAAAAAATTACCTACTTATTTTATTATTGATTCGGGTCGAGAATCACTAACATAATTACCTCCTGAAATATTTTGCAGCTTCAAAACGACACCTTGTATGTATATATGTACTTATATATTATTATTTTTTTGTTCCCTTAATTAATTTTCCCTTGATTTATATTGCTTGAAGTACTAATAAATAATAATAAATTTATTGAGCCATTGTTACAAATTGTATCTTAAATTAAATAATCTTAACGTATTATAGGTCTGTAACTATTTGCGGGCTTCAGTTATGTAATATACGGTGGTCCCCAAACTAGGCGGCGCCTGTATCTTGGGGACCGGAGTTAAAACTGTAAAACTGCTGTTTACCACAGGAGATGATGTAACAAAAGGTACATAAAAAGAATATAAACATTCGTAAAAAAAAAATCTAAGATTAAAACAAGTTAAAAGGAGATCAGAGTAACTTAAGAACTAAGGCCTGAATATTTTAAGAAATAATACATAAGTACACCGCAGACTACCCCCTTTTTTAGTTTAAGTTCTTATATTTCATCCCAAGGTTGTCTGGAAGACATCGCTTTCAGCGATAAGACCGCCACTGTGCACATAGGTTTAGGTTTCTGTGAAATTGTTTCTATTTTGGTGTACAATAAAGTTTATTCTATTCTATTCTATCTGATAATATGATCAAATATGATCATATTCAAATATGATCATATTTCTGAATTTCGTATTAAGCTCAAGTGGCTGCCAATGCGCCTTCGTCGGAATACTCATATTTTATCGTTGCTTTACAGTGTCCTGTTTATCCCTACAACCCCCTCTTATCTCAAAGAACGTTTTAAGTTCATTCATGACACACATTCTAGACACTTGAGATCATCGGAGAATTTGACCCTCTTAATGCCTTCGCATTCTACAAAATTCTGTGATAAGTCGTTTGCGATCCAAGCGGTGCGTTTGTGGAACGCGTTGCCATTACTAATTAGGCAAGCCCAGTCACTAGTTTTAAAAAAAAATCTAGTTAAAACCATTTCCTTTCTCTCTAATACTATACTGATTCTAAGTAATTTAATTTCTTCCACCAACCCTACTTTACTCTTTTTTTCTACCCTTTTTACTAATTAAATTGTGTAACTTATTATAATATGTATGTATATATGTATTTATAATTGAGTATTGTGTTTTATATAGTTAGCAGTACACCACAGACTACCCCGTGTATTATTTTAAGCTCTTATCCATCCTAAGGTTGTCTGGAAGATATCGCTTTCAGCGATAAGACCGCCATAATTGTACCCACAAATTGAAGTTTTTGTATAAGCTGTATTACTTTTTGGTGTACAATAAAGTCTATTCTATTCTATTCTATCTAGGCTCAGGCGATCGCCGCCTCGGTCGTAATGAGAAACTTTCTCCACTAGTATCAAAATATACTACCTATATCTTCTCGCCTTTTACATGATAATTTTAATCGAAACACATATCTAGTATTTTTCTGTAAAGAATCTATGTACAAAATTTCATAACTGTATCATGAAAAAACACAAAGTTATAAGCTTGTTATGTCAGCAAAAATACATAGTCACCGGGCCATCCAGGGACTGAAGGGTTGTTTTGCACTTGCACCCACCCGATTGCTGGCTCCTAACGCTCGCTATGACCTGTCCGTAACCTGTGTTTTACTTGTGACCTTTTCAATTAATTTTGGGAAAAATATAACATGGTGTAAAAACTATTGGAATTTATTTAATTACTGATTCGGAACTAATTATATTCAGATTTTGTAAAAACTAAAAAATAATGTTTTTTGTATAAAGTAATTTATCTCACAATGGTTTTGTTGCGCTTAACAGTTTAAAACTACATCTATATAATAATATAATATTCCATAACTATCACACAACGCCGTCTAGTCCCAAGCTAAGCAGAGCTTGTGTTATGGGTACTAGACAACTGATTAACATACTTATATTATTTCTAAATTCATACATATTATAGATAAAATACACCCAGACACAGAACAAATGATCATGCTCATCACACAAACATTTGTCCTGGGTGGGAATTGAACCCACGACCACCGGCATAGCAGTCAGGGCGACTAACCACTAGACCAACAGGCCAGTCAATCTATGAATCAGCATTGTGGGAGCTGGTGCCTGTTGTAGATTGCAGAGAAACCTGTACTATATGTCACCAGTTACCAGTCCCCACTTAGTGGCCTCATACTAGTTTATCGGCATATAACATTAATTCCGCTAAACAACCGCAAAAAAAGAAATATAAATGAAAGATAAAAAAAAAACATGGAGAAGAATGTGCAAGAAACTCCATGGTTCCAACGAGTTTAACTTCACGTGTGCACGTATCGATCCGCGTCTTCATATGGACTGAGTTTTGTTCTATTATACGAAAAATGGTTTCTTATTTAACATAAAACTTAACACTAGACAAGAAAAACACATTCAGTTTTTTTTTACGTACAAAAAACATGTGTATATATGCTGTAATCTATAATTTTTGTAACAAATTCTAGGGAATAAAAATGTGGTAGATATTTTTTTTTTTACAACATCGTAATAATTAGTAGAATAAACTTTTTTTAATCTGGCAATATTCGTTAGGGGTGGTGGTTTAGTGATGTGCAAGATAATAACGGTTGTTATAAACGTTACTTACTTCAGTAAAACGTTTTTTGTTAAAATAATTTAGTAATGATTAGATTTATCATTAATTATGCTATCAAGTCTTTTCTTAACCATGCTATGAGCAGCTGAATTTCAGTATTTTGTAGGAATCAATAGAAAATATGCATGAAAAAATATTAGTTTAATTAAAAATATGCAAATATAGAATACTGACTGTGAAAATAAATTCAAGATTGGTAAAAAAAGAAAATAAGTCTTGAAAATATTCATTTGAAGGAACGCTATTTTCACTATCTAGCTTCAAACTAATAGAAACTATTGCATAAGATGTACGTGTTTTTACCGACATACTGTTCCTGATAGTATTATTTATTTATTTAAACTTTATGTACAGTAGTGGTACATAGCCTGACCTGTTGGTCTAGTGGTTAGTGGCCCTGACTGCTATGCCAGAGGTCGTGGGTTCGATTCCCACCCAGGACAAATGTTTGTGTGATGAGCATGATCATTTGTTCTGTGTCTGGGTGTAATTTATCTATAATATGTAGTATTTAGAAAAAAATAAGTATGTTTATCAGTCGTCTAGTACTCATAACATAAGCTCTGCTAAGCTTGAGACTACGGCGTTGTGTGATAGTTGTGGAATATTATATATATTATTATATTATAGGCTGATTTAATGCAGCAAGGCATGCTCTACCAGTCAACCTTTGGAATAAAAAAGTCAACACTGTGGTAGGTGTGCACAATAAATAAGTAGCAGATATTTCAAATAGAATGTAGTATCATTAAATTAAGTTACTTATTATAATAAAATACGTATAATTATATGCTAATATTATAAACTAATAAACTAACACACTCTAATTATAGTACGCCGCTCTAACTATAATATATTTGCTGATAGTATATCCGATATTGTAAAAACAGCTTTTGCTACAAGAATCAACGCATAACGAAACGGTAACTGACAACAAAATCAATGGCGCACCCCTAGTCTCATAAAAGAGGGGTGGGGTGAAGATGTCGCAACCCCATTCTTGATACCACGCAAAAACAAACCTAAACCCTCGCTTTTAAAGTTTCAAATTGTCTGCACAAATAAAATTAAGTTGTTTTACATAACTGTGTATAGGCTCTAGGCCATGAAATAATCAGTAAGTTCCTTATATCGGTACACAACAGCCGCGTAAAAACTAGGCTGAATGCGTTCATGTCTTTGCTAAAAAAAAAAAAACCAAAATGCATTCGTACGGTGTACGCGCGAAAATAGATTGAGTTTTTTTTTTAATGATTCTACTATGAACAATGGAAAAGAGGTTTGGTGATTTCGTATCTCTTTTAAGTGAAATACTTCGCAAAATATAACTGTGTTAGCAAAAAGTTAATGGTTTTATGTCATTTTGGAGCTGGATGTACGTTTTCATGGTATGTTTTTACGTTTTAATTGTCTTTTAGCGTGTTTTTATCGAAGATAAGGCACTAAATTATGTCTGGCTTAAAAGTTAATGCCAAAAACAATTGGAGAAGCCATTCTATGTTTACAATAGCATGCCCTATCAAATATTATTTTCAGTAAAATGGTAGAAAATTACGAAGAAAATTACTTTTAGCGTCTTTAATAGCAGCAAAAATTAGTTCCCTTGGCTGCTAAAATTAAGTTTTCGTATTTTTCTTCCGTGAAAATGTACTAGGCGATCATAAAAACGTAGTAATTTCTCGCTGATAATAAGGTTAATTTTTTGTACTGTAAATGAGTTTCTAGCTAGTAGGAATGAGACCGAGTGTGTATCTCGTTGGACTAGTTATACGAGTAGTAGAATAGTATCATTAGTACCTACTACGTGTAGTATTTGTGTATAAAATATATAGGATACTATGTTTAATTTTACAATTGTTTTTTTTTTGTTAGTATTTTTATTTTAGTTTTTATTATTTTTTTAAATATCGCTGCATACATATGTTGAGTTAGGATTAAATTTTTTGTTCGTCCTGTGGCAGTCACGAAAATTTTGTTTCTTTATTATTTACTAGCTTTTGCCCGGGACTTCGTCCGCGTACTTAAAATAAAGTAGCTCCCTATTGGTGAAAAAAAATTAGCAATCGGACCAGTACTTCCAGAGATTACCTCCTACAAACAAAAAACAAACTTTACCTCTTTATTATATTAGTGTTGATTGCACGGGCAATAAATAGCCTGTGTTACTCAGGGTGAATGTAGCTTTCCAATGGTGAAAGAATTTTTGAAATCGGCACAGTAGTTTTTGAGTTAATTCATTACAAACATACACACAAAAATACAAATTTTCCCTCTTTATAATATTAGTGTCATCATCATCATCATCATTTCAGCCGATAGACGTCCACTGTTGGACATAGGCCTCCCCCAAGTGTCGCCACAATGCACGATCCTGTGTGTCTCGCATCCATCGGATTCCCGCAACCTTCACCAGGTCATCCGTCCACCTGGCTTGTAGGAAGTCTTCCAACGCTGCGTCTTCCGGTACGCGGTCGCCACTCCAGAACCTTATGAAATATTTTTTTTTTTTTTTATAATGTATAGGCTCGCGTTTGACCACAATCTCACCTGATGGTAAGCGATGATGTGGCCGACGATGGAGCACACTTGCCTAGAAGCAATCTATTCACTCTTGACTTAAAGACCCCTAGGTTATAGCTATCAGGAAACACAGATAATAATAGTCTTTTAATATTATTGTAGATTATAATAAAGCACAATTTACGCATAAATAATATAATCTGCCTTATAATGTGCCCACTGCTGGGACTCAGGCTGGGCAGTAAACCACCACGGGGGCCGGTATTGGGGTTTGTTAAATGTCACATGTCTTCGTGTCACAATGTCGGTTTCCTCACGATGTTTTCCTTCACCGTTTTGATAGCAGTGGTGATGAAATGAATTACACAAAGTAATGTTCCTGGCTGGGTTTGAACTTACGATCTCATCTAGCTTTAATTGAAGAAAAAAAAAATTGACGTGTAAAAGTGTTTTTATAAAACCTACTTGCAAAATAAAGATCATTTATCATTTATCTAATGACATATTCCGCTCTTGGGCGGAGCGGGAGGGCGAGTCAGACTTTTACAGACTAAAACTGACTCGTTTGTTCCTTCTTTGTTTGCGTTCCAGGGCTCAGCAGTCCAAGCAGTGGGAAAATTATGAGGTCAAATTATCCTATGCTATGTTAAAATATTATAACCCAATTTAAGGCCTTTGAATTAGTATTGAAAGCAGTGGTGGCCGAGTGGTAACGGCCCCGACTTACGAGTTGTAGGTCGCGGGTTCGAACCCAGCCAGGCGTATTACTTTGTGTAATTTATTTCATCACCACTGCTCTCAAAACGGTGAAGGAAAACATCGTGAGGAAACCGGCACGTCTTAGAACCAAAAATTCGAAGACAGCCGATAGACGTCCACTGTTGGACATAGGCCTCCCCCAAGGGTCGCCACAATGATCGATCCTGTGCGTCCCGCTTCGTCGGATTCCCGCAACCTTCACCAGGTCATCCGTCCATTTTGTAGGAGGCCTTCAAAAACTGCGTCTTCCGGTACGCGGTCGCCACTCCAGAACCTTTCGGCCCTAACGGCCATCTGTTCTGCGAGCAATGTGCCCTGCCCATTGCCATTTGAGTTTGGCGATTCTTCGTGCTATGTCGGCAACCTTGGTTCTCCTGCGGATATCTTCATTTCTGATTCGATCACGCAAGGAAACTCCGAGTATAGCCCTTTCCATTGCCCTTTGGGTGATTTTAAGCCTTCTGATGCCATATACAGGGTGATTTGTAAAACACACTAACAACCTTGCAGGCCTGTATTACTAACATCATAAACAACAACTTTTGTTCTATGACTTTTTAAAAAACATAATTCATTTATCAAAACAAACCTTCAAGATTTCGTTGTTCTATCTAACACATTTCAACTCTGTGTTTTGCTATACCTATCCACGTTTGCATGACGCGACGCAAGCGCATCAAGCACCCCACCGCCCGATCTCCGCTCATCTCCGCTATTGTACTATCGCTTGCTTCGCATAGAGTTCGTAATATTTAGAACGTTCAATTTAAATATTTTTATTTTTGTATGAAATTCTGATGAACAAAAATATTTGAAGTCATAGAACAAAAGTTGTTTTTTGATGTTAGTAATCTTACTAACATCAAAAAACAACTCTATAACTACTTCTCTCAGGACTATGTAGTCCTGAGAGGTTGCCAATGTTTTACAAATAACCCCACAAAAACATTTAATAAAAATCGGTAAAACCTTTTCGTAGGAATTCGATAACAAATACTTTGAGATAAGATCTTAAATATACCGATTTTTTATTTAAAGTAACTCTGTTTGTAACGCTTTCACAGTTAACCGTCTACAGGACTGATCTTAATCAAATTTGGCACAGAGGAAGCTATTTTTTACCTGGCTCCGACTTCAACTTCGCGACCGCTAAACTCGTTAAAAAAACCCGTTTTGACATTGAAATAGACCCTAGATGATGTAACTTGGAACGAAACTGAAAGAAACAATGAAATAATAATTAGGGATCCAATGTAGTAGTAGCTTCTTCTTCCTGCCCTTATCCCATATTACTTGGGGTCGGCGTAACACGTTTTTTTCTTCCATCCTGTCCTGTTATCCGTCACACTATAACCATCATAAAATAGATAAGTACAGAAGTCAATCACATGTATGTACTTCACTAATCAAACCTATGTTCAGCAATCGCGCTAGAGTCGGCGCCGCTCACTCCGAGCGCGCTCGGGCGCGGCGATAAATACCTTATAAATTGTAAAAATATTAAATGGCCACAAAGTCATGTACTTATCTACATACCTGTTTTGCGTTAGGTAAAAGCCAACTAATCTATTTTGTGCTATCCCTAACTCCCTTTTCTTTCACATCACTCCTCACACAATCCATCCATCTTTTCTTCGGCCTTCCTCTCCCTCTCCATCCATCTACATGTATACTCAGAACTCTTTTAGTAATATGCGCTTCATCCCTCCTCTTTACACGACCATACCAAGACAACCGATTTCCTTTCAACTTTTCAGTCACTGGCGTCACTTTCAAATTTCCTATAATATACTTATTTCTCACTTTATCCATTCTTGTCACAACTATTTTAACTATTTTATTAGTAGCCACACTACATCAGACAAGCCTAAGACTGCCATCAGACAGACTGCATCGCAGCAACCGCGCGCAGTCGACATATTGAACTGCATGCAGTTATCTACAGTCGTATCTGCCTTTCCGCAGTTGACGCCACGTATTCCTGCTTGATAAGATTTGATCTTTAAGAAACTCAAAATAAAGATGACATTGATCGCATAATGCCAATCTTCACTTTGTGTGACTTTAAAATACCCGAAAACATCGTGAGGAAACCAAAAAATTCGAAGACATGTGACATTCACCAACCCGCACTGGGCTCGCGTGGTGGATTACGGCCCATTCCCTCTCCTAAACAGGAGGCCTGAGTCCCAGCAGTGGGAACATTAAAAACGCTGATGATGTTTATGATGCTTTTAAAATAACGAGGGTCCTGTTTGTACCCTAAGGTGCGGAACCCTAAAAAGGTAAATGTTTAGCACTTTTTCAGTACAACAAATCAAACTGCTCTCCACAAAATATATCTTCGCAATACGTACCAAACTCTCTGCTATATTGAAATTTAAATTTATTCACGAACTTTATTTTCCCGAGCCAATCTCATAATTCACTTGCAGATTAAGATTTTTAGGGGCCAATGTAGAAAAGTTCTGAATTTACGGAACATAAATGGCTATATTATTGTTAAGAATTTATTTTTTCTGAATCTTAACTTATAGGCATGCAATTCAATATACATTTTCACTGTTTTTCATAGCATCGCTCTTTGAAGGTTGAAGCGAAATCGTTTTTCTTGGTAGAGGAGGGATGAAACGCATGTTATTTTTTTTATAATGGATAGGATTGGTTTGGGTGACTTAAAGTCAACCAAAGAGCGATGGAAAGGGCTATGCTTGGAGTTTCCTTGCGTGATCGAGTCAGAAATGAAGATATCCGCAGGAGAACCAGGGTTGCCGACATATCACGAAGAATCGCCAAACTTAAGTGGCAATGGGCAGGGAACATTGCTCGTAGAACAGATGGCCGTTGGGGCCGAAAAGTTTTGGAGTGGCGACGATAACGCAGCGTTGGAAGGCCTCCTACAAGGTGGTCCGATGACCTGGTGAAGGTTGCGGGAATCCGATGGATGCGAGACGCACAGGATCGTGCATTGTGGCGACGCTTGGGGGAGGCCTATGTTCAACAGTGGACGTCTGTCGGCTGAGATGATGATGATGATGAATGGATAGGCTCGCGTTTGACCACTATCTCACCTGATGGTAAGCGATGATGTGGCCGACGATGGAGCACGCTTACCTAGAAGCAATCTATTCACTCTTGACTTAAAGACCCCTAGGTTATATAGCTGTCAGGAACACATTACTAAAAGAGTTATGAGAATACATGTGGATGGATGGAGACAGAGAGGGTATACATAGATGGTTTTAAAAATATCCATAGATCAATATGGAGGAAGATGGCTAATTAGCAATTCACGGAGTTCAATAGATAATTATTGTAGATCTAATAATATTATTAGATCTATGTAATATATTCAATAGATATTATTTCGTTTATTCAAATATATACATATAAATTATATTTTTAAATATTCAATAAAAAATAAAAAAACATTTAAAAATATAAAAATTGTAGCCCACCGCTATCTGGAACAGGGTCCAAGCTACCGGCGGTCAGTCTAGCTTTTGCCAGCAACTTCGCCCAAATGATAGTAGAAAATATATAGGGTGACTGGCAATTAGTGTACGATACTTAAAGACGTGATTGTGCTCATGATAACAAACAATATTTATTATGGGAGCAAAGCCGAAATCGCGAAAAAAATATCAGCTGTTCAGTACATTAGGCAAACATTAATGTACTGGACAGCTGATTTTTTATTCGATATTTCAGGTTTGTTCCCATAGTAAAAGTTGTTGGTTATCATGAGCATAATCACGTGTTTAAGTATCGTACACTAATTACCAGTCACCCTATATAGCCTATGGTACTAGGCGCGTCCACACACCTATGAGAGCGCGGCAGCCTCGGTTTACACCTCGCAATTACTTGCGAGGTTGCCGCACGCGGCAAGCCCAAGCCATCATGTTCGTAATATACGCGAGCGTCCAGAGTGCGCGCGGCAAACGACTGAGGCGCCTTTGAGCAAAACAAAAAGCCGACACTGGATGGCTCAGGCACTCGCCCGCGGCAGTGCACGGACTCGCCTCGGCCGAGGCACGTCCACACTAACTTGCCTCGCGAGGCTGCTCGCTTTGTGTGGACGCGCCTTTTTAGTGATAAAGTAGCATTCTACTGGAGAAAGAATTTGTAAAATCGATCCATAATTCGAATGTTGTGAATAAAAATGAACTGGCGATAAAAATGTGGCCACATGTTTAGCAAGAATGCTATGGGCGTAGCAAAAGGCTACGACCGTAGCAATAAAGTTACGAGCGTAGCAATGAAGCTACAAGCGTAGCGAAAGGCTACAAGCAGTACAAAACGCTACAAGCGTAGCAATAAAGCTACGAGCGTAGCAACAGGCCACGTGCGTAGCGAAAAGACTACGTACGTAGCAAAAAGGCTACGAGCGTAGCAAATTGCTACGAGCAGCACAAAGGTCTACGAACATTGCAACAGCAGTAGACTTGGTGAAAGTTTTTGTCTTAAGAGCGAAAAACTCCAGGTATACTTCAATATAATCGCTCTTACGTGATCATGATGTTATTACACATCTTTCTCTAGATATTTTGGATGTACAGCTATCTTGTGCATATTATCTAGGCATTTATGGAAATCAAAATATAAATTTGTATAAAACTAATCTAGTAAAGACCTTTAAATATCTGCTATTTTACGTAAATTTTGGCCCTCCATAATGTAATCTTTAAAACTATACAAAAACAACACTGACCACGCCGGTCGTGAGATACGAAAGCTAGCGCTAGCACTTAATCTCACCCAGCTGGTCCAGGGGGCAACGAGGGTGCCGGATGTGGATTCGCACACAGCCAATTGCTTGGACCTCCTGCTGACAACAGATCCAGACCGATACTCTGTGTCGATATGTTCGCCTTTAGGCAGTTCCGACCACTGTCTGGTTAAGTCTGTGTCTGTCTACTCCCCGCCCGATCCCAGCCCTAGAGGCACCCGGCGGGTTTGGCGATACAGGTCAGCAGATTGGGATGGCTTGCGGTCTTTCTTCGCATGCTATCCTTGGCAGCTCACTTGCTTTTCTTCGGAGGATGCTTCGTCGTGCGCAGATGCCGTGACGGATGTGTTGCGACAGGGGATGGAGTACTTCATCCCATTCTCTGACGTAACAATGTCTGGCCAAGCTCGTCCATGGTTCGGCGCCGAGTGTCATCGCGCAGACGCGCTTAAGCACGCGGCATACCGAGCTTGGGCTGACGCTCGTATGCACAAAGCAAGCGACGTGGCTCAAAAGAAGAAGGCCTTTAACAGGGCTGCCAAGTCCTGCAAGAAGGTGTTGAGGAGGTCTCGGTTCGACCACGTAAGCCGAATTGGGAGCAAACTTGCTTCATACCCTGCAGGTAGTAAAGCGTTTTGGTCCCTGGCTAAGTCGGTTGAATCGAACTTCTGCCGCCACTCACTTCCGCCACTGCTAAAACCCGATGGCTCGCTGGCCCACACCGCGGAAGAGAAAGCAAACTTATTTGCCTCTCTTTTTGCGGAATCTTCTCGTCTGAACTCTGGTGACGCACGGCCCCCTGCCTTTCCTGAGCGATGCGAGACGACTATGTCAGATATTCGCATCCATCAGAAGGACGTCCGTAGGGTGCTACGTAACCTAGACGTGAACAAAGCCAGCGGTCCTGACGGGATACCAGCGGTCGTGCTTAAAACTTGTGCGCCTGAATTGTCTCCGATCTTGACTCGCCTATTTCGCCTCTCATATGAAACTGGAAAAACGCCGATTGCTTGGAAGCAAGCTAACGTGCAGCCTGTGCCTAAGAAGGGCAGTCGAGCTGACCCGGCAAACTACCGACCCATCTCTGTTACATCCGTCCTCTGTAAGAGTATGGAACGGGTGCTTAACAGGAAGCTTCTGGCATACCTAGAAACTAACGACATCCTCAGTGACCGACAATACGGTTTTCGCCAAAACCGGTCTACTGGGGATCTTCTAGCGTATGCCACTCATATCTGGAGCGAGGCCATCGAGAAACATGGGGAAGCGCTTGCCATCTCCCTTGATATCTCGAAGGCTTTCGATAGGGTCTGGCACGAAAGCCTTATTGCTAAGCTTCCTTCCTTCGGTTTGCCCGCTGGTCTGTGTGATTGGATCGCTGACTTCTTGCGAGATCGATCCATCCGAGTGGTTATTGATGGCTGCTCGTCCGGTCAAATGGATATTAATGCCGGGGTCCCTCAGGGGTCAGTGCTCTCGGCGACGCTGTTTTTGCTGCACATAAATGATCTACTTAAACCCGGTATCTTTGGGTATGCAGACGACAGCACTGTTGCTGAGAGATATGTATCTGACGCACGAGCTAGCGGGACACAGATCCAGTCATCCCGGGAGGCGATGGTTGAACGCTTGAACTCGTCCTTGAAGGCGGTCTCCGATTGGGGCGACGCCAATCTGGTCAAGTTCAATGCATCTAAAACCCAGGCGTGTCTTTTTTCCGCCAAACGGAGCCAATTCCACCCGGCTCCAACTTTCCGGGGTGTAACCGTGCCGATAACCGACCACCTTGAGCTTCTTGGAGTTACGTTATCATCTACTCTCAATTTCGGCTCATACATCGATGCAAAGGCTCAACTGGCTGCCAAAAAATTGGGGATCTTAGCAAGGGTGAGACGGTACTTCACGCCGGAACAGCTGCTCAATCTTTATCAAGCCCAAGTTCGATCGTGTATGGAGTACTGTTCTCATCTTTGGGATGGATCTGCCAAATACCAGCTTGATGCGCTGGAGTCGATTGAGAGGCGAGCCAAGAGAATCATCGGCAATGATGCACTTGTAGAGTCGAAGCTCCAAAGCCTTGAGTATCGCCGCCGAGTTGCTAGTCTGTCGGTTTTCTATCGTTTACATTTCGGGGAGTGTGCACTGGAATTGCACAATCTAATTCCGCCAAGTCCGTTCCATCATCGGACCACACGACGTACAGCGTTGCGCCACCGGTACATGGTAGACATCCCACCCATACGCACAAAACGTTTTGCGAACACATTTATTGTGCGTACAGCCAAGGAGTGGAATTCCCTGCCGGAATCTGTGTTTCCTGATAGCTACAACTTAGGAGTCTTTAAGTCGAGAGTGAATAGGTTTCTTCTAGGCAAGCGTGCTTCATCGTCGACCACATCATCGCTTACCATCAGGTGAGATAGTGGTCAAACGCAAGCCTATCATTAATAAAAAAAAAAAAAAAAAAACTGTACACACATTTTCAATTTTAATTTTTCTTTAATTAAATTATAATTTTAATTTAATATTCAATGTAATTTATTTTGTAATCATGCATGACATTTGTAATTTGTTTTGTAATTTATAATTTGACATTTGTATTTTTTTTTCTCTAAATGTAACTTACAATTTATTTATTTATTTAAAGCTTTATGCACAAAAAACTGTACAAAAGCGGACTTAATGCCTTAGGCATTATCTGCTAGTCGACCTTAGGGTGGTGCAGAAACATAACATGGCAAGTGAGACTTAATAAGTAGACAAAACAGAAGAGAAACAAATACAATAGTAAATACATACTTAGATACGTATATATAAATAAACAATGCTGTAGTGAAAAAACAAATCCAACCAATTAGCGCGGTGATGATTCTACCAACATCTTGCGAATATGCTCACGTGCCTTCACCTTAATTCATTAAACCCCAAGCGAACGCCGGCGTTCGCGCACCTATTGTCTTTCTATTGTGTCTGTAATTTTCACGATTGAAAGGCCATCTTTGACATCCAGGACATCTTGACCATCTTGATATTCAGAGGGAGCGCATTTCAAAGAGATATCAACAACAAAACAACACAATTCAATACAACAACAATACAAACAACAACAAAACAACACAATTCAATACAACAACAATACAAACAACAACAATACAATTCTTTTTAAATATTGTTAGTTTTGTGCTCTTTATTATGAAATTTGTAAAATTTTTGATTTTCTCTTTTGGAAATGGAACACTGTCGAATCGTCTTCCTCCTGGAGTTGGGCGTTAATAGCTGCGACACAGTTGACAACGACGGGCTTGTTGATCTAGTAATTAGTGACCCTGATTGCTATGCCGAAGCTCGTGGGTTCGATTACCACCCAGGACAAATCTTTGTGTGATGAGAATGATCATTTGTTCTATGTCTGGGCGTAATTTACCTATAGTAGGTATGTATTTAGAAATATATAAGTATGTTTATCAGTTATCTAGTACTCATAACACAAGCTCTGCTTAGCTTGAAACTAGATGACGTTGTGTGATAGTTGTGGAATATTATATTATTATTACAGTTGCTAACTAATGTAGCTATTTTCGTACGCAAACAATTTGTAAATGTTTTTTTTTTCTGTTCCAATAAAAGATTATTATTATTATATTACAAACATAAAAAAGGTCATCCATAGAAGCCTTGCACAATTAATCGACAATCCTGAATTCTGAATGACTACAATTTTTCTGAAAAATTTAAGGGTTTAAAAAAAAATCGACTAAATCACGTAATTACTGAATCATCATCATCATCATCATTTCAGCCGATACACGTCCACTGTTGGACATAGGCCTCCCCCAAGCGTCGCCACATCGAACGTTCCTGTGCATCCCGCATCCATCGGTTTCCTGCTACCTTCACCAGATCATCGGTCCACCTTGTAGGAGGCCTTCCAACACTGCGTCCAAAACCAATTACTGAATACCAACAGTGTTTTCAGACGTTATCTCTTTTTTTTCGCGTTGCCTCTTCATCGAACATCACGGTGGATTGCGTTAGATGAAGCAACTAACTTTAAACCATGCTCGATGTTTACGATAGGCGAGTGGAGAAGGGCCGTCTTAAGTGTTAAATCTACATTAATATTATTAAGAAAAAAGGGGATTGCCCATTTGAGGCCATGAGCGGACAATTCACTAGAGAAAAAATACTTTATTCATTAATTTTGCCATAAAAAACATGTATTCCCTTAGTTCCAAATGAGCGCCACTATAATAAACAATAAGTGGTAAATAAAAAGTAACTTTATGGAAAAAATAATAGTTTTATCATTGATATATTTGATGTCCGTCTTTGGCCTGGAACACCATAGAGGCTGGGCAGTCCCCTTTGTATTTTTGTGAGATGTTTGTAATGAATAAACTCAAAAACTACTGTGCCGATTTCAAAAATTCTTTCACCATTGGAAAGCTACATTCACCCTGAGTAACATCGGCTATATTTATCCATCCGTGTAAAGCCGGGACGGGCCGCTAGTATACAAGGTTTAAGGGACAGCCCTCCGCAAACTTTAAGGGCTTGCTCAGTAGACGAAACTGAACAACCTTCCACAAAATCTTTTTTCAGGAAACGAAAAAAAAAAAATAAGGCTCACCATACGAAATGATAAACTTGATTAGACAATTTGTATGGTGAGCCTGATTTTTTTTTTTCGTTTCCTGAAGAAAAATTTTGTGGAAGGTTGTTCAGTTTCGTCTACTGAGCAAGCCCTTAAAGTTTGTGGAGGGCTGTCCCTTACACCTTGTATAATATAATAAAGAGGTAAAGTTTGTTTTTTGTTTGTAGGAGGTAATCTCTGGAAGTACTGGTCCGATTGCTAAAATTCTTTCACCGATAGAAAGTTGCTTTATTCCTTCAGGCTATATTTTATGTACGCGCGCGAAGCTGCGAGCAAACGCTAGTATAATATAGATGTTCAACTTCAACTTTTAATTAATGGCCTTTATGGAAGAGACACCACAATTTTGCCAATAACAATATAGATGTTATTTCATACGCAAAGTTATTAAAATGTCAGCCTTGACAATTTAAGAGCTCGACTTTGGGTAGGCAGCCAAAAACAATCAAGACTTCCGTCCTAAATAAATGCCTTTTCAGAACTAAAATTAATATCCGACCAATAATTCGTCCCAGCTCAACAAAATTTTAGAAAGATCCATATTTGGCAAAATAAGTCCAACAATCCTCGTAAAGTTATAATTGTATTAAAAATTGATTAAATACCCGCGTTTAATTAGTACTTCCTTCGTTATCTATATATAAAAACTGGGCAAGTGCGAGTCGGACTCGCGCACTGAGGGTTCCGTGCAAACTACAAATCCCGAATGAAGTCTCGTTGACTTTTCCGAATTGCAAAAATTTTTTTTTTTTTGACGTAAGTTACAACAAATTTACTGTTTTCAGATTTTTTCCTATACCTGTGCTATAAGGTCTTGCTTTGTGTCAAATTTCAGGATTCTGGGTCAACGGGAAGTACCCTATGAATTTCGATCTTTGAGAGTATCAAAATATACGTGTTTTTGCGACATAAACGGCCGTATCTTTTTTATTCGTTAACTTAAAAGTTTGATTTTTTTTACAGCTTTAAGGGACTGCAAACCTTAGTATATGGTTATAATTTCAACTCGAAACGTCTCCGAGATAAAGGGTCTTGACGGACAGACGGACGGACGGACAACATAGTGACCCAATAAGGGTTCCGTTTTTTCCTTTTGAGGTACGGGACCCTAAAAGGGAGAAATTGACTCACTGACATATCAATGCACAGTCAAAACTAATGGCACTAGTGTGTGAAAAATTAAACAAGGTTTCCACTTTTGACGTAAGCGAACACTGATAAGGGATTTTTGAAAATCAACTTTTAAGGGGATGCATCTCGACATACATTTTCACTGTTTTTCATACAACCGCTCTTACGCGATTATGACGTCATTACATATTTTTCATCAGATATTTTAGAAACACAGTATCTTGTTGATATTATCTAGGTTTCTATGGAAATCAATTTATAAATTTGTGTAAAACTAATCCTGTTAAGACTTCCGAAAATCTGCTGTTTTGCATGAACTTTGACACTTCATAATTTACTCAAAAATTAAAAGAGTCAAAAAAGTACATCATACAAGCCTAGCTAATTTTATCAAGATTCTAAATAATGACAATGTTTTTCAAAAACTTTTAAGGGTTTAAAAAAAAAACACGTATTTCCTGGAACAAGTTTTGTAAAATTTTCGAGTAAATCACGGAATTACTGAATGCCAACAGAGTATTCAGGTATTATCACTCTTTTTTCACGTTGCCTTTTCGTCAAACATCACGTTGGAATGCGTTAGATGAAGCAATAAGCTTATAAACCATGCTCGATGTTTACGATAGGCGAGTGGAAAAGCAGCCTCTTAAGGGGATGAATAGGTCTAAAGTTTGTAATTACTTTCACGAGAAAATTACTAGTGCGGCTCACCATCAACGATTGCATTACTGCTTACCATCAGGCGGGATCGCAGTCAAGTACTAGTTTATATTAGATAAAAAAAAAAAAAACTTTCACGCGAGCATAGCCGCTGGCAGAAGCTAGTGAGTATAATGTAACAAGCTTTTAATTAAAATATTTTTTTCATAGCAAGCTTTTATAGCTCGGTATACCTATACAGGGTTATTTGTAAAACACCAATAACCTTGCAGGACTGTATTACTAACATCATAAACAACAACTTTTGTTTAATGACTTTTTACAAAACATAATTCATTTATCAAAAACAAACCTTCAAGATTTCGTTGTTCTATCTAACACATTTCAACTCTGTATTTTGCTGTGCCTACCTACGTCTGTATGACGCGACGCAAGGGCATCAAGCACCCCGCCGCCCGGTCCCCGCTCCCCTCCGCTATTGTATTATCGCTTGCTTCGCATAAATTTTGTAATATTTAGAACGTCCAATTTAAATATTTTTAATTTTGTATGAAAATCTGATGACTTAAATATGATATTTTTTTAAAGTCATAAAACAAACAGTATGTAGCCAACAGGGACCCAGCCGGGTCGAAGCCTACTGGGGTCAGGGTTATCCGAAAGGGCGCTCGAGCCCCGGTATGAAGACTTGAAGGAACGGGATGGGTTTTTTAGTCAGTAAGAGTCTGACACTATCTACCGCTCCGCCCAAGAGCGGGAGTTGTTTATGATGTAAGTAACATAATTCTGAGAGGTTGCCACTGATTTCCAAATAACCCTGTATAATTAATACTCGTCAAGACAAATCATACGAGCCCAAACTCGATGGGATTGTGTCGTTTAACTACGAATTTCCTACAGCCACTTTCTGGTTCCATCATCTGATCAGCTCAATGTCATAATAATTTTGCATTGTCATCTGATTTACACATGCATGCAAAATTTCAGCTCAATCGGTAACCGGGAAGTGGGTCAAATTTAATTTGCAAGATTTGATCACAGACAAACATCGGGACAGGTGAAACTAAATAAAAGCTTGTAATAATATAATATAAAATTCCACGACTTTCAAACAATGCTTTAATTATAGTCCCTAACTAAGTAGAGCTTGTGTTATAAGTACTATACACCCCTACTTTTTAATTAGTACACAAAAAAATGGGGCTCTATCTGTACTCGTCACTGACCATATTTTTGTAGTCAAAAGTAGAAAAAACCGAAATCCTAAAATTGACCACGAAAAGGTAAATTCATCATAGAATCAATCGAACATAACAATTGCTAGTAGAAAATACTGCGGGTAGTGATTTTCCTTAATAATTATCACTTATTCATTTATTAATCAATAGCCTGCACAATATATATGTTTACGGGAATACTTAAAATAAACTTTGCACTGTTTTAATAACAAGTACATTGCGATGGTGCAGTGCAGTTTGTGTAAGATATCGCTAGCAAGGGTGAAAGGGGATAGTATTATGAAGTGTAAGGGTGACTGTGAGGGGGTATATCACAAAAAGTGTGGCGTCAAAATCAAGGCATTTGCCGACACCGGCTTCTGTGATGAATGCCAAATCACGCAAGCAGGTCGACCTTCAATCGATGTGGATCTATCGAAAACCACCCCAGAAAAACTGTTAGCCGAAGTAAATCAAAAGCTAACAATAGTTTTCAACATGAAAAAAACATTGGAATCTATGTCTGAAGATATAAGCTTCTATGCAGAGAAGTACCAAGAATTGATTGAAGAGAAGGAAAAAACAGATAAGAAGATTAAATCGTTGGAACATAAAAACTTGCATTTAGAAACGCTTAACAAGTCCCTAGAAGAAAGAATAACGTACTTGGAGATAAATGAGAAAGAAAGAAATGTAGAACTATTTGGATTGGAGGAAAAATCCAATGAGAACCTAGATTCAACATTAAAAGTTTTAGCAGGAAAATTGGGCTTAGACGCCGGCAAGATTTATGAAATTAAAAGGGTAGGTGAAGAAAATAAGCACGGAGTTGCTCGCAATACCAGCTCCATGCGCGGCGACTCTGCTGACCACAAGAAGCATAAACCGCGGCCAGTTACTATCACGTTATCTACGCGTGCCGCCCGCGACCAGTGGTTAGCGACAAGAAAAACCCACCAACTAACCAACGATGATGTTTTTGCCAACGGAAATACACAAAGAATTTACGTAAATGAGGATCTTACAAAGCATATGCGTAATATTCTCTGGACGGCGAAAAATGAGCTAAAACCCACCTACAAATATATATGGATACAAAACGGTAGGGTGCTGCTAAGAAAAGATGATCCAAATGATTCTAAAATAAGATCTATCCGTACATTGAGTGACATAAATATGTATATGAACGAAACCACGGGCAATAAATGATGGGTCGGTGGGTATCTGTGATACAGTGTCTGTGTATGTCAGTTAAATAATTGCACCAAAATTCGATGATCACGCATTACATATTAACAACAATATCAAATATAATAAATTTGGATCTATAGATATCTGGCAAGAGGAAATATTACAATGTGGCAAAAACTTGAATATTATGCACTTAAATATAAGGTCACTTAGAAAAAATTTTGATCAATTCCAAGTTCTTATCAACAACAGCAAGGAACACTTAGACTTCATTGCACTAAGCGAAATAAACATAAAACAGCAAGAACTACCTTTATATAATATAGAAGGCTACGACACATTTATAAATACGAGGGAAAAAACAAGGGGCGGGGGTATATTGCTATATGCTAAAAATAAATTAAATTTTACGGCAAAAGTACTAAATACTAATTATTGTGAATCAATTCATGGACAGCTTTTTCAAGACGGAAGAACCACAGTGCATATTTTTGTCATATACCGGCCCCCAAAAACCAATAAACAAGGATTTGTTGAAGAAGTGCACAAGTTGTTATCTGAGATTCCAGCTAGCTGTGAATTACTACTAATCGGCGACACGAACTTGGATATTTTGTGCAAAACCCGTTCCGGCAGCGTTATCAGTAACTTCGAAAACAACATGTGTGAAGTAGGGATGGAATGCGCCTTCCGTGACGCAACACGGGAGGAGGTGTACGGCGGCACAGTGACGCGATCGTGTATTGACCATGTGTGGGTTCGAACTCGGTGCAGCGTGTCTTCGTATGTATTAAACTGTAAGATATCAGATCATTATATCATTGGAGTGTGTCTTGATAATGGTGCCATAAATACCGTAGGTAATAAACAATCTCAGCGGACAATTATAAGTGATAAAAAGATTATTGAATTATTAGAAAATGTTGCATGGACGGACCTTCTGAACTGTAAGTGCCCAATTGAATTATATAATAGTCTTTACTCAATTTTTTGTGATGTATATGAGAAGTCAAAAATACAAACAACTGTACGTAATAGTAGGAAAAGTAAGCCATGGATCACTGAGTCAATTAGAAAAATGATTTATACTAGAGATAAACTTTTTCAAAAATGGAAATCTAATCCCAATGATATGACCTTAAGATTACAATACAATAAATATAGAAATAGAACGAATAAATATATATATAAGGCCAAAAATAAGTATCGTCAGGAAGAGATAAAAAAATGTAACAAGAATATTAGACAAATTTGGGGTAAAATAAACTCATGGGTAGGGAGGGAAAAAAGTAGCTTAGATAACATTATTATGAAGCACCTAGGTAGAATGGAAAGTAAAGTTGATATATGCAATAAATTTTCGACCACCTTCACTCAAGAAATCTCAGCGATAAAACATGTTTGTCAGCGTAAGTTTCTGGATAGATCTAGTTATGTGAACAATAGCCAAATGTCAATGAGATTTCAGAAAGCTTGTCCAGAAGATGTTTATAAAATTATCAATTTGCTAAGCAGTGAAAAATCCGCAGGTGTAGATAATATAAGGGTTAAGGAAATAAAGCATCTAAAGTCTCAAATAAGTCCTGTATTGGCCTTATTTATCAATTTATGTGTAGAAAAAGGTCAATACCCGGAACTATTAAAAACTGCATTGATAAGGCCTATTTTTAAGCAAGGTGCACATACAGATTACTCGAACTATAGACCGATAGCTATACTTTCTGTTATAAATAAAATTGTGGAAAAGTTTATTGTAGGCCAAATAAGTACATTTTTGGAGAAAAATAATATTTTAGCAAATGCTCAACATGGTTTTAGACGTGGTAGGAGTACGGCTACGGCCCTGGCGCAGTTCTCTAATGATATCAATGAGTACTTAGATCAGCGGAAGCAGGTGGTGGTGGTCTACATTGATTTCAAAAAAGCATTTGAGACCCTGGAGCACCACCAGCTGCTTCAGGCTATGGAGGAGTGTGGGGTCGCGGGGCCACTTAATACCTGGCTTCATGCGTACCTCGCAGGTCGGACGCTGAGAACTGTGGTCGATGGAGTGGTCGGGGAAGCTAGACCTATCACCTGTGGTGTGCCCACCGGGTCGGTCTATGGTCCGGTCGGATTTATTATGCATGTTAACAGCATGTGCAATGTGGTGCAGAACTGTCATATATATATGTATGCAGACGATACATGTCTGGTGTACGCTGACAATGATCTAAATGTTATAGAAAACAAAATTCAAGCCGATTTCACGAATATTGTAAGGTGGGCACATGATAACGGAATACTTATTAACATAAAGAAAACCAAATGTATGCACATACGCTCACCTTATTGTAAAAATATTGGACGCTCGCCGCGCATTGTGGGACACAGCTATGAATGTCTGCATAGCGAGTGCGACAGCAGTGTCCCACGGTGTGAGTGTGCGGCTATCGAGGTGGTGGAGGATTATAAGTACTTAGGCCTAATAATAGACACCAATTTCTCGTGGAAAATGCATATTATAAAACTTTGTGATAAATTACGATCGGTTCTTGTAAAATTCCACCACCTCAGTGTGGTGCTGGACAGGGCTACTTTGTTTGTTGTATACTATGCGCTGGTGGATTCGCTGCTTTCTTATGGACTGGCATGTTATGGACGTACGTTTAAAACATACTTGGATAAAATTAAAACCTTACAAATTAGATTTATAAAAAAATTGGCAGACAATAAAACCAAACTACGATGTAAAAAAACAAACTATGAGAGATTGTTTGTTGAATGTAAAATCCTGCCGGTACATGAGAGGGTAGCGCTTTTAGTTGCATTGGATCATTACTGTCACCAAGAGTACAAAATCAGGACTGTACAATTAAGGCCTCGAAGTACAAAACAATGTAAAACGTTCGAAGTGCCCACTTGCAATAATTATTATGGACAAAGATGTGATAAAAGTTTAGTTCCTACAATATTTAACAGTCTACCTGCAGACATCGAAAATGTGTCAACTTCCAAACGGGTGTTTAAATATAAAACGACGAAATATTTCCTAAGTGTACTCAGTGAAAACATGATAGATTCCTAAAAAAAATAAATAAAAATAAAAGCAACATATTTTGTAACAAAAATTGAATTAAATTAAATTGGATTGAATTGAATTAAATTGAATTAAATTGAATTGAATTAAATTGAATTAAATTGAATTAATTTGTATGACATTGAATTAAATATAATTATATTGTATTAAATTGAATTGAATTGAATTGAATATGATATTTGTGTGTAATGACAATGTTTGCAATATAAATAATTTAATAACGCGGGAGCTACGTCTGCCAACAAACTGCTATGCAGTTTGGCAGGAGTATAATAATTGTAAAAAATGGTCTAAAATACAAATAAAGCATTTTATTATTATTATTATTATTATTATTATATTGCCATAAATTGAGTGACATTTTGGGACATAAACCAACGCTAATAACTTTGCTGTTTATGAATATTATTTATTGAGATTTTACTTCTAAAATAACAAGGGCTTTTCTAATAAGCCCTTTAATTATGTGTACTAATTAAAAAATTGTGGTGTATATTTCGTTCTACCGTGGAAACAATGTGTCTCGAGCGGTTTTTAATATTGATGATGTTTACGGACTTAAAACTGTTAATGAATGGGATGTTTATTTTTGGGGTAGTATTTAAACGAGTGACTGTAAATTAAAATTTTAAGTGACAAAAATAATTATTTTGGGTTATAGAAATAATAAGTGAGCGACTGACTGCGAGTGACGAGAAATCAATAGAACAGCGACTTAGAAACTTTAATTTGAGTTACTTAAAATACAAAATGAGAAGCTTCATAATATTTGAGCGACCTAATATTTGTTTGTGTGTCAACGAAAAAAATGGTAAAATAAAATCTGCGAGCAACTTGGTCGTAGCGTTCGCCGGCCGCTGCCGCGGCACCGCTCGCTTCGCTCACTCGGCTCACGCGCGGTAGGTCACAGTTCTAACTTAACCTAACCTATTTCACCCAGTTCAAATGATGAATCTACCTGCGACTAGATAATTCTAGTCGCTCACTTATTATTTTAGTCGCTCACATACTAATTTAATCGTTTAACTAGGATTTCAATAACCCACTTTTAGTAAGCTCGTTCTGGATTTTATTGTTAATCAATATTTGTTGTTAGTTTAGTTAATGTATCGCTTACTCAAATTCATGCCGCTCAAGTTATTAAAACAGTATCTCATCATCAGTCGCTAAGTTTTTTTTTAGTCGCTCGTTTTATAATTCCCCTTATTTTAAAAGTATACAAAAACCTGGTCCTGGTCCAGTATACATATCATCTCCTGCTCCGCCCAAGAGCGGGGGTTGTCATTGGATGGTTTTCCCCACCATAACAAAAAAAGTAACGTTGAGAAATGTTTGGATTTTCTGCTTTTGAAGACTGGCAAAGGCCTGACCATGACGTGTTAAAATATCGTGACGACATGACGTGTGAAAAAGAGGGGTGGGAGTACACATAGCATAGCATAGTCGGCCTTATAATGTTCCCACTGCTGGGACTCAGGCCTCCTCTCTAGGAGAGGGAATGGGCCGTAATCCACCACACGGGCCCAGTGCGAGTTGGTGGATGTCACATGTCTTCGAATTTTAGGTTCTAGGACATGCCGGTTTCCTCACGATGTTTTCCTTCAAAAGTAGAGAAAGTATAAATTTACATAATTATACTGTCATAATATAATTGTATTGTTACGATCTCGTTAGAGTGGAAAGCAGGCCTTTCTGTTTTTGCGTCGGCTTCAATGTGGTTAATATACAATGTAGAATATATAGCCGGTTTTTGATATTCAGCCTAGCGATGGTAAATAGAATTAAATATAAATAGAATAAATTTTATTGTACATGAACATTGTAACCTTTCTCTTTTGTAATACTATTAATAGGCTTGTTGTCAAATATTACGTATTTTTTTAGGTTTTCGTACCCATAGAGATGAGAGCAGTGGTGGCCGAGTGGTAATAGTCCCTACTTACGAGTTGAAGGTCGCGGGTTCAAACCCAGCTAGGTGCATTACTTTGTGTAATTTATTCCATCACCACTGCTCTCAAAACGGTGAAGGAAAACATCGTGAGGAAACCGGCATGTCCTAGAATAAAAAAATCGAAGACATGTGACATTCACCAAAACGCACTGGGCCCGCGTGGTGTTTTTTTGGCCCATTAGCCCCTCCTCTCTAGGAGGCCTGAGTCCTAGCAGTGAGAACATTAAAAAGGCTGATGATGATGATTCGTACCCAAAGAATAAAATGGGGACCTATTCCTAAGACTCCGCTGTCCGTCTGTCTGTCCGTCTGTCACCAGGCTGTATCTCATAAACCGAGATAGACGGTTGAAATTTTCACAGATGATAAGATAAGATAAGATAAGATAAGGCATTTTTTTTGTAGAAACATGAGTATACATATAAGGCATGCAGGTTGTTCATAAACAAAAAAGATCCGTCATGTTCGGCCTTTGTGGCATACAAATATATAGGTAAGAAAAGTCATTCATAGGTATTTAAACAAGGCTAAAAACATTATTAAATTTTTACACAAACTAAAAATGACGAATGATGATGGTATGATGTATTCCTGTTGCCGTTATAACAAAAAATACTAAAAAACAGAATAAAATAAATATTTAAATGGGGCTCCCATACAACAAGCGTGATTTTTTGCCGTTTTTATAGATAATGTATGAAACCCTTCGTGCGCGAATCCGACTCGCACTTGTCCAGTTTTTTTTTTAAATATTACTTTTCTAAACGAATTTAAAGATATCTATTTCAGTTAATTAAAGTAAAAGATGACTTACAAAATTAAACATAATCAGCCTTTTTAATGTTCCCACTGCTGGGACTCAGACCTCCTCTCTAGGGGAGGGAATGGGCCGTAATTCAGTACGCGGGCTCAGTGCGGGAGCCGGAGATATCAATGTTGACTGGAGGTAACAAGAATCATGAGGCATAAACCAATACCATATAGCGTGACTGGTAATTAGTGACCGATAATTATACACATGATTGTATTCATGATAACAGACAACTTTCCCAAAGAATTTTTTTTTAATACTAATTAGTTTTTTCACAATAACAATAAACAGCTGTTCGCGCTAATTTGCGCGCGCGCGCTTGTGACTTTTCAGCTGTTAGCTGCGTAGCGCCGTTGTCTCATGTACCTTACCTACAATAGTGATAGTGCACCCGCGCCGCTTGCAAACCCATCAGTGTATGTAATCAGTGTAGGTACCTACATGTTCCGGTTAAATAATGAGTTAAAAAAAAAGTTTCTTTGGGAAAGTTGTCTATAATCATGAGTACAATAACGTGTATAAGTATCGGTCACTGATTACCAGTCACCCTATATAGGACGAGTAAAGGAAAAATCCGAATACCTACATCACAAAATACTACGGCAAATGGCAGACATTTTTCAATAATACGAGTAGCCATCTACTCTCTAACTAATTAATTGACTTGTACGTACTTTCTTTAATATATTTTTTTTTTATGTGTGGAGGCTTGTAATTAGCGATTTGGTAATATTACGCTCTATATACAACCTTAGATTTAGTATATATGTGAAACCCGAAACACGTGTATAATATTTTATGTAAAGTATCTATGTACAAAATTTCATAACTGTATCATGAATAATCACAAAGTTATAAGCTTGTTATGTCAGCAAAAATACATAGTCACCGGTCATCCAGCCGACTGAGAGGTTGTTTTGCACTTGCACCATGCTGTTTGCTGGAGCCTAATGCCCACTATGGCCTGTCGTGACCTGTGTTGTACTTAGTGTCGATGGTGTCCAACTTGTGATCTTTTTAAATATTTTTGGGAAAAAATCAGATAGGCATGCGTTCTTAGTACATACTAACAGTACTCAGTCGTCTATATTTCCTTCGTCAGAAAATACTTGACGTCTGGTGGCCCTGGGATCTTACTCTATAATACTCAAAGTCAAAGTCAAAGTCAAAATCATTCATTTCAAATAGACCATTTGCAGGCACTTTTGAATAGTCAAATGTCGGTCAGTCCAAGAAAAGTGAAGCTAAATTGCACGTTCCAAAGCGTAGGTCTCTATGGAGAAGAACGTGCAAGAAACTCCATGGACACTCTTTTTAAAACATATTATGAGTTACATAGATCTTGGTTACATATTTCTTGTCGCTTCTAATATGTGAGCACAATGTAGATACGTAATATTTTTTTTTTTTTTAAAGTTAATTAAAAATAGAAACCGAATTAAGCCACTGGCACCCAAGAGATGACCAGTCTTAACCGATGGCATCCGTTCACGGGCATGACACGTGCATCAGCCCCACTCAGCTCAACCATTTTAAAGGGAACCGAATGACCCAATAACACGTGCCACCATCAGCAAGACATTTGGGTGAGCATGACAAACTCAACTGCCATGGTCATGATGTCAAACAAGTTGTAACCTAATAAAGATGCTCCATGGTGCCTCACATTCATAAAACTTGGAAAAAAAAGTGCTTCTACATTATACAATGCTATTTAGTTTCCAATTAAAAAAGTAATAAATAATCATAAGCTCCATTTAAATAAATAAATAAATTAAAAAAAATAGAAATCGAATTAAGCCACTGGCAGCCAAGAGATGACCAGTCTTAACCGATGGCACCCGTTCACGGGCATGACACGTGCATCAGCCCCACTCAGCTTAACCATTTTAAAGGGAACCGAATGACCCAATAAGACGTGCCACCATCAGCAAGACATTTGGGTGAGCATGACAAACTCTCAACTGCCATGCTAGTGATGTCAAACAAGTTGTAACCTAATAAAGATGCTCCGTGGTGCCTCACATTCACAAAACTTGAAAAAAGAAGTGCTTCTACATTATACAATGCTATTTAGTTTCCAATTAAAAAAGTAATAAGTTATCATAAGCTCTATTGAAATAAACAAATAAATTAAAAAAAAAAATATATTTCGAAAGCATAAGATGCGATAAACTGAGATAAGTTGTAGACACATCAAAGTTAGATCAGAAAACATAAATTTTCTGCTAGTCAACCAGATTTGTGGTGAGTCCGCTAAAGCTCAAACAAGCCTATGAGAAAATGGAAATGTACATTGGTAAGGAAATCACTGTTGCCAATATACTTGACAGACCTCAATATCTTCGCCGGAGACGCGTCGGGAGTTAGGAGTAACAAGACGATTTCAGGCCACCGTAGCCGCGGGCTTACGAACGGTGGGCAAAGGGTAGCTTGCCGTCCGTCTGGCCGACAAGGAATACGGGTGTGTTATAATCACTAAAAGTTTGACACCCTCTTTCTGTCTACTTTGAGCGGGAGAAGTCAGTTAATAAATTTCAAAAAAAAACTTTTTATAATATTATTTTAATAGTCAGATGAAAAATGAACAAGATTGACAAATACATGACTTAATTTTTTTTACCATAACTTCATGGCTACGTCATTACAACCACTATTTATTTTTTATTTTTGTTAGGCTCGCGTTTGACCATTATCTCACTTGATGGTAAGCGATGAAGTGGTAGACGATGGAGCACGCTTACCTAGAAGTAACTTATTCACTCTTGACTTTAAAGAATCTTAGCTTACATCATATCAGGTCTGGTAAGCAAATCGTTTCGCCTCGTCGTTTATACCGGGTACATCGAAGGACCGGAACAATTTGCCTGCTGCGGTCTTCCCATCCGATTATAATTTGGGTGTCTTCAAGGCTAGAGTAAATAGTGAGAGAGAGAACGCCGGCGCTGTCATTGTCTTTCTGTTGTGCCTCTAATTACGGGTTTCGAAAGGTTAATAAACTAGTGCGCCTCACCATCAACGATTGCATCACTACTTACCATCAGGTGGGATCGCAGTCAAGCACTACTTTATATCAAATAAAAAAAGATAACGTTTTCAGTTCTAAATTATACAATTTTTAGGGTTCCGTAACTTAAAAGGAAAAAACAGAACCCTAAGGGCTATATTTCACCGGGACACCATGGTGGCGCGACCAGTTCCATAGTGTCTCGGTGAAATATAGCCTTAAGCTACCAAACTAGACACCATACAGGCACCAGAGTCGCCACACGTCCGAGTTGGTCGCGCCACCACATTGTTTGCGCAACCGAACGGAGGTGAGTAACTTTATATAGAGCTATATAGGGTGACTGGTAATTAGTGTACGATACTTAAACACGTGATTGTGCTCATGATAACCAACAACTTTTACTATGTGAACAAACATGAAATCGCGAAAAAAAATCAGCTGTTCAGTAGGTACATTTATGTTTGCCTAATGTACTGAACAGCTGATATTTTTTTCGCGATTTCGGCTTTGCTCCCATAATAAAAATTGTTTGTTATCATGAGCACAATCACGTGTTTAAGTATCGTACACTAATTGCCAGTCACCCTATATATTTTGTTGGTAGAAGCGACTGGTCGCGCCGCCATGGTATCACTTTGTTGTCCTTCAGTCTGTCAAGACCCTTTATCTCCATAGGAAACGGCCAAATAGAACCGTGCAATAGTTTCTGACGATGTATAAGGTGTGCCTGAGAAACAAAATATTTAAGTTCGAAAAAAAAAAGTTTTTTCTTTAACTAACAATACGTTTTATTTTTTCTGTGTCAAACCATGGTTTTCATTACCCATTGAACTCTGGCCTGTTACTTTAACGCGCCTATTACACAATTTGGAGCTGAAACCTTACAACAACCTGTATAGTATTACATTAGGTACATTTATTTTATACTTTAACGAATACCCGTTGTTTCAGTTGTAATTAATTTTGACGAGAGTCCTTTTTTAACCGAATTTAAAAAGGAGATGGTATAATACTTTATAAAAGAAATACATAAAATAAAATATAAAATACAATACAACCCGTGCACATTAACATGGCTCCTTTTTTTATGGTGGGAAAACATCATCCAATGACAACCCCCGCTCTTGGGTGGAGCGGGAGATAGTGTCAGACTCTTACTGACTAAAAGACCCACCCCATTCCTTCTAGCCTTCATACCGGGGCTCGAGCGCCCTTTCGGATAACCCTGGCCCCAGTAGGCTTCGACCCGACTGGGTCCCTGCTGTTGCTGACAAATCCTTGAGGCGCGCGGGAACAGTGCGCGCCGTCGACAACTTGGGCTTGGTCCGGACAGTTACCGGACGGCCGGACAGTGAGCTACCCATTGCTCACTGTCCGCAAGCCCGCGTCTACGTTGGCCGAAAATCGGGATCAGAATCCCGGCGACGGCGGCGGCGATAACGCCGTTGCCTGATGCGTTCGGCCTCCTCCTTTATTAACATGGCACCTGATGAATGACGTTTGAAATATTGAGTGCATTACATTTTATTTTAGTTTTTTGAATATCAACATTATTTTGAAGAAGAAGAAGTTTTTCATTTTCATATTTGTATATATTTGTCTTAGACCAAGATAGCGGCTAGTCGCCGAGCCGGTGCAGCGATGTGTGTCTCGATTTATGCGTCATCAAGTCAACCGTCGCATCGCGCGATGCAATATGTTTCCCGCGATATATTTTTGTTGAAATATTGTGGGTACCTATAGTGAGAAAATTGGTTTTGTAACTACCATGGCACATTTTATAAAATATTTAATTACGTACCTATATAACAATATTATCACACAAATACACTAGTATCAATATTTATTTTAATTATGGGTTATATTTATATAGATTATATTTATTTGGTATACTTTATTTACCATCATCCGTGCGTCACTGCGGGGTGCCAGCTGAAAATCAGCGCTGGGTGTTTGACGCCCAGCAATTGCTGAGTTGGTGACCCTTTCGGTTCAGGCACAGTTACTGCAACTGTATTGTATGTCTGTACTCTTTTTTTATTATTTTTTATGTTGTTGTATATTGTGTTGCTTGCGCCGAATAAATGCTATTCTATTCTATTCTATTCATATGACAAACTACTTACTTTACGAATTTGCGAAGCTTTAAACGTGATAATACAAACTATTTTCGAGTATTCAATGTTCAGCGAGTATCCACCCTTACGTTGCTGAAACCTCTACGGTCCGGACTAAGCGTTTCGACTCGTCATTTATACCGCGTACATCGAAAGACTGGAACAATTTGCCTGCTGCGGTCTTCCCGTCCGATTATAATTTAGGTTCCTTTAAGGCTAGAGTGAATAGGCTCTTAATAAAATAGTGCGTCTCACCATCAACGATTGCATCACTGCTTACCATCAGGTGGGATTTCAAGTACTAGTTTATAACTGAAAAAAAAAAGCTCTAGTGCTCTTCACTTATAGATAAGATACACTATTCGCAAGTTATTTCGAACGCAGGTATGTATCTCGACCTCATTTCGAGGAATCAAAGATTACAACCAACCGGGCCCCATTTGCAAGACAAAGACAAGCTTTGAAAAGCAGTCATAGGGAAAACTGAATATTCGCACCTTTACCAATCTCATTTTGCTGAGCACTTGTGGTGTCTATTTGTAAATACGTAGATAGCTGTTGTATTTATGTGCCTTTGTATTTGCGCCAATTTTTTTTTCTTTCTTTTCTTTCTTTTAATTCTTTTCTTTCTTTTCTTTCTTTTCTTTCTTTTCTTTCTTTTCTTTCTTTTCTTTCTTTTCTTTCTTTTCTTTCTTTTCTTTCTTTTCTTTCTTTTCTTTCTTTTCTTTCTTTTCTTTCTTTTCTTTCTTTTCTTTCTTTTCTTTCTTTTCTTTCTTTTCTTTCTTTTATTTTTTTCTTTCTTTTCATTCTTTTCTTTCATGTCAATGTCAGATTTTTACTGACTAAAACCCACAGTGTTCCTTCAGGCATCCTGCGTGCCTCAAGGAGCTGTCAGCAACAGTAAGGGTCTAGCAGGGTCGAAGCCTACTGGGGCCAGGGTCTGGTTCCTAAGGGGAGGCACGGCCCCATTATGAGGGGCTGGAGGGAAGGGGGTGGGTTTTTTAGTCAGTAAGAGTCTTACACTGTTTCCCGCTCCGCCCGGGGGCGGGGGATATCATTAGGATGATTTTTACCCACCAAAAAAAAAAAAACAATAAAAAGTAAAAAACTAAAACTGAACTACGACAAAAAAACACATTGAAAAAGTATGAAACAAGTTTTTGAAAGCTAAGCATGCTGAAAAAAACAAGGTAACTGGAAAAACAAGAACAGAACAACGTTATTAAAGTGTTTCGGTTGGTGCCTGTAACGTGTGACTACGGATTTTCTTTATGTTCTGTTCTTGTTTTTCCAGTTACCTTGTTTTTTTCAGCTTGCTTGTTTTTTTCAGCTTTTCCAATGTCGTTTTTTTTTGTCGTAGTGGGGTTTTAGTTTTTTTACTTTCTTTTAATTTAAACAAGTTTGGTGTTAAATCACTGTGCTTCTACACTATTTACGTGTAGACCTTTCAAATGATACCAAAACGACGTATTTATCTTTTTTTTTTAACACAAAACTATTTGTCGACTAGAGGGCGCCACATTGAATTTTAATTATATTTTTTATAAGTACTTGTATGTACCAATGAAGCCCTTTCAAATGATATAAAACATAGTGTTTTAATCTTAACATTTTTTTGACACATTTCTTTTTGTTCGCTAGAGGGCGCCTTATCGAGTTTTGTGACACGTCGCGTAGCCTATGTTAAGCGGATGATTAAGACGGTTCTAAAGATACCTCATATGTCGATTTCCGATAAGTAGATTAGGAGCTATATGGGAACAGATGAACATACTCACATACATACATACATAGCCTGTCAAAATCATAACCCTCCTTTGGCTTTGTACGGCAAAGCCAAAGGAGGCTTAAGGTCGGGTAACTAGGCAGGCGTCGGCCCTAACTAGCATCATCAATTTAGTTGATATCTTTTTGAGTAGCGCGTGGAACACAACGAGCAGTCAAACCGGGTTTGGTCTTTACCAAACGGTTGGACGGCGAGCTACCCATGGCTCACCGTCTACAAACCCGCCTACGGTAGCTGGTAGTCATCCTGGGACTCCTAACCCGACAACCTGGGTTTGATCCTTACCGGACTGCCGGACAGCGAGCTACCTATGGCTCACCATCTACAAACCCACCTACGGTGGCTGATAATCATTCTGAGCCTCCTAACATCGCCATACTGAGATAACAGCATGATCGAAGGGAATGAATCTTGCTAAGCTCGGTTTAAATTTACCCAGATTTTGACACTTGTAAGATAGATCTTAACTTGTTTAAGATAAGTCGAGTTTAATGGGTAATGCGACTTTAATGGGGACTGGCTTGTTGGTCTTGTGGTTAGTGGCCCTGACTGCTATGCCGGAGGTCGTGGGTTCGATTCCCACCCAGGACAAATGTTTGTGTGATGAGCATGATCATTTGTTCTGTGTCTGGGTGTAATTTATTTATAATATCTTATATATAAAATTCTCGTGTCACAATGTTCGTTCCCGTACTCCTCCGAAACGGCTTGACCGATTCTCATGAAATTTTATGAGCATATTGAGTAGGTCTGAGAATCAGCCAACAACTATTTTTCATACCCCTTAGTGATAAGGGTTGTCCACCCTTAACATTTTTCTTTAATGGCAAAACAACGTTTGCCGGGTCAGCTAGTGTATGTATATATTTAGAAATATATAAGTATGTTTATCAGTTGTCTAGTACTCATAACACAAGCTCTGCTTAGCTTGAGACTAGACGGCGTTGTGTGATAGGTGTGGAATATTATATATTATAAATAATAAATATATTATTTATTAAAATCAAGTTTTAAGAGCACATAATAGTTGTACGCAGAACAGATGGTCGATGGGGACGAAAGGTTCTGGAGTGGCGGCCGCGAGTGGGGGAGGCCTATGTCCAACAGTGGACGGCTGAAATGAGGATGATTATTATCAATATGAAAAAAAAAATTACATTCAGCCGAACATAGAACCTCCTCCTTTTCGAAGTCGGTTAAAAATTATGATTTTTTCGTATGACTAATAATTTCGGGTCGGTACCGATCGGTGCAGGTATATTTCTCCCGTGTGATCTTATGTTTTTCCTCTCCTAGAGAGGAGGCTTGAGTCCCAACAGTGGGAACTAGGGAATGCAAACCGGTTAACCCGAAAACCGAAAAACCGGTTTTTCGGCATATTTTTAATGATTAAAATAACCGGTTTTTTTTTCAAGTAACCGGTTTTTTCGAGTTTTTTTTTATTACTTTCAAATGACACTATCTTTAAGCAAACTTAGTTTTAAAACGCTGTTGAGGCTTGATATCAGTCGTAGGTTTGTATATAAATATTTATGTAAGTACCATAGTGATAGCTATACCAATTGTACAGTTCTTCTGTTTACGATCATTAAAAAATCCAGGCCGGCCGCGTGTTGTGAGAACAGGCAGTGAATGCTGTCAGGGCCAGAATTAAAATCTCGTAAGGACACCAAAATGATTATTCGCAGATGGAATACCCACCGTTGTTACTCATCATAACATCATCATCACCAAGGTTCATTTTCGTGAAAATGGGCTACTCAAATTCCAGCTAAAGAGTATGAAGATATAGTATCTTAACGTATCGTAACTTATAGTATCGTAACCTAAACGCCATAACAAAGCCTCTTAAAGCCTCTCTCTTTTTGATAAAATACTAGAGGTTTTTCAGCAAGACTTAGCTTCCGGTCACAAGGCACGCACTACCCAGGCTTAATGCAGGCTGATGATTGACCTTTGGCTAGCCCAAACCTCAACCCGTGAGAGTCGTACCGGGCGGCGGTCGCTCTAGCGACACGCGGGGTTGCAATAGTCGTTGGTAGGATCCAGGAGTTGGGACTCGAGGTGGCGCTATACAAATCCGAGGCTAGGTGCTTTCACGACCCTCAGAACGCGCCACCATCAGGTTCCCAACTAACGGTAGGAGGAGTTCACATCGGCGTCGGGTCGACGATGAAGTACCTGGGATTCGTCCTCGACAGCCGGTGGAATTTCAGGGAGCATTTCCGACGTCTGGCTCCCAAACTCAACCGGACGGGGGCTGCACTCAAGCGGCTCCTGCCCAACTTTAAGGGTCCAGATGCCTCCTGCCGGAGGCTCTACGCGGGGATCGTTCGGTCCATGGCCCTCTACGGGGCGCCGGTGTGGGCGCCGTCGCTGCAAACGCGACCGGCGGCCATGCTGAACACCTGTCAGAGGGTTATGGCAATACGGATGGTGCGGGGATATCGCACGACTCGCTATCCGGCTGTCCGGACTAAGCCTAAGTCGTCAACGGCGCGCACTGTTCCCGCGCGCCTCAAGGAGTTGTCAGCAACAGCAGGGGCCCAGCCGGGTCGAAGCCTACTGGGGCCAGGGTTATCCGAAAGGGAACTCGAGCCCCGGTATGAAGGCTAGAAGGAACAGGGTGGGTCTTTTAGTCAGTAAGAGTCTGACACTATCTCCCGCTCCGCCCAAGAGCGGGGGTTGTTATTGGATGATTTTTTTCCACCATAAAAAAAAAGACCTCAACCCGTGAACTACAAATTGAGATCTATATTAGAGAGCATGGGCTGCATGTAAGAATAATTCAAAATCCTTAAAAATTCTTTACGATCAGTAGTGGACAACTTCCCAATGATCACCATGCGTAAACAGATGACGCGTGGCCTAAACGCTTAAAAGCCTGTGTTAAGGTTAATCTACACTAATACTAATACTCGTATAATAAGGAGGTAAAGTGTTTTTTTTTTGTTTTTATGTTTTTTTGTTTGTACTCGTAGCAGGTAACCTCTGGAAGTACTGGTCCGATTGTTAAAATTTTTTCACCGTTAGAAACCTGCTTTATTCCTGAGTGACATAGGCTATATTTTATGTACACGGGCGAAGCCGCGGGCAAAAGCTAGTGGGGGATATTTTGAGTAGAAGTATATATTAACTTCTAGCTTAGATTCTCTATGTATGACATCATTCTGAGACATTCGTTTTTATGAAGTTGTGATTGTTTTTATTTTTAAAAGGATTCATATTAGGTATACAATATATTTTTTAATAGATAAGTTCCAAGATAAGTTTAAAAATATTTATTTAGAATTTCACAAGCAAAAAAAAAATTAAAATTTTCACTTAAAAATAAACTTCAAAAAAACTAATTTTAAAACCGGTTACCCGGTTAACCGGTTTTTTTTTTAGAAAATCCGAAAAAAAAACCGGTTTGTAATTTTGGCGGTTTTTGCATTCCCTAGTGGGAACATAAAGAAACAGGTTTATACTTGTCGGTACTGACTGCCTGGACCGAATCATACGGGCTTAGCATTGGCCAGTGCAGTATTTTACACATACAGATGTAGCTGTTTCTATATGTTTGATCGGTACCGATCTGTACCGACCCGTACCAACATATTGGAACCGAAAAACCTGTATCCTTTATGTTTGCACCCTAAGTGAGGATACTAGCCGCACGTCGCGTCGGTTTGTCCGATGGTAGAAATGAGATGGCGGAATCAAGTCATGTACAGTTGCCATCACGGATCTTGCACACTTGCGCAGAAGTCAAATATTCGGTGTCTTTAGTGGTGCGAATGCGACTCGTGGGCGGGGAGTGTCAGTGATTGGCTGGCCGCGCCATCGCGTCATAGACGTCACTCCTCATTCGTTCACTGCGTTGCTGCATGTATCTAACAAAGACGACGATTGGCTCGCCAATGTATAGAATGCGCAAAGCGATCCCCACTCTGACGCCGAGCGTTCAATATCCGTGATGGCAACTGTAATTACCGCGCACACTCTCCAAAATGCAACCTGTAAAACACCTTAAATACTTGATAATAAAAGTCTAATTTGTTTTTTCTGCTTCTGGAAAGTTACGTATTTCGCAGAAGAGAGATATTCTCTGTAGGTAAGCTATCGATATCAAAAATGGTACTTCACCAAAAAGTAACCAACAGAATGAAGAGAAAGAACAACGGCGTGGAAATTGTTGATGAAATTATAAAGTGTCTGCTTTTATAAGTACTTCCTTGTAGAAGTTACCATGATATATACCAACGAAATAATTGACTTTGTTTTATCTAATCAAAATGATGGCTGATTAAGGACTGCAGAAAAAGTCGTTATAGTTGGAAACTGAATTGGCTTAGTATTTTTTTATTCTCATGGGTTTCATGCCTTTTTGTAAATTTAACGTTTAATAACATTAAGTAGCACTACTAATATAAATCTTGGTCCATAATATGCAATGCTTTATGTATTGATATTAAATACTTAGGAAATACATTTCCGCATTAAATAATTAACATAAAAATAACTGTTTGTGCTTAGAATAAAACTTGTCTAAAATTACACAATTATGTTGTCAAAACAATAAATACAATATCGAGAGTCACATCACCAGAAAAAGCATGGCATTAGACATTTCTACAGCCATCCAGTCTAAAAACATAGAGAAAAAGAAAAAATAACATTTGACATGACATCTTGTCGTTCGTTCAAAAATGCATTTTTGAAATTCATGAGGAGGTATAGTCTGTCTAATAAGTCAACCGACTTGGGAATTTTGTATAATATTTAATCATTTAAAAAATACTTATATTCGATATTTTTCATAAGGTTCTTCTGTTAGTAAACAATGATCTCTATCTCTTAATCAACCTTGATTATTGAACCCGTGTTGACTACATCAGATTTCATTAAATCCTAATAATTACCCAAGTCGTTTAACTTATTAGACAGACTCTACGTAGGTATTATTGACATAATATACGTAATCTAACCAACCTTAAACTGGAATATCTTTATTACTTGGTATCTAATAATAGTAATGTCTAAAACAAAATTGTGTAGAAATTTATTCTGTATATTGTTCGGGACTTCGCCATGATCCTTTTAAGGTTCAATGTTACAACAAAATCCTCTAAAATAGCATCCAATCTAGAAGTATTCCAATCGAAAACTTATAAAACTTTGTTTATTTAAATCGTGGCAGAATTTCCATTCAATATTGTAGCAAGAAAGTTTGAATTATAATTCAACAAAAGCAATTTTGAAAGACTTCCTGCTCGCGACGCGGTCAATTTAAAGTGTTTGGTTATCAAGATTGTTATAATAATATTCATGAATGGGGGAGCTTTAGGACTGGTAAATAATAACTGCAAGATTAAAGATTAGGATAATTAGATGATTAAATAATTAATCATACATAAATATTTAACATAATAGCTAAATAAAAAACAAAACAAAAAAAGAAAGACGACACAAATTATAAAAAAAAATAGTCAGAATTTTTTTTTCCTTTATTTTTAGTTTTTAATCTTAGTTTAACACACACAACCGACAACAGATGGCCGTTGGGGCCGAAAGATTCTGGAGTGGAGACCGCATACCGGAAGACGCAGCGTTGGAAGGCCTCCAACAAGGTAGACCGATGACCTGGTGAAGGTTGCGGGAAACCGATGGATGCGAGACGCACAGGAACGTTCGTTGTGGCGACGCTTGGGGGAGGCCTATGTCCATCAGTGGACGTATATCGGCTGATGATGATGAAGCTTAGTTTTAAAGTAAATATTTATCAAGATGAGGGCACGACAGAATACCAATGTAAAAAAATATAAATAAATAACAACGTAAGAAAATGGCGCAGACCAACCTGCGGTAGAATCGATACGAATAAAATAAAAATAACTGCAAGGTTAAGCTAAAGACTTGGATGGATGACCGTCAGCATGTTAAGCAGTGTTTGCATTGTGTAGGTCTTTGAAAGTGATGTGTAAGTCAGAAGCTTTTTTGAGGTAGAAAGTCATCAAATTACTCCTCTTGCTATGGGATTTAGAGGGAATGTCAGACTTTTGACCCTCTTTGAGGAGTAGCTGACGGGAACTCACGGCGTTCTCACCTTCCGCATAACGCAGGTCCTCACCGTGAACATGGTAAGTTCGGGAGGTTCCTGCATCTGATTCAGGCAGAAGAGACGTTTGAGTCTCACCATTGTACGTACCACCAGGAGGATAAGGTGGAGGCATTGATATATACCAAAAACCATTGTGAGTTTTTTGCAAATCAATGGGTGGAGGTGTGCCCCGCTTTGCCAGAGCACCCGCTGTGTCCTCTGAGGCGACCTCTCGCGCGGTACCTTGTACCCCTAGCCAAGTTGGTAATCAGCAATCTTTAACGCTACTAGAAAACTTAAAATGTACGGGATTGACGTCATCAACGCTCAGTCACGTGGTCAGAACAAAAGATTCGGAGGCGTGACCAACTCGAGGCGTTCGACGCAAGCGAAACGGTTGTAACTTGGCTAGGGGGGCTGGTTAAGGTGAAGGCGAAGAAGGTGTCCATCACCCATTCCTTCCGAGGGGCAGGCGCCAGACGTCGCCGCCGCAGATCACCCCAACGAGGACATGACGGTGCTCCGCCCTAGCGAGGCACGCTACTATCGTGTGCTCCACCGTGTCTTCAGGGATGCAGATTAGGACACTTTGAGAGACACAGGTTGAGATTTGACACACAATTAGGGCCCGATCTAAGGACGGGCGAGCCGGGTATTTGCCCAGAGCGGCAAAAATTGAGGGGCGGCAAAATTGACTTATTCCTATCTTCCAACCTAGCTATTATCCATCCACACCCAAGTTGGCAGGTTGAGAATTTTATGTACCACCTTCCAACCTACTTCAGGTTAGGAAGTGGAAATATTTAAGACTTAAGACTCATCATGACTTATATGATTTTGTGTATGTAAAGGACGGTGAAAATTATCTTTGCCTGGAGCGGCTGAATAGCTAGATTGGGCGGCATACAATGTTAGGTACTCCTATGTCCAGGAGTTTTTTTTTTAATTGAAATAAACTAGTGCTTGACTGCGATCCCACCTTTTTTTTTTATGGTGGGAAAAAATCATGCATTGACATCCCCTGCTCTTGGGCGGAGCGGGAGATAGTGTCAGACTCTTACTGACTAAAAGACCCACCCCGTTCCTTCTAGCCTTCATACCGGGGCTCGAGCGCCCTTTCGGATAACCCTGGCCCCAGTAGGCTTTGACCCGGCTGGGTCCCTGCTGTTGCTGACAACTCCTTGAGGCGCGCGGGAACAGTGCGCGCCGTCGACGACTTGGGCTTGGTCCGGACAGTTACCGGACGGCCAGACAGCGAGCTACCCATTGCTCACCGTCCGCAAGCCCGCGCCTACGGTGGCCGGAAATCAGGATCAGAATCCCGGCGGCGGCGGCGGCGGCGATGATGACGCCGTTGACTGATGCGTTCGGCCTCCTCCTTTGCGAGCATTACTGCTTCGCAGAAGTCGGCGACCGCCTGCCACTTTTCCTCGCTCCGGACCATGGCCTCAACCAAGGCCCGGCGCGAGAGGTCTCCGCCGCCGATCGCCCCCACGAGGGACTGCGATCCCACCAGGGCCCCAAGTCTGCTATTTTTATAAATTCGTCATTCCAACACGGTCCCATTGTAATTTTGCTAAAAAATTGTACCTAATCTGCTAATTCATAATGGTCGATCATTGATCGGTCAATGGTCTTGTAATAGAATTGTGGTAGAATGATAATTTCGAGCATATTAAAACCAATAACTGCACAACAACGTTCTAATGGTCGAACATTGATCAAATAAACTGTCAAAGTTTTAGCAGATTACAGCAAACGTCAAATATTTATTTGTCAATATGTACGAGATTACCATTTTAAGCCACTTCTTTCAATGGAGTGTCAGTGGTTGACCATTGCAAAGTCATAATGACGCCATTATATTAGTAGATTACCAAACTTGTCAAAATCGATAATTATGACATCAATGATAGACCATTCTAATACTATTGTAATAGCAGACTTGAGGCCCTGATGGTAAGCAGTGATACAATCTCTGATGGTGAGGCGCACTAGTTTATTAATTAGTTCAGATTCTTCTGAGGTTCCCGGCAGTTTTCTCTCGCATCTATCTTTAATTCATTAAACCCCAAGCGAACGCCGGCGTTCGCGCACCTATTGTCTTTCTATTGTGTCTGTAAATTCCACGAAGGATGTCAAAGAAAACCTATGTTATTATTCCCCAAAATAAATAAGTTCCAGACTATTTTCGCTTTATAAATATCAAAAGCTTCTAGTATCTATTTACTTGTCGAAATATTTAATTAGATTTCTACCGAAATATTCCACGAATATCATTATGGTAGCCACTTTTTATTTTCGTAGTTTCAGAGGCGTAGCGTGGACTAATTAGGACGTGGGTGAAGGCACAACAGCGAGGCCTATTTCTTTCATAAATTCTAAAACGAGACAGTGACGGTCGCAACCCAGTTTTCGATCACATTGTCCCTTATCGCGAGCCCATCAATTTAAAAAATACTCTCGTTCTTAAAGAACCCTCGCTTTTTTTTTGGTGGGTAAAAATCATCCAATGACATCCCCCGCCCTTAGGCGGATCGGGAGATAGTGTCAGACTCTTACTGACTAAATAACCCACCCCGTTCTTTCTTGCCTTTCGTACTAGGCCCGAGCTTCCCTGTCGGATAATCTTGGCCCCAGTAGGCTTCGACTCGGCTAGGCCCCTGCTGCTGCTGACAGTTCCTTGAGGCGCGCGGGAACAGCGCGCGCCGTCCGCAAAAGAGCCCTCGCTTGTGCAAGGCCCCATTGGGTGCAAGGCCGTGGCTAAGGGCCCACTACGCCGATGCCTAGCCACGCTTTTGCATAGTTGTCTATTTAACATATTTCTAAGTATCACATTTCTAAGTACTAAACCGCGATTCATCAAAAAATATATTCGTATTTGATCCGGTTCTTAGAACAACAGATTCAAACTAAATAAAAAAGAAATGGGGAAAAGCGATGTCGGACTCGCATACTGAGGGTTCCGTACAAACATATCTATGAAAATAGATCGATTTCCGAATTGAGTTACGAAGATTTTTTCGAATCACAAAATTTATTTTTGTGACGTAACCAAAAACTTACAGTTTTCAGATTTATTTATATACTTGTGCTATCAGACCTTGCTTTATGACTGGCATGTTGGTCTAGTGGTAAGTGGCCCTGACTGCTATAAATTAAAATTCATTTATTTCGGAAACCAAGTCCATATAGGTACATAGAATATAAAATTAAAATTAAAATCACATTAAAATATTAAATTAAAAATAAACACATTACAAAACACAAAATTAAATACAAAATTACACCAATGTCATAAAATAAATACATAATAAATTAAAGTCATTAATACATAAAATAAAATAAACTATACACCCATTTTATCTTAGCCTAAATTTGGGCTTGGATCCGGAGTGCTCAACGTGCAGCCTGGTCCAGTACCGCATCATCGGACAATCCAGATCCAAATCCATCCTCCAGGCGAACAACTGAAGGTAGCTGTTGGAACTGCCTCGTATGCGGTGCATTAGGGACACAACTCTCTTACGAATAATTGCCGCAAAACCATCTATGTTTGCATCCGCAAACATGCCCGACGCACTACAATAGCGAGGCAGTTTCATCAGCGCCCTGAAGGCATTATTATAGAGGATACGCAGGGTGTCATACGATTTCTTCGTATGCTTGACCCATAGGCTGCACGTGTAAAACGATTGGCAGAAGGCCCTGAACAACGTTGCTTTTACTTCCGCAGTACAACGTGCGAACCTACGAGCCAGCATGTTAGCTCTAACAGACAAAGCCCTCCGCTCCCTGTCTATATCCATATCATCTACAAGCGACTCGGTGACCCAGTGGCCCAGGTACTTGAACTGCGATACTCTTTTAAGGACACTGCCATTCAGCATAACCTGTGGGACAGTGTCATAAGTTTTAGACCCCGCCTTGAACACCATGAACTCGCTTTTAGTGGCGTTATATCTGAGCCCGTGGGCCACCGCGTACCGCTCGCAGATAGATATCAGTTTTCGAAGGGCACTGATCGAGGGACTCAGCAGCACCATGTCATCCGCATAACTGATGTTGTTGACAACAACACCATCAATCGAACATCCGACACCGGCACTACTGAGCTCACGAATCAGACTGTCAATATACAAGTTGAAAAGGGTCGGTGAGGTTAACCCGCCTTGCCTCACCCCACATTCCAACCGGTACTCAACCGATAGTGACCCCGACCACCGCACATAATTGCTCTGATTGCCATACCAATACTCAAGGAGACGTATGTACCCAGACGGAAGATCCGTATCATCCGACAACTTCTGCCACAACCTGTCATATGCCACAAGATCAAATGCTTTGGATAAATCTAAGAAACAGGCATAGACAGGTGTGCTTCTGTCAGTGTAGTATTGGACGGTATGCTTGAGATTCAGTATAGCCATTTCTGTGGACAAACCAGGGCGAAAGCCAAACTGCGCGTCATGAAGCTGCAGGTGTTGTCTTAACTGAATGTCAATTACACCGTCCAACACTTTAGCAATGACTGTCGCAAGTGATATAGGCCTGTAATTACATAATTTAGAGGCGTCTCCTGTCTTGCTTTTTATTATTGGGACAACTATAGTTCTCATCATTGCCTCAGGGAGGTATGAATGCCGTATGCAGAATGTAAATAACATAGCGAGCACCCTCGCCAGATGCCCACCTGCATGTTGCAAGTGTTCTATACTAAGTGAGTCATGGCCCGGGGATTTTCCTCGCTTCATATCTTTAATCACTTTGGCAACTTGTTTTGCAGTGATCCGAACAGGTGGTCTCGCCATACTAGTACCCCCCACCTCTGAAGCCATCGTCGCGGGTGACAATGGAGAATGTACCTCAAAATGCTCCCTGAATAAGTTGGCAACCAGGTCGGCGTCACTAACCCCCTCTACACTGACTGGAACAGTTGGCCTCGGATTCAATTTGCTGGTCTCCTTCCAAAATTTACTAAAATTTTTTGCGGCATGTTGTGATGCAAGAATGTCCATCTTAATCTGTGTTTCATTGTCCCTACACGACTTAAGCTTATATTTAAACCAACTTCGTGATTTACGCATCCGGTCATAAGTCGGACCTGACGTATTTTTACCCTGGTCGACCCACTCATGAAACCGAAGCCTAGCCTCATCATATGCCTTTTTGCAATGTTTATTCCATCCTACCACATGTCTTTTCTTTTTAATTTTAATTATTTTACTCTTAGAGCATGCCATCGCAGCGTCCCTAAGCACATTCACCACGTTCTGATACAGTTTATCTATTATTTGTCTGTGGTCTATATTATTACACATCATATCTGCGCAGTTATGGAATTCACAAGGAAAGTTGATATCACGCAGCTTAGTTGAGCAACTGTACAAATATTTATTAATCTGCTCACTATCTCTTTCACCCCAAACAGCTTTATCCAGCAATGAGCCTCTCATCTGCACTTTTGGTACTAAAATATTAAGGTCACATAAAATTTCGACAGCGAAATGATCGGAACATGACACCTCATATCGGATACCAAGACGGTTTCTTTTGCGACATCGGTAATGATGACATGGTCCAACCAAGACGTAGTCCCGTAAGCATTACTAAGGAAAGTATATGTACCTGAATCCAGTCCCAACCATTCTATGTCTGCACACGTCCACAGTTGCTCAGCACAGAACTTGAGAAGCTCATTGCCAAACAAGCTGCCTAGGTTAGCGTTGAAATCCCCTAGTATATACACTGTGTCAATACCACTGGTCTCTATAATCGCACTAATCTCTCCGAGACAACTCACAAAAATGTCAAAATTGTCAAGACTATCTGTTGGCATATATACCGACATCACCAATAACTCGCGCTCATCAAACACTACCTTAACGGCCACTATACGCTCACTGATACAGTCTATGACCGAAACCGATTGAAACACACTTTTCCGCCATAGAAGAGCCACTCCGCCAAACGGCCTGCCCTTCAGCATACCCGTCGAAGTGTCCACTGAAGATTTCCCGGTGTACGCAAAATCATGATCAATTTCTCCTAGGTATGGAATGTCGTCCGGTAATAGCCTCTTGCAATGCCAAAAAGTCTGCGGTATGACACAATGTCCTGACATATTCAACGGAGTTCTTAACAGAATAGCAGTTAAAACTCACAAACTTAGTTCTGTTTATTCTCTTGCCTGTGTCGAGGTCTATTATGCTTATTTTTAAACTCAATAAATTTTCTAACAGTTACGCCTTCAGGCCATAAAGTGTCATCTAGAAATAGAGCGAGCTTTGCACTAGGGACCTGCATTTTATACGAACTGTACTGCCTCTGCACTCTCGCTTTTATCTTCTGCAGGGTGACATGAACTCGGGTTTGTTCTAATATATAGTCAACAATGTCGGTCTCTGAGGTGCTTCTGTCAACATTATTGATGAACAAAGGCACTTGTATATCTGCAGCTTTAAACTTTTCACTGCCTGACTTTCGTGCTTTGCCTTCCAATGTACTAAAACGATTTTTTAATCTCTTTTGTTGTACTAAAACCCACTGCTCACTTGGTTTCTCGACTTTCCATTGCTTTTCTGTATTAATGACATTCGCAAAAGTATTATGTAAACACGTATTGACATTCGTACCACACTCCACCTGATACATTGTCGCTGATGACTCAGGCGACGACGGCGGAGGAGGCCCATTCCCGCTCGAAATCACGGTACGTGCGCAGTCCTTCACTAGCGCTGGAGCATGCCGGTTAGGCGACGCAGGGGGGCGCGCGGGCTCGGGCACAAGCGCCGGGGATCGCGGCACCACCGCCGCAGGCGCGGCCGCTCGCGCCTCAGCGACACACGTAAATCTCGGCAATGACTCACATCGCTCAACTATACTTTGTGTTGTATTCTGTTCCACGTCCGAAACGGGGGGTAGGCCGGCCGGTCCGCTATCCAAAAAGTAACTATTTGATAAGTTATTACTTCCACCTCTCTTTTTACTAATATAACAATCAAAATTATTGTTCACCAAAGATGCATTTTTCAAATTAGTAAGTTCATTTTTGACTTCATTAAACTTTTGTTCAGTAACGTAAGACTCCTTAATCGTTCTTAATTCATTTTGAATGATCAGCATATCCTTTAAAAGCTTGGTCGGATCAACATGGTCAAAATGAATTGGAGGTAGTTTCTGTAAGTCTCTTGCAACAAAAACTGGAATTAAATCCGGATCGGTCTCTTTAAATAGGCTTACAACGTCAAATAAATCTCTCTTCGAGCGTCCATCCTTCCTCCTATTTATCCTTTTCTTCGAGGTAGGCACTGATTCGAATAGCAAGCTCTTTGCATTGTCGATCTCCTCCGAAGAAAAACTCGACACACACAGATTCACCAAACTTTCTTCATTCATAACGTCTACTTTATTTTGAATAAAGGCTAATAACTCGCTAACTACTAAATTGCACTGATTGCATTTTACTATATTACTAGACGTCATCTTCGAGCGATGAGTCACCGACAGTACGACGCGACAGTAGATGAATACGTTCGCTCGCTAGCGCTTGCGTACGCGACTGAAGGTGCGCGCTATGCCGGAGGTCGTGGGTTCGATTCCCACCCAGGACAAATGTTTGTGTGATGAGCATGATCATTTGTTTTGTGTCTGGGTGTAATTTATCTAAAATATGTATGTATTTAGAAATATGTATATAAGTATGTTTATCAGTTGTCTAGTACCCATAACACAAGCTCTGCTTAGCTTGGGACTAGACGGCGTTATGTGATAGTAGTGTAATATTATTATTATTATGCCAAATTTCAGAATTCTAGGTCAACGGGAAGTACCCTATGATTGTTGGTTCCATTGAGAGTATCGAAATACACGTTTTTTTGCGATATAAACGGCCGTATCTTTATTTTTCGTTAATTCAGAAGTTTTATTTTTTTCACAACTTCAAGGAACGCAAACTTCAATAGGTATATGGTTTTAATTTCAACTCGATAACTCCACGCGTTCCCGAATAAAGGTCTTGACAGACAGACAGACAGATAACAAAGTGATCCTATAAGGGTTCCGTTTTTCCTTTTGAGGTATGGAACCCTAAAAAGCTGTAAACGTTGTATATAAAGACTTTCTGTGGTATATTTAGTATTGGCATTGTACCCGTGCGAAGCCGGGGCGGGTCGCTAGTCTATACATCTATACATATAAATAACTGCTTTTTACTACATGCATATGAATATATATACCATACATGCACCAAAATGTTTTTTTTTACAATTTTTGTCTGTGTGTCTGTCTGTCTGTCTGCTTGTCCGGGCTAATCTCTGAAATGGCTGGACCGATTTTGACGGGACTTTTTTGGCAGGTAGCCGACGCAATAAGGAGTAACATAGGCTATACTTTTATTTTAGAAAAAAAAAATTCAAAATCCTGTAGTCCACGCGAACGAAGTTGCGGGTACAGCTAGTTACATATAAATTCGTAAAAGAAACGCCGACAAAATAACTTTTCCCTCGAATTGTTACTAAATTTTAATATTTTCTGTTGTAGCGCCAATAGAGAAATTTTGTAAAAATTTTACAAGTACAATTATGCGCGTGACTAGGCAAGCTTATTTTAAATTGAATTTTACATTAGTTTATTAACCGACCTCGAAAAGGAGAAGGTTCTATGTTCAGCTGAATGTATGTTTTTTTTTGTATGTTCACCGATATGATCTGATCATGAACTTTGAAGATATGGAACAGAACTCTTCACAGGATCACAGCAGAATTGTCGTAACAAGTAAAATTGCTTTGTTTATACGTGTAGTCGATGACTGACTTTAAGAAAAGGGGGAGGGGATGTATCGAACTGATCTGGTGATGAAGCCGGAAGGTAAATTAATGTAATGTAACCGAGTTTGGGATTATTAGAATAGTTATGAGACGCACTGTGGCTATAAGTTATTTAAGTTCGTCTAAGGGGTAATTTTTAGTGGTGGTACGTACCATAACTAAAAAGTGTAAAATAATAAACACTGAAAAGTATAAGATAACTTTAATTTCGGAGGTCGGTGTTTCTATAATAGTTTTGCCTCTTTGTTATTTAACACCGACTTCCGAAATTAAAGTTATTTTATACTTTTAGTGTTTTTTAACATTGAAGTCGGTTATATTTTTTTTTGTAAAAAGTTTTTTAAGCTATTGCATAGCTTCTATCGCGGGCCTTGAGCGTGGAGACCGAATCCAGAAATTCCGTAACGAAAATAACCTAACACCCCCCACTCATTTGTTTTGAGCGTGGTGACCGATAAGAAAACAAATGAGTGATGCTATGCAATAGCTTTACCGCGGCAGTCCCCGAGTGCCACACGTCTTTTTTATTTTCTCTTTCTTTCTGCGATACCGTCGCTTAACTAAACCCTTAATTTATTTTTATTTTCCTCATAGAAGTGAATTAAGTTTTTTGACCATATAACCGAAACTTACAAGAATAATCTCGTCATCGATCATCATCGTGCCAAGAGATTCATACACCATCAACTGAAGTTTACGATTATTATCATTGTGGGGGTATAAATATTAATCTGCTATTGTGTAGGGGTCCCCCGTCGTCGCTGCGTGGAAATATTCAAGCGACCCTCGATTATGACAGTGGGACATGCTGACGGGAAAGTTTGAAAGCTGGCGGTGAATTTTTTATTGGAAACTCATTGTTAATCTTACATCATCATCATCATCATCATTTCAGCCGATAGACGTCCACTGTTGGACATAGGCCTCCCCAAGTGTCGCCACAATGATCGATCCTGTGCGTCCTGCATCCATCGGATTCCCGCAACCTTCACCAGGTCATCGGTCCATCTTGTAGGAGGACTTTCGACGCTGCGTCTTCCGGTACAAGGTCGCTTCTCTAGAACCTTTCGGGCCCAACGGCCATCTGTTCTGCGAGCAATGCGCACTGCCCATTGCCACTTGAGTTTTTATTGCGATTCTTCGTGCTGTGTCGGCAACCTTGGTTCTCCTGCGGATATCTTCATTTCAGATTCGATCACGCAATAGTCCAGTCATTTAAGCTTAAATTAGGTAAGAATCTCGGAATTCGAGATACCCAGCTGTAAGTCTGTAAATAACTACTTGTATATATTGACACCCTAAGAGTTGTCTCAAAACCTACATAATATGGTAGGGTGTACGCAACTATTTTTCAAGGTCAAAGGTCAAAGGCTTTCCTGCATCCGTATCGCGAACCACAACCACTCTTGCAGTTGCAGAAAATTGTATTTAAAATCAATCATTAGGAAAAAAATGATAAAATATAATATAATAGTTAATAAAAATTGACAAATATTTATAATCATTGATTTATCGATAGTTCATCAAATATATATGGCGCGTTTTCGACCGGAGGCACCGGTTGACCTGAAGTGATGCTGTGACCGCGCGCTCTCCGCCCTCTATCTCGAAAACAGTCCACCGTATAAAAAAATTTTTTAAACAAAATCTGTAGAGAATTTGGTATTCTACAATATTGATAATAAATACAAATAGCAAAAAACCCATAGGAAATGAGATATTTACAAAAAAAGCGCAAAAAAAACGATTTTTGTGACCTTTGACCTTGAAATTTAATAGTTGCGCACACCCTACCATATGTAGGTTTTGAGACAACTTTTAGGGTGTCAATATACAAGTATTTACAGACTTACAGCTGGGTATCTCGAATTCCGAGGTGAACTTACTATAATGACTGGACTACAAGGAAACTCCGAGCACAGCCCTTTCCATTGTCCTTTGGGTGATTTTAAGCCTTCTGACCTTCCTTCTGCCTTCGCGCTTATGGTCAATCTTACGTGGTGCACTAAATGGGTCATCCTTCATACCGGGGCTCGAGCTGTCTTTCAAACTAACCATGGCCCCGGTAGGCTTCGACCCAGCTGGGCCCCTACTGTTGCTGACAACTCCATGAGGCGCGCGGGAACAGTGCGCGCCGTCGAAGACGTGGACTCGGTCCGGAAAGTTACCGGACGGTCGGACAGCGAGCTAGCCATTGCTCACTGTCCGCAAGCCCGGTCCTGTGCGTCTCACATCCATCGGATTCCCGCAACCTTTACCAGGTCATCGGTCCACCTTATAGGAGGTCTTTCTACGCTGCATCTTCCGGTACGCGGTCGCTTCTCTAGAACCTTTCGGGCCCAACGGCCATCTGTTCTGCGAGCAATGTGCCCTGTCCATTTCCACTTAAGTTTGGCGATTCTACATGTTATATATCGGCAACCTTGGTTCTCCTGCGGATATCTTCATTTCTGATTCGATCACGCAAGGAAACTCCGAGCATAGTCCATTCCATTGCTCTTTGGGTGACTTTAAGCCTTCTGATCCTCGGAATTTACTGGCCCGAGACAATATCTAACGTAGTGCTGCTGGAAAAATGCCACGAGAGCCCGATCGACCGCCAGATCAAGCGTCGCAAGTTAAGATGGATTGGCCACACGCTCCGAAGGAACTCCGATCACATACCCAAGCAAGCGCTGAACTGGAATCCGCAAGAAAAAAGAAAGCGTGGCCATCCCCGTCAGACCTGGCGTCGCACCGTGTTGGCGGAAGCAGTGAGCATCAGAATGACGTGGAGCGAGGTGAAGCGTGAAGCTCAGGACCGTTCGCGATGGAGGACCTCTGCCCCATCTAGGGAACATAGTCAAGTAACATCAAGTAAGTCGAGCCTTCTAATGAGGCCCATTGTGAGCGACCATGTTTTGGACCATGTCAAAGACTTTCGTCTTGAAATACCGTGGTATGTGTACTATTTGAGCCATTGAATGAGATTGTGGATGCGAAGCTATCCGATGAGGTTTACGCGAATTCAACGCGATTTTTCCTACGTGCGCTATGGACATCGGTCTACATTGTGGGAAATCTCTCGAACTCAAATTTAAAATTATTTATTTCAAATAGGCCTATGTGGGCACTTATAAAACGTCAGAAGCTAGTGCACGGTTCCAATAAGTTTCCAGGGTCAAAATAATTATATTTTATTGAGTCCGTATTTTAGATTATAAAAAAATGTTGGACACGTATTTTTTCTTTTTTTCGATTAAACAAAAAATAACGGGCTATATCTTTGTCATTTTTGGTTTAATTTACAAATAAAAAAATACGTGTCCCTTATTTTTGAATAATTTAGAAGACGGACTAATTACATTTTTTACGGCAACTAGCCTATTGGTCGTTTTCTATAGAGAAGAACCGGCAAGAAACTTTATGGTTAGTTATCGTTATCTCTGAGGTTTTTATAATTATTTATTAGTAATATTGTTGGCCATACGGGATTTTTAATTAGAAAACCCGGGAAGTCAACATTTCGAAGCAAGTACATGAATAATTCTATCTAATTCCGACCTCTAGTCATATGTCATCCCTTACACTTTACACTTTAACACTTTCCGAATCAAGCTCTTAATCCAGGGGCCTAATGCAAGCCTTCTAAGGTCCTACTGGAGCCAGGGTTATCCGAAAGGGAAGCTCGGCCCTGGTACGAAAGGCAAGAAGGAACGGGGTGGGTTTTTTAGTCAATAAGAGTCTGACACTATCTCCCGCTCTGCACAAGGGCGCGGGTTGTCATTTCGGTGATTTTCACCCACAAAAAAAAACCCTTGCCAACCAAACGAAATCTGCAACCTTATTTATAAGTCAGACAATGTCTAAACGTTCTCTAAGATTCACGTAATACAAAAGATATTAATAAAAACAAAAACTGTTCCCTAGGTCGTGGTGCTCGTCTCAAATCGCAAAGTTTTCTTCGTTATTTTGTAACATCTGGCACACGGGACCATAGAGCAATAAACGACACGGCGGGCACTGCTAGTGACTATATAAATGAACCAAAAATGGCGCTGACAGTCATTGGCGTGTCTAGAGGGGGTGGGTTATTTTTGAGGTGGGGGTCTGGTTCCTGATATGCTAGATTTTTGTGTGATGATATCAGTATTCTGGCATCTACTGGGGTGGGCACGCGCACCCTTCCCCCTCGTCCTGTGTGCGCCTATGCAGACCACGTCACTGTTTATGACTGGATTTAAAAAAAAATCTAAATAACATAATACGGAGTTATTAACACCTCCTCTAAAATTCCGATATATATACACATGATTAAGTCATGATGATTTTTTTAAGAAAAAACATATATTTAAAACGCATAAAGTAAAATTATGATTTACATTAATTAAAATCGAGGGAAATTTAATTCTTACTGTGATGTAGACCATGCTGATTTAGGCTAATTAAAAATAATTTTAAGTAATGTGGAAAGTGAGGAAAGAAATGTTCCTCATGAAGTAAAACAACAATATATTTAAACGAAGATGTAGAAAAGGTTAAATTATGTAGAAACTTCAGTGGCACAATGTTACCATATTTAGTTTCGCGATTCTAGCTGCGGCCTCTACCGCGTTCCAAGCTCTATGCGACGAGCGCTCGGTGTCGAAATAATTAATTTAATTTTTACTCGTTTCCCGACGGCCTCTTATAAATTGAAGAGTGTTTAGTAATAGAGTCTGAGGGCTCTTTCCGTTTTGAGAACGTAGGGTTTGCAAGGAACCTCTAGGTTTTTCCGCCGGGATTTTTTTTTGTATGAATGAAAAATGGGACTCGGCACTTTTTGGAGATTTTGTAAGCGTCTTTGTGTGGTTTTTGGTCGAAGGTTCTTTTGTGTTTTGAATATATTGTTTTTGGGGAAGGTTCTTTGATGAGCGAAATATTACATTTTGATACACGTGGAGAAAGTTTGTTGTTGCGATCGAGGCGGAATTCACCCGAGCAGCAGGAGTGTTATGGAGCCGAGGGCTGCAGTGACAAATTTCCAGATGTATCAAACGACATTTTTCAATATACTTACGAAAGTATAAATAAACGGGGGTTGACTGGCGACTCCTGCGGATCGCTTAGCGTCCTTTCTGATACGATAAATTGTGGAAGACGCGAGCTCGCACATTTTTCCATACTAGAGTAGAAAACAGTAAATTGCGTGCTTAACAGCAGAAGGGATAGTAAGTTTTCGAGCAGGCGTATTAAAAATGTTTCTGCAGAATGCTTAATTTTTTTTTTCTAAAGTAATATTCTTTTCATATTGCTCCGACACCTAGCTGTGCACTGGCGCCTAATGTCCGCTATGACCTGCCGTGACCTGTGTTGTATTTAGCAAGTATCGGTGGTGTCCAACTTGTGACCGTTTTTAAATATTTGTGTGAAAAAATCTAACATGGTGTAAAAATTATTGGAGTCGATTCAGTTTGGTTCTGAACAAACTAATTATATTCAGGTTTTTTTTTTTTTTTTTTTTTTTTTTTTTTTTCTTTCTTTACAACTATCACACAACGCCGTCTAGTCCCAAGCTAAGCAGAGCTTGTGTTATGAGTACTAGACAACTGATAAACATACTTATATATTTCTAAATACATACATAGTATAGATAAATTACACCCAGACACAGAACAAATGATCATGCTCGTAATATAAACATTTGTCCTGGGTGGGAATCGAACCCACGACCTGCGGCACAGCAGTCAGGGCCACTAACCACTAGACCAACAGGCCAGTCAAAGCTAGTTTTTAGTAAGTTTCGCATATACTTACTAAAAACTAGCTTTTGCCCGCACTTAGGAATAAAACAGCTTTCTATCGGTGAAAAAATTTTAGTAATCGGACCAGTAATTTTACCTTTTAAGCTATTGCATAGCTTCTATCGCGGGCCTTGAGCGTGGAGACCGAATCCAGAAATTCCGTAACGAAAATAACCTAACACCCCCCACTCATTTGTTTTTTGAGCGTGGTGACCGATAAGAAAACAAATGAGTGAACAATCAATCAAAATTCAATTCAATGTGTGAAAGTGTAACTTCAATTAATATGAAAGAAAAAAAAACAAAGGAAAAAAAATACTGCATAAATAAAATAAATAAATAATTATAATTGCATAAGTTGATAAAAATGCTATGTAATAGCTTTACCGCGGCAGTCCCCGAGTGCCACACGTCTTTTTTTTTTTTTTTCGATGGGATAAATCATTCAATGACAACCCCCGCTCTTGGGCGTTGCGGGAGATAGTGTCAGACTCTTACTGACTAAAAAACCCATCCCGTTCCTTCAAGCCTTCATACCGGGGCTCGAGCGCCCTTTCGGATAACCCTGGCCCCAGTAGGCTTCGACCCGGCTGGGCCCCTGCTGTTGCTGACAACTCCTTGAGGCGCGCGGGAACAGCGCGCGCCGTCGACGACTTGGGCAGTAATTTCACCTCCTACAAACAAAATACTTGTAGATTATTTATTAATTACTATCTTTTGCTCGCGGCTTCGGTCGCGTAAATAAAATATAGTCTACGCCACAGACATAAAATACAGTATATGTCTATACTCAGGAATAACGTAGCTTTCTATCGTTGAAAAAATGTTAACAATTGGACCAGCACTATTCGAGATTACCTCCTACAAACAATAACACACAAAAACAAACTTTATAATATTAGTGCAAGATTATGTTAGCCAAACTTCCCATCCGTATGTCCCCAACAACCGACATACGCACATCTCACTTCAACACGAGGCCATAAGGTGTGAACGCCACACACGACTGAAGTTATTCCACAAATTTGCTTGGTATTCTGTAGGGGACCGAGTGTATTACTAGCGTCGTGATGTGGCCATAGTAATGTATATTGAGTGGGATTTATACTAGTGTGAAGTGTTGATCTATTTAATTCATTAAACCCCAAGCACAAAATAGATAGGTACAGAAGACAATCTCATGTATGTACTTCACTTTTTATACCTACGCTCGGTGGACGCACACTAATGAGTGTTTGAGCCGGAATTGTTCGACGAGTGATCCGAGACGTTCCGAGATATCGTGTCCGTGAGTGGTGTCTATGTGTGCGTTGCTTCGAGCGCGCTTTGTATGTAGATTGACTTCTGTACCTATCTATTTTGTGTCCCAAGCGAACGCTTTGTGTCCAAAACAGTAACAAAATTTTTAAAATTACTTAAATCTATGGGTACAATGGCAGTCTTATCGCTAACAGCGATATCTCCCAGATAATCTTAGGATGGATTACAAGAACTTAAACAAGTTTTCAATAAAAATATTTTTCATTACTCATACTCTGAAAGTAGGTCTGAAGTTGCCTGAGGACCGGGCTGAAAGTGATACTTTTCATCCCTAGGGAGTTTTACTTTACAACTGACAGCTGTCAAATTATTAAAAAAAAAACTAGTTCTATCTTCACATTTCTATTGAACCATGTTCCAATTTTCCATACAGCCAGTCAATCACAGCGCGATATAAAATTGAAATAACTTAAAGACAAGTATTAATTAAATAATGTTAAATTTTAAGTGAATTATTTATTAAACTATTTCTTTAAAATACTTTATTTTTAAAAGATTACAATTAATTTCTAATTTTTCATTAATGAGGCTGAATAGCTGGCCAGCCGCAGAAAAAAAATCAAAATGGCGGGAAAATGGCAATCAATCGTTGGTTTTTTCGAGTTTTGTTTACGTTTCCGTACAACAGAGATTTGTATTAACACGTTATGTTTATCAGATTAAAATAGTGATTTAACGCCTAATTTCATAAGAGAAGAGGCTAAAGCAGTAGTGGAATACCTTTTACTGGCTAAATCAGAAGAAAGATATCTACTTAAAATCATAGGTACGACGACTCAGGTATTACAAACTTTTTATTATATTTTTAGTTTCCTCGTATTCGTAATGAAAAGCACAGTGTTTACCTCGGGGTGAAAGTAACCCATTTAACCCCTCGAATTAGCGACCTCGCTGCGCTCGGCCGCCAACTCCATCTCGGGACGAAATGAGTTACTTTCACCCCTAGTGTAACAATGTACTATTTTTTCATAGCAAGCTTTTACAGCACGGTATACCTATTTAATTAATACTCACCCAGATCATTCCAAAAAGCTCAAACACGATAAATCTGAGTTCCTGTGGCGACCTTCCGGTTCCATCATCAGATCAGCTCCATGTCATAAAAATTTTGCATTGTCATCTGATTTACACATGCATGCAAAATTTCAGCTCAATCACTAACCGGGAAGTGGGTCGTATTGAATTTGCAATATTTGATTACAGACAAACAATATTTTTTTTGTGTGACTTAACTAAAAATTTACAGTTTTATACTTGTGCTATGAGGACCTTGCTTCATGGCAAATCTCAGGATTCTAGGTCAATGGGAAGTACCCTATAAATTGTGATTGCCTTGAGAGTATCGAAATATCCGTTTTTACCGACATAAACGGCCGTATCTTTTATTTTTCGTTATCTCAGAAGTTTGATTTAGGTACGTCTCCAATTCTTTTATTCTGACCACGTGACTGAGCGTTGAGATTACGTCAGAAAAAAGGAATCGGGGGCGTGGCCAATTGAGACGTTCGACGCTGGAGAATCGAAACGAAACGGTCGTAACTTGACCTGTTCCTAGACCAGTTTCTAGACCAGTTCCTAGACCAGTTCCTAGACCAGTTCCTAGACCAGTTCTTAGACAAGTTCCTAGACCAGTTCCTAGACCAGTTCCTAGACCAGTTCCTAGACCAGTTCCTAGACCAGTTCCTAGACCAGTTCCTAGACCAGTTCTTAGACAAGTTCCTAGACCAGTTCCTAGACCAGTTCTTAGACAAGTTCCTAGACCAGTTCTTAGACAAGTTCCTAGACCAGTTCCTAGACCAGTTCTTAGACCAGTTCCTAGACCAGTTCTTAGACCATGACGTCTAAAGTAAGATTGTTTTAATCGTATTTCAGTGTGGGTTAGAGATGGCGCTAGACAACCTGTATAGCTCTGTCCCTTACCCACCCTGGAATAAGAATAAAACAATCTTACTTTGAACGTCATGGTCACCCTGCAGACCTGCTGATGGAAAGCGATAATGTGGTCGACGATAGAGCACGCTTGCCTAAAAGTAACCTATTCACTCTTGACTTAAAACCCCTAAGTTATAGCTATCAGGATTTACTGTACTATTGTTTTTAAAATAATAACTAGTGCTTGACTGCGATCCCACCTGATGGTAAGCAGTGATGCAATCGTTGATGGTGAAGCGCACTAGTATTGAGAGCCTATTCACTCTAGCCTTGAAGACACCTAAAATATAAACGGATGGGAAGACCACTGCTGGCTAATTGTTAAACCTTCGATGTACGCAGTATTAATGAAGAGGCGAAACGAGTATAAAAGGTCTGAAATGAAATGCCTTTATTATTATTATTTAAATTTAAACTAAAGAATCCACTCTTACTGTTTCTTCATATAGGAATATTTTCCTAATTTTTTTACCACGGAATTGCGGTTGATTGTACATCTCTGCTCACCCTCAGCACAAAATAGATAGGTACAGAAGTCAATCTACATACAAAGCGCGCTCTCACAACGCACACATAGACACCGCTCACGGACACGATATCTCGGCCGCGCCTCGGATCACTCGTCAAACAGTTCCGGCTCAAACGCTCATTAGTGTGCGTCCACTGAGCGTAGGTATAAAAACCGGCCAAGTGCGAGTCGGACTCGCCCATGAAGGGTTCCGTAGCAGCAAGTAACATAATATAAAAGTTCTTGTAACTTTGATCGATGTTTTAATAATAGGGTACTTTTTTAGATTTATGACGTATTAAAAAAAATCTACTTACTAGATCTCGTTCAAACCAATTTTCGTTGGCAGTTTGTATGGTAATGTACATCATATATTTTTTGTAGTTTTATCATTCTCTTATTTTAGAAGTTAGAGGGGGGGGGGGGGGGGACACACATTTTACCACTTTGGAAGTGTCTCTCGCGCAAACTATTCAGTTTAGAAAAAAATGATGTAAGAAACTTCAATATCATTTTTAAAGACCTATCCATAGATACCCCACACGTATGCGTTTGATGACAAAAATTTTTTTGAGTTTCAGTTCTAAGTATGGGGACCCCCAAAATTTATTGCTTTTTTCTATTTTTGTGTGAAAATCTTAATGCGGTTCACAGAATACATCTACTTACAAAGTTTCAACAGTATAGCTATTATAGTTTCGGAAAAAAGTGGCTTTGACATACGTACGGACAGACAGACAGACAGATAGACATGACGAATCTATAAGGGTTCCGTTTTTTGCCATTTGGCTACGGAACCCTAAAAAGTGAAGTATATACATGAGATTGCCTGTACCTATTTATTTTGTGCCCTCAGGGTCTTCAGGAAATTGGTAATGCCTTATTAATCTCTTTTAGAATCCACCACGCGTTCTTAAGTGCCATTAAAAGGGGTACATTATAATACCCTTGCTTGACTGGCGATATTTAAATATATGTCTGATAATATTAATATCATGGAATCAGCTTCTCTTACATAAAGATGTATGTTCAGAGCTGCAGCTCTTCAACAGCCACTAACAACGGTGTAGCTGGTCTAATGTGCTAATTCCTTATCTCCAGGTGGTGAGGAGATCATCCAGGGCTGATGATGAGGCACGATGTGGCCAGGCTGGCGCTGGATCGTGCTTATGGTGAATGCTGTCGCTGCACTGTCTCCGGTGGTTAAGATTGGTGAGTAGGAAACTCGCGCATTGATGGTTCCGTTTAAAGTTACTTATTTAAATGTAAATAGTTTAATTTCCGAATGGAGTTTTGAAATTACGATTTTTCGAATTGCAAAAAGTTTTTATTTATTTATTTAAACTTCATGTACAGTAATGGTACATAGGCGCGCATTGATGGTTCCGTTCAAAGTTACTTATTTATATAAATAGTTTAATTTCCGAATAGAGTTTCGAAATTACGATTTTTCGAATTGCAAAAAGTTTTTATTTATTTATTTAAACTTCATGTACAGTAGTGGTACATAGGCGGACTTAATGCAACAAGGCATTCTCTCCCAGTCAACCTTTGGGTTAAAAAAGAAATCACTGTGGTAGGTTTGCACAATAAACAAATAACAAATAATGAAAACGGAAAAAAAATAATAAGTTATTTATATATAATATATAATAAAATACATAAATATGGTAAAATAATAAACTAATAAATACTATGAAAAATATCAAATCTTAGAGAGAACTTAATAACAATTCTGACGAAGAACAAACTAAGGTTGAGAGGACTTCAAGTAGTAGTTCCGAATTTTACGTTTGAAGGAAAATTTACTTTCGGCTTTTTTGATGTCTAGGGGAAGTAAATTCCAGAGTTTTATGGTGGAAACAGCGTAAGAATTGGACATAAAGCCAGTACAGTGAGAAGGAATCTGAAGAAGCATGTTTTTGGATGCACGAAGGATTATGAGAACTGCCCAACACTTTAAAATATTATTTTAAATAATCAGGAGCACAAGGATCGTTCATTACGTTGAAGAGCATGCAGTTTGCAGTTTGGTGTTTTTTTTTTGACATAACGAAAAAAAAACTGTTTTCAGATTTATTTCTAAACCTGTGCTATAAGACTGCTTTGTGCATAGCGCATATAGGGATATACGTCGGTTGGTAGGTACCACGCTCCATAAAAAGTGTCTAAGGGTCCTCTGCAAGTTGGTTTCGGCCCCTCGTATACCGAAAAGTCCAGAACACCAGTGTCTAATACTAATGGAGCATGGCGGGCGCCTCCTTCTGCGAAGTAGAAACGCTAGCAAAGGAGGTGGCTGCACGTGCGAGGCAACGGCCCTCACGCCCCAGCCGCCAGGATCCCGATCTCGGTTTTCGGCCATCGTATATTGGCACGGGCTTGCGGACGGCGAGCAATGGGTTGCTCGCTGTTCAACCGTCCTGTAACCGTCCGGACCAAGTCCAAGTCGTCTACGGCGCGTTGTCTTCTACGCTCGCCTCAAGGAGATGTCAGGAAACCGTAGGGGCCCAGCAAGGTCGAAGCCTACTGGGGCCAAGGGTCTGCTTCTGAAAGGAAAACCCGGCCCTGGACTGAAAGGCAACTAAGGAATTAGGAGTAGGTTTTAGTCAATAAAAGTCTGATACGCCCTCACGGTCCACCCAAGGCCGGAAGATTCGCCGTGCCCTCGTGGGGGCACGTGGCGTGATGGCGGCGGAGACCTCTCGCGCCGGGCCTTGGTTCAGGCCATGGACCGGAGCGAGGAGGAGTGGCAGGCGGTCGCCTCCTTCTACGAAGCAGTAATGCTAGCAAAGTAGGAGGCCGACCGCATCAGGTAACGGCGCTCTCGCCGCCGCCGCCGCCGGGATTCCGATCCCGATTTCCGGCCACCGTAGGCACGGGCTTGCGGCTTTGACGGCGAGCAATGGGTAGCTCGCTGCCCGACCGTCCGGTAACTATCCGGACCGAGCCCAAGTCATCGACGGCGCGCACTGTTCCCGCGCGTCTCAAGGAGTTGTCAGCAACAGCAGGGTCCCAGCTGGATCGAAGCCTACTGGGGCCAGGGTTAGTTTCGAAAGAGTAGCTCAGCCCAGGTATGAAAGCTCGAAGGAATGGGGTGGGTTTTTAGTCAGTAAGAGTCTGACACTATCTCCCGCTCCGCCAAAGAGCGGGGGTTGTCATAAGATGATTTTCCTACCATAAAAAAGGCCGGAAGATGTCATTTGATGATTTCCCACCCAAAAAGAGAGATTCAGAGCATTAGTGGCCGAGTATTAACGGCTCGGATTCAAACCCAGCCAGGCGCATTATTTTGTGTAATTTATTTCATCACCATTGCTCTCAAAACGGTGAAAGAAAACATCGTGAGGAAACCGGCATGTCCTAGACTCAAAATTCGAAGACATGTGACATCAACGCGTACTCGCGTACCACGTGGTGGATTACGGCCCATTCTCTCTCCTAGAAAAGAGGCCTGAGTCCCAGCAGTGGGAACATTAAAAAGGTTGATGATGATGATCTTTTAATTCCAGGCGCAGTCTTCACGGAAGACGCTCGTGGAGGCAGCACAGAGCTGGCCTTCAAGTACGCGGTCTACAGGATCAACAAGGAACGTAGTCTGCTGCCCAACAGTACCCTGGTCTACGACATACAGTATACTGCAGCTAGGGATACCTTCAAGACTTATAAGAAAGGTAATTTTACTCTGTTATTTTCATCTATACATATAAATAAAATTGGAGTGTCTGTTTGTAATATTGAAATAATTGCTTTTTACTACATGCATATGAATATATATACGGTACATACACCAAAATATCATTTTTTACAATTTTTGTCTGTCTGTCTGTCTGTTTGTCCGGGCTAATCTCTGAAATGGCTGGACCGATTTTGACGGTACCTTTTTGGCAGGTAGCTGATGTAATAAGGAGTAACATAGGCTACTTTTATTTAAAAAAAAATAAATTCAAAATCCTGTAGTCCACGCGAACGAAGTCGCGAGTTGGTATATATACCAACTAGCTGTGCCCACGACTTCGTTACCTTATAAGGGAAGATACGTTACGGGCTAACATTGCAATTAGAAAACCCGGACTTGAAACTTTCACATAATTTACGATCAGTGTCATCACAGTTGCAATTAACTCCCTCGCGATGCTCGGGAGTTAATTATATAAATCCCTCACTAACGTTTGGGATTAAAATCAGCAACCTTCGTTTCGTTCGGAATTCAACATGCCGCCCGCAACTTAAAGACACTGCTTTATCCCCTAGTCACATAATCTACTATTACGAGTATTATTATGTACGCCATTATCAGACCACTTGCGAAGGGATACATGGGTTGGTTCTAAAGAGTCACCACAATCCTGGCACGTAACTGAAGGAAAACTAGTGGGTTTTAGTTAGTAAAAGTCTGACACTCCCTCTTGCTCAACCAGAGTGGGAGAAATCACTTTTTTCTTCATTCATCATTCCCAAACTATACAAAAAGTCAGACTTATAAAGCAATTTTTGTTTTCAAATTTCTTTTTTTTTTTTGTTCAATGTATTTTATGTGGCACACCCTCAATAGTTATAAAAATCCAGATACGTAAAAATATGGAGAATATAAAAGGTATGTGTAAGAATGGAACCCGTGATTAGTAGCGCGGAAATTGTAATAAACCTTTTCCTTATGAAAAAAATTAATGGAACGTTAACAAAAATAAGAACGGATGTGTATTTAGAATCTTTCCGCCTTATTCCAAAACGCGATCTAAATGTCGTGTTGTTCCTGGATTATTACTACGTTTAAGACCAAAGGTAGGTTTGAATTTGGAATTTAGGTATAAAAAATGAAGTTTATCACTAGTTTCTGAACTATCTATAGTAAAGTTAGACCGCCGAAACCCCTAGTCAACTATGGTACCAAGCCTACTGGGGCCAGGGTTATCCGAAAGGGCGCTCGAGCCTCGGTATGAAGGCTAGAAGGAACGGGGTGGGTCTTTTAGTCAGTAAGAGTCTGACACTATCTCCGGGAGCTCCGCCCAAGAGCGGGGGATGTCAATGCATGACTTTGCCCACCATAAAAAAAAAAAATGGTACCAAGTTCAATACTAACAGAACATGAATCGAGTGAGTCTTTTCGGCAAACTTCGCTGAGATAGGCACTGCAATAAAAATCTCAGCTCTATTTTTACTGAGATTTGTCCCTGTTTCAATGATTCCACATATTACATTGGCAATTGTGCTCACATATTAGAAGCAACAAGAAATATGTAACCAAGATTTCTGTAAATCATAACATGATTTAAAAGAGTGACCATGGAGTGTCTTGCACGTTCTTCTCCCAGATCTACGCTTTGGAACTTGTAATTTAGTTTCACTTTTTTTTTGACTGACCGAAATTCTGACAATTCAAAAGTGCCTGATCTATTTAAAACTAGCTTTTGCCCGCGGCTTCACTCACGTACATAATATATATATATATATATATATATATATATAACGTATGTCACTCAGGAATAAAGCAGCTTTCTATAGGTAAAAAAATATTAGCCATCGGACCAGTACTTCCAGAGATTACTTCATACAAACAAAAAAACATAAAAAACTAAAAAAACAAACATTACCTCTTTTTTATGATAGTGTAGATAAACGATTCTGATTCAGATTTTGGTCACACAAAACTAAACCAATTTTACATCAAAAATTCGAAACTGGTAAAAGACTGCGTTAACAAACTGAATGACCTGGGGCAAAGGAATAAAGTTATTCTGAGATGGGTACCAGGTCATTCTGGAATCAATGGCAACGAAAAAGCAGATGAACTTGCACGGGCTGGGGCTCAAGGTCATCAGATAGGTCCAGAACCCTTCTGTGGTATCTCAAAGAACCAGGCCATGCAGACCCTTAAGGGCAACTTATTTGGCGATTCAAAAAAGCACTGGTTGGTACAACCAGGTCTGCTACAAATCTCTCATAGAAGGCTACTCACAAAAACGAACTGCCGAGCTTCTTGAGCTTAGCAGGACGAACATCTGTGCGATAGCCCGCGCCTTAACCGGCCACTGCAAACTAAACAGGCACCAATTTCACATGAAACTGAGTGACACTGATGTTTGCCGGTACTGCAATCAGGAGAGGGAGACGCCTAAGCACCTCTTGTGTGAATGCGGGCCCCTTATCCACAAACGCAGTGTCCATCTGGGCCGACACATTATTCGCCCGGAGGAGATTAAAACTCTAAAAGCTAGGAGTATTCTAAATTTCTTGGAAGCCTCCGGGCTAAAAGAGTTACTCTAACAAGGTGGAGAGTCACAATAGATATTTTAGGTCGCAGTGACTACATCCCCTACACTATGGGTGATGCATAGCCCCTTATCTTCTAAATAATAATAATAATACATCAAAAATATCCTACAGGTATCAATTTGCGAATCATTTAATCAACCACTGAACTACAATTGAAAAACTGCCGCTAAAAAACCGCACACTACTTTTGAAGTACCCTGCAGCAATATTCGACATTTCAAATTGTAACGGTTACCGGAATAAAATATGGCGGTTAGCCGCCATTCCGGAAATGACAGTTGAAGGATACTTCACACAAAAATGAAAAACGGCAAACGCATAGTGACGCCAAATAAAAAACTTTTTACAGAAAAAATAACGCGAAATTGTGGTCGGAGTTCAAAAAAAGCGGTCAAGTGCGAGTTGAGCTTGCGCACTAGGGGTTCCGTACCTTTTGTAGCAAAAACGGCAAAAAAATCACGTTTTTTGTATGGGATCATCATCATATCACCCGAAAGATGTCCACTGTTGGACACAGGCCTCCCCCAAGCGTCGCCACAACCACAAGTCCTGTGCGTCACGCATCCATCGGATTCCCGCAACCCTGACCAGACCATCGGTACACCTTGTTGGAGGCCAATGCTGCATCTTCCAGTACGTGGTCGCTACTCCAGAACCATATGGGATCATTATTTAAACATTTATTTTCTTCTGTTTTTTAGTATTTGTTGCTATACCGGAGGTCGTGGGTTCGATTCCCACCCAAGACAAATGTTTGTGTGATGAGCATAACCATTTGTTCTGTGTCTGAGTGTAATTTATCTATAATATGTATGTATTTAGAAATATATAAGTATGTTTATCAGTTGTCCAGTACCCATAACACAAGCTCTGCTTAGCTTGGGACTAGACATTGTGTGATAGTTGTGGAATAAAAAAAAAAAAAACCCCATAGCATACGTACGTGCGTTGCGTAGCATAGGCGTAGGGTAGTCAGTCTTTCGGTGTTTTACAAGATGCATTTTGGAGAGTGTGTGCAGGAATTGCATGACTTGATTCCGTCATCGCAATTCTACCACCGGACAACCCGACGTACGGCGAATATTCACCCTTACGTTGTTGAAACCTCTACGGTCCTTAAGCGTTTCGCCTCGTCGTTTATGCCGCGTACGTCGCAGGGCTGGAACAGTCTGCCGGCTGCGGTCTTCCCGTCCGATTATAATTTGGGTGTCTTCAAGGCTAGAGTGAATAGGCTCTTAATAAACTAGTGCGCCTCACCATCAAAGATTGCGTCGCTACTTACCATCAGGTGGGATCGCAGTCAAGCACTAGTATATCTCAATTAAAAAAAAAAATATATTTATTATTATATTCTCATTTATTCATAAATATTACATATAAATTATATTTTTAAATATTTCAATATAAAAAAAAACATTTAAAAATATAAAAAATAGTTGCCCACCGGTATCGGGAACAGGGTCCAAGCTACCGGCGGTCAGGGCTCCAGAGAAAGGAACCTCCTAACAATACGAGCCGTGTCCAGGAGTACCGCTTTCTGAATCAAGCCCTTGATCCAGTAGCCTAACGAGAGCCTCCTAAGATGTTGGTCGAGGCTCTTGGCTATTAAGCCATTACCCGACACGACTATCGGTACAATGATCGCCGAGTCTACATCCCACATGTCGACAACCTCGCGAGCCAAGTCGATATACTTGATTTGTTTATCTTTCTCGACTTTCACTAGGTTCTCGTCATGCGGAACGGATATGTCAACAATCATTGCACGCCTCTCGCTTCGGTCCACCACCACTATATCAGGCTTATTGGCTACAATAGTCCTGTCAGTGGTGATAGACCGATCCCAGTACAACGTGATATCGCCACTATCGAGAACTGGGTCGGGCACATACCTGTAGTATGGCACCTCCGATTCCACAAGAGAGTACTTCAGAACAAGTTGCTGATGGATAATCCTGGCTGTATTCCCCGTTAGCTAGACGAGAACAACCAGAGATAATGTGGCGGATTGATTCACCCGGTCGGTGACATGCCCGACAGATGTCAACCGTGCCGTCCTTCACAATAAATCTCCGGTAGTTATTCGTCATGATAACTTCGTCCATAATCGCACAGACAAAACCTTCGGTTTCCCCAAAGAGGTCACCGACGCGCAGCCAGGCTACGGACGCTGCCGCCGCCGCTGGGATTCTGATCCCGATTTCCGGCCACCGTAGGCGCGGGCTTGCGGACAGTGAGCAATGGGTAGCTCACTGTCCGGCCGTCCGGTAACTGTCCGGACCAAGCCCAAGTCGTCGACGGCGCGCCCTGTTCCCGCGCGCCTCAAGGAGTTGTCAGCAACAGCAGGGACCCAGCCGGGTCGAACACTACTGGGGCCAGGGTTATCCGAAAGGGCGCTCGAGCTCCGGTATGAAGGCTAGAAGGAACGGGGTGGGTCTTTTAGTCAGTAAGAGTCTGACACTATCTCCCGCTCCGCCCAAGAGCGAGCGATATCAATGCATGATGTTTTACCACCATAAAAAAAAAAAGGCTTATTGGCTACAATAGTCCTGTCAGTGATGATAGACCGATCCCAGTACAACGTGATATCGCCACTATCGAGAACTGGGTCGGGCACATACCTGTAGTATGGCACCTCCGATTCCACAAGAGAGTACTTTAGAGCAAGTTGCTGATGGATAATCCTGGCTACAAGGTGGTGTCTATGCAAGTATTCCCCGTTAGCTAGACGAGAACAACCAGAGATAATGTGGCGGATTGATTCACCCGGTCGGTGACATGCCCGACAGATGTCAACCGTGCCGTCCTTCACAATAAATCTCCGGTAGTTATTCGTCATGATAACTTCGTCCATAATTGCACAGACAAAACCTTCGGTTTCCCTAAAGAGGTCATCGACGCGCAGCCAGGCTACGGACGCTAGTTGATCTACATCGGGCTCATGAAGGGCCCTGAAAAAGCCTAAACGGCGTTGTGTGATAGTTGTGGAATATCATTATTATTATCTGTGAGAATTTCAACTAACTATTACGTTTCATGAGATACAGCCTGTTGACAGACGGACAGACAGATGGACGGACAGCGAAGTCCTAGTAGTAATAGGGTCCTGTTTTACCATTCAGGTACGGAACCCTAAAAACGGCAAACGTAATAGTGAAGTTAAATAAAAAAACTTTTTAGAGGAAAAATAACGTCATATTGTGGTTGGAGTTTTTAAAAAAAAAATGGAGTATGAAAATGCATTGTTGAGAATGTAATTTTGTGAGTTGAATGGTGCTGTGAGAAGTGAGGTTTTGTTGTCTGTAATTGCAGTATGGTTTTTATGTGTTTTACTGGGTTTTGAATAGGGGTCACTGTGGCAGTTATTTTAATTGTTTTTTTTTTATTATGGATAGGCTCGCGATTAACCACTATCTCACCTGATGGCAAGCGATGATGTGGCCGACGATGGAACATGCTTGCTTAGAAGTAACCCATTCACTCTTGACTTAAAAAAAAAAAAAAAAGCATTTAATTCAGGCAACCAAAGGCACCCATACAGCAAATACACACAAATATATTACACAACACACTCATTCACACTATCGGATATGTCCGGACATTACTGAAGCAACATGTCTGCTACAGCAATGTCCGATATAAGGACAAAATCTGCCGGCAATCATCGCCAGAACTGTATTGGAGCTGCGCCGCACCCTGCGCACCAAAGACGCGCACCGCTTGCGCATGGTAGTGTGAAAACAGTCAGTGCGCGCTTCCGCAAACACCCCTAAAAAGACCCCTAGCTTCACAAAACGCTTTGTGCGTATGGGTGGGAAGCCTACCACGACCACGTTGAGGGCCTCTGAGTTGAGTTATACGAATTCTGACAAATGCTTACACTGACAGGACAGGTCCACTTAAGGGGATTTAACTTGACATACATTTTCAATGTTTTTCATTCAACCGCACTTACGCGATTATGACATTATTACACATTTATCATTAAATATTTTCGAAACACAGTTTCTGATTGGAGTGTAGCCTTAGGGGCGCTATGGCGCGGGACTTTCCGTCGCGTCAAAGCCGTGCAGAAAACGAAAAAAAAAATTTTTTGGGACTTTTCCATAATTTTCTAAGTCCCAAAAATTTTTTTTACCTAATTTTTTTTTTGTTTTCTGCACGGCTCATGGTGCCTTTAAGCGTTTGGTACCAATTCGAAAAAAAAAAAAAAAATTTTCGAAAAATTTTCGAAAAATTTTCCAAGTCCCAAAAATTTTTTTAACCAAAAAAATTTTTTTTTCGTTTTCTTTGCTTCTCATAGCGCCCCTAAGGATATACTCCAACTCCCCCCTAAGGCTACCCACTGACCCAGTTTCTTGTGGATATTATCTAGGCTTCTATTGAAATCAATTTATTTTGTGTAAAACTAATCCATTAAAAACCTCTGAAAATCTGTTATTTTGCACGAACTTTGACACTTTATAATTTACTCAAAAATTTTAAAGTCAAAAATAGTAACAATAGAGTTTTGCCAATTTTATCAATATTCTAAATGACGTAAACTTTTAAAGGTCAAGAAGGTTTTAAAGACGTATTTCCTGCAACAAGTTTTGTAAAATATTAGATTAGCTATCAAAGTTTTCAGGCGGTATCTTTCTTTTTTCGCTTTGCCTTTCCGTTAAACATCGCGTTAGATGAAGTAACAAGCTTTTAAACCATGCTCGATGTTGAAGATAGGCGAGTGGAAAAGCAGCCTCTTTAATCTGTGTGGTTCTTTCCTCGAAACACGATTTTATTTTTTTATTTTTAAGCTATTGCATAGCTTCTATCGCGGGCCTTCAGCGTGGAGACCGAATCCAGAAATTCCGTAACGAAAATAACCTAACACCCCCCACTCATTTGTTTTTTGAGCGTGGTGACCGATAAGAAAACAAATGTGTGAAAGTGTAACTTCAATTAATATCAAAGAAAAAAAAACAAAGGAAAAAAAATACTGCATAAATAAAATAAATAAATAATTATAATTGCATAAGTTGATAAAAATGCTATGCAATAGCTTTACCGCGGCAGTCCCCGAAGGCCACACGTCTTTTTTTTTTTATTCCGAGCATCATAGACTCATACAAAATTAAAAACAGACATAATTATTTAAAATCATAACTTGTAAAATTAAAATTAATTAAAATACAATAAAATAAAATACATCTTGAGCTAAGTCACACGTCATTTCTTGTTCTCGTTCAGGTGCACAGAATTCCACTGGGGCCAGGGTTATCCGAAAGGGCGCTCGAGCCCCGGTATGAAGGCTAGAAGGAACGGGGTGGGTCTTTTAGTCAGTAAGAGTCTGACACTATCTCCTGCTCCGCCCAAGAGCGGGGGATGTCATTGCATGATTTTTTCCCACCATAAAAAAAAGGTGCACAGAATTCCAGTGTTTAAATAAGGGATAAATTCCTACTTAAGTATTGTATTTTTGTTTCAGCTTGTGCGCAAATCCAGTCGGGGGCTGTAGCACTGTTCAGCGGCGTGGGCCCACTGTTGGGCAACACTCTGGATCACATGAGCACAAGTCTGCATGCTCCACATTTGACCGTTGGACCATTTGCGCCGGAGAATTGTGAGTAATTTACCTAACAAGATTAACTTTTTTAAGCTATTGCATAGCTTCTATCGCGGGCCTTGAGCGTGGAGAACGAATCCAGAAATTCCGTAACGAAAATAACCTAACACCCCCCACTCATTTGTTTTTTGAGCGTGGTGACCGATAAGAAAACAAATGAGTGAACAATCAATCAAAATTCAATTCAATGTGTGAAAGTGTAACTTCAATTAATATCAAAGAAAAAAAAACAAAGGAAAAAAAAATACTGCATAAATAAATAATTATAATTGCATAAGTTGATAAAAATGCTATGCAATAGCTTTACCGCGGCAGTTCCCGAGTGCCACACGTCTTTTTTTATTGTTGAGCTTGACCGCTATCTCACCTGATGGAAAGCGACGATGCGGTCGACGATGCAGCGCACTTACTTATAAGTAACCCATTCACCTTGACTTAAAGGCCCCTAGGTTATAGCTATTAGGAAACAGACTCCGAAAGAGAATGTCAAAACTAACGCGACGCAAGCACATCACGCACCCCCCCGTTTCCCTCTGCTACTGTACTATCGCTTGCTTGCATAGACTTCGTAATATTTAAAACAATTTAAATATTTTCATTTTTGTATGACAGTCTGATAAACTAAAATATGATAAATTATTAAAGGTCATAAAACAAAAGTTGTTGTTTATGATTTTAGTAACATAGTCTTCTAGGAGGTTACCAGTGTATTACAAAATAACCCTGTATCCTTGATGTTCAAGGTTTTAAAGACCTATTTTTCTTGATTTCCAGTAAACCACACGTTCACAATAAACCTGTACCCACCAAAGGACCTGCTGACGAAAGCTTTCGCGGAGTTCCTCTCATACCTGAACTGGACCAGGATGGGAGTCATCTACGAGGATTATGGATACGGTATGTTAATCAGTGCTGTAACTAGAGAGGTTTCAGTGATGCCCAGGCACAGGGCCAGACCCTGATGGGGCACAGAAACGATCACACCAAGAACATGTTTTGCATCATTAATTTCAACAGAAGTAGGTTAGTTGGCGGAAAATACTAACGACTAAGATTTAAGGACTAACAGCCCACAACCTTCCCGCTGTGAGCGGTGCTAAGATCGGGCGGTAAGATCGAGCGAGCGGTTCAAAAGTATGATTTTTGAAGCACGTCACGACACGCTGCTCATGGCGAAAAGGCGCGCGCTTACTGATGCCATCCCGCCCGCCGCACCGCGTGCCGCCAAGACCTAAGTCGTAACTAGGCCGTAACTTACAAATATAAACATTCTTTATGAAAAATATGCACCACGTCCGCTTAAAAAGGCTCATTTTATTTATTTATTTATTAAATTCTTTATTGTACACCCCATGAACAAAAAAGATACAGGACAAACATTATTCGAAATAAGTGTACAATGGGCGGTCTTATCACACAGGGCGATCTCTTACAGACAACCTTTGGATGGACTGAAAGAGAGGAGAAAGATATAGGGCTGTCAGTGTACATCAGAAATAATACTAATATGAAATAACAACACAAATACATGCATACATACATTACAAAAAATATACTAATAAATATTAAAAATGTAATCAAGCCAGGAGTGAGTGTTTTAATACCGTGACCGCATGCAAAATGCGAAACCGGTACCCGGCAGTTTACAGTTTCCCATTTTCTCTCGCTTCGTACCCTGACCTGAACCCAGGGCCGGACGCTAAGGTCGCCACCGTTAATCGCCTCCACGAGTACAAAGCAGGACTGGAAGTATGCCCACTTGGGTGACCAAGCGGGGCATATTTCCACCAACTTCATCGTGAGCTCCCCACATAAGTAGGTACCTTCCAAAAGTTTCACAAATTGGCGGTGGGCGTATAAAAGGCGACTAACGGCACTGATGTAACTCATCATCGTTATATAACATTATTCTTAGAGCGGGTTCACTAAAGGTCGGACCGACAGTTTTATCGGGCCGACAAAAGTGTCGGAACCATATTGGCATATGTATTTCAATAGCGCCGTTCACATATGGGCGACCCGACAAAACTAACAGAGCCGACACTTTTACCGGCCGTTCAGCCACGATTTCAGTCGGGTCGGCATAATATTGGCGTACTGGCAAGTATAGCGTCGTTCACATTGGTCAGCGCGAAGCGGCGGAGCCACCCGCCCGCCACCCTTTCACCCGCTCATTCCCCGCTCTCGACACTCGATCCGGGCAGTAAAACGACAGTGCCGACGGTGGTGTTCACATTAGGTCGGGTCGGCAGCGTCTAGTGTGAACAGTAACCACCGACAGGCGTTCAACGGTAAACTGTCGGTCCGACCTAATGTGAATCGGCTCTTAGTATACGTGGAACCCAAAATATTCATAACTTTAATGTAATGAACTTATAATCAAGCTTATAACTTCATGAAAAATCATAAAGTTATAAGTTTGATTAAGTTTATGGTGGGAAAAAATCATCCAATGACAACCCCCGCTCTTGGGCGGAGCGGGAGATCGTGTCAGACTCTTACTGACTAAAAGATCCACCCCGTTCCTTCTAGCCTTCATACCGGGGCTCGAGCGCCCTTTCGGATAACCCTGGCCCCAGTAGACAACTCATTGAGGCGCGCGGGAACAGAGCGCTCAGAATCCCGGCGGCGGCGGCGGCGGCGAAAACGCCGTTGCCTGATGCGTTCGGCCTCCTCCTTTAACTGACTGGCCTGATAGTCTAGTGGTTAGTGGCCCTGACTGCTAAGCCGGAGGTCATGGGTTCGATTCCTACCCAGGATAAATGTTTGTGTGATGAGCATGATCATTTGTTCTGTGTCTGGGTGTAATCTATAATATATATGTATTTAGAAATATATAAGTATGTTTATCAGTTGTCTAGTACTCATAACACAAGCTCTGCTTAGCTTGCGGCTAGAGGGCGTTGTGTGATAGTTGTGGAATATTATTATTTGTTTAATTATTTTCAGGAGAACTAAACATCTTGGACATAGCTAAAGACGGGCGTGACATGTACGCGGTGCGCTGTCATGACTCCAAGGAGTATCGTCGAGGACTTGCCTTGCTGAAGGCGCAGCAGATAGAGCACATTGTGGTGGACACTGACCCGAAGAGGGTGCGCCAGTTGGCCAGGGCTGTGAGTATCCTTAACCGTTAGGATGATATTTGTTTTTTTTTTAATTGTTTTTAGGCTCGTACTTGACCACTTTCTCATTTGATGGAGAGTTTAGGTCGTAAAGACATAATAATTTAGAATTTGTAATGATTTTGAAATTTTGAATTTGTAATAATTTTGAATTTACAATTATTTTGAATTTATAATAATTTTTTGAATTTGTAATAATTTTGAATTCATAATAATTTTGAATTTGTAATAACTTTAAATTTATAATAATTTTGAATTTGTAATAATTTTGAATTTGCAATAATTTTGAATTTACAAAAAATTGGAATTTGTAATAATTTTGAATTAAAGTTATTGCAGTAAAACGGATTTCTTTGTTTTCACAGATTCTTCAACTGCAGATGAATAATGAGAACTACCATTACGTTTTTACTTCGTTTGTAAGTAGTTTTTCATGTTTATTATTTACTGCTTTCGTTTTTAAATTTCAGATACATTAAGGGACAGTATGTCCCCTAAAGTGTCTGAGGCTATATTGTCCTTTAGGCACACTTCTTTTTTTCGAATCGATGGCAAACTCATTAAGTCCTCCAAAGTGCAGTTGTGTGGGCACTTAGAGATCTTTATCCGACAGGTCTAACATTTTAGCACACTCTATGTTCTAAAAGAAGTACATGATATTTTTTTTTATCCTGAGTTTATGTTCCCTTGAGATAATTACAGTCGTAATTATATTCGTAATCATAATCGTTAATGTAATCGTAATCATAACCGTAATCGTAATCATAACCGTAATCGTAGTCATAACCGTAATCGTAGTCATAACCGTAATCGTAATCATAATCGTAACAATAATCAAAATCAATTATTTTGTTTGTATAATGATATACGATGATAAATACGAAATCGAGGATATTTTAGGCCATAATCTAAAGACCGGTTTTCTATTTACAGGACTTTGAACTCTTCGACATGGAAGACTTCTACTACAACCGCGTGAACATGAGCGGCTGGCGCCTGGTGGACCGAGACTCCGATAAGGTGAAGGAGTCGCTGCAGGTCATGGAGAAGTTCCACCCCATAGGAGCCTCCATCATCAGCGGGGGACATATTAAGGTAAGAATATTCTCCCGACAGAATATAATTATGGTTTAAGCGTTACCAATATTAATGCAGATTACTTAGGAAACGAAACGCATGTTATTATAACAGCAAAAATGAAAATTACAAAAAAAACCCTCCGATGCATAAAATCTATAAAAAGTAAAAGAAATGGTTAAGACGAGTCCAATAAGCCCAAACTCGACGCGTTTACTAGTAGGCATTCCAGGGTTCCATTTGCCACCTCCCAGTTCTAGCATCAGGTCCTCGTCATCATGAAAAATATTAAGAACTGGTTAAAACGAATCTAATGAGCCCAAAATTGATAAATTTACTGGCAGGCATTCCAAGGTTCCATCAGCCACTTCCCAGTTCTAGCATCATTCGCTTAGGAGTTACGATGCCACGGACAGATACACAGATACTTCTAACTTATAACACCCCTCTTTTCCGTTGGGGGTTAAAAAGAATTCTGAGTATACATGAAGATGGATGGAGATGGAGGCCAACGAAAAGATGGATGGATTGTATGATGAGTGATATGAAAGAAAAGGGAGTTAGTGATAGTTTGACAGGTGACAGGACAGAATGGAAGAAAAAAACGTGTTGCGTCGACCTCAAGTAATATGGGATAAGGGCAGGAAGAAGAAGAATTAGGAGACGCCAAGCCACCTGTGGAGCAGTGGTGACCGAGGGGTAACGGCCCCGACTTACGAATTGTAGGTCGCGGGATCAAACCCAGCCAGGCGCATTACTTTGTGTAATTTATTTCATCACCACTGCTCTCAAAACGGTGAAGGAAAACATCGTGAGGAAACTTCCATGTTTCAGAACCAAACATTCGAAGACATGAGACATTCGCCAACCCATTCCCTCTCCTAGAGAGGAGGCCTGAGTCCCAACAGTGGGAACATTATAAGGCCGACTATACTATGCTAAGTGACCAATATTAATGGGACACATCAGAAGACCCCTTTCTCGAAGTTAGACCTACCCAATTGGACCGTCTGTCCCAGGTAAACGCAGTCGTCCACAACTTCGAGTGGAGATTCACCGATCTTAATGATGATGATGATGATGATATGACATCAGAAGACTTAAAGTCACCCAAAAGGCAACCGTGAACCGTGAGTATATACTCGGAGTTTTATTGTTGCCAATTTAGGTACGGTATCCTAAAAATGGTGAAAAAGTGAGGTTAAGGTAAAGGTCAAGCCAGATGGTGTTGAAGCATTACCTTATTCTGCGAAACAGTACTGCTAGAGAAGGAGAAAGCCGCAGTGAGAGAAAAAGACATCTAAACGACTCAGCCGCCAACACAGGAGATGCCCCGGGCGTTGGGACTCGCAGGGTGATTCCCGACCATTGTAGGCGTTGGCTTAAGGACGGCGAAAAATGGGTAGCTGCTCAACCTGAGTTGACTGGCGCGTACTGTTCCAGAGAGCCGACGGCAGCTAGGACTCATTATCATCATTTCACCCGATGTCCACTGTTGGACATAGGCCTCCCCCAAGCTTCGCCACAACGACCGGTCCTATGCGTCTCGCGTCCATCGGATTCCTGCGACCCTCATCAACTCATCGGTCCATCTTGTAGGAGGCCACGCTAACCCAGTGTCTTCCGGTACGAGGTCGCTACTCCAGAACCTTTCGCCCCATCGATCATCTGTTCTGCTCCATTTTAACTGGGTGATTCTTCGAGCTGTGTCGGTAACCTTGGTTCTCCTGCGGATATCTTCATTTCTGATGCGATCACTCAAGGAAACTCCGAGCATAGGGCTTTCCATCATAAGTACATTATTTATCTTCTATTTCAGACGGAACCCGCCCTCTTGTACGACGCAGTACAAATCCTCTGCCAGGCGCTGGCCATCACTGAGGACTTCCACCCAGGAAACGTGTCCTGTGAGAAGGACGTACCGTGGAACCATGGGAAGACTATTATTGATAACATCAATACGGTAAGAAGTATAGATCACATAAGCTTAAGTATAAACTTTGTAATATGACTACTTTTCCAACCTAGAATTGGCACTGGAGTCTGTAGGGTCAGAGTATGCACATTACATCATCATGGGTGATTTTAACACAGACCTTACTCTCCTGACTCCTCGTTCCCGTAAACTCCTTCACATAATTGAGTCCGTCAGTCTCCATGTTCTTCCACTGCAGCCCACTCATTTTAATGCTTCTGGTGATGACACGTGGCTCGATTTGATCCTAACGTCCACTCCCACCCTTGTTTCCTCTCATGGCCAGTGTCCTGCACCTGGTTTTTCCCACCACGACCTCATTTTCCTTTCTTACGTCCTTAAGCCACCTAAACCTGTCCCTAAAATTCTGCACATGCGTTGTTTTGCGCGCATGGATATTGAAAAGCTGCGTGAGGATGCGTCGAAACTGGACTGGGAACGCCTGGGAGCAGCAATAACCGTAGACGATAAATTGCGCATATTTAATGAAACGGTCCTAGCTCTTTATGATAAACATGCGCCTGTAAAGAGGGTTAAAGTTAGGCGTCCTCCTGCTCCTTGGATGACGACAGAGGTTCGTGTTGCAATGAAGTCTCGGGATAAAGCATTTAGAAAATACAGAAGGGATCGCTGTGACCAAAATAAGAACCTCTTCAAAACTGCGAGAAATCGGTGTAATCAGGTGATACGAAACGCCAAACGCCGCCACATTCTTGATAACATTTCATCTTCTTCTCCTGCCGATATCTGGAAATTCTTAGGAACTCTTGGTGTCGGTAAGGCACGTCATGTGGATTTCCCAAAAACAATTGGTCTGGATGATATCAACCGTCATTTCTCAACAACCAGTCATTTGAACTCTCAAATGTTGTCCCAGACGGTGGATTTCATTTCTGGCCTACCAAGTCCAATCATAGAGCCATTTTACTTTTCTCCCGTCACCTTGGATGAAATTAAAAAGATTATCCTGTCTATTAAATCTAAGGCCGTGGGCCATGATGACATCAGTCGTCATATGGTCACCCTGATCCTTGAATTTCTCCTTTCACCCATTGCCCACATTATTAACTTTTCTCTCGATTCTGGTCAATTCCCATCCCTGTGGCGTATGGCTTATGTCCGTCCACTTCCTAAAATTTCAAATCCCTCCCTACCGAGTCATTTTCGTCCAATTTCCATTCTTCCGTTCCTTTCTAAAGTGCTCGAGGCGTGCGTGCACAAGCAGTTTTCGGGGTTTGTTCACCGACACAACCTCGTGAGCTCATTCCAGTCTGGATTCAGACCTGGCCACAGTACAGCCTCCGCTCTTCTTAAAGTGACTGGCGACATTAGAGAAGCAATGGAGGACACAATGGTTACTGTGTTGGTATTAATAGATTTCTCCAATGCCTTTAACGCCGTCAGTCACGACATACTCCTATCTATCCTTTCCCATCTTATGGTTTCTTCCGAGGCGCTGGAATGGTTCTCTTCTTATCTTCGGGGACGTCAGCAGTCGGTTCGCGTTGATGAGAGCTCATCAAGTTGGCGTGACCTGGATGCTGGTGTTCCACAAGGCGGTATTCTTTCTCCATTATTATTCTCCATCTTCATAAATTTTATAACTCTCTGTCTTCGGTGTGCGTATCATCTTTATGCCGATGATCTTCAATTGTATGCAGTTGCGCGGGTGGAAAGTTTGTCAGACGCTATAGAGGAGGTGAATCGAGATTTGAGTGCTATTAGTGACTGGTCTGATAGGTTTGGCGTGTCTGTAAACCGCTCAAAATGTCAGGCCATTGTCATTGGTAGTGCACGCATGATGAGTAGAGTGGCGGTTGGTTCTCTACCTCCTATTATTTACAAGGGTGCCGTCATTCCCATCAGCCCTACGGTAAAGGACCTCGGTTTACACCTTGACTCGACGCTTAGCTGGCAAAGTCAGGTCTCTAGTGTCTGTCAAAGGGTCAATGGGACTTTGCGGTATCTGTATCGTCTGAGAAACTTTCTGCCTGCAAAGACGAAGACAATGCTTGTGCAGACTTTAATTTTCCCTATAGTCGACTATGGTGATGTGTGCTACTATGACCTGAACGCAGTCTTGCTGGATAAGCTTGATAGGCTCCTGAACAACTGCATCAGGTTCATATTTAATCTGAGGAAATATGACCATGTTTCAAGCTTCAGATCGGAGCTCAAATGGTTGCCTATTCGCCAAAGAAGAAGTCTGCGAGCTTTGACAACTCTTTTTTCTTTGCTCAACTCTCTTACCCCTCCTTCTTATCTTATATCTCACTTCCAATATCTCTGTTCTTCACACGCCAAGAATCTGCGTTCTTCTAACAACCTCCTACTGCTTTGTCCTTCTCACACTTCTGATGTTGTTCATTCCTCCTTCTATATTCAGTCTATCCTTCTATGGAATTCGCTACCTCTTGATATCAGAACGGCCACGAGTCAGTATGCATTTAAGCGGAAGTTGCGGAATTACTTTCTGAACAAATAGCAGAATCATCTCAAAACTCCTTTTCTTTGTGTATATATATATATAGTATATATTTGTATGTATGTATAGCTATATATTTTATTAAATATGCTTTTGTATATGTATGTTTAGTTTTAGCTTTATATATAATTCTATAATTGTTTTAGATAATATTTTCTTTTTTTTTTTTATGCACCTGCCATTTTGTCTCTGCACTACCCTAGGTTGACTGGTAGAGAATGCCTAAGGCATTAAGTCCGCCTTTGTATCTTTTGTTGCATGAAGATTAAATAAATAAATAAATAATATTCCCACCGCTGGGATTCAGGCGTCCTCTCTAGAAGAGGGAATAGGTCATACTCCAGCATGAGCCATGAAGGTGGAGACAAACGGAAACCCGTGGTCCCAGAACGCAAAGGGCAACTGAAAGACTAAGGTAGGCGACAAATAAACGTGGACTAACGGTCATTCCTACATTTATTGACATTCTTAATTTCAAAAACGGAATTAAAGACATCTATCGTGATCCTTACCTTTTCTGAAAAACCTTTTATTGATGGTTCTTAGGGTACCTTAGATATATGGGAGATATTAAGAAAATGTCAATGTACTTTAAGTTTATCTAGCCTTGTATAGTGGGTTTTAGTCCGTAAAAGTCTGACACGCCCTCTGACTACAGACTAGAGCGGGAAAAGTCATTGGATTATTTCTACCCCAAAAAAAAAAACCGAAACCGCATGAGCATAATCAGCCTTTTAATGTCCCCACTGCCGAAACTCAGGCCTTTTTAGGGTTCCGTAGCCAAATGGCAAAAAACGGAACCCTTATAGATTCGTCATGTCTGTCTGTCTGTCTGTCTGTCTGTCCGTCCGTATATCACAGCCACTTTTTTCCGAAACTATAAGAGCTATGCTGTTGAAACTTAGTATGTAGATGTATTCTGTGAACCGCATTAAGATTTTCACACAAAAATTGAAAAAAAGCAATAAATTTTGGGGTCCCCATACTTAGAACTGAAACTCAAAAATTTTTTTTTACAAACCCATACGTGTGGGGTATCTATAGATAGGTCTTCAAAAATGATATTGAGGTTTTTAATTTCATTTTTTTCTAACTTGAATAGTTTACGCGAGAGACACTTCCAAAGTGGTAAAATGTGTGTCCCCCCCCTGTAACTTCTAAAATAAGAGAATGATAAAACTAAAAAAAATATATGATGTACCACGGAACAGTAAAAACAGTGGAAGAAGTAAGTAGGCGTGGCACTGTCGCCGCTACTAAGAAACGCGTTGCATACTAGCTGTTCAAGCGCTCTCATTCTTTAACTAGACTGCGCAACATAATAATTAACGAAAAATAATATTAAAATGCCCTATTGTCCCATACTGTACTTTAAAAACCATAGTTAGACTAAAGATCTAACTCATTGAGGTGTATCATACAACCGAAAAGTATTATTTTCGGATTTATTTTAATAAAATGAAAAAATAAAATTACGTGAAACATTGCGCAGAATATACAAACAAAACTAGTCCTTAGTTGCATCACAACAAAGTTGATTTTCTTTTCTCGGTTATTAGCTTTTCTGGAATATTCGTTAGTTTACCTATACTTTTGACGCTATCCAAATAGTGCGTGACTTTATCGATAAAATCAATCGATATGTATAATATGTATTACATTGCCTTTTTAAAATACATATTATAGTTTAATAGTTTTTGTAAGTAATATAATACAGATAATTATTAAATTAATAAATATAATAAAATAAAAAATTGTGGTATGATATTTGTGATGTATTTTAAATAAATTTAGTTAAAGAGTTAGGAACAACATAGGGTGTTTGAATTATACTTAATATTCTTATGTTTAGCAGTGGGTGATGACGATGATTTCAGCTGAGATGATGATAATTGATGTACTATGCAAATAAATACCCTTTTTACTACGTTTAAAAAATGCTTTTAATTATATTAATTTCATAATTTTAATACTATCACACTATCGCATACAATTTTTTTTTGCATGATATGTTTTAAATACGTTTTCATACAATCGATACATATTTCGATCGAATAAGGTGACTTCCCTATCTGAGTAGCAGCGAGCGCATTCGCGTCAGTGATACGCCATTCAAATACCAATCTTATCTTTACGTTGTTACAGTTCATACTGAATATTAAATACTGAACAATGCTATCTAGCGACGAGTGGCAGTACTTGGCAGTCAAAGATGTATTCCTTTCTTGTTTTTGTCAATTTGATTTATAGACTTTTGAAATTAAAGTTGCATTTCGTATAATTTTTTTTTTGCATTTCGTCTACGCCCGGTTTTTGTTTTCAGCCAATCATATTTTTAGGTTTGCAGTAAGAGTAAATTGTAAATGTATGAGTTTGGCGACACCGGTTCTGGAACAAACATTTTCTCAAGCTACTTCCACTGTTTTTACTGTTCCGTGTGATGTACATTACCATGCAAACTACCAACGAAAATTGGTATGAACGAGATCTAGTAAATAGTTATTTTTTAATGTCATAAATCTAAAAAAATACAATATTATTAAAACATCGATCAAAGTTACAACGAACTACAAGAACTTTTATATTATGTTACTTGCTGCTACGGAACCCTCCATGGGCGAATCCGACTCGCACTTGGCCAGTTTTTTTAATGATTCTGCGACCTACCACTGCTGTCAACAGTTGCCATTACACAACAAATTATTATTTAACAATGGCAATCATTTCTTCCACAGATCCAAGCTCACGGCCTCACCGGCCCAATAGAATTCAAGAACGGAGTCAGAACGAACTTCCACTTGCAGCTGATGAGGCTAACGGGTATGATATTTTATTTCTTTTTCTAACTTTTTTCGATCCATTACTTGATCGATCTCGATTAAGACCAAATCTGAGACGATGGTGCGTTGTGCTCCACGAGAGCCTCAAAGAGATGTCAGCAAACCGTAGGGCCTCAATAGGGCCGATGGCTCATCGTAGGCGTGGGCTTGCAAACGGCGAGCAAAGGCTAGATTGCCGTCCGATTGCAACCGTCCGGACCGAGCCCAAGTCGTCGACGGCGCGCAATGTTCCACTCGTGCCTCAAGGAGTTGTCAGCAAACCGTACAGGCCCAGCAGGGTCGAAGCCTACTAGGGCCATGGGTAATGCGAAACTGATCACTGGGACCCTGGAACAATGGCAAAGAAGGAACGGAAGTGGGTTTTTAGTCAGTAAAAGTCTGACACTATCTCCCGCTCCGCCCAAGAGCGAGGAATGTCATTAGATGATTTTCCCATCTAAAAAAGGGCCAGTGCTTGCTAAGGTCAAGAGATCGGTTCTGAAAAGGCTAAACTCATAGGTGTCAGTAAAAGTCTGACACTATCTCCCGCTCCGCCCTAGACCAGGAGAAGTCGTAAGACTATTTTCTATCTCAAAAAATGGTGTGATGATATTCTCCTCCTCTGAACAGGTGGTGAGAAAGGTGGCATGGTGGTGTCTGGTCACTGGAATCCGAGCGAGGGTCTGGCCATCACAGATCCTGCTGCTTACACTAGGGATCCTCCGCCTAATGTGACTTTAACTGTGGTTACTGTTGAAGTAAGTGTAAAATAAAAATAAATAGATAAAATCGTTTTTCTAGCTAATCTAGTTAGCGAACCTAAGGTCATCGGTCCGCCTTATAAAAGGTTCTTGGCTTCCAATGCACTATGGTTTACGCGAATTCGACGCGATGCGGTAGGAAAAAATCCTACGTGCGTGCGAAGTTACCGATCCAGACGCAGTTTATTTGAAACCAGTCACTGTACTACAAGAATTCGTGTGAAAATATCAAACCAACTGATTACGTTCATTTTGCTTCGTTTGTCGCCGCACCGCACTCAGGTATGGTGATTCGCGCCGCTTCGCTTCTTAATCGCGTTCCTGGAAAGTAAAACAAAAAAAAAAACATAGGTATGGTTTTAGTCAGTAAAAGTCTGACACGACCCCCCACTCCACCCTTGGGTGGGAGAAGTCATTGGGTGATTTCCCAACTTAATTTTTTTTTAATATAAAATTAGTGTGAAGTGTGATTATTAAGCAGGCCCATAATGTTAGAACAATATAGACCTACTTAGTTGTATGCAATTAAGCCATGATTTCTTCCAACAGGAAAAACCATACGTGATGGTAAAAGAAGGCTGGAACCTGCAAGGCAACGCCCGCTTTGAAGGGTTCTGCATAGACCTGCTGGCTAGAGTAGCCGCCAGAGCTGGTTTCCACTACCGTCTGCGCCTGGTACCAGACAACATGTATGGAGCAAGGGACCCTGATACTGGACACTGGAATGGAATTGTTAGGGAGCTGATGGATAGGGTGAGTGGCTCAAGATATTTTTCAGATACTGAACCGCCAAGGTAAATTTTTGGATGGGTGATCATGTAGAATATACCGAGGCTCCACCTTGTCTCAGAAGCCGTTGGTCCTGGCTGCTTTTCTAGACCTTTGACAGTCGTTGCGGATAGTGTGAACTCTAAAAGTCTGACACCAGTCTTGCAAGGTTTACCTGTTACTGGATTGTGGAGATCAGACTGAAAGGCAGTAACTTCATGTAGATCAGTTAGGCTGAAAGCAGATTCGAACGTAGTAGGCTTTCCGGAAGCTTATTTAGGAAGTTCCGAAGGATTCTGCATAGACTCCAGGCACCAAATATCTGAGGTCTATATAAACCTTCTGGCTCAAGAGGCCGGTTCCACTACCGACTTCGCCTGGTACCAGATAACATGTATGGTGCAAGGGACCCTGATACTGGACACTGGAACGGGATTGTTAGGGAGGTGGATTGGCTCAAGATATTTTTCAGGCACTAAACCACTGGAGTCATTGACGATGATATCGAGTCCGACTCCAATACATTTGGTAGAAGACTGTGTAGGCTGAACAGTCATGGGAAGTTCCAAGAGGTTTTGCATAGACTCCAGACACTAAACCACTGTGGCTGTTGTGTGACCTCGGAAGCCATAGGTCCCGGCTGCCAGTTTTTGACCTTTCAGGCACTAAACCGCTGGAGTAATTGTGGATGATATCGATTCCAATAGACTTGGGAGAAGCCTATGTAGGCTGAACGGAGTCACAGAAAGTTTCAAGAAGTTCTACATAAACTCCAGGCACTATACCACTGTGGCTGTTGTGTGATCTCGGAAGCCATAGGTCCTGGCAGCAATTTGTTGGTCTTTGACAGTTGTTACAAATAGTCAAAAGACGACTTCAAGGACGTGTTCAAGCATTCAACAATAGCCTCACGGAATGACTGGATCTGTGACCCACTAGCTCGCGCATCAACCACATATCTCTCAGTAACAGTGCTGTCGTCTACATACCCAAAGATACCAGTAGGCTCTTGGCGAAGCTGATCTCTTCAATTATATAATTTGTTTGTATCAGAAAGCAGACATAGCGGTGGCTTCGATGACGATCAACTACGCGAGGGAGGCCGTCATAGACTTCACCAAGCCTTTCATGAATCTTGGCATTGGAATACTGTTCAAGGTATGGTAATGCTTGGCTTTCTCTATTCTTTGAGTACACAATTTTGGAAATAATTGGATTCTTGGAACATTTGTTTTATCAATAAGTAAATTTATCCTAACTCCTGTCCCGCGCCCATTCTTCCTCGTACAAATATTTAAAATGCTAATTGTTGCTTCATTATATATACTATATAACCAATTCTGATGCAGTTTTAAGAAAAAGATTTTTTTTAGAGTTCTTTAGTATAAAAATATACCCAGATCCAACCTTAACCCAACCAACCCACAATGAACCCAAAAGCAACCTCAAACCAACCCTTATCCAACCCAAAAACAAATCAAAACCAACCCAAAACTAACCCAAAACCAACCCAAAAACAATCCAAAGCCAACCCAAAACCAACCCAAAACCAACCCAAAGCCAACCCAAAACCAACCCAAAACCAATCCAAAACCTACCCAAAACCACCTAATTTTAAAAACTGACTGTTCAAGGTGCCAACATCTCAACCGACGCGCCTCTTCAGCTTCCTGAACCCGCTCGCCATAGAGATCTGGCTTTACGTGTTGGCTGCCTACATACTTGTATCATTTACACTGTTCGTGATGGCGCGGTTTTCTCCTTACGAGTGGTAAGTTGTACTACCAATTACGCTATCATTCATGTGTTTTAGGGTTCAGTACCTCAAAAGGAAAAACCCAGGCATGTGCGAGTCCGACACTGTGGGTTCCGTACAAACTTACCTATGAAAAAGTTCAGTTCCCGAATGAGGATGTTCTAAAATGACGTTCACCAGGTCTGCAGTACTGAGGCGTCAGGTCTAGGCTCCTGTCAAAACGCTTATGTTAATGTCATTAGTTAAACATTAATGTCAACGTCAAACGTTACACGTCAACGTCATGTATACGTTTTAAAAGGAAAAGACCTGATAGCTAAGTGGCGCTAGCTGGTGGTGTGAATTTTGCTCAATCAATCAATCAATCAAATCATCTTTATTGTGGATCATAGGTAATTGTACATAATACAGATGGTGATAACACCCCACCCTCATTGAGATACGACGATTTTTCCTTTATTTTACAATGACACTGTAATGTCACAACACTGTAACTGTAATGACAGTCTGCCTGCTGCGGTCTTCCCGTCCGATTATAATTTGGGTGTCTTCAAGGCTAGAGTGAATAGGCTCTTAATAAACTAGTGCGCCTCACCATCAAAGATTGCATCGCTACTTACCATCAGGTGGGATCGCAGTCAAGCACTAGTTTATCTTAATTAAAAAAAAAAAAAAAAAAAAAAATGTAAAATAATAATAATGGCGAGGTGATGCTCGAAAAGAACACTTTGAAAGTTATATGAAAGGCCTTTGCTGGCCTGTTGGTCTAGTGGTTAGTGACCCTGACTGCTATGCCGGAGGTCGTGGGTTCGATTCCCACCCAGGACAAATGTTTGTGTGATGAGCATGATCATTTGTTCTGTATCTGGGTGTAATTTATCTATATATGTATCTATGTATTTAGAAATATATAAGTATGTTTATCAGTTGTCTAGTACTCATAACACAAGCTCTGCTTAGCTTGAGACTAGACGGCGTGTGATAGTTGTGGAATATTATATTATATATTATCTATAAAATAATTATAATCTGCAAATTACTGGTTGATGAACCACTAAGACACAAAAATTCGAAGACATGTGACATTCACCAGCCTGCACTGGGCCCGCGTGGTGGATTACAGTCCATTCCCTCTCCTAGAGAGGAGGCCTGAGTCCCAGCTGTGGGAACCTTAAAAAGGCTGATGATGATGATGAACCAGTAAACAGGCAGGCCGTTATTACATTGCTCTATATCATTCCAGGTCTACCAGCACCCACGTCTGCGGCCACGAGACCAAACTCCTGACAAACCAGTTCAGCGTCTGTAACTCATTCTGGTTCATCACGGGGACCTTCCTGAGGCAGGGATCTGGACTTAATCCTAAGGTGAGATTTTCTAATATATAAAAATCGTTAATATGGCTCAAAAAGCTGCCTTACTTGGGCCCCTCGAACACGGCGAATTTTTGTAGCGATGGTGTCACGCGATCGCATCGATACATTCACGATGCAGTCGCTAGCTTGCCCTCGCCCACACCATGATTCTCCATCGCAATGCAAATGCTATACTGTCGCGAAGCAAACGCGATTCGGTGACTGCACAAAATTGAAGGTTTTTGTGTGTATGGCTCAAAAAGCTGCCTTACTTGGGCCCCTCGAACACGGCGAATTTTTGTAGCGATGGTGTCACGCGATCGCATCGATACGTTCACGATGCGGTCGCTAGCTTGCCCTCGCCCACACCATGATTCTCCGTCGCAATGCAATGCTATACTGTCGCGAAGCAAACGCGATTCGGTGACTGCACAAAAATGAAGGTTTTTGTGTGTAGGCTCCAGGGACTTAAAAACACCTTCATAAAGGTTACAGAATTATAAGTGTTACATGTTGAATGTGTAACAGAATCAAAAAACCGGCCAAGTGCGAGTCGGACTCGCCCATGAAGGGTTCCGTAGCAGCAAGTAACATAATATAAAAGTTCTTGTAATGTGTTGTAACTTTGATCGATGTTTTAACAATAGTGTATTTTTTTCGATTTATGACGCATTAAAAAAAACTACTTACTAGATTCCGTTCAAACCAATTTTCGTTGGCAGTTTTTATAGTAATGTACATCATATATTTTTTTTAGTTTTATCATTCTCTTATTTTAGAAGTTAGAGGGGGGGGGACACACACATTTTACCACTTTGGAAGTGTCTCTCGCGCAAACTATTCAGTTTAGAAAAAAATGATATTAGAAACCTCAGTATCATTTTTGAAGACCTATCCATAGATACACCACACGTATCGGTTTGATGAAAAAAAAAAATTTTGAGTTTCAGTTCTAAGTATGGGGACCCCCAAAATTTATTGCTTTTTTTCTATTTTTGTGCAAAAATCTTAATGCGGTTCACAGAATACATCTACTTACAAAGTTTCAACAGTATAGCTCTTATAGTTTCGGAAAAAAGTGGCTGTGACATACGGACGGACAGACGGACAGACAGACAGACAGACAGACAGACAGACATGACGAATCTATAAGGGTTCCGTTTTTTTGCCATTTGGCTACGGAACCCTAAAAATGTAACACTTATTGATATATATGTGTTTTCAATGTGTTAACCAAAAACACTTAAAAAACCGGCCAAGTGCGAGTCGGACTCGCCCATGAAGGGTTCCGTAGCAGCAAGTAACATAATATAAAAGTTCTTGTAGTTCGTTGTAACTTTGATCGATGTTTTAATAATAGTGTATTTTTTTTTGATTTATGACGTATAAAAAAAACTACTTACTAGATCTCGTTCAAACCAATTTTCGTTGGTAGTTTACATAGTAATGTACATCATATATTTTTTTTAGTTTTATCATTCTCTTATTTTAGAAGTTAGAGGGGGGGGGACACACATTTTACCACTTTGGAAGTGTCTCTCGCGCAAACTATTCAGTTTAGAAAAAAATGATATTAGAAACCTCAATATCATTTTTGAAGACCTATCCATAGATACCCCACACGTATGGGTTCGATGAAAAAAAAATGTTTGGGTTTCAGTTCTAAGTATGGGGACCCCCAAAATTTATTGCTTTTTTTCTATTTTTGTGTGAAAATCTTAAAGCGGTTCACAGAATACATCTACTTACTAAGTTTCAACAGTATAGCTCTTATAGTTTCGGAAAAAAGTGGCTGTGACATACGGACGGACAGACGGACAGACAGACAGACAGACAGACAGACAGACAGACAGACAGACAGACAGACAGACATGACGAATCTATAAGGGTTCCGTTTTTTGCCATTTGGCTACGGAACCCTAAAAAGTGTAACCGTAACATATCTTTAACAGATATAAAAGTGTTAACAGTGTTAATAAGTGTAACAGGTAAACGCAGCGTTGCCAAAGTTACAATTTACTTATTTATGGTACTGTGCAATTATTTCAGTTACACATATTAACACTTATTAACACATATAACAGGTTACAGTTTGATTCGGTAGCACTTCTTAACACATATAAAAGGTTACAGTTTCATTCGGTAACATTATTTTAACTGTTTTAAAAAACAGTGTTAAAACACATTATTACGGTTACAGTTTGAGTCCCTGGTAGGCTCTTTCTTTCATGCGTCAGCTTTCCTCCGTTCTCTCCACCATGTCGTCCGACACAGCGCGTTTGTATCGATACAGTCACGATGATGTAGCGCGTTTGTAGCACGTTACCATCGCTTCTGTGGCGTTGCAAATGCGACTAACGCGCGTTAGTCGCGATGCTAACACGCTTCTAACGCGCTACAGTGTCGCTGCAAAAAGTCACTGCGGGCGAGGGGCCTTAAATCGGACTGGGGAGGACATGTCCGTCACATGTCTAACGAGCTGAGGGTCCATAAGCACACAAGATTGGTCAGACCACAAAGGAGATGGACCAATAAGTGGTTCTTTAGCCCACAGCTCATATAACATGCGGCATACATGTCCGGCCCAATCTCATTTTTTAGAGTAGCAGCTTTTCGGGTAACATCTTCTATCTTTGTTTTGTGTTTTGTTAGTGCTCATACATACGAGCGGTATGTGGCCGATGTCAGAGGTAACTGGACTTCTCCCACTCTAGGATGGAGTAGGAGAGCGTGTCAGACTTTTACTGACTCCTGACTAAAATCCACTTCTATTTTTCTACGTTGCCTTGCGTTCCAGGGCCCCTGGTTTACCTTTCAGAAGCGAACCCAAGGTTCATACCTGCTGAGCTCCTACAGTTTTGCTGACATATCCTTGAGGTGCGCGTGGAGCACTACGCGCCGTCGACGACTTGGGTCTCGGTCCGGATGGCCAGACCTCGACTTATAGTGACACTTGACACACGATGGCTGTTACTGATCTTCAAAGTTGGAATGACCCGATGACGCGTCAACAGCTGCTGCCGCCCCGTGTTGATGGATGTATTTACTTCCACCGTTGGCAATATACCGCGAGTGTGTATGCGCTCTAGTCTTCTTCTTCAACTTCCTGCCCATATCCCATATTAGTTGGGGTCGGCGCAACACTTTGTTTTTCTTTCATTCTGTCTTGTCGTTAGAGGTGAGAAGGGGTTTCGATCAGCTCGTAGTGGCTTGTAAAGTCCTGACCGGACGCATTGCCTGCCCTGAGCTTCATGACCTCTTCTGTCGATTGTTTGTGCCCGATAAATACATTGGACACCGTCAAAGCCGCCGTCATAATCTATTTGCACTTCAGCCGTTTAGAACTGTCGCTAGAGCCGAATCCCCAGTGTGTCGCACTTTGAAGATACTAAACGCCCTCTTGAATGCTGACTCTGAATGTGATGTGTTTGCGGACGAATGGAATAAAATAAGACGTGTTTGTCTGATGTTCTGTGAGAGACAGTATGGAAGGGTGTCCACTGTTCCATGTTAACGTGTATTACTGCATTTGATCTTAAATTATTAATTTAAAATTATGTGTTATTGAAATAATCCTCTTATAATATTCAAATTAATTATTTTATAAAATTCCATACAACTGTCAACATTATATATAATTGTTTATTTTTTAAGTTTTTTACAATTCTACCTATGTTAATTAATGTAAGTGGGCATGTACCGTTTTAATTTACTATAAATAAATAAATTGTCACCCGCCACACTATCACTAACTCCCTTTTCTTTCATATCATTCCTCATCTTTTCTTTGGCCGCCCTCTCCTTCCTCTTTAAGAGCTCTAGTAACCAACCAAAATCTTTTTTCAGGCAACCTCAACCCGCATAGTAGGAGGAATCTGGTGGTTCTTCACGCTCATCATCCTGTCTTCGTACACGGCGAACTTAGCGGCGTTCTTGACGGTCGAACGGACGGTGCTGCCCATACAGAGCGCTGCAGACTTGGCGGCACAGAATAGCATACAGTATGGAACTTTGAATGGAGGGTCTACCATGTCTTTCTTTAGGGTGAGTACTGTAACCCATAATGGCCCACATTGGCTAACTAAATATAGCGAAAATTCTAAGGACGTAACAAATGAACAGCTAGCCAGCTGCTGTTGAAATGAATAGAGTTGTCTCATGCCTCGATAGATGGCGTTGAAATCGAATTGATTTGACCATTACATGTTTTGCTGTATGGACTTTAAAAGAGACTTTGACCCCTGAGTTTGTGTCGGTGTTTCTTCTCAGGGTAGTCAGCTAGGAAACACCGGCCTCATTTAGCATTAATTGACAAAAAAAAAATTTGACGTGTAAAAGTGTTTTTATAAAACCTACTTGCAAAATAAAGATCATTTATCATTTAATTAGATGGCTCTATGGTTTCGTTACAAGGAAACACTTGAATACATCGCTGGATTTTAGTCATTCACTTTTCACTGGGTTTAAACCCGTATTAAGCATAAAATTTTTGAAGAAGTTGAACCCTTTCCGGTTCAATCTTCAGCAGGTACTGTAATGGCGACACAGTGTTGGTGAAATGGTGACAGCGAGATCAGAAATGTTTCCGTATAATAACACCGTTCCACTCCAGGTGGATACTGATTGGGTCTTGACTAGTGTTGCCAAGCGTCCCGATTTGTGCGGGACATCCCGATTTTTAGGGGTCTGGGGACGCGTCCCGATTTGCACCTGATCGGGACGCTAAATGTCCCGATAAATCAAAAGATATATAAAGCCATCATACAATTAATTAACCTGTATCGCATTCGCATCACTATGTCAAGTGCGTTCAAAATAACACACGGCGCTTCACTGAAGGGGCCTAGCTGTGGGAACGTTTGAAATAGTAGGCTTCTTCTGTCCTACTGTGGCCCTGGAACGCACAGTAGGACAGAAGAAGCCTGGGCCTGTAGTTTTAGTTAGTAAAAGTCTGATACAGTGCTGGAAATCATCCAATGACTTCTTCATTGGATGATTTCCCACCTGAAAAAAAAACTTTATTAAAAAAAAATGTCCCAATCTAAAACCTTAAATCCCGATTTGTTTTACCAACTGCCCCGACTTTTATCCAATCGTACCTGGCAACACTAGTCTTGACAGACATACGGACGACAAAGTGATCCTCAGGGCTATATTTTACAGGGACACCATATAGACTTTTGATTAGCCTGTTGGTCTAGTGGTTAGTGACCCTGACTGCTATGCCGGAGGTCGTGGGTTCGATTCCGACCTAGGACAAATGTTTGTGTGATGAGCATAATCATTTGTTCTGTGTCTGGGTGTAATTTATCTATAATATGTATGTATTTAGCAATATTTAAGTATCTTTATCAGTTGTCTAGTACCCATAACACAAGCTCTGCTTAGCTTGGGACTAGACGGCGTTGTGTGGTAGTTGTGGAATATTATATTATTAGACACCAGAATACCCACACGTCCGAGCTGGTCGCGCCATCAAATTGGTTGCGCAAACGGACACCAGGTGAGTAACTCTCTATAGAGCTGTATACATTTTGTTGGTAGCGGTGACTGGTCGCGCCGCCATGTTGTCCCGGTGAAATATAGCCCTAAGCTACCAAACTAGATACCATACAGACACCAGAGTCACCACGTCCAAGTTGGTCGTGCCACCAAATTGGTGGTGCAACCAATAAATATAATAATAAAAAAAAGACGTGTGGCACTCGGGGACTGCCGCGGTAAAGCTATTGCATAGCATTTTTATCAACTTATGCAATTTTAATTATTTATTTATTTTATTTATGCAGTATTTTTTTTCCTTTGTTTTTTTTTCTTTGATATTTATTGAAGTTACACTTTCACACATTGAATTGAATTTTGATTGATTGTTCACTCATTTGTTTTCTTATCGGTCACCACGCTCAAAAAACAAATGAGTGGGGGGTGTTAGGTTATTATCGTTACGGAATTACTGGATTCGGTCTCCACGCTCAAGGCCCGCGATAGAAGCTATGCAATAGCTTAATAACCAATAATATCGGTACAATGATCTCCAAGTCCACAAATTCAAAAGTCAAAAACAGTGTACCTGTACCCTGTAGTAATGCACTTACGATTCCACGAGAAAGTATTTCAGAGCAAGTGCTAATGATGCAGCTGATGGATAATCCTGGCTACTAGGTTGTGCCTATGCAAGTATTTTCCGTTAAACGAGAACAACCAGAGACAATGTGATGAATTGATTCTTCCGGAGGGTGACATGCCCGACAGATATCAACCGTACCGTCCTTCACAATAAATCTCCGCGTTTATCTTTATTATTATTATTCTCTTCCAGGACTCCAACATAGACATCTACCAGAAGATGTGGGTGCACATGTCAAGTGCGTCTCCACCAGCCCTCGTCTCCTCATACGAGGAGGGAGTGAGGAGGGTCCTCGCGGGGAACTACGCATTCTTAATGGAGTCCACTATGCTGGACCATAGAGTGCAGAGGGACTGTAACCTCACGCAGATTGGAGGACTGTTGGATTCTAAGGTATGATGCAAAAAATGTTTTTTTTTTTTTATATTGTTAGATTCGCTTTCATTCATTATTCGATATTCCACGCTACAGTTATGTAGCAATGCTATATGCAATTTTGACAGGCCTGTTGATCTAGTGGTTAGTGACCCTGACTGCTATGCCGGAGGTCGTGGGTTCGATTCCCACCCAGGACAAATGTTTGTGTGATGAGCACGATCATTTGTTCTGTGTCTGGGTGTAATTTATCTATAATATATATGTATTTAGAAATATATAAGTATGTTTACCAGTTGTCTAGTACTCATAACACAAGCTCTGCTTAGCTTGGGACTAGACGGCGTTGTGTGACAGTTGTGGAAAAAAAAAATGCATACTCGCCCAACTACTGGCTGCCAGTGCTATAACTTACAAGATCTCTAGGTGAGTACAGTAATTTACTCTACCGTCGAGTCGATCATGTACTAGTGGGCAGTCTATGCCACTGTCGCGTAGCGAGGCGCACTAGCGCGAGCTACTTGCCGATAGTGGCATAGAAGGCCCAATAATTCCCTACTGACCTACATCTCACATGATAATAACGCGATGATGTGGTCGACGATGGAGCACGCTAGCCTAGAAGAAACCTTTTCACTCTTTTCTTTAAGACCCCTAGGATGCAGCTATTAGGAAACAGTCCGGCAGCGAAATACAATCCTTAGCTATATGCACAACTAGCTTTTGCCAGCAGCTTCGCCCGCGTACAAAAAATATAGCCTATGTCACTCAGGAATAAAGCAGCTTTCTATCGGTGAAATTTTTTTAGTAATCGGATCAGTACTTCCAGAGATTACCTCCTACAAACAAAAAAAAAAAAAAAAACATCTTTACCTCTTTATTATACGTATATTTTTTTAAGCTATTGCATAGCTTCTATCGCGGGCCTTGAGCGTGGAGACCGAATCCAGAAATTCCGTAACGAAAATAACCTAACACCCCCCACTCATTTGTTTTTTGAGCGTGGTGGCCGATAAGAAAACAAATGAATCAAAATTCAATTCAATTTGTGAAAGTGTAACTTCAATTAATATAAAAAAAAAAACAAAGGAAAAAAAAAATACTGCATAAATAAAATAAATAAATAATTACATAAGTTGATAAAAATGCTATGCAATAGCTTTACCGCGGCAGTCCCCGAGTGCCACACGTCTTTTTAATACATATGCGGATATGTATGTGAATGTAGAATAATTGATTGATTTGTATCATCATTCATTCATTTTCAATAATTTGAACTTTGTCTGCCAGGTTGAGTTTTTTATTTGGCCCACCCAAATGTCCTCAATTTATCCCAAGTGCCACTAACTGGGCCCAAACCATCTAGGGTTTGCTCTCAATTCGAAAAGAACTAAAGAAGAGAAGAAGAAGAAGCCTCACAATAGGTACTGCTTTTCACTGGAGTATCCTATTCCTAAGGCAGGCAGTTTACTTTATGCCAACATCAGTACTGCCCCCAAACCAGTGAAAAATGAAACCTAAAACGAAAATTTGAAGACATGTGATATCCACCAACCCACACTGGGCCCGAGTGCTGGATGTGTCGCCTATACTCTTTTCTAGAGGCCTGAGTGTCAGCAGTAGGAACATTATAAGCCTGCACATGTTTACCTCATTCATCGTATTTGCACAGGGTTACGGCATAGCAACGTGGAAAGGCAGTCCCTGGAGAGACAAGATATCTCTCGCTATACTAGAACTGCAGGAGAAGGGGGTCATTCAGATCCTCTACGATAAGTGGTGGAAGAACACAGGAGATGTCTGCAATAGAGATGGGAAGGACAGCAAAGCAAATCCGCTTGGAGTGCAAAATATTGGTGAGTTGATTATATAATTTAGTGGTAAGAGGAACAGAGTGTGCGGACGGCGAGCAATGGGTAGCTCGCCGACCGACCGTCCGGTAAGCGTCCGGACGGTGCCCAATACGTCGACGGCGCGTATTATTCTTCGCGCGCCTCAAGGAGTTGTCAGCAAAACCGTCAAAACCGAAGTCTACTGGGGCCAAGAATTTTTTTCTGAAAGGAAGATTCGGCCCCGGTACGAAAGGCAACGAAGAAACAGGAGTGGGTTTTTAGTCAGTAAAAGTCTGACACTATCTCCTGCTCCACCCAAAAGCTGGGGATGTCATTGTCGTCACCCACCTAAAAAAATGCGGAACAGAGTGTGAAGTCCTGTAAACCTCCTTTGAAAAGGGGGGGTGCTCCGACCAGACGGGTGTTTTTTTTTAGTGTGGGAAAAATTATCCAATGACAACCCCCGCTCTTGGGCGGAGCGGGAGATAGTGTCAGACTTTTACTGACTAAAAGCCCACCCTGTTCCTTCTAGCCTTCATTCCGGGGCTCGAGTTCCCTTTCGGATAACCCTGGCCACAGTAGGCTTGGACCCATCTGGGCCCCTGCTGTTGCTGACAACTCCTTGAGGCGCGCGGGAACAGTGCGCGCCGTCGACGACTTGGGCCTGGTCCGGACAGTTACCGGACGGAGACGGGTGTTATGTCTAGTCCAGGCAACTACTCGATAGTTGATTTCGGGCTGTTGTATACGCGGAGAACTCTAATATCGTGGTACAGGATTTTGTTTTATAAATTGCAGGATATTGTTTACAGCAATTTATAGCCTATTCACGTTAAGAAAATAGTGATGTCATTGTTGTCATACACCCCTTGGCCAATCAGATTATAGTAAAACAAACTTTTAATGAAAATTATTTTTTCATAGCAAGCTTTTATAGCTCGGTCTACCTTTAAAATTAATACTTGTCAAGACGAATCATAAGAGCCCAAACTCGATGGGGTTGCGTCTTATAACTACGAAGTTCCTATAGCCACCTTCCGGTGCCATAATCAGATCAGCTTCATGTCATAATAATTTTGCATTGTCATCTGATTTACACATGCATGCAAAATTTCAGCTCAATCGGTAACCGGGAAGTGGGTCAAATTTACTTTGCAAGATTTGCAGACAAACATCGGGACAGGTGAAACTAAATAAAAGCTTGTTATAATAATAAAAATGCGTGTTTAGATTGATCAGTTGAAGTAAACATTTAACCATAAAGATCTAGAAAAGATAATGTGTAATCAAAAATTAGCTCAAAAAATGTCGTGTCAGTTACAAATTTTTTAACTCAAGAATGGCTGGACCAATTTTGACGATCTTTACTCTATTAGATTCATATCTATTAAAATGTCGAAAAAAATTACGAAAAAAAGTTAAAAAGTATCAAATTGGTATCAATCCGGTGACCTGGTAAGGGTTGTGGGAATCCGATGGATGCGAGTTATATAATGTTTAACTTTTTTACCTTTTTTTTTTTTTTTTTTTTTTTTTTTCGATGGGAAAAATCATCTTATGACAACCCCCGCTCTTGGGCGGAGCGGGAGATAGTGTCAGACTCTTACTGACTAAAAAACCCATCCCGTTCCTACAAGCCTTCATACCGGGGCTCGAGCGCCCTTTCGGATAACCCTGGCCCCAGTAGGCTTCGACCCGGCCGGGCCCCTGCTGTTGCTGACAACTCCTTGAGGCGCGCGGGAACAGCGCGCGCCGTCGACGACTTGGGCTTGGTCCGGACGGTTACCGGACGGCCGGACAGCGAGCTACCCATTGCTCACTGTCCGCAAGCCCGCGCCTACGGTGGCTGGAAATCGGGATCGGAATCCCGGCGGCGGCGGCGAGAGCGCCGTTGCCTGATGCGGTCGGCCTCCTCCTTAGCGAGCATTACTGCTTCGCAGAAGTCGGCGACCGCCTGCCACTCCTCCTCGCTCCGGACCATGGCCTCGACCAAGGCCCGGCGCGAGAGGTCTCCGCCGCCGATCACCCCCACGAGGGCACGGCGATGCTCCGCCCAAGCAGGGCACACCGCGATTGTGTGCTCCACCGTGTCCTCCGGGCGTTCCGCACAGTGGCGACACCCGGGCGTCACTTCCGCTTTAATTCGGAACAGGAACCTCCCGAACTTGCCATTTCCGGTGAGGACCTGTGTCATGCGGAAGGTAAGGACGCCGTGAGGTCTTTCCAGCCACGCCTCAAAGAGGGGACTTATCGCCATAATTGTGGCGTGCCCATGATGGGGTTGCGATAGTCGCTGACGCCATTCCACCATGAGATCCCGCCGGAGCTCTGTCCGCCATGCCGCGACTTGTCGCGGCAGAGGACTTTCACCCCGGCGTTGCATCTCCACGCGCATGTCGTGCATGTGTGCAAGGACTGTTGCCTCCAGATCCCACGGTGGTAGGCCAGCCAGAAGGCTCGCCGCTTCGCAGGAAATCGTGCGGTATCCCCGCACCATCCGAATTGCCATGACCCTCTGGCAGGCGTTCAGAATGCCCGCCGGTCGCTTTCGCAGCGACGGCGCCCACACCGGCGCCCCGTAGAGGGCCATGGACCGAACGATCCCCGCGTAGAGCCTCCGGCAGGAGGCGTCTGGACCCCCAAGATTGGGCAGGAGCCGCTTGAGAGCGGCCCCAGTCCGGTTGAGTTTGGGAGCCAGACGTCGGAAATGCTCCTCGAAATTCCATCGGCTGTCGAGGATGAGTCCCAGGTACCTCATCGATGTCCCGACGCCGATGCGAACTCCTCCTACCGTTAGTTGGGAACCCGACGGTGGCGCGTTCCGACGGCCGCGACCGTGAAAACACATGGCCTCGGATTTGCGCAGCGCCACCTCGAGTCCCAACTCCTGGATCCTACCAACGACTATCGCAACCCCGCGTGTCGCTAAAGCGGCCGCCGCCCGGTACGACTCTCCCTGCGCTAGAACCAGCGTGTCGTCTGCGTAGCAGACCACGCTGACCCCGTCAGGGAGGTCGCCCCGCAGCACGTAATCGTACCCGATGTTCCACAAGGGTGGCCCTAGTACCGACCCCTGCGGAACACCGCACGACATCTCCCGACGTTTCCAGTCTCCCTGGTGACCGGGGTAGACAATATACCTGTCCGACAGGTAGGTCTCGACTACTCGACAGAGGTATTCGGGCACCCGGTGGTACTCCAGGGCAGGGAATTGAAAGCGTTGGCAATGTCCAAGGACACTGCCACGACACACCTACCCTGGGACACCGCATCCCCCGTCGTGAGGGCTCGCACGCGCATGATGGCGTCCACCGTCGAGCGCATCCTGCGAAAGCCGAACTGTCCGTCCGAAAGGTCCGGCCCCACCCGTGAAAGGCGCGCGACGAGGCGGCTCGCAATCACTCTTTCAAAGAGCTTGCCCACCTCGTCGAGCAGCACAATGGGCCGGTACGCGGACGGAGAGTCCGCAGGGCGCCCTGGCTTCGCGATGAGGACCAGTTTCCCCGTCTTCCAGCGAAGTGGGAACTGGCCCCTCTCCAAGCATGCGCTGAAGAGCCCTCTCAGTCGAGGCCCGAGAGCCTCCATGGCCAGGACCCAGGCTTTCCCAGGCAAGCCATCGGGTCCTGGGGCGGCGTTCTTGGCACTCAGCCTTTGCACCGCCACTCTCATCTCTGCCTCGGTCACCTCTGGAGCATTATCGTCGTCGTCGCTATTGCGGTCCGCGTCAGACACCGCTGGCGGAGGCGGAGCCATAGGCGGGGGGGAGTGTTCCCCTCGCGCAGGGAACAGAGCGCTCACCACACCCTCCACGAGTTGGGGCCGGAGACTCTGGGTCAGCGGGGGAGCCCAGGGGCGCAGTTTCTCCCGTATCAATTTGTACGGGCGCCCCCCCCACGGGTCCGCGTTCAGAGACCCCAGCCACACGTCGCGGGCCTCGAGTTTGGCCCGCTTAATCTCCGCTCGGAGGGTGTGTTTTGCCTCTCTGTAACCTTCGTACAGCTCCGCCTCTCTGGCCTCCGCATCCGGCGCGCGGATGCGGCGCCTGCAGTATCTGGCGTACCGGCGTCGCGCGTGATTGCACGTGTTGCGCAGTGCAGCGATTTCCGGCGACCACCAGTACACCTGGCGCTTAGCACGTCCTGGACGGACTCGGGGCATTGCCGCATCGCAAATTTGCGACATGGCCTCCTGGAACCACTCCGCCTCGACGTCGATGTCGACAGGCCTGTCCGGTGCTTGCACCCAGGCCTGTACCGTCGCGGCTTCCAGGAGGAGCTCCCGGTCCATCTGCTTAAGCGCCCACCGCGGACCGCAAGGGCTCTGTCGGACCGGCGCGGCCGAGGTTTCGGCGGAGACGTCCAACCGGATATACCGGTGGTCGGAGTACGTCTCCACCTCCTCCATAACGCGCCAGTCGACGACACGCGGCGACAGAGCGGGGCTGGCGAACGAAAGGTCCACCACTGATTCACCCCGCCTCCGCACCAACGTGGGGACAGAACCCCGGTTCAGGACGACCAGGCCCAGCTCCAAGGCCCAGTCCTCCACCAACCGACCCCGTGTGTTCGTGCGCCGGGAACCCCAAGCCGTATTCCAGGCGTTGAAGTCCCCGCAAACGACCACGGGGAGGGTACCAAACCCAGCGACGACGGCACTTAGCTCCATAAGGGAGACATGGAGTTCGTCGGGAGTTCTGGTCGGGGACAGGTAGACGCCTACCACTGCAATGTCCCCGACCCGTGCTGCCACGCAACCCCGTCCCCTCGCAACAGCCTCGAGGGGCGGGGTACCGGCGGCGGCCGACGAAATTAGCGTCACCGAGCCGTCCAGGTCCTGAACCCAGCGGGGATGGACGTAGTACGGCTCGGAGACGATGGCGACATTGATCGACCACTGCGCCATGCCCTGGAGCAACAGATCCTGAGCGGGAGCGCAGTGGTTGATGTTCGCCTGGAGGAGACGTAATGGTGTCGTTATTGACATTCCATTACAGTCTCCTCCTGAGCCCCCTGTGAGGGCACTGCCGCGGCGGGAGCGGCGGCGACAGCGGCGGCAGCCAAGGCGGTGGCTGCAGCGGTGAGGACGTCAGGGTGGATGGGCCTGACCTTGCCCTTGGCCTTGGCGGGGGGGTCGCAGGACCTGCCCCCAGCCCGGTGGTCGGCCGGCTTGCCTGCAGCCGCACATGCGTAGCAGTGCGGCTTTGCACGGCATTCGACGGCCTTGTGACCAGGCTGTCCGCACTGGTGGCAGCGATCACTTCGATCCACCTCCGCGGCGCAGTGGGCCCCCACGTGGTGCCCCACGTGGCAGCGGTAGCACCGCAGAGGTTTGGGTTCCAGCATCTTGACTTGGGCCGAAACCCAACCCACCAATAGCCTTCGGCCCTCGGTCGTGATGGCCTTGGCCGCCGACACGGGGCAGCTCACCGTAACGGCTCGCATGCCCGTGCTGTCAGCGCGGATGGTGCCCGCCCGGACCTGATCGGTCGTGCACCCACCCGCCCTGACGATGGCGGCCACCACTTCCTCCACCCTAACGGAGTCGTCCAGACCCATAATGCGCATGTCGATGCACTTGGTGGGCCTGGACACTCGGGCCTCCTCGACGTCTAAGGACGCCCTAATCCTTTCGGCCAGGGCGTCAGCGGCTTGTCCGCTGTTCGCACCTGGGACCTCCAGGATACGGGCTCCAGTTGCGGTGCGCCTCATACGGAAGCCCCCTGAGGCTCCGTATTCGTCGAGGTGGCGCACCACCGCCTCTTTCGCCTTTGCCATGACCATGTCATAGTTCACGCCCCTCTTTTCCGCAGCTGGCTGTAGTGTGATCACTACAGCTGCGGAAGTTGGGGCGCGAAGTCTGGCGGCCATGGCCCGCTTTTTTCTCTCCTGTCGCCGCTTGCGCTTTTTGGCCGCCCTTGCCGCCTTGCTCGCCTTCTTTTTAGCGCCGACGACCGTCCACTCGGCGCTAGCCGAGGGGTCTTCGGGCAGAGGAGGCGGCAGGCGCGACCTTGTCGCCGCCGCGGCGGGAGTCCCCGCCGGCTTAGTGGCACCCGCCACCCTGCCCTTCGGGGGAGGGGCAGGCTTCCCTTGCCGCTGTTGCTGCCTGGCCGCCGGGGCCGGCCTCGCAGGCTCCGGCGCCGCAACCACGCGCCTGGCTTGCCCCGACAGACCTGCCTTCGGTGCTGTAGACGTGGCCGCGGCGACGGCGGCATACGATGCCGTCCTTTTCTGGCCGGAGGCCGCGAGAGGGGGGCGCAGGACAATGCCCTCCAGGACGGAGAGCTGGCGCTGAATGTGCCCCTGGAACTGCTGCTGCTGCTGCTGCTGCTGCTCCCTGAAGGCAGCCAGCTCTTGCCGCAGCAGAGACACAACCTCGCCTTCCGCCTGGGGCGAGGGCCGGGATCGGCCCCGCTCCTGTCTGCTCCCCTCCTCGGGACGAGAGCCCTGGAGAGCGGCCACAGCCTCCTCGAGCCGGCCAAACCTCCCGCTGAGGGTGCGCTCGTAGGGCTCAAAAACGATCCCCAGCGCCTCCTCAATCGAGGTGTTGGCCAGCTCAATAGACCGCTTTTTGGCCACCCTCTCCCTCTTGTTGGCCACGCTCGTTATTGCGGCTGCCACAACCTCCCGAAACTTAGCCAGCGCCTCCACCATCCCTTCAGGCAAGTCCTGAGGGATCTTCGGCACTAAGGCGCTGGCCTGGCGTCCCTCGCTGGCAATCTCAGCGGGGAGCCCTCTTCCTATGCCCGTTTTTCGGGCTGCGCCCCGCCCCGAGGACGAGATTTTCCGGGCAGGTCCCGTCTCGTCGTCGGACACGGAGCGCATGAACGCCCTCCTCTTGTTGGACGTGGACGGATCCACCTCCATCAAATGGAGGGGCTCCCGCACCTCCTCCACCTCCTTCCCGTCTGAGTTGAGTGAAGACGCGGCATCTGAGTCCGATGCCGCGTCTTCACTCACCTCCCTGAGGCCAAACCTACGGCCGGCCTCCATTGGCATCGCGGACGTGCTGGGAACTGGTCCCAGGGACTCCGCGCTGCCGAAGTGTGAGCCACCCTGGCTCTGTGCGTTCACGGAGGACGGAACAGGGTCCGAAGACCCGAGGCGATGGTTGCCCCCCCCAGAATACGAGGGGCAGCCCGAGCTCTGCTCGGGGAGGGATTCTCCTGCAAGCAGGTACCCTCCTGGGGTAGTTATTTTTTTGCCATTCGCGCTCATGGTGTGCTGATCACAGCTTTGCCTTTTTTTGAATGGGGTGGGGTCCCCATTACACGTTCGCCATCCTGGTCATGTCTGCTGAACAGACACGTACCGGAGGCGAACCCTATCTCCCCGACATCACTATCCAGAAGGCGCCAACAGCTGTTGTGCCAGCGCTTCTGGACAGCGCACCCTCCGGGCGGTCCGACTGGACTCCGCCGTATGTTCCTCTTGGTCTGGTCTCTCGCTTGAGGCCTTCCGGCATGAGTAGCTCTACCGGCATAGCCCTCAAGGTCACTGAGACACGCAAGCCCCACCACGACGACAACGTGGGAACACAGTTGGTGGGGTAACTTTTTTACCTCAATAACAATACAATTACCGTCACGGATCTTGGGCGCTCAGCGTCAGAGTGGCGAGACGAGCCAATCACTGACACTCCCCGCCCCCGCGTCTCACTTCGCACCACTAAAGAGACCGAATATTTGACTTCTGGGCAACTTGAAGCCAGCGCTCAAAATCCGTGCCGGCAATTGTACGCTTTCACAGTATCTCCGATGACTCACTATTTTCTTAGCGTGAATAGAGTATAGTTATATTTTAAGTGTGTTTTCATTTCATCCAGGCTCACGTCTGACTACTGTCTCACCGGATGGTAAGTGATGTGGCGGTCGACGTTTTAACCCAAATTGCTGAAAATTATTATCTTCACCTGATTCTTAGTGTAGCGACACACCTGCTGAAATACCTTCTTCTTAATTCGATAGCTTGTACGCTTAGTCTTATTGACGGTCCGATACTGACATTTCCGAAGTCAAAAACCATTTTTTTGATAAACAATTTGTGTCCCATTGCTGGGCAAAGGCCTCGCCCTTTTCTCCTTCCAAACCTACCTGTCTAGGACGATCTCTGGTCAAGTTTGCCCGGCGATCATATGCTATACATTTCTTTTTTGAGTTTTTACATTGTTTGTGTCAAATAAACAAATCTTTCTTTTTGTCTTCTCTTTCTTTTCTTCTTTTCTTTCCATTCTTTCCTGTCTTTTCTTTCTCTAGTCTTTTTCCTTTCTTTTCTTTCTCTCCTTTCTTTCCATTCTTACCTTTCTTTTCTTTTGTTTCTCCTTTTTCCTGCTTTTCTTTCCATTCTTTCTTTCCTTTGTCTCCTTTGTTTCCTTTGTTTCCTTTCTTTCCATTCTTGCCTTTCTTTTCTTTTGTTTCTTCTTTTTCCTGCTTTTCTTTCCATTCTTCCTTTTCTTTCTTTTTTTTCCTTTCTTTCTTTTCTTTTCTTTCTTTCCATTCTTGCCTTTCTTTTTTTTTGTTTCTTCCTTTTCCTGCTTTTCTTTCCATTCTTCCTTTGCTTTCTTTTCTTTCTTTCCTTTCTTTCTTTCCTTTCTTTCCTTTCTTATCATTCTTTACCATATAGTGTATTAATACTAATGTTGGCTGTGGTCGATGGTGCTATTAGTGATGAAAAAGTCATCTTCAGTAAGAAATTGTTTGTGATTGACACCAATTTTGTGTCAGTATCCGATCATAGTAGTTGTCGGCCATTAACAACCTTGTGCTTATCTATATAATATATTGCTGGTAAATTTTGAAAAACATTTCATAACCTATTTTTCGTAGATGTGTCGCTAGACTTAGACATTTGTATCTTTCCAATTGTGCTAAGCGTGTGTTTCTCTATGACAAATTAAAATTTATATATATAGAAGAAAGAATATAGTAATATGTAACCAAGCATTATATGTAACACATAATATGATTTAAAAGAGTGTCCATGGAGTTTCTTGCACGTTCTTCTCCATAGAGACCTACTCTTTGAAACGTGCAATTTAGCTTCACTTTTCTTGGACTGACCGACATTTGACTATTCAAAAGTGCCTGTAAATGGTCTATTTGAAATAAATGCTTTGATTTTTGATTTGATTTTGATTTTGATTTTGAGAAGTGACTGACTGACATAACAACGCACAGCCGAATCTACTGGGGCTAGAAGAGTGTTAGTGTTAGTGTCAAAAAATAGTTTTGCACAAGATTTCCTTTTATGACGTAGGCAAGAAGGAATACGAATAAATAAATAACCAGGGGTCGACGCGCTTATGCGACGATAAATGTAGGATTATAACAAGTGCACTTTTCTGCACTAGTGCGGAGAATAGTCAATTGCGTGCCTAAAAGCGGTGGTTTAAGAACGAGTTTTCAAGTAAGTGTATTAAAAAAAAATCGCGCTTACCCCAAATAAACCTTCATCCCTTCATCTCTTTGATGAAATTTCCACTTCTATAGGATGGTCTCAAGTACACATTGTTTTTTTTCTAGGTGGTGTCTTTGTAACTCTGCTATGCGGGCTGGCTCTAGCAATTGTGGTGGCGATATTGGAGTTCTGTTGGAATACTAAGAAGAACGCCACGCAAGGAAGACAGTCACTATGCAGTGAGATGGGACAGGTGAGTCAGATCTAACAGATGTTGAGGTTTTAATCATTTCTACGAAGTTATTTGAAAGAGTGACTGTGGACCTGAAATGTAAAAGACAATTGAAGAAATACGGATGAGTTTTAGACAGTGAAAATTTGATACTCCCTCTCGCACCAATTAGTGCGGGAGAAGGATTTGATGATTACTTATCTCTCGCAATAATTATGAGAAAATGTCTTCCGAATCTGTCTTTGATCTAATAATAGTCGATGATGAGGAATCTAGAAAAATATTTCAATATGATAATAATAAAAAGGCTTTTGGTTGGGTAATTGGATAAATGGCTTGATCCAGAAAGCAGTACTGGACAGGGCGCGTATTGTTAGAAGATTTTTCTCTTAGGAGCTGTGACTACCGTTAGCTTGGACCCTGTTTCCGATCCCGGTGGGCTACTATTTTGTACAAACGTATGTACAATCGGCGCTCGAGGGGTTAAATGTTTTTTTTTAGTTTTTTTTTTCAAAGGAATTTTTTAAAATCTATAGAATGTGTATGTATAAACTAACTGACTTTGGTTTCATTGTATTTTCTCAGGAATTAAGAACAGCAATGCGGGGTGGTTCCTCAAGTAGGACGGTGCTCAGACCTGGGTGTTCCAGGTGCTCGCCAGCCACACACGTGCCTCCAGCTACTTCTAGATACCAGGTTAGTTGTAAGGGAAGGAATTATATGGTACAATTTATTTTATTTATTTATTTTAAAGTCAAGCTCTTTTATACCAGTAAAAAAAGATTTGAACTAAAGAAAAGTTATGATGGATAGAATTCAATGTAACTATCTGTAATCTGACATGATGCCATGATAGCATAGAAAAAAAATGCAAGTTCCTTCAATCATCACTTTGCCTGTGTAATTTCAAAGTAAGTTGGTAGCTCAGAAGTGGGTTCCACTGTCTAACGCATTCTCTCAGATAAGGTGTTAAGTATCATTTTCTCTCACAGAGAGATGACTTGTGTACTAGTAGGCTGATTGGGTTTAGACAAAGCTTTTGATTCCATACATTATATTGTTCCAGCATTCCCGCAGTAGCAGCGTGGAGTTGAAGGAGCTGCGCTGGTCGTAGCGGCGCGGCGGGCGCGGCCCCGCCTCCGCGCCCGCGTCCCCCGCCCGCGTCCCGCGCGCTCAGCGCCCGCAGGCACTACACAGTGAGTGTCCCCCAGGGAGATAAACTGAGCCCAGTTCTGTTTCGTAGACCAAATCACAACTTTATCCTTGTTTTTAATTAAACATTGGTTGGTCGTCTCAGGGTTGATTTTGATACCATTTTTATCTTTTCAGATTCTGTCGGATCTCTAAGAAGAACGACTTCCTACGTTCTAAAGGAACCGCGGGAGAAGAAACATGTGCAGATAGTTGCGTAGCCTTTACTAAAAAGCACGTGGTTTTAACTTAAAATGGCCTACAAAAGTGACTTACGATTTTAACAATCAAAAAATAAAAAGATAAAAACACTGTGAGTGGATTGTGACTTCGGAAGTTTAAAGTAAGATGTTATTGATGGAGTGAAGTATTAAAAAGGTTTTTTGGTGTGCGGTATTGCTTGTAAGACCGGTTTTATGTTGTGATGTGGTCATAGTTTTTAGACTGTGGTATGGTAACTAATCTCATGCTCTTACTTTTTTTTTTTTGGTGTGTAAAAATCATCCAAACGACAGCCCCCGCCCTTGGGCGGAGCGGGAGATAGTGTCAGACTCTTAATGACTAAAAAACCGACCTCGTTCCTTCTTGCCTTACATACCGGGGCTGAGCTACCTTTCAGAGCTAATACTGGCCCCAGTAGGCTTCGACCCAGTTGGGCCCCTGCTATTGCTGAAAACTCCTTGAGGCGTGCGGGAACATTACGCGCCGTCGACGATTTGGGTTCGGTCCGGACAGTTACCGGACGGTCGGATAGTGCTCTTACTTTGGTTCTTAGTATGCAAAGAAACTATTTACAGGCACTTTTAAAACGTCAAAAAGTCAGCCAGAAAAACGATGCTAATTGTACATTCTAAAGCGTAGATCTCTATGGAGAAGAATGTGCAAGAATCTCCTTCTGTTGGTAACAAAACTACCACACTGCAGGATAAAAACGATGAGCATTTTGCAATGATTTTCTTTACTTATGTGATAAACTGTCAAGAACGATATTTGGATTATCAAAACATAGATATCCTAGACAAGTAATTGTTAAAAAGGCCAAAACATATTTAAAAATTCTGTAATTTGGTGGATGTTTACATTTTTAATAGTAAATAAATGGCCTACTTCAAAAAATGTATACATACACATTTAAGTCAATCTGTATATTTTGATCAAAATGACAAATTCTGTACATTTATTTCCAAAGTCAGTCACCGATAGCAAGATGAAAGCTATGAGTCTCAGGTTGTCCCTGTGCCCGCTGGATGGCGTCAAACTCGACACTTTTAGTTCATTTTGTTTTTAGAGCACTGGAGTCAATAAAGTATTTGCTAAAATCGGACATCCCACTTTATTGAACTTAGTCAAACTATTGACTCAAAATCCACCTAATATTGACTGTTCATGTGGTATACCTAATTATAGTGATTAAATGTAATACTTTACCAGTTCGAGACCTGTACTCAGACAATTGCATTTCGTTTATTTAATGTTGTTCCCATACCCTTAAAACTAAAATAAACTAAAAATGTTAAGCTTAGCACCATTTAGCAAGAACATGGTCATGCTCGGTCTTGCAGCTTTCGCATTAAGCCAGTCTGTACATTTTGATCAAAATGACAGAATCTGTACATTTATTTCAAATGTCAGTCACCGATATTAAATACAAGGTGCAGTTTTGAATTTGCACAACATTTCAGGATGTTCTTATAAAACTCATAAATAATCATTTAAAAATATGACAACTGGTCATTACAATAATACTTGTTATTTTAGTCTTTTTATGTCGAGTGTTATTCAGAATAACTCTCTTGATAAACCTCTTCAAGAAAACAGAATCATGTTGCGATTTATCGCGCGTCATGCCACTGTGTGCGTGAGTGCAACAGCCTGTACAAGTACTCTAAGAAACGCTTTTACCGATTTCCATCAATAAGAATATAGTAAAAATACCTACCGATTTTATTATTGATTCGGATCAAGAATCACTAACATGATTGCCTCCTGAATTTTCGCGGATTCAAAACTGTACCTTGTATAGTTATTATACTTGTACTTTAACCGGCAACGAATTTATAAGAAAAATGATACGACGGTAGTTAAATTAGATAATATATTATTAAGTAAATACAAATAAAACTGTGTTCTTATTTAATTACTGTATATAGTTTACGTATTTGTTGTAATATTGGTATAGTGGTTGAAAATATTGACAGCTGCAAATGGCAGGGTCTTCCGTGCTACTGCAAATTTTTAACGCGAGTCATTTTACGACCTAAACTGAACTGTTAAAGGCAAGCTTAAAGGATTGTAATCTTAATACTAGAATACTGAATAAAACTATGAGTTCAAGCCAACCCAACTGATGAATGATACATGAATAGATGTTTTCTAGCTGACTACCCTTAGAAGAAACACCGAAATAAACTCAGAGGTCAAAGTCTACTACTATACTTTACTGTACTATACTTTACTATACTATACTAGTCTAATACTCGTATAGATAAGTGTCTCAGATGGACTTGTAAGAAAAGAATTTGAGTGGACCTGTCCAGTCAGTGCAAGCATTTGTCAGTATTCGTGTAGCTCAACTTAAGATACAGATAGATAACACTGGATAGGATCGGTGTGATAAAATTGTTAAAATTTGTGCCAAAGTCATGTGCCAATATTAAAGATCAATTACCTACCATGTATTGAATTAATAATATGAACAGCATAATATGATATTTGCAGCTAGAAATATTGCTATGATCTGTATGAAACGGAATAAAGTCCTTGATGCATGTTCATCCAAAATGTATTTTCTTTTTGAGAGTGGGAAGCCTATTCGTCTCACTCAAGGTGTAAAGAGAGGGAGTAACAGATTTTTATTGACTAAAATTAATTTGTGTTCCTTCTGTCATCCTTCGCATTCCGGGGCCAAAGTAACTCTATCAAAAAACTAGCAAGCCCTATATCCACCGGGCCTTGGTACAGGCCATGGTCCGGAGTGAGGAGGTGTGGCAAGCAGTCGCCTCCTTCTGCGAAGCAGGAATGCTAGCAAAGGAGGAAGCCGACCGGATCAGGCGACGGTGCTTACAGCGCTTCAGCCGCCGCCAGGATTCCGATTCCGATTTCCGACCAACGTAGGCGCGGGCTTGCGGACAGCGAGCAATGGGTAGATAAAAAAAAATAGAGAGTGGTCCAGCTATGTGAAATTATTTTTTTCAGTACTGCAAATACTACCTTTGTCTGGTAGGTTATCAGCTTTATAATGTTCCCACTGCTGGGACTCAGGCCTCCTTTCTATAAACAGGAATGGGTTGTAATCTACCACGTTAACTCAGTCAGGGTTGGTACTTGGTATTATTTTGGTCAGGCATACGGTGAATCCTTATAATCATATCAGGCGTAAAAGTCCAATTCTCTTGTGAAGTTGTTCGAAAGAGCCAGATATTAATTCGAAAGTGTTACCACGATCTTGTATCGTAAAGGGCAAGCGAAAAAACACGGATGGATTTCCTCTCTCTCTACCCAGAGCGGACGGAATTACTTGATTTACCATCTCATTCAAATGCATCATTTTATAACAACATGCATTTTGGAATTTAAAGGTTTTTTTAATATTAAATACTGCCAAACATTGCACTAGAATTGAATGTATAGCATGACTTATAAGTGTAAAATTTTGAAAAATTTTGAAATCACCGTTTTGTAGGATTGGAACAAGAATAATTTTCAGATACTCGGACTACAAGTATTGTGTTCATAAATAATTTAACAATATGTATACATATTTTTTGTCCCATCTGTACATTATGTCATTCTGTACATTCAAGATACGATCTAGATTGAAAATTAATATTAAGAAATATATTTTAAAAACTGTTAAAGATCGCTAGATAAATATACTGTAGGTACATTTGAAATATTTTATACGTAATTTTTAAGTATTTATGTAAAATGTAAAAGTATTGGAATGTGTGTACGTTGAATATTTTGCATACATTTTGTGAAATAAAAGTATTTTATGTACATTTAATGTATAGAACAGACAATTTTTCGTGTTATTTTGTTTTATTGTTTTGGAATGAAACCTGAATAACTAAGATTTCAAAGAACATAGGATTTTTATCATTTATAGAAGTGTTTTATTTATCCAGTATCTCTTATCATCACTATCATTATACAAACCGAAATACGTCCACTGTTGGACATACATCTCCCCTAAGTGTCGCCATAATTAACGGTCTTGTGTGTGTCGCATTCATCAGATTCCCCAACCCTCACTAAAGGTACGATTCCGAACCACGCTGCACGCAGCAGTGCTGCCGCGACTCTACTGGTCCCCGTACAATTTCTATTGGCTTATATGAGATTACATTCCGAGCTAGGCAGCAATGTCGCGGCAGCAATGTAGCGGCAGCACTGCTGCGCGTCAGTGTCGCCCTACCGCCGCGACAGACCAGTAGTGACGCGTATGCCGCCGCAGCAAGAGTACCTATTAATAAATAGTAAATTTTTCTTCACCACTTATTAAATGGTTTTAAATCAGCGTCTTGTAATATCCTTCCCGTTGTCTGCTTTTATAAAACGAGACTGTTGCTTTTCTTTTACTATTGACATAAAGCAACAACAAATCATCGTCATCTTCTTCCTCTTCCAACAGTATAAATAAAAGTTGGTCATCAATCGACATCTTGTCAACTCAAAGTAAACTAACGAATACACAACAACGCATCACCACGAACAGAGCGACACTGCCGCGTTGCTCGGAATCAGCACGGCAGGCAGCACTGCTGGGCAGCACCTTAGTGGCAGCACTGCTGCGGCAGCACTGCTGCGTGCAGCGTGGTTCGGAATCATACCTTTAGTCATCGGTACACTTTGTGGGACGCCTTTCAACATTGCGTCTTCCGGTACGCAGTCACCACTCCAGAACCTTTTGGTCCCATCGATCGGTTCTGCGAGCTATGTGCCTTGCCCACTACTACTAAAGTTTAGCGATTCTTTGGGATAAGTCAGTAACCTCGGTTCTCCTGCAGATATCTTTATTCCTGATGCGATCACGCAAGGAATCTCCAAGCATAGCCCTTTCCATTTCCTTTGGTTGACTTGAAGCCTTCTGATGAGACCTTGTACGCGACCACGTTTCGGAGCCATATGTCATCACTGGCAACACGCACTGGTCATAAGACTTCCGTTTTAAGACACTGTGTTTATGGGACAAGAAGAAGTATATTTTATCAGTAGCAAAAGTTTCTTACATATCCAAGGATCTACTTAACACGTTTAGTGCGGTACGAGGTCTAATAGGCCTCGTACGTGTCTTCCTTGCGATGCAGCTAAGAAAAACATAGTCTTCTCTGCCCATGTTGCTCACGGAATACTTGCGGAGGCCGTAACTTCAATTCGATTTAGTTTAGAAAAAAGATGAGTAAACACCTAAGATTGATTCAAGCAGAATGCAGTGATGTATCTACTTAAATACGGGGTCACTTTGACCTCGTACCGCACTTAGCAAAAAAGCTTGCAGTTTCTTAAATATTACGGGGTTACTTTGACCTCGTACCGCACTTAGCAAAAAGTTTTTTAAACATTACGGGGTCTAATAAGCCTCGTACTGTCATAATGATAGTTTTCAAACGAGGTCTTAAACGCCCCGTACCACAGGAATGGAAATAATTAAAAAATGACAGCCGCTGTCATCGTGTTAGGGTTTCACTGTATACAGGGTTATTTGCAAAACACTGGCAGCTTCTCATGACTGTTACTAACATCATAAACAACAACTTTTGCTTTATGACCTTTAAAAAAATATCATATTTTAGTTCATCAGATTTTCATACATAAATAAAAATATTTAAATTGAACTTTCCAAATTATTACGAAGTCCAGAATGAAGAAGAGCGGGATCGGGCGGTGGGGGTGCTTGATGCGCTTGCATCGCGTCATACAAACGTAGGTAGGTATAGCAAAATACAGAATTGAAATGTGTTAGAACAACGAAATCTTGAAGGTTTGTTTTTGGTCAATGAATTATGTTTTGCAAAAAGTCGTAGAACAAAAGTTGCTGTTTATGATGTCCTTTCAATCGTGGAAATTACAGACACAATTGAAAGACAATAGGTGCGCGAACGCCGGCGTTCGCTTGGGGTTTAATGAATTATTACAGTCCTGTAAGGTACTAACAACCTTGCAGGACTGCAGTATTGCTGATTTACAAATAATCCGGTATAGTTTTGATGGCTTTAGTAAACTTACTTCATTTTCATATAACTAGCTGTCCGCCCGCGACTTCGTCCGCGTGTACTTCGGTTATCGCTCTCTAAACGTGTTTTCCGCTAGGAATAAGATGTTTTTCCGGAATAAAAAGTAGCCTATGTTCTTTTCCATGTCAAAGGCTATATGCATGCCAAATTTCATCCAAATCCGTTCAGCCGTTTTTGCGTGATTAAGTAACAAACATCCAAACATCCACACTTTCACATTTATAATATTAGTTAGGATTAACTTCTGTCAAATGTTTTTCAATTTTTTTTTAGTTTACCCCTTGAACCGCTTCCGTCGGATTTTTCTGACGAGTGTCTTCGCGTCCTATTCACCAGAGTCGTGAGCTCGCGACTGGGTAGGTACTCCATCTCGTTTGGCTCTTCAATCCCCATAGGTGACAGAAGAGCTGACGAGATGGAGTATTTGGTAATAGATATGCGATACTAGATGAATTTACGCGAGAGTATTTGTCGGATGTATCCAACGGGTTAATAATTTATGTATTTGAATGTAACGAAAAACAAGAGTTAGATTTAATGACACAGTTGAGTTGTGATTGTAAATAATAATGAAATGTTTAGTATTGCATTTTGATTTTATTATTAATTATTAATAAAATATATAACGATGTAGCTGTGGTTTTATTTACCCTTTCAAATGCCGTAATAAATTAGAGACACATAAAAAAAAACAATGAGAGAGCGAACGCTGGTGTTCGCTTGGGGTTTAATACTAAATGAAAGTGCTTTTACTAATCAAAGTCAAAGTCAAGTCAAAAACATTTATTTCAAATAGACCATTTGCAGGCACTTTAGAATAGTCAAATGTCGGTCAGTCCAAGAAAAGTGTAGAACTGGAAATAGTACATTATGATATAAGTGTGTAATTTTAGTGATTACCGACGAGGTATTTAGACCCGAGCCGTGGCGAGGGTCTAGAGCCGAGAGCGGTAATCATTAATTACTCACGTGTATCATACGACGTTTTTCAATACTCTTGTGAAGAAAATAACTATAAAACTAGTAAACTTTTGTGGAGGTAAAAATCTGTTTTCATATGCGCGCCCATATTTTTTTTAATTTACCTTTCAATACTCTTACTGAAATGAATAAACGGGGGTTGACCGGCGACTCGTAGGGGACAACCTGCGTCCATCTGAGACGGTAAATGTTATATAATTATGGCGGGGGAGAGGTTGAACAATAAGGTTTTAGCTACATTATAGCACTAGTGCGTAACTGTAATCAAAATGTCACAGTTTGGTAACAAGGGCTATTAGCCCATTTATGTCCCACTGCTGGGCGAAGGCCTCCCTCTCCCTTTTCCACACACGTGTGGCTGCGGGCCAGTCCCTCCGGTAGCTATCAAGCTCATCTCTCCACCTTCACCTTAAAATATACACTTGAGAGCAAAAAAATCGCACATGGCTTGTAATTTCGTTTAATACTGTTTTTTTTCTTAAATCTAAAGATATTGAGTACAAATTATTGAGCAAAATTGAAGAATATAAAGTTATCTTTATAAAAACACAAAATTAAGATCATTGACTTTCACGTAACTCACAAAAACCAGCGGTATACCCAATTCCCCAAATTCACCCATTTGCATTTCACTACTTACACCTTTACCTAGAGCTATAAAAAGGGTGCTGTTGTGGAGTTTTAATCAGTTTCCGTTAACGTGATAATGTTTCTATTAGAAACAGACGGATTTACTGGAAAAATATGGATACCACGCCCGCAGAAGTTGTTCAAGTTATTGCATTGCCCAAAGCAGGCCATAATCAAAATGAAGTCGCTCGACAGCTAAATTTAAGCTGCTTTCCTGTTCGTCGTATACCAGAGGTTTTAAGAGACCTGTAGGTATATTCGGCGACCAGGATATGGCCGGTGGCGCATAGGATTAGGGCGTGATTATCGCTTTTCTGTAACCAGTACTTTGAGAAATCGGCTACTGAACACGATTGAACTAACACAAAACTTTCAAGAAGTTTGCAATGTCAGTATAAGTCAGTGGACGAGTGGGTAAAGACTGGGTGAAGCAGGTCTGACTGCACATCACCCAGCAAATGGTACCAAATTGACCACAGCTCACCGACAAGCCCGGCAATAATTTGCCACAAAACACTTACATTGGATGTATGCCTAATGGCAGGCTGTTGTGTTTTCTGATAAGTTTAGAATGACTAAGATGATCATGATGGATGCTGTAGGGTCTACAGAAGGTCATCAGGGCAATTTTAACAATGCTGCATAAGCGAAGAAGTGGGTTTTGGAGGCGAATTGAGGTGGTATAATGTTGGACACCAAAACTGACATTGTATTCATCACTTGGCCATTACTGGCCTGATATCGAGAGGATTGACGGCTTTATGATACATAAAAAAAGTGCTCGAAGAATATGTGAAGCCACTTGTGTGGCTTATGGTAGATTTTTTTTCCTTAATGCAGTACAACACCAGATCGCACGTCGCTAGAACAGTTTGCGATTACATGTAAAACGTTGGAATCATTGCGATAGAGATGCCAGCTCGTAGTTCTGGTCTTAATCCAATTGAGCATATCTGTAATGACCTTGAAAGAAGACTTAGTGCATAAAGCCTGGCTCTAAACGCCTCCATGAGCTTCAATTTGTCGTTGACGAGAAGTGGGACGTTATACCCTAAGATTTAATGGTAAAATTAATACGGCTGATGAAAAATCGAGTAATAGCTGTAAATAAGGCTAAGGGGAGGGAATACACTTTATTGACAAACAAGATGACCAAGAATTTTAAGTTTGACTCTCATTCTTTCTTAAGTGAAATTTGGTAATTTTTCCCATTTGTTGGATTTTGTGCTCTAAACCCTTTCAAGGATATTTTTTTTACACTGTATTTCATATCATTAGAAAGGTAATTAAATAGGCTTTCAATTAGTGTACGACATGTTTTCAATAACTATTCACATTCATGACAAAAACAGGCCTTAACAAAAAGAGTTATGATGTGCGATTTTTTTGCTCTCGAGTGTATTTTAATGGGTGGTGGTTAGGTACTTGACTCAACTTTTTTTTATTGTTTGTATCAAAGAGTATATTTATCCAAAATCACAAATAGAAATTTTCCATTTCGTTCAAGATAAATCAAGTTAGAAACCTTTAAAATCTGGTGGAAGGGGAATTGGCAAATAACAGTAAGTATGGGGGGCGATTGGCGGCAGCGATCTCTCGCGCCGGGCCTTGGTACAGGCCATGGTCCGGAGCGAGGAGGAGTGGCAGGCGATCGCCTCCTTCTGCGAAGCAGTAATGCTAGCAAAGGAGCAGGCCGACCGCACCAGGCAATGTCGCTCACGCCCCAGCTGCCACCGGAATTCCGATCCCGATTTCTTCCGATCGGCGCTAGCTTGTGGACGGCAAGAAATGGGTAGCTCGCTATCCGACCGTCTGGTAACCGGACCGAGCCGGCGTGTACTGTTCCCGCGCGCCTCAAAGAGTACAACAACGGGGGTAGAGTAGAGCAACAGTAGGGGCTCAACAGGGTCGAAGCCTACTAGGGCCAAGGGTCTATTTCTGAAAGGAAGGCTCGGCCCCGGTATGAAAGGAAACGAAGGAACGGGGTGGGTTTTTTAATCAGTAAAAGTCTGACACTATCTCCAGCTCCGCCCAAGGGCGGGGGATGTCATCTAGATGTTTTTTACTAACAGAAAAAAAATAACAGTAAGTTTAAGACGTATGTGCATACTGAAATGTGAATTCACAAATAACAGTATTAGAATGCACACATAGGCGTACCCAGCTTTTGGGCCGGGGGGGGGGGGGGGGCAAATCAATGGGGGGCGATTTTATAAGCGCTTAGTCAAATAAATAAACGTAAATTAAACTTGTTTTTTTATACAATTAAAGAATAAATTAAATAGTAGCCATTTTGTCAGTAACTTTCGAGGGTCTTCAGCAAAACGGTTTATGACGTCTTCCATGAAAAAATCTCCCATAGGGTTAACAAATTTTCTATTTACACTGAGCATACAAACCCATTTAATGATGCATGATTTTTGAAAGTGCCATTTACAATAATACATGTAAATAGCAAAAATATCGACAAAAGTAGGGATGTAAACTAATTCCAGGGGGGGGGGGGCGGCTGCCCCTCCCTGGCCTCCCCTGGGTACGCCCATGAATGCACATATTGAAATGGGACATCACTGCCATTACATTACGTGTGCTCAAAAGAAATAGCGAGATATTCCCACCACGCCCCCACTTCTTTTCCTCTAACCAATATTTGGAATGCTAATTGCTGCTTCTTTTAGTACTAGCTTTTGCCCGTGGTTTCGCCCGTGTACATAAATTATAACCTACTAGCTGTGCCCGCGACTGTGTAGTAAAAAGCAGTTATTTCAATATAACAAACAGACACTCCAATTTTATTTATATGTATAGATGTATAGAAGATGTATAGATGTCACTTAGCCATACGCTCCGAAGGGATCCTGAACATATACCAAGGCAAGCCCTAGATTGGAACCCTCAAAAAAAGTGTAAACGTGGTCGTCCTAATCAGACCTAGCGACGAACGGTCATCGCAGAGGCGAAGAACATTGGGAAGACCTGGAACGAAATGAAACGCGAAGCTCAAGAACGAACGGGATGGCGGCGCACTGTTAACACCCTCTGCCCCATCTAGGGACATAGGAACTTAAGTCAAGTTTGTCACTCAGAAATAAAGCAGCTTTCTATCAGCGAATCATCATCATCATCATTTCAGCCGATACACGTCCACTGTTGGACATAGGCTTCCCCGAAGCGTCGCCACAACGAATGTTCCTGTGCGTCCCGCATCCATCGGTTTCCCGCTACCTTCACCAGGTCATCGGTCCACCTTGTAGGAGGCCTTCCAACACTGCGTCTTCCGGTACGCGGTCGTCACTCCAAAACCTTTCGGCCCCAACGGCCATCTGTTCTGCGAGCAATGTGCACTGCCCATTGCCACTTAAGTTTCGCAATTCTTTGTGCTATGTCGGCAACCTTATTTTTCCTGCGGATATCTTCATTTTTGGTTCCGAAACGTGGTCGCTCACAATGGGCCTCATCAGAAGGCTTAAAGTCACCCAAAGAGCAATAGAAAGGGCTATGCTCGGGGTTTCCTTGCGTGATCGAATAAAAAATGAAGATATCCGCAGGAAAACTATCAGCGAATAAATTTTAGCAATCGGACCAGAGTACTTCCAGAGATTACCACAAACAAAAAAAAAAATCATAAAAACAAAAAAAAAACAACTTTACCTCTTTATAATATTAGTGTAAGTAGATGTAAATAACTTATTTTGATATTGTTTTCTCGAAAAGATTTATTTTTAGTGTTATTTGTTATTTATTCTAAAATACTGTACAAAAACAAGTAAGTACTGGAAATATCTAATTGTATGTTCAAGTCACCGAAAGTATTAACCCCTGAGACCCCAAGCATTTAAATAGGTATAAATACGGGAAAAATGGAAAGGTTGCTTATTTTCGAAATTTACAGACTACTTTATGAAGAATTTCTTATTTACATTCTTAGATACATAACCAATAAATAAAACGCTCAAAATTTAATAATCTACGCGGACTTTTAATAATCTTAGTGTTCAACCGAATGGCGCGAAATCACGCGCAAACGTTCGCTTGGGGTTTGAGGGATGAGTAAATTTACATATCAAAATTGTTTCTTAGCAGTCGATTTTTCATTCGTAGTTGTCGGTACATAGGTCTGTTCGGTATCTTCTTATATTTTAGCAGCTCTGGAGGGACACTCTGTAAATAGAAATAAGAAATTGTTCAGAAACTCGCAAGTTTTATTACTAAGCATATTTTTTTAACGTAAACTTGCTTAAAATTATCTACATAGAAATACACCGCTAAATTTTAATCGTTTTAATCCCGTGGAGGGTCGATCCGGTTAATAGTCGGCGTTGCGTACAGACTACCTACAGGTCATTGAACTCGCTCAGCTGACGTTTTCTTAAAGAAATTGATTTCGAACATGCGTAAATTAATACGATAATAAAAGTATTTTATGTACATTTAATGTATAGAACCGACAATTTTTCGTGTTATTTTGTTTTATTGTTTTGGAATGAAACCTGAATAACTAAGATTTCAAGGAACATAGGATTTTTATCATTTATAGAAGTGTTTTATTTATCCAGTATCTCTTATCATCACCATCATTATATCAACCGAAATACGTCCACTGTTGGACATACATCTCCCCCAAGTGTCGCCATAATTAACGGTCCTGTGTGTGTCGCATTCATCGGATTCCCCAACCCAGTCATCGGTACACTTTGTGGGACGCCTTCCATCATTGCGTCTTCCGGTACGCAGTCCCCACTCCAGAACCTTTTGGTCCCATCGATTGGTTCTGCGAGCAATGTGCCCTGCCCGTTGCCACTTAAGTTTGGCGATCCTTTGGGATAACACAGTAACCTCGGTTCTCCTGCGGAAATCTTCATTCCTGATGCGATCACGCAAGGAATCTCCGAGCATAGCCCTTTCCATTTCCTTTGGTTGACTTTAAGCTTTCTGATGAGACCTTGCAAGCGACCACGTTTCGGAGCCATATGTCCTCACTGGCAACACGCACTGGTCATAAGACTTCCGTTTTGAGACACTGTGTTTATTGGACGAGTAGAAGTATAATTTATTAGTAGCAAAGGTTTCTTACATATCCAAGGATCTACTTTAACACGTTCAGTGCGGTACGAGGTCTAATAGGCCTCGTACGTGTCTTCCTTGCGGTGTGGCTAAGAAAAACTTCTCTGCCGTACGGAGACCATAACTTTAATTCGGTCTAGTTTAGAAAAGAGATGATTATAACCTAAGAGCTATATTAAAACAGACAGAATGCAGTGATGTTTCTACTTAAATACGGGGTCACTTTGACCTCGTATCGCACTCAGCAAAAAAGCTTGCAGTTTCTTAAATATTACGGGGTTACTTTGATCTCGTACCACACTAAGCAAAATAGCTTGCAGTTTCTTAAACATTACGGGGTCTAATAAGCCCCGTACTGTCATAATGATAGTTTTCAAACGAGGTCTTAAACGCCCCGTACCACAGGAATGGAAATAATTAAAAAATGACCGCCGCTGTCAACGTGTTAGGGTTTCACTATACAAGGTGTCGTTTTGAAGCTGCAAAATATTTCAGGAGGTAATTATGTTAGTGATTCTCGACCCGAATCAATAATAAAATAAGTAGGTAATTTTTTTTTTTTTTAACCGCGCTTTTTTTCACACACACAAACACGGAACAATAAAGGGCGTTTTCACACACACTAACTCGCAACGATAGTTTCATAAATAATGTATCATCCAATCATCATCCCGCACGCCACACCCTAGCCACGCCCCCGCGGCCATCGATCAATCGATTTAGTTTAGTGTAATTAAAAAATTAAATAACAAGTATTACTGATTATTGACCAGGTTTCGTATTTTTACATGATTATTTATGAGTTTTATTACAACCTCCTGAAATATTGTGCAGTTTTAAAACTGCACCTTGTATACAGGGTTATTTGTAAAACACTGACAACCTCAAGACTGTTACTAACATCATAAACAACAACTTTTGTTCTATGACCTTTAAAAATATATCATATTTTAGTTCATCTGATTTTCATACATAAATAAAAATATTTAAATTGAACTTTCCAAATTATTACGAAGTCCAGAATGAAGAAGAGCGGGTTCGGGCGGTGGGGGTGCTTGATGCGCTTGCATCGCGTCATACAAACGTAGGTAGGTATAGCAAAATACAGAATTGAAATGTGTTAGAACAACGAAATCTTGAAGGTTTGTTTTTGGTCAATGAATTATGTTTTGTAAAAAGTCATAGAACAAAAGTTGTTGTATAAGATGTTATTAATACAGTCCTGTTAGGTACTAACAACTTTGCAAGACTGCAGTATTACTGATTAACAAATAATCCGGTATAGTTTTGATGGCATTTAGTAAACTTACTTCATTATCATATAACTAGCTGTCCGCCCGCGACTTCGTCCGCGTCTACTTCGGTTATCGCCCTCTAAACGTGTTTTCCGCTAGGAATAAGATGTTTTTCCGGGATAAAAAGTAGCCTATGTTCTTTTCCATGTCAAAGGCTATACGCATGCCAAATTTCATCCAAATCCGTTCAGCCGTTTTTGCGTGATTAAGTAACAAACATCCAAACATCCACACTTTCACATTTATAATATTAGTTAGGATTAACTTCTGTCAAATGTTTTTCAAATATTTTTTTAGTTTACCCCTTGAACCGCTTTCGTCGGATTTTTCTGACGATTGTCTTCGCGTCCTATTCACCAGAGTCGTGAGCTCGCGACTGGGTAGGTACTCCATCTCGTTTCGCTCTTCAATCCCCATAGGTGACAGAAGAGCTGACGAGATGGAGTATTTGGTAATAGATATGCGATACTAGCAGAATTAACGCGAGAGTATTTTTCGGATGTATCCAACGGGTTAATAATTTATGTATTTGAATGTAACGAAGAACAAGAGTTAGATTTAATGACACAGTTGAGTTGTGATTGTAAATAATAATGAAATGTTTAGTATTGCATTTTGATTTTATTATTAATTATTAATAAAATATATAACGATGTAGCTGTGGTTTTATTTACCCTTTCAAATGCCTTAATAAATTAGACATAATAGAAAAAAAAAACAATGTGAGAGCGAACGGTGGTGTTCGCTTGGGGTTTAATAAATGATAGTGTTTTTACGTAGAACTGGAAATAGTACATTATGATATAAGTGTGTAATTTTAGTGATTACCGACGAGGCGGTATTTAGACCCGAGCCGTGGCGAGGGCCTTAAGAGAGCCGAGAACGGTAATCATTAATTACTCACGTGTATCATACGACGTTTTTTAATACAAAAGTAAATGAAGAAAATAACAGTAAAACTAGTATTTTTTTTTGTGACATGGCGGTAAAAATCTGTTTTCATATGCGCGTGCATAGATATTTTTTTTATTTATTCTTAGGGGAAGGCTAAGGTATTTTGATCATAATGAAAAAGATCACAGTGAAAATTTTTTACTATAATGTCTTTCGTAGTGCCAATGGAATACGCATATAAAATTTTCTAATGATTTTGCAGTATTTAATTTTATTTAATTAATACAGCCACTAAACTCTCGAATAAATCAAGCCAAAAACCGCGCGCATCTTAAAATGGCGTAGACGCGCCATAGACCACAAAAAAAAACATTTTTATTTAAATGTACGATTTATTTAATAATTTTTTTTTGTTTAATTAAATAAATCTTTTGTACAAGTTAAAATGGTCAAAATTGCATGAAATAAGTAAGTAAGACACTAATATATATACCATTGAACGCAATAACTTATGTGAATTTTTTTCGTAAGTAGGTACTCAAAATTTGTTTTGCGAACAAAGAGGTTGAACAAAAAGGTTTTAACTACATTATAGCGCTAGTGCGTAATGGTAATCAAAATGTCACAATTTGGTAACAAGGGCCATTATGTACCTAAGTGCAGTGCAATAAGAGTCACTTTCTGAGCAAGTGTATTGAAAAGTTAGTTAGCCCATTTATGTCCCACTGCTGGGCGAAGGCCTCCCTCTCCCTTTTCCACACACGTGTGTCTTCGGCCATTGCGGGCCAGTCCCTCCGGTAGTTATCAAGCTCATCTCTCCACCTTCACCTTAAAATACTCGTAAATTTTATTGGGTGGTGGTTAGGTATTTGACTCAACTTTTTTTTATTGTTCGTATCAAAAAGTAAATTCATCCAAAATCACAAATAGAAAGTACTTTTAAAATTTGTTTAAGATAAATCAAGTAAGAAACCTTTCAAATCTGGTGGAAGGGGAAACTACCAAATACCAGTAAATAAGGGAAGACGTACGGCGGCGGCAATCTCTCGCGCCGGGCCTTGGTACAGACCATGGCCCGGAGCGAGGAGGAGTGGCAGGCGGTCGCCTCCTGCGAAGCAGTAATGCTAGCAAAGGAGGAGGCTGACCGTATCAGGCAATGACGCTCACGCCCCAGCCGCCACCGGGATTCCGACCCCGATTTCTTCCGATCGGCGCTAGCTTGTGGACGGCGAGAAATGGGTAGCTCGCTGTCCGACCGTCTGGTAACCGGACCGAGCCGGCGTGTACTGTTCCCGCGCGCCTCAAAGAGTTGTCAGCAACGGTAGGGGCTCAACAGGGTCGAAGCCTACTGGGGCCAAGGGTCTATTTCTGAAAGGAAGGCTCGGCCTGGTATGAAAGAAAATGAAAGAACGGGGTGGGATTTTTAGTCAGTAAAAGTCTGACACTATCTCCAGCTCCGCCCAAGGGCGGGGGAGATCATCAAGATGTTTTTTACCAACGAAAAAAATAACAGTAAGTATAAGACGTATGCACAATGCACATACTGAAATGTGACGTCACTGCCATTAGATTACGTGTGCTCAAAAGAAATAGCGAGATATTCCCACCACGCCCCCACTTCTTTTCCTCTAACCAATATTTGGCATGCTAATTGCTGCTTCATTTAATACCAGCTTTTGCCCATGGTTTCGCCCGCGTACATACATTATAACCTACTAGCTGTACCCGCGACTTCGTTCGCGAGGACTACAGGATTTTGAATTTATGTTTTCTTAAATAAAAGTAACCTATGTTACTCCTTATTACATCAGCTACCTGCCAAAAAAAGTCCCGTCAAAATCGGTCTAGCCATTTCAGAGATTACCCAGGACAAACAGACAGACAGACAAAAATTAAAAAAAAATATATTTTAGTGTATGTACCGTATGGATATTCATATGCATGTAGTAAAAAGCAGCTATTTATATATTACAAACAGACACTACAATTTTATTTATATGTATAAAAGATGTAATTGTGCACTGGATCTTACCCTCTACTGTGATTTCTCTCTATCACTCAATGTTTTGCTGGAGGAAAACTCAACTTTGAGTTAAGCTCGCCTATGTACATGAACTCTGATGTCTACATATTTTGTTATTTATCATGGTGTACAATAAAGACAGGAACTTAAGTCAAGTTTGTCACTCAGGAATAAGGCAGCTTTCTATCAGCGAATCATCATCATCATCATTTCAGCTGATACACGTCCACTGTTGGACATAGGCCTCCACCAAGCGTCGCCACATCGAATGTTCCTGTGCGTCCCGCATCCATCGGTTTCCCGCTACCTTCACCAGGTCATCGGTCCACCTTGTAGGAGGCCTTCCAACACTGCGTCTTCCGGTACGCAGTCGCCACTCCAAAACCTTTCGGCCCCAACGGCCATCTGTTCTGCGAGCAATGTGCCCTGCCCATTGCCACTTAAGTTTCGCAATTCTTTGTGCTATGTCGGTAACCTTAGTTTTCCTGCGGATATCTTCATTTTTGGTTCCGAAACGTGGTCGCTCACAATGGGCCTCATCAGAAGGCTTAAAGTCACCCAAAGAGCAATGGAAAGGGCTATGCTCGGGGTTTCCTTGCGTGATCGAATAAAAAATGAAGATATCCGCAGGAAAACTATCAGCGAATAAATTTTAGCAATCGGACCAGAGTACTTCCAGAGATTACCGCAAACAAAAAAAACAACTTTTTTTTTTTTATAATGGATAGGCTCGCGTTTGACCACAATCTCACCTGATGGTAAGCGATGATGTGGCTGACGATGGAGCACGCTTGCCTAGAAGCAATCTATTCACTCTTGACTTAAAGACCCCTAGGTTATAGCTATCAGGAAACACAGACTCCGGCAGGGAATTCCATTCCTTAGCTGTACGCATAATGAATGTACTTACTCCCAAAACGCTTTGTACGTATAGGTGGGATGTCCACCATGTAACGGTGGCGCAACGCCGTACGTCTTGTGGTCCGATGATGGAACGGACTTGGCGGAATTAAATTTAAACTTTACCTCGTTATAATATTAGTGTAAGTAGATGTAAATAACTTATTTTGATGTTGTTTTCTCAAAAAGATTTATTTTTAGTGTTATTTGTTAAATAAGTCTAAAATAATGTAAGTACAAAAATAAGTACTGGCAATATCTAATTGTATGTTCAAGTCACCGAAAGTATTATTGAGTAAATTCACATATCAAAATTATTTCTTAGCAGTCGATTTTTCATTTGTAGTCGTCGGAATATAGGTCTGTTCGGTATCTTCTTATATTTTAGCAGCTCTGGAGGGACACTCTGGAAATAGAAATAAGAATTTGTTCAGAAATTTGCAAGTTTTATTACCAAGCATATTTTTTGAACGTAAACTTAGCTTAAAATTATCTACATAGAAATACACCGCTAAATTTTAATCGTTTTAATGCCGTGGAGGGTCGATCCGGTTAATATTCGGCGTTGCGTACAAACTACCTACAGGTCATTGAACTCGCTCTGCTGACGTTTTCTTAAAGAAATTAATTTCGTACATGCGTAAATTAATACGTGTTTTGAAAAAAAGGTACCTTATTTTTTAATTTTATCTTTACAAATTGATAGTGTTTCATGTACCGGATCGACCCTCCACGGGATTAAAACGATTAAAATTTAACGGTGTATAATTAAGTGTCTCTGTGTACCTACTACGCGTTCCAAATGAGAATAAGACCGATTCCTATGTTTTGACGTCTCGTCGTACTGTCAAATCGAAGAAATTATGGCAAAATTAAAGAACTCAGAGATGAGTAAAATTGAAGAACTGGATTCTGATTAAACTTTTTCCGTTCACAATTCATAAATATATTAATTTTTTCGTAAATTAATAAATGTTTAAAAATTTCTTTCCTCGATTTGACAGTAAATCGTGACGTCACAACATGGCGGGCGATCCTATTCTCATTTGAAACGCATTGTAATTTCAAAATATAATTTTTTTTCCTAAATGTGTCACGTGAAAGTATATTTGATACCTATAACGAAAATGCAATTTTAAATTTTTTGTCTGTCGGTCTGTCTGTGCCTTTCCATGGCTACACAGAAAAGAGGGAGAGGTAGACCGCAAGTTACCTGGATGATAAATGTCCGGGGAGTGTGCGTCGGAATTGCATAACCTAATTCCGCCTAGCCCGTTCCATCATCGGACTACCAGACGTACGGCGATGCGCCACCGGTACATGATGGATATCCCACCTACACGCACAAAATGTTTTGGGAACACATTCATTGTGCGCGCAGCTAAGGAGTGGAATTCCTTGCCGGAGTCTGTGTTTCCTGATAGTTACAACCCGGGAATCTTTAAGTCAAGAGTGAATAGGTTTTTTCTACGTAAGCGCGTTCTATCGTCGACCGTATCGTCGCTTTCCATCAGGTGAGGTAGCGGTCAGGCGCAAACCTATCAACAAAAAATAAAAACATGCCAAAGCTTGGCCTTACGGATGACGATGCTTATCAGCGAAATGAATGGCGCCGCATGATTAAGAAAGCCGACCCCGAGTAACGGGAAGAGGCGAGGGGTAAGAAGAAAGAAGGTCTGTCTGTTCCGGATAATTTCCGAATTGGCTGAACTGATTTTGACGGAACTTTTACTGGTAGACAGCTGATGTTGTAAGGAGTAACTAAGGCTACTTTTATTTTAGTTAAAGAAAAAGGATACGGCAGATAATAAATCTGGTCTAGATTGAAAAAAAAAAATCAGCTTAGATACTGGACAGTCTGCTCAGATCCTAAGCAGTCCCCACGATAGTCAAGCTTGTCAACCGCATTAAATTCCACTTGTAAATAATAAAAGGTGTAAGGGACAGCCCTCCACAAACTTTAAGGGCTTGCTCAGTAGACGAAACTGAACAACCTTCCACAAATTTTTTTTTCAGGAAACGAAAAAAAAATGTGCCTCACTATACAAAATGATAAACTTGATTGGACAATTTGTATGGCGAGGCCGATTTTTTTTTTCGTTTCCTGAAAAAATCTTGTATAAATTTTGCACTTGTATCAAAATCAACTATTTCAGCATAGTTGTTATTAATAATCCTTGTTTCCAAAACTTCTAACCCAAAACTAATTTACCTATTAAAACAATATTTCATATAATCGTTACAAAAAGTTGTTACAAACAACTAAAAATAAACAAAACCACACGTGCGTAAATATCATCCACATTTTGCCCTACTGTTCTAAAAACTTACCCATCCGTTTGCTAACCTCGTTCCTCTTGCTTAACCACGCAAAACTACCCTTCTAGCTTCATTAACTCAAAAAAGGGATGGGAAATCCTTAAATAATTTAACGGGTTGGGGATGGAATTCTTTTAAAGTAGATATTTCAACCCTTAGTGACCTATTTTGAAGGATTAAACACCGTATTGTGATTATATGCTTCGTTAGAGGGGAAAAATTGTATGAGGTCGAAAGGGTTATTTGATCTAAAAAAAAAAATATTATTTCTGTGCATTTCTACAGGCAGTCCGAAATCGACGCAAAAACGAATACCATAGATCCAGGATATGATTGTGGACCCCCCAGTGGTGGTTCGGAGCGAGGAGGAGTGGCAGGCGGTAGCCTCCTTGTGCGAAGCAGTAATGCTAGCAAAGGAGGAGGCTGACCGCATCAGGCAACGGCGTTCTCGCCGCAGCCGGGGTTCCGATCCCGATTTCCAGCCACCGTAGGCGCGGGCTTGCGGACGGCGAGCAATCGGTAGCTCACTGTCCGACCGTCCGGTAACTGTTCGGACCGAGCCCAGTCGTCAACGGCGCGCACTGTTCCCGCGCGCCTCAACGAGTTGTCAGCAACAGCAGGGGCCCAGCTAGGTCGAAGCCTACTGGGGCCAGGGTTAGTTTCGAGAGATAGCTTAGCCCCGGTATGAAGGCACGAAGGAACGGGGTGAGTTTTTAGTCAGTAAGAGTCTGATACTATCTCTCGCTCCGCCCAAGAGCAGGGGTTGTCATTAGACGATTTTCCCACCATAAAAAAACCCCCCAGTGGTGGAATTTGATGGAATTTGAATGGTCAGTGTGCTGTTGGGGCTGCCTAGATACTGCATTGCATCGGGCATGTTTTCGTTAGCGTGTCTGGATGATTTTCACGCTACAATGAGAAAGAAGGCTGCCTCGTTGTTAAGATCTAGGACCTGCTCCAATAGTGTTCTTCGAACTTTAGCTGATAAGCGTGATGCGCCAAAGCCACCTTTCGAATACCATAATTAGAGATACAATAATTTCTAATGAATTAATCACTGTTTCTGCGGCAGTAATTTAAGCGTTTTTTGTTTATTAAGGGTGAGTTGCACCATTTAACTATAACGATAACCAAACCTTAACCAGCCGTGAAATGGCCGCCTATTGGTCAATTCGACGATTTGACAACTGTTAACGGCTTTGTTATCGTTATAGTTAAATGGTGCAACTCACCCTTAGTGTTACTAACCCTCTACTTGATAAGTTGTTACTAACCAGTGGCCATAATTATGTAGTCTTTAAATAATATTTTCGTCAGTATTCCATAATTTAAAAAAAAAAAACTCAAAAATGGAGAAACTCACTGACAGTTCAACGTACAGCCATGAGTCTAAAAACGTGAAATTTTCCAAAAAATCTTCATATTTCGTTATAGTCGAGCACTTAGTGCGATATTGTCCCGCGTTTCGGAAGCGCGGGACAGCATCGCTTCTAACGCGCGTTAGACGCATTTGCAAGCGCTATAGAAAAAATGCCAACGCGCTACAGCAACAGCATCGCGACTGTATCGATGCGAACGGTACAGCATCGGTACAGAAAGTCGTCGAGGGTGAAAGGCCTAAGGGAATAAAACAGGGGCTCAAAGTTTGTGTGGACAAACCTACTTACACGCGGGCGAAGCCACTATCAGAAGCTAGTATCATATATAGGGTGACTGGTAATTAGTGTACGATACATAAACACGTGATTGTTCTCATGGTAACCAACAACTTTTACTATGGGAACAAACCTGAAATCGCGAAAAAAAAATCAGCTGTTCAGTACATTTATGTTTGCCTAATGTACTGAACAGCTGATATTTTTTTCGCGATTTCGGCTTTGCTCCCATAATAAAAATTGTTTGTTATCATGAGCACAATCACGTGTTTAAGTATCGTACACTAATTGCCAGTCACCCTATATATCATCATCATCATCATCATCAGCCTTTTTAATGTCCCCACTGCTGGGACTCAGGCCTCTTCTCTAGGAGAGGGGCCGTAATCCACCTCCCTGGCTTAGTGCGGGTTGGTGGATGTTAAAGTCTTCGAATTTTTGGTTTTAGGACATGCCGGTTTCCTCACGATGTTTTCCTTCTCCGTTTTGAGAGCAGTGGTAATGAATTAAATTACACAAAGTAATGCGCCTGGCAGCTGCCTACAACTCGTAAGTCGGAGCCATTACCTCTCGCACATGCTCAATCGCACTGTTCTCCAAATAAACCCACTCAATATTTACCTCAACATCATTCTTCCTATTCAAGCCACTGTCTTTATGTTCTCGTAGTCGGTCAGGCGGTGGAGCTTTGGGCTCTGGTCTCTTGTAGTCATAGTCTTCGTCATCAGATCCTTCACCACTGTCTGCCTTGCCTCCTGTTTGCTTTTGTATTACTATACATCTGGAAAAGTGGGTAAAAGAATCGGTAAGTACCTAAATACAACATTATTTTTAGTATATATGCGAAACCAGAATCCATACTTCCATACTAATATTATAAATGAGAAAGTGTGTGTGTTGTCGCAGGATGGATGAAATAGCGACAGGTCACGGGAACCACTTGCGACCCACGGATGCCCCTCAAGTTGAAGGGTAAAATCTACAAGTCCGTGATAAGGCCTGTCTTACTGTATAGATCAGAATGTTGGGCTGTGTAAAAGACGGATGAAAAAAGATTGCATGTAGCGGAGATGAGAATGTTAAGATGGATGTGTGGTGTGACGAGAATGGATAAAGTGAGAAATGAGTATATTAGGGGAAGTTTGAAAGTGGCGCCAGTGACTGAAAAGTTGAAAGGGAATCGTTTGTCTTTGTATGGTCATGTGAAAAGGAGGGATGAAACGCATGTTGCTAAAAAAGTTATGAGTTTACATGTGGATGGATGGAGGGGAAGAGGGCTGCCAAAGAAAAGATGGATGGATTGTGTGAGAAGCGACATGAAAGAAAAGGGAGTTAGTGATAGCGTGACGAGTGACAGGACAGAATGGAAGAAAAAAACGTGTTGCGACGACCCCAAATAAAATGGGACAAGGGCAGGAAGAAGAAGAGTAAGCATGCAAATTCTATCAGTTTTGGTTTCAAGCTTTGTGAGTTCCATTGTAGTATCAAAAAATAGATAGATTTATAAATTTTGTGTTTCAATAATTTATAACTTTGCGATTTTTTATAGCATCAAATATGACTTTTTTTTTAATGATATAACTGCTTGACTGCGGCCCCACCTGACGAAAAGCAGCGATGCAATCGTTGATGGTGAATTGCACTTGTGTATTAAGAACCTAATTCACTGTAGCATTGAAAACGCCTAAATTATAATCCGATGGGAAGACCGCAGCAGGCAAATTGTTCCAATGCTTCGATGTACGCGGTATAAACGATGACGCTTAGTCCGGACTGTAGAGGTGATAACAACACTCGCCGAATGTTGGGTTAGGTTAGATGTCCGAAAGCAGAAAGACTTGCTACTCTGCAGGTTTTCAACTGGTTGCATTTCGGGGAGTCTGAGTGACAGGCATATTTGATTGTGAGTTTGTGATCATTTGAATATACACCTCTAATTTTTAATTAGTACAAATACTTAAAGGGTTTATTAGAAAAGCCCTTGTTATTATTTAAGTAAAGTCTCAATAAATAATATTCATAAACAAAGTCAAAAAGTCAAAGTCAAAAATATTTTATTTCACATAGGCCTACATGGGCACTTATAAAACGTCAGAAGCTAGTGCACGTAAACGCAACGCTAATAACACGCAACAGCAAAGTTATTAGCGTTTGTGTTTATCCCAAAATGTCTCTCAATTTATGGAAATATTGAGCAGGCTATTGATTATAAATTAATAAAGGACGATTAAAATGGAAAAATACTTCCCGTAGTATTTTCTACTAGCAATTGTTATGTATGATTGAATCTATGATGTATTTACCTTTTCGTGGTCAATTTTACGATTTCGGTTTTTTCTACTTTTGAATACAAAAATATGATCAGTAACGGGTACAGATACAGCCCCATTTTTTTGTGTACTTATTAAAAAGTAGGGGTGTATATTATGTATGTACGTAAAAAAAAATACATCCAGGCCCAGCAAAGTGGGCACGGTTTAACCAATCAATAATAAAAAAAACTACGCAGGTAACTTTCTCAAATAGTTAACTCACCTTTTCTGTCGCGAAATCTTTTCGAGGGCAAATACTTCTGAAAACATAAAATAAATACTTTAAAGGCATATAGATATGAACGAAGCACAGAATCGGTCGTTTTGGCGACGCTTGGCAGAGGCCTATATCCAACAGTAGGTGTGTATCGGCTGAAATAATGATTATGATGATGAAAGGCATATAACATTGAGCTAGGCTGTTTTATTTGGAGATACAGGCACAGGGTAGTTCGCTAGTAAGTAAAAATTGGTATAATACTCAATGTATACTCCCCGGACTCTTAGGCCCGTAGAACTCACTGTGCGGAATGCCCGGAGGACACGGTGGAGCACACAGTCGAGGTGTGCCCTGCTTGGGCGGAGCATCGCCTTGCCCTCGTGGGGCGATCGGCGGCGGAGACCTCTCGCGCCGGGCCTGGGTTGAGGCCATGGTCCGGAGCGAGGAGGAGTGGCAGGCGGTTGCCGACTTCTGCGAAGCAGTAATGCTCGCAAAGGAGGAGGCCGAACGCATCAGGCAACGCCGTTATCGCCGCCGCTGCCACCGCCGGGATTCTGATCCCGATTTCCGGCCACCGTAGGCGCGGGCTTGCGGACAGTGAGCAATGGGTAGCTCACTGTCCGGCCGTCCGGTAACTGTCCGGACCAAGCCCAAGTCGTCGACGGCGCGCACTGTTTCCGCGCGCCTCAAGGAGTTGTCAGCAACAGCAGGGACCCAGCCGGGTCGAAGCCTACTGGGGCCAGAGTTATCCGAAAGGGCGCTCGAGCCCCGGTATGAAGGCTAGAAGGAACGGGGTGGGTCTTTTAGTCAGTAAGAGTCTGACACTATCTCCCGCTCCGCCCAAGAGCGGGGGTTGTCATTGGATGATTTTTTCCCACCATAAAAAAAAGGCCCGTAGAACTGCAATCAAGACTCAAGCATTACTTAATACTAGATTCAAGCCGTTTGATTGATTGAAACTAGTTTTAAGTAACGCTTGTGTTTTGAGTGACGTTCTGTAATACGGGACTTAGGGTCAAAAAAGCGCATCGAAGCGTCAAATTCATAACAACTAAAGCGAAGCCGCACGAATGCGGCGTCAGCGTTGTTCACGCGTAGACGCGCGAATTCCGAAGAATGCGCGCGTCTTTTTAAAATCTCAGAAGTAATGTGTGCGTTACGCTGTGGAGTTAAGGTTGAATTTGTTATGTACAGTTTTGGATAGACGCTTCGATGCGCTTCGAATCTGCGCTAGTATAAATTGACCCTTTTTTTGGCGGATAAAGTCACCAATGACAAAACCCGCTCTTGGGCGGAGCGGGAGATAGTGTCAGACTCTTACTGACTAAAAAACCCACCCCGTTCCTTCAAGCCTTCATACCGGGGCTGGAGTTCCCTTTCAGATAACCCTGGCCCCAGTAGGCTTCTAATTATTATTATCTCCTTTATTAATTTTTTTACATGTTACATTTACATTTTTAAATATTTCTTAAAAAACAATAAAAAAAAACATTTAAAAATATAAAAAACAGTATCCCACCGGTATCGGGAACAGGGTCCAAGCTACCGGTGGTTAGGGCTCCAAAGAAAGGAACCTCCTAACGATACGAGCCGTGTCCAGAAGAACTGCTTTCTGAATCAAGCCCTTGATCCAGTCGCCTAACGAGAGCCTCCTAAGGTGTTGGTCGAGGCTCTTGGCTATTAAGCCATTGGCTGACACAACTATCGGTACAATGATCGCTGAGTCCACTTCCCACATGTCGACAACCTCGCGAGCCAAGTCAATATACTTGATTTGTTTATCTTTCTCGGCTTTCACGAGGTTCTCGTCATGTGGAACGGATATGTCAACAATCATTGCACGCCTCTCGCTTCGGTCCACCACCACTATATCAGGCTTATTGGCCACAATAGTCCTGTCAGTGATAATGGACCGATCCCAGTACAACGTGATATCGCCACTATCGAGAACTGGGTCGGGCACATACCTGTAATATGGCACCTCCGATTCCACAAGAGAGTACTTCAGAGCAAGTTGCTGATGGATAATCCTGGCTACAAGGTTGTGTCTATGCAAGTATTCCCCGTTAGCTAGACGAGAACAACCAGAGATAATGTGGCGGATTGATTCACCCGGTCGGTGACATGCCCGACAGATGTCAACCGTGCCGTCCTTCACAATAAATCTCCGATAGTTATTCGTCATGATAACTTCGTCCATAATTGCACAGACAAAACCTTCGGTTTCCCCAAAGAGGTCACCGACGCTCAGCCAGGCTACGGACGCTAGTTGATCTACATCGGGCCCATGAAGGGCCCGGAAAAAGCGTCCGTGAAGTTCTTTACTCTGCCATACTTCCTTGCGTACGTTAGTGTCAAGCACTACAGGTTTGCGCCAGTTCTCGTTAGCCAAGGAGAGCGGGGTGAGTCCCTTGTCCACTGCTACTACATCACGATGCATACCCACGTCGGCGGCTAGGAAATATTCCCTGAGACTGCATACCTCGCGATTGTGCAGGGTCTTAGCATTTAAAAAGCCTCGACCCCCACACTTCCGCGGGATATACAGTCTCATTACCGACGACCGAGGGTGATGCATTCGATATGCAGTCAGCAGTGTACGGACCTTCCTATCCAGGGCGTCAAGTTCCGTTTGAGTCCATTTGAGTACACCGAAAGCGTACATCAATACCGGCATGACCCAACCGTTGAAGGCACGCACTTTGTTTCCACCTGAAAGAAGGCTGTTAAGTACCTTCTTCAGGCGGCCAAAGAAGCGCTCCTTCAACGATTGCTTCATGTCAGTGGCATTGATGCCTAACGCTTCCGACATACCCAAATACTTGTAGGTTTCGGTTGGAGAGAGGGATCTCAGGTGTATGGAATCCGAGAGTTGGGTACCCACGGATTCCACAATCTCCCCTCGCTTTATATGCATGACTGCACATTTGTCCACACCAAACTCCATCCTGATGGCGCTACTGAAGGTTTCCGTTACCTTCAGTAGCTCCATCAGTTGCAGATTGTTGGGGGCAAAGAGCTTCAAATCATCCATATAAAGGAGGTGAGATATAACCTGACCACCTCTCTTCAACCGATAGCCTAGGCCTGAATTCTCTAGCAGTGTGCTCAGAGGATTCAAGGCTAGGCAGAACCAAAGCGGACTCAAACTGTCACCCTGGAATATACCTCGCTCGATCCTTACCGGTTCGCTATTCCTCTGGATATTTCGACATCCTGGATAGCGAAGGACTGTCCTCCATTGCCTCATACATGACATCAGGAAGGTGCAAAGAGTTGCATCAACTTTATACAACTCCAGCACCCTCATGAGCCATGTATGAGGAACTGAGTCATAGGCCTTCTTATAGTCTATCCAACATGTCGACAGATCCTTTCGGGAACGCCGAACCTGTTGGCTAATGGCCATATCGATGAGGAGTAGCTCCTTCGTACCGCGGGACCCATTCCTACATCCATTTTGAGAGGCAGACATGATAGCGTTATTATCAACATGGTTGTTAATCTTTGCTCTCAAAATGGATGTAAGAACCTTATAAACTGTCGGCAGACACGTAATCGGCCGATAATTTTTGGGTTCCGCGGTGCTACCGGATTTGTGGAGCAGGTGGGTAACTCCTGTTGTAAGAAACTCGGGTAGCGAGCCAGACTCTAAGGCGGTCTGATACTGAGATGCCAAACGAGCGTGCGACCTTTGCAGCCACTTTATCCAAAAGTTGTGCAGTCCGTCCGGCCCTGGAGATTTCCAATTAGGCAACGGACGGACTGCACGGGCCACATCTTGGGGGCTGATTGTTATCGCCCCCATTTCTGTTATTGATTCGCACGCTCGTTCAACCTCTCGAGTCCAACCACCTTCAGTATGACTGACAGGCACCGACCAGATGTTGCGCCAGAATGAACACATGGCGTCGTCATCCGGAAGGTGCGTGTCAGTCACACCTTGGTCCGGTCGCTCCCAAGTCCTGTATACCCACCTTTCATTACTCCGGAATGTGCTATTCTGGATGTACCGTTCAACCCGCCGCTTATACCTTCGGATACGGTTTGCCCATGCATACACCTTCTGCTTCAGGAAGTCGATACGCTCTGTGACACGGGACATATAGTCTCGGGGGCTAATGTCAGTCCCCGAAAACGCCCGTCTCACAAAGCGCATCACTCGTGGGCGAGTGTTACCCTCCCTGAAGCAGATTAGTTTGCCGATGAGTGCTCTGGCCCTACCAATACGACGCTCGATCCTGCACTGCCAAGCCGGCACAGCTGGTTTTGGTCGTGTAGCTACGTCAGTGTTTGGAAATTTGACGTGAGCTACACGACATGCCGCTACGGCCGCGCAGTACATGATCGAGTGTGTATCGGTGAGATCTTCGCAGTCATCAAAATAGTTTGACAACTGCGAATCCAGAGCAGCCACCAACGCCCTATTCTTGTTACACATGGGCAAACGAGGTATGCGAGGTCTAAGTTCAGGTGGTATGTTGCGATATTCCCTAATAGCACACTCCAAAGCACTCCTCAGTTCGTTGTTATATTGGGTACTTACATGTGTAACCATGTCAGTAATCTCCTCGTCAGCGTTGATGGAAAGATGGTTGGATACCTGTGGAGGTACCACCGTCTGCGACGAAGAGGTTACGGCATGGCTACCCATTTCCGTTCGGAGGCGATCAAGTACAGTATCATCCAACATATGATTACGCTGGATGACCCGCACCTGATCCGACAGTCGTTGGGCCGAAACGTTGACGGCTGGCTCAAGCACCTGAAACAAAGAGAGCATCCGAACACGGTACGCCGTCAGGTTGTTTCCTCCCTCTGTAGCCCCAAAGTATGCGCGCATGACGTTTTCGTTAATCGATTGTGTCCATCGCATGCGCGACACACATCCACCGGTAGCTGGGACCCTTTCAGAGGCCGGTGGGCCTCGAGATCCTAAGCAAGCCGGTGGCCGGCGTCCTCCCCGACGACGCGTAGGTGGTGGTGTCGTCGGCGGCGAGTAGTACTCGTCGCTCGAGCTCGACGCAGCTGCCACGGCCGGTGTCACAGCACTCACAGTGGGGCTGGGTTCCGGCGGCGGCGAGGCGGAGCTGAGCGGCGAGGCCGGAGCTGGTAGGCGTGCTCGACGAGCGGCAGCTCTCGTCAACATTTTCGTAGTTTCGTATTATTTACATTCATTAAAATTGATTTTTCACTTGACACAATATGTCATCTGTCTTTCGGTTTTTTCTTCTTTCTATATGAGTTTTCATTTTCTTATTTTTGGGAGTATTAACTTTATAATTTTTGATAAACACAGACTCAGGGGCTTCTGGTGAGAAATATGTTGGGAATGTAAGACTGCAAACTGTTATTTTTATTAAATATAGTTTGAACATAAAGTAATACTTCTGTTGACATTTAGAGTTTTAGTTATTATTATTATTATTATTATTACGACTTAGTTTTTTTTTGTTGATTATTTTTATTGTGCTATCTATCAATATTGTGGCACAAACCACTTTTTTCAAAAGAGTAACCATGGAGTTTCTTTGCCAGTTCTTCTCCATAGGAAACGACCAAATTGGAACCGTGCACTAGCTTCTGACATTTTATAAGTGCCCATGTAGGCCTATGTGAAATAAAATATTTTGACTTTTTGATTATTTTTTTTGGAAATTGAAAACTTACCAGTATTAAACAGAATTGTTACGAGAAAGCAAACTACAATGAACCGGTTCATGTTTTAAGAACTGAATTAAAACTACGGAATATGTTATTTATATACACATTGGTTATGAAATCATGCTTCTGTTAGCTATTATGTACTTGTGAACTGTGTGTACGTCATAATCTATATAAATAAAAATCAATATTTGTATGTTTGTACTCTACGCGTGCCTAAAAACAAATAATAATTAGAAATAAAAAATTCAAAATATTAATTTTGATTTTAATGATTTGATATTTTTCTTAGTATTTATTAGTATATTATTTTAGCATATATAATATATATTATGTATTTTATTATTATAAATAACTTATTTTATATTTTTCCATTTGAAGTATTTTTTTATTGTGAAAACTTACCACAGTGTTGTTTTTTTAACTCAAAGGTTGACTGGTAGAGAATGCCTTGTTGCATTAAGTCCGCCTATGTACCACTATTGTACATGAAGTTTAAATAAATAAATAAATTTTATTTTTTGGCTGTGTATTTATTTACACTTCTACACAAATAAAATAAAAAGGTATTTTCATGCTGTTCTCACTGATAGACAGAGTGAATCATGAGAAGAAAAAGAGGATGAGTGTGTGGTGTGTGATGGGTTTAGGTGTAAACCTACATATACCTTTCTATAACAATAGAAAAACACAAGACAGAAGCGAGCAAATACAGTTTTTTTTAGTAGTATATAAATAAATAGTTCATATGTTCTTTCTTCTTTCACGACCTAATGTATGCGGGTTGAAAATTATACGTTGCTCGTTATTTACCTACCCATATTGTTTCGTATTGATCAAAAATGTAGATAACATTTGTTTGAATAACAAGTAAAACTATCAAATAATTTACTTGGTAGAATATGCTTTACCAAAGTTAATACCAACGTAGCCCGAAGAATCAATGGGTAGCTCGCTGTCCGACCGTCCGGTAACTGTCCGGACCGAGCCCAAGTCGTCGACGGCGCGCACTGTTCTCGCGCGTCTCAAGGAGCTGTCAGCAACAGCAGGGGCCAATCCGGGTCGAAGCCTACTGGGGCCAGAGTTGTGCGAAAGGGAAACTCGGTCCCGGTACGAAAGGCACAAACGGGGTGGGCTTTTAGTCAGTAAAAGTCTGACACTATCTCCCGCTCCGTCTAAGAGCGGGGGTTGTCATTGGATGATTTTTCCCACCATAGAAAAAGCTCGAAGAATCACCAAACTTAAGTGGCAGTGGGCAGGACACACGGCTGGAAAGACAACATGGCGTTCTTAACTTCCGCATGACGCAGATCCTCACCGGACATGGTTAGTTCTGGAGTTTCCTGCACCGGATTCGTGCGGAAGAAACGCCCGGGAGTTACCATTGTAGGGACCGCCCGGAGGACACGGTGGAGCATACGGTAGAGTCGTCGTTGTGTGGGCATAGGCCATGGTCAGCAGCGAGGAGGAGTGGCAGGCGGTCGCTTCTTTCTGCGAAGCAGTAATGCTAGCAAAGGAGGCGGCCGCAAGCGCGAGAAAATGATCCTTCCGACCCAACCGCCGAGATTCCGATCCCGATTTCCGGCCACCGTAGACGCGGGCTTGTGGATGGCGAGCAATGGGTAGCTTGCTGTCCAGCCGTCCGGTAACTGTCCGGACCGAGCCCAGGTCGTCGACGGCGCGCACTGTTCCCGCGCGCCTCAAGGAGTTGTCAGCAACAGCAGGGGCCCAGCTGGGTCAGCTCCGAAAGGTAGCTCGGCCTCGGTATGAAAGGCAAGAAAGAACGGGGTGAGATTTTTAGTCAGTAAGAATCAGAAAGAATAAAAATATCTGACACTATCTCCCGCAAGGGCGGGGGATGACATTTTAATGATTTTTACCCACAAAAAGAACCCAATTTCCGGCCACCGTAGGCGCGGGCTTGCGGACGGCGAGCAATAGGTAGCTCGCCTTCCGACCGTCCGGCAACCGTAGGAACGAGCCCAAGTTATCGAAGGCGCGTAGTGTACCACGCGCGCCTCAAGCACGATCGAAGCCTGCTGCATGGAGCAATGGATGATACGAAAGAGATCCCCGGGGCCCTGGAACAATGGCTAAGAAGGTACAGGAGTGGGTCTGACACTATCTCCCGCCCCGCCCAAGAGCGGGGTCACAAAATATTTTTTCACCAATCGGGCGTTGTCCTTGAGTGCACTAGTATAGCGCATACATACAGGGATAATCGTTGGTTGGTACCACGTTCCATTAAAAATGTCTAAAAGGCCTCTGCGAATTGGGTTCGGCTTCTCATACGCCGTCCAAAGGTCCAGGACCCCAGGGTTCTGACTTCTGAGATATTCTGACCTATATTAATTTTCCGAGTGGTAACGGCCCCAATTTATGAGTTGTAGGTCGCGGGTTCATACACAGCCAAACGCATTACTTTGCGTATTTCATCACCACTGCTCTCAAAACGGTGAAGAAAAACATCGTGAGGAAACAGGCATGTCCAAGAACCAAAATTTCGAAGACATGTGACATTCACCAACTCGTAATGGCCCGCGTGGTGGATTACAGCCCATTCCCTTTCTTAGAAAGGAGGCCTGAGTCCCAACAGTGGGAACATTATAAGGCCGACTATGCTTATAAATAATAATTTTGTTTCAAATATAAAATCCATAGAATCCAAAAAATCTAAAAATATTTTTTTCTTTTAAAGCGGCCTTGCACAAAACTTTAAGAAATTATACTATAGCTAGTCCAAAACCTCTTGATCCTTGCCCCCCCCCCTCTTGTGTTATCGAATACAAAAAATGCATAAAGTAAAACAAAAAAAAAGCTAAAAATATTTTTTTCTTTCAAAGCGGCCTTGCACAAAACTTTAAGAAATTATACTATAGTTAGCCCAAAACTTCTTGATCCTTGTCCCCCCTCTTGGGTTAAAGAAACTAATTTGAAATTGAGGTAAGACTATGAGATGTGGGGGGCCAGCGTATGCTGGGTGGGTGTTAATGAGTCTTTCATTACGAGGGTTAGAGGTCAAGTGACTTATCAACGCCGTTTGATAAGAGAGCTCTTGAGAGAGTGGTATAAGTATGGAATTTAGAAAATCAGGTTTTAATTTTATTTCGGTTACACTGAGCAAAATGCAAATAATAGTAATGACGTATTAAAGAAAAAAAAAACATTGCCCCTCTCTACAAATTACTCATGTATCGTGACACGTTCACAAACATATAAACTCACATACAAATTTTTATTCCGTGTGGGAATCAAAACCGCAATACGCAGCGCGACAGCCACTCGTTCAATCACTGCACTAACCGTGATCAATCATCAAAGCATTAACACTTCATGTAACGGTCGCGAGTTCTTACTATTAGTACTTTTAGGTTTCCGTGCATAGACGGCAAAAATGGAACCATTATTGTAACACTGCATGTCCGTTTTCGTCTGTCATGACCCTTTTTCTCAAGAATGCGTGGAGGTATGAAACTGAGTTTAGTATCAAATACTCAAGTCTGTTTACCCCGAGTATCAAGAAAAATATCAAACTATTATGTCAACGCAATCTATTGATACAGCCTTTTATGTTCCGTTTAGGCATATAAGTCAGCGTGCTCCGTCACTCGTCGACTACATCGTCGAATTCCATCAGGTGAGATAACGGTCAAGCGCGAGCCTATAAACAATAAAAAAAAAAGACGTGTGGCACTCGGGGACTGCCGCGGTAAAGCTATTGCATAGCATTTTTATCAACTTATGCAATTGTAATTATTTATTTATTTTATTTATGCAGTATATTTTCCTTTGTTTTTTTTCTTTGATATTAATTGAAGTTACACTTTCACACATTGAATTGAATTTTGATTGATTGTTCACTCATTTGTTTTCTTATCGGTCACCACGCTCAAAAAACAAATGAGTTGGGGGTGTTAGGTTATTTTCGTTACGGAAATTCTGGATTCGGTCTCCACGCTCAAGGCCCGCGATAGAAGCTATGCAATAGCTTATTTTGGCGCTCGCTAGGAAATCAAAACCTACAGGGCCCTTGGCCTAAAATCTTAAAAATTGGCATGAAGCAAGGTCTCATAGCCGTGAGACACACATTATATTTTGACTTCTTTTTTTTTGTTTCGTATTCGTCTAACTATATTTGTTTGTATGCCAAATAAATTTATTTATTTTTCTTTACCTGTTGCATAAGTAATAAATCACAAAGCAAAAAAATATAAGTGAGTAAGTCCTACGTGTACTAAATAAATAAATAAATTGCAAAAATAAAAATCCCAAATTCACACTTATGCCACTTTCCCTCCACAACGAAGTCAGACTCATTTAAGCGGCGATGTCCGAACACATTACACAGCGGACTTGTGATATAATAATAATTATTAATAATATTTATTATTAATAATAATAAATAGTTTCAGTGAAAGTGTCAAATTCAGTGAAATAGTGAAAATAAAAAGTAAGTGAAATTTACATTAGATGTATTTGAAGTGCTGGTATGTGTATTAGGTGTCGCCCAAAATAGGATATGACGCTTCTATTAAGGGTCGCTGACCGGGGTAATATCGGCTATAAATATCCAATTCTTCTTCTCTAGGTGGTATAAGTTCATTGCCGTAAGTAGCCTTTCATACGTCATCATAGGCGTGGGTTTTCGTTACCCATTGCTTGCCACCCGGTCACCCGGTAACCGTCCAGACTGAGCCTGAGTCGTCGACGGCGCGTGCTGTTCCACGCGCGCCTCAAGGTGATGTCAGCAAAACCCCCAGCAGGGTCAAAGCCTACTGGGGCCATGAGTTGTGTGAAAGAGAGCCCCGGGGCTCTGTAACGAAAGTTAAGAAGAAACATAATTGTCGGTTTTAGTCAGTAGTCTGACAGGCTTCCCTGCCTCGCCTAAAAGCGAGAGAACTCATTGGATGATTTCCCATCTAAGATAAAAAAGCCCTATATACGCTTGGTGTCAGTTTCTGATACTGTGCTCCTAAAAAAGTCCGATTTGGGTAAGTTTAATCCACCGAACATGAAAGTTTTGAGAAATACCTGTTTCGTATCTGATGGAAAAACGCTCCACGCGTTTCTCAAAAAGATGCCAAAGTAAGTGACCACGCGCTTCTCAAAAATATGCCAAAGTGAGTGACCACGCGCTTCTCAAAAAGATGCCATAATTAGTGACCACGCGCTTCTCAAATAGATGCCACCGTGAGTGCCCTCGCGCTTCTCAAAAAGAAGCCAAAATCAGTGACCACGCGCCTCTCAAAAAGATGCCACCGTGAGTGACCTCGCGTTTCTCAAAAAGATGCCAGCATAAGTGTCCACGCGCTTCTCAAAAAGATGCCAGAGTGATTGTGTCAGGAGTGATATGAAAGAAAAGGGAGTCAGTGATAGCGTGACGGTTAATAGGAAAGAATGGAAGAAGAAAACGATAGCACCGAAGGGCCCAAGTCTGCTATTTTTATAAATTCGTCATTCCAACACGATCCCATTGTCATTTTGCTAAAAGTTCCTAATCTGCTAATTCATAATGATCGATCATTGATCGGTCAATCGTCTCGTAATAGAGTGCGGTAAAATGACAATATCGATCTTATTAAAAGCAATGACTGCACAATGACGTTCTAATGGTAGGTCACTGATCAAAGGAACTGTTAAAATTTTTGCAGATTACCGCTTAAGTAAGACATTCATTTGTAAATATGTACGAGATTACCATTCTATCCCACTTCTTTCAATGGAGTGTCAGTGGTTGATCATTGGTGAGTCATAATGACGCCATTATATTAGTAGATTACAAAACTTGCTAAAATCAACAATTATGAAGTCAATGATAGACCATTCTGACACTATTGTATTAGCAGACTTGAGGCCCAGGTCATCGGTCCACTTTTTAGGAGGCTTTCCAACGCTGCGTTTACCGGTACGCGGTCGCCACTTTAGAACCTTTCGTCCCCATCGACCATCCCTTTTACGTGCAATGTGCCCTGCCCATTACCACTTTAGTTTGGCGATTCTTTGGGATATGTCGGTGACCTTGGTTCTCATGTGGATATCTTCGTTCCTAATGCGATCACGCAAGAAAACCCCGAGCATAGCCCTTTCCATTGCTCTTTGGACGACTGTAACCCTTCTGATGAGGCATATTGTGTGCGACCATGTTTCAGTGCCATATCAGCGATATGTCATCAATGGCAGCACAAACTGGTCATAGACTTTTGTCTTGAGACACTGTGGTATGTTGGTGCCAGGGTTAACCGAAAGGGAACTCGAGCCCCGGTATGAAGGCTTGAAGGAACGGGGTGGGTTTTTTAGTCAGTAAGAGTCTGACACTATCTCCTGCTCCGCCCAAGAGCGGGGGTTGTCATTGGATGACTTTCCCCACCTAAAAAAAAAGACACTGGTATGTTGGACGAGAAGATAACGCGCAGCTACCCGAACGATGCCCAGCCGAGTCGGATTCTACGATTCACCTCTTTCTCAAAGTTAGACCTATCCAACTGGAATCGCTGATCATGAAACATTATTTGTTAAAATAAACTTTTACTTCTTTCAGAATATCAGCGAAATGTATTTAAAAATCTTCTTAATTTTCACTGGTAAGTAATACAAACAAATTATTAAAAGAACTTCATAAGTTAGTTGATAGCCGTCCGAATGTTTATACACTATGGCTTATTAATAAGAGGTAAAATGGCCGATTGAAGTTTGAAGGTTATTCTTTAAAGGTATGCACATCAGGTAAAGTTCTACATACCCCCATTAAAAAATGAGGATCCTCCGACCAGAAGGGAGTTCTGCCATAAAACAGGGACTTTCAGATGCTCACTATATCTATATATTTATTATAGATTCATGAAACTTCATTCATACTAAAGAAGAATCTATCTATTCTAAAGAAGAATCTTGGCCACTGGGAGTGGTGTTCCATCGCTTCCACGGACAAATACCACAAAAAATATTATATTGTATTATATTATATTATATTATATTATATTATATTATATTATATTATATTATATTATATTATATTATATTATATTATATTATATTATATTATATTATATTATATTATATTATATTATATTATATTATATTATATTATATTATATTATATTATATTATATTATATTATATTATATTATATTATATTATATTATATTATATTATATTATATTATATTAAGTGAAGATGTAGATTTATTTATTTAGAACCCTTCAAATCTTTCAGCATCCATAACCGCCGCAACCACACTGAACACGGGCCTAAAGCTGCTGTTCCCGCAAGAACACAGAGAGTATGTCTTCGTGATGAAGAGCAACGTGTCCACCGGGACCTGGAACCCTCGAAAGAGCACCAGTTACTGGCAGCTGGAAGGGAACTTGCATATACAGGTGTATGACAACTTCACTAAAGCCAGGTTGTCCCTGGATGAGCTTGAGGTGAGCATACACACCTACATTTTTTTAGGGATCTGTACCCAAAGGGTAAAATGGGACCCTATTGTGATAGCAATAAGGTCCCGCTGTCTGTCTGTCACCAGTCTGTGTCTCATGAACCGTGATACTCGTAGCTAGACCGTTAATATTTCACAAATGATGGGTTTTTCTTGCCGCTATAACAAGAAATACTAAAAACAATAAAATAAATATTTAAGGCGTATAATCCCTCGAACATCTGGCCGCCTAGGCGGCGGTACGAGTATGTATGCATTTAATTCAGGCCAGCTACACCCGGAAAGAGCCAAATATATAAATCAATCGTTACTAAAAATAATGATTGATTTATATTATGCTATGTATGTACATTCTGAATAACATTTAACGAGTAATGTTTTTGGGTAAACGTATTTCTAAAGATTTAAATCTTTTGCAAGGGTTACGCATGCGGATCAAACCCGCACGATATTAAAAACACTCGTTACGCTCTTAAGCCACTGTACCTATGTTTTTTTTTTGTAGAAAACAGTCTGCTGTACTAATTATGGCTCAGTACGTAATCTGGAGACTTCTGATGATAAAGTTTTACAAGAACCATGGGAGTTGGAGTATCAGGTAAGCTTATTTACTCTTTATTGCTTTATATCAGTGGTTTCCAATCTTTCTGACTACGCGACTCACAAGTTTTTTTTTTAAGTAATTAAAAATTTTAGTGCCCCCATGACCCTAACAGTTTCGGACTGTGCTTTTATGAGCGGTCTTAGAAACTATACATACTTGTAAGTTGTACTATTTGCATGTTAAAAATAGAAACGAATTTAGAATAAATCTTGCAGCGTACATAAAGGCACCGCATTTTTATAATTAGACGGATGCGGAAGTAAAAATATGATATTGGTGCTGCAATTATCATAAAGTCGCAAAATTGCCGATAATTTTTTTCACTTTGCTGAGGAGTGACACTCACAGTTTATTTGTACCTGACTTCCTTTCTTTCTTCCTTCCTTTCTTTCTAAAGTAAAGTCGTGTTTTGTGTCAAAATAGATGCTTTTTAACACGCTTTTATTATTTTTAGGGAGCTTGATTATCTAGATTTACTTGGCAATCGCATGTATATCACAAGTAATACGTGTATTATATGAAATTAGATTGTTTATTCCGATTGCTAAGACCACCTAGGTCATCAAAGTCCCTTAGGTATGGACTGAATAAAGTAACCGACTTAGTATTATGGATCTTACAACTTTTTACCCTATACGCACACTGGGCGACACGCGACGCGACGACAGGCTGCGGCCGACAATTTCATAAATGTTGTTCAAAGCTTCGCACACTTGGCATCAGAGTCGCGGAGTCGCGACGACAAGCTAGGGGCGTCGCGCGCACTCGCTACTTGTCACCGCGTCTAGTGACGCCGTGTACGCGCACACACGACGACAGTCGCGCAACAGCTCTGCTTCCTGCACGACATCTGTCTTACGACTAGTCACCGACGTTAGCGACAAGACGCCAAATGCAAACGACAACGCCTCGACAAGACGCGGCGACAAGTCGCCTAGTTTGCGATGGCTGTTACGGTAGAAGAACTGACAAGCCTTGGTTTTTTTTACTAGTCATTTTTTGATGGCATAATGATCTTACATGTACATTGATTCTCGAGTATGAATAAGTAAACCAATTTTATTTTTTGCTTTGTTTTTTCAGGAAAACGGCTACATAAAATCAATATACGTCGGCCATCAGGAGCCAGAGTGGTCTGTGAACTTGAAGAGAGCTATATCCATCAATTTTCAACTAACTAAGAACACAGGAACTTATTCCGTTAACGAGGTAAGTAGGATTCTCCAACTAAGGTGTTTGTGGTTGGGGATCGACCTGCGAGTCCCGACGCTCAGGGGATCTCCTGTGGCGAAGGCTGGATTATGAAGATGTTCGTTTCTTCACGGTTGCAGCCCTCTCCTTCGCTAGCATTACTGCTTCGCAGAAGAAGATGACCGTTTTCTATCCCCTCTCGCTCCGGGTTTCCGATCCCGATTTCCGGCCACCGTAGGTGCGGGCTTGAGGATGGCGAGCAATGCGTGGCTCGCTGTTCAACCGTCCGAACTGAGCTCAAGTTGTCATCGGCGCGTACTGGAGCCAAGTGTCTACTTCCGAGCGGAAGATTCGGCCTTAGTACGAAATGCAACGAAGGAACAGGAGTGGGTTTTTAGTCACTTAAAGTTTGACACTATCTCCCGCGCCGCCCAAGGGTGCGGAGATGTCATTGGATGATGTTCCCACCTACAGAAAAAAGAAAAGTGTCTCCTGTGGTGGCAGCTGGGTCATGAAGATGTTCGTTTCCTCACGGGCGCCGCTCTCTCCTTCGCTAGCATTAGAGGAAAAGGTGGTAATGTGGCCCCCTACTTTGTTTTTGAAGCCTCAATTAAAAAATACTAGACTTATGAATCAAGTAAGTACGTTACGGGGTTCCTTAACTATCGCGCTATGCATACCTATATGTAGAAAAAATAAAATAACAATAGAATAAACAAAAAAAATAGTTTTCTACAAAATGAGAAATTTGGCATTGTGACATCAAGTGAGGGTTATATGGCACCCTAGGGGCCATATTAAATATTTGAACTTTTATTAAAACTTTATAGCAAAAATCATCAATATAAAAATCGCAACACCTGTACGAGCCCATAAATTGCAACTAAGGCACTGAATCCACTTTTATTCATAATATAAATTGCTAGAATTACTTGTTTCACCAAATATGCGGCTAGTATCTAAACTTTCAAGCATTCTATCTGAATTGACTTGCTCGTCATATGCAGTCAGTGCTTATAACAATGTCTCTTTCATAGTTATTTTTGGTTATGTAGACTCTCATTCATCCAGCAGTAACTCATACATTTAAACATTGGTCATATATTTTATATGGCCCCCGGGGACCATAGCATGAACAATGTGAGGGGGCCACATTACAAATATTAAAGAATAAGTAAATAAGCGAAAATAAATATATTTATTTTATGTTTTTGTATACCTTAAAAAACTTACCTTTAAAATCATCAAACCTAAAACTTGGTTTGTCTAGAAAAAATGAATAAAATGCAGAGCCATTTCAAAAGTTTGACAGTTGCGTGTTTTGATTGTTTCAAATAAAAAACGAACGTAACACCATCTCTAATCCATGCATTTTATACTAGATAGCGTATTTCTAAATTATAAATACGTCAAGGGGCCCAGATATCTGCAGGGGCCACATTACCACCTTTTCCTCTACTGCTTCGCAGAAGAACGCGACCGCTTTCTATCTCCTTTTGATCGGGACCATGGGCTGGACTAGGGCCGAGAAGTAACCGCTACTGATCGCGTCCACGATCATGTAGTGGTGCTCCACCCATATCGAGTCCAGCTCTACCGTGTCCTACGGGAGGTCTGCATAAATGTCGACACCTGTCCTTCTCTTCCGTCTGAATCTGAAACGGGTACCTCCCGAACTGATTATGTACTGTGAGGATCTGCGTCAGGTGATAGGTGAAGTCGCTGGGGTACCTCTCCAGTCACTTCTCAAAGTGGAGACTTACCGCCATGACTGCGGCGTGCCCAAAATAAATATAAAGAGTAATTTCAACATTATTATTTATTAGAGAGCAGTGGTGGAGACAGTGGTGATGCGCACGGGACCAATCATCATGGCGACACTTGGGGGAAGCCTATGTCCTGTTGGACGTCTTTCGGCTGCAAAGATGATGATGATGTTGAGTGGAGCCGAGTGGTAACAGCCCCGACTTACGAGTTGTAAGTCTCTGGGATCAAACCAAGCCAGGCGCATTACTTTGTGCAATTTATTTCATCACCACTGTTCTCAAAACGGTGAAGGCGTTTTGAGAACTCATTTATATTTACAGTAGTACAGGACGCACAGTCCTGTACTACTGTAGTGTCTGTGTTTCCTGATAGCTACAACATAAGGGTCTAGAACCAATAATTCGAAGACATGAGACATCCACCAACCCGCACTGGGTTTGCGTGTTGGATTACGGCACGTTCCCTCTCCTAGAGTGGAGGCCTGAGTCCCAGCTGTGGGAACATTATAAGGCTGATTATGCTATGTTATCTAGCTGCTTGGCAAAGGCCTCTCTCCATTCCTTACATTATTCACACATCTTGCCAATTCCTAACGAAGACACCTAAGTCATCCCGCCATCTCCTTCTTGGTCTGCCGTGATCCCGTCGTGTGAGTTCAGGACACCAACTTTGTGTTATACTGGCCCATCGCTCGATCGGCATGACCATTTTTAGCTGGGCAGTGTTATTTATTCGACTGGTCTGTTGGTTTAGTAGTTAGAGTTCGATTCCCACCCAGGACAAATGTTTGTGTGATGAGCACAATCATTTGTTCTGTGTCTATATTTAATTTGCGTGGTGGATTACGGCCCATTCCCTCTCCTAGAGAGAAGATCTGTGTCCCAACAGTGGGAACATTAAAAAGGCTGATGATGATGACGTAATTTATTTATAATATGTATGTATTTAGGAATATTTTAGTATGTTTATCAGTTGTCTAGTACTCATAACACAAGCTCTGCTTAGCTTGGGGCTAGACGACGTTGTGTGATTATTTATTTAGACATTAATTTTCTTTTCTAGCCATGCCTGGACGACATTTGTGCTATGATCTATCTATCAAAAGGCAATATTATCAAGAAGTACACCAGCGTCAGGGTTCCAACTGCTAGAAGTCGGAACAGCTGGGCTTCGGTACCATGGTCTTCGGCTTATTCTGGGAGAGCTGTTGTAAGTATCAAATCGTTTTCTTTTCTTGGTCATTGGTGGAATTTCAGAGGGTGACACTAATGTTGTCCTCTATGTAACTTGTGCCGCTCTTAATAAACTAATGCGCCTGATCATCAACGATTGCATCACTGCTTACCATCAGGTGGGATCGCAGGGAAGCTTCTTTTAAATCAATCAAAAAAAGAAAGAATTTTTAAAATCAATGCAGTACTTTTTAAGTTTATTTATTTATTAAAAAAACATGTTGCGCCGACCCCAAGTATTATGGGATAAGGGCAGGAAGAAGAAGAAGAAGACTTTTTAAGTTTATTCATTGTAAACAAAAATCTTCGTTTTTTATTATTATGTCACCCTAGAATAATTCAATGCCCTAGAACCAATAATTCGAAGACATGTGACATCCACCAACCTGTACTGGGCCCGCGTGGTGGATTACGGCCCATTCCCTCTCCTAGAGAGGAGGCCTGAGTCCCAACAGTGGGAACATTGTAAGGCCGACTACATTTTTTTTATAATATCAGCTCAGTAGTATAGATCTATTAATTTGCTTCCAGATAGATTCAGTTTCTTCAGCAGAAAGAACTTACGAAGTAGACGACTATAAAGGACTAAGTTCTATAGAACTCAGAGGGAGTTATCAGTACAAAACGCATGATCATATCTTAGCTGTCAACACAGAGTGAGTATAATATTAATAATAATAATAATATAATAATAATAATATAATAATAATAATAATAATCTGTGGTCCGGCTGTCAAGGTGAAAGACATCAAATTTTTTTCAATCAATATTTTTATTCAATATATTTACCAAATAAACAACAAAATGTATTTTATCCGCCAAAACACAAAAAAAAGAAGAGAAATCACATAACAATACCAAAAATTATACAGAGAACCTATATTTGACCGACGAAATGGAACTACAATAAGGAAGTAAAATGTTGACAAGAAGCCGGGCACGCTCTCAAATCGCACAACCAACATCTTCGGGTTCGTCGCTCAGCTCCGCCTCGCAGCCGCCGGGACCAGCGCCAGCCGTGAGTCCAGAGATTCCGGTAGCTGCAGTTGCGTCGAGCTCGAGCGACGAATACTTCTCGCCGCCGACGACACCACCACCTGCGCGTCGGCGAGGAAGAGGCCGACCTCCGGCCTGCTTGGGACCTCGAGGCCCTCCGGCCTCTGACAGGGTCCTCGCTGCCGGTGGAAGTGTGCAGCGCATGCGATGGACACAATCCATTAATGAAAATGTCATGCGCTCATACTTTGGGGCTACAGAGGGGGGAACTAACTTGACTGCGTACCGTGGTCGGATGCTCTCTCTGTTTCAGGTGCTTGAGCCAGCTGTCAACGTTTCGGCCCAAAGACTATCGGATCAGGTGCGGGTCATCCAGCGTAACCGTATGTTGGATGACGCCGTACTTGATAGACTGCGCCTAGAATCACGGAATGGCCGTGTCTCACCTATTTCACCACCGGCCGCGGTGCAACGTCAACCCAGTGTTTCACCGCGACCCGACCATGTTGGTGAGGATGATGATGACGAGGCTATATCCGTGAGTACCCAGTGCAATGCACGTTTGAGGAGCGCTTTGGAGGATGCATTCCGGGAGTACCGCTCTATACCACCAGAGCTTAGACCTCGTCTACCTCGTTTGCCTATGCATAGGAAAAATAGGGCGTTGGTGTGTGCTCTAGATTCGCAGCTATCAAATTGTTTTGATAGCAGCGAAGACCTTTCCGATACTCACTCGATCTTGTACTGTGCGGCTGCAGCGGCGTGTCGTGTAGCTCACGTCAAAATTCCAAATAATGACAGAGCTACACGACCAGCTAAACCAGCTTGGCAGTGCAGGATCGAGCGACGTATCGGTGAGACTAGAGCACTCATCGGCAAACTTATCTGTTTCAGGGAGGGTAACACTCGCCCTAGAGTGATGCGCTTTGTGAGACGGGCGTTCTCGGGGACAGATATTAGTCCTCGAGATTATCTACCCCGTATCACAGAGCGTATCGACTTCCTGAAGCAGAAAGTCTATGCATGGGCAAACCGTATTCGACGGTACAAGCGACGAGTGGAGCGGTACACCCAGAATCACACGTTCCAAAGCAACGAAAGGTGGGTTTACAGGGCTTGGGAGCGACCGGACCAAAGTGTGATTGATACGCGCCTGCCGGATGATGATGCCATGTATTCATTTTGGCGCAGCATCTGGTCGGTGCCTGTCAATCACACTGAGGGTGACTGGACGCGGGAGATCGAGCGAGAGTGCGAACTTATACCAGAAATGGGGGCAATTAACATCAGCCCCCAAGATGTAGCTTGTGCAGTCCGTCCGTTGCCAAACTGGAAATCTCCAGGGCCGGACGGGCTGCACAACTTTTGGCTTAAATGGTTTCAAAGTTCGCACGCTCGCTTGGCATCCCAATTCCAATCTGCCTTAGAGTCAGGGTCGCTGCCCCAGTTTCTGACGACAGGAATAACCCACCTGCTCCATAAATCGGGTAGTACTGCGGAACCCAAAAATTATAGACCGATCACGTGTTTGCCGACGGTCTATAAAGTTCTTACATCCATCCTGAGAGCTAAAATTAATAATCATATTGAGACAAATTCCATCATGTCTGCTTCTCAGAATGGATGTAGGAACGGGTCCCGTGGTACTAAGGAGCTGCTCCTCATTGATGTTGCCATTAGCCAACAGGTTCGTCGTTCTCGAAGAGATCTGTCGACATGTTGGATAGATTATAAGAAGGCCTATGACTCAGTGCCGCATACATGGCTCATGAGGGTGCTAGAGCTGTCTAAAGTTGATGCAACTCTTCGCGCCTTCCTGATGTCATGTATGGGGCAATGGAGGACGGTCCTTCACTATCCAGGGTGTCGACGGGTTTCGGAGAACAGCGAACCGTTAAGGATCGAGCGTGGCATATTCCAGGGTGACAGTCTGAGTCCACTGTGGTTTCGCCTAGCCTTGAACCCTCTCAGCACACTGCTGGAGGGTTCCGGCTTAGGCTACCGGTTGAGAAGAGAGGGTCAGGTCATATTTTCCTTCTTTACATGGATGATCTGAAACTTTTTGCTTCCAACAACTTGCAACTGATGGAGCTACTGAAGGTAACTGAAACCTTCAGTAGTGCCATCAGGATGGAATTTGGTTTGGACAAATGTGCAGTCATGCATGTAAAGCGAGGGGAGATTATGGAATCCGTGGGAACCCAACTCTCGGATTCCATACACCTTAGATCCCTCTGCTCAACCGAAACTTACAAGTATTTAGGTATGTCGGAAGCGTTGGGCATCAATGCTGCTGACGTGAAACAATCGTTGAGGGAGCGCTTCTTTGGCCGCCTGAATAAAGTACTAAACAGTCTTTTATCGGGCGGGAACAAGGTGCGCGCCTTCAACGGTTGGGTCATGCCGGTTTTGATGTACTCTTTCGGCATACTTAAATGGACTCAGACGGAACTCGACGCCCTGGACAGGAGGGTCCGCACTCTACTTACCGCAAACCGGATGCATCACCCACGATCATCGGTGATGAGGCTGTATATCCCGCGGAAGTGTGGGGGTCGTGGCTTCTTAAATGCCAAGACCCTGCACAACCGTGAGGTATGCAGTCTCAGGGAATACTTTCTGGAAACCGACGTGGGGATGCACCGAGATGTAGTGGCGGTGGACAAAGGCCTCACCCCGCTCTCCTTGGCCAGCGAGAACTGGCGCAAACCTATAGTAATGGATACTAATGAACGCAAGGAAGTATGGAAGGGCAAGGAGCTTCACGGGCGCTTTTACCGGGCCTCACATGGGCCCGATGTAGATCTTTTAGCGTCCGTCTCCTGGCTACGCTTTGGTAATCTCTTTGGAGAAACCGAAGGTTTTGTCTTTGCTATTATGGATGAAGTTATGATGACGAACAACTACCGGAAATATATTGTGAAGGACGGCACGGTTGACATCTGTCGGGCATGCCACCGGCCCGGAGAATCAATCCGACACATTATTTCTGGGTGTTCTCATTTAGCTAACGGAGACTATTTGCACAGACACAACCTTGTAGCCAGGATTATCCATCAGCAACTTGCTCTTAAATACAATCTTGTTGAATCAGAGGTACCGTACTATAAGTATGTGCCCGACCCAGTTCTCGAGAATGGCAGCGTCACATTGTATTGGGATCGATCTATCATCACTGACAGGACTATTATTGCCAATAAGCCTGACATAGTGGTGATAGATCGGCTAGAGCGTCGCACAATGATTGTTGATATAGCGGTCCCTCATGACGAGAACCTCGTGAAAGCTGAGAAGGATAAACAAACTAAATATCTTGACTTGGCTCGCGAGGTTGTCGACATGTGGGAAGTGGATAGAGCAATCATTGTGCCGATAGTCGTGACGGCCAATGGCTTAATAGCCAAGAGCCTCGATCAACATCTGCGGAGGCTCTCGTTAGGCAGTTGGATCAAGGGCTTGATCCAGAAGGCAGTACTCCTTGACACGGCGCGTATTGTCCGGAGGTTCCTCTCTCAGGAGCCCTAACCACCGGTAGCTTGGACCCTGTTCCCGATGCCGGTGGGCTACTATTTTTTGTATTTTTAAATGTTTTTTTTTTTTTAATATCCTTTTTTATAAGAAATATTTAAAAATATAAACAATATGTATAAATATAAATAAATGAAATAATAATAAAAAATATTTAAAAATATCAAAATATGTATTATAAGAAAAATAAAGGAGATAATAATAATAATAAGTCTACTTCAGAATGCATCCTCCACGTAACACACCACACGCTACATTTACTTGGCTTGGCCCGTAAATGTAGCTAAATACCAGCCTAAGAGCTGAGAAGTAAAAACAGAAACAAAAATAATAACAATAATAAATATTAGTTTTTCACATGTTGCAATAGTTTCTTTTCAACCGGGGGTTGTCCTTGGATGCACTAGCATAGCGCATACAGGGATAATCGCCGATTGGTACCACGTTCCATTAGAAGCAGCTAAAAGGGCCTCTGCGAGTTGGTTTCGGCTCTTCGTATGCCTTCCAAAGGTCCAGGACCTCATGGTCCTGAGATAAATAAATGTGTAAAAATAATAATAATAATATTCCACAACTATCACACAACGCCGTCTAGTCCCAAGCTAAGCAGAGCTTGTGTTATGGGTACTAGACAACTGATAAATATACTTATATATTTCTAAATACATACATATTATATATAAATTACACCCAGACACAGAACAAATGATCATACTCATCACATAAACATTTGTACTGGGTGGGAATCGAACCCACGACCTGCGGCATAGCAGTCAGGGCCACTAACCACTAGACCAACGGGCCAGTCTAATCGCCAAGTCTATATTGAACCTAGATGAGATTGAAGGTAGCGGGAAACCGATGGATGCGGGACGCACAGGAACGTTCGATGTCGCGACGCTTGGGGGAGGCCTATGTCCAACAGTGGACGTGTATCGGCTGAAATGATGATGATGATGATGAGATGAGATTGATCGGTAAATCTCCTCTTTGAGGAGTGGCTGGAAAGACAACACGGCGTCCTTACCTTCCGCATGACGCAGGTCTTCACCGGACATGGTCAGTTTGGGAGATTCCTACACTGGATTCGTGCGGAAGAAACGCCCGGATGTCACCACTATAGAGGTGTGCCCCGCTTGGGTAGAGCACCGCCGTGCCTTCGTGGGAGCTGGGAGCACTCGGTGGCAGCGATCTTTTGCGCCGGTCCTTGGTGCAGGCCATGGTCCGGAGCGAGGAGGAGTGGCAGGCGGTCGCCTCCTTCTGCGAAGCAGTAATGCTAGCAAAGGAGGCGGTTGCACGCGCGAGGCAATGGCCCTCGCGCCCCAGCCGCCGGGATACCGATCCCTGTTTGCGGACAGTGAGCAACGGGTAGCTCGCCGTCCGTCTGGTAACCGTCCGGACCGAGCCGAACACCCTTCTAAGCGAAGGATCCTCCTATTTCAATGGAGGTTTATGGTTTGGACTTTGTTCCGCAAATCTACACTAACTACACTATTATAATAAAGAGGTAATAGTAGTTTATGTGACTAGGGGATAAAGCAGTGTCTTTAAGTCGCGGGCGGCATGTTGAATTCCGAACGAAACGAAGGTTGCTGATTTTAATCCCGAACGATAGTGAGGGATTTATAAAATTAACTCCCGAGCATTGCGAGGGAGTTAATAAAGAAACCTGAGTGAAGTGAGGAATTTAAGCCGCCCAAGACAAAGACAGCTTTATCCCCGTGTTGCATACTCTACTTTTTACACCATCTGTGAGATAATTAAAAGACAATTTAGTCGACCAAATCATATATTAGAGAAATATAAGTATTATATTTACAAGTTCATCAAACAAACAAAATTCACTACTCCAAGATTCTATAGTTTCAATTTTCTATAATGCTCCCGTGTCGTCAGTACGCACGTTTTATTCTATTTTCTTTTTTTTTGTTAGTGGCCAGTTTGAATCATAGTGATTACATACTCTTTGGTTTGAATTTCGAGTCAACTTGTTCGATGCGCCTACATTTTAATTCACAATGTTGACGATTCTTGATGCTCCAAATTCAAATCTCATTATTCCCTAGGGATCGGCCATACTGCATTATCTCCCTAGGCATATAATGCTGCTCGATAATGTCATTTTATACGTCATACAAAGCTCACTTAAAGCAAGTCATTCTATCCCTAGGGAGATAATGCAGTATGTCGATCTCTAGGGTATAATGAGATTTGAATTTGGAACACCAAAAATCGTCAACATTGTGAATTAAAATGTACGTGCATCGCACAAGTTGACTCAAAATTCAAACTGACCACTAACAAAAAAAGAAAATAGAATAAAACCTGCTTACTGACGGGAGCATTATAGAAAATTGAAACATCAGCAACCTTCGTTTCGTTCGGAATTCAACATGCCGCCCGCGACTTAAAGACACTGCTTTATCCCCTAGTCACATAAACTACTATTTTTTGTTTTTTTTTTTTGTTGGAGGTAATCTCTGGAATTACTTGTCCGATTGCTAAAATGTTTTTAGCAATAGAAAGCTGCTTTATTCCTGAGTTGCATAGGCTATTTTATGTACTCGGGCGAAGCCGCGGGCAAAAGCTAGTCTTAAATAAATTTCTACTATGCCTTCTATTGTGAATCATCAAAACTTTGCCGCTTTTGTATACACCGTTAAATTTAAATCGTTTTAATCCCGTGGAGCGAGTTCAATGACCTGTAGATAGTTTGTACGCAACGCCGACTACTAACAACAGGTCATTGAACCCGCTCAGCTGATGTTTTCTTAAAGAAATTAATTTCGTACGTGCGTAAATTAATACGAGTTTTAAAAAAAAGTACTTTATTTTTTGATTTTATCTTTACAAATCGATAGTGTTTAATGGCCCTGGGTCGACCCTCCACGGGATTAAAACGATTAAAATTTAGCGGTGAACATTGTTCTGTTTTCTGACCGACTTTTTGTAGGACGTGTGCGTTGCACTATTGCTATCAGTGTGTTCTATTTTTCTCCTACAAAAAATCGGTTACCGATTATCGGACGTGGGCGTGCAGCCTTATAATTAATGTTTTTGTTTTTTCACTATTTTCAGTCTATCCCTTTCCTACGATCATGATGTGGCCGCCAGAAGTGTTGAGAAGATCAATCTCCTTCAGACGAACATACAGTACGTGGCCAGCGATTTTAGAGATCCCTCAAATGGTATCTGGAACCTCTCGCAAGCGTTTTTGAAGAACGCTACTTATGAGGTTTGATATTTTATTATTATTTTATTGAAAGTCAAAGTCAAAAGTTTTTGACTTTGATTTTTTTTATTTCACATAGGCCTACATGGGCACTTATAAAACGTCAGAAGCTAGTGCACGGTTCGAAATTGGTCGTTTCCTATGGAGAAGAACCGGCAAGAAACTCCATGGTTACTCTTTTAAAAAAAATGATTGTTCTTACAATATTTCCATATTACAGTATTAATAGGTATTATTTAAGAACAGTGTAAAACGGTCTATATTGTACTCAAAAGCACAATAAAAATAATCATTTTAAAAAAAGTGAGTCAAAATATGATATTGTACATCAGCTAGGCATCAAAGCATAGCCGAGCTTGAGTTTAGTACTAGTTTATATCAGTATATTATTGACTAGCTTTTGCCTGCGACTTCGCCCGCGTACATAAAATATAGCCTATGCCACTAAGGAATAAAGCAGCTTCCTATCAGTGAATAAAGTTTAACAATCGGACCAGTATTTCCAGAGATTACCTCTTACAAACAAAAAAAAACAAACTTTACCTCTTTATTACCGTAAAACGGGGCGAATAGAGACTTAGGGGTGAATAGAGACAAAACTATGGTTTGGTTTTTCACTTTGATACCATAATATCGGCTTCTAACAAAGCATCAATTTTTTAGAATAACAATTCATTAATAAATTGATACAGTAAAATGCTGCAGAAAATACTCAAATATCGAGAAAATACACTTTAAAGTTTTGTTTCTATTCACCCCATTTTACTATTAGTGTAGAAGTGTGAATATAAACTAGTGCTTGACTGCGGTCTAATCTAATTAGTAAATAAGTAAATTGCTAGTTAATCTGTACTTCTACACTATATACAAGGTGTAAGGGACAGCCCTCCACAAACTTTAAGGGCTTGCTCAGTAGACGAAACTGAACAACCTACCATGAAAATTTTTTTTAAAAGTGAGTATTTCTGAGTGACACAGGCTATGTTTTATGACTGCGGGCGAAGCCGAGGGCAAAAGCTAGTAGAAAATAAGATACCTTACTATGTTATCAGAGATATCACAAAATGGTTAACTTAAAAACGCCATAGTAGGTACTTACTTAATTCAAGGGTTCACCTCCTAACCTCGTGGTTAAATCAGGTCATTGTTAAGGCTCAGTTTGAATCCATTACTAGAAGGGCGATCTTAAAACATGAATGAAGGTTAAGCCGGAAAGCCATGTACGTAGCTCGCGAAATGTGTTATGATTTATAAATAGCTACCGGTCTATTTTCATAATTATTTCACAACAAGAGTTTGCTTAAAACGCACACATATGAGACACATTTATTTACTTAAAAAAAATAGACCAGTCTCGCGGTATGTATATCAGTAAATTGACGGATTTTTCTGACAGCATATTATGGTGCTGAGTTAAGCCGTCCTGCCAGAGATGTTAAATGAGAACCCCATTGTAGCCTCGAGTCGAGCGTGATCCCCAGGAAAACCGTGTTTTCGACGAATTCAAGTTTCTCCCTGTTCAATACTATTTCCAAATCATTACTTTTAACATTCGGTAACGCAAATCTTATGCACTTTGTTTTTTTTTCCCATTTAATACTAAATTATTGACGGTAAACCAATTTTGGACCTGCTGCAGAATGTTGTTTACGTCATCAAGATGTGTGGAGCGTCTATTGATCTTAAATATTAAGGAAGTATTGTACGTACAGCTAAGGACTGGATTTTTTATTATTATTGATAGGTTCGTGCTTGGCCACCATCTTACCATCTCATTTCGCCAATTCCCTGCCAGAGTCGGTTTCCTGATAGCTTACAACCTAGGGGTCTCTAGTTCATTAAACCCCAAGCAAACGTTTGCGTTTGAGAGAGCGAACTTGTCTTTCTAATTTATAAAGTCAAGTAGGTACTATTTTATGGGCTGGTGCTGCAAAATGCTACCTGGCAGCTTTGGACTCGGTGGAAAGGGGTGCAAAGAGGCTAATTGGTTATACAGATTTGGTTAAGTCCAACCTTCAAAGCCTTATGCACAGGCGTAGGGTAGCCAGCCTTTCGGTGTTTTACAGGATGCATTTTGAAGAGTGTGCGCAGGAATTGCATGACTTGATTCCGCCATCGCAATTCTACCATCGGACAACCCGACTTACGGCGAATATTCACCCTTACGTTATTGAAACCTCTACGGTCCGGACTAAGCGTTTCGCCTCGTCATTTATATTTATTATTATTTATTTATTTATAACTTTATTGCACACCTTAGCTAAATACAGGATAAACATTTACAAAAGATTATGTGTACAATAGGCGGTTTATACCGCGTACCGAAGGACTGGAACCGTTTACCTGCTGCAGTCTTCCCGTCCGATTATAATTTGGGTATCTTCAAGGCTAGAGTGAATAGGCTCGTAATAAACTAGTGCGCCTCACCATCAAAGATTGCATCATTGCTTACCAACAGGTTTGATCGCAGTCAATCACTAGTTTATGTCAATTAAAAAAAAGCTCAGGACTGGAATTCCCTGCCGGAGTTTGTGTTTCCTGATAGCTACTTCAGTCTGTATACTACAATTGCTATAGGATGGTGTGGGTACAGCTGTCGGATTCATACAATGTCCTACCTATACTTACCACCAAACCTATACTTTTCTCTCATCTTGAACATGCATTTTTTCGTTACATTTAAGGTCTTTTTAAATGCTATGTAAAAAGACCTTAAATCAAGACTTAATAGGTTACTTCTAGGCGAGCGTGCTCCATCTTCGACCACATCATCGCTTACCATCAGGTGAGATGGTGGTCAAACGCGAACTTATCAATAATAAAATAAAACATGGCCTCTGTTTTTAGGGTTCCGTACCTCAAAAGGAGAAAACGGAACCCTTGTAGAATCACTTTGTTCTCAGTCTGTTTGTCTAGACTCTTTATATCGGGAACGGGTGGAGATATCGAGTCGAAATTAAAATCATATACCTAGGGGCCCAAGTCTACTATTTTTATAAATTCGTCATTCCAACACGATCCCATTGTCATTTTGCTAAAAGTTCGTAATCTGCTAATTCATAATGATCGATCATTGATCAGGCAATTGTCTCGTAATAGAGTTGTAGTTGAACGACAATATCGAGCTTATTGAAAGTAATAACTGCACAACCACAGTGACGTTCTGAAGGTAGGTCACTGTTCAAAGGAACTGTCAAAATTTTGGCAGATTGCCGCATACGTCAGACATTCATTTGTCAATGTGTACGAGATTACCATTATAAGCCACTTCCTTCAATGGAGTGTCAGTGGTTGACCATTGGAAAGTCATAATGACGCCATTATATTAGTAGATTACCAAACTTGTCAAAATCTACAATTGTGTAAACAATGATAGACCATTCTGACACTATTGTAATAGCAGACTTGAGGCCCTGGTCTGCGGTCCTTTGAAGCTGTGAATATAACCAAATTTCTAAATTAACGAAAAAAAAAGATACGGTCGTAAGATTTGACCATTATACTCTAGCTGTATGGGCTTTAAAAGTAACTTTTGACCCTGAGTTACTTTAGTTAGCCTTTAGTTGGCCTTTAGGGCCAGGGTTATCCAAAAGGGCGCTCGAGCCCCGGTATGAAGGCTTGAAGGAACGGGATGGGTTTTTTAGTCAGTAAGAGTCTGACACTATCTCCCACTCCGCCCAAGAGCGGGGTTGTCATTGGATGACTTTTCCCATCGAAAAAAAAAACCCTGAGTTACTTTCGTTGTTTTTTTTTTCAGAGCTAGGAAACACCGGCCTCATCACGTTTTATACAAAAAAAAAAATTGTAAAAATTTTTCATTTACCATTTACCATGACTGGCCTGTTGGTTTAGTGGTTATTGACCCTGACTGAATGCCAGAGGTTGTGGGTTCGATTCCCACCCAGGACAAATGTTTGTGTGATGAGCACAAGCATTTGTTCTGTGTCTGGATGTTTATCTATAGTATGTAATTATGTATGTATTTAGAAATTTAAAAAAAGTATGTTAATCAATTGTCTTGATTGTGCTATTAGTTCTTCTCGTAGCACAAACTCTGCTTAGTTCGGGATTAGATGGCGATGTAAGAAAGTTTTGGATTAATATTATTATTAATCAATTATTTCGTTTATTTAAATATATATACATACATATAAATTATATTTTTAAATATTCAATAAAAAAAAAAATATTATTATTATTATTTATCATTTTATACTTTGTTTTGTGAATTCCTCCATACAAGTGGATGGATGGAGGGGGAGATGGAGGCCAAACAAAAGATGGATGGATTGTGTGAGAAGCGATATGAAAGAAAAGGGAGTTAGTGATAGCGTGACGAGTGACAGGACAGAATAAAACGCCGACCCAGAAATAAAACGGGACAAGGTCAGGAAGATAATGATGATGATTTAATACTTTGTTTCAGCTACTTCTAAAAATTGCTAGAAAAGGAATTGACGCTGATAACATCGTGAGAAATGCTTCACTGATTCACAGTTTGGACTTCATAGACTTGTTGAAGTAAGTGTAGATAAAATAGTTGATCTGATGATGGTAGAAAAAAGGTTTATGTTGGTAATGATTTATTTGCAAGAATACAAAAATATGGTGTTATGTAAAAGAAGGATCCAGTACATTCTACCGTCAGGCATTCAAAATAGTTTTTTTTTTTAGTAGAATAATTATCATGGAACAATCATAAAAAAAAACACAAATATTTAACTAACATCAAATTATTAAATAATCAATAAAAAATATAAATCATTCAATTTGTAAGTTCAATTATTGGTAAACAATGTCAATAATATAATCAATAATTATTCAATATTACAATGTTAAAAAGAAGTAAAAAATAGTCAATATTAGGTACAATGTCAATAATAAGTTAATAATTAGTCAGTAAATGGTCAATTAATTACCCAATAATCAATATAACGTCAATAATAGTAAGTTAATAATTAGTCAATAATATAAAGAAAATTATTTAAAATTAAAAACATTGTAGATGATTAAAAATCATATAGATTTGTCATTTAAAAATTCATCAATTGTGTAATAACATTTTTCAAGTAGTAATTTATACGCACAGGACCATTTTTAGGGTTCCGTAGCCAAATGGCAAAAAACGGAACCCTTATAGATTCGTCATGTCTGTCTGTCTGTCTGTCTGTCCGTCCGTATGTCACAGCCACTTTTTTTCGAAACTATAAGAGCTATATTGTTGAAATTTAGTAAGTAGATGTATTCTGTGAACCGCTTTAAGATTTTTACACAAAAATAGAAAAAAAGCAATAAATTTTGGGGGTCCCCATACTTAGAACTGAAACTCAAAAAAAAATTTTTCATCAGACCCATACGTGTGGGTATCTATGGATAGGTCTTCAAAAATGGTATTGAGGTTTCTAATATAATTTTTTTCTAAATTGAATAGTTTACGCGAGAGACACTTCCAAAGTGGTAAAATGTGTGTCCCCCCCCTGTAACTTCTAAAATAAGAGAATGATAAAACTAAAAAAATATATGATGTACATTACCATATGAACTACCAACGAAAATTGGTTTGAACGAGATCTAGTAAGTAGTTTTTTTTTAATCGTCATAAATCTAAAAAATACACTATTATTATAACATCGATCAAAGTTACAACAAACTACAAGAACTTTTATATTATGTTACTTGCTGCTACGGAACCCTCCATGGGCGAGTCCGACTCGCACTTGGCCGGTTTTTTTTGCATTATTTAGGAGAGGCCAATGTCCAAAAGTGGACGTCTTTCGAGTCGACGGCTGAAACGAAGAAGATGATGTATTAATTTTCTGATGACGCACTCCAGTAACAATTTTTTTATTATTATTACGGATAGGCTCGCGTTTGACCACTATCTCACCAGTAGCCCGATTCACGTAATCAAAACCGTAACGATATCGACATCGACATCCATCAATCGAGTTTGAACGACACCGATTTTGAAGTCGTTTGGTCAAAGAGTCGAAGAGAAATTTAGTTTCGAGCCATTTGAGTTGTCGTTCTATCCAATCCCGATAAAGGAATACGTGAATACCGCTCTTGGATAGGACTTCGATCGAACGACTATAAAACTTCAACGATATTTGGCTTGTTTGATTTTACGTGAATCAGGCTGCTGATGGTAAGCGATGATGTTGCTGACGATGGAACACGCTTGCCTAGAAGCAATCTATTCAATATACAGGAGTTTGAGATTATTTCGAGTCGTGCCGTCACCCGAGTCCAGTCTCCTATCCCTCGAGCAATCTCCGCGCTCAACGCTCTCTTGGATGCCAAACCTGATTGTGACATGTTCGCAGATGATTGGAAGAACATATTGTCTGTCTGTTTGGAGTTTAGTGAGATGAGTGTATGACTGTGGTGTATTTATTATTTTGTACTGTTATTTCATTATTTTTCCAATATATTATGTCTTTAACTTATGTAATTGGCCTTTGGCCGTGTTATGTTAAAGTAAATAAATAAATTTGTATATATATAATAGGCCATCAAACGCAAAAGGGTAGACCATGGCTGGGTTTCGGTTAGTAAACGTTTGAAGGTGGATACAGACTTTGCGAGGCATGCGCCGCGAATGGCACACAGCGAATGCCTCTGCTTGAAGTGTGTGTGTTGAAAACAATTATGTACCAACATATACTCGGGTCGAGGCATGGCGTGCGAAGCAAATGCTTCATTTGTTTGTCTTCATGTTTGTGGCAAGGCACATACTTGCGAAGCATTGGCTGTGCGCCGTGCGTTGCGCATGCCTCGCCAAGTCTGTATCCGCATTGACAGTGTTTATAATTTTTTTTTTTTTCAGTACCATTTCAAGACTAAACTACGAGATCCTGATACATCTCTTCGATGACTTAGTCTTGGGCACCAGCTATGAGCTGGAGACTGCCAGGAATATCTTCATTGAAGTGCTTCCTCATGCCAGGAGTGACGCCTGCGTGAGGTTCATCAAGTACCTGGTCTTGGAGGAAAAGGTTGGTACCCTGAATTCTTTTGATAGCCTAACACGTACCGGAAGACACAGCTTTGGAAGGCCTTCATCAATGTGGACCGATGACCTGGTGAGGGTTGAGGGAATCCGATGGATACGAGACGCACTTGCCTTTTGCTTTCTAGGACCACGAGTATTTTTTTCAGAAAATTCCTGTGACACTAGCAGACTTTGACCTTGCTGGACCCCTAAGTGTCCCCCGCACACGGGCCACAAAAAAAGTCGCCACAAAAAAAAGCTAGAAGCGGCAGCAAAAAAGCTAGAAGCGGCCACAAAAAAGCTAGAAGCGGCCACAAAACAACTGAAGCGCGCGACAGCTTGTAGCTGGAGAAGCTAGAAGCGGCTACTAGCTTTTTTTTGTGGCGGCACCGCCGCATATGGGCCACAAAAAAAGGCCGCCAGAAAAAGAAGCCAGAAGCGGCTTTTTTTGTGGCCCATGTGTGGGGACACTCAGTTTTGATGACTTTTCTTTGAGGAGCTTGAGCAACATTGCTCATTATCCGCGAGCCATTGCCTATGGTCTTAATACAACATAATATTTTCCTTTAAAACAAGATTCTGTTAGAAATGCTGCTCTCCATAACACAAGTAAGTAGCGTTGGAGGGCCTCCTACAAGGTGGACTGATGACCAGTAGCCTGATTCACGTAAAATCAAACAAGCCAAATATCGTTGAAGTTTTATAGTCGTTCGATCGAAGTCCTATCCAAAAGCGGTATTCACGATCTATCGACTTATTTCCAGTTACATTAATAAGTATTCTACCAGGGTAATGTAATACAGATTTTTTTTTAAAATCGACGAATTTCAAACAACTTTAAAATCGGTGTCGTTCAAACTCGATTGATGGATGTGAATAGGTACGGACATGGTCTAAACGACTAAATCGCTACAGTATCGTTACGGTTTTCATTACGTGAATCGGGCTACTGGTGAGGGTTACGGGAAACCGATGGAAGCGAGACGCACAGGAGCGTTTATTGTGGCGACATTTGGGAGAGGTATATGTTCAACAGTGGACGTATATCGGCTGAAATGATGATGATGATGATGACACAAGTAGCAGGCTGAAGTGGGCTGGCCACGTCGGTCGCACGAATGTACCCGGACAGATGGGCGAGTATTGTCACTCACTGGACGCCTGAAAAGGTCGACCGCTGCGAAGGTGGTGTAACACAGATTGTCATCATGTTCGCGGGGCAAACTTGGGCAGAAATCGCCTTAGACCAGGGGTGGCCAACGCCGGGCCTTGGTTGAGGCCATGGTCCGGAGCGAGGAGGAGTGGCAGGCGGTCGCCGACTTCTGCGAAGCAGTAATGCTCGCAAAGGAGGAGGCCGAACGCATCAGGCAACGGCGTTATCGCCGCCGCCGTCGCCGGGATTCTGATTCCGATTTCCGGCCAACGTAGACGCGGGCTTGCGGACAGTGAGCAATGGGTAGCTCACTCTCCGGCCGTCCGGTAACTGTCCGGACCAAGCCCAAGTCGTCGACGGCGCGCACTGTTCCCGCGCGCCTCAAGGAGTTGTCAGCAACAGCAGGGACCCAGCCGGGTCGAAGCCTACTGGGGCCAGGGTTATCCGAAAGGGCGTTCGAGCCCCGGTATGAAGGCTAGAAGGAACGGGGTGCGTCTTTTAGTCAGTAAGAGTCTGACACTATCTCCCGCTCCGCCCAAGGGCGGGGGATGTCAATGCATGATTTTTTCCCACCATAAAAAAAAGGGGGTGGCCAACAGGTCGATCGCGATCGACCGGCCGATCGCGACTGTTAGTCCAGTAAATCGTGTCTAAACTGGTGGAAGACGCTCAGACGTAATACTCACAATAATTTATAGGTAAATAAGTACGTATTTACTAAGAATAATTTTCACATTTATGTTTACTCTCTTAACTCTTTGAATGTCGTAATTAGAGACACAATAGAAAGACAATTACCTTATGTCGGACTGTGTAACTTAAGACATTCGAAAGGTTAATAAAATAAAAAAATACTACATGTATTGATTGTGTACTGAATATGCTGTTTCATTTAAGATTTCAATAGGTATGTAACTGGTAGATCACCCAGGGTTTCAATAGTAAACAGGAGATCTTAGGTCTCTAGACAGAAAGGTTTGGAAGGAGAAAGGAGAGGATTTTGCCCAGCAGTGGGACATAAAAGCCTATTTTAATCATCATCACCATTTCAGTCGAAAGACATCCACTGTTGGACATAGATCTCCCCCAAGTGTTGCTATAATGACCGGTCCTATGCGTCTCGCATCCATCGGATAGTCTTATTTACTTCTACACTAGCTTTAGCCCGCAGCTTCGACCACGTACATAAAATATTGCCTATGACACTCAAGAATAAAGCTTTCTATCGATGAAAAAATTTTAGCAATCGGATCAGTACTTCCAGAGATGGTGTAAGTCCGCTGCCGCGACAGGTCACGGCATGGCGAATAGAGCTCCAGCGGGATCTCATGGTGAAATGGCGTCAGGGACTATCGCAACCCAGTGCTGGGCACGCCACAATTATGGCGGTAAGTCCCCTCTTTGAGGCGTGGCTGGAAAGACCTCACGGCGTCCTTACCTTCCGCATGACGCAGGTCCTCACCGGACATGGCACGTTCGGGAGGTACCTGTTCCGGATTCGAGCGGAAGAGACGCCCGGGTGTCGCCACTGTGCGGAACGCCTGGAGGACACGGTGGAGCATACAGTCGAGGTAAGCCCTGCTTGGGCGGAGCATCGCCGTGCCCTCGTGGGGGCGATCGGCGGCGGGGACCTCTCGCGCCGGGCCTTGTTTGAGGCCATGGTCCGGAGCGAGGAGGAGTGGCAGGCGGTCGCCGACTTCTGCGAAGCAGTAATGCTCGCAAAGGAGGAGGCCGACCGCATCAGGCAACGGCGTTCTCGCCGCCGCCGCCGGGATTGTGATCCCGATATCTGGCCACCGTAGGCGCGGGCTTGCGGATAGTGAGCAATGGGTAGCTCGCTGTCCGGCCGTCCGGTAACTGTCCGGACCAAGCCCAAGTCGTCGACGACGCGCACTGTTCCCGTGCGCCTCAAGGAGTTGTCAGCAAGAGCAGGGACCCAGCCGGGTCGAAGCCTACTGGGGCAAGGGTTATCCAAAAGGGAGCTCGAGCCCCGGTACGAAGGCTAGAAGGATCGGGGTGGGCTTTTAGTCAGTAAGAGTCAGACACTATCTCCCGCTCCGCCCAAGAGCGGGGGTTGTCATTGGATGATTTTTTCTCACCATAAAAAAAAGTACTTCCAGAGATTACCTCCTACAAACAAACAAATAAAATAAAAAAACAAACTTTACCTCTTCATTATTTTAGTGTAGATAAATAGTTCTACGATCAATTTATATTCGACAATATCAATAACTTTTGTTCCATTGCTTAATTTTATGTAAATCTTAATTGATTTAACCAATTGATACGTTTCAACTATTAATTTAGAATAATTTAATTTGTAATTGATCTTTGATTGGTGGCTGAAGAGGCCTTTTGTGTTTCAATTTAATCGAAGTATTAAATGGAGTTTGAAATGGTTTATTTGAAACAGAGATTTTGTGTTTCATTGAATTTATTTGTGACGAATTAAATTTAAAATACTTTCAATAAGCGTTTGGTTTTTACTATTTAAACAGTAGTTATTTCAATGAAACCATTTTTATAGCTTTTTTTTAAGGTAGGAAATCATCCATTGATTTTTCCGCTCTAGGGCGGAATGGGAGTCAGATTTTTACTGATTAAAACTACACCTGTGTCCTTCAGTTGTCTTTTGGGCTCTAGAGGACCACGAGCATACCTTTCATACGTTTTGCTAAGACCCAAGTACACATCGGCCCTGCTAGGCCCCTACAGTTTGCCGACATGTCTTAAGCTGCGTCGGGAACGCTACGCGGTTTCGACGTCTTTGCTCACGATATCTATGGAGGAAACCACAGGTTTCGGGAGTCGCAGGACGATTTCCGGTCACCAAAATCGCGGTCTTGCGGACGGCGAGCTATGAGTAACTTGCCGTCTGTCCAATTGTTTAATTACTGCGCCAACCGAGCTGTGTGATAAGAATGATCAGCAAAAAAAAAATGAAAGTTAGGGTAGTGTAGCGTAGGGTAGAGTAGGCTAGTGTGGGGCAGAGTAGGGTAGATTAAGGTATAGTAGTAGTAGAGCGGGAGCGAAGCCGCGGGCAAAAGCTAGTTTTTTAAAATAAATCAAAATTACAGACACTTTTGAATTATTAACTCTCTGACTGGCCTGTTGGTCTAGTGGTTAGTGGCCCTGACTTCTATGCCGGAGGTTGTGGGTTCGATTACCACCCAGGACAAATGTTTATGTGATGAGCATGATCATTTGTTCTGTGTCTAGGTGTAATTTATGTATAATATGTATGTATTTAGAAATATATAAGTATGTTTATCTGCTGTCTAGTACTCATAACACAAGCTCTGCTTAGCTTGGGACTAGACGATGTTGTGTGATAGTTGTGGAATATTATTATTATTTATTATTATTATTATCAAGAAGTTAGTCAGTCAGAAAAAAATGCTAATTGCACATTCCAAAGCGTTGATCACTTACTATTTTATTACTTTGTGTAATTAATTTCATCACCACTGCTCTCAAAATGGTGAAGGAAAACATTGAGAGGAAACCGGCATGTGTTAGAATCAAAAATTCGAAGACATGTGACATTCACTAACCCGCACTGGGCCCGCGTGGTGGATTACGGCCCATTCCCTCTCCTAGAGAGGAGGCCTGATTCCCAGCAGTGGGAACGTTAAGAGGCTGAATATACTCTTAACCCGGGGTCATGGGGGTGCAAAACTGTTACACGGACGTTGGGGTGGGTCTCACAGACCCGTTCATTAGATAACAAATTATCCAATAAATTAAAAATAATAAAGTTAATATTTTATTCGTATTTAGTTTTTGAAGTATTAATGTAAATAAATTAAACTCAAATATCGCATTATAATATGTTTTGATCATATTTATTAGAGCTTTAAAAAAATAACGACTGGTACTACTCCTGGCAATTGATGGATTATGTTTTCGACTCTGGTCCTGACATTTTGTCGAAAAGGCGTCTTATACCACTTGTACCGTCTTTGCCACGATAAAAACCCGAAGAACACTCACGGTTTGCGTTTGAAGAACTAACCGATCCAGATATCCAATACTCCACCAGCGAACGATATATCGGATAGCGTAGACAGTGGAATATCATTATCAAACTCAGACTTTGAGGTATCTTGCTCTGTGTCACAAAGATAACTACGCTCACTCAAGCGATCTTCGTCATCACACATCTCCTGGTCAGACAAAGCTGAATCAGAGTCAGACTCTTGTAAATTCGAAAGAATACGCTGCCTTTCTATCTCTTCTGGATTCATTTTTTACTAAGAATCTTCAAAAACTCCAAATTCAATACATTAAATTATGTATCAGAAACTTTAATTGTAAACAACAACAAAAAACAAATAAATATACGGATAATAAAAAAATTAACATCATACAAACTGGCGCGAAATTGTTACACGAACTGCGGGGATGGGTCTCACAGACCCTTTTCAATTTTGAGATCGTGTAACTCCCACTGCGTCTGTTGCACGTCAAAAGTGTTAAATGCGATGCATAGAAGAACTCAACAGCTCCAGCTATTGAAAAGAACAGCAACGTCGCACGCATAGTAATCGAACTAGAATCGATATAAAATGTGACGGGTCTCACAGACCCAACCCCCATGACGCCGAGTTAAAGCTTAGACCTATAGGGAGAAGAATGTACAAGAAACTCCATGGACACTCTTTTCAATCATGTATACTTTTGCAGGAAAAAGTAGAAGATGCAGCCCTTCTGTCCCTCATCAGAAAACTGCCATTCAACGTGGCAGCTCCCAACCAGGCTCTACTTGAGGAGTTGGAGGTCCTCAGCAAGCTTGGGCTGGACTTTCCCCACGATATCAGACATGCAGGGATACTGAGCTTCGCGACCCTGCTTCATAAGACCATGGAGACTTCGCAAGTCAAGCAGGATTATTTTGATAATATTGTGGTGAAATACTTTCGAATGTATAGTGGTGAGTAAAGATTTTTTTTATTGATATAAACTAGTGCTTGACTGCGATCCCAGCTGATGGTAAGCAGTGATGCAATCGTTGATGGTGAGGCGCACTAGCTTATTAAGAGCCTATTCACTCTTGCCTTAAAGACACCTTTATAATCGGATGGAAAAACCGCAGCAGATAAATTGTTACAGTCCCTCGATGTACCCGGTATAAAAGACGAGGCGAAACGCTTGGTCTGGACCGTAGAGGTTTCAACAACGTAAGGGGTGATACTCGCCGTTCATCGGCTTGTCCGATGGTAGAAATGAGATGGTGGATTTTTTTTTTATGAATTTGTCAAAAATGTTTCGTTTACCTGGGACAGACGGTCCAGTTCGGTAGGTCTAACTTTGAAACAGAGGTCAATCGTCGAATACGATTAAGCCGCTAAGCAGCGTTCGGTAAACTGTCCGGTGTTATCTCGTCCACCACAGTGTCTCGAGATAAAAGTGAAGACTAGTGCGCGTTGCCGGTGATGGCAAGGGCTCTGAAACGTGGTCGCTCACAATGGGTCTCATCAGAAGGGCAGTCACTCAAAGGGCAATGAAAAGGACTATCTCCTAATAGCCTTTTCCATTGCCCTTTCTTTTGTTTTCTTGCGTGATCACATTAGGAATGAAGAGAATAGGATAGTTGCCGTAAAAAATGTAATTAGTCCGTCTTTTAGATCCAAAATAAGGGACACGTATTTTTTTATTTGTAAAATAAACCAAAAATGACAAAGATATAGCCCATTAAAGTTACGTGTAACGTCACGCCGTGCTGCATTTTTTCGCACGGGGTGACGTCACACGTAACTTTAATGGGCAATATCTTTGTTATTTTTTGTTTAATCGAAAAAAGAAAAAAAATACGTGTCCAATATTTTTTTATAATCTAAAATACGGACTAAATAAAATGTAATTATTTGACCCTGGACACTACCCTATTGTGAATGAGAACTAAGGTGACCCGGCTGGGTCCCTGCTGTTGCTGACAACTCCTTGAGGCGCGCGGGAACAGTGCGCGCCGTCGACGACTTAGGCTTGGTCCGGACAGTTACCGGACGGCCGGACAGTGAGCTACCCGTTGCTCACTGTCCGCAAGCCCGCGCCTACGTTGGCCGGAAATCGGGATCAGAATCCCGGCGGCGGCGGCGGCGATAACGCCGTTGCCTGATGCGTTCGGCCTCCTCCTTTGCGAGCATTACTGCTCCGCAGAAGTCGGCGACCGCCTGCCACTCCTCCTCGCTCCGGACCATGGCCTCAACCAAGGCCCGGCGCGAGAGGTCTCCGCCGCCGATCGCCCCCACGAGGGCACGCCGATGCTCCGCCCAAGCAGGGCACACCTCGACTGTGTGCTCCACCGTGTCCTTCGGGCGTTCCGCACAGTGGCGACAGCCGGGCGTCACTTCCGCATGAATCGAGTGCAGGAAACTCCCGAACGAACCATGTCCGGTGAGTACCTGCGTCATGCGGAAGGTAAGGACGCCGTGAGGTCTTTCCAGCCACGCCTCAAAGAGGGGACTTACCGCCATGATTGTGGCGTGCCCAACCCATATACCCCTCAAGAATCAGTAGTGCACGTAGCGCCCAGTAAAGGTGATCGATGGGGTCGAAAAGTTCTGGAATGGCGACCATGTACTGTAAGACGCAGTGTTGGAAGGCCTCCTACAAGTTGGACTGATGACCTGATGAAGGTCGAATCCGATGGATGCGAGACGCATAGGACCTTTAGTTGTGGCGATGTTTGGGGGAGGCTTATGCCCAAAAATTTACGTACCAAAAAAAACACAGTTGATGGTTGAAAACTCTAACTGCGGGTTTGTGGATGGTGAGAAATAGGTAGCTTACCGTTCGAGACTCAGTCAAAAAGAAAAAAAAAATCAATGGAAATGAAAATATGGAGTCTTGGCTAAAACATTGTCATATAAAAATCAAATATACATATTGTGACAGCTTCAAAGAAATCATAATAAGGAAAAAATAAACATATCGAAGAACCTTGAACGCATTGACGAATTCGTCCTTTCTTTCAACAAAGCTTCCGATTGTACCAAAATTGGCAGTTTTTGTAAACACAATAAGAAATGTTTTTTGTGTTAGAAAGTTTGGAAGAAAATTTTTCACCAGTCACTATGTATTTAAGCTGAAATTACGAAATTATTTTATGCTAGCGGTCAGTCCCGGCTGGAAGAAAGAACATGTTGCGCCCACCCCAAGTAATATGGGATAAGGGCAGGAAGAAGAAGAGTCCCGGCCGCGCACGGGCAATAATTAATATAGCCTATATGTTACTCTGGGTTAATGTAGCTTTCAATGATGAAAGAATTTTTGAAATTGGCACAGCAGTTTTTTAACCGACTTCGAAAAGGAGGAGGTTCTATGTTCGGCTGAATGTATGTTGTTTTTTTTTTATGTATGTCTGTATGTATTTTATGTCACTGATATCTCGTTTGTTTATACGTGTAGTCGATGACTGACTGAAAGAAAATAGAGAGGGGAGGGAGGGGATATATCGAACTGATCTGTACCCCTAGCCAAGTTGCTAATCTGCAATAGTTAACGCTTGTAAAAAATTTCAAATGTACGGGAATGACGTCGCCTCAACGCTCAGTCACGTGGTCAAAACAAAAGAATTGGCGGCAAGGTCAACTCGAAGCGTTCGACGCAAGCGAAACGTTTGTAACTTGGCTAGGGGGGCTGGTGATGAAGCTGGAAGTAGTAAATTAATGTAATCTAACCGTGTTTGGGATTATTAGAAACGTTATGAGATGCACTCTGGTTATAAAGTATTTAAGTTTGGCTGAGGGGTACTTTTTAGTGGTACCATAACTACAAAGTTAAAAATAATAAACATTTACAAAAAAAATTTAAATCGACTTCAAGTTATTTTGTACTTTTCAGTGTTTTTTTTACATTGAAGTCGGTTTAATTTTTTGAGTTTATTCATTACAAACATAAACACAAAAATGCAAATTTTCCCTCTTTATAATATTAGTGTGAGCCGGCAAACTTCGTACCGCCTAACAGTCAATTAATGTAGTATATCTTTCGATATAGTCAACAGATTGCGATGAAGCAAAGCTTAAGTAATACCCCGTTAAATTTTGATCGTTTTAATCCCGTGGAGGGTCGATCCGGTACATGAAACACTATCGATTTGTAAAGCTAAGTGAGTCCAATGACCCGTAGGTAGTAGTCGGCGTTGCGTACAAACTACCTACAGGTCATTGCACTCACTCATTGTACAGGAAATTAATTTCGTACATGCGTAAATTAATACGAGTTTTGAAAAAAAGGTACTTTATTTTTTAATTTTATCTTTACAAATCGATAGTGTTTCATGTACCGGATCGACCCTCCACAGGATTATAACGATCAAAATTTAGCGGTGTATATCAAGTCCACCGCCATTGATTGGCTGGTAGAGAAGGCTATGGCATTAAGTCCACACAGTCTGTTATACTTGGGGGAGGCCTATGTCCAACAGTGGACGTCTTTCAGCTGAATGATGATGATGATGATGACTCAGTTGTGACGCAGATCTTTGTGACCCATGAAATTTTCAACTAAATAAATTGCCCATTTTGACGCCTTATAGGGTTATCCGAAAGGGAAGTAGGGTTATCCGAAAGGGAAGTAGGGTTATCCGAAAAGGAACTAGGGTTATCCGAAAGGGAACTAGGGTTATCCGAAAGGGGACAATGGTTATTCGAAAGGGAACTAGGGTTATCCGAAAGGGAACTCGAGCCCCGGTATGAAGGCTTGAAGGAACGGGGTGGGTTTTTGAGTCAGTAAGAGTCTGATCTCCCGCTCCCCCAAGAGCGGTTTGTCATTGGATGATTTTAACCACCAAAAAAAAAACGCCTAATATTTTTTTTTTATTGATGTGATGCAAATGCCTGATGGTAAGCAGTGATGCAATCGTTGATAGTGAGGCGCAGTTTATTAAGAGCCTATTCACTCTAACCTTGAAGACACCATTTTTCTTTCAGATTGCCCCCAATACCTGGACAGAATGATATGGCTCCAAGGCCTGTGCAACATCGGGTACTCAGCGGAGTCTTACACCAGGATCATACATACTGACACGACGAGGGATAAGCATGAGAGGCTGTGGGCTGCATTGGCTGGAAGTCCCAAGACTGAAGATCCTTATACGGTATTTCTTTCTTTTTTAATTAAATTTTTTACAGAATGATAATAATTTTCTTGTACGAGTATTTGTAAGAAGCATAACAAAATATGCCAGTTTTTGAGGTAGGACATATGTTCCTTTTTCTGTATTATTAAGAACAAATTTCTTAATAATTAATTAGGTACAGTCTTGCCTAAAAGACTAATAAGTAATTTAACTCTAACTCTACTCTGATTATTATTACGTGTTATAATATTGAATGAAAAAAATATTGTTATTTAATAAATGATATAATTATATATTTTGCAAATGGGTTTTTTAGAATGGTAGATTATGTGACTAGGGGATGAAACAGAGTCTTTAAGTCACGGGCGGCATGTTGAATTCTGAACGAAAGAAGGTTGCTAATTTTAATCCCGAACGTCTCTGAGCGATTTATATAATTAACTCCCGAGCATCGCGAGGGTCTGGCTGGGTTTAAACCTATGATCTACAACTCTTAAGTGAAAAAAAATGGCCCCGCCATTACCACTACTACTATATCTTTGTAAAATATACTGTATTAATTTTTTATTATAATTATATTCTTTCAGATACTAGAAACAACACTGCCGATACTAACTAATGACACAGAGAGCATACAGCTTAGAATCATAGCTCTCCACACGTTCCTAAGTTCGAGTAATGTACGGGAATCTGACTTTATGTTTGTGCACAATTATATAAGAAATTGTGACAACAGTCAGCTGAAACGGTTCTGGTTCGCGACTATGAAGAATTTGGAGGCCAATAAGTATTTTTCTGGGTACAGGATCACGTAAGTATTTTTTATTATCCACTAGCTTTTGCCCGTGACTTCACCCGCTTACGTAAAGTGTAGCCTATATCACTCAAGATTAAAGCAGCTCTCTATCAGTAAAACAATTTTAGAAATCGGACCAGTACTTCCAGAGATTACCTCTTACAAACAAAAAACAAACTTTACCTCTTTATTATATATTATACTAGCTTTTGCCCGCGCGGCTTCGCTCCCGCTCTTCCCTACTCCACCCTACTATATTGTACTCTACCCTACTCTAGCCTACTCTACATTACTCTATACTACTCTACTCTACACTACTCTACTCTACACTACTCTACTCTACTCTACCCTACTCTACCCTACTCTACCCTACTCTACCCTACTCTACCCTACTCTACCCTACTCTACCCTACTCTACCCTACCAAACTTCACATAAACCATCTACTAAATAGTCCGAACAAAGCCTAAACATTTGGTTTGGTTATAAAATTACAACGAAAAGTGGCATTGATTTTTATATATATAGATACATATTATCTACACTAATAATAATAAAGAGGTAAACTTTGTTCTCCAATATCTCAAAATGCTTGTTTATAATAATAATAATAATTATTATTTAATTCAGATAATACAATCCATTATTGTTAGTAAAGACATACACAACTTATAAGCTAGTGTTAGTACATATAATAAACATCTGTCAATTAATAAATAAATTCAATAAACATGTCAATAAATTAATCACATAATAAAAACAGTTAACAAACATACACAACACACATTAGACTACTTCTGGGCACGGTTTGAGGATAACACTTGCGTCCTCGTCCAGTGTTTTAATATAAGGCCATCAGTTCTATCCGCTACGGTTTTTAAGAGACTGTTGGCGCTGCCCCGTACCCGCTCCATCAGGGATGCGACACGCTTTCGCACGATAGCATAGAAGTCATCAATACGTGCCTCTGCAAACATCCCTGATGCGCTGCAATGACGCGGCAGCCTCAACAGGGGCCCTGTATGCGTTATTTTTATATGCTATTATGCTTTTTTAGGGTTCCGTAGCCAAATGGCAAAAAACGGAACCCTTATAGATTCGTCATGTCTGTCTGTCTGTCTGTCCGTCCGTATGTCACAGCCACTTTTTTCCGAAACTATAAGAGCTATACTGTTGAAACTTTGTAAGTAGATGTATTCTGTGAACCGCATTAAGATTTTCACACAAAAATAGAAAAAAAGCAATAAATTTTGGGGGTCCCCATACTTAGAACTGAAACTCAAAAAATTTTTTTTCATCAAACCCATGCGTGTGGAGTATCTGTGGATAGGTCTTCAAAAATGATACTGAGGTTTCTAATATAATTTTTTTCTAAACTGAATAGTTTGCGCGAGAGACACTTCCAAAGTGGTAAAATGTGTCCTTATATGTCCTGTCCTTTAGTGTCCCCCCCCTCTAACTTCTAAAATAAGAGAATGATAAAACTAAAAAAAATATATGATGTACATTACTATAAAAACTGCCAACGAAAATTGGTTTGAACGAAATCTAGTAAGTAGTTTTTTTTAATGCATCATAAATCGAAAAAAATATACTATTATTAAAACATCGATCAAAGTTATAACACATTACAAGAGCTTTTATATTATGTTACTTGCTGCTACGGAACCCTTCATTTGCGAGTCCGACTCGCACTTGGCCGGTTTTTTATTTTTATATTTTTATTTGCGTTTCTATGCTTACTCCAACGTTACCCTTATCATTTTGGTAGCTGAACTCCGAAAACTTACCTTAACGAATAGGAATCATGTATTTTATAGGGTTATTTGTGAAACACTGGCAACCTTTCAAGACTATGTTACTAACATTATATTATACAACAAATTTTGTTCTATGACTTTTAAAAATTTATCATATTTTAGTTCATCAGCTTTCATACAAAAAAGAAATATTTAAATTGAACTTTCTAAATATACGAGGAGGAGAGGAGCTGGGATCGGGCGGCGGGGTTGCTTGATGCGCTTGCACCGCATCATACAGACGTAGGTAGTTATAGCAAAATACAGAGTTGAAATGTGTTAGATAGAGCAACGAAATCTTGAAAGTTTATTTTTGGTAAATGAATTATGTTTTGTAAAAAGTCACAGAACAAAAGTTGTTGTTTATGATGTCAGTAATAGAGTTCTGCAAGGTTATTAATGTTTTACAAATAACACCGTATAGTTAAGAGCATATGAAGAGTACAAAATTGCGTTGATAGTGGACTCATAAGTTCATCAAACGGACATACACCTCCGAGACACAAAATAGATAGGTACAGAAGACAATATACACACAGTTGCCACAAAGTATCTTGAGCGGTTGCGCAGAAGTCAAAATTCGGTCTCTTTAGTGGTGCGAAGTGAGACGCGGGGGCGGGGAGTGTCAGTGAATGGCTCGCTGCGCCATCGCGTCATAGACATCACTCCTCATCCGTTCCCTGCGTTGCGGTATGTATCTAACAACGAAGACGATTGGCTCGCCAATGTATGGAATCTCTCACTCTGACGCCGAGCGCTCAAGATACGTTGTGGGAACTGTACAACAAAGCACGCTCGAGCAACGCACACATAGACACCGCTCACGGACACGATATCTCGGCTCAATCGCCCGGTCGCGCTCTCATACAGTTCGGCGCAACGTACTGACGTGTGTGCGATTGCCTAGCGTAGGTATAAAAAGTGAAGTATATACATGAGACTGACTTCTGTACCTATCTATTTTGTGTCCGAGATCCATGACTTAAGAAAACTAATTTGGAGCACAACTCGACGTACTAGCAACATTTATTTTTCGTTGAGAACGCATAAAAGTTCGTAGAAAAAGAAATAAAGTGTTTATAAAGCATTTATTCTCCGACTTACATATTTGTTTACTTAATTTTCTGAGATACACTTGATTTATTAGTAAAAACAATCTTGGAATAAGAAGCGAAATTAATTTGTTTTTTACAGTTTTGCAATTTGTTGGTTAGAGTCAAGTTGTATCTTGTTTAAAGTGTGATTCGCGGGCGTAATATGTATTTATTTCTGGAATTGTAATAATTAAAATCGAGCAGTGGTGGCAGAGTGGTAACGGCTCCGACTTACGAGTAGCAGGTTACGGGTTCAAACACAGGCAGGCGCATTACTTTGATTAATATTCATAATATATTTAATATTCATACCATTATTAGGGATAAAGCGCATATTACTAAAAGAGTTCTGAGTATACATGTAGATGGATGGAGAGGGAGAGGAAGGCCGAAAAAAAGATGGATGGATTGTGTGAGAAGTGATATGAAAGAAATGGGAGTTAGTGATAGTTTGACGGGTGACAAGACAGAATGGAAGAAGAAAACGTGTTGCGCCGACCCCAAGTAATATGGGATAAGGGCAGGAAGAAGAAGAAATCATACCATTATCGTCTTTGTCATAATAATTTAAATTTTATTTTCTTTATTATTTCAGCTCTTTCTACGTCCCCTTCGTCGTGAACCAGGTATCGAACCCCGACCCCCTCTATTGGGCGACGAATAACTACATTATCAGTGCACAAGAAGAGGACAGTGCCGCTTCCCTCCAGGTCTTCAGTGTGGGGGACTCTGAGGGGGTTCTGCCTAATTTTGTGGGGGCTAAGCTGTGTACTGGTGGAAGAAGGCCTTTTAAAGCTGATGTGAGTTTTTTTACTTTACTATTATCATTTTGGCACACACTAGACGTGTCGCTCAATTCACACCGAGATGGTAGCGTGGCGGCGAACAGTTTCAATGTCATATAATTTAAAACTTTATCTTTATTACTATAATGTTTAGTATCGCTTGAGCCACGGGAGTCATCGGAGTGCCCGTGGAGCCACGAGTGGCCTTGTGGCTTTTTCAAGTTTCTAGTGTAATTATGTGTGTGTTTCTTTTGAATTCACGTGATTAGCATCAGATCACTTCGTGACCGCGTTTGATTCACCGACCAAATAGGTTGACCAAAGATATTACTACCGTAAACAATTTTAGAAACACAGATGCACTCTCTATTACCCGATTTCTGAACGATAAATCAACATGTTGACGACTAACGACTTTTTTTTTTACAAATTAACACCTTTTAGTTTTTTTTTCTGTTAGAAATTGTCAAACCTCCTGCTCTGAAAGAGGGAGAGTGTCAAACTATTAACTCAAATCCACCTATATTCCTTCAGTTACCTTTTGCGTACGAGGCCAGTGGGGACTCATTCAAACAATGTTGCAAAAATGATAATTTAAGAGCGTCATCGATAAAGATAGAACGTTAATATTGATGTTGATAAAACTGACTACGGCCAATAAACAACTACAATTTGCACTTTAAAACTACTTAAAATATATATTTATTATTATTATTAAAAGCATTCATTTCAATGCTAGCCTTTGAACTGTCATTTGACAGTTCATAATCATTTGATATAACCCAGTACACAGGTCTAGTTATACAAACTAGCTTACATAATGATAAATAAATGATAAACATATTAAAAAGAAAATCAAAATCAGGTGAGTAAACTATAATAAAAAAAAAAACATTAAAAATAATAAAAAAAAAACATTAAAAAAAAACATTTATTTCAGGTAAAAACCTATATTAGAGAACAGAGTTGAAAAAAAAAAATTATGCATACAAATAATAATAATAAAATAAAATTAGAATCATAAATAACAATAAATTCCGAAATGTCAATAAACAAGTAAATTTTTTTTTCGTCAGTTTAAACTTGGTGAGGTCTGTGTTTCCTAGCTGACTACCCTGAGAAGAAACACCGAAATAAACTTAAGGGTCAAAGTTTCTTTTAAAGTCCATACAGTGAATATGTAATGGTCAAATCACATGAGAACTATGCAGATTAGTCTGAGATGGTCTTTTGAAGAAATAATCATACAGATTTGAGTAGACCTGTCCAGTCAGTGCAAGCATTTGTCAGTATTCGCCAAGCTCAACTCATGGACTACTAAGGAGCTCAACATATATATTTTTAGTTTATGCGAAACCTGAATATAATTTGTTCAGAATCAGTAACTGAATGAATTCCAATAGTTTTTACACCACGTTATATATTTTTCCAAAAATTGTTAAAAAGATTACAAGTTGGATACCACTGACACTCAGTACAACAAGTAACGGAAGGTCGTAGCGAATATTAGGGGCCAGTTAACAGCTGGGTGCAAGTGCAAAACAACCTCTCAGTTGCCTGGATGGCCCGGTGACTATGTATTTTTGGTGACTTAACAAGCTTATGACTTTGTGATTTTTCAAGATGCAGTTATGAAATTTTGTACATAGATTCTTTATACAAAAATACACTGCAGGTGTTTTGGGTTTTACATATATTAAAACTAATGTATACTTACTAACAGATCTTTGTTGTTTCAGATATACTTGGTAATGCAAGGAGTAGTCACCAGTCTGTTCAAGAAGTTTAACAACTTCAATGAAAAGAATCTGAAGGTAGAAGACTTGATTCAAATCCTGAAGAAGATGAAGGCATGGGCTGTGAAGGTGCCAGAGAAGGTAGTTATTTTTTAGGATTTTTTTATAGAATATGGGCTTTTTCATTCTCTGATATTGAAAACGATAAGAGAGGTCAATTTTAGAAATCTTTTGTTTTCTTAGCATATTTCTATGTAGCATTTGGTTCAAGCAGCTTTTCTTTTTTGTAAAACACCCAACATATACTCGAATTCCCAAATCACTGATGAAATTATTACAATAGAGTTATGAAAAAATAATGGTGCGTTTTGACATCTGTATTTTGACTACCTAGCGGCTTGTCCGGTGTATTTATTTATTTAATTATTTTTTAACGAGTGTTACAAAATAAAAAAAAAAATTAAGAAATAAAAATTGGTACAAGTAACCTGGTCCTATAATGAACACTCAATTATAGCCAACCACAGCTTAAGCATAAATGAGTGAGCATGGCTTTAAATAATTATGAAAGTATTAGATAAAATAAAAGTAATGTCAAAATTAAACTTGATTACAATACTTATGTCAAACTAATTTAATAGAATTGGAATTAATACATTACGAATAAATAAAATAAAATAAAATAAAAACAAAATTAAATAAAATGTCCTAAAATAAATTAAAATGTCCTGAAATAGATTACATTACATAAATTCAAAATTAAAATCCTAGATAATCGTATTTCATTTAAGTAATCCAAGTGTTTTGTACTAATACTGCATCTGACCCTAATTATTGTTGTATTTCCTTTATTAATTTACATCCCAGTCCATGGAGTTTCTTGCACGTTCTTCTCCATAGAGATCTACGCTTTGGAACGTGCAATTTAGCTTCATTATTCTTGGACTGACCGACATTTGACTAGGTATTCAAAAGTGCCTGCAATTTGTATATTTGAAATAAATGTTTTTGATATTGTTTATTTTAGTTTCTTTCAAAGTTACATTCTAGGGTTTTTCAAATGTCAAAACGGGCCTTTAATTTTTTTAATAAGTGTTTATAGGCAAAAGTTTGTATGTTAGTTAGTATAGTTTTACAACCGAACAGCTGAATGGATTTGGATGAAATTTAGCACACGGGTAAATATGGTAGTTTCCAGGGCCAAAATAATTACATTTTATTTAGTCCGTATTTTAGATTATAAAAAAATATTGGACACGTATTTTTCTTTTTTCGATTAAAGAAAAAATAAAAAATATATAGCCCATTAAAGTTACGTGTGACGCCACCTCGTGTGAAAAAATGCAGCATGGCGTGACGTTACACGTAACTTTAATGGGCTATATCTTTGGTTTAATTTTGGTTTAATTTATAAATAAAAAATACGTGTCCTATAATTTTGAATAATCTAAAAGACGGACTAATTACATTTTTTACGGCAACTAGCCTATTATCCCAGGAGTCTATTCCTTTTGGTAAATTTTCTGCTTTTGGGTGAAACCGCTTGCTAGTTACAAAATAATCATTATTTTCTATGTCATTAGGTTCACATTGATGTGGTGATTAAAATTCATGAAAAGACGGTATTTGCAACACACATGAATCAATCAAGGTTTGAATCCGGCAGCGGGGAAGACTGTAAGTTTCTTATCATTCATCATTATTCCGAAAAGTAGATACTAGAGCTACAGAGCAGTGCAAGTGGTGGCCAAGTGGTAACGGCCCCGACTTACGAGTTGTAGGTCGCGGGTTCAAACCCAGCCAGACGCATTACTTTGTGTAATTAATTCATCATCACTGCTCTTAAAACAGTGAAAGAAAACATCGTGAAGAAACCGGCATGTCACAGAACTAAAAATTCGAAGACATGTGACATTTACCAACCCGCAATGGGCTCGCGTGGTGGATTATGACCCATTCCCTCTCCTAGATTGGAGGCCTAAGTCCCAGCAGTGGGAACATTGAAAGGCTGATTACGCTTATGCTATGTAGATAAGAGATGAGCGCTTCAAAGAGATGTTATCAGCATTGACGAGGCGAGAAAAGAGTTACTACAGCCATTGGTCGGTTATAGTCAGTAAAGGTTTGACACTCCCTGCCCAACGCAGAATAAGAGGTAATTAATACTTTTCACCTTAAAAACCTTGGTCATGAAGCATTACGTCAGCTGAGCGAGTCCAATGACCTGTAGATAGTAGTCGGTGTTGCGTACAAACTACCTACAGGTCATTGGACTAGCTCAGCTGACGTTATCTGAAAAAAAATAATTTCGTACCTCGTTTCAAAAGTCGAGTTTTGAAAAAAAGGTACTTTATTTTTTAATTTTATCTTTACAAATCGATAGTGTTTCATGTACGGGATCGACCCTCCACGGGATTAAAACGATCAAAATTTAGCAGTGTATATACAGGGTTATTTGTAAAACATGGCAACCTCTCAAGACTATGTTACTAACACCATAAACAACAACTCGAAGCAGTAATGCTCGCTAAGGAGGAGGCCGACCGCATCAGGCAACGGCGCTCTCGCCGCCGCCGGGATTCCGATCCCGATTCCCAGCCACCGTAGGCGCGGGCTTGCGGACAGTGAGCAATGGGTAGCTCGCTGTCCGGTCGTCCGGTAACTGTCCGGACCAAGCCCAAGTCGTCGACGGCGCGCGCTGGAGTTGTCAGCAACAGCAGGGGCCCAGCCGGGGAGAAGCCTACTGGGGCCAGGGTTATCCGAAAGGGCGCTCGAGCCCCGGTATGAAGGCTTGAAGGAACGGGATGGGTTTTTTAGTCAGTAAGAGTCTGACACTATCTCCCGCTCCGCCCAAGAGCGGGGGTTGTCATAGGATGATTTTTCCTATCGAAAAAAAAAAAAACAACTTTTGTTCTATGACTTATAATAAATTATCATATTTTATTTCATCCGATTTTCATCCAAAAACTAAAAATATTTAAATTGAATGTTATAAATATTACGAAGTCTATGCCAAGCAAGCAATAGTACAATAGCGGAGGGCAGCGGGGATTGGGCGGTGGAGGTGCTTGATGTGTTTGCGACGTGTCATACAGACGTAGATAGGTGTAGCAAAATACAGGGTTGAAATGTGTTAGAACAAAAAAATTTTGAAGGTTTGTTTTTGGTAAATGAATTATGTTTTGTAAAAAGTCATAGAACAAAAGTTGTTGTGTATGATGTTAGTAATACACACCTGCAAGGTTGTTAGTGTTTTACAAATTAATAACCCTGTATATATAAAATGAATAGCTGTTCATTTGTCTCTACAAAACTCAAGAACGCTTGGACCGATTTAGCTAATTTTGGTTTGGAATATTCGTGATAGTCCTTCCCTGGACTGGTTATCGTTAAGTCATCGTGTAACGGTGAGAAAATATTTATAAATCTGATTTCAACGCCATCTGTAATTAAAATGTTATTTTAAAATTAATTATACTTGTTCCGATAGTGCCAGTAGATGGCAGATTGACTATTAGGCAGTACGAAGTTGGGTCAGCTAGTATTATTATATAATTTTATTAATTTGTTTCAGTGGCTTACATCGAGGATTTCCTTCGATTCGGAAGTCATATCAACCAGCAAATAGTATACTATCCGTTCCAGACTGATGTTAATATTCCTAGCGAAATGGGTAAGCTCTTGGTTTTTAGATGTTCCGTGAAGAGTTATGTGAATAGTTTTAATGAGAATAATTGAATCAATACATGAATGATATTATCACATACAAGGTGTAAGGGACAGCCCTCCACAAACTTTAAGGGCTTGCTCAGTAGACGAAATGGAACAACATACCACAAAAATTTTTTTCAGGAAACGAAAAAAAAAAATCGACCTCTCCATACAAATTGTCCAATCAAGTTTATCATTTTGTATGTGAGGCTGATTTTTTTTTTCGTTTCCTGAAAAAACAAATTGTGGAAGGTTGTTCAGTTTCGTCTACTGAGCAAGCCCTTAAAGTTTGTGGAGGGATGTCCCTTACACCTTTTATATTGAGTTATTTTTTTTATCTTTTTTTTTTTATATTAGTGATAGGCTCGCGCTTGACCATCATCTCACCTGATGGTAAGCGATGATGTGGTTGATCCATGATGTGGCTGATGGTGTGGTTGTGTGGTTATCTTTGCTATTCGTACTGAAAAAAAGTTCGAAAAATTCAATTTTTATCAAAAAAAGAGCAAAATATAATTCATTGCAAATTCTTCCTATATTATAAATGAATTTTTGAATGATAATATACATAAGACCCCACTTCCACTTAATCATTTGTTATCGAGTTGATTTTGCCATTATGTAATTTTTTTAATGATATTTTATTTCTTTTTTGTAAACGCATTTATTTTTGTTTTGCTATTTAGAATTTAATTTATTGACATTTAGTTTATTAACATTATTATAATTGGAACTGTTTGTTGTTCTAATAGTAGTTTATGTGACTAGGGGATAAAGCAGTGTCTTTAAGTCGCGGGCGGCATGTTGAATTCCGAGCGAAACGAAGGTTGCTGATTTTAATCCCGAACGGTAGTGAGGGATTTATAAAATTAACTCCCGAGCATTGCGAGGGAGTTAATAAAGAAACCTGAGTGAAGTGAGGAATTTAAGCCGCCCAAGACAAAGACAGCTTTATCCCCGTGTTGCATACTCTACTTTTTACACCATCTGTGAGATAATTAAAAGACAATTTGGTCGACCAAATCATATATTAGAGAAATATAAGTATTATATTTACAAGTTCATCAAACAAACAAAATTCACTACTCCAAGATTCTATAGTTTCAATTTTCTATAATGCTCCCGTGTCGTCAGTCCGCACGTTTTATTCTATTTTCTTTTTTTTGTTAGTGGCCAGTTTGAATCATAGTGATTACATACTCTTTGGTTTGAATTTCGAGTTAACTTGTTCGATGCGCCTACATTTTAATTCACAATATTGACGATTCTTGATGCTCCAAATTCAAATCTCATTATTCCCTAGGGATCGGCCATACTGCATTATCTCCGTAGGCATATAATGACTTGCTTTAAGTGAGGTTTGTATGACGTGTAAAACGACATTATCGAGCAGGTGGTGTAAAAATTATATTATTGATTTTCAATAATTTAGAGTCATGGCCGAATATACAAACTACAATCTGAATATGAGGCGGAATATGAAGAATCATAATTACAGTACAATTCACGAATGATGGCGGCCGTGAAGTTAACCTTTGCGAACGTTCGCGCATACTACACTCTTCTCGCACACGCACGTCGCCATTTGACTCCTAAAACACGTTACTGCGTAGCCTTCTGCGCAAACTTCACGGCCGCCATCATTCGTGAATTGTACTGTATTTTTGATTTTACCCTTTCCAATACCGTAATTAGAGACTCAATAGAAAGACACAAAGAAAACGTTTGCTTGGGGTTTAATGAATTTAGATCTGTACTAACTATCATATGAAGCAAATAAAATATGTATGTTTTTTTTGTATTTATTTTATTTACAATTCACGCTAAGTTTTGTTACTATACTGTATTTTTGTGTTACTAGGAACACCAATACGGCTGCAGTCTACAATATTGTCCTTCACTTCAATAAGAGGGAATCTAACTGCGCCATCCTCTCAGGATAGGATATGGAAGAATGATCTTCATATTAGGTTAGTATTCACTTTGATATTCGTTACTCCAGTCAGCCATAACGCGCGCTGGTGACTTTTGTCACGTCACTAAGTGCACGCACTACATGTTGGGTTTATACTGTGACTGTGGTTATAACATGGTGACTTTTTTGTCAAAATCAAAAGTCACGGTGACAAAGTCACTAGTGCGCGCTATGCCTAACGAGCACAGGCGTAGGGTAGCCAGCCTTTCGGTATTTTACAGGATGCATTTTGGAGAGTGTGCGCGGGAATTGCATTGCTTGATTTCGCCATCTCAATTCACCATTTAACAACCTGACGTACGGAGAGTTTCCACCCTTACATTGTTGTAACTTCTACGGTTCGGACTAAGCGTTGCACTTCGTCATTTATACCGCGTACATCGAAGGACTGGGACAATTTGCTTGCTGCGGTCTTCCCATCCTGTTATAATTTAGATATCTTCAAGGCTAGACTGAATAGGCTCTTAATAAACTAGTGCGCCTCACCATCAACGATTGCATCACTGCTTACCATCAGGTGGGATCGCAGTCAAGCACAACTTAATATCAGACTAGCTTCTGTCAGCGGCTTCGCCGCAATCAAACAAGTAGGTTACTCCATACAAACTTTTGAACCCCGTTTCAGCTCCTTAGGGGCAAATTTTCGAAAATCCTCTTCTTAGTTATCTTATCTTTGTGGTCTGGTTTCCGCACTTAGTCCTTGTCGGACCATTGTACGTGAGCCATGGCGGCCTTTACTTCAACCAGCCCACCTCATTCCAGAAACAGATGAGTCTCTTCAGTTTGCTCAGGGCGTCCATTAGTGAATTTGGTGCTCCCAAGGTTCGTGTTCTTATCTCGCTGACGGCTGTGCACTCGAGGAGCACATGCGCGACAGTTTCTTCTGATTCCATCATAAAGCTTACGTCATAAAAGAAATCTTGTGTAAAATTTCAAGTTCCTAATCCCAGTAGTTACGGCTTTGGGTTGATATGTCAGTCAGTCAGTTTCTACTTTTATATTTACAGGATTATTGGTAAAACACTGGCAACTTCCCAGGGCTTTTATTACTGTGAATGTGAGAACTATGTGGATTCCTCTTTCATTTTCTTTTATTTTCACATGATGTCTGGCAGTTTTGAGTATTTGATGCGGCCTACCCAAATGTCCTTTCTTTGGCATTGTTCGTCAAGTCGTTGAGCTCCTTAGTAGTCCTGAGTTGAGCTACACGGATACTGACAAATGGTACAGCAAAATACAGATTTGAAATGTGTTAGACAGAACAACGAAATCTTGAAGGTTTATTTTAGGTAGATGTACTATGTTTTGCAAAAAGTCATAGAACAAAAGTTGTTGTTTATGATGTTAGTAATACAGTCCTTCAAGGTCGTTAGTGTTTTACAATAACCCTGTATAGATGAAAATGAAACCTATTTGTAAAATCATTTCTTTGTTACTTCAGATACCAGGGAACATCAGTAACAACTTTGTCAACAGACGGGCCACTGGTACAGTCGCTACACTCCGCTCGTATTCAGCAGTCGCTGGTGGCTCACCTGCCGATGAAGTTCAACGTGTCTTTCTCGAATGAAGACCAGTCTATAGAGTAAGTTTTTTAAAATATTTTGTTTAAATTCTTCTGTAACAATAAATAATTAAGATAATATCCGTAATGGGTATCCTGTGTTGTAAGTGTGTGTTAGTATCCTGTGTAATCTTTATCCTGTCACCTGCACCTTGTTGTTACGTCACTTCGTGCCAGGGACCGTTTTTGGGGGTCCATTTATTGAGTGCCAATCCGCACTGGACCCGCGTGGTGGATTAAGACCCATTCCCTTTCCTAGAGAGGAGGCCTGAGTCCCAGCAGTGGGAACATTGAAAAGGCCGATGATGATGATGATGCGGACAGTAAGAATCCAAAAACCATAGCTCTATTATCTTTGTTTTCCGTTATGTCGCAATAGTTTTCCACCAACCGGGGGTTGTCCTTGGATGCACTAGCATAGCGCGTACAGGGTTAATTGTCGGTTGGTATTACGTTCCATTAAAAATGACTAAAGGGCCTCTGCGAGTTAGTTTTGGCTCCTCGTATGACTTCCAAAGGTCCAGGACCTCATAATTATATAAAATAAATATAAAAATTATAAGTAATTTATTATTATTTATTTATATAGAAACATAACATCAGATCAGTCGTCCTTAGGGTGATGCTTCGGCAAGATGGACTGATTGAAAATAGCCCACCTTTGTATAGTATTTACTAGTGCATAAAGCTTCAATTAATAAATAAATAAAAATCTTCACTCTTTATAACGTTAGCATAGATCAAACATGCACAAAACATACACCTATTTAGAAATCAAAAACCCTTATTTCAAATAGACCAATTACAGGCATTTTTGAATAGTCAAAATATTGGTCAGTCAAAAAAAAAGTAAAACTAAATTGCACATTCCTAAGCGTAGATCTCTATGGAGAAGAACGTGCAAGAAACTCCATGGACACCCTTTAATTTTTTTCTCTCTTTGTCTCTTTTAGATTAACATGGCCGAATCCTGGAGCTCAGCAGGGTGGAGTGGCAATGCACTCTCGTGCACAGATTGCCGTAGAAACCTCAGCTTTGAAGACCACCTCCACGGTTACTGCTGGTGACAATAGCTTAGCGGTGAGTTTATCCTTGCTTGGGCTGGCAGACACCCTCTAACCACCCATGGCCCCACCGACATCATGTCATATGGGCCGAAAAGCAAGGAGACGGCTGCGGACACAGCCCACCCATATAAATATGAGCGTGCTGTCACCGCAGCTGCTTCTTGACTCATTTACAAATTTCTGCATCCTGTCCCTCTATATGCCATTCTCCCCATTCTGGGGCGGCATTCTGCTAACACCCCTCTCATGGGTTTTTACGCCACAAAAAACGATGCGGGTTCGCTGCCCGACCCTGACCCGTCCTCTTTTTCGAGCTCGCTCCTAATTTTGTGCCAGCTGTATGCGAAGTCTTTTGGTCGTCGGAAGTTAACGTCGGAGGCGACGAGGTCGCAGTAGTAAACCGGTCCCTCCTCCGAGCGAGTGATTCCGAGCAGTGGGCTGGCAGACAGTGAGCAATGGGTAGCTTGCCGTCCGATCGTCCGGGATCTGTCTAGACCAAGCCCAAGTCATCGAAGGCGCGTAGTGTAACCACGCGCGATTTTGAAGCTGTGAAAAAATAAAACTTCTGAGTTAACGAAAAAAAAAAATACAGCGAAAAATAAAAAACGTACATTTCGACAATCTCAAGGGAATCAAAATTCATAGGGTACTTCCCGTTGACCTAGAATACTGAAATTTGGCATGAAGCGAGGTCTACCTTTTCTACACAAGCAGGTGTAGGAAAAAATCTGAAAGTTAAATTTTTAGTTATGACGCAAAAAAAAAAAAACTTCATTGCGATTTGGAATAATCTTTGTAACTCAAATAGGGAATTGAATTGTTTTCATAGGTGCTTTGATCCGATGGATGCGTGACGCACAGGACCGGTCGTTGTGGCGGCGCTTGGGGGAGGCCTATGTCCAACAATGGATGTCTTTCGGTTGATATGATGATGATGATGATGTTGATGACAGGTGCTTTGTAAGGAACCCTCAGTGTTTGAGTCCGACTCGCACTTGCCCGGTAGGTCTATTTTTGCTTGAACAGTCAAAAAGTCACTATTGTCCACCTACATGTTGTCATACTAACGTCAAGAATTTAAAAAGGATACCAGCAAATATGCGAAAAATGATGATAGGAAAGTATTGGCATATTACTTAACCTTCTTGATCTATTATTGCCTTTGTTACGGGTAAAAATAGACTAAATCGCTACAATTTTCCTTATTGGGTATAACCAACAATAGGGTACTTGACTCGATATTTTTTATTGTTTGTATCAAAAAGAAGATATCTTTATCCCAAATCGCAATAGAAAGAAATTTTTTCAATACAATTATTATTATTTATTATCCGAAAAACCGTTTTTAAGCACACAATAGACTGTTTTCCGCACTAGTGCAGAAAAGTGTGCGTGCTCTCCCTCGCCACCGTATCAGGCTAGGCGCGCGACGACCCCGCACAAGTCGCCGATTATTTGTTTATTCATTTCTTCGTAAATGTATTGAAAAAAGTTGTTTGATACACGTGCAAAGTCAGTGCAGCCCTCAGCTCCATAACACACTCGCCTACGGCTCGTGGAAATTCCGCCTCGGTCGTAATGACAAAGTTTCTGCACTTGTATCAAAATAATCTTTTAGTGTCGTTACGGGGTCTAATATGACCTTACCGCCATACGGGGTCTAATAAGCCCCTTACCACCATACGGGGTCTAATAACCCCTTGTCGCCATACGAGGTCGTATAGACCCCGCACCGTACATTCTTTCTGAATGAAAATAATACAAAAATGATTGCCACTGTCAAAGTGTTAAATAAATATTGTCTTTTTACAGAATATTGACAGTAAAAGTGTGTTTTTCGACTGCGAGAGACCAATGACAGGAGCTGAAGTCTTGGACAAACTGTTTACTTCCAAAAATAATCATTACGAGTAAGTATTTATTCAAAATTTCATTAATAACATGACGGTGTCTAAATACATCATTATTTTTTAATTATTACAAAAAAAATTGGGCTCTCTTCTTACCCATTACTGATCATATTAATGTAAACAAAAGTAAAAAAAAAAGAAATTCTAAATTTATCCACGAAAATTTGTCATCATTAGTAAATTCATAATTGAAAGAATCTTTCATAACAATTGCAAAATAATAATGATTGTAATAATATAATTAATCTTCTTAAGTTTAATTTTAAAATTGTATTTATTATACACATAAAGTGTATAATAAATACAATTTTAAAATGTACACCAAAAAAAATAAAAAAAAATCTTCATAAGTTTAATTTTAAAATTTTATTTATAATACACTTTATTGTATACCATTACATATACAAAAAGGAAACTAAAAGTAAAACACATACATACAATGGACGGCCTTATCGCTTATTTATGAATTTATTTGACTTAAATAATTGTTACTAATTATGTAATTCATAATGTCATAACATTAATTCAAATTGACTATTGACTAATGTATCCCTTTTGACCTTTGTATCTTGAACCTATTTTTAAGTTTTATTTTGACTTGATTTATTGGAATGTGTTTTTTGTCGAATCTGTTTGTTATTTTTTTTGTGAAATTTAATTTTGTCTGTATTTCACCTAGTTATATGTGCGTGCTGTGGACTCCTGTAACTGAAGGAGCACACGTTGAAGGACCCCATGCCTAATGATTTATACTGTGTCTGTGTAAATTTTGTTGGAGATCCAAATCTATATCTATACTTATAATAAATCTGTAGAAGTGAAAATTCTGCACATTGAAAATATCAAAAAAATAAATGACATGTGTTACTAGACCGACACCGAACCCAAAATGTGATTAAAAAATGTTTTGTCTGCCTGTTTGTTCAGGCATCACGCAAAAACTACCGGTTCGATTACGATGAAACTTGGTATAATTATTCTTTAATATCCTGGGCACCACACTGGGTACTTTTAATCCCGGAAAATTATGTACAATAAAAAACAAACTTAATTTTGCGGTTCGATCCCTAGACCCGATTACTGTACTACTATAACTGCAAATAATAAGTTTGTCGTAGGTTACGTCACCAGCAGTGGAGTTAGCTAAGGGGAGTTCACTAACCCCCCACAAAAAGGGGAACTGTGTTACCCCGAATTTAACGCGAGCGAAGCCGCGGGCAAAAGCTAGTAAATAAATAAATTGCTGATCGTTGTCTAGCACTAGTTTGTGTCATTAAAAAAAATAAAAACAGTTTTATATCAACTTTTTATTGTAACCTTAAAACTTTGAAATACTTTTCTTTATAACAAAAGTACTTGTACCATCAATCATTATAATTAGGCAAAAAACTCTCTCAAGTTCAGTCAGTCAGTTCAAGACTTTAAAAGTTTTTAAAAGTTAATTTAATGTAATCTCAAGTCTCATAATTAATTTGCACTAAGGCCTCACTCAAAGGGTAGGAGAGGGTTAAGCCCAGAGGTTTTTTAAGTGATTAAATCATAAATGAAAAAACTACAGGAAAACCAAGATTATGGACATAGAAGAATTGTCAAACTTAAGTAATCGTGTGCATGGCACATTGCTCGCAGAACAGATGGTCGATGTGGACGAAAGATTCTAGAATGACGCAGCGTTGGAAGGCCTCCTACTTGGCGGGCCGACGACCTGGTGAGGGTTGCGGGTATTCAATGGATGTGAGACGCAGAAAGACCGTTTGTTGTGGCAACACTTGAGGGAGGCCTATGTCCAGCTTTGGACACTTTTCAGCTGAAATGATGATTATGATGTTATATTAAAAACTATCTTTTGCCTGCGACTGCGCCTGCGTGCATATAATAAAGCCTATGGCACTCAAGAATCAAGCAGCTTTATAGCGGTGAAAAAATTATAGCAACCTAATACTTCAACAGTTTACCTCCTACAAACAAACGTGCGCAAACACTGCCTGCATTTAAAAGGCTTGTGAGGGATCATTACTTGACTCTGTGATCTTGTCTTCGTTCTTCACTAACTCTCTTGCTTATATACACCGTGAAATTTTAATGGTTGTTTTCCCGTGGCAGAACGACTTGCCATAAGGAGTACTTTCGAAATATAGAGTAAAAGTAAAAAATAAATAAAAATGTTTTTGTTTTAAAATAATTAAAAAAATGATCAACAACTCGAAAAAGTGAGAAAAAATCGTAACACTAGACGTAACTTGTAAGTACTCGCGTCACACGCGCCGGCGCTTCAAAGGAAAGCAATGCATAAATTAATGTTCAAACAAAAATAAGCTCCCGTTTGTGGTGATACGGCATAAAATAGCTTGCACGCAATAATGCAATGCAATTCTAATATTTTATTTATTTATGAAACGATTATATTACTAAGACAAAACCGTTTCGCTGCGGGAAAACAACCATTAAAATTTCACGGTGTATATATTGTATGTATGTATTTGTGTATCTATTTTAGAATTAAGTATTTATTAAGTTTTGTTACTTTTATATTTGCACTAAGTGCAACCCCATTTTGTGTCCAGGCAATCCCTGTCCATTCAAGGTTGCCTGGAAGAAATCGCCTAGTGCGATAAGGCCGCCAATTGTGTGTTTTTTATTATATGGTTTCCTTTTTTTGTTAATTTATAATCTTGATGTGCAATAAAGTATATATAAATAAATATATAAACAAAAAAAAAAAACTATACTAGTATTAGTGTAGATAATGTAGACGTAGATTTAAAAAAAAAATACGATACCCACTCTAGGAATAACTTCTAGACTATTTTATGGGTATTTTCGTATACAATAAACCCAGTCCCAAAACACCTGCCTGTAGACCATACAAATATTTTTTCCGTCCGGGAATTGACCCACGACACGTAGCGCAGCAAGCAATCGCTCAACATAATATTGATTACTCGCTTTTGGGCGTGACTTCGCCCGCGTACATAAAATATAGCCTATGTCACTCAGGCATAAAGAAGCTTTCTATTGGTGAAAACAATTTTAGCAATCGGATCAGTACTTTCAGAGATTACCTCAAACAAACAAAAAAAGAAACTTTACCTCTTTATCTTTAAATAATACTAGCGGCCTATCCTGATTTTGCACGGGCAATACATATAGCCTATGTTACTCAGGGTGAATGTAGCTTTCCAATGGTGAAAGAATTTTTTAAATCGGCTCAGTAGTTTTTGAGTTTATTCATTACAAACATACACACAAAAATACGAATTTTCCCTCTTTATAATGATAGTGCAGATCAGAGTAGATTGTATAACATCAGAGTAGATTGTTTTATCAAACTCTCTTCTTAATTTCAGCTTCTTAACCTCAATCCAACCATCCTTAATAATCCTGAACAGCATACTCCTGTTCACGTCCCCGCCCTCAGGGTCCTGTGGCCTGATCCTGCCGCCTCAGCACCTGATGAAGACCGCTAACGATGTGCTGCGGCTGAAGATGCAGTTGAAACAGATGAGCGCCAATGAGGATACCACGAAGTTTGATCTGTCTCTGATAATCAATTACTTTAGGTATGTACAATACATTTAACTAATCAGAAATAATATTATACACTAAAGGCTTAGCTAAATATGACGTCATAAAACTCCTCCGCATCGCTGTCGACTGGTAATGTGCCCAAAAGACTGGCGGCATAGCCACACTAAATGGCAATGCTTATCCCCTGTCCGAGGTAAAAGCCAGCCCTTGGGTCTCGTGAAGTGTCAACTAGACGTTTTGACAGATCTTTGAGCACTCGGAACCCACGATCCAAGAGTTTCAACCCTAAACGGTTTGAAAATATAACTTCCAACAAAATTGTTATATGTATTTCCGCCGCTTGAGGTTCTCCGCAGCCGCAGCAGTAAGTACATTTAGAGTCATCTTCTCGTTCAACATACCACAGTGTCTCGAGACGAAATTCTATTACCAATGCGTGTTGCTAGTGACGACATATGGCTCCGAAACGTAGTCGCTCACAATCGAGGCCCTTTGTGAGCGACCACGTTTTGGAGCTATCAGAAGTGACCCAAAGGTCGAAGGAATGGGCTATGCTAAGAGTTTTCTTGCATGATGAAATCAGAAATGAAGATATTTACCGAAGAACCAGGTTACCGACATAGTGCGAAGAATCGTCGAACTTAATTGGCAATGGGCAGGGCCCATTGCTCGCAAAACAGATGGCCGTTGGGGCCGAAAGGTTCTGTAGTAGCGACTGCATACCGAAAGACGTAGCGCTGAAAGGCCTTCTACAAGGTGGCCTAAGAGAGATACAATCCAATGTTGAGCAGAAGCGATTCCACGTACCCAATCTCCTGGGTGAAGTTTTGTGCTTCATCTCCTACTTGCCTTTACTGGCCAGCCGTAGTGAACACTGACGAGGAACACAGCTCCCATCTCTCTCTTGCCTTTATTGGCTGGCTTGAGTGGACATTCACTAGTACATTTTTTTTTCCTTTTCTAGTCAAGAGGACCCAAAGAAGGTTTTCTTCGAAATGGAAGCTATCACCAAGGTTGAGACTACTGGAGGCAACGCTAACTTGCAGCTGACTGTACATGGACTGCAGCCGAGTACTGACAATGTGACTAGGAAAGAATGGACGGTCAGTACTGCTTTATTTTTTAAAAGGAAAAACGAAACAAAAATAATTCAATCAATATTCAGCGATATCTTTTTTTTAATTTTGTTTCAATTCCACAACTGTCACACAACGCCGTCTCGTCCCAAGCTAAGCAGAGCTTGTGTTATGAGAACTAGACATCTGATAAACATACTTATATATTTTTATATACATACACATCTGTACATATAAATAAAATTGGACTGACTGTTTGTAATATTGAAATAACTGCTTTTTACTACATGCATATGAATATGTATACGGTACATACACCAAAATATTTTTTTTACAATTTTTGTCTGTCTGTCTGTTTGTCAGGGCTAATCTCTGAAATGGCTGGACCGATTTTGACGGAACGTTTTTTTGGCAGGTAGCTGATGTAATAAGGAGTAACATAGGCTACTTTTATTTAAAAAAATAAATTCAAAATCCTGTAGTCTACGCGAACGAAGTCGCGGGCACAGCTAGTTATAGATAAATTACACCCAGACACAGAACAAATGATCATGCTCATCACACAAACATTTGTCCTGGACGGGAATCGAACCCATGACCTCCGGCATAGCAGTCAAGGCCACTAACCACTAGACCAACAGGCCAATGAAGACAACATAGAAATAAAACTTTATTGATACGCAAATGAACTTTACAAACCGCACTTTTCAAGAGACATTTGACAGATAGAGGTCACTAACGTTCCTATTGTTATTAAAATCGTATAAATAACATCATTATGGGGTTGTAGGCGGTATTTTTTTAATGTACTTTAGTGACTGTTTTAATTATTCGCAAATTGATTCTTCTTATTGTGATTTAAAATAGGTGTAGTTTTGTACCTTAAGGGGCCGGCGACGGATGAATTTCTATACAAACGTAATACCACGCTCATTTGCAGTTGGAGCATATTTCCAACATATTATGATGATATTCGGTTATAGACAATATTTATTTAGGTTTCTGCGTCAAAAATATTAGAAATATTGTTATTTTTAATACAGGAAAAGCCAAATGGCATGTTTTTTGCCAATTACGCTTTAAAAAAGTGCGAAATACAATTCGCTTAAATTACTTTTTGTTTTTTTTTTAAAAAGAAAGAAGTAGGAACCTAGATAAATATTGTCTATAACCGAATATCATCATAATATGTTGGAAATATGCCCCAACTGCAAATGAGCGTGGTATTACGTTTGTATGGAAATTCATCCGTCGCCGGCCACATATATGTCTGCATAACTGGACAATATATGGAATCATTGAATCAGGCGCAATCTCAGTAAAATGGAGCTGATAATTTTATTGTAGCGTTGACTACCTCAGCGAAGCTTACCGAGACGGTTGACTTGATATATTTCCTGCCAAATACTACAAAAGATTGGCATGTTTCATTTTTGACGGCACAATTGGCGCAATAGTTGAACAATAGACTGCTGCACTGCGTGTCGCGGGTTTATTTTCCCGCTCAGGACATATACAAGGTGTAAGGGACAGCCCTCCACAAACTTTAAGGGCTTGCTCAGTAGACCAAACTGAACAACCTTGAACAAAAATTTTTTTCAGGAAACGAAAAAAAAAATCGGCCTCGCCATACAAATTGTCCAATCAAGTTTATCATTTTGTATGGTGAGGCTGATTTTTTTTTTCGTTTCCTGAAAAAAATTTTTGTAATATGTGTGTTGGCCGTAATCCACCACGCGGACCCAGTTCGGGTTGGAGAATGTTTTCGAATAGTGTGGAGCAAAGTAAAAAAAATGCGCTCATCTATATTCTAATCGTAAACAAATCAACTATTGAAAACACAACTTTTTGACTAGCCAAAACCTTATTATGCCCGTCAGAATTAATGTGTAAACATAGACGCAAAAAGGGTATTATATTATGTGAGAATCGTGCCACGTGGCTCTGGGTAGTTTCTGCGTTCCCTAGGGAATACTTCGTGAGTGGAAGGGTAAAAGGAAGTTCATGTCGGAGTCATTTATATTATGATATACCCTCTCACACTGTTTACCTTTTACTTGACGATTTACAAAGTAACCCTATCTGTGTCAAAGATTTTTTCGCGGATTTTGGGAAAACGAAAATTCGATGGGACTTGCTAACAGTTTTTTGTTAGTTTGCAGAGTTTTACTTATCGCGTGCCTATCTGCGTAAGTGTATTTTTTTTTCTAATGGGTACAAAGATACCAGCACGGATCTTGAGCGCAGACTTAAATGAGAAGTGAAGTATTTATTTGTAGTTACAGTGATTGGCTCGACGATGTGTAAGATGCGCAAATTGATCCTCACTCTTTCGCCGAGCGCTGAAGAGTCGTGCCTATATCTATAAATGGTTTTCTATTTGTGTTATATTTTCTTTTTGACTGGGATATCATCCATTGATTTCTCCCACTCTGGTGATTGTTACTGATTATAACCACATCTTTCAGTTGTCCTTTGCTGGGGTCGCGAATGTCGCGATGACTATTTCGAACAATAATAATATTCCACAACTATCATACTAAACCATCTAGTCCCAAGCTAAACAGAGCTTGTGTTATGGGTATGACAACTGATAAACATACATAAATATTTCTGAATACATAGGTACATATTACAGATAAATTATACCTAGACTGGGTGGGAATCAAACCCATGACCTCGGGCATAGCAGTCAGGGCCACTAACCACTAGACCAACAGACTAGTCAACACCACAGGTCAATGGTTTTTTTGCCATGAATTGATACTAGACTCGTTGAATTTTCTATTGGTTATTGATTGGAGGTATATACTTAAGAGAGAATAGATATAAATTAGATTAAGGCTAACATTTATATATGAGACTTGATTCATGTTACGTGCATGGTAGAGAGTAATAATTTGACAATCGTACAGGAAATCCATTATTGTCTGTGCAGTTTTTAAGTCGAAAATTATAACAAAAAATGACATAATCATTTTGTTTAAAAATATCCAAGTAGGAAACGTAAAAATAAATAATACCTACCTATAAAAAAAAAATAATTTCACACTTAGGTGCGCGATGAGCGAAATTCCGCAAATTAGGTCACAATTTGCAAAAACCATTCATTACACGGTCCGAGAACTTAGCAATGTGTAAGTTGACGGGGTTAAATAAGAATGCAGTCATGTATCTACTTTAATACGGGGTCACATTGACCTCGTACCACGCTTCGTAAAAGACTTTCTTAATTCATTAAACCCTAAGCAAACATTAAAGCCGGCGTTCGCTCTGTCATTGTCTTTCTATTGCGTCTCTAATTACGGTATTCGAAAGTTTAAACGTTATTACGGGGTCTAAAAAGCCCCTAAACACCATAATGACAGTTCATACGAGGTCTTAGACGCCCCGTGCCACAGAAATGGAAATAAATACAAAAATTAGTGCCTCTGTCAAAGTTTTAACAAATTTCTTCCCAGATCTGTCTCCGAGAACAAGATATCAGTCATGCAGCATCAGACCAGGACATATCCATCCACCCAGCGTCTTACGAAGGCCACCTGACCCTGACATACTCCGGGAACAAGACTGACTGCTTCGAGTCAGGACCTGCTTCGGAATTGACGCTGAAATATAAAGGAGTTCCGCAAAACTTGTATGGAAGGCTAGAGAGATATTTTGAGGTGAAGATTTTTGGGAGTAATGTGAGTATTTAGGCTTTTTCCAAAAGTTTAGAGGTCCTACCACGAGCTCTTAACGCGATTCATTTTACAATCTAAGCTGAATTGTTAAAGGAATGGAGCTGTATACGGTGTATAGCTTTTTCTCGCTTGCACGCCTTACATTTTATCATGTCATGGTAAAGCTAGAAACAAATTATAGGACTCGGCTGACGGACGCGGCTGACAGCCGCGACTGACAAGTGTGCACAGACCAAAAACATCCAGCGCGCCAGATTTCTTACGGACGTCCAAACGCTCAAAGTGAGCCCAAGGATACGTCCACGGCTTACGTCTGACAGTTTGCACAGCACAGTATACATTAATTATTTAGATACTTAAGGCTTATAGTTCCTTGAACCATCTGACCGAAATTATGTGGACGCAACTCACGCACTCGCCTAGGCGGCAGTACGGAAATCTGTGCATTTATTTGCGGCCAGCAGCGCCCGGAAAGCACTTTAAATTCATTTTCTTTGCGAAATATTGATTGATTTACTTAGGCAATGTTCACTTTGAAGAATATTTAACCACCAATTTTTATGTGTAAAAATGTTTGTAAAGGTCCAAGCCGCTTCGAAGGAGTAGAGAAAAGTTGCAAAAAGTTGCGAAATTGCTAAATATTTTTTTAGACAAAAGTATTAATAGCAAGAAAAAATCAAATGTTGATAATGTTGTTTATGAATCTTTAATAAACATTTTTTTTTTTCAAACCTGGCCGTTACCGAGGAGTAAACTTCAGAAAGTCACTGTTTTATGGCACTTTTCGGGCGCTTGGGCCTTAAATCGCGGCTGTCAACCGCGCCCGTCAGCGGCGTCCGTCAGTCGCGTCCTACAATTTGTTTCCAGCTTAAGGCCTCGGTAAGGTTTTTATGGTTAAACTGCCTCATCGAACCGTGAGACCAAGTCACATTTGCAAGAGCAATTACTAAGTGTGTGGTCCTTTTTTTACGTAGGAAATCATCAAACTAATTCTACCGCTCTGGGTAGAACGAGAGAGCTTGTCAGACTTTTAGCGACTAAAACTCAACCTGTTTAGTTAGCCTTTATGAAGTGCCAAGCTCTGGTAGGTATCGGCCATAACTGACTCAGTCTTTCTTGCTGATATCTCTTAGGGATGCGCGAACACTGAGCGCTGTCGAACTGCGCTTAGCCTTTACCAGCCGGTCGACTGGCGAACTACATATTGCTTGCCGTTTGCAAGCTTGTGCCTGCTCCCGGGCTGTCTCCAGCGGAGGCCGTCTCCTTTGCTCGCATTACTGCTTCGCAGAAGAGACCGATCGCCTTCCATCCCCTCTCGTATCGTACCATGGCCTGAACCATGAGAAGTCGCCACCGCTGGTCCTCTGAGCGATCTGTTCAAGAATGTGAGGTCCTGGATTCAATTTTTGAGTCCCGTAACAACTGCTATTTTGACAGAATGAAATCTACTATCGGGCCCGGATATTCCCCACAGATTTGTCTAATCCTGGAATTTACAATTGAACTCTTTTGCAGTTATCAGAAATGGGAATCCTGGAGTCAGACATAGTGACGCAGACGGCTCTAGGGCAACTTGTCAGAAGTTACAGCAAGGAACCGTTGAATATGACTGCTGTTATAAAGGTAAGTAAAAAAATGTTGCCTCACACCAGGAATTACTCTTATATCGTGGGTGCGTTAGCCCGCAGAATCGCCAAACTTTAGTAGCAGTGGGCAGGTGCGCCCTGCCTTCTATCTCTCAGAATATATGGTCGATGGACTAAAAGGTTCAGCCCCCCTAGCCAAGTTACAACCGTATCGTGTCGAATTCCGTTCTCCAATCGGTAACGCTTCGGTATCAGCAATTGTAGAAAACGATAAGTGGGTAGCCATGTTGACGCACCTGTTTCGGCCGCTCGTTCTACAATGTAGCGTTTGTTTATCAAAGCATGTAGCGTTAAACGTTGTAGAAATTCATTCTATCATTTTGAACGATATGAACTTAGCTACGAATTTTCTATTCGTTTGTTCCGACCATGGGGCCTAGACAAGAGGCATTCGCTCCGTGTCGAAGTTGCTTCGAAGTTCGATTTCGCCTTAGCGATGTCGACTATAAAATGGTAGACAACGTCACATCGACCAACATATCGCTAAGTCGAAGTCGGAACGAAGTGTTGATTCGAAAAAACGCTACGTGACCATGAACTTGATACAATTCATATCACTTGAATATGCTCAATGTAAACAATGTCGTGATCCTTGCGTTTAGCGGACGTCAAGGGCGATTGAAATTTGAGCGTCCTGCGTCAGTAGCGTGAGTTGGTAACAATATTAAACTGGATTGGTTAATAAAACGTCAGAAAAATGGAAAAAGGTAGCAATTGTACAGCCATGTATGTTAATCATTTTTATTCCTTAACTTTTCAACTATTGCTTAATTTTCAACATTTCCATTTTTGATAGGTAACATCAAATCTATTATAAAACTTTTGTTGTATGTTGTGTTGAAGTGCGAACACGCAAATCGTTACAAAGCTGCCGGCAAAGGCTCTTGTTCAATCGAAAATTCTCCATGAATAATAACTCTGCCATATTTTCCACTCTTTCCATTTTTTGCCAGTAATTGTATCTTTTCTGATAGAAAGCCGCCCGTAGTAATTGCAATGTATGCATTTTTCTTAGAAAACAACAACAAAAGACAAGAAACAAGCACACTTGATACAAATAACACCAACAGCTGACTAAAAGCGGCCATGTTGATTTGCTTTTCTACAGGGTCCAAGACTTCGCTTAGCTGTCGAAAGAGAATTTCGAAATCTCAGCGAATTCGAATGTCGAAAGTGCCACTTGTCTAAGCATTGTATGAGAATATCGTTTATGTTGATCGAAGTTCGTTGTCGTTTCGTAACACAGTGTGACATTGTCTAGCAATTAGCGATCGATCACGTGACAGTTCGAAAGCTTATGTCAGTTTCATACATTTCGGAGATATCGAATTTCGTCATCGTTGATGAAAATGTAACGTTGTCTAGGCCCCCATGTGAATTATCGTTGAGATGACGTCATTCCCATACATTTGATTACTTTTCGACTAGCGTTAACGATTGCAGATTATCAACTTGGCTAGGGGTGCTGGGGTGGTGACTGCTTACTGGAAGACGCAACATTGGAAGCCATATACAAGGTGGACCGATGACCTGGTGACGATCATCATCGCATCAGATGGATGCGAGATGCACAGGACTAAACTATTTTTCTTTCTTTCTTGACTGGTCGTTGTGGTGACACTTGGGGGAGGCCTATGTCCATCTATACACCGTTAAATTTTAATCGTTTTAATCCCGTGGAGGGTCGATTCGGTACATGAAACACTATCGATTTGTAAAGATAAAATTAAAAAATAAAGTACCTTTTTTAGGGTTCCGTAGTCAACTAGGAACCCTTATAGTTTCGCCATGTCTGTCTGTCCGTCTGTCCGTCCTCGCTTAATCTCTGTGACCGTTAGCACTAGAAAGCTGAAATTTGGTACCAATATGTATATCAATCACGCCGACAAAGTGGTAAAATAAAAATTGGAAAAAAATGTTTTATTAGGGTAGCCCTCCTATATGTAAAGTGGGAAGTGATTTTTTTTTTTTAATTTCAACCGTAATGTGTGATAAATTGTTGGATAGGTATTTAAAAATGAATAGGGGTTTACTAAAACCACTTTTTGATAATGTCAATAATTTCGGAAATAATTGCTCCAAAAGTAAAAAACAATGTGTGTCCCCCCTCTAACTTTTGAACCATAAGTTTAGAAAATATGAAAAAAATCTGAAAAGTAGAACTTTATAAGGACTTTCTAGGAAAATTATTTTGAACTTGATGGAAAGAAAGCAGCACCTTTGTACTCTTTTATCTGTTTTTGTTCATTTCATTTTTAAGTGTTTGTGTGTACATAAATGAATAAATAAATAAATAAATAATAAATAAAGAACAGTTTTTGTACAAAAAAGACAAAAGGGTTCTACAAAATAATTTCTGGACTAAGTTTATAGTATAATCGTATATGCAAGCATTTTTTTAAACTCATAACTACGGAACCCTACACTGAGCGTGGCCCGACACGCTCTTGGCCGGTTTTTTCAAAACTCGTATTAATTTACGCATGTACGAAATTAATTTCTTTAAGATAACGTCAGCTGAGCGAGTTCAATGACCTGTAGTTAATAGTCGGCGTTGCGTACAAACGATTAAAATTTAGCGGTGTATGTGCCCGAAGAATCACCAAACTTAAGTGACAGTGGGCAGAGCACTTTGGTCACAGAACACGAGGTTTTCTACCCGGTAGCGCAGCACTGCCGCGGCCTCCCACAAGGAGGATCAATGACCTGATGAGGGTCGCAGGAATCCGATGGACGCGAGACGGACAAGACCGGTCGTTGTGGTGACACTTGAGGAGGCCTATGACGTCTTTTAGCTATAATGATGATGATGACGATGATGATAATTTTTCCAGGAGAGGAACGGTCTGGCCTCTGTGAGTGTCAACAAGGGTGCTGACATTCAGTTCAAGTCCGACAACTTCGCCTGGCTGCTAGACAGCTGGACTGACATGCAGATTATGAAAACCTTGGGATTATACCGTAAGTACATATTTTAACCCCTTAAGGGCCAAGCGCCCGAAAAGTGCCATAAAACAGTGATTTTCTGAGGCCTACTCCTCCGTAACGGCTAGGTCAATTGGTTTGAAAAAAATATATGTTTATTATAGATTCATGAACAATAATATCAACATTTGATTTTTTCGTGCAATTAATACTTTTGTCAAAAAAAAAAATTTAGCAATTTCGCAACTTTTCGAAACTTTTCCCTACTCCTTCGAAACGGCTTGGACCTTTAGAAACATTTTTACACATAAAAATTGGTGGTTAAATATTCTTCAAAGTGAACATTGCATATGTAAATCAATCAATATCTCGCAGAGAAAATGGATTTAAAGCGCTTTCCGGGCGCTGCTGGCCGCAAATAAATGCACAGATTTGCGTACTGCCGCCTAGGCGAGTGCGAGAGTTGCGTTCACATAATTTCGGTCAGATGGTTCAAGGAACTATACGCCTTAACCGGCTGCGATGGATTGATCCGACGAGTGTTTTCGTGTGCTATTCGCTGGAGTCGTGTTTTGCGACTGGATATTCCATCTTATCTAGCTCTTCAATCCCCATAGGTAACAGAAGAGCTGACGAGATGAAGCATTTGGTCGTGGATGTGCGCCCCTGGCGGAATGAGTTAATAATTTCTTGCAGCCGCCGTCTTGGATTTACATTTTGACAGTACTATCGGTTTCAACACCCTCGAAAACCATGAAAACGACACCCATGACGAAAAATTTGATAATTTCTTGCAGCCGCCATCTTGGATTTACATTTTGACAGTAAAAGTGTCGGTACAACTTTTCGTGAGAAATTTTTCGTCTAGCCCCCTTTCACAACGCGCGATAAGGAACTTCGTTCCAAAAACGAACTAACGAAAATAAATTATTTATGTTAGGTACTGCCTGGCCAACTTTTAAAGGATGTATTTTGGAGATTTTGTGCTAGTTGAGAATTACGTGATTTCTTACTGTTCATCGCCAAAGGAGTCCGTTCACCTTGGCTCCTGCTTTTCATAACGTATTCCTGAAGTGCACCGGCCGCCTTCAGCTCTTGGGAGTAGAAATTTCCTCAGATCTCAATTTCAGGCGGTTTTTTGCGTCCAAAGCCAAGGCGGTACTTCACACCGGGACACAGCACATGTGTGGAGTACTGCAGCCACATATGAGCTGATGCTGCAAAATGCCACTTAGCAGCATTGGACTCGGTGGAAAGGATTGCCAAGAGGTTAATTAGTGATTTAGATCCGGTCCAATCTACAAAGCCTGAAGCACAGACGTAAGGTAGCCAGCCTTCCGATATTTTACAGGATGTATTTTAACTCTATACTTCAATCGCAATAAGATTACACATTTGAACAAACCTTTTTTACAGTCCGTTCAACCGATTTTGACTTCTATTCTATAGACATAAAGATATCGTTGACAGCAAAAAAGTGGTTACAATACCAACTATTGACTGCAGCCGCCATTTGTCATGTCACCAACGCAATAAAAGTCAAAATCGTTTGAACAGACAGTAAAAAATGTTTGTTTGATTGGCTAATAATATGGCGATTAGAGTATAGACCGTTATTAAATTTCTCTATCTCCATGTAGGTGAATGCCGTGTACAAGAGAACTTAGTACAGATGCTGTTTGGAGGTACAGAGCATATCATGACGTCAGACTGCGTTGAGAATGTAGTTCTAGCTGACTGCACTGAAGAACCTAAGTAAGTATATTTTTTATGTAATATGTAAGCAGAATAATAATTCTTTATGTCAATAAAGAACCACCCCACCAGCACCGCCACACCAGCACGTTTGTACCATTCTTGAGTTTCTTTTTTTTTTTACATTGATATAAACTAGTGCTTGACTGCCATCCCACCTGTATAGTAAGTAGCGATGCAATCTTTGATGGTGAGGCGCACTAGTTTATTAAGAGCCTATTCACTCTAGCCTTGACGACACCCAAATTATAATCGGACGGGAAGACCGCAGCAGGCAAATTGTTTCCTTCGTCTCTTTTATTATTGTGTGTATATAAATTGTCCGTATTTATGCAAAATGGATTCACCCAGCAAATACAGACCTCTGAGATATTAAAGTATTTGCAAAAATATGTCTAGCTCTGTTATATTTATATAACAATTAATTTATATTACAGAGCTAGAAGAAATGACTATTTATTTTATTTGAATATTTAGAAAAAAAAACATATTTTAAATTATGTGTCCACGAATTTAATCTTAAACCTAATAGTGATTTAAGAAAATGTGAATATGGTTCCTTTTAACATTTACAGATAGGTTAGATTTTTCTTACACAAATAAGAACCATGATTGGAGATTTGCTGCAAAAAAATAAAATTATGCATTAAAAAATATTTTTAAATAAATAAAGAATTATTAACAAAAAAAAAAAATAGAATAATGCACATCTTTAAACACTCCACATCGTGACCACGCATCCTAAAATCTTGTACAGAGTTCTGTACCGTAACATGCAATGTACCTAACACGCGATAAAAAAATTTTCGTCCACATTACCACAATGTGCAATGTAACAGAATGTGTGTGGACACCTTGCGAGCGCGATCCGTGCACACTACGCGCGCGAACAGAGCATTTCAACATTTCAACTGGGTAAGTAGGTACGTGCTCTATTGGTGCGCGCGTTGCTTCCACATTTATGAAATGCTCCTTTCACGTTACATTGCATGTTACGTTACTGCACTCTGTAGCCGACTTAATACATGTCTGTCACCTCAAACTTGCAATATTTCTTCCAGATTTGCTGTGATCAAAGTGAAAGATGGTGTCAAAGTGTACACCGGAGGTTTCTACGTACTGGTGAAATCTCAGGATGACCCGAAACCAGTGGTAGATACTAGCCACGCGGGTAACCATTTCTGGTAAGTCATTATCATCATTACAGCCGAAAGATGTGCACTGTTGGACATAGGCCTCCCCCAAGTGGCACCATAACGACTGGTCCTATGCGTCTCACATCTAGCGAATTCTCGCGACCCTTACTAGGACATCGGTCCGCCGTATTGTGGGAGGCTTTCCATCGTTGCATCTTCCGGTAAGTGATCGCCACTCCAGTAGCCCGATTCACGTAAAAAACCGTAACGATATCGTAGCGATTTAGTCGTTTAGACCATTTCCGTGTTCACATCCATCAATCAAGTTTGAACGACACGGATTTTAAAGTCGTTTAGTCGGAGAGTCGATTTAAAAAAAAAATCTGTATTTCATTATCCTGGTAGAATACTTATTAATGTAACTGGAAATAAGTCGTCGATAGATCGTTTAGTTTCGAGCCAGATGAGTTGTCGTTCTATCCAATCCCGATTAAGAAACATGTGAATACCGCTTTTGGATAGGACTTCGATCGAACGACTATAAAACTTCAACGATATTTGGCTTGTTTGATTTAAAGTGAATCAGGCTACTGAACCTTTCAGCCTCATCGACCATCTGTTCTGCGAGTAATTTGTCCTGCTCACTGCCACTTATATTCAGCGATTCTTCATGCTATGTAGATCACGCAAGGAAACTCCGAGCATAGTGCTTTTTATTTTCCATCTGGTAAGTATTTTAGTATAATCTTCAAAATTAGGATAAACAAGCTTCTGCCAGCGGCTTCGCCTGCGTGAAAATAGGTTTTTCCATATAAAACTTGGACCCCCTTTCTTCCCCGGGGATGAATTTCAGAAAATCCTCTCTTAGTGCTAGCCTACATCGTTTCGGCTGATATGTCAGTCAGTCAGTTTCTTCTTTTTTTTATTTATACACCGCTAAATTTTAATCGTTTTAATCCCGTGGAGGGTCGATCCGGTACATGAAACACTATCGATTTGTAAAGATAAAATCAAAAAATAAAGTACCTTTTTTTCAAAACTCGTATTAATTTACGCATGTACGAAATTAATTTCTTTAGAAAACATCAGGTGAGAGAATCCAATGACCTGTAGTTAGTAGTCGGCGTTGCGTACAAACTATCTACAGGTCATTGAACTCGCTCAGCTGACGTTTTCTTAAAGAAATTAATTTCGTACATGCGTAAATTAATACGAGTTTTGAAAAAAAAGGTACTTTATTTTTTGATTTTATCTTTACAAATCGATAGTGTTTCATGTACCGGATCGACCCCTCCACGGGATTAAAACGATTAAAATTTAACGGTGTATAGGTAACAAGCTTTTGACCGCAACTTCGCCCGCGTGAATATAGAAAATATAAGCCTGTGTTACTCAGTAACAAAGTAGCTTTCTATTGGTGAAAAAAATTAAGTAATCTGACCAGTATTTCCGGAGATCCTACAAACAAAAAAACACAAACTTAATCTCTATATCCACCGTAGGCGTGGGCTTGCGGACAGCGAGCAATGGGTAGCTCGCCGTCCAACCGTCCGGAAACCGTCCGGACCGAGCTCAAGTCGTCGACGGCGCGTAGTGATCCATGCGCGCCTCAAGTTGAAGGGGCCCAGCAGGGTCGAAGCCTACTAGGGTCACTGGGGTCATGGGTGATGCGAAAGAGGTCCCCGGGGCCCTGGAGCAATGCAAAGAAGGAATAGGAGTGGGTTTTTGGTCAGTAAAGGTCTGACACGTCCTGCCGCTCCGCCCAAGGGCGGGAGATGTCATTTATATGATTTTCTCACCTAAATAAACAGCCACTTTATAATTATTATTCTTCTTCTTCCTTCCCTTATCCCATATTACTTGGGGTCGGCGCAACACGTTTTCTTCTTCCATTCTGTCCTGTCACCCGTCAAACTATCACTAACTCCCTTTTCTTTCATATCACTTCTCACACAATCCATCCACTTTATAATATTATTACTGTAGATAAAAACGTATTTTAATTTTCGATTATAATAATCCATTACAATTGAAAATCATACTAAGTATTTATTTGCTCTATGATATTAATATTTCCTTTTTCTTACAGGATAACCCACATCAGGAATACAGTCAAAATCGTCTCCCGTTTCACCCATCTTCAAGTATATTACAATAAAGACGAAGTAGTGACGTTAGTTCCCCATGTATATTTAGAAACAATTTGTGGTATGTGCACTAACAAACATATTTACAATGAATGCTAGGTTTTATTGTAAAGTTATTGTTCTCGGTTCCTGTATCTGAAGTGGCAAATTGTTTGAAGAACGAGTCTTAAATGATGGTGATTGAAAATTGAAGTAAAGGGGAATGGCCATTAATTGCTAGAAACAGAGAGATCTTAAATTCTGTTTAGAATAAAATATGGATAACTGAGTGATTATCAAGTTTTTTTTTAACTAAAGTAAAAATGCAAAGGTTATTATAATATCTAATTTGAAATGCGTCTGTGTTTTTTTAATATTACCATGGCATTTTCAATAGAATTGGTGTACAATTGTCATTAGTTTGACCTAAATGTATTGATACATGCATATAATATATGCATGTCAATTTTGCATATAATATATGCATGTCAATCAAACTATTAAAATATATCGTAGTCCTTTAAAGAAAGACGTTGTAACATAATTCACAATACGTGTCATTTGCCTGACTGTCAATTTGACAATATCGCATTTACTTTTTTCAAACATTTACCTACCTTAGTGTTTTGAGTTTGCGACTTGAATTATTACATGTTGTCGTTGCGACTTTAAGACCTCTTGTGTGTAAAATTCAACTTTATGAGAAAATCGATAAAAACCGTCTAGTGAGCTACAACAAAAAATAAAAGTATCAGCCATACGATTCCCTGCTCTCAATTTTGCTAATGTTAGTTGAAATTAAAGGTAGTACGATAGTAAAAAAAAAAAAGTTTAAATGTAAAATCAGTATTTTATTAGAAAGCACTTTACTGATCTTGAAATTGGTAACAAAATGACAATTAAATTAAACTTTTGCACAGAGCTTCAAAATGTTAAAAAGGGTGGCGTAAAAAAGTGATTTTGCCAAAAGTGACACATAAGAGGTCTTAAAGTAGCAACGACGATATTGCATTATATGATGTTGATCCCTGTGGCCAGTTTTATACCTAGATATATTCCTCAGAATAATTGGAATCGCGTAAACAACGAATGTTTTTTGAATCCAAAAATTAATCTAGTTTACATGTTTGAAACTGGTTTATACCAAGTGGTTTTAATAATTATTGAAATTGTAATCAATTTGAAGCACAATTTGGCTTATATTTCATTTTTGTTAATTTCAGTGATTATTTTATAGTGTAGTGTGTTAAGAATGGGCATTCCCCGTTTGATTGTAAAATGTCAACTTTAGTGAAATTCAAATAAGCAGATTATGTTGCCAATGATTGATTGTATAATAACTATTATACATATTTGTATATAACTACATGAGCTTAAGAAAACAGTCTAAATTATTCGGAGTTTAAATTTAAATTAAATTGTATTTATTTAAATTGTATCATAAATAATTGATTGCTTTATAATAATTGTATTGTTTTATATATTTCTGTATTATTTTGATTGTTAAATAAATAAACATTTTGTAAAATAAAGTCAAAGTCAAAATATTTTATTTCCCATAGGCCTACATGGGCACTTATAAAACGTCAGAAGCTAGTGCACGGTTCCAAATTGGTCGTTTCCTATGGAGAAGAACCGGCAAGAAACTCCAAGGCTTTTAAAAAAAGTGGTTGTTATTATAATAAATTTATAGATATTATGTAAGAACAGTGTAGACCAATACTGTACACAAAAGCACAAAAAAATCATAATAAAAGAAAAAAAAACGAAGTAAAAATTAGTTTAGTTCAGCAGATGATCATTTTGACGTATGTTTTTTCTTATATAGGAACCGAGTTTAAGTTATAGGAATTAATGTAATTAATAAATGCTTTAAACTAATATTTCTTTTGAAACTAAATATTTTTATACGGGATTTATGTTTTTCGGATTCGATTGTTACATTTTATTATTTGATCGATTTTGTTGACAGCATTTATTTTTCGGTATTATTTACTGTTCGCTTTTAGATTTAAGATTAATATTTTTTTTCAATAGATATTTATAGTACTTTTGATTTTTTCTGATATTTAAATATATATAACGGTGCTACTTATAACGTAGTTTTTTTTTTTTCATTTAAATGTTACAATGAATTTCAGTAGCATTCAAATAATAATGTGTACAATATAGCGTAATTTAACAATAATTCAATAAATAAATTATATTTTTAAATATTTTTGACTTTTATTTAACGTGTGTTCGAAATAATGTTTTTAATTTACAACATAAATTCATAAATTTAGTTGTCATTTTAACCGTATTACCTACATATTTTTTCATTGACATTTTCAATTTTAAATTATATTTTATAATTTTGATTTGAATTTTATATTGCATTTTATAAAGTCTATTTATAAATTACAATTATAGATGTATAAACATCAATAATTGTAAATGACATTTAGTAAGTATTTGTAATTTTAATCAACATTAATATAATAAAGAGGAAAAGTTTGTTTTTTTGTTTGTAGGAGGTAATCTCTGGAAGTATTGGTCCAATTGCTAAATTTTTTTCACCAATAGAAAGCTGCTTTATTCCTGAGTGACATAGGCTATATTTAATGTATGAGGGTGAAGCCGCGGGCAAAAGCTAGTAGACTATATCTTTATAATTTTAATGATAAAAATATCCATTATAGTAATTTCATAATATTTATATGGTAATAGAAAATTGTCTCAGGGGTACATATTCCCGAAATAAAAAAGTATCCTAGAATAACGGTTCACTAAGTCCTCAATTCAAATGATCAACGGAAAATCGTTCACAAAAAATAGAAAAAAAATAATAATATAAAAAACCTGTAAAAATAACCTACGACCAGACCGCCAAACAAAAATAGAAGACCTCATTTTATCTGAACCATAAAAAAGTCACCATAACAAAGCAACTAGGTCGGAAATTCAACCTCAGTTAACAAAGCTAATTTATAATTAAACAACCCCTTCACATATTTTTTTAATAGAGCGAGAAAACTCGAGTCTTTGATCAGAAGCGTGTGCACCCAATGACATGCAACCATCGACTGGCTAACGTCCGACGGTAATTTTAAATAAAGAACAAGCAAGCTCGACTAGTGATTGGTCAGCCGGGCGACTATAGACTAATCGGCTTATACTTTCAATCGAGCATAGACAAGGGTTTCTTTGATCGTGTTTACAGCTGAATAAGTTTTAATTTTACAAAGGCAGGCTCTTCAGTGTTGCAAGAGTTTACAGGTAAATACTTAGGTACTTGGTTAGTTCAGTTAGAAGGGGTAAGATAATTAAACTAAATGTGTAGTTCTTGGCTTAAGCTAGCTTCGGTGAACCGAATAATGTTCGGTTCGTGTGTGTCTGCGTTCATTGGTTAATGAAGTGTCCATCTGTGGCCGCCATTTTAGGTAGCTTTTCGGAAGAAATTATTCCTAAACTTATTATTGCTCTTCTACTCCTATAAATAAAATTGCAGTATCCAGCAGCATCGCCTACGAACAAAATTTATATCAGTCGTATCTTTGTAAAATATATTAAAAATATACAAGGTACTATGTTTTTTTTAATTTAGATAAACGGCTAGTGCTTGACCGCGATACCACCTGATGGTAAGTAACGATGCAATCTTTGATGGTGAGGCGCACTAGTTTATTAAGAGCCTATTCATTCTAGCCTTGACGACACCCAAATTATAATCGAGCGGGAAGACTGCAGCAGGCAAACTGTTCCAGTCCTTCGATGTACGCGGTATAAACGACGAGGCGAAACGCTTAGTCCGGACCGTAGAGGTTTCAACAACGTAAGGGTGAATATTCGCCGTACATCGGTTTGTCCGATCGTAGAATTGCGATGGCGGAATCAAGTCATGCAATTCCTGCGCACACTCTACAAAATGCATCCTGTAAAACACCGAAAGGCGGGCTACCCTACGCCTGTGCTCAAGGGTTTGAAGGTTGAACTTGACCAAATCTGGATCACCAATTAGCCTCTTCTATTAGTTTCTAACATCATGAACTTTTGTTCTAAGACTTAAAAATGTATCATTATTTTAGTTCATTAGATTTTCATACAAAATTAAAAGTATTTAAATTGAATGTTCTAAATATTACGAACTCTATTCGAAGCAAGCGATAGTACAATAGCGGAGGGAAGTCCATTTTAAAAGTTACCCCGAACTTTTCAAATAGATTTAATTATTTATAATAATTAAGTCAGTAGTAGTAGTAGTTAGTAGTAGTTTTTTCTTTCTTTTTTTTATTAATATTAGGTTAATTTAATTATGTAAATAATAAATTTAATTAGACAATTAATCAAGTGTTACGTGTAGCACGAAAACCTGCCAAGTTTAAATTTAACGATGATCAGGCTGTTGATGAAGATGATTTTGATCGATTTTAAAGTGCATCTAAACTTGGAATTGGATTGGATTTCAACCCTTTTTTAGGCGAACAATTAGCCGATAGCAACTTGGCCCCCTTTTTAATAGGTATGTTTTTAGTGGGATGTATTTTACAAGGTTTGCAATTTTGGAATCATAACTTACATAAACCCAGTTGTGGGTTAAGCTCGCCTATGTATATCAAATATCCTATATTTTGTTGTTTTATTTTTTTAATTTTTGTGTACAATAAAGAATAAAAGCGATCCCCAGCCACCGTAGGCAGGGACTTGCGGACGACAAGCAATGGGTAGCTCACCGTATTTCTAATGAGGACTGAGCTCGAGTCGTTGACGGCTCGTAGTATTCCACATGCGCCGATAACAAGAAAGAAAGTAAGAAAGAAAGATATTTTATTTGGCACACGTATACAGATACACACAATGTAGATGTAAATGCTTAAGATAAAAAAGTACTAAAACTAAAATTAAATTAAAAATAAGTTTTGACAGGCCTGTTGGTCTAGTGGTTAGTGGCCCTGACTGCTATGCCGGAGGTCGTGGGTTCGATTCCCGCCCAGGGCCCCAAGTCTGCTATTTTTATAAATTCGTCATTCCAACACGATCCCATTGTCATTTTGCTAAAAGTTTGTAATCTGCTAATTCATAATGATCGATCATTGTTCGGTCAATGGTCTTGTAATAGAATCGTGGTAGAATGATAATTTCGAGCATATTAAAACCAATAACTGCACAATAACGTTCTAATGGTCAAACACTGATCAAATAAACTGTCAAAGTTTTAACAGATTACCGCAAACGTCAAATTAATATTCATTTGTCAATATGTACGAGATTACCATTTTATGCCACTTCTTTCTATGGAGTGTCAGTGGTTGACCATTGGAAAGTCATGATGACGCCATTATATTAGGAGATTACCAAACTTGTCAAAATCGACAATTATGACATCAATGATAGACCATTCTGACACTATTGTAATAGCAGACTTAGGGCCCTGGACAAATGTTTGTGCGATAAGCACGATCATTTGTTCTGTGTATGGGCGTAATTTATCTATAATATGTATGTATTTAGAAATATATAAGTATGTTTATCAGTTGTCTAGTACTCATAACACAAGCTCTGCTTAGTTTGAGACTAGACGGGGCGTTGTGTGATAATTGTGGAATATTAAAAAAAAAACTAACTGTGTCTCGCGCCTGCACCTAACATATAGGTCCAATTCAGCAAAAATGCCAGCCAACTACAGTAGGCACAACGGATCTTGAGCGCTCGGCATCAGAGTGGGGATCGCTTTGCGCATTCTATACATTAGCGAGCCAATCGTCTTCGTTGTTAGATACATGCAGCAACGCAGGGAACGAATGAGGAGTAACGTCTGTGACGCGACGAGCGGCGAGCCAATCGGCGGGGAGTGTCAGTCACTCCCCGCCCCTGCTGCCTGTCTCTTTAGTGGTGCGAAGTGTCTCACTTCCGAATATTTGACTTCTGCGCAACCGCTCAAGATCCGTTATGGCAACTATACGTGGTAGTTGCCTGACGCTGGTTTTCAACTGACATCTGTAAACCGTAGGGGGTCCAGCGCGGCCCATGCTCGCTAGGGCAACGGGAATATTTCTGAAAAAAAAAACCCGTGGTTTTTTCAAAGAACAACTGAACGAATAGTCAGTAAAAGCCAGATACGTTCTCCCGCTTCACCATATAGCGGGAGAAGTATTTAGATGATTTCAGATATTATTTGATCGATACCAGCTTGAAAAAATTGAGAGGCGAGCCAAGAGGATCATTGGCAATGATGCACTCGTCGAGTCGAGGCTTCAAAGTCTTGAGCTGCGACGCCAAGTCGCTAGCCTGTCGGTTTTCTACCGGTTGCATTTCAAGGAGTGTGCGTTGGAATTGCATAGCCTAATTCCGCCTAGTCCGTTCCATTATGGGACTACCAGGCATACGGCGATGCGTCACCGGTACATGGTGGACATCCCACCTATACTCGCAAAACGTTTTGGGAACACATTCATGGTGTGTATAGCTAAGGAGTGGAATTCCCTGCCGGAGTCTGTTTTTCCTGATGGCTACAACCCGGGAATATTTAAGTCAAGAGTGAATAGATTACTTCTAGGTAAGCGCGCTCTATCGTCGACCGCATCGTCGCTTTCCATCAGGTGAGATAGCGGTCATAATCTATCTACACTATATGATATTTTATGTTTTTTTTGTTTGTAGGAGCTAATCTCTGAAAGTACTAGTCCGATTGATAAAAATTTACACCGATAAAAAGCTGCTTTATTCCTGAGTGACAGGCTTTATTTTATGAACGCAGGCGAACCTACGGACAAAAGCTAGTAAATAATAAAAAAAGACGTGTGCAACTCGGGGACTGCCGCGGTAAAGCTATTGCATAGCATTTTTATCAACTTATGCAATTATAATTATTTATTTATTTTATTTATGCAGTATTTTTTTTCCTTTGTTTTTTTTTCTTTGATATTAATTGAAGTTACACTTTCACACATTGAATTGAATTTTGATTGATTGTTCACTCATTTTTTTATCGGTCACCACGCTCAAAAAACAAATGAGCGGGGGGTGTTAGGTTATTTTCGTTACGGAATTTCTGAATTCGGTCTCCATGCTCAAGGCCCGCGATAGAAGCTATGCAATAGCTTAAAAATAATAACTTTGCAAAAATACTCTGTTATTACGAGTATTATTCACTTCACATAATCTCTAAACCCCAAAGCCAAACATATTACTATCTATTTTAACGAAAAACCTCGCGATGAAAGTAGTGTACCTAACCATCCATCAAGACAAACTGACTCACAGTTGGCTCAGGGACAGGACATGATGCAGTAGCTGCTATCATTATTTTATAAAGCTGGTGTTTTTACGTAATCAAAGGCTTTTGAGATATAATTATAAAACATACTAGCTTCTGCCACCGGCTTTACCCGCGTGCATATCGCTTTCCCCATACAAACTTTGGATAAATTCCAACGATAATCCATACATGTAAATCGTTTCAGTCATTTAGAAGTTATGGTGGAATAAAGAAACTCACATACGTACATACACTAGCTTTTGCCCGCGCGGCTTCGCTCCCGCTCTTCCCTACTCCACCCTACTATATCCTTCTCTACCCTACTCTACCCTACTCTAACAACAAACACAAGTTAGTGGTTCCTGCAACCAGGCTCAAAAAAATAGGACGCTCATTTAGATGCCAAAGTATACATTTTTATAATAAGCTTCCCAGTCCTATTCAAGAACTTAGCATTAATAAATTCAAAACATTTGTAAAGCGAAAACTTTGCCAAAAGGCTTTTTATACTGTAAAAGAGTATCTCGAGGATAAAACGGCTTGGGATTGACCTGCTCCAATACCTGCACTATAATTGTTATCATTTGAATGTTTTTTTGTTTTAACTGCCTTTTTTTTATTGACGATTGTTGTTGTTTTACAATTATGATATTGTATATGTATATATATTTTATTATTTTTTTACAATTATGACATGTTTATTTTTACTATTTGACTGAATTTTTATTTATGTACTTTTTTTTACAATTTGCAATATTTACACTTTTGTAAATTTTATTATTGTGAATGTGAGAACTATGTGGATTACTCTTTCCTTTTCTTTTATTTTCACATGATGTCTGGCAGTTTTGAGTATTTGATGTGGCCTACCCAAATGTCCTTTTTTTGGCATTGTTCGTCAAGTCGTTGAGCTCCTTAGTAGTCCTGAGTTGAGCTACACGCATACTGATAAATGCTTGCACTGACTGGACAGGTCCACTTAGAACTGTGTGGTTCTTTCTTCAAAAGACCATCTCAGGCTCAATCTGCACGGTTCTCATATGATTTGACCATTACATGTTTTGCTGTATGGACTTTAAAAGAGACTTTGACCCCTGAGTTTGTTTCGGTGTTTCTTCTCAGGGTAGTCAGTTAGGAAACACCGGCCTCATCTAGCATTAATTGACAAAAAAAAAAAAATTGACGTGTAAAAGTGTTTTTATAAAACCTACTTGCAAAATAAAGATCATTTATCATTTATCATTCATCTACCCTACTCTACCCTACTCTACCCTACTCTACCCTACTCTACCCTACTCTACCCTACTCTACCCTACTCTACCCTACCCTATCCTACTCTACCCTACTCTACCCTATACCCTACTCTACACTACTCTACCCTATTCTACCCTACTCTACCCTACTCTACCCTACCAAACTGCACATAAACCATCTACTAAATAGTCCGAACAAAGCCTAAACTTTTGGTTTGGATAGGTGAGCCCGTTCTTGAGTTATAAAATTACAACGAAAAGTGGCATTGATTTTTATATAGATATACATAAACCCTGAAAACAACACTCCTTTTTTGGGGCAGTCGTGTAAAAAAAAGCTTTTATTAAATAATATCTTTGCATGTATACGATGTTAGGTTTAAAAAAAACCCAGTATTGTTATTGTAATGGGCAATTAAGACGCACTCATTAAGTAAACAGGAAACTTATAACTATTTTATTAATACATTCTCAGAAAACAAACCTAAAGTAGTAATTACTGGGTTAGTTGTGTGTCATTGCCTGCTGCGTATAGTCAGTAACAGTAATAATTGTGCAATGAATCCTTTCAAGAATGGTGGCCAAATATTTGACTATGCATTTCCGGAGTAAGTAGAACTTTAAGTTGTTATTTATGTGCTATTCAAGTCAAAACTCCAAAGTCTTGAGCATCGACGCCGAGTTGCTAGCCTGTCCGTTTTCTATCGTTTACATTTCGGGGAGTGTGCACTGGAGTTACACAATTTAATTCCGCGAACTCCACACCACAAGAAGTACGTTGTGCCACCGGTACATGATAGACATCCCACCCATACGTACAAAGCGTTTTGGGAACACATTCATTATGCGTACAGCTAAGGAGTGGAATTCCCTGCCGGAGTCTGTGTTTCCTGATAGCTATAACCTAGGAGAGTGAATAGATTGCTTCTAGGCAAGCGTGTTCCATCGTCGGCCACATCATTGCTTAACACCAGGTGAGATAGTGGTCAAACGCGAATCTATACATAATAAAAAAAAAATCTCATGCACACTATTTCAACCAAAAGACGTTAACTGTTGGAAACAGGCCTCCCCTCAGTGTCGCCATAACGGCCGGTCCTGTGCTTCTTGTATTCATCAGTCCCCGCGAACCATTAGGTGATCGCTTTACCTTGTGGGAGGCCTTCCAACGCTGCGTCTTCCGGTACGTGGCCTGTGTCTCTCATGCACATTACTCTTGCCGCGGGCTTGCGGACGGCGAGAAATGGGTAGCTCGCCGTCCGAGCGTTCGGTAACCGTCCGGACCGAGCCCAAGTCGTCGACGGCATGTAGTATTACACGCGCACCTCAAGGATATGTCAACAAACTGTAGGGGCCCAGCAGGCTCGAAGCCTACTGGGGCCAGGGGTGATGCAAAATAGATCCCGGGCCCTGGAACAATGGCAAAGAAGGAATTGGAGTGGGTTTTTAGTCCGTAAAAATCTGATACGTGCTCTGCTCCGCCCATGGGTGGGAGATGTCATTAGATGCTTTAACCATCAAAAAAAAAAAAAACTTAAAACGAAAAGAATATCTACTTTTTTTTATTGTGCACACCTACCACAGTGTCATCTTTTTACCCGACTGCGGCAAAGTCAAAGGAGGGTTATGATTTTGACAGACCATGTGTGTATTTATGTGCGTCCATCTGTTCCCTCATAGCTCATAATCTACTTCTCGGAACTCGACATATGTGATATCGTTAGAACCGTCTTAGGGTTTAAACAGACAGACCGCATCTCAACTGCAATCCAACCGCAAATTGCAGTTGAGGCGCACTAATTTATTAAGAGTCTATTCACTCTAGCCTTGAAGACACCCAAATTATAATCGGACGGGAAGACCACAGCAGGCAGACTGTTCCAGTTGTTCTGTTTTTATTTAAACCAAAGGTTAACTGGTAGGGAATGCCCTGTGCATTAAAGAAATTGCTTGCAATGATGAAATTGCCGAGTACCTGTGAGGAGTGTGTCTCAAGCTACGGGCGGAAGTATAATGCAATCAAAAGTAAATACATTGTGTTTGGGGCAGGTCTTAAGATATCAGTGAGAGTTAGAGAGAGCAGTAGTGTCCGAGTGGTAACGGCCCCGACTTACGAGGTGACATTACTTTGTGTAATTTATTTCATCACCACTGCTCTCAAAATTGTGAAGGAAAACATCGTGAAAAAACATGCGAGAGATGTCAATCGCACACAATATATTACCGATAATTGTTCATTATCATAACTTTCGGTTTCCCCGAAGAGGCCACCGAAGTGTAGTCAGGATACGGATGCTTATAGGTCTACATCGGGTCCATGTAGGTCCCGGTAAAAGTGCCCGTGAAGCTCCTTGCTCTGCCATACTTCTCTGGGGTCATTAGTTCCAGCACTACAGGTTAGCGCCAGTTCCCGTTAGCCAAGGAGAGCGGAGTCAGGCCCTTTTCCACCGCTACCACATTTCGGTTCAAAAGCCTTGACCCCTACACTTCCGCGGGAAATACAGTCTTATCACCGATGACCATAGGTGGCATTTGATTTACGGTAAGCCAACGTGCGGACCCTCCTATCCAGAGCGTCGAGTTCTGTCTGAGTCCATTTGAGTATGCCGAAAGAGTACATCAAAACCGACATGACCCAACCGTTGAAGGCGCGTGCACCTTATTCCCGCCTGACAAGAGACTATTTAGAACCTTATTCAAGCGACCAAAGAAGCGCTCCTTCAACGATTATTTCACGTCAGCAGTATTGATGCCTAACGCTTCCGACATACCCAAATACTTGTAAGTTTCGGTTAAGCAGAGGGATCTAAGGTATACGGAATCCGAGAGTTGAGTTCTCACGGATCATAATCTCACTTTGCTTTACATGTATGGCTGCACATTTGTCCACACCAAATTCCATCCTGATGGCACTACTAAAGGTTTCAGTTACCTTCAGTAGCTCCATCAGTTGCAAGTAGTTGGGAGCAAAGAGTTTCAGATCATCCATGTAAAGAAGGTGAGATATGACCTGACGCCCTCTTATCAACCGGTAACCTAAGCCCGAACCCTCCAGCAGTGTGCTGAGAAGGTTCAATGCTAGACAAAACCACACTGGACTCAGACTGTTGCCCTGAAATATGCCACGCTGAATTCTTATCGTTTCGCTGTTCTCCCAAATCTGTCGACGTCCCCGGATAGTGAAAAAAGTGTTTTCCACTGCCCCATACATGACATCAGGAAAGTGCACAGTATTGCATTCACTTTATACAGTTCCAGCACCCTCATGAGCCATGTAGGAACCGAGTCATAAGCCTTCATATATGTCGTGGAGAACGATATTGAACTACAGAGTCTTTGTTTTGTTATTATTATGGTACCTACCAAAGGGTGTAACGCAGTGGCGTCATTTTTTATACGTCTCGAGGCCAGAGTCATGTTAAAAGGAGCTGCAACCCTAGATGCGGGGGCAGTTTGGCTTGCACTGTTTCAAGGGTCACACACCTCTAACATGAAACTGTCGGTTAACCCGTGTATTCGTGATTATTTAGTATGGTTACTTACAACACTATTGTGAATTATAAAAGTGACATTATAACTAATTGAGAACTGTGAAACTGACATTATAAGCGACTGAAAAACTCAAGTGAATAGTTATTAAAATTCCATCAAAATGAACCCAGTACCACTGAATCAAAATGATGACGGTAATATCGCTCAGCCACTCCTGGCGCCGTCATATATATAATCTATCCAACATATCGACAGATCCTTTCGGGAACGCCCAACCTGTTATTATTATTAAGTCCGCCTATGTACCACTAATGTACATGAATTTTAAATATACATCTATAATATAAAAATGAATCGCAAAATGTGTTGGTAAGCGCATAACTCAACAACGCCTGGACCGATTTCGCTAATTTTTTTTTTGTTGTGTTCGTTATTATGAGGAGAAGGTTCTTATGGAAAAAAAAATGAAAATTAGGGTAGTGTAGGGTAGAGTAGAGTAGAGTAGGGTAGAGTAGGGTAGAGTAGGGTAGAGTAGGGTAGAGTAGAGTAGAGTAGGGTAGGGTAGAGTAGGGTATAGTAGGGTATAGTAGGGTAGAGTAGGGTATAGTAGGCTGAAGTAGGGAAGAGCGGGAGCGAAGCCGCGCGGGCAAAAGCTAGTATAATATAAAAATGAATCGCTAAATGTGTTGCTAAGTGCAAATCTCGAGAACAGCTGAGCCGATTTCGCTAATTCTTTTTGGTTGTATTTGTTACTGTGAGGAAGAGGTTCTCATGAAAAAAAAAGAAAATTAGGGTAGTGTAGGGTAGAGTAGGGTAGTGTAGGGTAGAGTAGGGTAGAGTGGGGTAAAGTAGGGTAGAGTAGGGTAGAGTAGAGTAGGGAAGGGTAAAGTAGGATAGAATAGGGTATAGTAGGATACAGTAGGGTTATCCTTTACCAATAATACTCGTAAAACTGGTAGAAAAGCAAACAATATACAACAATATTAAACAAAGGAGGTTGCAAATCTTGGGCCAACCTTCTAATAGGTATTGTGTTTTACATCATTGGATAGGCAATTTTGAGCTGAATAGCGTGACCAGGAGAAATAGGGATTTATTTTTATATACACTATTATTTTTTAATTAGTACAAAAAAAAATTTCTCTACTCGTACCCGTAACTGATCATATTTGTGTCATCATCATCATCATCAGCCATTTTAATGTTCCCACTGCTGGGACTCAGGCCTCCTCTCTTGGATACGGAATGGGCTGTAATCCATCACGCAGGCCCAGTGCGGGTTTGTGAATGTCACTTGTCTCCGAATTTTTGGTTCTAGGACATGCCGGTTTCCTCACGATGTTTTCCTTCACCGTTTTGAGAGCAGTGGTGATGAAATATATATATTATTTTTTTCGTATTCCCTAAAGCATTTCGAACTCTATAGCGTTTTGTTTTTAGTCGGTATTGTCCAATTACCGGCACGGATCTTAAGCGCTGGCTTCAAGTTGCGCAGAACTCAAATATTCGGTCTCTTTAGTGGTGCGAAGTGAGACGCGGGGGCGGGGAGTGTCAGTGATTGGCTCACCGCGCCATCATGTCATAGACGTCACTCGTGATTCGTTCCCTGCGTTGCTGCTTGTATCTAACAACGAAGACGATTGGCTCGCCAATGTATGGCATGCGCAAAGCGATCCCCACTCTGACGCCGAGCGCTCAAGATCCGTACCGATAACTGTAGTTTACTTTGCCTTTTTGTTAAAGGGAGTTTGAAGACGATCTCAAGATACCATCGATCGATGTGTTGTCTGGCATGGGAGGCCCCTTCGACGCCCCTGATGTCACGAATGAACCTTCCTTCAAACGTTTCGGAGAGGATCCTCACCCACCAGATGGCGAAGAACCTTTTTACAAACTACTAGCCGGAAAAGAACCTTACTTTCCACCAACCGACCTAAGTGAACCTCCTCTAAATGACTTTAGACTATTAGTAGCCGGAGAGGAACCTTTCATCGAATCATCTGAAGACAGGTCTACCACCCCACGACCCGAAAAAGGTCCTTCCACCAAATCATCCAAAAACCGGTCTACCACCACAGAAAAGCCTATTACGAGACTGCGTGATTTATCGTCCCCGTTTGACAAATTGCCCAGGAATTTGTCCCCCATCGAGAAGTACTCTACTATGAGACCTTTAAAACCTTTGCCACCGATCGAATGGAAACAAGAAGACCACTTCAATTTGGTCGTGGACTTTACTACACCCAAAGTCAAGGTAACTGAGAATATTCTATATCTGATCTACTGGGTTATTTGTACACTGCTAACCTTTTAGAATAAAACAAGATAATTTTTTAAGTCATAGAACAAAAGTTGTTGTTTTTGATGTTGGTAATACCAGTCCTGCAAGGTTTTTAGTGTTTAACAAATAACCCTGTATATTTATATATTTAAATGTAATATAATAATATATTATAATATAATATAATATAATATAATATAATATAATATAATATAATATAATATAATATAATATAATATAATATAATATAATATAATATAATATAATATAATATAATATAATATAATATAATATAATATAATATAATATAATATAATATAATATAGTATAATATAATATAATATAATATAATATAATATAATATAATATAATATAATATAATATAATATAATATAATATAATATAATATAATACAATATATTAGAATAGAACATAATAGAATAGAATAGACTTTAATCAAAAGAATAAAATCTAGCATACAACCTATAACACCTCCTATTTTATATTTTTTTAATTATATAAACTTGTACTTTACTGCGATCCCACCTGATGGTAAACAATGATGCAATCGTTGTTATTTTATTATGGGGACCCTTTTCCACTCGCCTGTCGTCAACGTAGAGTATGGTTTAAAAGCTCTTGTCTTGGGTGGCTTGAGTTCCTCACTTCACTCAGGTTTCTATATTGCCTCCCTCGCATTGCTCGGGAGTGATTTATGTAAATCCCTCACTGACGTTCGGGATTCAAATTAGCAACCTTGGTTTCGTTCGGAATTCAACATGCCGCCCGCGACTGCTTTATCCCCTAGTCACATAATCCTCTCAACCTTAGTTTGTTCTTCGTCAGAATTGTTATTAAGTTCTCTTTAAGATTTGATATTTTTTATAGTATTTATTAGTTTATTATTTTAGCATATTTATGTATTTTATTATATATTATATATAAATAACTTAATATTTTTTTTTCCGTTTTCATTATTTGTTATTTGTTTATTGTGCAAACCTACCACAGTGATCTCTTTTTTTAACCCAAAGGTTGACTGGGAGAGAATGCCTTGTTGCATTAAGTCCGCCTATGTACTACTACTGTACATGAAGTTATAATAAATAAATAAATAAATAAATAATCTACTATTATTTTTCCCTAAGAGGTTTTCTTTTGTTTTTCCAGTTGATTCAGCCGCCCCTCATAGACACTCGGGACATGGGTGTTGTCATCCTCAGTGTGGTCATGGGCATTGCAGGGGTCATGATGTTCCTCTTCATTATATTCAAAGTTATGGATAAAAAGAATCGCACCCGAAAAGGTTTGTTAACCCTATACATAAATAGTCCTAGAAACAAAAATTCGAGGACAAATGACATCCACCAACCCGCACTGGGTGCCCGCGTGGTGGATTACGGCCTATTCCCTCTCCTAGAGAGGAGGCCTGTGTCCCACCAGTGGGAATATTAAAGGCCGACTATGCTATATTACAACGTCATTTTAAACCCCTTGACGCATAACGCGAGGTCAATATGACTCACAACTGATTTAATTGGTATTTAGCCATTGTTGGTTTATATTTGGATTTAATTTATGAAATAGATTATTTGAAATATATTTATGGACTAAATAAAAACCTTTTTAACTTAGTATTAAGTTTATTTAAATTAAAAATCAAAGGCGCGAATGCAGTAGACGCACTGCACTAGTGACTATACACTGCGTACGCTCTGATTCCGAAGCGGTGGACGCTAAGCTTTAGGCAGTTCTTGCCCTTTCTAGGGTTCCGTACCTCAAAAGGAAAAAACGGAACCCTTAAAGGATAACTTTGGTGTCCGTCTGTCTGACTGTCTCCTTTCCCGTCTTCTCCTTGCTGTCTCCTTTTATTTCAAGAACGCAGGTATCGAGTTGAAATTAAAACCTCCCTGGAAGCTGGGAAAAAACAAAATTCTAAGTTAACGGAAAAGAAAGGTAGATAGGTACTGCCGTTTATGTCACAAAAAATATATATAATTTCAACACTCTCAAGAGATTCTTCAAGGTACCGCAGACCTGAGTATATAGTTTCAATTTCAACTCGATACCTCTATGCGTTCCTAATATAAAGGGTCTTGACAGACAGACATATAAACTGACATTTTTTCCTTTTGAGGTATGGAAACCTAAAAATAAGATTTCTATGGTTCTGTGCTACTCAAAATAAAACTATTGATGTACCTAATAGCACAAAATAGATAGTACAGAAGTCAATCTCATGTTTTTACTTCACTTTTTATACCTACAATTACCGGCACGGATCTTGAGCGCTCGGCGTCAGAGTGGGGATCGCTTTGCGCATTCCATAAATTGGCGAGCCAATCAAGCGCAATGAACGAATCACGAGTGTCGTCTAGGACACGATGGCGCGGCGAGCCAATCACTGACACACCTAAAGATACCCGATTTTTTACTTCTGCGCAACTTGAAGCCATCGTTCAATATCCGTGGTAGCAGCTGTACTACACTTTTTATACCTACACTAGGCGATCGCGCCGAACGAATGCGAACGGGCGATTGAGACGAGATATCGTGTCCGTGAGCGGTGTCTATGTGTGCGTTGCGCGAGCGTGCTTTGTGTGTAGATTGTATTCTGTACCTATCTATTTTGTGGTAATAGTTTCGACTACAAAAGTGTCTGTAGTCTATTTATTTAAGGAAAATTATTTATTTATAGCTGTAATAATAACAAGCTAATGACAATAATGATATTATCACCATTAAGTAATAGTGTCATGGTTGTTATTAAGGAAATTGTTGAGGAAATAACATTTAAAACAAAACGTGTGCGCAGACACTTCTGATATTATTGTTATTGTATTATACACCGCTAAATTTTAATCGTTTTAATCCCGTAGAGGGTCGATCCGGTACATGAAAGACAATCGTTTTGTAAAGATAAAATTAAAAAATAAATTACCTTTTTTTCAAAACTTGTATTAATTTACGCATGTACGAAATTAATTTCTTTAAGAAAACGTCAGTTGAGCGAGTTCAATGACCTGTAGGTAGTTTGTACGCAACGCCGACTATTACCTAAAGGTCATTGAACTCGCTCAGTATTTTTTTAATTTATTATGTACCGGATCGACTCTCCACGGGATTTAAACGATTAAAATTTAACGGTGTAGAGTTAGTTCTATGGTGACAAGTTTTCATTGAAAATCGTTTTTTTTTTATTGTTGATAGGTTTGCGCTTGACCGCTGCCTAAATGATAAATGATAAATGATCTTTATTTTGCAAGTAGGTTTTATAAAAACACTTTTACACGTCAATTTTTTTTTTTTTTTCGTCAATTATTGCTAGATGAGGCCGGTGTTTCCTAGCTGACTACTCTGAGAAGAAACACCGAAACAAACTCAAGGGTCAAAGTCTCTTTTAAAGTCCATACAGCAAAACATGTAATGATCAAATCATATGAGAACCGTGCAGATTGAGCCTGAGATGGTCTTTTGAAGAAAGAATCACACAGTTCTAAGTGGACCTGTCCAGGCAGTGCAAGCATTTGTCAGTATGCGTGTAGCTCAACTCAGGGACTACTAAGGAGCTCAACGACTTGACGAACAATGCCAAAGAAAGGACATTTGGGTAGGCCACATCAAATACTCAAAACTGCCAGACATCATGAAAATAAAAGAAAAGGAAAGAGTAATCCACATAGTTCTCACATTCACAATAATAAAATTTACAAAAGTAAATATTGCAAAATGTAAAAAAAAGTATATAAAAAATTCAGTCAAATAGTAAAAAATAATAATATATATATATATATATACAATATCATAATTGTAAAACAACAACAATCGTCAACAAAAAAAAGGCAGTTAAAACAAAAAAAAACATTCAAATGATAACAATTATAGTGAGTAGGTATTGGAGCAGGTCAATCCCAAGCCGTTTTGTCCTCGAGATACTCTTTTACAGTATAAAAAGCCTTTTGGCAAAGTTTTCGCTTTACAAATGTTTTGAATTTATTAATGCTAACCTAATCATCATCATCATCACCATCAGGCTTTTTTAAAGTTCTCACTGCTGGGACTCAGGCCTCCTTTCTAGGAGAGGGAATGGGCCGTATCCACCACGCGGGCCCATTGCGGGTTAGTGAATGTCACATGTCTTTGAATTTTTGGTTTTAGGACTTGCCAGTTTCCTCACGATGTTTTCCTTCGCCGTTTTGAGAGCAGTGGTGATGAAAAAAATTACGTAAAGTAATGCTTCTGCCTGGGTTCGAACCCGTGACCTACAACTCGTAAGTCGGGGCCATTACCACTCAGCCACCACTACTCTACCGCCACCTCACCGCTATCTCACTTGATGGAAAGCGAAGATGCGGTCGACGATGGAACGCGCTTACCTAGAAGTAACCTATTCACTCTTGACTTAAAGATTTCCGGGTTGTAGCCGTTAGGAATCACAGATCCCGGCAGTTTTTTTTTTAAATTCTACTCCTTAGCTGTACGCACAATTAACGTTTTTCGTACTCATTCGGACGTTTTTTCATAGCAAGCTTATATAGCGCGGTATATACTTCATTTAAGTATATACCGCGCTATATAAGCTTGCTATTGCATCATCATTTCAGCTGATACACGTCCACTGTTGGACATAGGCCACCCCCAAGCGTCGCCACATCGAACGTTCCTGTGCGGTATAATAATAATAATAATAATAATAATAATAAACGTTTATTTATCCCCAACAAATTACAGCACAGTTAAGTTGACAGGTAGTTTGACAAAAGAAAGAAGGTAATTTGTGGGAGATCTGGAGTCCAAACTAAGCCAAGGCCTGTATTTTAGAGCTCCAGCCCCCCCATTACATCACAAATTGAAAATAGTCAACATGCGTGTGTGTGCATGGGTGTGTGCACATAAATATAATGTGTATATACATAAATACACAAATACGGTATATTATATATATGTTATTAATATATATTAAAATATGAACTTATACAGTACATAGATAAATATAGATAATTCTACTTTGCTACATCGAGTAATTTTTCAGTATCCTTATAATTTAAAGTTAATAATAATTTGATCAGTTTATTTTTACATTCGTTTTTACGACAGTTGGCTATATTAATAATTTTGTTTAATTTATTGTACAATTCGCCACCACGAAATGGGAAATATTTTTGCGCGAATGAAGTATTAACCGCAGTCGTCCTACATATTGCATAGTTTCTTCTGGAGTGTGCTATGCGTTTCCTCCGTTCTTCGGGTAAGTTGGAGTGTTGAAGAAGTATAGTAAGCAATACGTAAAGTTGACGAACAGTTAGCACTTGGGCTTCTTCGTAAAGTGTTGTGGTGGAAAAAAGACGCGGTTTGTTTAAGCTCACTTTCAATATCATCCTTTGGGCTCTTTCAACAATCATCAGTTTAGATTTACAAGCTCCTCCCCAAGTAGTGATGCAGTAGCTAATGATTGATTGCACCAGGGTTTCATATACCATCCTCATCGTTTGTTTCTCTGCTACACCCCGTAGTTCTTTAAAAATGTATGTGAGCTTTCGTATTCTTTTAGACAAGAAGTCAATGTGGTTCCCAAAAGTTAAATTTGCGTCGATGTGAATTCCAAGATACTTTAGACATTTAACGGGATTAATACTGGGACACTTACAGTTTGGAGTTGGAGGAAAGTTACATTTATGTGCACGGATATTATAATTAGTAAGGTTAGAGACTTCCCTTTGATTTCGTATAGAAAATAAAATATATTTAGTTTTATCATCGTTCAAAGTGAGAGAATTAGATGATAGCCAGTGACACACTGTGTCAAAACCTTTCTGAGCGAGATCAAAAAGTTCATCCCACGAGTCTGCGAAAAAAGTTAGGGCGGTGTCATCAGCATAAGCGGAGATGCGACACTTTTTTATTTTAAGGGAACATAGCTCATTTATGTAGCAGAGAAAAAGAGTAGGACCCAATATACTACCCTGGGGCACACCAAAATCAACTGGATGTTCGTCACTAATGTGTTCTCCAACCTTTACTGATTGCGTTCTGTTGTTTAGGTAATCAGATAGTAGCGATAGTGGAACACCTCTGATACCCAAATCTTCTAGTTTTTGCACAAGGCGTGGAACAGAGACAGTATCAAAGGCTTTTGCTAGGTCGAGAAATATGGTCAAGCATTTGTCTTTATTATCTAATTTATGAACTAAAAAGTTCACAAGATCAAGTACTGCATTGTCAGTTGAACGGTTTACTCTAAATCCATATTGCGCGTCAGAAAACAAGTTATATTGTTCAAGGTATTTTGTTAACCTGCTGTTGATTATGCGTTCAAATATCTTGGATAAAGTTGTTAGAATCGCAATCGGCCTATAGTTACAGACGCTGCCTCTGTCCCCCGCCTTATGAATAGGGTGCACCACAGCTCTTTTTAATGCGAGAGGAAATATTCCAGACAGGTATATACTTAAACAATGTTATTTGTAAAACAGTAACAACCTTGCAAGACTGACAAAACAAGACTTTTAAATATAATTTTAAATGTAATTATAAATGTAATTTTAAATATAATAAAATTCTAAATGTAATTATAAATGTAATTTTAAATATAATTCTAAATGTAATTTTTAGTGTAATTTTAAATTAAATTGAAGTGCATATTTTGTTAATTTATATCACAAAGCAAATGAATAGCAAATGTTATGTACGCCGTTATTGTTACATACATCAGACCACCATGTCGAAATTTTTTTTAAAAGTGATAATTGTATTGTAATGTGGCAGTACTCAATAAATAAATAAATAAAAAAGACTGTACCTTCAAAATTTCGTTGTTCTATCTAACACATTTCAACTCTGTATTTTGTTGTACCCTACACACGATTCTCACTTCCTTCTGCCATTGTACTATCGCTTGCTTGCGCTTTTTAGTTTTGTATGAAAATCTGATGAACCAATGTATGGCAAATTTTTAAAAGTCATAGAACAAAAGTTGTTGTTTATGATGTCTTGACAGGTTGCCATGTTTTACAAATAATCCTGTATAAATTAATACTTATAATGGTCATTCCAAAAATCTCAAACATGATAGGATTATCTGAGTTCCTATGGCCAGCTTCCGCTTCCATCATCAGATCAGCTCCATGTCATATTAATTTTGCTTATTATTTTTTTTTATTGGTAACCGGGAAGTGGATCAATTTACATTTATACATTCCAGGCCACGATGGCGAGCAATATGTAGCTCGCCGTCCGAGAGGACTATTATGTAATGTACAAATATTAGATAATTAATTCAATTGCATACATTTAGAGTCAGTCATTATATTACTAGTTTTCCGTACATTATGTTATTATATTAAATTATTAATTTTCAGGAGGGGTTCTCAGAGTACATGCAGGTGCTACTGAGAAAAACCCACAGACGACCTGGAGGACACCTTTCGAGTCAGGTTTGTAACCCTAGGGTAAGCGTCTATTTCTGAAAGGGTGGCTCGGTCCCGGTATAAAAGGCAACAAAGGAAAGGGGTGGGTTTTTTAGTCAGTAAAAGTTTGACACTATCTCTCGCTCCGCCCAAGGGCGGGGGATGTCATTTGGATGATTTCTGCCCACCAAAAAAGAAAAACCACAGATAAATCTCTACACTATGTGCCTTCAACCGAGACTGCGACCATACTGCGCCTCCGTTGTCGACTTACATTCCACTAGCACTCAGTGTTGCGTCAGAGTACCGTAGCTAGACTCGTGACACACGTCACTCTAAGCCACTAGCGCCACTCTAAGACACTAGCGCCACTCTAAGACACTAGCGCCACTCTTAGTCACTGGCGCCGCTCCAAACAACTAGCGCCATCTCTGATCTTTTAAAAACTAATTCAAATACAAGCGTCTTCATTTGTATTTTTGAATATTGGTACTTTTGTTGTTTATTTATCATTAAATAAGTTTTTAATGAAAATAACTTTTCATAGCAAGTTTTTATAGCGTAGTATACCTGTATAATTAATACTCGTCAAGACGAATCATACGAGCCCAAACTCGATGGGGTGGTGTCGTTTAACTACCGAGTTCCTACAGCCACGTTCCGGTTCCATCATCAGATCAGCTCCTTGTCATAATAATTTTGTATTGTCATCTGATTTACAATTTTTTTTTTTTTTTTATCTGTTATAAACTAGTACTTGAGTGCGATCCCGCCTGTTGGTAAGCAGTGATGCAATCGTTGATGGTGAGGCGCACTAGTTTATTAAGAGTTTGTTGATGATGATGCACGCAATGCTCAATCGGTAACCTGTAAGTGGATCAAATTTAATTTGCAAGATTTGATTACAGACATAATTACACCGGGACAAACATCGAGACTGGTCATATTAAATAAAAGCTTGTAAAAAAAAAAATATGTATTCATGTTTTCTTTTTCAGATCCCTCAGAATCAGGCCCTCAAAACTATGATTTGCCGCCATCGTACCAAGAATGCACGCTCTACAGCCTGAACGAATATGTTAGCACCGTACCACTGCCGTACTCTAATCCTGAAGATCACAAACAACGACCAGATACTTTCATTGAAGAAGAAAGCAGAGGCGAAAACGTTGATCCAGAGATGAGAACGGAATTAGTATTTGAGAACGGTCGGATTGTAGAGAGATTGAGCTTGGATGCGAATAGTATAACCAATAAGATGTAGCTTGTAGGCAATTATGGCTGCTTTTCCATCAGAGATGTGCTATGCAGCTATGCTGCGAGGATGTAAAAGCTAAGTTGTGAAACTATGTGACTGTTTCCTCTGATACTAAGCAGATGTTAGGGCGCTCCATAACTGTAACTGAAACTATCGGATATCCAATATAAAATAGTATCCATATCCGTAACCGAATCCGAAATAAAAGTTTCGGATAATATCGGATAGGGGCGGAGCCTAATTATGACACGTTATGACAGCCTGTCATAACGTGTCGAGTCGTAAAATATAAATAGTACGTATTTATATTTTACTTCTGAAATTCCTTAAAAATCTAATATCAATAACCGCAATTATCCGAAACTAACGGATAATCCGAAATAATTTCATATCCGTATCCGTATCCGTATCCGGTATAATAATCATTTCTATATCCGTATCCAATCCGTATCCGAAATTTCATATCCATAAAATCCCTGTACTAAGCTATGCAGTGGTGCGAGTAAGAATATGTGCCATGAAGATGCGCCACCGCAAAGTAGCTGCGCGAGAAAGATGCGCAGCTCGAGCTATGCGATGTATCGATATTAGGAAAGCGGCACATAGCTACACCACACGCGACTATCCATTTAAAAAACATATCTTAGGTGAATCCAGTTCCACCATTATTAAGCTATGTGTACCAATGAATGTGATTGGTGGATATTAAATGCTACCATAGCAACGTAGCCATAGCACATCTTTGGTGGAAAAGCACCCTTACCCCGGACGGTGAGCAATGTAAGCAAAGTAAGGTAAGTCGTCAACGGCATGTTCTACGCGCGCCTCAAGGAGGTGTCAGCAAACCATAGGGGCAAGGACGAAGCCTTCTGAAAACTCGGTCCTGGTATGAAAGGTTACAAAGGAACAGGAGTGGGTTTTAAGTCAGTAAAAGTCTGACACACTCACCCGTTCCACCCAAGAGCGGGAGATGTCATTAGATGATCTTCCCACCTAAAAAAACCGGCCAAGTGCGAGTTGGACTCGCCCATGAAGGGTTCCGTAGCAGCAAGTAACATAATATAAAAGTTCTTGTAATGTGTTGTAACTTTGATCGATGTTTTAATAATAGTGTATTTTTTCGATTTATGACGCATTAAAAAAAAAACTACTTACTAGATTTCGTTCAAACCAATTTTCGTTGGCAGTTTTTATAGTAATGTACATCATATATTTTTTTTAGTTTTATCATTCTCTTATTTTAGAAGTTAGAGGGGGGGGGGGGGGCACATTTTACCACTTTGGAAGTGTCTCTCGCGCAAACTATTCAATTTAGAAAAAAATGATTTTAGAAACCATCCAATCATTTTTGAAGACCTATTCATAGATACCCCACACGCATGGGTTTGATGAAAAAAAAATTTTTGAGTTTCAGTTCTAAGCATGGGGACCCCCAAAATTTATTGCTTTTTTTCTATTTTTGTGTGAAAATCTTAATGCGGTTCACATAATACATCTACTTACAAAGTTTCAACAGTATAGCTCTTATAATTTCGGAAAAAAGTGGCTGTGACATACGGACGGACAGACGGACAGACAGACAGACAGACAGACAGACAAACAGACATGACGAATCTATAAGGGTTCCGTTTTTTGCCATTTGGCTACGGAACCCTAAAAAAGGCCTACTTCACTCCTATTTTCTAAATAGTACAAAAAAATAGGACTCTATCCGTACATGTTATTAAGTTCTCATAGTGATTTGATATTTTTCATAGTATTTATTATTAGTTTATTATTTTAGCATATATATGTGGGATCGGCTTCAAACAACATGAAGTAAATGCTATACTTTTATTTTCAATAAAAATCTACATAACTTCTTAGACATATCAATCTCTTTCAGTTCCTTTCTTTTGACCGCTCACTTCAATCCGTAAACATAGGTAACAAAAACTAACTCTTACGACAGATAAAACAAATAAAAAAAAGAAAGCATCTTATTAGGAACTAAATTAATCCACACGGCGATCCTGCTTATTCATCTGTCTCAGATGAACTTTCATCTTCTGGTGCAGTCCACGGTTTCATTAAATCTGCGGAAGTGGAAGTGTTAATGGGTCCTTCCCCGTTTCCCACTTTTTTCACGGTGTATCTGTCATTTCGCTTCTTAGCGGTAACTTCATATGGCCCAAGAAATTTCGGGAAAAGTTTTGAGCCTTGAGAAAATTGGGTCTTCTTGATGGCAACAAGATCACCTACGTTGTAAACAATCGCATCTTTCCTTTTTTTATTATAGTTTCTTAAGTTTTCTTCTTGCATCTTCTTGATCGATTCTTTTGCCTTGTCCCTAAGTTCTTGCCTCCTTCCTTTAAAAATTTGAATGCTTTCTTCATCTATCAGTTTCAGTAATTCTTCATCTTTGTCTCTCATTTTAACTCCAAATAATAATTCGAACGGAGTCATTCCAATGCTTCGTTGGTGAGTTCCATTTATACAGCGTTGAACGCTAGATACTCTGCGATACCATTTGGTAAGGTCATCCGCACTGAGTTTACTTAACACAGCGATGATAATCTGGTGAACACGTTCCACTTGGCCGTTTCCTCTCGGCTGTCCTGTAGTGATTGTGTAATGCGTTATATTCTCGCTTTTACAATATTCTTGAAAATCAGATGAGGTGAAGGCCGCGTTCCGGTCGGTTATTATTCTCTCTGGTGCACCAAAAGTCTGCTGTTGTAGCTTCAATTTATCAAGCGTCTCCTCAGTGGTTAAAGTCTTAGTGGGGTATATCCACGTAAATTTGGTGTAGGCGTCAACGACGGTTAGGACGTATTTATAATTCTTATGTGTTGATGTAAGAGGTCCAAGATGGTCAATGTGATAGGTTGATAGCGGTACATCTCCTTTATCTATCGGGTGCAAGAAGCCTTCTTTCTTCCCTTTCTTGTTTGCTATCAGGATACATTCAACAAAATTATTAATTATCTTTCTAATTTTGTCTGGCAACTTTTCTATGTGGTATTCTCTACTTATTAATTCTTCTGTCTTCGTAACTCCAAAATGTCCTTTTTCGTGGTTCCTTCTGATTATTTCAAACTGCATCTTTTTAGGTACAACAATCAATCTATTTCCGTTTTTCACTTTGTAGAGTATGTCTTTCTGTAACATATAGTCTTGATAAGGTTCTTTCTCTAAAATAATCTTTAAAGCTTTTATGTGGTCGTCTTCATCTTGAGCTTTTTTAATACGTGCTATAGTTTCCGCAATTGTTAAACAAATTGGGTACCGACTTAAAGCATCAGCGTGTTTCATCCTCGATCCAGGTCTATGCTCGATCTCGTAATCATACTCTTCAAGAAGCAGAGCCCAGCGAGCGACTCTTGGTGGTAAATCTGTCTTCTTTAGGGTCATCGTTAATGCAGAGCAATCTGTTACTATTTTGAAATGTATTCCTTGTAGATAAATTCTAAATTTCTTAATAGCTTCCACAATAGCTAGTACTTCCAAGTGGTAACTATGGTAATTTCTCTGAGTTGGGGTAGTCTTTTTGCTCATATAATGGATTGGGTGAAGTTTGTCATCATTCGGGCTTTTCTGTAAGAGTACGGCTCCATATCCATCGGCGCTGGCGTCTGTGTGTAATTCAGTATGTAAATCAGGATTGTAAATTCTGAGCACAGGTGAGCTACACAGTATCTTTTTGAGTTTTTCAAAGGCTTGTTGACAGTTTTCATTAAAATCAAACGGAGTATCTTTCTTAAGTAAGTCGGTCATCGGCTTTGCTATCAGTGAGTAATCCTTAATAAACTTTCTAAAATAGCCGGTAAGCCCTAAGAATGACTGAACAGCTTTCACGTTCTCAGGCTGTCTAAATTTAGCCACAGCATTAATTTTATCCTTCGAAGGTCTTACTTCATTATCACGAATGATGTAACCAAGATATTCGATCTCTTTCTTCAGGAAATGGCATTTCTTCCAGTTGAACTCTAAACCAAATTCTTCCGCTCGTCTTAGCAGTTTTTTGAGCTTCATCAATCCTTCTTCTTCCGTTCTACATGGTAAAATCAGGTCGTCAAGGTAAGCTGTTACGGTTCCATCGGCAATTAGGTCACTAAAGATGTCATTGATAAACCTCTGGAATACAGATGGCGCTGTACACAGTCCAAAAGGCATTTTGAGAAATTCATATTGGCCTTGGGGTGTAACAAAAGCTGTATACTTCTGGCTGTCTTTGTGAACATTCACATGTAAAAATCCGTTGCATAAATCGAGCGACGTGAATACCTTCGCTTCTTTTAGCTTATCTATTTGATCTTCTATTATTGGTAATGGAAATCTTTCTCTTATAACCTTCTTATTCAGTCTTCTATAATCCATACACATTCGACGTGAACCATCTTTTTTGTGAGCTAGAACTATTGGGCATGCAAAATCAGATTTACTAGGCTTGATTACTCCTTTAGCTAACCATTCTTCGATCTGTTTGTTCACTATATTCATTTCTAGTGGTGACAATCGCCTCGGACTTTGGAAGACTGGATCTTCATCCGTTAATAAAATTTTCAGTTCTATGTTGCTGCTCTTTTCCTTCTTATTAGGTTTGTACTCCCTACACATCTTCTTAATTTCTTCAGCATACTTAGAGTCTTCTATGTCATATTCTTGGTTCTCTTCAACTAAGAGAGTGAGGTGTGCAATCTTTTCTATATAGACACCATCGTGAGTAAAATGTACTTCGAAGTCTTTGAGTATAGGATTTCCAATCAGAATAGTAACGGGAATGTCGTGGTCTTTTACAACATGAAAAGTTAAATCCGTGTAATACTGGTCAATCTGTACCTTTGCTGTAAATATTCCTTCGGTATCGACTTTATTTTCTGCAATTCCGGTTAAACATATTGGTTTTGTTCTGTAATCTTTAACACAGTCTTTAATCTTCTCAAATTCCGATTTCGTAATAAGGTTGACGTCGCTTCCGGTATCTATCAGAGGTGTAAAGTCGTTTCCGTTAATTTTAACCTTCTTGTAGGGGATTTTTTCTGCTTCAATCTTTAAGTTTATTTGCTTCTCTTCGTCATTATCCTGAATGTTCAGTGTCTTTTTTGGTTGACTATTCGTACATTCGGTAGATTTATGGCCAAATCCATTGCATTTAAAACATTTGACCCCCTTCGAACAGGCTGGTGCTTGGTGATCTAGGTCACCACAGTTGAAGCATCTTTTCACGTGAGGTGCCTTGCGGTGATTCGCAGCTGAAGGGCTGTTTTGGGTGGGTTTGCTTGGCGCCTTCTTCTTAAAGTCGCTGTAGATGTCCAGCTTCTTTCGGAAATCTTTTATATCTGTCGCACCATAAAGGATCGTCTTGTTGGTCTCCAGGTCACGTATACCATCGATTACATATTCTATCAGCGCTGCGTCCTCGACCTTGCCATGGAGTGCCAACTCCTTCATAGATAAGAAGTACTGCTGGTAGGTTTCATCATTTTTCATTTTGCGCGCGGCCAGTTTTTTGTGTATTACAGCGCTGTTAAGTTTGGAGCCGAATTCCTCTTTAAGGGCTTTTTTTAAACTTGTGTAATCTTTTACTCTTCCCAATGATCTCAGAAAAAGTTTTGCAGTTCCATCTAATAGTCGTTTGGCATAGATCAATTTCTCAATTTTAGTCCACTTCATAAGCAGGGCAATATCTTCAAATTCATCGAGGAATGTCTCAATAGGATAAGTATCGTCTCCAGTAAAGATGGTCATAGACTTCTCTAAGTCTTTAAAGGAAATCTGCACATCGACGTCATCGTCTTCACTTTCTTTGTCATCTTTTTTCGGTGGCATTGCGGCAGAAAAACTTGTATTCGCTTTAGAACAATTATTCTGCGAATTTCTCCTCTTAGTCGTACAAAATGATGGCTTCTTCGTAGTCATTAATCTTCAAATTCATTTAAGTCTTCAGTCTTCAACAAAAATGAAAAGCTACCATTTTTGTAGAATTTTCTTTAGGCTGACAACATTTTCTGTCATAGCGAATGAAGCAATTGACAGTGTCAATCAAGCGGGTGACAACTTGTAGCTAACTTCACTTTTCATCGTGGACAGCGTCGGTAAAGCAGTTGCAAATTTGAAAAATGGCGATCACAATAGTGAACCAAGCGAACACGAACCAACACTTAGCTTTGGATGCGTCTTCCGTTTTCTTCGTAGATTCACTTCAAATATTGTGTAGGATCCCGGACGAGCCCCCATAAAGTTGTGGGATCGGCTTCAAACAACATGAAGTAAATGCTATACTTTTATTTTCAATAAAAATCTACATAACTTCTTAGACATATCAATCTCTTTCAGTTCCTTTCTTTTGACCGCTCACTTCAATCCGTAAACATAGGTAACAAAAACTAACTCTTACGACAGATAAAACAAATAAAAAAAAGAAAACATCTTATTAGGAACTAAATTAATCCACATATATGTATTTTATTATTATAAATAACTTATATTATATTTTTCCATTTGAACTATTTGTTATGTATTTGTTTATTGTGCAAACCTACCACAGTGCTGTCTTTTTTAACCCAAAGGTTGACTGGTAGAGAATGCCCTGTGGCATTAAGTCCGCTTATGTACCACTATTGTACATGAAGTTTAAATAAATAAATAAATGTTACTGGTCACATTTGTGTAGTCAAAAGTTAAAAAAAAAACCAAATCCTAAAATTGCCCACGAAAATTATTGGTCATAATTGGTAAATTCATAATTGAATAAATTATTCATAACAATTGCTAGTAGAAAGTACTACGTGCAGTGTTTTGCCATTTTTATCGCCATTCATTCATAAATCAGTAGCCTATCAATAATTGCATTTCTGCTTACCATCAGGGTCTCAAGTCTGCTATTACAATGGTGTCAGAATGGTCTATCATTGATTACTGTGTACGTGTATTTTGATGCACGTGTCATGCTCGTGAACGGGTGCATCGGTTGAGACTGGTCATCTCTTAGCTGCTAGTGGCTTAATTCGGTTTCTATTTTTAATTACCTTTTTTTTAAAAAAAAAAAATGTATTGTTATTATGTATCTACATTGTGCTCACATATTAGAAGCAACAAGAAATATGTTACCAAGATCTATGATCTATCATAGTATGTTTTAAATAGAGTGTCCATGGAGTTTCTTGCACGTTCTTTTCCGTAGAGACTTTGGAACGTTCAATTTAGCTTCACTTTTCTTGGACTGACCGACATTTGACTATTCAAAAGTACCTGTATACAGGCACTTTTGAATAGTCTATTTGAAATAAATGTTTTTGACTTTGGACTTTGACTTTGACTTTACAAAATTGTAGATTTTGACAAGTTTGGTAATCTATTAATTTAATAGCGTCATTATGACTTTCCAATGGTCAACCACTGACACTCCATTGAAGGAAGTGGCTTATAATGGTAATCTCGTAAACATTGACAAATGAATGTCTGTCATTCTACTACAACTCTATTACGAGACCATTGGTCGATCAATGATCGTATGATCGATGAATTAGCAGAATTGAATTACGAACTTTTAGCAAAATGATAATGGGATCGTGTTGGAATGACGAATTTATAAAAATAGTAGACTTGGGCCCCAGGTTTGATCGCACTCAAGAACTGATTTATGTCATTAAAAGAAAAGAATCACAAGGCGAATTACAACTGGTTACAGCTTGGTTGTATCTACGAGTATATTGTGTGTATCTATAAACATTAATAGCCAAATAAAATATTTTTCTTACGTTTTTTTTTTCTATTATGTGAGCATTATGTAAATAATTTGTTAAAAAAAATAATCACCAGAGATCCAGAAGTGGATGGAATATATATACATATATATATTCCACAACTATCACACAACGCCGTCCAGTCTCAAGCTAAGTAGAGCTTGTATTATGAGTACCAGACAACTGATAAACATACTTATACATTTCTAAATACATACATATTATAGATAAATAACACCCAGACACAGAACAAATGATCGTGCTCATCACACAAACATTTGTCCTGGGTGGGAATCGAACCCACGACCTCTGGCATAGCAGTCAGGGCCACTAACCACTAAACCAACAGGCCAGTCAAATAAATCTCAAATAATATGCCTTAAATCCCGTGATTAATTTCAAAGATTTTTTTTTTATGACACTCAGAAATGTAACAAAAAAAAAATTCTTCCTGCATTAATGACAACGAGGAGGAAGTGTATTTTAGTTAAACTCATGTTAGTTGACGTAGAGAGATCTTTTTCAATGAAAAATACTTATAAATTTTTTTGTCTTATGCAAGGTGTAAGGGACAGCCCTCCACAAACTTTAAGGGCTTGCTCAGTAGACGAAACCTAACAACCTTCCGCGAGATTTTTTTTCAGGAAACGAAAAAAAAAAATCGGCCTCGCCATACAAATTGTCCAATCAAGTTTATCATTTTGTATGGTGAGGATGATTTTTTTTTCGATTCCTGAAAAAAAATCTTGTGTAAAGTTGTTCAGTTTAGTCTACTGAGCAAGCCCTTAAAGTTTGCGGAGGGCTGTCCCTTACACCTTGTATTTGTATGGCCTGCTTTGTGTTCTGGATCTGGGTGTCTTGTGTATATGCGTTCACGTGATCGGACCCACGATATAGGAGTTATTTCTAGAGTGGAGCTTATAACAGAATCAGCTTTTTAATGTTCCCATTGTTGGGACTCAGGCCTCCTCTCTAGGAGAGTGAATGGGCCGTAATCCACCACGCGGACCCAGTCCGGGATGTTTTCGAATAGTGTGGAGCAAAGTAAGAGTTAAAGTTTGCGGAGAGCTGTCCCTTACACCTTGTATATCTCTGTTTTTATTATAATTTTTGTTCGTATACGAATCGTATACTAGTTTTACACAATTTTTGTTACGTGCTAAAAAACCTAACTAAACGGTAACAGCTTGATGAAACAGCTGTTACTCTAGCTTACTTGTTACTGACAGCGTGATAACAAGCTGGTGTAGTTTTAACAAGCACGCAGCGTGTTATTAGTCATACAAGGTTTGTAAATACATAGGTACCACGGTGGTAGGAGCTTACTAGCTTTAAAATCTTTTTGTAAACATAGTAATATTGTATGGAGGCAAAAGTTTGCATGCAAGTGTGTTGTTATTTTTATAAAAAAGATTAATAAACATCTGTAATAATTATACACTGTTAAATTTTAATCGTTTTAATCCCGTGGAGGGTCGATGCGGTACATGAAACACTATCGATTTGTAAAGATAAAATAAAAAAATAAAGTACCTTTTTTTCAAAACTCGTATTAATTTACGCATGTACGAAATTAATTTCTTTAAGAAAACGTCAGCTGAGCGAGTTCAATGACCTGTAGATAGTTTGTACGCAACGCCGACTACTAACTACAGGTCATTGAACCCGTTCAGCTGACGTTTCGATAGTGTTTCATGTACCGGATCGACCCTCCACGGGATTAAAACGATTGAAATTTAGCGATGAACATGTAAAATAAAAAAAAATCGGCTTTTAAAAAATCCTACAGCATCAATCAATATGACATAAAACAATAAATAAAGCAAAAAATAGAATCAAATAAGTCAAATAAATGAAGATTACAAGTTGTTTTTCTTTTTCTTGTGGGTCGTATCTCTGAAAGTACTGTACGATTGAAAGACAGAAAAAGAGTTTATTTGTGTCAAACATAACGCATATCTAAAAATAAAACTGGGCAAGTGCGAGTCGAACTCGCGCACTGAGGGTTCCGTGCAAACTATAATTCCCGAATGGAGTCTCGAAGATTTTTTTAAATTGCAATTTTTTATTGTGACCTAGGTAACAACAAATTTACTGTTTTCAGTTTTTTTCCTATACTTGTGCTATAAAACCTTGTTTTGTGCCAAATTTCAGTATTCTGGGTTAACGGGAAGTACCCTATGAATTTCGATCTTAGAGAGTATCAAAAAATACGTTTTTTTTGCGACATAAACGGCCGTATCTTTTTTATTCGTTAACTTTGAAGTTTGATTTTTTCACAGCTTGAAGGGACCACAGACTTGAGTGTATGGGGTACAGTAGACTTGAGTATATGGTTTTAATTTCAACTCGATACCTCCACGCGTTCTCGAGATAAAGGGTCTTGACAGACAAACAGACAGACAGACAGACGGACGGATAAAAAAGTGATCCTATAAGGGTTCCGTTTTTTCCTTTTGAGGTACAGAACCCTAAAAATAAAACAAATAACAATAACGACTTATAACTAGCAATTACATGGATAATATGCGTCACATCCGCGCAAAACGGCCAGCACTCTGCATAAAACTGGATTGCTTAAATTTTTTCAACGATAGAAAGGTACTTTATTCCTGAGTGACATAGGCTATATTTTATGTACCTACGCAAGCGAAGCCGCGAGCAAAAGCTAGTATTCATTAAACCCCAAGCGAACGCCGGTGTTCGCGCACCTATTGTCTTTCTATTGTGTCTGTAATTTCCACGATTGAAAGGTTAACTACAAAATAAATCATTTATTACTTTTGTTTTTTGGAAACCATAGCATTGTTTAATGTAGCAGCACTTTTTTTTTCCAATTTGTAAATGTGAAGTACCATGGAGCATTTTTATTAGGTTACATCTTTTTTTTTTTTGACATTTGAGCATAGCAGTTAAGAGTTTGTCATGCTCACTCTAATGTCTAATGTTGGTGGCACGTGTTATTGGGTCATTCGGTTCCCTTAAAAATGGTTGAGCTGAGTGGGGCTGATGCACGCGTCATGCTCGTGAACGGATGCCGTCAGTTGAGACTGGTCATCTCTTAGCTGCCAGTGGCTTAATTCAGTTTGTATCTTTTAATTATTATTATTTTTTATTTTTATTTTATTATCTACATTGTGCTTACACAATAGAAGCAACATGAAAATTTGTAACCAAGCATTATATGTAACACATACTATGATTTAAAAGAGTGTCCATGGAGTTTCTTGCACGTTCTTCATAGAGACCTACTCTTTGGAACGTGCAATTTAGCTTCACTTTTCTTGGACTGACCGACATTTGACTATTCAAAAGTGCCTGCAAATGGTCTATTTGAAATAAATGATTTTTGATTTTGATTTTGATTTTGATTTAAAATAAATTGAAAATATTAAAACAGTTCCAAAAGACACCTTTAAAAAAATCATACCCATTCAAAATCACAAATTCCCACACTCTTTTCCAAACACCTACAAACTACAAATCAATCCACATTCGCTTCCCACACACACTTTCGCATGAACAGCCACGCAGCACCACAACACAACCCGTACACAACATAACCCTCCAATGCTCACTGCGCAGGATCCTCACTGATCAAAGACTTCAAAAGACATGTTCATTGAACATGATCTGTGGGGATTTTACGGTCTTTTGACCACTTTGGGCACCGCAGCGGATGGAGGGTTAAGCCTGGCGTACACTGCGGTGTAATCGGTGAACGGTTGTTACGTTTATAGGTTAGAACGGAGAGGGTTAGTAAAGTGGTGCAGAATGGACGTATTTTTAGCTGAAAAGTAGAGCGTTGTAAGTGTGTATAAGTGTAGGAACTTGGCGGATTTTTTAAATTATTATTGGCTCACGTTTGACCACCATCTCACCTGATGGTAAGCGATGATGGAGTCGACGATGGAGCACGCTTGCCTAGAAGTAACCTACTCACTCTTGACTTAAAGACCCCTAATTTGTAGCTATCAGGAAACACTGACTGCGACAAGGAATTCGACTCCTTGGTTGTACGCGCAATAAATGTGTTCTCAAAACGCCTTGTGCGTATGGGTGGGATGTCTACCATGTATCGGTGGTGAAATGCCGTACGTTTAGTGGTCCAAAGATGGAACGGACTTGGCGGAATTAGATTGTACAGTTCCAGTGCACACTCCTCGAAATGTAAACGACAGAAAACGGACAGGTTAGCAACTCGGCGGCGATGCTCAACGCTTTGGAGCTTCGACTCAACAAATGCATCATTGCCGATGATCTTCTTGGCTCGCCTCTCAATCGACTCCAGCGCATCAAACTGGTGTTTGGTAGACCCATCCCAAAGATGAGAACAGTACTCCATACACGATCGAACTTGCGCTTGATAAAGCTTGAGCAGCTATTTTTAGAATTAATTATGCTATGCCTGGATAGAGTCCCGCTGACCTTTAATTCCATTTTATTTTGCGTAATATTGATTGATTTACATATGTTATGTACAAAAAACTTCAAAATCTTTAAGGATTAAAAAAAAGCACTTCTTCCTTGGAACTAGTTTTGTGAAATATTTGACTGAGGCGTTTTCTTTCTTTCTTCGTGTTGCTTCTTTATTTGAACGGGTGTCATCGGTTGAGACTGGTCATCTCTTAGCTGCCAGTGGCTTAATTCGGTTTCTATTTTTAATAAAAATGTTTTATTATATATTATTATTACTTAACTACATTGTGCTCACATATTAGAAGCGACAAGAAGTATGTAACCATGATCTATGTAACTCATAATATTATTTAAAAAGAGGGTCCATGGAGTTTCTTGCACGTTCTTCTCTTCACATTTCTTGGACTGACCGACATTTGACTATTCAAAAGTGCCTGCTAATGGTCTATTTGAAATAAATGTTTGTGATTGGATTTGACTAGCTTTTGCTCGCAGCTTCGCCCACGTACGTAAAATATAACCTAAGACACTAAGCGGCCGTATTATGACATCTTAAAACCATCATGTTTTCTGTGTGAGAAAAGGATAGTGCTATTCGTCCTGTATAGCTCCGTCTCTTTTTCACACCGAAAACATGATGGTTTTAAGAGGTCATAATACGGCCCCAGGAATAAGCCAGCTTTTATGTCGTTTAAACAATTTTAGCAAAAAAAAAAAAAAACCGGGCAAGTGCGAGTCGGACTCTCGCACTGAGGATTTTGTACAAAGGGCATTGCATAAAAGTGTCCCCACTCACCAACAGACTTGAGACAGGTGTCACTTGAAGCGTCTAGTTATATATTTTTTATTATGGCGACACATCTCTACAGTATGGGGTTTAGGTTTGACCTAACCTAACCTAACCCAAGTGTTTTGGACTTTAAATATACTCATGAGTATATTAAAGGTAAAGCCGTTTTCAAAAATAAATTACGGCTATTATTTACGGCTTTGCGAGCTCTATAAGATTCTGCAAAAATATTTGACAAAGGGCATTGCGTAAAACTGTCTTCAAAAATTACACCTAATAATAGGGTCCAGTTTTTACCCTTTGGGTACAAGACCTTATAAAGCACTATTGCTCAAGGGTGGATTCAGGATTTTTTTCTGGGAAGGACAAAAGAGGCAACGAGCAAAAAAATCAACAATAAAAGATTTTGTTCATATAATTATTTTATCAACCCTGATAATTTGATTTACTTCTAAATATCTACTGTGATAGAATATCAGAAGACAAACTACATACAAAGCGCGCTCGAGCAACGCACACATAGACACCGCTCATGGACACGACATCTCGGCTCAATCGCCCGGTCGCACTCGGACATTTCGGCGCAACGCGCTGACCCTAGCGCGATTGCGCAGCGTAGGTATAAAAAGTGCAGTACATACATGAGATTGACTTCTGTACCTATTTTATGAAAATACCGTCGGGAGTGGAGGGGGGGCACATGTCCCGTGCTCCCCCTTTTTTTTTATGGTGGTAAAAAATCATGCATTGACATCCCCCGCCCTTGGGCGGAGCGGGAGATAGTGTCAGACTCTTACTGACTAAAAGACCCACCCCGTTCTTTCTAGCCTTCATACCGGGGCTCGAGCGCCCTTTCGGATAACCCTGGCCCCAGTAGGCTTCGACCCGGCTGGGTCCCTGCTGTTGCTGACAACTCCTTGAGGCGCGTGGGAACAGTGCGTGCCGTCGGCGACTTGGACTTGGTCCGGACAGTTACCGGACGGCCGGACAGTGAGCTACCCATAGCTCACTGTCCGCAAGCCCGCGCCTTCGGTGGCCGGAAATCGGGATCAGAATTCCGGCGGCGGCGGCGGCGGCGATAACGCCGTTGCCTGATGCGTTCGGCCTCCTCCTTTGCGAGCATTACTGCTTTGCAGAAGTCGGCGACCGCCTGCCACTCCTCCTCGCTCCGGACCATGGCCTCAACCAAGGCCCGGCGCGAGAGGTCTCCACCGCCGATCGCCCCCACGAGGGCACGCCCGTGCTCCCCCCGTTAAATCCTACCTTGCTATTGCTAACTTTTTAAGTAAGGCTACTTGCCAATCAAAAACGGTTAACATTCCCATTCTGGTGTCACTTCAATGAACGACGACCTTTACTAATAGATTTGCTCACTAATCAAATCATGTGTTCTATATGATACAAGTTGATGATTTAGATTATACGGCCCTATCAATTCAAACATAATAAACATAAATATTTACATAATTTCTAGTCGGTACCTTTGCATTAATTTTAAATATATAAGAAAGTTAGCTAAAACTATATTAGACCGACCGACGCATACGTGAATCACGTCAATCATTATCATAATCATCATTTCAGCCGATATACGTCCACTGTTGGACATAGGCCTCCCCCAAGCGTCGCCACGACGAACGTTCCTGTGCGTCTCGCATATTTAACACGCCAATATTTAATGAAAATTTAAATGGTGTTTATGAACAGAATATCATAAATAATAAAAATAATAATATTCCACAACTATCACACAACGCCGTCTAGTCCCAAGCTAAGCAGAGCTTGTGTTATGGGTACTAGACAACTAATAAACATACTTATATATTTCTAAATACATATATAATATAGATAAATTACACCCAGACACAGAACAAATGATTATGCTCATCACACAAACATTTGTCCTGGGTGGGAATCGAACCCACGACCTCCGGCACAGCGGTCAGGGTCACTAACCACTAGACCAACAGGCCAGTAATATAAATACGTTTGTTTACACAATAATTTGTTATTACTGACCAATTAACAATTATCTGTGTTCTAAATTAAAAAAATGTTTGAATTTCTATTTTTAATATTAGGATGGTTTGATACCTTTGCTTCTCCTTCAACCTGCAATGGTTAAGCGCGGGAAGAAGTTAATTAATAGTATTAACTAACATAGTAATTTATCTTATTTGTGAAAAAAATGTTTTGAAGAGAATTTTTTGTATGCTACACCGCTAAATATTTATTTATTTTATAATTTATGTACACACAATATACAGAAGAAGAGAACATTATATAATAAAACTTTATACAAAGGTAGGTACTGCTTATTTCATAAAGAAATTTCTTTCAGCAGACCTGCGAAAAGTAAGATTAGAAGAGATGTAGACAGTTGTGTGCAGAAATAAGTAAAGAAGAGTTAGTGAAATCTTAAAATTAAACTAATAAATAAGGAAATTTCACGCCGACTGATCGACACTTCACGTGACCAGAGGGCTGGCTCGTTCTTCGCCCAAAGAATTAGCATTGCCATTCAACGTGGCAATGTTGCCAGTCTTCTGGGCGCATTTCCGGATGACAGCGATGTGGAGGAGTACTTTGACGCCTGAGCGTACTTTGTCATTTTGTATTATATTTATGTACATAGTTAGGTTTTAGTATAAATAGTTTATTTAGATTTGATTACTAATTCCATTTAAATATCAAATATTGTTAATTTAAAATTGTTAGTTTTTTAGTTAGATATTCTTTTTTTTCTCTGTAACACTTAAGTTTAAGGGGCATGCGGTGCTAACCTGTAAAAAATTGTTACACTAACCTTAGTTTATGGTAGATATAAGTTCTTTAAAAATGTATGGTGTAAACAATTGTTGGTTGGCCAATAAAGGAAAATAAAATAAAATAAAATAAATTTAGTATTTAAGTTTTTTATGTACATATGTATTAAAATAAATAAGTATTTATATAACTATATATACCTTATACAAAAAAAAAACATAATATATATTTATAAGAGAGGAAAGATAGCTCTTTTACTTGAGTTTTAAAGAGAGAAATATTTGGCGATAGCCTGCTGCCATCTAAATCAAAACTAAAATGTATGGCAACTTTGGAAAAATTTCTTCAGTAAGTACAAAATGAACAAAAATGCGTCATAATTTTCAGAGAAAGTATTTCTTCGTATCTGTATTGAAAATAGTCGTTTGATACACACACAGCACATAAATTTGTCACTGCAGCCCTCAAAGCTTGATTTTGTTACACCTCAAAGAAACCGCAGACCTGAGTATATGGTTTCAATTTCAACTATGCCTTCACGCTTTCTTGAGATAAAGGGTCTTGACAGACAGACATACCGACGGACAACAAAGTGATCCTATAAACGTTCCGTTTTTTCCTTTTGAGGTACTGAACCCTAAAAATACCTCGAAGTTAACACTTTTTTTTCCCATTCCATTTTTCTTGTCAATGTTCGTCTCCCCATTTTTCTCAGGTTAACCCAAATAAAATGAATATTAACCAAAACCTCTGTTTCTGTTATTCTTTGTTAAATAATGCGCGGTACTAAGTTAAGACAAGAGCCTAATTTAGGGCGTGGGAGGCATAGACGGGGCTAGAGAACTAGCGAGAAGCGGCGACGCGGCGTCCTGTGTGAGTCATTACGATGCGATTCATGGGAATCCAAGCGATGAGGCAGCTTTCTCCTACGTGTGTGCGAAACCGCTGCTTTAGTTGCAATTTTTTTTTTTTATAGGTGTAATCATATACTCGGATCGCAGTCAAGGACCAGGGAGAGAGAGAGGGGGATGTTATAGAGCGGGAGATGTCATTAAGTAGATGGTTTTCTTACCGCGAAAACAAAAAAGCACCAGGCTTGACTGCATTCTCCGCTGATGATAAGAAGTGATACAGTCGTTGATGGTCAAGCGCACCAGTTTATTAAGAGCATTTTAGCTTTGAAGACACAAGTCATGGTTAACACAATGACTGCCTGACACCAGACTGGCCAAGTGGTGGTAGGTATTCAGTTACTGGGTTTTGAAGTAATAGATTGGTAGTCGATGTTTGTTAGGGCTGCGGGAATGTTACTTGAAACGAAAGAGTGACCATGGCCCTAGAGAGCAAAAGAATCTTGAAGAAACCCAGGGGGGTCTTCGTCAATAAAAATCTGCTACTAGCTCTCGCTCTAAATCTAAATAGTAGAATGATTTTTGCCGCTCTCCCAAGAAAAAACAAACCAACCATCAGACGAGAGCAGTGGTGGCCGAGTGGTAACAGTCCCGATTTAGGAGTCGGTCGCGGGTTCAAAACTTGCCAGATGCAAGCACTTTGTGTATTTCATCACAATTGCTCTCAAAACGGTGAAATAAAACATCGTGAGGAAACCGGTCTGTCCTAGAACCTAAAATGTGACATTCACCAATCCGCACTGTACCCGCATGGTGAATTACAGCCTATTCCCTCTCTTAGAGAGAAGGCTTGAGTCCCAGCAGTGGGATCATTATATAACATGACGAAATCAAATTCAAGAACGGCGTTTGTGAAACTTGACTCCAATTATTCAGAGCCGCAGTTTTTAAGGCCCCAACTCACAAATTCTTTCAAATATTTGCTCCCGGATAAAAAACAGAAGAAAAGAATATTGCCAAAGAAAAATTTAATTAAATTTTTCGTACGCCTATGTCCCTGTGTGCGACCGCCGTGTGGGATGAGGCGGCTCGTATGGATCTTGTAGATATTTTATTTTGAAAGGTTTTATTTGAGGTGGGTAATCATGTAATGACTTTTCCCTCTCTAGGGTGGAGCAGGGGGTGTATCCCACTATTTCCATGGAAATACAAAATAGAAAAAGTGGGACCAGCGATTTTTACAAATTATATCCCATTATTTCTATTGCAACAAAAAAACGCAGTTATGTTATTTTAAAAGTTTACCACTTTTAATGAATAGATTAAAATTAAAACACGACTTCTCGGTTTAAAAAAATAACCGACTTACTAAAAAAAACACTAAAACTATCAAAATAACTTTAATTTCGGAAGTCGGTGTTTCTATAATAGTTTTGCCTCTTCGTTATTTAACACCGACTTCCGAAATTAAAGTTATTTTGATAGTTTTAGTGTTTTTTTTAGTAAGTCGGTTATTTTTTTTTGTAAAAAGTTTTTTATTTCACACTTTTTAGTTGCAATACACTTACAGCTAGAGTACCTTTTTCTCATGACAATTCCAATTAACTCAAACCCTGCTAGGATACATAGTTTTATTATGAAGTTACCGTGTCTACCTTCCGGCTCCATCATCATCATCAGATCAGTTCGATAGTACCTTATAGCCAAAGTGCATCTCATGACAATTCCAATAAGCCCAAACACGGCTAGGATACATTGATTAATTACGGAGTTCCGGTGCCTATCTTCCGGCTCCATCATCATCATCAGGTCACATCGATGATATCATTTTCAACATGCCTATTCAGAACTATTCATTTATTTGTAACGGTGTTCATTGGGAGATCTGTGTGAGTATGAATTTCCGTTGGCCATTTCTGATCTTCTTCACCAGTTTTACTTCATCAAATTTCATATTTTGACTATAAATGCTTAAGTCTTTGATGAAAATATCAAAAGAACTATATGGTTGCCTATAATATTTCAGGAGTTCCCTCGATTTCGCCAAGATTCCACCATCAGATCCCAACTTGGTGACTATGGGACCATTTGGGAAGTATACCCTTTCCAACAAAAAAAGAATTTTTCAAATCGGTTGGCAAGTGACGAAGTTATGCGCGAACATACATAAAAAAAAATACAAACATCCGAATTGAGAACCTCCTCCTTTTTTAGAAGTCGGTTAAAAAAAATGAAGAACAAATTAATAATCTGCCATTTTTCTTAATAATTCTCCACCACATACTCTGCAGTACAAATCACACAAAGCCACCTCGTCACTACGCAGATATAGGGATGGTTGTTTGTGACTGTACTCAATATAAATACTGCAATAGAAATAGTGGGACAATCAGTCTGAATCAACCCAGTATTTCTATCAATAGAAATACCTAATAGAAATAGTGGGATAATCAGTCTGAATCAAGCCCAGTATTTCTATCAATCGAAATACCTAATAGAAATAGTGGGACAATCAGTCTGAATCAAGCCCAGTATTTCTATCAATCGAAATACCTAATAGAAGTAGTGATACAATCAGTCCGAATCAAGCCCAGTATTTCTATCAATAGAAATACCTAATAGAAATAGTGGGATACACCCGGAGCAGGGATATCAGATTTTTAAAGCCAAAACAACAATACGACAAGCACACCCTTCCATCCAGCCATCCATCAGACCTTTTTAATGTTCCCGCTGCTGTTGTGTTAATGGGCCGTAATCCACCACGCGGGCCCAGTGCCGGTTGGTAGATGTCACATATCTTCGAATTTTTGGCTCTAGAATGTGCCGGTTTCCTCACGATGTTTTTCTTCACCGTTTTGAGAGCAGTGGTAATGAAATAAATTACGCAAAGTAATGCGCTGTCAGGGTTTGAACCCGCGACCTACAACTCGTAAGTCGGAGTCATTAAAACTCGGCTACCACTGCTCTCCACCCTTACATTGTTGAAACTTCTACGGTTCGGACTAAGCGTTTTGCTTTGTCGTTTATACCCCGTATATCGAAGGTCCCCGTCCAATTATAATTTAGGTGTCTTCAAGGCTAGAGTGAATATAGGCTCTTAATAAACTAGTGCGCCTCACCATCAAAACACTGCAACGCTGCTTACTATCAGGTTGGATCGCAGTCAAGTATTGGTTTATGTCATTAAAAAAAAAAGTCAAAACTCAAAAGTCTTGAAGTTGCTAGTCTGTCGGTTTTCTATCATTTACATTTCGGGGAGTGTGCATTGGAATTGCACAATTTAATTCCGCCAAGCCTGATTAATCATCGGACCACAAAACGTAAGATGGACATCTCACCCATACGGACAAAGCGTTTTGGGAACACATTCATTATGGGTATAGGCTAGTTGCTGTAAAAAATGTAATTAGTCCGTCTTTTAGATTATTCATAAATAAGGGACACGTATTTTTTTATTTGTAAATTAAACCAAAAATGACAAAGATATAGCCCATTAAAGTTACGTGTAACGTCTCGCCGTGCTGCATTTTTTCGCACGGGTTGACGTCATACGTAATTTTAATGGGCTATATCTTTGTTGTTTTATGTTTAATCGAAAAAAGAAAAAATACGTGTCCAATATTTTTATATAATCTAAAATACGGACTAAATAAAATGTAATTATTTTGACCCTGGAAACTACCCTATTCCCTGCCGGAGTCTGTGTTTCCTGATGGCTATAACCTAGAGTTCTTTAAGTCAAGAGTGAATAGGTTGCTTCTAGACAAGCGTGCTCCGTGTCGGCCACATCATCACTTTCCATCAGGTGACACAGAGGTCAAACGCGAGTCTACCCATAAAAAACCGCTTTGAAGGTAAACACAGAGAAACACAAACAACAGACCACACAGTGTAAAGTCCTGCAAACCTCCGTTGAAAAGGGAGGATTCTCCGACCAGGGCAATGACATGTCTGTTTTGGGCAACTATCCGAGAAATGATTTCAGGCTGTTGTATTTGGGACATTCAGAAAGTTTTGAGAAACTAAAAAACTAACTGCTATGGATTCGTTAAAATAAATATTCACTTGTTTAGTCACGTGGAAAGTCAACGTCACTCAGATAATTTGAAAACACTATTCGCCAGAACTGCTTTCGCTTACAAAAGTATATGCAATGGCACCAAAGCTATATAATAAACTACCTTGTCATATTAAAAACTGTAATAATATTAATGAGTTCAAAAACAAACTCTTTAAGCTACTCAATGACAAAGTTTATTATTCGGTAAAAGAGTATCTGGATGACAAATTTTTATAATTCATATTATTTTTTTTTATTGTTATTATTATTATTATTTTTTTTTGTATTACGCAATCTACTGATATTCTGTATTTTTCATTTTTATTTTATTGACATTTCTATCTTTATTTTGTGACATTTTTTCTTATTATTATGACAGTTTTATTTTTTTGACATTGTATAAATGATTGAGTAATTAAATTAAAGTTTTCTTAGTGCGTTCTGTACTTGACCAAATTTTGTATGCCTATCGGCGGGACATGGACTGTACAATCAACATATTATGTATGTATATTGAAAACACCTCTATTTACCTGTGTTCACAAAATAAACTATATATAAAGAATTTTGATAAAATTGTTTTTTTTTTAATTTTTTCAAAGAACTCTCCCCGGGCCTCCATCCAAAGTTTCATGCGTCTGAATTAATTTTCGAAACATTTTTTTCAGTCCGCCGCAGACATTTCTTCCACGGCCTTCCCAAACGCTGCTAGCGCGTCTTCCAGCGATGTAAACTATATCCCTTTCAGCTGATTTTTTATTTTAGGGAATAAAAAGAAGTCACACGGTGCCAGATCAAGACTGTTAGAAGGGTGCCTCAAGACTCTACCGGTTTGGTGTCCAGAAAGTTCCTCGTTTTGCACGCTGAGTGTGCGGACGCGTTGTCATGGTGAAGTAGTACACCGCGGGGCCCGGTGTTCGATCGCTTGTTGCTCATTGCTAACAAAACTTCTGGCATATATTTTGTGGGGGCCAGCAACTCGGTGTCGATGTTCAAGGCTTAAGGAGCTTTGACTCTACAAATGCATCATCACCGATGATCCTCTTGGCTCGCATCTCAATCGACTTCAGGGCATCAAGCTGATATTTGGCAGACCTGTCCCAAAGATGGTACAATAAAGTTTATTCTGTTCTATTCTACTGTATATGGCATACGCTTTTAAAATATAACCCTTCTTCTATCACAGTCGGGTAAATATGTTATTCATTGAAAACTCATACCGTGTTATCAAATAAATCTTCACACACCAACTGATTAGTTTTCCTGGTTCCGTACAAACAGTTTTTAACGAGATCTTAGCGGCTCACTGTTGACCCAAAAACTTCGGAGTGGCGGCGCGTTTAGATCGGACAGTAAATTGGTTTAGTAACTAGAGTAGAGCTGCCAAGGACGAGTGTATTTTGTTTGTTTGTTTAGGTAAGCGAGTTTAGTTGATCAATGATTGGATAGTGGTGCGAAATATGTTTGCTGGAGCTGGAGGATGCAAAAAAAAACAATTTGCTTTAAATTAATTTATAAAGATATATTTTTTTTTTTGGAGCGTGAGATAGTGTCAGACTCTTTCCTTCCTTCTTGCCTTTCATACCGGGGCCGAGCCTCCCATTTGGAAACAGATCCTAGCCCCAGTAGGCTTTGACCCAGCTGGGCCCCTACAGTTGGTGACAACTCTTTGAGGCGCGAGGAAACAGTGCGCGCCGTCAACAACTTGGGCTCGGCCCGGACAGTTACCAGACGGTTGGACTGCGATTCATTGCTCGGAATAAAAGGAGATTACAATTTATAACTTAAAATTATGTAGGTGATAATTGGTCGATGTCTGCACCAAGAATGCCCTAGGAAAAACGTGGGATTGTTGCGAAATGCTGTGTAGGCACTTAGTCATTGCGATGTGCAATATCGTGTGCAGTATCATTGTCCACAATTCATGTGTGTGTTAACGGCCCCGACTTACGACTTGTAGGTCGCGGGTTCGAACTCAGCCAGGCGCATTACTTTGTGTAGTTTAAGTAATGTAGGTGAAGGAAAACATCGAGAGGAAACCGGCATGTCCTAGAACCAAAAATTCGAAGACATGTGACATTCACCATCCCGCACTGGGCCCGCGTGGTGGATTACGGCCCATTCTCTCTCATAGAGAGGAGGCCTGAGTCCCAGCAGTGGGACATGAAAAAGGCTGGTGATGAATATCAACGATCCTTATGTCATACACTTGCGTAACATGCGTCTAAATAGGAAAATTAGTTTAATTGATCATATGGAATAGGTTTTTCTTTTCGAGGTGGGAGATCATTTAATGACTTTTATCGTTCTAAAGCGGAGCGAGAGGGCGTGGTTAGACGAGAGTGTCAGAGAGTCGTTCAGTTGACCTATACGTTCCAGGGTCACGGGTTTCTCTTTCAGATGTCGACCCATGGCCCCAGTAGGCTTCGGACCTGCTGCATTCCTACAGTTTGCTAACACTTCTTTGGCAGGCATGGGCTCGCAGACGACGAGCGGTAGCTCGCCGTCTGGCCTTCCGATTTAAACCGGTGTGACCAAGTCCGACTCGTCTACAACGCGTAGTGCCCCGCACACCCCGCGTGCCAGAATTCGGTGGCTGGTGCGTGAGGATGATTCCTAAAAAGTCTGAGTTATTTTAGTTCCCTTTTGCGTAGGCCACAGTCATTATTTCAGTCGAAAGACGTCTACTGTCGGACATTGGCCTCCCCCAAGTGTCGCCTCAATGACCAGTCCCGTGCGTCTCGCATCCATCGAATTCTCGCGACCCTCATCAAGCCATCGGTCCACCTTGTGAGAGGCCTTCCAACGCTGCGTCTTCCAGTACGTTTTCGCCATTCTAGAACCTTTCGTTCCATCGACCATCTGTTCTGCGAGCAATGTGCCCTGCCCACTGCCACTTAAGGTTGGCGATTCTTTGCCATGCCCATTGTAAATCTTTCAAATAACCCCACGGAGCTCTTGATTTCTAGAAATTATTTTCACAGTCGAACATCATCTGCTATTTTTATAAATTCGTCATTCCAACACGATCCCATTGTCATTTTGCTAAAAGTTTGTAATCTGCTAATTCATAATGATCGATCATTGATCGGTCACTGGTCTTGTAATAGAATTGTGGTAGAATGATAATTTCGAGCATATTAAAACCAATAACTGCACAATAACGTTCTAATGGTAAAACAGTGATCAAATAAACTGTCAAAGATTTAGTAGATTACCGCAAATGTCAAATATTCATTGGTCAATATGTACGAGATTACCATTCTATGTCACTTCTTTCAATAGAGTGTCAGTGGTTGACCATTGGAAAGTCATAATGACGTCATTATATTAGTAGATTACCAAACTTGTCAAAATCAACAATTATGACATCAATGATAGACCATTCTGACACTATTGTAATAGCAGACTTGAGGCCCAGGCAAGCTGACTCGCCCATTCAAACGCTCCTCTTTAGTAGCTCGCTATAAAGGTGGTATTTTAAAGGTAATTTTCTCCGCACATTCTAGTCCACCAGTTCGCTTTACACGGCAAGTTTACTCTCTTATTTAAACGCACTGTTCTAGTGACGTTGTGGCTTGGTATAGGAACTTTGAAGGACTTTGAATTGCAGTAGACAGTAACTATGTGACGAGCTTTGAGGCGATTTCTTAAGATGTTTTTAACTTAGAAGTTTTCGTTTTTGAGCGTTCATCCCGAGATTAATTTACATACACCCGCTCTTACGTCACATCTTTATATAGATTCTAGCTTTTGTCCCCGGCTTCGCCCGCATACATAAAATAAAACCTAGGTATGTCACACAGAAATAAAGCAGTTTTCTATCGGTGAAAAAATTAATAAAAAAGAGAAATAAAAAGGGCATGCAAGTCCACTCTCCCATTCAAACACTCCACTCTACTGGTTCGCGGTAACACGGGTATTTTATAGGTAATTCTCACAGCTACCCACCACCGGTACGATGTAGTATATCTTACCATAATTAGATTCCGATCCCACTTCGGTGAGACTTTTTTTTTATTTAATTTTTAATTGGGATTTTTTTAGTTCCTATATGTTGCAGTCACACAGTCAAAGGGAGTTAGTGATAGCGTGACGAGTGACAGGACAGAATGGAAGAAAAAAACGTGTTGCGCCGACCCCAAATAAAATGGGACAAGGGCAGGAAGAAGAAGAAGAAGATGTTGCAGTCACACATTGAGTGCGATACCAGGTTTAAACATCTCGTATACGTCTCGCTTAGGGACCATCTCCACGAGCGAGAGAATCGCGGCGATATTATCGTCGTGACATTTATTTCTATACATTCTCTTAGAACCTGCCTCCACACGGCGATATTATCGCGGCGATGCGACGAGTGGCGAGTGAAACATCGTCGTATCGCTGCGCGCCCGTTGAGACTGGAAGCGAGCCCGCTACGGAACGTGGCGCTCTCGCAGCGAGAGCGCGGCGAGCGTGCTGTCAAATACTAGCGTCCCGCCCGCGTCATTATTGCGTTGCCTCTCTGACAAGCACCGCACAATACTACATCTATAATAAATAATTATTATATTTATCATGGACACATATATATAAATTAGAACACTACTTATTTCGCTCTCGTCTTGCACTTAACTGACCTCTTTCATCAAAAGTATTGAATAACGTATCGTCGCGGACTTGCGGCGATTACGTTATGAGTCGCGGCGATACGCTGGCGGAACAATCGCTCGTTCGTGGAGACTACCCGGCGATAGAAGGACGGACTCGTCGCGATTCTCACGCTCGTGGAGATGATCCCTTACAGTGCGGCTAAGAAAAGTACCTATAGACTTCCTTGTCGTGCGGAAGGCATAATTTCAATTTGGTTCGGTGTAGGAAAGAGAGATATATTTTTACATGAAGCCAAAAATAGATTAAGGTTTCTTAAAAGTTACAGGGTCGATAAACCTTGTGCCACCACAATGGAAATTTTATTACCAGGTGTATAGACCTTGTACCGCAGGAATGGAAAGTATAGAAAAATCGCTGCCGCAACGAACGTGTTAAGAAAGAAGAAAAGGAGAAGCGAATCCATGACCCCAGTAGGCTTAACCCCTGATATCATCCAATGACATGTCCCGCCTTTAGCGAAGCGGGCGGGTGTGTCAGACTTTTACTGACTAAAATATCTCCTACACTCCTATGTTCGTTCGTTGCCTTGCATTCCCAGGTGGGGGTTATCCTTTCAGAAGCGAACCCATGGTCCCAGTAGGCTTCGACCCTGCTGGGGCTGACATCTCTAAGAGGCGCGCGTAGAACACTACGCACCATCAACATCTTTTTTGTATGGTGGGGAAAATCATCCAATTACAACCCCCGCTCTTGGGTGGAGCGGGAGATAGTGTCAGACTCTTACTGACTAAACAACCCACCCCGTTCCTTCAAGCCTTCATACCGGGGCTCGAGCTGTCTTTCGAAACTAACCCTAGCTCCGGTAGGCTTTGGGCCAGCTGGGCCCCTGCTGTTGCTGACAACTTTTTGAGGCGCGTGGGAACAGTGCGCGCCGTCGACGACTTGGACTTGGTCCGGACAGTTACCGGACGGTCGGACAGCAAGTTAACCATTGCTCACTGACAAGCCCGCGCCTACGGTGGCTGGAAATCGGGATCGGAATCCCGGCGGTGGCGAGAGCGCCGTTGCCTGATGCGGTCGGCTTCCTCCTTTACGAGCATTACTGCTTCGCAGAATACGCACCATCAACGTCTTGGGCTCGGTCCGGACGGTTACTGGACGGTCGTAAAAACAACCCTGCACTCCATAACTCAAACAGTAGATCGAAGGTTGCGGGAAACCGATGGATGCGGGACGCGCAGGATCGTTTTTGACTTTTAAATACAAACTCAAAGAATTACTGATACAGAAAGTGTTTTACACAATCAATGAATTTCTAAATGACAAATGTTTTGACTAAAATCTGTTTAATTTTCTAACAATGCTCAATTTATAAAAAATTGGACCAGTTTAATTCGTTTATTTGTAATGTAGTGTTAATTAATATAATGTTGTTTTGATTATTTTGAGCACTATGACGGTTTTTCTTTTCTTTTTGACCTGTAATAGTATACTAATTGACTTTATAATCGTGTACTTCAATGACTTCTTAAATGACAAATGTTTTGACTAAATTTTATTTAATATTTTAATGATGCAATAATTTTGACAAATAACAATTGATATACAGTATACCTAATTTATTTATTTTCTCTAGTAGTAATTATAATCATGTTGCCTTTGTTATTTTGTGTACTGTGAAGGTTTCCTTTTATTTTGATGTGTAACTGTAAACAAAGATTGTACACCCCACGGGTATGTTACAGTGATACTTGTTATGACAATAATTGTAAGAGCTGTATTTCCACCTGTGACAAACAAAAAATAAATCTGAATCTGAATCGTTCATTGTGGCGACACTTGGGAAGGCCTTTGTCCAACAGTGAACATCTATCAGCTGATATGATGATGATGAAAAAAGAAATTGTTGATGGCTCCGCGTGAGAGGTCGCCACCACCGATCACCTCCACGAGGACACGGTGGTGCTCCGCCCAATCTGGGTATACCTCCACCGTGTACTCCACCGTGTCCTCCGGGCGGTCCAAACAATGGTGACACCCAGGCGTTTCTTCCGAACGAATCCGATGTAAGAACCTTCCGAACTTACCATGTCCGGCAAGGATGACTTGATTCCACCATCTCACTTCTACCATCGGACAAGCCGACGAGCGGCGAGTATCCATCCTAATGTTGTTGAAACCTCTACGGTCCGGACCAAGCCTTTCACCTCGTCGTTTATATCGCGTACATCGAGGGACTGGAACAATTTGCCTGCTGCGGTCTTCCCGTCTGATTATAATTTAGGTGTCTTTAAGGCAAGAGTGAATAGGCTCTTAATAAACTAGTGCACCTCACCATCAACGATTGCATCACTGCTTACCATCAGGTGACGACTCTCCAAGTCTCCAGCCACTCCTCAAAAAGAGGACCTAACGCCATGATTGTGGCGTGCCCAACGGGGTGCCTGGTAGCATTAATTTTAACGGCAAAATAACTATGAAGGCATTTAACAGAGATTTTCTTTTGTATTAAAGACAAAAAAGATTGAAAATCTCATCTTATATGTAACATCCAATATACCTACCAGCCGGGCTCGCAATTTAATTATCATGCAATATCCGTCCTGACCATAGACCACAGACGCTTCAGCGTGGGCAGATTAAAATAGATAGTACTTATTTTAAGGTAGTATTTAGTTCATTAAACCCCAAGCGAATCGCGTTCGCGCATCTATTGTCTTAATGCTCGCAAAGGAGGAGGCCGAACGCATCAGACAACGGCGTTATCGCCGCCGCCGCCGCCGGGATTCTGATCCCGATTTCCGGCCAACGTAGGCGCGGGCTTGCGGACAGTGAGCAATGGGTAGCTCACTGTCCGGCCGTCCGGTAACTGTCCGGACCAAGCCCAAGTCGTCGACGGCGCGCACTGTTCCCGCGCGCCTCAAGAAGTTGTCAGCAACAGCAGGGACCCAGCCGGGTCGAAGCCTACTGGGGCCAGGGTTATCCGAAAGGGCGCTCGATCCCCGGTATGAAGGCTAGAAGGAACGGGGTGGGTCTTTTAGTCAGTAAGAGTCTGACACTATCTCCCGCTCCGCCCAAGGGCGGGGGATGTCAATGAATGATTTTTCCCACCATAAAAAAAAAAAAAATCTATTGTCTTACTATTGTGTCTCAAATTGACAGTTTCTGAAAGATTAAACGAATTACTGTAAATTCAAGTTTTAAGTGATAAAAGTAATTAATTTAGGTCATAGAATTAGTAAGTGAGCGACTGACTGCGAGTGACGAGAAATCAACAGAACAGTGACTTACAAACATAAAGAGTTACTTAAAATACAAAATGAAAAGCTTTATAGTATTTGAGCGCAGTTGGTCACAGTTCTAACCTAATCTAACCTACTTCACCCAATTCAAAATAATGAATCTGTCTACTACTAGATATAATTAGACAATGGTGAAAATTATTTTTAAAGTGAACTTCGTTAACCTCAGTTTTATTTCTAGTCGCTCACTTAGTAATGTAAGCTCGTTCTGGATTTAATTAAAGATCAATATTCGTCGTTAGTTTAGTTAATTTGTCGCTTATTCAAATTCTTACCGCTCAAGTCATCATCAGTCGCAAAGTTTTTTTTTATTCGCTCGTTTTATAATTCCTCTTTATTTTATTTCGGAAACAAAAAGATCCGTTCACGACCTTGCCGCTGTGAGAGGTAGCTAAGTGAAGGTTAGCAGGTGGTAAGATCGGGGTAGCAGGCGGCAGGAGCAAAAGTATGAAAATGTTTGAATCACGCCACGAGACGCCGCTCATAGGAAAAACGCTTCATTTATAGACGTCGCCCCGCTCGCCGCGCCACGCGCCTTTATGACCGAAGTCGTAACCAGGCCGATAATGTTATCTCTAACGATTACGGTGGAGCACACGGTACAGGTGTGGCCCGTTTGGGCAGAGCATCGCCGTGTCCTGTCCTTGTGGGGGCGATTAGCGGCGGCGGTGTCTCGCGCCGGGCTTTGGTACAGGCCATGGTCTGGATCGAGGAGGAGTGGCAGGCGGTCGCTTCCTTCTGCGAAGCAGTAATGTTAGTAAAGGAGGAGGCCGACCACATCAACGGCGCTCAAGCCCCAGTCGCCGCCGGGATTCCGATTCCGATTTCCGGCCACAATAGGCGTGGGCTTGCGGACGGCGAGCAATGGTTGCTCTCCGACCGTCCGGTAACCGGCCCAACAAAGTTGGGCCTTACTGGGGCCAAGGGTCTATTTCTGAAAGGGAGGCTCGACCCGGGTATGAGAGGCGAAGGAATGGGGTGGGTTTTTTAGTCAATATAAGTCTAACACTATCTCTCGCTCCGCCCAAAGCCGGGGGATGTCATTTGGATCATTTTTACTCACCAAAGCAAAAAAGAAACGGTAAAATCAAAAGTTTGAAGCACGCCACGAGACGCCGCACATAGCAAAAAAGCTCCACTTATCGAAGCCACCCCGCTCGATGCGCCACGTAAGACTACCTAAGACCGAAGTCGTGACGAGGCCGATAATGGTATTGGTAATAGCATAGCATAGCATAATCAGCCTTTTAATGTTCCCACTGCTGGGACTCAGGCCTCCTCTCTAGGAGAGGGAATGGGGCGGTAATGAAGCACGCGGGTCAGTGCGGGTTGGTATGGCATCTCTAACGATTCCTTGCTCTGTTCTACTGGCATAAAGTATTAACATAATCCCGTTTGGTACGTTTAAGTCTTGTTTTTCAGTAAAGGCTTTAAATCTTCAGTCGATTAGCGTTTGTTTTGGATTATAATTGAGACAGAAGACTTCGCTGTGTGGTTTTCAGCGTAAGCAAATGTACATAAGGCTTTCCGTGAAGAACCAAACTTTGAAATTAATCAAGTAAACTTTTGGACGTATGCGGAACAGAGTGTTAAGTCTTTAATCTCTGTTGAAAAGGGAGGATCTTCCGACCAGACGGGTATAGTGTCTGGCTGGCAACTGCCCGGTTGGTGATTTCGGGTGGTTATTTACGTTCTAATTACGGGGAGAACTCACTACCAAACCGAACCACGATGCAGGGTCTTCTAGATTTTCGTGTTAAGGTTATAATTGTTTTTTTAGAGTTCCGTTTCATCATCATCATCATTTCAGCCGAAAGACTTCCACTGCTGGACATAGGCCTCCCCCAATTGTCGCCACAATGACCGGTCCTGTTCCTCTCGTGTATATCGGATTTCCGTGACCTTACCAGGTCATCGGTCTACCTTGTCTTCCAGTACGTGGACGCCACTCCAGAACCTTTCGGCTCCATCGACAATCGGTTTTATCTTTGTGTCCTATCCATTATCATGGCTAGGAGTTAGGAAAGTCCAAGCATAAATCCTTCCGTTGCCCTTTATTATTATTATTTATTACTAGCTGACCCGGCAAACGTTGTTTTGCCATATAAATAATTTTTAAAATTAAAGAAAAATGTTAAGGTTGGACAACCCTTATCACTAAGGGGTATGAAAAATAGATGTTGGCTGATTCTCAGACCTACTCAATATGCTCACAAAATTTCATGAGAATCGGTCAAGCCGTTTCGGAGGAGTACGGGAACGAACATTGTGACACGAGAATTTTATATATAAGATGAGCCCATTGTGTCCCACTTCAGGGCAAAGACCTCCCTTCCATTATTCCACTCTTTTCTGTCCTTAGCCACTTCTTCCGTTGCCCTTTAGGTGACTTTAAGCTTTTTGACGAGGCCCATTGTGAGCGATTACGTCAACTATTTGACTACCGTGAAACTCAGACCTAAATAATTTATTTGTTACTAGCTTTTGCTCGCGGCTTTGCTCGCGTACATAAAATATAGCCTATATCACACAAGAATAAAACAGCTCTCTATCGGCGAAAAAATTTTAGTTATCGGACCAGTACTTTCAGAGACGAACTTTACCTCTTAAATATTATATAATACTAGCTTTTGCCCGTGCGGCTTCGCTCCCGCTCTTCCCTACTCTACCCTACTCTACCCTACTCTACCCTACTCTACTCTATTCTACCCTACCAAACTTCACATAAACCATCTACTAAATAGTCCGAACAAAGCCTAAACATTTGGTGGATAGGTGAGCCCGTTCTTGAGTTATAAAATTACAACGAAAAGTGGCATTGATTTATATATATATAGAAGATAGATATAGATAGATTAGTGTAGATAATCCATTCACAGGCATTTTTGAATTAACAAGAAGTCGGCCAAGCAGAAAACAAAGCTAATTGCACATTCCAAAGCGTAGGTCTCTATGGAGAAGAACGTGCAAGAAACTCCATGGACATTCTTTTAAATCATGTTATGAATTAATGCTTAGATAATAATTTTTCTTGTCACTTTAACTATGAGAAATAGTCGCCTTTTTAGTGTGGCACAGAATTTTAATATATTTAAAAATATATGAAATGATTTTTTAAAATTCCTATGAATATCTGTTATTTTGATTAACTAACTGTAACTTTGACTCATTGATAATGTTTTCATAATGTTAAAAAAATATATATTAATATTAAATATAATAAAATATATATTAAATATTTTTATTTTTCTAATTTATTTGTATACACTGTGTCTACATCTCTCATCCAACTCTCCTGTCGCAGGTCTGCTGGAAGAAATTTCATCTGAAATAAGCAGTACCTTTGTGCTCTTTTATCTGTATTTGTGTTTTAGAATAGAATAGACTTTATTGTACACCAAAAAGTAACACAGCTTATACAAAAACTTAAGGGGCCGGCGACTGATGAATTTCCATACAAACGTAATACCACGCTCATTTGCAGTTGGAGCATATTTCCAACATATTATGATGATATTCGCTTATAGACAATATTTATCTAGGTTCCTACGTCGAGAATATTAGAAATATTGTTATTTTTAATACAGGAAAAACCAAATGGTATGTTTTGCCATTTACGTTGAAAAAAGTGCGAAATACAATTGCAAAACGCTTAAATTTCTTCTTGTTTTTTTTAAAAAAGAAAGACGTAGCAACCTAGATAAATATTGTCTATAACCGAATATCATCATAATATGTTGGAAATATGCTCCAACTGCAAATGAGACTGAAATTCATCCGTCGCCGGCCCTTTAACTTACTACTTAACTTAACTTTACTTTTGATTTTTTAATTTTTAAGTGTTTGTGTGTACATAAATAAATAAATAAATACATTTTATCCAGATACTAAAAAATATATTTTTTTCCAATAACCTCTCGAGTTACAAAAATAAACACGTAGGTACTACGAGTATTTCCTGAAACAAGTTTTGTGAAATATTCGAGTGAATAATGGTATTACCGAATGCCAACAGAGCGTGCAGGTGTTCTTTTTCTTCGCGTTGCTTCGCTTTATCATACACTAGCTTCTGCCCGCGGCTTCGCCCGCGTAAATAAAATATAGCCTATGTCACTCAGAAATAAAGCTTTCTAATAACCTGATTGCAACATTTACTGCTCCTGCAGAGCGAGCGCGCCTGCTGGCTGTGGGAGAGTGGGAGTCGGGTCTCTGGCTTCACGCACTACCGTCGTCGAACATTGGCACCTTGCTCGATGATAACACTTTCCGCCTCGCTGTTGCCTTACGTCTAGGTGCTCCATGCTGTTCTTCTCATCGCTGCCACTGTGGCGAAGTCGTCAACAGCCTCGGACACCATGGTCTGTCATGCAGCCGTAGTACGGGTCGCATTGCGCGACACGCGAATATCAACGATATCATCAGACGCGCTCTTGTCACCGTCGGCGTTCCAGCCGTATTGGAAGCCCATGGCCTGGCACGCGACGATGGCAAGAGACCGGACGGCATGTCGTTATTCCCTTGGAAGATGGGAAGGCCTTTAGTATGGGACGCTACTTGTGTCGATACTCTTGCGCCTTCACATCTTCCTAGCTCGTCGTGTCGTGCTGGTGCTGCCGCTGCGGCTGAGGAAAACCTCAAGCGGCGGAAACATAACAACCTTGTTGGAAGTTATATTTTCGAACCGTTTGGGGTTGAAACTCTCGAATCGTGGGGTCCGAGTGCTCATAAGTTGTTTAAAGATCTATCGAAACGTCTAGTTGACACTTTGCGTGACCCAAGGGCGGCGATGCGGTCGCCACTCCAGAACCTTTCGGCCGAAACGGCCATCTGTTCTGCGAGCAATGTGCCCTGCCCATTGACACTTGAGTTTGGCGATTCTTCGTGCTATGTCGGCAACCTTTTTTTTTTATGGTGGGAAAAATCATGCAATGACATCCACCGCTCTTGGGCGGAGCGGAAGATAGTGTCAGACTTACTGACTAAAACACCCACCCCGTTCCTTCTAGCCTTCATACCGGGGCTCGAGCGCCCTTTCAGATAACCCTGGCCCCAGTAGACTTCGACCCGTCTGGGTCCCTGCTGTTGCTGACAACTCCTTGAGCCGGATACCACCAACACCGGACGGCCGGAATGTCGGCAACCTTGGTTCTCCTGCGGATATCTTCATTTTTGATTCGATCACGCAAGGAAACTCCGAGCATAGCCCTTTCCATTGCTCTTTATTTTTTTGTTTTACTGTAATTATACTTAGTTAAATACTTTTTAAACATAAATTATTCATGTAAATAAATAATGAATAATTGAAAGGAAATAAATAATTCAAACATCTTTTCCCTTTTTTCTATTTTTTTTATTAAGGGTGAAAATCATTCAATGACTTCTCCCGCTCTGGGTGGAGCGAGAGGGCTTGTCAGACTTTTACTGACTAAAACCACACCTGTGTCCTTCAGTTGCCTTTTGCTTTCGAGAATTACGGGACGCAGACTACCCCCTGTATTATTTTAGTCATTTCAATCCATCCTAAGGTTGTCTGGAAGATATCGCTGTTAGCGATAAGACCGACATTGTACCCATAGATTTAAGGTTCTGTACAAGCTATTTATTTATTTATTTATTTATTTATGTATACACAAATACTTAAAAGATAAAAAACTTTTTACAAAAAAAAATATAACCGACTTCAATGTTGACTGAAAAGTACAAAATAACTTTAATTTCGGAAGTCGGTGTTTCTATAATAGTCTTGTCTCTTCGTTATTTACATCGACTTCCGAAATTAAAGTTATTTTGTACTTTTTAGTGAACATTGAAGTCGGTCATATATTTTTTTTTTGTAAAAAGTTTTTATTTTACACTTTTTAGTTATGGTACCACCACTAAAAAGTACCCCTCAACCAAACTTGTCTCATTCATCTCATAAGGATTCTAATAATCCCAAACACGGTTAGATTACATTAATTGACCCTCTGGCTTCATCATCAGATCAGTTCGATACATCCCCTTTTTCTTTCAGTCAGTCGTCGACTACACGTATAAACAAAGCAATTTTTCTTGTTACGACAGTTCTGCTGTGATCCTATGAGGATTTCTGTTCCACATCTTCGGAGTTCATGATCAGATCATAAGAATATTTCTATGGGACCAACTTGAAAGCATAATCTTTCAATCAAAAAAAGAATTTTTTAAATCGGTCCACAATATTGACTGAGATATCGGTGAACATACATAAAAAAACATACATTCAGCCGAACATAGAACCTTATTTTCGAAGTCGGTTAAAAAAATATAAATACAGATACCAGAGTACAAAGATTTCCACCAGCAGACCTGCGACAGGAGAGTAGGATAAGAAATATAGACACAGTTTGTATACTTAACAAACGAGTAATAGTTAATTAATTCCGAGTCATACGCTATACAGTAACTATGTACAACCTTAAACAATACGTAACCACAATTATTAGACACATAGCCGAAGTTTAAACTTATATATCGAGTGTTTATTTGTTCTCTGATATATCGTGTATTCTGTTTTCAATTCGTATTATGTAATGAAACAGTTCAATAAATAAGGACTCTACTAGGTATTTAACAAATCAATAAGCGTCATTCGTTTGTTACTTTAATTGTTTATTGCAAATAGGAAACTGAGGTTGTATTCAGGATTAATAAAAATAACCAAAAATTGATGACAAATAATTTGTGTATATATTATTTTAAGATCAGTAATAAATATAAATTAATATTAATATTATTATGATTGTTGATTCACGTTTTCTTAGAGGATCCCCGTCAGTTGTATATTGTTGGTTTTATGCGTTCACTTATATGTGACGTTGGGATATCTGTCACGATAAAATTTCATTGTATCATATAACTTGTACAATATAAATAACTCAAACCACAACCACAATTATAAAAGAGATTAAATATTTGCATTAAAGTTATAATGGATTAAAATTAAAATCATAAATACATATAAATATCAATAACAGTAAATAACTGTACACCTAAAAAGATACAAAACATACATAAATTTGACTGGCCTGTTGGTCTAGTAGTTAGTGACCTTGACTGCTATGCCGGAGGTCGTGGGTTCGATTCCCACCCAGGACAAATGTTTGTGTGATGAGCATAATCATTTGTTCTGTGTCTGGGTGTAATTTATCTAAAACATGTATGTATTTAGAAATATGTAAGTATGTTTATCAGTTGTCTAGTACCCATAACACAAGCTCTGCTTAGCTTGGGACTAGACGGTGTTGTGTGATAGTTGTGGAATATTATTATTATATTATTATTATTGTGGAAAATATATAACTTTAAGAGATAGCTATGCTATGATATTTTTTTTTTCTTTTTTATTATTGATAGGCTCGCGTTTGACCACTATCTCACCTGATGGTAAGTGATGTGTGGCCGACGATGGAGCACGCTTGCCTAGAAGTAACCTATTCACTCTCTATTACTCTATTTTTTTTTTTCTCTCTATTTACTTTTGGATGTACAATAAAGTTTATTTTATTCTATTCTATTACGTCTCTGGCAAGGAATTCCACTCCTTAGCTGTACGCGTAATGAATGTGTTTCCAAAACGCTTTGTACGAATAGGTGGGATATCCATCATGTACCGATGGCGGAACGCCGTAAGTCAAAATAAAAAAAAGACGTGTGGCACTCGGAGACTGCCGCGGTGAAGCTATTGCATAGCATTTTTATCAACTTATGCAATTATAATTATTTATTTATTTTATTTATGCAGTATTTTTTTTCCTGTGTTTTTTTTCTTTGATATTAATTGAAGTTACACTTTCACACATTGAATTGAATTTTGATTGATTGTTCACTCATTTGTTTTCTTATCGGTCACCACGCTCAAAAAACAAATGAATGGGGGGTGTTAGGTTATTTTCGTTTCGGAATTTCTGGATTCGGTCTCCACGCTCAAGGCCCGCGATAGGAGCTATGCAATAGCTTAAAAAAAGAAAAGTGAACTTATATTTCAGGTGTCTGCACTTGACAATGAATGGGTTCATTGAGACGATCTCGATAAAATGGAGCTGATAATTTTATTATACCTAGTATTGACTATATAGAGACAGATAATATTTAATTAAACATAAAAAGAACAGGAAAAATAAAATCACTTAAAACTGCAAAATCTAAAACTAAAAACTAAAACAAACAACAAAACAAAACTAAAAAAAACAAACTTCAACAAAAGCTCTCAAAAACTCAAACTCAAAAAATCAAAAGTATACAAAACAAAAAAAAAACAAATCTCAAAGAAAAAAAAAACAATTCTTAAATTAAAACTGTACAATAAGAATGATTCATCATCATCATCATCATATCAGCCGAAAGACGTCCACTGTTGGACATAGGTCTCCCCCAAGCGTCGCCACAACGACCGGTCTGTGCGTCACCCATCCATCGGATTCCCGCAACCCTGACCATCGGTCTACCTTGTTGGAGGCCTTCCAACGCTGTGTCTTTCGGAAACAAAAAGTAGAAAAAAAGTGATTCAAAAGTAAAAATTAAAAATGCTCCATTTAGAAACCGGCCACATGTCTTATAAGCTACAAAAGCAAAAGCAAAATAAGCCAAGTCTACCTACCAGAGGATTGTTATAACCAGCCTTACTTAAAACAGACGGTTTTAGTATTACAAGGGTATACGTAGATATAGTTGTGGGACGCGTTAGCGCCGGGAACGAAAGCGGGGTAAGTCTGATTTTGAGTTTTTTGCGTTACCCTATTGTGGGGGAAAAGTGGGTGGTTATGAGTTTGTTTTTGGATCGAATTTGTTGATGATTTGTTGGTGTTTAAGAGAAATGTAATTTTAAATAGTATTCTTTTAGTAATAGACACGTTTTATCTTGTGTAGAAATTGTTTTTTTTTATTATTAGATATTATTATTATAAATACAAATATACATTACATAGATACCAGAAAACCCACCACGATAAGAACAATAAAATTACAAATAAAATGTCTAGATTAATTAAAAATTATGTGTGTGTTATTTGTTTGTAGGTATACAGTTGACAATCCTGGCAGAATTAGTGAGCCACGCATTTATAGCAAAAATATAAACAGCTAAAACAACTTTCACATGCATATTCTACGCAACCATATTTTTTTCTAATGAGCCCCACGCTAGCAGCTGCTCCTATATCGTAGGTGAAGCCGAAGGACTTCCACTGTTGGACCTGTCTTTTTTTTTTCGATGTGAAAAATCATCCAATAACAACCCCCGCTCTTGGGTGGAGCGGGAGATAGTGTCAGACTCTTACTGACTAAAAAACCCATCCCGTTCCTTCAAGCCTTCATACCGGGGCTCGAGCGCCCTTTCGGATAACCCTGGCTCCAGTAGGCTTCGAACCGGCTGGGCCCCTGCTGTTGCTGACAACTCCTTGAGGCGCGCGGGAACAGTGTGCACCGTCGACGACTTGGGCTCGGTCCGGACAGTTACCGGACGGTCGGACAGCGAGCTACCCAATGCTCACTGTCCGCAAGCCCGCGTTGGACCGGTCCAGGTCTATATCTCCCTCATGTGTCGCCACAGTGAACAGTCTTGTGCATCTTGCATACACCACATTCCCACGACTCTCAGCAGGTCATCGGTCCACCTAGTGGGAAGGCTTCTAAAGCTGCGTCTTCCGGTGCACGGTCGCCACTCTAGATCCTTTCGGCGCCATTGACCATCCGTTCTACGAGCAACGCCCTACCCTATGTTGGCGATCTTGGTTCTCCTGCGGATATCTTCATTCCTGATGCGATCACGCAAGGAAACTCCGAGCGTAGCTCTTTCCATTGCCCTTTTTTTTTTATTCCACAACTATCACACAACGCCGTCTAGTCCCAAGCTAAGCAGAGCTTGTGTTATGGGTACTAGACAACTGATAAACACACTTATATATTTCTAAATACATACATATTATAGATAAATTACACCCAGACACAGAACAAATGCTCATCACACAAACATTTGTCCTGGGTGGGAATCAAACCCACGACCTCCGGCATAGCAGTCAGGGTCACTAACCACTAGACCAACAGGACAGTCATTGCCCTTTGGGTGACTATAAGCCTTCAGATGAGACCTATTGTAGGCGACGACGATTCAGTGCCATATATGTCATCACTAGCAACACGCACTGGGCATAAACTTTCGTAATCGTCTACAACTTCTCGTGTAGAGTCTCCGATCTTGATTGGAGTGGTGATGGTATACGCAGACATGTAAATTCACATAAATAAGACACCCAGATACTTATATATTTTCTAAATACATACATATTACAGATAAATTACAGCCAGATCCAAAAAAAATGATCATGCTCATCACTCTAAAATTTGTCTTGTGAGTGAATCGAAACCACGACCTCCAGCATAGCAGTCAGGGTCACTAACCACTAGACCAAACAGGCCAGTCGATTTAGAATGTCGGCCATGCGTATACGAGATATCGCCAATTTGACCCATCCCTCTTTGCTAACAGAGTAGGCGAAATAGAGAACTCAAATAAATCAGAGAGAAGCAAACCGCTCCATATGAAACCGGCTCCCCTCGTCAGCATAAGCTTTGACTAATTGACTCTTAGATAATAAATAGCTGATCTCGATTTCCAGCCACCTGCCACCGCAGGCGTAGGCTTGCGGATGGTGAGCAATGGGCAGCACACCGTCCGGACCAAGCCCAAGTCATCAACAGCGGGTAGTGTTCCACGCGCGTCTCATGGAGATGTCAACAAATGGTAGAAGCCCAGCAGGGTCGAATGCTTACAGGAGCCATGGGTTAAGTGAAATTGAACCCCTGAAATAAAGGCAAAGCAGGAACAAGAGTGGGTTTTAGTCAATAAAATTCTGACATTTCTTCTCGCCCGCCCACGAGCGGGAGAAGTCAATTAATGATTTTCAACTTAAAAAAAAGATAATTTGTAGCTTCAGGTCTAGGATCTGATGGGATCCTGAATTCAGTAATTCTAATACTTTTAACGCTCTAGAAGAATTTGTATGAAAAGGTATTCTTTTCTCGCTTCTCGGATAAATATACACACCAAATGCATCTGTAAATTTTTTATTTAAATAAGCGATACTTTTATATTTATTCAACTAAAGAAATAAACTATTCTATCGTAATCGAATTAGAATAGATTAGTAAAATTTGACAATTCACATCAGTTGATATATCGTTAGACAATTTAGACCAATAGCTCATCATAAAAAGCTTATTATATCAACCTTAATATTACCGCAGAGAAACCACCCCAATATCGAATTAAACTCTCACATAAAAGCTCCTCTACAAAACCGAAAAACCAATTTTCCCTCTTACCCCATTTTCGCAGACGCCGCTCAAAACATACCTACACACCCCGAGTATACATAAACTCAACAAGCCCTTACCAGCTCAGTCGATTCACAGAGCGCGACGCGAACGCACGCGTCCCTGTCCGGGTGCCAACATAATAAAAAAAGAAAAACAAAATATAAAGTTGCCATAAATAATAAAGAACATTTATGACTTACATCGTTTTCGCGAGTGAGTGACAAGTGCAGTTTTTTTTTTTTTAAGTTTCAACGCAAAGGTAAGCGATTTCAAGGTCATTGAGCTGTGTCTATGGATATTTTTTCCGTTTTGTTTTTTTAGATAAAAGGTGTGTGTGATCCGTTTTTATCCGGATTCTCGATTCTCGCATAGTTGAAATGTTTTTTGTTATAACTTCGGAGAGAATTTAAGTGGATACAATTTTTTTTTGTGTGTTTGTCTTCGATAATAGAAAAGCAATATCGTTTAAAAAAAATTGGATTTGGTAATTATGTTTGGAAAAAAGTTTTCCTGTGAAAAGAAAGAGATAAGATTTAAAACTAATGCTTTCATAAATAAATTAAACAGTCTAATGCAATTTAATTTAATTTTAATAAGTTTCAATTGTGTAACTTAATTTATTTTGTGATGTAATTTAATTTGTCTGTATATGATGCAAATGCATAAAATGAGGGTTTTGTTATTTAAAAATAAATGAATAATAACAAATGAATCTCTCCCAGAGAGGAGGCCTGAGTCCCAACAGTGGGAACATTAAAAGGCCGAATATGCTTATGCTAATAAATATATTTTGAGTAAATGTTTCCGCGATTAAAAAAAAAAATTGTATTACCATTTTTTAGTAGTATTTTTATTTAGAAAATTAACATGTCAACGAAAAAAAATATTATCATGTTATTTGTTTGTTATATTTTTAACAGTATTTATTTTTATTTAAAAATCAAAATGATTACGAAAAATTGTTTTTATCAATTTTTTTCGTTATATCTTTAGTAGTAGGTATTTTTATTTAGAAAATTAAAACATATCAATATTTTTTTTTAAAGTTACAACAAAATAACAACAGCTTTAGAGAGGAAAGTTTTTGTTAAAAATTTTCCCAAACCGTGTAATTGTTTTCCCAATTCAAAGTACATATTATTATGTAATCGTCCTAGTTCTCTCAAATTATTACGAGAACCAACAAACTATTATTGTTTCAGCCGGTTTCTGAGTTAATAGAAAATCAACCTTTCGCCCCTGAAAACACTTTCATGAAAATTTATATTCAAAGTACACAAAGACTCAGTGGGTGAGCCTGTAGAACTTGTCTGTAGAAGTTACTTTATGGACTTGAATCTTCACTTATGTGAGCATACATAATTCGAAAATGCACTTATTCGGGTATAAAGTATAAAATAATAATAATAAATAATAATATTTTTTTTTTTACTGATGAGTGTGGCATAATCTATTTGTGATTAAAGCCTCTATAAAATAAACTAGCTTTTGCCCGCGTAGCCAATGTCACTCAGGAATAAAACAGCTTTCTATCGGTGAAAATATTTTAGCAATCGGACCAGTACTTCCAGAGATTACCTCCTATAAACAAAAAAAAACAAACTTTACCTCTTTATAATATCAGTGTAGATAAATATAAATGACTACCTTTTGCCCGCAGCTTCGCCCGCGTACATAAAATATAGCCTATGTCACTCAGGAATAAAGCAGCTTTCTATCGGTGAAAAATTTTTAGCAATCGGACCAGTACTTTCAAAGATTACCTCCTACAAACAAAAAAAATAAATAAAAACAAACTTTACTATATTAGTGTACTCTTTATTATATACAGACTTTTATATTTAATTTTATTTAATTAATACACTTTAAATCAATTTAACTTACCACATACACAACTAAAAACTATAATTACAGTAAATTAAAAAAAAAAAAAAACCCTACGCTAATTACAACTAACTAAAATCAAACTAAAATATGGCGTCAAAAAACTCTTCCACATCGCTGTCGACTGGTGCCCAAAAGGCTGGCGGCATTGCCACGCTGTATGGCAATGCTTATCCTCTGTCCGAGGTAAAAGCCAGCCCTTGGGTCACGCGAAGTGTCAACTAGACGTTTCGACAGATCTTTAAACAACTTGTGAGCACTCGGACCCCACGATCCAAGAGTTTCAACCCCAAACGGTTCGAAAATATAACTTCCAACAAGGTTGTTATATTTCCGCCGCTTGAGGTTCTCCGCAGCCGCAGCGGCAGCACCAGCACGACACGACGAGCTAGGAAGAGGTGAAGGCGCAAGAGTATCGACACAAGTAGCGTCCCATACTAAAGGTCTTCCCATCTTTATTATATTAGTGTAGATACTAACGGGCCCCTAAAAAGGCCCATTTATCAAGTGTGCAAATCACCCCCTGCTTTTTTTATCGGTGTATATTAATAACATTGTTCAGTCATAGTCTTAACATAATTTGGCAAACAGTCCACTTAGGGGCCGGCGACGGATGGATTTCCATACATACGCAATACCACGCTCATTTGCGATTGGAGCATATTTCCAACATATTATGATGATATTCGGTTATAGACAATATTTATCTAGGTTCCTACGTCGAGAATATTAGAAATATTGTTATTTTTAATACAAGAAAAGCCAAATGGCATGTTTTGCCATTTACGCTGTAAAAAAGTGCAAAATACAATTAGCTTAAATTTCTTTTTGTTTTTTTTTTTAAAAAAAGAAAGACGTAGGAACCTAGATAAATATTGTCTATAACCGAATATCATCATAATATGTTGGAAATATGCTCCAACTGCAAATGAGCGTGGTATTATGTTTGTATGGAAATTCATCCGTCGCCGGCCCCTTAAGACTCCCAAAAACATAGCCATAGCATATTTATTTTCCATATGTGGCAGTCGTTTTTCACCAACTGAGGGTTATCCTTGGCACTAGCATAACGCGTGCAGGAATAATTGTCGCTTGGTATCACGTTCCATGAAGTATCTAAGGGAACTTTGCCAGTTGATAACCAGTTCCATTTATCATCACATCACATCATCAGCATTTTTTAATGTTCCCACTGCTGGGACTCAAGCCTCCTCTCTAGGAGAGGGAATAATATAATAATAATAATAATAATTTATTGCAATTAATACACACATATACACAGAGAGAAAACAATTTTATACATTTGAAGTGCAAAATGTTGTTGAACTCTGGTACCCTAATTAAGATTCAACTTGTGTTAAGAGTATCAGGGCCCTCGTTCTTATTGATCTATTACAAACATATTTGTTTGGAATGGGCCGTAATCCACCACGCGATCCCGTGCGTGTTGGTGAATGTCACATGTCTTCGAATTTTTGGTTCTAGAACATGCCGGTTTCCTCACGATGTTTTCCTTCACCGTTTTGAGAGCAGTCGTACTTAATAAAATAAGCCTGGCAGGGTTTGAACGCGACTTACAACTCGTAAGTTGGAGCCATTACCACTCGGCACCATTGCTCTATAACCCTTACCACTATCCCTTACCAGTACCATTAAACCTCCTAAAACTATAGCCTTGCATATCTTTGTTTTCTATATATAACAATAGTTTCCCACCAACCGGGTGTTATCCTTGGGAGCACTTGCATGGCGCGTACCGCGATAACCGTCGGTTGGTATCATGTTCCATGAAATGTGTCTAAAGGGCCTCTGCGAGTTGATTTCGGTCACTCGTATGCCTTCCAAAGGTCTACGCGAGGGGCCGGATCTGATTTTTTTATTGCTTTTATTTACCCTAGGGTTCAGGAACCCCAAGGTAAATAAAAGCAATTTTAAAAAAAATGACAAGATTGCTCTTGTTTCATATCTATAACTCGTGATTTTTTTTTTGTAAATATGTTTAGCCAGGCATAACATGGCCCAGCCGGTAACATGAACCAATTGTAAAATTAAGCAACGTATTTAAAAACTGGTGCTTATTTGAACCGATCTGGTTAGTATACAACATTTTTTTACGAGTAGTATGTTTATAGTATAAGTATGACGCCGATGTTAAGTATACAATGCAAGTTTAGTAATTTTAAATGCGTGTCTTGCGTTATTTGTAAGATCCAATCCACATTTATTTCCTTACCTATCTAATACGGTCTAACGTAATAGGCGATATGATATTCTACGCGGATGCAGAGCCACAACCGCTCTTATGCGAAAAAGCATATTTTGCTCCGCAAATTTATAATAAAATTCCAAAATCTATTAGAGAGTAGCCGACCGGGTGAGTACATGACCGGGTTTAAAAAAAAAATTAAAGAATTTTTGTGTAATAAATGTTACTATAATTTAATTTTAAATGACTATTTAAACGACACTTTGACATAATATATTAATTCAATGATTATTTATATGTTTTTATTTGACATCTCTAATTTCAATTATATTAACTATCACAATTTAATGTAACTACTTATATAACTTTAATATTTGTACGCCCATGGGGCAGAACGTGCCGAGACTGAATGTTTAAACCCAAGACCATGTATTAAACATACCTACCATGTTCTAACAAATAAATGATTATGATTATGATTAGTTTTGCAAGAGGGGCATGTTACCGACTGGGGTACATGCCCCAGTCGGTAACGTGCTTGATTTATCCTAATTGATAAATTAATAATAATAACGTATAATATATACAACAACAAAAAAGATATCCTAGAATCTCCAGCTCGAACACAAACAGCCCAGAGGCTTATCTTTTTGTTTGACTTTATACGAGTATGTAAAAGAGACAACGTAGATTTTTATACACGAATATTAAAAACATTACTCGTGGAAGCGACTGTAAGTACGTCAAGTTGTATTAGGTTTATTAAACGGTTATTTGGGGTACTTCACAGAGTTTTAGATTGTTTTGTCTTGAATCTTTTCTTTTAATAATAATAATATTTAAAAATATAATTAATATGTATAAAAATAAATAAATGAAATAATAATAATAATAATATTCCACAACTATCACACAACGCCGTCTAGTCCCAAGCTAAGCAGAGCTTGTGTTATGGGTACTAGACAACTGATAAACATACTTATATATTTCTAAATACATACATATTATAGATAAATTACACCCAGACACAAAACAAATGATTATGCTCATCACACAAACATTTGTCCTGGCTGGGAATCGAACCCACGACATCCGGTATAGCAGTCAGGGTCACTAAACACTAGACCAACAGGCGAGTCAAAAAGTTAATGATCTACTGTCCCCGCACAGGAGCCTTAAAAAGCTCCACCACAAAAAACTCTACAAGCGGCCACAAAAAAAAGCTAGAAGCGGCTGCAAAAAACAGCTGAAGCGTGCGACATCTCTTGTGTCCGGTGAAGCTTGAAGCCGCTTCAAGCGTTTTTTTGCGGCGGCACCGCCGCACACGAGCCACAAAAAAGGCCGCCTCAAAATGAAGCTTAAGCGGCGTTTTTTTGAATCCCGTGTGTGGGGACAGTCAAACTAGTGTTTGACTGCGATCCCGCCTGATGGTAAGCAGTGATGCAATCGTTGATGGTGAATCGCACTAGTTTATTATGAGCTTATTCATTCTAGTTATGAAGAAACTTAAGTTATAATACAACTAGCATTTGCCTGCGGCTTCGCCCGCGTTCATAAAATATAACCTATGTCACTCAGGAATATAACAGCTTTCTATCAGTGAAAAAAGCAATCAGACCAGTACTTTAAGAGATTACGTCCTACGAACAAAAAAAAACATAAAACCAACTTTACCTCTTTATAATATTAGTGTAGATGGCACTGATAGCATTACCATTTTGAATTGATTATGTCTATTAAGTAATGATGGTGTACATGTAACTATTTTCACTGTATTGTAAGCTTTTTTTAATTAACTGCACCAAGTTCTGTTATTTCTGATATTGATTCACTAAGGTTATCTAAAATAGTTAAAATATATGCGAATTTAGTTTATTATAAGCAATTTTTAAGCTATTGCATAGCTTCTATCGCGGGCCTTGAGCGTGGAGACCGAATCCAGAAATTCCGTAACGAAAATAACCTAACACCCCCCACTCATTTGTTTTTTGAGTGTGGTGACCGATAAGAAAACAAATGAGTGAACAATCAATCAAAATTCAATTCAATGTGTGAAAGTGTAACTTCAATTAATATCAAAGAAAAAAAAACAAAGGAAAAAAAATACTGCATAAATAAAATAAATAAATAATTATAATTGCATAAGTTGATAAAAATGCTATGCAATAGCTTTACCGCGGCAGTCCCCGAGTGCCACACGCCTTTTTTTTAAAGCAGTTCAGGTAAACACAAACGTAAAAATAGTCCGTTGATAAATTTAATCAACTTTATTCAAGTGTGTATTTTTGTACCTCCTTGGCAGCGCAACTGCTCACTCCGCCATAGTGTCCCGGTGAAACATAGCCCAAGGGTTCCGTTTCTTTCTTTTGAGTTACGGAACCCTAAAACAAGAGGCGTAGTGTTTCCTAAAGAATTTGAACTTTAAATAAATTATCATCAGTCTCTGAAATGTGGTTTGTTAGACTAGAAGCCGACCTGACAGAGGAAAGAGGGTCGAAGTAAAAGGGTTATGTGTTAGATCCTGACGTACACGGATTATGGAAAGGATATGTTTTAAAGACGTGTATATTATCTTGGTTGGCCTGACACGCTTAGATCATTCAAGATGGTATTTAATTAATAACATTAACATTATTTATATTAAGTTGGAAATTTTGATAATAATAATTCAATAGACTGGCGGCATTGCCACGCTATATGGCAATGCTTAACCCCTGTCCCAGGTAAAAACCAGCCCTTGGGTCATGCGATGTGTCAACTAGACGTTTTGACAGATCGTTAAACAACTTGTGAGCACTCGGACCCCACGATCCGAGAGTTTCAACCCCAAACGGTTCGAAAACATAACTTCCAACAAGGTTGTTATATTTGCGTCGCTTGAGGTTCTCCGCAGCCGCAACAGCAGCATCAATACGATACGACAATACATAATAGCCTATTGTATGTCTCACTGCTGGACAAAGACCACCTCTTTCTCCTCCCAAAACTGGGTGATCTCTGGCCAAAGTTTGCCAGAACATGATCAGATCGTCACACTACCTTTGTCGCGATCGATCTTCCGAGTACATTCGCGCAATGTGGCCAGCCCACTCTTGCTTCATTCTGGGACCAATAACTCTAATTCTCTACTTTAAAAAGACATTTTTTTAGAAGAGTAACCATGGATTGTTACAGGTCCTTCCCCATTGGGAATGACCTATTGAAACTATGCACAAAAACTGCGAACAATGTACCCTGTCCATTGCCATATTAGTTTGGCAATTCTTCGTGCTATATCGGCAACCTTGGTTCTCCTGCGGATATCTTCATTTCTGATTCGATCACGTAAGGAAACTCCGAGCATGGTCCTTTCCATGTAATTGTCCGATGAATGCGAGACGCACAGGACCGTTCATTATAGCGACACTTGGGGGAGGCCTTTGTCCAACAGTGGACGTCTATCGGCTGAAGTGATGATGATGATGACAAAAACTGACAGGATCTATGAATTTTATAGTATTTTGAAATAAATCGAAGTGATTCAACTTCGAAGCAGCCACAAGCGTGAGGGAACGAACCTCCTCATGACCCAATCGGGACTCCGACACCGATTTTGAGCCACCATAGGCGTGGGCTTGTGACTACACAAAGCACAGAACTACTAACGCAAAGCTACTAACTACTAAGCACTAACGCAAAGCACAGAAGGAACTTAGGAATGAGTTTTAGTCAGAAAAGGTTAACAAACAACCAAATGAGTATAGACAGAAAAGGTCACGCCTTTCCACCCAAAAAAAGTCCTATCGAGGTAACTTGAAGAAAGACAATAGCAGTTTTATTTTCGTATTATCTTGAAGTTGAGAGCAGTGGTGGTCGAGTGGTAATTGCTCTGACTTACGAGTTGTAGGTCGCGGGTTCAAACCCTACCAGGCGCATTACTTTGTGTACTTTATTTCATCACCACTGCTCTCAAAACGGTAAAGGAAAACATATTGAGGAAACCGGCATGTCCTAGAACCAATAATAAAGACAAGTGACATTCACCAACCCGTACTGGGCCCGCGTGGTGGATTACGGCCCATGGGATCTCCTAGAGAGGAGGCCTGAGTCCCAGCAGTTGGTACATCAAAATGGCTGATGACGATTATTTTGATGTAGAAAAAATACTTCCATCGCAGTTGAAATTTAATTCATAACAATGTCAAAACTAAAACAATGTCCTTCAGTTTTAATTTTACTTAGACGTCTTATACATTTCACTAAACCTAAATTGAAACAAAGCAAAAAAAAAATAAGCACAAGAAATAAAGTTTACCATTCTCACGCCAAGAATATGAATAGCCAAAATTTTTTAAATTATCTGTGGTTTTACAAGAAAAAATTTTTAACTTTATCTAAGTAGGGTACCGTACTCCAGTCGGTAAAACCGGTGAGTACCGGTTTTTTACCATTAAGGTTAATGGGCTGGTCATGAATTTTGTTTTAGCAGCGAATGGCGCGGCGAGCGGGCCGGAACCGTTAAGCTGCCGCGGTGCACTGTAAGCGACGTCTTTTTTTTATGGTGGGAAAAAATCATCCAATGACATCCCCCGCTCTTGGGCGGAGCGGGAGATAGTGTCAGACTGTTACTGACTAAAAGACCCACCCCGTTCCTTCTAGCCTTCATACCGGGGCTCGAGCGCCCTTTCGGATAACCCTGGCCCCAGTAGGCTTCGACATGGCTGGGTCCCTGCTGTTGCTGACAACTCCTTGAGGCGCGCGGGAACAGTGCGCGCCGTCGACGACGACTTGGGCTTGGTCCGGACAGTTACCGGACGGCCGGACAGCGAGCTACCCATTGCTCACTGTCCGCAAGCCCGCGCCTACGGTGGCCGGAAATCGGGATCAGAATCCCGGCGGCGACGGCGGCAGCGATAACGCCGTTGCCTGATGCGTTCGGCCTCCTTCTTTGCGAGCATTACTGCTTCGCAAGTCGGCGACCGCCTGCCACTCCTTCTCGCTCCACACCATGGCCTCAACCAAGGCCCGACGCGAAAGGTCTCCGCCGCCGATCGCCCCCACGAGGGCACGGCGATGCTCCGCCCAAGCAGGGCACACCTCGACTGTGTGCTCCACCGTGTCCTCCGGGCATTCCGCACAGTGGCGACACCCGGGCGTCGGCGCGGTGGTGCAGGAACATCCCGGACGATCCATGTCCGGTGAGGACCTGCGTTATACGGAAGGTAAGGACGCCATGAGGTCTTTCCAGCCACGCCTCAAAGAGAGGACTTACCGCCATGATTGTGGACTATAAGCGACGTCTTGTGGCGTGCTTCAAACATTGGTCATGAATTTTGTTTTAGCAGCGAGTGGTGCGGCGAGCGGTGCGGCACTAGAAAGCGAATGCGGGGTGCTATGAGCGGCGTTTCGTGACGTGCTTCAAACATTTTCATACTTTTGATCTTACCGCTCACCTTCCCGCGTTTAGCTACCGCTCACATTAGCAAGGTCGTGAACGGGCCGTTATAGATCACTTTGTTATCTGTTTGTCAAGACCTTTTTTCTCAGGAACGCGTAAAGGTGTTACGTTAAAATTAATCTACTCTAATAATATTATAAATAGGTGAACTTTGTTTTTTTTAAGCTATTGCATAGCTTCTATCGCGAGCCTAGAGCGTGGAGACCGAATCCAGAAATTCCGTATCGAAAATAACCTAACACCCCCCACTCATTTGTTTTATGAGCGTGGTGACCGATAAGAAAACAAATGAGTGAACAATCAATCAAAATTCAATTCAATGTGTGAAAGCTTAACTTCAATTAACCTTTCGAATGTCTTAAGTTACACAGTCCGACATAAGGTAATTGTCTTTCTTTTGTGTCTCTAATTACGACATTCAAAGAGTTAATATGAAAGAAAAAGAAAACAAAGGAAAAAAAATACTGCATAAATAAAATAAATAAATAATTATAATTGCAAAAGTTGATAAAAATGCTATGCAATAGCTTTGCCGCGGCAGTCCCCGAGTGCCACACGTCTTTTTTTTTAATTTTGTTTTTTGTGTATAGGAAGTAATCTCTAAAAGTAACGATTGCATTTTTTTTTCACCGATAGAAAGCTGCCTTATTCCTGAGTGACATAAGCTATATTTTATGCATGCGGGCGAAGCGAGCAGAAGCTAGTATCAAATAATTAAGTCTGCTATCTCTAGGAGCAGTGAAATAATAAGACTTTTAAGTCAACACCATTTAAAGTTTAGGCTGTTTATGCTATGCTAAATCTATAAAATACCGTTTACCAAGAATCCAGAACTTTATGAACGATTCTTCTACAAAAAAAAAAAGATAAAGAAAAAAGTCAAGAAAAAAAAAAGAAAAAGTCTGAAAACTGTTTTGTAGACAAAATTCAATTCATCATCATAATTTCAGCTGAAAGACATCTACTGTTGGACATAGGCCTCCCCCAAGCGTCGCCACAACGACCAGTCCTTTTTTATGGTCAGAAAATCATCTAAAAACAACCCCCGCTCTTGGGCGGAGCGGGAGATAGTTTCAGACTCTTGCTGACTAAAAACCCACCCCGTTCCTTTGTGCCTTCATACCGGGGCTGAGCTATCTTTCGAAACTAACCCTGGCCCCAGTAGGCTTTGACCCAGCTGGCCCCTGCGGTTGCTGACAACTCCTTGAGGCAGGCGGGAACAGCGCGCGCCGTCAACGACTTGGGCTCGGTCCGGACAGTTACCGGACGGTCGGACAGCGAGCTACCTACCCATTGCTCGCCATCTGCAAGCCCGCGTCTACCGAGCTACCTAGTGCTTGCAGTACGCAAGCCCACTTGTATGGAACCCTCGGTGCGCGATTTCGATTCGTACTAGGCCAATTTTCTTTTCTTAGTTAAATTAAAAATATACTTGCAGTTAGTTTCATCAAGATTTAGGTTTTCAAATAGGAAACACTTGGTCCTATCTAGATTTAAGAAACACTTGTTGAGTGAGAATTTTATTTGAAAGAGAATGGAATTTATTTTCGTTGCTGAATTCGTATTTTTGTTAACCCAGTAACTGGGTTATGTACAAAATTATTTTAGTATATTAGAAACCTGATTCACGTTTCTAATATTTTTATATAAAGAATCTATGTACAAAATACATATGTACATAAAAAAATTAAATACTAAATAAACTATTTATACTTAAACCTAACTATGTAGGTACATAGTAGGCCTCTAGTGTGGGACGCAACCTGTGTCGACACCCTTGCGCCATCCCATATTCCAAGTACGGCAGGCTGTGCTGGCGCTGCCGCTGCTGCTGCTGAGACCCTTAAACAGCGCAAATACTGTAACCTTATTGGTAATTACAGTTTTGAGCCGTTTGGGGTCGAAACGCTTGGTTCATGGGGTCCGAGTGCGCGTCTCCTTTTCAAGGAACTTTCACGTCGACTGATTGACACTTTACGTGACCAGAGGGCTGGCTCGTTCTTTGCTCAAAGAATTAGCATTGCCATTTAACGTGGCAATGCTGCCAGTCTTCTGGGCACATTTCCGGATGACAGCGATGTGGAGGAGTACTTTGACGCCTGAGCGTACTTTGTCATTTTGTATTATATTTATGTACATAGTTAGGTTTTAGTATAAATAGTTTATTTAGTATTTAATTTTTAATGTACATATGTGTTAAAGTGTTTATGTATTGTGACTGTTCCAATAAGACCCTAGGCTGATAAAATTTTCATTTTTCCTGAATTTCCCTGCATGAAGGTATGAAGGTCGGCTCCCCCCTTAGGGGGGGAGAGGACGAGCCCCCCCTCCGCTCGTCCTTATAGCTTTCAACCAGAGACCTGGACTGCTCCCACCGACAGTAATGGATTTCCAAGGAATATGTCACCTTCTCCCGACTTAGAAAGCTAGGGGATTAGGTGGGGAGTTGAGAAAAACAAAGTCAAAATCAAATAGGGTTGGGAATCCAAGGGATAAGGAAGGATAATCTACTTTTCTTTTGAGTTATGAATATTATGAGACTGAGAGGGCTGCAAAAGGGTATATAACACGTGACGCTTGTATTTGCAAGTTAAATTATTTTAGAAATGACTTTTAATCCGTTTCGCTCGTGCGTGTCCTGACCAATCCTACGGCAAAGGGTTGTGAGGCCTCTGCTATTGGATAAGACACACTTCCCTTAACAATTGACTCCTTATCTACTACTCACACATTATTAAGACAATACAAAACTTAAACAAGCGTGACGCATCGTCAGTCGGTCGCAGAACTATTTACAGTTGCCTTGCTAGACGCCGAAGTGGTTTTCAATAAATCGACACTTCTCACTTCCTTACTCTACCCAAAGGTGAGGACATCATAACCTACGTGTCTCCGAGCTACGTCTAACTTGCGGAGTTTCCAGAGATGAGTCCAAATTACGTGTCTCGCTAAATATTATTTTTTTGTATCAGTAAGAGGCCCGAAGACCGGTGTGTGTTTTAACGAGATACGTTCCCTAGCGTTCCATAGAACGACTATCAATGCAGTTTGGGGTACTTGGTGAAGCCTACCCCCGCTCCCTGGAAGTGTGTGTATAACAAGAGCAATGTAAATCAGTCTACTGTCAGTCAGTTCTTAGGGGGAAGTAGCCGTCACTAGCGTTTGGTGGTTTGTGATCTTAGTATATCTTAAACTGGCCTCAGCATGTAACGAATATATTCGGTTCAACCTTCAATTGGCAGCGCTTAAGTCATGATTGCGCCAGTATGGCGGAAGTGTCAAGTCCACTCGAAGGAAAGTCAATGTCAAGCTTCACTCCAAAGGAAGGCCTTCTCCGACTCCCTAACACCAACCGCAAGCTTAGGTTACCTTGTCATAGGGTGGAATAGGGAAGGATAAAACATACAGCACTCACCCATCCAGTCGTCAACACAGCCGCTGAGATTCACTCGCGTACTTACACAATACTCACTAGATCACAATCAACGCCCATCCATTCGTACTCTGACTCACACGCACAGATCTGTACTATAAATATTTGACAAGCCTAAACTGGACTCGGTCCATCTATAATATCTAATACTGTATAACAATACTGGCACTTCTAAGAATTACAACGGGACGTTGCTCTACGATATACCGAGTCAGATAGCTTAGCTGAACGTGTCCTTTCTCGGGCCCTGAAGCCAAGTCTCTTCGACGTGTGTTCCCTACTCGGCCCTGACGCTAAGTCTCTGGACGTCTGTCCCCTACCAGGGTCTCACGCCAAGTCCCCTATCCTGCCGAGTCAACCCTGTGCCTCCTTTCGCCTTAAGGCTCAGTATCGCTTGTCAATTACTTATTATGGCTTTGTTTTTGTATAGTTTCTAAGAAGGTTTGGGTCGTCTTTGTCCGACGACGCGCCCGGCGTGCACATGTTCCATCTTTAGAAATTGCATCCATTTCTTTACCATTGTGCTAAAATATTTCTTTTTTTTGTAATTGTTCCTTTCACATTAAAAAGGCAATTTATGTCCCTTCGTTCAGCGCCACGTGTTTAAAGTGCCGTGGTGTTTAAAATAAAATATAATATTTTGTTATTAATTTGGAGTAAGTGACAGACAGTCACAGTATTATCAAATAAAAGTCACAATGATAAAAAAAAAATGTACAAAATTTCATAACTGTATCATAAAAAAATACAAAGTAATAAGCTTGTTATGTTTGCCTGCTTGCCCGCACAAATACATGGTCACCGGGCCAATGAGGGGTGGGGCTGTTGTGCGCTGGCGCCTAATACCCGCAATTACCCGCCGTGACCTTTTTTTTGTTGTGGGGAAAATCATGCAATGTCATCTCCGCGCCCTTGGGCGGAGCGGAAGACAGTGTCAGACTTGTACTGACTAAAATCTCCTGTTTCTTCGTTGTGTTTCGTACTGGGGCTGAATCTTCCTTTCAGAAGTAGACTCTTGGCTCCTGTAGGTGCTGTGTCCTTACGGATTGCTGCTATCTCCTTGAGGCGCGCGTGGAACAATACGCGCCGCCGACGATTGGGTTTGATCTGGACGTCTGACGGTCTGACGGCGAGCTACCCATTGCTTGCCGTCCGTAAGCCCGCGCCTGCGGTAAATTGGGAACATAGGTGTGGTTTTAGTCAGTAAAAGCCTGTCACGCCATCCCACCGCCTAGTCTTTGGATGATTTTGTACATTAAAAAAAGGTAGGATTTTGTCAATAAAACTCTGAAATTTGTCCTTTCGCTCCACCCAGAGTAGGAGAAGTAATTTTATGACTTCCAACTTACAAAAAAAAAACACAAAAATAAATTACTAAATATTTAATTTCACACCCACTAAGTAGAATTTTTTGGCTTAAAAAATAATGATAATTCATACATTTGTACATCTCAGTCACTCAAAGCTGCTTCAATTAAAATTGTGATTACATTTCAAAAAGATTCCAACAGCTTCAATATTTTATATGCTTCTAGGATTTTTATGAAATGTACATTATGAAAGAGCTATGCTCGAATTTTCTTTGCGTGATCGAATCAGAAATGAAGACATCCGCAGGAGAACTAAGGTTGCCGACATAGCACGAAGAATCGCCAAACTTAAGTGGCAATGGGCAGGGCACATTGCTCGCAGAACAGATGGCCGTTGGGGCCGCAAGATTCTGGAGTGGCGACCGCGTACCAGAAGACGCAGCGTTGGAAGGCTACCTACAAGGTGGACCGATAACCTGGTGAAGGTTGCGGGAGTCCGATGGATGCGAGACGCACAGGATCGTTCATTGTGGCGACACTTGAGGGAGGCCTATGTCCAACAGAGGACGTCTATGGGCTGAAATGATGATGATGAATGATGTGTAAGCTCTGGGTTTACTCCTCCTACTCCTCCTCTAGTTATATTTGTCGACTCAAAATCAATCCGGACGGCGAGCTACTTCTGCTCGCTGTCTGCAAGACTAATCGCGCCACCTCGGTCTATAATACTTATTAAATTTTCGTAGCAGTCTTCGTAGCCGTCTTCGTAGCACGTCTACGCCGTAGCGCTACGCCGTAGCATTTGATTAAATCATTTGAATATTAGGTTCTCTTTGTAAATATTCATAGTTCTTTGCCTTCAGAGTTCTTGCAACTATTTTACGTTGAAGTCTTATTAAGACTTTCATAAGGCAGTTTTATATTACTAGTACGTTAACGTGACTTCGTTTAAATTGGATTTAGCATTTTTTTCATACAAACTGTACCAACCAATTTTAGTACTGCGATTTCACCTAATGGTAAGCAGTGAAGCAATCGTTGATGGTGAGGCGCCTAGATATATATATATATATAGGTTCAATGACCTGTAGATACTTTGTACGCAACGCCGACTATTAACTACAGGTCATTGAACTCACTCAGCTGACGTTTTCTTAAAGATACTAATTTCGTACATGCGTGAATTAATACGAGTTTTGAAAAAAGGTACTTTATTTTTTAATTTTATCTGTACAAATCGATAGTGTTTCATGTACCGGATAAAATTTAGTGGTGTATTTATATTAAAATAAAAATCTGACACGCCCAGCTTCGCCCAATAGCGGGAAAAGGTATAAAATGATTTGCCTATTTGACCTCAACAACCCAGATACTGGGTAACTCGATATCCTTCAGAAAAACTCGTCTAAAAACAAAACAAAGCAAATATATCGTTTGACCTACATCATCGCTGTTCGTGTAAAAAGTAATTCCGTTAAGAAAACCGTACGGAAGGTTTTTATTTAAAACCTCCAGTAATGGCGTCACGTAGACTCGTATTTTGTAGACGGGAGTGTACGTTGAAAATGTATAGAGAGTAGGGATGTAGCGGGGGTAATACTAGTGAAGGTAAAAGCGAAAAGAAAAACGTATTTCGCCAACCTCAAACAATAATAATGAAAGAAAGAAAAAAAAGAAAGAAAAAGTGTTTATACGTCAAACATGGCGCATACTTTAAAACAAAATAAATAACAATATCGACTAAAAGTAGCACGTAAGTAAGATATAATAATAATAATAATTCGTTTATTTTCTCACCATAATATCACAGCAATTACAAAACCAAAATAATCACAATAGTTGGATTCATACTGTGGGAGACTGGTGCCTAAGCTAGGCTTTTGACCTGTATTTCAGGTCACCAGGACTTCCCCTCTTATAATAGATGTGCTTACAATATTGCATATTCATTAATCTCTCTCAGACATGTTCTATACTACTTTTGTAAGTATTGTTCTTTGATGTGTGTGTGTCTTGTGTGTATGTTTGTGTGCATGTGTGTGTTTGTGTGCATGTGTATGTATGTTCGTTCGTTTGCGTGGTATCACTACTCCGGGATATAATTGTTTTTTTAATATATGCGTCACATCCGCGCAAAACGGCCAGCGCTCAGCAAAATGCTGGGGCTCATGTAAGACAGAGCCACAGCGCTGATTTTCAGCACCAGCCATCGTCGACGATGAGACGCCGATCGGTCAGCAAGGATTCATTATACTTACAAACAATTCAAAAATAAACAAAGTAAAAACATAAAATAACAATAAACCGAATAAAAACCGTAATTATACGTTAAACAAAAAATAAAGATTTAAAATAAAAACAGAAAAACACAAGTAGAAACAATGAACTAGCCGATTATTTTGATCGATCAATGACCGGTCGAACTTAAAGCTAGAAATTGTCAATGAGCAGTCACTTAGTCACATTTTGAGTCTGTAACAAAAAAAGATGGCTGATCGATGGATAACTACGTAATAATGATCTTAGGAACTTATACTCGCACAGGTCCGGTCGTTGTGGCGACGATTGGGGGAGGCCTATGTCCAGCAGTGGACTTCTCTAGGCTGATATGATGATATGATGATACTTATAAAACGCTTTGAACGTATGGGCGGGATGTGCACCATGTACCGGTGGCGCAACGCCGTACGTCTTGTTGTCCGATGACGGAACGGACTTGACGGAATTAAACTGTTCAATTCAAATGCACATTCCCCGAAATATCATCATCATCATCATCATTTCAGCCGATATAAATGATAAATGATAAATGATCTTTATTTTGCAAGTAGGTTTTATAAAAACACTTTTACACGTCAATGGTTTTTTTTCGTCAATTAATGCTAGATGAGGCCGGTGTTTCCTAGCTGACTACCCTGAGAAGAAACACCGAAACAAACTCAGGGGTCAAAGTCTCTTTTAAAGTCCATACAGCAAAACATGTAATGGTCAAATCATATGAGAACCATGCAGATTGAGCCTGAGATGGTCTTTTGAAGAAAGAACCACACAGTTCTAAGTGGACCTGTCCAGTCAGTGCAAGCATTTGTCAATATGCGTGTAGCTCAACTCAGGACTACTAAGGAGCTCAACGACTTGACGAACAATGCCAAAGAAAGGACATTTGGGTAGGCCACATCAAATACTCAAAACTGCCAGACATCATGTGAAAATAAAAGAAAAGGAAAGAGTAATCCACATAGTTCTCACATTCACAATAATATAATTTACAAAAGTGTAAATATTACAAATTGTAAAAAAAGTAAGTATATATAAAAAAAAATCAGTCAAATAGTAAAAATAAATGTCATAATTGTTAAAAAAATAATAATATATAATATATATACAATATCATAATTGTAAAACAACAACAATCGTCAATAAAAAAAAAGGCAGTTAAAACAAAAAAACATTCAAATGATAATAATTATAGTGAGTAGGTACTGGAGCAGGTCAATCCCAAGCCGTTTTATCCTCGAGATACTCTTTTACAGTATAAAAAGCCTTTTGGCAAAGTTTTCGCTTTACAAATATTTTGAATTTATTAATGCTAAGTTCCTGAATAGGACTGGGAAGCTTATTATAAAAATGTATACTTTGGCATCTAAATGAGCGTCCTATTTTTTTGAGCCTGGTGGCAGGAACCACTAACTTGTGTTTGTTCCTAGTATTAACGTTGTGAATGTCACTGTATTTTTTAAACATGTTTTTATTTTTATGAACATACAAAATATTTTCATAGATATACTGAGATGGCACAGTCAAAATATTAATATTTTTAAATTTATCTCTGAGGGAGTATCTGGGACTTAATTTATAAATTGAACGAATGGCCCTTTTCTGCAAAACAAAAATCGTTTGGATATCGGCGGCATTTCCCCATAATAGAATACCGTACGACATGACACTATGAAAATAACTGAAGTAAACTAAACGGGCTGTCTCTAAGTCAGTTAGATTTCGAATTTGTCTAACAGCGTATGCGGCAGAGCTAAGTTTTTTCGACAACTTATCTATGTGTGGGCCCCACTGAAGCTTAGCATCAAGAGTTATACCCAAGAACACTGTAGTGTCTTCAGGACTCAATTCTTTACCTTTTATTAGCACACTAGTTTCTACCTGCTTTACGTGAGGCATCGTAAATTTAACAAATTTGGTTTTCTTTTCATTAAGGAGCAGGTTATTGACATTAAACCAGTGTACTATTTTTGAAAGGGCGTCATTTATGTCATCAGTAACCGGCTGCTGACGTTTAAGCTTAAACAAAAGCGAAGTGTCGTCTGCAAACAACACTATATCATGGTTATCCTTTATGAGGTATGGCAAGTCATTTATATAAATGAGAAATAAAAATGGACCAAGAATCGAGCCCTGGGGCACACCCATTGATACTACAGACCCGGGTGATCTTTTTCCATTTACATCAACTCTCTGAATCCTATCACTCAAATAAGAAGTAAGAAGATCCAGAGAGGAATTCCGGATTCCGTAATGGTGTAGTTTCCTGATTAATGTTTCATGGAGAACGCAATCGAAAGCCTTGGACAAATCACAAAAAATGCCCAGGACATCGCATTTGTCTTCCCATGCATTATAAATATGTCCTAAAAGTTCAACCCCGGCATCGGTTGTTGAACGACCCCTTGTAAAACCGAACTGTTTATTATGTAACAACTTATGTCTATTAAAAAATCTTTGTAATTGATGTAAAATTAGTTTCTCAAATATTTTACTAAAAGTGGGTAGCACTGAAATAGGTCTATAATTTGTGGGGTCAGATGTACTACCCGTTTTAAACAATGGTATTATTTTACTATACTTCATTAAGTCAGGAAACTCGCCACGATCAATACAATTATTAAAAATAAGTGCTAAACTAGGAGCTACAACCTTTATAATGGACTTTACAACATCCACAGAATTTCCCCATAAATCTGTGGTCTTTTTTACATTCAAAGTGTTAAAGGTTTTAATTATATCCACATATGTCACATGTTCGAAATTAAAATCTGAATCACAAACTTTAACATTTTCTTTAAGCAGAGACTCTGCAGCAGTGGGTGATGAGTTCAGAGATTTAGTAGTTAATATGGGGATCTCTGAAAAGAACTTTTCAAAAGCTGCAGCAACTTGTGAGTCCGATTTGATCACGCTGTCATTAATTTTAAGGCTATAGTCACTACATGGTTTTTTAGATCTTCCAGTTTCACTGTTTATAATATTCCAGGTAGTTTTAATTATATTATTACTATTTTTAATTTTGGAACTCAAGTATCGCGATTTTGCAACATAGCATACTTTTTTGAATAATTTTGAATAATTTCTAACATACAAACTAAACTCGGCAGTGTTTACAAGAATTTTTTCCTCATACAATTCATAGAGTCGCGTTCTACTTTTATGTATACCAATGGTAGCCCATTCACTGAAAGATACATTACTATTAACCGATATAGTTTTGGGTATAAAAGTGGAATTAAATTGCTTACAGTACATATTAAAAAAACATTCATATTGTTGATTCAGATCATCTAATGTTGACAATGCTGGTAAATTATTAATTAGTTTAGTTTTAAAAGTTTCTAAGCGATTTGCAGTTTTCGGGTTAACAGTGATATTCTTTTTAGCCACTATGATGTTTGGAATTTGAAAAGTAATTAATTGCCCACAATGATCAGAATCTAGTAAATTTATAATGTCTTTATGGCTAGGTACAACATCGGTATAAATATTATCTATGCAAGTGGCACTAGTAGGAGTTATTCTTGTAGGCTCTAAAAACAAATTAACAAGATTGTAGGACTGAAACAAACTTATAATTTTGCTACATAAAGCTGAATTTTCTAATAAATTAACATTAAAATCACCACATGTGATTATGTACTTGTTTGAATTACAAATCTTGTGAAACACTTCATCCATTACCTTTTCAAAGCAGTCATACAATCCGGAAGGGGGTTTGTACACACTTAATATAATAAACTGCTCCAACTCAATACAGGCTATTTCAATTGACCGCTCAACAGATAGACTCACAATATCCTTACGTTCCTTAAATTTAATGTGGTTACTAACTAAAATCAATGAGCCACCACGTAAGGCATTAGTTCTGCTGAATGAACTACCAACCTGGTGGTTATTAAAATTGAACATGAGCTGGTGGCTTTTAAGCCAATGTTCCGTTATACAAAGAATATCAATATCATTACAATTAAGGAATAGCTCTACCTCTAAATCTTTATTCATGAATCCTTGAATGTTTTGATGCACCAGGTTGATACTATTTATTGATTTCAAGATTTGATTTGAATGATTTTTGTTTATCAGTAAATTCGTGCTAGAGATTGACTCTGTTGTCTCAATTTCTAATTTAAATTAATATTATTGTCAATATTTGATGCCAACTTATTGGCATAATCAATTATTAAGTCATTGCATTGCTCAACAGGAGCAAGTTGTTTAGCCAAGTTCTTGGCTGAAATAAAAAAATAATATGATAGCGACATAGCTATCTGTCTCTTACAAAATTTGGAAAGATAGTAATTATCAGCAAGATATCTATCTTTTGTCAAATAATAGTTAATACCAACATAATTGTTGGTGTCAATTAAATGGAACAAATTATTATTTAATATCAAATTGTACAATGTCATATTAATCTTATATCTAATGCTATTTTCTTCCTGTGGCAAACTTTGGCTGTAGGGGAATGTAAACATCACAATTTTTCCTACACTCAGGTTACTTAAGGTACTATAATATTGAAGTAATTCTCCTCTGCTCACATTTCCCCTATTACCAATAAAAATTAAAAGTATAGCATCCTGGTTAAATTTACATTTTATTATTTCTTTCATTATATCATATAAGGAACAGCCAGGCATACAGTTGTTCATAATTGAGTGTCCTGGATATTCATTTGTCAACAAATGGCCTAAGTCTTTTCCAATTTCATCACAAAAAATTACTATTTCCCTATTTGAGAACTGTTGTGAGAAGCAATTAGTTATTTCAATCGGCAAACTGACACTAGACTGGGGTAAGGTGGTATCACATATTGACAATGAATGGCCCGGCGCAGATGTAATAGATGTTGTTTGACAATGTTCACAATTGGGTTTTTGTGAGCTCACCAGCTCATTCATTGCCAATACATATTCCTTCATTTGGTTTTCAGAAGCTGTATATTTGATGGACATTGAACTAAGTTTGTGTTGTAAGCGGTTCAGCTCACTTTGCAAGTCTTCAGTGTCAGATTGGTATTTCTTAGTACTTTTTTCTAAGTTGGAAGAATATATATCTAATTGCCTAAGTAAGTGTAATCTTTCCCGATTTAATTTGACATTCTTGATAAAGTACTTTTGTTTTTTGACCATTTTCTTAGTTTTTACTATATATCTGTTGATTTTTATATATTTTTTAAGTTTATTTTTACTAGTGACTACCCTCACTCTTTTAGTTGATTGAGACTCATCATCACTAGTCAAATCTATGGTATAAGAGGGGTTAATTTGTGATACCATTGATGGAGCAATAGGCACCAACTCGCTGAACAGACTTTGATTCAACGAGGCAGTGATGATAAGATTAGTCGTCTCGAGTTGTGATATTTGAGTTTTTGCCTCTTGCAGCTGTTGTTGCAATAAGTACTTGTGGCTCAGAGCATTTTCATACTCTGTGCTACATTGGCTGAACCCGTCCACAACAAGTTGGAGCCTATCCCGGTCTTCTATGGCTTCAGTGAATTGTATGTATAACTGAGCCATTTCATTTTTCAGCTTTCTATTATTGTTATGGGCTTCAAAGAGGACCTTTTCACTGTCATCTATTTCCTTATTTAGTTGGTCACAGGACTCTTTGGAGGCCTTTAATTGGCTCAAAGCCAGACTGAGTTTGGACTCCAACTGGCGAGCATAGGCGCTGCGAGTCAAAGGCATGATTATAAGGAAATGAAAAGAAAACAGAATAGACAAGGTCGATTGTGATAAAGATTTAGAAGATAGTTAGTAAAAGAAAATAAACTTTAGAAATCTAAGTTCTGTCACCAACCAACTAAGGTTATATACGTTTGAATTGTCATTCACAACAATATGTAACTTAACAAAAGAATTAGAAATCTAAGGATCACTAACTTAACAGAACGCAAACAATAAGATAGCAAGTAAAATGTAAAAAGAAAATTGTACCTGATAACAGATGACAATGCAAAAATCACAAGTAGATACCGGTAACCTATAACTGTCACAAAGTTTAATTGAATTTTTTACACTTATTTACACTTATTTGCACGAATCTAACAAGTAATACATATAAATACTCTATTTAATTGATGAATAATTGGAATAAGGCTTCGAAAACAAAGAAAATTAATATTTAAAATTAAAATTACAAGAGACAATTTAAATCAGCTGTTAGCTGTAGTGTTGCCACAGGAAAAAAAAATAATATACGTCCACTGTTGGACATAAGCCTCCCCCAAGCGTCGCCACAACGAACGTTCCTGTGCATCTCGCATCCATCGGTTTCCCGTAACCTTCACCAGGTCATCGGTCCACCTTGTAGGAGGCCATCCAACATTGCGTCTTCCAGTATGCGGTCGCCACTCCAGAACCCAACGGCCATCTGTTCCCCGAAATGTAAACCGACAGGCTAGCAACTCAGCATCGATGCTCACCCAGCCAGCACAACCCTTTTGAGTAAGTTTTGTTTAACAGCAGTCATAAAAGCTAATTGCTGAAAAAAACTACTGTAAATAGCTGATATGGCGCTTACTCAGACGTTATTCAAGCAATTTGGGCACAAAATATACTGCTAATAGCTGTGTAATAGCAACGTAACAGACGAATAAGTTTTGAGTAATTGTACGACAAGCTGAGTATCTTCTGCATAAAAAGATTTTGTTCTTTAATACAAGTATTACAGCTCTGTTAGTCAGATGATGAGTGAATGATGAATGAACTATATGGTTAAATCCTTTAAAGCTCAGATATTCAGATCATACACAGCGTTTAGCTTATTTCAGTATATTTTAGCAAGAAGTTGATCAAATTAAATATTGACAAATCCGAACAGCGTGACTGCGACATCATATTATAATTAATACCTATTGTAAATAAATTTTACTCTTATCTAAGCTTGAAGAAAGAAATTGTAGGTGCGCATGCAACTTTACCGTGTATATATATATATATATATATTTCGTGTAAATTTTTCACGCGCTACCTGATAAGCCGGGTTTTAAAGAAATAAACAACATTTCTTCTAGTGGGATGTTTTTACGTGTAAAATATTTTTTAAAGTTTATTTCAATTTGAAGGTACAAAAATATCCTTGTAATACTTTTAAAAGAATATTATATCGATTTCGTTATTAAACTTGAGTATTTGAGTATAAAATTCCATATCATTATTATAGGTTATGTTGTTCGATATGGCGACGCTCATTCTGAATAAAATCTGATTGCACAGCGGCTTATCGCCTAATTTCTGCATAACAGACCTTATGTGTCCACTTATTAAGTTGTGCTCTGGTTAAAAGTGGTCTGCACTCAACATTTTTCAACTACTGTTCTATAATCACACACATTCGTACTGTAAATCAAACAATTAGGATTCAGTCATCTATACTTATAATAAAACTGTAGAGAGGTCACTTCTGTACATTGAATATATATTAAAAATTAATATTAGAGGATGATTGGTGATCGATACTGATGCCAAAAATGCAATCAGTAAATTTTTTGTCTGTCTGTTACTAGCGTTCCAGAACAGCTCTTCTAGCTTAAAAATGTCTACTTTTCATGAATACTCAGCAAACTTCTGCATAAGAATCTGTTAATATTGCTTTAACCACAGTAAGCTGCAAATGACGGTAATTTCGTACTCAAAGCGTCATAAAGTAGTTACAACAGCTATCTTAATTTCTGTTAAGTTACTATATGCTTCATAACAGAAACAACGCCTGTTTTATACAGCAGCTGAATAACTGTCAAAGTGTGGTGTGTAATACAACTAAAAGAAAACAGAATATAACTTATCCAGTATCATGCTTGATAATGGAATTTTATACCAATGTTATACAAAAGGTTACACAAACTCTTGAGTAACAGGTCTTTTTATGATGATTATTCAGTTTAAAGAAATAAAATCCGCAAATTACTAAACTAATTCGGCTAATAGCATTATTATAGCAAAAAAAAACTTTAATACAGAACTTCGTAATACACACAGCTTCTATTCATATATAACAAAGCTTAACCCTGCATAAGGTTAAATTGTTGGCCAGTTATCTGACTTGTGTGCTGCCTGGGCAAGACTTCGGAGTTTTGACTTGACAAGTTCATTGCCGATAATCTTTTTGGCTCGCTTCTCAATCGTCTCTAGTGCATCAAGCTGGTATTTCTTTGCATCGTTTGCTATTTTCCGGTGATATATTATATAAAAGGAGAAACTCACTGACTGACATATCAGTGCACCGTCTGAACTATTGGAACCAGGAGCGTGCAATTTTAGACAAGGTTTTCTTTTATGATGTAGGTGAGTACTACTTGAGGATTTTTTGAGGCATTCTTTACCCCCTTAGGGCCTGGGATCCCTATCCCGATTTCCAGCCACCGCAGGCGCGAGCTTGCAGACGGTGAACAATGGGTAGCTCGCTGTCCGACCATCTGGTAACTGTCCAGACCGAGCCCAAGTCGTCGACGGCACGCACTGTTCTCGCGCGCCTCAAGGAGTTGTCAGCAACAGCTGGGTCGAAGCCTACTTGCACCAAGGTCTAGTTCCGAAAGGGAGGCTCAGCCTCTGTATGAAAGGCAAGAAGGAACGGGTTGGGTTTTTTAGTCAGTAAGAGTCTGACACTATCTCCCGCTCCGCCTAAGGGCGGGGGATGTCATTTGGCTGATTTTAATCCACCGAAAAAAGAAACCCATTAGGGTCTCTGGAGTAAAATGAGGGGTCCAAAATTTTTATGGAGAAACTTACTTTCATGCAGGCAAAGCTGCTGGTAAAAGCTGCTAGCCTATAATAAAATGAAAAGTCTAAGAAAAATAATAATATTTTTTTTATTATTATTGATAGGCTCGCGTTTGACCACCATCTCACCTGATGGTAAGCGATGATGGGGTCGACGATGGAGCACGCTTGCCTAGAAGTAACCTCTTGACTTAAAGACCCCTAAGTTGTAGCTATCAGGAAACACTGACTCCGCAGGGAATTCCACTCCTTGGCTGTACGCATGATAATTACATAGAAGGACGAATAAAAATGTCCCTTTATAAAAATGTAGATCAAATTTCAAATTCTAAATAAGTCTGTTTATAAATAGGTATATATTTGAAAATGTGCCTTTCATAAGGATTAACTGAAACCCTTCAATTAATTAAACGACATCAAAAAGTGATATTTGAAAAAAAAAAAAGTACGGCCTTTTCGGAAATGGCGGGTCCAATTATAAATACGGTCACATCCGATATAATTTACTTGTAATCTCTTTTCCATGTATTTATTCACTCGATGAATATACTAGCTTACCGCAAAATGAACTGACAATTAATTATTACCTTTTAACCGCCAACATCGAGTATTTTTTTATTATTGAGAGGGTCGCGTTTGACTACTATCTCGCCTGATGGTAAGCGATGATGTGGCTGACGATGGAACACGCTTGCCTTGAAATAACCTATTCGCTCTTGACTTAAAGACCCCTTTTTTAATGGGTAAAAATCACCCAAATGACATCCCAAGCACTTGGGCTAAACAGGAGATAGTGTCAGACTCTTACTGACTAAAAAACCCACCCCGTTCCTTCTTTAATTCTTTATTGTACACCATGATAAATAACAAATAAGTGGATATCAGAGTTCATGTACAAAGGCGAGCTTAACTCAAAGTTGAGTTTTCTTCCAGCAAACCATTGAGTGATAGAGAGAGATCACAGAAGAGGGTAAGATCCAGTGCACAATTTTAAAATTACAAATAATATGAATAAAATAATACATAAACATTCCTACATATATAAATACATACTCACATAATATATACATAAATACATATATGAATACATACTTATATAATATATACACAAATACATATATACCTACTATGTCATTGTGAAAGGAGATGCTCTTTAAGTTTCCTCTTGAAGATATCTAGAGAAGGGCTGTCACGTAAGGAGTGCGGAAGAGAGTTCCATAGACGCACTGCAGTGACAGAGAAAGAGCCATCATAACGGCTGGAAGTGTGAAATGGAGTACGAAGAAGAAGAGAATTGGCAGTGCGACAGGGTTTACCCCTCGGGACGAAGTATTCAAAGCGTTCCTTCTTGCCTTTACTATCGGAGCCGAGCTTACCTTTTGGAGCTAACTCTGACTTCAGTAGGCTTCGACCCAACTGGGCCCCTGCTGTTGCTGACAGCTCCTTGAGGCACGCTGTCCGTTTGTCCGCGGATAATCTCATGCCAGCCATACACGGTCAAACCTGTCGTCCAATTGGTATGACGCTACATGTTTGATCAAACAGGATTTGACCGTGTGTGGGAGTGGATTGGTATAATGTTGGTTGTCAACATGTTGGACGACAGGTTTGACCGTGTATGGGTGGCATAAGTGACCGTTAGCACTAGAAAGCTGAAATTTGGTACCAATACATTATATATCAGTCATGTGGTAAAATAAAAAGTGTGAAAAAACGTTTTATTAGGGTACCCCCCGTACACGTAATGTGCGGAGTAATTTTTTTTTTTCATTTCAACTCTAACTATTAAGATGGTTTTCACACCTAAATAAAAACCTTTTAAAAAAAAAAAAAACCGACTTCACTAAAAAAACACTAAAATGATCAAAATCATTTTAATTTCGGAAGTCGGTGTTTTTCGTTATTGTTTGTTCCTTATTTAACACCGACTTCCGAAATTAAAATTATTTTGATCATTTTAGTGTTTTTTTAGTGAAGTCGGTTTTTTTTTTTTTTTTTAATGTTTTTATTTCATACTTTTTAGTTGCAACACACTTACAGCCAGAGTACTTTTTTCTCATGTCAATTCCAATTAACTCAAACCCTGCTAGAATACATCATTTTCATATGAAGTTCCCGTGTCTACCTTCCACCTTCCGGCTCTATCATCAGATCACTTCGATAGTACCTTATAGCCAAAGTGCATCTCACGACATTTCTAAGAAGCCCAAACACGGATAGGATACATTGATTAATTACGGAGTTCCGGTGCCTATCTTCCAGCTCCATCACTATCATCAGGTTACTTCGATGATACCATTTTCAACATAACTATTCAGAACTATTCATTTATTTGTATTGTCATAGTCGCTTAACTATGTTCATTGTGATATTTGTTTGAGTATGAAGTTCCGTTGGCAATTTCTGGTCTTCTTAACCAGTTCCACCTCATCAAATGTCACTTTTTGACTGTAAATGCTTAATTCCTAGATGAAAATATCAAAATGACTATATAGTTGCCTATAATATTTGAGGAGTTCCCTCGATTTGGCCAAGATTCCATCATCACATCCCGACTTGGTGACTATGGGACCATTTGGGAAGTATACCCTTTCCAACAAAAAAGAATTTTTCAAATCGGTTGTCAAGCGACGAAGTTATGCCCGAAAATACATAAAAAAAAAAAAAAAATACAAACATCCGAATTGAGAACCTCCTCCTTTTTTAGAAGTCGGTTAAAAAACAATAGGGGTCCATATTCTGCATAGATAAACGCGCTACTTTCATGCGAGTGAATATGCGAGCAGAAGCTAGTGTTACATAACATTTGTAGATATTTAATAGTCGTGTAATCTCTACAGATCGCATTCATTGAACATTATCTCAAAAGTCTTTGATCACTATCCGTAATAAGCTCTTTGGATACGCGTGTGTAGGTCCCTATTTCTGGAAAGGGTAAATATCTACACGCATGCTTGGTCTCGGTGAAAAGGGTGTAATTATAAGCAACCTAGTGATTAAGGCCCTGTTTCTCGTGCTCCGCTGTAGGTTTTATTTTTTATTTTTTTCGGTAGGAAAATCAATAACCCACTCTTGTTCCTTCGTTGCCTTTCGTACCGGGGCTGAGCTATCTTTTGATACTAACCCTGGCCCTAGTAGGCTTCGACCCAGTAGGGCCCTTTTTTTTATGGTGGGGAAAACCATCCGATGGCAACCCCCGTTCGTGAGCGGAGCGGGGGATAGTGTCAGACTCTTACTGACTAAAAGCCCACCCCGTTCCTTCTAGCCTTCATACCGGAGCTCGAGTTCCCTTTCAGATAACCCTGGCCCCAGTAGGCTTCGACCCGGTTGGGCCCCTGCTGTTGCTGACAACTCCTTGAGGCGCGCGGGAACAGTGCGCGCCGTCGACGACTTGGGCTCGGTCCAGCCAGTTACCGGACGGTCAGACAGCGAGCTACGTTATGGGTTCAAATCTAGGATTGGAGATTTGTTTTTCTTTCATAGTTTTAGGGTTTCAAGCCTCAAAATGAAAAAACGTAACCCTTTGTCTGTCTGTCAGTCGACCTTTTTTTTTTAGGCTCGCTTTTGACCACTATCTCACCTGATGGAAAGCGATGATGTGGCCGACAATGGAGCACGCTTGCCTAGAAGTAACCTATTCACTCTTGACTTAAAGACCCCTAGGTTGTAGCTATCAGAAAACATAGACTCCGGCAGGGAATTCCACTCTTAAGCTGTACGCATAATGAATGTGTTTCCAAAACGCTTTGTACGAATGGCTGGGATATCCACCATGTACCGATGGCGCAACGCCGTACGTCTAGTGGTCCGTCTGTATCTGTCAGTACCTGTCTGTCATCAGGTTGTATCCCATGAACCGGGATGGTTAGGCATTTGATATTTTCACAGATGAAGTATTTCTGTTGCCACTATAACATGAAATACTAAAAAAAAGTTAAAAACTAAAACCTGAAACGATGCTGAAAAAGTAAGAAACAAGATTTTCAGGATGCTGAAATAAACAAGGTAATTGGAAAAACAAAAAGAGGACAAAAAGAAAAGCCGTAGTTACACGTTATAGGTAACAACCGAAACACTTTAATAACGTGTGACTACTTTTTTATTTTCCAACAAGGATTTCCACTCCTGCTGTTCTTTTTTTTTTAATTGATATAAACCAGTGCTTGACTGCGATCCCACCTGATGGTAAGCAGTGATGCAATCTCTGATGGTAAGGCGCACTAGATTAAATAGTGTTCGCAAAATAATTGTAACACATTCATCGTGCATGCGGCTAGGGAGTGGAATTTCCTTGCCGGAGTCTGTGTTTCCTGATAGCTACAACCCGGGAATCTTTAAGTCGAGAGTCAATAGATTTCTTTTAGGTAAGCGCGTTCCATCGTCGACCGCATCGTCGCTTTCCATCAGTAGCCCGATTCACGTAATGAAAACCGTAACGATATCGTAGCGATTTAGTTGTTTAGACCATTTCCGTATTCACATCCATCAATCGAGTTTGAACGACACCGATTTTAAAGTCGTTTGAAATCCGTCCATTAAGTACATTGTCCTAGTAGAATACTTATTAATGTAACTGGAAATAAGTCGATAGATCGTGAATACCGCTTTTGGATAGGACTTCGATCGAACGACTATAAAACTTCAACGATATTAGGCTTGTTTGATTTTACGTGAATCAGGCTACAGGTGAGATAGCGGTCAAGCGCAAACCAATAAAAATTAAAAATTAAAAAATTGTGGTCCCAAAACGTTTTGATTGCATAGGTGGGATGTCCAAGTTGTAGGTGATGTACCAATTTTGCGAGGCTGTACTAGTTAAATTACGAATAAAATAATACAAAATTTAATTCTGTAAGTTTAATGACATAAATCTTATTTATTACAAGTTCAATAAAATTATTATTTTACTGGGTCATTTCACGCAGGCTCATTTTTTGATAATTTCGGTGGTATTTTTTTTTTGTAGGTTTTCAGATGAAAAAAATAACTTATATTATTCTAGAACACAAGTTTCAGTTATCGTGTTCGAGAATAAGATAAGTTAATTTTTTCATCTGAAAATCTACAAATAAAAAATACCACCGAAATTAGCAAAACATGAGCTTGCATGAAATAACCCTACTGTATTTAACATTAGCGTGATCGAATCAGGAATGTAGGTATCCGAAAAAAAACTAAGGTTACTGACAAAGCCTGAAGTATCGCCAAACTTTAGTGCCAGGGCACATTGCTCGCAGGACAAATTTAAATATGCGATGGGGCCGAAAGGTTCTGGAGTAGCGACCGCGTACCACAAGACGTAATGTTTTAACATGTCCCACAAGATGTACCGATGGTTTGGCGAGGGACTTGAGAATCCGAAGTATGCAAGACATGCAGACCTTCATTTTTAGGGTTCCGTAGCCAAATGGCAAAAAACGGAACCCTTATAGATTCGTCATGTCTGTCTGTCTGTCTGTCCGTCCGTATGTCACAGCCATTTTTTTCCGAAACTATAAGAGCTATACTGTTGAAACTTTGTAAGTAGGTGTATTCTGTCAACCGCATTAAGATTTTCACACAAAAATAGAAAAAAAAGCAATAAATTTTGGGGGTCCCCATACTTAGAACTGAAACACTAAAATTTTTTTTTCATCAAACCCATACGTGTGGATCTATGGATAGGTCTTCCAAAATGATATTGAGGTTTCTAATATTTTTTTTTTTCTAAATCGAACAGTTTACGCGAGAGACACTTCCAAAGTGGTAAAATGAGTGAGATTCTCTTATTTTAGAAGTTACAGAGGGGGGGCCTGTAACTTCTAAAATAAGAGAATGATAAAACTAAAAAAAATATATGATGTACATAACTATGCAAACTACCAACGAAAATTGGTTTGAACGAGATCTAGTAAGTAGTTTTTTTTTAATACGTCATAGATGTAAAAAATACACTATTATTAAAACATCGATCAAAGTTACAACGAACTACAAGAACTTTTATATTATGTTACTTGCTGCTACGGAACCCTCCATGGGTGAGTCCGACTCGCACTTGGCCGGTTTTTTTTGTTTGACTGAGCGGCGTTGACAAAAACGCCTGTAAATGGTTTTTGGTTTGGTCACTTGGAGGAAGTCTGTGTCCAAACGTGGACATTCTTTCAACGGAAATAATGACGATGGTTGTACGAGTATTAACAGCGTTTATTCAACCTCTAAGAGAGTCCATTTTCTGTGACACATAATGATCATCATCATTTCGGCCGAAAAACGTCCACTGTTGGACAAAGCAGGACTGGTCATTTGACGACACTAGAGGGAATCAAATGTCGTCACAATGATCGGTCCTGTACGACTCGCATCTATCTGATTCCCGCGACCAGGTCATCGGTCCCTTTGGTAGGAGACTTTTTGCCGCCAGTTCAGAACTTTTTGACCCCATCGACTATCTGTTCTGCGAGCGATGTGCCCTACCCCCCTAGCCAAGTTACAACCGTTTCGCTTACGCCGAACGCTTCGAGTTGGCCGCGCCGTCAATTCTTTTGTTCTCATCACGTGACTGAGCGTTGAGCTGACGTCATGCCCGTACATTTGAAGCTTTCTAGTAGCATTACTGTCCCCGCACACGGGCTTCAGAAAAACGCCGCTTCAAGCTTCTTTTTGGGGCCTTTTTTGTGGCTCGTGTGTGGCGGTGCCGCCACAAAAAAACGCTTGAAGTGGCTTCAGCTGTTTTTTGCGGGCCGTGTGCGGTGACGCTTACCGATTGCAGATTAGCAACTTGGCTAGGGGTATAGTTCACTACCAATTAAATTTAGTGATTCTTCGGACTGTATCGGTAACTCTGGTTCTCCTGCGGATATTTTCATTCAAGATGCCGTCAAAACTCTTCGGCACTCATTTATAACCTTCTTATCTCTTTGTCTTCTTTAATCTCTCTTCCCCATAAATCCTTTCCATCACCAGTCCTTCTTTTTCTATCTTCAATGATACCATCAGATGCAATCTTCAGATCAAAAGCCAACCCAACCTTCTCAAAACCATCTATCACTTTTGTAATATAATTTAAACTGTTATTTCCTAATTCACCAGTTCTATAATCCCATGGGAACGCGTGATGGTAGTTGTGGAATCCTTCACCCATGGTCATGACGATTAATGGCAAATTTTGACAAGCAGACACGGTCCTGTCATAAGGCTTATAACCCCAAGAGTGGAGTAGGCTGTTGGTCAGGAATGTTAGGTTACTGGTCAACATGTATCTGAAGATGTTCAGGTGCCAGGAGTTGGAGAAACTGTCTCCTAGAAGCCAGGGTATGATTGTCGGGATGATTATGCCAAACAACGGTAGCAGCCATTGTGCGTGTCTGGAAAAGAATTTGATTGTTACCTATCTAATTGATTGTTTAGGGCCGATTTAATCATTCGCAATATAAACTTAGTCCAATAAAACTGAAGACTGAGATCGAAGTTGATCTGGGTTTACGTCAAACTAATTTCACCAGTAACAGTTTAACTGCGTTTACTAAAACGAAGTTTAAATGTAAGAGGACCTAAAATGCCGTAACCGCGTTTGATGTTTACAACATATTATTATATCAGTTTTTTTTATTCAGTTCAATGACCTGCGGTTCCAAATGCATATTTTGGAGTAATAACGAAACGCGCTTCACTTAATTCAAAGTGTTATAAGTATATCAAGAAATAACAACAAAAATAAACACAACAGCAACGGGTCGAAGCCTACTGGGGCCAAGGTTATCCGAAAGGGAAGCTCGGTCCCGGTACAAAATGGAAGAAGGAACAGGAGTGGGTTTTTAACCAGTAAAAGTCTGACACTATCTCCCACTCCGCCCAAGAGCGGGGCATATCATTCGATAAATTTCACACCGGAAAAAAAAATTAAAGAAAACACAACAATATTTGTTATTATTATGAAATCGATAAGAGACGGTCTCTAAACGCGAATAAGAGAGCTAAACGTCAAAAAATGGGCGTAGAATTGTAACTGAGTTTAGGGTAAACTAGATTCATTTTACAGTCGTGAAATGCAAAATGAAGCTATAATCTCGATTAGAGACTCAAACTGAGTTTTATATGAACTATAATCGCGATTAGTTGTTTTATTGATGAATTCTGCCCTTAATCGAGCTGGCTTGGATGGGTTATCATCTTAACATATCGAAAAACTGACTTGCTGACATATCCATAACCCACAGCCAAAACCCAGTACTTTTGGTTGTGAAATATAGGTGTGAGATGTTGCATTATTATTTGTTATTATTATTATTAATATTTCCTTTTATGACGTAGGTGAATACTAAGAAGATTTTTTTTTCTTCTTCCCATAAGAGTATAAAACGAGGGTCTAAAGTCTCTATATAGATACTTTCATGCGAGCAAAGCCGCTAGCGGGAGCTAGTTTTTGATAAGATCGGACTTATACTCTTTATTTTGTTTTTTTTTAGACTGGATTTTTAAAAAAAAAATTATGGTGGGAATATAACAACCCCCGCTCTTGGGCGGAGCGGGAGATAGTGTAGACTCTTACTGACTAAAAGAACCACCCCGTTCCTTCTAGCCTTCATACCGGGGCTCGAGTTCCCTTTCGGGTAACCCCTTGCCCCAGTAGGCTTCGACCTGGCTGGGTCCCTGCTGTTGCTGACAACTCTTTGAGGCGCGCGGGAACAGTGCGCGCCGTCGACGACTTGGGCTTGGTCCGGACAGTTACTGGACGGCCGGACAGCGAGCTACCCATTGCTCACTGTCTGCAAGCCCGCGCCTACGGTGGCCGGAAATCGGGATCAGTATCCCGGCGGCGGCAGCGAGAACACTGTTGCCTGATGCGGTCGGCCTCTTCCTTTGCGAGCATTACTGCTTCGCAGAAGTCGGCAGCCGCCGACTTTTAGCCTGGATACTAAGTCCTTTGAGCCATGTCTTCGTATGAACAGTTACTTTGTTTAGGTACCATTAGACTATGGACGTAGACATTCTGTTTTTTTAGCATTTGGCGGCAAATGTGTCGAGTCAACCTTCTTGGAAAACTTCACTGAGGTGCCTACTTAGTCAACATCATCATCAGTCTTTTTAATGTTCCCACTGCTGGGACTCGGGCCTCCTCTCTAGGAGAGGGAATGAGCCGTAATCCACCACGCGGGCTCAGTGCGGGTTGGTGAATGCCACATGTCTTCGAATTTTTGGTTCTAGGACATGCCGGTAGTCAACACTACCAAAAAATTCTTAGCACCTTTTTACTGAGATCGCGCCTGTTTCAATAATTCCACATATTGTCCAGCTGCGCAGACGCTTGAAATGCAAAACGACACCAATTTTTCATTACAATATCCGTCAAGAATTTAAACAGAAGAGAAGGAGATGGTGGGAACATTTGGATGTCTTCCTTGGGAATTGGAAAGAAGTGGCTCAAAACTGAGAACATTGGAAGTAGTGGAGCCTTTGCCCAGCAGTGGGACAGTATCATCATCAGCCTTTTTAATGTTCCCACTGCTGGGACTCGGGCCTCCTCTCTAGGAGAGGGAATGGGCCGTAATGCACCACGCGGGCCCAGTGCGGGTTGGTGTCACATGTCTTGGAATTTTTTTAGTTCTAGGACATGCCGGTTTCCTCGCGATGTTTTCCTTCACCGTTTTGAGAGCAGTTGTGATGAAATAAATTACACAAAGTAATGTGCCTGGCTGAGCTCGAACCCGCGACCTACAACTCGTAAGTTGGGGCCATTATCATTCGGCCACCACTGCTCTTTTTTTTTTTCATGGTGGGAAAAAATCATCCAATGACAACCCCTGCTCTTGGGCGGAGCGGGACATAGTGTCAGACTCTTACTGACTAAAAGACCCACCCCGTTCCTTCTTGCCTTCATACCGGGGCTCGAGCGCCCTTTCGGATAACCCTGGCCCCAGTAGGCTTCGACCCGGCTGGGTCCGTGCTGTTGCTGACAACTCCTTGAGGCGCGCGTGAACAGTGCGCGCCGTCGACGACTTGGTCTTGGTCCGGACAGTTACCGGACGGCCGGACAACGAGCTACCCATTGCTCACTGTCCACAAGCCCGCGCCTACGGTGGCCGGAAATCGGGATCAGAATCCCGGCGGCGGCGGCGGCCACCACTGCTCTGGCTAGATATAATAATAAATTGAAACAGACACCGAAATTCACTCAAAGATATCCAGTCATAAACTCGACTTATACCTTATTCACTGATCTGTTGCCATATTACTTGTCTATAGTATCGACAAATAATGTTGGAGCTTTGCGCGTCGACAGTTGATGGTTTATTAATGTGCACTATTTTTAAATATTGATTTGACATTAACACATACACATATCACTCATAGTTTTATGTGTTTAGTCTACTTTATTTTCTATTGCACGTTCTATAAGCGTGACCGTTGTATAATATCAGCGCTACGTTATTTATTGTTTTAAATATCATAGCATATTCAAAACTAACATTGTTTGTGATCTGAGGGCTAACCTTGACGTGTCAAAATGTCGAGAGAATTCATTGGTTTTTTTTTTTATATTATGGATAGGTTCGCGTTTGACCACTATCTCACCAGATGGAAAGCGATGATGTGGCCGACGATGGAGCACGCTTGTCTAAAGACACGGTGGAGCACACAGTCGAGGTAGGCTGCTCGTGGGGGCAATCGGCGGCGGAGAGCTCTCGCGCCGGGCCTTGGTTCAGGCCATGGTCCGGAGCGAGGAGGAGTGGCGGGCAGTAGCCGACTTCTGCGAAGCAGTAATGCTCGCAAAGGAGGAGGCCGACCGCATCAGGCAACGGCGCTCTCGCCGCCGCCGGGATTCCGATTCCGAATTCCAGCCACCGTAGGTGCGGGCAGTGAGCAATGGCACAGTGAGCAATGGGTAGCTCATTGTCCGACCGTCCGGTAATTGTCCGGACCAAGCCCAAGTCCAACAGCAGGGGCCCAGCTGGGTCGAAGCCTACCGGGGCCAGGGTTAGTTTCGAAAGACAACTCGAGCCACGGTGTGAAGGCTTGAAGGAACGGGGTGGGTTTTTAGTCAGTAAGAGTCTGACACTATCTCCCGCTCCGCCCAAGAGCGGGGGTTTACATTGATGATTTTACAAACAAAAAAAAGGCACGTTGGTCTAGAAGTAACCTATTCACTCTTGACTTAAATACCCCTAAGTTGTAGCTATCAGGAAACACAGACTCCAGCAGGGAATTCCAATCCTTAGCTGTACGCATAATGAATATGTTTCGAAAACGCTTTGTGCGTGTGGGTGTGATGTCACCATGTACCGGTGACGCAACGCCGTACGTCTTGTGGTTCGATGTTGGAACGGACTTGGCGGAATTAAATTGATCCATAAAAGGATAATTTCATAAAAGCATGTTCTGAGTATGATATATCACAGTGTCTCAAGACGAAAGTCTATGACCAGTGCGTGTTCTCAGTGATGACATATGGTGCCGAAACGTGATCGCTCACAATGGGCCTCATCAGAAGGTTTAAAATCACACAAAGAGCAATGGAAAGGGCTATGCTCGGAGTTTCCTTGCGTGATCGAATCAGAAATGAAGATATCCGCAGGAGAACCAAAGTTGCCGATATAGCACGAAGAATCGCCAAACTCAAGTGGCAATGGGCAGGGCACATTGCTCGCAGAACAGATGGCCGTTGGGGCCGAAAGGTTCTGGACTGGCGACCGCGTACTGGAAGATGCAGCGTCGGAAGGCCTCCTACAAGATGGACCGATGACCTGATGAAAGTTGCGGGAATCCGATGGATGCGGAACGCACAGGATCGATCATTGTGGCGACATTTTGGGGAGGCCTATGTCCAACAGTGGGCGCCTATCGGCTGAAATGATGATGATGGTATTCTGAGTAAAGCGCCTATTCTGGCCTTACACAGATTTTTGGTCAATTGTTTTTGCCTCCCTCTCCCAATCCATCCATAAACGAGTATACTCAATAACTTTTTTAGTACCACGCGTTACAGCCGTCCTCTTCGCTTGACCATACCAAGACAAACGATTTTATCATCCGTAGATCTAAGCATAAAGATAAGATAAGACAAGATTTAAATAACAGTAAAAAGGTTGGCCAACCTTTACATTTTTTTTTATGGTGGGAAAAATCATCCAATGACAACCCCCGCTCTCGGGCGGAGCGGAAGATAGTGTCAGACTCTTACTGACTAAAAGACCCACCCCGTTCCTTCTAGCCTTCATTCCGGGGTTCCAGCTGTCTTTCGAAACTAATCTTGGCCCCAGTAGGCTTCGACCCAGCTGGGTCCCTACTGTTGCTGGCAACTCCTTGAGGCGCACGGGAACAGTGCGCGCTGTCGACGACCGGACAGTTACCGGACGGCCGGACAGCGAGCTACCCATTGCTCACTGTCCGCAAGCCCAGGCCTTAGGTACCTACATACAACTTTTTGACATATACAACATTCTTTTTAGTTTATGCAAAACCTAAATATATAGTTCGTCCAAAATCAGTAACTGAATGGATTCCAATAGTTTTTACACCATGTTATATATTTTCCCAAAAATCTTTAAAAAGGTTACAAGTTGGACACCACCGACACTAAGTAGGTACAACACAGATCACGGTACGACAAAGCGGGCATTAGATGCTGGTTAACAGCTGAGAGCAAGTGCAAAACAACCTCTGACACACCTGGGCCTCAAGTCTGCTATTACAATAGTGTCAGAATGGTATATCATTGATGTCATAATTGTCGATTTTGACAAGTTTGGTAATCTACTAATATAATGGCGTCATTATGACTTTTGAATGGTCAACCACTGACACTCCATTGAAAGAAGTGGCATAGAATGGTAATCTCGTACATATTGACAAATGAATATTTGACGTTTGCGGTAATCTGCTAAAACTTTGACAGTTTATTTGATCAGTGTTTTACCATTAGAACGTTTTTGTGCAGTTATTGGTTTAAATATGCTCGAAATTATCATTCTACCACAATTCTATTACAAGACCATTGACCGATCAATGATCGATCATTATGAATTAGCAGATTACAAACTTTTAGCAAAATGACAATGGGATCGTGTTGGAATGATAAATTTATAAAAATAGCAGACTTGGGGCCCAGGATGGCCCGGTGACTATGTATTTTTGCTGACATAGCAAACTTAGAACTTTGTGATTTTTCATGATACAGTTATGAAAGTACATCGATTATTTACACAAAAATATTAGATATGTATTTCGGATTTCACATCTGTATGCTTAAATTGGTTTTAAAGTAAACTATATTCCTCCGTTTGCTAACCCGTGCAAATAACTTTAAGCAAGTATTAAATACGTGCAGAACCTATTTGTTCCAACCTCAAGTTTACTCCTTTGGTTTGTATGCCGTAACACGAGTAGTAGGGAATATATTGAAATTAGTTTGGTTAAGTTAAATATAGAATTATTTAATAATAATATTCAAACTTGGCCAGAGACGGCCCTAGAAAGATAAGTTTGAAACACAGTAGGCTATTAAAAATACAGCGCTAAATTTTGGATCGTTTTAATCCCGTGGAGGGTCGATCCAGTACATGGAACACTATCAATTTGTTAAGATAAAATTTTCAAAAAAAGTACCTTTTTTAAAACTCGTATTCATTTACGCATCTACGAAATTAATTTCTTTAAGAAAACGTCAGCTGAGCGAGTCCAATGACCTGTAGGCAGTAGTCGGCATCGAGTACTAACTACCTACAGGTCATTGGACTCGCTCAGCTGACGTTTATACTGTTCCATGTACCGGATCGACCCTCCACGGGATTAAAACGATCAAAATTTAACGGTGTATAATAATATTCTACAAATTTCACGCAACGTCGCCTAGATCCGAACTGAGCTCCAAGCAGAGCTTGTGTTATGAGTACTAAACAACTGTTAAACATGCTTATTTCTAAATTCATACATACATAATTATTACATACCATTACCATTACACAAACATTTTGTTTTGTGTGGGAATTGACTTCCAGCATAGCACTGCACGCCACTGACCACCAAACCAACAGGCCAATATTTTTGTACAAATTAGTGTCTAGTAATAGTAGTATAATTTAGAAATGTTTTTTTTAATACCAGGCTAACTACTGCTACTTTTTTCATACAAAATTTCATCCAAGTTCGTTCAGCAATACAAACGCGAAAAAGTAACAAACAAACACTCATAAACTTTTGCCTTTATAATATAATGGGATTTAAAACATAGTGTTAATATGTACTAGCTTTTGCCCGCGCGGCTTCGCTCCCGCTCTTCCCTACTCCACCCTGCCATACCCTACTCTACCCTACTCTACCCTACTCTACACTACTCTACACTACACTACACTACACTACACTACTCTACACTACACTACACTACACTACACTACTCTACACTACTCTACCCTACTATACCCTACTTTACCCTACTCTACCCTACCAAACTTCACATAAACCATCTACTAAATAGTCCGAATAAAGCCTAATTTGGTTTGGATAGGTGAGCCCGTTCTTGAGTTATAAAATTATTATTTTTATATAATATATAGATTTAAATTGATAAATGGTGACGTACACTAACTTGTAATCAAGTTTTAATGTAACTTGCAATTTACTTTAAAAGAATGTCCATGTAGTTTCTTCCAAATTCTTCTCCATAGAGATTTGGAACGTGCAATTTAGCTACACTTTTTTTTGACTGACTAATATTTTGAAAATTCAAAAAAAAAATGTATTTTTGAAATAAACATTTCTGGGTTTTTACTCACCTTTTCTGAAACATCACCACCTCATTCCCGTACACATCACTCATATCAACCAGTCCCCTCCTCTTCACCATCTCTGGGTGATTCTTCACCAGCAGCCAGCCTAAATGGGAGAAAAAGAACCCCCTACTAATGTTATGGGGATCAGCATCAGTGTCGCTGAACTTATGATGGAGCCTATGATCCCTGACCCAAGTGACTAGGGTTCTTTGGTAGGCTAAGCTGTGACATAGCATCAGGAAGATTTGAAGGGGTTTTGTTGCTTTGAAAGATTTGTGGGAGAACAGTCTATGGGCTCCTGCTGTAAGACCTAGGATGGTGAGGAAGTATGAGATCAGCGCTGTAAAGAAAGAAAGGTTTTTTTTATAAATTGAGGCCGACGTCCAACTTTACATTTAGTATAAGCATAGCTTAACATAATCAGCCTTTTAATGTTCCCACTGCTAGAACTCAGGCCTCCTCTCTAGGAGAAGGAATGGGCCATAATCTACCACGCGGGCCCTGTGGTAATTGGCGGATGTCACGTCTTCGAATATTTGGTCCAAGGACATGCCAGTTTCCTCACGATGTTTTCCTTCACTATTTTGAGAGCAGTGGTGATGAAATAAATTACTCAAATTAATGCGCTTTTTTTATGGTGGGGAAAAAACATTCATGACAACCCCCGCTCTTGGGTGGTGCGGGAGATAGTGTCAGACTCTTACTGACTAAAAGCCCACCCCGTTCCTTCCGTGCCTCTCGTATCGGGACCGAGCTTCCCCTTCGGATAACCCTGGCCCCAGTAGGCTTCGACCCTGCTGGGCCGGGAACAGTGCGCGCCGTCGACGACTTGGGCTCGGTCCAGACAGTTACTGGACGGTCGGATAGCGAGCTACCCATTGCTCGACATTCTCAAGCCCGCGCCTACGGTGGCCGGAAATCGGGATCGGAATCCCGGCGGCGCCTGCGGCGCTATGAGCGGCGGCTGCGGCGCTATGAGCGCCGCCGTTGTCTGATGCGGTCGGCCTCCTCCTCTGCTAGCATTACTGCTTCGCAGAAGTCGACATCCGCCTGCCACTCCTCCTCACTCCGGACCATGGCCTGCACCAAGGCCCGGCGCGAGAGATCGCCGCCACCAATCGCCCTCACGAGGGCACGGCGATGCTCCGCCCAAGCAGGGTACACCTCAAATGTGTGCTCCACCGTGTCCTCCGGGCGTTCCGCACAGTGGCGACACCCGGGCGTCACTTCCGCACGGATCCGGTGCAGGAACCTCCCGAACTTGCCATGTCCGGTGAGAACCTGCGTCATGCGTAAGGTAAGGACGCCGTGAGGTCTTTCCAGCCACGCCTTAAAAATTAATGTGCTTGACTGGGTTTGAACCCGCGACCAACAGCTTGTAAGTCGAGGCCGTTACCACTAGGCCACAACTGCTCAAAGTATTGAGTACTACTCGGTATTTACTAGTATTCAAAACTATATGAAAAATATACATAAGTATATTGGCATAATACTCTGCTTTCTAATGTTCCCACTGCTGGGACTCAGGGCTCCTCTCTAGAAGAGGGGATGAGCCGTAATCCACCACGCGGGCCCAGTGCGTGTTGGTGGATGTCACATATCTTCGACTTCTTTGTTTCTAGGATATGATTGTTTCCTGACGATGTTTTGAGAGCAGTGGGTAATGAAATAAATTACACAAAATAATACATTTAGCTGGGTTTGAACTCATGGCTGGCTTAGGTTTGCTCTCGTAAGTCGGAATGGTTACCAGTAGGCGACCACTGGTCTCTCTGATTAAAAATACTTACTACAAATGATTGTTCCCCAAGTCGCCGAAGTAAAACAAAGATATAATCCATACAGTCCCCCTATATACGAGTATATGAAGAAAATTATGTTCTTCATAATATACTCTCTCTTATATGGTTCTGCGATAGTTGGTTCCTTACTTATATACTCGTCGTCTTGTTCCATATTTTTTGTAATACTGATTTCCTTGGACTTTTCAAAATATACTTTTTTCTTGTCTGAAATAAAAAAGTATAGTTATTAAACTTCCGACCTACCGCATTGACAATAGGGTAGTTTCCAGGGTCAAAATAATTACATTTTATTTAGTCCGTATTTTAGATTATAAAAAAATATTGGTCACGTATTTTTTCTTTTTTCGATTAAACAAAAAATAACAAAGAAATTGCCCTTTAAAGTTACGTGTGACGTCACTTCGTGCGAAAAAATGCAGCACGTTGTGACGTTATACGTAACTTTAATGGGCTATATCTTTGTCATTTTTTGTTTAATTTACAAATAAAAAAATACGTGTCCCTTATTTTTTAATTATCTAAAAGACGGACTAATTACATTTTTTTACGGCAACTAGCCTATTCTTAACAATGATTAACCAAGTACGCAGAAGATACTGGATATCCAAGAAATAATTCACTTTTATATGTAGTTAATTTAAAAAAAATAACAAATAATTATGATCGAAAGAAAGAAATACATTTATTTGTGACTCGCACAGCACAAACAAACAATAAAATAAAAAGTTACTAATTTACAAACTATTTAAAATGTAAATAAAATTAACTAAAAACAAACGAACAATATAGAATTAAAGAAAGATCCGTGCAAGGCCAAAAAAGCCTCAAAAGGAAAAAAAACAAAATCTCAAAAAAAAAAAGAAAAGGATCTCAGCTCTATACTGCGGTACTTAAAGGAAAATAGTAGAAGTCAGTGAAAATAATAGACAAAAATCAAAAATAATAATCCTACACAAGTTCTGTGGCGCGTAATTCTTAATTCAGATACAGATTATATATATATATATTTTAAATCAACTCTATTGTACCACACTTAATTAAAAGCAAGCAGAAACACTTCAAAACAAAAAAAAAGAACCATCAAATTCGGTTAAAATTAAAGTTAAAAGTAAATATTTAGATTTTTTAAATTCCTCCTACTTTTTTGAAAATTCCAGTTAAAAATGAAAATACTTACTGAAACTCACAGTTCTCCATATAACTGATGTCAAACATAAGTATAATGCATATGCGCATGTTATATATAGAAATATGTTCTTCTGAATATACTCTCTGGTATATGATTCTGCTGTAGTTGGTTCGTTACTTATGTATTGATTTTCTTGCTTCATATTTTTCAGAGAACTTTTCAATGGCTACTGTTTTTGGCTGAAACAAAGTATTTAATCTATTTAGAAACAACTGTAACTAAAAGACAACTTAATCTACACTAATATAATAAAGAGGTAAAGTTTGTTTTTTTCGTTTTTTTGTTTATAGGAGATAATCTCTGAGAGTACTGCTCCCCTAGCCAAGTTACAACCAGTTTGTATCGAATTCCATTCTCTAATCGGTAACGCCTTGGTGACAGCAATTACAGAAAACGATAAGTTGGTAGCCATGTTGACGCGCCTGAGTCGGCCGCTCGTTCTACAATGTAGCGTTTGTTAAACATTGTAGAAACGATTTTCAACGATGTGAACTTGGCTACGAATTGTCTATTCGTTTGTTCTGACCACGCGACTTTACGTTGCGATGACGTCATTCCCATACGTTTCATCACTTTTCGACAGCGTTAACGATTGCAGAATAACAACTTGGCTAAGCATGCTGGTCCGATTGCAAAAATTTTTTCACCGTTAAAAAGCTACTTTATTCCCGAGTGACATCGGCTAGATTTTAAGTACGCGGGCGGAGCTGCGGGCAAAAGCTAGTAGATATATAAAATGAAAATACAAATGATACAAACAAGAAGTAAGTAAGAAGTCCTCTACGGTCCGGACTAAGCGTTTCGCCTCGTCGTTTATACCGCGTACGTCGAAAGACTGGAACAGTCTGCCTGCTGCGGTCTTCCCGTCCGATTATAATTTGGGTGTCTTCAAGGCTAGAGTGAATAGGCTCTTAATAAACTAGTGCGCCTCACCATCAAAGATTGCATCGCTACTTACCATCAGGTGGGATCGCAGTCAAGCACTAGTTTATCTCAATTAAAAAAAAAAAAAAAGTAAACATGTTTAAAAAAAAGAACATCTTCATCGTTTTTCTGCCTTGTCTCATTTTATTCGTAATCGGCGCAACACTTTTTTTTCTTCCATTCTGTTCTGTCACCCGTCACGCTATCACTAACTCCCTTTTCTTTCATATCACTTCTCACACAACCCATCCATCTTTTCTTTGCCCCCCTCTCCCTCTCTATCCATCTACATGTATTACTCATAATTCTTTTAGTAACGTACGTCCCTACCCCATCCTTTTTCTTCACATGATAAGAAGATAAACGATTCCCTTTCAACTTTTCAGTCACTGGCGCTACTTTCAAACTTCACCTAGTTTAGATACTCATTTTTCACTCTACCACCGTTAAGATCTGTCTAAACGCCTTGTTCTAAGGGCTGGCTTTCACTTCGGGCAGACGATAAGTATTAACATACAACGTGGCAATACCGGAAGTTTTTTGGCACTTGCCATTCTTTTGGGCACTTGCCAGTCTTTTGGGCACTTGCCAGTCTTTTGAGCACTTGCCAGTCAACAGCGATGCGAAGGTGTTTCTCGATGACATACTTTAAATTATTTTTAGTTAGTTCTAATTATGTTTTTGTACTTTTACATACATAATATCATTCACTGTTTCTTTAAATTGTTTAAATATAAAAAATATTATATTAATTATTTATTTATCTTTTTTTTCAGGTACGTAACCCATAAATTCGTTAGTATTCCTGAACCTACGTAAGTATAATCGACAAGAAACTTAAAAATATTATTTTATTTTATTTATTCAATCTAGGTCTTCGAGATCCTTTCGGACTGAATACGTTAACCGACTTGGTATTACATTGATCTCACTACTTTTTACGGTATAATAACTTTGTTGCGATCCTTGGTTTTTTTTTTAATAATAAATAATAATAATAATCTACAACAACAACAACAACACAACAACAACAACAACTACAACAACAACAACTTATGTACTAAAATTAAACAATATATCTCTGGTCCCCACACTAGGATACCCTGTGTCGTGAGGTCCTGCAGTCCTTCCGTAAATTCACAAATTAGTAAATAAAAACAGTTTTTTACAAGTTATGTTTTTGTTAGCTATGTATTTTTAAATTCCGATTGCTCAATAAGGGAACCATACAGCAATGGTTTAGACAATCGATCATCTGCGCGAATGCCTTCAGGATACCGTTGGAGCTAGTCCGAACCCTGTGCACCAGGGATGTGCACCATTTCAAAATTGTTCGAGTTCTTCGATGTGCGCGGTACAAACGACAAAACGAAACGCTTAGTTTAGACCGTAGAGGGTTCTGAGACCTAAATAAATCTCCTTTGTACAATTTTAGGAAAGTTCGATAGATGTACTGGTTGCCAGAGTTATCACTAAGCACGTTAAGGTTCTCTATTCAAATATAAAGTCTTTTTTAGATAGGAAAATGCTTAGCATATTCATCTCGTCAAAGTCGATAAAATACTCGAACGTAAATCTCTCTCTCACGCTGATGGTAAGCGATGATGTGGTCAACGATGGAGCACGCTTACCAAGAAGTAACCTATTCACTCTTGACTTAAAGACCCCTAGGTTGTAGCAATCAGGAAACACAAACTCTGACAGAGAATTCACCTCGTTAGCTGTAAGCACAACAAATGTGATCCCAAAACAAATCGTACATATAGTTGGGATATCCACCATGTACCGGTTGCGCAACGCCGTACATCTAGTGGCCGATGAATCCGATGATGGAACGGACTTAGCGGAATTAGAAAACCGACAGGCTAGCAACTCGGCGTCGATGCTCAAGATTTTGGAGTTTTGACTCCACGAGAGCATCATGCCGATGATCTTCTTGGTTCGCTTCTCAAACGACTTTAGCACATCAAGCTAGCATTTAGCATCTATTTGTTAGGCTATATAAATAATTACTCATTCATCGTGTACTTGAATAAAAAAGCTTATCAACACGGCACATGGTTCGAATTTCGTTGCGTCAATATTTTTCTTTACAACCTTTTTAATGACGTCTATTATTCTGAATTCTACTTAGTATATACGTCGTTAAGGTTGAGATTCCAATACAGTTACGTTATTGCGTATTTTATTTTATTCAACCGTAGGTCCTCGACCGGTGTTTTCGCTGAATTAATGAAAAAATATTCTTTTGCATAATTAAAATATGCGAGTAAAGCCGTGGGTCGAATGATAATTTGTTGGAAAAATTCACGGCACACACAGATAATTAAATTCTTATAGAAGATATGCTTTACATAGAGCGAATTCCTATTGAAATATATTGAGTAACTCGGCTGGGCAGCGTTCGGGAAGCTACGCGGTGTCTTCTCGTCCAATATACCTTAGTGTCTCATGACGAAAGTCTATGACCAGTGTGTGTTGCCAGTGATGACTTTTGGCTCCGAAACGTGGTCCCTTACAATGGGCCTCATAAGAAGACTCAAAGTCACCCAAAGGGCAATGGAAAGGGCTATGCTTGAAGTTTCCTTGCATGATCACATCAGAAATGAAGATATCCGCAGGAGAACCAAGGTTTCTGACATAGCTCGAAGAATCGCCAAACTTAAATGGCAATGGGCAGGGCACATTGCACGCAGAACAGATGGTCGGTGTGGACGAAAGGTTCTGGAGTATCGAGCACGTACTGGAAGACTCAGCGTTGGAAGGCCTCCATTAAGGCGGACCGATGACCTGGTCAGGGTCGTGGGGATCCGATGGATGCGTGACGCACAGGACCGGTCGTTGTGGCGACGCTTGGTTCTTCTGCGAATATCCTCATTCCTGATTCGATCACGCATGGAAACTCCGAGCTTAGCCCTTTACATTGCTCTTTGGGTGACTTTATGTAAGATGAGGCCCATTGTAATTGGCCACGTTTCGAAGCCATATGTACTGTATATATACTGGCAATACGCAGTGGTGTAACTGTATTGAAAGACATAGATAATGAAAATATGAAAACTTGCTACCGCTTCTAGCGACAATTTCATACGGTTTAAACTTACTGACGCACACTGGGACCCGTCCATACAACGCAATGCTCAAAACAGTTTTGAGCACATTGTTTGGACGGGTCCCAGTGTGTGACGTCGTGGGTGGATCGCGCACTCCGCCGCTAGTTCGACGTGAACACACACAAACATCTCAAGCGTTTGATATAGCCGCGTAGTTGCTTGCCCGCTACTTTGACCGCACGTGAATTTCGTACGTGAACACTTCGATATTACGCCATATGTTTGATATTTCGTGACCGCGTCCGCCATCGCGCCCGCGAAATAACGTGAGAGTACTAACTGTCAATGAATGTATCTTTCGATATAGTCAGCCGATTGAATATGAAATAAGCTTTAGTAATATATGAAGTTACACACAATTTTAGTGTATAAAAGTTATTAACGTAAACTTCGTATATTTTAAGTGATGCCCGCACAACTAAACACTTTCACAGATTTATTAAATGTATAGATACTCGTAATACGATAGCTGTAAGACTTTTTGTCAGGGTTTTTGAGCTTCCAACTACCCGAATGTAATGAATGGTTATCCTTTCATTATATATGGATAGTTGAAACCATATATCACACTAATACCTATTATAAATCCTGGTACGGACCCTGTCCAGTAAGTGTCCTGATTCACGTAAAGTCAAACAAGCCAAATATCGTTGAAGTTTTATAGTCGTTCGATCGAAGTCCTATCCAAAAGCGGTATTCACGATCTATCGACTTATTTCCAGTTACATTAATTAGTATTCTACCAGGATAATGTACTACAGATTTTTTTTTTAAATCGACGAATTTCAAACGACTCTAAAATCGGTGTCGTTCAAACTTGATTAATGGACGTGAATACGGAAATGGTCTAAACGACTTAATCGATACGATATCGTTACGGTTTTCATTACGTGAATCGGGCTACTGGTCCTCTCGATCTTTTCGTATGGCGCTGAGATTTGGACGGTAAAACCTTTTTGTTTGTATGTGGGGAAATCATCCAATGACACCTCCGCGCCTCGGGACGGAGTGGAAGATAGTGTCAAATTTCTACTGACTAAAAACCCACTCCTGTTCCTTTATTATATTTCATACCGGAGCCTAATCTTCTTTACAGAAGCAGACCCTTGGTCGCAACCCCGCGTGTCGCTAGTTCGACCGCTGCCTGGTACGACTCTCCCTGCGCTAGAACCAGCGTGTCGTCTGCGTAGTAGACCACGCTGACCCTGTCAAGGAGGTCGCCGCGCAGCACGTAGTCGTACCCGATGTTCCACAAGGGCGGTCCTAGTACCGATCCCTGCGGAACACCGCACATATCTCTCGCCGTTTCCTCTCTTCCTGGTGATCAGGGTAGATGATGTACCTGACCGACAGGTAGGCCTCGATCACATGATAGAGGTAGTCCGGCACCCGGTGGTACCGGAGTGCCCTCCTAATGCAACTCCAGGACAGGGAATTAAATGGCCGCTAAAAGCTGCAGACCGCAAACGCATTAATGCCTTTGAGCTATGAATGAAGAACTTACCAATTTTTCTAAACTAGTGATTTTATAAAAAAAAATATGATTTAAAAAAAAAAACTATCAGATTAAGATTGCCAAATAATGTGGAGTGTTTTATCAAATAATAAAAAAAGTGTTTAAACCATAAATCAGAACTAATATTTATATTTTATTTTATTTTTATCAAACTATTTTGTGATTTTATATCGCACGGAACTTTAATGTGACCATGAGTGTTTAATAGTTTTTGATAAGAGGTCTTGATACTTGAAATAAAAAAACTAGCACAAATGGTTCTGTACCGTCCACAACAAGAAATGGCTCAAAAATGATGTTTGTTTGATGCGTATCCCACTTAAATATTCTTCTTTTTTACTATTATGGATAGGTTCGCGTTTGACCACTATCTCACCTGATGGAAAGCGATGATGTTACCGACGATGCAACCTATTCACTCTTGACTTAAAGACCTCTAGGTTATAGTTACCAGGAAACACAGACTCCGGCAGAGAATTTTAATCATAAGCTATACCCATAATGAATGTGTCTCCAAAACGCTTTGTACGTATGGGTGGGATGTCCTCCCAACGCCGTTCGTCTAGTGGTCCGATGATGGAACGCGCTTGGCGAAATTAAATTGTTTTTTGTAGTTCATCAGGAAAATCAGACTCCAGCAGGGAATTCCACTCCTTAGCTGTACGGGCAATGAATGTATACATATGTTCCCAAAACAAACGCTAATAACTTTGGTGTTTATGGATATTATATTATTTATTGAGACTTTACTTAAATAATATCAAGACCTTTCTAATGAGCCCTTTTTAAGTATTTGTGCTAGTTAAAAATTTGTGTTGTATTTTTTCGTGTGTTTTTTTATCTTGAATATGTTTTGTCGTTCTGATTAAATAAATAAATACCGTGTGAAGTAATGACCGGGTCTTAAGATATTCATAAAAGATAATGATATGAACATTTTCTGTAAACACAAATCGCGCGTGATAAAAAACACTAAGCTCTAGTATATCTAAATCGCGTGACAACCATTTTGCAAAACTTCACAAAGCAATCCAACTCAAAACTAATTTAAACCTTATCTCAAACATGTGAAAGCGCATATTCACTTAACTTTTCCTCTTAAAAACTGTGCATTTCAATTTCAGCTTAATGCCTTTAAAACAGGGTTGATTTTTGCTTGAATAATAAAAGTTCATTGACTTAGCAGCTTATATACTTATAGTATGATAGTAAATAAAATAGAAGCGTAGTGAACAGATGTTTTTGTTATTATTTAAAATTGCTTTCAAAGCTCGTTGGACTAATGCAGTGGTTTTCAACATGTGGTCTGTGGACCACAGGTGGTCCCCAATGGCTAAAAAATGGTTCACAAAGGGCCCTCATCTGTTATTCATTAAAAGTGCTTTCAAATATCGTTGGTCCAATGCAGCAGTTTCCTACATGTGGTTCGCGGAGCACTGGTGGTCTCCAATAATGGACCATCCATGAAGAGTCCACATCCGTTATTTTTATTTTATTTTATTTTATTATGTTTTTGTTATTAATTAAAATTTCTTTCAAATCTCGTTGGTCTAATGCAGTGGTTTCTAACATATGAAATGTGGACAACAGGCGGTCCCCAATACCTATGATGTGGTCCAGAAAGAGCTTCAAAATTTCAAACTGTCAGACTGAATAGTGACGTTAATGTGAACTGATTTAAATATATATAAGGGGAAGGGTTAATAAGAGGCATTTAAAGGATACAAAATTTCAGAAATATTGTCTTTGCTCTGTCAATACTCACTAGTTTTGGTTTTAAAGAATACTACCTATACTTAGATGAGCTACAAGTTTTCTGTTTTGATTATATTGTAGTAGCAGTCTTCTACATTAGCATATTTTATCTATTTTATTTATGGTCCAGAAAATATTATATTTTTCTTACAAACATTTTGTGATAAATTGTCTAGAGTTTTGCTTATTTTTAGTACCTTACAAGATTTTAAGTATAAACACTTACTTGCACATGTACCAAAAACACTTAAATGCACTAAAACCAAAAAGTACAAATCATAAACTAATTAAAACAAGCTAAAATATCATCACCATTTCAGCCGATAGACGTCCACTGTTGGACATAGGCCTCCCCCAAGTGTCGCCACAATGATCGATCCTAAAATGTGACGTTAATGTGAACTGAAATATGAACCTAAAATATGGCGCCGAAAAATTCCCCCACATCGCCGTCGACTGGTAGTAAGCCCCCAAAGCCATATGGCAAAGTTTATCCTGTGTTCAAGATAAAAGATGAAATGAAAAAAATCAACATGATGTAGTTATATTGCCTCCCTGAGTTCTGGTCCCCGTTAACAACAAAATATTCTAAGTGGTCCCCCAACAAAGATTTGGAACCAGTGGTCTAGTGCAACGTTGACTACTAAGTGCAAAGTTTTAGGTTCAATAATTGAGTAGGGAAAATCGTTTCGTTATTTACTACTGAGTAAAAAGTCCTAGATTCGATTGCCGAGTCGGACAAAGTGCTGTAGGGATTTTTATTTGGAATTCCTCAGTTTTAGACTTTTTATGAGGATAGTGAATTAGGTATTAAATAACTGTTCACACTTTGAGTGAAGTCAGAAGGGGTGACAGACTTTTACTGACTAAAATTGACCCGTTCGCAGTGTTGTTGCGAACAATCCCGTAGTCCTACCAGGTATTGGTCCTAGCAGGCTGAATCAATATTGACCTCTCTATAAGACGGAGCTTAGACACACCTGGTCCTTCCCGGACGGCGGACTACCTATTGCTCGCCGTCTGCAAACCCGCATATGTGGCTTTCTGCTGCCTCCTTCGCTTGCATTATAATAAATTGTGAATGTGAGGACTGTGTGGATTGTTTTTTTTTTCTTTTTAGTATTTTGAATATTTTTTGCGCCCTACCCAATTGTCCCTTTCTTTAGTATTGGTCGTCAAATCGTTGAGCTTCTTAGTAGTCCTGAGTAGAGCTATACTAGTACATTTTATCTTTTTTTTTCGGTGAGTAAATTCATCCAAATGTCCCACCCTTGGGCGAAGCGGGATATAGAGCCAGACTCTTACTGACTAAAAAACCCACCCGTTCCTACGTTGCCTTTCATACCGGGGCCGAGCCTCCCTTTCGGAACTATACCCTTGGCCCCAGTAGGCTTCGAACCTGTTGGGCTTCTACAGTTGCTGACAACTCCTTAAGGCGCACGGGAACTGTGCGCGCCGTCGACGACTTGGGCTCGGTCGTGCCCAAGTCGCACACTCGGTCGGGCGTGAGCACCATTGCTTGATGCGGTCGGCCTCCTCCTTTGCTAGCATTACTGCTTCGCAGATGGAGGCGACCGCTTGCCACTCCTTCTCGCTCCGGACCCTCTGGCATGCGTTCAGCTCGGCCTTCGGTTGCTGTCGCAGCGACAGCGTCCACACTGGCGCCCCATAAAGGCCCATGGACCGAACGATTCCTGCAATACTAACACACCTTGCCTTTTTGGCCTTCATAATTGTCAGTTTTTTGAAACCTATTCGCAAACATCATTTATCATTATTATGTACCATCGAGAAGATGACTGGTCCAAAGTTATGTTCCTTCAAATTGTATTTACTTTGTGTACGTACATAATCTTCTACATCTAAAAGGTTTTACACGTTGGACCATAAAGTTTATTATGGACGAGGGATTTCATGGCTTGCAACGTTTCAGAAGATAAACGCTGTAAGCGACGTACTATGGTTCTTTGTGTTAGGTGATTTGAGATGCGCGTGTTTATTGGAGTTACCGTATTCTGTATGACAATCTGTCACTGAATTATAAATTTGAATTTTGTAAAAGGAAATTTTAAGAGCGCTCAACCCGTGACAACTTTCCATGCAACCGCTCTTACGTGATTAAGACGTTATTACACATTTTCCTCTAGATATCTTGTACTACTTGGGATTCTTTTGAAACAAAAATGTAAAACTTATCCTGAAAAGAACTCTAAATGGTTTAAATGCTTGTTCAACAACAAGCTTTTAAACCATGCTTAATGCAACCACCGTGCTTCATCATCATCATCATCATTTCAGCCGATACACGTCCACTGTTGGACATAGGCCTCCCCCAAGCGTCGCCACATCGAACGTTCCTGTGCGTCCCGCATCCATCGGTTGCGTGATATTTCGGATTATGGATATATCCATCCACCGTGCTTAGTTTCTCTGAAACTGTTACTATTTTGGTGTACAATAAAGTTATTATTCTATTCTATTCCATTCCATTCCATTCCATTCTATTCCATTCCATTCCATTCCATTCCATTCCATTCCATTCCATTCCATTCCATTCCATTATATTCTATTCTATTCTATTCTATTCTATTCTATTGTTAATGCTTACATTGACAACAGAAGGATCAGAAAAGGCCCTCTTAACGTTTCAATTGCGGTAATTTTCGGAAGTATGTGGTATTGATTGACATTTTTGTCAAGTAGGTCAATGGTTTTATGACGTGCTTAAATACGTGTAAAGTTTTATTATTTGAGAACACATTCATTGTGCGTACAATTCAGGAGTGGAATTCTTTGACGGCGTTTGTGTTTCCTGATAGCTATAACCTAGGGGTCTTTAAGTCAAGAGTGAATAGGTTACTTCTTGGTAAGCGTGCTCCATCGTCGACCACATCGTCGCTTACCATCAGCTGAGATTGTGATCAAGCGTGAGAGAGATTTACGCTCTAGTATTTTATCGACTTTGACGAGATGAATATGCTTAGCAATAGGGAGAAAAAACGCCCATGTCTCCATTGTGTGGACTGTCCGGAGGACACGGTGGAGCATAAAGTAGAGGTGTGCCTCACTTAGGTGGAGCACCGCCGTGGCTTCGTGGGGGCAAAGAGAGGAGGAATGGCAGGCGGTCACCTCCTTTTGCAAAGCTTTTTTTGCAAAGCTGTTTTTACCTGAAATAAATTAATTTTATTTATTTATTTTAAAGCAGTATTGCTAGCGAAGGAGGCCGTCGAGATTTCCAGCCACCGTAGGCGCGGACTTGCGGACGGTGAGCAATAAGTAGCTCGCATCTGGCCGTCCAATAACTGTTCGGACCGAGCCCGAGTCGTCGACGGCGTAAAAGTCTGAGACACCCTCTCGCTCCGTCCTAGAGCGAAGGAGGTTATTGGATGATTTCCCACCCAAAAATAATCGTCGAAAACATAAATCGCTTACCTCGAATGATACAGTTGTCAAGCGTAAGCGTTTCAGTAACAAAAAAAAAGCGTCCGCAAAAACATAACGTTAATAATTTAGCCGGTTTACCTAACCCTTTAACGCTGATGGTTCATGAAAAGAATAATTACTTACACCACCCCTCAATTTTATAACTCATAAACATTTTGCATTTTCACACAAAAGCGCTGTGCATCGCTTTTGTCAGCGTTTGAACACGCTAGTATCGCTTTAAAGCGGTTTAAAAGCTGCCGCGTCGATAACACGATGTCAATATTATTATGAATATGATAGTACTAACTTTTAGGATTCCCTGTATTTTTGCTGAGTACGGGGCGTTTTAGACCTTGTTTAAGACTATTATCATGGCGGCAAGGGGCTTATCAGGCCCTGTAATGTTTAAAAAAGTAAATGAATTTTTTGGTGAAGTTAAAAGAAAACTTACGAAAAATGTCTCTTTACACATAAAAGAGCTGTGCATCGTCTTTGTCGGCGCTTGAAAACGCTGGCATCGCTTTAAAGCGATTTAAAAGCTGCCGTGTCGATAACACGATGTCAATATATATTAATAGTCCCGTCCAACGGGGTGAATAGAAACCTAGGGGTGAATAGTAACAAAACTTTGATGAGGATTTTCACTTTGGTATATATCTATAATTATTATTGACTAGCTTTTGCTCGCGACTTCGTTCACGTACATAAAATATAGCCTATGTCACTCAGGAATGAAGCAGCTTTCTATCAGTGTAAAAATTTTAGCAATCGGACCAGTAACTTCCAGAGATTACCTCCTACAAACAAAAAAACAAAAAAACATAAAAACAAAAAAACAAACTTTACCTCTTTATTATATTAGTGTAGATTTCTATCAAAGAATTTATAGAAATCAATAATATAAATTAATATATTATGCCCTGTTTGACTGTACTAGCTTATAAATTGTGAAATTTTTAATCTTTTTTTTTTCGTATTTTTGCTGAGTACGGGGTGTTTTAGACCTCGTTTAAAAACTCATTATGGCGACAAGGGGCTTATTAGACCCTGTAATGTTTAAAAAAGGACAAATTCTCTATTCACACAAAACAGCTATGCATCGGTTTTGTTAGCGTTTGAACATGCTGATATCACGTTAAAGCGGGTAAAGCGCTGCCGGGTCGATGATACGATATCAATATTTTATTTGATAGTATAGCTTTTATAGTGTTAACAATTTGTTGCGAGTTGGTCGTTGATAAGTTGGTTTTGATAGGTGGTTTTATGATGAGTTTCATCCTGTCAAATTTTCCTGTATTTTTGCTGAGTACGGGGCGTTTTAGATCTCATTTGATAACTGTCAATATGGCGGCAAGGGGCTTATTAGACCCCGTAACTTTTGAAAGAAAGAGATTTTTTGGCCAAATTAAAAGAAAATATATAAAAATTCTCTTTTCACACGCTTGAACACTCTGATATCGCTATAAAGCCAGTGAAGCGCTGCCGGGTGGATAACACGATATCAATATGTTATTTGATAGTATAGCTTTTATAGTGTTATGTTCCGATATAATACTATTTGTTGCGTGTTGGTCGTAAATGAAAGTTTATATTGATAGGCTATTTTACGATTAGTTAATGGTTGAAGTTATCTGTATGTTGTATAAATTTTTAGTCAAGTTTTCCTGTATTTTTTCTGAGCATATGGATGTTAACCGTGGATATAAATGCACATGTCGTAAAGGCCTAGTGGTTGAAGAACCCACCTCTCTCAAACATAAGGTTGCGGGTTCGAAACCGAGCAAAAACCGATGGGAATTTTTCTATTCATTATATTCTTTTTTAAGTTTATCTAAGAGTCAGTTCACCCGGAAACGCGACGCTGCGTAAAGAGCGACTCAAAATATAATTTTTTTTACTACACGGAAAAATACCGTGTAAACCCAGTCAGTCATGTCCGTCGCCTTATTTCGTGTAATGTATTTCATCATTATTCTTGAAACGGTGAAGGAAAACATCGTGAAAAAACCGGCATGTCCTAGAATCAAACATTCGAGGACATGTGATACCCATCAAAACGCACTGGGTCCGCGTGTTAGATTACGTCCCATTCCCTCTCCTAGAGAGGAGGCTTGAGTCCCAGCAGTGATATTATAAAACTAATTATGCTTATAATTAGGACACAGTTACAACAGAGATAATAACCGAGACTATAATGTCCGAGTGCGCGTCTCCTTTTCAAGGAAATTTTGCACCGACTGGGCGACATTTTGCGGGACCGAGGGCTGGTTTGTTTTTTGCCCATAGAATTAGCATTGCCATTCAACGTGGTAACGCTGCCAGTCTTCTGGGAATATTTCCGGATGACAGCGATGTGGTACTTCAATGTCTGAGCGTATTTTGTATTATCCATATAATAGGGTAGTTTCCAGGGTCAAAATAATAACATTTTATTTAATCCGTATTTTAGATTATAAAAAAATATTGGACACGTATTTTTTCTTTTTTCGATTAAACAAAAAATAACAAAGATATAGCCGATTAAAGTTACGTGTGACGTCACTCCTTGCGAAAAAATGCAGCACGGCGCGCGGCGTGAATGGGCTATATCTATGTCATTTTTGGTTTAATTTACAAATAAAAAAATACGTGTCACTTATTTTTGAATAATCTAAAAGACGGACTAATTACATTTTTTACGGCAACTAGCCTATTCTTAACAAAGACTAACCAAGTATGCAGAAGATACTGGATATCCAAGAAATAATTCATTTTTATAGATGTTTAAAAAAAAAAAACAAATAATTATGAACAAAAGAAAGAAATACATTTATTTGTGACTCGCACAACACAAACAAACAATAAAATAAAAACTAATCTACAAACTATTTAATTTAAACTGATTATTTTTGAATAATCTAAAAGACGGACTAATTACATTTTTTGAGGAAACTTGCCTATTGTACCTATATGTAGGTTTAGTGAACTTAAATACTTAGTTAATATGTAAGTTTCCAAAAAAAAATTAATAACAATAAAAACTTTCATCAATTAAAAAAATGAAAGATAGAAAAAAGTAAAAACGAACAAAAAATTTCAAACAAATGATGTAAAATTAAAACTAAAACTGAGGTTCATAATACGTCAAAAGGACACAAGGGTCATTAGTGAATTTATATTAAAACTATGAATTGAACGAAACTTGACGCTTGTATATCCCCACAAAGTCCCAAGCCAAGTAAATAACTCAATCCCGTCGGACAAAATAAATAGAGCCATGAAACACACATAATGTTACCCTAATTAGAACCAAGGTCAGTACAAGGGTAAATATTTGCCATCCTCTCCTTAATAGAGAAAATTACGGACTTGATGAACTTATTACGCTAGCGGGTCAAGGCTTATATCCTATTAAAAAGAAGCGAAACTTTCTGAAGTGAAGATATTCAGCTCGTTAGTAACCGTACAGACCAAGCCCAAGTCATCAACAGCGCGCACTGTTCCCGCGCGCCTCAAGGAGTTGTCAGCAACAGCAGGGACCCAGCTGGGTCGAAGCCTACTGAGGCCAGGGTTAGTTTCGAAAGGCAGCTCGAGCCCCGATATGATGGCTAGAAAGAACGGGGTGGTGTCTTTTAGTCAGTAAGAGTCTGACACTGTCTCCCGCTCCGCCCAAGAGCGGGAGTTGTCATTGGACGATTTTTCCCACCACAAAAAAAAAAAAACTGGCCAAGAGCGTGTCGGGCCACGCTCAGTGTAGGGTTCCGTAGTTTCCCGTCCGTCACAACAAGTGTACCCACTATGAGTTTAAAAAAATGCTTGCATAAACGATTATACTACAAACTTAGTCCAGAAATTATTTTGTAGAACCTTTTTGTCTTTTTTGTACAAAAACTGTTCTTTCCATCAAGATCAAAATAATTTTCCTAGAAAGTCCTTATAAAGTTCTACTTTTCAGATTTTTTTCATATTTTCTAAACTTATGGTTCAAAAGTTAGAGGGGGGGGACACATTGTTTTTTACTTTTGAAGCGATTATTTCCGAAATTATTGACATTATCAAAAAATAATTGTAGTAAACCCCTATTCATTTTTAAATACCTATCCAACAATATATCACACGTTAGGGTTGAAATTAAAAAAAAAATCACTTCCCACTTTACATATAGGGGGGCTACCCTAATAAAACATGTTTTTCCAATTTTTATTTTACCACTTTGTCGGCGTGATTGATATACATATTGGTACCAAATTTCAGCTTTCTAGTGCTAACGGTCACAGAGATTAAGCGAGGACGGACAGACAGACATGGCGAAACTATAAGGGTTCCTAGTTGACTACGGAACCCTAAAAACAGTCATCAACTGCGTATATTGTTCCACGCGGGCCTCAAGGATGTCAGCAAAATCGTAGGGGTCCAGAAGGATCGAAGCCTACTGGGGCCATAGATTCGCAGCGTGGGAAGGTCTTCGACAAGGTGGACCGATGACCTAGTGAGGGTTGCGGGAATCCGATAGGTGGGAGGAGACGACCGACCGACGACCAATGCTAAGCTACTTTATATGTCGGAATACGCAGTCACCATACAAGAACCTTTCGGCTCCATCGACCATCTGTTCTGCAAGCAATGTGCCCTGCTCACTGACATTTAAGTTTGCCAATTCTTTGGGCTACGTCGTTAAACTTGGTTCTTCTACTCGGATATTAATACTCATTCAATTTATGCGCATACAGAAACAGCCACCAATATTATGCAATATGTAAACCAATCTGATATTCATCATAGCTCCTTAATAACATAACATCACGAATGTATATCATAAAGGTTCAGACAGAGGTGTATAATACAGACACATTTTGCTAGCTAAGTTTATGTATTAAACGCTTACCATCCACGAAGGATCGCCCAACTTAAGTGGCAATGGGTGCGGCACATTGCTCGCAGAACAGCTGATGGCCGTTGGGGCCGAAAGGTTCTGGAATGGCGACCACGTACCGGAAAACGTAGCGTTGGAAGGCCTCCTACAAGGCGGACCGATGTCCTGGTAAGTGTTGCGGGAATCCGATGGATGCGAGACGCATAGGACCGCTCATTGTGGCGATGCTTGGGGGAGGCCTATGTCCAACAGTGGACGTCTTTTGGCTGAAGTGATCGGGTGGGATCGCAGTCAAGCACTAGTTTATATCTATTAAAAAAAAAGATGTGAGGCACTCGGGGACTGCCGCGGTAAAGCTATTGCATAGCATTTTTATCAACTTATGCAATTATAATTATTTATTTATTTTATTTATGCAGTATTTTTTTTCCTTTGTTTTTTTTTCTTTGATATTAATTGAAGTTACACTTTCACACATTGAATTGAATTTTGATTGATTGTTCACTCATTTGTTTTCTTATCGCTCACCACGCTCAAAAAACAAATGAGTGAGTGAGGTGTTAGGTTATTTTCGTTACGGAATTTCTGGATTCTCCACGCTCAAGGACCGCGATAGAAGCTAAGCAATAGCTTAAAAAAAAACGCGGAGGTGCATTATCATGCAACCGCTTTTACGAGATTATGATGGTATTACACATTTTTTTCCATTGGATCACACAGCTATCTTGTGGATAGTTCCTAGGCTTCTATAGAAGACAAAACTTAATGTAAAACTAATCTAGTAAAGATCTCTGAAAATCTGCTATTCTACGTGAACTTTGGCCCTCCGTAATTTACTCATATAATTATTAATAAAAAACCGGCCAAGTGCGAGTCGGACTCGCCCATGGAGGGTTCCGTAGCAGCAAGTAACATAATATAAAAGTTCTTGTAGTTCGTTGTAACTTTGATCGATGTTTTAATAATAGTGTATTTTTTTTAGATTTATGACGTATTAAAAAAAGCTACTTACTAGATCTCGTTCAAACCAATTTTCGTTAGTAGTTTACATGGTAATGTACATCATGTATTTTTTTTAGTTTTATCATTCTCTTATTTTAGAAGTTAGAGGGGGGGGACACACATTTTACCACTTTGGAAGTGTTTCTCGCGTAAACTATTCAATTTAGAAAAAAATGATTTTAGAAACCTCAATATCATTTTTAAAGACCTATCCATAAATACCCCACACGTATGGGTTTGATAAAAAAAAAATTTTGAGTTTCAGTTCTAAGTATGGGGACCCCCAAAATTTATTGCTCTTTTTCTATTTTTGTGTAAAAATCTTAAAGCGGTTCACAGAATACATCTACTTACTAAGTTTCAACAGTATAGTTCTTATAGTTTCGGAAAAAAGTGGCTGTGACATACGGACGGACAGACAGACAGACATACATGACGAATCTATAAGGGTTCCGTTTTTTGCCATTTGGCTACGGAACCCTAAAAAGTACATCAATAGAAGCCTTGCACATTTCGTCGAGATTTTGAATGACGTAATTTTTTCTGAAAAACTTACAAGGGTTTTAAAAATAAACACGTATTTTCTGGAACAAGTTCTGTGAAATATTCGAGTAAATCACGGCATTACCGAACGCCAACAGAATTTTCAGGCGCTATCTCTCTTTTTTGCATTGCTTCTTCATCAAATATCGCGTTGGATTTCGTTAGATGAAGTAACAAGCTTTTAAACCATACTCAATGTTAACATATTAAAACAGAAGTACATTGTTAAACTTATACGTTACGGGGTCTAATAAGCCCCTAAGGTCCGACCCAGTAGGCCCGGGGCCTTATGGCAGTAGCCATAATGACAGTTTTCAAACGAGGTCTTAAAGACCCCGTACCGCAGGAATGGAAATAACACAAAAATGAGTGCCACTGTCAACGCGTTAAGCTTAATTTTTTGGGATGGGATATCATCCTATGACTTCTCCCGCTCTAGGGTGGAGCTGAAGGTCAAATAAATTAAGCTCGGATTCAGGGTGCTGTGGAAGAATTCAGTAACAAAAATCCAATAAAACTGTGGAGCTCGTTAATCTTAATACAAGCGAACATCATTTATTTCAGTTAGACGATTAATAGTTTTCAAAATTAAAAATAGGAAAGTAGAAATAAATCGTTAATTCTTTACGGTAGAAAAAAGAAATTTTAGAAAAATAAACCGTTATATTACGATTCAGATTCGTGCATATACAAGGTGTAAGGGACAGCCCTCCACAAACTTTAAGGGCTTGCTCAGTAGACGAAATTGAACAACCTTCCACAAAAATTTTTTTCAGGAAACGAAAAAAAAAATCAGCCTCTCCATACAAAATGATAAACTTGATTGGAGAATTTGTATGGTGAGGCCGATTTTTTTTTCGTTTCATGAAAAAATTTTTTCCTATCACCCGTCAAACTATCACTAACTCCCTTTTCTTTCATATCACTTCTCACACTTTTAAATGATTAACTATTATACAAAATTCCCAAGTCGGACTTTTTATACAGACTATAATAACCATAAATTTTTTGACGCAACATTTTAGGTAGTAGTTATTGTGTATGTCGCAGAATCAACAAAGAGGCACAACTATTATAATAACTATCGAGTAACGCCATCTATTATCGTTTGTCGGAAACGTCAAGCAGTGTGCTTGGGTGAGGTCGGTACGGGGCGTGGCATGTTTGACGGATGTCAGCTGTCATTCGTTTTGACATTGGACGTAAAGCATTTGAAAGACTTCACTTTTGAGTTGGACACGAGGGCGAGCGGTCGTTCTGCCAGCCTGTACCGAACTTACCGCGTTTCCGTAGTTTAATCTGTTTCCATCGCCTTGATCAATTAAGATTTTGTTGATTTATTATTGGTAGTGAATTAATAGACAATTGTAACTAGTGTTGAGACTATTATTTCATACCCACACCATGTCGAACTTGGATTCTGATGACGAAGTACCCCCAATGGGTGAACTACCTTCGTTATCAGAAGTGGGATGCAACTCAAACGCCCCACGTGGAGAAAGTGCCTGTGCTAATCCAGAAAAGTGTAAAGACAATGCGCACGTGTTTGGAGGTGACACAGAGACGGAAAAATGGCGTTTTCTGCTTGAGCAACAAAACAAAAACTTTATGGCTATCGTACAAGCAATGAAAACCCCTTCTGCGATTGTGGATGTTCGCCTACCTGACTTTGAACCTGAAAAACGAAATGTTGACCCGCGTGCTTGGCTGGCAACAGCGGACATGTGTGTGATCGATCCGGATAGTCATGGTGCATCGTTGATGATTGCCTTGAGCCGCGCACTCAAGGGAGAAGCTTCATCATGGCTGTCGTCAATATCTTACCCTGGGATGAAATGGAGCGATTTTAAGGAACTGTTTATAGCCAGGTATGATTGTCCAGAGACTACCGCTTCCTTTCTAATCAATCTACATGGAAATAAACCTAAGGACAGTGAGTGCTTGACCGCATATGCAGCTACCCTCATGACAACCATCATGTCAAAATGGAACGGCCTCACGACAGAACAGATTGCTGTCGCGACGGTGCTAGCTCATATCGCGAAGAACGATACGCGAGTCCAGCGATTGGCCTTCACCACGGACATCAAAACCCGCAACGATCTTCACCGGGAACTGAAAGCTGTTTCGTTTTTGAAGAGGAGCGCTCCACCCGGTGGTGATGAACGTGAGGGTTCTGACGCGAAGAGGAACCGCCCGAGTTGGCCCAACGTTGGGCCCAAATGTTTCAACTGTGGGAAACCAGGACATAGATCGGTGCAGTGTCGCCTGAGAACAGGGCTAAAGGCAGAAGAGCAATCAAGATCGACGGCATCTAGCAGTGGCAAGAGTAACCAGGCACCGGGGAAAGCCGACTGGATTACTTGCTTCAACTGTAGTGAACGAGGTCACTACGCATCCAATTGTCCTAAGAGGGACACTAAGGAGGCATGCAGCAGCACGGCGGCTGGTCCCACCAGGGAGAAGCGAGTCGATGTGTGCCTTGTGGACGCACCTGCTGGATCCTTACGACATTCTGGTGAGCGATTTGATTTTTATTATGACTCTGGTGCAGAATGTTCACTTATTAAAGAATCTGTGTATTGTAAATTTAGTGGAAAACGAATTTATGGAAATGTGACATTGACTGGTATTGGACAGACTTCTGTAAGGTCGACTGTACAAGTTTTGACTACTGTTGAGATCGATGGGATTATTTTTGAAATTCTTTTCCACGTTTTACCTGACAATTTTTTGCGATATGAAATCATGATTGGACGCGAAGTTTTATCAATTGGTCTAGTAGTTCATATGTCGTCACATAAAATTCAATTTGAGAAAATACGGACTGTTCAGACATGTGGCATGAATGTTGACTGTAAATTTGACTTTGAAACGATAGACACAGATATACCCCCTGAAAGAAAAAGTGAACTGTTAGATATTTTGCTATCTTTCAAAAATAGTTTTATTTCTGGTGTACCTACATCACCTGCAGACACAGAACCCATGCAAATTCGCCTTATAGACCCTCATAAGACTGTTAATCGACGCCCTTATAGGTTGAGCCCCGAGGAACGACAGGTTGTACGAAGTAAAATTGATGAATTGCTTAAGGCCAGTATAATTCGCTGTAGTTCATCACCGTTTGCAAGTCCTATTCTTCTCGTAAAAAAAAAGGATGGTACAGATAGGATGTGTGTGGACTACCGCGAACTGAATGATAATACAGTACCTGATCGTTTTCCATTACCGCTTATCTCTGACCAAATAGCTAGGTTACATGGAGGACATTTCTTTACGATTTTAGATTTGGCGTCAGGTTTTCACCAGATCCGCATTTCAGCTGAATCTATAGAGCGGACAGCTTTTGTGACGCCCGATGGGCAATTTGAATATTTGACCATGCCATTTGGACTTCGAAACGCCCCCTCGGTGTTCCAACGAGCTCTTATTCATGCGCTTGGGGATCTGGTGAACACTTACGTTGTAGTTTATATGGATGACGTGCTCATCGTTGCAGAAAACGCTGACGAGGCGCTTGAGCGACTTCAAATAGTACTTGGGGTCCTTTCAAAGAAAGGATTTTCCCTTAATCACAAAAAGTGTGCTTTCTTAAAACAAAAAGTAGAGTACCTTGGATTTGAAGTCAGTCAAGGGCAGATACGGCCTAATCCTCGCAAGGTTAGTTGTTTGACTTTGTTGCCACCACCTCAGACTGTGACGCAATTACGGCAATTTATAGGTTTAGCGTCGTATTTTCGACAGTTCGTAGCAAAGTTTTCTCAGATTATGGCCCCGCTATATGCCTTAACCTCCGGTAATGGTCGGATCGAATGGAAATCTGATTATGAGACAATACGGCAACAGGTAATTTCTATTCTAACTAGTCAGCCAGTGTTATCAATTTATGATCCAGCACTAGAGACGGAGTTGCATACAGATGCGAGTGCTATAGGATACGGAGCTGTTCTTATTCAGGTAAGGGAAGGTAAGTCACATGCTATTGCTTATTTCAGTAAGCGTACAACTGCTGCAGAGTCCAAATATCACTCGTACGAGTTGGAGACTCTCGCTGTTGTCAACGCAGTAAAACATTTCCGACATTATCTGCATGGTCGCAAATTCGACGTGGTAACTGACTGCAGTTCCTTGCAGTCCACCCGTAAGAAAACAGACTTAACGCCACGTGTTCACAGATGGTGGGCCTTCTTGCAGGCCTTCGACTTCGACGTTGTTCATCGTAGTGGCAAGCGAATGTCTCATGCAGATTTCTTTTCGAGAAATCCATTGGCGGATGACGGAGAGAGCGCTACTTTTGAGAAGGTAAACTGCAAACAAATTAATTTAGCTGAACTGAATGACAACTGGCTGATTGCGGAACAGCAGAAGGATGGTGAGCTTTCGAAACTCATATCTGATTTGAGGGATGAAAAACTTCCTCTTGATGTCGCTAAGACCTACGAGCTTCGATCCAGTGTTTTGCATCGGAAAATTCAGCGACGTGGTAAGACTCTGTGCCTGCCAATAGTTCCTAGAACATTCCGGTGGTCCATCGTCAACAATGTGCACGAAGGGTTGCTCCATTTGGGATGGGAGAAGACCTTAGAAAAAGTTTACGAGCTTTATTGGTTCGACAAAATGACGAGGTTTGTACGAAAGTTCGTAGACAGCTGTGCCACGTGCAAAATTTCTAAGTCACACTCCGGTAAAGTACAGGTAGAAATGCATCCCATTCCCAAGGTTGCTACACCCTGGCACACCATACATATCGACGCTACGGGAAAGCTAAGCGGCAAGAATGACCGGAAGGAATATGTGTTTGTGCTTATAGATGCCTTCACGAAGTACGTATTACTTCACCATACGCTTAACATTGACACAGCTAACAGTATCAAGGCTTTGAAATCTAGTGTTTCACTATTTGGTGCGCCCAACCGTGTAATCGCTGACCAAGGTAGGTGCTTCGCCAGTAAAGACTTCAAGGACTATTGCGAGTCTGTTAACATTAAGCTTCACCTAATAGCGACAGGTAGTTCTAGGGCCAACGGCCAGGTGGAGCGTGTCATGAGCACATTGAAAAACATGCTTACTGCAGTAGAGACAAGTAGTCGTTCGTGGCAGGATGCCTTGCCTGACGTGCAGCTGGCTCTTAACTGCACGATGAATCGAGTCACGAAAGCTAGCCCATTAGAACTTCTCATCGGGAAGGTTGCGAGGCCTTTAGATATCTTATCAGTAGCTGATGACGACCCTGAAATTGACATCGAACAAGTAAGGTTACAGGCTGTGGAGAATATGGAGAAGGGCTCCGCTTACGATAAGGTACGTTTTGACTCTACCAAAGCTAAATTAAAACCATTTACTGTTGGGGACTTTGTACTGCTGCAGAACGAAGAACGAAATCAAACAAAGCTCGATCCTAAATACAAAGGGCCTTTTAAAGTCATAGAGGTACTAGAAGGAGACCGGTATGTACTTAAAGCTCTCAATTCGAATCGGACATACAAGTATGCGCACGACCGTCTTCGGAAAATGCCTGACAGCGACAATTTTGACAACAAGGACTCTAATACCGACTCTGACCATGACTCTGGCAAAACTAATGAGACAAGACCGGCTGACGATGAGAGTGTTAGACCTTAGGCGATAACAAAAGATTCAAATGTAGTATGCAAGTGACTCAGATTATGTACATTCTAATGTTGTTCGTGGCTGCGAGCCTAAGTGTTTGCTTGGGCTCGGTGACCAACGCCAGCATGGCAATGTAAGTAATCGCTAAAGGTGCTAAATAAAGGCGATGTGATGTGTTGAGGTCGGGTACCGGATGGAGGTCCCGTTGGATTGCCGGATGGAGGCAATGTGTGTGTTGAGGTCGGGTACCGGATGGAGGTCCCGTTGGATTGCCGGATGGAGGCAATGTGTGTGTTGAGGTCGGGTACCGGATGGAGGTCCCGTTGGATTGCCGGATGGAGGCAATGTGTTTATGTGACGAGGTTGGGTACCAAACAGAGCATTGCATACTAGATTTGGTCGGAATGTTTCATGAATTGGTTTGAAAATTGATGTGTATTGAAACTGATGTTGAGTGATGAATTGAATGTCGAGATTTCCTTTATGAGATTTGATGAGAATACGTGAATCGGAATAAAATTGTGTTTTTTGGATCGCGTGACTTTGTCTCCTGACATCTTGGTCAGGAAGGCCGAGCAAGGAACGTTTCACTTTCCATAAATTCTTGTTCCAGGTGCCTCACACGAGGACGTGTGAAATTGTCAAGATGGCCGTGTCGCAGAATCAACAAAGAGGCACAACTATTATAATAACTATCGAGTAACGCCATCTATTATCGTTTGTCGGAAACGTCAAGCAGTGTGCTTGGGTGAGGTCGGTACGGGGCGTGGCATGTTTGACGGATGTCAGCTGTCATTCGTTTTGACATTGGACGTAAAGCATTTGAAAGACTTCACTTTTGAGTTGGACACGAGGGCGAGCGGTCGTTCTGCCAGCCTGTACCGAACTTACCGCGTTTCCGTAGTTTAATCTGTTTCCATCGCCTTGATCAATTAAGATTTTGTTGATTTATTATTGGTAGTGAATTAATAGACAATTGTAACTAGTGTTGAGACTATTATTTCATACCCACACCATGTCGAACTTGGATTCTGATGACGAAGTACCCCCAATGGGTGAACTACCTTCGTTATGTATATGTTATTTTAACTAGTAAAGTGTCTTGTTTTATTAATACTATTAAATTGCTAAATAAATAGTCTGTGTTTTGTAAAAAAAAAACCTTTTGAATAAATATTTTAAAAAAACTTGTCATGTAAGTAAATAGTTCAATTCGCAAATCTAGTCTCGAAGATTTTTCCGAACCGCTGAAATAATATTATTTTTTAACCTAATTTAACTTCAAAATTACTGGCTTTCATACTTTTCCTATACTTGTGCTATGACACCTTGATTTATGTCAAATTTCAGGATTCTAGGTCAACAAGTACTTTATAGGTTTTGATTTCCTATTGAGTGTCAAAATATGACCTAAACGGAACGTAAACGCTTCAATAAATATATTTAGATTGCTTTAATTAAAAAATAGCAGAAATTGACTCGGTTATCGCAATTCTGGACACGTTACTTTATGGGCCCAGATTGTGCGTTTATTATATACTAGCTTTTGCCTGCGGCTTCGTCCGCATACATAAAATATAGCATATGTCACTAAGGAATAAAGCAGCTTTCTATTGGTGAAAAATTTTTCGCAATTGGACCAACTTTTCCTCTTTTTAGGGTTCCGTAGTCAACTTAACCCTTATTCGCCATGTCCGTCTGTCCGTCCGTCCGCGGATAATTTCTATGACTGTTAGCACTAGAAAGCTGAAATTTGGTACCAATATGTATATTCACGCCGACCAAGTGGTAAAATAAAAAGTGGAAAAAAAATATTAGGTTAGTTAAAAAAGAATTACTAAAATCGGTTCACGCAATCCAAAATTACTACCGAAAACCCAGCATACATAACCCGTCTGGTTGCTATAAATTAGTAATCCAATTTCCGGTGAGATGGCACTGTACTTTTTTAACTCTTATGTGGGGACACATTGTGACGGACGGGAAGCTACGGAACCCGACTCTGAGTGTGGCCCGACACGCTCTTGTCTAAATATTTACTTGAATATTACGAGTAGATTACAATGTTGTATAAATATATCCAGTTTATTACTGACAAATCGATGCTAAATAATATAACAGCATATCTCCAGTTACTTGTACTTGAGATATTTTTATTGTGATCTCTATCGTTCTTTACCAGTGGTTTATGCTATGTGTTGTCAGTCAGTCATTCAATTATGAGTGGAGATCTGACAATGTCACGTAAGGACTGTGACAGCAACGTGTTCGGTTACATCTTGTTGCGGTTTTCACGTTGGAACGTGACAAAATTCGGAATGCTTGCTACGAGATATCTCGTAAATTATTTTTCTCAGATGCCATATACGAGAAATGTCGTAAGTTTTCTATAGCCGTAGATGGTCTTTAATGAAAGTATTAATATTGTTGGTGTACGTACGAGATATCTCGTATACGATATTTTTCGTATGAGGGCAATGTTAGATAAAATTTTTCGTAATACAAAATATGTTTTAAAATAAGGTCTATGGAGTGTATTGCACATTCTTCTCCATAGAGATCTATGCTTTGGAATGTGCAATTAGTTTAATTTTTGATTGGAAACTGACTGGCTCCTTGAAATTCTTAGCACTCACTTGACTGGCCGGTTGGTCTAATGGTTAATGCCCTGACTGCTATGCCAGAGCGCGTGGGTTCAATTCCCACTCAAAGTAAATGACGTTTATAAATGTGATTTGCAAGATCATTTGTTCTGTGTCTGGATATAATTTATCCCACCAAAAACATACCTGTTAAAAAGGGGGCCAAGTTCCTATCGGCTATTTGTTCTCCTAAAAAAGGGTTGAAATCCAATCCAACGCCAAGTTTAGATGCACTTTAAAATTCATCATAATAATCTTCATCAAAAGCCTGATCCATTGGTAAACATTTGCCATTCCCAAGTCCTCTGCCTTCGGCATCCAGCCACTACCCGCCACCGTATTCACGTCATCGGCCCATCTGGCCGAAATTCACTTTACCATACACGCAACCAAAAATATGATATAGTTGTAAAAATACGTAGACTTGGTTAAAAATATCTAAAATTATAATACTACTAAATTTTTAGTTGGCAGGTTAATTTAATCATACAATTATTCAAGTGTTACGTACAGCACGAAAACCTGCCAAGTTCACTTTACATATTTTATACCCCCTCCCCCTTTCCTCCCCCCCTCCTCTTCGTATTCTCATATCACTGGTTCATATATATTTTTATTAAAATTCGATATTAGATTGAGCCAACTCATGCTTGACCGATTTCTTAAATTTCTTAATTTTTTGTTAATCTAAATATAACACACGACCTGTGTACCAAAATTCATAACGCTAGGACAATTGGAAGTGGTCTAAAGGTTATGATTACCGGTCAGTAAGTCAGTCAGTGCCAAAATTAGCTTTATTCACATGGTCATATTTCAGGATCTACTGAAGCTATATCTATGAAATTTGGCATAGTGCTTTAGTACTAGTATATAATTACGTAGGTACAATTTTGTCTCTGTACTTGCAAAATGCACTGACCTACAGGGGGGTCAAAAGTGGGTCAAAACGGTTCGTGTAAATAGTGCACGTCATGCGCGCGGCCTGTGTCTGGAACTTGGCCTGCGCACTACCGTGCGCTTCGATCTATAATTTATAGGTATTCATGTATTAAGAAGTATTTATGTATGTTTATCAGTACTCATAGTACAAGCTCTGCTTAGTTTGAGACTAGATGGCTTTGTGTGATAGCTATGAAATATTTGTTACTGGCTGATCCGGCGAACTTCGTACGGCCTAACAGTCAATGACTATTGTATATCTTTCTTCATCGCTACAAAAAGTCGCCGTGGGCCAGCCCTAAGCTACACAAAATGAATTTCCTTCCCAATTCTGAACGAAACTTCCAGTTATTTGTGTCAGTCAAGTAAAGAACTTTTCACGTTGGCTCAGCTCTTCAATTGAAGTTTGAAAATGAAAATGTCTGTTTCAGAAGATTATTCTGTGTCAGTTGGTAAAAATTGTTAGCTTTGGCCCAGTTTCTACAAAAATATAGTAAGCTAGCTTCTGCCAGCGACTTCGCCCTTGTATGTAGAACATTGTCCGAAGGAAACATTGGACAGATTGGCACAATTTGCCTGCTGCGGTCTTCCCGTCCGATTATAATATAATTGTCTTCAAGGCTAGAGTAAATAGGGTTTTAATAAACTAGTGCGCCTCACCATCAACGATTGCATCACTGCTTATTATCGGGCAAGATTGCAGTCAAGGACTAGTTAGTAGACCATTCTATAACTTTAAAGATTTTGGATAAAAAATCTTCATTCCAAATCTTGATTAAATCTATATCTACACTAATATATAAAGAGGGAAAGTTTTTTTTTTTTTTGTTTTTATGTTTTTTTGTATGTAGGAGGTAATCTCTGTAAGTACTGTTCCGATTGCTAATTTTTTTTCCCTGGTAGAAAGCTGCTTTATTCCCCTGAGTGACATAGGCTATTTTATGTAGACAGGCCAAGCCGCGGGCAAAAGCTAGTGTGCAATATTTTTTGTGTTTTATTTTTTAAAATGTATGTGTTAACATTAGGAAGGGCCAAAGTTCACGCAAAATAGCAAAATATCCCTGGTATTTACTGAATAAATCTTAAATTTTATGTTCCCCTGAGACTCCAGGCATTTAAATAGGTATAAATACGGATAAATAGAAAAGGTTGCTTATTTTCGAAATTTACCGACTACTTTATGAAGAATTTCTTATTTACATTGTTAGATACTTAACCAATAAATAAACGCTTAAAATTTTAATAATCAACATGGACTTTTAATAATATTAGTGTTCAACCAAATGGCGCGAAATCACGCGGCGCTTGGGGTTTGAGGTGTTAATTTCAATAAAAACTTAGATAATATTCAAAAGATATCTGTGTTTCCAGAATATCAAGAGAAAGATGTATAATAACATCATAATCACGTGAAAGCAGTTGTATAAAAATTGTACCTCGAAAAGGATGTTCTTAACAAAAAGAAATACATACAGCCGAACATAATATAATAATCCTTCATTTTGAAATCGGTCGAAAATAGTAGCCCAATAAAGTCCAATTATTATTATTTAAATCGGAAACCAGTATGTCCTAGAACCAAAAAAATCGAAGACATGTGACATTCACCAACCCGCACTGGGCCCGCGTGGTCGATTACGGCCCATTATAAGGGAACTTTCTATGGCCGACCAGATGCTACGCTAATATTATTTAGTTCCGACCTCTGATGATCACCCATCTAAGCCCAAACCTCGGCAAATATTTAACCTCGTAAAGACACGTGCAGTAATATTATTTTACTCTCGTTTTAATAATAGCGAACTATAATTGCAGTATAAATTTTAAACAAATAACACCAACATTTATATTGGAAAAGTTTGAAATTATCTACCGAGGAACTTGGAACGCAGAGCGCGAAGTACCTTCACTGACGACTCCTTGAAACAAGACGAAGCTTGGTAGGTACAGGCACAAAATAGATAAAGTACAGAAGTCAGTCTACATACAAAACGCGTTCGAGCAACGCACACATAGACACAGCTCATTGATACGATATCTCGAATCGTTTTTTTTTTTTTTATTGTGTGTGGCCTCTCGCAGGTCAACCTAGGAGGTTGTCGGCTGCTTAACCGGACTTGCCTGTGGCGGCCTTGATCTCTAATCAAAGCCTCCAGCCAGGGCTTACTATACTAACTTAAAAACTAAGCGACTACGCTAAGGGCACCCCCTGTGGGGTACGAGCCTCGGCTTAGGGCGTCGCTGGGGGAGGGCAGCAAAGGGACGGGCTGGATCTAGCAAAAATTCTATTATTATTATAGGGGAATTTTAGACTACTGGCTCAGCGGCGCGGGCTGGCTCGAGCAAGGGACGGGGATCTCGAATCGGTTGAAACCATTGACTTATATTCTAGTGAGAGAAAAGTTAAAATTAAAGTTCGCTGCAGCGCTACATTGGCATTATGTCGTCTGACAGAACTATTAAAACATGCAGCTCTAAGATATCTTTTGAAGGATACTTTTTTCGCGCCCAAAATGTCTTAAGCGCCAGGAATTTCATGAAATTAAAAAAACTAAACTAAACGCAAATAAACGCGTAAGTGCCACGGTACTTAGGCACCATAGGCATGGGCTTGCGGATGGCGAGCGATTGGTCAGCCGTCCAGTAACCTTCCAGACGGAGCTCAAGTCGTCGACGGCGCATAATGTTCCACGCGTGGCTCAAAGAGATATCAGCAAACCGTAGGGGCCCGGCAGTGTATGTAAGCTTTGTATTCAATCATAAGCCGAAAGACTTTCACTGTTGGACATAGGTCACCCCCAAGTGTCGCCACAACTAACGGTCCTGCAACCCGTACCAGGTCATCGGCTAACATTGTAGGACTCTTTACAACGCTGCGTTTTCAACTGTATTCAATAATTTAATAAAATTATAAACAGTTAAGATAGGAACTGCTTGGCAAGTCAGCTAGCCGGGCACCCGCAGGGCGTGCGATCATACCGGCGCCGACCCTAGCGCGACCACCGAAATAGTGGTTAGGTAGACTCGCAGCGCGGTGCACAGAGCGGTAAGAGTGCAGAGTGCGTTTGCATCTAGATCCTGGTGACGCGCAGCCCTCTGCTTCTTCTGATGTTTGCGAGACGAAGGACGTCTGTAGGGAGCACCCTACAGACGTCCTTCGTCTCGCACGTCACGTTACGCAGCAGCGTAACGTGACGTGATCAAGGCTAGCGGTCCATCCAGACGGAATATTTGCAATTGTTTTAATAACGACTGCGCCTGAACTGTCTCCGGTCTTGACGAGCCTATTTAGGCTTTCATTTGAAAAAAAGAAAGGAAAGAAAGAAAAAGAAACAAAATTGCGTTTTGAGCACTACAAAAATGGAAACACCTTAAAATTAAACAAATGGTACATTGAGTAATTAATGCCAAATGGTAACACAAGGCCACCAACTGACGCTGATTTTCAGCTGTAGCACTTGATACTAGAAAAGTGCCGGCTGCATGCATATGTTTGAGTTTTTCGCACAGCAACCGCCCCGCGCCTTGCAGTCTGACTGAGTACTTTGCTACCCAAGTGCTTAATACGTACATGAGCTTGACTTCTGTATCTATCTTTATTGTGGTACAAACTTCACAGGCGTTATTGTTATCGATTCAAAAAACTTTTCAAGCGACCATTAAAATAACACTTTTAGTTTTGTTCCACTGGATTGTTAGAAATAGCCACCGTGGTCCTTGAATGCAGAAGCAACTGAAGGTCCACAGGTGCATTTTATTCAGTAAAAGTCTGTCCCTGCCGCTCCACTAGATATTTTAAAGGCGAAAGTTTGTAGGTGTGATTTTATTTTTAAGTGGGAAATTATCCAATGATTTTTCCCACTCTAGGGTGGAGTGAGAGCCTTATTTTCCTTCTTTGCCTTTGTTCCTTGGCCTCGGGGTTCTCTCCGCAACCCATAGCTCCAGTAGGCTTCGAACCTACTAGGCCCTTACAGTTTTGCTGTCATCTCCTTAAGGGGAAGCAACTCGACATACATTTTTACTGTTTTTCATACAACCGCTCATTTTTTTATTATTGACTAGCTGCACCCGCGCGGCTTCGCTCCCGCTCTTCCCTACTTCAGCCTACTATACCCTACTCTACCCTACTCTACTCTGCTCTACCCTACTCTACCCTACTCTACCCTACTCTACCCTACTCTACCCTCCTCTACCTTACTCTACCCTACACTACCCTACACTACCCTACACTACCCTAATTTTCATTTTTTTTTTCCATAAGAACCTTCTCATAATAACGAACACAACAAAAAAAAAATAGCGAAATCGGTCCAGGCGTTGTTGAGTTATGCGCTTACCAACACATTTTGCGATTCATTTTTATATTATAGAAGATAGACTCGCGTCTGACCACTATCTCACCTGATGGTAAGTGATGATGTGGCCGACGATGGAGCACGCTTGCCTAGAAGTAACCTATTCACTATTGACTTAAAGACCCCTAGGTTGTAGCTATCAGGAAACACAGACTCCAGCAGGGAATTCCACTCCTTAGCTGTACGCATAATTTATTTATTTATTTACAAAATCCACAGCTCTTTTACAAAAATTTTACTTAAAGATAAACAAATGTTACAGCCAATTAAGGATTTACAATTTACTATCTAAACATTTATGCCTCAGAAACAAACAGAATAAAACGCTAGTGCTGTGTGAGTGGGTGTGTTAGAGTGAGTGTGAAGAGTTGATGTGGTGTATGAAATAGTGTATGAATTATAATGAATGTGTTTCCAAAACGCTTTGTACGAATGGGTGGGATATCCACCACTCTTACGCGATTATGACGTTATTACACATTTTTCAGTAGATATTTTGGAAACACAGTATCTTGTGGATATTGTCTAGGCTTTTATTGAAATCAATTTATACATTTGTGTCAAACTAATCCGGCGCGTGGAATACTAAGCGCCGTTGACGACTCGAGCTCGGTCAGGACGGTGAGCTACCCGTTGCTCGCCGTCGGTAATCCCACGCCTACGGTGGATAACATTAGTATTACTACTTCCACGCAAGTGAAGACGCCGGCAGAAGTTATTAATTAATACTCGTAGATTACCATTTTTCGAGACCAAGCCTTTAAAAAGTAATCCGTTGTTTTCTCGGTGTTTTTGAAGTCGTTTCCATGTTACTTTGTGGCTGAAATCTTTTGTTGGTTTGTTTGCTGGGCTAACACAATTAGAGGCGTGACGTCATCGGCTCGGTAGTAGGGTTGCCAGATTAAAAAATAAAATAAAATATAGTAGAAATAAGAGAAAATTTTGGGTTTCGCAATATAATTTCTGACCTTCGTGTAAAATAATAGCTTTTGCTTTGCCGACGTACATAAAATATAGCCTATGTCACTCAGGAATAAAGCAGCTTTCCATCGGTGAAAAATTTTAGCAATCTGATCAGTGCTTTCAGAGATTACCTCCTACAAACAAAAAAACATAAAAACAAAAAAACAAACTTTACCTCTTTAGTGTAAATCATCATCATCATCAGCCTTTTTAATGTACTCACTGGACACAGGCCTCCTCTCTAGGAGAGGGAATGGGCCGTAATCCACCACGCGGGCCCAGTGCGTGTTGGTGAATGTCACATGTCTTCGAATTTTTTGTTCTAGGACATGCCATGGTTTGCTCACAATGTTTTCCTTCACCATTTTGAGAGCAGTGGTGATGAAATAAATTGCACAAAGTAGTGCGCCTGACTGGGTTTGAACCCGGCTTGACCCGACACGAAGTCGGGGCTGTTACGACTCGCAACTCGTAAGTCGGAGCCATTACCACTCGTCCACCACTGCTTATGCTATAAATTACTAATACGTTGTCATATTGTAATCAATTTACCTACAAATAGACACTGACCTGAAAATACAAGAGGTCGTCCGCATCAGGCAACGGCGCTCCCGTCACCGCCGGGATTCTGACCCCGATTTCCGGCCACCGTTGGCGCGGGCTTGCGGACGGCGAACTATGGGTAGCTCGCTGTCCGACCGTCCGGTAACTCCGGACCGAGCCCAAGTCGTCGACGGCGCGCACTGTACCCGCGCGCCTCAAGGAGTTGTCAGCAACAGCAGGGGCCCAGCTGGATCGAAGCCTACGGGGCCAGGGTTAGTTTCGAAAGATAGCTCGAGCCCCGGTATGAAGGCTTGAAGGAACAGGGTGGGTTTTTAGTCAGTAAGAGTCTGATACTATTTCCCGCTCCGCCCAAGAGCGGGGGTTGTCATTAGATGATTTTCCCACCGTAAAAAAAAAACTTAAAAAATTTGGAATTTCGCGGCTTGTCTCTGGCACTTTCCCCTTAACCTCGAAGATTATTACGTATTCATGAGTTTCTCACCTGTGTTATTAGACATGTCTGGAAAATTCCGGATGTATGGCCAGTGGCGTAACTAGACGTGGGTGAAACAGACCCTCGGCCATAGCCTCGCACCCAAAGAGGCCTCGGGCACGCGAGGGCTCTTTATTTTCGCAATAGCGAAGAAAACTTTTTAAATTTAAACATTACCTGTCACCGTGTCCATAGTCATGTAGATTGTGTAACAAGCCCCGTATGTTGCATCCATGAACAGTGAAAATTGTCCATGGATGTAGAATATGGGATTGTTTGATTTCGTGGGTGTTTCGGTTATTTTATGTCGTTAGCTTAGCATAAGTTTATTGTCACGTCTTAACAAAATTTGTAAAAATGTGAAACGAGAACTACTGCCGACAAACTGTTTTACAGTTTGGCAGAATTTTTGTAATGTGTATTGTAAGCAAATTTTAAATAAACTAAATTTAAAAAAAAAGTAAAGATTAAAAAAAGAACGTGGTAGTGTTTTAAATTGGTAGGCTCCCGTTTGACCAGTATTTTACTTCATGGTAAGCGACAATGTAATTGAAGGTCATGATAGTTGCTGTCTCGTTTTCGAATTAAAGGAAGAAAAAACTTTTTACAAAAAAAAAGACGTGTGGCACTCGGGGACTGCCGCGGTAAAGCTATTGCATAGCATTTTTATCAACTTATGCAATTATAATTATTTATTTATTTTATTTATGCAGTATTTTTTTTCCTTTGTTTTTTTTTCTTTGATATTAATTGAAGTTACACTTTCACACATTGAATTGAATTTTGATTGATTGTTCACTCATTTGTTTTCTTATCGGTCACCACGCTCAAAAAACAAATGAGTGGGTGGGGTGTTAGGTTATTTTCGTTACGGAATTTCTGGATTCGGTTTCCACGCTCAAAGCCCGCGATAGAAGCTATGCAATAGCTTAAAAAAACATCAGGTCACTTCGATGATACCATTTTCAACATAACTATTCAGAACCATTTATTTATTTGTATTATCATAGTCGCTTAACTATCTTCATTGTGATATCTATGCGAGAATAAAGTTTCATTGACTAGTTTTGGACTTCTTCATCCGTTCATCAGTAACATTTGATGATTTTTTGACTGTAAATGCTTAAATTATCGGTGAAAATACCAAAATCACCATATATTTGAGATTTTTTTCCTTAATTCCTCATGGATTCAATCATAAAACTGCATTTTTAAAAAACGGGACTAATTTAATTATTAATTATACTTCAATTCATTAAACCCCAAGCGAATGCAGGCACCTATTGTCTTTCCATTGTGTCTCTAATTCTCACGATTGAAAGGTTAAGGGGGAAACAATTGCACATCGGTCCATAAACGACGGTGTTTTGACGTAACATACATTAAAAAAAATACAACCGAATTGAGAATCTCCGCTTTTTTTGAAGTCAGATAGAAAAGGCCTTGCTGATGCACTTCTGGCCACGGCTAAATTCGTCCGCTACGCTTCTGTGTGGTACAACCCTACTTGAGGATGACGTCGCCAAGGGAACGTGGGACCTTGAACGATCTAAATAATTTCGGCCCCTATTCTCGGTATCATTATGGAGAAGCAATTATATCTTGTACTAAATAATATTCGAAATGTAAATTATAGCTTAATTTATCTTAATTAGATGATATCGACATTCTTCGTAAGGTTTTTATATAATTTTCGCATGTACGACATTAATTTCTGTAATAAAACGTCAGCTGAGCGAGTCCAGTGACCTGTAGGCAGTTAGTATTAGTAGAGTCTGTCTGAAATGTCAAACGACTTGGATAATTTAGAGTAAAATGAAATCTGATGTAGTCAACACTGGTTCAATAATCAAGGTTGATTAAGAGATCTTGATCATTGTTTACTAATAGAAGAATCTTATAAAAAGTATCGAATAAAAGTATTTTTTAAATGATTTTCGTTTAGAATATACATATTTGACTCTTTAATGATATTCTTAGATATTAAAAATGTAGGATACATTTGCAAAGATCTCTTAATCAACCTTGATTCTTGAACCAGTATTGACTACGCCAGATTTCATTTTAACCTAATAATTACCCAATTCGTTTGATTTTTTAGACAGACTATATGAAATCACTATAAAAAATACAAATCTTCTGTTTTCTGCTTTCATCTGGAAATGTGCGCACAAACCTGGCAGCATTGCCACGTTGAATGGCAATGCTAATTCTTTGGGCGAAAAACGAGCCAGCCCTCTGGTCACGTAGTGTCGATCAGTCGGCGAGAAATTTCCTTGAAACGGAGACGCGCACTGGGACCCCATGAACCAAGCAAAACCTAAAAAAAGTATTTTACAAATTACATAAACCATTGACATTACAAAAAACAGCTCTCACAAAAATAAAAATGTTTTTTTCCTTACGACCTTACGCGTAGGAGGATTCAAAATTCAAAAGCTACGGAACCCTAAAACCATTTAATTTCACGTCCATCACAATGATTACTGGGAAGCATTGGCGGCGGAAATTTACGACTAGTTCCAAAACTGTGATACGAATCATAATGAGATAAAAGTTTTGTAATAAATTCCGACTTTGGTAATATTATTGATGTACGGTAGATTGAGCCTAGCGGTTTTTAAAGAGATTTAAAATCGTGATTGAATCGTCTCCAAAGGTAGGCAGAGAGGCTTTTTTAGGGTTCCGTAGCCAAATGGCAAAAAACGGAACCCTTATCGATTCGTCATGTCTGTCTGTCTGTCCGTCTGTCTGTCTGTCTGTCTGTCTGTCTATCTGTCCGTCCGTATGTCACAGCCACTTTTTTCCGAAACTATAAGAGCTACACTGTTGAAACTTTGTAAGTAGATGTATTCTGTGAACCGCATTAAGATTTTCACATAAAAATAGAAAAAAAGCAATTCCCCATACTTAGAACTGAAACTCGAAATTATTTTTTTTCATCAAACCTATACGTTTGGGGTATCTATAGATAGGTCTTTAAAAATGATATTGAGGTTTCTAATATGATTTTTTCTAAATTAAATAGTTTGCGCGAGAGACACTTCCAAAGTGGTAAAATATGTCCCCTAACTTCTAAAATAAGAGAATGATAATACTAAAAAAAATATATAATGTACATTACCATGTAAACTACCAACGAAAATTGGTTTGAACGAGATCTAGTAACTAGTTTTTTTTTAATACGTCATAAATCTAAAAAAATACACTATTATTATAACATCGATCAAAGTTCGAACGAACTGCAAGAACTTTTATATTATGTTACTTGCTGCTACGGAACCCTTAATGGGCGAGTCCGACTCGCACTTGGCCGGTTTTTTTGACATATTCGGACCAGTAACTGTACCCGCACACGGGCCACAAAAAAACGCCGCTTCAAGCTTTTTGAGGCGGCCTTTTTTTGTGGCTCGTGCGCGGCGGTGCCGCTTGAAGCGGCTTCAAACTCCTCCGGACACAAGTTGTTTTTTGAATCCCGTGTGCTAATTTCCTATGACGTCAAATTAGTACAATTTGTTGTTAACAAAACGTCTAATCACGACCAATAATAATATATAATCATCGGACTTCCAGACGTACGGCTATGCGCCACCGGTATATGGTGGATATCCCACCTACACGCACAAAACGTTCACTGTTGGACATAGGCCTCTCACAAGTGTCGCCATAATGAACAGTCCTCGGGCATCATTCCCGTCGTCGGTCCACCTTGTAGGAGGCATTCGATTTTGCGTCTTCCGGTACCTGGTCGCCACTCCAAAATCTTTCGGCAAAACAGCCATAGTAAATTCTATAAGTTAAACTTTTTCGCCATAACACTTGCAAATAATATAATATAATATAATATAATATAATATAATATAATATAATATAATATAATATAATATAATATAATATAATATAATATAATATAATATAATATAATATAATATAATATAATATAATATAATATAATATAATATAATATAATATAATATAATATACTGTAATGTAATGTAATGTAATGTAATATAATATAATATTCCACAACTATCACACAACGCCGTCTAGTCCCAAGCTAAGCAGAGCTTGTGTTATGGGTACTAGTTAACTGATAAATATACTTATATATTTCTAAATACATACATATTATAGATAAATTACATTATTATATGAAATATAGCTGCTTGTAAATCAGAACCTTTATGTGAACAGAACGTTATGTATGTCCACTGAGTAACAGAAAATGAGAAAATTTGTTTACAGTTATTAGATGATTTCCTAACACAAAAAAATAAAGTTTAATCTTACAAAACAAAAAACAATTCTTTTTTTCAACAACCAAATAAACTTTTCCTTCAAATGCTTTTCATAGAGTTCGCATTTGAAAATACTCTTTTTAGGGTTCCGTACCCAACGAACGAAACCCTATTACTAAGATTCCACTGACCGTCTGTCTGTCACTAGGCTGTATCTCATGAACCATGATAGACAAGTGAAATTTTCACAGATGGCGTATTTCTATTGCCGTTATAACAACAAATACTAAAAACAGAATAAAATAAATATTTAAGTGGGGCTCCCATATAACAAATGTGTTTTTTTTTGCCGTTTTTGATCGATATTAATAATAGTTCTATTATAGTTTCTAAATGTTGTTAGACTGGCCTGTTGGGGTAGTGGTTAGTGACCCTGACTGCTATGCCAGAGGTCGTAGATTCGATTCCCACCCATGATATAATTATTATGTTTGTCTGATGAGCAAAGTAAATTACATTCAGACACAGAACAAAAGGATCATTTGTTCTGTGTCTGAATGTAATTTATCTATAAATGTATGTATTAAGCAATATATAAGTATGCTTATCAATTATTGTCTAGTACGCATAGAACAAGCTCTGGTTAGTTTGGGTCTAGATAGCATTGTGTGAAAGTTGTGGAATATTATTAAATCAAAATTCATAGGACACGAAGAAAGATCTAATAGCACAAGTATAGGAAAAAATCTGAAATCTATGTAGCGACGTCACAAAAAGATACGTTTTTGCGATTCTGAAAAATCTAATTGAACTGTTTTCTTAGGTAGGTTTGTACGGAACCCTGCGTGCAAGAGTTCGACTCGCACTTGGCCGGTTTTTCCAACGTTGCCCAACCGCTTTTGTTAGCTTTACACGAAATCTATCAAAGGAAGTTCGCAGAGGTATTTCAATTGAAAACTAAAGGGTTTGTTTTCTTTTTTATGAGCGCAGACTGTGGAAATGTTTTTCATTTCACTTACTGCTTTTTGAACTCGAACCGCTGTTTTTTTTTCATAGTGGACTTAATCAAATTGAGTGTCGGTTTTTGTTATAATTTATATGAAAAGAGTAAAAGATGAAAAGAGGTGATGCTGTGTTGATGCTCGGTTTTTTTTTTGTTAAGACTTGCTCACCTGATTTTTCCGTCGGGGTTAAAAATCGGCACGACCGTTTCGTGAAATTTAAAAAATAGCAAAGTCATCATATATCAAATCTAACGTCATATGAATTTAATAAAAAAGATATGTTAATTTGATATTATAAACAGACACTTCAATTATAAGTAATTATAGGTCTTTTTTTTTAAATGGTTCTTTTGAGTTTATTTTTAAAAGGTTTTCTTCAATACAAATTATATAATATTACTACTTATAAACAATTAAATAACTATAATTACAGTAAAAATAAAAATAATAAAACTCTACGCTAATTACAATTAACTAAAATATGGCGTCAAAAAACTCTTCCACATCGCTGTCGACTGGTAATGTGCCCAAAATACTGGTGGCATTGCCACGCTGTATGGCAATGCTTATCCTCTGTCCAAGGTAAAAGCCAACCCTTGGGTCACGCGAAATGTCAACTAGACGTTTCGACAGATCTTCAAACAACTTGTGAGCACTCGGACCGCACGATCCGAGAGTTTCAACCCTAAATGGTTCGAAAATATAACTTCCAACAAGGTTGTCATATTTCCGCCGCTTGAGGTTCTCTGCAGCTGCACCGGCAGCACCAGCACAGCACGATGAGCTAGGAAGATGTGAAGGCGCAAGAGTATCGACACCAGTAGCGTCCCATACTAAAGATTATAAATGTCTAACTAGTTTTTAGATTTATAGGTACGTACCCACTGAAGTTTTGTTGGCTACAGCTCTTGTCGAAGCACAGACAAGGAGCTAAACCACAGCTGAGAGCGCTATTGGATCAGGGTTCTCAGGCATCATTCAAGAAGAAATCGTTTTATTGCGAGGTTTTCGACCCACCATGCTGACCCTGCGGATCTTGATCGCGAAAGGGAAGGTTGACAGGTATTTATTATTATTTAAAAGATAAGTGGCTATGCATCACCCATAGTGTAGGGGATGTAGTCACTGCGACCTAAAATATCTATTGTGACTCGCCACCTTGTTAGAGTAACTCTTTTAGCCCGGAGGCTTCCAAGAAATTTAGAATACTCCTAGCTTTTAGAGTTTTAATCTCCTCCGGGCGAATAATGTGTCGGCCCAGATGGACACTGCGTTTGTGGATAAGGGGCCCGCATTCACACAAGAGGTGCTTAGGCGTTTCCCTCTCCTGATTGCAGTACCGGCAAACATCAGTGTCACTCAGTTTCATGTGAAATTGGTGCCTGTTTAGTTTGCAGTGGCCGGTTAAGGCGCGGGCTATCGCACAGATGTTCGTCCTGCTAAGCTCAAGAAGCTCGGCAGTTCGTTTTTGTCAGTAGCCTTCTATGAGAGATTTGGCTTGTAGCAGACCTGGTTGTACCAACCAGTGCTTTTTTGAATCGCCAAATAAGTTGTCCTTAAGGGTCTGCATGGCCTGGTTCTTTGAGATACCACAGAAGGGTTCTGGACCTATCTGATGACCTTGAGCCCCAGCCCGTGCAAGTTCATCGGCTTTTTCGTTGCCATTGATTCCAGAATGACCTGGTACCCATCTCAGAATAACTTTATTCCTTTGCCCCAGGTCATTCAGTTTGTCAACGCAGTCTTTTACCAGTTTCGAATTTAAAGTATTCGAGTTCAGGGCGTTAAGAGCTGCCTGGCTATCTAAGTAAATCAGAATTAATTGATTTATGTATTTTAAGTAACTCAATTTGTTGTTTATAAGTCGCTGTTCTATTGATTTCTCGTCGCTCGCAGTCAGTCGCTCACTTACTAATTATATTACCTAAATTACATTAAAATTATATACATTTAAAACTTTAATTTACAGTCACTCGTTTAAATACTACCCTTTTAGTAATAAGTGCCTTTAGAATCATTTTTGGACTTACTAAAATTAGAACTACATTAGCCTGATTTGTACGTAGAACGACGTCGCTTGGCGTGGATCAAGTGTAGTTCTAAAGTCTAGTTTCCATGTAAAATGTATGGAGACCGACGCGCCCAGATCGGCGTGTGTGGCACACGTGTGAGCAGTGTTACCTTTAGACGTAGCTTTAAGTACATAAAACATTGCAAAAAATTAAGGATCCCTTACCTGATAGAACAGCTGGTATTCAGTATCGGTCAGCCTGAGAGCCACTTCCTCAGGGAACCGGAGAATATTCTTCAAAGATGCCAGGTTGACAGGTAACACATATGATACGTTATTTCCCGGAAGTGAGTGTGTCCCTTGCGACGATTATCTACTAACACGTAGACAAAGCCGCCAGCATCAGCTAGTGTATCTATATCTGTATAGTACGTTGAACCTTTCAAATCATATCACCTAGTCGGACACCGATCATAAAGTCCTAGTATATCGCTAACCGCCCGAAAAGCGACGGGCCCCAATAAAATAGGTATAAATATTGATCATACGAATCGGCGAAACTTCTCGAGTTGTTTGCAAATGACAATATTATAAGACAACATGGGACGAGATGTCAACATGGGAAGTCTGACACTATCTCCCGCCCCGCCCAAGAGCGTAGAGTCGAAGCTCCAAAGCCTTGAGCATCGCCGCCGAGTTGCTAGTCTGTCGGTTTTCTATCGTTTGCATTTCGGGGAGTGTGCACTGGAATTGCACAATCTAATTCCGCCAAGTCCGTTCCATCATCGGACCACACGACGTACAGCGTTGCGCCACCGGTACATGGTAGACATCCCACCCATACGCACAAAACGTTTTGCGAACACATTTATTGTGCGTACAGCCAAGGAGTGGAATTCCCTGCCGGAATCTGTGTTTCCTGATAGCTACAACTTAGGAGTCTTTAAGTCGAGAGTGAATAGGTTTCTTCTAGGCAAGCGTGCTTCATCGTCGAACACATCATCGCTTACCATCAGGTGAGATAGTGGTCAAACGCAAGCCTATCATTAATAAAAAAAAAAAAAGATCGGGGATGTCATTAGATGATTTACCCACCGCGAAAAAAAAAGACAACATGGGAATGTTATCAAATAACTTCTCCCGCTCTGGGTGGAGCAAGAGTGATAGCATAATAGTATAATCAGCCTTTTAATATTCCCACTGCTGGGACTCGGGCCTAGGAGTGAAAACGGGCTGTACTCCATCACGCGGGCCCAATGCGAGTTGGTGGATGTCACAGTTCTTCGAATTTTTGTTTCTATGTAGGATGTGCCGGTTTCCTCACGATGTTTTCTGTCAAAGTATGATGAAATAAATCACACAAAGCAATGCATCTGGCTGGGTTTGAACCTACGACCTACAATTCGTAAGTCGGGGCTATTACCGCGCTGGGCCACGGTGACAGACTTCTGACTACAAGCAACCTTTATTTCTTCAGTTGCCTTTTGGTTTTGGTAATCTCTAAAAGTACAAGTCCGATTGCTAAATTTTTTTCCCTGATAGAAAGCTGCTTTATTCCTGAGTGACAGGCTATACACCACTAATTTTTAATTAGTACAAATACTAAAAGGGCTTATTAGAAAAGCCCTTGTTATTATTTAAGTAAAGTCTCAATAAATAATATTCATAAACAGCAAAGTTATCAACGTTTGTGTTTATCCCAAAATGTCTCTCAATTTATGGAAATATTGTGCAGGCTATTGATTATGAATGAATAAATGACGATTAAAATAGAAAAACACTGCCCGCAGCATTTTCTACTCGCAATTGTTATGTATGATTGAATCTATGATGAATTTACCTTTTCGTGGTCAATTTTAAGATTTCGGTTTTTTCTACTTTTGAATACAAAAATATGATCAGTAACAGGTACAGATACAGCCTCATTTTTTTGTGTAATAATTAAAAAATAGGGGTGTATTTTATGTAAGTACGCGGGTGAAGCCGCGTGCAAAAGCTAGTAAGTGATACAAGACTTACATCGACACTTATATCGGCTTTATGTTCTGTTTACGACTTCGATGACCATAATAATGGTATCGCCGAGTAAAAGTGTTCCTTAAAGTACCCGTTTTTCTTCCGATACCCACATAAATTCAAAACATGTATTTATACTTCCATTCTGTTCTGTAAACGTCACGGTGATACCGTTCATCATTTCAGCTGAAATTGATGATAAAATTATATCATCATCATCAGCCTTTTTAATGTTCCCACTGTTGGGACTCAGACCTCCTCTCTAGGTGAGGGAATGGGCTGTAATCCACCACGCGGGCCCAGTGCGGGTTGGTGAATGTCACATGTCTACGAATTTTTGGTTTTAAGACATGCCGGTTTCCTCACGATGTTTTCCTTCACCGGTTTGGGAGCAGTGGTGATGTAATAAATTACACAAAGTAATGCGCCTGGCTGGGTTCAAACCCGCGACCCACAGCTCGTAAGTAAGGGCCGTTACCATTCGGCCACCACTGCTCCCTCTCCCAGAGAGGAGGCCTGAGTACCAACAGTGGGAACATTAAAAAGACTCATCCATAAATTCAAAACATGTATTGTTACTTCCATTCTTCAAACATCACGCTATCATCGTTCATCATTTCATCCGAAAGACGTCTACTTTTTGACACTAGTTAACTCCAAGTGTCGCCACAAACCGGTCCTGTACATATCACATCCACTGCATTCCCGCGACCTTCACCAGGTCATCGGTTCACCTAGTTCAAGGCCTTCCAACACTGCTTTCCAGAACCTTTTAACACCATCGACAATTTCTTCTACGTGTAATGTGCCCTGCCCACTACTACTTAGATTCTTCTACGCATATTTACATATTGTTACGCCATTAAACTTGAACACGCTATACCTTCGAAAAAATAATGAGTAGCACCCAATTATTAAAACGCATTACTGTTCAATAGATCTAGAATGGAGGTACCTAGCAAAATCTCGAAACATCCTTCATGGGTATATACCACTATTATTATTCAAATAATAATAGTAGGTAGGTATGTAGGTAGATAAGGGAAATGGTACTCTCCGCTATTAACAATAGAGTCGAAATTCGCGTGAAAGTGACTCTTGGTACATTGTGCAATCAAAAATGATTTATGGCCCCGCGACGCGATTCTATTGTTCTGGATCGATCTTGAGACGTCGGCATCTAGAATTTTCTTCGCTTCGCATATAAATACGAGCCCCCGACCGGAAGTGAGTTAGTTGTGATTTCGACTGCGATCAAGAGCGAACTACCTAAGTGTGTGAAGTGATCTAACGACCAAGCGATACTGTAACGGAACTCCAGTCAACAATAATCTGAATCGCAATTAAGCGATTCAGATTATTGTTGACTGGACTAATTTGTTATTGTTTGTGGTGAATAAAGTTCTCTGTTAGTAAATGGGCATTTAATTACCCACGTATGCAACCATATGCATAGCTTTTTCCATTGCCCTTTAAGTGACTTAAAGCCTTCTGATGAGGCCCATTATGAGCGACCACGTTTCGGAGCCATATGTCATCACTGGCAACATGCAATGATCATAAATATCTCCATACATTTTATATGGCAACTAGACTTGCAGAGCTACACTAGGCCCACACCACGCGACGTCATTCTTCGTACAAATCAGGGATGTTGTTTGTGCGTCGGTCTAATGTAGTTCTAACTTTACTAGCTACGCCTAGAATAATTTCCAACCTCTAAGCGAGCAACACCGTAGGTAAAAGTAAGTTTATTAGATTTCCCAACACACAGTAAACTATTATAAATTCACGATACCATTTGAAGTTTCCTATCTCGCTCCCCACAAAGGCATTGACGGTATTATTTAAACAAGTCAGTCACAAAATAGATAGGTACAGAAGTCATGTATGTTCTTCACTTTTCATACCGTGGAGACCGAATCCAAAAATTCCGTAACGAAAATAACCTAACAACCCCCACTCATTTGTTTTTTGAGCGTGGTGACCGATAAGAAAACAAATGAGTGAACAATCAATCAAAATTCAATTCAATGTGAGAAAGTGTAACTTCAATTAATATCAAAGAAAAAAAAACATAGGAAAAAAAATACTGCATAAATAAAATAAATAAATAATTATAATTGCATAAGTTGATAAAAATGCTATGCAATAGCTTTACCGCGGCAGTCCCCGAGTGCCACACGTCTTTTTTTTTTTTTTTTGTTTGTAGGATGTAATCTCTGAAAGTATCTACTGGTCCGATTGCTAAAATTTTTTCACCGATAGTAAGCTGTTTTATTCCTGAGTGACATACAAACCTACCATAATGTTGTCTTTTTTAACCCAAAGGTTGACTGGTAGAGAATGCCTTGTGGCATTAAGTCCGCCTATGTACCACTATTGTACATGAAGTTTAAATAAATAAATACATTGGCTTATATTATATGTATGCGGACGAAGCCGCTGGCAAAAGCTAGTATAAATACCGGCACGAATCTTGAGCGCTCGTCGAAAGAGTCAGGATCAATTTGCGCATCATACACATCGTCGAGCCAATCACTGTAACTACAAAGATGTACTCCCAGCTCCCGCGTCTCACTTCATACCACTAAAGAGACCCAATACTTCACTTCTCATTCAAGTCTGCGCAATATCAAGTTCAAGTCAGCGCTCAAGATCCGTGCCGGTATTTGTACCTAATATGAATAGTAAAAATATTACATGGCTACAAAGTCATGTACTTATCTACCTACCTAACTGTTCTGCGTTACGTAAAAACCAAACCATCAAAGTACAAGCAAATACCTACCTAATTACGTCTTAAAACTGGTAGCTTAAAAAACGATAATTGCTTTTTCACAAAAAAAAAATCACAGACGTGTGTCTCAAGCAGATGCATACGCGCTCACAATGAGTTGAATTGAGCCGAAATATCGTGTCCGTGAGCGGTGTCTATGTGTGCGTAGCTCGTGCACGCTTTGTACGTAGATTGACTTCTGTACCTATCTATTTTGTGACTCAGTCTTGAATAATTAATCGTCCCGAGAATATTGAAGATTCAAACGCTTTGGCTTCGAAGAATATTTTGTCTTGGGGACACTGAAAACATTTTGCACTATTGTTACTAATGACTTTGTAAACTGTCTGTAGTTAGGAGGTTGTTTGAGTGCTAATTAAATTCAAATAAATTTACGGTACAGGTACGTACCAATATAGATTTCGATCGATCTCTATCAAGCGGAAGTTCGATCGTGTATGGATTTCTGCTTTCATCTTTGGGATGGGTCTCTTTTTTATGGTGGGAAAAAATCATGCTGCATGGGCGGAGCAGGAGATAGTGTCAGACTCTTACTGACTAAAAGACCCACCCCGTTCCTTCTAGCCTTCATACCGAGGCTCGAGCGCTCTTTCGGATAACCCTGGCCCCAGTAGGCTTCGACCCGGCTGGGTCCCTGCTGTTGCTGACAACTCCTTGAGGCGCGCGGGAAAAGTGCGCGCCGTCAACGACTTGGGCTTGGTCCGGACAGTTACCGGACGGCCGGACAGCGAGCTACCCATTGCTCACTGTCCGCAAGCTCGCGCCTACGTTGGCCGGAAATCGGGATCAGAATCCCGGCGGCGGCGGCGGCGGCGGCGATAACACCGTTGCCTGATGCGTTCGGCCACCTCCTTTGAGAGCATTACTGCTTCGCAGAAGTCGAAGTCCATAGAGACCTACTCTTTGGAACGTGCAATTTAGCTTCACTTTTCTTGGACTGACCGACATTTGACTATTCAAAAGTGCCTGTAAATGGTCTATTTGAAATAAATGCTTTGATTTGATTTGATTCGGCGACCGCCTGCCACTCCTCCTCGCTCCGGACTATGGCCTCAACCAAGGCCCGGCGCGAGAGGTCTCCGCCGCCGATCGCCCCCACGAGGGCACGGCGATGCTCCGCCCAAGCAGGGCACACCTCGACTGTGTGCTCCACCGTGTCCTCCGGGCGTTCCACACAGTGGCAACACTCGGGTTGGGATGGGTCTGCCAAATACCAGCTTGATGCACTAGTTGATTGAGAAGCGAGCTAAGAAGATCATCAGCAATGCTGCACTTGTCATGTCAAAACTCCAAAGTCTTGAGTACCGACGCCGAGTTGCTAGCCTGTCGGTTTTCTATCGTTTACATTTCGGGGAGTGTGTATTGGAATTGCACAATTTAATTCCGCCGAGTTCGTTCCATCTACAGACCACAAGACGTACGGCGTTGCGCCACTGGTACATGGTGGACAAACCACCCCTACGTACAAAGCGTTTTGTGAACACATTCATTATGCGTACAGCTAAGGATTGGAATTCCCTGCTGGAGTCTGCGTTTCCTGATAACTACGAGTATAACCTAGGGGTCTTTAAGTCAAGAGTGAGTAGGTTACTTCTAAGCTAGTGTGCTCCATCGTCGGCCACATCATGGCTTTCCATCAGGTGAGAACTATCGCGCTATCGCTTTCCATCAGGTGAGAACTATCGCGCTATCGCTTTCCATCAGGTGAGAACTATCGCGCTATCGCTTTCCATCAGGTGAGAACTACCGCGCTATCGCTTTCCATCAGGTGAGAACTATCGCGCTATCGTTTTCCATCAGGTGAGAACTAACGCGAGCTATCCATAAAAAATATATAAAGAAAGATTCGTATTTTTGTTAATCTACACTAATCTTATAAAAAGGTAAAGTTCGTGTTTTTTTTTTGTTTGTTCCTACAAACAAAAAAAAACACGAACTTTATTGTAATCTCTGATTGTACTGGTCCAATTGATAAAAATTTGTCACCGATAGAAAGCTTCTTTATTCCTGAGTAACATAGACTGTATTTGTTATGTACGCGGGTGAAGTCGCGAGCTAGTCTTATATATAAAATTCTCGTGTCACAATGTTCGTTCCCGTACTCCTCCGAAACGGCTTGACCGATTCTCATGAAACTTTGTGAGCATATTGAGTAGGTCTGAGAATCAGCCAACATCACTCACTAGTTTGTGAAATCTTAAAATACATTAATAATATTTTTTTTTTTTTTCACAACTACCAAACAACGCCGTCTAGTCCCAAGCTAAGCAGAGCTTGTGTTATGGGTACTACACAATTGATAAACATACTTATATATTTCTAAATACATACATATTATAGATAAATTACACCCAGACACAGAACAAATGATCATGCTCATCACATAAATATTTGTCCTGGGTGGGAATCGAACCCACGACCTCCGGCAGCAGTCAGGGCCACTAACCATTAGACCAACAGGCCAGTCAAAATAAATAATAATTGTGCCGATAGTCGTGACAGCCAATGGCTTAATAGCCAAGAGCCTCGACCAACATCTGAGGAGGCTCTCGTTAGGCAGTTGGATCAAGGGCTTGATTCAGAAGGCAGTACTTCTGGACACGGCGCGTATTGTCCGGAGGTTCCTCTTAGGAGCCCTGACCACCGGCAGCTCGGACCCTGTTCCCGATGCCGGTGGGCTACTATTTTTTATATTTTTAAATGTTTTTTTTTAAAGAAATATTTAAAAATGTGATAAATATGTATGTAAAATAAATGAATGGAATAATAATAACAATATTTTATTCAGAGTTAAAGTTTGGTAAAATAGTTACATAAAATCTTAGGAATAATTACAAAAGTATGACTATTTATGTGCCTGTACTAGGATAAACCTGTATCACAGGCGTAGAAGTTCTACACACACGTACATACACTCACACTCGTACATTAGTATGATGTCACTTTCTGTTCTAGTGCGAAAATTGGTCACCAATCAAAAGTGGTTGTACTCGTAACTAGAGCCTACGCAGTGTTTACTGCAGCCATTTCGTCACTGAGTGGGTGAACATTTACTCAGTAACAAAACTCTTTAGCGAGGAGAGGGCAATGAACGTGCGAATTCAGTATTTGCACATTAGCACTTTGCTCTCGATTGTTTTCGCGAAAAATCTAATATTCAACATTATTTTTAGTATTATATGCAAAACCTGAATATGTTTGTTCAGATTCAGTAACTGAATCGATTCCAATATTTTTTACACCATGTTATATTTTTTTTTTCCAAAAATATTTACAACACAGGTCACGGCAGGTCATAGCAGCCATTAGGTACCTGCGCACAGCTGATGCCATAGCAAAACGTATACGCAACGAACAGAACGCTTTGGGAACATATTTACTGTGGAGAATTACTAAGACCTTGCCGCCAATTCTTTTGTTCTGACCACGTGACTGAGCGTTGAGGCGACGTCATTCCCGTACATTTGAAGCTTTCTACAAGCGTTAACTATTGCAGATTAGCAACTTGGCTAGGGGTGCTGAAAAATTTATTCACGGATTGAAAGCTGCTTTATTCTTGAGTGACATAGACTATGTTTTATGTACAAAAAAGTTAGTCAATAACAAATAAGTGCAAGAGTTTTTCTCATATATTTCCACACCCGATATCGCAGCGCAGCTTGGGTCAACAGACCCGATAAAATATAACCTGATATGTTATATCTTTATTAGTTAACAAAATTACCGTATGCTTATTGATAAGGCCGCTAATCTTATCTCAATAAAGTTTATGGTATATCGATTTGGTGCAGTTCATGGCACTCATTTCATCTTTCCTTATCGGGCAGTTTGAAGGTTCAAACACAATAACGATGTCAGCAAACCGTAGGGGCCTAGCAGGGTCGAAGCCTACTGGGGCCATGGGTTCGCTTCTGTGAAGAAAACCCGGGCCTGGAATGAAAGGCAACGAAGGAACTAGGAGTCGGTTTTAGTCAGCACAAGTTTGACACGCGGAAGATGTCATTTTTTTTTCCACAACTACCACACAACGCCATCTAGTCCCAAGCTAAGCAGAGCTTGTGTTATGGGTACTAAACAACTGATAAACATACTTATATATTTCTAAATACAAACATATTACAGAGAAATTACACCCAGACACAGAACAAATGATCATGCTCATCACATAAACATTTGTCCTGGGTGGGAATCGAACCAACGACCTCCGGCATAGCAGTCAGGGCTACTAACCACTAGACCAACAGGCCACTCATTGGATAATTACTCAGCTTAAAAAAACAGGAAATATGGAAAACTATTAGAAAAGCTGATTATGAAATATAAAGAGGCGACCATAAAACAAACACCGGAGCTCGTCAAATCTAAGTGGCAGTGTGCAGGCCACATTGCTCTTTTTTTTGGTGGGTTAAATCATCCAATGACAACCCCCGCTCTTGGGCGGAGCGGGAGATACTGTCAGACTCTTACTGACTAAAAACCCACCCCATTCCTTCAAACCTTCATACCGGGGCTCGAGTTCCCTTTCGGATAACCCTGGCCCCAGTAAGCTTCGTCCCGGCTGGGCCCCTGCTGCTGCTGACAACTTCTTGAGGCACGCGGGAACATTGCGCGCCGTCGACGACTTGGGCTTGGTCCGGACAGTGGCCGGACAGCGAGCTATCCATTGATCACTGTCCGCAAGCCCGAGGCCACATTGCTTTCAGAAGAGACGGCTGTTGAGGCCGAAGAGTTCTGGAAGACGCAGCGTTGGAAAGTCCACAAAGTGGACCGATGCCCTGGTGAGGGTCGAGGGAGTCCGATGGATGCGAGAAGCACAGGATCGATCTTTGTAGCGACACTTGGGGTAGAACTATGTCCAACAGTAGACGCCTTTCGACTAAAAATTATGATGATGAATGAGCTAAATATAAGAATAGAAGAAGAATAGAAAAACTTTTATTCGGTACAGACACAGCACAACGGTTATTACACAAAGTAAATAAAAATAAAAGTACAAAGTACGCCGAGCGTGCCCGCACCGAAAGGGTGACCACCTCAGCATTTGCTGGGCGTTAGACACCCAGCGCTGGTTTTCAGTTGGCACCCCGCAGTGACGCACGGATTAGGGTAAAGCATATATATATACTCATAAGTGTAAATGAAATAGATATTGATGTAGTGTACCTACGGGTGTAAAATTTTATTTAAATAAAATACATAAATAACTATTTGATAAATAACAACGCAATATTATAAAACAAAATTTGTGCCTCATTGAATAAAACGATAAAACTATAAAATAACTTAGTACCCACAATACTCCGATAAAAAAAAACATCAGCCGATGCGCGGCGCGATGTTCAACGCCATGATAATGAGCCACCGCTGCACCGGCCCGGCAATTACCGACACCTAGGGCTAATACTATAACTAAAAACAAAAAGAAAAACATTGCCGTCTAGAAAATGTTTACAAGTGCCAGTAAAAAGTTACTATTATGTGATTTTTTATTTAAATTGCAAATGGAAAGGAGTCAGGCTGAAATAAACAAAAGTACCCGCCAGCCACCTCCATAAAGACTAGAAATAGGTACATAACGTGAAGGTGAGTTTTTAAATTATACGATAAAATTAGTTGTTTAAAATAAATTATTAAAATTCTAAGAATGCGTCATTGGTAATTTATTAGATACATTATTAAATTCTTAAAAACTATTAAATTAGCATTACTATTGACTTAATCATTATAAGGTTTATTTCTTTCTGATCATGATCATTATCATCATCACCTGCCTTTTTAATGTTCCCACTGCTGAGACTCAGGCCTCCTCTCTAGGAGAGGGAATAGGCCGTAATCCACCGCGCGGGCCCAGTGCGGGTTGTTGAATGTCACATGTCTTCGAATTTTTGGTTCTAGGACATATCAGTTTCCTCACCGTTTTGAGAGCAGTAGTAATGAAATACACAAAGTAATGCGCCTGGTAGGGTTTGAACCCGCGACCTACAACTCGTAGGTCGGAGCCATTACCTCTCGCCCACCATTGCTCTATCACTCTGATCATGATAGTACACCATTTTGTAAAACAGAAAATAATTAACTTTCAACCCATATTACGTAAGTTTCATTACTTAAAGAGACCAGAGGGAATGAAGCCATGACATTATTTATTTTAATGGTCACAACTCACAGAAAATTATACTAATTATGTTGTTTCGAATCCCAAAGGAAAATGGTAGTAGAATAGGTACACTCATGGAATGAAAAGGAGCTTTATACATGTAACCTTTTCAATACACCAGATTCCAGAAGAATGCCAAGTCTCTTCAGATTGGACATCGCATTCATCACCATCATCATAATTATCATTTCAGTCGAAAGATACATTTGGGATAATTCTTATTTTTCTAATATAAATGGTGTAAGGGACAGCCCTCCACAAACTTTAAAGGCTTACTCAGTAGACGAAACTGAACAACCCACCATAAAAAAAATTTTCAGGAAACGAAAAAAAAATTCAGCCTCTCCATACAAACTGTCCAATCAAGTTAATAATTTTGTGTGGTGAGGCGGATTTTTATTTTCGTTTCCTGAAAAAAAAATTCTGGTAGGTTGTTCAGTTTCGTCTACTGAGCAAGCCCTTAAAGTTTGTGGAGGGCTGTCCCATACACCTTGTATAGAGACAATAATATATAAAGATAATTCTTATTCTCTGAAAGAACTGCACGCTTAGCCAAGTTGTTATTCTGCAATCGTTAACGCTGTCGAAAAGTGATGAAACGTATGGGAATGACGTTATCTCAACGTAGAGTCGCGTGGTCAGAACAAACGAATAGACAATTCGAAGCCAAGTTCACATCGTTCAAAATCGTTTCTACAATATTTAACGCTACATCCTTTGTTATACAAACGCTACATTGTAGAACAAGCGGCCAACTCAGGCGCGTCAACATGGCTACCAACTCATCGTTTTCTACAATTGCTCTCACCGAGGCGTTACCAATTAGAGAACGGAATTCGATTGTATCTTGGCTAGGGGGGCAGGTCCGATTGCTAAAATTTATTCACCGATTGAAAGCTGCTTTATTCTTGAGTGACATAGGCTATATTTTGAGGTAAAAGTTTGTTTAATTGTTTGTATGAGGTAATCTCTGGACGTACTGCCCCCCTAGCCAAGTTACAACCAGTTTGTGTCGAATTCCGTTCTCTAATCGGTAACGCCTCGGTGACAGCAATTGTATAAAACGATAAGTTGGTAGCCATGTTGACGCGCCTGAGTCGGCCGCTCGTTCTACAATGTAGCGTTTGTCTAACAAAGGATGTACCGTTAAACATTGTAGAAACGATTTTGAACGACGTGAACTTGGCTACGAATTGTCTATTCGTTTGTTCTGACCACGCGACTTTACGATGAGATGACGTCATTCCCATACGTTTCATCACTTTTCGACAGCGTTAACGATTGCAGAAAAACAACTTGGCTAAGCGTGCAAGTCCGATTGCTAAATTTTTTTCACCGTTATAAAGCTGCTTTATTTCTAAGTGAGCTATATTTTATGTACGCGGGCGAAGTCGCGGGCAAGGGCTAGTATAATTATAGTTTCACAATAGTATTATAGTCAGAATTACCTATATAACATGGTAACTGGGAAATTAATTATATTATTAGATATCTAAACTTTTTTTTAAGCTTGATTTATTTATTTATTTTCAATATAGATAGAACAAGAAAAATAAAAACACTTAACTATAATTAAAACTAGATATAAGTACACTTAAAAATAAAATAAAAATAAAAGTCTTAAAGAACTAAAAATAAGCAATCTAATGTACGGCGTCGAAAAACTCTTCCACATCGCTGTCAACTGGTAATGTACCCAAAAGACTGGCGGCATTGCCACGCTGAATGGCAATGCTTATCCTTTGTCCGAAGTAAAGCCAGCTCTTGGGTCATGTCGTTGGGCACGCCACAATCGTGGCGGTAAGTCCCCTCTTTGAGGCGTGGCTGGAAAGACCTCACGGCGTCCTTACCTTCCGCATGACGCAGGTCCTTACCGGACATGGTTCGTTCGGGAGTTTCCTGCACCGGATTCGTGCGGAAGTGACGCCCGGGTGTCGCCACTGTGCGGAACGCCCGGAGGACACGGTGGAGCACACAGTCGAGGTGTGCCCTGCTTGGGCGGAGCATCGCCGTGCCCTCGTGGGGGCGATCGGCGGCGGAGACCTCTCGCGCCGGGCCTTGGTTGAGGCCATGGTCCGGAGCGAGGAGGAGTGGCAGGCGGTCGCCGACTTCTGCGAAGCAGTAATGCTCGCAAAGGAGGAGGCCGAACGCATCAGGCAACTGCGTTATCGCCGCCGCCGCCGCCGCCGGGATTCAGATCCCGATTTCCGGCCACCGTAGGCGCGGGCTTGCGGACAGTGAGCAATGGGTAGCTCGCTGTCCGGCCGTCCGGTAACTGTCCGAACCAAGCCCAAGGCGTCGACGGCGCGCACTGTTCCCGCGCGCCTCAAGGAGTTGTCAGCAACAGCAGGGACCTAGCCGGGTCGAAGCCTACTGGGGCCAGGGTTATCCGAAAGGGCGCTCGAGCCCCGGTATGAAGGCTAGAAGGAACGGGGTGGGTCTTTTAGTCAGTAAGAGTCTGACACTATCTCCCGCTCCACCCAAGGGCAGGGGATGTCAATGCATGATTTTTTCCCACCATAAAAAAAAAGGGTCATGTCGTCGAGTTGTCAGCAACAGCAGGGACCTAGCCGGGTCGAAGTCTACTGGGGCCAGGGTTATCCGAAAGGGAACTCGAGCCCCGGTATGAAGGCTAGAAGGAACGGGGTGGGCTTTTGGTCAGTAAGAGTCTGACACTATCTCTCACTCCGCCCAAGAGCGAGGGTTGTCATTGGATGATTTTACCCACCATAAAAAAAGCTCTTGGGTCATGATTACATTTAAAAAAAGAAATATTTAATCAGAAATGAATGACAAAGAATGAGTGAGCAAGAATGAATGAATGGTAGCTGAATAAAACATACGTACGAGCCTGTGTTTGAAGATAATACTTTCAACTAAAATCGACAAACTTTAATCTTATTAAGGGGAGGACATCGCTACTAATGTCTGTGAAATATATTATTAGCTTTTTTTCTACCATAGCGTAGCATAATCTGCCTATTAATGTTACCATTGCTGGGTCCAAGTTAATATGCAATTATAATAATCGCTTACCATTAGGTGAGATACTGGTCAAACGCAAGCCTGTCAATAATAAAAAATATTAAAAAAAAAAACAAATTCGTTGGCAAAAAAAAAATGCAGCCGAACAGTCGACTATCTGTTTACTCATGTCTCGAACAAGTCAATGAGGACCAAGACCTCACGGCCCGAGTATTTCAGCCCCAAACGGCTCAAATTATATATTTGAGACTTCTGTAAATATATTTTCTTTAACTAAACACAGCCAAAGGCTAGTTACATTACTTAATGAAATGTATTTCTCATAAAATATGAACAAAATAATAATGAGATATAACCACACAGTAATCATACACTTCTCTCACAAAACTCCAGATAGACAGACTAGATGTTCTTCCATTCATCAGCGAACATATCACAATTAACTTTAGCATCCAAGAAAGCGTTGAGTGCGGAGACTGCGTGAGGGACAGGAGACTGGGCTCAGGCGACGGTACGATTCCCAAAAAACAGCAAATAGTGTTTGCCTCCGATTACGGCTATAGTTAAGGCCTAAGCGCCCGAAAAATGCCATAAAACAGTGACTTTCTGACGCCTACTCCTCGGTAACGGCCAGGTTAATAGGTTTGAAAAAAATATATGTTCATTATTATAAGTATATTTGTGAACAACATTATTAACATTTAATTTTTTCGTGCTATTAATACTTTTGTCTAAAATAAATTTTTAGCAATTTCGCAACTTTTAGCAACTTTTCCCTACTCCTTCGAAACGGCTTGGATCTTTAGAAATATTTTTACACATAAAAATTGGTGGTTAAATATTCTTCAAAGTAAACATTGCTTAAGTAAATCAATCAATATTTCGCAAAGAAAATGGATTTAAAGGTCAGCCGCGCGCTTTCCGGGCGCTGTTGGCCGCAAATAAATGTACAGATTTGCGTACTGCCGCCTAGGCGGGTGCGAGAGGTGCGTCCACATAATTTTGACCAGAGGTTCAAGGGATTATAAGCCTTAATCGGAGCAAACAGTTGTCATAGTTCGTCACACAGTTCAGGAGCACCTATTTTCCCTATTTTTTTTTTTTCTTTTTTTTTTTGAATACTTAGACATATTAATGACTAGCTTATGCCCGCGTACATAAAATGTAGCCTATGTCACTCAAGAATAAAGCAATTTTCTATCGGTGAAAAATTTTTAGCAATCAAAAAAAAAATTTTTCAAAATTTAAATATTTTTATTTCACATAGGCCTACATGGGTACTTATAAAACGTCAGTAGCTAGTGCACGGTTCCAAATCGGTCGTTTCTTAAGGAGAAGAGCCGGCAAAAAACTCCATGGTTACTCTTTTAAAGAAGTGGTTGTCGTTACAACATTTACATACACAGAGATCGCTCTCAGCGATAAGTCCGTCATTGTACCCATTAATTTAAGTTTTTGTATAAGCTGTATTACTTTTTGGTGTACAATGAAGTAATACAGAAAATTAATAATTAATAAGTAATACAGTTTATTCTATTCTATTCTACATATTACAGTAATAATATATTATATAAGAACAGTGTAGACCAGTCAGTGTTATACCCAAAAGCATAATAATAAAAAAGTGAGTTTTAAATGGGAAGTAATCTACAAATAGGAATACATTAGGAAGAGTCTACAGTGTTCTCACATTCACATTTAAAAAAATAGGCTATATAAAAAAGGCCACAAAATATAAATAAATACAACTATCAATAAAATCGGACCAGTACTTTCAGAGATTACCTCCTATAAATAAAAAAAAAAAAACAAACTTCACCTCTTTGTGTAGATTTAGTCAATTTTTTTTAACATATTTGAAAACGAATCATTTTATCGACATTACGAACAGTGTGACATTCCCCTTAAACGTTTCAATTTCGATAATTTCCGGAAGTATGTACAAGTATGTGGTATCGATTGACATTTTTTTCAAGTAGGTCAATGGTTTTATCATGTGTTTACTGTATAGGTACATATAGGGTGGCTTCATTATTTAAATTCTATTGAAACTTGGTAATTTGAGAAAAGTAATTATAAACGTTAGGGACATTGGAATATCGGAATTTTAAAAATAAAATGAATGATCAATCGGAGTTGCTTTATAAGAAACTTTGGTTCTTTTTTTTTAGAAGTGCAAATCATCTTATGACTTCTCCTACTCTAGGCGGAGTTCCCAGAGCGTGTCAGACTTTTGCTGACTAAGACCACACCTGTGTCATTAAAATGCCCTTTGCGTTCTAAGAGTACGGGTTTCCTTTTTAAGAAATTCCTCACGGTCCTAGCAAACGAGCAGCGGCCCTGCTGGCCTCTACGATTGCCTGACATCTCTTTGAGGAACGCGTGGACGAACGCTGTTGACCGTCTCGTGGCGAGCTTCAAATGTTTTCATACTTTTGGTCCTTACCGCTCGCCACCCCGTGCTTAGCTACCGCTCGCCACCCCGTGCTTAGCTACCGCTCGCCACCCCGTGCTTAGCTACCGCTCGCCACCCCGTGCTTAGCTACCGCTCGCCACCCCGTGCTTAGCTACCGCTCGCCACCCCGTGCTTAGCTACCGCTCGCCACCCCGTGCTTAGCTACCGCTCGCCACCCCGTGCTTAGCTACCGCTCGCCGCCCCGTGCTTAGCTACCGCTCGCCGCCCCGTGCTTAGCTACCGCTCGCCGCCCCGTGCTTAGCTACCGCTCGCCACCCCGTGCTTAGCTACCGCTCGCCACCCCGTGCTTAGCTACCGCTCGCCACCCCGTGCTTAGCTACCGCTCGCCGCCCCGTGCTTAGCTACCGCTCGCCACCCCGTGCTTAGCTACCGCTCGCCACCCCGTGCTTAGCTACCGCTCACAACAGCAAGTTCGTGAACGGGCCGAAGAGATTTCCAGATTTACCACTGTAGTTTACCACCAAAGGGGAGATGTTCTGATGGGTTTTTTTAGGTCGGAAGGTTTATTTTAGCGGACGATGTCAGACTTTTACTAACTAAAAACCCACTCCTGTTCCTTCGTTGCCTTTGGTACCGGGGCCGAGCCTCTCTTTCGGAAACAGACCCCTGGCCCAAGTGGGCTTCGACCCTGCCTACTGGGGCCAGGGTTATCCGAAAGGGAGCTCGAGCCCCGATATGAAGGCTGGAAGGAACTTGGTGGGTTTTTAGTCAGTAAGAGTCTGACACTATCTCTCGCTCCGCCCAAGAGCGGGGGTTGTCATTGGATGATTTTCCCCACCATAAAAAAAAGGCTTCGATCCTGCTAGGCTTCTACGATGTTCTGATGGTGGTGATGAAGTGTGTGTGTGTGTGTGTGTGTGAAAAAACGACAGTCCAAATATAGGTCACCAGTTCCTAAGTAATTACGTTGCTAGTAAAACGCTCATAAAATATTTATAGTTTGTTCGATCGAGGCTAATTTGCGTTTGGTTTAAGTCAGTTCGTGCCGGGTTCCTTTATAGTACGCGGCATTTGATTACCATTCGTAACTTGTTGATTTTGTACCGAAGCTTGGCAAATGTAGAAATGTAATCTTCATAGCTTTTTTTTTGTAAGTGGGTAAATCATCCAGTGACATCCAGTGACATCTCTGCGCCCTAGGGTGGAGCGGGAGATAGTGTCGGACTTTTACTGACTAAAAATCCCACCCTAATCCTTCGTTGCCTTTCGAACAGTGACCGAATCTTCCTTTCAGAAGCAGACCCTTAGCCTCAGTAGGCTAGAGACCCAGAAGGGTTGACCCTACGGTTTGCTGACAACTCCTTGAGGCGCGCGTGAGACAATACGTGCCTTTGTCTTCTTGGTTCCGGTCCGAACGGTTACCAGACGGCCGGATGTCGAGCTACCCATTGCTCGCCGTCCGCAAGCCCAATCTTCATAGCTTGGGTTATACGAGTTAATATACTAGTTAGAGTTATATACGAGTTAGAGTTCTTAAGTTATATACTGCTTACCACATCAGGTGGGATCGCAGTCAAGCACTCATCATTTGAATGTTTCCACTGCTGGGATTCAGGCTTCTTCTCTAGGAAAGGGAATGGGCCGTAATCCACCACGCGGGCCTAGAGCGGGTTGGTGGATGACTTCGAATTTTTGGTTCTAAGACATGCCGGTTTCCTCACGATGTTTTCCTTCGCCGTTTTGAGAGCAGTGCTGATGAAACAGATTACACAAAGTAATGCGCCTGGCAGGGTTTGAACCCGCGACCTACATCTCGTAAGTCGGAGCCATTACCACTTAGCCACCACTGCTCAAGCACTAGTTTATGACAATAAAAAAAGTAAGAAAGCTGAAGGTCAAGCACACAGTGCACAGCAGTGAAATCTGAATACCATATTATGAAGATGAGACGGCCAATCACACGCCCATTTAGGCCATGTTCACTCGTTAGGGATGCGAGGATTCAGATGGGGATCCTGAATGACTTTTCATTATTGTTTCGAAGTCTCGTGTAGCATGTAAGGCAGTGTAGTAAAGGTTCAAGCAACTATTTTTGAAGTGAAAACTTCTTTAGCGGCGTTGAGCACTTTTTCTGTAATGGGTATAAAATCTTAAACTCGCGTCAGGACACGTGACCTGATCGAAAAAGCGTAAGACGGATGGAGAGTAGACAGCTATCCCTTATCGCGCGTTGTGAAAGGGGGCTAGACGGAAAAAATTCTCACGAAAAATTGTACCGACACTTTTACTGTCAAAATATAAATCCAAGATGGCGGCTGCAAGAAATTATCAACTTTTTCGTCATGGGTGTCGTTTTCATGGTTTTCGAGGGTGTTGAAACCGATGGTACTGTCAAAATATAAATCCAAGATGGCGGCTGCAAGAAATTATCAAATTTTTCGTCATGGGTGTCGTTTTCATGGTTTTCGAGGGTGTTGAAACCGATAGTACTGTCAAAATGTAAATCCAAGATGGCGGCTGCAAGAAATTATCAAATTTTCCGTCATGGGTGTCGTTTTCATGGTTTTCGAGGGCGTGGAAACCGATGGTACTGTCAAAATGTAAATCCAAGATGGCGGCTGCAAGAAATTATCAACTTTTTCATCATGGGTGTCGTTTTCATAGTTTTCGAGGATGTTGAAACCGATGGTACTGTCAAAATATAAATCCAAGATGGCGGCTGCAAGAAATTATCAACTTTTTCGTCATGGGTGTCTTTTTCATGGTTTTCGAGGGTGTTGAAACCGATGGTACTGTCAAAATGTAAATCCAAGATGGCGGCTGCAAGAAATTATCAACTTTTTCGTCATGGGTGTCGTTTTCATGGTTTTCGAGGCTGTTGAAACCGATGGTACTGTCAAAATATAAATCCAAGATGGCGGCTGCTAGAAATTATCAACTTTTTCGTCATGGGTGTCGTTTTCATGGTTTTCGAGGGCGTTGAAACCGATGGTACTGTCAAAATATAAATCCAAGATGGCGGCTGCAAGAAATTATCAAATTTTCCGTCATGGGTGTCGTTTTCATGGTTTTCGAGGGTGTTGAAACCGATGGTACTGTCAAAATATAAATCTAAGATGGCGGCTGCAAGAAATTATCAAATTTTCCGTCATGGGTGTCGTTTTCATGGTTTTCGAGGGTGTTGAAACCGATAGTACTGTCAAAATATAAATCCAAGATGGCGGCTGCAAAAAATTATTAAATTTTTCGTCATGGGTGTCGTTTTCATGGTTTTCAAGGCTGTTGAAACCGATAGTATTGTCAAAATGTAAATCCAAGATGGCGGCTGCAAGAAATTATCAACTTTTTCCTCATGGGTGTCGTTTTCGTGGTTTTCGAGGGTGTTGAAACCGATAGTACTGTCAAAATTTAAATCTAAGATGGTGGCTGCAATAAATTATCAACTTTTTCGATATAGGTGTCTTTTTCATGGTTTTCGAGGTTGTTGAAGCCGATAGTGCTGTCAAAATGTAAATCTAAGATGGCGGATGTCAGAAATTATCAACTTTTTCGTCATGAGTAAAAAAATAAAATAAATAAAATAACTACACTAGTACATAAAATAGGATAGTTTTTTTAGTTATATTGTATTGGCTAGACGGAAAAAATTCTCACAAAAAGTTGTAACGACACTTTTTCTATAGTAAGCTATTGTAAGCCGTGCGGCGTGCGCATGTTTCTCTGTCTCTCACTCTCTCTCTTATAGAAAGCAAGCCAGAACGGAACTTCGTTCCATCCGGGTGTCCCTTGACACCTCAGTAGTTTTTCGGAGAGATAAACTTTTTAATGTAAAATAATTGTAATAGTTTTAAAGTGTTCAATTTTTAATGTAATATAAATTGTCATGTTTGTGTACGATAGCGCAATAAATGAATATTGTATTCTACCACATAAATGATAGTACTTTTATACTGATAAAGCAATTGGTGCAAAATTATTCCCTAACCATTCCAAAATATCAAACATGCTCAACGTTAATAATCAAGTTTTCACTTCTGCCGGCACTCCCGGAGTGCAACCCGTCTTTTTTTTTATTTATTTTTTATAAATGGTCTGGGATGGGCGGGCTCGCGTTTGACCACAATCTCACCTGATGGTAAGCGATGATGTGGCCGTTGATGGAACACGCTTGCCTAGAAGCAATCTATTCACTATTGACTTAAAGACCCCAAGGTTATAGCTATTTTTAGGGTTCCGTACTTCAAATGGAAAAAACGGGACCCTTCTAGAAAGTGTCTAGTTCCGAAAGGGAGGCTCGGTCCCAGTATGAAAGGCAACGAAGAAACGGAGTGAGTTTTTTAGTCAGTAAGAATCTGACACTATCTTCCGCTCCGCCCAAGGGCGGGGGATGTCATTTGGATGACTTTTACCCAGCGAAAAAAAACCCTAATAGGATCACTATGTTGTCCGTCTGTCTGTTTCTCTGTCTGTCTGTCAAGACCCTGTATCTCGAGAATGCGTGGAGGTATCGAGTTGATATAAGGATAAGTCCAAAAGTCTGCGGCACAAAATAGATAGGTACAGAAGACAATCTCATGTATGTACTTCACGTTTTATACCTACGCTCGGTGGACGCACACTAATGAGCGTTTGAGCCGGAACTGTTCGACGAGTGGTCCGAGACGCGACCGAGATATCGTGTCCGTGAGCGGTATCTATGTGTGCGTTGCTCGAGCGCGCTTTGTATGTAGATTGACTTCTGTACCTATTTAGTGTCTGCGATCCCTTGAAGCTATGAAAAATTCAAACTTCTCAAGTTAATGACAAAAATGGTACGGCCGTTTATGTCGCAAGAAAAAATACATAGGGTACTTTCCGTTGACCTAGAATCCTAAAATTTGTCATAAAGCCCTTGCTTTATGGTCTTATAACACTAGTATAGGAATAAATCTGAAAACTAAACTTGTTGTAACGTCACAAAAACGTCACAATAAAAAATAAACTGGGCAAGTGCGAGTCGGACTCGCGCAGTGAGGGTTCCGTGCAAACTACAAGTCCCGAATGGAGTCTCGAAGATTCTTCCGATTGCATTTTTTTTTTGTGACGTAGGTAACAACAAATTTAATATTTTCTGATTTTTCCCTATACCTGTGTTATAAGACATTGCTTTGTGCCAAATTTCAGGATTCTGGGTCGACGGGAAGTACCCTATGAATTTAGATCTTTGAGAGTATCAAAATATACGTTTTTTTGCGACATAAACGGCTGTATCTTTTTTATTCGTTAACTTAAAAGTTTGATTTTTTCACAGCTTGAAGAGACCGTAGACTTGAGTATATGGTTTGAATTTCAACTCGAGACCTCCACGCGTTCTTGAGATAAACGGTCTTGACAGACAGACAAACAGACGGATGGACAACAAAGTGATCCTATAAGTGTTCCACTTTTTCCTTTTGAGGTACGGAACCCTAAAAATGCCTTCGTATGCTTTGTATTGTACAAATCATACAAAAACAAATCACATTTCACTAGTGCATGTGTGCAGGGCCCCAAGACTGCTATAACAATAGAGTCAGAATGGTCTAAATTGATTTCATAATTGTTGATTTTGTGTAAGTTTGGTAATCTACTTAGATAATGGCGTCATTATGACTTTCCAATGATAAACCACTCACACTCCATTGAAAGAAGTGGGATAGAATGGTAATCTCGTACATATTTACAAGTTAATGTCTTTCTTAAGCGATAATCTGCAAAAAATTTTTGGCAGTTCCTTTGATCATGGACCTACCATTAGAACGTCATTGTGCATTCATTGCTTTTAAGCTCGATATTATCATTTTACCACCACTCTATTAAGAGACCATTGACCGATCAATGATCGATCATTATGAATTAGCAGATTAGGAACTGTTAGCAAAATGACAATGGGATCGTGTTGGAATGACGAATTTATAAAAATAGCAGACTTGGGCCCCTGGTTTTCTGATTGCAATGTTAGCGCATAACGTATATGTATCGAAAACTGTCATCAAACAATATGTCCCTACATTAACTCCATAATTCTCTGCTAACACAGTTTCCATGCATCCATCCGCCATTCCGCCCACTATACGGGAGAAAATCAAGTTAGCTACCTGTATAGGAAGTATGGCACTACCAACGAGGCAGTATTGCTCGCATGGGGTCCGTAATTGCGTTATAGACGACAATCAAGGCTATGTAGAGGAGTGGCGTAACCAGGCAAGGGCCCTGGGGCAAAAAGAAACTGGGGCCCCTAAATTGTTTAGACCTTATCTTCTTCTTCTTCTTCCTGCCCTTATCCCATATTACTTGGGGTCGGCACAACACGTTTTTTTCTTCCATTCTGTCCTGTCACTCGTCAAACTTCACTAACTCTGTTTTCTTTCATTTCATTCCTCACACAATCCATCCATCTTTTCTTTGGCCTTCTTCTCCCTCTCCATCCATCTACATTTTTTTAGGCCTTATCAATATATTTTAAAAATATTTTTATGATACATATTTTAAAATTGCAACACTAGTTTATCTTTATTAAAAATCCCAAGTAATAAAATCTATTAGATCATTAACAAGCACACACACCGATATGGTATGATATATTTTTTAACCCAAAGGTTGACTGGTAGAGAATGCCTTGTTGCATTAAGCCCGCCTATGTACCACTACTGTACATGAAGTTTAAATAAATAAATATGGAGACATGGTTGTCGTTAATATGATCCGCAACGATATCTTTCACAGCTTAGTCATCGAATCTTCATGAGTAGGCTTTTCAACCAATACTGCAGTGCACACATTATCTGATTCACTAAACAGAAATAATTTTCGTACATTTTTTCGTTAATTCAATAGGCGGTTTATTAATCACGTTTTGGGGGCCCTCCAAGCTTGAGGGCCCCAGGGCACTGCCCCGCCTAGCCTCTTAGTAACTACGCCACTGATGTAGAACTATATGAGGCTATGGTGCACAAGTTAGAATGTTTATCTCTTAGTTCTCTGTTGTTTATTACATTTTGTATTTACGTTACCTGTGTTTAAGGTTCAGTTTTGACTGTATAACGCACAAAACGTTTTGGGTACATATTGTGCGTAGAGCTAAGGAGTGGAATTCCTTGCCGGAGTCTGTGTTTCCTGATGGCTACAATCTAGGGATCTTTAAATCAAGAGTGAATAGGTTACTTCTAGGCAAGCGCGCTCCATCGGCTGCCGCATCGTCGCTTATCATCAGGGAGTTGATGGTCAAGCGCAAGTCTCTAAAAAAAGTTTAGATACAACCTGACCCGGCAAAAACGGTGAAGGAAAACATCGTGAGGAAACCGGCATGTCCTAGAACCAAAAATTCGAAGACATGTGACATTCACCAACCCGCACTGGGCCCGCGTGGTGTATTACGGCCCATTCTCTCCTAGAGAGAAGGCCTGCATCCCAGCAGTTGGAACATTAAAAAGGCTGATGATGATGATGATGACCTAGCAAACTTCATACCGCCTACCAGTCAATGAATTTAGTATTTCTTTCAATATAGTCAACCGATTGCGATGAAACAAAGCCTAAGTAATACGAGTATATCAAGTTACACACAATTTTATTGTATAAAAGCTCTCTACATTGATTTCTGGTCAGGTTTGCGGGAATCCGATAGATGCGTGACGCACAGGACCGGTCGTTGTGGCGACGCTTTAGGGAGACTTATGTCCAACGGTGGACATCTTTCGGTTGATATGATGATGATGACATCTTCTTCTTCTTCTTCTTCTTCTTCCTGCCCTTATCCCATATTACTTGGGGTCGATGCAAAACGTTTTTTTCTTCCATGATGACATATATTTGCATACCTGTAACTTAGGTGAAATATGTCTCGGTAGCAAATAAATGATTGATTTGATTTGATGATGACATCGATTTCGTAATTTTTTTCGTGATGCGCGCTCAACTTTACTTCTATAGATTTATTATCTACACTAAGTATTATAAAGAGGTAGTTTGTTTGTAGGAGGTAATCTCTGGAAGTACTGGTCCGATTGTTAAAATTTTTTCACCGATAGAAAGCTGCTTTATTCCTGTGTGATATAGGCTATATTTTATGTACGCAAGCGAAGCGTGGGTAAAAGCTAGATAGAAATAAAATGATTTTGAGTTCGAATAAGGCTGCCCGCCCACGTCAGACTTTTTGTAGGACAGATAATCGGACCGATTTTGTATATTTGTAACTTTGTTCTGTATTTCTGACCGACTTTTTGTAGGACAGATAATCGGACCGATTTTGTATATTTGTAACTTTGTTCTGTATTTCTGACCGACTTTTTGTAGGACAGATAATCGGACCGATTTTGTATATTTGTAACTTTGTTCTGTATTTCTGACCGACTTTTTGTAGGACCTGTGCGTTGCACTATTGCTATTTTTCTCCTACAAAAAATCGGTCACCGATTATCGGACGTAGGCGATAAGCCTTATGAGTTTGTCACTAAACTAGCTTTTGCCAGTAGCTTCGCCCCTGTAAAAATGGGTTTGCCCACAAAAATGGCTTCTAAAATTTTTGTGGGGAAACCCATTTTTCTTCCTTTTAGGGGCTGAATTTTGTAAAATTCTTTCTTAGTGCTGACCTACGTCAAAAAAGCCTTGTGTTAAATTTAATGTTTCTAGATCCAGCACTTTCAGTTGTACGTTGATAATGTTACGAAACCTAGATTGTAAGCTTAGTAATAAGAAACCTCAATATCGATTTGGACTAGTCTGTAAGGTTATTGTTGGGAATAAAAAAAAATAAACAGTAATAATAACAATAATATTCCACAACTATCACACAACGGCGTCTAGTCCCAAGTTAAGCAGAGCTTGTGTTATGGGTACTAGACAACTGATAAACATACTTATATATATCTAAATACATACGTGTTATAAATAAATTACACCCAGACATTTGTCCTGGGTGGGAATCGAACCCACGACCTCCGGCTTAGCAGTCAGGGTCACTAAAAACTAGACCAACAGGCCAGTCAATAGTAATAAATGTCAGTCAGTTTCTTCTTATATATATATAATACTAGCTTCTGCCCGTAGCTTCGCTCGCGGAAATAAAGTATAGCCTATGTCACGCAATAATAAAACAGCTTTCTATCAGTGATAAAAAAACTTGACCTCTTTATTGTATAAATATTTTATATTATATTATATTATTAAATAATATAAATGATTCAAACACACTAAAAAACTAACCAACTACCACAAAATAAACAATCAGAAAAGACTAGGTACCAACGTACCAACCAATAAACAAGAACAAAACAAAATCCGAGAACTAGTTCATCTCATTCCTCGCACAGCACCGCTCATTCCTCGCTCGCATTCCTCCCGAGCATAGTTCGCGAACACAATGAAATTCTATTAACACAAGTTCAGAGAGGCTCGTGATTCTACTCGCGTTTAAATAGCTTTTGTGTTGCTATTGATTCGAGGTTAAGTGTCGGTGTACACTTGGCCACTGAGAAGAACAAAAAAAATAACATTTGTTGATGAAAACAGTTCATTGAGAACAGTGGTGGCCGAGTGGTAGCGGCTCCGACTTTTGAATTATAGATCGCGGGTTCAAACTTAGCCAGGCGCATTACTTTGTGTAATTTATTTCATTACCACTGCTCTCAAAACAGTGAACAAACCGTGAGAACATCGTGAGGAAACCGGCATGTCCTAGAACCAAAAATTCGAAGACATCTGACATTTCGCACGCTTAATAATAAACCGGAATAATGCAAAAAATCACTTTTTTGGGAAATCGCAGTCAAAGTTTTGAGTGTCGACCTAGTTGAAAACATTTTGATGGTTTTCACGTATTTATAGTGTTATTTTTATTTTCTTGGTGTTACATTGTAGAGGGATGTATAGTGAATATAACTGTCATAATAGTTTAATTATAACATTTATACGAAATAAATAAACGAAGTTTATTTTCTAGCCTTTCGACTTATGTCAGTTTAGTATAAAAATGTTGATCAATTTTAAAATTTCTTGCAAACTAATATTTAATAATTCAGTTTAGTATTAAAATTGCTGATCAATTCTAAAATTTCTTGCAAACTATTATTTAATAATTCAGTTTACTATTAATAAATAACATAATCTATTTAAATGTATAATGCTTATTGCAGTTTAAAGTAAAACAGAAATGAAATATGTTATGTTATTTTCTTAACGTAAAATAACTCGTAATATTTGTAGGAACTCATAATCATGTTTTGTACTTAGTAATTAACGTATTTTTTTAACAATCACAAAATAGTAATTAAAGCTTCATAGTCATCACAAAATGCTTAAGAGCTCTCTAGCTTTACGTAATTATGCTAAAGAAATAAACATTGTAATACCAAAGAACCGTTTTAAATTGTTGTTAAAATCTCTTCCTTCATTAGCTTATGGGTGGTTTTATTAGTTAGTGTATTAAATTATTATTTTTGTTTTTCTTGAGTATTGTGTAAATATATATATATTTATATATTTTTTTATTATTTAAGTAGTATTTTGCAACTTTAATGGATGGTAATTTTGATGATGACTTCTTCTCTTGTTCTTCCTCTTCTAGCAGTTTTCTTAGTGCGGCGAGTAGTTCTTCCTCTCCATTGAATCTGGGTGATCAGATTTCTTCCCTGTTTTCTCGCAATCCCAATAACCTTAATATAGCCCACATCAATGCTCAGAGTGTCCCTAGCCATAACTCTGATCTTCTGGCATCCATTAACTGTGCACATTTAGATGCTTTACTGATCTCTGAGTCTTTCCTGAAACCTTCTCTTTTATCAGTTCACTATTCCCTTCCTGGCTATGTTCTTGTCCGCAACGACAGAACGGGGAAGGGTGGTGGAGGTGTTGCCATATACGTGCGTGCTGGTATTCCTTTTAAAATTATCAGTGCATCACCATCTTCTTACTCGGGGTCAGCAGAGCATCTTTTCTTAGAAATTTCTCTACATAATGTTAAAATGCTTCTTGGCGTAATTTATAGTCCTAACCTCAGTATCGATTACTTTGATTCTTTCGATACACTGTTAAACAATTTCTGTCCCACCTATGATCACGTGGTCTTGATGGGTGATTTTAACACATGTCTTCTTAAAAATGACTCTCGTTCTCACAAACTTCAATCTCTCATAACTTCTTTTAACCTCAGCGTACTGCCTCTCTCTGCTACTCATCATTTTCCCAATTGCTTCCCTTGTCTTTTAGATCTTATGATTGTTTCTAATACTAAAAACGTATCTATCCACGGCCAGCTCACCGCTTGTTCTTCCTACCACGACTTAATCTTTTTGTCATATAAGATCCGTCCTCCTAAGCGCAAGTCGCATTATATTTTCCTTCGGAACTACAAGGGCTTGGATCTGGAGGCATTACTGCGTGATGCTGTAGGCATTGACTGGACTGATGTTTTCCATAGTTCATCTGTCGACGATATGGTAAATATTTTAAACAATAAAATACTAAGTCTTTATGATTAACACGCCCCGATACGGCGAGTTAGAGTTCGATATGTCCCTGCTCCCTGGCTCACTTCCGCCATTAAGGATTCGATGGCAATTAGAGACCGAGCCAAAAGGAGGTTGAAGCGCTGTCCTTCCGAGCGCTACCAGAGCTTATTTAAGGAGCTGCGTAATCGCTGCAGTCGTATGTGTAGAGATGCAAAGAGACGCTACTTTCATAATTCTCTTGACAACCGGAACTCTTCCGAAGTCTGGAAGTTTTTGAAAACTGTCGGCATTGGTAAGTCCCCTAACGTTTCCAGCAAAGATATTGACGTGTGTGCTCTTAACCAACATTACTCACTTCCCCCTGTAACTTTAGATCCACACGTCAAATTAACGACTCTTAATAAGTTGTCTGGTCTGCCATTGCCGCAGTGTTCTTCTTTTGAATTTAGTTCTGTGAGTGAAAATGATGTCAAAAAATCCATTCTTGCTATCTCCTCTTCCGCAGTTGGCAATGATGGCATTTGCTCAAGAATGATTTCCCCTATCCTCCCCACAATACTTCCCGTCCTAACCCACATTTTTAACTTCTCCTTATTTTCTTGCGCTGTTCCCGATGCCTGAAAACAAGTACACATCATTCCGGTACCCAAAATTCCTAACCCGGTCTCGCTGACTGATTTCAGACCAATTTCTATCCTTCCGTATCTCTCTAAAGTTCTTGAGCACATTGTCCATCAGCAACTCTCTCTCTCTTCCTCTCTAGTAATGATCTTCTTAGCCCTTTCCAATCCGGTTTTCGGCCTGGTCATAGCAGTGTCACTGCCCTTTTAAAGGTTACTGATGACATCCGCTTGGCCATGGACCACAAATCTCTTACGTTACTTGTTCTTCTTGATTTCAGCAGTGCCTTCAACTCTGTTGACTTCGATATCCTTCTTGGGATACTAAAATCTCTTAATTTCTCCTCTTCCACTGTTAATTGGTTCCATTCCTATGTTAATGCCCGCTCGCAGCGGATACGCCTTGATGAGTCTTCATCGGATTGGTGCTATCTTGTTTCACCTCTCCTCTTTGTCCGCTGTGAACAGTGACCTGAAGCTGATAGGGGAGTGGTGGCGGTCCTTTTTGTTTGCAAATTAACCCCAAGAAATCCCAGGTTTTGGTTATTGGTGGCAGATATATGCGGAACAAGCTGGAGATTACATTGCTCTCTCCACTCTGGTTAAATGGAGTTTAGATAGACTATGTTAAGACGGCTAAAAACCTTGGGGTGATCATGGACTCGAATTTATCGTGGACTGCCCATGTCGCTGAAGTCAGTCGTAAAGTACGCTACACGTTTCACTCCTTAAAATGCCTTCAGAGCTTTTTGCCCTTGAAGACCAAACACTGATTCAGCCCATCATTGACTACGCTGATGCCTGTTATTTGAATGCCACCGAGAAGCTTTTAAATAAACTTGAGCGTTTGCAAAATATCTGTATTCGTTTTGTTTTCAACCTTAAAAAGTATTATCATGTTTCAGGCTTCCGCAAGGTACTCAAGTGGCTCCCTATTCGGCTTCGCAGGAACACTCGGATATTATGTCTGCTATTTAACATCCTTTTCAACCCTAAAGCTCCCTCTTACCTGCGGGAACGTTTCTCCTACTCTCGTCCTTCTGATGCACCTTGCAGGTCACATCTTAAGAATCTCCTTAAATCCCCTCCCCACTCCACCGATTTCTATTTCTATTCCTTCACTTCGCACGCAGTACGGTTGTGGAATTCACTTCAACCCGACATCAGGGGCTGCCAAACTCTTGCAGTTTTTAAAAGAAGAGTGAAAGAGCACTATCTTTCTATTTCGTCATAATTGCATATACTAATATGTATTATTTTATTTTAGGTATTATTTAGTATGTATTTGTGTGTTATTTATTTTAATATGTGTATGTTTATAATTATAGCAGTATATTATATATCTTTAATTTTTTTTTTTTATACTATTTCATTGTTAACTTTGTATTTTGTGTGTACTAATTTTCCTTTTACTTTTACACACGGTCTATTTCTCTTTTTTCTTCAACTTTCCTGTCGCAGGTATGCTGGAAGAGATTTCATTAGAAATAAGCATCACCTTTGTACTATTTTTTTCTGTTTCCTTCCTCTTTTCTTGTATTTCCATGTATGTACATAAATAGTAAATAAATAAATAAATCTTGAAGATTAAAACTATGGAAATAGAAATTTAATACTTTTTATTAATAGGTGTTTATAATAAATTGAAAGGACATTTTGTAATAAACTGCAGCAATTACTAAAGCACTATTAGATTTTAGGATCACTTAAAACGTAAACCGAAATGAACACAAGTATTTTTTAAATCTATCAATAGTGTTAGTAATAAAGTGAAACAAAATGGATTGCTTCGGAAATAAAAATAATCATTTTATACTAAACTGCACTAATATGCAATCTTTCATATCTTTACAACTTTAATTTTATGATAAACTGCAACAAGTCTAAGTAGTGTATGGAGTACTGTAATACCGTTTTCAACTAAAGTGAAATAAAACGAAATTATGCTAGTTTAGAAAAAAAATTGAATTACAGTAGTCTTACCTGCGTTTGTAAAGAAACTGAATGATTACTCTTTACTCCACTGTAGACGCAAAACAACGACACCTATCTCACATCACGGCAACCGCATTTCTGAATGATTCTCTGTCGCATGAAATGCATTGACGCGTGCTTTTGTAGAAAAGAGAAGGGTGATCTAATAATCGAGCGTTTTTGTTTGTTTCGCATGGTGGGATTTTACCTATAGATACTTCTATCGGAGTTAATTCGTTTTATGAAGAAAAGTAGAAATCCTTAAATTTTGACTGATTCCGGTTTATTATTAAGCGTGCGATTTGTCAACCAGCACTGGGCCCGCGTGGTGGATTACGGCCCATTCCCTCTACTAGAGAGGAGGCCTGAGTCCCAACAGTGGGAACATTATAAGGCCAACTATGCTATGCTATATACACTAGGTTAACATTTGTTGATGACGACAGTTCGTTAGGCACACAAAAAAATATTTATTCTGGAGTCGTTTCAGATAATTATGCTCTAAAACTGGAATCAACTTATAAAGCCTCTTATTTTACTTCTCTCTCACCTGATATGGTAAACGATGATATGGTCGACGATGGAGCACGCGTGTTTAAAAATAACTAACGTATTCTCTTTTAATATATATACCCCTAGGTTGTAGCTATCAGAAAACGCATAATGAATGTGTTCCTAAAACTTTTTGTGCGTATGGGTGGCATGTCCACTTTGTCTACTGTATACTGGTTGCAAAACGCTTGGCGGAGGTACGCCTCCCGTAGTCCGATGACTGATAGGTTCGACGGAATAATAAATGGCAACTTTTGTAGCCCTCAGTTGCCGAACTATTGCCAAATCAATTCGCTTGGTGTGCAGCTTTACGGTTGTTAAAATAACTTTTATTCCTGCATTGTATCGAAGGGTCTCGACGCTAAAATAAGACCTAACGGCCCGTTCACATCCTCGCCTCTGTAAGCGGTAGCTAAGCGCGGGGGTGAGCGGTAAGATCAAAAGTATGAAAATATTTGAAGAACGCCACGGAACGCTGCTCATAGCACCCTGGCCGTTTACTGATGAAGCCCCACTCGACGCCCCGCTCACCGTGCCGCTCACTGCTAAGACCAAAGTCGTGACTAGGCTGTTAGGGACGGCTTCTTTACGGCCTGGTCACGACTTCGGCTCCGGTATTACCGTTCGCCGCCCCGTGCTTAGCTACCTACGCTAGCTAATGGGCCGTAAGACATCCGTACGTGTCGACCTCTTCTAATTACTGGGTTATGGAGGCCATATTGCCAGTCACTATAAAATACTTGTACCTTGCTGCATTTAGTTGAACGTACTTGACAAAGGCTAGACTTTGCCCGACCTAGTACCTATTACTGTGTGGAAGTAACGCCTGGGTGCCACCTCTGTGTGGACCACCCAAAGGACACAGTGGAGCATACGGTCGAGGTGTGCCCCGCTTGGGCAGAGCACCGCCGTGTCCTCGTGAGGGCGATCGGCTGGCAACGATCTTTCGCGAGGAGTGACAGGTGGTCGCCTCCTTCTGCGAAGCAGTAACGCTGCTAGCAAAAGGAGGAGGCCGCACGTGCACGCCCCACCCGCCGGGATCCCGATCCTGATTTCCGGCCACCGAAGGCGCGGGCTTGCGGACGGCGAGCAATGAGTAGCTCTCCGCTCGACCGTCCAGTAACCGTCCGGACTGACTACGATTGTGGCGTGCCCAATCCTTTAGGCTTTACGAGCATAATATTGTTTTGTTCATAATAAAGAAAAACGTCACCATTTCAGTTCTGTATTCTGAGAAGGTTCTCAGAAATGGATTTTGTTTTAAAACTACATTTGAGGGAGGATTTCTATGAAATCTGCCCGATTGAAATTGAGTTAGAAACTTGAATTGATGTCTTCTAGAATAGAGAAACAGTTTAGATTTAGTTTTAATAAGATGAAGATGTTGGAACTGAAAAATAATTGGTTTTTGTTTTGGTTTCAGATTCAATGGATAACTCTTGAAAACGGTGAGTACATTAGCATAGTATTTATAAGAATCAACTTTATAATACACTCTTATTTTTTAACTAGCTGTGCCCGCGACTTCGTTCGCGTGGAGTACAGGATTTTGAATTTATTTTTTCCAAAATAAAAATATGCCTATGTTACTCCTTATTACATCAGCTACCAGCCAAAAAGAGTCCTGTCAAAATTGGTCTAGCCATTTCAGAGATTAGCCCGGACAAACGGACAGACAAACAGACAAAAATTTTAAAAAATGTTATTTTTGTGTATGTACCGTATATATATTTAGCATGTAGTAAAAAGCAGTTATTTCAATGTTACAAACAGACACTCCAATTTTATTTATATATGTGTAATGAAATGACCTCCTTGGAAATGACATTTCATTTTTTTAATTTTTAAGCTGTGGATACGGGGTGACGTATCATTCAATGACAGATGATTTTTAGATTATTTTGTGCATTTTATTGTCATAAAAACTTGTAGAGAGATAATTAAAGGGATATAATTGAGGAGGCGATATTAGTGAACTTTAATGTCGTTTCTTTGTTTTCAGGTGAGATAAAAGTGTAATTTTAGTTAAACGATAATTTATTACATAATACTGTAAAAGCATGTTGAATAAAGCAAATCTTTGTTTTCAGAGAAACAATTTGTGGTTTATTTCGAAAATCCTCAATAATATACCTTATATATGTATAGATAGATGTATAGATTAGTACAAAAAAAAAATGGACTCTATCCGTACCGGTTACTGATTATATTTATATAACTAAAAGTAAAAAAAAAATTATTCATAATTGAATCAATCATTCATAACAATTGCTACTAAAAAATACAATGCGCAGTGTTTTTCCATTTTGATCGTCATTTATTCATTTATTATAATATTTCCATAAATTAAGTGAAATTTGGGATATAAACAAACGCTATTAACTTTGTATCTTGGGGACCGGATTTGAGATGTATTTAAAATTATTTTTTTATTAACAAAAGTTAAATGAACTTTCCCATTTACCTTATGTTATATTTACTTATTTTAAAATTATAATTTTAATTCTTTTATAAAAATTACAAAAACGAAAACTTAAAATTTAAATAAATTTAAGAAATCAAAGTGATTTCAAAAGTTAATGAAACCGACCTAAGGCTTATATTCCCTTGAACCATCTGGCCGAAATTATGTGGACGCACCTCTCGCACTCGCCTAGGCGGCAGTACGCAAATCTGTGCATTTATTTGCGGCCAACAGCGCCCGGAAAGCGCGCGGCTGACCTTTATATCCATTTTCTTTGCGAAATATTGATTGATTTACATATGCAATGTTCACTTTGATGAATATTTAACCACCAATTTGTATGTGTAACAATGTTTCTAAAGATCCAAGCCGTTTCGAAGGAGTAGGGAAAAGTTGCGAAAAGTTGCGAAATTGCTAAATATTTTTTTTAGACAAAAGTATTAATAGCACGAAAAAATCAAATGTTGATAATGTTGTTCATGAATTTATAATAAAAAGAAATTTTTTTCAAACCTATTAACCTGGCCGTTACCGAGGAGTAGGCTTCAGAAAAACACTGTTTTATGGCACTTTTCGGCCGCTTGGGCCTTAATGAAAACGCATGTGCATTTTCATTAAGTCGGTCACCGAATTCGGCAAACGCATTCGATCAAACCGAATCGATTCATCGAATTGAGATGATTATATTAAGTATTCGTTTCTAATTATCTGTTTACCGGTATGGTTTCCCTTTAAAAAACAAGATAAATTTTATAATATTTCCATATACTATTAATAGGTATGAGAGGTCAATGTAGACCAGTCCCAAAAGCACAATAACAAAAAAGTAATCTATGAACCCGAGCAGTCTACAGTATTCTCATATTCACATTATAATAAGAAGCTCTACAAAAATAAAAATAAAAACCGGCCAAGTGCGAGTCGGACTCGCCCATGAAGGGTTCCGTAGCAGCAAGTAACATAATATAAAGGTTCTTGTAGTTCGTTGTAACTTTGATGGATGATTTAATAATAGTGTATTTTTTTTAGATTTATGACGTTTTAAAAAAAAGCTACTAACTAGATTTCATTCAAAACAATTTTCGTTGGTAGTTTGCATGGTAATGTACATCATATATTTTTTTTTAGTTTTATCATTCTCTTATTTTAGAAGTTACAGGGGGGGACACAGTTTACCACTTTGGAAGTATCTCTCTGAAAAAAATGATATTAGAAACCTCAATATCATTTTTAAAGACCTATCCATAGATACCCCACACGTATGGGTTTGATGAAAAATTTTTTTTGATTTTCAGTTCTATGTATAAGGATTTACCGAGGTATACCCCCAAAATTTATTGTTTTTTTTTCTATTTTTGTATAAAAATCTTAATGCGGTTAACAGAATACATCTACTCACTAAGTTTCATCAGTATAGCTCTTATAGTTTCGGAAAAAAGTGGCTGTGACATACGGACGGACAGACAAACAGACAGACATGACGAATCTATAAGGGTTCCGTTTTTTGCCATTTGGCTACGGAACCCTAACTAGATAAAATTGAAGTATATATAACTAATCATAGAGGTTACACGTGTTATAAAAACTAGGTAATCATAAATATCAAATAACTATTCATATTAAACCTAAATATGTCTATACGTTATCATATGCTTCAGGCGAATTAGAAAAGAAGGATCATTATTTTTTACGACCTTATGTACTAATAAAAGAGCTGTTATTAAGTAGGTCATATTTTTTTTGGGTCCGTATATCAGTCTGAAAAAACGGAATGAATGAATGCATAAATGAATGAATGACTGATAGACTGAATGACTGAATTTGCATGAATTAATTAATTAGTAATTCATTTGCAGAATACAGAAACCTAAAGATGGTAACAATTTGAAATGGTTTCACTGTATTCTATTTTTAAGCTAGAATAATTAATAAAATAATTGTACTGTATGCTGCATTCACAGTAAACAAGCATCTATATGATAAGAGATTTTCTCCTCACAATATGTCGGTAACTGACAAATGATCAATTACATCCGAACCACATGTTTTTCCTCAAAGCACACTTTATCAATAACTGTCGAACCTACATCATCTATCACTGTTATTTTGCGTCGTAACTTTGACAGATTTCTTCAGTAGAGTAAGTTATAATAGTTATTTCTCAATGGATTAAGGGCGCCTTCAAATTAGCCGCGGGTGTTTCAACAATGAATAGTATAATTTCAAAGACCGTTTTTTTGTTCTGAAACGTAACAATGGCAACGAACATTCTCTTCAACTATTTCACTCAACGATAGCTTTGCCTTCAAACTGGTCGCGACGATAACCGTTTTCAACAACCGTTTTTGACGTCGCAAGACCGGTTGCGTTTCGTCGTTCAAAAATTCGACAACGACCCACCACTACTGCGAAGTGCCACGCGACAGCAGTGCGGAAGCAGCACTGCCGTCGAGCTGCTGCCGCACTGCTTTGTTAATCCATACTAATTAAAAAAAAGACGTGTGGCACTTGGGGACTGCCGCGGTAAAGCTATTGCATAGCATTTTTATCAACTTATGCAATTAAAATTATTTATTTATTTTATTTATGTAGTATTTTTTTTCCTTTGTTTTTTTTTCTTTGATATTAATTGAAGTTACACTTTCACACATTGAATTGAATTTTGATTGATTGTTCACTCATTTGTTTTCTTATCGGTCACCACGCTCAAAAAACAAATGAGTGGGGGGTGTTAGATTATTTTCGTTACGGAATTTCTGGATTTGGTCTCCACGCTCAAGGCCCGCGATACAAGCTATGCAATAGCTTAACAGGTTTGGTGATTCTTCGTGCAAATTGTTCACATTTGACGTAGCTGGCCAATCAGTTGTTTAAACCCTTACATTTTTTTCTTAACATTAAACCTTATGAATACACCTTTTCACCGCTCATTAACTCCGAAAAGGGATAAAAATATCGTTAATCACAAGTTCTAAAGATGATTTCCTGTTACTCTCCCTGGAACTGACAGCACCCGGCGTCCGAATGTTTACGTAAAAAGGTTAAGAGAGACTTGCTTATGATTTGTAAGAAAAATGGTTGAAATGATCCTTTTATGGCTAATTTCACGGAGACACCATGGCGGCGCGACCAGTCGCCGCTACCAACGAAATGTTTGCAGCTCTATAGAGAGTTACTCAACTGGTGTCCGTTTGGTTGCGCAAACAATTTGGTGGCGCGACCCGGGTCGTTGTCCGCAAGCCCAAAATCATGATCCCTAGCACACGGGCCTAAAAAAAACGCTAGAAGCGCCCACAAAAAAAAAAGCTAGAAGCGGCCGCAAAAAACAGCTGAAGCGCGCGACACCTCTTGTGTCCGGTGAAGCTTGAAGCCGCTTCAAGCGTTTTTTGTGACGGCACCGCCGCACACGAGCCACAAAAAAAGGTCACCTCAAAATGAAGCTTGTAGCAGCGTTTTTTTGAAGCCCGTGTGCACAGTAAGAAAAGAGCTAAATAAAACTTGACGTTTTACCTTGTCTATGCCTACCCCCCACGCGGGGGAGGGTGTATTATTATTACGTAATTGCGCGTTTTTACGTAAAATCAGCAAAAAATATGAAACCGGAATTTTAGCCCAAAAAAATCTTTTTTGACTAAAGAAAATCGTACAAGCGTGTGTACAAAACAACAATTAGTCGATTTTCAAGGTCTGAATGACAAGGTCTGAGTTATACAGACGTATGTACAATTAGCTCGCTGTCCGGCCGTCCGGTAACTGTCCGGACCAAGCCAAAGTCGTCGACGGCGCGCACTGTTCCCGCGCGCCTCAAGGAGTTATCAGCAACAGCAGGAACCCAGCCGGGTCGAACCCTACTGGGGCCAGGGTTATCCGAAAGGGAGCTCGAGCCCCGGTATGAAAGCTAAAAGGAACGGGGTGGGTTTAGTCAGTAAGAGTCTGACACTATCTCCCGCTCCACCCAAGAGCGGGGGTTGTCATTGGATGATTTTATCCCACCATAAAAAAAGACGTATGTACAATTGGCGCTCGAGGGGTTAAACAAATGTACATAAAAATATTGCAACTCAAATAAAAACTAGTAAAATAAAAAAGACTAGATCTGTGAAAACAATAGACGACCTGGGCTACAGTCTAGATACTATTTAGATTACTTCTATTGTTCTATCGATAGCGCAACCATTATAGTTCTATATAAGAGGATTTTAATTAGTTTTTAAACGATATTATAGTCATTAAACCTGAGTTTGTAGTTTAATGAGGGTTGAACAAAATAGGGTTGGGTTTAGGTTAGCTTTGAAGGTCACAGACCACTAAGTCTATAAATTACTAGGTACATATATAGTTGTATTTATTCAATTAGAAATCATAATTATAAAACACTAGCATTTGCCTGCAGCTTCGACCGCGTTTTTAAAATACAAGGTGCAGTTTTAAAACTGCACAATATTTCAGGAGGTTGTAATAAAACTCATAAATAATCATGTAAAAAACGATACCTGGTCAATAATCAGTAATACTTGTTATTTAATTTTTTAATTACACTAAACTAAATCGATTGATCGATGGCCGCGGGGGCGTGACTAGGGTGTGGCGTGCGGGATGATAATTGGATGATACATTATTTATGAAACTATCGTTGCGAGTTAGTGTGTGTGAAAACGCCCTTTATTGTTCCGTGTTTGTGTGTGTGAAAAAAAGCGCGGTTATAAAAAAAAAAAAAATACCTACTTATTTTATTATTGATTCGGGTCGAGAATCACTAACATAATTACCTCCTGAAATATTTTGCAGCTTCAAAACGACACCTTGTATAGCCTATGTCACTCAGGAATAAAGCAGCTTTCTATCGGTGAAAAAAAATTAGCAATCAGACCAGTACAGTAGAGATTACCTCCTACAAACATAAAAATAAAACAAGAGTAAAACAAACTTTACCTCTTTATTATAATACTAACTTTTGCCCGCGGCTTCGCTCGCGTTAAATTCGGGGTAACACGGTTCCCCTTTCTGTGGGGGGTTAGTAAACTCCCCTTAGTTAACTCCACTGCGGGTGACGTAACCTGCGACAAACTTATTATTTGTGGTTGGTACAGTAATCGGGTCTAGGGATCGAACCGCAAAATTAAGTTTGTTTTTTATTGTATATACTTTTCCGGGATAAAAAGTACCCAGTGTGGTGCCTAGGATATTAAAGAATAATTATTCTAAGTTTCATCGTAATCGAACCGGTAGTTTTTGCGTGATGCCTGAACAAACAGACAGACAGACAAAAATTTTTTTATTCACGTTTTTGGGATCGGTGTCGGTCTAGTAACACCCCCTGCCATTTATTTTTTTGATATTTTCAATGTACAGAATTTTCACTTCTGCAGATTTATTATAAGTATAGATTAGTGCATATTATTTTTAATTTATGCGATAACTGAAAATTTTTTGTCAGAATTACTAACTGATTCCAATGATTTTTACACCATGTTATATTTTTACCCAAAAATGTTTAAAAAAAGTCACAAATTGATCACCGACACTATGTACAAAACAGGTCACCGCAGGTCATAGCGGGCATTAAGCGGCAGCAAACAAAGTCAAAGTCAAAGCATTTATTTCAAATAGACCATTTGCAGGCACTTTTAAATAGTCAAATGTCGGTCAGTCCAAGAAAAGTGATGCTAAATTGCACGTTCCAAAGCGTAGATCTCTATGGAAAAGAACGTGCAAGAAACTCCATGGACACACTTTTAAATCATATTGTGTTACATATAATGCTTGGTTACATATTACATATTATGGATGCAATAATAAATATATACATATTATATTGGATGCAATTGCAAAACCACCCCTCAGTCGCCTGGATGGCCCGGTGATCACGTATTTTTGCTGACTTAACAAGCTTATGACTTTATGAGTTTTCTTGATACAATTATGAAATTTTTTACATATATTTTTTACATAAAAATACTAGACATGTGATTCGGGTGTGCCTGTCCATCAACGATTGCATCACTGCTTACCATCAGGTGGGATCGCAGTCAAGCAATAGATTGTATCATTTAAAAAAAAAACCGGCCAAGAGCGTGTCGGGCCACGCTCAGTGTACGGTTCCGTAGTTTCCCGTCCGTCAAAATAAGTGTACCCACTAATGAGTTTAAAAAAATGCTTGCATATACGATTATACTACAAACTTAGTCCAGAAATTATTTTGTACAACCTTTTTGTCTTTTTTGTACAAAAACTGTTCTTTCCATCAAGTTCAAAATAATTTTCCTAGAAATTCCTTATAAAGTACTACTTTTCAAAATTTTTTCATATTTTCTAAACTTATGGTTCAAAAGTTCGCAAAAAAACACAAAAACAATGTGTGTCCCCCACACACATTGTTTTTGTGTTTTTTTGCGATTATTTCCGAAATTATTGACATTATCAAAAATGATTTTAGTAAACCCCTATTCATTTTTAAATACCTATCCAACAATATATCACACGTTAGGGTTGAAATTAAAAAAAATCACTTCCTACTTTACATATAGGGGGGCTACCCTAATAAAACGTTTTTTTCCAAATTTTATTTAACCACTTTGTCGGCGTGATTGATATACATATTGGTACCAAATTTCAGCTTTCTAGTGCTAACGGTCCCAGAGATTAAGCGAGGACGGACAGACGGACAGACAGACGGACAGACAGACGGACAGACAGACATGGCGAAACTATAAGGGTTCCTAGTTGACTACGGAACCCTAAAAAGCCCATTACGAACCGATTTATACAGGATGCCTATTGCATTTCTGCACAAAGTTGAAAAGTGCCCCGAAGCAATTTCCAATGAGCAAAATATTGGACATCTGCCAAAATGTACATTCTTATCGCAAAATATTTTACGCTCGAGTTCCAAGCACGAGCAGAATACAAGTGCCTGAGTGAGTCAGCAACTCGAACTATATACAGGCTGCGTTTTTTTTTAAATGGGACTATGTAGTTTCGGTAGCATCTACGCATAAGCACAATCAGCCTTTTAATGTTCCCACTGCTGGGACTCAAGTCTCCTCTTTAGGAGAGGGAATGGGCCGTAACCCACCACGCGGGCCCAGTGCGGGTTGATGAATGTCACATGTCTTCGAATATTTGGTTCTAGGACATGCTAGTTTCCTCACGATGTTTTCCTTCATCGTTTTGAGAGCAGTGGTGATGAAATAAATTACACTAAGTAATGCCAGCCATACACAATCTGTTTGATCAAACCTGTAGTTCGTCTCTATACACCATACACGGTCAAACCTGTAGTCCAATCGGTATGACGCTACATGTTTGATCAAACAGATTTGACCGTGCATGGGAGTGACAACATGTTGAAAACATGTTTGACGGCGCAATCGAATTTCAATTCTTTTGGTTTGATCAAACCGATTGGATCATACAGATTTAACCGTGTCCAATCGGTATGATCAAACCAAAAGAATTGAAATTCGATTGCGCCGTCAAACATGTTGGTCATATCAATCCACTCCCACACACGTTCAAATCTGTTTGATCAAACATGTAGCTTCACCGATTGGACGACATGTTTGACCGTGTATGATGTATAGAGACGAACTACAGGTTTGATCAAACATGTAGCGTCATACCGATTGGACGACAGGTTTGACCGTGTATGGCTGGCATAATGTACATGGCTGAGTTTGAACCCTTGACCTACAAGTCGGGACCATTACTACTTGGCTACCACTGCTCTTGCCTCTACATCCAAATATTACAAACTAATAATCAACCACCCTTTACATACTCGTACGATATGGGGATGACTAGTACATACTTGATAAGGCTCTTGATAAAGGAATCTCGATAATAATGATGATCTCATGTCGGTTCGATTGAGGCGTCAGACTGGCGGTTAGTGACTTGCAATGTTCAGAACAAGTGGAACTGGGTTAGTTTGAGAGGTCAAAAGGGAAGGTTCTGGAGCGATGACCGTGTACGGGAAGAAGGAAGACCTTCCAATCAAAATGTTTATTTCTTAGTTTCTGTCAGTGGCGTTACCTGCGTGAAAATAAGTTTTACCATACTTTTGGACCCCGTGTAAATTTTAGAAAATTGAGAGATCATGGCGGCGCCGCTACCAACAAAATGTATACAGCTCTATAGAGAGTTACTCACCTGGTGTCTGTGTGGTTGCACAACCAATTTGGTGGCGATCTATTTAAAATTGTTTTTTGGCCACTGGAGTAAATATAACAATAAGTAAATGAGCTTTCTCATTTACCTTTTGTTACTTTTACTTATTTTAAAATTATATTTTTTATACTTTTATAAAAATTACAAAAACAAAAACTTAAAATTTAAACAAGTTTAAAAAGAAATCAAAATGTTTAAATCAGTTGAATTTCTTTTTTTTTTTGCGCGCATTTACATTAAATCGGTCACCGAATTCGGCGACCGCTTTCGATCTAACCGAATTGATTCATTTGTAGATACTAATACTAATTAAAAAGATACATACTAATTAAAAAATTGTGGTGTATAAAAAAAAACCGAAATTATCTATCGGGCAGTTGCATAGTTTTTTTTTTATGGTGGAAAAAAATCATCCAATGACATCCCCCGCTCTTGGGCGGAGCGGGAGATAGTGTCAAACTCTTACTGACTAAAAGACCCACCCCGTTCCTTCTAGCCTTCATACCGGGGCTCGAGCGCCCTTTCGGATAACCCTGGCCCCAGTAGGCTTCGACCCGGCTGGGTCCCTGCTGTTGCTGACAACTCCTTGAGGCGAGCGGGAACAGTGCGCGCCGTCGACGACTTGGGCTTGGTCCGGACAGTTACCGGATGGCCGGACAGGGAGCTATCAATTGCTCACTGTCCGCAAGCCCGCGCCTACGGTGGGCAGTTGCATAGATCAGACAAAATATCCGTCTGGTCTGAGGATCCTCCCTTTTCAAGGGCTGTGGTGATCAACCGAGTGGTAATGGCCCCGATTTACGAGTCGTAGGTCCCGAGTTTCAACCTAGCCAGACGCATTACTACGTGTAATTTATTTCATCACCACTGCTCTCAAAACGGTGAAGGAAAACATCGTGAGGAAATAGCATATCCTAGAACCAAAAATTGGAAGACATGTGATATCTACCAACCTGCACTGAGCCCGCGTGGTGGATTACGGCCCATTTCCTCTACCAGAGCACTCCTAGGGCTGCTCGTCTGTGGAATGAATTGACAGACTCAATTAAACGCGCTCAATCGTTACCTGATTTTAAAAGACTCGTTGTCCCGAACATTACCTGTCGCTGTGAATATCAATAGTCGTCATTTACGTATATTTCCGTCTATAGTTTTCAATAATTATGTATGTATTTATGTATCTATTATACGTTTATATATTATTATATTTATGTAATTTTTTTTTTATATACAAACTAGTGCTTGACTGCGATCCCACCTGATGGTAAGTACCGATGCAATCTTTGATGGTGAGGCGCACTAGTTTATTAAGAGCCTATTCACTCTAGCCTTGAAGACACCCACATTATAATCGGACGGGAAGACAAACGCAGCAGGCAAACTGTTCCAGTCCTTCGACGTACGCGGTATAAATGACGAGGCGAAACTCTTAGTCCGGACCGTAGAGGTTTCAACAACGTAAGGATGAATATTCGCCGTACGTCGGGTTGTCCAATGGTAGGTATATATATATATTTAATACTGGTTTTGTCACACCAATGACAGCCCCATTTCTTGTCCAGGCAATTACTGTCCATTCCAGGTTGCCTGGAAGAGACCGCGGAATGCGAAAAGGCCGCACATTGTATGTAGGTATGTGTTTTATTGTAGTTTCCTTTTTTGTATGTGTAATGGTGTACAATAAAGTGTAGAGAGGAGTTCTGAGTCCCAACAGTGGGAACATTATAAGGCCGCATACCTCTAAAGCATTAGATGATACAGCAAAAACAAAAACGTCCATAACAAAAAAAACTTAAATGAAGTATCACACACCGTAAAATCTACAACATTAATCATAACGTAACAAGATACCCTTGCCCCGGAACCCGTCTGTCCGGCAGCCGGATCACCGGACGTCCGGCCGTCCGGTGCCGGAGACGGCTGATTGGAGCGACAACGGCCGTCAGCTACAATATGTACGGAGTTAATCGCTTTATGTAGTGGTCTTAGTAAGTGCGCGGTTTGTGGTTACTGGCCATGACCGCCTGCGGTATTTAGGTTTTACTTTTAAACGATAGTTTATTTAAAATTCCGTTTTGAATAGGAAGCAGGAATTGCATGATTTGATTCCGCCATCACAATTCTACCATCAGACAACCTGACGTACGGCGAATATCCACCCTTACGTTGTTGAAATCTCTACTGTCCGGCCTAAGCGTTTCGCCTCGTCATTTATACTGCGTACGTCGAAGGGCTGGAACAGTTTGCCTGCTACGGTCTTCCCGTCCGATTATAATTTGGGTGTCTTCAAGGCTTGAGTGAATAAGCTCTTAATAAACTAGTGCGCCTCACCATCAGAGATTGCATCACTGCTTACCATCAGGTGGGATCGCAGTCAAGCACTACCGTAAAACGGGGTGAATAGAGACTTAGGGGTAAATAGAGACAAAACTTTGGTTTGGTTTTTCACTTTGATACTATAATATCGGCCTCTAACAAAGCATCGATTTTTTAGAATAACAATTCATTCATTCAATTTATAAGATATTCATTAAAAATTGATATAGTTAAATGCTGCAAAAAATATTCAAATATCGAGAAAATACCCTTTAAAGTTTTGTCTCTGTTCACCCCTAAGTCTCTATTCACCCCATTTTACGTTTAATCAATTTAAAAAAAAAAACTTTAATTATGGATTGTTTTATTTTATAATCGTGCAACTAAAGTTACAATTTGAAATCATTCAAAGACTTCTTCCGTTATAGGGCGGAGCGAGAGTCTCAAACTTTTACTGACTTAAACTCACTCATGTTCCTTCCTTGCCTTCATTCCAAGACTCCGGGATTCCATTTCGAAACCCGGCCCAAGTAGGCTTCGGTCCTGGAAACGGTTCCTGACGCCCCAGCCAGTATCCCGACCCCGATTTGGAACCACCGTAGGCGCAGGCTTGCGGATGATAAGCCATGGGAATCCTGAGTCATCGAAGGCTCGTAGTGTTCTGCACTCGCCTCGAAGAGATGCCAGCAAAACAGGCAATAGCATGTAGGTGTGGTTTTCCACAGTAAAGAGGTAAAGTTTGTTTTTATTGTAGGAGGTAATCTCTGGAAGTTCTGGTTCGATTGCTAAAATTTTTTGACCGATAGAAAGCTTTTTTTTTATGGTGGGAAAAAATCATGCATTGACATCCCCCGCTCTTGGGCGGAGCGGGAGATAGTGTCAGACTCTTACTGACTAAAAGACCCACCCCGTTCCTTCTAGCCTTCATACCGGGGCTCGAGCGCCCTTTCGGATAACCCTGGCCCCAGTAGGCTTCGACCCGGCTGGGTCCCTGCTGTTGCTGACAACTCCTTGAGGCGCGCGGGAACAGTGCGCGCCGTCGAAGACTTGGGCTTGGTCCGGACAGTTACCGGACGGCCGGAAAGCGAGCTACCCATTGCTCACTGTCCGCAAGCCCGCGCCTACGGTGGCCGGAAATCGTGATCAGAGTCCCGGCGGCGGCGGCGGCGGCGATAACGCCGTTGCCTGATGCGTTCGGCCTCCTCCTTAACCGATAGAAAGCTGCTTTATTCCTGAGTGACATAAGCTATATTTTATGTACACGGGCGAAGATGCAGGCAAAACCTAGCAGTCCAACTTAACCTTGGAGCCGCTATGTCAGTAATCTGTGGGAGGACCTTCTTTCTCTCTCTTGACATAATGACGTAAGACGTAGGGGACCGCAGCGGTCCTCCTACAAACGGACATATTGTTTATAGGGAGCCGGAGCGGGTCCACGTTACAGAAGAAAAGTCTGTCACACCTTCCCACTTCTAAGGAAGATCGCCTATGAGGTGGACTGGCCAGTCAAAAGCTGCAGTGAATGGGTCATCATCACTACAAGAATTCACGAAGAAGGCGGCTATCAGAGAGGAGTGGCGGCGTATTATTATTATTATTTCATATTTTATACTGTGGTATTGTGAAGCTTGCCACCAACTCCTGAAGTGATAACCACTACCACTCTGTCAAGAGTGATACCGACAGAAAAGAAGAGACACCTTCCCACTCTGCCTTTTTTTATGGTGGGAAAATCATCAATGATAATCCCCGCTCTTGGGCGAAGCGGGAGATAGTTTCAGACTCATACTGACTAAAAACCCACCCCGTTCCTTCAAGCCTTCATACCGAGGCTCGAGCTGTCTTTCAAAACTAACCCTGGCCCCGGTAGGCTTCCACCCATCTAGGCCCCTGCTGTTGCAGACAAGGCGCGCGGGAACAGTGCGCTCCGTCGACGACTTGGGCTCCGTCCGGACAGTTACCGGACGGCCGGACAGCGAGCTACCCATAGCTCGCCGTCCGCAAGCCCGCGCCTGCGGTGGCCGGAAATCGGGATCGGAATCCCGGCGGCGGCGAGAGCGCCGTTGCCTGCGGTCGGCCTCCTCCTTTGCGAGCATTACTGCTTCGCAGAAGTCGGTGACCTCCTGCCACTCCTCTCCCACTCTGCCTAAGAGCGAAAAAAGTCTTTGGATGATTTCCAACCTTAAAAAAACCAGTGGGTAATGTAACCTAGCCCTAACACAAAATCTAGCCTCAGCCTCCGGGCTGACTAACCGTAACCTTTCACAGTCAAAACAACATTTCATTTGTTATATAAATTAACTTTCAGCTATGAAGGATCAAGTTTGACTTGAACAAGCGGTCCGAAATGCCCGCTGGCATATTTGTGGCTTCTAACTGTAGGGGCTTGGTAGCGGTGAGACAAGTTTTTGAGTAATATTGTTTATTTTATTGATTGCAAAACGTAACATGTTGTTTTTTACTAGCTTTTTCCCGCAGTTTCGCCTGCGTACATAAAATATATTATAACCTATGTCACTCAGGAATAAAGCAGCTTTCTATCCGTGAAAAAATTTTCGCAATCGGACCAGTACTTTCAGAGATTACCTCCTACAAACAAACAAAATGAAAAATTACCTCTTTATTACATTAGTGTAGATTATTGTAGGAGATTTCAAACTCTGCTGGATTCGGTTACAATCTCTCCGATATGCTATTTTAGCGACATGTATAGGGCCACAATTGAACTGTAACAACGAAATCCTGCATCGCGCAAGTAGAGTTCTCCACGCGACTTGAACTTACACAACAGACCGAAATTATCTCTCGCGCTGTTGCCCAACACCCGTCCGGTCGGAGGATCATCCCTTTTCGACAGAAGTATGTGGGACTTTACTCTCTGTTCCGCATACCTCCAAACTATAGTTTCGATTACGGTTAGGCAGTTATCACACTGCCACGCACACCGCAGCGTAGTGCGTTAATGTGTGTCTTAACGTTGCTTGTAAGTATCTCCGTTTGTATAGAAAACACGCACAGTCCAACACACTCAAAATGCAACCACGCGCGTTCATGCAGATCACGCACCTACATGCGGAGAAACAAGCACACACGCGCGTAGGTGCGGAGCGACACGCAAGATATGCCACACTGAGCCTCGTAGTACCGAGCGTGATTTTGTATGAAATTACTTGGAAAAGATCATTACTTGACTCTGTGATCTTGTCTTCGTTTTTTCACTTACTCTCTTGCTTATATATATTTTGTATGTATGTATGTATAGTCTGTCTAATAAGTCAACCGACTTAGGAATTTTGTATAATATTTAATCATTTAAAAAATACTTATTTTCGATACTTTTCATAAGGTTCTTCTGTTAGTAAACCATGATCTATATCTCTTATTCAACCTTGATTATTGAAACCGTGTTGACTATATCAGATTTCATTAAATCCTAATAATTACCCAAGTCTTTTAACTTATTAGACAGACTCTATATGTGTATCTATTTTAGTATTAAGTTTTGTTACTTTTATATTTGCACTCAGTGCAACCCCATTTTGTGTCCAGGCAATCTCTGTTCATTCAAGGTTGCCTGAAAGAAATCGCCTAGTGCGTTAAGACCGCTAATTGTGTGTTTTTTTTATTATTGTATGGTTTATTTTTGTAAATTTTAAAACATGATGTGCAATAAAGTATATATAAATACATAAATAACGCACCAACGCGCATGAGTGCGTACAAAACCCACATGGTGATGCAGATCTGCAATCCCGCAAGTACGTGCGTAAGTGCGTTTTCACGCGCTACGCTGCATGGGGCCTGGCAGTGTGAACGCCGCCTTACAGAGCTTCATACCATCCTTGGTCCTACAATGTTCTCACATTCCCATTACTAGTATGCGGTTTTAGCGTTGACCCGTTAAGTGTCGTCGCACACTACCGGCACAAAATAGATAGGTACAGAAGACCATCTCATGTATGTACTTTACTTTTTATACCTACGCTCGGTAGAAGCACACTAATGAGTGTTTGAGCCGGAACTGTTCGAGGAGTGGTCCGAAACGCGACCGAGATATCGTGTCCGTGAGCGGTGTCTATGTGTGCGTTGCTCGAGCGCGCTTTGTATGTAGATTGACTTCTGTACCTATCTATTTAGTGCTACCGGTCGCAACCACATACCTAACGCCGCCACCGGCTTATTTCCTGTAGGTTTGATACATTTTATATGGACTTGCTGCACATGGTTGACGCCAAAAGCCGCCATATGCTACTAAACGCCGCTGCTCGCTTTTTGTGGCCCGCTCTGGCCACTAAACTACAAAACAGATAGGCACAGAAGTCAATCTTATGTATGTACTTCACTTTTATACCTACGCTAGGCGATAAGCACACACGTCAGAGCATTGCTCTAAACTGGACGAGTGCGACCTGGCGATTGAGCCGAGATATCGTGTCCGTGAGCGGTGTCTATGTGTGCGTTGCTCGAGCGCGCTTTGTATGTAGATTGTCTTCTGTACCTATCTATTTTGTGACTAAACGCTGATACAAAACGCTGTCACACGCCAGTCGCGCATTTAAACCTTCTTCAACAGAATTCAAATCAAATCATGTCAAATCAAAAAATTTATTTCAAATAGACTTGATTTGCAGGCACTTTTGAATAGTCAAATGTCGGTCAGTCCAAGAAAAGTGCAGCTTAATTGCACTTTCCAAAGCGTAGATCTCTATTAAGGAGAACGTAGAAGAAACTCCATGGACACTCTTTTAAATCATATTATGAGTTACATAGATCTTGGTTACATATTTCTTGTCGCTTAATATGTGAGCACAATGTAGGTAAGCAATACTAACATAAATATTTGTTTTAAAAAAAAGCTAATTAAAAATAGAAACTGAATTAAGCCACTGGCAGCTAAGAGATGACCAGTCTTAACCGATGGCACCCGTTCACGGGCATGACCCGTGCACCAGCCCCACTCAGCTCAACCATTTTGAAGGGAACCGAATGACCCAATAACACGTGCCACCAACAGCAAGACATTTGAGTGAGCATGACAAACTCTCAAATGCCATGCTACTGCACACATGGGTTAAAACCGGTATATGGTGGATATCCCACCAACACGCACAAAACGTTTTGGGAACACATTCATTGTGCGTGCGGCTAGGGAGTGGAATTCCTTGGCGGAGTCTGTGTTTCCTGATAGCTACAACCCGGGAATCTTTATGTCGAGAGTGAATAGGTTTCTTTTAGGTAAGCGCATTCCATCGTCGACCGCATCGTCGCTTTCCATCAGGTGAGATAGCGGTCAAGCGTGAACCTATCAACAATAAAAATAAAAAAATGTAACAGCCACTGGCCACAAATGACTTGTGGCCGCTTCCAGCCTCTCGTGGCGTCGTTTGTGGCTGTGGCATGTGGGTCATGTGCGATGACACTTAGACTACCTGTAAATTATACACGTGCCAGCTGAGAGCCCCGGGGACTAGTGAAGTAGTTCGCTATGGAATCCAAAACTTGCTAACTTAGATTACACTACAGTTGGCATCACTATTAAGAGGTCATACACACGAGGGGATGTTGTCTACGTCAGAGGCACAAGATAGATAGGTACAGAAGTCAATCTCATGTGTGTACTTCACTTTTCATGCTTACGCTCGGCGATTGCGCTAGGGTCGGCGCTGCTCTGTCCGAGCGCGCTCGGGTGCGGTGATAAGTAGCTGCACGAAGACTACGGTTCATTGTCGAGGGTCACCAGTTTAGATGTTAGCGGAACAGAGCAGAGAGCAAACCTCCGTTGAAAAAGGCGGATCCGCCAGACGGGTATAATGTATGGTGGGCAACTGCCCGATAGATGATTTCGGGCTGTTCTATATGTTCTAATTGCGCGGTGAAACTTTAATTGCGCGATGCAGGATTAGTAAGAACTAATCCTGCATCCACCACCACCATTTGACGCCATAGATGCTACAATCTAATATCATCATTATCATCATCAGCCTTTTTAATATTCCCACAGCTGGGACTCAAGCCTCTAGGAGAGGGAATGGGCCGTAATCCACCACGCGGGCCCAGTGCGGGTTGGTTAATGTCACGTCTTAGAATTTTTGGTTCTAGGACATGCCGGTTTCCTCACGATGTTTTCGTTCACCATTTTGAGAGCAGTGGTGATAAAATAAATTACACAAAGTAATACGCCTGGCTGGGTTTGATCCCGCGACCTACTACTAACAACCTAATATAAATGGTAAAAATATTACATGGCCACAAAGTCATGTTCGCTTTCTCGGCGCGGGGCTGGTGGCCACTGAGGTACTTACTTACCTAACTATTCTGCGTTACGTTAAATCAAATCATCAAAATACAAGCAAATACCTAGGTACTTACCTCTCTGAAATAACTGGTAGCTTAAAAAGCGGTAATTTACCAATTAACATTGAATTGAAACCTCGAGTTGGCCACGCCTCTAATCCTTTATTCTAAAGTCATCTCATGTGTTTAGAACAAAGGAATCGAAGGTGTGGCCACAAGCTTTTAAACCAAGCTTAAGTTAACGATAGACGGGTCGGGAAGGACCCTCTTAGGGCCCCGTTTTGACTGAGATCATCATCATTTCAGCCGAAAGACGTACACTGTTGGACATAGGCCTCCCCCAAGTGTCGCCACAATGAACGGTCCTGTGCGTCTCGCACCCATCGGATTCCCACAACCATTACCAGGTCATCGGTCCACCTTCTAGGGGGCCTCCCAACGGTTCGTCTTCCGGTACGTGGTCGACATTCTAGAACCTTTCGACCCCAACATCCATCTGTTCTGAGAGCAATGTGCCCTGCCCATTGCCACTTAAGTTTGACGATTCTTCATGCTATGTCAAAGTCAAAGTCAAATCTTTATTGCAGAACACAGTACAATCAATTATACATTTCTGGATGTCATGTGAATGCTCAGCAAACTGTGTTTTGCCAAATTAGGCATGCAAAATTGTAATAAATGTAATAAAATTGTAATAATATGTCGGTAACCTTGGTTCTTCTGTGGATATGAGGATTCCTGATTTGATCACGCAAGGAAACTCCGAGCATAGCCCTTTCCATAGCCCTTTGGGTGTCTTTAAGTCTTCTGATGAGGCCCATTGTGAGCGACCACATTTCGGAGGCACATGTCATCACTGGCAACACGCACTGGCTTTCGTCTTGAGACACTGTGGTATGTTGGACGAGAAGATACCGCGCAGCTTCCCGAATGCTGCCCAGCCGAGTCGGATTCGAAGATTGACCTCTTTCTCGAAGTTAGACCTAACCAACTGGACCATTTGTCCCAGATAAACGTAGTCGTCCATAACTTCGACTTTTTACTGAGATACAGAACCCTGAAAATAGTTACGCAATTTCAGCAAAACCTGTTTTCAATTTTACATAGCATTTTCCTGTAAAGCCAACCGCTTATAAAATATTTTAAACTGTACCATCCCACGCCGTGGTTTACCCTAACGTTGCGTGCTTACAAACAAGAAATAATAAAACATGAGTGAGAATAAATTAAAATGGCGTGCATTGGTTAGTAGTTTTATTTTATTAAAACATTTAATTTTATTTATGACATTATAATTACGAAAGCAGTGGTGGCAGAGTGGTAATGGCCCCGACTTACGAATTGTTGGTCGCGGTTTCGAACCCAGCCAGGCGCATTACTTTGTGTAATTTATTTCATCACCACTGCTCTCAAAAGGGTGAAGGAAAACATCGTGAGGAAACCGGCATGTCCTAGAACCAAAAATTCGAAGACATGTGACATTCACCAAACCGCACTGGGCCCGCGTGGTGGATTACGGCCCATTCCCTCTCCTAGAGAGGAGGCCTGAGTCCCAGCAGTGGGATGGATGGATGATGGATGGATTATTATTACGTGTTCATTTTGAGAAAATCGTGACTTAAGCTAGAACTACATTAGGCAAACAAATCGATTGCGTAAGTTGCGTAGGTCAGGAATCTTATTTTTTGCATAATTACGTAACTTTGCCGTAGTTATCCATCGATCAGCCATCTTTTTTTGTTACCACAGATTCAAAATGTGGCTAAGTGACTGCGCACTGACAGTTCGACCGGTTATTGATCGATTAAAATAATCGACTAGTTCATATTAGTTAGCCAACTTGTGTTTTTCCCATAGCTTTATTTTATATTTAATTTTTAATTAAGTTAAGTTTGTTGTTATTTTATGTTTTAATTTGTTTATTTTATTAATCGATTGCAAGTAAAATAAATCTTTGTTAACCGATCGGCGTCTCATCGTCGACGACGGCTGGTGCTGAAAATCAGCGCTGTGGCTCTGTTTTTCATGAGCCCCAGCATTTTGCTGAGCGCTGGCCGTTTTGCGCGGATGTGACGCATATCTTATGTGTTTATTTTAGGTCGATATTGTTATTTATCTTTTATGGTATGCGTCATGTTTGACGTGAATAAACACTTTTTCTTTCTTTCTTTCTTTCTTTCTTTCTAGACTGACGCACAACGCGACTGATTTGTACGTAGAACGACGTCGCGTGGCGTGGATCTAGTGTAGCTCTACAAGTCTAGTTTCCATATAAAAAGTGTGGAGACCGACGCGCCCAGATTGGCGTGTGTGACACACGTGTGAGCAGTATCGTTCTACCAAAAATCATATCATTACGATATTCACCAAGCCGCACTGTTCACGCGTAGAGGATAACGACCCATTCTCTCTCCTGGCGAGGAGGTCTGAGTCTCAGCAGTGGAAACATTACATAGACGATTATGCTATGTAAAAAATACGGCAAAATCAAACTGTTTTACGCGACGTCTCCATGGTTTACTATTGCGTACTGTGACGTGCGTTGCGTACCGTGTGTAGGGCAGTCACCCGGACCAGATGTGTCTAGCCTGGGTGACTGCCCTATAGTTGATTTCACCTATGAGATCAAAAATTCCTCACTATAAAAAAAAAATTGTTATGTTTGAATAATCAGTCAATTGAGTTTGCGTGACTTTACACCCAAAAAAAAAAGATAACATGCCTTCAACCCAAAAAAAAAGATAATTAAATCGACATCGTTTTCAAACAACACCATGGCATAATAAAAGAACCCATTTTAATATTAAAACCACATAATGATTTCTAACAAAACACGGGTCAAGCACGAACGATTCTGTAAAGGTTTTTCCTTATGCCGGTTGGCCATGAAGGGTACATTGTGTAAGGGTCGAAAGGTTCGCGTCCCATAGGAGCTTAAGTGGTAGGAAGTGTAAAGGATCACGGGTTTTTTTACTACGGCGGAGGGTAATTTGAAAAAAGGTGATTGTGTTTTCAAGTACTCACTTGTAGGTAGGGTCTGACGCTTTATAAGTGTTTCTTGATGTCTCTTGTTATGAATGTTACGTATACAATATACACCGCTAAATTTTGATCGTTTTAATCCCGTAGAGGGTCGATCCGGTACATGAAACACTACCGATTTGTAAAGATAAAATTAAAAAATAAAGTACCTTTTTTTCAAAACTCGTATTAATTTACGCATCGGCGTTACGTACAAACTACCTACAGGTCATTGGACTCGCTCAGCTGACGTTTTCTTAAAGAAATTAATTTCGTACATGCGTAAATTACTTAATTCTCGAACGTATATACTCATGCTCTAGCCTCTGCGATAGAAGACGCTCGTCTTCGGCCACCCTATGCACAGGCTTGCGAACTACGAGCAATGGGTAGCTCACCGTCTGGCCTTCCGTCCAAGATCAAGAACCGGAATCTATAAACCATTTTTTTTTTAATTCCGCAGTATCCACTTTTCTGAAATTTTACTAGATTTAGTTTAGTGAAACGACATATCACTGACGATTTTGTGTTTTCACATATCACATATCACTTTTAGTAAGAAGACGTAATAAATAAGAATATTCGACATCTATCGGGACTTCGTGATATCCCTAGGGATTTTGTGAAATCCCAGATATCCTCATTTCCCTGCAACATATAACATTTATTTATTTATTTATTATTATAAGCACATACAATTGTTTTAACAGGTATACCTACCCAAGGCAACAAAAGTAGTCGCAAAATAGCCTAGCACTCAGAGATACCACCCACAAACTGATCAGATATCCATTACATGCATGCAACATATATTGACAGACCTGTTGGTCTAGTGGTTAGTGGCCCTGACTGCTATGCCGGAGGTCGTGGGTTCGATCCCCACCCAGGACAAATGTTTATGTGATGAGCATGATCATTTGTTCTGTGTCTGGGTGTAATTTATCTATATTATGTATGTATTTAGAAATATATAAGTATGTTTATCAGTTGTCTAGTACTCATAACACAAGCTCTGCTTAGCTTGGGACTAGACGACCTTGTGTGATAGTTGTGGAATATTATATTATATTATTATTATTATATACATATTCGAAATACGTTGACTTGACATTTCCTTCCGGCAGACAACCTGAAAATTATGAGACCAAGAAATAAACACACACCAAATGTAAATCATTTTATCATATAAGTAACACAATTTGAAGCAGTTTTACAAAATTATAGCCTGTAAAAGCCCAAGCGAGACTCAGTAACTGAATTTTCAGACGTCGAAGGCGTAATTTATGATCTTCTCACAAGTTTTTTATTGAATATGTTTCGTGAAATGCTACAATCAGAGGTTTTTATTTATTTTTAATATAAATCTTGAATGGAACTTATTTTTTTTTTTGACGTTGGAACTTCTTTTTGACGTTGAAACTTCATATTAACCGACTTTTAAAAAAAAAGGAGGAGGTTCTCAATTCGGATGTTTATAATTTTTTTTTTATGTATGTTCGCGCATAACTTCGTTGCTTGCCAACCGATTTGAAAAATAATAATAATAAGCATCACCTATGTACCTATTTTTTTGTTTCTGTCCTCTTTTCTTATATAAGTCAAGTGTGTACATGAATTGTTAAATAAATAAATAAAAATTATTTTTTTGTTGGAAAGGGTATAGGTACTTCCCAAATGGTCCCATAGTCACCAAGTCATAGCCTTTTAATGTTCCCACTGCTGGGACTCAGGCCTCCTCTCTAGGAGAAGGAATGGGCCTGAGTCCCAGCAGTGGGAACCCGCGGACTCCCGCTCCGCCCAAGGGCGAGAAAGGCCATTAGATGATATCCCACCTAAAAAAATATAATAACAAGAACAAAAACTTTAAAACGGTGGAATCTTAGCCAAAACTGCAAAATTGACAAAATTGGACCCCAATGAAAAGTTAAAATACATATTTAAGTATTTTTCTAAAATAACAAAATGCTACTTACTTACGCGCGATCAACTTTATTTTTTCCTGATTATAAGGGCCAGAAAATCTCCTTATGTGCCGTCCATTCTTTGATTTTATTTTAAATCATGATTTTACTTTATCTAGCTTACAGAAACGGACATTAATTTCAGCTTGCGCATGGCGAGCAATGGGTAGATCGCTGTCCGACCGTCCGGTAACTGTCCGGATCTAGTCCAAGTCGTCGACGGCGCGCACTGTTCCCGCGCGCCTCTAGGAGTTGTCAACAACTGCAGGGGCCCAGCTGAGTCGAAGCCTACTGGGGCCAGGGTTAGTTTCGAAAGACAGCTCAGCCCCGGTACGATAGGCAACGAAGGAACAGGAGTGGGTTTTTTGTCAGTAAAATTCTGACACTATCTCCCGCTCCGCCCAAGAGTGGGAGATGTCATTAGATGATTTTCACTCCGAAAAAAAAAACAATTTGTTTTAAAGACTGACAGAATTAGACAGACAAACAATATAAAAATTGCGAAACTCCAGAACACGCTACAGCATATTTCAATTTAATAATTTTACATAATATTAAGAAACTCAACGAAAAGTGGGCAAGTCGCTTCGAAACTGAAAAGTAAAATGCTATATTTATGTCTACGCAAAGAACGAAAATAGCTGACATAACTTTCCACTTCGGCATTCCTTCCTTCTCCCAAAGGAATGAAAGAAATTGAAAAATCATGCGGAAAAATGCTTGAGATATCGCTTTTGTTTTTATCTACGTTTGGATTTTTGTGTTTGACATGTGAAAAGGAATAGTAGGAAAAAATTTGTTAGGTAGTGATTTTATTCCACAACTAGCGGCTGCATGCGGCTTCGTCTGCGTGATGGTAGAAAATTAACCCAACGGAACATACTCTGGGGATTAAAAATATCCAATGTGCTAATTTAGGACATAGTCTACCCATGTACCGCGGGCTTGCGGACAGTGAGCAATGGGTAGCTCGCTGTCCGGCCGTCCGTTATCTGTCCGGACCAAGCCCAAGTCGTCGACGGCGCGCGCTGTTCCCGCGCGCCTCAAGGAGTTGTCAGCAACAGCAGGGGCCCAGCCGGGTCGAAGCCTACTGGGGCCAGGGTTATCCGAAAGGGCGCTCGAGCCCCGGTATGAATGCTTGAAGGAACGGGATGGATTTTTTAGTCAGTAAGAGTCTGACACTATCTCCCGCTCCGCCCAAGAGCGGGGGTTGTCATAAGATGATTTTTTCCATCGAAAAAAAAAACCCATGTACCAAGTTTCATCGAAATCTATCCAGTAGTTTTTATGTGAAGGAGTAACAAACATCCATACATCTATTCATCCATAAATCCATACATCTATATAATATATAATATAATGTAATATCCGCAACTATTATGGCTAATATAAAATATTCCACAACTATCACACAACGCCGTCTAGTCCCAAGCTAAGCAGAGCTTGTGTTATGGGTACTAGACAAGTGATAAACATACTTATATATTTCTAAATACATACATATTATAGATACATTACACCCAGACACAGAACAAATGATCGTGCTCATCACACAAACATTTGTCCTGGGTGGGAATCGAACCCACGACCTCCGGCATAGCAGTCAGGGCCTCTAATCACTAAACCAACAGGCCAGTCAGTCATCTATACATCCATATAAACTTCGTCCACGTACATAAAATAAGCCTATGTCACTCAGGAATAAAGCAGCATTCTATCGGTGAAAAAATTTTAGCAATCGGACCAATACTTCCAGAGATAACCTCCTACCAACAAAAAAAAAACTTTACCTCTTTATTAAATTAGTGTAGATTAGGAGTAAGTTGTAAACCCCTAAAAAGTAATTAGCACATGAAACTAGACAAATATAATTATTCCAAATTTGATGAAACGATAATCTCTACAAAATTGACTTACGCCACAATTCTATAGTAAATAGGAATTAATTTGATTTTCAACCTTCCTTTAAATAATTATCTCTTCGGAGGGAATAATGCTTTATGAACAAGAGTAAATACATAGAACAAAATAGTTCAGAAGTTCAACTGTCTAACTTTAACTGTCCACAAAAAAAAACGCCACTTCAAGCTTTTTTTTGAGGCGGCCTTTTGGCTAGTGTGCGGCGCTGCAACCACAAAAAAGCGCTTGAAGCGGCTTCAAGCTTCACCGGACACAAGAGGTGTCGCGCGCTTCAGCTGTATTTTGCGGTCGCATCTAGCTTTTTTTTGTAGCCGCTTCTAGCGTTTTTAAGCTATTGCATAGCTTCTATCGCGGGCCTTGAGCGTGGAGACCGAATCCAGAAATTCCGTAACGAAAATAACCTAACACCCCCCACTCATTTGTTTTTTGAGCGTGGTGACCGATAAGAAAACAAATGAGTGAACAATCAATCAAAATTCAATTCAATGTGTGAAAGTGTAACTTCAATTAATATCAAAGAAAAAAAAACAAAGGAAAAAAATACTGCATAAATAAAATAAATAAATAATTATAATTGCATAAGTTGATAAAAATGCTATGCAATAGCTTTACCGCGGCAGTCTCCGAGTGCCACACGTCTTTTTTTATGGCTGCGTTTTTTTATGGATGCGTTTTTTTGAGGGCCGTGTGCGGGGACATTTAGACGCAGCGCAAACAGAGACACTTTTTGTATCATTTACCGACACCAAATACTTTTTAGTCGTCATCAGTATGTGTTAAGTGGAACAAAAAATGTTTACGTATGCGCGGGGAGTTGATGGCTCCATACTGGTTCTGTAGAAATCAAATATTCATCGGTAGCTTGTATTAGACACAAGACACAAAAGTGTCCACGTTTGCGTTACACTTTTTAGAGTTCCTTAAGCGAAGTGTGCCAACACTCTCTCTCTCTCTGGACTCTATTATTAAGCCTCAGCTGGCCGTCTGTTCGTCTGTCAGCGGGCCGTATATAAGATGTAGTGCATCCATTGACGGACTGGAATAATTTGCCTGCAGCGGTCTTCCCTTCCAATTATTGCTTAGGTGTTTTCAAGGCTAGAGAAAATAGCATAGCTTAAATAGTATAATCAGCCTTTTAATGTTCCCACTGCTGAGACTCAGACCTCCTCTTTAGGAGAGGGTATGTGCCGTAATCCATCACGCCGGCCCAGTGCGGGTTGGTGAATGTCACATGTTTTCAAATTTTTGGTTCTAAGACATGCCGGCTTCCTGACGATGTTTTCCTTCACCGGTGATGAAATAAATTAATGCGCCTGGCTGGGTTTGAACCCGCGACCTAAAACATAGAACAGAGAGAATAGGCTCTGTGCTTCCCCATCAACGATTGCGTCACTGCTTACCATCAGGTGGGATCGCAGTCAAGCACTAGTTTGTGTAAAACAAATGAAAACGGCCAATCGAAATAATTCCACAAAAAACTTGTTTAAGTATGTTGTGGACCGTCAAAGACACTTCCGCCTGGCCACCACTAAGTTCAATTTTGCTTGCACTCGAAACGAAAACTTTAAAGGGTTTAGTTTGGCGACGCGCCGCAGGGTTCAAGCGAAATTTTTTTTCAGTGATCAGGCAGAAATTACTGCGATCAGATGGTATGTTGATAAATGATAAATGATCTTTATTTTGCAAGTAGGTTTTATAAAAATACTTTTACAAGTCAATTTTTTTTTTTCGTCAATTAAAGCTAGATGAGGCCGGTGTTTCCTAGCTGACTACCCTGAGAAGAAAGCCTTGGTCGAGGCCATGGTCCGGAGCGAGGAGGAGTGGCAGGCGGTCGCCGACTTCTGCGAAGCAGTAATGCTCGCTAAGGAGGAGGCCGACCGCATCAGGCAACGGCGCTCTCGCCGCCGCCGGGATTCCGATCCCGATTTCCGGCCACCGTAGGCGCGGGCTTGCGGACAGTGAGCAATGGGTAGCTCGCTGTCCGGCCGTCCGGTAACTGTCCGGACCAAGCCCAAGTCGTCGACGGCGCGCGCTGTTCCCGCGCGCCTCAAGGAGTTGTCAGCAACAGCAGGGGCCCAGCCGGGTCGAAGCCTACTGGGGCCAGGGTTATCCGAAAGGGCGCTCGAGCCCCGGTATGAAGGCTTGAAGGAACGGGATGGGTTTTTTAGTCAGTAAGAGTCTGACACTATCTCCCGCTCCGCCCAAGAGCGGGGGTTGTCATAAGATGATTTTTCCCATCGAAAAAAAAAAAAAAAAAAATACCCTGAGAAGAAACACCGAAACAAACTCAGGGGTCGAAGGGTTGTGTCAAGTTAGCCTTCTCTAAGTACTGTAGTATCATCATGAATATGGCAATTAATATAATAAGCTAAATCTAAGCTGAAAATTGTATATTAAGCCTTATTTGAAAATAGTTTGTTCATTTTAATATAACGACGGCGATAGCAAAAGGAGATTTCGTTGGGTAAAAATCATCCAAATGACATCCGCCACCCTTGGGCGGAGCGGGAGATAGTGTCAGAATCTTACTGACTAAAAAACCCACCCCGTTCCTTCTTGCCTTTCATACTGGGGTTGAGCCTATTTCAGAAACAGACCCTGGCCCCAGTAGGCTTCGACCCAGCTGGGCCCCTACGGTTGCTGACAACTCCTTGAGGCGCGCGGGAACAGTGCGCGCCGTCGACGACTTGAGCTCGGTCCGGAGCTTGAAAGTAGGTTTCTTCATACAAACTTTAGACCCCGGTTTCATACATGTATGAACCAGTAATGCTAGCAAAGGAGGCGGCCGCACGCGTGAGGAAACGGCCCTCACGCGCCAGCCGCCAGAATCCCAATCCCGATCCCCGGCCACCGTAGGCGCGGGTTTGCGTTTAACTTAGCGTTTAGTTTGGCTTAGCGTTTAGTTTAACCACAGTATTACAATATTCCCTATATTGTAATACTGTGGTTTAGCTTAGCGTTTAGCGTTTAGCTCACCGTCCGACCGTCTCACACTGGGACCCGACCATACAATGCAATGCTCAAAACTCGAATTTCAAAGAGAGGATATTTAAATAATATGTAAGGGTAAAATAAACTATGTAAGGGTAGACTTAAGAATGTTATTATTTATTATTTAGTAAGACACACTAGCAGCTATTAGCTGATGCGTGTGTTTCATATAGTTTGGAGATGTTCAGTCTGTCCAACCGATTTTTAAAGCAGTTCAATGTGGGGGGCTTTCACAACACTTTCCGGGAGCCTGTTCCATGCTGTTACAACTCGGTTAGGTAGAAATTGTTTCAGGCTTCTTTTTGGCCATAACTTGAGGGAATGTCCTCGTAAATGTTTGTTGGCAATAAAAATTTGTTGGAATGTGTTATATCATTTCCACAAATACTAAATCAGTAACTGCTATCTGCTGTCCAGTGCATCAGCTAGCAAAGTTTACTTTATACCCTTAAATATCCGATAGCGTTCGTGAGTTTGTAGAGAATATTAGAAGTGTGCGTCTGGTAAATGTCTGGATCGAGCCCAAGTCGTCGATGGCGCCATACTGTTCCACGCGCTCCTCAAGGAGATGTCAGCAAACCGTAGGGTCAGAGCAGGGCCGAAGCCTACTGGGGCCATGGGTTCGCTTCTAAAAGGTAAACCCGGCTCTGGAATGAAAGGCAGCGAAGGAATTAGGTATGGGTTTTTAGTCAGTATAAGTTTGACACGAAAGGGCGTTAGATGTCACTGGATGATTACCCACCCAAAAAAAATAATTCTTTTGCGCAAAATTCGAAAAGTCCTTTTTTTTTGCTCGTTTATCAAAAGCCATATTTTACCTTGAAACGAAATAAAGTCAAATGACTGACTATTAAAAAATGCCTAAGGGTGAGTTGCACCATTTAACTATAACGATAACCAAACCATAACCAGCCGTGAAACGGTCGCCTATTGGTCAATTCGACGATTTGACAACTGTTAACGGCTTTGTTATCATTATAGTTAAATGGTGCAACTCACCCTTAGTTAGGCCGCCTGTCCATTGTCGCGGAGCGAGCTTTTGCGAAGCGTTAAGTCCACGTAAGTCCACATAGCTGTAATAATTAGTTTATTACTCTATTCCGCTTTCCACCTTCATTTTTAAACTAGGTGGCAAAACTGTCCACTTAAACGTTTCGGAGATTTTATCCAATTCAATTGGATCTATCATAGTATGTTACAAAAAGTCGATCGAAAATAAAGGGTAGTGTTACTAACCCGTCAGCAACAACTCAATATTGCAAAAAAAAAATACACTTACGAGGTGGTGTTGAAATGTTGTAGAACAATACAAAATAATTTTTTTTACATACATGTACTATCGGCACAGATCCGCTTCGCTCAGCTCCGTTCAGCTCCGCTCCGCTCAAAAAAACAAGCAGCCTTATTAAAACATTTTTATTAGAAGTACCCATCACATTTTTTTAACCGAAAAAATCAAATGATTGACTTCGAAATTAGCATCCTGAAGCCATATAACAGAAGAGGGATCGATTCGACAAAAAATATATTCAGTTCTTTAGCCCCGGGGGTACTGTGGCCTTTGTGAATGTTATTTTAGCTAAAAAATGGGTCCACAAAGTAAATTATACTGGGAAACTCCTTGGGGTATTGTGAGAATTTTATCCATTAAATACAAGTAGATACTTTACTAAGAATATCACTTATCACAAAAGCTTTGGGATAGATAGGGATGATGTTTATGAGGTATCAAATAAAACTAGAAAAAACTGGGTAAGTGCTAGTCGGACTTGCACACTGAGGGTTCCGTACAAACATACCTATGACAGCTTTTCAATTCCCGAATAAGCTAGTGGCCGTAAAAAATGTAATTAGTCCGTTTTTTAGATTATTCAAAAATAAAGGACACATATTTTTTTATTTGTAAATTAAACCAAAAATGACAAAGATATAGCGATATCCGAGCGAATCGAAAAAAGAAAAAATACGTGTCTAATATTTTTTTATAATGTAAAATACGGACTAAATAAAATGTAATTATTTTGACCCTGGACACTACCCTATTCCGCCTAGCCCGTTCTATCATAGGACCACCAGGCGTACGACGGTGCGCCACCAGTACATGGTGGACTTCCCACCTATACACTCAAAATGTTTTGAGAACACATTCATTGTGCGTACAGCTAAGGAGTAGAATTCCCTGCCGGAATCTGTGTTTACTGATGGATACAACCCGGGAATCTTTAAGTCAAGAATGAATAGGTTACTTCTAGGTAAGCACGCTCCATCGTCGACTGTATCATCGCTTTCCATCTAGTGAGATAGCGGTCCAGCACAAACCAATCAACAATAAAAAAAAATCGTGTTACGAAAATTTTTCAGAATAACAATTTTTTTTTTGTGATTCGTAAAAGTCTAGTAACAAATGCTTAAAATTTGCAGTAACAAACGCTAAAGACGCTATTTTGCAGTTTTCTGATTTTTTCCTATACTTGTGCTATAAGACGTTGCTTTGTGCAAAATTTCAGATTTCTAGATAAACGATTGTACCCTATGAATTTTGATTCCCTTGAGTGAGAGTGTTGAAATATACGTTTTTTGCGATATAAACGGCCGTATCTTTTTTTCTTTAACTTAGAAGTTTAATTTTTACCCATACGCATTGCGTGATCGCATTAGGAATGAAGATAGCCGTCATAGCCAGAAGAATCGCAAAACTTAAGGCTTATAGTCCCTTGAACCATCTGGCCAAAATTATGTAGACGCAACTCTCGCACCCGCCTAGGCGGCAGTACGCAAATCTGTGCATTTATTTGCGGCCAACAACGCCCGGAAAGCGCGCGGCTGACCTTTAAATCCATTTTCTTTGCGAAATATCGATTGATTTACATATGCAATGTTCACTTTGAAGAATATTTAACCACCAATTTTTATGTGTAAAAATGTTCCTAAACATCCAAGCCGTTTCGAAGGAGTAGGGAAAAGTTGCGAAATTGCTAAATATTTTTTTTAGACAAAAGTATTAATAGCACGAAAAAATCAAATGTTGATAATGTTGTTCATGAATCTATAATAATCATATATTTTTTTCAAACCTATTAACCTAGCCGTTACCGAGTAGGCTTCAGAAAGTCACTGTTTTATGGCACTTTTCGGGCGCTTGGGCCTTAAGTGAAAAAGGGCAGAGCAGAATCGCCAAACTTAAGTGGCGATGGGCAGAGCACATAGACCTTTGATGCACTTTTTTTTTTAAATAATATGAACCAGTGTTTGACTGCGATCCCACCTGATGGTAAGCAGTGATGCAATCGTTGATGTGGAGGCGCACTAGTTTCATCATCATCATCATATCAGCCGAAAGACGTCCACTGTTGGACATAGGCCTCCCCCAAGCGTCGCCACAACGACCGGTCCTGTGCATCACGCATCCATCGGATTCCCGCGACCCTGACCAGGTCATCGGTCCACCTTGTTGGAGGCCATCCAACGCACTATTTTATTAAGAGCCTATTCACTTTTACCTTATAGACATTTGGAGACATTTAAAAATATCTGAAGTAAAATTGATACTGACGAAAAAAACAATCTTTACTTGTAGCAATCTTTATCAGTACTTTACCAAACGGACTCCCTCACAAGAACTGACAAGATTGTGTTCCAACAAAGCCGCTATCGATTTTGACTTCATTATCCACGGAGCCGTGACAACGGGTCACGCACGTTCAGAATACTGATGCAAAAACAACATCACATGTTGTGTTATAAAAAGAACTAAATTGGTAAACTGATAAATAACATAGTCGTTTAACTATGTTTTTTTTTATGTTGGGAAAATCATTAATGACAACCCCTGCTCTTGGACGGAGCGGGAGATAGTGTCAGACTCTTACTGACTAAAAACCCACCCCGTTTCTTCAAGCCTTCGTATCGGGGCTCGAGCTGTCTTTCGAAACTAGCCCTGGCCCCGGTAGGCTTCGCCAACAGTGCGCGCCGTCGAAGACCGCGCGCACTGGGCCGGGTCCAGACAGTTACCTGATGGTCGGACAGCGAGCTACCCATAGCTCGCCTTCCGCAAGCCCACGCCTACGGGGCCACAAGTGGCTTGTGGCCGCTCCTAGCTTCTCCACGGCCAGTACCAAGGTCCGGCGCGAGAGATCGCCGCCAAAGGACACGGCGATGCTCTGCCTAAGCGGGGCACACCTCTAGAGCTATATAGGGGGTATAGAAGCTCCTTCCCTCTTTCCTACTCGCACGTATGTATGTACAAATATATAAGTATGTCTATCAATTGTCTAGTACTTATACCACAAGCTCTGCTTAGCTTGGGACTATATGATGTTGTTAAAAAATATTTTATGCAATTCCGATCAGCAGTTTAAAGGTGAATCAGTAACATACAGACACACACACAAACAAATTTTCGTCTTTTATAATATTACTGTTTTTTTTTAACTATCACACAACGCCGTCTAGTCCCAAGCTAAGCAGAGCTTGTGTTATGAGTACTTAACATTTGATTACATATAATAAGATATATTACAAATAGTCGTGCTCATCGCATAAACATTTGTCCTGGTTGGAAATCGAAACCACGACCTCCGGCTTAGCAGTCAGGGCCACTAATCACTAGACCAACAGGCCAGTGCGATTACAATATCATCAAAAAAATTCACGCGTAGACAGAAATTTCTCCCAAATCGAATTACGGAAATAAGATGAAGAATCGATCATAAGATTCGATTGTAAGTTGAGAGGCGTAAAACTCGATAAAATCGTTTTTGGAACCTTCGTAATGAGGGTAAAAATAGAATATAGATCATGGAAAATGATATTGCAGTGTTTGAAATATTGAAACAAATGAATGCGCTTAATATCCTTGTGTATAAAATGGTCTTAGATTTCGAAGAGTTATAATATCAGGATTTTAGAGTTCGCACTGGTTATAGGTTGGGGCCGAAAGGTTCTGGAGTCGCGACCGTGTAACAGAAGACGCAGCGTTGGAAGGCCTCCTACAAGGTGGACCGATGATCTGCCCCCCTAGCCAAGTTACAACCGTATCGTGTCGAATTCCGTTCTCTAATCGGTAATGCTTCGGTGTCAACAATTGTAGAAAACGATAAGTGGGTAGCCATGTTGACGCACCTGCGTCGTTCGGCCGCTCGTTCTACAATGTAGCGTTTGTTTATCAAAGGATGTAGCGTTAAACGTTGTAGAAATTCATTCTATCATTTTGAATGATGTGAACTTGGCTACGAATTTTCTATTCGTTTGTTCCGACCACGTGACTTTACGTTAAGATGACGTCATTCCCATACGTTTTATCACTTTTCTGCAGCAATAACGGTTGCAGAATAACAACTTGGCTAAGCGTGCTGTAGCCTGATTCACGTAAAATCAAACAAGCCAATATCGTTGAAGTTTTATAGTCGTTCGATCGAAGTCCTATCAAAAAGCGGTATTCACGTGTTCCTTAATCGGGATTGGATAGAACGACAACTCAACTGGCTCGGAACTAAACGATATATCGACGACTTATTTCCAGTTACATTAATAAGTATTCTACCAGGATAATGTAATACAGATTTTCTTTTTTCAAATCGACTCTTCGACCAAATGACTTTAAAATCGGTGTCGTTCAAACTCGATTGATGGATGTGAATACGGAAATGGTCTAAACGACTAAATCGCTACGATATCCTTACGGTTTTGATTACGTGAATCGGGCTACTGGTGAAGGTTGCGAGCATCTGATGGATGCGGGACGCACAGGATCGTTAATTGTAGCGAAACTTGGGAATGCCTGGATATACACCGCTAAATTTTAATTGTTTTAATCCCGTGGAGGGTCGGTCGGGTACATGAAACACTATCGATTTGTAAAGATAAAATAAAAAAATAAAGTACCTTTTTTTCAAAATTCATATTAATTTACGCATGTACGAAATTAATTTCTTTAAAAAACGTCAGCTCAGCGAGTCCAACGACCTTTAAGCAGTAATCGGCGTTGCGTACTAACTACCTACATCAATGCCACTTTTCGTTGTAATTTTATAACTCAAGAACGGGCTCACTTATCTAAACCAAATGTTTAGACTTTGTTCGGACTATTTAGTAGATGGTTTATGTGAAGTTTGGTAGGGTATAGTAGGATAGAGTAAAGTAGTGTAGGGTAGAGAAGGGTAGAGTAGTGTAGAGTATAGAGTAGGGTAGAGTAGGGTATAGTAGGATGGAGTAGGGAAGAGCGGGAGCGAAGCCGCGCGGGCAAAAGCTAGTAGTCACTAAAAGTTTGACACGCCTTCCACCACACCCTAATGTAGAAGAAATCATTGAATGATACCCCATCTCAAACAAAAAAAAACCTCTACGTCACACATCCCCGACCTTTTTCTAATATGGCCCCCATTAGCATGCATAATATGCCACCCGCACATCAACATGTGTGTCAGTCCCCTCGCCCATTACTATTCTACCAGAGTCTGTCCGCAAAATTAACGGCGCTCTGCAAAACCGTTGTCCAGACCCAACAAATTGCAATTTGAGTACTGTTCTTGCGTAGGGTCGAATTTTACTGGAATAACTTTTACTGTGGTTTTTTTGGGGTTCTGTGCCACAAAAGGGGAGGTACGGAACCCATTTCAACACTCAAGGGAATCAAATTCATAGGGTACTTTGCATTGACCCAGAATTTCCAGAAAATTTGGTACAAGGCAATGTCTTTCAGCACAGATATAGGATTAAATCTGAAAACAGTAAAGTTGTACCGTCACAAAAAAAAAATATTTTACGTTTCAGAAAAATCTTCGGAATTAAATTATACACCGCTAAATTTTGATCGGTTTAATCCCGTGGAGGGTCGATCCGATACATGAAACACTATCGATTTGCAAAGATAGAATTAAAAAATAAAGTGCCTTTTTTTTCAAAACTCGTATTAATTCGTATTCGTATTTTTTTCGTTTTATTTCGTTTTCGTTTTATTTTTCGTTTTTTTTTTTACTCGTATTCGTTTTTTGTTTGTTCGTTTACGCATGTACGAAATTGGAAAGGGGTCTTTAAGTAATAATAATAATAATGGTCAAACGCGAGCATATGCATAATAAAAAAAACCGGCCAAGAGCGTGTCGGGCCACGCTCAATGTAGGGTTCCATAGTTTCCCGTCCGTCACAATAAGTGTACCCACTTATGAGTTTAAAAAAATGCTTGCATATACGATTATACTACAAACTTAGTCCAGAAATTATTTTGTAGAACCTTTTTGTCTTTTTGTACAAAAACTGTTCTTTCCATCAAGTTCAAAATGATTTTCCTAGAAAGTCCTTATAAAATTCTACTTTTCAGATTTTTTTCATATTTTCTAAACTTATGGTTCAAAAGATAGAGGGGGGGGACACATTGTTTTTTACTTTTGGAGCGATTATTTCCGAAATTATTGACATTATTAATGATTTAAGTAAACCTCTATTCATTTTTAAATACCTATCCAACGATATATCACACGTTAGGGTTGAAATTAAAAAAAAAAATAGCTTCCCACTTTACATATAGGGGGGCTACCCTAATAAAACCTTTTTTTCCAATTTTTATTTCATCACTTTGTCGTCGTGATTGATATACATATTGGTACCAAATTTCAGCTTTCTAGTGCTAACGGTCACAGAGATTAAGCGAGGACGGACAGACGGACAGACAGACGGACAGACAGACATGGCGAAACTATAAGGGTTCCTAGTTGACTACGGAACCCTAATAAAAACCCAGCTCTTGCGTAAATAGTTTAAAAGTGTATTTTCTTCACATTAATGAAACATAGAAATTCAGTCTTCGATTCTCGAACCGCAGTTTTACAAACGTCTCACACTTGGCTAAAACAAATTCTTTACATTTTAAAGTAGAAAATAGTAGACTTTATTGCTCCCCCGGTGTTTCTAGATAATTTAAAAGTCAAAGAACTCCCTTTATGATGTCTCAGTGAGCATTACAATGTACCTTATGTTAGGTTTTGATACGTAATCAGATTATTTAGTGTTTTTGTAACCAAGAATATTAAAGTGGAGGAGTTGCCATCTATCTCCGTGGAGACATTCCATGCAAGGTTGTTGATCAGTCCCCAAGTAATTATTCGAAATCTGCGGAACACCTGTTTATTGAAATTACTTTTAATCACACTAATTTACTTTTAGGTGTTTACTACAGTCCTTCCAGTCATATTGATTATTTCTCTTCTTTTGAATCAAAACTTGAATATTTTTCTTCTTTATACGACCACACGATAATACTCGGGGACTTCAACACCTGTATGATAAAGGATGATGTGCGAAGCCGTAAGCTCCAGTCACTTGTCTCTTCAGTCAACATGCATATCCTTCAGCTTAACGCTACCCATCATGCTCCCCACTGTAACCCTTCACTTCTAGACCTTATTTTAGTTTCCGATACAAGTAAAGTAGCCACGCACGGACAGCTTTCTGCATCTTTCTCTTACCATGACCTTATATTTCTTTCTTATAAAATTCGTCCTCCTAAACGTAAATCTAAATTTCTCTTCCTTCGCAGTTTCAAGAACATAGTACTGGATCGTTTGGTGGAGGATGCGGGCAATATTGATTGGTCTCCTGTTTATGATAGCAATGATGTGGACACTAAGGTAGCTGAATTTAACACACTTATGATGAAACTCTTTGATGTGCATGCCCCTCTCAAAAAGGTTAGAGTGAAGCATCTTCCAGCTCCTTGGTTATCTGACAGTGTTAAAAATGCGATGTCTAAAAGAGACAAGGCTAAGAGGCGCTACAAAGGAGATCCTACTGATGAGAACTGGTCTGTATATAAGAAACTGCGAAATCGCTGCGGTCGGATGTGTAGAGATGCTAAAAGGCGTCATATCCACAATTCTATTCAAAACTTCAACACAAAACAAGTATGGCAATTTCTCAAATCTCTTGGCGTTGGTAAAGCTGTTGATGACAGCTCACCTGATATTGACCTGAACGTAATTAATTTTCATTTTTCCAAATCTCCTGTTGTTCTAGACGACAATGTTAAAGCTTCCACCCTAAACAATCTCTCTAAACTTCCTCTGCCAAGTTGTACTTCATTCTCTTTTCACCCGGTTACAGAAGGGGACATTAAACGGGCCATAACATCAATATCCACAAAAGCGGTGGGTGATGATGGTCTTCACCTCCAGATGATTCTTCCTATCCTGAATGAACTCACTCCTGTCATTCTCCATATTATCAACTATTCCCTTTTCACTGGCTGCTTTCCTTCTGCGTGGAAGAAAGCGCATGTCTTACCTCTACCTAAAGTCCTTAGTCCGTCCTCAGTTTCCCAATTCCGTCCAATCTCCATTCTCCCAATTCTATCTAAAGTCCTTGAGAGTGTTGTCAATAATCAACTGTCTCATTTCCTATCCTCTAATGGCCTGCTGAGTCATTACCAATCTGGTTTCCGTCCTGGTCACAGTACTGTATCGGCACTAGTTAAGATAACTGATGACATCCGACTGGCCATGGAAAATAGGTTTCTTACAGTATTGGTTCTATTGGACTTTAGCAGTGCTTTTAATTCAGTTGATTTTGACATCCTCTTGGGAATTCTATCCTCTCTTAATATATCTCCCCCTGTAATCGCTTGGTTTAATTCTTATCTTCGTGGTCGCTCGCAGTCGGTTCGCTCAGGAGAGACCTCCTCTGATTGGTGCGACCTAGCTGCGGGTGTTCCTCAAGGTGGCGTCCTTTCTCCTCTTCTTTTCTCTATTTTTATTAATGCTATCACAAAGGTCTTATCTTCACACTACCATCTCTATGCAGACGACTTGCAGATTTATCGACACTTTAAACCTGAGGAGCTTCCTAACGTTATTGATGCCATCAATAGTGATCTCAAAAATATCTATCAATGGGCTAAAAGTTTTGGACTCTTAGTCAATCCAACTAAGTCACAGGCGATCATTGTTGGTGGTAGATATTTCCTAAATTTACTAAATAACCAGTCTCTCCCTCCAGTACTGTATGATGGCGTCGCCATAGAATATTCCAAAAAAGTTAAAAACTTGGGTGTCCTTTTAGATTGTAACCTGACCTGGAATGTCCACATTGCGGAAGTAAGCAGGAGGGTGTTTTGCTCGTTTCAATCACTAAAACGTCTCCAGAAGTTCCTGCCTTTCTCTACTAAACTTACTCTTGCTCAGTCTCTCCTTCTACCTATTCTGGATTACGCTGATGTCTGCTTCCTGGATGCGACTGAGGAGCTTCTTAATAAGCTGGAGCGTCTGCAGAATCTGTGTATCCGCTTCATTTTTGGCCTTCGAAAGTACGACCATGTGTCAGAATTTCGAGGGCGATTGAAGTGGTTACCTGTTCGGCAGCGTCGGGATTGTCACATTCTATCTTTTCTCTTCTCTATTCTTCATAATCCCAACTCCCCCTTGTATCTCCGGGAACGCTTTGAGTATCTTGTTCCGAGAGGAAAGTCTTGTCGCTCATCATCCTCTCTTCTCCTTCGATTTCCTCCCCATTCCTCTAGTCGGTACAGTGGTTCTTTTACTGTTCGAGCTGTTCGTCTTTGGAATTCTCTTCCACACTCTATAAGGGCTAGCCCTTCGTTGGACGTCTTCAGGGGAAGGATCAGCGAACATTTCCTGTCAATATGACTCATGTATATATATATATATGTATAGGTTTTATTTGTTGTATTTATGTAGTATGTTTTCTTTTATCTATGTAAATTATTTTGGTTTTTGTTGTGCATTTCTTAAGTTCTCCTCTTTTATAAAATTTTATTTATATTAAATTAAGGTTTGCTGTAAGAAAACCCAATTTTGGGTTAAGCTCGCCTGTGTACATCGGCTTTCTTACTCTGAATAATATGTAAATTTATGTACAATAAAGAATATAAGAATATAAGAATTAAATTTATTTTGTATTCGATTATTCAATCAACTTCAAGCAATCGACTTTGTGAAGCGCCACCTCGAGTCCAAACTCCTGGATCCTATCTAAGACCATCGCAACCCCGCGTGTCGCTAGAGCGACCGCCGCCTGGTACGACTCTCCCTGCGCTAGAACCAGCGTGTCGTCTGCGTAGCAAACCACGCTGACCCCGTCAGGGAAGTCGCCGCGCAGCACGTAGTCGTACCCGATGTTCCACAAGGGTGGCCCTAGTACCGACCCCTGCGGAACACCGCACGACATCTCTCGACGTTTCCAGTCTCCCTGGTGACCGGGGTAGACAATGTACCTGTCCGACAGGTAAGCCTCGACCACTTGACAGAGGTATTCGGGCACCCGGTGGTACCGGAGTGCCCTCCGGATCGTACTCCAGGGCAGGGAATTGAACGCATTGGCAATTGTTCTGGTACCACCGAAACGTATTTGCGGTTATCTGTGAAGGTCTCGGAGTCTGTCTAAGGCGGTTAATACACTGCCACACACCACGCAGCGTAGCGCGTGAATGCGTGTTTTAACGTTGCTTGTAAGTATCTTCGTTAGTATAGAAAACACCAGGGACTCAAACTGTAATCGTAATAATGTGTTTTAACACTGTTTTTTAAAACAGTATAACAGAAAAACGCTTTTAAATGTAACAGATACAATAATGTTACCGAATCAAACTGTAACCTTTTATATGTGTTATGGAGTGCAACCGAATCAAACTGTAACCTATTTATATGTATTAATAAGTGTTAATAGGTGTAACTGAAATAATCAGTTTTAGTATAGCTTTATGTAAATTGTAACTTTGGCAACGCTGCGTTTACCTGTTACACTTATTAACACTGTTACCACTTTTATATCTGTTACAGATATGTTAGGGTTACACTTTTGTAAGTGTTTTGGGTTAACACATTGAAAACACATATATAAGTGTTACATTTTTGATTCTGTTACCAATTCAACATGTAACACTTATAATTCTGTAACCTTTATGAAGGTGTTTTTAAGTCCCTGGAAACACGAACATTCCTACACACCGAAAAACCATCCACGAGCGTGGGTGCGCGGCGACACGCAAGGTATGGAAAACCGGTATTGAACCAGTGTTGACTACATCACATTTCATAGTAGATCTCACAATCAAGGGTGATTAAGGGCCCGCGTGGTGGATTACGGCCCATTCCCTCTCCTAGAGAGGAGGCCTGAGTCCCAGCAGTGGGATCATTAAAAAGGCCGATGATGATGATGATGATGAAGTCGAGACCGTTACCATTTGGCCACCACTGTTCTTAAAGTACATAGATTACCCCAAATTCAACAATTCATCTAAAACTCAAAACAATAATTTAATAAGCTCAACCACAACGATAACTTATTCCACAGATTGATTCGGAGGTTTCGCCAAGTAATCAAATACCTACTCGTTATAAGTTTGAGCTTTATAATTTGAGTGTTAGGGCTTTAATTTGCTTGTGTTTAACTATTAGTTTGACTGCTCAACCACGAGAATTGTTAGGAAGTTCAGTTTACGGATCATCTCCACTTTATATAATACTAGCTTCTGCCCGCGGCTTTGCCTGTGTACATAAAATAAGCTTACGTCACTCAGGAATAAAGCAGCTTTCTATCGGTGAAAAATTTTCGCATTCGGATCAGTACTTCCAGAGATTACCTCACAAACAAAAAAACAAGGAAATAAAAAAAAGACGTGTGGCACTCGGGGACTGCCGCGGTAAAGCTATTGCATAGCATTTTTATCAACTTATACAATTAAAATTATTTATTTATTTTATTTATGCCGTATTTTTTTCCTTTGTTTTTTTTTTCTTTGATATTAATTGAAGTTACACTTTCACACATTGAATTGAATTTTGATTGATTGTTCACTCATTTGTTTTCTTATCGGTCACCACGCTCAAAAAACAAATGAGTGGGGGGTGTTAGGTTATTTTCGTTACGGAAATTCTGGATTCGGTCTCCACGCTCAAGGCCCGCGATAGAAGCTATGCAATAGCTTAAAAAAACAAGCTTTACCTTTTTATAATATTGGTGTTGGCATCTATGTTCTTAGGGTATTTTTTCCCCTCGATTCCTCATGGATCCTATCATCATAACTGTATTTTGACAAAAATGAGACCAATCTGGAAGCATGTTATTACAGGTTTAGCAGGAAAACTAAGGTTGCCGACATAGCACAAAGAATTGCCAAACTTAAGTGGCAATGGGCAGGGCACATTGCTCGCAGAACAGATGGCCGTTGGGCCGAAAGGTTTTGGAGTGGCGACCGCGTACCGGAAGACGCAGTGTTGGAAGGCCTCCTACAAGGTGGACCGATGACCTGGTGAAGGTAGCAGGAAACCGATGGATGCGGGATGCACAGGAACGTTCGATGTGACGACGCTTGGGGGAGGCCTATGTCCAACAGTGGACGTGTATCGGCTGAAATGATGATGATGAGGAAAAAAAATTTGCAAATCGATAAATTTCAAATGTCTCGCTATCATGGTTCACGAGATACAGCCTGGTGTCAGTCGGACAAACAAACAGACGGACGCACATCGTATTCTTAGTATTAGGGTCCCGTTTTTTTTTTTTTTTTTATAATGGATAGGCTCGCGTTTGACCACAATCTCACCTGATGGTAAGCGATGATGTTTTTTTTTTGGTAGAAAATCAATGACATCTCCCGCCCTTAGGCGGAGCGGAAGGGCGCGTCAAACTTTTACTGGCTAAAAACCCACTCATATTCCTTCGTTGCCTTTCATTCCAGGGCCAAGTTTTTCTATCAGAAGAGAATATTATTATTTCAGCCGATATACATACATCCACTGTTATACATAGGCCTCCTCCAAGTGTCGCCACAATGAACGATCCTGTGCGTCTCGCATCCATCGAATATCATTTATAAAAATTCACATCGAATATTATTTATCAATTAAAATGGGATAAGGGCAGGAAGAAGAAGAAGAAGAGAGGATTATTTATCAATTAGCTGACCCGGCGAACTTCGTACCGCCTAATAGTTATGTTGTGGTACCTTTTAGCTTAAGCTGTCAACTCTACCCTACTCTACCTTACTCTACCCTACACTACCCTACTCTACTCTACTCTACACTACCCTAATAGGGTAGTGTCCAGGGTCAAAATAATTACATTTTATTTAGTCCGTATTTTAGATTATAAAAAAATATTGGACACGTATTTTTTCTTTTTTCGATTAAACAAAAAATAACAAAGATATAGGCCCATTAATATTACGTGTGACGTGACCCCGTGCGAAAAAACGTAGCACGGCGTGACGTTACACGTAACTTTAATGGGCTATATCTTTGTCATTTTTGGTTTAATTTACAAATAAAAAAATACGTGTCCCTTATTTTTGAATAAAATCTAAAAGACTAATTACATTTTTTACGGCCACTAGCCTATTTTTTTCCATAAGAACCTTCTCCTGACAATAACAAACACAACAAAAAAAAATTAGCGAAATCGGTACAGCCGTTCACTCGTGATGGCATGACCAAGAGAAATAGGGATTAATTTTCATATATATTTATCAATAAATGTAATGAATAGGGGGTTCAATGACCGCTATTTCATCTGGCGCCTATCTTAAAATGACAGCAAGAAAACAAGCATAAAAGTGACAGCTTGTATATACAAGATATTCTACTTACCCACTAACAGAAATGGCAGCCAGTAACCGTAAAAATATCGTTCAATATAAAAAGGGGCTAACCGTTATAACCTCTGTGAAATATTGTGGGGGAAAGATGTAGACCACGGAAGCGATTCGCTGGCTTTAGCCATATTTATATTTTATGATAATACAAATTCCCCGTCTGCCGTCTAGTCTCAAACTAAGCAGCTCTCTGGAAGTACTGGTTCGATTGCTAAAATTTTTTCACCGTCAGAAAGCTGCTTTATTCCTGAGTGCCACAGGCTATATTTTATGTACGCGAGCGAAGATGTGGGCAAAAGCTAGTTATCAAAATCAAAATCATTTATTTCAAATAGACCATTTGCAGGCACTTTTGAATAGTCAAATGTCGGTCAGTCCAAGAAAAGTGAAGCTAAATTGTATGTATCTATAAATTACATCCAGTCAGTCAGTCTTTTGCGTTCCTTTCTAACAAAGCATCCTAAGGGTCAACTCACACCAAAAGAGCGTCGAAGCGCAGCGAAGCGGAGCGCAGTTTCAGTGTCATATGAATTTTAACTGTATTTTCATTTCTATAATACTTATTATCGCATGAGAAACTCGAACGAGTCGCGCGGATGCCCGCGGCGCCGCGGGAATTCCAGCGAATTCTATGAACGGTAAACGGGTCGCTGCCCTTCGCCGCTCTTTCGGTGTGAGTTGACCCTAAGGCTTGTGTTTGAGAACTTCACTCGAAACTAAAGCATTAGATACATGCTTCAGACTAGTTCAACCAATCAAATGGCGCTCAACAAGTTTTGAGTATCCAATTCTTAAATCTTGAGTGAGGTTACCTAAACACTAGATATTATAGATAAATTACACCCAGACACAGAACAAGTGATCGTGTTCGTCACACAAACATTTGAAAATCGAGCGGGATTGAGTATCAGTCTGCTACTGACCGAATCCCACCTATGTTCCTCAATACATTGCATTCCAGAGCTGCGGTTACTCTTTTACCATGCCCTTTGCCCACGCTGGAAACCAGCGCTATGAACTCGTCGTACTTTGAGTGTGGACACAGTATTTAAATACAGAGCGTATAGCCCCTTTTGCTCGGGCGTGGCGCATAAATTTTTATTTTTAATTTGTCATAGAATATGTTTGAAATACGTTAGTCGTAAGTTTGTGACTTTTCCAGCTAATCAAATGTTTTACTTTCTTTCTCTTTTTTAAGTAATCCTGAAGAACTTTTGACAGACCGAGTCTTGTAGTGCCCACTGGGGCGCTTTGTTACTCTATAGAAAAAAATCTTAAGAAGGAAAATGGTAAGAAAAGAATATCTACACAATGGGCACGCTTATTTATTGTTGAGCAGCCAAATGACAGATACAGGGGGTTCTTTATACACAGGGTGGTTAAGAGAAGTACCTTCAATTTTGTTGATAGCTACTTGAGAGAAATTACATTTCACTTTTGGCGGTATTAACGATAACTCTTGCATGAAATTATTGTCGAAGAATATAGATCAAAATTATGACATGACTTTCTGAAGTTTGTATTCCTGATATGGTGTAGGTAGAGATGTACATATAATTTCGATGCTTATACATCATATCTATACATAATAATAAATCTGTAGAAGTTATTAGTTGTGCGTGCATCACCTAAAATGTACCAAATTAATGTAGATAACTTTTATTTGACTGGCCTGTTGGTCTAGTAGTTAGTGACCCTGACTGCTATGCCGGAGGTCGTGGGTTCGATTCCCACCCAGGACAAATGTTTGTGTGATGAGCATAATCATTTGTTCTGTGTCTAATTTATCTATAATATGTATGTATTTAGAAATATATAAGTATGTTTATCAGTTGTCTAGTACTCATAACACAAGCTCTGCTTCGCTTGGGACTAGACGGCGTTGTGTGATAATTGTGGAATATTAAAAAAAAAAAAAAATTGTGTGTCATCATCATCATTGATAGACGTCCACTGTTGGACATAGGCCTCCCCGAAGCGTCGCCACAATGAACGATCCTGCGTGTCCCGCATCCATCAGATTCCCGCAACCTTCACTAGGTCTTCAGTATAAATTGTGTGTAACTCGATATATTACTTAGACTTTGTTTTATAGCAATCGGTTGACTCTATCGAAAGATATACTACATTAATTGACTGTTAGGCGGTATGAAGTTCGCCGGGTCAGATAGTAATGTCAAAAATGGACGACGAGCTGTGGTTAGCTCACCGTCCGGCAATCCAGTAACCGTCTGGACTGAACCGAATCGTCTACTGCGTTTAGTGTTCCATGCGAGCCTCAAAGAAACCAGGGCCTCAAGTCTGCTATTACAATAGTGTCAGGATGTTCTATCATTGATATCATAATTGTTGATTTTGACAAGTTTTGGTAATCTACTAATTAATATATTGGCATCGTTATGACTTTCCAATGGTCAACCACTGACACTCCATTGAAAGAAATGGCATAGAATGGTAATCATGTACCTACACAATGATAAATAAATATCTGACGTATGCGGTAGTCTGCTAAAATTTTGATAGTTTCTTTGATCAGTGTCCTACCATTAGAACGTCATTGTGCAGTCAGTGCTTTTAATAAGCTCGATATTGTCATTTTACCATAATTCTATTACAAGACCATTGACTGATCAATGATCGATCATTATGAATTAGCAGATTACGAACTTTTAGCAAAATGACAATGGGATCGTGTTGGAATGACGAATTTATAAAAATAGCAGACTTAGGCCCCTGGTGACTGTCGCCAAATAAATAATTATCTTTCTTTCTTTTTTTTCCTCTCGAAAATCATAACCCTCTTTCTGACGTAGTCGAGTAATAAATAAAGAGACTATCGAGAAAAAATATTAACCCGTATAATTCTTACTGGACAAGAACAAGGACCAACAAAAACCACGGATCATATATTTCCAATAAAACTGGTTACCATGATGTAAGGAAAATATAGCTGCTTCGTGTGGCGTCCCCCTGTATATCATGTAATGTACACGGTGCAGAAGAAACCTTACATCTAAGGGGAGCGACACATCTGCGGAACGTGCGGCGACACTTCAGGCACAAAATAGATAGGTACAGAAGTCAATCTACATACAAAGCGCGCTCGAGCAACGCACACATAGACACCGCTCACGGACACGATGTCTCGGTCGCGTCTCGGTTCACTTGTCGAACAGTTCCGGCTCAAACGCTCATTAGTGTGCGTCCACCAAGCGTAGGTATAAAAAGTAAAGTACATACATGATATTGTCTTCTGTATCTATCTATTTTGTGCTTCAGGTTCACCACACTCGGGCCACTGGCCACAACCTACTACTCTTAATAAACTAATGCGCCTCACCATCTATGATTGCATCACTACTTACTATCAGGTGGGATCGCAGTCAAACACTAGTTTATATCTTCGGTCGCTTAACTCGTCGCCAAACTTTCGGTCTCGACGCGTCGTGTAATGCTGGTGTCGCTTGGTCATGAACGCGACGTAATTTCGACTGATATGTCTAAGAGCTATATATATTTCATCGGCACGCCATGGCGGCGCAAGAAGTTGCACCTCCATGGTGTCTTGGTGAAATATAGCCCTAAGCTAGCCAAATACCAGCTAGATGCACTAGAGTCTATTGAAAAGCGTGCCAAGAAGATCATAGGCAATGATGCTCTTGTGAAGTCAAAACTCCAAAGTCTTGAGCATCGACGCCGAGTTGCTAGCCTGTCTGTTTTCTATCGTTTACACTTCGGGGAGTGTGCTCTAGAGTTACATAATTTAATTCCGCCAAGTCCGTTCCATCATCGGACCACAAGACGTACGGCGTTGCGCCACCGGTACATGGTGGACATCCCACCTATACGTACAAAGTGTTTTGGGAGTACATTCATTATGCGTACAGCTAAGGAATGGAATTCCCTGCCGGAGTCTGTGTTTCCTGATAGCTATAACCTAGGGGTGTTTAAGTCAAGAGTGAATAGATTGCTTCTAGGCAAGCGTGCTCCATCGTCGGCCACATCATCGCTTACCATCAGGTGAGATTGTGGTCAAACGCGAGCCTATCCATTATAAAAAAAAAAAGCTACCAAACTAGATACCTTACAGACAACAGAGTCGCCACAGGTCCAAGGTGGTCGCGCCACCACATTGGTTGCGCAACCAAACGGACACCAGGTGAGTAAGTCTCTATAGAGTTGAATACATTTTGTTGGTAGCGGCGACTGGTCGCGCCGCCATGGTGTCTCGGTGAAATATAGCCCTTATGGAACTTGAAAAACCCTGTGAATGTATTCAACCGAACGTTCGGCGTCTTACTACAAAATAGATTAGGTACAGAAGACAATCTCATGTATGTACTTCACTTTTTATACCCTACGCTCGGTGGACGCACAGTGGTCCAAGACCGTTCCATCATCGGACCACACGACGTACAGCGTTGCGCCACCGGTACATGGTAGACATCCCACCCATACGCACAAAACGTTTTGCGAACACATTTATTGTGCGTACAGCCAAGGAGTGGAATTCCCTGCCGGAATCTGTGTTTCCTGATAGCTACAACTTAGGAGTCTTTAAGTCGAGAGTGAATAGGTTTCTTCTAGGCAAGCGTGCTTCATCGTCGACCACATCATCGCTTACCATCAGGTGAGATAGTGGTCAAACGCAAGCCTATCATTAATAAAAAAAAAAAAAAAAAAGACGCTCCAAGATATCGTGTCCGTGAGCGGTGTTTATGTGTGCGTTGCTCGAGCGCGCTTTGTATGTAGATTGACTTCTGTACCTATCTATTTCGTGGCCGTACGTTCCGCCGGTGTATCGCGACCCTAAAGCCTTCACTTACAGGCTTCTACCATGATACCTTCTTGTTATATCTTTGGTCATCCGGTGATATTATGTCGGTCGGAAAAATGAACGAAGAATTTTTTCTTTAAGTCAAGATTCGAGACACGGCTAATAATAATATTCCACAACTTAAGCACAACGCCACCTAGTCTCACCCTAAGCAGATTTTCTTGACAATTAACTAATAAATATTCTTATATATTTCTACACTGGTTTTTTCCCGCGGCTTCGCCCGCGTACATAAAATATAGCCTATGTCACTCAGGAATAAAGCAGCTTTCTGTCGGTGAAAAAATTTTCGCAACCGGACCAGTACTTCCAGAGATTAAAACAAAAAAAAAATTACAAACAAAAAAAAACTGTACCTCTTTATTATATTAGTTTTCTAAAAATAAGGATCTATAACAATCCAAGCTACTACTAATCGTAATATAATAAAAGGTTTTAAATTGGGGTTCTTCAATTAGCAAGTGCTAATTGGGTCCTTCACTAGAAGGGTCCTTCAAGTGGGTAAACAAAGGTGTAAGAACGCTCTTCAGCTCCTAAACGAGGGCTCGATTTCCCCCTTAGGCACTCACTAGCTACGCCAGCGGCTTCGCCTGTGTAAACGTAGAAAATTGTACCTAGAAAACATATGATTGTTATGATAAACGATAAATGATATTTATTTTGCAAATTGATATTGCATTGAATTGATTGAAAGCTACAACTTAGGGGTCTTTAAGTCAAGAGTGAATAAGTTGCTTTTAGGCAAGCGTGTTCCATCGTCGGCCACATCATCGCTTACCATCCTGGGGCCCAAGTCAGCTATTTTTATAAATTCGTCATTTCAACACGATCCCATTGTCATTTTGCTAAAAGTATGTAGTCTGCTAAATTCATAATGGTTGATCATTGGTCAGTCATTGGTCTCGTAATAGAATTGTGGTAAAATGACAATATCAAGCTGTCTCGTAACATATTAAAAGCAACGGCTGCACATCAACGCTCTAATGGTAGGACACTGATCAAAAGGGACTGCCAAAATTTTAGCAGATTACCGCAAAGTACGTCAGACATTCACTTGTCATTATGCACGAGACTACCGTTCTATGTCATTTCTTTCAATGGAGTGTCAGTGGTTGACCATTGGAAAGTCATAATGACGCCATTATATTAGTAGATTACAAAACTTTCAAAATCAACAATTATGAAGTCAATGATAGACCATTTTGACACTATTGTATTAGCAGACTCGACACCGGTGAAATGATGGTCAAACACGAGCCTATCAATAATAAAAAAAAAAATGATTTTATAAAACACTTTTACACGTATTTTTTTTTTTTTTGACATTTTAAACTAGATGAGGCCGGTGTTTCCTAGCTGATTACCCTGAGAAGAAACACCGAAACAAACTCAGGAATCTGTGTCTCATTTAAAGTCCATACAGCAATTATGTATGATCAAATCACATTAGAACCATGCAGACTAGTGCCTGGTATGATCTTTTGAGGAAAGAACCACACAGATTTCAATGGACCTGTTTTCACACAGTCAGTGCGAGTATTTATCAGTATTCGCAATGCTCAACTCAGGATTACTAAGGCGCTTAACGGCTTGACGAACAATACCAAGGAAAGGACATACGTTAAAATTATTACAAAAACGTATTGTGCCGACCCCAAACAACACGAAACAAGGGCAGAAAAATGATGATTAGTACTGTTAACTTTACAGGGTCGTAAAAAAATTACCCTTAGTAACAAAGTACCCTGTTAATGAGATCTTAAGACCCTAATTCTCTAAAAACACTTTTAATTAAAATTTAAGCTGGTATTTACATTATAAACTGTCGTTTACAATTAAAATTCAAAAGGGGTTAACAGAAAGGTGCTTGTAAAATCTAAGATTGTATGAAATTTTTTACGAAATAAAATCCGAGGCTGATTGCCTGGCCCTGCAAGCTGATATAGACTTAGTGTATAAGTGGAGTTTGGATAACTAAATGGACTTTAATACGTCAAAATGTTATGTAATGAGTTTTGGTCGAATGCGGCGCCCATTATACTTCAGATATCAACTTGATAACGATCTTATTGCACGAACTGATGCTATGAAAGAGCTGGGAGTCACATTTGACCAGAAACTTACTTTTCACAATCATATAACATCTACCGCCAAGGAATCTTTTAGGGTCTTGGTTTCGTCTTAAGAAACTGTCGCGATTTCCACAGTCCCCATGAACATCCGTAGACTCATAGCAAGGTTCAGTTGAAAACCAGCGTCAGGCAACTGCTACGTAGTGGCCTGGCATCATGCTGAACTGGACCCATTTGGCGCAGCCGTGAGACATACCATGTAGATATCTTTAAGTTTAAGTTTCTATACTATAATAATTGTTATCTCATTGTGTGTACCTATGTGCCAAATAAACGTATTTTCTTTCTTTTCTATCTTTCTTTCTTTCTTTTTCGGTGCTTTAGTCCGTAGCAAGCTTGAGTCAAGTGCTTGCGTTTGGAATCCTTTTGAAAAACAATATACTTTAACTTTAGAAAAAGTGCAAAAAGCATTCCGAAGGATTCTCTATAAACGTCTTTATGGCTATTATCTTTTTTATATCCCACTAAATTTGTGCTGGGTTGCTTGGGTTTGAATTCCTTAGAAGCTAGACGGTCACGTGACCAGATGATTATGGCATTCAAAATACTCAAGGGAATTATAGATGCTCCTTATCTACAAAACCTTATCTGTAGCTTGTATGTAAATACCAAGAAAAAGAGATTTTTTTTTTTAATTTATACACACTGTGTCTACATATCATATCTAACTGTCCTGTCGCAGGTCTGCTGGAAGAAATTTCGTTAGAAATAAGCAGGTCCTTTGTACTCTTTTATACTTATTTGTTCTTTTCGATTTTAAATGTTTGTGTGTACATAAATAAATAAATAAAATAAATAAATAAGTAGTATCCATCACCAAAGTCCTGCGCGACATGTGACTTGTCTGTGTTAATTTTAATGTTTTATTGTTTTCTCTTTTTGTGTTATGTGTTTAAATAGTGTAATTGGCTTGGGCCGTTCTATTTGAATTAAATAAAAAAAAATGAAGTCTTATTTTTTTTATTGTTTTTTTTTTTTATATTATTGAAAGGCTCACGTTTGACCACTATCTCACCTGATGGAAAGCGATGGAGTAAGTTTTACTCATTAAAAATCTGACACGCCCTAACGCTGATATGAAACTTCACAAGATACAGCCTAATTTAAATATTGTCTTCAAGGCTAGAGTGATTAGGCTCTTAATAAACTAGTGCGCCTCACCATCAGAGATTGCATCACTGCTTACCATCAGGTAGGATCGCAGTCAAGCACTAGTTTAAATCAATTAAAAAAAACCCTACGCTAATTACAACTAACTAAAATCAAACTAAAATATGGCGTCAAAAAACTCTTCCACATCGCTGTCGACTGGTAATGTGCCCAAAAGACTGGCGGCATTGCCACGGTGTATGGCAATGCTTAACCCCTGTCCCAGGTAAAAACCAGCCCTTGGGTCACGCGAAGTGTCAACTAGACGTTTCGACAGATCTTCAAACAACTTGTGAGAACTCGGACCTCACGATCCGAGAGTCTCAACCCCAAACGGTTCGAAAATATAGCTTCCAACAAGGTTGTTATATTTCCGCCGCTTGAGGTTCTCCGCAGCCGCAGCGGCAGCACCAGCGCGACACGACGAGCTAGGAAGATGTGAAGGCGCAAGAGATCTGAAATTACTTGTTTGTAATTTCCGATACATATGAATAAAAAATACTGATCCTGCCATAGAGTGGCAGAAATCATTCGTTTTTTTTTTTATCTAGCCTATACTGTCCCACTGCTGGGCAAAGGCCTCTCTCCATTCCTTCCATTGTTCCTGTCGTTGAGCCACTCCTTGCCAATTCTTAAAGAAAGCATCTAAGTCGTCCTTCTGAGGAGATGAGGAGATGGCGTCCTTCTTGACGACCACGACCCCGCGATTTCCGGGCACAAACTTTGTGTTTTATGTCAGCCATACACGGTCAAACCTATCGTCCAATCGGTTTGACGCTACCGATTGAATCAAACAGATTTGACCGTGTGTGGATTAGTATGACAAAATGTTGGTCACTTCTACACACGGTCAAATCTGTTTGATCCAATCGGTAGCGTCATACCGATTGGACGATAGGTTTGACCGTGTATGGCCGACATTACAGGCGCACCGCTCGATCGGCATGCGGCAGACGTAACCAGCCCAGTCACTTAAATGATTAACACAGCCTTCACGCTGCATGTTACGTATCAACGCTACGCGCGTACTTACGGCAGATCTGCAACATCGTGCTGGTTTTTTACGCACGCACAGGCCTTGGTGGCTCTGACTCATTTATCCAAAACGGTTCGCTGTGTTGATGGTGCAGTGCAGAGCGTCGCGTCTACAGTGTGCCATACCTTGCGTTTCGCCTCGCACCCACGCGCGTGTGCGCATGTTTCTCCGCTTGTTGATGCGTGATCTGATTCTGAATGAACGCGCGTGAATGCATTTTCTGTGTGTTGGTCTGCGTGTTTTCTATACAAACGGAGATACTTACAAGCAACGTTAAAACACACATTTGCGCGCTACGCTGCGTGGTGCGTGGCAGTATGTTAATCGTCTTAAACTGGGCAGTCTTCTAATAATTTAAATAATTTCCCCTCTTAAGGCGTATAGTCCCTTGAACCATCTGACCGAAATTATGTGAACGCAACTCTCGCACTCGCCTAGGCGGCAGTACGCAAATCTGTGCATTTATTTGCGGCCAGCAGCGCCCGGAAAGCGCTTTAAATCCATTTTCTCTGCGAGATATTGATTGATTTACATATGCAATATTCACTTTGAAGAATATTTAACCACCAATTTTTATGTGTAAAAATGTTTCTAAAGGTCCAAGCCGTTTCGAAGGAGTAGGGAAAAGTCGCGAAAAGTTGCGAAATTGCTAAATATTTTTTTTTGACAAAAGTATTAATTAGACGATAAAATCAAATGTTGATATTATTGTTCATGAATCTATAATAAACATATATTTTTTTCAAACCAATTGACCTAGCCGTTACGGAGGAGTAGGCCTCAGAAAATCACTGTTTTATGGGACTTTTCGGGCGGTTGGCCCTTAAAAAACAGTGTCTGACACTTTGCTTTGTGCAATTTACTTCATCAAGACTGTACTCCGAAACGGTGAAGGAAAACATCGTCAAGGAACAGAGCACGTTCTGAATTCAAAACTTCGGAGGCAAAACTACGTGACCAGAATATCTTGGCGGCCACCTAGAAGCTGGATTTTTGTTTTGTTAATGACAATAGATTTATTCACGTATCACACGGCTTAAAAACTGGAACAATAGTGGCGCGTCTTTTTTTTGGCCCCGACTTACGAGTTGTAGGTCGCGGGATCAAACCCAGCCAGGCGTATTACTTTGTGTAATTTATTTCATTACAACTGCTCTCATCATGTCTGGACCTTTTTTTTTTTCGATGGGAAATATCATCCTATGACAACCCCCGGTCTTGGGCGGAGCGGGAAATATTGTCAAACTCTTACTGACTAAAAAACTCATCCCGTTCCTTCAAGCCTTCATACCGGGACTCGAGCGCCCTTTCGGATAACCCTGGCCCCAGTAGGCTTCGACCCGGCTGGGCCCCTGCTGTTGCTGACAACTCCTTGAGGTGCGCGGGAACAGCGCGCGCCGTCGACGACTTAGCCTTGGTCCGGACAGTTACCGGACGGCCGGACAGCGAGCTACACGACGAGTATTGCTCACTGTCCGCAAGCCCAACTTTGACACTTCATAATTTACTCACAAAAAAAAGTAAAAAAAAAAAAGTATAACAAGAAGGCTAGCAAATTTTATCAAGATTCTAAATGACGATATTTTTTTTTTTCATAAAATTTTAAGGGTTTAAAAAAACACGTAGGTATTTCCTGAAACAAGTTTTGTAAAATATTCGAGTAAATCATGGAATTATCGAATGCTAACAGAGTTTTCAGTCGTTATCTTTCTTTTATCGCGTTGCCTCTTCTCAAACATCGCGTTGGATTGCGTTAGATGAAGTCACAAGCTTTTAAACCATACTCGGTGTTCACGATAGGTGAGTGGAAAAGCAGCCTCTAAGTGTGCCCGCACACGGGCCACAAAAAAAGCCGCTACAAAAAAAAAGCTAGAAGCGGCCACAAAAAAAAGCTAGAAGCGGCCACAAAAAAAAAAGCTAGAAGCAGCCACAAGAAAAAAGCTGAAGCACTCGACAGCTTGTGACCGGAGAAGCTTGAAGCGGCTTCTAGCTTTTTTTTTTGTGACCCCACATAAAAAGGCTGCCACAAAAAGAAGCTTGAAGCGGCTCTCTTTTTGTGGCCCGTGTGCGAGGACACTTAGATAAACAACGTTACATATAAACAGCGTAACTACTCATACCACATATAATTAAACTAGTACCCCAACAACACACACTCTTGAACAACTTTCAGGGACCAAACTCCATGATTGATTGCCACGCGTTGAGAAAACTCTATCGGAAGAAAAACGTATTAATCTTTCCATTCCCTCTCCTTAATTACTAACCTCCCATCTTTACAGGTAAAGTTACTAAACTGAATTAGTAATTAGTAACTTGTTTTGTTAATTGGAAACGTTAGGGGTGGTTAATTAAGGGGTGGGAGGGGCATTGAAGCTAAGTACTTAGCTGAAGATAAATAGTGACTTGTTAACTGGGTTTTGGAGGTCAAATAGGATGTTACTTCATGTAAAGTACCGGTACTCAGCAGTATCCGGTTAGATCGGCAGCCGACATAAAGATCCAGACAGGCCTGTTGGTCTAGTGGTTAGTGACCCTGACTGCTATGCCGGAATTCGTGGGTTCGATTCCCACCCAGGACAAATGTTTGTGTGATGAACACGATCATTTGTTCTGTGTCTGGGTGTAATTTATCTATAATATGTATGTATTTAGAAATATATAAGTATGTTTATCAGTTGTCTAGTGCCCATAACAAAAGCTCTGCTTAGCTTGGGACTAGACGGCGTTGTGTGATAGTTGTGGAATATTATATTATTATTATTACTTTGTTGTCCGTCCGTCTGTCTGTCTGTCTGTCTATCTGTCAAGACCCTTTGTCTCGAGCACGCGTAGATGTATCGAGTTGAAATTAAAACCATATACTCAGGTTTGCGGCCCCTTGAAACTGTGAAAAAGTCAAACTTGTAAGTTAACGAATAAAAAAGATACGGCCGTTTATGTTGCGAAAAGACGTATATTTTGAAATCTCAAAGATCGAAATTCATAGGGTACTTCCCGTTGACCCAGAATCCTGAAATATAGCACAAAGCAAGGTCTTATAGCAGTCTTATAGCACAGGTGTAGGGAAAAATCTGAAAATTAACAAAAAAATATTTATTTTTAACCGACTTCTAAAAAAGGAGGAGGTTCTCAATTCGGATGTTTGTATTTTTTTTTTATGTATGTTCGCGCATAACTATGTCGCTTGCCGACCGATTTGAAAAATTCTTTTTTTGTTGGAAAGGGAATACTTCCCAAATGGTCCCATAGTCACCAAGTCGGGATCTGATGATGGAATCTTGGCTAAATCGAGGGAACTCTTCAAATATTATAGGCAACTATATAGTCATTTTGATATTTTCATCAAGGAATTAAGCATTTACAGTCAAAAAGTGACAATTGATGAGGTGGAACTGGTGCAGAAGATCAGAAATTGCCAACGGAACTTCATACTCAAACAAATATCACAATGAACATAGTTAAGCGACTATGACAGTTCAAATAAATGAATAGTTCTGAATAGTTATCTTGAAAATGGTATCATCGAAGTGACCTGATGATAGGGATGGAGCTGGAAAATAGGCACCGGAACTCCGTAACTAATCAATGTATTCTAGTTTTTTTGCAATTCGGAAAAATCTTTGAGATTCCATTCGGGAATTGTAGTTTGCACGGAACCCTCTGTGTACGAGTCCGACTCGCACTTGCCTAGTTTTTTTTTTTCTATAACGCTTGCAAATGCGATTAACGCGCGTTAGTAGCGATGCTGTCGCGCGGTTACGAAACACGCGACAATATCGTTACAAAAAGTCGTCGTCGGCGGAATTACCATTATAATATCTTACCAAAAAACATCAGATTACAATGTAAATGTGACCATCAACGTCTTGTCAGCGAACTGCCCCCAATCAAGATCTAACGACCCTCGACCGCCCCTAACTTTGTAAGCTTGACAAATTGTTAAGTCTCGACACTCACAACACATGCATACATAATTACGTCGACCAATTCGCTGTCAAGGACGATTTACACGGGCTTAGTTTCTTCATTAACGAGAAATGAGAAAACCTGGGGCCTAAGTCTGCTGTTTTTATGAAGTTGTCATTCCAACACGATCCCATTGTCATTTTGCTAAAAGTTTGTAATCTGCTAATTCATAATGATCGATTATTGATCGGTCAATGGTCTTGTAATAGAATTGTGGTAGAATGACAATACCGTGCTTATTAAAAGCACTAACTGCGCAATGAAGTTATAGTGGTAGGTCACTGACCAAAGGAACTGTCAAAATGTTTGCAGATTACCGCATACGCCAGATATTCATTTGTCATTATGTACGAGATTACCATTCATGGCATTTCTTTCAATGGAGTGTCAGTGGTTGACCATCGGAAAGTCATAATGACGCCATTTTATTAGAAGATTACCAAAACTTGTCAAAATCAACAATTATGAAATTAATGATAAACCATTCTGACACTATTGTAATAGCAGACTTGAGGCCTCGGTATCTAGAAATACTCGTCATCATAACTTCAGCCGAAAGACCACTGTTGGACATAGACCTCCCGCAAGTGTCACCACAATGAACCAATGAACGATCATGTGCGTCTCACAACCACTAGTTTCCCGCAACCCTCAATTCAGACGATATTCTAAAACTTTTCCAGCTTTGTGACATCTTGTGTCAATAGATATCAATATTGACGTGACTGAGTTCCAGAAAATCGCTCAGAGATGTAAATTATTCCAAAAATCATTATTGTCACTTAATTTCCTTTATATTGTCTGTTTTACATGATGGTTGAATGTTGAATTTTGAATGGCAGATTGATTCTTATCATTTAATGTACGAGAATCTTGTGTACAAAACAGATAGGTACAGGGGCACAAAATATATAGGTACAGAAGTCAATCTACATACAAAACGCGCTCGAGCAACGCACACATAGACACCGCTCACGGACACGATATCTTGGAGCGTCTCGGACCACTCGTCGAACAGTTCCGGCTCAAACACTCATTAGTGTGCGTCCACCGAGCGTAGGTATCAAAAGTGAAGTACATACATGAGATTGTCTTCTGTACCTATCTATTTTGTGACAAGGACCTCACCATAATCACACAACGCCATAGAGCAGTGGGGACCGAGTGGTAATGGCACCGACTTACGAGTTGTAAGTCGCGGGTTCAAACCCTGCCAGGCGCATTACTTTGTGTAATTTATTTAATTACGACAGCTCTCAAAACGGTGAAGGAAAACATCGTGAGGATGCCGGTTGTCCTAGTACCAAAAATTCGAAGATATGTGACATTCACCAACGCGCACTGGGCCTTCCCTCTCCTAGAGAGGAGGCCTGAGTTCCAGCAATGGGAACATTAAAAAGGCTGATGATGATGATGATGATGATCACACAACGCCATCTAGTCCCAAACTAAGCAGAGCTTGTGCTGAGTAATAGACAACATATAAACATACTTATATGTTTCTAAATACATACATATTATAAACTAGCCGACCCAGCGAACTTCATACCGCCAAACAGTCAATGAATGTGGTATATCAACCGATTGCGAAGCCTAAGTATTATATCAAGTTATACACAATTTTAATTTACAAAAGTTATCTAGATTGATTTCGTACATTTTACGTGATTCGAGCATTACATGAAACTTCTACAGTATAGATAAATTACATCTAGACACAGAACAAACATTTGTGTTGGATGAGAATCGAATCCATGACCTTCGGCAACACAGCCAGGGCCACTAACAACTAGACCAACAAGCCAGTCTTGACATCACATACATCCTCCTCGAAGCAAGAATTCTTCCGCGTGTAAATGAGCCATTATTGAACCCGTATTCATAAGAAGTTAACCGAGATGTGGGACTGAAGTTCAAAACTTTTCGAACTTGCTGTGTGTCGAGATATGACTGATTAACACCTTGTTACGGAGTGGAGGGTAGGGGGGGAGAGGCACAAATGTCAATAGGTGAATGGGGAATTTAATTGAGAATGTAGGAAGTTATGGGTAGTAAAAGACTAGGATAAGTGATTAAAAATTTCGTTGCCATTTTGTTTCGTACGTATGTCTTCTGTGTTCACATTTTTTCAAATTGATATAAACTAGTACTTGACTGTAATCCCATCTGATGTTAAGCAGTGATGCAATCGTTGATGGTGAAGCGTACTAATTTATTAAGAGCCTGTTCACTCTAGTCTTGAAGACATCTAAATTGTAATCGGACGGGAAGACCGCAGTAGACAAATTTAAGGCTTGGTTGGTCATAGACTTTGGCCTTCGCCACACTTAGCGGAAATTCCGTCGCGGATCTTCCGCGTCGGAACGCCAATACATATGTTATTGCAAATAAATTACAAATAGCGGGCGCACTACGCGGAATATCGGTGGCTCCGTCGCGGACGATCGGTTGGTTTTGTATGCAATGGCCAGCGCTACACTTGACGGAAATACGGTGGCGGAAGATCCGCGACGGAATTTCTGCCAAGTGTGGCGAAGGCCTTAATCAACCATTTTTCATCTATTGAAATAGGGAATGTATCAATACAAAGTTATAAAGTTTAAAAACTTAGAATTCACCAAAAAATCTTAGATAAACAAAGTTTCCTTTTGTAAAGGGGATTGCCCATTTGAGGCCATGAGCGGACAATTGACTAGAGAAAAAATACTTTGTTTATTAATTTTGGCATAAAAAAATATGTATTCTCTTAGTTCCAAATGAGCGCCACACAATAAACAATAAGTGGTAAATAAAAAGTAACTTTATGGAAAAAACAATAGTTTTAATATTGATAGTAATATTTGATGTCCGTCTTTAGCCTGGAACACCATAGAGACTGGGCAATCCCCTTTGTAATCTCCGTGGATACAACGATGGGTTCGTGGAAACTGTCCATACGGTCGGATCTAAATTCTTTAAGACTCGTACAAATAAGAGCAACAGGGTCACCGATCGAACTCTTCGGCTTATGAATAAGAGACGATTCGTCACTTTAACATGAAAATTTTTAACCAAGCAATATATGTAACACATAATATGATTTAAAAGAGTGTCCATGGAGTTTCTTGCACGTTCTTCTCCATAGAGATCTACGCTTTGGAACGTGCAATTTAGCTTCACATTTTTTTGGACTGACCGATATTTGACTATTCAAAAGTGCCTGCAAATGGTCTATTTGAAATAAATGATTTTGAAATTTGAATTTGAACGCTGGAAAATCTTGGCGTATTATTGTAAGTTCACATCTAATCTATTCCATTTCCATTGTTGCAGATAAGAAAAACAACCTACAAAAATGGCAGCAAAACAAGAGTTGTCACAACAAAACCAAAAGATGGCGCTGTTACAACCGTCATGAAACTCCGCTAGATGCCGCCACGAACATTGTTATGTGAAGTGTTAGAGTGAGATATAAATATTATTTTGTGATAAGTGCGAGTGAGATGCGAGACGGATCTAAACCTAAGCCTGGTGGCTCAGCGACTGGCCAAGGTTTTGATGATGACGGTAAGTTTGCTTTAACCTTTTGAGTGTCTTGTCTTGTCTCTGTCTTGTCTTACACAGTTCGACATAAGCAATTGTCTTTCTATTGTGTCTCTAATTACGGCATTCGATGAGTTAAGGAGATGCAACTCGACATACATTTTCACTGTTTTTCATACAACTATACATTACATTTTCTATTGAAATCTGTTAAACGAATCCAGTAAAAACTTCTGAAAATCTGCTATTTTGCATGAACTTTGACACTTCATAATTTACTCAAAAATTAAAAAAGTCAAAAAAAGTATTACAATAGAAGCCTTGCTAATTTTATCAAGATTCTAAATGACGACAATATTTTTCAAAAACTTTTAAGAGTTAAAAATAAAACACGCATTTCCTGGAACAAGTTTTGTAAAATATTCGAGTAAATCACGGAATTACCGAATGCTAACAGAGTTTTCAGGCGTTATCTTTATTTTTTCACATTGCCCCCTCATCAAACATCGCGTTGGATTATTTTTTATCTGTTATAAACTAGTACTTGACTGCGATTCCACCTGATGGTAAGCAGTGATGCAATCGTTGATGGTGAGGCGCACTAGTTTATTAAGAGCCTATTCACTCTATCCTTGAAGACACCTAAATTATAATACGACGGGAAGACCGCAGCAGGCAAATTGTTCCAGTCCTTCGATGTACGCGGTATAAATGACGAGGCGAAACGCTTAGTCCGGACCGTAGAGTTTTCAACAACGTAAGGGTGGATACTCGCCGTACGATTGCGTTAGATGAAGCAACAAGATTTTAAACCATGCTTGATGTTAACGATAGGCGAGTGGATAAGGAGCCTCATAAGGGTAGAAGTCATCAAATGACTTTTCTCGCTCTGGGTGAAGCGGAAGGGCGTGTCAGACTTTTACTGACTAAGACCACATCTGTGTCCTTCAGTTGCCCCTTACGTTCTAGGACTACGGGTTCCCTTATCAGAAATTCCCCGAAGTCCTAACTAGCTGGCATCGGTCGGTACCTCTAACATGAGTTTAAAGCAATAGTATTTGTCGATACTCGATACCGACTACGTAAATATTTTGTACGGCAAATTTTGGTTCCGTAAGTGCCCGTTAGAGGCGCTGTAAAATTTGCCATACAAAATATTTACGTAGTCGGTGTCGAGTATCGACAAATACTATTGCTTTAAACCCATGGTAGAAGTCACGGAACAGTAAAAACAGTGGAAGTAGCTTGAGAAAATGTTTGTTCCAGAACCGGTGTCGCCAAACTCATACATTTACAATTTACTCTTACTGCAAACCTAAAAATATGATTGGCTGAAAACAAAAACAGGGCGTAGACGAAATGCAAAAAAAAAATTATACGAAATGCAACTTTAATTTCAATAGTCTATAAATCAAATTGACAAAAACAAGAAAGAAATACATCTTTGACTACCAAGTACTGCCACTCGTCGCTAGATGGCATTGTTCAGTATATAATATTCAGTATGAACTGTTACTACGTAAAAATAAGATTGGTATTTGACTGGCGTATCACTGACGCGAATGCGCTCGCTGCTACTCAGATAGGGGAGTAACCTTATTCGATCGAAATATGTATCGATTGTATGAAAACGCATTTAAAACATAACATGCAAAAAAAAATTGTATGCGATAGTGTGATAGTATTAAAATTATGAAATTAATATGATTAAAGGCAATTTTTAAACGTATTAAAAAGGGTATTTATTTGCATAGTACATCAATTATCATCATCTCAGCTGAAATCATCGTCATCGCCCACTGCTAAACATAAGAATATTAAGTATAATTCAAACGCCCTATGTTGTTCCTAACTCTTTAACTAAATTTATTTAAAATACGTCACAAATATCATACCACAATTTTTATTTTATTATATTTATTAATTTAATAATTATCTGTATTATATTACTTACAAAACTATTAAACTATAATATATATTTTAAAAAGGCAATGTAATACATATTATACATATCGATTGATTTTATCGATAAAGTCACGCACTATTTGGATAGCGTCAAAAGTATAGGTAGACTAACGAATATTCCAGAAAAGCTAATAACCGAGAAAAGAAAATCAACTTTGTAGTGATGTAACTAAGGACTAGTTTTGTTTGTATATCCTGCGCAATGTTTCACGTAATTTTATTTTGTCATTTTATTAAAATAAATCCGAAAATAATACTTTTCGGTGGTATGATACACCTCCATGAGTTAGATTTTTAGTCAGACTATGGTTTTTAAAGTACAGTATGGGACAATAAGGCATTTTAATATTATTTTTCGTTAATTATTATGTTGCGCAGTCTAGTTAGAGAATGAGGGCGCTTGAACAGCAAGTGCGCAACGCGATTCTTACTAGCGGCGACAGTGCCACGCCTACTTACTTCTTCCACTGTTTTTACTGTTCCGTGGTAGAAGTACTGTTCTGCTGAGCTACAGTTTACTGACAACCCTAGATGAGGAGGACATGAATCATCATTGTACTTTTATAGGTTTTGTTTTTTTTTCGATGGGAAAAATCGTCTTATGACAACCCCCGGTCTTGGGCAGAGCGGGAGATAGTGTCAGACTCTTACTGACTAAAAAACCCATCCCGTTCCTTCAAGCCTTCATACCGGGGCTCGAGCGCCCTTTCGGATAACCCTGGCCCCAGTAGGCTTCGACCCGGCTGGGCCCCTGCTGTTGCTGACAACTCCTTGAGGCGCGCGGGAAGAGCGCGCGCCGTCGACAACTTGGGCTTGGTCCGGACAGTTACCCGACGGCCGGACAGCGAGCTACCCATTGCTCACTGTCCGCAAGCCCGGTGTGTTGATGCATAAGCACTGCACAAGTATGTGTTGAAAAATGACTCAAAAAGAGTTTGCCATGATACCCATGAACGAATGAAGTCTCTTGATGTGACACTTGATCATGTGCTTCCCAGCAATACTATGAGCAAGCAAGGCTATCGCCGGTTTGCCATATTAGATGAAATATTCACCGCCCTTAGCAGTACTGTCCCGTTATAATATAAAACAGTATTAAAAATGATAAATGCTCATCGCGATTTAGTATGCAAAGAGGTATCTAACGATCTGCTCTTAAGAAAAAAAAAACGCAATCGTTATTAGGTACTTATCAGATCTGATCTTGAGATTCAACAAACGAATCCTTCAGTTTCCGGTTCGCCAACTCCTTGAATATTTATAAGTAACCCGTGCCGAAGTATTTCTAGCCCACTTTTCTTTTGGGACGCCGGAGAGGCTGGCCGGAGATGTGTTTTTTTCTTAATTTTTGTTCGCGAACAAATCCTATTAATCTTGTTGAGCCGAAAATCGTTACGGAAACTTTATAAATCTAATAAGTAACCTATTTAGAACAGCCTCTACTATTTTTATATATTAGATATTATAGTATTTCTATTCTATTCTATTTTATTTCATATTTCATCGATTTGTTTTTTCTAACACATTGCTTTTGCAATATTTTTATTTCATTTTAGATTATCTGACTCCAACCACATTAAATTCGTTAGTTTTTCTTTTTTGGTTGTTAAAGTCTCATTTATTGACAGCTTTTTTTTTTTTTATATAGCCTCTTTTTATAATGTAAATGGAAGAACACTGAAGACTCCACGAATTCTTAGATTACTTCATATTTTGACTCACTTTTTTTAAATGATTATTTTGATGATTTTATTGTGTTTTTGAGTACAATATAGACCGGTTTACACTGTTCTTAAATAATACCTATTAATACTGTAATATGGAAATATTGTAAGTACAACCATTTTTTAAAAGAGTAGCCATGGAGTTTCTTGCCGGTTCTTCTCCATAGGAAACGACAGATTTGGAACCGTGCACTAGCTTCTGACGTTTTATAAGTGCCCATGTAGGCCTATGTGAAATAAAAAACTTTTGACTTGACTTGACTTGATATTTTTTTATTGGACAATTACTTAATTATTGGAAAACATTAATTGTTAAGTGAATTAAAATACACTCAAACGAGTTTATTCAAAAAAAATACAGGCCACTAACAAAAAAAAAATATGGCAGCTGTTGAGTCTCTAAAAAAATCTACATCAGTTCATCAGTTTGTAGGAGGTAATCTCTGGAAGTACTAGTCCGATTGCTAAAATTTTTTCACCGATAGAAAGCTGCTTTATTCCTGAGTGACACAGGCATTTTATGTACGCAGGCGAAGCTGCGAGCGAAAGTTAGTAATACATGTTTAGATACAAGATCCATATTTATTAAAATTAGTGACAAAAAAAATGCCATTTTAAATGCAATTATAGTACAACAAAAAGTTTTCGGCTTTCCACAAGGTGGATCGATGGGCAAGCTTGGTGGGTTACGGCCCATTTCCTCTCCTAGAGAGGAGGCCTGAGTACCAGCAGTGGGAACATTAAAAAAGGCTGGTTGATTAAGCTATGATTTTTGATCAATTGTTTTTTATTTTTTTTTCTTCTCCTAGAGAGGAGGCCTTTTAGGGTTCCGTAGCCAAATGGCAAAAAACGGAACCCTTATAGATTCGTCATGTCTGTCTGTCTGTCCGTCCGTATGTCACAGCCACTTTTTTCTGAAACTATAAGAGCTATACTGTTGAAACTTTGTACGTATCTGTGAACCGCATTAAGATTTTCACACAAAAATAGAAAAAAAGCAATAAATTTTGGAGGTCCCCATACTTAGAACTGAAACTCAAAAATTTTTATTTCATCAAACCCATACGTGTGGGATATCTATGGATAGGTCTTCAAAAATGATATTGAAGTTTCTAATAAATTTTTTTTCTAAACTGAATAGTTTGCGCGAGAGACACTTCCAAAGTGGTAAAATGTGTGTTCCCCCCCTCTAACTTCTAAAATAAGAGAATGATAAAACTAAAAAAAGTATATGATATACATTATCATACAAACTGCCAATGAAAATTGGTTTGAACGAGATCTAGTAAGTAGTTTTTTTTTTAATACGTCATAAATCTAAAAAAATACACTATTATTAAAACATCGATCAAAGTTACAACGAACTACAAGAACTTTTATATTATGTTACTTGTTGCTACGGAACCCTTCATGGGCGAGTCCGACTCGCACTTGGCCGGTTTTTTTATGGTGGGAAAGGTCATCCAATGACAACCCCCGCTCTTGGTCGGAGCAGGAGATAGTGTCAGACTCTTACTGACTAAAAGACCCACCCCGTTCCTTCTAGCCTTCATACCGGGGCTCGAGCTGTCTTTCGAAACTAACCCTGGCCCCAGTAGGCTTCGACCCGGCTGGGTCCCTGCTGTTGCTGACAACTCCTTGAGGCGCGCGGGAACAGTGCGCGCCGTCGACGACTTGGGCTTGGTCCGGACAGTAGAGAGGAGGCCTGAGTCTTAGCAATGGAAACATTTAAAGGCCGATTATGCTCTGTTTAACTTTAAAATACAACTTAATAAGCGAAAAGACAAAGGACCTAAAACAAATTAATTTTTCTTACACACATTGTTATTATAAAAAAAAAAACAATTTATATTCGTCTTCTGAAAAACAAAAAGTGTCTTTGGCTGTACAACTGAAACGCAGAGAGGAAATTCCTACCCCGGACCGTATTATCCGGGGTCGTTTTGACCCCAAAATACAGGAGGGTGAAATGCTGGCGGAGGGTGGTACGGGGTGGTGGGAGTAGACAACTTTAAAGTACCTAAGAATATTCTTTTTATCAAACGAAGATTAAAAATTACTTGATATCTACTTTAATATTATATATAGCTATACGACATTATTTTTAGTTTAAGGCCAAGCGACCTTCTTCTTCTTCTTCTTCCTGCCCTTGTCCCATTTTATTTGGGGTCGGCGCAACACGTATTCTTCTTCCATTCTGTCCTGTCACTCGTCACGCTATCACTTACTCCCTTTTCTTTCATATCACTTCTCACACAATCCATCCATCATTTCTTAGGCCTCCCTCTCTAAGGCCAAGCGACCTAATTTAAGGATAAAAATACTTAAACATTCCGGCTCAAGATACTTTTTAAAATCATGTAACTATAGCCCAGCGACCTAAAATTATGACATGATATTTAAGCGTTATTTTTGGTTTAAAAAATCCCAAAAAAAATATTTACCACAAACATATTATTTCAATATATTTTTTGCATGAAATAGTTATGTTTAGGTATAGGAAATACCGCTTAAAAGAATTTAGCCAAAAGCAATACATTTATTTGACTACACTAAAGTTCTGGGCGGCAACTACTTGCGCCTAATTTTAGCACATTGGGTCGTTATGTATATCGACCTAAATTTAGGTTGGTCCTTACGAGGTTATGCAAAACCTGAATTTATTTTGTTCAGAATCAGGAACTGAATGGATTCCAATTTTTTTTATATTATTATTGATAGGCTTGCGTTTGACCACCATCTCACCTGATGGTAAGCGATGATGTGGTCGACGATGGAACACGCTTGACTAGAAGTAAACTATTCACTCTTGACTTAAAGACTCCTAAGTTGTAGCTATCAGGAAACACAGACTCCGACCATGTTATATTTTTTCCCAAAAATATTTAAAAAAAAAGTTATAAGATGGACACCGACATCAACACAGGTCACGGCAGAACATAGCGGGAATTAGGCGCCAGCAAACAGCTGGGTGCAAGTGCAAAACAACCCCTCAGTCGCCTGTATGGCCCAGTGACTATGTATTTTTGCTGACATAACAAGCTTATAACTTTGTGATTTTTCATGATACAGTTATGAAATTTTGTACATAGATTCTTTACATAAAAATAGATACTAGACACGTGTTTTCTGTTTGGCAGATACACAAAAAAAAAAATTGACCTCACCATACAAACTGTCCAATCAAGTTTATAATTTTGTATGGTGAGGCGGATTTTTTTTCGTTTCCTGAAAAAAAAAAATTGTGGAATGTGGTTCAGTTTCGTCTACTGAGCAAGCCCTTAAAGTTTGTGGAGGGCTGTCCCTTGCACTTTGTATTATATATGCCTCCCACAAGGCAAGGAATTCGAAGTAAAGGTCGACTCGAGACTCTTATTACTTTCAAACTCTGTATTTGGAAACTATATGCCGTAATCCACTAGACTATCGTCAACATTGACCATGGCTTAGAACCTTGTTACAATTGCCAAAAACGGATCTTGAGCGCTCGGCGTCAGAGTGGGGATAGCTTTGCGCATTCCATACATTGGCGAGTCAATCGTCTTCGTTTTTAGATACATGCAGCAACGCAGGGAACAAATCAGGAGTGACGTCTATGACGCGATGGCGCCGCGAGCCATTCACTGGCACTCCCCGCCCTCGCGTCTCACTTCGCACCACAAAAGAGACTAAATATTTGACTTCTGCGCAAGCGCTCAAGATCCGTGATAGCAACTGTACTTCGCCTAACGGATTGCGTTAGGCGAAGTACAGTTTTTTTGACGCGATTTTTGACGACAAAGCAACGCGAAAAAAGAGAGATAACGCCTGAAAACTCTGTTAGCATTTCGTAATTCCGCGATTTACTGAATATTTGTTACCAATTAATTTTATTCTTTAATTCTTTTTTCACCATGATAAATAACAAAATATGTGGATATCAGAGTTCATATAGGTACACTTAGCTAGCTTAACTTAAAGTTGAGTTTTCTTCCAGTAAGTAAACCATTGACTGACCTGTTGGTCTAGTGGTTAGTGGCCCTGACTGCTATACCGCAGGTCGTGGATTCGATTCCCACCCAGGACAAATGTTTGTGTGATGAGCATGATCATTTGTTCTGTGTCTGAGTGTAATTTATCTATATACGTATGTATTTAGAAATATATAAGTATGTTTATCAGTTGTCTAGTACCCATAACACAAGCTCTGCTTAGCTTGAGACTAGACGGCGTTGTGTGATAATTGTGGAATATTGTATTATAATTCTATAATATTAGCTATATCGGAGAGCCAGAAGCTAGCTGGCTATTTCCGTGCACACGTAAATTTTTTTAAAGTAGGTATAAGAATATTTTATCTAATAATAAAAAGTTGAAATGTGTGTGTGTATATGTGTTAGTTCTTCACGCCCGCACGGCTAAACAGATTTCGATGAAACTTGGCACACGTGTAAACCATGTCCTAAAATAGCACACAGGATATTTTCTATTCCGGAAATATGTTACCTTGGGCCCATATCGCGGCCGAAGCTACTGGAAGCAGCTAGTACATTGTCACCATCATCATCATTTCAGCCGATATACGTTCACTATTGGACGTAGGCCTCCCTCAAGCGTCGCCACAACGAAGGTTCCTGTGCGTCTCGCATCCATCGGTTTCCCGCAACCTTCACTGGGTCATCGGTCCACCTTGTAGGAGGCCTTCCAACGCTGCGTCTTCCGGTACGCGATCGTCACTCCAGAACCTTCCGGCCCCAACGGCCATCTGTTCTGCGAGCGATGTGCCCTGCCCACACAAGCTTGTGCACCATTGTCACACAAACTTAACTTAAATGGATACTATCGTGCCTGTGCGAGTAATATGTAAATTGTTACTAATACCACCTTCTTCTCCAGGTTCTTCACTACCAGAGGAGACAAACGACGAAGAATTGGCATCTTTGAAGAATATTCTCCGGTTCCCTGAGGAAGTGGCTCTCAGGCTGACCGATACTGAATACCAGCTGTTCTATCAGGTAAGGGATTCTTAATTTTTTGCAATGTTTTATGTACTCAAAGCTTCGTCTAAAGGTAACACTGCTCACACGTGTGCCACACACGCCGATCTGGGCGCGTCGGTCTCCATACATTTTATATGGAAACTAGACTTGTAGAGCTACACTTGACACATGCCACGCGAAGTCGTTCTACGTACAAATCAGGCGTGGTCCGCGTGTGCGTCAGTCTAATGTAGTTCTAATTTTAGTAAGTCCAAAAATGATTCTAAAGGCACTTATTACTAAAAGGGTAGTATTTAAACGAGTGACTGTAAATTAAAGTTTTAAATGTATATAATTTTAATGTAATTTAGGTAATATAATTAGTAAGTGAGCGACTGACTGCGAGCGACGAGAAATCAATAGAACAGCGACTTATAAACAACAAATTGAGTTACTTAAAATACATAAATCAATTAATTCTGATTTACTCAGATAGCCAGGCAGCTCTTAACGCCCTGAACTCGAATACTTTAAATTCGAAACTGGTAAAAGACTGCGTTAATAAACTGAATGACCTGGGGCAAACTACAAACTCACCACTGCAAACTAAACAGGCACCAATTTCACATGAAACTGAGTGACACTGATGTTTGCCGGTACTGTAATCAGGAGAGGGAGACGCCTAAGCTCCTTTTGTGTGAATGCGGGTCCCTTATCCACAAACGCAGTGTCCATCTGGGCGGACACATTATTCGCCCGGAGGAGATTAAAACTCTAAAAGCTAGGAATATTCTAAATTTCTTGGAAGCCTCCGGGCTGAAAGAGTTACTCTAACAAGGTGGCGAGTCACAATAGATCTTTTAGGTCGCAGTGACTACATCCCCTACACTACGGGTGATGCAGAGCCCCTTATCTTCTAAATAATAAATACAAAATGAGAAGTTTCATAATATTTGAGCAACCAACTAATATTCGTTTGAATGTCGACCTTTTTTTCAATATTTGGCAAATTATTTATTTATAATGAGCGGCATTTTAACTTAAATGAAGTGTTTCTAATGTCGTAAATATCGATATTTATGTATTATGTATGTCACAAGGTAATTTGATAATTCAGATATTGCGAAAACCCAGATAAATTATAAAATGGTAAAATAAAATCTGCGAACAAGTTAGACTTAGCGTTCGCTGGCCGCAGCCCGCTTCGCTCGCTCGGCTCTCGTGCGGTTGATCACAGTTCTAACCTAACCTAAACTATTTCACCCAGTTCAAAATGATGAATCTGCCTGCGACTATATATTTAGACAATGGTGATGTAGGGTAAAATGAAATGATCTTTGCATCGGCAACGCATTGCATAATCGCACCACCTGGATAGCGTGGAAAATGTAGGCTGAAAAAAAATCCAATATTATGGCAAGCAAATCCGCTGCCAAAATCTACTCTCAATATTTCTCGCCCAATATTCAGAACCAAGACCCAATGCCTAGATGGATGGAATACAATCTTTCGCCTGCGACATCTTTCCACAAGAATAAATCTCAAATGGCAAATTCGACCCGGCCGAAAGATTTGCGGTCAGTATTATATAACCTGACAGCCCACTTCGAATTGACTTTGAATATTTCATTGGACTGGTTGATATTTAAGAAAAGAGACGGACCTTTGAAAAGATGGATAGTAGATACTCTATTTTATTGAATTTTGTATTATTGAGAAATGAGTGTGCACTGGAGTTACACAATTTAATTCCGCCAAGTCCACAAGACGTACGGCGTTGCGCCACCGGTACATGGCGGATATCCCACCCATACGTACAAAGCGTTTTGGGAACACATTCATTAAGTGGAATTCCCTGACGAAGTCTGTGTTTCCTGATAGCAATAACCTAGGTTTCTTTAAGTCAAAAGTGAATAGATTGCTTCTAGGTAAGCGTGTTCCATCGTCGGCCACAAATCATCGCTTACCATCAGGTGAGATAGTGGTCAAACGCGAGCCTATCCAATATATAAAAAAAGAGTATATTAGGGGAAGTTTGAAAGTGGCGCCAGTGACTGAAAAGTTGAAAGGTTGGTTTTGATATGGTCATGTAAAGAGGAGGGATGAAACGCATGTTGCTAAAAGAGTTATGAGTTTACATGTGTATGGATGGAGAGGGAGAGGCAGGCCTAAGAAAAGATGGATGGATTGTGTGAGAAATGATATGAATGAAAAGGGAGTTAGTGATAGCGTGACGAGTGACAGGATACTCGTAGAATGGAAGAAAAAAACCTGTTGCACCGACCACAAATAAAACGGGACAAGGGCAGGAAGATGATGATTGAATTTTGTATTATGGCTAAGATGGAATGAAAGTTTTGTGATGAGAACAAAGATTCAAAAAAGAAGTAACGTCCTATAGACCCACATAGAACGCTGCGGTAACTGTTTCAACGTGGGTGCGAGTGCGAAGCGATCCGATGTATTCGCGACACGGTAGTTTTTTCCGTGCGTGCAAAGTCGATATTTCAGCCTCAATTTATTTGAAACAGGTCACAGCACCGCAAGAGTTCTTGTGAAAATATATAATATACGCTACGCTTGTCACCGTTCCACACCCACGTGTGTATTTATTGTTTGTACCAATCGCGCCACTTCGCTTCGCGATCACGTTCGTGTTGAATACTGTTCAGTACAGAAACATTTGTCTTGGATGGGAATTGAAGCAACGACCTCTAGCATAGCAGCCAGGGCTAATTACCTCTAAACCGACCGGCCAATCAAATTACGAGTAGCATTAGCAAATCAGATAATTGGCATCGTCCTCGCGAACTACACATTTTGTCACAGACGTATTATTACTAAACAGACCCATCATGATTAGTCGAAAGACGTCAACTACAAGATATAGGTCAACCCTTAGGCTTATATTTCACCATGGCGGCGCGACCAGTCGCCGCTACCAACAAAGTGTGTACAATTCTATAAAGAGTTACTCACCTGGTGTTCATTTGGTTGCACAACCAAATTGTTGGCGCGACCAGCTCGGATGTGTGGCGTGACCAGCTCGGACGTGTGGCGACTCTGGTGTCTGTATGGTGTCTAGTTTGGTAGCTCAGGGTTATACTTCACTGGGACATCATGGCGGCGTAACTAGTCGCGCCGCCATGGTGTCTCGGTGAAATATAGCCCTTAATGTCGCCACATCGACCAGTCCTGTGTGTCTCTCATAAACCAGATTCCCGTGAGCTTGTACAACCCTGAACATTTGCAGTCAATCGTAAATTAGATGAGACAATGCCAGTGCACCGAGCCACAAAATAGATAGGTTCAGAAGTCAATCTACATACAAAGAGTGCTAGAGTAACGCACACATATACAGGGTTATTTGTAAAATAGTGCTAGAGTAACGCACACATATACAGGGTTATTTGTAAAAGCGTGCTAGAGTAACGCACACATATACAGGGTTATTTGTAAAAGAGTGCTAGAGTAACGCTCACATATACAGGGTTATTTGTAAAAGAGTGCTAGAGTAACGCACACATATACAGGGTCATTTGTAAAAGAGTGCCAGAGTAACGCACACATATACAGGGTTATTTGTAAAAGAGTGCTAGAGTAACGCAAACATATACAGGGTTATTTGTAAAAGAGTGCTAGAGTAACGCACACATATGCAGGGTTATTTGTAAAAGCGTGCTAGAGTAACGCACACATATACAGGGTAATTTGTAAAAGAGTGCTAGAGTAACGCACACATATACAGGGTTATTTGTAAAAGCGTGCTAGAGTAACGCACACATATACAGGGTTATTTGTAAAAGAGTGCTAGAGTAACGCTCACATATACAAGGTTATTTGCAAAAGAGTGCTAGAGTAACGCACACATATACAGGGTCATTTGTAAAAGAGTGCTAGAGTAACGCTCACATATACAGGGTTATTTGTAAAAGCGTGCTAGAGTAACGCTCACATATACAGGGTTGTTTGTAAAAGAGTGCTAGAGTAACGCTCACATATACAGGGTTATTTGTAAAAGAGTGCTAGAGTAACGCTCACATATACAGGGTTATTTGTAAAAGAGTGCTAGAGTAATGCACACATATACAAGGTTATCTGTAAAACACTGGCAACCTCTTAGGACTATGTTACTAACATCATAAACAACAACTTTTATTCTAAGACAATTAAGAATTTATCATATTTTAGTTCATCAGATTTTCATACAAAAATAAAAATATTTAAATTGAACTTTCTAAATATTACGAAGTCTATGTGTAGCAAGCGATAGTACAATAGCGGAAGGGAGGGGGATCGGGCGTTGGGGATGCTTGATGCGCTTGCGTCGCTTCATACAGACGTAGTTAGGTATAGCAAATACAGAGTTGAAATGTGTTAGAAAAAAGAAATATTGAAGGTTTGTTATTACTTATGTATTTATAAATCCTTTATTGTACTCCAAGTTTTTTATAAAGTCAGAAGCTACCAAGTTCTTTCAGAAATGTGAGTACATTAAAATACAAGAAAATATCTAGTATTTTCTTGTATTTTAATGATTTGTTTTAACGTAACACAGAATAGGTAGGTATCCCGATGGCCCCGCGCCGAGAAAGAGAATATGTCTACATATGTACATTAGGTATTTTTTGTCACGCCTGGGTGCGTTCGGACAGAGCAGCGCCGACCCTAGCGTGACCGCCGAGCGTAGTTATGAAAAGTGAAGTACGTACATGAGATTGACTTCTGTACCTATCTATTTTCTGACCGAGCGCTGGCTACAGCAAATTGCCGTTTCAAATTGACTCAATAAGCAATTGACGGCTAGGAGCGCTAAAATAGCGCTAACCTTAATTTCCGAGACGGTCTTGCAAATCTTGTTTCGTAATTTTCGTTCGTTTGCTTTTTTTATTATTTATTAGCTTGGTAGATCCAAGCTTAGTCCAATTACTTCTTTTACCTATGTAAAGCTGAGTCGTAAACACTGAGGATGCGGGACCGTCGCAAGATTGATGCACTGGATGTGCTCGGTTACACTGGTAGCGCGGTGCAGGCAGCTGCGCGGGTGCAGAGACAGTGTTTCTGCTCATCGCCCGCGCACTTACTGTGGCTACTTGGAACGAGCTACGGCCTGAGTTGCCCGCGCACGTCCCGCGTTTAACAACCCGCGTGCTCTCTGTGGACACTCAAATTAAGTTTTTATGTTTGAATAAACGTTTTTCTTTCTTTCTTTCAAATTGCCACGCCGCGCCTGACCCGCACCTGCGCTTCCAGTCTGGCCAAACACGAAATGTGGCGCAAGAGACACATGTTTAGAATCTCAGCTCCCGCTGTAGACACTCTGGGCATCAGGAGTCACAGGAAGATTCCTGTTGACAAGGGCTTACGGATGGCGAGCAATGTGTAGCTCTCACTCACATTACTGATCAATGTGAAGACAAAGCCCGGATAAACAACATGTCGTGTTCCATGCGCACACAAGGACCAATATTATTCTGGCTTTCATAAAACACAGTAACTAGAAATACTCTCAAAATTTAAATATCAAAATGCGAGCATGCTCCAAAAATCGGAAGCAATATATTAACGTCTTTTCCAAGTCAAGAATTGGAATCTCGAATTAACTAAATAATTCTTTGACGGCCGAGAGCGCTAAAATGGCGCTTCCTACAATTTCCTTTTACATAATGGAGCAATAAAATGCAAAAATCTCGTTTCGTTATTCACGCCTTGTCCGGTGCAATAAGTTCTATTATTTTAATGTTGTTGGTATTAGTCTTGCTGAGGAAATGTACAGGTTTTTGTTTAATATTTCTTAGGGTTCCGTACCTCAAAAAAAGAAAAAAATGAGCAAGTGTGAAAAGGAAAACAGTTCAGTTCCCGAATTGAGTTACGAAGATTTTTCCGGATCGTTTAAAAAGTTTTTTTTCTGTGATGTAACCACAAATTTGCAGTTTTTTTCCAACACTTGTGCTATAAGACCTTGCTTCATGCCAATAGACAGGACTAGGCCCTATGAATTTTGATTGCCTTGAGAGTGTCGAAATGTACATTTTTTGTGACTTAAACGGCCGTATCTTTTTTTTCGTAATAATTAGGGAGCTCGTTCACCACTGCGTCGCTTGGTCGACACTTATAATAGACAATTTTGATCAGTTGATAAATAATGTCCCTTAGTAAGTCATCGTATAAAAGGAAATGTATAACATCTTAAAAGTCCAACAGTAGTCAATGAGCTCGGTGTCCGGCCGTCCCGTAACTGTCCGGACCAAGCCCAAGTCGTCGACGACGCGCACTGTTCCCGCGCGCCTCAAGGAGTTGTCAGCAACAGCGGGGACCCAGCCGGGTCGAAGCCTACTGGGGCCAGGGTTATCCGAAAGGGAGCTCGAGCCCCGGTATAAAGGCTAGAAGGAACGGGGTGGGTCTTTTAGTCAGTAAGAGTCTGACACTATCTCCCGCTCCGCCCAAGAGCGGGGGTTGTCATTGGATGATTGTTTCCATCTTAAAAAAAAAACAGCAGTCAATGAGGATATACATGACTCTGTGAGTTGTTTAACTGCTTACGGAGTCCATATGGAGCTAACTTACTTTTTTTTTCCTAGCAATTAAATTTTATCGATATTGTCTTTTAACAGCCAGCTATTTTACATAATAATATATGGATAACATTGGTTGTAAGTGTATCATCATCAGAATTTTATGTTCTCACTGTTGGGACTCAGGCCTCCTCTCTAGGAGAGGGAATGGGCCGTAATCCACCACGCGGGCCCAGTGCGGGTTGGTGGATATCACATGATAGTAGTGTATATGTTACTCCTATTTACTAAGTACCGATATTAAATTATTGTATAGAAAAAATATTGTATGTATAATTTTTATTGTTCTTTTGTGTACAATATTTGACTGGTCTACACTGTTCTTACATAGGTAATATCTATCAATATTGTAATACCAACCACTTTTTTTTAAAAAGAGTAACCATGGAGTTTCTTGCCGGTTCTTCTCCATAGGAAACGACCAATTTGGAACCGTGCACTAGCTTCTGACGTTTTATAAGTGCCCATGTAGGCCTATGTGAAATAAAATATTTTTGACTTTTGACTTTGACTTGTACTGTATGTTATTCTGCTGTTTATTATCCCAATAAAATAAAATAAAACTCAGAAGATTGGTTTCTTCACAGCTTCAAGGAACCGCAGACAGACGTATATCAATGCTTGAAAGGCAAATATTGCTAACCGACATTGAGTAAACTTTACAGGAGAGTGATTTACAGTATTAATATAAAACTTTTAGAGAGCAGTGGTGACTGAGTAGTAACGGCCTCGATTTACGAGTTGTAGGTCACGGGTTCAAAACCAGCCAGACGCGTTAATTGGTGTAATTTATTTCATCACCGCTGCTCTCAAAACGGTGAAGAAAAACATTGTAAGGAAACCGGCATGTCCTAGAACCAGAAATTCGAAGACATGTACACCTACCCGCACTAGGCCCGCGTGGTGGATTGCGGCCAATTCCCTCTCCTAGAGAGGAGGCCTGAGTCTCAACACTGTGAACATAATAAGGCCTACTATGCTATGCTATAAAACTTTTAGTATTTTTTTTTATGACGGAATAGTTAGATTTATATTTTATTAATATCATGGTAATAGTATCTGAATCCGACTTTTATTAAACTAACAATTTTTTTTCTAAAAACTTTAACTTTTTAATCAGTCAGTAATTTCAACTCGATACCGCCCCGCGTTCCTAAGAAAAAGGGTACTGACCACAGAACAAAAGTACTACTGTTTGATTCCTGTGTTCAATGGTATTGACAAACGAACAAACAGATAACAAAGTTATCCTATAAGGGACCCATTTTGCCGATTGACGTACTGAATCCTAAAAACGACTAAATAAAAAACACTGTACAAATTCTTCAAAATCGATACCCTTGAACAGAATAACGGCCTTGCTCGGCATTTATATTATTTGTATTGAAAAAACCCATCGACCTCTCATCATTAGCAACCTAACATAATTACTGAACAAACTCCAATTTTCCAGTAGATATTATGTTTCAGAACAATCACGGAGGTCTAACTACGATTCTACTGTGCACAGAATTAGACTGGGTCGATATCTTAGGGTCCTCGTATACTAACTCACTTTGACAACATCCAGTAAAGACCAAATCAGTGTCCGATTGAGCTCAAACTCAAAATCAAAATAATTTTGTATTACAGTTGCCATCACGGATCTTGAGCGGTTGCGTAGAAGTCAAATATTCGGTTTCTTTCGTAGTGCGAATTGCGGGGCGGGGAGTGTCAGTGATTGGCTCACCGCGCCATCGCGTCATAGACGTCACTCCTAATTCGTTCCCTGCGTTGCTGCATGTATCTAACAACGAAGTTGATTGGCTTGGAAAATACAATAAAAAAAAAATTAAAACTCTCCTGTCACAGGACCGCTGAAAGAAATTTCATTTGAAATAAGCAGTTCATTTGTAATACTCTTCTTTCTGTATTTGTTTGTGTACATAAATGAATAAATAATAATAAAAAAACTAAAAACACCGGTGTCCGGAACCTTTCGGCCCTATCGACCATCTATTCTACTATATAGACCATCTATATACTAGGTACAACTTAAAGTCGGTGATTCTTCAGGCTATGTCTGTCTAAGATGTATCAAAAAGAAAATAGTGTTATTTATCTGCTTCTAGTGCGTCATCATCATCATCCTAATGTCAGCCGATGAACGTCCACTGTTGAACATAGGCCTCCGCTAAGTGTCACCACAATGAACGATACTTTACGTCCCGTATCCATCGGATTCGCGCAACCTTCACCAGGTCATCGGTCCACCTTGTAGGAGGCCTTCAAACGCTGCGCCAATCCAAAACATCTAGTTTTCTAGTGCGTATAGTGCATTAAATCCCAAAAACTAAATATTGGCATCTCTATTGTTAGAGGCAGAATAAAAGCATTTTTTTCTTTCTTTTCTTTCTTTGAAAGTAGCGACCAATACTTCGGCCAATTGTATCCCATCGACGTAGTGTGCGAGCTCCCTAAACAGTCGGCTTACGAAGTCGGCTACAATATGTTTTAAATCTATTCTGGGTTACACATTGTCGTCGCAGCCTTGCGAAATGGCCTAGCTTTCTATTACAGAGGAAATTACCTATAGCTGATATTGTTAACTAGAAATATTGCTAACAAAAGCTGCTATAGTTAGAATAAGACTACCATTGTTATCTAACAATAAAGAGGTAAAGTTTGTTTTTTTTGTTTGTAGGAGGTAATCTCTGAAAGTACTGGTCCGATTACTAATTTCACCAATAGAAAGCTGCTTTATTCCTGAGTGACATAGGCTATATTTTATGTACCTATGCGGGCAAAGCCGCGGGAAAAGCGCTAACGTATATTATTCAAATAATCATTTGTACAAAACTCGCAAATAACACTCTTTATTTGACACACAAATACTGCACACTGCTGACATTTTGACGTCATTGATGGATTACGCACTAGTGCCTAGCGCTGTTGACATTCCGATATTTGGGTAATGGAAGTTGAAATGTGTTTCTATTTTAAATATTTGTGCATTGAACTTTTTTGAGGCTATCACTAAAAACCAACACAAATATCCAACTCCTCCACTCATAACCCCATCAGAACATCTTCCTCTTTTTTTTTCTGTAAAAACAATCTGGCCAAATGGGGCTTCCTCGATCCATCTCTAACACAGTGCCAGTGTGGAGCCTCTCCACAGGACATGCGCCACCTGTTATGCTGTCCATCCTGCATAACCATCTGCAGTTTTCAGGATCTATACGATGCCAACAATACAGCTGTACAGGTAGCCAAATATCATCATCATTGGAATGTTCCCACTGCGAGGACTCAAGCCTCCTCTCTAGGAGAGGGAATGGGCAGTAATCCACCACGCGGACCCAGTGCGGGTTGGTGAATGTCACATGTCTTCGAATTTTTGGTTCTAGGACATGCCGGTTTCCTCACGATGTTTTCCTTCACCGTTTTGAGAGCAGTGGTGATGAAATAAATTACACAAAGTAATGCGCCTGGCTGGGTTCGAACCCGCGACCTACAACTCGTAAGTCGGGTCCGTTACCACGCGGCCACCACTGCTCTCGTACCAACGTGGTACCAACCGACGATCATCTCTGTATCATCACCCAAAGACAACCCCCGTTAGGTGAAAAACTATTACGACATATTTTTTTTTATCTGTTATAAACTAGTACTTGACTGCGATCCCGCCTGATGGTAAGCAGTGATGCAATCGTTGATGGTGAGGCGCACTAGTTTATTAAGAGCCTATTCACTCTAGCCTTGAAGACACCCAAATTATAATCAGACGGGAAGACCGCAGCAGGCAAACTGTTCCAATCCTTTGATGTGCGCGGTATAAATGACGAGGCGAAACGCTTAGTCCGGACCGTAGGTGTTTCAACAACGTAAGGGTGGATACTTGCCGTGCGTCGGTTTGTTCGATGGTAGAAATGAGATGGCGGAATCAAGTCATGCAATTCTTGCGCACACTCCCCAATATGAAAAACAAAGGTTATTATTACGAGTATTTACTGACTAAAACCACACTTGTGACCTTCAGTTGCCCTTTGCGTTCTAGAACTACAGGTTTCCCTTTTAGAAACCAACCCACGTGTGTGTGCAAGTGAATGTCACATGTCATAGAATGTATTTTGGAGAGTGTGCGCAGGAATTACAAGACCTGTACCCCTAGCCAAGTTGCTAATCTGCAATAGTTAACGCTTGTAGAAAGCTTCAAATGTATGGGAATGACGTCGCCTCAACGGTCAGTCACGTGGTCAGAACAAAAGAATTGGCGGCAAGGTCAACTCGAAGCGTTCGACGCAAGCGATACGGTTGTAACTTGGCTAGGGGGGCTGATTCCATCATTTCCTTTCTACCATCGGACTAAACTGTTCAAAAAAAAAATTATACAAATAAAAATTTTAATAGGTACATATATTTGCGCTCTTCCTTTCTCCCACCATTTATATTATTGTTGCTGTGTTTTTTATTATTTATGACCTGACATGACTGTTATTATGGATTGGAATAATGATTTTACATTTAAAAATGGCTGTAGCAATCGACACCACATGGACCAAACTCCCGCCATTTATTATTTAGGCCATCGGTCACAATGTCACTGTACAAAATAAATCAGTTCGTTCGGAGTGGAAGCTTTTAGACAATAGGTGGCGGAAACCATAGAGTAAAAAATAGAGTAGTAGAGAAAATATTTTTCATTTCAATACACTTACTCGAAAACCCGTTCTTACTGGGATAAGAACAGGTGTTCGAGTACGTATATTGTAAGCGGAAAACAGTCTATTGCGTTAACAGTCTAAAACGTCAGCTGAGCGAGTTTAATGACCTGTAGGTAGTTTGTACGCAACGCCGACTATTACCTAAAAGTCATTGAACTCGCTCAGCTAACGTTTTCTTAAAGAAATTAATTTCGTACATGCGTAAATTAATATGAGTTTTGAAAAAAAGGTACTTTATTTTTTAATTTTATCTTTACAAATCGATAGTGTTTCATGTACCGGATCGACCGTCCACGGGATTAAAACGATCAAAATTTAAGGGTGTCTAATTTAACAGTTGATTAGTAAACAACATCTACAAAGAACAAAATAACCTTAACACAGAAAATATTAAAAAAAATACGAAAATAACCTTAGGAACAATTGTTTGACTCGAAAAACAAATCACTATGCAATTAAATTCGGCCTTTACGGAAAACGATTAAATATAAACTAGAAATAATTATCTTATCAAGAAGAATCGATGGGAAAACTATTAACACTGTTGTTTCAAAAAAAAAAAAAAAAATACGAACGACTTTTTACTGACATAAACTAGCGTTTAACTGATGGTAAGCAGTGATGCAATCGTTGATGGTTAGGCTCGTTTTTGACCGCGTCATAATACCGTCCGGTAACTGTCCGGACCGAGCCCAAGTCGTCGACGGCGCGCACTGTTCCCGCGCGCCTGAAGTTGTCAGCAACAGCAGGGGCCCTGCTGGGTCGAATCCTACTGGGGCCAAGGTTAGCTCCGAAAGGTAGCCCGGCCCCGGTATGAAAGGCAAGAAGGAACGGGGTGGGTTTTTTAGTCAGTAAGAGTCTGACACTGTCTCCCGCTCCGTCCAAGGGCTAAACGGCCATGGTTATGGCCGACGATGGAGCACGCTTGCCTAGAAGTAACCTATTCACTCTTGACTTAAAGACTCCTAGGTTACTACTAGCCTATGACTACTACCGCTCTAGGGTACTGTAAATAAAAATACGAATCCTGATCTTCATAACATAGTAGGAGAATAATAATATTAATTTTCATAATTTCAGCTGAAAGATGTCCACTGTTGGACATAGGCCTCCCCCAAGTGTCGCCACAATGAACGGTTCTGTGTCTCGCATCCATCGCATTCCCGCCATCCTTACCAAGTTATCGGTCCACCTTGTAGGAGGCATCTAAAAAAAATAAATAAAATGAAATATAAAAAATCTCTTTCAAATTTATTTGCTATATCTAGGACTGTATGACGCGACGCAAGCGCATCAAGCACCCCCACCGCCCGAACCCACTCCCCTCCGCTATTGTACTATCGTTTGCTTTGCATAGACTTCATAATATTTAGAACGCTCAAATTAAATATTTTAAATATTGTATAAAAATCTGGTGAACTAAAATATGATACATTTTTAAAAGTCATAGAACAAAAGTTGTTATGTGCTATAGTCTTGAGAGGGTGCCAGTGTTTAACGAATCATCATCATCATCATCATTTCAGCCGATACACGTCCACTGTTGGACATAGGCCTCCCCCAAGCGTCGTCACATCGAACATTCCTGTGCGTCCCGCATCCATCGGTTTCCTGCTACCTTCAACAGGTCGTCGGTCCACCTTGTAGGAGGTCTTCCAACACTGTTTCTTCCGGTACGCAGTCGCCACTCCAAAACCTTTCGGCCCCAACGGCCATCTGTTCTGCGAGCAATGTGCCCTGCCCATTGCCACTTAAGTTTGGCAATTCTTTGTGCTATGTCGGCAACCTTAGTTTTCCTGCGGATATCTTCAGTTTAACGAATAACCCTGTATATTGCGACCCAATTTTTCCTTCAAGACAAACGCGTAAAGTAAGCATTATTTATAGCCACAGAATCGATTTTGAATTGTCGACCTTTTGAACGTAGGAAATGAGATTACGGTGGTAGAACCACGGAACGGGAAGTTCAACGGCACAATGTTAACGAAGCTGCCCGAGTTTGGCCGTAAATATTATTTATGGGTATATGTTCCTGATATTAGTTGGTTCGTGAAAAGCGAAGCACTAGTGCACCTGGGAACATAGGGTTCCCAAGTGCTAAAGTGCTCCTTTCCACTAATATCTGTCTAAAAAGTCAAATGACTTGAGAATTTCTGGACGAAATAAGAAATCTGTTGTTGGCAAAACGAATGTTAGTTGTCATTCACTTGTTTCTTGAGATTTTTTTTTTATAGTGGGAAAATATCATCCAATGACAACCCCCGCTCTTGAGTGGAGCGGGAGATGGTGTCAGACTCTTACTGTCTAAAAGACCCACCCCGTTCCTTCTAGCCTTCATACCGAGGCTCGAGCTCCCTTTCAGATAACCCTGGCCCCAGTAGGTTTCGACCCGGCTGGGCCCCTGCTGTTGCTGACAACTCTGAACAGTGCGCGCCGTCGACGACTTGGGCTTCGTCCTGATGTTTCTTGAGATGATGATAGTTCTACAACAGATCTTGATCGTTATATGGCTAGTGATTTTTTTTTCGATGGGTGAAAGTCATCCATATGACAACCCTCGCCCTTGGGTGGAGCGGGAGATAGTGTCAGACTTATACTGACTCAAAAACCCACCCTGTTCCTTCATTGCCTTTCATACCGGGGCCGAGCCTTCCTTTCTGAATTAGACTCTTGGCCCCACTTAGCTTCGACCCTGCTAAGCCCCTCCGGTTGCTGACAATTCCTTGAGGCGCGCGGGAATAGTACGCGCCATCATCGACTTGGGCTCGGTCCGGACAGTTACCGGACGGTCGGACAGCGAGCTACCCATAACTCGCCGTCCGCAAGCCCGCGCCTACGGTGGCCGAAAATCGGGATCAGAATCCCGGCGGCGGCGAGAGCGCCGTTGCCTAATGCCGTCGGCCTCCTCCTTTTGCTAACATTATTGCTTCGCAGAAGAAGGCGACCGCCTGCCACTCCTCCTCGCTCCGGAACATGGCCTGAACCAAGGCCCGGACGAAACCCCACCTCAAAAAAAAACCTGCTTGATCCTATATATCAAATGTTTGTAACACTGAAATTGAGTTTAAATAACATAAGCGAACTTAGGCCTTAGGGAATTATCTCATGCATTCTATTTCCAACTCTATTGTAGTTGAAATTTAGTTCATTATCCATTTATAAAACTGTGTTCACGGCTTCGCTTTCATGGCTTGTTCCGTAGCAACCTCCTTTTTTTAAGTCGGTTAAAAATAGATGTAGTGACATCTGAAAATTTGCCTGCAGCGGTCTTCCCGTCCGATTATAATTTAAGTGTCGTCAAAATTTAGGTGTCGTAATAATTTAGGTGTCGTCAAAGCTAGAGTGAATAGGCTCTAAATAAAGTACGAATAGTACGCCTCATCAAAACATCGTGAGGAAACCGGCATGTCCTAGAACCAAAAATTCGGAGAAATGTGACATCCACCAACCCGCACTGGACCCGCGTGGTGGATTACGGCCCATTCCCTCTCCTAGAGAGGAGGCTTGAGTCCCAGCAGTGGGAACATTAAAAAGGCTGATGATAATGATGATGATGAAGTGCGCCTCACCTTTAACGATGGCATCACTGCTTACCATCAGGTGGAATCGCAGTCAAGCATTAGTTTATATCATTAAAAAAACAACTTTAAAATGTCACTGACAAAATAGTCACAATTTTTTTTAAGTAAGTAGGTACTCGTAGTTATAAATCACTAAAATTATTTATTTATATATATAGGTACTTTATTGTATACATAATGTAGACAGCAGGATAAACATGTACAGGAACAAAGTGTACAAAGAGACAAAGAGACAGGTGTGCGTGTGTTTTGTACTTTTTATTAAAATTACTAGCTTTTGCCCGCGCGGCTTCGCTCCCTCTGTTCCCTACTCCACCCCACTATACCCTACTCTACCCTACCCTACCCTACCCTACCCTACCCTACCCTACCCTACTCTACACTACTCTACCCTATTCTAGCTTACTCTACCCTACTCTACCCTACACTACCCTAATTTTCAATGTTTTTTTCCATAAGAACCTTCTCCTCACAATAACGCACATAACAAAAAAAAGAATTAGCGAAATCGGTCCAGCCATTCACCCGTGATGCCGTGACCAAGGAAATAGGGGTTCATTTTTATATACCGAAATATAGATAAAAACAAATATCGACATTCATTGTTAGATAACTGATGTTATAATGAGTTACTTAGACTTTTACTTTAGAAAAAAAAAGAACCAGTGGTCCACGCAAAAAAATCTTCTTCAAATTGTGGCCAACTGACATTGTGCTGTTTTACAATTCTGACGTAAGTGAAGTCGCGGGTAGAGCTAGTCTTTAGTAAATATTGAAGACAGCAAATTTTCCTCGAGGGGGACTTTATTACGTTTTGACAAGCTTTTTTTCCGCGTCCCTATCTTTGAAAGTTATCCTTGGGGAAACTTTTATAAGATGAAACAAAAATGTGGCGTCTTCTTTCTGGGCAAATTCTGGCTACAGATCGAATGTAATTCAAACTAGTTTTTAATGAAAATCAGCAGTACATAAACCTGTATTTTTTTTTTATAATAGGCTATGTTGTTGAAAGACAAAAGAATTAGACCTCTGTAGCCGAACTAGGCAAGAGCCTGTATTTCGGCTATCAGCGCCAATCCCCCTAAGTAATAAAAATCAATACAATTTGAGCCATCGAGTAGAATTAAATTAAGATAAAATAAAAAATTAAAACAAAAATGCAGTTAATTAAAATAAAAACACAAAAAATTAAAATTAATAAAATAAAAGAATAAGTACAAAATTATAAAACCATTACCATTTGAATTACATAAAAAAATAGATAATACCATCATAAAAAATTGTAATTTCATTCACGTCACACACATACACGTCAAGAGGAATCATACGAGCCCAAATTCGATGGGGTTGTGTCGTTTAACTACCGAGTTCCTACGGCCACCTTTCTGTTCCATCATCAGATCAGCTCCAAGTCATAATAGTTTTGTATTGTCATCTGATTTACACATGCATGCAAAATTTCAGCTCAATCGTTAGCCCGGAAGTGGATCAAAAGACATGGCCGGATCCTGCTCAAAAAATCAATTATATGGTACATTAATTATTTATTATGTGAAAATTACTTCTAAAATAAATAAAAATAAGTCGCAACAATCACATTTCTCTAGGAGTGGCGAGAAAGAATCCAAAAAAAGAAGTATGTTGTTTTTGAGTCGCTTTGTTTCATAGCAATCATGGAGGATGAGGATAAATCGATATAAATTGCATTTACGTTTGGGTACACGCATAAGACAGAAAATGTTCTTATCTGTAGTAACACGCCTGAAGGTCAGACTTAAAATATAAAATAATTGTAAATACCACAATTGTATTGCAGAAGTTAAAAAGTTAACTGGCACCACTTTTCGAGCCGCCCGCCGCGCGTTTTGATGGTACTCACGGTACACATTATGAATCGGCAATATTTTCAAGAGCGTGCACCCAAACGTCCTAAAATTATTTTTACGTTTCTGAGCACTAAACTAAACTGTCATAACATGTTTTGTGTTTTCGTAACTGTATTTGATTTTTAAACTTGGCTCCATGCTATCCTTTATCGGATTTTCTTTTACGCTTTAAATATTTATATTCTGCTGTGCTTATTGGATTGATTTGTTTACGATTTGGATTCTGACGCTCACGAAGTCAATGTGCCTGAACTGAACTGTGGCCTCCAATCGAATATGAGGGCATATTGTAAGAACTTTAACAACATAACTACAAAATACACTGGCTGATATACATAAACAGGTTGAAGAACTACAGGAAAATGAATCTGGATTGCCTAAACTACTTTCAATTCCACCAGTTGCTAATCAAGCAAATATAACGGCATCAGCCTCATTTCTTGATAATATATATCTTCAAAGCTATCTAGTTCTTCTTTTCGAGATTTAAGAGAGGATGAAAACATTCAATGTGTCTTGTCTGAGTAATTATTGTAGTGATGATGTGTTAAAATATTAAGAAATAAATATATTTAAGCAAATGTCTGTACTTACTTATTTATTTGACTAAATAAAAATTCAAGTGTTATGTTTTTAGTGTTTTATTGCATGTCCAATTGTATAATTTTTGCTAATTCGCCTGAATGTCCAAAAAATATCTGTTAGACGACGAGCTCTTCTTCAATATTGCGGCTTGTTAATGTCGATGTTTGAAAGTGACTATGTATTACCAATACATGTTCATCAATGTAAATACGTTTTACTTGGTATTTTGATTTTTGACTCTATGAATATGTATCACTGATAGTGTTTCGTACATTTTCATAGAATTAAAGGCGTTCTCATACTTACCTACTGTCACTGTTATTGTAGATCATTATTGTGTTGATGTCAATCATTGGTATTCAAAAAGATTAGGCGTTTTTTTTTAAATCTTATTTATAGTGTCTCTCGCTCTAGCTCTGATCATACAACTTAAACTACTGTAAAGCCGTACCTTTAAGCTTTAATACGACGTACCGTTTGTCTGTGTATTGAATATTTTTAGTTTGGGCACAGCTCCCTACTAATTCCGGCCATGTCATTTAATTTGCAAGATTTGATTACAGACATAAATATGTAATTATTACAAACATCAGGACAGGTGAAACTAAATAAAAGCTTGTAAAATATAGCTTGTCCTATGAAGTTTACTAAAAAGTGCACTCAGGAGGATATTATAATACAATATAATATTCCACAACTACCACACAACGCCGTCTAGTCCCAAGCTAAGCAGAGCTTGTGTTATGGGTACTAGACAACTGATAAACATACTTATATATTTCTAAATACATACATATTATAGATAAATTACAGCCAGACACAGAACAAATGATTATGCTCGTCACACAAACATTTGTCTTGGGTGGGAATCGAACTCAGGAGATTAGTACAAAATTAACACATTTGTTTTTAAAATACTCTCTGGATATTTTCCTTCTATTTAATAGTGGTAATGAAATAAATTGCTATATAAAATGGTGTAGTTTTTTTTAATAGGCTTGCGCTTACCCATCTCACCTGATGGTAAGTGCTGGTGTTGTCGATTTCTTGGGTTTATAAACAAGTAAGTTGGCACAATATATCTAAAAAATATTGTAATTGATTCAGTTACTGATCCTGAACTGGTCGGTTCAGAATTCGCATATACTAAAAAAATATTATCTAAAGATTACAAACTAGTCCCTACTACAAAATTCAGGATCAAAGCATTAATGCTTATTTCACGTCTAAAACAATGGTATTACCGAAACAATGAACCGGGCTGAAGACAAATATTTGAATGCCCTACATACGCCTCCAACTGTTTGCAAGAAGGATTTGTACATTAAATGTCACAGACATTCAATGGTGTGATTTTTCGTAAGATAAGATAAGATAAGATAAGATTTATTTCGCAAATATGGGTACATGTGATGGTGGTACAATGTTTTAACAAAAGAGAACAAGCCATATTTTGCCAATAACAAGGCATGCAAAAGTACAAAAGTTTACCCCACATAATTATGTAGGTACATGATACTTTCTTTTATTCATGTCGGATGAGAATCAGAATTGGCTTACAGAAAATGCGATAGAAAACGCTTTAGGGAGGGGATGATACATTCCGCTAGTCTATGTTACAATTTTGAACAGTTATCAAGGAATACTTTTTACTGAATTAACTGACTTCAAAAATAAGGATATTATAATTATGTTCGGCCGTATATATTTTTAGGGTTCCGTGCCTCAAAAGGAAAAATACGGAACCCTTATAAGATCACTTTGTTGTCCGTCCGTCTGTTTGTCTGTCTGTCAAGACCCTTTATCTCAAGAACGCGTGGAGGTATCGAATTGGAATTTTAAACCATATACTCAAGTCTGCGGTTCTTTCAAGTTAACGAATAAAAAAGTTACGGCCGTTTATGTCGCAAAAAAACGTATATTTTGATACACTCAAAGATCGAAATTCATAGGGTACTTCCTGTTGACCCAGAATCCTGAAATTTGGCACAAAGCAAGGTCTTATAGCAATAATCTTATAGAATAAATACTATTTGTTGTTAAATACGTCACAAAAAAAAATGCAATTCGGAAAAATCTTCGAGACTCCATTCGGGAATTGTAGTTTGCACGGAACCCTCAGTGCGCAAGTCCGACTCTACTAGACAATTGAAAAACATACGTATATCTTTCTAAATACATAGATAAATTACACCCAGACACAGAGCAAATGATCATGCTCATCACACAAACATTTGTCCTGGTTGGGAATCGAACCCACGACCTCCGGCATAGCAGTCAGGGTCACTGACTACCAGACTAACAGGCCAGTCAAGTGTCAGTCCACAAAACCTAATATACTCTTTCTAACCCTCAATTTTGTCACCAGGTGCCTCCAATCGACTACCTACGTCAAGTGACGCTAGACCTTGGCGGAGAAGGTGTCCTCGGCGCCGTGAGTGAGCGTCAAATGATCAGAAGGACTCCACCCACACACACAGCCTCGAGAAGTTCTGTCAAAGCTCTTATCAGGAGATTTAACGCGGTAAGTTAAAATAACAACAATAAATATTATATAACAGCAGTGAAAAAAAACTGTAGACAAAGCGACAAAGAATATTTAAGCCGTGAGCAGGCGTATTGTATAAAAAAAAAAAAACAAGATTTTAATGAAAATCATTTTTTCATAGCAAGCTTTTATAGCTCGGTATATCTGTATAATTAATGCTCGTCAAGACGAATCATACGAGCCGAAACTCGATGGGGTTGTGTCGTTTAATTACCAAGTTCTTATAGCCACCTTTCAGTTGCATCATCAGATCCGCTCCACGTCATAATGATTTGGCAGTGTCATCTGATTTACACATGCATGCAAAATTTCACCACAATCGGTAACCGGGAAGTGGTTCAAATTTAATTTGCAAGATTTGATGACAGACAAACATCGGGACAGGTGAAACTAAATAAAAGCTTGTAAAATATTCTTTCTTTATTTACATATCTTTTTCACATGTTTAAAAATATTTCTTAAAAAAATTATAATAAAAAAAAAAACAAAAAATTGTCGATATTCCACCAGTTTCGGAAGCAAGTCCAAGCTACCGGTGGTTGGACTCCACTGGACTCCAGAGATAGGAACCTCCTCACAATGCGAGCCGTATCAAGGAGTATTGCCTTCTGTATCAGGCCCTTGACCCTACCTTATCCCCAAGCAAACGCCGGCGTTCGCTCTCTCATTGTCTCTAATTACGATATATGAAAGGTTAACCTTTACTTTTTATTATTATACACCGTTAAATTTTGATCGTTTTAATCCCGTGGAGGGTCGATCCGGTAAAAATTAAAAAATAAAGTACCTTTTTTTTAAAACTCATATTAATTTACGCATGTACGAAATTAATTTCTTTAAGAAAACGTCAGCTGAGCGAGTTCAATGACCTTTAGGTAGTCGTCGGCGTTGCGTACTAATTACATTATATAAAGGTCATTGCTGACGAGCTGACGCAACAAAAAAAATAGTCCCATCGACTTCTGTTCTATGAGCAATTTGCCGTGCCCACTGCCGATTATAACAATTTTATACAGTTTGAATTAAAAACATAAAGTTTAAAAAAAAATCGAATATACCGACGAAAAATTCCACCACAGGGCGGTCCAGAATCATGTACTGTATCCATGGTATTCGTTTGTCCGTCGATGTCAAAGACGCCCTGTATACAGTTGCCAAAACGGATCTTGAGCGCTCGGCGTCAGAGTGGGGATCGCTTTGCGCATTCCATACATTGGCGAGCCAATTGTCTTCGCAGGGAACGAATTAGGAGTGACGTCTATGACACGATGGCGCGGCGAGCCAATCACTGACAATCCCCGCCCCCGGGTCTCACTTCGTACCACTAAAGAGACCGAATATTTGACTTCTGCGCAACCGCTCAAGATCCGTAATGGCAACTGTATCTTAGACGTGGCTTATGGGAATTTTAATGAGATTTAGATACTCTGACTATAAATGGTTTTAAAGGTTATATTATTTACGCATAAGTACACCCATACTATAAACTGGCACAAACAAACTTAAATAGTTTAAGTTTACCTGAAGGTTTTAAGAACACCCACACGAACAAAGCGTTTTAGAAACACATTTATTGTGCGTACAGCCAAGGAGTGAAATTCCCTGCCGGAGTCTGTGTTTCCTGATAGCTACAACTTAGGGGTCTTTAAGTCAAGAGTGAATAGGTTACTTCTAGGCAAGCGTGCTCCATCGTCGACCACATCATCGCTTACCATCAGGTGAGATGGTGGTCAAACGCGAGCTTACCAATAATAAAAAAAAAATAAGAAACAAACCTAGAAACACTCATTAAATTATATATTGTGTTTTGTTTTTATATTGAAATCGGTTGTAGGTAGGTACGTTTTATTTTTCATAATTTTTTTTCTCATTACCATCCGCCATCTCAGTATTTCCAGAATAATATTGAATTTAGACCCTGTTTTCAGTCCCACATATAACAATTTCTATCTAACCGAGCCTGAAGCCAATCTCTTAGCTAAATACTGTTGCCGAAGTAGGTTGTGTTTGCCTTCAAGCATTGCCTCTCGCCACAAGTCATATCTAAGTACTATAGTCGGTAGGTAGGTATGTTATATTGAGCGGAATATAGCCGAGGAACTAAGTTAGAGATGGTTGATCATGTTGGCAAGGAAATAAGTAACTTATAATTGTATTATTCTTATCAGAAGGCTTAAATCATTCATCAAAGGCTTATGGAAGGAACTGTGCTCGGAGTTCTTTGCGTGATCACATCTATACATATAAATAAAATTGGAGTGTCTGTTTGTAATATTGAAATAACTGCCTTTTACTACATGCATATGAATATATATACGGTACATATACCAAAATAACATTTTTAGGGTTCCGTAGCCAAATGGCAAAAAACGGAACCCTTATAGATTCGTCATGTCTGTCTGTCTGTCCGTCCGTATGTCACAGCCACTTTTTTCCGAAACTATAAAAGCTATACTGTTGAAACTTTGTAAGTAGATGTATTCTGTGAACCGCATTAAGATTTTCACACAAAAATAGAAAAAAAGCAATAAATTTTGGGGGTCCCCATACTTAGAACTGAAACTCAACAATTTTTTTTTCAATAAACCCATACTTGTGGGGTATCTATGAATAGGTCTTCAAAAATGATATTGAGGTTTCTAATTTTTTTTTTTCTAAACTGAACAGTTTGCGCGAGAGACACTTCCAAAGTGGTAAAATGTGTGTCCCTCTAACTTCTAAAATAAGAGAATGATAAAACTAAAAAAAAATATATGATGTACATTACCATACAAACTGTCAACGAAAATTGGTTTGAACGAGATCTAGTAAATAGTTTTTTTTTTAATACGTCATAAATCTAAAAAATACACTATTATTAAAACATTGATCAAAGTTACAACGAACTACAAGAACTTTTATATTATGTTACTTGCTGCTACGGAACCTTGGCACCTTGAACATTTTTTTTTTTTTTTTTTATGGTGGGAAAAAATCATGCATTGACATCCCCTGCCCTTGGGTGGAGCGGGAGATAGTGTCAGACTCTTACTGACTAAAAGACCCACCCCGTTCCTTCTAGCCTTCATACCGGGGCTCGAGCGCCCTTTCGGATAACCCTGGCCCCAGTAGGCTTCGACCCGGCTGGGTCCCTGCTGTTGCTGACAACTCCTTGAGGCGCGCGGGAACAGTGCGCGCCGTCGACGACTTGGGCTTGGTCCGGACAGTTACTGGACGGCCGGACAGCGAGCTACCCATTCCTCACTGTCCGCAAGCCCTCGCCTACGGTGGCCGGAAATCGGGATCAGAATCCCGGCGGCGGCGGCGAGAGCGCCTTTGCCTGATGCGGTCGGCCTCCTCCTTTGCGAGCATTACTGCTTCGCAGAAGTCGGCGACCGCCTGCCACTCCTACTCGCTCCGGACCATGGCCTCAACCAAGGCTCGGCGCGAGAGGTCTTCGCCGCCGATCGCCCCCACGAGGGCACGGCGATGCTCCGCCCAAGCAGGGCACACCTCGACTGGGATAATTTCCCACCTAAAAATGCCTCTAAAGTATGATAGTTTTTAGTTACTGTCACCTTTTTGCTAAATTAAATACGTAAATAAACCGTCTAATATCCACCAAAATCTATTTTAACGAAACAAACAACTTTTACAATAAATTACGCCGTGATAAAAAAACAAATCACCCTAAGTGGAGAGATACGGAAAAAAATCTAATTACTTGGACAATTATCGTGTTCCTAAGTGTAAAGTCACAAGCCACAAAAGAGATAAGTACAGAAGTCAATCTACATACAAGTCATCATCATCATCCCCTCTCCTCCTCCCCCAACCCTCTCCCCCCCTCTCCTTCCCTCCCTCTCTTAGACACGAGTTGCCATGGCCAACCTGGAAAACTTTAAACAGACTCCGCACCCAGTTTGGACGCAGCAAAGACAATCTCCACAGGTATGGGTTCTCGGATGGTTCCGATCTTCAGTGTTTGCGCGGCGTCTCTCCGCAGACCATGTCCCACCTTCCGTCCTGCATCACTAGCCCTGTTGCCTGCTCACGTAGGGGCCTAATGACAGCATCGGCGGACGGCATTGCCGTAGCCGAATTCTGGGCCAGGCAAGGAATTTAACTAATTTTGCCATCGATACACTAAGAAGATCATCATCATCAGCCTTTTTAATGTTCCCACTGCTGGAACTCAGGCAAGCCAATCCACCAAACCATAACTACCTCTACACCACAACATAACTAGTCAATCCACACCAAACCATAAATAACTACCTACACACCAAACCATAACTACCTCTACAAATAATACCACAACATAACTATCTCCACACTACTATACAACCAGATTCTTATTTTTAGCCCCCGACGAAAAAGAGAGGTGTAAGTTGTAATAAGTTTCAGGTGTCTGTGTATCTGTGTGACTGTGTGTCTGTCTGTGGCATCGTAGCTTCTCAGCTAATGGACCCATTTTGATGTGGTTTTTTTATTTGAAAGCTGAGGTTATCGAGATGGTTCTTAAATACAATTTATGAAGGTCTGTTCAGGTATTCAAGGTCAGCAGCTCGTTTGTTTGCTGTAGCAGGTATCTTAAAAACATAATAGATATATACTTTACTAATAAACATATATATTTGACCTAATGTTTGAAATACTCATATACCTACATGCCGGCGCTATCAAGCTGGTCTGATGATGGAGGTCGAAGGTAAGAGACGTAAACTTGGAATGCATCCAGATTCAGCTGATTTAGGCTCATCTTAAAAATAGTTCGTTCCTCGTGACGACGAGAACCTGATGATGAAGACCTGATGCCAGAACTGGGAAGTGGCTGATACCTTGGAACCTTGGAATGCCTACTATAGGAAACCCGTCGAGTTTGGGCTCATTAGATTCGTCTTAACCAGTTCTATACATTTTTCATGATGACGAGCACCTGATGTCTGACCAGTCTGATCAGTCACTTCCCAGTCATCACTGGGAAGTGACTGATGGAACCCTAGATTGCCTTCTAGTAAACACATCGAGTCTGGGCTTACTAAATTCGTCTTAACCAGTTCTAAATATTTGGAACTGGGAGGTAGCTAATGGAACCCTGGAATGCCGACTAGTAAACACGTCGAGTTTGGGCTCAATATACTCGTCTTAACCAGTTCTTTTACTTTTTATAAGTAGATTTTATGCGTCGGGAGTTCATTAAAATTTTTAATTTTGTTATTATATTATTATTATTTTTTCCAAATGACAATATTTTAAAATAATAACATGTGGTCCTGGTAATCGGTGTGTCAGGATTTTCGGTTGGTGGATGTAATAACATGTGGTCCTGGTAATCGGTGTGGATGTAACATGTCTTCGAATTGTCAGTTCTACGACATGAAAGTTTCCTTACGAGGTTTTCCTTCACCGTTTTGAAAGCAGTGGTGATGAAATAAATCTACTAGAGTAGTCCATGTTCTGGAAAAGCACATAGGATTTTTCTTTCCTAGTGATGTTATAATTTTCTATTTTCACACAGGGAATACCGCTCACAAATACTAGTATTGTTTTTTTTATTCCCGTTGCCATAACTGGGTTAATATGACTTATACAACAGGATAAAAAAGGAGAATTTTCCGGATTAAAAAACCACTCAGCGATAGTACTGCTTCTATGAAAACAAAAAAAAAACGGCCAATACGAGTCGGACTCGCGCAGGGTTCCGTACTATTGTAAATACAATATTAGACACCATATTAAAGCGTCTACCTTATCATCATCATCATTTCAGCCAAAACACGTCCACTGTTGGACATAGGCCTCCCCCAAGTGGCGCCACAATGAACGGTCCTGTGCGTCTCGCATCCATCTGATTCCCACAACCCTTACCAGGTCATGGGTCCACCTTTTAAGAGACCTTCCAATGCTGCTCCCTAGCTCGAGAGAAGTCATTGGATGATTTTGTATTTAAAAACAACCCTGAAGGATCCGTACAAACTTACGTACATACTAACTACAATGTACCTATGTAAATAATTCCATTCCGGAATGGAGTCTCGGAAGATTTTTCCGAATCACAAAAAAAAATGTGACGTAATCACGTAACGACTTTACAGTTTTCAGATTTATTCCTATACTTGTGCTATAAGACCTTGTTTTATGCCCGGGATTCTGGGTCAACAGGTCCATCGAAATGTACGTTTTTTGCCACATAAACAGAAGTATCTATTTTTAGGGTTCCGTAGTCAACTAAGAACCCTTATAGTTTCGCCATGTCTGTCTGTCCGTCTGTCTGTCTGTCGGTCCGTCCTCGCTTAATCTCTGTGACCGTTAGCACTAGAAAGCTGAAGTTTGGTACCAATATGTATATCAATCACGCCGACAAAGTGGTAAAATAAAAATTGGGAAAAAATGTTTTATTAGGGTAGCCCTCCTATACAAGGTGCAGTTTTAAAACTGCACAATATTTCAGGAGGTTGTAATAAAACTCATAAATAATCATATAAAAAAACGATACCTGGTCAATAATCAGTAATACTTGTTATTTAATTTTTTAATTACACTAAACTAAATCGATTGATCGATGGCCGCGGGGGCGTGGCTAGGGTGTGGCGTGCGGGATGATGATTGGATGATACATTATTTATGAAACTATCGTTGCGAGTTAGTGTGTGTGAAAACGCCCTTTATTGTTCCGTGTTTGTGTGTGTGAAAAAAAGCGCGGTTATAAAAAAAAAAAATTACCTACTTATTTTATTATTGATTCGGGTCGAGAATCACTAACATAATTACCTCCTGAAATATTTTGCAGCTTCAAAACGACACCTTGTATGTAAAGTGGGAAGTGATTTTTTTTAATTTTAACCCTAACGTGTGATATATCGTTGGATAGGTATTTAAAAATGAAAAGGGGTTTACTAAAATCATTTTTTGATAATGTCAATAATTTCGGAAATAATCGCTCCAAAAGTAAAAAACAATGTGTCCCCCCCTCTAACTTTTGAACCATAAGTTTAGAAAATATGAAAAAAATCTGAAAAGCAGAACTTTATAAGGAATTTCTAGGAAAATCATTTTGAACTTGATGGAAAGAACAGTTTTTGTACAAAAAAGACAAAAAGGTTCCACAAAATAATTTCTGGACTAAGTTTGTAGTATAATCGTATATGCAAGCATTTTTTTAAACTCATAAGTGGGTACACTTATTGTGACGGACGGGAAACTACGGAACCCTACACTGAGCGTGGCCCGAGACGCTCTTGGCCGGTTTTCTTGTTTACTTACAAGTTGAATTTTTTTACAGTTTTAAGAGTCCGTAGACCTCAGTATATGGTTTTAATTTTAACTTTATACCTCCACGCGTTCCTGAGATAAAAGGTCTTGACAGACAGACGGACAGACGGAAGAACGGACGGACGGACGGACAACAAAGTGATCCTATAAGCGTTCCGTTTTTTTTCTTTTGAGGCATAGGTACCGGCACGAATCTTGAGCGCTGACTTTCACTTGCGCAGAAGTCAAATATTGGGCCTATTTAGTGGTGTGAAGTGAGACGCGGGGGCGGAGAGTGTCAATGATTGGCTCGCCGCGCCATCGTATCATAGACGTCACTTGTGATTCGTTCCCTGCGCTTGCTGCATGTATCTAACAACGACGACGATTGGCTCGCCAATGTATGGAATGCGCAAAACGATCCCCACTCTGACGCCGAACTCTTAAATTCGTGCCGGTACCTATACGGAACCCAAAAAAAAACACTCATAAACTCGCCTTAACTTTTTTAATATTAGTTTGATTCTTACAATTATTACAGGACAGAGATAACAGTATATTAACCTAATTGTTCTTATTTCATATTTGAAGTTCATAAGCAAGCGAAGTCACGGGCATAACATTAGTTTTCGATGCATAATTACGACTGCATGTAACTCGAGCTACGTTTTAATTATGCAAGTCATTTCCACCCAGTAATAACTTGTAACTAGACGGCAATTTAATGAATATCAAACTTGTGTACGGACGGACTTACAAATTTATACCTATACATATATTAAATCTGTACAAGTTTTTATTTTTGTGCGCATTACACAAATGTACGAAAGAACATGGAATAAGCGTTGCGCTTCATCATTTATACTGCGTACATTGAAGGATTGGATAAAGCCTGCTGCGGTCTTCCCGTCCGACTATAAATTAGGTGTATTCAAGGCTAGAGTGAATAGGCTCTTAATAAACTAATGCGCATCACCATCAACGATTGCATCACTGCTTAAAATCAAGTAGAATCGCAGGCAAGCACCAGTATAAATCATTAAAAAAATACCAACAAATGTGTTACGTTCGTAACCGGCTTGGATCCAACTCAGTGTTACACAAATCATCCTATAATGTGTTCTCCAAGCCACGAAAGAGGCTTGATGTGAAAATAATGGACACTCATGGACAGGTTGCGGAGAACCATGTAAAGTTGGTTTTCCATTTGTTTATTTTTTGCGGACATACAGCAAGATATATACACCGTTAAATTTTGATCGTTTTAATCCCGTGGAGGGTCGATCCGGTACATGAAACACTAACGATTTGTAAAGATAAAATTAAAAAATCAAGTACCTTTTTTTTAAAACTCGTATTAATTTACGGATGTACGAAATTAATTTCTTCAAGAAAACGTCAGCTGAGCGAGTCCAATGACCTGTAGGTAGTTGGTACGCAACGTCGACTACTACATATAGGTCATTGGACTCGCTCAGCTGAAGTTGTCATAGAGATATTAATTTCGTGATGCGTAAATTAATACGAGTTTTTTAAAAAAAGGTACTTTATTTTTAAATTTTATCTTTACAAATCGATAGTGTTCCATGTACCGGATCGACCCTCCACGGAATTAAAACGATCAAAATTTAGCGGTGTATAAGCAGTGATGCAAACGTTAATGGTGAGGCGCACCAGTTTATAAGGAGCCTGTCCACTCTAGCCTTGGAGACAAATTGTTCGAGTCGTCCAAAGACGAAGCGAAACGCGAAACTAAACCATCTTTGACCTAAGCCGGTGAAAATCGAGACACACATTTATCCAGATACACAAGCCGGTTGCAGACTGAAAGCTAAGCTATGCCAAAGCTAAACTAAGCAAGCTAGGCTAAGCTAAGCTAAGCTAGAAATAAATGGCGTGCACACCAAGAGCTAAGCCAAAACTCAGTCAGTGTTGCGAAGTTCGATAACCTGTAGGTAGTTTGTTCGCAACGTCGACTATTAGGTCATTGAACTCGCACAGCTGATGTTTTCTTAAAGAAATTAATTTCGTAAATGCGTAAATTAATACGAGTTTTGAAAAAAAGGTACTTTATTTTTTAATTTTATCTTTACAAATCGATAGTGTTTCATGTACCGGATCGACCCTCCACGGGATTAAAACGATCAAAATTTAACGGTGTATAATTCTTTGCCAAGGCTTCGCCCGCATAAACCTGGATAAAAATTATCTTGTGCGTGCTATCTTAGAACGTGATCTATCCGTTGTCGAATTTTATCTGAATCCATTTAGCCATTGAGGCGTAAACGAGTAACAAACACACATACAAACAAACTGTTAACGTTTACAATATTAGTGAGGAATTCATCGAGCAGGTTTTTTCATTTATAATGAGCAAAACGTGACTTTACAGAAGAATGGGAGATATAAAATAAATTGTGTATTGGTATTGGAAAACAGAAAGAACCGATGCAAGTTATTTTATTATTTCAAATCGTTAAAATACGTTGATATTTTTTTCAATACACTTGCTCAGAAAGTGATTCTTATTGCACTGCACTTAGGTACATAATGGCCCTTGTTACCAAACTGTGACATTTTGATTACCATTACGCACATTTACGATACTCGTACAACCTAATTCGGCTTTAATTATCCGATTAATTCCGTCCATACCTTTAAGGCTTGGCGCAAACGGGGCACTGACACTACACTCACCGGTGGCTGTCGCGCGCTACTGCTACATTTGTAACAGTATCGAAAGAGAGATTGTTTTATAAATGGTGGGCACACGTTTGACCAATTTTTCACCTGATGGTAAGCGACAATGTAATCGAACACTGGGTTACGACAGTTGCTGTCTGATTTTTAAATTTACGAAAGAAAAAGGCCTAGATGGCGTCGTGTGAAAGATGTGGAATACAAAAATATGAAAGTAATATTAAGTCAATGTCGCTGACCACCAAAGTCTATGATCGTTGGCCCGTTTGCACCGAGCCAAAAGTTGACAATATAATACCAAAGAATAACTGTTTTATTTGACAAAAGGAACTAAGTTAATAATTCAATCAGATTGTGCTGGAAGTTTATAAGTTAAATTCAATAGAGGTTCGGCTTTTGTTCCAATGTGAGGTGGAACTTGTGAAAGGCTTTGTTCTTCGTTTATAGACTCAATTTCAGTTGTGTGTTGAAGAATTTGTATGGTATTTGAAAATGAAAAGAGAATTTACACCGTATAGGATTGGATTTTTTGTAGAATAACTTCTTTTTTTAGGTGTGATATCATCCAATGACATCTCCCGCCCTTGGGTAGATCGAGAGGGCGTTTTTAGGGTTCCGTAGCCAAATGGCAAAAAACGGAACCCTTATAGATTCGTCATGTCTGTCTGTCTGTCTGTCTGTCTGTCCGTCCGTATGTCACAGCCACTTTTTTCCGTAACTATAAGAGCTATACTGTTGAAACTTTGTGAGTAGATGTATTCTGTGAACCGCATTAAGATTTTCACACAAAAATAGAAAAAAAGCAATAAATTTTGGGGGTCCCCATACTTAGAACTGAAACTCAAAAATTTTTTTTTCATCGTTCCCCTACTTGTGGGGTATCTATGGATAGGTCTTCAAAAATGATATTGAGGTTTCTAATATCATTTTTTCTAAACTGAATAACTAGTTTGCGCGAGAGACACTTCCAAAGTGGTAAAATGTGTGCCTTCTAAAATAAGAGAATGATAAAACTAAAAAAAAAGTATGATGTACATTACTATACAAACTACCAACGAAAATTGGTTTGAACGAGATCTAGTGACTAGTTTTTTTTTAATACGTCATAAATCTAAAAAAATACACTATTATTAAAACATCGATCAAAGTTACAACGAACTACAAGAACTTTTATATTATGTGTCTTACTGCTACGGAACCCTTCATGGGCGAGTCCGACTCGCACTTGGCCGGTTTTTTTTTTTGTAAATTTCATCCAAATGACATCCCCCGCCCTTGGGCGGAGTGGGAGATAGTGTCAGACCCTTACTGACTAAAAAACCCACCCTGTTCCTTCTTGCCTTTCATACCGGGGCTGAGCTACCTTTTGGAGCTAACCCCAGTAGAACACCTTTTTGGGGTTGGAATTTTTGTACTGTTACTACCTTTATTTTGGTGAGAAATCATCCAATGATGTTTCCCGCCCTTGGGCGGAGCGGGAGTATGTGTCAGAATATTTTTGACTAAAACCCACTTTTATGTTCCTTCGTTGAATTGCATTCCAGGGCTCTGGGTTTTCCTTTCAGAAGCAAACCCATAGCCCCATTAGGCATCGACCCTGCTGGACCACTACGGTTTAGCAAACATCTTGATGTCCGTCAACGACTTGGGCTCGGTCCGGTCGGTTACCGGACGGTCGAACGGTGAGCTACCCATTACTCGCCGTCCACAAACCCGCACCTACGGGTTCCTGGGTAGTCCGTGAAATTGAAACTTTCGAAAATAATATTATTTTTCATAATCACCCTGATAACTAGATTGCTTTTGGCATTAAAATAAAAATGACATTTACATTAAATATAATTTCAGTATTGACTAATATATTAATACTAGCTTTTGCCCGCGCGGCTTCGCTCCCGCTCTTCCCTACTTCAGCCTACTATACCCTACTCTACCCTACTATACCCTACTCTACCCTACTCTACCCTACTCTACTCTACTCTACCCTACCCTACTCTATCCTACTCTACCCTACTCTACCCTACTCTACCCTACCCTACTCTACTCTACCCTACTCTACCCTACTCTACCCTACTCTACCCTACTCTACCCTAAAAATAAAAATAAAAAAAAGAGTAGGTCTTATGTCCGTCTCCTGGTTTTAAGCTACCTCCCCACCAATTTTCAGCCAAATCGGTTCAGCCGTTCTTGAGTTATAAAAAGTGTAACTAACACGACTTTCTTTTATATATATAGATTATTGAATTTACTAGCTTACCCGGCGAACTTCGTAACGCCTAACAGTCAATGAATGTACTATCTTTCGATATAGACAACCGACTACGATGAAACAAAGCATCAAGTTAAACAAATAATGTATAAAAGTTATCTACAGATTTATTATCAATCGCGTGCGCGATACAGATTTATCTATACTTATAATAAATCTGTAGAAGTGAAAATTCTGTACACTTAAATAACAAAAAAAATAAATGGCAGGGGGTGTTACTAGACCGACACCGAACCCAAATATGTGATTAAAAATTTTTTTCTGTCTGTCTGTTTGTTCAGACATCACGCAAAAACTACCAGTTCGATTATGATGAAACTTAATATAATTATTCTTTAATATCCTGGGCACCACACTGGGTACTTTTTATCGCAGAAAAGTATATACAATAAAAAACAAACTTAATTTTGCGGTTCGATCCCTAGACCCGATTACTGTACCGACCTCAAATAATAAGTTTGTCGTAGGTTACATCACCCGCAGTGGAGTTCACTAAAGGGAGTGACTAAACCTCACAGAAAGGGGAACCGTGTTACCCCGAATTTAACGCGAGCGAAGCCGCGGGCAGTAGCTAGTTATATAATAAATCTGTAGTAGTCAATATGAAATAATAATAATTTAATAATTGACTACTACATTAATATTATTTTTGTTGATTTATTTACTATTTATGTCCCATTATATGGAACATATTTCAGTAGTCATAAAATCTTTAATATGCTGCCCGAGGCGTCGCAGTTTCTATGAATAAATAATGTAATGCTAGTTTTTTGAAAGATCTTTATAAAGAAAAACTTTGAATTAAAAGAACCTTCATCTTATTTGTGTTACAAAATATGTAAATTTTGTTATATTTCCTACGCACAGTGTCTCAGATATTATAATAAAGTAGGAATGGTCCGGAATTGAACGTAGGGTGGCAGTCAGTTTGTGAAATAGGGAGACAATATTTACATATTTATTTTAAGTGCTAAATCAAATCAATTATTTTCAAATAGACCATTTGCAGGCACTTTTGAATAGTCAAATGTCAGTCAGTCCAAAAAAAGTGAAGCTAAATTGCACGTTCCAAAGCGTAGATCTTTATGGAGAAGAACGTGCAAGAAATTCGATGGACACACTTTTAAATCATATTGAGTTACATATAAATAAAACACTTATTAGGTACCTCTGGTAAAGTAATATGATTTTTTTTTTAATATTTTCATCAACAACGAAGTTATAAAGCTTCAAAATTAGCTTTGAGTCTGTAATTCCACCGCCAGTGCGAGACTCCACTGCCGTAACAAGTCACGGCATGGCGGACAGAGTTCATACCTATGTTCTGGCAAATAAATATATTTATTAAATATTCTTTATTTGACACCGCATAAGAAAAAAAAAATGTGATAAACGTAGGCACAATGGGCGGGGCAATCAATAATTCATTCATTTATTTATTCATTCGTTCATTCATTCATTCACTCATCCATTTATTCATTCATTTTTAGGGTTTCGTTTCGAAAAACGGAACCCTTATAAGATAATTTTGTTGTCCGTCCGTCTGTCTGTCTGTCAAGACTCTTTAACTCAAGAACACGTGGAGGTATCGAGTTGAAATTAAAACCATGTATTTGAGATTTGCGGTCCTTTCAAGCTGTGAAAAAATCAAACTTCTAAGTTTACGAATAAAAAAAATACGGCCATATATGTCGCAAAAAAAAAGGAAAATTTTGATACTCTTATAGATCGAAATTCATAGGGTACTTCCCGTTGACCCAGAATCTTGAAATTTGGCACCATGCAAGGTCTTATAGCACAGGTATAGAAAAAAATCTGAAAACAGTAAATTTGTGGTTACCTACGACACAAAAAAAAATTTTGCAACGGAAAAATCTTTGAGACTCCATTCGGGAATTGTACTTTGCACGGAACCCTCAGTGCGCGAGTCCGACTCGCACATGCCCAATTTTTTTTTATTGAACTGTCCCGCTTCCTCCTTTCACACAGTCACCCTACAGTAAGGGTAGGCTTATTCCGGTCCCGGTGTTTCAATACTGATTATCATCCCCTCGGTACATAATTTAAACGTACCCAAGTCGTCTTAAGTGGAGATTCTCTCTGTGTCAGGTCTAAGTGTCAAATAAATCTTGTTTTGTGCTATAATTTTGTGTAAATGAGACTTTTTAATATTACTTTTGTAATTTTTATTAAATTTCAAATTCCCTCTCTTAGAAAAGAGGCCTGAGTCCCAGCAGTGGGAACATTAAAAAGCTGATTATGCTATAACTTTTATTAATAAATTTGATTATTGTATTTTTAATTAACCGACTTCAAAAAAAGGAGGTTATCAATTCGACCCGTATGCATGTAATATTTCCAGAACTGCCCAGTTTTCGTATATGTTAGTCTATATCAGCGTCTGAACAAATATGCCAAATTTCAAAAATGTATGTATGTATGTTTTTTTTTTTATAATGGATAGGCTCGCATTTGACCACAATCTCACCTGATGGTAAGCGATGATGTGGCTGACGATGGAGCACGCTTGCCTAGAAGCAATCTATTCACTCTTGACTTAAAGACCCCTAGGTTATAGCTATCAGGAAACACACGTTTTTATGTTTGTGTTCGCATATCTCCGGAACTACAAGCCCGATTTAAGTAATTCTTTTTTTGGTGTACTAGGTATTGTTCAACTTAGGGAATACTGTAAGTTTCATCAAAATCGGTTAAGTAGTTTTTGATCTATGGAATTTTAACCGACTTTTTATGTATGTTCACCGATATCTCGGTCAATTGTGGACCGGTACTTTTTAGTGGTGGTAAAAAGTGTAAAATAATTTTTTTTTACAAAAAAATACAACCGACTTCAGTGTTAAAGAAAACACTGAAAAGTACAAAATAACTTTAATTTCGGAAGTCGGTGTTAAATAATGAAGAGACTAAAATATTATAGAAACACCGACTTCTGAAATTAAAGTTATTTTGTACTTTTCAGTGTTTTTTTAACGTTGAAGTCGCTTGTATTATTGTTTGTAAAAAGTATTTTATGTTGTAATGCATTGTATGTCGGTAACTTTACGTCTAAGACGCATGGCTTTTGACGTCGAAAACCACGTCGAATTTATCTTTCATAATAACCGCTTTGAAACTTTATAACTTCGTTATTGATATTGATATTTTATACCAGAGCTAAAAAGTGTTTAATTTAACAAAACACAGTGCTAAGTCAAAACGACCCAAACATCCTATGATAACCCCCGCTCTTGGGCGGAGCGAGAGATAGTGTTAGACTCTTACTGACTAAAAAACCCATCCCGTTCCTTCAAGCCTTCATACCGGGGCTCGAGCGCCCTTTCGGATAACCTTGGCCCCAGTAGGCTTCGACCCGGCTGGGCCCCTGCTGTTGCTGACAACTCCTTGAGGCGCGCAGGAACAGCGCGCGCCGTCGACGACTTGGGCTTGATCCGGACTGTTACTGGACGGCCGGACAGCGAGCTACCCATTGCTCACTGTCCGCAAGCCCGCGCCTACGGTGGCTGGAAATCGGGATCGGGCGGTGGCGAGAGCGCCGTTGCCTGATGCGGTCGGCCTCCTCCTTAGCGAGCAGTACTGCTTCGCAGAAGTCGGCGACCGCCTGCCACTCCTCCTCGCTCCGGACCATGGCCTCGACCAAGGCCCGGCGCGAGAGGTCTCCGCCGCCGATTAGCCCCACGAACTCAAACAAAGCAGGAATGTAGAAAGTTTGTCATTGCGACCAAAACAGAATTCTTCCAAGTAGCAGGCGAGGGTTAACACCCTCGCTGAAACCAAGTGCTACTGTGACTCCACGTGTATCAAACGTCGTCTTCCAATACACTTACGAAGTAATAAATAAACGGAAATTGAACGGGGACTCGTAGAGCGCTTAGAACTCAGCCTGATACGATAAATACAATCAAAGGTGGCGGGGGCGAGCTCGAGAACTTTTCCACACTAGTGCGGAAAACAATATACTGCGTGCTTAAAAGCAGTAGGGAGAGGAGAAGGTTTTCGACCGACTTAGTTAGCCTGTTATGTCCCACTGCTAAGCAAATGCCTCTCTCTCCCTTTTCCACACACGTCTGTCTTCAGTCATTGTGGGCCAGTCCCTCCAGTAAGAGTCAAGCTCATCTCTCCACATCCGCCTTGGTCTACCGCGATTTCGCCCTGAGTTTAATGGGACCCAATATGTGGCTCTTTCAGCCTACAAGCCATCTGATATGCGGCAGACATGTGGCTCAATCCCACTTTAAAGTACCAGCTTTTAGCTTTTCGAGCAAGTGTCATCATCATCATCATTTCAGCCGATAGAAGTCCACTGTTGGACATAAACCTCCCCCAATCATCATCAGCTTTTTAATGTTCCCACTGCTGGGACTCAGGCCTCCTCTCTAGGACAGGGAATGGGCCGTAATACACCATGCGGGCCCAGTGCGGGTTGGTGAATGTTGCATATCGTCGAATTTTTGGTTCTAGGACATGCCGGTTTCCTCACGATGTTTTCCTTCACCGTTTTGAGAGCAGTGGTAATGAAATAAATATTACACAAAGTAATGCGCCTGGCAGGGTTTGAACCCGCGAGTTACAAATCGTAAGTCGGAGCTATTACCATTTGGCCACCACTGCTCCCCCAAGTTTCGCCACAATTTACGGTTCTGTGCGTCTTGCACCCATCGGGAGGCCTCCTTCAAGGTGGACCGATGACCTGGTAAAGGTTACGAGAATCCCAGCGAGCGTAATGAAAAAAAATAATAAAATAGATTAGGCTCTTAATAAACTAGTGCGCCTCACCATCAACGATTGCATCGCTGTTTACCATCAGGCGGGATCGCAGTCAAGTACTACTAGTTTATAACAGATAAAAAAAAAAGAATTCAACTCCTTAGCTAATAATAATAATATAATATTCCACAACTATCACACAACGCCATCTAGTCCCAAGCTAAGCAGAGCTTGTGTTATGGGTACTAAACAACTGATACACTTATATGTTTCTAAATACATACATATTATAGATAAATTACACCCAAACACAGAACAAATGATTATGCTCATCACACAAACATTTGTCCTGGGTGGGAATCGAACCCACGACCTCCGGCATAGCAGTCAGGGTCACTAACCACTAGACCAACAGGCCAGTCAAATGTACGCATATACTCTACGGCCTTCCAAAATAAAAGCGATTTCGACGTATTCACATCGAAAAGTGCACGCAAAGTCCAGATCCACCCAAGACATCGACAGCGCGTATTGTACGCGCGCCTCAAGGAGTTGTCAGCAAACCGTGGGGGCCCAACAGGGACGAAGCCTATTGGGGCCAAGGGTCTGCTTCTGAAAAGGAAATTCGGGCCCAATACGAAAAAAAAAAATTAAAAAAAAAGCATTTAATTCAGGCAACCCAAAGCACCCATACAGCAAATACACAACAATACATTCAGTCGAACACAGAACCTCCTCCCCTTCGAAGTCGGTTAACACAACAAAACTCATTTACACCATCGGATATGTCCGGACATTACTGACGCAACATGTCTGCTACAGCAATGTCCGATATAAGGACAAAATCTACCAGCAATCATCGCCAGAACTGTGTTGGAGCTGCCCCGCACCCTGCGCACCAAAGACGCGCACCGCTTGCGCTTGGTAGTGTGAAAACAGACGGTGTGCGCTTCCGCAAACATGCCCGAGGCACTACAGAAGCGGGGCAGCCCCAACACCGCCCTGAACGCGTTATTGTATTTGATACGGAGGGCACTAAACCGCGAAAGGCAACGAAGGAACAGACGTGGGTTTTTAGTCAGTAAAAGTCTGACACTATCTCCCGCTCCGCCAAGGCGCGGCGATGTTATTGGATAATTTTCCCACCTACCTAAAAACTAAGTCCAGACCCAAGTATACTTAGGCTAGACACTAAACTAAACGGAATAAGTCAGTGGAATTCCGTTATACCGTAGCATGTTGTTCCATTCCAAAAGCGACATACCTTGGCTATGAAACACGCGTCTTTGGCATTGCTATGACCGGCAGAATAATGTGCGGTGAATTCAGACCGCATTTTTTTCCACTACTTCTGTCCCGTCCTGTACAGAGTTTTTTTTTTAAGTAAGGACATCTTCCTATGACTCTTCTAGGGTGGAGCGGGAGGCCGTCAGATTGGCCTGTTGGTTGGCAATTCTTCTTGCCATTCGACAACCTTAGTTCTCCTGCTCATTTTTTATTCGATCACGCAAGGAAACCCCGAGCATAGCCCTTTCCATTGTTTTTTTGGTGCCTTCTGATGAGGCCCATTGTGAGCGACCATGTTTCGGAGCCATAGGCAAAAGCTAGTTTCAAATAAGTAAATTTTGCTTCAAGAAGAAGTTTAACCTTCCCCCTTCTTTCCCAGGTGTCCGCGTGGGTGACAGAGCTGGTGCTCTCGCACCCATCGCTCGAGGACCGGAAGGCGGCTCTCGCCTGCGTGCTGCGCGTTGCCCTCACTTGTTGGAATATCGGCAACTTCAACGGTGCCATGGAGATTGTTGCTGGATTGAAGTAAGTGCTGTTTATTTTATTCTATTGAGTCTAAATGATATTTGTGATATATTATATTTGTGATTAAAAAAATATTTAGTTTTCGTTGCGGGAATGGTGGTGCAAATAAAACGGTTGCAAATTTTTGTATACTTTTTTTGCTTTAATAGCACACTATCTATTATTACAATTATGTTTATATTTATGTATATATAACTACACCGCTAAATTTTGATCGTTTTAATCCCGTGGAGAGTCGATCCGGTACATGAAACACTATCGATTTGTAAAGATAAAATAAATGACTTTTTTTCAAAACTCGTATTAATTTACGCAGGTACGAAATTAATTTCTTTAAGAAAACGTCAGCTGAGCGAGTCCAATGACCTGTAGGTAGTTCGTACGCAATGCCGACTACTATAAGTCAATTTTTAAGTTAATCACTAAATGGTATACGGAAAGATTAAAAGATATACCATTAAGGTAGACATATCAATCATCATCATCAGCCTTTTTAATACTGGGACTCATGCCTTCTCTCTAGGAGAGGGAATGGGCCGTAACCCATCACGAGGGCCCAGTGCGGGTTTGTGAATGTCACATGTCTTCGAATTTTTCGTTCTACGACATGCGTATATATTATTATATCAATTCAATTAGGGGAAGAACAAAATATTATATCGTGAAATCTAAACAGTAAGCTTCAATTTACTTCCAACACAACATTTGTTGTTGGTTTGTTTAACATTTGTTCTGTGTCTGGGTGTAATTTATGTATAATATGTATGTATTTAGAAATATAAGTATCAGTTGTTTAGTACTCATAACACAAGCTCTGCTTAGCTTGGGACTAGACGGCGTTGTGTAATAGTTGTGGAATATTATTATTATTATTTATTATTAACAATTCAATTTTGTACGCCGGTTATGGCAAAAAAAAATTATTTATATTGACTTTATCTCCATCTTAACATATGTGTATGTGCTTATACAATTAAATGATCTTATCTTATCTTAACAATTAGAATGCGTTTAACTATTGAAAAACTTATACAGACGAGTCAAAAATCCTATTCAAATAACTAAATTCCAAAAATAACTTCACTGGTTTTCAACACAGAACAAAAGAACTGTATGATTCCTATGTTCACTGGTACATCGACTCCTGATGGTTATCAGGTAATGGTGGAAGTGATCGCCTGTGGCACAAAATAGATAGGTACAGAAGTCAGTCTCATGTTTGTACGTCACTTTTCATACCTACGCTCAGCAATCGCGCTAGGGTCGGCGCCGCTCTGTGCGAGCGCGCTCGGGCAAGGTGATAGAAATAATTGTAAAAATATTACATTGCTACAAAATCTACTATTGTGACGACTACGAAGGTCACATAGTAATAAGTTTGCAAACTGGCAAGTAAATAGTCTTTTATAAGGTTTATGATATGAAAAAGTTTAGAATGAGGTAGTTATTTAGATACACAATTGTAAACAAGTAAGTTTATGATAAATCTTGTTAAATTGTAAACACTCTATTAGATAGATGTCAACAGAATAATGAAAAATAGTAATATATTTTATATATTAACATAATTTAAGGCTTCTAACAAAATCATCAATTTTAACTAATTGTAGTTAAAATTGAAGATAAAGCCTTTCATTTGCGTCTCCCTACGCCACACTATTCTGCGATACTTAAAAACTTAGTACAAGCAAATACCTACCTAATTACGTTTAACCTAAAAACGATAATTCAGCAATCAATGTTAAATTAAAAAAATCGTCCATTAAACAGTTCTAACTTTTTTCTTGCTCCATTATTTCACAAAAAAGTTGACAGACGAATGTCTCAAGCGGATGAATACGCGCTCGCAATGAGCTGAACTGAGCCGAGATATCGTGTCCGTGAGCGGTGTCTATGTGTGCGTTGCTCGAGCGCGCTTTGTATGTAGATTGACTTCTGTATCTATCCGTTTTGTGCCTGTGGTTTTTCGTCGACACGTTGCGATAACATCGGTTTGTGGTCATTGATTTCAAATTAATTCGGCCAGGCATACTTGTTAGGGTAATTTATGTATGGACTAGCATTTTGCAGTGGGTTCGCTTCAATAGTACAAATATTCTTACGAAATGGAACACAGGGTATCACAATTGTGCGGACTGCCCTGAGAACACGGTGGAGCATACGGTGGATGCCCCGCTTGGGCGGAGCATCGCCGTGTCCTCGTGAGAGCGATCGGTAGCAATGGCTGGGCCTTGGTTCAGGCCATAGCCCAGAGTTTTTAATATGGTTTGGACTATTTCGAAACGTCTAGTTGACACTTCGCGTGACCCAAGGGCTGGCTTTTACCTCGGACAAAGGATAAGCATTGCCATTCAGCGTGGCAATGCCGCCAGCCTTTTAGAAAGAAAGAAAAAACATTATTTTTTTTTTACAATTTTTTACATGAAAAAAAAATAAAATAGAATAGAATAGCATTTATTCAGCGCAAGCAACACAATATACCACAACATAAAATAATAATAAAAAAAAAGAATACAGACATACAATACAGTTGCAGTGACTGTGCCTGAACCGAAAGGGTCACCAACTCAGCAATTGCTGGGCGTCAAACACCCAGCGCTGATTTTCAGCTGGCACCCCGCAGTGGCGCACGGAAAATAATATGTATAATAACAATAATAGTAATAAGAAAATATGCGCCACGTCCGAGCAAAACGGCCGTACGCTCAGCATAATGCTGTGTCCACACGCAAAAATGCAACGAGTCCACAGTGCTGGTTTTCAGCGTAGGCCGGTAACAAAATCGACTAGAAAGAAGTTGGTAACGGTGTGATGTGCCAATAGATTTAAATAAAATAAATAAACTTAAGACAAAGTAATAATAATAATAATAAACGGAAATAAACAATCTTAAATAAAAAAATACAATTGCCGAAACAGATCTTGAGCGCTCAGCGTCAGAGTGGGGATCGCTTTGCGCATTCCATACATTGGCGAGCCATTAGTCTTCGTTGTTAGATGCATGCAGCAAAGCAGGGAACGAATCAGGAGTGACGTCTATGACACGATGGCGCGGCAAGCCAATCACTGACACTCCCCGCCCCCGCGTCTCACTTCGCACCACTAAAGAGTCCGAATATTTGACTTCTGTGCAACTTGAAGCCAGCGCTCAAGATCCGTGACGGTAATTGTAAGAAGTACGATTTTCTACAAACATTTTGGGCACATTACCAGTCGACAGCGATGTGGAAGAGTTTTTTGACGCCATATTTTAGTTTGATTTTAGTTATAATATATATTTTTTTGTCAATACTAATATTATAAAGAGGTAAAATTTGTAAGTTTGTATGTAGGGGGTAATCTCTGGAAGTACCTACTGGTCTGATTGGTAAAATTTTTTCACCGATAGAAAGCTGCTTTATCCCGGAGTAACATATGCTATATTTTATGTACCTACGCGGGCGACGCCGCAGGCAAAAGCTAGTTTACTGTAATTATAGTTATTAAGTATAGACTATTTTCTTTTATGTATGTTAAATATTGCTTGAAGTCAAGAAGAATCATCAGCTCAGAAGAAAGAAGCTCTCGGTACTGTCAGCAGGGGTTTCTTTCGGCCTTCAGCTGCTGATAGACTGTAGGCCGGCGGAAACTACTTGCTGGCAGCACCAGCATACAGCAATCAAGAACAGAAGAAGAAGAGAAGATGTCTTGTCCAGAAAATTTGGATTTTTAATGTTTTTTTTATGTGTGATTTGTGAGCGCGTCATGTGCCATATGTAAGTGAGAAAAATTTCAGAGTACATAATTATCTATCTTTCACTAATATATTAAAGAGGAAAATTTTGTTCTTATGTATGGAAGTAATTTTGTTCGTATGTAGGTATGGAAGTACTGGTCCGATTGCTAAAATTTTTTCACCGATAGAAAGCTGCTTTATTCCTGAGTGACAAAGACTATATTTTAAGTACATGAGTGAAGCCGCAGGCAAAAGCTCGTAATCAATATTATTACCGTAGGCTTGCGGACGGCGAGCAATGGGTAGCCCGCCGTCTGGCCGTCTGGTAACCGTCTGGACTGAGTCCGAGTCGTCAATTGCGCGCCTAAAATAAATGTCAACAAAACTATAAAGGCCCAGCAGGACCAAAGCCTATTGGAACCAAGGGTTTAATTCCGATAGGGAAACCCGTGATCCAAGATGCAAAGGGCAAGTGAAGGATACATGCGTGGTTTTAGCCAAAAAAAAACCTGGCACAACCACCGCAGCGTTTGACCACTATCTCACCTGCTGGTAAGCGATGATATGGCCGACGATGGAGCACGTTTGCCTAAACGCAACTCTTGACTTAGAAACCCCTATGTTGTTATCAGTAAACACAGACTCGGGCAGAGAATTCCACTCCTTAGCTGTACGTATAATGAATGTGTTCCCAAAGCGCTTTGTATGTAAAAACCATGAAAGAAATAACATTTATGCAAACAAAGTCGCGGAAAACAGCTTGATTAATAAATAATTGTGTACTCTGTTGGTTAGTAACGAGAAATGCTCGTTTATTATAATTATCCGTGGCTTTATATACATTTGTATTTGATATGCGAGCTGTTTTTTTATGTTACTGAATAAACAAAATTATTGTCGGAATTAAGTTGAACCCAAATCAAGTAGGTATGGACACAAAACAGATCGGTACAGAAGTCAATCTCATGTACAATGCGATCCAAATGAGAATAAGATCGCCCGCCATGTTGTGACGTCAAGATTTACTGTCAAATCGAGGAAAGAAATTTTTATAAATTAATTAATTTACGAAAAATTTAATTTATTTATGAACTGTGAACGAAAGTTTAATCAGAATCAAGTTCTTCAATTTTACTCATCTCTAAGTCCTTAAATTTTGCCAAAATTTCTTCGATTTGACAGTAGGACGAGACGTCAAAACATAGGAATCGGTCCTATTCTCATTTGGAACGCGTAGTATATACTTTTCTTTTTTCGGTGGGTACTAAACATGCAAATGACATCCTCATCCCTTGGGTGAGCTCGCTGTCCGACCGTCCGGTAACTGTCCGGACCGAACCCAAGTCATCGACGGCGCGCACTGTTCCCGCGCGCCTCAACGACTGTCAGCAACAACAGGGGCCCAGCTGAGTCGAAGCCTACTGGGGCCAGGGTTAATTCGAAAGATAGCTCAAGCCCCGGTACGAAATTGCCTTTCGTACCGGGGCTAGCCAAGAAACAGGAGTGGGTTTTTAGTCAGTAAAAGTCTGACACTGACGCCCAAGAGCGGGAGATGTCATTTGATGATTTTCCCAACCCTTAAAAAAAACCAATAGGCTTCGACCCAGCTGGGCCCTACGGTTGCTGATAACTCCTTAAGGCGCGCGGGAACGGTGAGAACCGAACCGAGATATCGTGTCCGTGAGCGGTGTCTATGTGTGCGTTGTTCGAGCGCGCTTTGTATGTAGATTGACTTCTGTACCTATCTCTTTGGTGGCATGGATCTATACACTCAACCACATATCAGTGGTGGTGAACAAAGGGAATGTCAATGTTAAATTGTAACCACATATATGTTGACATTGTAAACAGATAATAAAGAAAATATAGAGTAGAATTCTCTGCTGGAGTCTGTCCTGATGGCTACAACCTAGAGGTCTTTAAGTCAAGAGTGAATAGGTTGCTTCTAGGTAAGCGTGCTCCATCGTCGACCACATCACTTCATCACTTATCATTAGTCATACGAGAGCCTATCAATAATCATCATCATGAAAGACGTCCACTGTTAGACTGCCTCCCCCAAGTGTCGCCACAATGAGCGGTCCTGTGCGTCTCGCATCCATCAGATTCCCGCAACCCTTACCAGGTCATCGGTCCACCTTGTAGGAGGCCTTCCAACGCTACGTCTTCCGGTACGTAGTCGCCATTCCTGAACCTTTCGGCCCCAACAGCCATCTATTCTGCGAGCAATGTGCCCTGCCCATTGCCACTTAAGTTTGGCGATTCTTCGTGCTATGTCGGTAACCTTGGTTCTTCTGCGGATATCCTCATTCTTGATTCGATTACGCAAGATTATTTTTTTTTTTATCTGTTATAAACCAGTTCTTGACTGCGATCCCGCCTGATTGTAAGCAGTGATGCAATCGTTGATGGTGAGGCGCGCTAGTTTATTAAGAGCCTATTCGCCTTATTTGCCTATTTATATCAAATAAATAAAAAATAAAGTCGCTGGCAACAGCTACTGAAACATAAATCCTTTATTTAACCACAAAACCCTTGTGTTTTGTCACTTATTCCGCAACCATGACACGCTACCCCAATTTACACAAACTGGACCAATTCATAACGTTATTATTAGTATCCCAAAAACTTGGAGAATGTGTATTGAACCCTTTTTACTCGACCCAACAGATTGAGTTAACGGCAAAACTTTCTATTCAGATTTTGTCCCGTATATGTTTAGAGGATCAGTACCGTAGGTAGCCGATGTCGAATTGGGCCCTCACTACGGCCTCACACACAAAATGGCCTCACGTGTGCGAGGGCTCTTTAACAAAGGGGTTTTGCATTATAATTTACTAGCTTTTGTCCGTAGTTCAACTGTGTACATAAAATATAGCCTACGTAATTTAGGAATAAAGCAGCTTTCAATCGGTAAAAAAATTTAGGAATCGGATCAGTACTTTCAGAGATTATCTCTTACAAACAAAAAAAAAACAAACTTTACCTATTTATTGTATTACCAGCTTTTGTCTGCGGCTTCACTCGAGTACATAAAATATGGCCCATGTCACTCAGAAATAAAGCTTACTTTCGGTGAAAAAAATTTAGCAATCGGACCAGTACTTTCAGAGATTACCTCCTACAAACAAAAAAAACAAACTTTACCTCTTTATTATATTAGTGTAGATGATGCGTGGATGTGGTCAAGCACTGGGTTACTTACGACAGTCGTTGTCTCGTTTTCGAATTTATGAAAGAACTAGCTTGTGCCAGCGGCTTCGCTCGCGTAAAAATATTTTTCATAATTTTTCTATACAAACTTTGGACCTCCGTTTCATCCCTTTAGGAGGTAAATTTTAGGAAATCCTCTCTTAATGCTCGCCTACATCATAAAAAGAAACTTTGTGCAAAAATTCACGCTCCTAATCCCAGTAGATTCGGCTGTGCATTGATATGTCAGTCAGTCAGTAAAAGAGTGTCCTTGGAGTTTCTTGCACGTTCTTCTCCATGGAGATCTACGCTTTGGAACGTACAATTTAGCTTCACTTGTTTGACTGACCGACATTTTGACGATTCAAAAGTCCCTGTAATTGGTTTATTTGAAATAAACGTTTCTGATTTCTGATTTGAGAGTCATTTTCTCTTTTTATATAAATAGAAAAAGCCTCACTGATGCGCCTTCGCCCACATCTAAATTAATCCACACTACGCCACTGTAGAGAATTGAATAAAAAAGAAAATTGTATCGTCATCGTCCGTGTTATCCCTTTCCCTCAATTCGCCGGGTCGGCTTCCAATCGAGGATGCAGCTAAGTTGCTAGATAGCAACTTGAGGTCTGCCCACTGACCTCAAAGTCAAAGTCAAAGTCAAAATATTTTATTTCACATAGGCCTTCATGGGCACTTATAAAACGTCAGAAGCTAGTGCACGGTTCCAAATTGGTCGTTTCCTATGGAGAAGAACCGGCAAGAAACTCCATGGTTACTCTTTTAAAAAAAGTGGTTGTTATTACAATATTGATAGATATTATGTAAGAACAGTCTAGACCAGTCAAATATTGTACACAAAAGCACAATAAAAATAATCTTAATAAAAAAAAACCGGCCAAGTGCGAGTCGGACTCGCCCATGGAGGGTTCCGTAGCAGCAAGTAACATAATATAAGAGTTCTTGTAGTTCGTTGTAACTTTGATCGATGTTTTAATAATAGTGTATTTTTTAGATTTATGACGTATTAAAAAAAAACTACTTACTAGATCTCATTCAAACCAATTTTCGTTGGTAGTTTACATGGTAATGTACATCATATATTTTTTTTAGTTTTATCATTCTCTTATTTTAGAAGTTACAGGGGGGGGGGGGGACACACATTTAACCACTTTGGAAGTGTCTCTCGCGTAAACTATTCGACTTAGAAAAAAATGTTATTAGAAACCTCAATACCATTTTTGAACACCTATCCATAGATACTCCACACGTATGGGTTTGATGAAAAAAAAATTTTTGAGTTTCAGTTCTAAGTATGAGGACCCCCAAAATTTATTGCTTTTTTTCTATTTTTGTGTGAAAATCTTAAAGCGGTTCACAGAATACATCTACTTACTAAGTTTCAACAGTATAGCTCTTATACTTTCGGAAAAAAGTGGCTGTGACATACGGACGGACAGACAGACAGACAGACAGACAGACAGACATGACGAATCTATAAGGGTTCCGTTTTTTGCCATTTGGCTACGGAACCCTAAAAAGTACCTAAGTTGTAATAGGAAGTAGTCTCTACTCTAGACCTCTACCACACTGGACTAGCGACTGTGAAAGTGCTTTAGTCCCCGTTTGATATTCGCCATTTTGGCGCTGTCAGACTTAGCGAGAGTTTACGGTACTATAACTATTAATGTCGCGCCTCTTACAATATCACATGACCTAATTTTTCATAAGTTTCATATAGTTAATTCGTGAAGTGCATTTTGAATTAATTTCGTTCGAATTCTGTGGTATTCTTCAAAAATTAATTCAAAATGCAAAAATACTTCTGAGTAGAGTCTGTCTAATAATTTAAACGACTTGGGTAATTATTAGGATTTAATGAAATCTTATGTAGTCAACACGGGTTCAATAATCAAGGTTGATTAAGAGATAAAGATCATTGTTCACTAACAGAAGAACCTTATAAAAAGCACCGAATATGAGTATTTTTAAAATGATTTAAATATTATATAAAATTCCCAAGTCGGTTGACTTATTAGACAGACTATAGGTACCCTTGGCACCAATAGGCTTCGACCCTGCTGGGCAGTAGGCCTATTGTTGCCAACGGTCTGCTTCTGAAGGGAAGGCTCGGTATCAAAGGCAACGAAGGAACGGGATTGGTTTTTTAGTCAGTAGAAGTCTGACACTATCTCCCGTTCCGCCCAAGAGCGGGGGATGTCATCTGGATTATTTTTACCCGAAAAAAAAAGTAGATCTAATCGTACATTACGATCAACAGAAAACCAATTTCGAGCCACCGCCATTAATACAGTGCACGTTACATATTTACTATGCCTGTGGCAGAATGCAGATATAAACCCAAAAAGAAAACCATAAAACTCCAACCACGCCTGCTTACCCACCCCGTATCTCATATACGACCGGCCACCAGCTTTATTTACGGTCACAATAAGGACAAAAAGAGACGTAACTGCGCTCATAATAAATTTCCTAACTCAACATATTAGATGGGAAGCCAGTGGCGCTCAAAGTTCGCTTAAAATTGGGGGGTATCTTCGGGAATCTTTAAGCGAGAGTGAATAGGTTTCTTCTAGGTGAGCGCGTTCCATCGTCGACCGCATCGTCGCTTTCCATCAGGTGAGATAGCGGTCAAGCGCGAACCTATCAACAAAAAAAAGGTATTAACCCGACGTACGACGAGTATCCACCCATACGTTGTTGAAACTTCTACGGTCCGGACTAAGCGTTTTGCCTCGTCGTTTATACTGCGTACGTCGAAGGACTGGAACAATCTGCCTACTGCGTTCTTCCCGTCTGATTATAATCTGAGCGTTTTCAAGGCAAAATTGAGTAGATTCATGAACTAGTTCGCCTCACCATCAGAGATGGCGTCACTGCTTACCATCAGGTGGGATCATAGTCAAGCAATAGAAAAAAAAACTGGGCAAGTGCGAGTCGGACTCGCGCACGCAGGGTTCCATATTATGCGTAGAAAAAAAAACGGCGAAAAGATTGCGTTTGTTGTATAGCAGCCCCCTTAAATATTTATTTTATTTTGTTTATAGTATTTGTTATTATAGCGGCAATAATAACATAGATAATATAGATAGACATAATTTGACAGGCCTGTTGGTCTAGTGGTTAGTGGCCCTGACTGCTATGCCGGAGGTCGTGGGTTCGATCTCCACCCAGGAAAAATGTTTATGTGATGAGCATAATCATTTGTTCTGTGTCTGGGTGTAATTTATCTATAATATGTATGTATTTAGAAATATGTAAGTATCTTTCTTTATCAGTTGTCTAGTACTCATAACACAAGCTCTGCTTAGCTTGGGACCAGACGACGTTGTGTGATAGTTGTGAAATATTATATTATTATAATTTGTAAAAATTTCAACTGTCTAGCTATCGCGGTTCTTGATATACAGCCTGGTGACAGACAGACGGACAGTAATAGGGTCCCGTTTTTACCCTTTGGATACGGAACTCTAAAAAGTATCATTTATTTATCATTACCGAGAACACATTTTTCTTGTTCAATTCAAATAAACTAAAGCGTACGAGCCTTCCAGCAAGAAATAGATATGTAGGTACAGAAGACAATCTACATACAAAGCGCGCTCGAGCAACGCACACATAGACACCGCTCACGGACACGATATCTCGGCTCAATCGCCCAATCGCACTCATACAGGGCCTCAAGTCAATAGTGTCATAATAGTCTATCATTGACTTCATAATTATTGATTTTGACAAGTTTTCGTAATCCACTAATATAATGGCGCCATTATGACTTTCCGATGGTCAACCACTGACACTCCATTGAAAGGAATGGCATAGAATGGTAATCTTGTACACAATGATAAATGAATGTCTGACGTATGCGGTAGTCTGCTAAAATTAATAAGCTCGATATTGTCATTTTACCACAATTCTATTACGAGACCATTGACTGATCAATGATCGATCATTATGAATTAGCAGATTACGAACTTTTAGCAAAATGACAATGGGATCGTGTTGGAATGACGAATTTATAAAAATAGCAGACTTGGGGCCCTGATTTCAGAATCATTAGACAAAGTAACGTTGTTAAAACAACCAAAGCTGCCTGTGTTATCAGGAAGACAATGCCTTCTAGTGGAATGTCTTGTACTGAATTATCCCATTGTCATTTTGCTAAAAGTTTTAGCAAAATGACAATGGGATCGTGTTGGAATGACGAATTTATAAAAATAGCAGACTTGTGCCCTAGTTCGGCGCAATGCGCTGACTCTAGTGCGATCGCCTAGCGTAGGTATGAAAAGTGAAGTACATAATAAGATTGACTTCTGTATGTATCTATATTGTGCTTCCAGTCTCTATGTAACCTCACTCAAGCTTCAAGCATTTGATACTCAAAACTTGTTGAGCGCCATTTGATTGGTTGAACTAGTCTGAAGCACGTATCTAATGCTTCAGTTTCGAGTGAAGTTCTCAAACACAAGCCTTAGGATGCTCTGTTAGGAAGGGGCGCAAAAGACTGACTGACGGGGTGTGATTTATTTATATTAAGTACTAGCTTTTGCCCGCGCGGTTTCGCTCCCGCTCTTCCCTACTCCACCCTACTATACCCTACTCTACCCTACCCTATCCTACTCTACCCTACTCTACACTACTCTACTCTACCCTACTATACCCTACTCTACCCTACCGAACTTCACATAAACCATCTACTGTATAGTCGCCTAGTGGATACAGATTAATATTTTATTTTATAGAGAACTAGTTTTTGCCCGCGCGGCTTCGCTCCCGCTCTTCCCTACTCCACCTTACTATACCCTACTCTACCCTACTCTACCCTACTCTACCCTACTCTACCCTACTCTACCCTACTCTACACTACACTACTCTACTCTACCCTACTCTACCCTACTATACCCTACTCTACCCAACCAAACTTCACATAAACCATCTACTAAATAGTCCGAACAAAGCCTTAACATTTGGTTTGGATAGGTGAGCCCGTTCTTGAGTTATAAAATTACAACGAAAATTGGCATTGATTTTTATATATGTAGATGTATTTAGAAAGAAATAAGTACTAGCTTTTACCCGCAGCTTCACTTCATTTTATGGACGCGGGTCCATAAAATATAGCCTATGTCACTCAGCAAAAAAACAGCTTTCCATCGGTGAAATAATTTTAATCGGACCAGTACTTTCAGAGATTCCTACAAAGAAAAAAAACATAAAAACAAACTTCTTCACTTTATAATTTATTTTTTTATTATTATTATGGATAGGCTCGCGTTTGACCACAATCTCACCTGATGGTAAGCGATGATGTGGCCGACGATGGAGCACGCTTGCCTAGAAGCAATCTATTCACTCTTGACTTAAAGACCCATAGGTTATAGCTATCAGGAAACACAGACTCCGGCAGGGAATTCCACTCCTTACGCATAATGAATGTACTCCGAAAACGCTTTGTACGTATAGGTGGGATGTCCACCATGTACCGGTAGCGCAACGCCGTACGTCTTGAGGTCCGATGATGAAACGGACTAAAAAGGGTTCAATCTTTTCAAAAATATCAAAACTGCGATAGTTTTGTAATAGTGATAAGTTTGTATATTAGTGTCTGTCTTTTTTCAGTCAGTCATCGACTACACGTTTAAACAAAGCAATTTTACTTGTTACGACAATTCTGCTGTGATCCTATGAGGAATTCCGTTCCATATCTTTGAAGTTCATCATCAGATCATAACAATATTCTTCTACGGGACCAACTTGGAAGCACAAACTTTCAATTAAAAAAATAATTTTCAAAATCAGTCCACAATTGACAGAGCGATCGGTGAAAAATACATTCAGCCAAACATAGAACCTTCTTCTTTTTGACGTCGGTTAAATATAAACACAGTCAAATACTCAATACAAATTTCCATGTGGTTGAAGAGGTTGACTCGAATTATTTTTTTTTTTTAATATACCACTGCTATCACACAACGCCGTCTAGTCCCAAGCTAAGCAGAGCTTGTGTTATGGGTACTAGACAACTGATAAACATACTTATATATTTCTAAATACATACATATTATATATAAATTACACCCAGACACAGAACAAATCATTATGCTCATCACACTAACATTTGTCCTGGGTGGGAATCGAACCCACGACCTCCGGCGTAGCAGTCAGGGTCACTAACCACTAGACCAACAGGCCAGTCTATATCTAAATAAGGTTCAGTTGAAAACCAGCGTCTGGCAACTACCATGTAGTTGTCTGGAATTATTGCTGAACTGGACCTATTTGGCGCCGCCGTGAGACACACATTGTTAGTTGTCTCTTTTTTTATATATATAATAATTTATTAGTGTCTACAAGTTGTTACTCCAAGATTCTGATCCCGATTTCCGGTCACCGTAAGCGTGGGCTTGTGGACAGTGAACAATGGGTAGCTCGCTGTCCGGCCGTCCGGTAACTGTCCGGACCAAGCCCAAGTCGTCGACGGCGCGCACTGTTCCCGCGCGCCTCAAAGAGTTGTCAGCAACAGCAGGGACCCAGCCGGGTCGAAGCCTACTGGGGCCAGGGTTATCCGAAAGGGAGCTCGAGCCCCGGTATGAAAGCTAGAAGGAACGGGGTGGGTCTTTTAGTCAGTAAGAGTCTGACACTATCTCCCGCTCCGCCCAAGAGCGGGGGATGTCATTGGATGATTTTTTACAACCTTAAAAAAAAAAAGTTGTTACTACAGTATGTGTATCTACGAGTGTGTATGCCAAATAAAATAGTTTTCTTTCTTTCTTTCTTTGAAGATTTAACATAAAAGCAAATGCCAAAACAAAATAATAAAGACACGTTTATATCCATAATAATTATTTACCTTCCTCACCTTGTCCCTTTTCAAAGTCAAACAAGTCTGTGAAATCAACTGTAAGCTTCAGGCCATGTCTATAGTGAACACGCGGTGAGTAAGGCGGAAGCGGGCGCGATTAGCCTGATTAATACCACAAAATAGACAGGTACAGAAGACAATCTCATGAATGTACTTTACTTTTTATACCTACGCTCGGTAGACGCACACTAATGAGTGTTTGAGCCGGAACTGTTCGACGAGTGGGCCGAGACGCGACCGAGATATCGTGTCCGTGAGCGGTGTCTATATGTGCGTTGCTCGAGCGCGCTTTGTATGTAGATTGACTTCTGTACCTATCTATTTTGTGTTAATACTGAGCAGGACGCCCAAGTGCAATATTGGGAAACACATCACACTATAGAGAACCCCGGGGTCCTAAAACGAATGCAAAGAAGAAACATAAAAGTGAGTTTTAGTCAGTAAAAATCTGACGCGCCTTCCCGCTCAACCCTAGTGCGTGAAAAGTCATTGAATGTTTCCCATCTGCAAAAAAAAACTATAGGTTTTATCTATTACAAAGTTGCTATGTGCCCTCTGCGTCATTTATTTAAATGTTTTTTTTTAATAGATTTTGATATAACCACTTCGTTGTAAACTTCTATTTATAAATGTCGTATGGAAATGACGATATCAGGGATTTCACGAAATCCCTAGGAATATCACGAAGTCACGGCAGATGTCAAATATTCTTGTTTATTACGTCTTCTTACTAAAAAAATCTAGTGATATGACAAAACACAAACTTACCGTCAGTGATATGTCGTTTCGAAACGACATCACTGGCGATTAATTCTTTATGGCGTCAGTGTGGACGCCGTCGCTGCGTCAGCAACCGAAGGCCATAGTTACTTCAGCCCCCCTAGCCAAGTTACAACCGTTTTGCTTGCGCCGAACGCTCCTAGTCGACTTTGCCGCCAATTCTTTTGTTCTGACCACGTAACTGAGCGTTAAGACGACGTCATTGCCGTACATTTGAAGCTTGCTACAAGCGTTAACTATTGCAGATTAGCAACTTGGCTAGGGGTACAGTATAGGCGCAAGCAGCGTTATCATTTGCTCGATAGTTCGCGCCCGCTGTCGCCACCGCTCAAGCGTCTCACTCAGTCCTAAGCCTTCAAGTCAAAGATCAAAGTAGTGACAGACAGGTCGACAGGCGTGTAGACAGACAATGGTAGTCAGAAGCCTGTGTTATCAGGAAGACAATGCCTTCTAGTGGAATGTCTTGTACTGAATTATGTAGAAGTAGCTTTGATTGTTTTACCAACGTTACTTTGTCTAATGATTCTAAAACAAGGTAGTTCGGACGTTCTTTTAATCGATAATTTGGTAAATAGTCTGTATTTATATTTGCACAACATATTTATCTGTGTAAAGTTTGTTTTTTTTTGTTTGTAGGCTCCAATTATTATTGCTAAAATTTTTCACCGATAGAAAGCTGCTTTATTCCTGAGTGACATAGACAATATTTTATGTACGCGGGCGAAGCCGTGGGCAAAAGCTAGTCAATAACAAAAAAACTATAATTTTTAGGGTTCCGTACCTCAAAAGGAAAAAACGGAACCATTATAGGATCACTCTGTTGTCCGTCTGTCTGTCTGTCTGTCAAGGCCCTTTACCTCGAGAACGCGTGGATGTATCGAGTTTAAACCATTTATTTTATTTATTTACAATTAACTTGTACAACATTACAGTCTAACTAAACTAATGCGTTGTACAGAAACAAGAAGAAAATAAAAAAAAAGAAGAAAACATTTACATTACCTACCACTAATATAAAATGAAAAAATATCCCACAAAACCAAATAACACAACGTTTACTTATTTTTCATCCATCCTCTCACAAAACCTCAGACATTCACGACACATATCTATCCATCTCCCAGCAAATAAGTCACCATATACTCAGGTCTGCGGTCCCTTCAAGCTGTGAAAAAATCAAACTTCAAAGTTAACGAATAAAAAAGATACGGCCGTTTATGTCGCAAAAAAACGTATATTTTGATATCAGATAAAAGATCGAAATTCGTAGGGTACTTCCCGTTGACACAGAATCCTGAAATTTGGCACAAAGCAAGGTCTTATAGCACAGGTATAGGGAAAAATCTGAAAACAGTTTTGTTATTACATACGTCACAAAAAAAAATTTTTTTGCAATTCGGAAAAATCTTCGAGACTCCATTCAGGAATTGTAGTTTACACGGAACCCTCAGTACGCGAGTCCGACTCGCACTTGCCCAGTTTTTTTTTTGTTTAACTTGTTCGAAATAAATTACCCTTCTTTAAAAATACATTATAACGAATAGCCTGTCCCCATGGGGTTTATCAGACCCTATAAGGGATAATACTATTATCCCGCCATTTGTCATGGTTATCTTACAGTAGAACCTTTTTGGTATAACCGACGTTCGAAAATAATAGTTACCGGTGTAAGGATAGGGAAATTATGCCAACTGGGCCACGTGGTCGCAAGCTCGGCTGCTGAGCTTAGGGTCCTGGGTTCGATTCCCGGGTCGGACAAAAAAAATCGGCCAAGTGCGAGTCGGACTCGCGTACGAAGGGTTCCACCTACCGTCCTTAGCAAAAAATTGCAAAAAAATCAAGTGGAGCCACTTCAATATTTACTTTATTCTGTTTTTAATATTTGTTGTTATAGCAGCAACTGAAATACATCATCTATGAAAAGGATCATGGCGAAACCCCGAACAAAATTTTGCTGGCATAGTTTTTTAGCGTCTTGTGCTGAAAAATATACAAAAGTATACAGATTAAATTTCTAAACAAGTTTGTCTTAGACATTACTGTTATAGAATCCGTATATTAAAGACATTCCAGTTTAATGCTGGTGAGATTACGTATATTATGTTAAACATATATTATGGTATATTATGTTGTATGAAGATTAGAGTCGGTCTAATAAGTTAAACGACTTGGGTAATTATTAGGATTTAATGAAATCTGATGTAGTCAACACGGGTTCAATAATCAAGGTTGATTAAGAGATAGAGATCATTGTTTGCTAACAAAAGAACCTTATAAAAAGTATCGAATTTAAGTATTTTTTAAATGATTAAATATTATACAAAATTCCCAAGTCGGTTGACTTATTAGACAGACTATACTATAGTAAAAAATCTAGTCAATTCAGTTTCTAATTAAGACGATTTTTTGCGCTAATTAAACTGGCTATTAGTGTGATTTGATAATTCTTAGTAAATAATTTTGCAAGTATAGCACACTGATATAGTAGACACTTAATAATTTCATCAACAATTTTCTCGCCGTCGTTCTTTCAACTTCTAGCTATCACGGTTCTTGAGATACAGCCTGATGACGAACGGACGTACAGTAAAGTCTTAGCAATAGGGTCCCGTTTTAACTTTTGGGTACGGAACCCTAAAAAGGTTTCAGCATGAAGGACTAACAAACACACACATACCCAAAAACTTTCCATTACTATATTAGTTTGATCAAGCCTAAAGTTTCAAATTCCCAAACTTTTCACTGTATTTACACAGTATCCAATCATAAGTACCAAACTCCTAAAAAAAAAGCCAACAAGTGTTTTTCCCGAACAAAGTTTGGCAATAAAATCAAACGGCCAGCGATGTTCAAAGTTAACGTTAATAGCACCCCCGGGGGGCGCTCTAAATACCCCCCAAGCCTCCAAGAAACTTAATGGGGACAAAATCGTTGAACACTTACGTTTGTATTACATGTGTTTCGGTAAAGTTTTTCCTTGTAAAGCAATCGGTCTCTTGAATAAAATATCATGTAGGTAGGAAGTCTGTTTTTCGAGAAAAGGTACTTTTATTTAATCGCCACAATACCTTAGTCGCCTAGGAAATCGTTTGTCTTGGTGTGGTCATGTAAAGGGGAGGGATTAAACGCATTTTGCTAAAAGAGTTATGAGTTTACATGTTGATGAAGAGGGTTTCACTCGAGTAGAAAAGAAGAAGAAGAAGCCCTGTTCCCGGAACCTGTGCGGTACCGCACCGACTGGACCAAACATGCTGCTGCGTCCTGCTGTGCCTACGACGGAGCTGTATATTTCGCGTCTGCATTGCTCTACGAAGATTGAGGAAGTCGTGGAGTATATGAAGAAAAAGAGCAACTGGACTCTGAGGGTCGAAAGGCTGGATTCTCGCCACGACACCAACTTCAAGTCGTTCGTGATACGAGTTCCAACCCACCATCTGGAGACCTTTTTGAGAGAGGACTTTTGGCCGAAAGGTGTCGTGTATCGACGTTTCCGAGGACGGCTTCGCGACACCACGCAGCGGAACACGACGCCGATGTTACGTGTATAATTATTATTATTTAATTAGTTTTGTTGTTATGATATGTATTAGTTTATTAATTTATAAGATTATTTTATGTATTTTTTCTATGGGCCTCCGATGCCTGAAAATAAATGGTTATTATTATTATACCCTACTCTACCCTAACAAAATTCATATAAACCATCTACTAAATAGTCCGAGAAAAGCCTAAACATTTGGTTTGGATAGGTGAGCCCGTTCTTGAGTTATAAAATTACGACGAAAAGTGGCATTTATTTATATAAATATATATAGATACAAACAGAAGTGTACTAAGAATATACACCCCAATTTTTTAATTAGTACCAAAAAAAAATTAGACTTTATCCATACCCGTTACTGATCACGTTTTTGTAGTCACCAGTAAAAAATTCCGAAATTGTCTTTGTCATAATTGGTAAATCCATAATTAAACAAATCATTCATAACAATTGCTACTAGAAAATACTACGTGCAGTGTTTTTTTTTTAATCATAATCATAACCTGTACGATATTTCTACAAATTGAGTGACATTTTGGGATATAAACAAATATAACACATAATTAGTAAATAGATTCATTTATATTCAAATACTAAATAAATTGTAACCAGATGATGTGTCCATTGATTTAAAATTAAATAAAAACTGTTTTGCATGCCTAGTATAAGGTAGTTAGTAATGGATCCATGTATATTTTTTTCCAGACATCTTTATTATTTACCTACTAACTGAGCAAATAAAAATATTATTATTATTATTTACATTTTTTTTTCTTTCGGTGGGAAAGTCATCTAATGGCATCTCCTGCGAGCGAGAAAGTGTGTCAGACTTTTACTGACTAAAAACCCACTCCTGTTCCTTCGTTGTTTTTTTTCCAATTTGTAAATGTGAAGTACCATGGAGCATTTTTATTAGGTTACATCTTATTTTTTTGACATTTGAGCATGGCAGTTGAGAGTTTGTCATGCTCACTCTAATGTCTCGCTGTTGGTGGCACGTGTTATTGGGTCATTCGGTTCCCTTAAAAATGGTTGAGCTGAGTGGGGCTGATGCACGCGTCATGCTCGTGAACGGGTGCCGTCAGATGGGACTGGTCATCTCTTAGCTGCCAGTGGCTTAATTCAGTTTGTATCTTTTAATTATTATTATTTTTTATTATTTTTATTTTATTATCTACATTGTGCTTACACAATAGAGGCAACATGAAAATTTGTAACCAAGCATTATATGTAACACATAATATGATTTAAAAGAGTGTCCATGGAGTTTCTTGCACGTTCTTCTCCATAGAGACCTACTCTTTGGAACGTGCAATTTAGCTTCACTTTTCTTGGACTGACCGACATTTGACTATTCAAAAGTGCCTGCAAATGGTCTATTTGAAATAAATGATTTTTGATTTTTGTTGCCTTTCGTACCGGGGCTGAGCTATCTTTCGAAACTAACCCTGGCCCCAGTAGGTTTCGACCCGGCTGGTCCCCTGCTGTTGCTGACAACTCCTTGAGGCGCGCGGGAACAATGCGCGCCGTCGACGACTTGGGCTCGGTCGGACAGCGAGCTACCCATTGCTCGCCGTCCGCAAGCCCGCGCCTACGGTGGCCGGAAATCGGGGTTGGAATCCCGGCGGCGGCTGGGGCGCTGTGAGCGCCGCCGTTGCCTGATGCGGTCGGCCTCCTCTTTTGCTAGCATTACTGCTTCGCAGAAGGAGGCGACCGGCTGCCACTCCTCCTCGCTCCGGACCATAGCCTGCACCAAGGCCCAGCATAAAAAGACATATCAAGATTGTTTACGTTTAGTTAAGTACTTAAACAGATGGAATATAGGCAATATATAGAATACCTAAACGTGTGTAGTACAATCCGATATTCCGTACATTTATAAAATATCAGATTTCTGATTATACAGACTGCTGGTAATATATATATAAAATATATTATATAAGTATATAGAAAAGAGAACCCGTATCCCTAAAGTGTCACTTCAAAAGCGGTTGCTTGAAATAAGGTCTGATGTTCATAAAGAGTAATATAGTAGGGTATGGGGAGGGGAAACGATTCGTGACAAAGGCAAGGAAATCCGGGAGACTACGGCTGTCAAAATGTATTGTGCTTAATAAAGAAATACGGTCCGTGAGTATGTTGATACTGGATGTGGCTTTCGTATTTTAAAGGTCCCATATTCGTCTGTTTTTTTTTTTTGCAAAAATGGTACCCTTATGTACTTGCCACCGTAAGCGCGGGCTAGCGGATGGCGAGTAATGGGTAGCTCACTGTCCGGCCGTCCGGTAACTGTCTGGACCGAGCTTAAGTGGTCGTCGGCGCGCACTGTTCCCGTGCGCCTCAAGGAGTTGTCGGCAACCGTAGGGGCCCAGCTGGGTCGAAGTCTACTAGGGCCAAGAGTCTGCTTCTGAAAGAAAGGCTCGGCCCCGGTATGAAGAAGAAGAAACGGGTGGGTTTTTTAATCAGTAAGAGTCTGATACTATATCCTGCTCAACGCAAGTGCAGGGGATGTCATTTGGATGATTTATACGCACCGAAAAAATAAAACCCTTATGCACTTTAGATGGCAAAAATAGAACCCTTATGGTACACTGGGTCCAAGGGTTTGCTTCTGAAAGGAAGACTCGGCCTTGGTATGATAGGCAACGAAGGAATCTGAAAATATCTCCCGCTCCGCCCAAGGGCGGGGGATATCATAAGATGATTTATACCCACCGAAAAAAAATACCCTTATGGTATGGTAGGTTGTCTGTCTGTCCGTCAGTCCGTCAGTGTGTGTGTAAGGCAGATAAACTGCAAAGTACAATGTAATTACTATTTTGCAATTTGGAGAAATCATTACCTACATTACGTATGAGTTGGAATGGAACTCTTATTGCGTGTGTCCGACTCGTACTTGGCTACAAGAATTACCTAGCACTTTAGTCAATAGATTTGCCAGTCAGCATGAGCTGATAGTCAGGAGTAGGCCGGATGCACTTAAGTATTCTTATAAACATCTTCGTGTGTCCAAAAACAGTCTAGATATGATGGTGTGAGTCAGATTAGCTTGCACGTTGATAAATGTACTTGTATATTTTGAAACAAGTAAAGATAGTTCGTCACTGTGACCGAGATGTAATTCACCCGAGCCGTAAGTGAGGGTATTATGGAGCCTGTGTACGGAGCTGCAGTTAATTTCCAGGTGTATCAAACAACGTTCTTCAATATACTTACGAGGAAATTAAAAAATGAAGTTTGACCTGCCACTCATTTTTTTTTTTTTTTATGGTGGGAAAAAATCATGCATTGACATCCCCCGCCCTTGGGCGGAGCGGGAGATAGTGTCAGACTCTTACTGACTAAAAGACCCACCCCGTTCCTTCTAGCCTTCATACCGGGGCTCGAGCGCCCTTTCGGATAACCCTGGCCCCAGTAGGCTTCGACCCGGCTGGGTCCCTGCTGTTGCTGACAACTCCTTGAGGCGCGCGGGAACAGTGCGCGCCGTCGACGACTTGGGCTTGGTCCGGACAGTTACCGGACGGCCGGACAGTGAGCTACCCATTGCTCACTGTCCGCAAGCCCACTGGCCGGAAATCGGGATCGGAATCCCGGCGACGGCGGCGGCGATAACGCCGTTGCCTGATGCGTTCGGCCTCCTCCTTTGCGAGCATTACTGCTTCGCAGAAGTCGGCAACCGCCTGCCACTCCTCCTCGCTCCGGACCATGGCCTCTACCAAGGCCCGGCGCGAGAGGTCTCCGCCGCCGATCGCCCCCACGAGGGCACGGCGATGCTCCGCCCAAGCAGGCCACACCTCGACTGTGTGCTCCACCGTGTCCTCCGGGCGTTCGGCACAGTGGCGACACCCGAGCGTCACTTCCGCATGAATCGAGTGCAGGAAACTCCCGAACGAACCATGTCCGGTGAGTACCTGCGTCATGCGGAAGGTAAGGACGCCGTGAGGTCTTTCCAGCCACGCCTCAAATCTTTCCAGCCACGCCTCAAAACCTGCCACTCATGGGAGTCGCGTAGCGTTCAGCCAGATATGAAAGTAGATTTCTGTGAAAACATTCCGAACGCGGCTGCGGCTGCAGGTCGCGGCAGCACTCGCAGCCCAGGCTCAGCTGCACGATTGGTTTTCTATGTAGTAGTATGAATTTGTGTGAAAACATTCCGAAGGCGACTGCGGCTGCACGTGCTGCTGAGACTGCTAGTGCTGCTGTGACTTGCGCCTTAAGGTTCAAACGCCCGAGCAGTGACATAAAACAGTGACTTTCTGAAGCCTACTTCTCGGTAACGGCCAGGTTAATAGGTCTGAAAAAAATTTATATTTATGATAAATTCATGAATAACATTATCAACTATTGATTTTTTCGTGCGATTAATACTTTTGTCTAAAAAAAAATATTAAGCAATTTCGTAACTTTTCTCTACTCCTTTCAAACGGCTTGGATCTTTAGAAACATTTTTACACATAAAAATTGATTGTAAAATATCTTTAAAAGTGAACATAACATGTAAATCAATCAATATTTCAACACTCGTACTGCCACCTAGGCGGGTACGAGTGTTGTGACGATTTAATTCTGGCCAGATGTTCAATGGAAAATAGGAAAACATCGTGAGGAAAGTGGCATGTCCTAGAACCAAATTCGAAAACATGTGACATTCACCAACCCGCACTGGGCCCGCGTGGTGAATTACGGCCCATTCCCTCTCCTAGAGAGGAGGCTTGAATCCCAACAGTGGGAATAATAAAAAGGCTGGTGATGATGACGATGATGTTCAAGGGACTATAAGCTTTAAAGATATCATAAATCATGATTCATCCAGCCCTAAAAAGTCCGTACAGCTTTAGATCTTTGTAAAGGTTATCGACCTGACCACGGATATAGTGAACGTCTCTCAGCAAGGTTTGATATTACTACCACAGATTTTCACTACCAGCCTGCCCTCTTTTTGGATAGGAGTTTTTTGTTAGATATCCACTAATGGCTTCTCTTATAACCATGGCTTGTACCAAGACCCGGCACGAGAGGTCGACGCCGTCGTTTTTTAAGATAAGATATAATAAGACATTTATTTGTAGAAACATGAGTATACATTATAAGGCATGCAGGTTGTTCATAAACAAAAAAGATCCGTCATGTTCTTCGGCCTTTGTGGCATACAAATATATAGGTAAGAAAAGTCATTCCGTATTTAAACAGGGCATTGAATTAAATTGTCCCTCTAATTATAAATTATCAAAATTATAAAATGTCAGTAAATATTTGTTAAATTCGTAATATTACACTTGTCATTTATAAATGGGATTAAATATAATGACCACCTTAGAACGCTTTGGTACCCTTAGTTCTTTTGTCAAATATATATTACTTGACACCAAAAAAAATGAAATCCTAAAGTTACAATAGTATTTTAGTTACGACTGTACTTTAAATTGTATTCGAACACCAAATGTAGTAAATGATAACCAAATCTTAGCGAGCAAATTAATGCGCTCTTTTTAGCCCCGTAGAGCAGGTTGATACTTTGTCTAATCAACAATCTATCTTAGTGGAATTTTAGGGCACCCCGGGTCGGATAGATTTAGGTTAGAAGAAGGTGGCGGAAGGTGGCGTAGTGAGCGAGCGAAGCGAGCGAACACAGACCCCGTCACCTTCTTCGAGGTTATTTTTTTTAAACCACCCAGAAGTAGGAGCCCCGCGTAGCGGGGCTCCGTCGAGCTGTCTTGGCAGGTAGTTAACCTAACCTCAAAATTTTAACTACTGATATCTCCGTAACCATGGGGTTCTGCCGATGCTTTATTTGGATTCATTTTGCTTAAATAGGATAGCGAGTTGTTAAAACTTTGGTTATAATTTTACATTAAAATGTAGGTTTAATTTTGGTGATCATTTACTATTTTTGTCTTTTATATGTTACTGTATCTGGTGGTAAGTTAAACATAAGCCTTTATAAATTCTATAATAAAATACTGTAATATGCTTTCCCAACAAGATATAATTTTAGCCGCTTTATTAGGATGGGTAATCATCAAATAAATTCCCCCTCGCCAACACAAATGTTCATTAAGTTTCTCTTCGAGTACCAGAGTCGTGGTACAAATATATGTAAAAAGCTGCGGACAGACATCGCGAGGCATGCGTCGCGAATGGTTCGTCTCGCATGCCTCAGGCTGTGTGGACGTGTGTGCTCACAGTGAGCATTCGCGTCATACGATCGTTGCGAACGCCGCCTCAGTACGAGCCGTGCGCTCCGTGTAGACGGACAGGTGCTGTTTGCGTTTTCTACTGACGAACACCGTGCATGTTGGTTTGCGTGCTCAGCTTGAGCATGTGTCGTTAGGAACGCACGCATCGTATGTCTCAGGTTGAGGCATGCGTGACGACCCATTCGCGACGCATGCCCCGTGATGTCTGTAAACGGCTCGGCTTTAGTATTTTTCATCATCATCATATCAGCCGAAAGACGTCCACTGTTGGACATAGGCCTCCCCCAAGCGTCGCCACAACGACCGGTCCTGTGCATCACGCATCCATCGGATTCCCGCGACCCTGACCAGGTCATCGGTCCACCTTGTTGGAGGCCGTCCAGTAGGACAGTAGTATTTTACCCGACCCGTTTTAGTAGTGTTAGTATTTTTAACCGACTTCAATAAGAAGTAGGTTTTTTGTTCGGCTTATGTATTTTTGTTTTTTTTTTTTATGTATATTCATAGATTTCTCGGTCGTTTGTGAACCGTTTTTGAAAATTATTTTTTTGATTGCAAGGTTATACGAGTTGGTCCCATAGAAATATTGTCATGTTCTGATGATGAACAGAACTCCTCATAGAATCACAGCAGACCTGACGCAAAAAATAAAATTGTTTTGTTATACGTATAAACAATGACTTTAAGTTTGACGCAACTAAAAAGTGTAAAATAAAAAAACTTTTTATAAAATAAATACAACCGACTTCAAAGTGAAAAAAAAACGCACTAATAAAACTACAAAATAACTTTAATCTCGGAAGTCGGTGTTAAATAACGTAAATATGCAAATCTATTATAGAAACACTGACTTCCGAAATTACACAAAAACTGGGAAAAAAACACAGAGAGACAGTTGAAATGTGTTAGAACAACGAAATCTCAAAGGTTTGTTTTTGGTAATTGAATTATGTTTTGTAAAAAGTCATAGAACAAAAGTTGTTGTTTATGATGTTAGTTATACAGTCCTGCAAGGTTGTTCGTGTTTTACAAATAACCCTACAAAAAAAAACCGGCCAAGTGCGAGTCGGACTCGCCCATGAAGGATTCCGTAGCAGCAAGTAACATAATATAAAAATTCTTGTAATGTGTTGTAACTTTGATCGATGTTTTAATAATAGTGTATTTTTTTCGATTTATGACGCATTAAAAAAAAACTACTTACTAGATTTCGTTCAAACCAATTTTCGTTGGCAGTTTTTATAGTAATGTACATCATATATTTTTTTTAGTTTTATCATTCTCTTATTTTAGAAGTTAGAGGGGGGGGACACACATTTTACCACTTTGGAAGTGTCTCTCGCGCAAACTATTCAGTTTAGAAAAAAATGATATTAGAAACCTCAGTATCATTTTTGAAGACCTATCCATAGATATCCCACACGCATGGGTTTGATGAAAAAAAATTTTTTGAGTTTCAGTTCTAAGTATGGGGACCCCCAAAATTTATTGCTTTTTTTTCTATTTTTGTGTGAAAATCTTAATGCGGTTTACAGAATACATCTACTTACTAAGTTTCAACAGTATAGCCCTTATAGTTTCGGAAAAAAGTGGCTGTGACATACGGACGGACAGACAGACAGACAGACATGACGAAACTCTAAGGGTTCCGTTTTTTGCCATTTGGCTACGGAACCCTAAAAAGGAACACAAAAAACACTTTTTATAATCTACACTATTATAACAAAGAGGTTAAGTTTGTATTTTAGTTTGTTGGAGGTAATCTCTAAAGTACTGTAGCCTGATTCACGTAAAATCAAACAAGCCAAATATCGTTGAAGTTTTATAGTCGTTCGATCGAAGTCCTATCCAAAATCGGTATTCACGTGTTCCTTAATCGGGATTGGATAGAACGACAACTCAACTGGCTCGAAACTCATAGGCAATGATGCTCTTGTGAAGTCAAAACTCCAAAGTCTTGAGCAACGACGCCGAGTTGCTAGCCTGTCTGTTTTCTATCGTTTACACTTCGGGGAGTGTGCTCTAGAGTTACACAATTTAATTCCGCCAAGTCCGTTCCATCATCGGACCACAAGACGTACGGTGTTACGCCACCGGCACATGGTGGACATCCCACCTATACGTACAAAGCGTTTTGGGAGTACATTCATTATGCGTACAGCTAAGGAATGGAATTCCCTGCCGGAGTCTGTGTTTCCTGATAGCTATAACCTAGGGGTCTTTAAGTCAAGAGTGAATAGATTGCTTCTAGGCAAGCGTGCTCCATCGTCGGCCACATCATCGCTAACCATCAGGTGAGATTGTGGTCAAACGCGAGCCTATCCATTATATATAAAAAAAAAAAGAAACTAAACGATCTATTGACGGCTTATTTCCAGTTACATTAATAAGTATTCTACCAGGATATGGCACTTTTCGGGCGCTTGGGCCTTAAAGGCTTCAATATCATTTCCTTCCCTATCGTTCTCATTACCGTCTCAGTTCGATTTTAGAAATGTTATTATTAGAGAATCTTTTTTTTTAAATCGACTCTTCGTTCAAACGACTCTAATATCAGTGTCGTTCAATCTCGATTAATGGATGTGAATACGGAAATGGTCTAAACGACTAAATCGCTACGATATCGTTACGGTTTTCATTACGTGAATCGGGCTACTGGTCCGATTGCTAAAATTTTTCACCGATAGAAAGCTGCTTTATTCCTGAGTGACATAAACTATATTTTATGTACACAGGCGAAGCTGTGAGCAAAAGCTAGTATACAGTAAATACATTTCATCAACCTCTACCTTTCATTGTCTTGGACGTTAAAAGGCATCACCTAACTTGACGCTAACAAATGATGTGATATGACGGCACTGACTTACTTATTTATTTTTATATGAGTGTACGTTTTTATTTGAGACAAGTGTCCTTGCGAAAAGATTTTTATATCCCTGAAGAGGTTGGAATTTATGATGAATAGTTTTTTTTTTTTTTTTCGATGGGAAAAATCATCTTATGACAACCCCCGCTCTTGGGCGGAGCGGAAGATAGTGTCAGACTCTTACTGACTAAAAAACCCATCCCGTTCCTTCAAGCCTTCATACCGGGGCTCGAGCGCCCTTTCGGATAACCCTGGCCCCAGGATAGTCAAACCTTATAAAGTTAAATAAAGGAGGAGGCCGACCGCATCAGGCAACGGCGCTCAAACCCCAGCCGCCGCCGGGATTCCGATCCCGATTTCTGGCCAACGTAGACGCAGGCTTGCGGACGGTGAGCAATGGGTAGCTCGCTGTCCGACCGTCCGATAACCATCCGTACCGAGCCCAAGCCGTCGGCGGTGTGCACTGTTCCCGCGTGCCTCAAAGTTGTCAGCAACAGGATCTAGGTCCGAAAGGGACGCTCGGCCCCTGTATGAAAGGCAACGAAGGAACAGGGTGGGTTTTTTAGTCAGTAAGAGTCTGACACTATCTCCCGCTCCGCCTAAGGGCGGGATGATTTTTACCCAACGAAAAAAAAACTTATAAAGATTGGTAGCTTTTAAAAAAAAATAGTATATGACGTCAAAGCCGATGAGACTGGTCAGTTCGAGAGATTCCTGCACCAGATTCGTGTGGAAGAAACGCCCGGTACCCCCATTGTGTGGACCACCCGGAGGACACGGTGGAGATACGGTAGAGTTCTGATAGGTGCGGGTGGAATAGTCCCATACTTTGTGAATACAGTAACAGAGCCGCGCCTGGGCAGAACACCGCTGTGTCCTGGTGGAGGCGCTCGGCGGCAGTGATCTCTCGCGCCGGGTCTTTGTACAGGGCACAGTCCGGAGCGAAGAGGAGTGGCTGGCAGTCGCCTCCTTCTGCGAAGCAGTAATGCTAGCAAAGGAGGCAATGGCCCTTGCGCCTCAGCCGCTGGGATTCTAATCCCAATTTCCGGCCACCGTAAGCTTGGTCTTGTAGACGGCGAGCAATGAGTAGCTCGCTATCCGACCGTTCAATTACTGCTTTTAACAACAAAAAAATATATAATATATACAGTATAAAAGAACATCGCAAAATGCATTTTAAGTAACAGCTTCGAGTGTAACATGGACTTTGCATTAGCTGAAATGGCCGTTCACAATCCAGGTCGAGCACAGTGCTATTCCAATTTTCTATTTAGAATTTCGGAGAACCTGCTTGGAGATCGAATTTATGTCTAAATGATAGTGTGAGGACCATATTTTTTTTTTATTCATTTTACAATATTAAAATATTAATAGGTATGAGAAAACAGTGTACAATTCAATATGTATATGATGCACAAGAAGTAAAATAATAATAATAATAATAATGAAAGCCGAGAAAGATAAACAAATCAAGTATCAATATACTTGATTTGTTTATCTTTCTCGGCTCAATACTTGGGGAGCCAAGTCAATACTTGGCTCGCGAGGTTGTCGACATGTGGGAAGTGGACTCAGCGATCATTGTGCCGATAGTTGTATCAGCCAATGGCTTAATAACCAAGAGCCTCGACACCTTAGGAGGCTCTCTTTAGGCGACTGGATCAAGGGCTTGATTCAGAGAGCAGTTCTTCTGGACACGGCCCGTATCGTTAAGAGGTTCCTTTCTCTGGAGCCCTGACTGCCGGTAGCTTAGACCATGTTCCCGATACCGGTGGGATACTGTTTTTTATATTTTTAAATGTAATTTTTTATTTTTTTAAGGAATATTTAAAAATATATTATAAATTATAACATGTATATAAAATATGAATAAAGGAATAATAATGAAAAAATGCTGTCCCAGTAAGTCGGGATAATGCCCCAGTGAGTCAGGGTGATGATGACCCAGTGAATGATACTGCAGGCTCCAGTGAGTCGGAGTCGTGTTCCCTTGGAATTATTATTATTAAAAAAAGTCAATAATGAGTACAACGCACCTGGCCTATCGAAGTACATATAGATACTTCCTACTATTATGAAAAGATTTCTATGAATTGTATGTAATAACCTCAAAAACTAACGAACCAATTTTTTAAATTTTTCACCACTAGATTGCTACTTCATCACTGTATGACATAGCAGGTATAATCTTCACTTCTGCGAAGCAGTAATGCTCACCAAGGAGGAGGCCGACCGCATCAGGCAACGGCGTTCTCGCCGCCGCCGCCGCCGCCGCCGGGATTCTGATCCCGATTTCCGGCCACCGTAGGTGCGGGCTTGCGGACAGTGAGCAATGGGTAGCTCGCTCTCCGGCCGTCCGGTAACTGACCGGACCCAGCCCAAGTCGTCGACGGCGCGCACTGTTCCCGCGCGCCTCAAGGAGTTGTCAGAAACAGCAGGGACCCAGCCAGGTCGAAGCCTACTGGGGCCAGGGTTATCCGAAAGGGAGCTCGAGCCCCGATATGAAGGCTAGAAGGAACGGGGTGGATCTTTTAGTCAGTAAGAGTCTGACACTATCTCCCGCTCCGCCCAAGAGCGGGGGTTGTCATTTGATGATATTTTCCCACCATAAAAATAAAAAATAGGTATAATCTTCAACTTTCACGCAAGCAAAGCCATATACAGAAGCTAGTCACACACACAAGGTTATGTAGACAGTTATATAGACGAGAAATAAGGATTTCTCGGAAACTCCTCGAAGGAGAGGCGAAGAAAGTCGTTGGCAAAGTGCTTGTAATTTATAATTCAATTTCACAGTTTACTCAAATCTTATAAACTCAACGGCCTAGCAAAGTGGATGGCAGCTTGTGTAAACAAAACGACTTATAATAGGCCGAAAAACGCTGAACTGTGTAGATACAAATGTAATTAATGAATGGGATTAACAAACGTCTTATCTTAGAATTTCACGCGGGACAAAATACAAGAATATACAAAAAGGTTTACAAGATTCTTATATTAACGTCACATCACAGTTCTTAGGGTTCCGTACTTCAAGAGGACAAAACTGAACACTTTTAGGATTACTTTGTTGTCCGTCCGTCTGTCCGTTTGTCTATCAAGACCCTTTATCTCGAGAACGCGTCGAGGTATGTAGTTGAAATTAACCTTTCAAATACCGTTAATTTGAGACACAATAGTAAGACAATAAATGCGCGAACGCTTGGGGTTTAATGAACTAAAACCATATACTAAGGGTGAGTTACACCATTTAACTATAACGATAACCAAACCTTAACCAGCCGTGAAACGGCCGCCTATTGATCAATTCGACGATTTGACAACTGTTAACGGCATTGTTATCGTTATAGTTAAATGGTGCAACTCATCCTTAGTCTGCGGTCCCTTCAAGCTGTGAAAAAATAAAACTTCTAAGTTAACGAACAAAAATATTTTGACACTCAAGGGAAGCAAGATTCATAGGGTACTTTCCGTTGACCTAGAATACTATAAGGCATGATGCAAGGTCTCATAGCCCAAGTTTAGGAAAAAATCTGAAAACTGTTTTGTAATTACGTCACAAAAAAACTTCTTTTGCGATTCGAAAAAATCTTCGGTGCTCGAGTCCGACTCGCACTTGCCTGGTTTTTTTGTTTCGTTTAAGGCGTACAATCCTTTGAACATCTAGCCGGAATTAAGTGCGCCTGCGCCCACAAGCCCCGCTGACCTTTAAAACCATTTTCTTTGTGAAATATTGAATGATTTACGTATTATGTATATGTATATGTTTAAGAACATTCTTATTTTTTTTTTTGTCTTTCTTGTTGAATCCAAATAACGCTCCAATCCAATGACCGCGATGGTACGCAGTTTAAACGACGAATTGAATCGCTTAGTTCGGACCGTAGAGGTTTCAACAACATAAAGATAGATATTATTACCGTCAAGCACTAAAACTACTTTGGTCCAGTCGCTTGTGTTGCCTATAATTGACTATGCTGATGTTTGTTACTCTGATCTTTCCCAAGAACTTCTAAACAAATGGGATCGACTTCTCAATAACTGCATTCGTTTCATATTTGGCCTTCGTAAATATGATCACATTTCTTCCTTCCGTTCTCAGCTTAAATGGCTGCCTATCCGTCAGAGGAGATCCCTCAGATCCCTCTGCACGCTCTTCACCATAATGAACGATCCTTGTGCTCCTGATTATTTAAAACAATATTTTAATGTGTTGGGCAGTTCTCATAATCGTCCTTCGTGCATCCAAAAACATGCTTCTTCATATTCCTTCTCACCGCACTGGCTTTATGTCCAATTCTTACGCTGTTTCCACCATAAAACTCTGGAATGTGCTTCCCCTTGACATCAAAAAAGCTGAAAGTAAATTATCCTTCAAACGTAAAATTCGGAACTACTACTTGAAGTCCTCTCAACCTTAGTTCGGTCTTCGTTCAGTATTGTTATTAAGTTCTCATAGTGATTTCATATTTTTCATAGTATTTATTAGTTTATTATTTTAGCATATATATGTATTTTATTATTATAAATAACTTATTTTATATTGTTCCATTTGAACCATTTGTTATTATGTATTTGTTTATTGTGCAAACCTACCACAGTGTTGTCTTTTTTAACCCAAAGGTTGACTGGTAGAGAATGCCTTGTGGCATTAAGTCCGCCTATGTACCACTATTGTACATGAAGTTTAAATAAATAAATAAATAAATAAATATTATATATTCTCTATCAATACAAAACCAAATAAATCTAACATAGCACAAAAGGAAAAAAGCACCGAGGCTCTCTCTTCGACTTAACTGCTAAATAAACTCAATCAATTTGTGATTTCGACCGGTTCGCCTTGTACTAATGTTTTTCGTACCCTCGTCCTCGATACATCAGGACGAAATGTTACAGTAAATGTATCGGGAACAGAGAAAAGGGATCGTGTTTCAGGAAAAAAAAATGATTTGCTATCAATTGCTATATAAACGCGTGATTTGCTTGAAAGAGTAACCAGAAATCCAAATGATTCGGTAAAGTGAAGCACGGTGGCAGTATATTTTGACGTGAATCATAGTGGAAAGCAGTGATAATAAGTGTTGGGCAGTTCTCATAATCTTAACCTTCGTGCATCCAAAAACATGCTTCTTCATATTCCTTCTCACCGTACTGGCTTTATGTCCAATTCTTACGCTGTTTCCACCGTAAAACTCTGGAATGTGCTTCCCCTTGACATCAAAAAAGCTGAAAGTAAATTATCCTTCAAACGTAAAATTCGGAACTACTACTTGAAGTCCTCTCAACCTTAGTTCGGTCTTCGTTCAGTATTGTTATTAAGTTCTCATAGTGATTTCATATTTTTCATAGTATTTATTAGTTTATTATTTTAGCATATATATGTATTTTATTATTATAAATAACTTATTTTATATTGTTCCATTTGAACTATTTGTTATTATGTATTTGTTTATTGTGCAAACCTACCACAGTGTTGTCTTTTTTAACCCAAAGGTTGACTGGTAGAGAATGCCTTGTGGCATTAAGTCCGCCTATGTACCACTATTGTACATGAAGTTTAAATAAATAAATAAATAAATAATCGAGTGGTAAGTGCTCCGACTACGAGTTGTAGGTCACGGGTTCAAACCCAGCCAGGCGCATTACTTTGTGTAATTTATTTCATCACTACTGCTCTCCTAGAACCAAAACTTCGCACTGGGCCCGAGTGGTTGATAACGGCCTATTCCCTCTTTTTTTTACGGTGGGAAAAAATTACACAATGACATCCCCCGCCCTTGGGCGGAGCGGGAGATAGTGTCAGACTCTTACTGACTAAAAGACCCACCCCGTTCCTTCTAGCCTTCATACCGGGGCTCGAGCGCCCTTTCGGATAACCCTGGCCCCAGTACGGCCTATTCCCTCTCCTAGAGAGTATGTAACTATGTACATAAATATAATACAAAATGACAAAGTACACTCAGGCGTCGAAGAACTCCACATCGCTGACATCCGGAAATGTGCCCAGAAGACTGGCAGCATTGCCACGTGTAATTATTATTATTATAGCTAGCCCATACTGTCCCACTGCTGGGCACAGATCTCCCTCCACTCTTTCCAACGATCACGGTTCCTGGCTTTCTCATTCCAGTTCTTAAGGAGACCATCCAGGTCGTCCCACCATCTCCTTCGTGGATGTGTACGTCTTTAAAATTACTGCCATTGCATAGTAAGAGGCAATTTAAAAAACATAAGTCATAATAATAATATTCTACAACTATCACACAACGCCGTCTAGTACCAAGCTAAGCAGAGCTTGTGTTATGGGTACTAGACAACTGATAAACATACTTATATATTTCTAAATACATACATATTATAGATAAATTACACCCAGACACAGAACAAATAATCGTCCTCATCACATAAACATTTGTCCTGGGTGGGGATCGAACCCACGACCTCCGGCATAGCAGTCAGGGCCACTAACTACTAGACCAACAGGCCAGTCAAATAAGTACTTAGTACCATAAGTACTTAGAGTAGACATAAATACACTCCTCCCCTTCTTACTACGGATGTGAGGGGGATGTTATCACGTTGTCGACAACGCTGTACCCCATAATTTAGCTTTAAGTGTGTAATTAAGAATCTATTATTAGAAACTTGTTTTTCCTGGCAGCTTTGCTTGGGTAAAAGGTATCAGATGGGATCGCGTACTGTGATAAATCATCATCATCATCACCACCATAGATTCAAAGCATTTTATTTCAAATAAACAATTTACAGGTACTTTTGAAATTTCAAGAAGTCAGTCAGTCAGAAAAAAAATGAAGTTGACAACTCATTTTGAAGTACCCTATGAATTTGAATACCCTTGAGTGTCGAAATATGTTTTTGAGACATAAACGGCCATATCTTTTATTTTCCGTTAACTTAGAAGTTTAATTGAAGAAGACTGGCCTGTTGGTCTAGTGGTTAGTGGCCCTGACTGCTATGCCGGAGGTCGTGGGTTCGATTCCCACCCAGGACAAATGTTTGTGTGATGAGCATGATCATTTGTTCTGTGTTTGGATGTAATTTATCTATAATATGTATGTATTTAGAAATATATTAGTATGTTTATCAGTTGTCCAGTACCCATAATACAAGCTCTGCTTAGCTTGGGACTAGACGACGTTGTGTGATAGTTGTGGAATATATTATAATTTTTTACAGCTTCAAGGGCCACAGATCTAAGTATATTGTTCTAATTTCAACTCGGTATGTCCACGCATTTCCGAGATAAAGGGTCTTGACAGACAGACGCACGGTCGGACGGGCAACAAAGTGATCCTATAAGAGTTCCATTTTTTCCTTCTGAGTTACGGAACCCTAAAAATACCAAATGTGATATGAATTTCAATATTTTCAACACAATAGGGTCCCGAGCGCTGGATGTCAAATCGATCACAATATTTGGCTGTCGGTTGGTTATAAAACAATTGAATAACTTTGAAATATTGACATGTTTTTGTATTGTAATGTGCCGACGAATGAAACATGTCATGTATTGTTTTATTTACAATTATTAGCATAGCATTACATAATCAGCCTTTTAATGTTCCCACTGCTGGGACTCAGGCCTCCTGTCTATCTCGCGCCGGGCCTTGGTTGAGGCCATGGTCCGGAGCGAGGAGGAGTGGCAGGCGGACGCCGACTTCTGCGAAGCAGTAATGCTCGCAAAGGAGGAGGCCGAACACATCAGGCAACGGCGTTATCGCCGCCGTCGCCGCCGGGATTCTGATCCCGATTTCCGGCCAACGTAGGCGCGGGCTTGCGGACAGTGAGCAATGGGTAGCTCACTGTCCGGCCGTCCGCTAACTGTCCGGACCAAGCGACGTCGACGGTGCGCACTGTTCCCGCGCGCCTCAAGGAGTTGTCAGCAACAGCAGGGACCCAGCCGGGTCGAAGCCTACTGGGGCCAGGGTTATCCGAAAGGGCGCTCGAGCCCCGGTATGAAGGCTAGAAGAAACGGGGTGGGTCTTTTAATCAGTAAGAGTCTGACACTATCTCCCGCTCCGCCCAAGGGCGGGGGATGTCAATGCATGATATTTCCCACCATAAAAAAAGGCCTCCTGTCTATGCGAGGGAATAGGCCGTATTCCACCACGCGGGCCCAGTGTGAGTTGGTGAATGTCACATGTCTTCGAATTTTTGGTTCTAGGACATGTCGTTTTCCTCACGATGTTTTCCTTCACCGTTTTGAGAGCAGTGGTGATGAAATAAATTACACAAAGTAATGCGCTTGGCTGGGTTTGAACCTGTGACCTACAACTTGTAAGTCGAGGCCGTTATCACTTGGCCACCACTGCTCGACAATTATTAGGTCTTTTGAAATTGGCGTTTTTTAAAACAGAATATTTTTAACTGTAATATCTTCAATCAATCAATAATTTATCTGCATACATAAAAATCAATTCGTTAGTCTTGCTAACTCGAGAATGGCTGGACCGATTTTAATCACTCAGTCAGAAAAGTCTGACACCCTCCCGCTCCGCCTAAGAGCTGGGGATGGCATTGGATGAATTTACCACCCAAAAAAAAATACAGGGAAGGGTAGGTTAGGTAGGTAGGTCGATAGTGTTCGTTTTATTTTCGATTTTGGATAGTTACTTTTTTGATACAAATAATAATAAAATATACCGCTATCCCATCAAAATCGTTTAAAACTACATTTTTTTTAAATTTACTTGAAAAGAAAACCTAAGCTACCGCTCTACCTAACCGTCGGTCCTCGGATTTTGACTACGGCGTAGGCGTCCGGCTACGGCGTAGGCGTTTTACTACGGCGTAGGCGTTTTACTACGGCGTAGGCGTAAAGCGTAGACTTGCGTAGGCCTGCTACGCGGTCGTAGCCGCGGGCTGTTACAAGCTTTGTTGTCAAATATTGAGTTGATAATTATGTAGCTATGTTGAAAAAGCGATTTTAGTGTCGTGTTAATAAGGTCTATTTTAAGTTGTATTTAATGTGGAGTCTGTTTAAATTAATTAAGGGTTATTTTCATATTTAAAGTAGTTTACTCAGTTAAAGCTAATACTGTATTTTGCTTTACCCAGAAATGGAGAAATTATTTGAAAATTTCCTACAACAAAAAGTGCCTTTTTTTATTATTTAAGGATAGGCTGGCGTTTGACACTATCCCACCTGATGGTAAGCGATGATGTGGCCGACGATGGAGCACGCATGCCTAGAAGTAACCTATTCACTCTTGACTTAAAGACCCCTTTTTTTGTTGGTGGGAAAAACATCCAATGACATCTCCGCGCCCTTGAGCAGAGTGGGAGACAGAGTCAGACTTTTGCTGACTAAAAACCCAATCCTGTTCCTTCGTTTAGTAGAGGATACGATTAAGATCTACCTTCACCGGTCTGTTTAATGGATGAAACGTAATTTATGACAAATCTAGTATATTAAATAATATATCGCGGGTGGGTTGCCTAAGAAATTCCTGGCCAAACTTTTTTTTTTTTTTAAATGCACCGGTACCGAATTCTTTAATCTCTGGAAGTACTTATTATTATTATTATTTTGAAGATAAGGAGCTATGCATCTCCCGTTGTGTAGGGGATGTAGTCACTGCGACCTAAATGATCTATTGTGACTCGCCACCTTGTTAGAGTAACTCTTTTAGCCCGGAGGCTTCCAAGAAATTTAGAATACTCCTAGCTTTTAGAGTTTTAATCTCCTCCGGGCGAATAATGTGTCGGCCCAGATGGACACTGCGTTTGTAGATAAGAGGCCCGCATTCACACAAAAGGTGCTTTGGCGTCTCCCTCTCCTGATTACAGTACCGACAAACATCAGTGTCACTCAGTTTCATGTGAAATTGGTGCCTGTTTAGTTTGCAGTGGCCGGTTAAGGCGCGGGCTATCGCACAGATGTTCGTCCTGCTAAGCTCAAGAAGCTCGGCAGTTCGTTTTTGTGAGTAGCCTTCTATAAAAGATTTGGCGTGTAGCAGTCCTGGTTGTACCAACCAGTGCTTTTTTGAATCGCCAAATAGGTTGCCCTCAAGGGTCTACATGGCCTGGTTCTTTTAGATACCACAGAAGGGTTCTGGTCCTATCTGATGACCTTGAGCCCCAGTCCTTGCAAGTTACTGGAAGTACTGGTCCGTTGCTAAAATTTTTTCACCGATAGAAAGCTGCTTTATTCCTGAGTGACACAGGCTATATTTTATTTACGCGGGCAAAGCCGTGAGCAAAAACTAGTATTTAATATAATATATATCATCATCATCATCATTTAGGCCGATACACGTCCACTGTTGGACATAGGCCTCCCCCAAGCGTCGCCACATCAAACGTTCCTATGCGTCCCGCATCCATCGGTTTCCCGCTACCTTCACCAGGTCATCGGTCCACCTTGTAGGAGGCCTTCCAACGCTGCGTCTTCCGGTACGCGGTCGCCATTCCAAAACCTTTCGGCCCCAACGGCCATCTGTTCTGCGATCAATGTGCCCTGCCCATTGCCACTTAAGTTTGGCAATTCTTTGTGTTACGTCGGCAACCTTAGTTTTCCCGCGGATATCTTCATTTTTTATTCGATCACGCAAGGAAACCTCGAGCATAGCCCTTTCCATTGCTCTTTGGGTGACTTTAAGCCTTCTGATGAGGCCCATTGTGAGCGACCACGTTTCGGAGCCATATGTCATCACTGGCAACACGCACTGGTTAAAGACTTTCGTCTTGAGACACTGTGGTAATATATATACCTACATATATATTAATATAAAGTAAGGACAGAAGTTTTAAAACGATTCTGCTATTGATGGAAAAAAAGATTACGCAACTATCGCTTAAATGCATACCAAGTTTCGGCCGTCCTAATATCGAGAGGAAGCGCATTGCCACGCTGAATGGCAATGCGTATCCTTTGTCCGAGGTAAAAGCCAGAATCTTATTTATTTATTTATTTATCTATTTATGTACACACATGGAAATACAAGAAAAGAGGAAGGAAACAGATAAATAGTACAAAGGTGATGCTTATTTCTAATGAAATCTCTTCCAGCATACCTGTGACAGGAAAGTTGAAAAAAAAAAGAGTAGTAGACACCGTGTGTAAAAGTAAAAGGATTTATTAATTTATCTTTCTTTCTTTCCAGATCCAACAAGCTGAAGTCCTTCTGGTTTAGCATATCAGACGAGTCTCTGCCCGCGCTGGACTTCTTGTCGGCCGCTCTCTTATCGGCGGAGTATGAGCGCGCGCTGGGACGGGCGTTGGCGATGCCTGAGTGCCGACTTATACCCTTTTTCGGAGCCTTCCTTAGAGAATTAAGGTGAGTTCTCTATGAGCCTTTTTAATATTCCCACTGCTGGGACTCAGGCCTCCTCTCTAGGAGAGGGAATGGGCCGTAATACACCACGCGGGCCCAGTGCGGGTTGGTGAATGTCACATGTCTTCGAATTTTTGGTTCTGTGATATGCCGGTTTCCTCACGATGTTTTCCTTCACCGTTTTGAGAGCAGTGGTGATGGAATAAATTACACAAAGTAATGCACCTGGCTGGGTTCGAACCCGCGACCTACAACTCGTAAGTCGGGGCCGATACCACTCGGCCACCACTGATCTGTTTTCTATACCGTGTTTTAAGAGAGAAATATACTTTAGGGATATAAATTCCACAATAACCTTTTCTGTGCTTTTTTTATTAAAATAAACTAGTGCTTGACTGCAATCCCACCTGATGGTAAGTAGTGATGCAATCAACTATTACAAATTAGTAAATACTCCAAATTTCTCACCCATAGATAACGTCTCCCTTTAATTCACAAATTATTTTAGACACATACACATTCAGACTCGCACACAGACAAACACACCCAACCTATACATACACGTCGTACACACGAATAAACTAGTAGATTCTTAACCTCGGCTGTTTTCGGATGTTGGTAGTCGAGTACTTATATTGCACTGCGGATATAACGCCCTGGCATCACCGCGGGCCCTAACAGAATACCAGCGCTGCGTTAGGCGCCCTTTTGGCCTTGCACAGATTTTAAAGTTTTCTTTTTATTTATTTTTTATTTTATTTTTTTAGGGTTCCGTAGCCAAATGGCAAAAAACGGAACCCTTATAGATTCGTCATGTCTGTCTGTCTGTCTGTCTGTCTGTCCGTCCGTATGTCACAGCCACTTTTTTCCGAAACTATAAGAGCTATACTGTTGAAACTTAGTAGATAGATGTATTCTGTGAACCGCTTTAAGATTTTCACACAAAAATAGAAAAAGAGCAATAAATTTTGGGGGTCCCTAATTCCCTATACTTCGAACTGAAACTCAAAAATTTTTTTTTTTATAAAACCCAAACGTGTGGGGTATCTATGGATAGGTCTTCAAAAATGGTATTGAGGTTTCTAATATCATTTTTTTCCAAATTGAATAGTTTACGCGAGAGACCCTTCCAAAGTAGTAAAATGTGTGTCCCCCCCCCTGTAACTTCTAAAATAAGAGAATGATAAAACTAAAAAAAATATATGATGTACATTACCATGTAAACTACCAACGAAAATTGGTTTGAACGAGATCTAGTAAGTAGTTTTTTTTTAATACGTCATAAATCTAAAAAAATACACTTATTAAAACATCGATCAAAGTTACAACGAACTACAAGAATTTTTATATTATGTTACTTGCTGCTACGGAACCCTCCATGGGCGAGTCCGACTCGCACTTGGCCGGTTTTTTTATTATCGAATTCTACTGTATGTGTGAGGTACGAATAAAAGTTTTTTCTTTCTTTCTTTTTGCCTGTTTTTTATAAATTTTTGTTTTGGAACTTTTTTATTTCTTTATTTCTTTATTTCTTTATTTGGAACAAGAAACACATACAGAAAAAATCAAATTGAAACGATGATAACCGCAGTAGTAAAAAACTGTGTCGCATATGTCTGTGTATTCATCTCTTCTCCTCTCAACACATAAACTCCATAATTGTCAATAGTTTGTTAAGTGCAATTAGAATTTGTAATTTTAAAGGTGTGAGCCTGGAGTTCTGTCACACAGGTCTTGTACCCAGTATAGACTCCAGCTCTCACAAAGGATAAACTGTTAAAAATATTTTGATTTATTGTCAACATTTGTACCTTTATGAGAGAAACAATAAAATATTATTTAAAAAAAAAATATTATTATAATCTTTGACGGTAAGGCGCACTAGTTTATTAAGAGCCTATTCACTCTAGCCTTGAAGACAGCTAAATTATAATCGGACGGGAAGACCGCAGCAGGCAAATTGTTCCAGTCCTTCGACGTACGCGGTATAAACGACAAGGCGAACCGCTCGGATTCCCACAACTCTTGCCAGATCATCGGTCCACCTTGTATAACGCCTTCCTACGCTGCGTCTTCCGGTACGAGGTCGCCACTCTAAAACCTTTCGGCCCCTACGGCCATCTGTTTTGCGAGCAATGTGCCCTGCCCGTTGCCACTTATAATAAATACCGTCCCGGCTTCGCACGGGCAATAAATATAGCCTATGTTACTCAGGGTGAATGTAGCTTTCCAATGGTGAAAGAATTTTTGAAATCAGCATAGTTGTTTTTGAGTTTATTCATTACTTGATCACGCCATCTCATTTCTACCATCGGGCAAACCGACGCACGGCGAGTATCCACCCTTACGTTGTTGAAACATCTACGGTCCGGACTAAGCGTTTCGCCTCGTCATTTATACCGCGTACATCGAAGGACTGGAACAGTTTGCCTGCTGCGGTCTTCTCGTCTGATTATAATTTGGGTGTCTTCAAGGCTAGAGTGAATAGGCTCTTAATAAACTAGTGCGCCTCACTATCAACGATTGCATCACTGCTTTCCATCAGGCGGGATCACAGTCAAGTGCTAGTTTATAACAGATTAAAAAAAAATTACAAACATACACACAAAAATTAAATTTTTAGTTTAGCATAAAGCTTTAAATAAATAAATAAATAACTGGCCTACACCTAACCATGACACCCCTACCTATATGAGGAAATAAATTCACATGGTAGCAATTCTCAAGGGTGCGCTTAAATTATGAGGAACGGGTAGCAATATTCACAAATCATCTACAAAATTACTACCTACGCGTCCAACCTGCGCTCACCAATCAACGGTGCCATGTTGAAACCCCAATGCGGCAAAACTTCCAGAAAAGCCATAGCACACCGCCTTTTTAGCTTCATTTTAGGGTTCGGTACATCAAAAGAAAAAAATCATAACCCTTCTAGAATCACTTGGTTGTCCGTCTGTCTGTCAAGACCCTTTATCTCAGGAACGCGTGGAGTTATCGAGTTGAATTTAAAACCATAAAATATACTCAAGTCTGCGGTCCCTTGAATATGAAAAAAATCAGACTTCTAAAATGAAAAAAAAAGATACGGCCGTTTATGTCGCAAAAAAACGTGTTTCGATACTCTCACGGGAATCAAAATTCGTAGGGGTACTTCTCGTTGACTCAGAATCGTGAAATATGGCATAAAGCAAGGTCTTATAGCACAAATATAGGAATAAATCTGAAAATGGTAAATTTGTCGTTAACTACGTCTCAAAAAAAAACTTTTTGTAATTCGGAAAAATCTTCGAAACTCCATTCGGGAATTTTAGTATTTACCCTTTTTTTGTCGGTGGGGAAAATCAACCAATGACAACCCTCGCTCTTGGGTGGAGCGGAAGATAGTGTCAAACTCTTACTGATTAAAAAACCCACCCCGTTCTTTCAAGCCTTCATACCGGGGCTCGAGTTCTCTTTAGGATAACCCTGGCCCCAGTAGGCTTCGACCCGGCTGGGCCCCTGCTGTTGCTGACAACTCCTTGAGGCGCGCGGGAACAGTGCGCGCCGTCGACGACTTGGGCTTAGTCCGGACAGTTACCGGACAGCGAGCTACTTAGTATTTACCCTAAGTGTGCGAGTCCAAGTCTCGCACTTGCCTAGTTTTTTTTTCCTTTTGAGGTGCGGTACCCTAAAACCTATATAATTCGTTCATAAATAAATGTTATTAAATAGAAAAACAAGTTATTTTTGCGGTCACAGCCCAGCAATATTTATGTTATCAGAAATAGATGATTATTTTTTCGCTTGACTTGGTCCATTCACTAAAGTACTCTTATACGCTGAGAAACTGTAAGTATTTATGAATTACAGATTAAATATGTGTACAGAGATGTTAATACATTTTTTTTTACTTTTTAAGATGGAAAATTATCAAATAAGTCTTTTTAAGGTTCTGGACCTTAAGAGGAAAAAAATGGAACACTTATGGGTTCACATTTTTTCCCATCCGTCCGTCTGTCTGTCTGTCTGTCAAGACCCTTTATCTCGAGAGGGAATAGCTTTGCGCATTCCATACATTGGCGAGCCAATCGTCGTCGTTGTAAGATACATGCAGCAATGCAGGGAACGAATCACGATTGACGTCTATGACGCGATGGCGTGGCGAGCCAATCACTGACATTCCCCGCCCCCGCGTCTCACTTCGCACTACTAAAAAGACTGAATATTTGACTTCTGCGCAACTTGAAGCCAGCGCTCAAGATCCGTTCCGGTAATTGTAACAACAGATAACGGATAATAACACATATATATAATAACAGATTTTATATAACTTTAAAATCTGTGTAAGGTCAAAAAGGCGCCTAACTCAGCATATGCTGCGATATTTAAAGAGATAAATAACGCAGCGCTGGTATTCTGTTAGGGCCCGCGGTGACGCCACGCCGCGGTGACGCCACAAGATTAAATAAACTACATTTATATAGGTATCGGAACAAAATAATAAAAACGAACATTGGAAAAATAGTAATTAATAAGTATAACATTGGTAAGAAGCGTGAATTTATGGTAATAAATGTCTAGTGTTAAATAAATATAAAAAACTGTAATAAATTATGAACCATAGACAGACGCATATAGGGTGACTGGCAATTAGTGTACGATACTTAAGCACGTGATTGTGCTCATGATAACAAACAATTTTTATTATGGGAGCAAAGCCGAAATCGCGAAAAAAATATCAGCTGTTCAGTACATTAGGCAAACATAAATGTACTGAACAGCTGATTTTTTTTCGCGATTTCAGGTTTGTTCCCATAGTAAAAGTTGTTGGTTATCATGAGCACAATCACGTGTTTAAGTATCGTACACTAATTACCAGTCACCCTATATAAAGTGTTCCACGGGCGCCTCAATTAGATTTCGTTTTCAAAATTGCCGCCAGGGCTGCCTGTTCGAAGAACTTACCCTCGCAATGCAGGTTTTAGTCTGTAAAAGTCTGACTGTCCGTCCCGCTCCGCCCAGAGCGGAAGAAATTATTTGTTAACTAGCTTTTGCCCGCGGCTTCGCTCGCGTAAGTGGAAGGTTAGAAAGAGACAAAACGTAGACTATGTCACTCTCCATTCCTTCAACTATCCCCACTCAAAAAAACACGTCAATTTGTCGCTCCGTTTTGCCGTGAAAGACGGACAAACAGACACACACACACACTTTCCCATTTATAAATATTATAAACTAGCAGTGCTCGCGACTTCGTTTGCGTGGACTACAGGATTTTGAACCTATTTTTTCTAAAATAAAAGTAGCCTATGTTACTCCTTATTACATCAGCTACCTGCCAAAAAAAGTCCCGTCAAAATCGGTCCAGCCATTTCAGAGATTAGCCCGGACAAACAGACAGACAGACAGACAAAAATTATAAAAAATATTATTTTGGTGTATGTACCGTATATATATTCATATGCATGTAGTAAAAAGCAGTTATTTCAATATTACAAACAGACACTCCAATTTTATTTATATGAATAGATGGGAAAGTGTAAGTGTGTAAGGATTTCCCAAGTAGAAAGGGGCTAACTTCCTTTTTATTTTATTTCAGCAGACCCAAAGATTGGCTGGGAGATTCGCTGTCAGCGATAAGGTCGCCATTGTATGCGTAGATTTAAGTTCGTATTTAATGTGAGAGGGGAACCTAATCAATGCAGCTACAATAATATAATATTCCGCAACTATTACACAACGCCGTCTAGTCCCAATCGAAGCAGAGATTGTGTTATGAGTACTAGACAACTGATAAACGTACTTATACACCGCTAAATTTTTATCGTTTTAATCCCGTGGAGGGTCGACCCGGTACATGGAACACTATTTTTTAATTTTATCTTTACAAATCGCTAGTGTTTCATGTACCGGATCGACCCTCCACGGGATTAAAACAACCGAAATTTAACGGTGTATATTTCTAAATACATACTTAAACATTAATAAATACACACTACATATACATACATATACATAAATTATACTCGGATACAGTACAAATGATCATGCTCATCACACAGACAGTTGTCCTGGGTGGGAATCGAACCCACGACCTCCGGCATAGCAGTCAGGGCCACTAACCACTAGACCAACAGGACCGTCAAATGTAAAAGCTATTTAGGTAAGACTAGCTGTCTGCCCGCGACTTCGTCCGCGTGTACTTCGGTTATCGAACTCTAAACGTGTTTTCCCGTAGGAATAAGATGTTTTTCCGGTATAAAAAGTAGCCTATGTTCTTTTCCATGTCAAAGGCTATATGCATGCCAAATTTCATCCAAATCCGTTTAGCCGTTTTTGGGTGATTAAGTAACAAACATCCACACTTTCACATTTGTAATATTAGTTAGGATTATTCTTACTGAACGAATTCTGTAATACTGAGTAATATTTTACTATTTTGCACGAGGTATTACCAGCTCCATAAATATTTCAATCATCTGTACATTCCTGGTTCATTGGCAACATGTTGCTTTTTAATTACGCGAGTTCCCAAAACGAACTCACCCTGTATCTACGTGTGTACTTGAAAAATGGACGAATGTGCGGCTCTATTGTTTTATTGAGAATTTTACTTTTTGATATAAAAGTGTTCGTTAATTGGGAATGTTTGAGTAGGAAGCTCTTTTTTTGGACGCGTAGCTTCATAAGCGTGTATTTTCGTCATACGCTTGGTGATCAAAGGTTTACACCAACCTGCAAAGCCTGAAGCAAAAGCGTAGTTTAGCCAGCTTTTCGGTATTTTACAAGATGCATTTTGGAGTCTGTGTGCAGGAATTACATGACTTGATACAATGATTCCACCATATTCTTTCTCATCATCATCATCATTTCAGCCGATACACGTCCACTGTTGGACATAGGCCTCCCCCAAGCGTCGCCACATCGAACGTAACTGTGCGTCCCGCATCCAACGGTTTCCTGCTACCTTCACCAGGTCATCGGTCCACCTTGTAGGAAGCCTTCCAACACTGCGTCTTCCGGTACGCGGTCGCCACTCCAAAACCTTTCGGCCCCAACGGCCATCTGTTCTGCGAGCAATGTGCCCTGCCCATTGCCACTTAAGTTTGGCAATTTTTTGTGCTATGTCGGCAACCTTAGTTTTCCTGCGGATATCTTCATTTTTTATTGATCACGCAAGGAAACCCCGAGCATAGCCCTTTCCATTGCTTTCTTTCCATTGCATCTTCTTTCTACCATCGGACAACCCGACGTATGAGGAGTATATAGAACTGGTCCGTTGGTCTAGTGGTTAGTGGCCCTGACTGCTATGCCACAGGTCGTGGGTTCGATTCCCAAGCAGGACAAATGTTTATGTGGTGAGCATAATCATTTGTTCTGTGTCTGGGTGTAATTTATCTATAATATGTATGTATTTAGAAATATATAAGTATGTTTATCAGTTGTCTAGTACTCATAACACAAGCTCTGCTTAGCTTGGGACTAGACGGCGTTGTGTGATAGTTGTGGAATATTATATATATTATAGTATCCACCCGGCGCTCTCGCTGCCACCGGGATTCTGATCCCGATTTCCAGCCACCGTAGACGCGGGCTTGCGGACAGTGAACAATGGGTAGCTCGCTGTCCAACCGTCCGGTAACTATCCGGACCGAACCCAAGTTGTCGACGGTGCGCACTGTTCCCGCGCGCCTCAAGGAGTTGTCAGCAACAGTGGGGGTTGGTACTCAGCTGGGTCGAAGCCTACCGGGGCCAGGGTTAGTTTTGAAAGATAGCTCGAACCCAGGTATGAAGGAACGGGGTGGGTCTTTTAGTCAGTAAGAGTCTGCCACTATCTCCCGCTCCGCCCAAGAGCGGGGGTTGTCATTGATGATTTTCCCACCATAAAAAAAGGAGTATCCTCCTAAACGTTCTTGAAACCCCTACGGTCCGGACTAAGCGAGTAGCCTCGTCATTTAACTGCTGCGGTTTCCCGTCTGGTTATAATTTAGTTAATAGGCTCTTGATAAACTAGTGCGCCTCACCATCAACGATTGCATCACTGCTTACCATCAGGTAGGATCGCAGTCAAGAAAAAAAATACGCTATAAGATATTATTATCCCAAAAGTATGTTGCCTTTGCGTAGTATTTTTTTTTTTCGATGGGAAAAATCATCCAATGACAACCCCCGCTCTTGGGCGGAGCGGGAGATAGTGTCAGACTCTTACTGACTAAAAAACCTATCCCGTTCCTTCAAGCCTTCATACCGGGCTCGAGCTCCCTTTCGGATAACCCTGGCCCCAGTAGGCTTCGACCCGGCTGGGCCCCTGCTGTTGCTGACAACTCCGAAACCGTTAACAAAATTTAGTAGTAAAATTCATTAGACCCGTCAAATGAGGTATGATAACGTCAAGAGTCTAATTATTAAGGACCTAAGGGCGCTTTCAGTTTATGCGTCTTTTGACGGCCTGCTGCGGTGCGGATGCGGTGCGTTAGTCGTGCTGCGTACGGTCAATCTTATTTTTCATAAAAAGCAACCGTGCGGCGAACGGTCGACAACAGTCCCCCTAGCCAAGTTACAACCGTTTCGCTTGCATCGAACGCTTCGAGTTGACCACGCCGCCAATTCTTTTGTTCTGACCACGTGACTGAGCGTTGAGATGACGTCATTCCCGTACATTTGAAGCTTTCTACTAGCGTTAACTATTGCAGATTAGCAACTTGGCTAGAGGTACAGGACGACAACGTCACAAGCACCGCGTATTCAATTCGGTATGGAAAAGCGCATCCCTGGCATTCAAGTGCACGGCAGCCAGATACGTGTTGACTGGCCTGTTGGTCTAATGGTTAGAGACCCTGACTGCTATGCCGGAGATCGTGGGTTCAATTTCCACCCAGAACAAATGTTTGTGTGATGAGCATGATAATTTTTTGTGTTTTGGTGTAATTTATGTATAGTATGTATGTATCTAGAAATATATAAGTATGTTTATCAGTTGTCTGGTGCTCATAACACAAGCTCTGCTTGAGACTAGATGGTGTTGGGTGATAATTGTGGAATAAAAAAAAAAAATAGGCGCTTGTTGGCGAACTGCTAACGTACTGCAACCGGCCGGCTGCGGCACGGTAAATGTGCGGCAGCAGTCCGACATCATCATCGTCATCCTTTCAGCCGAAAGACATCCACTGTTGGACATAGGCCTCCCTCAAGCGTCGCCACAACGAACGGTTCTGAGCGTCTCGCATCCATTGGGTTCCCGAGACCCTGAACATATCATCGGTCTACCTTGCGGTAGGCCTTCCAACGCCGCTTCAACGGTACGCGGTCGCCACTCTAGAATCTTTCGTCCCCATCGACCATCTGTTCTGCGTGCAATGTGTCCTGCCTATTGCCACATCACACTACACCACGCAGCGTAGCGCGTCAATACGTGTTTTTACGTTGCTTGGACCAACGGAGATACTTAATCTCCGTTTGTATAGCATACACGCACAGTCCAACACGCCGAAAATGCATCCACGCGCGTTCATGCAGATCACGCACCTACGTGCGGTAAAACATGCGCACACGCGCCTCAAGGTCTGGCACACTGAGCCCCGTAGTGCCGTGCATGATTTTGTATGAAATACGATCCCATTGTCATTTTGCTAAAAGTTTGTAATCTGCTAATTCATAATGATCGATCATTGATCGGTCAATGGTCTTGTAATAGAATTGCGGTAGAATGATAATTTCGAGCATATTAAAACCAATAACTGCACAATAATCTATCTAATGGTAAAAACACTGATCAAATAAACTGTCAAAGTTTTAGCAGATTACCGCAAATATCAAACATTAATTTGTCAATATGTACGAGATTACCATTTTAAGCCACTTTTTTCAATGGAGTGTCAGTGGTTGACCATTGGAAAGTCATAATGACGCCATTATATTAGTAGATTACCAAACTTGTCAAAATCGACAATTATGGCATCAATGATAGACCATTCTGACACTATTGTAATAGCAGACTTGAGGCCCAGCAGTCCCGCAAGTACGCGCGTAGGTGCGACGATACGCAACATGCAGCGTGATGCGTGGCAGTGTGATAATCGCCTTACTTTGGCGACCCGACATGAAACGTCTAAATAAAATGCGCTCTAAGACATTATGTTCTAACCGCTAAACCACACAATTACAACCTCGGTTCGTGTGGCTACACGTCATGTTCTGTGGTTCTCTTTGAAGTACCTCAGCTTTGTGGTTTAAGTCAAACACACTGATTGACATTTATTTGCACATTTATCATCTAACTTCAATAATTAAACTAGTACTTTGCCAGTGATTTCGTCCACGAAAATTTTTTCAGAAAAACTTTTAATTTTTGTTAGAATTTGTGCAAAGTTTCAAGTCGTCTAATTAAGCGCGTGTGTTAGAGACGCACAGGACCGTTCAGGCCTCCCCCAAGTGTCGCCACATAGCGACACTTGGGGGAGGCCTATGTCCAACAGTGGACATCTTTCAGCTGAAATAATGAAGTGCGTATGTTTTTCTCCCAAATACTGTTCAGTGAGCAATGTGCCCTGCCCATTGTCATGCTAGCAACGATAGTATTGTGAATCAATGTTTATTGTAAGATTTTTCAATGTACCATATACTTAGAAATAAATAATTCTTTCTTTCTTTCTCAGAGAAATCCTGGCAGCCTCGCCGTCTTTGACGGGGAGCCACTCAGTGGGAGCCACACCTACACATAGGAGAGAGTTCAAAAGAGATTCTCTCAAAGATGACAGGTAAGACAAAGAGATGAAATCTATCTTTAATTACCTTAATTAAACACACACTGTCAAAGTCATATTAAATAATCTTCTCTCTCTTTCGCCAGAGGATCACTAAAGCGAGACACAAGAAGAGAGAGCGGCAAACGAATGGACCAGAGCACGACCACGAGCCCCCTAAGGGACAGCTGTAAAAGAGACTCCAGACTCACAGACTCGAACAAACAAGTGGTAAGTTTTCAAATAACTTCATTATAACAATAATATAGTAATAATAATACATTCCACAACTATCACACAACGCCGTCTAGTCCCAAGCTAAGCAGAGTTTGTGTTATGAGTACTAGATAACTGATAAACACTATCAGTTGTCAGTTTCCATTATCATCTTCCAATTCTCATGGTGACCTTCCAGCTTACAATGTGAGCTCCCAGTTTCCATTGTCACCTACCAATTTTCACCATCTCCTACGAGTTTTCATTGACATGTTCCAATTCCCAAGGTGACAACCCAGTTTATAATGTCACCAACCAGTTTCCATTGTCATCTTCCAATTTTTATGGTGACCATATAGTTTACAATGTCACCACCCTGCTTACAATGTCACCTACCAATTTCCGCTGTGTGTAAGCAGAGCTTGTGTTATGAGTACTAGATAACTGATAAACATTATCAGTTGTCAGTTTCCATTGTCATCTTTCAATTCCCATAGTGACCGTCCAGTTTACAATGTCACCTATCAGTCTCCATTGACATCTTCCAATTCCCATGGTGACCATCCAGTTTACAATGTCACCTATCAGTCTCCATTGACATCTTACAATTCCCATGGTGACCATCCAATTTATAATGTCACCTATCAGTCTCTATTGAAATCTTCCAATTCCCATGGTGACCATCCAGTTTATAATGTCACCTATTAGTCTCCATTGATTTCTTCCAATTCCCATGGTGACCATCCAGTTTACAATGTCACCTATCAGTCTCTATTGACATCTTCCAATTCCCAGGGTGACCATCCAGTTTACAATGTCACCTATCAGTCTCCATTGACATCTTCCAATTCCCATGGTGACCATCCAATTTATAATGTCACCTATCAGTCTCTGTTGAAATCTTCCAATTCCCATGGTGACCATCCAGTTTATAATGTCACCTATCAGTCTCCATTGATTTCTTCCAATTCCCATGGTGACCATCCAGTTTACAATGTCACCTATCAGTCTCTATTGACATCTTCCAATTCCCAGGGTGACCATCCAGTTTACAATGTCACCTATCAGTCTCCATTGAAATCTTCCAATTCCCATGGTGACCATCTAGTTTACAATGTCACCTATCAGTCTCCATTGAAATCTTCCAATTCCCATGGTGACCATCCAGTTTACAATGTCACCTATCAGTCTCCATTGAAATCTTCCAATTCCCATGGTGACCATCCAGTTTATAATGTCACCTATCAGTCTCCATTGATTTCTTCCAATTCCCATGGTGACCATCCAGTTTACAATGTCACCTATCAGTCTCTATTGACATCTTCCAATTCCCAGGGTGACCATCCAGTTTACAATGTCACCTATCAGTCTCCATTGATTTCTTCCAATTCCCATGGTGACCATCCAGTTTACAATGTCACCTATCAGTCTCTATTGACATCTTCCAATTCCCAGGGTGACCATCCAGTTTACAATGTCACCTATCAGTCTCCATTGACATCTTCCAATTCCCATGGTGACCATCCAATTTATAATGTCACCTATCAGTCTCTGTTGAAATCTTCCAATTCCCATGGTGACCATCCAGTTTATAATGTCACCTATCAGTCTCCATTGATTTCTTCCAATTCCCATGGTGACCATCCAGTTTACAATGTCACCTATCAGTCTCTATTGACATCTTCCAATTCCCAGGGTGACCATCCAGTTTACAATGTCACCTATCAGTCTCCATTGAAATCTTCCAATTCCCATGGTGACCATCCAGTTTATAATGTCACCTATCAGTCTCCATTGATTTCTTCCAATTCCCATGGTGACCATCCAGTTTACAATGTCACCTATCAGTCTCTATTGACATCTTCCAATTCCCAGGGTGACCATCCAGTTTACAATGTCACCTATCAGTCTCCATTGAAATCTTCCAATTCCCATGGTGACCATCTAGTTTACAATGTCACCTATCAGTCTCCATTGAAATCTTCCAATTCCCATGGTGACCATCCAGTTTACAATGTTACCTATCAGTCTCCATTGATATCTTCCAATTCCCATGGTGACCATCCAGTTTACAATGTCACCTATCAGTCTCCATTGAAATCTTCCAATTCCCATGGTGACCATCCAGTTTACAATGTTACCTATCAGTCTCCATTGATATCTTCCAATTCCCATGGTGACCATCTAGTTTACAATGTCACCTATCAGTCTCCATTGAAATCTTCCAATTCCCATGGTGACCATCCAGTTTACAATGTCACCTATCAGTCTCCATTGAAATCTTCCAATTCCCATGGTGACCATCCAGTTTATAATGTCACCTATCAGTCTCCATTGATTTCTTCCAATTCCCATGGTGACCATCCAGTTTACAATGTCACCTATCAGTCTCTATTGACATCTTCCAATTCCCAGGGTGACCATCCAGTTTACAATGTCACCTATCAGTCTCCATTGAAATCTTCCAATTCCCATGGTGACCATCTAGTTTACAATGTCACCTATCAGTCTCCATTGAAATCTTCCAATTCCCATGGTGACCATCCAGTTTACAATGTTACCTATCAGTCTCCATTGATATCTTCCAATTCCCATGGTGACCATCCAGTTTACAATGTCACCTATCAGTCTCCATTGAAATCTTCCAATTCCCATGGTGACCATCCAGTTTACAATGTCACCTACCAGTTTCCATTGTCATCTCCCCATTCCCATTGTCACCTGCCAGTTTCCACTGTCATCTACAACGCAACTATTTTCATCATTATTATTACCATCATTTTCTAAAAAATAAACTCCAATTAATTTTCAGTACATAGCCTCATTCGACGAAGAAGGTGAGCAAGCTCCCGGCTGGAGACGGGTCGGGCCTGAAGGCCTGATCAACCTCGAAAAGGTGTACAGGACCCAGGCTGTGATGGACCACATAGCAAGCTTTCACCAACACCATTATGCCTTGGCGAGAAGCAACGCACCCATATTTGGAGATTTTTTAAGGTGATATTTTTGATTGATATAAATATTATGTACTGTTACGGCCCGTTCAGCCGATGTGAGCGGTAGCTAAGCGCGGGGCGGTGAGCGGTAAAATCACAAGTATGAAAATATTTGAAGCACGCTATGAGACGCCGATCATAGCGCCCCATGCCCGCTCGCCGCGCCGTTCGCTACTATATAAGGCCGAAGTCATTACCAGCCCCCTAGCCATGTTACAACTAGTTTGTGTCGAATTCCGTTCTCCAATCGGTAACGCCTCGGTGACAGCAATTGTAGAAAATGATAAGTTGGTAGCCATGTTGACGCGCCTGAGTCGGCCGCTCGTTCTACAATGTAGCGTTTGTATAACAAAGGATGTAGCGTTAAACATTGTAGAAACGATTTTGAACGATGTGAACTTGGCTACGAATTGTCTATTCGTTTGTTCTCTTTGTTCTGACCACGCGACTTTACGTTGAGATGACGTCATTCCCATACGTTTCGTCACTTTTCGATAGCGTTAACGATTGCAGAATAACAACTTGGCTAAGCGTGCTGGCCGTTATTGTTCACCCAGAGAGCTATAGAGAGGGCTTTACTTGTAGTTACTTTACGTAATCGAATCAGAAATGAAGATATCCGCAGTAGAACCAAGGTTACCGACTTAGCCTGAAGAATCGCCAAAACTAAGTAGCAGCACTGGCGTAACTACCAATGGGCTAGGTGGGGCAGTGTTCCGGGGCCCCCAGGCTCGGGGTCCCTTTTTTTTGGGGGGAGAAATCATCCAATGACAACCCCCGCTCTTGGGCGGAGCGGGAGATAGTGTCAGACTCTTACTGACTAAAAGGCTACCCCGTGCCTTCTAGCCTTCATATCGGGGCTCGAGTTCCCTTTCGGATAACCCTGGCCCCAGTAGGCTTCCACCCGGCTGGGCCCCTGCTGTTGCTGACAACTCCTTGAGGCGCGCGGGAACAGTGCGCGCCGTCGACGACTTGGGCTTGGTCCGGACAGTTACCGGTCGGCCGGACAGCGATCTACCCATTGCTCACTGTCCGCAAGCCCGCGCCTACGGTGGCCGGAACTACTACTTGAAGTCCTCTCAACCTTAGTTTGTTCTTCGTCAGAATTGTTATTAAGTTCTCTTTAAGATTTAATATTTTTCATAGTATTTATTAGTTTATTATTTTAGCATATACATGTATTTTATTATATATTATATATAAATAACTTATTTTTTTATTTTTTTTTCCGTTTCAAGTATTTGTTACCTGTTTATTGTGCAAACCTACCACAGTGTTGTCTTTTTTAACCCAAAGGTTGACTGGGAGAGAATGCCTTGTTGCATTAAGTCCGCCTAAGTACCACTACTGTACATGAAGTTTAAATAAATAAATAAACATACACAAAAAAAAACTTATACAGTGAAGAAAGGCCTGTTGGTCTAGTGGTTAGTGACCCTGACTGCTATGCCGGAGGTCGTGGGTTCGAATCCCACCCAGGACAAATCTTTGTGTGATGAGCATGATCATTTGTTCTGTGTCTGGGTGTGATTTATCTATAGTATGTATGTATTTAGAAATATATAAGTACGTTTACAGTTGTCTAGTACTCATAACACAAGCTCTGCTTAGCTTGAGACTACCATCCGTTGTGTGATAGTTGTGGAAAGAAAAAAAAGATACATCATTATAAAAATTTGTATAAAGATACTGTTTATTTCAAAAATAAATTTCTTTCAGCAGACCATCTACGTACGTATATCTAGGTAGGATGTAGCGACATCTATGGCGCCACAGCATTATCGATTGTGGCAATTGAAATTAAATAATTAACTAAGTCAAACTAATAAACAAAGATACTGCTTATTCAAAAAGAAATTTCTTCCAGCAGACCATCTACGTACGTACCTATATCTAGGTAGGATGTAGCGAAATCTATGGCACCACAGTATTATCGATTGTGGCAATTAAAATTAAATAATTAACTAAGTCAAACTAATAAACAAAGATACTGCTTATTTCAAAAAGAAATTTCTTCCAGCAGACCATCTACGTACGTATATTTACGTACGATGTAGCGACATCTATGGCGCCACAGCATTATCTATTGTGGCAATTAAAATTAAATAATTAACTAAGTGAAACTAATAATTATGAACGCAGTTGTATATAATTACTCGATATTAACGCCACTTTTTCGTACAAATTACTCGTGTAAGTATTGTTTAAGCTATAATTTTGGATAGTAATCATATGTTAGTTATATCGTAATTATATGTCTTGTGAAAACTTGTCAAGTAATTAAAAGCTTTATATGAGGTACCTTCTTGTGAAGTCGGGGGTAAGAATAAGAATTCATATTAATATTATAAAATACTAGCTTATGCCCGCGGCTTCGCCTGTGTACATAAAATATAGTCTATGTCACTCAGGAATAAAGCAGCATTCTATCGGTGAAAAAGTTTTAGCAATCGGACCAGTACTTTCTGAGATTACCTCCTACAAATAAAAAAAAACACACTTTATTTCTTTATAATATTAGTATTAATTATTATAAAATATGTGAAAGTAAGTACGTGTTGCGCCGACCCCAAATAAAACGGGACTAGGGCAGGAAGATGATGATGATGATGATGTGAAAGTAACTCTGTCTGTCTGTCTGTCTGTTACACTTTCACGGTTTAACTATTGAACCGATTTTGAACTCCAAAGATGTCAAAGTCAAAGTCAAAATTATTTATTGTTTGTCACAGGTGGTTAAGTTCTTACAGTTGCATTAGGGTCGCTGCAATATACCCATAAGATGGACATAGGCTACTTTTTATTTGTTTTCGATTTCGACTTCGCATCCGCAATAACAAACATTAACGCAGACGAAGCCGCTGGCAGAATCTAATATTATTATATGAACTCTAATTATGAGCTGAGTGGGGCTGATGCACGTGTCTTGCCCGTGAACGGGTGCCATCGGTTGAGGCTGGTCATCTCTTGGCTGCCAGTGGCTTAATTCGGTTTCTGTTTTTAATTACATTTAATAAGAAGAATAATAACTTATTGTTGCGTATCTGCCTACATTGTGCTCACATATTAGAAGCGACAAGAAATATGTAACCAAGATCTATGTAACTCATAATATGTTTTAAAAAGAGTGTCCATGGAGTTTCTTGCACGTTCTTCTCCATAGAGACCTACGTTTTGGAACGTGCAATTTAGCTTCATTTTTCTTGGACTGACCGACATTTGACTATTCAAAAGTGCCTGCAAATGGTCTATTTGAAATAAATGATTTTGATTTTGACTTTGACTTTGGCTTTGATTAAAAATTAAGTTCGACTACTAGAATAGACTGCTATTTAAACTGTTTGGGATAACCGCGTATTTAACCGTTTTGAAGACGTATTCTGTAGTTTGAAATCCCGTTACCATCTGTTCTGCGAGCAATGTGCCTGCCCACTATCACTAAGGCTTATAGTCCTTTGAACATCTGGCCGGAATTAAATGGACAGAACACTCGTACCCGCCTAGGCGGCAGTACGAGTATCTGTGCATTTAATTCCGGCCAGCTGCACCCTGATAGAGCCCCGCTAATCGTTAAATTCATTTTCTTTGCGGAATATTAATTGATTTATTGATTTACATATTCTATGTTCTCTTTGAAGAATATTTATCCACTAATTTTTGTGTGTAAAAATGTTTCGAAAGATCCAAGCCGTTTTGAAGGAAAAGTTGCGAAATTGCTAAACATTTTTTTAAACAAAAGTGTTAATCGCACAAAAAAAATCAATAAAAAAGTTGATAATGTTGTTCATGAATCTATATCTAATAAACATTTTTTTTTTCAAACCTTGCCGTTATCGAGGAGTAGGCTTCAGAAAGTCACTGTTTTATGGCACTGTTTGGGCGCTTGGGTCTTAAGTTGTCAGCGACCTATGTTTTACCAGAGTGTCCATGGGTGTCCATGGTAGCAGGGGCCCAGCTGGGTCGAAGCCTACTGGGGCCAGGGTTAGTTTCGAAAGGTAGCTCACCCCCAGTATGAAGGCACTATGGAACGGGGTGGGTTTTTAGTCAATCAGAATCTGACACTATCTCCCGCTCCGCCCAAGAGCGGGGAATATCATCATGCAATTACAATTTCAAAAAAGTGCCTGCAAATAGTCTATTTTAAATAAGTGTGCTTTTGATTTGATTTGATTTGACCGTGTGTATATCGTTATTCAATACCTAATCACTTGTTTCTCCCTCAGAGCAGCAATGTTAACATGCGAAGAACCAGTCTTCTCGCATTCCACCTCCAAAATCAACGGGGAGTTCGAGAACGAAGCTTTGTACGAGCTGGAGGGTACGGGCTACTGTCCTGTGCAGCCTTTACCTCATGACCACGGAGTCACCATGTTCCCTCTGGCCCCACAGAACGGAGAGAGGATGGATAGGCATATTTTACAGGTGAGGACCACCGTCTAGAAAGACAAACAACCTGGGGATCTTTAAGTCAAGAGTGAACAGGTTACTTCTTGGTAAGCGCGCTCAATCGTCGCCGCCATCTCACCTGATGGTAAGTGATGATGTGGCCGACGATGGAGCATCCTTGCCTAGAAGTAACCTATCCACTCTTGACTTAAAGACACCAAGTTATAGCTATCAGAAAATACAGACTTCGTAAATGTGTTCCCAAAACGCTTTGTAAATATGGTTGGGATGTCTACCAGGTACCGGTGGTGCAATGTTTTCCGTCTAGTGATCCGATGATGGAACGGATGCTAAATCTTTTAAGCCATGTGTACATTTGATTAAATATCTGTTCTTCTACAGATAATGCACCACGGCACTGCCTGCGTAGTGACAGAAGCAGAGTGGGGCGGGACCCTCGCTCAGCTCAGGTTAGAGCGAGCCTGCGCTTTGTTGGCGTGGTGCCGAACTGCGCACCAGCCGCATGCTCAACATGGTAAGTCATTTACATCTTCTTGCCCTCTTTTCCTAGATAAAAATCCTCATAGATGTCTTCAACCCAGGGGTCTCTCAGATTTTTAGAACCACTCCGCGGTTGCCACTCCAGAACCTTTCAGCCCCAACGGCAAATGGGAAGACCGCAGCAGGTAAATTATTCCTACTAAACTCCATATAATTTGTCTTTACAGGAGAAACCCCATCAGAAAATATAGCTCAGCCAGAAGTGAGCCTGTCGTATAACCCTGAGGAAGTCATCCCGCTGAAGTACACCGCCAACTTAGCGCATGAGAACGAGGCGGGGATCGTCGGTGAAGAAGGGTTAGTAACTTCAATTATTAGCTGTAGGTATACCAATACAAGCTCCGGATAGTGTGGGGATACCGCACGGTTTCCCGCGAAGTGGCAAGTCTCCTTGCTGGCCTACCACCATGGGATTTGGAGGCAACAGTCCTTGCAGGCATGCACGATCTGCGCATGGAGATGCAACGCCGGGGCGAAACTCCGCTGCCGCGCCAAGTCGCGGTATGGCGGAGAGAGTTCCAGCGGGATTTAACGGTTTAATCGCAACACCGATTGTCGTAACGCAGTGTTGGGCACGCCATAATTATGGCGGTAATTCCCCTCTTTGAGGCGTGGCTGGAAAGTGAGGTCTTTCCGGCATCCTCACGTTCCGCATGACACAGGTTCTCACCGAACATGGTCAGTTCGGGAGGTTCCTGCACCGGATTCGAGCGGAAATGACGCCCAGGTGTCACCATTGTGTGGGCCACCCGGAGGATACGGTGGAGCATACGGTAGAGGTGTGCCCCACTCAGGGTTGCCAGCTCCAATTTTATGTTTTAGAGGATTGGGTAGGATAAAATAAAGGATATGAGCTGTAGATAAAGGACACAATTTTTTTTTTTTCAATGAATAGCTGTTATAGTATCAGTAGAGATATTTATTTGAAAAAAAATACACAACTAGTAACTTGTACTAACAAAGTATATCTAATTATTAGTGCCACGCGCTCCACCGCCGCGCCGACGGCTTCTACTCGCCCGAAATTAAAAAACTAAAGGACAAAGTATTGTCCTCTATTGAACGTTTTAAATTATAGGACAAAATCAATTATTGGGTCTGAAAAAGAGGACGGCCTTTAAAATAAAGGACGTCTGGCAACCCTAGCCCCCCACCTGGGCAGAGCACCGCCGTGTCCTTGTGGAAGCGCTCGGCGGCAACGATCTCTCGCGTCGAGCCTTGGTACAAGCCATGGTCTGCATATTTTGCTTGGGATTAGATGGCGTTGTATGAAAGTTGTGGAAATTTATTATTATTATTCTCATTCCAGCTTCATCGACCTCCAATGCGTAAAAGACATGCGTCTTGGAGGCAAGCTCCTGGAACCTCGTGACATAGCAGAGCTGACGGCTTGCGCCAGAAGACACGGCCTGGAGACGTGTACCCACGGTCCTCACATCATATCTCTTGTCTACGGACGGACGCTCAGCGATAACAGGACCGTGCATTTCGTATTACCAGCATATTCTTATAGGTAAGAATGTTTTCTCATTATTTTTTCAGATTTGTACTTTGTGAATTTTTTTTATATGAAAACCAAATTGTTGTCCCACTCTTGAACTTACTACCTGTAGCCCTACTATCAGCCCTTTTCGCGATTCATTTGACGACCTAAACTGAACCATTAAAGGGATGAAGCTGTTTAGGGTGTATGTATAGATCCCTCTTTCTCGCTCGCACGCCTGACATTGCAGTATCCTGGGTGCATTCACAAATTTGTAAGACATGTGAGACACCCAGTTCTGGAACAGTTATCTGTAGGTCATAAAAATTTTGTTCCGTACGGGAATCAAACTCGCGACACGCAGCGCAGCAGCCAATCACTTAACCACTGCGCTGACCGTGCCGTCAGAACGAAACCAAACAAATTTTAAATTTAAGACGCCAATTCGTATGAATATTATGAAGAACTGGAACAATTTGCCTGCTGCGGTCTTCCCGTCCGATTTACAACTTAGGCGTCTTCAAGGCTGAGTGAATAGGACCTTCACCTTTCGACCGCCAAATCATTAAAGGAAAAGCGTGCTCTAAGCACCAAGCTTAGACGATTCGACACGATTTCATCTTTAAATCATGTAATCGTGACCGTGGCGTATTGGACACATTATGTTTTGTCATGCATAAATGACTGTGGCGGTGAAGGGATTTATTTATTTATGGACAACCAACAAAGCATACACCATGCTTACATGCTAAAGATTCAGTATTCTTACATTTTACAGTGTAGCCTTAATTAAAAGCTGCCATGACGTGCATTAAACAATGGGTTGGTTGGTTGGGTTAATAAACTAGTGCGCCTCACCATCAACGATTGCATCACTGCTTACCATCAGGTGGGGTCGCAGTCACGCACCGGTTCATACATATAAATAAATAAAAAAATCATTTTAGCACGAACTCAAACACCGTAGAATCGAAGGATTGCGTGCATAGCGAAACTTTTTTATGGTATTTATCGAGTCTAGCACAACGTGACTAGAGCATAGGGGACTAACCGTTTCTATGGTGTTAAAGAGAAATGGTTCAACAATATCAACTCGTAAATTCACCTATGTAATCTATTTTATAGTTTACAATTCTAATTCATCTACAATCTCCTTATTTCCAGAGTATGGGCAGTAGGCCTCCACTCCGTCATCAGAGCCCTGATGAGTCAAGCCAAGCTGGCAGACAGGAGTTTAGCCTGGCTCAAGAATAAATACACAGCTTTATATTATGAAGATGGATGCTGTTGTGAGCCGTTGGTATCTGACGCAATTAGGGTGAGTAATATTTGACTGTATTTTTTTTTTCAGTGGTTAAAAATCATCCAAATGACATCTTCTCATGGCTCTTAGGCGGAGCGGAAGATAGTGTCAGACTCTTACTGACTGAAAAATTCACCCCGATTTTTCTTGCCTCTCATAATACCGGGGCCGAGCCTCCATTTCGGAACAGACCCTAGCCCCAGTATGCTTCAACCCAGTTGGGCCCCCCTACATTTGCTGACAAGTCCTTGAGGCGCTCGGGAACAGTGAGCGCCCTCAACGACTTCGGCTCGATCAGGACAGTTACCGGACGGTCGGACTGCGAGCTAGCCATTGCTTGCCATCCGCAAGCCCGCACGCCTACGGTGGCCGTAAATCGGGATCGGAATCCCGGCGACGGCTGGGGCGTGAGCGCCGTTGCCTGATGCGGTCGGCCTCATCCTTTGCTAGCATTACTGCTTCACAGGAGGAGGCGACCGCCTGCCACTTCTCCTCGCTCCGGACCATGACCTGTACCAAAGCTCAGCGCGAGAGATCGCTGCCGCCGATCGCCCATATTTGACTGTATTACAATTTTACTAGATTCCTAAATTTTGCCAATCTTTAGACTTACTAATAGTACATATTATAACGAATTGTTACCTTTAAATCGAAAATATAGAAAGAAAGATAAAATATTCTTCAATACACTTAGGTACTCGAAAACACGCTTTTATTCGTACCGCTTAGAGAAGAGGTCGAAGTCCCAGCAGTTAGGACAAAATAAGGCTCATTATGGCATGAAAAACTATGTTACTCTCATCTCCAGGTCTTCGGTGGCAGAGAATCCACTTGCGGCAGTTCTTCACACTCCACTCCGGTCAAAGGTTACACTGATTCACACTGTGACTCGCTTCGGAGTTCAGGGATCAAATTCAAGGTAAATAAGTTTTCAATCAAAATCGCGCGGTAGTACGGATCAAGACCATCATTAGTCATTACGATGGGGTTATCTTGTTGCGCTCAGTACGTCCTTGGCCACTCACTCCATCATCAGACCAGTTCCATGATATCATATTAATGCATTGTCGTCCAAGTTACATAGTTATTCAAAACATCAGCTCAATGGGGTAACTGTTTCAAAATCCAGTTGCAAGATTTGCGCTTATAAAATCCGATTGCAAGATTTGCCCTAAAAAAAATCCAGTCGCAAGATTTGCGCTAACAAAATCCGATTGCAAGATTTGCCCTAATAAAATCCTGTTACAAGATTTGCGCTAACAAAATCCAATTGCAAGGTTTGCCCCAACAAAATCCAATTGCAAGATTTGCCCGAACAAAATCCAATTGCAAGATTTGCCGTAACAACTCTACCCACATAGTTGATAGTTCAATCACTCCAATCATAATCTTTTTTGGTAATTGCAGAAAAATAAATCGACCTCCGAGCTCAAAACGAGCTCCCCAAAGAGCTTCATATCAACTCACACGTCAGGGACGAGAAGCGAAGACGAAGTAATACAGGGATCACCAAGACATAGGTAGGAATTTTTACATCATCATCATTTCTGCTGAAAGACGTCCACTGTTGGACATAGGCCTCCCCCAAGCGTCGCCACAACGACCGATCCTGTGCGTCTCATATATATACCGCATTCCCGGGACTCTCACCAAGTCGTCATAGAAAAACTACGTAAGGCGGCCTCTAAAACGCAAATCCTCGAGTGGCGTAGGGTGGACTAATCTAGGCGTGGGCGAAGCGGCCCTTCCACCACGGCCTCGCACTTAAAGGGGCCTCGCGCGTGCGATGACTCTATAACTGCGAGAGTTATATTTCATGTACCCGTCTATTACTAAACAAGACAAAACGCTGCTGGAATTTTACTTTTGCTGTAAGAATACCTAACTCTTTAATCGCCCAAGGCAAATCGGATATTCGCCAGGGTCGTGTATTTGTGACTGGATACTCCATCTCGTTTAGCTCTTAAATCCCCCTAAGTGACAGAAGAGCTGACGAGATGGAGTATTTAGTCGTGGATGTGCGGCCCTGGCGGAATAAATTGATTGTTATTTTTGTCTGTTACAACTGTACAAACAGTAATTCCCTATATTAACAGGGTAGACTTATGCCAGCAGCTACGCCCCTAACGTCACTCTCAACTCTTTTTTTGAGTTATTTATTTATAGTTAATTAAAACGTAGTACATATCTACTTACACTAGCACTACACTAATTGAGTTAAGAGATGTGGCGCAACAAATTGGCTAATCAAATAATTTTTAATGGCATCCTACATTAGGGGCATTAAACGTCAGTGTCAGCGGACGGCACAACCGTGGCCAAATCCTAGGTCAGGCAAGAAATTTAACTTAAAAAAAAAAAAAAACTATTTTTGCCATCAACACGCTATGAAGAAAAGGTCTTGTTAATCTTTTCTTTTTCTTTAATGCAATGAAAACATGGCAGGTGCCATGTTTTCTTTTCACTACCATTAGTTGACTGGTGCTCCATGAAGTTTTAATAAATAAATAAAGATCTCTAATCCGCCTTATTCTGGTTCTTCACAGTTCCTATTCATCATCAATGATGAGTCAACACCATCAGTACGGGCCTCGGCATAGCAGCTTAACTGCTGCGGCCACTAGCATCATGGCGGGGTCACCTAACAGGAGTAGGTAAGTGATGAACTTGACATTCGTGTTATGATGACCCTGATATTACTATGTGATGACCTTGGGATGTTGGTAGTTATATTAATATAAACAGTGCTAAGATTGCAAACGAAAAAACTAGAAGCTCCTGTACCATTGATTGTAAAATTGATAAAAGCAAAATGATTATATATTTTTGCTTCTTTTAATAAATTCTAGTACAAAAATGTTATACAGTATTTTAAACATATATAGGTATATATTTTTATTTACCCAGGAGTGGAAGTAATAGCTAACAAAAAAGTATAAGATCCTTTATACGTAGGTACCTAAGTTTGGATTTTTTTTGTACTTGTTTATTTATTTTCTGTTTGTCTTTATAGTTATACCTGCCATATTATGTTTCCGCACCACCCTAAGGTCGACTGATACAAAATGTATTAGGCATTAAGTTCGCCTATAAACAGTATTTTTTACTAGTGCATAAAATTTAATAAATAGGTATAAAAATATTTATTTGTTACGAATACAGATCTACAACTCATATTATATTTATTGTTCTTCGTTTTTAAATCCACTATTTTTCTTTTTAATTGTGAATTACCTTCACGCTTGACAAAACGTCTTTGAGGTTTTTCACAATGACCTTGACTTTTGACATATTGACCTTCGAATGGTTTGTGACCTAGTTTCCTAGGTGACTTTGACCTAGAAAACTATGCGTAGGTTTGAGGTTGACTGGTTGCTGATCACTGGTGTGTGTTTGTTTTGGTTTGGACTTGTTTATTTTTGAGCGTGGTGTAACAATAATATTACAATTTTAATTTTAGTTTTTTTGGCAAGATTTCTTAAAGTGATGGTCAGTGGCTGTTTTAATTACAAATAAATAAATTTATTTATTTATTTTAGTTTTGGAATAGCCATTAAATTACAATTCATTTGCTATTTTGAAATTAAAAATGAATTATAATAATAATAAAAGGTCAAATTCAGATCAACCCTATTCGCGTTAAGATTAGACATTTAAAGAACTTTTTTTTACTGTCTGTTCAACCGATTTTAACTTCTATTTCGAAGGCATAAGGATAACATTAAAAGCAAAAAAGTGGTTACAATATTAACTCTTTACTGCAGCCGCCTTTTGTCATGCCACCAACGTAATAAAAATCAAAATCGGTTGAACGGTCAGTAACAAAAGGTTTTCATAAATGTCTAATGTTATTTTGAACCTAATAAAATGTCAGATTCAATTGAATTTATTACTATTATTTGCAAATTGAATCCTAGTGGATATACTGATGTAAAACTTTTTACAAAAAAAAAACAACCGACTTCAACGTTAAAAAAACACTGAAAAGTACAAAATAAATTTAATTTTGGAAGTCGGTGTTTCTATAATAGTTTTGTCTCTTCATTATTTAACACCAACTTCCGAAATTAAAGTTATTTTGTACTTTCAGTTTTTTTTTAACATTGAAATCGGTTGTATTTTTTTTTTTGTAACAAGTTTTTTATTTTACACTTTTTAGTTAAGGTACCACCACTAAAAAGTACCTCACAGCTAAACTTAAATACCTTATAGCCAGAGAGCATCTCATAACAATTCTAACAATCCCAAACACGGTTAGATTACATTAATTTACCTTCTGGCTTCATCATCAGATCAGTCCGATACATCCCCTCCCCCTTTCCCATTAGCCAGTCATCGACTACACGTATAAACAAAGCAATTTTACTTGTTACGACACAGTTCTGCTGTGATCCTATGAGGAGTTCTGTGCCATATCTTCAAAGTTCATGATCAGATCATAACAATATATTTCAATGGGAGCAACTTGGAAGCATAACCTTTCAATCAAAAAAAGAAACGTACATTCAGCCGAACATAGAACCTCCTCCTTTTCGAAGTCGGTTAAAAATTGGTGAAGTTTCGTATCTCAAGTGTCTGCGCAGCTGGACAATACTGACTGACTGACTGACTGAATCATTGAAACAGGTGCGATCTCGGTAAAATGGAGCTGAGAATTTTATTGTAGTGTTTTACCTCAGCTAAGTTTGTCAAGAAAGTTGACAATCAAGTCAACTGGGACGCCATAGTGGCGCGACCGGCCTCAAGTCTGCTATTACAATAGTGACAGAATGGTTCATCATTGATTCCATAATTGTTGATTTTGACAAGTTTTGGTAATCTACTAATATAATGGCGTCATTATGACTTTCCAATGGTCAACCACTGACACTCCACTGGAAGAGAGGCATATAATGGTAATCTCGTACATATTGACAAATGCATGTCTGACGTATGCGGTAATTTGCAAAAAATTTTACAGTTCCTTTGATCAGTGACCTACCATTAGAACATCATTGTGCAGTTATTGCTTCTAATAAGCTCCGTATTGTCATTCTACCACAACTCTATTACGAGACCATTGACCGATCTGGTCGACCATTATGAATTAGCAGATTACGAACTTTTAGCAAAATGACAATGGAATGGTGTTGGAATGACGACTTTATAAAAATAGTAGACTTGGGCCCCTGGTTGCGCTTGCAGTTGTTGCACCAAAATTGTTTAAATAACAATAAAGTAAAAAAAATAAAACCCGACTTCAACAAAAAAAACTGCGCTGAAAAAGAATGAAACAAGATTTTCAGGATGGTGAAAAACAAGGACAGAACAAAAAGAAAAGCCGCAGTCACACGTTATAGTTACCAACCGAAACACTTTAACCCTCCTTTGGTTTTGCCGTAGTCGGGTAAAAATAGCAGACTTAGGCCCCAGTTGCGCTGCCATAGTATCCCGGTGAAATATAGCCCTCAGCTACCAAACTAGACACCATACAAACACCAGAGTAGCCACACGCCGATCTGCAGGCTTACTCTCCAAATTAATTTCAATATCAATCTAAAGTCAATCCGATTGCAATGTCAATTTTGACATTACGTGATTTGGTACTCTTGAAAACAATATTGTCAACATATACGATTTCACTTAGTTCTCAAAGTGGTCACGCAATTTTGAACCAATTTGGCGCTAGCATTGAATTCAAGGATACGGAAACGTCACAATCTCAATGTCGACCGATCGGAATTGAACTCAAGAGTAAGCCTGCTGGGCCCCAAGTCTGCTATTTTTATACATTCGTCATTCCAACACGATCCAATTGTCATTTTGCTAAAAGTTTGTAATCTGCTAATTCATAGTGACCGATCATTGATCGGTCAATGGTCTTGTAATAGAATTGTGGTAGAATGATAATTTCGAGCATATTAAAACTAATAACTGCACAATAACGTTCTAATGGTAAAACACTGATCAAATAAACTGTCAAAGTTTTAGCAGATTACCGCAAACTTCAAATATTCATTTGTCAATATGTACGAGATTACCATTCTATGTCACTTCTTTCAATGGAGTGTCAGTGGTTGACCATTGGAAAGTCATAATGACGCCATTATATTAGTAGATTACCAAACTTGTCAAAATCGACAATTATGACATCAATGATAGACCATTCTGACACTATTGTAATAGCAGACTTGAGGCCCTGGGCCCCAAGTCTGCTATTTTTATGAATTCGTCATTCCAACGCGATCCCATTGTCATTTTGCTAAAAGTTTGTAATCTGCTAATTCATAATGATCGATCATTGATCGGTCAATGGTCTTGTAATAGAATTGTGGTAGAATAATAATTTCGAGCGTATTAAAACCAATAACTGCACAATAACGTTCTAATGGTAAAACACTGATCAAATAAACTGTCAAAGTTTTAGCAGATTACCGCAAACGTCAAATATTAATTTGTTAATATGTACGAGATTACCATTCTATGCCATTTCTTTTAATGGAGTGTCAGTGGTTGACCATTGGAAAGTCATAGTGACGCCATTATATTAGTAGATTACCAAACCTGTCAAAATCGACAATTATGACATCAGTGATAGACCATTCTGACACTATTGTAATAGCAGACTTGAGGCCCAGGTCGCGCCACCAAATTAACTCTCTAAAGAGTTGTTTACATTTTGTTGGTAGCGGTGACTGGTCGCGCTGCCATGGTGTTTCGGTGAATAGCCCATAGTAGTACTTTTGTTCCTATTTTTTATGTATTGTTATTTTGTCCATAGTTTAAGAAGACTAGAAACCAGTGAAAGATTTTGGGAGAATCTGAAACATCTAAGAACCGGCTCCGTCGGGTATGACACACAACTGGACTTCATGGATTTCGTCACACTTTTCAGGAGTTTCAGGTAACTTCTTCTTCTTCCTGCCCTTGTCCCATCTTATTTGGGGTCGGCGCAACATGTTTTTTTCTTCCATTCTACCCTGTCACTCGTCATGCTATCACTAACTTTTTCTTTCATATCGCTCTTCACGCAATGCATCCATCTTCTTCTTTGGCCTCCCTCTCCCTCTCCCTCTCCACCCATCCACATGTATACTCATAACTCTTTTAGTAACATGCATTTCATCCCTCCTCTTTACATGACCATACCAAGACAAACGATTCAGGAGTTTCAGGTAACTAATAAATATTTTCGTTGTTGACATTTATTTATTACTAGCTTTTGACCGCAGCTTCGCCCGCCTACATAAATATAGCCATGTCACTCAGGAATAAAGCAGCTTTCTATCGGTGTTTTTTTTTTACAATCGGACCAGTACTTTCGTTGATTGCGTACTACAAACAAAAACAAAACTTTACCTCTTTATAATATTAGTGAAAAAAAAAAAATCCCCGTATCATTAATACCGTACCGAATCTTTTTCTGGCTATTTTTTTTATTTGATGATAGGCTCGCGCATCATCACTATCTCACTAGATGGAAAGCGACAATATTGTCGGTGGTGGAAAACGCTTGCTTAGAAGTACCTATAGGTTAACTGGCCTGTTGGTCTAGTAGTTAGTGACCCTGACTGCTATGCCGGAGGTCGTGGGTTCGATTCCCACCCAGGACAAATGTTTGTGCGATGAGCATAATCATTTGTTCTGTCTGGGTGTATTTTATCCTGTATGTTTATCAGTTGTCTAGTACCCTTAACACAAGCTCTGCTTAGCTTGGGACTTGACGGCGTTGTGTGATAGTTGTTGAATATAAAAAAGGTATATTTGCTCTTGACTTAGCTGTACGCACAATGAATGTGTTCCCAAAACATTTAACTCGTATGGGTGGGAGGTCCACCATGTACCAGTAGCGCATTTACATTGTCTCGGTGGAATTAGGCTATGCTATTCCGATGCACACTTCCCGAAATGCAACCGATAGAAAACCGACAGGCTAGCAACTTGGTGTCGATGCTCATCGGTGACTAAAGCTTCGACTCGACGAGTGCATCATTACTGACTTGACTTATCAATTAATCATTTCATTTGTTCACAGCTTGGTCATGCGATCTGAACTCCGAGACATTTTCGAACAGTTAGCAGTACCAAGGAACCGATCGCCTCTTCTTGGAGCCGAGAAGAGCCGAAGTTCACCCGAACTGTTCCGAAGCAGAGCTATCTTTAGGACAGGTAAGTCAACACTTAAATGTCCTTTCTTTAGTATTGTTCTTCGAAACATGAGCTCCTCAGTAGTCCTAAGTTGAGCTACATGAATACTGATAAATGCTTGCACCGACTGGACCGGTCCACTCAAAACTGTGTGGTCCTTTCCTCAAAATACCATCTCAGACAGATGTATGATTCATGTTTACTGTATGGGCTTTAAAAGAGACTTAACTTCTGAGTTTGTTTTGCTGTTTCTACTCAGGGTAGTTAGGGAAACACCGGCCTCATCTAGTTTAAATTTATGACAAAATTGACGTGTAAAAGTATTTTTATAATGATATAAACTTGTGCTTGACTGTGGTCCCACCTGACGGTAAACACTGTAAGCAGTGATGTAACAATCGTTGATGGTAAAGTGCACTAGTGTATTAAGAGCATTAGGCTCTTCAAGGCTGAATAGTCACTCTAGCCTTGAAGATACCTAAATTATAATCGGTTGGAAAGACCGCAGCAGTCAAATTGTGTCATTATGACTTTCCAATGGTCAACCACTGACACTCCATTGAAAGAAGTGACATAGAATGGTAATCTCGTACATATTGACAAATGAATATTTGACGTTTGCGATAATCTGCTAAAACTTTGACAGTTTAATTGATCAGTGGTTTACCATTAGAACGTTATTGTGCAGTTATTGGTTTTAATATGCTCGAAATTATCATTCTACCACAATTCTATTACAAGACCATTGACCGATCAATGATCGATCATTATGAATTAGCAGATTACAACGTGTTGGAATGACGAATTTATGAAAATAGCAGACTTGGGGCCCAGGCGAAACGCTTAGTCGAAACCGTAGAGATGTTAATAATGTATGGCTAGGATACTTGCCGCACGTCGGGTAGTCCGATGGTAGAAAGGACTGATATCTACAGGTTTTGACGTGACAACGTCTTATAAATTGGTTTGCCGGGTGACACTTCAAGAAACTGCGTTACGCTCCGCTCACGTTATGCGCTCACAATGAGAGCGAGTGAGAGGCACGCGTCCCTTCCACTCGGGCATGGTTAGCCCGCCTAAGAGCGAGAGAGACAGACATTTTCATCCTTCTTCCTACTATACGAATGAATATTCACATTAAAATTATTTTACCACTCAAAGTCGTTGTCACGTAAAACTTTCGCCCGTATACCGACTTTACAGGCAACCAATTTTTTTTTTCTTATTTTTATTTTGTCCTGTCTTGCTCGAAAAAAAAACAGCTAATAATAATAATATTATAGACGTGCTGACCCGGCGAACTTCGTCCCGCCTAACAGTCAATGAACGTAGTATATCTTTCGACATAGTCAACCGATTTCAATGAAACAAAGCCTAAGTAATACGAGTATATCAAGTTATACACAATTTTAGTGTATAATAAAAGTTAACTACATCTATTTTGTACATTTTACGTGATGCGCGCACAACTAATAAATTCTGCAGATTTATCATATGTACCATCGCGGTCATTTCTGCCAGATCACTTAAAAAAATTTTCACTTGAATCCTGCGGCGCTGCGCCAAACCAAACTCCTTGAAGTTTTCGTTTCAAGTGCAAGCAAAAATGACCTTAGCGGTGGTCAGACGAAAATGCCTTTGATGATACCTTTAGATGATATCTTTCTGTCCAGGTCTACTAACCAGGAACGGGTCTTTGGACCTGGAACCTCCCAGTGACAAGGTTGGAAGGAAGAAGGCATTCGATCTTCTAGCTGCTGCTGCATTACCTGGTAAGCTTCATATAAATACACCATTATACTTTAGTACTGTTATATATTACAGTGACGCAGCTACCGCTAAAGGGGCCCCATATCAAAAGTTATCAATGTTTTTTTTACACGTTAGGCCCTACTAGCACAGAAACATGAGACGGAGTCACGACAGGCCTCGAACGATACGACCAGACTAACTGGATCGATTACGTCCATTGAAGTTTAAGACCGATGACCTCGTTTATTGGAGTATTCTAGAATAGAAGAGAGCTTAAGGTTTTGTGATCCTCTAAAGAGAATACTAGAACGAACAGAGCTATATAAATGAAACTTACTGTCATTTAGTAATATTCATTCATAACTCATCTCTCATCAATAAGTCACGGGGCCCCAACAGCATGGAGGCCCCATATCATTGATACGACTGATATAGCGGTAGCTACGCCCCTGATACTAAACCTGTTGAACCAATGCTAAGCTATGAGGTCCAATAAATATGAATGGTCTCATCAGAAGGCTTAAAGTCACTCAAAGAGCAATAGAATGGGCAAGACAATTTCCTTGCGTGATCGCATCAAGAATGAAGATATCCGCAGGAAAACCAAGGTCTATTTATCTATCTATAGCCTGGTGGCAATGGGTAGTGTACATTACTTACAGAACAGATGGTCGATAGTGGCGAAAGGTTCTGGAGTGGCGACCGCGTATTGGAACGAGGGTTTTTTTTATAATTGACAGGCTCGCGTTTGACCACTATGTCACCTGATGGTAAGCGACGATATGGTCGAACACTGGGTTGCGACAGTCGCTGTCTTGTTTTAGAATTTATGAAAGAAAGAGGCCTCGCTGATGTGCCTTCACCCACGTTTAAATTTGTCTACGCTACGCCACTTGCAGCTTTAGCACTATACAGGGTGTACAAAACAGCCCTCCTCAAACTTTAAGGGCTTGCTCAGCAGGCAAAACTGAACAACCTTCCACAAGACTTTTTTTCAGGAATCGAAAAAAAAAATCGGCCTCTCCATACAAACTGTCTAATCAAGTTTTTAATTTTGTATGGTGGTATGGTCTACTGAGCAAGCCCTTAAAGTTTGTGGAGGGCTGTCTCTTACACCTGTATTATCTTTTTTACTATATTGGATTTATCACTATGTTATCTTCAACAGGAGCCTGTCCTGATGTCAGTGGCAGGGTACTGTCCTTGCCTACGCTTGGAAAGTTCTGCGAGACGAGACAGAATGAACCGAAGACTGAACTGCAACTGAAGGATATTATACAGGTGAATATTACAACAAGATAGGGTTGTAAGCCTAGAAAGGCAGGCCTCCTTTCTAGGAGAGGGAGGGGAGGCCTGAGTCCCAACAGTGGGAACATTATATGGCCAACTTTGCTATTCTAACCCTGCAGAAAACAGTGGTGACCTAGTGGTGGTAATATACAGGGTGTCTTTGACATCGACGCACAAACGAATACCATGGATCCAGTACATGATTCTGGACCCCCCCGTGGTGGAATTGTTTGTCGGCTTTTTCTTTTTTTTTGTAATCTGTACTTTTTTAAATTTAATCTTTGTAAAATCATTATTCTAACAAACCCCAATGTTTTTTTTTTTTTTTGTAAAAAAGCAATAAAATATTTTTTTTATTTAAAAACGTATTAATTAAAAAGTTATTAGGGCAGGCAAAATCGTTATTCTAATCAAACCCGATGCCATTTTTAATTTTAAAAGTAATTCATTAATTTTTTTTACTAAAAATGTTAGAACAGCGATTTTATACAAAATAATTTAAAAAACGTAAAGATTAAAAAAATTGAGAAAAACTGACAAAAAATTCCACCATCGTGGGGTCCAGAATCGTGGACTGTATCCATGGTATTCGTTTGTGCGTCGAGACAAATACACCATGTATTTGGTCACCACTACTCTCAAAACGGTAAAGGAAAACATCGTGAGGAAACCGGCATGTCCTAGAATTGAAAATTCGAAGACATGTGACATTCACCAACCTGCACATGGTCCGCGTGGTGCATTACTGCCCGTTCCCTCTTCTAGAGAAGAAGCTTGAGTCTCAGCAGTGGGATTATTGTAAAAGCTGATTATGCTATTTATGCTACAGTTAAAGTGAGTTGGGGTAAGATCGGCATTGGGGTGAGAACATATTAATATAAATTATACCACTTATTTAGCTTTATTTTTAATGCTAGCCATATTGCGTGCCGCGTCATTATGTTCCACCTTGCCCAGCAATGTGGCTGGCATTAAAAATAAAGCTAAATAAGTGGTATACAAGGTATAAGGGACAGCCCTCCGCAAACTTTAAGGGCTTACTCAGTAGACGAAACTGAACAACCTACCACAAGATATTTTTTCAGGAAATGAAAAAAAAAATCAGCCTCACCATACAAAATGATAAACTTGATTGGACAATTTCTATGGCGAGGTCGATTTTTTTTACGTTTCCTGAAAAATACATTTGTGGAAGGTTGTTCAGTTTCGTCTACTGAGCAAGCCCTTAAAATTTGCGGAGGGCTGTCCCTTACATCTTGTATTGATTTATACGTTCTTACCCCAATGCCGATCTTCCCCCAACTTATATCATTGAAAACTTACGTTTATTCTTTTTCTCCTAGAGACACGAACCAGACCCGACTCTTCGCGCTGACAACTGCCTCTCGTTCGAGGGCTTCGTCAGGTTCCTAACGGATAAAGACAATTACGCCTTCGTCCCTGAACAGATGAGGGCCAATTTTATAACGTAAGTAAATGCTAGAGTGAATAGGCTCTTTATAAACTAGTGCACCTCACCGTCAACGATTGCATCACTGCTTACCATTAGGGCCTCAAATCTACTATTACAATAGTGTCAGAATGGTCTATCATTGATTTCTTAATTGTAGATTTTTACATGTTTTGGTAATCTGCTAATATAATGGCGTGGACTTTCCAATGGTCACTGACACTTCAGAATGGTAATCTCGTACATAATGACAAATGATGTCTGACGTACATGCGGTAATCTGCTATTTTAACAGTTCCTTTGATCAGTGACCTACAATTAGAACGTCATTGGTTTTTAATAAACTCGATTTATTCTTTTTACCACAACTCTATTGCAAGACATTGACCGATCAATGATCGATCATTATGAATTACCAGATTACGAACTTTTAGCAAAATGGCGATGGGATCGTGTTGGAATAATAATAATAATAATATATGTAAAATAGAATTGAATAAAGAGAATAATAATAATAATATTCCACAACTATCACACAACGCCGTCTAGTCCCAAGCTAAGCAGAGCTTGTGTTATGGGTACTAGACAACTGATAAACATACTTATATATTTCTAAATACATACATATTATAGATAAATTACACCCAGACACAGAACAAATGATTATGCTCATCGCACAAACATTTGTCCTGGGTGGGAATCGAACCCACGACCTCCGGCGTAGCAGTCAGGGTCACTAACCACTAGACCAACAGGCCAGTCATGACAAATTTATAAAAATAGCAGACTTGGACCCCTGGTGGGATCGCAGTCAAGCACTGGTTTGAATCATTAAAAAAAATGTTCAACCTTTAAACCGTTTACGTCAGATAAATCCGACATACACTCTCCAGCTTATTCCGCCAAGGTCGCAGATCGACGACCAAATACTCCATCTCGTCAGCTCTTCTGTCACCTATGGGGATTGAAGAACAAAATGAGATGGAGAATCCAGTCACTAACACACAACCCTGGCGAATAGAACATGAAAGCACTCTTCAGACCAATCCGACGCAAGCAGTTAAAGCTTTCTCACAACGCCGTCTAGTCCCAAACTAAGCAGAGCTTGTACTACTTGTGGGTACTAAACAACTGATAAACCTATGGGTTGTGCGAAAGTGAACCTCGGGGCCTTGGAACAAAGGCAAAGACGGAACAGGAGTGGGTTTTAATCAGTAAAAGTCTGACACGCCCTCTCGCCCCACCTAAGGGCGGGAGATGTCGTTGAATGTTTCAAAAGACAACTGATAGACATACTATTCTAAATAGGTACATACATAATATAGATTAATTACATCCAGTCACAGAACAAATGATTGTGCTCATCACACTGACATTTATTTTGGATGGTCTAGTGATTAGTGGCCCTGACTGCTGTGCCGGAGATCGTGGGTTTCACTCCCAAGACAAACTTTTGTGTGATCATTTGTGTGAGTGTAACCTATCAATATTATGCATGTATTTAGAAATATATAAATATTGTTACGCCATTAAACGTGAACACGCCATATCTCCGAGAAAATAACGAGTAGCACGTAATAATTAAAACGCATTGCTGTTCGAAAGATCTAGAATGGTTGTACGTAGCCAGGCTTAGAAAAATCTCGAAACATCCACAAAGTACCTACAACTAGTAGGTAGGTATGTATCTACCGATAAAGGAAATGGTACTCTCCGACATTAACAATAGAGTCGAAATTCGCATGAAAGTATTGTTCTGGATCGGTCGGTATCTAGAATTTTCTTCACTCCGCATATAAATACTAGCCCCCGACCGGAAGCGAGTTAGTTGTGATTTCGACTGCGATCAAGAGCGAACTACCTAAGTGTGTGAAGTGATTTTACCTAACGACCTAAGCGATAGTGTAACGGTACTCTAGTGTTAATTGCGATTCGGATTATTGTTGACTGGACTAATTTGTTATTGTTTGTGGTGAATAAAGTTCTCTGTTAGTAAATCGGCATTTGATTACCCACGTACGTAACAATATATTAGTATGTTTATCTGTTGTCTAGTACTCATAGCAAAAGCTCTGCTTAGTTTAAGACTAGATGGCAATGTATGATAGTTTTGGAATATTTTTTTATTATTAGATGGAAATCGACTATGTAGTCGACGATGAAGCAAGTGTAGTATCTAACCAATTCTCCTCTCCCCACAGAAAATCCTCAACATCAGAAGAAGAGGAAGTACACAAATCTATCTCGAAGGACATGAATGGTCCCCTCAGCCAGTACTACATCGCGAGCAGTCACAACACCTACCTCACTGGCCATCAGCTTAAGGGAGAGTCTTCGGTGGAACTGTATAGTCAGGTTAGTGGATGTAATCTACTTTTTACACCACCTGCTCGATAATGTCGTTTTATGCGTCATACATACCAAACTTAAAGCAAGTCATTCTATCCCTAGGGAGATAAAGCAGTATGGCCGATACCTAGGGAATAATGAGATTTAGATTTGGAACACCAAAAATACTCAACATTGTGAATTAAAAATCGTGCATCGCACAAGTTGACTAGAAATTCAAACTGGCCACTAACAAAAATAGAAAATAGAATAAAACCTGCTTACTGACGGGAGCGTTATAGAAAATTGAAAGTTTAGAATCTTGGAGTACATAGTGAATTTTGTTTGTTTGATGAACTTGTAAATATAATACTTATATTTCTCTAATATATAATTTGGTCGACCAAATTGTTTTTTAATTATCTCACAGATGGTGTAAAAAGTATGCAACACGGGGATAAAACTGTCTTTGTCTTGGCCGGCTTGAATTCCTCACTTCACTCAGGTTTCTTTATTAACTCCCTCGCGATGCTCGGGAGTTAATTTTATAAATCCCTCACTGTCGTTCGGGATTAAAATCAACAACCTTCGTTTCGTTCGGAATTCAACATGCCGCCCGCGACTTAAAGACACTGCTTTATCCCCTAGTCACATAAACTACTATTAATCAGGGTTTCCAACTCTTAAAAGTACCAAGGGTTTTTTTTATGTGCTGTAGGACGGAAAGGGATATCAGACTTTTACAAACTAAAGCCACACCCATGGCCCAATCTAAGGAGGAGCAAGCCAGGCATTTGCCCAGAGCAGTAAAAAATGAGGGGTGGCAAAATTGACTTATTCCTATCTTCCAACCTAGCCGTTAGCCATCCACACCCAAGTTGGCAGGTTGAGAATTTTATGTGCCACCTTCCAACCTACTTCAGGTTAGATAGTGGATATATTTAAGACTTAAGAATCATGACTTATATGGTTGGCGAAAATGACTTCTGCCCGGAGCGGATAAATAACTAGATCAGTCCCTGGCCACACCTATGTTTCTTCTTTGTCCTTTGCGTTCTACGACCACACGTATTTCTTTCGAAAGTAAACCCATGGCCCCAGCAGGCTTCGACCCTGCTGGACTACAGCGTCATCGACGTCGACGGCGAACAGTGTGCCACGCGCGCCTCAAAGAGATGTCAGCAAAACCGTAGGGTGGGCGGTAGAGTGGGCGAGCCCCTACAACAGGCGCTAATTTTAAAATGTATCTATAAAATTCGCTTCGCCATTTATACCGCGTACATCGAGGGACGATAAAAAGAACTGCTGTAGTCCTGTACGAGATTAGGATGGCTCTGAAACAGCGTAATAACAACAAGGCGCTAGGTGATGACGGAATTACTGCCGAGCTCCTGAAGGCGGGTGGAAAAACGATCCTTAAGGCCCTTCAGAAGCTGTTTGATTCCGTGATACTCGAGGAAAAAACGCCACAGGCATGGAGCGGAGGTGTGGTGGTGCTCTTCTTTACGACAGGGCCCTGCTCAAGAATTATAGGACCATCTCACTTCTGAGCCATGTCTACAAGCTGTTTTCTAGAGTCATCACGAACCGTCTCGCGCGCAGATTCGACGTTTTCCAGCTTCCCGAACAAGCCGGATTCCGAAAAGGCTTCAGCACGATAGACCACATACATACACTGTGGCAGGTTATACAGAAGACCGAGGAGTATAATCTGCCTCTCTGTCTAGCGTTTGTGGACTACGAGAAAGCCTTTGATTCAATCGAGACATGGGTTGTGCTACAGTCTCTCCAAAGGTGCCAGATTGGCTATCGGTACATCGAGGTACTGAAGTGTTTGTACAAAAACGCCACTATGTCAGTCCGACTTCAGGACCAGACCTCGAAACCTATCCTCCTGAAGCGGGGTGTGAGGCAGGGAGACGTCATTTCTTCGAAACTGTTCACGGCCGCAATGGAGGATGTCTTCAAGATTCTGAACTGGAGTGGACTAGGCATCAATGTCAATGGCGAGTACATCACTCACTTTCGGTTTGCCGACGACATAGTAAGTCATGGCTGAGACTACGGAAGAGCTCAGCACAATGCTCAATGACCTCAGTAAAGCTTCCGAAAGAGTGGGTCTTAAAATGAACATGGACAAGACTAAATTCATGATAAACAACCATGTAGCACCCACTCCTATCAAGATCGGAGACTCTAAACTCGAAGTCGTGGACGATTGTGACGATGTCTTCCTCGGACAGACAATCCACTTGGGTAGATCCATTTTCGAGAAAGAGGTCAACCGTCGAATCCGACTCGGCTGGGCAGCGTTCGGGAAGCTGCGCGGTATCTTCTCGTCCAATATACCACAGTGTCTCAAGACGAAAGTCTTAGACCAATGCGTGTTGCCAGTGATGACATATGGTCCAGAAACGTGGTCGCTCACAATGGGCCTCATCAGAAGGCTTAAAGTCACCCAGCTGCTCGGAGTTTCCTTGCGAGATCGAATCAGAAGTGAAGATGTCTGCAGGAGAACCAAGGTTGCCGACATAATACGAAGAATCGCCAAACATAAGTGGCAATGGGCAGATCACATCGCTCGCAGAACGATGCCCGTTGGGGCCGAAAGGTTCTGGAGCGGCGACCGCGTACCGGAAGACGCAGCGTCGCAAGGCCTCCTACAAGGTGGACTGATGACCTGGTGAAGGTTGCGGGTGTCCGATGGATGCGAGACACACAGGATCGTGCATTGTGGCGACACTTGGGGGAGGCCTATGTCCAACAGTGGACGTCTATCGACTGAAATGATGATGATGGTGATGACATCGAGAGACGTGAAATTTGCCTGCTGCGGTCTTCCCGTTCGATTATAATTTGGGTGTCTTCAAGGCTAGAGTGTAAAGGTTCATTAAACCCCAAGCGAACGCCGGCGTTCGCGCACCTATTGTCTTTCTATTGTGTCTGTGATTTCCATTAGTGCGCCTTAACATCAACGATTGCATCGCTGCTTTCCATCAGGTGGGATCGCAGTAAAGCACTAGTTTATATCAAATAAAAAAAAGTTAATAATTTAAGATTGAAATGTGATTTATTAGTGAATTTTGTGTTTTTCTAGTACTTAAATAAAAATGAAAGAATGTGCGATGCGTTGGCCGCTCGATCAAACAAACATTCGATATTTTGAACACTCAACATGTTGAGTGTTCGATGTATTGAACGTTGGATTTATTCATGATTCGATATTATGAATGTTCGTGTATTTGTTCGATTTAAAGTGTTCGATCAATTAGATGTTCGATTTTAAAGTGTTCGATCAATTGGATGTTCGATTATTTGGATTTCGATTTGGCAATCGAGGCGTTCAGCAAATTGAGCGCCTGGGGTGTAGGGGTATATCGAGCCGTTAGAGTATGTGACGGTGGGGCAAACGACTAAGTACCGTATGGTGTCCATATCTTTACTATAAAATACTAGCTTTTGCCTACGCCTTCACTCCCGCTCTTCCCTACTCCACCCTACTATACCCTACCCTACCCTAATTTTCTTTTTTTTTTCTATAAGAACCTCCTCACAATAACAAACACAACAAAAAAAGAATTTACGAAATTGGTCCAGCCGTTTACGAGTGATGGCGTGACCAAGGGAAATAGGGATTAATTTATATATGTATGTATATGTTATGGTCCGGGTAATTAATGCGGGCATTATAAATAATGTTCGAGCATTATGAATAATGTCTAGCTCTATTGGACCAAGTGATTAATTACTATCTTAACTTCAATATTTATCACATTGCGCGGTCATTATTATATTGCTACATGACAATTGGGCAATTTGATAATAAAGATAAAGAGGCGGTGCGAGGGCGGGGAGGGAAGCACGCAGGGTGTGACGGTTGCATATTAGAAAATCAAAACTTTCGTGAGCAAATTTCAAAAGAACAACGTACAAATCAACGTACAAAGTTTAAAATAACGATGGTCATTTGATCAAAAGTTCAGCTGACCAAAGTCTATATCAATGTTTAAATTATTTATTGACCAAATCGTTCAAAGGTCAAAATGGATTACTGGATAAATTATTAATTATCAAATGGATTAACTGAAAAAGGTAAAAATCTCGAATGGACGAAACAACTTGGACGTAGCGTTCGCCGGCCGCTGCCGCGGCACCGCTCGCTACGCTCGCTCGGCTCACGTGCGTTTGGTCACAGTTCTAACCTAACCTAACCTATTTTACCCACTTCAAAGTGCAATCAAAATACAATCACATTTTTAAGAGAGATTGTAGGTATTATTCGTTATTTCGAACTGGCAGAGTTTTAAGGTAGATAATAGGCTCCTTGATATAATTAATCCAAATAGAGAGTCTGGTTATTTTAATGGTTTAATATTTAGTTTATTTTAAGTTAAATGACAATACCAATAAAAAAATGGTAATTAAATATGTTTGTATTACTCTGCCCAAAAGGTGATGAGCCGTATGTATAATGCCCGGTCAATTTGATTATTTGAATAATTATTATCAAATCGCACTCTCATATTGGGCATTTTTCATAATGACCGGGCCTTATGTATAATGCCTGATTTATCATTTGGTCCATAACATATAGATAGAACAAAATTAAACACAAGATAATATCTCAATTGGAACAGTATTTTTTCTGAGAACTTATCATAATTTGTTGGAATGTTGGAGGAAGATGAATTATAACATATTTTTATTATTGAAGGCATTTATTTTTCGACTATGAAATAATGCAGTTACATACTTTACTGTAAAACACATTAACTTTGAGAATAAACATTTTCGTAATATAATATGAATTTATTCACTGATTAAAAAATATACATATTTGCATATTTTTTCGCATAAATATTTCACATAACGTGAAAGCGCAAGGGAAACTCGATTTTTTTTTTAAGTATTTTTTTCCATTTTACAGAATAGACTTTTTCATGAAATAACCATTCAATGGAGATTCAAACGAACTGAGAGGGTTGTAATGATAATTTTAACCTTTTAATTAATTAAACCCCAAGCGAACTCCGGCGTTCGTTCTCTGATTGTCTTTCTATTGTGTCTCTAATTATGCCTACGTCAGATATATCCGCCTGAGTCACACATACATGTCATCAAAAATAGTTAGCAAAGACCGCCCCATCCCCCTGTAGTCACGGCCGTCTTTCACTTATTAGCGGCCCTGGGCACATTAGGATAAAGGGGCCCGTATGCGCATAATAAGGCACTATTTTGTTAAAACAGACAAGTAACGTGGTTATACGCAGTTCACACAGTTTTTTAGTGTCCTTGCACACGAGCCACAAGAAAGGCCGCTTCTAGCTTTCGGCCTTTCGTTTTCTTTTTTTTTGTGGCCGCTTCTCGCGTCGCTTGTGATTTATAGGCGAGAGTAGAGTGGCTGTCGTTTGGTAATCAAGTTGGTCGATTAGGGGGCCCCAATCGATCGCGGGGCCCTGGGCACGTGCCCAGTATGCCCAGTGCAGAAGAGGTGTCTGCCTGTAGTGCTTACGTAATACTTGAATGGAATATCTGTAAAAACAGACTCGACTGGGAATTAGAAAAAAAAAAACATGGTTAAATAGAAGAAATATTTATTAATAAACGTCTGTTAGGAAGTTTACTGGTTGCTACTAATGCGTGTTGCGTCGATACCAAAACCGCGCTCGGTAATCATCACTGCAAGTCAGGAAAGCTGGTGCGGTACCCGAGTGAACTATGAACCTGGAAAAAAATATAAATTAAAATCTGTACCTCAGAGGTAAACAATAGTAACTCCACTTTTTTGAAAAAATGTTTTTTTGCATTGTTAAAATCGTAAGAACCAGTTCTACGTAATGGTATAGGGCTTGATGCCCTAAGACATCTAGGAAGAGAAATATCCAATCGTATATGACAAAAACATTTTGGGTATAGGACTTAAAATGATGATAATACTCAGCTATACGCGCACTTAATGTCGTTCTAAACTTTATTGTAATTATGTGTAATACATAATAATTCCATCTAATAATTATAAAAAATACAATTGAATTTGTTTCAATATCTTTAAAGCAACTATGTCAAAAATACATTTAAAGTCTATCCGCGCGTTTTTGCCTCTCCTGTAAAATTTACTTTTTGGCACATACTGTTGTTTACCTCTGAGGTACAGAAATAACTCTAAATGGTTTTGAAAAATAAGGACGGACAACGTGCATTAACTTTTGAAAATTGCATAGCACTTTAATCCACTTGTGCTATGAGTACTAGACAACTCATAAAAATACTTGTATTACTACATTTCTAAATACTATTTTCTCAAAGTGGTGATTACCCGTCCATTTAACTTAAAGTGGTGATTATAGAACAAAGGCAAATATCCCAACACTACAATCTTAACTGCATCAGCGATTTTATTTGGCATCGACTGGTACTCTTAGAATGCCAGGTACAGAGAGACGTGGTTGCCTCATCAAGGAACATGGTGTACTTGTCATTGTGGTGATACTTGTCCATGTTCCTTCTAGTATTTACCTAAGTAGCTAGGCTTGGCCCAAATCAGTCAATACAGGCAATAATTTGCTCAAAGTCATGACTAATTCGCTCACATTTAAGTTATTTTTGCTCACAGCAGTGATTGTATTTTTTTTAAAGTGGTGATTACCGAACAAATCTTACTTTACTACAATGTACAGCACCATTATGCTCCAGCGACATCAGTTGAAACTTACTATGAACTACTCCTAGATTGCCAGATATTGAGATGTAGTCGGCTCATCAGGCAAGAAGGCGTAGTTGTCAATTTGGTGATTATATACCTACCTATTCATGTTTCCAATAGTATTTTTCAAAATAACTAAGCCTGACCCACAAAGGTCATAACGGGCATTACTTTACCCAAAGGCATAAATAATCCAGTCACGGTGTTGTTTGGGACTTCCGCTCACAGTGGTGATTAACATTTTCTCAAAGTGGTGAATACTCGGCCTCTTATCTCAAAGTGGTGATTATAGCACAAAACCTATCTTACCTGACAGCTCCATTATGGCCCAGCGACATCAGCTGGCATCTACTGGCACTCCTAGAATGCCAGGTACAGAGAGAAGTGGTCGCCTCATCAGGGAACAAAACGTAGTCTTCGGTGTGGTTGAATATCGCTTGAGCGTGGTGTTCTTGTTTGCCTAGAAATTGAAGTTCAATTGAATTTTTACCCGACTACGGCAAAGCCAAAGGAGGATTATGATTTTGACTGGCTATGTATGTATGTTCATCTGTTCCCTCATAGCTCCAAATCTACTTATTGGAACTCGACATATGAGATATCGTTAGAACCGTCTTAATCGTCCGCTGAACATTGGCATCGCGACGTGTCACAAAACTCGATATGGCGCCCTCTAGTGGACAAAAAGTAATGTGTTCAAATTATTAGTGTTTCGGTTGGTAAAGTGTGACTGCGGCTTTTTTTTGTTTTGTTCCCGTTTTTCCAGTTATCTTGTATATTTCAGCATCCTGAAAATCTTGTTCCATACTTTTTCAGCGTCGTTTTTTTAGTATTGATGGAGATTATGTTTTTAACTTAATTTTAACTTGTAAGAGGCAAAATTTTCGTTTAAGAAAAAAGTTATGATTACCTGTGGTGCCAGCTCCAGTATATTGAATAAGACATCTGCTGCTGGCTAGCTCCCAAAGCTTGATTGACGAGTCCAAGCCAGATGTTAAGAGGTACTGGGAAAAAAGAAATAAATTAGTAACTAGCTTTTGCTCAGGAAATAGAAGTTAAAATCGGTTGAAGACAGTAAAAAATGTTTCTTATATTTATTATTATTCTTATCGCGAATAGGGTATAGAACATATTGCATGAAAAACATATTTTATTAACACATTTATTGTGTGTACAGCCAAGGAGTGGAATTCTCTGTCGGAGTCTCTGTTTCCTGATAGCTACAACTTAGGGGTCTTTAAGTCAAGAGTGAATAGGTTACTTCTAGGCAAGCGTCATCATCGCTTACCATCAGGGCCCCAAGTCTGCTATTTTTATAAATTCGTCATTCCAACACGATCCCATTGTCATTTTGCTAAAAGTTTGTAATCTGCTAATTCATAATGATCGATCATTGATCGGTCACTGGTCTTGTAATAGAATTGTGGTAGAATGATAATTTCGAGCATATTAAAACCAATAACTGCACAATAACGTTCTAATGGTAAAACCATGGTAAAACCATGGTAAAACACTGATCAAATAAACTGTCAAAGTTTTAGCAGATTACCGCAAACGTCAAATATTCATTTGTCAATATGTACGAGATTACCATTCTATGTCACTTCTTTCAATGGAATGTCAGTGGTTGACCATTGGAAAGTCATAATGACGCCATTATATTAGTAGATTACCAAACCTGTCAAAATCGACAATTATGACATCAATGATAGACCATTCTGACACTATTGTAATAGCAGACTTGAGGCCCAGGTGAGATGGTGGTCAAACGCAAGCCCATCAATAATAAAAAAAAAAACAAAAATCCGACATGACATACCTTGCTATTCCTCGTGAATGCAACTGAGCACACTTCGGACCCATCATGAGCGTTTATGAAAGTATTGAAACATCTGTTGGACACCGTATCCCATAATTTGACCGACCCATCTGCACTGCCGCTAGCGAAATATTTGCCGTTGGGTGAAAACCTGCAAAATAATGTGATTTTTTTTTTAATCCAAAAGAAGGAACTTCTTATTACATCAAATCTGTTTTAGATGATGTTACAGATTTGTACTCAAAGAATTTTCAAACTACTAAAATGATTGAACGTTCTAAATATTAAGAAGTCTATGCGAAGCAATCGGTAGTACAATAGCGGAGGGGAGCGGGGATGCTTGACGCGCTTGCGTCGCGTCTTGCAGACGTAGATATAGCAAAATACTGAGTTGAAATGTGTTAGATAAAACAACAAAATCTTGAAGGTTTGTTTTTGGCAAATATATTATGTTTTGTAAAAATTCATAGAACAAAAGTTGTTGTTTACGATGTTAGTAATACAGTCCTGCAAGGTTGTTACTGTTTCACAAATAACCCAGTATAGTCTGATGAAATTGCTATTGTATTCCATAATTGCTATTAAGATCCCTAATTGCTATTATGATCCCTAATTGCTATCATAATCCCTAATTGCTATTATGACCCCTAATTGCTCTATTAGTCCCTAATTACTCTTATGACCTTCAAAAGCCTAAATAAACCATTTTCTACTTACTGTATCGAGTTGACTTGTCTGGTGTGGTGATGCGAAGGTATGGGGCACACGAAGCACGCGCTTGTCGTGACGTCATACAGGCGAATGACCGGTTGAGTGCTGGACGCTATTATATGGTCTCCCAGAGGATGGAAGGCTACGCATAAGACTTGTTCAGCATCCTGAGAACAAAATTGGTATTTTTGTACGTGTTTGTATTTGGGAGCTCATGGCTAGAATAGTAACCGCATGGGAAGATTTCCTAGGGTAAGCAACACTTGACGAGCTCGGTCTGTAGATGGGTGACCGTTTTTATTGAAACTCTTCCGTGCCTCGGAAAGCATGTAGCGTTGACACCTCTAGCGTACCATCGCGGTCATTTCTGCAAAACTATTTTAAAAAAAAATTCGCTTGAGTCCTGCGGCGCGGCGTCAAACCAAACCCTTTGAGGTTTTCGTTTCAAGTGCAAGCAAAAATGAACTTAGCGGTGGTCAGGCGGAAGTGTCTTTGATGGTACATCAAAAGATTAAAACAATTTGTTTGCTGCGGTCTTCCCGTTCGATTATAAATTAGGTGTCTTCAAGGCTAGATTGAATAGGCTCTTAATAAACTAGTGCACCTCACCATCAACGATTGCATCACTGCTTACCATCAGGTGGGATCGCAATCAAGCACTGGTTTATATAATTAAAAAAAAATACATCAAATAATTGGATGAAACCGGCATGTCCTAGATAGAACCAAAAATTTAAAAACATGTGATATTCTCCAACCCGCACTGGGCCCGCGTGTTGGATTACGGCCCATTCCCTCTCCTAGAGAGGAGGCCTGAGTCCCAACAGTGGGAACATTATAAGGCTGACTCATCATCATAATCATCATTTCAGCCGATAGACGTCCACTGTTGGACATAGGTCTCCCCCAAGTGTCGCTACAATAAACGATCCTAAGCGTCCCGCATCCATCGGATTCCCGCAGCTGTCACCAGGTCATCGGTCCATCTTGTAGGAGGCCTTCCAACGCTGCGTCTTTCGGTACGCGGTCGCCACTCCAGAACCTTTCGGCTCCAACGGCCATCTGTTCTGCGAGCAATGTGCCCTGCCCATTGCCACTTAAGTTTGGCGATTCTTCGTACCATGTCGAAGGCTGATTATGCTATGCTAATGGATACTAACCGTGATAGACTTGTAAGCCTTCTTGGCGGAAGCCTTGGTGATGTCGAAGAGTTTGATGCAGCAGTCTCGGGAAGCGGAGACGAGGATCTGCTCGCGAGGATGGAAGTCCAGCGCTGTGATCTCGTCCGTGTGGTCGTATCTGTAAAAGGGGTTGAAACGTTCAGTTTTAGGGCATAATTTTGAAATTATGTGCTGTTTTTAAAAGGTTTTGGCTTATGTTCGCGCCTTCGCTCGCATGTTACTTTCTTTTATCCCTTTAAGGGTTCGAATTATGAACGTAACATCCGTTCGTATTCCTCAGTCTCATCATATATCATGGTCTATTTGAAATAAATGCTTTGACTTTGACTTCAGCGAGTCTTCTCTTTTTAATATTTATGTCGCAGCCATTTCGTACAACACGCTGTATTACAAGTAGGCGCGGCGCTGGATTGAAACGCGACGCCGTTTGCTTAATGTTTAATGCGGCTACTTCACATTCAGCCAGATTTCATTTCGGCAGAAATAAAGTACGCCGCATTGTTTACGGACTTCGCGTTCGTCAAAGCGGCACAGTAACGTTGGGCCCAAATACAAACGGGCGCATCATCGATACGCCGCTTTGAATTTAGTTCCTTTACATTGCGTTGACTTAAAAGTTTAAATTTTTCACTGCTCCTAGGGGTAGCAAACCCGAGTATGTAATATTAATTTCAGTTTCTTATATCCACAAGTTCCTGAAAAAAAGGGTCTTCACAGACAGACAAGACATATAACAAGTGTTATAAGGGTACCGCTTTTACCGACTTAGGTACGGTACAATAAAAATTATTTAAAATAAATTGATTATTAAATATATATATATATTTCAGATACCTATAGAATAGAATAGAATAGAATAGAATAGAAATACTTTTATTCGGTAGAGACACAGCACAACAGTTATATAAGTATACAAAGTAAACAAGAATAAAAGTACAAAGTACGCCGAGCGTGCCCGCACCGAAAAGGTGACCACCTCAGCATTTGCTGGGCGTCAGACACCCAACGCTGATTTTCAGTCAGCACCCCGCAGTGACGCACGGAGTAGGGTAAAGCATATACACCACTAATTTTAAATTAGTACAAATACTTAAAGGGCTTATTAGAAAAGCCTTCTATCCTTCTATAATTCTATATAATTAGTTTAAATTAATTAGTAACTTACAAAGTCCTGATGACAGGATGGCCCTGTTGCTCTCTACCTGGATCCACCTCCTCTGGAGCTGACTTCGCCAACATACGCTCCACATCTAGAATCTACAATAAAAAATAAAACATTATTACTAAACACAGTATATGTAGTGTAGTTTAGTTTCAGTGGCACAGATTTCATCACAATATCCTTTTTTTTTTTTGAGGTGAAGATCTCATAACTTCTCCTGCTCTAGGGTGAAGCGGGAGAGCGCGTTAAAATTTTGCTGATTCAGCTGCGTCCTTCAGTTGCCTTTTGTGATGTAAGACCAGGTTCCTTTCTAGACATTCCCCGCGGCCCTAACGAACATCGGCCCTGCTGGGCCCTTGCTGAACTCTTTAAAACGCCCGTGGAACACGAGCCGTAGATAACTCGGGTTCGGTCCTTACCACAAGCCCGCGCCTACGGTACCCGAGGATCTAGGCATCTCCTGTACCTGGGGCGCCAGTATATCCGTTCCCTCGCGTTTGCAGCATCTTCTTCGCTAGCATTACTGCTGCACAGGCTCCGGCCCATGACCTGTACCAGGGCCCAGTGCAAGAGGTCGCAGCTTCCGATCACCTCCACGAGGACACACCTCCTCCTCCTTGAAAATGAGTAATTCTGCCGACTTACCTTGATAGAAGCATCAACAGATCCTGTAGCGACTAGTTGACCACACGCACTGAAGGCGCCCGCTCGACACGCCATCTTGTGGGAAGTGACGTAGGCTGTCTCATAGGTCGCTGGTTCCGGCGCCAGCGAGGAGGCGTCCATCTCGTATTCTAAATCTATTGGGGATACAAATAGGATAAACTTTATTATACACCAAAATACAGTAATAAAATAATAATATTCCACAACTATCACACAACACCTTCTAGTCTCAAACTAAGCAGAGCTTGTGTTGTGAGTACTAGACAACTGATAAACATACTTATATATCTCTAAATACATATATAATATAGATAAATTACACCCAGGCATAAAACAAATGTTCATGTTCATCATAGAGTAAGATCCCAGGGCCGCCAGACGTCACGTATTTTCTCACGAACGAAATGTGGACGATTGAGTACTGCTAGTATGTACTAAGAACGCATGCCTATCTGATAGCTTGCTTAGACGGTCAATTTTCAGGTATCGGGTAATCAAGGTACATAAAAACATTACTTACTTCACGTAAATTCTCCAAGCTGATTTTTATGTATATTTTAGGCAATATCTTTAAAATCAAGTCGCCAATACTCCCAGGCACATTTTCCTTTTCCACGTACAATGGTCCGCATAGGACTGAGTGCGGAAACCATACTAGGACATAGACTCTCAGACACATTCCGTGGGCCGTATTGCTTTACAGACGCTTTAAAGCTCCCAAAATAATGAATTTACAAGAAGACAGACCGATCCAAGGGGTTTAAAATAGTTGTCTGGTGAACATATATAAAAAACAAACATGAGAATTTACGTGAAGTTATGTCATTATTTTGGGAGCTTTAAAGCGTCTGTAAAGCAATACGGCCCACAGAATGTGTCTGGGAGTATTGGCGACTTGATTTTAAAGATATTGCCTAAAATATACGTAAAAATCAGCTTGGAGAATTTACGTGAAGTAAGTAATGTTTTTATGTACCTTGATTACCCGATACCTGAAAACTGGCCGTCTAAGCAAGTTAGCCGATAGGCATGCGTTCTTAGTACATACTAATAGTACTCAATCGTCCACATTTCCTTCGTGAGAAAATACGTGATATCTGGCGGCCCTGGGATCTTGGACCATCACACAAACATTTGTCCTGGGTGTAGTGTCACTGTAGTGACAATTTTGCATCTATGGGTACAATGGTGGTCCTATCGCTACCAGACCACTTTAGGTCGGACAAGAACAGAAAATAAAAGATGTAATTTGACTTACCAAACCCAGTGGTACCAAGCAGATGCTCAGCACCGCTGGATGCAGCCAGACGGTCCTTGCGGTCAGGTTCATGTTGGAGACCCACCATCATTAAATTCAGTAGCCTGGGGAAATGAACAATATACAATAGGGTAGTGTCCAGGGTCAAAATAATTACATTTTATTTAGTTCGTATTTTAGATTATAAAAAAATATTGGACACATATTTTTCCTTTTTTCGATTAAACAAAAAATAACAAAGATATAGCCCATTAAAGTTACGTGTGACGTCACCCCGTGCGAAAAAATGCAGCACGGCGTGACGTCACACGTAACTTTAATGGGCTATATCTTTGTCATTTTTGGTTTAATTTACAGATAAAAAAATACGTGTCCCTTATTTTCGAATAATCTAAAAGACGGACTAATTACATTTTTACGGCCACTAGCCTATTTCTCAAATGTTGAAGTAGAAAGAAAGAAAAACAGGTTATTTACGCGAAATGACGCCATCTTAAAACTAGCTAACAAACATAATCAATAGATAATATATAGTAAAACATAAACATACATTTTCACACAAATACCCATATACTCTCACACAAACACACAAAAGCATGCTTTAAAACTAGGTTATTTAATTCATTAAACCCCAAGCGAACAACGGTGTTCGCGCACCTATTGTCTTTCTATTGTGTCTGTAATTTCCACGATTGAAAGGTTAATAATGGTATATTGCCATGGAAGAGCGGAGACTCCTAATACAGGCATTACATGCTTAAAAGGACTCCAATCGTGCCAAGTCCTCCAGTCCGCTATGGCCCACGTATAATGGTCCGCATAGGACTAAGTGCGGAAACCATACTCAGACATAGACATAGGAGGCTCCAATCACCTACTAATGTAAACTATTTAGGTTAGAAATAAAGATTTTATATTTATATTTGTATGATAGAGAAGATATGCGTTACATCCGTTCAAAACGGCTCAACACTCAGCATAAAGCTGCGACCTCATGCATAATGCGATGAGCTCACAGAGCTGGTACTTGGCGTGGGCCCGTGGCGGTGTCAACATGATATTGCAAAGGTTCATAAGAGAAAATGCAAGATAAGTTTGCTAAACAATTTCTAACTTATAAGGTCTTTAAGACCAGTGTTTTCTAGCTGACTACCTTGAGAAAAAACATTGAAACAAACTCAGAGGTCAAAATCGCTTTTAACTTTTTGAATACCGTAATTACAGACACAATAGACAATGACAGAGTGAACGCCGATTTGCTTGAATTAAAGTTCATACAGTAAACATGTAATGGTGGACATATTGCTGAATTGGAGAAATATGCTGTTTTATGTTTTATTGTCACATTTAAACATACATTGCAAAATAATACAATCAAATTATGACCCAATGTTTTGTAGCGTAAAAGAATGTTTAACTGACCTGTCGCTCGGTGGACATGGCGGGTCGGCATGCACAGCCGATGCTAGCGTCGCAGCTATGGGTTGAAAGCCATCGTAATATAATTGACTGAAAAAAAAACACGATTTTGGTTAAGTTTGCAAACGTGACATTTTACGAGTTTTTTCGTCTTAAACCGATAAAGATTCCATATTTTAAAGGTTTATATTGAAGAATAGACGTAAGTTATTGGAAATTGATATAGAAATAGAGGTTATTTACTTAAATTACAAAGAAATTCAACAAATTACAAGCGCAATGAAGGTCGATTAAAAATAAACATAACATACCTTATAATCATGCGATAAAGCAACTCCCGGTTCTTGACGACATTCCGAGTATCAACTTCACCAGTGGTTTCCTTCATTTCGTCAATTGTGGAAGATTTTACGACAATTATTAGATTAAAAACCGGCAAAACAACAAACGCTTGTTTAGGTTATGTTTGACAACAACTTGACAGTTCTCTTTTGTCTATGGTTAAGACGTGCGGCTTAGCTAAGCGATTTTTAGTAATAAAAATTACAATGTCAAATAATCGACTAAAACCTAGCGAGAACGTTAAAAGACTAAGCTCGATAAGCTTGACAGGGTGAATGTGCTTAGTTTTTCAAGAGCAGGAGACCGCTAATCAATAACGGCGCGCATGCGCTGTAGCTTTTGGCCTTAATTGAATGAACTTCAAAGACTTGAGCATTGTTTACATCATGGAACAATTGCAGGGGTAGCTACGAGTAGAAAAGCAATGAAATGTAACAAAACAGAATGCTGATACTATGTGTTAACTTAAGGGGCCGGCGGAGGATGAATTTCCATACAAACGTAATACCACGCTCATTTGCAGTTGGAGCATATTTCCAACATATTATGATGATATTTGGTTATAGACAATATTTATCTAGGTTCCTACGTCTTTCTTTTTTAAAAAAACAAAAAGAAATTTAAGCAAATTGTATTTCGCACTTTTTTATAGCGTAAATGGCAAAACATGCCATTTGGCTTTTCTTGTATTAAAAATAACAATATTTCTAATATTCTCGACGTAGGAACCTAGATAAATATTGTCTTTAACCGAATATCATCATAATATGTTGGATATATGCTCCAACTGCAAATGAGCGTGGTATTACGTTTCTATGGAAATTCATCCTCCGCCGGCTCCTTAAGACTAGAAATATTTATTAACACCATTTTTTAAATTAATTTAATCTAAACTAAACACGTTTGATGCTACCTACTTTAATAAAAAATATTATCTATTCCTGAACTTTAACGATTTTCTTTCATATTTTTATTTTCTTTTTTATTTGTCTAATATTTTCCTAACTATGTTGAAGTCGACTTCCTAGTTATGTAGACACTTGGGATAGGTACAACCAATTTTACATGACAATATCTACAGGAATCAATTTGCGAATATTACCATTGAACTTTACTTGAAAAAATCTCGCCATAGGTCTCAGGGTCGCAAGAGCGACTTTTGAGAGTCTGTTGTATCCTGGGTTCGATTCCAGGGGAGGCCTAAGTCCAACAGTGGACGTTTTTCGGCTGAAATTATGATGATGATGAACCCGTAGTTTGGAAGTTGTTGGTATGACAAACCTGTGCATCGGAAAACACGTGTTGCCTTTCGTCTTGCGCCTAAACTCACTCCGGTCGTTTCAGACTGCCGTCCCTTATGACAATGATAGTAAAGGAACAGAGACAGTGGCGTAGCTAACTGACCAAGGCCCTGGAGCAATAAGAAACTTTGGCCCCTTAATTGTTTAGGTTTTAATAATAATAAGTAATATTCAATTTATTTCAGCCAACATGTACCTATATCATAAATACCTTATAGACTAACATACATAATTACAATAAATTTAATTTAATTTTAATTATAAAATAATAAAAATAATTAATAATTGTTATAATTTTATTTTATTTTTTTAATATTTTTTTTTCTTTATCAATAAATTTAAAAAATATTTATAAACATATTTTAAAACTGCAACGCTACTTTATCTTTTTAAAAATCGCAAGTTATATTAACATGCACAGAAGATTTATCATTAACAGCGTACACAATGATATGGAGACATGGTTGTCGTTAATATGATCAGCAACAATATCTTTCACAGCTTAGTTACCGAATCTTCATAAGTAGGCTTTTCAACCAATCCTGCAGTCGTCACATTATCTGATTCACTATCACTATCAGCAGAAATATTTTTCGTCATTTAATAAGCGGTTTGTTAATCAGGTTTTGGGGGCCCCCCAAGCTTGAGGGCCCCTGGGCACTGCCCCGCCTAACCCCTTAGTAGCTACGACACTGAACAGAGAGTGCAGTGCAGAAGCACTCTTTGCACGATTTTATGTATATTTATTTATTTATTTATTATATTCTTTATTGTACACCGCATGAACAAAAAAGATACAGGACAAACATTATTCAAAATAAGTGTACAATGGGCGGCCTTATCGCACAGGGCGATCTCTTACAGACAACCTACCTACTACCTATACCTACTTAGCTAATTTCAGTCGAGCGAAACTGGCCACCGATATTGAAATTCATTGAGACGAATTACTATTTAAAAGTTCAGTATTTTTTTAGTTTTATCATAGTCCTCGATATCCATGACTAAGTAGAGCTTCACTACTAGTTGATACGGTTTATGCGAATCCCGCAACGTGACGCGGCAGCTTAGTCTTACATGCGTGCGAAGTCACCACTTCAGCCGCAATTTTTTTTTTATCTGATATAAACTGGTGCTTCACTGCCATCCCACCTGATGGTAAGCAGTGATGCAATCGTTAATGTCGAGGCGCACTAGTTTATTAAGTAGCCTATTCACTCTAGCCTTGAACACACCTTTATTATAATTGGACGCGAAGCCCGCAGCAGGCAAATTGTTCCAGTACTTCGATGTACGCGGTATAAACGATGAAACGAAACGCTTAGTCCGAACCGTAAAAGTTTCAACAATGTAAGAGTGGATACTTGCCGATGGTAGAAAGGAGATTGTGGAATCAAGTCATGCAATTCCTGCGCACACTCTCCAAAATGCATCCTGTTAAATAACGAAACGCTCTGGCTACCCTACGCCTGTACCCGAGCCTTTGTGAATTAGATTTAACCAAATCTGGATCACCAATCAGCCTCTTTGCAAGCCTGTCCACCGAGTGCTATATGGCATTTTGCAGCGTCAGTCCAAATGTGGCTGCAGTACCCCACACACGATCCTTCAACTATGAGCACTTCAAAACTATGTTTATTTTGTCTCCAGGTCCTACTCACAGGCTGCCGCTGCGTGGAGCTGGACTGCTGGGACGGTGACGACGGCAGTCCCGTCATATACCACGGACATACATTCACGACGAAGATACCATTCAGAAGAGTTGTTGAGACCATTGCTAGGTTGGTATCCCTTCACTTACGAGTCCAAGAAACATAGATTTTTCTTGCTAAACATAGTAAGTTTAAAGAGGTACACAGGTGGTCTGAAAAATTTCCGACCTAACAAAGATACGAGACATTTTTTCTTACAATTTTAATTTTCCTTTTTTTACATTGTCTCTTTGTCCGTCTACACACTTCTCCCAGCCATCTCTCTAACTCGTTCAAATAGTACTTGGCGTTTTTCTCTGCAAAATAATTATTCACGAAGTTTGCCTCCGCTTTTGACGAAAATCTCTACTTTCCAAGCGCAATTATTAGATGAGGGAACAATAAGAAGTTGCTTGGGGCTAGATCTGGTGAGAAAGATGAATCGTCTAGCAGTTCAAACAGTAATTCGTAGATTTTCGCCATGGCCACTGCAGAGGTGTGCGTTGTATTGGTAAAAAACACTTGGTAAGAACAGTGGTGGCCCAGTGGTAATGGATGGTGGTAACTTACAAGTTGTAGGCCGCGGGTTCGAACCCAGCCAGGTGCATTACTTTGTGTAATTTATTTCATCACCACTGCTCTCAAAACGGTGAAGGAAAACATCGTGAGGAAACCGGCATGTCCTAGAACCAAAGATTCGAAAACATGTGACATTCACCAACCCGCACTGGGCCCGCGTGGTGAATTACGGCCCATTCCCTCACCTAGAGAGGAGGCCTAAGTCCCAGCAGTGGGAACATTAAAAAGGCTGATGATGATGATGATTGGTGATGGTGAAAAAGGATTTTCTTTTTCAGCATCTTACATCGACTCATTCAAATGACTGTCAAAGAACAACTACGCGTCCAAAATGGCTGAAACTTTGGAGAGTTAAAAGATGCACAACTATAATTATCATCATCATCATTTCAGCCGATAGACGTCCAGTGTAGGACATAGGCCTCCCCCAAGTGTCGCCATAATTCACGATCCTGTGCGTCTCGCATCCATCGGATTTCCGCAACCTTCACCAGGTCATCGGTCCACCTTGTAGGAGGCCTTCCGACGCTGCGTCTTCAGTACGCGTTCGCCACCCCAAAGCCTTTCGGCCCCAACGACCATCCGTTCTGCGAGCAATGTGCCCTGCCCATTGCCACTTAAGTTTGGCGATTCTTCGTGCTATTTTCTTTCTCCTGCGGATATCTTCATTTCTGATTCGATCACGCAGTGAAACTCCGAGCACAGCCCTTTCCATTGCCCTTTGGGTAACTACATTCACTAGCTTTTATTGACGAGTGCTGCTATCTTCACATTGAGGCTGGAAACTTTTCAGACCACCCAAGTATATAGACGGCTATGCTAGAAGTTTCCTTGGGTAATCGAATCAAGATTAAATATATCCGCAGAAAAACGAAGGTTACCGGTATAGCTCAAAGAATCGCCAATTTAAGTGGCAGTGGGCAGGATCATATTGCTCATAGAACAGATGGTCGATGGGGCTGAACGGTTCCAAAGTGGCGACAGAGTATCGGGAGACGCAGCTTTGGAAGGCATCCTACAAGGCGGACGGCACTAAGTGCAAGTCGCGGGAATCAGTTGATGCAAGACGTTATAGGACCGGTCATAGTGGCGACACTTGGGGAGGCCTATGTCCAGAAGTTGACGTCCTTCGGCTGAAATGATGATGTTGATGATGATTAGATCATCGCAGAAGTCAGAAACATGTGCCAATATCAACTAATCATTCTACATTTCTTTCTCGTAGGAGCGCATTCGTGGCGTCTCCGTACCCCCTGATCCTGAGCATCGAGAACCACTGCAGCCTGCCGCAGCAGCAGGTCATGGCCAGCACGTTTGAGGTCAGTTGTTCACAAACATTGCTTTTTTTGTGACGACAGGTGCAGGAAGATAATTCGCTGTAACTACATTGTCGAGATTCGGCGAATATTCTCGTTACCACGATAGATGTCGCCGAGTCGAATTTCGTCAAATTGCGAAGTATTAGGGCGAAAACGATAGCCTCAATATTGCGTGTACCTACCCTACTACGGGTTCAAAAAACGTTTTTTAACCTAATGTTTTTTTAAAGTCGGAAATCATCATTCATCAATCAATGACTTCTCACAGTCTACGGTGGAGTGGTGGGGGTGTCAGACTTTTACTGACTAAAAGCTCACCTGTGTCCTTTAGTTGCCCGTTGCGTACCACGGATTATATTATTCTTAAAACATGTTTGTACATGAATTGTTAAATAAATAAGGAGTGGGTTTTAGTAAAAGTGTAATTTGAAGATAATGCTGGTCCTCTATTGATGTTGTCTTCATCCAGGCAGTGTTCGGAGACAAACTGGTGACGTCGTTCCTTTTCGAAGTGGACTACACTGACGAGCCGCGGCTGCCGAGTCCTGAACAGCTGAAATATAAGGTAGGGAGTACAAATTTGAAATTAATAAGTATTTTTCAATACACTAACTCGAAAACCTGCTATTATCTCACTCGCTTTCGGTACTTGCGGATTCCGCCTCGGTCGCAATGAAAAGCTTTCTGCACTTGTATCAAAATGTACTATTAAGGTTTGGGAAAGCAGAAGTATGAGTGTGTTATTGACCCTTCAAACATACTACTAATATTTAAAATGTAAAATAAGGAAAGGGATAAATAATAAAGGAGGCTTTATTATTATAACGTTCTAGCTTTTACCCGCATACATAAATATATATATACATAGCCTATGGCCCTATGTCACTCAGTAATACAGCAGCTTTCTATCGGTGAAAACAATTTCGCAATCGGACCAGTACTTCGAGAGGTTACCTCCTACAAACAAAAAAAAAAAAACTTTATCTCTTTATTATAATATTTTATCAAAATGTTTGCCTTTTTACGATTTTGAAGTTCCTTTTTTGACAAGTGGAGGAAGTTCGTAATTACGAGAGAGGGTGAAATTTGTCCAAGCCGCAGATGAGAGTGTTATGGAATCGAGTGCTTCAGTGACTAATTTCCACGTGTATCAAACGACGTTTTTCAATACAAGAGAGATACAAGAGAAGAAATAATTAAACGGAGGTTAACGCGCGGCTCGTGGGGGTCGCTTTGTGTCCAGATACGATAACTACAATAAATGGTGGCGCAGCGAGCTCGCGTACTTTTCTAGAACTAGTTACGCACTTTTCCGCAGTAGAGCGGAAAATAGTACATCGCGTGTCTAAAAGCGGTCGGGATAAAAGCATGTTTTCGAGTAAAGTGTAATTAATAATAATTGTTTGTTTTTAATTGTTTGTGTATAAAACTGATTAATTATTCGAAAGGTTAATTAGACTAGCTTCTGTCAGCAGTTTTTATTTTTTTAAATCGGTCGAGTAATTTTTGAGATAAATACAACAGCAACAAAAAATATTTATAATATTTGTTTCGCTAGGAGAGGACAGTCTATAATATTATAAGTACATGCCAATTTTTTGACAGGTCCTCGTCAAGAATAAGAAGCTACTTCCGATAGAATCAAGTCCAACTATGGGACTAACAGGCGCCAGCTCAGCACAAGGGTACAGCGGAGTTCTATCAACGGCCTTCAGGTAAATCAGTTTATCTTCTCTGCTAGAAATACCAGGAGACTGAGAATGAGAAGTTAGTCTCGAGGTTGATGGGTTCGATTCCCGGTTATTCAAAGGGTATACAGTGAAATTCAAGTTTTCGTATTTTTTTTTTTTTTTGGAATTTGCAACGTATATTATTATTATTATTTGTAAAACACTAACAACCACTTTTAAAAATTTATCATTTTATTTTAGTTCGTCATATTTTCATACAAAAATAAAATATTCACTCTTGACTTAAAGACCCTAGGTAGCTAGGTACAACCCTCTAAGTAGAGTCTTTAAGTCAAGAGTGAATAGGTTACTTCTAGGCAAACGTACTATAACATCGACCACATGGTCGTTTACCATACCTACCACGAAGGTTAATTTCGTTGGAAAAAATGGTAAAGTAAATCACGTTTGTTGTATGTCACGTTTATTAAAATAATTATCTTATTTTGTTTATAGTATTTGTTATGACAACAGAAATACATCATCTGTGAAAATTTCAACTGTCTAGCTCTATAACGGTTCATGAGATACAGGTTGGTGACAGACAGACAGACGGCGGAATCTTAGTAGTAGGATCCCATTTTTACCCTTTGGGTACGGAACCCTATAAAACGAAGTAATAACAAGAAAAAAAAAATTGAGAAACACCTTGCTACTTTTTTTTATTATTATTCATAGGCTCGCATTTGACCACCATCTCACCTAATGGTAAGCGATGATGTGGTCAACGATGGAGCACGCTTGCTTCTCCTTTAGAAGTCGGTTAAAAACACCTTATTCTTCTTCTTTCGTGTCGATCTGACTCAAAATTGGTCCGACCAATATTTAGCCACCTGGACCGCTCTGTCGATGTCCTCGCATAAGTCGTGGAAGGCGCTGGTAGTTGAAAAACACCTTGATGCTCAAGTACCAACCCACACTAGGTCCGCGTGTTGGATTACGGCCCATTCCCTCTCCTAGAAAGGAGGGCCTCAGTCCCAGCAGTGGGAACATTATAAGGCCGACTATGCTATTATGTTATGCTATGCTCAAGTTCACTCCTGACTTCAAGACACGTGGAATTTTCTCAACCATCACACCATCTTTTCGTTCCCCTACAGATCCAACGGAATCCGTCACACCAGCACCTCCTTACCAGAGCAGAGCAACCGCACCAGTTCCATCATGTCCAACCAATCAGCAGGCAGCTCGCTCACCGAGTACTTCTCTGACGAGGATTATGATGAGGATGACGAGGAGCTGGATGGTAAGAACCAGATCTAACAGCAGGACATGTGTTATACGGTACCAGGACTTGCCAGCAGAAGAGCAAACGCAACAGCAGTATAATATGGCGCTGGATGGTTTTTTCTTTTTTTTTAGGTGGGAAAATCATCCAATAACATCCCCGCTTCTGGGCGGAGCGAGCGGGCATGTCAGACTTTTACTGACTAAAACCTACTACTGTTTCTTCATTCCCTTCATCCCAGGGCCCCGCGTTTCAGTATCACATTACCTGTGGCCCCAGCAAGCTTCGACCCTGCTGGGCCCCTATAGTTTGCTGACGTCCTTGAGGCGCGCGTGGAACAATACGTGCCGTCGTCGATTTGGGCTCGGTCCGGACGGTCGAATGGCGAGCTATCCATTGCTCGCCGTCCGCAAGCCAGTGCCTGCGGTGACTGGAGATAGGGATCGGGATGCCAGCGGCTAGGGCGTGAGGGTCCCTTCCTCGCGCGTGCACGTGCAACCTCCTTTGCTAGCATTACTGCTTCGCAAAAGCAGACGACCGCCTGCAACATGGCGTGTGTTAGACTGTACCAAGACTTGCCTGGAGTTGAGCATCTGCACCAGCAGTATTACATGGAGCTGGATGGTAAGAAACGGATCTAACAGCATGTGTTGGACTGTACCAGGACCTGCTTGGAGCAGAAAAACCGCAACAGCAGCATAATATGGAGATGAATAGTAAGAAGTTAGAGTGGTCATCGAAAGTCTAATAGAACGTACACACAGGGCGTTCCGGAGCGAGGAGGAATGGCAGGCGATCGACTCCTTCTGCGAACCAGTAATGCTAGCAAAGAAGTCGACCGCATGCGCGAGGGAACAGCCCTCACAGCCAGCCGCCGGGATCCCGATCCCAATTTCTAGCCACCGCGGGCTTGTGGACGACGAGCAATGGGTTGCTTACCGTCCGCTCGTCCTGTAAGAACCGATCTCTAGTCGTCTACGGCACCCAGTGTTCCACACGCGCCTCAGAGAAATGTCAGCAAAACCATAGGAGCCCAGCAGAGCCGAAGCCTGTTGGGCCATGGGTTTTGCGAAAGCGAATCCCGGGATCCTGGGACGTTTTAGCCACTTAAAATCTGACACGCCACCACTAGGACGAATCTATTATTATTAACAGAATATATATATTAACAGAATCTAGTATATTCGAGAATAATTCCTATAGACGATAAGATGTTTCAATTGAATTCTCTATTCAATTGATGATTTCAAACTCAAAAAATACGAAAATTCATGAAAAACATAAAAACCACCCGTAGATTTATTTACATTTTAGCATAAATAGTTTCACACATCTTATCGTATTTAGAAATTATTCTCGGAAATACTAGAATCTTACTTTTTCGTTTTGATATTCTGATTTCGGATCTATACTAATTTAAGCGTAAAAAAACATATTTTTTGTTTTTCATTCCAGAAAAAGAACTCCACAAGATCCTGAACTCGATGGAAGATAAGTGTGGTAGGACCTCTCTGTCACTCTACCAGAGCTTCAGGAGGAGTGAGGGAGATGCAGAGACTACTTCTGGCAGCGTTAAACACGCTCCTACCAGGAAGAGGAGCAATCAGATCGCGAGGGAGCTGAGTGACATGGTTACTTATGTTCAGGTAGGTTTGTGAGGCTTGGTTTTGAATGCCTGATCACAACCAATTATAAACAGTTATGAACTCTATGGACACTCTTTTCAATCATGTCATGTTATGATTGAAAAGAGTGTCCATAGAGTTTCTTGCGTATTTTTCCCCTATAGATCTACGCAATTAGCATCATTAAGGCTCCGTATCTCAAAAGAAAAAAAACAGGCAAGTGCGAGTCGGACTCGCGCTGAGGGTTCCGAGTTCAATTCCCGAATTGAGTTACGAAGACTTTTCCTAATCGCAATTTTTTTTTTGGTGACGTAACACAGTTTTCAGAGTTTTTCCTATACCTACGGGGTATAGGTATAGGGTTCCGTTTTTTCCTTATGAGGTATGGAACCCTTATAGGATTACTAATACTGTCCGACTGTCTGTCTGTCAGTCAAGACCCTTTATCTCGAGAACGCGTGAAGGTATCGAGTTGAAATTAAAATCGTATACATTTACCCACGAATCGTTGACTAAAACAACAAAAGCCAATCTTATTTTCACGTCTTTCTCTCCTTACAAAATAACAATGTTACATCATTAGATTTTGATCAATTTACGATTAAACCTCAAAAGTCCAATTCTTACCACAGGCTATCAAATTCCGCGGCCTCAACCCACTGTCTCCGCGTAGTTCGATGAAGCAGCCGAGCAGCGCGCCCAAGGAGACTGCGCCGGGGAGCAGCTTCGAGTCTTCTGAAAGCAGCGACAGCACTAGCACGGTAAGGGATAAAAAGAGACGGCAAAACATAGACGTATTTAAAGGCCCCCGGTCGTACTTACCCCAGGATGTTAGCTTATCGATTTGAAATTTTATGATGGGTGTCAAAATACTGATAGCTTCAAACAAAAATCAGGCATGTCAGGGTTATTTTAGGGTTGTCTTACAAGGCTTGCCTGCTACCCAATGAAGCAGTAGGTTGGACTTAACCACATCCTTTTTTTTTTAATTTTATTCATTTGTTACACATCGATAATCTTAATATAACATCTGCCAAACTGCATAGCAGTTTGTCGGCAGGGCGTTCTCTTGAACTTCGCTTATATTTGTATTTAAGTTTATACTCGTATTTATATTTAAGTTTATATTTATATTTAAGGTCACATCTGGTCACCCCCCAAGTTTGTAGGAAGGTACTCGTTGTGAGGTAACCAGATGCAATCCCACAACACTAACCGACCGAGACCAACATAGCGCAGCAACTATGGACACATAGACAAATAATGTTTCTTTAACACATTTTTTAATTGGTTTCTATTTTTGGCCCGATTTATTAATTCATCAGTTAACTCATTTATAAGTGTAGGTGCAATCCATCGTCTCGCACGCTAACCGTAGTAATTATTCACCTTAGGGACCTGGATCTGAATCACCAGTTAGCCTCTTCACACGCCTTTCCACTGAGGCCAAAGCTGCTAGATGGCATTTTACAGCACCAGTGTGTGGTTTCAGTACCTACACACGATCTGACCTATTTTCACTCTAATGCTTCATACTAGATATTTAAACCCTATTTATTTTAAGTTCCTATTGTAATTTTATTATTGGTGTACAACAAAGAATATATCTATCTATCATGGAACCTCTAACGATAGTATATTGCTGATGCCTCAGTATGAGATATCTCGTATATGATATATCTATACTAATATTATAAAGATGTAAAATTTGTAAGTTTGTATGTAGGGGTATGAAGTATATCTCTGGAACTAATGATCCAATTCTAAAATTTTTTTCATAGAAAGCTAGATTATTCCTGAGTGCTATAGGCTATATAGGGTGACTGGTAATTAGTGTACGATACTTAAACACGTGATTGTGCTCATGATAACCAACAACTTTTACTATGGGAACAAACCTGAAATCGCAAAAAAAATCAGCTGTTCAGTACATTTATGTTTGCCTAATTATTATTATTATTCTATAAGGGCACTATTAGTTAACTTGATTAATAAAGACGCCAACTACGATATTTCTCATAGGTATAATACGCTAACGATATATAGCAGGACTTGAAATGAACTCCTTAAAATTCATGGCATTCAATGAGACAAAAGTAGAATATTTCTACTACCAACTTCAACTGTCTAACTAACGCATTCACCCCAGCAGATAGCCCAACAGCCCCGCCCCCGCTGCCTCAACGCCCCCGCAGTACACCACCCCTGCTACCGCTGCTCCTCCGTCAACGAAGCCATCGGGAAGAAAATCTGCAGGAAGCACCCCATGGCGCTGATAGCCCATACGGAGACGCAGCTAGTTAGGACTTATCCCGCCGGGTGAGTAAAGAAAACAGTTTGAAAAATGATATTTATACAGGGTTATTCGTGAAACACTAACAACCTTGCAGGGCCTCAAGTCTGCTATTACAATAGTGTCAGAATGGTCTATCATTGATGTCATAATTGTTGATTTTGACAAGTTTTGGTAATCCACTAATATAATGGCGTCATTATGACTTTCCAATAGTCAACCACTGACACTCCATTGAAAGAAATGGCTTATAATGGTAATCTCGTACTTAATGACAAATGAATTTCTGACTTAATTTCTTCGGTAATCTGCAAAAATTTTGACAGTTCTTTTGATCAGTAACCTACCATTACGACGTCATTGCGCAATGAGTGCATTTAATAAGCTCGATATTGTCATTCTATCACAATTCTATTACAAGACCATTGACCGATCAATGATCGATCATTATGTATTAGTAGATTACGAACTTTTAGCAAAATGACAATGTGATCGTGTTGGAATGACGAATTTATAAAAGGGTAAATATTCAAAATGTACCAAATTCACAAGTTCCACTGCGTAATAAATTCAAATTAATATAGATATATTAATTTGAATTTATTACGCATGTATATCTACGATTTTTAATGAATGCTTGATTTTTTTTTGTATTTTTTTATGTGGAACATATTTAAAAAAAATGTAAATAACAACAAAACTCATTACAAGGGCCTGTTCCAATGCTAGACTTCATTATATTTTTTAGTATACTTGTAAATTTAGCGCAAATATCGTAAGTTTGGCGAATGTGTCGAATAACTTAATTGTCATTTGTTACTTGATAACAAAGTAAAACGTAGTTTTATGATTAAATAAGGAACAAATGTGTTTTTAAAGTTTTGTAACAGCAAAAAATTCATTACCAAAACCATGACGAGTTTTCGATTTTACGCGACAAAAACCTTTGATCACGCCGCCATGTAGCGAGCGGCAGCCCCCCCCCGTTCTTCAGTCGACCGGCAAACGTAACAAAAGAAGGACGTGCGCAAGATTTTGCGCCAAAAATTGCGATCGATGTGAGTATTACAGTGTTTAGTCCATTTTGTGTTTCATTACAAGTCCACTTACATCTTGATACGTAAATAAACTTGGTATTCAGTTGTTACATCAATTCATTAAGTTCTGTGTCAATTTCATTTATGAATGTGTAGATGTTAAGTAAAGTTTATAGAAAAATATATAATAACCTAAAAGTGCATATTATTCATTACCGTGTCCTTCATTACAGTCGTTTACCGTAACCTTTTTGAGGTTACGGTAATGAATGGAAAATTACGGTAATGAATCAACTTCTGTTTATTTATTTTTTAAGTACATTTTAGGATATAGGCTATTGACATTGTTGCTTAATAAATGCTTTCTATTTCAATTTAAGACGAAAGAGGAAATTTTAGCGAGAAGAAGACTGGCTAAGCGGAAACGCTACGCTGCTTTAAAAAATAATGAAGAATTATATAATATTGAAAAAGAAAAGGAAAAAGCAAGGTACCTACTTAAAAAGAAAATCTGAAAAAACAAACTTGACATTAAAGATTTAACACCACGTGCTCAAAGAGAAAGACGTAAAAGATGGAGAGTTAACAGCAAGAAATATATACAAAAAAAAAGAAAAGAAAAAGAAATTGAAAATGTTGAACTTCTGGACATTGAAACATCACAAGACGAGCCTCTTGATGATAATAATTTTATTGATACCCTACACTTTTATAGCAATAGCCCCAGCAGTCAACACAGGAACCGAAACATGTTTTATATTTTGACTCAATTGGAAAAACAGTTTTTAGCACTTCGTAAGTTAACCTGGAATTACATGGAAGCGGGTCACGGAAAAGGTGCTCCAGGTGGCCTAGGAGCGGCAGTCAAAAGGACCGCCGATAGAATTGTCAACACAGGGACAGACGTCGGGACATTTTCCAAATTTGTTGAAATTACAAGAGCAAACCTGCCAAATATCAAAATTGTGGAGATCACAAATGCAGACATAGATGAAAAGCAAGCCATGATGCCTAATTGCATTCCATCTTTTAAAGGAACTATGGCCGTTCACCAGTCATTTGGAGGTGTGGCTCAAGAGATCATTTAGAGATGCGTAGCCGAAGCTGTTTCAGATGTCAGGAGGAAATGTGTCAACATTACAGTCTCGGTATTCACAGCCTCGAAAAAGTGATTTCCCAATATTGCAAAGAACCAACCCTTGAAGATAATTTACCCATACCGGTTCTCATTCCGGAAACCTATGAAGCACCAACTTTTGATGAACCTAAAATCTATGATGTACAATCAGGCAGTTATAGTCCAGAACTCATACGAACCACATACCCGCGTCAACGCAGTAAGAAGTTGCATTCAAACATAATAAAACAGGAAGGACTAGCTAGTGACATAATAATATTTCCTGCTATGCCTTCCACATCAAAAGAATTTAAATCACCAGAAAAGGTGCACTTTTTATCTAACATTAGAAAACTTGGCGATTGGCAGAACTCAACTTTTGTTGGTTCTGAAAGTAAGACATATTGTGATAAATTTGAGGAATTTATATCTGATTTCGGTAAATTTGAGGACTATCCAGACACTGATATAGAAAAGAGAGAAAATAAAGAAAATATTATTGAGAATCAACATCAAGACAAAAGCAATTATAGAGGAAAAGGATTAGGAAAAAAAACCGGCAAAAAAATGTAGCAGGAATAAAGTAAAAAGTTGTCTTGTAAATTCGCATATATAAAAAATAAATACAAAAAAAAAAACAAAACAACAAAAACAAATAAAAAAAAAAAACAACAAAAAAATAAATAAAAGAGAAATATAAACAAAAAAAATAAACACTTAAAACAAAAACAATATAAAAAAGTACTTTATGATTACATATATTATTATGTTTAAAATAATTTATCGTGTTGATTTTTTATATATTTTATTTGCATTGGTTGTACTCATTGAGAAAGTTTGATTCATATTTTCTAATTTAAAATTTTTAGGAATCTGAATTTATTTATTATTTGTTATTTAGTGACTGCTTTTTATATTACTTGTGTATTTCGCAGTCCGAATATCAAAATCGGATTAGTTTACTAAGACATTGGAAGGCTGATTGTTACCAAAACTTCAATTATGGAAGAACTATTAATTAGGTACCTATTTTGTCAAGTTGATTTTTAAATAAATTATAATCTACAACATCTTTGTTTTTTTTTTTTTTTAATATCACATCATTTTGTATCATTACCTTGCCTCTATATTTCATCACCGTATACCTAAAATTTCATTACCAAGGGTGGCAATCATTACCGTAGCTTGTCACGTATTTTAAGTGGCAATAACTCTTTCAATGTTTGATGTATAAGCGTGCCTTTCACTTATTTAATAAATAAAATAATGCCAAATATCATAAACCTATCAAATTAAAAAAAAAAATGAAATTGTGATATTCTTACCAAAATTGCGCAAATAATGTCGAAACTGAAGAAATACCCAAAAATAGCAGACTTGGGGCCCTGGACTGTATTACTAGTGAAAAAAACAGTTTGAAAAATTATATTTATATAGGGTTATTTTTGAAACACTAACAACCTAAGGTTGTCTGGATGAGATCGCTCTCAGCGATAAGACCGCCTTTGTGCCCGTTAATTTAAGTTTTTGTTTAAGTTGTATTACTTTTTGGTGTACAATAAAGTTTATTCTATTCTATTCTATTCTAACCTTGCGGAAATGTATTACTAACATTCATAAACAGCAACTTTTGTTCTATGACTTTTTACAAAACATACTTAATTTAATAAAAAAACAAACCTTCAAGATTTCGTGGTTCTCTCTAACACATTTCAACTCCGTATTTTGCTGTACATACCAAAGTCTGTATGACGCGACGCAAGCGCTTCAATCACCCCCGCTGACCAATTCTCGCTCCCCTCCGCTATTGTACTATCGCTTGCTTCGCATAGACTTCGTAATATTTAGAACAGTCAATTTAAATATACGCCGTTAAATTTTAATCGTTTTAATCCCGTGGAGGGTCGATCCGGTACATGAAACACTATCGATTTTTGAAGATAAAATTAAAAAATAAAGTACCACATTGTACAAAATTAATTTCTTTAAGAAAAAGTCAGCTGAGCGAGTTCAATGACCTGTAGGTACTTTGTACGCAACGCCGACTATTAACTACAGGTCATTGAACTCGCTCAGCTGACGTTTTCTTAAAGATACTAATTTCGTACATGCGTGAATTAATACGAGTTTTGAAAAATAGGTACTTTATTTTTTTTATTTTATCTTTACAAATTGATAGTGTTTCATGTACCGGATCGACCGTCCACGGGATTAAAACGATTAAAATTTAGCGGTGTATTTATTTTTGTACAAAAATTTGATGAACTAAAATTTAATAAATGTTTAAAAGTCATAGAACAAAAGTTGTTGTATAGGTTGCTAGTAGCATAAGTCCTCAGAGGTTGCCACTGCTTTACAAATAACCCATATACATGGCCTGAAGAATCACCAACCATAAGTGGCAGTGGACAGGGCACATTGATCGCAGAACTGATGGTCGATGTGGACGAAATGAGTGACGTAACCTTGGAAGGCTTTCCACAAAGTGGGTGACCTAGCGATGGTCGAGGAAATCCGATGGATGCGAGACTGGTCATTGTGCCGATGCTTGGGGGAGGCATATGTCCAACAGTGGACGTCTATCGGCTGAAATGATAATTATTATTATTATTTGTTATCATTTAGTAAGACACACTAGCAGCTAATAGCTGATGCGTGTGTTTCATATAGTTTGGAGATGTTTAGTCTGTCCAACCGATTTTTAAAGCAGTTCAATGTGGGAGCTTTCACAACACTTTCCGGGAGCCTGTTCCATGCTGTTACAACTCGGTTTGGTAGAAATTATTTCAAAGGCTCCTTTTCTGATGCATTTCCCCATAACTTGAGGGAATGTCCTCGTAAATGTTTGTTGGCATTCAGTGTGTAAAGGTCTTGAAGGCTGGGCACATCGTAGTATTCTGTGATGATGATAATATTTATTTCCCAAAGTCAACTTATTTGCTTCTCTTTTTAACCTTTTGAATGTCTTAAGTTACACAGTTCGACATAAGCCATTGTCTTTCTATTGTGTCTCTAATTACGGCATTCGAAGAGTTAAGGAATCTTCGCGTTTAAATTCTGGCGACGCGTGGCCCTCTGCTTCTCCTAACGGGAACGAAACGAGTTACTTATAGAATATTCGCATTTATCAGAAGGACCTTCGTAGGGTTCTGCGTAACCTTGACGTGAACAAAGCCAGTAGCTCCGAAAAGATACCAGCACCCCCAGCCAAGTTGATAATCTGCAATCTCTTCTAATGTACGGGAATGACGTCATCTTAACTCTCGGCCACGTGGTCAGTACACAAGAAATGGGGGCGTCGCCATTTCAAGGCGTTTGACGCAAGAGAAACGGTTGTAACTTGGCTAGGGGGGCAGTAATTAGATATTGTGCAACTGAATTGTCTCCGATCTTGAAACGCTAGGCTATTCCGCTTCTCATATTACAGTGTCGATTGCTCGGAAGCAAGCTAACGTACAGCCCATGCCCAAGAAGCTCTTCTTGCAAATTAACCCGACCAACTACAGACCCATCCTTGTGTGGCGGAGTATTTTTAATATTGGTAAACCAGTGCTTGACTGTAATCCTACCTGATGGTAAGCAGTGATGCAATCGTTGATGATGAGGCGACCTAGTTTTTTAAGAGCCTACTCAGGTTTTTCCACTCACGAGCCACTCATCTCCCTCTCTTTCCAGCCTAAGAATAGACTCATCAAACTTCGACCCCGTGACGTTCTGGTCTTGCGGCGTCCAACTAGTGGCGCTGAACTACCAGACGGAAGATGCAGCGATGGCCGTCAACGCGGCAATGTATGAGAGCAATGGTAACGCTGGATACGTGAGGAAACCTAGCGTGATGTGGGATCCCGGGCACATTGCTTATAGAAGGTGAGTTAAAGAACTGGATAGTTGACTCATTTTTTAGGGTTCCGTAGCCAAATGGCAAAAAACGGAACCCTTATAGATTCGTCATGTCTGTCTGTCTGTCCGTCCGTATGTCACAGCCATTTTTTTCCGAAACTATAAGAGCTATACTGTTGAAACTTAGTAAGTAGATGTATTCTGTGAACCGCTTTAAGATTTTCACACAAAAATAGAAAAAAACAATAAATTTCGGGGTTCCCATACTTAGAACTGAAACTCAAAAAATTTTTTTTCATCAAACCCATACGTGTGGGGTATCTATGGAAAGGTCTTCAAAAATGATATTGAGGTTTCTAATATCATTTTTTTCTAACTTGAATAGTTTACGCGAGAGACACTTCCAAAGTGGTAAAATGTGTCCCCCCCCTGTAACTTCTAAAATAAGAGAATGATTAAACTAAAAAAAATATATGATGTACATTACCACATAAACTACCAACGAAAATTGGTTTGAACGAGATCTAGTAAGTAATACGTCATAAATCTAAAAAAATACACTATTATTAAAACATCGATCAAAGTTACAACGAACTACAAGAACTTTTATATTATGTTACTTGCTGCTACGGAACCCTCCATGGGCGAGTCCGACTCGCACTTGGCCGTTTTTTTTTTTTTATTTGGATGTGAATAGGTAGCATAATAATAGCATAATCAGCTTTTTTATGTTCCCAATACTGGGACTCAGGCCTTCTCTCTAGGAGAGGGAATGGGCCGTAATCCACAACGCGGGCCCAGTGCGGGTTGGAGAATTGCATGTCTTGGAATTTTGGTTCTAGGACATGCCGGTTCCCCCACGATATTTTCCTTCACCGTTTTGAGAGCAGTGGCGATGAAATAAATTACACAAAGTAATGCGCCTGGCTGTATTTGAACCCGCGACCTACAACTCGTAAGTCACCACCTTTACCAGTCAGCCACCACTACTCCTGACGTGAATAGGTAGCATAATCATTCTTTTTATGTTCCCAATGCTGGGATTTAGGCCTCCTCTGTCTAGAAGAAGGAATAGGTAGAACGTCAAAAAATTTCTTTAATATTAGGAGGTTTTTTATTGTGTTTGTTATTAATTGTAGCGCTCGGCGTCAGAGTGGGGATCGCTTTGCGCATTCTATACATTGTCGAGCCAATCGTCGTCGTTGTTAGATACATGCTGCAAGCGCAGGAACGAATCACGAGTGACGTCTATGACACTATGGCGCGGCGAACCAATCACTGACATTCCCCGCCCCCGCGTCTCACGTCGCACCACTAAAGAGACCGAATATTTGACTTCTGTGCAACTTGAAGCCAGCGCTCAAGATCCGTGCCGATAACAATATTAAGACGCTTAATCTTAATTACAGATTTAACCCAATGGACAAAGAGTTCGACGGGATCCACGCAGCACACCTGACTCTAGCCGTGATATCGGGGCAGTACGTCGCTGAAAACGTCTACTCTTTCTACAATGCCTTCGTAGAAGTTGAGATACTTGGAGTACCGGCTGACTGCAAGAAGATTAGGACCAAGGTCGCGAGGAAAAACGCCTTGAACCCTATCTGGAATGAGACTTTCAATTTTAAGGTAAGAGACAACATTAACTGCCGCCTGCAGACTTTACTATTGGAACGAAGTTCCTTATCGCGCGTTGTGAAAGGGGGCTAGACGGAAAAAATTCTCACGAAAAGTTGTAACGACACTTTTTGCTATAGTAAGCTATTGTAAGCCGTGCGGCGTGCGCATGTTTCTCTGTCTGTCTCTCTTTCTCTGAACTTCGTTCCATCCGGGTGTCTCTTGACACCTCTCAACTTTTTTTTTTAATATTTGCTTACAATATACATGTTGCAAAAATTCAGCCAAACTGTAAAATAGTTTGCCGGCAGTAGTTATCGTTTCACGTTTTAAAAAAAATTGTAAGACGTGACAATAAACTTATGCTAATCTAACAACATAAAATAACCGATATACCCACGAAATCAAACAATCCCACATACTACATCCATGGACAGGCCTGTTGGTCTAGTGGTTAGTGGCCCTGACTGCTATGCCGGAACTCGTGGGTTCGATCCCCACCCAGGACAAATGTTTATGTGATGAGCATGATCATTTGTTCTGTGTCTGGGTGTAATTATCTATAATATGTGTGTATTTAGAGATATATAAGTATGTTTATCAGTTGTCTAGTACTCATAACACAAGCTCTGCTTAGCTTGAGACTAGACGGCGTTGTGTGATAGTTGTGAAATATTGTGAAAATATTATTATGAACAATTTTCACTGTTCATGGATGCGGGCACAATCCACATGACTACGGACACAGTGACAGATAATGTTTTTTAGTATTTTTTTTAAGGTGATGTTTAAATTTAGCACATGATAACAAGTTACTTACTTAAGAGGCTGATTTTCCACTCGCCTATCGTCAACATCGAGAATGGCTTAAAGGCTTGTTACTTCATCTAACGCAATCCAACGCAATGTTTAACGAAAAGGCAACGCGATAAAAGAGAGATAACGCATGCAAAATCTATTTTACAAAACTTGTCCCTCATGGTTATGTATCATCCGTACTAAGATACGGTATTATAATATGGGGTAACTCAGTCGATTTTGACAGAGTTTTTAAAGCTCAAAAAAAATGTATTAGTGCCATTTGTGGAGCTCACTTTTTAGACAGCTGTAAGCCACTATTTCAAAAATTTAAAGTTTTACCTTTGCCTTGTTTATATATTTTTGAAATATGTGTTTTTGTCAAGAAAAACTATAATTTATTCGAAACGAATACTGACAGGCCAAATAGCCGAACACGGCATAAAGACAGACTTCGATTGCCACAAATCAGGCTAAAATTGTTTAAAAAAAAATGTATACTGCATGTCGATTATTATTTACAATCACTTACCAAATAGTTTACAAGATCTACCATTGACAATGTTTAAAAAAATACTTTTCAATCTGTTACTATTTAAAAAATATTATACTGTTATAGAATATCTAGAAGACAAGTCAATAGAATCTGTAATGTGCAAGTTAGATTAATTGACGACACTGATTGTGAATATATGTATTTGCACGCCATGTTATGGCAGGATATGCTGAAACAAATTTACTGTAACACCTTATGTACCATATTCTAGCAAATAAATGATTTGATTGATTGATTGATTGATTCCAGGAAATACGTTTTTAAACCTTTAAAAGTTTTTGAAAAAAAATTTACGTCATTTAGAATCTTGATAAAATTTGCATGGTTCCTATTGTTATTGTTTTAATCATTTTTAAATTCCTTCTTTCATTTACAGATCAACTTCCCCGAACTAGCGTTTCTAAGGTTCGACATTTTCGACGCGGACACGAACTACATGCTCTCCCAGCGAGTCATACCGCTGCAGTGCCTCCGACCTGGATACAGGCACGTCAGACTGAGGTGAGAGACCTTATCATCATTTCAGCCGATATACGTCCACTGTTGGACATAGGCCTCCTCCAAGCGTCGCCACAACGAACGTTCCTATGCGTCTGGCATCCATCGGTTTCTGGAGTGGCGACGTAGCGTTGGAAGGCCTCCTACAAGAAAGAAAGAAAAGTATTTATTTTGGCGCAAAAAACATTGTAGACAACAAAAACTTAAGACAAACACAAAACAAAACAAAAAAAAAAGAAACATTGTCTGTCACACGTTTGCGCCAAAAAAGGTCCAGTTCAGCGAAATGCCAGACAACTACGAGGTAGTTGTCTGACGCTGGTTTTCAACTGAACCTTATTTGGAGTGAACGGATAAAAATAAATTTACAGTTGGTGGACCGATGACCTGGAGACCTTATCTATACCTACATATAAATATTATAAAGCATAAATATAGTATAATAACTTTTGCCAGCGCCTTCGCCCGCATGAAAATAGAAAATATAGGCCTATGTAACTCAGTGATAAAGTAGCTTTTTAATGGTGAAAGAACTTTTATTTTTATTATTGATAGGCTTTTGTTTGACCACCATCTCACCTGATGGTAAGTGATGATGTCGTCGACGATGAAGCACGCTTGCCTAGAAGTAACCTATTCACTCTCGACTTAAAGACTCCTAAGTTGTAGCTATCAGCAAACACAGACTCCAGCAGGGAATTCCACTCCTTGGCTGTACGCACAATAAATTGAATATTGGTTCCGTAGTTTTTGAATTAAATCGTAACATACAAACACACAAACAAAAAATCAATTCTTTCCTCTTAATTACATCATCTCAACGTTAAGTCAGGTGGCCAGAACCAACGAATAGAAAATTCGTAGCCAAGTTCAAGAATGAAATGTAAACGTTTCTACAATGTCCAACGCTACATCTTGTCGTTTTATGGTGCACATGGTAGCCAAGTTACAATTTTTGTTGAATGTGTGATCGACTCAGACGCTTCAACATGGCTACCAACTTATTTTTTTTCTAAAATCGGTCACGCGCCGAGGCGTTACCGATTGAAGAAAGAGATTCGACACGAAAGGGTTGTAACTTGGCTAAGCCTGCTGTTATGTAGAGGCTTATTCTTCTTCGAGGGCTTACATTTCACCTTATCCTGTACTACTCTAATTCAGTCCAATCATAAATTACTTCAAAATCTTGCTCCAATTTTCAGATCACCAACAAACCAGCCTCTCAACATGGCATCCCTCCTGATCTTCTCCCGCTGCTGTGAAGAACTGGCGGGGGAGAGTTGCCGGGGAGACCTGGAGCCCTCCTCTCCTCACGAGAGGAGGAAGATACACTTCCTAGTGGTATATGCTGTCGCGAGGCATGAGGCGTACTCTATTTTGAAGGTGACGCAAGACACTACAGCAAATGAGGTAAGAGTTTTGATTGAGGAGGAGACAATTGTTTTTTCCTTTTGAATTTGTTATGCCTTGATCACACGTACCGAGTAATAGGGCGAGACAGTAAAATGTAGCCAATCCATGATGATGTAAGCGAATTGTAGAGATAAGCGCTCGGCCGAGCACTCGGCGCTGTGTTCACACGTACCGAGTACTCGGCGAGCACTGTCTCACCCGTTTACTCGGTACTTGTGATCAAGGCATTAGTATAAACCACAGAAAAGATGACAGAGGTTAGAAAGGAAATACTTTCCGATTTGTACTACAACGAGTGTCGCCGCTTGTCTCCCACCCTTTAACTCCACTACAGGCAATAAACCAATACGAACGTGCATTACGCAACTAACAGACCACGCACACTTAGATCGCAAGTTTGCTATTGGTATCTGAACTATGAACATTTCCCTACTTTGTGGCTGCCCCGCTCACAAGGCCATTGTAACCTCTTTCATCTGTTCGGTGGTATAAACTGTTTTTTTAGGGTTTCGTACCCAAAGGGTAAAAACGGGACCCTATTGCTATCACTCCGCTGTCCGTCTGTCTATCACCAGGCTGTATCTCATGAACTAGACACAGCTAGACAGTTGAAATTTTCTGATGTTGTTTTTTTGTTGCCGCTATAATAACAAATACAAAAGAACAGAATAAAATAAATACTTAAAGGGGCTCATAGACAACACTAGCGGCCCGTCCCGGTTTCGCACGGGCAATAAATATAGCCTATGTTACTCAGGGTGAATGTAGCTTTCCAATGGTGTAAGAATTTTTGAAATCGGCACAGTAGTTTTTGAGTTTATTCGTTACATACAAAAATACAAATCTTTCCTCTTTATAATATTAGTATAGAGTATAGATACATTTTTTTTGTTGTTTTTGTTACGGACGTTACGTAACCCTTTGTGCGCGAGTTCAACTCGCACTTGGCCGGTTTTTGAGTTTATCGCTAACAGACATACCGTCACGGAAAAGTTAGGTTATATAATTTTTACTGAATTATAAAGTCCTCAAAATTCAAAGCTTTTTTTTTTATTATAAAACCTGTGCTTGACTGCGATCCTACCTGATGGTAAGCAGTGAAGCAATCGTTGATGGTGGGCACTAATTTTTTTTATTCTCCCTCCACAGGCCATAGCCCAATGCCTAACAAAAGCCGGCGTCTGCCGCTCAGCCCGAGGTTCCTACGTCATGGTGGAGGAGGTGCCTTCCCGAGCTCCCACGCAGAGGGTGCTGGCTCCTCACGAGAGGGTGCTCCGCGCTGCGTCCGCGAGACCTGGCGCCAGGCTGCTGCTGAAGAGGGTTGGTGATGACCCCAGCAGTAGAGCTTGGTTGACTAGCATCAGGTAAGTTGTATCTTGCAGAAAACTTTTTTTAAAACAAACTTTTATTTAACATTCGTCATACTCACAGAAAAGATGAAGGAGGTTAGAAAGGCGTAGGCACGGGCTTGCGGACGGTGAGCAATGGTTAGCTCGCTGTCCGACCGTCCAGTAACTGTCCGGATCGAGCCCAGGTCGTCGACGGCGCGCACTGTTCCCGCGCTCCTCAAGGAGTTGTCAGCAACAGCAGGGACCCAGCTGGGTCAATTCGAAAGATAGCTCAAGACCCGGTACAAAAGGCAACAAAGGAACAGGAGTGGGTTTTTAGTCAGTAAAATTCTGACACTATCTACCGCTCCACCCAAGAGCGGGAGATGTCATTAGATGATTTTAGAAGACTTTAGAAAGGAAATACTTTCCGATTTGTACTACAACGAGTGTCACCACTTGTCTCCCACCCTTTAACTCCACTACAGGCAATAAACCATGAAACATATGAAAGGCAACGAAAGAACTAGGAGTGGGCTTAAGTCAGTAAAAGTCTGACACGCCCTCCCGCCCCGCCCAAGTGTGGGATATCATCATTTCAGCCGATAGACGTCCACTGTTGGACATAGGCCTCCCCCAAGTGTCGCCACAACGACCGATCCAGCGCGTCCCGCATCCATCGGGTTCTTACAACTATTCACCTGGTCATCGGTCCATCTTGTAGGAGGCCTTGCGACGTTGCGTCTTCCGGTACACGGTCATCACTCCAGAACCTTTCGGCTCCAACGACCATCTGTTCTGCGAGCAATGTGCCCTGCCCATTGCCACTTGAGTTTGGAGATTCTTCGTGTTATGTCGGCAACCTTGGTTCTCCTGCGGATATCTTCATTTCTGATTCGATCACGCAAGGAAACTCCGAGCATAGCCGTTTCCATTGCTCTTTGGGTGACTTTAAGCCTTCTGAAGAGGCCCATTGTGAGCGACCACGTTTCGGAGCCACATGTCATCACTGGCAACACGCACTGGTCATAGACTTTCGTCTTGAGACACTGTGGTATATTGGACGAGAAGATACCGCGCAGCCTCCCGAACGCGGGAGATGTCATTGGATGATATTCCCATCTAAAAAAATAAGAAATATCACTTATCATCATCAAAAAATCTTCTCTTTCAGATCAGCATCTACTTCAGACCGTCACAGAGACCGATCCGTGCCCTCCGATGAAGAGTCCAGCACCCAGGATGAAGAGCCTCGGAAACCTCCTGACAGCTTCCTCGTGTGTGTCCATAATGTTTCTCATGAGATACCCTACGCTATACTGAAGGTAAGAAGCCATCTATCACTATTTTTAATCAGCTTATAAAAGTGTATTCCTGGAGGTAGAATTGACTGGCCGACGTAATGTTGGTCTAGTGGTTTTTTTTTAATAATATACACTAGTGCTGCACCTACACCTGATGGTAATCAGTGATGCAATCGTTGATAGTGAGGCGCACTAGATATGTCTAAGACAGTCTTGTCTCAAGTGTGCGCAGGCCCTAAGAGCCTATTCACTCTAGCATCGAAAACTCCCAATATAATCAAATTATACATACATAGACGATTTTATAATATTATTATTAGACGGTCAGACAGCGGTGTCACAAAAATATATGTACCTCCCGCGCGCCTCAAGGAGTTGTCAGCAACAGCAGGGACCCAGCCGGGTCGAAGACTACTGGGGCCAGGGTTATCCGAAAGGGAGCTCGAGCCCCGGTATGAAGGCTAGAAGGAACGAGGTGGGTCTTTTAGTCAGTAAGAGTCTGACACTATCTCCCGCTCCGCCCAAGAGCGGGGGTTGTCATTGGATGTTTTTTTTCCCACCATAAAAAAAAAATAGATGTACTTCACTTTTTATACCTACCTACGCTCGGTGGACGCACACTAATGAGCGTTTGAGCCGGAACTGTTCGACGAGTGAGCCGAGACGCGACCGAGCCATCGTGTCCGTGAGCGGTGTCTATGTGTGCGTTGTGAGAGCGCGCTTTGTATGTAGATTGACTTCTGTACCTATCTATTTTGTGGCGGAGTCTTTGTAATGGTACATTAATTCATTAAACCCCATTGAACGCCGGCGTTTGCTCACTCATTGTCTTTCTATTGTGTCTCTTATTACGGTATTTGGATGGTTAATTACCCTTTGGGTACGGATCCATAAAAAATAAGTAGGCAATATCCCTGTAATACTTACCTTTTTTGAGTTGGGAAATTATCAAATAACTTGTCATCTTATCTTTGTGGTCTGGTTTCCGCACTTAGTCCTTATCGGACCACTATCGGCCTTTACTCCAACCAGCCCACTTCATTCCAGAAACCGATGAGTCTCTTCAGTTTGCTCAGGGCATCCATCAGTGAATTCAGTGCTCCCAAGGTTCGTGTTCTTATCTCGCTGGCGGCTGAGCACTCGAGGGGCATATGCGCGACAGTTCTTCTGATTCCATGCATCCTCTGCACTATCTGTGATATTCATTCTGAAAAAGTAACTTGTCATATTCTGGGTGCGTTTAAGATTTCCCTTTGAGAAATCAACCCATGGCCCCAGTAGACTTCGATCCTGCTGGGCCCTTACTTGCCGTCGACGACTAGAGTTCGATGCGGACGGCGAGCTACCCAACGCTCGTCGTCCACTCCTTATTTCCTTACTTAAACATCAACATTCTTTCCAGGTTCCTCTTAGTGCCCCAGCGTCGTATGTGGTCTACCAAGCACTAACGAAAGCCCGGTGTCACGACGACCCCAAGAGGTTCGTGTTAGTTGAGGAGCTGGAATGGGGGGGTCGAGCTGGTACTGGACCGCAGCAGAGGGCCTTGGCTGATGATGAAGTGGTGTATGCTGCTCAGGTGAGACTATACTAAACAATTCAATACAATACAATAAATAAACTAATCAATACAATACAATAAATAAACTAATCAATACAATACAATAAATAAACTAATCAATACAATACAATAAATAAACTAATCAGTAAGTATACAACAATTAACATTAACAATATCATCATCTTCCTGCCCTTGTCCCGTTTTATTTGTACTCGGCGCAACACGTTTTTTTCTTCCATTCTGTCCTGTCACTCGTCACGCTATCACTAACTCCCTTTTCTTTCATATCGCTTCTCACACAATCCATCCATCTTTTTTTTGGCCTCTCTCTTCCCCTCCATCCATCCACATGTTAACTCATAACTTTTTTAGCAACATGCGTTTCATCCCTCCAATTAACATTAACAATAAAATACAGTAAATTTAGTTTACAATCAACATATAGTTATTTCAGTCAATAATTTAACTATAATAATGAAATCTACACTAATATAATAAAGAGGTAAAGTTTGTTTTTTTTTTGTTTGTACTAGGTAATCTCTGGAAGTACTGCTCCGAATGCTAATTTTTTTTTTTAATTTTCACTGACAGAAAGCTGCTTTATTCTCGAGTGACATAGGCTATATTTTATGTACGCGGGCGACACCGCGGGAAAAAGCTAATTAACAATAAAATACAATAAATTATTCAGTATAAAACAGTTCAATTAACATTAACAAAAAAAAAATCCATACAATACCATTACTTCAATCAATGAATATAATTATAATAATAACATTATTAATATAATTTTTTTTCACCATCTGGTTTCTAGGCTGGCTGGAAGACGCTAGGCAGGTTTGTGCTGCAAGAAAAAGGGGGGACAGCCCCCTTGCCGAGACACAGAGCCGCCATCGCCAGGATACAACGAGGTCTCAGCATGACGAGAGGGGCCATTGCAGGTAAAGACCACTTACACCTAACCATCTAACGTAGATTTTTTTATCTGGATGATGATGATGGTGGTTAGTGGCCCTGACTGCTATGCAGGAGGTCGTGGGTTCTATTCCCACCCAAGACAAATGTTTGTGTGAAGAGCACGATTATTTGTTCTGTGTCTGGGTGTACTTTATCTCATCATCATTATTTCAGCCTCAAGACGTCCACTGTTGGACATAGGCCTCCCCCAAGTATCGCCATAACGACCAGTCCTGTGCGACTCGCATCCATGGTATTCCGCGGCCCTGACCAGGTCATCGGTTCACCTTTTAGGAGGTCTTCGAACGCTGCGTCTTCCGTACGCGGTCGCCACTCCAGATCCTTTCGTCCCCATCGACCACCTGTTCTGCGAGCAATGTGCCCTGCCCATTGCCACTTAAGTTTGGCGATTCTTCGTGCTATATCGGCAACCTTGGTTCTCCTGCGGATATCTTCATTTCTGATTCGATCACGCAAGGAAATTCTGAAAAAAAAATCAATATTACTTGTTCGTTTTCAAGTAGGTACGTACCGCTTTTAAAACTGAAACCTGAACCTTTGCAGGTACCACAGGATTCCCTCTTGGAGGATTCGGTGCAGCCGACACGATATCTGAAGGGAAGGCGCCAGTGCAAGCCGCTTACAGCGATCCTACGCATTGCAGGTGTGAAGTTGGCTTACTGTGCTGTAGAGTTATTCAATAAGAATCCTCGAAGTTTTAAGATACAAATCTGTCATGGGCTGCAGACCTTATATAGGAAGAGACATCACTCGTTTCTATTAAATCGTTGAGGTCCTAGTAGTCCTGAATTTGAGCTACACGAATACTGACAAATACTTGCACTAACTAGACAGGTTGGGTTAAGGGAATGAAACGGGGGCCCAAAGTTTTTTGGTCAAAAAACCTACTTCCACATAAAGCCGCTGGCAGTAGCTAGTCATTTATATTTTGATTATACTTTCAGGAGAGTTTCATCTGGAGCACCTCTCGGCAAGGGCATAGGACGAGCGAAAGGTCACTCAGACAAAGACATGAGGAGCTACATGCAGAAACGTACGAGCACAAGAGAGGTAAGACATTTGCTATTATTATGATCATTCTTAATCTCTCTTCTCTCTCTTTAGAGAGTAGTGCAGTGGGTTTAAAAAATATCAGGGATATTACCATGATGTGTTAGATGGAGCTATGCACCTTATGTAGCTACATTAAGCAAATCCAGCATTGCTTGCAGCAATAACTAATGTAACGTCTTGATTAAATGTGCATAAATTAGTACAGTATAAAGGGCCAAAGTTCACGTAAAATAGCAGATTATCAGAAGTCTTTACTGGATTAGTTTTACACAAGTTTATATGTTTTTATTTCAATAGAAACCTATACAATATTCACAAGATATCAATGTTTACAAAATATCTTCGGTTCGGGTTCGAACCCAGCCAGGCGCATTACTTTAAGTAATTTATTTCATCACCACTGCTCTCAAAACGGTGAAGGAAAACATCGTGAGGAAACCGGCATGTCCTAGAACCAAAAATTCGAAGACATGTGACATTCACCAACCCGCACTGGGCCCGCGTGGTGGATTACGGCCCATTCCCTCTCCTAGAGAGGAGGCCTGAGTCCCAGCAGTGGGAATTAAAAAGGCTGATGATGATGACAAAAATCTTGAGAAAGATATATAATAACGTCGTAATCACGTAAGAGTGGTGGTATGTAAACAATATGTAAATGTACCCATGGAGTTTCTTGCACGTTCTTCTCTATATAGATCTACGCTTTGAAATGTGCAACTTAGCTTCACTTCTTTTTACAGACCGACATTTTGACAATTCAAAAGTGGATCTTAATGGTCTATTTGAAAAAAATTTCTGATTTCTGATATCTCGGGATGGACGCTTAAACCTTCTTCATGTCTCTCCCAACAGGTTCACTCTGAAGGTGAGACCGGGGGAGCCAGCATGTCCGCGGGGGCGGAGGCGCTGGCGGCGCAGGTGGCCAGGTTCAAGAGACTCTCGTTGCGGAAGCTCAGGGCATGGCGATCCTGAGTGTGGCAGGTGAATATTTACTGTAGCCTATAAACCTGACCCGACCCTTGATATTATCAGTAAGTCTGTAAAAGTAATAAAAAAAACTTATATTACGGCCTGCTGTGAGCGATAGCGAAGCGCGAAGCGGTGAGCGGTAAGTCCAAAAGTATGAAAATGTTTGAAGCACGCCACGAGACGCCGCTCATAGAGAAAACGCGCGCGCTTACCGATACAGCCCCGCTCGCCGCACCGCGCGTTGTTTAGACCAATGTCGTGACCAGGCCGTTAGAAAGAGGTGGTCGATAACTAAATTAGTTTTGCCACCTAGTTCTGGGAAAAAAAATTGCTGGAAAAAGGATTGCTTATCAAGTTTTGAGGGCCCCCGAGCTAGGGAGACTACTGAATGGGATTTTTGTTTTTTAGTCATAGAAGAGCTGAATTGAAAGATTGATAATTTAAATGTTTGAAACTCAGTAAAGCCATATTTGTTACGGTGGCTAATCATATTATAATGAACACAGAATCTAACACTGATCTGCAAAAAACTTAAGAAAAATTAAATGTCGTGGGCTGTTCTAGAGCTTCTTAAGCACTACAGATAGACCCATAAACGAAATATCAGCCGAATACCGTAGATTTATAAACAGAAGATTCAAAATACCTTGTTTTTGCGTTTATTACAACGAGATGGGCGCTCAAGGGGTTTAAGATAAATCATAAAACCTAAATAACCTGCATGTTATCCCTTGCAAGTGCAAAAATATTTCCATCAGCCTCTATCTTCGTTTCAGGTCTTCCGGCGGCTAGGCACCCGCTTAGCCAACCATAGAGCCTCGCTCTCCTCCGAGCTGGGCTCCCTGTGGGACTTCATCAGAATCGACCGAGATCGACGACGCTCCGCGCCTTCGGCCTCCACCTACGAAGCCATACACACCGACACCAGATCACCAGTACGACTAGCAAGAGACTTGCTCCAAGTCATCCAAGAAACCGTCTTCTCCAAAAAGTACGAAGAATCTCCCAGAAGATGTCCTCTAGTTAAGGAAGAATCAGATCTTAGTTCTGATGGAGAAGAAGGTACTGAAAGAAGAATTGCTAATCTTATTGATTTCTTCTTTACTATAGTTAAAAGTCAAAGAAGTGAGAGGAAGAATAGCACGGGTAGCTGTTTCAAAAGTGAGGTTACTCCTGAGGAAAATACTATGCAGTTTGTTCCAAGCAGGATGAATACTGAACTTGAAGCCAAAATGGAGACTTTGATGGACTTCTTGGCTACTACAGGGTGTATGGAGAAAGAAAATGAAGTCGGTGACAATAAAATTACTCTGATGGAGTTCCTATTCGGTCCGGAAGACCCGAAACCTAGTATAGAAATTATAGAAACTGACACAGGTCTTAATGAGACTAATATTAATGTTAAAGACCTTACTTATATTGATGATACGCCTGAAGAAGAGGCGGAAACTTTAGTTGAAATGCTAATAAAGTACATGGAAAATTACACGACGAAAGACAAGTTCCATTCTAAGTCTTTGACACCGTCTTTGTCTGAAAAGTCTAAATCGGATATAACTATAAGCAAACTTGAAACATTTAGTGATATTAGTAAAACGAAATCTGATTCGACACTAACACATACTCAAGATACTGTTATAGATAGAGGTGAGGACTGTTCAACAGACAGACGGATCTCTGAAACTGTCATAGACCTTAGCCATATAAAAAATGATTTAGAAATGATATTTGATGAAGCTGTGGAAAGAGCTTCTGAGATTAAGAAGCTCGAAGATGATACTATGACTGAAGCAGAAGATTCTGAGAACTATGAATCGTATACGAAACCTCCTATGTTACCGTATATACAATATCTACCATACAGTGTTGAACTCTCAGATATATTAGAAGAAGATGAACCATCTTCTCGAGATCTAGACAGAATGTATTCAGAAGATCGAAACTCTCAAATAAGAGCTGCTGCAGAAGATTTAGTTAACTACATAGAATATAAAGTAGAAAAACATTTCGATGTAGACTCTGATGACGAATTTGATATAAGTAACAGTTTGAAGCGTTCATCGATAAGTTTAATCGATTTGAGAAACATTCCTGATTTACCACCAAGCATGATTATTAAACCTAAAGTCGTGAAAGTTGATAAATCGACTTCAACAACTGAGATATCGGACTCTATATCTGATATGTCGAAAAGAATCGATTCAGCTTGTATGACAGAAGATACGACATTAACATCTAGTTCAGAAAAAAGCGCAAGAGCTTTAGACAAATTGGAGTCTTTACATAAATTCTTTTCACGGTCACGTTTAGAGATTATTGATGAAAGCGAAGAGCAGGCTGATAAAGCAAATAAAAAACCAAAAACTTCTGAAAGTGATAGTAACGGTCAAGACTATAAAGCCGGTCAGGCGAGCTTGGACGATGTCGAAGACATACAGGATGATGAACGAGCCAATGTGGGCTGTGGTGAAGGAACTATTGACAAATCAACTGGTAAAGATGTTTATAAATCTAAAACTAGTGAAGAAAGATCGGACAGTGTCAAAGCAGTTGATGGCAAAATGAGTAAAAGCCTTGATGAAATACAAGATATTAGTGACGATGATGATAGTCAAGTCATTGACAGCGATCGGGACATGAAGAAATGGAGCCCATCGCCTGAAGAAATGAAAGATATTAGGGAACAATACAGACTAGCTGTAAGTGCTGAAGCGAGTAAGAATCAAACAGAATCTGAAGATATAGTAACTAAAATTGATAATTCCGTCGTGGAAGTTCAAGGGAATCAATTGCAAACAGTTTTATCTGAAGTTGATGAAACGGCTGAAGAAGCGGATTTAGCCACTAAAGGGAAAGTAAGACATACTTCGGTTTAAAAGGAAAAAAAACATACAATTCAAGAGTACAAAAAATATGACTGTCTATTCATTGAAAGCTAGACACACAATTAAACGACTCAATCAACAAAACGACCACAGTTTGAAAAAGACGAGAAAAATATGACAGACCACCATACTGTAACCGAATTAATACATATAAAGTACCAACCTCTTACTATCCCATTGCAAGGTGAAGATTTTTACTGAGAGATAGCTCTGGCATTGATCAACATTTTTCTGCGCGAATACCAATATTGTCAGAAGAAAAGCATTAGCCCTCATTTTGGGCTCTAAATTGTCAGAAATGAAAAAAATATCTTTCAAAAATGTCACTTTATCTGACACATTAGTACTTAAAAGTGTTATTTAAAGCACAACACAATATTAATCTTTAGATTATCTGTCACTTTTTAGTGATGCGCAACAAAATAGTGAGATTTTATAAAAAAATAAATAAATTTTATTATAAAATATTATAATATTAATAGGTTATAATAGTTGTAATTATTATGTTCTGCTTGTTTATAATTTGACTGGACTTTTTAATCCCCAGAAAGAGAAATATCAAGTACCAGTAATAAACACATAATTTTCATCTCATTAAGAATGCTATTTTTTAGACAAATCTCTTACACCAAAAAAAAATACATTTTCGTGAGTTCATTACATACTCTCTTTGTTGGAATTCTCACGTTTATTTAATAGCATCAATTTATATAAAACAATATTTGCATCATCTACTACTAGAATTTGAGCTATCCAACTCGAAAACAAAAAAAATCACTATTTTCTGTTTTATCATGGATAACTCTCTTCATAGGTACTTAATTCCCGTTCAAAACTTATTACATATCCACAAAAATATCACAAAGTATACAAAATTTTAGTCCGGTTAAAATATAAATGAACAGAAGAATACATTGCCAAGGATAATATTTTGGAGAAAATGGTAAAAGAGTAGAATTTCAGGACTAAACAGTATAAGCCTTAAGATACTACCTTGAGGAACCCCATACTATATTATATTTTTATTCCTGTCACAATTGTCGAGTAAGTGATTTTTCAAGAAAAATCCTAAACTTATAGTAACCAATTTAGTTATACTAGTATCCTGTAAGTGACCTACGAATTTTTTTGTTTAGAATTTCAATGTACATAGTGTTGAAAGCTTTGCTGCGGTCAATATTTTTAATCTTCATAAATAACAAGATTGATTGGTTTAAACACTTATATTACTATTATCTCTGTCTCATGAACTAGCGATTTTGTTATACTTTATCTTTTTACATTATAAAACTAGCCGTAACTCTAAATTTTTCCTTGTACCAGTCTCTCCAAAATAATGTTTCTGCAGACGTCTCAATGTTATATCGAATCTGAAAGATGGAAGCAACGCAAGGATTTCTACACATGGTGTGTTAGACTCAGCCCTAACTTCTGGAGGTGTAAACGTTTCACAATATAGTTTTTTATCAGCCAAACAATTGCTGACTGACTAAACAATGTTTCCGACAGCATTAGCTGATCTGCAACAGCTTGTACGAGACCAACGACACAGCTATCCAGGTGGCTAAATATTGGTCGGACCACATTTGAATCAGATGGACACGAAAGAAGAAGAAGAATAACTTCGTATCTGCCGTGCCCAGAACCTAAAATTGATTATTTCATGATATGGCCAACTAAAACTAGCCAGGGGTGCTATTCTCTAAGAAAACAGCCTTGAGCGCAGCGCTGGCCGCAGCGAAGAGTCGAGAGCGCAGTATATTGAATTAACAATCCAATGAAAAAGTGCATTAGGTTGTTAATCCAATGTGCTGTGCTCTCGACTCGTCGCTGCGGGCAGCGCTGCGCTCAAGGCTGTTTTCTTAGAGAATAGCACCCAGGTTAAAGAAAGTAGACCAAACGAACATTGAAATATCATCAAACTTTAAGGTTTAAAACGATCTGGCCAGTTTCATTTGGCAGTAACATGAAGAGGTCAATTTCTAAGATTTGGCCACGATATGTCCACAAGAAAGATTTTTCTAGTGGATAAATCGTTCATTCACAAATACTGCATCATGCAAATTGGCTGATCTTACATCGACCTCAGTCTTCATCTCATCGTCTCATTGTGTTCAGATTCGATATAAAATTGAAACGCCTGTAGTATTTCTAAAACAGCTCTAATTATTATAAAGTGTTACATTATAATTACTGTGTATATCAAAAGTTGAATTTATATTATAAAAAAATAAATATTATAGAGTTTTATACCACTGTACTTACTGGTTTGTGTCATAAGTTGGACTATATTCAAATGAGAGATATTATCAGTCTAAGCTTTGAATTTCTCCTGCAGTATCACTATCGATTGAACTTGATACACTATTTTATTCTGTATTTCTTTGCTACCAACTTCACCGTTAACCAATCCAGTCCGTAAATCTAAAAACATCTAAGCTGTCTTAGGAAAATCTCTTTCTAACATCATTTCAACATCCCTGAGACCTTATCCATGACGTGTTAATATGTCAAGTTTACGGACCTGAAAGAGAGATGGAACTACACAGCCTGTTTAGTTCCATCTCTTTAACAGTTCACTTTAGGTCGTTAAATGGATCACATTATGAACTCGTCATTATGAACTCTGACACTCCCATCTTCAGAAAGCTAAGATTTAGTTTACCTTTTGAATTTTACGTCAAAAAAGCAAAAGCACCATCGGAAAATTCGGCACTTTTTTTTTTATATATACCTCAACTATTACACAACGCCACCAAGTCTCAAACTAAGCAGAGCTGGTATGAGCACTACAAACTTATATATTTAGATAAATTACACCCAGTCACAGAACAAATGATTGTATTAATCACACAAACATTTGTCATGAGGATGAGTGAGAATCGACCTCCGGCATAGCAGTTAGGGCTAATAACCACTAGACCAACAGGGCAGTCTGCTTGTCATACATACGTGACTGTGGCGGCCAAATGTAAAAAAGACCCTACCACAAACCTTTAAATCACCTAACCTGAACTGTTAAAGGAATAAAGTTATATAGGATGTAGCTCCGTCCCTCTTTCTCATTAGCACAACTGACATTTTGACACGTCAAGTTAAAGTCCCAGATGCAACTAGCTCAGCCAATCAAATCACTACGCATGATGCACCCAGAAACTTGTGGTTCAGGCTATGAATATATAATAGTAGTGGCTCTAGCTTCGGGTGAAATAAATATGTAATAGACTAACATTATAGATGTCAGTCTATCACAGATTTATTGTTTATGCAGTCTAACTTATGATCACAAGAGAAAATTAAACCCTTGATGTATAAAAGTATGATCTAACTTATTTTTATTACGAATAACATAAGCAAAAGTTATTTAAATACTTATGAAGCTGTAGTCTGTGGATGGTGTTGTAACAAGAAATGGTCAAGCAGAGGTTTACCTATAGGTAAACCTCAGAATCATAAACATGTCATCATCGTCATTTCAGCCGATATACGTCCACTGTTGGACATAGGCCTCCCCCAAGCATGCCATAACTACCATAATGATAGGTCCTAAGCGTCTCGCATCTATCAGATTCCCGCGACCTTCACTAAGTCATCGGTCCACCTTGTAGGAGGCCTTCTAATGCTGCGCCTTACGGTGCACGTTCACCACTACAGAACCTTTCGTCCTCATCGACCATCTGTTCTGCAAGCAATGTGCCCTTTGGCGATTCTTCAGGATTTATAAATTACCTATTGCGCTTTGAATGTATTTGAACAAACCCAGCGAGGCGCATTACTTTGTGCAGTTTATTTCATCACCACTGCTCTCAAAACGGTGAAGGAAAACATCGTAAGGAAACCGGCATGTCTTAGAAACAAAAATTCAAAGACATGTGACATTCACCAACCCGCACTGGGCCCGCGTGGTGGATTACGACCCATTCCCTCTCACAGAGAGGAGGCCTGAGTCCCAACAGTGGGAACATTTTAAGGCCGACTATGTTATGCAATACTCATTTCTCACTTTATCCATTCTCGTCAGTACACTCAATATTCTCATCTCCATTACAAATGATGACCTATCTTTGATATTTATCGTTGCGACACTATCTATAACGACAGTGGCTCTGTAATACCAGTTACTGTTGAATTTTAAACGTAAATAAGTTCTGTTTAAAACATACTTTCAATAGATTTAACTAGAGAATAAAGAACTTTACGAAATTCACTTTAAAGTGCTTTATAATAGCCAGCAAAATTCAAAAATTTCTTATTTTTTTTTACATTTTGAAAGTTAAAATCAAGTTGGAGATTGATTGATATATGCAAGCATAATATGGACATACTTATTTACAGAATAATACAGGGTGTAAGGGAAAGCCCTCCACAAACTTTAAGGGCTTGCTCATTAGACGAATCTGAACAACCTTCCACAAGGAAGCAAAAAAAAATCAGCCTCATCACACAAAATTAAAAACTTCACCGGACAGTTTGAATGGAGAGGCCAATTTTTTTTTCGTTTTCTTAAAAACAAGTCTTGTGGAAGGTTGTTCAGTTTTGTCTACTGAGCAAGCCCTTAAAGTTTGTGGAGGGCTGTACCTTACACCCTGTATGATTAAAATCATCAATTATACGACCCTCGTCTTCTTCTTCTTCTTCCTGCCCTTATCCCATATTACTTGGGGTCGGCGCAACACGTTTTCTTCTTCCATTCTGTCCTGTCACCCGTCAAACTATCACTCGTCTAACTCTGTTCAATGATTTTTTCATGAAATATCTATTCAATAGGGTAACACGAATTGAGTGGGTTGTTTAATTCCACAAGTTGATTTAAAACATAATTGATATTATATGTGAAACCTAAATACAGTTTGTTCAGAATCAGGCACTGAATCTATTCCAATAATTTTTACACCATGTTATAATTTTACCCAAAAATATTTAAAAAAAGGTCACACGTTGAACACCACCGGTACTAAGTACAACACAAGTCACGCGGTCATAGCGGGCATTACGCACCAGCGCTTAGCTGAGTGCAGGAGCAGTCGTCCAGATGGGCCGGTGACCATGTATTTGTGCGGACAATTAGGTAACATAATAAGCTTTATAACTTTATTTTTTCATGATACAAAATAATAAATAATAATAATGATAATTTTTTACTTAGATTCTTTACATAAAAGTAGTGTTTCGGGATTTGCAGATACTAAATCAAATGTTGTATATTTTAATAAACATACAATTTGACAATTACCTGCAAAATGAAAAAAATTGATAGAAATTTTGAATTTCGCAGACTATCTTTGAGTATCCTCCTAAATACTTAATTGTTGTACTACCTAATTTATTTTTCGATGATCTGTAACTTATCATAGTCTGTGCTAAAACAAATGTAGAGTCAGTCTAAAAAGTCAAACGACTTGAGTAATTATTAGAGTAAAATGAAATCTGATGTAGTCAACGCTGATTAAGAGATCTTGATCATTGTAACTTACTAATAGGGGAACCTTATAAAAAGTATCGATTTTTTAAATGATTAAATATTATACAAAATTCCCAAGTCGGTTGACTTTTTAGACAGACTATATCCGTTTTAATAAACAAAAGACGGTAGTAACCATAATAGGTACCTCTTCGTACAGAATTATTAGCGCTTTCAAAATGAGTAGTAACCATTTGTCTAAGGTGCCAACTTAGTAAACTACCATACCTGTTTACGAAACAAATTCTTGTAATTTTATTATGAATTTAACATTGACGAGGAATCTCTAAGGGTAGACACTGCATTAAGCGGACGCCCGCGCGGTCCCATACAAAAATCCTCCGTCGCGGATCGCCACGCGGGCAGCCGCATCCCACGCCCATTTTGCTACGTAATAACACATTAAAGTTCTCCATCGACACTACTACATACTCACCGTTAAAGTTGAACTAGCGACACTGCGCAGGTAATAATCCGGTTTCTGCTACGGGGACCGTCGCACACGACACACGCGCGGCGTCACGCGACGGATAGCCGCTCGAGTCCCCGCTTAACGCATCGTTGGCCTTAACATAGTTGCTGATTATACTAAATACAACATGTAACGTAATAAATGCACACCCTAAAAGTAGTATAATAAGAATCGGCAACTGAATCGATTTCAGTTGTATTTAAGATTTTTTTTTAAACTGATATAAACTAGTGCTTGACTGCGATCCCACCTGATGTTAAGCAGTGATGCAATCTCTGATGGTGAGGCGCACTAGTTTATTAAGAGCCTATTCACTCTAGCCTTGAAGACACCCAAATAGGTAATTTTTTATCCTAAAATATTACTAGATTACATTAGGATAAAAAATTATCTATTTTGATAATTTTCTAAACAAATCTTGATTGCATCACTGGCAGAGGCGTAACGTGGACAAATTTAGACATGGGTGAACGCACATCAGCGAGGCCTTTTTCTTTCATAAATTCGAAAAGAAGACAGCGATTGTCGCAACCCAGTGTCAAACCACATCGTCGTTTATCATCAGGAGAAATAGTGGTCACACGCGAGCCTACCAATTATAAAAAAACCATCGTTCTTAAAGAGCCCTCGCTTGTGCGAGACCTCATAGGCACAAAATAGATAGGTACAGAATACAATCTCATGTATGTACTTTACTTTTTATACCTACGCTCGGTGGACGCACACTAATGAGCGTTTAAATCGGAACTGTTCGACGAGCGGGCCGAGGCGCTCCGAGATATCGTGTCCGTGAACGGTGTCTATGTGTGCGTTGCTCGAGCACGCTTTGTATGTAGATTGACTTCTGTACCTATCTATTTTGTGCCATGAGTAACGCCCATTTCACCCACGCCTAACTATGTACCTACGCTACGATCACTGGCGTGTTTGTATGAGCGTGCCAGTACAGTGCATTGATGCTCATATTATTTTGCCTAGGGTTTTTATCAAATGTCAAAACGAGCCTTATATTTTTTTTAACGAGTTTACCTTAGTGCATTTAAGTGTGTGCAATTTTTTTACTTTACTTCTGATTGTTACTTGATTTCCTAATAGAGGTGTATAGGATATGCATTATTCCTGTTACATGTTGTAAGTATAAATTATTTTCAATACACTTACTTGAAAATCCGCTCTTATTTCCACTGCTTTTAAACACGCAATAATTTTTCGCACACCACAATTTTCTTATCCTGGGCGCGCATCGACCCCCATGAGGCGCCGATCAACCCCCATATTAATTTCTTCATAAGTGTATTGAAAAAAGTCGTTTGATACACGTGCAAAGCCACTGCATCCCTCAGAATAAAACTTTCTGCACTTGTATCAAAATGTACCTACAATTGATCACATTTTTCACCAGTATCACAGATAAAATATTGATGTTTGATAAAAATCTATTATACTAACCTATATATTTGTTCTATGTTGTTTTAAAAATATATTAAAATGGTCATATATTGTTCATATTAATGTTCTAAGACTCACAATATTGTAATTATATTATCATGAAACGATGTATATTTTAGATTTAGTTGAACAGATTGTTTTTAAGCAATGTTTATATTTTACTAAAACAAATACAGGTTTATTTATGCGTATCGTTTTTGTTTGATTTGTACTTGATCCTTGTAAACCTATGGATTACTATGGTAGGCGCAAGATAAACTTGGAATAACGGTCATTGACCCTCATATATTTGTTGACATTCTTAATTTCAAAAACGCAAATAAAGACATAAAATTGTCTTAGGCCCGGCGCCCATTATCGGAATCGGCAAGGAAAAGGATCTTTCGGCACCCTTCGGCATCCCTACATGCATACATTTCCGACAGTGTGCGCTTGCATGTAGGGATGCCGGAAGATCCTTTTTGTTGCTGATGCCGATAATGGGCGCCGGGCCTTATACTCACATCCTTTACATGATGCGAGGAGGAGTGGCAGGCGGTCGCCGACTTCTGCGAAGCAGTATTGCTCCTGTAGCCGCCGCGCCGCCGCCGGTTGCCAGTGCCTCGGAACCGGTTACAAGCAATACGTTTTCGACAATGTCATGAAAAGAAATAGTGAAGCAGTGCGTTTTCGACAAGTCAAGAAATAAGATGGGCTTGTAAGCGTTAGCAGAGCAAGGCAGAAGCTCCAGCATGTGGCCTTCACTTCACGCTTCGCAGCGGCGCGGACGGAACACGTAGGCTCTCGCAGCGGAGATCTGCACTCGACGGCGTCGACCCGGCGAAAAGGACCGCGCGAGCGAGCAACTCGTATTTATGGAACGCTAAACTCCCAAAGGAGGAGGCCGAACGCATCAGGCAACGGCACCCTCGCCTCCGCCGCCGGGATTCTGATCCCGATTTCCGGCCACCGTAGGCGCGGGCTTGCGGACAGTGAGCAATGGGTAGCTCGCTGTCCGGCCGTCCGGTAACTGTCCGGACCAAGCCCAAGTCGTCGACGGCGCGCACTGTTCCCGCGCGAGTTATTAGGAAAAGGTCAATGTACTTTATTCCACGGTTATCTTACGCCTTCTATGATGGCGTAGCTATGGTACTTACCGAAGAGTACCTACCTATAAAAAATTGGCATAGAACTACAGAAAAGAAAATGTAACCCACATGATCATCATTGATGCTAACACTTCCCAACTTGAGAATCGTATCCCTTATCCTCTCTTAGACGATTATCACACCGCCACGCACCCCGCAGCGTAGTGCGTGAATGCGTGTCACTATCTCCGTAGAAAACACGCACAGTCCAACACACTGAAACTGCATCCACACGCGTTCATGCACCTACATGCGGAGAAACACGCTTTCTGAGGTAACGGTTAGGTATGCAGGCACCGTCTGGTAACTGTCCGGACTGAACCCAAGTCGTCGACGGCGCGCACTATGCCCGCGCGCCTCAAGGAGCTGTCAGCAACAGCAGGGATCCAGCTGGGTCGAAGCCTACTGGGACCAGGGCTATCCGAAAGGGAAGCTCGCTGCCGGTACGAAAGGCACGAAGGAACGGGGTGGCGTTTTAGTCAGTAAGAGTCTGACACTATCTCCCGCTCCGCCCAAGAGCGGGGGTTGTCGTTGGATGATTTTCCCCACCATAAAAAAAAACCGACCCTACTAGACCCCCTTCAGCTTTGCTGACATCATCTTGAGGCAAGCGTGGAACCCTACACGCGTCGACTGAGGTGAGGATCCTCACCGCGGGCGTACGACGAGCTTCCCCCATTACTTGTCGTCCACAAACCCGCGCCCATGGGGGCTGGAAATCACCCTGAGACTCCAGACACCCAGGGCGTCTCCTTCGATGGTGGATTGAACCTTACCCACCACTAAAACACCTTACACATAGATTATAACCTCCAGAACAGTATAGTTGTATTTTGATATAGGCGCCATCTATCAATTAATTACTGAACGTTAATGTTAATAGTTTCGTCACGCTAACATAGATGGCGCTGATTAACCTGCTATTTATAGACGTCGTGTAGCTAATCTTGTGAGGGGTAACAAGAAATCTAGGTTCTGGCCAGATTAAATATGTATATTAGAGTAAGAAGTATTTTCAGGGTATTATGGTAATTTAGGGTCTAGTAACTGTAGTAGTGTTCGTATTTTATTGCAGGTGGGTCGAGCTTGCTTATTCTACTTGTAGAAACATAGTCGAGTTCTATTCAGTAAAAATCTGCCACTCACTCTCGCTCCGCCCAGAGCAGGAGAAGTTATTTGATGATTTCTCACCAAAAAAAGGGGAAGCTTACGTCAAACCCACTGTATTAGTTTTCACGGTGTTATTTTAACGGTATAGCACTACCTATCTGGGAATCGAACCCAAAATCATATGCTCAGCAGCAGTGCTTGCAACCACTGAACCAACAAGGTTTAACTTTGAGAGGAATACCGGGCCGATTGAATGAGCAATTCAGCCTCATAATGTTCCCACCACTGGAACTCAGGCCTTCTCTCTAGGAGAGGAAATGGGCCATAATCCACCACAGGGGCCAAGTGCGGGTTTGTTGAATGTCACATGTCTTATTTTTTTTTGGTTCTAGGACATGCCGGTTTCCTCACGATGTTTTTCTTCATCTTTATAAGAGCAGTGGTGACAATATAAGTTATACAAAGTAATGTACCTGCCTGGGTTTGAACCCACACAGTTAGGGCCACACCATCATCATCATTTCAGCTGAAAGACGTCCACTGTTGGACATAGGCCTCCTCAAGTGTCGCCATAACGACCGTTCCTGTTCGTCTCTTATCCATCGGATTCCCGCGACCCTCACCAGGTCACCAGGACACCTTGGGGGAGGTCGTCTAATGGTAATAACTTCTGCGTTAGGGCCACTGCCACACTAAGGTAATAATTGCCAAATATATTTTTCTTTGACAATACTGATTGTCTTTATTGTGCTATGCATTCAGGTTTTTCAGAATTGTATTGACAATAATGATAAATATCATCGTTTCATCATGCTAGCCATATATGTATTACGTTTTAGGACAGAGAAACCTTAGTAAATTATCGATTTTTATGCGTATCTACAGGTATGCAGAACAGGGTGTACAGACCCATAAATTTCCGTTTAAAAGAGGATCCTGAGATCATTTGTATGTCTGGTCCTGACAACTGCCAAATAGTTGGTTTTGGATTGTTGTATATTATATTCTAAGCGCAGGGAGAACTCCTAACACCGCGATACAGGATATTTGAGTTTTAGTTCCTATATTTCAACATAGATGTCGCTACATGCCTCCAATATTTTTCAATAGGTTTCATCGTGCACCACTAATTTGGTTTTTTTTTTCAAATTGGCAGCTGACTGCTATACCAAGCTCCATAAAAAAAATATTCGTATACCTATGCAAATATTGTATTGTATTGTTTTGTATTGTTTGTGATGTTTATTTGTTTGTCTCTCTATCCTTTTCCAGTCTAACTAAGTGCCGCTGAATAGCCGTGTTTTATATGGAGCCACTGCCTATCAGACCTCCACAACACCCAGTTACTGGGCAAATGCTTAATCTTAGAATAGAATAATAATGACTTTCTGGCCTGATCTTTATGATCTAAAATTTTTTAATGTTCTATAGGAACTAATAAAGAGGAAAGATTTGATTTTCTGTTTGTTTGTATGTTATGATTTAACTCAAAAACTGCTTGAACGATCTCAAAAATGGTTTCACCATTAGAAAGGTAGATCTTTACTGAGCAACATAAGCTATTTATTTTCTATTTTCATGCGGGCAAAGCCGCTGGCAGAAACTAGTTTAAAATAAAGGAGAAAATAAAATAAAACAAATAAGTAATAAATCAATATTATTATATAATGAAAAAATATCTTCTGTCATTCATGCTTCATTCTGAGTTTTATACATTTTTATACAAAAACAATAAAATTCGATAAACTCTTAAATTATAAACCTCTATTACATCATAATCAGTTCTTTCACTAAAAATTCGTACAAATCTTATTTAGTAACTAGTTGATTATAAAAAATAGAAAAAATATTATTTATTATATATTTATTTCATCATTCAAAATAAATTACTGACATTCATCATTTCCAACTTAACTTAATAATATTTATATAATATAATAATTACAAATAAAAATGCCGTGTGATGACAAACAGATTTGCTGGTGACTATATTACTAATGCGAAAAGATCTCTTTAAAATATTTCTTAAAATAAAATAAAATCAGATATAATATTTATAATTAAAAAATATATTTATAATTAACACCGGACCTTTTAAAACAGCATTATAAATTAGAAAAAATACACAAAAAAAATGTTTTTTTTTTGTCACCAGCAAATCTTACACGGCCGTCGAAACGGTTTTAATTACAAACTAGCGATTATTGTTTAAAACAAAATAAGTTCAAAAATCGCAGTTTGCAGTTATGTACTTATCGACTATGTTAATTATTATATCTAATAATGTACTTTTATCGAAATAAACTTTAAATCAGCACTTTTATTTCATCTAGCTACCCTTTTTCGTACACCCGTTTTCATATCAGTGTTCTTCAAAAATATTTTTCTTAAAAATCGAGTTTGAAATAGTATTTTAAAAACCTGATTTTTATTCTTAAAACCAATCGATATTAGCGGTAGAACCGCCTATAATACACGATTACTTTTTCAAACGACTTCTAGCTATAAAAACCAGGTTTTAAAAACTATTTATCAATATATTCAAGCATTAATTGAGCAAATATTGTCAACACCTTGAACTTAATAAGTAATTTTACAAATATAATAGTTTATCAAAATGGCAATAAGACAAAACATATTTTCACGCGGCTATCAAGTTCATTAAAAAACTAATCAACGAATCAGTAAGTTCATTGTTTTTAGCAAATTAAAAGAGCTATTTTTACCGTTTCATAACGAAAAAACAGTCTATCTCAACATTTGCAGTATGACAGATTTTTGACAGGTCATATTCTTTTTTTACACCCAATAATATGTGTCACATTGAGACAGCTGATTCTGCAGAAATCAGCTTATTGACTCAATATATAGTGACAGCTTTTCATTTAAAGTAATAAAAGCTACATCTCATTATGACATTTTAATATTATTATAAATAAAAATGCGTAACGTCGATGCACATAATAAACAAAAAAATTAACTATCAAAATGGAATGCTGTTATTTTAAAACTCTCAACGTAGCCTAAAAACACACAAAAAAGGTTTTTTCCAATTGATTTTCGGCGCCGGTTAAAAACCAACTGGCATTCTAGTCTTTTTGTCATTCAAAGATGGCAATGAAATTCAGTATTCTGCCAATCTCAGAATTAAAAAAATGTCAGTATACCAGTTGATTGTAATAAAATAAATTTAATAACAAAAAAAAAACCATCACGCTTCTGTCCCTTACGGAGAAAGCAGAGGTAAATAACTAAACCTCAAGATATAAAAAAAAATCTTGATGCTCAATATAATTAATATTTTTCGAAAAACAAACGGAGTACATTTTTTTAGTGTTAGTAGACATTATCATTTCAGTAAGTACTATTTTAGGGAATGATAAAAAAAACTACCAACTATAAATATCTGTCAAACCACATATTTGAGTAACACTGTCTTCTGTTAATTTCCCCATTGCAACTTTGAGCTTTGCTCGGTACCAAAAAGTACCATTTCCAACTTTTCTTACATTCGTTTAGCATATATAAATGCCTCTTGAGAAACCTCCGCTTATAATCTGATCCACCAACACATTTGTAAAATTACTTATCAATAAAGCCGCCATTTTATCCGTCAAAAATGACAGATGTCATAATGACGTAAGATTATTAAAACGACCTTTCGAGAAAGTTTTAAATGAAAGATTGCGTTAAATAAATAATAATATTTTACAAAAATAACGATACGATTAGATAGGAGGGCATTAATAATAAACAAAGTATGACTGTGTTTATCAAACAGATATTCCAAGATGGTGGAAAAATGTAGACAAAACAAGATTACACCGTGTGTTTGTATACTATAACTGTTTTATGTTATTAAATTAATATTACCAATTACATTTTGTTTGAAATAACAAAGATGGCTATCAATCCGTTTGAATAACAATAATATTTGCAATCAATTTTCAAGAAAAATCGAGATTTATTACTTTGACAGAGTAACTGCCAAAATTTTTGACACTATAGTTTTGACCACACTTTTTGCGAAAAAATGTGGACATTCTTTTTTTTGAAATTTGCAGTCACTAAAATCTATAATAAACAAAAGATCACTGTCAAAAGACTTGTAACATACTATCGAGTCTATTTTTGTAATAATAAAGACGTACTCGAAAAATAAATTGACCAAGTATGTGATTGACCCCTAAATGGATCGGGACAGAATTGTTAAGGAAATTGAGCACTGAATTACTACCTATTCTCAATTGCTGACAAAAATATAACAATAAACCGTTTATTATAGAAACCAAAACCTTTTTAACCCTTTAAACACTTGCGTCGGATTTGTTCGACGAGAGTTTTCACGTCTTATTCGCCAGTGTCATGTGTTTGCGACTGGGCCATCTTGTTTAGCTCTTCAATCCCCATAGGTGACAGAAGAGCTGTCAAGATGGAGCATTCAGTCGTGGATGTGCGACCCTGGCGGAATAAAAGCGAGTGTGTTTATCGGATATATCTGAAGTAGGCGGTCAACATTGAAATGTCTCTCAAAGTTTTATTTAGTACTATTTTTGGACCCATAACACGACTTCAAAATCTACTAAAAAAAATCCGCCTAACAACACTCATTTATATTCAAGTCAGTGATAGCAAAACGGTACAAATGTTCTAGGTAAACTTGTAGCCGGAAAAACAAGTCAGCTATCACGATACTACATAGTGACTAAGCCAGCTGTTTCACTAATTAAATATGTTAATAGCTTTTGACGCTATTTCAATTATTTTGGCAGTGGAATATTTTGTATACCTAAATTGTTATACAATTTTAGTGACTTACAAAAACAAAGTAAAAATGAATTGGAGGGTAACAACAAACTCTGAATAGGGACAAATTTTTCTATGGCAAGAAATTAGAATTCGCAGAAAAGTAAAATGTATGGAATTTATGCGGCTTATCTTTGAATTCAAAGTTGTTTCCATATGAAATATTTATCCCATATTCATGGTTGTTTTAACGCCTTAAAGAACTTTCACATTTTCGTTGTTAAAACTGGAGTTTTCGACCCCTCGGACTTCCAATCTGGTTTCACCCAAAAGGTTTTTACATAGATGGAGGTTCGTATCATATCGTAATCGAGACGAAAAACTAATTTCCAAGAGTTTTACTCTCGTATCACTCCTCTTTTTCCCATTACCTCATTTACAAAAAGAAAGACTTCGGAGACTACTTTTCACCGAGACAATCATCTGTATGAATCTAAGTCTAAATCATTCACATGATGCATTCAACCGCACACACTATAATTGGCTAGTAGCTGAAATATCACCATGACTTAACTTAAGGGAGGTATTCCACATGACCCAAAGACTGACATTGGCACAGAAATGCTTTTACACATCAGCATCTACTCTCTAGCCTTAAGGGCGGAAATACAAGCTAATGGTTCAGATACCAATACTCTAAATTGGCATTTGCTTACAGGAAAGGCTAAAATATTTCCTTATACACCCCTCTAAAGCCATAAGGGCGAAATCAAGCTTCAGTAGCTTCCATCTGCCGGACAGCAGTAACAAAAAATATACAGACCTTCGAATCACTAGAGGAACCAAATATGGCACATATCACTAGCCCTCAGGCTTTCGACACTAATTCATTTAGAGTCCTTTAACATATCACCAATAAGGCACATTTTCGTCTCCTTTCGATCTAGTAGTCCACGAGTTTCCGTATTTTATTCTGGCACAAGATATTGCTGGGGCGCTTCTGACTGAGGCCTTTTCTATGCAATAGTTTAGTCCTCCGTTGTTGTCCCAGAATTCCTCTCCTTTGCATTTGAAGCAGACGCAAAACTCCAGTTTCCTTGAATGGATTGGTAGCTGCAGTCTGAATCCGAACGTATCATATGTCGAGACTCCGTTTTGGTTCAAAGGTCCTGGTTCGACGAAAGCGCAGAAAGTATCTTCGCTCGTCAGCCAACCATCTGAAGACGTCCGAACAAAAACTTCCTTAGTAAAGTCCAGGTTTTTCACTTTCACAGTACCGTCGACCGCGCACTCATTCTGTTTCACGATAACATTTTCTAACGATACACAATCTTGGGTCACTCGTCGTCGGAACTCTAGATAATTTGACGCTGGTTGCACGAATCTTGTTTCCCATAAGTCTACTACTGGTTTCGGTGGTTCTTTTCTTTGTGGTGGTGGGCTGGTCTCGAAGTTCAACGTCCAGTGTGGAGGCAGATGTGAGGGTTCTGTCATAAACTTGATCTGTTCTAGTTGGAACCCTCGATCATCCGCAAACACCACTCTTTTCTTTTTCTTCTCATTTGGTATCCTTATGCACGATCTGGGTGCCGATTTCAATGTTAGCTGCACTGGTTTTAAAGGTGTTAAGCACGGTGCTGAAAATCCTCTCGTTGTTAACTTATTTGGTCTTCTTGGTGCTTGTATGCTGTAGTCTGACAGGAAGCCGGCGGGCGGACTGTGCCCGTAGAACGACTCCGATGCCAACATGTCGATTGCCGCGCACATTTCTGTAACAATACACGTCTGTATTGAGCGAGTGTTCGTCGCAAACTGAAAGGCATTATCGCGCTCAGCCGGTTTTGAACATGCGCAGGCCACGCGAACGATACCAATGGGTTAGGGTGACAATGTTTGTTGTGAAATATTTTGGGAGACTATTTCTGTTACTGGGTCAGGGTGTGTGTTCTTGTGGGCGTGTAAGATATTTTTGTTGTTTTATTATTTTTAGTAATAATAAGAGAGAGTGTAATGATTTTAAAATGGCATTGAATACGGTTTATGATCGTAAATTATGAACTAATTGAAATGTCTTAAATCTCGTAAGTTTCTTATGTGATTTAAGATTTTTACGGTAACGTAAAAAAGTTTCGTGCATATTAAAATACAAAACAATACCATTTTTTATTGGGGTGACAACTTCTCCCGAAATATCACATTTTCCCTCTCATTTCACACAGACGTGGAGCGAGAGGGGTTGTCAGACTTTTATTGACTAAAACCTACCCGTGTTCTTTCAGTTCATCCCCAAGATAACTAAAGTTATAAAATCATAAAACATTGCAATTTTACCAAAATACTATGTGCAGCGAAAAAAATTAACAAGGCCATCCGTAGGAAAATCGATAAAATCACGAAAACAGATAGGTAATCTAAATATCACTACATTAAATGGGGAAAATGAGTTTAATGATAATGTAAAATGTTGATAAGATAGAACGAAAACACCTTTTTACGGGGAATTTACAAAATTCAAAGGCCGAATTTATTTATACTCATACTAGTGACACAATTAATAATGCCCTGTACAGCAGCACATTTACCTGCTTTTCAAAACCGCAGAGTTAGAGTTCTATTACTTGACTGAGAGTCGAGAGTTGAATAAAATTTTGGCAATTGTTTAGATGTCTCATTGAGTTATCATAGTTCTATCTAAATTTAAAGCTGGCTCTAAGAGCATGATCTGGACTGTTACCCCTGGACTTTACCTGCCCCTCTTACCTAATCATTTTCAGATCTATGCGAAAATCGTACCACCATTAAATTTCTTGCCCTCTTCTGTCTACTTGTCATGGCTTAAAGCTGGCTACGGCCAAGCCTGAGAAAACAAAATCTGCCATACAAATAGGTACAGGTACGTTCCATCATCGAACATCCCACCCATACGCACAAAACGTTTTGGGAACATGTGCGTATCTGCAGCTGAGGAGTGGTTTTCCCAGCCAGAGTCTATGTTTGCAGATAGTGACAACTTAGGGGTTTCCAAGACAAGAGGGGGCCTACTTCTAGACAAGCGAGCTCCATCGTCGACTACATACCATTAGGTAAGATAGAGTTTATGTGCGAAACTATCAATAATAACAAAAAAAGCAGAATACCAAATATTTTCTGCATAACAAATACATGTGACCCGGTTACTTTATTTTGCATTTATTTTTAAACTTTACAACCTCGTGTGACTCAGTTACTCGTACCAAGTAAAGTGATCTTTATGAACACAAATTATGAGCAGTCGTAAATTTAATTAGGTTTATTTGTTTGTTTTTAGCACAAACGATGTTGTGTGCCATTTAGTAAAATACTTATGCACTCACACCTATTATATTAATGATCAGAGTGATAAAACTTTACACAGTTGATAAACAAGAGTATATTCATGAAAAAATACGTCATTGGTTTTTTAAGTAAGCAATTCCTTTATGAGAAATAATATAAGTAGTATTTAAGTACGTAAGTTTTTATCTTTATGATGGAACGAGCTAAGCGTTGCATATAATAAATATAATAAACCCTGCATATTAACTATTCTAAAGACTCACAACACTGTTAACGGCCCCGACTTCTCCGACTTGTAAATTGTAAGTTCAAAACCAGACACGCACTTTATGTAATTTATATCATCACTACTGCTCTCAAAACGATGATGGAAAATGTCGTGAGTAAAAATTATATCCACCAAAACATAATACAGGCCCACGTTACGGCCTGTCCTTTCCCCTGTAGAGTAGGTTTAAGTCCCAAAAGTGAGAACATTATAAGGCTGTTTATGCCTAATTCCAGTGGCGTTAGTTACACTAAACATTGTTGGCAACATTCGATTGAACAACTTAGGCAAGCCTAGGATGATGCATTCTTTAATGCCATTAAAAACACAAGCTATTTGAAACCCAAAAAAAAAAAATCATTAAAAAAACATAACGTCATTCAAAAAGTCATTAAAAACGCAAGCTATTTGAATCCCAAAAAAAAAACATTTAAACACAAAATGTCCCAAAAAGTGAGAACCCAAAATAGAAGTAGAAAAAAATATCCATCTCCGATTTCAAGACTGTCCTTAAATAAAAACACAAAATGGCCACCCGACATAACACGTCTCGCTCACACACAACGCCGGCGCTTCTGCGTGATCGATATTATTATTAAATACGACTTGACAACGACGCGGGCGCATGCGAGGTTAAGCAATCCCGCGGTCAGGTGTCGGATGGGTGATCGACGAAAAAAATTTTTTTTGTCCCTGACTTTCGCTTTGTAAAATTGTGAATCTTGACTACATAAATTAACACTGAATAATTAGTTAATGTGAGAAAATTAGGAGAACAGCTCTAATTATTTATTCAATGTTTTGAATAAAACTTAGCGCCCAACCTAAAATAAAAATCTATTACATCAAAGATTTTTTTTTTAGGTTGGAAGTCGTCCAATGACTTTTCTCGCTCTAGGGCGGGGCGGGAGGAGTGTCAGACTTTTACTGGCTAAAACACCCATTTTTTTTTTATCTATACTAATATAATAAACAGGTAAAGTTTGTTTTTCTGTTTGTAGGAGATAATCTCTGGAAGTACTGGTCCGATTGCTAAAATTTGTTCACCGATAGAAAGCTGCTTTATTCCTGAGTGACGGTGACAAGCTATATTTTAGTACGCGGGCGAAGCTGAGGGCAAAAGCTAGTCTGATATAAAACAGTGCGTAACTAAGATCCCACCTGATGGTAAGCAGTGATGCAATCGTTGATGGTTTTTTTTTTTTTTTATGGTTGGAAAAAATCATGCATTGACATCCCCCGCCCTAGGGCGGAGCGGGAGATAGTGTCAGACTCTTACTGACTAAAAGACCCACCCCGTTCCTTCTAGCCTTCATACCGGGGCTCGAGCGCCCTTTCGGATAACCCTGGCCCCAGTAGGCTTCGACCCGGCTGGGTCCCTGCTGTTGCTGACAACTCCTTGAGGCGCGCGGGAACAGTGCGCGCCGTCTACGATTTGGGCTTGGTCCGGACAGTTACCGGACGGCCGGACAGCGAGCTACCCATTGCTCACTGTCCGCAAGCCCGCGCCTACGGTGGCCGGAAATCGGGATCAGAATCCCGGCGGCGGCGGCGGCGGCGGCGATAACGCCGTTGCCTGATGCAATCGTTGATGGTGAGGCGCACTAGATTATTAAGAGCCGAGAGAGGAGTGTACTCCTACGTTCTTTCTTTGCCTTGCCTCAGGACCCCGGGGTTCCCTTTCGTCAAACCATGGCCCCAGTACGCTTCGGCCCTGCTGAGCCCCTACGGTTTTGCTGACATCTCTTTGAGGCGCGTGTGGAACATTAGGCGCCATCGACGACTCAGGCTCGATCCCAAGTATGAATATTGGTGGCAATATTGCTAGCAATATTCCCACTTCGGGCAATATTACCTGCAACGGCACATCTCTAGTCCTGACGGTTACCGGACGGCAAGCTACCCATTGCTCGTCGTCCACAAGGCCACGCCGACAGTAGCTGGAAATCGGTATCGAAGTTCCGGCCGGCTAGGGCGTTAGGAAGTTCGTTCCCTCACGCGTGCGGCCGCCTCCTTCGGTAGCATTAGTTAAAGTAATAGATAAGGATAAAATAATCTATAGTTACTTAATATATAACGCAATACAGTACATAACAATGTTATAAATATTATATAACAAGGAAGAGGTTATTTTTGTTTGTTTAAACGCGCTTATCTCTGGAACTAGCAATCGGATTGTAAAAAATCTTTGTGTATATGATAAAACTAGCTTTTGCCCGCGCGGCTTCGCTCCCGCTCTTCCCTACTTCAGCCTACTATACCCTACTCTACCCTACCCTACTCTACTCTACTCTACCCTACTCTACTCTACCCTACTCTACCCTACCCTACTCTACCCTACCCTACTCTACTCTACCCTACTCTACCCTTCTCTACCCTACTCTACCCTACCCTACTCTACTCTACCCTACTCTACCCTACCCTACTCTACTCTACCCTACCCTACTCTACTCTAATAAACCTCACGGAGCCCGAGACCTTTCCAACGAATGCAAAACCGTGGAAATCGGTTCGTGCGTTCTGGAGTTATAGCGTCAGGAAGGAAAACCCGACTTATTTTTATATAGTAGATAGCCTTTCTGCCTGATTCATAGTACAGGCTTATATATCATTATGCTGCGATCAACAGAAGTCAAACAGTAGTTAAATTAAAAAACAAGTGCGAGTCGGACTCGCGCATTGAAAGTTCCGTACTACGAGTAAGTAATGTAATAACACTGTTTTTAGATTTATTATTAACTAGCTGTGCCCGCGACTTCTTTCGTGTGGACTACAGGATTTTGAATTCATTTTTTCTAAAATAAAAGTAACCTAAGTTACTCCTTATTACATCAGCTACCTGCCAATAAAAGTCCCGACAAAATCGGTGCCATTTCAGAGATTAGCCGGAACAAACAGACAGACAAAAATTGTAAAAAATGTTATTTTGTTCTATGTACCGTATATATATTCATATGCATGTAGTAAAAAGCGGTTATTTCACTATTACAAACAGACACTCCAATTTTATTTATATGTATAGATAATATAATTTGTGTGCCTCCGACTTGCTCAGCAATAAATAGTTGTTTAATTGGTACACCCCTGTTTAATTTCACTACCGTCCTAGTCTGAGAGAGTGTAGAGTGTGCTCTAGAGTTACACAATTTAATTCCGCCAAGTCCGTTCCATCATCGGACCACAAGACGTACGGCGTTGCGCCACCGGTACATGGTGGACATCCCACCTATACGTACAAAGCGTTTTGGGAGTACATTCATTATGCGTACAGCTAAGGAATGGAATTCCCTGCCGGAGTCTGTGTTTCCTAATAGCTATAACCTAGGGGTCTTTAAGTCAAAAGTGAATAGATTGCTTCTAGGCAAGCGTGCTCCATCGTCGGCCACATCATCGCTTACCATCAGGTGAGATTGTGGTCAAACGCGAGCCTATCCATTATAAAAAAAAAAAAAAAAACGGATGTAGGCACTATTCTCAGTAGTTTTGGCAGTGTGTTGATATATCAGTTAGTCAGTTTCTACATTTATTTTTAATTAATATACCTACATATTAAAGACGCCTTGTTGGACATGATCCTCCCCCAATCGTGGACTCATTAACCGATTAATGTTCTCATTAATTGATAAATAAACTAAGAAGAATAATATTTTATTAAACCGCTATCCCCATTAACGATAACACTAATGCCTATTAAAATACGAGTTTAAGTTTTTTCATTAACATTTTTTCATCATTCAGAATGGAATGAGATAGTATCAGACTTTTCATCACCAACCTTTTTAATGTTCTCACTGTTGGGATTTAAGCCTCCTGTCTAGGAGAGGGAATGGGCCGTAATCCACCACGCGGGCCCAGTGCGGGTTAGTGAATGACACATGTCTTCGAATTTTTGGTTCTAGGACATGCCGGTTTCCTCGCGATGTTTTCCTTCACCGTTTTGAGAGCAGTGGTGATGAAATAAATTACACATGGTAATGCGCCTGGCTGGGTTTGAACCCGCGACCTACAACTCGTAAGTCGGGGCCTTTACCACTCAGCCACCACCGCTCTCAGACTTTTATTGACTAAAATTCATTCGCGAACGAGACGTGAACCTTTGCGAACGAGGCCTACATTGCGCACACGTGTGCCACACACGCCGATCTGGGCGCGTCGGTCTCCATACATTTTATATAGAAACTAGACTTGTAGAACCACACTAGATCCACGCCACACGACGTCGTTCTACGTAGATACAAATCAGGCGTGTTACACGTGTGCAGGTCTGATGTAGTGCTAGCTATATGTAAAACCAATATAAAAAAAAAATCAAAATTGGTCTACAATTGACCGAGATATCGGTGAACATACATAAAAAAAAGTAAAAGAAAAAAACATACATTTAGCCGAACATAGAACCTCCTCCTTTTTGAAGTCGGTTAATTAGTAGAAATGCGAAGTACTACATATTTTAATGCTTGTTTTAACATCGCCTTGGACGCGTCTGTATCTTATAAATAAATAATAATAAATAAATCAATATTAAAAACAGAATAAACTAAATATTTAAGTGTGGCTTCCAGACAACAAACGTGACTCGTTTTGCCGTTTTTTTAATAGCAGTTTTTTAATAGGTTCGTTATTTTTAGATTTCTTGTTTTTAATGTGAATGTGAGAACACTGTAGACTTCACAAACTAAAAGGATTATTTCCTACTTCGATCCACTTTAATCAATTGGAACCGTGCACTAGCTTTTGACGTTTTATAAGTGCCCATTTTTTTTTTTTTTTATAGTAGACACAGTCATGCATTCATCTCACAGAATTTCATACATTCTGACAGTATCGTCTTCCATTCTTCCCCAAACATATCAAAATCTGTGTTTTTGTTAAGGAGAGCATTAAGCGCAGAGAGTGTCCGCGGTATGGGCGATTTGGAATGTGCAACTGTTCGACACGTCGGAACTGCCGGGAGCCGATGTTTCCTGCCACGGTTTACAGATAAGGTTTTGTAGATCAGGAGCATCTATAATTCCCCTGAGTATTTTGAATGCCACAATCATCTGGTCACGTGACCGTCTAGCTTCTAAGGAATTGAAGCCCAAGTAACCAAGCAAAAATTTCGTGGGATATAAAAAAGGATAATAGCCATAAAGATGTTTATAGAGATTCCTTAGGAATGCTTTTTGCACTTTTCTAAAGTTAAAGCATATTGTTTTTCAAAGGGATTCCAGACGCAAGCACTTGACTCTGATATTCTTTCAATCTCATGTAGGCTTATGTGAAATAAAAACATTTTGAATTTGATTATTGGACAAGGTCATAGATATCCGTGGACAAGGTTGAGTTGTCTTAACCGTGGCACTTGTTTTGGAGATTGTTAAGGACATGTGGAAACTTGTAGGAAGGCCCGTAGGCTTACTTGGCAAGGTTATATTATGTTATGTCAGACGAAACCTGCCGTCGCCGTCCAACGGACTGCATCACAGCAAGGGCGCGTAGTCGACACATCTCTTTCTTAGAGGCGCGAGTGAAACACTACGCGCCGACGACGACTAGACGGCGACCTACCCATTGCTCGCCGTCCGCATTCCCGCGTCTATGGTGGCTGGTAATCGGAATCGGGATCCCGGCGGCTGGGGCGTGAGAACCGTTCCCTACCACACGTGCGGCCGCCTCCTTTGCTAGCATTACTGCTTCGCAGAAGAAGGCAACCGCCTGTCACTCCTCCTCGCTTCGGACCATGGCCTGTATCAAGGCCCGGGACACTGAAAGGCTAAGGTTACGATGAGTCAAGCAGGTCTTGACTTTGAGTTAATATTATTCTTATTTTATGCAAATTATATCTGTATTGAATGCAGTAATGACATTGATTTTCAACGTACTAATTAACTACAACGTTCAAAGGAAATATTCCTCCTTTTTAACCGACTTCAAAAAGGAGGACGTTATGTATTTTTTTTATACATGTTCAATGTTCACCGATTTCTCAGTTGGACAGATTTTGTTTTTTTTTTTTAATTGAAAGTTTCTACTTCCGAAATAGTATCATAGAAATCTAATTAGGGTAAAAAAAAAAAATGTTTTTTGTTGTGTTGTTAAATACAAATAGCGAAAAACCCATTGAAAATGAGATAATTGCAAAAAATGTGCAAAAATATCAATTTTTGTGACTGGCGATTACACGCAATGGAAACGTCTTTGTAGAGCTACACCAGATCCACGCCATGCGACGTCGGTCTAATGTAATTCTTAAAATGAAACTCTACAAGTCTAGTTCCATATAAAATGTATGAAGACCGACGCGCCCAGGATCGCCATACGTGGCCCAAGTGTGTATAGCATACTCTTAGCATAGTTAGCCTTATAATGTTTCCACTGCTGGGAGCCAGGCCTCCTCTCTAGGAGAGGTAATGGGCTGTAATCCACCACGCGGATCCAGTGCGGGTTGGTGAATGTCATATGTCTTAGAATATTTGGCTAGGACATGCCGGTTTCCACACGATGTTTTCCTTCACCGTTTTGAGAGCAGTGGTGATGATATAAATTACACTAAGTAATGCGCCTGGCTGGGTTTGAATTCGCGACCTACAACTTGTGAGTCAGGGCCGTTAAAACACGGCCACCACTGCTCTCTTCCACTCTCTCAAATCTAGTTATTATATTCACTAATCCACACGCAGATTAACATACCAAGTTTGCATTACTATTTTTCTTTTTAATCGTTTCTGAAATTACAATTTCAACTTCAGTAATTCAGCCGTCACATGAGCTGTCTAGTAACTCAAAAGAAACATTCAATTTTATGCTAATGGAACCACTAGCACGCTCACCAACTAAGTTGCGTAGGTAAGCGTGGGCCGCGCGGGAGGCATCGGCGCTCACGCCCCACCGCCGCCGGGACACCCCGTAGGCGCGGGCTTGCGGATGGTGAGTAATGCGATCTCTCGCGCCGGGCCTTGGGAGCGAGGAGCAATGGCAGGCGGTCGCCTCCTTCTGCGAAGCAGTAATGCTAGCAAAGGAGGAGGCCGCACGCGTGAGGCAACGGCACTCACGCCCCAGCCGCTGCCGGGATTCCAGATCCTGATTTCCGACCACCTTAGGCGCGGGCTTTCGTCCAGTAACCGGCGGACCGAGTCCAAGACGACGACGGCGCGTATTATTCCACGCGCACCCCAAGGAGTTGTCAGCAAACCGTAAGAGCCCAGCGGGGTCGAAGCCTACTGGGGCCAAGGATCTGTTTCTGAAAGGAAGATTCGGCCCCAATACGAAAGGCAACGAAGAAACAAGAGTGTTTAGTCAGTAAAAGTCTGACACTATCTGCCGCTCCTTCCAAGAGCTGGGGAAGTCATTGGATGATTTTCCCACCAAAAAAAAAACTAGGCGTAGCCGAAGTGGGCCTTTGACTACAGCCTCACATCCAAAAGGCTCTTTAAGAACGAGGATATTTTTTTTAATAATTTAATTTGACCTGATAGTAAGCGACGATATGGTCGAACACTGTGTTGCGAGAGTCGCTGTCTCGTTTTCAATGAAAGAAAAAGGCCTCAACATATTCAGGTGGAGTATGAGCGGGGCGAACGCCTTAGGAGAAATATGTTGAGCACTCTAAATTTTTTAGTATTTGCAACAGCATCTTAACTGAGCCTACGTCAGACGAGGCAAGAGTTCTATACAACAATTACAATCATTTAAAATAAATCAAAATACAAAATTTGGCTTTGATGGAGCCAAATGGTTAATATTCTGACAAAGCTCGTTAATAAAGATTAAAAAACAAGGGCCTCGCTGATGTGCTTTCACCCACATCTAAAATACTCCAGGCTACGCCCCTGCAGCAACTGGTTGGTAACATTACCTAACAGAAAGAGGTACCTTTTTAATCGGTATTTGTAAACTGAACACGTATGAAACGCTTTGTTTGAGGTTTTTTTAAAGCGATTGGCCATGGGTATAGACTGTTAAGTATAGGGTTTTTTTTATGTGTGATATCATATAATATTTTCTCACGCTCTAAGGTGGAAAGAGAGACGTTTCAAACTTTTACTGACAAACCCACCTGTCTTTTAATTGGCCTTTGCATTATAAAACCAGGGTATCCGTTCCGAAACTGCTAAATATTATTTGTTTTACAATTAGACAAAAGTATTAATCGCACAAAAAAATCAATAGTTGATTATGTTGCTCATGAATCTATAATAAACATATATTTTTTTCATACTTATTAACCTGGTCGTTACCATGGAGTAGGCTTCAGAAAGTCACTGTTTTATTGCGCTGCTTGGGCGCTTGGGCCTTAAGTGGGACTGGGCTGGACATATCGTCACCCTCCCTGCTAATTGATATTTTTCCAGGGGAATCGTTTTTCGTTCGAGCGTTAAAATCATGTTTCTGTAAATGCAACGATATCTGCCGCATGCCGATCGAGCGGTAGGTAGGCTAGTAAAACACAAAGTTGGTGCCCTGAAATCGCACGATGGGGTCGCGGCAGACCAAGAAGGAGATGGCGGGACGACTTAGATGCCTTCCTTAGGAATTGGGAAGAAAAAATATTGAAATAGTACATTTTGATACAAATGCAGAAAGTTTGTCTTTGCGACCGAGGCGAAATTCGCACGAACTATAGGCGAGTGTGTTATGGAGCCGAGGGCTGCATTGACAAATTTGCACGTGTATCAAACGTCTTTTTTCGTGCACTTACGAAGAAATGAATAAACGGGAGTTGACCGGACACTCGTGGGGGTGGACGCGCGCCCAGCCTGATACGATAATTAATGTAATAACATTGTGACGGGGATAGCACGCGCACTTTTCTGCACTCGTGCGGAAAACAGTCTATTGCGTGCCAAAAAGCGGTAGGATAAGAGTGATTTTTCGAGTAGAATGTAATTTGCCTAAAACTAAGTTAGAATGTTAGTTCTTACAGGTGTCGGTATTTCATGATTGTGTGCGCTTGTGCAGTTTTTTCGACATGGTTTTGGCGTTGCGTGTCGTGAGTTCGACAGCCGCCGGAACAAATATTTAAATGGCCTTTTTTTTTTTTTTTTTTTTTTTTTTTATGGTGGGAAAAAATCATGCATTGACATCCCCCGCCCTTGGGCGGAGCGGGAGATAGTGTCAGACTCTTACTGACTAAAAGACCCACCCCGTTCCTTCTAGCCTTCATACCGGGGCTCGAGCGCCCTTACGGATAACCCTGGCCCCAGTAGGCTTCGACCCGGCTGGGTCCCTGCTGTTGCTGACAACTCCTTGAGGCGCGCGGGAACAGTGCGCGCCGTCGACGACTTGGGCTTGGTCCGGACAGTTACCGGACGGCCGGACAGCGAGCTACCCATTGCTCACTGTCCGCAAGCAAGCGCCTACGGTGGCCGGAAATCGGGATCAGAATCCCGGCGGCGGCGGCGGCGGCGGCGGCGGCGGCGGCGATAACGCCGTTGCCTGATGCGTTCGGCCTCCTCCTTTGCGAGCATTACTGCTTCGCAGAAGTCGGCGACCGCCTGCCACTCCTCCTCGCTCCGGATCATGGCCTCAACCAAGGCCCGACGCGAGAGGTCTCCGCCGCCGATCGCCCCCACGAGGGCACGGCGATGCTCCGCCCAAGCAGGGCACACCTCGACTGTGTGCTCCACCGTGTCCTCCGGGCGTTCCGCACAGTGGCGACACCCGGGCGTCACTTCCGCATGAATCCGGTGCAGGAAACTCCCGAACGAACCATGTCCGGTGAGTACCTGAGTCATGCGGAAGGTAAGGACGCCGTGAGGTCTTTCCAGCCACGCCTCAAAGAGGGGACTTACCGCCAAGATTGTGGCGTGCCCAGCACTGGGTTGCGATAGTCGTTGACGCCACTTCACCATGAGATCCCGCCGGAGCTCTGTCCGCCATGCCGTGACCTGTCGCGGCAGCGGACTTTCACCCCGGCGTTGCATCTCCACGCGCATATCGTGCATGTGTGCAAGGACTGTTGCCTCCAGATCCCACGGTGGTAAGCCAGCCAGAAGGCTCGCCGCTTCGCGGGAGACCGTGCAGTATCCCCGCACCATCCTTATTGCCATGACCCTCTGGCAGGCGTTCAGTATGGCCGCCGGTTGCTTTTTCAGCGACGGCGCCCACACCGGCGCCCCGTAGAGGGCCATGGACCGAACGATCCCCGCGTAGAGCCTCCGGCAGGAGGCGTCTGGATCCCCAAGGTTGGGCAGGAGCCGCTTGAGCGCAGCCCCAGCCCGGTTGAGTTTGGGAGCCAGACGTCGGAAATGCTCCACGAAATTCCACCGGCTGTCGAGGACGAGTCCCAGGTACTTCATCGTCGACCCGACACCGATGTGAACTCCTCCTACCGTTAGTTGGGAACTCAATGGCGGCGCGTTCCGAGAGCGGTGACCGTGAAAGCACATCGCCTCGGATTTGTGAAGCGCCACCTCGAGTCCCAACTCCTGGATCCTATCAACGACCATCGCAACCCCGCGTGTCGCTAGAGCGACCGCCGCCTGGTACGACTCTCCCTGCGCTAGGACCAGCGTGTCGTCTGCGTAGCAAACCACGCTGACCCCGTCAGGGAAGTCGCCGCGCAGCACGTAGTCGTACCCGATGTTCCACAAGGGTGGCCCTAGTACCGACCCCTGCGGAACACCGCACGACATCTCTCGACGTTTCCAGTCTCCCTGGTGACCGGGGTAGACTATAAATCTTTCCGACAGATAGGCCTCGTCCACTCGACAGAGGTATTCGGGCACCCGGTGGTACCGGAGTGCCCTCCGGATCGTACTCCAGGGCAGGGAATTGAACGCGTTGGCAATGTCCAAGGACACTGCCACGACACACCTGCCCCGGGACACCGCAGCCCCCGTCGTGAGGGCTCGCACGCGCATGATGGCGTCCACCGTGGAGCGCATCCTGCGAAAGCCGAACTGACCGTCCGAAAGGTCCGGCCCCACCCGTGTTAGGCGCCCGACGAGGCGGTTTGCAATGACTCTCTCAAAGAGCTTGCCCACCTCGTCGAGCAGCACAATGGGCCGGTACGCGGACGGAGAGTCCGCAGGGCGCCCTGGCTTCGCTATGAGAAATATTTAAATGGCCTGATTATTCCGGGGCTGGGTGTCTTGTGTATATGAGTTTACATGTTTGTGAAAGTACCCACGATACAGGTGTATTTCCTAGTGTGGGGGCAACGGAAAAAACGTCAAAAAAGTTCTTCCCGGCGATCTCTCGCGCCGGGGCTTGATACAGGCCATGGTCCGGAGCGAGTGGCAGGTGGTTGCCTCCTTCTGCGAAGCACTAATTCTCGCAAAGGAGGAGGCTGACTGCATCAGGCAACGGCGCTCTCGCCGCCGCCGCCGGGATCCCGATCCCGATTTCCGGCCACCGTAGGTGCGAGCTTGCGGACAGTGAGCAATGGGTAGCTCGCTATCCAATTGTCCGGTAACTGTCCGGAGCGAGCCCAAGTCGTCGACGGCGCGCACTGTTCCCGCGCGCCTTAAAGAGTTGTCAGCAACAGCACGGGCCCAGCTGGTTCGAAGCCTACTGGGGCCAGGGTTATCCGAAAGGGAACTCGAGCCCCGGTATGAAGGCTAGAAGGAACGGGGTGGGCTTTTAGTCAGCAAGAGTCTGACTAGTGTCAGACTCATACTTCTTCCTCTTCTCCCGCTCCGCCCAAAAGCGGGATCATTGGATGATTTTTCCCACCATAAAAAAGCCCCAGTAGGCTTCGACCCTGCTGAGTGCTGATCCCCTATGGTATTGCTAACATCTCTTTGAGGCGCGCGTGGATTGACTTGTATGTAGACTTCTGTACTTATCTATTTTGTGGATTTGGGCTCGGTCTAGACATTTCGGTAGGACGCAGTACTCAGAACTGCCAGACTTTATGCTAAAATTACATTTACACACACACGACAGGTAAAGTACAGCTTATTTACTAACTCATTATCAATCATAGCAAATTACGTACACAACAAGACACATAATATCGTGAAACTCATTTCATAACTAAAGACATATCAAATACTATCACATAGTATCACGCTGATACTACACGGTAACGTAAATAGTACTTTGAGTACTCTGATGATGATCATCAGAGTTAAAAACAAGAGTAAAGTTTATGTTGTGATAACTTGATATGGTGATGTAATATGCATATGTAATGTGTGGTGCATATTGATAATATAACTATCTCTTTACCTACCCACCTATAGTTAGTAAATATTGCATCATGAACTTGTCATCACCTTGTATAAAAAAAATGGGTAAATGCGAGTCAGACTCGCGCCTTAACTGTTCCGTACAAACTTATGTAAATAATTCAATTCCCGAATGCGTGTAGAAGATTTTTCAAAATCGCAAAAAAAAAGTGACGTAATAACAAATTATCTCAATTTTCATTTTCAAGGTGGACCTCAATCATCAATTTTCAGCTTTCTTACTAAAGTTGTGCTATGAGAAATTGCTTTATACCAAATTTCAGAATTCTAGGTCAACGGGAAGGTTAACTTATAAGTTTGATTTTTTTTGCAGCTTCAAGTGTCTGCAGACTTGAGTATATGGTTTTAATTTCAACTCGATATGTCCACGTATTCCCGAGATAAAGGGTCTTTACAGACAGACAGACGGATATACAACAAAGTGATCTTATAAGGGTTGCGTTTTTCCTTTTGAGGTACGGAACCCTAAAAACGTGTTGCACCGACCCCAAATAACACGGATGATGAAGAACATGAATAAAAACATCAGAAACTCAACTCCGTATCAAAGATGGCTGCCAATATGGCCGACCGCAATCAGCTGATTGTCAACTTCGTATTAAACATGGCTGCAGGGCCCGGCATTTGCCCAGAGCGGCAAAAAATGAGGGGCAGCAAAATTGACTTATTCCTATCTTCCAACCTAGCCATTAGCCATCCACACCCAAGTTGTCAGGTTGAGAATTTTATGTGCCACCTTCCAACCTACTTCAGGTTGGATAGTGGATATATTTAAGACTTAAGACTCATGACTTATATGGTTTTATGTATGTAAAGGGCGGCGAAAATTATATTTTCTTAGAGCAGCTAAATAGCAAGATTGGGCCCTGCATGGCTGCCAAAATGGCGTAGCAGGAATGACGTTTTTTACTACAACCACGAGCTTGGCAAAGGTATGCGAGTGTAATGCCAACGGCCGAGTACAGTTTACTGTTTAAAATGTTACAATGTCATGGGTGGAGCCATCACGAGGCTTGGCGCCATTAGTCTGGCTAGCGAGGTCGTTAGTTCGATTGCTAGACGTTGCACTATTAACAAAACGGTGAGAAAAGAAAAAAGGTTTGTTCCGGAAACTTTGAAGACTTTATTTTTTTTAATATTGATAGGCTCACGTTTGATCACCATCTCACCTGATGTCGACGATGGAGCACACTTGTCTAGAAGTAACCTATTCACTCTTGACTTAAAGACCCCTACGAGTAAGTCGTAGCTATCAAGAAACACAGACTCCGGCAGGGAATTCCACTCCATGGTTGTACGCACAATAAATGTGTTCCCAAAACGATTTGTGCGTATGGGTGGGATGTCTACCATGTACCTACCGGTAGCGCAACGCCGTACGTCTTGTGGTCCCATGATGGAACGGACTTAGCGGAATTAGATTGTGCAATTCCAGTGCACACTCCCCGAAATATAAACGATAGAAAACCGACAGACCAGCAACTCGGCGGCGATGCTCAAGGCTCTGGAGCTTCGACTCTACATATGACATCTTTCAACTTTTAAACTACGCACCTTATGTGCAGCGGGCAGGGCACATTGCTCGCAGAACAGATGGGCTATACGGACGAAAGGTTCTTGGAAGATGCAGCGTCTGAAGGCCTCTCACAAGGTGGACCGATGACCTGGTGGGGTCATTATGGAGACACTTAGGGAGACCTATGTCCAACAGTGGACGTCTTTCGGCTGAAAGGATGATGATGATGATGACGCACCCTATACAACGAGGAGGCGAGTCAGTATTGATTATAAAAAGATAAAAATAGTTAAATACCCAATTTCAAGAGTAATTGTAGAAGGCATAGAAACTGAAATAATCGCAGAAAATAAGAACCAAAAGAAAAACCTAAACTAGAAAAATGTGTGCTGACTAAGTATAATTGTAGCACATATTTTTCCTATTATAGGCAACAATATTTTGCGGTTTCCCATTCCCCACACGTCACAAAATAATGGGCTGTTGAAAGAATGTGTTACTCAGAAAAAAACAATTGCAGGAAAATTGACACAGAAGTCCTAACTAATGTAAGTGTTAAAAGAACCAAAACTGAGATTTATATAAATGAAAATAAGGAAAATATACCAAAATCGTCTGGAATAGTCTACGCTAAATGAGTAAGCATGTTGAACAATGATCAATCGTCTATCGTCTAAAAAGCTGAAACATAGGTTCGACAGTAGGTATTTCACACCGGGACAGCTTCTAATCTACATTAATGTTATAAAGAGGTAAAGTTTTTTTTTTTTTTTGTTTGTAGGAGATAATCTCTACAAATACTGATCCAATTGCAAAAAAAAAAATTACCGTTAGAAAGCTGCTTTATTCCTGAGTGACATAGGCTATATTTTATGTACGCGGACGAAGCCGCAGGCAAAAGCTAGGAAGCTATATTTAATGTTCGTGTGCGAAGCCGCGCAAAAGCTAGTGTTATATAAAGCACAGGTCCGATCGTTTGTGGAGTACTGCAGCCACACATATGTGGCTCGTACTCCACTGTCCATAGGCTGCTGGTGGTACAAAATGTCGTCTAGCTGATAGACTCAATGGAGAGGCGTGCGAAGAGGCTAATTGGCGATCCATATTTGGTTAAGTCAAATCTACAAAGCCTAGAGCACAAGCGTGGGGTAGCCAGCCTTGGTATTTTACTGGATGCATTTTGGAGACTGTGCGCGGTAATTGCATGACTTGATTCCGCCATCTCCTTTCTACCATCAGACAGCTTGAAATACGGCGAGTATCCACTGTTAGGTTGTTGAAACCTTTACGGTCGGGACTAAGCGTTCCGCCTCATCTTTTTCAGATTTACACCCAATAAAACGAAAATTCAGATTACCAAACCAAGTTTTTAAATAGTAATTTAACCGCAATGAGGTAAATGATAAGTTTTTTTTTTTTTTTTTTTTATTGTTGATAGGTTCGCACTTGACCGCTATCTCACCTGATGGAAAGCGACGATGCGGTCGACGATGGAATGGATGGATGGATGGAAGTTTAATAAACATGATGAAACAAATGTATCACACACGTAAAGTCGATCTATGGGTATTAAATTCTATTTGACTAATACACCTAATCATTGTGACGTTATATATGCGTAGTGGGAAAAATATTTGTCGTAGTTTCATTCACGTATAGGTTAAGATTGGAATCAGATGATTAGTGCGTGGGTTTATTGGCACGCACACCAGGATAAAATAGACTTATACAATAACGTCATCAGAATGCATGCTATGTCGTAAAATAGCTAAAGTTTGTATAATTTCCACTTCTTATAATTTCATTTCTTTATTTATTTGTAAATACTGCTCTGCAGTCTTTTTAGACATTAGTCAGGCATCTGATAGGGTCTGACACGAAAAGACCTCGAGTACAAACTAAAGAAATCGCTTCCTCAATCATTCCTGCACCTCCTCAAATCATACCTCAACTAAAGAACCTTCCTCAACTAAAGAAGAAAGATTTCTCGGAACTGTATGATATTAACTCAGGGGTCCCTCAAGGTAGCATACTCGGACCGATACTTTACCTCATCTAAACTGCAGATTTTCCAACAAACGAACAGAGTGACAATAACGGCTACTAGCACAAATTAACGTAGCAACAAATGGGCAACATATCCTAAAGTGCTTGAGAAGTGGAGAACTATTCCAAATGCTATTAGGACAATCCCAGAAGTATGGCCAAGTTCCTTACCAGCATCGAACTGGATTATACATCCAGAAGGATGAAGGAGAATCCTGAACATGTTTGCTCTTCTGAATCACCACTCAAGCCAGCCAATAAAGGCAAGAGAGAGGTGGGAGTAAGTTCGTGGGTCCTTTTCCCACCCAAAACAAATGTTTGTATGATGAGCACGATCATTATACCTGTATCTCGGTGTAATTTATCTATAACTAGCTGTACCCGCGCGGCTTCGCTCCCGCTCTTCCCTACTTCAGCCTACTATACCCTACTCTACCCTACTATACCCTACTCTACCCTACTCTACCCTACCCTACTCTACTCTACTCTACTCTACCCTACTCTACCCTACTCTACCCTACCCTACTCTACTCTACCCTACTCTACCCTCCTCTACCTTACTCTACCCTACTCTACCCTACTCTACCCTACTCTACCCTACTCTACCCTACTCTACTCTACCCTACTCTACCCTACTCTACCCTACTCTACCCTACTCTACCCTACTCTACCCTACTCTACCCTACTCTACCCTACTCTACCCTACCCTACTCTACTCTACCCTACTCTACCCTCCTCTACCTTACTCTACCCTACTCTACCCTACACTACCCTAATTTTCATTTTTTTTTTCCATAAGAACCTTCTCCTCATAATAACGAACACAACAAAAAAAAAATTAGCGAAATCGGTCCAGGCGTTGTTGAGTTATGCGCTTACCAACACATTTTGCGATTCATTTTTATATTATAGACTAGCTGTACCCGCGCGGCTTCGCTCCCGCTCTTCCCTACTTCAGCCTACTATACCCTACTCTACCCTACTATACCCTACTCTACCCTACTCTACCCTACCCTACTCTACTCTACTCTACTCTACCCTACTCTACCCTACTCTACCCTACCCTACTCTACTCTACCCTACTCTACCCTCCTCTACCTTACTCTACCCTACTCTACCCTACTCTACCCTACTCTACCCTACTCTACCCTACTCTACTCTACCCTACCCTACTCTACCCTACTCTACCCTACTCTACCCTACTCTACCCTACTCTACCCTACTCTACCCTACTCTACCCTACTCTACCCTACCCTACTCTACTCTACCCTACTCTACCCTCCTCTACCTTACTCTACCCTACTCTACCCTACACTACCCTAATTTTCATTTTTTTTTTCCATAAGAACCTTCTCCTCATAATAACGAACACAACAAAAAAAAAATTAGCGAAATCGGTCCAGGCGTTGTTGAGTTATGCGCTTACCAACACATTTTGCGATTCATTTTTATATTATAGATATGTAAGTTTGTGTTTAGAAAATATATAAAAGTATGTTTATCAATTGTCCAGCACAAGATCTACTTAGTTTGTGACTAGACGGCGTTGTGTGTTGTGAAAAAAAAATGGTTGGGACTCGCATTTTGTTCTAGAGTCTGATACTGTCCAACTATATCTATTTTTATTTCAGTCTGATCTTTATTTTATCAGGTTGTTTTTTATTTACAATATTCTTTTTAACTCAATACTACTTCTTACACATTTGATATTACTACATTATAATTTATTTCTACCTTACTTTGTACTAGAGCATGCTACACACATTGTAAATGAATAAACTACGAATCAAATCCCCGCATGACTAACATACGACGCGTCACAAGTTCACAACTCGTGTTCTGTATGAATATTAACCTATTACGATGCGCGGGCGCGAGTAACCTTGCAATGACATTTATTATTTACCATATCCGCGCCATTTGTAAGTGTGTAAATTGTTGCAGGATCATTGTTAGTGGTTATAAATACATGAGTACAGTAGGTAGTCTACCGCGAAAATTATAGGACTCTTTTCGCCTATTTTGGGTGAGAAAACATTTGATGACTACTTTCGTTAAAGGGCGGAACAGAAAGACGTGTCAGACTTACGCCGGGCCTTGGTACAGGCCATGGTCCGGAGCGAGGAGGAGTGGCAGGCGGTCGCCTCCTTCTGCGAAGCAGTAATGCTAGTAAAGGAGCAGGCCGACAGCATCAGGCAACGGCGCTCACAACGCCCCAGCCGCCGCCGGAATTCCGATCCCGATTTTCGGTCACCACGGGCGCGGACTTGCAGACGGCGAGCACTGGGTAGCTCGCTGTGTCGACAGACAAGTTGTCGACGGCGCGCACTGTTCCCGCGTGCCTCAAGGAGTTGTCAGCAACAGAAGGGGCCCAGCCGGGTCAAAGCCTACTGGGCCAGAGTTAGCTCCGAAAGGGAAGCTCAGCCCCGCTCCGAAAGGCAAGAAGAAACGGGGTGAGTTTTTTTAGTCAGTAAGAGTCTGACACTATCTCCCGCTCCGCCCAAGGGCGAGGGATGATTTTTACCTACCAAAAAAAAGGTCTTGTCAGACTTTTACCGAATAGAACCACACCTATGGTACTTCAGTTGCCTTTTGCGTTCCAGCACCAATCCCGTCTCTCTGGCAATCATCGTATTTTATTATTGACTAGCTTTCGCCCGCAGCTTCGCCCGCGTACATAAAATATGCCTATGTCACTCAGGAATCAAGCAGCTTTCTATCGGTGAAAAAATTTCAGCAATCGGACCAGTACTTCCAGAGATTACCTCCTACAAACAAAAAAAAAAAAAACAAAAAAAACAAATTTTACCTCTTTATTATATTAGTATAGATTTAAATATTATAAAGAGGTAAGGTTTGTTTTTTGTTTGTACAAGGTAATCTCTGCTGGATGCTGGAGCCAAAGCAACCCCTCAGTCGCCAGATTGGCCTAGTAGCCATGTATTTGTGCGGACAACCATGTAACATAACAAATTAACAAGCTTATAACTTTGTGATTTTTCATGATACAGTTACAATTTTTAAGCTATTGCATAGCTTCTATCGCGGGCCTTGAGCGTGGAGACCGAATCCAGAAATTCCGTAACGAAAATAACCTAACACCCCCCACTCATTTGTTTTTTGAGCGTGGTGACCGATAAGAAAACAAATGAGTGAACAATCAATCAAAATTCAATTCAATGTGTGAAAGTGTAACTTCAATTAATATCAAAGAAAAAAAAACAAAGGAAAAAAAATACTGCATAAATAAAATAAATAAATAATTATAATTGCATTAGTTGATAAAAATGCTATGCAATAGCTTTACCGCGGCAGTCCCCGAGTGCCACACGACTTTTTTTTTTTACATAAAAATACTAGACATGTGTTTCGGGTTTCGCGTATACCTACTAAAACTTGTTATATAATGTTGCGATTCCTCCATATTTTCCTCAACTGCTATATGGCCTGTCATAATAAAGATGGCAGCCAAACAAAAAGCTTGCCAATAAAGCGCTCCACCACAAAACAGATGGGCACAGAAGACAATCTACATACAAAGCGCGCTCGAGCAACGCACACATAGACACCGCTCACGGACACGTATCTCGGCTCAATCGCCCGGTCGCACTCATACCGTTCGGAGCAACGCGCTGACGTTTGAGCGATCGCCTAGCGTAGATATAAAAAGTGAAGTAAATACATGAGATTGACTTCTGTACCTATCTACTTTGTGATGAAGTGTTGACACTTGAATAATATTATGCAATTATAAAGGGTAAACAATATTGTAACTAGGAGGAAAAAATAACAATGACGAATTTGGACATTTGCTGGCTACGAAATGATGGGAAGATCAACAACACTGTATGCGTCAGATGTGGTTAGCATTTCGTTTATAATTGCATATGTTTACTAAATTGCATATTATGTTTTGATGGCAGATGGATTCATATGCTAGCTGAACGTTTGAAAACGAGCTTACCACAGTCACCACAATAGTTTTTGGGAAGTACCTAATGGTTTTTTTTTTTTTTTAAACGTGTTATGGTGTATTGCCAAATTTTTTTTTTATTAACCCAACATCTTCATCTGTGTTTCCTGATGGCTATAAGTTGGATATCTTTAAGTCAAGAGTGAATAGGTTACTTTTAGATCAGCGCGCTCCACCGCGACGTCATCTCAACGCCCGGTCATGTGGTCAGAACAAAAAAATCGGAGGCGTGGCCAACTCGAGGCGATCGACACAAGAGAATAGAATCGAAACGGTAATAATGGCTAGGGAGGCTTTTTTTATGGTGGGAAAAATCATTCAATGACAACCCCCGCTCTTGGGCGGAGCGGGAGATAGTGTCAGACTCTTACTGACTAAAAGCCCGCCCCGTTCCTTCTGGCCTTCATACCGGGGCTCGAATTCCATTTCGGATAACCCTAGCCCCAGTAGGCTTCGACCCGGCTGGGCCCTTGCTGTTGCTGACAACTCCTTGAGGCGCGCGGGAACAGTGCGCGCCGTCGACGACTTGGGCTTGGTCCGGACAGTTACCAGGCGGCCGGACAGCGAGCTACCCATTGCTCACTGTCCGCAAGCCTGGCTAGGGGGGGCTGGTTAGATAGCGGTCAAGCGCGAGCCTATCAACATTAAAGCTGGTGTTTTACAAATAACCTCGTATATATTTATCCTAGTCCGTGCGTCACTGCAGGGTGCCAACTGAAAATCAGCGCTGGGTGTCTAACGCCCAGCAAATGCTGAGGTGGTCACCTTTTCGGTGCGGGCACGCTCGGCGTACTTTGTACTTTTATTCTTGTTTACTTTGTTTTTATAACCGTTGTGCTGTGTCTGTACCGAATAAAAGTATTACTTACTATTATATTCTATTAAAAAAAACATTGTAAAGGTCTCCTCTATGGTGTTCCAGGCCAAAGACGGACATCAAATATTACTATCAATGATAAAACTATTGTTTTTTCCATAAAGTTACTTTTTATTTACCACTTATTGTTTATTATAGTGGCGCTCATTTGGAACTAAGGGAATACATATTTTTATGGCAAAATTAATGAACAAAGTATTTTTTCTCTAATCATGGCCGCTCATGGCCTCAAATGGGTAATCCCTATTTACAATCATTATTGAGACAAAAAAAAACTCCTGTAGATATTATTAAATCTATGTAGGTAAGTTTGAAATGTTTCATTACACAACATGCTTTTACATGCACTTATGAAAGGTCAAGCATTTAACTGCACGCTTCTGTAATTACACAAGAGCTCCTCTTGAAGTTTTGATTGCACAGTAACCTAATTTTAGATGGTCAAAATTACCTACTTGTAATTCAATAGTAATGTATGATAAAAATCCCATGTAAGAGGAAGGAGGAACTTGCCATTTAAAAAAGCAGTTTGGGGCACTAGGAATAGGCTAGTTGCCGTAAAAAATGTAATTAGTCCGTCTTTTAGATTATTAAAAAATAAGGGACACGTATTTTTTCTTTTTTCGATTAAACAAAAATAATAACAAAGATATAGCCCATTAAAGTTACGTGTGACGTCACCCCGTGCGAAAAAATGCAGCACGGCCGTGACGTTACATACTCAATATTTTTTTATAATCTAAAATAAAATGTAATTATTTTGACCCTAGAAACTACCCTATTACACCTATATTGAGGATGCGTTTGAGGCCTCCTAAGGTGGACCGATGACCTGGTGAAGGTTGCGGGAATCCGATGGATGCGGGACGCACAGGATCGTTCATTGTGGCGACACCTGGGGGAGGCCTATGTCCAACAGTGGGTGCCTTTCGGCTGAAATGATGACCATGAGGATGCGTTCACAAATATGTGAAACTCACATTCACATACACAAGACACTCAGACGGAACATCTATGAGTTGTTCAAACCCACGTCATGTAGCACAGCAGCCAATAGCTTAACCACTGTGCCGACCGTGTCGTCGATTAAATAAATGGTGTAAGGGACAGCCCTCCACAAACTTTAAGGGCTTGCTCAATAGACGAAACTGAACAACCCACCATAAAAATTTTTTCAGGAAACGAAAAAACATTTAGCCTCTCCATACAAACTATCCAGTCAAGTTAAAAATTTTGTATGGTGAGGGGGATTTTTTTTTCGTTTCCTGAAAAAAAATTTTGTGGTAGGTTGTTCAGTTTCGTCTACTGAGCAAGCCCTTCAAGTTTGTGGAGGGCTGTCCCTTACACCTTGTATATCAATTATGAAATTCTTAACTCATCTGCACTGTCTCCCAGGGCTGGGGATTGTTCGAAAGAGATATCGCTACCCTGGAACACAAAGGGCAGCTGAAGAAACACATGTGAGTTTTAATCGGTAAAAGTCTGAGACGCCGTCTCCAGCTAGAGCGGGAGAAGTCTTTGTATGATTTCCCACCAAAAAAAGTGTGGTTTTTGTCAGTAAAAGTTTGACACGAGGTACAGGCCGGGATTCCGAACCCGATTTCCGCTTGCGGACGGCGAGCAATGGGTAACTCGCTGTCCGACCGTCCGGTAAGGCAGCAGAGGCCCAGTCGGGTCGAAACCTACTGGGGCCAGGATTATCCGAAAGGGAACTCGAGCACCGGTATGAAGGCTTGAAGGAACGGGATGGGTTTTTTAGTCAGTAAGACTCTGACACTACCTCCCGCTTCGCCTAAGAGCGGGGGTTGTCGTTGGATGATTTTCCCCACCGAAAAAAAAACCCCTGAGCGGAAGAAGTCATTGGATAATTTCCTACCTATTTGTCCCGATCTAAAACCATATATCCCAATTTGTTTCACCATCTGTCCCGATTTTTATACAAACGGACCTGGCACTTGTCGTAGCCTACTCCAGGACCCTGGAACAATGGCAAAAAAGGAACAGGAGTGGGTTTTTAGCCAGTAAAATTCTGACACTATCTCCCGCTCCGCCCAAGAGCCCCGGGATGGTTCATTGGTTGATTTTCCCGTCTAAAAAAAAATGTGGCCCAAGTGCGACAACACGTAAAGCTACATTAATATAATAATATAATATTCCACAATTATCACACAACGCCGTCTAGTCCCAAGCTAAGCAGAGCTTGTGTTATGGGTACTAGACAACTGATAAACATACTTATATATTTCTAAATACATACATACATATTATAGATAAATTACACCCAGACACAGAACAAATGATCGTGCTCATCACACAAACATTTGTCCTGGGTGGGAATCGAACCCACGTCCTCCGGCATAGCAGTCAGGGTCACTAACCACTAGACCAACAGGCCAGTCAAAATTACATTAGGTTCACGCCACGCGACGCGACACTACGCACAAATCAGGCGTGGCTCACGTGTGTGTCGGTCTAATTTAGTTCCCGCTAGACTATTTACAAAACAAACATCCAATGACGTCTGTTGATACACAAAGAGAAGCGCAAGCGCATTTATTTTAAGAACATTATCATAAATAATCTCTTCTATTACGTGTACTTTTATTGAGGCATTAGAATGGCAAGTGCGCTACTTATCGTAATTTTCTTATGTAATGTGTCACGTTTTATTATTTCAGTCAACATCTTTTGATTGGGTCAATATTTCTTATTACCATAATATGAAAAAATAAATAACAAAGAGACACACAGAAAACAGTATCATCATCATCATAATAATTTCAGCCGATATACGTCCACTGTTGGACATAGGCCTCCCCCGAGCGTCGCCACAACGAACTAGATAGATATATTGTTTTTTTGTGTTCTCATCTCATCAGCCTTTTTAGGGTTCCGTAGCCAAATGGCAAAAAACGGAACCCTTATAGATTCGTCAAGTCTGTCTGTCCGTATGTCACAGCCACTTTTTTCCGAAACTATAAGAGCTATACTGTTGAAACTTAGTAAGTAGATGTATTCTGTGAACCGCTTTAAGATTTTCACACAAAAATAGAAAAAGAGCAATACATTTTCGGGGTCCCCATACTTAGAACTGAAACTCAACATTTTTTTTTTCATCAAACCCATACGTGTGGGGTATCTATGGATAGGTCTTCAAAAATGATATTGAGGTTTCTAATATAATTTTTTTCTAAATTGAATAGTTTACGCGAGATACACTTCCAAAGTGGTAAAATGTGTGTCCCCCCCCATGTAACTTCTAAAATAAGAGAATGATAAAACTAAAAAAAATATATGATGTACATTACTATGTAAAATACCAACGAAAATTGGTTTGAACGAGATCTAGTAAGTAGTTTTTTTTTAATACATCATAAATCTAAAAAAATACACTATTATTAAAACATCGATCAAAGTTACAACGAACTACAAGAACTTTTATATTATGTTACTTGTTGCTACGGAGTCCGACTCGCACTTGGCCGGTTTTTTTAATGTTCCCACTGCTGGGACACAGGCCTCTTCTCTAGGAGAGGGAACGGGCCATAATCCACCACGCGGGCCCAGTGCGGGCGAATTTTTGTTTCTCAGACATGCCGGTTTCCTCACGATGTTTTCCTTCACCGTTTTGAGAGCAGTGGTGATAAAATAAATTACACAAAGTAATGCGCCTAACTGGGTTCGAACCCGCGACCGACGTCAGTCGGAGCCGTTACCACTTGGCCATCACTGCTCTCTCGTTTAAAGTACAATGTAATATGAAACAGGAAAACCATTAACTATTTTAACGTCAATAAAAAATCACAAATTGATGTTTTTTACGAGCAAAGTAAACTATTGAATCTGTGAACACGTTGCGTTCACATGTCATAGTCGTGGTGAGCCGATATATCTGATGTAATCCTAATAGTAGCTTACACTGGTACCGCTAAAATAAACTGCGTTTAAAACTGAATGATGCTGCGTGCTATTCTGAGACCGGAATAACGGAGTTAGGTATCAATGTTCATAGATTAAGGGCCGACGATGCGTGTATAGTCCTTTGAACATCTAGCCGGAGAACCCCGCTGACCTTTACCTTCTTACCTACTTAACCTACTTAATATAATATACATATAATATTCCACAAGTACCACACAACGCCGTCTAGTCCCAAGCTAAGCAGAGCTTGTGTTATGGGTACTAGACAACTGATAAACATACTTATATATTTCTAAATACATACATATTATAGATAATTTCTTTTTTTTAACTGAGATAAACTAGTGCTTGACTGCGATTCCACCTGATGGTAAGTAGCGATGCAATCTTTGATGGTGAGGCGCACTAGTTTATTAAGAGCCTATTCACTCTAGCCTTGAAGACACCCAAATTACACCCAGACACAGAACAAATGATTATGCTCATCACACAAACATTTGTCCTGGGTGGGAATCGAACCCACGACCTCCGGCATAGCAGTCAGGGTCACTAACCACTAGACCAACAGGCCAGTCAGGCAGTCTTTAGGCGATTATCACACTGCCACGCATCACGCTGCATGTTGCGTGTGAACGCACCTACGCGCGTACTTGCAGGAATGCAGATCTACATCATCGTGCGGGTTTTTTACGCAGTCAAGCGCGTAGTTGCGTTTTATAAATTCACGCAGGCTCTGACTCGTTTCATACAAAATCACGCAAGGCACTACGAGACTCAATATCCCATTTCTAACGTGCGTGGATGCATTTGTGTCGCCTTTTTCTGAAAAACACTTAATCAGCTATGTTTTTGTGTAATCATATTCCTAAAGATCAAAGTCGTTTAAAAGAAATAGGGAAAAGAAGTGAAAAAATATCATGATATTAAAATTTTTTTTGGCAAGAGCACTAGTCATACGAAAAAATCATACGTTGATAATGTAGTACATGAATTTATAATAAACATATTTTTCCAAACCTATTGACCTCTCCGTTATCGAGAAGTAGGCTTCAGAAAGTTACTGTTTTGTAGCACTGCTCGGGAGTTAGGGCCTTAGGGCCGAGGTTGCGTTAAGCGTGCGCTGTCACGCGACGGGCAGCCGTGCCGTTGCGCATGTCTCGTGTGCGACGGTCACAGCCACGAAAACCGGGCCCCTGCGCAGTGTCGCTATTTCAACTTTAACGGTGTGCATGTAGTCGTGTCGATTGAGAACTTTAATGCCGCGACCCGCGACGGGTACCCGCGCGGCGAGTAATGACGGAGCACTTTTGTATGAGACCGCGCGGACGACCGCGGAACGTAGTTTCAGCCCTAAGAAAATTGGAAAAAAGGTTTTTTATATAAAAAATATAAAAGACGAGCTTCTGCCATCGGTTTCACACGCGTGAAAGTAAATATCTCCATACAAACTTTGGACCCCCATTAGAGATGTGCCGTTGCCGGCAATATTGCCGTGAAGTGGGAATATTGATGGCAATTGTCGGCAATATTGCCCGAAGTTTGAATGTTTGTGGCAATATTGACCGAGGTATGAATATTGATGGCAATATTGCCGTCAAAGGCACATCTCTAAGCCCCATTTCGACGCCTTAGTGGTAAATTTTGGAAAATCCTCTCTTAGTGCTAGGTGAGTAATAAGAGAGGATTCATTCATTCACACGTCATAAAAGAAAGCAAAATATCACGGTCTTAGTCCCACTTGACTAGTTTCAGCTGAGCCTTGATAGGTCAGTCAGTCAGTTTCGACTTAGATAGGTATAATATGTCGTAGCCAGATCTTTAGAATTGATCACTTTATGATATGGGTTACTAAAACTGGCCAGATCGTTTAAATTATATATATTTTTTTTTTATGGGGGAAATATCATGCATTGACATCCCCCGCCCTTGGGCGGAGCGGGAGATAGTGTCAGACTCTTACTGACTAAAAGACCCACCCCGTTCCTTCTAGCCTTCATACCGGGGCTCGAGCGCCCTTTCGGATAACCCTGGCCCCAGTAGGCTTCGACCCGGCTGGGTCCCTGCTGTTGCTGACAACTCCTTGAGGCGCGCGGGAACAGTGCGCGCCGTCGACGACTTGGGCTTGGTCCGGACAGTTACCGGACCAAGCCCAAGTCTTCGTTTAGCGACATCATTGATGTAGGATTTCTATGATAATAAAAGGTCTAAAGGCTAAACGAAGATTGACACATCATCAAATTTTAACGTTTAAAACGATCTGGCTAATCTTACTTGTAGTATCATGAAATGATCAATTTCTAAGATTTATATACAACATTAGTTTAATATATGCGACACCCGAACCACGTGTCTAGTATTTTATAAGTAAAGAATCTATGTACAAAATTTCATAACTTTATCATGAAAAATCACAAAGTTATAAGCTTGTTATGTCAGCAACAAAAATACATAAATACTGGGCCATCCAATCGACTGAGGGGTTGTTTTGCACTTGCATCCAGCTGTTTGCTGGCGCCTAATGCCCGCTATGATCTATGTTGTACTTAGTGTCGGTGGTATCCAACTTGTGACATTTTCAAATTTTTTTTGGAAAAAAATAACATGGTGTAAAAACTATTGGAATTGATTCAGTTACTGATTCTAAACATACTATATTCATAAATGTTTCAAATAAACTAAAAATAACTAATGTTGTATATAGGTAGATAAAACCTTTAATTCCGAGATGAAACAACGAATAAGTAAATATATGCTCCAATTTAAAACTACGATTAGCAAATATTATATTTGACATAGAACGGAGATTTCTTGAAACCAGAATCACATACACACCGGTACGCAAACAAACACAGCCAGCTATCACGCACGGACCACGCTCGCAAGACGTGGTAGACATTTTTATCACACTAACACATTATCTATTTAATCTAGCCTGAATTTAATACCTTTCGAAAGGGATGATCACGTTACGAAATAAATGTTGCACGTGCTCAGATTTAGAAATGTTATACATTTATATTTATTTAAGCGTTTATCAATTTGCCCACAAGGGACTTCATCTTTAAGAGACAGGTTCACTGTACTCCCGTAATCGCAAGAGCTACATTAAGCCACAATTTATCACTTAAGTAGGGGTGGACTTAGGACAGTTCCACCCCAAACCACTGTCTCACTGAGTAGACACGGACTCCCAAGGCTATCCAAACAACCCGAGATACATATCCCTCCTTCTTGCGTCGTTTATCCTCAATGCTGAGGGTCGACCTCGACGAATAATTTTCTTGTGGATTACCTATATTTCGCCATGTTGTCCTATCTTCGGCGATGTGGATGGCGTCGCAGACTGGTCTCGTGTTAACACAGATTTGGTCTGACCAACGTATGGCGCGGGCCCGACAGAAGAGACGTTAGACGCAGACGGGGCGCGGACATTTGTCTCTACCGCGTCCTTTTCATACAAAATGTATAGAGGCGTCGCGACGCGAAACATACAGAAGAGAAGGGGCGCGGGCGCAGCGCTTTTACGTCTGCGCCCTTTGTTCAAAACACACAGGAGAGACGGGGCGCGGACGCGGCGGAGACGAGGACGGGATGCGGCGGAGGCGAAGACGGGGCGCGGGGTGGTATGCCAGCCGCGCCGCGCCGGGCTAGCGGTCTCACTCTCTCGTCTCACCCAATCAGACTGTTGAATGCTGACTGCGCGACTGCGTCGCGTCTCCGCCCCGTCTCTTCTATATAATTTAAAAAGTCGCGTCCGCGTCTCGTCCCCGCCCCGTCCGCGACGCGTCCTAGTCTTACGTCTCTTCTGTGTGCCCCGCGCCTATCGGACTCCCGCGCCTAGGTCTTTTCCCATCTATTTTTCCTGTCAGATACATTTCCATACAATTGCTTTTACGTGATTATAATCTTATTACATATCTTTCTCTAAATATTTTGGAAACACAGATGTCTTGGGGATATTATTAATAGAAATTGTGCCGTCTGAAAATCTGTTATTTTGCGTGAATTTTGGCACTTCATGATGTAATCAAAAATTAAAAAAAAAAACGGGCAAGTGCGAGTCAGATTCGCGCACTGAGGGCTCCTTACAAACTTACTTATGAAAACAGTTCAATTCCCGAATAATTGAGTTACGAAGATTTTTCCGAATGTTATACTTGTGCTATAAGACTTTGCTTCCTGCAAAATTTCAGGATTCTTGGTCAACGGGAAGTATGAATTAGATTACCCTGAGAGTATCGAAATGTACGTTTTTGCGACAATAAACCACCGTATCTATTTTTTTAACTTAGAAATTTGATTTTTTTACAGGTTCTAAGGACCGCAGACCTGAGTATATGGTTTTAATTTCAACTCAATACCTTCACGCGTTCCCGAGATAAAGGCTCTTGACAGAAAGACCGTCGGACAACAAATTGATCCTATAAGTGTGGGGGGTAAGGGGTTGGGTTAATGAAAATACTCGTACATCATAGAAACCTTGCACATTTAATCGAGAGAGTGAGAAAATTCATTCGAAAATCTTTTAAGGTTTTTTAAAAAAAAAACAACTGATACTAGTTTTGTGAAAAACCGGCCAAGTGCGAGTCGGACTCACCCATGAAGGGTTCCGTAGCAGCAAGTAACATAATATAAAAGTTCTTGTAGTTCGTTGTAACTACTTTGATCGATGTTTTAATAATAGTGTATTTTTTTAGATTTATGACGTATTAAAAAAAAAACTACTTACTAGATCTCGTTCAAACCAATTTTCCTTGGTGGTTTGCATGGTAATGTACATCATATATTTTTTTTAGTTTTATCATTCCCTTATTTTAGAAGTTAGAGGGGGGGACACATTTTACCGCTTTGGAAGTGTCTCTCGCGCAAACTATTCAATTTAGAAAAAAGTGATAAGTATTAGAAACCTCAATATAATTTTTGAAAAACTATCCATAGATCTCCCACACGTATGGGTTTGATGAAAAAAAAAACTTTTGGGTTTCAGTTCTAAGTATGGGGACTCCTAAAATTTATTGCTTTTTTTCTATTTTTGTGTGAAAATCTTAATGCGGTTTACAGAATATATCTACTTACAATGTTTCAAGAGTATAGCTTTTATAGGTACTTTCGGAAAAAAGTTTCTGTGACATACGGACGGACAGACAAGACAGACAGACATGTCTGTCTGTCTGTGTGTGTGTGTGTGTCTGTGTGTGTGTGAGTCATGACGAATCTATAAGGGTTCCGTTTTTTGCCATTTGGATACGGAACCCTAAAAACACTAGGTATGACACCTAAGTGTAGTGGTAGCTGAGGCTCTTAGCACTGTACACTGACGAACGGGTAACCATTTTAAAGGTGATCGTTTGAGTGCTTAACAATTAACACACTGCCATGTATCAAGCAGCGTAGCGCGTGAATGCGTGTTTTAACGTTGCTTGTAAGTATCTCCGTTTGTATAGAAAACACGCACAGTCCAACACACAGAAAATGCATCCACCCGCGTTCATTCATATCACGCGCCTACAAGCGGAGAAACATGCGTTCACGCGCGTGGGTGCGGAGCGAGACGCGAGGTGTGGCACACCGAGTCTCGCAGTGCCATGCGTGGGATTTTGGATGGACTATCATTTTACTGTATAAAAAGCATACAATTAGTATAACTGCAGCATCTTGAATGAGTTCCACAGAGATAACCATTTTTAATATCAAAACAGACGCGACGCTCTGCACTGCACTATCACCACAGCAAACGTCTTTGAATGAAATGAGTCAGAGCCGCCGTAAATCCACAAAACGCAACTACGCGTGTGAGTGCGTAAAAACCCCGCGCGATGATGCAGATCTGCACTCCCGCGAGTATGCGCGTACGTGCGTAAAACACCCGCACGATGATGCAGATCTGCACTACAGCAAGTACGCGCGTAGGTGCGTTGACGCACATGCAGCGTGATGCGTGGCAGTGTGATAATCGCCTTTGTTTGTTTGTTTCATTTTGATGAACGGCTAAATAAAACAGTAAAAGTATTTAGTATGACTACATTATGACGTGTCCCTGATGACGAGAAAGGTATGCGTAAAGAAGTCACCGAATGTGCCCCGCCTCTATCTTTTCATGATTAATGTTTCTTTCACAGTGTGAATAATGCGACACAGACACACCTTTTTAGAACACCATTCTTCGTGGTTTTAAAATTAATAAATCTTTTGGCAACTTTCATAGTCTCGTGTGGTGTAAGGTGTATTTAACCTAAATAAAATAAAAACGTCAGAATTCTAGAATTTTTGGCACATATCTAGAAAAGCATATGTGTGGATGACTGGATGTGTGATGTGATGAGAATAGATAAAGTGGAAAATGATTATATTAGAGGAATTTTAAAAATGGCGCTTGTGATCCAAAGTTTGTCTTGGTATGGTTATGTGAAGAGGAAGGATGAAACGCATGTTACTAAAAGAAAGAAAAATATTTATTTTGGCGCACAAAACATTGTAGAAAACAAAAACTTAAGACAAACACAAAACAAAACCAAAAAAACTAACATTGTATGTCTCACGCTTGCGCCAGAAAAAGGTCCAGTTCAGCGAAAATGCCAGTCAACGAGTAAAAGAGTTAGGCCCGGCGACCATTATCGGCATCGGCAAGGAACAGGATCGTAGGCACCCTTCGGCATCCCCACATGCATACATAACCGACAGTGTGCGCTTGCATGAGGGATACCGAAAGATCCGTTTTGTTTCTGATGCCGATAGTGGGCGCCAGGCCTTATGAGTATACATGTGGATGGACGGAGAGGGAGAGGGAGGCCAAAAAAAAGACAGATGGATAGCGTGACAGGTACAGATAGGACAGTATGGACAAAAAGACGCGTTGCGCCGAAGTAATATGAGACGAGTTCAGGAAGATTATGGTCATCATAATCATAGAAACAGAAAAAAAAATAATTATTAATTTTTTATTTTACAATTTTTAGTTACAATTATAATTTCACTATTTATTCACTACATTTTAGACGTAAAATTACTATAAAGCTCATAGACCGACCTAGGCATTCGCCTCAGTACAAAATAAATAACATAGATTTCCTGTTGTATTTTTTTTAATATGGTCATGACAAACCATTTTGAAATCCTCATGAAAAACCCTTTAATTTGATACCCATATTGCTGAATATTTTTTTTTTTATTACTCTAACATATAGCATCTCACAGTTGATATGTTGTTTTTTTTAACGTCACTTATCTAAGAACACTTGGGTTATCAAGATGAATCTAACGATATGTTAATTATAAAAATCTGTTAAGCGGTTTGGAAGATATGAGGTAATAAAGAATCCTCATCCCCATCCCAATCTTCTTGCAGTCGGGTAAAAACAACAAAGGCAACAAGGCATAAACATAGAATGGCATATCTTGGTATACCTAACCAAATGAGTGGTTTTAGTCATCGTCATCATCTCCATCAGCCTTTTTAATGTTGCCACTGCTGGGACTAAGGCCTCCTCTCTAGGAGAGAGAATAGGCCGTAACGTAATCTACCACGCGGGCCCAGTGCGGGTTGGTGAATGTCACATGTCTTCGAATTTTTGGTTCTAGGACTTGCCGGTTTCCTCACGATGTTTTCCTTCACCGTTTTGAGAGCAGTGGTGATGAAATAAATTACACAAAGTAATGCGCCTGGCTGGGTTCGAACCCACGACAACTCGTAAGTCGGGGCCATTACCACTCAGCCACCACTGCTTTCAGGTTTATCCCTGGTTTTAGTCAGTATAAATGTAAACCCTCACACTCCACCCAGCGCAGGAGAAGTTATTTGTTGATTTCCCATCTTAAAAATAGGGGTATTCACGGTTTCTCAAGTATTCCAATTGTTTTAGAAACAAAACTTTCCACCTAGTTTTGACTGCCTATCTAAATGTCTGAATTTTTTTTATTAAAAAAAAATGATTACTATCCGGTAGTATCCTGATGGTTTCGCAGCGCTTTGATAAGGACGGATACTTGGAAATACATAAAACAACAGCGGTTATCGCCTTAAAAATCGTTTTTGGTGACATCAATTTGATGCCAACCAAATCGCAGTGGAAAATCATCATCATCATTTCAGCCCCTCTTTGAGGCGTGGCTTGAAAGGCCTCACGGCATCCTTACCTTCCGCATGACGGTCCTCACCGGACATGGTTCGTTCGGGAGTTTCCTGCACCGGATTCATGCGGAAGTGACGCCCGGGTGTCGCCACTGTGCGGAACGCCCGGAGGACACGGTGGAGCACACAGTCGAGGTGTGCCCTGCTTGGGCGGAGCATCGCCGTGCCCTCGTGGGCGATCGGCGGCGATGACCTCTCGCGCCGGGCCTTGATTGAGGCCATGGTCCGGAGCGAGGAGGAGTGGCAGGCGGTCGCCGACTTCTGCGAAGCAGTAATGCTCGCAAAGGAGGAGGCCGAACGCATCAGGCAAGGGCGTTATCGCCGCCGCCGCCGCCGCCGGGATTCTGATCCCGATTTCCGGCCACCGTAGGCGCGGGCTTGCGGACAGTGAGCAATGGGTAGCTCACTGTCCGGCCGTTCAGTAACTGTCCGGACCAAGCCCAAGTCGTCGACGGCGCGCACTGTTCCCGCGCGCCTCAAGGAGTTGTCAGCAACAGCAGGAACCCAGCCGGGTCGAAGCCTACTGAGGCCAGGGTTATCCGAAAGGGCACTCGAGCCCCGGTATGAAGGCTAGAAGGAACGGGGTGGGTCTTTTAGTCAGTAAGAGTCTGACACTATCTCCCGCTCCGCCCAGGAGCGGGGGATGTCAATGCATGATTTTTTCCCACCATAAAAAAAAAATCATCATTTCAGCCGACAAACGTCCACTGTTGAACATAGGCCTCCCCCAAGTGTCTTTTTTTCCATAGATCATACTTTTTTGTAATAACCTCAAATGACATCTTCATAGCCTATTAAATTGTCACTATATTCATAGTATACAGGGTGGAAGTGACAGCCCTCCGCAAACTTTAAGGGCTTGCTCAGTAGACGAAACTGAGCAACCTTCCACAAAAAATTTTTTTCAGGAAACGAAAACAAAAATCCGCCTCACCATAGTAAATTATAAACTTGATTGGACAGTTTGTATGGAGAGAACGAATTCTTTTTTCGTTACCTGAAAAAAAATTTTGTGGAAGGTTGTTCAGTTTCGTCTACTGAGCAAGCCCTTAAAGTTTGTGGAGGGCTGTCCCTTACACCTTGTATATTACACATCATAAAATGTTTATGAAAATGTACCTCGAGCTTGACGCTCCTAATATAGAACTTGTACTCTATTTAAGTTTATTTATAATAGATTATAAACTACTGACTTTTGCCCACGGCTTCGCCCGCGTACATAAAATATAGCCTGATCACTCAGGAATAAAGCAGCTTTCTGTCGGTGAAAACATTTTAGCAATCGGACCAGTACTTTGAGATTACTTCCTACAAACAAAAAAGATAAAAACAAACTTTACCTCTTTATTATATTAGTGTAGATGTAGATTTTAATCCTTTTAGCGAGTACCAAGTCAAATGACATTCGTCACACACCGACACACGTCAGTTCGGTCAGTTACGTCGATATGTCGTTACGTCGTCGCATTATTTACAAAACAGAACACGTCTACGTGACGTAGGTATCGTACATACGTTTTCAGCACATGTATTTTAACAACATACTTATCAATACTGATGATTAGATGTCACAATCTGTCTGTGAAATTCAGACACGCATATTTATTTGTGTTTATCATATTATACAACGCTATGTGCATGCCATGTTCATTTTCTGATATTGTATCTTAAATTGTGATCATTTTATATTTAAGTCTCATGTACATGGCCACATGTTAGTTACATGTGGACCTGTACACGATAACCTTTGGGATAGATTGTTTAAAATATCACATTATGGTAGGCATAATTAGCTGAAAGATAGTACACATACCCAAGAAATATAAATTTTCTTAAGGCCCAAGCGCCCGAAAAGTGCCATAAAACAGTGACATTCTGAAGCCTACTCCTCGGTAACGGCCAGGTTAATAGCTTTGAAAAAAATATATGTTTATTATAGATTCATGAACAACATTATCAACATTTGATTTTTTCGTGTTATTAATACTTTTGTCTAAAAAAAATATTTAGCAATTACGCAACTTTTTGCAACTTTACCCTACTCCTTCGAAACGGCTTGGATCTTTAGAAAGATTTTTACACATAAAAATTGATGGTTAAATATTCTTCAAAGTGAACATTGCATATGTAAATCAATCAATATTTCGCAAAGAAAATGGATTTAAAGCGCTTTCCGGGCGCTGCTGGCCGCAAATAAATGCACAGATTTGCGTACTGCCGCCTAGGCGGGTGCGAGAGGTGCGTCCACATAATTTTGGCCAGATGGTTCAAGGGACTATAAGCCTTAAGGCGTTCCTTGAACATTCTATCAATCATCATCATCATCATCATCATCATCATCATCATCATCATTACAGCCGAAAGACGTACACTGTTGGACATAGGCCTCCCCCAAGCATCGCCACAACGACCGATCCTGTGCGTCTCGCATCCATCGCATTCTGACTCTCGCCAAGTTGACGGTCCACCCTGTGGGAGGCCTTCCAACGCTGCGTTTTCCGGTGCGCGTCGCCACTCTAGAACCATTCGGACCACGATTCGGACCCATCTACCATCCGTTCTACGAGTAATATGCCCTGCCCAATGCCAATTTATCGTGCAATGCTATTTTGCGTGTACCGGAAGACGCAGCGCTGGAAGGCCTCCTACAAGGTGGACCGATGACCTGGTGAAGGTAGCGGGAAACCGATGGATGCGGGACGCACAGGAACGTTCGATGTGGCGACGCTTGGGGGAGGCCTATGTCCAACAGTGGACGTGTATCGGCTGAAATGATGATGATGATGAATGCCAATTTAATTTGGCGATTCTTCGGGCTATGTCGGCGACCTTGAACATCTGGGTGGAGTTGAATGCACACGTACTCGTACTGCCGCCTGCGCCCGCCCGCATAGAGCCCCGCTGACCTTTTTTTCGAAAATATTGATTGATTTACATATTATGCTACAACAACAATAACCAGTTGATCAGCTAGCTGTTATATAAAGAACAAAAGAAAGAACAAAAAAATACCAGCATTTTTTTTAAGATTAAAACCGGTTGGTTATAAAAGGATTAGGGAAAACGAGCGAAAAAATATGGGTTGTAATTTTTTTTCTGTTTTTGTTGTTTTTTAGATAATATTAGCTATTAATTTTTATGCTTTTGCTGTATTTTACTCCTTCGTGCTTTTTTTTTCTATGGGAAAATCATCCAATGACAATCCCCGCTCTTGGGCGGAGCGGGAGATAGTGTCAGACTCTTACTGATTAAAAAACCCATCCCGTTCCTTCCAGCCTTCATACCGGGGCTCGAGCGCCCTTTCGGATAACCCTGGCCCCAGTAGGCTTCGACCCGGCTGGGCCACTGCTGTTGCTGACAACTCCTTGAGGCGCGCGGGAACAGTGCGCGCCGTCGACGATTTGGGCTTGGTCCGGACAGTTACCGGACGGCCGGATAGCGAGCTACCCATTGCTCACTGTCCGTAAGCCCGCGCCTACGGTGGCTGGAAATCGGAATCAGAATCCCGGCGGCGGTGAGAGCGCCGTTGCTTGATGCGGTCGGCCTCCTCCTTTGCGAGCATTACTGCTTCGCAGAAGTCGGCGACCGCCTGCCACTCCTCCGGACCATGGCCTCAACCAAGGCCCGGCGCGAGAGGTCTCCGCCGCCGATCGTACCCACGAGGGCACGGCGAAGCTCCGCCTAAGCAGGGCACACCTCTACTGTGTGCTCCACCGTGCCCTCCGGCCGTTCCGCACAGTTTTATACTGTTATATGGGTGAAGCCCAAGTCGTCGACGGCGCGCACTGTTCCCGCGCGCCTCAAGGAGTTGTCAGCAACAGCAGGGACCCAGCCGGGTCGAAGCCTACTGGGGCCAGGGTTATCCGAAAGGGAACTCGAGCCCCGGTATGAAGGCTAGAAGGAACGGGGTGGGTCTTTTAGTCAGTAAGAGTCTGACACTATCTCCCGCTCCGCCCAAGAGCGGGGGTTGTCATTGGATGATTTTTCCCACCATAAAAAAAGGGGCCCAGTAGGGTCGAAGCCTACTGGGGCCATGGGTGATGCGAAACAGATCCCCGGGGCCCTGGAACAATGGCAAAGAAGGAACAGGAGTGTGTTTTCAGTCAGTAAAAGTCTGACACACTCTATCGCTCCGCCCAAAAGCGGGAGATGTCATTGGATGATTTCCCTACCTAAAAAAAAGACTAGTGTTATCTAATCCTTTGCTAATGACACTTGAACTTGGCCAACGATAATTAAAGAACTCTAGCAGTTCCATTCCAGCACCTAAATAATAGAAAAAAAATACAAACAACTAAGAATCGTTTCATGTGTGGATTGAATGATATGATGCTGAGTTTATCTTCGCTAAGTCAAGAGTTATCGAGAATTCTTTTTTTGTTGTTGTCCCATCTAGAATATTGTTTACATGTTTGTGCACTCCACAATCGCGGGGGTAAGTTCCCTTTTCTAGGAGTGGACCTTCCACCTGACTCAGGTCCTCACCGGACATGGCTAGTTCGGGACGTTCCTGTTTCGGAATCAGGTGGAAGTAACGCCTGGTCTGGTGTGGAACTGCGTAAGGCGGAAAGTAAGCACTGGCGTCTAGCCTTACTACTGCGATTGTGGCGTGCCCAGCGATTACGCTACGACCCTAAGGATCCGAGCAAAAAGGAATCACATCATAAGCGAGAACCGATCAAACCTTTCCATGATGCCCAACCAAAAACACTAGAAAAAAAAAACGAAACAGCTTACTGATAATGATGCAAAAATGTCTGTCGGAGTCGCATGTTTCCCGCCCCCGGTAAGATTCCACCGTCTGGCATACCATGTATTGCTCACGTGGCCATCTTCTTCACTAGTATTACTGCTTCGCAGAAGGAGCTGACCACTTTCCATTCACTCTCACTTCGGACCATTGTTTGAACCAGGGCCGGGCGCGACAGGCCGCCTTCATCGATCGCCTCCACGAGAACAGGATGGTGCAAACTTCCAAAGTATGCTCCCCCATGTCCTCCGCACGATCTACACCATGGTGACACCCGGCTGTTTCTTCCACCTGAATCCGAAACCGGAACCTTCCGGACCGGCAGTGTCTAGTGTGGAACTGCGTAATGCCGGCCATACACGGTCAAACCTGTCGTCCAATCGTGGATCAGTATGACCAACATGTTGTCCTACCAATCCACTCCCACACATAAGGCGGAAAGAAAGCACTGGCGTCTTTCTAGCTACTCTTTAAGGGGCCGGCGGAGGATGAATTTCCATACAAACGTAATACCACGCTCATTTGCAGTTGGAGCATATTTCCAACATATTATGATGATATTTGGTTATTGACAATATTTATCTGTATGGAAATTTCAATACGTTTGTATGGAAATTCATCGTCCGCCGGCCCCTTAAAGAGGGGATTTTGCCTAGCGATTAGGTACGCGACGATTCTAGGGATCTAAGCAAAAACGAACCACATAAGCGTGGACAGATGAAACCTTTCCATGATGCCCAACAAAAAACACCATAGGAAAAAAGCGAAACAACTCACTGAAAATGAGACAAAAAATGTCTGTCTGAATCGCATGTTTCCCGCTCCCGATAAGATTCCACCGTCTGGCATACCACGTATTGCTCACGTGGTGATAAGCCAGGTCGCGGCGTGGTGAACGAATGATTTTACTTAAGAGCATAAGCCCCTTATCATTAGTTTTGGATCAGGTGATTTGGTAATAGTTTTTTTTTATTTCTGGAAATAAGATTTTTATGTCAATTATGGCTTTAGGGTCGACGGCGCGTGCGCTGAATTATTGGCGGGGTCAGTTAGGGTTTTTTTTTAGATGGGAAAATATCCAATGACTTCTTCCAGCCTTTGAACGCAGGGAGAGGGCGTGTCAAACTTTTACTGAATAAAACCCACTCTTATGTTTCTTTTTTGATTTGCGCTCCATAGCTCATTTATTCTGTAGTTAATAGTCGGCGTTGCGTACAAACTACCTACAGGTCATTGAACTCGCTCAGCTGACGTTTTCTTAAAGAAATTAATACGAGTTTTTAAAAAAAGGTGCTTTATTTTTTAATTTTATCTTTACAAATCGATAGTGTTTCATGTACCGGATCGGCCCTCCACGGGATTAAAACGATTAAAATTTAACGGTGTATACCTAGATAAACTAATATAATTGGCCTTTGGGTGTGATATGTTAAAGTAAATAAACAAACATTTTGGAAAAAGCTAGGCTGATGATTGATTGCTTGCGTCATAAAAAGGGTGCAACTGTGTTTATCTTATCTAAGTTAAGTTTTTAAGTTGTCAGCTTTGATAGATAATGGCTTAACCTCTAAAATGTCCTCTACATAGATAGCTGCTTATTATAAAAAAAATGTAGCCCTTATCTTTTGCCCAGTTAAGCTAAATTAGATTAGCTCGCAGAACACAGCAGGTTCTGGAGTGGCAACCGCGTACCGGAAGACGCAGCGTTGCAAGGCCTCCTACAAAGTGGACCGATAACCTGGTGAGAGTTGGGGGAACCAATGGATGCGGGACGAACAGGATCGTTAATTGTGGCGACACTTGGGGGAGGCCTATGTCCAACAGAGGGCGTCTATCGGTTGAAATGATGATGATGATGAGATTAGCTCACATAGCGGGGTATGATTCATGTAGGACCAACCGATTCGGTTTCAGCCAAGAAACTGAGGCCCCACCACCACCTCTCAACGCGGTCCATTTGACGACCTAAACTGAATTGTTCAAGGGATGAAGCTGTGTAGGATGTATAGTTACATCCCTCTTTCTAGCTCGCACGACTGACATTTTAATACAGTTGCCATAACAGATCTTGAGCGGTTGTGCAGAAGTCAAATATTCGGTCTCTTTAGTGGTGCGAAGTGAGACGCGGGGGCGGGGAGTGTCAGTGATTGGCACGCCGCGCCATCGCGTCATAGACGTCACTCCTTATTCGTTCCCTGCATTGCTGCATGTATCTCACAACGAAGATGATTGGCTCGCCAATGTATGGAATGCGTAAAGCGATCCCCACTCTGACGCCGAGCGCTCAAGATCGGTTGTGCCTACTGTTTGCGCCGTTGACAGCGTTGAGAGGAATTTTTTGATGATTTTAAGATAAACGTTTTCTATATATATCACAAAACTAAATCAGCGTAAATAAATTACTGTGCTGCTATGAATAAATTCAGCTGTCGTGCAAAATATCAGGGGCAAACGGAAATAAGGAAGTTTTGCTATGAGCCTAACCTTAGGAAACCGGTATTACTACTTGATTTAGTTCTAACAAATGAATAGCATGACATTCTTCGTAACAGGAAGTGTCATTGATATAATCACAGAACATATGAAAGAGGTTATCATGCCCTTGTGGGCGGGACAGCTGCCACAAAGTACGGCAATGCTCATAGTTCAACTGCCAACAGCAAGCTTGCGATCTAAGTGTGCGTGGTCTGTTAGTTGCGTAATGCGCGTTCGTATTGGTTTATTGCCTGTAGTGGAGTTAAAGGGTGGGAGACAAGTGGCGACACTCGTTGTAGTACAAATCGGAAAGTATTTCCTTTCTAACCAAACTGAAGAGTGTCCATGGAGTTTCTTGCACGTTCTTCTCCATAGAGATCTACGCTTTGGAACGTGCAATTTAGCTTCACTTTTCTTTGACTGACCGACATTTGACTATTCAAAAGTGCCTGCATATGGTCTATTTGAAATAAATGTTTTTGACTTTTGACTTTTCACCTCTTTCATCTGTATTGACTAAATAATAGAATAATATTACACAACTTTCACACAAAGCAGTCTAGTTTTTTTTTTTAGGTGAGTAATCATCCAATGTCTTCTCTCGCTCTAGGGCGGAGCGGGAGGGAGTGTCAGACTTTTACTGACTAAAACCACACCTGTTCCTTCTTTGCCTTAAATTCCAGGATTCCGGATTTCCCGCTCGAAAGCCAACTCATGGTCTCAGTAGGCATTGGTCCTGCTAGGTTCCTACGGTTTTTCTGGCATCTCTTAGAGGCACGAGTGGTACACTACGTGCCGTCGACGACTCAGGCTCGGTCTGGATGGTTAGCCGACCGCGAGCTACCCGTCGCTCGTCGTCCGCAACCCATAAAACGTTTTGTAAGTAAGGTGGGTTTGTACATTTAAGTACGTAATAGGTATGCATATTTTAAGCAGATAACACAAAAAAAAATATCAATATTTAGTATGCAACCATAAACATTCAACAGTTTAAGATTAACCTATGACTATTTTGCCTACAAAAAAAAAAAACGAATACAATTATCTATGGAACACACGAATAATGACATTATCAACATTTAAAACTTCAAAATAAGAACGTGATACGATAAGCGGTGTGAACGAACTCGTTATCGCGATTACACATTTAAAATACGAATGTCAAGGCCTTATAACTATGAATAACTATTTCAAAATGTATCTATTTTATGGTAAGCGATTAGTTGTTTATTTTATCTATGATTAGGTAAATAGAGTTCGTAGATACGGTCTAGTTTTTATTATCAGACTGTTGCGATGACAATTACCTACTTTATCTTTAACAGTAGCTAAGCTAGGGGTCCCTAAATCTTTATAACTGATAACAAATTGAAGCTTGTTTTCCTAAAAGGGCGTTTATGTCATCATCATCATCAGCCTTTTTTATGTTCCTACTGCTAGGAATCAGGCCTTATCTCCACGGATTCACCACGCGGGCTAAGTGCGGGTTGGTGAATTTTTTTTTATAATGTATAGGCTCGCGTTTGACCACAATCTCACCTGATGGTAAGCGATGATGTGGCCGACGATGGAGCACGCTTGCCTAGAAGCAATCTATTCACTCTTGACAAAGACCCCTAAGTTATAGCTATCAGGAAACACAGACTCCGGCAGGGAATTCCATTCCATAGCTGTACGCATAATGAATGTACTCCCAAAACGCTCGAATTTTTCTTTTCTTCGAATTTTTGGTTCTAGGACATGCCGGTTTCCTCACGATGTTTTCCAGCACCGTTTTGAGAGCAGTGGTGATGAAATAAATTACACAACGTAATGCGCCTGGCAGGATTTGAACCCGCATGAGTTGGAGCCATTACCACTCGGCCACCACGGCTCTTATGTAACGATGGGTTTATTTTAAAAAAAACTCAAAACCTCTCAGTTATGTTACTAACATCATAAACAACAATTTTTATTCTATGACTTTTAATTTGTCATACTTTAGTTCGTGTTATCAAAAAAAATAAAAATATTTAAATATTCATCGACAGCGATGTGGAAGAGTTTTTTGACGCCATATTTTAGTTTGATTTTAGTTAGTTGTAATTAGCGTAGGGTTTTATTATTATTATTATTTTAATTTACTGTAATTATAGTTTTTAGTTGTGTATGTAATAAGTTAAATTGATTTGAATAAAATATTCTAATTGTAAAAAAAAGTTTAAAAAAAAAAAGAAATTTTAATTGAACGTTCTAAGTTCTAAATATTGTGAAGCAAGATTTGGCCGCGAGGGTGCTTGATGCGTTCGCTTCGTGTCACATACAGACGTAGATAGGTACAGCAAAATACAGAGTTAAAATGTGTTAGATAGAACAACGAAATCTTGAAGGTTTGTTTTTGGTAAATGTATTATGTTTTGTAAAAAGTCATAGAACAAAAGTTGTTGTTTATGATGTTAGTAATACAGTCCTGCAAGGTTGTTAGTGTTTTTCAAATAACCCTGTATAGACAGTTGTCTCCATTGTGTTTTTGGAAAGTGTGGGATTGGTTTCTTTTTGTGTGGGGTGGTACGTGTTATTAGGTCATTCAGTTCCTTTCAAAATGGTTGAGCTGAGTGTGGGGATGCACGCGTCATGGTTTTTTTTTTTATGGTGGGAAAAATCATGCATTGACATCCCCCGCCCTTGGGCGGAGCGGAAGATAGTGTCAGACTCTTACTGACTAAAAGACCCACCCCGTTCCTTCTAGCCTTCATACCGGGGCTCGAGCGCCCTTCGTGAACGGGTGCCCTCAGATGGGACTGGTCATCTCTTAGCTGCCAGTGGCTTAATTCAGTTTCTATCTTTTAATTATTTTACATTTTTATTTCATTATCGACATTGTGCTCACTTCATAGAAGCAACAAGTAATATGTAACCAAGCATTATAATATGTAACACATAATGTGATTTAAAAGAGTGTCCATGGAGTTTCTTGCACGTTCTTCTCCATTGAGACCTACGCTTTGGAACGTGCAATTTAGCTTCAGTTTTCTTGGACTGACCGACATTTGACTATTAAAAAGTGCCTGCAAATGGTCTTTTTGAAATAAATGCTTTGACTTTGACTTTTTATACGGCAAAGGTATCTTGATTTCTTTTTGTACGTCCAAGCGAGGCCTTAGTATTTGCTACTCTTGCTACGAGGCTAATCCGGCACAGTCTTCATCAAGCGCAAGTTCGATCGTGTATGAAGTACTGTTCTCATCTTTGGGATGGGTCTGCCAAATACCAGCTCGATGCACTAGAGTCGATTGAGAAGCGAGCCAAGAAGATCATGGGCAATGATGCGATTTTCGAGTTAAAACTCCGAAGTTTTGAGCATTCCTTATTGTACTGAAAATTGCAAAAAAGGTAAGAAACTTTCGCGGAAGTTTCGCGGCTACCCTGGAACATTCACTTTAAGTTGTCCTAATTTCTACTCGACTGCTGCAACACCAAAAGGAAGGTAATGTATTTTTCAATACACTTGCTCAGAAAGTGACTATTATTGCACTGCACTTAGGTACATAATGGCCCTTATTATCAAACTGTGACATTTTGATTACCATTACGCACTAGTGCTATAATGTAGTTAAAACCGTTTGTTCAAGCTCTCCCCCGCCATAATTTTATTACATTATCGTATCAGGTTGGGCGCAGATCGTCCCCCACGAGTCGCCGGTCAACCCCCGTTTATTCATTTCAGTGAGTGTAGTGAAAGGTAAATAAAAAAAAATATTGGCGCGCATATGAAAACAGATTTTTACCGCCACGAAAGTTTACTAGTTTTACAGTTATTTTCTTCTCAAGTGTATTGAAAAATGTCGTATGATACACGTGAGTAATTAATGATTACCGATCTAGGCTCTCTTAAGACCCTCGCCACGGCTCGGGCCTAAATACCGCCTCGACTGTAATCACTAACATTACACACTTACATCATAATGTACTATAACGCTTGGGTATATATCTACAAGAAGCATTAAAATATTTTTTTTTAAACTCAAATTAAGTTATTACACAGGTATGTTCTTGAACACTTTCTACAATTAACACCGCAATTATACAACTTATTAACCAGTAATTACAGTAAGAAACGATACCACTGAAGCGATAAACCATGACATAACTCCATATTACTAGCAAGTACAGTCAGCGCGAAAATTCAGCGAAACGGTGCACTCATTGATATCGTATCTTTTTTAAATTAATTTTGGTAATACGTGTAACAACGCACGTTTAAGGACTCAGTGGAGACGCGTACGAAGAGGCTAATTGGTAATCCATATTTGGTTAAGGGCCAAGCGCCCGAAAAGTGCCATAAAACAGTGATTTTCTGAGGCCTACTCCTCCGTAACGGCTAGGTCAATTGGTTTGAAAAAAATATATGTTTATTATAGATTCATGAACAATAATATCAACATTTGATTTTTTCGTGCAATTAATACTTTTGTCAAAAAAAAATATTTAGCAATTTCGCAACTTTTCGCAACTTTTCCCTACTCCTTCGAAACGGCTTGGACCTTTAGAAACATTTTTACACATAAAAATTGGTGGTTAAATATTCTTCAAAGTGAACATTGCATATGTAAATCAATCAATATCTCGCAGAGAAAATGGATTTAAAGCTCTTTCCGGGCGCTGCTGGCCGCAAATAAATGCACAGATTTGCGTACTGATAATTTCGGCCAGATGGTTCAAGGAACTATACGCCTTAAGGCTCTAACCACAAAATTATAGGTACAGAAGTCAATCTCATGTACAGTTGCCATCACAGATCTTGAACGCTCGGCGTCAGAGCGGGGATCGCTTTGCGCATTCCATACATTGGCGAGTCAATCGTTTTCGTTGTTAGATACATGCAGCAACGCAGTGAACGAATGAGGAGTGACGTCTATGAAGCGATGGCGCGGCCAGCCACTGACACTCCCCGCCCCCGCGTCGCACTTCGCACCACTAAAGAGACCGAATGTTTGACTTCTGCGCAAGTGTTCAAGATCTGTGATGGCAACTGTATGTACTATGCGTTCCAAATGAGAATACGACCAGTTTTGACGTCTCGTCGTACTGTCAAATCGAAGTTTGGCGATCTCTCGCGCCGGGCCTTGATACAGGCCATGGTCCGGAGCGAGGAGGAGTGGCAGGCGGTCGCCGAATTCTGCGAAGCAGTAATGCTAGCGAAGGAGGAGGCCGACCGTATCAGACAACGGCGGCGCTCACAGCGCCCCAGCCGCCGCCGGGATTCCGACGGCGAGCAATGGGTAGCTCGCTGTCCGACCGTCCGGTAACTATCCGGACCGAGTCTAAGTCGTCGACGGCGCGCACTGTTCCCGCACGCTTCAAGGAGCTGTCAGCAACAGCAGTGGCCCAGCCGGGTCGAAGCCTATTGGGGCCAGGGTTATCCGAAAGGGAAGCTCGGTCCCGGTATGAAAGGCACGAAGGAACGGGGTGGGCTTTTAGTCAGTAAGAGTCAGACACTATCTCCCGATCCGCCCAAGAGCGGGGGTTGTCATAGGATGAGCAAAATTTCGTTCACAGTCCACAATTCGTAAATACCTAAATTACTATAATTTTTCGTAAATTAATTAAAGATTAAAAATTTCTTTCCTCGATTTGACAGTAAATCGTTACGTCACATCATGGCGATCGATCCTATTCTCATTTGGAACGCCTTGTACTTAACTTTTTATACCTACGCTAGGCGACCGTGCTAGGATCAGCGCATTGCGTCAAACTGTACGAATGCGACCGGGCGATTGAGCCGAGATATCGTGTCCATGAGCGGGTCCATGTGTGCGTTGCTCGAGCGCGCTTTGTATGTAGATTGTCTTCTGTACCTATCTATTTTGTGCCATAACTCCGGATTACTAGCAGGTATAGTCAGCGCGAAAATTCAGCGAAACGGTGCAGTAATTGATATTGTATCTTTTTTTAATTAATTTTGTGTAATACGTGTGACAGCTCACGTTTATTGAGAATCTTGTATTAAAGACGGTCTGGCCCAGTGTGCCGTTGTCGTGAAGTGGGAATATTGGTGGCAATATTGCCCGAAGTATAAATATTGGTGGCAATATTGCACAAAGTGGGACTATTGGTGGCAATATTGCCCGAAGTATGAATATTAGTGGCAATATTGCCCGAAGTATGAATATTAGTGGCAATATTGGCCGAAGTATGAATATTAGTGGCAATATTGCCCGAGTATAAATATTGGTGGCAATATTGCACAAAGTGGGACTATTGGTGGCAATATTGCCCGAAGTATGAATATTAGTGGCAATATTACCCGAAATATGAATATTGATAGCAATATTGCCGGCAATATTTCCACTTCGGGCAATATTGCCGGCAACGGCACATCTCTAGTCTGGACTAAGCGCTTCGCCTCATCGTTTACACCGCATACTTCGCAGAATTTTGGTAGAGTAAGCAACTCTTTTCTTTGAATCCGAGGCCTGAGTCCCAGCAGTGGGAACATTAAAAAGGTTGATGATGATGATGATGATGATGATGATGATGATGATGATAATGATGTCCTCTAATGTATCTGAAGCTTTTTGGTACCCTTTTTTGCCGATTGAGGCCTAAAAAAGGGATCAATGTTTCTTCCGCCACATCTTTTGTGATTTATCTTCCATTCCTAACAACTCACACCATTAGACGATGCGTGATTATAATGACCAATTAATTAATCTCATAATTACATGAACAGCAGACCTTTCTGACATCTAGATAATGTGCTGTTGTTTTTGTTACCGAGACTAGCGTGGAAGTTAAAGATTAAAGCGTGCAATTAAGAGGCTCCTTCTCCACTTGTCTATAGTCAACAACGAGCAGGGTTTAAAAGCGTGTTACTTCATCTAACGCACATGCCATTCAACATTCATGTAACCAATTTTTGGTTGGCCAATAAAGGAAAAAATAAAATTAGAATGTAATGTTTAGTTAAGGTGAAATCATACAGCGTGCGGTGTGCTAAGTCAAGGTTGCTGATGAGGCTGAGGTGATGATCAGGTATGACCAGGTAGGTTGTGGTTGGTAGTCAGAATACCCTTTATGGAAGTGGGTGCTGGCTGTATGGCTCGCTACTCGAAAGCTTGAGGAAGTGATGATGGCGTCACAAAGTAGTAGTTGCGACGTTCTTGTCGAGGGTCACGAGTTTGGAGGTATGCGGAACAGAGAGTAAAGACCCACATACCTCCGTTGGAAAGAGAGGATTCTCCGACCAGACAGGTGGTATGGTCTGGTGGGCAACTGCCCGATAGTTGATTTCGGGCTGTCGTATATATTCAAATCGCGCGGAAAACATTGATTGCGCGAGGCAGGATTTCGTATTTTTGTAGTTCTTATGTGGCGCCATAGATGTCGCTACATCCTCTGTCCATATGACGCTTATAAACTATGCTTGATTTTAACGATAGGCGAGTGGGGAAGGGCCATCTTAACGTCATGGTAAAGACCCCTAATCGCTTAAGCACAGCAAAACCGAATGTATTAGATAGAAACGCTAATCTTATCACCAAAGCATTGGAAAACAGTGTGTTTTAAAGCCAAATGGTTATCATAATACAAAATATTTACTAGCAAAAAGGTTATCTAACATGACCTTTGGAGCTACTAATAGATGTAGGAAGGAATGTATCGGTCGTGAAATAAATCGCGATCTATACTGTGCAGAATCAAGCATAAGGTTCAGTTGAAAACCGGCGTCAGGCTGTCGGGCAACTATCACGTAGTTGTCTGGCATTTTTGCTGAACTGGACCCATTTGGAGCAGCCGTGAGACACACATTGTTAGTTTTCAATTTTTTTATATATACTTATTAGTGTATACATGTTGTTACTACATTGTGTGTATCTAGGTACGAGTGTGTATGTCGAATAAAATAGTTTTCTTTCTTTCTTTTCTTTAGGTAGGTAGGAGGAGTGGCAGGCGGTCGCCTCCTTCTGCGAAGCAGTAATGCTAGCAAAGGAGGCGGCCTCCACACCCCAGCCGCCGGGATCCCGATCCCGATTTCCGGCCACCGTAGGCGCGGGCTTGCGGACGGCGAACAATTCGGACCGAACCCAAGTCATCGACGGCACGTAGTGTTCCGCGCGTCTCAAGGAGATGTCAGCAAACCGTAGGGGTTCAGCAGGGTCGAAGCCTACTGGGGCCAAAGGGTCTGTTTCTGAAAGAAAGGCTCGGCCCCGGTATGAAAGGCAATGAAGGAACGTGGTGAATTTTATAGTCAGAAAAAGTCTGGCACTATCCCCCGCTCCGCTCAAGGGAGGGGGATGTCATCTGGATGATTTTTACTTGACAAAAAACCCGACGTACGGCGAGTACGCCTTGAGGCGTAAACAGTGCGCGCCGTCGACGACTTGGGCTCGGTCCAGACGGTTACCGGACGGTCGGACAGCGAGCTACCCATTGTTCGTCGTCCGCAAGCCCGCACCTACGATGGCCGGAAATCGGGATCTGAATCCTGGCGGCGGCTGGGGCGTGAGCGCCGTTGCCTGATGCGGTCAGGCTCCTCCTTTGCTAGCATTACTGCTTCGCAGGAGGCGACCGCCTGCCACTCCTCCTCGCTCCGGACCATGGCCTGTACCAATGCCTGGCGCGAGAGCGAACAAGAACACGGCGATGCTCTGCCCAAGCCAGGCACACCTTTATCGAATGAGGTATGGAATCTTAAAAACGACAAATAACATGATGTAATTGCGGACAATCTCAGGGTTTATCACCTGTTTGTTTGCCCACAATGCTATCCATAACTTGTGACCTCTTGCTCTTGTTTCCTCAATTTACTAGATTGATGTTGTGTAATGATCGGCTCGTGGGCACGTCGTGGCGCTTCGTTGTGCGTGTACGCATGTTTCAACTGTATTCAAGGTTAAGGTCGGTTTTGTGGGAGTATACGGAGCGGGAGATAGTGTCAGACTCTTACTGACTAAAAAACCCACTCCGTTCTTTCGTGCTTTCCATACTGGGGCTGAGCTACCTTTCGGAGCAAACCCTGGCCCCAGTAGGCTTCGACCCAGCTGGGCCCCTGCTGTTGCTGACAACTCCTTGAGACGCGCGGCAACAGTGTGCGCCGACTTGGGCTCGGACCGGACAGTTACCGGACGGTCGGACAACGAGCTACCCATTGCTCGCCGTCCGCAAGCCCGCGCCTACGGTGACTCAAGGTTGGGGTCACTTTTGTGAGAGTGTAGGAGGCGTGTATGTAACTAGTTCCATAAGAAGTTCGTGTCTCTCAAATATGACGGTTCTTTTGGGGAATTTGAAACTGAGACCAATTGGTATTTGTTTGTAGAAAACTATTGGGTAGCAGATCCGTTTTCGATTATTTCTTTCCATATGGGTATATCAGATTTTTACTAACTAAAATTCACGCGTGTTCCTTCACTTCTCTTTGCGCTCTATTTTTCAGTGAGATGTAAGAAATCATCACATGAGTTCTCCAGCTCTGGTCAGAGGCCCAGGCCCTCCTCACCTACTGGGGCCAGGGTTAAGCCTCCTGGGGGTAAATTCGAAAGATACCTCAGCCCCGGTACGAAAGGCAACGAAGGAACAGGAGTATGTTTTTAGTCAGTAAAAGTCTGACACTATCTCCAGCTCCGCCCAAGAGCGGGGAATTTCATCAGATGATTTTCCCACCGGAAAAAAAACTACTAAAATCACGTTTTTATATCTTCAGTTTTATAACATGACTACAGAAACCATGGAGAGTGTGCGCAGGAATTACTTAGTACTGTCACCTAGGCTTAGACTTTCATTTCGAACATATGTTCAAGAGATTATAAGCCTTAACGCCGGGACGATGTACTCAAGATCAAAACAGTAAATTAGGATACAAAGAAAACCTGCACTTGAGTTTCAATAAAATCCATATGCATGTACCAACACGCGACCAGACTCTCTGACAAAAAAAACAACCTAGTTACGCCATGTAGCCCACTCGCCCCAGATGCCGACGCCCTGCGGTTTTGACATCTCTTTGAGGCGCGCGACCCAGGCTTGGTCTTTACTGGACTGCCGGACGGCTGGCTATCTATTGCTTGCTGTTCACAAGCTCGTACTTACAGTGGCTGAAACTCATCCTGCAACTCCTAATAACGCTCGGGGCGTCTCCGGCGGGGATCTGAACGTATACTCGTCTGAGACTTTTCCTCGTCTCGCGGTTTCGGCCTCTTCCTATCCGCATTACTGCATCGCAGAAAGAAGTACCTAACCGCCTCCCATTCTTTCTCACTCCTGACGATCCCCTGTACCAGAACAGGACGGTAAGGGTTCACAGCCTAGGGAAAGCCGGATAGCATAGCATACCATATTCGGCCTTTTAATGTTCCCACTGTTGGGACTCGAGCCTCCTCTCTATGAGAGGGAATGAGCCATAATCCACTACGCGAGCCCAGTGCGGGTTGGTGAATGTCACATGTCTTCGAATTTTTTGGTTTTAGAACATGCCGGTTTTCCCACGATGTTTTCCTTCACCGTTTTAAGAGCAGTGGTGATGGAATAAATTACACAAAGTAATGTGCCTGGCTGGGTTTGAACTTGCGACCTACAACTCGTACGTCGTGTCCGTTACCACTCGGCCACCACGGCTCTCTTAAAAGGCGATCACTGATCTGTTTCTTGAAGTCTTTCTCAGGGGTGCACGCCACCCACTGTGTATTTCTCATGGGTGCTCGAGCCCTATAGCACCCACGGAGACTGCGTCCCTGGTCTGAACCAAGGCTGGACACGAGAGATCGGGGTTACCAGTCTAAGAAACGCTGGATAGACGTTCGCTTAATCAACACTGGACTTGTCTACGTGAGAAAAGAACGACAGACTTATACAAATATTTATTTTCCTCTTACAATCAAAGGTACCTAGGTATGTTATAAGAAATATGCGTGACTTTCAGATATACTATCTCTCTGTCAGACAGAGGTTACACAATTTCAACAGTAGACAACATTACTTTCTTTTTTTAGACTTTATCTGGCCATTGTAATCTTGGCAAATGTTTAAATGTTGATAGTTTGATTGTTTTAGAGTTCTGTAAACTTCAGTCGCAAAACCGGAACCTCATAGGATCACTTTTTTTAATAACATTTACTCGCGCCACCGTTACATGGTGGACATCCCACCTACACGCACAAAACGTTTTGGGAACACATTCATTGTGCGTGCAGCTAAGGAGTGGAATTCCTTGCCGGAGCCTGTGTTTCCTGATGGCTACAACTAGTGTTACCAGGTCCGATTGGATAAAAATCGGGACAGATGGTAAAGCAAATCGGGATTTAGGGTTTTAGATCGGGACAATTTTTTTTTAATATTTTTTTTTTGTTTTGCGTTGAGATATCATCCGATGATTTCTCTCGCTCTAGGTTGGAACGAGACTTCAACTGATTAAAACACAGACTACTTCAGTCGCCCTTTGCTTTCTAGGTCAAACGTTGTTTCAAACGTTCCCGTAGGCCTAGGGGCATCAACCTTTCAGTTTTGCTGGTATTTCTTTGAGGAGTATATGCAACATGACGCGCGATCGGCTAGGGCTTGGTCCTTATTGGACGGGCGACCGACGAGCTACCCATTATTCGTCGTCTGCAAAGTTATCGGGACAGTTAGCGTCCCGATCAGGTGTAAATCGGGACGCGTCCCCAGACCCCTAAAAATCGGGACGCCTGGCAACACTAGCTACAACCCAGGAATCTTTAAGTCAAGAGTGAATAGGTTTCTTCTAGGTAAGCTCATTCCATCATCGACCGCATCGTCGCTTTCCATCAGGTAAGATAGCGGTCAAACGTGAACTTATCGGCAATAAAAAAAAAGAAACTAGTGCTTGACTGCGATCCCATCTGATGGTAAGCATCGATGTACTTTGTTGTCAAGACCATTTTTCTTAGTAACGCTTGGAGGTATTCAGCTGAAATTACGTCAAATACTCAGATCTGCTACAGAAAAAAAGCTAGGAAGATGACATAGGTAAGTTTCTATGGCTTGGTCACAACTTCGGTCTTAGCGGCGCGGCGAGCGGGGCAGCATCGGTAAGCGTCCGCGCAGCGCTATGAGCGGCGTCTCGTGGCGTGTTTCAAACATTTTCATACTTTTGATCTTGCGCCTCGCCTACCGCTCACAGCGGCAAGGTCGTGAACGGGCTGTAACGGCTTGTTACGGAACCCTCGGTGCGCGAGTCGGACTCGCACTTTGTATGATAACATTTCACAAAGTGCTTATTTGTCTCGCCACTCGTGTCATCTCAACATCTTGCGATGTCGCTTATTGACATTATGTTTAGTAATGGAGTTTGTTTAGTTTAAAAAAATGTACAAAAATAGACACAATCGTATGTCGTATGTCCTACTGTGTTTATTTTTGCACAATACTTTGTACTTACTAAAAAAAAAACAATACTAAAAATAAACAATTACTTTTTAATAAAAAAAAAAACCGAAGAAAATCCTTATCCATCCAAAAAAAAAAAGAATGACCAGTCTGTAACCAGTAATCAAAAGACAGTAGTCTGACACTATCTCCCGCTTCGCCCAAGGGCGGGGGACGTCATTTGTATGATTTTTACCCACCGAAAAAAAACCCCGCATGGGTAATGTCTTTTTTTATTATTATTGATAGGCTTGCGTTTGACCACCATCTCACCTGATGGTAAGCGAAGATGTGGTCGACGATGGAGCACGCTTGCCTAGAAGTAACCTATTCACTCTCGACTTAAAGACTCCTAAGTTGTAGCTTGGAAACACAGACTCCGGCAGGGAATTCCACTCCTTGGCTGTACGCACAATAAATGTGTTCCCAAAACGCTTTGTGCGTATGGGTGGGTCTACCATGTACCGGTGGCGCAACGCTGTACGTCTAGTAGTCCGATGATGGAACGGACTCGGCGGAACTAGATTGCGCAATTCCAGTGCACACTCCCCGAAATGTAAACGATACAAAGCCGACAGACTAGCAAGTCTCCTAGGTAGACCACATCTCCTAAGGTCTAGAACATTCTCGATGCCTAAGAACGGTCAAATCCTTCACTATCTTACATCCATAAACTAACTCAGGTTATCCAAAATGTCATGCGCTAAAACACGTGACTTTGTTTACATAATTACGGTCTTATTGATATATAGTTAAGGGTGATAATGAGCTGGCATTATAGTAAGTTCTGATACAGCATAGTTCTGATAAGGCGGTATGCTCAAAATAGAGTGAATTTACTAGAAAAGGCAGTCTAGACGAGTCTGGTTTGTTTGATAAATGGGATAGTGATTATTTTGACGTTGGACTAATAGCACAAAATAGATAGGTACAGAAGTCAATCTACATACAAAGCGCTCTCGAGCAACGCACACACAGACACCGTTCACGGACACGATATCTCGGAGCGCCTCGGCCCGCTCGTCGAACAGTTCCGGCTCAAACGCTCATTAGTGTGCGTCCACCGAGCGTAGGTATAAAAAGTTAAAGACATACATGTCTTCTGTACCTATCTATTTTGTGCTATTAGTGAGGTTGCCGACTTAGCACGAAGAATTGCCAAACTTAAGTGGCAATGGGCAGGGCACATTGCTGGGTCTGTAGTCGTTTCGGCCCGCTCGATGTTGGTCCCGCGGGCCCAAACGACTACACAATTTATTTTATGTATTTTTGGTGGTCGATTGGGCCCATAAACAAATTAAAAAAAAAATCCATTGTTTAAAGCTACTGGTGGATACAGTCAAGTGCAAAAGTGGTAAGTCAAAATATAATAAAACGCAATTCAGTTAGATGTAAAAGTTTATTAAAGATATTAAAAAAGCAGGCCTATGATTGGATGACCCGAGCAGGTAATCCGTAAAACGCCCAAATGCTTGACCTTGAAATTAGTATTGTTCGTACACTTAATTTAGGTATTATTACAGGAAAAAAATATGTAGTTTTAATGTTTGTAGACAAATGTGGCACGTAAGTGTAAGTACGTAATTGAATAAATCAAAAATGTTTATTCTCAGTAATATAAATAATATTAGGTATATACGTTTTTTAAGTCATAAAAATAAAACTAAAAGATTTGACTTTCTTTCATGACTGTACTTATATTAAAAGTGGCCAGTGGGTCCAATCGACACCTTCAAAATGGGACTGTGTCGATTGATCCCGCGGACCCAAACCGAGCGGGCCCAAACGACTACAGACCCCATTGCTCGTAGAACAGATGGCCGTTGGAGCCGAAAGGTTCTGGAATGGCGACCGCGTACCGGAAAAAGCAGCGTTGAAAGACCTCCTACTAGGTGGACCGATGAACTGGTGAAGGTTGCGGTAACACAGGTTCATTCATTGTGGCGACGCTTGAGGGAGGCCTATGTCCAACAGTGGACGTAAATCGGCTGAAACGATGATGATGATGATGATGATGACTGTTGGTGAGAGGTCTAGGGGATCTTTGAGCTTGGTTTAAAGATGAGAAGAATATATTAACACTGACAGACAGTATTTAAGGTAAGCATAATTTTGAACGTAGGTTAAGAGCCGGTTGTAGACACTGAGTATTTTGTATTGAACTCCGCCCGGGTCTATGTCGATTCGCGGCCCCGTAATAGCGGTTTTAATTTCATAAAAAAAAACTTTTTATAAAAAAAATATTACCGACTTCACTAAAAAAACACTAAAACGATCAAAATAATTTTAATTTCGGAAGTCGGTGTTTTTCGTTATTGTTTGCTCCTTATTTAACACCGACTTCCGAAATTAAAATTATTTTGATCGTTTTAGTGTTTTTTTAGTGAAGTCGGTTATATTTTTTTTATAAAAAGTTTTTTATTTCATACTTTTTAGTTGCAACACACTTACAGCCAGAGTACTTTTTTCTCATGTCAATTCCAATTAACTCAAACCCTGCTAGAATACATCATTTTCATATTATGAAGTTCCCGTGTCTACCTTCCACCTTCCGGCTCCATCATCACATCACTTCGATAGTACCTTATAGCCAAAGTGCATCTCATGACATTTCTAATAAGCCCAAACACGGGTAGGATACATTGATTAATTACGGAGTTCCGGTGCCTATCTTCCAGCTCCATCACTATCATCAGGTTACTTCGATGATAGCATTTTCAACATAACTATTCAGAACTATTCATTTATTTGTATTGTCATAGTCGCTTAACTATGTTCATTGTGATATTTGTTTGACCATGAAGTTCCGTTGGCAATTTCTGGTCTTCTTAACCAGTTCCACCTCATCAAATGTCACTTTTTGACTGTAAATGCTTAATTCCTTGATGAAAATATCAAAATGACTATGTAGTTGCCTATAATATTTGGGAGTTCCCTCGATTTAGTCAAGATTCCATCATCAGATCCCGACTTGGTGACTATGGGACCATTTGGGAAGTATACCCTTTCCAACAAAAAAATAATTTTTCAAATCGGTTGGCAAGCGACGAAGTTATGCCCGAACATACATAAAAAAAAAAATACAAACAACCGAATTGAGAACCTCCTCCTTTTTGAGAAGCCGGTTAAAAAAAAAAAGATTTTTGTTTTTGCGAGGCCCTCTTAAAAACACTTTATTATTATTTATGTAACTTTCAAATATTTCCGTGACGTAAACACGTGTAAGTTAGGGTCAGATTCGCATTTTTTTTATCAAGCTAAGTAATTTTTATCATGTTTTGGTTTTCGCCCGGCGGTTGGTCATAGAGTCAATTTTTAATAATATAATTGTTCACGGTGTTCTCTTTTATATAGGATGACTGGCAATTAGTGTACGATACTTAAACACGTGATTGTGCTCATGATAACAAACAATTTTTATTATTTAAGCAAAGTCGAAATCGCGAAAAAAATATCAGCTGTTCAGTACATTAGGCAAACATAAATGTACTGAACAGCTGATTTTTTTTTTCGCGATTTCAGGTTTGTTTCCATAGTAAAAGATGTTGTATCATGAGCACAATCACGTGTTTAAGTATCGTACACTAATTACCCTATATTATATGTGGATTTCCAGAGGTTTAAAAAATGTCAAAATGAGTAGAATTTGGCTTCAAGCGACTGTTTGCTGCGCTGGGTGTCGCAGGATCGATTCCCCCACGGAACATTTACATTTATGTAGCTTATAGATGTTTATTTTGGCAAACCCGCGCCAATTAATAATTATCTTTGTTTCAGTGAAATTAAATAAATCATAAATAACAATAATAGTACTCGTAGTCATGAATGGGATGTGTTTATTAATGGTGCTGAAAAAATCGATTTTCAAAATGAGGTGTTTTTTGTAGGAAAATGCATAATGAAAATACAGAAGTATTTGCCTTTGGGTCATCTAATTTGTATTTTTGTTAGTAATTTTTGTAAACACCCATACATACACGGTTATGGAGACAAAGGAACTAACAAATTAATAAAAAACATAATATATTTGACAATTACCTTCACTATGTCGTCTTAGGAGCAACTCTGTAACTCCTTTCTTAGTCTTCTTTTAATATCTGTAAAAAAAAAGAAAAAACTGTTAGAAACTTGGGCATATGTATTTTGGTAATTTGTGGTAGGCTTGGTTCCGGAGATAAAGATCAGAGACAGACGGACGGACAACAAAGAGATCCTATATGGGTTCTGCTTTTTCCTTTTGAGGTACAGCAGCATAAAAAACTTAATTTTAAAAATGTAATTTTCGTTCACTGTAGAGATGAGTAATTAAAGTTTCTCAAACTATGTCAGGGTTAGCACTCGCTTTTGAAATTTTATCTGTTATCGAAATAAATAAAATAATGTCACAGACAATTTGGGTCATTGCCAGATCGGGATGAATGTAGACTGAGGAATACCCTGTATAAAACTGTAGTTTGTCTCTTCGGCCTATATTTCATTATATATTTATATAATTTTCTAACCCTATGGCTAATTGGTTAAGCTATTAAACTAGACACCATACAGTCACCAGAGTCGCCTCACGTCCGAGCTGGTCGCGCCACCAAATTGGTTGCGCAACCAAACGGACACCAGGTAATTCTCTATAGAGCTTTATAAACCATTTTATTCCATAGCCATTAGGTACTTTTTACCCGACTGCAAGAAGGGTAATATTCTTTATTACCTCATATCTTCCAAACCGCTGAACAGATTTCTATAATTAACATATCGTTAGATTCATCTTGATAACCCAAGTGTTCTTAGATAGGTGACGTTAAAAAAAAAAAACAACATATCGACTGTGAGATGCTTTATGTTAGAGTAAAAAAAAAATTAAAATTCTGCAATATGGGTGTCAAATTAAAGGGCTTATCATGAGGGTTTCAAAATGGTATGTCATGACCATATTAAAAAAAGTACAACAGGTAATTTATGTTATTTATTTTGTACTGAGGCGAATGCCTAGGTCGGTTTTTGAACTTTATAGTGATTTTACGTCTAAAATATAGTGAATAAATAGTGATATTATAATAGTAACTAAAAAGTGTAAATAAAAAAATAATTTAAAAAATAAAAAAAAACCTGACTGCGTAAAAAATTACTTTAAATAAAAACTGAAAAGAATATTGAACAAGTTCAGTCCACAGTTCAGCAACAGTCGGGACCCATTAAAATAATCTAGACTAAAATCATTCTATCTAATGTGGGTCCCGACTGTTGCTGAACTGTGGACTGAACTTGTTTATTTTTCTTTTCAGTTTTTATTTCAAATAATTTTTTACGCAGTCGGGTTTTTTTATTTTTTAAATTGTTTTTTTCATAGTCTGTTTCCATCTACGCCATCTTCTTTTTACTCGGTTGCGCGTGGCAAAGGAGGGTGATGTGTTTGTCAGCCTATGTAAGTATGAATGGGGACACAATCCTCACACACCCTGCCTGCAACAGGAAAGTCCCTGAGCGTTGGTCATCGCGAACCCAGCCACTGTAGGCGTACTGCCAGGATCCAGATCCCGATTTCCGGGCACCGTAGGGGCGAGTTTGCAGACAGCGAGCAATGGGTAGCTTGCCGTCCGACCGTCCGAGCCCAAGTCGTCGACGGCGCGTCAGCAAACCGTAGGGGCCCAGCAGGGTCGAAGCCTACCTCGAATCCCATTTTTTTTTTTAATTGATGTAAACTAGTGCTTGACTGCGATCCCACCTGATGGCAAGCAGCGATGCAATCCATGGATGCGATCGCATAGCACCGTTCGTTGTGGCAACACTTGGGAGAAGCAAGCCAAATCACGGAATTATCGAATTCTAACAGAGTTTTCAGGTGTTATCTCTCTTTTTTCGCGTTGCCTTTTCGTTAAACATCACGTTGGATTGTATTACATGAAGTAACAAGCTTATAAACTATGCTCGATGTTGACGATAGGCGAGTGGAAAAGCAGCCTCTTAAACAAGCCAGTTAAATATAACACTAACTACTTGTAATTAACACAATACACTCGACTCATCGATAACTTTCTTTAACCCCGATTGGTGATAACCTAATGTTAAAATAAATATTGTTTTTACTCCTTATCGGCATGATAGGGCTATGGAGGTTGACCTGATCTGTGGTAGAGGTTGGTGGGTATTTTGTAGTGGAGTGGGGATGACGATAAGCTATGAGCCCATGGAGCAACCATGCATCAGTCAGATTAAAGGGCAAATTTTGGAATTGGCAGCGGTTGCCTCTTGCGAAGCAGTAAAGCGGAAACTACATTAGATCGACGCACACGTGGACCCACGCGTGATTTGCACGTAGAGTCGCGTCGCGTGGTGTGGATCTAATGTAGCTCTACAAGTCTAGTTTCCATATAAAATGTATGGAGACCGACGCGCCCAGATCGGCGTACGTGGCACACATGTGCCCAACGTTAAGCGGCGGTTAAGCGTCTGGTCATCCGGACAGAACCCAAATTGTCGAAGACGCGTATTGTTGCACGCATGCTTCAAGGATATGTCAGCAAACCGTAGGAGTCCAGTAAGGTCAAAGCCTACTGCGGCCATGGGATATGCGAAAGTGAACCCCGGGGCTCTGGATCGAAGGCAAAGACGGGACAGGACTGGGTTTTAGTCAGTAAAAGTCTGACACGCCTTCTCGCTCCGCCTTAGAGCAAGAGAAGTAAAAAAACGAACCTACTTATGTTCAAATATCTTGGTGTATAACAAAGTACGTATAAATAAATAAATATCGCACCTACCATATTTAATGACAAGTTTTCCTCAAGATTTTCTTTAAAAATTCACAAGTTTTATTTATATGGGGTACAAAAATAGATTATAAGATGCCAAAACAACGTCATCAAGATGGCTGCCAAGCGCCATTAGATCTAGGTACGTCATTAAAGAAAGATTCTCAAACGGTTCTGTTTGTTATTGATTTAACGCGTCATATTTGAGGATAAATATAGGGCAAGTCTATCGTTTCGTGGGCGTTGGCTCAAAACCACAGAAAAGATAAAAGAAGTTAGAAAGGAAATACTTTCCGATTTGTACAGCAGGCACAACGGATCTTGAGCGGTTGCGCAAAAGTCAAATATTCGGTCTCTTTAGTGATGCGAAGTGAGACGCGGGGGCGGGGAGTGTCAGTGATTGGCTCGCCGCGCCGTCGCGTCATAGACGTCACTCCTCATTCGTTCCCTGCGTTGCTGCATGTATCTAACAACGAAGACGATTGGCTCGCCAATGTATGGAATGCGCAAAACGATCCCCACTCTAACGCCGAGCGCTCAAGATCCGTTGTGCCTACTGTACACCAACGATTGTCGCCGCTTGTCTCCCACCCTTTAACACCACTACAGGCAATAAACCAATACAAACGCGCATTACGCAACTAACAGACCACGCACATTTAGATCGCAAGTTTACTATTGTAACTATGAGCATTGCCCTACTTTTTGGCACGCCTACCCCGCCCACAAGGCGGCCTCTTTCACCTGTTCTGTGCTCAAAACAATCTCTGACCGTCGTCTGATCAATTTCATAATAGCCATAAGGTTTCCACACGGCTGGGACTCAAGCCTCCTCTCTCGTAGGCGCGGGCTTGCAGACAGTGAGCAATGGGTAGCTCGCTGTCCGGCCGTCCGGTAACTGTCCGGACCAAGCCCAAATCGTCGACGGCGCGCGCTGTTCCCGCGCGCCTCAAGGAGTTGTCAGCAACAGCAGGGGCCCAGACGGGTCGAAGCCTACTGGGGCCAGGGTTATCCGAAAGGGCGCTCGAGCCCCGGTATGAAGGCTTGAAGGAACGGGATGGGTTTTTTAGTCAGTAAGAGTCTGACACTATCTCCCGCTCCGCCCAAGAGCGGGGGTTGTCATAAGATGATTTTTCCCATCGAAAAAAAAAAAAAAAGCCTCCTCTCTAGGAGAGGGAATGGGCCATAATCCGCCACGCGGGCGCATTGCAGTTTGGTGGATGTCACATATATCTTCGAATTTTTAATTGTATATACTAGCTGTGCCCGCGACTTCGTTCGCGTGGACTACAGGATTTTGAATTATTTTTTTATAAAATAAAAGTAGCCTATGTTACTCAGCTACCTGCAAAAAAAAGTCCCGTCGAAATCGGTCCAGCCATTCCAAAGTTTAGCCCGGACAGACAGACAGAAAAAAATTGTAAAAAATGTTATTTTGGTGTATGTACATGTAAGTACTGTATATATATATTCATATACATGTAGTAAAAGGCAGTTATTTCAATATTACAAACAGACACTCTAATTTTATTTATATGTATAGATAAGGCACGCCGGTTTCCTCACGATGTTTTCCTTCACCGTTTTAGAGAGCTGTGTGATTAAAAAAAATTACACAAAGTAATGCGCCTGGCTAGGTTGAACCCGCGACTTACAAGTCGTAAGTCCACTGCTGTCAGATCGCTGATCAATGTCAGCACGTTATCAAATATGGGTTTGGTTGGTTAGCCTCAGCTGGTCAAAAGCCTCTTCAGGTGTCGCCACAATAATTGGTCCTGTGCGTCTTTTTTTTTATGGTGGGGAAAATCATCCAATGACAACCCCCGCTCTTGGGCGGAGCGGGAGTTAGTGTCAGACTTTTACTGACTAAAAATCCCACCCGTTCCTTCAAGCCTTCATACCGGGGCTCGAGTTCCCTTCCGGATAACCCTGGCCCCAGTAGGGGCTTGCGGACAGTGAGCAATGGGTAGCTCGCTGTCCGGCCGTCCGGTAAGTGTCCGGACCAAGCCCAAGTCGCCGACGGCGCGCGCTGTTCCCGCGCGCGCCTCAAGGAGTTGTCAGCAACAGCAGGGGCCCAGCCGGGTCGAAGCCTACTGGGGCCAGGGTTATCCTAAAGGGCACTCGAGCCCCGGTATGAAGGCTTGAAGGAACGGGATGGGTTTTTTAGTCAGTAAGAGTCTGACACTATCTCCCGCTCCGCCCAAGAGCGGGGGTTGTCATAAGATGATTTTTCCCATCGAAAAACAAAAAAAAAAATGCCCGATAGGTTCCATATTATTATTGACAATATCTTATACCACCTATGGACTGCAATAAAGTATTGAGTATTGAAAGAGATGTGCAAAGATACAATGCTTGCAAATACTAAGCATTTTAGCGATGTACCTACTAAAATAGACAGATTTGATTGCAAACTTAAGACACTGTTGTAACGGTAAGACGTTGCTTGTAATATTCTGACAAACAATGAGAATGATGGTAATGATATTACCTCCGGTTTTTAATCCATAAAAGTAATTTCCTTTCAATCGTGGAAATTACAGACACAATAGAAAGACAATAGGTGCGCGAACGCCGGCGTTCGCTTGGGGTTTAATGAATTAAAAGCATCTTCGTGATTTTTAGGGTTCCGTAGCCAAATGGCAAAAAACGGAACCCTTATAGATTCGTCATGTCTGTCTGTCTGTCTGTCCGTCCGTATGTCACAGCCACTTTTTTCCGAAACTATAAGAGCTATACTGATGAAACTTAGTGAGTAGATGTATTCTGTAAACCGCATTAAGATTTTCATACAAAAATAGAAAAAAAACAATAAAGTTTTGGGGTCCTGAACTGAAACTCAAAAATTTTTTTTTCGTCTAATCCATACGTGTGGGGTATCTATGGATAGGACTTCAAAATGATATTGAGGTTTCGAATATCATTTTTTTCTAAACTGAATAGTTTGCGCGACAGACACTTCCAAAGTTGTAAAGTGACCACCCCCCCCCCCTGTAACTTCTAAAATAAGAGAATGATAAATCTAAAAAAAATTTTTTGAACGAGATCTAGTTAGTAGTTTTTTTTAATACGTCATAAATCTTAAAACATCGATCAAAGTTACAACTAACTACAAGAACTTTTACATTATGCTACTTGCTGCTACGGAACCCTTCATGGGCGAGTCCGACTCGCACTTGGCCGGTTTTTTTTCTTTTGTATTAAATAGTGCTACCGATCCTGCTATAAAGGCTGATTTACATTGATGCAGTAGCTGGCGCCAGCATCACTGGATTCCTGCACTGGACCAGCATTGTATCAATGTAAACATGTTTCAATCAAGTCCAGCAGTTATTTACATCGATACAGTACTGATTCAGCGCCGCAAGCCAGTGATGCTGGGTGCCAGTTACTGTACCAATGTAAATCAGCCTTTAACATACCTACAAATACCGGCACGGAGCTTGAGCGCTCGGGCGTCAGAGCGGGCGTATCGTTTTGCGCATTCCATACATTGGCGAGCCAATCGTCGTCGTTGTTAGATACATGCAGCAGCGCAGGGAACGAATCATGAGTGACATCTATGACACGACGGCGTGGCAAGCCAATCACTGACATTCCCCGCCCCCGCGTCTCACTTCGCACCACTAAAGAGATCGAATATTTGACTTCTGCGCAACTTGAAGCCAGCGCTCAAGATCCGTTCCGGTAATTGTACCTACCCACCTGAGCCCAAACAGTTTAACGAGTCTACCACCGAATAGAAAAGAAGAATTAGCTGTATTATGTTTTGAGCACACTATCTAGCATTTATCCTGAACAATGACATACAAATTTTTAGATTCAGTTTACAGCAATAGATCATATAATTTTGTGTTTTATAAAACTCCTGTATTCCCCCAACCCTGAAGATATCTGCCGTAGAACCAGGGAAACAGACACGAGATTTGTAATTCATTAAAATACGGATCTTTTCTCTTCGTATTCATTAGTATGTACAAGTATCTATAAGTATAGGTTACCTAATTATTTAAAACCAGGAATCCTTCTAATCTAGCAACAAAACAGTAGTCAGATGATCTGACACACAAACACACAAACCGCAGATCATACGATAGTCTTCCTGCAAAGTTATGATATTTCATACAAAACGTAGCTCAGGGACGTTCGACCGCAGACTAGAGGCGCCATCTATGTTTACAAGTTGGTAATGGACGTACGTAGTGCGCGGAAATTGACGATAGATGGCGGTGGGAGAGCGCATTTATTCTTGGCTGTGAATATATATAAATACATATTTCTTAACTTTGAAAATCCAAATTACGAACTTTAAATACTATACCTACTTAATAGGTTTTTTTTTGTGATATAATTTTTGTTTTTTTAGTGCATCAGATGGTAACCAGTATAAAGTAATGTAGTGGTAATTATCTGCATATAATTGAAAAAAATATTTTTTTTTTGTTAAGTACGTACCTACGCATAAATAAAAAGACACTGTAAAAATAATTTTAGCGGTTTTTTAATGATAAATTGTTTTTTTTAAGACAATTTCACTTTTTTTTTTTCAATTTGTACCTATTGCTTTAATATTATTTTGTAGTTTGTTTCGCCAAACCAAATAATTGTGGGATCTTCTTCATAATTCCTGCAGTAAAAGTTTAAAATTTTCAGATTTCAGTTACTCGAAAGGGTCACAATAAGCCACAAAGAAAGAAAAGATTCCTGCTTACACTAGAAGTTCCTTCGCCATAATGTTGGCAATACGGCAAAACAGTGTTGCTATATTTTTAGCAATGAAATTACTTAATATTAGGGGGAACTTTAATTTGTAATCATGAGCTAGATGTACACTATATTTGTACTCCTCCTGGCATAACATGGCGCTCTGTTAATCAAATATAAGATCTGTATATCTGTACACCTTCTTCTTCTTCCTGCCCTTATCCCATATTACTTGGGGTTGGCGCAACACGTTTTCTTTTTCCATTCTGTCCTGTCACGCGTCAAACTATCACTAACTCCGTTTTCTTTCATATCACTTCTCACACAATCCATCCATCTTTTTTTCGGCCTTCCTCTCCCTCTCTATACACCTGTGTTTAAAAATAAAAGTGATAAAAGTGAAAGTATTTTGATTTTTGATTTGATTTGAGATTAACTGATATTTCGTTACTTATATATAACAATTGTCTTAAAATAATGTAATTTTTTCTTTTGGAAAATGTGAACATAGGTTTTTGAATAAAATATAGGACGCCGAGCTCCATTTCGATTGTTCTGCAATTCTTTCAAATACAAACGTCACGCTACAATATCGTACATCTCCTGCTTTTTTTAAGCTATTGCATAGCTTCTATCGCGGGCCTTGAGCGTGGAGACCGAATCCAGAAATTCCGTAACGAAAATAACCTAACACCCCCCACTCATTTGTTTTCTGAGCGTGGTGAGTGGTGACTGATAAGAAAACAAATGAGTGAACAATCAATCAAAATTCAATTCAATGTGTGAAAGTGTAACTTCAATTAATATCAAAGAAAAAAAACAAAGGAAAAAAAATACTGCATAAATAAAATAAATAAATAATTATAATTGCATAAGTTGATAAAAATGCTATGCAATAGCTTTACCGCGGCAGTCCCTGAGTGCCACACGTCTTTTTGTTTAATAAAATCCAATTTCCACTCATAATTCCCCATAAAGTGGTGCAACTACCGTTAACATCGATTTCGTTTTACATTTCGTGGAAAAAAAAAATTGTAGAGTAGACAACTACTGTCTTTTTTTCCCTTCTTTTTTCTGTAGACAGACAGGGGAGCCAATATTACGGCAAAGGAACTTCTTATAAAAGTGAAACGCACTGTATAGTGCGTTTCACTTTTCCCTCTTATTTATACCGCTGAAAGGGTCGTTATCTAGTTCCTAAATTAAACATAATGTATATCTCTATTTCAAATAGTAAACCTACAATCACCTATTAAAGAAGACCGGGCGCAGTGGTTCTATTGACCCCACCCTAAGGACGGTTGAAACAGTATGTAGGGATAATTGAAACACTGGAAATATTTTATGAACTACTGGAGCTTTTTAATCAATCTTAACAAGTTAACATGCCACTAAATTGTTTATTGAGATCGTGATAAATCCGTCATCGTAACATAAATATTTAAAAAATTATACATGCAAAAACTTTTTCAGTATATACAACTCAAAATATATCTTATTTAAATAATTTAAGTGCTCTAATTTGTGCTATTGAATACTATTTCACATTATTAAAAGACTTAATATCTTATTATGCTTATTATAGCACTTACATGGGGGAGAAAACAAAGTATTCCAGTCTCATACAAAACAGCCTGTTTCAATCTTAACAATGTTTCAATCATGACAATGTTTCAAGCATAAAAATGTTTCAATCATAACCATCGTTTATTGACCCGTATAGGTTTAACTCTTCTTGTGAAATTTAATTTCAAAGGAGATCAATCAACATCATTCAAGATCAATCAATCGATTTACCGAATAGCAATTCGTCATATATTATGTTATTATTATTATAATGAAAAAATATAGATCAAACTTAATGTCATGGGTTCAATTTTAGGGTCGTCAGAGTTATCGAGTTGCCCATCAGATGTAATTTTAACTAATAGGTAACCCAACCCCAACATAAAATAACCATTTAAACCAATTTTTACTTGTAACCATTAGGTATTTTAATTTTATAATACCTAGCGATTGTGAGTAAAAAGTGGTTTTAAATGATTATTTTCTTTCATCGTAATACTGTTACTTTTTTTAATTCTGTGCGTTTTTATATTTTTTTATGATTGATATTTTAATAAACACAACCTTTTTCTGTGCAGTCGGATAAAAACGTGGAATATGTGGGGACGTTTGAAACGTCCACAGATAAGTCGTTTCAAATGTACCCATGTCACATCTTCTAATTCAATACTCAATATTTTGGTATATATTGACTTAAACATTAATTACCAGTAATAAACACAATCTTAAATAGATAAACAATACCCCAAAATAAGGAAAATTGCCAAAAAAACAAGACTTAAATATGAAAACAACAAAAGTTAAAGATCCGGAATATTTACTTTTTGGCACGAAATTCGTCGAAGCGTCCTGTGCACGACTATGTCGCTCGCTGGCTCGAGCCATGTTAAACATAAAACCGAACATAGCCGACGATGCAACGAACGACGCGTCACAAGCGTAGGTATTATAGTTTACGAGAAATTGAAGTTGTTGCAATCATGACCTGTTTCAATTGTCCCCGGTCTACCCTACGGAAAAACAATGTTGCAATATTTTTAGCAATGAAATTACTTAATATTAGGGAGATTAACTGATATTTCGTTACTTTTAACGATTGCCTTATAATTTAGTTTTATTCTTTTCTTTTGTAAACTGTAAGAACTATTTTTGAATAAAGTATAGGACGCTGGGATCCATTTCAATTGTCCTGCAATTGCCACGCCACAATATTGTACCTCTCCATTGACAACTTCCTTTTTTTTAGACCTGCTTTTTTTTAATAAAATCCCATTCCCCAAAAAAGTGTTGCAACTACCGTTAAAATCGATTTCGTTTCACATTTCGTGGAAAAAAAATTTGTAGAATAGACAACTATTGTCTTTTTTCGCTTCTTATTTCTGTAGACAGACAGGGGAGCCAACATTACGGCGAAGGAACTTCTTAAGTGAAACGCACTGTAGGACGCACCTGGGGCATTACCATGACGTGGAGCAAGAAAGAGAGAGCTATATAGCTCCATCCCTTTTACAGTTCAGTTTTGGTAGTCAAAAGAATTGCGATAAGAGCATAAGAGCTCATGGTACAGTAGGCACAACGGATCTTGAGCGGTTGCGCAGAAGTCAAATATTCGGTCCCTTTAGTGGTGCGAAGTGAGACGCGGAGGCGGGGAGTGTCAGTGATTGGCTCGCCGCGCTATCGCGTCATAGACGTCATTCCTCATTCGTTCCCTGCGTTGCTACATGTATCTAACACCGAAGACGATTGGCTCGCCAATGTATGGAATGCGCAAAGCGATCCCCACTCTGACGCCGAGCGCTCAAGATCCGTTGTGCCTACTGTAGTCAGCTTGAATAAAATAAATATCAAGCAATAGCCATTTGATATCATCGGTTTAATGCGTAGCCAAGCCTATAAAGCCAAGAATCAGAATTCAACGAGCGAATACACGAGTTAGATGTAATTAGATTAGATGCATTTGTTGAAGCCTTATCACAATATGCGTTTACACAAAGGAAAATCACACGTGATGTTATTTATAACAACAGTGTTGTAAAAGACTTTTTTATTATTAGTGATAGGCTCGCGTTTGACCATTATCTCACCTGATGGTAAGCGGTGATGTGGCCGATGATAGAACACGCTTGTCTCATCATCATCATTATCATTTCAGCCGATACACGTCCACTGTTGGGCATAGGCCTCCCCCAAGCGTCGCCACATCGAACGTTCCTGTGCGTCCCGCATCCATCGGTTCACCAGGTCATCGGTCCACCTTGTAGGAGGCCTTCCAACGCTGCGTCTTCCGGTACGCGGTCGCCACTCCAGAACCTTTCACGCTTGTCTAGAAGCTATGTATCTATTCACTCTTGACTTGGCTTAAAGACCCCTAGGTTATAGCTATCAGGAAACACAGACTCCGGCAGGAAACGGGCAGGAAATTCCACTCTTTAGCTGTACTTCTCAAACTTTCTTTCTTTCAAAATTCTTGACACACAGAATACACCCTTATTAGTATTAGTGACTGTTTATTGCGAAATACAAAATAATATATATATGTATATATATATTCCACAACTATCACACAGCGCCGTCTAGTCCCAAGCTAAGCAGAGCTTGTGTTATGGGTACTAGACAACTGATAAACATACTTATTTCTAAATACATACATATACATATTATAGATAAATTACACCCAGACACAGAACAAATGATTGTGCTTATCACACAAACAATTGTCCTGGGTGGGAATCGAACCCACGACCTCCGGCATAGCAGTCAGGGTCACTAACCACTAGACCAACAGACCTGTCAGGCAGTCTTTAGGCGATTATCACACTAATGTGGGGTCTTGTTTTTTTTTGTAGGTGGGTGTAATCATCCAATGACATCTCCGGGCCCTTGGGCGGAGCGGGAGATAGAGTCAGACTTTTACTGACTAAAAACCCACTCCCGTTGCTTCGTTGCCTTTCGTAGAGGGGCCGAATCTTCCTTTCAGAACCAGACTCTTGGCCCCAGTAGGCTTCGACTCTGCTGGGCCCCTACGGTTTGCTGACAACTCCTTGAGGCGCGCGTGGAAAAATATGCACCGTTGACGTCTTGGGCTCCGTCCGGATGGTTACAGAACGATCGGACGGCGAACTCCGCATTGGTCGCAAGCCCGCGGCCTACGGAGTACGGTGGCCGGAAATCGGGATCGGAATCCCGGCGGTGGCTAGTGCGTGAGCACTGTTGCCTCATGCGTTCGGCCTCCTCCTTTGCTAGCATTACTCCTTCGCAGAAGAAGGCGACCGCCTGCCACACCTCCTCGCTCCAGACCATGGCTTGTACCAAGGCACGGCGCGAGAGATCGCCGCCGCCGATCGCCCCCATAAGGACACGGTGATGCTCTACCCAAGCGGGGCACACGACTACCGTGTGCTCCACCGTGTCCTCCGAAAGGTCCACACAGTGGCGACACCCGGGCGTCACCTCCGCATGAATCCGGTGCAGGTACTTCCCGAACTTACCATGTCCGGTGAGAACCTGCATCATGCGGAAGGCGAGGTCTTTCCAGCCATGCCTCAAAGAGGGGATGCTTTCGCCATAATTGTGGCGTGCCCAAGTAAACAGTAGCTCGTGTGTCGAATCAAGTTAATCACCCCTACCATAGATAATATACTCTACATTGGATTACAGACAACCCGGCCGGGGTTGTCTATAATCTAGGAAAGGGTTATCATTATTTAAAAAAAAAAACAACATTATAAAAATAACTGTAAATTCATACTATTCACGTGATCGGCCATAATCATGCTATAAGTTACTCACATGCCTATGTCATGTTCGTTAACGCCAAGAATAGTTTTTAATGATCACTAATTAAAGAATTGATAAGAGTGTAGCGTGACCCACGGGGGTTTCTAGTCTTGGAAAACAACATAAGGTCATGAGATCAGGTGTATGTAATAAATATATATAACCTAGTGACCCGGCCTGATTTCGTATGCAAACAAGGTGTAAAGTCCCGTAAACCATCGTTGAAAAGGGAGGATCCTCTGACCAGACAACACCCTGTGGACGACGAGCAACGGGTAGCTCGGCGTAGGTCAGTATCTAAACAAAAGCGAGAGCGGTCGGCGGGTGGACAGCTGGCCGTCTGCTAGCTGTCGTCGCGTGGACTGCTGGGTGCCTGCTAGCTGTCGCCGCGTGGACTGCTGGGTGCCTGCTAGCTGTCGCCGCGTGGACTGCGAGCAGTCGTCTTATTTTAGGGCGGTGTTGGAGCAGAGTCGATTAAGTGTGCTGTGGCCTTTAGATCGCAAGTTTGCTATTGGTTGTGTCAATTATGAGCATGATCATATTTTGAGGCACACTTGCGCCGCCCACAGGGCAATTCTAACCCCTTTTTCGTCTTTTCTGTGGATGCATAATTGCATTTTCGCTTAGTGTTCAATTAAAACTCGAACGTCGCATTTATAATAATTTACCGACTTCAAAAAAAAAGGAGGTTATCAATTCGACCCGTATATATGTATGTAATATTTCCAGAAGTGCCCAGTTTTCGTATATGTTAGTCTATATCAGCGTCTGAACAAATGTGTCAAATTTCAAAAGTGTAGGTATGTATGTATGTTTTTATGTTTGTGTTCGCATATCTCCGGAACTACAAATCCGATTTAAGTAATTTTTTTTTTGTTGTACTAGGTATTGTTCAACTTAGGGAATACTGCAAATTTCATCAAAATCGGTTTAGTAGTTTTTGAGATAGGGAATTTTTACTGAATTAGTTTAAATTTATGTAATCTAACCGTGTTTGGGATTATTTATTATGGCTATGAGATTCACTTTGGCTACAAGGTATTTATCTGAGGGGTACTTTCTAGTGGTGGTACAATAACTAAAAAGTGTAAAATAAAAACTTTTTACAAAAAAAAATATAACCGACTTAAATGTTAAAAAAAAAAAAAAACACTGAAAAGTAGGTACAAAATAACCTTAATTTCGGAAGTCGGTGTTAAATAACGAAGAGACAAAACTATTATAGAAACACCGACTTCCAAAATTAAATTTATTTTGTACTTTTCAGTGTTTTTTTTTAACATTGAAGTCGGATATATTTTTTTGTAAAAAGTTTTTTTTATCAGTTTGTTTTCACATATCCCCGGGTACAAAGACCGTAAACCGGTAGACAAGGACAAACAATTTAACTGACAATTTGCTCCTGTATATGAAGCCAATAACTCACAATCAGCTTGATCAAAGATCAATATATCGATGTCAGTGATGTCATTGTGTAGCGATGATCAATTGACTGTCTGTTTGTATTAGACATCCGTTTTGATAGACTGGGTAAATGTACACAAATGAACACAGATGAAATAAAAGAGTACTATTACATCTGTACTCATCTTCCTACCCTTGTGCCGTTTTTTTTGGGGTCGGCACAACCACAACAAAAATAAAAGAGTTTAAAAAGGAAATACTTTCCGATTTGTACTACGAGTGTCGCCGCTTGTCTCCCACCCTTTAACTCCACTACAGGCAATAAACCAATACGAACGCGCATTACGCAACTAACAGACCACGCACACTTTGATCGCAAGTTTGCTATTGGTAGTTGAACTATGAGCATTGCCCTACTTTGAGGCATGCCTGCCCCGCCCACACAAGGCCATTCTAACCTCTTTGATCTGTTCTGTGTCTGTATTCATCATCTTTCTGCCCTTGTCCCGTTTTATTTGAGGTCGGCACAACACGTTTTTTCTTACATTCACGCTAGAGTCTGTCTAATAATTTAAACGACTTGGGTAATTATTAGGATTTAATTAAATCTGATGTAGTCAACACGGGTTCAATAATCAAGGTTGATTAAGAGATAGAGATCATTGTTTACTAACAGAAGAACCTTATGAAAAGTACCGAAAATAAGTATTTTTTAAATGGTTAAATATTACACAAAATTCCTAAGTTGGTTGACTTATTAGACAGACTATATCACTATTGCCTTGATCACATGTACCGAGTGAAAGGGGCGAGACAGTAAAATGTTGCTCGGCCGAGACAGTGATGTAAGGGATTTGTAGAGATAAGCGCTCGGCCGAGCAATCGGCGCTTTGTTTACACGTACCGAGTACTCGGCCGAGAGCACTGTCTCGCCCGTTTACTCGGTACGAGTGATCAAGGCATAACTCCCTTTTCGTTTTACACAATCTATCAGCTATCTATATTTTCTATTGCCTCTCCCTCTCCATCCATCCACTTGTATAGGTCTCACACTATTTTAGATACAACATTTTTTGGAATCCGGGTTTCCCTTTCGAATCCCATGGCCACAGTAGGCTTCGGCCCCAAAGGCACAAAATAAATAGGTACATACTTGTACTATGTATGTACTTCACTTTTTATACCTAAGCTTGGTGGACACACACTAATGAGCGTTTGAGCCGGAACTGTACGAGTGGTCCGAGACACGACCGAGATATCGTGTCCATGAACGGTGTCTATGTGTGCGTTGCTCGAGCGTGCTTTGTATGTAGATTGACTTCTGTAACTATCTATTTTGTGCCACAGGGCTCCTACAGTTTTGCCGACATCTTGTTGAGGCGCTGTGGAACACTACGCACCGTCGACGAGTCGAGCTGAATCCTGACGGTTACCGGACGGGCGGAATTAAAGTTATTTTGTACTTTTCAGTGTTTTTTACATCGAAGTCGTTTTTTTTTTTGTAAAAAGTTTTTCACAATGGAGAAAACACACATGAAGGAAACTTACACCTCTATGGGGTCGACCCCATAGTGGTAAAAGTTTTCTTCGGCATTTTCCTAATTAAAAAATAAATTTGTGCCCTCCTGCTATTTGTTATTTAAATTTCTATGTGCTACCCTAAAAAAAAAAAAAAAATGGCGTATATCGAAACTACATATCATTACGATTACCCCTACATATGTGTACCTGAGTAAACATATGCTTATATTAATTAATTCCGAAATTCTATCGCTCTATCATCATAATCCTGAGAAAACATTTCAACACTGCTATAGGTACCCAAAGACATTCAATATATTATCTATATCTATTAAATCTCTTTGGCTATACCAGATGCGATGTACCAACCATCTTGCATAGTAGAACATATCATATATTTCAAGTATAAATACTATTAATCATAATATAATGCATAGCTCCATTAAATACTGCGGATGCTGAGGGCTTAGCGACCGGTCTAAAAAGGCGAGGTACCACTGCCAGCGGGGAAAGATCACATTATACACTAATACTCATTGTGTAATGTATTGCCTCATTTAAATACTCCGGATACTGAGGGCTTAGCAACCAGTCTAAAAGGGCGAGGTGTTACTGTCAGCGAGAAAGTCTACACGATAAACGGCGGCTTAGGCAACTTTTTTTGCCTTGCACAAATTTTAATTATTTATTTATTAAAACTCCATGCAACACAAAGGTACAAAGGCGGACTTAACGCCTTAGGCACTCTCTACCAGTCAACCAATGTATTTTTTTTCTGTGCGTATTTTTAATTTATACGATTTTGTGAGGTACGAATAATGTTTTTCTTTCTTACTTTCAAAGTTTAACTTGCAAAAAATTTAACGGGCTACACAGGAGCAAAAACAGAAAAAAAAAATGTGAACTGCAGATTCTTAAGGCGAATCTTAAGAATCTGCCGTTCCTATATTTTTTTTCCGTGTACAAATGCGGCAACGCAAACTTTAGCTCTATGTCAAACATAAAACTCCAAGTTCGACACGTTTTCAAACGCCTATCAGTATTATCAACCGGAATCAATTTAAATAAAAATCCCATGATAAAATTCCCATATTTCATCATAACGATGATTATTTTGCCATTCATCCAATATGAGGTCAATTTCCATTCAACATCAATAATATTGTTAGGTTGTCAATTCAATACCACTATTAACAATTTAAAATCATGGAAATTAATGGGGCTAGGGAATCGTTTGACACACAACTGGCATCACCCAGTAGCCTACGCTGAGAGATTGCTGGAAAGAGTGGCTTTCCATTAGGTGAGATAATGATGAAGACAAACCAGTGCTTACCAACAGTAAAAGAAAGGGAACATTGATGGGTTTTAGTCCCACCCACTGTAGGCGTAGGCTTGCGGATGACGAGCAATGAGTAGTACAATAATTGCCATCACGGATCTTGAGCGGTTGCGCAAAAGTCAAATATTCGGTCTCTTTAGTGGTGCGAAGTGAGACGCGGGGGCGGGGAGTGTCAGTGATTGGCTCGCCGCGCCATTGCGTCAGACGTCACTGCGTTGCTGCATGTATCTAACAACGAAGACGATTGGCTCGCCAATGTATGGAATGCGCAAAGCGATCCCCACTCTGACGCCGAATGCTCAAGATCCGTTTTGGCAATTGTACGTAAGCTGTCTGGCCGTCACGGAAGCGTTCGAACTGAGCCCGAGTCGCCGATGGTGCATCGTGTTTCACGCGCCTCAAAGAAATGTCAGCACAACGCGTGTCTAATTCCGCCAAGTCCGTTCCATCATCGGACCACACGACGTACATCGTTGCGCCACCGGTACATGGTAGACATCCCACCCATACGCACAAAGCGTTTTAGGAACACATTTATTATGCGTACAGTCAAGGAGTGGAATTTCCTGCCGGAGTCTGTGTTTCCTGATAGCTACAACTTAGGGGTCTTTAAGTCAAGAGTGAATAGGTTACTTCTAGCCAAGCGTGCTCCATCGTCAAGCATATCATCGCTTACCATCAGGTGAGATGGTGGTCAAACGCAAGCCAATCAATAATAAAAAAAAGGAACCGTGGGGTCCTGGAAAGAATGCAAATAAGGAACATAGGAGTGAGTTAGTCAGTAAAAGTCTGACATCCTCTCTTCCACCATAAAAAAGGTGGATTTTAGTCAGTAGAAGTCAGATACTCTCTTTCGCGAAATTCCTACTTTAAAAAAAAATCCAGTACCTATCATCATTTGCCATACAAATTGTTTTATTTGCACACGCGCGCTACACGCTTACAGTCGCACCATGCCCTTATACCCACAAAAATATTATGATTTATGCGCCCTTCATAAAAGGGATATTGACACGAATCGACCAAATTGAGCCCTACGCAATCAAAATTACACCTTATTGGATGTGTTTAAGTAACAAAATCGTTTAACGATAATCATCATTATTTTTGACAAGCAAAAAAGAACCCTACCCCACGTGGATTAAAACCTTAAATCAATTAGGTTATAAAGAACAGCGTACAGTTGGAAAGTTTCAATTTACTGACCAAAATGAGCTTTAAGTACTTGATTTTAGGATTGATTATAATAATTGTTGAATTTATTTTAAGACTTCTGGACTTACATAATTGATTTAAAACTGGTCACGTACAAGTCGGACTTGCATACGTGGGGTTCCGTCCTACATTATTAAAATCGAGCAAAAAAACGCCAACAAAATGTTTTTGTATGAGAACCTCCTTTTCGTATAGTTTCTTGCACATTCTTCTCTAAGAGATCTACGCTTTGGAATATGCAATTAGCATCATTTTTTTTCTGAATGACGGACTTCTTGACATTTCAAAAGTGTAAATGGTATCCGAAAGGTCCAGGGCCTCAAGTCTGCTATTACAATAGTGTCACAATGGTCTATCATTGGTGTCATAATTGTCGATTTTGACAAGTTTGGTAATATACTAATATAATGGCGTCATTATGACTTTCCAATGGTCAACCACTGACACTCCATTGAAAGAAGTGACATAGAATGGTAATCTCGTACATATTGTCAAGTGAATATTTGAAGTTTGCGGTAATCTGCTAAAATTTTGACAGTTTATTTGATCAGTGTTTTACCATTAGAACGTTATTGTGCAGTTATTAGTTTTAATATGCTCGAAATTATCATTCTACCACAATTCTATTACAAGACCATTGACCGATCAATGATCGATCATTATGAATTAGCAGATTACAAACTTTTAGCAAAATGACAATTGGATCGTGTTGGAATGACGAATTTATGAAAATAGCAGACTTGGGGCCCTGGACTAGCGACCGCGTACCAGAAGACGCAGTTGGAAGGCCTCCTACAAGGTGGTCCTATGACCTAGTAAAGGTTGCGGAAATCCGAAGGATGCCTGACGCACAGGATTGGTCATTGTGGCGACACTTGGGGGAGACCTATCTCCAACAGTAGACTTCTTTCGGCTGATGTAAACAGTTCATTTGAAATAAAATGCTTTGAATCTTTAATTTTTAACTTTATTTTAATGTTATTAATCAATAACAACAAACCACGTTCTGTGAAAATTTTAACTTTCTACTTGTTACGGTTTACGAGAAACCATACAGCCTGCTGACAGACAGACAGACGGAAGGACAGCGGGGTCTTAGTTATAACTAAGACTAGAGTCCCGTTAGCGTTCTTCGGATAGATACGGAACCCTAATAATGATTAAAGTGTGTCATGAAATTTATTTTGAGAGTCTGATTGGCCTTATAAGCCTGTTTATTGTCGTATGCTAATAAGGGCCAGAAGGCAAACTACTTGAATATTCTGTATTCATATATCATGAATAAAGAAGGGCCGAACATTGATCAACAACGAGAGATAAATAATAGTTTTTTAACTAGTTGATGCCTGCGACTTCGCCTATATCAGACTCGTAAAACAGCACAATGTTATTTTGGTTACAATTTAGAAGTAGCAAGGCAGGAAATAGTGGAAAAATATTGCGGGAGTAACTAGAATGCTACGTCCTAATACGGGAAAGAATTATCAGTAAATGACGGGAAAGAGTAGAAAAATATAGCAGTAAATGACGGGAAAGAGTAGAAAAATATAGCAGCAAATGACGGGAAAGAGTAGGAAAATATAGCAGTAAATGACGGGAAAGAGTAGGAAAATATAGCAAGAACCAACTGGATTGCTACCTCTTTGAGGCGTGGCTGGAAAGACCTCACGGCGTCCTTACCTTCCGCATGACACAGGTCCTCACCGGAAATGGCAAGTTCGGGAGGTTCCTGTTCCGAATTAAAGCGGAAGTGACGCCCGGGTGTCGCCACTGTGCGGAACGCCCGGAGGACACGGTGGAGCACACAATCGCGGTGTGCCCTGCTTGGGCGGAGCATCGCCGTGCCCTCGTGGGGGTGATCGGCGGCGGAGACCTCTCGCGCCGGGCCTTGGTCGAGGCCATGGTCCGGAGCGAGGAGGAGTGGCAGGCGGTCGCCGACTTCTGCGAAGCAGTAATGCTCGCTAAGGAGGAGGCCGACCGCATCAGGCAACGGCGCTCTCGCCGCCGCCGCCGGGATTCCGATCCCGATTTCCAGCCACCGTAGGCGCGGGCTTGCGGACAGAGAGCAATGGGTAGCTCGCTGTCCGGCCGTCCGGTAACCGTCCGGACCAAGCCCAGGTCGTCGACGGCGCGCGCTGTTCCCGCGCGCCTCAAGGAGTTGTCAGCAACAGCAGGGGCCCAGCCGGGTCGAAGCCTACTGGGGCCAGGGTAATCCGAAAGGGCGCTCGAGCCCCGGTATGAAGGCTTGAAGGAACGGGATGGGTTTTTTAGTCAGTAAGAGTCTGACACTATCTCCCGCTCCGCCCAAGAGCGGGGGTTGTCATAAGACGATTTTTCCCATCGGAAAAAAAAAAAAAAAAAAAAAACTGGATTGCTACAAGTACCTCCCAAGACGGGAAAGAGTGCAAAAAATATTGCAGGAGCGACTGGATTGCTACGTCCTAAATCGAGAGAAAGTGGAAAAATATTGCAGAAGCGACTGGATTGCTACGTTCCAAGACGGAAACGACTGGAAAAATATTGCAGGAGATGACTGGATTGCTATATTCTAAAACAGGAAAGAGTGGAAAAATGTTGCAGGAGATGATTGGATTGCTACGACCTAAGTCGGGAAAGAGTGAAAAAATGTTGCAGGAACTGATTGGATTGCTATGTCCCAAGACGAAAAAGTGGAAAAAGTTTTAGAGAAAGCTTTTGTTGAAGGACACGATAAACCGCAGCCGAGTAACAAAAAAAAATGTTAATCAGATAATAATACTTTCAATTATTATTAATTTGTTTAGACTAGTTTTAAGGGATGACAATAATCTTTAGACTAGAAAAAAAAGTAATAAACATAATATTAACATTTTTACCCCAAGTAAGCTCTTGTCAGTTCATGAAATAGAGATTTATTTACAATTTACTTGTACTTTACAAGTGCAACGCATTAGTTTAGGCTGTTATGTTGTACATATAAGTACATTACCACTATAAAATAAAATACCCCACAAAACCAAATAAGACAACGTTTACTTATTTTTCATCCATCCTCTCACAAAACCTCAGACATTCACGACACACATCTATCCATCTCCCAGCAACAAGTCACACTCTGGTGTTAGAGTCAGAAGAGCAGAACAGAAAGTGCACGAACGAGTGGCGAGTTAGCTCTTGACAGTGTCTGCGATAAAGGATCAGCTAACAAACGGTGTGTTCGCGGCCTGAGGTGTTGTTTATGTAGATGTCAAGCAACAGCTATTTTTGGTTGAGGCCATGGTCCGGAGCGAGGAGGAGTGGCAGGCGGTCGCCGACTTCTGCGAAGCAGTAATACTCGCAAAGGAGGAGGCCGAACGCATCAGGCAACGGCGTTATCGCCGCCGCCGCCGCCGCCGGGATTCTGATCCCGATTTCCGGCTACCGTAGGCGCGGGCTTGCGGACAGTGAGCAATGGGTAGCTCGCTGTCTGGCCGTCCGGTAACTGTCCAGACCAAGCCCAAGTCGCCAACGGCGCGCACTGTTCCCACAAGGAGTTGTCAGCAACAGCAGGGACTCAGCCGGGTCGAAGCGTACTGGGGCCAGGGTTATCCGAAAGGGCGCTCGAGCCCCGGTATGAAGGCTAGAAGGAACGGGGTGGGTCTTTTAGTCAGTAAGAGTCTGACACTATCTCCCGCTCCGTCCAAGAGCGGGGGATGTCATTGCATGATTTTTTCCCACCATAAAAAAAAGCAACAGCTATTTCATATTACATATCAGTTCAGTGCGTAAATTTTGGTGACTCATGTTATTTAAAAACTATTTTTCAGATCGTAACTGGTTTTTCCAATTGATACATAAGCTCGAGTGCTTGGCGAAAGTCCAAGAAAATCTTTGAATGATCAAAAGTTTCCGATGTTTTTCCTAAATGTCTGAAACAGCTGTTTTTTTCCTAGTGCGAATTACACGTAATTTTTTTCTTCTTATGTATGTGAGGGTGATACATTTTTTATTTATTTTTTATTGTTTATAGGTTGGAACGCGCTTACCTAGAAGAAACCTATTCACTCTCGATTTAAAGATTCCCGGGTTGTAGCTATCAGGAAACACAGACTCCGGCAAGGAATTCCAGTCCCTAGCCGCACGCACAATGAATGTGTTCCCAAAACGTTTTGTGCGTGTAGGTGGGATATCCACCATATACCGGTGGCGCATAGCCGTACGTCTGGTAGTCCGATGATGGAACGGGCTAGGCGGAATTAGGTTATGCAATTCCGACGCACACTCCCCGAAATGCAACCGGTAGAAAACCGACAGGCTAGCAACTCTGCGTCGATGCTCAAGACTTTGAAGCCTCGACTCGACGAGTATATCATCGCCAATTATTCTTCTGGCTCGCCTCTCAATTGCCTCAAGTGCATCAAGCTGGTATCGGGCAGATCCGTCCCAAAGATGAGAGCAGTACTACATACACGATCGAACTTGCGCTTGATAAATACATTTATTTCATTTGTTAATGCGATTCGCAAAAATCTCCGAGGCTCGATTCGGGAATAGAACTATTTACATAGGTATGTTTATATGGAGCCTTTGATGTGCGAGTGCGAATCGCTCTTGCTCATTATTTTGTTTATGGATTTACATTAGCGGAGTTATATTAACATATCATAGTATATTTTTCAGTACAGTTTGACATATCAACATGGAAAAATATGACTGGCATATCGTTTACAAATTATTCAGCCGTATTACGAAAATAAACGTTTCTACGAGGAATATGTTTAATTAAAGCACTAGGTAAAAGAAACTTGATGCCTTCATAAACATATTATGACGTATTAAAAAAAACTACTTACTAGATCTCGTTCAAACCAATTTTCGTTGGCGTATGGTGATGTACAGTAAGGCCGCAAAAGTCCATAGGAACGCTAAAGATTACATTGCTACGAACCGAGCGAGCGCGACACTTCCGTGCGTATGTGTGCGCATGTATGAGTATCCACATTCCACAGATAACACACACTAAGGAACTGTCGTCAAAGTGAGCTTAAAAACATTATTATTTTTCTGTTCTTACCATAGCATTGATAATTTCGTGCAAATACGTCATGTGCTGGTAGCCGTGTGAACTAAGTGTTGGATTCGCAAATCACGTAACCCGAGTTCAAATCATGGTCGGTCCGTTGCAGTTATTTCTTACTTTGAAAATTCCCAATCTAAGTATATTGATATAGTTGTTTTTTTTATATTTCTATGAAAAATACTATTGCATTTTTTGCACTAAATAGTTGCAAATTACGAATGTGATCTGTTAACCAAAAGAAGAATCACATTCGTAATTTGCAATTATTTAGTTGTTACATCTTTTCGATGTTATAAGGTGGAAATAAAAAGACGTGTTTAATAAAAATGTTTATTCTTTATATTTACAAATTAAACATTTATGAGAATTGTGACGTCGAATTGTTACCTAGACAAAAAGTTATCTTGTAACCGTTATCTATGTTACGCCTAAGATTTTTTGTTGGAAGTATACCCACTTAGACTATTCATAATATGAATAACGTAACAATGAACGGATATTCAAATTTTAATAAAATAAAATATAGGTAATTGTTTATATCCAGTTATTTATTGAAAAGTGATATATGATTTGGAATTTGTAAACATTTTATTTTTGTGTAACGTCACAATGAATGTATTGAGGTCATAGCTTAATTGTTCATTTTCTTGACGAAAAGAAGATTGAAACCAAACCTCAATTTCTGTTAAAAGAACTTTAGTTTTCACAAGATAATGGTCAATTAGATGAGAAAAATAAATTGAACTATAGTATTATGTTAAAACAGTGCGGGTAGAAGAATAAAAAACGAAATAGACTCATGATTATTGTCAACAAAATTGATAGCGAGTTCACTGCATTCTTAAGATGAGGCGATGGCACAAGTTAAAAGATATAGCTGTTTTAAACGAAAGTAAACACAATATAATACAGTGTTTGTTAACGAATAATCACAGATATGTTAAAATAAAATGGTAGGCCATTTAGTTTAGTTAACATTAAATATTTAGTGCGAAACGTAATCGTTCTTGTTTGTGCCTCTCTGTCAAGTACGGCTTTTTAGCAGGTTTTCTGTGATGCACGCCTTCAGCGTGAAGTGCACGGCGAACAGTATCCATCGAGGTGTCATATAATTCCGCAAAATGTCTCGTTGGTGCGAAACCATTCGTTTCGTATACGTCCACCATATGTCGTCGCTGCGCCTCGCTAATAAGCTTCGGTCTCCCACTTCTCTTTCGACTAGCAAGGCTACCTTCTTCCTCATATCTTTTTAGCCAAAGATTTACAGTATTTTTCTAAAATAAAAAAATATATATATTAGGCAGCTATACCTACTTCACTTCATTTTCATTATATAAAATGTTAATAATCATAATTATTGAATATAATTTTAAAATAAAACTGCATTTATTAATCCAATAACCAATCCAATAAACCCAACGATTTACGTATTTCTCTTTTAAACCTCATAAAGATACGATGAATGGATTCATAAATGGCATACGTTTTAATTAGAAGATTAATTTGTAATAAAGTTACAATTCATTAATAGCTATTATACTCACATTCAGTCCGGTTTCTTCAGATATTTGTGTTTTATTAAGACCACTTTTATGCAGCCCAATGATAGTCGCCCTCACTTCAATACTAATATTAGCCTGCATTTTGCGAATATTACAATACTGTCAACCTCACGTCACTAACCAACAACTACAACCAAACGACAGTTCATTTCGGTTAAGTTAAAACTCATGTCTACCTCGCAGAAATCTAATTCTTTATTAGGTTTTTTTGTGATCTACCTTTCTAACTCTAAGAAATGTGTGAACAAGTTAAAGAATAATTTAAAATATGTAATGCAAATACATAACTTCCAATCGGATAAGAACTTACAAAAAGTCAATAATTGCGTGGGATTTGAACTTGCGGCACACTGATTTGCGCTTCAATCTGTGTGCCTATACCACTGGGCCATCTTGACTTATGATAAGTTGATGAAATTGTGAATTTCAATCATTTGTTGGCGAAACTTGAAAATAAAAGGTCGTAAGTCAAACTAAACGTCAAACGAATAAGTTTTAAGAATTCTTATGGACTTTTGCAAGTGATAGTACATCTTATATTTTTTTTAGTTTTATCATTCTCTTATTTTAGAAGTTAGTGGGGACACACACACACACACACATTTTAATACTTCGGAAGTGTCTCTCGCGCAAACTATTTAGTTTAGAAAAAAATGATTTTAGAAACCACAATATCATTTTTGAAGACGTATCCATAGATACCCCACACGTATGGGTTTGATTAAAAAAAAATTTGAGTTTCAGTTCTAAGTATGGGGAATTGGGGACCCCCAAAATTTATTGCTTTTTTTCTATTTTTGTGTGAAAATCTTAATGCGGTTCACAGAGTACATCTACTTACAAAGTTTCAACAGTATAGCTCTTATAGTTTCGGAAAAAAATGACTGTGGCATACGGACGGACAGACAGACAGACATGACGAATCTATAAGGGTTCCGTTTTTGGCCATTAGGCTACGGAACCCTAAAAAGCAAAGCTTGCAACTCAGTTCTTCTACCGTTAAAAATTGTGAGATCAATGTAATACCAAGTCGGTTAATTTATTCAGTTCGTACTTAACGGCCCTTAATGACCTAGATTGACTTGGCAATCGGACTATAGTCTGTCTAGGACTTGGAAATTTATAAACGAACTAGCGGCCCGTCCCGGCTTCGCACAGGCAATAAATATAGCCTATGTTACTCAGGGTGAATGTAGCTTTCCAATGGTGAAAGAATGTTTGAAATCGGCACAGTAGTTTTTGAGTTTATTCATTACCAACATTCACACAAAAATACAAATTTTCCCTCTTTATAATATGATAGTGTAGATGTAGATATACTTGTGATATTCATGCGACATTTTTGCTTTTTTTAGGGTTCCGTAGTCAACTAGGAACCCTAGACAGACATGGCGAAACTACATAGGTACTACTAGGACGGACAGACAGACATGGCGAAACTATAAGTTTCGCCATGTCTGTCTGTCCGTCCTCGCTTAATCTCTGTGACCGTTAGCACTAGAAAGCTGAAATTTGGCCAATGTGTGTTGACCAATATGTATATCAATCACGCCGATAAAGTGGTAAAATAAAAATTGGTAAAAAATGTTTTATTAGGGTAGCCCCCCTATATGTAAAGTGGGAAGTGATTTTTTTTTTAATTTCAACCCTAACGTGTGATATATCGTTGGATAGGTATTTAAAAATGAATAGGGGTTTACTCAAATCATTTTTTGATAATGTCAATAATTTCGGAAATAATCGCTCCAAAAGTAAAAAACAATGTGTGTCCCCCCCCTCTAACTTTTGAACCATAATAGAAAATATGAAAAAAATCTGAAAAGTAGAACTTTATAAGGACTTTCTAGGAAAATCATTTTGAACTTGATGGAAAGAACAGTTTTTGTACAAAAAGACAAAAAGGTTCTACAAAATAATTTCTGGACTAAGTTTGTAGTATAATATGCAAGCATTTTTTTAAACTCATAAGTGGGTACACTTATTGTGACGGACGGGAAACTACGGAACCCTACACTGAGCGTGGCCCGACACGCTCTTGGCCGGTTTTTTTGTATTGAAGTCGGTTGAATTTTTAACCGACCGTTTGTGATGAAATAATGTATTGTTGAAGTCGAAAGAAAAATAGAGAAGTTATTATAGCTCGTCCTAGTAGTTTTCCTAAAATAAAGATCCCACCTGAGCTGAGCTAAGATCAAAGAAAAAATTAAAAAGGTTAGAAAGGAAACACTTTCCGATTTGTACTACGAGTGTCGCCGCTTGTCTCCCACCCTTTAACTCCACTACAGGCAATAAACCAATACGAACGTGCATTACGCAACTAACAGACCACACACACTTAAATCGCAAGTTTGCTATTGGTAGTTGAACTATGAGCAATGCCCTATTTTGTAGCACGCCTACCCCGCCCACAAGGCCATTCTCTTTAATGTCTACAACAGTGTCAAGTAGGCACTACCAACGACAATGTTTGCCCAAAGGCAATGCAAACAAGATTGTGCTTTGTATTGATTATGACACCATACTTTCACTTTTGTTATTACTACATGTACTTACAATCAACTTCTAAGATAAATACTAAGCAGTCCGTAATTTTTTTTTTCCTTTACTTACATTTTAGGGTTCCGTACTTCAAAAGGAAAAAAAAAACGGAACCCTTATAAGATTTGCGGACCTCCAGCTGGGTCGAAGCCTACTGGGGCCAAGAGTCTGCTTCTGAAATGAAGGCTCGGCCCTGGTAGACAACGAAGGACCGGGGCGGATTTGGCCCAAGGGCGGGGGATGTCATTAGATGATTTTTACCCACCAAAAACATAAAAAATCCTTATAGGATTTTTTTTTTCGATGGGAAAAATCATCTATATGACAACCCCCGCTCTTGGGCGGAGCGGGAGATAGTGTCAGACTCTTACTGACTAAAAAACCCATCCCGTTCCTTCAAGCCTTCATACTGGGGCTCGAGCGCCCTTTCGGAAAACCCTGGCCCCAGTAGGCTTCGACCCGGCTGGGCCCCTGCTGTGGCTGACAACTCCTTGAGGCGCGCGGGAACAGCGCGCGACGACTTGGGCTTGGTCCGGACAGTTACCGGACGGCCGGACAGCGAGCTACCCATTGCTCACTGTCCGCAAGCCCGCGCCTACGGTGGCTGGAAATCGGGATCGGAATCCCGGCGGCGGCGAGAGCGCCGTTGCCTGATGCGGTCGGCCTCCTCCTTAGCGAGCATTACTGCTTCGCAGAAATCGCCGTCCGCCTGCCACTCCTCCTCGCTCCGGACCATGACCTCGAGCGATGCTCCGCCCAAGCAGGGCACACCGCGATTGTGTGCTCCACCGTGTCCTCCGGGCGTTCCGCACAGTGGCGACACCCGGGCGTCACTTCCGCTTTAATTCGGAACAGGAACCTCCCGAACTTGCCATTTCCGGTGAGGACCTGTGTCATGCGGAAGGTAAGGACGCCGTGAGGCGTGGCTGGGCCTCAAAGAGGGGACTTATCGCCATAATTGTGGCGTGCCCATAACGGGGTTGCGATAGTCGCTGACGCCATTCCACCATGAGATCCCGCCGGAGTTCTGTCCGCCAACCCTTATAGGATCACTTTGTTGTCTGTCTATCTGTCTGTCTGTCTGTCAAAACCCTTTATTTCAGGAACGTGTGGAGTTATCGAGTTGAAATTAAAACCTACTCAGGTCGGCGGTCCCTTGAAGCTCTGAAAAAATCAAACATCTCAATTAACGAAAAAAAAAGATACGCCGACCTGAGTATATGTATGGCAATATAAAATCGCAAAAAACGTATATTCAACACTCTAAAATTAATAGGCTACTTCCCGTTGACCTAGAATCCTGAAATTTGACACGTAGCAAGGTCTCATAACACAAGTATAGCGAAAAATCTGAAAACTGTACATTTTTAGTTACGTCACAAAAAAAAACTTGTTTTGCGATTCGGAAAAATCTTCGGAACTCAATTCGGAAATAATCACCACTCTACAAGGTGCAGTTTTAAAACTGCACAATATTTCAGGAGGTTGTAATAAAACTCATAAATAATCATATAAAAAAACGATACCTGGTCAATAATCAGTAATACTTGTTATTTAATTTTTTAATTACAATAAACTAAATCGATTGATCGATGGCCGCGGGGGCGTGGCTAGGGTGTGGCGTGCGGGATGATGATTGGATGATACATTATTTATGAAACTATCGTTGCGAGTTAGTGTGTGTGAAAACGCCCTTTATTGTTCCGTGTTTGTGTGTGTGAAAAAAAGCGCGGTTATAAAAAAAAAAAATTACCTACTTATTTTATTATTGATTCGGGTCGAGAATCACTAACATAATTACCTCCTGAAATATTTTGCAGCTTCAAAACGACACCTTGTACATATTTGCGGCGGGGGTAAACAATAAAGATATATGTATGGCAATATAAAATCGCAAAAAACGCATATTCAACACTCTAAAATTAATAGGGTACTTCCCGTTGACCTAGAATCCTGAAATTTGACACGTAGCAAGATCTCATAGCACAAGTATAGCGAAAAATCTGAAAACTGTACATTTTTAGTCATGTCACAAAAAAAAAAACTTATTTGGCGATTCGGAAAAATCTTCGTGACTCAATTCGGGAATTATCACCACTCTATTTGCGGCGGGGGTAAACAATAAAGATACATGATCAACTTTTCCGACTTATCCTTTTATAGACCTCCGTTTTGGAGACACAAAAAAACAAATGACTGATGAAATATCTATACCAAACCAAACGAGCCAGTTCAATGACTTTTTCAAAAATAATGGTTGTTAAGAAGCTGAGTCTACAACACCATACAAATATAAATTAGACTTTCAAAATAGCATCACGGGCTGTGCGCGTGCGCATGCCGCCTGTCAAACCACGTGTAGCTGTAACCATTCTGTTAGATATTTAAAATAGCTCTATTCTTTTTTTGTTTTTTGACTTTCATTTGTCTGTGGTTTCAATGTAATTACTGCCTGCATATCGATTTCAATGCCTCGGTTTCTGAATTAAAAAAACTGGGCAAGTGCGAGTCGGACTCGCGTACTGAGGGTTCCGTATAAACTTATCTATGAAAACAGTTCAATTCTCCGATAGAGATACGAAGATTTTTACGAAATGCATTTTACAGTTTACTACTAATTACCAGTTTTCATATTTTTTACTATAGGTACTTTTACTTTTTCCTAGACCTTGCTTCATGCCAAATTTTAGGATTCAACGTCAACGGGAAGTAGCCTATGAATTTTGATTCCCTTGAGAATGGCGAAATACACGTTTTCTGCGACCTAAACGGCCGTATCTTTTTTTTTCGTACACTCAAGATTTTGATTTTTTCACAGCTTCAAGGGACCGCAGACCTGAGTATATGGTTTTAATTTTAACTCGATAACTCCACGCGTTCCCGAGATAAAGGGTCCTGACAAACAGACAGACGGACCACAAAGTGATCCTATAATATAAAGGGTTTTCTTTTAATTTTGAGGTACGGAAGCTTAAAAAACCTGGGCAACTGACGAACTCAACGCCCTGAGGGTTCCGTACAAACTTACATATTATTTAAAGAGTTCAATTCCTGATTGGAGTCTCGACAGACGGACAACAAAGCAATCCTAGAAGAGTTCAGTTTTTCCTTTTGAGATACGGAACCCTAAAAAAAGGGGCGTGAATGACAAAAACATCAAAAAATACTTTCCATTACCAACGTCATTCTTTATATCAAAAACGTGGATACCAATGCATGGATACACACGTGAACTCGACAAAGTCAGCGCGACACTTTACACAATCTATTTATTTACTAGTAAAGTCACGTTTTTATATCTTCACAGTTTCATAATATGACTATAGAAACCGAAGATAGAAGCGTGAGTACACAATCTATCCAAGTCGTCGACAGCGCGCACTGTTCCCGCGCGCCTCAAGATGTTGTCAGCAACAGCAGGGGCCCAGCTCGGTCGAAGCCTACTGGGGCCAGGGTTAGTTTTGAAAGATAGCCCAGCCCCGGTACGAAAGGCAACGAAGGAACAGGAGTGGGTGATGTTAGAAGATTTTCCCACCGGAAAAAAAACTACTAAAATCACGTTTTTATATCTTCACAGTTTCATAACATGACTACAGAAACCATGGAAAGTGTGCGCAGGAATTAGTTAGTACTGTCACCTAGGCGGGTACGGGTATTGTGTTCATTTAATTTCGAACAGAGATTTAACGAGCGGGACGCTATACCTACTCAAAATCAAAACCGGAAATTAGGATACAAAGAAAACCTGAACAGTATAGACACCGGCACGAATCTCGAGCGCTCGGCGTCAGAGTGGGGATCACTTTGCGCATTCCATACATTGGCGAGCCAATCGTCATCGTTGTTAGATACATGCAGCAAGCGCAGGGAACGAATCACGAGTGACGTCTATGACACGATGGCGCGGCGAGCCAATCACTGACACTCCCCGCCCCCGCGTCACACTTCGTACCACTAAAGAGACCGAATATTTGACTTCTGCGCATCTTGAAGCCAGCGCTCAAGATCCGTGCCGGTATCTGTATACTTGAGTTAGAATAACAGCCATACACATGTACCAACACGCGACCAGATTCTCCCTCGCGCATCAGCTCCTAAAGCTGTCAAAATGGCTGAGCTATGAATAATCAAATCTGCTCGTAAACAGCTGTTTCAGCTAATATGAAAACAGAATAAACATTTTACCCATTTTATATACGAAATATTTGGCTATGGGCCAATTTTGATTAAAATGGTTCCATAGACGTACTCTTCGTCTTGGTCGTTTCACTCTTGCCAGATTCACGACCACTCTAGCTAGTTATCACGAAGATAAGTCTCCGGAAGCCGTCAGGGTATGCAGCACTTCCCGCCACTTTTGCCTGCTGGCTTCATACGGGTGCACTCTTTCAATGGGCCGCCAAAAGTCGTTTTTATTTGGCCAGTCCATCGCATCGGTGATCTGCCACGTGCCTTGTTCCATCCACCTTTCCTTGTATAACAAGGCGTTTGATGGTGTCACCTCCATGTCGACAAATATGGTCAAAATATTTAAAAATACGACTGCACCAGCGTAGACAAGCGTTTCTTGACGTTCATCCATTGGCCAACCTGGAAAACTCTAAACAGACCCACCCCACCCAGGTCGGGCGCAGCAAAGACAATCTCCACAGGTGGGGGTTCTCGGATGGTTCCGATCTTTAGTGTGTGTGCGGCGTCTCTCCGCAGACCATGTCCCATCTTCCGTCCTGCATCACGTGCCCTGTTGCCTGCTCACGTAGGGACCTAATGACAGCATCAGCGGACGGCATTGCCGTAGCCAAATTCTGGTCCAGGCAAGGAATTTAACTAATTTTGTCATCGATACGCTAAGAAGAAGATCCATTGCCGTTCTGGACAGAACCATTCATACACGTACTAATAGTCTACAAAGTTTCCATTACTGGGTCAAAGAATTCATTTCTGTGAGAGGAAATTAGTCAAAATCTACCACGCAGTGACTCAGTGAGGATAGGCTTTTTGGGGTGGAAAATCATACACTAACTTCATGAGTCGTAGCAAGATATTATGAAATAGTTAGGAGGCTGTACTTCAGGAGCCGAGTGGTAACGGCCCCGACTTACGAGTTGTAGGTCGCGGTTTCGAAACCAGCCAGGCGCATTACTTTGTATAATTTATTTCATCACCACTGCTCTCAAAACGGTGAAGGAAAACATCGTGAGGAAACCGGCATGTCCTAGAACTAAAACTTCGAAGACATGTGACATTCACCAACACGCACTGGGCCCGCGTGGTGGATTACGGCCCATTCCCTCTCCTAGAGAGGAGGCTTGAGTACCAACAGTGGGAACATTAAAAAGGCTGGTGATGATGATGACTTCAGGAGCTAATGACTTCTTCCATGTCTTAAAGAACTTCATTCTAAATGTATACACTTCAGATGAGATGGAGGTTAAACGCGAGCCTATTCATATTAATAAAAAACAAAGATACATTAGGGTTATATTTCACTGGGACGCCATGGTGGCGCGACCAGATGCACCGCCATGGTGTCCCGGTGAAATAAGTCCTAAGCTACCCAACTAGACACCATACAGACACTAGAGTCGCCACACGTCTGAGCTGGTCGCGCCACCAAATTGGTTGCGCTACCAAACGGATACCAAGTGAGTAATAGTAGTCTCCATAGAGTTGAATACATTTTGTTGGTAGCGGCGACTGGTCGCGCCGCCATAGTGTCTCGGTGAAATATAGTCCTGAGCTACCAAATTAGACGGTGATAGAGACACCAGAGTAGCCACACGTCCGAGCTGGTCGCGCCACCAAATTGGTTGCGCAACCAAAAGGACACCAGGGGCCTAAGTCTGCTATTTTTATAAATTCGTCATTCCAACACGATCCCATTGTCATTTTGCTAAAAGTTTGTAATCTGGTAAATTATATTGATCGACCATTGATCAGTCAATGGTCTTGTAATAGAATTGTGGTAGAATGACAATGTCGAGCTTATTATAAGCACTAATTGCGCAATGACGTCGTAATGGTAGGTCACTGATCAAAGGAACTGTCAAAATTTTTGCAGATTACCGCATACGTCAGATATTCATTTGTCATTATGTACGAGATTACCATTCTATGCCATTTCTTTCAATGGAGTGGCAGTGGTTGACCATCGGAAAGTCATAATGACGAAATTATATTAGTGGATTACCAAAACTTGTCAAAATCAACAATTATGAAATCAATGATACACCATTCTGATGCCATTGTAATAGCAGACTTGAGGCCCAGGTGAGTAACTCTCTATAAAGTTCTATACATTTTGTTGGTAGCGGCGACTGGTCGCGCAAATATAGCCCTTACTATTTACAAAACACTCAAATCGCCAGCCCTAACACGCCACAGTCATGTCTAACTGATCACATGCATATCCCATTGGCCATACATCGCCTAAAACAATACCAAGTCTACATCGACAATTTACTACGAAACAATGGAACACGCCGTAATTAAAATAGACGAGTTATCAGCAAATACGTCGTTATCAACGGAGGGTGACTACAATGCACTGTGCGTTCTTGTCTGGGTCGGTAATTGCATCGACTTATATGTATACTAGCGATAGACTCAGTGGATTTCATGGAAACTATATGTCAAAATAACGAACGATCCTTGTGCTCTTGATTATTTAAAACAATATTTTAAAGTGTTGGGCAGTTCTCATTATCTTAACCTTCGTGTTCTTCTATCAAAAACATGCTTTTTCATATTCCTTCTCACCGTACTGGCTTTATGTCCAATTCTTACGCTGTTTCCACCATAAAACTCTGGAATGTGCTTCCCCTTGACATCAAAAAAGCTGAAAGTAAATTATCCTTCAAACGTAAAATTCGGAACTACTACTTGAAGTCCTCTTAACCTTAGTTCGGTCTTCGTTCAGAATTGTTATTAAGTTCTCATAGTGATTTGTTATTTTTCATAGTATTTATTCGTTTATTATTTTAGCATATATATGTATTTTATTATTATAAATAACTTATTTTATATTTTTCCATTTGAACTACCTATTTGTTATGTATTTGTTTATTGTGCAAACCTACCATAGTGTTGTCTTTAACCCAAAGGTTGACTGGTAGAGAATGCCTTGTGGCATTAAGTCCGCCTATGTACCACTATTGTACCTGAAGTTTAAATAAATAAAATACCTACTGAAAAGTTAAAACTAAAGTTCGCAGCAGCGCTACTATAGCTTTATTTATTTATAACTAGCTTTTTCCCGCGGCTTCGTCCGCGTATATAAAATATAGCCTATGTCACTCAGGAATAAGGCAGCTTTCTATCGGTGAAAAAATTTTAGCAATCGGACCAGTACTTCCAGAGATTACCTCCTACAAACAAAAAAACATAAAAATAAACTTTACCTCTTTATTATATTAGTGTAGATTATTATTTATTTATTTATATACTTTATTGCAAACAAAACAAAACATGCAGCGATAAGATAGCTTTTAGAGGACACTTTTTTCGCGACCAAAATGTCTAAAACGCCATTAATTTCGTGGCACTTACGCGTTTCCTTCAACATAGTGTAATGTTCAAAGTGTACAGTCGACATTACACCCGAGTCGACTGAAGTGAGTTCGGAACGCGTAATCTAGTGCGTAGTACATCTTCCTATATCGATGGGTAACGGCGTTATATCACGTCTGTAACCTATGAAAGAGTTTTTTCACGCTCTAGGGCAGAGCAGGAGGATGTGTCAGACTTTTACTGATGTTCTTTGCCTTGAGTCCCAGGAAACCTGGTTTACCTTTCAGAAGCGAACCCATGTTCCCAGTAGGCTTCGGCCCTGTAGATCCCTATGGTTTTGCTGATATCTTCTTGAGGCGCCGTCGACGATGGCACGGTCTGAAAGGTTACCGGATGGCCGGACGGTGAGCTACTCATTCAGTTTGTACATTATTTTTAGGGTTCCGTATCCAAAGGATAAAAACGTGACCCTATTATCAAAACTCCACTATTCATCTGTCTGTCTGATTCACGTAAAATCAAACAAACCAAATATCGTTGAAGTTTTATAGTCGTTCGATCGAAGTCCTATCCAAAAACGGTATTCACGATCTATCGACTTATTTCCAGTTACATTAATAAGTATTCTACCAGGATAATTTAATACAGATTTTTGGAACGAAGTTCCTTATCGCGCGTTGTGAAAGGGGGCTAGACAGAAAAAATTCTCACGAAAAATTGTACCGACACTTTTACTGTCAAAATGTAAATCCAAGATGGCGGCTGCAAGAAATTATCAAATTTTTCGTCATGGGTGTCGTTTTCATGGTTTTCGAGGGTGTTGAAACCAATAGTACTGTCAAAATATAAATCCAAGATGGCGGCTGCAAGAAATTATCAACTTTTTCGTCATGGGTGTCGTTTTCATGGTTTTCGAGGGTGTTAAAACCGATGGTATTGTCAAAATATAAATCCAAGATGGCGGCTGCAAGAAATTATCAAATTTTTCGTCATGGGTGTCGTTTTCATGGTTTTCGAGGGTGTTGAAACCGATAGTACTGTCAAAATGTAAATCCAAGATGGCGGCTGCAAGAAATTATCAACTTTTTCGTCATGGGTGTCGTTTTCATGGTTTTCGAGGGTGTTGAAACCGATTGTACTGTCAAAATGTAAATCTAAGATGGCGGCTGCAATAAATTATCAACTTTTTCGATATGGGTGTCTTTTTCATGGTTTTCGAGGTTGTTGAATCCGATAGTGCTGTCAAAATGTAAATCTAAGATGCGGCTGTCAGAAATTATCAACTTTTTCGTCATGAGTGTCGTTTTCATGGTTTCGAAGATGTTGAAATAGTGCTGTCAAAATGTAAGTAAAATAGGATAGTATTGTTTAGTTATATTGTATTGGCTAGACGGAAAAAATTCTCACGAAAAGTTGTAACGACACTTTTTGCTATAGTAAGCTATTGTAAGCCGTGCGGCGTGCGCATGTTTCAAAGCAAAAAGCAAGCCAGAACGGAACTTCGTTCCATCCGGGTGTCCCTTGACACCTCAGTAATTTTTTTTTCGGCATTGCGTACTAATTACCTAGGTCATTGAACTCGCTCAGCTGACGTTTTCTTAAAGAAATTAATTTCGTACATGCGTAAATTAATACGAGTTTTAAAAAAAGGTACTTCATTTTTTAATTTTATCTTTACAAATCGATAGTATTTTATGTACCGGATCGACCCTCCACGGGATTAAAACGATCAAAATTTAACGTGGTATATCCGTTTCGACCTAAGATTTGTCCTGGTTAAACTTTCTTCTCAAGTCAACGACCTCTGAAAGATTTAATTAAAAATGTCGTGACCTGTTTATCTCAATCATTTTCAATTAAGTTCATTAAATAATTGAATTAAGATAAATTTTGTTATGTATCTGTATTGGTGCATTGACTTCTAGATAAGAGAGGACCACGAGAGGACAGAGGGTCTTTTGTGAAGAAAGCGAGCTTTGTATGAAATACTATTAGCTTAGCATAGTCGGCCTTATAATGTTCCCACTGTTGGGACTCAGGCCTCCTCTCTAGGAGAAGGAATAGGCCGTAATCCACCACGCGGGCCCAGTGCGGGGTTGGTGGATGTCACATGTCTTCGAATTTTTGGTTCTAGGACATGCAGGTTTCCTCACGATGTTTTCCTTCACCGTTTTGAGAGCAGTGGTGATGAAATAAATCACACAAAGTAATGCGCCTGGCTAGGTTTAAACCCACTACCTACAACTTGTAAGTCGGAATACTATTAACCCATTGAATGCCAAATACGAAATATTGCGATGTCGACTCCTTATTATTACGGAGGTCTTCACTACAAAATAAAGTACAGTGCGATTAAAATATGTTGGCCACTCTGAAGTTGGCGCTCCGAACTAGTGCATAGTTCGGCTATTGCACTTATAGGAATAATACACAATTTTAAGAATCATATGGTGAATCCATATTAAAAAAAAATTACTGCGCAGGCAATCGTTCGAAGTTTGGTGCGACCAAGATATTTCAGCCGTACTAGCAAACCTAGATATAAAAATAAATGTTAATGATGCCTGCGCAATATTACGTAAGTACCACAATATTGTTCTATAAAAAAAAAGACGTGTGGCACTCGGGGACTGCCGCGGTAAAGCAATATTACATAGCATTTTTAGCAACTTATGCAATTATAATTATTTATTTATTTTATTTATGCAGTATTTTTTTTTCTTTGTTTTTTTTTTCTTTGATATTTATTGAAGTTACACTTTCACACATTGAATTGAATTTTGATTGATTGTTCACTCATTTGTTTTCTTATCGGTCACCACGCTCAAAAAACAAATGAGTGGGGGGGTGTTAGGTTATTTTCGTTACGGAATTTCTGGATTCGGTCTCCACGCTCAAGGCCCGCGTTAGAAGCTATGCAATAGCTTAAAAAAAAAATATTTTTAAATTGGTATCCGTAATGCCATTTGTGTGGTGGCCATTGATTACGATTTGGTTATTAACTTCGACATCCAATGGGTTAATATATAGGTAATCATTCTATTTCAGGGTCATTCAAGGATTACGTTATGATTAGAAGAGGAGACTTCTTTGAGGCGTGACTGCAAAGACCTCACGGCGTCCTCACCTTCCGCATGACGCAGGTTCTCACCGGTCATGGTCAGTACGGGAGGTTCCTGTACCGGAATCGTGCGGAAGTGACGCCCGAATGTCATCATTGTGTGAACCGCCCGAAGGACACGGTAGAATATTCGGTAGAGGTGGGCCCCACTTGAGCAGAGTAGTGCTGCGTCCTCGTGGGGGCGATCAGCTGCTCTCGCTGCAGGGCCCTGGTACAAGCTAAGACCGGAGCGAGGAGATAAGGCGGGCGGTTGTCTTCTTCTGTGAAGCAGTTATGCTAGCAAAGGACGAGGCCGACCGCATCATGCAACGGCGTTCACGCCCGAGCCGCCGCCGGGATGCCGATTCCGATTTCCGGCCACCGTAGGCGTGGGGATGCGGACGGCGAGCAATGGGTAGCTCGCTGTCCGACCGTCTGGTAACCGCCCGGACCGAGCCCCAGTCGTCGACGGCGCGCACTGTTCCTCGCACCTCAGGGAGTTGTCAGCAAGCGTAGGGCCTGCTGGTCGAAGCCTATTGGGGCCAAGGGATAGACCCTTCTGAAAGGAAGGCTCGGCCCCAGTATGAAAGGCAACGAAGGAACGGGGTAGGTTTTTAGTCAGTAAAAGTCTGACACTATCTCCCGCTCCGCCCAAGGGCGGAGGATGTCACCTGAATGATTTTTACCCACCTAAAAATAAAACCGATACATGGTGAAGATCCCACCCATACGCACAAAATGTTTTGGGGATACATTCATCGTACGGAGCCTATTTCCTGAAGGGTCTTTAAGTCAAGAGTGAATAGGTTACTTTTAGGCAAGCGTGCTTCATCGTCGACCACACCGTCGCTTACCATCAGTTGAGACAGTAGTCAAACGCGAGCCAGTCAATAATAAAAAAAAAATGTGTAGTCAAAGTCAGATAAAACGTAGCTACAACCGACTTTCACTCGAATGAAGTCGAGGGCAAGAGCTAGTCTATACATCTATACATATAAATAAAATTGGAGTGTCTGTTTGTAACATTAAAATAACTGCTTTTTACTACATGCATATGAATATATATACGGTACATAGGTACACCAAATAACATTTTTTACAATTTTTGTCTGTCTCTGTTTGTCCGGGCTAATCTCTGAAATGGCTGGACCGATTTTGACGGGACTTTTTTGGCAGGTAGCTGATGTAATAAGGAGTAACATAGGCTACTTTTATTTTGGAAAAAAATAAATTCAAAATCCTGTAGTCCACTCGAACGAAGTCGAGGGCAAAAGCTAGTATTAAATAAATCAACGATTACTCAAATAAGATAACATACGTCTATGTATGTTGAAATGAATGAGACATTAAGTTTTTAAATCTCTGTCACAACTGTGAGCTCAAAGACGGTACTTTCAGTCATGCTGAATATTCAGCCGATTTTTCGCCGAAACCCCACCAACCAGCCGAAAACTGTTTTCTAGCCGAAACTAGAAACTATTACTAAAAGAGTTATGAGTATACATGTGGATGGATGTTAAGGGAGAGGGAGGCCAAAGAAAAAATGGCTGGATTGTGTGAAGAGTGATATGAAAGAAAAGGAAGTTAGTGATAGCATGACGAGTGACAGGGCAGAATGGACGAAAAAAACGTGTTGCGCCGACCCCAAATAACGAGACAAGGGCAGGAAGATAATGATGTTGATACAAGTTACTACTAGAGAGAATAAATGATTGTTTCACTGGTTACCATCAAGTAGGATCGCAGTAATTAAAGCACTAGCTTATGTCACTAAAAAAAAACCCGAAACCAAATCTTCCAACGCAAATGCGCTGTTGAGTACGGTCCAGAGATGTCATCGATATGTTTCGGATGAAGTTACGGATATGAAATTATTTCGGATTCTAAGCTAGTTTCGAATTTCAAAAATATAAAAGTAAATTACAAATAGCCAAAGTTTATTTTTATCTCTTCTTCTGAGTCGGTACACTCTTGCCAGAGTGGTCGTGGTCATCACTGTGAATCACGATGAGTGATCATCTTTGTAATGCGACGCCATTCATCGCGGACTGCAGCTTTTCAGGTACATTCATAAACGGAGCACTTAGTTGCGGCCTTGATCTGGTCTGTCTATCTCATTGGCGATCTACCACGCGGCCTGATGCCCTCAACTTTGCCTTGCACTACGAGACGCTCTATGGAGTCATTACTACGACGCATTACATGGCCAAAGAAGGTCAAAATGCGCGACTGCACTGTGGATGATAGGCGCTGTCTGATGCCGAGTTCTTTTAATATGGAATCATTCGTACGAAACACTATCTACGATACTCCTAGTATCCGTCTCCAGCACCACATCTCCAACGCGTCAACTTTCTTCTTCTCGGATTCACGAAGAGTCCATTTTTATTTCTAGTCTAGATTATATCATTTGTTTGGCCATCACTTAGATAGATGGGCACGCCACAATCATGGCGGTAAGTCCCCTCTTTGAGGCGTGGCTGGAAAGACCTCACGGCGTCCTTACCTTCCGCATGACGCAGGTCCTCACCGGACATGGCACGTTCGGGAGGTACCTGTTCCAGATTCGAGCGGAAGAGACGCCCGGGTGTCGCCACTGTGCGAACGCCCGGAGGAGACGGTGGAGCACACAGTCGAGGTGTGCCCTGCCTGGGCGGAGCATCGCCGTCGTGGGGGCGATCGGCGGAGACCTCTCGCGCCGGATCTTGGTTGAGGCCATGGTCCGGAGCGAGGAGGATTGGCAGGCGGTCGTCGACTTCTGCGAAGCAGTAATGCTCGCTAAGGAGGAGGCCGACCGCATCAGGCAACGGCGTTCTCGCCGCCGCCGCCGGGATTCTGATCCCGATTTCTGGCCAACGTAGGCGCGGGCTTGCGGACAGTGAGCAATGGGTAGCTCGCTGTCCGGCCGTCCGGTAACTGTCTGGACCAAGTCGTCAACGGCGCGCACTGTTTCCGCGCGCCTCAAGGAGTTGTCAGCAACAGCAAGGGCCCAGTTGGATCGAAGCCTACTGGGGCCAGGGTTAGCTTCGAAAGACAGCTTGAGCCCCGGTATGAAGGCTAGAAGGAACGGGGTGGGTCTTTTAGTCAGTAAGAGTCTAACACTATACCCCGCTCCGCCCAAGAGCGGGGGTGTGTCATTGGATGATTTTATCCCACCATAAAAAAAAAATTGCCCTTTGGGTGACTTTAAGTCTTTTGATGAGGCCCAGCGACGACGTTTCGGAGCCATATGTCATCACCTCCCACTAGTAAGGAAAGCCTAATAATAATATTCCGCATCTATGTATTACACAACGCCGTCTAGTCCCAAACTAAGCAGAGCTTGTGTTATGCCTACTGCTGTCTTCCCGTTCATCAAACCATTTTTCAAAATACACGCGGGCGAACACCGTCCCAACAGATACAGTCCTACCCAAAAACTGCCTTTTCGTCAGAAAAAAAATACAGCGATAAACAACAACCCAATTACAGCGCCACCTAACGCACGAACTGTACACGTAACGACCCTAAAAGATTTATATATGACAGCCGGGACCAACGTCACTTATCTACACGCTGACCTCGACAAGCGCCGAATTTAATCTTGATTGATCGACTCGTACGTAGTAACGTTGCGAGCCCCTCAAATAGATAAGGACTGCGACGAAATATATTTATCTACGCTCAAGACTGGTCATTGGCAGTGGGCAAGGCACTTTATAGTTTAAGTTTGCCATCGTGGTGAAAGGCTTTGCCAATCGACCGAAGTCGATTGCCCAGGGTGCGCCGGACGTAACAGGAAATCGGATGGGGAACTAATGACAGCATCAGCGGACGGCATTGCCGTGGCCGAATTCTGGGCCAGGCAAGGAATTTAACTAATTTTGCCATCGATACGCTAAGGAAGAAAGTAGAAAGAAGAAAGAAGAAAAAAGAAAGAAGAAAGAAGAAGAAAGATAAAACGTTTATTCGTGCCTCACACAATCATATAAACTAAAACCGGCCAAGTGCGAGTCGGACTCGCCCATGGAGGGTTCCGTAGCAGCTAGTAACATAATATAAAAGTTCTTGTAGTTCGTTGTAACTTTGGTCGATGTTTTAATAATAGTGTATTTTTTTTAGATTTATGACGTATTAAAAAAAAAAACTAGTTACTAGATCTCGTTCAAACCAATTTTCGTTGGTAGTTTACATGGTAATGTACATCGTATATTTTTTTTTAGTTTTATCATTCTCTTATTTTAGAAGTTACAGGGGGGGGGGCACATTTTACCACTTTGGAAGTGTCTCTCGCTATTCAATTTAGAAAAAAATAATATTAGAAACCTCAATATCATTTTTGAAGAGCTATCCATAGATATCCCACACGTTTGGGTTTGATGAAAAAAAAATTTTTGAGTTTCAGTTCTAAGTATGGGGACCCCCAAAATGTATTGCTTTTTTTCTATTTTTGTATGAAAATCTTAATGCGGTTCATAGAATACATCTACTTACAAAGTTTCAACAGAGCTCTCATAGTTTCGGAAAAAAAGTGGCTGTGACATACGGACGGACGGACGGACAGACAGACATGACGAATCTATAAGGGTTCCGTTTTTTGCCATTTGGCTACGGAACCCTAAAAAATAAACAGTGAAAAGAAAAAAGAAAGATATAATCATTGCGAGGCCAAAAATGCACCTAACTCAGCATATGCTACATTATTTAAAACGATAAAGAAGAAGAAGAAGGGCACATTGCTTGCAGTACAGATGGTTGATGAAACTGAAAGTTCTGGAGTGGCGACCGCGTACCGGAAGACGCAGCACTGGAACGCCTCATTATCATTTCAGCAGAAAGACGTCCACTGTTAGACATAGGCCTCTCCTAAGTGTCGCCAAAATGAACGGTCCTGTGCGTCTCGCATCCATCGGATTCCCGCAAGTCCGCAACCCTTACCAGGTCATCGGTCCACCTTGTAGGAAGCCTTCCAACGCTACGTTCCGTCTTACAGTACGTGGTCGCCATTCCAGAACCTTTCGGCCCCAATGGCCATCTGTTCTGCGAACAATGTGCCCTGCCCATTGCAACTTAAGTTTAGCGATTCTTTGTGCTATGTCGGTAACTTTGGTTATCCTTGAGGATATCCTCATTTCTGATTCGATCACGCAAGGAAACTCCGAGCATAGTCCTTTCCATTGCCCTTTGGGTATGGCGGTAAGTCCCCTCTTTGAGGCGTGGCTGGAAAGACCTCACGGCGTTCTTACCTTCCGCATGACGCAGGTCCTCACCGGACATGGCACGTTCGGGAGCTACCTGTTCCGGATTCAGGCGGAAGAGACGCCCGGGTGTCGCCACTGTGCGGAACGCCCGGAGGACACGGTGGAGCACACAGTCGAGGTGTGCCCTGCTTGGGCGGTGCATGGCCGTGCCCTCGTGGGGGCGATCGGCGGCGGAGACCTCTCGCGCCGGGCCTTGGCCATGGTCATGGTCCGGAGCGAGGAGGAGTGGCAGGCGGTCGTCGACTTCTGCGAAGCAGTAATGCTCGCCAAGGAGGAGGCCGACCGCATCAGGCATCGGCGTTCTCGCCGCCGCCGCCGCCACCGGGATTCTGATCCCGATTTCCGGCCACCGTAGGCGCGGGCTTGCGGACAGTGAGCAATGGGTAGCTCGCTGTCCGGCCGTCCGGTAACTGTCCGGACCGGGCCCAAGTCGTCGACGGCGCGCACTGTTCCCGCGCGCCTCAAGGAGTTGTCAGCAACAGCAGGGATCCAGCTGGTTTGAAGCCTACTGGGGCCAGGGTTAGTTTCGAAAGACAGCTCCGCCCAAGAGCGGGGGTTGTCATTGGATCATTTTTTCCACCATAAAAAAAAAATTGCCCTTTGGGTGACTTTAAGTCTTTTGATGAGGCCCAGCGACGACGTTTCGGAGCCATATGTCATCACCTCCCACTAGTAAGGAAGACCTCCCGCAAGGTGGTAATAATAATATTCCGCATCTATCACACAACGCCGTCTAGTCCCAAACTAAGCAGAGCTTGTGTTATGCCTGCTGTTGTCTTCCTATCCGATTATAATTTAGGTGTTTTCAAGGCTAGAGTGAATAGGCTCTTAATAAACTAGTATGCCTCACCATCAATGATTGCATCACTGCTTACAACTACATAGTACTATATCAATTTACACACCATACAACCATTTTTTTAAAAGAGTAACCATGGAGTTTCTTGCCGGTTCTTCTCTATAGGAAACGACCAATTTCGAACCGTGCACTAGCTTCTGACGTTTTATAAGTGCCCATGTAGGCCTATGTGAAATAAAAAACTTTTGACTTTTTGACTTTGACTTTGAATTAAAAAAAAGACGTGTGGCATTCGGGGACTGCCGCGGTAAAGCTATTGCATAGCATTGTTATCAACTTATGCAATTATAATTATTTATTTATTTTATTTGTGCAGTATTTTTTTTCCTTTGTTATTTTTTCTTTGATATTAATTGAAGTTACACTTTCACACATTGAATTGAATTTTGATTGATTATTCACTCATTTGTTTTCTTATCGGTCACCACGCTCAAAAAACAAATGAGTGGGGGGGTGTTAGGTTATTTTCGTTACGGAATTTCTGGATTCGGTCTCCACGCTCAAGGCCCGCGATAGAAGCTATGCAATAGCTTAAAAAACACACACTAATGTAAATAGAATGTAAACATAATAAAACCAACGCCATCTAGTGATAAAACACGACAGTCATTTCTACCGTCAATATCCGTCAATATACCGAGAATTTCATGCGAACAATAAATTTTCAACAATACAAATCACTTCACTTACCATAGATTTACGACTTCATAACACGACGGTTCTTGTTCGATGGTTATCTGAAACAAAAGAATTTTTATAACCATATCTATTTTTTCTCACAACACTTGGCTTCATGATTGGGGCCATGAGTTTACTTCTGGCGTACTATTCTCTAAGAAAAAAACCTTGAGCGCAGCGCTGGCCGCAACGACGAAATCCAAATAGGCACATTGGATTAACAACTATTGGGTTGTAACCTATTCATTGGATTCTTAATTCAATGTACTGCGCCTCTCGACTCGTCGCTGCGGCCAGCGCTGCGCTTTGTTAGAGAATGGCACCGCAGAATAGAAAACCCGGGGTCCAGGAACACATGGCAAAAAAGGAACATAGGATAGGGTTTTAGTCAGTAAAAGTATGACGAGCTCTCCCGCTCCGCCCTTGAGTGGGAGAAGTCATCGGATGAATTCCCACCTAAATGAAATCGGTATTGGTAGGTCTCTAGGTGCACACACATACAAACACGTTAGTGAGGTAATCAAGATTTATCAAGCACTAGCTTTTGCCCGCGTGGCTTCGCTCCCGCTCTTCCCCACTCCACCCTACTATACTCTACTCTACCTTACTCTACCCTACCCTATCCTTACTCTACTTTACCCTACTCTACCCTACTATAAACTTCACATAAACCATCTACTAAATAGTCCGAACAAAGCCTAAACATTTGGTTTGGATAGGTGAGCCCGTTCTTGAGTTATAAAATTACAACGAAAAGTGGCATTGATTTTTATATACTCGTACTTATATCAAGCATTTACCAAAATTGTTATTTTTTATCCCAAAATAATATTTGATATTATCCATAAAAAATATTAACTTGATTGAACAGTTTATATGAACAGACGGATTTTTTTTCGCTTCCTGAATAATCTTGTGGAAGGTTCTGCATTTTCGTTTTCTGAGCAAGCCCTTAAAGTTTGTCTGTCCTTTACACCCTGTATGAAACGTTTTACGTTTAAAAAATAAATATTACACAGACGAACGAGTCCGTCAGTTTTCATCTAAGTATCGCAACCACCATCTCAAAGACGGTGGTTTCGGCCGAGCCGAATATTCAGCCTCTTATTGGCCGAAACCGAAACTTCAATCCTTCTCTAATTCACAACACACTTTCATGTCAATCAGAATGGACAACATGAAAGTAAGTACTAATCATGTAGCTTTGTAACAGGAAATGTTCGAAAGCGCTCCCGTACTTCCACAACTTCAAGTGTAGAGTCTGCGATTTTGATAAGAAGCCAAAAATTCGGCCTCTGTTTGTCTGAAACCAACTTGTTTTGGCCGAAACCGAAACTTCAATCAGTCTCTAATTCACAACACACTTTCATGTCCATCAGAATGGACAACATGAAAGTATTTAATGGGGAAGTAGCGCGCACGCGAACCTCGCAAAAAGTCGTAGATTTTCTCTGGCACAGACACTCGGTTGCACTAATCGAAGCCCCGGAAATCGGAATGTCCCGATTCGGCAGCGGCTGTCCCATGGCAACAAGAAACGGGCATTTATCTTAGTCCGTCTAGTCAAATTAGACCAAGAAAGTAGGGGTAAGGTTACGTTAAGGTAGGGCTGTAGCGACATCTATGGCGCCACATAAGAACTACGAAGAAAGTACGAAATCCTGCATCGCGCATTCACAGTTCTCCGCGCGATTTGAACATATACGACAGCTCGAAATCATCTATCGGGCAGTCGCCCACCAGACCATAACATCTGTCTGGTTGGAGGATCCTCCCTTTTCAAAGGAAGTATGTGGGACTTTACTCTCTGTTCCGCATACCTCCAAACTGGTGACCCTCGAGTATGAACGTCAACGCAGCCTTCGTGCAGCTACTACTTCGTGACGTCATCATCACTTCCTCAAGCTTTCGAGAAGCGAGCCATACAGCCAGCACCCACGGCTATAGAGGGTATCCTGACCACCAGCATGCCTACCTGGTCATACCTGGTCATCACCTTCAACCTCATCAGCGACCTTGGCTTGGCACACCGCACCTTCGGCCGGTCACATGAAGAGCTATGAAGAACCTCTCCTGGTCGACGCCAGCAGTCAAGCCCTACGTTGCACAGCACCGCTCCGACTCACTGGAGCCAGCAGCACTACTCCGACTCACTGGAGCCTGCAGCATCATCCCGACTCACTGGGACAGCACCACCCCGACTCACTGGGGCATCATCCCGACTCACTGGGACAGCACCACCCCGACTCACTGGGGCATCATCCCGACTCACTGGGACATCATCACCCCGACTCACTGGGGCATCATCCCGACTCACTGGGATAGCAACACCCCGACTCACTGGGGCATCACCGCAGACAGTTCCGACTCACCGAGAACTATGCGGCATCGGTTCCGACCCACTGGAACCAACCTATCACTGGCCTGGCACGCATCATGAAGCATCAAAGAACCATCGATCTCCGATCTCCGGAGGGGAGTGATGTAGCGACATCTATGGCGCCACATAAGAACTACGAAGAAAGTACGAAATCCTGCATCGCGCATTCACAGTTCTCCGCGCGATTTGAACATATACGACAGCTCGAAATCATCTATCGGGCAGTCGCCCACCAGACCATAACACCTGTCTGGTCGGAGGATCCTCCCTTTTCAACGGAGGTTTGCGGGACTTTACTCTCTGTTCCGCCTACCTCCAAAGGCTATTCTATGTACTTGCCATAGGTTAGAATAATATGGATATTCCCCGAGTCCCGGGATTTAGTTGGATTGTAAGTAGTAAAATTATAAAAAAAACTATTCTTGCCTTCGGGACTAATGAAAGATTACACTTCCTTTCTGACGGGTAAATATAAAAAGGACGGGATTAAGGGCACGGCGACGGATGAATTTCCATACAAACGTAATACCACGCTCATTTGCAGTTGGAGCAAATTTCCAGCATATTATGATGATATTCGGTTATAGACAATATTTATCTAGTTACGTCTTTCTTTTATTAAAAAACAAAAAGAAATTTATGCGAATTGTATTTCGCACTTTTTTACAGCGTAAGTGGCAAAACATGCCATTTGGCTTTTCTTGTATTAAAAATAACAATATTTCTAATATTCTCGACGTAGGAACCTAGATAAATATTGTCTATAACCGAATATCTCCGTAATATGTTCCAACTGTAAATGAGCGTGGTATTACGTTTGTATGGAAATTCATCCGTCGCCGGCCCCTTAAGCTCGTATAATACTCGTAAATAGATAAACTTGATTCATTAAACCACATATATTTTTTCACATAACAATTTCTTATTCAAGAATCAACAATCATTTAAACATTTTTATTCTGAAGTTGTACAAAAACATATTAATAATCCCGTGGAATATCCATATTAACATCAATGTTTGCGGTCAATGAACCTAAATAGCCCTACCTATTCCGATCACTGGTTATTATACATCTTCCTGACACAGATATCTTGTGAGTATTATCCAGGTTTATAGTGTAATCAAAACATAACATATGTATAAATGCAATATAATATTTATAGACTCTGGATGGCCTATATCAGAATCTTCCATGTTTCACGTGGGTCAGAAACTCGAACAAAGTCACAAATTGATTCTCCAATGATTTATTTCTCCTTAACTTCACAGATTAACAAAATATAACGCTAACACTCTTTAATTAGGCATGGATAACGATACTAAATTAAATCAACTTAGAAACTGTTAAAGATGGCGTCGGAAGTAAGCGATTCGTCGAGCGCGTGGTGCGTTGGCGGTTCTCGATTCCGAAGTGAACAAGATGGCCGCCCCGCTCCCACCGGTGTGACGTTCCGCAAGAATGGCAGCTGACAGACAGCTGACATATGTCATGCTGCCATTCTGTTCCGACGTCGTCGACAGCAAACGTCAAATGTCATGTGTCGCGCCGTCACGGCCGGACTGACATTCGACCGTCCTCGGGCGTAGAGCTAACGTTGTCCTAAAATAGGCAATATTATTATTTCATGGTTAGCTGCTCGTCCAGCCTGACAAGCAACACAGCACTAATTCTAACAAATTTCAGAAGCAACATTATGAAACCATGTATCCCTTCGACCATTATGAATAATGGACCGGATGACATCTCACAAGCTGGACAACACAACCCGGACCGGACGAGTGTGTCCTTTCGACCAGCTTCAATGCATGGACCGGACGACACTGTCCCTTCGACCGGTTCAAACAGGGTCTAGACAAGTGTGTCCCTTCGACCAGCCCCAATGGCATGGACCGGACGGCACTGTCTCATCGACCAAATCACAGACAGAGTTTAGACAAGTGTGTCCCTTCGACCAGCCCCAATGGCTTGGACCGGACGGCACTGTCCTATCGACCAGATCACAGACAGGGTCTAGACAAGTGTGTCCCTTCGACCAGCCCCAATGGCATGGACCGGACGGCACCGTCTTTGCGACCAGTTATAACACAGAATTTTAAATACAAAGGAACAGAAATGTGGCATACCTATAAGTTACGGACAATCTTGCTCATTTTGAATTTCGACTTCATCTAATGCGCCGGGATCAGAGTACACACTGAGTGTATCTGACCCGGCAGTAAGGGTAACTGAATTTGCCGAGACAGTGTCCGATTCTGTGTTCGACCTTTCATCTCTAATATTTAGGTCATCGCCTCCCTGAATTGGGCTTTGTGGTAGCATGACATCACTACTGGATTCTAATTGCTCCGCATCTTCCGGCGCCGTCTCGGCCTCCTCATCGTTCAACAAACAGGTAGCGACTTCAAGCAACCCAGCGTGTCCCTGAGGCACTGCGCGCAAACTCTCGTGTGCGTATTTATAAGTGCGGTGTGAACCACTTACACTTTTTAGCTCGTACCGATCATTTTCTAACACGGAGGTAATAACGAACGGTCCCTTAAACTTTCTATCTAGTTTAGTTTGATTTCGTTCACTATTCTTGATAAAAACAAAATCGCCCTGAGCAAATGGTTTAATGGTAGCACGGCCCCGGTTAAACCTTAGAGTATCCGCCGCGGCTGCCTTTTGAATATTTTCCGATGCACTTTCTCGAATGGACTCTAAATCTAAACGGTTATTTCGCTCATCAGAATGTGAAGATATCTGGGACATACCTAATGATTCTGCACGTATCCCGAACATCAGTTCCGTAGGTGAGTACTTAGTAACAGCCGATTTTGTACTGTTGAGCGCTAGTTGTATATTTCCTAACTCATCGCGCCATGTCTTATTGGGGTCGTTTTCGACTATTGTGAGCAAGCTTTTTAGTGTTCGCATAACTCGCTCAACTTGTCCGTTAGCCCTGCTGGAGCCGGCTGCAATGAAATGCAGATCAATTTTATAATTTTTGCAAAAGTTTCTAAATTCACTACTCACATAGCATCGGCCCTGATCAGCAATTACGCGTGCAGGAGCCCCAAAAAGACAAACAGCCTTTTCGAGAGCTCGCACCGCGCTACTTGCATCTAGTGATATTGTGTGTTCTAGCAGAACATACTTAGTAAACGCGTCTATTATGACTGAACAATACTCTTTCCGGTCGCTCTTACCACTAAGCTTCCCGGTAAAGTCTATGTGGATTGTGTGCCATGGCACAGATAGTTTTGGGATCGAATGTAACTGAATGGGTTGAGCGCCCGATGGTCCCTTCGATGCTTTGCAAACTATGCAGGAGTCAATAAACTTACGAACGCACTTGGACATTTGCGGGAACCAGTATTGTTCGTAGAGTTTATCTAGTGTCTTATCACTACCAAGGTGTTGAATTTCGTTATGGACGTGGTTGATAAGAGTCCAAATCAGAGAGCGTGGAACGACCGGTAACCAAGAAATTGTTTTGTTGCGCCCAACCTTTCTATACAGGATACCATCCCTAACATCGTAAGTATGTGCTACTGTTTCCGGGAAGTCACCGTTGTTATGCTTACTAATCAAGTCTTGGATTTCGCTATCGCGCTTTTGTTCAACTGAGAGCCATCCTTGATGTAACTCAACAAACTGGACACTTTTAGTAGTAGGGGTTTGGGACGAAGACGCGCCAGCATCTGACTGAAGGTTACGGGAAAAGAAGTCTGCATGTTCCATTCTACGGCCTTCACGATATACTATCTCAAAGTCGTAGGCTTGTAGGAAAGCCCACCAACGATGCACGCGAGGCGTCAGATCAACCTTAGATTTTGATGCTTTGAGCGAATTGCAATCAGTGTAAACTACAAAATGTCGGCCGTACAAATAATGCCGAAAATGTTCTACCGCTCGTACGACAGCCAAGGTCTCTAATTCGTACGAGTGGTAGCGAGATTCTACCTCAGATGTACGCCGGCTGAAGTACTCCACAACATGGGGTAAGTTATTCGCTCTTTGTATAAGGATCGCACCATAACCTTCGGCACTCGCGTCTGTGTGCAACTCGACCGGCAATTCAGGATTAAAAATCGTTAAAACTGGTTCTGAAGTTAGTATTTTAACCACATTTCTACGGATATCTTCATGTTTGTCGGTCCAATTAATGGGGCCTTTTAGTTTAGTTAACGGGTATAACGGTCCAACAACATTTGTAAACCCAGGTATAAATTTCCTAAAATATGACGCGAGTCCGAGAAACTGGCGAACCTGCGTAGCTGTATGTGGTGATGGTGCTTCGACTAATGCTTGAATTTTGCGGGAATTGGGTCTAATTTCCCCAGACTGTAAGGAATAACCTAGATAGTCTACTTTTTGTTTCATGAATTTACACTTCCGAAGGTTAAATGAAAAACCTGCCGCAGTTAAGGCTTGTAAGGCCTCATCTAGGCGGTCCAAACCCTGCGAAATATTGGAAGAATAACAAAGTACATCGTCCATATAGATGAGAGGCCTGTCATTAAGGTGTTGTAGTGCTTTTGTGATACAACGCTGGTACACAGAAGGTGCGTTGCGTAAACCGAAAGGCATCGCGAGGTACTCATATTGGCCCTCCGGAGTGACGAATGCAGTCATCTCAATTGAATCGGGGTGAATTAAAATTTGGTGAAATCCGCTAGCCATATCTAATGAGGAGAAGTAGTTGGCTCCACTGAGCTGGTCTATCTGTTCCTCGATGCGAGGCAAGGGATAGTGTTCCGGCTGTGTGTTGGAATTCAGTTCCCGATAATCAACGCACATTCTGTCGGTATTATCCTTTTTCTTTACGAGGAGTATCGGACTTGCAAAGGGAGAGGAACTCTCACGAATTATACCGGCATCTAACAATAGTTGTATTTTTTCTCGGACTATTTGCTTCTCTATAGGAGCTAGTCGATAGGGAGACCTTCGAACTATTTTATGAGGATCTATCAATTTAATGCTCAACTGCCCTGTAGTAACGCGCCTAGTAGGTATACCGTCTATAAAATAGTCTGAATATTTACTAATTATTTTTGACAGCAGCATTTTATCTTCACCTTCTAAGTCAGTATCGATTGAAGAAATATCAAAATCTGCCGATTTAGTTTCACAAAAATTAGTATGATCTTTGGTCTTAAATAGGACTTTGTCATTATCGATCGTCACAGAATAGCCTTTATCTAAGATATCCCTGCCTACAATAATCGGCACAGACATTACCGTATCTGGAACGATGTGAAACATAAGGTCTACTGTGGCATTTCCAATTTTTACGGTACTTAAAATTTGGTAAGTGGACTGTACGTCATCACCTCCGATACCAGAAAGATGAACTAGATTATTGCGCACAGTACCCGGAAACCGACAGCGAATACTTTCAGATAAGAGCGAGCAAGATGATCCGCTATCAAATAAAAATGGAAATCTCTCACCAGCTGATGTCTCTAACGTAGATCTGGAAAGTTGGTGGTCGCAAAGGTTGACTTCCTTCCTTTCAGACTTTCCTCCATTCTTCTTTTCTGGACAAGTCGTAGACGCGTGACCAGGTTTGCCACACGTGTAGCAGGTTATAGACGGCTTGTCTCGATTATTTGTAGAACTGGATGCTTCATGAGACTTCAATGATTTGGAGTCATCCTTTCGCTTCTTGCATTCAAACTGTCGATGTCCTGGCACGCCACACCAATGACACTTTCCAGGGAATCTAGAGTCTGTCATTCGAGGTCGCTTAGAATCGGCGTCTTGATTTCCATCACTGACGTCCAACCGTCGCTTTAGTGATATGCCATTGAGGATCCGAAACAACTGAGCACGAGTAGTTATCACATGTGCTATTAACTCTCTACGTATCAAATTATCCTTTTGACATAGCACCGATATCACGAACCCAGTGATAACTTCCTCAGGAAGGTCAGTTTTTGGTATACGTTCAATCAAGTTCCACAATCGCATTGCAGACTCTGATGCGGTTTCTTTGACATTAATTTGAAATCGTAAAATTTCATCAAAATGATCTTGCATTAGTTTGGGTTTAGCAAATCTAGCTAGCAAAGTTTCTTTAACTGCAGCCCATGTTAATTCCTTGAGGTTCATTCTGGTCAAGTGGGTCGCTGCGCGACCTTTGAGCGCCTTAGTAAGTGCCATCAACAGATCAACACCTACAAGATTTTTCTCCTGCACTATTACTTCTGTGACGTTGCACCAGCCCTCGATGTCAGATTCGGAATCATCAGGATCAAAGTCAATTAGTTTTATCGTGTTGGTACTCACAGGAGTTGATGCTTGCGACATCGCAAAAATCCGGGTAAACATTTCCTCCATATTCGACAATATTCTCGTTGCAGGGATGTTTTCTGCAGGCTGCGTGTTCCCTGTTTGTGGCCCGTGGGATCCCACTTCTGATATAGACTCTGGATGGCCTATATCAGAATCTTCCATGTTTCACGTGGGTCAGAAACTCGAACAAAGTCACAAATTGATTCTCCAATGATTTATTTCTCCTTAACTTCACAGATTAACAAAATATAACGCTAACACTCTTTAATTAGGCATGGATAACGATACTAAATTAAATCAACTTAGAAACTGTTAAAGATGGCGTCGGAAGTAAGCGATTCGTCGAGCGCGTGGTGCGTTGGCGGTTCTCGATTCCGAAGTGAACAAGATGGCCGCCCCGCTCCCACCGGTGTGACGTTCCGCAAGAATGGCAGCTGACAGACAGCTGACATATGTCATGCTGCCATTCTGTTCCGACGTCGTCGACAGCAAACGTCAAATGTCATGTGTCGCGCCGTCATATTAATAAACTCTGTTGTTGTTGTGTTGTTTTTGTTAATTTAATAGTTAATATATTATTATTTGGTTATCTTTGAATATATACATATGTATAGCTGGTAATAACATCGCATTGGCGTTAGCTGTAATGGTGTTATTTACAAAATTTTAAATAAATAAATAACATAAAACTAACCCAGTAAAGGCTTCGGAAAATCTGTTCAAAATATAAAAAACATATATCTATAGAAACCTTGCACATTTAATCTTGAGTCAGAACAAAGTTTTTTTTTTTTTAAATAACCTTGGTGTCCTGTTGAAATATAGCCCTAAAATAGGCACGTGGAAGCATGTTAAGCCAAGTTCCAGTCCAGTGAGAACTGGCGAGCAGCACTCGTGTGTAATATTTGAAGCAACTTTTGACCCCTCTCAACTCAAAATATATTTGACATAATATACACATTTACAACTTTTTTTTTAATGTATGCGAAACCTGAATTAGTGATAGCATGACGAGTGACAGGGTAGAATGGAAGAAAAAAACGTATTGCGCCGACCCCAAATAAGATGGGACAAGGGCAGGAAGAAGAAGAAGAAGTTCAGAATCAGCAACTGAATCGATTCCATTAATTTTTACACCATGTTATATTTTTTTCCAAAAATATTTAAAAGATTACCAGACTATTACCGACACTAAGTACAACACAGGTCACGACAAATCATAGAGGGCGTTAGGCACCAGCAAACAGCTGGATGCAAGTGCAAAACAACCTCTCAGTCGCCTGGATGGCCTGACTAAATATTTTTGCTGACATAACAAGCTTATAGCTTTGTGATTTTTCATGAAACAGTTATGAAATTTTGTACAAAAATTATTTATATAAAAACACTAGACACGTGTTTCTAGTTTTGCATATATATTAAAACTAATGTTATATATTGGGAATGATTGAGACCCTCTAGAATATAAATACTAGTCATCTTATATTTGGCTAATCAACTTATCATCTTTAACGCAAAATATTGTTTATATATTGTAATAAGGTCATATGCCTAAATGTTTGATTTGCAAGTAAAAAAATTGTCAGGTCAAATGTTGAAGTTCAATAGATCAGAAGTTATTAGCTTTGTGTATATAATTCGACTGCTTTAAAACGCCATATTATTTAATAGTAAACATTGTTGTAGCAGAATCTACATTGCTTATACTCCATCTGCGTTAAAATTTTACATTTATATAAAACATTTTTTAGTGTCCGTTCAACCGATTTTGACTTTTATTATATATATTTTATTTTATATTTTATTTTAGATTTTTTCGAATGGAGTCTATATTAGGCATGTCGCATATATATAAGAAATAAAAATGGGCCAAGAATTGAGCCTTGAGGGACACCCACTGGTACTACAGACCGTGGTGATCTTTTTCCGGTTACGTCAATTCTTTGAATCCTATCACACAAATAAGAAATTAAGAAGTTAGAAGATCCAGGGAGGAGTTTTGGAGCCCGTATTGGTGTAGTTTCCTGGCTAATGTTTCATGGAGATCGCTATCGAAGGCCTTGGACAAATCGAAAAAAATGCCCAGGGCATCGCAATTGTCTTTCCATTTATTAAAATATGTCATAAAAGTTTAATACCTAATAATAATTGGTTGTTGAACGACCCCTTGTCAAATAATAGGAATAAACCTGGTGACAATTGAGGGAGGCCTATGTCAATCAATAGACGTCTTACGGCTGAAATTATTATTTTTTTTGTGGCATTTTATGACACTGAGACTTTCAGTTCAAGTCTTTGTTTTTATTAATAGATAAGTTTATATCAGATAAAATAAAAAAAATATACTTTGTTTATAATTACAATACAAATGTAAGACATTCTAATGTTTTTTTTGTATATCTGGCAGTAAATGTATCGAGTCAGCCTTTTCGGCAAGCCTCGCTGAGGTCGTCATCGCAATAAAAAAAATCTCAACTTCATTTAATCAAGATCGCACCTGTTTCAATGAATCCACATATTGTCCACTTGCGCAGACACTGGAGATACAGAACTTCATCACAATATTCACTACAGGAATCAATTTGCGAATAATAATTAAAACAGCCTCGAAAAAATCGCGCAAAAAAACTCCTGTAATGATGCTGATGATGAATAATCCTTATTTTTCAATCAATCGATTCTAACAGAAGATTTCGATTTATCGACTCATTCGCCAAATTTAGAATGACAGCACTACTGTTATCATTGTGTCGCGCCGCACATTGGTCAAAACAACTCAAGGATAACATTATTATTTTGTTAAACATTACAAATTCTCGGTAAGTGCAAGTGTCCTAATTGTTTGTACCGCGTACATCGAAAGATTGTAACAATTTGCCTGCTGCAATCTTCCTAACCGATTATAATATAGGTGTCTTCAAGGCTAGCGAATAGGCTCTTACACTTACATCACTGCTTACCATCAGGTGGGATCGCAGTCAAGCATTGAAAAATAATAATATTATAACGCCTCGGTAGACCGTGTCCTGAATTAGGAAACAGGATACCATTATCTCGCCGATATTGGTAATAAATTCCCGTAGGATAATATCCGACATCAACGCGGGCGAAGTCGCCGACTAACTAGTGAACTAGAGAAAATATTTTTTACGAGTTTTAACCCTTTTACCGTATATGTCAGATTAATCCGACAAATATTTTCGTCTCCATTTCGCCAAGGTGACAGAAGAGATGATAAGATAGAGAATTTAATTGTAAATATAATACGTCCTTAGCGAAACGGATCCGACGCAAGCGGTGAAAGGTTTTAATATCAACATACAGTGTTATTTGTGTTATGAAGAATGAAGTCGAATTGTTAGACGATAAGCAATAGATCGCGCGTAGACTGCGCGACGATTGCGCAATTTTTTCTAATCGCTATTTCATACTTAATCAGCCTACTGCTAATTGAGAGGATAAATTTAAATTTATCTATATTTAGGTAATGAAGTATTATTGTGATTGATTCGTAAATGCTGGATGTTAAAAACAAAACTTATTTGTAAGTCAAGCGAGATAATGAATTCATAATGTAAACTTATTATTTGCAGATTAGACGACACCGAACTTAGACCAGTTAATACTTACAAGGAAATTCCAATATCCAAACAACAGGAACCGATGACGCGAGACTTTTAAAAAAAGAAGAAACAAAAGGAGCTTGGGTTAGGTACAGCGAAGTCCTTCAAATCGATTTGTGAACCAACATACCGAGAGGGTAAATAACCATGAACAGTCAAACATATAAAAAGCGTGCAGGCACTTCAGGCATCCAGGGCCACCTGTACGAGACTAAATTGATTAGTCTAATATATTTTAGATTGATACATGACGACAGTGTCGAGCAGTTTATTCTGGCCACCAATAGAGATGACGTAGGTGCCTTCGATGACATTTGCTTTATAGTTAATATAAAGGGATTCGAGAAACCCCTCGCTGTGTTCCTTCAAGCCAAGCACAGGGAGAATAATAGACTTCTAACTTTCACTAGTAAAACTGACTTAGTGAAATACTTTGAAAGTTATCTAGAAATAAGACACGCTTTCAAACAGAACAATAAAGATATGTTCTTGAGAGGAAAGTTTGATGAAACTGAGTGTATTTTCGTTATATACACTACAGCAAAGGACGATCCTAATAACAAAGTCTACGACGGTACTTATGCTGACTATTTGAACGAACTTATAGGAACAGCAGGCTGTTGCACACAGCCATCATACACAGATGATGACTTGGACATATTATGTAAAATAGTTATGAAAGAACAGATTACAAAACTAGCTGAACATTTGGCGAAGTTTATTTGTTATGAATCTGATAGCGTAATGTCGATGATTAACGATACCATGTTGCGCTATCACGTAATTCTAGCGCTCAAGGTTTTTAAAGTTTCTGAAATTCAAGCTGAAGGACATCGGATTGCCAGATTTAGACAAAACTTCTTTACAACCAACGAAGAATTTCTTAAGCTGATCAAAAATATATTGTGCTTAAAAGTACTTAAAAAGCTCAATTCGGAAAAGATTGACGTACAAAGCTTACTTTTGAAGTTCCTTAGAGAACCCTCGGATGTGAGGGCATTAAGTAAATTATTGATAGGAAGTGTTTTTAAGTATAAGAACGAGAAGCTAGAGTTTGTTAGCAAATCGATATCTGATGATCTAATGCGTCAACTCGACAAAGCAAATGTGCCACAATTGATTGTTTATGAAGCTGCAGAACTGGTTGCTAAAGAGTATTTACTGTCTCTGAAGCTTAAAGTCCCGGCTTTCTTCGGCAACAAAGATTTAGCATTAAGAGGTAATGATAAAAAAATTAAAAAGAGACTAAACTACCTAACAATAAAAATGCAAGAAATAATAGAACAATCAAAACCTAATCACATTATCACTGTAGACGAATCTTTGGAAGAAGGATTTCTTCAGTTAAATGGAGGCATAGCTTCTGCTGTCGGTAACATACTAGTTTACGATAAAACTTCAAAACTTTTGAAGTTTACAGATACCTCTGAATCTCTAGGCAAGCTTGCCAAAACATGGTATGAAACATTGAAGAGTAGAATTCCAAACTTGCACGAATATAAATTGGATATAAAAGTTAATAAGTTTCCCAAACTGTCTTTTGAACGAGGACAATTCGACGAGGATTTGGTGAGAGCTTTCTATAACAAATTACTATTTTACACGAACCAAGCTGATCAAAATCGTGTAGAGGAAATTTTGAGAGCAGAAATAGAATATCATCATAATGACGTCAAAAATTTTAAAGATAGATCTCGATTGATATTTCTAGAATTTCATGATAAAATACAAAAACTATGGATGACGCCTAAAGTTGGATCTTATCTTACAAAAAAAATTAACATATATGAGGATGCAGTAACAAACGCTATGAGTCAACCATTAGATGGTGTTTTAAAAAATATACATAGCATTAAGTATCAAGATTTCACATTTAACGAAGACGTTATAAAACGGTTTGAATTACATGGACAGATTTTAGGTACTATTATTACTTCAAAGAGCTGTGTATTAACACTTGCTAAGGTTGAACAATATCTAGGAAATAAGAACCATATCATAGTAGATTTAGAGCATATTTTCAAACTACCCTTAAAAACCCACAACACTTTATGTAAGGAATTGACTAACACTGCTAAGGAAAAGATATTTATTATTGTTTGCAATACTTTTCAAGATAGCAGTAATTTTTATAAAAGGCTTGAAACTATTGCAACAGCTGTTGATGGCAAGCAAATAATAGTCATTACGTTACGTTATATCGCTGAAATTATGACTAAATATTTCACACAAGCAAGTAGTGTTTGGAACGATGAAAGAAATTTTTTCACCGACTTGGCCGTTGATACGCAGAAGAAGTTTATATCGAATTCTAAAATAAAATTTCAGGGTATAGACGTCAGCTTAGATACGATAGTAGACGTCAAGTCTATGAAACATATAAACGATGGTGTTTTTCGTAAAATTATGAATAATGAAACTGTCAAAGTTGGATATACGCCTGTGTATAGCAATTACGAGAAGCAGTTTTACATAGACAGACGGGTTGGTAGCACTACAACACGAAAGTTTGCTATGTTTCTTGATGTCAAAGATAAAGTCATAAGAACTCTGCACGATCTGGAAGATGACATTGTACTCATAACAGCTGAACATAGAATGGGCAAGTCAACTCTTCTTAGTCATCTGATATCAAAAACAAAGGAACTCGATCCTAAAGCTTGGATTGTTAGAATTAACTTACAGGAAAAAGAAACAATATTTAGGACATATAATGAATACACTTATGTATCTTGGGAATCTATACGTGACATTGCGCTAGGTGATGAATCCATGGAACTTATAACTGAGCAGATGGAAGAACCACCAAACAAAATTGTTCTTCCTTTAGTTGAGGGTTGTATAAAACTGTTTCAGCATCAAATATTCATGGATTATCATACAAGAGGTAAGCTTATATTTGTTTTCGATGGATTCGACGAAATTAATGCGAAGTATAAGACACTATTTTCCAAATGGCTGAAGAAGGCCAAGAATCGTGGTATAAAGAATAAAATTTGGATCACAGCGTCACCATCCTCTAAATTAGATAAGTGGTTCGTACCATCGTATAAAATGCAAAATTTTTCACGCCATGAACAGAAGACATATTTAAACAAATTATGGAAGTTCAAAATACAATTTAAGAAGTTAAACACCAAAGCTATCTTGAACATTGAAGATTTCGTTGGTTACATGCACTTAAGAAAGAGCAAAAGTGAATACTTGAGAGTGTATGTTGAATTTTTGAAATTCTTAAAAATGGAGTGTTTGGATCGGGGCATTGACTTTCCTTATGATGATTATTATAATCATTTTAAGACGAGATTTGGCCTTAGCAATAGCACAATCCCATATATTCCAGACGACACAACGCCAGAGTATCTATACAACTTGGCTACAAACATTTCGACATTAACAAGAGGGATAGTATTTGCAAAATGAAGTGCTGATTTTTAGGCTAACTTTGCAATTACCATTTTAACTGAAAGCCGTCCACTACTGCATAGGCCTTCATCAAATGTTGCCACAACGACCAGTCCTATGCGTCTCGCATCTATCGGATTCGTTGTATTTTTGTATACACCGCTAAATTTTAATCGTTTTAATCACGTGGAGGGTCGATCCGGTACATGAAACACTATCGATTTTTAGAGATAAAATTAAAAAATAAAGTACCTTTTTTTCAAAACTTGTAATTATTTACGCATGTACGAAATTAATTTCTCTAAGAAAACGTCAGCTGAGCGAGTTCAATGACCTGTAGGTAGTTTGTACGCAACGCCAACTATTACCTGCAGGTCATTGAACGCGCTCAGCTGACGTTTTCTTAAAGAAATTAATTTTGTACGTGCGTAAATTAATACGAATTTTGAAGAAAAGGTACTTTATTTTTTAATTTTATCTTTACAAATCGACAGTGTTTCATGTACCGGATCGACCCTCCACGGGATTAAAACGATTAAAATTTAACGGTGTATAATACAGTCATATACTTACAAAGTTAAGTTTAGTATAAATACTTAGCTTACAATTAGTTATTATTAATTGTGTACATAATATAGATTTAATAACTGTTACAAATCTGTAATAAAAATTTATCATAAAAAAAATATTGATAACCTCCTCCTTTTGAAGTCTGTTGAAAATAAAATCTTTATCATATAATAAGTTTCTAGAAGTTTTTAGTTGAGCGCAAATCACGTAAAATGTACGAAATCAATGCAGATAACTTTTATACATTAAAATTGTGTGTAACTTGATGTATTGCTTAGGCTTTGTTTCATTTGTTTCATCGCAATCGGTTGACTATATTTTTTTTTTTTTTTTTTATAATGGATAGGCTCGCGTTTGACCACAATCTCACCTGATGGTAAGCGATGATGTGGCCGACGATGGAGCACGCTTGCCTAGAAGCAATCTAATCACTCTTGATTTAAAGACCCCTAGGTTATAGCTATCAGGAAACACAGACTCCGGCAGGGAATTCCATTCCTTAGCTGTACGCATAATGAATGTACTCCCAAAACGCTTTGTACGTATAGGTGGGATGTCCACCATGTACCGGTGGCGCAACGCCGTACGTCTTGTGGTCCGATGATGGAACGGACTTGGCGGAATAAATTGTGTAACTCTAGAGCACACTCCCCGAAGTGTAAACGAGAGAAAACAGACAGGCTAGTAACTCGGCGTCGATGCTCACGACTTTGGAGTTTTGACTTCACAAGAGCATCATTGCCTATGATCTTCTTACTTTAGTATACTTAAAGATATACTACATTCATTGACTGTTAGGCTGTACGAAGTTAGCCGGTCAGCTCAGCTAGTATTTACTGAATTTACGTGCAAACGGCCACTTCCTTTAAATCTATAACTACACTGCTCACACGTGTGCCACACACGGCCAATCTGGGCGCGTTGGTCTCCATACATTTTATATGGAAACTAGACTTGTAGAGCTACACTTGATCCACGCCACACGACATCGTTCTACGTACAAATCAAACGTGTGCTAGCTTTATTTTATCTCTGCATGGTAGTATTATCGTCTGTTTGTAGATCCGTTTTGATCGGTCTATAATCACTCTGTTATCAGACCAACGCGACCGATAAGGTTATCTCATGTCAACTCGTAATTTTTTGATTAAGCACCGATTTATCATAATTTATTTAAACCAATTATGAGTACAAACTGGCCAAGTAATGAACTAGAACGGGCTTTTTTTGAGGTGGGAAATCATCTAGACTTCTCCCGCTCTGGGGTAAAGCGGAAGGACGTGCCAGACTTTTACTGACTAAAACCCACACCCTTCAGTTGCCTTTTGAGTTCTAGAATCACAAGTAACCCTTCATACTTTTCTTCTTAGCCCTATTAACAGGCATCGCCTAACGGTTTGCTGACATGTCTTTGAGGCGCGCGTGACATATACTACGCACCATTGACAACTCGGGCTTGATGCACATAGGACGAGCGGACGGCGAGCTACCCATTGCTCGTCGTCCGCAAGCCCGGGTTTTTAGTGGCTGAAGGACGCCACCAAACAAAAAAAAAGACAAGACTGCCAAGTTTAGCGTCCAATCGCTGTATTAAGAGTGCCCTACCCGTGATACGTTCCATACAATCGCTCTTTACGCGATTATGACGTTTATATAATACACAACATTCTCTAAATATTTTGGAAACACAGATAATATCTCGTGGTTATTATCCAGCTTCTTCTTCTTCTTCTTCCTGCCCTTATCCCATATTATTTGGGGTCGGCGCAACACGTTTTCTTCTTCCATTCTGTCCTGTCACCCGTCAAACTATCACTAACTCCCTTTTCTTTCATATCACTTCTCACACAATCCATCCATCTTTTTTTCGGCCTTCCTCTCCCTCTCCATCCATTTACATGTATACTCAGAACTCTTTTAGTAATATACGCTTCATCCCTCCGCTTCACATGACCATGGTTATTATCCAGCTATTGAAAACAAAACATACATTTGTGTAAAACTTCTTCTTGATCCCCAAAAATATGCTATTTTGCACAAATTTTGTGTGAACTTAGAGCTTTCATTGGAGTTATTGATGATGTTCAGCATCTTTTGGTGGAATATGTCAAGAATCAAACCGGAAGGGAGCTACTGACAAAATTTTAAAGGATCAATAAAATTCCTATAGGATTCTTTTTTGAAATCTTGGCTGATCCCAGAAGTGATGCTGCTAAGATCATATTTGACATGGCAAAAAAACCATTTAATCAATAAAATTGTGTTGATTATTAAGTTGTTATTGTAATCTTATTTTAGGTTACGATGAGGCTGACATTCTCATTGAGATTAAAGCCCCTAAAAAAAAAAATGAAAAAAAAAAATGTAAAATAAAGTAAATATACAAGGTGTAAGGGGACAGCCCTCCACAAACTTTAAGGGCTTGCTCAGTAGACGAAACTGAACAACCTTCCACAAAAAAAATTTTCAGGAAACGAAAAAAAAATTCGGCCTCTCCATACAAACTGTCCAATCAAATTAATAATTTTGTATGGTGAGGCGGATTTTTTTTTTCGTTTCCTGAAATTTTTTTTTTGTGGAAGGTTGTTCAGTTTCGTCTACTGAGCAAGCCCTTAAAGTTTGTGGAGGGCTGTCCCTTATACCTTGTATTTATGGAAACCTTGCACATCAAATCGAGATACACACACATTAACAATAGGCGGACGGAAAGAGCCCTCTTAAGATTAACATGTTGGATTCTTATGCGTTTGAAAAGCAACAAACTAATCGCCGATGCTAAATCTATCGTGTCTGCCATGTCCCCATTTGTTTTTGTTCGTTGTAGTTTGGTAATGCATGTTGAAACCAGCTGCAATGCTTTGCGAAACCACGCGTTTATGTGTGGGGCGTTCCTTAACGCTATTTTAATTTTGAAACTGATTCTTTGTCGCTTTTAAAATCCGAATAGTTCTTGGTATGGCGAAAAGATGTTTTTAGATGTTCCGTACCTCGAAAGGAAAAAAAAACCGGCCAAGTGCGAGTCGGACTCGCCCATGGAGGGTTCCGTAGCAGTAAGTAACATAATATAAAAGTTCTTGTAGTTCGTTGTAACTTTGATCGATGTTTTAATAATAGTGTATTTTTTTAGATTTATGACGTATTAAAAAAAGAACTACTTACTAGATCTCGTTCAAACCAATTTTCGTTGGTAGTTTACATGGTAATGTACATCATATTTTTTTTTTAGTTTTATCGTTCTCTTATTTTAGAAGTTACAGGGGGGGGGGGGGACACACATTTAACCACTTTGGAAGTATCTCTCGCGTAAACTATTCAATTTAGAAAAAAATGATATTAGAAACCTCAGTATCATTTTTGAAGACCTATCCATAGATACCCCACACGTATGGGTTTGATGAAAAAAAAATTTTCAGACAGACAGACAGACATGACGAATCTATAAGGGTTCCGTTTTTTGACATTTGGCTACGGAACCCTAAAAACGGAACCCTTATAGGATCATTTTGTTGTCCATCTTTCTGTCTGTCATGGCAATTTATCTCGAAAACGCGTGGAGGTATAGAGTTGAAATTAGTATAATAATATTCCACAACTGTCACACAACGCCGTCTAGTTCCAAGCTAAGAAGAGCTTGTATTATGAGTACTATACAACTGATAAACATACTTATATATTTCTAAATACATACATATAGATAAATTACACCCAGACACAGAACAAATGATCTTGTCACATAAACATTTGTCCTGGGTGTGAATCCAACCCACGACCTCTGGCATAGCGGTCAGGGCAACTAACCACTAGACCAACAGGCCTATAATTTGTATGAATTTAGAAATATATAAGTATGTTTATCAGTTATCTAGTACAGCTGCCACCACGGATATTGAACGCTCGGCGTCAGAGTGGGGATCGCTTTGCGCATTCCATACATTGGCGAGCCAATCGTCGTCGTTGTTAGATACATGCTGCAAGCGCAATTAACGAATCACGAGTGTCGTCTATGATGCGATGCGCGGCGAGCCAATCACTGACGCTCCCCGCCCCCGCGTCTCACGTCGCACCACCTAAAGAGACCCGATTTTTGACTTCTGCGCAACTTGAAGCCAGCGTTTAATATCCGTGGTGGCAGCTGTACTCATATCACAAGCTCTGCTTAGTTAGGGAGTAAATAGAGTTGTGTGAAAGTTGGGGAAATATATTATTATTTCCTTTATTCATTTATTATTATTATTAATACACCTATTTGTTCCGTGCACTCGCGACACGCAACGCAAGAGCCAATCGCTTGACCACCGCGCCAACCGAGCCATCAAATTATGCACTAGTGTAGTAAAAGCAACTGGCGAGTCCATGACATGGCTATAGTCACGTAGCCCCCATTTTACCGAACTGCTACCGCGCCAACCGAGCCATCAAATTATGCACTAGAGTAGTAAAAGGTAAAAGCAACTGGCGAGTCCATGACATGACCATGGTCACGTAGCCCCCATTTTACCAAACTACGCGACATAAACGACAGAATTACATTTTTAGGGCAATTTTTAAATAATTGGTAAATATTCCCTCTCCTAGAGAGGAGACCTGAGTCCCAGCCCCAGCAGTGGGAACATTAAAAGACTGATTATGTAAATATTCCAATTACTTTTTTTTTAAATTGATATAAACTAGTGCTTGACTGCGATCCACCTGATGGTAAGCAGTGATGCAATCGTTGATGGTGAGGGGCACTGAGCCTATTCACTCTAGCCTTGAAGACACTCAAATTATCACCTCTCCAGGAGAGGGAATGGGCCGTAATCCATCACGCGGGCCCGGTGCGGGCTGGTGAATATCAAATGTCTTCGAATTTTTGGTTCTAGGACATGCCGGTTTCCTCACGATGTTTTCCTTCGTCGTTTCGAGAGCAGTGGTGATGAAATAAATTACCTACACAAAGTAATGCGCCAGGCTGGGTTTGAAACCGCGACCTACGACTCGTAAGTCAGGGCCGTTGCCACTCCACCACCACTGCTCCTAACCCTTACGACACGTAACCTTAGAAAGGGTTCTGCTTCAAGTAGAAATGTCAAACCATTCAAGCTTTCAAAATATCTGCCTACTCTATCGCAAATGGAAGGTGTGATGTTTAATAAGATTACAGTTGCCATCACGGATATTGAACACTTGCGCAAAAGTCAAATATTCGGTCTCTTTAGTGGTGCGAAGTGCGACGCGGGGGCGGGGAGTGTCAGTGATTAGCTGGCCGCGCCATCGCGTCATAGACGTCACTCTTCATTCGTTCACTGCGTTGCTGCATGTATCTAACAACGAAGACGATTGGCTCGCCAATGTATGGAATGCGCAAAGCGATCCCCGCTCTGACGCCGAGCGTTCAAGATCCGTGATGGCAACTGAACGCAGGAACGCCGGGCGTTCGCTCTGTCAGTCTTTCTATTGTGTCTATATAGTAATTACAGTATTCGAAGGAACCCTAATTATTCTGCCTACATTTTAGTTATTTAGTATTTAATGGAACAGACAATAAACATTAATTTTGTTCGACTATTTATTTAAATGATAACAGTTCAAATATATAATACAGCTACCGTCATTTATGCCAATATTGTGTTTATTAATCAAGACTTTAATGAAAAGTTAATTTAGGGAACATACATACCTTGAATTCCTTGGGCAAGTCGTTTTTTTCTTACGAGAACCGGTTCTTATCTCTAGAAAGGTTTATCGATGTACGTTTTCACTTTTATATTTACTCTTTCAGGTAACTTGATTTTATTGAGTTTATTTCGATAAAACTAAGATTAACCGAGTTATATGAACTTAAACGACTATTTTTATGTTAGAAAACTGTTAAAATGAATATTATAGTAAAATTTTAATGTTCTTTAACTAACGATACAATTTAAAACTTAAAATTAAAGCGCAAAGTAACACATCCCTCCCCGACGGATGTTGTTACTGCACTATTTTTTAGTAGAAACTGGAATGCATCGGTGTTGCTGTGGCATGATTGCTGGATTCATGGAAACTAGAAAGTTAATCTCTTTTTAATAGACTCTATCAGCGAGACTTTAAAATTTAATTTTTAAATCATCATGACATTGACCTGCCAAACAATTGTAGAATTTATTATGGTAGTCTTACATAATTTTTAGATAAAAACAAAACAACAAAAATAGTGTAACGTTACCAAATGGTAGAAAGTTGAAAGGCTGGTAACATTGAGTTTGCGTTTTGTTCTTGCTGTGACAAAATATTGCTTTGTTTGTTTACTTACAATTTTATTTTAGAAATCTTGTTTCATCATTTTTTTAAATTGATAATTTCATCAGTTCACATGTTTATGCTAAAATAGTATACAAAAATCGTTTATTTCTTGAAGACTAAATTTTTCTTCGATATATTATTGTCATCCTTTCACTTCGACACAAGATGAAACGCAAAAAAGTGCAGAGAAAGAGAAAGGTCAATGAATTACAAAACAAAATGGCCGCTGAACGTAGAAAGGCGTGTCGCGGAAACTCCTAGCGATTTTCGCCTTCTCGGAAACCATTGAACTTCAGTGAAAAGTTTACGTGTTTTATACTGGTTCGTAACTTTGTTTTGTGATTAATATAAGGTGAATATAGTATTTGATATTGGATGTTCAGCCCGTCTGCAAGGAGCGTCGCCGTCGCCTCATCACCTGCACCATGGAGGATGTTTTGCTGCCGCGTTCGGCCTGTACCGTGAGGCCTCGCCGCGTGTGCCCGGAGGCTGCATGTTCGCCTCGCGTGGGCCTGTGTCGATCGCGGTCGCTTCGCCCCTCGCGAAGCTCTCGTACGCCCGCGCGCCGCTTGCGTATTCTAAGTATGTCGGTTTTTACAGCGGCGCTGCCGGGCTTCGCGTCTGCCCGCCGCCTGGCACCGGGGCTACGCCCCCCGCGTCCCGCCGCGCGCGTTCGGAGCCCTCGCTCCATCCGATCCTTGAACGGAGACGCTCAGGTAAGTTTTTCATGGTTTTCAATGCAGGTGAAGAAAATCGATTGGGCAGCCATTTTGTCACTGGAGTATAAATAGATAAAAGCCAAGCAGTAATTAACTGTCAATAAAACGGTTATAATGACTCGTAAGTGAATTCTGCAACGAGATACATCATAAATAATAACGGTATCACGCGCTAGAATACTTAAAAATGACGTAAACATACATTTTCATTGAAAAAAAGCAATAAGAAAAATCAATACTTTCGACTTGAACAAAATGGGTATGTAATCGCCTGAAAATGTGAAAGTCAAACCCGTTTTCAGGAATGTGCCTTGAATACACTCAATATAATTTGTTGGCTCGGATTTGATATGGTAGATGTCAAAACACAACATTATTCAATGATTTATAAATCATAACAACAGAATTATCACTTGGCTCTCACTCTTCTTAATATGTATAATGGCAGCAGATGCAATAATGTCTATTCTGAAGATACATACAATGACAAAATCATGTATTCTGAATCCAGCAAACACACATTCATCTTAACAATTTAAACTGGGTCAAGTTCATGACATAACAAAGAAAAACAAAACAAATAAATTTCTCAAAAAGTAGTACATAGTCAAAAGAATCAATTTCATTCTTCTCAAACATTCTGTATTCGTATTTCAAACTTATTCAGGTTGGATAAACCTAAAAAATCATTAAAATTTTTATTCTGTCATTACATGGATTTCATTCAATCTGACAGAGTTGATAGGCCCTTAATAAACTAGTGCGCCTCACCGTCAACGATTACATCACTGCTTACCATCAGGTTGAATTGCAATCAAGCACTCTTTTTTTTTTATAAGCATGCTCTCAGCATCAATCTACAATTTTAGTGTTTGTTTTTGTGATTTTATGTTAATATAGATGAAAAAAATAGTAAGCAGTCCACATAATATAAAATGGGACGAGTCTTGCTAAACAATTTGTCCAGAGCCTGGGGCATTAACCTTTCAGATACCGTGAATTTGAGACAGAATAGTAAGACAATAGATGCGCGAATGCTGGCGTTCAATTGGGGTTTAATGACCTCAAGTCTTCAAAACCTCAGATTTTAAAACCTTGTAAATCTACAGTTTGACAGATCTACACATAGTACATTTTAATTGGTTGGTTAAAAATTGTATTCATGTTGTGATAAAAAAACTTCATAATTCAATGATTTTATGGGAAAGGTAATGGAAATAGTGTGAGTTACACCTATGTATGCAAAAGTGAAGTTATAGAAAAGTGTGAAATGTCAAATCGACTCTGAAGTACCAATACCTTCTAACTGATACTTCGAGAAAATCATTTTTTAGCGCTTATAATAATTTAAACGTGTGTTTCCGCATGTTTTTGTGTAATCTCTGAAGCAGATATTTAGTTGCAACTGTATCAAGATAATTCTGGAAACACTTCCTAACTAAAGCAACGTGTCAATTTATAGTATTATCTCCCAACATTTTTGGGACAGGAAATTTTTAATTAGACAGTTAGGAGTTATTGGCACTTCACTGTCGAAATGGTATTTCTTAGATTTGTTGTGATAGCGTTACTGTGAATGAAATAATTAAAAAATTTATGAAAAATACACCTACAAAAAAATTGCATTCTCAAGAATGCAATTTTCAATATAGAAAAAAAAATTATAATTTATAGTTCAACTTGTATCTCAGAAAAAAATTTAATGAATGAAACGGGAAATCTTTTGCTGTCTTTGAGTAAATTTAAATATTTACATATTAAAAGTTGAAAATAAAGCCGAATATAATGAGCTTTAACTTGGTTTAATAATAATATGAAACTCAAATCAAATCTGGAAAAATGTTAGATGCGTCTTTTTTACTAAAGCAGATCACACTACATTGAGCGGAGCACTAACCTAAGACATGGTTGAAACTGCAGGTGACAGCGAGCAATAATTAGGCTGTATCAATTAGAATTACATAGGTATCCTTATAACCTAGGGGTGTTTAAGCCAAGAGTGATTTGGTTACTTCTAGGAAAATGTGATCCATCGTCAAAAGTCAAGAGTGAATAGGTTACTTCTAGGCAAGCGTGCTCCATCGTCAACCACATCAATGCTTACCATGAAGAGAGATGGTAGTCAAACATGAGCCGTACAATAATTTTAGAAAACGAAACATGTTTGAATCTAAATTCACTGCAGTCTTTACTAGTAAAAAAAACTATTCTGGTTCAAAATTTCAATAAAGTACAACATAAAAAAATATAGCTATCTACAATACTTTCCAAATGAGAATAGGATCGCCCGCCATGTTATGACGTCACGATTTACTGTCAAATCGAGGAAAGAAATTTTTAAACAATAATTATTTTACGAAAAATTTAATTTATTTATGAACTGTGAACGAGAAAAGTTTAATCAGAATCCAGTTCTTCAATTTTACTCACCTCTAAGTTCTTCAATTTTGCCAAAATTTCTTCGATTTGACAGTACGACGAGACGTCAAAACAGGAATCGGTCCTATTCTCATTTGGAACGCGTAGTAATTCCGAATTTTACAGTTGTACATTGTTCTATTACGAGTTGCTACTGTAGTACTAGTTACAAAATATCCATTTGTTGTGTTGTGTTCACCTTTTGGCGTAGGCCTCCTCCAGCTGTTTTCATTGGACTCCATCTGCTGCTATCTTGTCCAATACGGACCCAAAGTCAGGCAAATAACATCTCCGAAAGACAGACCCCATTTCTATTTGGCACAACTAAATATACACGTGTCAATGCTATAAAAACCAAGCGAATTTTTTTTCAACACAAAAGTAAATACCTACAAAAGATTGATGAAGCAATAATCGGTTTTAAAATAAGCAAACTTCAAGCCCTACCTTGAGCTTTAAAAACGATCTATTTAATGACCTAAACTGAATTGTTAAAGGAAGCTATATAAGAGAGTGTAAATTCCAACCGTCTTTCTCGCTCGCACTCCTGGCATTTTTACACGTCGTGGTAAGGCCCCTGACATGGTAGTCTTGTCTGGTTTCAATCTGCTGTCCAGTTTCGCACTACGGGTGTTGGTGAACATCACTAATCGATTGGATCGTGGTTTAGTTATTCGAGTGTATACGAAGAACGTCGTGTACCTAAATGGAACTTAGTCGCAAGACGTCACTTTCGCAAAATGGCTACGAATGTCGCTTTCGCAGTGTTGAGAAAGAGTCACACTGCGAAAGCGACATTCTGAGAAAGAGTTATTTTCAAACATTATGCGAAAAATATTTTTTGTGATTTTGCGACTATACGACATTCGCAATAAGATTACACATTTACACAAATATTTTTTTAATGTCTGTTCAACAGATTTTTGACTTTATTACGTCGGTAGAATGGCAAATTGCAGGTGCATTAAAATTTGAAAGTTTGTATCATCATATAGTTATCGGCACGAATATTGAGCGCTCGGTGTCAGAGTGGGGATCGCTTTGCGCATTCCATACATTGGCGAGCCAATCGTCGTCGTTGTTGGATACATGCAGCAAGGGCAGGGAACGAATCACGAGTGACGTCTATGACACGACGGCGCAGAGAACCAATCACTGACATTCCCCGCCCCCGCATCTCACGTCGCGCCACTAAAGAGACCAAATATTTGACTTCTGCGCAACTTGCCAGCGCTCAATATTCGTGCCGATAACTATAACCACTTTTTTTTGCTTTGAATCCCATCCTTATACCTACGCCATAGAAGTCAAAATCGGTTGATTGGACATTTAAAAGCTTTGTTTAAATGTGTGATATCATTCCGAATGGAGTTTAAGTCTTTAAGGGCTTTATCATACTATCGAGTTGCGAGCGTTCTCAAAGCGGAGCGGGTGCGCAAAGAACACGCCGCGCATGCGCAGTAGTTGCGGAAGCGCAACAAGATGCGGGATCCCGGCTTCTTCGAAGTAACAAAGCTAACAGCAGTGTCTCTTAGTCGGAATCCATTTTGTTACTGAGTGTATTTTATGTCGTTAACTTGCTACAAACATGCGTTGAAAACGTTACGAATTTGCCATGCGTCCGCGACGTTTTCGCTGTGCGGCCGCGGCGTGTTCGCGACGCATTCGTTGCGCGCCCCCACTACCCGCATAGAGATGTACCGTTGTCGGCAATATTGCCGTAAAGGGGAATATTTCCGGGAATATTCTATACACCGCTAAATTTTAATTGTTTTAATCCCGTGGAGGGTCGATCCGGTACATGAAACACTATCGATTTGTAAAGATAAAATAAAAAAACGCCATCTAATCTCAAGCTAAGCAGAGCTTGTGTTATGGGTACTAGACAACTGATAAACATACTTATATATTTCTAAATACATACATATTAAATAGATAAATTACACCCAGACACAGAACAAATGATCGTGCTCATCACACAAACATTTGTCCTGGGTGGGAACCCACGACTTCCGGCATAACAGTCAGGACCACTAACCACTAGACCAAACTGGCCTGTCAAATATTGCCCGAAGTATAAGAATAATGCCGGCAACAGCACATCTCCAGCCCTGCAGCCGCTCGCATACCGCTAGTGTGATAACACCCTCGATCGACCCTGATCTGGAAATCACGAAATCGCCGGTATCTCGCACGCCTATTCTTTCAACAGCAGGAGGCTATATTAATAAGTAATTCAACCAGGTATCTTATCTGTGTGTCACCGTTTTACAGGATGTCTTCCCGTCGCAACGGGTCGGTGTCCCGCGCAGCGGAGGCGGCTTCCAAGAACCGGCTGCATATGGATAGAAACCCGCAGCATTCACGGATCACCGGTTAGTTGAAATACTTTTTGTAACAAGCTTTCATACAGGGTGTAAGGGACAGCCCTCCACAAACTTTAAGGGCTTGCTCAGTAGACGAAACTGAACAACCTACCATAAATTTTTTTTCAGGAAACGAAAAAGCGACTCCAATTTTATTTATATGTATAGATGTTAGTATAGATAGCCTGTGACCACAGCTATGACACTCGGGAATAAAGCAGCTTTCTATTGGTGAAAAAATTTTAGCAATCGGACCAGTACTTCTAGAGATGACTTCTTACAAACAAAAAAACAAACTACCTCTTTATTATATTAACTAGCTTTTGCCCGCGCGGTTTCGGTCCCGCTCTTCCCTACTTCAGCCTACTATACCCTACTCTACCCTACTCTACCCTACCCTACAGCTCTACTCTACTCTACTCTACCCTACTCTACCCTACCCTACTCTACTCTACCCTACCCTACCCTACTCTACCCTCCTCTACCTTACTCTACCCTCCTCTACCTTACTCTACCCTACACTACCCTAATTTTAATTTTTTTTCCATAAGAACCTTCTCCTCATAATAACGAACACAACAAAAAAAAATTAGCGAAATCGGTCCAGGCGTTGTTGAGTTATGCGCTTACCAACACATTTTGCGATTCATTTTTATATTATAGAAGATGTAGATAAATCTGTAGAAGTTTTTGGCGTGTAATGTAGATAACTTTTTTTTTTTTCTTTTTATAATAATAATTTATTTTATTTGCAAACATGGGTATAGTACACAGGTGTTTTTTATAACAGAGTCCTCCATATTTTGCCATCACATTGGCATGCAAATTTTTACAATTTTTGTGAATTTCATTGCAATTTAAAAAATAAAAAAAAATTATATAATTATGTTCAAAATGTCAGCGTAATAAAGGTCATAAGATTAAAAAAACAAAATAAGACTACATGTCAAACGGAAATAAAAAGTAAGTCAAACAGGATCAAAATAATAATGTCAAACAGAGTAGCTGTATGTCAAACAAAGGAGTATGTCAAACAGAGTAGGCGTATGTCAATCAATTAGTGAACCGTCATTAAGAAAATCGTCAATCGTGTAATAAGTTTTTATAATTAAAAATTCTTTTAGCGCCCTTTTAAATTCAATTGTTGTCATATACATATATTTTACGAATTAAAATTGTGTGTAACTTGATATATTACTTAGGCGGCAAGAAACACTCGTAGGACTAGTGATGTGCCGTTGCTGGCAATATTGCCGTTAAGTGGGAATATTGCCCGAAGTATGAGTATTGGTGGCAATATTGCCAGCTATATTCCCATATTGCCGGCAAAGGCACATCTCTACGTAGGACCAATCCGACACGGGCGGTTAAAGGGTTAACTTGCTAAGGTGGGTGCCAAATACACGTGGAATAACGGTCATTGACCCTCCTACATTTGTTGACATTCTTAATTTCAAAAACTTAAATAAAGACATAAAGCTGTCTTGAATCGACATGTGTCGTAATCCTTTATATGATCTAGTGCGTGATTCTGTACCTGGTAGGTTACCATGACGATTAAAGTAAGATTGTTTCATTCTTACTACAGTGTGGGTTTTTTTTTTGGTGGGTAAAATCATCCAAATGACATCCCTCGCCCTTGGGCGGAACGGGAGATAGTGTTAGACTCTTACTGACTAAAAAACCCATCCCGTTCCTTCTTGCCTTTCATACGGGGGCTGAGTTACCTTTCAGAGCTAACACTGGCCCCAGTAGGCTTCAACACTGCTGGGGTCTCTACAGTTGCTGACAACTGCTTGAGGCGCGCGGGAACAGTGCGCACCGTCGACAACTTGGGCTCGGTCCGGACAGTTACCGGACGGTCGGACAGCAGTTGCAGTTGACACGACTGCAAACACTGCCACACGCCCGCCCGTATATTGTGCAGTTCGGATGTAGTCGGTGTGCAGTTCACACGACTGCATTCGGACCGCACCTTTGGTTTGCAGTTCTATTGCAGTCGTGTCAACTGCATTCAAACTGCACTTAAACTGCAATTTGCAGTTGGATTGCAGTTGAAATGCAGTCCGTCTGTTTAGAGCCTAACACGGTTGGTGCAGTGGTTGAGCGATTGACTGTTGCAAACGTGTCGCAGGTTCGATTCCCGTTCGGAACAAATATTTGAATGATCTACATGTGGTCATTCCGGGTCCGGAATAAATTCTTCCGCTCTGGGTGAAGCAAGAGGGAGTGTCAAATTGTTACCGACTAAAACCCACAATGTTTCTTTAGTTGCCTTGCGAAGGGCACGGACGCTTTTTTGAATTATCCGCAGCCTTGGTGCAACGCTTTTTGACCCCCGACGGAAAAGAGGGGTGTCTGTGTGTCTGTCCGTGGTATCGTAGCTCCTAAACAAATAGACGGATTTTGATTTTGAGTCGGGTTTTGTAAAATTATGTAATATTATGTGTTCTTTTTGTGTTACAAAGATCTGGGTATTTTTATTTGTTTATTAACATCGCTTTCTATGTTAATATGATGCTAAAAAGAGTCTATAGCTAGTCTTATGCTAAAAAGTCAATTATGAAATAAAAAAACTTTAATTTAATGTCTACGGGAATACGCGCGGCGGTAAAGTGCCAGTAACAATGTAAATAATAAACCAACTTAAGAGGGCCCCTCCCGGTCTGTTTATCGTCAACGTGAGCATGGTTGAAATGCCTGTTGTTCCATCCAATGCAATCTATACTAATATTATAAAGAGGAAAGATTTGTATTTTTGTATGTAACGAATAAACTCAAAAGCTACTGTGCCGATTTCAAAAATTGTTACACCATTGGAAAGCTACATTCACCCTGAGTAACATAGGCTATATTTATAGCCCGTGCGAAGCCGGGACGGGACGCTAGTGTTTGATAAATAGGCAACGCGACAAAAGAAAGATAGCCCTTGAACGCTCGGTTGCCAACTTGGCACTCGGTAACTTCTGTCGCTCCTTCAAATATTTCACAAAACTTGTTTCACAAATCTTTTTTACTCCTTCCAAGTCTTCAAACATATGTTTGAAGAACGTCTTAATAACGGCACTTTTTTTCAAGCAAGGTTTCTATTCAAATATTTTCTTTACCTTTTTATTTATTTATTTAAACTTCATGTACAGTAGTGGTACATAGGCGGACTTAATGCAACAAGGCATTCTCTCCCAGTCAACCTTTGGGTTAAAAAAAGACATCACTGTGGTAGGTATGCACAATAAAAAAATAACAAATATTTGGAACGGAAAAAAAAGTTATTTATAATATGTAATAAAATACATTTAAATGCTAAAATAATAAACTCATAAATACTATGAAAAATATCAAATCTTAAAGAGAACTTAATGACAATTCTGACGAAGAACAAACTAAGGTTGAGAGGACTTCAAGTAGTAGTTCCGAAATAAATCTCTAATTAATCTTTTTTTTTTAATTTATGAGTACATTATGAAGGGCCAAAATTCACGCAAAATAGCAGATTTCCAGAGATCTTTACTGGATTTTTTGGTTTTGGTTTTTCAATAGAAATCTAGATAACATCCATAGGGTATCTGTATTTCGAAAACATAGAGTAAGATGTGTAATAACATCATAATCACCTAAGAGCGGTTGTATGGGAAGTATCACCCACCTTGTCATGCGCTGATTGCCCTGTGCGATAAGACTGCCCTTTGTACACTTTGTTTTTGTATATGTTTATCCTGTCCACCATATCTGTAATATCATCATCATCATTTCAGCCGATAGACGTCCACTGTTAGACATAGGCCGACAAAAGCCGATGAACTTGCAAGGACTGGGGCTCAAGGTCATCAGATAGGACCAGAACCCTTCTGTGGTATCTCAAAGAACCAGGCCATGCAGACCCTTAAGGGCAACCTATTTGGCGATTCAAAAAAGCACTGGTTGGTACAACCAGGACTGCTACACGCCAAATCTCTTATAGAAGGCTACTCACAAAAACGAACTGCCGAGCTTCTTGAGCTTAGCAGAACGAACATCTTTGCGATAGCCCGCGCCTTAACCGGCCACTGCAAACTAAACAGGCACCAATTTCACATGAAACTGAGTGACACTGATGTTTGCCGGTACTGTAATCAGGAGAGGGAGACGCCTAAGCACCTTTTGTGTGAATGCGGGCCCCTTATCCACAAACGCAGTGTCCATCTGGGCCGACACATTATTCGCCCGGAGGAGATTAAAACTCTAAAAGCTAGGAGTATTCTAAATTTCTTGGAAGCCTCCGGGCTAAAAGAGTTACTCTAACAAGGTGGTGAGTCACAATAGATTATTTAGGTCGCAGTGACTACATCCCCTACACTACGGGTGATGCATAGCCCCTTAACTTCTTAATAATAATAATAGACAGAGGCCTCACCCAAGTGTCGTCACAATGAACGATCTTGTGCGTCCCGCATCCATTGGATTCCGCCACTCCAGAACCTTGCGGCCCCAACGGCCATCTGTTCTGCGAGCAATAATGTGCCCTGCCCATTGCCACTTAAGTTTGGCAATTCTTCGTGCTATGTCGGCAACCTTCGTTCTCCTGCGGATATCTTCATTTCTGATTCGATCACGCAAGGAAACTCCGAGCATAGCCCTTTCCATTGCCCTTTGGGTGACTTTAAGCCTTCTGATGAGGCCAATTGTGAGTATTTGTGAGCGACCACGTTTCAGAACCATATGTCATCATTGGCAACACGCACTGGTCATAGAGTTTCGTCTTGAGACACTGTGGTATATTGGAATAAAGTATATAATAAATAAATATTACGGGTTGGGTGCTCTTAACTAGCCATAGGGTCAGACCTACAAGGACGTACATTGACCTTGTCCATTCTTTAGACAGGTCAAATGCTCCGGCCAAAGGACTGAAACCGGTGTCAAAATACCTGCATCCTTTATATTATACTGCATTTATTATATTTTGCACTACCGGCATTATACCGGTTTTACAAAAAGATTTCATCCACCATTGCGAGTGCCCATTATTTATTTAAACTTCATGTATAGTCCTTTTTTTTTCGGTGGGTGAAAATCATCGAAAAGACATTCCCCGCCTTTGGGCGGAGCGGGAGATAGTGTCAGACTCTTACTGACTAAAAAACCTACCCCGTTCCTTCTTGCCTTTCTTAACGAACATTACACGGTCATCAATCATAAATGATGGTGAATGATGGTTTTCGTCAATCACTAAAAACCGTCATGCAACGCATTAGACGGTAGGTTTTTCATCAATCAAGGTTTTGACTGTGGCAAAACTGACAGCATAACCTACCGTGTAATGTTCGCCATACCGGTGCCGAGCCTCCTTTTCGGAACTAGACTCTTGGTCCCAGTAGGCTTCGACCCAGCTGGGCCCCTGCGGTTGCTGACAACTCCTTGAGGCGCGCGCATTGAATTTTTGTAAATCAATGGGCGCGCGGGAACAGTGCGCGCCGTCGACGACTTGGGCTTGGTCCGGATAGTTACCGGACGGTCAGACAGCGAGCTACCCATTAATAGCCGTCCGCAAAACTAGCCATAGGGTCAGACCGTCAAGGACGTACACCGACCTTGTTCATTCTTTAGACAGGTCAAATGCCCCGGCCAAGGGACTGAAACCGGTGTTGAAATACCTGCATTCTCTATGTTGAGTACGCACTACCGCCATTGTACCGGTTTCACAAAAAGATTTCATCTTCATCTATACAAGGTCAATGTACTTTATTTTAAGTTTATCTGGCGATATTCTATGATAAAAAAAGGTTTTTTGAGTTCCAACATAGAAGCTATGCATTTCAAATATCAATGACGTACACCTACGACTTCGTTCTAACAAAAGGACTTGCCTAGAAGTAACCTATTCACTCTTGACTTAAAGACCCCTAGATTGTAGTTATCAGGAAACACAAAATGTACTTACTTATTCTGTGGTTGTATGTACAATAAATGTGTTCCCGAAACGTGATTTATGAAGTTGTCAGCAACAGCAGGGGCCCAACCGGGTCGAAGCCTACTGGGGCCAGGGTTATCCGAAAGGGCGCTCGAGCCCCGGTATGAAGGCTTGAACGAACGGGATAGGTTTTTTAGTCAGTAAGAGTCTGACACTATCTCCCGCTCCACCCAAGAGCGGGGGTTGTCATTGGATGAATTTTCCCATCGAAAAAAAAAAACGTGATTTATGCAATATGCTATACCTGTTGACTTTTGTCAGCGACTTAGCTTGCTTTGAAGTCGAATACTATAGAGGATAGGCGTGGGAAAAGTGTGTCATCATTACGATTGGAACATTTGCATCTGAATCACTGAAATGTTCCGGAACGGTGATATTTATCATTTGGAACATCGGCTCAAAAGATACAAACGGAACGTTTGAAACCTCGGCTCACAAGATACAAACTGAACATTTGGAACAACCGCTCAAAAGATACAAACACAGACACAGACTGTGAATCGTGATTTACATTGCGTCATATACACTAAAAGCTTTATTTAATTGAATTTTGATATAAGTCGGACACACCCTCTCGAGAGCGGGAGATTTCATTGGACGATTCTCCCATCTTAATTCATGAATCCCCAAGCGAACGCCAGCGTTTGCACCCATTGTCTTTCTATTGTGTCTCTAATTTACACGATTGAAAGGTTAAAATGCAATTTTTAACTGCCTGTCTGTTTCGGCTAATCTTTGAAACGGTTGAATAAAATTTGGCAGGACTTTCACTGGGACATAGCTATGTTATGATGCGTAACTTATGCTACTTTGTAGCGACGTCTATGGCGCCACATAAGAACTACGAAGAAAATACGAAATCCTGCATCGCGCAATCAAAGTTCTCCGCGCGTTTTGAACATACCTATACGACAGCCCGAAATTATCTATCGGACAGTAGCCTACCAGACCATACCACTTGTCTGGTCGGAGGATCCTCCCTTTTCAAAGGAGGTTTGCGGGACTTTACTCTCTGTTCCGCACACCTCCAAAACTTTTTATTTTCCCGCAGGAGCGAGACTTATACCCGGGGCGAGTTCAAATCATTAAAAATAACAAAGATGCCCATCCCTTTATTTCTTTCTTTTCATTAAGAGGCTATCTCTTTAGCCTTGAATACACCTCCACGGCGTCCTTACCTTGCAGGTCTTCACCGGACATGGCAAGTCCGGGAGGTTCCTGCATCGGATTCAGGCGGAAAAAATGGCCGGGTGTCACCACTGTGTGGACCGCCCGGAGGACACGGTGGAGCACACTGTGCACAGCGAGCTCTCGCGCGTGCTTTGGTACAGGCCATGGTCCGAAGCTAAGAGGAGTGGCCGTCGGTCGCCTCCTTTAATAATGCTAGCATAGGAGGAGGCCGCACGCGTGAGGCATCGGTCCTCACGCCCCAGCCACCGCCAGAATTCCGATCCCAATTTCCGACCACCGTAGGCGCGGGCTTGCGGACGGCGAGCACTGGGTAGCTCGCCGTCCGACGGTAAGTTCGGACTGAGCCCAAGACGTCGACGGCGCGTCTTATTCAACGCGCGGCGCGCGCCTCAAGAAGTTGCCAGCAAACCGTAGGGGCCCAGCGGGGTCGAGGCCAAAGGCAACAAAGGAACAGGAATAGGTTTTTAGTTTGTTAAAGTCGTGACACTATCTCCTGCTCCGCCCAAGAGCGAGGGGTGGCATTGGATGATTTCCCACCTATAAAAAAAAAAAAACAAAGTCACAGGTAACAGTTTTAAAAAAAAGGTAGCCAGGCCCAGTATGAAACCGGGTCGTTTATTAATAGTAACAGGACATCAATCAATAAGTCGTTATGGGAGGGATGATGCAGCAGCGCGCGCAGGGGTGGGGCACGCATATTGCGATGAAGGATATCTTGTTGTGTTTATTTATTATTGCACTAGTTTATACCCGCGGCTTCGCCCGCGTACCTAAAATATAGCCTATGCCACTCAGGAATAAAGCAGCTGTCTATCGGTGAATTCGCAATCGAACCAGTACTTCCAGAGATTACCTCCTACAGACAAAAAATAATCAAAACAAAAAAATGTTCCTACTGCTGGGACTTAAGCCTTCTCTCTAAAGCCTGCAATACACGTTGGCCGAGCGTTGCCGAGTGAAGGCCAATACCAATATGTAGACAGTATATTTGCCTTGTCTTGCCATCGCTCGGTGTCGCTCGCCTAGTTGGTTGAGTAGACTTGCGCCAATCAAAGCAAATGTGCGCCAATGTGTATAGACCTCATTTGGAGTAGCTTGTCACGACTCGCAGCCGCTCGCGATCACTTGCCTCACTTCGGAGCGGTGTCGGTTTTTCTGCACAAATCAAAGGCGCTCGCAAATGTGCGCCAACGTGTAGTATAAACCTCATAAAGAAACAATTGTTTCTTTCAATGAAAAAAACAAATTGTTGTTTTTTTCCGTTTTTTTCACATGTTGCATTGAAATTTTGCGGAAAAAATCGTTTGGGAACAAAATAGAAATCTTTCGAATGTTTTATTCATTGTTTCGGTTAATTTCATGAAAAATTGAAAAAAAAAAACAAGTTTAATTGAAATTGAAATATTATAGTGGGCGAAAATGTACGAGTGGTACATTTTCGCCCACTATACACATAATAATAATAATATTCCTCAGCCAAAATCTCGATTTCAATGTCGTCAGCTTGATCAGAATCGAACTCCCTCAAGCCTCCCCCAAGTGTCACCATAATGATCGGTGCCCACTGTTGGACACAAGCCTCCCCCAAGTGTCACCACCTAGGCGTTATAAAAATTGATGCCCACTGTTGGACATAGGCCGCCTCCCGCGATAATGACCTATGCCCACTGTTGGGCATAATCCTCCACCAAGTGTCACCACCTAGGCGTTATAATAATTGATGCCCACTGTTGGACATATGCCTCCTCTCGCGATAATGGCCTATGCCCACTGTTGGGCATAAGTCTCCCCTAGTGTCACCATCTAGGCGTTATAATAATTGATGCCCACTGTTGGACATATGCCTCCTCGCGATAATGACCTATTCCCACTGTTGGGCATAAGACTCCCCAAGTGTCGCCATTTAGGCGCTATAATGATCGATGCCCACTGTTGGACATAACCCTCCATCAAATATCACCGTTTAGGCGTTATAATGACTGATGCCCACTGTTGGACATAAGCCTCCCCCAAGTATCGCCATTTAGGCGTTATAATGACTGATGTCCACTGTTGGACATAAGTCTCCCCTCGCTATAATTACTTGTGTCCACTGTTGGACATAAGCCTCCCCCAAGTATCACCATTTAGGCGCTATAAGAATTGCTGTCCACTGTTGGACATAGGCCTCATAAACTAGTGCGCCTCACCATCAGATTGCGTCATCTAGTTTATATTAATTTAAAAAAAAGTACGCATTTGAAAAAAACAAACATGAAGTTTTCGGTTCTTTTCATGCTTTTCCGTTTAATAATAATAATTATAAGCGCTTATTAAATAAATAGCAGCAGCCGCGACGACTTCTTCGTCGTCCATATTGTTTAAATGCACAATAACAACTGACAGGGCCCAACATGTGGGCGTCTCCTCAAAACTCGTCTTATTGGCCATTTGCATTGGTTCAAGCTTGCCGAACGTGTAGAGAGGCGCTTGCCGAACGTGTAGAGGCGCTTGCCGTGTGTCAATTTGCCTATATTTGCTTAGGCTCGCCAAGGCTCGCGTTGGTCTCAGCTCGGCCAACGTGTATTGCAGGCTTAAGAGAGGGAATGTGCCGTAATCCCCCACGCGGGCCCAGTGCGGGTTGGTGAATGTCTTCGAATTTTTGGTTCTAGGACATGCCGGTTTCCTAACGATGTTTTCCTTCACCGTTTTGAGAGCAGTGGGGATGAAATGAATTACACAAAGTAATGCGCCTGGCTGGGTCCCGTGACTCTGGACGTGGTCCTGGGACCGCCACCTCTGGCCCACCACTGCTCCCCCAATAATGAAGTGTTTCGAACATAAACATTCTAACATCGGACAAAGTTAGGCTTTCGTACCCCGAGGGATGCCAGTGAGACCCTGTTACCATGCCTTCACTGTCCGTTCGTCTGTCAGCAGATTGTATCTCATAAACAGTATGTTTATTTGTGTGCCGCTACAACAACAAATTCTTCTTATTCCTGCCCTTATCCCACATTACTTGTGGTTGGCGCACCACGTTTTTTTCCTCCATTCTGTCCTGTCACCCGTCAAACTGTCACTAACTCCCTTTTCTTTCATATCACTCCTCACACAATTCATCAATCTTTTCTTCGGCCTTTCTCTACCTCTCCATCCATCTACATGTATACTTAGCACTCTTTTTTAGTAATATGCGCTTCATCCCTCCTCTTCACAAGACAACCGATTTCAAGTTACAAAATTATAATAAAAATTAAAGGGACCCCGTACAAGAAACGTTATTTTGTCGGCGGTTTTTTATTGGTTCGATTTTAATTTTGTGCCACTTCAGCCGCGACTTATGTAAAATAAAATAAGTCATCATACCGCACGAGTTCGTGCAAAAATATCAAAACTACTAATCGCGACCGCTTCGCTTCGCTCATCGCCGTTCCGCACCCACGTATGGTTGGTCACGTAGGCCACCGCGATAGAGTGATAGAACGCTTCGCGTGATCGCGTTACATAAATAACGACGGTGACCAATTTGCTAAGTTTTTGAACAAGTTGATAACTTGTTGGTGACATTATTACGCAAAGTATGGGGAATCACATGAAAAACTGTAAAAAATATCCCACGAAACAACTAAAACAAATATGGTAAACTAATTTACCGATTCGCCATCGGACAACCCGACGTACGGCGAGGAGTTTCTACCTTTACGTTGCTAAAACCTCTACGGTCCGGACTAAGCGTTTCGCCTTGTAATTTATACCGCGTACATTGAAGTACTGGGACAATTTGCCTGCTGCGGTCTTCCCGTCCGATTATAAATTGGGTGTCTTCAAGTTTAGAGTGAATAGGCTCTTAATACTTAATAACCACACCATCAACAACTGCTTCCCAGCAAGTAGGATCCCAAACAAGCACTACTTTATATCGGATAAAATAAAGGTCAAGTACTGTCTTGATTTCAAATCCAGACTACTCCGTGTATCCCCGCCGGGGACGCCCCGGCCGACTCTTTATATGAATAATTCATTAGAATATGGATGTACACAATCTAATGTTTTTGTAGTATTTGGCAGCAAATGTATCAAGCCAACATTCTCGGCTAACGTCGCTGAGGTAGCCAAAACTTCAATAGAATTCTCAGCTCCATTTACCGAGATCACGCCTGTTTCTGTACAATTCAGGACTGTTGGTCTAGTGGTTAGTGGTCCTGACTGCTATGCCGGAGGTCCCACCCATGACAAATGTTTGTGTGACGAGCATGATCATTTGTTCTGTGTCTGGGTGTAATTTATCTGTAATATGTATGTATTTAGAAAAATATAAGTATGTTTATCAGTTGTCTAGTACTCTGCTTAGCTTGCTACTAGACGGCGTTATTTGATAGTTGTGGAATATTATTATTTCCTTTATTTTTCTTATATACATATTTTTTTATAGTTTTTAAATATTTCTTATAACAAATAGATAAAAAAAAAACATTTAAAAATATAAAAACAGTAGTCCACCGATGTCGGGAGCAGGGTCCAAGCTACCGGTGGTTAGGGCTCCAGAGACAGGAACTTGCTCACAATGCGAGCCGTATCATGGAGTTACTGCCTTTTGTACAGTACAATTCACGAATGATGGCGGCCGGGAAGTTAGCCTTTGCGAACGTTCGCGTATATTACATTCTTCTCGCACACGCACGTCGCCATTTGGTTCCTAAAATACGTTACTGCGCAGCCTTCTGAGTAAACTTCACGGTCGCCATCATTCGTGAATTGTACTGTATCATCCCTTGATCCAACCGCGCAACGACAGCTTCGACAGATGGTCGTCGAAGCTTTTATTATTATTATTAATTCTGTTATTGTCCAGCTGGCAGACACTTAGATATAAATCTACACAAATACATCACTATATCCACTAGAAATCAATTTGCGAATATTTAAAACAGCCTTCACTTCACTCAAAGAAATCCCACCATAAACTCCAGGACTTTCACTTTTATACACCCCTACTTTTTAATTAATACACAAAAAAATGGTGTTCTATCTGTACCCGTCACTGATCATATTTTTGTAGTCAAAAGTAGAAAAAACCGAAATCCTAAAATTGACCACGAAAAGGTAAATTCATCACAGAATCAATCATACATAACAATTGCTAGTAGAAAATGCTGCGGGCAGTGTTTTTCCTTAATAATTGTCACTTATTCATTCATTAATCAATAGCCTGCACAATATTTCCTTAAATTGAGTGACATTTTGGGACATAAACCAACGCTAATAACTTTGCTGTTTATGAATATTATTTATTGAGATTTTACTTATAAAATAACAAGGGCTTTTCTAATAAGCCCTTTAAGTATGTGTACTAATTAAAAAAATGTGGTGTATATATTACTAGATTCTGCCATCAGCTTCGCCCGCGTGATAGTAGACTTCCCCATATAAACTTTGGACCCCGTTTTATCCCCTTAAGGGGGGGGGGGATTTTGGAAATGTCTCTCTTACTGTTCGCCTACGTCATAAAAAAAATGAAGCCTAGTGCAAAATTTCACGCTCCTAGTCCCAGTAGTTTCGGCTGTGCGTTGATACATATAGATATATAGAAAACTAGCTTTTGCCCGCGCGGCTTCGCCTACCCTACTCTACCGTAATCTACCATACTCTACCCTACCCTATCCTACTCTACCCTACTCTACTCTACCATACCATACCCTACTCCACCCTACCAAACTTCACATAAACCATCTACTAAATAGTCCGAACAAAGCCTAAACATTTGGTTTGGAAAGGTGAGCCCGTTCTTGAGTTATAAAATTACAACGAAAAGTGGCTTTGACTTTTATATACACCGTTAAATTTTAATCGTTTTAATTCCGTGGAGGGTCGACCCGGTACAAGAAACACTATCGATTTGTAAAAATAAAATAAAAAAATAAAGTACCTCTTTTTAAAACTCGTATTAATTTACGTATGTACGAAATTAATTTCTTTAAGAAAAAGTCAGTTGAGCGAGTTCAATGACCTGTAGGTACTTTGTACGCAACGCCGACTATTAACTACAGTTCATTGAAATCGCTCAGCTGACATTTTCTTAAAGATACTAATTTCGTACATGCGTGAATTAATACGAGTTTTGAAAAAGAGGTACTTTATTTTTTAATTTTATGTTTACAAATCGATAGTATTGTACCGGATCGACCCTCCACGGGATTAAAACGATTAAAATTTAGCGGTGTATATAGATATCTGTCTGACATCCAATCGACCAGCGTGGTGGACTATCTATTTATGCCTCTTCCTGAGGTCTGTATCCCAGATACAAAAGAAAACTAGAAATTAATAATAGGGTGCTTTTTTTTGGAGGTGGCAAATCATAATCATCACCTCAGCCGAAAAACGTCCACTGTTGGATAGGGTAGGTCTCTCCCAAGTGTCGCCACAATGATCGGTCCTGTGCGTCTCGCATCCATTGCATTCCCGCGACTCTCAACAGAAGAAAAAACATGTTGCGCCGACCCCAAATAACACGGGACAAACGCTGCAAGATGATTATGACACATAACACGAAAATAGGGTTTAACCTTTAAATTCGAATGAATAAGCTAGATTTTTGCGTGGATCTTTGTTTTGGCCTTGGCATAACATATCGTCCTCCTGGTCTTGAGAAATTAACCGTCATAAAAATCGTTTTTTTTTTTGCATTAGATAATATGGTGTCTCGTTTGCTTTGTGTGACATCTTTAGTTATTAGAAAAGTTAATGAGCATAAAATTCTTTACAAATTTTGTCTTGCCCTGGTTTATACATATAATATGAAAATAGCTTTTCCCACGCCTTCGCGCGTACATAAAATATAGCCTATGTCACTCTGGAATAAAGCAGCTTTCTATCGGTGAAAAAATCATCTCACCAATACTTCCAGAGATTACAAAAAAAACAAGCTTTACCTCTTTATAATATAAGTGTAGATATGATTTTAGATTTTTTTAAATACGTCTTACAAGATCAGGATAAAGACCTATCCAAAAAATCTAGCAATTTAAAAAATCGACGTAAAATCCCGTTTACCTGGCCTGAAAACAAGTTCCTAAATTCTTACCTATTTTTTAAACATTCTTACACAGTTCCAATTTATTCCTCAGCTCAAGTGATCCCCAGTATTTTCATTCCCGTTTCCAAGTTGCAAAATTATTTCAATTTATTTCATTCGAAGCGGGGTAATAAACGCTACCTGGATCCCATTTAGGCATCCTACGTGACACAAATCAATAATAGTTATGCAACGGGAGTGGCTTCACGATGCGGCGCGCGCAGGGGCGGGTGCTATCGCCAGTGCGAGTGCATTCAACAGTGCTTGTACTTATTCACTTTCGCGTCGGCCATTACGCCAAACGGTCGCGTTGATAGTCATATAAATTATTACATGAGCGTAGGTGCAAATTTTTTGTGTGTCAAAGTTCGTGCAGTAATACTATGGCCGTTACAAGGTGAGTTCGTGAAAAATTAATAATTTTTTGAATTTTTTAATTGATTGATTTTTTTTTTTGCGATTTTGGGATTATTTTTTATTATTTTTTTTTTTTTGTTTATTGAGATTTTGGAATTATTATTTATTATTCTTTATTTATTGAGATTTTTGGAATTATTAGATATTTATTAGGATTGTAATTTTATTTTATTTTTAATTTCGTTTATTCATTTTTAACATATTTAAAATTATATTTTAAATATCTCAATATAAAAAAAAAATATTTAAAAATATAAAAATAGTTTACCACCGGTATCGGAAACAAGGATTATTTTTTATCGATTTTATGTATATATTTTTTATTTACTTGACTGGGTTCTCTAATATCTAATATTTTTAAATAATAAGTTTTGTGTATCATTAAAAATAAAACTGACTTCTCTACAAAAAAAAAAACGCTAAAGAATAAAATTAACTTCTAATTTCGGATGTCGTTCGGTGTAGTTTTGTAAAAAGTTCATTTTTTAACACTTTTTAATTTTGACACACTTATACCTATACCTCATGACAGTTACAATTAGACGAAACACTGCTAGGATTTATTATTTTATTATGAAGTTCTCGTGCCCGCCTTCCACCGGCGCCATCATCAAATCAGTTCGATAGTACCATAAAGACAAAGTGCATCACATGACAATTCTAATAAGCCCAAACACTGCTAGGATACGTTATTTTATTATGAATTTCCTGTGCCCACTTTCCGCCTTTCGGCTCCATCATCAAATCAGTTTGATAGTACCTTATAGCCAATGTGCATCTCATGAGGATTCTAATAAGCCCAAACACTGCTAGGATACATTGTTTTACTGTGAAGTTCCGGTGCCTTCCTTCCGGCTCTATCGTCATCATCAGATCAGATTGATGACACCAATTTGAGGAGTTCCCTCCATTCCTCATGGATCCCATCAGAACTGCATTTTGAAAAAAATGAAACCAAGCTGGAAGCATATCCTTTTAGCTTTTAGGTAAAAAAGAAATTGCAAGCATCAACGACAAAGTTCTAAGGCAAAAAATACGCCGAATTGAGAACGCCTTTTTTTGAAGTTGGTTAAAAATCCTAAAAAATCTGCGGGTAAAAACTTCTAATCGGCCTAGCTATACGTACATACCATCGCGGTAATTTCTGCCTGATCACTTAAAACAAAATTCGCTTGAATCCTGCGGCGCGGCGCCAAACCAAACCCTTTGAAGTCTTCGTTTCGAGTGCAAGCAGAAATGAACTTAGCGGTGGTCAGGCGGAAGTGTCTTTGTCAGTACATGAATGAAGAAAGAAGTCGATCAGTGTTCGCTTACTAATCCAATTATGATCGCAAATAAACCTTTTTATTTCATTAAACTCCAAGCGAACGCTCTGTCATCGTCTTCTATTCAATTTTTTTATTTTTTATTATGGATAGGTTCGCGTTTGACCACTATCTCACCCGATGTTAAGCGATGATGTGACCGACGATGGAACACGCTTGCCTAGAAGCAATCTATTCACTCTTGACTTAAACACCCCCAGGTTATTGCTATCAAGAAACACAGACTCCGGCAGGGAATTCCACTCCTAAGCTGTACGCATAATGAATGTGTTCCCAAAACGCTTTGTACGTATGGGTGGGATGTCTACCATGTACCGGTGGCGCAACGCCGTACGTCTTGTGGTCCGATGATGGAACGGACTTGGCGGAAATAAATTGTGTAACTCCAGTGCACGATCTCACACACTATTGTATCTCTAATAACCGGTATTCGAAAGATTTTGCTGGGATTTCATCTGATACGATGCGCCACCAGTACTCGGTGAACATTGCACCCATACGCACAAAGCGTTTTGGGAACATATACATTCTTCCACCTGTACGAACAAAGCATTTTGACAGGCCTGTTGGTCTAGTGGTCAGTGACGCTGACTGCTATGCCGGAGGTTGTGGGTTCGATTCCCACCCAGGACAAATGTTTGTGTGATGAGCACGATCATTTGTTCTGTGTCTGGGTGTAATTTATCTATAATATGTATGTATTTAGAAATATATAAGTATGTTTATCAGTTGTCTAGTACCCATAACACAAGCTCTGCTTAGCTTGGGACTAGACGGCGCTGTGTGATAGTTGTAGAATATTATTATATTATTATTTTGGAAAAACATCATCAAATCATTGTGCGTACAGCTAACTAGTGAAATTCCCTGTCGGAGTCGTATGTTTCTGTTGATAGCTACAACCTGAGTGAATTGGTTACTTTTAGGCAAGCGTGTATCATCATCGCTTAAGATCGACTAAAAACAAAATAAAATTATAATCATCAATTAATTTATGTCGGCTTTGCCGTCATGGCGTCTCATTGAGGCATGGCCCTCACTCGCTCCGCAGACCTCCTGTTATCTGCGGAGCGAGTGTGGGAAGGCAGATAACTAAAGTACGTAAGTTTTGAGAGCAGTGGTGATGAAATAAATTACACAAAGTAATACGCCTAGCTGGGTTTGAACCCGCGACCTACAACTCGTACCTAAGTCGGGGCCGTTACCACTCGCCCACCACTGCTTTCTGGTACTAGCTTAAAATACGATAATTTATAATTTAACGTTGAATGTCCAGTGATCTTTTTTATTGCTCAAAACTTGCACGAAAAAGTTCACAGATGCGTGTCTCAAGCGGATGCACTCGCGCTCGCACTGGTACGAGCGCTCTGAGATATCGTGTCCTTGAGCGGTGTCTATGTGTGCGTTGCTCGAGCACGCTTTGTATGTAGATTACCTTCTGTACATTAGTGTTTTGTGCCGCCACCGATCGGAACCCAGAGCGCGGAGCGTGCACTGTTGCACGCTCCAGGAGAGCAACGTATCCACTATGTGTAACACTTGCAGCAGCGCGAAGCGCAACAGCTTCGCGAACATGTGAACACCTGGCTTTTTGATATTTGTCGGAACAACGCTGGCATTCTAAGTAGTCACTTAGAATACCAGCACCAACCAACAAGCACATTTAAAGTAGAACTAGTCGTACACTGCTCACACGTGTGCCACTTACGCCGATCTGGGCACGTCGGTATCCATACATTTTATATGGAAACTAGACTTTTAGAGCTACACTATAACAGCATTGTGCTCACATAATAGAAGAAACAAGAAATATTTAACCATGATAATATGTAACTCATAATATGATTTAAAAGAGTGTCCATGGAGTTTCTTGCACGTTTTTCTCCATAGAGATCTACGCTTCGGAACGTGCAATTTCGCTTCACTTTTTTTTTGACTGACCGACATTTGACTATTCAAAAGTGCCTGCAAATGGTCTATTTGAAATAAATGCTTTTGATATTGATTCTTGATCCACGCCACGCGACGTCTTTTTACGTACAAATTAGGCGTCTTACACATATGCGTCGGTCTAATGTAGTTTCTGTTTAACTCATATTTGGTCATAAAACTAATAGTTTATTTTTTCCACAGATCCGGCAAATCCGGCCGGCCGCCGGAAGGAGATAGACAATGTGATGAAAAGAGCTCGGCAGGCTTCGCCGGGCAGCTGGGACCGCAAGCTACTGGAGGTGGAGGAGAAAGACCCGAATCGGTGAGCATTAGCTAAAAAAAAATGACGATTGCGAGAGCGGTAGCTAAACGCGGAGCGGCGAGCGGTAAGATCAAAAGTATTTGAGACATGCCACGAGTCGCCACTCATAGCGTGAACGCGTGCGCTTAAAGGGTGACCAAACAATTGCAGACTAACGTTCCAACCAGGATCACATTTCATGTGTTTGGTTTGTGTTGCACGCGCGAACACGTTCGGTGGTTTGGTAAACGCGCCTCCCAACCAAGTGCGTTGAAGGTCATGGTTTACAACTACTGTCTACACGGATTGAAACTATCAAGGTCACCTTGGTTGGGATGTTGGTTTGCAACCATCTGGTCACTCCTTTACCGGATCCGCCCTGCTCACCGCGCCGCGCGCCGCTAAGACCTAAGGCGGCTGTCAGACTGCCACGCACCACGCAGCGTAGCGCGTGAATGCGTGTCCTTACGTTGCTTGTAAGTATCTCGCGTTTGTATAGAAAACACGCACAGTCCAACACACTGAAAATGCATCCTCGCGCGTTCATGCAGATCACGCAACTACATGCGGAGAAACATGCAATCACGCGCGTGGGTGTGGGGCGACACGCAAGGTAGGATTAGGCGCACAATTATACCACATTCGCAAAATGACATATTGACGAAAAATGCCACCTTCGCAAAATCCATATTCTCAAAACGCCATATCGTAAAACGTCACATTAGCAAAATGCAATCTTCGCAAAATGCCATCTTCGCAAAATGCCAGCTTCGCAAAATGCCATTTTCGCAAAATGCCACTTTCGCATAATGCCAAAATGTCACTTTGAACGGATTAGGCGCACAATGCCACATTCGCAAAATGACATGTTGACGCAAAATGCCACATTCGCAAAATGACATTTCGCAATATGCCACACTAGCAAAATGCCACATTAGCAAAATGCCACATTCGCAAAATGACTTTTCTCAAAATGTCACATTAGCAAAATACCACATTATCAAAATGACAGATTCTCAAAATGACACATTCTAAAAAAATCGTAATTATCGCATAATGTGCGATTTACGTAAATTAAAATAAAAAAAATTGTTAAAATTACTTATTTACTTCTTGCAGTGGGCTTTTTTTCATAAAAACATACTAACGTCCAAATAAAAAAAATACTGAGTTCGAAATGACATTTTGGCATTATGCGAAAGTGGCATTTTGCGAAAAGTCATTTTGCGAATATGGCATTTTGCGAAGATGGCATTTTGCTAATGTGGCGTTTTGCGATATGGCATTTTGAGAATATGACATTTTGAGAATACGACATTTTGCGAATGTGGCATTTTGCGTCAATATGTCATTTTGCGAATGTGGCATTGTGCGCCTAATCCCTTTGAACTCCGTATTTTTTATATTTGGACGTTAGTATGTTTTTATGATTTAATTTACGTAAATAGTGTTGGCGCCAATATCATATCATTGACAAGCAGTCAATTTTCTAGAAGTTTTTACTTTCCAATATGTGGGTACATTTACCCGTGCGCATACCTTACGTTACTTTTATAAAAAATCCTATAAGAAACCAAAAACGTTCGATATTGCTCCGTACAAATTTATTGTAAAATTCAATTACTATTGAAATACAGTTTAAAACACATCCGAGGGCTTTCATTTATGTCCATTACGAGACATAAAAAGTGGCGACCGTGACAGGACGGTCTGTAAATCGAAAATCGTCAAGAAATACGAAGCCCGGTTAGCTTGACCATTTGAGCTACCTGAAGAAACAAGATTGGGCTACCTGGAGGTATAGCCATTGCAGCCAACATCTGGTGTGACAGTTTTGACAACCATACATTATAAAAGTCGCTGTACAGCAGCCGGCCAATGCAGCTAAGTGACCTTTTTAACCTTTCTTTGTTCCTTCCGTAAATATCGATTTTGTACACCGATCCTTATTAATTCATACACCCCTCGGTTTTACATGTGCTTATTTCAATATATGTGATAAAATAACTCAAAAATATACTCAGATAATCTCTAAATTACGTACTTTAAAAAACTCATTTTCTATCACCCACATCAATATTTTATTCTTTGACCTTCTGACCTTTTCATTGACCTTTATTGAAAGGAATCTGATATTTTTAAGTTTTATTGTTTGAAATACTTTACAAGATTACTTGTGTACCTAATCATTAGACTAAAACCATAAAATATAATTGAGATCAAACATAATTGTAATATTTATCACAAGTCATTCACATTATTCGCCGATCATTCCAGGAATCGCAACATCTTACTACCTACAATAGTGTTGAGGTCAAGCGTCCACATCAAACGTTCCAGCGGGTTTAACACTGAGCACCTGTACTCCAAAGCCACTTCACAGGTGACATCGATTGAGGGACGTAAGATAAACATTTTTTATTAACGTTTAGTTGTGTTCTTGCATAGTTTTACTGTGGAAATATTCAGTTTAGTTTAGAGTTTCATTACCTGTCACATATTGAGTTAACTATTATTGTAAGTACTTAGTTGTTGTTACAAACGTTACAATGGGCAAGGATGATAGCTCCGCAAGAGACGTGCAAGAATTACAAGAACTTTTTGTTAAACGTAGTTCGATAAAGGGTCAAATTACTAAGTTCAAGAATTATTTAACCAATTTGATGAGAAATGACTCGGTTACGCGCATTGAATTAGCCGAGTTAACACTTAAACTTAGTAAATTTGAGTCACTGTCCACTAAGTTCGATGACTTGCAGAATCTAATTGAGCTTTTAAATTCTAATAATTTGTCAACTGAATTAGATGAACGCGATGATATTGAACACTTATTTATATCAAATATTGCGAATGCTCAAAGTTTTATTCAAGGTCACCAACGTCACGATGAATCTGGCATACATAACGCTAGCCATAGCTCGTCCTCTCCTGATAATCAGGAGGCAGGATTTAAATTACCACAGATACAAATTGCTAAGTTTAACGGTACATACTTCCGTTGGCTGGAATTTCGTGATACATTTAAGTCTGTTATTCATAATAACGATCGCATTGCACCCATCAACAAGTTTCATTATCTTTTATCATATTTGGAAGGAGACGCAGCAAGAATAGTGAGTAACTTGGAGGTTTCCAATTCTAGTTATAGTATTGCCTGGAAATTGCTATGCGACCGGTATGATAACAAGCGACAATTAATAAGTTTTCATTTAAATTCTTTGTTAAGTGTACATCAAATGAATCGTGAGTCAGATAAATCCCTTCGTTTTTTGGTTGATCATGTGACCAAGAACATGAGAGCACTGTCTAGCCTAGGTTTAGCTACCGATAATTGGGATGCCTTGCTTATACATATTATGTGTTCAAGGCTAGATAACCGCACACGTACCAAGTGGGAAGAGTGGCGTGGTACTTTGAATGAGGTGGTACCTAATTTAGAACAATTTCATAAATTTTTAATTGATCGAGCAGATGTCCTTGTGTCTCTTAACCAATCTTCATCAAATAATCATAATAATAAACCCTCAGCTTCTACATCATCTAAAGGTTCAAACAATAAAAATGAGCATCACCACAATCAATCTCTTACATGTCAATTGTCTAGTCAATCTGAGAATCAGAGTTCTTCATCTTCAGGTTGTGTTGTTTGTCAAGGTGAGCATAGGATTTACGATTGTCCTGTGTTCAAGGCCAAGAGTGTGGAAGATCGTATAAATGAAATTAATAAATTAAATCTTTGTGCAAACTGTCTAAGGTCTGGGCACACTACGCGTAAATGCTACCTTAGACCATGTCGCGAGTGCAAGAAGAAGCACAACGTTCTTATACATATTCCGACTATAAGTGAAACCACTGCTGCAGCTACCACGTCGTCATGTGGGACGATAGCTAATCATACTGCACCGTGTTCACAACATATATTATTATCCACTGCCATAGTTAAGGTGACTAACCCTACAACCAATAAATCCGAGCAGGTTCGCGCTTTATTAGACTGTGGCAGTCAATTGTCATTTATGACACAATCACTTAGAGATAAATTATCATTATCAGCTTCTTCTCTATTTAAAAATATTGATATTGTCGGTATCGGCAACCAAGTTAATAACAAGGTAACTGAGAGTTGTGTGGCGAAACTTAAATCCTTAATTAAACCGTTTCAAGTCACAACAACTTTTCTTATATTACCGGAGTTAACTACTAACATTCCCAGATACACTTTAAACACTCAGCAACTACAGATACCTTCTGAAATATACCTTGCTGACCCTACCTTTAATAAATCCTCCGCTATTGACTTGCTCATCGGAGCAGACTTGTTCTGGGATATACTTGGCTGCGAGCAGCGTTCTTTAGGCCCTGATAATCCGTCACTTAGAAATTCTCAATTTGGTTGGCTTATCTCAGGTCCAATCAAAATAAATAATACAAATACCAAAATTAATGCTCAATGTCATCATTCTCTGATTTCAGATAATTTAGAGAATGACTTGAATACAAAAATGACGAAATTTTGGGAGCTCGAGGAAGTTCCATTAAAATCCCCGCTAAGCCATGATGAAGGGTTATGTGAAAAACATTTTTTAAGTCACGTGACAAGGTTAAGTACGGGCAGATTTAATGTTAGATTACCTCTTATAGATTCTCCTGATTGTCTTGGTGAATCTTATACATTAGCAAAGAAACGATTTTACAACTTGGAAAAACGGTTTCGTAAACATCCGCAACTTAAAATACAATATGTTGATTTTATAAGAGAGTATGAACAGTTAGGTCATCTTTCACAATCAAATATATTAAAACCTGATTTATCATACTTCTTGTGTCATCATGCAGTATTTAAAGAAACCAGTGAATCCACTAAAATTCGTGTTGTTTATGATGGTTCTTCTCCTACCTCATCTGGACTGTCCATTAATGATTTACTCATGAAAGGCCAAAATATGCAGGACTCTCTTTTCTCCATTTTAGTACGAGCCAGACAACATAAGTACCTCCTGACTGGCGATTTAGAAAAAATGTATCGTCAGATACAAGTTAATGAGGAGGACCGAAATCTTCAACTCATACTGTGGAGAGAAGATGAGTCCCAACCTATCAGAACGTTAAGGTTAAATACTGTTACTTACGGTATGACAAGTTCCAGCTATTTAAGTACACGCTGTTTGTGGCAGCTTGGCGAAGAACATCACGATGAGACTATCAAAAACATTATTCAACATGATTTTTACGTGGATGACATGATAACCTCTAGTGACAGCAAGCAAGAATTAAAATACATTTTGCAAGAAGTCACTGCAGCACTCAAATTAGGTTGTTTTAATCTAAGAAAACTTAAAACTAATTTACCTAGTATATTTGATACATCTTCGTTAGATATTAATGAAAAATTAACACTCAGTGAGTCCTCTAGCACGTTAGGTTTAGGTTGGGATCCGGTAACAGATACATTGCATTTTCCAATCCAATCTCCACTTCCAATTGATAACAACCGCCCTACTAAACGGTCAATATTATCCAAGCTGTTTAAAATTTTTGACCCTTTGGGTTTACTAAGTCCTTGTGTGATACAAACAAAGGTCATAATACAACGGCTTTGGCTGGAAAAACTAGGCTGGGATGATCCTGTTCCCGAACATATTTCTATGACTTGGACTAAGTTTAATGATTCCTTATCAGCTCTTGAGGCCTTAAGGATTCCTAGGCATGTAATTTGTGACGAACCAGTAGCTATAGAACTACACGCTTTCTGTGATGCGTCACAGAGCGCGTATGGAGCTTGCATTTATGCACGTTCAGTAAACTCTACTGGTGACGTCGCGGTAAAATTAGTGTGCGCTAAGTCCAAGGTCGCACCCACGAAACCTACCACAATCCCGCGTTTAGAACTCTGTGCCGCGCTGTTGTGCGCTAGATTGTGTAAGACGGTCAGAGATTCATTGCGCTGTAAGGTACATGGTGAGATTTATTGGAGTGATTCCAGCATTGTGCTGGGATGGCTTCATTCGAGTTTTAATAACCTTAAAACCTTTGTTGCCAATAGGGTTTCAGAAATTTGTGAACTGACAGATGTACACTCATGGCGTCACGTTCCAACATCAGTTAACCCAGCTGACCTCATCTCCAGGGGCGTGCATCCGAATCTTATCAAGGACAACAATCTGTGGTGGTCAGGCCCACAATATTTGCTGCAATCGGAAGATTCATGGCCTACTTTAAACAATAATAACTTAAACTTAAATAACTTACCCGAAACTAAACAAAATTGTACAGTCATTGTTAATTTAGAAGTAGTAACGGAACTATTTATTAATTTTGAAAACTACCAAAATTACTCGCATTTAAAACGAACATTTGCATACGTGTTACGTTACATTAAAAACCTAAAACTTAGATCTTGTAAAGAACCTTTAGTCTATGGCACATTAAAAACAAGCGAGTTATATCAGTCATTTCTTACGTTGTGTCGCTTAGCGCAGCAACAGACATTCCCACGGGAATATGAAATGCTCGCCAGGGGCTGTTCATTAAGCTCTAAATCTAAATATTTATCATTATCCCCATTTTTTTGTCCCAACGATAAACTGATTCGAGTAGGTGGTCGTATAGATTCTTCGAAATATACCTACGACAAAAAACACCCAGTGTTACTCAACGCATCTCATCATTTCACAAAGATCATATTTAGATACGAACATATTCGTAACTTGCATGCTGGGCCACAATTGTTATTGGGCATAATTAGAGATTACATTTGGCCCGTTAATGGTAGACGACTCGCTCGACAAACTGTTCGGCATTGCATTAAGTGTCGGAGATTTCAAGCTAAACCATTAGAACCTATGATGGGTAACCTACCTTCCCAAAGAATCACGGCAACCTTCCCATTTACTTCTGTAGGTATAGATTTTGCCGGTCCTTTCCTTATTTTAAATAGGAAGGGTCGCGGATCTAAACTAGTGAAGGGTTATCTTTGTCTCTTTATTTGTTTGACATACAAATGCATACACCTCGAGGCCGTAAGCGATATGACCTAAGATGCATTTATCCTTACCTTTAGACGGTTTGTGTCACGACGAGGAAGGCCTACGGAGGTATTCTGTGACAATGGTGGCAATTTTGTATCTGGTGCAAAAGAATTGAATCAATTTTTTAAACTTAACGCGGATTCTCTATTAGATTTTGCAAGCGATGAAGGCATTCATTTCATTTTTTCTCCATCTTACGCCCCTCACTTCGGTGGAATTTGGGAAGCCGGTGTTAAATCCGCAAAATACCATATAAAACGCGTAATGGGAAATTCCCACCTAACGTTTGAAGAATTAACTACCCTTTTCGCACATGTAGAATCGATTCTTAACAGTCGTCCTCTCTGTCCCCTATCCTCTTCTCCTGATGACCTACTATGCCTCACCCCTGGTCACTTTCTCATTGGTCGGGCCCTTACTGCTCTTCCATCGCCGAACCTAGAAGACCGCAACTGTAACAGTTTACAACGTTACGAAAGAATACAGCAGATTCATCAACACTTTTGGCGTCGGTGGCAACGGGAATACATTGCAGACCTACAGCAACGTAGTAAATGGAGGACCGACAACTCAACCCTGAAAATCGGTGATTTAGTACTCTTGAAGGAAGACAACACACCGCCCCTATGTTGGAGACTTGGGCGCATACAGAAACTATTCCCTGGCGCGGATGGTGTCACGAGAGTTGCTGACGTGAAAACGCAACGTGGAGTTGTTCGTCGACCTCTAGTTCGTCTTTGCCCTCTGCCTACTGCAGATGAATTAAAGGGTTGAAACCCAGAAGATTTCAACGGCGGGAGGATGTTGGCGCCAATATCATATCATTGACAAGCAGTCAATTTTCTAGAAGTTTTTACTTTCCAATATGTGGGTACATTTACCCGTGCGCATACCTTACGTTACTTTTATAAAAAATCCTATAAGAAACCAAAAACGTTCGATATTGCTCCGTACAAATTTATTGTAAAATTCAATTACTATTGAAATACAGTTTAAAACACATCCGAGGGCTTTCATTTATGTCCATTACGAGACAAATAGTACATTATGCGATAATTATGTTTTTTTTTAGAATGTGTCATTTTGATAATGTTGCATTTTGCTAATGTGTGACATTTTGAGAAAAGCCATTTTGCGAATGTGTCATTTTGCCAGTTTGGCATATTGCGAAATGTCATTTTGCGAATGTGGCAATGTGCGCCTAATCCGCAAGGTATGGCACACTTAATCTCGTAGTACCGTGCGTGATTTTGTATGAAATGAGATAAAGCCTGCTTGAACTTACAAAACGCAACCACGCGCGTGAGTGCATAAAAACCCGTACGGTGATGCAGATCTGCACTCCCGCAAGTACGCGCACAGGTGGGTTGACACGCAACATACTGTGTGGCAGTGTGATAATCGCCTAACACCGAAGTCATGGGCAGGCCGTAAAGGTTCATTAGAGCCCCCCCGACACCCGACCAACATTCGCACTTCGAGTGGTTAGTATTCTTTCTATAGAGTACTACATCCATATACGCTTGACTATGACTATATAGTCTGTCTAAAAAGTCAAACGACTTGAGAATTTTGTTTGATATTTAATCATTAAAAAAAAAAAACTTATATTCGATATTTTTATAAGGTTCTTCTATTAGTATACTGTGATTAAGATCTCTTGATCAAATTTGATTATTGAACCAGTGTTGACTACGTCAGATTTCATTTTGTCCTAATGATTACCTAAGTCGTTTGACTTTTTAGACAGCCTCTAGGGTGAATTAAGAGGGAAGCGTCATGGTAGTCCGCGAAATTCAGTTTTCATAAGTTTTTTGCATTTTGCAGTGTCAAGTTATACGTCTGATTAACCTTTTATTTTTTATCAATCCATTTATGTCCATATCTACCTTCGCGGTCATTTCTGCCTGATCACTTAAAAAAAAATTCGCTTGAATTCTGTCACCTATGGGGATTGTAGATCTGAACGAGATGGAGTACCCAGTCGCAAACATGACCGTGGCGAATAGGATGCGAAAACTTTCGTCGGATCAGTCCGACGTAAGCGGTTAAAGGGTTAAAAATTCTTATCGAGCTCTTAGATAGAATAAACTTTATTGTATACCAAAACGTAACACAACTTTTACATAAACTATCGGCATGTTCATCATGCATCGGCCGCCGCCATGCGCCATTACACTCCCTGATCTTTTACGCACAAGTGCAGGCTACGTTTGAAAATTACTCTTCGATGATGGCAGTTTTCAATGAAAATACTTATTTTTTTACAAGTCCCGATGTTTGTCTGTCATCAAAACTTGCAAGTTAAAGTTGATCCACTTCCCGGTTACCGATTGAGCTGAAATTTTGCATGCATGTGTAAATCGGATGACAATACAAAATTATTATGACATGGAGCTGATTTGATGATGGAAAAAAAGGTGGGCGTAAGAACTCGGTAGTTAAGCGACACAACCCCATCGAGTTTGGACTCGTATGATTCGTCTTGACGAGAATTAATTATACATTTATAGTGCGCCATAAAAGCTTGCTATGAAAAAAAAAAATCATTAATAACTTGTTCATAGCAAGCTTTTATAGCGCGGTATATACTTAGATATTTATAAATATTCCTCATCTAGACCATTCCAAAAATCTCAAACATAATAGGGTTATTCGAGTTCCTACGGCCACCTTCCGGTTTCATCATCAGAACATCTTTTTTTTTTTTTAATAGCCTATACTGTCCCACTGCTGGGCAAAAGCCTCCCCCAACTTCTTCCAGGTATCCTTTTCTTGAGCTTCCCCGAACCAGTTCCCGCGGTAGGCATCCAGAACATCTTTATGTCATAATAATTTTGCATTGTCATCTGATTTACACATGCATGCAAAATTTCAGCTCAATCCCGAACCGGGAAATGAATCAAATTTAATCTGCAAGATTTGTTAACAGACAAATATCAGAACAGGTGAAACTAAATAAAAGCTTGTAAATAGGACATCAATCAATAGTTCGTCATGAAGGGATGCAGCGCGCGCAGGGGCGGGGCACGCATTTCTGCAACATGGATTTATAGGTCATACGTACAGATATGTAGATGATGTGCAACAAGTTACCGCGCGTGCGTGATAGGAGAAAAATATTTAGTTTATGTGTATATAAAGTAGCATTCTGGGCAATTTGTATAATATTTAATCAATTGAAAAATACTTATATACGATATTTTTTATAAGGTTCTTCTATTAGTAAACAATGATCAAGATCTCTCAATCAACCTTGATTGTTGAACCAGTGTTGAACTACATCAGTTTTCATTTTTTATCCTAATAATTACCCAAGTCGTTTGACTTTTTAGACAGACTACGGTTTTTTCTTTTTAGATGGGAAATTGGGAAAATGGGACTCCTGTTCCTTCGTTGCCTTTCGTACCGGGGCTTGAGCTATCTTTCGAATTAACCCTGGCCCCAGTAGGCTTCGACCCAGCTGGGTCCCTGCTGTTGCTGGCGCGCGGAAACAGTGCGCGCCGTCGACGACTTGAACTCGGTACGGACAGTTACCGGACTGTCGGATAGCGAGCTACCTATTGCTCGCCGTCCGCAAGCCCGCGCCTGCGGTGGCCGGAAATCGGGAACGGAATCCCGGCGGCGACTGGGGCGCTGTGAGCGCCGCTATGTCCTGATGCGGTCGGCCTCCTCTGCTTCGCAGAAGTCGTCGACCGCCTGCCACTTCTCGCTAAGGACCATGGCCTGTACCAAGGCCCGATGCAAGAGGTCGTGGCCGCCGATCGCCTCCACGAAGCATTCTAAAAGAGAAATAATTTTTAAAGTCATTGCGGTAGTTTTTGAGTTTAATCATTACAAATAAAGATATACCAAACAAGTGCGAGTCAGTCGCGCACGAAGACTTCGGTACCGTCACGGTTGTTTTATGGGAGCCTTCTTAAATATTTATTTTATTCTATTTTTTACTATTTGTTGTTAAAACGGCAATAGAAATGTTTCATCTGTAATAATTACAAATGTCTAACTAACTGGGGACAGACGGACTGACAGCAAAGACTTCAGAGGCTACTTTTTCCACTCGCCTATCGTAAACATCGAGCATGGTTTAAAAGCTTGTTGCTTCATCTAACGCAATCAAACGCGATGTTTGACGAAAAGGCAACGTGAAAAAAGAGTGATAATACCTGAATACTCTGTTGGCATTCAGTAATTCCGTGATTTACTCGAAAATTTTACAAAACTTGTTCCAGGAAATACGTGTTTTTTTTAAACCCTTAAATTTTTTTGAAAAACATTGTCATTATTTAGAATCTTGATAAAATTTGCTAGGCTTGTATGTTGTACTTTTTTGACTTTTTTCATTTTTGAGTAAATTATGAAGTGTCAAAGTTCATGCAAAATAGTAGATTTTCAGAGGTCTTAACTGGATTAGTTTTTCACAAATTTATAAATTGATCTTCATAGAAGCCTACATAATATCCACAAGATACTGTGTTTCCAAAATATCTAATGAAAAATGTGTAATAACGTCATAATCGCGTAAGAGCGGCAGTGAAAGTCGAGATGAATCCCCTTAATAACAGGGTCCCGTTTTACCCTTTGTGTACGCAACCCCAAAAATCACACAACACAGTAATGTAGTCGACGATACAAGGTAAATCAAATTGATATAAATAGCCACACGGCATTTTCCATGAAATCATGTCGCAACACGAGTGCCCCGCCCCTGCGCGCGCTACATCCCTTCCATTACGAGTTATTGATTGACATGTCCGCTCACTATCTTACAAGTAATCATATCATAAACTCCGTCGTTATCAATACCTGTGTATCTGGCTACTGTTGGATTTTTCTTTGTTTTTTTTTTTTTTAATCTTTTGTAGTGTAAAACATAGTGATTGCCTCTGTTTTTTGTTGATATCTAAACTTCGCAACGGGTTTTCGGAGGTAGGTTTATGTTTTTGTTTTTTCTTTTACGGTCAGTTGGGGCGGGTTGTCAACAAGCCTTTTCAAAGAACGTCGTAAGGACATTGTGAACTGTCGGTGTCGCGCAATATTTTTGTAGTACTTTAGGGGATTTTTTTCTTCTTTATGAGATAGTCACTATTGGCATATCTAATTAAGTATTAATTAGGTATGCCGATAGTGACTATTCTAATAGATGAGTAGTTTTATGGATAAGAAGTCTATTTATCTTGTTTTTGCACATAGGGGGATGCGACTCGACATATATTTTCACTGTCTTTCATACAACCGTTCTTACGCTATTGTGACATTATTACACATTTTTAATTAGATATTTTGAAAACACAGTACCTTGTGAATATTATCTAGGCTTTTATAAATTTGTGTAAAACTAATCCAGTAAAGACCTCTTTTTTTATGGTGGGAAAAAAACATCCAATGACAACCCCCGCTCTTGGGCGGAGCGGGAGATAGTGTCAGACTCTTAATGACTAAAAGACCCACCCCGTTCCTTCTAGCCTTCATACCGGGGTTCGAGCGCTCTTTCGGATAACCCTGGCCCCAGTAGGCTTCGACCCGGCTGGGTCCCTCCTGCTGCTGACAACTCCTTGAGGCGCGCGGGAACAGTGCGCGCCGTCGACGACTTGGGCTTGGTCCGGACAGTTACCGGACGGCCGGACAGTGAGCTACCCATTGCTCACTGTCTGCAAGCCCGCGCCTACGGTGGCCGGAAATCGGGATCAGAAACCCGGCGGCGGCGGCAGCGGCGATAACGCCGTTGCCTGATGCGGTTGGCCTCCTCCTTTGCGAGCATTACTGCTTCGCAGAAGTCGGCGAACGCCTGCCACTCCTCCTCGCTCCGGACCATGGCCTCAACCAAGGCCCGGCGCGAGAGGTCTCCGCCGCCGATCGAGTAAAGACCTCTGAAAATGTGCTATTTTATTTTGCATGAACTTTGACACTTCATAATTTACTCAAAAATTAAAAAAGTTAAAAAAGTGTAACAATAGTAACCAAATTTTCTCAAGATTCTAAATGACGACAATTTTTTTCAAGAACTCTTAAACCCTTTAAAAAAAAAAAAACGTATTTCCTGGTATAAGTTTTGTAAAATATTCGAGTAAATCACGGAATTACCGAATGCTAATACAATTTTCAAGCGTTTATATCCCTTTTTTCGCATTGCCTTTTTGCGTTTTAGCAGCCTCTTAAGAGGGACCTTCCCGAACCGTCTATCGCTAACGTGATCATGGTTTAAGGCTTAAAACTTTTATGATTTGTATACGATAAGGCGATTGTAATACAAAATTAAACATCTTCAGCCTTATCGAATTTGATTTTTGTAAAAAAAGTTTAAGAGTTTAACCTCTTAATCGCCTACGTCGGATAAGTCCGACGAGTGTTGACAGCACTCCATCTCGTTCACATCTTCAATCCCCTTAAGTGACAGAAGAGCTGACGAGATGGAGTATATTAGGTCGTGGATGTGCGACCCTGGCGAAATAAACACGAGTAGTTGTCGAATATATCCGACGTAAGCGGTAAAGTTTGATTTGTGTCACTAGGGTGTTTGTTTGTGTTGGCGTAGATACCGATGCGTTACCAGTGTAGTGTGTCGATGCCCTCATTATTTGCCTATTATGTCTTAAGATAAACTATGTGTTTACGTAAAATTTCAGTGCTTGAATTGTGGCTATAACTTGATTTTCTAATTGTGGTGTATAAGGGGTGCATTATTCCAGTTACATATTGCATCAGTGTTAAAATTGTGATTGTAACTTTATTTTGTAATTGGGCTGTATAGGGGTTCTATTATTTTGTTGTGTTAACACACAGACATTGACCCTTTGACCACTTACGTCGGAATAATCCGACAAATATTTTTGTGTCCATTTCCCCCAGTTGCGTATTTACGATAATTGCAGTAACTTACAAAAAAATCATATTATAAGACGTGGCAATTCTTTCAAGTGTCAAAAATGCTGTAGCAACAGATTTTTTTTTTTCAATAATATTTTATTTCAAAAAAAAAACTAAATAACTTATTATTATTATTATCATCAGAAAATCGCAAAATTCCAGATAACTTTTTTACTTTGCACTTGTCGATATGATTCTGGCAAAATGGACAAATGGAAATATTTGTCGGATTTCTCCGACGTAAACGATTGTAGGGTAAATATTGTTTTTACTCTATGCCAGGCGCATTACTTTGTGTAATTTATTTCATCACCACTGCTTTCAAAACGGTGAAGGAAAACATTGTGAGGAAACCGGCATGTCCTAGAACCAAAAATTCGAAGACTTGTGACATTCACTAACCCGCACTGGGCCCGCGTGGTGTATTACGGCCCATTCCCTCTCCTAAAGAGGAGGCCTGAGTCCATTAAAAAGGCTGATTATTATTATTATGCATTGATAAGTAAGGCGAGACTCAACTAAAACACAAAATAGATAGGTACAGAAGTCAATCTCATATATGTACTTCACTTTTTATATCTACGCTAGACGATCGCACACACGGACGCACGTTGCGCCGTACTGTATGAGCACGACCGGGCGATTGAGACGAGATATCGTGTCCGTGAGCGGTGTCTATGTGTGCATTGCTCGAGCGTGCTTTGTATATAGACTTTCTTCTGTACCTATCTATTTTGTGACTAAAATGTGTCCCACCGTGTTGAACAGATGGCGTCACACTGGATACAAACAGCTCTATCTTGATGGGTCGCGCTCGCCGTCCCCGCGCCGCTCCAGGTCGCCGGCACTTAGGCGGTCCAGGTGATACACTTGACTTTATATTTGAGAAACGGTGATGGAGGATTTTGTATAGCCCCTTACTGCATGAATTTGAAGAAGGCCCGACAGGTGGGTTATTCGATTTAGGCTCCTTGCTCATGGCGACTTTTTGCTGCGATGCCGTAGCGCGTTCGCATTGATATAGTTGCGATGCTGTAGCGCGTTGGCATTTTTTCTATAGCACTTGCAAATGCGACTAAGAGCTGGACTTCACGATGCTGATGAGGAAATATCTCGACGAATCGGCGGGCTTTTTGATGCGTCGAAATATTTGCGGTGCGACGCCGCACCGCATCGTGTGGTTTGGCTCTAATGCGTGTTAGTAGCGATTAGCGATAGCGCTTACGAAACGCGCGACAGTATCTCTACAAATAGTCGTCGTGAGCGAGGGGCGTTACTGGCAATTCGGACACAGTTTTCGAATTGACACATTTTTATTTCATATGTTCTTCACTGACGATTTGGACACACTGTTAAGTAGCCAGATAAAAGTTTTAATTATAATATACTGGCGGCCCACGGGCAATAAATATAGCCTATGTTACTCAGGGTGAATGTGCGATTTTGATGCGGGATTGGATTCCCTACTGACACCAATCCCGCAGGTGTGCGGGATTGCGATTTTGATGCGGGATATCGGGAATCCATCCTTACCTTTAACCACCTGCGTCGGATTATTCCGACGAGTGCTCTCGCGTCCTTATTCGCCAGGATCTTGTTTGCGACTGGGTACTCTATTTTGTTTAGGTCTTCTATTCCCATACGTGTCAGAAGAGCTGATGAGATGGAGTATTTGGTCGTGTATGTACGGCCCTGGCAGAATTAACGCGGGAGTGTCGGATATGTCCGACGTAAGTAGTTGAAGGGTTAAAAGTGGTTGTTGTACATACTCATCAATATGAACAATATTTTTTTTTTTTTTTTTTTTTTTTTTTCAGATTATTAATTGAAAAAAAAAATATATAAAATGAACAAAAACAGTGAGATGGAAATTGTTCAGAAATCCAATACTATAAAAGGCCCGGTGAAGTGGGAGGGCGGGAGGGTACTCGTTCCTGCCATGTTACGTTTTCTGGGCCACGTCGGTCGACTTGCAGAAAATGTTTAAAGATAGAACTACACTGAGCACTCGTGAGCCACGTACGCCGTTCTGGGCGCGTCGGTCTTTTATATCATGATCCATGGTGGAGCACACAGTTGAGGTGTGCCCTGCTTGGGCGGAGCATCGCCGTGCCCTCGTGAGGGCGATCTCTCGGGCCGGGTGTTGGTACAGGCCTTGGTCCGGAGCGAGGAGGAGTGGCAGGGGTCACCGACTTCTGCGAAGCAGTAATGCTAACGAAGGAGGAAGCCAACCGCGTCAGGCAACGGCGGCGCTCACAGCGCCGCAGCCTCCGCCGGGATTCCGATCCCGATTTCCGGCCACCATAGGCGCAGGTTTGAGGACGGCGAGCAATGAGTAGCTCGCTGTCCGACCGTCCGGTAACTGTCCGGACCGAGCCCAAGTCGTCAACGGCGCGCACTGTTCCCGCGCGCCTCAAGGAGCTGTCAGCAACAGCAGGGGTCGAAGCCTACTGAGGCCAGGGTTAATTCGAATGATAGCTCAAGCCCCGGTACGAAGGCGACGAAGGAACAGGGTGGGCTTTTAGTCAGTAAGAGTCTGACACTATCTCCCGCTCCGCCCAAGAGCGGAGGTTGTCATTGGATGATAATATCAAAATTATTTTCCCACCGTAAAAAAAAAACACTAGATCCATGCCACGCGACGCCGTTCTACGTACAAATCGGGCGTTAATCCGTGTGCGGCGGTCTAATGTAGTTCTAGATTTAAAGTTACTATAATGCTTTAATTTGCTGATTTGCTTAATCGCAAAAAAAAACTATTATTAATTATTTATTAAACTTTATATACCACAGTGGTACATAACATCGTCTTAAAATGAAAATCTCGGGAACATTGTTTTGGTCATTTTAAATACCCTCGATATGTACAGTACACACTCTAATTTCACACAAACAGTTTAGTAACATGAACAGACAGAATTAAGCAGATTTTGAAGCAATAATTATGATTTTACTAGCTTTTGCCCACGCGGCTTCACTCCTCCCGCTTTTCCCTGCTCCACCCTACTATACCCTACTCTACTCTACTCTACTCTACCTTATTCTGCCCTACCTTATTCTACCCTACCCTACTCTACCCTACCCTACTCTACCCTACCCTACCCTACTCTACTCTACCCTACCCTACCCTACTCTACCCTACTTTACCCTACCCTACTCTACCCTACTTTACCCTACCCTACCCTACCCTACCCTACTCTACCTTACTCTACCCTACACTAACCCTAATTTAAAAAAAAATTCAAACTTTACATAGAACTCGTGACATTTTTTATAGAATTTGTATGGAAAATAGTAATTTTGTTTTCTGTGCGAGTCCTGTATCGCAACTGGAACGGAACGTAATCAACGTCAGTTTAGTACTCTATTTTATTATTTATTTATTATTTATTACAACTTCATGCAACACTAAGGTACAAAGGCGGACTTAATGCCTTAGGCATTCTCTACCAGTCTCTATGACCGTTTTTTTTTTTTTATGGTGGGAAAAAAATCATGCATTGACATCCCCTGCCCTTGGGTGGAGCGGGAGATAGTGTCAGACTCTTACTGACTAAAAGACCCACCCCGTTCCTTCTAGCCTTCATACCGGGGCTCGAGCGCCCTTTCGGATAACCCTGGCCCCAGTAGGCTTCGACCCGGCTGGGTCCCTGCTGTTGCTGACAACTCCTTGAGGCGCGCGGGAACAGTGCGCGCCGTCGGCGCCTTGGGCTTGGTCCGGACAGTTACCGGACGGCCGGACAGCGAGCTACCCATTGCTCACTGTCCGCAAGCCCGCGCCTACGGTGGCCGGAAATCGGGATCAGAATCCCGGCGGCGGCGGCGGCGGCGATAACGCCGATGCCTGATGCGTTCGGCCTCCTCCTTTGCGAGCATTACTGCTTCGCAGAAGTCGGCGACCGCCTGCCACTCCTCCTCGCTCCGGACCATGGCCTCAACCAAGGCCCGGCGCGAGAGGTCTCCGCCGCCGATCGCCCCCACGAGGGCACGGCGATGCTCCGCCCAAGCAGGGCACACCTCGACTGTGTGCTCCACCGTGTCCTCCGGGCATTCCGCACAGTGGCGACACCCGGGCGTCACTTCCGCACGAATCCGGTGCAGGAAACTCCCGAACGAACCATGTCCGGTAAGGACCTGCGTCATGCGGAAGGTAAGGACGCCGTGAGGTCTTTCCAGCCACGCCTCAAAGAGGGGACTTACCGCCACGATTGTGGCGTGCCCAGCACTGGGTTGCGATAGTCGCTGACGCCATTTCACCATAAGATCCCGCCGGAGCTCTGTCCGCCATGCCGTGACCTGTCGCGGCAGCGGACTTTCACCCCGGCGTTGCATCTCCACGCGCATATCGTGCATGTGTGCAAGGACTGTTGCCTCCAGATCCCACGGTGGTAGGCCAGCCAGAAGGCTCGCCGCTTCGCGGGAGACCGTGCAGTATCCCCGCACCATCCTTATCGCCATGACCCTCTGGGAGGCGTTCAGTATGGCCGCCGGTTGCTTTTTCAGCGACGGCGCCCACACCGGCGCCCCGTAGAGGGCCATGGACCGAACGATCCCCGCGTAGAGCCTCCGGCAGGAGGCGTCTGGACCCCCAAGGTTGGGCAGGAGCCGCTTGAGCGCAGCCCCAGCCCGGTTGAGTTTGGGAGCCAGACGTCGGAAGTGCTCCACGAAATTCCACCGGCAGTCTCTATGACCTGGGATTTCCCGAAGCACGTGATTTTACTTTCCTAGATGAAAGTCCGTTAAATATCTTATTGTTGTATAGAAGCAGTTGATTAATATTTATATGAAAATCGTAAGTTTTCATTACAAAATAATTTTTTTTTTTGTTATTCGGAAAATCTTCGAGACCCAATTCGGGAATCGAACGGCAGGAAAATTTTATGAGAAATAAGTACTCGGTGTGCAAGTCCGACTCGCAATTGATCGATTTATATGTTTATTACTACTTGAAAACAAAATAGAAGAAAAAATCCCGATCCCGCAAATCCCACGGGATTGCTTAAAAATCATGCATTGACATCCCCCGCTCTTGGGCGGAGCAGGAGATAGTGTCAGACTCTTACACACTAAAAGACCCACCCCGTTCCTTCTAGCCTTCAGACCGGGGCTCGAGCGCCCTTTCGGATAACCCTGGCCCCAGTAGGCTTCGACCCGGCTGGGTCCCTGCTGTTGCTGACAACTCCTTGAGGCGCGCGGGAACAGTGCGCGCCGTCGACGACTTGGGCTTGGTTCGGAGAGTTACCGGACGGCCGGACAACGAGCTACCCATTGCTCACTGTCCGCAAGCCCGCGCCTACGGTGGCCGGAAATCGGGATCAGAGTCCCGGCGGCGGCGATAACGCCGTTGCCTGATGCGTTCGGCCTCCTCCTTTGATCCCGCCAGCATGCGGGATCACGATTTTGATGCGGGATTGGAGTCATTAATTGAAACGCATGTTGATGAATTTACATGTGGATGGATTGTGTGAGGAGTGAGCGGTATGAAAGAAAAGGAAGTTAGTGATAGCATGACGGAGCGAGGAGGAGTGGCAGGCGGTCGCTGACTTCTGCGAAGCAGTAATGCTCGCAAAGGAGGAGGCCGACCGCATCAGGCAACGGCGCTCTCGCCGCCGCTGGGATTGCGATCCCGATTTCCAGCCACCGTAGGCGTGGGCTTGCGGACAGTGAGTAATGGGTAGCTCGCTGTCCGACCGTCCGGTAACTGTCCGGACCAAGCCCAAGAGTTGTCAGCAGCAGCAGGGGCCCAGCCGGGTCGAAGCCTACTGGGGCCAGGGTTATCCGAAAGGGCGCTCGAGCCCCGGTATGAAGGGTTGAAGGAACGGGATTTGTTTTTTAGTCAATAAGAGTCTGACACTATCTCCCGCACCGCCCAAGAGCGGGGGTTGTCATTGGGTGATTTTTTCCATCGAAAAAAAAAAAGTGATAGCATGACAGAAAGGAAGAAAAAAAATCATATTGCACTGACCCCAAATAATACGGGACAAGGGCAGAAAGATGGATGTTCATTATCCGGAACTATCGAAAATTTTAGGTTAGTTATTTACGGAATTCATGAAAGCCGTTCAAAAGTTAAAGTTAGCTTTACGGTCGCAAATCATATTTCAATGGACATGAACTTGACACTGACTTTGAAAATGCAAAAATCTTTAAATGCAATAGTTGATAGCAGGGATGTTACGGAGCTCCATAACCGTAACCGAAACTATCGGATATCCGATATAAAATAATATCCATAACCGTAACCGAATCCGAAAGAAAAGTATCGGATAGGGGCGGAGCCTAATTGCGACACGTTATGACAGCCTGTCATAACGTGTCGCGTCGTAAAATATAAATAGTAGTTATATTTTACTTCTGAAATTCCTTAAATATCTAATATCCGTAACCGACATTATCCGAAACTAACGGATAATCCGAAATAATTTCATATCCGTATCCGTAACCGTATCCGGTATAATAATCATTTCTATATCCGTATCCAATCCGTATCCGAAATTTCATATCCATAACATCCCTGGTTGATAGTTACAAATATAAAATCTATCTTGATAACTTATATGAATGTATCTTTCCTTCCTCAGAACACCGCTGCCGGGTCGTCGCTCCCGCTCTCCAGTGGTGCGTCGGTCTCGGTCGCCTCTGGGGCGTCGCTCGCCGCGCAAGTCGCGCTCGCGCTCCGCCCGCCGGAGCCCCCATCGGAGCCCTAGGAGGAGCCCTGTAGCTAGGTATGTAACCAAGTTGAAAGTTGAATAAGAAGCTAGGTTCTCGATTTAGGAAAAGATGTTTTGGAGAAACAAACATCCAGAAATCATAGGAAAATGCTATTATATGAGGCGGTAACTCACCTATAAGTTACGTTAAGAGAGATTTATATCTAGAAGTGGATATCTTTAGACAAGTTCAAGTTTTGGGTGTCTTTTGTATAAGAATTTACTTGTTTTTGAACGCACCTATGATACTGGAGTAATTCTTAGTATTGAGGCAATGTTTAATAGAAAAAATTAGTTAATGGTTCCTGCCACCTGATGGGCCGCCGCTGCCTCTGTCTAGTCTCTGGAGGCTCCTGGTTAGGGTTTTGTTGCCTGGTCTCCTTGGCGTGTCTGCATCTTGGCATCGAGAACCACCAGTCTTTGGCTTGTGTGTGTGCTCACGAAACCAACTATGTTTAAACCAGGCTTATGTTTATTGTTAATGGTTTTGGCTTTGCTACCAAGTCCTTTGGGCCTCGTAATAAGTTAATTTGTTTACCATTACAATACGGATGTACACATTCTAATGTTTTTGTAGTATTTGGCAACAAAATTATCGAGTTAATATTCTCGGTGAGTGTCGTTGGGGTAGTCGAAACTACAATTAAATTCTCAGCTTCATTTTACCGAGTTCGCACCTGTTTCAATGATTCCACGTAGAATAGAATAGACTTTATTGTACACCAAAAAGTAATACAGCTTATACAAAAACTTAAATTTGTGGGTACAATTATGGCGGTCATCTTCCAGACAACCTTAGGATGGATAAGAGCTTAAAATAATACACGGGGTAGTCTGTGGTGTACTGCTAACTATATAAAACACAATACTCAATTATAAATATACACCGCTAAATTTTAATCGTTTTAATTCCGTGGAGGGTCGATCCGGTACATGAAACACTATCGATCTGTAAAGATAAAATAAAGTACCTTTTTTTCAAAACTCCTATTAATTTACGCATGTACGAAATTAATTTCTTTAAGAAAACGTCAGCTGAGCGAGTTCAAGGACCTGTAGTTAGTTTGTACGCAACGCCGACTACTACCTACAGGTCATTGAACTCACTCAGCTGACGTTTTCTTTAAGATATTAATTTCGTACATGCGTAAATTTATACGAGTTTTGAAGAAAAGGTACTTTATTTTTTAATTTTATCTTTACAAATCGATAGTGTTTCATGTACCGGATCGACCCTCCACAGGATTAAAACGACCAAAATTTAACGGTGTATATATACATACATATTATAATATGTTACACAATTTAATTAGTAAAAAGGGTAGAAAAAAAGAGTAAAGTAGGGTATTACGTATTGTCCAGTTGCGCAGACGCTTGAGACTACAACACTACACCAATGTTACATCACTATATCTTCTAGGAAACAATTTACGAATAATTAAAACAGACACTGAATTTGATGCTTAAATCGCACGTATACCGAGTAAAAGAGCGAGACAGTAAAATGTTGCTCGGCCGAGACAGTGATGCAAGCGAGCTGTAGAGATAAGCGCTCGGCCGAGCACTCGGCACTTTGTTCATACGTACCGAGTATTGGGCCGAGAGCAACGTCTCGCCCGTTTACTCGGTACGTGTGGTCAAGGCTTTATTAAATACTCGGGTTATATTGGAATGATGGTTGTGACACAGACGCAGCCCAGCGCGCAGCCCGCGGCGCCGCTCCCCGCGCGCCGCCCCGCCTCCCCCTCGCCGCGACGCCCGCCGCCCTCCCCCCGCACGCCCCGTGCGTCCACCATCACCGCCCGACCCTAGGAAGGTAAATATACAACTTGTTTCAGGTAGCATAAGCAGCCTTATAATGTTCGCACAGCTGGGTCTCAGGTCTCCTCTCTAGGAGAGGGAATGGGCTGTAATCCACCACTTGTACTCAGTGCGAGTTGGTAGATGTCACATGTTTTCGTATTCTTGGACATGCCGGTTTCCTCACGATGTTTTCCTTCATCGTTTTGAGAGCAGTGGTGATGAAATAAATTAAATAAATCAAATGGGTGAATAGAAACTAAACTTCAAAGGGTATTTTAAAACTTCATGCAACACAAAGGTACAAACAGTCAACCTAGGGTGGTGAAGAGAAAACATGGCAGGTACACAAAAAAAAAAAGATTATTAAGAAAAATAAGGGTACAAATGTATATAGGGTGACTGGCAATTAATAACAAACAATTTTTATTATTTCTCTATATGTTCCCATAGTAAAAGTTGTAGGTTATCATGAGCACAATCACGTGTTTAAGTATCGTACACTAATTACCAGTCACAGTATATATAAATAAAATAGACATACTTAAATATTTAATATAATATATACCTACAAATATATTTATATAAAGTAGAAGAAGGTTACTATCCAGATATTTGAATATTTTTTGCAGCATTCAAAATCTAAAAAGTCAATGCTTTGTTAGAGGAAGCCGATAATAATATAAATACTATCGGCTTTTGGTTAGGTTAGAGTAGTTGTTAGGTAAACTTTGGTTAGGTTTTTCACTTTGCTACCATATTATGGTTGCAAAGTGAAAAACCTAACCAAAGTTTCCATTCACTCCTGCGTTTCTGTTCACCCCGTTTTACGGTAGCACGAAAGTAATGCGCCTGTATGTTCAACCCACGACCTATAATTCATAAGGCCATTACCATTGAGCCACCACAGCTCTCCACTGGGTCACCACTGCTTCAGATAAGTTTGTGGGGAAGTTTCTAGGAAAGCCGCAGTTCTGGGAACGCAAAGGGCATCTGAATGAATAAATGTAATTTCAGTCGGTAAAAGTTTAACACGCCCAGTGCCTATTACTGATCGAATCTCTCTCTTGCAGTCATCAGGGTCCGGTTCATCAGTGAGCAGCTGTTCCGACGAGTCCTGTTCCGTGTGCTCTGCCAAGAACAAGAAGACGGCACCACCACCGCCCAAGGGTGTTGTTAAACCAACGTAAGGAACATTATATACTAGCTTTAACTCGCATCAAACAACGCCAGGGTCGTGTGTTGCGACTGCATACTTCTAACTCGTTTAGTTCTTCAATCCCCATATGTGTGACAGAAGAGCTGATGAGATGGAGTATTTGGTTGTGAACAGGGATGTTATTTATATGAAATTTCGGATACGGATTGGTTACGGATATAGAAATGATTATTATACCGGTTACGGATACGGATATGTAATCATTTCGGATTATCCGTTAGTTTCGGATAATTTCGGTTACGGATATTAGATTTTTAAGGAATTTCATATGTCAAATATAAATACATACCATTTACTACTATACTATTTATATTTTACGACGCGACACGTTATGACAGGCTGTCATAACGTGTCGCAATTAGGCTCCGCCCCTATCCGATACTATCCGAAACTTTTATTTCGGATTCGGTTACGGTTATGGATATTATTTTATATCGGATATCTGATAGTTTCGGTTACGGTTATGGAGCTCCCTAACATCCCTGGTTGTGAATGTGCGATCCTGGCGGAATAAACGCGAGAGTTATCGTCGGATATATCCGACGCAGGCGGTTAAAAGATTAAGAAATAAAATTAAAAGACTGAGTTTTGTTTTTCTGCTTGTGCCTATAGTGTCAATGAACCCCTAGAATAAAATAAAGTATCGGGTGATGAGTGAGGCCTATTTTCATCACTGTTCCCGCTCGCCTCAAGGAGCTGTCAGCAACAGCAGGGGCCCAGCTGGGTCGAAGCCTACTGGGGCCAGGGTTAGTTCGAAAGATATCTCAGCCCCGGTACGAAAGGCAACGAAGGAACAGGAAAAAGTCGTCGGTAAAAGTCTGACACTGTCTCCCGCTCCGCCCAAGAGCGGGGGATGTCATTAGATGACTTTCCAGCCGCGAAAAAAAAAAGAAAAAAAAAGACCCATTTCATAATGCGAGGATTCGGGATTTGACTATTCAAAAGTGCCTGCAAATGGTCTATTTGAAATAAATGATTTTGATTTGATTTGATTTGATCGGGTATGCGATGGATGCGATACGCACAGGACCGTTAGTTGTGGCGACACTTGGGGGAGGCCTACGTCCTACAGTGGACGTCTTTCGGATGAAATGATGATGATAATGACTATATTAAAATATGTAATTGATTTGTTATGTCTCTTCCGGACTCATCTAGTTTAAATTGACGTGTAAAAGTGTTTTTAAGAAACCTATTTGCAAAAAAATCTCATTTATCTAGCAGCAACGCGTCCCCGTCTCGTCCTGCGCGTGCGCCGGCGCGCGCGGTGCAGCCCACTCGTGAGCTGCTGAAGGCGCGCGAAGCCAGCAAGCGCACCCGGGAAGAGAAGGTATGTGTCACTAATGTATGTGCACAGTTGGATACTATTGTAATGAATTAGTTCATGGGTGTTGGGAGTGATTGCTTCGGTGCACGTGGGGTTTTTTAGTTATTAGGTTCGTGCTTGACCACTGTGTCGCCTGACGGAATACTCTTGCCTAGAAGTAACCTATTCACTCCCCCTAGGTTGTAGCTATCTGGAAATACAAAACTCCGGTAGGGAGTTTCACTCTTCAGTTGTACGCACAATCCACCGTAGGCGCGGGCTTGCGGACAGTGAGCAATGGGGTAGCTCGCTGTCCGGCCGTCCGGTAACTGTCCAGACTAAGCCCAAGTCGTCGACGGCGCGCACTGTTCCCGCGCGCCTCAAGGAGTTGTTAGCAACAGCAGGGACCCAGCCGGGTCGAAGCCTACTGGGGCCTGGGTTATCCGAAAGGGAACTCGAGCCCCGGTATGAAGGCTAGAAGGAACAGGGTCGTTTAGTCAGTAAGAGTCTGACACTATCTCCCGCTCCGCCCAAGAGTGGGGTTGTCATTGGATAATTTTACCCATCATAAAAAAAAAGTTGTATGCACAACAAATGTAAAGAAAATAAGTTTTCCCTCTGTAATGTATTGTGGAATACCTGTGTGCACGTTAAGTAAATAGTGAGTCAATCTTAAAATAATTTCCTAAAATAAGATATAAAAACCGGCCAAGAGCGTGTCGGGCCACGCTCAGTGTAGGGTTCCGTAGTTTCCCGTCCGTCACAATAAGTGTACCCACTTATGAGTTTAAAAAAATGCTTGCCTAGACGATTATACTACAAACTTAGTCCAGAAATTATTTTTCACCTTTTTGTGTTTTTTGTACAAAAACTGTTCTTTCCATCAAGTTCAAAATGATTTTCCTAGAAAGTCCTTATAAAGTTCTACTTTTCAGATTTTTTTCATATTTTCTAAACTTATGGTTCAAAAGTTAGAGGGGGGGGGACACATTGTTTTTTTCTTTTGGAGCGATTATTTCCGAAGTTATTGACATTATCAAAAAATGATTTTAGTAAACCCCTATGCATTTTTAAATACCTATCCAACGATATATCACACGTTAGGGTTGAAATTTAAAAAAAAATCACTTCCCACTTTACATATAGGGGGGCTACCCTAATAAAACATGTTTTTCAAATTTTTATTTTACCACTTTGTCGGCGTAATTGATATACATATCGGTACCAAAATTCAGCTTTCTAGTGCTAACGGTCACAGAGATTAAGCGAGGACGGACAGACAGACGGACAGACAGACATGGCGAAACTATAAGGGTTCCTAGTTGACTACGGAACCCTAAAAAGAACAAGAAAGTAAGTAATAATAAAAAGTTTGTTTTGATACTAGTGGTTTAATTTTTACCTCAGTATGAATAAGTACACGTCATCAGTGTATACTTTGTAGTATGCACTGATGACGTCACTATTTTCTTAAAACGTATGGACTGCAAGTCTGGCCTTTTTTTTTAGGATTCTGTACTCGAACAGTAAAGGGTACTATTACTAAGATTTTATTGTCTGTCACCAAATGATGTATTTTTGTTGCCGCTATAACAATAAATACCAAAAACAAAATGAAGTAATTTTATTATTTCAATCAAATTCGGCAAACAAAATCGAAAGATTTTTTTTTTGCCGAATTTTCCTAAGGACGCTGTACGGCACCCTCTGTGCGCGAGTCCAACTTGCACTTGGCCAGTTTTTTTTCTTTAAATCACTACTTCATTTCAAATCATAACTTTTAATAAAATTCGTGTCCACCAAAATATCGTCGAATTTATTTTAAAGTAGGCCACTGTACCACACAGGTTCTAGAATGGCAGCGCTCGCAGATGGCGGTGCGTCCGGCCGTGGCCACGCCGCACATCAAGCGCGAGGGCGAGCGGCGCCCGGCCGCGCCCGCGCCGCCGCCCGGCGCCGCCCCCCCCCGCCCCGCCCGCCGGGACCCGCGGGACCCGCGCGCCGTGTCGCCCGCAGCCATCGCGGCCGCGCTCAACGACAGCGACACTGACTCCGAGTCCGATGCCAGCTCGGATCCGCAGCCGCAAAGGTACACGACGACTGTTAACTAACTTCTGCCCACCCAACTACTTCATTCAAATATGTCACTCAGAAATAAAACAACTTTCTATTGGTGAAAAAAATTAGCAATCGAACCAGTACTTTCAGAGATTACCCTCTTACAAATAAAAAACTAAAAAATCTTTACCCCTTCATTAGTAGACAAATTGATCATAAAATAAATAGTTAACAAATACTGACACGAATTTGCACTCTGTGAAAAAGCTGGTATCACTTTTCGCATCGCACACCATTGGCCAGCCAATCACTATACAAAGATTGCTTTCCCAGCCCCACCTCTCATTTCAAACCACTAAAGAGACTTTCACTTCTGCGCAAGTAAAAATTAGCGCTCAAGATTCTTGCCGGTATCTGCACAATTAAAGGACATAAAGCACACTCGAATTTCATTTCTTTACGTGGTTGAACTAGGTATGAAAATAAGACGAACAAAAATAGAATCGTTAAAATCAAGTAGCAGTGAGACTAGGCACATTGCTCGCAGAATAGATGGAATGACGACCGTATAAAGGAACCATGGCCGCAGACAAGGTGGACCGATAAGAGTCGCAAGAATCCGATGGATGCAAGACGCTCATGACCGTAGGTTATGACGACAGCCGGCAGGCCTGTGTCCAACAGTAGACACATTTTCGTTGAAATTATGATAAATTAAGGTTCTGTTATATTTCGATTTTTTGTGTTTTGTTTTGTTGTTGACAAATTGTTATTGTTCCCCAGGTTGACTCTCTCGGAGCGCTTCGGCAAGATGGCGCAGTGGTCGGCGGACCGGTCGGCGCGGCTCGAGAACATGCGCATCACGCGGCGCGAGAGCACGCTGCACGTGCGCATCGAGCGCGACGAGAACGCCGCCGCCGCGCCCGCCGCGCCCACGCCCTACCCGTCAGTATACATTTATTTAGACCCGCTCCCGAACTTGCCGCTATGAGCGGGAGCTAAGTGCGGCGAGCGGTAACAACAAAAGTATGAAAACGCCGCTCATAGTGCCGTGCGCCGGCCTACCCATGCCGCCCCGCGAGCCGTTAAAATTAAACTAGCGACACTGCGCACTGTTTCCGCGACTGGGACCGTCGCACACGACACACGCGCGACATTTGCCCGTCGCGGCCGCCCCCTTTATGCAGTTTCGGCCTTAAAGGTAGCCATACACGTTAGGGTATACCAGACTAATTCGCCTGTATAGTTGAGTTTTTGCCACACCACGCTGCCAGTCTGGCTGAACGAATCGCTCGCGTTCCCGCACCGCTATCAGTCTGTTCAAGCAAATCGCACGCGTTCCTCCACTCGCACCCGCACCGTGCTGCTAGTCTGGTCAAGCAAATCGCGCACTTCCCGCACGAGCACGCGCACCGTGCTGCCAGTCTGGTCAAGCAAATCGCGCACTTCCCGCACGAGCACGCGCACCGTGCTGCCAGTCTGGTCAAGCAAATCGCGCACTTCCCGCACGAGCACGCGCACCGTGCTGCCAGTCTGGTCAAGCAAATCGCGCACTTCCCGCACGAGCACGCGCACCGTGCTGCCAGTCTGGTCAAGCAAATCGCGCACTTCCCGCACGAGCACGCGCACCGTGCTGCCAGTTTGGTCAAGCAAATCGCGCACTTCCCGCACGAGCACGCGCACCGTGCTGCCAGTCTGGTCGAGCAAATCGCGCACTTCCCGCACGAGCACGCGCACCGTGCTGCCAGTTTGGTCAAGCAAATCGCGCACTTCCCGCACGAGCACGCGCACCGTGCTGCCAGTCTGGTCAAGCAAAACGCGCGCGTTCCCGCCCTCGCACCAGCACCGCGCTTTCAGTCTGACCAAGTCTAAGTCTAACCGCGCACTTAAAATTTTACGATGTATTAATATTATCGGTTTTTCAGGGCCTTGGAAGGAGCAGCAGCAGGCAGCTATCCCGAGGAACTGCTACTCGCAGCGCCAGCTGGTCTTCCTTCTTGGGACGACGTGAGGGTCAGATATGACTACTACAAGAAGCGAGGCTATCTGCGAGGTGAGATATCTAGCTGATTTTTCTTATTGATCGACTCCTTGACGATTGAAAAGTCCCGGTAAATAATAATATACAACTTAAACAATTAACTGAACCAATTAATTAACTACAAAATATTAATTGAACTTTTTTTTTAATTTAGGCAATGGTTGACTAATATCGATGTCGTTTACACAGGGTTAACACTGGGCGACTACGTGAAGTGGGAGGAATGGTGGTACAAGTATCAAGAGTGGCTGAAACACGAGCGCGCGTACGAGCGGTGGGCTGAGGGCGAAGTGGGGACGGTAAGGCGAACGGTTGTTAGGTTATAGCCGAGGCTGACTCTACCGCGTGCAGGGAGTGCGGTGTGACAGACACTCAAATACAATACGAGCTGATTGAATGATGGTATAAGTATCAAGAGTGGCTGAAACACGAGCGCGCGGACGAGCGGTGGGCTGAGGGCGAAGTGGGGACGGTAAGGCGAACGGTTGTTAGGTTATAGCCGAGGCTGACTCTACCGCGTGCAGGGAGTGCGGTGCGACAGACACTCAAATACAATACGAGCTGATTGAATGATGGTACAAGTATCAAGACTGGCTGAAACACGAGCGCGCGTACGAGCGGTGGGCTGAAGGCGAAGTGGGGACGGTAAGGCGAACGGTTCTTACGTTATAGCCGAAGCTGGCTTTACCTACCGTGTAGGGAGTGCGCGAGCGACACTCAAAGTTGTGCCTATTTTACTCGTGTAATCCTTTTCTCGCGCCGAACCTTAGTACAGGCCATGGTCTGAAGCGAGGATTAGTGGCAGGCGGTCGCCTCTTCCTCCGCCCGCACGAGGGAACGACCCGAGAACGGTAATCAAATGACCCCATCATCATCATCACCATCTTCCTGCCCTAGTTCCGTTTTATTTGGGGTCGGCGCAACACGTTTTTTTGTTCCATTCTGTCCTGTCACTCGTCACGCTATCGCTAACTCCCTTTTCTTTCATATCGCTTCTCACACAATCCATCCATCTTTTCTTTGGCCTCCCTCTTCCCCTCCATCCATCCACATGTAAACTCGTAACTTTTTTAGCAACATGCGTTTCACATGACCATACCAAGACAAACAATTCCCTTTCAACTTTTCAGTCACTGGCGCCACTTTCAAACTTCCCCTAATATACTCATTTCTCACTTTATCCATTCTCGTCACACCACACATCCATCTTAACATTCTCATCTCCGCTACATGCAATCTTTTTTCATCCGTCTTTTTCACAGCCCAACATTCTGATCCATACAGTATGACAGGCCTTATCACGGACTTGTAGATTTTACCATATTAAAAAAAAAAAATCTGAAAAGGTAGTGTGATTGTGAGAACTTGCACAATATTTTTGCGCAATTTTTATATGTGTAATAAAGTCGATTAGTATATGACGTGCTGGATTCATTGGTAGCATGAGCGAGAAGAGAAGAGGGGGGGATAAAACAGTTTCCCAAGCTACATCTTAGGGATGGCAAGACGAAAAGGTTAGGTACCACTACACTAAGGACTACGACATTTAGATACCAAACTACACCAATTTTACATGACAACATCCACACAAAATAGGCACAGAAGACAATCTCATGTATGTACTTAACTTTTTATACCTACGCTCGGTGGACGCACACTAATGAGCGTTCGTCGATCAGTTCTGAGAACTGATCGACGAGCGGGCCGAGGCGCTCCGAGATATCGTGTCCGTGAGCGGTATCTATGTGTGCGTTGTGAGAGCGCGCTTTGTATGTAGATTGACTTTTTTACCTATCTATTTTGTGATATCCACTAGGAACCAATTTGCGGATAATTAAAACGACCATTGAACTTCACTCGAAGGAATCCTGCCAAAAATTTTGCAAGGTTATTTTGCCTTTAATCCCTGTAGCTACGACAGACTTTCTAAAGGCAGCCATACACGCACATACTTGACAAGTTCGCCTGTACAGTTGAGTTTTACAGGTATACCAGAGCGTGTTTGTTGCGGTTTCCACACAAGCTTACCTGACAGATATAACTGTACGGCTACCTCAACCCTTGCGTGTGTCGCAGGTGCGGCGCGAGCGTCGGCGCCGCGGCGGCCGCCACCGGCGCAGCTGAGGGCGCGCCGCCCCCGCCGCGGTCCTGGCTGTGGACCTCGCGGCGGGGGCTCTCTCCGAGCTGTAAGCGCCCAGGGGGGCTGCTAGTTAGTGCACGGAGGGAAAACCTGGACACGAACCGTCATCAAAAATGTGTAGGGTGTTCTAAACTTAGCTAGACGTGACCGTAGGACGCTCCACAGTGCCTCGTTACTATAACTAATTATTAAGACGCTCCATAACGTCAGGGTGCTTAAACTAGGACGCTATCAAGTGCCAACAGAACGCTGTCAAACGCGAAATAGTGCTTAGTTACTAATGCTAAGGACACTCCGTAACTTCAACGTTATTCGGAGTGATATACACAACACTGTATCGAGACTCAACATCGTCGTATCGGAACATCAAGCAGTGCTGTGAATAAAAACAACAAAATATCAGAACACAATGCCCAGTTGTTAATGTAATGACGCCCGAATATGTTATGAGAATACTGCTGGGCTTGTGATGAAGAAAATGATGTTGAACGGATGCTGTAACGGAAGTAAGTGTCCGAGAATACCCAAATTTTGTCTAACCAGCACTTTGGAGGATTTGATTAGTGCTACCGATGCTACTGTTACCATAGCCACCTACTGGGCACAAAGAGTTTACCATCAAGAAATATCCAAGAATCGTGTACAACATCACACGATGAAAACCGTAGATAGGAACTGAAACGCAATTGAAAAAAAAAACATTTTGTATTTTTATACTTTTATAGAAAATTGAAAAAAAAAGTAAAGTAACACGCATTGGGTCTATTTTTTTTTCTTAGTTTTTATTCTGTGTTATTATTTCTGTGTTTTTATTTTGAAAACGAAATTTGGACAGTGTTGAACAAACTGTGGTTCTATGACACTGAAGTGAATAAAAAGAAATTAAAAGTGATAAATCCAACTAGACACTTTAAAAAAAAAAACTGTGACAATGTTTAAAACTTTAACATTTTTTTTTAATGCATGGGTTCGCGTACATGCATACGCGCTTGACGTCGCTATATTCTAATCTTTAGAACGCGGCTCGCAAGTTAAGCGCAAAAGTTCGCTCACAAAGTGAAAGTTTGACGACAACACTCAATTTGTAAATATTTGTAAGCGCGCAACGACGTTGAAGAGTCGGCTATATTCTAATCTTTAGAACGCAACTCCCATCGAAGTTGGACGCTTAACTTAGTCGTAAAGATCTAAAATAGACGCTCTTAGTGCGCGAATTTAATAGATCACTATCACGTGAAGGAAAAGTTTCCGGTGATGCCTGTTGCGGATGTTCGTTATCTAACTACGGTGCAGAGAGCTCGCTATATTCTAATCTTTAGAACGCGGCTCGCATCAAGTAGACTCACTTTATGGACACTTGTGTGTGATAGTCTTAAGCGCGTAACGACATTGAAGAGTCGGCTATATTCTAATCTTTAGAACGCAACTCCCATTGAAGTTAGGCGCAAACTAAATTGTAAGTATGTAACCTTCGCAGTTTACCGGTTGATCGGCGATAAACACCCGACTCAAAACTCGCAGCTCGCAGGTAGATTACGAATGGTTCCTAAAATAGATGTCTGATGACGGACAAGTTGCATCTGTTGTGGATGCAGGTGGACTAACTAACGCGTTGAGCTCGCTATATTCTAATCTTTAGAACGCGGCTCGCATCGGCGAAGACTCACTTTATGGACACTAGTGTGTGATAATCTAGGGCGCGTAACGACACTGAAGAGTCGGCTATATTCTAATCTTTAGAACGCAACTCCCAATGAAGTTGGGCGCCAAAATTATTTGTAAGTATGTAACTATTTAACTTCTAAGTATGTAAACTAAATAATTGGTTTCGGATGCCACCTAGACAGAACGAATTGCCCACCATGCGTGTAACTACTTTGATTAAGTCGACTATAATCTGTTTAGAACGCGACCAAATCACTGTAGTTATGGCGCATAACACATTATCCCTGCTATGATCTGCAATTTGACGATACTTTAAAGAATGGTGGAGAATTCTGAATCTGTCGACCCCAAATACCAGTAAGCTCTGTATATTTTGTAACATAAAAAAAAATAGTGAAAAATTCAAGTGATGAAGGTCGATTTCAATTTAATTGTCGTAATAACAAAGTGTGTAAATGGAAGCCAAATGGATGGTCTTTGCTTGAGATTTACAGTCAAATTAAAAAAAAAAACAGGATTAATAAACGAAATCTTTGACTCATTTTGACTAACAAGATCAGTTGGATAGGTTTCGCCCGAAAATATAAATAAAATTTAATAGAATCAGATAAACAAGATTTGCTTGAAAATTTCCAGTGATATGTAAAGAAAACAAACTGATCAGATGAATAAACGAAATCTTTGACTGTCATATTGACTAGTCAGATCAGTTTGTTAGGTTTTGCCCGAAGTTTTTTTTAATTGAATCAAAGGAGATACGGTATTCGCTTGAAAATTTAGAGTAATGTGTAAAGAAAACAGGCTGATCAGATGAATAAACGAAATCTTTGACTGTCGTATAGACAAGCCAGATCAGTTCGTTAGGTTTTGCCCAAAAATGTAAATTTTCAATAGAATCAGAGGAAGGACGGTCTTTCCTTGAGGTGTGCTGTCAAATGTAAAGAAAACACAATGATCAGATTAATAAACAAAATCTTTGACTGTCGTATTGACTATTCAGATCAGTTGGTTAGGTTTTGCCCGAAAAGTAAATATTTTTTTCGTTTAATTAGAGGAGACCCGGTATTCGATTGAAAATTTCAGTAATGTGTAAAGAAAACGGTCTGATCAGATGAATAAACGAAATCTTTGAATGTCATATAGACAGGCCAGATCAGTTCGTTAGGTTTGCCCAAAAATGTAAATGTTCAATAGAATCGGAGGACAGACGGTATTTGCTTGGAAATGTATTGTCAAATGTAAAGAAAACACATTAGTCAGATGAATAACTAATTGACTATGATACTATTTTGATTACTATTCTATGCCACTTTTTTCAATAGAGTGCCAGTGGTCGACCATTGGAAAATCGTAATGACGCCATTATATCAGTAGATTACCAAACTAGTCAAAATCAACAATTATGAAATCAATGATAGACCATTCTGACACTATTGTAATAGCAGACTTGAGGCCCAGTTCGTTAGGTTTTGCCCGAAAATATTAATAATAGAATCAGAGGAGAGATGGTATTTGAGGTTTTGCCCGAAAATGTAAATATTTTTTAACGAAATAAGAGGAGAGATGGTATTTACTTGAAAATTTACAGTGATGTGTAAAGAAAACAAGCTGATCAGATGAATAAACGAAATCTTTGACTGTCATATTGAATAGTCAGATCAGTTCGTTAGGTTTTGCCCAAAAATGTAAATTTTCAATAGAATCAGAGGAGAGACGGTATTTGCTTGAAAATGTACTATCAAATGAAGAAAAACACACTGGTCAGATTAATAAACTAAATCTTTGACTGTCATATTGACTTGTCAGATCAGTTCGTTAGGTTTTGCCCGAAAATGTAAATAATAGAATCGGAGGAGAAACGGGATTGGGGGTTTTGCCCGAAAATGTAAATAATTTTTAATATAGTTAGAAGACAGATGGTATTTGTTTGAAAATGTACAGTCAAATGTAAAGAAAACAAACTGATCAGATGAATAAACAAAATCTTTGACTGTCAAATTGACTAGTCAGTTCAGTTCGTTAGGTTTTGCCCAAAAATAGTATTTACATTTTCAAAATGAAAATGTAACTACTATTTATAGAATCAGAATAGAAATGGAATTTGTTTGAAATTTAAGCGTGCTCTCTCGTCTGTCATGTTATCATGACGATGGCGTGTTGGACACATAAAAACACAAACGGTTAACAAACTAAAACCTTATGCTGGTTATTGACTAGCAAGATTTTTGTGTTCTATGTACCACACACACCAGGCGATCAGGATCGATTTTTTAGTTTCATCCTTTAATCTGTCGTGTTATCATGACGGTGGCGTGTTGGACACATAAAAACACAAACGGTTAATAAAGTAAAACCTTATGCTGATTGCAAGATTGGTGTTGTATGTGCCACAACAGGCGATCATGATCGATTTTTTAATATACCTTTTGATGTTGTGGGAACGAATTGTACATACAGATTTAGAAAGGATATACTGATCAGATTAATAAAGAAAATCTTTGGCTGTCAAAACACTAGCGCGATCAGTTAGGCTTCGAAAATATATTGGTAATTGTAAGTTGTGTTAAATAAACAGACTGCAAGATAGAGATAGCGCGCGCTTAACATGTTACTGAGCGTTTCTCGAACGTATACGCAGCGCTAACGCCGCGACAACGCGACTTTTACAGTCTGTCTATGTAACTCACTATATGTCTAAATGTAATCTAAAAAAAATATTTATTAAACAAAAAAAAAAAGAAAATGAATGATGATTACACTGTTGCACTGATACAGGAAAGAAGGTGTAAATAAATGGGAACGTTGAAGAAACTTAAAAAAAAGAACGTAATTTTAACACAAAAAAAAATGTCTTATTTACTTTGCGATTGGATATGAATAGACTAAATGCGATGATCTACTCAAATAGCGGTATCAGTCCATCCAAAGAGTATTGTTCTTGCCCAGTAACTGGGTTTTGAAGGTCTGATGGGCAGTCGCTCATGTAAAACTCTAGTATTCAGCCGCATCCGATTAGACAAAGGCTGGAGACATTACGATCATACAATGGCGGCTATTCTTATTACAATCGCATAATTTAAACTTTAATTTTTAAAACACCTTATAATCGTTAATTTTAAGATCTTATTTAGACAATTATAATTGATTTATTATTATTATTATCTTAGCCCTTTGACCGTCACTTCAAAAATCTAGAACGTGCTCTCGACGCCAAGCTACGTTTTCATATTATCTGTCATGTATTCGTGACCTTGGCGTTCTGGACACATGTTTTCATGACTGACGGTCAAAAAGGTAATAAACCTGTCTAGCCATTTCCCAAGTATGTTGGAAGTCGGCGTAACCCGTCTTCGCGGTAGCATACAACCAAGATGGTCTCAAAAATCAGCATGTTTGATATAACTTTTAAAGATCTGCTGACAATCAACCTTATAATGTTCCCACTACTGGGACTTGGGGCCTCCTCTCTAGGAGAGGGAGTGGGCTACAATGAATAACTGGAAACCGACTCTCATAATTGGGAAAGTACTAGACGCAAACGTAACAGTATTTAAAACTGCACTAACGATCAAAAAACTAACATACAAAAAAAAATCTATTTTAAGTTGATATATTAAAATCTAATATAAACTGTCAAGTTCGGTGACTTAATCTGTACATTATATTTACTTTGGAGTATCATGGCTTATATTGTAAATAAAGGATTTAAGTTAGCTATCTACATATTTTATTTTAAATCGGAGAAAGAGAATTCGACAACTAAGTTATATTTACGTTTTACTGTATCTAGTACTATTCTTTTTTTGGGTATAGGATCCGAAATCAAAGATCCTCTAAAATGCTCAACATGAGCTAAACTCGAAAACTTCTTTCAAATTATATGTATAATTTTTCAAAAAAATATTAATTTGTATCATCTCTCATGTCTTAAAGTACAATATCTTTATTATATTTATTTAAAAATTAATATTTAGATGTTTTAAAAGTAGAAATGAGTGTTGTATTATGAATGTATGTCTATTAATACATATTTTTTGTCTACACATCTAATTTAGGTAGCCATTTTGTTTATCTACTCGCATCAAAATGGCAGCCATGACAACTGTCTTATAATGTTTCCACTGTTGGGACTCAGGCCTCGGACCAGTAATTCCAGAGATTATCCCTACAAACAAAAAAACAAACTTTACCTCTTTATAAAATTAATGTAGATATACACTGGTTTCCTTTCCAATTTACTTTAGACGTTGGCAGAATAGTCGACATTGGCTCTGTTTGCCAAAAAATAGAACATGTTTACTACAGCATAAAATCTTATACGCCATAACATCGCTTACAAACCGAGCCTATGTGAGTCTATCAATAATGCAAATAATCCAAAAGTCGATCAGTACTCGATTGTTTCATTTATAAAATGGCTATCTGAACTAGAAAACAACAATCACAGTTTATATATAACCGTCTCTCTACCCCCAAAGGGGGATAAGCGCAAATGTAACTTCAGAAGCATAGCGTGGGATATTTTGACTTGGGCGAAGGCACATCCGCGAGGCCTTTTTCATTCATAAATTCGAAAATGAGCTGTTGCAATCCATCCAGTGTTCGACCATATCGTCGCTTACCATCAGGTGATATAGTGGTCAAACTCGAGCCTGTCGATTATAAAAATCTCTCGTTCTTAAAGAGCTTGTGCGACCCCTTTGGGTCGTAGGCTCACTTCTCCCACGCCTATGTACAGTACAATTCACGAATGATGGCGGCCGTGAAGTTAGCCTTTGCGAACGTTCGCGCATGCTACACTCTTCTCGCACACGCACGTCGCCATTTGGTTCCTAAAACACGTTACTGCGCAGCCTTCTGCGCAAACTTCACGACCGCCATCACTCGTGAATTGTACTGTACGCTACTTGTAACTTCAATGACTCGATACCCTAGCCAACTTGATAATCTGCAATCGTTAACACTAGTAGAAAACTTCAAATGTACAGTGCGTTTCACATAAGAAGATCCTTCGCCGTAATGTTGGCATTACGGAAAAACAGTGTTGCTATATTTTTAGCAATGAAATTACTTAATTTTAGGGAATCTGTAAAAACTATTTTTGAATTAAGAGGCTGCTTTTCCACTCGCCTATCGTAAACATCGAGCATGGTTTAAAAGCTTGTTGCTTCAAATCCAACGCGATGTTTGACGAAAAGGCAACGTGAAAAAAGAGTGATAATACCTGAATACTCTGTTGGCATACCTACAGTAATTCCGTGATTTACTCGAAAATTTTACAAAACTCAATTTTACAAAAATTGAAGCTAGATAATATCCACAAGATATTGTGTTTCCAAAATATCTAATGAAAAATGTGTAATAACGTCATAATCGCGTAAGAGCTGTTCTATGAAAAACAGTGAAAATGTATGTCGAGATGCATCCCCATGTGGGCTCCTCTTTTCGATTGTCCTGCAATTCTATCAAATATTGAAAACGCTACGTCACAATATACGTCTCCATTGACAACATCGGCGAAGGAACTTCTTATGTGAAACGCGCTATACGGAACACCGTTATCTCAACGCTCAGTCACGTAGTCAGAACAAAAGAATCGGTCGTGGCCAACTCGAGGCGTTTGACGCAAGATAAATGGTTGTAACTTGGCTAGGGGGGCAGAGCGATAGAGTTCATGCAATATTATCAAAGTGTAACCGTTTATTATTGTCTAAATGTTAATAAAACTGTATTTGTTGGACGTGCTTCAAGAAAATGAAGTACCATAACTCCTTTACCGCTTGATGGGTATGATAGAAATCGCAGATGTGTCGATTACACCCATATAGGGTGACTGGTAATTAGTGTACGATACTTAAACACGTGATTGTGCTCATGATAACAAAATAACTTTTACTATGGGAACAAACCTGAAATCGCGAAAAAAAAATCATCTGTTCAGTACATCTTTGTTTGCTCGATGTAATGAACAGCTGATATTTTTTTCGCGTCTTCGGCATTGCTCCCATAATAAAAATTGTTTGTTATCATGAGCACAATCACGTGTTTAAATATCGTACACTAATTGCCAGTCACCCTATATTTCACCAGTTATCTACATCAAAACAGGAATAGGAATGGTTGGCCTAACTAGGCTTTGACTCAAAGCGACCTAAGTTCACTATTAGGGCTATATTTCATCGAGACACCATGGCAGCGCGACCAGTCGCCGCTACCAACAAAATGTATACAGCTCTATAGAGAGTTACTTACCTGGTGTCCGTTTGGTTGAGCAACCAATTTTGTAGCGCGACCAGCTCGGACGTGTGGCGACTCTTAAGTGTCTGTATGGTGTCCAGTTTGGTAGCTTAGCCCTTACAGTTGTGAAGTTAGCAACAAGTGGTTGCGCATTTGCGCATTAGTAATTACACGCCTTGCATGCACAAGGGAAAGCCGCGCTGATGTTTTTGACAGTTAAATCAAAATGGCGCATGATAATTGCACGAGTGCGGCCAACAATTACAGTTTCCAAAATAAATGTTAATATTTAACTTGAATGTGTGGTAGATTCGATTAATGTTGTAGTAGTATATTAAGTATTAATTTAACATTAAAAACTATCATGCAAGTAATTTTTAAGTTGTGTTGTATGGACAGTATTTATCGTGTTCTTGATGATGTGATAATGTAACTAAAAAAGAAGGAATAGGAGTGGGTTTTTAGTCAGTAAAAATCTGACACGTCCTCTCGCTCCGCCCAAGTTCGGGAGATGTCTGGCAACTAAAGAAAAATCGTCTGTGGGTTTCTCATAGCGTCCATCGAAAAGATCTTATGGAATTATGAATTCTGCCAACTGCAAATGCACCAATACTGGCAGATACGATGTCTACTGTTCATATAGCGTTTTTTTATCGTCACGCACGGAAAATAACAGAAAAATCGTTGAAGAATACCCTGTACTTTGGTCATGAAAAATAACTGCAAAGAAAAAGTCGATGTATTATTTGAAATTAAGGTATATTTTTGCAAATCAGGAGCTCGCATTATGTTCGGCGCGGGATCACTTACCATTACGTGGGTCGAATGGTTGTTTCGAAGAAATGTGACCTTTATGAACATCATGATAAGGATTAATACTAGATGTATATATATATGTCATGGTCTAAAAAGTCAAACGACTTCGGGAATAAAAAAATATATTTGCATAGGCACACCGAATTATTTACAATAGCATTCGAAAGCATCCTGTGAAAGTTTACAGTGTAAGCCAGTGCAGTAAAAGTCCTAAATTATCAGTGTAACGTGTGCAAAGGTCTGCATAAATGAATAATGTCGTTGAGGTCGATGATAAGGATTAAATTACAATAACGGAGGCGACCTCGTGATTTGCAATCATAGTGCGTGACATTTCGGTAGAATAGTTATCTCTTCGAATATTTTATTACTGTAGTTAATTATAGGAGATTCTTATACATATTTTTTATTTAAATAAATTCGTCTAAATCTTAATTTTGTTTTCTTTTTGTGTCCTTAAACCTAACCTCTATACACTTTGGTAAAGCTCACAGATTTTGCAAAAAAAAAAAAATTACAATGCGTTCCAAATAAGAATAGGATCGCCCGCCATGTTATGACGTCACGACTTACTGTCAAATCGAGGAAAGAAATTTTTAAACAATACATAATTAATTTACGAAAAATTTGATTTATTTATGAACTGTGAACGAAAAAAGTTTATCAAAATCCAGTTCTTCAATTTTACTCATTTCTGAGTTCTTCAATTTTTCCAAAATTTCTTCGATTTGACAGAACGACCAAACGTCAAAACAGGGATCGGTCCTATTATTCTCTATAAATTGGACAGTGTCAAAAATTGGACTACGGGTACATGGAAACTCTGGAATTGGTTAGATTATAATAATGGAGATTCATATACAGTATGGGGTTAATTCCAATGAGACTAGTTGTTTACAGATGGCATACAAGTGTTCCGTGGCTGCCCCATTGAACACCAGGATGACGGGTGTACCTCGAAAAGTAGTGATATATTCTAAACACATGAAAGCAATGTGAGGAATGCGCCGGTTTTGCTACGTAATAATATATAGTTCTCCATCGACACAGCTACATGCATACCGTTAAACATGAACTAGCGACAGCGCAGTTAATAATCAAACCGCTACATTCTGGCGCTCGCGCGTGTACACGCGCGGGCGCCCACGCGTTGGCCCTAAAGCGGGAATAGCCGCTGGCAGAATCTAGTCACATACAGTTGCCATCACGGATCTTGAACGCTCGGCGTCAGAGTGGGGATGCCTTTCCGCATTCCATACATTGGCGAGCCAATCGTCTTCGTTGTTAGATACATGCAGCAACGCAGTGAACGAATGAGGAGTGACGTCTTTGACGCGAAGGCGCGGCCAGCCAATCACTTCGCACCACTAAAGAGACCGAATATTTGACTTCTGCGCAAGTGTTTAAGATCCGTGATGGCAACTGTACATACATCACTATCTCCCTTTTCTTTCATATGAAGCCAGTCGCACTAATATTATAAAAATAAGTTTGTGTTAGTTCACGCTCAAACGGCAGAACGGATTCGGATGAAATTTGGTACAAGGGTAGATCATGTTTTTTTTTAATTGATATAAACTAGTGCTTGAGTGGGATCCCACCTGATGGGTAAGTAGAGATTCATTGATGGTGATGAGGCGCACTAGTTTATTAAGATTCATGTTCTAGACTATTGATTCTAGGGGTTTGTTCCCTTCAATAATTTACTACTTTCACGCAGGCCTGGATCTGGCAGAAACTAATCAAAACGCAAAAATAAAGTTACCAGTACATTTATTACTCTATGTTATTCATCATTCAATTTTGGGTTGCCTAAGCCTCCGAGGGCGGGTCTTGCTATCAGTCAACTTCCCTGGGCTGGTTGCCCTCTTTAGAGCTCTATCTTGTTCCTCCCTCCTCCCTGACCGAGTCGGCAACTCTGACCTTTTCACATTCTCCTTCTCCAACCCCGTTTTAGGGGTAGAAAACTCTTGTTCAAGATTCTTGACGATGCCTTTTCTTAGAGTCGACTTAGAATACGTTTTAATAGTGTTTAGAGGAGTGAAAAACTGTTCTGGAGTCGATTGGGGAGTAAAAAACTCATTTAATTGATCCTTTTTATCTATTTTTGGAGTTTTCGTCGTGTCCGTGACGGTTATAACCGGTTTTCGTGTCGGTCTCGGTGTGAGACTCTCTATTACCGGTTTTGACGTTACAGGAACCGGTATTTTGAATTCGGAGACCTTTTTCCTGGGTTTCGGTTTTTCAACTTCTTTCTCGTCGGAGCTGTTTTCGTCTAGATTAAGTTTTATGACTTTTCGTTTTTTCGGCAGTTCTTCGTCTTTAACTTTTCTGGCCGATAGCTGAGGTAGTTTGGCTTTCGATTCTGGTGTTTTTACTCCCTCTGTTTTGGCTTTTGGACTCAGTTTTAAGTTCTCAAACTCAGCTTCAAGATCAAATTCCAGTTTCTTGACTACATTCCGCACTTTAGCCGACGCTATCATTAAATTCATGATTTCATTACTCAAATAACTGTCTTTTTCTTGTAAATCTTGAACAATTTCATGAATCGTAACTATATAGTCATCTGCCGCATCAAAGTTAGAACTCTTCAGCTCATAAAACGACGCTTCTATCAAAATTTCCAATTTAACTTTCCTAAATTGCTCTTCAAACATTCTTTTAACATGATCTATGACATATTTCTCAAAATCCAGATCTGAATACGACTTCAAAACATGTTTCAACTTTGCTTCGAAATAACCGAACGTATTTATAACTCCTTTGAAATAATTTCCAGCTATTTCGATCTCGTTCGCTCGAAAATACATTGATGCTTCTAAACCGCCCGTTATGTACGCAATTATAGGACAAATAGGATTCATACAAGCATAGCAGTCGCAAGAATTATGCCTAAAAAATTCTGGCATTTTGAATCCGGGGATAGTAACATATTTTCTTGTTGGGCTCACTTGAGACTTGAACGATTGGCATTCGAGCATCATTTCAAAGTCCTGTTTCGGCGCGAACATTTCTATTTTAGGCTCGACAGCAGTAGAAGGCTGTTCGTTCGATGCTGGTAGGCCGAGGATGTATTTAAGACGGTTGTCGATTTTTACCTGGAATAAATAAATGGGTCAAAAGGGGTGATTAAAAACAAAAGTTTGGTTAGGTTTTTCAGCGGCTTCGCCCGCATGAAAGTCGGTTACTCCATACAAACATTGGACCCTCGATTGGACCCTTAGAGGGTGATGAATTTACCTGCCAAATTATAAGTTTGTAGGTGTGATGATTTCGTAATTCATCATCATCATATCATCCGAAAGACGTCCACTGTTGGACATAGGCCTCCCCCAAGCGTCGCCACAACGACCGGTCCTGTGCATCACGCATCCATCGGATTCCCGCGACCCTGACCAGGTCATCGGTCCACCTTGTTGGAGGCCGTCCAACGCTGCGTCTTCCAGTACGTGGTCGCCACTCCAGAACCTTTCGTCCCCATCGACCATCTGTTCTGCGTGCAATGTGCCCTGCCCATTGCCACTTAAGTTTGGCGATTAATTTCGTAATTATTCAGTGAGTATTTCACTTTTATAAATACAGTGTTATTTGTAAAACTCTAACAACGATACAGGACTGTATTATTAAGATAGGCGCCAAATAAACGTGGAATATCGGTCGTTGACCGTCCAACATTTATTGACATTCTTAATTTCAAAAACGGAATTAAAGACTGACTCTCACACACCAAAAACACGCACAACAAGACATAAAGCTGCCTTGAATTACCATCTATCGTGATGACATTTTGTGAAAAACCGTTCATTGAAGGTTTTTCGGGTACCTTCGATATATTGGATATTAAGAAAAGGTCAATATACTTTATTTTAAGTTACTCGGGCACCTATTTTAACATAAACAATTGTGGAAAAAGCAAAGAAGCCATACCTGCGCGTCATCCATCCTGTGTACATTGACGATGTCAGCGTACATCGCAGCCTGCTGGGGCGCAGCGCACGCGGGCAGCGCCACGGCACAAGCACTGCGCGCGCGCCGCCACAGCTGCAGCGCGCGCGCCGCACGCACGGCGATTGCACTGCTGCAGTAGATGCGCTGCTTCAGCGTCAGCCCACGCAGGCGGCGGGGGTACCATTTAGAAGCTATGGAAATCAAAAAATAATTTAGAAAAGGCCGAGACGGCGGAACATTATCGAGGAGTGGAGTGGAGACAGTGATATCTTATCATTTTCAAGCAGCCCAATTGCTCAACGTTTGGTGGCCGTGGACAGGGCACATTGCTGGTTCTGAAGTGGCGACCACGTACCGAAAGACGCAGCGATGGAAGGCCTCGAACAAGGCAGACCGGCCCTGGTGAGGGTCGCAGGAATCTAATAGATGCGGAACGCACAGGACCGCTCGTTATAGCGACACTTGAGAGAGACTTGTGTCTGCGAAGCAGTAATGCTCGCTAAGGAAGAGGCAGACCGCATCAGGCAACGGCGCTCTCGCCGCCGCCGCCGGGATTCTGATCCCGATTTCCGGCCACCGTAGGCGCGGCCTTGCGTACAGTGAGAAATGGGTAGCTCGCTGTCCGGCCGTCCGGTAACTGTCCGGACCAAGCCCAAGTCGTCGACGGCGCGCACTTTTCCCGCGCGCCTCAAGGAGTTGTCAGCAACAGCAGGGGCCCAGTTGGGTCGAAGCCTACTGGGGCCAGGGTTAGTTTCGAAAGACAGCTCGAGCCCCGGTATGAAGGCTAGAAGGAACGGGGTGGGTCTTTTAGTCAGTAAGAGTCTGATACTATCTCCCGCTCCGCCTAAGAGCGGGGGTTGTCATTGGATGATTTTTTCCCACCATAAAAAAAAAACCTAGAGAGGAGGACTGGCCTATAAGGCTGATTATGCTATGCAACTAAATACCTTCTTTCAACTGCTTGGCTAATAGTAGGACTGAACTACTGGAGCACAAAACAATTAACCCGAAATCACACCCTAGACAAATGTTTGTTGTCAACTAGGATTTTATCATTAATGGTGAAAAACAAGTTTTTTGAAAGGAGGATAACACAAAATAATTTCGCATTTTGGGAACGTACAGCTAAGCAGTGGAATTCTTTGTCGGAGTCTGTTTCCTGATAGCTACAACCTGGAGGTTTTTAAGTCAAGAGTGAATAGGTTACTTTTAGGCAAGCGTGTCCCATCGTCGACCACATCGTCGCTTACCATCAGGTGAGATAATGATCAAACGCAAGCGTAGGCATAAATTATTATCCTAAGTATACACCGCTAAATTTTGATCGTTTTAATCCCGTGGAGGGTCGATCCGGTACATGAAACACTATCGATTTGTAAAGATAAAATTAAAAAATAAAGTACCTTTTTTTCAAAACTCATATTAATTTACGCATGTACGAAATTAATTTCTTTAAGAAAACGTCAGCTGGGCGAGTCCAATGACCTGTAGGTAGTTTGTACGCGACGCCGACTACTACCTACGGGTCATTGGACTCGCTCAGCTGACGTATCTCACAAAATGAACTTACCAGTATTACAAATAGAAAGATAATGCCGCTGCGTGCCGTTGACGGCGCTCATAGTGCTGAGTCCCGAATCACGGCAGAGTAACGTCTGCGCCTCCATTAGCCTACCCACTGCCAGGTCCACTGAAAAAATACGTACATACACTACTAAATTTCAATCGTTTTAATCCCGTGGAGGGTCGATCCGGTACATGAAACATTATCGATTTGTAGAGATAAAATTTTAAAAAAAAAGTACCTCTTTCAAAAACTCGTATTAATTCACGCATGTACGAAATTATTATCTTTAAGAAAACGTCAACTGAGCGAGTTCAATGACCTGTAGTTAATAGTCGGCGTTGCGTACAAAGTACCTACAGGTCTTTGAACTCGCTCAGCTGACTTTTTCTTAAAGAAATTAATTTCGTACATGCGTAAATTAATACGAGTTTTGAAAAAGACGTACTTTATTTTTTAATTTTATCTTTACAAATCGATAGTGTTTCATGTACCGGATCGACCCTCCACGGGATTAAAACGATTAATATTTAACGGTGTATAAGTTTATTATTTTTAAGTCTTTGAGAACATACAAAGAGGGTCAATGACCGTTATTCCACGGTTACCTTAATGAATGCCTTTACGAGGGCCATGGGCAACTCTTTCGAACATTCTTATAACCGTGACAGAGAAATGTATACTTACGGTTGACATCAGGACATTTCTCGTACGATTTCAATATTCTAGTTTGAGCTAACTGCACCAATTTGGCAGAAACGCCTGTCTGTCCGATCTTATTGTAGTATATCTGAAATGAAAACAGATTATATAGTATTAGTTTATTCAGAATCAGTAACTGGAATCCACACGGTGTTATAATTTTTTCCAAAATCATTTTAAATAGGTCACAAGTTGGACAGCACTGAAACTAAGTACAACACAGGTCACAGTAGATCATAGCGCACAACTGGGTGCGGAAACAAAACAATCCCTCAGTCGCCTGGGTGGGCCGGTAACCATGTATTTATGTCGCAAATCAGGTACTATAACGGGCTATAACTTTGTGATTATTCAGAATACAGTTTTGAGATTTTCTACTTAGATTCTTTACATAAAAATGTATTAAAATATTAATTTCACAACTATCACACAACGCCGTCTAGTCCCAAGCTAAGCAGAACTTGTGATATGAGTACTAAACAACTGATAAACATACTTATATATTTCTAAATACATACATACATGTTATAGATAAATTTAAACACCCAGACGCTGAAAAATGACCATGCTTATCACACAAATATTTGTCCTGGGTGGGAATCGAACCCACGACCTCCGGCATAGCAGTCAGGGCCACTAACCCCTAGACCAACAGGTCAGTCAAAAAAATATTAGACAGGTGTTTCATACTAAAAATAGGGTTGTTTAGTGAGAATACTCACAGCAGCATCACACACAAACACGAGAGCCGTTTCCAAGCTATCCGCAGCTTGTATGACGGCCGGCCAGCACTCTGTAGCTTTTGATAGCACAGTGTCCAGTGGAGGGGAAGGTTTGTCCACGTGGGAGATGAGTATGCCTGCATTGAGGAGGTACGTTTCTCTGTGGAACAAAATAAACACATTTAAGTTAAATATCATGTCTGTATTGTAGGCTCGTGGCTATGTAGTAAGGTTTTCAAATATAGCATAGCATAGTGGGCCTTATAATGTTCCCACTGCTGGGACTCAGGCATCCTCTCTAGGAGCGGGAATGGGAAGTAATCCACCACGCGGGCCAAGGGCGGGTTGGTGAAAGTCACATGTCTTCGAATTTTTGGTTCTAGGACATGCCGGTTTCGTTTTGGGCAGTGGTGATGAACTAATAATTACATAAAGTAATGCGCCTGGCTGGGTTCGAACCTGCGACATTTCAAAATATCGTAAGGAAACCGGCATGTCCTACAACCAAAAATTCGAAGACATGTGACATTCACCAGCCCGCACTGGGCCCGCGTGGTGGATTACGGCACATTTCCTCTCTAAAAACAGATATGGCCGATATCTTTTTTTCTGTTAATTAAGAAGTTTGATTTTTTCACAGCTTCAAGGGACCGCAGAGGCGCAGACCTAAGTATATGGTTTAAATTTCAACTCGATACGTGACAGACAGACGAACGGACGGACGGTCAACAAAGCGATCCTACAAGGATTCCCTTTTTTCCTTTTGAGGTACAGAACCCTAAAAATCATAAATAATATAAATTACAGTAATTGTCTGGGACATAAAGATTGCAGAATTTTAAATACTAGTCACCTGATCGCGCCACCGTCTTACTTCTAGCACAAAACAATGAGATAGGTACAGAAGTCAATCTACATACAAAGCGCGCTCGAACAACGCACACATAGACACCGCTCATGGACACGATTCTCGGAGCGCCTCGGCCCAGCGCGAGCGCGAGTGTAGCCGCTTGAGACACGCGTCTGTGAACTTTTTTGTGAAATAATGGAGAAAAATAAAGTTATAACGGACGGTTTTTTAAATTCAACATTAATTGCTGAATTATCGTTTTTTAAGCTACCAGTTTTAAGACGTAATTAGGTAGGTATATGCTTGTACTTTGATAGTTTGTTTTTACACAGTTGGGTAGGTACATAAGGGCATGACTTTGTGGCCATGTAATTCAGGCTAAATCTAAGCTCCTTCAAGTGCCACGCAAAAATAACTTTTATGGCAAGTGTACAGCTTCTTATTCAATATCTAATCTAATAAATCAGATACCTGTAGACATCAGATGCTCATTCAATACCAAAAACACAAAGCGTAAGTTGAAGGATTCCTTTAACGAGTCAATTTAAATTAAGTATTTAGGTCAAATATAAATTAGGTATTTGTCGTCGCGCCCGAGACTCGAACAGAGCGGCTCCGACCCTATCGCGATTGCCGAGCGTAGGTATAAAAAGTGAAGTACATAAATATGAGATTAACTTCTGCACCTGTCTATTTTGTGCTTCTAGGGAGCTGAAATTTATGGTGTACAATAACGAGTATATCTATATATCTATGTTAGTAGGAGAAGATACGTACTTGTCATCAACATAGTTAGCGATCTGGCAGCATATGTGGGCGAGTTGCAGAGCGTGCGCCGTCCAACTAAAATGTAGCAACTGTTGTACAAAGATCTGAGCTAACTGCAGTGCGGGCCGAAGCAGTCGCTTGTTCGTCACTGAAAAGATACATTATCTATAAAAGGTGTAAGGGACAGCCCTCCACAAACTTTAAGGGCTTGCTCAGTAGACGAAACTAAACAACCAACCATAAAAAATTTTTTCGTTTCCTGTAATTTTTTTTATGGTAGGTTGTTCAGTTTCGTCTACTGAGCAAGCCCTTAAAGTTTGTGGAGGGCTGTCCCTTACACCTTGTACATACATATAAATAAAATTGGAGTGTCTGTTTGTAATATTGAAATAAGTAACTGCTTTTTACTACATGTATATGAATATATATACGGTACATACACCAAAATAACATTTTTTACAATTTTTGTCTGTTTGTCTGTCTGTTTGTCCGGGCTAATCTCTGAAATGGCTGGACCGATTTTGACGGGACTTTTTTTTGCAGTTAGCTGATAAGAAGGAGCTTTTATTTTAGGAAAAATAAATTCAAAATTGAGTAGATGAGTCCTTTCAGTTTGCTCAGGGCGTCTGAGTGAATTCGGTGCTCCCAAGGTTCGAGTGCTTATCTCGCTGACGGCTGTGCACTCGAGGAGCATGTGCGCGAAAGTTTCCTCTTCATGCATGCTATGCACAGTGGACTATTTGTGATATTCATTGTGAAAAAGTGTTTGCTCAGCGAGCAGTGTCCGGTGATGGTTCCTGCCAACAGACGCAGGCTGCCTCTGTTGTCCAAATGCCATCTAACGCTCTTAAGCGGAGCGGGAGACAGTGTCAGACTTTTACTGACTAAAAAACGCAGCCCAAGTTCCTTCGTTGCCAATTATACCGGGGCCGAGCCTTCCTTTCAGAAATAGACCCTTTGACCCTCTCCTGGGCCCCTACGGTTGCTGACAGCTCCTTGAGGCGCGCGGGAACAGTGCGCGCCGTCAACGACTTGGGCTCGGTTCGGACAGTTACTGGACGATCGGACAGAGAGCTATACCCATTGATAACCGTCCGCAAGCCCGCGCCCACGGTGGCCGGAAATCGGGATCAGAATCCCGGCGGCGGCTGGGGCGCTGTGAGCACCGTTGCCTGATGCGGTCGGCCTCCTCCTTTGCTAGCATTACTGATTCGCAGGAGGCGACCGCCTGCCACTCCTCCTCGCTCCGGACCATGGCCTGTAGCCTGATTCCCGTAAAATCAAACAAGCCAAATATCGTTGAAGTTTTATAGTCGTTCGATCGAAGTCCTATCCAAAAGCGGTATTCACGATCTATCGAAGTATTCTACCAGGGCCTCAAGTCTGCTATTACAATAGTGTCAGAATGGTCTATCATTGATGTCATAATTGTGGATTTTGACAAGTTTGGTAATCTACTAATATAATGGCGTCATTATGACTTTCCAATGGTCAACCACTGACACTCCATTGAAAGAAGTGACATAGAATGGTAATCTCGTACATATTGACCAATAAATATTTGACGTTTGCGGTAATCTGCTAAAACTTTGACAGTTTATTTGATCAGTGTTTTACCATTAGAACGTTATTGTGCAGTTATTGGTTTTAAGCTCGAAATTATCATTCTACCACAATTCTATTACAAGACCAGTGATCGATCAATGATCGATCATTATGAATTAGCAGATTACAAACTTTTAGCAAAATGACAATGGGATCGTGTTGGAATGACGAATTTATAAAAATAGTAGACTTGGGGCCCAGGATAATGTAATACAGACTTTTTTTTAAATCGACGAATTTCAAACGACTTTAAAATCGGTGTCGTTCAAACTCGATTGATGGATGTGAATACGGAAATGGTCTAAACGACTAAATCGCTACGATATCGTTACGGTTTTCATTACGTGAATTGGGCTACTGTACTAAGGCCCGGTTGCTGGTTAGGGTTCTATAATGTAGGTATGTATAGATTACCTGTGTCAACGACCGCAGTCAATTCCGTCCATATTTCTACGGCCTGTAGAGCTCGCTGCAACGCAATGTGCTCTTGAGATATCGTGCGCATCGCTTGCATCAGATCTGGGTCTATGCTCTGAAATATAACGTAACATCATAATACTCTACTAACATTGTGGATTGTTCTGTGAAATAAAAATAAATAAATAATCAGCCTTATAATGTCGAAGGAAAAGAACTGGGCAAGTGCGAGTCGGACTCACGCCCCGTACGAACTTATCTAGTAAATAAAAAAAAAAGATAGTTAAATAAAAAAAAATTTAAATATACTTAATAATAGTTCAATTCCGGAATGGATCGAAAGATTTTTTAACAACGAATTTACAGTTTTCAGATTTATTATACTTGTGGCTTATTTATGATTATAGACCTTGCTTTATGCGAATTTTCAGGATTCTGGGTCAACGGGAAGTACCCCATGAATTTTGATTTCATCGAGAGTGTCGAAATATACGGTTTTTGCCACATAAACCAAGGTATCTTTTTTTCTTGTTAACTTAAAAGTTCGATTCACTGGTTAACAAATTTTAAAGTTTTGTTAATCCATGAAATGAGTTGTGCTAATTGCGAAAGAATACCTCTAAACATACATTTTGATGTAAGTTTTAAGGTCGAGTTAGCTCGCGTTTTTTGTGGAATGAAATAAAAATCTTTTGACTTAAGATAACATTTTATTCATAAATCACATATTATAAAATTTAAAAATGAGTTAATATATTGCTTTTCCGTTTATAAATAATATCTACAGCCTCTCTCTTCAACGTCCAGCAGTAGTCTGCTAACATAGCAGGACTCCATTTGCCCTGGTATCGCTGTTCCATGCCTGAAATATCCTGGTGAAAACGTTCACCATGTTCGTCAATTTCTTCAGAAGCATTCATTGGTGGCGCCGGAACGGGGTGATTTTCATCATGCGGGCGAGGTCTTTGAGCAGATGGCGTTTCAATATAACTATGTTTTCTCTTTTTGCGCGTATTAAGCCCTTCTGTCTTATTTATGCAAAAATAACAATCTTCAATGTGATCCTTTTGTTCTTTCCACAGCATCGGTGTTGCGAAAGGCAAACATGATCGGCGGCCGGATAGCCAATCTCGCAAGTATTTACCACAACTCGAGCATATTACATGCGGAACCCAGGGCTTGTCTTGATTTTTCACTGGTATTCCGAAATAAAGTTCGTAAGCACGACAGATTCTGGGACTGAAGTTTTCGCTCGTATTTTTTGTAGTGAATTTACCACACACGTAACAGAAATTGTTAGGATTGCTTTCACAGGAACGAGGCATATCAAAAATATAAATTCACAAAGTTTTAGTTCAAACTTCACAATAAAAACTAAAAACAAAATTTGTTTGATACACTTAAGACGTTGCTGTATGTTACAGTGCCATTACCACGTCATACACTAATTGTATTTTCACGGTGTTTGATAGCGAATGCCAGCGCAATCTTAACGTTCTTTATGATGTATTAAATCTAGTAAAGTAAAGCCGTGCTATAATAACGAACAAGTCGAAACTTGCGAGAGTGCGGCGAACGCAATACAAGATTAAACTTGCATAGCTCGATAACTCGAGCTAAGACACTTGTAATATTATAATTGATGATTAGTATTTACCAAGTACTGCCTATTTTTGTATTTCATCATTCATGGGCAAAACCATTGTTAACCAGTTTTACAGTTTCAAGAGTCTTTTTAATTTCAACTCGATACCTCCACGCGTTTCCAAGATGGACAACAAGGTGATCCTGTAAGGGTTACGTTGTTTTCCTTTTGAGGTATGGAACCCTAAAAATGTAACATCTGTAAAAGGGATATATAGTCCAAAGTCCTTTTTATACACTAAAATGTTCTTTATTTCACTCAACAGATAACTTTCACAATTTGTCTTTAATATGATTAGCTATTTTACACATTCACTCATGAAATGATCGTACTGCCCCCGAACAAAGGATGACTGGCAATATATAGGCTGGCTCGTCACTACCCCACTCTGGGCTTGGCTCGATAACGTGGCGTCGCTGGATTGGCGGGCAACTATGGCATGTGGAGTAGTGACGTGGCTATTGGCTGGCTTATAGGTTCGTCGGGGCATCCCCGGCTGGTCAGCTGATGGCAGTGCGTTACACTCGGCCGTCCTGCAACAATTGCTCCCGCAATGGGAATAAAGCACTCCATTAGTTACCTATAACACTTGAGTAACTTATAAATAGGGGCAAGTCTAACTCTCCAAGAGATCGATAAGGTCCTCTGTCTCGACCTGTTCATTAGTGCTACTTTCACTATCAGACATAGGTGCTACACTTTTGTATGGCCTAATAGCATCTGCAGAGACTAACCCAGTGAACTTCTTGTACCCTCTTAGTCCCTTTATACTCCTTATTCTGTACCTATCGCTGCCTAACACTTTCACAACTATGTACGGGCCAGAGTAAGCGTCATCTAGCTTAGTGTTAACTTTGCTAGTACTGCTGACTGGGGCTTGTTTCCAAAGTACAAGGTCCCCCTTTTTATAGGTCATGCTATGCTTGCGTTTCCTATCATATTGTTGTTTCATCCTAGCACTGGCCGCCTTATTATTAACTACTGCCTTGGCACGCCTCGTCTGTACAGGTTCTGCAACCCGACCCGGAATGGTCACATCGCATATAGACCTACTGGCTCGTGCAAATATTAGATCATATGGTTTATAACCTGTTGATGCACTCGGTGTGTTGTTAATACCCCATGTGATATTAGGTAAACTGTTATCCCAGTTGTTACCTGCCTCACTCGGTTCAGTAGCCCTAAGTGCATCCAAGATGGTGCGATTTGTTCGCTCCACTTGTCCATTTGCTCGTGGACAAGCAATAGTACACAGAGTATGTTTGAATTGCTTCTCAGTTGCAAACTGTTTGAAGTACCTACTCGTAAAAGCCTTTCCGTGGTCAGATACTATGCGATCAGGAAACCCAAACAGGCTGAAAATCTTTTTCAAAGCCCGGACTGTCTCTATTGAGTTTACAGTTCGGGTAGGCTCAACAATCACAAACTTTGAAAAGGAATCTGTTACCACCAGCATGTATTGATAACCTTTCTTTGTCTTACAGAAAGGTCCAAGGTGATCAATGTGTAACATTTTCATCGGTTCCGTGGGTTTAGGTATGGGGTATAGTTTACCTTGTTTCTTTCCATAATCCCCTTTTCCGTACGCACAGTGAAGGCAACTTGACACGTATTTCCTAATGAACCGTGACATCTTTGGAAACCAGAAGTCGGCTTTAATAAGCTCTGTGCATCGTTTCAGACCTACATGACCGATGTCATCGTGATGCATTTGCAAGATTTTCCAGCGTGCAAAACTCGGAACTATCAGGCGATTACCGTTAAGTGTCTTACGGTACAATCGATTATCAATTAATGCATAATTATTCACTATATCAGAGTCTGTACAGCCACTATTTATTAGTTCAATTATTTTATTTAACTTATCGTCTTGTCGTTGAATTGTATAAAACCAATCTGTCACTTCTAGGCGTTTGACATTAACACTGTCAATGACCGGATTGATCGATTCCAAACGTTCGGATACGCATACATGTTCATTGATATCTACTGTGCCTTGAGCGACTGGGATTGGTTGAAGGTTGACCGGGACCGGGTTTCGACTGAGTGCGTCTACATGTTTCATTCGCTCACCCGGTCTATAGTCAATGTCAATGTCATAATCTTGTATAGCAAGCCACCAACGCGCGACTCGGGGAATTAGGTCACGTTTTGTTAATGTAGCGCAAACCGCAGTACAGTCAGTAACCACCCTTACTTTTTTTCCAAAAACATAGACGCGAAATCTACGCAATGATTCGACCACTGCTAATGTCTCGAGTTCATAGCTGTGATAGACGCTCTCTTCTCGGCTCGTTACGCGACTATAGTACATTACGGGGCGTAATGTGTTGTCATTTTGTTTCTGCATAAGTATGCCGGCAATACCTAGCTTGCATGCATCCGTGTGAATTTCTGTTGGCAGCGAAGGATCGTAAATAGCTAACACGGGTTCACTACATAGCTTACACTTGAGTTCTTCAAAGCTCTTTGTTTGTTTTTCACCCCAGACCCATGGAGTGTTTTTTTTTGTGAGTTCGGTGAGTGGCCGGGCTATGACAGCGAACTTATAAATAAATTTGCGGAAGTAACTGCATAACCCTATAAATTGTCTGATTTCGTGTACATTGCGCGGTGTAGGGAACTGAGAAACAGCTGCCAACTTTAATTCACCCGGCTGTATACTGTTCGGAGAAATTTTATGACCTAGGTAGGTGATTTCTTTTTGTAGAAATGAGCATTTACGTATATTCAATTTCAGGTTTTCAGTTTGAAGTTTAGTAAGTACTTTCTTTAATAGCTCTATGCCTGTTTGCACGTCAACCGATGGTAACAATAGATCATCTAGGAATGCTAGAATCTCTGTGCTGCCTATGGACTCTACTACTTTATTAATTAAACGCATAAAAACTGATGGGGCATTAGCAAGACCAAAGGGAACTCTAGTATACTCGTAGTGGCCGTGTGGAGTTACGAATGCAGTTTTATGTGTATCTTCTGGACTTATAGGCACTTGGTGGTAACTTTGAGCCATATCTAGACTGGTAAAATAATTTTTGCCTGCTAGCTGGGACAATTGGTCATCAATGTTAGGTAGGGGAAAGCGTTCGCGTATAGTAATTGCGTTTAATGCGCGATAATCGACACACAGTCGTCTATCTCCGTTTTTCTTTCTGACAAGTATAACTGGTGAAGCATAACAGGACTCAGATTCTTTAATGATACCGGCACCTAATAGATCAGAAATTTTAGACTTGACCGTTTCCAGCTCGTTGTGGGAGAGTCTATAGGGACGGTAATTAATAGGTTGGTCGCTCTTTAGCCTTATCTGCATCTGAACTAAATTGGTGCATCCTAGGTCGTTAGTGTCACATGCGAAACAGTCATCATATTCGATTAATAATTCGAGTAATGCCTTACGTTCGGCCTCATTTACGGGGCCTATTTCTAAATCGGTTATAGCTATACCTCCTATCTCTTGCGGGTTTTTAGGCTTTGCTAGGCTGGTACTTAACACACACTTGGACAGAGGTGATAATAAGGTAGTGGCATTTGGACTGACCTGGCTAATTGATGCTTCCTGGCAACTCTCGGCCCGCAGCAGAACAGTGCCCTCGCTCCACTCCACATCCTTGCTTCCAGTATTGACGACTTTCAGGTAGCCCTCGCTGCCACTGAGCAGGGTGGCTGGCAGCGAGTAGGTGACCCCGTGAAGGTCAAAGTGTCGGGTTGGTGTAACCACATCGTTGTCGCTTCGGTTTCCACGAATGTGGACCTTGATGATGGAGGTCCCTGGTGGTATGCGTTCCTTCGAGGCGACAGTAACCTTGAAACGTTCGTTTTCTTCAGCTACATCCATGCGAGTGAGGATATCGGGTTCAATCATCTGGAGTAGAGCAGTGCCGTTTCTAACTGTCAATGACACTCCCTCGTTGTTTATGATGGGCTGACCAACCAGTAAATTGACTCCGTCCATCTCGACGTCAGTTAAATGGGCGGTGCATATCATGTCAAGACCGTCTAGTTGTAGATTGAATTGTACTTCACCCTTGCTCTTGATGCTACTTCCATTAAATCCTTTTAGCATAATAAAAGATGGCTTCACATCTAAGTCAAGAAGCTCCGCAACTTCTGTTTTGAGTATATTCACTTGACTACCGGTGTCGACATATGATTTCACATACACGCCATTGATCTTAGCAGTCTTCATATAAATGTTGTTGTAGTTTTGAATTAGTTTTATATCCTTGACGATTTTGGCCGCGTTATCACTTCCCTTAATGTTACTTGGGCAACGTGGCGCTATGTGACCTTGAGAACCGCATTTAAAACATGTTCGCTGATCGGGTAAAGGGCAATTTCGAACCAAATGCCCAGTCTGTTTACAACGTGGACAAGGGTCCGTCTCAATGTTAATAGGTCCTTTGTTCCCTTTGTGCTCTGTTCCCGTGCGAGTCATTCCCTTGAATGTAATACGAGCCGTGTCGGTCTGTTGCTGCGGTGTGCGATAATCGTCTAATGCGGACAAAAAGTTTTCGTATAGCTCATCCGGTCGATCGCACTGGAAGGCCCTCGCATTCGATTGTAAAGCTGGGGGAAGTCCCCGAATAATACATGATACTGTAGCGGCGTTGGATAGTTTGCATCGAAAACACATGGCATTTTTCTCTTGATAATACTTAGTCATAGTTTCGTGAGGCATTTTCTTTCTGTTGAGCATTTCTTCCAAAATATTTGCGTAATCGCGATGTTTTGGGAATGCGCGAAGTAGCATCACTTTCCAATCCTCCCACGAATAGTCATACTCTTCAAGACGATTGTACCATTTACGAGCTTGGCCTCGCAGTTTATCTTGTAGGTAAAAAGATTTTGTTTTTTCGTCCCAGTCATGGATCTCACCTAATTGATCGATTTTCTTGAGCCAGGTTTGCACAGTACAGTCCTCGTTTTCCGGATCAAACTCAGGAATCAAAGATGCTGCTCGATGTTGTTTAGTGCGGGAAAAAACAGGTACCTCGCCTTCCAGGTCTTGCAGTGCCTTCTGTACTTCTTGTGCCAAAAGACTTTTCAAAATCTTTCTTGCCGGTGGTGTAGACGTGCCATCCTCGTTATCTCTCTCCTCATCCCCAGAGTTGGCTGTAGAAAATTCCCGACTGACACCGGAAATGTTCCGCTCCGCGTCGTAGTTATGTGGGCGTTTGTGTCCACTCGTAGAACGTGTTTGCATGTTTGTAGGTTTTAATATCCCACTCTTCTGAATTTGTAAAAGGGATATATAGTCCAAAGTCCTTTTTATACACTAAAATGTTCTTTATTTCACTCAACAGATAACTTTCACAATTTGTCTTTAATATGATTAGCTATTTTACACATTCACTCATGAAATGATCGTACTGCCCCCGAACAAAGGATGACTGGCAATATATAGGCTGGCTCGTCACTACCCCACTCTGGGCTTGGCTCGATAACGTGGCGTCGCTGGATTGGCGGGCAACTATGGCATGTGGAGTAGTGACGTGGCTATTGGCTGGCTTATAGGTTCGTCGGGGCATCCCCGGCTGGTCAGCTGATGGCAGTGCGTTACACATCCATCGCACTGGGCCCGCGTGTTGGATAACGGCCCATTCTCTCTCCTAGAGAGGAGGCCTGAGTCCCAACAGTGGGAACATTATAAGGCTGATTATGTTAAGCTAATATAGTATTTTATTTAAATCTAGCTTATGCCGGTTTCGCCCGCGTACATAAAATATAGCCTGTCATTCAGGAATAAAGCAGCTTTCTATAAGTGAAAAAATTTTTGCTCTCGGACCAGTACTTCCAGAGATTACCTCCTACAAACAAACAAACTTTACCTCTTTATAGTATACACCCCTACTTTTTAATTAGTACACAAAAAAATGGGCCTGTATCTGTACCCGTTACTGATCATATTTTTGTATTCAAAAGTAGAAAAAACCGAAATCCTAAAATTGACCACGAAAAGGTAAATTCATCATAGATTCAATCATACATAACAATTGCTAGTAGAAACTACTGCGGGAAGTGTTTTTCCATTTTAATCGTCATTTATTCATTCATAATCAATAGCCTGCACAATATTTCCATAAATTGAGAGACATTTTGGGATAAACACAAACGCTAATAACTTTGCTGTTTATGAATATTATTTATTGAGATTTTACTTAAATAATAACAAGACCTTTTCTAATAAGCCCTTTAAGTATATTTGTACTAATTAAAAATTAGTGGTGTATAGTGTAGATAATGTAAATTATTTGACTCACAGTTTCAGTAACTTTCCAGCCATATTTGGTGCTGGCTTCAGCAATATCATATTCGGCTTTTAGAAATAATAATATCGTCTGGGTCACCCTGATGTCTGAAGAAATTGGTTCCTGAAAAAAAAAATCATGAAACAATTTAATGACATTCTTATGGTGGCCACACACGTTCCAGTCACAAAATAGATAGGTACAGAAGTCAATCTACATACAAAGCGCGCTCGAGTAACGCACACATAGACACCGCTCACGGACACGATATCTCGGAGCGCCTCGTCCCGCTCGTCGAATAGTTCCGGCTCAAACGCTCATTAGTGTGCGTCCACCGAGCATAGGTATAAAAAGTGAAGTACATACATGAGATTGTTTTCTGTACGTATCTATTTTGTGTTCCAATATACTAGCGCAAGTCTAGACTTGTGCAAACACATGTTATTTAAAAGTGACCTGCGCAAATATCTTCCAACACACGTTCCAGTATACTTGTCATCATCATCATCATCACCATCATCATCATTACAGCCGATATACGTCCACTGTTGGACATAGGCCTCCCCCAAGCGTCGCCACAACGAACGATCCTGTGCGTCCCGCATCCATCGGTTTCTCGCAACCTTCACCAGGTCATCGGTCCACCTTGTAGAAGGCCTTCCAATGCTGCGTCTTCCGGTACGCGGAAGAATACTTGTGCAAGTCTAAATTTCCGCAAGTATAGTGGAACGTGTGTGCCTACCATTACTCATTCAATTTCAATGCCAGGATCTAAGAGATGTAACAGAACTGGTTATATGGGAACCGAAATGATAAAAAATCACATGGGTACTTGCAGGTTGACTAGTAACAGGCCTGTTGGTCTAGTGGTATAATGGCCTTGACCGCTATGCCAAAGAACGTGAGTTCGATTCCCACAAAGGACAAATGTTTGTGTCATGAGCACAATCATTTGTTCCGTGTCTGAGTGTAATTTATCTATAATATGTATGTATTTAGAAATATATAAGTATGTTTATCAGTTGTCTAGTACTCATAACACAAGCTCAGCTTAGTTTGGGACTAGATAGCGTTGTGTGAAAGCTGTGGAATATTATTATTAGTATCGAACCAGCAACGTCATGCCTGAGAGGACGCTTACAACTTCCACACAACGCCATCTATCATAAAGATTAATAAACAAATAAAAAATTTTACTCACAGGCATTTTATCAATCTTCTCCAACAACTCATTGACGATAGCTTTGAAATAATCGCTGTGTATCGTCCTCACAGCCTCCGGAGTGACTGAGATTACCTCTAGCAGCGTCCACAGAAGTGACTCTGGGTCTTCGACTGAAAATTATAAACCAATATCTTCTTTAGGGCTTATAGTCCCTTGAAGATCTAGCCGGAAATAAAAGGACACAATACTCGTACCCGCCTGAGCGGTAGTACAAGTATCTGTGCATTTAATTCTAGCCAGCTGCGCCCGGATAGAGCCTCGATGACTTTTAAATCCATTTTCTTTGCGAAATATTGATTGATTGATTTACATATGCTAGGTTCATCATCATCATCATCATTTCAGCCGATACACGTCCACTGTTGGACATAGGCCTCCCCCAAGCGTCGCCACAACGAACGTTCTTGTGCGTCCCGCATCCATCGGTTTCCCGCAACCTTCACTAGGTCCACTTTATAGGAGGCCTTCCAACGCTGTGTCTTCCGGTACGTGGTCGCCACTCCAGAACCTTTCGGCCCCAACGGCCATCTGTTCTGCGAGCAATGTGCCCTGCCCATTGCCACTTAAGTTTGGCAATTCTTCGTGCTATGTCGGCAACCTTAGTTCTCCTGCGGATATCTTCATTTTTGAAACCCCGAGCATAGCTCTTTTCATTGCTCTTTGGGTGATTTTAAGCCTTCTGATAAGGCCCATAGTAAGTGACCACGTTTCGGAGCCATATGTCATCACTGGCAACAAGCACTGGTCATAGACTTTCGTCTTCAGACACTGTGGTATATTGGACGAGAAGATACTGCGTAGCTTCCCGAACGCTGCCCAACCGAGTTGGATTCGACGGTTGACCTCTTTCTCGAAGTTAGACCTACCCAGCTGGACTGTCTGTCCGAGGTAGACGATGCTATGTTCACTTTGAAGAATATTTAAACACCAATTTTTTGGGTTTTTTTTTTTTAGTTTTAGTTTCCATTTAAACGTTCTCGCGAACGAAGTCGCTGGCAAAGTGCTAGTCAATACTCCATTCACATTCAGATTTTACATTTATACAAACCAATTTTACTGTACATTCAACCAATTTGGATGGCATTAAGAGCAGAAAAGTGGTTACAATACCAACTAATTAGGTACTGCAGCCGCCATTTGTCGTGCCACCAACACAATAGAAGTCAAAATCGCTTGAATGGACAGTAATAAAAAGTTTGTTTAAATATTTTATCTTAATGTGAATATAGATATAAAAATCATGTTTGTTTTGCTTACCTGTCATCCATTTCTCTTGTTTACCATTTAGTAAAGAGTTTAGGGACTGCCACACTCCGGCTACAGGAACTATTGACGGCCACAGCTTGCAGTACATATCAAATTCATGTTTTAGAAGTACACTGAAACAGATATTGAAATATACTGACTATCATTAGTTTTTCTGAAGGTCCTTTTCCACTTATCTTCTAAAACTTGTTTCATCTAATGCAATCATATTATTATTATTACACAATATACACCGTTAAATTTTGATCGTTTTAATCCCGTGGAGAGTCGATCCGGTACATGGAACACTATCGATTTGTAAAGATAAAATAAAAAAATAAAGTAACTTTTTTTTCAAAACTTGTATTAATTTACGCACGTACGAAATTAATTTCTTCAAGAAAACGTCAGCTGAGTGGGTTCAATAACCTGTAGTTAGTAGTCGGCGTTGCGTACAAACTATCTAATACAAGTTTTGAAAAAAAAGGTACTTTATTTTTTGATTTTATCTTTACAAATCGATAGTGTTTCATGTACCGGATCGACCCTCCACGGGATTAAAACGATTAAAATTTAGCGGTGTATAAAATCAAAATTAACCATGAAAACTCAGAAACTAACACCTACAACCTTAAAATTTGGCAGGTAGGTTTCTTATAGGGTGTAGATATCCGCTAAGAACTTGCGAAACTTCACTCCTAGAGGGCAGGGAAAACGGGGAATGGAAGTTAGTATGGAGAAACCTACTGTCATGCGATCGAAGCCACAGCCAAAAGCTAGTGTTTAATAAAGAAGCAACGCGAAAAAAATAGAGATAACGCCTGATCGCTCTGTTGGCATTCGGTGATTCCATCATTAAATGTGCAAGGTTGCTAATTTTTTTTTTTTTATTTGTGGCTTTATTATGAAGGGTCAAAGTTCACGCAAAATAGCAGATTTTCAGATGTCTTTACTGGATTAGTTTTAGATAATATTCACAACATATCTGTGTTTCCAAAATGTCTAGAGAAAAATGTGTAATAACGTCATAACCGCGAGAACTGGTTCGAGGTGGCTCAAGAAAAGAATACCTGTAAGAAGTTGGGAGAGGCCTTTGCCCACCAGTGGGACAGTATAGGCTATTAAAAAAAAACGCAAAAGAGCGGTAAGGTTGTACGACATGCATCTTAAATGACTCATAAAAAAAAACATACCTGAATTTAACATCTTTCAAAAAAGGCGTCAAATCTCCATAGATTTTCTGTTCCATCACAATTTTACACGCTTCAAATACCGATAACAGTTGCAGATCATCATTCTTCTCATCATCATCATCTTCTTCGTCATTCTTCTCATCACATTTCAACGCTTTAGCTTTGATATCCATGACCAAACTCATATATTTATCAGAATTCAGTTCTTTTGAGAATATTAGGCTCAGAAATGCGTTTAGGAGAGCATTTTCATGTTTCTTGTAATCTAATTCGCAAATGCTTTTGTTATAAAATGCTCGCGCTACATTTTTATGCTCAAATTCCTTCTTTGTTAAACAAAGTTCATTTTTTATGTATACTTCGAATAAGTTGATAGAAAATTCGTATTTTTGGTTTTTGTTCAGTAATATAGCTGTGTTGTGCGTATCTGTTTGCAGTTTCCGATAGCATTTTTCATAGTTCACACATCCAAGTTTTTTTAACTCACTCATTATTGCATATTGTTTTTCTATAACAATGTTGTATAGAGGCAATAAGTTACTTAAATTGGACTTATTCTCAACAGCGTTAGTAATAAAATGTTTGAGCAAAAATGAGAGTCTTAATGCATCATGGAGTCCTGATTTCACTTTACAATTTTCACATTTTAGCAACTGATCACAATTTTTCAACTCATTTAGTAATTTGATCATGAAATTCAGGCAATTTTCTTGTATTTCTTGGTTAAAATTGATTTTGATTGAATTATTTACAGAATATTCAATGAAAAGTCTTAAGAATTGACCGATGAAGGGGTACGTTGCTACCATTGTCTCCTTATAACCCAGTTTTTCAGTTATTTCACAAGAGACCACAAGATTTTTGAATACAGCATCTAAGTACGTAGTTTTGTTAACAAATATATCGCAAAAGGAGTTCAAATAGAATGTTTGTAAGCAGTGGAATATGTCAGACCGATGTCCAAGGAACGTGATCACTGCCCTGACAGCTACAGTCAAAGCGGAGTCTTTGAAACGATTCTTTGCTGAGTTCTCAGCGATCACATATAAACAATCGTTGAACTTGACATACAAATCTAACGTCTCCTTTTCTGTAAACTTCTTGAATGTGCTTAAATCAGTCTTCCGTGACAATTTCTCAAATATTTCACCGTACAGCACATTTAACTGTTCCGCATAACCTTCACTGTATACAAAATGAAGTTTTTTTACTATAAATACTAAAACGTTAACACAGAACTGTGCTGTATCGTATATGTCTAGCGTTTTGAGTAAATCTTCGGTTAGCTTTGGCAACAATTTGTGTATTGCTTTTCCTTTTAACTTTTCTATATAGATCAGTCTGTCAGCGACTATATTCCAGTATGTTTTTGAGTATTCTTTGAGCAGATTCTTCGGTTCTGCCTCGAAGGCCATAAAAGATAGTTTGAGGATCAATTCTGGTGGTACTGGGGCATTCTGAAAAATAAAAAATAGACTCTTTAGAGTCATTTGTTTGCGGAATGTATTGTAGCTACAACAATGAAGCCACATAGGAACTAAACTATAAAAATCCTGTATCAAAGCCGCACTATTCAACTAACAGGCATTTGCTTGGACCAGACATAACACTTGTCTGGTCGTAGGAACTTTTTACAACATAGGTACGTGTCTACATCTTATTCTGCATACATCTAAAGTTTGAACGAATTACAATTTAATTTTTAAATGGGCAGTCAATCAAATGAAATGGCTTCTCCCGCTTTATGGTGGAGTGAGAGGTTCTCTCAAACTTTTACTGACTAAAATTCACCTATGATCTTCATACCTCAAAAAAAATGGAACCAGCAGGGCCAAAGCCTACTGGGGCCATTTAGTTAACTTCCGTAAGGGAAACCCAGGGACCTGGAACGCAAGACAAAGAAGGAAGTGGGCGTGGTTTTAGTAAGTAAAAGTCTGTTTCGCTCCACCCTAGAGCCAGGGGCGCCGACTCCGTGGGTGCTCAGAGGTTTGAGCAGAGAAATAAACGGAAGGTACCAAGCACCCCTGAGAATAGACTTCAAGAAACAGATCAGTAATCGACTTCAGGAATGGGCGTGTTTTCATTACCCGACGACTCGTTCAGCACAGTGGTTTAGATCACCGGTTGAGACGCATAATTAAGAATGCAGTATTCAAGTGGGGCATTTATTTATTGTCGCTTGATCAGTGTGCATTTCTCTTCTCACGTTCGCCACTTTTTCGAGTCATCAAATGATCATGAGCACCCATGAGGTTTTCTAAAAGCTGAGCCCCTTCCTAGAGCTATGGCATTATAACACAAGAGTAACGGCCCCCAACGACAAAGCCCCCAAGGCACTCCTATTCCAAAAACACTACACCATCCAACTAACGGAAGAACCGTACGACTACTCAGGCCTCAAGGAACTGAGAATTTACACCGACGGATCAAAAACGAATACTGGAACAGGAGTCGGAGTCTTCTCCAACGACCTTAACATAAAGATATCCAAGCCGCTGGGAGCACACAACTCTGTCTACCAGGCAGAATGTGTTGCCATCACTCTAGCGGCCAACGCCATAGAGGCCAGGAAAGTCATGGATACTCATATTCGCATAATCTCCGACAGTGCCTCAGTTCTACAATCCCTAGGAAAACCTTCTACAACCTCGAAACTTATACAAGAATGCCACTCTGCTTTAGAACGCATCACAGTGTTAAACAATAACACTGTGACTTTACAGTGGATAAAGGGACATAGTGGCTCACTGGGCAATGACGCGGCTGACGAGCTGGCAAGGCGGGGTTCTGGCGCGGTGGTCTTCGGACCTGAACCCATCGTGCCGATACCCTTTAGTCAGCTGCGTGGTTGGCTACGTGAGCACACAAATGCACAAGCGGGAAGGTGGTGGTCCCTGGCACCGGGCTGCAGGCAGGCTAAAGAAACAATGCCGTTTTTAAATAAAAACCTAACCAGCAACCTTCTACGACTAGACAGAGGCAGCCTGCGTCTGGTGGCAGGGACCATCACCGGACATTGCTCCCTGAATAAACACTTTTTCACAATAAATATCACAGATAGCCCTCTGTGCAGAGGATGTATGGAATCAGAAGAAACTGTCGCGCATGTGCTCCTCGAGTGCACAGCCGTCAACGAGATAAGAACACGAACCTTGGGAGCACCGAATTCGCTGATGGACGCCCTGAGCAAACCAAAGAGACTCATCTGGTTCTGGAATGAGGTGGGCTGGTTGGAGTAAAGGCCGCTATGGCTCACGCACAATGGTCCGATATGGACTAAGTGCGGAAACCAGACCACAAAGATAAGATAAGATAAGATAACACAAGAGTAAACAAATAAAATGATGTTGTAAATTGCCCATACCTGCCTAACTACATATCTATGTATATGGTAGATACAGGCCAGTGTTTTGACCTGTTCCGGCTTGTTGAGTCCTCTAGTCTCTCTGATGCAGTCTATGGTCAAAGTGAGTAAGTCTTTGGTGTCTATGCTCTCCCTCCATGTTGGTGCCTTGTCCAGGTTCCTGAAAGAGGAAGATCAATACTTTATTTTACACCAAAATCTATACCTACTTAATTTCAATTTGTTTCAATCAATAATGCCTCAATTATTGGATAATTTCGATCATCACACCAGCGACTCAGGCAAATGATAAACAATATTTATTTTGCAATTGTGCTGTGACCGCGACTTCGTTTGCATGGACTGCAGGATTTTGAATTTATTTATTCTAAACTAAAAGTTGCCTATGTTACTCCTTATTACATCAGTTACCTGCCAAAAAAAGTCCCGTCAAAATAGGTCCAGCCATTTCAGAGATTAGCCCGGACAAACCGACAGACAGACAAAAATTGTAAAAAAATGATATTTTGGTGTATGTACTGTATATTGTATATTTATTTGCATGTAGTAAAAAGCAGTTATATCAATATTACAACAGACACTCCAATTTTATTTATATGTATAGATTATAGATAAGAAAAAAAAAATCATTTTACAAGTTAATTTACACTAGATGAAGCCGGTGTTTCCTAGCTGATTATCCCGAGAAGAAACACTGAAACAAGCTCAGTCTCTTTAAAAACCTGGTATGGAAATGGAGATACTTTTATATAAAAACGAATAGTTTGAGAACACACTGACTTTAAACGAACCAGAAGATGTATGCTTAGTAGTCACTAAGATTACTAAGCATACATCTTCTGGTTCGTTCGAGAAGACATACATACAGAACTTTAAAATAGAGTACCTAAGGTTTTAATGAGTAAAAATCATCCAAATGACGTTCCCTGCCCTTGGGCGGAGCGGGAGATAGTGTCAGACTCTTACTGACTAATAAATCCACTCCGTTCCTTCTTGCCTTTCATACCGGGGCCGAGTTTCTCTTTCGGTTCTAGACCCTGGCCCCAGGGGTACCTAAAGTAAAATACTTAGAGAAACTTGAGTTTGTACGATAACTAACCTGCATAATAAACAGAGCACATTCAACGAGAAGGAGCCTCTTTCTTTCGACGATAACTTGGCAGCAATAGCTTTATAATCATTGTAAACTCTTGCCAAATCACACCAATCCTTTTCATTAACATTCTCCTTGATTTTAGCTAGGAAATCGTTTGCTTCCATGTTTTTCTAGTATTTAGTAAACAAACATAACACAATGCGACACTTTTGAGCCCGTTTTCACAATATTTTATGTAGATATTACATGAAATTATCACAATTCAATCAGTTCAATAATTGACCCGTTGGCCGTTATATTTTGATTTTCTATTACGTCAAATCGTCAACAATAATCCCACAGAGTATAAAAATGTATAAACGTTAGCATTGACGATGCCCCCTAGCCCAGCGATGTTGGTGATGAGTAAATCTATGTTATGCTGAATTATTATTGATGAAACTAAAACCCAATTACTCGGTTGATGGTGGTAGACCCAGAAAAATATTTTTACTTTATAATAGTTCTACAATCATTATTGGATGAACCGCCCTTACTAAACTACAACTATAACAATCGTGCGTGTAAAGAAACGATTCTAAGTGGTACGTTTCGTTTTACCAAATAATAAACGCTCATGTGTTTTATAATTATTGAATTACATTAATCATTAAATCAACTATAATATGCACCTATTTATTCAATAAAAACTGGAGCTTGCATACCTCGGTTCTTATTTATAATCATCATTTTCGTACTGGAAAAATTTACTAGCACTCAAAATACGTTTTGTTAGCAATCAAGTAGTGTTAATCAAACGTCTTTTCTGTCAAACAAAAAAGCCGCCATTTCTCGCTGTTATCATTGCTTTGCTCGTGTTCCGGCAAATTTGTTTTATTGTTATCAATTAAAAAGTATGTAAAAACAGTGTACTGTCTTTGAGTATAGCTCCTGAAAACTGATAAAAGACTTATCGGAGACATATTGATTTACAAAGTAAGTCCATTTTTTAGAAATTATTGATTCGTTTTGTTATTTTTGCCCCCACATCTCCTGATAAGTTTATAGTAATTGATTAAACCTTTTAACAGCTTGCTTTGGATTGGTCCGACGAGTGTTTTGGTGTCCTATTCGCCAAGGTTGTGTGTTTGCGTCTCGGTACTCCATCTCGTTTGACTCTTCAATCTCCGTGACAGAAGAGCTGACGAGATGGAGTAATTGGTTCATGGTTGTGGATGTGCGACCCTGGCGGAACGTAGGCGGTTAAATAACCTCAATATATAATATCTTTTTTTGCAGGGCTTGATGTATCTACGTTTCTATGCGCCATTGATGAACAACTAAAGTGGAATCAATTTTTCGAAGCCCTAAAGGAGATAAGGTACTACTATTATTCAAAATAAGACTACTCAACTCTTATTAGGATTAGAAAGAATTCGAAGTCGTTACACAGACTGACAGACAGTAGAACATCATCATCTTCCTGCCCTAGTCCCGTTTTATTTGAAGTCGGCGCAACAAACACGTTTTTTTCTTCCATTCTGTCCTGTCACTCGTCACGCTATCACTAACTCCCTTTTCTTTCATATCGCTTCTCACACAATCCATCCATTTTTTCTTTGGCCTCCCTCTCCCCCTCCATCCATCCACATGTGTAAGGTAGAACATTTAAATATAAACTATAATATTATATCAACATATTATTTACTAGCTTTTGCCCGCGGCTTCGCCTGCATAAATAAAATATAGCCTATGTCACTCAGGAATAAAGCAGCTTTTTATCGGTGAAAAAATTTTAGCAATCAGACCAGTACTTCTCGAGATTACCTTCTACAAACAAAAAAACATAAAAACAAACATTACCTCTTTTTATTATTAGTTTAAATTCAATTGAAACAGTGCTAATAACCTTTTGAATACCGTAAGTATAGACACAATAGGAAGACAATGACAGAGTGAAGCTGATGTCCGCTTGGAGTTTAATGACTTAAAGTGTATGAATAATCTTATGAGTCAAAAACAATAAGGAAAAGATGAAAATATCCATATCCTTCAAAAGCAAAGATAATGGAACTAGTTAAGTCATAAGTGTTGCCAGGCATCCCGACTTGCGCGGGATGTCACGATTATTAGGGGTCTGGGGACGCATCCCGATTTGCACCTCATCGGGACGCTAAATGTCCTGATAAATCAAAAACGCTGAAACTCAAAGAGCGACTGAAGAAGTCTGGGTTTTACTCGGTAAAAGTTTGACACTCCCTCTTGTTCCACCCCAGAGCGGAAGAAATCATTGGATGATTTCCCACCTAAAGAAATTCTTTATTAAAAAAAAATATTTGTCCCGATCTAAAATCCTAAATCCCGATAACAAAGATTTACTTACTTCTGCTGATAAGGGAGAGGGGGGCTAATATTGTCAAAACAAGTTGGTTATGTACAGTAAGGCCGCAAAAGTCCATAGGAACGCTAAAGATTACATTGCTACGAACCGAGCGAGCGCGACACTTCCGTGCGTATGTGTGCGCATGTATGAGTATCCACATTCCACAGATAACACACACTAAGGAACTGTCGTCGCACTGATTTCTGTTCTTACCATAGCATTGTTAAAATTCGCGCAAATACGTCATGTGCTGGTAGCCGTGTGAACTAAGTGTTGGATTCGCAAATCACGTAACCCGAGTTCAAATCATGGTCGGTCCGTTGCAGTTATTTCTTACTTTGAAAATTCCCAATCTATATTGATATAGTTGTTTTTTTATATTTCTATGAAAAATACTATTGCATTTTTTGCACTAAATAGTTGCAAATTACGAATGTGATCTATTAACCACAAGAAGAATCACATTCGTAATTTGCAATTATTTAGTTGTTACATCTTTTCGATGTTAAAAGGTGGAAATAAAAAGACGTGTTTAATAAAAATGTTTATTCTTTATATTTACAAATTAAACATTTATGAGAATTGTGACGTCGAATTGTTACCTAGACAAAAAGTTATCTTGTAACCGTTATCTATGTTACGCCTAAGATTGTTTGTTGGAAGTATACCCACTTAGACCATTCATAATATGAATAACGTAACAATGAACGGATATTCAAATTTTAATAAAATAAAATATAGGTAATTGTTTATATCCAGTTATTTATTGAAAAGTGATATATGATTTGGACTTTGTAAACATTTTATTTTTGTGTAACGTCACAATGAATGTATTGAGGTCATAGCTTAATTGTTCATTTTCTTGACGAAAAGAAGATTGAAACCAAACCTCAATTTCTGTTAAAAGAACTTTAGTTCTCACAAGATAATCGTCAATTAGATGAGAAAAATAAATTGAACTATAGTATTATGTTAAAACAGTGCGGGTAGAAGAATAAAAAACGAAATAGACTCATGATTATTGTCAACAAAATTGATAGCGAGTTCACTGCATTCTTAAGATGAGGCGATGGCACAAGTTAAAAGATATAGCTGTTTTAAACGAAAGTAAACACAATATAATACAGTGTTTGTTAACGAATAATCACAGATATGTTAAAATAAAATGGTAGGCCATTTAGTTTAGTTAACATTAAATATTTAGTGCGAAACGTAATCGTTCTTGTTTGTGCCTCTCTGTCAAGTACGGCTTTTTAGCAGGTTTTCTGTGATGCACGCCTTCAGCGTGAAATGCACGGCGAACAGTATCCATCGAGGTGTCATATAATTCCGCAAAATGTCTCGTTGGTGCGAAACCATTCGTTTCGTATACGTCCACCATATGTCGTCGCTGCGCCTCGCTAATAAGCTTCGGTCTCCCACTTCTCTTTCGACTAGCAAGGCTACCTTCTTCCTCATATCTTTTTAGCCAAAGATTTACAGTATTTTTCTAAAATAAAAAAAAATATATATTAGGCAGCTATACCTACTTCACTTCATTTTTATTATATAAAATGTTAATAATCATAATTATTGAATATAATTTTAAAATAAAACTGCATTTATTAATCCATTAACCAATCCAATAAACCCAACGATTTACGTATTTCTCTTTTAAACCTCATAAAGATACGATGAATGGATTCATAAATGGCATACGTTTTAATTAGAAGATTAATTTGTAATAAAGTTACAATTCATTAATAGCTATTATACTCACATTCAGTCCGGTTTCTTCAGATATTTGTGTTTTATTAAGACCACTTTTATGCAGCCCAATGATATAGTCGCCCTCACTTCAATACTAATATTAGCCTGCATTTTGCGAATATTACAATACTGTCAACCTCACGTCACTAACCAACAACTACAACCAAACGACAGTTCATTTCGGTTAAGTTAAAACTCATGTCTACCTCGCAGAAATCTAATTCTTTATTTAGTTTTTTTGTGATCTACCTTTCTAACTCTAAGAAATGTGTGAACAAGTTAAAGAATAATTTAATATATGTAATGCAAATACATAACTTCCAATCGGGTAAGAACTTACAAAAAGTTAATAATTGCGTGGGATTTGAACTTGCGGCACACTGATTTGCGCTTCAAACTGTGTGCCTATACCACTGGGCTATCTTGACTTATGATAAGTTGATGAAATTGTGAATTTCAATCATTTGTTGGCGAAACTTGAAAATAAAAGGTCGTAAGTCAAACTAAACGTCAAACGAATAAGTTTTAAGAATTCTTATGGACTTTTGCAAGTGATAGTACCTAATACTTAAACGGCATGGCATTTTCTAATGACAGTTTTAGTGATTTGTGTTAATTTATTTATTTTATTTTATTTATTTATGTATGTGTACACAAACACTTATAATCGAAGAGAACATATATACATAAGGATAAAAGAGTACACAGGACCTGATGGAATTTCTAACAAAATTTCTTCCAGCAGACCTGCGACAGGACAGTTGGAAGAGATATGTAGACACAGTGTGTTTTTGTTTCCAGGAGCCAGGCAACATGACGATGTCAGCTAGGTACTACACACTCCTCTCCTTCCAACTGTGTGCGTACTTCTTGGCATCAAAACTGATATTCGACAATGTCAATAAAGCTACCCAAATAGTTATCGATGAACATTTCCACATACCGCAAGGAATATCATACTGTACCGGTAACTTCTCACACTGGGACCCAAAAATAACGACCCTTCCTGGGTTGTATCTGGTCTCCTCAGTCATTGGTTTGTTTGCAGAGTGTAACACGTATAATTTACGCTTTGTAAATCTAATTGCATCATGCGTTAACCTAATGCTATTCTCAAGTATACTTAAATATGTCTATTACGGAGATAGAAATCATATGAAGATAATTTTGCAAGCTCTAAATTTAACTATATTACCTCCATTGTATTTTTTTTCACATGTGTATTACACGGATATGCTGTCAGTAACGTTTCTCCTCATGTTTTCAAGGCTGTGTTTAACGAATAGATACTTAATTTTGATATTAATATGTGGTAGTTTTTCTATAATTATGAGGCAGACAAACGTAGTGTGGGTAGCAATGGTATTTGGTCACAAACTGTTAGATTTACTAATTAAGAGCTCAAGAGTGTTCGGTAACCAGTATATCAGTGATGTAAAGCTCAACAAGCGATCATTAATAGCCAAGGATGTTGATAAATCTAAGCTGAAACGGTATTATGGTATGTGGGACGTGTACTGTGCTGCCAAATATCACTTGTCGACACATCTGTCAACGTTTTTCAAGTTTATAACGTTCCATGATGCTACGGTTATGTTAACTCATTTAATTATTTTAGGTGGGTTTGTCACTTTTGTCTATGTCAATGGTTCTATAGTAGTTGGGGATAAGGCTGCTCATGAAGCGACCATACACTTGCCACAGTTGTTGTATTTCCTTGTGTTCTACGGAGTCTTTGGTCTCCCATATGTGGTCACCAAATTGCAATCAACTTTAAAATTGATGTTCAGAGAGAAAATTCTTGTATTATTATGCGGTATCATTTTTACATTGATGGTTCACCATAACACGTTAGTCCATCCTTACTTGCTTGCAGATAACAGACATTTTACCTTTTATATATGGAACCGTTGGTACGGAAAATATGACCAGGCAATCTATGCAATGGTTCCCGTATACATTTTCTTATTATTTAGCATTTATGATAATCTAAAAGACCAGAACTGTATATCATTTCTTTTACCATATTCTGTAAGCTTAGTTCTGGCTCTAGCGTTGCAACGGTTGATAGAAATCCGGTATTTCTTGATACCATATATAGTTTTGAGGTTAAGATTTGCACGGCCATCTTTTCCGGTGGTTCTGGGAGAATTTGTCTGGTATCTCGTGATAAATAGTGCGGCATTCTACGTTTTCTTCGATAAGCAAGTTACTTGGAAAGATTTCGACTATGTGCAGAGGATAATGTGGTGATTTCTTTTTATTAAAGTATTAATTTTATAGTCTTGTGAATTATTCTAGTCTACAGACAATACTTATTAAATCAATTGCCAAAAAAAAAATACTTAAAGTGAATGTTCTAGAGTAGATCGCGAAACATAAAAATATTTAACTTTGAACTACAATTCGGTAACGCCTTACTTCTTCTGTTTAAGTAGTTAACTAAATATAAACAGTCTTAACATGTCTTTCATATATTAAATTGTCTAAAAAATACTAAGTATTTACCTAAACCAGTGTTAGGTAATTAACTAAATTTAAATAACCTTTGTATGTCTTATAAAAGATTTATTTGTTATGTTTAATAAAATACTCAAACATATTTATTACTTATAAACAACTAAATAAATATAATTACTTACAGTAAAGTAAAAATAAATTAATAATAATAAAACCCTACGCTAATTACAACTAACAAAAATCAAACTAAAATATGGCGTCAAAAAACTCTTCCACATCGCTGTCGACTGGTAATGTGCCCAAAAGACTGGCGACATCGCCACGCTGAATGGCAAAGCTTAACCTCTGTCCGAAGTAAAAGCCAGCCCTTGGGCACAAAATAGATAGGTACAGAAGTCAATCTACATACAAAGCACGCAGTAGGTAGTAGTAGACTTGATTCTTTCTGCATGTACCTGAGCGTTTATCTGTGGTATCTGGGCTTAGCCTTCCAGCTCCAGCTCCGGGGCTGTCTTCTGGGTCCTCCAGCGTGTTTGGTCCAGACGTGGTGAAGTTGGTGTTGTTAGGGCTGATATTGGTGTTGTTGAAGTTGATACCTGCCGCGAGTTCGTTGCTGTTGGTTTTATTGCGGCGGGACTCTCCAGGTTACCTGTTTCTTTGGTGATTTGAATATTTTGCTTTCTATTGTTCTTACCATGTAGCCTGCTTTTTGTATTGCTTCATCATCATCATTTCAGCCGATGTACGTCCACTGCTGGACATAGGCTTCCCACAAGCGTCGCCACAACGAATGTTCCTGAGCTTCGGTTTCCCGCAACCTTCACCGGGTCATCGGTCCACCTTGTAGAAGGCCTTCCACCGCTGCGTTTTCCAGTTCGTGGTCTCCACTCCAGAACCTTTCGGCCCCAAAAGCCATCTCTTCTGCGAGCAATGTGCCCTGCCCATTGCCACTTAAGTTGTGCAATACTTTGTGCTATGTCGGCAACCTTAGTTCTCCTGCGGATATCTACATTTCTGATTCGATCACGCGAGCAAACTCCGAGCATAGCTCTTTCCATTGCCCTTTGGGTGACTTTAAGCCTTATGATGAGGACCATTGTGAGCGCCCACGTATCGGAGCCGTATTGCTTTTCAGCGCTGTCTGTCCCAAATAATGTCTCATCTGGTGTTGCTGTCCGTATAGCATTTTGCACCGCTTTATTGACACCAGTCAATGCAAAAAATCGTCTAGAGGACGAGTCCTGATAAAAGATCTCGGCTGCTAATTTTGCTGCATCGCTAATTTCCTCAACAAGAATTTTACTGTTGATGTTACCCATCAGTACCTTGCTTAATGATTTCCCAAGGCAAGTCATGAGATTTCCAGAAGGTTTTGCCTATGACTGATCCTTTTATCCCTTTTATGAGTTGGGTCTAAAAGGGAGGCTGATATCTCCGCATTCATTAAAGGGGGCACTGCCCGTGGAAAATTGATGGGTGTGGGATATTTTGGTAATAATAGCATCTCGAGATTCTTTACCGAAACCTGTTTGTGTGATTCTAGTCCAGCGGAGTGCTAGTTCTGGTCGAATAGCTTCTCCAATTTCTTTTATTTTCCTCTTCTTCAGTTCCCAAAGCTTGTAGGAGTTTATAAGGCGGACTGTCCTCTAAATCTGTGTCCACTAGGATTCGCCTCAAAGTTGTTCTGCTTCCTGAAAACTCTAAATCCTCCTTTGCTGCACCATTTTTTTTTTAACGTAGCCATTTCTTTCCTCACTGTGTTGATTGAGTTGATAATATTATGCCGAGCAGTAATTTTAAAACTATCACAGACCACAGATTTCATCATCAGCATTTTTTTAATGTTCCCACTGCTGTGACTCAGGCCTTCTCTCTAGGAGAGGGAATGGGCCGTAATCCGCCAAGCAGGCTTAGTGCGGGTTGGTGAATGTTACATGTCTTCGAATTTTTGGTTCTAGGACATGCTGGTTTCCTCACGATGTTTTCTACATATTTACTTCGAGGTTTCTTTTTTGGTGTCGTTACCTTGCTGCAACTGGCTTGCGCATCTTTCTTATTGCGTCGAATACGTGTTAAGGCTTATAATCCCTTGAAACATTTGGCCGAAATTAAATGGACACAACTCTCGAACCCGCCTAGGCGGCAATACGCGTATCTGTGCTTTTGCGGCTAGCTGTGCCCGGACAATGCGCGGCTGACCTTTAAATCCATTTTCTTTGCAAAATATTGATTGATTTACATATGCTATGTTCAGTTTGAAGAATATTTAACCACAAATTTTTATGTGTACAAATGTTTCTAAAGCTCCAAGCCGTTTCGGAGGAGTAGGGAAAGTTGCGAAATTGCTAAATATTTTTTTTAGAGAAAAGTATTAATCGCACGAAAAAATCAAATGTTGATAATGTTGTTCATGAATCTATAATAGACATATATTTTTTTCAAACATAATAACCTGGCCGTTACTGAGGAGTAGGCTTCAGAAAGTCACTGTTTTATGGCACTTTTCGGGCGCTTGGGCCTTAAAGTATTTTTATTAATACCAGTAGCGACCAGGAGTACATTTACTCCCTCGGCCACTCTACTTGTATTTTGCAAAATTATTGTGTACATTTTACGAGTCAACGTTATATTCCCATCTGTTCCTGGAAGAAGGCATGTTGCTGCCTTTATTTGCTGAGCGGTCTACTCGTGGAGCATTCACCGTAAGGTTTCAGATTAGGCTCACAGGTTTACTTGTCTGTTCTGTCTGATGAAATGTACAGTTGCGTAGGTAGGCGTGGGAGAAGGGGCCCCTGGCCTATGGCCTCGCTTCTTTGGCGATTATCACACTGCTACGCAAGACGCTGCATGTTGCGTGTCAATGCGTGTACTTGCGAGAGTGCAGATCTGTACCATTGTGCGGGTTTTTTTACGCACTCACGCCCGTAATTGCGTTTTGTAGATTCACGCAGACTCTGACTCATTTCATACAAAATTACGCACGGCGCTACGACACTCAATGTGCCATACCTTGCGTCTCGTCTTGCGCATGTTTCTCCGCATGGAAGCGCGTGATCTGTATGAACGCGCGTGGATGCATTTTCAGTGTGTTGGACTGTGCGTGTTTTCTATACAAACGGAGATACTTACAAGCAACGTTAAAACACGCATTCGCGCGCTACGCTGCGTGGTGCGTGGCAGTGTGATAATCGCCTAAAGGAGCGTCGCGCAAGAGAAGAACGAGGGCTGTTCTTTTATGATTGATAAGCTCGATTGACCATTGATTTATCTGATGGTTAGCAACGGTATGGTCGAACACTGGGTTGCGACAGTCGCTGTCTTGTTTTCGAATTTATGAAAGAAAAAGGCCTCGCTGATGTGCCTTCGCCCACGTCCTAATTAGTCCACGCTACGCCTCTGTCAATTTTTACGTGTTCTAGTGAATGGCATTTATAAAACTAAAAATAAAAAAGAATTGTTATTAGTTTAAGAATAATTTCTAAGCCAGCCGCAATACACTTTCAATTATTATGTATTTTTATTTTATTATCGATTCCAAATTTGTTTTTTTTTGCGTTTTATATTTAGTTATAAAGGCATTGTACCAATATTATTATTATTATTTTAATTTTGATGAAAAGTAAAAAAAAAAAATACAAAATGATGTATCTCGCACAAAGTTGTAATCTCTATGTATATAATTCTTCTGTACGTGTGTCAACTAACTCCTAAACGATTTGAAAGTAATTTTGTGTGTGTATTTGATTAGAACGGTTTGAAAACTATAGTTGGACCTGCTGGGTTACCATGATGTTCAAAGTAAGATTGTTCTATTTTTATTCCAGTGTGGGTAGGAGACAGCTATACAGGTTGTCTAGCGCCTTCTCTTACACACACTAATATAAAAATAAAACAATCTTGCTTTAAACGTAACCCACCTGCCCCCCTAGCCAAGTTACAACCGTTTCACTTGCGCCGAACGCTTTTAGTTGACCTTGCTGCCAATTCTTTTGTTCTGACCACGTGACTGAGCGATAAGACGACGTCATTCCCGTACATTAGAAGCTTTCTACAAGCGTTAACTATTGCAGATTAGCAACTTGGCTAGGGGTATTGGTTCCTTGATTGGTTTTTCTGCCGATATTCCAGTTTTCGGACAGGACAAATTCTGTTGGGACCGCTAGTTAAATTATACAACATAACATACATTTATTATATGCGAAAACCGAATCGATTCCATGAATTTTTTCACCATGTTATTTCTCCAAACATATTTAAAAAAAGATCACAAATTGGACATCACCGACACAAGTCACGGCAGATCATAGCGGGCAGTAGACGCCAGCGCACAGTTGGGTGCGGGAGTAAAACAACCCCTGGTGGCCCGGTGACCATGTATTTATGCGGACAACCAGATACAAAACAAGCTTGTAAGTTTGTGATTTTTTATGATACAGTTATGTAATTTTGTATATGAATTCTTTACATAAAAATACCACCCTTGGGTTTCGCATAACTTTAGACATGCTCAAAAATGTTTTTGTATGAAATCTTCACAGCAGTTTTTTAGTTATAACTATAAAGCCTCAGATATAAGGCCGTATACAGAAAGAAAGCTGCCAGCCTGCGCCAGTCGACCAGCGCTTATCGGAACCGGCCGGCGCGGGTAATCTGCGCTGGTAATCGGCGCCGAGTTTCTATACAATGCACAAAACCGATAAGCGCCGAACGTTTCCGACAAGCTTCGACACGCGCAGGTCAACGCTGGCGCCTAGATCGGCGCAGGCTGCTAGCTTTCTTTATGTTTACGGTCTAAGCGTTGAGCTTCATGCTGTCAACAGGCGCGTAGCTTCATAGACGCGTATTCGTCACTATACAACACAACGGCGTCAGTTTCATAGTATTGTATGTTAACTTCACGCAGGCGTACACCAAGCGTATAATGACGAATACTTACGCGTCTATGAAGCTACGCGTCCGTGGGCAGTAGGCCTATACGTAATGTATCCGAAGTGTTTCTGTGGTCTAATGTACTTAAAAAAAGTCAATTTTTGTGTGCCAATTTGGTGTTTTTAGTGTATAAAGTTGTAGTTTAGTGATATATTCTTGTGATAACACGTAATCCAACCGAATATCAAGTTTTTTTTAGGTGCAAAATCGTCTAATAACTTATTCCGCTGGGCTGCGTTCAAAATTGAGTTTAGAGTTAACTCTAGTGACGTCATAGGGTAATTATTCTACCCTGGCATTTTTGAATGCGAACGGAGTTCAACTGTCAATGTCAAGCATATTGCCTGCTTACTCCAACCTACACTGCTCAAAGTTAGGGTTAGCTGGGTTAACTCTAGGGTAGAGTCTGTCTAATAAGTTAAACGACTTGGGTAATTATTAGGATTTAATGAAATCTGATGTAGTCAACACGGGTTCAATAATCAAGGTTGATTAAGAGATAGAGATCATTGTTTACTAACAGAAGAACCTTATAAAAAGTACCGAATATTAGTATTTTATAAATTATTACATATCATACAAAATTCCCAAGTCGGTTGACTTATTAGACAGACTATAGCTACTCGAGATATTTATGAACGACCCTGGGTTGCAACTCTACTCGACTCTGGTTACTGGTTATTTTTGAACGCACTACTGTGGGGTGTAGAGGGAGGGTGTGTCAGACTACCTAAACAAACTGTTAAAGGAATATAGCTATACAACGTGCCGTTTTGAAACTGCACAATATTTCAGGAGGTTGTAATAAAACTCATAAATAATCATATAAAAATACGATACCGTGTCAATAATCAGTAATACTTGTTATAGGGTGTGTCGTGCGGGAGATGATTGGTGCTTTATGAAACTATCGTTGCGTGTATGTGTGTGAAAGCGCGGTTTAAATAATGGTGCGTTTGTGTGTGTGAAAGCGCGGTTATTAGGGAGGTATCAGACTGGCTGCGTTTTAAAAAAAGGTAGTTCACACATACCGATTTCCATAAATAAAAAAAAAATTACCTACTCATTTTATTATTGATTCAGGTCGAGAATCACTAACATAATTACCTCCTGAAATTTTTTGCACCTTTAAAACTGCACCTTGTATAAGGTGCACAGAAAAGATGAAAGTGTTTAGAATGGAAATACTTTCCGATTTGTACTACAACGAGTGTCGCCGCTTGTCTCCCACCCTTTAACTCCACTACAGGCAATAAACCAATACGAACGTGCATTACGCAATAACAGACCACGCACACTTAGATCGCAAGTTTGCTATTGGTAATTGAACTATGAGCATTGCCCTACTTTCAAATATCAAAGTTCTTCTGCAAAATTTTAGCAAGCTGATTTAATATGGCTCACGAATATTTCTTCCGTTTTTCATCCACTGAGTTTTTTTTTTATAATGTAGTAACATAAATGTAATAAAGTTATTTTTGTAATAAATCGAATTGAAATTTATTTTCTTGGAATTTTATTTTTTACTATCTTCTCTGCGAGTGGTTTCGTCCGCTCGCCCGCGGCTCGGACGAATTCCACCTCGGTCGCTATGACAAAGTTTCTTCACTTGTAACAAACTGTATTATTAAAGGACAATGAATATGAGTTGCTTCATAACCAGTGCCGTAGCTAGGTGACCTTAAAGGGTTTAGCTTTAATCAATACTTATATTAAAAAAATATTTATACACATATTTTAAAAATGCAATGCTACTTTATCTATTATCCATCAAGGGACTGGAACAGTTTGCCTGCTGCGGTCTTCCCGTCTAATTATAATTTGGGTGTCTTCAAGGCTAGAGTGAATAGGCTCTTAATAAACTAGTGCGCCTCACCATCAACGATTGCATCACTGCTTACCATCAGGCGGGATCGCAGTCAAGTACTAGTTTATAACAGATAAAAAAAAAAAAAAAAAAAAAAATATAAATCTCAAGTTATAAGATTTATCATTAACATGCACACACAATGATATGGAGACATGGTCTTCGGTAATATGATTCGCAACGATATCTTTTACAGCTTAATTATCGAATCTTCATGAGTAAGCTTTTCAACCAATACTGCAGTGGTCACATTATTTGATTCATTATCACTATCAACAGAAAATTTTTTCGTTCATTCAATAAACGGTTTGTTAATCAGGTTTTAGGGGCCCCCGAGCTTGAAGGCCTCGGGGCACTGCCCCGCCTAGCCCCTTAGTAGCTAACGCCACTGTTCATGACCCTCCTCGAGATAAACTCACACTCACATACACGATATTTACCTGGCTTGGGCCCGTAAATGTACTTAGTTATACGCTGACGTAAAAGTGGCAAAAACAGACACAAAAATAATAATAATAATAGTTTATTGGCACAAAAATCTTAGAGAAAATAGGTACTTTAGATTTTCGGAAAAAGCTATCGTAAAAAAACTGCTTCTTAAAATTAGGAATAAGTACTTGTGACTTAGAGTAACGCGTTGGCGATTGCGGTTACGAAGCGATTCGGTGCGGCTCCGAATTTGATAAAAATTAATTTAAGACAGACTCTACAACCGGCTCTTAAAAAGGATGCGATTATAAACTTATTACACATTTTTCATTAGATATTTTTGGAAACAGTATCTTGTGGATATTATCTAGGCTTCTATTGAAATCAATTTAATAATTGGTGTAAAACTATTCCATTGAAGACCTCTGAAAATCTGCTATTTTGCATGAAATTTGACACTTCATAATTTACTCACAAGTTAAAAAACTCAACAAAATATAACACTAGAAGCCTTGCATATTTTATCAAGATTCTAAACTATGATATTTTTTTCAAAAAATAAAAACACCTATTTTTTGGATCATGTTTTGTAATGTAGGTATTCGAGTAAATCACGGAATTACAAAATGCTAACATAATTTTTCTTATGTTATCTTTCTTTTTGTGCGTTACCTTTTCGTTGGATTACGTTTGATGAAGTAACAAACTTTTAAACCATGTTCGATGTTGACGATAGGCGAGTGGAAAAATCAGCTAAAGATACTTGTTGAGGAAATGTTCATGTTTTAATATTTGCGTGAACGTAGTGAGAGTGTTGCTGTTACAGAGGTGAATGTTTTTCGGCGCCGTGGAGACGATACCGCGAAGATAGTAGCGGTCATTCTCGAGGAACGCCAGCCCGCCGCCGCTGTCGCCACAAAGCCGCACCTGTACAAAAAATAATAATAACGTAGCATAGTCGGCCTTATAATGTTCCCACTGTTGGGACTCAGACCTCCTCTATATGAGAGGGAATGGGCCGTAATCCACCACGCGGGCCCAGTGCGGGTTGGTGAATGTCACATGTCTTCGAATTTTTGGTTTGGACATGGCCGGTTTCCTCACGATGTTTTTCTTCACCGTTTTGAGAGCAGTGGTGATGATGAAATAAATTACACAAAGTAAAGTGCCTAGCTATACAAAAAATAATAATAATATTCCACAACTGTCACACAACGCCATCTAGTCCAAAAGTATTTAAAAAGTCTTTTTTTAGGGTTCCGTAGTCAACTAGGAACCCTTATAGTTTCGCCATGTCTGTCTGTCCGTCTGTCTGTCTGTCCGTTTGTCTGTCTGTCCGTCCTCGCTTAATCTCTGACCGTTAGCACTAGAAAGCTGAAATTTGGTACCAATATGTATATCAATCACGCCGACAAAGTGGTAAAATAAAAATTGGAAAAAAATGTTTTATTAGGGTAGCCCCCCTATACCTATGTAAAGTGGGAAGTGATTTTTTTTTTTAATTTCAACCCTAACGTGTGATATATTGTTGGATAGGTATTTAAAAATGAATAGGGGTTTACTAAAATCATTTTTTGATAATGTCAATAATTTCGGAAATAATCGCTCCAAAAGTAAAAAACAATGTGTCCCCCCCCTCTAACTTTTGAACCATAAGTTTAGAAAATATGAAAAAAATCTGAAAAGTAGAACTTTATAAGGACTTTCTAGGAAAATTATTTTGAACTTGATGGAAAGAACAGTTTTTGTACAATAAAGACAAAAGTGTTCTACAAAATAATTTCTGGACTAAGTTTGTAGTATAATCGTATATGCAAGCATTTTTTTAAACTCATAAGTGGGTACACTTATTGTGACGGACGGGAAACTACGGAACCCTACACTGAGCGTGGCCCGACACGCTCTTGGCCGGTTTTTTAATATTTCAAATGAATTAGGGCTATATTTCACCGAGCTGCCATGGTCTCCCGGTGAAAAATAGCCCTAAGCTACCAAACAAGAAACCAGAGTCGCCACACATCCGAGCTCATCGCGCCACCAAATTGGTTGCGCGACCAAACGGACACCAAGTAACTCTCCATAGAGCTGTATAAATGTTGGTAGTGGCGACTGGTCGCGCCGCCATGGTGTGTCGATGAAATATAGCCCTAAGTGTACCTACTTGAGTATTAGTTCTCCGTGTTTCATCGTTTTCAATGATACTATTTCCATTTTTATTTCATCTATACATATAAATAAAATTGGAGTGTCTGTTTGTAATATTGAAATAATTGCTTTTTACTACATGCATATGAATGTATATACGGTACATACACCAAAATATTTTTTTTTACAATTTTTGTCTGTCTGTCTGTTTGTCCGGGCTAATTTCTGAAATGACTGGACCGATTTTGACGGGACTTTTTTTGGCAGGTAGCTGATGTAATAAAGAGTAACATAGGCTACTTTTATTTTAGAAAAAATTAATTCAAAATCCTGTAGTCCACGCGAACGAAGTCGCGGGCACAGCTAGTTATATAATGAAATCATTTCAAATTAAGCGGGCGTTAATGCCCAGATTACCTTACTTCTTTTTTGGCTCCGAAACGTGTTCGCTTACAATGGGCCTCATCAGAAGTAGGTTACTAAACTCACCCAAAGGGCAACGGCTATGCTCGGACCCTCGGAGTTTCTTTGCGTGATCACATCAGTAATGAAGATATCCGCAGAAGAATCAAGGTTACTGCTCGCAGAACAGATGGTCGATGGGAACGAAGATTCTAGAGTGGTGACCACGTACCAGAAGACAGCGAGCGCTGGCAGGCCTCCCGTAAGGTGGACCGATGACCTGGTGAGTCCGATGGACCAATGGATGTGGGACGCACAGAACCGGTCGGCCCAACAGTGAACCAGTGGCGGGGCAAGACCCAAATTTGATGTGGGCAAGACATATTTTGCGAGGCCCCCTGATGGATGACGCAAGAGAACGGATTTTGTTGAGAGAAAAAAAAATTAACACTTGTTCATAAAAATGCAAACTTTTTCATTGTAATTATTTTACATTATTAAGTATACCTCAACAAAAGTACAATTACCGGCACGGGTCTTGAGCGCTGGCTTCAAGTTGCGCAGAAGTCAAATATTCGGTCTCTTTAGGGGTGCGAAGTGAGACGCGGGGGCGGGGAGTGTCAGTGATTGGCTCACCGCGCCATCGCGTAGTAGACTTAACTCGTGATTCGTTCTTTGCGTTGCTGCATGTATCTAAAAACGATGACGATTGGCTCTCCAATGTATGAAATGCGCAAAGCGATCCCCAGTCTGACGCCGAGCGCTCAAGATCCGAATCGCGAGTGACGTCTATGACACGATGGCGCGGCGAGCCAATCACTGATACTCCCCGCCCCCGCGTCTCACTTCGAACCACTAAAGAGACCGAATATTTGACTTCTGCGCAACTTGAAGCCAGCGCTTATGCCTTGATCACACGTACCGAGTAAAAGGGCGAGACAGTAAAATTTTGCTCGGCCGAGACAGTGAATGTAAGCGAATTGTAGAGATAAGCGCTCGGCCGAGCACTCGGCGCTGTGTTTACACGTACCGAGTACTCGGCCGAGAGCACTGTCTCGCCCGTTTACCTACTTGGTGAGCTGTGCCGGTATCTATACTTGCTAGCTGGTTTTTTTTTTAAATTATTGGATAGATGATATTTGCATTCGCGGGCGTTCGAGTCGCGAGGCCCCTTGGACCGCGAGGCCGTAGGCAGTGGCACACGTCACCCACGCCTTACGCCGCCTCTGCAGTAGACGTCTTTAGGCCGGAATGATGATGATGATGGTTATCTGTTTGACTTACCATATCCATAGCCAGAACAGATTTTGTCGCTGGTGATGTATTCTTTGAAGCTTAGTGGTGATAATTGGATGCACTGCGTAACATCCACGTAGCTCATTTCGACCACCTTCAGAATTTCTGAAGCCTGGCCATCTTCTGCTGTGAGGCCCCAGCCCGCAACCTAGGAGGGAATTGAAAATATACAGGATTATTTGTAAAGCACTGGCAACCTCCTCAGGACTATGTTACAGGTCGCGCGGTGAATCAAGATCGCTCGGTGAAAGTAGTGGGGGCAATCGGCGCATGTGTACAATTGCGCACAGAAATTCTTAGTATGTTAGGATTTTATTTTTAATTTCGTATGGTTGAACCTTAATAACGTAACTTATAATAACACTAGTTTTTGCTTGTAATTTATCTTGTAAGTAGGTAAATTCAGAAAAATTTAAAGATTTAAATTTTCAAATAAAAATAAAAAATAATAATTTCGTTAGTTTCTTTCTTAACGTAACAATTCACGTCGTAAACCAGTTTTCTGGCTTGTCGTTTTAAAACTTTATTTTTAACCATTTTTTTTTACGACTACGTATTACTAATACGATAACACAAGCTGTACGCAACAGTACCCAAGTACAACAGTATCCAATGAGACGCGAGTACGCAACGCGGGAATTGAAGGGCGATTCTATCTACCAATGACGTGTCGCCGTCGGCGCACACCCGCCCGCACGTCGCCAAATAGACCTTAGAATTGAATACTGCGCATGCCCCTTCCACTTTTGCCGAGCGATCTTAATTCATCGCGCGACCTGTACTAACATCATAAACAACAACTTTTGTTCTATGACTTTTAAATATTTGTCATATTTTAGTTCATCATTTGTACGTTCTAAATATTACGAAGTCTATGCGAAGCAAACGATAGTACAATAGCGGAGGGCAGTGGGGATCTGGCGGCGGAGTGCTTGATGCGTTTGCGTCGCGTCATACAGACTTAGGTGACATGTGTTAGATAGAACAACGAAATCTTGAAGGTTTGTTTTTGGTAAATGAATTAAGTTTTGTAAAAAGTCATAGAACAAAATTTGTTGTTTATGATGTTAGTAATACAGTACTACAAGGTTGTTAGTGTTTTACAAATAACAGTGTATAGGGTGACTGGTAATTAGTGACCGATAGTTAAATACTCATGATTACAAACAACTTTCCCAAAGAAAGTTTTTTTATACTCATTTGTTTTAACACACTAGCAAAACAACTGTTTGAGCAAAGTTGCGCCTGCGACCGCTCTACCACAAAATAGGTACAGAAGACATGTACCTATATACTTTACTTTTTATACCTACGCTCGACGGATTGCGCCGAACTGTACGAGTGCGACCGTGCGATTGAGCCGAGATATCGTGTCCGTGAACGGTGTCTATGTGTGCGTTGCTCGAGCGCGCTTTGTATGTAGATTGACTTCTGTATCTATCTATTTTGAGGCTCTACTGCTAGCCGAGTGACGTCTTTGTAATGTACCTTACCTACCTTATGTGTCTGTTGTTCAGGTTTCCTTCCTTTCCTTCTTGGTACAAGAGTTGGTAAAATAGCCTTGCTGCTTTGCCATTACCCCTTCCGAGTCAGTTTTTGACACATCACAGATATCACCATGTCACTGTACAATGCGTTCCAAATGAGAATAGGATCGCCCGCCATGTTGTGACGTCACGATTTACTATCAAATCGAGGAAAGACATTTTTTAATATTAATTAATTTACGAAAAATTTAATTTATTTATGAACTGTGAACGAAAAAAGGTTAATCAGAATCCAGTTCTTCAATTTTACTCATCTCTGAGTTCTTCAATTTTGCCAAAATTTCTTCGATTTGACAGTACGACGAGACGTCAAAACATAGGAATCGGTCCTATTCTCATTTGGAACGCGTATTACCTACTCAATCGCTGTATGAAATCTGATGTAGTCAACACTGGTTCAATAATCAAGGTTGATTAAAAGATCTTGATCATTGTTTACTAATAAGAAGAACCTTATAAAAAGTATCGGATATAAGTATTTTTTAAATGATTAAATATTATACAAAATTCCCAAGTCGCTTGACTTTTTAGACTGACTATAGATAATGACTGAAAAGTTAATATACATATCAGTCAAAACTATGACTAACCTTCCCCAACTTTCCAGGCTGCAGTTGTCTCTTGTCAAAATCAGTGTTAAAGTCCAAACAGACCGGTCGGACGAACGTCCGGTACACGAAGGCAGTCTCCAGGATTATAACTGCTATGTCGTCCTGGAAGTTGGTTGCGCTGCCTTGGAAACGGACTGGGATATTGATTTCTTTTACCTGTTCATAAGACATCAAAGTTAAATGGCAGAAGAGGCCTGAGTACCAGCAGTGGGAACATTATAAAGCCGGTTGGCGGTTGCAGACCAAAACCCAAGCTATGCCAAAGCTAAATTTAGCAAGCTAAGCTAAGCTAGAAATAAATGGCGTGACACTAAGAGCTAAGTCAAAGCTCAGTCAGTGTTGCGAAGTTCAATTAGACAGATAACGCTTGCCATGAATATAATCGATGAAGTTTCGATGATGAATACGTTACACAGAAGAAGAAGATTAATACTGACCTATTATTATTAAAAAAAAAAGACATTCCAGACCTTGGATATGTCAATACATTCAATTTCTTAGGACTTAGATCGTGTAGCTGCGCATCGCTAACGGCATTATAGGTACAACTAAGCTTCGCATATTTTAGTTAGGTACCTAGCTCACATAGCTTAGTTCGCATAGTTTGCGGTCTACACACAAGTATGGAAAATTGCGTTAGCTATGCGAGCTAAGCTAAACTGACTTAGCTTAGCTCTTGGTCTGCAACCCTTATAAGACTTTTTTTATGGTGGGAAAATCATCAATGACAGCCCCTGCTCTTGGGCGAAGCGGGAGATAGTGTCAGACTCTTACTGACTAAAAACGCACCCCGTTCCTTCGAGCCTTCATACCGGGGCTCGCGCAATCTTTCAAAACTAACCCTGGCCGCGGTAGGCTTCGACCCAGCTGGGCCCCTGCTGTTGCCGACAACTTCTTGAGGCGCGCGGGAACAGTGCGTGCCGTCGATGACTTGGGCTCGGTCCGGACAGTACCGGACAGTCGGACAGCGAGCTACCCATAGCTCGCCGTCCGCAAGCCCGCGTCTACGGTGGCCGGAAATCGGGATCGGAATCCGGCGGCGGTGAGAGCGCCGTTGCCTGATGCAGTCGGCCTCCTCCTTTGCGAGCATTACTGCTTCACAGAAGTCGGCGACCGCCTGCCACTCCTCCTCGCTCCGGACCATGGCATGAACCAAGGCCCGGCGCGAGAGGTCTCCGCCCCCGAACCAATATAAGGCTGATTATGCTAAACTATACTACTAAGTACTAAAACATTTGCTTTAACACGGGTTTAATTAAGTGCGGTGACGAGCGAAGCCAAGTGGTCGCGAACAGTGATATTTTCACTTGAACTAGCGGCGCAGTGGCTAGTCTTAAATAAATTGCACCTGAAGCGGCGACTTCGCGTGCACGTACGACAAAGCCGCCGCATCGCGTTGAATTGCCGTAAACCACTTTGGATCGCTTCGCAACCGCATCCGCGTTAAATTGTCCACGCCCGGATAGTACAAATAATGGAGCGCTGTTCTTCTCGGGCCTCATCCACAGCTACGGCATGGTGGCCTGAGAGATCTTACATCAGACTTCTGCACATCCAGGTCTCCGTCGTTCCACTGCCGGTAGATCTTGCCGACGGCCACGGCGTACTTTGAGGCCGGCTGCTTCTTAGTTACATCGTTCCAGAAGCAATGTGCAGCAGGAATAGAAATTAAAATCTGTTGAACGGATGGCTGATCTTATTGCGAATCCAAAAGGAGCAGTGGTGGCCGAGAAGCAATGGCTCCGACTTACGATTTTTAGGTCGCGGGTTCAAACTCAGCCAGGCCTATTACTTTGTGTAATTTATTTCATCAATTTATTTAAGAGCTATGCTCGGGGTTTCCTTGCGTGATCGAATCAAAAATGAAAATATCCGCAGGAGAACTATGGTTGCCAACATAGCACGAAGAATTGCCAAACTTAAATGGCAATGGGCAGGGCACATAGCTCGCAGAACAGATGGCCGTTGGAGCCGAAAGGTTCTGGAGTGGCGACCGCGTAGTGGAAGACGCAGCTTCGGGAGGCCTCCTACAAGGTAGACCGATGGATGCGAGACGCACAGGTTCGTTCACTGTGGCGACACTTGGGGGAGGCCTATGTCCAACAGTAGGTAGACGACAACTGAAATGATGATGATGATGATTTCATCACCACTGCTCACAAAACATGTGACATTCACCAACATGGCGTTTTCCTCAAGATGTTAACCTTCATCGTTTTGAGAGCAGTGGTGATAAAATAAATTACACAAGGGAATGCGCCTGGCTGGGAACCCGTGTCCTACCACTCTTAAGTTGGGGTTGTTACCATTCGGCCACCACTGCTCTGCAGGTGAGGGTCAGATTACCTGAAATAACCACACTATTGGAGACGAGAGAACCGCCGCAGATCTGTTGGTAAGGGTTGATGGTCTTCCAGTAGATGCCGACGTGCCACGGCAGCTCTCCTCTGTTGGCTGGTCTACCGTTGATGATGAGAGGCACGCCGTCAGGAGTTACTCGGCCACATTCTGAAGAAATATAATACAAGTGCCTAAATACTGACGGCATTTGCTGGTTTATGAATTGAGAGTTTGTTGGTATTTTTCAGTTAAGAGCTTTTTTTTATCAGTGGGTAAAAATCATCCAGATGTGATCCCCTGCCCTTGGGCGAAGCGGGAGATAGTGTCAGACTTTTACAGACTAAAAAACTCCTTGAGCCGCCCGGGATCAGTACGCGCCGTCAACGACTTGGGCTCGGTTTGGACGGTTACCGGACGGTCGGACAGCAAGCTACCCATTGCTCGCCGTTCGCAAGCCCGTGGAATTAGAGCTTACTGGCCTGTTATATTCTTGATTACTACTGTAATCAAGAATATAAACTTCGGTTGATACAAAAATTTTCTGGGTAACAAAATCTAAAGTTGCATTATCTAAGTGATATTTCTCACTCACCTTCGGTTTGCCGACGACAAATTCGAGGGATTCGAGTGATGGCTGAGACCACGGAAGAGCTCAGCACAATGCTCAATGACCTGAGTAGAGCTTCCGAAATAGTTGGGTCTTAAAATGAACATGGTCAAAACCAAAGTCATAAACAACCCTGTAGCACCCACTCCTATCAACATCGGAGACTGCACTTGTGGACGATTACGTTTACCTTGGACAGACAGTCGAGAAAGAGGTCAACCGCCGAATACAACTCGGCTGGGCAGCGTTTGGGATTCTCGTCCAACATACCAGTGTCTCAAGACAAAAGTCTATGACCAGTGCGTGTTGCCAGTGATGAAATACGGCTTCGAAACGTGGTCGCTCATAATGGGCCTTATCAGAAGGCCTAAAGTCACTTAAAGCGTAATGGAAAGGGCTATGCTCGAATTTCCTTGCATGATCTAATTAAAAAAGAAGATTTTCGCAGAAGAATCAAGGTTGCCGACACATCATGAAGGATCGCCAAACTTAAGTAGCAATGGGCAGGGCACGCAGATCACATCGCCGTGCCCGATCGGCGGCGGAGACCTCTCGCGCCGGGCCTTGGTTAAGGCCATGGTCCGGAGCGAGGAGGAGTGGCAGGCGGTCGCCGACTTCTGCGAAGCAGTAATGCTCGCAAAGGAGGAGGCCGAACGCATCAGGCAACGGCGTTATCGCCGCCGCCGCCGCCGCCGGGATTCTGATCCCGATTTCCGGCCACCGTAGGCGCGTGCTTGCGGACAGTGAGCAATGGGTAGCTCGCAGTCCGGCCGTCCGGTAACTGTCCGGACCAAGCCGAAGTCGTCGACGGCGCGCACTGTTCCCGCGCGCCTCAAGGAGTTGTCAGCAACAGCAGGCACCCAGCCGGGTCGAAGCCTACTGCGGCCAGGGTTATCCGAAAGGGCGCTCGAGCCCCGGTATGAAGGCTAGACAGAACGGGGTGGGTCTTTTAGTCAGTAATAGTCTGACACTATCTCCCGCTCCGCCCAAGGGCGGGGGATGTCATTGGATGATTTTTTCCCACCATAAAAAAAGCACGCAGATCAGATGGCCTTTGGGGCCGAAAGGTTCTGGAGTGGCGAGCGCGTACCGGAAAACGCAACATTAGAAGACCTCCTACAAGGTGGACCGATGACCTGGTAAGGGTTGCGGGAATCCGATGGATGCGATATACAAAAAGTTAAAATCAATCTTCTCGCATATTGATCAAGGATAGACTTTGTATATTATACTCAATTTTAAATTCGACTTAGTTATGTAGGTTTATATTGTGCACTGGATCCTACCCTCGAATATCTCTCTGCTACTCAAAGATTTGCTGGGAGATAACTTATTGCCGAGTTTGCACGTGAACTGTCAGTATCTCCATATGTTATGTTATGTCTTTGTGTATGTACAGCTGCCACCACGGATATTGAACGCTGGCTTCAAGTTGCGTAGAAGTCAAAAATCAGGTCTCTTTAGGTGGTGCGACGTGAGACGCGGGGGCGGGGAGCGTCAGTGATTGGCTTGCCGCGCATCGCGTCATAGACGACACTTGTGATTCGTTCATTGCGCTTGCAGCATGTATCTAACAACGACGACGATTGGCTCGCCAATGTATGGAATGCGCAAAGCGAACCCCACTCTGACGCCGAGCGTTCAATATCCGTGGTGGCAGCTGTACAATAAAGAATTATGAATAAAGGATAATGTTGATCACTGTTGATAATAGTTCCGATTTTGGTCAAACCTGGTTTGCAGACCGCGACGTAGTCCCAGTTTCCGTCAATACATCTCATGAGGGGGAGGGGTTCGGGTGAGAAGTAGTTCGGTATGTTGCATTCTGGCTTCACTACTGTCCCCGAAGGTTCGTAGGAGTTGCAGAGATCCTCGATGGTGGCGGTGATGAAACAATAGTACTGGACTGATGGGTCGTTGTCTAACTTGCACAAAGCTGGAAGATAGAAGGTGTTTTATATGGTAACTGGAACCTAAGTTAGCTAAAAAGTACATTAGTTCTTTGGTATGTAGTTCATAGTTGTATTGATCAAGATAGGGCCCAATGTAGTTCCTTGTAGAACACCTTGCAAATCTAACTTCTTTTAAAAACAAAATTCAAAAGTAAAAATGACTTAAAAAGCAATAAATTCATGATGAGTGTACGTAAAAAAAAACCTAATTTAAAAAAAAAAACAGTTATTTTTTTCAAAAATTAGTTTCTTTTGTTTAAATCTATTCTTTTTTGTCTTTAAACTGTGTAAACTCGTAATTCTAACCAAACCCGATAATATTGTAGCGACATCTATGGCGCCACATAAGAACTACGAAGAAAATACGAAATCCTGCATCGCACAATCAAAGTTCTCCGCGCGATTTGAACATATAAGACAGCCCAAAATCATCTATCGGGGCAGTAGCCCACCAGACTATAACACCTGTCTGGTCGGAAGATCCTCCCTTTTCAATGGAGGCAGATGGGACTTTAGTCTCTGTTCTGACTATCTCCAAAATATATGTAATGAAATGACCTCCTTGGAAATGACATTTCATTAATTTAATTTTTAAGCTGTGAATACGGGGTGACGTATCATTTCAATGACAGATGATGTTTAGATTATTTTGTGCATTTTATTGTTATAAAAACTTGTAGAGAGATAATTAAAGGGATATAATTGAGGAGGCGATATTAGTGAACTTTAAATGTCGTTTCTTTGTTTTCAGGTGAGATAAAAGTGTAATTTTAGTTAAACGATAATTGTTATACTGTAAAAGCATGTTGAATAAAACAAATCTTTGTTTTCAGAGAAACAATTTGTGGTTTATTTCGAAAATCCTCAATAATTTACCTTATAAAACGACATTTAAAGTTCACTAATATCGCCTCCTCAATTATATCCCTTTAATTATCTCTCTACAAGTTTTTATAACAATAAAATGCACAAAATAATCTAAACATCATCTGTCATTGAAATGATACGTCACCCCGTATTCACAGCTTAAAAATTAAATTAATGTAATGTCATTTCCAAGGAGGTCATTTCATTACATATATTTAGTTAAAAACAAATCAAATAATTAAAAAGTCATTGGGGTAGATAAAATCGTTATTCTTAGAAATCCTGATGACATTTTTTATTTTTTGTGAAGGTAATTCATTCATTTTTTTCAGTAAAAATGTTAAGATAACGATTTTATACAGTTTAAATTAAAAAACGTAAAAAATAAAAAATATGAAAAATCCGTTGAAAAATTCCACCACATGGAGGGAGGTCCAGAATCATGTACTGGATCACAGAACACAGGAATCATACAGTAGATAGAAGGAGTAAGTAGGCGGGGCGCGCGTACCCCGAGTTTTGCGATGTACCGCTTATGTTCCATTGCGCATGCGTCGCGCACATCAGTCTAGTTACGGTCGCCACGGTGATAATAACTAGATAAAAAAATATAAAAATGCCCATCTGTGCTGTTTTGGAGTGCAAATACGACGGAAGAACCAATAATTTATCTTATATCCTATCGTCGGTTAGCCCTGGTTTATTTTATTTTGATTATTTTTGAAAAATAGGTTCTTATAAAAAAAACAAATAGAAGTTGACTTTATTTTGTACAAAATAAGGTCTACTTTCAAAAAAATATTCTAGAACTTTCAAAAAATGTCACTGTCAGCTGCTCAATTAGAGATTACCATTAGGTATCGATAGTGAGTTATCGATATTGCAAAATTATAATGATTTTTGTTGTATCGGGAAAGAAAATATTCCTTCATATTCCTTCTCACCGTACTGGCTTTATGTCCAATTCTTACGCTGTTTCCACCATAAAACTCTGGAATGTGCTTCCCCTTGACATCAAAAAAGCTGAAAGTAAATTATCCTTCAAACGTAAAATTCGGAACTACTACTTGAAGTCCTCTCAACCTTAGTTCGGTCTTCGTTCAGTATTGTTATTAAGTTCTCATAGTGATTTCATATTTTTCATAGTATTTATTAGTTTATTATTTTAGCATATATATGTATTTTATTATTATTTTATTATTATAAATAACTTATTTTATATTGTTCCATTTGAACTATTTGTTATTATGTATTTGTTTATTGTGCAAACCAACCACAGTGTTGTCTTTTTTAACCCAAAGGTTGACTGGTAGAGAATGCCTTGTGGCATTAAGTCCGCCTATGTACCACTATTGTACATGAAGTTTAAATAAATAAATAAATAAATAAAATACCCTAGTGCTTCGACGAAATTAAAAACGCAGACTTTTTTAATTTTAGCTAAATAACTCGTAAATAAAATGCAAACAGGGTTAAACTTTCCATGGGTTCAAAATGTAACTGTCGTGTTATTTTGTGACTTCATATTTCCTAAAGATCCAGACAGACAGGAAAGAAAAGTTGGTTTCCTACAAAAACTAGCACATTTTTCTCAACACAGCAGTACTAAACCTTGAGCTCTGAAGAACTTTTAGATATTGGTAGAAGAAAAAGAAGTCACTTTATTAAAAATCTGGTTATACCGAACCCTAGCAGTCTCGAAGAAAGTCGAGATGTTACAGTTCTACTCAAATCTGTATGGACTCTAAAAGCAAATTTGTAGTCAGCCAAGAAACACCTGGCAACATTTAGTTTAAACTGACGTACAAATTTACGTGAAGAAGTATTATTTAAAACTTACGTGTGAACAAATTAATTATTGTTCATCAGTCAGTATTTTTGACTTTACCTGTTTTTACGTATCTATTTTATTAGCTTTTTTTTAATAGCCATTACTGTCCCACTGCTGGGCAAAGGCCTCCCCCAAGTCCTTCCAGACATTCTTCTCTCGCGCCGTCTCTAACCAGTTCTCCTGATACGCGTCTAGATCATCTCGCCACCTCTTTCTAGGGCGACCTCGATGGCGCTTACCGTTTGCAGGAACCCACCGGGTGGCGATACTTGCCCAGCGGTCACTGCTCATGCGGCTGACGTGACCCGCTCAATCCCATTTAAGCCTGGCAGCCTTTATTAGTTAAACTATTTTTTTTTATTGTCACTGTTATTCGTTCTAATTGTTTTTCAGCATCAAAAGAAACCTTTAATTTCAATTATGAGTAATTTCATGGTTAATGAAATAGTTACAAGCCCCTTATATATAGAGTTAAAAATACGTAAGTATTTTGTTTTGTAATTTATCGACTCCTGCTGTTGAAAATAAAACGCAACATCGATAAAATAAGCTAACGCCAATGGTACATCTCTAGAAAATGACGTTTAACAATGACTTTATTTAAGAAATATTAATCTTATAACAAGTAAATAGAGCACTAAATTGATTGCTTATATTATAGAGACATCTAGCGGGGAATAATGGAAATTGTTAATTTAATTATTCTATGCGTTGTAATTCGTTAAAGAGTAGATAACAAACAACTCTGTTAACAGTGACATATGGTTTATTTTTTAAAACGTAATGATGGATAAACTGCCTTCTTTCAATTAATATTAAAATGCTCAATCACATTAAGGATTTCTTAGGGCCATATTTCACCGGGACGCCACTGGTAGCGCAACTGGTTGCGCCACCAGTAAAATGTATAGAGCTCTATAGAGCGTTACTCACCTGGTGTCTGTTTGGTAGCGCAACCCATTTGGCGGCGCAACCAGTGCGGACACCAGTCCGGCCGCCAGTCACGCCCCCCACCAAAGAACGTGTATAATAAGATGGAAATCTAACCTTTGAAAACAATAATTAACCAACTGTCAAACGTTAGTGACAGTGAACCAAGAATCTTGTACAATACAATCTGGATTGATTACGACAACCTTAAAGATGTAATAAAGAAGTACCATACAAGAATCTTTATCCCTTTCTACCAGTGTGTATAGACTAGTTCGTACTACGAGACATTCTGTTCTAAAGAAGTTCAAGATGTTATTAAGGACGCTTTGACCGTTTTAGACAAATATCTCGTTTTTTCGGGTACCATTATAATGCACCAAGAATCATAACTATGAGGATGTCACGGTATCAAATAAAAGATAATATACATATTCATCTCTAGGATGGCATAAAAAAATATTATGGTTTTGTATAAAACTTTCATATAGTTAAATACGATTTTACCAACGCACTAATCAAGAAAATTACAAAATACAAGGGTCTGAATAGGTCGCGTAAGCTAAATCCAGTGCACATTTTTAGCTTAAAAATCATAAAATACCACAGCTTATACAAGGTGCAGTTTTAAAACTGCACAATATTTCAGGAGGTTGTAATAAAACTCATAAATAATCATGTAAAAAAACGATACCTGGTCAATAATCAGTAATACTTGTTATTTAATTTTTTAATTACACTAAACTAAATCGATTGATCGATGGCCGCGGGGGCGTGGCTAGGGTGTGGCGTGCGGGATGATGATTAGATGATACATTATTTATGAAACTATCGTTGCGAGTTAGTGTGTGTGAAAACGCCCTTTATTGTTCCGTGTTTGTGTGTGTGAAAAAAAGCGCGGTTATAAAAAAAAAAAAATTACCTACTTATTTTATTATTGATTCGGGTCGAGAATCACTAACATAATTACCTCCTGAAATATTTTGCAGCTTCAAAACGACACCTTGTATAGTCTTCTACACCTTTAATTAATTATTTTGAACTTACATAAATAACTTTATGATTTATGACCAAAATAAAACCACTCTAAAAAAATCTTCATACATTTTTCATTGAACCCACCACTTCCAAGCCTCAGTCCGCGCTGAACGCGTCCGCGTTCTGAGAAGCACGGGCCGTTTCGCTTTCTTTAAAAAACGTATACTGCGATTGTATGCATTGATACTTTTTCGAAATAAAATTAAGTACCTAGTTATGAGTATAAAAATAAAAAACGACTTGGGAATTTTGTATAATATTTAATCATTAAAAAAATACTATTCGATAGTTTTTATAAGGTACTTCTACTAGTAAATAATTATCAAGATCCCTTCATCAACCTTGATTATTAAACCAGTGTTAACTACATCAGATTTCATTTTACCCTAATAATTAGCTAAGTCGTTTGACTTTTTAGACAGACTCTACCACACTTATTTTTAGAATTAGATAGGTATTGATTTACTGATACAGAATGAAACTAAAAATAATATTTTTAACAACTTTAATTGAGTAAATTGATATGAAAGTCATTTTTGGGGGTTGTGGCTACGAATATATCATCCTTTTAATTGAAGAAAGTGGATGTAATTTTTTTTAACTGACTTCAAAAAAGGAGGAGGTTCTCAATTCGATTGTTTTTTCCTTCTAAATTCGATGGATTACGACCCATTCCCTTTCCTAGAGAGGAGGCCCGAGTTCCAGCAGTGGGAATATTAAAAAGGCTGAATATGTATGTGTGTATATCTATAGGGATTTTGGTGTTTTTACCAAGAAGTCTCTATATTCATTCAAAAAGTATCTTTTGATGAAGTTGAACTGATGAACAAGACCAATAATGGCCAATTAAATATACAAAAAATTTAACAAAAATATATAACTATAAAGTTGGTACAAAACTGTAGAATCAAACCAAACTAACAGTTAGTTTTTTAACAAAAACTATCTATAACAACAATTAGTTACTTATGTTTGTTTTACAGTAACTGTAAAACGATCAAAATAACTTTAAATTGTTAGTTAAGTCGGTGTTAAATAACAAAATATACCAGAAACATCGACTTCCGAAATTAAAGTTATTTTGATCGTTTTAGTGTTTTTTTGTGTATTCTTTATTCAAGTCGAGCCGATTTCGACTATTCTGCCAAGTCCATAGTAAATTGGAAAAATAAGTGTGTTTATAGAAATCTAAGTAAAGTGAGAATATTAAAAGCCGTCCAAGACAAAGATTGTAATAGCAAATGTACTGAAACATACTAGGTGAAATACCTTTAAGTGTTACTTTATTTAACCTGTTTTTTCTTTATTTTAAGCTTAATACTTTTTATAAGGTTCTTCTACTAGTAAATAATTATCAAGATCCCTTCATCAACCTTGATTATTAAACCTGTGTTACCTACATCAGATTTAATTTTACCCTAATAATTAGCTAAGTCGTTTGACTTTTTAGACAGACTCTACCACACTTTTTTTTAGAATTAGACAGGTATTGATTTACTGATATAGAATGAAACTAAAAACAATATTTTTAACAACTTTAATTGAGTAAATTGATATGAAAGTCATTTTTGGGGGTTGTGGCTACGAATATATCATTCTTTTAATTGAAGAAGGTGGATGTAATTTTTTTTAACTGACTTCAAAAAAGGAGGAGGTTCTCAATTCGATTGTTTTTTCCTTCTAAATTCGATGGAGACCCATTCCCTCTCCTAGAGAGGAGGCCTGAGTTCCAGCAGTGGGAACATTAAAAAGGCTGATTATGTATGTGTGTATATCTATAGGGATTTTGGTGTTTTTACCAAGAAGTCTCTGTATTCATACATACATTACATACATTCTACTACAGTCAAAAAGTATCATTTGATGAAGTTGAACTGATGAACAAGACCAATAATGGCCAATTAAATATACAAAAAATTTAACAAAAATATATAACCATAAAGTTGGTACAAAACTATAGAATCAAACCAAACTAATAGTTAGTTTTTTAACAAAAACTATCTATAACAACAATTAGTTACTTATGTTTGTTTTACAGTAACTGTAAAACGATCAAAATAACTTTAAATTCGGAAGTCGGTGTTAAATAAAAAAATATACCAGAAACATCGACTTCCGAAATTAAAGTTATTTTGATCGTTTTAGTGTTTTTTTGTGTATTCTTTATTCAAGTCGAGCCGATTTCGACTATTCTGCCAAGTCCATAGTAAATTGGAAAAACAAGTGTGTTTATAGAAATCTAAGTAAAGTGAGAATATTAAAAGCCGTCCAAGACAAAGATTGTAATAGCAAATGTACTGAAACATACTAGGTGAAATACCTTTAAGTGTTACTTTATTTAACCTGTTTTTTCTTTATTTTAAGCTTAACAAATTACACCTTATCAGTGTGGAAATAAATAAATAAACTGGTTTTCATCTGTTAACTCAATAAGGTTCAATTGAAAACTAGCATTAGGTAAAAAACTATATTTATAATTCACAATAGGATCCCTAAATTGATAAATAGTTTTCACACACTCGCAATATTTTTGAAAGACCTATCTAACGACATCCCACATTATGGAATAGTCTACAAAACAAAATAAAAAAGAATTAAAAAAAGGGCGTACTTGTATCGTACTCTTCAGTACATTTTTGAGGTTGACGTAATCAATCCAGATAGTATAAAAGATTCTTGGGTGTGGCGACCCAAGAACGCTCTCTATCCCTTTCTACTAGTGTGTCCATAGATTAGTTCGTACTACGAGCCATTGTGTTCTAAAGAAGTTCAAGTTGTTATTAATACATTATATTTTAGAAAACTAATCAAAAACTAATATGACCATGACCAGTACAAGCGAGTACTAGAAACTGGACTGCTGCCGCATCTCGAAGAATGGTTCCTTATTGACGAAGAGTCCATTTTTATGCCCGAATCTGCATTGTGCTACAAAACCAGGGGTGTTACTGCATACTTGGCTAAAAAACATAAATGTTTTACCCTATACCTTTTTTGCCCTATGATGAGTTCCCTGACAGTTCATTTTTTTCCGTGGCACGCATACTACTTTAGATTACTAAAAAAATAAACTGGCAAAAAAAAAAGGAAATGATAAAAAAAATATTGTCTTTCGTAAATTACTAAGTAAGTTATTGTGGTTATAATTAACTGTTAATAAATTAAGTAAATAAAATAAAAAAGAATAGAACTTAAAAATGTGTAATGCGTTAAACGGAACTTCTGCCAATAGAGATTGACACTACTCGACGACACACTAATCGACAAAATCGGAGCGGCCATCTTGTAATCGCATGTAAAATTGGAAAAAAGTAATAGAAAAAACTCAAAAAACTATAACAGAGGACTAATAATTAATCATCGCGGTTAGTTGAAGAAGATTCCGATTCCGATATGGATATGAGTTCAAATCAAGAGTCAAGTTCTGACAGTGAATAATAAATAAATTATTATTTTAAACAGACTGCATTTTATTTACCACTACCCGTCCCCCGCGGTTTCGCCCGCGTTATTTCAGGTTTTTAGTTTTTGTCAGATTTTTTAATTTACTGTAAAAATTCTTCAAAATCCGTAGACTAGTTCTTGCGTGAAAGAGTAACAAACATCCACACACACATACAAACTTTCGCATTTATCATCTATAAATCTAAAATCGGTAATCCGATTCCATTACCTTTGCCAACTGATTCGTTATTGTAAAAAATCGATTAAATTTCGTTAGGTCACATCACTATAATTGTCAGACAAAAACTGTCAGGGAACTCATCATAGGACAAAAAAACTAGTCAATCAATACACCAGATATGAACGCTATTGAAAACATGTAGGAGCTCACCAAGCAGGAGATCGCTTAGCAAGTGATCACCACCAAACTAATAAATTATTTATTATTATTGTTATATAAACACTAGCTGATTAAATTGCAGCTCTCAACAACACAAACCTGCAACAGGATGCCAGAATTTGCATAGAGAGCATATCACGATGAATGGAATCTATCACAAAATTCTGGAAATATTCGTCAAATTGACTACGTATCTATTTTTTTTTTTTCAAAAATATATAAATAATTTTGCTTTTAATTTTCGTTGTTTTTATTATCTCAATAAAAAAAAACTATAAATAAAAAATACCAGCCGGACCTACAAGCAACCTTTTTTCAAACCTATTAACCTGGCCGTTAGCGAGGAGTCGCCTTCAGAAAATCACTGTTTTATGGCTCTTTTCGGGCGCTTGGGCCTTAAGCGATATGCGCGAGTCCAAGCGAGCAGGCACCTTCCGATTTCACCTACTTTTTCTGTCGTCAACTCGCTCAGACTTGAAAATCTGACGTATTTATGTACAGTCAACTAAAAAAAAAAATTATAACATAGGTACCCACTAAAAATGTATTAGAAATTGTATTCGACTTGACTTTAAAATAAAACGCTTATAAATCAACATTACAATAATATAATATTGCATATTTACCTATTAATTACCAACAAATCACAACATTATCAGCAATAAGCAACCAAAGTTGACGTCCAAATATTAGTTAATGTTAGCACACGTTTAAGTAAGCGGAATAGGAGACTTAGAAATACACGTAAGTGAGTGAATATGCAGTATCTATCGATACGTCATGTATGTGTCAAAAAAGTTAAGAGCGCCCACACGATGAACAAAATCTTTCTTGGATGCGTTCCATTTCACGATTAACCTGTGACCTTCAGTTGCCCTTTGCATTCTAGGACTACGGGTTTCCTTTTTAGGAATTCGCCGAGGTCCTAGCTTGCGGGCATCGGCCCTTCTGGACTCCTACGGTTTGATGTCATCTCTTTGAGGAGCACGTCGATCACTACGCGCTGTTGACGACTGAGCTCGGTTCGGTTAATTACCGGACGTCCGGATAGCGGACTACCCATTGCTCGACGTCCGCAAGCCCGCGTCTACCGTGGTCCGTTGTCGGGCTCGGAATTTCGGCGGCCGATGGTCCTTTGGCCTCCTTCTTCGCTAACATTACTGCTTCGCAGAAAGAGGCGACCGCCTGCCATTCCTCCTCGCTCCGGACCATAGTCTGAACTAGGGCCCTGCGTGAAAGGTTGTTGCCAAAAATTGCCTCCACGAGGCAACAGCGGTGCTCTGCCCGAGCGGGGCACAACTCTACCATGTCCTCGGGTGCTCCACCGTGTCCTCCGAGTGGTCCACACAATAGTAATACCCGAGCTTTACTGCCGTCTGAATCCGATGCAGGAACCGACCGAACTTGCCATTTTCGGTGAGGACCATGCAGGTGCAGGTAACATGAGAAAGTCAAAAGTAACGTAAAATGTTTTTAAAGTAACTTGGGTATCGTGTACCATTGGCCACATCCTACTCGCCTCATTCCTCACCTTTAACATAATATCCCGAAATCTAAGTAGATAACCGGTATAGCCTGCGTGAAAAAATCCACGGGCAATAGCTAGTTATTTATAGTAATTGTTATTATTTGACTGTATTTTATACGTTTAAGCGAGAGGACGACAGAAAAAGTAGGTGAATCGGAAGGTCCCAACTCGCGCGGACTCGCGCGAATTGCTTAAGCGAGTTGACGAACAAGCCATATTAGGTAATCTCTGGAAGTACTGGTCCGATAGTAAAAAGTTTTTCACCGATAGAAAGCTGCTTTATTCCTGAGTGGGGTGTTCGCGGGCGAAGCCGCGGGCAAATGCTAGAATATTATATTTATCGACTGTGAAGTACCAATACCGCCTAAAAATATTTTTTCAAGAAAATCATAATTTACCGCTATGAATTTAAAAAGGTTTTTCCGCGTGTTTTAAGCGATTATCACACTGCCACGCATGACGCTGCACGTTGCGTGTCGACGCACCTACGCGCGTACTTGCGGAAGTGCAGATCTGCATCATCGTACGGGTTTTTTACGCACTCACGCGCGTTGGTGCGTTTTGTAAATTCACGCAGGCTCTGACTCATTTCATACAAAATCATACGATAATCGTCTTAGTAAAATTCGAGTAATTTTTTTTGTTTTCAGGTCTGACAGACAGTTTGGTGTTATTGGTACTTTGCTGTCGATATAAAAAAATACATTAATTAATATCAAATGCTGCAGTGACAAAAATAATAACAATTAATTTTGTAAAATCATGGTTACCCTAGTTAAAACAGAGGTAAGAAAGGGATACACCGACCCTTTCTCGTTGTCTTGTTCAGTACATTTTTCCCCGTTTGCTTGTCAATATGAACTTAATGGCAATGAGAATAAAGAACACTATAGAGTGTGTTTGCTGCGCAGGCAATCTAGATTATCCGTAGGATACATAAAATCTTTGCTCTGGTGTCTGTTTGGTGTCTTGTTTGGTGTCTTGCTATATTTCACTGGGACACCACGGTAGCGCAACCAGTGGCGCTACCCGGGTGTCCCGGTGAAATATGGCTCTTAGTGTTATGAAATATGATATAGCTGTCTTTGTGTAAGTTTGGGTACGCTGGTCCCGATACAAATGAAGTGCTATGCGATTTCTATCTACATTCTTTTATCTGTGTACTGGATCCATGATATTCGTTTGTGGGTCGATGTCAGAGACACCCTGTATAATAAATTGTCAAAGGAAACTTATTTATGTTTCGTGGTATCATGTTTGTGAGGTGGTATGTGGTGGACGTTTTAGTACGGCAATTGGGAAATAACCTGAAATGCTTCAGTCTGGAAAATCTAGCTAGACTGAGATACATAGATAAAAGAAATACAGGGTTATTTATAAAATACTGACTGGCAACCTCTCAGAATTATGTTACTAACATCATAAACAACAACTTTTGTTCTATGATTTTTAATTTTCTTTCATATTATAGTTTTTTTTAATCTGATATAAACTAGTACCTACTTGACTGCGATCCCACCAGATGGTAAGCAGTGACGCAATCATTGATGGTGAGGCGCACTAGTTCATCAGAACTTCATATAAAAATAAAAATATTTAAATTGTGCTTTCTAAATATTACGAAGTCTATGTGAAACAAGCGATAGTACAATAGTGGAGGGGAGCGGGGATAGGGCGGCGGGGGTATTTGATGCGCTTGCGTCGCGTTATACAGACGTAGATAGGTATAACAAAATACAGAGTAGAGCAAAAACAGTCATAGAACAAAAGTTGTTGTTTATGATGTAATACAGTTCTGCAAGGTTGTTAGAGTTACAAATAACTCTGTATGTAATAAAGCCTCACCGTTAGATGATAAAGTTTTGTTTTCCATGTTTTTATCGTACCTATGCTTCACAATTGTGTTGATTAAAGTTGGGCCCAATATAGTTCCTTTTGGAACACTTTAAGAAAAACTTAGATTTTCCTGAATTGACTTAATTCATTAAACCCCAAGCGATCGCCGGAGTTTGATCTCTCATTGTCTTTCTATTGTGTCTCTAATTACGCTATTCGAAAGGCTACACGGTTTCTGTAGTAAATGTCTTTGTATATTTAAGGTTGTGCGTCATCTTTGCGATTGGAACATTTGCATTTGAATCACTGAAATGTTCCGAAACAGTGATATGTATCATTTGGAACATTTGAAACATCGGCTCACAAGATACAAACGGAATATTTGGAACAACGGCTCAAAAGATACAAACAAAGACACTGATTTTTATGAATCGTGATCTGATACGTTGCGTCATACTCGTATATACTAAAATTGTAGTTGGATTTGAGAATTTTAAAGCAGATGTTTTTAGTTCAGGTCATTAATTTTATTATATTTACACTATTTACGTTTTAATTTGAATTTTAAAAAGACTGGTGGTCACTTAAGTATAAAGTGTTTAGTGTTCCAATCTAACAGAACACTAAAATGTTTCGGAGTAGTGAGTCGTTTCAATTAAGAGTTACCACGACTGGGACGTATTTAGGAATAGAATGAACATCAAACAATCATAACAGAAGACCATATCAGTTTCCAAGATAAAGTTTTTTATTTATTACTATTTTAGGGAATATCTGTGTATACTTACGTACGCATTTAGGAACAGATCGAGACCATACTCCATCCTGACAGAAGACGACACCAGTCCCCAAGACTCCATATCCTTGATGGCAAGTGACGTTTAGATTTAGCGATGCGAAGGCCTGCCCAAGTGTCGCATTTGGTTGGTTTAACACGTAGGTAACTAGGTACCATGCTCTGGGTACGGAGGCAGGATGCAATTACCAGATTGAGTTGACCTGAAAATTTAGATCTGATTATTACTATAACCACAATGAAAATATCCGCAGGAGACCCAAGGTTGCCGGCATAGTACGAAGAATCGCCAAACTTGAATGGCAATGGGCAGGGCACATTGCTCGCAGAACATATAGCCGTTGGGGCCGAAAGGTTCTGGAGTGACGATCGCGTACCGGTAGACGCTGCGTTGGAAGGCCTCCTATAAGGTGGACCGATAACCTGGTGAGGGTTGCGGGAATCCGATGGATGCAGTTCGCGCAGAATCGTTCTTTGTGACTTGGGAGAGGCATATGTCCAACAGTGGAAGTCTATCGGCTGAAATGATGATGATGATGAGATAACTCATCATCATCGTCATAGATTTAGCATCTGTTCTGTTTACCTGGTAGAAAATGTAGAGTTCGTCGGAAACTGTGGGTTGCATAGTCCGTCTGATTCGTCGGATCCATCTAGACACTCCTCTTTCTGTAAACCAATACATAGCCTTTGTTATTAATTGTAACAGTCAGTACCGTAAACTTTTGTACCCGGTACCAGTTTCAGAAGCTGCACCCCGAGGTGGGTGAGTTTAACTCCCATATAAACAAAATAGGTCCCAATATTGAACCTTGGGGTACACCAGCTACTATATCTTGCATAGAAGACTTATTACGGTTACTATTAGCTTGCATATTACTGATAATAACACACATTTTCCGGTTCTTCAAATATGAAGATAAAAGTTGTAAAATTTTGCCTCTCACACCGTTAGCTCCAATTTAGCAATGAGTAAGTTGAGGTCAATTGTATCGAAAGCCGGGCTTAAATCAAGGGAAACGCCAGCTACTCTCTTTTTCCTATTCAAATTACTAATAATATCTTTCACCAATTTATATGTATAGGGTCCCCTCTTCCGACATTTTTTTGGTATGGAAATCACGCACAGTCCAACACATAGAAAATGCATCTAGACGCGTTCGTGTAGATCACGCGCCTACAAGCGGAGAAACATGCGCCTACGCGCGTGGGTGCGAGGCGAGGCGCAAAGTATGGCACACTGAGGGCCGAAACTGCGTTCCGCGGTCAGCCGTGCGGTCCAATACAAAAGTGCTCCGTCGCGGATCGCCGCTCGGGCAACCGTCGCGGGCAGCCGCGCCTCGCGCCCGTTTTGCTACGTAATAATACATTAAAATTATCTAACGACGCGACTACATGCACACTAAAGTTGAACTAGCGACACTGCGCAGGCACGGTTTCCGTGGTACGTCCGGTTTCCGTGACGGGGACCGTCGCGTACGAGACACGCGCGACGTCACGCGACGGTTATCCGTTGCGGGCGCACGCTTAACGCAGTGTCGACCCTCAGTCTCGTAGTGCCGTGCGTGATTTTGGATGGAATGAGTCAAAGCCTCCGTGAATATACAAAACGCAACTACGCGCGTGAGTGCGTAAAAAACCCGCACGATGATGCAGATCAGCACTCCCGCAAGTAAGCGCTTAGGTGCGTTGACATGCAACAAGCAGCGTGATGCGTGGCAGTGTGATAATCGTCTTATTTATTTATTTATTGAACAATTTATGTACACGCAATAATAAAAGAACAGAAGAAGGAAACAGAAGAATAGTACAAAGGTGATTCTTATTTTTAAAGAAATCTCTTCCAGCATACCTGCGAAAGGAAAATTGGAGAAAAAAGAGATGTAGACACTGTGTGTAAAAGTAAAAGGAAAATGAGTACATACAAAAAACTTAGCTAACAATGACAACATGCAAAAAAAGGATATAGAATTAATAACATACATACACATAGTAAAATAAATAGCATAAAAATACATACTAAATAATATAATTAAATAATACATACTAATAAGAAACTTTGACGAAATGGATAGATAGTGTTCTTTCACTCTTCTGTTAAAAATAATTAGTTATCTTCTTAGTGTATTAACATTAAAATTCTCCATCGACACGACTACATGCACACCGTTAAAGTTGAACTAGCGACACTGCGCCTGTAATAATCCGGTTTCCGCAACAGGGACCGCCGCACACGACACACGCGCGACGTCACGCGACGTGTGATCGCGCGGGCGCCCGCGCGTGCTTCCACATAACGCAGTGTTGGCCCTAATACATGCATAAAGTAGTTTTACAACACTAACCCCATTACAATCAGAGCCCTGCTCGATACAGCCGCCGTACGCGCATTGGAACTGATCCGAAGCACACGTCTTAGCTGCGCAAGTGCGACGGGTCTCGTCAGACCCATCCGGACAGTCGGGAGAGCCGTCACAGTGGTCCGACGCGGGGATAGCACTGCCGTCTCGGCAGAGAAATTGGTCTCTGAAAAAATAAAATAAAAAAATATTCCACAACTTTTACACAACGCCATCTCATCATCATCAATTCAGCCGAAAGACGTCTACTGTTGGACAAGGGCGACCGGTTCTGTGCGTCTCGCATCCATGGGTTTACGGCTACCCTCGCCAGGTCATCGGTCCACCTTGTTAGAGGCCTTCCAACACTGCGTATTCCGGTACGTGGTCGCGACTCCAGAACTTTTCGGTCCCATTGACCATCTGTTCTGCGAGCAATGTGCCCTGCCCGTGGCTGGAAATCAGGATGGAATCCCAGCGGTGACTGGGGCGTGAGCGCTGTTGCCTGATGCGGTCGGCCTCCTCCTTTGCTAGCATTACTGCTTCGCAGAAGGAGGCGGCCACCTGCCACTCCTCCTCGCTCCGGACCATGGCCTAGGCCTAAAAATGTATTAACAAAATCCATCTGACTACTGTAAAATACTTACTGATATTCATCAGTCCCGTTCCGACACTTGGGTAGAAGTTCATCAGACTGGTCAGCACAATCGATGACGCCATTACAGGGAGCTGTGCCGTCCACACAAGCGCCGTAGGTACATTTGAACCAGTTCGATGCGCATCTGTGGAAAAACGTATTGGTTACTTACCTATCTTATCTTGAAACAGTTGTATTTTATCAAATACTAGCTTTTGCTCGCGCTATAAAATATAGTGTACGTCACTCAGGAATAAAGCAGCTTACTATTAGTGACAAAAATTCAGCAATCGGACCAGTACTTCCAGAGATAACCTACAAAAACCGGCCAAGAGCGTGTCGGGTTCCGTAATTTCCCGTCCGTCACAATAAGTGTACCCACATGAGTTTAAAAAAATGCTTGCATATACGATAATACTACAAACTTAGTCCAGAAATTATTTTGTAGAACCTTTTTGTCTTTTTGTACAAAAACTGTTCTTTCCATCAAGTTCAAAATGATTTTCCTAGAAAGTCCTTATAAAGTTCTACTTTTCCGTATTTTTTCATATTTTCTAAACTTATGGTTCAAAAGTTAGAGGGGACACATTGTTTTTTAATTTTGGAGCGATTATTTCCGAAATTATTGACATTATCAAAAAATGATTTTAGTAAACCCCTATTCATTTTTAAATACCTATCCAACGATATATCACACGTTAGGGTTGAAATTAAAAAAAAAAACACTTCCCACTTTACATATAGGGGGGCTACCCTAATAAAACATTTTTTTCCAATTTTTATTTTACCACTTTGTCGGCGTGATTGATATACATATTGGTACCAAATTTCAGCTTTCTAGTGCTAACGGTCACAGAGATTAAGCGAGGACGGACAGACGGACAGACAGACATAGCAAAACTATAAGGGTTCCTAGTTGACTACGGAACCCTAAAAACAACAACCAGGTAACTGGTTGTCCGTACAAACAAATGGTCACCGGGCCGTCCGAGCGACTGAGGAGATGTTTTGCTCCCGCACCCAGCTGTGCAATCGCACCTAATGTTCGCTATGACCCCCTGTGTTGTACTGAGTGCCGTTTTTAGGGTACCACACCTCGGAAGGAAAAAAACGGAACCCTTATACGATCACTTTGTTGTCCGTCTGTCTGTCTATCGGTCAAGACCCTTTATCTCGGGAACGCGTGGAGGTATCGAGTTGAAATTAAAACCATATACTCAAAGCTGCGACCCCTTGAAACTGTGAAAAAATCAAACTTCTGCGTTAACGAAAAAAAAAGATATGGCCGTTTATGTTGCAAAAAACGTGTTTTTCGACACTCTTACGGGAATCAAAATATATAGGGTACTTCCCGTTCCTCTAGAATCCTGAAATTTGGCATGAAGCAAGGTTTTATGGCACAAGTATAGGAATAAATCTGAAAACTGTGAATTTGTAGTTACATCACGAAAAAAATATAATATTTTGCGATTCGGAAAAATTTTCATAACTCAATTCGGGAATTGAACTGTTTTCATACACGTAAGTTGTAAGGAACCTTCAGTGCGCGAGTCCGACTCGCCCAGTTTTTTCTCTCTATCTTTCTTTGATAACTTACTCAGTCTTCCCGCAAACTGCGTGGGTCTCGTCACTCCTGTCAGGACAATCCACTTTGCCGTCACATCTATCATAAATAAATATGCGCGTACCATCCGGGCACTGCCATTTATATTTCCTAAAAAAAAACACGTTGAATAAAAAACATTTGGACATACAAGGTGTAAGGGACAGCCCTCCACAAACTTTAAGGGCTTGCTCAGTAGACGAAACTGAACAACTTTCCACAAAATTTTTTTTCAGGAAACAAAAAAAAAAATTGGCCTCACCATACAAACTGTCCAATCAAGTTTATAATTTTGTATGGTGAGGCGGATTTTTTTTTTCGTTTCCTGAAAAAAATTTTTGTGGAATGTTGTTCAGTTTTGTCTACTGAGTAAGCCCTTAAAGTTTGTGGAGGGCTGTCCCTTACACCTTGTATAATACATTTCTAGGATTTTTTAGTTGTGCGCGCAACACTTAGAAATAATAGAATAGCATTTATTCGGCGCAAGCAATGAAGCAACACAATATACCACAACATAAAATAATAATAATAATAATAAAGAGTACAGAAATACAATACAGTTGAAATAAGCAGCACCTTTGTACTCTTTTATCTGTCTTTGTTCTTTTCTTTTAAGGGGCCTTTCTTTAAAAAAAAAACAAAAATAAAATTTTAAGCGAATTGTATTTCGCACTTTTTTACAGCGTAAATGGCATAACATGCCATTTGGCTTTTCCTGTATTAAAAATAACAATATTTCTAATATTCTCGACGTAGGAACCTAGATAAATATTGTCTATAACCGAATATGTTGGAAATATGCTCCAACTTCAAATGAGCGTGGTATTACGTTTGTATGGAAATTCATCCGTTGCCGGCCCCTAAGTATTTGTGCGTACATAAATAAATAAATACAGTTACAGAGACTGTGCCCGAACTGAAAGGGTCACCAACTCAGCAATAGCTGGGCGTCAAACACCCAGCGCTGATTTTCAGCTGGCACCCCGCAGCAGTGACGCACCGATGGTGGTAAATAACATATACTAACATATAAATATAACCTATATAAATATAACCCATATTTAAAATAAATATTGATGCTAGTGTATTTGTGTGATAATTTTGTTATATTTTGCTAAAAGTTCCTAATCTGCTCATTCACAATGATTGATCATTGACCGGTCAATGGTCTCGTAATAGAGTTGTGGTAAAATGACAATATCGAGCTTATTAAAAGAAATGACTGCACAATGACGTTCTAATGGTAGGTCACTGATCAAAGGAACTGTCAAAATTTTTGCAAATTACCGCATAAGTAAGACATTCATTTGTATATACGTAGGTAGAGTCTGTCTAATAAGTCAATCGACTTGGGTTATTATTAGGATAAAATGAAATCTGATGTAATCAATACTGGTTCAATAATTAAGGTTGATTTAAAGAGATATTGATCATTGTTTACTAATAGAAGGACCTTATAAAAATTATCGAATATAAGAATTTTTTAAATAATTAAATATTATGCAAAATTCTCAAGTCGGTTGACTTTTTATACAGACTATATGAGATTACCATTCTATCCCACTTCTTTCAATGGAGTGTCAGTGGTCGATCATTGGAAAGTCATAATGACGCCATTGTATTAGTAGATTACCAAACTTACTCAAAATCAACAATTATGAAATCAATGTGCCTGTTGGTCTAGTGGTTAGTGACCCTGACTGCTATGCCGGAGGTCGTGGGTTCGATTCCCACCCAGGACAAATGTTTGTGTGATGAGCACGATCATTTGTTCTGTGTCTGGGTGTAATTTATCTATAATATGTATGTATTTAGAAATATATAAGTATGTTTATAGTACCCATAACACAAGCTCTGCTTAGCTTGGGACTAGACGGCGCTGTGTGATAGTTGTGGAATATTTTTGTTATTATCAGACTTGAGGCAAATATGTACGTCGCTGTCGGAGGACCCAAAAAAAACCAAAATGATTTCAAACTAACTTTAATCAAAGTAAAATTACAAAGTAAAACTTATTGCTAAAGTACTACAATAAAAGAATCCTATTTCGATCGATATTAGATCTAGAATGAACAAATAATATTTTATAATTAATACGTAAAAGACACATCCGGTAAACATGGGCATCGACTGACGAGCGTCGTCAGCGTCGTCAGCGGTTTCGGTTACACGTGTAAGGCTGTTGCCACACGCTCTATCGAGGCCGGTGCATGCTTGCAATTTACTTAGTAGTGTATACTATAACACCTCCACCGCCAGATCAGCAACTATTTCTGAAGTTTGAACTGAGGAAATATTGCTGACTGTGTCTTCGTTGCTCCAGATTGTCCAGGCTCCGCATACGTGTTATCTTCTGCAGATTTCCTCTTATCTTCTCGCTTGAATAGCTTGTACCGCTTCAAGATCATGAACGTAGCGAATGCCAGTATACTGAACAGCATGCGATATAACGGGATCGTTGTGTGATAAAGGTATCCTGATTGTGCAGACTGTAGTTGCAGCGGATGCTGCGCCATCACTTTATATTGGGCATCATGCAGTCTTGTAAGATCAATTGAATTCAGTTTGACTTGTGTTGCTTCCGTCTGGATGTTGGAGTGATAGTTATCTAGGTGCGTTATCTTCACTGGTTGGCCCTCCACATGATCATCGAGATTGGTGATTGTGAATTCAGGGGTGTCCAGGTAGCAGTTCACAGGAATAGTTGCAAGATAACTGCCGTTTAGTATGTTGTAATCTTCTCGACCGCATAAGGTGTGGATCCTTGTAAGGTTAGGAAATGATATAATGTAATGCTCCTTGTCCAACTCTTCTATGGCTACTCTTGTTAAAGATATTGTCGTGATTTCGCAGGTGTTGTCGAGAGTTTGGTTCATAATTAGGTTCTGGATACAATCGGGATGCTGCCGCAGCTGATGATTCATTTTATCTCCACAGATGTACCAGGTATTGTACTTCGGGCATTCAGCCTCTATGTACACATAACCTTTCCTGCTCGTTGCAATCAATGGATAGGGAGGAATAAGGGCTTGTCTAAACCTATTAGGAGCTATTGACAATTTGTAAAGATCGTAACTTTCTATGGCAAATATTGGCACCTTAAATATGATTACTATCTGATTACCTGAATAGTAGTAACCTGGTTTTATTATATCGTAATATTGCCTAAGCTCTAAGTCTAGTATTTTATCCCTACCATAGAGTTTAACTAACTTCTCAATCATATGGCGTAAAACTTCAATGCTGATCATAGAATGATGCGAACTAGAGCTATGGATGAAAGCTAGAATGTTCTCAATTCTTATTAGTTCGTTTAAGATCTCATCTAGATTTTCGGTTATTATAGTTAATTGCTGACCAAATTGTGCATATCTAATGATGTTAGTGTCCTTATAGAAATCTTTGTCTAATATTAATTGTAATGTTTCATTTATCTTAGCTTGATTTGAGACTAATTTCGTGATTATTTCAGAATGCTGGACCACCCACTCTTTGCTGATACTAATATGATTATTTAACTCTTCGGTAATTTCAAGGTTATTATCCTGTAAAATTTTGATAGTATTATCATATTTAACTGCATCCGAATAATCTAAATTTCCTGTAACGCTTTTAATTATGGATCCTAAACCATCAATGAGACCTCGCTTTACGCGACCTGGTTTAAGAGTATCTAAGTGATGCATGACGCTGAGCATCTTGTCAGAAAGATAGTTTAATTGTACTTCGTATAACATGTATGTATCATTATTTAAGTTTTGCCTATATTTATCTAATTGATCTTGCAGTATTCTAATCTTTTCTTCGATATCTTTTATCTGGATATATTGCAAGAAAGTATGGTGGTGGGTTATGAGTTTTGTTGCGCCAAGCCGAAAAGGGAGTACTCCTGGGCCATCGCCGAGGCTTTCAAGTGTTATTTCCTGGTTTACGTCCTGGGCCGCTATCAAATGAGCAGTCAGAACCAGTAGCACCCTGTAACAATTGAGCACTTTTAGGTACTCTTTTTAAACGACTTTTAGCTACAGGACCACGTTTTTTAGAGGTGTAAATATGGATGGGTAAGTCGGCTAACACGGTGTCCTGAGTGTATCTGGGAGCCGTCTTCTGGGGACTAGCTAAGGGATTTTTAACAAAGACACGTTGCTGAGGTTGATATTCAACTTCGGGCTCACGAGACTTGTTGCAGTTTTCTATAATGTTAGTACGATCGAAAAGAAGATTCGTTTATTACGTCATAGACTAATTTCATTCTATCCCTGTGGTTTTGTGTGTATTGTTGCATAAGATGGTTACTTAAATCTACTTCGAATGGGTCACGCGGATCAAAGTGCCCGGTTATGATGTCAATCGGTCGACATTTAGTAAAACTTTGAATTGCACTATTGTACGCTAGAATGCCATAGGGAACAAGATTTACTATGTCTTCCCCTTTATGAGTTAATTTTAAAATACGTAAGTGTTCTAACAATGTCGAGTGGAAGCGTTCCACAATTCCATTATCGTTTGGGGCATGGGGCAGTGTTTTATGGTGTGTTATTTTATGCATATTTATAAATTCACTGAACATCTGGTTGGTGAACTCTGTTCCATTATCTGATACAATGGTAAGGGGCAACCCATGGTGTGTACAGAATTTTAACAATGCCTGTACAATACTGACGGCTGTACCATCTCGTATGTGATAGGCTTGTGCGTACTTGGAGAATACATCCACGATAGTTAAATATTTCTTTGTCTGGATTGTTAGCAAGTCTATATGAACAGTTTCAAAAGGCCTGCTGGCAGGGGGTACTATTCTAAATTGTTGGTTGATCGGATGTCGATCGTACTTCGCCTGGCCACATACAGTGCAACTATTAATGAATTTCGTGATCTCATCTCTCATTTTTGGCCAATAATAACGCTGAGAGAGAGCTAGGTAACATTCATTTATTCCACGATGGTTGGTTTTTCCATCGTGGTAGTGTTTTATTATTTCTTACTGTCGCAAATACTCCTTAACATTTTCTACTTTTCTTTTAGTTAAGACCAAACTCATTGAAGAACTTTTAAACTTATCTTGAATAATAGGTATTATATCGTACATAGCCAATGGCGGATTTATTAACAATGCTGTTTTGACTTTAGGATTAACGTATTCTTTTATAACGTTTATAATATCAGTTTCCAGATTTGAACTAGAAACTTGCACACTTGTTCTTGTATGTGTATCAAAGGGCTTAGATGCTGTAGGTCGCTTTTTAATATCGCCTACTACAGTTACGCAAATTTGTCTATGGAATTTATTTAATGGTTCGTCGACTATCGGGATTTCAAGAATTGGATTTTCCTGGCTGGTATGAGCAGAAACTGTGGATGAGTTACCTCTGGAAGGAGGACACTCAGATGCGTTAGCTATCATAGAGCTCGTTTCTTCGTTATTAATTTGGATGCGAGAAAGGGCATCAGCGTTCGTGTTACTGGAACCCTTCTTATAAATTACGGTAAAATCGTATTCCGATAGTTTGAGCTTCCATCTGGTTAATCTTGAGTTGGGCTCCTTTAAGTTCATAACCCACTGGAGTGGCTTATGATTTGTAATGATCTTAAATTTTCTACCGAACAAGTACGGCCGAAAATATTTAGTTGCCCAAACTATTGCGAGGAGCTCTTTCTCAATAGTACTGTAATTTATTTCGCTCTCGTTTAGTGTACGGGATGCGAAACATACGGGCTTATCTGAACCTATTGGCCCTTGCGATAATACAGCGCCTAATGCAAAATTAGAGGCATCGGTTGTCAAGATGAAATCCTTGTTGAAATCCGGGTATTGTAAGATTGGATCGTTAGCTATGAGGGCTTAGCATTTTTCGAAACTTTCGGTATAGTCGGAATTAATTACAACCTTTCTTCCTTTTTTTAAGCATTGTGTGAGTGGTTTTGTTACTCGTGCGAAGTCCGGTATGAATTTGCGGTAGTAACCAACTAACCCAAGGAATTGTTTGATTTCTTTAGGGGTGGTTGGGATCGGGTAATTTTGAATTGCTATAATTTTGTCTGGATTGGGTTTTATCCCGTTCTTTGTTATAACGTGCCCTAAGTGTGATATTTCCAGTTTAAGAAATTCGGATTTATCTAATTGTATTTTAAAATTAGAGTCCCGTAATTTTTGGAATACCTTCTCAAGATTGGTCATATGCTCCTGCAGCGATGTGCTAAATACAACAATATCGTCCAAGTATACTAAGCAAATTGTGTTCTGGAGGTCCTTGAGGACATTGTCCATAACACGCTGAAAGGTTGAGGGGGAATTTTTTAATCCTATGGACATGCGTAAAAACTCGTAATGGCCGTTTTCTACATTAAAGGCGGTTTTGGGTATATCAGCAGGGTCATTTCTACCTGGTAGAACCCGCTTGCCAGATCTAAAGTGGTAAAATACTGGCAGTTCCCTAACTTGTCTAAAACATCGTTGATGTTGGGGATAGGGTATTTGTCGTCATATGTTTTTTCATTCAGTTTTCTGAAGTCGACAACTATACGCCACTTAGTTTTCCCGGAAGCATCAGCTTTCTTCAGGACAACCTAAATAGGTGAGCTCCAGGCGGACTCTGACGGGCGAATAATTCCCTGACTTAGCATTTTGCCTATCTGGTCTCTAACTTCGTCTCTATGTATGTAAGGATAGCGGTAGCTCTTTGTATAGACCGGGAATTCATCCGTTGTTCGAATGCGATGTTTGATTTTGTTTTGTGAATGTTAAGGCTTCGCCTTCTATGTAAAAGATGTCGGCGGCATATTTACCACATAAAATCTCTAAATTAATGCGTTCTTCTTTGTTAAGGTGGTCCGTACGCAAACGAGAAATAACGTCTTTTCCGCGGGCTGGTTCGATAACAGGATACTGGGAGCCGTGAAGCGAACTCTCAGTACTTGTGCACTGAATATTGTAAGTCTCTACCTGAACTGCATGATCCATTGAAAATATTAAATCATGCGGAGTGGGGTTAGAAACCTCCATAAATCCGCGATTGTTCGTTACCGTGGTTAGACAGTCCCTGATGACACAATTAGATATGGTCTGTTCGGGGATGATTGCATCTCCATCCTGTAAGTTAATTGGTACCTACCCTAAGTATCTTTGATGAGTTAGCTGGGATAACACTTTCATACAAGTTTATATTTCGTGAATTGTACATATTGATTTTATTGACAGAATTACGAGTAATAAGTTGTCTATCTTTAAGGTCAATTTTAGCCTCCCATTTTTCTAATAAATCGAGTCCTATCAGCCCATCGAAATAGTTATGGAACTTATAAATGAACAGTTTAATGTTTTCAGACTCTTGGAATTCATTAAATGTTGGAATCGTTATGGAATAATTATTTCTTGTCGTAGCATGTACGTTTGTAACCTCGAAGGGATCAATGTTTAAGGGAAAGTCATTATAAAATGTATCCACAGCTTCAGGGCTAATGAATGACTGATTTGCGCCTGTGTCGATTAGAAATTTTAAAGGTGGTTGCGAAATTTGAATAAATGGAAGCTGCCTTTGCGTTTGTAGGTTAATTTCTATTTTAATTTGTCTGATCTCCCGTTCTTCTGAAAATCTATTACAAGACCTTTTTGACTGATCAATGATCGATCATTATGAATTAACAGATTACACACTTTTAGCAAAATGACAATGGGATCATGTTGGAATGACGAATTTATAAAAATAGCAGACTTGAGCCCCTGATAAATGTTCTACATTTATCTTAATTTACATAATAATTTATTGTTAAATAATGTTTGTCGATTAAAAACTGGACTACTACATGCAGGTATTCTGATTGTTTGTCAGATTATTTTTTAGGCAATGTTTTACTGTTAATTTTAGCTGTACTCGTCGCGTCGTCGCGACTATGAACGTTTTCTTCAACTACTTCACTCTACGATAGTTTTGCCTTCAAACCAGTCGCGACGTTTTTAACAACCGTTTTTGACGTCGCAAGACCGGTTGCGTTTCGTCGTTCAAAAATTCGACAACGACCCACCACTACCAGTTACCCGAGACAAAAAATAGATAGGTACAGAAGACAATCTACATACAAAGCGCGCTCGAGCAACGCACACATGGACACCACTCACGGACACGACATCTCGGCTCAATCGCCCGGTCGTACTCGTTCAGTTCCTAGCGCTGATCGATCCTGCGCTAGGGTCATAGCGCGATCGCCTAGCGTAGGTATAAAAAGTGAAGTACATATGTTATGGACCGGGTGATTAATGCGGGCATTATAAATAATGTTCGAGCATTATAAATAATGTCTAGCTCTATTGGACCAAGTGATTAATTACTATCTTTACTTCAATATTTATCACATTGCGCGGTCATTATTATATTGCTACATGACAATTGGGCAATTTGATAATAATTTGGCAAGTCATTTAATCAAAAGTTCAGCTGACCAAAGTCTGGAATATCAATGTTTAAATTATTTATTACACTATTGAGCAATTCGTTCAAAGGTCAAAATGGATTACTGGATAAATTATTAATTATCAAATGGATTAACTGAAAAAGGTAAAAAGCTCGAATGGACGAAACAACTTGGACGTAGCGTTCGCCGGCCGCTGCCGCGGCATCGCTCGCTACGCTCGCTCGGCTCACGCGCGGTTGGTCACAGTTCTAACCTAACCTAACTTATTTTACCCAGTTCAAAGTGCAATCAAAATACATTCACATTTTTACGAGAGATTGTAGGTATTATTCGTTATTTCGAACTGGCAGAATTTTAAGGTAGATAATAGACTCCTTGATATAATTAATCCAAATAAGAGAGTCTGATTATTTTAATGGTTTAATATTTAGTTTATTTAAGTTAAATGACAGTACCAATAAAAAAATGGTAATTAAATATGTTTGTATTACTCTGCCCAAAAGGTGATGGGCCGTATGTATAATGCCCGGTCAATTTGATTATTTGAATAATTATTATCAAATCGCACTCTCATATTGGGCATTTTTCATAATGACCGGGCATTATGTATAATGCCCAATTTATCATTTGGTCCATAACACATACATGAGATTGACTTCTGTACCTATCTATTTTGTGCCCGAGACAAGTGCACAAACACTACAGCAAGCATTATACTTACGAGGTATCTATAGCGCAATTTTGTTCATCATTGCCATCTGAGCAATCCAATTTCCCATCACAGAGGAAACTGAGTCTGACGCATGATCCATCTCCACAGGTAAACTGATGAGTACTGAAATAGAAAAAACATTACGAATGTATTGAAGTTTGAGGAACAGGCTTGGATTGGAATTTAGGAATACACCGCGCCGCAACAACACATTATGTAACGAAAATACTGGGCAAGTGAGAGTCAGATACGCGCCCTGGAATTCCGTACGTAGTGACATCTATGTCGCCACATAAGAACTAATCCTGCATCGCGCAATCAAAGTTCTCTGCGCGATTAGAACATATAGGACAGCCCGAAATCATCTATCGGGCAGTTGCCTACCAGACCATAACACCTGTTTGGTCGGAGGATCCTCCCTTTTTAACGGAGGTATGTGGTACTTTACTCTCTGTTCCGCCTACCTTCAAACGTACAAACTTACCTTTGTAAAGATTTCATTTCCCGATTGAAGCCTCGAAGTTTTACCAAATCACAAAAAAAAATTTGTGACGTGACAATAATTTTTTTTTTATTGTTGATAGGATCACGCTTGGCCGCTATCTCACCTGATGGAAAGCGACGATGCGGTCGGCGATGGAACGCGCTTACCTAGAAGAAACCTATTCACTCTCGACTTAAAGATTCCCGGGTTGTAGCTATCAGGAAACAGACTCCGGAAAGGAATTCCACTCCTTAGCTGCACGCACAATGAATGTGTTTCATGATGGATATCCACCATGTACCGGTGGCGCATAGCCGTACGTCTGGTAGTCCGATGATGGAACGGGCTAGGCGGAATTAGGTTATGCAATTCCGACGCACGACGGTTAATTTTATAACAAAATAACAGATCCTACCGTACTTTTTTTTTTCGTTATAGGAATATCATCTAATGACATCCCCCCCGCTCTTGGGCGGAGCGGGAGTCTTCGTCCGCAAGCCTACGCCTACGGTGGCTGGAAATCGGGCTTGGAATCCCGGCGGCGCCGGCGGCTTGGGCACTGTGAGCGCTGCCGTTGCCAGATGCGGTCGGCCTCCTCCTTTGCTAGCATTACTGCTTCGCAGAAGTCGGCGACCGCCTGCCACTCCTCCTCGCTCCGGACCATGGCCTGTACCAAGGACCGTCGACCGGTGCGAGAGGATCCTACCGTACTGAAATCACATTAGATACATCATGATTTTTAAGTGCTCTCACTTCAAAAAGTAAAAAATATCTCGTCTTTTAAAGAAAAAAAAAAGTCTTTTTAACGAGTCTCGAAAGTCTCGTTTTCTTTGGATTCCCGGGAATGGGTTGAGTCACGATTTTCTAGTCCCGGGATTCGGAAATGTATCGAGACCTCACGGCGTGTTCACCTTCCACATAACGCAGGTTCTCACCGGACATGATCAGTTCGGGAGGTTCCTGCACCGAATCCGTGCGGAAGTGACACCCGAGCCATCACTGTGTGGGTTTGTGGAGACACGGTAGAGCATACGGTAGAGGTGTGCCCCACTTGGGCAGAGCACCGCCGTCTCCTCGTGGGATTGGCGGCAGCGATCTTTCGCGCCGGGTCTTGGTTGGGGAAGCGAGGATGAGTGGCAGGCGGTCGCCTCCTTTAGCGAAGCAGTAATGTTAGCAAAGGAGGAGGCCGCACGCGTGAAGCAACGGCGCTCACGCCCTAGCCACTGCCGTGATTCCGATCCCGATTTCCGGCTACCGTAGGCGCGGGCTTGCGGACAGCGAGCAATGGGCAGCTCGCCGACCGACCGTCCGGTAACCGTCCGGACCGAGCCCAAGACGTTGACGGAGCGTATAGTTCCACACGCGCCTCAAGGAATTGTTAGCAAACCCCTTGGCCCCAGTAGGCTTCGACCCTGCTGGGCCCTACCAGCAGGGTCATAGCCTACTGGGGCCAAGGGTCAGCTTCTGACAGGAAGATGCAGCCCCGTTACGAAAGGCAACGAAGTAACAGGAGTGGGTTTTTAGTCAGTGAAAGTCTGACACTATCTTCCGCCCCACCCAAGGGCAAGGAGATGTCATTGGATGGTTTTCTCACCTACAAAAAAAATAAAATACCTATTGGTCATCACCCGCAAACCGGTGCCTTCGGCGGCCGGGGCTTTAGCTCCACGACGCTCGGGGCTTCAGCTTAATATTCCTGATGAACTGTTCGTCATTTGGACGTCTTCTCGTTGAGATAATAATGACGTTGAAATTACAAAAAAAAAAATAGATATACAGGGTTTAAGGGACAGCCCTCCACAAACTTTAAGGGCTTGCTCAGTAGACGAAACTGAACAACCTTCCACAAGACATATTTTCAGGAAACAAAAAATCATCAGCTTCACCATACAAAATTAAAAACTTGATTGGACAGTTTTTATGGACAGGCCTACTTATTTTTTTCGTTTCCTGAAAAAAATCTTGTGGAAGGTTGTTCAGTTTTGTCTACTGAGCAAGCCCTTAAAGTTTGTGGAGGGCTGTCCCTTACACCCTGCAAGTATTTTTTAACTTCGATTTACCTGCAGTTATTAGACGAGTAGGCTCTCTGTACCACCGAATACACATCTGAAGATATGGCTGTAATTGATAAAATGGAACTCATAAATACATTAATTTTTGACATATCGTGAATGTCATAAATATGAATGTGTCATAAATATCAAATACACGAGCTCGTGGTAGGACCTTAGGGCACGTGACGGAGGATACCACGCATCACGCTGCATGTTGCGTGTCAACGCACCTACGCCCGTACTTGCGGGAGTGCAGATCTGTATCATCGTGCGGGTTTTTTACGCACTCACATGCGTAGTTGCGTTTTGTAGATTCGCGCAGGCTCTGACTCATTTCATCCAAAATCACGCACGGCACTACTAGACTCAGAGTGCCATACTTTGCGTGTCGCCCCGCACCCGCGCGAGTGAGCGCATGTTTCTCCGCGTGTAGGCGCGTGATCTGTATGAACGCGCGTGGATGCATTTTCGGTATGCTGAACTGTGCTAGTTTTCTATACAAATGAAGATACAAGCAAAGTTATTGGTTACGTGGTGCGTGGCAGTGTGATAATCGCCTAAGGGCTAAAACTGTGTTAAGCGTGCGCACGCGATGGACACCAATCGCGAGGCTTCGCGCTTGTGTCGTCTGCGACAGTCCCAACCAAAACCAGATTTTTACCTGCGCAGTGTCGCTAGTTCCACTTTAACGGTGTGCATGTAGTCGTGTCGATGGAGTATTTAATGCAAATGCGGGGTGCCGGGCCCCGTGAATTTTTTGCTACGTAATACGTAAAACGTTCACGGGGCCCGGCACCCGGCAAGCGTTTGGGTTACGGCTCAAAGTCAAAGTCAAAGCATTTATTTCAAATAGACCATTTGCAGGCACTTTTGAATAGTCAAATATCGGTCAGTCCAAGAAAAGTGAAGCTAAATTGCCCGTTCCAAAGCGTAGATCTCTATGGAGAAGAACGTGCAAGAAACTCTATGGACACTTTTAATTCATATTATGTGTTACATATAATGCTTGGTTACATATGACTTGTTGAATAATTAATTAAAAGATAGAAACTGAATTAAGCCACTGGCAGCTAAGAGATGACCAGTCTCATCTGACGGCACCCGTTCACGAGCATGACGCGTGCATCAGCCCAACTCAGCTCAACCATTTTGAAGGGATCCGAATGACTCAATAACACGTGCCACCAACAGCGAGACAATTGAGTGAGCATGACAAACTCTCAACTGCCATGCTCGTAATGTCAAAAAAAAAAAAAAATAAGTTGTAACCTAATAAAAATGCTCCATGGTACTTCACATTCACAAATTTGAAAAAAAATGCTTCTACATTATACAATGCCATTGTGTCTTTCAAATTTACCTGTAGACGTTGTGATTCTGAAGCGAGAGATGGTGCTACGTGTGCTGCCTGCAAGGCGAAATTTGATTTTCCCTGTGCTGGGATATCAGAGGCTGGATGGAGAAAACTTGGCGAGCGTAAATCGACGTGGAAATGTCAAAACTGCAAGTCTACTCCGGTAGCCAGTCCTCAGACTAGTAGTTTGAAGGCATCACCAGTGAACTCAGAGTCCATCATGATTGAGCTTCAGCGTCTCTCAGCCAAAATGGAAGCATTGCCTGCGCTAATGGAGAGTGTCAAGGCAATTCAGACTGAGCTTGCGGAATTAAAGACTATACGGCAAGAAGTCTCTCAAATGAAATCGTCATTTGAATCTTACGGTCAGGAAATAAAGGCTTTGGCAGGCAGGGTGTCAGATCTTGAAGTAGAAGTTGAGACAATAAAGAAAACCAAAGAAGCGATAGTGAACTTGCAGGATCGAATAATTCAGCTTGAGGATCGGCAGTCTGAGAGTGAACAGAGGGCTCGCATGAACAACATTGAAATTAAAGGAGTGCCAATATCCAAGGATGAAGACCTGTTTGCTATAATAGCCAAGATTGGTAATAGAATAGATTTTCATATACAAAGGGAACAGATTAATTACATAGCAAGGGTGCCGAAACGGAATGATAAATTGAATAAAAACATTATTTGCTCTGTGCACAACAGCTACTTAAAGAACGATTTTATAGCTGCTGCGAAGAAATGCAAAAAACTGTATGCTGGTGATTTGGGCTTACAGGGCAGTAACAGGGTGTACATCAACGACCATCTGACACTTGAAAATAAAGTCTTACTTAATAGAACCAAGGCTCAAGCCAAAGAGCGTGGCTTCGAACATGTTTGGGTTAGAGGTTGCAAAATATTTGTACGGAAAAACACCACATCTCCGAAACACTGCATCAAAACAGAGCAGGATTTAAAAAAGTTTTTATTTTAATCAAAACCACTTATCGTACATGCAAGTGGTTTATTCTAATTAAAAAAGTTTGTTCACTTAGCATTGTGTACACATTATTGTTAATCGTGAACTCGTTAGATTTAAGTTTGAGAAACACAGGTACGTATTTTTTGCATGCATTCCATTCTCGGCCGCCTTTTGTTCTCTTATCGCTTGGTGTCGGCTATTCATTCGGCTCATTAGGCTTTGCTTATTGCCATTTTATACTCTATGCTTGTGCAGTTAGAGGTGAGAAGTGCTTACACATGAAATTAATTACTCATACCTTACACAATTTTAAAACTAAATTTTTCTACACTTTGTATACGATTTCTTGCGCTTATTCTATCCAATTTTATTTATTTATAATATTTTTCGCTTTATTTTGCCACTATGTTTTGCTATTTACTCCAGATTTTATTACCTATAGCTCTTACTTATTATTGGCACTAGATCTGAGTGTACCTTATATCTTTTCAATCATTTTTCTGACGTTACGAATAATTAATAATGGCACCTATTGGCATTTTCTACCAAAATGTTCGGGGGTTGCGGACGAAGACATCGGTTTTTTATGGAAATGTTTGTATGAATTCTTTTGATGTCATTTGTCTGACGGAAACATGGCTTATTGATGGTATATCTGACAGCGAATTATTTGATGATAGATATTTTGTATGGAGACGAGATCGGAATTACTTGCACACTAAACAAACTATGGGTGGGGGGGTTTTAATAGCCGTGCGTAGGGAACTTGTTGCGGATACCCGCGGCGAATGGTGCTCGTCTGCCGAGGATCTGTGGGTTACCTTAACTTTACACCAAAAGAAACCTAAACTAACTTATAAAATACTGTTACGTACGTGGGTAATCAAATGCCGATTTACTGACGAGAGAACTTTATTTACCACAAACAATAACAAATTAGTCCAGTCAACAATAATCCGAATCGCAATTAACACTAGAGTACCGTTACACTATCGCTTAGGTCGTTGAGTAAAATCACTTCGAGTACTAGGGTAGTTCGCTCTTGATCGCAGTCGAAATCACAACTGACTCGCTTCCGGCCGGGGGCTCGTATTTATATGCGGAGCCAAGAAAATTCTAGATACCGACTTCCCACGAACGATCCAGAATTCCAGAACAATTGAATCGCTTCTCGAAGTCATAAATCATTTTTATTACTCGTGGTAATAAGATTCACTTTCATGCGAATTTCGACTCTATTGTTAACGTCGGAGAGTACCATTTCCCATAAATACCTAACTACTACTTGTAAGTACTTTGTGGATGTTTCGAGATTTTTCTAAGGCTGGCTACGTACAACCATTCTAGACCTTTCGAACAGCAATGCGTTTTAATTATTACGTGCTACTCTTTATTTTCTCGGAGATATGGCGGGTTCACGTTTAATGGCGTAACAGTGCCCCCCTCTTAGTCATGCTCGTCCCGAGCATTATTAGATCCGTGATACGGCGCCAATCTATCCACATGGACAACCTTGGGTTTCCCTCTTAGCCCTTTCTTGATGCGGTAGGTCACGTCATTAATCCTTTTTAACACGGTGTAAGGTCCCTCCCATCGAGCTTGGAGTTTCGGCGACTTCCCTTTCCGTCGAAGCGGGTTGTGGAGCCAGACCAGTGTACCTTCCTCAAATCCCTTGGCATTGGCATTACGGTCGTATCTAGTTTTCATTTTTACGCTGGTGTTCATGCTATTCTCACGAACTCGTTTATGCACTTCGTCCAATTGATCTTGAAGGTCACTTACGTAGTCCGTAACTGGCTTAGTCTTGTCAGGTGGCACGCCAGTTATGGCGTCGACTGGAAGTCTCATCTCCCTGCCGAAATTCACTCTTGCAGGGGTATGTCCCGTGCTATCATGCACTGCCGATCGGTAAGACATCAGAAATAGTGGAATATACCGGTCCCAGTCCTTCTGATGGTCATCGACAACCTTAGCCAGGTGGTTCTCCAGGGTTTGGTTAAACCTTTCCACCATTCCGTCCGACTGAGGGTGCGCAGGTGTTGTGCGTGTCTTATAAATTCCCAGAAGAGTACACATTTCCTGGAACAGCGCAGATTCGAAGTTACGGCCTTGATCGGAATGGATTTCCAAAGGTGCGCCATACCGACATACTACTTCTTCGACCACCTTCTTCGCCACTGTCGTCGCTTCCTGATTGGGTATGGCGAAGACTTCGGGCCACTTTGTGAAATAGTCCTGGATCACCACTATGTACTTGTTTCCGTCATTTGTAACTGGAAAAGGTCCAGCGACGTCGATAGCGATGCGTTCCCATGGGGCTCCCACATTGTACAGCTGAAGCCTGCCCCTGCTCCTAGTCTGTGGTCCTTTCACAGATGCGCACGCTGTACATTTCCGACACCATTGCTCTATGTCATCTCTACAATTGAGCCAGTAATACCGCTGTCTCACTTTCAGTAGAGTTTTCTTGATGCCCAGGTGTCCTCCGGAAGCACCATCGTGTATTTCCTGTAGCAGGGGGACTACTTCACACCGTGGCACTATCACTTGTGTGGTCACCTCCTTGCCATCGTTCGATTCCCATTTCCTACAAAGCACATCATTTTCTAGGGCTAAACTGTCCCACTGTGCCCAGTAGCTCTTTGTGACGGGACTATGTGACGATACTTCACTCCACTGGGGCCTAGTTCCGCTACGCTTCCAGTCCAGTATAGGTCGAATATCGTCATCTTCTTCCTGGGACTTCTTGAAGTTGCCTTCAGCCCTAATTAAATTAACGTGTTCTCGGGCTTCATTCTGCTGGCAGTGTCTGCAGTCATCATTACATGGACGTCGCGACAGGGCGTCAGCATTGTTATGCCCTTTTCCACTACGATGTTCCGTCACAAAGTTAAACTCCTGCAGCCGCTCGAGCCATCTTGCAACTTGGCCCTCAGGGTTTTTAAATTGTAGAAGCCATTTCAATGCAGCGTGATCCGTCCTCAAAGTAAATTGTCTTCCTATGAGGTACTTGTGGAAATGCTGCAAGGTTTTTACCACAGCCAGCAGTTCTCGTCGAGTCACGCAGTAGTTCCTTTCTGGCTTTGAAAGTGCCTTACTGAAGTAAGCGATTACGACCTGTCTGTCGCCCTGCACTTGTGACAACACTCCACCAATTCCCGTGTTGCTGGCATCGGTATCAACGACAAATCTTCCGTCTCTGCTCGGATACCCCAGTATAGGCGCTTCACATAGCCGTTGCTTTAGCTCGTCGAATGCTGACTCACAGTTCTTGTCCCAAATAAAATCTCGTTTATCCTCAGTCAGCTGATGTAAAGGTTTTGCAATGTCCGAAAAATTCTTGACAAACCGCCTGTAGTATGTGCACAACCCTAGAAATGCACGTACTTCCGTTTTGTTCTTTGGAACCGGCCACTGTTGGACTGCCTTTATCTTCTCAGGGTCGGTTCTCACCCCGTCAGCGGAAATAACATGTCCTAGGTAGCTGACCTCCTTCTTGAACAGGGCACACTTCTTTGGGCTTAGTTTTAAGTTAGCCCCTCGTATCCTGGTGAACACTTTCTCCATATTCCTCAGGTTTTCCTTAAATGTGCGACCCATTATAATGACGTCATCCAAATATACCAGACAGACGTCACCAAGAAGGCCCACCATGACTCTCTCCATGAGGCGTTCAAACGTCGCTGGGGCGTTGCATAACCCAAAAGGCATGACGTTAAATTGCCACAGGCCGCTGCCAATACCCGTACTGAACGCTGTCTTTTCTTTATCTTTCTCACTGATTTCCACTTGCCAGTAGCCACTTTTCAAATCAATGGTCGAAAACCACTTCATGCCACTGAGCATATCCAGCGTATCGTCTATCCTTGGTAAGGGATAACTGTCCTTCTTCGTCACATTATTCAGCATTCTGTAGTCCACACAGAATCTTGTGCTGCCGTCCTTCTTCTTCACCAGAACGACTGGAGAAGACCATGGACTCGTAGAAGGCTCAATTATTCCGCTATCAGCCATGTCCTTTACCATTCCTGCTACCTCAGATTCCTTAGCCCAGGGTATGCGGCGCGGTCTCTGTTTAATTGGTCTAGCATCACCTGTATCTATCTCATGCTTGACGAGACCTGTTCTCCCGCAGTCTTTTCCCGTTGCAAAGATATCTCGAAACCGTAGCAGAAATTCCCTGGCTTGCTGTAGTTCCGAAGTCGATAAGTTGCTCTTAGAATTTTCCAGAAGTTGCTGGATGTGATCAGTTTCGACTTTGGTCGTGTCTTGCTTTGCTGGAGATTTATTGATTTGACGGAGATACTGAATTTCTTCACATCTCCCAACAACACTGTTTTTCTTCAGTTGGACCTCTTCTTTCCCAAGGTTCACAATCCTGACCTTGGATTTCCCTGTCGTCATAACTAATGTCCTCGCAGTGATGATCTCCGGGTGCCGGCCAGTATCCTCTACCAAAACACATCTTGATTGCCTGATTTTCTTGGGAAACTTTACTTCGACTAAGGTTTCTGTTCTCGGAGCCAGTGTAGTATTCTTTAAACAGTAGAGGTTGCATGAGTTAATTCCTCGCAGGAAGACTTCTTGATCTGGGAATTTCAATACTCCCCTGTCGATATCTAAAATACATCGGTTATTCCGCAAGAAGTCGAGACCCAGTATGCAATCGTCGGTAATATTCGCAATTAACGCAGGATGGATATACACTTGATCACCGATTTTGATCTCAATTTCTGTATCACCGAGGACGGAAACTGGCTGGCCGGTTGCTGTCTGAAGTCGGCAGGATGGAGACTCTCTTTGCCACAAGATGGTGCGTTTCAGCAACTCAGGTCTTATAACAGTCCGTGACGCCCCCGTGTCAATGGTAAAATTGCAAGCCCGATGATTCAGCGTCCCTTCGATGATCAAACTATTTCCGTTGTGAACTTGATTGATGGTGATGGTTGGGGCCTTCAGTTGACCAGCCAGCACCCGCCCCGCGGCCCTGGCGACATTTAGTTTAACGACTCCTCGTTAACTTGAGTTCCGGAGTCCACACTCCCCCTCTTCCTCTTGAGGCAATCGGTACGAATGTGCCCTTTTTCTCCGCACCCGTAACACGTCGGGATATAGCGGGACTTTGCTGAAGAAGAAGCCACCACTTCTCGGTGACGTGGTTGCGTTGTAGGCGAGACCACCACTTCCCGAACCCTATGCGTACGAGAATCGTGTCGTACTGCTTCCACTTCCAAAGCGTGTGCCATCGCACTCTTTAAAGATTGGTGGTGTCCGAGTCGCACTGTAGCCCTGACTTCAGGATCCCGTAGACCGTCGATGAATGCTTGCACCAGATTCACTTCCACCATCTCTGGTGTCATCGACATGTATGCACGCCGGACCAGCCGTTCAACCTCGACTCCCCACTGCTGGAGGCTCTCGTTCGACCTCTGCGTTCTCTCGCGTAACTGCGCGCGGAAAACGTGCTCGAGGTGTTTGTCTCCATAACGAGTGTCCAGTCCCTCCATGAGACGCTCCAATGTCCTGCCGTCCGCAGGGAGGTTCTCTAGGACTAGCAGGGCGTCCCCTCGTAGAGCCAAAGTTAATGCCGCAAAAGACTGCTTATCATCCCAGCGGTTTGTTTCGACCAATGTCTCGAATTGGTACTTAAATGCCGTCCAGGAAGACGTGCCATCAAAACGCGGCACATCAAATTTTGCGGCAGATGCACAGGGGGTGTGCGATGATGAGCCGACAGCAACGGGTTCGCGTGCTTCGAGCTTGATAATTTTTTTGTTGATGTCCAGCAGGCTTGTTTCGAGGCTATCAGCTCGGGCGGAAACCTCCTTGACCTCTACGGTGAGATTCTTTACCTTCTCGCCCAACGTGACGAGGCCGTGATCGATCTTATCGAGGATTAGGTTCTGCTTAGCCTCCTGTTCGCGGCGAGCAGCTTCTTGATTAGCCGCGATGAGGTCCTGGAGCTTGCGCTGGTTGGCCTCCTGATCGCGGCGAGCGGCTTCCTGTTCGCGGCGAGCGGCTTCCTGTTCGCGGCGAGCTTCTTCCTGGTTCGCTGCGATTAGGTCCTGAAGCTTACGCTGGTTGGCCTCTTGTTCGCGGCGAGCGGCTTCCTGGTCGCGGCGAGCGGCTTCCTGGTCGCGGCGAGCGGCTTCCTGGTCGCGGCGGACAGCTTCCATACTAGCTTGCATGGCGGCCAACACCGCAGCGAGGTTCAATTCCGAGGATGGTCCTGTTGGCGCCTCAGCAGCTTCTGTTGCTACCATACCAGCCTGATCTTCCTCCTCCATACGATGACGCGCAGCATCCATCTCCATTTGCCTTCTTGTTCGTGGTCGCTGTTCGTCGTCTCTCGGTGTTAATGGCATTTCACTTCTGACACCAGTTGTTACGTACGTGGGTAATCAAATGCCGATTTACTGACGAGAGAACTTTATTTACCACAAACAATAACAAATTAGTCCAGTCAACAATAATCCGAATCGCAATTAACACTAGAGTACCGTTACACTATCGCTTAGGTCGTTGAGTAAAATCACTTCGAGTACTAGGGTAGTTCGCTCTTGATCGCAGTCGAAATCACAACTGACTCGCTTCCGGCCGGGGGCTCGTATTTATATGCGGAGCCAAGAAAATTCTAGATACCGACTTCCCACGAACGATCCAGAATTCCAGAACAATTGAATCGCTTCTCGAAGTCATAAATCATTTTTATTACTCGTGGTAATAAGATTCACTTTCATGCGAATTTCGACTCTATTGTTAACGTCGGAGAGTACCATTTCCCATAAATACCTAACTACTACTTGTAAGTACTTTGTGGATGTTTCGAGATTTTTCTAAGGCTGGCTACGTACAACCATTCTAGACCTTTCGAACAGCAATGCGTTTTAATTATTACGTGCTACTCTTTATTTTCTCGGAGATATGGCGGGTTCACGTTTAATGGCGTAACAATACATTAATGTGTTGTGTATATATGCACTCAGCAATCTGGCAACTCGTTAATGATACAACTTAATAATTTTTCTAGTAATTTAACTGACATTGTTTTTAAACACCCTGCGGATAAGTTTTTGGTGATCGGGGACTTTAATCAACCGAATATTGATTGGCACGCTGCGGCAGACGGTGATCATCTGTGTCCTGGTAATTTGCATGGTCCCGTACAAACCGGCTTTTGTGATACTCTCACCGCTTGCAATTTGCTACAGTACAATTCACATCGTAATGTAAACAATAGGATTCTTGATCTCGTCTTTTCTAACAGTGAAGTGGATGTCACTTGTAGCCTGGATCCCCTTGTACGCGAAGACCCTCATCATAAAGCGCTCTGCATCTCTGCCGACTTCGTTCAACTTCACCAGCTGCATTCTCGGCCTAGAGTTAAGTTTTTGTATGCTCAGGCAAATTATGATGCCATAATGGAAGAAATGATGGCAATTGACTGGCCTTTACAGCTGAATAGTAGGTCTCTTGAGGAAGCTGTTAAATTCTTTTATGACACTATTTACTTTCTTCATAATACACATATTCCATCCAAAAGTATCACTCCAAAGGGTAAGTATCCTCCTTGGTACAAGAGTGCTCTTATTAAAATAATTAAAGAAAAGTCAAAATTTCATGCAAAATTTAAAACTTATGGAAATCTCTCAGACTACCATTCTTTTATTACCTTACGTCAACGAGCTAAAGATCTGGAGAAGGAAATGTGCGATGAGTATATTGCAAATATCGAGTTAGCCATTTCTAAGAATCCTAGAGCTTTTTGGCAATATGTTAAATCCAAACGACAAACCAACTGTTACCCATCAGTGTTTAAATTTGATGAAGTGTCTTCTGGCAGTGGAGAGGAGATCTGTAATATGTTTGGTAGCTACTTCCTTTCGAACTTTCAAGAGCAACGTGACGCGAATGATTTCTTAGGCACTGCGAGGATGGATCAACTAGATCAGTCTACTGGTCTTGTATCAGACATTAGCACTATCAATGTGCGAGAGGAGGAGGTATTTCGGTTGTTAAAGCAAATTGATATTAACAAATCCGCTGGCCCCGATAATATTTCGCCTATTTTTATAGCCAAATGTGCCAAGTGTCTGTCCATTCCATTAACATTATTGTTTAAACGGTCATTCGACTTAGGAGTGGTGCCTACTATCTGGAAGTCGGCGTATATAACGCCGATTCATAAAAAAGGACCTAAAGACAACGTAGTTAACTATAGACCGATCTCAAAACTCTGCGTGTTCGCTAAAATTATGGAGAAAATCGTACACGTGCAACTTTCCTCTGCACTTAAATTAAGTTTCTCCGAACATCAACATGGATTTTTAAAAGGTCGTTCCACCACCTCCAATCTTGTGGTCTGTAGTGACTTCATATCTGAGCATATGTCTAAGCGGTCTCAAGTCGACGTTATATACACTGACTACAGCAAGTGCTTTGATCGAATAGATCATGCGCTTCTAATGCGCAAACTGTTAGACATTGGTGTGAGGGGCAGTCTGTACAGATGGTTTGTATCATATGTAGAAAACAGATGCCAGACTGTAGTTCTCAACGGCTATGCCTCGAGAGCGATGTACATTCCTTCGGGAGTCCCCCAAGGATCCTTATTGGGACCCCTGTTATTCAATATCTTTGTAAATGATATCGCCTCATGTTTTCTACATTCAAAAATATTATTGTATGCGGATGACATGAAAATCTTGAGTCAAGTTTCGACAATCGAAGACGCGCATCTATTACAAGAGGATCTGGACCGTTTCCATAATTACTGCTACAGAAATAGGTTGGATTTAAATATTTCCAAATGTTACGTATGTACGTATACTCGTAAGCCAAACCCTATTATGTACGATTATAAATTGTCGAATACAACAATTGCCAGAGTGAGCGTTATTAGGGATCTTGGGGTAATTTTTGACTCTAAACTTTTGTTTGATGCGCACATCGAGAATGTGGTCAACAAAGCCTCTAAAGCGTTAGGCTTAATTTTTAGGGTATCCTCTGAGTTTAAGAACATCAAAACCATGAAAATCCTCTACTGTGCCTTTGTCCGCAGCCATCTAGAATATGCTTCTCAAATTTGGAATCCAAATTACAATGTTTATATTAAACGCCTTGAAGGCATACAAAAGCGATTTTTAAGGTACATTCAATACCGAGCAAATTGTTATCTTCCGAACTATAATAGCCGATGCAAGAAATTTCATATTCTTCCTTTACATGAACGAAGAAAAATTGCAGACCTTGCCTACCTGTTCAATATAATGAACGGGTCTATTGATGTACCTGAGCTGGTGGCCAAGGTTGGACTGCGTGCACCGTCTGTGTTTCTTCGGAGACCTGATCTTCTACATGTACCTATCGTGAAAACTGTCTATAGACAGAACTCGTACATTCAAAGAGTGTGTCGAAAGTTCAACTCAATGTGCCGGGATGTCGAGCTTGATTTGTTCACAAATATTGTCGAAAAACTTAAAAAAATGTTAAGCAACTTTTTCTTTGAAGCTTGATTGTGTTTTGTGATGTATCGTATCTTTGTTTCTTTTTGTCTAATATTTCTATGTTTATTGCTCACGCTTTTATACCGTTTCTTAATTTTATTTATAAGTTTATATATGTGGAAACTTGTAATTGGCCTTCTTCTGTATATTATAATGTTTTTACTGTACTGTATTAGCTGTAAGTTTTCTTAAAATCAATAAAATAAAATAAAAAAAAATAAAATAAAATAAAAAATTACAAAAAATAACATTTTTTTCCAAACTAATCAATTAATTAGTACACCCTAGTGGTAGTGGAGCTGGACCAGCATTGAGCCAAGCATTTTTATTTTGAATATAATCCTCCAATTTATAATATGCTTGCCTGCAGAGTGTGCGTTTAATACAAGATTTAAATTTCGTTTCATTGAGTTCTAATATTTGGGGAGGTATTTTATTATAACATTTCAAACAGTACCCCATGAAAGAAGAGGCCACTTTAGCCAGTCTGAAACCTGGTTGAACTAATTGGTCCCTATTTCTTGTAACATAATTATGTCTATCGCCTCTTTTGCTAAAAAGATAATAGTAGTTTATGTGACTAGGGGATAAAGCAGTGTCTTTAAGTCGCGGGCGGCATGTTAAATTCCGAACGAAACGAAGGTTGCTGATTTTAATCCCGAACGATAGTGAGGGATTTATAAAATTAACTCCCGAGCATTGCGAGGGAGTTAATAAAGAAACCTGAGTGAAGTGAGGAATTTAAGCCGCCCAAGACAAAGACAGCTTTATCCCCGTGTTGCATACTCTACTTTTTACACCATCTGTGAGATAATCAAAAGACAATTTGGTCGACCAAATCATATATTACAGAAATATAAGTATTATATTTACAAGATCATCAAACAAACAAAATTCACTACTCCAAGATTCTATAGTTTCAATTTTCTATAATGCTCCCGTGTCGTCAGTACGCACGTTTTATTCTATTTTCTTTTTTTTGTTAGTGGCCAGTTTGAATCATAGTGATTACATACTCTTTGGTTTGAATTTTATCGTTATCGAGCAGGTGGTGTAAAAAGATTTTTTTACACCACCTGCTCGATAATGTCGTTTTATACGTCATGCAAACCTCATTTAAAGCAAGTCATTCTATCCCTAGGGAGATAATGCAGTATGGCCGATCCCTAGGCAATAATGAGATTTGAATTTGAAGCATCAAAAATCGTCAACATTGTGAATTAAAATATCATCACAGCATCGAACAAGTTGACTCGAAATTCAAACCAAAGAGTATGTAATCACTATGATTCAAACTGGCCACTAACAAAAAAAAAAAGAAAATAGAATAAAACGTGCGTACTGACGGGAGCATTATAGAAAATTGAAACTATAGAATCTTGGAGTAGTGAATTTTGTTTGTTTGATGAACTTGTAAATACAATATTTAGGTATATTTCTCTAATATGTATATGATTTGGTCGACCAAATTGTCTTTTAATTACCTCACAGATGGTGTAAAAAGTAGAGTATGCAACACGGGGATGAAGCTGTTTTTGTCTTGGGTGGCTTGAATTCCTCACTTAACTCAGGTTTCTTTATTAACTCCCTCGCAATGCTCGGGAGTTAATTTTATAAATCCCTCACAGAAAGATAGTTCGGGATTAAAATCAGCAACCTTCGTTTCGTTCGGAATTCAACATGCCGCCCACGACTTAAAGACACTGCTTTATCCCCTAGTCACATAAACTACTATTTCTAACATACATGATGTTTTCATAGATATATTGACAAGGTAACCGATTGGTCCTTAATATCTCCAATATCTTAAAATCCACGGGGTTATTCATTGAGATAAAAATGAGAAGTATTTATTAGGTTTACACGGGGCCCCTTGGTCGAATTTGCTATAGGCCCCGCGATGGCTTGATCCGGCACTGAGCCAGTGATAAACAATACTCGTACGTACATACATGCAAAATATATCGCACCTTCAACATAAAAGTGGCACTATACTTTTTTTCTTTTTATGTTGGGAAAAAATCATCCAATGACATCCCCCGCTCTTGGACGGAGCGGGAGATAGTGTCAGACTCTTACTGACTAAAAGACCCACCCCGTTCCTTCTAGCCTTCATACCGGGGCTCGAGCTCCCTTTCGGATAACCCTGGCCCCAGTAGGCTTCGACCCGGCTGGGTCCCTGCTGTTGCTGACAACTCCTTGAGGCGCGCGGGTGCAATGCGCGCCGTCGACGACTTGGGCTTGGTCCGGACAGTTACTGGACGGCCGAACAGCGAGCTACCCATTGCTCACTGTCCACAAGACCGCGCCTACGGTGGCCGGAAATCGGGATCAGAATCCCGGCGGCGGCGGCGGCGGCGAGAACGCTGTTGCCTGATGCGGTCGGTCTCCTCCTTGGCGAGCATTACTGCTTCGCAGAAGTCGGCGACCGCCTGCCACTCCTCCTCGCTCCGGACCAAGTGGCACTATACTGATTTTGTGTTTTTATTTGCCATTTTTTGGTACACCTTAAACTTTTCAATCTGATTATCACAACCGATTCTTTGATTATCAAAGTCTTTGTTGTTCGCAACTTCTTATCGAGTAAATAAAAACTGGCCAAGTGCGAGTCGGACTCGCCCATGAAGGGTTCCGTAGCAGCAAGTAACATAATATAAAAGTTCTTGTAGTTCGTTGTAACTTTGATCGATGTTTTAATAATAGTGTATTTTTTTTATTTGTGACGTATTAAAAAAAAATACTTTCTAGATCTCGTTCAAACCAATTTTCGTTGGCAGTTTGTATGGTAATGTACATCATATCTTTTTTTTAGTTTTATCATTCTCTTATTTTAGATGTTAAAGGGGGGACGACACACATTTTACCACTTTGGAAGTGTCTCTCGCGCAAACTATTCAGTTTAGAAAAAAATGATATTATTAGAAACCTCAATATCATTTTTGAAGACCCATCCATAGATACCCCACACGTATGGGTTTGATGAAAAAACAGTTCTAAGTATGGGGACCCCCAAAATTTAATGCTTTTTTTCTATTTGTGTGAAAATCTTAATGCGGTTCACAGAATACATCTACTAACAAAGTTTCAACAGTATAGCTCTTATAGTTTTAGAAAAAAAGTGGCTGTGACATACGGACGGACAGACAGACAGACAGACAGACAGACAGACATGACGAATCTATAAGGGTTCCGTTTTTTGCCATTTGGCTACGGAACCCTAAAAAGGTACACTGGAAAACTTTATGATTGTTGAAAAATCACCTGTTTGGTATAAGCCACTTTTGTTTTAAGGATGCGATAAATGTCATTCTATGGGTTTCAATTTCAATTAGCTACCAAAAACACTGAATATAACAAGATCCTTTGTAAGTATCTACTGTTATTTTGACACTTATAAACTTGACACTTTTTAAATTAAAAAAATAAAACAACTCACCAGCGAAAAACAAAACTAAAAACACGAACATTTCGTAAAGGTCACAATTACGTTATATTAAAAACAGGACTAGTTTTAAACTTTTAATGGCAATTCTATAAAAAAAACAAACTACTTCATTAATAAAGTATTATTATAATTATACTAGTTTTTAAACCTGATGAGACGTTAGTGAATCGCATTGCTGACCTTAGTCGATTCGCCGATTGGGGGTCATTCATTTGTTACGTAAAACGATATTTATTAGTTTTAGACAACCTCCCCCCCCCGCACCGTAGGCGCGGGCTTGATGACGCCGAGCAATTGGTATTTCAAACTAGCACTTTTTTTCAGTCAGTCATCGACTACACGTATAAACAAAGCAATTTTACTTGTTACGACAGTTTTACTGTGATCCTATGAGGGGTTCTGTTCCATATCTTCGAAGTTCATGATCAGATCATAACAATATTTCTATGGGACTAACTTGGAAGCATAAGATTCTCAGTCAATTGGTCCACAATTGACTGAGATATTGGTATACATATATACCTATATAAAAAATAAAAAAACATTCAGCCGAACATAGAACCTCCTCCTTTTCGAAGTCGGTTAAAAAGTACATATCTATGGAGGAGAATGTGCAAGATATTCCATGGACACTCTGTGTGAAAGAAAGACATCAAAGAATTCCACCGATATCATTGGCTAAAATCTGCAACACGCCACCCATCCTCGTCTGTGATTGGTCGATTCGCTTCGCATACGGTACGAAGGCCGGTCACACACATTCGGTTCGCTGATCAAGAAATCAAATTGAATTTTGTATTTCCAAAAAGAACCCGGCGTTAATATTCGAAATTACAGAAAAAAAAAGTCAAAAAATTTTTCTTTGCAAACCGTACTTTTTATGTAAAGGAAAAAAAAATTGGCACACATAGATACACACAATGAAGAAACAACATGTGGACAGAAATAAAGCAGAAATATTTGACAGATAGAGGTCATTGACGTTCCTACTCTTATTTTGACTGGCCTGTTGGTCTATTGGTTAGTGACCCTGACTGCTATGCCGGAAGTCTTGGGTTCGATTCGCACCCAGGTCAAATGTTTGTGTGATGAGCATAATCATTTGTTCTGTGTCTGCGTGAATTTATCTATAATATGTATGTATTTAGAAATATATAAGTATGTTTATCAGTTGTCTTGTACCCATAACACAAGCTCTGCTTAGCTTGGGACTAGACGGCGTTGTGTGATAGTTGTGGAATATTATTATTATTATTTGAATCAAAAAAACTACGCCAGACGGTTAAGCTAATATCACAGAATTCCGAACCTGTATTCATCATCATCATTTCAGCTGAATTACGTCCAAAGTTGGACCTATGTCCAACTGTGGACCGTGTTGGGGATTGGGGAAGACCTATGTCTCCTCCAAGAGTCACAATAACGACCGGTCCTATGCGTCTCACATTCATCGGTTTCCCGAGACCCTCACCAAACCATCGGTCCACCTTTTGAGAGTTTCGTACCTGGCACCTTCCGGTACGCGTTCGCCCACCACTCCAGAACCTTTCGTCACCATCAGTGGCGGATTAGCCATGTTGCAAGAGTAGCAAGTGCTACGGGGCATTTGGGGCCCCCATGGATGTAAAAAACATGCCAAGATACCTGTGATATATGAATTCTAACCAGTTTCAGATTTAAAATAAAGACAATACCTATGGACCCATCGCTACGTAAAAGCTTCGGGGCCTGTTTGAAAATAAGTTGAAAGAGTTTTAATGCGGTGTCATTTATTGATATAGGGGGCCCCTTGGTAGAATTTACTAGCGTGGGGCCAACATGCTAGCTTTTTTTTTTATCTAATAAACTAGTGCTTGACTGCGATCCTACCTGATGGTAAACAGTGATGCAATCATTGATGGTGAGGCGGACTAGTTTATTAAGAGCCCATTCACTCTAGCCCTGAAGACACCCAAATTATAATCGGACCGGGAGACCGTAGCAGGCAAATTGTTGCAGTCCTTCGATGTACGCGGATTCATTAAACCCCAAGCGAACGCCGGCGTTCGCTCCCTCATTGTCTTTCTATTGTGTCTCTAATTACGGTATTCGAAAAGGAATCCACCACTAGTCCCAATCAACTTGTATTAGTTACCCGCGGCTTCGCTGCCGCTCTACCCTACTCCATCCTATTTTTTTTTTCCACAACTATCACACAACGCCATCTAGTCCCAAGCTAAGCAGAGCTTGTGTTATGAGTACTAGACAACTGATAAACATACTTATATATTTCTAAATACATACATATTTTGGATTAATTACACCTAAACACAGAACAAATGGTCATGCTCATCACACAAACATTTGTTCTGGGTGGGAATCGAACCCACAACCTCTGGCATAGCAGTCAGGGCCACTAACCACTACACCAACTGGCCAGTCAACCTGTCTCCCCAATTATACCTTACTTTACCCTACTAGACACTATTCTACCCTACTCTACCCGACTCTACCCTACTCTACCCTACTCTACCTTACTCAACCCTACTCTACCCTACTCTATCCTACTCTACCGTACTATACCCTGTTCTACACTACTGTATCCTACTCCCTACTTTTTTTTCCTTAAGAACCTTCTCCTCACAATAACAAACACAACAAAAAAAATAGCGAAATCGGTTCAGCTGTTCTCGATATTTGCGCTTAGCAACACATTTAGCGATTCATTTTTATATTATTAGTAATAAGAAAATTGAAAACGGAAACCGTATGTTAGTAGCCGGCCTTATTTACATTCATGTATGTCTGTCTGGGTTCGCGCGAAACGATAACACCAGTTTCTTGCGTGAGCGTCAGTCAAACACAACACTTTGTACATGAAACACGCGATTACTGCAAATAACTTTTTAAATACTGTGACTCACAGTCTTTAGGTAGTGTCTTTTTTTACTGAAATATTAGGAACTGGTTTCTACAAAGTTTTTTTGTGAACTTGTGACTACGTAAAAGGTGCTACAAGGTAAGAAACAATGTTATTTATTAACAATGTTATTTATCTTTTTTGTCTTTTATGTAAATCAAATATTAGAGTATCATTATCTTGTTTTGATTCGCGGTGTGACTGACGTATGGGTGTTTTTTTATTATTATAATGTGGCCGACGATAGAGCATGCTTGCCTAGAAACAATTTATTCATTCTAGGCTTAAAGACCCTTATGTTATATCAGGAAACACAGATTCCGGCAGGGAATTCCACTCCTCAGCTGTACGCATAATTAATGTGTTCCCAAAACGCTTTGTATGTATGGGTTGCAAGTCCACCGATACCGGTGACGTAAAGCTATACTTCTTGTCCGATAATGGAACTTAGCGGAAGTAAATGCACACACCCCGAAATGTAAACGATATGCTACGTTTTCATGTGGGCCCAGTCTCGACCAATTGCTACTGTGTGGCCATTGTATAAACAGGGAAACCCCGTTATCACAATGGCGATTGGCCGAGGCTGGGACCACATGTAAACGTAGCATTAGAAGAACTATGATGTGGCTTCAGCGATCAATGTACCGATAATATAGTCATGCGTGTCAGCCATAATCATCATCATCATCATATTCCTGCCCTTGTCCCGTTTTATTTGGGGTCGACGCAACACGTTTTTTTCTTCCATTCTGTCCTGTCACTCGTCACGCCATCACTAACTCCCTTTTCTTTCATATCGCTTCTCATACAATCTATCTATCTTTTCTTTGGCCTTTTCATCCGTCTTTTTCACAGCTCAACATTCTGATCCATACAGTATGACAGGTCTTATCGCGGACTTGTAGATTTTACCCTTCAACTTGAGGGGGATTGATGGGTCACAAGTGGTTCCTGTCGCCATTTCATCCATCCTGCGTTGATCCGACGTGTTACGTCCCGGTCCACCTCACCATCATACGTGTCAGCCAATGCCTTAATAATATAGGTGATGCGTATATACTGGAACATGTATAGAAACCAATTATATTTATGCTTTTCAAGTACCAATTTCCTTGCTGCTGTGGTTTTCCCGTTCGATTATAATTTAGGTGTCTTCAAGGCTAAAGTTAATAGGCTCCTAATAAACATAGTGCGCCTCACCATCAACGATTGCATCACTCAGGTAACACGGGTCGCTATCAAGCACTAGCAAAAATTATTTAAAAAAGCAAAGGTATGACGTCATATTTCTGCTACGGCCTAAATGCGACCACGAGCTCTTAATGCGATCCATTTGACGACCTAAACTGAACTATGAAAGGGACAGAGCTATATAGAGAGTATAGCTCCATCTCTCTTTGTCACTCGCAACTGACCTTTTAGCATGTTTTTTTTACTTTTTTTGGTGAGTAAAAATCATCCAAATGACATCCCCCTTGGGTGGAGCGTGAGATAGTGTCAGACTCTTACTGACTAAAAATCCCACCCCGTTCCTTCTTGCCTTTTGTACCGGGACCAAGCTTCTCTTTCAAAGCTAACCCTGGACTGAATAACTCTCCAGGAGGTTTCAACCCGGCTGAGCCCCTGCTGCTGCTGACAACTCCTTGAGGCGCGTGGGAACAGTGCGCGTCGTCGACGACATGGGCAAAGTTTGTTTTTTTTTTGTTTATAGGAGGTAATCTCTGGAAGTACCTACTGGTCCGATTGCTAAAATTTTTTCACCGATAGAAAGCTGCTTTATTCCTGAGTGACATAGGCTATATTTTATGTACGCGGACAAATCTGCGGGTAAAACCTAGTAAACTATACATATAACGCAAGTTAAACTGGATATAGAATAAGGTTATTTATTATTAATTTTGCAAATAATTCGTTACTCTACATAAACAAACAAGCTTAAACTATTTATACTAAAACCTAAATAAATACCTAACGTACATAAATAAAATACAAAAACACAAAGTGCACTCAGGCGTCGAAGTACTCCTCCACACCGCTGTCATCCGGGAATGTGCCCAGAAGACTGGCAGCATTACCACGTTGAATGGCAATGCTAATTCTTTGAGCGAAGAACGAGCCAGCCCTCTGGTCACGCAAGGTGTCGATCAGTCGGCGAGAAATTTCCTTAAAAAGGAGACGCGCATTCGGACCCCATGACCCAAGCGTTTCGACCCCAAACGGCTCAAAACTGTAATTACCAATAAGGTTACAGTATTTGCGCCGTTTAAGGGTCTCAGCAGCCGCAGCGGCAGCGCCAGCACAGCCCGCCGTACATGGAATGTAGGATGGCGCAGTTAAACTTGCAATAAACAGTTTACAATCGTTGCAGTTAACTTATAAACTAATATGCCCCTTTTATATGCGGTCTTAGTTTTGCAAATGGGGCTTTTATCGACTGGAGCGTGTGTCTGGTTTATGATATAAAGATAACAAGTGCGTTATAACCGATTGAAGGCCCTCTGCGATAATACACCGTCCATTGAACGAACATGAGTGTCTTGATAATAATCTTACAGATTATGTAAATACACAATGAATAGGTAAGCATACCGTGTACTCGTTAGATACTTACGATCTGTAGAATTGAGTACTTACAAATAAACAAAATATGTCGAGACATGTAGATAGTATAGCTAATACCTACGCTTTACAAAAACATGCTATTGTGTCTTAAAAATACATTTGTAATGAATATTCATAAATATGAAGAAATAGGTACTAAACCTGGATTTTTTATAATGTTAAATTAGTATTTATAGTAGATACTAGGTGTTTACTGACTGAATATTGTTCATTAGGCTAATCTATATCTAATAATTATTAAACCTAACTGTAACTATTTCATTAATATTTACATGTCACATGTCATGTTATTCACATGTCTTTGAATTTTTGATTCTAAGACATGCGAGTTTCCTCACGATGTTTTCTTTCACCGTTTCGAAAGCAGTGATGATGAAATAAATTACACAAAGTAAGGCGCCTGGCCGGGTTTGAACCCGTGACCTGTGTGCTTACCTGAATGCCTTGGCCATTATCTGCCAGTCGACCTTAGGGTGGTGCAGAAACAAAACATGGCAGGTGCAACTTAATAAATAGACAAAACAGAAGAGAAACAAATATAATAATATACAATAGCAAATACATACTCAGATACATACATATAAAAAAAAAAACAATGCTGTTGTCAAAAAATAAATCCAACCAATTAGCGCGGTGATGATTCTACATCTTGCGAATATGCTCACGTGCCTTCACCTTAAAAGAAAATCGGTTTGTTGCCATCCTGATATTCAGAGGGAGCGCATTCCAAAGAGATATCACCTGAACGAAAAAGGAAGAGTGGATAAGCCCAGAGCGGTGGGGGGCATCGTAAGTTTGTTTTTTTTTTGTAGGAGGTAATCTCTGGAAGTACTGGTCTGATTGCTAAAATTTTTTCATCAATAGAAAACTGACGTCCTAAATAACATAGGCTATATGTTATGGCGAAGTTGCGGGAAAAAGCTAGTTAATTTATTCACAACACAGGCCCATTTGTTAATCAAAAACTTATCTAGATGCCTAAATGACAAACACATGTACCAACTATGAACTACGGGTTACACATTATGACGACAAAGTTGCTCTTGCCGCATCAAAACACTCACAAAATGTCTCTGCATGGAGGCATCTAGTTGCTGAGATAGCACCTTCAAAATACTGTGTTATTTGGACTCTATCCAGACGCCAACTTTTTTTACAAGAAATAAAGTATTTTTTTTTATCTAAGAAGAATATTAAAAAGTATTTTAGAAAAAATTACAGTGGGTAAAGTCTGTCTAATAAGTCAACCGACTTGGGAATTTTGTATAATATTTAATCATTTAAAAAATACTTATATTCGATACTTTTCATAAGGTTCTTCTGTTAGTAAACAATGATCTCTATCTCTTAATCAACCTTAATTATTGAACCCGTGTTGACTACATCAGATTTCTTTAAATCCTAATAATTACCCAAGTCTTAACTTATTAGACAGACTTTATTTTATTTGTTTAATGTTTTAAATACATATTTTTAGAGCTTCTCGCACAACTTATTAATTTACAGACTTTTTACAAAACTTTATACGCCTCACCACAATAAATTATAACTAATCATTCGATTCGTTCTGAATCTGTATTATTGTGGTTTGATAAAAAAAAATGTGTGAGCGGCTAAGTTTAACACTTACGAGTATAGTGTCAAGCATTATGGTGCTGAAAACAGTATTTTGTATATTTTATTTTTGTTCAACAGTAAAACGTGTAATGTAGTAAATAAAAAATACAATAGGTATGGTTGGCAATCCTAACTCCATCATCGCCACCAACTCAAATATCACTTTGTACATTTTATGTTTTAATTTATGTAAGCGACTCATACCTACAACATATGGAATCATTGAAACAGGCGCAGTGTCGGTAAAACAGAGCCGGGAATTTTACTTCTCTTTGCTCGTCACCACACGCGGTCACGTGCAGTCGGTCACGTAGGCCACCACAATTAGAAGGCACGGTAGCGCCCCCACCAAGGCAAGCAAAAAAGTGGCTCGGCCGTAACGTTACGCTACGTTGGGCCCCAGCCTCGGCAAATCGTCATTGTGATATCGGGGTTTCCCCGTTTATACAATAGCTACTTTTCTACCTTGCGAGGCCCCTTGATGCGTGGGGCCCGTAGTATTTGCTATTTTGCTATGTGGTTAATCCGCCACTGCATACGTCCCATTTATTATTCGCGAAAGCATGAATCATACTGTTGGAAACTTGGAATCTAATTGTTTTGATTGGGCTTTCAATTGTCTATTTATTACCACTTAAGTTTGGCGATTCATCGGGCTTCGATCACCTTGATTCTCTCATAACTTAAGGGGCCGGCGACGGATGAATTTCCATACAAACGTAATACCACGCTCATTTGCAGTTGGAGCATATTTCCAACATAATATTATGATGATATTCGGTTATAGACAATATTTATCTAGGTTCCTACGTCTTTCTTTTTAAAAAAAAAAAAACAAAAAAAAAGAAATTTAAGCGTATTTCGCACTTTTTTAAAGCGTAAATGGCAAAACATGCCATTTGGCTTTTCCTGTATTAAAAATAACAGTATTTCTAATATTCTCGACGTAGGAACCTAGATAAATATTGTCTATAACCGAATATCATCATAATATGTTGGAAATATGATATTACGTTTGTATAGAAATTCATCCGTCGCCGGCCCCTTAAATATAAAAATCAATGCCACTTTTTGTTGTAATTTTATAACTCAAGAACGGGCTCACCTATCCAAACCAAATGTTTAGGCTTTGTTCGGACTATTTAGTAGATGGTTTATGTGAAGTTTGGTAGGGTAGAGTAAGGTAGAGTAGGGTAGAGTAGGGTAGAGTAGGGTAGAGTAGGGTAGAGTAGAATAGGGTAGGGTAGAGTAAGGATTATTGTACATAACTTTACAAATTATAAATAATAAGGCAGCCGATGTACAAAGGCGAGTTTAATCCGAAATTGGGTTGAATTCTCCTTATTTATACACACATTATTTTTTAGTTTGTGCAAAAACCTGAATATATTTTGTTCAGAATCGGTAACTGAATGGATCCAACAGTTTTTACACCATTATTTATTTATTTATTTTACAATTTACCATAATATAGTTTTTCCAAAAAATATTTAAAAGTTTACAAGTTGGACACCACTGACACTAAGTACAGCAGTGGTCACGGCAGGTCATAGCGGGCGTCAGGCGCCAGTAAACAGTTGGGTGCAAGTGCAAAATAACCCTTCAGTCGCCTGGATGGCTGGTGACTAAGTATTTTTGCTGACATAACAAGCTTAACTTTTTGATTTTTTATGATACAGTTATGAAATATTGTACATAGATTCTTTACATCAAAATACTAGACACGTGTTTCAGGTTTCGCTACTAAAACTAATGTTGTACATTGCGTTTCACTTAAGGCGTATAGTCCCTTGAACCATCTGACCGAAAAGGCGAGTGCGAGAGTTGCGTTCACATAGAACGCAACTCTCGCACTCGCCTAGGCGGCAGTACACAAATCTGTGCATTTATTTGCGGCCAGCAGCGCCCGGAAAGCGCTTTAAATCCATTTTCTCTGCGAGATATTGATTGGTTTACATATGCAATGTTCACTTTGAAGGATATTTAACCACCAATTTTTATGTGTTAAAATGTTTCTAAAGGTCCAAGCCGTTTCGAAGGAGTAGGGAAAAGTTGAGAAAAGTTGCGAAATTGCTAAATATTTTTTTTTGACAAAAGTATTAATTGCACGAAAAAATCAAATGTTGATATTATTGTTCATGAATCTATAATAAACATATATTTTTTTCAAACCAATTGACCTAGCCGTTACGGAGGAGTAGGCCTCATAAAATCACTGTTTTATGGCACTTTTCGGGCGCTTGACCCTTAAGAGGTTCCTTTGCCGTAATGTTGGCTCCCCTGTCTGTCTATAGAAAAAAGAGGGAAAAATGAAAAGAGTTGCCTACTCTACCAAAGTTTTTGCACGAAATGTGAAAATAAATCGATTTTAACTTTAGTCGGACCCAGTTTCGAAAACCGAAAACTATTTTTCTTTATTGGAAACGGGGTTTCCATTAACGAAAAATATTTCTTTATTGGAAACGGGGTTTCCATTAACGAAAAATATTTCTGTTTTCGAAACTTATTAGTAAACATTGATCAAGATCTCTTAATCAACCTTGATTATTGAACCAGCCTTGACTACATCAGATTTCATTTTACCCTAATCGTTAATTACCCATATCGTTTGACTTTTTAGACAGACTCTATTAGTCTGTCTTGCTCTATTAGTTACTTGGGTAATTTTAGGATTTAATTAAATCTGATGTAGTCAACACGGGTTCAATAATCAAGGTTGATTAAGAGATAGAGATCATTGTTTACTAACAGAAGAACCTCATAAAAAGTATCGAATATAAGTATTTTTTAAATGATTAAATATTATACAAAATTCCCAAGTCGGTTGACTTATTAGACAGACTAATAGTAATTGTTTTCAATTAATTATCATCTTACGACCGTATAAATAAATGACTCATGTGTAGAGAGTGACGCGTTTTCCTCATCTTAGGTCAATAAATATCAATTATGTATAACACATGACATACCGATTAATCATCGGTAAATATATTATGAATTTCTGGTAATAAGCGAATTTAGCCATTTATTGTCATGATTAGGGTTGTCCAACCATACTTTTTTTTTGGTGGGTAAAAATCCTATAGATGACATCTCCCGCCCTTTGGTGGTGCGGGAGATAGTGTCAAACTTTTACAGACAAAAAATCCTCGATACCGATACGTTTCTGAGATAAAGAGTCTTGACAGACAGACAGACAGACAACAAAGTGATCTTATAAGGATTCCGATTTTTTCTTTTGGGTCCGGAATCCTAAAAAGTAGTTGACAACTCTAGTCATACCGGGCTTGCGGACGGCGAGTAATGGGCAGCTCGCTGTCCGACCGTCCGGTAACTGTCCGGACCGAACCCAAGTCGTCGACAGCGCGTACTGTTCCTGCGCGCCTCAAGCAGTTGTCAGCAACCGTAGGGGCCCAGCTGGGTCGAAGCCTACTGGGGCTAGGGTCTGTTACTGACAGGGAGGCTCGGCCCCGGCATGAAAGGCAAGAATGGACAGCGTAGGTTTTTTATTCAGTAAGAGCCTGACACTATCTCCCGCTCCGCCCAAGGGCGGGGGATGTTACTTGGATGATTATTACCCTCCGAAAAAAAAACCCTCGATATCCTATTTGACCCTAATTGTGTTATGGAGTTGTCATCAACAGCAGGGGCTCAGCCGGGTCGAAGCCTACTGGGGCCAGGGTTATCCGAAAGGGAACTCGAGCCCCGGTCGAGTCATGCTTGATGTCCTATTTGACCCTAAGTATGTTCGTCTCGTGACCTAATTAAAATTATCAATGTTGGTTTTTCCGACTGGGAAAATTGTCACTGGGTTTTTCCTAATGTTTATTGAATTCTGCCAAGTCATAAAGTAGTTTGTCAGCATAGTCAGCATTATAATGTTCCCACGGTTGGGACTCAGGCCTCCTCTCTAGGAGAGGGAATGGGCTGTAATCCAGCACTCGGGCCTGATGCAAGTTGATGGATGTCACATGTCTTCGAATTTTTGGTTCTAGGACATGCCGGTTTCCTCACGATGTTTTCCTTCACCGTTTTGAGAGCAGTGGTGATGAAATAAATTACACAAAGTAATGCGCCTGGCTGAACCCGTGTCCTACAACTCGTAAGTCGGGGTCGATACCACTCGGCCACCACTGAAAGAAAGAAAGAAGAAAGAAAATACGTTTATTTGGCACATAGGTACACACAATGAGATAACAATTATTGTAGTATAGAAACTTAAACTTAAAGATATCTACATGGTATGTCTCACGGCTGCGCCAAATGGGTCCAGTTCAGCATGATGCCAGGCCACTACGTAGCAGTTGCCTGACGCTGGTTTTCAACTGAACCTTGCTATGAGTCTACGGATGTTAATCAGTCACTGCTCTGCACTTATTGTCGTTTAATTTTAGTTTTCTCTTCTAAGTCATGCACTCTTGACAGAGTGGTCGTGGTCATGTCTCGGCCGAGTCCCGCACCACCGCCTCTCTCCCAATACGACGCCATGCAGCTCTGTGTTTGGCGGCTTGGGAGTTTTCATTAAGGCTTATAGTCCCTTGAACCATCTGGCCAAAATGTAAACGCACCTCTCGCACCCGCAAATCTGTGCATTTATTTGCGGCCAGCAGCACCCTGAAAGCGCGCGGCTGACCTTTAAATCCATTTTCTTTGCGAAATATTGATTGATTTACTATTTACATATGCAATGTTCACTTTGAAGAATATTTAAACACCAATTTTTATGTGTGAAAATGTTTCTAAAGAACCAAGCCGTTTCGAAGGAGTAGGGAAAAGTTGCGAAAAGTTGCGAAATTGCCAAATATTTTTTTTAGACAAAAGTATTAATAGCACGAAAAAATCAAAAGTTGATAATGTTGTTCATGAAACCTATTAACCTGGCCGTTACCGAGGAGTAGGCTTCAGAAAGTCAATGTTTTATGGCACTTTTCGGGCGCTTGGGCCTTAACGCTGCAATGTCACAGATTTGATGAGGTCCGTCCACCGTGTTGGAGAGCGTCTACGTGACCTCTTCATCATCATCATCATATCAGCTGACTAACGTCCACTGTTGGACATAGGCCTCCCCCAAGTGTCGTCACAATGAACGATCCTGTGCGTCCCGCATCCATCGGATTCCCGCAACCTTCACCAGGTCATCGGTCCACCTTGTAGGAGAACCCTGTTGCCTTTTTAGCGTTCCGTACGTCAAAAGGAAATAAACGGAAACCTTACACTTTGTTGTCCGTCCGACCGTCCGTCTGTCTGTCAAGACCCTTTATCTCGAGAACGCGTGGAGTATCGAGTTGAAATTAAAAAAAATGTGGCAGTTTATGTCGCAAAAAACGTATTTTGACACTCAAACGAACCAAAATTCTAGTGTACTTTCCGTTGACCCAGAATCCTGAATAAATCTAAAACAGTTGTTACGTCATTTTTTTTTTCCAAATATAAAAAAAAAATTACCATTTGAAAAAATCTTCGAGACTCCATTAAGAAATTGAACTATTTACTAAGGTAAGTTTTTACGGAACCCTTAGTGCGCAAGTCCGACTCGCACTTGCTCAGTTCTTTTTTATAAAAATGCTGTGCTGTTGCCAAGTTTTTGGACCAAAAATACACCAATGAAATTTATCGTTTTATTTTGTACAAGTAATTCGCCAATAGAGTAGAGCAGTGGTGGCCGAGTGGTAATGGCCCCGACTCACGAGTTGTAGGTCGCGGGTTCGAATCCAGCCAGGCGCATTACTTTGTGTAATTTATTTCATAACCACTGCTCTCAAAACGGTGAAGGAAAACATCGTGAGGAAACCGGCATGTCCTAGAAGCAAAAATTCGAAGACATGTGACATTCACCAACCCGCACTGGGCCCGCGTGGTGGATTACGGCCCATTCCCTCTCCTAGAGAGGAGGCCTGAGTCCCAGCAGTGGGAAAATTAAAAAGGCTGATGATGATGATGATGATGAATTCGCCAATAGATTATTTTCAGTTAATGCAAAAATTTTAAACCTAACTGTATTGTAGTGTGCGACCGAATGTCCGGTTTCGGTTGAGTTTCGGCAAAAAAACGAGTTTCAGTTTAGTTTCGGCTTCGGTGGCAAAACGAGTAAGCAATGAAGACATTTTACCGTTGTCACTTTTTTTTTTCGTGGTGGGAAAATCATCTAATGATATCCCCCGCTGTCGGGCGGAGCGGGAGATAGTGTCAGACTTTTACTGACTAAAAACCCACTCCTGTTCCTTCGTTGCCTTTCGTACCGGGGCTTGAGCTATCTTTCGAATTAACCCTGGCCCCAGTTGACTTCGACCCAGCTGGGCCCCTGCTGTTGCTGACAGCTCCTTGAGCCGCACGGGAACAGTGCGCGCCGTCGACGATTTGGGCTCGATCCGGACAGTTACCGGACCTTCGGTGGCCGGAAATCGGGATCGGAATCCCGGCGGCGGCTGGGGCGCTGTGAGCGCCGCCGTTGCCTCATGCGGTCGGCCTCCTGCTTGCCGCGGCCACGTGTCTAATCATGTCGTGACTGGTTTGTGTTTGCAGTTCGTTTTACCTACTTCCAAACTAAAATCAAGTGTAATAAAATTCATGATAGTCAACGAAAACAAATACAACTACCTAATTTTAAAATGCATTAAAAAAATAAGGTCTGACTAATAGGCTAGTGACCGTAAAAAATGTAATTAGTCCGTCTTTTAGATTATTCAAAAATAAGGGACACGTATGTAGCGACATCTATGGCGCCACATAAGAACTACGAAGAATATACGAAATCCTGCATCGCGCAATCAAAGTTCTCCGCGCGATTTGAACATATACGACAGCTCGAAATCATCTATCGGGCAGTCGCCCACCAGACCATAACACCTGTCTGGTCGGAGGATCCTCCCTTTAGCCGGTATTTTTTTTATTTGTAAATTAAACCAGAAATGACAAAGATATAGCCCATTAAAGTTACGAGTGACGTCACGCCGTGCTACATTTTTTCGCACGTGGTGACGTCACACGTAACTTTAATGGGCTATATCTTTGTTATTTTTTGTTTAATCGAAAAAAGAAAAAATACGTATACAATATTTTTTTTAAATCTAAAATACGGACTAAATAAAATGTAATTATTTTGTCCCTGGATATTACTCTATTATAATAACGTTTTCTTTATTTTTCCCTCAAAACATGATCCTTGGTAAAGAAGTTTCGGTTTCGGTCGAAACTGAAACTGTTGCCGAAATTCGGTTTCGGTTTTGGTTGAAAAACCAGTTTCGGTCGGACACTACTGTATTGTTACGAACGTGAGTAATTAAATGCCGGTTTACTAGCAAAGAACTTTATTGACCACAAACAATAACAACTTTGTCCAATTAATAATAATCCGAAACGCAATTAACACTAGAATTTCATTGCACTATTGTTTAGGTCGTCAGATATTTTTTCTATTCTATTCTATTTATCAGTATACTTCGTTCCAAAACACAAATCACAGAGGTAGGTGACTCAGCCGCCAAATTAAAATTGAACTGGGCAGGTCACATCTGCCGCATGTCGCAACAAAATTGGGCGAAAGCAACTTCTGACTGGATTCCGAACAGCAGGAGCCGGCGACGCGGTAGTTCCAGAAGGAGCTGGCGTGACGATTTGGACTCCTACCTTAAGGATTGGCCAGAAGTGGCTAAGGAGAGAAAAGAGTGGAATAACGGAAGGGAGGTCTGTGCTCTGCAGTGGGACACAACGGGCTCATAATAATAATAAATAATAATAATAATTCTATTCTATTCTCTGTATTATTTTATAGTTAACAATGTTTTTCTTCAACAGATGTCGATGTCATTGGTTCGTGCAACGGTCGAAGACATAGAGGAATGGATGAATCACTTGAAGCGCTTCTGCGGAGGGCGGGGCCCAGACCAGAGGAACCCCGCGGGGGTGCAGTAGGAGTACAAGCACTGATCCATTATAGTAAGACTGTTTTAATTATTTTCAACCTATCAATTATTTACATATAAAAAAAACACTTAAAACTATCATTAAACAAGGTTGTTTGTAATACACTAACAAACTTGCAGGACTGTATTCCTAACATCATAAACAACAACTTTTGTTCTATGACTTCTTACAAAACATAATTCATTTACCAAAACGAAACTTTCAAGGTTTCGTTGTTCTATCTAACACATTTCAACTCTGTATTTTGCTGTACCTGCTATTCCTACTTCTGTATGACGCAACTCACTCCTCTCCCCTATGGACGAAATGGCCCATAACCCGTACGCTTGCTGTGCATAGAGTTCGTAATATTTAGAATGTTCAATTTAAGTTTTTGTATGAACATCTATTAACTAAAATATGATATTTTTTTAAGTCTTAGAGCAAAAGTCGTTGTTTATGATATTAGTAACATAATCCTGAGATGTTATTACAAATAACCCTGTAATCAACATTATTGCAATTAACCATTGCATTAACCGTGCAAGTACAAAACAACCCCTCTGTCACCTGGATGATAAAAATAAAATCGTCATTAGAGACACATCTCCGGTGACAAGAGAACCGAATCTAACTTGAGAATTTTATCACCTTTCCAGCTGCCAATTGCGCAGCCTGGATGCTGCCATCCAGACTGCGGAATTTGCAGGTCAGGCCAGCCCTGCTACCAACCACGGTGACGATCCCGGTGACCGGCCAGATGACTGCTGGGCCGAGACAAGACCCTGCCACGACTTCCAACTCCTGTGATATCAAGATCCTGAAAGTATTGATGTGGGTGGTACTAGTCCTACTGCTGACATTTGACTTGGTATACAGAAAGGCAACCGGCTTGATGGTAAGTCAATTTTATCATCATTTCTAGCAAAAGACGTTAAGAGCGTTCAACCCAAGATTTTAGAACAATTTTAGTGTCCGACCGAAACTGGTTTTTTAACCGAAACCGAATTTCGGCAACAGTCTCAGTTTCAGTCGAAACCGAAACTTCCTTACAAGGATCATCCTTTGAGGGAAAAATAAAGAAAACGTTATTATAAATCAGTCATTTTTTTAATGCATTTTAAATTTAGGTGTTTAAATTTTATTGCACTCGATTTTAGTTTGGGTAAAACGAACTGCAAACACAAGCCAGTCACGACATGATTAGACACGTGGACATGGCAAAATGTCTTCGTTGCTTACTCGCTTGGAAAGAATTTAACGCGCTGAATATGACCGATCGCAGCGCGAGAATTCCCGAGTGCAGTTTCGGTTTCGGTCGTAGTTTCGGTAGCTTTGCCACCGTGTATTTTGTAAACACAGATACAGTTTCCATCACGGAACTTGAGCGGTTGCGCAGAAGTCAAATATTCGGTCTCTTTAGTGGTGCGAAGTGATACGCGGGGGCGGGGAGTGTCAGTGATTGGCTCGCCGCGCCGTCGCGTCATAGAGGTCACTCCTGATTCGTTCACTGCTTTGCTGTATGTATCTAACAACGAAGACGATTGGCTCGCCAATGTATGGAATGCGCAAAACAATCCCCACTTTGACGCCGAGCGCTCAAGATCCGTTTTGGCAACTGTATCTTGTGGATATTATCTAGATTTTTATTAAAATCAAATCATAAAATGTAAAACTAATTCAGACCTTTGGAAATCTGCTATTTTGCGAGAACTTTGGCTTTTCGTAGTGTAGGTACTAATAAATTTAAAATATAATAACTTCTTGGTACAGGGCATGGTCCGGAGCGAGGAGGAGTGGCAGGCGGTCGCCTCCTTCTGCGAAGCAGTAATGCCTTGCACATTTAATCGAGATTCTATTTAGATGATATCTCGGTATTTTTGAGTTACCTCTTTTTAAAAAATTGCATTGGATGAAACAACGAGTTTTTAAAACATGCTCAGGCAAACGAGGCGAGTAGGAAGGGCCCTCTTAACCTCCCCCAAGCGTCGACGACCAAGTTTGTCGTCGAATTCTGTAGATTATAGCATAGCATAAAAAGTAGGTATGTATACATGTACGTTTGGCCACTATCTCAGCTGATGGTAAGCGATGATGTGGTCGACGATAGAGCACGCTTGCCTAGAAGTAACCTAATCACTATTGACTTAAAGACCCCTAGGGTGTAGCCACAAGAAAAGATGAAAGAAGTTAGAATGGCCTTGTGGGCGCGGCAGGAGTGCCTCAAAGTAGGGCAATGCTCATAATTCAACAACCAATAGCAAACTTGCGATCTAAGTATGCGTGGTCTGTTAGTTGCGTAATGCACGTTCGTATTGGTTTATTGCCTGTAGTGGAGTTAAAGGGTGTGAGACAAGCGGCGACACTCGTTGTAGTACAAATCGGAAAGTATTTCCTTTCTAACCATTTCATCTTTTCTTTAGTTGTAGCTATTCGGAAAGTCGGGCTCTAGCAGGGAATTCCAGTCCTTAGCTGTACGCACAATATTAATGTTTCGTTTTTCAACAGAATTGGGCGTACGGAGATGAAACAGCTGAAAGTGAACAACTGAAAAAACCAACAGAAAAAGTTGTCAGGTAAAAATTAAATTATATCAGTCAGTACAAAATACCGTACAAGTCCCAATAGTTTTGTCTTTGCGTTGGTATTGTCAGTGGGGTTGAAGTTTTATACAACATTATTTCTAGTAATAACTAGCTTTTTCCCGCGGCTTCGCTCCCGCTCTACCCTACTCCACCCTACTCTACCCTACTGTACACTACTCTACTCTACCCTACTCTACCCTACTCTACCCTACCCTACCCTACTCTACCCTACTCTACCCTACTCTACCCTTCTCTACCCTTCTCTACCCTACTCTACTTTACTCTACCCTACTCCCGGCCTGTTGGTCTTTTGGTTAGTGGCCCTGACTGCTATGCCGGAGGTCGTAGGTTCGATTCCCACCCAGGATAAATGTTTGTGTGATGAGCATGTTCTGTGTCTCTGTGTAATTTATTTGTAATATGAATGTATTTAGAACTATATAAGTATGTTTATCAGTTGTCTAGTACTCATAACACAAGCTCTGCTTAGCTTCAGGGACTAGACGGCGTTGTGTGATAGCTGTGGAATATTATAATCTATTCTATTATAACTTAGTGATTTTTCATGATACAGTTATGAAATTTTGCACATTCCTTACAAAAAAACACTAGACACGTGTTTAGGGTTTCGCTTTGACTAGAACAAAATGTTGTAGAGAGTGTATGTAAAACAATGATAATTATAATCATCTGCGCTCAGGACAACTAAAAATCTGCTCTTGTCGACAATTATGACATTCTAAAAATAAGCGGCAATGATTGTGTAGAAGTTAAAATTGTAACGGACTGATTCACTGGCGATACAGAAATATCGGGCGTAATCTCAAAAAATGTGGCATTGCGACAAACGCACGCAACTTATTTTCTATATTCGAAATTCAAACTGGCCACTAACAAAAAAAAAATAGAATAATACGTGGTAGTCGCCTCCAAATATTGCAGCACCAACAGCTCTTTGCAAATTTTATTTCAGTTTTGAATTTGCCTATTAGATAAGCTGAAATATTGGGATCTAGATTAAAACAATAGCACTTTTTTATTGTTCATAGGTTCGCGCTTGACCGCCATCTCATCTGATGGAAAGCGATGATGCGGTCGACGATGGAATTTATTAGTTTCTCACACCAAAGAATGTGCCGAGAAAAAACAATAGGCACTTATCTAATTTTTTAACAAACAATGAGTCTCTTTGTTGCTTGCACATATGTATAGTACTACTATTTATGCATTGAACTAAAATTTATGATAACTTCAAAATCTGACGTGTTACAAAAAAATAATGAATATTTATTGTGTTCAATAGGCCCAACTTGACTGTTATCAGATATTTAAATTAATGTTATTTAAAAAAAACAATATCGCACAGTGAATCATCATTATATATTTACATATTATTGATTAAGTACATCCTGACAGAGCATATGATCGTGTTCATCACACGCCCGCGACGCACGCCTCCGGCATAGCAGTCAGGGTCACTAACGACTAGACCAACAGACCAGTCAAGTCCAGTAAGTTTGCGGTAATTTTTTCAAAATGAATGATGATGATATAGCAGTAATTAGCTGCGATCCCACCTGAAAGTAACCAGTGATGTAATCGTTGACAGTGAAGCGCACTAGTTTATCACGAGGCTATTTCACTCTAGCCTTGAAGATACCTAAATTATATTGCAAAGACTGCAGAAGACAAATTGTTCCAGTCCTTCAATTTACTCATCATAAATGACGAGGCGGAACTCTTAGTTCAGACCACAGATAACTATATACCTAGCGCGTATATAGATAATATTATTTTCAATACACTTGCTCAGAAAGTGACTCTTATAGCAATGCACTTAGGTACATAATGGCCCTTGTTACCGAACAGTGACATTTTGATTACCATTACGTACTAGTGCTATAATGTAGTTAAAACCTTATTGTTCAACCTCTCCCCCGCCACAATTTTATTACATTTATGGTATCAGGATGAGCGCATGTCGTCACCCACGAGAAAAAGAAAAAAAAATGGTTGCGCATATGAAAACAGATTATTACCGCCGCAAAAAATTACTAGTTTTATTTTACAGTTATTTTCTTCACAAGTGTATTGAAAAACGTCGTATGCTACACGTGAGTAATTAATGATTACCGTCCTCGGCTCTCTTAAGACCATGGTTCACCATAGCTCGGGTATAATCACTGCCTCGACGGTAATCACTAACATTACATAGTTATATCATAATATACCAATAATGTATACTATAAATAAATTACAGTGGGAACATAAAATGAATAGGGAGTAACAATGGGCGGTCTTATCGCTAAATGCGATTCACTTTTTAGATTAGCAATTTTTTTCAGTAGAAGTTTCAACAATAAGTTCTGTGAGAAGATGAACTTATGTTACAGTTAATGTATATATTGCTGTACTAAATAAATAATATTCACAATTTCAGACCAAGACAGTCAGGCAAGTGTGTTCTGCCCGCTTACCCTGAGAATGGTAGCTACGTCATACGTAATGCTGTTGGTGCTACCCCTGGCGAAAGGTTCCAGTTCGTGAAGCTGACAGTCATCTGTCTACCTGACTTCAAAGTCTTGGGGAATGAAGAAGTCTTCTGCGTCGATGGCGTATGGTCTCCTATGCCTAAATGCGAACGTAAGTAAAGAAAAAATGCTCTAAAATAATACTTCCTTGAAAATCTTTTGAATACTTAGTTTACTAGTATTTTTGACTTAAGTGAAGCTATTGGCAGGGTCTGTGCTACAAAACATAAATGAGATTACTTTAATTACATTACAATTCATGATATTTTACGTACATACACTTAACATACGTATTTATCATATATCATCTTTGATTCTGAAAAAGTTTCTAATAAAGAAGTTAGTTTAAAAGTTCTTTGTAAGGTGTTCTACAAGGAGCTATATTGGGCCCTATCTTAATTAATAAAATTTTGAAATACATAACATAGATTTAATGTACCTTTTAGCAGACTTAGGTCCCAGTTTCACACAAAACATTTCCTATCTTCCAGGTTTCTGTAAGCTAGACCAGCACCCATCAGTCCACTATCACTGTCTTGTCACCGGCTCTGTAGAGGGCCGTCGCGAATGCAACGCCTACGAACCTTCGGGGACAGTCGTGAAGCCTGAATGTAACAGTCCGAACTACTACTCAGCTGACACCCTCCGCTTCATGAGATGCATTGATGGAAACTGGGACTACGTCGCAACGTGCAACCCAGGTTTGTCCAAAATATTACTTGTTTTTGTAACTAGATAAGCACTTTTATTTATTTACTAGCTGACCCAGAGAACTTCGTACAGCCTAACAGTCAATAAATATAGTATAAACGGGGTTATTTGTAAAACACTGGCAATACTTTTTTTTTTTTTTTTTCGATGGGAAAAATCATCTTATGACAACCCCCGCCCTTGGGCGGAGCGGAAGATAGTGTCAGACTCTTACTGACTAAAAAACCCATCCCGTTCCTTCAAGCCTTCATACCGGGGCTCGAGCGCCCTTTCGGATTACCCTGGCCCCAGTAGGCTTCGACCCGGCTGGGCCCCTGCTGTTGCTGACAACTCCTTCTCAAGACTATGTTGAGAACATCATAAACAAAAACTTTTGTTCTATAACTGTTTACAAAACATAATTCATTTACCAAAAATAAACCACCAAGATTCCGTTGTTCTATCTAACACATTTCAACTCTGTATACCTATTAAAGTCTGTATGAAGCGATGCAAGCGCATCAAGCACCCCCGCTGCCCTATCCCCGTTCCCCACCGCTATTGTACTATCGCATGCTTCGCATAGACTTCGTAATATTCAGAACGTTCAATTTAAATATTTTTTATTTTTGTATTAAAATGTGATGAACTAAAACATGATACATTTTTGGCCTCCCCACTATGAACGATCCTGTGCATCTCGCATCCATAGGATACCCGCAACGCTTACCAGGTCATCGGTCCACCTTGTAGGAGGCTTTCCAACGGTGCGTCATCCGGTACACGGTCGCCACTCCAGAACCCTTCGGTCCTAATGGCCATCGGTACTACGAGCAATGTGCCCTGCCCATTGCTACTTGAGTTTGACGATTCTTCTTGCTATGTTAGCAATCTTAGTTCTGCAGAATGAATGAAGATATCCCTTCATTTCTGATTCGATCACGCAAGTCACTTAAGATCACTCCGAGCATTACCTTTATCCATAGAAAAGTGTATCAGAAGATTTATGAGTGGTGGTGGTTTTTTGCACGGATTATAATTATTACCCTACTATACCCTATACTACCCTACTCTACCCTACTCAACCCTACTCTACCCTACTCTACCCTACTCTACCCTACTCTACCCTACTCTACCCTACACTATCCTACTCTACCCTACTCTACCTCACAATAACAAACACAACAAAAAAAGAATTAGCGAAATTAGTTGAGCTGTTCTCGAGATTTGCGCTTAGCAACACATTTAGCGATTCATTTTTATATTATAGATCTGACGGTAATTTTAGAGAGTTCATTTTCTATCATGACGTTCTATCTATAGAGTGTGGGAGAGTGACTCCGAATGGCGTAGGCCTCATGATTGATGGTAAACCAGCGAAGCGAGGAGAGGTGCCGTGGCATGTGGGCGTCTACCGGAAGACGTGCAGGCCGTACATGCAGATCTGTGGGGGATCCATCGTCTCCAACCGACTGGTTATCTCTGGTAAGTTCTATTTACACACACAATTATTCGATCAGGTTAGGACCTGCGCTCACTTGAGACAAGACGTCTTAAAAACTCGTATTTTTAAAAACTCTTGAGAAATATTGGTACGCATAAACGTTTTATTAAAATTGAAGAATAATTACTAAGAACGCTACATTTTCATACATTATAAATTGAGTACCTACTTAAATTATTTTTGAGCCAACTTACGATCATTTTTTAAGATAAAATAAATTCGAAAAAACTATCGATATTTTATCAACAGTCCTAGCGCCCCGTGTCTTAGACAAAACAGCAGACTACCCCCTTTTTTAGTTTAAGTTCTTACATTCCATCCCAAGGTTGTCTGGAAGACATCGCTTTCAGCGATAAGACCGCCACTGTGCACATAGGTTTAAGTTTCTGTGAAATTGTTACTATTTTAGTGTACAATAAAGTTTATTCTATTCTATTCTAAAACAGCCTTGTCGCAGACGTCGTAGTCAAGTCTTCGACGTCGCAGACAAAACAGTTTTGTCCACAACTTAAGACACGGGGCGCCAGAACTGTTGATAAAATATAGAAAACTATGGTTATCGGAGATCACATCGCGTGGGGTGACTCAACACATAAATGAAAGAGTTTGAAAAGGAAATACTTTCCGATTTGTACTACAACGAGTGTCGCCGCTTGTCTCACACCCTCTAACTCCACTACAGACAACAAACCAATACGAACGCGCATTACGCAACTAACAGACTACGCACACTTAGATCGCAAGTTTGCTATTGGTAGTTGAACTATGAGCATTGCCCTACTTTGTGGCACGTCTAGCCCGCCCACAAGACCATTCTAATCTCTTTCCACTCACTCTTATTATTATTGTTATAAATACCTTTACCTTTTAGTAAATAGGTAAAGAAAGAAAGATTGAAAGCAATCAATATTTTTTATTTTACTGTTATTCAATGATTTTAAATCAAAGTTAATGACTGTTTCCAGCTGCCCATTGCTTCTGGAATGACGTCACCAAGCAACAGCCTGCTTCAATGTACGCGGTGGCGGCCGGAAAGATCTACCGGCCCTGGAATAACGCCAGAGACGTGGGCGCACAGAAGTCTGATGTAAGTATTTAGGGCTATATTTCACCGGGACACCATGGCGGTGCAGCCAATTGTCGCTACCAACAAAATGTATACACTCACCTAGTGTCTGTTTGGTTGCGCAATCAATTTGGTTGCGAGACCAGTAGCCTGATTCACGTAAAATCAAACAAGCCAAATATCGTTGAAGTTTTATAGTCGTTCGATCGAAGTCCTATCCAATAGCGGTATTCACGATCTATCGACTTATTTCCAGTTACATTAATAAGTACTCTACCAGGATAATGTAATACAGATTTTTTTTTTAATCGACGTATTTCAAATGACTATAAAATCGGTGTCGTTCAAACTCGATTGATGGATGTGAATACGGAAATGGTATAAACGACTAAATCGCTACGATATCGTTACGGTTTTCATTACGTGAATCGAAAATACCTGTTGACATTTGGAGCACTAAGGAGCTTACCCTATTTAAAAATAAATTACGTAATTTCTTAATCGATAAGGCTTACTACACGATCCAGGATTTCCTAAATTATTGAATAATTGTGTATTTTGACATTTATAATTCTTACTCAATTTTGACATTTATAATTCTGACGCAATTCTGACATTTATAATTCTGACTCAATTTTGACATTTATAAATCCAACTAAATTTTGATTCAATTATTTTTAAATATTTTTTAGTTTAATCTGTAATTTATGATTGTATGCCTAATTGGCAGGACATAATGGAACTATAATTTATAATTTAATTTTAACACCTGTATGTAACCTATGCCCACAATAAAGACATTCTGATTCTGATTCTGATTCTGAATCGGGCTACAGCTCGGACGTGTGGCGACTCTGGTGTCTGCATGGTGTCTAGTTTGATAGATTATCCCGGGATTGCTAATGAGAAATTGAAAAATGTTTTTTTTACAAGCTTTTAGTTGGCTTCATCTGTCCCGATGTTTGTTTGTAATCAAATCTTGCAAATTGATCCTCTTCCCGGATACCGATTGAGCTGTTTCGCATACATGTGTAAATCAGATGACAATGCAAAATTATTGTGACAAGGAGCTGATCTGGTGATGGAACCGGAAGGTGGCCATAGGAACTCGGATAACCCTATCGTGTTTGAACTTTTTGAAATGGTTTTGATGAGTTTTAATTATATACGTATGTCACATATTCCGCTAATGTTAATTGCACTTAAGGCTTATAGTCCCTTGCACCATCTGGCCAAAATTATGTGGACGCACCTCTCGCACCCGCCTAGGCGGCAGTACGCATATCTGTGCATTTATTTGCGGCCAGCAGCGCGAATTATTGATTGATTTACATATGCAATGTTCACTTTGAAGAATATTTAACCACCAATTTTTATAGGTACAAAAGTTTCTAAAGATCCAAGCCGTTTCGAAAAAGTAGGGAAAAGTTGAGAAAAGTTGCGAAATTGCTAAATATTTTTTTTAGACAAAAATAATAATAGCACGAAAAAATCAAATGTTGAAAATGTTGTTTATGAATCTATAATAAACATATATTTTTTTCAAACATATTAACCTGGCCATTACCGAGGAGTAGGTTTCAGAATGTCACTGTTTTATGGCATTTTTCGGCCGCTTGGGCTTTAACGCTCTCCTTTAATCCAGTCCTAGACTAGATCTATTTGCTGATGAATGGAAGGATATGGGAGATATTGACCGAATGTCTGGCGATTTGCGAGAAGACTGAATGAGAGGTTTAGTTATAGATATTATTTGTTACATTTTCTTTAATATGTTTTACATAATTTGTACTATCACTTGCAAAAGTCCATAAGAATTCTTAAAACTTATTCGTTTGACGTTTAGTTTGACTTACGACCTTTTATTTTCAAGTTTCGCCAACAAATGATTGAAATTCACAATTTCATCAACTTATCATAAGTCAAGATAGCCCAGTGGTATAGGCACACAGTTTGAAGCGCAAATCAGTGTGCCGCAAGTTCAAATCCCACGCAATTATTAACTTTTTGTAAGTTCTTACCCGATTGGAAGTTATGTATTTGCATTACATATATTAAATTATTCTTTAACTTGTTCACACATTTCTTAGAGTTAGAAAGGTAGATCACAAAAAAACTAAATAAAGAATTAGATTTCTGCGAGGTAGACATGAGTTTTAACTTAACCGAAATGAACTGTCGTTTGGTTGTAGTTGTTGGTTAGTGACGTGAGGTTGACAGTATTGTAATATTCGCAAAATGCAGGCTAATATTAGTATTGAAGTGAGGGCGAATATCATTGGGCTGCATAAAAGTGGTCTTAATAAAACACAAATATCTGAAGAAACCGGACTGAATGTGAGTATAATAGCTATTAATGAATTGTAACTTTATTACAAATTAATCTTCTAATTAAAACGTATGCCATTTATGAATCCATTCATCGTATCTTTATGAGGTTTAAAAGAGAAATACGTAAATCGTTGGGTTTATTGGATTGGTTAATGGATTAATAAATGCAGTTTTATTTTAAAATTATATTCAATAATTATGATTATTAACATTTTATATAATGAAAATGAAGTGAAGTAGGTATAGCTGCCTAATATATATTTTTTTTTATTTTAGAAAAATACTGTAAATCTTTGGCTAAAAAGATATGAGGAAGAAGGTAGCCTTGCTAGTCGAAAGAGAAGTGGGAGACCGAAGCTTATTAGCGAGGCGCAGCGACGACATATGGTGGACGTATACGAAACGAATGGTTTCGCACCAACGAGACATTTTGCGGAATTATATGACACCTCGATGGATACTGTTCGCCGTGCATTTCACGCTGAAGGCGTGCATCACAGAAAACCTGCTAAAAAGCCGTACTTGACAGAGAGGCACAAACAAGAACGATTACGTTTCGCACTAAATATTTAATGTTAACTAAACTAAATGGCCTACCATTTTATTTTAACATATCTGTGATTATTCGTTAACAAACACTGTATTATATTGTGTTTACTTTCGTTTAAAACAGCTATATCTTTTAACTTGTGCCATCGCCTCATCTTAAGAATGCAGTGAACTCGCTATCAATTTTGTTGACAATAATCATGAGTCTATTTCGTTTTTTATTCTTCTACCCGCACTGTTTTAACATAATACTATAGTTCAATTTATTTTTCTCATCTAATTGACGATTATCTTGTGAGAACTAAAGTTCTTTTAACAGAAATTGAGGTTTGGTTTCAATCTTCTTTTCGTCAAGAAAATGAACAATTAAGCTATGACCTCAATACATTCATTGTGACGTTACACAAAAATAAAATGTTTACAAAGTCCAAATCATATATCACTTTTCAATAAATAACTGGATATAAACAATTACCTATATTTTATTTTATTAAAATTTGAATATCCGTTCATTGTTACGTTATTCATATTATGAATGGTCAAAGTGGGTATACTTCCAACAAACAATCTTAGGCGTAACATAGATAACGGTTACAAGATAACTTTTTGTCTAGGTAACAATTCGACGTCACAATTCTCATAAATGTTTAATTTGTAAATATAAAGAATAAACATTTTTATTAAACACGTCTTTTTATTTCCACCTTTTAACATCGAAAAGATGTAACAACTAAATAATTGCAAATTACGAATGTGATTCTTCTTGTGGTTAATAGATCACATTCGTAATTTGCAACTATTTAGTGCAAAAAATGCAATAGTATTTTTCATAGAAATATAAAAAAACAACTATATCAATATAGATTGGGAATTTTCAAAGTAAGAAATAACTGCAACGGACCGACCATGATTTGAACTCGGGTTACGTGATTTGCGAATCCAACACTTAGTTCACACGGCTACCAGCACATGACGTATTTGCGCGAATTTTAACAATGCTATGGTAAGAACAGAAATCAGTGCGACGACAGTTCCTTAGTGTGTGTTATCTGTGGAATGTGGATACTCATACATGCGCACACATACGCACGGAAGTGTCGCGCTCGCTCGGTTCGTAGCAATGTAATCTTTAGCGTTCCTATGGACTTTTGCGGCCTTACTGTACCTATTGTAATCAGTGTAATTGGCATTTTGTCATTCTGGTTAAATAAATGTTTTATACGGAAAATATCAAATAACTGGCCTGATGGTCTAGTTTTTAGTGGGCTTCACTGCTACGCCAGAGGTCGTAGGTTCGAATCCCACCCAAGACGAAAGTTTTTGTGATCTGATTTTTTTTTTTTGTCATTATAAGGTAAAGGAAATCAAGATCCCCGCCCGTTTCCAAGGCAACGCTGCTAACTTCCAAGATGACATTGCGCTGCTGATCTTGAAGACTCCCTTCGTGTACCACACGTACATCAGACCTGTCTGCTTGAACTTCGAACTGAAGTTTGACCAGCTTCAGCTTCAGCCAGGAAAATTTGGATTGGTAAGATATTACATTTCTTTCGTTTCAGGGTTTCGTACCTCATTGCTCGCAGAACGGAAGGCCGTTGGGGCCGAAAGGTTCTGGAGTGGCGACCGCGTTCCGGAAGACGCAGCGTCGGAAGGCTTGCTCCAAGGTGGACCGATGACCTGGTGAAGGTTGCGGGAATCCGATGGATGCGAGATGAACAGGATCGGGCATTGTGGCGATACTTGGGGGAGGCCTATGTCCAACAGTGAACGTCTATCGGCTGAAATGATGATGATGATGATGACCTCAAAAGGAAAAAAAAAACGACCGAGGTAGTCTCTGGAAGTACTGGTCCGATTGCGAAAATTTTTTCACCGATAGAAAGCTCCTTTATTCTTAAGTGACACGAGCTAGGCTTGCGAACGGCGAGCAATGGGTAGCTCGCTGTCCGACCGTCCGGTAACTGTCCGGACTGAGCGACTTGCGTCAACGGCGCGCTTCAAGGAGTTGTGCATCAACAGCAGGGGCCCAGTTAGGTCGAAGCCTAATGGGGCCAGCCCCCCTAGCCAAGTTACAATCGAATTCCGTTCTTTAATCGGTAACGCCTCGGTGACAGCAATTGTAGAAAACGATAAGTTGGTAGCCATGTTGACGCGCCTGAGTCGGCCGCTCGTTCTACAATGTAGCGTTTGTATAACAAAGGATGTAGCGTTAAACATTGTAGAAACGATTTTGAACGATATGAACTTGGCTACGAATTGTCTATTCGTTTGTTCTGACCACGCGTCTTTACGCTGAGATGACGTCATTCCCATACGTTTCATCACTTTTCGACAGCGTTAACGATGGCAGAATAACAACTTGGCTAAGCGTGCAGGGCTAGCTCCGAAAGGTAGCTCAGCCGGTATGAAAGGCAAGAAGGAACGGGGTGGGTTTTTTAGTCAGTAAGAGTCTGACACATCTCCCGCTCCGGCCAAGAGCGGGGGATGTCATTTAGATGATTTTTACCTACCAAAAAAAAAGTGACATGGGTTATATTTTATTCTTTTTTATGTACGAGTATATTGGATAGATAGATAACATGGATTATTACAGATGACGGAGGGTTGTATGTGTGTTGAAGTTTGGGAGATTCCCTGATTTTTGAAGCGTTTATGACTCGTTGTCGCTTGGGTATCGCTTCGGGCTGATGGCCTCTCAGCCATGAAATTCTGACGGGATTGTAATCGCTGGAAAGTGCTCTGGAGTGACGCCACTTGCACGTGGAGTTGCCCAGAAGCAAACAATGTACAACTATTAAACAAGAGCACGGACGTCATGTCTGTGGTTTAAATGTAAGGCAGGAGTGTGGTTTTAGTCTGTAGGAGTCTGACACTGCCCAGACTGGCTCGTTTGTGAGGCAGCCTGGCCGTCCATGAGGATTTCCCAGTGCTGCCGAAAAATAAATATGGATTATTATTAAGACTGATGACGTTAGGGGTCGTCCATTAACCACGTGATCTTTTTTTAGCATTTTTTAACCCCCTCCTCCCCCTGGGTGATACGTGGTGAGGTTCAAGACTACCCTCCCCCCCTCCCCCAAACAACAAAGAAAATCGAGTAGAGAGAATACAAAGAATCTTTCATTTTTTAGCGTATATCTTTAATTACAGTAAGTACACCTAGCCAAATTGCTAATCTGTAATAGTTAACGCTAATAGAAAGCTTCAAATGTATGGGAATGACGTCATCCTAACGCTTAGTCACATGGTCAGAACAAAAGAATTGGCCGCGTGGCAAACAGTTCGACGCTAGCAAAACGGTGTGGTATGATAAAAAAAAGGTCACACTACACGCCGCTTTTCGGTTTAAAACACGCGCGTTGACGAAAAAATAAATACACTTGATAACTTACTACATCTCCCCTCCCCCCTTGTGAATTTGCACGCTTATAATGTTAAGCAAAAACATGTATGCTCTGTATTTAATCTTTGTACCATCTTATACAACGTGTTTTTACGGAAATAAATGTTATTCTATTCTGATATTTCGTGATTTTTGTCAAACCCCCCCCCCCCCCTTTCAAACGTCGCGTGATTAATGGATAGCCCCTTACATCATGTACATTTATTTTGTAGCAAGCAGGTTGGGGCCTAACATCAGAGAACGGCGAAGCTTCTCAGGTCCTGAAGGTGGTCGAGATGCCCTTCGTGAGCATTGAGGAATGCATTGCGAAGTCACCACCAGCGTTCAGAGAGTACATCACGAGCGACAAGATGTGTGCTGGCGGGAATGGTGAGTCGAGCAGCTACTATATCACGTGTTGTTTTTGATATCCCATAACTCAAGGTTTATCTACATTCATATTATAAAGAGGAAAAGTTTTGTATTTTTTTTTGTAAGGCGTACGGTAAGGCGCTTATCACACTGCCACGCACCACACAGACTTTGATATGGTCTCATTCATATGAGATATCAACAAAAACACGTTGCATATTATGATGATTTGATAATAATAATATAGTAATATTCCGCAACTCTCACACAACGCCATCTATTTCCAAACTAGGCAGAGCTTGTGCTTTGATTAATATTCTTTTTTCGTCAGTTTAAACTTGATGAGGCCGGTGTTTCCTAGATGACTACCCTGAGAAGAAACACCGAAACTCTTTTAAAGTTCATACAGTAAACATGCAATGATCAAATTATGAGAACCACGCAGATTAGTATCAGAGTTGGTCCTTGATTAATGTTCCCACTGCTGGGACTCAGGCCTCCTTTCTAGGAGAGAGAATGGGCCGTAATCCACCACGCGTGCCCAGTGCGGGTTCGTGAATGTCACATGTTGGAACTTTTGGTTCTAGGACATGTCGGTTTCATCGCGATGTTTTCCTTCACCGTTTTGAGAGCAGTGGTGATGAAATAAATTACACAGAGTAATGCGCCTGGCTGGGTTTGAACCTACAACTTGTAAGTTTATCGGGGTCGTTGCCACTTGGCCACCTGTCTCACCCTCGCTTGTGCGAGGTCCCTTTGGGTGTGAGGTTGTGGGCCAGGGTTCATTTCGCGCATTGCTAATGCTGAATACTTTCTCCTCAGGTAAGGCTCTATGCAGAGGCGACAGTGGAGGAGGACTAGCGTTCCCCGAGCCTGAACGAGGCACAGATCGCTACTACCTCCGCGGCATCGTCTCCACGGCCCCCAACAACGGAAACCTTTGCAATAAGAACACTATTACCACCTTCACGCAAATACTGATACATGAGCATTTTGTGATGGAGTACCTTTAGTGTGAACTCACATCACAGAGCAGGAAAATGCTCGATGGCAACGAACCAGCAGCGACATCTGTAGTGCCGCATATGAACTAGAACCAGTGGCGTAGCGTGAAATAATTTAGTCATGGGCGAAGGTGGATGCGAGGCCTTTTTTCGAAGACGAGACCGCAACTGTCACAAATTACCACCCAGTGTTTGATTACATCGTCGCTTACCATTTGGTGGAATAGTGGTCAGAAACCGTTTGAGAGCGAGACCGTGAGCGAGGGCCCGCTTCTTCATCATACCAGCCGCAAGACGTCCATTGTTGGACATAGGCCTCCCCCAAGTGTCGCCACAATGACCGGTCCCAACAATACCCGCCAAGAGCTCTCTTCACAACAATAGATATCATCATCATCATCATCATCTCAGTCGAAAGACGTCCACTGTTGGATATAGGACTCCCCCAAGTGTCGCCACAATGAACGGTCGATGACCTGGTAAGGGTTGCGGGAATCCGATGGATGCGAGACGCTCAGGATAATAGATATGACGCCACAGAAATCTGAAATCATGATAACAAAGTTCTCCAAACAACAGTCCGAGGACAACGACAGTGACCCAGACCTGACACAAGACCCGTCTGGTCGGAACATCTTCCCGTTTTCAATACGAGTTGCGAGGCTTTGCCTAATGTCCCAAAAGATACAGTCTAAAAAGCAGGGTTGGAATTTTTTTTTTTATATAGAATCAATATTGTACGTAACAACATTATTGATAGAGCTTTAAATGGATCGAGCAAATACTAACATAGAAATAAATGAAAATTGAAAAAAAAAAACTTTTTGTTTTTCTTTTCTGATGAGCTGGCTAAATAGGTAATACCCCTGTTGGCATAATGTTTTAAGGCATAATATAGTTTGGCATAACGTTTTCGCATAACTTTTATTAGCATAATAATACTCTGGCATAATGTAAAGGTTAGGTTAAGTTCGGTTTATAATAGTGGAAAAGCTGTCGGCAACATCTCTGCACGTACTGATCCGGATTTGAACGAAGATAATCCAGATGAAGAAGATCCTGGGTACCAATAAAATATAAATTGGTTCTTGGTGGACATCCCACCTATACGTACAAAGCGTTTTGGGAGTACATTCATTATGCGTACAGCTAAGGAATGGAATTCCCTGCCGGAGTCTGTGTTTCCTGATAGCTATAACCTAGGGGTCTTTAAGTCAAGAGTGAATAGATTGCTTCTAGGCAAGCGTGCATCATCGTCGGCCACATCATCGCTTACCATCAGGTGAGATTGTGGTCAAACGCGAGCCTATCCATTAAAAAAAAAAAAAAAAAAATTACAATGTTTTCATATTTTAATTTTAACTCAAACTCATTTCATTTCAATTATAATGTAACGCAATGAAAAAATTATGATTATTCTACATTTTTTAATTCTCTATGCCTTTAATTTTACTTACCTACGTCATACTGACCTGAAACTGAAAAAATAATAAATTGAAATAAAGCAAACCCTCTATTTCAATATATATTTTTTTCAGTTAGTACATTAATGTTTATGTAGTTATTTAGCAAATTAACATATATTTATATACGTAATATCTTTGCTATTTAATATCAATGACGTGTTTGTCATTAAAATAACTTTTTCATTACTCATACTCTGAAAGTAGGTCTGAAGTTGCCTGAGGAGCGGGCTGAAAGTGATACTTTTCATCCCTAGGGAGTTTTACTTTACAACTGACAGCTGTCAAATTATTAAAAAAAAAACTAGTTCTATCTTCACATTTCTATTGAACCATGTTCCAATTTCCCATACAGCCAGTCAATCACAGCGCGATACAAAATTGAAATAACTTAAAGATAAGTATTAATTAAATAATATTATATTTGAAGTGATTTATTTGTTCAACTATTTCTTTGAAATACTTTATTTTTAAAAGATTACAATTAATTTCAATTTTTTCATTAATGAGGCTGAATAGCTGGCCGGCCACAGAAAAAAAAAAAAAAACAAAATGGCGGGAAAGTGACAATCAGTCGTTGGTTTTTTCGAGTTTTATTTACATTTTTGTACAACAGAGATTTGTATTATTACGTTATGTTTATCTGATTAAAATAGTGATTTAACGCCTAATTTCATAAGAGAATAGGCTAAAACAGTAGTGGAAAACCTTTTACCGCCTAAATCAGAAGAAAGATACCTACCTAAAATCATAGGTACAACGAGTCAGGTTTTACAAACTTTTAATTTTATTTTTACTTTCCTTGTATTCGTAATGAAAAGCCCAGTGCTTACCTCGGGGTGAAAGTAACTAATTTAGTCCCTTGAATTAGCGACCTCGCTTCGCTCGGCCGCCAACTCCTTCTCGGGACGAAATGAGTTACTTTCACCCCTAGTGTAACAATGTACTATTTTACACCACCTGCTCGATAATGTCGTTTTATACGTCATACAAACTTCACTTAAAGCAAGTCATTCTATCCCTAGGGAGATAATGCAGTATGGCCGATCCCTAGGGAATAATGAGATTTGAATTTGGAACACCAAAAATAGTCAACCTTGTGAATTAAAATGTACGTGCATCGAACAAGTTGACTCGAAATTCAAACTGGCCACTAACAAAAAAAGAAAATAGAATAAAACCTGCTTACTGACGGGAGCATTATAGAAAATTGAAAGTATAGAATTTTGGAGCAGTGAATTTTGTTTGTTTGATGAACTTGTAAATAAATAATTATGTTTTTCTAATATATAATTTGGTCGACCAAATTGTTTTTTAATTATCTCACAGATGGTGTAAAAAGTAGAGTATGCAACACGGGGATAAAGCTGTCTTTGTCTTGGGCGGCTTGAATTCCTCACTTCACTCAGGTTTCTTTATTAACTCCCTCGCAATGCTCGGGAGTTAATTTTATAAATCCCTCACTATCGTTCGGGATTAAAATCAGCAACCTTCGTTTCGTTCGGAATTCAACATGCCGCCCGCTACTTAACGACGTGCTTTATCCCCTTGTCACATAAACTACTATTTTACACCACCTGCTCGATAATGTCGTTTTACACGTCATACAAACTTCACTTAAAGCAAGTCATTATATACCTAGGGAGATAATGCAGTATGGCCGATCCCTAGGGAATAATGAGATTTGAATTTGGAGCATCAAGAATCGTCAACATTGTGAATTAAAATGTAGGCGCATCGAACAAGTTGACTCCAAATTCAAACCAAAGAGTATGTAATCACTATGATTCAAACTGGCCACTTACAAAAAAAAGAAAATAGAATAAAACGTGCGTACTGACGACACGGGAGCATTATAGAAAATTGAAACTATAGAATCTTGGAGTAGTGAATTTTGTTTGTTTGATGAACTTGTAAATATAATACTTATATTTCTCTAATATATGATTTGGTCGACCAATTGTCTTTTAATTATCTCACAGATGGTGTAAAAAGTAGAGTATGCAACACGGGGATAAAGCTGTCTTTGTCTTGGGCGGCTTAAATTCCTCACTTCACTCAGGTTTCTTTATTAACTCCCTCGCAATGCTCGGGAGTTAATTTTATAAATCCCTCACTATCGTTCGGGATTAAAATCAGCAACCTTCGTTTCGTTCGGAATTCAACATGCCGCTCGCGACTTAAAGACACTGCTTTATCCCCTAGTCACATAAACTACTATTTTAACATACTAATTATATACCTCTAGTACCACTCAAAGGTGAATTAGTTAATAACTGTGGTGAATAAATTGACAACTCGGTGAATAAGTTGATAACTCGTTGTTGACCGATTTGATATGTTTATTATTGGCTAAACTATAATGAATTTAGTTAATTTACTATCATCATTCGAAAGGTGGCTTAAAATAACCCTATGTACACATAAAACACTCACGTTAAAGTAATTCTTCGATTTACCAGAAGAAAACACTAAAATGGCCGTCCTGACAAATTGCTATTTTAGACTTGTCAACTTATTCACGCCAGCCACGGAAATGATCGTGCTCATCACACAAACATTTGTCCTGGGTGGGAAACGAACCCACGACCTCCGGCATAGCAGTCAGGGCCACTAACCACTACTCGTGTGCCAAATCCGTTCAGTCTTACGAGCGTGAAGAAGTAACAAACTTACACTTAACACACATTCACTAATGTGTGTGAGTTACCCACACACAACACTTAGTTACTGCGTCACTCACCCACACGTCTTGTTTCATAATAATACAACATTTGTGAGTGTGTATAAATGTATTATTATGATATAAGACGTCTCAAATCACAACTATTTCTTATCGTTTTGTTATTTAAAAGTAAAACTCAGTTTTTAACCTAGCCTGTCCGCATCCGAGCTATCATAACAACGCACGCGGTCAGCCCGAACTAGTTTGAGATGCCAGTAGCCGCTCGCCGCCCGCGCTATGAACGAGCTACGGCGTGAGTTGCCCGCGCGCGGCCCTCGACGACCAGCCCGCGCCAGTTCCTGCGCTTACGTGCCACTATGGATACTCCTTATTCTTTTCGAATCGATGGTAAACTTGTTAAACCGTTGGTGTCCAGTAGGGCTACGTTAACTACAGCATCGAAGGCACTCATTAAATCCTCCAAAGTGCACGTGTATGGCCACTTGGGGCACTCTAATATGTGGCTCATGTTTTGGACCGGAGCACCGCACTTGAGTATCCGACGGGTCTACAAATGCCCATTTCGTCAAGTTGTTGCAGCGGTGTAGCTGGGTGCGCAAGCGATATAATGTTTTCCATAAAAAACCACTGCAATTCACGTCCAGGCGGGACATGTTCTTGGGATTTTAAGATGTCGGATGGTGGTAGGTGATATTCTTCTCAAACTTTTATTCTTTCTTTGGGTCAAAGATGGCTTGTATGTTACGAAGAAAGTTCTTCCGGCTCTTAAGCCGTTTTGTGTTCGAAGAGGGGATGTCGAGAATCGGATTTTTGGAGGCAAATGGAACAGAGAGTAAAGTCCCGCAAACCTTCGTTGAAAAGGGAGGATCCTCCGACCAGACGGGTATTATGTCTGGTGGGCAACTGCCCGATAGTTGATTTCGAGTTGTCATATATGTTCAAATTGCGCGGAGAACTTTGATTGCGCGATGCAGGATTTCGTATTTTTGTAGTTTTTATGTGGCGCCATAGATGTCGCTACAGATTCTTGAATTTTCTTTTCAATCTCACATGCGACATCCTTTTGTACAGCCGGTGGTAATTTTCGTAACACCAGTCAACGGATAGAGCTTCATAAACACTCCAAAGAAGTTCTTATGTCTTCAGTGCCGCATCCACCACGCGTCACTTTTGCAGTCTAGTTGGATACTGTATAGTTCTTAATGAAATGTTCATGTTTTATAATTTTCGTGAACGCAGTGAGAGTGTTGCTGTTACAGAGGTGATTGTTGCTCGGCGCCGCGGAGGCGATGCCGCGGAGGTAGTAGCGGTCACCCTCGAGGAACGCCAGCCCGCCGCCGCTGTCACCCTTACACAGCGCAGTACCTGTGAAACAAATAGCTGGATATAGTATGTGCAGTGCATCAATCGTTAAATCCGACTCGGCTGGGCAGCGTTCGGGAAGCAGCGCGGTATCTTCTCGTCCAATATTCCATAGTGTAATGATTTTATATTCATAAATCGTTCAACTTCCAATGATAAGCGATAGATGGCGCTAGTAGTTACATAAACTTTAGGCATTCGTTGTAGACATGCACCATTTAACTATAACGATAACAAAGCCGTTAACAGTTGTCAAATCGTCGACTTGACCAATAGGCTTTGGTTATCGTTATAGTTAAATGGTGCAACCCACCCTAAGTAATAATTTATAATATTAGACTTTATGCATTTGTTTTGTATAAATATATCATAATTGATAAAATTAAATATTTACTTGCAGTTAATTATTGGATAAACCCTAATGTATATTAGGTAGTCAATTGATGTTACGTATTGTTTACTTTGCTCTGATTGGTCGGTTATTGTTTGTGAAAGTTTGTGGTAGGGAAACATTGAGTTTGTAACTGTCATTTTGGACAGAATCAGTCTGCTTTGAGTTGTTGAACAGTGAACATTTCCGACTAATCCGTCTATTTGTAAATGATTGTTAATAGAACGATAAGTATGAAATTGTGTTGATCAAAGTGAATAAAACATTTATACAGTTTATCCTGTAGTGTTTGATTTATCACAACAGTATCTTAAGACCAAAGTCTACCAGTGCGTGTTCCCAGTGATGACATATGGCTCCGAAAAATGGTCGCTTACAATGGGCTTCATCAGAAGACAAGAAAGTCACCCAAATGGCAATGGAAAGGGAGTTCGGAGTTTCCTTGCATGATCGAGTCAGGCATGAGGATATCCGCAGAAGAACCAGGGTTACCGACATAGCACGAAGAATCGCCAAACTTAAGCTCGCAGAACAGATGGCCGTTGGGGCCGAAAGGTTCTGGAATGGCGACCACGTACCGGAAGACGTGTTGGCAGGCCTCCTGCAAGGTGGACCAGTGACCTGATGAAGATTGCGGAAATCCAATGGATGCGAGACGCACAGGACTGTTCATTATGGCGACACTTGGGGAAAGCCTATGTCCAACATGAGATGACGACGAGTATGTGTGGTAAGGCCCTTGTACGAAACGATTTTAATTTCAAATAGACTGACACTTTTGAATTGTCAAAATGTCGGTCAGTTAAAAAAGTGAAGCTAAATTGTACGTTCCAAAACGTAGATCTCTATGAAGAGGAACGTGCAAGAAACTCCATGGACACTCTTGCGGCATGGCGGACAGAGCTCCGGCGGGATCTCATGGTGAAATGGCGTCAGCGACTATCGCATCCCAGTGCTGGGTACGCCACAGTTATGGCGGTAAGTCCCCTCTTTGAGACGTGGCTGGAAAAACCTCACAGCGTCCTTACCTACCGTATGACGGAGGTTCTCACCGGACATGGTAAGTTCGGGAGGTACCTGCACCGGATTCGTGTGGAAGTGACGCTCGGGTTCACACCCGAGCGTGTGGAACGCCTGGAGGACACGGTGGAGCACAGGGTAGAGGTGTGCCCCGCTTGGGCAGAGTATCGTCGTGTCCTTGTGGGGGCGATCGGCGGCGGCGATCTCTTGCACTGGGCCGCAAGTACAGGCCATGGTCCGGAGCAAGGAGGATTGGCAGGCGGTCGCCTCCTTCTGCGAAGCAGTAATGCTAGCCGGGCGTTGGGGCGATTCTGATTCCGATTTCCGGCCACCGTAGGCGTGGGCTTGCGGAAAGCGAGCAATGGGTAGCTCGCTCTCCGACCGTCAGGTAACTGTCCGGACCAAGCCCAAGTCGTTGACGGCGCGCACTGTTTCCGCGCGCCTCATGGAGTTGTCAGCAACAGCAGGGGCCCAGCTGAGTCGAAGCCTACTGGAGCTAGGGTTTAGCTCCGAAAGGGAAGCTCGGCCCCGGTATAAATGATATTTATTTTGTAAATAGGTTTAAAAAACACTTTTACACGTCAATTTTTTTTCGTCAGTTTATGCTAGATGAGGCCGGTGTTTCCTATCTGACTACCCTGAGAAGAAACACCGAAACAAACTCAGGAGTCAAAGTCTCTTTTAAAGTCCATACAGTAAATATGTAATGGTCAAATCACATGAGAACCATGCAGATTTGTCTGAGATGGTCTTTTGAAGAAAGAACCATACAGATTTGAGTGGACCTGTCCAATCAGTGTAAGCATTTGTCAGTATTCGAAAAGCTCAACTTAGGACTACTAAGGAGCTCCACGACTTGACGAACAATACCAAAGAAAGGACATTTTGGTAGGCCGCAGAAAATACTCAAATTGCCAGACATACGTTAAAATTACTGAAAAGAAAAGAAAAAGCAATCAACATAGTCCTCACATTTACAATAATATAAGGAAATTGATAGTTTACAAAATATTTAGCAAAGTAAATATTTATGTCAAAGAAAAAAAAATACTTTAAGTACTTAAAATGTGTACATGTCAATTTGTAAAATAAAATAATCTCCAATGTCAAATTGTAAAAAATTAAATAAAATAAAAAGAAAAAGCACATTTGAAAATAAAAATAATTAAAAAAATACAAAAAAAAGAAAAATAAAAATGACAACAGTTGTAATAGGTACTGGAACAGGTCAATCGCAAGCCTTTTCGTCCTGAATATAGTCCTTTACAGTGTAAAAAGCCTTTTGACAAAGTTTTCGTTTTACAAATGATTTGGACTTATTAAGGCTTAGTTGTTGAATATGACTAGGAAGTTTATTATAAAAGTGTAAACATTGGCATCTAAATGAGCCCCCTATTTTTTTGAGCCTGGTTGCAGAAACTACGAATTTATGTTTGTTTCTTGTATTAAAATTATGAATATCACTGTATTTTTTAAACATGTCTATATTTTTATGGGCATACAAAATATTCTCGTAAATATACTGTGAAGGCACAGTCATTACATTAATTTCTTTAAATTTATCTCTGAGGGAGTATCTGGGACTTAATTTATAAATTGAACGAATAGCCCTTTTCCGTAAAACGAAAATTGTCTATATATCGGCGGCATTTCCCCATAATAGAATACCGTACGACATGACACTATGAAAATAGCTAAAGTAAACTAAACGGGCTGTCTCTAAATCAGTTAAATTTCGAATTTGTCTTACAGCATATGCTGCTGAACTAAGTTTTTTCGACAATTTGTCTATATGTGGGCCCCACTGAAGCTTAGCGTCTAGAGTAATGCCCATGAACACTGTAGTATCTTCAGGTCTCAACTCTTTACCTCTTATTAGCACACTGGTTTCTACTTGCCTAACATGAGGCATGGTAAACTTAATACATTTGGTTGCTTTTCATTAAAAAGCAGGTTATTTACATTAAACCAGTGTACTATTTTTGAAAGAGCTATATTTATATCATCAGTAACCTGCTGCTGACGTTTAAGTTTAAACAAAAGTGAAGTGTCGTCTGCAAACAACACTATATTATGATTGTCTTCTATGAGGTAAGGTAAGTCGTTTATGTAAATTAGAAACAAAAATGGGCCAAGAATTGACCCATTTTTACAACAGATCCGGGAGATCTTTTTCCGTTTACGTCAACTCTCTGAATCCTTTCACTCAGATATGATGTAAGAAGATCCAGGGAGGAGTTCCGGATCCCGTAATGGTGTAGTTTCCTGATTAATGTTTCATGGGGAACGCAATAGAAGGCCTTGGGCAAATCGTAAAAAATGCCCAATGCATCGCATTTATCTTCCCATGCATTATAAATATGTCCTAAAAGTTCAACACCAGCATCGGTTGTCGAACGACCCCTTGTAAAACTGAACTGTTTGGTATGCAACAATTTATGTCTATTAAAAAATCTCTGCAATTGCTGTAGAATGAGCTTTTCAAATATTTTACTAAAGGTCGGTAGTACTGAAATAGGTCTGTAATTTGTGGGGTCCGATGTACTACCGGTTTTGAACAATGGTATTATTTTACTATTTTTCATTAGGTCAGGAAACTCACCGCGATCGATACAATTATTAAAAATAAAAGCTAAAGAAGGAGCTACAATGTGGATTATAGACTTAACAACGTCCACAGAATTACCCCATAACTCTGCAGTCTTTTTTACATTTAAAGAGTTGAAGGTCTTAATAATATCTACATAAGTTACATATTCGAAATTAAAATCAGAATCACAAACTTTAACATTTTTTTTAAGCAGAGACTCTGCTGCAGCGGGTGATGAATTCAGAGATTTTGTTGTTGATATGGGGATCTCTGAGAAGAAATTTTCAAAAGCTGCGGCTACCTGTGAGTCCGATGTGATCACATTGTCGTCAATTCCCAGGTTAAAGTCACTACATGGTCTTGTAGACCTACCAGTTTCACTATTTATAATGTTCCAAGTCGTTTTAATTATATTATTACTGTTTTTAATCTTGGAACTCAAAAAACGTGATTTTGCTTCAGAGCAAACTTTTTTAAACAATTTTGAATAATTCCGCACATATAAACTAAATTCAGCAGTGTTAACATGAATTCTTTGATCATACAATTCGTAAAGCCGAGTTCTACTTTTATGAATATCACTAGTAGCCCATTCACTGAACGACACATTACTATTAACTGAAATATTCTTAGGTATAAATGTAGAATTAAATTGATTACAGTGCATGTTAAAGAAACCCTTATATTGGTGATTGACATCATCAAATGTAGACAAGTCTGGTAAATTATTAGTGAGTTTAGTTTTAAAAGTTTCTAAACGACTTGCCGTTTTAGGGTTAACAGTGATAAATTTAAAAATTTAATTGGTATGAAAGGCAAGAAGGAACGGGGTGGGTTTTTTAGTCAATAAGAGTCTGACGCTATCTCCCACTCCGCCCAAGGGCGGGGGATGTCATTTGGACGATTTTTACCAACTAAAAAAAACCATCTGCTTTACTTACCATTTCCATAGCCAGAACAAATTTTGTCGCTGGTGATGTATTCTCTGAAGCTTAGTGGTGATAATCTGATGCATTGTTTAATATCCACGTTGGGTATTTCAACCACTTTCAGAATTTCGGAACCTTCGCCATCTTCTGCTGTGAGGCCCCAACCGGCAACCTAGGATGGAATTAAATTGTAGATTATATGATTAGGGAATAAACATCGACATATATTCTAGTGATAGACAAGCCCTTTCACGGATACTGTGTATTTGTTAAAATACTGAAAAGTTAAAACAAAAGTTCGCTGCAGCGCTACATTGGCATTATGTCGTCTAACAGAACTATTAAAATATACAGCGCTAAGATAGCTTTTAGAGGATAATTTTTTCGCGACCAACATGTCTTTTTAGAGAATTCTTAAAGAGACTCTACAAAAAGTGTCCAACGATGATACAGAGAATTTGTGCTAAAGTGATTTTTGGTTTTATTTGTTTTTATTTCTTATATTTATGACCTACTTTAAGTACCTTGTTATTTAAGAAACTAGAAGTTAATATTTGGTAATATTATAATAGTTTAAGATAACTTGCCTATATTACAGATTTTTTACACGTTTGTATTGTACTATATAAAATCCTTTTGATTATTTGTTAATTTTAAATTATTTTAGCTCTTCTCGCCTGAAACACAGGATTTCCTAGTTCAGGTATGAAAGACTCAGAATTAAGATTTATATTTAAGACTGTTTTAATTTATCCTGTAAAGAATTTTTGAATAAATGTTATTATTATTAAATATTATTGTCTTTAGCGCCATGAATTTCGTGGCACTTACGCGTTTCGTTCAACATAGTGTAATTGTTCAAGGTGTACGGACCACATTATACCTGAGTCGAAGTCTGAAGTGAGTGTTCGGCGCGCGTAATCTAGTGCGTAGTACTTATATATCGATGGGAATATAACAGTGTCTTAAAGTCGTAGGTGTCATGTTGAATTCCGAAGGAAAGGAAGGTTGCTAAGTTTTATTCCCGAACTTAGTACGAGATTAATATAATTAACTCCCGAGCTTAGTGAGGGATCTGACCTCAAGAAGGCAGACAATGATGATAAAGTCGATACGAAAGTCAAAACTGTCACAAACCTTCCCCAACTTTCCAGGCTGCAGTTGTCTCCCGTCAAAGTTCAAGTCAAAGTCCAAACAGACCGGTCGGACGAACGTCTGGTACACGAAGGGAGTCTCCAGGATTATAATTGCGATGTCGTCCTGGAAGTTGGTTGCGCTGCCTTGGAAACGGGCGGGGATCTTGATTTCTTTTACCTGTTGATAAGAAACAAGCATTCTCACTGCTAGGACTAACTTAGTGGAGATTCGAGGCATGCGAAGAGAATCTTCGGTGATCCAGATTTGGTTAAGTCCAATTAACAAAGGTTGGAGCACAGGCCAGCCAGCCTTTCGGTATTTTACAAGATGCACAGTGGGAATTGCATGACTTGATTCCGCCATCTTATTTCTACTATCGGACAACCCGATGTATTTATTTATTTATTTATTTATTACAACTTCATGCAACACAAAGGCACAAAGGCGGACTTAATGCCTTAGGCATTCTCTACCAGTCAACCTAGGGTGGTGAAGAGAAAACATGGCAGGTGCATAAAAAAAAGAATAGTTTGATAAGAAAACAAGTGAAAACATGTTACATGTATGGCGAGTGTCAACCTTTACGTTGTTGAAACCTCTACAGTCCAGACTAAGAGTTTCGCCTCGTCGTTACACACGTACAGTGAAGGACTGGAACAATTTATCTGCTGCGGTCTTCCCATCGAATTATAATTTAGGTGTCTTCAAGGCTAGAGTGAAGACTCTCAAAAAACTAGTGCGCCTCACCATTAACGATTGCATCACTGCTTACCATCAGGTGGGATACCTTTTACCTTTGAGTGTCGAGGAGGAAATGGTGGGTCATCACCATTTCAGCTGAAAGACGTCCAAGTGTCGCCATAGTGACCGGTCCTGTGCGTCTCGCTTCCATCAGATTCTCGCAGCCCTCACCAGGTCATCGGTCCACCTTATGGGAAGCCTTCCAGCGCTGCTTCTTTTGGCACGTGGTCACCACTCCAGAACTTTTTGTCCCCATCGACCATTTGTTCTGCGAGCAATGTGCCCTGCCCATTGCCACTTAAGTTTGGCGATTCTTCAAGCTATGTCGGTAACCTTAGTTCTCCTGCGGATATCTTTATCTCTGATATGATCACGCAAGTAAACCCCCGAGCGTAGCCCTGTCCCTTTGGGTGACTTTAAGCCTTCGGATTTGGTCCATTGTAAACGATCATTATAATATAATATAATTTGACATTGCATTGTATGGATTAAAAACATATTACTTACTAAAAGACTAATATATTTGTACACCGATTTTATTGGTAGGACATAGAGCACGACTAAAATGTTTTATAAGACCTTTATTGTAATACCTATGTTCACAAATAGAGATTGAATTGATTGATCACGTTTCGGAGTTATAAGTGGCGGGTGTAACTATAATATTTTGGTTTTTAAGCCTCGGTACCGGAAGACGCAGCGTTAGAAGGCCTCCTACAAGGTGGACCGATGACGTAGAAAGAATTGTGGAAATCCGATAGATGGGGCATTTCATATGACAATGAAAAAAAGTGGGGTTCTGAAATTCGTTCATTTTGGGCATATTTGTACTTCTACGGAGTACGGGATATGAAATTTGTACAGTGCAAGCACGTACAAATTTGACATCATTGTGTCAGCACTTTACTCGCTACGCGTGGTCTATATTTTAGTACACAATTATCACTCAAATCGCGTGCACTCATTATTTAGTTAATATCATTTATCAGTCAATAAACGTTATTATTACGTACTTTTGCCTATCATTCAAACTATCATCATTGAAAGGTGTAAAGACTCTACAAAAGTGTTCACATATTTGAGGTTTACTTGTAAGATATGGGATTCTAAAGAATTCACCTGATTAACATTCATATCCCCTAGAAATACAAATATGCCCAATATGAAACCTCACTCTTTTTTTCGTTGTCCGCTTCACGTGAAATGCCCCAGATGCGAGAAGTACGAGACCGTTCCCTGTGGCGACACTTAGGGGGTCTATGTTCAATAGTGGACGTCTTTCGGGTGAAATTATGACTATAATTGTCGGCCTGGACCAGGTCCAAGAAGGTCTTACATCAGACTTCTGCGCGTCCACGTCCCTGTCGCTGTTCCACGGTCGGTAGATCTTCCCGATGGCCACCGCGTACTTAGAGGCAGGCTGCTGCTTAACCACATCGTTCCAAAAGCAATGTGCAGCTGGAAACGAAGACTAGTAGATACATTCAAACTGTATAAAAAAGAAATAAAGAAAGAAGAAAAAAAGAAAGAAGAAGGAAGAAAGAAGAAAAAGAAGAAGAAGGGGTTTATTAGACCCCGTAACGTCTAAGAAACTAAAAGCCTTTTTGGCTAAGTACGGCTTAATGCATTATGCGTGAGGCCGCAGCTTTATCCTGAGCGTTCGGCCGTTTTGCGCGGATGTGACGCATATCTTACCTATCTATTGATTATGTTTGTTAGCTAGTTTTAAGATTGCGTCATTACGCTTAAACAAACTGTTTTTCTTTCTTTCTTACGAGGTCAAAGTGACCCCGTATTAAAGTAGATATACGACTGCATTGTTTCAGTGGGGCTTATTAGGTATTTATTCATCTCTTTTCTAAACTAAACCAAAATGAAGTTACAGCCTCCGCAGAGCAGAAAAGACTAAGATTTTCTTAGCCGCACCACTAGGAAGACACATACACCGCTAAATTTTAATCGTTTTAATCCCGTGGAGGGTCGATTCGGTACATGAAACACTATCGATTTGTAAAGATAAAATTAAAAAATAAAGTACCTTTTTTTCAAAAATCGTATTAATTTACGCATGTACGAAATTAATTTCGTTAAGAAAACGTCAGCTGAGCGAGTTCAATGACCTGTAGGTAGTTTGTACGCAACTACAAAAAAGGCACTTTATTTTTTAATTTTATCTTTTCAAATCGATAGAGTTTCATGTACCGGATCGACCCTCCACGGGATTAAAACGATTAAAATTTAACGGTGTATATGAGGTGTGTTACGAGGGCATACAGTGCTCTGCGTGTTCAATACAATGATGTTATTAGGCGATAATCACACTGCCACGCATGACGCTGCATGTGTCAACGAAACTACGCACGTACTTGTGTGAGTGCAGATCTGCATAGACGTGCGGATTTTTTACGCACTCACGCACGTATTGCGTTTTTTAGATTCACGCAAGCTCTGGCATAATTCATCCAAAATCACGCACGGCTCTACGAGACTCGCCCTTAGTTCCGAATTACGTCAAAAGCGATTATATCGCGAATTCGACCAAATTTAATAGTCACAAAATTTAAGGACTATTGAGTACTATTTGTGACGTTGCGCGTTGGTAGGATTCGCGATATAATCGCTTTTGACGCAATTCGAAACGCGGGGTCAGTGTGCTATAACTTGCGTCTCGCCCCGCACCTACGCGCGTTTGTGCATCTTTCTCCGCTTGTAGACTCGTGATCTGAATGAACGCGCGGATGCATTTTCAGTGTGTTTCTATACAAACGGAGATACTTACAAGCAACGTTAAAACACGCGCTACGCTGCGTGTTGCGTGGCAGTGTGATAATCGCCTTAAGGTGTTGATGAGGTCGCCGCGCTACTGCAGTGCGTCTAGTGTGTTCGTAGAGGCAGAAATTGATGGCTTTCATGCCATTATGCGCAAGCGATGAGCCTTCATTATGCGCAGGGTACGCGTCAGCCCCAACATCATCCTGAAGACGATAGCAGACAGTCCTATACTGGAGCATTAGGTACGCCTACGTGTCCCTGAGGCGTATAATGTGTAAAAAAAATAATTCAGATAATTATTAGAACTAATACTAGTTTTGAAGTTGAGTTTTTATCATAGATATATTTCTATGTTACAAACCAACTAATGAAATATGAGAGTTTTTTCTTTATCTGTGTTAAATCAAGTTATTCTAGAGTCCTAGTTACGTGTGATGATGAGGGTCAGCCTACCTGAAATAACCAAACTATTGGAAACGAGAGAACCACCGCAGATCTGCATATAAGGGTTGGTGGTCTTCCGGTAGATGCCGACGTGCCACGGCAGCTCTCCTCGCATGGCTGGTCTACCGTCAATGATGAGGGTCACGCCGTCAGGAGTTACACGGCCACACTCTGAAGAGAGGAGACGTGAAATTGTTGATGGGATCGTCCACAGTGTATTGGATTGAAAGCTTGTCGGTGTTTGGAGCCAAGAACTAATTGACAAACTAAAATTTATCTAAGAAGTCAAGTGGAAAGTAGCTGGCAGTCGCAGTAATGCTAGCAAAGCAGGCGGCCACACGCGCTCCCACGAGGGGACGGCTCTCACGCCCCAGCCGCCAGGATCCTGATTTCGATTTTCGGCCACCGTACACGCGGGCTTGCGGACGGCGAGAAATGTGTAGCTCGCCATCCGACCGTCCTGTAACCAGACTGAGCCTAAGTCGTCGACGGCACGTAATTATCCCAGCAGGGTCGAAGCCTACTGGGGCCATAGGTTCGCCTCTGAAAGGAAAACCCGGTTCTGTAGCCTGATTCAGATAAAATCAAACAAGCCAAATATCGTTGAAGTTTTATAGTCGTTCGATCGAAGTCCTATCCAAAAGCGGTATTCACGTGTTCCTTAATCTGGATAGAATAGAACGACAACTCAACTGGCTCGAAATTCAACGATCTATCGATGACTTATTTCCAGTTACATTGATAAGTATTCTACCAGGATAATGCAATACAGATTCTTTTCGACTCTTCGACCAAACGACTTTAAAATCCGTGTCGATCAAACTCGATTGATGGATGTGAATACGGAAATGGTCTAAAAGACAAAATCGCTACGATATCGTTACGTTTTGATTACGTGAATCGGGCTACAGGTGAGGTACATACCAAAACTTGCCAAAATCAACAATTATGAAATCAATGATAGACCATTCTGACACTATTGTAATAGCAGACTTGAGACCCTGTTCCTTTGATCAGTGACCTACCAGCAGAACGTCATTGTGCAGTCATTGCTATCAATAAGCTCGATATTGTCGAACGAGACAATGGACCGATCAATGATCGATCATTATGAATTAGCAGATTACGAAAATGACAATGGGATCGTGCTGGAATGACAAATTTATAAGAATAGCAGACTTGGGCCTCTGATAGTTTTTTATTTATTTTCCGGTGGGAAAATCATCCAATGACATCCCCCGCTCTTGAGCGGAGCGGGAGATAGTGTCAGACTTTTACTGACCATGAACCTACTCCTGTTCCTTCGTTGCGTTTCGTACCGGGGCGGAGCTGACCCAGTGGTTGTGTGTGGTTCCCTGTGGTTGCTGACAACTCCTTGAGGCGCGCGGGAACAGTGCGCGACGTCAACGACTTGGGCTCGGTCCGGACAGTTACTGGACGATCGGACAGCGAGCTACGCATTGCTCGCCGTCCGCAAACCCGCGCCTACGGTGGCCGGAAATCGGGATCGGAATCCCGGCGGCGGCTGGGGCTCTGTGAGCGCCGTTGCCTAGTGCGGTCGGCCTCCTCCTTTACTAGCATTACTGCTTCGCAGAAGAAGGCGACTACCGGCCGCTCCTCCTCGCTACGGACCATGGCCTGTACCAAGGCCCGACGCGAAAGATTGCCGCCGCCGATCGCCCTCACGAAGGCACGGCGATGCTCTGCCAAAGAGAAGCACTCCTCTACTGTGTGCTCCACCGTGTCCTCCGGGGGCCCCTGATAGTTGATTTTGGGCTGTTGTATATGTTTTGATCGCGCGGAGAACTTTAACACAGCAATGAAAAGATAAAGATAAAGATATTTGATTTGCTTAAAACATGGTATCAAAGGTGTGTGTGTGTGTGGTGTGGGTGGTGAAGTTAGTTTAGTTCCTATATTATGATGCCATAGATTTCGAAACATCTGCGGATCCGGAGAACAGTATTCTACTTGATTAATATAGTAATTGGTTCCGTGTCTGGTCAAACCTGGTTTGCAGACCGGGACGTAATCCCAACTTCCGTCAATACATCTCATGAGGTAGAGGGGGTCGGGTGAGTAGTAATTCGGCCTGTTACATTCTGGCTTGACTTCTATCCCCGAAGGTTCGTAGGAGTTGCAGTCGCGGCGATCCTCGGTGGAGTCGGTGACCGGACAGTAGTAGTGTACTGATGGGTCGTTAAATAACTTGCACAAACCTGGAAGATAGGGGGGATGTTTTTTTGTACTGCAATTAGTAACTAAACCTAAATGCTTCATTCTGACAAGAGTCTAGCTAGACTTAGCTTTACGTGTCATTCATTCGCTTTTTATCGTATTTTATCTTTACAAATAATTGTTTATTAACTCTTCGAATGCCGTAATTAGAGACACAATAGAAAGACAATGGCTTATGTCGAACTGTGTAACTTAAGACATTCAAAAGGTTAAGGTAGGACCCAACATAGTTCCTAGCGGAACCTCAAAAAAAATCCTAAATTGACTAAACGTCCGTTGAGTAGAAATTTCCGTTGAATCAAATGTCAAAGATTTGACTTTAAACGGTTTCTGCAGTTTCAAGTTTATTTGATTTTTGATACAGCTTGTAGGTATTATATTTTCTATTAGAATGCGGGTGTAACACACTCTAAAGTTTTTACAGTATTGGCAGCATATGTATCAAGTCGATCTTCTCGGTCAGCTTTGATGAAGTAGTCAATACTACAATAAAATGTTTAGTTCTAAAACAGTCACTGAACTTCACTCAAATAAATCTCGGTAAAAACTCGTTACATAATAATTATTACTACATACACACCGACTCGAATGCTTTCGTTAAGTCAACCTTCATATAAAACTAAACATTAAAGGATGCTTAGAAGGAAATATCTTTGTATACTTACGGTTAACCTATGGAAGCATTTAACAACAGAATGAGACCATATTTCATCATGGCAGAAGATCATATCAGTCCCGTCTTTTATATTATTGTATTGTTTACCATATGTTTTACAATTTCTTAATTAAGATTGGGCCCAATATTGCTCCTAGTGAAACACCTTAAAAAGTACTTCGAAAAATGACTTAAGTTTTTGAAAACTTTTGTTGAATCATCATATCGAAAATTCATAGCGTACATGTCATATCATTAGTCATTTAGGTACTAATTATTATGATTATATTTACTTAATATATAGACATACACACCGATTCAAAAAAATTCTTTAAATCATCTTCATTGAAAAACTACTCTTTCGAAGATTTTTTGTAGGAGATATCAGTGTATACTTACGCACGCATTTAGGAATAGAATGAGACCATGCTCCATCCTGGCAGGAGACGATAAAAGTCCCCAAGACTCCATATCCTTGATAGCAAGTGACGTTGAGATATAACGATGCGAAGTCCTGCCCAGGCGTCGCGTTAGGTTGATTTGACACGTAGGTACCATGCTTTGGGTACGGTGGCAGGGTACAATTGTCAGATTGAGTTGGACTGAAAATTTAGACCTGATTATTTAACAGAAACTTCTTTCTTCAATTAAGATAAGACTTGTTCCTTTAATATCAGGAGCCCCTGATATAGAATTCCCTCGAATAAATAATATATGTAAGTTTCTGATTACTTCCACCTTCATTAACTTTATTAATTTCAAGAAGAATTGTAGAAAATGGAGCGCGTACAGGATGAACAGTTCTCTTTCCGCTAATATTGCACCCGGAGACTGTTCTATAGACTAACTTTGACCATAAACTTGTTTTTGGTTCTTCCAAAAGTCTGGGAATCGTCAGGAAGATGATGGAGATGTTATTATGTACAATAACATTTGTTTACCTGTTAGAATTTCTTGAGTCGCATAGTTCTTCTAATTCATCGGATCCATCAAAGCAATCCCGTTTCTGTAAACCATGTTATTTGATGAAGCAGTGATATAAGGTTCAACAGCACCAGAGAACAGTCTTCTTCTTAGCGTATCGATGGCAAAACTTATTAAATTCCATGCCTGGCCCAATATTCGGCCACGGCAATGCCGTCCACTGATGCTGTCATTAGATCCCTACGTGAACAGGTTATAGGGCACGTTATGCATAATGGAAGGTGGGACACGGTCTGTGGAGAGACGCTGCACAAACACTGAAGGTCGGAACCGTCCAGGAACCTCCGTCTGAGGAGATTGTCTTTGCTGCGCCCAACCTGGATGCGGAGTCTGTTTAGAGTTTCCCAGGTTGGCCATGGCAACTCGTGTACAGAAGAAAAGTTTTCCGACGGCTCGATAAAATCTTCTGGAGGTTTAAACTTCCAACTAGAGAGTAGTGAATCGCCTGCAAGAATCGGGGCTTGCACTGATTGAGTCGCATATGATTTAGCTACCCTTGCTACAAAAATCTTTACAAATTTGGATAATTTTCTACTGCCACGCGGGTTAAACATCTAGTAGCAGCTAGTAGATGTATAAGGTAGTTTTACACCACTAACCCCATTACACTCAGAGCCTTTATCCACACAGGCGCCGTACTCGCATTGGAACTGATCCGAGGCACACTTCTTAGCTGCACATGCGCGAAGACTCTCGTCGGACCCATCCCAACAATCGGTTTCGCCGTCACAGTGGAAGTACGCGGGGATAGCATTGCCGTCTTCGCAGAGAAATTGGCCTCTGAAAAGAAATAAAAGAATTGAGTACCTAATGAAAGTCTGTGTGAGAGATCAGAATTACTAACGCGTCATCTAATGTAGGCGAATCAACATGAATGCCATACGAGGTAAAAGGTGACACCGTGTTTTTAAGTGAATACACCACTGCATTCTGTTTTAGTCTTAGGAATATATTCGTCTCTTTGCTAAACCAAATATTTTTTTTTTATTATTTATCAGGAACAATTTACATTGTATTTGATATTTATATTTTATATTAATACAAAAATTCTAAAAAATGACATGCAACTTAAGAAAAACAAAAATTAAATTAAATTAAAACACAAATTCGTGCTTAAAACAAAAATAAATACAAACATTTATAAACAGAAAATTGGAAATAATATTAAAATTATAATTCGTCTAAGGAATACAAGTTTTTATATAACAGAAATGCTTTGAGCTTTGTCTTAAAAGAGCTAGTGTACAACAAATTTTTTAATTGAAGATACGGCCTCCATAACTACGGCAGAGAAGACTTTTTCTTAGCTACACCGCAAGGAAGCCTCGTACAAGGCATATTAGACCTCGTTCCGCATATTTACTATTGTAAGCAAGGCACCAAATAAACGTGGAATAGCGGTCATTGACCCTCCTTCATTTATTGACATTCTTAATTTCAAAAATGGAATTATAGAAATATACAATTGCCGTCACGGACCTTGAGCGCTGGCTTCAAGTTGTTCAAAGTCAAATATTCTCGTTAGTGTTGCGAAGTGAGACGCGGGGGCGGGGAGTGTCAGTGATTGGCTCGCCGCGCCATCGCGTCATAGACATCACTCCTGATTCGTTCCCTGCGTTGCTGCATGTATCTAACAACGAAGACGATTGGTTCGCCAATGTATGGAATGCGTAAAGCGATCCCTACTCTCACGCCGAGCGCTCAAGAGCCGTTTCGGCAATTGTAGCTGTCTTGAATCGACATTAATCGAGATCCTTTACTTTTTCTGAAAAACAGTTCATTGATGGTTTTTCGGGTACTTTTGAAATATTAGAGATTATCTGGCGCTTTGTAAAGTGCTTAAAAATACCTTAACACTATAAGGTATTTTTAAGCACTTTTTAAAATATAACATATGCGTAGCAAAATTTAAATAGTAGGTAAGAATTGCAATGACATTTTTACTTACTGAAAATGTTCAGTGTCATTCTGACACCTGGGTAGAAGTTCATCAGACTTGTCAGCACAGTCGATTCCGTCATTACAGGGAGCCATGCCGTGCACACAGGCGCCGTAGGTACATCTGAACTTGTTCGGTGCGCATCTGTGGAAAAACGTACTGGTTATATACTGTCTAAAAAATCAAACGACTTGGGAATTTTGTATAATATTTAATCATTTAAAAAATACTTATATTCGATAATTTTTATAAGGTTCTTCTATTCGTAAACAATGATCAAGATCTCTTAATCAACCTTGAAAATTCTAAAAATCAATAAAATACTGCTTAGGTACACTTAAAAGTTAAACAAGCTAAAAAAAATTAATACAAAAAATCATAATAAAACGTTAAATAAACTAATGTTAATTTTCTTTTGGCAAAGAGGGGTTCCGCTGCCGCCCCCACCACTTAGTGCGATGTGCAACGCATGAATTAGATCCGCAGTGTAAAAAAAATCTCAAATTGTACTCAAAGTGAACAGTGATGGTTAGACAGTTGAAATTATGACAGGTGGTGTAATACTGTTGCCGTTAAAACAACAAATACTAAAAGACAGAATAAAATAAATATAGGGGGTTTCCATACAATTCAACAAACATGTTTTCTTTTTGCCGTTTTTTGCTACGGATGTTATGGAACCTTTCGTGCGCGAGTCTGACTCGCACTTAGCCGGGTTTTTTTTCTGTTTTTCTTTGTTTACTTACTCAGTCTTCCTACAGAGGGCGTGGGTCTCGTCACTCCTGTCAGGGCAGTCCACTTTGCCGTCACATTTGCTGCCAATAGGTATGCCTGTCCCATCTTGGCACTGCCACTGATCTTTCCTAAAACATACGTCAGAAAACATCTTGAATAATAATATTCACTTTTATGATTCACTATATCTGTTCTCTGTAAGGTTGAGGGCCACGAGGAAGGTCACCTATGAGGTGGACTGACCAGATAAAAGCAGCAGTGAATGGATCACTACACTAATGCATGAAGAAGGCGGCCATCAGAGAGGAGCGGCGGCGTGTTGTGAAGCTTGCCACCAACACCTGAAGTGATGACCACGACCACTCTGTCAAGAGTGATACCGACAGGGAAGAAGAAGATACGCTGTTTAAAATTACATTAGAAATTTATAAAAACCTTTTATTACTGTCCGTTCAACCGATTTTAACTTTTATTACGTTGGTAGCATGACAAATGGCAGTGGCAGTAAGTAGTTGGTATTGTAATCACTTTTAGGGTGCCGTAGCCATGAAGTATGGGAAGTGATGTGACGCGAAAGGAAACACGTCTGGTCTAGACACGCGTTTATTGTCGACTACTTAAAGGTTACATGCTATTACTAGGTACATTTACTACTTCAGCCAAATGACAAAAAACGGAACCCCTATGGATTTTTCATGTCTGCCTGTCTGTCCGTCCGTATGTCACAGCCACTTTTTTTCCGAAACTATAAAAACTATACTGTTGACACTTGGTAAGTAGATGTATTCTGTAAACCGCATTAAGATTTTCACACAAAAATAGAAAAAGAAACAATAAATTTTGGGGGTTCCCCATACTCAAAACTGAAAGTCAAAAAATTTTTTTTCGTCAAACCCATACGCGTGGGGTTTCTATGGATATGTCTTCAAAAATGATATTGAGGTTTCCAATATCATTTTTTTTACAAACTGAATAGTATGCGGGTGAGACACTTCCAAAGTGGTAAAATTTGTGTCCCTGTAACTTCTAAATTATGAGAATGTAGTAAAAAAAAGAATATGATGTTGGTACATTACCATGCAAACTTTCACCGAAAATTGGTTTGAACGAGATCTAGTAAGTACGGGCATGCCACAATTATGGCGGCAAGTCCCCTCTTTGAGGTGTGGCTGGAAAGACCTCACGGCGTCTTTACCTTCCGCATGACGCAGGTCCTCACCTGACAAGGCAAGTTCGTGAGGTTCCTGTACCGGATTCGTACGGAAGTGGCGCCTGGGTGTCGCCATTGTGCGGAACGCCCGGACGACACGGTGGAGCACACAGTCGAGGTGTGCCCTGCTTGGGCGTCGCCGTGCCCTCGTGGGATCAGTGGCGGAGACCTCTCGCGCCGAGCTTTGGTTCAGGCCATGGTCCGGAGCAAAGAGGAATGGCAGGCGGTCGCCGAATTCTGCGAAGCAGTAATGCTAGCAAAGGAGGAGGCCGACCGCAATAGGCAACAGCGCTCTTGCCGCCGCCGGGATTCCGATCCCGATTTCTGGCCATCGTAGGCGCGGGTTTGCGGACAGCGAGCAATGGGTAGCTCGCTGTCCGACCGTCCGGTAACTGTTTGGACCGAGCCCAAGTCGTCGACGGCGCGCACAGTTCCCGCGCGCCTCAAGGAGCTGTCAGCAACAGCAAGAGCCCAGCTGGGTCGAAGCCTACCGGGGCCAGGGTTAGTTTCGAAAGATAGCTCGAGCCCCGGTATGAAGGCTTGAAGGAACGGGGTGGGTTTTTAGTCAGTAAGAGTCTGACACTATCTCCCGCTCCGCCCAAGAACGGGGGTTGTCATTAGGTGATTTTTCCACCATAAAAAAAAAGATCTAGTAAGTACATACAAACAACAACATTACAAATGTTTTATAAAAAAAAACAATATTGCGAACTAGATACAAATGTGATTAGGTATTAACAACTACAGAAGTGTAATTATCAGTAAAATAACTTTGCCATACTTTTTTTTTTTTTTTTTTTTTTTATGGTGGGAAAAAATCATGCATTGACATCCCCCGCCCTTGGGTGGAGCGGGAGATAGTGTCAGACTCTTACTGACTAAAAGACCCACCCCGTTCCTTCTAGCCTTCATACCGGGGCTCGAGCGCCCTTTCGGATAACCCTGGCCCCAGACTTTGCCATACTTGTAATGGTATGACAAAAAAAAAAAAAAAAAAAAAAATAATAGATTTAAGGCAGTTTGTAAGATATTGCCATAGTAAATCTTAGAAAATATCGATTAATCATATCGTATTTGTCATCCTTATTTTTGACGTACCTATTGTCGTTGTTGTAACATACATTGTTATGGTTCGATTATAACCTCAAAATCTAATTCTTTTTTTGAAATATATCTATTCTGAAGCTAGTCCGTTATAAAAATAAAATCTTATAAGAGTTTACTAATGTTTGAGAATACAATACATAATTGTCCGATGCTCCTGGCTCCAGGGCGAGCTATGTATGGAGACCGAGCAATGTCTTCTATACCTGATTATTTAACAGAAACTTCTTTCTTCAATTAAGAAAACATTCCTTTAATATTAGGAGCCCCTGATATAGCATTCTCAAATAAATAATATAAGTTTCTGATTACTTCCACCTTCATTAACTTTATTAATTTCAAGAAGAATTGTAGAAAATGGATCAGGTACAGGATGAACAGTATATCCACCTCTTTCATCTAATATTGCACACGGAGGCAGTTCTGTAGACTTAACTTTGACCATAAACTTGTTTTTGGTTCTTCCAAAATTTGTTTGGAAATCGTCAGGAAGATGATGGAGATATGTCATCTATACTAATATTATAAAGAGGTAAAATTTGTAAGTTTGTATGTAGGGGGGGTAATCTCTGGAAATACTGGTCCGATTGCTAAAATTTTTTCACCGATATAAAGCTGCTTTATTCCTGAGTGACATAGGCTATATTTTATGTACACGGGCGAAGCCGTGGGCAAAAGCTAGTTATGTATAATAGTATCTGCTTACCTGTTAGAATTTGTTGAGTTTGTCGATAGCTGTTTGTTGCATAGTTCATCTAATTCGTCGGATCCATCTGCGCAGTCCGGTGTCTGTAAACCATAGCCTATGTTATTTGATGAAACAGTGATATAAGGTTCAACAGCACCAGAGAACAGTCTTTTTCTTAGCGTATCGATGGTAAAACTTATAATATTCCATGCCTGGCCCATTATTCGGCAACGGCAATGCCGTCTACTGATACTGACATTAGATCCCTACGTGAACAGGTTATAGGGCACGTTATGTATAATGGAAGGTGGGACACGGTCTGTGGAGAGACGCTGCACAAACACTGAAGGTCGGAACCGTCCAGGAACCTCCATCTGAGGAGATTGTCTTTGCTGCGCCCAACCTGGGTGCGGAGTCTGTTTAGAGTTTCCCAGGTTGGCCATGGTAAATCGTGTCCAGAAGAAAAATATTCTGACGGCTAGATAAAATCTTCTGGAGGTTCAAACTTCCGACCAAAGAGTAGTGAATCGCCTGCAAGAATCGGGGCTTGCATTGTTTAAGTCGCATATTATTCAGCTACCCTTGCTACAAAAATCTATACAAATAAAAAAAAAACAACTGTCCAGTTAAACAGAACATGAACCATGGTAATTATGACGGTTTACTATACAACCTGATGACACAGAGACGAACAGTGAAGTCTCAGTAAAAGGGCTCATGTTTTTACCCTTAGGGCACGGAACCTTAATCCTACTAATATTATAAATGAGAAAGTTTGTATGTATGCATGTGTCTACGAACAACTGGCGCCATCTAGCGGACACTTCAGACGACAACGTGACGGTCGATATACGGGCGAAAGACAAGTGCGGGGGCGGGGGGCGCGCAATGGACCCCAACCCGATTTAGTTTTAAGCGGTCGATTAAATAAAAAAGAAACCACCGGCGATCGAGTACGTCTACTCTTAATTCTCATTAGATCCCAAGCGAACGCATGGGATCGCGTTCGTTTGCCATAGGCTAAGAAATTACCAATTGTAAAAGGAACATTAAAACCAAGTATACTTTCATCATCAAGTCTTTTCTATTCGAACATCCTCAACACGAAGATTGACCACCTTCTGCACAGGATGTTTGTTACTCTTTCACGCAAAAACTACTTGGTACACCATGTCCTTGAATAGTACATAGGATACACTGGGATTATGTTCGCTTATGATAATTTTCTAGTACCACGCGGGTGAAATCGCTGGCAGCAGCTAGTAGATGTATATGGTAGGTTTACACCACTAACCCCATTACACTCAGCGTCCTCATCCACACAGGCGCCGTACGCGCATTGGAACTGATCCCAGGCGCACCTCGTAGCTACGCATGCGCGAAGGGTCTCGTCGGACCCATCCCGACAATTGATTTTGCCGTTACAGTGGAAGTACGCGGTGATAGAATTGCCGTCTGAGCAAAGAAATTGGTCTCTGAAAAGAAATAAAGGAATTGAGTAACGAAAGGAAGTTAGTCTGTGTGAGAGATAGAAAGAATTACTAACGCGACGTCTAATGTGGGCGAATCAACATGAGTGCGATACCCACTGTATTTAAGTGCATACACCACTGCATTCTATTTTACTAGGGCGTCTTAGGAATACATTCGTTTCTTTTCTAAATCAAATTCCCTTTCCTACGGCAGAGAAGACTATGTTTTTCTTAGCCACACCGCAAGGAAGACCCGTACGAGGCATATTAGACCTCATTCCGCAGTAAATTGTGTTAATTATATATTAGAATTTATTATTGTAGGGTAGGCCCCAAATAAACATGGAATAACGGTTATTGACCCTCCCACATTAAGTGTCCCCACTTAAAAGTTAAACAATGCCAACGAGAGACCAACCGAACAATTCGACACTCATACCCGTCCCGACCCTATCAACTAAGGAAAAATCTTAACAGCGCAAAGTAGCCCAAAGTACAGCGCCATCTTCCGGGAAATTAGGTTACTAATTTATAAACACTAGACTGGTTATTATGTATATTAGGTTTTCGGTGGCAATTTTTGATTCCGTGAACTTAATAATAGGTTTAAAGAATCTTTATTTCTCATAAGAACACATTACATCGTTCACTAACATGAGATTTAAAATTTATAGTTTAACTGTGGTCGTCTAATGACGAAGCATGCAATACTCCCTATAGTACAGTTACAATAAGATACACAATGGGCTTACAACATTACGTAATAATACTATGATAGAATATAACAGGGCACGACAAAATCATTTAAAACAAGCAAGTAGGTACAACCAACACAATATGGCACAGCTGACCGACTTACTCTAGACGTCACCGACTATAATTGTTTTCTTATTTGAAAGAAGATACATTAAAAATAATAAAATATGTAAATTAAGTTAAAAAAAATGCTTGCATATACGATTAAAATATAAACTTAATTCAGAAATTATTTTGTACAATATTTCAAAAACTGTTCAACTCATCAAGTTCAAAATAATATTCCTAGACAGTCTTTATAAAGTCCTACTTTTCAGATTTCATATTTTCTAATTTTATAAATAATAATAATAATTTATTTAAAAAGACAACTTTTGGTCCACATTGTATGTTAGTAACACTTATTTCTATGTTAATTTTAATTTTAAAGTTAATTTTATGGTTCAAAAGTTAGAGGTGGACAAACACATTGTTTTTTACTTTTGGAGCGATTATTTCCAAAAACATTGACATTATAAAAAAATTATCTTAGTAAAGCCCTATTCATTTTTAAATACCTATCCTAACCTAACCTAACAATACACGTTACGGTTGAAATGAAAAATAAATCACTCCCCACTATACGTGTAGGGACCCTAATAAATTTTTTTTTCCACTTTTTATATACTTTGTCGGCGTGATTGATATATAATTATATTGGTACCAAATTTCAGCTTTCAAAGTCAAAGTCAAAGTGATAGTACATCATGGTGTTAGTTAAAAAATAACGTTTCACTATGTGTTGCCTTGCTGGGCATACAAATATTGTTTCACATGGTACATAAAACATTAGTTACATTCTCATGTTGTATGTTCTATGACTAATTAAAATTAAATCTTTAACTAGAAATTATAACACATCACCATAAAACAAAATAAAATTTTAAAATAGAACAAAGAATCTCGTAAAACAATGTTTAGTAACTGAAATAGGCTGCTACTAAATAAATCGGAGAATGTGGAGTTAGGAATAGTTTGTCACTTATCTTCTAGATATTCATTAATACTATAATATGCTTTTTGTATTAGGAATTTAAGGAGTGCTTTTTTAAAGTATTTTAGATCTTTAAAAGTTGTTATGGATTTAAGTAGTTTATTAAATATTTTTGGTGCCATTCCTAAAAAACTTTTCGAGAAAAGAGCGGTTTGGTGGGTTTTTGATTTGAGTGCACCTTGATGACTTTTGGAGGATAGAGTTTCAAAAAGGTTATGGTTATTTTTGATGAACATGGCAACTTCATTAATATATAAAGACGGAAGTGTCAATATTTTCAAATTAATAAAAAATGGTTTACAGCTATCGGTGTTTTTTATCTGGCATACTGCACGAAGACACTTCTTTTGGGCTTTAAATGTCATGTCCCTATCCGTCGAGTTACCCCAGAATATTACGCCGTAGCGCAGTGTGGTTGAAACATGCGCGTGATAAGCGGTAAGAACAGTATTTTGATTGGCAACCTTGCTTAAATTATATAAAGCGTAGCAATATTGATTCTTCCACGTCATGTGCTGATCTAACCAGATCCCCAGGAATTTTGTGTGCTCAATTTTAGAAATTGTGTTTTGTTCAAACGTTTTCGTTGGTTAAAGTTCATAATATGGGTTTTTCCAAAATTAACTTTTAAATTATTATATGTCAACCACTGAATTATTGATTTCAAGCTATTATTTATTTTATTTTCAAATATGTCTAAGTCCTTTCCGATAAATATTGTAGCACAGTCATCAGTGAATAGGGTCATGGGGTGGTCTATGGTTCTGGGGATGGGGAAAGGAACAATAATGGACCCAGTACACTTCCCTGTGGTACACCATAGTATATAAACCTTTGCTTGGAAAAATAAGTTTTTTTGGATTTTGTTTTAAGACAAACTTTTTCAATTTTAGTTATTTGTTTACGGTTGACTAGGTACGATTTAATTAGTTTTAAGACATTTCCTCTAATCCCAAGCTTATTTAGTTTTAAGAGTAGGATTTTGTGATCGACGTAATCAAAAGCCTTCGTCATATCCATGAATAATGCTGAAAAGTGCCAACGGTCACTGAGATTATCCGCGGACGAACGGACAGACATGGCGAAACTATAAGGTTTCCTAGTTAACTACGGAAACGCTAAAAATGGAATTAAAGACAAAAAGCTGTCTTGAATCGACATCTATCGTGATCCTTTACCTTTTCTGAAAAAAAGTTCATTGATGATGTTTCGGGTACCTTCGAAATATTGGAGATTATCTGGCGCCTTGTATAGTGTTAATGTATCATAGTTTACTTTTTAAGCACTTTTTTCACATATGCATAGCACAACAAAATTTAAATAGTAGATAAGAATTGCAATGACATTTTTACCATCGTATAATACTTACTGATATTCATCAGTCTCATTCCGACACCTGGGTAGACGTTCATCAGACTTGTCAACACAGTCGATAACGCCATTACAGGGAGCCATGCCGTGCACGCAGCCGCCGTAGGTACATCTGAATTTGTTCGGTGCGCATCTGTGGAAAAACGTACTGATTATATTATATTCTGTCTAAAAAATCAAACGACTTGGGAATTTTGTATAATATTTAATCATTTTAAAAATACTTATATTCGATACTTTTTATAAGGTTCTTCTATTCGTAAACAATGATCAAGATCTCTTAATAAACCTTGATTATTGAATCAGTGTTGACTACATCAAATTTTACTTTACCCTGATAATTACATAAGTCGTTTGACTTTTCAGATAGACTATAATGCTTTGACCACTGACTGACTGGTGACTTGTTCTTTACTAGTACGTCACAGTTACCTAAACTTGGAACTATGGATGTACAGGACAATTCAAGAATGATGGCGGCCGTGAAGTTTGCGCAGAAGGCTGCGCAGTAATGAGTTTTAGGAACCAAATGGCGACGTGCGTGTGCGAGAAGAGTGTAGTATGCGCGAAAGTTCGCAAAGGCTAACTTCACGGCCGCCATCATTCGTGAATTGTACTGTGAGACATGACATTTTTGAAGGGTATAACGTAACCGTATTACTTAGATTCCGCGGTCCGTCCTTCCGTCTGTCTGCCTGTCTGTCTATCCGTCTATCACCATGCTGTATCTCCTGAACCGTGATATTTAGACAGTTAAAATTATGACAGGTGGTATATTTCTGTTGCCGCTAAAACAACAAATACTTAAAGACAGAATAAAATAAATATTTAAGGAGGTTTATACAAGTTGTAAGGGACAAACTTTAAGGGCTTGCTCAGTAGACGAAACTGAATAACCCTCCACAATTTTTTTTTTCTGCAAAACGAAAAAAAAAAATCGGCCTCGCCATACAAATTGTCCAATCAACTTTATCATTTTGTATGGTGAGGCTGATTTTATTTTTCGTTTCCTGAAAAAAAAATTTGTTGAAGGATGTTCAGTTTCGTCTACTGAGCAAGCCCTTAAAGTTTGTGGAGGGCTGTCCCTTACACCATTTATAGGCAATACAACAAACATGATTTTTTTGGCGTTTTTTGCTACGGACGGTAGTGAAACCTTCGTGCGCGAGTCCGACTCGCACTTGGCCGGTTTTTTTCTGTCTTTCTTTGTTTACCTATTCTTCCTACAGAGGGCGTAGGTCTCGTCACTCCCGTCGTCAGGGCAATCCTCTTTGCCGTCACATTTGTTACCAATAGGTATGCGCGGCCCATCCGGGCACTGCCACTGATCTTTCCTAAAACATACGATAGAAAATATGTTGAATAGTAATATAGACTTTTATGATTTACTATATCTGTTTTCTGTAAGGTTGAGGGTATCAAGCCACGAGGAAGGTCGCCTATTAGATGGACTGTTAAAAGCTGCAGTGAATGGCTCATTTTTTTTTTATGGGAAAAATCATCCAATGATAACCCCCGCTCTTGGGCGGGGGCTTGGCCCCAGTAGGCTTCGACCCGGCTGGGCCCCTGCTGTTGCTGACAACTCCTTGAGACGCGCGGGAACAGTGCGCGCGGCGACGACTTGGGCTTGGTCCGGACAGTTACCGGACGGCCGGACAGCGAGCTACCCATTGCTCACTGTCCACACGCCCGCGCCTACGGTAGCTGGAAATCGAGATCGGAAGCCCGGCGGCGGCGACAGTGCCGTTGCCTGATGCGGTCGGCCTCCTTCTTCGCGAGCATTACTGCTTCGCAGAAGTCCACTTCCGTTAAAATCGATTTCGTTTCGCATTTCATGCAACAATTTTGCAATTAGAGTAACTAGAGTAGGCAACTCTTTTTTTTTTTTCTTTAGACAGACAGGGGAGCCAACATTACGGCGAAGGGAATTCTTACGTGAAACGCACTATAATAATAAGTCATTTGTTTCTTTGCAAACTGCTTTTCATCGATGACTGGCAACTGTTATTTGTCATACGGGTGTAAATTTTTGACCTAAAAGAAATGGCATCATAGATGCCCCAAGCTAAGCCCCCAAGCTTGGGGCCCCATATGATTGATACGGCGGTAACTACGCCCCTGCCATTGACATGCCATTCGTGTGTATGAGTTCTATCGTAACGGTGACCGACATTAACTGGTTTGTCTTCTGGTCGGATCATCAGATAGACTATCATTATCGGATAGACTGGCAGCATTTTTTTAAGAAATCATCAAATAACACCTCGCGCTCTAGGTGAGGCGAGAGGTAGTGTCAGACTTGTACAGATAAACCCACCTGAGTTCCGTCCCTTCCTCGTGTTGATTCAGGCCCTGGGTAAGTTGTAAGGAGTTCGCAGATACTGGACCCAGTCTGTCCCTGGAAGCAGAGAAACAATGTATCAACTAAGGGTGAGTTGCACCATTTAACTATAACGATAACCAAACCATAACCAGCCGTGAAACGGCCGCCTATTGGTCAATTCGACGATTTGACAACTGTTAACGGCTTTGTTAACGTTATAGTTAAATGCGTTGTAGTCCCTTGAACCGTCTGGCCGAAATTATGTGAACGCAACTCTCGCACTCGCCTAGGCTGCAGTACGCAAATCTGTGCATTTATTTGCGGCCAGCAGCGCCCGAAAAGCGCTTTAAATACATTAATTTTTCTGCGAGATATTGATTGATTTACATATGCAATGTTCACTTTGAAGAATATTTAACCACCAATTTTTATGTGTAAAAATGTTTCTAAAGATCCAAGCCGTTTCGAACGAGTAGGGAAAAGTTGCGAAAAGTTGCGAAATTGCTAAATATTTTTTTTTGACAAAAGTATTAATTGCACGAAAAAATCAAATGTTGATATTATTGTTCATGAATCTATAATAAACATATATTTTTTTCAAACCAATTGACCTAGCCGTTACGGAGGAGTAGGCCTCAGAAAATCACTGTTTTATGGCACTTTTCGGGCGCGGAATATAAAGTTGCCATAACGGATCTTGAGCGGTTGCGCAGAAGTCAAATACTCGGTCTCTTTAGTGGTGCGAAGTGAGACGCGGGGGCAAGGAGTGTCAGTGATTGGCTCGCCGCGCCATCGCGTCATAGACGTCACTCCTCATTCGTTCCCTGTGTTGCTGCATGTATCTAATAACGAAGACGATTGGCTCGGCAATGAATGCGCAAAGCGATCCCGACTCTGACGCCGAGCGCTCAAGATCCGTTGTGCCTACTGTACGAGTAGTACATTTGGATACAAGTGCAGAAAGTTTATCATTGTGACCGAGGCGGAATTCGCACGAGCCGTAGGCGAGGGTGTTTTGGAACCGAGGGCTGCAGTGACAAAGCACGTGTATCAAACGACGTTTTTCAATACACTTACGAAGAAATTACTAAACGGGGGATGACGCGTGACTCGTGGTGATCGACGCGCGCCCAGCTTGAGATGATAAATGTTTAATAATAATAATAAATAAAAAATAAAATAAAAATCTTTTAATTCAGACAAAGCAGTCATAAGTTGTTAGTAACAAGAATTTAACTTATAACTAATGTTAGTAAAAAAATCCAGCAAATAAATTAGATACACTATCTACCCCTGCCCAGTAGGCTCACCGGTCTCGCAACACATGGAGTTCAGTGAACCTACTGAGCAGATAATAGTGTCGGTGATAATAATGATAATTTCATTCTGGAAGTTTGGCTCAGCAATGCGTTTTAACATTTCGAAAACCGTACTGACGTCGTAACAGAGAACACGGTAACTTTGAAAAAGTCGTTTTAAGAAAAACGAGCGTAAAGCTTAGTTTGTAAAACTTACTGTGTTTTTAATGATCGTATCTCTGAAACCAGAAAATAAACCGAAAATTTTGCCGCGTAGAGTTCAGTCTCGTTGTTTACGAGTGGCTCCCTATTCGACTTCGCAGGAACACTCGACTACCTATTATGTCTGCTGTTTAACATTCTTCACAACCCTAAAATTCCCTCTTCCTTGCGGGAACGCTTTTCCTTCTCTAGTCCTTCTGATGCTCCCTGCAGGTCGCATCGTAAATATCTCCTTCAATCTCCTCCCCATTCCACCAATTTCTATTCCTACTCCTTCACTTCGCACGCTGTACGTTTGTGGAACTCACTACCACCTGACATTAGGGGCTGCCAAACTCTTGCAGTTTTCAAAAAAGGGGTAAAAGAACACTATCTTTCTATTTCGTCATAGTTGCTTATTAGATGTATTTCTAATTATAATATAATATTAGTCAGTACGTATTTTTTGCGATATATATTCTTCTATATATATGTATATATTTATGATAGTATATATTTATATTTTAGGTATGTTCTTATAATAATTGTTTTGTCTGTTTCTTTTTCCTTTCACTTTTACACACAGTGTCTACATCTCTTTTTTTCCAATTCTCCTTTCGCGGGTAGGTATGCTGAAAGAGATTTCTTTAGAAATAAGCATCACTTATGTACCTATTTTTTCTGTTTCCGTCTTCATTTCTTTTATAAGTTAAGTGTGTATATGAATTGTTAAACAAATAAATAAATAAAATTAAAAAAAAAAGTGAGAACACAGTAAGTAAAGATACTGTGTTTCACAGTAAGTAAAGATTCGGTAATTCCGTGATTTATTCGAATATTTTATAAAGTTCCAGAAAATACGTGTTTTTTTTAAACCCTTAAAAGTTTTTGAAAAACATTGCCATTATTTAGAATCTTAATAAAATTTGCTAGGCTTGTATGCTTGTACTTTTTCTAACTTTTTTAATGTTTGAGTAAATTATGAAGTGTCAAAGTTCATTCAAAATAGCAGATTTTTCAGAGGTCTGACTGGATTAGTTTTACACAAAATTTATAAATTAATATCTATAGAAGCCTAGATAATATCCACAAGATACCTTCCACCAGCTTTTTTTATAGCTACAGCTGTCAGTATTTGCGAACCGATCTATATTATTTTTAATAGATGTCTTCAAGAGGGTGTGTTCCCGGCGGTATGGAAGCAAGCTAACATTACACCGGTGCATAAGGGTGGTCAATATAAACCTATCTCAATTCTGTCGACCTTGTCAAAACTTTTTGAAAGGCGACATTACAACGAGGTTTACCCTTTGTTGCATAAAAATATAATCCCTGAACAGCATGGGTTTGTGAAGAGCCGATCCTTAACATCAAACCTATTAATATTTTCAAATTACCTGTTTGAAAATGTTGATGGGCAAGTGCAAGTGGATGCGGTTTACACAGATTTCAAGAAGGCTTTTGACAAGGTCGATCATGAAATACTGCTCACTAAAATTGCTTTCAACGGAATACGCGGAAACTTGTTGCGTTGGTTTGTGTCCTACATTAAAAACCGATCGCAAAGGTTTGTGGTTAAGGGTCACCAGTCTGCTTCTGTTGATATTACATCATTGGCAGTCCTTACTTTTTACGGAGTTTGGACACTAGCCGACTACCGCAGCTTATTTTCGGCAATACAGTCATCCCTCTTTCACCTCACGTTAAAGATCTAGGTTTATATATTGACGATAGGTTAAGCTGGAATAAGCAGATTGCACAGGTTAGCCAGAGAGTCACCTTTACGCTGCGGTCTCTCTATAGATTCAAAAATTTCCTCCCGTCGAGCACTGAAACTACTTTGGTCCAGTCGCTTGTGTTACCTATAATTGACTATACTGATGTTTGTTATTCTGATCTTTCCCAAGAACTTCTAAACAAATTGGATCGACTTCTCAATAACTGCATTCGTTTTATATTCGGGCTTCGTAAATATGACCACATTTCTTCCTTCCGTTGTCACCTTAAATGGCTGCTTATCCGTCACAGGAGATCCCTCAGATCCCTCTGCATGCTCTTCACCATAATGAACGATCCTTATGCTCCTGATTATTTAAAACAATATTTTAAAGTGTTGGGCAGTTCTCATAATCTAAACCTTCGTGCATCCAAAAACATGCTTCTTCATATTCCTTCTCACCGTACTGGCTTTATGTCCAATTCTTACGCTGTTTCCACCATAAACATCAAAAAAGCCGAAAGTAAATTTTCCTTCAAACGTAAAATTCGGAACTACTACTTGAAGTTCTTTCAACCTTAGTTTGTTCTTCGTCAGAATTGTTATTAAGTTCTCTTTGATATTTTTCATAGTATTTATTAGTCTATTATTTTAGCGTATATATTTATTTTATTGTATGTAAATAAATTGTTTTTTTTTTCCGTTTTCATTATTTGTTATTTGTTTATTGTGCAAACCTACCACAGTGATCTCTTTTTTAATCCAAAGGTTGACTGGGAAAGAATGCCTTGTTGCATTAAGCCCGCCTATGTATCACTACTGTACATGAAGTTTAAATAAATAAATAAATCGGGTGTTCCACAGGGCTCAATTCTGGGGCCGCTTTTGTTCATCATTTACATAAATGATATTAAGACCTGTTTCAAACATGTCAGGTTCTTGATGTACGCTGACGACTTAAAAGCTTTTAAAACTGTACATTCACCTGAAGATTGCTTGCATTTCCAACAAGATCTGGACAGACTGACAGACTACTGTCGGAGGACACGGTGGAGCACACAATCTCAGTGTGGGATCTCATGGTGAAATGGCGTCAACGACTATCGCAACCCAGTGCTGGGCACGCCACAATCATGGCGGTAAGTCCTCTCTTTGAGGCGTGGCTGGAAAGACCTCACGGCGTCCTTACCTTCCGCATGACGCAGGTCCTCACCGGACATGGTTCGTTCGGGAGTTTCCTGCACCGGATTCATGCGGAAGTGACGCCCGGGTGTCGCCACTGTGCGGAACGCCCGGAGGACACGGTGGAGCACACAGTCGAGGTGTGCCCTGCTTGGGCGGAGCATCGCCGTGCCCTCGTGGGGGTGATCGGCGGCGGAGACCTCTCGCACCGGGCCTTGGTCGAGGCCATGGTCCGGAGCGAGGAGGAGTGGCAGGCGGTCGCCGATTTCTGCGAAGCAGTAATGCTCGCTAAGGAGGAGGCCGACCGCATTAGGCAACGGCGCTCTCGCCGCCGCCGGGATTCCGATCCCGATTTCCAGCCACCGTAGGCGCAGGCTTGCGGACAGTGAGCAATGGGTAGCTCGCTGTCCGGCCGTCCGGTAACTGTCCGGACCAAGCCCAAGTCGTCGACGGCGCGCGCTGTTTCCGCACGCCTCAAGGAGTTGTCAGCAACAGCAGGGGCCCAGCCGGGTCGAAGCCTACTGGGGCCAGGTTATCCGAAAGGGCGCTCGAGCCCCGGTATGAAGGCTTGAAGGAACGGGATGGGTTTTTTAGTCAGTAAGAGTCTGACACTATCTCCTTAAAAAAGAAAAACACTACTGTACCAAAAATAAATTACATCTCAGTATACCCAAGTGTTACTATGTAAACTTGACTAAAAACAAGATAATTATAAAATTCGATTAAAGTCTAAACAGAACTCCGTTGAATAACATAAGCTTAGTTAAGGATCTTGGTGTACTTTTTGATGGTGGGTTGTCCTTGAACCAACATATTGAAGCCATAGTAAACAACGCATTCAAAATGTATGGTTTCGTGATGAGATCATCAACTGAATTTAAACGTACCTCGACTTATCTGTCCCTAAATAAGACACTAATCCGTTCTCAATTGGAATATGCTGTACCCGTTTGGAATCCTTTTTACAAGAAGTACATTACTGCAGTAGAGAGAGTCCAGCGCAAGTTCCTCCGTACTATGCACTATAGGTGTCATAGAAGTAGGACCTCCCTATCAAACTCCCAATTATTAGTAAGTTTCTCCGAGTACAAGCTTATGAACTTGGAGGACCGACGCAAATACTTGGAAGCCAATGTTCTTTATGATATTGTCCACAATCACTTTGATGCCATTGATCTCACAAGTAGGATGTGTTATTCAGTGCCTCGAACTGTTAACGTGCGCAAAGTTCGTGCAGGAACCGTGTTCGCGCTAAATTCATGCCGAACAAATTCTGGCTGACGTTGCCCGATCCATAGAATGTCGGAATCTTACAACTTAAATTTCATTGACATTGATCTATTTGCATGTTCTAAATTTAAGTTTAAAACAGGTATTACAAAGAAGTATATTTGCAATTAATATTATAGGTATATATTTATTCTTTATGATTTCAGGTATTTATATGGAAATGTTCCACTAAATATTTTATTTTTATATTGAGCTAGCATTACAGTGATGACATATGGCTCCGAAACGTGGTCGCTCACAATGGGCCCCATCAGAAGGCTTAAAGTCACCCAAAGAGCATTGGAAAGGGCTATGCTCGGGGTTTCCTTGCGTGATCGAATAAAAAATGAAGATATCCGCAGGAAAACTAAGGTTGCCGACATAGCACAAAGAATTGCCAAACTTAAGTGGCAATGGGCAGGGCACATTGCTCGCAGAACAGATGGCCGTTGGGGCCGAAAGGTTTTGGAGTGGCGACCGCGTACCGGAAGACGCAGTGTTGGAAGGCCTCCTACAAGGTGGATCGATGACCTGGTAAAGGTAGCAGGAAACCGATGGATGCGGGACGCACAGGAACGTTCGATGTGGCGACGCTTGGGGGAGGCCTATGTCCAACAGTGGACGTGTATCGGCTGAAATGATGATGATGATGATTACAGTGTATAATAATAATGTATGTATGTATTGCATGATAATGTCCATCTAGTGGCAACCAATGTATTTCAACTAAGTATGTTTAATCTGTGGATAACGCAGTTGGCTGCAATATTACCACTTACTTAAAGTATTATTTATATGCATAAGATTTATGTTGTAGCTGTTTCCCTCAATAAATAAAATAAAATAAAAGATACTGTGTTTCCAAAATATCTAATGAAAAATGTGTAATAACGTCATAATCGCGTAAGAGCGGTTGTATAAAAAACAGTGAAAATATATGTCGAAATACATCCCCTTAAGGGGTATACTTACGAGGTATCTATAGCGCAATCCAGTTCATCTCGTCCATCTGAGCAGTCGGAGTCCCCATCACATCGGTAATCGAGTTCCACGCAAGATCCATCTCCACAGGTAAACTCGTATGTACTGGAAATAGACAAACAATATAGTTTATTGAGGTTTGAGGAACAGAGGGATTTTTTTTTAAGGTCGGGAATCATCCAATGACATCTCCCGCTCAGGCAGAGCGCGAAGGCGCGTCAGACTTTTACCACAAAATATACACCGCTAAATTTTGGTCGTTTTTACCCTGTGGAGGGTCGATCCGGTACATGAAACACTATCGATTTGTAAATATAAAATTAAAAAATAAAGTACCTTTTTTTAAAAACTCGTATTAATTTACGCATGTACGAAATTGATTTCTTTAAGAAAACGTCAGCTGAGCGAGTCCTACCGGTAGGTAGTAGTCGGCGTTGCGTACTATCTTTACAAATCGATAGTGTTTCATGTACAAAACAATCAAAATTTAGCGGTGTAGAGGGCTTATCAGAAGAGGCCTTGTAATGACGAGGCCTCTTCTAATAAGCCCTTTATACTCTGTTCAAAATAACATTAGAAATTAATGAAAACCTTTTATCACTGTCCGCTCAACCGATATAATTACTTTTATTACGTTGGTGACATGTCAAATGGCGGCTGCAGTAAACAGTTGGTATTGTAACCACTGTTTTTGCTTTTAATGCCATCCTTATGCCTACGTAATAGAAGTTAAAATCAGTTGACCAGAGAGTTGATAAAAATGGTCTCTTTAAATTTCTATTCTTATCGCGAATCGAGTATAAGTATTTCTACAAATTATAAATAAGTGTAGTGTGTTGTGTTTTGTAGTGTCTCAAGACGAAAGTCTATGAACAGTGTGTTGCCAGTGATGACATATGGATCCGAAATGTGGTCGCTCACAACACAATGGGCCTCATCAGAAGACTTAAAGTCACCCAAAGAGCGATGGAAAGGACTATGCTCGGAGTTTCCTTGCGTGATCGAGTCAGAAATGAGGATATCCGCAGGAGAACCAAGGTTGCCGACATAGCACGAAGAATCGCCAAACTTAAGTGGGAATGGGCAGGGCACATTGCTCGTAGAACAGATGGCCGTTGGGGCCGAAAAGTTCTGGAGTGGCGACCGTGCACCGGAAAACGCAGCGTTGGAAGGCCTCCTACAAGGTGGTCCGATGACCTGGTCAGATGCGTGATGCACAGGACCGGTCGTTGTGGCGACGCTTGGGGGAGGCCTATGTCCAACAGTGGACGTCTGTCGGCTGAGATGATGATGATGATGATTAAAAATTACTAGTGTATTTGAGAACTTCCATTTACCTGCACGTATCAGACGAGTAGATTTTCTGGGCCACAGTATACTCAGCTGAAGATATTACTGAAATTGACAAAATGGAATAAGTACTATGGCGGTCATTTATGCCTGGTCACTTAAAAAAATAAAAAAAATAATATAACCTGGCAACACTCTAGTAACAAGTCACATATTTTTTCTATTCCATTTTAAATTTGTAAAACTCGCTCTTTATCCAAAACTGTGAAACAATTTCTAGGTACTATAAAAGAAGCCTTAATAATTTTACAATAAGAAAACCTATCCAAACCAAGCAAACAAGTAAAATAATCGATGAAAATAGAAGAATAAGAAAAAACACCAAATGACGTCTGTCATAAACGACGTACTTCAATCAACAACAAACCGAAAAAATGGAATGATTCGAAACAAAATATTATTGTAGTGTTTATATCTATATAATAGATATAATACGTTGTCTCACGTACACAACCAGAGGGGGCGGCGTCGCCGAGTCAGTCGGGCTATCTGATACAAGTAGAACGTAGTGATTACATACTCTTTGGATATGAGTGTCTCTTACTACTCTGTGTACACACTGACGTATCTGTAGGTAGATAGTCTATGACGTGACGGTGGGACGTGCGGCCTGCGCTCGGCGGTGTGTAGTAGTGAGCCAGTGTAAGACTTGACTACCACCATTAGATATAATATATAATAATAGAATAGTATTACCATCAAGCAAAGGATCACTACAATTATGTTAACTAGAGCAGCTGCACGACGCGCACGACATCCACCCACGGGCTCGTCGCTCAGCTCCGCCTCGCCGCCGCCGGACCCCGGATCACCAGTGTCACAGCTACGCCGGCCGGGGAGAGGCCGGCCACCAAAGAGCATGGGACCTAGGGGCCAACCGGCCCCGAGCCGGGTCCCCGCTGCCGGTGGTTGTGTGCAGCGTATGAGATGGACTCAGTCAATGAACGAGAACGCCATGCGCGCATATTACGGGTCTACAGAGGGGGGAACTAACCTCACTGCCTACCGTGAAAGGATGCTGTCTCTTTTTCAGGACCTGGAAGCAACCGTGAACGTCTCGGCTCAACGATTGTCGGATCTGGTGCGGGTTATCCAACGTAACCACAGGTTGGACGACGCTGCACTTGATCGGCTACGCTCAGAGATACTGAGCAACCAAATCGTCTCGACATCTACACAAACACAAACCGCGGCAACGCCGACTACTAACGAAATCTCGCCGCGGTCCGACCATAATAATGATGATGCAGATGATAGGGTTGTCACAGTAAGTAGCCAGTGCAACGAAAGATTGAGGAGCGCACTGGAGGATGCGTTGTGCGAGTACATGTCGACTCCGACTGAGCTTAGGCCTCGTTTGCCACGGTTACCCATGCACAAAAAAAATAGGGCGCTGGTGTGTGCTTTGGGCTCGCTGCTCAAAAATATCTTTGAGAGTAGCGAGAACCATGTTGATTCGCACTCGATCTTGTATTGTGGGGCTGTTGCGGCAGTCGTTTAGCCAACATTAAGTTCCCAAATATAGATGGAACTATACGACCGAAGTCTGCTGTACCAGCCTGGCAATGCAGGATTGAGAGGCGTATCGATGAGGCCAGGGTACTCATCGGCAAACTACACTACTTCAGGGAGGGTAATACACGACCACGAGTGATGCGCTTTGTGAGACGGGCGTTTTTGGGGACAGGTATTAGTCCTCAAGGATACATGTCTCGTGTCACAGAGCGCATCGACTTTCTGAAGCTGAAAGTTTGTGCATGGGCGAGCCGCATTCGGCGGTATAAGCGGCGAGTTGACCGGTACTCGCAGAATCGCATGTTTCAGAGCGATGAAAGGTGGATGTACAGAGCTTGGGAGCGGCCTGAACACAGTGTGATTGACGAGTGCCGCCCGGATGACTTTGCCACGATTACATTCTGGCGAAACATTTGCTCGGTACCTGTCAGTCACACTGAGGGTGGCTGGATGCGTGACGTCGAGCGCGTGTGTGAAGCTATACCAGAAATGGAAAAAGTTACCATCAACCCAGAGGATGTAGCCAAAGCAGACCGGAAGGACTGTAAAATTTCTGGCTGAAATGGTATAGCAACTCACACGCGCCCCTGGCGTCGCAATTCCAGTCAATCTTAGAGTCTGGGTCGCTACCAGAATATCTGATAACTGGCGTTACCCACCTGCTCCATAAGACAGGTAACCCCGTGGATCCCAAGAACTATAGACCAATTACATGTTTGTCAACGGACTATGAACTTCTTACATCCATCCTGAGAGCAAAAATTAATATGCACATAGAAAATAATCAGATTATTTCTCCCTCTCAGAATGGATGTAGGAATGGGCCCCGGGGTACTAAGGAGCTACTCCTCATAGACACGGCTATAAGCCAACAGACTCTTCGATCCCACAAGGATCTGTCGACATGCTGGATAGATTACAAGAAGGCCTATGACTCTGTTCCACATACATGGCTCATGAGGGTGCTGGAGTTAGACAAAATAGATATAACTTTACGCACCTTTCTTGAGTCATGTATGAGGCAATGGAAGACGGTCCTTCGCTATCCAGGATGTCGACCGATCCAGGGGAATGATGAGCCTATTCGGATTAAACGGGGAATATTTCAGGGCGACAGTCTGAGTCCGCTTTGGTTTTGCTTAGCCCTGAGTCCTCTTAGCACATTGCTGGAGGATTCAGGACTAGGCTATCGGTTGAGAAGAGGTGGTCAGGTCATATCTCACCTTCTTTACATGGATGACCTGAAACTCTTTGCCCCCAGCAATTTGCAACTGATGGAGCTACTGAAGGAAAAAAAAAACTTTCAGTAGCGCCATCAGGATGGAATTTGGTGTGGACAAATGTGCAGGCATGCATGTAAAGCGAGGGGATATTATGGAATCCGAGGGAATTCAACTCCCGGATTCTATACACCTTAGATCCCTTTCCTCGACCGAAACTTATAGGTATTTGGGTATGTCAGAAGCCTTAGGCATTAACAATGCTGACATGAAGCAATCGCTGAAGGAGCGCTTCTTTGGCCGCCTGAAGAAGGTATTAAATAGCCTTCTTTCGGGCGGAAATAAGGTGCGCGCCTTCAACGGTTGGATCATGCCGGTTTTAATGTACTCTTTTGGCATACTCAAATGGACTCAGGCCGAACTTGACGCCCTGGATAGGCGAGTCCGTACATTGCTGACGGCAAATCGGATGCATCACCCACGATCCTCGGTGATGAGACTGTACATCCCGCGGAAGTGTGGAGGTCGAGGCTTTTTAAACGCAAAGACCCTGCACAACCGCGAGGTGTGCAGCCTCAGAGAATATTTCCTTAAAACCGATGTGGGTATGCACCGAAATGTGGTCGCAGTGGACAAGGGACTCACCCCGTTATCCATGGCTAAAGAGGACTGGCATAAACCTGTAATAATGACTGCTGATAACCGCAAGGAAATATGGAAAGGCAAGGAGCTCCACGGGCGCTTTTTCCGGGCTCTTCACGAGCCTGATGTAGATTTCTTGGCGTCCGAGGCCTGGTTACGTTTCAGTGACCTCTTTGAGGAAACTGAAGGTTTTGTCTGTGCGATTATGGACGAAGTTATCTTAACGAACAACTACCGAAGATTTATAATGAAGGATGGGACGGTTGACGTGTGTCGGGCATGCCACCGTCCGGGTGAGTCTATCAGACATATTATCTCCGGTTGTTCTCGTTTGGCTAACGGCGAGTATTTGCACAGACATAACCAAGTAGCCAGGATTATCCACCAGCAACTTGCTTTGAAGTAAAACCTAGTGGATTTAGAGGTACCGTATTACAAGTATGTGCCCTACCCAGTTCTCGAAAATGACCATGTCACTTTGTACTGGGATCGGTCTATCATTACTGACCGGACTATTGTAGCCAATAAGCCGGATATAGTGGTGATAGACCGATTAGCGCGCCGTGCAATGATAGTCGATATCACCATCCCGCATGACGAGAATCTCGTGAAAGCTGAGAAAGAGAAACAATTGAAATATCTCGACTTAGCACGCGAGGTTGTCGACATGTGGAATGTGGACTCGGCTATCATTGTGCCGATTGTCGTAACCGCCAATGGTCTTATCGCCAAAAGCTTCGACGACCATCTGTCGAAGCTGTCGTTACGCGGTTGGATCAAGGACCAGATACAGAAGGCAGTACTCCTCGATACGGCTCGCATTGTGAGGAAGTTCCTGTCTCTGGAGCCCTAACCACCGGTAGCTTGGACCCTGCTCCAGACATCGGTGGACTACTGTTTTTTTTATAATAATATAAAAAAATATTTAAAAATATCAAAATATGTAGGTATTATAAGAAAAATAAAGGAGATAATAATAATAATATTCCACAACTACCACACAACGCCGTCTAGTCCCAAGCTAAGCAGAGCTTGTGCTATGGATACTAGACAACTGATAAACATACTTATATATTTCTAAATACATACATATTATAGATAAATTTCATCCAGACACAGAACAAATGATCATGCTCATCACATAAACATGGAATCGAACCCACGACTTCCGACATTGCAGTCAGGACCACTAACCACTAGACCAACAGGCCATGCTATGTATGCTGCATGGTTTTGCTTGAATCCTGCGGCTCGGCGCCAAACCAAACCCATTTAAGTTTTCGTTTCGATTGCAAGCAAAAATGAACTTAATGATTGTCAGGCGGATGTGTCTTTGATGGTACATAAATACATTAGTTTTTGATAAATCTACACTAGAATATTGTAAAGAGGAAAAGTTTTTTTTTTTTATAAGATTTTTTATTTGTATTTGTCGCTTAACGACGCAGATTTGAGCCTAAAGGAGACAAGTACGAAGTACTATTTTCACCGGGTGTGGTCGCTGGCGGCAGCTAGTGAGTCCAGTACCCATAGCCAAGTTGATAATCTGCAATCGATAACGCTAGTAGAAATCTTCAAATGTACGGGAATGACATCATCTCAACGCTCAGTCACGTGGTCAGAACAAAAGAATCGGAGGCGTGGCCAACTCGAGGCGTTCGAGGCAAGCGAAACGGTTGTAACTTGGCTAGGGGGGCAGGCCTCTGCCTCGAATCTTGCGGGCAGCGGGGCGGTGGCGGCGGCGGCGCGGGAGCGGGGCGGGCAACGCAGACCCGTTGTCGAAACCTGCGAACAGATCGCGCGGCACTATAGCGGCGTAGTTTGTATTCGTGGTTGTGTCGTCGAGATATTTGTTTTTATTCGCGAACGAAATGTCTGAATAACGGCGACAACAACAACATAGATCTTTTTGATTCAAAATTCCTAACGCTCGATTTATTGTGGGCACGTCATAAAAATAAATTGCACAACACTGCGATGCAGACGCACGGGCGGTCACCGCTTGACTGGAGTGCACCGCTCGTTGCCCGCCCTCGCTCGCGCCGCTGCCGCGCCGCTGTTTTCGAGGGCCGGTCCATTTGATTTTACGCATTCGATCCTGCCGCTCCCGCGCCACCGCGCCGCCGCCGCCACTGCCCCGCTGCCCGCAAGATTCGAGGCAGATGCCTTACAGTATCTATATCTGTGGACTAGCGATGGCCGATATACACTAAGGGTATTTTTTTTTTTTTTTTTTATGGTGGGAAAAAATCATGCATTGACATCCCCCGCCCTTGGGCGGAGCGGGAGATAGTGTCAGACTCTTACTGACTAAAAGACCCACCCCGTTCCTTCTAGCCTTCATACCGGGGCTCGAGCGCCCTTTCGGATAACCCTGGCCCCAGTAGGCTTCGACCCGGCTGGGTCCCTGCTGTTGCTGACAACTCCTTGAGGCGCGCGGGAACAGTGCGCGCCGTCGACGACTTGGGCTTGGTCCGGACAGTTACCGGACGGCCGGACGGTGAGCTACCCATTGCTCACCGTCCGCAAGCCCGCGTCTACGTTGGCCGGAAATCGGGATCAGAATCCCGGCGACGGCGGCGGCGATAACGCCGTTGCCTGATGCGTTCGGCCTCCTCCTTTGCGAGCATTACTGCTTCGCAGAAGTCGGCGACCGCCTGCCACTCCTCCTCGCTCCGGACCATGGCCTCAACCAAGGCCCGGCGCGAGAGGTCTCCGCCGCCGATCGCCCCCACGAGGGCACGGCGATGCTCCGCCCAAGCAGGGCACACCTCGACTGTGTGCTCCACCGTGTCCTCCGGGCGTTCCGCACAGTGGCGACACCCGGGCGTCACCTCCGCATGAATCCCGTGCAGGAAACTCCCGAACGAACCATGTCCGGTGAGTACCTGCGTCATGCGGAAGGTAAGGACGCCGTGAGGTCTTTCCAGCCACGCCTCAAAGAGGGGACTTACCGCCATGATTGTGGCGTGCCCAGCGCTGGGTTGCGATAGTCGTTGACGCCATTTCACCATGAGATCCCGCCGGAGCTCTGTCCGCCATGCCGTGACCTGTCGCGGCAGCGGACTTTCACCCCGGCGTTGCATCTCCACGCGCATATCGTGCATGTGTGCAAGGACTGTTGCCTCCAGATCCCACGGTGGTAGGCCAGCCAGAAGGCTCGCCGCTTCGCGGGAGACCGTGCAGTATCCCCGCACCATCCTTATCGCCATGACCCTCTGACAGGCGTTCAGTATGGCCGCCGGTTGCTTTTTCAGCGACGGCGCCCTACACTAAGGGTATCGTAACGATGCATCGTATTGAATCGATCACTTCAACAACGAATATGTGAGATGAGTGCCTATGAGTATGACCAACACTGACTGACGCGTCAGTCAACGACTGCAATGACTTTCGCAACGTTTCGTGAATCAAATTAATTACGTGAGCCCATATAACACGCCTACCATTTATTTACGAGTTTGGCTTAATGGGTCATGTTCCCTTTGCCACAGAGCGAAGTCAGCGGTCATAGTCAAAAAAAAAAAAGAAAACAATATGGCCGACAGAGTTTCTGCTGTGTAAATATGTACTGTGTTGAATGTTTTAAACATGTTCATTGCGAAAAATAATCGATATTTTGGAAATTTCCAAAAGAATACATCGTATTAACATTGAAGCATCCAATGATGCATTACATCGAGAAAAAAACCGGGCAAGTGCGAGTCGGACTCGCCCATGGAGGGTTCCGTAGCAGCAAGTAACATAATATTGTTACGCCATTAAACGTGAACCCGCCATATCTCCGAGAAAATAAAGAGTAGCACGTAATAATTAAAACGCATTGCTGTTCGAAAAGTCTAGAATGGTTGTACGTAGCCAGCCTTAGAAAAATCTCGAAACATCCACAAAGTACTTACAACTAGTGGGTAGGCATTTATCTAGGATAAGGGAAATGATACTCTCCGACGTTAACAATAGAGTCGAAATTCGCATGAAAGTGACTCTTATTACCACGAAGTAATAAAAATGATTTATGACTTCGAGAAGCGATTCAATTGTTCTGGAATTCTGGATCGTTCGTGGGATGTCGGTATCTAGAATTTTCTTGGCTCCGCATATAAATACGAGCCCCCGGCCGGAAGCGAGTCAGTTGTGATTTCGACTGCGATCAAGAGCGAACTACCCTAGTACTTGAAGTGATTTTATCTAACGACCTAAGCGATAGTGTAACGGTACTCTAGTGTTAATTGCGATTCGGATTATTGTTGACTGGACTATTTTGTTATTGTTAGTGGTGAATAAAGTTGTCTCTTAGTAAATCGGCATTTGATTACCCACGTACGTAACAATATAAAAGTTCTTGTAGTTCATTGTAACTTTGATCGATGTTTTAATAATAGTGTATTTTTTTCAGATTTATGACGTATTAAAAAAAAAATACTTACTAGATCTCGTTCAACCCAATTTTCGTTGGTAGTTTACATGGTGATGTACATCATATATTTTTTTTAGTTTTATCATTCTCTTATTTTAGAAGTTACAGGGGGGGGGACACACATTTTACCACTTTGGAAGTGTCTCTCGCGTAAACTATTCAATTTAGAAACCTCAATACTATTTTTGAAGACCTATCCATAGATCCCCACTCGTATAGGTTTGATGAAAAAAAAATTTTTGAGTTTCAGTTCTAAGTATGGGGACCCCCAAAATTTATTGCTTTTTTTCTATTTTTGTGTGAAAATTTTAAAGCGGTTCACAGAATACATCTATTTATTAAGTTTCAACAGTATAGCTCTTATAGTTTCGGAAAAAAGTGGCTGTGACATACGGACGGACAGACAGACAGACATGACGAATCTATAAGGGTTCCGTTTTTTGCCATTTGGCTACGGAACCCTAAAAAGACGATGTAGGTACCTATATTTTAAACGTCTACCTCTAAATTGTGGACCCAGTGTGATATACTATACCTAATTGCAGAGTCCAGTTCTTCAATTTGGCTCCTTTCAGGGCCCGATCGAGCTATTTAGCCGCTCTTGGCAAAGATAATTTTCGCCACCCTTAACATATACACAAAACCATTTATGTAAGTCATGAGTCTTAAGGCCCAAGCGCCCGAAAAGTACTTTAAAATAGTGACTTTCTGGAGCCTACTCCTCGGTAACGGCCAAGTTAATAGGTTTGAAAAAATATATGTTTATTATAGATTCATGAACAACATTATCAACATTTGATTTTTTCGTGCTATTAATACTTTTGTCTAAAAAAAATACAACAAAATCACATTCGCAACTTTTCCCTACTCCTTCGAAACGGCTAGGATCTTTAGAAACGTTTTTACACATAAAAATTGGTAGTTAAATATTCTTCAAAGTGAACATTGCATATGTAATTATGTAAATCAATCAATATTTCGCAAAGAAAATGGATTTAAAAGTCAGCGGGGCTCTGTCCGGGCGCAGCTGGCTTCAAACAAATGCACAGATAGTCGTACTGTCGCCTAGACGGGTACGAAAATAGTGACCATTTAATTTCGGCCAGATCGTTCAAGGGACTATAAGCCTTAAGTCTGAAATATTTCCGTTATCCAACCTGAAGTAGGTTGGAAAGTGGCACATAAAATTCTCAACCTGGCAATTTGGGTGTGGATGGCGAGGTTGGAAGATAGGAATAAGTCAATTTAGCCGCCCCTCATTTTTGCCGCCCTGGGCAAATGCCCGACTTGCCCCCCAGATCGGGCTCAGCACTGCGTCACTGTGTGAAGTGTCTGAGTAGTGTTGGCAAATAGAAAAAGAAAGCGAATTGTTCCTAACAATGAAAATAAGCAGTTCAAGTTTTTATTTTTAACAAATTATGACTAATACCATTATATTTAGTTGATTTACATTAAGGACGCGTGAGCAAGATTCACTCGCTCGAATTTAGGTATCTTGGTCGCAATACATCGACCTTACGCGCACGCACACATAGAGCCCATTGTTCGCTCAATTTTATACTGTAACCGAACATGTCTTGATATTTGAGGTATTATTTTATTTTTCTTAGTAAGTATTAATTGAGTCAAGCTTGTTTGATTTTTAGTATCAGTATTACTATATGGCAATATGTAATTGCCTGCTTATCCAGTTTTGAGTACTACTCTTATAGCAAAATAAGTAGTTGCCATATCGTTACGGGTAATAACGACCAATTTCTTTGTAAACCTACGATTATTTCCCAGGCTTATTTCTTTAAAAATATTATATTTAACAAAATCAAATGGGTATTTGAGATTAATTTTATCAGACAATTAGGTACAACGCACAACCCCTCTCCGACATGAATTAAATCTTCAAACTCAATAAATACTCGTACGATGTCTGAAGCAAGTAGGTATTTCCAATTTAATATTCGATCTAATCGTAAAATACAGCTAAAACTATGAATACTTATGTATTTTTAACCGACTTCTAAAAAAGGAGGAGGTTCTTAATTCGGATGTTTGATTTTTGGAACGAAGTTCCTTATCGCGCGTTGTGAAAGGGGGCTAGACGGAAAAAATTCTCACGAAAAGTTGTACCGACACTTTTTGCTTTTTTTTTTCTTTTTTTCCTTCTTTAATATTCCTTCACTAATTTTTTTTAACGTTTTTGGCTTGGAAACTAAATCTTTATCTATTAATGGAAATCCAAGATGGCGGCTGCAAGAAATTATCAACTTTTCCGTCATGGGTGTCGTTTTCATGGTTTTCGAGGGTGTTGAAACCGATAGTACTGTCAAAATATAAATCCAAGATGGCGGCTGCAAAAAAAAAAAAATCGTCATGGGTGTCGTTTTCATGGTTTTCGAGGGTGTTGAAACCGATAGTACTGTCAAAATATAAATCCAAGATGGCGGCTGCAAGAAATTATCAAATTTTCCGTCATAGGTGTCGTTTTCATGGTTTTCGAGGGTGTTGAAACCGATAGTACTGTCAAAATGTAAATCCAAGATGGCGGCTGCAAGAAATTATCAACTTTTTCGTCATGGGTGTCGTTTTCGTGGTTTTCGAGGGTGTTGAAACCGATTGTACTGTGAAAATGTAAATCTAAGATGGCGGCTGCAATAAATTATCAACTTTTTCGATATGGGTGTCTTTTTCATGGTTTTCGAGGTTGTTGAAGCCGATAGTGCTGTCAAAATGTAAATCTAAGATGGCGGCTGTCAGAAATTATCAACTTTTTCGTCATGAGTGTCGTTTTCATGGTTTCGATGATGTTGAAATAGTGCTGTCAAAATGTACATAAAATGGGATAGTATTTTTTAGTTATCTTGTATTGGCTAGACGGAAAAAATTCTCACGAAAAGTTGTAACGATACTTTTTGCTCTAGTAAGCTATTGTAAGCCGTGCGGCGTGCGCATGTTTCTCTGTCTGTCTCTCTCTCTCTCTCTCTTATAGAAAGCAAGCCAAAACGGAACTTCGTTCCATCCGGGTGTCCCTTGACACCTCAGTAGTTTTTTTTTTATGTATGTTCGCGCATAACTTCGTTGCTTGCCGACCGATTTGAAAAATTCTTTTTTTGTTGGAAAGTGTATACTTCCCAAATGGTCCCATAGTCACCAAGTCGGGATCTGATGATGGAATCTTGGCGAATTCAAGGGAACTCCTCAAATATCATAAGCAACCGTATAGTTCTTTTGGTATTTTCATCAAAGACTTAAGCATTTGCACTCAAAAAATTACATTTGATGAAGTGGAACTGGTGAAGAAGACCAGAAATGGCCAGTGGAAGTTCATACTCACACAGATATCACAATGAACATAGTTATGCGAGCCGGAAGATAGGCACCGGAACGCCGTAATTAATCAATGTATCCTAGCCGTGTTTGGGTTTATTAGAATTGTCATGAGATGCACTTTGGCAATAAGGTACTATCAAACTGATCTGATGATAATGATGATGAAGCTAGAAGATAGGCACCGGGGCTCCGTAATTAATCAATGTATCCTACCCGTGTTTGGGCTATTTAGAATTATCATGAGATGCGCCGCACTTTGGCTATAAGGTACTATCAAACTGATCTGATGATGATGATGGAGCCGCAAGGTAGACACGGAAGCTTCATAATAAAACAATGAATTTATCCTAGCAGGGTTTGAGTTAATGGGAATTGTCATGAGAAAAAGGTACTCTGGCTGTAAATAAGTGTATTACAACTAAAAAGTGTGAAATAAAAAACTTTTTCCAAAAAAAATATAACCGACTTCACTAAAAAAAAAAACACTAAAACCATCAAAATAATTTTAATTTCGGAAGTCGGTGTTTCTCGATATTGTTTGTTCCTTATTTAACACCGACTAGTGAAATCGGTTATATCTTTTTTGGAAAAAGTTTTTTTTTTTTTAATTATAAGGTAAAATATACAACGGATTTAGCAGTTATGTGTACTATCCAGACCCTATTTGTAGCATAGCCAATTTCTGTATTGTATTTGTGTGAAAAGATTGTATGGGACTGAATAATTTTAAAGCATGTAACTGGGAGATGAATAAATCATCGTTAATTTGATATCATGATATTGTGGCAACTTTAATTCCTTGTATATCAAAATGGTAACAGGAAAAATTGATTTATAAATACACTAGCTTTTGCCCGCGGCTTCGCCCGCGTGGCGTAACCTAATTTTATTTCCCATAAATTTTGGACCTCCATTTTACACGCGTGAGCAGCGTAGTTCTTACTACCTTAATTCACATATACTACCATTGTTGGTGTTGTGTTAGTTAAGAAAACAAACACAAAACAAAAATGCAATTATAACTTTTCAACAACTTCCAAAAGAAAACACAGTCATCAGTCGTGCGTTATTGTCGTTCGGCTTATTAGCTAAAGAAACAGTAGGCAAAACAGCGCGGGGGGAGGATCAGTGACCGCGTCATGCGTAGCTACTGAAGAGCGGAACTCGTGAACTCGTGAATTTAATTTTGAGAATTATTAAATTTATGAAAGCTTTCTAATAGTACGTCCGATTTAAATGATTCAAAAAGTAATTTACAGATACTGATATAGTCTTGAACGCGAAGTAACTTATTTTGATAAGAATTAATACCGTAATTATGTAAATAGCTTTCCAATAAATGCTTCATGAATGCCAATTTTTAAAAGTAGTAAAATGGATATATTATGTTAACCTTAAGAGATAGACATATGCCACCGCGGACTTTTCTGTAGACCTATATAAGATACACAATTCCAAAATACATTATTTTGTTATATCTCAAAGGGTTTAGGCAGCGTTTGCGTTAAAAGCTCCCAGACGGCTTATTTTTTCCCGACATCTTCAACAAATAACGTTAATGTACACAAAAATACATACAAAAACTTAACAAATTATATACTAAAAGCTTCCTCAAGAATCACGCTATCGAGTGGTGAAAAGTGCTTGAAAATCGGTGCAGTAAATTTTGAGTTTATTGCGAACAGACAGACAGACAGACTCGGCGGGGGACTTTGTTTTATAATATGTAGTGAAAAGTGTCCTAATTTATCTTGGTACTCGAAGATATAGGCAAGCGTGCTCTATCGTCGGCCACATCATCGCTTACCATCAGGTGAGATTGTGGTCAAACGCGAGCCTATATATTATATAAAAATAAGAACCTATTACTACTGTCCGTTCAACCGATTTTGACTTTCATTACGTTGGTAGCATGACAAATGGTGGCTGCAGCAAATAGTTGGTATTGTAATTAGTTTTTTGCTTTTAATGCCATCCTTATGCCTACGAAATAGAAGTTGAAATCGGTTGAACTGACAGTAAAAAAACTTTCTTTATATGTCTAATCCGCGAATAGGGTACAGCTCCTATTACTTGCTTTGATTTGTCTGTCAGATATTTAGCAATATAAAAAAACTACTGAGGTGTCAAGGGACACCCGGATGGAACGAAGTTCCGTTCTGGCTTGCTTTCTATAAGAGAGAGAGAGAGAGACAGACAGAGAAACATGCGCACGCCGCACGGCTTACAATAGCTTACTATAGCAAAAAGTATCGTTACAACTTTTCGTGAGATTTTTTTCCGTCTAGCCACATTTTGACAGTACAATCGGTTTCAACACCCTTGAAAACCATGAAAACGACACCCATGACGAAAAATTTAATAATTTTTTGCAGCCGCCATCTTGGATTTATATTTTGACAGTACTATCGGTTTCAACACCCTCAAAAACCATGAAAACGACACCCATGACGAAATTTTTTTTTTTTTGCAGCCGCCATCTTGGATTTATATTTTGACAGTACTATCGGTTTCAACACCCTCGAAAACCATGAAAACGACACCCATGACGGAAAAGTTAATAATTTCTTGCAACCGCCATCATGGATTTACATTTTGACAGTACTATCGGTTTCAACACCCTTGAAAACCATGAAAACGACACCCATGACGAAAAATTTGATAATTTCTTGCAGCCGCCATCTTGGATTTATATTTTGACAGTACTATTGGTTTCAACACCCTCGAAAACCATGAAAACGACACCCATGACGGAAAAGTTAATAATTTCTTGCAGCCGCTATCTTGGATTTATACTTTGACAGTACTATCGGTTTCAACACCCTCGAAAACCATGAAAACGACACCCATGACGGAAAAGTTAACAATTTCTTGCAGCCGCCATCTTGGATTTATATTTTGACAGTACTATCGGTTTCAACACCCTCGAAAACCATGAAAACGACACCCATGACGGAAAAGTTAATAATTTCTTGCAACCGCCATCTTGGATTTACATTTTGACAGTACTATCGGTTTCAACACCCTTGAAAACCATGAAAACGACACCCATGATGAAAAATTTGATAATTTCTTGCAGCCGCCATCTTGGATTTATATTTTGACAGTACTATCGGTTTCAACACCCTCGAAAACCATGAAAACGACACCCATGACGGACCATTTAATTTTTATTGTCATAGTCGCTTAACTATCTACATTGTGATATCTATGTAAGTATGAAGTTCCGTTGGCCATTTCTGGTCTTTGTTTTAGAATAAAACTCATTCTTTATCAGTGAGTCCATTATTACTCCATAATAACAATTTTAAAAATAAGTATGATATTTGTACTTTTATTTCGGTCCGAAAAAGTAGCACGTCTTTGCAGTCGCAGTATACAAGTCGGCACACATTTTAGACGTATTTATTTTTTGTAAGAGAGCGATACGGACATCCGTTCACAAGCGCTTCTGAGCGCGGACTGACGCTAGACATCGCGCGTTCAATGAAAAATGTATGAAGAAATCTCGACCTTAGAGGCATTAGGTAGGATGTGAAGATCCGACCAAAATGTCTTTTTAGTGTAGCGATAATATGGCGTTGTTTCTCTTTCTATCAAACTGATCGTGGTATTTCTATCTCTTTCCGTTAGCAAAATACACGCATGCATAAAGTCGGATTTACGCACTTTTTGAAATGCCTTGGAGGCATATAGGTTTACGTTCACTTACATCTTTATGCACTAAATTATTTTTACTTTAAGGAGCCTTATGTCAACAAAAACTATTATGCATCTAAAATATTTGGCACATCACGCTGGGCGCTTCAACTCATACGACCTTGTGCACCTAATTTATTATTCAAATAAAGAAACGTATCATCACATTCAGCATTATGCTTGGAAAAATGTTATCTAGCATTAATAAGGCATAACGTCGTATGTCAATGTAAGACTTTCTTGCTGTAATAACAACAATATTGTATTCGGATTTTGGTACGTTTGTTGACTTCCATCCTTATGTCTCCAAATAAATTAAAGTTACTTTGTCCTGCTTGGTCGGTAGTTAAGATAGTTCGGATATTTCCGTATAGAAAATTTTGGTCGTCATGAACGCACGTGGCGCATCGACAAATGGCGTGAGACAGCATTATAGCTCGTCGCCGCTAGAGTGAGAGTGACAGTGATAGTGGAGCAGTGGCACGTGCCGCACCACGCCCGCCCCGCCGCGCGTCGGCCGTTGGTTACAATAGCAAAATTTATTCGTTCGTTCGGCACCGGTCACGCCGGTCACTTGTGTATGGTTTTCAGTTTTATGTGAAAAAGCAGTGGTTAATGAATACTTAGTGCGATATTTTGTATTACAAACTGTTTATGTTTCATCAATGCAGTGAACAGTCATAACATAATGGAAAAAAATGAAGTAAGTACCTACTTAAATTAGAATGCAAGCAAGTTGGTACCTACCTACATAGTTTTTTCTAACCAACCTTTCTTAAATCTCTTGATCTAGCTAAGTAGATAACAAATACATACCTACTACTTGTACCTAATTATTCTTGCAGAACACAGTACCATTGTATGAACAATTATTTGAAAAACGACGACGACTTTCTAAGGTTCGCGAAAAAGTTATTCAGGCTCGAGGAGGAAAACCATTCGGTGATATAGAAAGTAAGTTTTGTACAATTAATTACGTAATTTACTTATGAAAGTTCGATAACATGAAAATAATTTTAGGTACATAGGCAATACAGAGGACAACGATCGTAGAGATTGTATGGTCGTAAAGATGGTTCATTAAAGTACAAGTATATTAGCTAGCTATTGCCCACTGTTGCCCCGCTTGGAATTCTGTTATAGGTATATTCATTCATAGATGGATTAACATGTTAATCCAGGTGCTGATCTGTCAATCTGCCTTAATCCGTCAAGTTGTTTAGGCATGAAGTGGACATACATACACAAATTTCAGCGTTATAATTATTAGTGTGATAATTTGAATATTTTTTCAGATAAACTACCTCATGAAGAAGAAGGAACTAAGAATACTGCGTGCGTTTCAAAAAAATCCAATATAGCTCACGACATAGATATGAATGGTAGGTAAACTTCAAACTTCCAATAATTTAGCAATGCGACTAAAATGAAATTTGAATAACAAACAAAAGCCTGCCTTTTTACGTGTTTACTTACTTCGATATTGGTCCCCAATAAGTTTTCTGGTTTTTTTTTTTAATTTGATTGAATATTTATTTTTATTTTCAGATGGCGAAGAAGACATTTTTGATTATGGAAGTGATGACAGCGTTAAAGACAAAGATTATGAACCTGATATAGAGAATGACTCAAGCTGTAGCGAGATAAGTGACTCTGCTCAATTCAGGCTCTTAAAAATGTCTCAAGATCAAGTAAAAAGACGCCTATTCCCACCGGATAATTATTGTCCTGAAGCTTGTAAACACGAACCTTGCAATGCTCCAGTCAGTATACATCTATCATCACAAAATAAAAATACAACAAATTACCAAGGTACTACGCGTTCCAAATGAGAATAGGACCGATTCCTATGTTTTGACGTCTCGTCGTACTGTCAAATCGAAGAAATTTTGGCAAAATTGAAGAACTTAGAGATGAGTAAAATCGAAGAACTGGATTCTGACTAAACTTTTTTCGTTCACAGTTCATAAATAAATTAAATTTTTCGTAAATTAATTAATGTTTAAAAATTTCTTTCCTCGATTTGACAGTAAATCGTGACGTCACAACATGGCGGGCGATCCTATTCTCATTTGGAACGCATTGTAATGCAGAGAATACTTCTGACTTAATAACGGTAGAAGATCTTATAGGTCCACAGAATTTAAGTAGTAAAAATATCGATTCTGTTCCTGATTTTGATCAATGTGCTTATTCGCCTCTCAAGAAAAAGACATGTTTAGAAAGACCAGAGATTCACATTAATGAAACTGGTGAATTGAGTGATGATTCCGATACGCCATGTACTGACAAAACAATATTTTTGCCTTCAAAACAAGAAGGTTCAAAAGCTTTAGTTTGCTACAAAAAAATTGACAAAAATGTTACGATGTCACCGACCTTGACACCTGATCATTATCCCATAATGGTTGTTGACTTAAATGGAGTGGTGTATTTGAATCAAGTACAAGGATTATCAGAAACACAAAATGTAAAGAAAAAAATTGCTGATCCAACGAAATGGAAAAGGAATTCTACCAAAATCGCGAGATTGAAGGGATCTCCATATCACTCAACAGTCGCTAAGAAGAAACCAGACGTAGAGGGTCGTATGTTAAAGCCTCCGTGTTCGTGTAAAGCTAAATGTTATACGAAGATATCTCATGAAAAAAGAGAACTTATCTTCAACCAATTTTGGAAAAATTGTCGTAATTGGGATCAGCGTCGACAATTTATTGTTAGCAACGTAAAAAAAGACAGAAAGCGAAACATGAAAACTAGTGGTGACTTGGAGCTAGATAGAAGGAAGTTCTCTTATAATTATAGTTTTACTGTAGACGGTTCCAAAGAAAAAGTATGCAAGGTTATGTTTTTGAATACACTGTCGATTGGAGAAAAATTTGTAAAATTAAGTGTAGAAAAAAAAATGGAGGGAGGTTTAACGATTGAAGATCAAAGGGGAAAACATGTACCAGGAAACAAATCACCTGCACCCATAATTAATAAAGTAATGGATCATATTAATTCCTATCCATCCTATGAAAGCCACTATTCACGCCAAAAAAGTGGGAAAAAGTATTTAGGTCCGGACTTAAATATTGCAACCATGTATCAGCATTACAAAGAACTTATGATAAAAGAAGGAACACCTAATAACCTTGTAGCAAAAGAATGGTTATACCGAAATATATTCAACACAAAATTCAACCTTAGCTTCAAACTCCCGTCAGTAGACACATGCGACGATTGCGATGCTTATGAGAGAAAATTTAAAGACGCTATAGAAGAAACAGAAAAAAAAGAGATTGAAAAGGAACATAAATTACATCAAGATGCAGCAAATGAAAGATATAATTTAAAGAAAATTGATAAAGAAGAAGCACAAAACAGTTCTGGAAAGAAAAGAGTTTTAATGTTCGATTTACAAAAGTGTTTAGCGACACCTAATTTAACCAATACCAAGTCTTTCTACCTGCGAAAACTTTGGACATTGAATTTAACAATATATGACGCAACGAGTAACGTTGCTTCAAATGTGATCTGGTCTGAAAACATAGGCGGAAGAGGGGGTAACGAAGTAGCATCCTGTCTCATTCGTTGGGCAGAAGAAAACAGAGCTAAACTCGGAAATGTTGAAGAATTGCTATTTTGGTCAGATAATTGCGCAGGCCAAAACAGAAATTTGATGATAGTGATGGCCTACATTTGGCTCCTGCACAAATTTCCTAACATAAAGATCATTAATCACAAATTCATGCTAAAAGGCCACACACACATGGAAGTTGACCAAATTCATTCCCAAATTGAAAGAAGAAAAAAACAGCTGAAGACAATGCAGATCGCCATTCCCAGAGATTGGTCCCAATTCATAAGAACATGCGGAGGAAAAAAAACTTTTGAAGTGTTTGATATGGAATTACAGCATTTCAAAGATTTGACCAGTTTATATAAAAAGAATGGACCATTGGTGATGCGAAAAAAGAACAAGGACGGTCAAGAGTTTAAAATCTCACAGTGTGTTTGGCTTCAACTGAAGCAAGAACAGCCGGGAACGCTGTTTTACAAAACAAACTTTTCAGCGCAATTTTCTGAAATATCATTGGTACGCAATTTGTCTAAAGGTATTCAGTTTCCCAGTGACTTGCCGAATGTTCGAGAAGAAGCAAAACCGATATCTTCTGCAAAATATAAAGATTTAATTACCCTTTTGGAATGGGTACCCGCAGAATTTCATGATTACTACAGGAATCTGAAACATGATGCCAATGAGCCTGACTTTCCTGAGACTGACTAGATATTTTTTTTATTATTTCTTGCCAAGGTGCCTTCTTAACTATATTTTTGTTATCATTTGTCGGTTCTTCCGACCCTTTGCTTTTGTATTAATATAATGCAAACCAATTTTATGTTATCTTAAAACCTATACTTTGTTGTAAGTGAGAGATTTATAAAGGCTTCCGACCTTTTGCTTGAAATTAAATAATTAATAAAAATTTTAGAAGTATAAAGTAATATCCACTAATCAGACTTGGTTGAATTGTAATATGTCTAGGAGCATAAAACTATATGTCATTATAAAGCTAAAAGTAAACGCTTGAAATTGCAAGTATAAAGTCGGATGTAGACATATGCCTGCAGTTTCAATTGTAAATCTATAATATTTCAGGCATAAGGTCGGATGTAACTGATTAAATAAAAAAACTTTGTTTATTTATTTATATAAATAGGTACAGTGATTCTTGTCATTAGAAGTAAGAGGTACAACTATTTACCTAATTATAAAAAAAGAAAACTGATTTAAATGCTTAAAGTTTAATAAATATGAAGAGAATTGTTCGTCAATTTTATTTTTCCTCTCCTGAAAAGTTGGAGTTTTGTACATCCGACCTTATGCATCTGATGTCGAGAAATATTGAGAGTGGTTTTATTTTGGTCATAAATCATAAAGTTGTTTATGTAGGTTCAAAATAATTAGCTATAGGTGTTGAAGACTATATAAGCTGTATTATTTTATGTTTTTTAAAGTAAAAATGTTTACTGGATTTAAGTTACGGGTTCCTACTCAGACCCTGTGTTTCGTAATTTTCTTGTATTAGTGCGTTGGTAAAATCGTATTTATATGAAAATTTTATATGAGACCGTAATATTTTTTTTATACCATCCTGGAGATAAATATATTGTCTTTTATTTGATACCAAGATATACTCATAATTATGATTCCTAGAGCATCATAATGGTTCCCGAAAAACCGTGATATTTGTCGAAATAGGTGAATACGTCCTTAAACAATAACGTTTTTACTTTACCTAGATTTAATTAAGACAAAATAATACAAAGCAAAAAAAACCTGTATTGATACGCAATTAAGTTTTATTTGCAAAACATACTTTCACTCAACATTTGACAGATTGAGGTTATTGACTTTCTTATTCTTATTTGGGACGCATAGTACGTCATTTTGTGGACTTCGATTAGCCACAGAAAATAGCAGTGACGTAACTATATCATCTGAGGCCCGTGGCAAATTCATTAGATGGGGCCCCCGATAAATCACGTACGTTGTGATTTCATTTTAATATTTTTTTTAAATAAATTTTGGGTTACTTCTTCTGAGCTCGCGGCCTCTAAGAGCGGAGGCCCCGTCGGCCCTGGGGCCCGTGGCATTTTGCCAGCCTTGCCACCCTATAGTTACGCCACTGGAAAATAGGCACCTGATTAAATCCTTTGTTTTATTACTTAGACACTTAAAAACTTGACACAAACGCCACACCATTCAATCAACACACTTTTTAAATTAAAAAATAAAACGACTCACCGCCACCAAATAAAACTAAATACACGAACATTATTTTCTTAAAAATCAAACATTTCTTAAAACTCACACTTGTATTATAATGATTAGTTTTGATGGCATATCTATAAAATACTAAATACAGATTACGTCATTAATAAAGTATTATCTTAGGCCGGCCACACACGGACAGTTCGAGCCATTGATATTAGGGATGTTACGGAGCTTCGACTCCGACTCTGTTAAGTCGGAACTTCCGATATTATTACACCTTCGGTTCCGACTTCGGGTCCGATACTTTTAAATCGGAGGTTTTAATCAGAAGTCGAAGCATACATAGAGGCGGCGGGCGGTCTGCGTCGACTGTTGTTTATTTGGAAACATGCCATTTTTTTTTCATTGTGTTTTATTTAATAATTAAAGTGAAAAAAAAAATGACTTAATAATGTTTTATTTGTCCTTAAATAAGTTAATCAAATTTAAAAACTCCGACTTCGCCTTCGGTTCAGATATTTCCGTTATATCCCTGGTTTATATAATACAAGAAAACAAAATTCTAACGCCTCCTTCCAATTTTATATGTCTGCCTATTATCTATTAATAACTAGCTTTTGCCCACAGCTTCGCTCCCGCTTTACACTACTCCACCCTACTATACCCTACTATAATACTCTACCCTACTCTACCTTACACTTACCTAATTTTCATTTTTTTTTTAACCATAAAAACCTTTTCCTCACAATAACAAAAAAAGAATTGGCGAAATCGGTTCAGCTGCTCTCGAGATTTGCGCTTAGCAAAACATTTAGCTATTCATTTTTATAATAAAAACTAGCTTTTTCCCACGCGGCTTCACTCCCGCTCTTCACTACTCCACCCTACCACAGTAGATAAATACTGTGACCCTACTCTACCCTACTATACCCTACTCTACCCTACTCTACCCTACCCTATCCTACTCTACCCTACTCTACACTACTCTACACTACTCTACACTACTCTACCCTACTCTACACTACTCTACACTACTCTACACTACTCTACACTACTCTACATTACTCTACACTACTCTACACTACTCTACACTACTCTACACTACTCTACACTACTCTACACTACTCTACACTACTCTACACTACTCTACTCTACTACCAAACTTCACATAAACCATCTACTAAATAGTCCGAACAAAGCCTAAACATTTGGTTTGGATAGGTGAGCCCGTTCTCGAGTTATAAATTACAACGAAAAGTGGCATTGATTTTTATATATTATATAGATTATAATTAATTCTGTAAATGATTTATAAGTCATTCTTGTAGCGAACTATAAAATCGAGATATAAAAACTAATGCACTAGAGTATGTAAAGGCTTGGCAAATGCTATTATAAGTTAAATAGTCTACGCAATGCCTTTATAAGAACGTTACTAGTAGTGACATACTTATAATCTTTCTTTATAGGATTACTTTGCTTATTGGGATGAGTACTAGACAACTGATAAAGAAAGATACTTACATATTTCTAAATACATACAAATTATAGATAAACTCCTACAAGGTGGACCGATGACCTGGTGAAGGTAGCGGGAAACCGATGGATGCACAGGAACGTTCGATGTGGCGACGCTTGGGGGAGGCCTATGTCCAACAATGGATGTATATCGGCTGAAATGATGATGATGATGATGATAGATAAACTACACCCAGACAGAATAAATTATGATCATGATCATCACACAAATTTTGTCCTGGGTGGGAATCAAATCCACGACCTCCGGCATAGCAGTCAGGGCCACTAATCACTAAACCAACAGGCCGGCCGAATAAAATACATAAGATAATCTTAAACAAATCACTATGCAGTCGTAGCTTGAAACAGTTTATCCTGATCGCTTCAAGTTGTTCGTGTATGGCCAGCCTTAGTGATACTGGTTTGTGATCTTGACCTTTGGAGATTTAAAGATGTGAACAAGACGAAGTGTTCGAGTATTTAAGATTTCGATTTGATTATCCCATTTGGGGTCATCCATAAATTCCGTCACACGTCCTTGTCACAGCTGGTCTCATTTGTGAGACTCCCCCTCTCCAGTGTGACGTCACATATTATGCATATTTACATTTAGAAATTTTTGAATGAAAACAGCGGTCCCGAAATAAGGATTATTTTTTAATAAACTATAAATCAAACGATTAAACTTTAATTCATTAATTACGAGTATATATGAATTAAAGTAATTAACCAAACAAAAAACAGTTGACTAGTTTTTGAGGTTTTCGTAAAGTACCTAAGTTTAAATTAGAGTAGAACTTTGTTTAAGTGGTCAGGCAGAAATGACCGCGGTGGTACATTCTGAAGAACACTTACCAAGCTATTTTTTTGTGTAACCATATTTCTAAAGATCAAAGCCGTTTGAAAGGAGTAGGGAAAACCAGTGAAAAAATATCGTGTTATTATTTTTTTATAAGAACTATACTGTTGTAACTTGGTAAGTAGATTTATTCTGTGAACCGCATTAAGATTTTCACACCAAAATAGAAAAAAAAACAATATAATTGGGGGTTTCCCATAGAACTGAAACTCAATTTTTTTTTTTTCATCAAACGCATTCGTGTGGGTTATCTATGGATAGGTCTTCAAAAATGATAATGAGGTTTCTAAAATATTTTTTTTCTAAACTGAATAGTTTGCGCGAGAGACACTTCCAAAGTGGTAAAATTTGTGTCCCTGTATCTTTTAAAATAAGAGAATGATAAAACTAAAAAAAACATATAATAATAATAACGTTTATTTCGGACAATGTCCATATTCAGTTAGTAGTACAAATTGCTAAAAAACTATGTTAGTACAATCAATGAAATTAAAATAAATAAATTATGTTGCTTAGTATGCAGGCTCAGTTACACAATGCATACTATCTAACTAGATCCTGCATGAAAGCTTGCATTATCGCTGAGTCGACTTCGTCAGCAACTACCTTCAGGATGCTGTTAGTGCTGCCCCGCACTCTGTGCAGCAAGGAGGCGGTTCTCTTACGTATGATGGCATGAAAACCATCAACGCGAGCTTCCACCAACATGCTAGATGCACTACAAAAACGGGGCAGCCCCAGCAACATCCTGAAACCATTATTATATTGAACGCGCAGGGCACTGAGCGATCTCTGCGTAGGTATAACTAAACCACAGGCTGCTCGTGTAGAAGGTTTGGCAGTATGCCTTAAACGGAGAACACATTGTTTTGTAATGCTAACAGTAGACAATATTGTTGCCTTTCAAATAAGCCTGTTTTTGTGTCAATATGACAAAAACTTAGAGAGATATGATTTTTTTTGTACTTTCATATGGAATATTTCAACAAAAAAAACAAAATGGCTGCCACGTAGCAGGGAAGTGATTTGGACCCAAGCTTAGAGTGTAATTGTACTTTAAAATAGCTTGAATTTAAGTGTTTCGAATATCGCTAGTCCATGCCCGGACACATACTGAGATAAAAATAGGCTTATTTGAAAGGCAACAATATTGTCTACTGTTAGCATTACAAAACAATGTGTTCTCCGTTCCATAACATTTGAAAAAAAAAATGTGAAAGTCGAAAAAATAAACAAAAAATTACGCAACTCAACCAATAATTGTTAATTACTACAAAAACACCCCGACAACTTTTTTATTTTTTTACTAGATCGACAGATTTTGAGATAAGCTACAATACAACATAAAATTCACAACTGTATGTCAAGTATTGTAAGAGTTATTGTTGTTTGAACATAGTGTTTGCGCAAGTACAAAATGTCATTGTCAGTGAGAACCATCCAGGAAATCATTAAAAACGTTCATATTTAATTGACACCCCAGACACATTGTATAATTAACTGAAAGTAAATATTTCGCCAACCATGGTGTTCCGGAGAAATATAACCCTAACACGTGGCTCATGTCTTGAGCAGGAGCACCGCACTTGAGTATCCGACGAGTCTTTTTCTCTTTGGGGTTTATAAAACCCCATTTCGCCAAGTTGTGTTTGCAGCGACCAACCTGGGTGCGCAACCGATTTAGTGCTTTACATACAGTCCACTGCAATTCACGTCCAGGCAGGAGATGTTCTTGGGTTTTTAAGAAGTCGGGCGGTGGTAGGTGATGTTCTTCCCAAAGTTTTATTCTTTCTGTGGGTTGTGGGTTTTTTTTCTGTGGGTAAAATCATCCAAATGACAACCCCCGCCCTTGGGCGGAGCGCGAGATAGTGTCTGACTCTTACTGACTAAAAAACCCACCCCGTTTCTTCATGCCTTTGGTAGCGGGGCCGAGCCTTTCTTTCGGAACTAGACCTTGACCCCAGTAGGCTTCGCCCCAGCTGGGTTGCTGCTGTTGCTGACAACGCCTTGAGGCGCGCGGCAACAGTGCCTGCCGTTGACGACTTGGGCTCGGTCCGGACAGTTACCGGACGGTCGGACAGCGAGCTTGGGTGGTGGGTAGAGATGGCCTATGTGTTACAAAGAAAGCTCTTCCGGCTCTTAAACCTACTTGGGGCCGTTTTGCGTTCGAAGAGGGGATGTCGGGAATCGGATTTTTGGAGGTAAGCGGAACAGAGAGAAGAGTCCCGCAAACCTCCGTTGAAAAGGGAAGATTCTCAGACCAGACGGGAGTTACGTCTGGTGGGCAACTGCCCGATAGTTGACTTTGGGCTGTCATATATATTCTAATCGCGCGTAGAACTTTGATTGCGCGATACATGATTTCATATTTTTGTAGTTTTTATGTGGCGCCATAGAATATGTCGCTACAGATTCTTGAATTTTCTTTTCAATCTCGAATGCGAAATCCTTTCGTACAGCTGGTGGAGCAATACCAGTCAACGGATAAAGCTTTTTAAGATAGAGCTTCTTAAACACTCCAAAGAAGTTCTTAAGTCTTGACATCCGCCTCGCGCCCGCTTTTGCAGTCCAGTTGAACACTATCATCATCATCATTATCAGTCTTTGTAATGTTCCCTCTGCTGGGACCCAGGCCTCTTCTCTAGGAGAGGGAATGGGCCCATCCACCACGCGGGCCCAGTGCGGGTTGGTGAATGTCACATATTGTCTTCGAATTTTTGGTTCAAGGACATTCCGGTTTCCTCAAGATGTTTTCCTTCACCGTTTTGAGATCAGTGGTGATGAAATAAATTACACAAAGTAATGCACCTGGCAGGGTTGGAACTCGCGACTTACGAACCCGTAAGTTGGAGCCATTACCACTCGGTCACCACTGGTCGCTGTTGAACACTATAGATACTTCTTAATGAAATGTTCATGTTTTATAATTTGCGTGAACGTAGTGAGAGTGTTGCTGTTACAGAGGTTATCGTTGTTCGGCGCTGTGGAGACGATGCCGCGGAGGAAGTAGCGGTCAGCCTCGAGGAATGCCAGTCCGCCGCCGCTGTCGCCTCTACACAACGCAGTACCTGCGGAACAAGTAACTGGATATAGTATGTGCGGTGCATCAATCGTCGAATCCGACTCGGCTGGGCAGCGTTCGGGAAGATGCGCGGTATCTTCTCGTCCAATATACCACTGAGTCTCAAGACGAAAGTCTACCAGTGCGTGTTGCCAGTGATGACATATGGCTCCCAAACGTGGTCGCTCACAATGGGCCTCATCAGAAGACTTAAAGTCACCCAAGGGGCAATGGAAAGGTCTATGCTCGGAGTTTCCTTGCGTGATCGAATCAGAAATGAGGATATCCGCAGAAGAACCAAGGTTACCGGCATAGCACGAAGAATCGCCAAACTTAAGTGGCAATGGGCAGGGCGCATTGCTCGCAGAACAGATGGCCGTTGGGGCCGAAAGGTTCTGGAATGGCGACCACGTACCGGAAGACGTAGCGTTGGCAGGCTTCCTGCAAGGTGGACCAATGCTCTGGTGAAGATTGCGGGAATCCAACGGATGCGAGACGCTCAGGACCGTTCATTGTGGCGACACTTGGGGAAGGCCTATTTTGTATATTACGATCGTATAAAAATGTTAGGAAACCAAAATTTTATGAGGTTTGACTTGAGCTGACTGTACTAAATTCAAGTCACTGGTATGGGTTTGTACATCAAATTAAATTATTTAAAGAGTGGTCGCCATTCAGAATGGGTAATAAAATTGTGTTCAAGCAAATACCAGTGGTATTAGATGAGTGGTATTAAAACGGAACAAATCATGTGAAAGTTCAAGCTTATTCTTTATTTCTAGACTTGCATTTTTTTTTTTATAAATTTGCCATACTGTTCCATTGCTGGGCTAAGGCCTCTCCCAACTTCTTATTAGATTACCAGCTATTCTTTTCTTGAGCCACCTCGAACCAGTCCTTGCGGTAGGCATCCAGGTCGTCTCCCCACCTCTTCTTCTCTTTTCTTCTCGGGTTGACCTCGGCGGCGTCGTCCATTTTCAGGTACCCACTTTGTGGAGACTCTTGCCTATCGGTCAGAGTGCATGTGGCTGATGTGACCCGCCCAATTCCATTTTAGCCAGGCAGCCTTTTTTCCTACGTCTATAATCCCCGTCTTTTGACGCAGCGTGGTGTTCCTCATTCTGTCGGCTCTTTTGACACCCAGAATGCTGCGTTCCAATGCTCGTTGGCAAACCCCAAGACTTATAATTACTGCTCATAAATTAAAAACGCAACCTACACATTGCCAATTGCATGGACTCATCTATTCACCGTTAAATTTTAATCGTTTTAATCCCGTGGAGGGTCGATCGGGTACATGAAACACTATCGATTTGTAAAGATAAAATCAAAAAATAAAGTACCTTTTTTCAAAACTCGTATTAATTTACGCACATACGAAATTAATTTCTTTAAGAAAACGTCAGCTGAGCGGGTTCAATGACCTGTAGTTAGTAGTCGGCGTTGCGTACAAACTATCTACAGGTCATTAAACTCGCTCAGCTGACGTTTTAATTAATTTCTTACGTACGTAAATTAATACGAGTTTTGAAAAAAAATGTATTTTATTATTTAATTTTATCTTTACGAATCGATAGGGATCCGGTGATGATCCGGGATGTACCGGATCGACCTCCACGGGATTAAAACGATTAAAATTTAACGGTGTATATAATGTACTACGCACTAGGTTACGCGTGCCTAACACTCGCTTCAATCGACTCAGGTGTAATGTAGTCCATAGTTCCATACACCCTGAACATTACGCTATGTTGAACGAAACGCGTATGTGCAACGAAATTCATGGCGCTTAAGACATTTCGGTCGTGAAAACAGTATCCTCTAAATCTAATAAACTATGTTTTAAAAGTTCTGTTAGACGACATAATGACAATCTCCTCAGGTGGAGTTTCTCGGATGGTTCCGATCTTCAGTGTTTGCGCGGCGTCTCTCAGACCATGTCCCACCTTCCGTCCTGCATCACGTGCCCTGTTGCCTGCTCACGTAGGGACCTAATGACAGCATCAGCGGACGCCATTGCCGTGGCCGAATTCTGGGCCAGGCAAGAAATTTAACAAATGCCATCGATACGATAAGAAGAAAAAGATGCCAATGTAGCGCTGCAGCGAACTTTTGTTTCAACTTTTCAGTATTTTGAGAAATAGTTTCTACGAACGTGCTTGTCTATCATTAGAATATAAGTCGATGTATGTTACATCTTTTTTTTTTGACATTTGAGCATGGCAGTTGAGAGTTTGTCATGCTCACTCTAATGTCTCGCTGTTGGTGGCAAGTGTTATTGGGTCATTCGGTTCCCTTAAAAATGGTTGAGCTGAGTGGAGCTGATGCACGCGTCATGCTCGTATGAGTATGTCATTGATAAGAGTATGTCAGTTGAGACTGGTCATCTCTTAGCTGCCAGTGGCTTAATTCAGTTTGTTTCTTTTAATTATTATTATTTTTTATTTTTATTTTATTATCTACATTGTGCTTACGCAATAGATGCAACATGAAAATTTGTAACCAAGCATTATATGTAACACATAATATGATTTAAAAGAGTGTCCATGGAGTTTCTTGCACGTTCTTCTCCATAGAGACCTACTCTTTGGAACGTGCAATTTAGCTTCACTTTTCTTGGACTGACCGACATTTGACTATTCAAAAGTGCCTACAAATGGTCTATTTGAAATAAATGATTTTGATTTTGACTAATATTTGCGTAAGCATGGAGGGAGGGGACAGCTTTGCTGCTGACTAGGGAAGGAAGGGGTTAATATTTGCAAAAAATCTGCTTACGTAATACATGGCAGGTTTCGCGAGTCGTCGTGCATTACTTGCTCGCAGTTACGTATTACCTGTCGTGCACGAGCGCCAAAAATCTAAGTATCTGCTTGACTTACCATTTCCATAGCCAGAACAGATTTTGTCACTGGTGATGTATTCTCTGAAGCTTAGTGGTGATAATCTGATGCACTCCAGAACATCCACGTAGGGCATTTCAACCACCATCAGAATTTGGGAAGCCTGGCCATCTTCTGCTGTGAGGCCCCAGCCAGCAACCTAGGAAAAAATTTAATTGATTTGATAATAATTCGTTACTCTACATAAACAAACAAACTTAAACTATTTATACTAAAACCTAAATAAATACCTAACGTATATAAATAAAATACAAAAACACAAAGTGCACTCAGGCGTCGAAGTACTCCTCCACATCGCTGACATCCGGGAATGTGCCCAGAAGACTGGCAGCATTACCACGTTGAATGGCAATGCTAATTCTTTGAGCGAAGAACGAGCCAGCCCTCTGGTCACGCAAGGTGTCGATCAGTCGGCGAGAAATTTCCTTAAAAAGGAGACGCGCATTCGGACCCCATGACCCAAGCGTTTCGACCCCAAAATTGTAATTATCAATAAGGTTACAGTATTTGCGCCGTTTAAAGGTCTCAGCAGCCGCAGCGGCAGCGCCAGCACAGCCCGCCGTACATGGAATGTGGGATGGCGCAAGGGTGTCGACACAGGTTGCGTCCCACACCAGAGGCCTACCCACCTTCCCCGGTACCAACGTCATACCATCTGGTCTCTTTCCATCGTCACGTACCAAGCCATTTGGTTCTAATACAGCGGGTACGCCGGCGGTGACAAGAGCTCGACGAATAATATCGTTGATGCTAGCGTGTCGAGCTATGCGGCCTGCGCTCCTGCAGCAGGACAGGCCATGGTGTCCGAGACTGTCGACAGCTTCGCCGCAGTGGCACCGATGTGGAGCAACACAATTGATTAGATTAGAGAATTTACATCGACTTATAATTTTAGTGTTAAACAAGCATGTTCATAGAAACTGTTTGTCAAAATACTGAAAAGTTTAAACAAAATTTCGCTGCAGCGCTACATTGGCATTATGTCGTCTAACAGAACTATTAAAACATACAAGTCTTCAAGGCTAGAGTGAATGGACTCTTAATAAACTAGTTCACCTCACCATCAACGATTGCAACACTGCTGGGCCCCAAGTCTGCTATTTTTATAAATTCGTCATTCCAACACGATCCCATTGCTATTTTGCTAAAAGTTTGTAATCTGCTAATCCATAATGATCGATCATTGATCGGTCAATGATCTTGTAATAGAATCGTGGTAGAATGATAATTTCGAGCATATTAAAACCAATAACTGCACAATAACGTTCTAATGGTAGAACACTGATCAAATAAACTGTCAAAGTTTTAGCAGATTACCGCAAACGTCAAATATTCATTTGTCAAAATGTACGAGATTACCATTTTATGCCACTTCTTTCATTGGAGTGTCAGTGGTTGACCACTGGAAAGTCATGATGACGCCATTATATTATTAGATTACCAAACTTGTCAAAATCGACAATTATGACATCAATGATAGACCATTCTGACACTATTGTAATAGCAGACTTGAGGCCCAGGGATCACAGTCAAACACTACTTAATATCAATTTAAAAAAAAATACAGCGCTGAGATAGCTTTTAAAGGATACTTTTTACGCGACCAAAATGTCTTAAGTGCCATGAATTTCGTGGCACTTAACTTACGTTCAACGTAGTGTAATGTTCAAGGTGTATGGACTAGGACTACATTACACCTGAGTCGATTGAAGTGAGTGTTCGGCACGCGTCATCTAGTGCGTAGTACAGGTCGCGCGATGAATCAAGATCGCTCGGCAAAAGTGGAAGGGGCATGCGCAGTATTCTATTCTAAGGTAAGGCGACACGTCATTGGTAGATAGAGTCGCTCTTCAATTCCCGCGTTGCGTTCTCGCGTCTCATTGGATACTGTTGTACTTGGGTACTGTTGCGTACAGCTTGTGTTATCGTATTAGTAATACGTACCTAGTCGTAAAAAAAAAATGGTTAAAAATAAAGTTTTAAAACGGCTAGCCAGAAAAATGGTTTACGACGTGAATTGTTACGTTTAGAAAGAAACAAAAACAAAACAATTTTTTTTTATTATTTTAATATTAATTTTAAAATTTTTATTTTTTCTGAATTTACCTACTTACAAGATAAATTACAAGCAAAAACTAGTGTTATTATAAGTTATGTTACTAAGGTTCATACATACGAAATTAAAAATAAAATCCTAACATACTAAGAATTTCTGTGCGCAATTGTACACATGCGCCGATTGCCCCCCACTACTTTCACCGAGCGATCTTAATTCACCGCGCAACCTGTACATACGAGTATATACAACGTGTCAACGTTAAATACGCAAAATCTGAAAATAGTTTGGATCAGAATAACGAGCAGATTCAATTGAAACACTTTTTAATATAAGTCTCATAAAACCTTCATAAACATCTCAAAATAGGTAAAAAAAACACAAATTTTAATGTAAGTCGTCCAATTTTAGACAGGCCTGTTGGTTAGTTAGTGACCCTTTTTTTTATGGTGGGAAAAAATCATGCATTGACATTCAGCGGAGCGGGAGATAGTGTCAGACTCTTACTGACTAAAAGACCCACCCCGTTCCTTCTAGCCTTCATACCGGGGCTCGAGCGCCCTTTCGGATAACCCTGGCCCCAGTAGGCTTCGACCCGGCTGGGTCCCTGCTGTTGCTGACAACTCCTTGAGGCGCGCGGGAACAGTGCGCGCCGTCGACGACTTGGGCTTGGTCCAGACAGTTACCGGACGGCCGGACAGTGAGCTACCCATTGCTCGGCGTCCGCAAACCCCCGCGCCTGCGGTGGCTTAAGGAATCATTGACTTCTTCCGCTCTTACGTCCTATTCACGACTTCGGTCTTAGCGGCGTCTCTTGGCGTGCTTCAAACATTTTCATACAACTACCGGCACGAATATTGAGCGCTCGGCGTCAGAGTGGGGGGAATGGGTGGAATGGGTAGCCATTGCTCACCGTCCGCAAGCCTGCGTCTACGTTGGCCGGAAATCGGGATCAGAATCCCGGCGACGGCGGCGGCGATAACGCCGTTGCCTGATGCGTTCGGCCTCCTCCTTTGCGAGCATTACTGCTTCGCAGAAGTCGGCGACCGCCTGCCACTCCTCCTCGCTCCGGACCATGGCCTCAACCAAGGCCCGGCGCGAGAGGTCTCCGCCGCCGATCGCCCCCACGAGGGCACGGCGATGCTCCGCCCAAGCAGGGCACACCTCGACTGTGTGCTCCACCGTGTCCTCCGGGCGTTCCGCACAGTGGCGACACCCGGGCGTCACCTCCGCATGAATCCCGTGCAGGAAACTCCCGAACGAACCATGTCCGGTGAGTACCTGCGTCATGCGGAAGGTAAGGACGCCGTGAGGTCTTTCCAGCCACGCCTCAAAGAGGGGACTTACCGCCATGATTGTGGCGTGCCCAGCACTGGGTTGCGATAGTCGTTGACGCCATTTCACCATGAGATCTCGTCGGAGCTCTGTCCGCCATGCCGTGACCTGTCGCGGCAGCGGACTTTCACCCCGGCGTTGCATCTCCACGCGCATATCGTGCATGTGTGCAAGGACTGTTGCCTCCAGATCCCACGGTGGTAGGCCAGCCAGGAGGCTCGCCGCTTCGCGGGAGACCGTGCAGTATCCCCGCACCATCCTTATCGCCATGACCCTCTGGCAGGCGTTCAGTATGGCCGCCGGTTGCTTTTTCAGCGACGGCGCCCACACCGGCGCCCCGTAGAGGGCCATGGACCGAACGATCCCCGCGTAGAGCCTCCGGCAGGAGGCATCTGGACCCCCAAGGTTGGGCAGGAGCCGCTTGAGCGCAGCCCCAGCCCGGTTGAGTTTGGGGGTTAGTGACCCTGACTGCTATGGTCGTGGGTTCGATTCCCACCCAGGACAAATGTTTGTGTGATGAGCACGATCATTTGTTCTGTGTCTGGGTGTAATTTATCTATAATATGTATGTAATTAGAAATATATAAGTATGTTTATCAGTTGTCTGGTACCCATAACATAAGCTCTGCTTAGCTTGGGATTAGACGGCGCTGTGTGATAGATGTCTCTAGCAATTTATTATTATTATTTATTTATTTTATTTGATTTTTTTATACGAGCGATAATAATAGCTCTTATTTCAATGTAAATACGAATCTAAAACAAACTAAATATGGATATAACTTTTTCTCTCTCAGAATTAGATCAATTAAATTAAAAATCATTTGGGGTGTCTGAACTTTTGCGCATTTAACGTTACACGTTGTATATCGATGGGCATAAAACAGTGTCCTAAAGTCACAGGTGTCACGTTGAATTCCGAACGAAAGGAAGGTTGCTAAGTTTTATTCCCGAACTTAACACGAGGTTAACATAATTAACTCCCGAGCTTTGTGAGGGAGCTGTAAAAGACTGGAATCTGACCTCAAGAAGGCAGACAATGATGATAAAGTCGATACGGAAGTCAAAACTGTCACTAACCTTCCCCAAGTTTCCAGGCTGCAGTTGTCTCCCGTCAAAGTTCAAGTCAAAGTCCAAACAGACCGGTCGGACGAACGTCCGGTACACGAAGGCAGTCTCCAGGATTATAACTGCTATGTCATCCTGGAAGTTGGCTGCGCTGCCTTGGAAACGGACTGGGATATTGATTTCTTTTACCTGTTGATAAGAAACAAGTATTCTCACACTCAGTGGAGAGACATGCGAAGAGACACTTTGGTGATCCAGATTTGGTTTAGTCCAATCAATAAAGCCTGGACACAAAATAGATAGGTACAGAAGACAATCTACATACAAAGCCCGCTTGAGCAACGCACACATAGACACCGCTCACGGACACGATATCTCGGATGAATCACCCAGTCGCGCTCACACAGTACGGCATAACGCGCAGACGTGTGTGCGATCGCCTAGCGTAGGTATAAAAAGTGAAGCGCATACATGAGATTGACTTCTGTACCTATCTATTTTGTGGCCTGGAGCACAGGCGTAGGGTAGCCAGCTTATCGAAATTTGCATGACTTGATTCCGCCATCTTCTTTCTGCCATTGTCAACCCGGCGTATGGCGAGTGCCGTCTTAAAGGCAACGAAGGAACAGGGTGGATTTTTTAGTCAGTAAAAGTCTGACACTATCCCGCTCCGGCCAAGGGCAGGGGGGTCCCCCCCTGCCCTTGGGCGAAGCGGGATAGTGTCTGATGATCTGGATGATTTTTACCCACCGAAAAATTGTTGAAACCTCTACGGTCCAGACTAAGCGTTTCACCTCGTCGTTTAAACACGTACAGTGAAGGACTGGAACAATTTATCTGCTGCGGTCTTTCCGTCCGATTATAATTTAGGTGTCTTCAAGGCTAGAGTGAATAGGCTCTTAATAAACTAGTGCGCTTCACCACCAACGATTGCATCACTGCTTACCATCAGGTAGGACCGCAGTCAAGCTCTAGTTTAAATTATTGAAAAAAATATGAGCGATTGCGACTGCGGTTGCGAAGCTATCTGATGTGGTTCACGTGAATTCAACGCGACGCGGCAGTTATGCCCTACATTGTTACTATACTGTCGTCATTTCAGCCACCATTTATAAAAACGAGAATTCTTGCGGTACCGTGGCACAGCAAGAGTTCGCGCGAAAACATTAATCCAACTGATTGCGAGTTGCGACCGCGTCGCTTCTATCATCGTCGCACCACAGCTACGTGCGTTTAGTCCCTTAGGTCATCTCAACGGAGTGTTAATTGTTTGTTAAGTTGCAACTGGTAGGACATGCTTAATACCGACCTTTGAGTGGCAAAGAGATAGGAAATGGTGGGTCATCACTAATTCAGCCGAAAGACGTCCAAGTGTCGCCATAGTGACCAGTCCTGTGCTTCTCCCATCCATCGATTCTCCCAGTCCTCACCAGGTCATAGGTCCACCTTGTGGGAGGCCTTCCAGCGCTGCTTCTTCTGTAGCCTGATTCAGGTAAAATCAAACAAGCCAAATATCGTTGAAGTTTTATAGTCGTCCAATCAAAGTCCTATCCAAAAGCGGTATTCACGTGTTCCTTAATCGAGATTGGATAGAACGACAACTCAACTGGCTCGAAACTAAACGATCTATCGACGACTTATTTCTAGTTACAACCAGCCCCCCTAGCCAAGTTACAATCGAATTCCGTTCTCTAATCGGTAACGCCTCGGTGACAGCAATTGTAGAAAACGATAAGTTGGTAGCCATGTTGACGCGCCGGAGTCGGCCGCTCGTTCTACAATGTAGCGTTTGTATAACAAAGGATGTAGCGTTAAATATTGTAGAAACGATATTGAACGATGTGAACTTGGCTACGAATTGTCTATTCGTTTGTTCTGACCACGCTCGACTTTACGTTGAGATGACGTCATTCCCATACGTTTCATCACTTTTCGACAGCGTTAACGATTGCAGAATAACAACTTGGCTAAGCGTGCTGGATAATGTAATACAAATTCTTATTTTTTAAATCGACTCTTCGACCAAACGACTTTAAAATTGGTGTCGTTCAAACTCTATGAATGAATGTGAATACGGAAATGGTCGAAAGTTAAATTTAGTCGTTTAGACTCTATACGACTAAATCGCTACGATATCGTTACTGTTTTGATTACGTGAATCGAGCTACTGGTACGTGGTCGTCACTCCAACTTTTCGTCCCCATCAACTATCTGTAGCCTGATTCACGTAAAATCAAACAAGCCAAATATCGTCGAAGTTTTATAGTCGTTCGGTCGAAGTCCTATCCAAAAGCGGTATTTACGTGTTTCTTAATCGGAATTGGATAGAACGACACCTCAACTGTTAGTTTATAATATGTAATGAAATACCTACAGTTTTTTTTTTTTTTTAATCGACTTTTTGATCAAACGACTTTAAAATCGGTGTCGTTCAAACTCAATTGATGGATGTGAATACGGAAATAGTCTAAACGACTAAATCGCTACGATATCGTTACGGTTTTTATTACGTGAATCGAGCTACAGATCTGCGAGCAATGTGCCCTGCACAATGCCACTTGTGTTTGGTGATTCTTCAAGCTATTTCGGTAACCTTAGTTCTCCTGCGGATATATCTTTACTTCTGATGTGATCACGGAAGTAAGCTCCAAGCATAGCCCTGTCCAGCCTTCGGATCTGGCCCATTGTGAACGATCTGTAGCCCGATTCACGTAATGAAAACCGTAACGATATCGTCGGTCGTTTAGACCATTTTCGTATTCACATCCATCAATCGAGTTTGAACGACACCGATTTTGAAGTAGTTTGAAATTCGTCGATTTAAAAAAAAATCTGTATTACATTATCCTGGTAGAATACATAGTAATGTAACTGGAAATAAGTCGATAGATCGTGATTACCGCTTTTGGATAGGACTTCGATCGAACGACTATAAAACTTCAACGATATTTGGCTTGTTTGATTTTACGTGAATCAGGCTACAGGTCTCGGAGCCATAAATGGCGGGTATAACTATATTATTTTGGTTTCTAAGGTTCTAGAGTAGCAGCTACGTACCGGAAGACGCAGCGTTGGAAGGCCTCCTACTAAGTGGACAGATGACCCAGTAAGATTTGTGGAAATCCGGGCATTTCACGTGACAACGAAAAAAAGTGAGGTTGTAACCCACAAAAAAGCGATTTTATGTTTTTTACTCAAAAGTGTCTAATTATAATTTTGTAATCTAGGTATTTCTAAAATTAAGAAAGTCCAAAAAATCTTACTATTATAGAAACTATACTTGCATACTGTTCATAAAGATTCATTGAAACATGTGGTTAATATCGCAAAAAGTATCTTTGAAATGCTCTCCAGTAAAATTGCAATTTTGGGGTTACAACAAGTTACGTGGGAGGTATCGATTGTTCTTCTAGATAATGAACGTGATCACATGTGTTTTTTTTAATTTGAGGTATAGTTGTTAAGATATGAGATTCTTAAGAATTCACCTGATTAACGTTCATATCCTCTAGAAGTACAAATATATGCCCAATATGAAAAAAAAGAACCTCACTTTTTTTCCGTTGTCCGCTTCACGCGAAATGCCCCAGATGCAAGAAGCACAGGACCGTTCACTGTGGCGACACTTAGGGGGCCTATGTTCAATACAGGACGTCTTTCGGCTGATATTATAAATATCGGCCTGGACCAGGTCCAAGGAGGTCTTACATCAGACTTCTGCGCGTCCACGTCCCTGTCGTTGTTCCACGGTCGGTAGATCTTCCCGATGGCCACCGCGTACTTAGAGGCAGGCTGCTGCTTACTCACATCGTTCCAGAAGCAATGTGCAGCTGGAAACGAAGACGAGTAGATACATTCAAACTGTGCAAGAAAGATAGATAGAAGAGGTAGGTCTTAACTAAAGTAAGGGCTTCTCCACACGTACCACAATCACACCACGTCGCAACAAAATGCTGTCAAGCAGTGGTTACGTGTGAATAGTGTCGCTGCAGCTTTTTGTAGTTACGTTGTGGTACCGACAAAATGTAGATATGGTTGCGTTGTCGTCGGCCACTAGTTCGCTGCAGTGTCGCTGGCGGTTGCGTTGTGGTTGCGATGTGGTCGGTATCACACACACGGTCGTTAACGATTGAAAAATGTGGTACGCGTGAATAGTCCTAATTATTTTCAATACGAAATAAGTATACGCCCGACCACGTGGCGTGGTTAAGGTGTGGTTGAGGTGTGATTGAGGTGTGGTTGAGGTGTGGTTGAGGTGTGGTTGAGGTGTAGTTGAGGTGTGGTTGAGGTGTGGTTGAGGTGTGGTTGAGGTGTGGTTGAGGTATGGTTGAGATGTGGTTGAGGTGTGGTTGAGGTGTGGTTGAGGTGTGATTGAGGTGTGGTTGAGGTGTAGTTGAGGTGTGGTTGAGGTGTGGTTGAGGTGTGGTTGAGGTGTGGTCGAGCTGTGGTTGAGCTGTGGTTGAGCTGTGGTTGAGGTGTGGTTGAGCTGTGGTTGAGCTGTGGTTGAGGTGTGGTTGAGGTGTGGTCGAGCTGTGGTTGAGCTGTGGTTGAGCTGTGGTTGAGGTGTGGTTGAGCTGTGGTTGAGCTGTGGTTGAGGTGTGGTTGAGCTATGGTTGAGGTGTAGTTGAGGTGTTGTTGAGGTGTGGCTGAGGTGAGGTTGAGATGTGGTTGAGGTGTGGTTGAGGTGTGGTTGAGGTGTTGTTGAGGTGTGGCTGAGGTGAGGTTGAGATGTGGTTGAGCTGTGGTTGAGCTGTGGTCGAGCTGTGGTCGAGCTGTGGTTGAGCTGTGGTTGAGCTGTGGTTGAGCTGTGTTTGAGCTGTGGTTGAGGTGTGGTTGAGGTGTTGTTGAGGTGTGGCTATGGTGAGGTTGAGATGTGGTTGAGGTGTGGTTGAGGTGTGGTTGAGGTGTTGTTGAGGTGTGGCTGAGGTGAGGTTGAGATATGGTTGAGGTGTGGTTGAGGTGTGGTTGAGGTGTGGTTGAGGTGTGGTTGAGGTGTGGTTGAGGTGTGGTTGAGGTGTGGTTGAGATGTGGTTGAGGTGTGGTTGAGGTGTGGTTGAGGTGTGATTGAGGTGTGGTTGAGGTGTAGTTGAGGTGTGGTTGAGGTGTGGTTGAGGTGTGGTTGAGGTGTGGTTGAGGTGTGGTTGAGGTGTGGTTGAGGTGTGGTTGAGATGTGGTAGAGGTGTGGTAGAGGTGTGGTTGAGGTGTGGTTGAGGTGTGGTAGAGGTGTGGTTGAGGTGTGGTTGAGGTGTGGTTGAGGTGTGGTTGAGGTGTGGATGAGGTGTGGTTGAGGTGTGGTTGAGCTGTGGTTGAGGTGTGGTTGAGCTGTGGTTGAGCTGTGGTTGAGCTGTGGTTGCTCTGTGGTTGAGCTGTGATCGAGCTGTGGTCGAACTGTGGTTGAGCTGTGGTTGAGCTGTGGTTGAGGTGTGGTTAAGCTGTGGTTGAGCTGTGGTTGAGGTGTGGTTGAGCTGTGGTTGAGCTGTGGTCGAGCTGTGGTCGAGCTGTGGTTGAGCTGTGGTCAAGCTGTGGTTGAGCTGTGGTCGAGCTGTGGTTGAGCTGTGGTCGAGCTGTGGTTGAGCTATGGTCGAGCTGTGGTTGAGCTGTGGTTGAGCTGTGGTTGAGCTGTGGTTGAGCTGTGGTTGAGCTGTGGTTGAGGTGTGGTTGAGGTGTTGTTGAGGTGTGGCTATGGTGAGGTTGAGATGTGGTTGAGGTGTGGTTGAGGTGTGGTTGAGATGTGGTTGAGGTGTTGTTGAGGTGTGGCTGAGGTGAGGTTGAGATGTGGTTGAGGTGTGGTTGAGGTGTGGTTGAGGTGTTGTTGAGGTGTGGCTGAGGTGAGGTTGAGATGTGGTTGAGCTGTGGTTGAGCTGTGGTTGAGGTGTGGTTGAGGTGTTGTTGAGGTGTGGCTGAGGTGAGGTTGAGATGTGGTTGAGGTGTGGTTGTGGTCGTGGTGTGGTTGTGGTACGTGTGAAGAAACCTTTAGTCTAAAGTAAGAGTTTTCTAAACCAAACCAAATGAAAGGAGGTTAGTCTGTGTGAGAGATAATATTGCTAGAGAGGATTGGTAATGGAACGTCAAATGTGGGCGAATCAACATGATTGTGGGTGTAAGGCGATTATCACACTGCCACGCATCACGGGATGTAGCGCATGAACGCGCGTTTTAACGTTGCTTGTTAGTATCTCCGTTTGTATAGAAAACACGCACAGTCCTGTGTCTTGATCGGGTTGTCGCGCTAGCAGTACGTCTGGTATGCCATTATGCGTAAGCGATGAGCCTCCGTTATGCGCAGGGTACGCGTCAGCCCCCAACATCATCCTGAAGACGATCTATAGCGGACAGTCCTATAGAGCGTTAGGAACGCCTGCATGTCCTTAAGACGTATAATATGTAAAAAAAAAATGTTTTTTCCGGTAGTTATAAGTACTAACACTAGTTTTTACGATATTTTCTTAAATATTATATATATTTTCTTGAAAGGAAATTCCATGTCAAATATTGTAGTTTTGCTTACTATGAGCATCACATAACATATTTTAATATTTGTATGCCTACTCATGGCAAAATGTGTCGGCACTATTATATTAAGTTACCATCTCCTGTACCGCATTTAATGCAAATAAATGGCTTTGACTTTAAGTTGAGTGTAACCAACCAACTATGGACTTTGTCCGAAATATAAGTTATCTTTTTATTTTTTTGTTTTTAGTGGGAAACTTTTAATCTATTTAAAAAATACTTAAATTAGTTGACAATAATTAAATAAAATAAACTTAAATAATTAAAAATAATATACACACTAAATGCCTAGCTAAATATGACGTCATAAAACTCTTCCGCATCGCTGTCGACTGGAATTGTGCCCAAAAGGCTGGCAGCATTGCCACGTTATATGGCAATGCTTATTCTCTGACCGAGGTAGAAGCCAGCTCTTGGGTTACGCGAAGCGTCAACTAAGCGTTTTGATAATTCTTTAAAAAGCATTATGAGCACTCGGACTCCACGGCCCGAGAGTTTCAACCCCAAACGGCTCAAAAATATAACTGCCGACGAGGCTGTTATATTTCCGCCGCTTGAGGTTCTCTGCAGCCGCCGCGGCAGCACCAGCACAGCACGATGAGCTAAGAAGATGGGATGGCGCAAGAGTATCGACACAGGTAGCGTCTCACACTAAAGGCCTACCCATCTTTCAAGGAAATAAAGACATACCGTCTGGTCTCTTACTATCGTCGCGTGCAAGGCAATGAGGTTCCAAAACAGTCGGAACGCCGACGGTGACAAGGACTCGTCGGATGATGTCGTTAATGTTCGCGTGCCGCGCTATGCGTCCTGCGCTTCGACTGCATGACAGGCCGTGGTGACCGAGGCTGTTGACAACTTCGCCACAGCTTTTTATTTGTTTTAAATCAAGTTATTACAAAGTCCTGTACCCCTAGCCAAGATTATCTGCAAGAGTTAACGCTAGTTGAAAACTTCGAATTTACGGGAATGACGTCATCTCAACGCTCAGTCACGTGGTCAGAACAAAAGAATCGATGGCGTTGCCAACTCGAGGCGTTCGACGCAAGAGAAATGGTTGTAACTTTTCTAGGGGGCTGGTGACTTACGTGTGATGGTGAGAGACAGCTTACCAGAAATAACCACACTATTGGAGACGAGAGAACCGCCGCAGATCTGCATGTATGGCTCGGTCTTCCGGTAGATGCCGACGTGCCACGGCAGCTCTCCTCGCATGGCTGGTCTACCGTCAATGATGAGGGCCACACCGTCAGGAGTTACTCGGCCACACTCTGAAGAGAGAAGACGTGAAATTGTTGACGGGACCGTCCACAGTGAGCTGGATTGAAAGCTTGTCGGTCTTTGGAGCCAAGAGCTTGTAAAAATAAAATTTAAATAAGAAGTCAAGTGAAAAGTAGCTGGCGGTCGCCTCCTTCTGCGAAGCAGTAATGCTAGCAAAGTAGACGGCTACACGCGCACGCGCGAGTGAACGGCTCTCACGCCCCAGCCGCCAGGATCCCGATCCCAATTTTCGGCCACCGTAAGCGCGGGCTTGCGGACGGCGAGCAATGAGTAACTCGCCATCCGACCGTCCGGTAACCGGACCGAGCCCAAGTCGTCGACGGCGTGTAGTTACCCACGCGCGCCTCAGGGAGATGTCAGCAAACAGTAGGGGCCCGGCAGGGTGGAAGCATACTGGGGCCATGGGTTTGTTTCGGACATATTACAAATGTCTAATGTGTCAATCTATAAAAATTTTGTCAGTTCCTTTGATCAGTTATCGACCATTAGAACGTCATCGTGAGCTCGATTGTCGAACGAGACAAATGACTGATCAATCATCAGTCATAATGAATTAGCAGATTACGAACTTTTAGCATAATGACAATGGGTTCGTGTTGGAATGACGAATTCATAAAAATAGCAGACTTTGGCCCCTCATAGTTGATTTTGGACTGTTGTATATGTTCTGATTGCGCGGAGAACTCTAATACAGCAATGCAGGTAGCTTAGTTCCTATAGTCTATCTAAAAAGTCAAACGACTTGAGAAATTTTGAAGGAAATAAAAAAACTGTTGTTGGCAACGCGAAATTAAGTTGTCATTCACTTGTTTCTTGAGATGATGATAGTTCTACAACAGTTGTTGATCGTAATATGTCTAGTGATAATGAATCAATAAGCGGAGAAGAATATTTAGAATCAGATTTCTCTTACGATTCCAGATTTATGTTTTTTACTTTATACTTACATATGACACTATTATATCTTTGCAAATGTATCCTACTTTTGTAATAAGAATATCATTAAAGGGACTGAAATAGCTAGTTAGTATAGATAGTTAGTATTCTAAACGAAAATCCTTAACATTTATTGTTAAAAAGTCCCCTCATAATATTAAATCATTTAAAAAATACATTTGCATTTTTATACTTATTCTTGGTATTCTATACTTTTGTAAGGTTCTCTAGTCAACAATGATCAAGATCTCTTAATCAACCTTGATTTTTGAACCAGTGTTGACTTCATCAGATTTCATTTTACCCTAATAATTACCCAAGTCGTTTCACTTTTTAGACAGACTATAATGTGATGCCTTAGATTTCGCTACATCTGCGGATTCGGAGAACAATATGCTACTTGATCAATATTGGTTTCGTGTCTGGTCAAACCTGGTTTGCAGACCGCGACGTAATCCCAGCTACCATCAATACATGTCATGAGGGAGAGGGGTTCGGGCGAGTAGTAGTTCGGTCTGTTACATTCTGGCTTCACTACTGTCCCCGAAGGTTCGTAGGAGTTGCAGTTGCGGTAATCCTCGGTGGAGTCGGTGACGAGACAGTAGTAGTGAACTGATAGGTCGTTGTCTAACTTGCACAAACCTGGAAGATAGGGGATGTTTTTTGTACTGCAATTGGTAACTAAACTTAAATGCTTCAGTCTAACTAGAGTCTAGCTAGACTTAGACACTTAGATGAAACAAATTTATCATCAGATGATAGATTTGTTTAATCATCGTACCTATCTTTTTATCGTATTTTATCTTCACAATTGTATTGATTAAGGTAGAACCTAACATAGTTCCTAGTGGAACCCCAAAAAAATCCTAAATTTACTAAACGTTTTTAAATTTCCATTAAATCAATTGCAAAAGGTTTGGCTTTACACGGTTTCTGCATTTAACAGAACTATTCAGTTTCAAATTTAGAACGTATTTGATTTTTAATACAGCTTGTAGGTATGATATTTTCCATTAGAATGTGGACGTAACATACTTAAGTTTTTACAGTATTTGGCAGCATATGTATCAAGTCGGTCTTCTCGGTCAGCTTTGCTGAAGTAGTCAATACTATAATTTAATTCTTTGCTCTAAAACAGTCACTGAACTTCACGCGAATAAATCTCGCTAGAAACTCCTTATATATTAATTATTACTACATATACACCGACTCGAATGCTTTCTTTAAGTCAACTTTCATAGAAAACTAAACATTAAAGGATGCTTAAAAGGAAATATCTTTTTATACTTACGGTTAACCTATGGAAGCATTTAGCAACAGAATGAGACCATGTTTCATCATGGCAGAAGATCATATCAATCCCGTCTTTTATATTATTGCATTGTTTACCATATGTTATACAATTTATTAATTAAGATTGGGCCCAATATAGCTCCTGGTGGAACACCTTACAAAGTACTTCTAAAAATAACTTAATTTTTTGGAAACTTTCGTTGAATCATCATATCGAAAATTCTTAGGGTACATGTCATATCATTACTCCTTTACTAATAATTATAATTATATTTACTTAATATATAGACATACACATCAATTCAAACATTTTCTTTCAATCAATTTCTTGAAAAACTACTCGTTCGAGGATTTCTTGTAGAAGATATCAGTGTATAATACTTACGCACGCATTTAGGAATATCATGGGACCATGCTCCATCCTGGCAGAAGACGATACCAGTCCCCAAGACTCCATATCCTTGATGACAAGTGACGTTCAGATATAACGATGCGAAGTCCTGCCCAGGTGTCGCATTTGGTTGATTTGACACGTAGGTACCATGCTCTGGGTACGGTGGCAGGATACAATGATCAGATTGAGTTGGACTGAAAATTTAGACCTAATTATTTAACAGAAACTTCTTTCTTCAACTTTGAAAAGACTTGTTCCTTTAATATTAGGGGCCCCTAATATAGCATCCCCTCGAATAAATACTATAAATTTCCAATTACTTTCTCCCTCATTAACTTTATTAATTTCAAGTAGAACAGTATTGACCGATCGAGTAATCGACCTCCAGATCAAGCGTCGTAAGTGGAGATGGATTGATCACACGCTTAGGAGGGATTCCGATCACATGCCTAAACAGGCGTTGGACTGGAATCCCCAAAGGAAAAGAAAGCGTGGCCGTCCTTGGCAAATCTGGCGACGTACTGTGCTGGCAGAAGCGACGGCCATCGGATTGACATGAAGCGAGGTGAAGCGTAAAGCTCAAGACCGATCGCGTTGGGTGACTACTGTCGACGCCTTCTACCCCAGCTAGGGGTAGGATCTTAAGAGAGTACTGCATGTATTCTGTTTACCTGGTAGAATTTGTCGGTAGCTGTCGGTTGCATAGTTCATCTGATTCGTCGGATCCATCTGCGCACTCCTGTTTCTGTAAACCATACCCTATGTTATTTGATGAAACCGTGACATAAAGTTCAACAGCACCAGAGACAGTATTCTTCTTCTCAGCGTGTCGATGGCAAAACTTATTAAATTCCATGCCTGGTACAGTAATCGGCCACGGTAATGCCGTCCACTGATGCTGTCATTAGATCCCTACGTGAAGAGATAAAACAGGGCACGTTATGCAGGATGGAAGGTGGGACACGGTCTGTGGACAGACGCCGCACAAACACTGAAGATCAGAACCGTCCGAGAACCCACATCTGTGGAGATAGTCTTTGCTGCGCCCAACCTGGGTGTGGAGTCAGTTTAGAGTTTTCCAGGTTGGCCATGGCAACTCGTGTCCAGAAGGGAGGTTTTCCGACGGCTCGATAAAATCTTCAGGAGGTTTAAAACTTCCAACTAGAGAGTAGTGAATCGCCTGCAAGAATCGGGGCTTGCATTGTTTGAGTCGCATATGATTTAGCTACCCTTGCTACAAAAATCTATACAAATTGGGATAATTTTCTACTGCCACGCGGGTTAAACAGCTAGTAGCAGCTAGTAGATGTATAAGGTAGTTTTACACCACTAACCCCATTACAATCAGAGCCCTTATCCACACAGGCGCCGTACGCGCATTGAAACTGATCCGAGGCACATGTCTTAGCTGCGCATGCGCGAAGGGTCTCGTCGGTCCCATCCGGACAGTTGGGATCGCCGTCACAGTGGTCGGACCCGGGGATAGCACTCCCGTCTCGGCAGAGGAACTGGTCTCTGAAAAGAAAGAAAGGAATTGAGTAACGAAAGGAGGTTAGTCTATGTGAGAGAGAGATAGACAGATTTACTAACGCGACGTCTAATGTGGACGAATCAAAATGAGTGCAGTACGAGGTAAAACTGACACCGTATGTAAGTAGATACACCACAATATTCTGTTTTACTAGGGCATGTTCGGAATATATTCGTCTCTTTGTTATACCAAATTGAAGATACGGCCTCTGTATCTACGGCCACAAAATAGATAGGTACCGAAGTAAATCTCATTTATGTACTTCACTTTTAATATACCTACGTGTCTACGTGTCCGTGAGCGGTGTCGAAGTGTGTGCGATGCTCGAGCGCGCTTTGTATGTAGATTGTCTTCTGTACTTACCTATCCATTATGTGCTACGGCAGAGCAGACTATGTTTTTTTTAGCCACAACGCAAGGAAGACATGTACGAGGCATATTAAACCTCGTTCCGCATTAAACGTGTTAATGTAGAATTTATTATTGTAAGGTAAGCGCAAAAAAAAAAGTGGAATAACGGTCATTGACATTTATTGACATTCTTAATCTCAAAAAAATGGAATCAAAGATATAAAGCTGTCTTGAATCGACATCTATCGTAATCCTTTTCTGAATAACTGTTCATTCATGGTTTTTTGGGTACCTTCGATATATTGAAGATATTAGTAAAATGTACTTTATTTTAAGATTATCTGGCGTCTTGTATAGTGTTAAGGTATATTTTATTTTTATGCACTTTTTAAGGTACAACATCTATGCATTGCACAAAATTAAGTCCGCCTATGTACTTTGTGTTGCATGAAGATTAAATGAATAAATAAATGAGGGTGTTCAAGAAAATTCACACCACCAGTTGGCGCCACTTAGCCGTCAAGTCTTTTTATTTGAAAACGTAATGACGTTGACATTTGACGTTGACGTTGATGTCTAACTAATGTCATTAACATAAGCATTTTGACCGTCGACCGGTACCTGGATCTGACGCCTCAGTGCTGCCACCTGGTGATAGTCATTTTAGAACACCCTCATTGCAATGACATTTTTACCACCGTATAATACTTACTGAAATTCTTCAGTGTCATTTCGACACCTGGGTAGAAGTTCATCGGACTGGTCAGCACAGTCGATGACGTCATCACAGGGAGCTGTGCCGTCCACACAGGCGCCGTAGGTACATCTGAACTTGTTCAGTGCGCATCTGTCGAAAAACGTACTGGTTACTGTCCAGTTCCAGTGACCACAAAATAGATAGGTACAGAAGACAATCCAATGTATGTACTTCACTTTTTATACTTACGCTCGGTAGACGCACACTAATGAGCGTTTGAGCCGGAACTGTTCGAAGAGCGGGCCGAGGCGCTCCGAGACATCGTGTCCGTGAGCGGTATCTATGTGTGCGTTGCTTGAGCGCGCTTTGTATGCATTCATCTATTTTGTGCAATGGCGGAGTAGCCATGTAGCAAGAGTAGCAAGTGTTACAGGCCCCGCATATTCGGGGGCCCCGCGCGTTCAGGGACTCACTCATCATTCGCTTACGCAAAAAAAAATTAGTCTAAATATACAACATTATTTTTAGTAAATGCAAAACCTGAATAAAGCTTGTTCAGAATCAGTAACTGAATCGATTCTAATCATTTATTTTATTTATTTATTTATTTAACTATCTATGTACACACATAGAAATACAAGAAAAGAGGAAGGAAACAGAAAAAATAGTACAAAGGTGATGCTTATTTCTAATGAAATCTCTTCCAGCATACCTGCGACAGGAAAGTTGAAGAAAAAAGAGAAGTAGACACCATGTGTAAAAGTAAAAGGAAAATTAGTACACACAAAATAGTTATAGTTAACAATTAAATAGTATAAAAAAATAATAATAATTAAAGATATATATATATACTGCTATAATTATAAACATACACATAATAAAATAAATACCACACAAATACATACTAAATAATACCTAAAATAAAATAATACATACTAGTTTAAATATCATTTTTACACCACGTTATATTTTTTTCCCAAAATATTTAAAAAAACGGTCACAAGTTGCACACTATCGACATTAATACGAAGACAATACAAACATGATCTTTTTGCCGTTTTTTGCTATGGACGCTACGAAACCCTTCGTGCGCGAGTGCGACTCGCACTTAGCTGGTTTTTTCTTTCTTTGTTTACTTACTCAGTCTTCCCACAGAGGGCGTGGGTCTCGTCTCTCCTGTCAGGACAGTCCACTTTGCCGTCACATTTACCATCAATGGGTATGCGCGTCCCATCCGGGCACTGCCACTGATCTTTCCTAAAACATACGATAGAAAACTTATTTAATAATAAAATCGACTTTTATGATTCACTATGGGTGTGAGACGTGGAAGGTCACAAAAGACACCTCGCATAAACTCATCATCATCATCATCTCATTTCTACCATCGGACAAACCGACGCACGGCAAGTATCCACCCATACGTTGTTGAAACATCTACGGTCCGGACTAAGCGTTTCGCCTCGTCATTTATACCGCGTACATCAAAGGACTGGAACAGTTTGCCTGCTGCGGTCTTCCCGTCTGATTATAATTTGGGTGTCTTCAAGGCTAGAGTGAGTGGCTCTTAATAAACTAGTGCGCCTCACCATCAACGATTGCATCACTGCTTACCATCAGGCGGGATCGCAGTCAAGTACTAGTTTATAACAGATAAAAAAAAACTCCAGGTCGTTACGATAACCCACATTAACTGGTTTGTCTTCTGGTCGGATCATCAGATAGACTATCATTATCGGATAGACTGGCAGCATTTTTTTAATAAATCATCAAATAACTCCTCGCGCTCTAGGTGAGGCGAGAGGTAGTGTCAGACTTGTACAGAAAAACCCACCTGAGATCCGTCCCCTCCTCGTGTTTATCCAGAGCCTGGGTAAGTTGTGAAAAGAAGGAGTTCACAGATACTGGACCCAGTCTGTCCCTGGAAGCAGAGAAACAATGTATCAACTAGGCGTTTGGATATACCCACCCAGATAACCCACCCAGGACAAATGTTTGTGTGATGAGCATGATCATTTGTTCTGTGTCTGGTGTATTTAGAAATATATAAGTATGTTTATCAGTTGTCTAGTACTCATAACACAAGCTCTGCTTAGCTTGGGACTAGACGGCGTTGTGGAATATTATATTATTATATTATATTATTATTATTATGTTATACAGGGTTATTTGTAAAACACAACTTTGCGGGGCTGTATTACTAACATCAAAAACAACAACTTTTGTTCTATGACTTTTTACAAAACATTTACATACATTTACCAAAAGTAAACCTTCAAGATTTCGTTGTTCTGTCTAACACATTTCAAGTCTGTATTTTGCTATACCTACCTACGTCTGTATTACTCCCTTCCGCTATTGTACTATCGCTTGTTTGACATAGACTTCGTATCTGGTATCATCATCAACATATCAGCCGAAAGACGTCCACTGTTGGACATAGGCCTCCCCCAAGCGACGCCACAACGACCGGTCCTGCGCATCACGCATCCATCGGATTCCCACGACCCTGACCAGGTCATCGGTCCACCTTGTTGGGATCCGTCCAACGCTGCATCTTCCGGTACGTGGTCGCCACTCCAGAACCTTTCGTCCCCATCGACCATCTGTTCTGCGTGTAATGTGCCCTGCCCATTGCCACTTAAGTTTGGCGATTCTTCGAACTATGTCGGTAACCCACGTTGAGTGCGATACCAGGTTTAAACATCTTGTATACGTCTCGCTTACAGTGCGGCTAAGAAAAGTATAGACTTCCTTGTCGTGCGGAAGACATAACTTCAATTTGGTTCGGTGTAGGAAAAAGATATATTTTAACATGAAGCCAAAAATAGATTAAGGTTTTTTAAAAGTTACAGGGTCTATAAGCCTTGTGTCGCCACAATGGGAAGTTTATTAACAGGTGTATAGACTTTGTACCGCTGAAATGGAAAGTAGGTATGGAAAAATCACTGCCGCAGCGAACGGGTTATGGGGTGTATACTTACGAGGTATCTGTAGCGCAATCCAGTTCATCTCGTCCATCTGAGCAGTCGGAGTTCCCATCACAGATGGAACTGAATGGCACGCAAGATCCATCGCCACAGGTAAACTCATGTGTACTGGAAATAGAGAAACATTACGAATTTATTGAGGTTTGAGGAACAGTTTTTTATTACTTCTGAGATTTTAAAAAGATCCGCGCATGAACAACGCTGATCGGTGCGCGTGCATTCTCGCGTATGCGCCCACTAGCGAGCCTACGCGTCATCAGTCAGAAATTGGCCAATTCAATAGCACTGCTGTTGTTCCCATAAGAGAATACGCGCGCATTCGTGCGGATTCGCTTTAGTTGTAAAGAATTTGACGCTTCGATGCGCTTCGACTATGCGCTAGTATAAGTTGACCCTAATCCACCACGCGGGCCGTCTTCAATTTTTGGTTCTAGGACATGCCGGTTTCCTCACGATGTTTTCCTTCACCGTTTTGAGAGCATCATCATCATCATCTTCCTGCCCTAGTCCCGTTTTATTTGGGGTCGGCGCAACACGTTTTTTTCTTCCATTCTGTCCTGTCACTCGTCACGCTATCACTAACTCCCTTTTCTTTCATATCGCTTCTCACACAATCCATCCATCTTTTTTTGGCCTCCCTCTTCCCCTCCATCCATCCACATGTAAACTCATAACTTTTTTAGCAACATGCGTTTCATCCCTCCTTTTCACATGACCATACCAAGACAAACGATTCCCTTTCAACTTTTCAGTCACTGGCGCCACTTTCAAACTTCCCCTAATATACTCATTTCTCACTTTATCCACCGTTTTGAGAGTAATGAAATAAATTACACAAAGTAATGCGCCTGGCTGGGTTTGACTCGTAAGTCGGGGCCATTACCACTCGGCCACCACTGTTCTACAGATCGATGGTAACGACCAATTGATAGTGTTTCAAGTTAACGATCTTGACATATACTATCGATTTGTCGCTCACGATCGGTTATGTATGTTAGAACTTCGATTTACCTGCACGTATTTGCCGAGTAGGTTCTCTGGGCCACAGAATACACAGCTGAAGATATTACTGAAATTTACAAAATGGAGTAAGTACATAAATAAATTCGTTTTTGATAAATCTACACTATTACATCGACATCTACACTAATATTATAAAGAGGGAAAATTTGTATTTTTATAGACTATAAGTTATACACACCTACCATTTATTTACTAGTTTGGCTGAATGGGTTATGTTCCCTTTGCCACAAAGCGTAATCAGCGGTCAAAGTAAAAAAAAAAAACAATATGGCCGACAGACTGTGTATAAATGTGTACTGTGTTGAATGTTTTGTAAATGTTCATTGCAAAAAATAATCGATATTTTGGAAACTTCAAAAAAAAAAATACATCGTATTAATATTGAAGCAACCAATGATGCATTACTTACATCTAAAAAAAAGTTGATGTAGGTACCTATATTTTAAATGTCTAATAGAATAGAATAGAATAGAATAGAATAGAATAGAATAGAATAGAATAGAATAGAATAGAAAAGAATAGAATCTTTATTTTGCAAATATGAGACCCAGTGATACTATACCTACTTGCAGACTCCTTCAATTTTGCTCATCTCTGCGTCACTGTGTGAAGTGTCTGAGTGGTGGCAAATGTAAAAAGAAAGCGAATTGTCCCTAACAATGAAAATAAGCAGTTCAAGTTTTTATTTTTAACAAATTATGACTTTAAATATCATTATATTTAGTTGATTTACATTAAACAATTACGTTTTTACTTCACCTAGATTTAACTAAGACATAATAGGGGAGAGTCGGATATATTGTACCATTTTTCAGCCTCGGCAAAATATCTCGTTGTTATATTAATTAATACAAACTATTTATCCAATACCACATAGTTTAGGATCTCGTTTATCTTATACCGCAAAGTCAACTCTATACTGTTTACCAATTTATCAAAATACGCGTTTTTCTAAAAGCTTTACATTGGAACAATTTACCCGACTAGTCGGTTTAATTGTACCACAGGTCTGGTAAATTGTACCAAGAAAATTTAATAGACCTTAAGTCATAATAAATGATTGATTACTTAATAAAATTATTTTAATTTAATAATACATAATATTATTCATCATGATAATATTTTAATTAAGTACAATACTATAGAAAATTTGAGAACAAAAAATTAATAAATATTTCTTTAATACGTAACATTTATGTATGAAAAAAATTAACAAAAGACTTTTCAAAAACTAAACGTTATTTTTTTATTTAAAAAACGAACGGTGTATAAACTAGACAATGTTTAACTAGCATATTTTCAAATTCTAAATTAAAAGTGTTGTTAATTAGTTTGCAAAATTATTCCTTTTTCTGGCATGAAGTAGAATAGGTTTTGGGATAAAATATCTTGCAGATCTTTGGTTTAATCTCATTTCCTTCTTTTCTAAAGCTAATAATAAAGCCCTTTCCAAGTACCTCTTATTCCATCCACAATATTTTCTTTTAATACCGTCCATCTAGAAAAATAAACATGCATCTGGCTGGGTAAATTGTACCAGTCCAATTAAGACAACTGCTGGTGGTACGTTTTATCAAACTAGGAGATTTGAAAAATATACGTTTGCCACAAAATATTCTTAAAACCTAACAATTAATTACTTTATATTATGAAAGATGATTAGAGACCTGTTCAACAAAAAAATACAATAAAACGCTAAGTTACCTTTTCACAGAGTAATGTCCTTAGGTACACGCTTCAAAACTTTCATCAATCATTAACAAAAACTTTTTAATTCTCTCAAAATAAATGCACTAGCCGGACGTCACTATAAATAGAAAAGTAGTTGAGGGCGCTGTCAGGGGTTGGTTTTGTATGATCAGAAAAGAAAAATATTGACATTTATTAGGAAATTTTGAAGTGGTACAATTTATCAAGCAGTACAATATGTCCGACTCTCCCCTAATACTAAGCAAAAAAACCCTTTATTGATACGCAATTAAGTTTTATTTGCGAACCATACTTATCACTCAACATTTGACAGATTGAGGTTATTGACTTTCCTATTCTTAATTGGAACGCATAGTACGTCATTTTGTTGACTTCAATTAGCCACCGAAAATACTCGTAGATACCTTTTTTTTATGGTGGGAAAAAATCATGCATTGACATCCCCCACCCTTGGGCGGAGCGGGAGATAGTGTCAGACTCTTACTGACTAAAAGACCCACCCCATTCCTTCTAGCCTTCATACCGGGGCTCGAGCGCCCTTTCGGATAACCCTGGCCCCAGTAGGCTTCGACCCAGCTGGGTCCCTGCTGTTGCTGACAACTCCTTGAGACTCGTAGATACCTGATAAATCCTTTGTATCTATTATTACTTTGACACTTAGAAACTTGACACGCTCAGTCAACACACTTTTTCAATTAAAAATTAAAACGAACTCACCAGCACTAAATAAAACTAAATACAGGGACATTATTTTCTTAAATCTCGCACTTAAATTGTATTAAAATGATTAGTTTTGATGCAAATCTATAAAATACAGAATCAGATACAGATTACGTCATTAATAAAGTATTATCTCAGGCCGGCTACACACGGACAGTTCGAGCCATTGATCTGTTAAAGATAGATATTATAAGGAAAGATACCTAGGTAACGCGCTAACATTGCAATCGATCAGATAACCTGGACAACAAAATAGATAGGTACAGAAGACAATCTACATACAAAGCACGCTCGAGCAACGGTAATTTTTATTATGGGAGCAAAACCTGAAATCACGAAAAAAATCAGCTGTTCACTACATTTATGTTTGCCTAATGTACTGAACAGCTGATATTATTTTTTTGCGATTTGGGCTTTGCTCCCATAATAAAAATTGTTTGTTATCATAAGCACAATCACGTGTTTAAGTATCGTACACTAATTGCCAGTCACCCTATATAGAGCCACAAAAATCCGGCTAGTTCGGGCACTTATATTCCCCATATTCTTATACGCTGCAGAAATGTGGACCCTGCGGAAAGTAGAGAAGAAGAAGATAGACGCTCTAGAGATGTGGTGCTGGAAGAGAATGCTCGGAGTATCGTGGACTGAATACCAACGAGTCTATACTCTGAGAACTTGGCATCAAGCAGCGTTTATCATCTTTGGTACAGTCTCTCACCTTTTTTGGTCACGTATGTCGCCGAGGGGAGGTGGCTATTGAGCGACTTGTGGTCCAGGGAAAGGTTGAGGGTACCAGCCCACGTGGAAGATCGCCTATGAGGTGGACTGACCAGATAAAAGCTGCAGTGAATGGGTCATCATCACTACACGAATGCACGAAGAAAGCGGCCATCAAAGAGGAGTGGCGGCGTGTTGTGAAGCTTGCCACCAACACCTGAAGTGATGACCACGACCACTCTGTCAAGAGTGATACCGACAGAGAAGAAGAAAGATGAAATCTTTTAAATCAAATCACTATGCAGTCGTAGCTTGAAGCAGTTCGTCCTGATCACTTCAAGTTGTTCGTGTATGGCCAGCCTTAGTGATACTGGTTTGTTATCCTGACCTCTGGAGATTTAAAGATGTGAACAAGACGAAGTGTTCGAGTAGTTAAGATATCGATTTGTTTATCCCATTTCAGCCCATGGTCTATATTTAAGGGGAGCTTCCATACAACAAAAGCGATTTTTTTTTTGCCATTTTTTTTATAAGGACCGTACGGAGCCCTGCGTGCGCGAGTCCGACTCGCACATGCCTAGTTTTTTGTTAGTTCTTTAGGGCTTTTTTTTTACTTTGTAAGTTAGTTTTGATTAGTCTTCGTTATAGGGATGGTTGGTTACTATAAGTTGGAAGTAACGCGCAACCTCGCTCTTGCCAATAATATTTTTAGGGTTCCATACCTCAAAATGAAAAAACGGAACCCTTATAGGATCACTTTGTTGTCCGTCTGTCTGTCTGTCAAGACCCTTTATCTCGAGAACGCGTGGAGGTATCGAGTTGAAATTAAAACCATATAATAAAGTCTGCGGTCCCTTCAAGCTGTGAAGAAATCAAACTTCTAAGTTTAAAAATAAAAAAGATACGGCCGTTTATGTCGAAAAAAAACGTATATTTTGATACTCTCAAAGATCGAAATTCATAGGGTACTTCCCGTTGACCCAGAGTTCATAGCATAGATATAGGCAAAAATCTGAAAACAGTAAATCTGTTGTTACCTACGTTACAAAAAAAAATTGCAATTCGGAAAAATCCTCGAGACTCCATTCGGGAATTGTAGTTTGCACGGAACCCTCAGAGCGCGAGTCCGACTCGCACTTGCCCAGTTTTGTTTAGTGTTACGGGGTATTCTAAATTATCCTCAAATATTAGAATCGTTGAGATTGCTCGTTCCAAACAGTAGGCTACGCTCAGGACCGAGGGAAAGGATGTTTAAAGTCCCGGTAGCCCGCACCAATTTATTAAAGTTCGCACCCGTGACTCGGGCGATAGAAATACTCTATAGTGTCTCTTTACGGTTAGATATTTTTTCTTGCACATTGGCGGAATTCGAGAGGGTGACACTAATGCTAGCAAAAGAGGAGGCCGACCGCATCTGGCAACGGCGCTCTGGCCGCCGCCGAGATTCCGATCCCGATTTCCGGCCACCGTAGACGCAAGCTTGCGGACGGCGAGCAATGGGTAGCTCGCTGTCCGGCCGTCCGGTAACTGTCCAGACAAAGCCCAAGTCGTCGACGGCGCACTGTTCCCGCGCGCCTCAAGGAGTTGTCAGCAACAGCAGGGGCCCAGCTGGGTCGAAGCCTACTGGGGCCAGGCTTAGGTTCGAAAGATAGCTCGAACCCTGCCCCGGTATGAAGGCTTGAAGGAACGGGGAGGGTTTTTAGTCTGACACTATCTCCTGCTCCGCCCAAGAGCGGGGGTTGTCATTAGATGATTTTCCCACCATAAAAAAAGGGCAACACTTGACCTCTATGTAACTTGTGCCGGTTCTCCAAGGTGCTGCTTGAGACTGAACATTGATTGTTTATTATGTATGTATGTTGCATGCACTAATGGATATCTGATCAGTTTGTGGGTGGCATCTCTGAGTGCTAGGCTATTTTGCGACTACTCTTGTTACCTTGGGTATACCTGTTAAAACAATTGTATGTGCTTATAATAATAAATAAAGTAAAATTATACAATACTCAATTGGCCTATTGTGATTGCTGACAGAAAAAAAATCAAGTTCTATGTTAAAAAAAAACCAACGAAAAAATCACCGATTCCAAACTCCTGCGCATCTTGCGGTTATCTATTTGTTGTGGTAACCTCTTAAACCCGTTTGTCATTCATTAACTGAGGGTTGCCAGGACATAAGAAATTACCCAAATGATGGGAGAAATAAATTAACAATAAATTAATGTTATGTATCTGTTATGGACCAAATGATAAATTGGGCATTATACATAATGCCCGGTCATTATGAAAAATGCCCAATATGAGACTGCGATTTGATAATAATTATTCAAATAATCAAATTGACCGGGCATTATACATACGGCCCATCACCTTTTGGGCAGAGTAATACAAAAAACATATTTAATTACCATTTTTTATTTGTATTGTCATTTAACTTAAAATAAACTAAATATTAAACCATTGAAATAATCAGACTCTCTTATTTGGATTAACTATATCAAGGAGTCTATTATCTACCTTAAAACTCTGCCAGTTCGAAATAACGAATAATACCTACAATCTCTCGTAAAAATGTGATTGTACTTTGATTGATTGCACTTTGAACTGGGTAAAATAGGTTAGGTTAGGTTAGAATTGTGACCAACCGCGCGTGAGCCGAGCGAGCGTAGCGAGCGATGCCGCGGCAGCGGCCGGCGAACGCTACGTCCAAGTTGTTTCGTCCATTCGAGATTTTTACCTTTTTCAGTTAATTCATTTGATAATTAATAATTTATCCAGTAATCCATTTTGACCTTTGAACGATTTGGTCAATAGTGTAATAAATAATTTAAACATTGATATTCCAGACTTTGGTCAGCTGAACTTTTGATCAAATGACCATCGTTATTTTAAACTTTGTTGATTTATACGTTGTTCTTTTGAAATTTGTTCAGGAAAGTTTTGATTTTCTAATATGCAACCGTCACACCCTGCGTGCTTCCCTCCCGACCCTCGCACCGCGTCTTTAGCTTTATTATCAAATTGCCCAATTGTCATGTAGCAATATAATAATGACCGCGCAATGTGATAAATATTGAAGTTAAGATAGTAATTAATCACTTGGTCCAATAGAGCTAGACATTATTCATAATGCTCGAACATTATTTATAATGCCCGCATTAATCATCCGGTCCATAACATATCCATCATCGTTTTTGTTCGTTGTGGTGACGCTTGGGGGAGGCCTATGTCTAACAGTGGACGTATATCGGCTGAAATGTAATGTGGACATTTTTATTACTATTTTAATTAATTTGACGTAATTTTTATGATTTTGCACTCTGGATTTTATTATTATTGTATTTTGTTTTTTTTTTTTACTTTTAATACTATATTTTTACCGTAAGAAGCGCGCGCGGCACAGGGGCTTCGCAAGAACAAGCCGCAAGTGGGTCGCTAGCGACGCATTCGCCAGGTCACACCTTTAGCCATACCACTAAATATCTTTTGGTATTGGTGGAAAACACGAAACAAGACAGTTGCCTTAACCACCAGTAGCTTCTTATTTACCCAATAGGCAATGGTACATTACCCTACAGAGTCTGAAAATGATTGTCTGCATAAATTAGTTTCAGGTTATTGACTGAAGACATATATTTTTTTCTTTTTGTGCACCTACCATATTGTCTCTTGACCACCCTAGGTTAGGTTAGGTTAGACTGGTAGAGAATGCCTAAGGCATTAATTCAGCCTATGTACTTTGTGTTGCATGAAGATTAAATAAATAAATAAATACATTCTTTATAAAAATATTAAAATACTAGCTTTTGCCCGCAGCTTCGCTTGCGTACCTCAGGAATAAAGTAGCTTTCTGTCGGTAAAAAAAATTAGCTATCGGACCAGTACTTCCAGAGATTACCTCCTACAAACAAAATCTGAAAACAGAAAAGTTATTTTGCACTTATTAGTGTTTTTTTTTACATTGAAGTCTGTTATAGGTATATTATTTTTTTGTAAAAAGTTTTTTATTTAACACTTTTTAGATGAAAAAAGAGAGAGCAAAGAAAAGGAAGTTAGTCTCCTTTTTTTGAAGTCGGTTAAAAACAATTAATTTTCTCCTCATGTTGGGAAAAAAGGGAAATTGAAATAAAAAACTGGCAACACTGTATTGAATGGTTTTTCCGAGACGACGGTGACTGGTTGCTAGTCTTTATTACAAACCAGTATCAGACAATAATATTTTAGTAATGACGTTCGATTAGTGTTTTAAAGATTCGCCATCAAAACTAGTCAGTCTTATAATTTATGTAAAATAAATATTGACTGTGAGTTCAAAGAAATGTTCGTGTATTTACTTTTATTTAGCGTTGGTGAGTTGTTTTTTTTTTTATTATTGAAAAAAGTGTATTGGCTGAATGTGTTGCGTTTGTGTCAAGTTTTGAAGTGTCAAAATACAAAGGATCTTATTCAGGTTTTTTTGGAGGCTGATTGAGATCCACTCAAAGAAGTTTAAATTATTTGTATGTAAAAAGAAAAAAAACATTTTCGTACCTCAGACATAAAGCAGAATTAAAATACAGTAGAATTAAGTGTGAAAAAATTACTTTAAAATCTGTGCAAGGCCAAAAAGTCGCATATAGTCTGTCTAAACAGTCAAAAGACTTGGGAATTTTGTATAATATTCAATCATTTAAAAAATACATATTTTTGATACTTTTTATAAGGTACTTTCTATTAGTAAACAAAGATCAAGATCTCTTAATCAACCTTGATTATTGAACCACAGCGTTGACTACATCAGATTTTATTTTTACCCTGATAATTACTCAAGTCGTTTGACTTTTTAGACAGATTCTAACTATATATGCTGCGATATATAGAAAGATAAATACCTAACGCAGCGCTGCGGCCGTATTATGACATCTTAAAACGATCATGTTTTCTGTGTGAGAAAAGGATAGTGCTATTCGTCCTGTATAGCTCCGTCTCTTTTTCACACCGAAAACATGATGGTTTTAAGAGGTCATAATACGGCCCCAGGTATTCCGTTAGCGCCCGCGGTGATGCCACGGTCAGTAGCCTGATTCACATATAAAATCAAACAAGCCAAATATCGTTGAAGTTTATAGTCGTTCGATCGAAGTTCTATCCAAAAGCGGTATTCACGATCTATCGACTTATTTCCAGTTAAATAAATAAGAATTCTACCAGGATAATGTAATACAGGTTTTTTTTTTAATCGACGAATTTCAAACGACTTTAAAATCGGTGTCGTTCAAACTTGATTGATGGATGTGAATACGGAAATGGTCTAAACGACTAAATCACTACGATATCGTTACGGCTTTCATTACGTGAATCGGGCTACTGGTATCGAAACAAACTCCTTGAGGCGCGCGGGAACAGTGCACACCGAACTTAGGCTCGGTCCGGACAGTTACCGGACGTTCGGACAGCGAGCTACCCATTGATCGTCGTCCGCAAGCTCGCGCCTACGGTGGCCGGAAATCGGGATCGGAATCCCGGCGGCGGCTGGGGCGCTGTTAGCGCCGCCGTTGCCTGATGCGGTCGGCCTCTTCCTTTGCTAGCATTACTGCTTCGCAGAAGGACTATCAATTGGGGTCATAGTCAAGCACGTTAGTTTAGGTCATTTAAAATGCGGGCTTGCGGACAGTGAGCAATGGGTAGCTCGCTGTCCGGCCGTCCGGTAACTGTCCGGACCAAGCCCAAGTCGTCGACGGCGCGCACTGTTCCCGCGCGCCTCAAGGAGTTGTCAGCAACAGTAGGGACCCAGCCGGGTCGAAGCCTACTGGGGCCAGGGTTATCCGTAAGGGCGCTCGAGCTCCGGTATGAAGGCTAGAAGGAACGGGGTGGGTCTTTTAGTCAGTAAGAGTCTGACACTATCTCCCGCTCCGCCCAAGGGCGGGGGATGTCAATGCATGATTTTTTCCCATCATAAAAAAAAAAAAAAAAAAAAGGTCATTTAAAATAAAATCCGCCAATAACCTCGGTCATGTAAGTCAAATCACTCCATTGCAGACGGTGTTGCGCTCTTCGTTCATTTTTACTACGTTTTTTTTTTACCTAAAACTCGAAATAAATACCTAAACACGTGTACGTTAATTACAAGAAACAAAAAATACGTTTCGTGTTATGATTTCATGGATCAAGTCTTTAGGGGGCAACCATTAATTACGTGAATTATTTAGAGGGAAGGGGGAGGGGTCTCATTTAATTTCGCGAATGGCAGAGAGGTGGATCTTGGCAAAGTCGAATTTCGTCCAACCTCACTTTTTTTTAGGTGCGAAAATCATCCAATGACATTCCCCCTTCTTGGGCGGAGCGGGAGATAGTGTCAGACTTTTACTGACTAAAAACGCACTCCTGTTTCTTTTTTGCCATTGTTCCAGGGCCCCAACCTCACTTGGAGGTGGACTCGGAAAGTTTATGTATTTTTTGTCCCCGTAAAAAAATACTAAAATACTTTAATTTTAGCAAATTTAATTGAATTTACGTTCTTTTATAATTCAAAGCAATTTACACCAAAAATGTGCATTTTGAAGTTAGGGGGAAAGGCGGATTACTTTGTGTAATTTATTTCATCACCACTGCTCTCAAAACGGTGAAGGAAAATATCGTGAGGTAACCGATACCGGTTACCTCGCGATGTCGATCCTAGAACCAAAAATTCGAAGACATGTGACATCCACCAACCCGCACTGGGCCCGCGTGGTGGATAACGGCCCATTCCCTCTCCTAGAGAGGAGTCCTGAGTCCCAGCAGTGGGAACATTAAAAAGGCTGATGATGATGATGATGGGTAAGGGAGACTCGAACCAAATCTCATGACATCTCACTACGAAACGACATCACGTAATTAATAGACGCCCCCTTACCAGTGTTTGTGAACAGGAAAAAACCTCAAGAATATACAGTCTATGTATGTAATTATTTATCAATTCTACGATAAAGGCTAAAAAACTGTTGAAAACATATTGTTTACGTTTGTTTGATGAGTTTTATGTTAATTTTGTTATCATGCCTATATTTCCTGGACGGCGGGGAAGAACTGTACCCCTGGCCAAGTTGACAATCCGCAATAGTTAACGGTAGTAGAAAACTTCGAATGTACGGGAATGACGTCATTTCAACTCTCAGTCACATGGTCAGAACAAAAGAATTGGGGGCGTGATCAACTCGAGGCGATCGACGCAAGAGAAACGGTTGTAACTTGGCTAGGGTGGCAGAACAGAACAGAATAGAATAAACTTTGTTGTACACCAAAATAGTAACAATTTCACAGAAACTTAAATCTATGGGTTATCGCTGAAAACGATTTCTGCCAGACTTGATTTTAAATCTATACTAATACTATAAAGAGGTAAAGTTTGTTTTTTTTTTTTTGTTTCTATAAGGTAATCTTTGAAAGTCCAGCAGGCTTACTCTTGAGTTCAATTCCGATCGGTCGACATTGAGATTGTGACGTTTCGTACCCTTGAATTCAATGCTAGCGCCAAATTGGTTCAAAATTGCGTGACCATTTTGAGAACTAAGTGAAATCGTATATGTTGACAATATTGTTTTCAAGAGTACCAAATCACGTAACGTCAAAATTGACATTGCAAACGGATTGACTTTAGATTGAAATTAATTTGGAGAGTAAGCTTGCTGGTCCGATTGCTAAAATTTTTTCACCGATAGAAAGTGACATAGGCTATATTCTACGTAAGCGGGCGAAGCCGCGGGCAAAAGCTAGTTCAATTATAAAGGCTAAAAAACTATTAAAAACATATTGTTTACGTTCGTGATGAGTTTTATGTTCATTTTGTTATCGTGCCTATATTTCCTGGACGGGGAAGAACTGGTATCATGACTGAGGAAGAACTGGTACCATGACGTGTCAAAATGTCAGTTATGCGAGCGAGAAAGAGGGATGAAGCTAGTATAGATCATAAACCACATTATTTTTAGTTTTTACGAAACCTGAATATTCAGTTTCGTTCAGAATCAGTAACTGAATCGACTCCAACCATTTTTACACCATGTTATATTTTTCCCAAAAATATTTAAAAAGCCACAAGTTGGACACCACTGACACTAAGTACAACACAGGTCACGGCAGATCATAGCGGGCATTAGGCGCCATCAAACTGCTGGGTGCAAGTGCAAAACAACCTATTACAACATTATTTTTTAAATGTTATTCTATTCTATTTTTAGTATATGACGAAACCTGATTAAAGTTCGTTCAGAATCAATGACTGAATCGATTCCAATCATTTTTACACCATGTTATTTTTTTTTCCCAAAAATATTAAAAAGGTCACAAGTTGGACGCCATCCGACACTAAGTACAATTTTTAACCGACTTCGAAAAGGAGGAGGTTCTATGTTCGGCTGAATGTATGTTTTTAAGCTATTGCATAGCTTCTATCGCGGGCCTTGAGCGTGGAGACCGAATCCAGAAATTCCGTAACGAAAATAACCTAACACCCCCCACTCATTTGTTTTTTGAGCGTGGTGACCGATAAGAAAACAAATGAGTGAACAATCAATCAAAATTCAATTCAATGTGTGAAAGTGTAACTTCAATTAATATCAAAGAAAAAATAACAAAGGAAAAAAAATACTGCAATAAATAAAATAAATAAATAATTATAATTGCATAAGTTGATAAAAATGCTATGCTTTACCGCGGCAGTCCCCGAGTGCCACACGTCTTTTTTTTTTATATCGCAGCATACGTTAATTTAAGCACCTTTTTGACCTCACGCAGCTTTTTTTTGGTGGTTAAAAATCATCCACATGACATCCCCCGCCCTTGGGCGAAGCGGGAGATAGTATCAGACTCTTACTAATTAAAAAACCCACCCCGTTCCTTCGTGCCTTTCATACCGGGGCTGAGCCTTCCTTTCGGAGCTAACCCTGGCCCCAGTAGTGACCTCGCACAGGTCTCTCTGTTTTCTTATGTATTTTTAGTACTAGACGACTGTGTGAGGCACGAATTTCTTTTTCCTGATTGAACTGAGTAAATACCACACAAGTCTGGTAAACTCAGACAGGTACTTATTAAATTTCTTGGTACATATTAGTCATTTATAAGTTAGTACGCAGGGATTTTTAACATTACGGTTTTTCCGTTAACTCTAAATAGGCACACGTCAACCACCTGTATAAAATTTTTCAATGAAATCAAAGTTAACACCTATATTAGGCGTTCCAAATAAGAAAAAGAAAGTCAATGAACTCGATCTGTCAAATGTTAAGTGAACAGCAGCAACAGCACACCGTACGTGCAAAGAAAACTTATTTGCGTATCAATAAAGGGTTATTTGCTTAGTATAGTTGAATCTAGGTGAAGTAAAAACGTTATTTTTAAATTTATATTACTTTAAAATATAAAGTCATAATTTGTTAATAGTACATTATGATAAAAGTGTATAATGTTGGTGAATTACCGCTGAGGCGGTATTATCTTTTAAGAGAGCCGAGGACGGTAATCGCCAATATTCACGTGTATCATACGGCGTTTTTCGACACACTTGAGAAGAAAAATATTACAAATTAATTAATTATTGCTTTATCAGCAAAACTGTTTTTGAAGTGAAAACTTCTTTAGCGGCGTTGAGCACTTTTTCTGTAATGGGTATAAAATCTTAAACTCGCGTCAGGACACGTGACCTGATCGAAAAAGCGTAAGACGGATGGAGAGTAGACAGCTATCCCTTATCGCGCGTTGTGAAAGGGCTAGACGGAAAAAATTCTCACGAAAAATTGTACCGACACTTTTACTGTCAAAATATAAATCCAAGATGGCGGCTGCAAGAAATTATCAACTTTTTCGTCATGGGTGTCGTTTTCATGGTTTTCGAGGGTGTTGAAACCGATGGTACTGTCAAAATATAAATCCAAGATGGCGGCTGCAAGAAATTATCAAATTTTTCGTCATGGGTGTCGTTTTCATGGTTTTCGAGGGTGTTGAAACCGATAGTACTGTCAAAATGTAAATCCAAGATGGCGGCTGCAAGAAATTATCAAATTTTCCGTCATGGGTGTCGTTTTCATGGTTTTCGAGGGCGTGGAAACCGATGGTACTGTCAAAATGTAAATCCAAGATGGCGGCTGCAAGAAATTATCAACTTTTTCATCATGGGTGTCGTTTTCATGGTTTTCGAGGGTGTTGAAACCGATGGTACTGTCAAAATATAAATCCAAGATGGCGGCTGCAAGAAATTATCAACTTTTTCGTCATGGGTGTCTTTTTCATGGTTTTCGAGGGTGTTGAAACCGATGGTACTGTCAAAATGTAAATCCAAGATGGCGGCTGCAAGAAATTATCAACTTTTTCGTCATGGGTGTCGTTTTCATGGTTTTCGAGGGTGTTGAAACCGATGGTACTGTCAAAATATAAATCCAAGATGGCGGCTGCAAGAAATTATCAAATTTTTCGTCATGGGTGTCGTTTTCATGGTTTTCGAGGGTGTTGAAACCGATAGTACTGTCAAAATGTAAATCCAAGATGGCGGCTGCAAGAAATTATCAAATTTTCCGTCATGGGTGTCGTTTTCATGGTTTTCGAGGGCGTGGAAACCGATGGTACTGTCAAAATGTAAATCCAAGATGGCGGCTGCAAGAAATTATCAACTTTTTCATCATGGGTGTCGTTTTCATGGTTTTCGAGGGTGTTGAAACCGATGGTACTGTCAAAATATAAATCCAAGATGGCGGCTGCAAGAAATTATCAACTTTTTCGTCATGGGTGTCTTTTTCATGGTTTTCGAGGGTGTTGAAACCGATGGTACTGTCAAAATGTAAATCCAAGATGGCGGCTGCAAGAAATTATCAACTTTTTCGTCATGGGTGTCGTTTTCATGGTTTTCGAGGGTGTTGAAACCGATGGTACTGTCAAAATATAAATCCAAGATGGCGGCTGCTAGAAATTATCAACTTTTTCGTCATGGGTGTCGTTTTCATGGTTTTCGAGGGCGTTGAAACCGATGATACTGTCAAAATATAAATCCAAGATGGCGGCTGCAAGAAATTATCAAATTTTTCGTCATGGGTGTCGTTTTCGTGGTTTTCGAGGGTGTTGAAACCGATTATACTGTCAAAATGTAAATCCAAGATGGCGGCTGCAAGAAATTATTAATTTTTCCGTCGTGGGTGTCGTTTTCATGGTTTTCGAGGGTGTTGAAACCGATAGTACTGTCAAAATATAAATCCAAGATGGTGGCTGCAAGAAATTATCAAATTTTCCGTCATGGGTGTCGTTTTCATGGTTTTCGAGGGCGTGGAAACCGATGGTACTGTCAAAATGTAAATCCAAGATGGCGGCTGCAAGAAATTATCAACTTTTTCGCCATGGGTGTCGTTTTCGTGGTTTTCGAGGGTGTTGAAACCGATGGTACTGTCAAAATATAAATCCAAGATGGTGGCTGCAAGAAATTATCAAATTTTCCGTCATGGGTGTCGTTTTCATGGTTTTCGAGGGCGTGGAAACCGATAGTACTGTCAAAATGTAAATCCAAGATGGCGGCTGCAAGAAATTATCAACTTTTTCGTCATGAGTGTCGTTTTCGTGGTTTTCGAGGGTGTTGAAACCGATAGTACTGTCAAAATGTAAATCCAAGATGGCGGCTGCAAGAAATTATCAACTTTTTCGCCATGGGTGTCGTTTTCGTGGTTTTCGAGGGTGTTGAAACCGATGGTACTGTCAAAATATAAATCCAAGATGGCGGCTGCAAGAAATTATCAACTTTTCCGTCATGGGTATCGTTTTCATGGTTTTCGAGGGTGTTGAAACCGTTGGTACTGTAAAAATATAAATCCAAGATGGCGGCTGCAAGAAATTATCAAATTTTCCGTCATGGGTGTCGTTTTCATGGTTTTCGAGGGTGTTGAAACCGATGGTACTGTCAAAATATAAATCCAAGATGGCGGCTGCAAGAAATTATCAAATTTTCCGTCATGGGTGTCGTTTTCATGGTTTTCGAGGGTGTTGAAACCGATAGTACTGTCAAAATATAAATCCAAGATGGCGGCTGCAAAAAATTATTAAATTTTTCGTCATGGGTGTCGTTTTCATGGTTTTCAAGGCTGTTGAAACCGACAGTATTGTCAAAATGTAAATCCAAGATGGCGGCTGCAAGAAATTATCAACTTTTTCCTCATGGGTGTCGTTTTCGTGGTTTTCGAGGTTGTTGAAGCCGATAGTGCTGTCAAAATGTAAATCTAAGATGGCGGATGTCAGAAATTATCAACTTTTTTGTCATGAGTGTCGTTTTCATGGTTTCGAAGATGTTGAAATAGTGCTGTCAAAATGTACATAAAATAGGATAGTATTTTTTAGTTATATTGTATTGGCTAGACGGAAAAAATTCTCACGAAAAGTTGTAACGACACTTTTTCTATAGTAAGCTATTGTAAGCCGTGCGGCGTGCGCATGTTTCTCTGTCTTTCTCTCTTTCTCTCTCTTATAGAAAGCAAGCCAGAACGGAACTTCGTTCCATCCGGGTGTCCCTTGACACCTCAGTAGTTTTTCGGAGAGATAAACTTTTTAATGTAAAATAATTGTAATAGTTTTAAAGTGTTAAATTTTTAATGTAATATAAATTGTCATGTTTGTGTACGATAGCGCATTAAATGAATATTGTATTCTACCACATAAATGATAGTACTTTTATACTGATAAAGCAATTGGTGCAAAATTATTCCCTAACCATTCCAAAATATCAAACATGCTCAACGTTAATAATCAAGTTTTCACTTCTGCCGGCACTCCCGGAGTGCAACCCGTCTTTTTTTTTGTAGTATGGCGGCAAAAATTGTTCTGTCTTCTTATGCGCGCGCATCTAAAATGGCGGCCATAGACTAGCTACTCTAGCTAGGCTGTTTGAAAATAATAAGAATGAGGTTGCTTATGTTTAGAAACAGAAAAAATATTTTTATTTTATGAAAGGTTTTATTTATTAAACATATAAAAGTTAAAATAGTTTATTTAAACACAAATTAGCATAAAATAAGCAAACAAAACACTAATACGTACTATTGAACGCAATACCAAATGTATTTTTTTTTCGAAATTCAATGTTAGATTTGAGAATAGAGGTTTAACAAAAAAGGTTATCACTACATTATCACACTTGTGCATAATGGTAATCAAAAAGTCACAGTTTGGTTACAAGCTACATTATAAACCAAAGTGTTGTGCAATAATAGTCACTTTCTGAGCAAGTGTGTCGAAAAAAAAAAAATAATTTCTTTTCATTGTTAGGAACAATTCACATTTTTTTTCAATTTGCCACTACTTAGACACTTCACATAGAGACGCAGAGATGAGTAAAATTGAAGAACTGGATTCTGATTAAACTTTTTCGTTCACGATTCGTAAATAAAAAAAAATAAAAAAATTCTAAAAATGGCGTAAAGACATTACAACAACAGGAAAGAAAATAAAACCCGTAGTCACATACACATTATAGGTATCAACCGAAACACTTTAATAACGTGTGACTACGGCTTTTCTTCTTGTACTGTTCTTGTTTTTCACCATCCTGAAAATCTTGTTTCATTCTTTTCCAGCGTCGTTTTTTTGTCGTAGTTGGGTTTTAGTTTTTAACTTTTTTTTTAGTCAGTCAAAGGTCTGACACGTTTTCTCACTCCACCCAAGAGCGCTAGATGTCATTTGATGATTTCCCACCTAAAAAAGAAAACCTAATGTTAAGCAGTGATGCAATCGTTGATGGTGAAGCGCACTTGTTTATTAAGGCTTATAGTCCCTTGGACCATCTGGCCGATATTATGTGGACGCAACTCTCGCACACGCCTAGGCGTTAGTACGCAAATCTGTGCATTTATTTGCGGCCAGCAGCACCCGGAAAGCGCGCGGCTGACCTTTAAATCCATTTTCTTTGCGAAATATTGATTGATTTACATAGGCTACGTTCACTTTGAAGAATATTTAACCACCAATTTTTATGTGTAAAAATGTTTCTAAAGATCCAAGCCGTTTCGAAGGAGTAGGGAAAAGTTGTGAAAAGTTGCGAAATTGCTAAATATTTTTTTTTAGACAAAAGTATTAATAGCACGAAAAAATCAAATGTTGATAATGTTGTTCATGAATCAATAATAAACATATTTTTTTTTCAAACCTATTAACCTGGCCGTTACCGAGGAGTAGGCTTCAGAAAGTCACTGTTTTATGGCACTTTTCGGGCGCTTGGGCCTTAAGAGGTTATTAACTCTAGCTTTGAAAACACCTAAATTATAATTAGACGGGAAGACCGCAGTAGGCAAATGGTTCCAGTCCTTCGATGTAGACACATGTAGAAGGTGTTAAAAAAAAATCGGCCTAGTGCGAGTCGGACTCGCTCATGAAGGGTTCTGTATCAACAAGTATCTAACATAATATAAAAGTTCTTGTAGTATGTTGTAACTTTGATCGATGTTATTAATAGTGTATTGTTTTTAGATTTATGACGTATTAAAAAAAACTACTTACTAGATCTCGTTCAAACCAATTTTCGGTAGAGGTTTGCATGGTAATATACATCATAAATGTTTTTTTAGTTCTATCATTCTCTTATTTTACAAGTTACAGGGCGGGGCACACATTTTACCACTTTGGAAGTGTCCATATTATTTTTGAAGACCTATCCATTCCATAGATACTCCACAAGTATGGGTTTGATGAAAAAAACATTTTTAGTTTCAGTTCTAATTATGGGGAAACCCCAAAATTTATTGTTTTTTTTTCTAGTTTTTTGTGAAAATCTTAATGTGGTGCACAGAATTCATCTACTTACCAAGTTTCAGCAGTATAGTTCTTATAGTTTCGGAAAACGTGGCTGTGACATACAGCCGGACAGACAGACAGACATAACGAATCCAAAAGGGTTCCGTATTTTGCCATTTGGCTACGGAACCCTAAAAAACAAAAAATAGTTTATGTCACAACCAGCGTATCATTACATATTTGTATTTGAAGCCTCGTTAGCAAATAATGCCTGTGATAAGAGGCTACGCTCTTTCATAACAATGCTAAATCAATTGCAATTTGTGCGTGACGCTAAGCGTGACGTGTGGTGTGTGTTATGACAAATGAAAGTGGTGTATGTGTGACGTGAAAGTAAGTGTTGTGTGTGTTGTGCGATGAATGTGATGGTCATTGTGATTAGTGTTGCCAAGCGTCACGATTTGCGCGGGATGTCCCGATTTTCAGAGGTGTGGGTACCCGTCCCGATTTGCACCTGATCGGGACGCCAAATATCCCGGTAAATCAAAAACCCTGGAACGCAAAGAGCGACTGAAGAAGTAATTTTTTTTTTTGTATTTTGTCGGTGGAAAAAATTATCCAATGACATCCCCCGCTCTTGGGCGGAGATAGTGTCAGACTTTTACTGACAAAAAACCCCCCCGTTCCTTCGTGCCTTCATACCGGGGCTGAGCTACCCCTCGAAACTAACCCTGGCCCCAGTAGGCTTCGACCCAGCTGTTGCTGAAAACTCCTTGAGGCGCGCGAGCACAGTGCGCGCCATCGACGGCTTGGGCTCGGTCCGGTCAATTACCGGAAGGTCGGACAGCGAGCTAACCATTACTCACCGTCGACTGAAGAAGTCTGGGTTTTACTCAGTAAAAGTTTGACACGCCCTTTCGTTCCACCCCAGAGTGAAAGAAGTCATTGGACAATTTCCCAACTAAAAAAATCTTTATTAATAAACTAGTACGCCTTACCATCAGAGATTGCATCACTGCTTACCATCAGGTGGGATCGCAGTCAAGCACTAGTTTATGTCAATTACAAAAAAAATATTTAGACAACATAATGACAATATGTTGTCTAAATATTTTTTTTTAAACAATGCTCACATGCTTTAGTCGGACCAATTGCCTTTCTGTGCAACTTAAGCCTAACAACAGGAATGGTGCCTGACTGTATAAAGATCGCAAATATTTGTCCGATACTTAAAAGTGGAGATCCTAACAATCCTGCAAACTACCGCCCGATTTCTTTGCTGACAGCTCTCTCAAAAATCCTTGAGAAAGTTGTAAATAAACGACTACTCACATACCTAGAAAAAAATAAATTACTATCGGAAAATCAGTACGGTTTTAGGGTTGGCAGGTCCACGGAGGATGCAGTAACAAACTTAGTCGATTTTATTACCCTTAACCTAGGTCAAGGACAGGCATGTACTGGCATCTTCCTGGACCTCGCCAAAGCATTTGATACAATTTCTAGGAAAATACTTATTAAAAAAATGTCACTTCTGGGAGTGCGTGGCGTTGCCTTGGATTGGTTTACCTCATATCTTAAGGATAGAACCCAAAAAGTAGTGATAGGAGATTATTCTAGTGACCCAACTACCGTACATTTTGGTGTGCCCCAAGGTAGCGTATTGGGTCCTACCTTGTTTATAATCTATATTAATGGATTATGCGCTATGGAAATTCCGCAAGCAAAAATTTTTACTTATGCAGACGACACCGCAATCGTTTTTTATGGGAAAACTTGGGATGCCGTCCAGTTGGTGGCTGAAAGTGGGGTTAAGGCTGTGGCAGACTGGCTACAACATAATCTCCTGACACTAAATGTTGAAAAAACGAAAGCCATAAACTTTGCCATCTCTAGTCGCTCTTCCCCCTTACATGCCGTTTGTCCACAATTGCATTCCTGTTCTAACCCAGACGATTGTGCTTGTCCTTTCATCGAACATACTGAGTCGATCAAATATTTAGGAGTATTTGTGGATAACCGTCTGACGTGGTCCCAACATTTGACTGCTTTAAGGGGCAGGGTTAGAAAAATGCTGCGTATTTTTGGGCGGCTGGGTAAGATTGCAGATGACTCAATTCTAAAGATGATTTACTTCTCTCTCTGTCAATCCGTCCTCAACTACTGTATCATAGCATGGGGCGGGGCTGGAAAATCCTCATTAATTAAGGTAGAACGAGCTCAAAGAGCTTTGCTTAAGGTTGCCTATGGACGACCGTTCCGGTACCCCACAGATACACTTTATTCTGAGGTGGGAGTGCTTAGAGTCAGACAGCTTTTCATCCTATCAGTCGCACTAAAATTTCACAAAACGTCCAAGAGCACTTGTGTCATGTCAAGTCGAAGGGTACATTGGGAAAAGATACGATGTCGTAAAACGATAGGCAGAAGGTCGTACGGTTATATGGGTCCGCACATATATGGGAAACTCAATGACCGACACAAAATTCTGTCCTTAACACACAACCAATGCAGAAGTATAATAACAAAGTGGCTTCTTACTTTAGATTTTGACGCAACAGAAAATTTATTAGCCTAAGTGATAAACTCACGGAGCACACGTTGTTGTTCATACGATCATATATATTTATATTCAAACACTCACATAGGGACACTCACATTTACGTTTATAACAAATCTTAATTTCTAAACACTTATTTTAGCTAACACCATTATACACACACATTCGGTAACCATTGTTTTATTTATTTATTTTTATTATTATTATTTTTTTTTTATTTTTTTTTGTATTCCTTCATAAAATTAATTTAGGTTAAGGAACATGTTCTCGAGTCGAAAAAATGTAAGGTACGGAAGGAGCCTGGATCTCACGTCACAGGGAATCCTAGTGTGAGTTCCAGGAAACAAACTTATATAAATGTATCTTCTGTAATAATAAATTATTCTTATTCTTATTCTATTCTTATTCTATTCTTAATATGATGCTGCAAGCAAACTTTTGTTTTAACTTTTCAGTATTTTGACAAATACTTTCCATAAATAGGCTTGCCACTAGAATATAAGTCGATGGTATTATTACTTTTAGATCTCTCAATAGTGGTTCGGAGTGTGACTTAAGGAAAATAATCAAAAACCACACATACTACCTAGCAAAGAACCTGATATTGAACATTTTGCATTACATTTTGGTGTCATACCGTTAGCTAAAGATCCGGTTTGATCTGAGAAATACCTACAGTATTTTTTTATTTGGTACAACTTGTGACCCGCGGATGCCCTTGATTCCGTAATGGCATTTCTACCATCGGACAACCCGACCACGTACGGTTATCACACTTTATTAATCTTAGCTGGATTAAAACACTTTCCTATGAAAAAACGGAGGCTCTATTTATTACATGTGGATATCAGAGTTCATGTGCATAGGCGAGCTTAACTCAAAGTTGAGTTTTCTTCCAGCAAACCATTGAGTGATAGAGAGAGATCACAGTACCTAGAGAGTAAGATCGAGTGCACAATTTTAAAATTAAATGCTTCTTATATGATATATACATAGATACATACACCGTTAAATTTTAGTCGTTATAATCCCGTGGAGGGTCGATCCGGTAAATGAAACACTATCGATTTGTACCTACAGATAAAATTAAAAAATAAAGTACATTTTTTCATAACTCGTATTAATTTACGCATGTACGAAATTAATTTCTTTAAGAAAACGTCAGCTGAGCGAGTTCAGTGACCTGTAGTCACAGGTCTTTACAAATCGATACTGTTTCATGTACCGGATCGACCCTCCACGGGATTAAAACGATTAAAATTTAGCGGTGTATATTACTATTTCATTGTGAAAGGAAATTAATGCTCTTTAAGTTTACATGATAATTTTTAATTAGACAACTCACACACTATTTGTTCATACACGTCGTAGATACTAGGTAAATATCATTTCACATCAATACACACACATCACAGCTAGCGTAGCCAGTCTGTTTGTATAAAAATCGGGACTGAAATCCCGATTTGATTTACCATCAATCAAGTCGGGATTTGGAACAGGCTAATATCAAATTCAAATGAAAAAAGTTTTATAATATTTGTAAATTTATAAATACTTTCGATAGATTATAAACGTGCAGAATGCAAAATATAAGATTAACATTAAAGATAATTATACAAAAATATGACATAATAATGACTGATGACATGTGACTCTGAAACGTAGTCGCTCACAATGGGCCTCATACATCGAGGCAAAGGCTCAACTGGCTGCCAAAAAATTGAGGATCGTAGCAAAGGTGAGACGGTACTTCACGCCGGAACAGCTGCTCAATCTTTATCAAGCGCAAATTCGATCGTGTATGGAGTATTGTTCTCATCTTTGGGATGGATCTGCCAAATACCAGCTTGAGTCGATTGAGAGGCGAGCCAAGAGAATAATCTGCAATGATGCATTTGTCATGTCAAAGCTCCAAAGCTTTGAGCATCGCCGCCCAGTTGCTAGCCTGTCGGTTTTCTATCGTTTACATTTCAGGAAAATTTTGGATATTTTATTCAACTTAAGTGGTAAATAATTGCTCAACCAATTTCCTTAATATTTAACTTTAATTATAAATGTATCTTAATTGCCATTGATGACCTGTGTAATAATAAAATCTAAATATTAGATAAAATATACAAAATGTAGAATATTGTAAAAAAACAAATCATTTTTTTGATCAGACCAGTGGTGGCTGATTGGTAACGTCCCCGACTTACGAGTACAACTCGTAAGTCGGGGACGTTACCAAGTCCACGGTCGCGAGTTCAAACCCAGCCAGGCGCATTACTTTGTGTAATTTATTTCATCACCACTGCTCTGAAAACGGTGAAAGAAAACATCGTGAGGAAACTGGCATGTCCTAGAACCAAAAATTCTAAGACATGTGACATTCACCAATCGGCACTGGGCCCGCGTGGTGGATTACGGCCCATTCCTGCTGAGTTAGGTGCCTTTTTGGCCTTGCACTGATTTTATCTTTCTTTTTTCTTTTCATTGTGTAGGTATTTTTAGTTCCCCACCGAGTGTGTCTCCACGTTGTCGTCGTGGTGGGGCTTGTGCGTCTCAATGATCTTGAGGGCTTTGTCGGTAGAGTCACTCATGCCGGTAGGCCTCAAGGGAGAGACCAGACTAAGAGGGACACGGGGCGGAGTATAACATCGGGATCCGCAAGGGGCGCACCGTCTGAAAACTTCAGCAGTTGTTGCTGTCTTCAGACGGTGCGTAAATCACTCTTCGTCGTTTTGGAGAGTAAGAAGGAGGTTCACTTTCTAGTACAAGTGTGTACAAGACTTGACAGTGAAAGTGGACAATTACGTTATCATTGGGGACCCCACCCCATAAAAAAAAGGCAAAGCTGTGTTCAGCATCAAAAATGGAAGCGACTCATACAAACAAACTACCCCAGGAGGGTACCTGCTGCTCCGCAGTAGGAGAATCCCTCACCGAGCAGTGCTCGGTCAGTCCCACGTATTCTGGGGGGGACAATGATCGCTTAAAATCCCAATCGGATTTCTACCCGTCCATTAAGGACGCTTTGAGCCAGAGTGGCTCATGTACCGGTGATGAAGAGATGCTGAGTTCTACTCCCAGCACATTTACGGCACCGAAATCTAAGGCTCAGGAAGCGCCAAAGGGGATTTCAACTCGTGCACAATTTGTGCGCCCGACTACCCCAATAGCTGACGAGATGTCGAGTGACGCCAGTGAGGCTTCATTCTCGCAAAAATCATGTGCCTCGGAAAAATCATCTAAATCGTCTCGAGGACGCACGCGCAAGCGTACACAGATACCGAGAAGTGACAAATCAACGGAAAAAACAACGAAGAAGGTTGTTAAACCGTTCAGCCTAAGTAAGCCTTTAACTGATGGAGCAGGGGAAGGCACTGGCACGGACTCTGAGTTAGCGAGTCCACCACCTAAGCAGGCAAAGACTAGGTCTTCAGCACAGCAGAACTTACCAAACTTAGAGACGCTTGCCAAGACGATGCAGGTGCAACCAACGGCGGAACTAAGCACCTGCATTAAAGACAGTCTTAGGTCCATAGAGGAGGTTGCAAATGGCTCCCGCAACCTTAAAAGTAGCTATGCCCACAGCCTCAAATTGGCGGCAGTGACAGTGCAAGCTGCTGTTGCTGAGCTGGCCACGCGATCAGCCGTTGAAGTCAACGTGGAGAGGCTGGAAACCGAAAACGCTGAGTTAAAGGCTCGTCTTACCAGTCTGTCAGTGGAGGTCGAAAAGCTGACAGCGCAGGTTAGCCTTCTCAGTCGTAAGGGCGAAGTTGTGGTAAGCTCTACCTTGGCAGCCTCTCCAATAGGACATAGTCAGACTACTGTAGCGACCGGAGCTTTTGGTCGGTCAGATGAGGCCGAGGCCAAGCTTCGTCGCTCTATAGCCTTAGAGATTGGAGGTATGGTAGATGCCAAACTAGCGGCTTTGGAGAGAAGGTTGCCTCCTGAGAAGCCTCTGCGTCCACCACTTGCTGCCGATACAAAGAAAGTCTCGTCATCGGTTGCTCAAACGCAGACAATGGCTGAATCTTGTCCAGTGTCTAATTTTACAAAGAAGAAAGGGAAGAAAAAAGGAAAACGAAAAGCCGTAGCTCCGGTGGTGGATTTGCCTGCGGCAGCAACTCAGACTTCACAGGCTTTGTCGAATGCAGCGAGGACTGAAACAGAGACTTGGTCTACTGTGGTGGGGAGAAAGGCAAAGCATGCAAAGACTCCCCAACCCGTCAAGCAAGCAAGTGGTCAGAAGAAAAACCAGACAGTGAAACTGCCTAGGATTCCCACCACGGCAGCTATCACGGTCTCGGTAAGAGAAGGATCATCTGCCAAACTCGGCGAGATCATGTACGCACTGAGGCAGCAAATCCGTTTGGCTGACCTTGGAATTGATACCGTCGGCCAAAGAAGGGCTGCTGATGGCGGAATAATTCTTACCGTCGCTGGCCCCGAATCTTCTGATAAAGCCGATAGCTTAGCTAGCCGTATGCGGGAGGTTTTTACCGACTCCGACGTAAAGATTTCACGTCCAACTAAGAGAGCAGAAGCGAGAATCCTGGATCTCGATGATGCCGTCACGCCTGATGAAGTAGCAGCTGCTATTGCCAAGGTGGGCGGCTGTGCTAATGAGGACGTGAAAGTGGGTGAAATTCGTCGGCCACGTGCTTCTCTAGGGCATGTTTGGGTCCGTGCTCCACTGGCGACAATAAAGAAGCTGGCGTCTGACAAGTGCATGCGCTTAGGTTGGACTTCAGTAAGGGTGCAAGTCTTGGGCGCGCGTCGTATGATGTGCTTCCGATGCCTCGAGCCCGGGCACGTTCGTCGCCAGTGCACTAGTGCAATTGATAGGAGCACACTGTGCTACGCATGTGGAGGAGTCCACAAAGCCAAAGAGTGCACAGCGACGACCATGCGTTGTCCGCTATGTTCGGACCAGGGTCTTCCAGCGAATCATCGACTGGGAGGTAAGAAATGCACACCACGCAAGAAACGGGCCTCGCATGCCTCTGATACATTACGAGAAACGGAGCCTGCACCACTAAGTGGGGGCCCTGCGGAGAACATGGATACGTCGCCTTCCCAGTCCTAAAAGTTCTTCAGTGCAACCTGAATCATTGTCGCAATGCGCAGAACCTTTTTCTGCAGACCGTTGCGGAGTGGTCGGTTGCCTTGGCGGTGGTAGCGGAGCCCTACGGCCTACGAGATCATCCTCGCTGGTTTCGAGACACCGCAGACTCTGTTGCCATTTATTGGGCTGGTGGAAGTAGCCGGCTTCATTGCTCCCTACTAGATAAGGGACAAGGATTTGTTGCTGTTGAATGGGGATCTCTGGCTGTAATAGGCTGCTACGTGTCACCCAACATTTCTCACATCGAATTCGAAAGATATCTGGACGGGGTTGCGAATTGTATTCAATACAAATGCTTACCTCGTCCAGTGCTCATTCTGGGCGATTTCAACGCTCACTCGAGAGCTTGGGGGAACACCCGGGATACGCCGAGGGGACGCGCGGTACAAAACTGGGCGGCGACCCTTGATCTCAGGCTTTTAAATCACGGGTCTGTGTCCACATGCGTTAGATGGCAGGGGGAGTCGATTGTGGATCTCTCATGGGGGACTCCTTCTGCTGTCCGTATGGTGTCGGAATGGAGAGTAGCGGAGGATATTGTCACACTATCCGACCATCGCCACATCGTTTTTGATGTGACACTACGCCCCACCGATAGCCCGAGCCGTCTGGGATCTAACCCACCAGCGCGACGTTGGGCCCTTAAACGTCTCAACCGAGACATGCTCATTGCAGCCGCTAACGTCGCGGCTTGGCCAGAAGATGCTCGTTCTGCGGGAATCTCACCCAATCCAGAGGAAGAGGCGACTTGGTTCCGGGACAGAATGACGTCGATCTGTGACGCTTCCATGCCCCGAATCAGATGCGCTCAGCGTCCTGGTGCGGTTTACTGGTGGACGGAAGACATCGCGCAATTGCGCTTTTTCTGTCTGAGATCCCGACGTCAGTATCAGCGCGTACGACGTAGGAGAGAACCAAGAGCTTCAGATGAGCAAATAAACACAGCCTATAGGGCGTACCGGGAGGCGACAATGGAGCTTCAACACGCAATCATGGATGCCATGTCAAGGTCCTGGAGAGAGCTTCTCGAGGGACTGAACAGGGATCCTTGGGGTAGACCATACAAATTGGTCATGGCCAAACTACGTCCCTGGGTCCCCCCTATCACGGAAACTTTGGATCCGAGGCTGCTGGAGAGAGTTGTGACTACGCTTTTTCCAGTAGTAAGGGACAGTCCTTCATCTCTCCTGCCACCTTCGGATTGGTCCGACGAGTTGGGGGTTACTGAAGGTGAGTTGGACCGAGCTGTAAGACGCATGGCGCTTCGCAATACCGCACCAGGCCCGGATGGTATTCCCGGCCGCGCGTGGGTTCTGGCTATGGATGCTCTAGGGAACCGCCTAAGACAGTTATTTAATAGCTGCTTCTGTTCGGGCGTGTTCCCCTCTGACTGGAAAGAGGCTGGATTGGTCTTGTTAAGGAAGGAAGGTAGGGATTCAGAGTCTCCCTCTGCATACCGTCCCATTTGCTTGCTCGATGAGGTCTCCAAATTATTCGAAAGAATAATTGCCGAGAGGCTCATCAAGCACCTGTCGCGTGTTGGTCCGGACCTAGCCGATAGCCAGTATGGATTTCGACAGCAGCGCTCCACCGTCGATGCGATTTTACGCGTTCGCACACTGTCGGAGCAGGTAGTGTCCCAGGGTGGAGTGGCGTTGGCAGTAAGCATAGATATCGTCAATGCTTTTAACTCCCTGCCCTGGAATGCGATTAGGGCGGCATTAGTATACCACAGAGTGCCGCCTTACCTGCAGCGCATCATCTGGGATTACCTACGCGACCGGCACATCCGTTATGTGAGTCGGGACGGTAGCGTTCATAGGAGGGAGATAACGTGCGGGGTTCCACAGGGGTCAGTTTTAGGCCCTCTCTTGTGGGATCTTGCATACGATGTTGTCCTGCGCGTCGACCTCCCTTTAGGTGTAAATATTATTTGTTATGCAGACGACACCCTAATATTGGCCGGTGGGAACACCTACGACGAGACCATCCAGCTTTCTGAGCTAGGTGTGGCAAGAGTCGTGGCTTCGATCCGCGAGTTGGGTTTGGAGATAGCGCCTCATAAAACCGAGGCGCTCTGGTTTCACAAACTGCCGAGGACCAAAGAGCCACCAAGCTCATCAGTCATAGTTGGAGATACGCCAGTTCAGGTGGGCCGATATATTAAGTACCTTGGCCTAACTCTGGACGGTCGGTGGGGCTTCGAAGAGCACTTCGAGCGCCTGGTTCCCCGCGTTGGGAAAGCAGTGGGTGCTTTGCACAGATTGCTGCCCAACCTCGGGGGTCCTCGGGAAGAAGTTCGTCGTCTTTACGCGGGGGTCGTGCGATCGATGGTCCTTTACGGGGCACCTGTGTGGTCAAATAGACTCTCAGGTGTCCGTCGCTGCAGGACTAAAATTAATAGTTTGCAGCGGAAAATGGCCATCCGCATCGCACGTGGATACCGAACGGTATCCTTCGAGGCGGCAACTCTCCTGGCACGCTTTCCGCCACTGGACATTCTGGCGGATATGGACGCAAGAGTCTATAATCGGATTCGTGATATGCGCCAAAGTGGCAATAGCGTGCCGGGAATTGCTGTAGTAAGGCTGAGGCGGCAGGAACGGCGACACGCGCTCGAGAGGTGGCGCGAGCGGCTACAGCAGCCGCAATTCTCGTGCAAGCGCGTTGTCGAAGCCGTTCTACCGCACTTCGAAACCTGGCTGGCAAGAAAGGAGCGCATCTCCTATAGACTGACTCAGGTGCTGACCGGGCACGGCTGCTTCGGTGAGTACCTGAACAGAATTGGGCGAGAGGCCACGGCTAATTGCCACCATTGCGGGGGCAACCTGGATTCAGCACAGCACACGCTGGAAGAGTGTCCAGCGTGGGCCACAGAGCGACGAGTCCTGGTCGGCAAGATCGGGCGAGATCTGTCTCTGCCAGCAGTAGTGAGGGCTATGTTGGCGGAGCCAGAAAACTGGAGGGAAGTTGCTTCCTTCTGTGAGACCGTGATGGTCCAGAAGGAGGCGGCTGAGCGAGATCGTGAAAGGGCCGATCCCGCTCGGAGAAGAAGGCGTCGGGGAGGCAACCGCCTTGATGCCTAACACGCCGAAACCCCGCTTGCATTGAATGCAAGTGGGACTTTGGAACCATGGGCGCGTAGAGTGGGGACTCTACTCGCTCATCGAGGGATTCCAGGGAAGATGGTAGCACAGTGATCACGTGCTGCCGTGCATAAAGAAGGTCAGGGGAGACCGTTATAAAGTCTCCTCAGGGATGTGTCGTAACAGGCGTTGCACTGAGGGGGTTCCGGAATGGTCTTTTGAGAGGTAACGGGGCCCCTTCTATGTGCTGATGGTGATCACCGGGGTGGTTTTAGTGAGGTAAAAATCCCACACTCCCCGGACTTATCCCCAAAGTCCGGGCGCCTTTTGAAGGTTTCCCCTCGAAAACAAAAAAAAAAAAAAAGGTATTTTTAGTTAATATGATTGTGTGGGGCACGGATAAACGTTTTTTCTTTCTTTCTTTTTCTTTCATTCCCTCTCCTAGAGCGGAGGCTTGGGTCTTAACAGTGGCAACATTTTAAGGCCGACTATGCTATGCTATAATAATTTTTTTTCAATACACTTGCTCAGAAAGTGACTCTTATTGCACTGCACTTAGGTACATAATAGCCCTTGTTACCAAACTGTGACATTTTGATTACCATTACGCACTAGTGCTATAATGTAGTTACAACCTTATTGTTCAACCGCTCCCCCGCCATAATTTTAATACATTATGGTATCAGGCTGGGCGCAGGTCGTCCCCCACCAGTCGCCGGTCAAACCCCGTTTATTCATTTCAGTGAGTGTATTGAAAGGTAAATAAAAATAAAAATGGGCGCATATGAAAACAGATTTTTACCGCCACAAAAGTTTTACTAGTTTTACAGTTATTTTCTTCACAAGTGTATTGAAAAACGTCGTATGATACACGTGAGTAATTAATGATTACCATTCTCGGCTCTCTTAAAACCCTCGCCATGGCTCGGGTCTTAATACCGCCTCGACGGTAATCACTAACATTACACACTTATATCATAATGTACTATTGGGGTGCCATTACCAAAGGGTAAAACGGGTCTCTATTGCCAAAATTACGCTGTCCGTCTGTCTGTCTGTATCTCACTGTGACAGCTCTAGACAGATTAAATTTTCACAGACGATGTATATCTGTTGTCGCTAAAACAACAAATACTAAAAGAGAGAATGAAATAAATATTCAAGTGGGGTTCTCATACAAAAAACATGATTTTTTTAGCGTTTTTTTGCTACGGAACACTTCGTACGCGAGTTCGACTCGCACTTGAACTTTTTAAGAGTAACTATGAAGTTTCTCATGCCGGTTTCCTCACGATGTTCTGCTTCACCGTTTGGAGGTATGCTTAACAGAGTGTAGTCCCGCAAACCTCCGTTGAGAAAGGATCGAGGATCACTCCGGGACAGCTTTTAATGTTATACAAAGCACAGGTCCGATCGTATGTGGAGTACTGCAGCCACATATGGACTGGTGCTGCAAAGTGCCACCTGGCAGCTTTGAACTCGGTGGAAAGGCGTGCGAAGAGGCTGATTGGTGATCCAGATTTGGTTAAGTCCAATCTTCAAAGCCTTGAGCACAGGCGTAGGGTAGCCAGCCTTTCGGTGTTTTACAAATTGATTTTGGAGAGTGTGCGCAGGAATTGCATGACTTGATTCCGCCATCTCATTTCCACCATCGGACAAACCGACGCACGGCGAGTATCCGCCCTTACGTTGTTGAAACATCTACGGTCTGGACTAGGCGTTTCGACTCAACATTTATACCGCGTACATCAAAGGACTGGAACAATTCGCCTGCTGCGGTCTTTCCGTCCGATTATAATTTAGGTGTCTTCAAGGCTAGAGTGAATAGGCTCTTAATAAACTATTGCGCCTCACCATCAACGACTGCATCACTGCTTACCATCAGGCGGGATCGCAGTCAAGTACTAGTTTATAACAGATAAAAATAAAAGACGGGTGTTATGTTTCATCTGGGCAACTGCCCGAGAGGTGATTTCGAACTAGTAGCGTAACGAGCCGAGGGCGAAACGTCCCGTTACCCACGGCCACACCACCAAAGGGCCTCGCGTAGACATGTGCCGTTGCCGGCAATATTGCCAGAAATATTACCCGAAGTATGAATATTGGTCGACTGGCCCGACTTATTCGACTGGCCTGTTGGTCTAGTGGTTAGTGGCCCTGACTGCTATGCCGGAGGTCGTGGGTTCGATTCCCACCGAGGACAAATGTTTGTGTGATGAGCACGATCATTTGTTCTGTCTGGGTGTAATTTATCTATAATATGTATGTGTTTAGAAATATATAAGTAAGTTTATCAGTTGTCTAGTACTCATAACACAAGCTCTGCTTAGCCTGAGACTAGACGACGTTGTGTAATAGTTGTGGAATATTATTATTATTATTGGTGGCAATATTGCCAGTAATATTCTCTAGCCTCGCGCAAGCAAGGTTCTTTAAGAATGCGGGCTTTTTTTATCGTTGATAGGTTCACGATTGACCACTATTTCACTTTTAGTCAGACTCTTACTGACTAAAAGCCCACCCCGTTCCTTCTAGCCTTCATACTGGGCTCGAGTTCTCTTTCGGATAACCCTGGCCCCAGTAGGCTTCAACCCAGCTGGGTCCCTGCTGTTGCTGACAACTCCTTGAGGCCCGCGGGAACAGTGCGCGCCGTCGACGACTTGGGCTTGGTACGGACAGTTACCGGACTGCCGGACAGCGAGCTACCCATTGCTCACTGTCCGCAAGCCCGCGCCTACGGTGGCCGGAAATCGGGATCGGAATCCCGGCGGCGGCGGCTGATGCGGTCGGCCTCCTTCTTTGCGAGCATTACCTCTGTTTCGAGCGGTTGTATAATGTTCAAATCGCGCGGAGAACTCTTATGCGATTATCACACTGCCATGCATCACGCTGCATGTTGCGTATCAACGCACTTACGCGCGTACTTGCGGGAGCGCAGATCTGCATCATCGTGCGGGTTTTTTACGTACTCACGCGCGTAGGTGCGTTTAGTGGTTTTTAAGTTTTTAATCATGTTTAGTTGTTTATAAGTTAAATCTCTAATTTAAAAAATATTTTAATTATATTACGTTTTGTCTATTTCAGCCATATCTCCGGCTGTGGGTTCTATAGCCAGGGAGAGAATCAACTCGTGCAGGTAAATCCAAATTCTTACATACTAGCTTCTGTCTGCAACTTCGCCCGCCTGAAAGTAAAAATTATACAGGGTTATTGTAACTTTTAGGACTGTTACTAACATCATTACTTTTGTTCTATGATTTTTAAAAAAATATCATAATTTTGTTCATCAGATTTTCATGCAAAAATAAAAATATTTCAATTGAACGTTCTAAATATTACGAAATCTATGCGATGCAAGCGATAGTACAATAGCGGAAGAGAGTGGGATCAGGTGGCAGGGGTGCTTAATGCGCTTGCATCGCATCGTACAGACGTAGGTAGGTATAGCAAAATACAGAGTTGAAATGTGTTAGATAGAACAACGAAATCTTGAAGGTTTGTTTTTGGTAAATGTATTATGTTTTATAAAAGTCATAGAACAAAAGTTGTTGTTTATGATTTTAGTAATACAGTACTGCAAGGTTGTTAGTATTTTACAAATGACCTTGTGTAAGAGAAACTGACTGACTGACTGACATATCAACGTACAGCCGAAACTACTGGGATCAGGAGCGTGAAATTTTGCACAACGTCTCGTTTTATGACGTGGGCGGGTACCTATTAAGGAAGGATTCACCAAAACTCTATCCCTAAGGGGATGAAACCAGCGTCTAAAGTTTGTACGTAAACACCTACTTCCACGCGGGCGAAGCCGCTGGCAGAAGGTAATGCTTTTATAATCTTTAGACCTTCATTGGTCCTTCGAGCCGGATGTCGAGTATAGGAGAGAAACAAGTTTTTAATGAAAATTTTTTTTTCATAGCAAGCTTTTATAGCACGGTATAATACCTATATAATTAATACTCGTCAAGACGAATCATACGAGTCCAAACTCGATGGGATTGTGTCGTTTAACTACCAAGCTCCTATATCCACCTTCCGGTTCCATCATCAGATCAGCTTCAAGCCATAGTAATTTTGCATTGTCATCTGATTTACATATGGATGCAAAATTTCAGCTCAATCGGTAACCGGGAAGTGGGTCAAATTCAAATTGCAAGATTTGATTACAGACAAACATCGGGACAGGTGAAACTAAATAAAAGCTTGTAAAATAGGTAATTTCTGAGATTTGTAACACCGTGGTAACCCACAGAAAGGATAAAAGATATCTCCGATGAATTGAGATCCAATTTGTACTACGAGTATCGCCGCTTGTCTCCCACCCTTTAACCCCGCTACAGAACGCGCATTACGCAACTAACAGACCACGCACACTTAGATCGTAAGTTTGCTATTGGTAGTTGAACTATGAGCATTGCCCTACTTAGTGGAACGCCTGCCCAGTCCACAAGGTCATTCTAATCTCTTTCATCTGTCCTGTGGTGACACCGGTGTGAAGCTGACGTGGGTCACCAAATAAATTTATAAATTGTTTGCTTTATGTACCTAATGTTCATAAATTTCCAGTACAGATGAGTTTACTTGTGGGGATGGATCTTGCGTGAGTCTCAGCTCTCTTTGTGACGGGAACTCCGACTGTTTTGATGGCAGAGATGAACTGGGGTGCTCTGGAATTAGTGTGTAAGTATACCTGAAGCTTAAAACAAAACATGCTCCTTGTTTCGATCGATCTAGTATCCATTGCAGCAGCTTCTTTTAACCTTTTGCTTATTTTTCTTTTTCAATAACAAATAAACCACAATCGCAGCAGCTAAGCGTGACCGCGACATGTTTTCAACTGAGAGCTATGATTGAGAGTGTATATAATCGTGACTGAATATCTAGTCTACGAGTAGTGTATTGTACGCAGGACAAAATCTCTACGTGTACGTAGAAATGAGAATACAGATTAGATTAGTCTCCAAGCTGTCTAGCTCTATTCTCTCTCCGTGGACGAGGCGCTTAACACTGAGTTACATCAGAATGTCATGTGCCAGTCAAGTGACACACTTCAATGACTTAAACAACTAGCGCCATCTGTGATATTTTAATTTAATGATTCAAATATCTATACATTTTGTTTTGATTATTTAGTAATGTATTTTCAGAGTCTTATGGAATCTTATCTAATTTAAAATCTAATATTAATTCAATTTATAAAATAATATTTTTTTAATATATTGTCAAATTGTATAAGCTGTGGACGCCTTTAATTGACATATTTACACAGAATTTAATGTCTTTAAAATTACCTACCTGTATATGAACTTGTTAATATGTCGTTGGTATTCCTTATAGAATAGAATAGAATAGAATAGACTTTATTGTACACCAAAAAGTAATACAGCTTATACAAAACTTCAATTTGTGGGTACAATTATGGCGGTCTTATCGCTGAAAGCGATGTCTTCCAGACACCCTTCCTTCCTTTCCTTATAATAATAAATAAATTTCTTTTGAAAACTAAATTTAATACTGAATTTTCTGCTTTCAGGGGCGGTCTCTCCGATGGCATAGTACACAGAACTAGAAGACAGGCCAGTCAATGTCGGTAAGTTCTTTGATAAATGTAAGTCATCATCGTGATCATCATCACCATTTCAGCTGGACATAGGCTTCCCCTAAGTATCGTCACAATTAACGGTTTTATGCGTCTCGGATCCATCGGGATCCTGAGACCTTCACCAGGTCTTCGGTCCACTTTAACTGGCCTTCTAACGCTGTCTCTTTAGGTATGGGGTGGCCTCAACGACCATCTCTCGATTTTTCGGGCTATTTCGGTATCCTGCGGATATCTTCATTCCGGATGCAATCACGCTAGAAAACTCCGTTAGCCTTTTCCATTGTTATTTGAATGACTTTAAGCCTTCTGATGAGGCCCATCAAGTATGTCATCATCATCATCATCATTATATCAGCCGAAAAAAGTCCATTGATGGATATAGGCCTCCCCTAAGTGTCGTCACAACGAACGGTTCTGTGCGTCTCGGAACTATCGGGATTCTGCGACCTTCACCAGGTCATCGGTCCACCTTGTCTGGCCTTCCAACACTGTCTTTCAGTATACGGTGGCCACTCTAAAACCTGTTGGCCTCAACGATCATCTGTTCTACGAACAATGTGCCCAGTCCACTGCCAATTAAGTTTGGTGATTCTTCTGGCTATTTCGGTATCCTTGGTTATCCTGCGGATATCTTCCTGATGCGTTCACGCAAGGAAACTCCGAGCATAGCGTTTTCCATTGCCATTTGTGTCACTTTAAACATTCTAATGAGGCCCATTAAGTACGGCGGAGCATCGCCGTGCCCTCGTGGGGGTGATCGGCGGCGGAGACCTCTCGCGCCGGGCCTTGGTCGAGGCCATGGTCCGGAGCGAGGAGGAGTGGCAGGCGGTCGCCGACTTCTGCGAAGCAGTAATGCTCGCTAAGGAGGAGGCCGACCGCATCAAGCAACGGCGTTCACACCCCAGCCGCCACCGGGATTCCGATCCTGATTTCCGGCCACCGTAGGTGCGGGCTTGAGGACGGCGAGCAATGTGTAGCTCGCTGTCCGACCGTCCGGTAACCGACGACTAAACTCACTTCTAGTTCCTTCGCTGCCTTTCATACCAAGGCCGAGTTTTCCTTTCAGAAGCAAACCCTTGGCCCCAGTAGGCTTCGATCCTGCGGTTTAAAGGAGGAGGCCGACCGCACTAGGCAACGGCGCTCACAGCGCCCCAGCCGCCGACGGGATTCCGATCCCGATTTCCAGCCACCGTAGGCGCGGGCTTGTGGACAGTGAGCAATGGGTAGCTCGCTGTCCGGCCGTCCGGTAACTGTCCGGACCAAGCCCAAGTCGTCGACGGCGCGCGCTGTTCCCGCGCGCCTCAAGGAGTTGTCAGCAACAGCAGAGGCCCAGCCGGGTCGAAGCCTACTGGGGCCAGGGTTATCCGAAAGGGCGCTCGAGCCCCGGTATGAAGGCTTGAAGGAACGGGATAGGTTTTTTAGTCAGTAAGAGTCTAACACTATCTCCCACTCCGCCCAAGAGCGGGGGTTGTCATAGGATGATTTTTACCAAAAAAAAGCCCATTAAGTATGTAAGTCTACTTGAATATTATTTTATAGTATGACTAGCACAAGGTTCTAGACTGGCGATCGCGTACCGGAAAACGCATCGTTGGAAGCCCTCCTAGAAGGTGGACCGATAACCTGGGGAAAATTGCGGGAAACCGATGGATGCGAGTAGCACAGGATCGTTTATTGTAGCGACACTTGGGGGAGCCCTATGTCCAACAGTGACGTATATCGGCTGAAATGACGATGATGATGATGATGACTAGGGGATACATGTTTTCTGTTTGTTTATAGGAGAGATCAGTGGCGGTGCCGAGATGGGACGTGCATATCTTTTGATGGGAAATGTGACGGCATGGTAGATTGCCCTGACAAGAGTGACGAGACCCACGCACTTTGCCGGAAGACTAAGTAAGTCATGAAAACTTTTTTATTTCTTTTTAGCTGCTGAATGTCAACAGAATGTTCAGACCTCCGTCATCTCTGGTCAACCTTGGGTGGCGCCCCTCTCTGGCAATTCCAGAATTCGCTGGGCACTTCCCTTTGCAGAGAGTTCTTTCCCATTTCCTTTCTTTCGATCCAACCCCTGCCCAGCGGTGGGGGTGGTGTGGCTCTTTTTTTCGCGTTGCCTCTTTATCAAACATTCTGTTGGATTGCATTGGATGAAAGAACAAGCTTTTAAATCATGTACAAGTGGACGATAGACTAGTAGTGTGGAAAACTCTTAACTTAATATAGCTCTAGTACCATATACGTCGTACTTAACTTACCTTGGTAGCAATGCAGGGTTTGAAGCATCTAATGGGAAATTCGACATCTTCTCTAACTCTTTTCAAATATTCCGTACGAAGCCTTAAACCACCTTGGAACCTCAGGGTGACACGAACAATCTTATAATATAATTAATGTAGGTATTTGCTTTATTTTTTTTCTTTCCACTGTATTAAATTTTTCATTAAACCCCAAGCGAACGCCGGCGTTCGCGCACCTATTGTCTTTCTATTATTATCTATTATTGTAATTTATCTATAATATGTATGTATTTAGAAATATTTAAGTATGTTTATCAGTTGTCTAGTACCCATAACACAAGCTCTGCTTAGCTTGGGACTAGACGGCCTTGTGTGATAGCTGTGGAATATATTATTATTATTATTGTGTCTCTAATTACCACGATTGAAAGGTTAAAAAAAATCTCGTTGAATTTGGATAATAGCTTACTTGTGTCATGTATATTTAAGCTTGTACTTGTTGCAATTAATTGTTAAGTTTTTTTAACACCTCCGTAAGTGACGAATTCACTATGCCTAAAATAGTTTGTGTCTTCTGTTAGTCTATATTTTAGTAAGTCGTTGAGGTGCTTACTCAATAAATAAATATACAAGTTTAGGTAATTTGTACATTTTTTTACAGATGCCAACCGAACTGGTTCAGATGTACCTACGGCGCTTGTGTGGATGGCACGGCTCCATGTAATAATGTCGTCGAGTGTGCTGATCAGTCCGATGAACTTCTACCTAGGTGTCGGAATGAAACTGATGAATTTCAGTAAGTATTCTATAGCAGTCTACTAGTACTGTAAAACGGGGTGAATAGAGACAAAACTTTGGATTGGTTTATCACTTTGATACTGTTACGTACGTGGGTAATTAAATGCCGATTTACTAACAGAGAACTTTATTCAACACAAACAATAACAAATTAGTCCAGTCAACAATAACCCGAGGTAGTTAGATAAAATCACTTCACACACTTATGTAGTTCGCTCTTGATCGCACTCGCTTCCGGTCGAGGGCTCGTATTTATATGCGGAGCGAAGAAAATTCTAGATACCGACATCTCAAGATCGATCCAGAACAATAGCGTCGCTTCGCAGAGCTATAAATCATTTTTATTGCACGATGTACTAAGAGTCACTTTCATGCGAATTCCGACTCTATTGCTAATGGCGGAGAGTACCATTTCCCTTATCGGTAGATACATACCTACTTACTAGTAGTATGTACTTTGTGGATGTTTCGAGATTTTTCTAAGCCTGGCTACGTACCACCATTCTAGATCTTTCGAACAGCAATGATGCGTTTTAATTATTACGTGCTACTCGTTATTTTCTCGGAGATATGGCGTGTTCACGTTTAGTGGAGTAACAATACCATAATATCGGCCTCTAACAAAGCATCGATTTTTTAGAATAACAATTAATTAATAAATTGATATAGTTAAATGCTGCAAAAAACATTCAAATATCGAGAAAATACCCTTTAAAGTTTTGTCTCTATTCACCCCATTTTACCCGGTATACTTTTCTGTCTCTGGCTTGGTCCTTACCTAACAGCTGGACGGTGAGTTTAGAGTTACCCATACTAACCTACATAATTATTCTAACTCTTAGAACCAGAAATTACAAGACATATTTGTCTGGGTGTAATTTATCGATAATGTGTATGTATTTAGAAATATATAAGTAGGTATGTTTATCAGTTGTCTAGTACTAATAACATTTAATAAGCTCTGCTTAGTGTGAGACTAGAGGGCGTTGTGTGATGGTTGTGCAATATTATTATTATCTTTATTTGTCTTTTTTACATAAGTATCATTTACATTTTTAAATAAGAAAAAACATATAAAAACATTTAAAAATATAAAAAATAGTGGTCCGCCGGTGTCGGGGGCAGGGTCCGCGCTATCGGTGGTTAGGGCTTCAGAGACAAGAACCTCCTCACAATGCGAGTCGTATCGAGGAGTACTGTTTTCTGTAACAGGCCCTAGATCCAACCGCGCAACGGCAGCTTCGACAGATGGTCGTCGAAGCTTTTGGCTATAAGGCCATTGACGGTCACGATGATATTATTATTATTTGACATCTACTAACCCGCACTGAGCCTCTGTGAATAACGTCCTATTCTTTCTCCTAGAAAGGTTTGAGTCCCAGGGGCCTAAGTCTGCTATTTTTATAAATTCGTCATTCCAACACGATCCCATTGTCATTTTGCTAAAAATTTGTAATCTGCTAATTCATAATGATTGATCATTGATATGTAATAGAATTGTGGTAGAATGACAATATCGAGCGTATTAAAAGTATTAACTGCTCAATAACATCGTAATGGTAGGTCACTGATCAAAGGAACTGTCAAAATTTTTGCAGATTACCGCATACGTCAGATATTCATTTGTCATTATGTACGAGATTACCATTCTATGCCATTTCTTTCAATGGAGTGTCAGTGGTTGACCATCGGAAAGTCAAAATGACGCCATTATATTAGTAGATTATCAAAACTTGTCAAATTCCACAATTATGAAATCAATGATAGACCATTCTGACACTATTGTAATAGCAGACTTGGGGCACTGTAGTGAGAACATTACAAGGTTGATTATGCTTAATACTTCTAGTAGTACTCAATTGCTTCATTTCTTTTCAGAGGCCAATTTCGCTGCCTAGACGGTAATGCTATCCCCGCATCCGACCACTGTGACGGTAATCAAGACTGTCCAGATGGATCCGACGAGACTGTTCGCGCATGCGCAGCTAAAACGTGTCCCTCGTATCTGTTCCAATGCGCGTACGGCGCCTGTGTGGATCAGGGCTCTGATTGTAATGGGGTTAGTAGTGCTTAGTACTTTATTTAATTATTTCACAATTTATGTGCACACAATACACAAATAAAAATTAAGGAAACAGAATGGTAGGTACAAAGATGATGCTGATTTCTAAAGAAATTTCTTTCAGCGTACCTGTAAGTGGCAAGTTGGTAAAAAGTATTTAAAAAAAAGTAATTATTGAAATATTTTTAAGATATAAATTATCATATACACATACATAATAGTAAAATAAATATCACTATAAAACATACTGTATTATTATAGTATACAGGGTTATTTGTAAAACCCTAAAAACCTTGCAGAACTGTATTACTAACATCATAAACAACAACTATAATTGTCCTATGACTTTTTACAAAACAAACCTTCAAGATTTCGTTGTTCTATACTATATAACACATTTCAATTCCGTATTTTGCATCAAGCACCTCCGCCGTCCGATCCCCGCTCCCCTCCGCTATTGTACTATCGGTTGCTTCGCATAGACTTCATCACAACATGGCAATCGATTCTATTCTTATTTCGAACGCATATTATGTTATACGGCGACGCAAATACCAGTAAAAATTAAAAACGTGTCTTGTGTCACTGTTTCATATTTAAAACAAAGATTATGATTTACAGAAACAGGAGTGCGCAGATGGATCCGACGAATCAGACGAACTATGCAACCGACAGCTACCATCGAACCCAACAGTTACTACCAGGTAAACAGAATTCATAATTACCATGTAAATTTAACTGTTTATACAACACTAGCTTTTGCTTGCGGCTTCTCCCGCGTACGTGAAATGTCAATCAGGAATAAAGCTGCTTTCTATCAGTGAAAAAATTAAAGCAATCGGACCAGGCTTTCTATTCTCTAAGAAAACAGCCTTGACCGCAGCGCTGGCCGCAGCGACGAAATCCAAACAGGTACATTGGATGAATAATTCAATGGACGTATATATTGGATTGTTAATCCAATGTACTGCGCTCTCGACTCAAGGCTGAGAGATATATTCTAAGATAATAGCACCGCAGTACTTCCAGGCATTACCTCCTACAAACAAAAAACAAACTAAAGTTTATAATATTAATATAGAATGATATTTCTCGTATTGTAGCCTAGATTGAGAATAAAACTGTTTTTTAATAAATGTTAAAACCGATTAAAAAAAAATAATAATGTAAAAATATTCGATCATTTTACTCATTTTTTTTCAAACATTTTTTTTTAATAGGGAATAGAGCTTAATTTGGTACTTACGTATTTCATTTTATTACATTTAGGGCCTGAACTCCTCGTCTCCTTTCGAAAGAACCAATTATGTTTGATTTTACTCCGAAGAGTGAGAGATATTCGCAACAGCGTCCTGAGAACTCTAACTATAGCTCTCCGATTATAAAATTTCTTGTTCAAAGGGTAATAGGTACTAACACTATATAATAAGTTATTTATTAAGTTATTAACACTCAATGGATCTTATTGTGTCCGAAATAAAATAAATTCATTCGTTCATTCAATACATAGATTGTATTCGAAATACTAATTATATATACATTTTCAGGCCATCTCAATCTGGCAAATGTATCTTGCCGCCGTACCCAGAACATGGTACCTACGTGTCAAATCAACCATACGCGACGCCTGGGCAGGGCTTCGCATCGCTATATCTGAACGTAACTTGTCGACCAGGTTATGGAGTCTCGGGGTCTGGTATTGTCTTCTGCCAGGATGGAACATGGTCTGAATCTATTCCTAAATGCATCCGTAAGTACACACAGACATTTTCTAAAAAAAAAATCTCAAATGACTAGTTTTTTTGCAATGAAGTTGATTTATAGAGAGTTTTCGAGTCGGTGTGCAACTGTGCATGTAGTAATAACTATTAGGTAAATGTTTTTATAGTTTAGTAAATGATTAACGCTATGACACATAAGCTAAGAATTTTCAGAAGTTGATTCAACAAAAGTTTAAAAAAAAAAAGTAATTTTTGGAAGTGCTTCGTAAGGTGTTCCACTAGGAGCTATATTGGGCCCTGTCTTATTTAATACAATTATTAAGCATATAGTAAAAAGCGAATGAATCACACTTAATATATATCGTCTAAGATAGGCGCCAGATAGCCTTGGAATAACGGCCATTGACCCTCCTAAATTAGTTGACATTTTTAATTTCAAAAACGGAAATAAAGACATAAAGCTTTTGTTGAATTAACATGTATCGTAATCCTTTACATGATCTAGTAATGAAAAGCAGTTCATTGTTTGTTTTTCGGGTACCTACGCAGAGATATTAGGAAAAGGTCAATGTACATTATTTCACGGTTATCTGGCCCCTTCTATAGTCCAACTAATGCATTTAAACTTAGTGCCCAATTGCTATACCAACACATCCCCTATCTTACAGGTTTCTGCAAGTTAGACAACAACCCATCGGTTCGTTACCACTGTCTCTTGAGCGGCTCTGTCCAAGGTCGCCGTGACTGCAAACCCTACGAACCTACGGGCACAGTCGTGAGGCCCGAATGCAACAGCCCGAACTACTACTCAGCCGTCACTCTCCCCTTCATGAGGTGCATTGATGGAAGCTGGGATTACGTCGCCACTTGCAACCCAGGTTTGACCAAAAACGGAACAAATATCACTATATTGATCAAGGATACTGTTGAAGTGTATATCAATGGTTTTTGGTATGCCAGTGGTGATAAAAACCCTACGTCTAACGTAGCTATAGAAGTTGTTACGCCGCAAAATATTGATAAATTAAATGAGGTTGATACTACTGCGAATCCCTTGGATTATGAAATTAGTGAGGATGATTGGAGGATGGGGCCAATAAAGAAGAAAAATACTGGTTCTAAAATTACTAGACATAATAGTACAGGGATTAATTTAAATATATATAACAGTAGTGTTGTTGTTCATTCAAATTGATAGAGTACAATTCAAAGTTGGAATTTAAGATGACAAAATAGATAGATACAGAAGTCAATCTCATGTATGTACTTCACTTTACATACCTACGCTCAGCAATCGCGCTAGGGTCGGCACTGGTCTGTCCAAGCGCGCTCGGGCTCGTCGATACTTACCTAATATAAATTGTAAAAATTTTACATGGCCACCAAGTCATGTACCTAACTGTTCTGCGTTACGTAAAAATAAACTATCAATGTACAAGCAACCTACTTAATTAAGTATTAAAACTGGTAGCTTAAAAAACGATAAATCAGCAAATAATGTTGATTTTAAAAAACCGTCCAGTTCCATTATACAATTATTTAACTATTTTTTTACTTCATTATTTCGTCGAGATATCGTGTCTGTGAGCGGTGCATAGGTGTGTGATGCTTGAGCGCGCTTTGTACGTAGATTGTTTCCTGTACCTATCTATTTTGTGACATACATATTGACAAAGCATAAAAGGCAAACAATTAGGTTTAGAAATATAGGTCTAATAGGTTATTAGTATTTCATAGAAATATTTAGGTTAATAATCGGGTAGTTGACTCATTTTCATAATATTATTAGTTTAAAGGTAACTTTATTCAAAATCGCAAATAGAAGGAATTTTTCAAATCAAATCAAATCAATATTGAGTAAGTTGTTATAAAAGGGGAAACTGTAGTAATGTAACAGAATAAGGATACAAATACTGAAATGTGACGTCACCGCCATTAGGTTACGTGTGTACAAAAGAGATAGCGAGATATCACACGCCCACACTCTTCCACAAACCAATATTTGAAATTCGTCTGCGGTCTTCCCATCCGATTACAATTTGGGTGTCTCCAAGGCTAGAGTGAATAGGCTCTTAATAAACTAGTGCACACCATCAACGATTACATCACTGCATCATCAGGTGGGATGGCAGTAGTTTATAGCACTAGTTTATATAAGATAAAAAAAATCCTACACTGCTTCATCTAATAGGTACCTAACTAGGTAATTATCATGCTGTTTACAGAAAAAGATTATTTACTTATAGTGTTATTTAGTTGTTTAATATAAATTATTGTACAAAAACAAACACAGCACAATACTAAACTTAATAGGTTCCTATATGCATTTAGGTAGCATATTTATCGCCCTTTGAAGTATACGAATAATATAGTTATCATTAAAGCATAGCATTATTTAGTTACGCGACGTTCCATGTGGGTGATTCAATGATCCTATGCGGTTTACTCGAATTTAAAGCGATGCGGCGGCAACGCAAGGTTATTTGTAAAACACTAACAACCATACAGGACTGTATTACTAACGTCATAAACATCAACTTTTGTTCTATGACTTTTTACAAAACATAATTCATTTACCAAAAACAAATCTTTAAGATTTCATTGTTCTATCTAACACATTTCAGCTCTGTATTTTGCTATACCTACCTAGGTCAGTATGACGTGACACAAGCGCATCAAGCACCCCCACCGCCCAATCCCCGCTCCCCTCCGCTGTTGTACTATCGCTTGCTTTGCATAGACTTCGTAATATTTAGAACGTCCAATTTAAATATTTTTATTTTTGTATGAAAATCTGATGAACTAAAATATTTATGATACATTTTTAAAAGTCATAGAACAAAAGTTGTTGTTTCCTGCAAGTTTATTGTCGGTTGAACGGACAGTAATAATAGGTTTTCATAAACTAAAGTTATTTTGAACAGAGTATAGATTCGTCAACAAACGTGACAAGTATTGCTGTTTCCAAAAGAGATTAAATAGAATATGACCAAAGAATTTACCTGTATTGATTGACCTTCATACAAAGAAACAGTTTTATTTTTATTTTAGAGACACCGTAAAGGGGTAAATTAGGCCCTGGGATAATACTAGTAACTTTGGAACAAGCTTATTAACCAATATAGCATAGCATAGTATAGTCGGCCTTATAAGGTTACCACTTTTGGGGCTCAGGCCTCTTCTCTAAATGGCTTCTTCTCTTCTGGGAATGGGCTGTAATCCATCACGACGGCCCAGTGCGGGTTGGTGAATGTCACATGTCGTCGAATTTTTGGTTCTAAGTTCAAAACGGTGAAGGAAAACATCGTGAGGAAACCAGCATGTCGGTTTCCTCACGATGTTTTCCTTCACTGTTTTGAGAGCAGTGGTGATGAATTAAATTACAGATAGTAATGCGCCTGGCTGGGTTAGAACCCGCGACCTACAACTCGTAAGTCGGGGCCGTTACCACTCGGCCACTTCTGCTCTCAATTATTATAAGTAACCAATAGTAACATGAGAAACAGTGTTTACTGTGTTCCTATGGCTTAATAAGCTTGTGATTTTTTTCCCCAGGACCAAAGTTACCCCAATTTACTCGGTATTCAGTGAAATAACATTTGTCCGTCAATATGTTATGTGTAGAGGTCGGAATTAGGTAGAGTTATTCATATACTTGCATCGAATTGTAGATATTAATATGGATCTTCCCGGGATTATTAACCAACAATATTACAAACAAATAATAATAAAAACCTCAGAGATAGATAAGACAAATAAAAGAAAGAATTTTTATTAGTATTTTTCATTGAACAAGATCTCTACGTCAACTGAGGTGAAATTAACTTTACTTATACATTTCCTTCTCCTTGTCACTAATGCAGGATTTTTTTTTCTGTTATATTTCTGAAAGTGTCGTAAAAAAAATGCTCATAACCTTTCAAGAACCGTACTTAAAGACACAATAAAAAGACGATGAGATAGCGATTCCGTTGACTGGCCTGTTTTTCTAGTGGTTAGTGACCCTGACTGCTATGCCGGAGGTCGTGGGTTCGATTTCCACCCAGGACAAATGTTTGTGTGATGAGCATAATCATTTGTTCTGTGTCTGGGTGTAATTTATCTATAATATGTATGTATTTAGAAATATATAAGTATGTTTATCAGTTGTCTAGTACTCATAACACAAGCTCTGCTTAGCTTGGGACTAGACGGCGTTGTATGATAGTTGTGGAATATTATTATTATTATTATTCCGCGAGACGAACTCGCAGCGTTCGCTTGGGGTTTAATGAATTAAATTTTTAATCTCGGGATTTGAGACATCCACTTTATTCTTTCGCTGTATGAAATCAATATAAGTATTTAAATAGCTCTTCATAATTCCGACCTCTCGTTATGTAGTACAATCTAATAATTATGTTAATAGGATGGAAATCATATCATTGTTATTTATGCTTTTTTTAATATTGCAATAAATCAATTTATATATCAACTAGTGTTGTTTATTTTTTACCTAACCCACCATCCTATTAGCATACCTAACTTACTCCATCTGTTTAGGCAGTTAACTAAGTGTAAGCAATCTTAACATGTGTTCTGTCTAAAAAAAATTAAAATAAAATTATCTAAAAATGTTTACAATTAGGTATTTACCTAAACCGATGTTAGGTAATTAACTAAATTTAAATAAACTTTGTATGTCTTCTAAATGATTTATCTATATCTATCTTACTTATAATAAATCTGTAGAAGTGAAAATTCTGTACATTGAAAATATCAAAAAAATAAATGTCAGGGGGTGTTACTAGACCGACACCGAACCCAAAAATGTGATTAAAAAAAATTTTGTCTGTCTGTCTATTTGTTCAGGCATCACGCAAAAACTACCGGTTCGATTACGATGAAACTTGGTATAATTATTCTTTAATATCCTGGGCACCACACTGGATACTTTTTATCCCGGAAAAGTATATACAATAAAAGTAATAAAAAAAGTATATAAAAACAAACTTAATTTTGCGGTTCGATCCCTAGACCCGATTACTGTACCAACTGCAAATAATAAGTTGGTCGTAGGTTACGTCTCCCGTAGAGTTCACCAAGGGGAGTTCACTAACCCCCCACAGAAAGGGGAACCGTGTTACCCCGAATTTAACGCGAGCGAAGCCGCGGGCAAAAGCTAGTTTTTAATAAAAAGACATATCAAGATTGTTTACATGTGCATTGTGATTTAGTTAACTACCTAAACAGACAGAGTATGGATCAGAAAGTCGGCAGCAATTAGAAATATTGGATACTGGACTCATTTAAAAAAAAAATATTTGGGTCGTTCTTTTAAAACTCAAGTAGCTACCCTAAAGTTAACCCAACTAACCCTATCTCTGAGTAGGGTAGGTTGGAGTAAGCGGCCAAAAATGCCAGGGTAGAGTAGAGTATATTACCTTATGACGTCATTAGAATTAACTCTAAGCTCAGAACGAGGGCTGAAATGTGACGTCACCGCCATACAGTTACGTGTGTAGAAAAGAAATAGCGAGATGTTCCATCACGTAAACAAATCCTAACTAGTCCTAACTAATATTATAAATTAAAAAGAAAAAAAAGAAGAAAAAAAGTGGATGTTTGTTACTTAATCACGCAAAAACGGCTGAACGGATTTCGATGAAATTTGGCACGCATATAGACTTTGGCATGGAAAAGAACATAGGCTACTTTTTATCCCGGAAAAACATCTTAATCCTACGGGAAAACACGTTTAGAGTGCGATAACCGAAGTGCACGCGGACGAAGTCGCGGGCGGACAGCTGGTAATAAATAAAATTGAGTCAAGTACCCAAATCATTGAGCAGCTTGGATATGTAAATTCTAGTAAGGATTTAAAATATACAACCATAGTTATAGCGAAACCAGAAGAAACACGCATCTAGTATTTTTTGTAAAGAATTTATGTACAAAATTTCAATACCGTATCATGAAAAATCACAAAGTGGTTATGTCAGCAAAAATACATAGTCACTGGACCATCCAGGCGACTGAGAGGTTGTTTTGCACTTGCATTCAGCTGTTTGCTATGTGTTATTCCAAGTCAAATACAACTATAGAAGGTAATTTAAAAAACATACAAATACACAACTCACACTCACAAACCTTCACCTATACGCCGTTAAATTTTGATCGTTTCAATCCCGTGGAGGGTCGATCCGGTCGACACTATCGATTTGTAAAGATAAAATTAAAAAATAAAGTATCATTTTTTCAAAACTCGTATTAATTTACGCATGTAGGAAATTAATTTCTTTAAGAAAACGTCAGCTGAGCGAGTTCAATGACCTGTAGGTAATAGTCGGCGTTGCGTATAAACTACCTATAAGTCATTGAACTCGCTCAGCTGAGGTTTTCTTAATGAAATTAATTTCGTACATGCGTAAATTAATAAGAGTTTTGAAAAAATTGTACTTTATTTTTTAATTTTATCTTTACAAATCGATAGTGTTTCGTGTACCGGATCGACCCTCCACGGAATTAAAACGATTAAAATATAGTGCTGTATAATATTAACAATGTCGGTGAAGTCAATAGCTTAAGAACGAATGAACGAGTTAATCACTGACAGAATTTAGGTTGGCGTTCACGCGAGCCGAATAGATAAAAGTTCTGTATCAATCGAAGAATTTTAGGTCTACAGTTACTGCCCCTTTCGATTTTCTAAATTAATAATATACACACCTGCTTTTTAACCGACTTCGAAAAGAAAGAGGTTCTATGTTCGGCTGAATAAATGTTTTTTTATGTATGTTCATCGATATCTCGGTCAATTGAAGCGATTATGAATTTTTTTTTTATTGGAAGGTTATGCTTCCATGTTGGTCCCATAGAAATATTGTTTTGATCTGATCATAAACTTCGAAGATATGGAACAGAACTCTTCATAGGAACACAGCAGAATTGTCGTAACAAGAAAAATTGCTTTGTTTATACATGTAGTCGATGACAGGCTGAAAGAAAATCGAACTGATCTGGTGATGAAGCCGGAAGATAAATTAATTTAACCTAACCGTGTTTGGGATTATCTGAAACGTTATGAGATGCACTCTGGTTAGAAGGTTTTTAAGTTTGGCTGAGTGGTACTTTTTAGTGGTGGTACCATAACTAAAAAGTGAAAAATAAAAAACTTTTTACAAAAAAAAATTAAACCGACTTCAATTTAAAAAAACACTAAAAAGTACAACATAACTTTAATTTCGGAAGTTGGTGTTAAATAACGAAGAGACAAAACTATCTATTATAGAAACACCGACTTCCAAAAATAAAGTTATTTTGTACTTTTCAGTGTTTTTTCCAATTTACTTTAGACTTTGAAAAAATAATTGAAACTTTTTGGCAGTGCTTTTTTCTCTGTCTGCAGCCGTGTGAACAACATCTAGTCTGGGGACTGTCTCACGACTCGTTGTGAAATGAATACCTAAAGCCTACATTTTTTTTTTTTTTTTTTTTTTTTTTTTTTTTTCGATGGGAAAAATCATCTTATGACAACCCCCGCTCTTGGGCGGAGCGGGAGATAGTGTCAGACTCTTACTGACTAAAAAACCCATCCCGTTCCTTCAAGCCTTCGATACCGGGGCTCGAGCGCCCTTTCGGATTACCCTGGCCCCGGTAGGCTTCGACCCGGCTGGGCCCCTGCTGTTGCAAGCCTACATCATAATAAATCAGTTTCGTGTTCTGCGCTATCATTACCCACTCATCGCCCACAAAATAGGGTTTTTGGAAAGGATTTCCACTGTGATCGGCTTACTGAGCCGAAAAATAAATGTAGGTTTATGAGCCACATCAATTATGTGATCTATGAGGATATATCGAATATATACCCTCAAATCAAATGTATTAAATCGTAGTTTGTTAGGCAAACGGGATAGACACTCGTTACAAATCAATTCATTTAATTTTAGCACTTCTCTATATTCTTTCTTTTAGTTCTCGTAAAATAATCATCACACAATAATTGAAGAGTTAAGTGGACAAAGGTGTTATCTGATAAAATCAAAAAATCCGACTTTGTAACATGGACATAGGTTTTAACTAATGGTAAATCGATCCATGGATTTAAAACACCTCAATTCTAATTCGTTACATAGTTACAGATGCTAGCAAAGGTTTTAACTGTCAATCAAGTATATATTTCAGATTTGAAATGTGCTAACAGCAGAAATATTACCAGAGAATCGTAATAGTAGTTAAGACCTTTGTCTACTTACCCTTTCAATTATTACAACGAAATAGGCTACACGATTAAGACACTCTTACGAACGCGTAGTGTGCACCTGCGACCCCGACCGAGGCTCCAAAGGGGAGGCCAGATGAATGCATACCAACGTCAAAATCAAGGTGACCTTGCTAGTTTCAATCCGTGTAGACAGCAGTTGTAAACCATGACCTTCAACGCTCTTGGCTGGGAGGCGCGTTTTCCAAACCACTGAACGCGCGTTGGCGCGTGGTTTACATCCATTTAGCCGCAACACAAACCAAGGTGCCCTGACATGCCCTTTCGCTCCACACAAAGCGGGAGAACTGGCCTGTTGGTCTACCGGTTAGTGGCCCTGCCGGGGAGGTCGTGGGTTCGATTACTACCCAAGACAACTGTTGGTGTGATGAGCACGATTTTTTGTAATGTGTCTGGGTATAATTTATTTTATAGTGTGTATGCATATGTATTTAGAAAGAAACGTATTGCGCCGACCCCAAATAAGATGGGACAAAGGCAGGAAGAAGAAGAAGTATGCATATGTATTTAGAAATATATAAGTTTGTTTACAGTTGTCTAGTACTCAAACTTTAAAGCACCAGCTCTGCTTAGTTTGGGACTAGATGACGTTGTGTTATAGTTGTGGAATATTATTAAGTTAGTGTTGCGGAAATGTGATGGATGCGAGACATTCATTGTGGCAACATTTGGGGGAGGCCTATGTCCAACAGTGGGAATCCTTCGGCTGAAATGATGATGACTAAGTCACTTGATCTCACATAAAAAACAATGGACGGTCCTGCCAACTTGAGCTCGCTGTTGAGGGCGCCTTTATAACGCAATACTTTTCTTCAGAATGTGGCCGAGTAACTCCCGATGGTGTGGACCTCATCATTGACGGTAGACCAGCCAAGCGAGGGGAGCTGCCGTGGCACGTCGGCATCTACCGGAAGACCACCAACCCTTATATGCAGATCTGCGGCGGTTCTCTCGTCAGCAATAGGGTGGTCATTTCAGGTAAACTGGTTTTCACAGGCCTATACGCGAAAGAGGAGGGAGGGATATCGACAGAGTTCTGTAGTTTTGTATATAAGTTGTGAACAGGCGTACACAAGGGTATAATGACGGATACGTCTCTATGAAGCTACGCAGCCGTGGACAGAAGGTCACATTAAACTTATCTGGCGCAACCTTTTACCAACTCTTTGAAGAAAGAAGGCCTAATGTTATATTTGTCGGTGAAGTCAATAGTACGGAAGCTTATGAGAACGAATGGAACGAACGAAATGATGCTGACATCATACGTCACTTTGACACGATCCGGATTGACGTTTGCACGTATCGAACAGATAAAAGTTTCAACCGTAGACACGCAGGGTTCGGGCTTGCGGACGGCGAGCAATGGGTAGCTCGCCGTCCGACCGTCTGGTAACCGTCCGTACTAAGCCCGAGTTCCATGCGTGCCTCAAGGAGATGTCAGCAAACCGTAGGGGTCCAGCAGGGTCGAAGCCTACTGGGGCCAAGGGTTTGCTTCTGAAAGGAAAACTCGGCCTTGGTATGAAAGGCAACGAAGGAACTAGGAGTGAGTTTAGTCGTCGGTTACCGGCCGGTCGGACAGCGAGCTACACATTGCTCGCCGTCCTCAAGCCCGCACCTACGGTGGCCGGAAATCAGGATCGGAATCCCGGCGGCGGCTGGGGTGTGGACGCCGTTGCTTGATGCGGTCGGCCTCTTCCTTTGCTCTAGCATTACTGCTTCGCAAAAGGAGGTGACCGCCTGCCACTCTTCCTCGCTCTGGACCATAGCCTGTACCAATGGCCGGCGCGAGAGATCGCCGCCACACCCAAGGGGACTTCGCACAAGCGAGGGCTCGTTAAGAATAAGGTTTTTTTTAATTGAAAGACTCGCGTTTTACCGCTATTTTACCTGATGTTAAGCGACGATGTGATGGGACACTGGGTTGCGACAGTCGCTGTCTTTTCAAATTTATGAAACAAAAAGGCCTCGCTGATGTGCCTTCGACCACATCTGAATTAGTCCATGCTACACCTCTGGTGATAGTTATCCTGACCCTACATATTCATTAACCTGTTAGTTTCTACCTGTTTCCAGCCGCACATTGCTTCTGGAACGATGTCAGTAAGCTGCTGCCTGCTTCCATGTACGCGGTGGCCGTCGGCAAGATCTACCGGCCGTGGAACAACGACAGGGACGAAGACGCACAGAAATCTGACGTAAGACCTCCCTATTTTTGGTCCCGAACGAAATAACAGTAGCACTAGTCTGACTGGCCTGTTGGTCTTGTGGTTAGTGGCCGTCACTGCATATTATAAGCCACGAATAGAGAATGCCTGAAGCATTATGTCCTCCTTTGTTTATATTTAGTGCTGTAATAATGTAAAACTACCTTACCACTAAGTCATCATTATCATCTTGTTGATAGGCTCACGTTTGACCAATATCTCACCTGATGGGAAGCGATGATGTGGCCGACGATGGAACACGCTTGCCTAGAAGCAATCTATTCACTCTTGACTTAAAGACCCCTAGGTTATAGCTATCAGGAAACACAGACTCCGGCAGGGAATTCCACTCCTTAGCTGTACGCATAATGAATGTGGAGCATAAAGAACTGTGCGAAGCGTTTTGGGAACGCTTTGTACAGTTCCTTGCCGGTATCTGTAACCGGCATATCTGAAGACTGTGACATACATTCTTCTCACAGACTGCTTTTTTTGTCAACAGGTAAAAGAAATCAAGATCCCTGCCCGTTTCCAAGGCAGCGCAGCCAACTTCCAGGACGACATCGCAGTTATAATCCTGGAGACTGACTTCGTGTACCGGACGTTCGTCCGACCGGTCTGCTTGGACTTTGACATTAACTTTGACAGGAGACAACTGCAGCCTGGAAAGTTGGGGAAGGTCAGTGCCAATTTTGACTACCATTTCGACTTCATCATCATTATTTCAGCCAAAATTCCATTGCTGGACATATGCCTCCCCCAAGTATCATCGTCTAGGCTTTTGTCTATCATCATTCTTCTGCACTTGTCCTATGGTATTTGTGGCCAGCACAAAGTGTTTCTTTTCTTCACCCGTCACGCTATCACTAACTCCCATTTCATATCACTCCTCACAAAATCCATCTTTTTTGTGGCCTCTCTCTCCCTCTCCATCCATCCACATGTATACTCATAACTCTTTTAGCAACATGCATTTCATCCCTCCTCTTCACATGAACATACCAAAGAGAACCGAACCCTTTCAACTTTTCAGTCACTGACGTTACTTTCAAACTTCTTCTTCTTTCTGAAGTCTTTTGTCTGTAAAGGTAAGCCCTCTCTTTGCGCCATACTCCTCAATGCCGAGGGTCATAACCTCCGCTGCTTCATCACTTTTATACTTACGATATTCCTCCATCTGTTTCGGTGTGAAGGGCCTTGTATACTGTAGAGTCAAGAGCGGTGCGGATCTGGTTGGACCAACGTATTGGGCTGCGGCCGCGAGGCCTTTTGCCATCTCCTTTACCAATCAGGATGAGCCTTTCGAGGTTGCCACCGTCTTTCCTTGCAATACGACCGAAGTATTGTAGAATCTTGTGTAGAAACTTTGACGACAACCGCCAATACCTACATCTACACTAATACATATAATAAAGAGGTTGTAGCAACATCTATGCAATGGTGTCATATAAGAACTAATCCTGCATCGCGCCATCAAAGTTCTTCACGCGATTTGAATATATACGATCACGTCGGGTCACCAGTTTAGAGGTATGCGGAACAGAGAGTAAAGTCCCGGAAACCTCCGTTGAAAAGGGAGGATCCTCCTCGTATTAATTTACGAATGTACGAGTTTTAAAAAAAGGGGTACTTTATTTTTTAATTTAATCTTTACAAATCGATAGTGTTTCATGTACCGGATCGTCCCTCCACGGGATTAAAACGATTAAAATTTAAGGGTGTATACGAGAGCCCGAAATCATCTATCGGGCAGTTGCCCACCAGACCATAACACCTGTCTCAGTCGCAGGTTCATGTACCGGATCGACCCTCCACGGGATTAAAATGATCAAAATTTAGCGGTGTATATTCAATTCGCGCGGAGAACTTTGATTGCGCGATGCAGGATTAGTTCTTATGTGACGCCATAGATGTCGCTACAAGGTACAGATTTTTTTTTGTTTGTGCTGTAATCTCTGGAAGTACTGGTCCGATTGCTAAAAATTTTTCTGAGTGACATAGGCTATATTTTATGTACGCAAGCGAAGCTGCTGGTAAAAGCTAGTAGGTAATAATATCTATACTTTTAATTCCTTCTTAGGTTGCTGGCTGGGGCCTTACAGCAGAAAACGGCGCTGCTTCCCCGATCCTGAAGGTCGTAGAATTGCCCTACGTGGATGTTGAGCAGTGCATCAGAGCGTCACCGCCAGGCTTTATAGAGTACATCACCAGCGACAAAATTTGCGCTGGCTATGGGAATGGTGAGTCGACAGTTACTTTGATGGATCTCTTTGCAAAGGAGCTTATCGAGGGAAGTAATACTGCCGTACATTTTGGCACTATGAAGACAGATGCTAGGTGTTTCTGTCCTATTTCATTCTATACATCACATTCATGATGGCATTCTATACATCTTTCTAAACGAGCAGCCTGTAGGTCTCATACACGCGCGGACAGCACAACGCCCTGCGCGTACAGTATAATAATGCATTCAGGGTGCTGATGGGGCTGCCCCGATTCTGTAGCGCATCGGAGATGTTCGCCGAGTCGCGAGTCGACTGTTTCTATTCTATTATGCGAAAACAGTGCACATGCCTGGTGTGCAGGGTTCGGGCTAGCTCCAATAGCATCCTGAGGGCATTCGCGCAGAGGTTCGATTGTCAGTACCTGAACCATTGCTGTATGGCTCACATACTGAACAATCGGAATCTGTAAATACAAATTACGTGTCTGAATATTTTGTATATGTGACTTCTGTATTGTAATTGTAAATGTTTTTGTTGTTATTTCATTGTGTGTGTGCTCTATGATCCTATGATGGTCGAAATAAACGTATTATTATTATTATTTTATTATTTAGGTGCCTTCAAGGCTAGAGTATATAGGCTCTTAATAAGGGGCCATGCATTTATTACGTAAGACGATTTACAGTTTTTTAACGGGGTGGGAGAGAGTCTTGATAATTCTTACGCAGGATCACAAAAATATGTAAAGTTAAGATTTGAATAAGCGCAAGCAATCACACTAGTGGTGTGCGCTGGGATGCATATAAATGAAGGTAAACTTTTCCATGGCAAAATTCCCGCGCGTCCCCGCTGGTGAACTTGTTTGCGTAAACGACACACTTTTAAACGTTTGTAAAAGTTTTTACTTTTAAAAATAAACATCAATCAACCAAACATGTCAATTTGATCCTCTAGATTCTTACGTAATGAATTACTTCACCATCATCATCACCAGCCTTTTTAATGTTTCCACTGTTGGGACTCAGGCCTCCTCTCTAGGAGAGGCCAGGGCCAGGGAATTACTTACTTATTTTTATTATTTAGGGGGGAGGGGTCAACAACTAGTAAAAATCGTCATAAGTAATAAATGAATGGCTCCTAAACTAGTGCGCCTCACCGTCAACGATTGTATCACTGCTTACCATCAGGTGGCATCAGGCACTTGTCTATATAATTTAAAATAAAAACGTCCCTACGACGCCTCTTGTATCTGTAGCAGACGACTATTACCGACAAAACCACACCACGGTGATCTATTTTGTCAAACCATACAAAAAATTTGGAAGTCAGAATCTGTTCAATGATGCTCAGTGCCGTAAATAGGGCGGCAGGCACAGGGCGCAGTCCCCGGAGGGGCGCAAAAATATTATACATATTACTTTTTGTTTGTATTGTACTTTTTCTAGGGGCGCAGTTATAGAAGCTCGCACTGGGCGTATAAAAGGCTGGTTACGGCACTGATGATGTTCATCTTTTTCTTCAGGCACGGCGCTATGCAAAGGCGACAGTGGCGGTGGACTAGCATTCCCCGAGTCTGAACGCGGCACAGACCGCTACTATCTCCGCGGCATCGTCTCCACAGCCGCGAACAACGAAAACCTCTGTAACAGCAACACTCTCACTACATTTACGCAAATTATAAAACATGAACATTTCGTTAAGGAGTATCTTTAGGTAAAAACTAAGTTTTAGTTTTAAGTGACAAGACAATAAGAAATGGTTGTGAGTTGTGACGTATTGTATGATCAAATAAATTTTTTGATACTTTTTTTTTATTTACATGAACTTGAGTTTTTTTTCATGAAGTGCGAATCTGAATGCCCATTCACTCCAAAAAATTATATTTTTGCCGTAAAAAAGGGAAAAAACTAACAAAAAGTGGCAAGTATTATCCTGACAGCTGATTGACAGCAACGTGACTTTAGTGATGTCTCGAAACTTACTAAACTAAGTGACAAAAGTTGATTTAGCTTCACTCAATATAGTAGTGCAGCCGGCCGTTAACATAATGTCTCGTAAATTCGAAACAGTCTTAACGATATTTCTAACAATATGAGCAAAGCAATAAAAATCCCTTTGCTTATTTGTATAAGATTTCAAACTCCAAAAAAGGTTGACAGAAATATATTAATGAATGCAATATACAAATTATAGTACTTTTATGACAATTTAACTTCTAAACTGGAATATCTGCAAACTATTTATTTTAAACACACATATCAGCCAATTAGCTGTTTCGGTGTGTACTGCAATAACGTACCCGGAAAGGAGGCTAAGAGCCTCAAGCCCTTTTTGAAAAGTAAAGCAAAGCAAAAAAGTATCTAAGATTTGATTGCATAATGATGAATTTTATTTTATACTTCAATATTATTTTAAAGCAATTAAACTTTTTGATAACAAATATATCACCATAGCGTGATTTTGGCTTCTATTACGAACTACAAACTTTTATAAAAATTACAAATAAATAATTTTTAATCACTTATTATGGGTCAAATTTTTAGTGGTCAGATTAATGTTGTCTATTAAATATGGCAGTTTGACAGCAAACCGCCTATTTATTCTTGAGTAAAAAAAAATCTGGTTATTGAGAAATCAGCCCAAATAAAAACGACTTTTAGTTACTATGACTAAAACTAGTACTTAGCAATCATACATCACTATTAGCAATTTCACGCTGTCAAAAAATTGTCATTGTCAAGTGTCAGAAAGTGTCAATAGCGAATATTATAAATTGCTTAATTCCATTTGAAAATTATTGTTTTCGATTGGAAATGTGAAAACTATAAAAGAGAAATGGAGGACAATAAAATAGAAACGAGCGTTGAGACTGGACGCAAGTTTCCTGCAAGAAAAATCGGCAGATTTTGTCTAATCGCTGTGATCGGTAACTTATTAGATTTTTTCCTGTTTTTCTTATTCTAAATACCAAAAAAATCACTATTTTAATACTAGAGACCTATTAGATTCATTATTTGTGCCAATTTTATCTTTGGTATTAAAAAAAAAGTCTAATCAAGCAATTTTTTGTACATCTTGCAAATAACCCGAATCATGTGTTTTGCAGCAAATGTATTAAGAAAGTACGTTTTAAATGTCAAAAATAATTATAAAATTACGAAATCGATTGGCTACGTTCATTAACTTTCCACGGAATCGAATAATTTTCATTATTACAGGCATGTTTTTGATAAAGATTGTTGAAAAAAAACTTTTAAAATGTTATGCATTGTTTTCTATGTTATGGATATAAGTAATTGTGAACTAAGTTAACAATGCAGCTTGTATTAGCAATAGCCCTGCGTTCAAAAATAACCAGAGTAGAGTACAGTTGCACCCTGGGGTCGTTCTTTTACGTTTGTTCGTTACTCAAGTAGCTACCCTAGAGTTAACCCAACTAAATCTAACTCTGAACAGGGTAGGTTGGAGTAAATGGCCATATGCTTGACATTGACAGTTGAACTCTATGTTCGCATTCAAAAATGCCAGGGTAGAGTAGTTACCGTATGACATCATTACAGTTAATTCATTAATCTTTCAATCGTGGTAGTTAGAGACACAATAGTAAGACAATAGGTGCGCGAACACCGGCATTTGCTTGGGGTTTAATTACTTGTAGTGCGCGGATGCTGGCGTTCGCTTGGGGCTTAATTATTATTGAACCCCTAGCAAATGCCGGTGTTCGCGCACCTATTGTTTTTCTATTGTGTCTCTAATTCTCACGATTGAAAGGTTAACTGTAAACGTGAATTTGAATTCAGGGCTGAGTGATATTTAAACGATACCTACCTAAGGTGTCACTAACCCATATACTGGAATTCGGCCACTTTTTAGGGTAAAAATGGAACTCTATTACTAAGACTCCATGTCGGTCTGTCATAATTATCATCAGGCTGTATACACGCAGGGTTCGGGCTTGCGGACGGCGAGCAATGGGTAGCTCGCCGTCCGACTGTCTGGTAACCGTCCGAACCAAGCCCAAGTCCCATGCGTGCCTCAAGGAGATGTCAGCAAACTGTAGAAGTCCAGCAGGGTCGAAGCCTACTGGGGCCAAGGGTTTGCTTCTGAAAGGAAAACTCGGCCTTGGTATGAAAGGCAACCAAGCAACTAGGAGTGAGTTTAGTCTTCGGTTACCGGACGGTCGGACAGTGAGCTACACTTTGCTCGCCGTCCTCAAGCCCGCACCTACGGTGGCCGGGAATCAGGAACTCATGAACCATTATAGCTAGACAGTTGAAATTTTCACAGATAATGTATTTATGTTGCCACTACAACAACTAACACTAAAAACATAAAAAGTCATATTATAGTGCCTAATGTTGTGTAGATAATGGTACGGAACACATTTAGTCCTTTCAATTTCGTTTACAACATTGTGGAATGCATTTTGATCAGCCTGATGCACCAATCTGTGTATATCCTACTTTGGTCGACCCATACTTTTATTATTCTGTGTTACCCGTAGATTATGTGTGAGGAGTGATATGAAAGAAAAGGGTATGTAGTGATAGTGTGACGGGTGACAGGACAGAATGGAAGAAAAAACGTGTTGCGATGACCCATAATAATATAGGACAAGGTCAGAAAGATAATGATTATGATGACAAAATTTGTAGAATTTGAGGCACACTTACAGTTGACACCGATGCAAAGGAATTTTGCTGATGCTATATTTTAGCTTGGAGTTAACATGAAACTACAGTGCGCACACGTGTGCCATGTACGCCAATCTGGGCGTGACGGTCTCCATACATTTTATATGGAAACTAGACTTGTAGAGCTACACTAGATCCACGCCACGCGACGTCGTTCTATATATAAATCTGGCGAGGTACACGTGTGCATAGGTCTAGTGTAGTCTAGCTTTATTCTCTTTAGCGTATCTTCTTCTTCTTTCTTCTTATTTGCCTCTTCCCACGTTAGGTGGGGTCGGCTCTCCTTATCCTTCTGCGCCAGGACAATTAGATTGGCCATACTAGTCCACCAGGTCAAGGGCGGCCGTCCTCTTCCTTTCTTGCGTTCTGGGATTGCCATGGCCTTCTGGACCACATGCTCGCTGTCTCTTCGCATGACGTGGCCGTACCATCTTAGGCGTGTTTCGGTGAGTTTTTCCTGGACTGGAGTGACTTTGAAGCTACCTCGGACGTATTCGTTTCGAATTTTGTCCAGTCTAGTCACTCCGCCCGACCAGTGAGCATCTACATTTCGGCCACGTGTAGGTTCTGAGCATTTGTTTGCTTCACTGTCCAGCATTCGGCCCCGTACAGCATCGCTGGTCTTACTGCTGTCTTGTTCTCTTTAGCGTATATGTAGTTTAAGGGCCTTTGCACACCACGTTTTTTAAACGCGCCGCTGACGCGCGTTTGTAGCGATACAGACGCGATACGCACGCGAGTCAGACGCAGCCTGTAGACTTTTAATAGAATAAAAGCGCGCCGTCGACGCACGTTTCTAAAACGCGCGTCAACGGCGCGTTTAAAAAACGTGGTCTGCACAGGCCCTTAATTAGTTAAGTGATTTTATTTTTCTTGTTTTAACACGTTGAGTGCGATATCAGGTCTAAACATCTTGTATACTTCTCGCTTATAGACCTTGTATCACAGGAATGGAAAGTATAGAAAAATCACTGCCGCAGTGAACATGTTGAAAAAGAAAATATTATTATAAATGTGAAAGTAACTGAACTATCAAAAAAATTGGTTAAAATAATTAACAAATTTCAATGTACTTCGTTGAACCTCAAAGGACATAGACTTCTTTTTGTCTGGCTTTCACTTCACATCCACAATAACCGATAACTATGCAGACGAAACCAGTGGCATAAGACATAGAAGGTGCAAGATAAAAGGTACAGAAGTCAATCTACATACAAAAACGGCGCGCACTGGTCCCCTGGACCTCAAGGAGCTGTCAGCAACAGCAGGGGCCCAGCTGTATCGAAGCCTACTGGGGCCAGGGTTAGTTCGAAAGATAGCTCAGCCCCGGTACGAAAGGCAACGAAGGAACAGGAGTGGGTTTTTAGTCAGTAAAAGTCTGACACTATCTCCCGCTCCGCCCAAGAGCGGGGGATGTCATTAGATGATTTCCCACGGCGAAAAAAAAAATCCATATACAAAGCGCGCTCGAACAACGCACACATAGACACCGCTCACAGACACGACATCTCGGCTCAATCGCCCGGTCTCACTCGTACAGTTCGGCGCAACGCGCTGACTCTAGCGCGACGAAGTTATTTCTTGTTTATCTGGCGCCTAACTTAGTCAAAAACTATTTTCTTTTTGTTCCAGCCTTCACCCTCGGCTACATTCACTACCGCTATGTTTCCCTACTCTTCGAGAATGACCGCAACTTCTCCTACCTCTCCGAGATGGAGAGAGAGATGTCTCTTCGCACAGAAATGGGGTTCTACTATTCTTACTTCAAGACTGTGGTGGAAGAGAGACCGTTTGTGGCCGGGATCTCTAAGCTGATGTATGATAAGCTGGTCGAGCATCCGAAGGATGTGAACGCATTTAATCGGTTTAATATTCATCCAGAGGTGAGTTTTGATAAGTAACGATTTGTTATGTGGGAAGTTCGACCGTCCGGTAACTGTCCGGACCAAGCCCAAGTCGTCGACGGCGCGCACTGTTGCCGCGCGCCTCAAGTTGTCAGCAACAGCAGGGGCCCAGCTGGATCGAAGCCTACCAGGGCCAGGCTTAGTTTCGAAAGATAGCTCGAGCCCCGGTATGAAGGCTTGAAGGAACGGGGTGGGTTTTTAGTCAGGAAGAATCTGACATTATCTCCCGCTCCGCCCAAGAGCGGGGGTTGTTATTGATGATTTTCCCACCATAAAAAAAATATGGGAAGTTTTTTTTTTACCGATAGTCGTATTTCCCTTTGAATAATAATATTATTATTATTTGGACTTGATGGATGGATGGTGAGAAAGCATCTTCATCATCCACCTTAAGAAAACATTAGCCATTTTGTCCTTAACCTTGTTAAACTCCTTGCGGAGGGGTCACCATCCGGTCGCCCCAGTCGAGAAAGCCGCAAAATAGTAGGAATCCAGTAGGGTCGATGCCCGCTAGGCTAACGAGAAATTTCTGAAATGGAAACCTGATCCTAGAACGCAAAGGGCAACTGAAGGACCCAAGCTTGAATTTAGTCAGTAAAAGTCTGAAACGTCATCTCGCTCCACCCTAGAAAGGGAGAAGTCATTATAGATTTATGACTGGCCTGTTGGTCTAGTGATTAGTGACCCTGATTGCTATGCCGGAAGTCGTGGGTTCGATTCCCACCCAACGGTGCTATTCTCTAAGAAAACACCCTTGAGCGCAGCGCTGGCCGCAGCGACGAGTCGAAAGCGCAGTATATTGAATTAACAATCCAATGTATAAGCTCATTGGATTACTAATCCATGTACATAATTGGATTTCGTCTCTGCGGCCAGCGCTGCGCTTAAGGCTGTTTTGTTAGGGAATAGCACGCCAGGACAAATGTTTGTGTGACGAACATGACCATTTGTTCTGCGTCTGGGTGTAATACATATATCTATAATATTATGTATGTATTTAGAAATATATAAGTATGTTTATCAGTTGTCTAGTACTCATAACACAAGCTCTGCTTAGCTTGGGACTAGCTAGACGGCGTTGTTGTGGAATATTTATATTATTTATTTATTTATTATTTTTTTATTATTTATTATGTATTATTTATTTCTTACCTCAAAAAAAAAATCTGTTCCAGGTGATGATAGCCGCGGTCTACCGCTACTTCGAGCCGTACCTCAACACGACGGCGCACCGCAAATGCCACATGGTGGACAGGGGCGAAGGCCTAGCGCCTGTGGAGAGCTGCGTGGGGCTGGGACAGCCGATATTCTTCTACTTGGAGGCCGTCTGGTGGCTAGCTGGGCTGACTGTAGCCGCCTTATTTTTGCATGCTGCTGCGTTGAGGTAAAATTAAACTATATTGATTGACTAACAACTGACAGCGGCTTCGCTTATGTAAAAGTGGAAAATTATCTATATACTATTACTAGCTTTTGCCCGCGCGGCTTCGCTCCCGCTCTTCCCTTCTTCAGCCTACTATACCCTACTCTACCCTACTATACCCTACTCTACCCTACTCTACCCTACCCTACTCTACTCTACTCTACCCTACCCTACTCTACCCTACTCTACCCTACTCTACCCTACTCTACCCTACCCTACTCTACTCTACTCTACCCTCCTCTACCTTACTCTACCCTACACTACCCTAATTTTCATTTTTTTTTTCCATAAGAACCTTCTCCTCATAATAACGAACACAACAAAAAGAAAATTAGCGAAATCGGTCCAGGCGTTGTTGAGTTATGCGCTTACCAACACATTTTGCGATTCATTTTTATATTATAGATAAAGAGGTAAAGTTTGTGTTTTATGTTGTTAGTTTGTAGGAGGTAATCTCTGGAGTACTTCCAGAGATTACCTCCTACAATCAAAATGGAAGCCAGTGTCCTATAGCCTGATTCACGTAAAATCAAACAAGCCAAATGTCGTTGAAGTTTTATAGTCGTTCGATCGAAGTCCTATCCAAAAGCGGTATTCACGATCTATCGACTTATTTCCAGTTACATTACTATGTATTCTACCAGGATAATGTAATACAGATTTTTTTTTAATCGACGAATTTCAAACGACTTTAAAATCGGTGTCGTTCAAACTCGATTGATGGATGTGAATACGGAAATCGTCTAAACGACTAAATCGCTACGATATCGTTTCGGTTTTCACTACGTGAATCGGGCTACTGGTCCGATTGCTAAAACTTTTTGACTGGTAAAAAGCTGCTTCATTCCTGAGTGACAAAGGTTATATTTTATTTACGCGAGCGACGTTTTGGCCAAAAAATAGTCAGTAATATTAGAGAATAAGTACCTAATAATAGACAATTTGTATGTTATGCTAAAACCCAACCGAATTCGTTCAACACTCTGAACGTAAAGGAACAAAGAAGGTACAAACATAGACACACACATACAAACTTTCGTGGGCTTGCGGACGGCGAGCAATGGGTAGCACGCCGTCCGGCTATCCGGTAACTGTCCGGCCTGAGCCTGAGTTGTCGAGAACGCGCAGTATACCACGCGCGCCTCAAGGAGGTGTCAGCAAAACCGTAGTAGCCCAGCAGGGCCGATGTCTATTGGGGCCGTGGGTTCTCTTCTGAAAAAAAAATGGCAAAGAAGGAACATAGGGAGTGGATTTTAGTCAGTAGATGTCTGACACGACCTCCTTCTCCGTCTTAGAGCGTCAGAGTCATTGAAAAGAAAGAAAGAAATCACGTTTATTTGGCACATTGTGTGTATCTGACACAATGAGATAACAATTATTATAGTATAGAAACTTAAAATACATCTACATTGTATGTCTCATTGGACGATTTCCCACCATAAAAAAAGCCCATGTACCAAATTTCATTCGCTAACTACTACAAAGTTACAAACGTACACACACACGCACATAAAACCATTCGCTTTTAAAATATCAGTGTGACTTGATGTTCCAGTCAAAGCATCCTCGGTGGTCTCCTAGCAGTGGCGCAGTATTTCGCGAACCACTGCGAGTGCACCCGGGTACAGTGGGCTCCCAATGAACGAGAGAACTTCGCAGCCCCTCTCCTGCTGCTCCAGACCTGGCTGGTCTCCATGCAACTGAGGGACCGACAGAGGAGGACTACCTTCCAGCTGCAGGTAAATATAAAAACAGAATATATGACCTTGGTCTAGCTTCACTCAAGATGCTCTTCAACTCATTTTTTTTTTTGACGTCAGTCTCTAATTATAACGGAATTATAATTAAAGATATAACGGATATCCAGTAACTATCCAGTATCCGGCCTTGTTTTGACTATCCGGCCGGATACTGGATAATAATTCAGTATCCGGCCGGGTACCGGGATTTTTTTTTTTTTTGTTGTCTTACACTATAATTTTTGTTTTATTATATAACTAGCTTTTACACTCGCGGCTTCGCTCCTGCTCTTCCCTACTCCACCCTACTATGCCCTACTCTACCCTACTGTCCCCTTCCCTATCCTACTCTACCCTACCCTATCCTACTCTACCCTACCCTATCCTACTCTACCCTACCCTATCCTACTCTACCCTACCCTATCCTACTCTACCCTACCCTATCCTACTCTACCCTACCCTATCCTACTCTATCCTACCCTATCCTACTCTACCCTACCCTACCCTACTCTACCCTACCCTACACTACCCTACCAAACTTCACATAAACCATCTACTAAATAGTCCGTACAAAGCCTAAACATTTGGTTTGGATAGGTGAGCCCGTTTTTGAGTTATAAAATTACAACGAAAAGTGGCATTGATTTTTATATATATAGATGAATATCAAATCCAATTTTTTTGGTAAGAGGCAACTTCGCTTGGCTTCGTATATCAGACCACCTTCTGAAATTAGCCTTTCGCTGTAAACGCTACTGCCAGGTACTGAAAAAATAAATTCTAGCAAATCAAACTGATCGCGTCCTGTAATTTTATAAACTTACTAGCTTTTGCCCGCGGCTTCGCCCGCGTGGCATTAGGTACTTAAGGAATCGGGATAAAAGGTAGCCTATGTTTGTTTTCCATGTGCTATATGCATGCCAAATTTCATTCAAATTCGTTCAGCCGTTTTTGCGTGATTAAGTAACAAACATCCAAACATCCACACTTTCACATTTATAATATTAGTTAGGATGTGTAATTCCATAGATAATAAATTTATGTGTCAGTAATACGAAATAATACGAATGTGTTTGTTACACTGCACGCATGCTGTGCGTGTGTGCGTTTTATTAGAATCTGAAAATTTGTGCTAAATTGAGTGCTAGGTGCTGTATGTTCGATTTCAGTGCTGGCCTTATGAAAATAGTGCCAAATCTAGCACTTAAAGTGCTTAGTTGGCACCACTGGGGTACCTTACTCATAGATCTAAACTCCCCTCCCGCACGCGAACCCCTGTCTTGGTGACGCTCACTTCGCAACGGGCCGTGCAGCAGAAATCGTAATATTTTAATTTCGCCATAACTTCAAAACCAAACGTCCAATTTTAATCATTCAAAGACCAAATATTATCTACATAAACTGTACTTAGTGATGAATTAATTTATTTTGATAAGGATTAATAGCATGAGTAAAATAAATGCGTTTAAATGTAATCCAAAAAAAATTCAAGATTTTTAAATAAAAAAATGGTTGTTGTGCCTCCCTCGACATAGATAGGTATAGTGTGTCGCGGACTTTTTTATAGATATTTATAAGATCTACAATTAATTAGAACATTTTATGGTTCTATCTTTTATAGTTTAGGCAGCGTACGCAAAATAAGTAACTTTTCTGGTTGATTTTTGACACCTTGTGTCCGAAAAAACCAAATATCTTACGGAACCCTATTTTTTTCCAAAATAAAATTTAGCTTATGTTACTCGTGGATAATGTAGCTTTCGAATGGTGAAAAAATTTTTAATAACGGTTCAGTAGTTTTTGAGCCTATTCATTACAACCAAACAAACAAAGTTTTCCTCTTTATAATACTAGTGTAGATAGGGAAGTAAATATAATATAGAAAGAGACAGTAAAATACGTTTGTCCGAATGGAGCATATACGAGTATATCCATATGCATGTAGTAAAAAGCGGTTATTTCAATATTACAAACAGACGCTCCAATTTTATTTATATGCATGTATAGATTTTGTTTTTTTTTCTTGTGGAGAAAATCATCCTGTGACAACCCCCGCTCTTGGGCGGAGCGGGAGATAGTATCAGACTCTTACTGACTAAAAAAACCCACCCCGTTCCTTCAAGCCGTCATACCGGGGCTCGAGTTCCCTTTCGGATAACCCTGGCCCCAGTAGGCTCGGCTGGGCCCCTACCTGTGCTGACAACTCCTTGAGGCGCGCGGGGACAGTGCGCGCCGTCGACGACTTAGGCTTGGTCCGGACAGTTACCGGACGGCCGGACAGCGAGCTACCCATTGCTCACTGTCCGCAAGCCCGCGCCTACGGTGGCCGGAAATCGGGATCGGAATCCCGGCGGCGGCGGCGAGAGCGCCGTTGCCTGATGCGGTCGGCCTCCTCCTTTGCGAGCATTGATGCTTCGCAGAAGTCGGCTCGCGCCTGCCACTCCTCCTCGCTCCGGACCATGGCCTCAACCAAGGCCCGGCGCGAGAGGTCTCCGCCGCCGATATGTATAGATTTTGATCTAACAAAATGTTTCTCTTTGTTGCAGGTCTCAATATTTATATTGAACTGCCTCTGTCTCCTGTTCTGGCAGTTCAGTCAATTCATATTCCTCACACAAACCGCCATTTTCTTCGTCATGGAACAATTCAGAATAATCGACATTAAAGCTCTTTGCATCTTCCTACATTCACATTTCTGCGGACTTCATATGGCCGTGCTTTTACTACAAGGCAATGATATGCTAAAATCGTCCTTATACGTTTCCTTTTTCGTCATAGTCTCGGCATACTGTTTGTTCTTCAGCTCTCTACGCGTTAAGGTCCAAAATCGTGTGGATTTGTTCGTGGAGTTATGGCTGATTTTTTTAAGGATAGCTATAGTAATTTTAGCAGCGTTTTATCTGAAGAAATTGATAAGTCATTTTTTGGAAGTGCAAGAGGACTCGCATGTATGGGATATTTTGTACTCGAAATTTACGAATTTTAAGACTTTTCATACTTTAATATATACTTGCGCTGTCGTTTTTGACTTTTTGCCTTGGAGTTCTGTCAAAAAACTGTTCAAATCATTTCTTATACCTTTCGCTGTACTAAGCATATTAAACGTCTGCAATCGCTGGGTGACCGACGCTGTAGAAGACCTAACGAAAGAGTTAGAAGATCGAACGCCAAAGATAGAAAGAGACGGCAACATTTCCGACGAGTCCGACTCAGGCGTGGAAAATTCTGACAGCAAACTTCGTCAACGCAAACCTATTACGGATTTAGACGTTATTGATAAGGAGATAAAGTCTAAATTGGAATGTGATAGTGACGATGGGGATGTGCTACTTATGTTCTTACGTCATTTGAAGGCGGAGCCTGCTATATTTTATAATATTTCGCAAATGGCCGTGTTTGGTGTCATGGCGGCTTTGATAATGAGACTGAAGTTTTTGTTCACAACGCAATTGTGTGTTGTGTCTTCGTTAATGATGAATACTAGTTATTACGCGTGAGTATTATATTTATTTTATAAATGTTTGAAGATAAATAAGTAGTCTTAGGCTGACATCAGACGGGCTGCATCGCAGCGACCGCGCGCGGTCGATATATTTAACTGCATGCAGTTGTACGTTCGATTTCGTGTAGTCATGATATCAACTGCACGCGTTCGGCTGCAGTCGAGTGAAGTCAATATCAACTGCATGCAGTCGTGCCTTAAACTTTACGCGGTCGGCTACAGTCGTGTAGTGTCGACACACGCTGTCCATCACTAACCGCATACAGTTAGTGTGCAGTTAATTACAAAGAGCTGTTTGCTCTCTCACATTGGCATTGTCAACTTTATTTTGAGGCACATAAAGATCAAATCATACACTAAGCTCCTGGGCTAGATGCGTGGCGCCAACTGCGCAAAGTCAGATCAAACTGCAAGCAGTCCGTCTGATGGCAGCCTTAGCATGTTTTAGATTTAAGACTACGATCTCAAATCTTCGACGGCGGGTACTCTTCCACGCGCGCCTCTAGTTGTCAGCAAAACCGTAGGGGCCCAGCAGGGCCGAAACCTTCTGGGGCCATTTTTTTTTTTAGGTAGTAAATCATTCAATGACATCTCCCGCTCTTAGACGGGGTGGGAGGGCGTGTCAGACTTATACCGACTAAAACCCACTCCTGGTTCCTTCGTTGCCTATCATTCCAGGGCCGGGTTTTCCTTTTCTGAAGCGAACCCATGGCCCCAGTAAGCTTCGACCCTGTTGGGCCCCTACAGACTACTAGGGCCATGGGAAACCCGGAGTTCTGGAACGCAACGCAAAGAAGGAACTAGAGGTGGGCTAGTCAGTAATTGTCTGACACGGCCTCGCGCTCCGCCCAAAAACGAGAGAAGTCATTAGATGCTTACCCATCTTGAAAATAGTCCTAACAGAGATCACCTTGGTGGGAACTTGGTTTCCATCCACGGTTCTCTCGAATCACCCGCGAGACAGGTTTGATATTTTCGCGCCAACTCTTGCGAAGCGGTAACTTGTTTTATATAAAGCGCGGCGACTTCGCACGCACGTAGGACAGAGCCGCCGCTTTGATTCGAGTGAACAGCATCGCATTGCTTCGCATCCGCACAAAAACTCGCCAAACTTAAGTGGCAATAGGCAGCGCACATTGCTCGCAAAACAGATGGCTGTTGGGGCCGAAAGGGACGAGTACCGGAAGACGCAGTGTTGGAAGACCTCCTACAGTGTGGACCAATGACCAGGTCATTGGTTAAAGGTTGCGGGAATCCGATGGATGCGAGACGCAAAGGACTGTTCATTGCAGCGACACTTGGAGGAGGCCTATGTCCAACAGTGGACGTCTATCTGCTGAAATGATGATGATGCATTGAGAGAGTTTTTCCCAGCAAACTTTTGAGTGACAGAGAGTCAACATAATCGAGGGTAATATGCAATGTACAATATAAACCCCTTCACATAAATAAGTATCGCTTTATGTTTTCAGATTACCCCGGTCATACAAACGATTCCTACCGTTATTCTGGGTGGTGTGCATGTCTCCGCTGGTCCACGACTTGTTCCAGAGTATATCGCACGAGATGTCACACATCGGTGAGTCTAGCTATAAGCGCGTTTCACATAAGAAGTCCCTTCGCCGTAATGTTGGCAATCCGGAAAAACAGTGTTGCTTTATTTTTTGCTATGAAATTACTTAATATCAAGATTAACTGATATTTCGTTACTTTTAACAATTGCCTTATAATTATCTTTTTAAGCTATTGCATAGCTTCTATCGCGGGCCTTGAGCGTGGAGACCGAATCCAGAAATTCCGTAACGAAAATAACCTAACACCCCCCACTCATTTGTTTTTTGAGCGTTTTGACCAATAAGAAAACAAATGAGTGAACAATCAATCAAAATTCAATTCAATGTGTGAAAGTGTAACTTCAATTAATATCAAAGAAAAAAAAACAAAGGAAAAAAAATACTGCATAAATAAAATAAATAAATAATTATAATTGCATAAGTTGATAAAAATGCTATGCAATAGCTTTACCGCGGCAGTCCCCGAGTGCCACACGTCTTTTTTTTTTCTTTTGGAAACTGTAAAAACTATCTATACTTATAATAAATCTGTTGAAGTGAAAACTCTGTACATTGAAAATATCAAAAAAATACTAGACCGACACCGAACCCAAAAATATAATTAAAAAGATTTTTGTCTGTCTGTCTGTTTGTTCAGGCATCACGCAAAAACTACCGGTTCGATTACGATGAAACTTGGTATAATTATTCTTTAATATCCTGGGCACCACACTGGGTACTTTTTATACCAGAAAAGTATATACAATAAAAAACAAACTTAATTTTGCGATTCGATCCCTAGACCCGATTACTGTACCAACCGCAAATAATAAGTTTGTCGTAGGTTATGTCACCCGCAGTGGAGTTCGCTAACCCCCCACAGAAAGAGGAACTGTGTTACCCCGAATTTAACGCGAGCGAAGCCGCGGGCAAAAGCTAGTTTTTGAATAGAATAGAATAGAATAGCATTTATTCGGCGCAAGCAACACAATACACAACAACATAAAATAATAATAAAAAAGAGTACAGACATACAATACAGTTGCAGTGACTGTGCCTGAACCGAAAGGGTCACCAACTCAGCTATTGCTGGGCGTCAAACACCCAACGCTGATTTACAGCTGGCACCCCGCAGTGAATAAAGTATAGGACGCTGGGCTTCATTCCGATTGCCCTGCAATTCTTTCAAATACCGAAAACGCCTGGCCACAATATCGTACCTCGCATGACGAACAGAGTTCCAGCGGGATTTTATGGTGGAAAGGCGAGAGCGACTGTCGCAACCCACTGCTGGGTACGCCATAATTATGGCGGTAAGTCGCCTCTTTGAAGCGTGGCTGGAAAGACCTCACGGCGTCCTCACCTTCCGCATGACGCAGGTCCTTACCGAACATGGTCTGTTCGGGAAGTTCCTGCACCGGATTCGTACGGAAATGACGCCCGGGTGTCACCATTGTGTGGACCGTCCGGAGGACACGGTTGACCATACGGTAGAGGTGTGCCCCGCTTGGGCAGAGCACCGCCGTGTCCTGGTGGGGGCGATCGGCGACATCGATCTCTCGCGTCGGGCCGCGCGTACAGGCCATGGTCTGGAGCGAGGAGGAGTAGCAGGCGGTCGCCTCCTGCGAAGCAGTAATGCTAGCAAAGGAGGCGGCCGCACGCGCGAGGCAATGGCCCTCGCACCCCAGCCGAAGGATGCGAAAGAAATCCCCGGGCGAAGCCTACTGGAACCATGGGTGATGCGAAAGAGATCCCCGGGGCCCTGGAACAATTCTCCCGCTCCGACCTAGAGCGGGGGATGCCATTAAATGATTTTCCCACCTAAAAAAAAACTTGCTTATTTTGGGATTAGATGGCGTTGTGTGAAAATGTCACACAAAGAGTTTTTAAGTCTTTTTTCCATATTTCAGGTGAATTCAGTGACATTAACCAGGAACAGTTACTAGAGTGGATTCGCTCAGACACGCCAGTGGGGGCGGCGTTTGCGGGTTCGATGCCTGTGTTGGCAACTATCATGCTGGTCACAAGGAGACCTATTGTGTCTCATCCGCATTACGAACATTTGGAAGCACGGTATGTATCTTATTATTTACTACGTTTTTTAGGGTGTCAACGGGATCCTATTACTAAATCTCCGCTGTACCTCTGTCTGTTTGTCCATCCGTTTGTCTGTCTGTCTGTCTGTCCGTCTATCAGTGGACAGTATCTCATAAACCGAAAAAAGCAGAGTTGAAATTTTCACAAAAAAATATTGTATTGGAGTTCTCAACAAAAAATAATAAAATTAAAAACTGGGCAAGGCGAGTCATTTTCGCGCACTGAGAGTTCTGTACAAACTTACTTATGTAAATATTCCAATTTCCGAATGGAATCAAAAAACATTTTTTGTTATGATGTAACAGCAAATTTTCTGTTTTTAGATTTATTCTAATACTTTACTTATAAGACCTTAGTTTATGTCAAATTTTCAGAATTCTGGGTCAACGGGAAGTACGCTTCAAAAGTGTCGAAATATACGTTTTATGCGACATAAACGACCGTATCTTTTTATTCGTTAACTAGCTGTGCCCGCGACTTCGTTCGCGTGGACTACAGGATTTTGAATTTATTTTTTCTAAAATAAAAGTAGCCTATGTTACTCCTTATTACATCAGCTACCTGCCGATAAAAGTCCCGTCAAAATCGGTCCAGACATTTCAGAGATTAGCCCGGACAAACAGACAGACAGACAAAATTGTAAAAAAAAATATTTTCGTGTATGTACCGTTATATATTCTTAAGGGCCAAGCGCCCGAAAAGTGCCATAAAACAGTGATTTTCTGAGGCCTACTCCTCCGTAACGGCTAAGTCAATTGGTTTGAAAAAAATATATGTTTATTATAGATTCATGAACAATAATATCAACATTTGATTTTTTCGTGCAATTAATACTTTTGTCAAAAAAAAATATTTAGCAATTTCGCAACTTTTCGCAACTTTTCCCTACTCCTTCGAAACGGCTTGGACCTTTAGAAACATTTTTACACATAAAAATTGGTGGTTAAATATTCTTCAAAGTGAACATTGCATATGTAAATCAATCAATATCTCGCAGAGAAAATAGATTTAAAGCGCTTTCCGGGCGCTGCAGGCCGCAAATAAATGCACAGATTTGCGTACTGCCGCCTAGGCGAGTGCGAGAGTTGCGTTCACATAATTTCGGCCAGATGGTTCAAGGGACTATACGCCTTGTAGTAAAAAACGGTTATTTCAATATTACAAACAGACACTCCAATTTTATTTATATGTATAGATTTAGAAACTTGATTTTTTCACAGTTTTAAGGTACGCAGACCCAGATTATATGTTTTTTTATTTCAACTCGATACCTTCACGTATTCCCGAGATAAAGGGTCTTGACAGACAGACGGGATACGAAGTGATCATATAAGGATTCCGTTTTTTTTTTCTTTTTGAGGTACAGCCCCAAAAACTGTGTACTAGCTTCTGACGTTTTATAAGTGCCCATGTAGGCCTATGTGAAATAAAAAACTTTTGACTTTGACTTTGACTTTAAAACAACTTCTACCCCCCTAGCCAAGTTACAACCGTTTCGCTTGCGCCGAACGCTTCGAGTTGACCTTGCCGCCAATTCTTTTGTTCTGACCACGTGACTGAGCGTTAAGACGACGTCATTCCCGTACATTTGAAGCGTTCTACAAGCGTTAACTATTGCAGATTAGCAACTTGGCTAGTGGTACTGAAGTAAGTAACCATCATTTAATTCAATTGGAAGGCTTACCTTGATGTGTTAAAATATCAAGCGTACGAGGGAGAAAGAGGGATAGATCTATATAAACTCCATCTCTTTCTCTCTCCATCTCTCTTTTCTGCTCACACGCTTGACATTTTATGACCTTTTATTTTTTATTGAGCTATAGGGTAGTGTGTTCGCGACTGGGTATAGTTATCGGCACGGATCTTGAGCGCTGGCTTCAAGTTGCGCAGAAGTTAAATATTCGGTCTCTTTAGTGGTGCGACGTGAGACGCGGGGGCGGGGAGTGTCAGTGATTGGCTCGCCGCGCCATCGTGTCATAGACGTCACTTGTGATTCGTTCCCTGCACTTGCTGCATGTATCTAACAACGACGACGATTGGCTCACCAATATATGGAATGTGCAAAACGATCCCCACTCTGACGCCGAGCGCTCAAGGTCCGTGCCGATAACTATACTCCATTTCGTTTAGCGATGTGCGACCCTGGTGGAATACAGGCGAGATTGTTTATCGAATATATCTGACGTAAGTGGTTAAAGGGTTAACAGTTTATTTTAGGTCGTCAACTGGGTCGCGTTAAGACCTCGTGGTAAGCCTTCTGATTCTGAATACAATACGTTTTTTTACAGCGAGCGAGCGTATGCCGTCCACAAGATGTACGGCAGGTTCCCGCCGCACGAGCTATACCAGGAACTGACGAAACTGAAGGCCACGTACCTCGTGGTGGAAACCATGTACTGCTATGGGAGGAGTAGGTGAGTAAACAGAACTGGTCAATTCATAATATAATCTTCCTGCCCTTGTCCCGTTTTATTATCCCATTTTATAAGTGATGACCCAAAACACAGGTTTCATAAACCTAGTTCAGTCAAATCGCTAATTATACATAGCTTACCTAATCAGCCTTTAAATGATAGAAGCAACAAGTAATATGTAACCAAGCATTATATGTAACACATAATATGATTTAAAAGAGTGGCCATGGAGTTTCTTGCACGTTCTTCTCCATAGAGACCTACTCTTTGGAACGTGCAATTTAGCTTCACTTTTCTTGGACTGACCGACATTTGACTATTCAAAAGTGCCTGTAAATGGTCTATTTGAAATAAATGATTTGACTTTGACTTTGACTTTGAATGTTTTCACTGCTGGAGCTCAGGCACAACATATTATATAGGTACAGAAGTCAATCTACATACAAAGCGCGCTCGAACAACGCCCACATAGACACCGCTCACGGACACGGTATCTCGGAGCGCCTCGGTCCACTCGTCGATCAGTTCCGGCTCAAACGCTCATTGTGTGTGGACGCACACCGAGCGTAGGTATAAAAAGTGAAGCACATACATGAGATTGTCTTCTGTACCTATCTATTTTGTAGCTCAGGCAGTCAGGCCTCCTCTCTAGTACAGTCAAATGGGGTGAATAGAAACTTAGGGGTGAATAGAGACAAAACTTTAAAGGGTATTTTCTCGATATTTGAATATTTTTTGCAGCATTTAACTACATCAATTTATTAATGAATTGTTATTCTAAAAAATAGATGCTTTGTTAGAGCCCGATATTATGGTATCAAAGTGAAAAACCAAACCAAAGTTTTGTCTCTATTCACCCCGTTTTACGGTAGAGGGAATGGGCCGTAATCCACCACGCGGGCCCAGTGTGGGTTGGTGGAAGTCACACATCTTGGATTTTTTTTTAGAAATAATTTAAAAAATTACATCAACTACCCAACTCACTCTTCATAAAGTCTATTCTTTGGTTCTTCAGTACCGGCTGTTCCTTCAAAGACATCTGGGACGTGGAGGCGCCCTGGCTCAGCAGCCGGCCGACCATGTGCCACACGCTCCTGACGCAGCCGGTGGAACACTTCTACCCGGTGTTCAGGAACGACCACTACGCCGTCTTCAACGTTCACGACTTCAGCGTCAGGTAAGTCGATTGATATATTACATTTTAATAATAAAACTCAATGTAAAATTGCCGAAACGGATCTTGAGCGCTCGGCGTCAGAGTGGGGATCGCTTTGCGCATTCCATACATTGGCGAGCCAATCGTCTTCGTTGTTAGGTATATGCAGCAACGCAGGGAACGAATGAGGAGTGACGTCTATGACGCGATGGCGCGTCTCACTTCGCACCACTAAAGAGACCGAATATTTGACTTCTGCGCAACTTGAAGCCAGCGCTCAAGATCCGTGACGGCAATATTATACAACATTAGATTTAGTATACGCGAAACCCGAAACACGTGTCTAAAGTGGTTTATTCCCATTGGCCACCCCTGAGTTTGCCACCGGGGTGGCGGTTGGCACTCCTTCATTCCCGTCGGCCACCCCTGATTGTAAGAGTAGCTAGTACTAGCTGTTATTCCAATAAAGAAATAGTATTTATACATGTAAATTGTTTTTATAAATAATAATAATAATATTCCACAACTATCACACAACGCCGTATAGTCTCAAGCTAAGCAGAGCTTGTGTTATGAGTACTAGACAACTGATAAACATACTTATATATTGCTACTTACATACATGTTATAGATAATTACACCCAGACACAGAAATAATCGTGCTCATCACACAAACATTTGTCCTGGGTGGGAATCGAACCCACGACCTCCGGCATAGCAGTCAGGGTCACTAACCACTAGACCAACAGGCCGATCAAAAATAAAGAGTTCCAAAATTATATTTGGCATTATTAAACTTATTTTTATTGCTCATGATATCCAGTTATGATTTCAATTTCCATTGATAATGACGAAATACGAATAAACTCCTGTACTCTTACTACGAAGGAAGCTGATGAAACTAAATAGTAGCCATTGACCACCGGGGTGGTAGACGCCACCTATTTGTGCCAACCACCATCCCGGTGGCAGCTCAGGGGTGGCCGATGTTATCCGAAAGGGCGCTCAAGCCCTGGTATGAAGGCTAGAAGGAACAGGGTGGGTCTTTTAGTCAGTAAGACTCTGACACTATCTCCCGGTCCGCCCAAGAGCGGGGGTAGTTATCAGATGATTTTTCCAACAAAAAAAAAAAAAGGAGCGGAGGCCGATGGGAATGAAGGAGTGCCAACCGCCACCCCGGTGGCAAACTCAGGGGTAGCCGATGGGAATAAACCTCTAAAGTTTGTCTAAAAAGTCAAACGACTTGGGTAATTATTAGGGTAAAATGAAATCTGATGTAGTCAACACTGGTTCAATAATCAAGGTTGATTAAGAGATCTTGATCATTGTTTACTAATAGAAGAACCTTATATAAAGTATCGAATATAAGTAATTTTTAAATAATTAAATATTATACAAAATTCCCAAGTCTTTTGACTTTTAAGACAGACTATAGTATTTTTATGTAAAAAATCAATGAACAAAATTTCATAACTGTATCATGAAAAATCATAAAGTTATAAGCTTGTTATGTAATGCCCGCTATGACCTGCCGTGGTCTGTTTTGTACTTAGTGTCAGTGGTGTCCAACTTGTCGCATTTTTTAAATATTTTTGGGAAAAAATACAACACGGTGTAAAATTACAGGAATCGTTTCAGTTACTGATTCTGAATAAACCATATTCAGGTTTCACATATACGAAGAATAATGTTCTATACACCGCTAAATTTTGATCGTTTTAATCCCGATTAGGGTCCCGAAGGGTCGATCCGGTACATGAAACACTATCGATTTGTAAAGATAAAATAAAAAAATAAAGTACCTTTTTTCAGTAGTAGTCGGCGTTGCGTACAAACTATCTACAGGTCATTGAACTCGCTCAGCTGACGTTTTCTTAAAGAAATTAATTTCGTACATGCGTAAATTAATACGAGTTTTGAAAAAAAGGTACTTTATTTTTTAATTTTATCTTAACAAATCGATAGTGTTTCATGTACCGATTAAAATTTAACGGTGTATATCGTGCTGAAAAATAAACTCTAATAAATCAAACTGGTTGCGTCATAAAATATAGGACTGAATATCCGCTCGCCAAATATCCGGCCTCGCAGCTTACTGAATATCCAGTATCCGGACAAACCACTATCCGTTTTATCTCTATTATATTCTAAAGTGTATCTATGTATCTACTGCCATACTCACTCTATCTCTTATTTCTATTCCAGATACATGCCCCGTAGCTTCGATACTTGACATCAACTAAAAACAAAACACACACTCTTAAATAAGACTGACAGTTCATGTATATGAGTCTGGTTATCCACTATATTCGTGCATCTACTTTGTTCATGGTCGTGGTGGCCGTTTTTATTAAAAAAATAATTAAAAAGACCAAATCCCGTAGTCAAAAGCTTTCGAAATCTTGTCTAAGAGGTATATTTCACCGGGACCCGTTGTGCCGCCTTGATGTCCCGGTAAAATTAGCCCTAAGCTACCAAACTAGGCACCATACAGACACCGGAGTCACCACACGTCCGAGCTGCAGGCTTACCCTTGAGTTCAATTCCGATCGGTCGACATTGAGATTGTGACGTTTCGTACCCTTGAATTCAATCATCATCATCATCATCATTTCAGCCGACAGACGTCCACTGCTGGACATAGGCCTCCCCCAAGCGTCGCCACAACGAACGATCATGTGCGTCCCGCATCCATCGGATTCCCGCTACCTTCACCAGGTCGTCAGTCCACCTTGTAGGAGGCCTTCCAACGCTGCGTTTTCCGGTACGCGGTCGCCACTCCAGAACCTTTCGGCCCCAACGGCCATCTGTTCTGCGAGCAATGTGCCCTGCCCATTGCCACTTAAGTTTGGCGATTCTTTGTGCTATGTCGGCAACCTTGGTTCTCCTGCGGATATCTTCTTCGGATTGTGAATTCAATGCTAGCGCCAAATTGGTTCAAAATTGCGTGACCATTTTGAGAACTAAGTGAAATCGTATATGTTGACAATATTGTTTTCAAGAGTACCAAATCACGTTACGTCAAAATTGACATTGCAATCGGATTGACTTTAGATTGAAATTGAAATTAATTTGGAGAGTAAGCCTGCTGGTCGCGCCACCAAATTGGTTGCGCGATCAAACGGACACCAGGTGAGTAACTCTCTATAGAGCTGTATACATTTTGTTGGTAGCGGCGACTGGTCGCGCCGCCATCGTGTGCCGATGAAATATAGCGCTAAGCTACCAAACTAGATACCATACAGACACCAGGGTTGCCACACGTCCAAGCTGGTCGCGCCACCAAATTGGTTGCGCCACCAAATTGGTTGCGCGACCAAACGGACCCCAGGTGAGTAACTTTATAGAGCTGTATATATTTCGCTAGTAGCGGCGACTGGTCGCGTCGCCATGGTGTCCCGGTGAAATATAGCCCTTATTCTTGTCTCAGAGATTGATAATGTCATAAATGTAATGAAATGTCATGTACCATCTAAGTCATTTCTGCCTGATCATTAAAGAAAAAATTCGCTTGAATCCTCCGGTGCAGCGCCAAACCAAAGCCTTTGAAGTTTTCGTTCCGAGTACAAGCAAAAATGAACTTAGCGGTGGTCAGGCAGAAGTGTCTTTGATGGTACAAGGAGAATGGATTGAGCGTTTCCTACACAGGTCAATCGACAAACTTTTAACCGTCAGGTACAAATACCAAAAGAGTCAGGATCAATTTGCGCATCGTACACATCGTCGAGCCAATTACTGTAACTACAAAGATTTACTCCCAGCTCCCGCGTCTCACTTCATACCAATAAAGAGACCCAATACTTCACTTCTCATTCAAGTCTGCGCGATTTCAAGTTCAAGTCAGCGCTCAAGATCCGTGCCGGTATTTGTATATCCGACAAACACTTGCGTATATTCCGCCAGTGTCGCACATCCACGACCAAATACTCCATCTCGTCAGCTCTTCTGTCACCTATGGGGATTGAAGAATCTTTTCGTGTCGATGCTCTCAAACTATACTTCTGACCAATATTTGGCGACCTGTACAGCTCTACTGTTGGCCTTGTATAGATCCTGAAAACTGCAGGTCGTTACGCAGGATGGGCAGCGTAGCAGGTGGCGCATGTCCTGTGGAGAGGCTCCGCACTGGCACTGCTAGAGATGGATCGAGGAAGCCCCATTTGGCCAGATTTTTTTTACAGCGGCCAACCTGGGTCCGCCGTCGGAAGAGAATTGAAGAGCTAAAACGACGGAGTACCCCCTTCCTGTATGGAGCCAGAGTGCCGTACTTTTACAAACAAAAACCCACCTATGCTCCTTCAATAACTTGCCTTTTGCATACCAGGGCCACGGTACATCTTTCCAGCAACCCCGCAGCATTTTTTATACCTGGATACGGAAAGCTCAATCCATTCTCCGTGTGAAGATTTTGACATTGATGTGACATGTCAAAATTTTGACAAGAATGGAAGAAAAGACTTAGATTTTTCAAAGAATAAGACATTGGAAAGCTACAGTACAATTCACGAATGATGGCGGCCGTGAAGTTTGCGCAGAAGGCTGCGCAGTAACGTGTTTTAGGAACCAAATGGCGACGTGCGTGTGCGAGAAGAGTGTAGTATGGAAGAACATTCGCAAAGGCTAACTTCACGGCCGCCATCATTCGTGAATTGTACTGTACTTAAATTTTTAACTACTCACGTCGGATAGGTCCGACGAGTATTTTAGCGTCCTATTTGCCAATGTCGTCTGTTAGCGACAGGATACTCCATCTCGTTTAACTCTTCAATCCCCATAGGTGACAGAAGAGCTGACGAGATGGAGTATTTGGTCGTGGATGTGCGATTCTGGCGTAATAAACGCGAGAGTGTTTGTCGCATAAATTCGACGTAGGGAGTTAACGGTAATAATACGGGAATCAATTGGTCGTATTTCTTTTGCGAATATAGTGGACAGCTAACTTTAGTTATAAGAAGAACAAAATCGGCCAATAAATACAGTACTCTCTCGCAAACCCATATCAGCCGATAGACGTCCACTGTTGGACATAGGCCTCCCCCAAGCGTCGCCACAATGACTAGTCCTGTGCGTCTCGAATCCATCGGATTCCTGCCCAGTATTTTGTCTTACTACGCGTCTGTGCTATACGGAAAAATATAAGTGCACAGTTCTGCACTTGTATCATTTTGATACAAGTGCAGAAAGTATTTCATTGCGACCGATGCGAGTGTGTTATGGAGCCGAGGGCTGCAGTGAAAAATTTGCACGTGTATCAAACGACATTTTCCAATATTATTGTATTATTTACTCTGCATGTATCGTCGCATGAAATACTCGCTGTTTAGGTAATAATTGCTTTGAGTATTATTATGTTTTTTGAGTGTGATGGGCAAAAAATGCGTCCTAACTAACTTTTTCTTTTGTGGTGATGAATTTGCGAGAGAGTACAAAAAATAAATGTTGGAGTTTACTTCACTGTTTGGCCACATTACTTATACTACAATTTTAACATTACTTAATAAGTTGCTCCTAGGTAAACCGAAATATAAATATTCTCAAGTTTTTTCCATGTTTCTGATTAATATCGACTTGTATGTCTTATAAAATATGATTGGCGGCCATATTTAAAAAAAAAAACAATTTTGCACCAACCTGTTTAACATTTTGATACAAGTGCAAAAAACTTGAAAATTTGAATTTTTTGTACTAATCTGATGCTTCTATCTTAATAGTTATATTTATTAGTGACATCTGGTTTCTGATTTGGTAATTACTGACTGGGTAAAGCTGACAGCTGTTCTTCTGTTGATAATTCTATCACTAGTATACTCCAATCGTAATAAGATGAGACATCTAAACAAACCTATTTTACCCCCTAGCCTTTTTAGTCTCCATTCAACCGATTTTGACTTTTTTTTTAAATTGATATAAACTAGTGCTTGACTGCGATCCCACCTGACGGTAAGCAGTGATGCAATCTCTGATGGTGAGGCGCACTAGTTTATTAAGAGCCTATTCACTCTAGCCTTGATGACACCCAAATTATAATCGGAGGGGAAGACCGCAGCAGGCAAACTGTTCCAGTCCTTCGACGTACGCGGTATAAAAAGAAGGCGAAACTGTTAGTCCGGACCGTAGAGGTTTCAACAACGTAAGGGTGGATATTAGCCGTAGAATTGAGATGGCGGAATCAAGTCCTGCAATAGGGTAGTTTACAGGGACAAAATAATTACATTTTATTTAGTCCGTATTTTAGATTATAAAAAAATATTGGACACGTATTTTTTATTTTTTCTATTAAACAAAAAATAACAAATATATAGCCAAAGTTACGTATGACATTACCCCGTGCGAAAAAATGCAGCACGGCGTGACGTTACACGTAACTTTAATTGGCTATATCTTTGTAATTTTTGGTTTCATTTACAAATAAAAAAATACGTGTCCCTTATTTTTGAATAATCTAAAAGACGGACTAATTACATTTTTTACGGCAGCTAGCCTATTCTTGCGCACAATCTCCAAAATGCATCCTGTAAAACTGACTTCTACTCGTATTCTGTAGACACAAGTATCGCATTAAAAGCAAGAAAGTGGTTACAATACCAACTATTTACTGCAGCCACCATTTGCCATGCCGCCAACGCAACAATAAAAGTCAAAATCGGTTAAACGGACAGTAAAAAGCTGTGTTTAAATTGCTATTGGAGTATAGATAATTATGAGTTTATCCCCGGTTGCTGTATTGAGAATTTTAAACTGAGAACTTCCCAAATTCCGCTTCAGTGTGAGGACTCAAAAAAATTAGCGTTAATTTTGACACTAAAATTCTCAATTCGGAAACTGGGTGTGTGACAAATATTTTATGATTGTTACACTGTCTTTTATAAATGGTTAGTTAATGTATATTTGTATTTATTGTAAACTGTAAATATATTAATAATATGTTAGATATTTTGTAAAAAATATACTTATTTTTTAACTGACAACTGAACACTAGAAAAGTGTGACAGAGGCGTCTACTGTGTCACGTTAATTAAAAAAACAAAAATAATATTATCCCATTTCAAACTCTTCATTAATAGAGTCGGTCTAAAAAGTCAAACGACTCGGATAATTATTAGAGTAAAATGAATTCTGATGTAGTCAACGCTGGTTCAATAATCAAGGTTGATTATGACATTTTGATCGTTGTTTACTAATTGAAGAAACTTATAAAAAGTATCGAATATAAGTATTTTTAAATGATTTAATATTAAAAAAAAATCCTAAGTCGTTTGACTTTTTAGACAGACTTATACTATATATTTATTTTATATTATACTAATAATAACCCAAAAATTGGGGATGGGATGGATGCCCATGAGCAATTGACGTTAAAAAAAGAAGAAAGTCTCAAATGACTACCTGTGTCCCGCGGTTTCATTCGCATCTTTGGTTATTACTCCACTCTTATTCATAATAGCGTGATCCTTATTAGTCTTCCTAGAAATAATGGGCTATCCAACACTAAAAGAATTTTGTAATCACTGGCGTAGCTACCAAGAGGCTAGGCCCCGGGGCCCCATAACTCGGGGGCCCTAAAACTCGGGGCCCCCAAATTCGGAGGCCCCAAACACTGATGAACAAACTTCTTTACCTACTCTACTTTCTAACGAAACATTTTCCCACCTTCCCAATCTAAATGAAAAAGGTTGCAACACTAATTATGGCAACTCAATTTAGTCAGTAAAACTCTGACATTCCCTCTCGCTCCACCCAGAGCCGGAGAAGTTATTTTGATGATTTGAGAGTGGCCTGTTGGTCTTGTGGTTAGTGGCCCTGACTGCTACGCCAAAGGACGTGGCTTCGACTCCCACCCAGGACAAATGCTTGTGTGTTGAGCATGATCATTTGTTCTGTGTCTGTGTGTAATTTATCTATATAATGTATGTATTTAGAAATATATAAGTATATTTATCAGTTGTTTAGTACTCATAGCACAAGATCTGCGATCTAAATTTGTGACTAGATGGCGTTATGTGATAGTTTTGGAATATTATATTATTTTCTTGACTTAAAAAAGGGGCCCCAGGGCCTCCGGTTACGCCACTGTTTGCAACTCAAACTAATGTTTTTTGAGATTAACGCGTTATTACAAACAAACTCTTCAACTTTATAATACTAGTTTACATGTTGTGGCCAGATCTTAAATTTTATCACTTCACAATATGGCCAAGTAAAACTCGCCAGATCGTTTGAACGTTAAGATTTAATAACATGTCCAATCCTCGTTTAGCCATATTATTGATGTAGGATTTCAATGATAATAAAAGGTTTAAATAAAGTAGGCCAAACGAGGATTGAAATATCATCTAACTTTAAGGCCCAAGCGCCCGAAAAGTGCCATAAAACAGTGACTTTCTGAAGCCTACTCGTCGGTAACGGCCAGGTTAATAGGTTTGAAAAAAATATATGTTTATTATAGATTCATGAACAACATTATCAACATTTGATTTTTTCGTGCTATTAATACTTTTGTCTAAAAAAAATATTTGGCAATTTCGCAACTTTTCCCTACTCCTTCGAAACGGCTTGGATCTTTAGAAACATTTTTACACATAAAAATTGGTGGTTAAATATTCTTCAAAGTGAACATTGCATATGTAAATCAATCAATATTTCGCAAATAAAATGGATTTAAAGGTCAGCCGCGCGCTTTCCGGGCGCTGTTGGCCGCAAATAAATGCACAGATTTGCGTACTGCCGCCTAGGCGGGTGCGAGAGGTGCGTCCACATAATTTTGGCCAGATGCTTCAAGGGACTATAAGCCTTAACGTTTACAACGATCTGGCCACTATTACTTAGCCATATCATGAAGTAATCAATTTCTAAAAACATACATTCAGCCGAACATAGAACCTCCTCCTTTTCTCTACTGGCCACGACATAGATATTTGAAAACTTATAAGTTTAAATACTACACATTCTTCAAAACAGTATTTTAGTTTTCAGTACATGCTCCATGCGAACAAACATATTTTACTGTTTATTCAACCAATTTTGACCTCTATTGCGTTAGTGGCATGATAAATGGCGGCTGCAGTAAATAGTTGGTATTGTAACCACTACTTTGCTTCTGTTTTTTAGTGTTTTCGCGCCCTATTCGCCAGAGTCGTGTGGTCGCGACTGGGAACTCCATCTCGTTTAGCTCTTCAATCCCCATAGGTGACAGAAGAGCTGACGAGATGGAGTATTTGATCGTGGATGTGTAATCTTGGCGGAATTAACGCGAGAGTGTCGGATTTAACCGACGTAGGTGTCAGTGGCGTAAATATACCATCCGAGGCCCGTGGCAAAATCATTAGGTGTGGCCCGAGGAAAAGCGTCAACTTTGTAATAAATTACAAAGCTGGATAAATCACTGAAGTACAGACGTAAAATATTCTTTCTTATTATTAAATCGGCAGGTCTCTAATTACTAATTGTAAATAAATCGATTTTTATATTTCGTCACTTAAGGTGGGCTTCCTAGTGGCGTATCTATAAGGTGGTCAAGCAGGCAAAATTCCACGGGAAATTAATCCTTTTCTTATTATAAATGCGTTTAATAAATCTTAACAATTTACTGGAATTTGTATATTTACTTCTTCTGAACTCAAGGTCTCTCGAACCGGGGGCCCCACCGGACCGAGGGCCCCACCGGGCCGGGGGCCCGTGGCATTTTGCCAGTCTTGCCACCCTATAGTTACGCCACTGGTAGGTGATTAAAAAATTAACGCTATAAAGACAGCGACTTAAGATAGCATCCACGACCAAAAAGGCATAAAGATGCTTACGGAATAGAAATCAAAATCGGTTGAACTGACAGTAAAAAATGTTTGTTTAAACGTGTAATATTATTTCGAAGGGAGCTTAAATAGGTACTATTTTATTTTATTGATATTATCTTTTCTATAGTCCAGCAAAATCAGCGGCAGCTGTCGCAATTACCTCCGCGGTTGGCACCATACTGCGCTTGTGTATGTCCTCTAACCCGAATACGCTATAATAACTTGTAGATTATCCTGTGTACGTTTGTTGGTCGTGGTAACCCCTTTGCCAAAATATTTCGATGTCTGGGATAGTGTCGCGAATATTCGTTACATCAGTTTTTTGACATTCGCATTCGTATTCGCGAGAATATTCGCATACGCATTCGCGAATGAGAAATTTAACATTCGTTACATCACTAATTGATATCAGTTGTATTATTATTTTATATCCATTCAATCAATACTTTAATACTTTTTTGTTTGTCAAAAACATTCGCCAAATATTCGCATGTTTATTGCGAATACGAATGTCAAAAAATGTGCGAATATTCGTGAATGCGAATACGAATGTTCGTTACATCACTATAGGATACCACATTGATAGAAACTTTCTGTGTCATACTCGATTATTTATGCATTTATGTAAATACTATAATTTAAATTATATTAACGTGTATATAATAATTTTAATTATATTTATACGATCAACTGTTTTAAACAAATGTATACCTATGATATATTCATGTCATTTTATTATGATCATCCAAATTTATTCTACGGTTTATCGATTTTTTTGCGAAAGTAACTGAGACTTCCAATGAAAATCCCGTTATAATCGGTCCAGCCGTTTCGGAGATAAGCCAGAACTAACGGACACTTAGTAAAAAGTTTAAAAAAAATGCATGTTCGTTATAGGTATCGAATAAATCGTAAAAAATATTATTTTGATATTAAAACACTTGAATTTTATTTATGTGTATGTAATTATTTATATAGTATAAGTGTATTGTATTGATAATGGTTGGAAATAGAGATGTGCCGTTGCCGGGAATATGGGAATATTGCTGGCAATATTTTTTTTTTAACTGTCACACAACGCCGTCTAGTCCCAAACTGATAAACATACTTATATATTTTTAAATACATACATATTATAGATAAATTACACCCAGACACAGAACAAATGATCATGCTCATCACATAAACATTTGTCCTGGGTGGGAATCGAACCCACGACCTGCGGCACAGCAGTCAGGGCCATTAACCACTAGACCAACAGGCCAGTCATATTGCCACCAATATTCATACTTCGGGCAATATTCCCACTTCACGTCAATATTGCTGGCAAAGGCACATCACTAGTTAGAAAAAATTTGGATGGTGATAAGAAATTGTGTTAGTCTAAAAAATGATATTATAGTGTCACAACAACTTTCCTAAAAACAAATGGTTGTGCAAGAAACATTATGTACTTTTATATTTATTTTTAAAATGGATTAAAGTACTTCTAAGTTTTAAAAAATCACATGCGAAGAAGCGCAAGCATAGCGTCAATTCTTTCAAAAGAATATCAACATTGAGTTAGTGTTATTTGTAATACACTAACAACCTTGAAGGACTGTATTACTAACATCATAAACAATAAGTTTTGTTCTATGACTTTTTACAAAACATAATTCATTTATCAAAAACAAAACTTCAAGATTTCGTTGTTCTGTCTAACACATTTTAACTCTGTATTTTGCTGTACCTACCTACGCTTCCCGCGCAGGATCCCCGCTCCCCTCCGCTATTGTACTATCGCTTGCTTCGTATAGACTTCTTAACATTTAGAACGTTTAATTTAAATATATATTTTTTTTTATTTGAAAATCTGCCGAACGTACAGTTGCCACAAAGTATCTTGAGCGGTTGCGCAGAAGTCAAATATTCGGTCTCTTTAGTGGTGCGAAGTGATACGCGGGGGCGGGGAGTGTCAGTGATTGGCTCGCCGCGCCATCGCGTCATAGACGTCACTCCGCATTCGTTCGTTTGTTCGAAGACGATTGGCTCGCCAATGTATGGAATGCGCAAAGCGATCCCCACTCTGACGCCGAGCGCTCAAGATACGTTGTGGCAACTGTATGATAATTTTTTAAAGGTCATAGAACAAAGTTGTTATTTATGATGTTATTAATATAGACCTGAGAGGTAGCCGGTGTTTTAGAAATAACCCTGTATAATAACTACTTGTTTATCCCGGCTTCGCTCGTGAAGGGCCTAATTCCGTTCTGAAGAGGATATTCTTTAAAGTAGGGTTACTTTGGCCCAAGCTCGCTATCCGATAAAAACACAGTATACACACGCCCCTGGCGTCGGGAGTCTCAGAGCAATACCCAGCCACTAGACGCAGGCTTGCGGACGACAAGCAATAGGCAGCTTGCCGTCCCATAAAAACCAATTCCGGGTCGATAGTGTGTTGTATTCCACGCACGCGCGCGTTCTGTGTTCCTATTAGTTAATTAGCTTGGCCCAAAGTACAGATACCGGCACGGATCTTGAGCGCTGACTTCAAGTTGCGCAGAAATCAAATGTTTGGTCTCTTTAGTGGTACGAAGTGAGACGCGGGGGCGGGGAGTGTCAGTGCTCGCCGCGACATCGTGTCATAGACATCACTCGTGATTCGTTCCCTGCGATTGCTGCATGTATCTAACAACGACGACGATTGGCTCGCCAATGTATGGAATGCGCAAAGCGATCCACACTCTGATGCCGAGCGCTCAAGATTCGTGCTGATAATTATAACCCCACTATATCTTATTTGTATTCGTTCTGTATGCCTGTGTCTAAAGGGTTGGCCACACGGTTGCAAACTAGCGTTCCAATCATGGTGACTTTGGTTTGTGTTGTGGGTACATGGATGTAAACCACGCGCCAACACGTTCGGTGTTGGGGAAAACGCACCTCAAACCAAGGGCGTTGAAGGTCATGGATTACAACTGCTGTCTTACACGGATTGCAACTAGCAAGATCACCTTTGTTGGGACGTTGGATTACAAACATGTGGTCACCTCTTTACTTGCGCGAACATAAAATTTTTGGTTGTCTAAAACCTTATTGTTTGTAGCTCGCTAGCTAAAGTATTACTAATAAGTACTGTGATTATTACATACTGTAAATATAACTAGAAAAAAGGTAAAGTTTATTTTAAATAATAAATATATTCTGTTATATATTTCATTGTTTTATTTTTCAATCTTTTTTCACAAAGTATTTTTTTAGAAAAAGGGTAAAGTTTATTTTAAATACCTAATAAATATATTCTGTTCTATGTTTCATTGTTATATTTTTCAATCTTTTTTCACAAAGTATGTTTTTTAGAAAAAGGGTAAAGTTTATTTTATATAAAAAATATATTCTGTTATATATTTCATTGTTTTATTTTTCAAACTTTTTTCACTACTTTTTTTTTATAAAAAAACGCTGCTCTACACAGTAGGCTGAAACTGCGCAAAACGGATGCCCGCGCGGCCAGTAAAAAAGTGCTCCGTTGCGGCTCGCCGCGCGCGCATCGGAGGCGAGCCCCGCGTCCGTTTTGCTACGAATTAATACATTATGGCGATTATCACACTGCCACGTATCACGCTGCGTGTTGCGTGTCAACGCACCTACGCGCGTACTTGCAGGAGTACAAACTTGAATCATCGTGCGAGTTTTTTACGCACTCACGCGCGTAGTTGCGTTTTGTAAATTCACGCAGGCTCTGACTCATTTCATACAAAATCACGCACGGTACTACGAGACTCACTGTGCCATAACTTGCGTGTCGCCCCGCACCCACGCGCGTGAGTGCATGTTTCTCCGCTTGTAGGCGCGTGATCTGTGTGAACGCGCGTGGATGCATTTTCGGTGTGTTGGACTGTGCGTTTTCTATACAAACGGAGATACTTACAAGCAACGTTAAAACACGCATTCACGTGCTACGCTGCATGGTGCATGGCAGTGTGATAATCGCTTAAGTTCTCCATCGATACGACTACATGCACACCGTTAAAGTTGAACTATCGAAACTGCAAGTAATCCGGTTCCCGTGAAGGGGACCGCCCGCGTGAACACATGCAGTTATGCGACGCCTGCCCTTCGCGAGCGTCCGCTTTACGCAGTTTCGACCCTAAGAATTGCACTGTACCTACCCACACACTCATCATCAGCCTTTCCTTTTTTTAATATTCCCACTGCTGGGACTCAGGCCTCCCTTCTAGGAGAGGGAATGGGCCGCAATCCACCACGCGGGCCCAGTGCGGGTTGGTGAATGTCACATGTCTTCGAATTCTTGGTTCTGGGACATGCACCGGTTTCCTCACGATGTTTTCCTTTACCGTTTTGAGAGCAAAGTAAAATTACACAAAGTAATGCGCCTGGCAGGGTTTGGACCGACCTACAACTAGTAAGTCAGAGCCATCTGCTCTCTCATAAACACACTATTTCACTATAATCAGAGCCGTAACAAGGGTGGTGAGGTGCCCAGGCACGGCGCAGACCCCGATGGGGTACAGAAATGATTAAAACAAGGATTTCCTTTCCTGCAAGTTTTGCATCATTTATTTCAGCAGAAGGAAGTTACTGTTTCGGCCAAAACTATAGGGCCGGGCGCTCAGGTTGCCACACTTGCCACTAGTGTCCAACCGAAACCGAATTTCGGCAACAGTCTCAGTTTTGGCCAAAACCGAAACTTCCTTACAAGAATCATGCTTTGAGGGAAAAATAAAGAAAATGTTCAATTCAATTCAATTCAATTCAATCTTTATTGCTATAACACATGTGTTACATTAGATCTTATAAAGTAGTTACATAAGTGCACATGGACCCTGTCGGGCACAGCAATTTCATATAGAACAATATTAAGAGAATTATAATTTTGAAAAAATAAAAAATAATCGGATATACAACTCAAATTAAATGAAATACAAATGTCACTAACATAGAAGATAAAATTAATAAATGTCATAAGTTCATTAAATGTCAAAATACATTCTTTCAATTGTCAGAGCCGTGTTATTTATTATAAAATTATAAATGTCGAAATAAATTCAATAAAAATGTCGAAATAAATTCACAATAAATGTCAAAATAAATTCATTACAATTGTCAAAATAATTTAATTATGAATGTCAAAAATAAATTGATTAAATTGATTAAAAATACCAAAATAATTCATTACAAATGTTAAAAGTTTTATTACAGATGTCAATATAAATTAAAATTATAAATTATGTTTGTATATGTAATTGTGTAATGTTATTATATGTACTCAGTGCTTATTTATTTTTTAATGCTTTTTAAATTTATGTATGCACCGTTAAATTTTGATCGTTTTAATCCCGTGGAGGATCGATCCGGTAAGTACATGAAACACTATCGATTTGTAACGATAAAATTAAAAAATAAAGTACCTACATTTTTTTAAAACTCAAAATTTAGCGGTGTGTAGATTCATTGACTATCATGAATTTTACTGCACTCGATTTTAGTTTGGGAATAGGTAAAACGAACTGCAAACACAATCAAGCCAGTCACGGCATGATTAGGCACGTGGACACGGCAAAATGTCTTCGTTCCTTACTCGCTTGGAAGGAATTCAACGCGCTGAACATGACCGATCACAGCGCGAGAACTCCCGACTGCCGTTTCAGTTTCGGTCGTAGTTTCGGCAGGTTTGCCACCGAAACTCGTTTTTTTGCCGAAACTCGACCGAAACCTAACATTCAGTCGGACACTAGTTGCCACCATCGAACGCCTTAATGAGGATACGGCGAGACTCCACCCAAGCAGGCAAGCTTAATATGCTGTACCATGTGCTCCGGACAATCCGCACTATGGTGACACCTAATGACACTGACCTTCCAAATACCGTCAATTAGAGACACAATAGTACAACTACCGGCACGAATATTGAGCGCTCGACGTCAGAGTGGGGATCGCTTTGCGCATTCCATACATTGGAGAACCAATAGTCGTCGTTGTTAGATACATGCAGCAAGATAGGGAACGAATCACGAGTGACGTCTATGACACGATGGCGCGGCGAGCCAATTACTGACACTACCCGCCCCCGCGTCTCACTTCGCACCACTAAAGAGACCGAATATTTTACGTTGCGCAACTTGAAGCCAGCGCTCAAGATCCGTTCCGGTAATTGTAAGACAATAGCAGCGCGAAAGCCGGCGTTCGCTTGGGGTTTTATGATTTAACTTTTGTAATACCTACCGTCAATTAGAGATGGATACAATCACGGATATCGATACAATAATAGGACGATAGCAGCGCGAAAGCCGGCGTTCGCTTGGGGTGACCGTTTCTTGCTAGATCCGAAACCGGTACCTCCTGAATCACTTGTTTTTGACATTAGCCTCCATGATCAAAATTTGGTCGGATTTTTGTTATTTTTCAACATCTTGGGTTCTGAGAAGTAAAAACGAAAAGACCAATAGGTATGATAAAATAACTAAGTTTTAATCTCAATTTACACATAGATATTAATTTAAAGTAACAAACATAATTGGAACAGTAACTTCATAATAAAAATACAGTAGGTATACTTGTTAATATAATTAAAGATAAGTACTTAACTATTAGATTCTATAATAATATACTCATTTAATAATTATTTTTTATTGAGCTGTAATAACAAGTGTGAAAGAAATAAAAAGATTATAGTGGATAACTTCTTACAAAAATACTTTCTTACGAAGTCTATATTTAACTGTTTTTCCCTCAATTTATTATTGTATTCTACTAACAAAATATGATTTTGTTCCATCCAAAATATTAATTGAGCACTAAAATGTGCTTCTCTGGTTTAATTGCTGAAACTGCATAAAGACGTTTTTAATATCATGCGGATTTCTGCACGCATGCGGGATTGTCCCGCAAGCGTATTCCCCGCATAACAATAAATACATAGATGAAAAGGACATTTGCATGATATATAAGTGAAGAAATCAGCATGATATATAATATATTAAAAAACACCCAAAAGCGGACGCCCACACGGTGCCATAGAAAAGTGCTCCGTTGCGAATAACAATAATTGTAAAAAGTCCATTCATATTTGGTGTACAATTAATATTTTTAGTGAAGTATAAGATTTTTGATGCACAGTTAAAAATATCTCTCGAAAAGAACCACAATTTACGATAAATACTTATCCAATGTTTTCCCATAATGTGATTACCAAATTCTATTACCTATTTAAAGATACAGTTTAAATACTAACTTACTTCTAAGTATGGCTTTTTGAGTGATGTACTGTTATTTAGATTTTATGATTTATCAATCTACACTGTTAAATTTTGATCGTTTTAATCCCGTGGAGGGTCGATCCGGTACATGAAACACTATCGATTTGTAAAGATAAATTTTAAAAAATAAAGTACTTTTTTTTTCAAAACTCGTATTAATTCATCGAACGCCGGCGTTCGCGCACCTATTGTCTTTCTATTGTGTCTGTATTGGACTCGCTCAGCTGACCGTCCTTAAAGAAATTAATTTCGTACATGCGTAAAATAATACTAGTTTTGGAAAAAGGTACTTTATTTTTTAATTTTATCTGTACAAATCGATAGTGTTTCATGTACCGGATTGACCCTCCACGGGATTAAAACTATTAAAATTTAGCGGTGTATATGTATGTATACTAGTTTTTCAACAAACCTTACACAGTACCAATTTTATCGCAATGATTTTGACCATCATCTATGGCATATCACCTGATGGTCAGCAATAATGTGGCTAAAGAAGGACCATGGCTGCCCAGAAATAACCTATTCACTCTAGACTTAAATAATAAGCCTATTTATTACATAATTGTACCAAAACACTAATTACTCTACCACGGCTCACACAGTTCGTACTTCTCAAGACATTCGATCAGCCACCCGATGGGCAAAGCTTTCAAATGCTGCATATTATACATAGGCTCATACATATCCTTAAAAATAATATAATGAGAACAATTCACCAACTTTCCATCTTTCTTCGCGTGATATGGAACCAATTTCTCACTCTCGGGAATTGATTCAGGGTTCGGAACCCTCCTAAGAACAATACCGCCTGCATCAGTAATTAATTTTGTTAAAATAGCTTTGGTTAAGACAATGGATTTAGAAATCTCATATTTTGTATTGAAATTGTGCAAATAGAAGTGACAGCCATTGAAAATACCCGGTAACTGTTTGTATTTAATGAAACGAGAATTTCTAGGGCCATTATAAGATGTAGTTCCTACGCCTTTTACTTCATACATTTCAAAATTCTCCAATTTTTCTTCAGTAGATTTTGTAACCCAATCGGTTGATATTATCCACACGTTATTGACAATTCCTTGCAGTACGTCCAAACTGGACGAACAAATCCCATCTTCGGTATCAACTACCAAATGTGTGACTTTTTTTGTGAACTTTACTTCCAAAGTTATATTGGAGTGATGTTTTGTTAACGCTTTTAGCTTGTTATGTATAGTGCGGTATTGAGAAACGCAGTACAGATGAACATTGTCGAATTCTATCTCTGCATACAATGCAGCGATATGGGAAACATTAACACTCTGTGTGTGTAAAATCTTTTCAGCCGCTGCACGTAGTCTATTCTTCATATCTACTGAAGCAAGTTGATATGGAGTCTCACCTTTACAGTTTCTTGCGTTCATATCTGCTCCATGTTTAACCAATTCCTCTGCTATATCTACATGGTTGTATCGGACAGCTTCATGTAACGGTGTCTCATTGCCTTGTCCAGGTACATCTATCAAAGTATTATACTGTAAAAGTAATGTAACAAGGTCCAAACGCCCATTTTGAACGACTTCGTGCAACGGTGTCCAGCCTGCGTTATCTTTAGTGTTGGTGTTAGCTCCGATACTAAGGAGTTCTTTTATCCTATCTACCTTACCAAGACGGCAGCAGATATGGAGTGCCGTTTCGCCTTTATTATTACGTTTTTCGTTGTTTTTATTGAATTTTGAGCTCATATTCGAATTGATAGTCTCGCTCAAGTCTTGACGGGAGTTTGTCTTGTCAGATAGAGGTTTTTTAAAGCTAGATGCAGCGGTAGTACTCTTATTTGAAGCTGGAACGGCTTCATTCTTCTTAGTTTTCTTACTCGATGTTACACTAGGTTCCTTTGGCCGAAACTTTTCAAATAACTTGTCTAACTCTGCAGCGGAATCGATACAAACTTGTATTCTTTCGTCGACATACGTAGCACACTCATTTAGAGGTATTTTGCAGGTCGGGCATTGCTTTATGCCGGTGTGAACGGCGCATATGATGTGGAAACATTTCTTCAAAACAACGGGATCTTTACACAGTTCATTGCACACACCACAAGTGTAGTCTTTTTTCACGGTGTCCAGAGCTTTTATGAAGTTGTTCAAGTCAGTAGCACTCATGTTTTCAGACAAAAGTTTATTTATTTTGCGATTTTATGAAGTTTTGATGTCGCGGGAAAATCACGTCACGTCTTTAGTTTGACAACGTTGACACTAATGACATTTCATTGTCTGACAGGACAAAAGATAGCGTTTAAAATGTTTTAAAATTGGAATTTAATTTTTGTTTTTTTCTAAATTAAGTTTTTATACTAAACCTAGACCTATTTAGAGTCTGTCTAATAAGCATCGATATATATGATAAGTTAAACGACTTGAGTAATTATTAGGATTTAATGAAATCTGATGTAGTCAACACGGGATCAATAATCAAGGTTGATTAAGAGATAAAGATCATTGTTTACTAACAGAGGAACCTTTTAAAAAGTACCGAATATAAGTATTTTTTAAATGATTAAATACCTGACTTTTTTACGTTGACTTATAGACAGAATATACTTAAATACAAAAACACAAAATCCACTCAGGCTCCTTCACATCGCTGATATCTGGAATTTTTTGTTGACATTCTCATAAGTTTTACTTTTAATTTTATTACTGTTACAGAAACGATAAAAGTGCATTTTATAAGAAGTTTTTCAACTGGCCGCCAATGGAATGGCGGCTGCACAACACCAGTCAATCTCGAAGACATGTCTGAGTTTTGCCACTAAAAGATTTGTTTTCAATCTTTGTGTATTATTTTGTACCTATGATAACAGAATAGCATATTTTTGCTCTTTCCACTCCGTCTAAAGCTCGGTAAGTTACGCATAAGTGCTGTTACTGAACACTAACAGCTAGTAGCTTACTTCATTCTCTATCTCAGTAGATTTCTACTATGTACCTTAATTGATGCGTTGATAATATGCACAACATGCGCTCTCCAGACTGCTGTGTCATAAACTGAGTCGTTTTGTATTTGTACATACGGCCGTTTTGTAATACGGTTTGCTACTTTTGCTATGTGTTGCTAAAAGAATGATGAATTTACATATCCATATGGATGGAGAGGGAGGGGGAAGCCAAAGAAAAGATGGATGAATAGGCTAGTGGCCGTAAAAAATGTAATTAGTCCGTCTTTTAGATTAATCAAAAATAAAGGACACGTGTTTTTTATTTGTATTTGTATAGCCCATTAAAGTTACGTGTAACGTCACGCCGTGGCACTACATTTTTTCGTACGGGGTGACGTCACACGTAATTTTAATGGGCTATATCTTTGTTATTTTTTGTTTAATCGAAAAAAGAAAAAATTCCTACGTATCCAATATTTTTTATGGACTAAATAAAATTTAATTATTTTGACCCTGGACACTAACATAATGTGTGACAAGTGATAAATGAAAGAAAAGGGAGTTAGTGATAGCGCCGATCCCAAGTAAAACGGGACAAGGGCAGAAAGGTGCTACGTGGCTAATCCGCCTCTGGTACAGTGTAGAATCCGAGGATATAAAAAGATAGACCAGCCGTAAGCACTGGATTATGCCGAAGACAACATAACTCCTGTTGTTCCCACAGGATTAGGCAGACATGTTGTTTTGCTCATTACTTACCTAACACTGGTACTGAGAAAGACCTACAAAATACGAGAACACTGACATTAATAACATCCAATGACATCCCACGCTCTTGGGCAGAGCGGGAGATAGTGTCAGACTTTAACTGACTAAAATCCCACTTCTATTCCTTGAAAGGTAACGCTTTCGCACCGGGGCCGACACTTCCTTTCAGAAACAAATCCTTGGCCCCAATAGGCTTCGACCCTGATGGGCCCCTACGGTTTGCTGACAACTCCTTGAGGCGCGCGTGAAACGATACGCGCCGTCGACGTCTTGGACTCGGTCCGGACGGTTACCGGACGGTCGGACGGCGAGCTATCCATATTGCTCGCCGTAAGACCGGTGAGGATACCGAGAGGTCCTTCCAGCACCGCCTCAAAGAGGGGGCTTACCGCCATAATTGTGGCGTGCCTAGCACTGGGTTGTGACAGTCGTTGTCACACTGGAATCTACCAAGATCTTATGCTCAGCAGTAGCGTTAGCGACGAGGAGATCAACAAGTCAGTCTATAAGTAGGTATGAAAAAGAAAAAAAAGTTGAGTCTCGGAGATTTTTCCGAATTGCAATTTTTTTTTTTTGTGACGTAGTTAACAACAAAACTGTTTTCAGATTTTTTCCTATACCTACCTGTGCTATAAGACCTTGCTTTGTGCCAAATTTCAGCATTCTGAGTCAACGGGAAGTTTCCCTATAAATTTCGATCTTTGAGAGTATCACAATATACGTTTTTTTGCGACATAAACGGCCGTATCTTTTTTATCGGTTATCTTAGAAGTTTGATTTTTTTCAAAGCTTGAACGGACCGTAGATCTGAGTATTATTATGAGCCTGTTGTGTCCCACTGCAGAGCAAAGGCTTCCCTTCCGTTATCCACTCTTTTCTGTCCTTAGCCACTTCTGGCCAATCCTTAAGGTAGGAGTCCAAATCGTCACGCCAGTTCCTTCTGGACCTACCGCGTCGCCGGCTCCTCCTGTTCGGGATCCAGTCAGTAGTTGCTTTCGCCCAATTTTTTTGCGACATGCGGCAGATGTGACCTGCCCAATTCCATTTTAATTTGGCGGCTGAGTCATATGAGTATATGGTTTTAATTTCAACTCGATACCTCCACGCGTTCTCGAGATAAAGGGACAGACAGACGGACGGACGGACAACAAAGTAATCCTACAAGGGTTCTGTTTTTTCCTTTTGAAGTACGGAACCCTAATGATCTAAAGAATTAATGAAACAAAAAATTATAATATAAAAACTGTTTATTTATTAGGTATATCACAAAGCGCTTAATCAACATAAAACTATTAATTGTTAATTAAAATTACGACTAGAGTTACCAACACTATAATCAAAGATGGCGTCGTTTTGGCGCCAAAATCACAAGTGTAATCTGTCATATTTGACAGTGACAGTTCGAAATTATAAGGAATTTTATTGTAAGGATGAGTATTTAATACAGCACTAGTAGCTAAACTCTTAGTATTACTATGGAAAATAACTTCCATTTCGTGGTTAAAAGATCCATACATTGAGAACATAGCGTTGTGGAAAGGCGGGGATTTGCCAAATAATTGGTCCAACTTAGTGAAGACGTTTACTATTTCGTGTTGTCGAATGCTTGTAAGGTTGTTGGCGGCAAATATGTGGCCAAGGTTGGACCAACTCACAAAGCAGTATTTTTCGTTTCCTTCGGGGCAGAGAGGAACGATCTTCTTTGCATCTGCTGATAAGGAATCATTGTTAGCTGAAAAAGAAATAAAATAATGTTAGGTAGTGGATACAAAAAATAGCCTTTAGAATTAAATTAAGCGAATTGACCAAATACAATCGTAAAGGTACTAATACAACAGTGAAGGTACTAATACAACAGTTAAGTTACTAATAAAATGTGAATACAATCGTAAAGGTACTAAACAATCGTGAAGGTACTAATACAATCGTCAAGGTACTAATACAATCATCAAGGTACTAATACAATCGTAATGGTACTAATACAATCGTCGAGGTACTAACACAATTGTGAAGACGTAACTCAAAAAAGAGGGTATTTGAAAATTAAACCTTATTTTTAAAAATATAATTTTAAAATTCAGGTACCTACCCTCTTTGTGGGTTACGTCTCGTTATGATTATATTAGGAATATACGATTTTACCATAATAACTCACCTTGAAAAGCTTTGTAAGTCATCATACTAATGAACGCGACATCATTTTTGCCTTCAACGAGAGACTTCAAAGCCTCCATCTCGCCTTCTTCATAACATTTCTTCCCATCCAACCCAGGCGCGCATATTTCACCAAAATAACTATCCATGAACTCCTTACAAGTTATTTTTTCATGTGTCGTGATATAGTTTTTGACGGAATGCCATGCGGCGCCATCGTAGCGCGGGAAAGCGGCGCGTTTGCCGCGCAAATCCGCCATCTTGGTTATTTGGGAGTCACTGTTGACGTATGCTACGATTGTGTTCGTTTTTTCTGTGATTGGCGTTACTTCATGCAGGAGTGGAGTTAGGGAGTAGTCTCTGGAGAAAAAGAAAGAAACAAAGCATTAAATATACAGTAAAAGACTTGAATAGAAGTGTCAGGTGAATGCTTTAAGGCGGATACAGATTTTGCGAGGCATGCGCCACGCACGGCGCACAGCCAATGCTTCATGCAAACATGAAGACAGACAAATGAAGCATTTGCTTCGCACGCTATGGCTCGACCCGAATATAATGTTAGTAAGTATATACATATATTGTTTTCAACGCACACTTCAAGCAAAAACATTCGCTGTGTGCCGTTCGCGGCGCATGCCTCACAAAGTCTGTATCCACGTTTAGCGTACTTAGCTCGCGAAATTCTTTTCGTTTTTTTTTTTGCAATTCGTAATTTAGAATCGGATACTAAGGTAAAACTATAAATATTTACGGTAAAAACATTATGTAATGATGTATTATATATTCTCCTGATTTTCTCGAAACATATCCTTCGAGCCGGATAGAACGCTGGTTTATACGATTTGAAGGACCATTAGATGTTTCGACACTATATTACCATAAGTCACCGTAATTTTTATTACCATACAATCCTATACTAAACAGCAAATAGCAAAAAACCTACAAACATTTGTTTTTCGCGTCTTACCCTGGTGCATTCACCAAAAATAGATGAAGAACAGACCTGATCCCAGCCACCAGCCAGTCGCTCCCAGCAGCAGTAGCGTCGCACTCGCCCATTTGAGTCGCCTTCATACAGTCCTGGATGCTGTTCCTCATCACGCATTGCAAAGGGGGTGCTATGCCGTACACTGCGCCTGCTTCGCTGAGCCACTCGCATTTGTTCTTGGCTAGGAGGGAGGTTGTGCAGAAATTGATGTGTCTGGAAGTAAGATAAAAAATAAATTAAGGTCATTCATTATTTTGTTTTTTAGGGTTCCGTTCCTTAAAAGGAAAAACGGAACCCTTATAGGATCACTTTGTTGTCCGTTTGTCAAGACCCTTTATCTTGGGAACGCGTGGAGGTATCGAGTTGAAATTAAAACTAGTCCTTCTGTGCAGCAAAGTCAAGCCAAAACTGCAAAATAGAGCTAAGTATGCCAATTTGTCTCTGAACCATGCCTATACTTGGGGCAACAAAAACATCCGCGAAAGTATCTCAAAATTCTACTAGATGGCACTACAAAGGGAACTACAAAGGCATTTGCTGTAAATAATATAGCATAGTACAGTATATTTTTCATAAAACTAAATAATTCCTAGTGCAACAAAGTCACAATTCAGGACACTTATTTTGTTATGTCTTTTATTATGATTTTTTTTTTGTAATTCAATACAAGATTTTTACATAAAACTATAGAAAACAAAATAAACAATTAATTTTATAAAGATTTCAAACCTACTATTAACAGTAATCCAGAAATGAGGAAATACATGCGAAAAAGAAAATTAAAAGTCTTCTCCTGTAAAATTTAAAAAACCGGCCAAGTGCGAGTCGGACTCGCCCATGGACGGTTCCGTAGCTGCAAGTAACATAATATGAAAGTTCTTGTAGTGCGTTGTAACTTTGATCGATGTTTTAATAATAGTGTATTTTTTTTAGATTTATGACTGAAAAAACTACTTACTAGATCTCGTTCAAACCAATTTTCGTTGGTAGTTTACATGGTAATGTACATCATATATTTTTTTTAGTTTTATCATTCTCTTATTTTATAAGTTACAGGGGGGGGGGGACACATTTTACCACTTTGGAAGTGTCTCTCGCGTAAACTATTCAATTTAGAAAAAAATGATATCAGAAACCTCAACATCATTTTTGAAGACCTATCCGATACCCCACACGTATGTGTTTGATGAAAAAAAAAATTTTGAGTTTCAGTTCTAAGTATGGGGAGCCCCAAAATTTATTGCTTTTTTTCTATTTTTGAAAATCTTAAAGCGGTTTACAGAATACATCTACTTACAAAGTTTCAACAGTATAGCTCTTATAGTTTCGGAAAAAAGTGGCTGTGACATACGAACGGACAGACAGACAGACAGACAGACAGACATGACGAATCTACAAGGTGCAGTTTTAAAACTGCACAATATTTCAGGAGGTTGTAATAAAACTCATAAATAATCATGTAAAAAAACGATACCTGGTCAATAATCAGTAATACTTGTTATTTAATTTTTTAATTACACTAAACTAAATCGATTGATCGATGGCCGCGGGGGCGTGGCTAGGGTGTAGCGTGCGGGATGATGATTGGATGATACATTATTTATGAAACTATCGTTGCGAGTTAGTGTGTGTGAAAACGCCCTTTATTGTTCCGTGTTTGTGTGTGTGAAAAAAAGCGCGGTTATAAAAAAAAAAAAATTACCTACTTATTTTATTATTGATTCGGGTCGAGAATCACTAACATAATTACCTCCTGAAATATTTTGCAGCTTCAAAACGACACCTTGTATAAGGGTTCCGTTTTTTGCCATTTGGCTACGGAACCCTAAAAATGAGCTGTTGTAACTTTGTTGCACTGAAGGTGCGATATTCTCTGGTCTGTGGACTCTTGAAACAGTAAAAAATCAAACTTGTAAGTTAACGAAAAATAAGGTATGATCGACAGTCTCAATTGAATGACACTCTCAATGGAATCAAAATTCATAGGGTAACTGTTAACCCAGAATCCTGAAAGGCATAAAGCAAGAATCCTGTTAACCCAGAATCCTGAAAGGCATAAAGCAAGAATCCTGTTAACCCAGAATCCTAAAGGCATAAAGCAAGAATCCTGTTAACCCAGAATCCTGAAAGTCATAAAGCAAGAATCCTGTTAACCCAGAATCCTAAAGGCATAAAGCAAGAATCCTGTTAACCCAGAATCCTGAAAGTCATAAAGCAAGAATCCTGTTAACCCAGAATCCTAAAGGCATAAAGCAAGAATCCTGTTAACCCAGAATCCTGAAAGGCATAAAGCAAGGTCTTATATCACTAGATAGGAATAAATCTGAAAACTGAAAATTTGTAGTTACGTCACAAACTTTGTTTAAAACAAATCTATAGTTATAACAGTTAAAGATCATCTCAGACAGTAATCAGGGGTCTAAGTCTGCTATTTTTATAAATTCGTCATTCCAACACGATCGCATTGTCATTTTGCTAAAAGTTCGTAATCTGCTAATTCATAATGATCGATCATTGATCGGTCAGTGGTACCGTAATAGAGTTGTGGTAGAATAACAATATCGAGCATATTAAAACCAATACCTGCACAATAACGTTTTAATGGTAGAACACTGATCAAATAAACTGTCAAAGTTTTAGCAGATTACCGCATACGTCAAATATTAATTTTTCAAAATGTACGAGATTACTATTCTATGTCACTTCTTTCAATGGAGTGTCAGTGGTTGACCATTGGAAAGTCATAATAACGCCATTATATTAGTAGATTACCAAACTTGTCAAAATCGACAATTATGACATCAATGATAGACCATTCTGATACTATTGTAATAGCAGACTTGAGGCCCTGCATGGTTGTTATGATTTTGCCATTATAGTTTGCTGTATGAAATTTAAGAGACCTTTGAGTTAGTTTGAGTGTTTCTTCTCAGTATAATCAGATAGAAAACACCGGCCTCATCCAGTTTAAATCTACGAAAACATTGTGTAAAAGTATTTTTAAAACCATTTATCATTTACTAACCTTGGAGGATCACAACCAGCTTGACTATACGCCTCTCTAAATCCTTCAGCCATCGCCAAGTAATCCATAGGGGCTCGTGGCGGCTGCAGGGGTTCCAGCGGTGCCTGCAAGGACTCCAGCAAGGCGGCCAGGGACCCTCGCCAGTGATGGTCTACGGTGACGGAGCTGTTGGATAAGGACTGCAGCAATTTGCTGACCGCTTCTGAGGCTTTTCTGTAAGAAAAAAGACATACAATTATATGTTGGAGAAGTCAATAGTATGGAAGCTTTTTTTTTCTATGGTGCGAAAAAATCATGCATTGACATCCCCCGCTCTTGGGCGGAGCGGGAGATAGTGTCAGACTCTTACTGACTAAAAGACCCACCTCGTTCCTTCTAGCCTTCATACCGGGGCTCGAGCGCCCTTTCGGATAACCCTGGCCCCAGCACCTAGGCTTCGACCCGGCTGGGTCCCTGCTGTTGCTGACAACTCCTTGAGGCGCACGGGAACAGTGCGCGCCGTCGACGACTTGGGCTTGGTCCGGACAGTTACCGGACGGCCGAACAGTGAGCTACCCATTGCTCACTGTCCGCAAGCCCGCGCCTACGGTGGCCGGAAATCGGGATTAGAATCCCGGCGGCGGCGGCGGCGGCGATAACGCCGTTGCCTGATGCAATAGTATGGAAGCTTGAGAATGAACGAACGAGCGAAGTGATACTGACATCGTCGGATACCCCTTATTTACCAATACCAGCAACAGAAGTGTTAGAAACGGTACAAATAGTGGTCCTTCGAGCCGGATTTGAACCAGCGATCTATTTCTGTCCGTAACTTGCTTTTTTGAAGGACACTTTTCTTTTAATTATAAAGGGTGTAAGGGACAGCCCTCCACAAACCAGTGCTTGACTGCGATCCCACCTGATGGTAAGCAGTGATGCAATCGTTGACGGTGAGGCGCACTAGTTTATTAAGAGCCTATTCACTCTAGCCTTGAAGACACCTAAATTGTAATCGGACGGGAAGACAGCTCGAGCCCCGGTATGAAGGCTAGAAGGAACGGGGTGGGTCTTTTAGTCAGTAAGAGTCTGACACTATCTCCCGCTCCGCCCAAGAGCGGGGGATGTCATTGGATGATTTTTTCCCACCATAAAAAAAAGGTCCCTGTGGGTGAGGGGCCGCTTCATCCACGGCTAGCTGTAGCTACGCATAGATTGTAACACAAGACTTCGTGACGACGCTTCGTGAACACAGGTCCAGTGGACATCTTCTAGCAGTAATAATGAGGAGGAAGAAGGTAATACCTCTTAGCCACGATAACTTTCCATGGTTTTCTCAGCCAGACGCAGGGCTTCTGTGTCATGTCGCGCCACGTTCCATCGCGGCAGAGGTACGCGTAGTGTTCAGAGCCTGTCAGTCCTCCATCTACTTCATCGACCTGGAATAGAAAGAGGAGCTTATCTATGAATTCTAGAATTGGATATGCAGACGTCTACAACGTCACAACGTTTCACCCCTCTAGGCGCGGGAAAAGTGTGCCATCTTTGCGATTGGAACATTTGCATCTAAATCACTGAAATGTTCCGGAACAGTGATAGATATGTATGTATCATTTGGAACATCGGCTCAAAAGATACAAATGTTATGAAACGTGATCTGTTATGTTGCGTCAAACGGTTTTATTTAATTGAATTTTGATGATTGAGATTTGAGATTTGCAAAATCCGGCCGCAATCCTGAAAAAAGTCCAAAAATCCTGGAATCTCAGGACAAATCCTGAGATATGGTAACCCTATACACATAGCTATTAGAGGGCGCCAAGATATTGGTTGTACACAGGCGCCGGCGGTCCACTCGATGACTCGAGCTCGATCCGGATCCGGACGGTTACCAATTGGCAAAGCTCGTCGTGTAGTTCAGGAACTTACCCTGAAATAAGCAGCGACGTCATCAGCCTCTCCCCACGTGACGTCTCCGTCACCTTCAGTGAGGCAGGTCAGGGCGCCAGCGTTGCCGGAGTAGCGGTCACCAGCCGAGCAGGAGCGAGCGCATGCGGCACACAGCGAGGGGTACATGCGTTCTGTGGAGGCAAGACGAGGCGATGGTCAAAACCTGGCTTCAAAATTTAGAAAGGACTTGTAGCATCTATGGTGCTACTTAGGCGATTGTCATACTGCCACGCATCACGCTGCATGTTACGTGTCAACACACCTACGCGCGTACTTGCAGGAGTGCAGATCTGCATCATTGTGCGGGTTTTTTACGCAATTACGCGCGTAGTTACGTTTTGTAGATTCACGCAGGCACGCACTCATTTCATACAAAATCACATGGCACTACAAGACCCAGTGTGCCATATCTTGCGTCTCGTCCCGCACCCACGCGCATGAGCGTATGTTTCTCCGCTTGTAGGCGCGTGATCTACATGAACGTGCGTACATGCATTTTCGGTGTGTTAGATTGTGCGTGTGAGTGGGACGTGGCAGTGTGATAATCGCCATAGGAACAGAGAGCAGTGGTGGCCGAGTGGTAAAGGTCCCGACTTACTAGTTGTAGGTGGCGGATTAAAACCCAGCCAGGCGCATTACCTTGTGTAATTTATTTCATCACCACTGCTCTCAAAACGGAAAAGGAAAACGTCGTGAGTAAACCGGCATGTCCTAGAACCAAAAATTCGAAGACATGTGACATCCACCAACCCGCACTGGGCCCGCGTGGTGGATTACGGCGCATTCCCTCTCCTAGAGAGGAGGTCTGAACCCCATTAATGGGAACATTAAAAGGCTGATTTTGCTATAGGAACTAAGAAATCCAGAATCAAAATAGACCCTGCTGGGCTCCTCCGATTTTGCTAACATCTTGAGGCGCCCGTGGAACACTATACGCCATCGACAACTCGAGCTCGGTCTGAACGGTTACCGGATGACCGGACGGCGAGCTTCCTATTGCTCGACATCCGCAAGCCCACGCTTACGGTGGCTGGAAATAGGGGTCGTGATCCGTTGGCGGCTGGGGCGTGAGAAGGTCCGTTTTACGCATGCGGCCGCCTCCTTCGCTAGCATTACTGTTTCGCAGAGGGAGGGGACCGCCTGCCACTCCTTCTCGCTCCGGACCATGGCCTGTACCTAGGCCCGACGCGAGAGATCTTTGCAGCCTTATGCCCCCACGAGGACACGGCCGTGCTCTGCCCAGGCGGGGCTCCTCTACCGTATGCTCCACCGTGTCCTCCAGGCGGTCCACAGAATGGTGACACCCGGGCGTTTCTCCCGCACGATTTTTGACTGGCCTGTTGGTCTAGTGGTTAGTGGCCTTGACTGCTATGCCGTGGGTCGTGGGTTCGATTCCCATCCAGGACAAATGATTGTGTGATAAGCGTGATCATCTGTTCTGTCTGGGTGTAATGTATCTATGTATGTATTTAGAATTGTTTATCAGTTCTGTAAATCAAAACACAAGTTCTGCTTAGGGACTAGACGACGTTGTGTTATAGGTAGTTGTGGAATATTATTATTATGGAATTCGGTGCAGAAATCTCCTGAACTGACCATGTCCGGTGAGGACCACTCAATATCTAACTGGAAGTCAAAAATTCTACTCACTCAGTTCAGCATCTCTAAACTTGTCAGGTACCCAGGGTCCAGCCTTGCAGGCCTTTCCGTAGAAGTCAGCTAGTGCCTTCAGTTTGTTCTCCGTGTTGGACCTGGTGGGGTCGCAGGACCGCTCCAGCACCAGGGACTCTAGGTACTGGAAAGAGATAAGGTGGTTCAGAGATGGTTCTTCGGTTCTGGACAAGTCTCAATTTATCTGCGATAGCGTGGTGATGTAGGAGTTAAAAATATTATAATATAGGTACACCCAGTATTTTTTAATTAGTACAAAAAAGTGGGTCTTTATCCGCACCCATTACTGATCATATTTTTGTAGTCAAAACTAAAAAAAAAAATTATCCAGTCATACTTAATTGGTACAATTGCCGAAACGGATCTTGAGCGCTCGGCGTCAGAGTGGGGATCGCTTTGAGCATTCCATGCATTGGCGAGCCAATCGTCTTCGTTGTTAGATACATGCAGCAACGCAGGGAATCAAGTGTGACGTCTAAGACGCGATGGCGCGGCGAGCCAATCACTGACACTCCCCGCCCCCGCGTCTCACTTCGCACCACTAAAGAGACCGAATATTAGACTTCTGCGCAACTTGAAGCCAGCGCTCAAGATCCGTGACGGCAATTGTTTATTCATAAATAGGATCAATCATTCATAACAATTAGGTACTACTTGAAATACTAGCAGAATTACACGCAGTGTTTTTCCATTTTGATGTTCGTTTATTCATTCAATAGCCTGTACTTACAATATTTCTACAAATTGAGTGACATTTTTGGATAAAAACAAATAAAAACTTAGCTGTTTAAGAATATTATTTATTGAGACTTTCATCATCATCATCATATCAGCCGAAAGACGTCCACTGTTGGACATAGGCCTCCCCCAAGCGTCGCCACAACGACCGGTCCTGTGCATCACGCATCCAACGGATTCCCGCGACCCTGACCAGGTCATCGGTCCACCTTGTTGGAGGCCGTCCAACGCTGCGTCTTCCGGTACGTGATCGCCACTCCAGAACCTTTCGTCTCCATCGACCATCTGTGCTGCGTGCAATGAGCCCTGCCCATTGCCACTTAAGTTTGGCGATTCTTCGAGCTACGTCGGTAACGTTGGTTCTCGTGCGGATATCTTCATTTCTGATGTGATCACGCAAGGAAACTCCAAGCATAGCCCTTTCCATCGCCTTTTGGGTAACTTTGAGTCTTCTTATGAGGCCCAGTGTAAGTGACCACGTTTCGGAGCCATAAGTCATCACTGGCAACACGCACTGGTCATAGATATTCGTCTTGAGACACTGTGGTATATTGGACGAGAAGACACCGCGCAGCTTCCCGAACGCCGCCCAGCCGAGTCGGTTTCGACGATTGACCTCTTTCTCGAAGTTAGACCTACCCACGGAACAGTAAAAACAGTGGAAGTAGCTTATGAAAATGTTTGTTCCAGAACCGGTGTCGCCAAACTCATACATTTACAATTTACTCTTACTGCAAACCTAAAAATATGATTGGCTGAAAACAAAAACAGGGCGTAGACGAAATGCAAAAAAAAAATTATACGAAATGCAACTTTAATTTCAATAAACTATAAATCAAATTGACAAAAACAAGAAAGAAATACATCTTTGACTACCAAGTACTGCCACTCGTCGCTAGATGGCATTGTTCAGTATATAATATTCAGTATGAACTTTATGTGCGTAAAAATAAGATTGGTATTTGAATGGCGTGTCACTGACGCGAATGCGCTCGCTGCTACTCAGATAGGGAAGTGACCTTATTCGATGGAAATATGTATCGATTGTATGAAAACGTATTTAAAATATATCATGCAAAAAAAAATTGTATGCGAGTATTAAAATTATGAAATTAATATGATTAAAGGCAATTTTTAAACGTAGTAAAAAGGGTATTTATTTGCATAGTACATCAATTATCATCATCTCAGCTGAAATCATCGTCATCGCCCACTGCTAAACATAAGAATATTAAGTATAATTCAAACGCCCTATGTTGTTCCTAACTCTTTAACTAAATTTATTTAAAATACATCACAAATATCATACCACAATTTTTATTTTATTATATTTATTAATTTAATAATTATCTGTATTATATTACTTACAAAAACTATTAAACTATAATATATATTTTAAAAAGGCAATGTAATACATATTATACATATCGATTGATTTTATCGATAAAGTCACGCACTATTTGGATAGCGTCAAAAGTATAGGTAGACTAACGAATATTCCAGAAAAGCTAATAAGCGAGAAAAGAAAATCAACTTTGTAATGATGTAGCTAAGGACTAGTTTTGTTTGTAAATCCTGCGCAATGTTTAACGTAATTTTATTTTTTCATTTTATTACAATAAATCCGAAAATAATACTTTTCGGTGGTATGATACACCTCCATGAGTTAGATTTTTAGTCAGACTATGGTTTTTAAAGTACAGTATGGGACAATAAGGCATTTTAATATTATTTTTCGTCAATTATTATGTTGCGCAGTCTAGTTAGAGAATGAGAGCGCTTGAACAGCAAGTGCGCAACGCGATTCTTACTAGCGGCGACAGTGCCACGCCTACTTACTTCTTCCATGGACCTACCCACGGAACAGTCTGTTTTTACTGTTCCGTGGACCTACCCAACTGGACCGATTGAGACTTTACATAAATAATAACAAGACTTTTTCTAATAAAGCTTTAGTATTTGTACTAATTAAAAGTTATGGGTGCCGGTGTAGTAAAGAAAGACATAGGAAAATTACTTTTGTATTTTCAACATTAATATTGTATAAAAAAAATGATCAGTTAAAAATTAATGCTTCTTACCCCAGAAAGTGTTTCGCTGAGTGGCCTCAGATCATCCATGGAGTCTCCAGGGTGGCACAGAGTGCTGTTCCTGAGTACAGCATGCAAGGTGGACGAATGATCCGGCAGGATGCGCCTGTTCACCACTGCCACGATACTGCGGGCAAACGGTCCTGAAAAATAAAGCCTGATATTAATTCTTGATCATTCTGTAGTTTTTTTTTTTGGTTTTTGGGAGGTAGTCAATCATTTATCCCTTTAAGAAGTTCCTTCTCCACTCGCCTATCGTCAACGCTGCGGTGATGCTTCATTTATCTTAAAGCTTGATGCTTCATCTACTTTAAAGATTGTTGCTTCATCTAACGTAATCCAAAAAGAGGCAATGCAAAAAAAGATAACGTCTGAAAACTCTTTGGCATTCGGTCATTCCGTGATTTACTCGAATATTTCACAAAACTTGTTCCTGGTTATACGTGTTTTTTAAACCCTTAAAAGTTTTTGAGAAAAATGGTCGTCATTCAGAATTTCGCTTTACAGATGTACTTTTTATATTTTTAATTAATATACATTATGGAGGGCTAAAGTTCACGTGAAATAGCAGATTTTCAGAGGTCTTTACTAGATTAGTGTTACACAAAGGGGATTGCCCATTTGAGGGCATGAGCGGACAATTGACTAAAGAAAAAATACTTTGTTCATTAATTTTTCCATAAAAAAATATGTATTCTCTTAGTTCCAAATGAGCGCCACTATAAAAAACAATAAGTGGTAAATAAAAAATAACTTTATGGAAAAAAACAATAGTTTTATCATTGATAGTAATATTTGATGTCGTCTTTGACCTGGAACACCGTAGAGGCTGGGCAATCCCCTTTATGTTTTGATTTCTGTAGAAGTCTAGACATATCTATCCATAAGATAGCTGTGTATAATCACGTAATTTTAAGAGCGGTTGTATAATAATACATACAAATCATACAATACATAAAAATGTAACTCGAAAAGGACGCCCCATCGGATATGACCGACGAGTGTTTTGCGCGTCCTATTCGCGACGATCGTGTCTTTGCGATTGATTACTTCATCTCGTTTAGCTCTTCAACCCCCATAGGTGACAGCAAAGCTGACTGCAAACTTACTTTTTCTCAACCTCAGTTCGTTCGTGACCAGCACATCGATGTTGGCCCACTGCGCGGCCACGAGGTCCTCGGGGCTGAACACGCCGAAGTCCACCGTTCCCTTGCTGATGCGCCGGAGGCAATCTAACCTACAAAACAATATAATTTTATTTTAGAGGAAGTTTGAAAGTGGCGCCAGTGACTGAAAAGTTGAAGGGGAATCGTTCTATCGGGCCGTTGCCTACCAGACCATAAAACCATAGCGTCTGGCCGGAGGATCCTCCTTTTCACGGAGGTATGTGGGACATTACTCTCTGTTCCGCATACCTCCAAACATTTTATATGGAAACTAGACTTGTAGAGCTACAATAGATCTGTCGCAGCCATCTGGTTAAATTAGCCATCCAATTGGACGCCTAGGGCGTTCATTAAACGCCATCCAATGAAATGGCTAAAGAACAACTAGCCATGTGGTTGACCGCAACGTTTAACCAGATGGCTGAATGTTGTGTTGTCATTTAGTTTAGTATGGTTTCATACTCACCATAAATTATATAAAACTACTTTTTAGTAATAGTGTCCACCGAATAATAGTGAAATATTAAATCAATAAATAGCGGAACTAAATTTGAATCACTTGGCTGAGTCTTGATCAGTCATTTCGAAAGGGCTAACTTTCAATAGGTACGCCAAGCTGTTAAACGTTGAGTGATTTTAATTCAAACAACTATCGGCCTAGGCATCCAATTGGATGCCGGCGTTTAACTAACGCCCTAGGCGTCCAATTGGATGGCTAATTTAACCAGATGGCTGCGACAGATCTACGGCTCGCGACGTCGTTCTACGTAAAATCAGGGCCTAAGTCTGCTATTTTTATAAATTCGTCATTCCAACACGATCCCATTGTCATTTTGCTAAAAGTTTGTAATCTGGTAATTCATAATGATCGATCATTGATCGGTCAATGGTCTTGTAATAGAATTGTGGTAAAATGACAATATCGAGCTTATTATATCGTCGTAATGGTAGGTAGGTCACTGATCAAAGGAACTGTCAAAATTTTCGCAGATTACTGCTTAAGTCAGATATTCATTTATCATTATGTACGAACGAGATTACCATTCTATGCCATTTCTTTCAATGGAGTGTCAGTGGTTGACCACCGGAAAGTCAAATAACGCCATTATATTAGTAGATTACCAAAACTTGTCAAAATCAACAATTATGAAATCAATGATAGACCATTCTGACACTATTTTAATAGCAGACTTGAGGCCCAGTAGCCTGATTCACGTAAAATCAAACAAGCCAAATATCGTTGTAGTTTTATAGTCGTTCGATCGAAGTCCTATCCAAAAGCGGTATTCACGTGTTCCTTAATCGGGATTGGATAGAACGACAACTCAACTGGCTCGAAACTAAACGATCTATCGACTTATTTCCAGTTACATTAATAAGTATTCTACCAGGATAATGTAATAGTTTTTTTTTTAAATCGACGAATTTCAAACGACTTTAAAATGGATGTCGTTCAAACTCGATTGATGGATGTGAATACGGAAATGGTCTAAACGACTAAATCGCTACGATATCGTTACGGTTTTGATTACGTGAATCGGGCTACTGGTTACACGTCGTGTGTGCGTCGCGTCGGTCTAGTGAATTTTGAAATAATAATCAATGTCCGTAACAAAATCAACTCGTGTTGTCATTGTGACGTGTCTGAGTAATCGATAAATCGATTCCATTCACTTTATTAACGATTTAGATTATTTCTAATCTTATTATAACACAAGGAAACCAAATTCGACTTTTTATTTGATGCATGGAATTTTATATAATTATGTATAGTTTTTGAGATACAGCCATTGATCATATTTTTGTACTAGCAAAATTTTGCTTCCATAAATCCAACCTGGGTCTGCTATTGCCACGGAACAGTAAAAACAGACTGTTCCGTGGCTATTACAATAGTTTCAGAATGGTTCATCATTGATTTCATAATTGTTAAGTGACAAGTTTTGCTAATCTACTAATGATTTTCCACATTATGATTTTCCGATGGTCAACCACTGACACTCCATTGAAAGAAAAAGCTTATAATGGTAATCTCGTACATAATGACAAATGAATGTCTAATGTATGAGGTAATTATAGGTATAAAATTTACAGTTCCTTTGATCAGTGACCTACCATTAGAACGTCATTGTGCAGTCATAATAGTAATAAGCTCGATATTGTCATTCGACCACAACTCTATCAGGAGACCATCGACCGATCAGTGATCGACCATTATGAATTATCAGATTACGAACTTTTAAGAAAATGACAATGGAATCGTGTTGGAATGACGACTTTATAAAAATAGCAGACTTGGGCCCCTGTTCTCTTTAAAAAGCCATTGTCTTACATGTCCACGTTGAGAATTATCCAAGAAACCATCCCAACATTTTTGTGATATGTGTGGGCAAAAATTTTAGAATAAGTGCAACGAAGTACGTAAAACGAGTTTATTTTGATTGATTAGGATTTTTTTAGACATCCGCGACTAATATGGATAACGTTGTTAGTAGTGTAGGTATATGTTACTCCTATTTACTAAGTACCAATATTATTGTACTGTATACTGCTGTTTGTTATCCCAATAAAATAAAAAATTAAATATGTAAGAGAGTGTAATTTAATATTAGAGAAGTTCCCTCGATTCCTCATGGATCCCATCATCAGAACTGGATTTTGAAAAAAATGGGACGTACCTGGAAACATACTTTCAGAGAAAAAAAATTTTTGCTACTCGGTCCAACGACGAAGTTCTGAGGTATCTACCTAACAAATATATAAAAAACAACCGAATTGTTAACCTCCTCCTTTATTTGGAAGTCGGTTAAATAAAAAATGGTTTGAATCTTTGACAACTCTGTAAAACCCATTAGTGAACGCGGGCTTGCGGACGGTGAGCAATGGGTAGTTTGCTGTCCGACCACCCTGTAACCGTCCGGACCGAGCCCAAGTCGTCGACGGCGGGTGTTGTTCCCACGCGCGCCTCAAGGAGTTTTCAGCAACCGTAGGGGCCCAACAGGATCGAAGCCTACTATGGCCAAGGGTCTGTTTCCGAAAGGGAGGCTCAGCCCCGGTATGAAAGGCAACGAAGGAACGGGGTGGGTTTTTTTGTCAGTAAGAGTCTGGCACTATCTCCCGCTCCGCCCAAAAGCAGGGGATGGATGATTTTTACCCGCCGAAAAAAAACCCATTAGGAAAACATGGCGTGATGTTATGTTACGTCAAAGATTGTTAGTTACCTGTCAGTTCCCAACACGCACTCCACTCCAGCCTTCTCCTTGTCCAGCACTGGGCAATGTATGGGCACTCGCTTGTACTGACTGCGGCCTTCTACGATGCAGAGGCGTACTGCGGAAGATGGAAAAATATGTGTTACATAATGACATTGACTTATATTCTATTGATAGACAAGCCCTTTTATTGAAACTATTTGTTAAAATACTGAAAAGTTAAACAAAAGTTCACTGCAGCGTTACTTTAGCATTATGTCGTCTAAGGGTCTAAACAGACGGACCGCATTTCAACTGCAATCCAACTGCAAATTGCAGGTTGAATGCAGTTTACACGACTGCAATAGAACTGCAAACCAAACGTGCGGCAACCCGCCCGCACGCTCCGCCCTCTCGCGCATGGTGCAGTTCGGATGCAGTCGATGTGCAGTTCACACGCCTGCAATCGGACCGCACGTTTGGTTTGCAGTTGTGTTTGCAGTTCTACTGCAGTCGTGTCTCAGCTGCAATTTTCAGCTGGATTAAAACATGTAGCGCTAAGATAGCTTTTAGAGGATACTTTTTTCTCGATCAAAATGACTTAAGCGCCATGAATTTCGTGGCACTTACGCGTTTCGTTTAACAACGTGTAATGTTCAAGGTATACAGTCGACATTACACCTGTACCTCTAGCTAAGTGGCTAATCTGCAATCGTTAACGCTTGCAGAAAGCTTCAAATGTACGGGAATGACGTCATCTCAACGCTCAGTCACGTGGTCAGAAAATAAATGTTCGGGACGCCTAATCTAGAGCGTAGTACATAATATATCAATGTATAATAACCTCATCGGAAGTTATATGTTTGAGCCGTTTGGGGTTGAAACACTAGGGCCATGGGGTCCGAGCGCTTACCGAGTTGTTCGGGATATCAGCAAACAGTTGGTCGACTCTTTGCGTGACCGGGCTTTTCATCGGTCAACGAATCAACATTGCCATCCAGGGTGGCAATGCTGCCAGCGTTCTGGACACTTTTCCCATTGACATCGATGTGGACGAATTTTTTGATGCCCCATGAGTTCCCCTTTTTTACCCGTTTGTACATATTATTATTTTAAGTTTGTATACCTACAACATAATCTTTAGTTTATGCAAAATCTGAATATAGTTTATTTAGAATCAGTAACTGAATCAATTCCAATAGTTTTTACACCATGTTATATTTTTTTCTAGAAATATTTAAAAAGGTCACAAGTTGGACACAACCGACAGTAAATACAACACAGGTTACAGCAAGTCTTTGCGAGCATTAGGCGCCAGCAAACAGCTGGATGCAAGCGCAAAACAACCCCTCAAACACCTGGATGGCCCGGTGACTATGTATTTTTGCTGACATAACAAGCTTATAACTTTGTAATGTTTCATGATATAGTTATGAAATTTTGTACATAGATTATAATACTAGACACGTGTTTTGGTTTTGCATATACCTACTTACTAAAACTTATGATGTATACATAGATAATTAAATTTGACCTTGGCTATATACACCGCTAAATTTTAATGGTTTAAATCCCGTGGAGGGTCGATCCGGTACATGAAACACTATCGATTTGTAAAGATAAGATTAAAAAATAAAGTACCTCTTTTTCAAAACTCGTATTAATTCACGCATGTACGAAATTAGTATCTTTAAGAAAACGTCAGCTGAGCGAGTTCAATGACCTGTAGTTAATAGTCGGCGTTGCGTACAAAGTACCTACAGGTCATTGAACTCGCTCAGCTGACTTTTTCTTAAAGAAATTAATTTCGTACATGCGTAAATTAATACGAGTTTTGAAAAAGAGGTACTTTATTTTTATATTTTATCTTTACATATCGATAGTGTTTCATGTACCGGATCGACCCTCCATGGGATTAAAACGATTAAAATTTAGCGGTGTATAGGTACCTACTCATATTTAAAAGTCGGAGCTTTTATTTATAAAATATGACATGCTCTTGACCTCAATATAAACAATACAAAACAGACAAATTAATTACCTCCTCCAGTTTTGAAGTCGGGTAACAAAAGAAGATATTAATTACGAAGTACGTACAGTCGAGTGAAAAATAAGTGACGGCCTACGCGGCACGCCCTACAGCAGCAGTGGCTGAGCAGTGGTGACCGTGTGGTAACGGCCTCGACTTACGAGTTGTAGGTCGCGGGTTCATATCCAGCTAGGCACATTATTTTGTGTAATTTATTTCACCAACCCACAATGGGCCCGCGTGGTGGATTAGGGCCCATTCCCTCTCCGAAGTCCCAGCAGTGAGAAAGGCTGATTATATTGAGATTGATGATTTTGAGACTGGTCATCTCTTGGCTGCCAGTGGCTTAATTCGGTTTCTATTTTTAATTACATAAAATAAAAATCCTCCTCTCTCCTTTCGAATGTCTTAAGTTACACAGTCCGACATAAGGTAATTGTCTTTCTATTGTGTCTCTAATTACGACATTCAAAGAGTTAATAAAAAGAATAAAATCTTATTATTATTACGTATCTACCTACATTGTGCTCACATATTAGAAGACACAAGAAATATGTAACCAAGATCTATGTAACTCATAATATGTTTTAAAAAGAGTGTCCACGGAGTTTCTTGCACGTTCTTCTCCATAGAGACCTACGCTTTGGAACGTGCAATTTAGCTTCACTTTTCTTGGACTGACCGACATTAGACTATTCAAAAGTGCCTGCAAATGGTCTATTTGAAATAAATGACTTTGACTTTTGATTTTGACTTTGACTTTTGACTTTTGACTTTTACTTTTGACTTTGACTTTTGACTTTGACTTTTGACTTTGACTTTTGACTTTGACTTTTGACTTTGACTTTTGAGTTTATACCATATAATACTACGCCCTACGGGATTACGGAATGGTTCTCATTGTTTTTGTGTGTTTTCGGAAAACACTTAAAGCCCGATTGTCATTCTTAGATCTATGACGGTCGCCGGTCGTTTAGATTTTTACAATACCTACTATGAAAAACAATAACCGATATTTTTTTTTGAGGTGGTAAATCATCAAATTACTTCTCTTTCTCCCGCTCTGAGTGGAGCGTGAATGCGTGTCAGACTTTTACTGACTAAACCCCACCTCACCCATATTCAGTTGACACTGCCACGCACCACGCAGTGTATCGCATGAATGCGTGTCATAACGTTGCTTGTAAGTATCTCCGTTTGTATTTATTTATTTATATGTATTTGTTTATAGGCACACCAACGACTTATTTACAAAACATTGATCACAATACATTTACGAGGGCATCCTGTGTAAAAAACACGAACAGTCCAACACACTGAAAATGCATCCACGCGCGTTCATGCTGATCACGCGCCTACATAAGTACATACGGAGAATCTATAAAATCGAAAATATACAAATAGTATGAATAGGTACCTACAGTTTTTTGTGTATGACTGTACTATTCATAGGTACTATTTGCATCTGTCTCATTATCAAGATTACTTAAAAGATAATGCCAAGGCTTATGTAATATTATTTATTCATATAGTTTATTGTTTGTTTGTATATTTTTAGGGTTCCGTACTTAAGTCACTAAAAACGGAACCTTTATCTTCACTATTACACTAATATAAAAAAGAGGTAAAGTTTCTTTTTATGTTTGTTTGTTTGTAGGAGGTAATCTCTGGAAGTACTGGTCCGATTGCTAAAATTTTTTCACCGATAGAAAGCTGCTTTATTCCTGAGTCGCATAGGCTATATTTTATGTACATGCGGTCGAAGTCGCAGGCAAAAGCTAGTAAAATTATAAAGACGTTTTGTTTTTTTGTTTGTAGGAGGTAATCTCTGGAAGTACTGGTCCGATTGCTAATTTTTTTTTCACCGATGAAAGCTGCTTTATTCCTGAGTGAAATAGACTATATTCAGTAGCGTAGGTAGGCGCTAGCGAAAAGGGCCCTCGCCCAGGGCTTCGCACAAGCGAGGGCTCTTTAAAAACGAGGGTATTTTAATAATTGAAAGGCTCACGTTTGACCACTATTTCACCTGATGGTAAGCGACGATGTGATGAAACACTGGGTTGCGATAGTCGATGTCTCGTTATCGAATTTATGAAAGAAAAAGGCCTCGCTAATGTGCCTTCACCCACTTCTAAATTAGTCCACGCTACGCCTCTGGCTATATTATATGTACGCGGTCGAAGCTGCAGGTAAAAGCTAGTAAAACATAAACATATTTGTCTCCGAAACGCCCTTGATTCGGTGCGACACTGGTTACGTCAAATTTGACTGAGCCTTACGTCAACTTGAACCGGTTGTCTTAATGGTAATATTGCTTCACCGGACCTCGTCTTCATTTGTGAGCTGGGTTTACAAACTTTTAATATTTGTCAACGTTTACCTATACCGCGTACAATTGCCGTCACGGATCTTGAGCGTTGGTTTGAAGTTGCGCAGAAGTCAAATATTCGGTCTCTTTAATGGTGCGAAGTGAGACGTGGGGGCGGGGAGGATCAGTGATTGGCTCGCCGCGCCATCGCGTCATAGATGTCACTCCTGATTCGTTCCGTGCGTAGCTGCATGTATCTAACATCGAAGACGATTGGCTCGCCAATGTATGGAATGCGCAAAGCGATCCCCACTCTGACGCCGAGCGCTCATTGCATGATCCGTTTCGGCAATTGTACATCGAGGGATGTTGCACATCTGGATCCTACCTCCTACCCTCGAATGTGATCTCTGTCTGTCACTCAAAGGTTTGCTGGGAGGAAACTCATAGTTCAGTTAAGCTCGCCTTTGTACGTGAATTATCTACTTATGAATGTATTAAGGTTAAGTTTTTGTGTATAAGTACAATAAAGAATTAAAACTATGTAGGATTAGAACTCCGATATAATTTGGGTGTCTTCAAGGCTAGAGTGAATAGGCTCAGTGCGCTTCATCATCAACAATTACATCACTGCTTACCATCAGGTGGGATCGCAATCAAGCACTAGTTTACATAGATCAATAAAGAAATGAACTCATTAAATCGGCCTTTTTTTGAGGTGGAAAATTGTCCTATGACTTCTCCCGCCCTAGGCCAGAGCGAGAGGCGTGTCAGACTTTTACGAGCTAGAACCAACCGTGTCCTTCAGTTGCCCTTTGCGTTTCAGGATCTTGGTATTTCTTTCACAAATTCTCGTTAAATTAACCGATCTAATATGCTAATGCTATTACAACTACGGTGGCCAGGTTCTGAAACCGAACAAAACGTCCCATGTCTTCAAAATTTTGGTTCTAGGACACGCTAAACCAGCATGTCCTAGAACCAAAGTTTCTTCACGATGTTTCTGAGTCGTTGTGACGACGCTTGGGGGAGGCAATAGTCGATGTCTTTCGTCTGAAATGATGATGATGATAGCACACAATTATACCATGTCCTAGAATCATCATCACATCATCACCATCAGCCTTTTTAGGGTTCCACAGCCAAATGGCAAAAAACGGAACCCTTATAGATTCGTCATGTCTGTCTGTCTGTCCGTCTGTCCGTCCGTATGTCACAGCCACTTTTTTCCGAAACTATAAGAGCTATACTGTTGAAAGTTAGTAAGTAGATGTATTCTATGAACCGCATTAAGATTGTCAAATAAAAATAGAAAAAAAGCAATAAATTTTGGGGGTCCCCATACTTAGAACTGAAACACAAAATTTTTTTTTTCGTTAGTCCTATACGTGTGGGATATCTATGGATAGGTCTTCAAAAATGATATTGAGGTTTCTAATATCATTTTTTTCTAACTTGAATAGTTTACGCGAGAGACACTTCCAAAGTGATAAAATATGTGTCCCCCACCTGTAACTTCTAAAATAAGAGAATGATTAAACTAAAAAAAATATATGATGTACATTACCATGCAAACCACCAACGAAAATTGGTTTGAACGAGATCTAGTAAGTAGTTTTTTTTTAATACGTCATAAATCTAAAAAAATACACCATCATTAAAACATGGATCAAAGTTACAACGAACTACAAGACCTTTTATATTATGTTACTAGCTGCTACGGAACCCTTCATGGACGAGTCCGACTCGCACTTGGCCGGTTTTTTTAATATTCCCACTGCTGGAACTCAAGCCTCCTCTCTAGAAGAGGGAATGGGCCGTAATCCACCACGCGGGCCCAGTGCGGGTTGGTGAATGTCACATATCTTCGAATTTTTGGTTCTAGGACATGCCGGTTTCCTCGATGTTTTCCTTCACTATTTTAAGAGCAGTGGTGATGAAATAAGTTACACAAAGTATTAGTGCTGTATTTAAGTGTTTCGGTTGGTACCTACCTAAAACGTGTGACTACGGCTTTTCTTTTTGTTCTGTTCTTGTTTTTCCAGTTATCTTGTTTATTTCAGCATCCTGAAATTCTTCTTTCATACTTTTTCAGAGTCGCTTTTTTTTTGTTGTAGTCGGGTTTTAGTATTTACTTTTTTTTTACGAAGTTCACGCAGACAAAGTCGTGGGCATCAGCTAGTTATGCCTATAAATCAGGTCATTCGGTTAGGTGCGTACCTAATTGCTATAAAATTAATTTACAAGCTAAATACCTAACATCTTGTACCTAATAAGCAATGAGTTACTAAGATCATACCTTGAAATAACACCAGGAAAAAACAATATTTGTGTACCTACCTCGAATCATGTTATTATTCCAACAATCGAATGTGCCAATAATCGTATACCTAATGACATCCGCTACGCTATTATTAGGTTACCTGTCATAATATACAAAGTAATAAAATATACGGTACATAGGTTTCATCATGGTATATAATAGCTAATATTGCTAACGCCTAATACCCGTTATGACCTGCCGTGACCTGAGTTGTACTTAATGTCGGTGGTGTCCAACTTGTAACCTTTTTAAATATTTTTTTTTTTTGGTACATATTTATTTAATTACAAGAAAATATATATATAATAAACTTAAATATTAAAACATATATATATATTTAAGTATGCTTAACCTAACTATACACACTAAAGGCTACTCCCTACTAAAACATGGCGTCATAAAACTCCTATTTATATTTTCTTTTAAATATTTTTGGGATAAAATATACTTAACATGATGTAAAAATTATTGAAATCGATTCAGTTACTGATTCTGAACATATGATACTCAGGTTTCGCATAATGCTCGCAAAGGAGGAGGCCGACCGCATCAGGCAACGGCGCTCTCGCCGCCGCCGGGATTCCGATCCCGATTTCCGGCCACCGTAGGCGCGGGGTTGCGCACAGTGAGAAATGGGTAGCTCGCTGTCCGGCCGTCCGGTAACTGTCCGGACCGAGCCCAAGTCGTCGACGGCGCGCACTGTTCCGGCGCGCCTCAAGGAGTTGTCAGCAACAGCAGGGGCCCAGCTGGGTCGAAGCCTACTGGGGCCAGGGTTATCCGAAAGGGAACTTGAGCCCCGGAAGGAAGGCTAGAAGGCTGTGGTGTGCTTTTAGTCAGTAAGAGTCTGACACTATCTCCCGCTCCGCCCAAGAGCGGGGGTTGTCATTGGATGATTTTTCCCACCATAAAAAAAAAGGTTTCGAATAATTATACTAAAAATAATGTTGTATGTTACAATTACTTTTTTGTCAGATTTTCTGTTACCAAGTCAGTTTAGGCTTCGGTTACTGCCGAAACAGAAAATCGGAAACGTTTATTTCAAATAGATCAATTAGAAGGCACTTTTGAATTGTCAGATTGTTGGTCAGTCAAAAAGGTGAAGCTAAATTGCACGTTCTAAAGCGTAGATCTCACGTGCAAGAAACTCCATGAACACTCTTTTGAGTTATTTAATATATAATTTATAAAAAAAAAATAACCTAATTAAAAAATAGAAACTGAATTAAGCCACTGGCAGCTAAGAGATGACCAGTCTCAACTGATGGCACCCGTTCACGAGCATGACGCGTGCATCAGCTCCATTCAGCTCAAACTGGAAGAAGAAACTGAATTAACCCACTTGCAGCCAAGAGATGACCAGTCTCAACTGACGGCACCCGTTCACGAGCATGACGCGTACATCAGCCCCACTCAGCTCAACTGAAAGAAGAAACTGAATTAAGCCACTGGCAGCTATGAGATGACCAGTCTCAACTGACGGCACCCGTTCACGAGCATGACGCGTGCATCAGCCCCACTCAGCTCAAACTGGAAGAAGAAACTGAATTAAGCCACTGGCAGCTAAGAGATGAAGTCTCAACTGACGGCACCCGTGCACGAGCATGACGCGTGCATCAGCCCCACTCAGCTCAACTGAAAGAAGAAACTGAATTAAGCCACTGGCAGCTAAGAGATGACCAGTCTCAACTGACGGCACCCGTTCACGAGCATGACGCGTGCATCAGCCCCACTCAGCTCAAACTAGAAGAAGAAACTGAATTAAGCCACTAGCAGCTAAGAGATGACCAGACTCAACTGACGGCACCCGTTCACGAGCATGACGCGTGCATCAGCCCCACTCAGCTCAAACTGGAAGAAGAAACTGAATTAAGCCACTGGCAGCTAAGAGATGATCAGTCTCAACTGATGGCACCCGTTCACGAGAATGACGCGTGCATCAGCCCCACTCAGCTCAAACTGGAAGAAGAAACTGAATTAAGCCACTGGCAGTTAAGAGATGGTCAGTCTCAACTGACGGCACCCGTTCAAGAACATGACGCGTGCATCAGCCCCACTCAGCTCAAACTGGAAGAAGAAACTGAATTAAGCCACTGGCAGCTAAGAGATGACCAGACTCAACTGACGGCATCCGTTCACTCAACAAAGCCTCACTCAGCTCAAAGTGGAAGAGGAGCCAAACATTCGATTACGGTTTTGATTTCAGCTGCAAATAGAGATTCATTCAGTCGTTCATTAGGTAGATAATGATTGTGTAAAGGTGAGTAGGTAATCTATGTTTTATAGGTACAATATTTGCATAAGGAAAATGACAGCCTCTGACATCCTAAGGACAAGTAATTACTAGCCTGTCTTACGCCCATCGCACTAAGTTGGTAGAACAGTTTAAGCGATGTTTGATCCAAAAGGACAAGCAATTATTACACTTTATAAGGTCCTTCCCAACCCGTGAGCATGGTTTAAAATGTTGATTGATCTAACACAATCTATACTTATCTATACACCATATAAATAAAATTGGAGTGTCTGTTTGTAATATTGAAATAACTGCTTTTTACTACATGCATATGAATATATAATATACACGGTACATACACCAAAATATTTTTTTTACAATTTTTGTCTGTCTGTCTGTTTGTTCCGGCTAATCTCTGAAATGGCTGGACCGATTTTGACGGGACAATTTTTGGCAGGTAGCTAATGTAATAAGGAGTAACTCAGGCTACTTTTATTTAAAGTAAAAATAAATTCAAAATCCTGTAGTCCACGCGAACGAAGTTGTGGGCACAGCTAGTAATATTATAAAGAGGTTAAGTTTTTTTGTTTATAGGAGGTAATCTCTGAAAGTACTGGTCCGATTGCGATATTTTTTCCACCGATAGAAAGCCGCTTTATTCCTGAGTGACAGGCTATACAAGGTGTAAGGGACAGCCCTCCACAAACTTTAAGGGCTTGCTCAGTAGACGAAACCGAACAACCTTCCACAAAAATTTTTTTCAGGAAACTAAAAAAACTTCGGCCTCTCCATACAAACTGTCCAATCAAGTTTATAATTTTGTATGGTGAGGCGGATTTTATTTTCGTTTCCTAAAAAAATTTTGTGGAAGGTTGTTCAGTTTCTTCTACTGAGCAAGCCCTTAAAGTTTGTGGAGGGCTGTCCCTTACACCTTGTATTTTATATACGCGGAGAAAGCCGCGGGCAAAAGCTAGTTTTGACTTTGTTTTATTTTTATTTGTAGACTCGAGTCAGTTTTTAGAATAATTTCGGCAATTGAAGCAATAGTTTAGGTGTATCTATGAGAAATAGACTCCAATATTTAGGTGTTTATTGTATTTCTGTGGTCGTATTTAAATCAAATTTAAAGAAAAGTTTACATATTAAATAGCCACATTGAAGTTTTATAATGCTGTCTCATGTGCGACCACGAGGTGACTACATCTCATCATCATCATCATCAGCCTTTTTAATGTTCCCACTGCTGGGACTCAGGCCTCCTCTCTAGGAGAGGGAACGGGCCGTAATCCACCACGCGGACCCAGTGCGGGTTGGTGAATGTCACATGTCTTCGAATTTTTGGTTCTTGGACAAGCCGGTTTCCTCACGATGTTTTCCTTCACCGTTTTGAGAGCAGTGGTGATGAAATAAATTACACAAAGTATGCGCCTGGCTGGGTTCGAACTAGTGTTGCCAGGCGTCCCGATTTGCGAGGGACATCCCGATTTTTAGGGATCAGGGGACGCGTCCCGATTTGTACCTGATCGGGACGCTAAATGTCCCGATAAATCAAAAGATTTATTAAAGCCATCACTATTACAATAAATTAACCTGTATCGTATTCGCATCACTATATCAAGTGCGTTCAAAATGGCACACGGCGCTTCACTGAAGGGGCCTATTAGGGCCGATGCCTGCTAGTACGGTTGCGGGAACTATTGCAATAGTGACCGTGGTCGTGGCCCTGAAACGCACTGTAGGACAGAAGAAGCCTGGGTTTTAGTTAGTAAAAATCGAGAAGTCATTGGAGGATTTAGCAACTGAAAAAAAAAAAACTGTTAAAAAAATGTCCCGATCTAAAACCCTTGTTTTACCAACTGTCCCGATTTTTATCCTATCGGACCTGGCAACACTAGTTCGAACCCGCGATCTACAACTCGTTAGTCGGGGTCTTTGCCACTCGGCCACCACTGTTCTTAACCTTTCGAATGTCTTAAGTTACACAGTCCGACATAAGGTAATTGTCTTTCTATTGTGTCTCTAATTACGACATTCAAAGAGTTAACTACATCTATAGGTATTTAATCTAAGAGAGCAACAGTGGCTGTTTCATTTTTTTTTATCACCAAGCAACCGCATTTACATCACATTGAATGCCAAGTAAACAATGTAACGACTGAACTAGGAAACGATAAACACACCACTCAAGATGCCACTAACAATGGGATGATGACATCTATAAAGTTACCTTGACGAGAACACACCTCGAAACCGCATCGGAACTGGTTCGGCCGTTTTTGAGAAACGTGTCACTAGATGCATACCTATATGTACACTTAAGTTTAATGAATTCATTTTGCAACTGATCTGACTGTAAAAATATTTATACGTACATACAGTAGGCACAACGGATCTTGAGCGCTCGGCGTCAGAGTGGGGATCGCTTTGCGCATTCCATACATTGGCGAGCCAATCGTCTTCGTTGTTAGATACATGCAGCAACGCAGGGAACGAATGAGGAGTGACGCCTTTGACGCGATGGCGCGGTGAGCCAATCACTGACACTACCCGCCCCCGCGTCTCACTTCGCACCTCTAAAGAGACCGAATATTTGACTTCTGCGCAACCGTTCAAGATCTGTTGTAGGTAACTACTGTAAGAAACTTTTTATTAAGTATTATTATTATTGATAGGCTCGTGTTTGACCACTATCTCACCTAATTTTTTTTTTTATGGTGGGATAATCATGCATTGACATCCCCCGCCCTTGGGCGGAGCGGGAGATAGTGTCAGACTCTTACTGACTAAAAGACCCAACCCGTTCCTTCTAACCTTCATACCGGGGCTCGAGCGCCCTTTCGGATAACCCTGGTCCCAGTAGGCTTCGACCCGGCTGGGTCCCTGCTGTTGCTGACAACTCCTTGAGGCGCGCGGGAACAGTGCGCGCCGTCGACGACTTGGGCTTGGTCCGGACAGTTACCGGACGGCCGGACAGTGAGCTACCCATTGCTCACCGTCCGCAAGCCCACTATCTCACCTAATGGTGAGCGATGTTGTGGTCGACGATGGGGCACGCTTGCCTAGAACTACCTGGGGTGCTATTGTGTAGGAAAACAGCCTTGAGCGCAGCGCTGACCACAGCGACGAGTCGTGAGCGCAGTACATTGAATTAACAATCCAATGTAAAGGGGCATTGGGTTGTTAATCCAATGCACTTATTTGGATTTCGTCGCTGCGGCCAGCGCTGCGCTCAAGGCCGTTTTCTTAGAGAATAGCACCCCTGACCTATTCACACTTGAATCGCGATTTTGATGCGGGATTGGATTCCCTAGTTCTAATGTAGGTACTTATCTACCACAACACAAGGCTAAAAACTTTGACCAGTGGCGTAGTGTGAATAAATTTGGACGTGGGCGAAGGCACATCAGCGAGGCCTATATAAATTCTAAAACGAAACAGCGACTGTTGTAACCCAGTTTTCGACCACATCATAGCTTACCATCCGGTGAAATAGTAATATTATAATCTACATTTCCACACTAATATAATTAAGAGGTAAAGTTTGTTTTTTTTTGTTTGTAAGAGGTAATCTCTGAAAGTACTGGTCCGATTGCTAAAATTTTTTCACCGATAGAAAGCTGCTTTATTCCTGAGTGACACAGGCTATAATTTATGTACGCGGACGAAGCCGTCGGCAAAAACTAGTCAATTATAAAAAGAAACCCTCGTTCTTAAAGATCTCCCGCTCGTATGAGGCCCCTTTGGGTCGAGGCCATGGGCGAGAGCCCACTTCGCCCACGCCTTAGCTACGCTACTGGGATTGACCAACAATTGACCACGTCAATAATTCATTCTAGTCTTGAAGGTACAGAATCACATTTATTTTTAGTATTTAAACAAACAAGGAAACTGGTGAAGAACGAGTCGGTTTCCGCCATCAAGTGTTCCGTATGTTTTGGTATTGAAGAGAAAAAATCATTTTTTTTTTTTTTTTTTGTTTTGTTAATTCAGCTAGTGTCAAGTTTAGAAAGAACGCAAATTGCAACTGAAAGACAAGTCGTCGACGGCACGCGCCTCAAAGAGATGTCGGCCAAATCGTAGGGGCCCAGCAGGGCCGAAGCCTGCTGGGGCCAAGGGTTTACTTTCGAAAGACAAACCCGGGGTCTTGGACTGCAAGGTAAAGAAGGAAAATAGTTGTAGTTTTAGTCAGTAAACGTCTGATACACCATCTCGCTCCACCCAAGAGTGGCAGAAGCTGTTGGACGATTTCCAACCTTAAAAAAAAATATATACCTAACATTTATGCAGTATTTGGCAGCACAAGTATTTAGCCAACCTTTTCAGTAATCTTAACTGAGGTAGTCAACACTATAATAAAACGTAATAATAAAAAAAACGATCTGCAGCCCTCGCTTGATAAGGAACACTTTTTTTATGGTGGGAAAAATCGTCCAATGACAACCCCCGCTCTTGGGCGGAGCGGGAGATAGTATCAGACTCTTACTGACTAAAAGCCCACCCCGTTCCTTCTAGTCTTCATACCGGAGCTCGAGTTCCCTTTCGGATAACCCTGGCCCCAGTAGGCTTCAACCCAGCTGGGCCCCTGCTGTAGCTGACAACGCCTTGAGGCGCACGGGAACAGTGCGCGCCGTCGACGACTTGGACTTGGTCCGGACAGTTACCGGACGGCGGGGCATCGAGCTACCCATTGCTCACTGTCCTCAAGCCCGCGTTGATAAGGAACCCTAAAAACTCGGTTATGCAAATAACTACCTATTCGTTCTGTGTAACCTAACTACAGTCTGTTCTCAACCGATTCTTGTTATTTATGACATAAACGAAATTCCCCGTTGCGAAATATCACAGTTGCATCCAAGAATCCAAGATGGCGACCGATATTGACTTTTCCTTTTACGATTTTATCGAAAACTGGTTGAAATGAAAGCGAGTGTGAATCATTGTGCGTAGGTATTATCTGGTTTAAGATGCATTTGGTCGGATGGGAGTAAAGGATAGGGATTTAAGAAAGTGCATTCTGATTAAATGGTGACCTGAAGACGAATTTAAAGAAAGTTTATTACATACACGCCGCGCTCCAAGAAATCGTCGGACCATGTCCTGTCCTGGAATACCATGTAATATGTAACATGTAATACAGGATCTTTTATCCCTTGGGATGAGGCCAAATCATGCTCACGAATCTTTCCTAGTTATTCCTCTTGAGGGCAACAAAGTGATGTAATGTAAGGAAGCTCAAAAACACTAAAAATTACAAAAAAAAAAAAACCTCTAATTTCGAAAGTCGGTGTTAAATAACGAAGAAATAAAGTGTTTTTTTTTTTGCATACAGACATATATTATATAGTATAAGGTGTTACCGATTGCTACGAGTTCAAACAAAAAAAAAAAGACGATCAAGTCCGGTCGGGTCCGTGACCTTGGCGAGATTTATTTGCAAGTGTATTCATTATAGTGTTTCAAGAATTATACCTATTTGCTAAAACAATATACAATATTGTTTTTATGTTGCAAATGTTGCAATGCGTGTCAGTTAATAGATGTTAAGATTTTGAATAAATACAAAACCCTACATCGCCGTGCCCTCGTGAGCCCCGATCGGCGGTGGTGATCTCTTGCGCCGGGCCTTGGTACAGGCCATGGTCTGGAGCGAGGAGGAGTGGCAGGCCTCCTCCTGCGAAGCAGTAATACTAGCAAAGGCAGAAGCTGACCGCATCAGGCAACGGTGCTCACGCCCCAGCTGCCGCCGGGATTCCGATCCCGATTTCCGGTCACCGTAGGCTCGGCCCCGGTACGAAAGGCAAAAAGGAACGAGATGGGTTTTTTAGTCAGTGAGAGAACGAGGTTGTCATTTCGATGATTTTCACCTATCGAAAAAAAATAATACCCTAATTAGTATAAGTAAGTAGTGCAGGCGCCAAAGGGAGTTGAGTGTGCAAAATATTTAATAGTTTTGGTCTCAGAAAAGCATGCAGATTATGATTCTGGATGCCTGATGAGTCCAGCGCCCGGTCTATTTAAAGCATAATGTAACTCGATCTACAAAATTGGTAATATTTTGTTTTCTTGAACTTTCTTTTAGGTGAGTAAATCTTCCAATCCCCCGCTCTTGAGTGAAACGCGAGGGTTTGTCAGACTTTTACTGACTAAAAACGGACTCCTGTTCTTTCGTTGCCTTTCATACCAGGGCCGAGTCATCCTTTCAGAAGCTGACCCTTGGCCCCAGTAGGCTTCGAGCCTGCTGGCCCCGTACGGTTGCTGACAACTTCTTGAGGCGCGCGTGGAACATTACGCGCCATCGACGACTTATACTCGGTCCGAACGGTTACCGGACAGTCGGTCCAAAGAGTATATAATCACTACGTTCTAAGTCGGTCGGGTAGCGAGTTACCCATTGCTCGCCGTAAGCATAATGTAACTAAAAAATCTACCAAATTGCCAAAACGGATCTTGAGCGCTCGGCGTCAGAGTGGGGATCGCTTTGCGCATTCCATACATTGGCGAGCCAATCGTCTTCGTTGTTAGATACATGCACATGAACGAATTAGGTGTGATATCTATGACGCGATGGCGCGGCGAGCCAATCACTGACACTCCCCGCCCCCGCGTCGCACTTCGCACCACTAAAGAGACCGAATATTTGACTTCTGCGCAACTGTTCAAGATCCATGATGGCAACTGTATTTTGTTTTTTTGAGCTGGGAAATCATCAAGTTAACATTTTGGACATTTTACTTTATGACCTAACTTTAACAAATTTACAATTTCATCTTTCAATTTCTACAACACATATTTTCTGTCATAAAGACGAAATGTTGAGATGACTGCGTAACAGGACCAGTTAAATTTAATAAAAGCAGAATTTATATTGTTTATTAACTTAAAATTGGATTTAATCAAGCTTATGAATCTTTTCTTTAAATTAAATATTTAATTATTAAGGTGCAGCGCAGATAAAAAATTATTATAAAATTAATTAAATTTTTAATCACAATTTTTTTAATGGATTTTTTTAGCCATTCATTCTAATATTATAAGAGGTAAAGTTTTTTTTTGTTTCTCTGGAAGTACTGGTCCGATTAGTAAAATTTTTTCACCGATAGAAAGCTGCATTATTCTTGAGTGACATAGGCTATATTTTATGTACACAGGCAATACCGCGGGCAAAAGCTAGTCTACTTATATTTTTATTGTTTTTTTTAGCCATCAACTATATTTTTTTAAAGCACAATATTTGGTGAAAAAGCTGGTAAACTTACTTCTAAGTAACCCGTTTTGAAATCCTATTATATTAGGCATATTAGTATTAGTGAGAATTGCATCTACATCTTCAGATTTTCATTTTAACAAAACAAACATTGAATTCATTGAATTAAACATAAAACAACATTTTTGTTTCTTTTTACGTTCTTCACGAGTCAGTTCGTACAGGTTTTTTATTTCTTACAGCCTTTTAAAGTATAAGGATATTCCAAACTCTTTGGGATTTCCCGACGCCTTTCATAAGATTTTTATCAGACAGGAAACTCCATTGAGGTCAGACGAAGTGCTAAGTTCTCCGAAGGTATTAATTTATTCTAGTTTAATTAAGTAGTTAGCGTAGATAACAGTGGGCAAAGGGGCCCTCGCCCACGGCCTCGTATCCAAAGGAGCCCCGAGCAAGCGAGGGCTCTTTAGGCGATTATCGCACCGCCACGCATCACGCTGCATGTTGCGTGTCAACCTGTCAACGCACCTACGCGCTTCCTTGCGGGAGTGCAGATATACATCATTGTGCTGTTTTATTTACGCACTAAAACTGCGTAGGTGAGTTTTGTAAATTCACGCAGGCTCTGACTCATTTCACACAACATCACGCACGGGACTACGAGACTCAGTGTGCCACACGTTGCGTGACGCCTCGCACCCACGCGCGTGTGTGCATGTTTCTCTGCATGTAGGTGCGTAATCTGCATGAACGAGCGTGGATGCATTTTCAGTGTGTTGGATGCATGTTTTCTATACAAACGGAGATACTTACAAGCAACGTTAAAACACGCATTCACACGCTACGCTGCGTGTTGCGTGGCAGGTGATAGTCGACTTAAGAACGGAGTTTTTTTTTAATAATTGATAGCTTAGGCTCTCGTCTGGCCACTATTTCACCTGATGGTAAGCGATGATCTGTTCGAAAACTGGTTTGCGACAGTCGCTGTCTTGTTTTCGAATTTATGAAAAAAAGGCCTCGCTGATGTGCCCACGTCTAAATTATACCAACCTACGCCTCTGCTAAGAAATAGTAGGTATTAGAGAAAATCATAGATAAGTTACAACAAGGATACTGCATAAGCATAAATATATTGTGTTATACCACAGCATAGCATAATGAGCCTTTTAATGTTCCCACTGCTGGGATTCAGGCCTCCTTTAAGGGCCAAGCGCCCGAAAAGTGTCATAAAACAGTGATTTTCTGAGGCCTACTCCTCCGTAACGACTAGGTCAATTGGTTTGAAAAAAATATATGTTTATTATAGATTCATGAACAATAATATCAACATTTGATTTTTTCGTGCAATTAATACTTTTGTCAAAAAAAAAATATTTAGCAATTTCGCAACTTTTCGCAACTTTTCCCTATTCCTTCGAAACGGCTTGGACCTTTAGAAACATTTTTACACATAAAAATTGGTGGTTAAATATTCTTCAAAGTTAACATTGCATATGTAAATCAATCAATACCTCGCAGAGAAAATGGATTTAAAGCGCTTTCTGGGCGCTGCTGGCCGCAAATAAATGCACAGATTTGCGTACTGCCGCCTAGGCGAGTGCGAGAGTTGCGTTCACATATTTTCGGCCAGATGGTTCAAGGGGATATACGCCTTAAAGAAGAGAAAATGGACCATTAGTGTCCGACTGAATGTTCGGTTTCGTTTGGGTTTCGGCAAAAAAACGAGTTTCGGTGGCAAGCCTGCCGAAACTACGACCGAAATCGAAACTGCATTCGGGAGTTCTCGCGCTGTGATCGGTCATGTTCGGCGCATTAAATACCATCCAAGCGTAATATTGTAGTAGTTAGATTCTTCTATAAAATATTATTATTCAAAAGAAGAATCTAACTCAATACTCAAATAAACATCTCACCTATCTACGCTAATAAAATAAAGAGATAAAGTTTGTATTTTTGTTTTTTTTTTTTGTACGTAGGAGGTAATCTCTGAAAGTACTGGTCCGATTGCAAAAATTTTAGCACCGATAGAAAGCTGTTTTATGCCTGAGTGTCATAGGCTATATTATTATTTACGCGGGCGAAGCCGCGCGCGAAAGCTAGTTTAAATATTTTAAGACTGCCTAACTATATGATTTGAATATAAAAATAAAGACTGACTGATTATAATAAAGTTTTCTTTATTTTTCCCTCAAAACATTTACAACAATTCTTATAAAGAAGTTTCAGTTTCGTCCGAAACTGAGACTGTAGCCGAAATTCGGTTTCGGTTTCGACTAAAAACCCAGTTTCGGTCGGACACTATGGGCCATAATCCACAACACGGGCCCAGTGCAGGTTGGTGGAAGTCACATATCTTCGAAATTTCGGTTCTAGGAAACGCCACGATGTTTGACGTAAAACTAATAAGTATAATTACGACTGTTACTAAACCAATTCTGTACAACGTATTAAAGAGAAAAAAAATCGTTCCAGTTTCGCACATCACCAGTCGAGTATAGAAAATTGATTACCATGGCTTAATAAGTTAACCTACTTACTAACCAGAATATATTTCTACACTAATATTATAAAGAGGGAAAATTTGTATTTTTGGGTGTATGTTTGTAATGAATAAACTCAAAAACTACTTTTTTTTTAATTGTTGATAGGTTCGCGCTTGACCGCTATCTCACCTGATGGAGAGCGACGATGCGGTCGACGATGGAACGCGCTTACCTAAAAGAAACCTATTCACTCTCGACTTAAAGATTCCCGGGTTGTATAGCTATCAGCAAACACAGACTCTGGCAAGGAATTCCACTCCCTAGCTGCACGCACAATGAATGTGTTCCCAAAACGTTTTGTGCGTGTAGGTGGGAAATCCACTATGTACCGGTGGCGCATAGCCGTACGTCTGGTAGTCCGATGATGGAACGGGCTAGGCGGAATTAGGTTATGCAATTCCGACGCACACTCTCCGAAATGCAACCGGTAGAAAACCGACAGGCTAGCGACTCTGCGTCGATGCTCAAGACTTTGAAGCATCGACTCGACGAGTGTATCATCGCCAATTATCCTTCTGGCTCGCCTCTCAATTGCCTCAAGTGCATCAAGCTGGTATCGGGCAGATCCGTCCCAAAGATGAGAGCAATACTCCATACACAATCGAACTTGAGCTTGATAAAGTTTCAGCAGCTGTTCCGGCGTGCAGTACTGTCTGACCTTTGCGTGGATTCCCAGTTTTTTTTGCAGCCAGTTGAGCCTTTGCTTCGATGTATGGCCCAAAGTTGAGTGTTGATGTCAGCGTAACACCAAGAAGGTCAACTACTGTGCTGGTTTAAAAAATTCTTTCTCGATTGGAAAGCTACATTCACCCTAGTAACATAGGCTATATTTATTGCCCGTGCGAAGCCGGGACGGGCCGCTAGTATTAAAAGGATGATACTGACTGACTGACATATCAACACACACTACTGGGACTATGAACGTGAAATTTTGCACAAGGCTTCTATTTATCATGTAGGCGAGCACTAGGGGTTTTTGAAAATTGACCCCCTAAGGAGGTTTTATTTTTTGGTGGGGAAAATCATCCAATGACAACCGCCGCTCTTGGGCGGAGCGGGAGATAGTGTCAGACTCTTACTGACTAAAAAACCCACCCCGTTCCTTCTAGCCTTCATACCGGGGCTCGAGTTTCGGATAACCCTGGCCCCAGTAGGCTTCGACCCGGCTGGGTCCCTGCTGTTGCTGACAACTCCTTGAGGCGCGCGGGAACAGTGCGCGCCGTCGACGACTTGGGTTTGGGCCGGACAGTTACCGGACGGTCAGACAGCGAGCTACCCCTTGCTCACTGTCCGCAAGCCCGACCCCCCCTAAGGGGGTGAAACTGGGGTCAAAATTTTGCATGGAGAAACCTATTTACACGCGTGTGAAACCGCTGGCAATAAAACCGGCCAAGTGCGAGTCGGGTTCGCCCATGAAGGGTTCCGTAGCAGCAAGTAACATAATATAAAAGTTCTTGTAGTTCGTTGTAACTTTGATCGATGTTTTAATAATAGCGTATTTTTTTAGATTTATGACTTATTAAAAAAAAAACTACCTACTTACTAGATCTCGTTCAAACCAATTTTCATTGGCAGTTTGCATGGTAATGTAGATCATATAATATTTTTTTAGTTTTATCATTCTCTTATTTTAGAAGTTACAGGGGGGGGGGGACACATTTTACCACTTTAGAAGCGTCTCTCGCACAAACCATTCAATTTAGAAAAAAAATGAAATATGAAACATCAATATCATTTTTGAAGACCTATCCATAAATACCCCACACGTATGGGTTTGATGAAAAAAATATTTTTCAGTTTCAGTTCTAAGTATGGGGACCCCCAAAATTTATTGCTTTTTTCTATTTTTGTGTGAAAATCTTTATGCCGTTCACAGAATACATCTACTTACAAAGTTTCAACAGTATAGCTCTTATAGTTTCGGAAAAAAGTGGTAAAGTGGATAACTAATGTCTAATATTGTATAGATAATCTCGAGAACGCATGGAGGTATCGAGTTGAAATTAAACCATATACTCAGGTCTGCGGTCACATTCAAGCTGTGAAAAAATCAAACTTCTAAGTTAACGAATAAAAAAGATACGGCCGTTTATGTCGCAAAAAAACGTATATTTTGATACTCTCAAAGACCGAAATTCATAGGGTACCCACTAAAAATCTTTGAGACTCCATCCGAGAATTGAAGTTTGCACGGAACCCTCAGTGCGCGAGTCCGACTCGCACTTGCCCTGTTTCTTTTTTAATAATCTTACTTCCCAGTATATGTAATTACAAGCATCTTGTACAATGTCCTTTGAGCGATGACCGCAGAGTAGCGGAGGCGGGACCTTCAATAACTAGATAAAATGTCAAAATATTCACAAAACAGCTCTAGGTCTTATTCTTTACATGTTTTTGTACGTCTGCGAGATTTAGATAAGTATTTTGTATGATTACTAAACTGTAATGGCTGAATTCTGATGTTTTTGAGCTTTTTTTTGTAGGAAATCATCAACTGACATCACGTTCTTTTTGCCCTTGTCCTAAATTTCTTGGTGTCAGCGAAAAGCAGAGACAGCGCGAACACCGGCGTTCGATTGGGGTTTTAATGAATTAACTGTCCTGTCACCCTTTTTCTTTTCTCCGCTCTTAGTGGAACGAGAGGAGAATAGTGTCAGACGTAGGGTAACCCATGATCACGCAGTTCACAATCCCGCACTGATTCTGCAACACTCGCGACCGTAGCGAGTGTGAGGCTAACACTAATAAAACCACTTCACATGTTGTGTAACTTTGTAAGCAGTACTTTCAGAACTTTAGAACATCAAAACTTCAGAACATCATAACTACATCGCCATCTTGTGGCCAAAAAATAAACCGGCCAGTAAATATCCAACACCGGCTGAAATAATGATGATGATACCAATCAGGTTTTGATCATCATCTTGTCTTTGCTGGCTTTTGCGTTCCAGCGCCGATGGTAACGCTTTCCAACAATTTTGAGGTCCTGGTTGGCAGTGTAGGACTAAGGCCACGCAACACGCTGCCACGCGTCACGCTGCCACGCATCACGCTGCATGTTGCGTCTCAACGCACCTACGCGCGTACTTGCGGGAGTGCAGATCTGCATCATCGTGCGGGTTTTTTACGCATTCACGTGCGTAAGGTGCGTTTAGTAAATTCACGTGCGTAAGGTGCGTTTTGTAAATTCACGCAGACACGCTCTCATTTCATACAAAATCACGCACAGTACTACGAGACTCAGTGTGCCAAACCTTGCGTGTCGCCCCGCTCCCACGTACGTGACTGCGTGTTTCTCCGCAAGTAGGTGCGTGATCTGCATCCACGAGCGTGGATGCATTTTCGGTGTGTTGAACTGTGCGTGTTTTCTATACAAACGGAGATACTTACAAGCAACGTTAAGACACGCATTCACGCGCTACGCTGCGGGGTGCGTGGCAGTGTGATAACCGCCATAATGATAGATTTTCCGCATCCTGATTGGTTCAAATGTCGAAAATATTCATAAATCCGTAGAACTGGTTAGATCGAGTAGGCAAGTCAGAAGCGGTTTGGGAAAGGTTACAATGCTGATAGCTTGGCCTATTAGTTTACCTAAATACAATCTAAGTGGGTTCCTATTCGAATGCAAAATCTTCAACTTGTACCAAAACGCAAAATTGTTTGTTTCAAAATATTTGCGTGAATCTAAAGGAGACTGCCCATTTTGTTAGGAGATTTGGGCCCCTAGAAAAAAAACGCGGGCAACGGTGGTTTTAATTGCATTTTGAAGAACAACAATTACATTGTCAGATCCTGAAAACAATTGTCAGTTTTTCACCTTAGTTTCAGAGAAATTTTATTTTTATAGATGATGAAATTGGTGTAATAAAACCATATTTTGTATATGTAACCGGCCAAACCTAGTTTAGCTGGTCAAACCATGCTGCGCGGGGCTCCTATTTCTGGGTGGTTATAAAAAAATAACCACGGAGCAGAGCTCCTGCATTAGCCTTCTAACCGTGGTTGTATAGTCATTGTTCTAACCTAACCTGTCCGTTTCGGAACGCTCTAAAATTCCAAGCACGCTTCGTTCGTCGCTCTTGGACTAATATCGTAGGTTTGGCCTAGGCGAAACTATGTAATTAACCCTAAAATCGGGTTTAGCCAATAACATATTCATCACCTCAGCCGACAAACGTCCACTGTTGGACATAGGCGTCCCCCAAGCGTCGCCACAATGCACGATCCTGTGCGTCCCGCATCCATCGGATTCCCGCAACCTTCACCAGGTCAGCGGACCACCTTGTAGGAGGCCTTCCAACGCTGCGTTTTCCTGTGCGCAATAACATTTTATACATATATAAATATAGCATACAAAAAATAATCCTTTCAAACCAATTGTTCCCAAGACTAAACGCCTTCAACCAAACAAATTCTTCAGCTTTACAACGATACGAGTAATAACGAAAACCTAAGAGTTATATACACATAGATACATTTTTTACACTGATTGATTCACTTCGGATTTCCCCACGATCGCTCGAGTCTATTACAGCCAATGTTGATTTTATGAATTAGTTACTTTGAATTGGCTTACTAATAAAGTATTTACCTTAAAACTCCCAGTCAAGGAAAAATCATGAAGTTTTGACTTACGCTTTTTAGGGTCCCGTACCCCAAAAGGAAAAAACGGAACCCTTATAAGATCACTTTGTTGTCTGTCTGTCTGTCAAGACCCTTTGTCGCGGGAACGCGTGGAGGTATCGAGTTAAAATTAAAACCACAAACTCAGGTCTGCGGTCCCTTCATGCTGTGAAAAAATCAAACTTCTAAGTTAACGAATAAAAAAGATACGGCCATTTATGTCGCAAAGAAACGTATATTTTGATACTTTCAAAGACCGAAAATCATAGGGTACTTCCCGTTGACTCAGAATCCTGAAATTTGGCACAAAGCAAGGTCCTAGAGCACAGGTATAGGAATAAATCTGAAAACAGTAAATTTGATGTTACCTAGGTCATAAAAAAAAATTTGCTATTCGGAAAAATTTTCGAGACTCCTTTCGGTAATTGTAGTTTGCACGGAACCCTCAATGCCCGAGTCCGACTCGCACTTGCCCAGTTTTTATATTTAAAGAAGATAAAGATATTTCTACTGTTTCCCACGATCGGGGGATTTTTTAAGATTTCAAACTTCAAAAGTCCCCTGATCAAGGAAAACGCCATGACATTCATAAGAACAAGTCATTTTCGCTAAGTAATCTCACGTTAGTAATAAATCCACGAACTATACTAGTTACCTCGAAGACACCGGTGATTGGGTTTTTTGAACGACCTCTTACAATAAACAGGTTTTGAAGAACTTCTATTACGTCATAAATGGGAAATTAATAGAGATGCGCCAAATATTCGTTTTATATTCGATCTATTCGGTAGAATTTTGAGATATTCGTATTCGTCCGAGTCATTCAGTTGAAATGCCGAATATATTCTGTTTCTTTTTTTTTGTACTCTTTTATCCTTATTTGTTCTTTTCGATTTTAACACTTCGATCTTGAGCATTTAAATAGGTATACATACGGAAAAATGGAAAGGTTGCTTATTTACGAAATTTACAGACTACTTTATGAAAAAAATCTTATTTACATTCTAAGATACATACCCAATAAACAAAACGCTCAATATTTTAATAATCTACGCGGACTTTTAATAATCTTAGTGTTCAACCGAATGGCGCGAAATCACGCGCGAACGGCGTTCCGCGAATGGCGTTCGCTTGGGGTTTGAGGGGTGTTTGTGTGTACATAAATAAATAAATATCTAATCATATTTATTAGACAATCATATTGTTTTGTTTTCGGGCCATTTTTTCGGTGAGTAAAAATCATCTAGATGATATCCCCCGCTCTTGGGCGGTGCGGGAGATAGTGTCAGACTTTTACTGACTAAAAACTAACTCCTGTTTCTTCTTTGCCATTGTTCCAGGACTCATGGATCTCTTTCGCATCACGCATTAATTCCACTTTGTAAGAAATTATTTCCGTAATGTTTGTTGCACAATCGAAACCGATTATGAAACCGATTTGATGGTGGCCCAGTCACTGGTGCCGGAACCATATCCAAAACTATATCGGAAAAAATAGAACACAAAATTATGGAACGTGGAACCGAATTGTCCGGCAGTATATTCGGTTCGGTAAGAACTTAACCGAATATAATTCGGTATTCGGTTATTCGGTGACACCACTATTCGGCGCATCTCAACAAAATTAATCATCTCACATAAAAACTATAAAGTTTGTGAATTCAAATTGATAAAGTTTTTTAAGTTTTTAGACAAGGTTAAAATAATCTATCTATAAGGAAAAACTGATTGACTGACATATCAACAAAACTACTGGGACTAGAAACTGACGTAGGGTTCATTACTGGTTTTTTAAAACTACCCCCGAAATACGGTTATGGGGTTTTAAAGTTTTTATGAAATCTTATTCGCGAACGAAGCCGCTGGTAAATTGATAGTTAATTTAACCATCACATGGATATGCAAATAATGGAAATAGGTATAAGATATTAAAATTTAATATGTCAGCCTTGTCAGTCATAATTATGAAATATGTAATTATAACAATATTTAAATGTCAATATTAAATTAAAAAATTAAACCTCTATTATTATTATTATTTTATTAACCTATATTCTTGCAAATAAATATATATCATTAATTAAAATAAAAAATCAATATAAAATAAAATGGGTGCAAATTATAATTTACACACCTTTCTCATTTATTGCTTTTTCGTGAAGTCTGTACCAAAGCTGTTGTGTTGTTGCACTGAGAAACAGATAAACTGTTTTATATCTACCATTTAGAGATTTAAAAAATATAAAGAACCTGTATTTATTCCAAGACTAGGAACACAAAGTTACTAAACTGGATAGCGATAAGAACCAGTGTGTTTAGTTTTTATAAATAAAAAAAATATATAAGACTCACTTTTTTTTATTTAAAAAACCAGTATGCTCTATCCTTTTTTTTTTGTATGTTCTGCGACCAGTACCTGCTTGGATTTTGTATTCGTGACATCAATGATTATTCGACCTATGAAAATCTTTAATCTAGAGTAGCCATCTTATTTCAAAAGGAGTATTTTGATTATAGAAAGTGATTAAACGATTTTATCAGTTTTTGTTAAGTTTTGATTTCGACAAGGAGTTATTGGCACTTCGCCGTCGATTCGTTGAAACATTGCTAAATAAAAATATAAACTTGTTAAAATATCGATTAAAAAAGACAAAAAATTGTTTTTCAAATTGTGTATGAGGACTTTGAGGTAAAGTCAAAATCGTTACCTCATCGGAGTTCATACTTTATAGTTTTTGCTAGTACCTAACGATAAGTACTCTGCTCACCTAGTAATTATATTTTTTGTGGCTCTGATATGCTAAAAGCCGGTTGCACGATTCAAGAACAAATATATGCAGACAATCAACAAACAAAAAATATTTATTCTATCTTAGGAATAACAAGGTTATACGCTTGCTCAGCGAAAAAAAAAAACGTAGGTGCACAAAGAGAGACAAATTAAATACTTACAATTTCCGTCATTTCCTGAACCGGTTCCTTGTAATAACACAACTTTTATAAAACAACAAAAGAAAACTATAAACACGTTCACTTTCATTTTGAAAACCATTTTTCCAAATAAAAATATTCTTTATTTAATAAAACATAACCTAAAACGTCAATTCGCGCCAAAATTGCTGTCAAAACTTTATGAATTTATAATTGTCTGTTTTATTTTTTAATTCATGATTTTTCTTTACTCGATTTCACACACACGGCAGTGGATTTATAAGGAAACGTCTTATATGTATATGAATTCCGCGCCAACTGAGCCTTGAAGGTTTTATTAGTCATATAATATACACATATACATAGGTACCTACTTACACAAGCAACTCTATAATACGGCTAGGTTGGAAACGTAGTGTTTCTCTTGCAAATTGTTCGTGATCACATACATATGTTAATTGGTTGGTTAGCATTAACCAATGTTTTAGATAATGACCCTGTTGATGACCGTCAATCGGTCATTAGGTCGTTCTCGTAATGGATTACCAAAATATATCCTCAAATATGTCCAAAGAATTTTGGTAATTTTAATAAATTCTTTTAATGCTAATGGCCCCGTAATAACGGCACACGAGGACGCAAGTTGGAGACAAGTTGCCAAGACCAATCTGAAAGCACCCACCCTGGTTAGGCCCAACAAAAACAATCTCCACAGATGGGGGTTCCTGGACAGTTCCGACCTTCAGTGTTTGTGCGGCGTCTCTCCGCAGACCATGACCCACCCTCCGTCCTGCATTACGTGCCCTGTTACCTGCTCATGTAGGGACCTAATGACAGCATCAGTGCACAGCACTACCGTGGCTAGGGTTACCATATGACAGGCGTTTGCCGCATTTGACAGGCATTTTAAGGTTTAGACAGGCGTGCGGCCGGCATTGGTCTGAAACAGGCATTTTTAGATTTCGCGCCCGCGCGCGCTTCTCGCTTGCATAAATGCAAGCGGGATGCGCGCGCGGGCACGAAACTGTATCTTGTGAAGATTTTTGCGTTTATATATTAGAAAAGAAAGAACTATTAAAAAAAATAATATCCTCTGACAAATATCAGTAATAAATATACTTCTTCATTATTATCTGTTGGCTTTTACTTATTACCTACAGCGTTTTGCTTTAGACAGGCATTTTTCTGAAAATTCAGGCATTTTAGGTACCATAGACAGGCATCCCTCTATTTACATAATATATGGTAATCCTAGCCGTGGTCGAATACTGGGCCATATATGGAATTTAATTAATTAGTTTTGCCATCGATACGCTAAGAAGAAGTAGGCAGGCGCTCTTCTTCTTTTTTAACCGACTTCGAAAAGGAGGAGGTTCTATGTTCGACTAAAAGTATGTTTTTTTTTATGTATGTTCGTCGATATCTCGGTCGATTGTGGATCGATTTTGAAATTTCTTTTTTTGATTGAAAGGTTATGCTTCCAAGTTGGTCCCAATATTCTTATGATCTGATCATTAACTTCGAAGATATGGCACAGAACTCCTCAAAGGATCACAGCAGAACTGTCGTAACAAGTAATATTGCTTTGATTATACGTGTAGTCGATGACTGACTGAAGGAAAAGGGGGAGGGGATGTATCGGACTGATCTGATGATGAAGCCAGAAGGTAAATTAATGTAATGTAACCGTGTTTGGGATTATTATAATCATTATGAGATACTCTCTGACTATAAGGTATTTAAGTTTGGCTGAAAGGTACTTTTTAGTGGTGGTACCATAACTAAAAAGAGTAAAATAAAAAATTTTTACAAAAAAAAAAATACAACCGACTTCAATGTTAAAAAAAAACTGAAATGTACAAAATAACTTTAATTTCGGAAGTCGGTGTTAAATAACGAAGAGACAAAACTATTATAGAAACACCGACTTTCGAAATTAAAGTTATTTTGTACTTTTCAGTGTTTTTTTAACATTGAAGTCGGTTGTATATTTTTTTTGTAAAATGTTTTTTTCTGTATGTGTTTGTCACTTATCCTCCCCCTAAACGGCTTGACCAATTTAGATGAAACTTTGTAGGTATATTTGAGTGAGATCCTGGATGGTTTGAAAATACAATACTTAACATTGTCAAACACAGTCCACTGTACCAGGCAGTTAAAATATTTAATAGGTTGCCACTTGAATTGAAAAGCACTTTGTATACAAGCTTATTCAAAGCAAGGCTCAAGGCATTCTTGTTAGAGAAATGTCTCTACTCGGTAGACGATTTGTAGAATATAAGTTTTAAACTATTTATATGATTAATTTCCTTTTGACATTGTTATTACTATTTTCTATTTTTATTATTTAGTGACATTGTTATTACCTACTTACTTATTTACTGACATTATTAATGGCAATTGTTTTTTTTTGACATTGTTAGTAATAATTCATGGACATTAATGGTAGTTGTAATATTTTTGACATTGTTATTTGGTTTTCATTTTTTAGGTTTCCGTAGTCAACTAGGAACCCTTATAGTTTCGCCATGTCTGTCTGTCCGTCTGTCTGTCTGTCCGTCTGTCCGTCCTCGCTTAATCTCTGTGACCGTTAGCACTAGAAAGCTGAAATTTGGTACCAATATGTATATCAATCACGCCGACAAAGTGGTAAAATAAAAATTGGAAAAAAATGTTTTATTAGGGTAGCCCCCCCCCCATATGTAAAGTGGGAAGTGATTTTTTTTTTTAATTTCAACCCTAACGTGTGATATATCGTTGGATAGGTATTTAAAAATGAATAGAGGTTTACTAAAATCATTTTTTGATAATGTCAATAATTTCGGAAATAATCGCTCCAAAAGTAAAAAACGATGTCCCCCCCCCTCTAACTTTTGAACCATGAGTTTAGAAAATATGAAAAAAATGTGAAAAGTAGAACTTTATAAGGACTTTCTAGGAAAATCATTTTGAACTTGATGGAAAGAACAGTTTTTGTACAAAAAAGACAAAAAGGTTGTACAAAATAATTTCTGGACTAAGTTTGTAGTATAATCGTATATGCAAGCATTTTTTTAAACTCATAAGTGGGTACACTTATTGTGACGGACGGGAAACTACAGAACCCTACACTGAGCGTGGCCCGACACGCTCTTGGCCGGTTTTTTTCTTTATTTTTTATGATATGTGGTTTCATTATTGGTGCAACTCAAATCTTTACAACATTATTATATTATTATTTACTAGTTTTTAAGTATTTAATATTCGCATACAATGTTTATTGTTTCTAGAATAAATCAATCAATCAATACAACTGAATCCGATATGAGGTTCTGCATCTCATGTTTTTTGAAGTGAAAACTTCTTTAGCGGCGTTGAGCACTTTTTCTGTAATGGGTATAAAATCTTAAACTCGCGTCAGGACACGTGACTCTGATCGAAAAAGCCTAAGACGGATGGAGAGTAGACAGCTATCCCTTATCGCGCGTTGTGAAAGGGGGCTAGACGGAAAAAATTCTCACGAAAAATTGTACCGACACTTTTACTGTCAAAATATAAATCCAAGATGGCGGCTGCAAGAAATTATCAACTTTTTCGTCATGGGTGTCGTTTTCATGGTTTTCGAGGGTGTTGAAACCGATGGTACTGTCAAAATATAAATCCAAGATGGCGGCTGCAAGAAATTATCAAATTTTTCGTCATGGGTGTCGTTTTCATGGTTTTCGAGGGTGTTGAAACCGATAGTACTGTCAAAATGTAAATCCAAGATGGCGGCTGCAAGAAATTATCAAATTTTCCGTGATGGGTGTCGTTTTCATGGTTTTCGAGGGCGTGGAAACCGATGGTACTGTCAAAATGTAAATCCAAGATGGCGGCTGCAAGAAATTATCAACTTTTTCATCATGGGTGTCGTTTTCATGGTTTTCGAGGGTGTTGAAACCGATGGTACTGTCAAAATATAAATCCAAGATGGCGGCTGCAAGAAATTATCAACTTTTTCGTCATGGGTGTCTTTTTCATGGTTTTCGAGGGTGTTGAAACCGATGGTACTGTCAAAATGTAAATCCAAGATGGCGGCTGCAAGAAATTATCAACTTTTTCGTCATGGGTGTCGTTTTCATGGTTTTCGAGGGTGTTGAAACCGATGGTACTGTCAAAATATAAATCCAAGATGGCGGCTGCTAGAAATTATCAAATTTTCCGTCATGGGTGTCGTTTTCATGGTTTTCGAGGGCGTGGAAACCGATGGTACTGTCAAAATGTAAATCCAAGATGGCGGCTGCAAGAAATTATCAACTTTTTCGCCATGGGTGTCGTTTTCGTGGTTTTCGAGGGTGTTGAAACCGATGGTACTGTCAAAATATAAATCCAAGATGGTGGCTGCAAGAAATTATCAAATTTTCCGTCATGGGTGTCGTTTTCATGGTTTTCGAGGGCGTGGAAACCGATAGTACTGTCAAAATGTGAATCCAAGATGGCGGCTGCAAGAAATTATCAACTTTTTCGTCATGGGTGTCGTTTTGGTGGTTTTCGAGGGTGTTGAAACCGATAGTACTGTCAAAATGTAAATCCAAGATGGCGGCTGCAAGAAATTATCAACTTTTTCGCCATGGGTGTCGTTTTCGTGGTTTTCGAGGGTGTTGAAACCGATGGTACTGCCAAAATATAAATCCAAGATGGTGGCTGCAAGAAATTATCAAATTTTCCGTCATGGGTGTCGTTTTCATGGTTTTAGAGGGCGTGGAAACCGATGGTACTGTCAAAATGTAAATCCAAGATGGCGGCTGCAAGAAATTATCAACTTTTTCGTCATGGGTGTCGTTTTCGTGGTTTTCGAGGGTGTTGAAACCGATAGTACTGTCAAAATGTAAATCCAAGATGGCGGCTGCAAGAAATTATTAACTTTTCCGTCATGGGTGTCGTTTTCATGGTTTTCGAGGGTGTTGAAACCGATAGAACTGTCAAAATATAAATCCAAGATGGTGGCTGCAAGAAATTATCAAATTTTCCGTCATGGGTGTCGTTTTCATGGTTTTCGAGGGTGTTGAAACCGATGGTACTGTCAAAATATAAATCCAAGATGGTGGCTGCAAGAAATTATCAAATTTTCCGTCGTGGGTGTCGTTTTCATGGTTTTCGAGGGTGTTGAAACCGATAGTACTGTCAAAATATAAATCCAAGATGGCGGCTGCAAGAAATTATCAAATTTTCCGTCATGGGTGTCGTTTTCATGGTTTTCGAGGGTGTTGAAACCGATAGTTAAGTACTGTCAAAATATAAATCCAAGATGGCGGCTGCAAGAAATTATCAAATTTTTCGTCATGGGTGTCGTTTTCAAGGTTTTCGAGGGCGTGGAAATCGATGATACTGTCAAAATGTAAATCCAAGATGGCGGCTGCAAGAAATTATCAACTTTTTCATCATGGGTGTCGTTTTCGTGGTTTTCGAGGGTGTTGAAACCGATAGTACTGTCAAAATATAAATCCAAGATGGCGGCTGCAAGAAATTATAAAATTTTTCGTCATGGGTGTCGTTTTCAAGGTTTTCGAGGGCGTGGAAATCGATGGTACTGTCAAAATGTAAATCCAAGATGGCGGCTGCAAGAAATTATCAACTTTTTCATCATGGGTGTCGTTTTCGTGGTTTTCGAGGGTGTTGAAACCGATAGTACTGTCAAAATGTAAATCCAAGGTGGCGGCTGCAAGAAATTGTTAACTTTTCCGTCATGGGTGTCGTTTTCATGGTTTTCGAGGGCGTGGAAACCGATGGTACTGTCAAAATGTAAATCCAAGATGGCGGCTGCAAGAAATTATCAACTTTTTCGCCAAGGGTGTCGTTTTCGTGGTTTTCGAGGGTGTTGAAACCGATGGTACTGTCAAAATATAAATCCAAGATGGTGGCTGCAAGAAATTATCAAATTTTCCGTCATGGGTGTCGTTTTCATGGTTTTCGAGGGCGTGGAAACCGATGGTACTGTCAAAATGTAAATCCAAGATGGCGGCTGCAAGAAATTATCAACTTTTTCGTCATGGGTGTCGTTTTCGTGGTTTTCGAGGGTGTTGAAATAGTGCTGTCAAAGTGTACTTAAAATAGGATAGTATTCTTTAGTTATATTGTATTGGCTAGACGGAAAAAATTCTCACGAAAAGTTGTAACGACACTTTTTCTATAGTAAGCTATTGTAAGCCGTGCGGCGTGCGCATGTTTCTCTGTCTTTCTCTCTTTCTCTCTCTTATAGAAAGCAAGCCAGAACGGAACTTCGTTCCATCCGGGTGTCCCTTGACACCTCAGTAGTTTTTCGGAGAGATAAACTTTTTAATGTAAAATAATTGTAATAGTTTTAAAGTGTTAAATTTTTAATGTAATATAAATTGTCATGTTTGTGTACGATAGCGCAATAAATGAATATTGTATTCTACCACATAAATGATAGTACTTTTATACTGATAAAGCAATTGGTGCAAAATTATTCCCTAACCATTCCAAAATATCAAACATGCTCAACGTTAATAATCAAGTTTTCACTTCTGCCGGCACTCCCGGAGTGTTAGCTTCCAGACAGGAAAACGTCTTTTGGGAAGGCTAGTATTATAATTATAGTATCGTAGGTACTATACATATACACCCATTGTATATCAATGTATACACCGCTACATTTTGATCGTTTTAATCCCGTGGAGGGTCGATCCGGTACACGAAACACTATCGATTTGTAAAGATAAAATAAAAAATAAAGTAGGTACTTTTTTTTCAAAACTCGTATTAATTTACGCATGTACGAAATTAATTTCTTTAAGAAAACGTCAGCTGAGAGAGTCGAATGACCTGTAGGTAGTTTGTACCCAACGCCGACTACTACCTACAAGTTATTGGACTCGCTCGTTCATCTTTTATCTTTGGGTAGTGTAGGGTAGAGTAGAGTAGGGTAGTGTAGGGTAGAGCAGGGTAGAATAGGGTAGAGTAGGGTAGAGTAGGGTGGAGAAGGGTAGAGTAGGGTAGAGTAGGGTAGAGTAGGGTAGAGTAGGGTAGAGTAGGATAGAGTAGGGTAGAGTAGGGTAAAGTAGGCTATAGTAGGGTGGAGTAGGGAAGAGCGGGAGCGAAGCCGCAGGCAAAATCTAGTTTGCAAAATAAATATCATTTATGCTTACACTAACAAAACTGTATTCATAACATACAGGAAGAATTATGTAGGCGTGACAACTGAGAAGTAATGAATCAATCGCCCACAACTAGTTCAGAAACTAGTCTTGCAAATGACTAGTGAAAGAAAACAAACTAGTTTCCTTTATGTTTAAAAAAAAATACTAGTATTTACGCCTGAAAAAACTGTCAGCAACGACGACGAGGCCCGAGCACACGTCTCAAGTAATATAATTTTTCATCCCACCATCTCGGAAAGAGAGTTTTTGCTCTTCGGTATCTGAGAGCAAAAGCCGTTTTTATTCTCTAGAGAGATAAAGTAAATTAAATTTAGAACATCGCGTGTACTATGTTTATGTATTCAAAACATCATTAAACCTATTTACTTCTACCTCCATGGTACCAAATTCGTCATACAACTTTTTTTTAATTTGTTAAAAACTCAGACTCAGAACCTTTTTGGTGTACTTTATTTTACATTTAGTCATTTCCTCGCTGAGGTGGAATGAAAAGTTACGTGTTGCACTCGACTGCAAAGATTTTTCACCTCGTGCTCTTTTGATTCTCTCGCTAACGCTCAGGATTCTAATTCTTGAGTCACTCGCTACGCTCGTGATTCAATTTTAGAATCCTTCGCTTGCTCGGTCATGAAAATTGAGCACGCGGTTAAAAAGCAACTTTGCACTCTTGTATAACAAATAACTATTTCAATACACTTGCTCAGAAAGTGACTCTTATTGCACTATACTTAGGTAGGTACATAATGGCCCTTGTTACCAAACTGTGACATTTTGATTAGCATTACGCACTAGTGCTATAATGTAGTTAAAACCTTTTTGTTCAACCTCTCCCCCGCCACATTTATATTACATTTATCGTATCAGGGTGGGCGCAGGTCGTCCCCTACGAGTCGCCGGTCAACCCTCGATTTGTTCAAATGAGTGTATTGAAAGGTAAATTTAAAAAAATATGGGCGCGCATATGAAAACAGATTTTTACCGCCACAAAAGTTTACTAGTTTTATAGTTATTTTCTTCACAAGTGTACCTATTGAAAAATGTCGTATGACACACGTGAGTAATTAATGCTCGGCTCTCTTAAGACCCTCGCCGATAGGCGCATTTAATTGGGTAGTATTTAAACGAGTGACTGTAAATTAAAATTTTTAATGGCAAAAATAATTATTTTGGGTTATAGAAATAATAAGTGAGCGACTGACTGCGAGTGACGAGAAATCAATAGAACAGCGACTTAGAAACTTTAATTTGAGTTACTTAAAATACAAAATGAGAAGCTTCATAATATTTGAGCGACCTAATATTTGTTTGTGTGTAAATAAAACCCGAATAATTAAAAAATGGTGAAATAAAATCTGCGAGCAACTTGGTCGTAGCGTTCGCCGGCCGCTGCCGCGGCACCGCTCGCTTCGCTCACTCGGCTCACGCGCGGTAGGTCACAGTTCTAACCTAACCTAACCTATTTCACCCAGTTCAAATGATGAATCTACCTGCGACTAGATAATTAGACAATGATGAAAACATTTGCTAGCGTAAATTCCTTATTTAAAACCTCATTTTTATTTCTAGTCGCTCACTTATTATTTTAGTCGCTCACATACTAATTTTACCGCTCAAGTTATTAAAACAGTATCTCATCATCAGTCGCTAAGTTTTTTTTTTAGTCGCTCGTTTTATAATTCCCCCATTTAATTTAACTAAATAGTTCTACTAAATATTCCCTTACAATTTGGCCTTATAACTTAACTGTTTTGTTAATTTGTTAAAAAAATATCGATATTTTTGCTTCGATACATCGTTATTTTCAGCTTCAGCCGATATATTTTGATCCGATATATCGTTATAAAATATTCAATATCGAAAATCGTATCAAAAATGATATTCTAATCAAAATTAATTTAATTAAAAATATTTATTGGAATTCAAAGTCATAAAAGATAGGAACTAACAGAAAAAATAAATGTATTTTATGATTAGTATGATTTTACAACAGATATGCAATATATATGGTTTTTACTTTTGTTACCGGACAAATAGCGGTTTGCCTGAAATAATAAATATTAAGATTATATAATTATATTAAGATTCTCTTAAATAAAAATAATGTACCTATTGTATAAAAAATACTATTACCTATTACTGACATAAACTGAACAAAATAAATTATTATTTTAAAACCGAAAATCTCGTAAAGTTTCACCGATAAATCGATATTTTTTCTGCCGGTATTGATATTTTTATAAATATCCATATATCGATATATTTCATCACTGCCGCCATCCCTATTTGACTGGCCTAGTTGGTCTAGTAGTGGTCAGTGACCCTGACTGCTATGCCGGAGGTCGTGGGTTCGATTCCCACCCAGTACAAATATTTGTGTGATGAGCACATAAAATCGTTTATTCTGTGTCTGGGTGTAATCTGTAATGCATTTAGAAATATATAAGTATGTTAATTAGTTGTCTAGTACTCATAACACAAGCTCTGCTTAGCTTGGGACTGACGGCGTTGTAAAAAAAATATTCTTTTTAGGGTTTCTGTCCAAAGGGTAACCCTTCTACATAAACCTGTCGGAATGGTCTTGATGAGTAGATATTAATTATAAAAGTATAATGGTACAGACCGCCCTATAAAAGCTTGCTATGAAAAAATGATTTTTCATTGAACACTTGTTTTTCTTTTGAAATTATTTTGTAGTGAAGTCTGTTATTTTTAGTATTTGAGTAATTTTAAGAATAATAAATAGTTATTCTTTTAGAATAACTATACTGGGTTATTTTTTAAAATACTAGCAACCTCTTAGGTGCTAGTTAAGAACATCATAAACAATAACTTTTGTTCTTTGACTTTTAAAAATTTATCACATTTTAGTTCATCAGATTTTTATACAAAAATAAAAATATTTAAATTGAACGTTCTAAATATTACGAAGTCTATGCGAAGCAAGCGATAGTACAATAGCGGAGGGTAGGTGAACATGAACTTGACCTATTTACCGCCAACCCTCACTAGTCGGTCAGTAACACCGATGCGCTTGCGTCACGTCATACGTGTTCTTGTAGCGAAATTCGGTAGTGCGGATCTTTACATGATGGTATATGAATAATCCAATGTCGAGTACACGGAAATGGTGCGAGTACTTGCTAGGTGTAATTACAATGTTTCAAAAGCCTGCTGCTTACTATTATTACGAGAATAGTGCGCGGGAGCCGTAAGAAGATACTGTAAAATACAGAGTTGAAATGTGTTAGATAGACAACGAAATCTTGAAGAATTGTTTTTGGTAAATGTGTTAGTTTTGTAAAAAGTCATAGAACAAAAATTGTTGTTTATGATGTTAGTAATACAGTCCTGCAAGGTTGTTAATGTTATACAAATAACCCTGTATTGTATAGGCAACGGAACTCCGTAATTAATCAATGTATCCTAGCCTTAAGGGCCAAGCGCCCGAAAAGTGCCATAAAACAGTGATTTTCTGAGGCCTACTCCTCCGTAACGGCTAGGTCAATTGGTTTGAAAAAAATATATGTTTATTATAGATTCATGAAGAATAATATCAACATTTGATTTTTTCGTGCAATTAATACTTTTGTGAAAAAAAAATATTTAGCAATTTCGCAACTTTTCCCTACTCCTTCGAAACGGCTTGGACCTTTAGAAACATTTTTACACATAAAAATTGGTGGTTAAATATTCTTCAAAGTGAACATTGCATATGTAAATCAATCAATATCTCGCAGAGAAAATGGATTTAAAGCGCTTTCCGGACGCTGCTGGCCGCAAATAAATGCACAGATTTGTGTACTGCCGCCTAGGCGAGTGCGAGAGTTGTGTTCACATAATTTCGGTCAGATGGTTCAAGGGACTATACGCCTTAACTCAGCCATCATGAGATGCACTTTGGCTATAAGGTAATTATAATATTATAATAATAAATTAGTATTATAGGAATCGGAGGTGCCGTACTACAGGTATGTGCCCGACCCAGTTCTCGATAATGGCGATATCACAATGTACTGGGATCGGTCCATCATCACTGACAGGACTATTGTAGCCAATAAACCTGATATAGTGGTGGTGGACCGAAGCGAGAGACGTGCAATGATTGTTGACATATCCGTTCCGCATGACGAAAACCTCGTGAAAGCTGAGAAAGATAAACAAATCAAGTATATCGACTTGGCTCGCGAGGTTGTCGACATGTGGAGTGTGGACTCGGCTGTCATTGTGCCGATTGTCGTAACCGCCAATGGTCTTATTGCCAAAAGCTTCGACGACCATCTGTCGAAGCTGTCGTTGCGCGGTTGGATCAAGGGCCAGATACAAAAGGCAGTACTCCTCGATACGGCTCGCATTGTGAGGAAGTTCCTGTCTCTGGAGCCCTAACCACCGGTAGCTTGGACCCTGCTCCCGACATCGGTGGACTACTGTTTTTATATTTTTAAATGTTTTTTTTATATATATATTTGTTATGAAAAATATTTAAAAATATCAAAAATATGTACACTATAAGAAAAATAAAGGAGATTATAATAATTATTTATTTATTTATTTTCCCTTCACACAGTTATGCTAGCTTTTAACTTTGTTTATATCTTAGAGCTAACTTTGTGAGGGGCTGGTTCCTTATGTAGGTATGTACAACAACCTGTAGTAGATCACCAGGACCCACCCGCGGCTAGTATGCTATGAAAGAGTTTAGCATGTCGCAGCAAGCAAATATTTAAGCTAAGTTAAACAAAAAAAAAACCGGCCAAGAGCGTGTCAGGCCACGCTCAGTGTAGGGTTCCGTAGTTTCCCGTCCGTCACAATAAGTGTTCCCACTTATGAGTTTAAAAAAAGGCTATTTGTTGCGTTGACATACTAAGTACGGAACTCTAATAAATACGGAACCCTAAAATCGGGCCCACAAAGGACGGTGATAACTAAAACAGTATACAAGTAGTAGAAATTTCAGCGATTGTACACTCGTAAATTTACGAATTATTTAAGAAGCAACGATTTTTTACCACGGCGAGGACGGACAGACAGACATGGCGAAACTATAAGGGTTCCTAGTTGACTACGGAACCCTAAAAAGACAGAAATTTAATACTTAATTAAATCTTAAGTAATAAGTACATAAAAGACAATTTATACTTTATATTAATTCCAGGATGTAAGTGTGAGTGCTTAGTTAATGTGTGATTTACTGTTAATGTAAGTGTGAGGGTGCAAATGTATGTGTGTGTATGTGAGTGTCAGAGCTTATTTTTAAGTTTATAACAGTACTATCGAACTGATCGATGATGGAGTCTGAACGTGGACACGGGAACTTTATAATAAAACAATGAAAGAAAGAAAAAAGATAAGTATTTATTTTGGCGCACAAAACATTGTAGACAACGGACTCTAGCAGGGTTCGGGTATTTTGTTGTGAAGTCGGTTATTTTTAGTATTGAGTTAATTCTTTGAGGACCATCATGTTTTCCTTATGACATATCAATGTACTCTATATTTAAAGGAATTAAATTAATTAATATTGTTGTTCCTAGAAAACAAGTTATTAGTACCTATAATAAAACAGAAAAATAATTAATTAAAGTGATGCAGTAACTCGGTAATTATTTTGAACTGAAACTTGTTTTTGTATTGAAAGGGAAATCCCCACAACTGCATCTGTTAAGGCGTATAGTCCCTTGAACCATCTGACCGAAATTATGTGAACGCAACTCTCGCAATCGCCTAGGCGGCAGTACGCAAATCTGTGCATTTATTTGCGGCCAGCAGCGCCCTTTCTCTGCGAGATATTGACTGATTTACATATGCAATGTTCACTTTGAAGAATATTAAACCACCAATTTTTATGTGTAAAAATGTTTCTAAAGGTCCAAGCCGTTTCGAAGGAGAAGGGAAAAGTTGCGAAAAGTTGCGAAATTGCTAAATTTTTTTTTTGACAAAAGTATTAATTGCACGAAAAAATCAAATGTTGATAGTATTGTTCATGAATCTATAATAAACATATATTTATATATGTATATTTTTCAAACCAATTGACCTAGCCGTTACGGAGGAGTAGGCCTCAGAAAATCACTGTTTTATGGCACTTTTCGGGCGCTTGGCCCTTAAGGCCCTAGTTCCCGAGCAGTGCCATAAAGTGCCACCGTAGGAGCAGGCTTGCGGACAACGAGCAATGGGTATAGTTATCGGCACGGGTCTTGAGCGCTGGCTTCAAGTTGCGCAGAAGTCAAATATTCGGTCTCTTTAGTGATGCGACGTGGGACGCGGGGGCGGGGAATGTCAGTGATTGACTCGCCGCGCCATCGTGTCATAGACGTCACTCGTGATTCGTTCCCTGCGCCTGCTGCATGTATCTAACAACGACGACGATTGGCTCGCCAATGTATAGAATGCGCAAAGCGATCCCCACTCTGACGCCGAGCGCTCAAGATCCGTAATTCCGTGCCGATAACTATAGCTCGCTGTCTAACCATCCGCTAGCCGTCCGGACCGATCCCAAGACGTCGTCGGCGCGTATTGCCACGCACGCCTCGAGGAATTGTCAGCAAACGTAGGGGCTCATCAGCAGAGTCGAAGCTTATTGGGGCCAAAGGTTTGTTTCTGAAAGGAAGATTCGGCCCCGGTACGAAAGGCAACGAAGGAACAGGAGTGGTTTTTTAATCAGTAAAATTCTGACACTATCTCCCGCTCTGCCCAAGGGCGTGGAGATGTCATTAGGTGATTTTCCCACAGGCTATAAAAAGAGACTATACGCCTTATAGCTTGAGGAAAAGGTAGTCCAGGTAAAATGGGGTCATAATTACTCATTAAGTATTTTATCATGAATTACTTCATTGGGGTCAGAAAGGGTTCGATGCCTCATGCCCGCTTGGGCTATGGGGAATTTCTGAACAGGAATCCCGTGGAATATAGAATGATTATAAAACTCTGGAAAGTACTTTTCCTTGACATCAAAAAAGCAAATATAATATACTAGATTTTGTTCGCGGCTTCACCCGCGCACATAAAATATAGCCTCAGTATGTCACTCAGGACAGGAATAAAGCAACTTTCTATCGCTGAAAAAATTTTAGCAATCGGACCAGTACTTCCAGGAATTACCGGGACTAGACGGCGTTGTGGAAAATTGTGGAATAGCATACCATACCATAATCAGCCTTTTAATGTTCCCACTGCTGGGACTCAGACCTCGTCGCTAGGAGAGGGAATGGGCCGTAATCCACCACACGGATCCAGTGCGGGATGGTGGATGTCACATTTCTTCGAATTTTTGGTTCTAGGACATGACGGTTTCCTCACGATGTTTTCCTTCACCGTTTTGAGAGCAGTGGTAATGAAATAAATTGCACAAAGTAATGCGCCTGGCTGGCTTTGAACCCGCAACCTACAACTCGTAAGCCATCGGAGCCATTCATCATCATCATCATCACCAGCCTTTTTAATGTTCCCACTGTTGGGACTCAAGCCTCCTCTCTAGGAGAGGGAACTGAACGGGAGAGGGAACGGGTGAATCGGAGCCATTATATAATACTTAATAAATAAATATAATTATGTTCATTACCACTCGACCACCACTGCCTGCTCTCTTGGACTCAAATCTATCTACTAAAATGCAATAATAAAAAAACACAAAGATAAAACGACCATCGACAATTTATTTCGAAAGTATTACACAACCAGCATTATCTATGGTAGGGCCAATAGAAATGGCGCGAAACGATTAACCTTTTAACAAAGACATTTTCTCACGATTTCCCCAAAAAACGTGTCATTCAATCATTGGTTCGTGTTCCATAGACATGAAACTATTGTAGCTACTGACTGATGGGCGTGTCTCCGTGTCTGGGTTCCCATCTGATTTTAAAGACTGTTTCTTACCAATTTTCTTTTTCTGTGTCGTTTTGTTATCCAAAATAATTTTGTCATTGTTTTCTTTATGGTTTGTGGGAATAATTTCTGGTATTGAAGTTGCTAATAAGTTTTCGGTTGACTTAAATGTCGAAACGCTTTTCGATTCGGTAGTTACGTAGCATTGAAAACATTTGTTCGAACAACTTATACAAGGTTTCGAAGATCTAAAGGTTGATCGACATCTGCTTTGCTGTTTTCTTGGTCTAGGACTCCTTTTCGGGACCCGGTTCAATTTGTTACTGGATTCTTTCCGAATTCTTTTGTTTTTACATTTTTTGCATATCTTTCCTTTTTTCTTTCGTTCGTCTTCAAGGCGTTTTTTTCGTCTCAGGCACTTTGGACAATTCGGGTCGAATTTTAATGCTCCAATATTCTGATTTGACGAATATGTTGCCGTCTGTAAAAGGATAAGAATGTGAGAATCAATGGCGTATCTAAATACATAATCAGCCTTTTTTAATGTTCCCACTACAGGGAATAAGGCCTCCTCTCTAGGAGAGGGAATGGGTCGTAATCTACCACGCGGGCCCAATGCGGGTTGGTGTATGTCACATGTCTTCGAAGTTTTGGTTCTAGGACATGCCGGTTTCCTCACGACGATGTTTTCCTTCACCGTTTTGAGAGCAGTCGTAAGTCGGGGCCGCAACCACTCGGCCACCACTGCTCTTAAGGCGTATAGTTCCTTGAACCATCTGGCCGAAATTATGTGAACGCAACTCTCGCACTCGCCTAGGCGGCAGTACGCAAATCTGTGCATTTATTTGCGGCCAGCAGCGCCCGGAAAGCGCTTTAAATCAATTTTCTCTGCGAGATATTGATTGATTTACATATGCAATGTTCACTTTGAAGAATATTTAACCACCAATTTTTATGTGTAAAAATGTTTCTAAAGGTCCAAGCCGTTTCGAAGGAGTAGGGAAAAGTTGCGAAAAGTTGCGAAATTGCTAAATATTTTTTTTTTTGACAAAAGTATTAATTGCACGTAAAAATCAAATGTTGATATTATTGTTCATGAATCTATAATAAACATATATTTTTTTCAAACCAATTGACCAAGCCGTTACGGAGGAGTAGGCCTCAGAAAATCACTGTTTTATGGCACTTTTCGGGCGCTTGGCCCTTAAGTACCTATCTAGTTATGTTTTAAAGGAGGCCCTCGCCCCTGATATGCCATGGCCGACGGGATGAAGCAGAGTCGACACTCAATGTGAATAACGCGATAAGTATTCTTTTTTTTTTATATAAACCTGCAGTGCTTAACTGCGAACCCAACTGATGGTAAGCAGTGATGCAATCGTTAACGGTGAGGCGCACTAGTTTATTAAGAGCCTATTCATTCTAGCCTTAGAGAAACAAATTGTAATCGGACGGGAAGACCGCTGCAGGAAAATTGTTCTAGTCCTTCGATATACATGATATAAACGACGTAGTGAAACGCTTAGTTCGGACCGTAAAAGTTTCAACAACGTAAGGGTGGATACTCGCCTTACGTCGGATTGTTTGATGGCAGAAAGGAAATGGTGGGAACAAGCCATGGAATTCCCGCGCACACTCTCCATAACCTACAAATAACTTCACACTTATTATGAAGTTTATTGCAGTGACAACACCGACCCGCCCCCTCCATATTTACTACGCCCATGATCAGGGGCGTAGCTAAAGCTAGGGGTGACTAACGGCCCTAGGCCAAAAAAACTGGGGCCCCTTTTTATCTACGAAATCGTCGAATAACTTCTCCTGCCCTGGGTGGGGCGGCAGGGAGTGTTGATGAGTGGAAATATGGTTTAAAAGCTTGTTGGTTTATCCAATGCAAAGTGCGAAAAAGATGACCTGAACGAACGCTCTGTTGTCATTCGATAATTCCGTCATTCACTCGAATATTTTAGAAAACTTGTTCCAAGAAATATGTGTTTTTTAAAAACTAAAATTTTTTGGAAAAAAAAAATATTCTATTCAGAAACTTTCATATATAGTGCAAGGTAAGCAAGATTCATTTTCTTTATTTTTTTAAGTCATGAGTCTAAAAATTTTATCTAAAATGTTTACAATTAGGTATTTACCTAAACCCATGTTAGGTAAATTAAAATAATCTTTGTACCTATGTCTTTTATACGATTTATTTTAAATAAAAAGACATATCAAGATTGTTTATTTTAGTTAATAACAAATACATGGAGTATAGGTAATAACATCACAATCACGTAGGAGCGGTTGTATAAAAATGTACCTCGGGAAGGAAAAACTAAAAACTGCATCCAAGTACCTAATCAACCTGAATATGAGGTCATAAAGTTAACCACAGCATATAAACAGGTACGTATAGTGATAATTTAATTAAATCCAATAAAACAATTCCGTAATTAGTGTTGACATAATTGTTTACGCGTACCTACAAAATCGTTTTACCTTTACCTTACCTTTTTCTTATTAGCATATCTATGGTTATTTTCAGTGCCGGTTTTAGCACTATCAGCGCCCTGGGCCAGATTTCTACGGCACACCCGTCTCCCATTGAAACTCATACAAAAAAAAACTGGCAAGTGCTAAACTAAACTTACTCACTCTCTCTCTCTTACTTACTCTTTATATGAATGTACTTATATAAACTATTTCCTCTCAATATACGCTAGCGCCACTTTCAATCCTTCTGTAATATAGATACTCATTTCTCACTTTATCTCAACAAAAAACAACAATAACAATAGAAATTAAAAACAGCATTTCAAAAAGTAAAAGAATACTTTTCCAGCTTTTATAACGGCAAAATCTAGCTCTTTTATTTTGCGGCGCCCCTGGGTGATCCGCCCTACCCTAACGCCGCTACTGGTTATTTTATTGAGTCAAAAGTCCGGCGGTACTTTACACCGGGACAACTTCTTATTTTATACCAGCTTTTGCCCATGGCTTCGACCGCGTACATAAATAAAATATGGCCTATGTCACTCAGGAATAAAGCAACTTTCTATCGGTGAATAAATTTTAGCATTCGGACCAGTACTATCAGAGATTACCTCCGACCATCGATATCCGTGCCTCCGACAAACAAAAAAACAAACATTACCTCTTTATAATATTATACTGTATAGAGCATAGATCCTATCGTGTGTGGAGTACTGCAACCACATATGGGCTGGTGCTGCAAAATGCCACCTGGCAGCTTTGGACTTAGAAGAGAGGCGTGCAAAGTGACTAGGTAATATGTGATCCAGATTTGGTTATGACCATTCTACAAAGCTCGGATCACAAGTGTATACAGCCTTTCGGTATGATGCATTTTGGGGAGTTTACACAAGAATTACATGACTTAATTCCACCATCACCTTTCTACCATCTGCCAACCCGACGTACGACAGTCCACCCTTACATTATTGACACCTCTGCAACCCGGACTAAGTGTCGACATCGACGTCGAGGCGGAGTGGTTCCGGGAGGCCATGTCGCAAATTTGCGATGCGGCAATGCCCCGAGTCCGTCCAGGACGTGCTAAGCGCCAGGTGTACTGGTGGTCGCCGGAGATCGCTGCACTGCGCAACACGTGCAATCACGCGCGACGCCGGTACGCCAGATACTGCAGGCGCCGCATCCGCCCGCCGGATGCGGAGGCCAGAGAGGCGGAGCTGTACGAAGGTTACAGAGAGGCAAAACACACCCTCCGAGCGGAGATTAAGCGGGCCAAACTCGAGGCCCGCGACGTGTGGCTGGGGTCTCTGAACGCGGACCCGTGGGGGCGCCCGTACAAATTGGTACGGGAGAAACTGCGCCCCTGGGCTCCCCCGCTGACTCAGAGTCTCCCGCCCCAACTCGTGGAGGGTGTGGTAAGCGCTCTGTTCCCTGCGCGAGGGGAACACTCCCCCCCGCCTATGGCTCCGCCTCCGCCAGCGGTGTCTGACGCGGACCGCAATAGCGACGACGACGATAATGCTCCAGAGGTGACCGAGGCAGAGATGAGAGTGGCGGTGCAAAGGCTGAGTGCCAAGAACGCCGCCCCAGGACCCGATGGCTTGCCTGGGAAAGCCTGGGTCCTGGCCATGGAGGCTCTCGGGCCTCGACTGAGAGGGCTCTTCAGCGCATGCTTGGAGAGGGGCCAGTTCCCACTTCGCTGGAAGACGGGGAAACTGGTCCTCATCGCGAAGCCAGGGCGCCCTGCGGACTCTCCGTCCGCGTACCGGCCCATTGTGCTGCTCGACGAGGTGGGCAAGCTCTTTGAAAGAGTGATTGCGAGCCGCCTCGTCGCGCGCCTTTCACGGGTGGGGCCGGACCTTTCGGACGGACAGTTCGGCTTTCGCAGGATGCGCTCGACGGTGGACGCCATCATGCGCGTGCGAGCCCTCACGACGGGGGATGCGGTGTCCCAGGGTAGGTATGTCGTGGCAGTGTCCTTGGACATTGCCAACGCTTTCAATTCCCTGCCCTGGAGTACGATCCGGAGGGCACTCCGGTACCACCGGGTGCCCGAATACCTCTGTCGAGTAGTCGAGGCCTACCTGTCGGACAGGTATATTGTCTACCCCGGTCACCAGGGAGACTGGAAACGTCGGGAGATGTCGTGCGGTGTTCCGCAGGGGTCGGTACTAGGGCCACCCTTGTGGAACATCGGGTACGATTACGTGCTGCGGGGCGACCTCCCTGACGGGGTCAGCGTGGTCTGCTACGCAGACGACACGCTGGTTCTAGCGCAGGGAGAGTCGTACCAGGCGGCGGTCGCTCTAGCGACACACGGGGTTGCGATGGTCGTTGATAGGATCCAGGAGTTGGGACTCAAGGTGGCGCTTCACAAATCCGAGGCGATGTGTTTTCACGGTCGCCGCCCTCGGAACGCGCCGCCATTGAGTTCCCAACTAACGGTAGGAGGAGTTCACATCGGTGTCGGGTCGACGATGAAGTACCTGGGACTCGTCCTCGACAGCCGGTGGAATTTCGTGGAGCATTTCCGACGTCTGGCTCCCAAACTCAACCGGACTGGGGCCGCTCTCAAGCGGCTCCTGCCCAATCTTGGGGGTCCAGACGCCTCCTGCCGGAGGCTCTACGCGGGGATCGTTCGGTCCATGGCCCTCTACGGGGCGCCGGTGTGGGCGCCGTCGCTGCGTAAGCGACCGGCGGCCATTCTGAACGCCTGCCAGAGGGTCATGGCAATTCGGATGGTGCGGGGATACCGCACGATTTCCTGCGAAGCGGCGAGCCTTCTGGCTGGCCTACCACCGTGGGATCTGGAGGCAACAGTCCTTGCACACATGCACGACATGCGCGTGGAGATGCAACGTCGGGGTGAAAGTCCTCTGCCGCGACAGGTCACGGCATGGCGGACAGAGCTCCGGCGGGATCTCATGGTGGAATGGCGTCAGCGACTATCGCAACCCCGTCATGGGCACGCCACAATTATGGCGATAAGTCCCCTCTTTGAGGCGTGGCTGGAAAGACCTCACGGCGTCCTTACCTTCCGCATGACACAGGTCCTCACCGGAAATGGCAAGTTCGGGAGGTTCCTGTTCCGAATAAAAGCGGAAGTGACGCCCGGGTGTCGCCACTGTGCGGAACGCTCGGAGGACACGGTGGAGCACACAATCGCGGTGTGCCCTGCTTGGGCGGAGCATCGCCGTGCCCTCGTGGGGGTGATCGGCGGCGGAGACCTCTCGCGCCGGGCCTTGGTCGAGGCCATGGTCCGGAGCGAGGAGGAGTGGCAGGCGGTCGCCGACTTCTGCGAAGCAGTAATGCTCGCTAAGGAGGAGGCCGACCGCATCAGGCAACGGCGCTCTCGCCGCCGCCGCCGGGATTCCGATCCCGATTTCCAGCCACCGTAGGCGCGGGCTTGCGGACAGTGAGCAATGGGTAGCTCGCTGTCCGGCCGTCCGGTAACCGTCCGGACCAAGCCCAAGTCGTCGACGGCGCGCGCTGTTCCCGCGCGTCTCAAGGAGTTGTCAGCAACAGCAGGGGCCCAGCCGGGTCGAAGCCTACTGGGGCCAGGGTAATCCGAAAGGGCGCTCGAGCCCCAGTATGAAGGCTTGAAGGAACGGGATGGGTTTTTTAGTCAGTAAGAGTCTGACACTATCTCCCGCTCCGCCCAAGAGCGGGGGTTGTCATAAGATGATTTTTCCCATCGAAAAAAAAAAAAAAAAAAAAAAAACCCGGACTAAGTGTTTAGACTCGTCGTTTTTTCCTCGTACCTATATCGAAGGACTGGAATAATTTGCCTGCTGCGGTCTTCCGGTCTAAAATAGGCTCTTAATAAACTATTGTGCTTTACCATCAATGATGTCATTACTGCTTATCACCAGGTAAGATCGCAGTCAAGCATAGTTTATATTGAATGGCTATCCATTACAATAATAATATAAATGGTAAATTTGTTTATTTGTACATTAACATTTTAAATAATTTAGTACTCGCTCGGTTTATTTGTACATTAACATTTTAAATAATTTAGTACTCGCTCGGTTACAAACAAATGTTGAGACACAAAAAAAAACGCGAACTGCTGCCTCCAGGCCTAAGAGCCTGTGTTTTAGGAGCCAATGTTCCTCCAGAGATAGTTGAATTAAGAACCGACAAAATTGCATGTAGTTTAACATAAACTAATGGATATCGAGCCATTCAAAATCCTACGATGGTTAAAGGCCTCCTCCAGCTGTTTCCATTTTTCTTTATGTTAGCTTTTGGTCTTTCAGTCTTTTCCGGCATTAAACGGTGAGCTAATGACATTAGAATTGTAATCTCTATCCTTCCAAAATTTTACCGTCCCGGTTTTTTGCCGCTCTGATCATATACCCAGCAGATCGCTAGGATCACAAAATAAATAGGTACAGACAACAATCTACATACAAAGCACGCTCGAGCAATGCACACATAGACACCACTCACGGACACGACATCTCAGCTCAATCGCCCGGTCGCACTCGTACAGTTCGACGCAACGCGCTGACCCTAGCGCGATCGCCTAGCGTAGGTATAAAAAGTGAAGTACATACATGAGATTGACTTCTGTACCTATTTATTTTGTGGCCGTATGGCCCTCGCCATAGCGGCCCTAAAAATAGTAAGAGGAAAACACACTTACTCCTCTTAAAGCGAATTGACGTGTGTCTATGCCGGTCATTCCCACCTATCAACAAGAAAAGAGACGAAACGTTAATTAATAATTAAATTTCGATACTACTACAAATATAATTGTCATAAAAAGAATTCGCAACGAAGAGCTTTATGCTTGTCTTTTTTTTTTGAGGAGAGAAATTTTTTTGATGAAAAAAAAATGAGGATCATCAAATAAAGTCTCGCTCTTTGGGTGGAGCGAGAGGGCTTTTACTGACCCACTGGCTGTGTCCTTCAGTAGGCCCTCAGCATTCCAGGACTTCGGTAACTCTTCCAAACATTTGCGCCAGCATCAGCTGTACTTTCAAGCCCTTTTGCTCCACCCAAAGAGCCTTCAAAAGTTCAAATTAACAGCGCGGATACCGCGCTGGCCGTCGTGCGGACTTTTGCAGCTAATTTGAAGGCGCCCTAAGTTTTGCTGACATCTCTTGGAGGCGCACGTGGAACACAACGCGGTGACTTAGTCCTTGATGGAAGGCGAGCTACCCATTGCTCGTCGTCCGCAAGCCGCCGGAAATTATTCGGTGACTCCGAACGCCAGGAGCGTCTATCAATCAGCAGCCGTACCCTGTGATTTTGACACCTTCTTTTTCAACACCTTCTTTTAGGTGGAAAATCATCTAACGACATCTGGGCGTGACTTTTACCGACTAAAATCCACTCCTGTTCCTTCTTTGCCTTCGTTCCAGGGCCCCGGGGTTCAATTTCATACAACCCATGGACCCCTGTGATTATACCCCTGTATTTACCATCCAGAAAGATCAGAATACATTTTGTTTTTCTTCAAGCAACTTTCAACCACAACTAGAAATTATTTGACCTCGTGGGGGCGATCGGCGGCGGAGACCTCTCGCGCCGGGCCTTGGTTGAGGCCATGGTCTGGAGCGAGGAGGAGTGGCAGGCGGACGCCAACTTCTGCGAAGCAGTAATGCTCGCAAAGGAGGCCGAACGCATCAGGCAACGGCGTTCTCGCCGCCGCCGCCGGGATTCCGATCCCGATTTCCGGCCACCGTAGGCGCGGGCTTGCGGACAGTGAGCAATGGGTAGCTCGCTGTCCGGCCGTCCGGTAAATGTCACGACCAAGTCCAAGTCGTCGACGGCGCGCACTGTTCCCGCGCGCCTCAAGGAGTTGTCAGCAACAGTAGGGGCCCAGCCGGGTCGAAGCCTACTGGGGCCAGCGTTATCCGAAAGGGAACTCGAGCCCCGGTATGAAGGCTAGAAGAAACGGGGTGGGCTTTTAGTCAGTAAGAGTCTGACACTATCTTCCGCTCAGCCCAACAGCGGAAGTTGTCATTGGATGATTTTTACCACCATAAAAAAAAACTAGAAATTATTACTCCTGTCAAAATTCAAAATCATTTATTTCAAATAGACCATTTGCAGACACTTTTGAATAGTCAAATGTCGCGGTCAGTCCAAGAAAAGTGAAGCCAAATTGCACGTTCCAAAGCGTAGATCTCTATAGAGAAGAACGTGCAAGAAACTCCATGGACACTCTTTGAATCATATTTTTCTGTATGTAATCTGTACCGGGTTGGTCCTTACCGCATTCGCTTTTATAATAAGCTGCCAAAGGCGGTAACTGAACTTAGTGAGGGAAAATTCACCGAAAAAGCATATTACAAGGTTAAAGACTATGTCGAAGACACGCTTGTTTGGCAATGACTACCTCTGAACATGTGGCCCCCTGGTAAATCATCAATATTTTGTCTATTAACTGCTCCACCTTTGTTTTTAATAATTATACATATATACATTTTTTTTTCTCTAACACATTGCTTTTGCAATATTTTTTATTTATACTTCAACTGCCTTTTTGTTAGTAATTTATTTTGTTAACATTTTATTGATAGTTGTAATTATTATATTATTCCTGATTTCTTTTTTTTTTATATAGCCTCTTTTTGTAATGTGACTGTAAGAACACTGTATACTCCACGAACTCTTAGACTACTTCCTATTACGACTTACTTTGTGTTTTACTAAGATAATTTTTATTGTGCTTTTGTGTACAATATTTGACTGGTCTACACTGTTCTTACATAATATCTATCAATATTGTAATACCAACCACTTTTTTTAAAAAGAGTAACCATGGAGTTTCTTGCCGGTTCCTATGGAGAACCATAGGAAACGACCAATTTGGAACCGTGCACTAGCTTCTTACGTTTTATAAGTGCCCATGTAGGCCTATGTGAAATAAAATATTTTTGACTTTGACTTGACTTTGACTGAACGGCTGGACGGCGATATTGCTCTCGGCAAGCCCAGAGCGTTACCTGCTACAGTTGATTCAGTACAAACCCGAGCTATAGACCGGCGTTTATCCAGCTCATCATACATTTTGGGGTACGCGTTGTTGTGAGTGCGGACCCGTTCGATCTGACCGTTGGGTGGCTGACCCCTGGCTTCATACTCTCCATGGTGTTCGTCGTCGAACTGGTCAGCTGCGTTGCGCGTTTTCTGAATGACAAAGAGTTACAACCTAAGAGTCTTTAAGGTTCTGGAATCGCGACCACGTACCGGAAGACGCAGCGTTGGAAGGCCTCCCACAGGGTGGACCGATAACCTGGTGAGGGTCGCGGGAATCCGATGGATGCGAGACGCACAGGACCGGTCATTACGGTGACATTTGGGGTAGGCCCAAATGCCCTCCCCCAAGGGCCCTTGGCCTTGTGAGAGGCTTTCTGACGCTGGTACACATTTCAGAACACCTTTTATATATACTGGGTTATTTGTAAAACAATAGCAACCTCTTATGTGCTAGTTAAGAACATCATAAACAATAACTTTTGTTCTATGACTTTTAAAAATGTATCATATTTTAGTTCATCAGATTTTCATACAAAAATAAAAATATTTAAATTGAACATTCTAAATATTACGAAGTCTATGCGTAGCAAGCGATAGTACAATAGCGGACGGTAGTTGAACTTGACCTATTTACGGGCGAACCTCACTAGTCGATCGGTCGCCTTGATTCGCTTACGTCGCGTCATACGTAATAATTATCTTTATATGATGGTATATCAATATCCTAATGTCAAGTACACGGAAATGGTGCGAATACTTGCCAAGTGTGATGACAATGTTTCGAAAGCCTGCTTACTATTACTACGAGAACAGTGCGTTGGAGGCGTAAGTAGATACAGCAAAATACAGAGTTGAAATGTGTTAGATAGAACAACGAAATCTTGAAGGTTTATTTTTGGTAAATGAATTATGTTTTGTAAAAAGTCATAGAACAGAAGTTGTTGTTTATGATGTTAGTAATATAGTTCTACAAGGTTATGAGTGTTTTACAAATAACACTGTACCCCTAGCCAAGTTGCTAATCTGCAGTAGTGAACGCTTGTAGAAAGCTTCAAATGTACGGGAATGACGTCGTCTTAACACTCAGTCACGTGGTCAGAACAAAAGAATTGGCGGCAAGGTCAACTCGAAGCGTTCGACGCAAGCGAAAAGTTTGTAACTTGGCTAGGGGGGCTGTATACAACTAAACCCTATGTATGGTTGATCGATGGAATTTCTGATCAGGTACTCGTTCTATGTGGTATGATAAGATCCACTTCCACTTACCTTAGCCGGCCTCATATTATACATGGGTATCGGTCCGTCCTCATCCATAATCATCAGCACAAGATCCACCATATTCCGCCTCGCCGTCCACTTCGGCAGAGAGTACACTGTGTTACCAGATAGCGCGGTCTGGGCTGCAGAGTCTCGATCCTTGCCGATAGTAAGCTTCTGCTCAAAATTTATAGTGCTTGACATTTTCTTATTGGAAACTGAAAGATGAGATCAAGTTAGGATGTTACCACACCAATCGATCGATCGTCAATCGATGCTTCATAAAAAATGTTTAAAATGGATGTCTTTGTATACGTAGGGACCGTCGAAAAGTCCGAACGCCAAAGCCTTCAGCTTCGTTCAACTTCAGGAACATCTGCCACTCAGTTGCGATCTACAGTGGCTTATATCGAAAGCGATCAATAGACTGTGCACCCAGGTAGACCGATGCCAACACTACCTGGTAAAATGGGGAATTACTCCTGACCAGACGATGGCCCACTTATTAGAGTTCCCAAAATGTCCCAATTTGCTGGGCTCAAAACTATCGAAGGAAAAAGAAAACAATTGATACGAGAAGTACAAACGCCTGATAGTTTTCATTGACTAAATACATTTTTATTGTTTGCTCTGCGAAAATTGTCAGGCGCCTACACAAGTTTCGAAACTTGGAACTTTTAGTGCTTTTTTTAAGCATCTACTACCCAAAGTAGGCTTACGAGGTCTATTTATTATTTAAAAAGATATTATCGCCAACTTATTGTAACAGCGAAACAGGAGGCTCCTGGACCGGAACTAGAGCTAACAAACCATAATATAATAATACTCTATTGAATATCAGCCCTGAGTTTGGTCAAACTGTTCTTGTCTTCTTTATTTACCAATACGTTATTGGTATTTAGGTCAGCAAGTACCTACCTACCTGAAATTGCTCAAACCAAACGTATTGTCGGCCGCTGACTATGAGCTGGCGATACGCTTCATTGTTTATCGAGAAGTTATTCTCGTTCACACCGAACCGACTATACGCTATTACATAGTGCGTTGTCTCTGATTCTCGGTGGCCGATTATTATACCACGCATAGCGAGCCTACTCTTTTGTTCACACAAGTAACGCATTGTTCGCTATATCTAGCAAAGTGTTCTGTGGATAGCGAACCTGGTCGGCTTGGTGAGAACGCTTAGTGCAGACTGAGACCACATTCACACTGTGGGGCTGACAGTGAGCATACTCATCAAGCTACAATGCCTTAAACAATGACAATAGTCAATTAGAAACCAAAACAGAATAGGAACACAGGTATTCAGTAATAAAATTACCTTGCACATAAAAAGATTACAAAATATATATAGGCACACTTAAATTGTAGTTCGTTTCACATAAATATGTTTCTTGTTTTCATTATTTTACGGGTTTTTAGGAGTAATTTACAACATTAGAATTTTGACTCATAAAATAATGACTTTGTCAAACATTGTCTATGTTATGTGACTATTGTCTGTGCGATAAAAGAACCGTCGTGGCGTAAAGTGAAAACAACATTAAAGATTTTAAGTAGCAACCCAACCCAGCCATCCGTCAAATGCCAAACGTCATAGTATGTTGACAGAAAGTTTATTTACTATGTTATTTTATTGTGATTTTTAATTGAAATCTTCAGAAATGTGATAAAAAATTTCACTGAGCTGCAAGGGAAATAATTTTTAATATATTACAGTTTTGCCAAAGATAGCAAATGGCAAATCACACCATTATTGATCAAAACAAAGTCACAAACTTGGGAAACATTGGTATGCTGTGTTTTTGGTACGTAACACTTTTATTTTAATGTTTTTAGACTTCCTAGGTGAACTCCTGTCCCTGTTATCTCCAAATATATATAAATTAAACGGAAATTCATTTAAACATGACGATATTTGTTTATTTTGTTTTGGTCAATATTTTCGATGGCTAGTATAAAGAGTATTGATACTTTAAATTTATAATGCGTTTCGACTAACTTAGAATATTTCTTTTCAGGCTTGAGTAAGGATACAGTAACTAAAATAAAAAAGGGCAAGTGCGAGTCGGTCTCGCGCACTGAAGATTCTGTACAAATTTACCTATGAAATCAATTCCCGAATTGAGTTACGAAGATTTTTCCAAATTGCAAACAATTTTTTTTTTGTGGCGGATCTATCAATTTATAATTTTCAGATTTTTCCCTGTACTTGTTCTACAAGACCTTGATTTATGCCAAATTTCAGGATTCTAGGTCAACGCGATTCACCCTATGAACTTTGATTCCCTTGAGTATCGAAATATATGTTTTTTTGCGACATAAACAGCCGTATCTTTTTTTTTCGTTAACTCAGAAGTTTTTCACAACTTCAAAAGACCGCAGACTTGAGTGTATGGTTTTAATTTTAACTCGATACCTCCAAGCGTTCTCGAGTTAAAGGGTCTTAACAGATAAACAGACGGACAACCAAGTGATCCTAAGGAGCTTATATGCGAGATGGTCCCTTATAGGCTAAATAGATTTTTTACAAAGCAACATTACAAATTCTGAAATGTACTTTATTTTCATAGTCATTAAGTTCATATTTTTCATTGATTAGCAAAAGGGAAAAATGTACTGAGGAAGACTACGAGAAAGTGGTAGTGTGTCCCAATTTTACCTTTATGTTTAAATAGGGTAAACATAAACTTGCTGCTAGCTACAATATCAGTCAGTGACAATAAACCGATCCCAGTCAAAGTGATACAACCATTTTCGTTGGAACTGGGTAAGTGGTCGTTGGTGGAACCTACCTAGATAGGCAGTACAGCAGTTTCTTCACGCTATTTTCCTATACCGATTCGTGTTTGCATTTAAATGTTCATCATCATTACAATCGAAAGACGTCCACTGTTCGACATAGGCCTCCCCCAGGTGTCGCCACAATTAACGGCATTACGCAAAAACTTATAAACGGATGAATTTAATGATAAACGTTAACGTATAGCTTATAGCCTATATTTTTGCTAAGTTCAATAGGCTACTAATATTATAAATGCGAAAGTTTGTGAAGATGGATGGAGGTACTCGTATGTATGGATGTGTCGCGGAAAAACTACTAGACAGATGAACCTAATCATAAACATTGCAATAATATAGCACATAAGCTATAACTTTGCAGTTTCACTAGGTGAGCAAATTCAGCCAATAGGATAATTTTTATTATAGGGTGAAGCCGCTGGAAGAAGCTAGTCTAACATAGTTTCAAAATATCAAGATTTAACAGTCGCACTATAATGACGTCACAATGTTGCTTACATAACAAAAACGATATTTATCTACAGCAGCGCCCTCAAATCCCACGATGGTTTACTTTCCGCACAGACTCTACTTGCGTCTACTCTATGACGTTTCTTTAGGAAAATACCGCCTTATTCATAATGCTCATTGGATAATCATTTTATCATGAGCAGTGGTGGCCGAGTGGTAATGGCCCCGACTTACGAGTTGTACGTCGCGAGTTCGAATTCGAACCCAACTAGGCGCATTACTTTGTGTAATTTATTTCACAACCCCACAGCTCTCAAAAGCGTGAAGGAAAACATCGTGAGGAAACCGGCATGTCCTAGAACCAAACATTCGAAGACATGTGACATTCACCAACCCGCACCGGGCCCGCGTGGTGGATTACGGCCCATTCCCTCTCCTAGAGAGGAGGCCTGAGTCCCAGCAGTGGGAACATTTAAAAGGCTGATGACGATGATGATGATTTTATCATGATAGGATGGTGCGGACGACAGCTGTCGGATTCCTATATTTAAGTCCCGCTGTCATCCTACACATCATCATCATCATCATTTCAGCCGATATACGTCCACTGTTGAACATAGGCCTCCCCAAGTTTCGTCACAACGAACGATCCTGTGCGTCTCGCATCCATTGCCAGCCCCCCTAGACAAATTACAACCGTTTCTCTTGCGTTGAACGCCTCGAGTTGGCCACGCCCCCGTTTCTTTTGTTCTGGTCACGTGACTGAGTGTTGAGATGACGTCATTCCCGTACATTTGAAGTTTTAACGTTAACGATTGCAGATAATTAACTTGGCTAGGAGGACAGGTCATCCTACACATTCTATGTAAAATTACCTTAGAAAACCCCCCCCCCCCCCCCATTGATATGTGAACTGTCCATATCAGTCTCTTATCAAATCAGTCCATATAAGCACAAAATAGATAGGTAAAGAAGTCAATTTACATACAAAGAGCGCTCGAGCAACGCACACATAGACACCGCTCACGGACACGATATCTCGGAGCGCCTCGGCCCGCTCGTCGACAGATAAACGAACGAAATGAAATTATAGCTTGACGCTTTTTTTTTAGGTCGGAATTCATCCAATGACTTTTCGCGCTCTAGGACGGAGTGAGAGAGCGTCTCCAGCTCTTACTGACTAAAACCATCAGGGCCCGATCTAAGAGGGGGCAAGCCGGGCATTTGGCGGAGCGCGAGCGGCAAAAATGAGGGACAGCAAAATTGACTTATTCCTATTTTCCAACCTAGCCATTAGCCATACACACCCAAGTTAGCAGGTTGAGAATTTGATGTGCCACCTTCCCACATACTTTAGGTTGGGTAGGTAGTGGATATATTTAAGACTTTAGATTCATGACTTACAATTGCCGAAATGGATCTTGAGCGCTCGGCGTCAGTGGGGATCGCTTTGCGCATTCCATACATTGGCGAGCCAATCGTCTTCGTTGTTAGATACACGCAGCAACGCAGGGAACGAAACAGGAGTGACGTCTATGACACGATGGCATGGCGAGGCAATCACTGACACTCCCCGCCCCCGCGTCTCACTTCACACCACTAAAGAGACCGAATATTTGACTTCTGCGCAACTTGAAGCCAGCGCTCAAGATCCGTGCCGGTAATTGTATATGGTTTAGTGTAATATTAATATGTAAAGGGCGGTGGAAATTATCTTTGCCCAGAGCGACTAGAAATAAATAGCTAGTTCGGGCCCTGAAAACCACACCTATTCTCGTTCTCTGCCTAGCATTCCACGACCCCTGGTCTCCCTCTCGGAAACCAACCCATCCCAGTAGGCTTCAGCCCTGCTAGGCCACTACGGTTTTGCCGATATCTCACACTACGCGCCGTCGATGATTCGGGCTCAGTCCGGATGTTTACCTACCGGACGGCCGGACGGCGAGCTACCCATTGCTCGTAATCCAGCTTGGCGCTGAAAGCACACTTTTCCTTTTTTGCGTGGGGGGTAAAGGGTTAAAAAGCTTTTTAGGTCTTCTGAAATGACCTGACCTCATCCATTTTTTGGTATAAGTACAAAATAATCATCTTGAATATATCAGTTATCACCAGAGAAATACGGCTGTCAGATACTAGGCAAGCGTGCTCCATCGTCGGCCTCATCATCGCTTACCATCAGGTGATATGGGGTCAAACGCGAGCCTCTTCTAACTAATATTATAAATGTGAAAGTGTGGATGTTTGTTACTTAATCACGGAAAAACGGCTGAACGGATTTGGATGAAATTTGGCATGCATATAGCCTTTGACATGGAAAAGAACATAGGCTACTTTTTATCCCGGAAAAACATCGTATCCCTACGGGAAAACACGTTTAAAGTGCGATAACCGAAGTACACGCGGACAAAGTCGCGAGCTAGTTATTAATAAAAAATAATTATAACCGTCATTGGGATCCTGGCCAAATAAACGCCAAACGCCAGGTGCCAACTGGCAGTTTTGCCATTCAACGTTGCAATGCCCAACGTGGAAAGTCTCATACCTCCATTGAAAAGTAAGGATCCTCCGACCAGACGTGTGTTTCGTCTAGTTTGGGCAACTGCCCGAGAGATGGTAGAACTCTAAGGGTGAGTTGCACCATTTAACTATAACGATAACAAAGTCGTTAACAGCTGTCAAATCGTCGAATTGACCAATAGGCGGCCGTTTCACGGCTGGTTATGGTTTGGTTATCGTTATAGTTACATGGTGCAACTCACCCTAATTGATCGATACAGGAATTCATAGTTTAGTTCATATGTGGCGTCATAGATGTCGCTAAACTATCAAGAGCAAGTTTAAATTGAATAAAACGAGTTTTAAATTTTAGAAAAATCACTTTTCTTTATGTTTAGGTTACAGACTTATAACTAAACACTATCTTAAATGTAGGTATTATAGATACCAGCTCTACATTGAATCTAAAAAGGTCTTTTCAGTGTTAACTGCATACGTCGGATATAACCGACAAACACTTCATCATCCCGCCTCATTCACAACCATTTATTCCATCTCGTCAGCTCTTGTCGCCTATGGGGATTGAAGAGCTATACGAGATACAGTAAAACGGGGTGAATAGAGACTTAGGGGTGAATAGAGACAAAACTTTGGTTTGGTTTTTCACTTTGATACCATAATATCGGCCTCTAACAAAGCATCGATTTTTTAGAATAACAATTAATTAATAAATTGATATAGGTAGTTAAATGCTGCAAAAAATATTCAAATATCGAGAAAATACCCTTGAAAGTTATGTCTCTATTCACCCCTAAGTCTCTATTCACCCCATTTTACTGTATACATTTAACGTAGCATATGCTGAGTTAGGTGCCTTTTTGGCCTCGCACTGATTCTATCTTTCTTTTTCTTTTCATTGTGTATTTTTAGTTTATATTATTGTGTGAGGCACAAATAAACGTTTTTCTTTCTTTCTTTCTTTCTTTCAGATGGAGTATCCAGTCGTGAATAAACGACCATGGCGAATAGGACGCGAAACCACTCGTCGGACAAATCCGACGCAAGCGTTTAAATGGTTATATATCAATGAATGGAACTGGATCATTTTTACACCATTGTTTTGGCATTGTATGGTCTGTGCAATTAACCATTATATCAAGTTGAGAAACCACCAGATACCGGAAGACGCAGTGTTGGAAGGCTTCCTACAAGGTATACCGGTGACTAGGTGAAGGTCGCGGGAATTCAAAATATGCTAGACGTACAGCATCGGTCGTATGGCGACACTTGGGGGAGGCCTATGCCCAACAGTGGACGTGTTTTGGATGAAATGATGATGAAACTTTAGAAAGTATTTAATTTTATTTTTTTTTAGCATACAGTCTCTTTGTTTTTTATGAGAATGTGGGATGTAACATTCTCTAACGTTTTTACAGTATTTGGCAGCAAGTGTATTGAAGTAACAGTCTTGGTACGCCAGTTTCAGTAATCCCATGTATTGCCTAGTTGTGTATATGCCGTGGCGATCATAGGAATTGATCATTTCATGAAATAGCCAACTAACACGGATCAGATTGTTTAATTCTTTAAACCCCAAGCTAATGCTTCGCTCTCTCATTGTATTTCTATTGTGTCTCTAATTACGGCATTTGAAAGGTTAAGGGTGAGTTGCACCATTTAACTGTAACGATAACAAAGCCATTAACAGTTGTCAAATCGTCGAATTGACCAATAGGCGGCCGTTTCACGGCTGGTTATGGTTTGGTTATCGTTATAATTAAATGGTGCAACTCACACTGATTGACATTTATTAGTACCGATTAACGAAAACAATCATTCATGATTGATAGAATTGAGATTAACGAAAACAATCATTCATGATTGATGGAATTGATTGACGCTTGCATGACCGTGTATTGGTCGCCATAGAGCTGTTTCAATTTCGAATTTAAAATACTTTTCAAGTTTTACAACAATTTAATACTATGGGCAAGTTTCTAAATTGAGCATTTTGTGTTAAGCATGTCTGAAACCCAACATTAACATTTCAATCGTGGAAATTACAGACACAATAGAAAGACAATAGGTGCGCGAACGCCGGCGTTCGCTTGGGGTTTAATGAATTAACATTTCTAATACTGTCAATTAGAGACAAAATGGTAAGACAATGATGCTAATGTTCCCTTGGGGTCTAACGAATTAATTACAAACTATGAGAGGTTTTTACGCTAGAGGTTAAGAAATACTCAACTTCAAATTCTTAATTTTTTAAACCCCAAGCGAACGCCGGTGTTTGCGCACCTATTGTCTTTCTATTGTCTGTAATTTCCACGATTGAACGGTTAAATAAGAAAACAGTGGTATTTTTCTCATTAGGGGTATACAAAGAATACTTAACATTAAACAAAAAAAGATAAATGCTTTTTTGCTAATTATTTGATGGCCAGTACTTACCAGCAAATAGTAATTTGTTGAACTGGTTTAACTTGACTGTAATGTTGGAAAATAAGTTTTAATTCCGGCAAATCAATTTATCAAGACTAAGTCTTCAAAATAATGATTTTAATGCTTTTTACATGTTACTACATCTAAATAATGTCTTTCTTTACCTGCTTACAAGTCGTAAAAGCAAGAATTGCTTATATCCAAACACTTATTGACAGAAAATAAAACACTTCAGACCTTAAATAGAAAATGTAATCACAAGGACTTATAGCTAGAACACTTAACGGCGCCCGCGGCCCCGGCCTCCGCGGCCTCCCCGAGGTCCTCCTCGGCCTCCACGGCCCCGTCCTCGTCCTCCTCTCGCACCACCACCGCCTCTTGGAAAGCCTTCCCTCTTTCCACGGCCTTTGGGTGTATCGTCAATTAATAACGTCTCCAAAGGCAAGCTGTCAGGCAGCAAGTAATATCTAATATTATTCCCGCGAATGCTCAGAGTTTCCAACTGCAATTCTTCTTTGTTTTTTAGCGTTACCTTCACGGCTTTCAAATGTGTGTTCATCGCTACATCGACTCCGGTTATCGTTCCGTGCACAACACTGCCATTCTTCAATTCTATAGTCACCGTCTCATGACTCAGCTTCATTAAAAATCTTACGAGTTTCATTTTTGTGGTTTTATTAGCTTACTTTAGTGAAAAACAGAAGCGGCGTCGGTCAAATAAATAACCTCAAATTCTAACCAAAATAGTTATGGCGGCTATGCGGAATTCCGGATGACAGTGTGTTGCCAGATGATTAGTTGGAAAAAAATACTATCCGTTTAATTAATCACACAGTTTGCGACTATAAAATCTATTTTTTCTTTTATTTATACCATATTTACTGCAATTTTTTTAGCGTTTTCAAAACTCAATAATTTGTTAACTATATATTAAATTCTTTGAAATTTTCATTGACAAATGAAAGAAAGAAAATATGTCACAAGTCAGATCTCGATATCTCGACAGAAGTTTAGAAAGATATAAAAAATCTGTCTTTAGAAGTATAGGTATATTAATTTTATTATTTACAACAAATATGTTGCACGACGAAAGTTTCAGTCAAATTCGATCTGACCAAGAGGCCGCTGGTACAAGTATAGATGAAGATAAAGAAGAAGAAAAAGAAAAGACTGTTTGCGCACGCTTAGTTCTCACCAAAGAACAGGTAATGTAGGTAATGCATTATGTTTTCATGGCACAACTCACGTATTTTTCCTGAATACTATAGGTACTATAGGTCACTTTTAGAGGAGCAGTACTCGTTCCTCTAAAAGTGACCTATAGTATTCTATGCCCCCTCTATAATAAAGTAAGACAATAGATGCGCGAACGCCGTCGGCGCGGCGTTCGCTTGGGGTTTAATGAATTACATTACTTTAATGTACCTAAACAGATTTAGAGTTTTATACATTTCACATTTATAAAACTAGCTTTTGCCCTCGGCTTCACCCGCGTATATAAAATATAGCCTAAATCACTCAGGAACAAAGCAACTTTCTATTGGTGAAAAAATTAGCAATCGGACCAGTACTTTCAGAGATTACCTTCAACAAACAAAAAAAAATCAATTAAAATTGAATAGAATGAACTATATTGTACACCAAAGTAGTAACAAAATTCCATCCATTCCTTTTTGCTCCGGTTCATGACCCTGTACCAGGGCCAGATGCGAGAGATCGTTGCCGTCAATCGCTCTCACGAGGACACGACGGTGTAATATATAACTCTTGCAATTATAATATTACTGTCGAGTCTATGGCGAAGTACTACCAAGTACAGAATTGGCACGCAGTAGCAATGGACATTCGTTACACTAATCTAAACATCTGATGTATAAAATTTCTAAATCTTGGGTGGGTCACGAAAAACGGGTTTTCATTTACATTAAAAGATCTAAAATGAATACCTACTCTTATTCCAGCTGGTAACTCTTTGTTCGCTTAGTTTAAACGCACTTTTACGCACTGATACTTGCAGCTCCTACAGAGCAAGGATAACATGTATTGAATACATAGTTTTGTTTTTCATGTAAACATAAATTGTATTTACAATGCTAAAAACAATAAAAAAAAAAAAAACATTTTAGGGTTGCAACACTAAATGAAATCCGGGTTCGTATAGGGTTCGTTACTAATTACCTGCCGACTTATTTCATTCGTCGACATAATAGGGGTTGTCAAAGGGTTGTTACATCAATATCAATCTCATAGCCTCATAGTTCAGCACCTTAAAATGGATCTCGGAACTTTATCAGGGACAGCTGAATTTTCTGATGAAGAGATAGTTGAAGAGTTGCAGCGTCCACCCAAGATCAAAGAGGTTCAGGCGAAGTTCACATTTACTGAAGCCCAGGTAGCAAATATATTTCCGCCCTTATAAAAATCTTCGAACAGTGTAGGTTCAGGCAACTAATTGCAATTTTTCATAGAAAGAATTTGAATTAAGAATTTATTTAACAATTCAGATATTCTTAGAATATTTCAGACGGTCCATCCCATTTTTTTCTATTAATATTATAAACTAGTACCTAACCCGATAAATTCTGTAGGTACAAAAACTTTTCTCAATTATTGCTCTTTCTATTAGTGAAAATCGCATCAAAATCCGTTTGCGTGATTTAGGAGGTGTCCGCGGCCTATCGGGCAGACGTGGAGAGTGTCTTTGTTAAATACTATATTTATATAAATCTGAAAGTTCGGATGTTTGATTAGTAGTTCTCGCCAGACTGAAATGTTTAATCTTTTAGCAGCCTTTAACAACTCAAATAAAAAGAACAATACTTTTCTTTTTCGTTTATGATTTATTGGCGCTAAGTTTTCGGCCAGACTGAAAAAGTGGGTGGTTTGCTGAACGCGGGACGCTCGCGGGCCTCCGTAACTCGTTCATACAAGTGGCCACAGAGAGCGCGCGGGCGGCGAGCGGTAACCCTGTCCCTGAACCAGCGCCGCTCCCCGCACCGCGCTGCCAGTGTAGCCAAGCAACGCGCGAGCGTCCCCTCACCCGCACCGCTCCCCGCAACACGCTGGCCAAGCAAAACGCGCGCTTTCCTACCCGCTCACCGCACCGCGCTGCCAGTGTAGCCGAGCGTCGATGTCTGTCAAGTAGTCGTGACCGCTAGCTAGTTCAGTTTAGGTCGTGAAATAGATTGCGTTAAGAGCTCGTGGTGGGGCCTCATTTAATTTTTGAGCCCCTTGTGGTTTTTAAGTTTCTTATAACATTAATAGGTATCTGAGTAGTGAAAGGATTGGTTGCAGTTGAGCGACGCGTGTTGTTAGGAGGTTCCTCTCTCAGAAGCTCTGACCCCTGTTTCCGATGCCGCTGGGCTAACAGTTTGTTATCTTTTTTTATTCATCAAATAACTTTTCAATGCACTCTCTCGAAAACCCGCTCTTATCCTACCTCTTACACGCATGCAATAGGTTATGTTTCGCACGAGTGCAGGAAAGTGCGCGTGCTCTCCCCCGCCATAATTTTATTACATTTTTTTTACTGTATCAGGATGAGCGTGCGTTGTCCCGCACGAGTCGCTGGGAAAACCCCGTTTGTTCATTTCAGTGAGTGTATTGAAAAAATTCGTTTGAAACACGTGCTTTGTCACTGCAGCTCTCGGCTCCATAACACAGGACTTCGCCTCGGTCGCAATGACAAACTTTATGCACTTGTATCAAAATGTACTATCTCCTGCTCTCTAGAGACTTACTGATAAAACTCACCCGCATTTCTTCAGTTACCATTTGCGTTCTAAGACCACCGTAACTCTTTCGAACTACCACACAGTAGGCCTACCTACACCAGCTGTCAAAACGTGTTACGGTGGCTTTCAAAGGCACCAGTGGCGAATGACGTAGTGACGTCATTCTGCATGCAGTTGGTCACTGAAGTTAGACAATACGAAACTAGCTATTTGACAGTTCTTGATGTCCATTAACTCTGGTGACAGCTCAAGTGATCGTCACTTGAGCTGTCAAAAGAGTTACATAATAATAGCCCCACTGTAATGTATACTGACCATAACGCTCTTTCGTTTTCAGCAAGCTGATTTGCTCGAGGCTTTTAACCTTCTTGACTACACAGGCGAAGGGAAAATTGAAGCTGAAGATTTTCGAGTTGCTATCAAAGCTCTAGGTATAGTTGTTCTATCTGATGAAGCCAATGAAGGTGGCTTAGATTTTTATATAGGTTCCAAGGACTTGCACTTTTTAAGAATTAGCAAGAAGTGGCTCAAAGACGGGAACAATGGAAGGAACGGATGGTGACCATTACCTAACTGTGGGACAGTATAGGCCAGATTTTTATTTTTTTTATTATTGATAGGCTTGCGTTTGACCACCATCTCATTTGATGGTAAGCGATGATGTGGTTGACGATGGAGCACGCTTGCTTAAAAGTAACCTATTAACTCTTGACTTAAAGACCCTAAGTTGTAGCTATCAGGAAACACAGACTCCGGCAGGGAATTCCACTCCTTAGCTTTACGCATAATAAAAATGTGTTCCTAAAACGCTTTGTGCGTATGGGTGGGATGTCTACCATGTACCTACCGGTGGCGAAACGTTGTACGTCGTGTGGTCCGATGATGGAACGGACTTGGCGGAATTAGATTGTGCAATTCCAGTGCACACTTCCCGAAATGTAAACGATTGAAAACCGACAGACTAGCAATTCGGCAGTTATGCTCAAGGCTTTGTAGTTTCGACACTATAAGTGCATCATTGCCGATGATTCTCTTGATGTAGATGTAATAATAATAATACAACATATATAGTCGTGAGTTCGTGACAGTCAATGGCTTAATAGCCAAGAGCCTTGACTAACACCTAAAGGAGGCTCTCGTTGGGCAGTTGGATCAAGGGCTTGGTCCAGAAGGCAGTACTCCTGGACACGGCGCGTATTGTGCGGAGATTGCTCTCTCAGGAGCCCTGACCACCGCTAGCTTGAACCCTGTTCCTGATGCGGGTGGGCTACTATTTTTTATATTTTTAAATGTTTTTTAAGAAGTATTTAAAAATGTCAATAAAATAGAAAATAACTGATATAATAATGGAGAAATAAATAATGATGGATGGAATGGAGTGGCGACTGCATATCGGAAAACGCAGCGTTGGAAGGCCTCCTACAAGATGGACCGATGACCTGGTGAAGGTTGCGGGAATCCGATGAATGCGGGACACACGGGATCGTTCATTGTGTCGACACTTGGGGGAGGCCTATGTCCAACAGTGGACGTCTATCGGCTGAAATGATGATGATGATGATAAACTAATTTACTTCTTAGGGTATGAACCAACTAAAGAAGAGCTACAGAAGATGGTAAACGCAGTAGACAAAGGAAACACTGGACGACTTAGTTTTGAGAACTTCGAAACCGCTATCATGAGGAAGATTATGTCACTAGATTCCGATGGTGACATTATGAAAAGCTTTCGGCTTTTTGATATGGACGATCGTGGTAAGATCTTTTTTTTTACAGAAATTTTAGAGCTGTTGTCTTCGCCGCCGCCGCCGGCGCCGGAAAGCCCGTTACCGACGTGCGACGGCGAAGAGTATAGTGATAATATCGGAGTTAGATTGTAGGTACCTGGGGTTTGATCCGAGAGGAATCATCTTTGTATTGGGGTTTGCTTCGCGTAAATCTGCCTTTAGTTCTTACTAGCTCGCACCGTGATTCAGCTCGCCATCTGTGGTTAAAGTTAAATTGATTCCCACCATTCTATACATTGCGATATACACAATTACATACTTAAACGTTTCTGGTGTCTTAGGTGAGACACATAAACAACTGTTAGGATTAATTACTCAGTTACATGCTCTACGAGATACAAGTCATCGTAGTATGTTTGGTATTAGAGAGTTAACTGCAGCCACGTCTGCCAATTAACCTTTCGCTATCTCTGCGTGCACCACAGAACTATTTCTCTTATTATCTAAGAGTGTTAACTGCAGCCAAGTCTGCCAGTTAACCTTTCGTTATCTCTGCGTGCACCACAGAACCATTTCTCTTATTATCTAAGAGTGTTAACTGCAGCCAAGTCTGCCAGTTAACCTTTCGTTATCTCTGCGTACACCACAGAACCATTTCTCTTATTATCTAAGAGTGTTAACTGCAGCCAAGTCTGCTAATTAACCTTTCGTTATCTCTGCGTGCACCACAGAACCATTTCTCTGTTGCATGTACCCTCTTAGTACATGCAACAGTACGCCATATTTGTCAGAGAGACTTCGTATTGCAGCACCGAAGGTCTCCTCTAACGTACTGATCACGGCCTTTCGCCCAGTCTGATTCTCACGAGGTTTTCGCATTGCAGCATCGAAAGACCTCTTAATGTAACCGACTTCCAAGAACATCGGAAACTTTGATAAAGTTAAGAAACTTAGAGTTTAAACATTTAGGTGGGGAACCACTACACTAATTTCTTAGTGATACCACTTAGCTTATATTTCTCTCAGATGAGCCGCCGCCGTGCTGGACGCCTCCATGAAACACCAATCACTTTTACTATGCACTTATTGAGGTAGCTACCTTACTTTTGGTGAGATGAAAAAATGGCTCAAAAATGCGGCAAACGCCACAGACTATTTAGAGATACTACTTAAGTGCCATGACCATAAACTATAAGTACTCTTTATCTATGGTGATCGCCCTATGGATTCGGTGTTGCCAGTAGGTCACCGCATATTATCATGTACGACTAGCTTGTTACACGTTTCGCACTATCAACATTAATTTGACTCTGTTACCTGTTTACTTCGCGAGCTACACGTCGCGACACTCCCGCCCGAATGGTCTTAGAGCAGGGTTAGTAAGTTACGCGTCCACTCTGCGATTTTCTCCAGAGCTCTGGTGGCCGCGCCTCTTCTTTGTTTAACCTCTTTATTTACTTGTACTATCTTATCAGGTTCATCCACTTCCTGACTCAATGTTTTTTCTTTGTCCGTGCTCTCTGATACATTATCAGAGTCTTCCAACATACTCTTTTCCGTTGGCATTATCGACTCTTTGACTTCTTTCTCATTTTTTGAACTATCAGATGTATCCTTGGAATTTGTAACTTTTACTTCCAATGGTATTAATTCGTGTACCATTATATTCCGTGGTATCTCATTTTCTCCTAATGCGTTCGCATCGTATTCTACTTCTTCATTGTCCTCCATTTCCAATGGATATAAATGAGTTAAAGATCTTATAAACTCCTTATTTCCAACTTCGACCTTTGCAATTCTGCAAAGTCCATCAGAACCTTTGACTAATGAAGTAATCTTTCCAACCTTCCATTCTTCTCGATTTTTACTATCTCCCCTTATCTGTACAATTTGTCCTACCTTAGGGATTAATTTTGCCGTGATTCTAGGTTCTTTGACAGAATTTCCATATCGTTCACGCAGACTTTGTAAGTATCGATTTGTGAACATGTCCTTAAATTCATTGAGGATAACTAAACCTCTTTTCCAAGCCTTGATAAGATCGGATTTTGTCGTAGTGCCTTGTACTAAAAAATCTTCAGTTGAACCTTCCATCGTAATGCATTTTCCCAAAGTTAAGAAATCAGACGGTTTTAAAATATGTACCAATTCAGAATCAACACAGGTTAACGGTCTTGTATTAACAGTTGCTTCGATTTCTTTTACTAATGTAACCAATTGACTATCTGTCAGCATGTGTTTTTCCAATGTTCTTCTCATACAATTCTTCACTATTCCAATTAATCGTTCGTAGAATCCCCCGAACCAGGGAGCTAGTTGGGGTATGAACCTCCAACGAATTTCCTGTTTAATACAATAAGAATTTGATAATATTTCTGACATGAGCTTAAAATTTGTTGCATTATCTGATGTGATTATTTGTGGCACACCTCTTGTTGATATCATTCTTCTCAAAGCATGAAGTCCTTCTTCTGCTGTGAGATCTTGAACAACCTCTAAATGCACCGCCCTGACTGCTAGGCAAGTGAAAAGTGCTATCCAACGTTTGCTTGTTTCATTTCCATGTTTAGTTAGTACAGGGCCCATGTAGTCCAGGCCGGTGAATGTAAACGGTGAAGAGTAATTTACTCTTTCAGTGGGTAATGCAGGAGTTGGTGGTAGCTTGAATGGTCCTCCTCCGTGTTTCTGACATCTAGTATATTTTTTTTATAATCTTTTGGACTTGGCGTTTTCCATGTGGGATCCAAAAGGTTTGACGAATTATAGCGAGGGTATGGTTAACACCTACATGATGGTTGTCGTTATGCGTCTGAGTTATAATTTTGTTAGTGTAATCACAATCCTTTGGAATAAGTATCGGATAACGTTGGTCATAAGGCCAATCCGTGTTCTTTAAGCGTCCTTTGCAACGCAAAAGTCCGTCTACGTCCAGAAATAGTCCAAGATTAATTTTTAAGCTTGTCTCTTTCCCTTCTAGTTCTCTTGGAAAGTATTCGGCTTGTAGCCTTTTGAGCTGCTTAATTTTATCACTATTTTCTTCCCTTATGTTAATGTTCATCTTAGTTTGGTTAATTGCCTTGTCTTCTTGATTTTCTACTTCGAGTATATTTTCTGTATCCATTTTATTTTCTTGTGACTCTTTCGGGAGACCCTCCCCCGCGCAAAGAGAAGAAATTCCTCTGATTTCTGGCGGCCACGAATTCGGTTGTTGTAATAGAAACTGGGGTCCAGTCAGCCACCTTACCCTTTCTTCTTTAGAGCTGAATGGTCTTGTGGCAACATCCGCTGGATTTAATTCCGATGGAACATGTCGTATTATTAGGTTTCTATTGCTTTTAATTTCTTCAACTCTCCTGGCCACAAATGGTGTGAGAAGTTTGTCCGTCTTGCACCAGTCAATTACAATTTGGCTATCCGTCCATAATGTTTGGCTTGTAATGTTGAACTGTAAAAATTGGCATACATATTTAATTAACCTAGTTCCTATTAGTACGCCTAGTAGTTCCAATCGTGGTATTTTTAGATCATCTTGATCCTTCAAAGGAACTAGCCTTGATTTCCCCAGGACAAACTTTACTTCCTTGCCGTTAACTATGTAGATTACAGCTGCATAGGCCTTCGAAGAAGAGTCCGTGAAGCAGTGAATTTGACAAGTACTTGTAGTGGGGTCATTGAAGTAGCACCTGGCCAAAGATATGTCTCGAACCTCATCTAATTCGTTACATATTTTTGACCAATTGGTTGTTAACGTCTCAGAAAATGGTGTATCCCATTTTACCTTTTCTTTCCACAGATTTTGTAGGAACAGTTTGCTAGACAACAGTGATGGTACAGCAAATCCACACGGATCGTAGATTGACGCTATGACTCTTAAGACATTTCTTTTTGTAAATTTAGGTTCACTAATAACCTTATCTTTTAATTGAAGTGTATCCTCCTTCAGTTTCCAGGTGAGTCCAAGAACTTTGATCTTATCCTCTTTGCAAGATTCAGGTACTTGTTTTATAAATTCTTCAGAGTTGGAACTCCAGTCTCTGAGATTCATGGATAGCTGGTTAAATATCTCTTTGGAATTCTTATAGAGTTGAAGTGCTTCCTCCACTGTTTTTGTCCCAGTGACGACATTATCCACGTATATGTCTTTAGTTAATTTATTGACCTGTTCATTATCTGAACTTTGTAGGTGTAATCTGATTGTTGCATTAAGTAAAAATGGGCTTGATATAACTCCAAATGGAATTCTTGTAAATCTTAAGTGAAGTAAATTATCTTCTGTAGCGGGTTTCCTTGTATCCTTTAACCATAGGAATCGAGTTACATCCCGATCCTGTTTGTTGAGTGCAATCTGCAAGAATGCCTTCTCGACGTCTGCACATATACCTATTGGTTGACATCTGAACTTTATAAGTAATCCTGTTAGATCCTCTAACATCATGGGTCCACAATACAAGCATTGATTTAAGCTTTTATTGTCTTTTGTTTTAGATGACGCGTCATAGACAATTCTCATAGGTTTGCTAGGTACTTTTACCCCATGGTGTGGAAGGTAATGAACTGGATGTCCTACCGCTTGATCTCTCAGATCAGGTACGACTTCAATTATTCCTTTCATCATTTGATCTTTCAATGTTTCTTCATATGCCAATAATGTGGATGTATTTAGCCGCTTCAACAAGTTGACGAGTCGACCATAAGCCAATCCAAAGTTCACATCCAGAGCAGGAGGGTACTCAATCCAGGGCCAGGATACGGAGTACCTGTTATCTTTATATTCAGTAGTTTCATTGAATCTTTTTACAGCCTCATCTTCTCGATTTTCTCTCGGAGAATCGGTTATGCCAATGGATTCAAGTTCCCATAAGCTCTTCATGTTAGTCTCGATCAGTGGCAGATCAGGTTCGTTGAATAACAGGTCCATATTAGACTGGAGGTATGTCACCACCGATAGTTCATGAATAGGACTAGAATCCATTTTCCCGCTTAGTATCCATCCGAGGTCAGACTGTACTAAATACAAGTTCTCCTTTAGTTTAATTTTTTGTTCTGAGATAAGTGAAAAGTAATAATCATTGCCAATCAGAATGTCCACTCGGTCTTGTAGAGAACCATCATCAGCTAGTTTTGATTTATCTTTCCATTGGCTGAGGTCCTGATGAGGATATGGGATACTATGTGATATCACTGGTACCACATTGGCAAATAGAGTGATTGTCTTATCAACTCTTGATTTCAACTGCACTCTAACCACGGGACTGTCTATTTCTTGAGGAGTCAATGATCCAAATGTGAATACAGTTAGTGTGCTTTCCTCTTCAAATTCTAGATTAAGATCTTTTGCAGATTTCTGTGTGATGTATGTTCTTTGGCTTCCAGAATCTAATAGAAATCTGCATGGAATTTTCTTAGAAAAATCTCCTACTTTATTGGCAATAACCACTGCTGTTTGTAGAACTGTGAGTCCTTTATCCCTTGTGTACAGGACATTGGTTGTTGTAGATAGAAGATAAATTAATTTTTGTGTACTGTTGAGCATTTAACAGGACATAAAGCACTGTTATGCCCTAACTTGTTGCAATGAAAGCATTCCCTTTTATTTCTACAATCCACATAAGAATGTCCTATTCTAAGACAGCCATAGCATCTATTTTTTAATAAAGATTTTCTCTCTTTTATTTCCTTGAATTTAGTGCATTCGTCATTGTAGTGCGACTCCTTACAGAAGATACAGTGAAGTTTGGACTTCTTTTTGGGTGGCCCCTCCTTTCTCTGAATTTTCCCGGAATAATTTGTATATTTTTGCTTAATCCCATAGTTTTTCTGAGGAGTAACTCCTTTGCTCTGTGCAGGGTAGTATCTACCCTTTTCCTGATTGTGTTCATTGTTACCTTTCTGTTGTCTTCTTTGGTCTTCTTTTCTCTTTTGATTTATATGTTCACCCTTTCCAGTGGAGTGAAGTGTCTTTACAGTGTAATACTCCTTTTCATTTAGGTTTTTCTGTTCTGTTAATCTATTTGCATCTTCACGTGCTGAAATAATAATTTCCAAATTTTTCCTTATCTCTTCAATTGATTCTTGTCTTATTTTCATTTTCATTTCATATATTATGTCTTCCGGAAATTTCTCCATCACCATAAACCTCAAGTGGTTATGGTTAATATTTTCACCCATTGAATCCAAAACTCTCAAATGTTTTTCGATTTCAGTTAAAACTCTTCGACAATCTGATACGGTTTTGTTTGCTGGTTTTATTTTGTAGAGTGAAGAATAGTGTGCATCAACCACTTGAGTTTGTTTCCCATATCTATCTTTCAAAGATTGTATGGCTATAAGATAATTTTTATTAGTAATATCTAACCCGTCTATCACTCCCTTGGCTTCCCCTTTTAAAGAATTCTTTAAGTATAATAACTTGTCAACGTCTGGCAAATTCCTATTGTGAATATTGGAACTAAATTGGTCCCAAAATTGATGCCATTGGAGTATGCTACCTTCAAACTGAGGTAATTCTAATTTTGGCAGTTTTCCTGATAAAAAACGTTCTTCATTTTTGTTGCTATTTGTTGCTGAATTGTCACATTCTTCAATTTTCACTTTTAGTTCACAGCAATTTTCTTCAGCTTCTAGTTGAATTGTAGAGATGGCAGAGACCTCATCGACTTGTGGTTCGTTAACGAGTCGAAAATAATTGTTTAGTTCCCTTTCCAAGCGTTGGAGACAGGTATGTAGTTTAGAAGATACTACCTTTGCTTCATGCAAGGTTAAGTCACGGGTTGAGTCATCAATTTCATTACTGAGCTTGTTAGTTGTATTTCGAGCACTTTCGGACAGAGTTTTTATTTTATCACACAGACTGCGAAGAATAAGCAGTATGGCTTCCTCCATATTGGCGTTTTGAGAAGTTTTTATCAATTATATGTGTGACTCCAGTAGCTATTTCTTTAGCTGTAGACGGTTTAACTCAATTTCCCCCTTTTTGGCGACAATTACCACCGATAGTTAACGATTCTGGTCCTGTTAAAAGGATAAGTGCACAGGTTTTATCAAGTAGGTAGATACTTATCACTACAGATCATTTATTTAATTTTCCTATATACATATAGGAAGTTATGTCGTGAAGCCTCGTAGGTAGTAGTACAATTCAAACATTGGATTTGATTTTATTACACTGGTTGTAGTTATTCTCTTATAAATTCGTTTTTCCTAGGACGCCATACCTTCCGACATTACTTTGATATTATGGCGGACCATATTTCAAATTCTAATAATCCTTCAGGATAATCTCACGCAACATACTAATTATATCGTCGAAAGAAAGGATACATTTACCGATTACATGTAAATCTAAGTTTAGCAAAGTATTTTATCAATCTCAGTTTTACATCGAGAATCCCAAGAACTATGAACACAAATTCGAAATTGTAATCTACTCGCATCCAAACCGTACTGACCTTTAATTAATCCGTGCACACTTATTTTATTCCCGACGTTGGGCACGTTAATAAGCCGTATATATTTTGTTTTTACAAACTCTAGCAGCACTGTTTTAAACTTTGAAGACAGAGAAAAACTTTTCGTAGGAACAGGAAGCGGGCACAAATTGACAGAGACCAATTGTTGTCGCTGTCTAATAGTGATGCCTGATCCACTTCCGGTTTATAATAAATCGGTCTAAAGACTTGTAAGGTCGTAACCTTGTAAACTAAAGAGTATTAATGATGAAATCGCTTAGATAATTTATGAAATAAATAAATGAACAATTTATGTGACGTTGTTCATTTCACAAACAAAGAAATAAATTTATCAACATAAATTTAAATTTCATTTCGACAACAAGCAACGCCATCTTGTTGCACCGATCTATCGCCTCAAATGTTCACCACACTTATTTGTTTACCAATAATAGTTAATTCTAAGATAATTACATTGAGAATATTCGATAATGTGCATTCATTTATAATATCAGAGTTAATATTGGCGAAACGTGTATCAAGTATTCAAGTCTATTCAACATTTAGTTTTTCTTCAAACTTTGTCATGATAAGTTGTACGTGGGCTGTCACAGATGGCAGCACTAGTAAGAACTCGGAATTATTTAACCAGTTTAATCTTGTTTACATAAAAATTGATGCTGTTTTGTTTACGTAAATTTGTTTATGAATTTTCCTCTCGGATCCCAGCATCTCCACCATGTCTTCGCCGCCGCCGCCGGCGCCGTGACGCCCGTTACCGACGTGCGACGGCGAAGAGTATAATGATAATTATCGGAGATTGATTGTAGGTACCTGGGGTTTGATCCGAGAGGAATCATCTTTGTATTGGGGTTTGCTTCGCGTAAATCTGCCTTTAGTTCTTACTAGCTCGCACCGTGATTCAGCTCGCCATCTGTGGTTAAAGTTAAATTGATTCCCACCATTCTATACATTGCGATATACACAATTACATACTTAAACGTTTCTGGTGTCTTAGGTGAGACACATAAACAACTGTTAGGATTAATTACTCAGTTACATGCTCTACGAGATACAAGTCATCGTAGTATGTTTGGTATTAGAGAGTTAACTGCAGCCACGTCTGCCAATTAACCTTTCGCTATCTCTGCGTGCACCACAGAACTATTTCTCTTATTATCTAAGAGTGTTAACTGCAGCCAAGTCTGCCAGTTAACCTTTCGTTATCTCTGCGTGCACCACAGAACCATTTCTCTTATTATCTAAGAGTGTTAACTGCAGCCAAGTCTGCCAGTTAACCTTTCGTTATCTCTGCGTACACCACAGAACCATTTCTCTTATTATCTAAGAGTGTTAACTGCAGCCAAGTCTGCTAATTAACCTTTCGTTATCTCTGCGTGCACCACAGAACCATTTCTCTGTTGCATGTACCCTCTTAGTACATGCAACAGTACGCCATATTTGTCAGAGAGACTTCGTATTGCAGCACCGAAGGTCTCCTCTAACGTACTGATCACGGCCTTTCGCCCAGTCTGATTCTCACGAGGTTTTCGCATTGCAGCATCGAAAGACCTCTTAATGTAACCGACTTCCAAGAACATCGGAAACTTTGATAAAGTTAAGAAACTTAGAGTTTAAACATTTAGGTGGGGAACCACTACACTAATTTCTTAGTGATACCACTTAGCTTATATTTCTCTCAGATGAGCCGCCGCCGTGCTGGACGCCTCCATGAAACACCAATCACTTTTACTATGCACTTATTGAGGTAGCTACCTTACTTTTGGTGAGATGAAAAAATGGCTCAAAAATGCGGCAAACGCCACAGACTATTTAGAGATACTACTTAAGTGCCATGACCATAAACTATAAGTACTCTTTATCTATGGTGATCGCCCTATGGATTCGGTGTTGCCAGTAGGTCACCGCATATTATCATGTACGACTAGCTTGTTACACGTTTCGCACTATCAACATTAATTTGACTCTGTTACCTGTTTACTTCGCGAGCTACACGTCGCGACAGCTGTGGTGTCCGAAAGTAAATGGCAAATGAGTAGGCGTACCACCTAATAATATCATCGCAACTTTGCTCTTTAGTAGTCTAGGAGCCAGATTTTATAATAGCGGTCATTGCCCCTCTTACATTTATTCACCTTTTTAATCTAATCTAAATGAAAGAGAAATATTACTGGCTTGAATCTATCCTTTGTAAAACACAATTCATTATTTGTTGTTCGGGTACCTACGCTGTACGCACTCTGCACAGGCCGAATAGGGAAAGGAAATAGGGGTACTTTATTATATTTTTCGAATATAATAAAGAGCAGCACTATAAATAAGTAAGTAAGTACTTTTTTTTTCAATTTTCAGGTTATATAAGTTTCGAAAATCTTAAAAAGGTTTCACAGATTCTCGAAATTCGTTTGACGGATGAACAAGTAGATGAGATGATCGACGATGCTGATAGAAATTTTGATGCCGTGGTAAGATATTGAATAAAGAAATGTGAAATATTTTATTTATTGGATGAGTTTAGATTTTTTTTAATATCCTTTGTTTTCTAAATTTTTTTCAGGTGAGCCCGGAGGAATTCATGAAAATGATCAAAAATTCTGTTCATATTGTAACACCGTAACATAAATCATATATAATTTCTACCATTTAGAAGAAAGTTCACATACGTTAGAAAGAGACGGAATATTCTTAATTTTTAGTCGTTGCATTCTTTTTCTCTTATAATTTATTTTTGTGTTTTAATTACTCAAAAGTACTTTTTGTTATGCTGTACGTTAATGTTTGTTTGGTACTTTAATTAAGCTGTTATACTTCGAACAGGAGTTGATAAATTAATTGAAACATCGTTTTATTGAAATAAACCTGAAACGTTTTGCTATGCTGCAGAACGTAAACTCCTCCGTTATTGTCTTTGACTTTTTGACATTGACAGTAACTTCAAAACAGGTTGTTGACTTTGTTTGAATTGCTGTAATGCTGTTATTTTTTGAATTCTTTGAATCAAAAAATATTTTTAAGTTCTTGAAAAGGAACACTAAATATTTATTGTATTTAAAGGCATAATTCTGCATTGCTATCATATTCTTCATTTTCTTGAGACTTAGCGTCCATAATCATAGAAATGGGTAAGTTACGATGCTTTAAATAAAATTGCTTGAAATTGCAAGTTATTAGCATAATTTAAACGGTTTTATTGCTTTTTACAGACACCGAAGACCTGGAATTAGAAACTAAATGCGAAAACCTCATGAACATAGTCGTAGAATCTCGAAAAAGATTCGGCAAAGCTTGTGTTGATTACGATCAAAAAATGTTACTTATGGAAAACAAGCTGTTGAATTTGCAAGTCGAAACTGTGTCTAACTATCGCTTTAAGCCGAAAAATGCGGTTCCTAAAATCGATGAAAACAGTTGTAAGGATTTAGATGATTTATGTGTGGAAATAAGTGAAAAACAGAGAAGAATGGAAGAGATAATGAAGAAATTGAAGAATACCCATGAAGTTATCATGCAATTAGATGCTGATGTCATCGGTAGGAAGCTGCGGGCTCCTCTCACTGCAGACACCATGTTGGCGCAGGCTAAAGCTAAAAAATTACAAACATAATTCAATATAGTCTATAGTTAGTAGACCGATTTTCCGAATTCTTCTCATTTTTGTATGTAGTATAATCCGCCTATAGTGTTCACAGTACTCGGAGAAAGGTAACCTCTCTGGACGAGATGGTAAGATGGGAAAAATGTGTTAAGGATTTTTTGACCATGGAATTGATACTATTGTTATAAAACCAAGTGGAAATCTTTTTATTGCATGTTATGGCCCTATCACACTCACAAGCTACACCGCAGTTTTGTCTGTCAAAGCCAGTTACACGGAGTACTGCATGCGGTTGATAAAGCTCATACAAATTTACACAGTAGTCCATGTACAAACCAGCCTGCGCAGGCAATACAGCCGCGGCACAGGCGCGGCCGCGTTATAGTTTATTGTTTGAAACACTTAAATATGCATTAGTTTATTTGGTTTATAAGATTATAATATTAAGTACTTTATCTATGGGCCTTAGTTGCCTGACAATAAAGAAATAATTATAATAATACTGTGGTGTAACTTATGTATGTGAAGTAGGCCTGCTACTGCTTGACTATTTTTTTAAATTATCAAACAAACTTTCCAGTTTTAATTTTATCTCAAATATTAAATTTTATAAATGGTATTTCACATGTTGTAATAATGGTAAAGAATATATTACTTGTAAGCTTGAATTTAATTAATCTGTCTGCTTTTTTTCAATTATATTGAGAAGGGTCTATTCTAAAGGAGCCAAACATGAGCAAAGCATAAATTCATGTATTGTGGACCAACTTGAAAGCCTTGAACGCTATAGCTATGACTTTTTTATTTATGCTAAGGATTTGTATCACTTTCGAGGATGTGATCATTAATAATAATATTCCTCAAATATCATATTCTCCAAATTCAATGAGATTTTTTTTAACCTTTCAATCGTGGTAATTAGAGACACAATAATAATAATAATATGTTCCACAGCTATCACACAATGCTGTCTAGTCCCAAGCTAAGCAGAGCTTGTGTTATGGGTACTAGACAACTGATATACATATTTATATATTTCTAACTACTTACATATTATAGATAAATTACACCCATTGGAGGCTTGTTGTACATCCACATATGGCACTGCAAGTAGAGTGGCTTGGCTTGTGCTTGGTTCGTGCTCGGCTCCTCTAACGTAGACTCATTAGGTATTAGGTACAACGGGCTGTTGTCCACAACTCCATGACTAAAGCGCGTATTTTGCGTACGGGTGGGACAAATGAGTCACTCGATCCACCCCAGCTCCTCAAGAAAGGCCAGCAGCGCCTTGGTGTCGGTAACCATTTCACGAAGATTACTTGGGTTGCCAACATTTTAACGTAGACCTTTGGGGATATGTTTCCAGCTGAATACAAATATTTTATATGAACGTGCTCCACATTCCATACACTCCCCAAAAATCATAAAATACCACTTAGGTTCAGTGCCCGATTAGCTACGTAGCAAGAGTAGGAAATGCTACGTTCCTCGAACATTGGGGGGCCCTCTTGGACGTGAAAAAGTCAAGATACCTATGCCATATGAATTGAATTCAAACTATTTCCAGATTTTCTATAAAGTCAGACACGTTGTTACCTTAAGGCCCCGAGGTAGTGTTCTTCATAAAGATTAAGGGGGCCCCTTGATAACATTTGCTGCAGGCACACTGCACTTAGGTTTCTAAGATAATGCTTGAAGTGTCGGCCAAACACCATAGTTTCATAAGCAGCAGGTTGGTTTAAAGAATTGATTTCTTATATAACAGTTCAGTTAAAATGAGTTTATAAAATTGACAGCACAATTAGTGCGTTGGTTGAGTGATTGGCTGCTGCTCTGTGTGTCATGGATTTGATTTGTACACTGCCTTCAGACAGTGTTGTTCCAGGTCTGGATGTCTTTTGTATGCGAGTTTATATGTTTGTAAACAAATCCATGATATAGGAGTAGTCCTATTGTGGAGCTCTAGGGATTAACTAAGTAACATGATAATAAGCCTTTAACAACACTGTTGCGCTGGTATCAGATTTTTAAGCTGTAATTCTCGATATTTATACAAAAATCGACATCATCAAACAGGCCTGTTGGTCTAGTGGTTAGTGGCCCTGACTGCTATGCCGGAGGTCATTATCGTTGTGTGCTAGTTGTGGAATATTATTATTATTTCAGCCAGACGTCTTTGTCCGCTGTTGGACATACAAAAATCATAATGAACATATATCTAGATAGCATGTGTATGTATAATTTACAATATTATTAAAAAAAATACTTTGTATGTACTTTATTTTATTAAAACCGTCATGGTAAAGGAAGCGTCAGGTCAACGGAATGGGCAGTAACGGTTCACGACTCCGGCATTAGAGGCGCGCGGCGTGGCGAGCGGTGCAGTATCGGTAAGCGGGGGCGCGGCTCGTGGCGTGCTTCAACATTTTCATACTTTTGTTCTTTCTTACCGCTTATCGCCCCGCGCCTAGCTTCTCTAGCTTCTGCTCACAGCGGCAAGGTCGCGTCATCCACTATTTATACACTATATAAACAGAGAGCCAACCCTGTTTGTCCATCCCTCATCTTTAAATAATTCTTCTGTATGTGTGTTTGTCACCTAACACCTAAACGGCTTGATTGATTTGGATTGTGAGTGGGATGGTTTGAAAATAAAATTGGACAAGGTAGGTGGCGCTGCAATCGGGTACTCATTTTTTTTTGTCTAACGAAAAGCCGTTGTCAAACAGGACAACGTCTATCAGGACCGCTGGTTTATTTAAATATAATAGTCCATGTCTCACCCATCAGCTAAACAAAGCCACTGTGAGCAGCTTCGTTGTCGGCCATGGGTTTGTATCATATTAGCAAACTAACGTCGGCGTCTCAAGGACTTCTCGTGTCAAAAAGAGAAGAGAAACCCCCATCGAGTTATTCAATCATAAAGCTGCTAAAGGTTTAACTTAGTGTTTAATTAACACGCTGCCTTTTATTTTACCACACAGTTGAGATTCAGGCTCATTACATTAATAAATAAATACTAATAAGATATCCTTACCGTCTTACTTTTTGTTTTATTGTATAATAATGTACTCTCTGCTTTATAGCAGACATGCCTGAACTAATCTTTATATTTAGTCTTGCATTGTGTATCCGAACACATTTTGCTTGCATTTTTTATCTGTGTTCCGGTGACAGGATAAACCATAGATAATTAAACATTACCAAACTTTAAAATAAAGCCACTTCTACACTTTTTAGTTTCACAAGATTTTTATGTACAAAATGATTAAGTGAATTATAAAACTTCATAAAATCTGGATAAAAACAATGAAAATCATAGATAGTTCAAAGCTAAAGACAACGTGCTGAATTCTTTTTTCATAGACCAATTTATCAATCAATGCTTGCGGTATCCAAGCAACATTTTCTGTCAAATTTGTTGAAATGATATTTGAAAAGTCTTACACAAGCCTTTGCGTAAAAACCGAATAAAAGTTATTCTTCTGTGTATACTTGGTGTTTTAAGCGAATATAAAGGAGTAGAAGCTTAAAAGATGCCTGACCTTCAAACTATTTTTAAAGAGCAATGTATAATACCCGATGTTATAAATATAGCACCAGGCGAATTGCTAACCATAAAATATCCTAGTGGTACAGCAGTAGATACCGGAAAAGAACTGACTCCCACTCAAGTTAAAGATCAGCCTACAGTAACATGGGCGGCTAAAGAACAAGAATATTATTTACTGGCTATGGTCGATCCTGATGCTCCCAGCCGTGAAGACCCTAAGTTCCGTGAGTGGCATCACTGGCTTGTTGGAAACATTCTTGGTTCAAATATAGGTAAGGGCGAAGTACTGTCTGATTACATCGGCTCAGGCCCACCGAAAGGAACAGGATTGCATCGCTATGTATTTTTAGTTTACAAACAACCAGAAAAATTGAATTTCGCTAAAATAAAGAAGTTGCCGAATAATTCTGGTGAAAATAGAGGAAAGTTCTCCATTGCTAAATTCGCCACGCAATACAAACTTGGAAGCCCAGTTGCTGGAAATTTTTACGTTGCGAAATATGACGACTATGTTCCAAAATTATACGCTAAATTGAAGGGGTAATTTTATTAATCTCATAGAAACAGTAAAATAAATTACAAAAGAAAAACTAAGTATTTATTGCAACGTGTATAACGCGCTTTATATGCGAGCATCCGTTTGTCTATGGTAGTGATCGATAATTTCCGCCTCCGCGTGACATTTCCATTTTTCGGTCTTGTCCGCCATTACATTTTGGAGTTTGCGTAAATTGGTCGTAGTCGTAGCTCTGCGAGCACACATCTCCGAACGTTATCAGTGACAGTTAATTCGTGTACGTGCGTAGTATCGCAGTGTTTTGTGGAACAAAGAGACCCGAAGTTCAATCGTATGTCCATCCAGAATCTGAACACATACGACCCATTCGCCGATGCTATCAAAAGCTCGGAAGACGACGTTCAAGATGGTCTAGTCCACGTCCGGATCCAGCAGCGGAACGGGCGTAAGACATTGACAACGGTGCAGGGCCTGTCGTCGGAATATGACCTGAAGAAGATAGTGCGGGCATGCAAGAAGGAGTTCGCGTGCAACGGAACGGTCGTGGAGCACCCGGAGTACGGCGAGGTGCTACAGCTGCAAGGCGACCAGCGCGAGAACATTTGCCAGTGGCTGACTAAGTCGGGCCTTGTGAAGCCCGAGCAGCTGAAGGTGCACGGCTTCTGAGCCTGCGCTAGCACCCACGTAACATGGTCACCGTTGTTAGTCTACATAAATGAGGACATGACTCATACTTTTTAAAGTTTTTCCCTGTTTATATTATGAGAGCGTGCGCGTTATTGTAAAACCCTATCGAATATGTATTTAGAAAGCACAGACGTTTACAGAGAAGAGATTACACGGCCGCATAGGCCTCCCGCGCCGTGCCTTGCGTCTCCCATGTAAAAAGTTTAATATTATATATATATTATCGACGCCGTCTCACGTCCTTAGTTGCAATTAAACTGAACGAAATAGAATAATCGCTTTTTGTTTTTTACGACATTGTATTTTTTAAATTGCTGTAATGATTCAATTAATAATAAAACGATTACACATGTTTTTGTAAGCGTGGTGTTTTTTTTTTTATTCGTGCTGTTGTGGCACAGGTAACCTAACGGTATATGCCTGTTACAGTAAGTGAAAGTTGGCGGGTGGACGAGAATTAACACGTGAATGCTTTTTCATCACTTTTTACCGGTTGCAGGCGAAATTTGCGAATGCAGGAGTCAGTAGAACATTATAATTATCTTGCATTTCATATTGCAATCAATTACTAAGTAGTTTTGTTATTTACATCTAGATTACTCATTCCTCGTGTGACTAATGTGTATCACCTTTATTTCCGTGAACTAGGGAAATAAAGACTTTATTTAAATTAAGAACAAATTACTATTTAATTGGTTTATCTAATAAATATGTAGATCTAATGTCGTGATTACGAGCATGGTGACGTACGGCGTCCAAGCTATTGCCGAGGAATTAATTCATTTCAAACTACATTTCTTGCTATCCTAAAATGTTGACAAACTAGTTCATGAGTAACGCATCGATGTATTCGAACATCGATGCGTCAGTTGAGAATATCGCCCCTGAGAACGAGGAAGGAATCGAGTTTTATTAACACGTTGAATAATTGTCATTGTAGCCTTTATTGCAAAGGCATAAGAGCTATAATAAGTACAGGAAAAGCTCATAACGTATGACTCATGTCCTCGTTTAGCGAGGCTGCTGTTGCCGTGAGGTCACCGGCTTCGTGCTAACTGTACCTAGGTACTAAATAACGATAGAATTAAAAACTTTTCCTATAAATGTGCGTGTTTATCACTATCACACAGTAGAGTTGCCAAAGACAACTGGCATGGCAACAATTTAAGAAACTTTCCTCTCATATTTTTTTTTTTTTATTCTTACTCGATCTCAGAACCAGTCTCAATGATTTAATTGCTATTTTATCTATAAAGTAGGTATGATCGTGTGATTTATAATAGGTGGCAAGGTCAAGGGAATATCTTGGACAGTCAACAACCTGCCCAGACAGATAATAAAAACAAACTACTTAGGTATTTTCGAGAAATTACAAACATTAGATTAGATAGGCACCTTTACAGATTCCGTAGGCGAACTGTAAGAAGTCCGGTAGACGTACGCACGCTTGCGGGCAAAGTCCACCGGACCCTGCTAACTATAGATCTCTTTGTGATTGTCACACACTGTACCACAGACAGATGCATGTTCGGTGGACATAGCCCGCAGGCAAATCCATGTAGGTAGTAAATTCTCCATTTGACGAAGATACGAAACAGTACAGGTATTCATTTTGAAAATATATCGATGTTATTTCAACAGGAAGTTGTTTTTCTGAAAACAAAGCTCTTTTAACTGCACAAAACACTAGTAAGTAGGTTTTAAAGAACTAGGTCATCAAAACGATTGTACACTTGGGTCTCTATGCGATTCCTGCAACTTTGGATACATAAAGGACTTGTAATAAAGACAAAAATATAAGAAGAAACTGACCGAATGACATATCAACGCATGAACGCACAGTCGAAACTTCAGGGACTAGGAACGTGAAATTTTGCAGAAAGCTTCTTTTATAATGTAGACGAGCACCGAAAGAGAATTTTCAAAAATTTTGAAAAGAGTGGTCCTAAGGTTGTAAGGGTACTTTCACGCGGGCGAAACTGCTGGCAGATATTACACATTGTGAAAGTAACTCTTGTTTGTCCGTCTGTAACGCTATGACGGATAAACTGTTGAACCGATTTTGATGGAATTTGGTACGGAGTAAGCTTGAACCCATAGGAAGACAGACTACTTTTTATTGGGCTTCGACTTCGCGTCCGTAATAAATAAACGATACTCACGTTGACGAAACCACTCCATAACAGAAGCTTTATAATAGCCCGCGGCTTCGCCCGCCTACATAAAACCTTGTCACTCAGGAATAAAGCAGCTTTCTATCGGTGAAAATTTAGCAATCGGACCAGTACTTCCAGACAAACTTTACCTTTTTTTTATTGTTGATAGGTTCGCGCTTGACCGCTATCTCACCTAATGAAAAGCGACGATGCGGTCGACGATGGAACGCGCTCACCTCTTTTAAAATACTAGTGTAGATTGCGATTTTTGTCAAATATCCCTACGCAATAGTCTCGTCTCTCGTTACTTTTCTGAATTTAACAACAGGTGTAGAATAGTCATAAGTTCCCGTGGGATCCTGGGTATGGAACCCTTAAGTACCTACGACCGCTATTGGGCCTGTTCGGCGACTTCAGGAGGCGACGATGATGATGCAGTTGGACTATGGACATCGGTACATAGCAAACGGGATGAGATAAAGCTAAGTAAGTATTCAATAGCCCCGTGCAAATACCAAGAGGAAAGTTAAGTATGAATATGGATGGTTTTGTACACAGACATAAAAAGCAGAGGCGTAGCATGGGCTAATTTGAGCGAAGGCACATCAGCGAGGCCTTTTTAGGGTTCCGTAGCCAAATGGCAAAAAACGGAACCCTTATAGATTCGTCATGTCTGTCTGTCCGTCCGTATGTCACAGCCACTTTTTTCCGAAACTATAAGAGCTATGCTGTTGAAACTTAGTAAGAAGATGTATTCTATGAACCGCATTAAGATTATTTTAGGGGTCCCCATACTTGAGAACTGAAACTCAAAAATTTTTTTTTCGCAAACCCATACGTGTGGGGTATATATGGATAGGTCTTCAAAAATGATATTGAGGTTTCTATTATCATTTTTTTCTAACTTGAATAGTTTACGCGAGAGACACTTCCAAAGTGGTAAAATGTGTGTCCCCCCCCTGTAACTTCTACAATAAGAGAATGATAAAACTAAAAAAAATATATGATGTACATTACCTTGCAAACTGCCAACGAAAATTGGTTTGAACGAGATCTAGTAAACAGTTATTTTTTAATACGTCATAAATCTAAAAAAACACAATATTAATAAAACATCGATCAAAGTTACAACGAACTACAAGAACTTTTATACTATATTACTTGCTGCTACGGAACCCTCCATGGGCGAGTCCGACTCGCACTTGGCCGGTTTTTTTTTTAAATAAATTCGTAAACGAGACAGCGACTGTCGCAACCCAGTGTTCGACCACATCGTCGCTTACCATCAGGTGATATAGTGGTTAAACACAAGCCTACCAATTATAACAAAAAACCCTCGTTCTTAAAGAGCCTTCGCTTGTGCGAGGCCACGTTGGGTGAGTGAGAGGGCCCACTTGGACCAAGCCCAAGTCGTCGACGGCGCGCACTGTTCCCGCGCGCCTCAAGGAGTTGTCAGCAACAGCAGGGGCCCAGCCGGGTCGAAGCCTATTAGGGCCAGGGTTATCCGAAAGGGCGCTCGAGCCCCGATATGAAGGCTTGAAGGAACGGGATGGATTTTTTAGTCAGTAAGAGTCTGACACTATCTCCTGCTCCGCTCAAGAGCGGGGGTTGTCATTGGATGATTTTCCCATCGAAAAAAAAAGAGGGCCCACTTGGGCCATGCCTAACTACGCCTCTGATAAAAAGAGTAGTGTTTGCATATTTAATAGACCAAAGCAACAATGGGTGGACTGTTTGTAAAATAAAACTAAAAGGGAGTAATTACTGAGATAACACAACTAACAGAAAAAGGATAGCTTGCTGCGTCGACCTCTTATTTTGAGATAAAAGAGTTAAATTCTTGCGACCCTAGGAACGTAAAAGTAACTGAAGGAGCAAAGATGTATTTAGTTCAGTGACAGTAAATGTCTGACACTGCGTCTCGCTCCTCCTAAAGTGAGATTTGATAATATCCGACCCAAAAAAAAAAACAAGAATTGAAAAGCAACATGGTGGACAACCCACCTTTAAGCACGAAACGATTTGGAAACACATTCATTATGCGTACAGATAAGGAGTGGAATTCCCTTCCAGAGTCTGCGTTTCCTGATGGCTATAACCCGAGTGAATAGGTTACCTCTAGGTAAGCGCGCTCCATCGTCGACCGTCCGCATCGTCGCTTTCCATCAGGTGAGATAGCGGTCAAGCGCTAACCTATCAAAAATAAAAAAAAAAACAACTCAACAAAAAGTAATCATGCATCTATATTGCATCAATGTTTTTATTTTAACACGTACCTAAGCATTTTATTTATACAATTTCATGTTTATCTGGCTCCGTTTACTTGACAAACATAATTTAATATAACGTCATCAATACTAATATGTAACCTTAGACAGCATTTGAAGTATCTACTGTGAATCACCCTGGTCTATTACAATGACTGATGCAATACTTCCGTAAATAGAATTGGTGTATGATTCTTCTAATAGGCCTCCCACAAGGTGCAACGATGACCAGTCGTTATGGTGACACTTGGGGGATGCCTAAGTCTAACAGTGGACGTCTTCGGCTGAAATGATAATGATTTTTTATAACTAGCTAGCGATCCGCTCCAGCTTCACACGGGGCGGGGTGCGAAGGTGTACAATACTGTAGTAGGTACATTATTTTGATCTATCTCGTAGGTTTCAGCGAGCGTTTGCAATGTAAGCGCAAAAAAATGTGTTTCTTTGCGACAACACTTGAGAAACCTCTGAAATTACCACTGTTTCTCTACTATATTATGCATGTATTAAACATACAAACCTTCCTTTTGAATCATACTATTGTAAAAAAAAAAAACAGAATTAAAAACTATTGCGTAAGTAGTTTAAAAGATCTTAGCATAAATAGAGACAGACAGCGGGAAGCGACTTTGTTTTATAATATATTATTTAGATAGTATAATTATGATAGTGAAGTGCTATGTTGTCAATAAGAATATATGTACTTACATACTATTATGCTAGACTGCTAGGCATATGATAATTTCATAATGCATTCATTTATGCATTTTGTCTAAGCTAACTGTTTATTGAAAGGAACTTTGCAATACTAAGCCCTAGTACAAAATAATATCCAAGCTGAAATCAAAATCTGGTTAAATTAAATAATGGAATTAATGGCCTAAGTAGTGATCAGACACAGTATTAATAGGTAATAATAATAATAAAAAAACAGTGGCCAATTAGGTAATGCTTATTGCCTAATGATGCCCCAAAAATGTTAACACGATAACTAACGAGTAACTATTTGGGCTAATAAGCTTATCAAGATCAATAAAATTAACGTGGTGACTATTAGACACTTGATAAGTTTTAGCTAAAGGAATGATATTGGTAACGAGCAGAGACGAAAACTATAGTCTGTCTAATAAGTCAACCAACTTGGGAATTTTTTATAATATTAAATCATTTAAAAGATACTTATAATCGATACTTTTCATAAGGTTCTTCTGTTAGTAAACAATGATCTCTATCTCTTAATCAACCTTGATTATTGAACCCATGTTGACTACATCAGATATCATTAAATCCTAATAATTACCCAAGTCGTTTAACTTATTAGACAGACTCTACAAATGCACCTCAATGCTGGCAGAAACTTTCCATAATACTTCTTTTTTGAGAAAATGACCATGCATTGATGCATTCTATTTGTATAAAAAAAAAAAAACATACAATCACATATAGAACCTCCTCCTTTTCGAAGTCGGTTAAATAACCGCCGCATCGTTTGGATTCATATATTTTTTTCTAGTTTATTAATTGCCACGATGGAGCTAAAAAAAGTTACTTTTTAGGTCCATGACTGCCACGATTTATTTTTACAGAAATTATTGTTCAACGTTTTGTTACCACTTATAGTAAAAACGAAATTTTTTTTTTTTTCTGTGATTTTTGTGTTTTTTTATGATTTCGTTTATTTCCTTTTATTAATTAGTATTGAATAAGTAAATTGTTTAATAATAAGCTTTTTCATAAATGTTGAGTGGCAGCAGTGATGTGGTGGAAGACAGTGCGTGTCAACCTTCAACATCACTGAATATTCTGGAGAGGTGCCCTCTCTGCAAAAAAGCACGGTTTTTTAAAGGTAAGCGGGGTCTGAATGTGCATATTGGGAAGGCTCACAAACCCCAGAATGCATTCACTTCGGACCCTGTCATTACTTCTACATCCCCTACACCTACACCAGCTACATCCACATTTGACCCGCTTTGGAAAACCCTTACAAAATTAAAAAATTCAGTTACAGTTTTGAAACGAGTTCCCCGTGGCGCCAGACCTCTGGTAGCACAAACTTTAGCAAGTTGTGTCCGCCTAGCCCGGGAGAACTCACTCAATGCTTGGGTACAACTTCTCACCTTCCCTTACAGAATTTTACATTTTCGAAAAGATTTGGCAAATAAAAAAAGTTTAACTACTCAAATTAAAGAAAATTGTAACATTTCGGCCCATCATTTTGACTCAAAATTATCGACACAGAGGGTTACCTCTTCAAGAGGTATTTCCCATCTGGTCGAAACTAAATTAGGGGAAGGTGACATTAGCGGAGCAGCCAGAATTCTTTTTAGTAGTGATGTGCTGGCTCCGTGTTCTCCAGATACTCTAGTAGCTCTGGAGAACAAACACCCTGCTCCAGCGGATGACCTATCTTTTCCTGACCCTCCTGATTCGGACATTCATACCCTCACCGTTACAGGTCGAGAGGTAATCTCAGCCGTTTGCTCCTTCCGGAGCGGCTCTGCCGGCGGCCTCGACGGCCTAAGTCCCCAACACCTGAAGGACCTCATCTGTTCAGGCGCCGGGGAAGCTGGTGAGTTGCTCTTGAAGGAGCTTACGGCTCTGGTTAACCTAATGCTCTCAGGCAAGGTGAACGAGGCCGTCATTGACACTCTGTACGGGGCCAATTTATGTGCCCTTCGCAAGAGAGATGGCGGCATCCGACCCATTGCCGTGGGCTCTACATACCGTCGTATGGCAGCCAAGATTTGCTGTAAATTTTATGGTGAGGCTGTTTCGAAAAAATTTCAGCCCCTGCAGCTAGGCTTCGGGTCCAAAGGGGGCTGCGAGGCTGCCGTACACGCCTTGTCGACCTACCTAAATTCTAACCTAGGAGGGGTCATCCTGAAGGTTGACATAAAAAATGCCTTCAATTCGGTTAATAGGGATACCTTGCTGACAGAATCTAAAAAAGAATTACCCCAAATTTTTAGTTTTCTTTGGCAATGTTACAGACAACCATCAAAATTACTGTATCGAGACAATCTTTTGGAATCCGCTGTTGGCTGTCAACAAGGTGATCCCCTCGGGCCAGGGATCTTCAGTTTAGCCATTCATCCCATTATTCGACAGTTAAATTCCAAATTCAACGTTTGGTATCTCGACGACGGGACCCTTGGAGGCGATGCAGACACAGTTTTAGATGATCTACACTTCTTAAGAAATCAACTTCACTCTATAGGACTTGATCTGAACCTTTCAAAATGTGAACTATTCTTATCTGACACCACCGACAGACAGCAGACTCTTTCCAAATTTAACGCAATAGCCCCGGAAATCAAAATTATAGACAGAAGTTCTCTTCGTCTCCTGGGGTCTCCTATTTTTGAGGATTCCTTTCCCAATTTTGTCGAGGAAAAAATTCAAAATTTTAATGATGTTTCGGAAAGATTACTACAAATTAATATGCATTCGGCCATCACTATAATTCGTTTCTGCTGTTTCGGCCCTAAATTAATTTATTTCCTTCGCGCTTCTCATTTATGGAAACACCCTCATCTTTTGGATAAAATGGACCAAATTATCCGGCATACTCTTACATCAATTTTAAACGTGGCCATGGACGACCGAGCTTGGGCTCAGGCTACTCTTCCTATCCGTATGGGTGGCCTCGGCGTCCGCAAAATTTCTAGTATTAGTTTACCAGCCTTTATATCCTCGGTTCACGGCACTGAGAAATTAATCAGGAATATCCTTTCTCCCTCACTGATTGATTTTAATGTGCCGTGCTTCATCGAGGCTATAAATGCCTGGAGACTCGCTTGCCCGAATTCTAATCCGCCCGACGTACCATCATCCCAAAGACGGTGGGATGAGCCGCTCTGCAAAGTAGTGCAGGAAAACCTGATTGCAACATTTACTGCCCCTGCGGAGCGAGCGCGCCTGCTGGCTGTGGGAGAGTGGGAGTCGGGTCTCTGGCTTCACGCACTACCGTCGTCGAACATCGGCACCTTGCTCGACGATAATACTTTCCGCCTCGCTGTTGCCTTACGTCTAGGCGCTCCCTGCTGTTCTCCTCATCGCTGTCACTGCGGCGAAGTTGTCAACAGCCTCGGACACCACGGTCTGTCATGCAGCCGTAGTGCGGGTCGCATAGCGCGACACGCGAATATCAACGACATCATCAGACGCGCTCTTGTCACCGCCGGCGTTCCAGCCGTATTGGAACCCCATGGCCTGGCACGCGACGATGGCAAGAGACCGGACGGCATGTCGTTATTTCCTTGGAAGATGGGAAGGCCTTTAGTATGGGACGCTACTTGTGTCGATACTCTTGCGCCTTCACATCTTCCTAGCTCGTCGTGTCGTGCTGGTGCTGCCGCTGCGGCTGCGGAGAACCTCAAGCGGCGGAAATATAACAACCTTGTTGGAAGTTATATTTTCGAACCGTTTGGGGTTGAAACTCTTGGATCGTGGGGTCCGAGTGCTCACATGTTGTTTAAAGATCTGTCGAAACGTCTAGTTGACACTTCGCGTGACCCAAAAGCTGGCTTTTACCTTGGACAGAGGATAAGCATTGCCATACAACGTGGCAATGCCGCCAGTCTTTTGGGCACATTACCAGTCGACAGCGATGTGGAAGAGTTTTTTGACGCCATATTTTAGATAGTGTATTTTAGCGTAGGGTTTTATTATTTATTTATTTTGTAATTTACTGTAATTATAGTTATTAAGTTGTTTATAAGTGTAGATAATTAATTAATTTATAATAGTGAAAATGTAAATAAAGTCCCCTTTATTGTAAAAACGAAACGTCAATTTCGATGAGCAATTTGCCAAACTGACAGTTATTTGACAACACAAAAATCGGAAATTCTGCATTGCATCTGCATTATTATTTTGGTTGATTTCTAATAAAATCTGACCAAAATACATCGAAAAACGTTAATTAAAAGTATGCTGTAATTAATAAAACAGTTCACCAAACGAAGGCTTCAATTCTTTTGTCAAAAAAGGTAGTGAAATTGTTATGACAGAATACTGTGTCTACGAACTTTATTTTTATTAATTTTGCTGTAAATTTGCAGTTTATGACAATAAGAAGTAAGGATGTCGGATAAACTGTTAACGCTGGGTCAGCGTGTGATGGTGGTTGGCAAGGATGTGAAAGGGTCTGTCGCGTACGTAGGGTACCCTACCTTTGCTACTGGTAAATGGATTGGCGTGATCCTGGACGAACCGAAAGGCAAAAACAATGGTACTGTTCGGGGACATGCTTATTTTACGGTAAGGATAGATTTCCTATGTATTTAAAGATGTATATTGAAACATAATTGCTGCTAGACATACTTATATAGGTAGGCTGCTAGGCTCCCACATTGAATTGCTTTAAAGAATCAGTTGGACAGATTAAAAGTTTCCAAACTATATGAAACACATGCACATACACACAGCTAATAGCTGCTAGTGTATCTTACCAAATAATAATATATGTGGTATCTACACCCTATTTCGCATCTATTCTATACATCTATTTTATAGATGTCTAATCTTAATGATTAGACATCTATAGAAACTTTTTAACTGTCTGTTTAACTGATAATAACTTATATTTCGTAGCCATAAGGATGGCATTAACTGATTCATTGCAGATGGCACGGCAGCCGTGTCACGAAATATTTGTTCGCCGCCACAGTTAAGTGTTTGAAAATGAGAGTCGCAACGAATCGGTTAAAAGCTAAAAAATATGTTACAATACCAACTATTTACTGCAGCTACCATTTGTCATGCTACCGAAGTAATAAAAATCAAAATCAGTTGAACGGACAGTAACAAAAGTTTTTCATAAAATGTCTCATGTTATTATGTACAGAGGTGCCAAATTGCAGTGTGAACTATTCAGTAGTTTGAGCTGTGGATTGATAGATCAGTCAGTCCATAATGGTTGCCTTTTAAATATGAAATCTTTTTTAAAAAGAACTTTGTAAGGAAAAGTTTAAATTTTTTTGCAAAAATGGATTTTCTCTGCCATTATTAAAAAGTATTTATGATTATTATTATTCTAAAAAAAAAAAAACATTTGCTTATTCACCTTTCGAATACCGTAGTTAGAGACACAATACAAAGACAAAGAGAGAGAGAACTCAGGCATTCGTCACAAAATCGATAGGTACAGAAGTCAATCTACATACAAAGCGCGCTCGAGCAACGCACACATAGACACCGCTCACGGACACAATATCTCGGAGCGCCTCGGACTACTCGTCAAACAGTTCCAGCTCAAATGCTTATTATTGTGCGTCCATCGAGCATAGGTATAAAAAGTGAAGTACATACATGAGATTGTCTTCTGTACCTATCTATTTTGTGCATTCGCATGGGGTTTAATGAATTCACATATTCATTATAATAAAAACAAATATATTGCAATAACTCCAAATAACGTGTTGCATATTATTTGGACAAAGGGCATGATGATGATGAAATTAGTAAGAACATTGAACATTGTACAAAGGCAGACAGGTATTCAATCAACCAGTCTGCATAGTCTTATCCATCCTCCCATCTCATCAGTTGTCCCCTACTCCAGGGATGGCCGGGGTACCAATCTGTCACCAACTGGCTTCACTTTGTTTCTCATCATGTAGCCTGGCCACCTCCACTTTTACTGGTTAATTCTGGTCATTAATGTTGGTGGTTAAATATGCCCTATGTTATAAGTAAACGATTTAATCATAAAAAAAAATGTCCATAACTTTTTCTTTAGACGGTAGATGTTCTTCAGAACATCTACGACGTGAGACATTATCACGTTAAAAATTAATTTAATCACATCATTAAAACATATTTTTGCTGCACTGAACACAACCAATTAATTTACGTAGCCTGTTACAATCTAGTTGGCAAACCAGATGCACCTGGGTACCAATATTTTGCATGGAGCAACGGCCTAACTAACCTCCACACACACACCTCCCTGTAGCCGGGAAGCACGTCAGATTTCCTGGCTTCTAAATATCGATAACTAATGTTAAACACAACTAACTCAAACAACTTCGTCGACCGACTAAGTAGTGTTACCTAACAAGCAATACCTAATAACTATTGTAACAATTCATACATCCTGATTAACAAGGTCTGTGTTGAAACCACAGGCGTAGCTACACAAGGGCTAAGCGGTGCGGTGCCCTGGGGCCCCTAGGCCGGGGTTCTTGGCTCGGGCCCCTCTGGCATCGGAGGCCTCTAAGCTTGAGGCACCCCAGGCTCGAGGGACCCTCATGCTCAGGGACACCCGGGCTCGGGGCACCCCAGGCTCGAAGGCCCCTCAGCATCGGGGGTCCAGGCTGGGGGGCCCCAGGCTCAGAGGGGCCAAAAACCTGATTAATGTCTCTTATTCAACTACCGAACATTCCTGGGGGAGGTCTATGTCCAACAATGGACGTGTATCGTCTGAAATGATGATGATGATGATGATTCAACTACCGAGAAATTCTCCCACCTTTGAAATCTAAATAAAATAAGTTACTTTAACCATGGCAACTCGATTTAGGAAAATTCGGTCACTGCTTCCTGCTCCACATAGTGCAGGAGAGATTATCTGATGATTTCCCATGTAAAAAAAGGGGCCTCAGATTTTTTTTTGCCCCTTTTGTTTAGCACTTAGCTACGCCACTAGTTAAAACAGTTTTATTGTATCCATTTCTTTTAATACAGTACAGATTTTCAATCGGAATTGTTAGTTTGATTCTCATATTTTTGTTTCGCAAAAATTTTGTAGATGTCATTTTGTTTTACCGGTTTTAAAGTAATGGTGTAATAAACAATACAAAAAAATACTAACATATTAATGGCGTGGCATAGATGTTGAATAATATACCAAGTGAACATATTATTACTGGTTTAACCCTACAACCGCTTGCGTCGGATTTGTCCGACGAGTGTTCTCGCGTCGTATTCGCGATTCTGTCGTTTGTTTGCGACTGGCTACTCCATCTCGTTTGTCTCTTCAATCCCCATAGATGACAGAACAGCACCCATAGGTGCGAGAAAGGGCTAAGCTGGGGGTTTCCTTGCCTGATCACATCAGAAATGAAGATATCCGCAGGAGAACCAAGGTTATCGACATATGTGACTCGAAGAATCGCCAGACTTAGGTGGCAATTGGCAGCGCACATTGCACGCAGAACAGATGGTCGATGGGGACGAAAGGTTCTGGAGTACCGGAAGACGCAGCATTGGAAGACACCTGTTCAGGGTTGTGGGATACCGATGGAAACGTGACGCACAGGAACGGTCGTCGTGGCGACGCAGGCCTATGTCCAACAGTGGACTTTTTAGGCTGATATGATACTGATGATGATGATGACAGAAGAGTTGACGAGATAGAGTATTTGGTCGTGGACGTGCGACTCTGGCGCAATAAACGCGAGAGTCTTTTTTTTATGGTGGGAAAAAATCATCTAATGACATTCCCCGCTCTTGGGCGGAGCGGGAGATAGTGTCAGACTCTTACTGACTAAAAGACCCACCCCGTTCCTTCTAGCCTTCATACCGGGGCTCGAGCGCCCTTTCGGATAACCTTGGCCCCAGTAGGCTTCGACCCGTCTGGGTCCCTGATGTTGCTGACAACTCCCTGAGGCGCGCGGGAACAGTGCGCGCCGTCGACGACTTGGGCTTGGTCCGGACAGTTACCGGACGGCCGGACAGCGAGCTACCCGTTGCTCACTGTCCGCAAGCCCGCGCCTACGGCGGCCGGAAATCGGGATAAGAATCCCGGCGGCGGCGGCGAGAACGCTGTTGCCTGATGCGTTCGGCCTCCTCCTTTGAACACGAGAGTCTTTGTCGGATATATCGGACGTTGGCGGTTAAAATGTTAAAAGTATCTTCCGCTGTGTCTGAACCAAATTTTGCTTGTTTCTTTCCCGTGGTCGATAAATAAATATCCAAACCCATGAATTTTTAATTAGCAAATAATTTAAGTAGGATTGAACGAAAAACAGTCAGAAAAGATGTATCATCGCAAAAAGAAACGGTGAGTTCAAAAACTTTTTCCCTAAACATTTCAGTGTGAAGAAAACTACGGTGTGTTTGTACGTCAGACTCAAATCCAGATGTTGGACCCTGAGGATAACCCCATGGAGACTTCTATTACTTCTCAGTCTGATGAGCCGAAGACTACTGCCCCTAATAGACGGCTGAGCAGGTACGGATTGAACGTAATTGTTTGGGAGTGTTGTGCTTCATGCATCACTCTAAACAAGACTGGAATAATAAATTAATCTAACAAGTTTTTGATTTGTTATAAAGTTTACAAAAATAAAAGATAAGGGGAAGAATCAGATTTTGCAAGATGTGTCGACATTTTTTTTTTTTTGTGTTCCTATATCGGGCTGGTGTTCGCAACTATACGTCTAATATGTTGACTAGTAATAGGAGTAAATATATCGAAGACTCTATCCCACTTCATTAGTATGGTCTTTCTCTTTCTAACCCAAAAATACTAAATAAGTACTTAAATGATTATGAATTATATTGTTTTAATTAATTTAGCTTCACTGTTTTCGGACTGACCGACATTTGACTATTCAAAAGTGCCTGCAAATGGTCTATTTGAAATAAATGATTTTTTTTTTGTCACCAGTTGATTGGTATTTCTAGTTTGATCACAGTTACTGTATTCCTTTAACCTTAGGGTCTAAACAGACGGAGCGCCCACCTGCCTGCACGCTCCACCCTCCCGCGCATGGTGCAGTTCGGATGCAGTCGGTGTGCAGTTCACACGACTGCAGTCGGACCGCACGTTTGGTTTGCAGTTCTATTGCAGTCGTGCAACTGCACTTAAACTGCAATTTGCAGTTGTATTGCAGTTGAAATGCAGTCCGTCTGTTTAGACCCTTAAAACGGTATTTTCTTTCGTTTCACCTGTAATAGGAATGTTTCATAGGAAATCTCAGCAAACCGCCGACTTGCAAAATTATGGGACTATAGGCCTATAGTTTTTACGTGGCGTTGCCTGTCGAAGCTGCGCTGTGAGGGAACGTTGTCGAACCTTGTCCAGCGAACTCTAGCTCTGGCATCATGTCATCATTCTCCTCCTGCGCCACGAAAATATCTCTGACACCATCTCACTCAATTAATCGACAGACCTAGTTACAGTTCTCTCTACAGGAGTAAATAGAGGGGGGAACCAGTATACCGTGCCTACTCCAATCTTGTCTAGTACCCATCCCACGATGTTGGGCTACCTACGGATTCAAAATTTGACGATGGACGTCAAAATCATGCTTATCAGGTTTCAGGGTCCTCCTGAAAATTAACCAGATACGCCAATGCTTCTTACAGTCATCATAGACTGAGTTACATTTATTGTAAACAGATAATAATTTAAAATACAATAAATCCCGTCCATTTCGGATAATTTAAGAGTTTATTTAGCGAGATTTTGTAGGAACTTGCAGTGTTATTTTTTTTCTTGTAACTAGTTTTAGTGTAGGGCACACTGGGAATTTCTACAGTAAGTTGCTACTGGCAACACAACACAATGTGTGTTGTGTTGCCAGTACTTATATAATGTGTTTATTGATTGAGAATAATAGTCCACACATCTTGTAAAAGGTCTGATCGTCATTATAGTAAATAGACAGGGTGTGTGCAATAACTGGGTTAAAAGCATGAGATTTAAATTTAGAAATAGTTAATTACTAATTAATAACAGGAAGCAACATTAATATTATAGAGAATATGTTTTAGCTGTGTATTTTTAGTATTAACGAACATATTTTACGTTTAATAATCTGTGGTTGTTAATTTTTTTTAAGTTGGCAATACCGCCAAGAACTGACGGTGCTTTAATCAAAATACAGGGTATAGCTACAGTAATTTGAGCTATAGAATTCATACTAACAATTTTATGTTGTAATGTTGCCAAGTTAAGAATGTACTTTCTACTAAAACACTGGTGTTGCTATAATATAAAGAAATAATTTTTAAATTTATTATCATTTGAAATGTTTACTTAAATATGTATATCGAAAAAATTTAGACTAAAACAATCTAATTCGGTTTACAAATAATGTTGCTAGGTTAAAATAAAGATATTTGGTTAAGGTTTTATGCACTTTTGTAATTACATTGTATTATGTAAAAATCAAGGGCATGACAAATGTTTAGAAGAAATGGGGGTAACTTAGTAGTGTCAAATGGTAGAAAACTGTAGAAAGTGTTTTTTTAGTCTTGTATCACCGATCTTCTTTTTTGAGTGTATGTGTTAAAAAATTATAGTTATTAGTTACTACTAATATTTTCCATTACATTTGCTATTTTTCAAATGTTTAGGGAACTGATAAACATGATACCATTTTTGTCTAAGTTTTTTTCTTTGCTCTGCGAGACTTTTCATGACAGAAATTCTCTGTATAATTATGTAGACAAGATGATCTATTGGTTACTTTTATGTCATTTATATATGGTGTGGTGTTGCTAGGAAAAAAACATAATTTTATAATTAATATTTTGGTATTTTTTATTATTGATCGTGTCGCGTTTGACCACTATCTCACCTGATGGTAAGCGATGATGTGGTCGACGATGGAGCACGCTTGCCTAGAAGTAACCTATTTACTCTTGATTAGAATCTCAGAAAAGAGAATTTCTGGTCAAATATTATATTTTCGAATATTACAACAGTCTTTATACAGTATGTTTTTTTTATTATTAAACATGATAACAATTAAAGTTATTTAATTGATCATGTTTGCATTGGATTATAAAAACCAATTTGTATCAGTTCTCTAAAGACATAAGAATATCCAGGGCGTGTTCAGGAGTAAAAATGGGGAGAATAAATGATACTTAAGGGGCCGGCGGAGGATGAATTTCCATACAAACGTAATACCACGCTCATTTGCAGTTGGAGCATATTTCCAACATATGATGATGATATTTGGTTATAGACAATATTTATCTAGGTTCCTACGTCTTTCTTTTTTAAAAAAACAAAAAGAAATTTAAGCAAATTGTATTTCGCACTTTTTTATAGCGTAAATGGCAAAACATGCCATTTGGCTTTTCTTGTATTAAAAATAACAATATTTCTAATATTCTCGACGTAGGAACCTAGATAAATATTGTCTTTAACCGAATATCATCATAATATGTTGGATATATGCTCCAACTGCAAATGAGCGTGGTATTACGTTTGTATGGAAATTCATCCTCCGCCGGCCCCTCTTTGAAACTTGTTTATTGTATCTTTAACTTTTTAACCGCATACGTCTTATTAATCCGACGAGTGATTTCGCGTTCTATTCGCCAGAGTGGTGTGTTTGCGACTGGGTACGTACTCCATTTTGTTTAGGTCTTCAATCCCCATAGGTGACAGAAGAGCTGGCGAAATGGAGTATTTGGTCGTGGATATCCGACATTGGCGGAATAAACACGAGAGTGTTTGTCGGATATATCCGACGTAGACGGATTTTTAAATGAAAAATATTTATAACAATATTAATAACGTCTAAAATACTGAACACGTCCCAAAAAAAGCGTTCTTAACTGATAGTGTGTTTCTTTCCCCGCTAGTATAACAGTGGCGCAGAGGTCTAGGCCTACCACGTGAGTATAGACTTAGCACAACGTAGCGCACTGTAGCACAACGTAGCGCACTGTAGCGTAATGTAGCGCACTGTAGCGAAAGAGCACCCTGTAGATGCTTGTGCACTTGTGTTTTTGTTAAAACGGTGAAATGGTTCATGTTACTATGTCTAAAGGTGATAAAATCAATATATTTTGAAACTTACGCTGTCGAAATAAAGTTTATATTTCAATGTCGGAAACAACGACTTTGATGTATAAAAAAGTAGAGCATTGAAATATATACTTTATTTTCGAATCTATAGGAGTTAAATTGCTTTAAGCAGAATCAGCCTTATAATGTGGGTGAAGAGGCAATGGGCCGTAATCCACCACGCGGGTCCAGTGCGGGGTGGTGGATGTCACGTCATCGAAAGTTTTGGTTCTAGGACTAGCCGGTTTCTTCATGATGTTTCCTTTCTTTATTTTGGGAGTATTGAAATATACACTTTAACCGCTAGCGTCGGATTGGACCGACGAATGTTATCGCGTCCTATTCACAAGAGTCGTGTGTTTAGCTCGCTGTCCGGCCGTCCGGTAACTGTTCGGATCAAGCCCAAGTCGTCGACGGTGCGCACTGTTCCCGCGCGCCTCAAGGAGTTGTCAGCAACAGCAGGGGCCCAGCCGGGTCGAAGCCTACTGGGGCCAGGGTTATCCGAAAGGGCGTTCGAGCCCCGGTATGAAGGCTAGAAGGAACAGGGTGGGTCTTTTAGTCAGTTAGAGTCTGACACTATCTCCCGCTCCGCCCAAGAGCGGGGGTTGTCATTGGATGATTTTTCCCACATTAAAAAAAAAAAACGGTCGTGTGTTTGCGACTGGGTACTCCATCTCGTTTAGCTCTTCAATCCCCATAGGTGACAGAAGAGCTGACGAGATGGAGTATTTGGTCGTGGATGTGCGACCCTGCCGGGATAAACACGAGAGTGTTTGTCGGATATATCCGACGTTGGTGGTTAAAGGGTTATTTTCGATTAGATAAGTATGAATTTGCATTATGTGTTGTTAACCCATGTCTGGTGTGCTTCTGTGCCTTTGTAATCCTTCCTTGCTTTGCTTACTGTGATCAATCTTATTTTAATCTCTTTTTAACGGCCCGTGTGAGCGGTAGCTAAGCGCGGGGCGGTGAGCGGTAAGAACTTAATGAAAATTTTTGAAGCTTGATACGAGACGCCGCGCGCTTGTGAGACCGAAGGTTCATTATAAAACTTATAATACTGTTCGGTCTCTTTTTTAGGGTTCCGTAGTCAACTAGGAACCCTTATAGTTTCGCCATGTCTGTCTGTTCGTCTGTCTGTCTGTCCGTCCTCGCTTAATCTCTGTGACCGTTAGCACTAGAAAGCTGAAATTTGGTACCAATATGTATATCAATCACGCCGACAAAGTGGTAAAATAAAAATTGGAAAAAAATGTTTTATTAGGGTAGCCCCCCTATATGTAAAGTGGGAAGTGATTTTTTTTTTAATTTCAACCCTAACGTGTGATAAATCGTTGGATAGGTATTTAAAAATGAATAGGGGTTTACTAAAATCATTTTTTGATAATGTCAATAATTTCGGAAATAATCGCTCCAAAAGTAAAAAACAATGTGTCCCCCCCCCCCTCTAACTTTTTAACCATAGGTTTAGAAAATATGAAAAAAATCAGAAAAGTAGAACTTTATAAGGACTTTCTAGGAAAATCATTTTGAACTTGATGGAAAGAACAGTTTTTGTACAAAAAGACAAAAAGGTTCTACAAAATAATTTCTGGACTAAGTTTGTAGCATAATCGTATATGCAAGCATTTTTTTAAACTCATAAGTGGGTACACTTATTGTGACGGACGGGAAACTACGGAACCCTACACTGAGCGTGGCCCGACACGCTCTTGGCCGGTTTTTTTATATTGATAGGCTCGCGTAGTAGTTAACTACTATCTCACCGGATGGAAAGCGATGATGTGGCCGACGATGGAGCACGCTTGCCTAGAAGGAACTCTTCCCTCTTGACTTAAAGACCCCTAAGTTGTGGCTATACGTAACAGCTTTCTAAACTTCATCATCATCATGATCTATCGTTCGAGTTCTCTGATCTCTTTTTTGTTGTACAGATCCCCATGGTCCGTGGCCACCATTATCCAGGTTCTACCTGCAATGACGATGATATTGTCGGCCCATCTCCCTGCTGGACAACATTCCTTCTGTTTGTCTTCCCACCTTTTCCACACATTCAAGGTGCACGCCATTCAAGGTGCACGTGTATTATTCACGAATTGCTCGATATCTAAGCTAAAATGGATAAGCCAAACGTTCTCGCTCGCGTCGTGAAAGTCTTAGGCCGTACCGGCTCCCAGGGACAATGTACCCAGGTCAAAGTAGAGTTCATTGGAGAGACTAGCCGTCAGATCATCAGGAAAGTGAAGGGACCCGTGCGTGATGGTGACATCATGACCCTCCTCGAGTCTGAGCGTGAAGCCAGAAGACTACGATAAGCGGTGATTGCAGCATAACTTTAAGAAACCGTCAAAGATGACTATCTCATTGTACTCACACCTTCATTATCAGTCATCTAATTTCCCGCTCTAGCGCGGAGCGGCAGGGCGTGTCAGACTTTTACTGACTAAAAAAAACCACAGTTATGTACCTTCAGTTTCCCTATGCATTCTACGGCGAGTTACCTTTTCTGTACCTCTACCATGAGTTTAAAGCAATCGTATTTGTCGATACTCGATACCGACTACGTAAATATTTTGTATGGCAAATTTTGGTTCCGTAAGTGACCGCTAGAGGCGCTGTAATATTTGCCGTACAAAATATTTACGTAGTCGGTATCGAGTATCGACAAATACTATTGCTTTAAACTCATGGTAGAGGTAAGTCGACCCATGACCCTAGTACGGTTTTACTGACATCTCTTTGAGGCGCGCGTTGAACATTACGAGCTGTCGACTATTCGGGCTCCTTCCGGACGGTTACCGGACGACTCTATTAGTCCTTGGACGCCACTCAGTCACAGACTAGAGTGTCACGATGATTTTGTTCTTAAGCAACGGACAGCCAAACGAATATATTGCACTTCTCCTGTTTATTTTTTTAGCTTTTGCCACTTTCTCTAACTACCCGCAATGCTGCGATTCTACTTTACGTTTTTGTTAAAGCTCGCAGATACATTACGGGACAAAATGTCCCTCAACATGAAGCGTCACGTGAATGCATTGTAAAATATTGAGGACAAGTTTATTTTTTTTATCTTTAGTTTAAGATTTTTTCCCCTAATACGAATATATGTATATTATATATATATGTATATATGTCACTCTGTTGGTATAATGTGCCACAAAGTAAATTACATATTAAAAAAAATAAAAATCACACTGTGACGAGTTAACAGTTGATGTGCCACAAATTAATAAATTCCACATAAAAAAAAAAAAAAAATCACACTTACGAGTTGGGTTATTGTAAACTCTTCACAATAAAAAAAATACAGTTAGGTTTTGGGTCGGTTTTTCAGAGAGAACTTAACCATATTAATGTTAAGGATTATTTTATCTGAAAAAGGATTTGATAAATTAATATTGTGCGCGCCAATTTGTGTTCTGAGCGATTGATTTCGGACACATCACAAACAAATATGATAGCGAGTCGTTGGACAACGTTGCAGTTGGTTGCAGTGTCACGTAGATTGAGCGTGGCGCATCTTGTTGGGGGACAATTTGTCCCCTAATGTGTCTGAGGCTTGAAGGTAACTTTGCTTGATTGTTCTGTCCTATTTCATGCTCTTCTGTAGATGCAATGCTTCTTTCAGTAACATGAACCAGTGTTTCGTTGTAAATTAACTTTGGTTTTTGAAAGCCCCCACGAAAATTCGCTGTCATAAATTCATGTTTATTGCTGGGATTGGTTAAGGTGAAAGCGTCGAGTTCGAGCGTCACCATTTTGTCGCTAGATGGCGCTGTAGTCAAGAGTTTTAGTTTATTTAATTTTAGTGCTATTGGAGAGCAAAACCGGATATTTCACTTTATTGAATTTAATCAAATTATTGCTTCGAAATCCACTCAATAGTGCTTTGCTTAAGCTTAATTTGTCTGACAATATCGCCTTCGCGTGACGCGGGGCATGTTGTTGGACAATTTGACAGCGTTTCGCGTCGTGTTAGAGGACAGTTTGTCCCCTAATATATCTAAAGCTTAAGAGCAGGCACTAAAGTATTTGGAGTCAGTGGATTTTGTGAGTGTGAGTGGAATGCCCGTTTTCCGCGAGCCATATCCTTGACTTAATAATGCTCCCATACACTAAAATATAATAAACAAAAAATTTGCCAATAGCGCCATCTAGCGACAACATGACCACATTCTGGTTCGTAGCTTTCACCATAAGGCCGAAAGTGCAGCGGCAGGTGGCCTTTGCGAGGCTCCTGGATCTATTTCCACTTCGCTACTTACCAAGCGACTCAATGGTTTCTAGGCGCTAGCAAGATGATTTTGTTGGGCTAGGAAACCGGCAAATTATTTCTCTCCGCTCGTGTATGCCCGTTAACCCCATTATCTGTGTCCCCATCATGTGTTTTCTCATACAATTTTCTTTTAGTTGTTCCCTTTACATATTATTATATACTTATGGGGCAAAAGAGATAACGGATAGCTAAGATTTCATGTATCTTTGCTTTTTTTTAAAATTTTATTTGTTTTTTAAATCTGGAACTCCATTTAATGGGGACAATGGGCATACACTCTCTCGCTCTGTCTTAAGCAAACTTTTACAGTCAGAGTGTCACTCTTTTACGCCCATGTTGTGAATTAATGTTTTAATGGAAAGAGCGGCTTTGTATAAGATATATAATCTCGCCTGAAATGAAAAACAAAAGGAATGAAACACTTTAAAAAATCATAAAAGATAACCTTTTATGATTGTAATCATAATTGGGTACTTGCCTCTGTTTATAATTGTACTTTTGTTTTTCTGATATACACTAGTGCTTGACTGCGATCCCACCTGATGGTAAGCAGTGATGCAATCAACCAACAAATAGTACTCATATTAAATCTTTTCTCAAAACCGCATTAAAATTGGTTGTAAAATAAAGATGCAATTAGTAGAGATGAAACGGATGCCCTTTAACTATCCGGTATCCGACCCGTCTGGCCTTGTTTTGACTATCCGGCCAAATAGCGGATATTAATTCAGTATCCGGCCGGATATCTGGTAGTAATTCAGTATCCGGCCGGATTCCGAATACACCACTATCCGTTTTATCTCTGGCAATTAGCATTTCTCGCTATCTCTTTTCTACGCGTGTAACGTAATGGCAATGACGTTACATTACAGTTTGTGCATCCTTTTTCTATTACTTGACAGTTTCCCTTTCCACTAGATTTGAAAAGTTTGTAACTTAATTTTCAACGTATTTGAAAAATGATTTTTAATTGCGGTTTTTAATAAAAAAAAAATATGCAGATACCCAATTATATTTTTTTTTTACTGTATGCCTCTATTTTAGTATTTTTTTTCTCTGAAATGTATATATGTAGTTGCATGGGTCTTAAATATTAAGTTTAAAAAATAATTATTATTCATATGAATGCTAAACTCATTACGTGTGTATGTAATTTTCTATTGAAATATTTTTAATAATTGGAGTAATTATTGTACATAATCTTGTATAAATTACTAAATTACTATTTCCTAACTCTAATATGTATTAATCTGTATTGTTTTAATTTTATTATATTTAGGTAAAGTGATGTGTTGTCAAGATTTTTTATTTAGCAATGATTTTTTAACGTCCTCAATCTTTTTACAATAAGGTTGTATGTCAAATATATGTCTCCACAAGAGTAGTAAATTTTTTGTCTGAAGAAAAATAATTAATAGTTGTGTACTATATTTAAAGTGGGTGATACTGCCTAATCTTTAAGATATAGCTAACCTGGCCGTCTGCCCCAGATAAACGTTATCATCTACAACTTCGCCTGTAGTCTTGATTGATAATAAGCTCGTGTGCACGATTTCTTCCAAAACATTCAGCTTTTTAAGCGTGACGGTTTAACAAACTTACATTTACACACAGACAAAATTTCGTCTTTATGTTGCGCAATATATTCCACAACTATCACACAACGCCGTCTAGTCTCAAGCTAAGCAGAGCTTGTGTTATGAGTAATAGTAATACATATTATAAATAAATTACATTCAGAACTCTCATCACATAAATATTTGTCCTGGGTGGGAATCGAACCTCCGACCTCCGGCATAACAGTCAGGGCCATTAACCACCAGGCCATTTGTAATATGAGTGTGATATTCCTAGATTTATTACTCTCTTGTAGACATACATTTGCCAGTTTTACTAATTTATCCCTTAGTCTGTTCATCAAAAACCATCACTTGGCCTACTATACTCCAAATAGCACATTTTAACAAACCTTATTTACTGTTCGTTTAACCGAATGTGACTTCTATTTCGTTAGCATAAGGATGGCATTAAAAGCAAAAAAGTGGTTATAATACCAACTATTTACTGCAGCCGCCATTTATCTTATCACCAACGCAATAAAAGTCAAAATCGGTTGAACGGACAGTGAAAAAAAGTTTGTTTAGATGTCTCATCTTACTGCGCTTGGAGTATAATCAATAAAGAATGTTTAACAAAAGTGTGTGAACTAACTATGGTGGTGTCGAAGGGTGCGTCGGAAGGCGTCGCCCGCGGCTACCAAAGCGGGCACTCTGTCTATGTCGAGGTAAACATACTATAATGTAGCGTTACAGAGTACGGACACGTAAAGTTGGCGCGGCTAAAGACGCCATTTTAAATTGATACCCATATCATGCATAAAAAATAACTAAGGTTCTACCATGAGCTCTTAAGAGGGCCGTTTTCCACACGCCTATCGGCAACATCGAGCATGGTTCAAAAGCTTGTTGCTTCATCTAACTCAATCCAACGCGATTTTTGATGAAGGGGCAACGCGAAAAAAGTGAGAACGCCTGAAAACTCTGTTGGCATTCAGTAATTCCGTGATTTAATAGAATATTTCCAGAATATTATTACTATTAAATTATCATTATTATTATTTTATTGAATTTTTTTTTTTTTTCTTAATAAACTAGTGCGCCTCACCATCAAAGATTGCATCGCTACTTACCATCAGGTGGGATCGCAGTCAAGCACTAGTTTATCACAATTAAAAAAAAAAAAAATTGTTCTAGAAAATACGTGTTTTTTAAAACCCTTACTTGCCATAATCTCGATTAAATGTCCAAGGCTTTTTATATGTACTTTTTATATTTTTAATATACGAGGTGGAGAGCCAAAGTACACGTAAAATAGCAGATTTTCAGAGGTCTTTACTGGGTTAGTTTTATCCGAAATGTTTTTATTTAAATAAAAACCAACATTATAATCTAAATGTTTCTAAATTATAATGGAAATGTATCTCGGTTTGGGCGCTCTTAAATAAAAACATGTGAAAATGGGTAAAAATGTCGTCTTTAGCAGTGACTTCGAAGCGTCTCCGTGCTCTGCGTGTACAGTACAATTCACGAATGATGGCGGCCGTGAAGTTTGCGCAGAAGGCTGCGCAGTAACGTGTTTTAGGAACCAAATGGCGACGTGCGTGTGCGAGAAGAGTGTAGTATGCGCGAACGTTCGCAAAGGCTAACTTCACGGCCGCCATCATTCGTGAATTGTACTGTAACATAGTACGTGGTTATTTGTTTAACCGCTTGCGTCGAGATTTTTCGTGTTCTATTCGCCAGGGTCGTGTGTTAGTGACTGGTTACTCCATCTCGTTTATCTCTTCAATCCCCATAGGAGACAGAAGAGCTGACAAGATGAAGTATTATGGTCGTGGATGTGCGACCTTAGCGGAATGAAGCTGGAACTACACTGCGCACACGTGTGCCACACGTGCAGAACTGGGCGCATCGGTCTCCATACATTTTAAATGGAAACTAAACTTGTAGAGCTACACTAGATCCAAGCCACGCGATGTCATCCTACGTACAAATCAGGCGTGCCACACGTGCGCGTCGGTCTAATAGAGTAAGATCCCAGGACCGCCAGACATCACGTATTTTCTGACGAACGAAATGTGGACAATTGAGTACTGTTAGTATGTACTAAGAACGCATGCCTACCTGCTAGCTTGAAGTTACATCATTTTTTTGGGAGCTTTAAAGCGTCTGTTAAGCAATATGGCCGACGGAATGTATCTGGCAGTATTGGCGACTTGATTTTAAAGATATTGCCTATAAAATACGTAAAAATCAGCTTTGAGAATTTACTTGAGGTAAGTAATAATTTTATGTACCTTGATTACCTGATACCTGAAAATTGGCCGTCTAAGCAAGCTAGCAGGTAGGCATGCATTCTTAGTACATACTAACAGTACTCAATCGTCCACATTTCGTTCGTCAGAAAATACATGACGTCTGGCGGCCTTAGGATCTTGGACTATAATGTTCTAGCTTAAACGTGTAGTGTTTGTCGGACATATTCGACGTTGGCGGTTAAAAGGTTATCAAGTATCTACAAATGTTTTAGAGGTGGCTGTTTGGGGTTTTTTAAAAACTAGTCACCATTATCTTTCTGCCCTTGTCTCGTGTTACTTAGAGTCGGCGCTACACGTTTTTACTTCTATTCTGTCAAGCATCAGGGCCCGATCTAGGGGGGGGGGGGGGGGGCAAGCCGAGCATTTGTCCAGAGCGGCAAAAAATAAGGGGCGGCAAAATTGAGTTATTCCTATCTTTCAACCTGCTATTAGCCATCCACACGCAAGTTGGCAGGTTGAGAATTTTATGTGCCACCTTTTAATCTATTTCAGGTTGGATTATGGAAATATTTAAGACTTAAGACTCATGACTTATATGGTTTTGTGTATGTAAATGGCGGCGAAAATTATGTTTGCCCGGGGCGGTTAAATAGCGTGATCGGGCCTAACAGATCCTCCCTTTTCTCATGAACCTACCAAGTAACCATTTAAAAACGAGTCAAGATATTTAAAAAAAATTACTGTATTGTTTTACTAATAATTCAATTTAATAATCAATAATATTAACCAAACATCCTCCTTTAAAATTAACATATAATTTCTAGTTTTCGTTGCCTGGTGAAAGGTCTCATAACATAAACGAAAGAAAAAAAAATTTTTTGGGAGTTTTGGAGATGGATAATTTTTGCATAAGTTGTAAAAAAAAAGGTTGCAGAATTAAAATAATTATATTTTTCGACCTACAAAAAATATCTGTCATCATAATCCCGCCACAAATTCTACAATTTTTATTTAAAATTTAAGTTGCACTATTTTTTTAAGTTTTTCTTAACTTTAAAATAACAGCATGCTGTATTTAAGAAATTTAATTTAACCAATAATACGAATTAAAGGTTTTGTTATAGTAGAGTTTGTGTTGCATAAAAATTGTTATACAAGGTGTTGTTTTTATAAGATTTTTTTTGGATTTTTTTTTTTGCAAATCTTATCTAGTTTTACATTACAGTTTTTTAAAACACCTTGTATGTGTATTTTATTTCAATATAATTTGTATTTTAGTTTTAAGTTCACAGCTTAATTTCATGCCGCACATATTATTTTTACGTTATTTTATATTTCCTTTTTTGTATGTGTAAGTGCCTAATTATTTTGTGACTAAATTGTATGTGAATTTCTGTATTTCTGTTTACTGATTGAATATTAACTTTATTTTTTACTCTCGATCAATCATCATCATCAAAGGTGTCGACTTATGTCCAAACATAGGCCTCCCCCAAGTGTCGTTGCAACGACCGATCCAGTGATCTATCGGATTCCTATGCGATCCTCGCGAGGTCATCATCCCACCTTGTTGGAGGCATTCCATTGCTGCCACTTAAGTTTGGCGATTCTTCGGGCCATGTCGGTAACCATGGTTCTCTTGCGGATATCTTCATTCCTGATTCGATCACGCAAGGAAACTCCGAGCATAATACCCCTTCTCAACTAAATTGGGCGTTAGTTTCCTAAAGTAGTATTTTCTATACTACAATAAATTAATTTTGTTCCTATAAAATACAAAATCATATGGATGCAAGACGCACAGAAGCGTTACGGCGATACTGGGAACTGGCCTATGTCCAATAGTGGACGTGTTTCGCATGAAGTGATATGATGATGATGAAAATATAAGTTAATATTCTGTCGGTTAGCTATCCATGTTATGGTTGTATGCGTAGTTATGGTGATATGTCATGTTTTATTTATAGTGAAGGCTATGGGTCTTAGTGTTGTCAAATTCTCACTAGATGGCGCTAAATTAAATTTTTAAGTTTGTTTTGTTTTTAGCGTATAAAAGCCTTGCCTTTTAACCGTGCGTCAGATTAGTCCGACGAAAGTTTTTGTGTTCTATTCGCCAGCGTCGTATGTTGCGACTGGGTACTCCATCTCTTCAATCCCCATAGGTGACAGAAGAGCTGACGAGATGGAGTATTTGGTCGTGGATGTGCGACTCTGGCGGAATAAATGCGTGAATGTTTGTCGGATATATCCGACAGTTGGAATTAGATGGGTTTTGAGCCAATAATTTGAATAGTTCAATAAAGTGGTACTGTTCGATTTTAGTTAATACAATTTCGGTGTCTTAATAATGTTCTTATACACTAAAAACAAAATAAAATAAAAATGTTGAGTTTAACGCCATCTAGCGGAGAGATGTCTACACTAGACCTTTCACTATAGGACGTGTTTTGAACGACTGGATGTACCCAAAGTAGCTTCAAAAAGGGTCTAAAGGTAGAACTACACTGCACACACGTTTGCCACGTACGCCGATCTGGGCGCGTCGGTCCCATACATTTTATATTGAAACTAGACTTGTAGAGCTACACTTGATACACGCCACGCGACGTCGTTCTACGTACAAATCAGGCGTGGTCAACGTGTGCGTCGGTCTAATGTAGTTCTATCTTAATTCAGCTAACTCAGTGTCCTTTTTCATTTATACCCTATTCGCGTTAAGATTAGACATTTAAAGATACCTTTTTTACTGTCTGTTCAACCGATTTTAACTTCTATTTCGTAGGCATAAGGTTGACATTAAAAGCAAAAAAGTGGTTCCAATACCAACTATTTACTGCAGCTGCCATCTGTCATGCCACCAACGTAATAAAAGTTAAAATCGATTGAACAAACAGTAATAAAAGGTTGTCATAAATGTCTAATGTTATTTTGAACAGAGTATAGTTGTTCAAATCAAGTCTTTACTTTAAAATTAAAGCTTCCTGTGTATGTTAAATATATTATTATTATTAGTAATTAAAAATAAACTGTCCGCTTATGAATCTGTCTCGCTTAGAATCAAAGCTCAAAACAAAATGGCTGACAGTGACATTTCAACGTTATAACTGTCCACGGACGCGTAGCTTCATAGACGCGTATTTGTCATTATACGCTTGGTGTACGCCTGCGTCAAGCTTAAATAGAAAACTAGGATATTCATCGACGAAGCGGCAGCGTTTTGTTATGTCGTTGCAATTACACCAAGCGTACAATGAAGAATACGCGTCCATGAAGCTATGCGTCCATGGTCAGAAGGCTTTAGAAAATTATGAAATAAATCCTCCCGCTCTGGGTGAAGCGAGAGAGAATGTCAGACTTTTACTGACTAAAACCCACTCCTGCCCCCCCTAGCCAAGTTACAACCGAGTTGGCCACGGCCCCCATTCTTTCGTTCTAACCATGTGACTGAGCGTTGAGATGACGTCATTCCCGTACATTTGAAGCTTTCTATAGTTATCGGCACGGATCTTGAGCGCTGGCTTCAAGTTGCGCAGAAGTCAAATATTTGGTCTCTTTAGTGGTGCGACGTCAGGCGCCGGGGTGGGGAATGTCAGTGATTGGCTCGCCGCGCCATCGCGTCATAGACGTTACTCGTGATTCGTTCCCTGCGCTTGCTGCGTGTATCTAACAACGACGACAATTGGCTCGCCAATGTAAGGAATGCGCAAAGCGATCCCCACTCTGACGCCGAGCGCTCAAGATCCGTGCCGATAACTATACTAGCGTTAACTACTGCAGATTAGCAATTTGGCCAGGGGTACAGTTCCTACAGTTGACCTTTGCGTTCCGGTAACTCTATATGAAAGAAGCAATGAAATCACTTTTGTCGGCCATTTTATTTGGGCTTGCTTTGTACATCGCATGACGAACTGCCGAGCGGAAACGATTCTGATACATATGACCAGAAAAAGATAAATAAAAAAGATTAAATATGGTAGGTCCATCTTCCAAGCTATCATAAAGATTCATAAGCATAATGTTCCCACTGTTGGGACTCAGGCCTCCTCTCTAGGAGAGGGAATGGGTCGTAATCTACCGGGCCCAGTGCAGGTTGGTGAATGTCACATGTCTTCGAATTTTTGGTTCTAGGACATGTCGGTTTCCTCACGATGTTATCCTTCACTGTTTTGAAAGCAGTGGTATAGTGATACCGGTAAAAGCCTAAAGGTCTACAATAAAGTATACAAGTCAATAAATAAAGCCTTTTTTTCTGATTACTTAAGCTAAATTATTTCTTGGATGAAACATTATATGCATAATTACACACGTTACCGTACATTTTAAAATCGTCTTCAATCGCTATGATAGCTTGGACGATGAAACCTTTCTCCGTGAGGTTAGATATAAAAGAAATATGTCACATGTCCCAAAATGTACCCTAATATTACCTTGTCAGGGTACATTTTGACCCAAAATTTTTTTTAAATCGTTTCTTATCTTCTAAAATCAGCTCGAAGGCTGTCAGAGTATCAGGTCGGTTCAGCTCGGCCGCCAGCAGACTAGCGCCCCTAAGGTTTGAGGACGGTTCCAGCTCGCGCACCTCGCTGGCTAGCAGCCGACAGTCTCTGACGTCATACGCCTCGCCCACCACCGAGAGGGCCGTCTCGCCGGACCAGGGGAAGAGGTCGTCCTTTGTTGAGGTGAGTGGCTTATTCAGTGATGGTCCATACTGGCCCATGATCGTCCATGCTGGACAATGATGGTCCATGTTGGCCCATAATGGTCCAAGCTGGCTAGCAGCCGACAGTCTGTGACGTCATACGCTTCGCCGACCACTGAGAGGACCGTTTCACCGGACTAGGGGAAGAGATCGTCCTTTGTTGAGGTAGGTAGCATTTTCATTGTGTCCCATGATGGTCCATCCTGGCCCGTGATCCTATGATGGCCTATGCTGGGCCATGCTGGCTCCTGGTGCCCCATGATGGTCCATGCTGGGCTATGATGGTCCATTCTGGGCTATGATGGTCCATTCTGGGCTACGGATGACTAGATAGCACTGTTGGATACAGGTTAATAGGATACAGGTCTGATTGTGCCTACGAAGGCTCTCAGAGCATCAGGTTGATTCTGCTCGATGGTCGGCAGATTACCGCCTCTAAGGTTTGAGGAAGTTTCGCTCCTGGTCCTGGTGAACGTACGATAGAAAATTCATCAGTTCTTCCGCGGTGCTACTTATTCATCGAGTATTTTTTACTTGTTAAAAAACTGTTTTATACAGAAAAATAATGCATAGAATTTCTACTTCCAGACCGGCTTCGTGGAAACCCTGACTCCTCAGTACACTCCTGGTCAGAGCATTACGTCACCACAGCCGGCGAGCAGCAGCATGGAGGACAAGATAGCCAACATACAGGCACAGCAGGAGGTCAGTTGTAGTGTCTGATGATGGATGACCAGCTCCTCAAACTGGTCTTCACTCTATCATCATCTTCCGGTTTTTGTCCGTTTTACGGCCTGGTCATGACTTCGGCCTTAAGGGGCCGGCGGAGGATGAATTTCCATACAAACGTAATACCACGCTCATTTGTAGTTGGAGCATATATCCAACATATTATGATGATATTCGGTTAAAGACAATATTTATCTAGGTTCCTACGTCGAGAATATTAGAAATATTGTTATTTTTAATACAAGAAAAGCCAAATGGCATGTTTTGCCATTTACGCTATAAAAAAGTGCGAAATACAATTTGCTTAAATTTCTTTTTGTTTTTTTTTTAAAAAGAAAGACGTAGGAACCTAGATAAATATTGTCTATAACCAAATATCATCATAATATGTTGGAAATATGCTCCAACTGCAAATGAGCGTGGTATTACGTTTGTATGGAAATTCATCCTCCGCCGGCCCCTTAAAGGCTTGTGGCGCGGTGAGCGGGGTGGCATCAGTAAGCGTGCGCGTTTTCGCTAATACTTTTGATCTTACCGCTCGCCGCCCCGCGCTTAGCTACCGCTCACAGCGGCAAGGTCGTGAACGGCCCGTTATTTGGGGTCTGCTTAAGGGGCCGGCGACGGATGAATTTCCATACAAACGTAATACCACACTCATTTGCAGTTGGAGCATATTTCCAACATATTATGATGATATTCGGTTATAGACAATATTTATCTAGGTTACTACGTCTTTCTTTTTTAAAGAAACAACAAAAATTAGGCGAATTGTATTTCGCTCTTTTTTACAGCGTAAATGATCAAAACATGCCATTTGGCTTTTCCTGTATTAAAAATAACAATATTTCTAATATTCTCGACGTAGGAACCTAGATAAATATTGTCTATAACCGAATATCATCATAATATGTTGGAAATATGCTCCAACTGCAAATGAGCGTGGTATTACGTTTGTATGGAAATTCATCCGGCGCCGGCCCCTTAACACGTTTTTAGGGTTCCGTAGCCAAATGGCAAAAAACGGAACCCTTATAGATTCGTCATGTCTGTCTGTCTGTCTGTCTGTCCGTCCGTATGTCACAGCCACTTTTTTCCGAAACTATAAGAGCTATACTGTTGAAACTTAGTAAGTAGATGTATTCTGTGAACCGCTTTAAGATTTTCACACAAAAATAGAAAAAGAGCAATAAATTTTGGGGGTCCCCATACTTGGAACTGAAACTCAAAAAATTTTTTTTCATCAAACTCATACGTGTGGGGTATCTATGGATAGGTCTTCAAAAATGATATTGAGGTTTCTAACATCATTCTTTTCTAAATTGAATAGTTTACGCGAGAGACACTTCCAAAGTTGTAAAATGTGTGTCCCCCCCCCTGTAACTTCTAAAATAAGAGAATGATAAAACTAAAAAAAATATATGATGTACATTACCATGCAAACTACCAACGAAAATTGGTTTGAACGAGATCTAGTAAGTAGTTTTTTTTTAATACGTCATAAATCTAAAAAAAATACACTATTATTAAAACATCAATCAAAGTTACAACGAACTACAAGAACTTTTATATTATGTTACTTGCTGCTACGGAACCCTTCATGGGCGAACCCGACTCGCACTTGGCCGGTTTTATATCACTAGCCACTGCCAGCGGTTTCACACGCGTGTAAATAGGTTTCCCATGCAAAATTTTGACTCCAGTTTCACCCCCTTAGGGGGGGTCCTGTCACTTCTCATGCTATCACTAATTTCTTATTCTTTCATATCATTCTTCATACAATCCATCCATCTTTTAGGCCAGTCATCATGAGATAGAGATAGAGTCTCAGCGAAAAAACATCCTAATAGGAAATATGCATGAAAATAGTGGATTATGTGACTAGAGGATATAGCAGTGTCTTAAAGTCGCAGGCGGCATGTTGAATTCTGAACGAAACGAAGATTGCTAAGTTTTAATCCCGAACGCAGTGAGGCAATGAATAACTCCCGAGCACTGCGAGGGAGTTAATATAGAAACGAGTGAAGTGTTGGATACTCTACTTTTTACACCTTTTGTGAGATAATTAAAAGACAATATACTGAAACAAATTATATACACCACTAAGTAAAGTCTCAATAAAAAATATTCATAAACAGCAAAGTTATTAGCGTTTGTTTAATAAAAATATTCCACAACTATTACACAATGTTATTATTCCAAAATGTCTGAGTGACATTTATGCAAATATTGTACATATTAATTTATGAATGAATTAATGGTGATCAAACTGTATTATATAGTAGCAATTGTTATGAACAATTGATTCTATTATGAATTTACCAATCGTTTTTTTTTTACTTTTAACTACACAAATATGATCAGTAACGGGTATCTTGGGCGGAGCATCGCCGTGCCCTCGTGGGGTCGGTCGGCGGCGGAGACCTCTCGCGCCGGGCCTTGGTTGAGGCCATGGTCCGGAGCGAGGAGGAGTGGCAGGCGGTCGCCGACTTCTGCGAAGCAGTAATGCTCGCTAAGGAGGAGGACGACCGCATCAGGCAACGGCGCTCTCGCCGCCACCGAGATTCCGATCCCGATTTTCAGCCACCGTAGGCGCGGGGTTGCGGACAGTGAGCAATGGGTAGCTCGCTGTCCGGCCGTCCGCTAACTGTCCGGACCAAGCCCAAGTCGTCGACGGCACGCGCTGTTCCCGCGCGCCTCAAGGAGTTGTCAGCAACAGCAGGGGCCCAGCCGGGTCGAAGCCTACTGGGGCCAGGGTTATCCGAAAGGGCGCTCGAGCCTTGGTACGAAGGCTTGAAGGCACGGGATGGGTTTTTAGTTAGTAAAAGTCTGACACTATCTCCCGCTCCGCCTAAGAGCGGGGGTTGTCATTGGAAGATTTTTCCCATCGAAAAAAAAAAAAAAATCAGTAACGGGTATGGATAGAGCCCCATTTTTTTTTGTACTACTAAAAAAAATAGTGGTGTAAAAAAAAGGCAACATCGAGTGGTTTTAAAAAACTGTAACTCATATAACAATAAAAAAAAAATATATATAGGTATATAAATATGGTCTTGTGTGTGAGTTTACATGTTTGTTAACGCACCCACGATGCAGGACTAATTCCTGGATGGCTAACTCTTTATATATTTATTTAAATTCCAGATAGTAACCCTAAAAACAGAAGTAGAAGACTTGAAAGAGAAACTGGAGACCCTGAAAGTCCGTCGCGCTGAAGACCGGGAGAAACTGCGCGAGCTGGAGCGTGTCCGCCTTCAGCTGGACCAGGCCAATGAGTTCAAGGCCAAGATCATGGAGTCGCAGGCTCAGCTGCAACGAGACCTGCAGAGGGCAAAGCAGGAGGTGAGGGCTATATCGTTTAAGTTAACACCATGTAGCGACATCTACGGCGTCACAGAAGAACTAACTAACTATCTAACTACGAAGTCTCGCATCGCGCAATTACGAGTAGAGTTATCTCGATTTGAATATAACAGCCCGAAATCATCTTTCGGGCAGTTGCCCAGTCAGACAAAAAATTCGTCTAGTCGGAGAATTCTTCTTTTTAACCGCAGGCTAAAAACCGATAGACGCCCACTGTTGGACATAGGCCTCTCCAAGTGTCGCCACAATTAACGATTCTGTGCATTTCGCATCCATCGAATTCCCGTGACCCACACCAGGTCATCGGTCCTCCTTGTATGGCTTGTTCACGCTATCGGTCTTAGTGGCAAGCGGCGCGGCGAGCGGTGCAGCAACGGTAAGCGGGCGTGCGGCGCTATGAGCGGCGTCTCGTGGCGTGCTTCAAACATTTTCATACTTTTGATCTTACCGCTCGCCGCCGCGTGCTTAGCTACCGCTCACAGTGGATCGTGAACGGGCCAGTAGGAGGCCTTCCGACAAACTTCCAACAAAGCTACGTCTTCGCGACGTTGACGTAGCTTTGTTTCAGCTGTGGAATATTATATTATTATACTTTTCCAGGTTCGCGAAGCCCAAGAAGCGCTTGAACTCCATAACGACGAAACCGCGGAACTCCAAGAGGCTACTGAAATGGCCGCTCTAGACAAGGAGATGGCGGAGGAAAGGGCTGAAGCGTTACAGGTACTGTCTTCGTAGACTTAGCACTCAGGGACTAGACGCGGGCTTGCGGACGGTGAGCAATGGGTAGCTCGCCGACAAGAGCAAAAACAAGCCGGGCTGGGTGCTGCAAGTCGTCGACGGCGCGTAGTGTTCCACACGCAACTCAAGGAGATATCAGCAAACCCTTCGGGGCCCAGCAGGGTCGAAGCCTACTGAGGCCATGGGTTCGCTCCTGAAAGGATAATCTGGGGCCCTGTAATGTAGGCGACGAAGAACATAGAAGTGGGTTTTAGTCAGTATTAGTCTCAACATTTTTTTGGGTCACCAACTCATTGGATGACCTAAAAAAAGTCATCTGTTTCCTCTGTTCTCAATGATGATGGGACCAGTTTCCAGTGTAACCATATGCAGCTGAATAGCAATCGTGTGTTTGTAGCAAGTTAACGACGGAAAATACACTCGGTAACAAAATGGATTCCGACGAGGAGACACTGCTGTTGGCTTTCTTACTTCGAAGACACCGGAGACCTGCATCTTGCTCGTTGCGCGTCCGCAACAAATACGCTGCGCATGCTCGGCGTGTACGTTACGGGCCTGTAATGTAACGTTGCGCAACCCGCTCCGCTTTTAGGACGCTCGCAATGCATATGCATAATTTTCCCACTTTTGGCTGTAATCCAGTCCGGGTTGGTGGATGTCACATGCCTTCAAATTTTTGGTTCTACGACATGCCGATGTTTTCCTTCACTGTTTTGAGAGCAGTGGTGATGAAATAAATTACACAAAGTAATGTATCTGGCTGGGTTTGAACCCGTGACCTACAACTGGTAAGTCGAGGCCGGTACCACTCGGCCACCACTGCTCGCAATGCACTAGTATGATAAGGCTCTTAGTATCGCAGTGAGACACTTTTCAAAACTAAGTACTATTACAGATGGAGTTAGAACAGTGTCGTGAGAAGTTGGAGGAGGCCACGTTAGACCTGCAGCTGATGAAGGCGGAAATGGAGGCGGGCGGCAACATACGTGAGTTGCGTTCTTGCTATTGCTACCTATTAAAGAATTATTTAAACTACCGTCAGCAAAGAAAGTTGGTCAACGCTAGTAAGACTCATCATTTCAGCCTAACGTCCACTGTTGGACATAGGCGTTTCTCAAGCGTCCGACCGGTCCTGTGTAGAGATGCGCCGTTGCCGGCAATAGGGCAGTGTCCACGGTCAAATAATTAAATTTTATTTAGTCCGTATTTTAGATTATAAAAAAACATTGGATACGTATTTTTTCTATTTTCGATTAAACAAAAAATAACAAAGATATAGCCCATTAAAATTACGTGTGACGTCACCCCGTGCGAAAAAATGTAGCACGGCGTGCCGTTACACGTAACTATATCTTTGTCATTTTTGGTTTAATTTACAAATAAAAAAATACGTGTCCCTTATTTTTGAATAATCTAAAAGACGGACTAATTACATTTTTTACGGCCACTTGCCTATTGCCCGAAGTGGGAGTTTGCTGGCAATATTGCCACAAATATTCACACTTCTCGCCAATATTGCCGGCAACAGCACATCTCTAGTCCTGTGCGAGATGCATAGGACCAGTCGTTATGGCGATGCTTCATCTGATTCCGGCGACCTTCACCAGGTCTTAGGTCCGCCTTGTTGGAGGCCTATTAAGAGCGAAAGCATTTTTTTTTGTCGAAACTATCTATTTTTTCTCTCTTTGAAAAACTTTTCCCCACATTCCTATTGTCCTTAATTCAAAGCATTTTATTTCAAACTGGCTTTTGCCCGCGACGTCGCCCGCGTACATAAAATATTCATCATCGGACCACAAGACGTACGGCGTTGCGCCACCGGTACATGGTGGACATCCCACCTATACGTACGAAGCGTTTTGGGAGTACATTCATTATGCGTACAGCTAAGGAATGGAATTCCCTGCCGGAGTCTGTGTTTCCTGATAGCTATAACCTAGGGGTCTTTAAGTCAAGAGTGAATAGATTGCTTCTAGGCAAGCGTGCTCCATCGTCGGCCACATCATCGCTTACCATCAGGTGAGATTGTGGTCAAACGCGAGCCTATCCATTATAAAAAAAAAAAAATATATAGCTTCTGTCACTCAGGAATAAAGCAGCTTTCCATCGGTGAACAAATTTTAGTAATCGGACCAGTACTTTCAGAGATTATCTCTAACAAACAAAAATACAAACTACCTCTTTATAATATTAGTATAGATAAACTATTTACGAGCACTTTTGAAATGTCAAGAAGTCAGTCAGTCAGAAAATGATGTTAATTGCATTATTCCAAAGCTTAGATCTTAGTCAACTTTACAGTTTAAAATATTGAAAAAGTTAACCAACTTTTGTTGCTGACGATATTTTGAAATACTTGATTTTATTTAAAATAATTGGTTGAAGTTATAATAATGAAAAAAAACTAAAAGACTCAGATTCTACTGAGTTAAAATAGCATTTTAAACTTTTGACACATTTATTCAAATTCGAATTAAGTATAGTTATCGGCACGAATATTGATCGCTGGCTTCAAGTTGCGCAGAAGTCAAATATTCGGTCTCTTAAGTTATGCGACGTGAGACGCAGGGGCGGGGAATGTCAGTGATTGGCTCGCCGCGCCATCGTGTCATAAACTTCACTCGTGATTCGTTCCCTGCGCTTGCTGCATGTATCTATCTAACAACGGCGACGATTGGTTCGCCAATTCATGGAATGCGCAAAGCTATCCCGACTCTGACGCCGAGCGCTCAATATTCGTGCCGATAACTATAAAATATGATTTATTAAAAACAATATCTGGTTTTGCGGCTGTTACGCGCAATAACTGGATACTAAAAAAAATATAAATTATTTAAAAAAAATTAACATTTTTTTTTGTATATTTTAATTTAATTAGGGTCGATTTTTCAATTTCTATCCTCAGATAATTTTAATTTAACAAATAAAAATGGCGGTTTTACAGATTTTCGTTATATGTAGTTAGAATAGAATTGCATTTATTCGGCGCAAGAAATACAATATAAACCACATAAAATAATAATAAAAAGTACAGAAATACAATACAGTTGCGCTGAGTGTGTCCGAACCGAAAAGGTCGCCAACTCAGCTGGTCTCAGCTGGCTGGTCGCTGGGTGTCTGGGCGTCAGACACCCAGCGCTGGTTTTCATTCCTCAGAATGCAAGTTATCTAACTCAAAATTCCCTGCTAGAGTCTGTGTTTCCTGATAGCTACAACCTAGGGGTCTTTGAGTCAAGAGTGAATAGGCTGCTTCTAGGCAAGCGTGTTCCATCGTCGGCCACATCATCGCTTACCATCAGGTGAGATAGTACGCGAGCCTACCAATAATAAAAAAAACTTCTGATTTTTCTTTTTTTTCTTTTGGGCAACGGAAGGAACTTGGGTGGGTTTAAGTTAGTAAAAGTCTGACACACCCTCGCATCTCGTTATTTCACAAATTCTCACTTGGAAAAAAAACCTATTTTTGAGTTAGAATTCTTTCATTTTGATAATGCTTTTTGTGCGTACAGAAAATCTGTCAAACTGCCATATTATTAGTTTTTCAATTAAAAAACTTTGAAAAATCAGCCCCCGCAAACAAAATAAAAATATGTTTGTATGATTTTTAGTCGATATGCATTCCTCCCAGACGTCGCGCGTAATGGCCGGTAAATATACAAAGACGTAACATTTCTACGATTTTAACGTAAACAGAGCAAACGCACACACAAGTCCGCAGTATTATAGTGATTGCATTTCACGAACGCGCGAATTTGACTCTTATGTCGTTGTTTTAAGGTACTCTTTTCCTTTCAAGATCTCTTTTGGCATAAAAAGTAGTCAGGTAACTTGGATCTTCTTGGAGAAATTTGAAAGTTAGGGACACTGAGGCTATTGAGCAATTAATGAATAAAAATTACGGTTATAAAGGGAAAAGTGTAGCTATGTTCTCGCTAGATGGCGCTAAACTAAATTTTTCTAGTTTATTTTGTTTTTTAGTGTAATTGGAGTAATTTTAAGCCAAAGAAATTATGTCTGCGGAAATCGGACACGCCACTTTGTAAAGAAAATATTATTATAATAACATAGTAAGTATACATAATTTTCATTCAATACAATTGCTTATGTATAAAATACACTTCGACATCGAATTACTCCTGTACATTGCTGTCATCCGGAAATGTGCCCAGAAAGCTGACAGCACTGGCACGATGTATGGCAATGCTATTTTTTTTTTCACTCCTGGGCAAAAGGCTCCCCCTCCACTCCTTCCATCTTTCGCGCGCCCGGGATTCTTCTTGCCAGTTCTGGTGGAATCAATCCAGTTCGTCGCACCATCTCCTTTGCGGTCTACCGCGACCCCGACTAAAAAGGCTAATTCTTTATTCTACTTTATTATATTTATAGTCAAATTATAGCCTCAACATCTTATTAATTCGCTAAAAATATCTAAACTATTATTTAAACTATCCTCCTCGAGTCGTATTCATATTCCTCATTACTGAGGGTCGTGAAGTTCCCGCTGGATTAGCTTCTTATTGATGGTGTCTCGCCATCTGTGACGGTTCTTAGCGTCATGAAGTGCGACGTGCAATTGGGTGTCTAGTGTGGAGCGGACCTGATCTGCCCATCTTATTGGGCTGCGGCCTCTTGGTCGTTTGCCATCAACCATGCCAGTTACGATGAGCTGTTCAAGGTTGTGGCCATTTTTCCTGGCAATGTGGCCAAAGAACTCCAGTACTCTGCGCATGCAGGTAGTCGACAGTCTGATCTTGATGTTCAGTTGACGTAAGATTAAGCGGTTTGTACGGAAAGCAGTCCAGGGAATTTGAAGCATTCTCATTTAGCACCACATCTCGAAGGCATCAATGCGGTCGCGTTAAACTATAGTACTGTATTTAGACTCGGTTATCATGTTTAGGTTAAATGATGAAAGCGCGTTCGTGAAATGTAACAAGTATATTCATATATATATATTTTCTGTTGCTATTTTTATGTATGTATTTTTTATGCAAGGTCTAATCGGTTGGCGAAATTTCACAAAAATGTGATATTGATATAAAATTGTTCTGCAGTCTCTCAAGTAACTTACTATCGGTCTTTAGCATTTGTATTCAGCTGTATTAGGGGCTTTCCACATGCTCAAGCTTACGGGCTTGCGGACGGCGAGCTATCCATTGCTCGCCGTCTGGCTCGCATTGTGAGGAGCCCTAACCACCGGTAGCTTGACATCGGTGGACTACTATTTTTTATATATTTTTTTAATATATTTGTTTTAAGAAATATCAAAAATATGTATAGAAGATAAATAAAGGAAATAATAATATTTACAATTTATTTCAGAATTACTTCCATATTTTGTTAGTAACAATGTTCTTAGCCTAGTGTTAGTAAAGCATATTAAATTAACAATAATGACACCTCAGGAGGCTCTCGTTAGGCGACTGGATCAATGGCTTGATTCAGAGAGCGGTACTTCTGGGCACGGCTCGTATTGTTAGGGGGTTCCTTTCTCTGGAGCCCTGACCGCCGGTAGCTTGGACCTTGTTCCCGATACCGGGGGGCTACTATTTTTTTATATTTTTAAATGTTTTATTTGTGATTTTGGAATATTTAATAATGTAATCAATATAAATGATTAATAATGGCAATATATTAGGCGCTTTGTCTCGCGTTTAGGCCTGTCAAGTGCGCCAGCAGTACAGAGTACCATCGGCCGGCGCACGCGCTCAGCAAGGGTGGGGATGGATGGTTGCGCTTAATTTTACAGTTTTAATTTTCATAAAATACTAAATAATCGATTAAACCGACGCTAAAAGCCGTTAGTTTCGGTCGAACCGAATTTCCTTTAAGGCCAAAATCGACCCCAGCCGAAAACTGCTTTTTTTGACAGAAAATGGCCGAACCTTTGCTCAGACTTTTATTGCATTATGATCGTATTACTCTATCTCATTACATCTGTGAGGTTTCGCTGATTAAATAAATTTGACCTTTTATTCATATAATTAATATTTTAAACTTATATTTATTTATATATATTCTTCCGTATTTATAGAGTTACATACACGACTAATGTGTGTACGTATTTTATTTATTTATTTTATTTTTTCTCACACTTTAGGCAACATTTTATTGTATATATTTTTGTTTAATTACAGTTTTAGTTTCATCGTTTTGTTTGTGTTTTTGCATGCACTTGGCACATTCACTGCTTCTTTAAATATTTATTGGAAACAAAACTATGTTACAAAATTCTGGATAGTCAAAGAATCAAAGTAAAAAACCAACTACAGGCACTTTTGAACAATCAAAAAGTCAGTAAAAAAAATAATTATGTTAATTGCACGTTCCAAAGCATAGATCTCTATTAAGAAGAATGTGCAAGAAACTCTACGGACTCTCTTTTCAATGATAAATGATTTTTTTTTTGCGTCAGTTTTAAACTAATGAGGCCGGTGTTTCCTAGCTGACTACCCTGAGAAGAGACACCGAAACAAACTCAGGGTCAAAGTCTCTTTTAAAGTCCATATTGTAAACATGTAATGGTCAAATCACATGAGAACCACACAGATTTGAGTGGACCTGTCCAGTCAGTGCAAGCATTTGTCAGTATTCATGTAGCTCAAACTTAGGACTACTAAGGAGCTCAACTTTATTGTATTATGTATTACAAATATCCCGGTTCCATTAGTATGGAACCATGATTATAATCTACACGGCAATTTCCGATTACCTATATCACCTCCATAACCCTGGGACCTCTACAATTACTGGGTAACAAGATATGCTTTGATATAACTGGCTATCAGATATCAGGCAGGTGTCTTCAAGGCTGGAATGAATAGGCTCTTAATAAACTAGTTCGCTTCAATATCAACGATTGCATCACTGCTTACCATCAGGTGGGATCGCAGTCAAGCACTGGCAAGTAATACCATTTAAAAAAAAAAAAAAAACATCTTTACCGCCTGTGTCTTGTCTTCTTCTTCCTGCCCTTATCCCATATTACTTGGGGTCGGCGCAACACGTTTTCTTCTTCCATTCTGTCCTGTCACCCGTCAAACTATCACTAACTCCCTTTTCTTTCATATCACTTCTCACACAATCCATCCATCTTTTTTCGGCCTTCCTCTCCCTCTCCATCCATCTACATGTATACAGTCAGAACTCTTTTTTTAATATGCGCTTCATCCCTCCGCCTGTGTCCTGTGCAGATAAAAAAAGCAATTTTTGTACAATTTGACAAAATCTAAAAAGCGATTTTTTTAATAATGGATAGGCTCGCGTTTGACCACAATCTCACCTGATGGTAAGCGATGATGTGAGCACGCTTGCCTAGAAGAAATCTATTCACTCTTGACTTGCTTCTCAAAATAAATATCTTATTATAGCATAGCATAGCATAGTCGGCCTTATAATGTTCCCACTGTTAAGAATCAGGCCTCCTGAGAGGTAATGAGCCGTAATCCAACACGCGGGCCCAGTGCGGGTCTATCAATATTCCTTATTATCTAAGTATCTGTCTATATTTATAAACACAGCCTTCCATAATTATTTTTGTCATTGCTTAATCAGAAATTACACCAAAATTTAAAAAAAAATCTTGATACTTGGCTTTGCACTACCGTGCATCCGGTCATTCAAAATGTGAATGTGTTAAGTCTTTGTATGTCAAGTGTTCCATGTTGCAATTATGTTTGTTTATTTCGTTTGTTTTGTGTATCATTATGTTCTGCCTCGATGACATAGATATGACAGTAACTTAGGGTTTATTAGTTTAACTAAGGGCTGATTAGGGTAAATAAGACCTGATTAGGGTAGCCAAGACCTGATTTCGGTAACTAAGTTCTGATTAGGGTAACTAAGACCTGATTAGGGTAACTAAGACCTGATTAGGGTAACCAAGACCTGATTACGGTAACTAAGATCTGATTAGGGTAACTAACATCTTTTTATGGTAACTAAGTGCTGTATTGGATGAATAAGAGCTGATTAATGTAACTAATTTCTGATTAGGATAACTAAGATCTGTAAAGGGTAACTCAGGGCTGATTAGGATAACTAAGATCTGTAAAGGGTAACTCAGGGCTGATTAGTGTAACTATTGTCTGATTAGGGTAACTAAAATATACAGTAATTAAGAGATGATTAGGGTAACTAAGATCTGTTAAGGATTACTGAGAGCTGAAAAGTATTACTAAGATCTATAAAGGGTAATTGAGGGCTGAATAGGGTAACTGTCGGCTGATTAGTATAACTATGGGATGTTAAGGGTAACTGAGGGCTGATTACTGTAACTAAGATCTGTAAAGTGTAACTGAGGGCTGATTAGGGTAACTACGAACCAGTTCAGTGTAACCAAAAGCTGCATAGGCTTGCTCAATCAGCCGCCATCATGACAGACAGACAGAGGCACAGCTGTATAGTAGTTAGTAAGTTTGTGTGCGCGGCGCTCTGGCAGAGCATCCGTACGCAGAGGGCGGCGCCACGGGCTACGAGATGAGGCAGCTGCAGCAGCAGAACGTGCGGCTGCGGGACACGCTGGTGCGGCTGAGGGACCTCTCGGCGCATGATAAGCATGAGATGCAGAAGATGCATAAGGTTGGTACTATCTTGTTCGCTACGAATAAGGAATGGGATACTACGAGTTCAGTATAGTTCCCTCCCGCCCCTTACTAGGCGCACAGGGCGTTAAAGAAGAATGGGTAACACCCTCCTCTAACTCCTCCAAAGCAGGGTTGACAAACCTTTATTAAAGATAGTGATCGTGAACTGCCGCCAAAGAATCTTGACTTAGTGATTTAATAGATAAGAATTCAAATTAAATGCCAATAATTCTTAATTTGTAGCCGGAAGTTGATATATCATATTTTTTACAGTGCTTTGTTTTTTATTTATTTCATGAATTAAAATAGAAACATACGTGATGACTGCTGTTTGACTTATTGGTAATTGCTGGCTTGCCCGAATCATTTTGTAAAAAGGTCAAAAGATTAAAGAACATCCGAGCTCATAAATCTTTATCCGAAATGGTGGCGCGTAGTGTATCACGCGCGCCTCTTTTAGACGTATAGTGGGGCCCCAATACGGGACGAAACCTTCGAGCAGCGAGGCAACGCCAGTCCGGGGCAGCGTAAGTCACACCACACCCATAGCCCCCGACGCGAGTATGCAAGGGGATTCCAGGGTGGTTTTTAGTCAGTAAGAGTCTGACAGACCCCTCCATCCACTCCAAGGTTACACAACAAGGGACAAGGACAGCAAGGGTCACACAGTCCTAGACGTCGACGGCACGTACCGTTCCATGCGCGCCTCAAGGAGTTGTCAGCAAACCGTAGGGACCCAGCAGGGTCGAAGCCCACTTGGGCCATGGATCTGTTTCTGAAACGGCCGGTACGTAAGGCAGCGAAGAAACAGCATTGGGTTTATAGCCAGTAAAAGTCTGTACACTATCTCTTGTTCCGCCCAAGAGCGGGAATGTCACTGGATGATTTTTCCACCTAAAAAAAAGGGTTACACTTATGAAATGCACCTTTTATGTTACGTTACAGCAATTTGTACTTGGCTTTACGAACACCTAACACTGCTTCTTTCTCCAGGACCTAGAACAGTACAAGTCAGAAATAGCCGAACTGAGTCGCACGAAAGAGAAGCTGTCCCTCCGTGTGGATGAGCTTGAAGCCCAGGTGGCCGACCTTCGGGAACAGGTCGATGCCGCGCTTGGGGCTGAGGAGATGGTGGAGCAGCTCGCTGAGAAGAAAATGGCACTGGAAGATCAGGTATGTGATGTTATCATCATCATTGTGGCTTTTTCAGTTTAGGCGGAGTCCAAACCAGTATGGAGTCACGGTGGAGCATACGGTAGAGGTGTGCCCCGCCTGGGCAGAGCACCGTCGTGGACCCTTGGGGCGATCCGGCGTCCGGACCCAAGTCGTCGACGGCGCTTAATGTTCCAAGTGCGCTTCAAGGAGATGCCACTAAAACCGTAGGAGCTCAGCAGGGTTGAAGCCGACTGGGGCCGTGAGTTGTGCGAAAGAGAACCACGGGGTCCTGCAACTAAGGCAAAGTGGAATATTATTGGGTTTTAGTCAGTAAAAGTCTGACTCGCCCTCCGCCTCCGCCCAAGGACGGGAGATGTCATTAGATGATTTCCCAACTAAAAAAAATAATAATGATGGCTTGTGTTTATAGTAAAAGTCAAGTCAATATATTTTATTTCACATAGGCCTACATGGGCACTTATAAAACGTCAGAAGCTAGTGCACGGTTCCAAATTGGTCGTTTCCTACGGAGAAGAACCGGCAAGAAAATCCATGGTTACTCTTTTTAAAAAAAAGTGGTTCATGTTACAATATTTATAGATACCTATTATGTAAGAACAGTGTAGACTGCACACAAAAAGACACACAAAAAAAAAAATAATATATAAAAAAAGTAATTCTTAATAGGAAGTAATCTGAGAGTTCGTGGGCTTATACAGTGTTCTCACATTCACATTACAAAACAAAAAAGACGCAATATAAGAAAAAAGCAAGAAAAATATAAATAATTACAACCATCAATATAATGTTAACAAAATAAATTATCAACGAATTTAAGAAAGTTGAAGTCTTAAAAATTTTAAAAATATTGCGAAAGCCAGGTTAGAGAAAATAATAAAAAAAATGTATATATACAAGGTGTAAGGGACAGCCCTCCACAAACTTTAAGGGCTTGCTTGCTCTCCATACAAACTGTCCAATCAAGTTTATAATTTTGTATGGTGGGGCGGATTTTTTTTTTTGTTTCCTAAAAAATTTTTTGTGGAATGTTGTTCAGTATCGTCTACTGAGCAAGCTCTTAAAGTTTGTGGAGGGCTGTCCCTTACACCTTCTATTAAAACAGAGGTGGAGCAGTTAACAGACACAATATTGATGAGTTAGGGGGCCGCAGTTACAATGGAGGTTTGACCGCTATTTCTCCTAAAGTTAAGCGACAAAGTGGCCGATGATGGAGCACGCTCGCCTAGAAGTAACATATTCACTCTTCACTTACGAGACCCCTAAGTTGTACGGAAATGGCAAGTTCGGGCGGTTCCTGTTCCGAATTAAAGCGGAAGTGACGCCCGGGTGTCGCCACTGTGCGGAACGCCCGGAGGACACGGTGGAGCACACAGTCGCGGTGTGCCTTGCTTGGGCGGAGCATCGCCGTGCCCTTGTGGGGGTGGCGGAGACCTCTCGCGCCGGGCCTTAATTGAGGCCATGGTGCGGAGCGAGGAGGAGTGGCAGGCGGTCGCCGACTTCTGCGAAGCAGTAATGCTCGCTAAGGAGGAGGCCGACCGCATCAGACAACGGCGCTCGGAAAAAAAAAACGCCTAAGTTGTAGCTATCAAGAAACACAGACTCCGACAGGGACTTCCACACCTTGGGCGTACGCACTATAAATGTTTTCTCTTATTATTGTAACCTTCTTCTTTTTCAGGTGGACCAGCTAAAACAGGACGTGTCCGAACTGGAAGCATTACAAGAAGTCCACGAACAGCTGGTGGAGTCCAACCGCGAGCTGGAGATGGACCTGCGCGAGGAGTTGGAGATGGCCCACGCGAACACTAGAGAGGTAGCACTCTTAAACTTTTCTCTCTTCTTCTTAGCGTGTCGATGGCAATACTAATTAAATTCCATGCTTGACCCAATATTCGGCCGCGGCAATGCCGTCCACTGATGTTGTCATTAAATCCTTACGTGAAGAGGTAACAGAGCACGTGATGCAGGATGGAAGGTGGGACATGGTCTGCAGATAGACGCAGCACAAACTCTGAAGGTCGGAGCTTTCCAATAACTTCCATCTGTGGAGATTGTCTTTGCTGCGGTCAACCTGACAAAAACAAGTTTCTTTGCGTGATCACAACAGAAATGAAGATATCCGTAGGAGAACCAAGTTTACCAACATAGCTCGAAATCAGGGGTGTTAGGGAGCTCTATAACCGTAACCGAAACTATCGGATATCCGATATAAAATAATATCCACAACCGTAACCGAATCCGAAATAAAAGTTTCGGATAACATCGGATAGGGGCGGAGCCTAATTGCGATACGTTATGACAGGTTGTTTTGTTGATCGGCCGGGCAGCGGCCGACACACGCGCGCATTGTTTGTTTTCTTCTGTTGTTCCTACCAAATAAAACCATTTTATTAGCTATTTATATTTTACTTCTGAAATTCCTTAAAAATCTAATATCCGTAACCGAAATTATCCGAAACTAACGGTTAATCCGAAATAATTTCATATCCGTATCCGGTATAATAATCATTTCTATATCCGTATCCAATCCGTATCCAGAAGAGGGCAGGGTACATTGCTCGCAGAACAGATGGTCGATGGGGATGAAAGATTCTGGAGTGACGACCACGTACCGTTAGTCGCAGCGTTGGAAGGCCTCCCAAGATGGACCAATAATCTGGTGAGGGTCACAGGGAGACGCACAGGGCCGGTCGTTGGCGACGCTTGGGGGAGGTCTATGCCCAACAGTGGACGTCTTTCGGGTGAAACAATGATGATGATGTACGCTTCGCTTGACAAACCATGCCTTATTATGAATCGCTTTTCGAGATTCATCATCTTCCTGCCCTAGTCTCGTTTTATTTGGGGTTGGCGCAACACGTTTTTTTCTTCCATTCTGTCCTGTCACTCGTCACGCTATCACTAACTCCCTTTTCCTTCATATCGCTTCTCACACATACCTCAATCTCATTTCCCGAGCTTGCTTCATACGTTGCACCCGCCCGGGATGGTGCCACAACCCTGGTCCATTTCCCACAGAAGCCGGGTGCTGCCCCTGCGCGTCGCCTGTGGGGTACGCCCTAACCCTATCGCGCATTCTATCATTAATTAACATGTTACAAGGGATTTGGCAACTGTTTTATAGTCGGCCGCCAGCCTGACACCAACCCTCCTTGGGAACGCTATTGTTGGTGGTTAACACATCACCATGCGATGACCTTCAGTGCTTTATATTACGCACGGTCTCAAAGTGTAATGTCTTAGTCGCCTCTTACGACACCCACGGGAAGAAATGGGATGGTGTTCTTCTTTACGTCCGGACACCATACGGAACGCTTTTCGAGATTACAGATCTGATTAACATTACTGATGGATCTCAAAAGCCTTCATACTTATTATTATAATTTTCTGTGTACGATTTGTTAATGAATGTTTATCTCATTTCCAAGGCAATAAGAGAACGCGAAGCGGCCTTAGAGACGATCATGGACCGCGACTCGACGATCCTCAAGTTCAGAGAGCTGGTCCAGAAGATGACGGAGCAGTACAACGAGACGAGAGCGCAGCTCGAATCTAAGCAGGGTACGTAGTTAAACTTATTAACCGCCTTTTTTCGTTATGTACAAAATTTCATAACTAACAAAAGGTATCATGAAAAATGGCAAAGTTATAAGCTGGATATGTGATCTAGTTGTCCGCACAAATTCACTGAGTCATCCGGATGACTGAGGGGTTGTAAACCTTCTGGCTTCATCATCAGATCAGTCCGATACATCCCCTCCCCCTTTTCCTTCAGCCAGTCATCGAATTTTACTTGTTACGACAGTTCTGCTGGGATTCTATGAGGAGTTCTGTGCCATATCTTCGAAGTTCATGATCAGATCATAACAATATTTCAATGGAACCAACATGGAAGCATAACCTTTGAATCAAAAAAAGAATTTTCAAAATCGGTCTACAATTGACCGAGATATCGGTGAACATACATAAAAAAAAAAACATACATTCAGCCTAACATAGAACCTCCTCTTTTTCGAAGTCGGTTATAAATGAATTGGAATCGATTCAGTTACTGTTTCTGAACAAACTATAATCAGGTTTTAGAAATCAGAAACGTTTATTTCAAATAGACCAATTACAGGCATGGAGAAGAACGTGCAAGAAACTCCATGGACACTCTTTTAAATCATATTGAGTTACATGAATCTTCGTTACATATTTCTTTTTGCTTCTATTATGTGAGCACAATGAAGGGAAGTAATAAAAATTAAAAAATAATAATAATAACAAAAATAGAAATTGAATTAAGTCACTGGCAGCTAAGAGATGACCAGTCTCAACTGACGGCGCCCGTTCACGATCATGACGCATGTATCAGCCCCATTCAGCTCAACCATTTTGAAGAGAGCCGAATGACCCAATAACACGTGCCACCATCAGCGAGACATTTGAGTGAGCATGACAATCTCTCAACTGCCATGCTTGTATCAAACAACTTGTAGCCTAATAAAAATGCTCCATGGTACTTCACATTCACAAAATTGGAAAAAAGAGGGCTTTTACATTATACAATGCTATTATTTCCAAATATAACATGTAATAAATCATAAGTCCTATTGAAATAAACAAACTAAAAAAAATCCGAAAACAACAATACGAGAGAGAGAGATTCTGCTAGCCTTATGCTAGCAGAATCTCTTTCAATATATATATATATATAAAATAAAAAATAATAACAAATAAAAAAAATACGACTAATTAGTAGCTACAAATGACTGAGACTGTGGAGCAGGATCGGCATTTAGCCAAGCATTTTTATCAAGGAGATAGTCTTCCAATTTATATACACAGCGTGCGTTTAATGCATGTTATAAATTTTGACTCGTTTAATTGGAGAATTTCTAGTGGAATTTTATTAGAAAATTTTACACAGTACCCCATAAAAGAGCTAGCTACTTTAGCCAATCTGAATCGAGGTTGATCTAACTTGTCCTTATTTCTAGTATTAAAATTGTGCCTGTCACCTATTTTTGTAAAAACATGGATATTCTTCCGGACATACATAATATTTTCATAAATGTATTGACAAGGCACCGTCATGATGTTTATGTTTTTAAAAAGTTCCCTAAGAGAATCGCGCCTGCGAAGATTGTATATGGCTGTGATAGCTCTTTTCTGCAGAATAAAAATAGACTATGTCTGCAGCCCGTCCCCATAGCAAAATACCGTAAGACATGATACTGTTAAAGTAACTAAAATAGACCAGTCTCGCGGTATGTATATCAGTAAATTGACGGATTTTTCTGACAGCATATGCTTCTGAGCTAAGCCGTCCTGCCAGAGATGTTAAATGAGGACCCCATTGTAGCCACGAGTCGAGCGTGATTCCCAGGAAAACCGTGTTTTCAACGAATTCAAGTTTATCCTTGTCCAATACTATTTCCAAGTCATTACTTTTAACATTAGGTAAACCAATCTTATGCACTTCGTTTTTTTTCCCATTTAATACTAAATTATTAACAGTAAATCAGTTTTGGACCTGCTGTAGAGTGTTGTTTACGTCATCAAGATGTGTGGAACGTCTATTGATCTTAAATATTAAGGACGTATCGTCAGCAAATAATACTATATGTGGTTGTTTTTTGAATAAATGCGGTAGATCATTAATGTACACCAGAAAGAGGAAAGGACCCAATATAGAGCCTTGTCGCATTGCCTTTCGAAAACGGTGCTGTATACAACAGAACGAAAATCAACTATCGGGCAGTTGCCCGGGCCAGACACAACACGTGTCTGGTCGGAGGATCCTGATTTTTCAATGGAGGTTTGCAGGATTTTTCACCTTGTTCCGCTTACGTCTTATGTATAAGTACAGAAATTCATAACTAACATAACATTTCACAAAATGTTTTGAATACTTATTAATTTGATCGGTCCCGGAAATTATTAGTCGGGGTCGGGATCACGGGCTGAGGCGTAAAGATGATTGAGACTGAGGTGACCGCCTGCCATTCCTCCTCGCTCCGGACCATGGCTCCGAACCAGCTGCCGCCGATTGCCTCCACGAGGACACGGCAATACTCCGCCAAGTAGGGCACACTTGCTCCGTGTCTTCTGGAAGACCTACATCTAAGATCCTGTTCTCGTTCCCAGGTTCACCAGCGCCATCAGAACAAGAATCGACTCCAGAGCCAGTAGCGCGCACGTCCCCGCCGGTGGAGCTGGGCTCGCTGGTGCACGCGTCCAGGGCTTCCACCAGGTCTATAGACCTGCAGCTGCGCGCGCTGGAGCTCACGCAGGCGAGGGCCAGGGCCGACATGCTGGCTGCTTGCCTGCCTGACCACTTCATGGCGACCGCAGGTAAGAGAAAGAAAGAAGAACATTTATTTATGATTCCTTTTGCATTCTAGGAACATGAGTTTCAGAAATCAACCTTTTTTTTTGTAGGTGGGAATCTCATCCAATGACATCTCCGCGCCCTTAGGCGGAGCGGGAAATTGACTTCAGACTTTTACTGACAAAAAACCCACTCCTGTTCCTTCGTTGCCTTTCGTACCTGGGCCGAATCTTCCTTTCAGAAGCAGACCCTTGGCCCTAGTAAGCTTCGGCCCTGCTGGGCTCAGACGGTTTTACCGAGATCACACTGAGGCGCTAGTGGAACACTTCGCGCCGTCGACGACTCTGGCTCAGTCCGGACGATTACCGGAAGGCCAGACGGTGAGCAATGGGTAGCTCGCTGTCCGACCGTTGGATAACTGTCCGGACCGAGCCCAAGTCGTCGACGGCGCGCACTGTTCCCGCGCGCCTCAAGGAGCTGTCAGCAACAGCAGGGGCCCAACTGGGTCGAAGCCTACTGGGGCCAGGGTTAGTTTGAAAGATAGCTCAGCCCCGGTACGAAAGGCAACGAAGGAACAGGAGTGGGTTCTTAGTCAGTAAAAGTCTGACACTATCTCCCGCTCCGCCCAAGAGCGGGGGATGTCATTAGATGATTTTCCCACCGCGAAAAAAACGCCTACGCTGGATGCAAGTCGAGGTCGGATTCCCAGCGGCTAGGCGTGAGGATTTTTTTTTTTTTTTTTTTTTTAATTATAATAATAATATATGGGATATGACTAGTGTTGCCAGGCGTCCCGATTAGCGCGGGATGTCCCGATTTTTAGGGGTCTGGGGACGCGTCCCGATTTGTACCTGATCGGGACGCTAAATGTCCCAATAAATCAAAAATCCTGAAACTGAAAGAGTTACTGAAGAAGTCTGGTTTTTACTCAGTAAAAAATTGACACGTCCTCTCGTTTCACCCCAGAGGGAAAGAAGTCACTGGATGATTTCCCATCTAAAAAAATCTTTATTAAAAAAAAATATTTGTCCCGATTTAAAACCCTAAATCCCGATTTGTTTAACCATCTGTCCCGATTTTTATACAAGTAGACCTGGCAACACTAGATATGACCCATGGAAGCGAAACAGTGACTTAAGACGCGGGTGAAATTGCAGGGCATAGCTAGTAAACCATATGTTGTCCGCAGGTGACCACGACGCGATCCTGCTGATATTGTTGCTGCAGAGGCTGAACACTAAAGCTGATATCATTCTTGGACAAATTAGAGAGAGGTAAGTCACTATACACGTCGCGCGGTGAATTAAGATCGCTCGGTGAAAGTAGTGGGGGCAATCGGCGCATGTGTACAATTGCGCACAGAAATTCTTACTGTGTTAGGATTTCATTTTTAATTTCGTATGTTTGAACCTTAGTAACATAACTTATGATAACACTCGTTTTTGCTTGTAATTTATCTTGTAAGTAGGTAAATTAAGAAAAATTAAATTTTTTTAAATAAAAATAAAAAATAATAATTTCGTTAGTTTCTTTCTTAACGTAACAATTCACGTCGTAAACCATTTTTCTGACTCGCCGTTTTAAAACTTTATTTTTAACCATTTTTTTTTTACCACTACGTATTACTAATACGATAACACAAGCTGTACGCAACAGTACCCAAGTACAACAGTATCCAATGAGACGCGAGAACGAACGCGGGAATTGAGGAGCGACTGATCTACCAATGACGTGTCGCCGTCGGCGCACACCCGCCCGCACGTCGCCAAATAGACCTTAGAATTGAATACTGCGCGTACCCCTTCCACTTTTACCGAGCGATCTTAATTCACCGCGCGACCTGTACTCTGTTCGCGTTAAGAATAGAAATTTAAAGGAACCTTTTTTTACTGTCTGTTCAACCGATTTTAACTTTATTTCGTAGGCATTAAAAGCAAAAAAAGTGGTTACAATACGAACTATTTACTGCAGCCGCCATTTGTCATGCCACCAACGTAATAAAAGTAAAAATCGGTTGAACGGACAGTAATAAAAGGTTTTCATAAATTTCTAATGTTATTTTGAACAGAGTATATATTTTAAAGCTACCACAGCAGAATTTTAGACTAGCCTGTTGGTCTAGTGGTTAGTAGGCCTGCTATGCCGGAGGTCGTGGGTTCGATTCCCACCCAAGACAAATGTTTGTGTGATGAGCATAATCATTTGTTCTAATCATTTGTTAATCTGTGTCTGGGTGCAATTTATCTATAATATGTATGTATTTAGAAATATATAAGTATGTTTATCAGTTGTCTAGTACTCATAACACAAGCTCTGCTTAGCTTGAGACTAGACGGCGTTGTGTGATAGTTGTGGGAAAAAAAAATTACGATTCATTTATAGTGTTACCGTTATTATATTACCGTTAGAATACGGATACGTTAATATTCGTATTATCTCAGTAATTTGTAAATTACCGAGTACAATTCGTTAAACAAAAGAAAAAACTTTGACTACTACATGACTACTACATACAAATATAATGCAATTTTCATAAATACATAAAGAGAAATCCTTCCATCTCCCTCCAGGTTCCCGCCAGTCAACGTGTGGGACAGAGAGGTGGTGACGAAGACCCATACGGCTGTGCAGTACAGTTTCCGCTGCCAGTTGGAGTACCAACTTCATATGATACAGGTAGGATACAATAGAATATATTTATTTTTATTATTGACTAGCTTTTGCCCGCGCGGCTTCGCTCCCGCTCTTCCCTACTTCAGCCTAATATACCCTACTCTACCCTACTAAACCCTACTCTACCCTACTCTACCCTACCCTACTCTACTCTACCCTACTCTACCCTACTCTACCCTACTCTACCCTACTCTACCCTACTCTACCCTACTCTACCCTACTCTACCCTACTCTACCCTACTCTACCCTACTCTACCCTACTCTACCCTACTCTACCCTACTCTACCCTACTCTACCCTACTCTACCCTACTCTACCCTACTCTACCCTACTCTACCCTACTCTACCTTACTCTACCCTACACAGTGTAGGGTACTACACTACCCTAATTTTCATTTTTTTTTTTCCATAAGAACCTTCTCCTCATAATAACGAACACAACAAAAAAAAAATTTGCGAAATCGGTCCAGGCGTTGTTGAGTTATGCGCTTACCAACACATTTTGCGGTTCATTTTTATATTCATAGGTTATCTCATCGGAGTGGTGGCCGAGTGGTAACGGCCCCGACTTACGAGTTGTAGGTCGCGGGTTCGAACCCAGCCAGGCGCATTACTTTGTGTAATTATTTCATCACCACTGCTATCAAAATGGTGAAGGAAAACATCGTGAGGAAACCGGCATGTCCTAGAACCAAAAATTCGAAGACATGTGACATTCACCAACCCGCACTGGGCCCGCATGGTGGATTACGGCGCATTCCCTCTCCTAGAGAGGAGGCCTGAGTCCCAGCAGTGGGAACATTAAAAGGCTGGTGATGATGATGATATCTCATCTGATGGTAAGTGACGATGTGGCCGACGATGTATAACGTTTGCCTAGAAGTAACTTATTCACTCTTGACCTAAAGATTTAATTAACAAAGAACCTGAAACTGACCAGCAGGCTTACTCTTGAGTTCAATTCCGATAGGTCGACATTGAGATTGTGACGTTTCGTACCCTTGAATTCAATGCTAGCGCCAAATTGGTTCAAAATTGCGTGACCATTTTGAGAACTAAGTGAAATCGTATATGTTGACAATATTGTTTTCAAGAGTACCAAATCACGTAACGTCAAAATTGAAATTAATTTGGAGAGTAAGCCTGCTGCAAAATACAAAATAAAACAGGCCAAGTGCGAGTCGGACTCGCGAAAGTAGGGTTCCGTACCATCTGTAGCAAAAAAATCCCGTTTGTTGTATAGGAGCCCCGCTTAAATACTTATTTTATTTGTTGTTATAATGGCAGTACAAATACATCATCTGTGAACATTTCAACTGTCTAATTATCACGGTTCATGACATACAGCCTGGTAACAGACGAACCGACAGACAGCCAGACGAACGGACGCGGATTCTTAATAATCGCATCCTCGGAATTTACTGGCCCGAGACAATTTCCAACGTAGAGCTGCTGGAAAAATGCCAAGAGAACCCGATCGACCGCCACATTAAGCGTCGCAGGTGGAGATGGATGAGCCACACGCTCCGAAGGAATTCCGATCACATACCCAAGCAAGCGTTGGACTGGAATCCGCAAGGAAAAAGAAAGCGTGGCCGTCCCCGTCAGACATGGCGTCGCACCGTGTTGGCAGAAGCGGCGAGCATCGGAATGACGTGGAGCGAGGTGAAGCGTGAAGCTCAGGACCGTTCGCGATGGAGGATTACTGTGGACGCCCTCTGCGCTATCTAGGGGACGTAGGACATTAAGTCAAGTCAAGTGAACATTTCAACTAACTATCACGGTTCATGACATACAGCCTGGTGACAGACGAACAGACAGACAGCCAGACGGACGGAAAGCGGAGTCTTAATAATATGGCACCGTTTTACCCTTTTGGTTACGGAACCCTAAAAATTTAAGAAAATTTGAATTTCACGGACTACTTGGCGTATTCACGTTAAGACAACTTTTTCTTTGTCCCCAGTGCATAGTATGCATGTGGACGTACGCGCTAGACTCGTGCACCCCGGAGCTGCTCCTGCGCGCCGCGTCCGCCCTCCCCGACGCCGCCCAGCAGGAGAGGGCGCTCGACGCGCTCATGCACTTGCTGAAGACCAACGAGCTCGATGAGAACTGCTCGCTAGATGGTAAGTACAGGAGACTGTAGGTTGGTCGATGCCACGGGCGTTGCAGGGTGATTTCCAGCTACTGTAGGCACAGACAATGGGTAGCTCGCTTGTGACAACGATGAGTCACTATTTTCTTGACGCGAATACACTATATTTTTTGTTATTCACACAGGTATCGAGCGTTGCTGGACATACCTGTGCGCGATGTGGTCGGCCCTCAATCTGAGCTCCCTGGAGGGCGCCGGCGTGGCCAGGGAGCCTCTCCTGCACGCGTGCAGCGCGCTCGACGCGCTCGCACGCGCCTTGCACGCCGATGCATCTGCGCTCACGCATATACTGCAGGTAACACAGACAAAAATCCTGCATCGTAGTATTAACTTAACATGCGTAACTAACGCGCAGTTGTCCCGACTAGACAAAACACCTGTCTGGTCAAGAAATCCTCCCTTGTCAACAGGGGTTTGCGAGACTTCACACTCTGTTCCTCTAAAGTCTTTTCAATACACTTACTCGGAAACCAGCTCTTATCCCACCGCTTACAGGCATGCAATGGACTGTTTTTTGCACTAGTGCAGAAAAATGCGCGTGCTCGCCCCTGCCACAATTTTATTGTAATAAAATAGTTGATCGTATCAGGCGCGCGGCGACCCCACGAGGCGCGTCAACCCCCACAAGTCGTAAGAGTATTGAAAAAAGTCGTTTGATACACGTGCAAAGTCACTGCAGCCCTCGGCTTGTACTTTCTGCACTTGTATCAAAATGTACTATTTATTTATTATATTCTTTAATGTACACCATATAAACAAAAAAAAAAATACAGGACAAACATTATTCAAAATAAGTGTACAATGCGCGGTCTTATCGCACAGGGCGATCTCTTACAGACAACCTTTGGATGGACTGAGGGAGAGGAGAAAGATTTAGAGTTTTCAGTGTACAACATCAGAAATCTACATATATAAAAATGAATCCCTATTTCCTTGGTCACGCCATCCCGCGTGAACGGCTGGACCGATTTCGCTAATTCTTTTTTTTGTTGTGTTCGTTATTGTGAGGAGAAGGTTCTTATGGAAAAAAAAAATGAAAATTAGGGTAGTGTAGGGTAGAGTAGACTAGGGTAGAGTAAGGTAGAGTAAAGTAGGTTAGAGTAGGGTATAGTAGGGTGGAGTAGGAAAAAGGGGGGCGAAGCCGCGCGGGCAAAAGCTAGATACTAATATGAAATAACAACACGAATACATACATACATTACAAAAAATATACTAATAAATATCAAATATGTAATTAAGCCAGGAGAAGACAAAATCAAAATGTATTATTCTATTGGAATGCTATATCCATTTTGTTCACAGCAATCCGACCGCCAACAAGAACTGGGTCTACTCCACGAGGCCATCTCCACTACATGCACGTCTCTACAGCAGCAGCTGAAGTCTGTGAGAAGACGTCTACCTCCCGGCGTGATGCTGCATGCTGTGTTGGATGACCAGGTCAGTTGTACTTCTCTAGGTGATCATAAGTGGCAGTGGGCAAGACACATTGCTTGCAGAACAGATGGTCGATGGGGCTGAAAAGTTCTAGAGTGGGTCGACGGTCGCGGGAATCTGATGGATGCATTCACAGGACCGGTCGTTTTGGCGACACTTGAGAGGTCTTTGTCCAATAGTGGACGTCTTTTGGCTGATATGATGATGATTATATAGGGTGACTGGCAATTAGTGTACGATACTTAAACACGTGATTGTGCTCATGATAACAAAAAACTTTTATTATAGGAGCAAAGCCGAAATCGCGAAAAAAATATCAGCTGTTCAGTACATTAGGCAAACATAAATGTACTGAACAGCTGATTTTTTTTCGCGATTTCAGGTTTGTTCCCATAGTAAAAGTTGTTGATTATCATGAGCACAATCACGTGTTTAAGTATCGTACACTAATTGCCAGTCACCCTATATTTATAGAAATCTTTTTGTTTTCGAGATTCTGAACGATGAAAATTTTTTGAAGTATTTGAATAAGTTAAAGAATTATCGAATGCCAACAGTTTTCAGGTGTTAAAATCTCTTTATTTTCGCGTTGCCTCTTCATGAAACATTGCGTTGGATGAAACGACTGGTTTTTAAACCATGGCCTCGTTGACTATAGATAGAGTGGGGAAAGGCTTACTTTACAGCCTGTCCACAACTTCGATCTTAGTGGTGAGCGTTGCGGTAAGCGGGGCAGCATCGGTAGGCGGATGAGTGGTGTCTCGTGGCGTGCTTCAAACATTTTCATACTTTTGTTGTTACCGCTCGCCTCCCCGTGTTTAGCTACCGCACACAGTGGCAAGGTCGTGAATGGGCCGTTATGGTCTTATTTTTAGACCGGGGGGCTTATCATAACCTCTTATGGAAACGTTCAATTCCCAGTGTGTCAATTTTTTTTCAAAAGCAGGCCTGCTTCTGAATTGTTAAAAATCATATCATAATAGTTTTAAAGTTGAACGACTTTAGTACAGAGGTGAACAGCAAGATCGCTTAATTTGACGTTACAGACGCTTAAAAGACGGTCATTTGCTTTCAAATACATGTTAAATAGTACGCTATAGTATAAAGTCTATTCAAAAAAAAGTTGAACGAATCTTGAGCGCATTTCGTAAACGTCATTTAGCAGCCCAGTTTCAGATCTGCTACAACGAAGTCATAGCACAAACATTGCAGTTCAACTATAAGAGGTCATGGTAAGCCCCCAGTTGGAGGCACTAAGGCATTTTTTTTTTATTGACTCTACCGTTTAGTATATTTACGTGCGTGTCATAACCTTCCTCCCCTGCAGCTAGTGGAGCGCCTCCGCGGCGAGTGCGCCGGCACGCTGTGGCGCTGTTCCCGCGCGGCGTGGCTGGCGGCGCGCGCCGCGTGCGCGTGCGCGGCCACGGCGGGCGAGCGCGCTGATGGTGCGCCCTTGCCGCACTCCACGCTGCTGACCCTGTGGGCGGCCGCCGTGGACAAGATATACCAACAGGTACCTGCTGTCATCTTCTTTGCTGGGAATAATAATCTTCTTCTAAATATACATATCAATCAATCAAACTTCATTTTTACTCTGGGACACCGGCTTCCTGTCTAGGAGAGGGAATGGGCCATAATCCACTCGTTGGCAATCCATTCGTTGGTGGATGTCACATGTCTTCGATTTTTTGGTTTTAAGAGACGCCAATTTCCTCATGATGTTTTCCTTCATCGTTTTGAGAGCAGTAATGATAAAAATAAATTACACAAAGTAATGCGCCTGACTGTGTTTGAACCCGTGACCGTAGGTCGGGACCGTTATCACTCGGCCACCACTGTTCTCGCTGTTTAAATATACATATACATATATAATTAAAACAAACAGAACAATTAATAGGTACATTATACGATACTGCAGTGAATGTGTTACCAGGGAAGACACATGTGCAGAAACAGTCATTGCCAAACAAGCGTGTCTTCAACGTAGTCTTTATCCTTGTAATATAGTTTCTTAGTAATGATACGGTTGATGTGGGTTTTATATAAACTTTTATAAGGCCTTAAGGTAGCCATACACGCTAGTATACCTGTGAGGTTTACCTATCAGGTAAGTTTGTGTGGAAACCTGCACAGTTGTGCAACATACACGCTCCGGTTTACCTGCACAACTCACCTGTACAGGCAAACCTGTCAGGTATATCCTAGTGTGTATGGCTGGCATTACTGTCCACGGACGCCTACCTCCATAGAAGTGTATTCGTCATTATACGTTTGGTGAATTTTACATACAAAACTGGTCTACTGTCCACGGACGCGTAGCTTCATATACGCGACACTATGGCACGATGTCATGAGGGAAATTTAATAATGCCATTGTATCATGAGAGAAATTTAATATGCCGGATAAAATATTGTCTGAAATTTGTTTTATAATTTGATGTAGTTATAATTTGTAAAATAATTTACTGGTAGGTATCTATAATATTATATCTTAAGCAAAAAAAAAAAAAAAATAATGTATACACTCATATCTATATATATAAAAGAAAGTCAGTTAGTTACACCACTTATAACTCAAGAACGGCTGAACCGATTTGGCTGAAAATTGGTGGGGAGGTAGCTAAAAACCAGGAGAAGGACATAGAATACTTTTTTTTTTTAGAGTAGGGTAGGGTAGAGTAGGGTATAGTAGGGTAGAGTAGGGTAGAGTAGAGTAGAGTAGGGTAGGGTAGAGTAGAGTAGGGTAGAGTAGGGTAGAGTAGAGTAGGGTAGAGTAGGGTAGAGTAGGGTAGAGTAGAGTAGGGTAGGGTAGAGTAGGATAGAGTAGGGTAGAGTAGAGTAGAGTAGGGTAGGGTAGAGTAGGGTAGGGTAGAGTAGGGTAGAGTAGGGTATAGTAGGCTGAAGTAGGGAAGAGCGGGAGCGAAGCCGCGGGCAAAAGCTAGTTATTAAATAAAAACATGCAAACAATTTCATAATTATGATAACAAATTGATCATTTGAAAACTTTGCTTACACCATGTGAGTTTACGTTACTACCTTCAAAGTTAAAATCAAGTACCACAAGATTCAAATGTTTTATACAATGACCCACAGTTTTACAAGTATAAGTCAAGTGCATTTGTTTTGTCTATTATTATTTTTGTCTAATTCAGGCTGTGTGTGTAACTAAAGTAGTGTACTGCGAGCGAGGAATACTGTCCCACCGTAATACAGTTCAAACTAGTACGGGGGTCAGGGTGAATCGGTTTCGCAACAACCAAAGCTTTAAGGGTACCTACGATTTTTATTTAAGGTATGTGTATTTTAGGAAATAAGTAAGCAATAGTTATGTAAACATGATTAAGGTTGTTGTTAAGTTGTGGAAATAAATTGAATTGGATTGAATTGATGTTGCCGCTCCGCCGAGAGAGTTAGTTTCATACTTTTGTATGCAAGATTTTTTGAAGAAGATTATTATTGAGAGCAGTGGTGGCCGAGTGGTAATGGCTCCGACTTACGAGTTGTAGGTTACGGGTTCAAACCCAGCCAGGCGCATTACTTTGTGTAATTTATTCCATTACCAATGCTCTCAAAACGGTGAAGGAAAACATCGTGAGGAAACCGGCATGTCCTAGAACCAAAAATTCGAAGACATTCACCAACCCGCACTGGGCCCGCGTGGTGGATTACGGGCCATTCCCTCTCCTAGAGAGGAGGCCTGAGTCCCAGCAGTGGGAACATTAAAAGGCTGAGGATGATGCAAGCTCTACGCAGGCGTACACCAAGCGTTTGATAACGAATACGACTCTATGAAGCTCCATCCGTAGATAGTGGTCCTTAGTGTAAATATTAATTTACACTAAGGACCACTATCTACGGATGGAGCTTCATAGAGTCGTAGTTAGTCTATTAAGACTAACTCAATTTGTTATGTTTCGCAGGACGATCACGGTCCAGTGCGCACGATCAAGCACTCTCTCGCCGGCGTGACGGCTGACGTGAACAAGCTGGCTCAGTTCGCGCAAGACAAAGAGTACGATATGATGTCGCTCACCAACGTGCAGTCCGAGAAGGTAAGAAAGAAAGAATAAGAAAGAAGTTTGGCGCCGTGTTTGAGCAATCGGCTGCTGCGCTGCGTGTTCCGGGTTTGAGACCCGCTTGGACCCATTATTTGTATGGCCTACAGAACAGTCGTTCCGGGTTTGGATGTCTTGTGTATTTGAGTTTACATGTTTGTGAACACATCCGCGATACTATTACTTCAGTAAAGGGGCAAAACGAAAAACAAAAAGTTAAATCAGAATCTAGTTCTTCAACTCAGCTCGTCTCTGTCACTGTATGAAGTATTTGAAAAGTAACGAATGGAAAAAGAAGGCTAATCGTTGCCAACAGTGAAAATAAGAAAGAAAACAGCTTTGTTTTTACACTGATAATTATATTTAGCTAATTTTGATTAAACAATAACGTTTTTCTTTACTTAGATTTAAGTAAGACTCAACCGAGTCTTAATTAAATCTGAATCTGAATTTTTTTTTTACTATGTTTAACCAAACATAGTAAAAAAAAATTGAAACCATACTTTTCAAGTAATATTTTTTTTTATGATACAAACTAGTGCTTATTTGCGATCCCACCTGATGGTAAACATTGATACAATCGTTGATTGTGAGGCGCACTAGTTTATTAAGAGCCTATTCACTCTAGCCTTGAAGACAGTTAAATTATAATCTGACGGAAAGACCACAGCAGGCGAATTGTTCCAGTCTTCCATTTGTACGCGGAAACCGTAGAAGTTTCAACACCGTAAGTAGATAATCGCCGTACGTCGGGTTGGATGGATGGTAGTAAGGTGATGGCGAAATCAACTCGTGCAATTCCCGCGCACACTCTCCAAGATGTATCCTGTAAAATAACGAAAGGCTGGTTACCTACGCAACATTTGTCAGATAGAGGTCATTGACATTCCTTTTTTTTATTATTGATATAGGTAAACTATATTACTAGCTAGTTTTAAGTATTCGATATTGTAATCTGTGGAAAACGTAGTGGGTAGCATGATTGTTTTATATTGTTATATTTAAGCTGTTATGTATATCTCTTATTATGCTACTGTTTGTTTTTCCTTAAATAAATAAAATAAAATAAAATAAAAAATTGATAGGATCGCGTTTGACTACCATCTCACCTGATAGTTAGCGATGATGTGGTCCACGCGTGCCTAGAAGTAACCTATCCACTCTTGACTTAAAGACCCCTAAGTTGTAGCTATCAGGAAACACAGACTTCGACAGGGAACTCCACTCCTTGGCTGTACGCACAATAAATGTGTTCCCAAAACGCTTTGCGCGTATGGGTGGAATGTCTACCATGTACCGGTGGCGCACACAACGCCGTACGTATTGTGGTCCGATGATGGAACGGATACGATGCCGGATGTCGTGGGTTCGATTCCCACCGATGACAAATGTTTGTGTGATGAGCATGATCATTTGTTCTGTGTCTGGGTGTAATTTATCTATAATATGTATGTATTTAGAAATATATAAGTACGGTTATCAGTTGTCTAGTACTCATAACACAAACTCTGCTTAGTTTGGGACTAGATGGCGTTGTGAGAAAGTTGTGGAATATTATATTATTTACTAATTTCCCGTGTTACGTTTGCAGCCCATACCACCGGTGGTGATCCGCGCGCAGCTGGTGAAGAAGCAACTGGAAGAGACAAAGAGCCTCACCATCAAGCTGGAGAACAAGGAAGCTGATATCAGAGAACTGAGGAAGGCGCTCAAGGTAACTAGCGTTTTTTCATATACTTTTATGAAACCAGATTAAGGGGGAACGAAAGGAGTAGGGTTGATAAGAGAGCATTTTTCGCCCATCGCCCATAGCATGCCTTATAATGTTCCCATTTGGGACTCAGGCCTCGTCTCTAGGAGAGGGCTGTAATCCACCACACCGTGCCGTAATGTCGTACCTCTCCATTTACACTTCCCTTTTAGACCTGCTTTTTTTTTATAAAACTCCATTCCTGTCATAATTCTACTTAAGGCTTATAGTCCCTTGAACCATCTGGCCAAAATTATGTGGACGCACCTCTCGCACCCGCTTAGGTGGCAGTACGCAAATCTGTGCATTTATTTGCGGCCAACAGCGCCCGGAAACCGCGCGGCTGACCTTTAAATCCATTTTCTTTGCGAAATATTGATTGATTTACATATGCTATATTCACTATGAAAAATATTTAACCACCAGATCCAAGCCGTTTCAAAGGAGTAGGGAAAAGTTGCGAAATTGCTAAATATTTTTTTAGACAAAAGTTTTAATAGCACGAAAAAATCAAATGTTGATCATGAATCTATAATAAAAAAATATTTTTTTTTCAAACCTATTAACCTGGCCGTTACCGAGGAGTAGGCTTCAGAAAGTCACTGTTTTATGGCACTTTTCGGGCGCTTGGGCCTTAAAGTGATGCGACTACCGTTAAATTCGATTTCGTTTCGCATTTCGTGCAACAATACAAGAACCAAAAATTATTTTATAACAAGCCAATCACTGTTACTCCCCGCCCCCGCGTCGCACTTCGCATCACTAAAGAGACCGAATATTTGATTTCTGCGCCAGTGTTCAAGATCCGTGATGGCAACTGTACGTATATATCTTTAATTACACAAATGCATTTAAAAATAGTCAGAAACAGAAAGTTTAATTTATTGAGTGTGTGATGGGCGTAAAAAGCCTCTTATGGATCCTTTATTGTTTAGTAAAAAAATAAATATTGATACCCAATATCTACTGTATGACAGGCGAAACAAGAAGAGTTATCAGAGATGACGATCCGGCGCGAGCTGGGCGAACGGAAGCTGTCCACGGCCGCCAGGGACGCGGAGCTCAGAGCTGAGCAGCTGACGCGGAGACTGGAAGACGCGCATAACCAGCTCAAGAGGTTAGTGCCTCTCTTTTTTTAGAGTTCCGTGCCAGGGAACCATGTTATTAAGTCTGTTTGTCTGTCCGTCTGTTAGCGGGCTGTTCCTTAGGCGGCAGTCTGCAACAAATGCCGTAGGACGCGTCCGGCGTGACGCTGTAGGCGACGTACGAATGCTTGCTATGGTGACGCCTTTTTCTTCTCTTCGGATTCAATAACATTTGTATAACAACATCATCATTCTCCTCATCAAGAAGAACTCTTACAATTGATTGTTACTCCATATTTTAATCACTTCACGTCCATTCGCACGCATTGAGTGCATGCGAGAAACTGATCGCAGTTTGCGAGGACGCGATTTACGGCGTTTGTTACAGACCGCCGCCTAATATACCGAGAAAATGTGTAGTTTTCTGTACAACAAAAATAATAAAATATATAAAAATGAATCCCTATTTCCTTGGTCACGCCATCACGCGTGAACGGCTGGACCGATTTCGCTGGTTCTTTTTTTGTTGTGTTCGTTATTGTGAGGAGAAGGTGCTTATGTAAAAAAATTGAAAATTAGGGTAATGTAGGGTAGAGTAGGGTAGAGTAGTGTAGAGTAGGGTAAATAAACCATCTACTAAATAGTCCGAGCAAAGCCCAAACATTTGGTTTGGATAGGTGAGCCCGTTCTTGAGTTATAAAATTACAACGAAAAGCGGCATTGATTTTTATATATATAGATAATGTTGATTTCAAAATATTGTAGGTCCAATCAATAAAAAAATATCTCTTTCCTTTCACAGAAAAGAAAAAGAATTCGAAGAAACGATGGATCATTTGCAACAAGACATAGATTCCTTGGAGACGGAGCGCGGTGCTCTACGTGAGAAACTCAAGTTATACGCCAAGAGAGGCGGCAGCCATCATGGTACGTATACCTACTTGATACTTAGACCACGCACGCGTATCTTTATACACGCGTATTTGTCATTACACGCTTGGTGTACGCCAGCGTGAAGCTTACATACAAAACTGTGGCCTACTGTCCACGGACGCGTACCTTCACAGACGCGTATTCGTCATTACACGCTTGGTGTACGCCAGCGTGAAGCTTACATACAAAACTGTGGCCTACTGTCCACGGACGCGTACCTTCACAGACGCGTATTCGTCATTACACGCTTGGTGTACGCCAGCGTGAAGCTTACATTACACTATGGCCTACTGTCCATGGACGCGTAGTTTCACAGACGCGTATTCGTCATTACACGCTTGGTGTACGCCAGTGTGAAGCTTACATTACACTATGGCCTACTGTCCACGGACGCGTACCTTCACAGACGCGTATTCGTCATTATACGCTCGGTGTACGCCAGCGTGAAGCTTACATTACACTATGGCCTACTGTCCACGGACGCGTATCCGTCATTACACGCTTGGTGTACGCCAGCGTGAAGCTTACATTACACTATGGCCTACTGTCCACGGACGCGTAGCTTCAGAGACGCGACACTACGTTGCCGCTTCGTCGATAGTTTCATAGTTTTGTATGTAAGCTTCACGCAGGCGTACACCAAGCGTGTAATGACGAGGTCTTCTCAAAAGTGTGACTTACACATACATTTAGGCTGCCGGATTATTCTTGCGTGGCGTTAAAACGCAAAGGGCAATTCAAGGAACACAGATGCGGACGGCGAGCAATAGGTATCTTACCGAGCCCGAGTCGTAAACGGCGCGTAGCGTTTCACGCGCGTCTCAAAAGTTTGTCAGCAAAACCGTAGGGGCGCAGCAGGGTTGAAGCCTACTGGGGCTAGGAAACCCGGAGCGTAAGGCAAAGAAGAGACAAAGGAGTGGGTTAAAGTCACACATACCTCTGTTGAAAAGGCAGGATCCACCGACCCGACGTGTGTTGTGTCTGGTCCTAGCAACTGCCCGATAGCTTTCATGTAACACCCGCAAAATTAGGAGAGCCAGACACTGACTAAAACTCACTGTGCTCCTTCAATTGCCCTTCGCGTTTTAGGGCCGCGGTGGCTACAAAGTAGGCCTGACAGGCCCTGTCAATCATGTTGAAATTTTTCTGAGACGCAAATATAAGACCAGGGGCCTTACCATGACGTGATAAAATGTCAGGCGTGCGAGCGTGAAAGAGAGACGGAGCTCTACAAACGTATATAGCGCCATCTCTTTACTAGTTTGTTAGTTAAGAGTTCGTGGTAAGGCTTCTTAAGCCGGGTACAGACTGTGGTAACGTAACATGCAATGTAACATGAAAGGAGAATTTAGTGTGGACGAACGCGCACGAACCGAGCATATTTTGACTGGCCTGTTGGTTTAGTGGTTAGTGACCTTGACCGCTATGCCGGAGGTCGTGGGTTCGATTCCCACCCAGGACAAATGTCTGTGTGATGAGCATGGTCATTTGTTCTGTGTCTGGGTGTGATTTATCTATATTATGTATGTATTTAGAAATATATAAGTATGTTTATCAGTTGTCTAGTACCCATAACACAAGCTCTGCTTAGGTTGGGACTAGATGACGATGTGTGATAGTTTGTGGAATATTATTATTATTATTAATAAACCTACTCCCATAGGCATATTTGCATTTACAGGCAGAACTCTTACATAATAGTGTTGATGATCTAGAGCCATTCCAGCATCACTAAACTTAAGAAAATGATGTGTGCTAGATTTTTCGAAGATCTTTGAAACAGTACTTACTATTATAATTATGTACTTGCTCCGAGTCTTTACCTCTTTCTTTTTTTTTATCTGTGTCCTGTCTCTTATTCTGCTCTAATAGAGTAAGATCCCAGGGCCTCCAGACGTCACGTATTTTCTGACGAAGGAAATGTGGACAATTGAATAGGTACTGTTAGTATGTACTAAGAACGCATGCCTATCTGCTAGTATATGCCTATATGTTCACCAGATAACTATTTTAAAACCTTTTGCAAAAAGACGACCGATCCAAGGGGCTAATGATCCCCTAAACTCAATTTAATATTCAAAATAATACTTGGACTATAATATTAGCTGCGAAAACTTGTAATCGGCCTTCTTTCAATATTTTTTAACTATCCGTATCCTAGCTGTAAGTTTTCCGAAAATAATAAAATAAAATAGTGGAAATACCTCGGTTGAAGCGCGTAGTGTGCACGAATCGCGCGCGCAATGCGTCCACACTATGAAAATTCTGTTACATTGCATGATACACTGCGACAATGTGGACGGCAAATTGTTTTATTGTGTGTTACATTACATGTTACGTTACAGCAATCTGTACCCGTCTAGTTTTGCAGGGTTTTGGACGAGAATTTGTGTTTTGTGTATATATTTTATAAGTATGTTTATCTAAATTATATTATTTTCTCTTATAGACTTGGCGTTTTTGAGTAAGTTTTGAATGAAGAGTTTAGTGATTTCAGGCTTGTTGGAATGGAACTTAAATTTTACTTTTAGTTTGGTATTTTATTTACTTACTAGCTTACCCGAAGAACTTCGTCTCCCGCCTAACAGTCAATGAACGTATAGTCTGTCTAATAAGTCAACCAACTTGGGAATTTTGTATAATATTTAATCATTTAAAAAATACTTATATTCTATACTTTTCATAAGGTTCTTCTGTTAGTAAACAATGATCTCTATCTCTTAATCAACCTTGATTATTGAACCCGTGTTGACTACATCAGATTTCATTAAATCCTAATAATTATCCAAAGAAAAGATGGATGAGGACAGTAAGACAATGAGAGAAAATAATAAATTAATAAGAAATGAGTATATTAGGGGAAGTTTGAAAGTGGCGCTAGTGACTGAAAGGTTGAAAGGAAATCGTTTGTCTTGGTATGGTCATGTAAAGAGGAGAAATGAAAAGTATGTTGCTAAAAGAGTTATGAATTTACTTCTGTGGATGGATGGAGAGGGAGAGGGAGGCCAAAGAAAAGATGGATGGATTGTGTGAGAAGTGATATGAAAGAAAAGGGAGTTAGTGATAGCGTGACGAGTGACAGGACAGAATGGAAGAAAAAAACGCGTTGCGCCGACCCCAAATAAAACGAGACTAGGGCAGGAAGAAGAAGAAGAAGAATTATCCAAATCGTTTAACTTATTAGACAGACTAGTATATCTTTCGATATAGTCAACCGATTGCGATGAAACAAAGCCTAAGTAATATATCAAGTTACACACAATTTTAATGTATAAAAGTTATCTCCATCTATTTCGTACATTTTACGTGATGAACGCACAACTAAAAACTTCTACAGATTTATTATATGTATATATTATGAACCTCGTCTCTTAAACTAGACCTGTAATTAGAAACAGTGAATCAAGCTTTGTTGAACTTTTAATAATCGAAAATTAAAAATTTAAAAATACTCCCGACGTACCAAATCAATAAAAAGTAAAAATTTTACTAGCACGCATTCCGGGGTTCCATCAGCCACCATCATCTGGCGTTAAGTCTCGTCATTATGAAAAATACTTAGGACTGGTCACATATGTGTTTATTAGTAAAGTATATATCCATTAAGTGTTTAAGATCCCTGCCACAGTTAACAAACGAGCTGACCTTGAACAAATGGAAAGATCTTCTTAAATTGTAGCTAAGAACCGTTTCGATTAGGTCAGCCCCCTAGCCAAGTTACAACCGTTTCGCTTTCGTCGAACGCTTCGAGTAGGCCACGCCGCCAATTATTTGGTTCGGACCACGTGACTGAGCGTTAAGATGACGTCATTCCCGTACATTTGAAGCTTTCTACTAGCGTTAACGATTGCATATAAGCGATTTGGCTAGGGGTACAAACTTCAAACAAAAAAGCCGCATCAAAATCCGTCCATTCGTTTAGGCGCTACGATACCACGGACAGACACACAGACAGACAGACACGTCAAACTTATAACACCCCTTTTTTCCGTCGGGGTTTAAAAATGACGGTTTAAGTTCCATTTTCAACTTTAACCAAATAATAAAACGCTTCTATTTCAGAATGTTTTCGTTTTAAAAAACACATTAACGGAATGTTTCATTACTGGAATGTTATTTTTACAATGTGTCATAATTTACTAAAGGGTGCTTTCGATTTAAAGGATTTGATTAACATTTTAACAATCTACGTCGGAAATTTCCGACAGACACTCGCGTATATTCCGCCAGGGTCGCACATCCACGACCAAATACTCCATCTCGTCAGCTCTTCTGTCACCTATGGGGATTGAAGACCTAAACGAGATGGAGTAACCAGTCGCAAATACACGACTCCTGTGAATAGGACGCGAAATTACACGTCGGACTAATCTGACGCGAGCGGTTAAAGGGTTAAAAAAACACAATAATTTTGTTGCTCAACTGTCGCGCAACTCTTAAGCAACTTTTGAGTTTAAGGCCCAAGCGCCCGAAAGGTGCCATAAAACAGTGACTTTCTGAAGTCTACTCCTCGGTAACGGCCAGGTTAATAGGTTTGAAAAAAATATATGTTTATTATAGATTCATGAACAACATTATCAACATTTGATTTTTTCGTGCTATTAATACTTTTGTCTAAAAAAAATATTAAGCAATTTCGCAACTTTTCGCCACTTTTCCCTACTCCTTCAAAACGACTTGGATCTTTAGAAACATTTTTACACATAAAAATTGGTGATTAAATATTCTTCAAAGTGAACATTGCTTAAATAAATCAATCAATGTTTCGCAAATACAATGGATTTAAAGCGGTTTCCGGGCGCTGCTGGCCGCAAATAAATGCACAGAATTGCGTACTGCCGCCTAGGCGGGTGCGAGAGGTGCGTCCACATAATTTTGGCCAGATGGTTCAAGGGACTATAAGCCTTAAGAATAAATGTTAACTGATTGCAATATTTTTATACAATCTAGTAAAGTCTTTGGAAGACTAAAAACGACCTAATATCGTTTTTGGCTGAAAAAGGTTCATGTATTTTGGTGGAAGGGGAAGGTAAATGTCAAGTTTGACTGGCCTGTTGGTGTAGTAGTTAGTGGCCCTGACTGCTATACCGAAGGTCGTGGGTTCGATTCCCACCCAGGACAAATATTTGTGTGATGAGCATGATCATTTGTTCTGTCTCTGGGTGTAATTTATCTATAATATGTATGTATTTAGAAATATATAAGTATGTTTATCAGTTGTCTAGTACTCATAACATAAGCTCTGCTTAGCTTGAGACTAGACGGCGTTGTGTGATAGTTGTGGAATATTATTATTTTATATTATATTATTATAAGTAAAAGAATAAGTACACAAACACTGAAATGTGACGTCACCGCCATTAGGTTACGCATGTACAAAAAAGATAGCGAGGCGTCCTCACCACGCCCTTACTCTTTCTCATGCAAATATTTGAAATGCGAATCGCTGCTTCATTAACCGCTCGGGTCGGATTTGTCCGACGAGTGTTTTCTTGTTGACGAGAACTGGTTCTTCAATCCCCATAGGTGACAGAAGAGCTGACGAGATGGAGTATTATCATTAGAGAGAATAAACGCGAGAGTGTTCGTCGGATATATCCGACGTAAGTGATTTGAAGGGTTAATAAATCAATTTTGATGCTGTTTTCAGAAAAAAAAATCTTTTAAGTATTATTTGTTGTTAATTATAAAATAATGCTCAGTAATAAATACACTACAAGTACCCAATTGAAAGCGCCCTTACACCATACACTTCATCACCCAACCATGTACAACTCAATACATAAAACAACATAACAGTTTGTCTGTGCGTACAGCCGCGCTGTCGCCGCCGGCCGTCCGGGAGTACAGTAAGAACTGCCGCTTCATAACCGCATGCGTTCCCTTTGCTACAATCTTACAATATTATCTCCTTTATTTAAGAAAGAGTTGAATATACGCAGTATTTAGTTAGCAAGAAATTTTAATTATGTCTATGATATAAGAATATCTTCATGGTTTGTTTGATGTGGGCAGAACTGCATTTTATTTAAATGAAAATAGTGTTTTTTTTTTCTTACCGGAAGGAGTATCATGGTAGATATTTTTAATTTTTAAGTTCTCATGTAAGTGAATTGTAAATGGCTTATGTTTAACTTACCACCAGATATAGTAACATAAAAGACAAAAATAGTAAATGATCACCAAAATTAAACCTACATTTTAATGTAAAATTATAACCAAAGTTTTAACATCTCACATCTATTTAAGCAAAATGAATCCAAATAAAGCATCGGCAGAACCCCATGGTTACGGAGATATCAGTAGTTAAAATTTTGAGGTTAGGTTAACTACCTGCCAAGACAGCTCGACGGAGCCCCGCGTAGCGGGGCTCCTACTTCTGGGTGGTTTAAAAAAAAATAACAAATAAAATATGGAAGGAGTGGAGGGAGGCCTTTGCCCAGGAGTGGGACAGAACAGGCTAACAAAAAAAAAAAAAAAAACCTCGAAGAAGGTGACGGGGTCTGTGTTCGCTCGCTTCGCTCGCTCACTACGACCCCGCCACCTTCTTCTAACCTAAATCTATCCGACCCGGGGTGCCCTAAAATTCCACTAAGATAGATTGTTGATTAGACAAAGTGCTCCTGCTCTACGGGGCTAAAAAGAGCGCATTAATTTGCTCGCTAAGATTTGGTTATCATTTACTACATTTGGTGTTCGAATACAATTTAAAGTACAGTCGTAACAAGGGTACCAAAGCGTTTTATGGTGGTCATTATATTTAATCCCATTGTAAATTCTTACGGGAAATAAAGATATCTCAAACCTCAGATATCTCACATTTACGTACAAAGCTTTTTGGGAACATTTTTATTGTAAGTACACTGCTATGGAGTGGAATTCCCTGCCGGAGTCTGTGTTTCCTTCATCAAGAATTAATAGGTTACTTTTAGGCAAACGTGCTCCATCGTCGACCACATTGTCGTTTTCCTTCTGGTGAGATAGTGGTCAAGCGCTAGCCTATTCAACAATAAAAAAGGAATAAAAAAAGGGAAGCCCCAATTTAGTTTCCTTTTTTTTTTTGACAAATATGGGGATCTGGTTTCCTGAAGTTTTGGCAGGCGTTCGACGGTATAAAAGGATTTAAAAGTTTCGGATAAATGTAGAATCTAAATGACAGTTTAATACAGGTTTTGGTTTGTTTTGATCGGCCATACAAATTGTTATCTAGATTAGAAATAAAAGTCAATCTTCGTATTTTACTTTTATTATTATTAACCGACTTCAAAAAGGAGGAGGTTCTATGTTCGGCTGAATGTATTTTTTTTAAATTATAAGTTATGCTATTTAAAAATTCTAATATCCGTAACTATCTGAAATTAGCGAATAATCTGAAATAATATATCAGTAACCGTATCTGAAACCGGTATAATATAATTCTTAAATCTCATCTAATGGACTTGCCTTTAGTCAAAGTTCTGCCCAAATCACACAAGTACAAAACGTGAAGAAATATTCAAATAAAATACAAGAAGAATTGGCTATATTTATATCAAAATTGTAACTAAAAATAAATATTTTAGCGGTGACAACGCCCGTGGCTCCGCCCAAAGAAGCTATGCGTAAGATATGCTGAGATATAACTTATATCATTCGGTGTCGCATGAGCTTTTTATTTTCAGTTTTCAGTGTCTTCGCACTGAGCGTATGTCAAGCGTAGATGTTGCGTATACGCTGCGTAAACGCTGCGAAGACGTTAAATAGATATCTCTTAGTTTTATTGTATGGATAAAATATCCCATTTTCTTTTTGAATAATATTCTTAAGTGGTTTTAATATTATTGTATTGTTCGATTTTAAAATTTCGGAATATTGAAAATCCAATGGCGCTTAGAATATAAATGAGCCAATGGCTACGTAGTCGGTGCGTAGCAGCTGCGTAAATGCTGCGTAGACGTTAATGACAATGTATAATAAGGGGTAGCTTCGCTTAATCATTGTAGTATTTGAAAATACACTCGCGTCAATGAGACGTAAGCGTAGCGTCTACGCTGCGTAGACGTACCGTGAATTCATACTCTGGCTCAACGTCAGATGCGAAGCCACTAAACTGTTGAGTTTTTTTTATCCTTTCTTCGCTTAGTCATTGACAATACGTCGCGTCAATGAGCCGTAAGCGAAGCTTCAACGTTGCGTAGACGTATTGCAACCTCCTACTTTGGAAAACGCCAGATGCGAAGGCACAATACTCTTTAGTTTTTTTTTTTTACCTTTATTTTACGTTATTGTCGTGTAGTAGTGAATAGGTATTTATTTTTGAGTCTGAATCATTATTGGAATGTATCTCTGAATCAACTTCATTCTCATGATCGGCTTTGGAAACTCTTCTGATATTCTAAAATTAAAACAATAATTTTCTCTCAGTCACCAAAATATTTAACAAAAAAATACATACATTATAAAATAAACTAACTACTGATTCAGATTCAAAAATGTTAAAAAGACAAAGTTACTTAAAAGTAAAGGGAATGCGTCCTAAGTTAAGCTTGGATTACATGTGACTAATTTATTTATTTATTTTATATAATTTTGACGTCTATAACGTGTATGAGCATGACTACATGGATGTTGTCTACTTACGTTTCGGGCTTGTGACGTTGAGAGTTGCGCAACTGTTGCTCCACTTTTTTTTTTACTTTTTTTTATAAGTAAAGAAATCAATAAAATCTGCGTTTTAGGGCCTATTGTACGCGTGGATATCAATGCAAATGCATTCAGCAAAACTAAAATATGATGAAACTGCAACATATTTTAGGGTCTAAACAGACGGACTGCATTTCAACTGCAATTCAACTGCAAATTGCAGTTTAATAACGCTCCGCCCTACCGCGCATGGTGCAGTTCGGATGCAGTCGGTGTGCAGTTCACACGACTGCAATCGGACCGCACGTTTGGTTTGCAGTTCTTTTGCAGTCGTGTTTGCAGTTCTATTGCAGTTGTGTCAACTGCATTCAAACTGCAATTTGCAGTTGGATTGCAGTTGAAATGCAGTCCGGCTGTTTAGACCCTTAAGCTCTCCTCCAACCAGGCGAGAGTTGTGTTTGGGCCCAACAGTTGTTTATCGGACAGTTGTATACGTGCTGATTGCGTGGAGAGCTTTGATACCGCGATGCTGGATTTTGTATTTTACATCCATTGGTGGCGTAGATGTTGCTTCCACTCCATACTTAATTCTGTCGCCAAACAGTTGTGGTTTATTCTGTTTGAAAGAAATGTATTCCGGTGAAGTCACAGGCATATGACACATGTTAGTTGTCTGTGGGATGAAAACGCTTCTACAATACTTTCTGGTATTACAGATGCCTTTGAGCAGCGTTCATACGTACTATTATTATCTCTTTATTCACTTAAATATATGTATAAATTACATTTTTAATATTTAAATAAAAATAAAATATTTAAAACATTATCCCACCGGTATTGGGAACAGGGTCCAAGCTACCGGCATTCAGGGCTCCAGAGAAAGGAGCCTCCTAACAATACGAGCCGTATCCAGCTGTATCTATTATTATTAAGTTGAATAAAAATATAAGATTGTCTAAATGTTGGTCAACAGTTGCGCAACATAGTTTCAACTTTATGAGTCTAAGCTTAATTTATGTTTAACAATATAATTTGTTAAATACTGTGCTTTTTCACACAAACTCCATGAATGCTGTTCAGTGAATTAATACAGTCATTTGGGATTGAAAGATCGACATAAATATTGATTAGAGATACTTATATCCTAAAGAAAAAGAAAAAAAAACACTAAATACATTAAATTTACAAAAAAAAGTGAAACACTTTGTTTGGGCAATAATGGCATTGACTTACTATATTATTTATCACGCAAATGTCACTGATTTAAAAATATAATATATCTAAAAGAAATGTATTAAGAAACTTGCGGAAACAAACTGTTTTTGAGTGTGTGATGAGCGAACAATGATAAGAGACTTATCAACTCTCCTCCTTTTAATTCAATCGTTTAGGGGTATCTGTTTTAATGCATTATACCCCAAGCGAACGCCCCGGTGTTCGTTCTCTCGTTCTCTTTCTATTGTGTTCCTTATTACGTTATTCAAAAGGAATTCATTTGCAAGATGTTACCTAAACAAAACATACGAACTTTGCAAGTATAAGCTTAGAAATATTCAACTTCTATGCGCGTCCAAGTCGATCTTCCAATCCCTTGCATCCATCACACCGCACGCCATCTCGTGGAAGGTTGAGTAACTAACAGTATCTGATACAGAGGAGACACCGGTGAAGGTGACGGCGGGCGTCGCGGCCGGAGAAGTCAACGAGGCGCTGCAGCATCAGATCAAGGTGCTCAGCTGGTAAGTCTAAGACGGTCTGCCTGTGTGCCCAAGTAAAGGTTAAAGTACACTACGCACACGTGTGGTGCGTACGCCGACCAGTAGCCTGATTCAAGTAAAATCAAACAAGCCAAATATCGTTGAAGTTTTATAGTCGTTCGATCGAAGTCTTATCCAAAAGCGGTATTCACCATCTATCGACTTATTTCCAGTTACATTAATAAGTATTCTACCAGGATAATGTAATACAGTTGTTTTTTTAAATCGACGAATTTTAAACGTCTTTAAAATCGGTGTCGTTCAAACTCGATTAATGGATGTGAATACTGAAATGGTCTAAACGACTAAATCGCTGCGATAACGTTACGGTTTTCATTACGTGAATCGGGCTACTGGGCGCGTCGGTCTCCATACATTTTATATGGCAACTAGACTTGTAGATCTACATTAGATACACGCCACGCGACGTCGTTCTACGTACAAATGAGGCGTGGTCCACGTGTGCGTTGGTCTAATGTAGTTCTAGCTTAAATCCGTTTAGACCTTTGAGCGTAAAGAAATAAAAAACACACATATTCAAACTTTTGTGCTGATTTTAAGAAAAACATTGCGTACAATGTTGATTTTTTGTGGTAACTAGTCGTTGATATAATACTAGTACAAAATAGAAAAATATAAAAATGTTGACATTTTCTGTACTTTGAAATATGATGGAATAGGATCCAAGCTACCAGCAGTTAGGCCTTTTGACAGCGGAATCTCCTAACATGCGCCGTCTCCAGCAGAACTGCTCTCTTGATCCATCTGCTCAACGGGAGCCTCCTCAGATGTTAGTCGAGGCTTTTGGCTATTTAGCCATGAGCCGTCACGAGTATCTGCACAAGGACTGCTATGTCCACCTCCTACTTGTCGCCAACCTCGAGAGTCAGTCAATATAGTTGGCTTATCTTTGAGACGCACAGAACCGGTCGTTGATGACGTTACTTGGGAGACGTCTCTGTCCAGCAGTAGACGTCTTTCGGCTGTAAGGATGATGATGTAAGAGAAAGATCAAAGCAAACAACTGTAGAACTATAATAATATTAATCCTCACCTCTCAGGACGGTGGAACGCGAGCGCTCAGCCCGCATGTCAGCGTGCCGCAAGGCGGAGCGCGCGACTCTGCGCTCCCTGCGGCCCCTGGAGCACCCCGGCTCCGCCGCCGCCCTGGCTAGGAGGCAGGCTGCCGCGCAGCTCGAGAGAGACCTCGCCAAGTTGCAGACGGTAAGACAAAACGACATGTTTATGTATTAGAAAGGGATGAGAAAAGAAGGCACCTACAAAAGATCTGTTTTCTCCCATACAAACAGTTTACAACCGCTCTTAGGCGATTATGATATGTTATTACACAATTTTCATTAGATATTTTGGAAACTCAGTATCTTTTGGATATTATCTAGACTTCTATTGAAATCAGTTTGTGCAAAACTGATCCAGTAAAGATCTCTGAAAATCTGCTATTTTGCATGACCCCTCATAATATACAAGGTGTAAGGGACAGCCCTCCACAAACTTAAGGGCTTGCTCAGTAGACGAAACTGAACAACCTTACACAAAAACTTTTTTCAGGAAACGAAAATAAAATCCGTCTCACCATACAAAATTATAAACTTGATTGGACAGTTTGTATGGAGAGGCCGAATTTTTTTTTTCGCTATGATATGATTAAAAATATAACAATAGTCGTCATTCGTCGTCATTCAGAATCTTGATTAAATTTACTCGTACAAGGCTTGTAAATTTAATCAAGATTCTGAATGACGACAATTTTATTTTTAACTTCTAAGGGTTTAAAAAAAACACATATTTTCTGGAACAAGTTTTGTGAAATATTCGAGTAAATCACGGAATTACCGAATGCTAACAGAGTTTTCAGGCGTTATCTCTCGTTTTTCGCGTTGCCTTTTCATCAAACATCGCGTTGGATTGCGTTAGATGAAGTAACAGCCCCCCGCCAAAGCCAAGTTACAATCGAATTCCGTTCTCTAATCGGTAACGCCTCGGTGACAGCAATTGTAGAAAACGATAAGTTGGTAGCCATGTTGACGCGCCTGAGTCGTCCGCTTGTTCTACAATGTAGCGTTTATATAACAAAGGAGCGTTAAATATTGTAGAAACGATTTTGAACGATGTGAACTTGGCTACGAATTGTCTATTCGTTTGTTCTGACCACGCGACTTTACGTTGAGATGACGTCATTCCCATACGTTTAATCACTTTTCGACAGCGTTAACGATTGCAGAATAACAACTTGGCTAAGCGTGCTGGCTTTTTAACCATACTCGATGTTGACGATAGGCGAGTGAAAAAGGAGCTTCTAAAGAGCCCTTGGTAGGGCTTCAAGACTCTGGTAGAATACATAATAATATAATAATAATAATATTCCACAACTATCACACAGCGCCGTCTAGTCCCAAGCTAAGCAGAGCTTGTGTTATGGGTACTAGACAACTGATAAACATACTTATATATTTCTAAATACATACATATTATAGATAAATTACACCCAGACACAGAACAAATGATCGTGCTCATCACACAAACATTTGTCCTGGGTGGGAATCGAACCCACGACCTCCGGCATAGCAGTCAGGGTCACTAACCACTAGACCAACAGGCCTGTCAAAGATTTCTAACATTTATATAAACTTCTATTTTGTCTCCAGGAATGGACCTTGTTCGTGGCTCGCAGCGGGCTAGTCAAGTTCCCGTCGGAGCCGGGGCAGTACGCGCATGCGCTACAACTGCATAAAGACAAGCAGAGAGAACTCAGGAGACACTTGGAGGTAAACTATTATTTTTTTATTACGTATAGGCTCGATCCGTATGGTGTTCGGACGTAAAGAATCGCATCATCGCATCTCTTCCCGTGGGTGTCGTAAGAGGCGACTAAGGAACGTACCAGAGAATGGGCAGCAGCATTCTTTGTAGATTTCAAAAACCACACTGCGATCGCCAACCCGCCTGCCATTCCCCTAGTGCCCGGCAGCCCGTCTACCCTTGACTCTGGTAGCGGTCAAGGCAATGGCGAGGCAAGGGGTGCGAAGAATCTCCGGAAGAGATCCGGCTGGATGGCCTCCAACAAGGTGGACCGATGACCTGGTCAGGGTCGCGGGACTCCGATGGATGCGTGATGCACAGGACCGGTCGTTGTGGCGACGCTTGGGGGAGGCCTATGTCCAACAGTGGACGTCTTTCGGCTGATATGATGATGATAGGCTCGCGTATGACCACTATCTCACCTGATGGTAAGCGATGATGAGGCCGACGATGGTGCACGCTTGCCTAGAAGTAACCTATTCACTCTTGACTTAGGCCTACTAAGGACGCGTAGCTTAATAGACGCGTATTCGTCATTATACGTTTGCTGTACGCCTGCGTGAAGCTTAGCCACAACCACGACACGCTGCCATCGTTTTATTTTCTGTAGGTTTCATACATCTGATATGGATTCCCCGCACACTGTTGAGGCCGGAGCCGCCACACGCTACAAATTGCCGCTAATAGCTTCTTGTGGATCACAGTAGCCACTAAACGCCAACACGAAACCCAGTCATACGCCACTCGCGCATTTAAACCTTCGACACAGTCCATTACTACTACAGCAGTACTACTGCGCACATGGGTTAAGAAAGTAACAGCCACTGGACCCAAGTGGCCGCTTCTAGCTTCTCGTGGCCGCGTTTGTGGCTGTGGCATGTGGCTCATGTGCGACTCTAAGCTTCACGCAGGCGTACTCGAAGCGTATATTGACAAACACGCGTCTATGACGACTGGCCTGTTGGTCTAGTGGTTAGTAGCCCTGACTGCTATGCCAGAGGTCGTGGGTTCAATTCCCACCCAGGACAAGTTTTTGTGTGATGAGCATAATCATTTGTTCTGTGTCTGGGTGTAATTTATCTATAATATGTATGTATTTAGAAATATATAAGTATGTCAGTTGTCTAGTACTCATAACATAACACAAGCTCTGCTTAGCTTGAGACTAGACGACGTTGTGTGATAGTTGTGAAATATTATTATTATTACGTTTATTTACTTTACAACATATAAATATATTTTAAAATATTTCTGTATAAAAAAAAATATATAAAAATAGTGTCCCACCGGTATCGGGAACAGATTCCAAGCTTCCAAGCTATTATTATTATTATTATTATTATATGAAGCTTCGCGTCGGTGGACACTAGGCCTAAGTCAAGAGTGAATAGGTTACTTCTAGGCAAGCGTGCTCCATCGTCGACCACATCATCGCTTACCATCAGGTGAGATGGTGGTTTTTTAATGGTGGAAAAATCATCTAATGACAACCCCCGCTCTTGGGCGGAGCGGGAGATAGTGTCAGACTCTTACTGACTAAAAGCCCACCCTGTTCCTTCTAGCCTTCATACCGGGACCGAGTTTCTCTTTCGGATAACCCTGACCCCAGTAGGCTTCGACCCAGCTGGGCCCCTGCTGATACTGACAAAGTGACTTAGTGGTCAAACGCCTACCCATAATAAAAATAAATACAACACTTACATACAAAACTATTATACTCTGTGGACAAAACAGCAGCGTCGTGCTTTCTAGTCGCGTCCATAAAGATACGCGTCCGTGGACAGTACTCCTTAAATATCCTTTTTTGTGACAGGTCCGCCTAGCGTCTCTTCAGGCGGAGGTACGACAACAGTTGCTGATGCATCGTCCGTGGCGCTGCGTCGAAGCGGACTTCGCAGAGTTCCCCGCGCCCGAACTAGCTGCCGTAAGGATTTCTTTTTATTGTTACTCACTGATCAAATTGTATAACTACTAGGTTCAGTGTCAAGCGGATGAAACGCCCGAGTGTCACCATTGCGTGGACCGCCCGGACGACACGGTGGCGCATACGGTGGAGGTGTGCTGGTGGCGATCGGCGATAGTCCACTCTCGCACCGGGCTCTGGTACAGGCCATGGTCCAGTGCGAGAAGGAATGGCAGGCGGTTGCCTCGTTCTGTGAAGCAGTGAGTAATTTTAGCGAAGGAGACGGCCGCACGCGTGAGGGAACGGACGTACTCACGCTCCAGCTGCCAAGACCCCGACCCCGACCTTGACTGCCAGCCACCATAGGCATGGGCTTGCGGACGATGAGCAATAGGTAGCTCACCGTCCGGTAATCGTCCGGACTGAGCTCAAGTCGTCGGCGTTAGTTTCAAAATATTAGCTTTTTATCTAATTGAGTCACGCGAGGTCCCAACAAGAGTGAGGCCCTTACAAGAGGTGAGCCTCTTCAAAATTAATGCCCCTACCAGAGTAAGGCCCCTACAGGAGTGAGGCTTCTACTGGTGTGAGGCTTCTACTGGTGTGAGGCTTCTACTGGTGTGAGGCTTCTACTGGTGTGAGGCTTCTACTGGTGTGAGGCTTCTACTGGTGTGAGGCTTCTACTGGTGTGATGCTTCTACTGGTGGGAGGCTTCTACTTGTGGGAGGCTTCTACTGGTGGGAGGCTTCTACTGGTGGGAGGCTTCTACTGGTGTGAGGCTTCTACTAATGTGAGGCTTCTACTGGTGTGAGGCTTCTACTGGTGTGAGGCCTCTACTGGTGTAAGGCTTATACTGGTGTGAGGCTTGTACTGGTGTGAGGCTTGTACTGGTGTGAGGCTTCTACAGGAGTCAGGCTCCTACAGGAGGGAGACCCCTAAAAGGGTGACGCCTCTACAAGAGCGAGGCCCCAGGCGGTTCCTCTGCTCAACTGAGGAACTAACATACACACACAAATATGTTTTGTTTCTTTAAAATATCATTATTTGTTCCAGGTATTATCATCGAGGGCAGTAGACGTGGGCACGATCAGGTACCCTGCACCGGCGTCCGGCCAGACTGAAGACACGATCTTTGTAACTCCTGCGCAGCTGGCCAAGTAAGAGACTTCATGCCATTTAATTTGTACACGTCGTGGCCAGATCACTTTATGATGTGACGCACCATTTCATGAAATGGTACTATTACAGCTGTACGTGTGATTATTTTATGATATGGTCAAACAAAAATGCTCCTTCAAGGTGGACCGATGACCTGGTAAGGGTTGCGGGAATCCGATGGATGCGTGACGCACAGGACCGCTCATTGTGGCGACACTTGGGGGAGGCCTATGTCCAACAGTGGACGTCTTCGGCTGAAATGATGATGATGATGGTCAAACATGGCTCATAATATTGTAATTTTTATTGCACCGGTAGAGTCCACTGTTCCTCAATGGAATATATTAATTACTATTGCAAATTATGCTTTTATTCGACCAAAAATATTTACTATAAATGTGCCCTAAGTTCTGGTTTAAGTTCTAAGCTCTTTTTTTTATGGTGGGAAAAAATCATCCAATGACATTCCCCGCTCTTGGGCGGAGCGGGAGATAGTGTCAGACACTTACTGACTAAAAGACCCACTCCGTTCCTTCTAGCCTTCATACCGGGGCTCGAGCGCCCTTTCGGATAACCCTGGCCCCAAAGTTCTAAGCCCTGGTTTTCTGGTTGGATTACATTTTTTTTTCTATAAACAATATAATTTTTAGTATATCAAAACCTGAATATAGTTTGTGCTGAATCGATTCCAATAATTTTAATTTATTATTTATTTAAACTTCATGCACTGTAGTGGTACATAGGCGGACTTAATGCAACAAGGCATTCTCTCCCAGTCAATCTTTGGGTTAAAAAGACATCACTGTGGTAGGTTTGCAAAATAAACAAATACTTGAAACGGAAAAAAAAGTTATTTATATATAATACTAGCTGTGCCCGCGACTTCGTTCGCGTGGACTACAGGATATTGAATTTATTTTTTCTAAAATAAAAGTAGCCTATGTTACTCCTTATTACAGCAGCTACCTGCCAAAAAAAGTCCCGTCAAAATCGGTCCAGCCATTTCAGAGATTAGCCGGGACAAACAGACAGACAGACAAAAATTGTAAAAACCGGCCAAGAGCATGTCGGGCCACGCTCAGTGTAGGGTTCCGTAGTTTCCCGTCCGTCACAATAAGTGTACCCACTTATGAGGTTAAAAAATGCTTGCATATACGATTATACTACAAACTTAGTCCAGAAATTATTTTGTAGAACCTTTTTGTCTTTTTTGTACAAAAACTGTTCTTTCCATCAAGTTCAAAATAATTTTCCTAGAAAGTCCTTATAAAGTTCTACTTTTCAGATTTTTTTCATATTTTCTAAACTTATGGTTCAAAAGTTAGAGGGGGGACACACATTGTTTTTTACTTTTGGAGCGATTATTTCCGAAATTATTGACATTATCAAAAAATGATTTTAGTAAACCCCTATTCATTTTTAAATACCTATCCAACAATATATCACACGTTAGGGTTGAAATTTAAAAAAAAATCACTTCCCACTTTACATACAGGGGGGCTACCCTAATAAAACATTTTTTTCCAATTTTTATTTTACCACTTTGTCGGCGTGATTGATATACATATTGGTACCAAATTTCAGCTTTCTAGTGCTAACGGTCACAGAGATTAAGCGAGGACGGACAGACAGACAGACAGACATGGCGAAACTATAAGGGTTCCTAGTTGACTACGGAACCCTAAAAAGGTTATTTTGGTGTATGCATGTAGTAAAAAGCAGTTATTTCAATATTACAAACGGACACTCGCAATTTTATTTATATGGATGTATAGATGTATAGATATGTATAGATGTATATATATGTATAGATATCCTTGAAAGCTTAGTTTCTATTCACCCCATTTGACTGTATCTAGATTTATTTTGAGAATTATTATTTTGTCACCAGGTTACGTGAGCTGGTATCAGAACTACAGTCAGACGACGTGAAGTTAGAACTGATGCCGCTGGACAACACTGTGTGCGCCGCCTAGGAGGCACTCGAAAATATGCGTTATTTAGTGAGGAATAGAGTTGTGAATGAGAAAACCAGTATATGAGTGTAGTATAGCGGTTGTATGAATATTTAACCTTTTGTGTGGTGTCAGTCACCCAGTTTCTGAAACGCTGATCAAAATCAAAATTAACTAATCAGCTGTTAAATTAACAGCTGTGTCAAATCAGTTCGGGTTGCTGAAAGGATGATTAGCGAAAAATTAATTAATCTATGATCATTTTGATCTGTCAACATTCACTGATTTCTTGACAAAGCTATTAACAGTAGTTTGATCTATGATCAAACTTAAGGCGTAACTAGCGTTCCAGAAACCCAAAATGGTATTTCACATGTAATTCTGTACTAAGATCTGACAACGCGGTCAACTAATCAGATGATCAAATCAAAGTAGCTGATCATCCTTTCAGCAACTCAAATGATATTTGACAGCTGATTAGTTAATTTTGATTTTGATCAGGGTCTCGGAAAATCGGTGTGAATGAAGTATTTTGAATTAGGAACGTTTCAAATCCTACATAACACATTCACTGTTCGCTACGATTCAAATAACTACAGTGTGTTTCACTTAAGAAGTTCTTTCGCCGTAATGTTGGCTTCCCTGTCTGTCTACAGAAAAAAGAAGGGAAAAAAAAGAGTTGCCTACTCTACCAAAATGTTTGCATTAAATGTGAAACGAAATCAATATTAACAGTAGAGTCTGTCTAATAAGTTAAACGACTTGGGTAATTATTAGTATTTAATGAAATCTGATGTAGTCAACACGGGTTCAATAATCAAGGTTGATTAAGAGATAGAGATCATTGTTTACTAACAGAAGAACCTTATAAAAAGTACCGAATATAAGTATTTTTTAAATAATTAAATGTTATACAAAATTCCCAAGTCGGTTGACTTATTAGACAGACTATACTCGCACTACTTTATGGAGCATTATGAGGGGAATGGGATTTTATTTAAAAAAAAACAGGTCTAAAAGGAAGTTGTCAATGGAGAGGTACGATATTGTGGCGTTTCGTGTTTGGTATTTGGAAGAATTGCAGGACAATCGAAATGGAACCCAGCGTCCTGTACTATATTAAAAATAGTTTTTACAGTTTCCAAAAGAAAAAAAAAACTAAATTATCACGCAATTGTTTAAAGAAACGAAATATCACGTAAGCTCCCTAATATTAAGTAATTTGAATGCTTAAAATATGGCAACACTGTTTTTCTGTATGGCCAACATTACGGCGAAGGAACTTCATAAGTGAAACGCACTGCACAGGATTGACTTAACGCCATCGCTGTCAAATCGAGTCAGTTTGGTAGGGTGAGCAAAAAAAAAATTTTTAAATTAAATTCATTTACGAAAACGAAAAAAGTTATCAGGATTTAGTACTTCAGTTCTGTCCATCTCTGCGCCACCTTGTGAAGTGTCTGAGTAGTGGTGAATGGAAGAAAATGGTGAATTGTTGCTAACAATGTAGTTAAAGAAGATAACTGTAGCGAAATTAGATTAAATAATAACGTTTTTTTATTCACTTAGGGTGAGTTGCACCATTTAACTATAACGATAACAAAGCCGTTAACAAAAGAAAGAAAGAAGAAAGGAAGGAAACATGTCTATTTGGCACACAATGAACTAAACAAGTATTGAAACATTAATAAAATATAAAACTTAAAACAAAATAAAAAAATAAATAAAAACAAACAGCAACAATGTGTCTCACGGTAGTGCCAAATAGGTTCAGTTCAGCATACTGTCAGACAACCGTAGCAGTTGCCTGACGCTGGTTTGGTTTTGGGTTTTTTTTGCTGGTTTTTTTTCGCGTAACAGTTATCAAATCGTCGAATTAACCAATAGGCGGCCGATTCACGGCTGGTTATGGTTTGGTTATCGTTATAGTTAAATGGTGCAACTCACCCTTAGATTTCCGACCGAGTCTTAGTTGGTTAAACAAAGTAAAAAAATCGTTATTGATACGTAAATAAGTTTTCTTTACAAATCGTACTTTTCATTCAATATCCACGTTCCTATCCTTAATTCATTAAACCCCAAGCGAATGCTCGCGCACCTATTGTCTTTCTATTGTGTCTGTAATTTCCACGATTGAAAGGTTAATTGAAAAGTATTGTAGAAGTTTTTTTTTTACTCAGATGTAACTTACGAGAAAACTCGTAATGTCTTACTACGAGTAGATGGTATGTAATAAAAGATAATATTACTGGTGCCTAAGTAAGACAACAGTAACTTTTTCAAAATATTCACTGTTCTTTAATGTAATAAAATAGCACATTGGTCTTTTTATCAAAAAAACTCTTATCATCATTAAAAATATTAATAGTAAAAGTTTCACTCCTGTATAAAATAAAATATATATAATTTTTTTTTTTTCAGGAAACGGAAATAAAATTCATCCTCTCCATACAAACTGTCCAATCAAGTTTATAATTTTGTATGGTGAGGCGGATTTTTTTTTTCGTTTCCTGAAAAAAAATTTTATGGTGGGTTGTTCAGTTTCGTCTACTGAGCAAGCCCTTAAAGTTTGTGGAGGGCTGTCTCTTACACCTTGTATATTTTTCTATGCTTATTTTATTATCGCTATATTAGTTTGAAAAAGTGTCAAATTGTTGCAAAACTTACTTTATAATCTGTATAATTTACCATTTAACCGCCAACGTCGGATATATCCGACAAACACTCGTGGTCGCACATCCACGACCAAATACTCCATCTCGTCAGCTCTTCTGTCACCTATCCTCGTAAGGCCCAGCGACCTAATTTATGAACAAAAATATTTAGACATTCCGGCCCAAGATACTTTTTAAAATCATAAAACTACAATCCAGTGACCTAAAATTATAACATGATTTTTTTTTTCCCACAACTATCACACAACGCCGTCTAGTCCCAAGCTAAGCAGAGCTTGTGTTATGGGTACTAGACAACTGATAAACATACTTATATATTTCTAAATACATACATATTATAGATAAATTACACCCATTTCAACGTTATTTTTGGTTTAACGATCCCAAAAAAGTATTTACCATAAACATATTATTTTAATTTTTTTTTTGCATGAAACAGTTAACTTTAGGTATAAGAAAAACCGCTTAAAATAATTTAGCTAAAAGCAATACATTTGTATTTTTTTACTACACTAAAGTTCTGGGTCGCAACTACTTGCGCCTAATTTTAGCACATTGGGTCGTTATGTATATCGACCAAAATTTAGGTTGGACCTTACGAGGATATGGGGATTGAAGAACTATACAAGATAGATTACCCACTCGCTAATACATTACACTGGCGAATAGGACGCGAATACACTCGTCGGATAAATCCGACGCGAGCGGTTAAAGTGTTAATTAGTTAACGTAAAATAATTCTAAGAAAGTATATCTTAGTGGTGCAATAATGAGTGCAGTTACAATATATTTATGTATACAAGGTGTCGTTTTGAAGCTGCAAAATATTTCAGGAGGTAATTATGTTAGTGATTCTCGACCCGAATCAATAATAAAATAAGTAGGTAATTTTTTTTTTTTTTATAACCGCGCTTTTTTTCACACACACAAACACGGAACAATAAAGGTCGTTTTCACACACACTAACTCGCAACGATAGTTTCATAAATAATGTATCATCCAATCATCATCCCGCACGCCACACCCTAGCCACGCCCCCGCGGCCATCGATCAATCGATTTAGTTTAGAGTAATTAAAAAATTAAATAACAAGTATTACTGATTATTGACCAGGTATCGTTTTTTTATATGATTATTTATGAGTTTTACTACAACCTCCTGAAATATTGTGCAGTTTTAAAACTGCACCTTGTATAGTCTGTCTAATAAGTCAACCGACTTGGGAATTTTGTTTAATATTTAATCTTTTAAAAAATACTTGTATTCGGTACTTTTCATAAGGTTCTTCTGTTAGTAAACAATGATCTCTATCTCTTAATCAACCTTGATTATTGAGCCAGTGTTGACTACATCAGATTTTATTAAATCCTAATAATTACCCAAGTCGTTTAACTTATTAGACAGACTCTAGTAGCGCAATCGAAATTATTTTTAATTTATAAGTATAGGTACCGGCACGAATCTTAAGCACTCGGCGTCGAGTGGAGATCGCTTTGTGCATTCCATACATTGACAAGCCAATCGTCGTCTTTGTTAGATAGATGCAGCAAGCGCAGGGAACGAATCACGAGTGACGTCTATGACACGATGGCGCGGCGAGCCAATCACTGACGCTCCTCGCCCCCGCGTTTCACTTCATACCACTAAATAGGCCCGATATTTGACTACTGCGCAACTTGAAGCCAGCGCTCAAGATCCGTGCCGGTATCTGTATCAGTTTAGTTTTTTTTTAAATACAGCTTTTTTATAATCGTTTTGTCATGAACAAATGCAATTTAGGTAGGCCATAATATTCATATTTTGTAAAAAAAAATACTTATTTATTGTTTAATTATACCTCACATTTAATAGAACAACATACACAATCAGCATTATAATGTTCCCACAGCTGGGACTCAGGCCTCCTCTCTAGGAGAAGGAATGGGCCGTAATCCACCACGCGGGCCCAGTGCGGGTTGGTGGATGTCACATGTCTTCGAATTTTTGGTTCTAGGACATGCTGGTTTCCTCACGATGTTTTCCTTCACCGTTTTGAGAGCAGTGGTGATGACCTGACGAAACTTGTTTCAGGAAATATAAGTTATTTTATAAACTATAAAAGTTAATTTTCGGCATTCACCTATCTTGATTAAATATACAAGATTACTATAGATACATATTTTGAATTTTCTCATGGATGTAATACGCCTCTGTCGCATAGTTTTTGTTCTAATCGATTATAATTATCGGTAAGAAAAAAAAACCCTAGAGGTGGCATATATTCTAAATACATCTAACAATAAAAATCTAGATTTTAGATAAAAACCTAGCCCAGTATCTCAACTAATCCCACGGGAGATTAAACTTGAAGATACTATGAAATAATAACGTTAGGTCTACTGTATACGGACGCGTAGCTTCATAGACGCGTCGCTATACGCGTCCTATATACAATTAATTACAAATCGATAGTGTTTCATGTACCGGATCGTCCCTCCACGGGATTAAAACGATTAAAATTTCACGGTGTATATAGGTGTACGCCTGCGTGAAGCTTTAACAGGGTTATTTATACAAGTCAACCTCTCAAGACTATATTAACTATATACAACTTTTGATCTAATTTTTAAAAATTGACATATTTTAGTTTATCAGATTTTCATACAAAAATAAAAATATTTAAATCAAACGTTCTAAATATAACGAAGCCTATAGAGAGTACAATAGCGGAGGGGAGAGGGTTTGGGTGGCAGGGGTGCGTGGTGCGCTTGCGGCGCTGCATACAGACGTAGGTAGATATAGCAAAATACAGAGTTGAAATATGTTAGATAACCCTGTATAAGCTTCACGCAGGCGTACACCAAACGTATAGTGTCGAATACGCGTCTATAAAGCTACGCGTTCGTGGACAGTAGGCCTCTTATGTACGAATTATAATAGTTATAGAAGTAATAATTATTATAAACAAGTTATTATTAGCATGTTATTATGGCAGCTGAATTTTTTTCGCACACTTTGTAGGATATTTTTTGAATTATCAGCTCATTACCAATCACATGATATCACGTGTTTTTGCTTGTTTCAAAATGGCTGTTAACATGCTATCATGTTCACACAATAGTTCCGCACTAGTGCGGAAAATGATAAATTGTGTGCCTAAAAGCGGTAACTATAAGAGTGGGTTTTTGAATAAGTGTATTGAAAAGTCTCTTTCTCACTTGTGACAGTTTTGCTGATTGCAGTGTTGATTGGTTTCATTTTAATACCAACTGCTAATACCTTTGGTATTTGTTTGGCCTTATATTAAGTAATAATAATAATAAAATCTTTGTTTCGGGCAAAACTCATAGTGTTAGTAACAACAATATTAACCTAAGTGTTAATAAATAAAATTCTGGCAAGGTACATGTAATCCACAGCAGTGAACCTTATGTGGACAAGTACACTCTGTCAAATTAAATTTATTTTGATTAGGTTTGACTGAACTGAATCTACCAAATTCAAGTTGTTGGTATTCGTTCGGAATGGAAAATAATTTGATAAAAAAGTGGTATTCGTTTTTGGTAAAAGATCGGAATAAATTGCAGTGTTCCAGCAAGATATTTTCATAATTTTATGCAGCATTGGCCTATAAAACAGAAATGATTGTTTTGGTTGATAGTTTAAATTGTACGCTTACTCTAATATCAATGTACACGCTTGTTATTATATATCTGTATATAAGGAATATGTTAATGTACTTACTAATAGTAAATAAATAAAGTATTATTTATTGATTTACTTGTTTCAATTTTGACTAGCCTGTTTAGATATATTATCTCGATTTCCAGCAAAACTACAAGTTCTACGGAAAAAAGTTTATTGGAAAAGTTGTAGGTAATAAAAAGATCTACAACTTTTGTATTTCCATTTTTTTCACATAACCTAAAAATTTATGTGAAAAATTTATGTAACTAAGTTTTTGGTTTTTTATTTTTATCTTTTACAAAAATTATTTTTTTTCGACTAAATTTGATGAAAACTTACCTTTTTGTTATTTTATTTATTGTTTCGTCCCAAATACATTGTAATTTTTTTGATTTAGAATAGGTATTTATTTTTTCACCTTTATTTTGACTTAATATCGAAAAAGCACCCTATCAATCGAAAATTCTCACGTCATAATACCAGCTTTTTTAAAAAAGGCTGCAGGCTTTTTGTTCGTTGAAATCTCTACTTTCTGACGTTTTGTAAAAAACAATATCATTACAATGATAAAATTTCTTAGAAAATGCTAAAAACGAAAAAGCTCGAATCCAAAAATCCTTTTTCGTAATCATTATGTACAATTTTGAGTTACTTCATAAAATTTTCACTCTAATTATTCGAAAAAATAATGTGTGTAATGTTGATAAACAAAAAAAAAAAAAGACGTGTGGCACTCGGGGACTGCCGCGGTAAAGCTATTGCATAGCATTTTTTATCAACTTATGCAATAGACCTCCAACAGCTGCTTAACTCCACCCATCCAAAACGCCGACAGCTGCTTAACCCCACCCATCCAAACACAGACCTCACCAACAGGTGCTTAACCCCATCCATCCTAAACCAGACCTCACCAACAGCTGCTTAACCCCATCCATCTAAAACCAGACCTCGCCAACAGCTGCTTAACCCCACTCATCCAAAACCAGACCTCGCTAACAGCTGCTTAACCTCACCCATTCAAAATGAGACCTTGCCAACAGCTGCTTATCCCCACCCATCCAATACCAGACCTCGCCAACAGCTGCTTAACCTCTTCCATCCAAAACCAGACCTCGCCAACAGCTGCTTAACCTCTTCCATCAAAAACCAGACCTCGCTAACAGCTGCTTAACCCCACCCATCCAAAACGCCGACAGCTGCTTTCACTCATTTGTTTTCTTATCGGTCACCACGCTCGATCGCTCAAAAAACAAATGAGTGGGACCCCCCACTCATTTGTTAGGTTATTTTCGTTACGGAATTTCTGGATTCGGTCTCCACGCTCAAGGCCCGCGATAGAAGCTATGCAATAGCTTAAAAAATCCTAACCGAAATATATTACTATAATTAACACTCAAATCAGTCAATAAAGTAAATATTAGTAAATACATAAATTGTAAAGGCATTATTAATTTGATTTTTATCAGTATGAAATAGCATCTCAAAGTTTCTTTTAAAGTCAAATTCTCTTGAAGTAACTTAGCCTGCACGTGAATGATGATGTCAAAGTCAAAGTCAAATCATTTATTTCAAATAGACCATTTACAGGCACTTTTGAGTAGTTCACTCCTCTGCAAAGAAAATAAAAAATTAAATAATACTGTCTTATTGCTGTGTATTTCGAATACTGGTTAACGGTTTTTACAGCTGCTAGCTACAAAATAACAGGTAGTAAGGCGCAGACCCTCCTAGCCCCTTCCCAACTTCTCTATGAAACACCTATAAATGGGCTTAAATTTTCCGTAGGACACTCAGGTTTACAAGTTATCTTAAAACAGCAATAAATAGGCATTTACGCATATAATTTAAAAAATGTTCTACGCATTTCTCAAAATACTGTAGCTGTCTCATTAAATATTTACTTTATTAACTGATTTGATTGTTAATTATGTTAAAATATTTTTCGGTTACGTTTTTTTTTTGTTTATCAACGTAAAATGCAATCGTTTTTCGAGTAATTAAAGTGAAAATTTTATGAAATAACTCGAAATTGTACTTAATGATTGCGAAAAAGAATTTTCACATAAAGTTCTAGTTTTTATTTATTTTATTACTCCACCCACCAAATACACCCAGACCCGGGACAAAATAGGAAATACATCCAATAATTTGTTCCATCCGAAAATTACATATTTAACGCGCCCAAAAATTTATATTATGTATGTTTTTAAGAAACTATGTATAGCATAGCATATCATAGTCGGCCTTATAATGTTCCCACTGTCGGCACTAAGGCCTCCTCTTTGATATAGGGAATGGACCGAAATCCACCACGCGGGCTCAGTGTGGGTGGTGTGGTGGATTGGATGTCACATGTCTTTGATTGTTTGGTTCTAGGACATGCCAGTTTCCTTACGAGGTTTTCCTACACCGTTTGGAGAGCAGTGGTGATGGAATTTAAAACACAAAGTAATGCGCTTGGCTGGGTTTGAACCCGCGACCTACTTACTCGTAAGTCGGGGCCGTTACCTCTCAACTACCACTGCTCACCACTTTATGTAATTAATTATTATTTTATTGTTTCTTTCAGTTTCGTTCCAACTATTATTTTATTGTTTCTTTCAGTTTCGTTCCAACTATTATTTTATTGTTTCTTTGAGTTCGTTACATTCTAGGGTCTTTCTCAAATGTCAAAACGAGACTTTTATTTTTTAACGAGTTTAAGATAATTAGAATGCCACAAGTTAAGAGCTCAAACGCATAAACGCTTTACGACGACGCAACGGCCACGCCACGGCAACGTGACGTGGTTTTCAACGCAACGTGCCACATTGAACAACGTCGTATTGACGGTAGCGCATTTGTAGAATTGCCGCAGTTAAGGCTTATAGTCCCTTGAACCATCTGGCCAAAATTATGTGGACGCACCTCTCGCACCCGCCTAGGCGGCAGTACGCAAATCTGTGAATTTATTTGCAGCTAACAGAGTCCGGAAAGCGCGCGGCTGACTTTTAAATCCATTTTCTTTGAGAAATATTGATTGATTTACATATGCAATGTTCACTTTGAAGAATATTTAACCACCAATTTTTATGTGTAAAAATGTTTCTGAAGATCCAAGCCGTTTCGAAGGAGTAGGGAAAAGTTGCAAAAAGTTGCGAAATTGCTAAATATTTTTTTTATACAAAAGTATTCTTCTTCCTGCCCTTATCCCATATTACTTGGGGTCGGCGCAACACGTTTTCTTCTTCCATTCTGTCCTGTCACCCGTCAAACTATCACTAACTCCCTTTTCTTTCATATCACTTCTCACACAATCCATCCATCTTTTTTTCGGCCTTCCTCTCCCTCTCCATCCATCTACATGTATACTCAGAACTCTTTTAGTAATATGCGCTTCATCCCTCCGCTTCACATGACCATACCAAGACAACCGATTACCTTTCAACTTTTCAGTCACTGGCGCCACTTTCAAACTTCCTCTAATATACTCATTTCTCACTTTATCCATTCTCGTCACACGACACATCCATCTCAACATTCTCATCTCCGCTACATGCAATCTTTTTTCATCCTTCTTTTTCACAGCCCAACATTCTGATCCATACAGTATGACAGGTCTTATGACGGACTTGTAAATTTTACCCTTCAACTTGAGGGGCATGCGTGGGTCACAAGTTGTTCCCGTGACCTGTCGCCATTTCATCATCCAGCGTTGATCCGACGTGTTACGTCTCGGTCTACCTCACCATCCCCTTGGACGAGTGACCCGAGGTACCGAAAGTCGGAACAGATTGGTATGGGCGTTCCGGCGAGAGCTAAAGGCACAGGGTTGGAGAGACCGCCGAAATCGCAGAACAAGTATTCCGTTTTGGTTCTACTTACTTTCAGGCCAACACTCTCCAGTCTGTGCCACCACATCTCCAATCTGTTTTGGACCTCTAGGCCACTCTCGGCAACCAGCACAATGTCGTCGGCAAACAGCATACACCAGGGAGCCTCCTCCTGAATGTCCGACGTCAGAGCGTCCATTATCATCAGGAAGAGATAAGGGCTGAGAGCCGATCCCTGATGTAAGCCGACAGCCACATTGAAATTTCCAGTGGTGCCCACTGTTGACCGGACTTGCGTACTACATCGACTGTACATTGCTCGGATCAACTGCACATACTTCCCAGGCACACCTTTCTCCTTAAGGGCCCACCACAGAACCTCTCGAGGTACCCGGTCGTATGCCTTTTCGAGGTCAACGAATACCATGTGCAAGTTTTTATGCGCACCTCTGTATTTCTCGCACAGCTGGCGTAAGCAAAAATGGCATCCGTCGTATCCCGACCAGGCATAAAACCGAATTGGTTCTGTGAAATTTCACTCTCTTCTCTCAGTCGCCTTTCAATAACTTTCTCCCAGGCTTTCATAGTATGTGACATTAGCTTTATTCCTCTATAATTGTTGCACTCAAGCACATCACCTTTGTTTTTTAAAAATGGGCACCAAAGAACTGCTGCACCACTCATCAGGTATGGCTTCTTCCCGCAACAACTTATTGAAGAATAAAGCTAACCACGTCCATCCATCCACTCGCAATAACTTCCACACTTCAACGGGTATTCCATCTGGACCAATGGCTTTACCATTTTTCATTCCATTTACTGCTACTCTGACTTCATCCATACTAACCATTCTCACTAATCCTACATTCACTGGTTTACTTTCTAAAATTCCACTCCAATTATTTTCCTCATTCATCAGTCTTTCAAAATAGTTATACAAAAGTATTAATAGCACGAAAAATCAAATGTTGATAATGTTGTTCATGAATCTATAATAAACACATATTTTTTTCAAACCTATTAACCTGGCCTTTACCGAGGAGTAGGCTTCAGAAAGTCACTGTTTTATGGCACTTTTCGGGCGCTTGGGCCTTAATTTCGAGAAATGGATCACACTAGACGTGTTCTCCTCCTGCTAATATTATGAAGACGGTTATAGAAGAAGGTGTATTGTCGTAACGTGATTATTTACGTTGCTCGATGTCGATTTCCACGTCACGGCACCGTGGCACGTTGCGTCCTCGTAACGTGTTTATGTGTTTGAGCCCAACCCCCGCGAAAACTACTTTGTGGCATCCCCCTTTGCTGTTGTTAGTAAACAAACCACTATACCATGATACTGGTTACTTAGTTACTATCTCACGATCAACTCGGACATCTACGCTTAATTATAATAATGACAGATGTCCAGCGTTATGCTAAGCTTAGAAGGGATTAATGTCACCGGTCTTTGATTATGGACCCTTTGCGATTAGGGTCGGAAGTATCTGTTGCTGGTAATGACTAACTGTTTACTAAACATGGTACATGCTGTCTGTCTGTCAAGATCCATTATCTCGGGAACGCGTGGAGCTCGTTGAAATTAAAACCATATATTCAGGTCTGAGATCCCTTGAAGCTGTAAAAAATTAAGCTACTGAGTTAACGAAAACAAAGATACGGCCGTTTATGTCACAAAAAAACGTGTATTTTGACACTCTATGGCGGTTATCACACTGCCACGCACCACGCAGCGTACCGTAAAACGGGGTGAATAGAGACAAAACTTTGGTTTGGTTTTTCATTTTGATAACATAATATCGGCCTCATTTGAACATTGAATATCAATGTCAAACTTGAAAGATCTCGACTGATGAAGTCTACGCTCCGTCCTACGCAGATCCAGATCCAAAACTCCGAGAGCTTTCAGCTCGAACTTCAAAACCGTTTCGAGTGCCTAGGAAGCTCCGTGGACAATTATAATGATGGGTTCGTGGAAGCTGTCCATACAGTCGGGTCTCAGTTTTTTAAGACCCGTACAAGTAAGACCAAGAGGCTCACGGATCAAACTCTCGAGCTCATGAAGAAGAGGCGTGAAATGACTTTGCAGTCTTCAGATAATGCGTGCACGTACCGGCAGCTCAATAAACAGATCTCGAAGTCTCTGAAACGCGACCTTCGCCGATTTAATACCGAGAGGATTAAGGACGCGATTGAGCGGAATAAGGGCTCCAAAGTTTTTGCACGGGATCTGTCTATTGGGCAGAGCCAACTCACGAAACTGAAGACCGAAGATGGCAGAGTCATATCCGCCAAATCGGAGCTTCTGGGAGAGATCGAGGCATTTTATGGACAGTTATACACGTCAATCTCCAAACCCGCTACAAATCTGGCAAACGACCCAAGAGCTAGATTGACTCGACACTACACTGAAGATATCCCGGACGTCAGCCTGTACGAGATTAGGATGGCTCTGAAGCAGCTGAAGAACAACAAGGCGTCGGGTGAGGACGGAATTACGGCTGAGCTCCTGAAGGCGGGTGGAAAACTGGTCCTAAAGGCCCTTCAGAAGTTGTTCGATTCCGTCATACTCGAGGGAAAAACGCCACAGGCATGGAGCAGAAGTGTGGTGATACTCTTCTTTAAGAAGGGTGATAAAACCCTGCTGAAGAATTACAGGCCCATCTCACTTCTGAGCCATGTCTACAAGCTGTTTTCCAGGGTCATCACGAACCGTCTTGCGCGCAGGTTTGACGACTTCCAGCCTCCCGAACAAGCCGGATTCCGAAAAGGTTTCAGCACCGTAGACCACATACATACGCTACGGCAGGTCATACAGAAGACCGAGGAGTATAACCTGCCTCTCTGCCTAGCGTTTGTGGACTACGAGAAAGCTTTTGATTCGATCGAGACTTGGGCCGTGCTGCAATCTCTCCAAAGGTGCCAAATTGACTATCGGTACATCGAAGTGCTGAGGTGTTTGTACGAAAACGCCACCATGTCAGTCCGACTCCAGGACCAGACCTCGAAACCTATCCTCCTGCAGCGAGGTGTGAGGCAAGGAGATGTCATCTCTCCGAAACTGTTCACGGCCGCAATGGAGGATGTCTTCAAGGTTCTGGACTGGAGTGGACTAGGCATTAATGTCAATGGCGAGTACATCACTCACCTTCGGTTTGCCGACGACATAGTAGTCATGGCGGAGACTATGGAGGAGCTCAGCACAATGCTCAATGACCTCAGTAGAGCTTCTCTAAGAGTGGGTCTTAAAATGAACATGGATAAAACCAAAATCATGATTAACAACCATGTAGCGCCCACTCCTATCAAGGTCGGAGACTCTACACTCGAAGTTGTGGACGATTACGTCTACCTCGGACAGACAGTCCAGTTGGGTAGGTCTAACTTCGAGAAAGAGGTCAACCGTCGAATCCAACTCGGTTGGGCAGCGTTCGGGAAGCTACGCGGTATCTTCTCGTCCAACATACCACAGTGTCTCAAGACGAAAGTCTTTAACCAGTGCGTGTTGCCAGTGATGACATATGGCTCCGAAACGTGGTCGCTCACAATGGGCCTCATCAGAAGGCTCAAAGTCACCCAAAGAGCAATGGAAAGGGCTATGCTCGGGGTTTCCTTGCGTGATCGAATAAAAAATGAAGATATCCGCAGGAAAACTAAGGTTGCCGACATAGCACAAAGAATTGCCAAACTTAAGTGGCAATGGGCAGGGCACATTGCTCGCAGAACAGATGGCCGTTGGGGCCGAAAGGTTTTGGAGTGGCGACCGCGTACCGGAAGACGCAGTGTTGGAAGGCCTCCTACAAGGTGGACCGACGACCTGGTGAAGGTAGCGGGAAACCGATGGATGCGGGACGCACAGGAACGTTCGATGTGGCGACACTTGGGGGAGGCCTATGTCCAACAGTGGACGTGTATCGGCTGAAATGATGATGATGATGATGATGATGAATATCGGCCTCTAACAAAGCATCGATTTTTTTAGAATAACAATTCATTAATAAATTTTTGCAGGTATGCGGAACAGAGAGTAAAGTCCCGTAAACCTCCGTTGGAAAGGGAGGATCCTCCGATCAGACAGGTGTTATAGTCTGGTGGCCTACTGCCCGATAGGTGATTTCGGGCTGTCGTATATGTTCAAATTGCGCGGAGAACTGTGATTGCGCGATGCAGGATTTCGTACTTTCTTCGTAGTGCTTATGTGGCGCCATATTGTCGCTACAAATTGATATAGTCAAATGCTGCAAAAAATATTCAAATATCGAGAAAATACCCTTTAAAGTTCACCCCATTTTACTGTAGCGCGTGAAAGCTCTCCTACGCGCGTACTTGCGGGAGTGCAGATCTGCATCATCGTGCGGGTTTTTTACGCAATCACGCGCGTAGGTGCGTCTTGTAAATTCACGCAGGCACGCTCTCATTTCATACAAAATCACGCACGGAACTACGAGACTTAGTGTGCCATACCTTGCGTGTCGCCTTCACCCACGCGCGTGTGCGCATGTTTTTCAGCATGTAGGCGCGTGATCCGCATGAACACGCGTGGATGCAGTTTTGGAGTGTTGGACTGTGCGTGTTTTCTATACAAACGGAGATACTTACAAGCAACGTTAAGACACGCATTCACGCGCTACGCTGCGGGGCGTGGCAGTGTGATGCCTTAAGGGAATCAAAAAAGGTTCTGGAGTGGCGACCGCGTACCGGAAGATGCAGTGTTGCAAGGCCACCTACAAGGTGAACCGATGACCTGGTGAAGGTTGCAGGAAATCGATGGATGCGAGACGCACAGAAACGTTCGTTGTGGCGACGCTTGGGGGAGGCCTATGTCCAACAGTGCACGTATATCGGCTGAAATGATGCTGATATGGCTAGCGAGATTTATGATTAAGGCCTACTGTCACGGACACGTCATTATACGCTAGGTGTACGTCTGCGTGAGGCTTACATAAAAAACAATGAAACTGTGTCGACGAAGACATAGATACGCTACGCTGAAGTTCAAAAGACTACGTGCTACAGAACGCTTCGTCGCCGTGCTACAGGATGCTACGCCGATATGCTACGTGCTACAGAATGTTACGCCGCCGTGCTACAGAAAGCTACGCCGATATGCTACGTGCTACAGAATGCTATGCCGCCGTGCTACAGAAAGCTACGCCGATATGCTACGTGCTACAGAATGTTACGCCGCCGTGCTACAGAAAGCTACGCCCATATGCTACGTGCTACAGAATGCTACGCCGCCGTGCTACAGAAAGCTACGCCGATATGCTACGTGCTACAGAATGCTACACCGCCGTGCTACAGAAAGCTACGCCGATATGCTACGTGCTACAGAATGCTACACCGCCGTGCTACAGAAAGCTACGCCGATATGCTACGTGCTACAGAATGCTATGCCGCCGTGCTACAGAAAGCTACGCCGATATGCTACGTGCTACAGAATGTTACGCCGCCGTGCTACAGAAAGCTACGCCCATATGCTACGTGCTACAGAATGCTACGCCGCCGTGCTACAGAAAGCTACGCCGATATGCTACGTGCTACAGAATGCTACACCGCCGTGCTACAGAAAGCTACGCCGATATGCTACGTGCTACAGAATGCTACACCGCCGTGCTACAGAAAGCTACGCCGATATGCTACGTGCTACAGAATGCTACGCCGCCGTGCTACAAAATGCTACGCTGATATGCTACGTGCTACGGAATGCTACGCTGCCGTACTACAGAATGCTACGCCGCCGTACTACTGAATACTTACTACTAATTTAATGTGAGGACACTGTATACCCCACGAACTCTCAGAATACTTCCTATCTTCTTACATAATATCTATAAATATTGTAACATGAACCACATTTTTTAAACAGAGTAACCATGGAGTTTCTTGCCGGTTCTTCTCCATAGGAAACGACCAATTTGGAACCGTGCACTAGCTTCTGCTGACGTTTTATAAGTGCATGGTCTTTCGGGCTAAGAGGGGGTGTCCAGATTACTTGCCGGCAATTAAGCTCAACGGATGCCCACTTAAGAAAGTTGATACGTTTAAATATCTTGGACACGTATTAACCTCTGACCTGAAAGACGATGCAGACATTGAAAGGGAGCGTAGGGCGCTGTCTGTTCGCGCTAATATGATAGCCCGGAGATTTGCTCGGTGTTCGGAGGGCGTTAAAATAGCCCTATTTAGGGCATTTTGCACGTCCTTCTATACCGGCAGTCTTTGGATGGACTACACGCAAAAGCAGTACAGCGCTCTACGCGTTCAGTATAACAACGCGTTCAGGGTGCTCTTGGGGCTGCCTCGCTACTGTAGCGCATCGGGGATGTTTGCGGAGGCGCGTGTGGATAGTTTCCACACAATCATACGCAAGCGATGCACATCCCTGGTGCGTAGGGTGCGGGCCAGCCGCAATAGTATCCTGAAAGCCTTTGCCGAACGTGTCGACTGTCAGTACCTGAATCACTGTTGCATGGTTCACGTACTCAATAATTTTCAAATATTATTTTAATTTCAATTATTTATTAAATTCTATTATTATTATTATTATCCGAGACCTGTGCCAAACAAGGCAGAGAACAAGGTCGAGAATGACGATGGTTTCGTTCTGGTGCAAAGGAGGAGGCGTCGAACGCAAACCAGCAAGAATCGCTGCGGCATTGCACCTACATCTCCTAGCGTGAGTCTGCGTGCCGCTCCGCCGAACACTCCAGTATATATCTCCCGCCTACATCACACTACAAGGGTGGAAGACATCGTGGAGTACGTGCGCCAAAAGACGAAGTTCGCACTGAGGGTACAACTGCTGGAGTCGCACCGTAACGTCAATTTCAAGGCGTTTGTGGTGCGAGTCCCGAACAGTTTTCTGCCCCTTGTGTTGAAGGAAGACTTTTGGCCACAGGGCGTGGTGTTCCGTCGCTTCCGCGGACAGGTGCCACAGAACAGCACAAAGTGAATTAGTGCAGTGGAAGTGCTACTAACTTAGTCATAAGTCTTATTTACTAACAATAAACTGTATTTACTTTATATTTATGTTAGTCTGTAAGGTATGTGTCTGTGGGCCAAGATGCCTGAAAATAAATGATTTATTATTATTATTATATATATTTTTTGTGACGTATACGCTTGTACTTATGCTTGACTTTTAGTTCAAATTTATTTCAAATGTATTTTGTTCAAGTGTATTTAATCATACTTATAACTATTGTTGTTAATGTAATTCTATGATCCAATGTTGATTGATATAAATAAATAAATAAAATAAATAAGTGCCCATGTAGGCCTATGTGAAATAAAATATTTTGACTTTGACTTTGACTACGCCTATATGCTACGTGTTACAGAATGCTACGCCACCGTGCTACAAAATGCGACGCCGATATGCTACGTGCTACGGCTTGTTATGTAATTAGACAGTTTATTTTTTTAGCTTATAATCCAGGTCAAAACGTAAAAAAATAGTCCGCATATTTTAATAAAGTTATATTTTATTCACTTATATGGTTTTTATTAAATATGGAGTCATATTTGGTACACATTAAAAACTCTAATTACCACTCTGTTATATTTTGGATGTAGACTAGTTTTATTAAATACTAGCAGTCCCGGCGAACTTCGCAGCGCTTAACAGTCAATGAGTGTATTAAAACTTTCGATATAGTCAACCGATTGCGATGAAACAAAGCCTAAGCAATACATCAAGTTACACACAATTTTAATGTATAAAAGTTATCTACATTGGTTTTGTACATTTTACGTGATGCGCGCACAACTAAAAACTTCAACAGATTTATGTACTAGCTGACCCGGGGAATTTCGTATCGCCTAACAGTCAATGAATGTAGTATATCTTTCGATATAGTCAACCGATTGCGATGAAACAAAGCCTAAGTAATACATCAAGTTACACACAATTTTAATGTATAAAAGTTATCTACATCGGTTTCGTACATTTTATGTGATACGCGCACAACTAAACACTTCTACTGAAACAGTTTGTCTGACTACTGAAATGTAACTTTGTAATAGTTACAACTAAATAACAAAACAAATAGTAATAACATATTTGAAAATCCTTTTGAGTTAGTGTAGTGTTTAAAGTTAGTGTATAATAGTGATCAATGCTGTGCTATGCATATTACACATGAACAAAGTGTTCTTATCAATATCAGACTCTAAGAAAGTGCTATGGACTTCTAGAAGTGCTGAAGGACGCTATTCTTAGTTTATCAAAACCTTATAAAAATAAGTTAGAGTTAAATTACTTATTAGTCTTTTAGGCTAGATTGTAATCAAAGAAATTTAATAATAAGGAAAAATAAAAATTTCAAAATCTGACTGACAGAAGTTTTGGTCCATGGGTAGTGACATTTATGATACTACTTTAGAATAATATTCTACAAAACCAGTATAAAAATCAGCCATATTTTTTTTTTTATTTTTACTCGTAGTTACCTTTCTCGCTACTGAGAACCTAACGTTTCATCCATGTGAAAATAAGGTATGTCAGATCGCTCTGGGATCTTGGACTAACAGATTTATTATATGTAGGTATAGATATTTACTTGAGAGAGATTGATTGAGATAGATATTTACTAGAGCAGTGGTGGCCGAGTGGTTACGGCCCCGACTTACGAGTTGTAGGTCGCGGGTTCGAACCTAGCCAGGCGCATTACTTTGTGTAATTTATTTCATCACCACTGCTCTCAAAACGGTGAAGGAAAACATCGTGAGGAAACCGGCATGTCCTAGAACCAAAAATTCGAAGACATGTGACTTTCACCAACACGCACTGGGCCCGCGTGGTGGATTACGGCCCATTCCCTCTCCTAGAGAGGAGGCTTGAGTCCCAACAGTGGGAACATTAAAAAGGCTGGTGATGATGATGATGATAGATATTTACTTACCTAACAAATTATCCCACAGACAGCCTCTCTGGACAAACCTTCACATTTAAAGACGATATAATCCACCTGGCACATTCAAATTTCCAATAATTCTATCACATTTTATTACAAACTTAAACATTCAGCCGAATCTAAATAGAGATTAAGGAATAAACATCGCAAAACATAGTAAAAGTCGTTCACTGCGTTCTGTAGGATCACAGAGCTTGAGACGCCTCAGTGAACGCTGCTGGAAGCGCCAAAGTCACAACTTGATGCCACATAGGTACTGGTTTGTAGCGTGTTTGCGTCACCGTTTAAGGTAAAATTGAGTTCAGAGCTATTTAAGACTGAGCACTGGTGTTCGGGCGCCCTCAGCCACTCGGCATTCTTCGGCTGCTGTCGTGAGGCATTCGGGGCGGCGAGCAAAGGCGCAGGCCGCGGGACTTCACTCCGCTGCCGATTTCCGAAGACAAAGCGCGCGCACAAGTGCTTACCAACGCCAATATTGTACTTATTCGGGAATTACCATCTCTTAAATTATAGTCCACTAACATCTACCCGCGGCTTTGCCCGCGTGAAAAAATTAGCCTATGTCCGTCTCCAGGGTCCCAATTATCTCTGTACCAAAATTCATCAAAATCGGTTTTGTCATTTAGGCGTGAAGACGTAACAAACAAACAAACAAACAAACTCACTTTCGCTTTTATAATATTAGTAAGGATTTGCCTTTCATTCAATCCTTATATAGATCCCTAACATATGGTTCTTCGAGCCGATGAATAACACATAGCATGCGACAATTTTCCTTGGTAACGATCTAGTGAGCAGTCTCATAATTTTCAATACAAAAGATATTTCTTTGCCTAAGACGTACCTAGGTATGATCATGGCATTACATTAGGTAGGTGTAAAAATGGTATTTAATTGACATCAATAATTTATTAATTATTTATTCAATTTAAACTTGAATAAATAATGCTAGATCTATATTGCGCACACGTGTGCCACATACGTCGATCTGGGCGCGTCGGTCTCCATAAATTTCATATAGAAACTAAGACTAGTACAGCTACACTAGATCCACGCCACGCGATATCTTTTTACGTACAAATCAGGATTGGTCCACGTGTGCGTCGGTCTAATACAGTTCTAGCTTAAGTTTGTGCTCTTCTGACTCTAAGCGTTCGGGAAGCTGCGCGGTATCTTCTCGTCCAATATACCACAATGTCTCAAGACGAAAGTCTATGACCAGTGCGTGTTGTCAGTGATGACTTATGGCACCGAAACGTGGTCACTTACAATGGGCCTCATAAGAAGACTCAAAGTCACCCAAAGGGCGATGGAAAGGGCTATGCTTGGAGTTTCCTTGCGTGATCACATCAGAAATGAAGATATCCGCAGGAGAACCAACGTTACCGACGTAGCTCGAAGAATCGCCAAACTTAAGTGGCAATGGGCAGGGCACATTGCACGCAGAACAGATGGTCGATGGGGACGAAAGGTTCTGGAGTGGCGACCACGTACCGGAAGACGCAGCGTTGGACGGCCTCCAACAAAGTGGACCGATGACCTAGTCAGGGTCGCGGGAATCCGATGGATGCGTGATGCGCAGGACCGGTCGTTGTGGCGACGCTTGGGAGAGGCCTATGTCCAACAGTGGACGTCTTTCGGCTGATATGATTTTTTTTTTTTCGATGGGAAATTTCATCCTATGACAACCCCCGCTCTTGGGCGGAGCGGGAGATAGTGTCAGACTCTTACTGACTAAAAAACCCATCCCGTTCCTTCAAGCCTACATACCGGGGCTCGAGCGCCCTTTCGGATAACCCTGGCCCCAGTACGGCTGATATTGATATATCATGATGATGATGAGGATGACTCTAACACCAAAGTGTGACTTGTTTGCTGGGAGATGGATAGATGTGTGTCGTGAATGTGGTTTTGTGAGAGGATGGATGAAAAATAAGTAAACGTTGTCTTATTTGGTTTTGTAGGATATTTTGGGTGTTTATTTTTTTTCGTGCATATTATGCGTCCAGTAAAATAACATTCAATTATTCCATAAATATCTATATTCTTTCCAACGGATACCAAATGTAATACAGTTATGTGTGCATGCATGTAATATTTACAGTAGTAATTAGCACAAATAATTAATTATAAATAAAAAACTCTACTTATTCTCATTTCCTTCGGTGTCCATTTACTACTATCCTTAATAAATGTATTTTTTAATCAAATAAATCGGAGTAAATAGAAACAAAATAATCATATTAATTAAGTATATTAAAAACACAACGTTTACACCTAAATTAAATAATTATATCTTCTCTATATATTAAAATATGATTTGATGAATATTTATTTTTTATTTTTTCTGATTACCCTCGTTATGAAAAGAAATCCACATTATAGTTTGCGCTTGACCATAAATGCTACTCTACTGCAATGTCAAGCTCCGCGCACGTCTCAGTCTGCCAGTGAACATCGTGACAGGTGTATGCTTGCTTGTGAAAAAAAAATTTTTTCGTGTTAAGTGTCGCGGGAGGTGATTATTCTGGAATCGTTCTCTTTCCTATCGTCCGTATTATAACGTGAGTGTATCTGATTTTGTTAATTACTTAGCTTATTATCAATTTCAATGATTCCCTTCGAAGTTTGGAATAGGTAGGTATTAGGTTTATAATTTTGATATTTTTGAATAAAAACTGAATAAAGGATTTAACCTCATTACCTTCTTCCTCATTCCGTTCGTTTACCGTCGTTTCTTTAATTTAACAGCATTGCCTTCTGTTTTTTTTCATTACTTCGCACACCTTTTCTTTTATTAAGTCTTATAGTCCCTTGAACCATCTGGCCGAAATTAAATGGACGCAACTCTCGCATCCGCCTAAGCGGCAGTACGCATATCTGTGCATTTATTTGCGGCCAGCAGCGCCCGGAAAGCGCGCGGCTGACCTTTAAATCCATTTTCTTTGCTAAATATTGATTGATTTACATATGCTATGTTCACTTTAAAGAATATTTAACCACCAATTTTTATGTGTCAAAATGTTTCTAAAGATCCAAGCCGTTTCGAAGGAGTAGGGAAAAGTTGCGAAAAGTTGCGAAATTGCTAAATATTTTTTATAGACAAAAGTATTATTATCACGAAAAAATCAAATGATGATAATGTTGTTCATGTATCTATTATAAACATATATTTTTTTCAAACCTATTAACCTGGCCGTTACCGAGGAGTAGGCTTCAGAAAGTCACTATTTTATGGCACTTTTCGGGCGCTTGGCCTTAAAGGCTTCAATATCATTTCCTTCCCTATCGTTCTCATTACCGTCTCAGTTCGATTTTAGAAATATTATCAAATTCAAAGTTACTAATAAAAGCAAGTAGAAACGACGAAATGTTCAAAGATTATCCATATATTAACGATATTAGTAAGAAAAAACAAAATAATTCGACAATAAATATAAAATGTAGGATTGCTTCGAATTTGCACGAACTACGCGAAACACCCTTTTATTTTATATTAGTGGTAATGTACTTATATGTTTTCTTCTTTTATTTTACTTTCTTCTTTCATTTCTTGTTTCTGTACCTACAACGCATTAGTTTAGACTGTAATGTTGTATAAGTAAATTGTAAATAAATAAATATTGCGGGGCTACGAACATGATTAATAATGGCGTATCTAGTCACTGCCAGTATCGCTACCTCTGTGTAGGCAAGCGGCACCGGGATATAAAGACAGTCGCATCGCCCGCCCCTTGCTCTCCGATTAATTTAAATACCGAGCATTCCACCGAATAGGGGACGGACTTGGAATACAAGTATTGTTCCTTTTTTATAGGAGCAACGATGTATTATTTCATTAGGTGAGCTTTTTTTGAGGTGTTTAATCATCCAATGAGTTCTTCCGCTCTTTTTTTTATGGTGGGAAAAAATTATCCAATGACAACCCCCGCTCTTGGGTGGAGCGGGAGATAGTGTCAGACTCTTACTGACTAAAAGACCCACCCCGTTCCTTCTAGCCTTCATACCGGGACTTGAGCGCCCATTCGAATAACCCTAGCCCCAGGAGTTCTTCCGCTCTAGAGTGGAGCGAGTGTGTCAGACTTTTATTGACTAAAACCACACCTATGTCCTTCAGTTACCCTTTGCGTTCTAAGACCACGGGTTTCATTTTCAGATTCCCGCGGCCCTAGAGAACCTCCACCCATACGGAGTTGTTGATATCTCTTTGAGGCGCGCGTGTAACACGAGTTAAAAATCGTGAAATGACTTTTTCTGCTTTAGTTCATTAAACGTTTGCGCATCTATTGTCTTACCATTGTGTCTCAAATTGACGGTGTCTGAAAGGTTAAGTGGCAGAGATAGGGCGTGACAGACTTTTATTGACGAAAATCAGCCAGTATCTTTGAACTGCCCTTTGCGTTGCAGGAATTCCCGTGGCTATAGTTACCATCGACCCTGCTGGGCCCCTACGGTTTGCTGACATCTGTTTCAGGCGCGCGCGGAACGCCACGCGCCGTCGAAGACCTGGGCTCGGTTCGAACGACCGTAGTCTTCACAAAGAGCTACTGAGAAATTAAAATTTTATGTTTATTTTCATTTAGCCTAAAAATACTTTTCGTTTCTTAAATGTTAGATACGAGGTCTAATAAGCCCTGACTGAACTGACATAATGGTAGTTTTCAAACGAGGTCTTAAACGCCCCGTATCGCAGGAATGGAAATAATACAAAAATCAGTGTTGCTAAACTTGTTAAGAGACTAAAGAATAAAAGACCCTCTTACCCACATCAGCAATATGAACCTATGGATACGATTCATATAATATATGAATCGTATCCATAGGTTCATATTGCATATGAACGCCAAGGTTTTTAGCGCTTTTAGAGTGTAATATTATGGGCACAGAAACATACAAGTCTCATTTAATACCCACAAAATAAACTGCTCAGCGCGATTATTAGTTTAATTAAATAGAATTAATTCGACACAGGCAACAACACAAATTAATTACGATACAGTTGTAGTGTTGCTGATTACCGCTGAGACGGTACAAGGACGGTAATCATAATCATCAAATACTAACGTGTATTATACACGTTTCTCAATACACTTGTGAAGAAAAACAATTAACAAAAAGGCTGTACCTACATTATCGCACTAGTACGTAATGGTAACCAAAATGTTCGGTCGCACAAGCGCATAATAACAAAATAATACATATCGCAATAATAATAATTACATACCTAAATTCAATGCAATTAGAGTCACTTTCCGATAGTGTTGAAAAAAAAATTTCCTCTTTAAAAATGTCGATCAGGGCCCCCCAAATCCGGCCCCTACATAAAAGAGACAGAAATTTATAACATCGGTAATGTAGGGCCCCCTACCTCGCCGAAGCTAAAGTAGCCGGCAAATGGACAATCTTATTGCACAGCACTATTAACTAATAATAGTTAACTGTTGTAATGGCGCATGATTTAATACTTAATAGACGATAATTGGTCTCTTGAAATTCTATTATTATTGCCTATGTTCAATAAATCTTAATAATTTACTTGAATTTGTGTATTTACTTCTTTAGAGCACAAGGCTTTTTGGACCGGGGCCCCATCGGGCCAGGGGCCTATGGCATTTTGCCAGCCTTGCCACCCTATAGTTACGCCACTGGCTAGAACTACATTAGACTGACGCACGTGTATGTAGTAGTAACCGTTGTACGTAGGACGACGACACGTGTCATCGCGCCGCGTTGATCAAGTGTAGTGTAGCTCTACAAGTCTAGTTTCCATATAAAATGCATGGTGACCGACGCGCCCAGATCGGCGTGTGTGGCACACGTGTGCGCAATGTGTTCCTAAAACGTTTTATGCGTTTAAGTGGAATGTCCACTGTGTATCTACCGGTCGCGCATTGCCGTACGCCTATTTAAGCTAGTAACTACAGCGGTTCTCAAACTTTTTATTCCAACGGAACCCTATTGGAAGGCAAAATATTTGCCGGAGCCCTTAAATAAAAAAAAAGGTTTACGGGCAAATGTTTACTTTGAATGAGTTACAGTAAAATCATTGCTTTTTATTTTGTAACAATTAAACAAAAATTGAAATACTGAGACCCTACCACGACCTCATAAGGCGATCCATTTGACTACCTAAACTATGAGATGGAGGTATAATTCTCTTTCTCGCTCGCACTCTTGTAATTTTAAGACGTCTTGGCAAGGCCCCTGATCTTTATAACTTCTTCCTTATAATTTGTATTCACACGGAAAGAGGCTTTGCGGAGCCCTAGGGTTCCGCAGAGCACACTTTGAGTATGGCTGAGCTAGTGTGTTGAAAAATAAAAATTGAACAGTTTCTATTTTACAATTTGATAATGTCCAATTAATCACCACATTTTTAACCATAACATGGCCTGCTATAAAAACAAGTCCCCCAAATCTCAATTCATAACTTGTCTAATAAAACCATAGTCCCCCATAAGCACATCAGTCCCCCAACGGCCCGGCAGGTGGATTTGTCCCCTGTTTGCGTAACTTTTGACTTCACCGTCACGGGAGCCTTTTGTCACAGACTATAAAAGGCTTGTAACACTGAGAGGGAACTTTTATTAGGTAAATGAATAATTTTGTTGTTTTCTGTAGAAAATATTTTAAGATTTTTTTTTCTCCACCCAAGCGGGGCTCACCATCGCATGCTCCACCGTGTCCTTCAGGCGGTCCACACAATGACAGGCCTGTTGGTCTAGTGGTTAGTGACCCTGACTGCTATGCCGGATGTCGTGGGTTCGATTCCCACCCAGTACAAATCTTTGTGTGATGAACATGATCATTTGTTCTGTGTCTGGGTGTAATTTATCTATATTATGAATGTATTTAGAAATATATAAATATATGTTTATCAGTTGTCTAGTACTCATAACACAAGCTCGGCTTGGCTTGGGACTAGATGGCGTTGTGTGATAGTTGTGGAATATTATTATTATGGTGATACCCGGGCGTTTTATACAAATTTGTATAAAAACAAGCTTAATTATTAAAGGAATATATTAAAATTATAAACACAGAACAAATGGTCGATGAGGACGAAAGGTTCTAGAATGGCGATCACGTACCGGAAGATGTAACGTTGGAAAGCCTCCTAAAAGGTGGACCGATGACCTGGTCAGGGTCGCGGGAATCCGATGGATGCGAGACGCACAGGACCGGTCGTTGTGTCGACGCTTGGGGGAGGCCTATGTCCAACAGTGGACATCTTTTGGCTGATATGATGATGATGATGATGATGATTAAAATTATACAACAAGAACGGTCATCAATTCTCACTAGTTACCTCACATGCGCAACAAAACAATATACCTACTTATCTCTGATATTACCCTATTGAAATAAAATCATCATTCATCATAGTTTCAGCCGATACACGTCCACTGTTGGACATAGGCCTCCCCCAAAGCGTCGCCACATCGAATGTTCCTGTGCGTCCCGCATCCATCGGTTTCCCGCTACCTTCACCAGGTCATCGGTCCAACTTGTAGGAGGCCTTCCCAAGCTGCGTCTTCAGGTACGCGGTCGCCACTCCAGAACCTTTCGGCCCCAACGACCATCTGTTCTACGAGCAATGTGCCCTGCCCATTGCCACTTAAGTTTGGCAATTCTTCGTGCTATGTCGGCAACCTTAGTTTTCCTGCAGATATCTTCTTTTTTTATTCGATCACGCAAAGAAACCCCGAGCATAGCCCTTTCCATTGCTCTTTGGGTGACTTTAACCTCTCGAGTGCAGTAATTAGAGACAATTAAAAAGCCATTGTGTCTCGCGTGGATCCACGTTTAGACATACGACGGGTTAAGCCTTCTGATGAGGCCCATTGTGAGCGACCACGTTTCGGAGCCATAAGTCATTGCCATAAAATCTATGATAATAATCTTACCCTAGCCTTCGATATAAACCTTTTAATCGGCTTCGTCGGAAATATCCGACCGACACTTTCGCGTTTACCGCCAGGGTCGCACATCCACGATCAAATACTCCATCTCGTCAGCTCTTCTGTCACCTATGGGGATTGAAGACCTAAACGAGATGGAGTAACCAGTCGCGAACACGACAGTGGCGAATAGGACGCGTAAATACTCGTCGGACCAATCCGACTAAAAGTGTAGTTTTTGTAAAATATCGACATCGCCTGATATAAAATTTTTTTTTTTTTTTATTATGGATAGGCTCGCGTTTGACCACAATCTCACCTGATGGTAAGCGATGATGTGGCCGACGATGGAGCACGCTTGCCTAGAAGCAATCTATTCACTCTTGACTTAAAGACCCCTAGGTTATAGCTATCAGGAAACACAGACTCCGGCAGGGAATTCCATTCCTTAGCTGTACGCATAATGAATGTACTCCCAAAACGCTTTGTACGTATAGGTGGGATGTCCACCATGTACCGGTGGCGCAACGCCGTACGTCTTGTGGTCCGATGCGCCATCGAAACGGATATTTCACCACTTCTTCTTCTTCCTGCCCTTATCCCATATTACTTGGGGTCGGCGCAACACGTTTTCTTCTTCCATTCTGTCCTGTCACCCGTCAAACTATCACTAACTCCCTTTTCTTTCATATCACTTCTCACACAATCCATCCATCTTTTTTTCGGCCTTCCTCTCCCTCTCCATCCATCTACATGTATACTCAGAACTCTTTTAGTAATATGCGCTTCATCCCTCCTCTTCACATGACTATACCAAGACAACCGATTACCTTTCTACTTTTCACCACTATTTACCACTAATGAAACAAAAAAAAAATATCTCTGATTCTAGCTTTTTGCCATAAAATCTAAACTAATATTTATAGAGTTAGAAATTTGTTTTTATTTTGTTTGTAGGAAGTACTGCCCCCTAGCCAAGTTACAAACGTTTCGCTTGCGTCGAACGCTTGACCTTGCCGCCAATTCTTTTGTTCTGACCACGTGACTGAGCGTTGAGACGACGTCATTCCCGTACATTTGAAGCTTTCTACAAGCGTTAACTATTGCAGATTAGCAACTTGGCTAGGTACTGATCCGATTGCTAAAATTTTTTCACCGATAGAAAGCTGCTTTATTCCCGAGTGACATAGGCTATATTTTATGTACACGGGCGAAGCCGGGGGCGCAAAGCTAGCCTGATAATTTTCCCCTGGCCTTCGATATTAAACGCTAAAATTAATATAACCATAATTCAAAAATACCTCGGCAATACAAACAGCCTTTACAAAAATGTTGGACAAGAAGCGCGTTCAATTTGAACATAGTTATTGCGGAGTTCACATCAAAGGTTCGATTATTAAATTATTTCATAAACTGATTTCCTTTGATCTCACTGCGAGGGGCGAAGCGCGAGAGCTCGGTAAATTGGGGTTCCGTACGCTAAAGGTTCGTAGGCTCGTAGCTGGCTGCAAGGAAGAAAAGAAAAAAAAAATATTTGCGCGAAATTACAAGCTTACAGTTATAGAGTGTATCTAATGATGGCGTGACTAAGTTTTTTTCTTTTTTTTACTATGGAAAGGCTCGCGTTTAACCACTATATCACCTGATGGTAAGCGATGATGTGGCCGATGATGGAACACGCTTGCCTAGAAGCAATCTATTCACTCTTGACTTAAAGAGTTAAGCTAACAGGAAACACAGACTCTGGCAGGTAATTCCACTTCTTAGCTGTACGCATAATGAATGTGTTCACAAAACTTTAACAACAATTGCTTTATCATGGGTAAAACATTAAAAAGTTATGTACGAAAGCTGCCACATAATATAATCTGTATGTTTAAACAAAAAACAAGAAGAGAAAGAAGTTATTTTCAAAGAATGTCTATATACGATCTCGGATATAATCATTATCTATGATTAAAACAAGTTATTTTTGAACTGTGTATAAAACAGTTTGAATTTTTTGGTTTGTTTTATTTTCACACCTTGAAAAACACAGTTTAGCATTGCAATGTGAGTAAGTTTCCCTGGGAGTTGGTCTATTCAGAAAATTAATCGTAGATTTCCTTACTTTGAAGACAGATTCCAACTAACGTTGCCGACTGTACCATCTGTGAACAGTTGAATGCATTTAATCGGTTATTGAATATTACATATCTACCTGAGTGGCTTTTGATTGGAGCAAATTAATTCCCAAATTGAATTTGGATTTAGCCTGTTAACCGACGATCTAAACGAAGATTTTTTTTTTATCGTTGCTTTATTACACAAGACACCGAACAAATATTAATTGTCCTGTGCGGGAATCACAGTTCAGTAGCCAATCGCTCAACCACTGCACCTACGCCGATAGTAGTTATTAAAAAGTCGCAAAATATTATTTCATAGAATTTTTATGACGGTATTTTTTTATAGATATAAACCTGTGCTTGACTGCGATCCTACCTGATGGTAAGCAGTGATGCTTGGTGGGTGGGATCGCAGTCAAGCATCAACGTTTGTTGATGGTGAGGCGCACTAGATTATAGAGCTTATTCACTTTAGCCACTAGAGTTTTCAGTAGGATTTTGTTTTTACTATGACGTTTTCTTATGGAACCCCAAAAATATCCAATAACAGGGCTCGTCGCGGCAAAGCATACCGCGGTGTTCAGGGTTGCCATTTAATATAATATTTATTTGGTTATTGTTTTCAAAAGCTGTTGTACTTCAGTAGAAAATCAAATAAGTCCTCCCGTTCTGGGTGCAGAAAGAAGGAGTGGCAGACTTTTACTGACTATAACCCACCTGTGTACTTCATTAGCCGACACCGCTGAATAGTGACACCCGGGAGTTGCTTCCGCCTGAATTCGACGCGTGAGGATGCATAGGCAGAAGGTGAGGATACTGTCACAAAGAACCCGCGAACTACAGTTCGTAAGTCGGGGCCGTTTCCACTCGGCCACCATTGCTCCTCCTAATAGTACATATCTTTCGATATTGTCAACAGAATTCGATAACAATGAATGTAGTAGGTACATATATCTTTCGATATAGTCAACCGATTGCGATGAAATAAAGCCTGAGTATAAAACATATATCAAGTTACATACGACGGTTTAAAGGCAAAATGATCTGAGCGGCTTTGAATAAACTTAACAAAAGAGTGATTTGAAGTTAAAATTTTTAGAGTTCACTTTTGTAAAACTACGCAATGTCGCTTAGATCATTTTGCCTTTCAACCGTCGAAATCATTTTAATGTATAAAAATTGTCTGCTTCGATGTCGTACATTTTACGTAATGCGCGTACAACTAAAAACTTCAACAGATTTATTATACACCGCTAAATTTTAATCGTTTTAATCCCGTGGAGGGTCGATCCGGTACATGAAACACTATCGATAAAATTAAAAAATAAAGTACCTTTTTTTCAAAACTCGTATTAATTTATGCATGTACGAAATTAATTTCTTTAAGAAAACGTCAGCTGAGCGAGTCCAATGACCCGTAGGTAATTGTCGGCGTTGCGTACAAACTAATTTTATCTTTACAAATCGATAGTGTTTCATGTACCGGATCGACCCTCCACGGGATTAAAACGATTATTAACGGTGTATTTGTAGAAGAATTTTATGATTTATCAGAGCGGATTTTTTACTCTCATTACTAGAAACCTCATAGATAATACAACATTAGTTTTATTATATGCAAAACCCGAAACATATGTCTAGTATTTTATGTAAAGAATCTATGTACAAAATTTCATAACTGTATCATGAAAAATCACAAAGTTATAAGCTTGTTATCAAAAATACATAGTCACCGGGCCATCCAGGTGAATGACAGGTTGTTTTGCATTTGCACTCAGCTGTTTGCTGGTGCCTAATACCCGCTATGACTTGCCGTGACCTGTGTTGTACTTAATGACTGTGGTGTCTAACTTATGATTTTTTTAAATATTTTTGGGGAAAAATATAACATGGTGTAGCAACTATTGAAATCCATTCAGTAACTGATTTTGAACAAAATATATTCTGGTTTCGCATTACTAAAAATAATTTTGTGTAAACAGATGCTTAACGGTACAGATAGTAAAATCACAGCACAAAATTCCATTCTCCCCGACCAACTAAATATTATTGTGTGTGGCAACCCCGCTTGGTAATTATTACATTCCGCGGCTTCAGGCTGCATTCAGTCGCGATATGATTTGTAACGAGCACCGTCGAGGTACGTAGTAGTACTGTGCCAATGGTATATGGTTATTATATTATTTACTTGTTTGTTATTTAATAACTGATACGTAGCAATATGCACTATCAAAGACACTTCCGCCTGACCACCGCTAAGTTCATTTTCGCTTACACTCGAAACGTAAACTTTAAAGAGTTTTTTTTTAACTTTAAAGGGTTTGGTTTGGCGCCGTTTCGCAGGATTCAAGCTAATTTTTTTTTTTTAAGTGATCATGCAGAAATGATGGACTGCGCTTACTTAGAAGTAACCTTTTCACTCTTGACCTAAAGATCTCCAGGTTGGAGCCATCAACAAACACAGCAACCGGCAGGGAAGCAGTCTGACGAAAAGTGAGGACGCCATGGTGTCTCTGTAGCCATTCCTCAAAGAGGGGTCTTGTCGCTTCGATTGTGGCTGGCCCAAAGCCACTATGGCCCCGGAATACTTCTTTTAGGAAGTTAAAGCCTGGCACCCCCTCTCGCTCTACCCGGAGCGAGGTAAGATATTTAATGATTACCTGACCTCAAAAAAAAAACATACATTGGAAGACATACGTCTACCAAACCGCGCGCGTGTATAGACTAGTCCCAGGTCACAAAATAGATAGGTACAGAAGTAAATCACACATAGACACCGCTCACAGACACGATGTCTCGGTTGCGTGTCGGATCGCTCGTCGAACAGTTCCGGCTCAAACGCTCATTAGTGTGCGTCCACCGAGCGTAGGTATAACAAGTGAAATACATACATGAGATTATCTTCTGTATTTTGTATCTATTTTGCCTAGGTAAAGGATGGATGGAAGTCCGTGTCTTCGCAATAAAACAGTGGTTTGATTTGGGACTATTCTATCGCTATCCTTACTTGAAACGATACACCACTGGTGTTACAGCTTTTTTAAACATTAAGTACAGTGGATTAGTTCAACACTTTTTCTAGCGGTTATTTTGTCAAAAGCCCGTTCCACCAAACGTTGACGCGCTACCGATACATGGTGGGCAGCCTACCCGTACGCACAAAACAATTTTGGGAACACATTCATTTTGCGTACAACTGAGGAGAGGAATTCCCTGCCGGAGTCTGCGTTTCCACCTGAGAATCTATAAGTCAAAAGTGAATAGATCATTCAATTTTCTAGATAAGGGTGCCCCATCGTCGACCACATCGTCGCTTACCATCAGGTGAAATAGAGGTCAAAGGTGAGTTTAAATTGGTAAATTCATAATAGAATCAATCAATCATAAAAAAATTTACTAGAAAATACTACGCGCATTGTTTTTCCATTTTGATCGTCATAATCAATAGCCCGCACAATATTTCCATAAATTGAGTGACATTTTGAGATATAGACTAACGCTAATAACTTTGCTAGAGTCTGTCTAATAAGTTAAACGACTTCGGTAATTATTATTAGGATTTAATGAAATCTGATGTAGTCAACACGGGTTCAATAATCAAGGTTGAGATACTAACAGAAGAACCTTATAAAAAGTATCGAATATAAGTATTTTTTATATGATTTAATATTCAAAATTCCCACGTCGGTTGACTTATTAGACAGACTATATTTCTTAATATTTTTTATTGAGAGTTTACTTAAATAATAACAAGATCTTTTCTACGAGTAATATTCCCTTAAATTATTTGTACTAATTAAAAAGTAGCGGTGTATTTTATGTACGCGATCGAAGCTGAGACTGCTGAGAGCAAAAGCTAGTTAAATAATAAAAAAGGTACACTAACCTAACCGTTTAAAATCGGTCATAAACTGCCTCCTCCATTCCACCAGGCTTCAGGTCCTCATTCAGTGCTCTCAGCCGGTTCATGCTCCTCGCCGCCATTAATTATAATGTTGTTACAGAATTAATAACGCTTCTTGATAATACCAGATAACAGATTGTTGCAAATTGCCAACGAAAATTATTTTGAGGGTATTCAATTATTTTATTGAAAACAAGAGGTAATTATTGTATGGAAATATTTCGTTTACAATTTTTGGGCTGTCGTTGGTTTTTGAATTGAAATTGAATTTTATAATTATTTTGGAGTATGCTATTTCGTTTTATTTCTGCTTTACTTGACCTCGTTATATTTATATTATTCTCTAATTTTGGCTTAGCTGAAACCCCTGGGTGTCTTACCTAGCCAGAATAAAGAAAGTTGAAAATTTTTAGAAAATGAAGCTCTCTGCTATGTGCCAACTATTGTAGTAATTTTTTTTTTTATCTGTTATAAACTAGTACTTGACTGCGATCCCGCCTGATGGTAAGCAGTGATGCAGTCGTTGATGGTGAGGCGCACTAGTTTATTAAGAGCCTATTCACTCTAGCCTTGAAGACACCTAAATTATAATCAGACGGGAAGACCGCGATTCAATAAATAAAGAAACCATGACTTTTACGTAGATCAAAGTGAGTAAGTAAATGGTCTGAGGAGTAATATAATGTTTATTAATTATGCTATCGGAAACTATCTAACAACTTTTTTTATCATGAGAACTATTTCATAAACTGGCAGACAAGTGTAGAGTTCTCTCTTCTGGACAAAAATAAAACGTGTGTTAAAACCAATCAGACTTTTATATACACTTGTCCCAAGCAATTTTCTACAACAAAAAAAAAACTTGAGTTGTCATTATCTTTTTCCCGCCATACGCCTTGACACTTGACCATAGACAAAAATGTAAATTAATTTACATGTGCAGAGCAGAGTTCTCTTCAAGATTGAAAATAAAACACATGTTAATATTCAAAAAAACAAAATCAATCAAAGGCTTTTATTGCAATTTTCTACAGCTAATAAAAAACTTGATCTGTCATTATCCTTTTCCCGCCATACGCCTTGACACTTGACCATAGACAAAAATGTAATTGTTTTCTCGACACGTGTTGCCACTCCTAGCGACATGTTTTCGCCTATTATTGGGGTAATGTCACTGGAGCGGGAGGGGAGGCCTACAATGGATGACAAATTGCCTGACGACAAAGCGCCACGGTTTATTGGGCTCCGTTATGAGGGTACCGGCGTATTTGCGGAGTAAGAGTAGGGTGGAGACATATTAGTGCTAAAAATATTAGAGTTTATTTGCAAAACCACTTTTTTTTAAAAAGAGTAACCATGGAGTTTCATGCCAGTTCTTCTCCATAGGAAACGACCAATTTGGAACCGTGCACTAGCTTCTGACGTTTTATAAGTGCCCATGTAGGCCTATGCGAAATAAAATATTTTTACTTTGACTTTGAAAAAAGTCTACTTAGTTAACATAGTAATTCCCAAATTTTTTTTATTAGATCGTAACATATATAAGACTTAGGGAGCCAAATGATACTTCTTGGTCACTTGTTAGATCTCTTTTTGCATATTAAACAACCACGTGACAGATGGTCGTCCTCTTCCTCGAAGCCTGAAGTAAATTTTTGGACCTATCAATGAGTAAGGACTTCTTTTCACGTACCGCATAAACTGTGTTTGTTCTGTCAAACGATACCTTGCACTATAGACCAATGGAGTTAAGTCTTTCACCTCCGGTCTGGACTAAGCGTTTCGCGTCGTCGTTTATACCATACATCGACGAACTATAACAATTTGCCGCCTGTAGTCTTCATCATCATTTCAGCCGATAGACGTCCACTGTTGGACATAGGCGACCCCCAGGTGTCGCCACAACGAACGATCCTGTGCGTCCCACATCCATCGGATTCCCGCTACCTTCACCACGTCGTCGGTCCACCTTGTAGGAGGCCTTCCAACAGCACAACTGCAGTCTTCCCGTCTGATTAATTATTATTTAGATGTGTTCAAGGCTAAAGTAAATTAGATTTTTGTTTCACCATCAACGATTGCACCACTGCTTACCATCAGGTGGGATCGCAGTCACGCACTAGTTTTTAACCGACATCGAAAAGGAGGAGGTTCTTTGTTCGGCTGAATGTATGTTTTTTTTTAATTTGATAATGTCATCTCTATCGAAATTATTTAGCACTAGCTTTTGTCAGCAACTTCACCTGCGTACATAAAATATAGCCTATGTTACTCAAGAATAAAGCAGCTTTCTATCGGTGAAAAATTAGCAATCGGACCAGTATTTTCATAATTACCTTCTACAAACAAAAAAAAAAACAAACTTTAGTTACCTCTTTATAACATTAGTGTAGATGTTTTCACGACTAGAGTAAAAAGGTTCAACAATTGCATCTCAGGTGGGGTCGCAGTCAAGCACCAGTTTTGAAAAAAGACATTCTGCCTTTTTTTTATTTTTTATTAATTTGTTTCATCGATAATCTTAATATAATATCTGCCAAACTGCATAGAAGTTTGTCGGCAGTGCGTTCTCTTGGATTTCGCTTATTACCAAGACCACATCCTGTCACCCCCAAAGTTTGTAAGTACTTGTGGTGAGGTAACCAGATGCAGCCCCACAACGCTAACCGACCGAGATCAACATACTGCAGCAACTATGGACTCATAGACAGATAATGTTTTATTAGAACATTTTTTTAATCGGTTTCTATTTCTGGCTCGACTTATTAATTCATCAGGTTATCAGGCAACTCATTAATAAGTGTAGGTGCAATCCATCGTCTCACACGCTTACCGTAGTAATTATTTACCTAACTAAAATATTAAGTATGGCTGTCGACTCTTCTTCTTCTTCTTCCTGCCCTTATCCCATATTACTTGGGATCGGCGCAACACTTTTTCTTCTTCCATTCTGTCCTGTCACCCGTCAAACTATCACTAATTCCCTTTTCTTTCATATCACTGTCGCCTCCACACTATTATTTAAAGAATTTCTTAAATCAGTGGTGGGAAGGCAGAAAATTTAACACAAGTCTTGCTAAGAGGTATATTTATGTGTTATTGAAAGTCATATATATCAAAAATATTTAGCTCATTTATCGACTCCACGCCTCTCCTTGTGCCCGCCATGATTCAGTGGGTGGCGCGCGCCACATAATGAGATAGTGAGCTGTGTCTACTGGTTATTGCCTGCTTTAATAACGTAGTACGTAACATTATAGGGAACGATTTACGTAGCCATAGCTATGGTGCTAGTAAAGTGGTTTATATGGGTAAACAATTTCTTAAATCAAATTTCTAAAGGTGGGAAGGCGGAAAATTTGACGCAAGTCTTAATATTGTATTATATTATTAGGGATCAGAAGTGACACAGATTAAAAATAAACGATCTTTAATTCATTAAACCCCAAGCGAACGTGTCTGTAATTTCCACGATTGAAAGGTTAATTTGCATTATTACAAAATTGCAAAAATATGAAGAGGAATACTGTAAGTACCGATCAAATAAAATTTACACAAAAATGAAACATGCCTACGCGAATAAAAACATAACGCCCGTCCCGAACGCCGTCCATGCTAGCAAGAGAATTTGCCTTGCCGCGTGCTTCTTTTTATAAATTACCGTCGGTAACCGGCTGATATCATGACTTTAGGATGTCGACTCGCCTTCAGTTAACATGTCAAGATACCTGTGTCGGAATTCTAACCACATCTAGACTTTAAATAAAGACAATGTAACTATGGACCCATCGCTACATTAGGACTTTTTGTGGCCTGTTGTAAAATAGGTAAAAGGACTTTTAGTTCGATATCAATTCATCATCAGCCTTTTAATATTCCCACTGCTGGGATTCGGGCCTCCTCTCTGGGAGAGAGAATGGGCCGTAATCCACCACGCGGGCCCAGTGCGGGTTGGTGAATGTTACATGTTTTAGAATTTTTGGTTCTAGGACATGCCGGTTTCCTCACGATGTTTTCCTTCACCGTTTTGAGAGCAGTGGTGATGAAATAAATTACACAAAGTAATACGCCTGGCTGGGTTTGAATCCACGACTTACAAAGAGGCAATATATATACAAGGTGTAAGGGACAGCCCTCCACAAACTTTAAGTACTTGCTCAGTAGACGAAACTGAACAACCTTCCACGAAATTTTTTTTCAGGAAACGAAAAAAAAAAATCGGCCTCGCCATACAAATTGTCCAATCAAGTTTATCATTTTGTATGGTGAGGCCGATGTTTTTTTCGTTCGATCGAGCAGGTGGTGTAAAATAGTAGTTTATGTGACTAGGGGATAAAGCAGTGTCTTTAAGTCGCGGGCGGCATGTTGAATTCCGAACGAAACGAAGGTTGCTGATTTTAATCCCGAACGACAGTGAGGGATTTATAAAATTAACTCCCGAGCATTGCGAGGGAGTTAATAAAGAAACCTGAGTGAAGTGAGGAATTTAAGCCGCCCAAAACAAAGACAGCTTTATCCCCGTGTTGCATACTCTACTTTTTACACCATCTGTGAGATAATTAAAGACAATTCATTCGACCAAATCATATATTAGAGAAATATAAGTATTATATTTATTAGTTCATCAAAGAAACAAAATTCACTACTCCACGATTCTATAGTTTCAATTTTCTATAATGCTCCCGTGTCGTCAGTACGCACGTTTTATTCTATTTTCTTTTTTTGTTAGTGGCCAGTTTGAATCATAGTGATTACATACTCTTTGGTTTGAATTTCGAGTCAACTTGTTCGATGCGCCTACATTTTAATTCACAATGTTGACGATTCTTGATGCTCCAAATTCAAATCTCATTATTCCCTAGGGATCGGCCATATAGCATTATCTCCCTAGGGATAGAATGACTTGCTTTAAGTGAGGTTTGTATGACGTATAAAACGACATTATCGAGCAGGTGGTGTAAAAAATATATTTTTGAGCATCAAGAATCGTCAACATTGTGAATTAAAATGTAGGCGCATCGAACAAATTGACTCGAAATTCAAACCAAAGAGTATGTAATCACTATGATTCAAACTGGCCACTAACAAAAAAAGAAAATAGAATAAAACGTGCGTACTGACGACACGGGAGCATTATAGAAAATTGAAACTATAGAATCGTGGAGTAGTGAATTTTGTTTCTTTGATGAACTAATAAATATAATACTTATATTTCTCTAATATATGATTTGGTCGAATGAATTGTCTTTTAATTATCTCACAGATGGTGTAAAAAGTAGAGTATGCAACACGGGGATAAAGCTGTCTTTGTTTTGGGCGGCTTAAATTCCTCACTTCACTCAGGTTTCTTTATTAACTCCCTCGCAATGCTCGGGAGTTAATTTTATAAATCCCTCACTGTCGTTCGGGATTAAAATCAGCAACCTTCGTTTCGTTCGGAATTCAACATGCCGCCCGCGACTTAAAGACACTGCTTTATCCCCTAGTCACATAAACTACTATTATTGGCAATTCGAATTTTAGTTCTCATTCCCTTGTTTCTTGAGATGATGACAGTTCTACAACAGATGTTATCATAATGTGATGATAACAAGTGATGATGAATCAATATGCGGAGTAGAATATTTAGAACCAGATTTCTCTTACGAATCCAGATAATTATGTTATTACTTTATACTTACATAAGACACTATTATATCTTTGCAAATGTATCTTACCTACTTTTGTAATATGAATGTCATTAAAGAGACTGAAATAGGTATATTCTAAACGAAAATCTTTTATTTATTTATTTATTATTACAGGAGTACCTGTAATAATAAATAAATAAATAAACACAGTGCAGAGAGTACTCTGCACTAACAATCGAATCCAATACGTGCAGAGAGTCATTATTATGATACAATATAACAAAAAAAAAAAACGTTTTTTATTTTGCATTTTTTATTGTTAAAGAATCCCCTAATTATATTAAATCATTTAGAAAATACTTATATTCGATACTTTTTATAAGGTTCTTCTATTAGTAAACAATGATCAAGAACTCTTAATCAACCTTGGTTATTGTATTCAACGTTTTGAAAACACATAACTTATAGACGTACCTGTAGATGCTAACATTGTTTATGGTAACTGGTAACCATAGACAATTTGCCATGAATATCTATCAAAATGTCAAATAACAGCGATCGGAGTGGTGCACACCTAGATATAAATTCTAAAACCGTTTTAATATCATCTGATTTATTAGGGACCAGTGATTGGATTTGAAGATTACATCGCCATGTTTTTGAATTCTATTGGGCTAATAAGTGCATACAGAAATTATAGAGCTTTTTTATTTAGGGGGAAATCATGCAATGACTTCACCCGCTCTTGGGCGGAGCGGGAGGGCTTGTCAGACTTACTGAATAAAACCCATTCCTCCAAGTATTCCTTCTTTGGCTTGCGTTCCAGGCCCCAGGTTTTCCATTCAGAAGTGAACCTATGGCCCCAGTAGGCTTCGACCCTGCTGGGCCCCTACGGTTTTGCTGACATCTTAAGACGCGCGTGCGTAGGATACTACAATTAGAAAAAACTACAAACCTCTACGGTCCGGACTAAGCGTTTCGCCTCGTCGTTTATACCGCGTACGTCGAAGGACTGGAACAGTTTGCCTGCTGCGGTCTTCCCGTCCGATTATAATTGGGGTGTCTTCAAGGCTAGAGTGAATAGGCTCTTAATAAACTAGTGCGCCTTACCATCAAAGATTGTATCGTTGCTTGCCATCAGGTGGGATCGCAGTCAAGCACTAAAAAAAACTAAAAAAAAAAAAAAATATTTCCGGAACGGATCTTGAGCGCTGGCTTCAAGTTGCGCAGAAATCAAATATTCGGTCTCTTTTTTTGTGCGACGTGAGACGCGGGGGCGGGGAGTGTCAGTGATTGGCTCTCCGCGCCATCGTGTCATAGACGTCACTCGTGATTCGTTCCCTGCTGCATGTATCTAACAACCACGACGATTGGCTCGCCAATTTATGGAATGCGCAAAGCGATCCCCACTCTGACGCCGAGCGATCAATATTCGTGTCCGGACGGTTACCGGATGGCCGGATGTTGAGCTATCCTTTTCTCGCCGTCCGCGCGTCCGTGGGGAAATTATGTTTCTTTGCATGATCGTATCAGGAATGCAGGTCGCTGACATAACATAGCCCGAAGAATAAAAAACTTTGTAGCAGCATATTGGGCAGGGCACATTGCTCGTAGGACGGATCTTCTATGGGGCTGAAAGATTCTGAAGTGGCAACTGCATATCCGAAGACGCAGCGTTGGAAGGCCTCCTACTAGGTGGACAGATGACCTGTTGAGAGTCGTGTGAATGCGAGACGCACAGGACTGTTCGTTATGGCGACACTTGGGGGAGACCTATGGCCAGCAGTGGACGTATTTCGGTTGAAATGATGATGACAATGATTTTTTTTTTTATTAAAGTTCTTTGTCGCTTAGCGACTACATCGCCCAGTACAGAAAACACAAAAACTTACAATCTACCTCAAACAATTTAACGAACATTGGAGAAGAGATTTTTTTATTTTTTTATTCCACAACTATCACACAACGCCGTCTAGTCTCAAGCTAAGCAGAGCTTGTGTTATGAGTACTAGACAACTGATAAACATACTTATATTTTTCTAAATACATACATATTATAGATAAATTACACCCAGACACAGAACAAATGATCATGCTCATCACACAAACATTTGTTCTGGGTGGGAATCGAACCCACGACCTGCGGCATAGCAGTCAGAGCCACTAACTACTAGACCAACAGGCCAGTCAAAGATCGTTTTACAGAGTCCAAAAACATTGATTCTTGTATTTTCATTACGGACACACTATCAAGATATGGAAAACATCATCAACCACACCACAGTCATCACAATTTGGAGACAAAACTTTCTTCATTAAATAGTTAAATTTATTTGATGGAATATGTCCGGAACGAAGTCTTACAGCTACATACTTATTAAATTTCTGTTGAGATTACAGTCAATCCATGGAACCCGAGAAATCTCGGGTTAGATAGTTCGGTAAGTCTGCTATTTTTGTAAATTCGTCATTCCAACACGATCCCATTGTCATTTTGCTAAAAGTTTGTAATCTGCTAATTCATAATGATCGATCATTGATCGGTCAATGGTCTTGTAATAGAATTGTGGTAGAATAACAATATCGAGCTTATTAAAATCACTAATTGCGCAATGACGTCGTAATGGTAGGTTACTGATCAAAGGAACTGTCAAAATTTGTCATTATGTACGAGATTACCATTTTATGCCATTTCTTTCAATGGAGTGTCAGTGGTTGACCATCGGAAAGTCATAATGACGCCATTATATTAGTATATTACCAAAACTTGTCAAAATCAACAATTATGAAATCAATGATAGGCCAGTCTGACACTATTGTAATAGCAGACTTAAGGCCCTGATGACAATGATGCACACAGCACTTAGGTATTTGACGTAGGTACTCGTATTCAGACATATACAAACGTTCGAAAACTTGGTGGCTTCAAAAGATCACTCAGCCACTCAAATCAACCCTTATTTTATTAAAATTCATAACAACACAAGTGCGTAATAACACAAATAGTACAAAAACATCTATTGTTAATCTACCCTCACGATTAAACGCTACAGTAATTGTCAAAGTCAATGACGGGTCCCCCAGAAAACAATATTGAAATGGTCCCCTCTGGTCCCCCTGGCTCGCTTGCAAATATAATGAATCTGCGACGCCAGGGGAGAGGAGTCGCAAAAAGTAGTCCGCAATCGGATGATGCGCCTTTTGATTGTGGCACCCCTGACTGGTTAGGGTTACCGCGTCTAGAACTTCTGAAATTGAAAAAATATTAAAAATAATAGTGCGAAAAGTGTGGAGGCTCACCTCTGCCACAATTTATTGCAATTATCATATCAGTTTGGATCACAGTTTAGCGGCGACTCTTTTGAAAAATCCCGTGAATATACAAAAATTTTTAACATACAAAATACAAAAAAAATAGCTTTAATAGCTTCAAATAAATCAACTTTCAATCGATGAAAAAAATTTCGCAAGAGGGCTAGTACTTTTACAGATTGCCTCCTACATACAAAATATTTAAAAAATACCTCTTCATAATTTAATTACTTATTTCTGCACACTGTAATATCTACATCTCTTCTAATCTTTCCTTTCACAGGTTTGCTGGAAGAAATTTCTATGTGAAATAAGGAGTACCTTTGCACAAAGTTTTATAACATGTTATCTTCTTTTGTATATTTGTGTATATAAATTATAAAATAAAAAATATTAGTGTAGTGTAGATTTAATGAAAAACATTCAATTTCTCTCCCTTGCCAGCCCTAGCTAACAATTCTTGTCAACTCTCCACTCAGGGCTGTACCAAGCGGTGATTAAAATTCCACTCGCTAATATCTGTGATCATATATTAAGTGCCCTAATCGGTGTAACTGACAGCCCTAGCATATTGCTTTTTTATACGTGTAAGTAGTGAATATTTGATTTTATCATCTGTGCTATTTATTTTTATCTGCTGGCAATCTTTTCGCTTTTTAAATTTGGACAGAGAGATGGTTAAATTAAATCGAGATAGTTACTTCATCCACTTGTATTAAATTCATCAGTTTCAATTCTGGCGGGGCTGAGATTAAAATAAAATAGGTCTTAATGCATTTTATCATTGCTTAGCATAGTCGGCGTTATAATGTTCTTACTGCTGGGACTCAGGCCTCCTCTCTAGGAGAGGGAATGGGCCGTAATCCACCACGCGGGCCCAGTACGGATTGGTGAATGACACACGTCTTCGAATTTTTGGTTCTAGGACATGCCGGTTTCCTCACGATGTTTTCCTTCACCGTTTTGAGAGCAGTGGTGATGAAATAAATTACACAAAGTAATGCGCCTGGCTGGGTTTGAATCTAAAACTCGTAAGAGAGGAAAGATTTGTACTTTTTTAGATAATCCATAATCATAAGAAAGTACATAATTAGATATAGTACCTAGTATAATTAAATATAGTCTTGGTATGATCATGTAAAGGAGGAGGGATGAAATGCATGTTACCAAAAGAGTTATGAGTATGCATGTGGATAGGTGGAAAGGGAGAGGGAGGCCAAAGAAAAGATGGATGGATTGTGTGAAGAGTGATATGAAAGAAAAGGAAGTTAGTGATAGCATGACGAGTGACAGGGTAGAATGGAAGAAAAAAAACGTATTCCACCGACCACAAATAAGATGGGACAAGGGCAGGAAGAAGAAGAAGAAGATAGTACCTACTTACATAAATAACAAAAAAGTAAAAAACTAAAAGCCGACTACGACAAAAAAACGACGCTGAAAATATATGAAACAAGATTTTCAGGATGCTGAAATAAACAAGGTAACTGGAAAAACAAGAACAGAACCAAAAGAAAAGCCGTAGTCACACGTTAAAAATGCTTTTCTTTTTGTTACGTGTGATTGTTTTTCCGCGTCGTTTTTTTTTATTGTCGTTGTTGGGTTTTAGTTAAACATTAAACCCCAAGCGAACGCCGGTTCGCGCACCTATTGTCTTTCTATTGTGTCTGTAATTTCCACGATTGAAAGGTTAAGTGTTTGTCTTTAATATCGTTATAACATTTTAATATTAAATGCATTTGAATTTATATTTGATACCTATTACAAAAATGCTAATTTGAATCTTCCTCTGTCTGTTCCGGCTTAATTCTAAAATGGCTGGACCGATTTTGATAGAATTTTTACTGGCGGAAAGGTAAGTATTTTCTTTTCATTTTCGTGCGGGAACGAATTCTCAAATTACGATTTTAAAAATTAATACTTTTTCAAAACGCTTGAACAAAATATGACGGGACTTTCACTGGGAGATATGCTACTATTTATTTTCCCGCGGGACTTAATTCTCGAGCCGGGATATATCTCCGAATTGGATAACATTTTTTTCACGATTGTTCCAAAAAAGGAGAATAATGTTCAAAAACTAAACGCGAACGAAGTCACGGATAACAAGCTAGTATTATGAAACTCAAAAACGGATTTAAAGAATTCTTTCACCATTTTTTTTTCCCACAACTATCACCCAACGCCGTCTAGTCCCAAGCTAAGCAGAGCTTGTGTTATGAGTACCAGACAACTGATTAACATACTTAGGTACCTATACAGTGTTATTTGTAAAACACTAACAACCTTGAAGAACTGTATTACTAACATCATAAACAACAACTTTTGTTCTATTATCCACGCCACGCCAGGCCAGGGCCCCAAGTCTGCTATTTTTATAAATTCGTCATTCCAACACCATCCCATTGTCATTTTGCTAAAAGTTTGTAATCTGCTAATTCATAATGATCGATCATTGATCGGTCACTGGTCTTGTAATAGAATTGTGGTAGAATGATAATTTCGAGCATATTAAAACCAATAACTGCACAATAACGTTCTAATGGTAAAACACTGATCAAATAAACTGTCAAAGTTTTAGCAGATTACCGCAAACGTCAAATATTCATTTGTCAATATGTACGAGATTACCATTCTATGTCACTTCTTTCAATGGAGTGTCAGTGGTTGACCATTGGAAAGTCATAATGACGCCATTATATTAGTAGATTACCAAACTTGTCAAAATCGACAATTATGACATCAATGATAGACCATTCTGACACTATTGTAATAGAAGACTTGAGGCCCAGGTTTATGTAGTTTTATATGGCGGTAAGTCCCCTCTTTGAGGCGTGGCTGGAAAGACCTCACGGCGTCCTTACCTTCCGCATGACACAGGTCCTCACCGGACATGGCACGTTCGGGAGGTGCCTGTTCCGGATTCGAGTGACGACGCCCCGTTGTCGCCACTGTGCGGAACGCCCGGAGGACACGGTGGAGCACAGAGTCGAGGTGTGCCGTGCTTGGGCGGAGCATCGCCGTGACCTCGTGGGGGCGATCAGCGGCGGAGACCTCTCGCGCCGGGCCTTGGTTGAGGTCATGGTCCGGAGCGAGGAGGAGTGGCAGGCGGTCGCCGACTTCTGCGAAGCAGTAATGCTCGCAAAGGAGGAGGCCGACCGCATCAGGCAACGGCGTTCTCGCCGCCGCCGCCGGGATTCTGATCCCGATTTCCGGCCACCGTAGGCGTGGGCTTGCGGACAGTGAGCAATGGGTAGCTCGCTGTCCGGCCGTCCGGTAACTGTCCGGACCAAGCCCAAGTCGTCGACGGCGCGCCCTGTTAAAAAAAACATAAATACAAACTGTACCTCTATAATAATATATTATAGTGTAAATAATAACATAATGACATGCTAAGTTTTGATAGGTATAGGTAATAGTACATTAAGATATAAGTGTATAATGTTCGTGATTACCGACGAGGCGGTATTTAGACCCGAGCCATGGCGAGGGTCTTAAGAGAGCCGAGAACGGTAATCATTAATTACTCACGTGTATCATACGACGTTTTTCAATACACTTGTGAAGAAAATAACTATAAAACTAGTAAACTTTTGTGGCGGTACAAATCTGTTTTCATATGCGCGCCAATATTTTTTTTTATTTACCTTTCAATACACTCACTGAAATGAATAAGCGGGGGTTGACCGGCGACTCGTGGGGGACGACCTGAGCCCACCCTGATACGATACATGTAATATAATTATGGCGGGGGAGAGGTTGAACAATAAGGTTTTAACATTAGGGATAGCACTAGTGCGTAATGGTAATTAAAATGTCACAGTTTAGTAACAAGGGCCATTGTGTACCTAAGTGCAGTGCAATAAGAGTCACTTTCTGAGCAAATGTAAAGAAAGAAAGAAAGAAAGAAGAAGTGTTTATTCACGTCAAACATGACGCATACCATAAAAAAATAAATAACAATATCGAACTAAAAGTAACACGTAAAATATGCGTTACATCCGCGCAAAACGGCCAGCGCTCAGCAAAATGCTGGGGCTCACGTAAAACAGAGCCACAGCGCTGATTTTCAGCACCAGCCGTCGTCGACGATGAGACGCCGATCGGTTAGCAATGATTTATTTTATGTACTGAAAAGTAGCATTATAATGTGGACTAGCCTGTTGGTCTAGTGGTTATTGGCCCTGACTGCTATGCCGGAGGTCGTGGGTTCAATTCCCACCCAGGACAAATGTTAAATTAATTAGATATTTATTATTTCAATAGTACTTGAAATAAACAAATTATTATTATTAAGAACTGGAGTAATTGTTTTATCGTTTATAAGGGATTTTCAATCAACCACCTGCGTAATTCGGTCTGGAATATGTAATATTAGTTTTATAATAAATGTTATAAGAGTTGTAAAAGTAGAGAGTGAGTGAGAGTAGTGAGTGTAGAGTTGTAGTTATAAAAGTTGTAAGTCAGTTTTTTTCCAAAAAATATTTAAAAAGGTCACCACTTGTACATCACTGACACAAAGTACACAGCAGGTCGTAGCACCGATTAGGGACCAGCAAACAGCGGCCGCAAGTGCAAAACTACCCCCGCCTGGATGGCCCGGTGACTATGTATTTTTGCTGACAAAACATTGCTTATAACTTTGTGATTTTTCATGATACAGTTTGTATTAAACTTTGTGCACAGATTCTTTACATAAAACGTAACTTTAATAAGGTTGTTTAAATTAATTGAGCTAAGCAGATTGAGTTTTTCATTCTCTGAAAGCTGCAAAAAATTCAAAACTCTTCAAGTAATCGTGACACGTAATCGTTGCGATTTTTTATAAATGCATGATTTTTATGATTCTTAAAAAACTGATCCTTTTGTCCATAGGAATAATCACGAGTAAGAATCGGAGAGTAAAAAACATTACAATTGGTATTTACCTCCTCCATTTCAGTTCAACTCGTCGTTTTCAAGTATCGGAGCCAGATTATGATATTAAATTGTTTCACGAGAGACGCCGAGGGTCGCGGGGCGGGAGGGACTCTCAATGAGGGCCGGACTTGGGAGTGACATTTATAAAGTATAAATTACTAGCTTCTGCCGGCGGAAATATATGCCTATGTCACTCAGGAGTAAAACAGCTTTCTATTGGTGAAAGAATTTTTAAAATCGGTAGGGTAGTTTTTGAGTTTATCTTATCTACACTAATTTAATAAAGATGTAAAGTTTGTTTTTTTGTTTGTAGGAGGTAATCTCTGAAAGTACTGGTCCGATTGCTAAAAATTTTTCCCCGATAGAAAGCTGCTTTATTCCTGAGTGACATAGGCTACCTATATTTTGTGTAAGCGGGCGAAGCAAAAGCTAGTCCATTATAAACAAAAACATAAATAAACAAAAAAATATTTTTTTTGAGACACAAAATTAAACAAGGTAAGGTGGGGTAACACTAACAGCGGGGCATGACTATCACTTTCAAATATCTCAAAAAGTACCGCCTTTCTTTTGAATTTGCCATGTCGATAAAACAGTTCGCATGTTAAAGTTCTCGACTTAAAACACAGATGGCACTTCTGATCGTTTATGTTGCCAACATAACAAAACGAAAATGTCAGTTGTGAAATAAATTGTTGCACGTGGCAGAGCATAAAGAATTACTCAGAATTTTGGTGAAAAAAAGCGTTAAATGGAAGAGTCTTGAACGTAAGTAGCATCATATTAATATTGTCTTTTAAATTATCGTATCATTTTAACATTAAACATACGATTTTTTCTAATATTTTCTAAAACCAAAACGTAACCTACAAATATCAAAGTGGGGGAAGACTATCAGTTCGCCCGGGGTAAGACAAACATTATGTTAGTCTTTCCCCAAGTCAGTTGTAATCAACATTTTCGTTTAGGATATTTTTCTTTGGATCCGTAACAATACTTCGAGAGTCACGTGACTTTACGTTTAACTTTAAGTCGACTTAACGTTTGACCGAATAGAACTTACTGCGAAACAATCTTTTATCGCCAAACGCTACTTTGACTGAACGATTCATCGAACATTTATTAATCGATGAACTGTTCTTTCAAATGTTTTTTATTTATATAAAGAAAAGGTTGTTTGGTTGTTTCGCAATAAATTCTATTCGGTCAAAAGTTCAGTCGACTTTCCGTTAATCAACCATGTGACTCTCAAAGTATCTTTACGAACCCTTTTTCTTTCGACTAGATAAAGGTCGATGGCAAGTAGGTATTAAAGATGTCCCCAGTTATGAGTAAAAATAACTGGAAGGATACTGATCCTGCCTGTAATGTGAACAAAAATGTAACGTGATTAAGATTGAGATAGAGATATTAAAATAAAAAAGTAAAATTGCCAACTAGCAGAGTTAAAAAAAATCATTATATAAACTTTCTTATTAAAGTCCAAAGTTGAGCCATCGTTTAGGTAGGAACTATTAAGCGACATTAAGTAAAATCTTTTATGCTTTACAGACGACGACGGACAAAATGGTACGAAATTATGTTCGGAAGACAAATAGGGCAGCTACATATACAAGAGAACAATTGCTGGAAGCTGTAGAGAAAGTCAAGAACGGCGAGTTGACAGCTTATAGAGCCGCTATAGCTTATAAAATTCCTCGGCCAACCATCGTAGCTCGAGTTTATGAAAGGTATGGATTAAAATCGAAATCTTTAGGGAGAAGTACAGTTATTCCTGAAGAGATAGAAAAAAAATTGGCAAAAAACTTACATGAAATGGAGAAATATGGCTTTGGGTTATCAAGAACAGAAATTATGGAACTTGTTGGAGATTATGTCAACAAAAATATCATCCAAAATCCTTTTAAAAACGGCATTCCTGGCGAAGATTGGTTTTTGGCGTTTAAAAAACGACACAATTTGGCTGTAAAAAAACCACAAGCAGTGGAAAACTCACGCAAAAAAGCATGCAATCCTTGGGTGGTATACTCTTACTTTGAGTTACTAAAGAATACTATGGACGAGCTTGGACTACATAACAAACCCTCACACATCTGGAATTTAGATGAAACTAGCTTTAGCAAAGACCCCAGTAAAACCAAAGTAGTGGGCTTGAGAGGTTATGCCTCAACGAGAACCATTGCATCACCTGGTAAAGACAACACAACCGTTTTGCTTGGGTGCAGTGCAGCTGGTGATAAAACTCCTCCACTTATAATATTTAAAGGGAAAAATCTATGGGATGAGTGGACTTCTAAAGAAGACTATCCAGGTACTGTTTACGCAGCCACCAAAAACGGCTGGATGGAGTCGGACGTGTTTGAGACGTTCTTTGTTAAGGTGTTTTTGCCCACCGTGGGCCATAAACGGCCAATTCTACTGGTCTACGATGGCCACTCTACACACGTGGGGATCAATATAATTGAAAAAGCTCGTGAAGCTGGAATAACTATTATGAAAATTCCACCACATACTAGTGACAACTTGCAGCCCTTGGATCTTGCAGTTAACAAGTCCTTTAAAGACAAATGGGACCTTACTTTAGTAAAGAGGCAAAGATTGCATATAGGTCAAGTATTGCCTAAAAACCAATTTTCAAAATTCATTGGTGTTGTTTGGGCACAAATAGATCCCAAAGTGTGCATAGCAGGATTCCGGAAAGCAGGAATTTTTCCTTTTAACAGTAATGCAATACCTGAAGAGAAATTTCATCCGGACCAACTTGCAGAATGGAAAAAACAACAAGAACAAGGATTAAATAAGACATCTACTACTCCTGACATTTCGAAAAATATCGAGTTCCAACTTCAAGCTACTGTTGATCAGCCATTTTCTGATCTCTCATTCTCCGAAAATCAGTTCACTACTCTACAACAAACTCAAATTTGGCCCGGAAGCAATGCTGTAGTCGCAAAGGATCCTGACCCAATCTCGATCCCTTCATTACGATCGATTTGTCTTAATTATTGGAATTATGCCAATGAACGTGCCACAGCTGTGCAGGACCATACTACCGAGGTTACACCAGTAAGCTACGACCCATGTGTAAGCCCATCTTACATTACAGACATACCTCAATCATCTGCTGATTTTACTTTCAATCTAGAAATGTCACAACAAAACGAACATCACCAAAATAATAAAATATTACAACCCATTACTTGCAATGCAACAAACTTTAAAAGCGTGACTCTAGACCATGAAATATTTGCAAACAATACTAAAACTTCATCATCATCAAAGGTGATCATTGTAGATGATCGTCCCGTGAAATCTCATATTACTTTCGAGGAATTGTTACTCAGTAAAATTAAAGCAGGAGCGCACAGCAAACAAAAACGCACAAAAATCGCTGCTGGTGCCGAAATAATAACAAGTGAAGAAGTTTATAAGAAACAAAGAAATATCGAAGAAGAAAAAATAAAGAAACTAAAACAAAAAGAAGAAAAATTGGCGCAAAAATTAAAAAAAAATGCAAAAATTAGACCCTGTAAAGAAATGAACAAACGCAAAAAAGAAGATTCTACAAGTGAAAATGAGATAAACATTGAATTGACGAATGAGCGTAATATTGAAGAAAGTGAACATTATGATAAAAAAAAGAAGATTAAACAATCGAAAACATTCAAAAATAGGCTCAGAAAGAAAAAAAAGAATATGAAACACAAAACCTTACAATTATTCAAGAAAATAGACGACTCCACAAGTGAAAGCGATATTGAAATAAAGTTTATGAATGATAGTGATATAGAAGATGATGAAACATGGGCTGAAAATTCTATAAGTGCAAGTGAGATGATGGAAATGAACACTCAATCAAACGATGAGACTTGTATTGAAGACAATGCATATTATGATGAAAAAATCGTAAAGGATGAACAGTTGAAAAATATTGAAAATATACCCAAAAAGGCAAAAAGAAACGTGAAAGAAACCTTTCAAAATAAGAAAAAAAGTGATATGGAAATAAATTTAGTGGATAATATTGATATAGATGACAGTAATAGCGACAACATGAAAGAAGACAAGGAAAATAACAATCATGAGTACGACGAACCACCAATAAGTACCGTTAGCAAAGGACAATGGGTCTTAGTAACATTTGCTACCAAAACAAATGTAAAACATTATGTTGGAGTGGTTATAGATGTTAATTGTGATAACATACCTACTGTGAGTTATGTCCGCAGAAGTACATTTAGAGGCGGCGATGAAAACACATTTGTTTTCCCACACGTACCTGACATTTGCGAAGTGAGACATCTAGAAGACATTGTATGCAAACTACCCGAACCATTGATAGGTCGAAGAGGAAAGATATTGTTCAAAATGTCATTTCAAGGCTATAATATTCAGTAGATGGGTCAATATAATTTTTTTCAATTTTGGTGGCGAAACCGTTACTTCAGCACTAATTTTCACGAAAACCGAAGAAAATTTTCGCCACCAAAATTGAAAAATGTGTATATTCACCCAGATCGTAATTCTGATTTAAAGCAAATCAAAGTAGGCAGTAAGTACACTAAATGTTCCTATTAGAGAGTAGTATTTAAAAAAAAAATATTATGTGTGGTTTGTTAATTGTGTGGATTTTATTTAATAGCTACTGAAATAAAGTTTAATTCAATTTATTCCTGTTTGTCTTTTTAATTTATGTGTAACGCTTCATGCACATTATACTATTGATATCACTCAAAAGGTTCTGCTCCTCTGATTTTGATTGTATGTTTGTCTTGCCCCAAATCGTGTAATAAACGAATTGCCGCAAAAATGAACGTTGTTCCGTTATCATACGGTTCAAATTAAATACGAGTACTTTTATCATTTGCGTTTTTTCTTTAAAAACCCCAATAAGTGTACGTTTGCAGCTAAAATACGTTACTGTTATTCTTACCCCAATTGGTGGGGCAAGACTATCAGTTTTAACGGTCTTACAATTTATTCAAAATGTACGTTCTGGATTAATTAATGGAAATATATCCATTATTTTATTAACGCGTATAGTATTTAGGTATCAGTTATTTTATTATCTCAGAGGTAAGTCAAATAACTTAGCCATGAAAATCGATCTTTACTGTCTGGCAGAAAAGTATGTTAGTCTTACCCCACCTCACCTCATATCTTGTAGATTAACAAAAATAAAAAAAATATTTCGGTAACATTTATAACAAAAAAAAAAGTTTCAAATGTTTTCTTTATATTTAGTATAGAAGAGCGTAGAGGTGCAGTAGTGGCCTATTATAGAAACAGTCCCGACTTATGAGTTGTAGGTCGCAGGTTCAAACCGTCCACAGAACAGATAAATAAAAAAGTGTAAAGTGGTTAGAATGGCCTTGTGGGCGAGGCAGGAGTGCCACAAAGTACGGCAATGCTCATAATTCAACTACCAATAGCAAACTTGCGATCTAAGTGTGCGTGTTCTGTTAGTTGCGTAATGCGCGTTCGTATTGGTTTATTGCCTGTAGTGGAGTTAAAGGGTGTGAGACAAGCGGCGACACTCGTTGTAGTATAAATCGGAAAGTATTTCCTGTCTAACCTCTTTCATCTTTTCTGTGATTCAAACCCAGGTAGGCACATTCATCATCAGCTTTTTAATGTTTCCACTGTTGGGACTCAGGCCTCCTTTCTATGAGAGGGAATGGGCCGTAATCCACCACGCGGGCCCAGTGCGTGTTCGTGAATGTCACTATGTCTTCGAATTTTTGGTTCTAGGACATGCCGGTTTCCTCACGAAGTTTTTTTTTGAGAGCAGTTGTGATGAAATACATTACACAAAGTAATGCGCCTGGCTGGGTTCGAACCCGCGATTACCACTGCTCGGTAGGCACATTACTTTGTGCAATTTATTTCAATTCATTAATCCGTTAAGTCTTTCGAGTGTAAAGAATTAACAAACATTTACCTACAATACACTCGCAAACCTCCGCCTTCGTCTTCATACTATTATTTTGATAAATAACCGGACCTCTCTGAAGCTTCGCCACTTCAACTGGTCCTGAGGCCCTACCACGCTCTTAACGCGATCCAGTATTTTTTTTTCCCACAACGCCGTCTAGTCCCTAGCTAAGCAGAGCTTGTGTTATGGGTACTAGACAACTGATAAATATACTCATATACTTCTAAATACATACATATTATAGATAAATTACACCCAGACAAAGAACAAATGATCGTGCTAATCACACAAACATTTGTCCTGGGTGGGAATCGAACCCACGACCTTCGGCATAGCAGTCAGGGCCACTAACCACTAGACCGACGGGCCAATCAGACCTAAACTAAACTGTTAAAGGAATGGAGCTCTAAAGACTGTATAACTCCATCCCTCTCTCTGGGTCGCACGCTTCACATTTTAACACGTCATGGTTAAAGGTTCTTAATTTTTTTGACTTTGACCCCTGCGTTTGTTTCGGTGTTTCTTCTCAGGGTAGTCAGCTAGGAAACAACGGCCTCATCTAGTTTAAACTGACAAAAAAAAAATAATGCGTAAAAGTATTTTTAAAAACCTATTTTCAAAATATCGTCCTTTAATTTTATTATAAACGAAAAATATTTCCTCCCAAATCCTCACCTGACTCAATCAAAGGCTTTCACCGACCGCAAATCACTGCTAAACCACACCCCTACAATCTGGTCCCGCCCTCCTCGGCGCATGCGTGTCCCCAGCCAATCAGAACGTCCCAAACTCACCCCCTACCGAGGTAGAAACTACCCTCCCCAATTGACCGCTTACGATGTCATTTTTTGCGCACCAAACCGATCGCTCGTAACCACGCCCAAACAAATTTAAAATTGTGCCCCTTTTTAAATCAAAAACCACAAGGCAATATCGCCTTGCTAGCTGAACGGAACAGTCGCATCATTCTCAAATTAACCTACTAATTAACCATTAAATTATACTAATAAATTAACCCAAATAAATTAACTGACTAATCAACGTTATGTGCAACAAAACAGTGATTAAACATCAAATTAAAAAATGAAATTTAAATATTTCGAAGTGAATTAAAAATTACAATGATGGAACAGAGGCAGAATTCAAATTTGTATCCGTCAAATTTGACAGATCTATTAGCAGTGTCGGCGTACCAACAAAACGTGGATAGACTGTCGGCGATATCCGACGGCGAAGACAAGTACAATGCGGACGGTTACACCGACACTGTTGACCGTTTCGCCGAAAACGCCGACAGATCTTCATCACCAGTGTCGACGTTAGATGACGGTGATAGCAGCCAGTCGGCTTTCGGTGTCGACTTAACAGGAAAAGGCACGAATTTGGCGGGAAAGTCTTTTACTATAGCGGCCATTTTGGGACTGACGAATGCTGATGAAGACGTGATGAACCTGAGCGTGCAAGAGCGGTTGCAGCAGAATCAGAGGCAGTTGCAGAACTATTTGTATGCTGGACATGATGTGCAGAGGATTAACGAGGGATTTTGTAGGAGTATGGTCGGAGTGCCGACGGGGTTACGACAAGGTAGGTGTGTCTATTAATTAACATTTATGGTCGCCACAGACATGTGTACATGACAAAGCAAAATGGGTCCAGCATGACGCTCTTTGTGAATTAATTTTCTCATTTGAAAAACGTTACTACACGCTTAAAATTTGATCTGCATTGTGAAGGTAGCTGTCTATCTGAATATCTATCGGAGTTTGGGTTCTGCACTTAGTCCTGTGCTGACTATGGGTGCGTAGGCCATGGCTGCTAACCTTTAGTGGGTTTATTCCAACCAGCCCACTTCTCCGAAAACTGATAAGGCCTCCCATGTTTTTCATATCCGATCCTAGGGTTTGCACGAGTGTATCAGTAACACCTGTGCAGTCAAAGGCATTATTTGAAAAACGTTGCCAAAAACTGAGAATGACTCCTGTATCGTGGCTGTTTTCACAAACATGTAAACTGATATTCATACACATGATACCGAAACCCCAAACAAGACTGTGTAGGCTTAAATATTCTAAACCAACCAGTAGGTAATGACTCCAAAGGCCTTACCTCTAGCTCTTAATGCGATTCATTTTACGACCTGAACTGAATGATTAAAGGGTATTTATAGCTTTATCACTCTCGCTCGTGCGAGCGAGAGTGATAAAGCTACCATTTTAACACGTCATCGTAAGGCCTCAGTAGCCTGATTCACGTAAAATCAAACAAGCCAAATATCGTTAAAGTTTTAGAGTCATTTCGAAGTCCTGTCCAAAAGCGGTGTTTACGTGTCTCAACTGGCTCGAAACTAAACGATCTATCGACAACTTATTTCCAGTTACATTAATAAGTATTCTACCAGGATAATGTAATACACATTCTTTTTTTTTTAATCGACGCTTCGACCAATAGACTTTAAAATCGGTGTCGTTCAAACTCGATTGATGGATGTGAATACGGAAATAGTCTAAACGACTAAATCGCTACGATATCGTTACAGTTTTGATTACGTGAATCGGGCTACAGATCGGCAGGCCATCGCCAGAGATTTCTAGACCTATTAGCTTAAACAACATTGTTATTAAATCATTAAGACTCCCATTGTATAAAAATGTTCTTGAAAAATTCACTTAAATATTAATAGCTGTAACGATGTAGATGGATGAAGAGAGAGGAGAAGCCAACGAAAAGATGGATGGATTGTGTGATGAGTGATATGAAAGAAAGGGGAGTTAGTGATAGTGTGACGAGTGACAGGACAGATAGAAAAAACGTGTTGCGCCGACCAAATAATATGTCACAAGGGCAGGAAGAAGAAGAAAGCTGTAAAGATATTGCTGATTGTAATAAATGCCTTATTTATAATAAAATCCTCTCTTAATTTTTTACCATTTATTTGGCACACCAGAAAAGAAAAACACAAAAATAAAGTAAATTGTCAACACATAAATAATATTGGACCTATGATGCTTCCCTTAAAATTCCTAATGAATTATAAACTTAATGAATGGAGGAAATTAGTAAAGTCAATGAATTATGCACTTTTTAAATAAAAGTATTTAAAAGTTAGGTTTACTTCTCCAATATCAAAATATTATTATAAAATACGACAATAGATAATAACATGTTTATATTAACAATGGTTAAATTGATCAAAAGCTTAACTTGTTTCTGAAAAAGTAATGATATAAATGTCGTGCAAAAAACGGTACATAATAACGTTTGTTGTTTGAGAGCTCCACTTAAATAGTTATTTCATCCTAGTTTTAGTCTTTGTTGTTGTAGTGGTAACTGAAATACATCATCTGTGAAAATTTCAACTGTCTAGTTATCACTGTTCATGAGATATAGTCTGTCTAATAAGTCAACCGACTTGGGATTTTTTATAATATTTTATAATTTAAAAAATACTTATATTCGATACTTTTTATAAGGTTCTTCTGTTAGTAAACAATGATCTCTATCTCTTAATCAACCTTGATTATTGAACCCGTGTTGACACTACATCAGATTTCATTAAATCCTGATAATGACCCAAGTCGTTTAACTTATTAGACAGACTACAGCCTGGTGACAGACAGTGACAGGCCTATTGGTCTAGTGGTTATAGTGACCCTGACTGCTATGCCGGAGGCCGTGGGTTCGATTCACACCCGGAACAAATGTTTGTGTGATGAGCACGATCATTTGTTCTGTGTCTGGGTGTAATTTATCTATAATATGTATGTATTTAGAAATATATAATTATGTTTATCAGTTGTCTAGTACCCATAACACAAGCTCTGCTTAGCTTGGGACTAGACAGCTCTGTGTGATAGTTGTGGAATATTATATTATATTAGTAAAATTCTAGCAGTTGAGTCCCGTTTTTACCCTTTGTACCCAAAGCAAACCGCGGTACCCTAAAAAAAATTACATATGACTTAAAAAACTCCGTTTATAGCTTTCTACATTTATTGAAACGCATATCTACCAACCAATAGGCAAGTGGCCGTAAAAAATGTAATTAGTCCGTCTTTTAGATTATTCAAAAATAAGGGACACGTATTTTTTTATTTGTAAATGAAACCAAAAATGACAAAGATATAGCCCATTAAAGCTACGTGTGACGTCACCCCATGCGAAAAAATGCAGCACGGCGTGACGTCACACGTAGCTTAAGTAAGTTTAATGGGTTATATCTTTGTTATTTTTTGTTTAATGGAAAAAAGAAAAAATACGTGTCCAATATTTTTTTATAATCTAAAATACGGACTAAAGAAAATGTTATTTTGACCCTGGACACTACCCTATTACATGGAAATCAGAGAAAAAGTTGTAAAAAAATCCTACTTCCAAAACTAGACAACACAAATACAAATTAAAGTTAAAATAGTATTGAACATTTCTATAAAATATGTCCTTTATCATCCCAGTGACATTTAATGGGGTACAATAAAAGCAGGGTTTAATTAAACTTAAAGAGACAAGCGCGAGCCGTCGGGGCCCCTCGACGCGGATTATTGGAATGATGTCCTCTTTGAGCCGAATGGGTGCAGGTGGACAATATTTGTACCTATTAGGGGGATTATAATTTAGAAAAAAAGACACGAGGATTTGTTTATATTGTAACTAGTACCTACCCGCGTCATCGCTCGCGTGAATGTAGGATTCTCCATACAAATTTGGGCTCAAAATAGATAGCTACAGAAGACAATCTCATGTATTTACTTCACCTTTTATACCTACGCTCGGTGGACGCACACTAATGAGCGTTTGAGCCGGAACTGTTCGACGAGTGGTCCGAGACGCGACCAAGATATTGTGTCCGTGAGCCGTGTCTATGTGTGCGTTGCTCGAGCGCGCTTTATATGTAGGTAGATTGACTTCTGTACCTATCTATTCTGTGCTTTGGACCTCTCTTTCTTTTCCATAGGGACTGAATTTTGGAAAATCCTCTCTTAGTTTTTTTTTTTTATGGTGGGAAAAAATCATGCATTGACATCCCCCGCTCTTGCGCGGAGCGGGAGATAGTGTCAGACTCTTACTGACTAAAAGACCCACCCCGTTCCTTCTAGCCTTCATACCGGGGCTCGAGCGCCCTTTCGGATAACCCTGGCCCCAGTAGGCTTCGACCCGGCTGGGTCCCTGCTGTTGCTGACAACTCCTTGAGGCGCGCGGGAACAGTGCACACCGTCGACGACTTGGGCTTGGTCCGGAAAGTTACCGGACGGCCGGACAGTGAGCTACCCATTGCTCACTGTCCGCAAGCCCGCGCCTATGGTGGCCGGGAATCGGGATCAGAATCCCGGCGGCGGCGGCGGCGGCGATAACGCCGTTGCCTGATGCGTTCGGCCTCCTCCTTCGCGAGCATTACTGCTTCGCAGAAGTCGGCGACCGCCTGCCACTCCTCCTCGCTCCGGACCATGGCCTCAACCAAGGCCCGGCGCGAGAGGTCTCCGCCGCCGATCGCCCCCACGAGGGCACGGCGATGCTCCGCCTAAGCAATCCTCTCTTAGTGCTCACTTACGTCATAAAATGAAGCCTAGTGCAAAATTTCACGCTCCTAGTCCCAGTAATTTCGGCTGCGCGTTGATATGTCAGTCAGTCAGTTTCTCCATTTATATACAGGGTTATTTGTTAAACACTAACAACCTTGCATCTGTATTAATAACACCATGAACAACAACTTTTGTTCTATGGTTTTTTATAAAACATAATTCATTTACCAAGAACGAACCTTCAAGATTTCGTTCTTCTATCTAACACATTTCAAGTCTGTATTTTGCTATGTCTCCCTAAGTCTGTATGACGTGGCGCAAGCGCATCAAGCACCTCCGTCGCCCAATCCACTCTCCGCTATTATAGCATACCTTGTTTCGCATAGAATGTTCAATTTAATTATTTTTATTTTTGTATAAAAATCTGATGAACTAAAATGTGATAAAAAACTTAAATACTAAATAAACTATTTATACTAAAACCCAACTATGTACATAAATATAATACAAAATGACAAAGTACGCTCAGGCGTCAATACTCCTCCACATCGCTGTCATCCGGAAATGTGCCCAGAAGACTGGCAGCATTGCCACGTTGAATGGCAATACTAATTCTTTGGGCGAAGACCGAGCCAGCCCTCTGGTCACGTGAAGTGTTTCGAACAGTCGGCGTGAAATTTCCTTGAAAAGGAGACGCGCACTCGGACCCCATGAACCAAGTGTTTCGACCCCAAACGGCTCAAAACTGTAATTACCAATAAGGTTACAGTATTTGCGCCGTTTAAGGGTCTCAGCAGCGGCAGCGGCAGCGCCAGCACAGCCTGCTGTACCTACTTGGAATATGGGATGGCGCAAGGGTGTCGACACAGGTTGCGTCCCACACCAGAGGCCTACCCATCTTCCACTGTACGTAATGTGATAATTTTTTAAAAGTCATAGAACAAAAGTTGTTGTTTATAATGTTAGTAACGTAGTCCTGAGGTTGCCAGTGTTTTACAATTAACCCTGTATACATATATAGAGATTAGTTTTTTTTTATAAGTATGTATTGTAGGGACTACTAGTTATCTGATTTACTACTCCCAAAAAAAGAAGAGAAACGAACTATAATTGATATATTAATGACTAGCTTTTGCCTGCGGCTTCGCCTGCATACATAAGACATGCCACCTGTGTCACTCTGAAATAAAGCAGCTTGAAAACTGCCTATGTTTTAAATTTTTTCACTGATAGAAATCGGTAAAAACGTTTTCGCAATTGGGTTCAGAGATTACCAAAAAACAAAAAAAAAACTAACTCTACCTCTTTATAATATTAGTGTAGATGGTACATTACATTATTTTCTTTGACAAGAACCAGACATTGATGGGAATTTTTAGATATTTACAACATTTATGCACAAAATAGATAGATACAGAAGTCAATCTACATACAAAGCGCGCTCTGGCAACGCACACATAGACACCGCTCACGGACACGATGTCTCGGATCTTTTGTCGAGCAGTTCCGGCTCAAACGCTCATTAGTGTGCGTCCACCGAGCGTAGGTATAAAAAGTGAAGTACATACATGAGATTGTCTTCTGTACCTTTGTGATTTATGATTCAGTGTTTTGCGTAGTACGCCTGGTATTTTTTCAAAGGCACTTATTATCTTCTTTTTTATTCAAAATGGAAAAGCAGTTTAACCGAATCAGGCTAGTCTATATTTTACTTTTTGTTATATAAACTAGTGCTTCTCCTGCTCTAGGGCTGTGCGAGAGGGCGTGTTATACTTTGACTGACTAGAACCCACTCCTATTTTCTTTCTTAATCTTAACGTAGCTAGTTTGTCCAGTATTCTATCTAACTGCATCAGAAAGAGGCGCAGCTAGAACACTGTTACGGACGATAACCTACCTCTCCAATCGTACAATCTAATCTCTTTTTCTATATGCTTCGTTGCGAACACTCTCGGTTAGTATGTGATAAACATCATCAATGACATTTAAACAAGAGTCACAGTTAGATATAATTGATTTTATATCTGTTATCGTTTATCTTTTTTCTTAAAGCTCAATTACACGCAGAACCTCGTCAACAGTAGCAAGATGGCGTCGGTCGAGACAGCATTGACTGCATGCTTGCTTTGTTATTAATTTAAAAAAAAGGACGAAGAAAAATTACCGATCGACCGTTTGAATCGAAACAAACTCTATACTAACGCGCGTGTGTATCGATACAGACGCACCGGTGCCGCGTTTGAATCGATACAAACGCGATGCTAACGCGCGTCTGTATCACAAACGACAACAAACTGCTTTGTACGAAAAAAGCGCGCCGACGGCGCGTTTAAAAAACGTGGTGTGTACAGGCCCTTAGTAACAAAATTCGGTACTATTTCGTATATTGATTGTAACACTAGTTGCCATTTAATACTCGCAGATTTTAATATTGATGCTGTATAGTCTGTCTGAAAAGTCAAACGACTTGGGAATTGACAGGTCTGTTGGTCTAGTGGTTAGTGGCCCTGACTGCTATGCCGGAGGTGGATTCGATCCCCACCCAGGACAAATGTTTATGTGATGAGCATGATCATTTGTTCTGTGTCTGGGTGTAATTTATCTATATGTATGTATTAAGAAATATATAAGTATGTTTATCAGTTGTCTAGTACTCATAACACAAGCTCTGCTTAGCTTGAGACTAGACGGCGTTGTGTGACAGTTGTGAAAAAAAATAATTGAGTAATATTTAATAATTAAAAAAAATACTTATATTCGATACTTTTTATAGGTTCTTCTATTAGTAAACAACGATCAAGATCTCTTAATCAGCCTTGATTATTGAACCAGTATTGACTACATCAGATTTCATTTTGCCAAATAATTACCTAAGTCGTTTGACTTTTTAGACAGATTATAGTTCTAGTATCTAATCTTTATTATTTTCGGTAACATACAACGTTACATCTTTATAGTCTGTCTAATAAGTCAACCGACTTGGTAATTTCGAATAATTTAAAAAAATACTTATATTCGGTACTTTTTATAAGGTTCTTCTGTTAGTAAACAATGATCTCTATCTCTTGATCAACCTTGATTATTATTGACCCGTGTTGACTACATCAGATTTCATTAAATCCTAATAATTACCCAAGTCGTTTAACTTATTAGACAGACTCTATTATTTTTTTATTTATATGTATGTTGTACATCGTTCATACTTATGAGAATCTTGGTAAAAAGATTAACCAGTCTGTAACATTGTCAGTAAAAGCAAACGTGCTCGGGAGAAGTAAGCATGTATAATCCAGTAAGGTGCTGGTAGGTGTATACTTCTCCACTCATCAAACACCTCAGGATATGTTACCCTTTTGTTGCTACGTCACTTCGTGATAGCGACCGATTTTGGGAACCAAAGTACCGCCTGCCTTGTTTCATCGCAGTATCTTTAATAAGAACTTCAGGCATGAGCCATAGTCTTAACATAGTTCTTGCTAAACAGTCTACTTAAGGTTCCCTAAAATATAGCCCTATATCTTTGTTGCCTCGTTGCTGGTTGTCACAATAGTTTTCCACCAACCGGAGGTTGTCCTTTTTGTGCACTAGCTTAGCGCATACAGAGATAATCGTCGGTTGGTAACGTTCCATGAAAAATGTCTAAAGAGCGTCTGCGAGTTGCCTTCGGACCCCCTTACGCCTTCCCGGACTCCAGAGTCCTGAGATAAATAAATATAAAAGAATAAATTATTTATTATCCAAATACACAATTTGTATTACTTAGCTCTAAATCGATTGCTATGCCCTAACAAGGTAATGTGCCTATGGGCTTGCGAAGGAGTAGGGAAAAGTTGCGAATGTGAATTGTTGGATGTAATATTTTTTTTAGACACACTGTCGCACGCATGTCAATCGCACGAAAAAATCAAATGTTGATAATGTTGTTCATGAATCTATAACAAACATATGTTTTTTTCAAACCTATTAACCAGGGCCTCAAGTCTGCTATTACAATAGTGTCACAATGGTCTATCATTGATGTCATAATTGTCGATTTTGACAAGTTTGGTAATCTACTAATATAATGGCGTCATTATGACTTTCCAATGGTCAACCACTGACACTCCATTGAAAGAAGTGACATAGAATGGTAATCTCGTACATATTGTCAAATGAATATTTGAAGTTTGCGGTAATCTGCTAAAACTTTGACAGTTTATTTGATCAGTGTTTTACCATTAGAACGTTATTGTGCAGTTATTGGTTTTAATATGCTCGAAATTATCATTCTACCACAATTCTATTACAAGACCATTGACCGATCAATGATCGATCATTATGAATTAGCAGATTACAAACTTTTAGCAAAATGACAATGGGATCGTGTTGGAATGACGAATTTATAAAAATAGCAGACTTGGGGCCCTGGCCGTTACCGAGGAGTAGGCTTCAGAAAGTCACTGTTTTAAGGCACTTTTTTGGGCGCTTAATTGGGCCTTAAGGTTTAAACAGAGTTACAGGCAACGCTGTGTGTGTGCACTATGAAATCATATCTTATGAATGAATTTTAATTAGCATTGAACACAAAACGGCAACTTAGCGGGAAGTTTGAAATTTTGGTTTTATTTTATTTTATCGCTTTGTTTTGTTTAATGATTTAGATGTTAGGTGTCATACTGTCATGTATTTTCATATAATGGTCAGGGTTATTTACTTGTATTGCTCACACGCTCCAGCTCTGAATCCTGCCCTTATCCCATATTACTTGGAGTCGACAAAACACGTTTTTTTCTTTCTGTCTTGTCTACCGTCACTCTATCACTGACTTCTTTGTTTTCATATCACTCCTCAAACAATCCATTCATCTTTCCATTGGCCTCCCTCTCCCTGTCCATCTATCCACATGTATATGTCGTGGCCAGATCTTAAAAATTGATCACTTCATGATATGACTAAGTATAAAACTAGCCAGATTGTTTGTTAAAGTTTGATGATATTGCAATCTTCGTTTGGCCTACTATCTTTAGACCTCTTATTATCAAAGAAATCCTACATGTTTTTTTATTTATTTTTATTTATTATTGATAGGCTCGCTTTTGACTACTATCTCGTCTGATGGTAAGCGATGATTTGGCCGACGATAGAGGAATCTTGACTTAAAGATTCCGGCAGGGAATTCCATTCCTACATCAATGATAATTTATAGCCAAATGAGGATTGTTTGAACGTTAATATTTGATGATATGTTCGTCAAATGTTAACGTTCAAACAATCAGAGCCTTTTTTTTTTTTTTTTTTTTCGATGGGAAAAATCATCTTATGACAACCCCCGCTCTTGGGCGGAGCGGGAGATAGTGTCAGACTCTTACTGACTAAAAAACCCATCCCGTTCCTTCAAGCCTTCGATACCGGGGCTCGAGCGCCCTTTCGGATTACCCTGGCCCCGGTAGGCTTCGACCCGGCTGGGCCCCTGCTGTTGCTGACAACTCCTTGAGGCGCGCGGGAACAGCGCGCGCCGTCGACGACTTGGGCTTGGTCCGGACGGTTACCGGACGGCCGGACAGCGAGCTACCCATTGCTCACTGTCCGCAAGCCCGCGCCTACGGTGGCTGGAAATCGGGATCGGAATCCCGGCGGCGGCGGCGAGAGCGCCGTTGCCTGATGCGGTCGGCCTCCTCCTTAGCGAGCATTACTGCTTCGCAGAAGTCAGCGACCGCCTGCCACTCCTCCTCGCTCCGGACCATGGCCTCGACCAAGGCCCGGCGCGAGAGGTCTCCGCCGCCGATCACCCCCACGAGGGCACGGCGATGCTCCGCCCAAGCAGGGCACACCGCGATTGTGTGCTCCACCGTGTCCTCCGGGCGTTCCGCACAGTGGCGACACCCGGGCGTCACTTCCGCTTTAATTCGGAACAGGAACCTCCCGAACTTGCCATTTCCGGAGAGGACCTGTGTCATGCGGAAGGTAAGGACGCCGTGAGGTCTTTCCAGCCACGCCTCAAAGAGGGGACTTATCGCCATAATTGTGGCGTGCCCATGACGGGGTTGCGACAGTCGCTGACGCCATTCCACCATGAGATCCCGCCGGAGCTCTGTCCGCCATGCCGTGACCTGTCGCGGCAGAGGACTTTCACCCCGGCGTTGCATCTCCACGCGCATGTCGTGCATGTGTGCAAGGACTGTTGCCTCCAGATCCCACGGTGGTAGGCCAGCCAGAAGGCTCGCCGCTTCGCGGGAAATCGTGCGGTATCCCCGCACCATCCGAATTGCCATGGCCCTCTGGCAGGCGTTCAGAATGGCCGCCGGTCGCTTTTGCAGCGACAGCGCCCACACTGGCGCCCCGTAGAGGGCCATGGACCGAACGATCCCCGCGTAGAGCCTCCGGCAGGAGGCGTCTGGACCCCCAAGGTTGGGCAGGAGCCGCCCGAGAGCGGCCCCAGTCCGGTTGAGTTTGGGAGCCAGACGTCGGAAATGCTCCTCGAAATTCCATCGGCTGTCGAGGATGAGTCCCAGATACCTCATCGATGTCCCGACGCCGATGCGAACTCCTCCTACCGTTAGTTGGGAACCCGGCGGCGGCGCGTTCCGACGGCCGCGACCGTGAAAACACATGGCCTCGGATTTGCGCAGCGCCACCTCGAGTCCCAACTCCTGGATCCTACCAACGACTATCGCAACCCCGCGTGTCGCTAAAGCGGCCGCCGCCCGGTACGACTCTCCCTGCGCTAGAACCAGCGTGTCGTCTGCGTAGCAGACCACGCTGACCCCGTCAGGGAGGTCGCCCCGCAGCACGTAATCGTACCCGATGTTCCACAAGGGTGGCCCTAGTACCGACCCCTGCGGAACACCGCACGACATCTCCCGACGTTTCCAGTCTCCCTGGTGACCGGGGTAGACAATATACCTGTCCGACAGGTAGGCCTCGACTACTCGACAGAGGTATTCGGGCACCCGGTGGTACCGGAGTGCCCTCCGGATCGTACTCCAGGGCAGGGAATTAAAAGCGTTGGCAATGTCCAAGGACACTGCCACGACACGCCTACCCTGGGACACCGCATCCCCCGTCGTGAGGGCTCGCACGCGCATGATGGCGTCCACCGTCGAGCGCATCCTGCGAAAGCCGAACTGTCCGTCCGAAAGGTCCGGCCCCACCCGTGAAAGGCGCGCGACGAGGCGGCTCGCAATCACTCTTTCAAAGAGCTTGCCCACCTCGTCGAGCAGCACAATGGGCCGGTACGCGGACGGAGAGTCCGCAGGGCGCCCTGGCTTCGCGATGAGGACCAGTTTCCCCGTCTTCCAGCGAAGTGGGAACTGGCCCCTCTCCAAGCATGCGCTGAAGAGCCCTCTCAGTCGAGGCCCGAGAGCCTCCATGGCCAGGACCCAGGCTTTCCCAGGCAAGCCATCGGGTCCTGGGGCGGCGTTCTTGGCACTCAGCCTTTGCACCGCCACTCTCATCTCTGCCTCGGTCACCTCTGGAGCATTATCGTCGTCGTCGCTATTGCGGTCCGCGTCAGACACCGCTGGCGGAGGCGGAGCCATGGGCGGGGGGGAGTGTTCCCCTCGCGCAGGGAACAGAGCGCTCACCACACCCTCCACGAGTTGGGGCCGGAGACTCTGAGTCAGCGGCGGAGCCCAGGGGCGCAGTTTCTCCCGTATCAATTTGTACGGGCGCCCCCACGGGTCCGCGTTCAGAGACCCCAGCCACACGTCGCGGGCCTCGAGTTTGGCCCGCTTAATCTCCGCTCGGAGGGTGTGTTTTGCCTCTCTGTAACCTTCGTACAGCTCCGCCTCTCTGGCCTCCGCATCCGGCGCGCGGATGCGGCGCCTGCAGTATCTGGCGTACCGGCGTCGCGCGTGATTGCACGTGTTGCGCAGTGCAGCGATTTCCGGCGACCACCAGTACACCTGGCGCTTAGCACGTCTTGGACGGACTCGGGGCATTGCCGCATCGCAAATTTGCGACATGGCCTCCCGGAACCACTCCGCCTCGACGTCGATGTCGACAGGCCTGTCCGGTGCTTGCACCCAGGCCTGTACCGTCGCGGCTTCCAGGAGGAGCTCCCGGTCCATCTGCTTAAGCGCCCAACGCGGACCGCAAGGGCTCTGTCGGACCGGCGCGGCCGAGGTTTCGGTGGAGACGTCCAACCGGATATACCGGTGGTCGGAGTACGTCTCCACCTCCTCCATAACGCGCCAGTCGACGACACGCGGCGACAGAGCGGGGCTGGCGAACGAAAGGTCCACCACTGATTCACCCCGCCTCCGCACCAACGTGGGGACAGAACCCCGGTTCAGGACGACCAGGCCCAGCTCCAAGGCCCAGTCCTCGACCAACCGACCCCGTGTGTTCGTGCGCCGGGAACCCCAAGCCGTATTCCAGGCGTTGAAGTCCCCACAAACGACCACGGGGAGGGTACCAAACCCAGCGACGACGGCACTTAGCTCCATAAGGGAGACATGGAGTTCGTCGGGAGTTCTGGTCGGGGACAGGTAGACGCCTACCACTGCAATGTCCCCGACCCGTGCTGCAACGCAACCCCGTCCTCTCGCAACAGCCTCGAGGGGCGGGGTACCGGCGGCGGCCGACGAAATTAGCGTCACCGAGCCGTCTAGGTCCTGAACCCAGCGGGGATGGACGTAGTACGGCTCGGAGACGATGGCGACATTAATCGACCACTGCGCCATGCTCTGGAGCAACAGATCCTGAGCGGGGGCGCAGTGGTTGATGTTCGCCTGGAGGAGACGTAATGGTGTCCTTATTGACATTCCATTACAGTCTCCTCCCGAGCCCCCTGTGAGGGCACCGCCGCGGCGGGAGCGGCGGCGACAGCAGCGGCAGCCAATGCGGTGGCTGCGGCGGTGAGGGTGTCAGGGTGGATGGGCCTGACTTTGCCCTTGGCCTTGGCAGGGGGGTCGCAGGACCTGCCCCCAGCCCGGTGGTCGGCCGGCTTGCCGGCAGCCGCACATGCGTAGCAGTGCGGCTTTGCACGGCATTCAACGGCCTTGTGCCCGGGCTGTCCGCACTGGTGGCAGCGGTCACTGCGGTCCTCTGCGGCGCAATAGGCCCCCACGTGGTGCCCCACGTGACAGCGGTAGCACCGCAGAGGTCTGGGCTCCAGCAGCTTTACCTGGGCCGAAACCCAGCCCACCAACAGCCTTCGGCCCTCGGCCGTGATGGCCTTGGCCGCCGACACGGGGCAGCTTACCGTGACGGCTCGCATGCCCGTGCCGTCAGCGCGGATGGTGCCCGCCCGGACCTGATCGGTCGTGCACCCTCCCGCCCTGACGATGGCGGCCACCACCTCTTCCACCCTGACAGAGTCGTCCAGACCCATTATGCGCATGTCCATGCTTTTGGTGGGTCTGGACACTCGGGCCTCCTCAACGTCCAGGGACGCCCTGATCCTTTCGGCCAGGGCGTCGGCGAGCTCTCCGCTGTCTGCCCCAGGGACCTCCAACATTCGGGCCCCGGTCGCGGTACGCCTCATTCGGAAGCCCCCGGAGGCTCCGAACTCGTCGAGGTGGCCCACCACCGCCTGTTTCGCCTAAACAATCAGAGCCTCAAGTCTGCTATTACAATAGTGTCAGAATGGTCTAACATTGATTTCATAATTGTTGATTTTGACAAGTTTTATAATGGCGTTATTATGACTTTCCGATAGTCAACCACTGACACACTATTGAAAGAAATGGCATAGAATGGTAATCTCGTACATAATAACAAATGAATATCTGACGTGTGCGGTAGTCTGCAAAAATTTTGACAGTTCCTTTGTGTGACGCAGCTCAGCTCGTCGGTAACCAACGTATAGGGATACTTCCTGAAATGAAACACTTCGGGCGGCGCACTCTTATATTTTTCTTACTTATTTTACGAATACATGTTATTCATATAAAAATCACTTCAGCACTGAAAAACAACAGACATTCTTTTTTTCTACTAACTTTCAAAACTATTCTAGAACAGCATAATCCTTCGAATTATATTTAAAAGCCAGTTCGTTGGTTATATAAAAAAAGCAACTCATGCGATCTCCTTTCGATATCACATGAGCTACGCCCCAATGAATAGAAATGTTGAGGCAACAAGCATTTATATTCTAAAAACTTTCGAAGGACTAAGCATGACCTACCTATACCTAACACAGAGGTCCCTACCTATGGAGGAAAAAAATTCACATTGTGGTGGTCGTCTCTTTAGGAGCGAGCCTAAGTCATGACGAACGTTAAACAACATTCAAAATGTATTTACAAAGTTACTATGCGCTAACTTTGCGCTTATCATTCAACATTGTCATGCTTAAACCCCACCGCAGCAAAACCTCAAAAAAAAGCCACAGTGCTGCACCCTTCTAACCTAGGATGCCAGAGTGACAACCACCCAGACTGGGATTACATTCTAAGACTCAATACTTTTATGACTAATTTCTTCGGACGCTTATCGGGTCAGAGGACAAGGAGTCATACTCGCATCGGATCCCCTACACATTCTCATTATAAGAGTCTACTCCAGAGTTAATCAACCACAAAGATTATTAAAAATAACTCCCAAAATAGCTAAATCATTAGAGTCAACTAGACTCTCCTTGCATAGGCTATGCCCCAATAGCAAAGTTGATATTAGCTCAGTTTGAATAATGCAAAATCCTCTCATAAGGGATGACCGACGGGTCTCTTAAGGGAGGACGGGAGGATATTTTCCTCTCACTAATAACTTTAATAAATCATTCTGGAGTACAATCTTGCCTAATTTAACTCATGCATACACTTCTATAGGAGGTATTTATTTTCTCTGACTTTGTCCTCTGAGAACTCCCGGCTGCGTGCACACTTAACCATGTCTGCTGGGCGCGCTCGCCCGGCAGCATTTACCCATTATTCATGAAACAGAAACACTAATTAAAACATTTTTTCACTAAAACAATCTGTGTTATGATAACATTACAATCTGACATAAATGATTTGACAATGACAACTCTATTCGTATTTTTATTTTTATTTTTAAACTGGATTCTAAGCCTTTTGAGCCTCATTTTATTTACATTCTAACATAAAATGGTTTTAATCTATTTACATGTACAATGTCCCTAAAACGCCTATTATTTGGTTTTTTTATTACATAATTCACGTCTGAAATTCTTCTAACTATCTGATAAGGCCCCTTATAAAACCTACTTAATTTCAAACTTTTATTCAAAATTCGTCTAGGTGTATAAATCATAACTAACTGATTGGGTAAAAACCTTACTACTTTGGCCTTCTTGTCATAATAAGCTTTCTGTCTTGCTTGTGCTTTTTTTATATTATCTATGGCACATCGTGACAGATGACTTTTCAGATCGTGACGTCCTACGTAATCTAAATGACTTTGATGACTTGTCATGTCAGTTATGAACAGTGGCTCCTTCGCGTAGAGAAGCATGTGTGGTGACACTCTTGTGCTTGCTTGTTTATTTGAATTATACGCATAGCACACGAGTGGCACATAACTACACCAATTTCTTTGATCAGCCCTCGCATACCTAGAAAGCATTTGGCAAATGGTTTTGTTATGGTGTCCCATCAAACCATTTGCCTCAGAATGAGAAGCCGTGGTGAAGCGGGATTTTGCTCCGAAATAACTCACCGTTTCCTTGACTAAACGAGAAGTAAAAATCGACCCCCTATCAGATATAATTTCCTTGACACCACCAAATCGACAAAAAATATCCTCTATCAGAAAGTCGCTGATCCTCCGGGCTGTCGCTCTGGGTACCGCTCTGCAGACTGCATACCTCGAAGCATACTCTAAACCAACGATAATATATCTGTTACCATTCAACGATTTTCTAAAAGGTCCTAAGACATCGATGCCTACCTTCTCCATCAAATCATTCACTACTACGGGCTGTAACTGGGCTAATCGATTATGTTTCTTTCGATCCTGACATAACAAACAACTATTTACATAACGCTCTATCTCCTTCTCTGCATCTTTGATGAAATACTTCTCCCTAAACTTAGCCAACGTCTTAGCTAATCCTAAATGACCACCTGACCAAGGATTATCATGCAATTCATTTAAAATCTCGTACAAAAGCCCTTTTGGAATCACAACTAGTTCACAAATATCAGTCACTCTCCTGGCTTTCTTACGCAACACACCATCCCTGACACTAAAACCTTTAACATCATTACCCCTATTAGCAGCAATCCTATCTAACCAACGTTTACAAAAATCATCCCTCTCTTGCTCCTCTCGCATCTTTACAACTTCTATTCTATACAGCTGCATGCCATCCTCCAGCTGCTTCGTGGTACTCCTCTGCTTCTCGTCTTCTTGGCCTAAGGGATTTCTACTCAAAAAATCAGCAATAACATTATCTCTACCTGAACAATGAACAATATCGAAATCATAAGCCTGGATGCACAGCGACCACCTAGCTAATCGTCCGTTCATGTCTTTCCGGTTTCTCAGCCAACAAAGCGCCTTGTGATCTGTCATGACCTGAAACTTCAGACCCCAAAGAAAATGTTTGAAATAATTCAGAGCCCAAACCAAAGCAAGACACTCCTTCTCCGTAGTAGAATATTTCTTCTCTCCGTCGCTCAGCTTCCTTGACGCGTACGCAACTGGATACATTAATTCTTCACCCTGCATTAAACAGCAACCTACCGCTACACCAGATGCGTCTACATATAATCGTGTAATTAGTTTAGGGTTAGGGGAATAAAACTTCAGAAGGGGTGGTGACTCCATAATTTTTATTATGCTTCGGAACGCTTCTTCTTCCTGGTCTGTCCACCTGAACACGACGCCTTTCCTTAACAATTTTGTTAAGGGCAACACTATTACTGCAAAATTACTAATGAACTTACGATAGTAAGAAAACAAACCCAATATAGATTTTACTTGTTCAGTATTTGTTGGAGTTTTTAATGTTTTCAACGATTGTAGTTTCTTTTTATCTGGTCTGATTCCATCTCCTGAGATCTCATGTCCCAAAACAGAAATTATATTATAGCCGAAACTGCATTTGCTCGGTTTCAGTGTAAGGTTTGCTTTCTTTAATCGCTCCATGACATCTTCTAATGACTCTAAAAATTCAGTGAAATTATTACCCCAAACTAATATATTATCTACATAACAAATAGCCTTTTTGTACTTTATCCCAGCTAATACTTTATCCATAGTTCTCTGAAAAACAGCTTGACTTGTCTTAAGTCCAAAGGGTAAAACATTAAACTCATATAATCCTGATGACGTAATAAACGCTGTTTTATGTTTATCTTTCTCACATAAACGATGTTGCCAATAACCCGAATTTAAATCTAAATCAGCAAAATAACGTGCTCCCGCTAAATATATCATAATATCTTCTATAATTGGCAACGGATAACTATCAGTAATTACCTTTTTATTTAATTTTCTATAATCTACACAAAATCTCCACGTTTGATCGGGTTTTTGTACTAACACTACCGGGGATGCATATGCGCTCTTGGATTCTCGAATAACTCCATTATTTAACATTTCTTCGACTTGCGAGTTAATTATTTCAAGCTGCTTTGGAGAAACCCTATAGGGTGGGTGATGAACTGGAATTCCACCATGTGACGCAGCTCAGCTCGTCGGTAACCAACGTATAGGGATACTTCCTGAAATGAAACACTTCGGGCGGCGCACTCTTATATTTTTCTTACTTATTTTACGAATACATGTTATTCATATAAAAATCACTTCAGCACTGAAAAAACAACAGACATTCTTTTTTTCTACTAACTTTCAAAACTATTCTAGAACAGCATAATCCTTCGAATTATATTTAAAAGCCAGTTCGTTGGTTATATAAAAAAAGCAACTCATGCGATCTCCTTTCGATATCACATGAGCTACGCCCCAATGAATAGAAATGTTGAGGCAACAAGCATTTATATTCTAAAAACTTTCGAAGGACTAAGCATGACCTACCTATAATGTATCCAGTTGCGTACGCGTCAAGGAAGCTGAGCGACGGAGAGAAGAAATATTCTACTACGGAGAAGGAGTGTCTTGCTTTGGTTTGGGCTCTGAATTATTTCAAACATTTTCTTTGGGGTCTGAAGTTTCAGGTCATGACAGATCACAAGGCGCTTTGTTGGCTGAGAAACCGGAAAGACATGAACGGACGATTAGCTAGGTGGTCGCTGTGCATCCAGGCTTATGATTTCGATATTGTTCATTGTTCAGGTAGAGATAATGTTATTGCTGATTTTTTGAGTAGAAATCCCTTAGGCCAAGAAGACGAGAAGCAGAGGAGTACCACGAAGCAGCTGGAGGATGGCATGCAGCTGTATAGAATAGAAGTTGTAAAGATGCGAGAGGTACCGGGATCGATACCCGGCGCCTCCACCATGTGACGCAGCTCAGCTCGTCGGTAACCAACGTATAGGGATACTTCCTGAAATGAAACACTTCGGGCGGCGCACTCTTATATTTTTCTTACTTATTTTACGAATACATGTTATTCATATAAAAATCACTTCAGCACTGAAAAACAACAGACATTCTTTTTTTCTACTAACTTTCAAAACTATTCTAGAACAGCATAATCCTTCGAATTATATTTAAAAGCCAGTTCGTTGGTTATATAAAAAAAGCAACTCATGCGATCTCCTTTCGATATCACAATACCTACCATTAAGACGTCATTGTGCAATTAGTGCTTTTAATAAGCACGATATTGTCATTCTACCACAATTCTATTACAAGACCTTTGACCGATCAATGATCGATCATTATGAATTAGCAGATTACGAACTTTTAGCAAAATGACAATGGGATCGTGTTGGAATGACGAATTTATAAAAATAGCAGACTTAGGCTCCTGGTCAGTTTTAAGTTTTAGTTACCCTTATCATGAAGTGATCAATTTTAAGATCTGGCTACGATATGTATAAATACGTATAAGTCTTTTAGTAACATGCGTTACATTCCTCCTCTTCACATGACCATACCATAAACAAACGATTCCCTTTCAACTTTACAGTCTCTGGTGCCACTTCCAATCTTCCATAAGTTAGCTAAGCTTAGTACTAGTTGCAATTTTAACATGCAACTGTTGTTAAAACATAAACTGTTTTTAATGTTTACACTTACCCGCGTACATATACAGCATGTGTCACTCAGGAATAAAGCAGCTTTCTATCAGTGAAAAATGTTTTGCAATCGGACCAGTACTTTCAGAGATTACCTCCTACAAGCAAAAAAAACATAAAAACAAACTTTATAAAATATTACTTACTATATGAGGACCTCTTCACATGACTGTATCATTTTCAGTGCCGGATTAAGCCTATGTGGGGCCCGTAGTAAATTCTACAAAGGGACCCTAAGGAATCTTTATAATTGACATGAGAGCAGTAGTGGCTGAGTGGTAATGGCTCCGACTTAAGAGTTGTAGGTCGCGGGTTCAAACCTTGCCAGGCGCATTACTTTGTTCAATTTATTTCATTACTACTGCTCTCAAAACGGTGAAGGAAAACATCGTGAAAAAACCGGCATGTCCTAGAACCAAAAGTTCGAAGTGACATTCATTAACTCACACTGGACCCGCGTGGTGGATTACGGCCCATTCCCTCTCCTTGAGAGGAGGCCTGAGTCCCAGCAGCGGGAACATTAACAAGGCTGATGATGAATTGACATCGAATTAAAATTCCTTTAACCTATTTTCAAACAGGCCCCAAAGCCCTTAGCTAGCAATGGGTCCATAGGTACATTGTCTTTATTTAAAGTCTGGATGCGGTTAAAATTCTTATGACACAGTATCATGACACAGTATCACTAATAACTGAGTACTAAAAAATAAACCAATTTTCAACCGTACACTCGAAATAAGGTTCAGTTGAAAACCAGCGTCTGGCAACTACCATGTAGTGGTCTGGCATTATTGCTGAACTGGACCTATTTGGCGCCGCCGTGAGACACACATTGTTAGTTGTCTCTTTTTTTATATATAACAATTTATTAGTGTCTACATATTGTTACTACATTGTGTGTATCTACGAGTGTGTATGCCAAATAAAATAGTTTTCTTTCTTTCTTCTTTAGTTTCTTTTTCGTCCATGCGGGGCCCCTCAATGCTCGGGGTCCGTAGCATTTCTACTCTTGCTATGTGGCTAATCCGCCACTGAATAGAGTGGAATAAGAATAAACTATTTCACTAGCTGCCGTTGGTGCTCATAAATCAATATAGCCTCCATGATAAGTGAAAATGCAAAATACTGTTTTAGGCATATCTACTTTTACTGGTTCGAGAATTTAAGTCTCGTTTCCACCTAGCTACGATTTTTACTAAAACACAGTTTTTTTTTTTATGGGTAAAAATCATACAAATGATATCCGCCCTTGGACGGAGCGCAATAAATATCATTTATCATTTACATACATACATACATAATCACTGCTGGGACTCTGGCCTCCTCTCCACCACGCGGGCCCAGTGCGGGTTGGTGAATGTCGCATGTCTTCGAATTTTTGGTTCTAGGACATGTCGGTTTCCTCACGATGTTTTCCTTCACCGTTTTTTTTTTCCACAACTATCACACAACGCCGTCTAGTCCCAAGCTAAGCAGAGCCTTGTGTTATGAGTACTAGACAACTGATAAACATACTTATATATTTCTAAATACATACTTATTATAGATAAATTACACCCAGACACAGAACAAATGATCGTGCTCACCACACAAACATTTGTCCTGGGTGGGAATCGAACCCACAACCTTAAGGCATAGCAGTCAGGGCCACTGACCACTAGACCAACAGGCCAGTCAAGTTTTGAGAGCAGTGGTGATGAAAGAAATTACACAAAGTAATGCGCCTGGCAGGGTTTGAACCCGCGACCTACAACTCGTAAGTCGGGCCCGTTACCACTCGGCCACCACTGCTCTATTCATTTAATGGTGATGTAATAAGGATAACAATACAATTTTCTTACAGACAGTCCTCGGCCGGAGATGAGGCCACAAGTGGGACAGATGAAGACCTCCAGGAGTCATTCCATGACGTGTTCAAACAGGTGGGTTTCTCTTTTTACCTGTCTGTTGTTATTGTAATAAATAAAATATTGTTATAAGGAATATATAGGGTGACTGGCAATTAGTGTACGATACTTAAACACGTGATTGTGCTCATGATAACAAACAATTTTTATTATGGCATCAGAGTGGGGATCGCTTTGCTTCGTTGTTAGATACATGCAGCAACGCAGGGAACCAATCAGGAGTGACGTCTATGACGCGATGGCGCGGCGAGCCAATCAATGACACTCCCCGCCCCGACGTCTCACTTCGGACCACTAAAGAGACCGAATATTTGACTTCTGCGCAACTTGAAGCCAGCACTCAAGATCCGTGACGGCAATTGTAATGTTATATATTTTTCTATCTAGTTCCGGCAGAAGTAAGAGGATACGAACAATATTCACGCCAGAACAGCTGGAGCGGCTGGAGGCTGAGTTTGAGCGGCAGCAGTACATGGTGGGGCCGGAGAGGCTGTACCTCGCACATGCGTTGCAGCTGACTGAGGCACAGGTGTGTTTGACATTTGGTTTTCAAAATTACTCTATTTTTTTTTTTATGTAATAATGTATGTATTTTTTACATTCCATTTTTCGAGAGCAGTGGTGGCCGAGTGGTAATGGCCCCGACTTACGAGTTGTAGGTCGCGGGTTCGAACCCAGCCAGGCACATTACTTTGTGTAATTTATTTCATCACTACTGCTCTCAAAACGGTGAAGGAAAACATCGAGAGGAAACCGGCATGTCCTAGAACCAAAAATTCGAAGACATGTGACATCCACCAATACGCACTGGGCCCGCGTGGTGGATTACGGCCCATTCCCTCTCCTAGAGAGGAGGCCTGAGTCCCAGCAGTGGGAACATTAGATGATGATCATGATGATGTATTTTTTCAGTGTTTATTAGTTTATTATTTTAGAATATATTGTATTTTATTATATATATTTTATATAAATAACTTATTTTTATTTTTTTTCCATTTCAAGTATTTATAATTTGTTTACTGTGCAAACCAACCACAGTGATGTCTTTTTTTACCCAAAGGTTGACTGGTAGAGAATGCCTTGTTGCATTAAGTCCGCCTATGTACCACTACTATACATGAAGTTTAAATAAATAAATAAATGTATGTAACTGGAATAATTTACATCCTTATTCCTTATACACCTCATTTTGGAAATAGTACATTTTGATACAAGTGTACAGAGTATGTCAGTGTGACAGGGGCATTATGTTATGGAGCCGAGGGCCGCAGAGAGAAATTTCCACATGCATCAAACGATGTTTTTCAACACACTTACGAAGACATAACACATATCGTGAACACATTCGCCAGAAGTTGGCAGAATCATCACAGCAGTGATTTGTTATATTAATTTCTCATAATATTTTTTTTTTTAATTGTATGTTCCTATGTATGATGTAAGTATTTATTAATAAAGGGTGACTGCAGGTAATTAGTGTACGATACTTAAACACGTGATTGTGGTCATGATAACTAACAACTTTTACTATGAGAACAAACCTGAAATCGCGAAAAAAAAATCGGCTGTTCAGTACATTTATGTTTGCCGAATGTACTGAACAGCTGATATTTTTTTCGCGATTTCGACTTTGCTCCCATAATAAAAATTGTTTGTTATCATGAGCACAATAACGTGTGTGTGTATCGTACACTAATTGCCAGTCACCCTATATAATTATGTATTTATGTTGATTTTAATTTTCTTTTTATTTGTTTGCCTTGAAGTTGCACCTACCATGTTATGTTTCTGCACCACCCTAAGATCGACTGGTAGATAATGCCTAAGGCATTAAGTCCGCCTTTGTACAGTTTTTTGTGCAATAAGTGAGATGGTGGGGTAAGGTGAGATGGTGGTCAAACGCGAACCTATCATTAATTAAAGAAAAGTATTAATAAATAAATAGTAATATACCTAAACGAGGGATGACGCGCGACTCGTGCAGGTCCACGCGCGCCCAGCCTGATACCATAAAGCTAGAACTACATTAGACCGATCCATAACACGCCTGATTTGTACGTAGAACAACGTCGCGTGGCGTGGATGTAGTGTAGCTCTACAAGTCTAGTTTCCATATAAAATGTATAGAGAGCAAAGCGCTCAGCCCCCCTAGCCAAGTTACAACCAGTTTGTGTCGAATTCCGTTCTCTAATCAGTAACGCCTCGGTGACAGCAATTGTAGAAAACGATAAGTTGGTAGCCATGTTGACGCGCTTGAGTCGGCCGCCCGTTCTACAATGTAGCGTTTATATAACAAAGGATGTAGCGTTAAACATTGTAGAAACGATTTTGAACGATGTGAACTTGGCTACGAATTGTCTATTCGTTTGTTCTGACCACGCGACTTTACGTTGAGATGACGTCATTCCCATACGTTTCATCACTCTTCGACAGCGTTAACGATTGCAGAATAACAACTTGGCTAAGCGTGCAGATCGGCGTACGTGGCACTTGTGTGCGCAGTGTAGTTTAGCTTTATACACACCGTTTATTTATTTAAACGGTACACGTTCAATTACATTAATGAACATAGAATTATAAAATAAAATAAAAACATTTTATTTCTTGTTCTGTGTTTTTGTGTTATTATTCTCTTATTATTATTACAATTCTAATATTTTGTACAACGAAATTTTAATAATAAACTAATCTTTAGTGTTTTACAATCAAATGACTCATGTACCTTTCAATCATGGAAATTACAGACACAATAGAAAGACAATAGGTGCGCGAACGCCGGCGTTCGCTTGGGGCTTAATGAATTAATGTAGTGATGGTCTAAGCACTTGAATATATTATGTGTTATAAAATGAACCTGTAAATTCCCAGTGCCTGTAATATTGGCGATCTTAATAATCTACATTATATATATATACTCGTATAAAAATCAATGCCACTTTTCGTTGTAATTTTATAACTCAAGAACGGGCTCACCAATTAATATAAAACCAAATATTTAGGCTTTGTTCGGACTATTTAGTAGATGGTTTATGTGAAGTTTGGTAGGGTAGAGTAGGGTATAGTAGGGTAGAGTAGGGTAGAGTAGAGTAGTGTAGAGTAGTGTAGAGTGGGGTAGGGTAGAGTAGGATAGGGTAGGGTAGAGTTGGGTAGAGTTGGGTAGAGTTGGGTAGAGTAGGGTAGAGCAGGGTAGGGTAGGGTAGAGCAGGGTAGAGTAGGGTATAGTAGGGTGGAGTCGCTAAGCCGCGCGGGCAAAAGCTAGTAAAAAATAAAACAAAATAAAAAAGAAAACATAACAAGGTACCTAAATAATGCTAACAGTGGGATTTAATTTTGAGTAAAAACATAATTTGAAAATATTCACATTTAGATTTAGAGAACATTGAAATAACCAATTAACATGGAACAGTGGACACTCTCGCATACATTTATACACTCCAATAAAAAAAATTACAATCAAAACATCACGTCTAAACTTTCAGTTGCATCTTTATATAGTTTCTTGAAAAATGGGAAGGCCTTTAGTATGGGACGCTACTTGTTTCGATACTCATTCGCTTTCACATCTGCCTAGCTCGTCGTGTCGTGTTGGTGCTGCCGCTGCGGCTGCGGAGAACCTAGATAAATATTGTCTATAACCGAATATCATCATAATATTTTGGAAATATGCTCCAATTGCAAATGAGCGTGGTATTACGTTTGTATGGAAATTCATCCGTCGCCGGCCCCTTAAGCTATGTTCACTTTGAAGAATATTTAACTACCAATTTTTATGTGTTAAACGTTTCTAAAGATCCAAGCCGTTTCGAAGGAATAAGGAAAAGTTGTGAATGTGATGTTGTTGTATGTAATATTTTTTTTTAGACAAAAGTATTAATCGCACAAAAAAATCAAATGTTGATAATGTTGTTCATGAATCTATAACAAACATATTTTTTTTCAAACCTATTAACCTGGCCGTTACCGAGGAGTAGGCTCCAGAAAGTCACTGTTTTCAGGCACTTTCGGGCGCTTGGGTCTTAAATGCTCTAATTATATCGGCCCCATCTCGGTGAAACTCGGTAAAAAAAAACTAAGCATAGATATGATTAGTGAGTTTTACAAATAAGGCTGACTGAATGAAAGAAGAAAGTACCTTTTGTAAAAGAGTTGTTCTCTTTCTTATAACTTCAATATACCACTCTTTATTATTGAAAAGAAATTTAATGCAACCATTAAAATTTAGGCTTTTGATTATTTTTTAGTATAATTTACCATTGTTTCTGTCCAGGTAAAAGTATGGTTTCAAAACCGACGCATAAAATGGCGGAAACACCACCTAGAGGTGACACAGCAGCGGTTAGCAGTCCTCCAAAGACATCAACCCCACGATAGAGACGATGACATCTAAACTGGAGGCCTACCAAAGGCCTACAGAGGCTGTGCAATGGAAATCCTGGTAATCCAATTGTGAACCCGGAAAATGTAACTAGAAATTGTGAAAATGCAACTGGAAACCCAGGATATACCACAGAAAACTCAGAAAAAGCATGTCGAAAAATACGCAAATGAGTATAGGAAAAGTGTAACTGGGTTTCGTAAAAGTGTGACTGAAATCAGAAAAGAGTAACTAGGTTTTTGAAAATTTAAACTAGTCGGGAAAGAGAAACTGGGTTTTTGAAAAGTGTAACTGGGTTCCAGAACAGTGTGACTAAGTCGAGAAAGTGTAACTAGTCAGGAATGTGTAACTGGATTTCGAAAAAGTGATACTAGTCGGAAAAGTGTTACTAGTCGGGAAAGTTTTACTAGTCGGGAAAGTGTAACTAGGTTTTGGAAAAGTGTAACCAGGTTTCATGAAAGTGCAACTCTACAGACACTTATTAGTGGAACTGTTTATTGGAAACTCGGTGAATATAGTATTAAGTGATTGGTGATGATGATCAAAAACTTATTAATTACAGTGATGATTTGGACTTGAAAATTGTGATGAAAAGATAAAACGTGACTATCTCCTCTTGACACTTGATTCTAATGTATTGCACGTTCACAAAATTTATTTTCTGGGTCGCATTTTTTTTATATAAGAAATAACAGCAGTGAATAAATTGTGGTTTGTGTTTTCTAAACAAAAAATACGGTTCTGATTTAGGCGAGAATTTTTTTTTTGATTATTAAGATTTTTTTTAGGTGGGAAATCATATAATATCAATCAAATAATCATAAAATGACTTCTCGCGCTCTAGAGCGGGGCGGAAGGGCGTGTCAGACTTTTACTGACTAAAACTACGTGTTGCCCTTTGCATTCTTGCTAACTATATCACAACAAATCTAATGCCTTGATCACACGTACCGAGTAAACGGGCGAGACAGTGCTCTCGGCCGAATACTCGGTACGTATAAACAAAGCGCCGAGTGCTCGGCCGAGCGCTTATCTCTAAAACTTTTTTGACAGGCCTGTTGGTGTAGTGGTTAGTGACCCTGACTACTATGCCGGAGGTCGTGGGTTCGATTCCCACCCAGAACAAATGTTTATGTGATGAGCATAATCATTTATTCTGTGTCTGGGTGTAATTTATCTATAAGATGTATGTATTTGGAAATATATAAGTATGTTTATCAGTTGTCTAGTACTTACCCATAACACAAGCTCTGCTTAGCTTGGGACTAGACGGCGTTGTGTGATAGTAAAAAAAAAAAAATCATTGTCTCGGCCGAGGAATATTTTATTGTCTCGCCCTTTTACTCGGTACGTGTGATCAAGGCATAAGAAGTAAGTACCGTTTGACGACTCACTATATCTATTATATTTTCCGTAAAACCATTGAATTATAAAGTTATTTTTATTTTATCTCAACATGTACAATTTTAATCAACAAATTAGAGCAGTATTGGCCGAGTGATAATGGCCCCGACTTGCGAGTTGTAGGTCGGGAGTTCGGATTACTTTGTATAATTTATTTCATCACCACTGCTCTTAAAACGGTGAAGGAAAACATCGTGAGGAAACCGGCATGTTCTAGAACATTCAAAGACATGTGACATTCACCAACCCGCACTGGGCCCGCGTGGTGGCTTACGGCCCATTCCCTCTCCTAGAGAGGAGGCCTGAGTCCCATCAGTGGACATTAAAAAGGCAGATGTTGAATCAGCAAATTAAAATTAAAATTTACTACGTGCAGAACTGTCAAACGGTACTTCTTAGATTTGCGCCGGCTTAGGTCCCCGCTGACTTCTTCCTACCACGTGGGGATATCGAGTTGAAATTAAAACCGTATACCTACTTAGGTCTACGGTCCCTTGAAACTGTGAAAAAAACTTCTGAGTTAACGAAAAAAATATACGGCCGACATAAGTGTCCCAAAAAACGTGTACTTCGATGCCAAGGGAATGAAAATTCATAGAGTATTTCCCGTTGACCTAGAATCCTGAGGCATCAAGCAAGGTCTCAAAACTATAAACCTTTAGTTGTTACGTCACAAAAACATTTTTTTTGCGATTCGTAAAAATTTTTGTAACTTAATGAGGTACAAACTTACGAAAACAGTTCAATTCTGTTTTCATAGGTAAGTTTGTACGGAACCCTCAGTGCGCGAGTCCGACTCGCACTTGCCCAGTTTTTTTTTAATTTAATAACAGTCCGTTAAAGAAAGTCACTGTTTTATGCCACTACTCGGTAGCTAGGGCCTTTGTTCTCGCCTAGATTAGGACCGTACCATCTAGAGATGTGCTGTTGCCGGCAATATTGTCGTGAAGTGGGAATATTGGAGGCAATATTGCCCGAAGTATGAATATTGGTGGCAATATTGCCCGAAGTATGAATATTGATGGCAATATTGCCCGAAGTATGAATATTGGTGGGAATATTGCCCGAAGTATGAATATTGGTGGCAATATTGCCCGAAGTATGAATATTGGTGGGAATATTGCCCGAAGTTTGAATATTGGTGGCAATATTGCCAGCTATATTCCCATGTTGCTGGCAACGGCATCTCTACTCAAGACTCTTCGTAGATACACTACAAACGTGTAGAAATAAGTGTGTATTTTAAATCTATGTATCTCTAAGTGTACATTGTCTAGTCAATAAATAAACTCAGTTTTAAATATAGCTTTTTTTTTGTTTCATTTCATTGTGATTTTAGTTTTAGGTGTTTTTCCTCAAGGCGTATAGTCCCTTGAACCATCTGGCCGAAATTAAATGGACGCAACTCTCGCACCCGCCTAGGCGGCAGTACGCATATCTGTGCATTTATTTGCGGCCGGCAGCGCCCGGAAACCGCGCGGCTGACCTTTAAATCCATTTTCTTTGCGAAATATTGATTGATTTACATATGCAATGTTCACTTTGAAGAATATTTAACCACCAATTTTTATGTGTAAAAATGTTTCTAAAAATCCAAACCGTTTCGAAGGAGTAGGAAAAAAGATGCGAAAAGTTGCGAAATTTCTAAATATTTTTTTTAGACGAAAGTATTAATGGCACGCAAAAATCAAATGTTGATAATGTTGTTCATGAATTTATAATAAACATTTATTTTTTTCAAACCTACTAACCTGGCCGTTACCGAGGAGTAGGCTTCAGAAAGTCACTGTTTTATGGCACTTTTCGGGCGCTTGGGCCTTAACGAAACGAAACGCCAACCAGTGTCAGATAAAGCCAGTGCGGGAGCCTGTAGCAATTCCCCTTTTTTATTAAGATTGATAATATAATCAGCCGAAGGACGTCCACTGTTGGACATAGGCCTCCCCCAAGCGTCGCCACAACGACCGGTCCTGTGCGTCACGCATCCATCGGATTCCCGCGACCCTGACTAGGTCATCGGTTCACCCATCCCCGAACATGATTTGGCACTGAAACGCGGCAGGCAAGAGATGGCCACATGACCCTGGACTCATCGAAGAACTGGCTGAAGCTGGCAGACGACCAGGAGGTAAGAAAGCAAAGTTAAAATACTGGTTTCAGTTATAATCGGTTACACATAATGCTGACCCTCCCAACATACCTAGTCGGGGAAAAGATTATAAAGTTCTCTCCATCATCAGACCTATATACACAAAATAGATAGGTACAGAAGTCAATCTACATACAAAGCGCGCTCGAGCAACGCACACATAGACACCGCTCACGGACACGATATCTCGGAGCGCCTCGGCCCGCTCGTCGAACAGTTCCGGCTCAAACGCTCATTAGTGTGCGTCCACCGAGCGTAGGTATAAAAAGTGAAGTACATACATGAGATTGTCTTCTGTACCTATCTATTTTGTGTCTACTCTAGACGTACGGCGTTGCCACCAGTAAATGGTTGATATTCCACCCATAAGTACTATGCGTTTTGGGAATAAATTCATTGTGCGTACAGCTAAGGAGTGAAAATCCCTGCCGATGTCTGTGTTTCTTGGTACCTAAAACTTTAGTGTCTTTAAGTCAAGAGTGAATAGGTTACTTCTAGGCAAGCGTGCTCAGCACACAGTCGAGGTGTGCCCTGCTTGGGCCGAGCATCGCCGTGCCCTCGTGGGGGCGATCGGTGGCGGAGACCTCTGGCGTCGGGCCTTGGTTCAGGCCATGGTTCGGAGCGAGGAGGAGTGGCAGGCGGCCGCCGACTTCTGCGAAGCAGTAATGCTCGCAAAGGAGGAGGCCGACCGCATCAGGCAACGGCGCTCTCGCCGCCGCCGCCGCCGGGATTCCGATCCCGATTTTCAGCCACCGTAGGCGCGGGATTCCGGACAGTGAGCAATGGATAGCTTGCTGTCCGGCCGTCCGGTAACTGTTCGGACCGAGCCCAAGTCGTCGACGGCGTGCACTGTTCCCGTTCGCCTCAAGGAGTTGTCAGCAACAGCAGAGGCCCAGCCGGGTCGAAGCCTACTGGGGCCAGGGTTATCCGAAAGGCAACTCGAGCCCCGGTATGAAGGCTAGAAGGAACGGGGCGGGCTTTTAGTCAGTAAGAGTCCAAGAGCGGGGGTTGTCATTGGATGATTTTAGCCACTTTTGGCTAATCTCTGAAATGGCTGGACCGATTTCGACGGGACTTTTATTGGCAGGTAGCTGATGTAATAAGGAGTAACTTAGGCTACTTTTATTTTAGAAAAAATAAATTCAAAACCCTGTAGTCCACGCGAACGAGGTCGCGGCCATAGCTAGTAACTAATAAAAATAAAGTCCAAAATATAAAGCTTGTTACTTGTCAAATCCTCAATGAATTATAACAGTCAGGTTTAAAAACATCTCAACCGTATCTAAAATACTTAATTATAATAACAATAAAGAGATAACAATTTTATTATTGTTGTTTAATACCTTCAAATATGCCCTTGACTTTATCGGTCAAGTATGTGAACACAACAATTAGTTATCTTATTATGAGTATTTATATGGTTTTATTATCTCGGTGGGGAAATCATCTAATGACATAATATTGCTTCTATAGAGTACTTGATGAAAAGCAATTTTAAACCATGGCGAATATGAAGAAGAAACGATGAAATATTTTATTTTCAACAGTATACTATTGTCTTATTTTTGGAGGGCATTGAAAAACTTAAAAAGTGAGGGTACACTTTCACAGTAAAAATGGCTTCCCCACGAGTTCATACAGTTATTTACAATATAAATAGTATCGAATTAATGTCCTACAATAATACAATATGATAGTAATAGAAATAAACTTTTTTTAAATTTATTTTTCACAAAACAACCGGAACCACCAGCCAAGATAACTTCTATTAAAGTATACTTATAACTAATAACTAAGTACATTACTAGTGCATTATAAACAAGACTGCTTTAGTAAGATACTTATGTCAGATACTAACAGGAACATTTGTGCTAGTAATTGTGTGGTCAAGTATATTATAAGGCTTATTAACATTTTTATAGTACATTGTTACACTAGGGGTGAAAGTAACTCATTTCGTCCCGAGAAGGAGTTGGCGGCCGAGCGAAGCGAGGTCGCTAATTCGAGGGGTTAAATGGGTTACTTTCACCCCGAGGTAAACACTGTGCTTTTCATTACGAATACGAGGAAACTAAAAATAAAATAAAAAGTTTGTAAAACCTGAGTCGTCGTACCTATGATTTTAAGTAGGTATCTTTCTTCTGATTTAGGCGGTAAAAGGTATTCCACTACTGCTTAGCCTCCTCTCTTATGAAATTAGGCGTTAAATCACTATTTTAATCTGATAAACATAACGTGTTAATATCAATCTCTGTTGTACGGAAATGTAAACAAAACTCGAAAAAACCAACAACTGATTGCCACTTTCCCGCCATTTTGTTTTTTTTTTCTGCGGCCGGCCAGCTATTCAGCCTCATTAATGAAAACTTAGAAATTAATTGTAATCTTTTAAAAATAAAGTATTTTAAAGAAATAATTGAACAAATAAATCACTTAAAATATAACATTATTTAATTAATACTTGTCTTTCAATTTTATATCGCGCTGTGATTGACTGGCTGTATGGAAAATTGGAACATGATTCAAAAGAAATGTGAAGAAAGAACTAGTTTTTTTTTTAATAATTTGACAGCTGTCAGTTGTAAAGTAAAACTCCCTAGGGATGAAAAGTATCACTTTCAGCCCGCTCCTCAGGCAAATTCAGACCTACTTTCAGAGTATGAGTAATGAAAAAGTAGATTTTATGATAGTTATAGAAATAAACTCTCCTATAACTGCGCCCAAATCCAGGTTTGTACTTCAAGTTTTTTATAAGTGAAAATAAAAGTAGTCATAAGACTGTTTTAAGTACTTGATTTTGCTAGTTGGGTAGTGTCTAGTATTGCCAGGTCCGTTTGGATAATAATCGGGACAGATGGTAAAACAAATCGGGACTTACGGTTTTAGGTCGGGACATTTTTTTTTTTTAATAAGTTTAGATTTTTTGGGTTGGAAATCATCAAATGACTTCTTCTGCTCTGGAGTGGAACGAGAGGTCGTATCAAACTTTTACTGAGTAAAACCCAGACTTCTTCAGTCGCTCTTTGAGTTTCAGGGTTTTTGATTTATCGGGACATTAAGCGATCAGGTGCAAATCGGGACGCGTCCCCAGACCCCTAAAAATCGGGACATCCCCCGCAAATCGGGACGCCTGGCAACACAAGTAGTGTCCGACTTTTACTGACTAAAAACCCACTCCTGTTCCTTCGTTGCCTTTCGTACCGGGGCTGAGCTACCTTTCGAATTAACCCTGGCCCCTGTAGGCTTTGACCCAGCTGGGCCCCTGCTGTTGCTGACAGCTCCTTGAGGCGCGCGGGAACAATGCGCGCCGTCGACGACTGGGCTCGGTCCGGACAGTTACCGGACGGCCGGACAGCGAGCTACCCATTGCTCGCTGTCCGCAAGCCCGTGCCTACGGTGGGTATTTATATGGATAATAATTTTCTTATTTTCTGACTTCTATTAGTATCTACATTTTTATGGAGTTATGGAGCCGAGGCCTGCAGTGACCTCCACGTGTATCAAATGACTTTTTTCAGTACACTTACGAAAAAATTAATAAACGAGGGGTGGCCGGCGACTCGTGGAAGACGACGCGCGCCCAGCCCAGCCTAATACGATGTGGCGGGAAAGAGCTCGCGCCCTTTTCTGCACTAGTGTGGAAAACCGTCTATGCGTACCTAAAACCCTAAGCAGAGGGATAAAAGTTTTCGAGTAAGTGTATTGAAAAGAACCTTTTTGGTGTGCTTAAATAAATTACTAAAATATTTTTATTTATTACATTTGCCTGTCATTGTGGCGACACTAGGGGGAGGCCTGTGTCCAACATAGAGAAATGATGATGATGATTACCTACATTAGCGCTGTTTTAGCGCTAAAAGAATAGACATTTAAAGGGCGTTTATAATACTAGGTTTGGATTTATTTATACTCAACTACATTACAAAGAAAGTAGGTACTTTGTTAATGGAAATATTTATTTTTACGGGTCCGTACCTCAAAAGGAAAAAAACGGTACCCTTAGTACCTATACGAACACTTTGTTGTCTCTCTGTCAAGACCTTTTTTTTTCGGAAATTTGTGGAGGTATCGAGTTGAAATTAAAACCATATACTTAAGGCGTATAGTCCCTTGAACCATCTGACCGAAATTATGTGAACGCAACTCTCGCACTCGCCTAGGCGGCAGTACGCAAATCTGTGCATTTATTTGCGGCCATTTTCTCTGCGAGATATTGATTGATTTACATATGCAATGTTCACTTTGAAGAATATTTAACCACCAATTTTTATGTGTAAAAATTTTTCTAAAGGTCCAAGCCGTTTCGAAGGAGTAGGGAAAAGTTGCGAAAAGTTGCGAAATTGCTAAATATTTTTTTTTGACAAAAGTATTAATTGCACGAAAAAATCAAATGTTATATTTTTTAACCAATTGACCTAGCCGATACGGAGGAGTAGGCCTCAGAAAATCACTGTTTTATAGCACTTTTCGGGCGCTTGGCCCTTAATTCACAACAGATACGGCCGTTTATGCCACAAAAAAACATGTATTTCGACACTCTCAAGGGAATCAAAATTCATAGGGTACTTCCCGTTGACCTAGAATCCTGAAATTGGAGTAAGGTCTCATAGTCCAAGAATAGGAAACCATCGGAAAACTGTAGATTTGAATTTACGTCACAAAAAAAAATATTCGGAAATATCTTCGAAACACAATTCGAGAGTTGAACTATTTTCATAGTTAAGTTTGTATGGAACCCTCAATGCGCAAGTCCGACTCGCAATTCCTCAGTTTTTTATTAATGCTATCTGAAAGCATTACTTACGAGAATGTTGACTTGTTAACCTTCAGTAAGATACAGTAGGTAGGTATTACTTTAATTGAGTCAGTTTGCGTGAATGTGATGTCTTCCGGATGCTTGACCGCTTATTCTGAGGATTTTCACAACTTATTAAAAAAATATTTGATGTAAGATATGTATGATAATATAAGGTCTAAAGAAAGTATGTCGAGGATTGACATATCATCAACCTTTTCTTTTTTTTTTCCATGGGAAAAATCATCCTATGACAACCCCCGCTTTTGGGCGGAGCGGGAGATAGTGTCAGACTCTTACTGACTAAAAACCCATCCCGTTCCTTCAAGCCTTCATACCGGGGCTCGAGCGCCCTTTCGGATAATCCTGGCCCCTGTTGGCCCAGGCTTCGACCCGGCTGGGCCCCTGCTGCTGCTGACAACTCCTTGAGGTGCGTGGGAACAGCGCGCGCCGTCGACGACTTGGGCTTGGCCCGGACAGTTACCGGACGGCCGGACAGCGAGCTACCCATTGCTCACTGTCCGCAAGCCCGCGCCTACGGTGGCTGGAAATCGGGATCAGAATCCCGGCGGCGGCGAGAGCGCCGTTGCTTGATGCGGTCGGCGTCCTCCTTAGCGAGCATTACTGCTTCGCAGAAGTCGGCGACCGCCTGCCACTCTTCCTCGCTCCGGACCATGGCCTCGACCAAGGCCCGGCGCGAGAGGTCTCCGCCGCCGATCACCCCCACGAGGGCACGGCGATGCTCCGCCCAAGCAGGGCACACCGCGATACATATCATCAACCTTAGAATAATAGTTCTGCGGTTCAAAATACGAATACTTTACATTAAACTAACTTTTACCCGCGAATTTGCTCGTACATAAAATATAGCCTAATTCACTCAGGAATAAAGCAGCTTTCTATGAGTGAAAAATTTTCGCAATCGGACCAGTACTTTCAGAGATTACCTCCTACAAACAAAAAAAAACAAACTTTATCTCTTTATAAGATTAGTATAGACAAGTACGAACAATATTAGATGTACTAAATATGCACTAAACTATTTAAACTAAAGCCTATGTTTTGCTAAGGAGTGGAATTCTCTACCGGAGTCTGTGTTTCCTGATAGTTACAACCTAGGTGTCTTTAAGTCAAGAGTGAGTAGGTTACTTCTAGGCAAGCGTGCTCCATCATCGGCCACATCATTGCTTACCATCAGGTGAGATAGTGGTCAAACGCGAGCCTATCTATTATAAAAAATAATGTAAATAAATATAATACAAAAACGCAAAGTACACTCAGGCATCGACTTTCTCCAGAAGTCGATAAAAATATTTATTCCATGCGAGGATCGAACTTGTGACACACAACCAGAGGCGTAGCGTGGATGTGGGCGAAGGCACATCAGCGAGGCCTTATTCTTTTACAAATTCGAATAACGAGACAGCGACTGTCGCAACTCAGTGTTCGACAACATCGTCGCTTACCATCAGGTGAAATAGTGCTCGAGCATTTCAATTATAAAAAAACATCAACATCAACATCAGCCTTTTTAATGTTCCCACTGCTGGGACTCAGGACTCCTCTCTAGGAGAGGGAATGGGCTATAATCCACGCGGGCCCAGTGCGGGTTAGTGAATGTCACATGTCTTCGAATTTTTGGTTCTAGGACATGCCGGTTTCCTCACGACGTTTTCCTTTACCGTTTAGAGAGCAGTGGTGATGAAATAAATTACACAAAGTAATGCGCCTGGCTGGGTTCGAACCCGCTATATACAACTCGTAAGTCGGGGCCATTACCACTCAGCCACCAGTGCTCGAAAAAAACCCTCGTTCATAAAGACTTAGCCTTCGCTTGTGCGAGGCCCCGTTGGATACAAGGCCGTGGCCGGGGCCCACATAACCCACTCCTAGTTACGCCACTGCACCCAACGTCGCCGCCGTTTTTTTTTTTTGGTGGGTAAAAATCATCCAAATGACATCCCCCGCCCTTGGGCGGAGCTGGATATAATGTCAGACTCTCACTGACTAAAAAACCCACCCCGTTTCTTCTTGCCTTTCATACCGAGCTTTCCTTTCTGAACTAGACCCTGGCCCCAGTAGGCTTCGACCCAGCTGGGCCCCGGAAACTTTTTTTTTTTTTTTTTTATGGTTGGAAAAAATCATGCATTGACATCCCCCGCCCTTGGGCGGAGCGGGAGATAGTGTCAGACTCTTACTGACTAAAAGACCCACCCCGTTCCTTCTAGCCTTCATACCGGGGCTCGAGCGCCCTTTCGGATAACCCTGGCCCCAGTAGGCTTCGACCAGGTTGGGTCCCTGCTGTTGCTGACAACTCCTTGAGGCGTGCGGGAACAGTGCGCGCCGTCGACGACTTGGGCTTGGACCGGACAGTTACCGGACGGCCGGACAGCGAGCTACCCATTGCTCACTGTCCGCAAGCCCGCGCCTACGGTGGCCGGAAATCGGGATCAGAATCCCGGCGGCGGCGGCGGCGGCGATAACGCCGTTGCCTGATGCGTTCGGCCTCCTCCTTTGCGAGCATTACTGCTTCGCAGAAGTCAGCGACCGCCTGCCACTCCTCCTCGCTCCGGACCATGGCCTCAAACAGGGCCCGGCGGGGCCCCGGAACCTTGAGGCGCGCGGGAACAGTGCGCGCCGTCGACAACTTGAGCTCGGTTCGGACAGTTACCGGATGGTCGGACAGCGAGCTACCCATAGCTCGCCGTCTGCAAGCCCGCGCCTACGGTGGCCGGAAATCGGGATTGGAACCCCGGCGGCGGCTGGAGCGTGTTCGCCGTTGCCTGATGCGGTCGGCCTCCTCCTTTGCTAGCATTATTGCTTCGCAGAAAGAGACCGCCTGCCACTCCTCCTCGCTCCGGACCATGGCCTGTACCAAGGCCCGGCGCGAGAGATTGCCGCCGTCGAAACATCTCTGCCGTCAAAATATTAGCAGGTTTAACATTTAAAATTCCTTTTACATGGCGCTTACTTTCTAACGAATTCGAATCTATTACTAAACTTGATTACTTATATATATCGTATATAAGGTAATTCTTGAAGGCATGACGAAACGTGTTACCAAACGTTAGATTGTGACGTAAATGTGTGAGCCTCGGCAAGTCTTGGCTAACTGGAGGCTAGTGGAAATGGAGACCGGTTTCAGAATACGGACTCGTGACGTCAGAGGTAGGGTTGTACCGCGTGTTGTTGTTTGTCGATGTTTTTATCGATGAAAGTAAGTAGGATAAAGTAAGTATGAACTAATTAGGTGCAATGTAAATACTCGTATTAGTATTGAATTAGTTTAATAACTATCGAGACTAAGGATGCTAGATGTCCGGGTTTTCCGGGATTTTCCCGGAATTTTACGTCTTGTCCCGTGTCCAGTAATTCGATTCCCGGATTCCGAAAAATGTAATAATTAAAAAAAAGCAATAAATGACAAGGCTAGTCGGCAGGTAGCTAAGTAAAAGTGTATTTAATCAACGAAACACAAAGAGTGTTTTTTTTAAATATTTTTTTATTTAATATTTTTTTATCTATCCATCTATCAACGACTTAGCTTTGGTCCCTACAGGATGACCGGAAGACGAGCTACCCATGGCTCGTCGTCAATGGATTTTATAGAACAGATAAAACAGATGTAGGAAACGTTACATGTGACACAATGGGCGGTCTTATCACCAATGGATCTGTTAAAGACAACCTTTGGAAAGATTACTACACTCGTGACTCTTCATCGATTCGACTAATATTAGACGTGCCTTATCAATAATTTTGAAAACCTTATCTTCATTGGCAAAAACAATCTTATATTTTTATCGATACTCCTTGGTCCCATCACTACAAGATAATCGTTGTACTCTCGCTATCGACGCGGGAGCACGTCAACACTATTTGTTTACACTCCGACTATCAACAATAACATTATTGTTTTATCATTTAGTGCTCAGCAGTTTGCTAGGTCGTGTGTGGAAGATAAACAGTTATGTGTTTATGTTTTTAATTATGGATAGTAAACAAGTTAATGGTGAGTTATTTTTTTTTTTTAATTTTATATTTGTGTATTACAAGGAAACAATTTAATAAATAAAAATATCGTGCCACAGTTTTTCTTAAAGAACTCATCCGAAATTTTTTTATTTATATTTTATAGGGCTTAGGCTATTTTTTACACTCCCACCCCTACCCTCCATTTGTTCTTTGATAGTTTTTATTATGACAGAACAATATTTGCTGAGACAGCTAGTTAAAAATAAAAATCACAGATATACTTAGATTTATATATTTGAAATTTTTTTTAAACAATTTAACAATTGCTACACAATATTTTTATATTTCAAAATACTTAAATAAGTACAATAATAATATCGTTTTAGTGTGTACCTACTTAACGTACTATTAAAACGAAAAAATAATAAAATATAAAATATGACACGTAATATCAAGAGATTGCCTACATTTGTGATAAAATCTTTACTAATGTTACATAAAAAGAAAAAAAAAAATCTATATAAGAAAGATTCGTCTTTTTACCACGCAATTTTTATTATTAGCTTCACCTGTATGTTTGCTTGTAACCACCGCCGTTGAGCTCAATTTTGCCCAACTTTGGGCGATCTGATTTTCTTTAAACTCTGCACACCCATCAAAGACCGATGACAATGCAATAATCTGATTAAAAAAAAAGGGTGTGTTCGCGTGTAATCGCACGAAAAAATCAAATGTTGATAATGTTGTTCATGAATCTATAATGAACATATATTTTTTTCAAACCTATTAACCTGGCCGTTACCGAGGAGTAGGCTCCAAAAGTCACAATTTTAAGGCACTTTTCGGGCGCTTGGGCCTTAACATAGGCATATATTTTTTTTTTCTTTGAGAGATACAATCCGTGGGGCAATTTTTGGGTCGAACTGATGGTTAGGGTTACCTGATTCCTAGGGAGGATTCTTGTTCCTCATCTCCAGCTTGATTTTATTGGCATACCACAGTGAAAACTGATGAGGAACAAAGCTCCACCTTCTCTCTTGCCTTTATTGACTGGCTTGAGTGAAAATTCGCAATAGCAAACGTGCTCGGGAGAAGGATGTATCTAGTAAGATGCTGGAAAGATCCTGATGACTAAGGTATGGTGGTATATGTGATATGGTGGCCTCTCAACTTCTCAAGCACCTCAGGATATGTAGCCCCCTTGTTGCTGTGTCACTTCGTGCTATCGACCGTTTTTGGGGGACCATTTATTGAGTGTGCAAGTCACCTCCTGCCTTCTTATCGATGTATATTAAGCATTATTCAGGCCATAGTCCTTGGTAACCAGTTCACTTAAGCCTCCCAAAACCATCTTTATTTTCCATTTTCAATAGTTTCCCATGAACTGGAATTTGTCTTTGGGTGCACTACATAGCGCGTACTACGCGTTCCAAATGAGAATAGGACCGATTCCTATGTTTTGACGTCTCGTCGTAGGTACTGTCAAATCGAAGAAATTTTAGCAAAATTGAAGAACTCAGAGATGAGTTAAATTGAAGAACTGGATTCTGTTAAATATTTTTTCGATCACAGTTCATAAATAATTTTTTTTTTTCGTAAATTAATTAGTATTTAAAAATTTCTTTCCTCGATTTGACAGTAAATCGTGACGTCACAACATGGCGGGCGATCCTATTCTTCGTATTCCTCGTACGCCTTTTACAGGTCCAGGACCTCTGGATCCTGAGATAAATAAAAGTATTTATAAAATAAAGTCCAGTCTTTTTCATATTTTTTACTTTATTACAGAAGAAATAAAAAATGGATACCGAACAAAAATTGTTTTCTTTATATTTAATTGCCTATTACAATTATTTTTATATAACTGGCAATTAATATTTATTCAAAAATTTTTTTTGTTGTGTGTGAAATTACACAATTGTAATAGTTATGCTAAATGTTCTACGTAAGTAATCAAAGGTTCGGACTCAAGGACAAATGAATCGTTTGACAAATTAATTTGCATATTTATAACTATATTCTGTCACCGACTTCGCCCGCGTGAAAATAGTTTCATCATCAGCCTTTTTAATGTTACCACTGTTGGGACTCAGGCCTCCTCCCTTGAGGAGGGAGTGGTCCGTAATCCACCACGCGGGCCCAGTGCGGGTTGGTGAATTTCACATGTCTTTGAATGTTTGGTTCTAGAACATTTTAGTTTTCTCATGATGGTTTCCATATGTCATGATGACATATGGCTCCGAAACGTGGTCGCTCACAATGGGCCTCATCAGAAGGCTCAAAGTCACCCAAAGAGCAATGGAAAGGGCTATGCTCGGGGTTTCCTTGCGTGATCGAATAAAAAATGAAGATATCCGCAGGAAAACTAAGGTTGCCGACATAGCACAAAGAATTGCCAAACTTAAGTGGCAATGGGCAGGGCACATTGCTCGCAGAACAGATGGCCGTTGGGGCCGAAAGGTTTTGGAATGGCGACCGCGTACCGGAAGACGCAGTGTTGGAAGGCCTCCTACAAGGTGGACCGACGACCTGGTGAAGGTAGCGGGAAACCGATGGATGCGGGACGCACAGGAACGTTCGATGTGGCGACGCTTGGGGGAGGCCTATGTCCAACAGTGGACGTGTATCGGCTGAGATGATGATGATGATGTTTTCCTTCACCAAGAAAGTAAGTTACTCCATACAAACTTTGGACCCCCGTTTCATTCCATAAGGGGGTGTTTTTTGGAAATCCTCTCTTAGTGCTGGCTTATATCATAAAATGAAGCCTTGTGCAAAATTTCACGTTCCTAGTCCCAGCAGTTCCGGCTGTACGTTGATATGTCAGTTAGTCAGTTTCTCCCTATATATAATACTAGCTTTTGCCCACGGCTTCGCCCGTATACCTATACAAGGTGTAATGGACAGCCCTCCACAAACTTTAAGGGCTTTCTCAGTAGACGAAACTGAATAACCTTCCAATAAAAAAATTATTCAGGAAACAAAAAAAAAATTCGGCCTCTCCATACAAACTGTCCACTCAAGTTTATAATTTTCTATGGTGAGACGGATTTGTTTTTTCGTTTCCTGAAAAAAATTTTTGTGGAAGATTGTTCAGTTTCGTCTACTGAGCAAGCCCTTAAAGTTTGTGGAGGGCTGTCCCTTACACCTTGTATAAAATATAGCCTATGTCACTCAGGAATAAAGCAGCTTTCTATCGGTGAAAAAATTTTAGCAATCGGACAGGGGGGTTACCATGACGTTCAAAGTAAGATTGTTTTTATCTTGTTTCAGTGTGGGTAAGAGACAGAGCTATACAGGTTGTCTAGCGCCATCTCTTACCCACACTGAAACAATATTAAAACAATCTTACTTTAAACGTCATGGTCTAGGGGCAGTACAGACATTACCTCCTACAAACAAAAAAACAAAGTTTACCTCTATATTACATTAGTGTAGATTATACAATAGGCTAGTTGCCGTAAAAAATGTAATTAGTTCGTCTTTTAGATTATACAAAAATAAGGGACATGTATTTTTTATTTCTAAATTAAACCAAAAATAACAAAGATATAGCCCATTAAAGTTACGTGTAACGTCACGCCCTGCTGCTATTTTTCGCACGGGCTGTCGTCACACGTAACTTTAATGGGCTATATCTTTGTTATTTTTTGCTTAATCGAAAAAAGAAAAAATACGTGTCCAATATTTTTTTATAATCTAAAATAAGGACTAATTAAAATGTAATTATTTTGACCCTGGAAACTATCCTATTATAGATTCTTCTGTGAAAAGGAGTGTGCGTCTTCATCATCATCATCATTTCAGCTGAAAGGCGTCCACTGCTGGACTTAGGCCTCCCCTAAGTATCGCCACATCGATCGGTCCTGTGCGTCTCACATCCATCACATTCCCGCAACCCTCACCCGGTGATCGATCAACCTTGTGGGAGATCTTTCAACGCTACATCTTCCGGTGCACGGTCACCACTCGAGAACCTTTCGGTCCCATCGGACATCTATTCTGCGAGCAATGTGCCCTGTCCATTGCCACTTAAATTTAGCGATTCTTCGAGCTATGTCGGTAACCTTGATACTCCTGCGGATAATTTCATTCCTGATGCGATCACTCAAGAAAACTTCGAGCATAGCCCTTTCCATTGCCATTGCCGGGTGTTTCCTAAGCTGTTACTTGGGTATTAAAGTCAAGAGTGAATAGGTTTCTTCTAGGTAAGCGAGCTCCATCATCGACCAGATCATAGCTCACCATTAAGTGAAAAAGTGATTACAGTGTGAGCCTATCTAAACTAATCTATATTTAATATTATGGAGAAGAAAATTTATATTTTTGTTAGAGACCAAACGAAAATTTATTTCAATTTGGCGCATAAAGTTTTTCGGCTGGAGTTTAAGTTTCGGCCAAAAAGTGACCGAATATTCGTCTCAACTGAAGCTAGTCTTTGAGCTAACGGTTGTGATAGCTACCTAAAAACTGAATGAATCCTTTTTCTTAGGTGTTATTATTTTCTTGTAATCGTCAATTTGTTTTTTTTATAAAAGTTTTGCTATTTAATTAAGCATAAATAATATCTATATTAAAATATGGTTAAGAAGTTTTTCTGCTCCACATCAGTTTTTGTTACGGCCGAAACTTGAACAAAGGCCGAAGATTCGGTTACAATTTCGGTTTCGGCTGCAAATCTTATTTTGGTCGATCACTTATTTTAGTTTGTAATGAATAAACTCACAAACTACTAGTCAGATCCGATTTTTAAACATTCTTCCACCAGTAGAATACTTCTTTATCACTGAGTGACATAGACTATATAGTTTCTGCTTTCACGCGGGTAAAACAGATAGCAGAATCTAGTAAATAATGATAAAAGAAACATGACGGCCTTTGTTTTGAATAATATTTATAACTCGAAATCAAATAAATAATAATATTTATGTAAGAGTTTTAATAATACGTTTTGTTTTTATCGCAACCATTGAGAGAGATAAACAAAAGATTAATGCTTAAACGTCAAAGTGATTCAAATGTCATATTGTATATCGGTCGAGGAACTATTGACTTAGATACAACTATCTTTATTGTGTCAAAATAGTTTTATTTGTTACTAGCTGCTGTTTGCGGCTTCGTCCGCGGTATAGTGGAAAACTATCCTAAGAGTACATACCGGGAGGGATAAAATAGTAGATTATGTAACAAGGGGATAAAGCAGCGTCTTTAAGTCGCAGGCGACATGTTGAATTCCGAACGAAACGAAGGTTGCTGATTTTATAAAATTAACTACCGAGTATCGCAAGGGAGTTAATAAAGAAACCTGAGTGAAGTGGGGAATTCAAGCCGCTCAAGATAAAGACAGCTTTATCCCCGTGTTGGATACTCCACTTTTTACACTCTGTGAGATAATTAAAATACAATTTGGTCGACCAAATCATATATCAGAGAAATATAAGTATTATATTTACAAGTTCATCAAACAAACCAAATTCACTTCTCCAAGATAGGTACTATAATTTCAATTTTCTATAATGCTCCCGTCATTAAGCACGTTTTATTCTATTTTTTTTTTTTTTTTTTGTTAGTGACCAGTTTGAATTTCGAGTCAACTTGTTCAATGCACGTACATTTTAATTCACAATGTTGATGATTTTTGATGTTCCAAATTCAAATCTCGTTATTCCCTAGGGATCGGCCATACTGCATTATCTCCCTAGGGATAGAATGACTTGCTATAAGTGAGGTTTGTATGACGTATAAAACGACATTATCGAGCAGGTGTGTCACCAGGTTGTATCTCAAGAACCGCGATAGCTAGACAGTTGAAATTTTCACAAATTATGTATTTCTGTTGCCGCTATAACAACGAATACTAAAAACCAAATAAAATAAATATTTAAAAGGGGCTCTTATACAACAAACGCGATTTTTTTTGCCGAATTTTCCAAAAGACGGTAAGAAACGCTTCATGCGCAAGTCCAACTCGCACTAGCCCTGTTTGAATAAATTGTGTATTATTATTATTATATCTAGACCATACTGTCCCACTGCTGGGCAAAGGCCTCCCTCCACTCCTTCAAATGTTCCCGGTTTTGAGCCACCTCTTTGCAATTCCCAAGGAAGACATCCACGTCGTCCCGCCATCTCCTTCTTGGTCTGCCGCGGCCCCGTCGTGCGATTTCAGGGCACCAATTTTGCGTTTGTGGCACAAATTGTGTATATGAAGTACAACTTAATACTTTTCTTCCTTATCTTTTCAGTACATATTTTTAGAATTTAAGCGATTTTTTTATTAAACAATAGAAACTCGAACCACAAAAATCTTCTTACATAACAAATGACCTTTATTATTCCAGAATCATCAGACCATGGCGTAACCAGTCTCGAAGGCTTGTACACGGACTTTGATGGATGGGTTGCCAGATATAATTCATTTTATAAAAGGTAATTGTAATATATTAAATATTATTATACTATGATAATAATATTATTATATTGCGAGAAGGTTCTTATGGAAAAAAAAAATTGGGTAGTGTAGGATAGAGTAAAGTAGAATAGGATATAGTAGGGTAAAGTAGGGTAGAATAAGGTGCAGTAATTTATAGTAGGGTAGAGCGGGAGCGAAGCTGCTTCTAATGCTATACAAAGCACAAGTCCGTTCGTGTATGGAGTACTGCAGCCACATATGGGCTGGTGCTGCAAAATGCCACCTGGCAGCTTTGGACTCTGTGGAAAGGCGTGCGAAGAGACTAATTGGCGATCCAGATCTGGTTGAGTCCAATCTACAAAGTCTTGAGCATAGGCGAAGGGTAGCCAGCCTTTCGGTATTTTACAGGATGCACTTTGGAGAGTGTGCGCAGGAATTACATGACTTAATTCCACCATCTCACTTCTACCATCGGACAAGCCGACGAACGGCGAGTATCCACCCTAATGTTGTTGAAACCTCTACGATCCGGACCAAGCGTTTCGCCTCGTCGTTTATACCACGTACATCGAGGGACTGGAACAATTTGCCTGCTGCGGTCTTCCCGTCTGATTATAATTTAGGTGTCTTTAAGGCAAGAGTGAATAGGCTCTTAATAAACTAGTGCGCCTCACCATCAACGATTGCATCACTGCTTACCATCAGGTGGGATCGCAGTCAAGCACTAGTTTATACAAATTAAAAAAAAAAAAAAAAGCTAGTTTTTCATAATTATTATTATTTTGATGGGGAATGATCACAATGAGCGGTAATACCCACTCTAGGAGATGTGTAGTAGTGTCAGACATTCTTTTACTAACTAAAGTCTTTGTAAAACTAAAAAATGTTTATGTTTTGTGTGGTTGCCCTTTAGGTTCCAATTCATTCGAACATTTAGTTGTACAGGTAGTCTGTCTAAGAAGTCGAACGACTTGGAATTTTTTAAACGAATTAAAATGTCTGTTACGTACATATATATTACATACAATACTATTTATAAGATTCTATTAGTAAACAATGATCATCTCTTTGTAACCTTGATTGTTCAATCAGTGTTGAATACATCAGATTTCAAAAATTTGATTAATTGATTAGATTTTACCCAAGTCGTTTGACTTTTAGCAGACTCTACTCAATTACTGTTACCCTTTTTTTTAAGTTTTTAGTCAGTGTCAAGTTTAAAAAGCATTTAGTTTTTGATACAGAATAGTAATCACTTTGTTATTCTTTTAAATTAAGGATGTAACACAATCTTATGTTTTTGCAACATTTTATAAATGCCCTTCTCAGCAAACTTCGTTAAGTTAGTCAATAGGTACTGCAATAAAATTCACAGCCCAATTTAACCAAGATCGCATGTTTTAATGATTCCTTAATTTCTAGTTGTGCAAACACAATTACAGCAATTTTACATCGCAATATACTAGGTATAATTTTGTGATTAATTAAAACTTGCCAAAAACTTCATTTATCATGGACAATATTTAATATAATATATTATTATTATCTCCCTTACAACTATCATTACAGGTAAATACCTAATGCGATAGTGCAGTCTTAAAAATTAATTTATATACAATTAAAAAAAAAATTGAAAACAAAAAATAATATAAATATACCTACCTAGGTACATCGATTCTTATTATAATAACACCCTTACATACTTATATTCAATACTTAGATATAAAAAAACACAATACTTAAAATATACAAATATATATAACCTACTTAACCTTTTGAATGTCTTAAGTTCCACAGTTCCACATAAGCAATTGTCTTTCTATTGTCTCTAATTACGGCATTCGATGAGTTAAAGCATATTCTAATCAACCCTAAAGCATAAAATAAACAATAGCATTTTAGAAAACAATATGTACCTAATAACCTATTTTGTCCATCAATCCAGTGACACATTCGTTTTTATTTGCAGGTCCACATATTTCTCAAAAGAAATAAGTACGGAAGACGTCCGAAATGACACAAGACAAAGTGAAGACGCAATTTTTGAAAATGATGTTTTCTTTGACGACTTTCTTTTGAGGCACCGGCATCCACGGCATTCAACCAAGGCACCATGTTTGAATTTTTATAAAGAGAGCGACGGATTTATGTTTTACGATCTTGTATTTTATAGGCTTATGAAGAAAAATTGTGATAAGAGATTAGTTTATCAGTATATTCGATCGAAACTTTAATAGAATAAAAAGATTAACCTTAGAATAATCATTTTTATCAGTCAGGGGCCGCATAACTTCCAAATTCGAACGATGCTGAGTTGTGATTCAAAATTAATGAGACTTAAAATTAAAATAATCAATTTAATAAACACTACACTTTAGTGAAATTAGATCAAAGTAATAATTGACATACTATACCTCCTAATCCAATTCCAAAATCCATAATCCTATTTTCAAAACGTCTAACGTGTTTTGAATTCTGTTTCATTCTAATTCAGATTTAAAGCTCAACTTCAAAACAGAATCAAAAATTTTTTTGATTCTGTTTTCAAAAATTTTTTTGATTCTGTTTTGAAGTTGAGCTTTTCTTGAACTCTACTTTCATCAGAAAACATGTCATTAGGTTTTAAAGCAGGGTCTGAGACGTTCTCAATACAAAATACTTAATTCAGTAACCCACGCACCCGCGCTTAATCATTTGAAGTTGAGTATTTTTCAAACTCCACTTTAACATGAAAACCTCTTAAAATTTTTGGTCTGAAAGTAGGGTTTGAGACGATCTTATATAATAATATCTAATACTCAATTCAGAAACCCGGTCATAGGATCCATTGCAAGTTACTCTGCTCTCTATGCTACCGGTTTTCCTACCTGTTCTAACCTATTCCCGGTTAGCTTTCTTTTATATAAATTGTGATTAAGGACTGCCTTCCTAAGCGGGACCTATTATTGTGATAAATAAGTTTAGTAGTGTTTACTTTAAATTGTATCTAGATAAAATTTAAATAAACATGTTTAAGAACAAGTTATCAATGTACAACCCGTGCGCATTAACATGGCACCTGATAAATGACGTTTGAAGTATTGAGTGCATTAAATTTAATTTAATTTTTTTAATATCAACATTTATTTTGCGCTGATTAGTTTCTCAAGACATTTACTACTTAATTTACGATGCTTTAGACATGACAATACAAACTATTTTTGAGTATTCAATGTAGCAACTGTTTCGAGCCATGAAGGCTTGAAGGAACGGGATGGATTTTTTAGTCAGTAAGAGTCTGACACTATCTCCTGCTCCGCCCAAGAGCGGGGGTTGTCATAGGATGATTTTTCCCATCGGAAAAAAAAGGTGCCATGTTAACGCGCTCGGGTTAAGAGGACCTATTCACAAAATTTCAGTCTGTGCTGTTGAATGTTGAAGAGTTTCTTTATCTGGAGCTAGTCCTGGATATTGTTTCAGGTCATGTTTACCATTAAATGTATTGTAATATAGAGCATCTACCTAGATGGATACGGGATATCAATGTAAATAATCCTTAAAATACGTTACCTTATTTTAATTAAATAGTCAAAAATGGTGCTAATTAAAATCTATTATAAGTAGATAATAGAGTTTTATTCATGAATTCCTACTTGCTTCTTTTCAGGATAAATATCGTAAATGTTAATTTGCGTTTTTTGCAAGAATGGGATTTTTCTTTCATAATTAAAAAGTATTTGTGTAAATTATATTAATAGCAAATATTTTATTAACAAGTTTTTTTTTTTTAATGACATTGTTTAACCGTTCGTCTGTGGCCCCGTAATAGGGTAGTGTCCAGGGTCAACATAATTACATTTTATTTAGTCTGTATTTTAGATTATAAAAAAATATTGGATACGTATTTTTTCTTTTTTCGATTAAACTCGTCAAAATAACAAAGATATAAAAGCCCATTAAAGTTACGTGTGACGTCACTCCGTGCAAAAGAATGCAGCACGGCGTGACGTCACGCGTAACCTTAATGGGCTTTATCTTTGTAATTTTTGGTTTAATTTACAAATTAAAAATACGTGTCCCTTATTATTGAATAATATAAAAGACTGGCTGATTACTTTTTTTACGGCCACTAGCCTATTGCACCAGTGCAATTGTTACTGATGTTACGCATTCTCGAATTATTCGCGCGCAATTTAGAAGCGTCTGATTAAAACGATGATATCTTCGAAACTACGTTAGTTAGCTCGCTACTAGATATACCTACAAAAATCTTGTCACATTGTTGATTATCAAACTTCTCCGACTTCTTTTCCTGTTAGCAAGTCGGAGAATAGTGGGTAACCGTGCCGTTCAAAGTAAGATTGTTTTATTCTAATTCCAGTGTGGGTAAGAGACAGAGCTATACAGGTTGTCTAGCGCCATCTCTTACCCACACTGAAATAAGAATGAAATAATCCTACTTTGAACATCATGATAACCCAAGATCATAGGCTGCTTTTTACACTCCTACCTAACCCCCATCTTTTTTAAATAATTTATAGGTAGTACAGAACAATATTCGCCAAGTCAGATAGTTATAAATACTTTTTGCAAAAAACGCAAATTTTCGCTAACGACGTTAGTAAACAGTAGATGATGTCAAAAAAATTTTTCGGTTTCGGCCTAAACTGAGACGGATACCGAAGATTCGGTTTCGGTATTAAGTCCTGTGTTGGTCGGGCACATACCTAATGTAAACAAATAATAAGAATAATTTATTAAAAGTAAATAATCATTAGAGGACTTATAATCCTCGGGTTATAAAGGGTTAGTTTTATTGGGATTAAGATATTGGGAATGAAGATACCCGGAGGTGAACCGACATAGCACGAAGAATCGCCAAACTTAAGTAGCAGTGGGCTGCGTATTTTGCTCGCAGATATCCGATGAGTCCGGCAGGTTCTGGAGTGGCGACTGTGCACCGAAAGACGGCTCCCACAAGGTGGACGTTGACCTGGTAAGAGTCGATTGAATCCGAAACGCACAGGGCCGTTATGGCGACACGAAAGAGATCTATGTCGGGCTTGCGGACAGTGAGCAATGGGTAGCTCGCTGTCCGGCCGTCCGGTAACTGTCCGGACCAAGCCCAAGTCGTCGACGGCGCGCACTGTTCCCGCGCGCCTCAAGGAGTTGTCAGCAACAGCAGGGGCCCAGTCGGGTCGAAGCCTACTGGGTTATCCGAAAGGGAGCTCGAGCCCCGGTATGAAGGCTAAAAGGTACGGGGTGGATCTTTTAGTCAGTAAGAGTCTGACACTATCTCCCGCTCCGCCCAAGAGCGGGGGTTGTCATTGGATGATATATACCATAAAAAAGAGATCTATGTCCAACGGTGGACGTCTTTCGGCTACAATCGAAATTCCTCCTTTCAACCCCTTATCCTAACTAATATTATAAATGTGAAAGTGTGGATGTTTGGATGTTTGTTACTTAATCACGCAAAAACGGCTGAACGGATTTGGATGAAGTTTGGCATGCATATAGCCTTTGATATGGAAAAGAACATAGGCTACTTTTTATCCCGGAAAAACATCTTATTCCTACGGGAAAACACGTTTAGAGTGCGATAACCGAAGTACACGCGGACGAAGTCGCGGGCGGACAGCTAGTAGGTAGAATATTTATTAAAAACTCCTTCTTAGTGCTCGCCTACGCCATAAAAAGAAAGCCTTGTGCAAAATATCGTTTTTTTTTTTTATTAAGACTTACGTTTGCCCACAATCTCGCCTAGAGATGTGATGTTGCCGGCAATATGAGAATATTGCCACCAATATTCATACTTCGGGCAATATTCCCACTTCACGGCAATATTGCCCACGTCAACGACGACGTGGTCGTCGTGTCAATAGTTTTGGCTGTGCATTGCTATGTCAGTCAGTCAGTTTCTCCTTGAACATAGATAGACTTGCTTCTGCCAGCGACTTCGCCTGCGTGAATGTTGCTTTCTCCATACAAAATTAGGACCCCTTTTTAATAAAAAATATTTTTTATCGGATGTCTACGTCATACAGGGAACATACCCTCCAATTTCCAGGTCTTTACGATCAGTGGTTTAGGCTGGGCATTGATCCGTCATTCAGTCATTCAGGACACAGCATTTTATATGTATAGTAAGTATAACAAAGTTTTCGAATTTAATATCGAAAAGTTTACATTAATATATTTGTAAAGATAAAATTAAAAAAATAAAGTACCGTGACCTGTAGGTAGTTTGTACGCAACCCCGACTACTACAGGTCATTGGACTCGCTCAGCTGACGTTTTCTTAAAGAAATTAATTTCGTATATACGCAAATTAATATGAATTTTGAAAAAATGGTACCTACTTAATTTTTTAATTTTATCTTTACAAGTCGATAGTGTTTCATGTACCGGATCGACCCTCGACGGGATTAAAACGATCAAAATTTAAGGGTGTACGAGTATATATATTTTTATAATAGAAAGGCTCGCGTTTGACCACTATCTCACCTGATGGTAAGCGATGACGTGGCCAACGATGGAACACGCTTGCCTAGAAGCAATCTATTCACTCTTGACTTAAAGACCCCTAAGTTATAGCTATCAGGAAACACAGACTCCGGCAGGGAATTCCACTCCTTAGCTGTACGCATAATGAATGTGTTCCCAAAACGCTTTGCAGGTACGAATGAATGGGATGTCCACCGTGTACCGGTGGCGTAACGCCGTACGTACGTCTTATGGTCCGATGATGGAACGGACTTGGCGGAATTAAATTGTGTAACTCCAGTGCACAGTCCCCGAAATGTAAACGATAGAAAACAGACAGGCTTGCAACTCAATAATGTTTACGTAGACACAGAATAACCTTCGCCGGTTGGTATTTGTATTTACTATTTCTACCGGGGGCAATGATTCATATAAACCTTTCCCTTTGATTTACAAACGTGTTCTACGCACAAACGCCTGTATGATTAATTAGAGTGACCATGGAGTTTCTCGCACATTTTCCTCGAACGTGAGAAGAAGTTGCGTAACTATAGGGTGGCAAGGCTAGCAAAATGCCACGGGCCCCAGGGCCGACGGGGCCCCCGGTCTTAGAGGCCGCGAGCTCTGAAGAACTAACCCAAAATATATTAAAAAAAATATTAAAATGAAATCACCACACGTAACGTGATTTATCGGGGGGCCCCATCTAATGAATTGGCCACGGGCCTCAGATGATATAGTTACGCCAATGGTGAAAAGCTTCACTTTTATTGGAACGACCGACATTTTGACAATTCAAAAGTGCCTGTAATTTGTGTATTTGAAATTTAAAACGTTTCTGATTTCTGATTTTAACTACACGTTGTGTTAAATTCGATGAGCTATAAAGCATTCGTTTTAGTCACGGAACAGTAAAAACGTTCCGTGGTTTTAGTACCTATATGCGAAAACCGAACCACGTGTCTAGTATTTTTAACCGACTTCGAAAAGGAGGAGGTTCTATGTCCGGCTGAATGTATGTTTTTTCTTATTTTTATTTATGTTCACCTATATCTCGGTCAATTGTGGACCGATTTTGAAAATTCTTTTTTTGATTGAAAGGTTATGTTTCCAAGTTGGTCCCATTGAAATATTGTTATGATCTGATTATGAACTTCGAAGATATGGCACAGAACTCCTCATAGGACCACAGCAGAACTGTCGTAACAAGTACAATTTATTGCTTTGTTTATACGTGTAGTCGATGACTGGCTGAAGGAAAAGGGGGAGTAAATTAATGTAATCTAACCGTTAATGTTAAATAACAAAGAGAAAACTATTGAAGAAACACCGACTTCCGAAATTAAAGTTATTTTTTACTTTTCAGTGTTTTTTAACATTGAAGTCGGTTGTATTTTTTTTTTTTGTAAAAAGATTTTTATTATCTTAAGAATCTATGAACAAAATTTCGTAACTGTGTCATGAAAAATCACAAAGTTATAAGCTTGTTATGTTGCCTGGTTGTCCACACAAATGCATGGTTACCGGGCCATTCATTCATGTTTTGCTCCCGCATACAGCTGTGCGGTGCCTGATGCCCGCTGTGACCTGCCGTGACCGGTGTTGTACTTAGTGTTGGTGGTGTTCAACTGGTCACTGTTTTTAAATATTTTTGGGAAAAAATATGTATAACATGGTGTATTTTTTTTTATTGTTGTTAGAAAGCTATCTTGCCTGATGGAAAGCGGCGATGCGGTCGACAATGGAACGCGCTTACCTTTTTTTTTTTATGGTGGTAAAAAATCATGCATTGACATCCCCCGCCCTTGGGCGGAGCGGGAGATAGTGTCAGACTCTTACTGACTAAAAGACCCACCCCGTTCCTTCTAGCCTTTATACCGGGGCTCGAGCGCCCTTTCGGATAACCCTGGCCCCAGTAGGCTTCGACCTGGCTGGGTCCCTGCTGTTGCTGACAACTCCTTGAGGCGCGCGGAAACAGTGCGCGCCGTCGACGACTTGGGCTTGGTCCGGACAGTTACCGGACGGCCCGACAGTGAGCTACCCATTGCTCACTGTCCGCAAGCCCGCGTCTACGTTGGCCGGAAATCGGGATCAGAATCCCGGCGACGGCGGCGGCGATAACGCCGTTGCCTGATGCGTTCGGCCTCCTCCTTTGCGAGCATTACTGCTTCGCAGAAGTCGGCGACCACCTGCCACTCCTCCTCGCTCCGGACCATGGCCTCAACCAAGGCCCGGCGCGAGAGGTCTCCGCTGCCGATCGCCCCCACGAGGGCACGGCGATGCTCCGCCCAGAACGCGCTTACCTAGAAAACCTTGTGTAAAAATGATTGGAATCGATTCAGTTACTGATTCTGAACAAAATATAGGTATTCAGAATTCGCGACTAAAAATAATGCTTGTATTCGGTCGGGTACTAACGTACTCACGTACCCGAAGTCTGGCCAATGTCCTTTCGTCCGATCGCGGGGTCATTGACCTCACGCACTGAGACAAACAAATGACAGTATCTTATCTTGTTTCTTTCCTTGTTTGTATATTTTTAATATCTACGTAGGACGATGATTTGCATAAAAAAAAATAGGGTCACAGCTAGTGTTGCCAGGTCCGATTGGAGTATAATCGGGACTGATGGTAAAACAAATCGGGATTTAGGGTTTTAAATCGGGACAAATAAAAAAATCTGTTCTTTTTTTGCGGTTAAAAATCGTTCAATGACTTCTTTCGCTCTAGGGTGGAACTATGTTCTTCAGTTGCCCTTTGCGTTCCAGGGCTATAATCACTCTAGATGTGCCATCTTCGTGTGTCATTTTAAGTTAACGCATTTAACATGATGTGTGACAATAATGCGAGTGTGCCTTGCTTTGTTATTTTGTAATATGTAATTATAATGGCTTTTAATTAATTTATTGATAAATCGGGACATTTAGCGTCCCGATCAGGCGCAAATCGGGACGCGTCCCCAGACCCCTCAAAATCGGGACATCCCGCGCAAATCGGGACGCCTGGTAACTCTAGTCACAGCACACAGACCACCGGCCACAACCACAAAACGCAGCCACCCAGAGCCCGATCCAGGGGGGGCAAGCCGTGCATTTGCCCAGAGCGGCAAAAAATGAGGGGTGGCGAAATTGACTTATTACACCAAGTTGGCCGGTTGAGATTTTTATGTGCCACCTTTCCAACCTACTTCAGGTTGGATAGTGGAAATATTTGAGACTTAAGACTCATGACTTATATGGTTTTATGCCCGGAGCGGCTAAATAGCTAGATCGGGTCCTGCCGCCCTCATATATTTCCTGTAGGTTTCGGCCGAAAAGCAATGTTACTGGACTCTAAACATGAAGTCTGTATGGTATACCATGAAAAGTTTGGCGAAAATATATAGTACCTGGCCGTTTATCTACATCTGTAGTACCTGCTAATATTTTATAGAGGTGTTTTTATTTTTATTTTTTGTTTGTAGGGGGTAATCGCTGAAAGTACTAAAATCTTTCTCACCGATTAAAAGCTGCTATATTCCTAAGTGACATAGGCTATACTTATTTTAAGTACGCGGGCGAAGCCGCGGGCAAAACCTAGTTTTCACTAAACAAGGATCGAAAAATTGCTTCTTGCTAATTTCTGCGAATTTGAGACAAAAGTGTATTGTAACGCCATCTAGTGATATAAAATTGTAACTCACAATTAAATTCTAAGCCGTTGCTACTAGATGGCGCAGTTAGTTATTAATATGTCACTGCTCTTTCGATTGTATATTTTCTGTTTTTCTCAAAAAAAAAATAGTCAATGAAAAAAATGGCAGTGCGAGTTGAAAGGCCTCTCACAAGGTGGACTGATGACCTGGTGAAGGTCGCGGGAATCTGACGGATGCGTCATGCACAGGGCCGATCGCGACACTTGAGGGAGGCCTATGTCCAACAGTAGACGTCTTTCGGCTGAAATAATGCCGATTTTTTTTTAGGTGGGATAATCATCCAATGACATCTCCTGTTCTTGAGCGGAGCGGAAGGATTTGTCAGACTATTACTGACTAAAAACCCCACTCCTGTTCCTTTTTTTGCCTTCGTCTCAGGGCCCTGGGTTTCACTTTCACACAATACGTGAAAATAATGACGGTGACTTATAAATATAATGCACTAGCTTTTGCCCGCGCGGCTTCGCCCCTCTCTTCCATACTTCAGCCTACTATACCCTACTCTACCCTACTCTACCCTACCCTACTATACCCTACTCTACCCTACCCTACTCTACCCTACCCTACTCTACTCTACTCTACCCTACTCTACCCTACCCTACTCTACTCTACTCTACCCTACTCTACCCTACTCTACTCTACTCTTCCCTACTCTACCCTACTCTACCCTACCCTACTCTACTCTACTCTACCCTACTCTACCCTACTCTACAAACCTCACGGAGCCCGAGACCTTACCAACGAATGCAAAACCGTGGAAATCGGTTCGTGCGTTCTGGAGTTATAGCGTCAGGAAGGAAAACCCGACTTATTTTTATATAGTAGGTAGATTAAAATATGTGATTAGGTACCTACTTTGACTGCCATTACATAAGCAGGTACATTTTTTAAATACATAGGTACCTACTTTACATAACATTATAATAACTTACAATAACAACTTCATAAATAGTTGTGTAATGCAATATTATAAGACTAGCACTCTTGGAGTCTCGGCAGACGTTATCCCGCAAAAACTTGGCATTTTTCAGAAAAAAAAAAATAAAGAACCCGATTTTAGCGCCACCTACCGGGTCTAAATGTATTTTCAAACCATACAGAGACCATAGACCCACTCAAATAAACACACATTATGAATCAGTCAAGCAAGCCGCTTCAAGAGTTACGTACTTGACAAACACACGTACAAAAATAATAGAGTTGTAAATAGGTAGGTACCTACGTACAATAAGTTTTATTGTCAATTACATTTTCTCGTTTTACGCGTCCTTGGATGGATCCCCTTCAGTTTCAAAAAACGTCTTTTGAATTGTCAATTAATGCGGTCAAAACCCAGTCTGATATTATAGGTACCTATCTGTCTAAAAATGGCAATTTATAAAGTAGGCAGGTGCTACTAACAGAGATCAAAGTTCAAGTCATTAGGTATTCACCACGATACAAACATATTAAATAATAATAATATGACGTAAAAAGTTCACACACACTTTTAAATCGTGTTTAGCTTAACACCTACTTACATACCTACCTACTTTCCTATTTTTACCCGACTGCAAGAAGGGCTATACAACGAATTAAATAGCGACAGCAAAAAACAGTTATTTGCTATTTTAGTAGACGTTCTTCATTGTATCTACATAACTTACCTACTAGCACTGAACTAACGCGAACGAAATAAGGAACTTAATTATTCATGACGTTTTTTGTTTAGGTAATTCATTTAATTTCTTAGCTGAATCATTGTTATGAGTGTATTTTGCGTTTATGTATTTCATCGTGCTAATATAAGTGTAATATAATGATAAAACGTCTGATACGTAAAGATAAAAACATATTTAAACTTTGTATTGTGATAGTGAGTTCATAGTCAAATTTAGTTAAAATGAAGAAGGTTACGAAGGAATGGACTGTGGACGCCACGTGGGGGAAAATTGCAAGTAAGATAACTTTGTTTATTTTTTCGTAAAATCACAATATTTTGATCAATTAATAATTCATGTTTTTAACCTTTTACAGCTGCTGTCAAAAACCACTTTCTCAAATCAATATAGACCTTTTCTATGACAAATAAGGTCGAAATTTGTATATTATTCATTTGCTAACAAAGTGGGACATCGTAAATGACAGATGAGTGAGATGACGTCAATCACTGCTTCTGTGTGTTCATTTATTGTTTTGCAACTTATTTGGTGTATTTAAGGTTCAAATTCCAATGACAATCTATCTATTGTCTCTATGATGTGTAGTGATGGGAAATGTAGAACTGTCAAAGAGATATCGACTCCTATCTATAAATGTGTATCTATCTAATCGATGTTTGTCTCGTATTTTGTTTGTCTTATTTTTCATTCCGAGTAAGACAGTCTGACCCTTATTACACTACGCTACATCGACTAAGACTGTCTGAATATCGGGTGGTGTAATAGGTCGTTTAGGTAAATTACTGACATGATTGTAATTCAATTTTTTTAATGGTTTTCCAGTGATTGCTTGGGGAAATCCAGCAAATCCACCAATACTTTTGGTACATGGGTATATGGATAGCGCTGCTACCTTCATTCTGTTAGTGGAGCAACTGCCTGACACTTTCTATTATGTTGCTTTCGATATGCCTGGTAAGCCATTGTCTTTTATTGATTGAATACAAATATTGTTGGTTATAATTTATTTATTCATTTGTGTACACACGCAAACAGACATATACACACAGCAGACAGAGATCCGACTTATTGTATATTTTTTTACAGGCCATGGCAAATCGGAACCATTTCTTCCTGGGCCCATTGTATCCCACTTAGGAATTGTGGAAACCATCCGTATTATAGTGAAACATATGAATTGGAGCAAATTCGCTTATTTGTCGCATTCTATGGGCTTTAGTATAGGTAAGTAAAACATTGGTATAGGTAAGTTAAAATATAATATACTATTTTAAACTATGATTTTTATGCTCTAGTAATTTTAATTTTCAGGTATCCTCTACAATCACTTGTTCCCTGGTAAAATAGTAAAGATGGTGCACATTGACCCCGCCCCTCCATTAGCATCGTATTACCATTCTCACTATAACCCCTCGTTATGGTACGCATATTTCTATGACCAGTATTACAGTAGTTATGAAAGGTAAGCTACTTAAACATATTATTTGGACCTATTATATACTGATATCTACACTAATATATTAAAGAGGTAAAGTTTGTTTTTTGTTTGTAAGTGGTAGGTAATCTCTGGAAGTACTGATCCGATTGCTAAAATTTTTCCACTGATAGAAAGCTGCTTCATTGACATAGGCATAGGCCTATCTTTATGTACGCGAGCGAAGCTGCAGGCAAAAACTAGTTATTAATAAATTCGTAGATATACTGTTGCGCAACATTTTCATTATCGCTCAATGAAAAACTAGTTTTCTTTTTTGCTACGATGTGTGGAGTATGTAAGGGCCAGATTATTAGGCTAGGATCTAGCTGCGGGATCGTACAATAGACTTACCGTAGCCCAGGAACGGAAAGGACAACCGAAGAATCACAGGTGGGTTTTACACAATAAAAGTCTGATAATCCGTCTCAGTCCGCCCGGAGTGTTCAGCGGGAGAATCATTAAATGACTTCTTCCGCTGAACATTTCCCACTGAAAATAAAGGTAGATAGTACTCATAATCCTAGATAATAGTATGCTAGAAATAAAACCAATTAAACGGTGAACTTGGAGGGTGACTAAGAGTTTTTTTTTTTGTCAAGGTGGAATGCTGGTAACACAAAGCGGTTAACACTCGAAGAAGCAGTCCACTTATTAGTTCGAAACAGAAGTTTGTCAGAAGACCAAGCGGAAGTGGTACTATCCAGATCTTTGGTTCCTGCTGGTGATGGAAAATTCAAGTAAGTCCAGCTAAGATGGGTTATCATTTAATGGCAGTTCCTTATAAAACCTATCCGTATGGGCAAATCGACATGAGTGTGTATGTACCATCAAAGATACTTCCGCCTGACCACCGTTACGTTCATTTTTGCTTGCACTCTAAACGAAAACTTCAAAGAGTTTGTTTGTCGCCGCGCCGCAAGATCAAGCGCATTTCTTTTTAGATGATCAGGCAGAAATGACCGCGATGGTACTTATGCTTCGCAGTTCAGTAAATATGCTATGAAAATGTAAATAAAAGCTAAACCCACTTTATCATTTCTTGCTCAGTCAAAACCACTGATAGTAAATAATAATTTAGCATCACACTTCACTTTATCTAGAAGTATTTGTGACGCATATTATGTCTTTTAGTGATGCATATTTCTGAAATGTACAGTAAAGATATTAGCCAGTTACATTCTGCCTGAATTTTGACATTTAATGTGAATTGATAAGTAGTAAAAATAAATGAATTTACTATAAATAAACTTTCACAGATTATCATGGGAGCCAAGAATGAAGAAAATAGCTACAGTGCCCTTGTCAGAAGAAACTCTGTTCACCGTGTTAACTGACCATGCACCACCCACGCTAATTATTGAAGCTTCAGAAAATATAGCAAACTCAGCCGGAAAACATTTCGCAGCAAGCATTATAGAAAAATGTCGCCAAATGGTGCCCAATTTTATTTCTGTAACTATCACAGGTGGCCATGACGTACATGTAACTCACCCTGAAAGTGTTGCACCGCACGTGAAAAAGTTTTTGAAATCGTATAGAAACAGTTGGTCTGTAAAATGTAGACTATGAAATAAAACTATTTATTAAATAAAGCTCAAAAAATATATTTTGTTCCTGTAATTTTTTAGAGTTATCGATTTCGAGCAAAATTTTGCTGAACCAACACGAGTCATCGAAGATAACGTCATGCTCTTTGGATAACGTCAAAATCGTAATAAATCATTGCAGTTTCAACAAGAATTTGTATTTTAAGCATCATGGTTTGTCCCACTTCTCTGACACTCTTATGTAAATTGAATGTGCTTTGAAATAATATTATAAAATAAATGGTCAATATATCGCAATAATGTTGATATGCATCTGTTGCAACCGATATGAAAAATCAATATTTAATTTCTACCTTTCTTAGGCTGTGATTGTAATATCATAAAATATTAAAATGTGAATCCAAAGGTTACCTACTTGTGGAATTTCAATACATTAATATGTAAATCTTTAATCAGTTTAATCCAGTGCAATTGTAGATATATTTCTTTGGTTGATTACAGTCACATCCACTGACTTGGAACGTTAAAAAATCAGTAGAATAATTTCCATTGTTCTTAATTTTTTTGAATTATCTTGTAAAAGTTTTTTATAAGTGAAAATGAAGTGGCACCGAGAATGGTTTATTCGCGTACCCTGGGGAAAATTGGCCAGTAAGTATTTACCTGTATTTCAAAATCTTAGATGATCCTCAGGAGATGGTGGGACGACTTAGATGCTTGCTTTCCATTTTTCCCGGCTTTGAACCACCCCAAAGCCGGGAAAAATGAAAAGAATGGAGGGAGGGCCTTTGCCCAACAGTGGGACAATGTAGGCTAGATATAATAATAATAATAACACCTTAGGAGTCTTGCATGAGGCCCCTGGATTAAGAGCTTGATTCAGAAAGTGTTACTCCTGGACTCGGCTCGTATAAGTAGGATGTTCCTTTCTCTGGAGCCCTGACTGCTGGTAGCTTGGACCCTGTTCCTGATATGGTGGTGATGGGAATGTGGGATATTTACTGTTTTTTATATTTTTTATGTTTTATTTTTGGAAAATTTAAAAATGCAATCAATATGTGTACAAATGAAATAAAGGAAATATGACCCTCTGACTTTAATTATTTTATTCCAAAATGGTAAGTAAAGTTATAAACTGAGCCCCACAAAACTGTTTGTGGTTTGACTGCGGGGTCGGTGTGTCTCTAGACCATCAACTTATGTTCTACTGATAGACAAGCACGTTCATGGAAACTTTTGTAAAAATACTGAAAAGTTAAAACAAAACTTCGCTGCAGCGCTACATTGCATTATGTCGTCAAACAGAACTATTAAAACATGCAGCGCTAAGATAGCTTTTAGAGGATACATTTTCTCGACCAAAATGTCTTAAGCGCCATGAATTTCGTGGCACTTACGCCTTTCTTTCACCATAGTATAATGTTCAAAGTACGGACTACATTACACCTGAGCCAACTGAAGTGAGTGTTTGCAACGCCTAATCTAGTGCGTAGTACATTTATTGTAGGATATTCAGGCGCAGGGGTGGATGGGTTTCCGAAGAAAATGAAAGAGTTGCTTGAAGGCTTCAGAAGATTTATTGTTCTCGGAGGAGGCGATGAAAGACGACTAACAATTTTCGGCCGTGAGGCGGCTATATATATGCCCCTAGTGCATGGGTGGAAGTAGTGGCGGTGTTTAACTAACATAAAAATCTAATCCACCAATCATGTACGAGGGAATTACTAAAGTATGTTCGTAGGTGGGTGGAGATAGTGTTCGGGGTGACTATACAAAAATTCAGGCTATCTCCATCCACTATTTAACTCAAAGATTACAGATCTTCCAATAAGTTTATACATTAAAATACAATTTTATACGGTCTTAAAATACAATCTTATACTATTATCTACATCTTAATAGCCTAATACTAGCATCGATTCAAAATAATAAGTTTCAATCACATTATTCAATCAAATATTACTTAAATCTAAACAAAATCATGCGGACGAAACCGCTGGCATAAGCTAGTATTATAATTTTTTTTTTTTTTTTTTTTTTTTTTTTAAATTCAACTACCACACAACGCTGTCTAGTCCCAAGCTAAGCAGAGCTTGTGTTATGGGTACTAGACAACTGATAAACATACTTATATATTTCTAAATACATACATATTATAGATAAATTACACCCAGACACAGAACAAATGATCAAGCTCATCACATAAACATTTGTCCTGGGTGGGAATCGAACCCACGACCTCCGGCATAGCAGTCAGGGCCACTAACAACTAGACCGACAGGCCAGTCAAAATTATGTATCTAGATCGCTGTGCTCCCCAACATTTATATTGCTCTAGCTAGACACTCAATTTTCATCTAAATCTATTTTTAGTTATTTCATTTCTTATGCTTGCCTTTTCACTAGTTAAGTAAATTATGTTGAGCCTATATCAAAACTCTTAGAGGGTTAACAACAGCCTTGCACCATCTGAAAACCTCTGAACCTGTTCTATGTAGTTACTAAATTAGTCTCATGGAGGTACTCTGGCCAACCAAGGTGCAACTGAGAAGTAACTTCACATTCTTTTCTGCCCCACTTTTAACCTTTCACATACTGTCAATTAGACACAATAGTAACACAATTTTTTTTTAATTTTTTTTTTCCACTACACAACACTGTCTAGTCCCAAGCTAAGCAGAGCTTGTGTTATGGGTACTAGACAACTGATAAACATACTTATATATCCAAACTAATATTATAAATGCGAAAGTAACTCTGTCTGTCTGTCTGTCTGTCTTTCTGTCTGTCTGTCTGTCTGTCTGTCTGTCTTTGCTTCACGCCTAAACTACTGAACCGATTTGTGTGAAATTTGGTACAAACATAGTTTGGAACTTGAGAAAGGACATAGGATAGTTTTTATTACAAAAAATAAAATAAAAAATAAAATTTATTCCGGACATACAGCGCCATCTATTGGTCAAGAGTGGAACTATGTGGGTAAAACCAAAAATCTGCCGGAAGTCACTATTCCACGCGAACGAAGTCGCGGGCAAAAGCTAGTTTCTAAATAAATACATATTATAGATAAATTACACCCAGACACAGAACAAATGATCATGCTCATCACATAAACATTTGTCCTGGGTGGGGATCGAACCACGATCTCCGGCATAGCAGTCAGGGCCACTAACCACTAGACCAACAGATCAGTCTGAATAACAATAGCAGTGCGAACACCGGCATTCGCTTGGGGTTTTATGAATTAAAGTTGTGAATAAACAAAAGGTTTGTTTTGACATTTGTATTTTGACTACCTAGCGGCTTGTCCTCCAATGTAGTGTAGCTACTATTAGAATAGCTAAAATAGCTATTAAGGGACTACTCACACTTATTCAGCTCTATTCAGCTTATGTCCATAGAAAACAACGATTTTGTATGGAGACGTGTACTCATCCATTCAGCTTTCCGAGTTTATGGTATTATTAAAGTAATAGTTATAATAATATATATTATTAATAGTAATAGTAATAATTATCTAAAGCATTACGCCGCTGTACGCGGCTGATAGAAGTAGAACTGTATAAGTGTGACCAAAATCGTTCAGCGAAACGCGAATAGAGCTGAATAAGTGTGCGTAGTCCCTAAAACACCGGATCCCCAATTATTATTTTATTGTTTCTTTCAGTTTTGTTCCAAGTTACATTCTAGGGTCTTCCTGAAATATCAAATTGGGTCTTTTTTATTAACCTAAGTAAGTTGTTAACTTAAATAGAATTAAGTAATACTTTAAATATGTATGGGATAAAAATGGAGTGGTGACATGCTTTTGAATTCAATTCTTATCATCATACAAAACAACACTCTCACTGGATAGGCATGCAATTTACTAGACTAGATTTTAGTAGATTCGGGTCACCACTGGTCACCGGTATTGAAAAACATTTGATACACGTGGAAATTTTTCACTGCAGCACTTGGCTGCATAACAATTCCGCCTCGGTCGCAAAGTTTTCCACTTGTATCAAAATGTACAATTTTGCCTGGCCAATGCACTGTGTGTGACATATTACGACTGGTGTCTTCGAACCTCAAACTTTCGAATACCGTAATAAGATACACAATAGAAAGACATGAGAGAGAGACCAAGGAACGCCGGCGGGCGTTCGCTAGGAGTTTAATAAATTAAGGGCTATCAAGTACAATTAAGGGTTATCACACTAGCGGTTTCTTGGCGGCTGCGGGGCGGGACGGGCGCGCAGCAAATGCGTCGCGAACACACTGCGGCTGAAAAGCGAAGACGCTGCCGACGCGTGGCAATTGAACAAGTTAACGACGTACAAATGTACAATACACTCGATAACAAAATGGATTCCGATGAAGAGACATTGCTGTTAGCTTTGTTACTTCGAAGGTGCTGGAGACCCGCACCTCGATGCGCGTCCGCAACAATTCGCTGCGATAAAGCCCGGCCATACTATACCAGCTTTTCTCTCTTCCAGTGGTAAGCCGAGGTCACCCAGACGATTGTGGTGGCCGAGTAGTAACGGCCTCGACTTACCGAGTTGTAGGTCGTACTTTCAAACCCAATCAGGCGCATTACTTTGTGTAATTTATTTCATCACCACTACTCTCAAAACGGTGAAGAAAACGGCTTGTCCTAGAACCAAGACACGTGACATCCTCCAACCCGCACTGGGCCCGCGTGCTGGATTACGGTCCATTCCCTCTCCTAGAGAGAAGGCCTGAGTCTCAGCTGTGGGAACATTATAAAGCTGATTATGCTATGCTATGCTATGCAAGTAGAACTTTAACCACCCAACGCTGCAATGGCACGACGGGACGCTTGCCGCTTCGTCGACAAAGTTTTCTGTGAGCAAACATACACCAAGCTTATAATGACGAATACGTTAATGAAGCTAGACGTTCCTCTACAGTAGGGTTTAGGAGACAGTGATTATTAGTAATGTGTGGCAGAATTCCAAGACCACCAGTTATGAAGCCTTACTAAACCAGCGTTTTCCCCTCTTCCAGTGGTAAGCCGAGGTCACCCAGATGGAGAGCCAGTCTTCCTCGTCCACGGGAGACAGGACAGCTTGTCGATCTTCGAGCCGCTGATAGAACTCATGTCGGAACAGTACTACTATGTGGCTATTGATATGCCTGGTAATGGTCTCTCTGATGAGTTTCCTCATGGTAAGTTGGTTTGATGGCAAATTCTTCATCATCATCATTTCAGCTGGAAGACGTCTACTGCTGGACTTACACCTCTCCCGGTTGTTCCACAACGACATCAGCAGGTCATTGGTCTACCCTTTGGGAGGCATTGTAGACGCTACTCCAGAACTTTTCGGCCTCATTGACCATCGCCACTTAAGTTTGGCGATTACAACCGGCGACAAGGACCAGTTCTATGCGTCTCGGAACTATCGGATTCCCGCGACCCTCACAGGTCATCGGTCAACCTTGGGTATTCAACGCTGAATCTTCCGGTACGCGATTATCACTCCAGAACCTTTCGGCTCATCGACTATCTAGTCTGTGGGCAGGGCACTTGGTAAAAGTCCTTCCAACTCTGCGTCTTCCGGTACGCGATCGGCACTCCAGAACCTTTCGGCTCCATCGGCAAGTCAGTTCTGCGAGCTATGTGCCCTGTCCACTGCTATTTAAGTTTGGCGACACTTCGGGCTACGTCGGTAACCTTGGTTCTCCTGCGGATATCTTCAATTCTAATTTGATCAAGGAATCTCCGAGCATAGCCGTCTCTATCGCCCTTGCGGTGACTTAAAGCTTAAGCAAATTCTTCGTTGATTTGGAAATGTTCTGAGCAAATATTTATCTGTATAATCCTATACTCCATTCACAATAACAATAAACTTTTAGACAAACCTATTTTACTGTCCGTTCAACCGATTTTGACTTCTATTCCATACGCCTAAGGATGGCATTAAAAGCATAAAAAGTGGTTACAATACCAACTATTTACTGCAGCCGCCATTTATCTTACCAACAACGCAATAAAAGTCAAAATCGGTTGATCGGACAGTAAAAGTAAATGTCTTGTCATATTTTCAATGGAGTATAGGTGTATATATTCCTAAGACTTAGGCCTACTGTTTACGGACGCGTAGCTTTATAGACGCGTATTCGTCATTATACGCTTGTGTTCCCCTGCAACGACACGGACGGGACGACGCGCGACGTTGCCACTTCATCGACAAAGCTTGCTGTGAGCAGGCGTACACCAAGCGTATAATCACGAGTACGCGTCTATGAAGCTGCGCGGTCGTAGACAGTAGGATTTAGGAGAGTGATTCTTCGTAGTGCGTGGCTAATGATGACGAGTTTGATAGTAACAATTCTTTCAGTAACCAACGAACCGCTTCCTAAAACCGAACTTAACTACGCGGTGGTTTTCAATGAATCGCCAAAAGCTGGGATGCCGTTCATTGAGTTCAATAAATACACTCAAAGTTTGATTTACATAAAGAAAACTGACCAGGGTGAGTCTTAGAGAAAATTGGACCTTGAACAGCTTTTTTAAGTTGCATTTTTTTTTTTGTATGTGCCTCTTATTTTTTTGGAGGACTTTTATTGTTGTGGAGGACTCATATTATGGTTGCATATTAGAAAATCAAAACTTTCTCGAGCAAATTTCAAAAGAACAATAAACGAAATAACAAAATTTAAATGACCAAATGTTTTATTTAGAAAAATTTTAGAATCCCAATGTATGTGACATCAAATGAACGACTGATCAAAAGTTGCTAGATGTAATTTTAAAATATCAAATCATTACTAATCAAATTACATAATCACAAATGACGACTGAATAAATTTGCTAGATGTAAATATAAGTACCTACCAAATCATAACTCCCGAACTGTTTTATTTTGAGAAGTAGCACTCGCCGGCCGCTGCCGCGGCACCGCTCGCTTCGCTCGCTCGGCTCGCGCGCTGTTGGTCACAATTCTAACCTAACCTATTTCAGCCAGTTCGAAATAACGAATAATACCTACAATCTCTCGTAAAAATGTGATTGTATTTTTGAGTGATTCGTAAATGAAAGGCGTAGTTAGTCTTTGATGTCTGAACAAGATCTGTATATTTTCTATAATTACACCCTATTTATATTTACAATGGTACTTATGGAAGTAGTGGTTAGCTTAATATATTTACAAACGTGCGTCGTTATTTCTCAAACAGAGGGCGCTTGAGGTGCTGCACATTAAACGCACTGAGCGGGCTCCTCATCGCGCATGCGCGACTAAGTACACGGCGCAATACTGTCGCGATTCTATAAATACGTGTCGCGCGCAGAGCGCGATCCTTTTCACCGTCGAGACGTCACCGAGTGAAGATCTCCGCTGCTCGAGGCCACGTGATCCATCTGCGGGGGTGCTGAGGCTTATGCTTAGCGCTTATAAGCTTATCCTATTTCTTCATTTGTCGTAAAACGTGTTGCTTCACTGTTTCTATAACAGACGTTGTCGTAACGTGTTGATTCACTGTTTCTTTAACAGAACATGGTCGAAAACGTGGTAATTGGTTTTGAGGTATTGGTAACTGGTATCTGGTGTGGTGGTACGGTGGTTTGTGGTTTTCTGGTAACAGGTACTGTGTCACTACATCACTCCCCCCTTAAGTGAAGCGTACGTTCGGTTTCACCGTGCGGCCGGTTCTTGTGACGTAGGTGTGCTTGGGCGGTGCGCTCGATGTTGGTGCTGCGGCTGGCACGTTTTGATGATTTTGCGTTGGCGGACGTGAAGTAGGTGGTGGCAAGCGTGAGGCTGCTGAAGGTTGAGTCTCATCTTCGTTGTACAGGTGTGCAGGCTTCAATCGGTCGACTGACACGACGGCGGTACGAAGAGGTAGCTGCAATGTAAACTGCTTTCCATCTTCGCTGCGGTGTAGAATCTCGTACGGGCCGTCGTAAGGTGGTGTGAGCGGTCTGCGTACGCTGTCGTTACGCAGAAACACGTGCGTACATGTTGCGAGATCCTTGTACACGAATGTGTTCGCGTTCGATGAGTGTGTTCTTCTCACCGGTGACAGTGACGACATTGTTTCTGTCAGCTGACGAACGAATTCGGCGTCTTCAATATTCGGCGTTGTAGGCACGAAGAAATCAGACGGAATGCGTAGCGTTGTACCGTACGTCATTTGGGCTGGGCTGAAGGAGGTGTTTTCACGAAGTGCAGTACGTAGTCCAAGGAGAACTGTAGGTAGCTCTTCGCTCCAGCGTGTCGCGGCTGCTCTCGCCATCAATGCTGACTTAAGTGTGCGGTGCCATCTCTCCAATTGGCCATTCGCCTGAGGGTGGTATGCGGTGGTTCGAATACGAGTGACACCGAATTTCTTCATCAGCGACGTGAATAATGCGGACTCAAATTGTCTTCCTTGGTCCGTTGTTATACGTAACGGGCAACCGAATCGCGATATCTACCCGTCGTATACGGCTCTTGCGACTGTCTCGGCGCTGATGTCACGTGTAGGTATCGCTTCGGGCCACTTGGTGCAGCGGTCGATTATCGTGACGAGGTATCTGTAGTCATTAGAAGGAGGTAACTCTCCGACGATATCGACGTGAATGTGGTCAAAACGCGCAGATTCTTGGAATTGACCAAGTGGGCTCTTCACGTGTCGTTGAACTTTGGCGCGCTGACATCCAATGCACGCCCTTGCCCATGTAGCTACGTCTTTGTTCATAGAAGGCCAGAAGAATTTATTTGCCATGATTTTTCTCGATGTTCGTACTCCGGGGTGACTTAAATCGTGTTGCGCTTTGAAGGCGGCAAAACGGTAAGTCGGTGGTAAGTATGGTCGAACATTTGTTGTAGATGTTTCGCACAGTATCGGTCGTTGAACTCCGGGCATAGTCAGTCGGGTGAAGTTGAGTTTGGGGTTGTTCAAACACGATCGTAGTTCGGAGTCGTTTTCGTATTCTTGAACGAGTTGATTGTAGTCGATAGTCGAGTTCAGTAGTTCGACTTCTTCTATTCGTGATAACGCGTCGGCCGCTTCATTTTTATCACCGTTGATGTATAGGATGTTTGTGCAGAATTGACTTATATAGTGAAGTTGTCGCTCTCTTCTTGGAGTGTCGCTGCTACTCGGTGGTTTTGTAAGCGCGTACGTTAGAGGTTTGTGATCGGTGTAAATTGTAAGGTCGTTGCCCTCTATTAGCCGACGTAGATGTTGCACAGCGGTGTACATAGCTAATAGTTCGCGATCATACACGCTGTAGCGTCGCTGAGTGTCGCTCATCGTTTTTGAGTAGAAAGCGAGAGGTTTCCACACGTTGTCGACTTTTTGTTGCAGAACGGCGCCGATGCTGGTATTCGAAGCGTCGGTGAATAAACATAGCGGTGCGTTTGGTATTGGGTGTGTTAGCGTAGTCGCCTCGAGTATGCTTTGGCGGCAATATTCGAAGGCTTCCTCGGCTTCAGGCGTCCAGGCAATTGGTGATTTATCGTTCTTCTTGCTGTTGTGTAGGTATTTGTTGAGTAGGGTTTGATGTTCGGCTTGATGGGGTAGGCAGCTGCGGTAAAAGTTGATCATGCCTAAGAATCTTCGTAATTCTTGAATTGTAGTTGGTTTTGGATAACTGACTATGGCTTGGATGCGATCTTGTGTGGGTTTGATTCCTTCTTGTGTGACTTCATATCCGAGAAATTGTATTTTGTTAGTGCCGAACTCGCATTTTTCGATGTTGAGTGTGACGCCGTACTTATTCAATCGTTCGAGAACTTGATGTAGGTGGCGCTGATGTTCTTCTTCATTTCTTGAATAGACGAGTAAATCGTCGACAAAACAGAATACGATGTCGTCGAGTCCACGTAGTACTTCATGCATGAAACGTTGGAATGTTTGACCGGAATTGCGTAGGCCAAACGTCATGCAATTGAATTCGAAGAGACCAAATGGTGTGATGATGGCGGTCTTCGCAGCGTCTTCTTCATGAATTGGGATGGAATAGTAGGCCATTTTCATATCCAACTTAGAAAAGACTTTTTTCCCGTGTAGTTGGTAGGTAAAGTCTTGCATTCTCGGAATTGGGTAGCGATCGGGTACAGTCACGGCGTTAAGTCTACGGTAATCGCCGCATACACGTAGTGAGCCATCTTTTTTCTTGACGACGTGTAATGGGCTGGCCCATGGGCTCTTCGAAGGTTTGCAGATACCCATCTCCATCATCTTCTCGAATTCAATTTTTGCCGCGTTGTACTTGTCCGGAGGAAGGGGGCGTGGCCTTGAGTAGATAGGTTGACCTGTTGTTTCTATGCGATGTTTAACGTCGTGTTTTGCTGGAGACTTGAGTGACATGGGTCGCAGAACGTCAGGATACTTCATCAGTATGTCGTGGTAGGCATGGTTACGGTCGATTATGTAGACGGCTTCTTCAGTTGTTTGGATTTTGATGGCGTTCACGCTGAGATCGGTAACGCGATCGATGAGTTTTCTTTGATGTAAGTCGACTAGTAATTTGTGATTTACTAGGAAATCTGCGCCTAATATTGATGTCTTGACGTCGGCGACGACGAATGTCCATTTAAAACTTCTACGTAAACCTAGGTTGAGCTCGAGTGTACGCTCTCCGTAGGTACGTATTTGTGTGCCGTTTGCGGCGAATAATTTGTAGGTACTTTCTGCCGGTTTCGAATAGTTCTTGTTTCTTGCTGCTAAGACTGATATATCGGCTCCGGTGTCGACAAGAAACTTTTCTTTACTGTTCCTGTCGATGATGCATAGGCGGAGGCTTCGTTGATTTACATCGACTTCCGCCACAGTCGATGTATTTTCTAGTTTTCCTTCGTTTTAGAACAGGGTGATTCGCATTTGTGCGCGTCTTCACCGAATCTGTAGTGATAGTAGCACAGCCAATCAGCGTCGCCCGGCTTGCTCGACCCGCGAGAGTTTGCACGGGAATTTTGGCGCGAAATGCTGCGTTGCCGCGTCGACGACGGGTAGTGGGAACGGGAGCGAGTGGGGCGGGCGTGCGCCGCGCGCTGTTGCCAGCTTGTGCGTAGGTCGGCGATCTCGAGTGATAACTTTTCGATTTGTTTTGATAGCAAATCGACTTGCAGGTTCGTGATGGCTGCAATCTGATGACTTTCGCAGCTTGGTGTGGTTATTGTGGTAGCCGTGGAGACTGCGGCGACTGATGCTGGTTCGAAGTGCTCCATCATCTTGTCGGCCATGGCAGCTAGGACTTCGAGCGTAGACTCGGTGTTCACTGAGAGAACGGCGCGAACTTGCGTGGGCAGCTGATTGAGCCACATTACTTTGAGGGCTTCGTCTGTGAGTAGTTTGCCGCTCAAATCGCGCATCTTGCGAAGTAGCTGGCTAGGTTTTTGGTCGCCGAGCTCGAGGCCGCCGAGTAATTTCTGCAGCTGGCGATGGTCTGATTCTTGGTATGTTGATATCAACCGGTTCTTGAGTGTGCTGTATTTGCCAGTAGGAGGTGGATTTAGGATGATGTCAGCAATTTGCTCCAAATCGCTGCAGCCTAGCAGCGGAACGACGAGGTTAAATTTTTGATCTTCTCCGATTTTACTGGCAGCGACGGCAGCTTCGAATTGCGCAAACCAGAGTTTAGGGTTTTGGCGCCAAAATGGTGGTAGACGTGCAGGCAGTGATACGGTGGCAACGTCGCTCTTCACCGTTGAGGTACCGTGGGCATCGCAGAATTCTTCGGCTTGGTTTTTTGACATGACGATTGCTTGATCTTGACGGTTCTTCTAATTTTCAGAAGGCAGGCGTCTTGATTTTCCAGCGGGGTCACCAATATATGGGATGAGAGTGATTCGTAAATGAAAGGCGTAGTTAGTCTTTGATGTCTGAACAAGATCTGTATATTTTCTATAATTACACCCTATTTATATTTACAATGGTACTTATGGAAGTAGTGGTTAGCCTAATATATTTACAAACGTGCGTCGTTATTTCTCAAACAGAGGGCGCTTGAGGTGCTGCACATTAAACGCACTGAGCGGGCTGCTCATCGCGCATGCGCGACTAAGTACACGGCGCAATACTGTCGCGATTCTATAAATACGTGTCGCGCGCAGATCGCGCGATCCTTTTCACCGTCGAGACGTCACCGAGTGAAGATCTCCGCTGCTCGAGGCCACGTGATCCATCTGCGGGGGTGCTGAGGCTTATGCTTAGCGCTTATAAGCTTATCCTATTTCTTCATTTGTCGTAAAACGTGTTGCTTCACTGTTTCTATAACAGACGTTGTCGTAACGTGTTGATTCACTGTTTCTTTAACAGAACATGGTCGAAAACGTGGTAATTGGTTTTGAGGTATTGGTAACTGGTATCTGGTGTGGTGGTACGGTGGTTTGTGGTTTTCTGGTAACAGGTACTGTGTCACTACATTTTGATTGCACTTTGAACTGGGTGAAATAGGTTAGGTTAGGTTAGAAATGTGACCAACCGCGCGTGAGCCGAGCGAGCGGTGCCGCGGCAGTGGCCGGCGAACGCTACGTCCAAGTTGTTTCGTCCATCCCTTCCCTTCAAACCTAACCTGTACGTGTTGGGGTGCCCTAAGGTCCCGAGCTCGCTTCACTCGCTGACCCAAAGCCTAGTAATCCATTTTGACCTTTGAACGATTTGGTCAATAGTGTAATAAATAATTTAAACATTGATATTCCAGACTTTGGTCAGCTGAACTTTTGATCTAATGACCATCGTTATTTTAAACTTTGTTGATTTGTACGTTGTTCTTTTGAAATTTGCTCAGGAAAGTTTTGATTTTCTAATATGCGACTCATATTATTGTGGAAGACTCATTTTTGTGTAGAACTTTTATTTTCGTGTCGGATTTTATTTTTGTGTAGGACTTTAATGTTTGTGTAGGATTTTTATTTTTGTGTCGGACTTTAATTTTTGTGTAGGATTTTTATTTTTGTGTAGGACTTTTTTTTTGGTGTAGGATTTTTATTTTTGTGTAGGACTTTAATTTTTATGTAGGATTTTTATTTTTGTGTAGGACTCTTATTTTTGCAACTTCTTCCGCGTCAAAGTCAGTTCAATTTGTGAGTTATGACTCCGTTGACGCACGTCCGACGATTTCGGACACGTGATCTCACGGCCACGGGTTTCTCTTTCTGAAGTCAACCTATGGCCCGAGTAGGCTTCAGCCCTACAGGGTACCTACGGTATGATGGTGTACTTACTAAAGCTAGAACTACATTAGACCGACGCGACGCACAATTGTAACAGGCCTGATTTGTACGTAGAACGACGTTGCGTGGCGTGGATCACGCTCTAAAAGTCAAGTTGCCACATAAAATGTATGGAGACGGACGATCTCAGAGAAAGTGTGCGCAGTGTAGTTAAGGTTAAAAACCCACCTATGTTACTTCAGTTGGCTTTTACGTCCCAAGGTCTCGGTAACTCTTTCGAATGATCCAGTAGGCCAACCTTTTTTTATCACCACTGCTCTCAAAAAGGTGAAGGAGAACATCGTGAGGAAACCGGCATGTCCTAGAACCAAAAATTCGCAGACATATGACATCCACCAACCCGCACTGGGCCTGCATGGTGTATGAAAGAAAGAAAGAAGAAAAAAATAATAAATTCATTTATTTCAGGCTAAAAAAAAAAAACCCATAGTAAAATGACAGTTTACAGATTGAAAAAGTTAAAGTTAAAATTAAAATTGAAAAATTAAAGATATTAATACTATAAATTCAGATTCAGTTTCAGTAATTAATACAATGTCAGATAGATAATAAAAATGTCAGATTCAATTCGATAACTTATAAAATGTCAAAAATTAAATTAATACAATGTCAGGTTTAGATTAATAATATATGCTAAGTATTCCGGGTCTGGGTAGACAGATAGGTGGTGTCATCTCTCTCTTTCACACCGGAATTGCAAGCTTATTTACTTTCTGTTTAGTAGTTTTTTTTGTAAATGCTTTAGAGAAGCATTGTTTTATGCCTTTTTCAATATATTTTTTGTGTGCGATGTTTTGAATATTAAGATTAAGACAAGTTGCAATTAACAATATCTAAGCTATGCTGCGCTGCGTTGTGCTGTGCTTCTACATATTGACCCTTTTTAGCAACAAAAAAGCGACAACTTTAGATTTTTTACAGGAATGGGTTTCATTTCCAAATTTTATTAATTATGTAAATACGCATTGCTAGATTGGTTCAAATACACCGGGGCCTAAGTCTGCTATTTTTATAAATTCGTCATTCCAACACGATCCCATTGTCATTTTGCTAAAAGTTCCTAATCTGCTTATTCACAATGATCGATCATTGATCGGTCTATGGTCTCGTAATAGAGTTGTGGTAAAATGACAATATCGAGCTTATTAAGAGCAATAACTGCACAATGACGTTCTAATGGTAGGTCAGGTCACCGATCAAATGAACTGTCAAAATTTTTGCAGATTACCGCATACGTAAGAAATTCATTTGTAAATATGTACGAGATTACCATTCTCCACTTCTTGCAATGGAGTGTCAGTGGTTGGCCATTGAAAAGTCATAATGACGCGCCATTATATTAGTAGATTACCAAACTTACTCAAAATCAACAATTTCGACAATAACGACTTTCCAATGGTCAACCACTGACACTCCATTGAAAGAAGTGGCATAAAATGGTAATCTCGTACATATTGACAAATGAATATTTGACGTATGCGGTAATCTGCTAAAACTTTGACAGTTTATTTGAACAGTGTTCTACCATTAGAACATTATTGTGCAGTTATTGGTTTTAATATGCTCGATATTGTCATTCTACCACAACTCTATTACAATACCACTGACCGATCAATGATCGATCATTATGAATTAGCAGATTACGAACTTTTAGCAAAATGACAATGTGATCGTGTTGGAATGACGAATTTATAAAAATAGCAGACTTGGGCCCCTGGTCGACACCCAGTATACATTGGGAGCATCGAGGAGCAGCAGTGGTGGCTCAGTATAGAATTTAATAAGTTTTGCCATCGACACGCTAAGAAGAAGAAGTGGTAATGATGCTGACTTACGAGTTCTAGGTCGCGAATACTTTGTGTAAAATTTTTCGTCACCACTCACCACTGCTCTCAAAACGGTGAAGGAAAACATCGTGAGGAAACCGGTATGTCCTAGAACCAAAAATTCGAAGATACTTATATAATTATCTACCAATCCGCACTGGACTCGCGTGGTGGATTACGGCCCATTCCCTCTCCTAGAGAGGAGGTCTGAATCCCAGCATTGGGAATATTATAAGGTTAACTAAACTACGCTGTATAAACCTTAGTGACACACCTAACCTATCGCAACTCAAAGTTGTCCGTATAAAGAAAAACATAGCACAGCAAAGTTAGCGTAGCAACGCGCAGCACATCTCAGCACACGGCAGCATAGCTCAGCACAGTGCAGCATAGCTCAACACAGCGCAGCATATCTGAGCACAGCGCAGCATAACTTAACATTAAGTAGTCGCTCGACTAGAGAATAATATCTCGTATTTCAACCAGGACCGAAACTGCAGAGGTTCCATTTTCTGTACGCGATGGAGCTGGCCCTGCTACACCTTGGCTGGGACAAGTTCATCTTCATGGGACACTCTATGGGGTGTGAGCAAGGTATGTCGTAATAATAATAATTTCTTTATAAGGTTCAGAGACACAAAATAGATGACAAAAGGGTTGGAGTGTAGCCTTAGGGGTGCTATGGCGCGGGACTTAGAAAATTTTTCGAAAATTTTTTTTTTTTCAAATTGGTACCATACGCTTATAGGCACCATGAGCCGTGCAGAAAACAAAAAAAAAAATTTAGGTAAAAAAAAATTTTGGGACAGAAAATTTCTCCTTACTTTTCACCTTGAGTACGGTTAGGGGCAAACACTTAGAAATTTTTTTTTTTTCGTTTTCTGCACGGCTCATGGTGCCTATAAGCGTATGGTACCAATTCGAAAAAAAAATTTTTTTTTGAAAAATTTTACTGTCCCAAAAATTTTTTTAACCAAAAAAATTTTTTTTTCGTTTTCTTTGCTTCTCATAGCGCCCCTAAGGATATACTCCAACTCCTAAAAATCCGCCCCTAAGGCTACCCACTGACCGACAAAAGTCAATCTCATAAATGTACTTCACTTTCTATACCTACGCTAGGCGATCGCGCTAGAGTCAGCGCGTTGCGCCGAACTGCACGAGTGCGACCGGGCGATTGAGCGGAGATATCTTGTCCGTGAGCGATGTCTACGTGTGGGTTGCTCGAGCGCGCTTTGTGTGTAGATTGTCTTATGTGCCTATTTATTTTGTGGTTCAGACGTTAGCGACCTGTAACGACATCAATGGCGTCACATAAGAACTAAAATACGAAATCCTTCATCACGCAATTAAAATTGTTGCAAAAATTCGAAACTATGTGACATCCACCAACCCGCACTGGGCCCGCTTAGTGGACTACGACCCATTCCTTCTCCTAGAGAGGGGGCCTGAGTCCCAGCAGTGGAAACATTATAAGACTGATTATGCTCGGCGAGCAACGGATAGCTCGCTGTCCGACCGTCCGGTAACAGTCCGGACCGAGCCCAAGTCGTCGACGGCGCGCACTGTTCCCGCGCGCCTCAAGGAGTTGTCAGCAACAGCAGGGGCGCAGCTGGGTCGAAGCCTACTGGGCCAGAGTCTTATTCCGAAAGGGAGGCTCGGCCCCAGTATGAAAGGCAAGAAGGAACGGGGTGGGTTTTTTAGTCAGTAAGAGGTAAGTCGGACACTATCTCCCGCTCCGCCCAAAGGCGGGGGGATGTTTGGACGATTTTTACCCAACAAAAAAAGACTGATTATGCTTAAGCTTATTATGTTTTCAGGCCTATTCTACAACGTCATATACCCAGGTCAGATCACGAAGATGATCCTCCTGGATGCCGGGCCCACCCTCATGAGGATGCAGATCGAAGACAATGCTGAATACGAGAAGCTTTTCTATGATTCTTACTATGAAAACTATCACAGTGACAACTTTAAGAGGAAGGTAGGCAGTGATAAGATCTTCCGCCGTAGACTCGATTAACGCTCACCGTAGGCGCTGGTTTGCGGACGGCGAGCCATGGGTAGCTCACTATCTGGCCGTTCGGTAAAGAACTTGCGCGGGTTGACGGCGCGTTGTGATCTACGCACACCTCAAAGAGATGTCAGTATAAATTTTAGGGGCCAGCCAGGGCCGACGGTTACCAGGGCTCCGAATTGTTCGAAGGTGTTACCACAACCCTCGCAATAGGCTAGTTGCCGTAAAAAATGTAATTAGTCCGTCCTTTAGATTATTCAAAAATAAGGGACACGTATTTTTTATATATAAATTAAACCAAAAATGACCAATATATAGCCCATTAAAGTTACGTGTAACGTCACGCCGTGCTGCATTTTTTCGCACGGGGTGACGTTACACGTAACTTTAATGGGCTATATCTTTGTTATTTTATGTTTAATCGAAAAAAGAAAAAATACGTGTCCAATATTTTTTTATAATCTAAAATACGGACTAAATAAAATGTAATTATTTTGACCTTGGAAACTACCCTATTGAGTGCAACTGAAGGAACATTGTGAGTTTTAGTCGGTAAAAGCCTGACACTCGCTCCCGCTTCACCCAGAGCGGGAGCGAGTGTCAGGCAGTTAGAGAACCCCGGGGTTCTCTTTCGCATCACCCATGGCCCCAGTAGGCATCGACCCTGTTGTGCCGCGACGCTTGCTGACTTCTCCTTGAGGCGCGCGGGGAATACTACGCGCCGTCGAAGACTTGGGCTCGGTCCGGACGGTCTTACGGCGAGCTACCCATTGCTCGCCGTCCACAAGCCCACGCCTACCGTGGCCGGAAATCGGGATCGGAATCCCAGCAGCTGGGGCGTGAGGGCCGTTGCCTAACGCGTGTGGCCGTCTCCTTTGCTAGCATTAGTGCTTCGCAGAAGGAGGTGACCGCCTGCCACTCCTCGTCTCTCCACCTTCCGAGGTTAAAGTCGTGACGTTTTCCTACCACAGACTCACACCAGACTCTCGGCGATCCGGTCTCTGCAGCGCGTCCGTGAACTATCCGAAGCCCAGTGTGAACATTTACTTGCAAGGAACTTCCACGAATTTGGGTAAGTGGATAACCTTATCATTTTGCCGACAGAACAGTGGCGGATTACGCCAGCGCGGGGCCCGTAGCAAAGTCGACAAAGCGGCCCCCGTTCTACACAGGTCCTATGTCTATGTCTGAGTATGGTTTCCACATTTAGTCCAAAAGGTCTTGTTATTATTTAATTTAAGTCTAAATAAATAATATTCATAAACAGCAAAGTTATGAGCGTTTGTTCTTATTCTAAAATGTCACTCAATTTATGAAAATATCGTACAGGCTATTGATGAATGATTGAATGGCGATCGAAATGAAAAAAAAAACACTGCACGTGGTATTATCTAGTAGCATTTATTTATGAATGATGTTCAATTATGAATTTACCAATTATATGTTAATCTTGCATTCTTATTATAATATTTGGATAGTGATTCAAAATCAGGCTATTTAATAACAGACAGACCATTGGACCATAATTTGGAGTAGATACTGTAAAACAGAAATTTGTCAACAGCCTCTGGTTTCCGACGGAGGTCTGGCACCCAAAGGACGTTCGGGTCATAGCCCGCAAAACATTCCTCATAACATTTGATGTAGATGACGATGATGATGATGAGTCGGTTAGCGAGCAAGGCGCTCGTATAATGCTACTTTGGAACTTGAAAGAAGTTGACTTATTCCCTTTAAACGAACAGATGAAACTTGTACAGAGTCCCTATGAGCCACGCAGCATCTACGCTTGTGGTGAAAAAGATGCCATAAAGATCTACCTTACAAAATATGGTCAAGTCGAAGCAATAGAGGATTGCACTTTAAATATTATAAATGAAGAAATCGAAAGTTTTGAAAGACCAGTTGAAGAAAATTCAAGTCATGATAATTTTCCATCCTGTGTACCAAAAAATTTAGGGGCTGCAGAGATGATGATCTACTTGCAGACAAGAGCAAACAGAGTAAACATGGCTGATGAAGCTCGGAATTCTGGTGGGGGGATATCAAACGAAGGAGAAAGTTCAGATGGCGGAAATAAAGCACAATGTCGTAGTAGAATTACAAATAAAGCTCTGAGTTCAAAGAAAACGCAAAGAACACATACAAATAGTTGGTTTAAGTTTAAAGAACAAACTACAGCTCAAGGAAGAAACACAAATTGCTAATAAAGGAAGTTTGAATGAAGATCCTAATACAAATAAAAAGCAAAAATCAACTAAAAAAAGATCGTATTACTACTGTGACTTTTGTGTGATAACCAGCACAGTCATGGCACAGATAGATGTAATAGAAATACACTGCCAAGCCATGGAAAGGGGTCTACCCTATGATTTAGAAGACAATTTTGAAGACGACATAGGTGAAATAGTTTTAATAAAAATTTTTAACGATGAAAATAGTTCAGAAGAGAGAGAGAGAGTAGCGATGATAAAAACCTTATGTTCTTGTTCTCGTTATGATGGTCCTATCCCAGAAGATTTTTTTGATGATATAGCGGACTCCGATGAGACAGAATACTCTGCCCCAGGGACTTCTACTATGAACATGGCAACGCTGAAAAATCGCAACACAACCCGTAGTCCTCCAATCCTTAGACGAAATACTGATCGGAGAAAATTTGCTCCGGGAACTTGTAAGCCAGGATTTGTAACTCTGGGCAGTTTAAAGATGCCTAAACCAATCGCGGCTCAATTTCAAAACAGAGCAAGTAATCTAAAGGATTCAACAGATTTGGTCATACAATATATTCAAGAAGAAAACTCTATAGATGGGTCGCCAAATCTTTCTTTAGTAGACAGTGCAATGTCTGTGTAAGTTCAGAATGGTCCCATTATATGTAGTTAGTTTTGCATATTTTGTCTAAAATGGGAATGAATGTTGTATTTATTCCATATTTGTGTCTTCTTTTACAAGCTTTTATTTAGTTTCACCTGTCCCGATGTTTGTTTATCTGTAAACAAATCTTGTAGATTAAATTTTATGATGATAAAAAAAAAAAACTATTAAAACAATTACGTACAACACGATAACCGTTCAAAGCAAATTTTATTCTTTCCCGGAAAAGAAAAAAGAGGTGAATTTAATTATATAAATAATAAATTTAATTATACAATTAATCAAGTGTTACGTGTAGCATCAAAACTTGCCAAGTTCAAAAACGATGATCATTCTGTCGATGAAGATGATTATGATCGATTTCGAGATTTTTTTTTTTATTTGTTGTGTTCTATGATTTAGGTGTGAGGTATAAATTATACAAGGTGCAGTTTTAAAACTGCACAATATTTCAGGAGGTTGTAATAAAACTCATAAATAATCATATAAAAAAACGATACCTGGTCAATAATCAGTAATACTTCTTATTTAATTTTTTAATTACACTAAACTAAATCGATTGATCGATGGCCGCGGGGGCGTGGCTAGGGTGTGGCGTGCGGGATGATGATTGGATGATACATTATTTATGAAACTATCGTTGCGAGTTAGTGTGTGTGAAAACGCCCTTTATTGTTCCGTGTTTGTGTGTGTGAAAAAAAGCGCGGTTATAAAAAAAAAAAAAATTACCTACTTATTTTATTATTGATTCGGGTCGAGAATCACTAACATAATTACCTCCTGAAATATTTTGCAGCTTCAAAACGACACCTTGTATTAGCTGGCGTGGCTTTTTGACTTGTATTCGCACGTTCCTGCTTCCCGGTTACCGATTGAGCTGAAATGCATGCATGTGTAAAGTAGATGACAATGAGAAATTATTATGTCATGGAGCTGATCCGATGATAGAACCGGAAGGTGGCCATAGGAACAGATAACCCTATCGTGTTAGAGCTTTTCGGAATGATCTTGATGAGTGTTAATTATATAGGTATATACCGCGCTATGAAAGCTTGCTGTGAAAAATGTTTTTTATTGAAAACTTGTTTATTATTTATACAAATTAAGGTTGTAAACTTGTAGTATCTTTAGAATGGTTTTGATGAGTTCTATGCTGATACAGCTTGTTATGAAAAAAATAAAAATTCTTTACAGCCTGTTTAAAAAATTGCTGGTCTTTGAAAAATAACTGTATTTCACTGCTTGTAGACAACAATGCATGACAATGGCGTCTATATTGTAGTAGACGGTTCATGAATGCCCATGTAGGCCTATGTGAAATATTTTAATTAAATTAAATTGAGTATACGTTTTAAGACAATAGTGACTCATCGTTGTCACTCAGTTATACAGGGTTATTTTTAAAACAGAGGATTTAGATTTAGAGGTTGCTAATCCTCACAGGACTATTTTAAGAACATCATAAACAACAACTTTTGTTCTATGACATTTAAACATTTATCATATTGTTTCATCAGATTTTCATACAAAAATAAAAATATTTAATTTGAACGTTCTAAATGTTACGAAGTCTATGCGAAGCAAGCGATAGTACAATAGCGGAGGGGACAGAAACCGTGCGCAGAAGGCGTAGGTGGGTACAACTTTTTTTTTTTTTGACATTACGAGCATGGCAGTTGAGAGTTTGTCGTGCTCACTCAAATGTCTCGCTGTTGGTGGCACGTGTTATTGGGTCGTTCAGTTCCCTTCAAAATGGTTGAGCTGAGTGGGGCTGATGCACGCGTCATGCTCGTGAACGGGTGCCGTCAGATGGGACTGGTCATCTCTTAGCTGCCAGTGGCTTAATTCAGTTTCTATCTTTTAATTATTTTACATTTTTATTTCATTATCGACATTGTGCTCACATGATAGAAGCAACAACTAATATGTAACCAAGCATTATATGTAACACATAATATGATTTAAAAGAGTGTCCATGGAGTTTCTTGCACGTTCTTCTCCATAGAGACCTACTCTTTGGAACGTGCAATTTAGCTTCACTTTTCTTGGACTGACCGACATTTGACTATTCAAAAGTGCCTGTAAATGGTCTATTTGAAATAAATGATTTGACTTTGACTTTGACAGCAAAGTACAGAGTTGAAATGTGTTAGACAGAACAACGAAATCTTGAAGGTTTGTTTTTGATAAATAAATGTATTGTTTTGTAAAAAGTCATAGAACAAAAGTTGTTGTTTATGATGTTAGTAATATAGTCCCGCAAGGTTGTTAGTGTTTTATAAATAACCCTGTATATGGTTACAAATGGAGAAAAAAATTTTCCTGCGTGTTTTATAATGAAAATAAATAGCAGCCAGAACCCTTTGATGTCACGTCAGATTAGCTTTAATATCAATGCTTAAGGCTTATAGTCTCTTGAACCATCTGGCCAAAATTATGAGGACGCACGTCTCGCACCCGCCTAGGCGGCAGTACGCAAATCTGTGCATTTATTTGCGTCCAACAGCGCCCGGAAAGCGCGCGGCGGACGTTTAAATCTATTTTCTTTGCGAAATATTCATTGATTTACATATGCAATGTTCACTTTGAAGAATATTTAACCACCCATTTTTATGTGTAAAAATGTTTCTAAAAATCCAAGCCGTTTCGAAGGAGTAGGGAAAAGTTGCGAAATTGCTAAATATTTTTTTTAGACAAAAGTATCAATAGCACGAAAAAATCAAATGTTGATAATGTTGTTCATGAATCTATAATAAACATACATTTTTTTCAAACCTATTAACCTGGCCGTTACCGAGGAGTAGGCTTCAGAAAGTCACTGTTTTATGGCACTTTTCGGGCGCTTGGGCCTTAATGTTTATCTCTGTATGAATACATCTTTACAGTTGCACTGATGAGTCACTATGTTCTTAACGGGTATAGACTATATTCTCTTACACATATATTATCTCATATCTGTACCTCAGTGGTAAACAATAGTAACACCACTTTTTTGAAAATATGTTTTTTTGCACTGTTAATATCGTAATAACCAGTTCTACGTAATGGTATAGAGCATCAAGTCCTACGACATCTAGGAAGAGAAATATCAAATCGTATATGACAAAAACATATCGGGTATAGGACTTAAAATGATGATAAGATTGTTTACTCCTCAAGTTTACGCGCACTTAATGTTGTTCTAAACTTACATAATAATTCCATCTAATAAATATATAAAATACAATTGAGTTTGTTTCAATATATTTAAAGCAACTATGTCAAAAATACATTTAAAGTTTCTATTCGCGCGTTTTGCCTCTCCTGTAATATTTACTTTTACATATTTACTGTTGTTTACCTCTGAGGTACAGATATATTCCATTCGCAATAAGATGAGACATCTAAAAAAACCTTTTTTAAAGTCCATTCAACCGATTTTGACTTTTATTGCGTTCGTGGCATGATAAATGGCGGCTGCAGTAAACAGTTGGTATTTTAACCATTTTTTTTTGTTTTTAATGCCATCTCTATGTCTACGAAATAGAAATCAAAGTCGGTTGAACAGATAGTCAAAATGGTTTGTTTAATTGTAAAAACTAACGTTTATATAAATCTAATATGAGCTTAACGATTACAGGGCAGGAAATTTCGGCAGACCGTCGAATGGTACTGAAGCGGGCACTTCTAACCAAGCAAATTTGAATCAAAGATCGAACCGTAGTCTAAACGAAGCACAGAATTCTCCCCGGACCCCAAACTTTTTTCGAAGTGGAAACAGACAACAGAAAAAAGATGAACCGACCGATACTGACGATGAATTGACTGATACTGACGAAGAATTGACCGATAATGACGAACAACGTGCATTGTGTATTGCTAATCGTTCTCAGAAAGCTAATAGGCGTTTGAATAGAAGTAAAAGGGGCGGTGGTAAGTTCAGCTTCATACAACGCATGCGCAAAAATGACAAAGAAGGGGAAGGGTAAGTGACAAATTATTTATTCAATTTGGTTATGATTATTATACACGCAGAACAGATTAAAGAGGTTAGAATGGCCTTGTGACAGGCGGGCGACGAAGTAGGGCAATGCTCATAGTTCAACTACCAATAGCAAACTTAAAGTTAAAGGTTGTGAGACAAGTGGCGACACTCGTAGTACAAATCGGAAAGTATTTCCTTTCTCTTTCATCTTTTCTGTGATTATACAACACTATTTTTTAATTAGTACAAATACTTAAAGGACTTATTAGAAAAGGTCTTGTTATTATTTAAGTAAAGTCTCAATAAATAATATTCTTAGACGGCAAAGTTATTAACGTTTGTTTATATCCCAAAATGTCACTCAATTTATGGACACATTGTATAGGCTTGATTGTGAATGAATGAATGGCGATCAAAACGGAAACACTGCGCGTAGTATTTTCTAGTAGCAATTGTTATGAATGATTGATTCAACTGTTCGAGATATCGGGATTTTGTTTTTTTTTTTTTACTTTTGACTACACAAATATCAGACTACGGATAGAGCCCCATTTTTTTTTGCACTTATTAGAAATTAGTGGTGTATTGTAAGAGTATTCTGTAATTACCTTTTTTTAAGGTGGTAAATCAGCCGATGACTTCGCCGCTCTAGGTTAGAGCAGGAGGTGTGTGTTAGAGTTTTACTAAATAAAATCACACTTATGTTCCTTCTTCGCTTAGCGTTCTAGGACCCCGGGTTTCCCATTCGGAAGTCAACCTATCGACACGCGCCATCGACGACGGTTACCGAACGGCCGAACGGCGAGCTACCTATTGCTCGTCGTCTGCAAGCCCACGCCTACGATGATAATTGCATTGGGTTGTGGATTTGTTTGAAAAAGTTACTCCGGACCTTGAACGCAAAGGGTAACTGAGGAACACAGTGGGTTAAAACCCACCTGTGTCAAAGTCTGAAACTCTCTCTCGTACCACCCAGAGTGGGAGGAGTTATTTCATGATTTCCCACTATGAAAATGAAAGCACGAAGACTCGTCGAAGTTAGCATGTAAATGGAATTTGATAATTTCTCAACGACAGATTTTTAATTTTAAAATCTTTTGTTAGTTTATATGTTTTAAAAATATTCAACACGTCGCGCAACAGCGCTGCATGTACATGCTATTTTTTTGGAATTTCTTAGCTTTACGATTCAATATTTTTTTTGCAAAATGTTTTTTTTTTACGAGTTTCCGCTTTACGCAGTTTCGGGCCATAAAGATGTCAAAACAGCCTAGTATCTTGCTAACGTGCATATGAACTCGCACGTTTCCCGGCGAATTCGTCCCTTCTAGGCAAGCTCTTAAAGTCACCCCCTTTCATACCTCCCAGAGCGGGATTTATTTCATATTTTCTCAAACGGGACTCAGTCACTTCATCGTAATCTTCATTCTTGACTTATCAGGCGAGATTTAGGACAACAGTGAGATCACCAGAAAAAAATGGAATGTACTAAAAAATCATCATCATCATTATTTCAGCGGAAAGACATCCACTACTGGACATAGGCCTCCCTCAAGTGTGAACGGTCCTGTGCGTCTTGCATCGGATACCCGCAACCCTTACCATGTCAACGAATACTAAAAATAGCCTATTTAAAAGATTTTTCTTACCTATATTACAGGTACCTTTCATGGGATAATCGTCTAAAGCATCTCGCTCCGCAAAACTATGGAAATGACTATTATTTCGAATTATTTAAAACCATCCCTCCAACTTTACTCATCGCTGCCAGCGATGGCGCGAAAAACGTACCGCCGATTCCAAAATGGCACCAAGGCGCGAAAGAGTTGTTGGACAAAATGTCAACTTTGGACAATTACCATAGAGTAGATGTAGAGGGCAGTCATGATGTTCATTATACGCATCCTGAAAGAGTTGTCCCTTTTATAAATGCGTTTTTAAAAGACAATAAAGTTTGTTCTAAGTTGTAGCTTTTATTTATTTTTTAGATTTTTGTTTATGGTCTGTTTTATAGATCGATTGACTGGCATTATTACGCAACATTATTTTTAGTAGTACTTGACTATTACGACAGTCCAAAGCCTGTTAGTTTGATAAAAAATATTATCAAAAATTAATTACAATACAAACTGAAAGATTATTAAAGTGCGTCTACTGAAAGCGTAACCTGAAGTTTTTTTTTTAAATTAAATTGGCAACATTGTTTTGCCGAAAAAAATCACGTCAAAGTCTATGGTTGCAATTGTCAGTTTTTGGAAACTTGATGTTTATTTTTCAAGAATAATTGCTTAGTTGTGGGAAAAACAATAAACAGTAACGTGCAAAAACTGCTACACACTATGGTTAATAAGTTCAAACAAAAACAAGAAGAGAAAGAAGGTGTTTTCAATGAAAACCAACATTGTTTACATACGATTTCTGATTTTTAAGTTAGTATGACGTTATAATCTTGATCCTTATCGACTAAAATTATTAGATAGTTATATTAAGGATATAATGATTTTTTTTTTCTTATATTTTTAGATAATCTGACATATTGCGAATTTCATAATGGACAAAAACATCGAACAAAGAAGGCTTTTGGTGAATCGACTTAATCTTAAATGCTAGTGAGTGGTAGAATGCGTTCAAAAGCAGTTGAGATGTAATGAAAGATTTGCCTCACTCTGTCTGGTAGTGCATGAAAGTCTGCAACTGAAGTTAAAATCGCGAAAATCCTAGTTCAAGTTTGAGAGAGATGCTGCTGCAGCAGCTGCTGAACTTTTTGTGTCTCACGAGTCGATCCGTATCATTTGAAACAATCACTGGAGTATAAAACATGTTCCCACTTGACTAATCCCAAAAGATCTGAATTTTCTCTATGCTAAATCGATTCCAACCCAACAATCTTGAAACACATTAATAGTGTTGGCGAGACGTGATGAAGTTGAAATCATGTTGACTATTTTATTTGACTATCACGGTGTTGTGCACTTGGTATTCTTGCCAGAACGCCAAATGGAAAATAAAGAATATTATTTAAATATTATATAGCGACATTTGAGAGATCAGATAAAATAAAATAATTTGGAATACTATCTAACATTTTGTGTGTTATTGACATTTACCATACACCCACTAAATAATTAAGTCTACACACATGTTTTTGACTAGGATTTAAGTTCTTGTACAACTATTCTAAAATTGTCATATACAAAAAATACTCTAGTATCAAAACTTTTTTCTCCTACTATTTCAATAATACCACATTCAAAATTTTTGGTTGTAACCTCCTTTTCTCAGGTCACGCTTTCATTAGACGGACTTTATAAATGAGTAGCAAAACGACGTGAGTTCGCCGCATGGTGACCATGTATTTTACGGACAAAAGGATAACATAACAAGCTTATAACTTTGTGATTTTTCATGATACGGTTATGAAATTTTGTACATAGATTCTTTACATAAAAATAATGTTGTATACTGAGTTAGAAGAAAATAGAAAATATTGTGCTGTCCAAAGTTATGTACCATTTTTACCCGACTACGGCAAAGCCAAAGGAGGGTTATGATTTTGACAGGCTGTGTATGTATGTATGTTTTTTTTTTAAATTATTATTGTAATCGTATCTTTGGGCTCATTTACACGTCATCGAATAGAAAACTAAGGCGTGCTGTCCACGGACGCGTAGCTTCATAGCCGCGTATTCGTCATTATACATATGGCTTGGTATACGCCTGCTCACAGCTGACGTAGCAGCAACACGGCAAGATCGTGCCGTCGTATCGTTGCCGCTTCGTCAACAGAGTTTCAAAGTTTTGTATGTAAGCTTCACGCAGGCGTACACTAAGCGTATAATGATGAATACGCGTCTATGAAGCAACGCGTCTGAAGACAGTAAGCCTAACTAAAACGATCTTGCGATTATTAAAATTAGAGTAGTAATATAGTACTAATTAATGGGACGAGTAAATGTTACCAAAGTAATAATTTTAATTTACCTTAATATTGATTTTTGTATCTTTTTTGCAAATATAAGCATAGCTTGTTATTATGCTAATCGCATTTTTTTTTTTTACTAAATTGGTGCTTATTGGCCTAATGTTAAACGTGTTAAAATGGCAGGTGTGTGAGTGAATATTATATCATTATTATGAGGATAGGTGCCAAGTTCACCTAAGGGCCTGTTGCACTCCACGTTTTTTAAACGCGCGTTTTAGAAACGTGCGTCGACGGCGCGCTTTTATCCTATTAAAGGTCTACAGGCTGCGTCTGACTCGCGTGCGTATCGCGTCTGTATCGCTACAAACGCGCGTCAACGGTGCGTTTAAAAAACGTGGTGTGCGCAGGCCCTTTAAATTTCAGGTGTGCGAGCGAATATATTAATATTATTAAGAGGATACGTGCCAAGTAGACTGCCAAGTTCACCTAAACCATTTTAAAAAGCTACTTGACGCGTATTCTTAAAAAAAACTTATAGACCGTGTTTTTTGTCCACGAATTCCGCTCAAATAACATGATTTTTTGTTATGATTTCAGCTGCTGCATTAATTAAAAACATCAATAATTAAATTATCGTGCATCATCTTAAAAACAAGGCGAAAAAAATAAATCAGATGTGTCAAAACTTAAAGAAACAAAGAAAAAAAAAAGGTTTATTTGTGACTCGCACAGCAACAACAATAAAAAAAAAACGTAAACTAATAAACAGTTTAAAATAAAATATACAACATTATAAAAGAAAAATAAAAAAAAGAACTGTGCGAGGCCAAAAAGGCTCCTATCTCAACTAATGTCAAAAAAAAATACATTTCAGATCAAATGATTTTAAATTCTCTTGACCAAAAAAAAAAATATTTTCAATCATGATAACTCTTTTTTTAGTGTTGCAAGCTCGGTTTTTTTATTTACCACAAATATCATGTTTAAATATGAAAATAAATGTTAGATACTAAGTATAAAAAAATGCTCATTACAAATTGCTCAAAATGCTTGTCAATATTTTGCTCAAACTCAAACTCCTAAAAAAATATTACATTTTTGCTAATATATTACCGTATTTATCACAATTCTTCCTATATTTATCGAAAAAAAAAGTAACCTAGTTAACCCATATCAAAAGAACAATGCTCAAAAATGTAAGGACAACTTCGCCAGTTTAGGTTTATTGATTAAAATAACAACAAAATCATATCATAACGTCAATAAATGATATTTATTTTGCAAATAGGTGTAAAAAAAAACACTACAATTTTTTTCTTAGCTCAATAAGATAGCGCATGCTTCTTCTGTGCAACGATTATTCATTTTGGCCAAATATTATAAAGGAAATACGCAGGTTTTACGAATTTACTCTTCATATACACTGTTTTAAAGTTCACGGTTATCGATTACACTTGTTGTAGGTAATTTATTTAATGTAAGTATTATCAAAGATATGTATTTAAATTTTCGCGTGGAAATTCTGTCGCAAAACAAATGCGGATGACACAGCAAACTGTGTAATTTGAAAATAGTTCAATTTTTTCCGTTTTGTCGCAAAATAGATAGGTACAGAAGACAATCTACATACAAAGCGCGCTCGAGCAACGCACACATAGACACCGCTCACGGACACGATATCTCGGTCGCGTCTCGCACCACTCGTCAAACATTTTCGGCTCAAACGCTCATTAGTGTGCGTCCACCGAGCGTAGATATAAAAAGTGAAGTACATACATGAGATTGTCTTCTGTACCCTATCTATTTTGTGGTTTTGTCTATTACTGGGAGACGCATAATTAAGTGCAATAGGTATTTAACCTTTTAGTCTACGTCGGATATATCCGACAAACACTCGCGTTTGACCAAATACTCACAGTGGCGTAGCGTGGACTAATTTAAACGTGGGCGAAGGCACATCAGCGAGGCCTTTTTCTTTCATAACTTCGAAAACGAGACAGCGACTGTCGCAACCCAGTGTTCGACCATATCGTCGCTTACCAACAGGTGAAATAATGGTCAAACATACCCATTATAAAAAAAGCCATCGTTCTTGAAGAGCCCTCGCCCTCGCCCACGCCTAACTACGCTTCTGTACTCACCAATGGGATTAAACAACTAAACGAGATGGAATACCCTGTCTCAAACACACAACCCGAGAAAATACTCGTCGAGCCGATCTACGCAAACGGTTTTAAAGTGTTTAATAACAGCACGCTAGAAACGGTCTCGCAAATTCGGGGGCCCCGTGCGTTCGGTGATCCCACGCTTGATCGCAACCAAAATTAGTTACAGAAAATCTAAATACAGGTGATTACACACAAAACATTTTATTTACCTAATCTATCTTAATATGAAAAAGGTCTACGCAGGGGCCCCGTGATCTAAGGCGGTTATCACACTGCCACGCACCCCGATGACCCCGCAGCGTAGCGCGTGAATGCATGTCTTAACTTCGCTTGTAAGTATCCCTGTTTGTATAGAAAACACGCACAGTCCAACACACCGAAAATGCATCCACGCGCGTTCATGCAGATCACGCGCCTACATGCTGAGAAACAAGCACTCACTCGCGCGGGTGCGGGGCGACACGCAAGGTATGGCACACTGAGTCTCGTAGTGCCGTGCGTGATTTTGTATGAAATGAGTGCGTGCCTGCGTGAATTTAAAAAACGCACGATGATGCAGATCTGGGCCTCAATTCTGCTATTACAATAGTGTCAGAATGGTCTATCACTGATTTCATAATTGTTGATTTTGACAAGTTTTGGTAATCTACTAATATAATGGCGTCATTACGACCTTCCAATGATCAACCACTGACACTCCATTGAAAGAAATGACATAGAATGGTAATCTCGTACATAATGATGAATGAATATCTGACGTATGCGATAATCTACTAAAATTGTATCAGTTGCTTTAATCAGTGACCTACCATTAGAACGTCATTGTGCAATCATTGTTTTTAATAAGCTCGATATTATCATTCTACCATAACTCTATTACGAGACCATTGACCGATCAATTATCGATCATTATGAATTAGAAGATTACGAACTTTTATCAAAATGACAATGGGATCGTGTTGGAATGACAAGTTTATAAAAATAGCAGACTCGGGCCCCTGCACTCTCGGAAGTCGGCGCGTAGGGGCTTTGACACGTAACATGTAGCGTGATGCGTGGCAGTGTGGAAATCGACTGAGTTTGCTACAGGCCCCGCGCTAAGTTTAATCCGCCACTATCTACTACAATTCGTCACAGATGTCTCGCGTCGGAATTTCCACGCTATAGTAGGGTTGCGGGCACAAAAATGCTCAATCGTGTTGTAGAAAAATTTAGTTAAGAACTATAAAAAATATAACGTGTAACTACGTACCATCAAAGATACTTCCGCCTGACCACCGCTTAGTTCATTTTTACTTGCACTCGAAACTAAAACAAGTGATCAGGCAAAAATACCGCGAAAAAAGACCGCTATGGTACCATTAAAGACACTTCCGCCTGAACACCGCTAGGTTCAGTCGAAACGAAAACTTCAAAGGGTTTAGTTTGGCGCCGCGCTGTAGCATTCAGGTGAATTTTTTTTAAGTGATCAGGCAGAAATAGCCGAGATGGTACATAATTGTCGTTTGAGTATGGCAATACCAGTCATCGTTCTCTTCCTAGTCTCTCCAAACATGTGGCGACAACTATACCGGTACAAAGAAACTACAAAATAGTGATGACATAACGCCAATATTCTACATAGCTTTATTTCTACGTGTGATTTGAATTTTTCCTTTTGTTAATGTTTTTGACTTGGATACTAAGTCTTTTAAGCCATGTCTTCGTAATGATAAGTTTTTTTTTAGTAGGTAAAAGTCATCCAAATGACATCCCCCACCCTTGGGCGGGTTTTTGAAATTGTATTTTAATAAATTGACAAGCCTATTGGTCTAGTAGTCAGTAACCCTGACTGCTATACTTTAGGTCGTGGATTCGATTCCCACTCAGGACAAAAATGTTTGTGTGATGAACATAATCATTTGTTCTGTGTCTGGGTGTTTTATATTATGTATCTATTTAGGAATATATAAGTCTATGTTTATCAGTTGTCTAGTACCTATGGCACAAGCTCTGCTTAGTTTGCCACTAGATGGCGTTGTGTGAAAGTTGTGGAATATTATTTATTTATAAATGTAAGTACGTCAATGACTGCTATTGCCATACTGAGGGTGCTTTCCACTAGAAATGTATGAAGCAGCAGGCTATGAGGATGTGTAGCGGCACCAACGTGGATGCCACCACTTTCTGAAACTGATTATTCCCACTAAAGTTGTGCTAAGCCAGACTAGCAGCGTGGTGTGGGGAGCGGCGCAGGTGCGTGAACGCACGCGTTGTGTCGTAATCATAACAACGAACTAGTTTGAGTTACCCGCTCCCGCGTGGGTTGCCGCTCGCCGTGTGATGCGAGGACATATTTCTCCCACACAATTTTCGCTCATGCGTCGCTTATCAGTTTTAGTCGGTCTAAAAAGTCAAACGAAAAAAATAAATTGTTGTAAGCAACGCGAATTTTGAGATTTTGCACTCGCATCTCTCGCCTGTTAGGTACTTCTAAAGCTACGCTGAGACATGCTAAAAAAATTAAGTGATCCTATTGGTGGATTTATTCTCAAACACCGCCCAGCTACCTTGAACATTGCTGATGAAAAAGCACCCTAAAACGATTTGGGTCTCAGTGGCGTAACTATATTGTCTGAGGCTAGTGCCACGGGCCTCATTCGTTGTATGGGGCCCTCAGAAAAATCGTCACGTTGTGATTTACATAATTTTAATAATGAAAAATAAGTTGGGTTATTTCTTCTGAGCTCGCGGGATCTCGAACTGGGGGCCCCTCGGACTTGTAGGGCCCGTGGTTTTTGATAGCCATGCCACCCTATAGTACCGCCACTGTTAGATATATACCTACAGTTAATATTTAAGGAATTCAGATTTGATGTTGTGATACTATTATCTTTGTACGTGTGTCTTTTGACTGTTTAATGTGTAGGTATATCTTCGTATTTTACTCGTAAGGCGAAAGCGTCAGGGTAGCCTACCAAGTTTTTTTTTTAGCTTGCAACAGTATACTAGAATTTATGTTAAAAAAAGTTTTGATTAAAATTAAATTATTCTATTCAGTGAAATCATAATCTAGATAAATAAAAAAAAAATCTTTGAACTGGATTTAGACCGTTTACAGGCTACACTGATGCATCGCCCCTATATAAATATAATCTAGTATCAAGATGGATGTGCTAAAAGAAAGAAGATGACTGAGACTGAGTTCGGCTTTAAAATTTAAAAAAAATTACGAGCCATTTTGTCTAACGATATTTAAAAAAAAAAAATTGAAAATTGCCAGCGTCTGTAAGTGGATTTTTGAAAGTCGAGAGCGAGAACTAGCTTAGTGTACGAGTGTTGTACTATGACGTCACGCGCATTGAATGCGGGCTGGTCGTCCTCGCTCTCTTAAAATTTTATATCTAAGAAACTAATTAACGTATTTAAATAATAACGTACTCTTTTACGAGTATTTTTAATTTTCAACGGAGAATTCAGAAAGCTCGCATTCAAAATTAATGAATATTCTTCATTGGGAAGAATATGGTCATCATAAATGACAGATAGATTTATTTCTTAGCAACTATTTTTTGTTAAAAATTCATCATCTTCCTGCCCTTGCCCCGTGTTATTTGGGGTAGGCATAATACATTTTCTTCTATTTGTTTAAAATTAAGACTAAAACATATATCAAAGCCGCCATTTTGAAAAAATAACGGCTAATTTAAGTCCAAAATTCAAAAAAAAGAATGGTTACAGTCATCATGGTTTGGAAAGTTTTTACAGTTTGTATGTTTGATATAAGAATTTTAAACTATTTCTGAAGTTATTGATGTCCAAGTATTATAAATGTTATATGTTTAAGTGTTGAATTAAACGTAATTTTTAGAAATATAATTGTATGTCAATCCATGTTTATTGGCGTAGCTCCTTAAGGCCTAGGTGGGCCAGTGCCCCAGGGCCCCCAAGTTAGGGGCCCCCGAAACCTGTTTAACAAACCTCTTATTAAACTAACGAAAAATATTCCCAAATTCGAAATCTAATTAAAAGAAGTTGCAACACTATTTTAATAATATGGTAGGTAACTCGTTTAAGTCAGTGAAACCCTGACACTCTGATTTTCCACATAAAAAGGGGCCCCACATTTTCTTGGCCCAGGGCCTTTTGTTCCCTACCTACGCCACTGTCCATGTTACACTTGTCAGTTTGTTATTTTAATTATTATTGTTAAACCGTAATTTAAGTAGATAGATTTTATTTATTTATTGTAGTTTTTAATATAATTTAGAATTTTCATATGGCAACTGGAATCTGATAGATTTATTTTTAGTATATGTTGCATTGTTGATTATTTATTATATATTATATTAAATGATGTTATTATGTTTATTACTATTGTCATTCAATTGTTTTAGTTTTAAGTAGTACCTAAATAAATGGATGTAGTGAATTAATAAGATTGTTTTATTTCAAAGATACAATACCTTTTCCGTTTTTTTTATGACAGTCTGACAAATATGCGTCTGGACTACCAAGGTAATGTTGCAGATACACTAGGGGCAATATGTTCCCCAATGTGACACTCAACGCTCAATAAAACAAAAAAAAACCAGCCCTAGCCAAGTTACAACCGTTTCGCTTGCGCCGAACGCTTCCGAGTTGACCTTGCCGCCAATTCTTTTGTTCTGGCCACGTGACTGAGCGTTAAGACGACGTCATTCCCGTACATTTGAAGCTTTCTACAAGCGTTAACTACCTATTGCAGATTAGCAACTTGACTAAGGGTACAGTTCTCTAATTGTTGTCACTGGACGGCGCTTTTACAGTTTTAGTATACACTAGCTTTTGCCCGCGGCTACGGTCGCATACATAAAATATAGCACAAGTCACCCGGGAATAAAGCTGCTTTCTATCGGAAAAAAAAAATAGTTTTCGGCCCAGCAGGCCTAGCCAATTTTTGTTTCGAATCTCTTCGTCGATCGCCTTGAGTCGGCAACGTCTCCGATTCTTTTGTTCTGATCACGTAACTTAACGTTGAGATGGAGGTGTCCTCTCCATGTAGGTATTTGAAGTTTTCTAATAGCGTTAACGATTGTAAATTGTCAAGTTGACTCAGCCTAAGTACCGGGTAAAATGGGGTGAATAGAGACAAAACTTTGGTTTGGTTTTTCACTTTGATACCATAATATCGGCCTCTAACAAAGCATCGATTTTTAGAATAACAATTCATTAATAAATTGATATAGTTAAATGCTGCATAAAATATTTAAATATCTTGAAAATGCCCTTTAAAGTTATGTCTCTATTCACCCCGTTTTACGGTACTTTCAGAGATTACCTCCTACAAACAAAAAAAAAACAAACTATGTACCTCTTTATAATATTAGTATACCTACGTGTTGCGCCGACTTCAAAATAATATGGGATAAGGGCAGGCAAAAGAAGAAGATCAAAGAGAATTATAGTCATTTGTGTAGATTGACGTTTATTTTGAGGCACTAAAAAACTCACAATATTCAATAGTGCGAGGTAAAATAAAACAAAACTTTAAAAAAAAATACAGACAAAAAAAATATCACAATTTAGACTTAGCCTCAGCATCTTCTTGCATAAACTTAGCAATATCTTCAGCCATGCAATCAGGATTCTCAAGATGAAGATCGTGTCCGCCTTCTACAACTTTAAACCTGTAGTTTCCATTCGGCCACGCTTTTTCATCCAACAGAAAAGGTACATTTCTATATATGCCGACATCAATGATTTTTTTCGCAAGGAAACACAAAGTTGGGGTCTTAGTAGTTGTGTATATTTTGCCAAGCATTTCTCCGGAGAATGGCAACACTGCTACTTCTTTCATTCGTTGGTCGAAGGAGAATCTGAAAAAAAGGATTAAATAAAAGGAAAAAATAAAACAGAAATCAAATCAAACAAAAATATCAAGTTTTTGTTTAAAGGATTAAATTCGTTGGTCAAATGTTCGTCAGTTTGACTGACGAGGGTAGAGTTCTGGGTGTAATGCCTTTTTTTTTATGTTGGGAAAAAATCATGCATTGACATCCCCCGCCCTTGGGCGGAGCGGGAGATAGTGTCAGACTCTTACTGATTAAAAGACCCACCCCGTTCCTTCTAGCCTTCATACCGGGGCTCGAGCGCCCTTTCGGATACCCGTGTGGCGACTCTAGCGCCGTCTATTTTTCGCTTTATTCAAAATTTATAGGTACAACAGCTGGAAATCAACTATCGGGCAATTGCCCGGACCAGACACAGCATCCGTCTGGTCAGAGACCAGAAGTATAAGAGAATAAACTTTATTGTACACCAAAATAGTTACAAAAAATTGAATTTAAGGGTATAAAGGTGGTCTTGGCGTAGGTACTAAGGGGCTAGGCGGGGCAGAGCCCCGGGGTCCTCAAGCTCGGAGGGCCCCCAAATCCTGATTAACAAACCGCTTATTAAATGAACGAAAAATATTTCTGTTGATGTAGATTCTAGTGATAGTAAATCCAGGGTTATTGGCTAACTTTGTCAATGACAGTTAGCAACTGTCGTTTGATGTAAATTAAACTTAGTTGTCAACTGACGAATAACGTGCCCACTGCAGTATTGGTTGAAAAGCCTCATGAAGATTCAGTAATTATAATAAAGCTGTAAACGATATCATTGCCGATCATAATAACGACGACCATGCCTCCATGTTAATGATAAATCTCCTTATAACTTGGGATTTATATAAAAGATAAAGTAGCGTTGCATTTTTTAAAATATTTATGTATTTATATTATAAACATTTTTGAAATATACTGATAAAGCCTAAACAATTTAGGGTCCCAGTTTGTTTTTGCCCCCGGGGCCCGTGGTCACCTAGCTACGCCACTAGATGTACTTTATGAACTTAAAACAAAAAAGGGCGTAGTCTGCTGTAGGTGGGGGTGATTTGAAAAATTTACCTGTAAAGTCCATCCCCGGTGGGCAACAGACTTCTTTCTAAGACATGTGCCGCTGCCTCTTTGGATATCCCTCGAGTCTGCATCGTCAGTTCTTCAGCCTGAAAATAAAAACGAAGATCTTATGATTTTCATAAAATTTACGAATTATTAAAGAATTCGAAGACATGTGATATCGACCAACCCGCACTGGGCCACCGTGGTAGATTACGGCCCATTCCCTCTCCTAGAGAGAAGATCTAAGTCCCAACAGTGGGAACATTATAAGGCCGATTATGCTATGCTATATTAAATTACATTAAAACAGCCATTGAATTTTTATCGAAAATATCAATTTAGGACTGCAGCCCTCGGCTCAATAACACCCTCGCCTACGGCTCGCGCGAATTCCACCTCGATCGCAATGGCAAAATTTCTGCACTTGTATCAAAATGTACTATTTTTCACTCACCCTCTCATAAGTATACTTCGGTGCAGTCTCGATACCACTGTTGAACTTGAAGAACTTATCGTCGTCGTACATGCTGTAGTACCTGAGGTACCAGTCCTGGATGCCTTCCCTGTCGAAGGGGAAGTTGTGGTGGGCTGGTATCGGGTCAATCTCGACCACGCGGGTTATGTGGCCCGGGTAGGCTATGTTGAAGAATTTGCCTGGAAACAGAAGATTGGGGAATCTTAGCTGCCTCATGCTGAAGAGACGAGCGGGGTAATCCCCGGGGCCCCCAAGTTCGGGGGCCCCCCGAAACCTGGTTAGCAAAATTCTTATTAACCTAGCGATAAATTCTCTCACCTTCGAAATTTAAATAAAATAGATTGCAACACTACTTTAATTAAGGCAACTCTTGTGTTTTAGTCAGTAAAAATCTAACACGGGATCACACTCCATCCAGAGCAAGAGAAGTTATCTGAAGGTTTTTATTTTTACGTAAAAATAAGGGGCCCCAGATTTTTTTTACCTCAGGCATGCTCCATGCCACATCAAAAACGAAAAAAGTACCGTTTTATTTAACTATTAAATAAATAAATAAATGATGCGGATATAATTTTAAATAAAAAAATATGTATCTTGTTTCGCTCACATTACCGAACTGAATCGATTTGACTGCTATGACGTTACAACATGGCGCTAAGTCGATCCTATTCTTATTAGAATTAGACCAAAGATTTTATATATCCTGCTTGATGGAAGCACCAGGGTAGCCTTCGAAATTCAAAAGTAATTAATTTAAAGACACTTACCAATGGGAACTCCAAGCGAATGTCCAATATAGATAAACTTATCCCATTTGAAATGATTTTTAACCTTCACTATGGTAGGCACGAAGTCTATTACAGAAAAGCGGACTCCTTTCGGCAGGTGATCAGACTTCCCGTTGCCTGGTAAGTCTATGCTGACGTAGTAGAAGTCTGTGGGTAGTCTGGAGACTAGAGGTCGGAAACCAGAGCTGGCATCCATCTTGCCATGGCAGAGGAGGACTGGTGGGTTGGCTGGGTCTCCCCAGGTTAGTCCTGTGGAATAAATTATGAATTTAAGTAGAAGGTGATATTTTGACAAGTGATGGGCTGAGTTCAGTGCCGTAATTAGGACGGTGTCCGGCCCGGGCACTGTCCCTGGAGGGGCCTAAAAATGTCATAACTTATAGTAGGTATTATTTTTTCATAATTTATATAGCATTTCATATCGGTAGCCCAACATCCTGGGGTAGGCTATACTGTAGTGGGCATGGCCCATCCGGCCCGTCCTCTACAGCCTTATTTTTAGCAGCGTCCCTTCCGCGACTGACAGAATCAAATCTAGACTCCTGGATGATGCAGAGAATATTTAATACTTATGATAGTCTCAGCAGTTCCACTTATTTTTGGAGAAAGTACTTATACGGGGTTATTTGTAAAACACTGGCAACCTCTCAAGACTAGAACTAAAGTTGCTGTTTATGTTGTTAGTTTGGAGGTATGCAGAACAGAGAGTAAAGTCCCACAGGCCTCCATTGAAAAGGGAGGATCCTCCGACCAGACCGGTGTTATAGTCTGGTGGGCTACTGCCCGATAGATGATTTCGGGCTGTCGTATATGTTCAAATCGCGCGGAGAACTTTGTTTGCGCGATGCAGGATTTCGTACTTTCTTCGTAGTTCTTATGTGGCGCCATAGATGTCGCTACATCACTCCCCTCCGGAGATCGGAGATCGATGGTTCGTGATGTGCGCCAGGCCAGCGAAGGTTGGTTCCAGTGGGTCGGAACCGATGCCGCATAGTTCTCGGTGAGTCGGAACTGTCTTCGGTGATGCCCCAGTGAGTCGGGGTGATGATGTCCCAGTGAGTCGGGATGATGCCGCAGCGAGTCGGGGTGGTGCTACGGAACAGAGAGTAAAGTCCCGCAAACCTCCGTTGAAAAGGGAGGATCCTCCGGCCAGACAGGTGTTATAGTCTGGTGGGCTACTGCCCGATAGATGATTTCGGGCTGTCGTATATGTTCAAATCGCGCGGAGAACTTTAATTGCGCAATGCAGGATTTCGTACTTTCTTCGTAGTTCTTATGTGGCGCCATAGATGTCGCTACATTAGTAATAGTGTATTATTAATCAAATTTTTAGTGTTTTACAAATAACCCTGTATACTTTCCCGAAGAAAAAAAAGATCTACAATTACCAGCTATGTTACCCCATGGCGCCTTTACGTTAAACTCATTTTCCTGAAGCCGTAACTTTCCTTTCATAGTCCTGAAATGGATAAATACGAAAATAAACGACATTATTTTCACAAGAGTGATCGACATTTATTTATACAGAATTTAGATAATAATAACATTTAACAACTATCCCACAACGCCGTCTAGCTCCAAGCTAAGCAGAGCTTCTTTTATGAGTCCTAGACAACTGATATATTTCTAAATACTTACTTAAAGATAAATTACACCCAGACACAGAAACATTTGTCGTGCTCATCACACAAACATTTGTCCTGGGTGGGAATCGAACCCAAGGCCTCCGTCATAGCAGTCAGGGCCACTAACCACTGTACCAACAGGCCACTCGCAATGAGAGTAATTGATATGAATAATTTACGCAGTCCTTAGAGGGGCGCAAAAAATTGATATCTAGTCCTTTTTGTTTGTATTGTACCTACTTTTTCTAGGGGCGCAATTATAAGCTCGCACCGGGCCTAGAAAAGGCTGGATACGGCCCTGAATATGACACCTTTGCAGAACCTGTATAAACGTTTGTGTCATATTCGCAAGCCCCTTCATTGAAGTACACCTAGAAGAACCCTGTACCTAGTATTGACACGCACAATATTCCCTTTGCGTTCCATAAAGCTATCACATCTATGGTTTCCCGACACGGTGGCGATTTCCCATCATTTCAGTCGAAAGACGTCCACTGCTAGACACCGGCCTCCCTCAATCGTCGCCACAACGACCAGTCCGCATCGTTGCATCCATTTAGGTTTCCGCGACACTCACCAGGTAGTTGGGGCTGAAAGGTTTTAAAGAGGCGACCACTTACGAGACACAACGTTGGAAGGCTTCCCAGGCTCTCAGAATGTGGACTATGAACCTAGTGAGGGTCGCGGAAATCTGATGGATTGTTAAAAAAACTGTAGATATACTCACAGAAACTTGTTATTATAATAAATAAACTGAGCACACCATATACTGTAAACTAATGCTGTTAGCGAAATATAGATGGCGTTATTAGTTTTTCAGTTAGCAATACACTATCGTAGAGTGAACCACAGTGAACAACAAATACACAAATAAATAGTTATTAACATCGAGGTAACTTTATATGCGATGCCTTTTCATCATGTTAAAAATAGATGCACTTATAAAACCCGTTACTTTCATAAATATAAATGGCAATCTTTTATTTGTTTATTATTTATCTAGTACTTTGCCCGCGACTTCGTGAGAACGTTTTCATATAATCTATCAATCTGTAGAAGTTTTTAGTTGTGCGCGCATCAAATAACATGTACGAAATGGATGTAGATAACTTTTATACATTAAAGTTGTGTGTAGCATGATATAATTTCATCACATATTGGCTTTGTTTCATCGCAATCGGTTGACTGTATACTATATCGAAAGAATGATAATTATACTACATTCATTGACTAGGTATTAGGCGTTACGAAATTCGCCGGATTATTTAGTCTTTAATTAAACCGTATTTTGAAAGTAACTTTTAACTATATTTGTGCACTGATCACTTTGCACTTGTTGAATTTTTAAAAATCCCTTCTTATTACTTGTGTAGGTACGTCATACAAGGTAGCCTTGTGCATTTCAATTTTTTTAGTCCCAGTGGTTTCGGCTGTGCTTTGATATGTCAGCCAGTCAATTTCACGTTTTATTTAAAACTAATAAGCAGTAAAGCAGTAGGTAAATAAAGGTCAGTAGAAAAACACAATTAAATTAATAATCAACTAGCAGAACTTTCTAAAAATACGTAAGAAACACGAAATATTATGTTATAAACACGGAAAGAATACTTACATGCCGATAGCTGACAACAGTTTCGTAAATTTCATTGTGGAAACAATCTTATCGGGTTATCTAATATTCGCAACCTTGAGAACTGCGTACATACAGTATGTTTATTGACTTTTAAATTGTATTTTAAAATAGAAGTAAATATGATATGAGATCATAAATAATGTTTTATTCATCACCGCACTCTCATCATTGTTTTTTTAGGGGTCAGTACTAAGTGCGAGTCGGGTTCGTGAACTGAGGGTACCGTACAAACTTACCTGGGTAAATATATCAATTCCCGAAAAGATTGAAAAAATATCCGAATCGAAATCGAAAAGTGAAATTTTGTGACATAACTACAAAGTAGTTTTTAGTTTTTCATAGACTTATGCTAGAGGTTACTGTCCCGACTGAGAGAGTTAAGGTCGCGGGTTCTAACCCAGCCAGGCGCATTACATTGTGTAATTTATTTCATCACCACTGCTCTCAAAACGGTGAAGAAAAATATCGCGAGGAAAACGGCATGTCCTAGAACCAAAAATTCAAAAACATTTGGCATCCGTCAACCCGCACTGAGCCCGCATGGTGGATTACGGCCTATTCCCTCTCCTAGAGAGAGGAGGCCTGAGTCCCAGCAGTGGCTCAAAGAGTATATAATCACTACGTTCTACAGTGGCTGATTTTGCTATAGTTGTGCTAGAACCCTGAAATAAATATAACACAAACGTTAATGCTGGTTCTGTAAAGATGTAATCAGTGCCTTATCTAGCCTTTTATATGCCTGGTGCGAGCTTCTATAGCTGCACCTTTAGAAAAAAGTACAATACAAACAAAATGTACTAGATATACATTTTTTTTTCGCCCCTCCCGGAATTGCGCCCTGTGCCTGTGCCTGGGCACCGCTGGCACCGCCCTAGTTTACGGCACTGTTCTACTTGTGTGTTTATTATGTTGCATGTTGTAGATAGGTAGGTATGTATAGTACATTTGCATCATTTTTAAAAATAGTGTAGGTAGGTACACGTGTGAGTAGTATAGTTCTACCTTTAAACGCATATGCAGCTTTCATAGTACCAACACTTTTTTAGGACATCCTTTATGTAGGTAAAAACGACATCTACATAAAAACATTAATATTACCATTGAGTACATCGATAAAATGAAAATAAGACGTCATGCTGATCGTAAACTTAGCCTGAAGAAAAGATACATATCGTTACTTCACTTGTCGACATCACAGCATTGAAAAGAGGTCCCGGCTGGCTTGCAGATGGCGAGCAATAGGTAGCAGCGAACAGTACCTAAGAATCAAGCTCAGGTGATAGTGATTACCTGAGCTTGATTCTTACTGCTCGCCCTCCGATTTGAGGGTTGTACCTATTACACGTGCGCCTCAAAGTAATAATGCCAGTTAGGCGATTATCGCACTGCCACGCATCACGCTGCATGTTGCGTGTCAACGCTCCTACGCGCGTACTTGCGGGAGTGCAGATCTGCATCATCGTGCGGGTTTTTCACGCACTCACGCGCGTAGTTGCGTTTTGTAAATTCACGCACGCTGTGACTCATTTCATACAAAATCACGCACGGCACTAAGAGACTGTGTGCCATACCTTGCGTGTAGCCCCGCACCCGCGCGAGTGAGTAGGTACTTGTTTCTCCGCTTGTTGGCGCGTGATCTGCATGAACGCGCGTGGATGCATTTTCGGTGTGTTGGACTGTGCGTGTTTTCTATACAAACAGAGATGACGCTAAGTGGTGCGTGGCAGTATTAAGGCAGCCATTACGGGCCTGGCGTGCTATTCTCTAAGAAAACAGCCTTGAGCGCTGCGCTGGCCGCAGTGACGTAATCCAAGTACCTACATTGGAATAACAATCCAATGTAGGTACTTGGATTTGATTGGATTTTTTGAATTGGATTAACCATCCAATGTCCTATACATTGGATTGTTAATTTGGATTACTTATACGAAATAGATATCGTGGCCCTCGGTGGCATAGTCTGACTCGCACTTGACTTATGTATGATGGTAGTTAGTATAGAGAATGTAGGTATACTCTCGCTCCACCCAGATCGAGAGAAGACAGTGGATGATTTACAACCTTATTATACACCAAGCGAACGCCGGCAATCGCGCATCTATTGTCTTACTATTGTGTCTCAAATTGACGGTATCTGAAAGGAACCTTTCAATCGTGGAAGTTACAGACACAATAGAAAGACTGCATAAAATATTTAAATATCTTGAAAATACCCTTTAAAGTTTTGTCTCTATTCACCCCATTTACGGTACTTTCAGAGATTACCTCCTACAAACAAAAAAAAACAAACTACCTCTTTATAATAGGTATTAATATACGTGTTGCGCCGACCCCAAATAATATGGGATAAAGGCAGGCAGAAGAAGAAGAAGATCAAGGAGAATTATAGTCTTTGGTGTAGACTGACGTTTATTTTGAGGCACTTAAAAACTAACAATATTCAATAGTGCGAGGTAAAATAAAACAAAACTTAAAAAAAAAACAGACAAAAAAAAATAAAACAAATATCACAATTTAGATTTAGCCGCAGCATCTTCTAGCATAAACTTAGCAATATCTTCAGCCATGCAATCAGGATTCTCAAGATGAACATCGTGTCCGCCTTCTACAACTTTAAACCTGTAGTTTCCATTCGGCCATGCTTTTTCGTCCAACAGAAAAGGTACACTTCTATATATGCCGACATCGATGATTTTTTTCGCAAGGAAACACAAAGTTGGGGTCTTAGTAGTTGTGTATATTTTGCCAAACATTTCTCCGGAGAATGGCAACCCTGCTACTTCTTTCATTCGTTGGTCGAAGGAGAATCTGAAAAAAAGGATTAAATAAAAGGAAAAAATATCACAGAAATCAAATCAAACAAAAATATAAAGTTTTTGTTTAAAGGATTAAATTCGTTGGTCAAATGCTCGTCAGTTTGACTGACGAGGGTAGAGTTCTGGGTGTAATGTAGGGAATGCAAAAACCGCCAAAATTACAAACCGGTTTTTTTTTCGGTTTTTCTAAAAAAAAAACCGGTTAACCGGGTAACCGGTTTTAAAATTAGATTTTTTGAAATTTATTTTTAAGTAAAAATTTTAATTTTTTTTGCTTGTAAAATTCTATTTAAATATTTTTAATCTTATTTTGGAACTTATCTATTAAAAAATATAAGGTGACTGGTAATTAGGGTACGTTACTTAAACACGTGATTGTGCTCATGATAACCAACAACTTTTACTATAGGAACAAACCTGAAATCGCGAAAAAAAATCAGCTGTTCAGTACATTTATGTTTGCCTAATGTACTGAAGAGCTGATATTTTTTTACCGATTTCGGCTTTGCTCCCATAATTAAAATTATTTGTTATCATGAGCACAATCACGTGTTTAAGTGTCGTACACTAATTGACAGTCACCCTATTGTATACCTAATATGAATCCTGTTAAAAATAAAAAAATCTCATTTTCATAAAAACGAATGTCTCAGAATGATGTCATAATAGAGAATCTAAGCTAGAAGTTAATATATACTTCTTATATAATTCTGATTTACTCAGATAGCCAGGCAGCTTTTAACGCCCTGAGCTCGAATACTTTAAATTCGAAACTGGTAAAAGTTGCGTTAATAAACTGAATGACCTGGGGCAAAGGAATAAAGTTATTCTGAGATGAGTACCAGGTCATTCTGGAAGCAATGGCAACGAAAAAGCCGATGAACTTGCAAGGACTGGGGCTCAAGGTCATCAGATAGGACCAGAACCCTTTTGTGGTATCTCAAAGAACCAGGCCATGCAGACCCTTAAGGGCAACCTATTTGGCGATTCAAAAAAGCACTGGTTGGTACAATCAGTACTGCTACACGCCAAATCTACTACTCACTACTCACAAAAACGAACTGCCGAGCTTCTTGAGCTTAGCAGGACGAACATCTGTGCGATAGCCCGCGCCTTAACCGGCCACTGCAAACTAAACAGGCACCAATTTCACATGAAACTGAGTGACACTGATGTTTGCCGGTGCTGTAATCAGGAGAGGGAGACGCCTAATCACCTTTTGTGTGAATGCGGGACCCTTATCCGCAAACGGACTGTCCATCTGGGCCGACACATTATTCGCCCGGAGGAGATTAATTAAGATTTTTTAAGGATTTTGAATTATTGTTACATGCAGCCCATGCTCTCTAATATAGATCTCAATTTGTAGTTCACGGGTTGAGGTTTAGGTTAGCCAAAGGTCAATCATCAGCCTTAATGAAGCCCGAAACACTCGCTGCAAGGCAAGCCTGGGTAGTGCGTGCCTTGTGACCGGAAGCTGAGTCTTGCTGAAAAACCCCAGTATGTTATCAAAAAGAGAGAGGCTTTAAGAGGCTTTGCTATGGCGTTTAGGATAGTATCTTGATACTCTTTAGCTGAAATTAGAATAGCCCATTTTCACGAAAATGAACCTTGGTCATTCCGTGATACCCTCACCAAACCATTACTGATGCCGCATGATGATCATTCAGGACTCTGATAACCTGTTGAAAGTGTTCTTTGGAGTTAGAAGCTTATATCCGATAATTTTGCTTGTTGCAATATTCCTTGATTGTGAAAATTTTCTCATCGGTAGCAAGAATATCCCTGAGTTTTTCATCAGTGTAACGAACAAGCAAAGATTTTGATCTTTTCACTCTCTCTTCTTTATAAGCGATTCGTTTAAGCTGATGATGTTATGATGATTAACAACGGTGGGTATTCTATCTGAGAATAAGAATTTTGGTGTCCTTACGAGATTTTAATTCTGGCCTTGACAGCATTCACTGCCTGTTCTCACAACACGCAGCCGGCCTGGATTTTTAATGATCGTAAATAGAAGAACTGTACAATTGGTGTAGCTACCACATGGTACAAAAATATTTATAAACAAACCTACGACTGATATCAAGCCTCAACAGCGTTTTAAAACAATGTTTGCTAAAAAATAGTGTCATTTGAGAGTAATAAAAAAAACTCGAAAACACCGGTTACTTGAAAAAAAAAACCGGTTTTTTTAATCATTAAAAATATGCCGAAAAACCGGTTTTTCGGTTTTCAGGTTAACCGGTTTGCATTGCCTAGTGTAATGCCTGTGTGGTGACTCTAGCGACATCTATGCGCGGAAACATATTTCCGCTTTATTCAAAATTTATACAACAGCTGGAAATCAACTATTGGGCAATTGCCCGGACCAGACACAGCATCCGTCTGGTCAGAGAGCAGAAGTATAAGAGAATAAACTTTATTGTACACCAAAATAGTTACAAAAACTTGAATTTATGGGTATAAAGGTCGTCTTGTCACTGACAGTGATATCTACCAGACAACCTTTGGATGGATTCAGTGGCGTAGTTACTAGGGGACTAGGTGGGGCAGTGCCCCGGGGTCCTCCAACTCGGAGGGCCCCCAAATCCTGATTAACAAACCGCTTATTAAATGAACGAAAAATTGTACGAACAATATTTCTGTTGATATAGATTCTAGTGATAGTAAACCCAGGGTTATTGGCTAACTTTTTCAATGACAGTTAGAAACTGTCGTTTGATGTAAATTAAACTTAGTTGTCAACTGACGAATAACGTGCCCACTGCAGTATTGGTTCAAAAGCCTCATGAAGATTCAGTAATTACTAATAAAGCTGTAAACGATATCATTGCCGATCATATTAACGACGACCATGCCTCCATGTTAACGCTAATTTTCTATATAACTTAGGATTTATCTATCATATAAAATAAAGTTTGTTTTTGCCCCCGGGGCCCTTGGTCACCTAGCTACGCCACTGGATGGACTTTAAGAACTTAAAACAAAAAAAGGGGTAGTCGGATGTAGGTGGGGGTGATATTAAAAAAAATACCTGTAAAGTCCATCCCCGGTGGGCACCAGACATCTTTCTAAGACATGTGCCGCTGCCTCTTTGGATATACCTCGAGTCTGCATCGTCAATTCTTCAGCCTGAAAATAAAAACGAAGATCTTATGATTTTCATAAAATTTACGAATTATTAAAGAATTTGAAGACATGTGACATCCACCAACCCGCACTGGGCCCGCGTGGTAGATTACGGCCCATTTCCTCTCCCAGAGAGATCTAAGTCCCAACAACAGTGGGAACATTATTTGGCCGACTATGCTAGAATATATTATAATTACATTAAAACAGCCATTGAATTTCTATCGAAAATATCAATTGAGGACTCGGCTCAATAACACACTCGCCTACGGCCTAAAGTTAATTTAGAAGCTTTAATTACGGCATATCACGGTCTAGTGGCAGGACAATTGAGATACGGCATTATCTTTTGGGGAAACTCTACAGACAATGCAATTGCATTTAAGGCCCAAAAGAGATGCATTAGATCCATGTTCGGACTTAAAACAGTGGATAGCTGCAAGCCTTATTTTAAACAGTATAAGATACTCACACTGCCTTGCTTATATATTTTAGAAGTCACCATGTTTGTTAGAGCCAACCCTTCACGGTTTCCTCGCTTAGAAGAAAAAATTTCACGGAATAGACGCGACAATACCAAACTTTACACACCAAGCGCAAAAACGGCTTTTATGCGTAAGAATATCTTATGTATGGCTCCAACTATAGTTAACAAATTGCCGAAAGAGTGGAAATTGTTAAATGACAATACATTCAAATCTAAGTTAACGATATTTCTAGCTCAAAAAGCATACTATACTGTCGCCGAATTTCTTAACGATACAATTGTTTGACTGGCATGCTACACGGTTACATTAATGTATTTGTTGACATTACTTTACTATTTTAATATCGTTTTAATGTTTGACATTCCATTTATTTTTTTATTGTTTTTTATCTATTTTGATACCCTATTTAATTTTTTTGACATTTTATAAAAAAAAAAAAAAAATTTGACATCTATTCAATTTTTTGACCTAATATTAAATTTTTTGACATTGTATTTATTTATTTTTTTGACGAAGTAATTAATTATTTGACATGTTGCTAAAAAATTTTTTTTTTTTTTTTTGACACTGTATTTGTGTTTCTGACATTGCATTTAATTTTTGACATTCTATTTAATTTTTGTGAGATTTTAATTATTTTGTTTTGACATTCGTTTTGATTTCTAATTTTTGCAATTACTATTTAGTTATTTGACATTGTATAATAATTTTAAATTTTTGTTAATATGCATGCTGATTTTTTCTGCAAGTTTGTATGCCAATATTTGGCAAAACATAGCGCACTATCCATTTATACCACCCTCTGTAATACCTATGTTTACAAACCAAATAAATGATTATGATTATGATTATGATTATGATTATTACGGCTCGCGCGAATTCCACCTCGATCTCAATGACAAACTTTCTGCACTTGTATCAAAATGTACTATTTTTCACTCACCCTCTCATAAGTATACTTCGGCGCAGTCTCGATACCACTGTTGAACTTGAAGAACTTATCGTCGTCGTACATGCTGTAGTACCTGAGGTACCAGTCCTGGATACCTTCCCTGTCGAAGGGGAAGTTGTGGTGGGCTGGTATCGGGTCAATCTCGACCACGCGGGTTATGTGGCCCGGGTAGGCTATGTTGAAGAATTTGGCTGGAAACAGAAGATTGGGGAATCTTAGCTGCCTCATGCTGAAGGGCTGGGCGGGGCAGTGCCCTGGGGCCCCCAAGTTCGGGGACCACTCGAAACCTGGTTAGCAAAATTCTTACTGACCTAGCGATAAATTCTCTCACCTTCAAAATTTAAATAAAATAGATTGCAACACTACTTTAATTAAGACAACTCTTGTGTTTTAGTCAGTAAAAATCTAACGCGGGATCACACTCCATCCAGAGCAAGAGAAGTTATCTGAAGGTTTTTATTTTTACGTAAAAATAAGGGGCCCCAGATTTTTTTTACCTCAGGCATGCTCCATGCCACATCAAAAACGAAAAAAGTACCGTTTTATTTAACTATTAGATAAATAAATAAATGATGCGGAAATAATTTTAAATAAAAAAATGTGTATCTTGTTTCGCTCACATTACCGAACTGAATCGATTTGACTGCTATGACGTTACAACATGGCGCTAAGTCGATCCTATTCTTATTAGAATTAGACCAAAGATTTTATAAATCGTGCTTGGTGGAAGCACCAGGGTAGACTTCGAAAATCAAAAGTAATTAATTTAAAGACACTTACCAATGGGAACTCCAAGCGAATGTCCAATATAGATAAACTTATCCCATTTGAAATGATTTTTAACCTTCACTATGGTAGGCACGAAGTCTATTACAGAAAAGCGGACTCCTTTCGGCAGGTGATCAGACTTCCCGTTGCCTGGTAAGTCTATGCTGACGTAGTAGAAGTCTGTGGGTAGTCTGGAGACTAGGGGTCGGAAACCAGAGCTGGCATCCATCTTGCCATGGCAGAGGAGGACTGGTGGGTTGGCTGGGTCTCCCCAGGTTAGTCCTGTGGAATAAATTATGAATTTAAGTAGAAGGTGATATTTTGACAAGTGATGGGCTGAGTTCAGTACCGTAATTAGGACGGTGTCTGGCCCGGGCGCAGTCCCTAGAGGGGCGTAAAAATGGCGTAACTTATAGTATTATTTTTTCATAATTTATATAGTATTTCATATCGGTAGCCCAACATCCTGGGGTGGGCACTAGGCTATACTGTAGTGGGCATGGCCCACCCGGCTCGTCCTCTACAGCCTTATTTTTAGCAGCGACCCTTCTGCGACTGACAGAATCAAATCTTGACTCCTGGATGATGCAGAGAATATTTAATTCCAGCAAAATAACTAGAGTCGTGATAGTCTCAGCAGTTCCACTTATTTTTGGAGAAAGTACTTATACGGGGTTATTTGTAAAACACTGGCAACATCTCAAGACTAGGTTACTAACATCATAAACAACAACTTTTGTTCTATGACTTTTAAAAATTTATCATATTTTAGTTCATCAGAATTTCATACAAAAAAAAAATTGAACGGGTATCGGGCGGTGTCATACAGACGTCGCAAAATACAGATTTGAAATGTGTTAGATAGAACAACGAAATCTTGAAGGTTTGTTTTTGATAAATAAATTATGTTTTGTAAGTCATAGAACAATAGTTGCTGTTTATGATGTTAGTAACACTGTATTATTAACAGCGATCGGAATAGGTAGAGCTATTTAGGTTCATTAACCGTAAACATTGATGTTAATAGGATATTCCACGGGATTCCGGCTGATACTACGGGATTTAATTGAATTTCATTCTTTTTGTCAATATGACATGTATAAAAAAAATTATGTAAGCCAATAAGCGTATGATATGCGACGTTGTAAATTTGACGTCAACAGCACGCTATAAATTTTTTTACCAAGCGCGCGACGTTGCTGCTTTGTTGAGACGCGTACAGACAGATACCGGCACGGATCTTGAGTGCTGGACTAATCTTTCATTAGTCCCAAAGGCAAGATAGTTTTTTTTTATAATTTTACTACTTTAAAACCAAATCCCGGGACTCGGGGAATATCCATATTATTCTAACCTATGGCAAGTACATAAAACAGCCCTACCTCTTCCGATCTATGATTATTATTCAAAATTATTAGTGTTTTACTAATAACCCTGTATACTTTCCTGAAGAATACAATCTACAATTACCTACCAGCTATATTACCCCATGGCGCCTTTACGTTAAACTCATTTTCCTGAAGCCGTAACTTTCCTTTCATAGTACTGAAATGGATAAATACGAAAATAAACGACATTATTTTCACAAGAGTGATCGACATTTATTTACATAGAATTTAGATAATAATAAAATTTAACAACTATCCCACAACGCCCGCGCCGTCTAGCTCCAAGCTAAGCAGAGCTTCTTTTATGAGTCCTAGACAACTGATATATTTCTAAATACTTACATATAGATAAATTACACCCAGACACAGAACAAATGATGGTGCTCATCACACAAACATTCGTCCTGTGTGGGAATCGAACCCAAGGCCTCATAGCAGTCAGGGCTACTAACCACTAGACCAACAGGCCAGTCGCAATGAGAGTTATTGATAAGAATAATTTACGCAGTCCTTAGAGGGCCGCAAAAAATGGATATCTAGTCCTTTTTGTTTGTATTGTACCCAGTGGCGTAACTATAGGGTGGCAAGGCTGGCAAAATGCCACGGGCCCCTGGCCTGGTGGGGCCTCCGATCTGACAGATCGCGATTTTAAAAGAATTGACCTAACATTATAACAAAAATGAGTAAAAATTATGATAGTAGTTAAAGTCTAAATAAATTATGATAATTTCGAATAATATAAATTTCCTATGGTATTTTGCCAGCTTGGTAAGTTTTAGTTACGCTACCGGGAAGCCACGTTCAGAGAAAAATAGAAAAATCTTCGTGTACCTATTAGAGAACTTTAATAAATAATAAAGAATAATTTCATTATTCCAGTGATTTATCCAAAATAAATTACAACGTGATCATTTTTGGGGCCCTATCGAATTATTTAGCCACGGGCCTCAGATGGTATAGTTACGTCACTGATTGTACCTACTTTTTCTAGGGATGCAATTATAAGCTCGCACCGGGCGTAAAAAAGGCTAGATACGGCTCTGAATATGACACCTTTGCGGAACCTGTATAAACGTTTGTGTTATATTCGCAAGCCCCTTCATTGAAGTACACCTAGAAGAACCCTGTACCTAGTATTGACACGCACAGTATACCCTTTGCGTTCCATAAAGCTATCAAATCTATTGTTTCCCGACACGGTGACGATTTCCCATCATTTCAATCGAAAAACGTCCACTGCTAGACACTGGCACTGTGCATCTTGCATCCATTTAGATTTCCGCAATACTCACCAGGTAATTGGGGCTGAAAGGTTTTGAAGAGGCGACCACTTACGAGACACAACGTTGGAAGGCCTCCCAGGCTCTCTGAAAGTGGACTAAGAACCTAGTGAGGGTGGCGGAAATCCGATGGATTGTAAATTAGAAAAACTGAAGATAAACTCACAGAAACTGTTGTTATTACTATTAATACACTGAGCACACGGTATACTGTAAACTAATGCTGTTAGCTAAATATAGATGGCGTTATTTGTTTTTCAGTTAGCAATACACTATCGTAGAGTAAACCACAGTGACCATCAAATACACAAATAAATAGTTATTAACATCGAGGTAACTTTATATGCGATGCCTTTTCATCTTGCTAAAAATAGACGCACTTATAAAACCCGTTACTTTCTTAAATATAAATGGCAATCTTTTATTTGTTTATTATTTATCTAGTACTTTGCCCGCGACTTCGTGAGAACGTTTTCATATAATCTATCAATCTGTAGAAGTTTTTAGTTGTGCTCGCATCAAATAAAATGTACGAAATGGATGTAGATAACTTTTATATATTAAAGTTGTGTGTAGCATGATATAATTTCATCACATATTGGCTTTGTTTCATCGCAATCGGTTGACTTTATACTATATCGAAAGAATCATAATTATACTACATTCATTGACTAGGTATTAGGCGTTACGAAATTCGCCGGATTATTTAGTCTTTAATTAAACCGTATTTTGAAAGTAACTTTTAACTATATTTTGTGCACTGATCACTTTGCACTTGTTGATTTTTTTAAAATCCCTTCTTATTACTTGCGTAGGTACGTCACAAAAGGAAGCCTTGTGCATTTCAATTTTTTTAGTCCCAGTGGTTTCGGCTGTGCTTTGCAGTCAATTTCACGTTTTATTTAAAACTAATAAGCAGTAAAGCAGTAGGTAAATAAAGGTCAGTAGAAAAACACAATTAAATTAATAATCAACTAGCAGAACTTTCTAAAAATACGTAAGAAACACGAAATATTATGTTATAAACACGGAAAGAATACTTACATGCCGATAGCTGACAACAGTTTCGTAAATTTCATTGGGGAAACAATCTTATCGGGTTATCTAATATTCGCAACCTTGAGAACTGCGTACATACAGTATGTTTATTGACTTTTAAATTGTATTGTTTTAAAATAGAAGTAAATATGATATGAGATCATAAATAATGTTTTATTCATCACCGCACTCTCATCGTTGTTTTTTTTAGGGGTCAGTACTAAGTGCGAGTCGGGTTCGTGAACTGAGGGTACCGTACAAACTTACCTGGGTAAATAATTCAATTCCCGAAAAGATTGAAAAAATATCCGAATCGAAATCGAAAAGTGAAATTTTGTGACATAACTACAAAGTAGTTTTTAGTTTTTCATAGACTTATGCTAGAGGTTACTGTCCCGACTGAGAGAGTTAAGGTCGCGGGTTCTAACCCAGCCAGGCGCATTACATTGTGTAATTTATTTCATCACCACTGCTCTCAAAACGGTGAACAAAAATATCGCGAGGAAAACGGCATGTCCTAGAACCAAAAATTCAAAAACATTTCGCATCCGTCAACCCGCACTGAGCCCGCATGGTGAATTACGGCCTATTCCCTCTTCTAGAGAGAAGAGGCCTGAGTCCCAGCAGTGACTGATTATGCTATAATAAAATTGTGCTAGAACCCTGAAATAAATATAACACAAACGTTAATGCTGGTTCTATAAAGATGTCGCAATCAGTGCCCTATCTAGCCTTTTATATGTCTGGTGCGAGCTTCTATAGCTGTACCTCTAGAAAAAAGTACAATACAAACAAAATGCACTAGATTTACATTTTTTTCCGCCCCTCCAGGAATTGCGCCCTCTGCCTGTGCCTGGGCACCGCCCTAGTTTACGGCACTGTTCTAGTTGTGTGTTTATTATGTTGCATGTTGTAGATAGTTAGGTATTAAGTATAGTACATTTGCATCATTTTTAAAAAGAGTGTAGGTACACGTGTGAGTAGTGTAGTTCTACCTGTAAACGCATATATCCATTTGTCTAGCTCACATAGTACCTACACTTTTTTATTTAGAACATCCTATAAGTAGGTAAAAACGACATCTTCATAAAAACATTAATATTACCATTGAGTACATCGATAAAAATGAAAATAAGACGTCACGCTGATCGTAAACTTAGCCTGAAGAAAAGATAGGTACATATCGTTACTTCACTTGTCGACATCACAGCATTGAAAAGATGCCCCGGCTGGCTTGCAAATGGCGAGCAATAAATAGGTAGCAGCAAACAGTACCTAAGAATCAAGCTCAGGTGATTACCTGAGCTTGATTCTTACTGCTCGCCCTCCGATTTGAGGGTTTTTTTTTTTAAATCTGTTTTTATTTAGGGGTTTTTATCAGGGTATGTCAGCCCCATCGTACCCTTTTACATTGGTTCTACTATTAACTACCTAGTTGTAGTGTTTAGAAAATTAGTAGATGCAAATTAGGAACTATTATTTTTAAAATTGAAAAATAAGCAAACTAGAGCTTACTATTCATAAAGAACGGTGATTAAGTGGCATAACTTTTTAGTCGCCTCCGACGACGGTACGCATAAAATGGATTGTATTATGCCTATATCTAGTCGATTTAAATTCGTTTATAAATAGCTCTCGTAAATTTCTGTTCCGGGCACATTCCATCAGCAAATGTTGCACTGATTTGAGGGTTGTACCTATTACACGCGCGCCTCAAAGTAGTTATGCCAGTTAAGCGATTATCGCTCTGCCACGCATCATGCTGCATGTTGCGTGTCAACGCACCTACGTGTGTACTTGCGGGAGTGCAGATCTGCATCATCGTGCGGGTTTTCACGCACTCACGCGCGTAGTTGCGTTTCATACAAAATCACGCACGGCACTACGAGACTGTGTGCCATACCTTGCGTGTAGCCCCGCACCCGCGCGAGTGAGTGCTTGTTTCTCCGCTTATAAGCGAAATTATTGTCTTACTATTGTGTGTCTCAAATTGATGGTATCTGAAAGGTTTAAAACAACATATTATGTAGCTCTTTTGCCTTTTTTATTGCATTTAGAAGAATCCTTAGAAGATATTACAATAAGATAGCTTTTATCACATTGAGCACGCCATACTGTCAAAGATGATACGAAAGTTATCTCTGTTATAACTCATTATTTATCATGATCTGTTCGATAACTGTAACAAAATTGATCTAATATTATGCATTAAACTCTAATCACTTTTTATCTTTAATAACAGTTTGAGCCAGTTTGAGGATAGAATAATCCTACAGAAAGTCTACCATCCACATTACATTATACACGATCTGAATAGATGAACAGCTTATGATTATTCGTCATTGGCCTGTACTTAAATTCTTTTATCTATTTGATCATAATCTTTTAATTTCTTATAAACGTAAGTGTACTTACTTCTTTTCCAATGCCGTCTTGCACGTGCTCTAATTATTTTTTAATTTGTTATCTGTACCTAGCCTCTCTGACAGACAAATGACACTTGACAGTGCAATAAATGCAGTCAATTTGACATAACGTTTTGTTTTGCTTGCCCAATTCCTTATTTCTTTGCCAATATTTTTAATTTTAATGTATTAAAGGTGTATATTAGTGTATAACACGTCAATAAATTCGTTTATAACGTATACTTTAGTGTGTCTCATCACAATAAAACTGCTAGAAAAGTTTAAAACAGCGACAAAACTTACCGAGTAAATTAAAAGTGTACTTAATGGATTTATTAGAAAAAGAATGGTATATTCAAGCACCATGGGGCAGAATAGCAGGTAAGTAGATCTCATAACAATATTCTAGTACAAAAAACTAAGTTTCAAACGCAAGAAAACTTAAAAAACTGATATTGAACTTTGACCCTAAAATCTTATTTGAATAATCTTTTTTATCACATATACGTTGATTGATGATAATATATGAATACATTTTTAAGCTAGGTTGCGTAATAATCAGCCTTGAGAATGAACTTTAGACTGAGACAGGGTCCAAAGTTATTTTGTTATCATATAGGCTATACTCATCTGTATAACTCTCCCCCATTGCTTAATTAAATTGTTTATGGTACTGAGTCACTTCTTGTCAATTTCTAAGGGAGATCATCTTCATGGTCGGCTACAAGCCCATCAAGTGATTTTAGGGTTACAATTTTATTTATTAAATAAACAATCAACAATTTTTTCGTATGACTAATACTTTGAAAAAATTAAAAAATTAATAACATGATATTTTTTCGTTGTTTTTCCTCTTTTCAAACGGCTTAGTTTACACAAAATATTAAAAAAAAAGAAAATATTTTTTTTTTTTTTTTTATTAATTATAGGCTTGCATTTGACCACTATCTCACCTGATGGTAAGCGATGATGTGGTCGACGATGAAGCACGCTTGCCTAGAAGAAACCTATTCACTCTCGACTTAAAGACTCCTAAGTTGTAGCTATCAGAAAACACAGATTCCGGCAGGGAATTCCACTCCTTGGCTGTACGCTATATTTTTAAAAGATCTTAAAATACAACAATTACGATGAAGACCAAACTAGGTTAAGACTCTGCAAGTAGTAGTTCCGAATTAATATTCCATTTCTTTTTCCAGTAATGGCATGGGGCGACTGCTACGACCCGCCAGTGCTGCTAGTCCACGGCAGCATGGACTCTGCCATCAGCTTCCGATCTCTAGTCAGCAAACTGCCCACGAACTTTTACTATATTGGTATGTTATAAATGATATTAATATAATATATTCCACAACTATCACACAACGCCGTCTAGTCCCAAGCTAAGCAGAGCTTGTGTTATGAGTACTAGGCAATTGATAAACTTACTTATATATTTCTAAATACATACATATTATAGATAAATTTCACCCAGACACAGAACAAATGATTATTTTGCAAATATGTTTAACCTTTCAATCGTGGAAATTACAGACACAATAGAAAGACAATAGGTGCATGAACGCGTTCGCTTGGAGTTTAATGAATTCAACAATCACTTTTACACATCATTTTTTTTCTCGTCAGTTTAAACTAGAAGAGGCCGGTGTTTCTTCTGACTACCTTTTAAAAAGAAACACCGAAACAAACTCAGGGGTCAAAGTCTCTTAAAGTGCCATACAGCAAATATGTAATGGTCAAATCATATGAGAACCGAGCCGATTTATCTAAGATGGTCTTTTGAAGAAAGAACCATACAGATTTGACTGGACCTATCCAGTCAGTGCTAGCATTTGTCAGTATTCATGCAACGTCTTGACGAATAATATCAAGGAGGATACTTGGGGAGAGAAAAATACTCAAATTGCCAGACATACGTTTTGCTGAAAAAAAGAGGAAAAAAGAAAAAAAGCATACAATATAGTCTTCACATTCACAATAACAAAAAAGAAATATACAGGGTTATTCGTAAAACACTTGCCGGACTGTATTACTAACATCATAAACAACGATTTTTGTTCTATGACTTTTTAAAAGACATAATTCATTTACCAAAACCAAACCTTCAAGATTTCGTTGTGCTATCTAACACATTTCAACTCTATTTTGCTATGCCTACCTACGTCTGTATGACGCGACGCAAGCGCATCAAGCACCCCCGCCGCCCGATCCCCGCTCCATTCCGCTATTGTACTATCGCTTGTTTCGCATAGACTTCGTAACATTTAGAACGTTCAATTTTTTTTTTTCTTGTATGAAAATCTAATGCACTATCATCTGATACATTTTAAAAAGTAATTCTATAAAAGTTTTTATCCTTACTTCCTTACTAATATTATAAAAGCGAAAGTGAGTTTGTTTTTTTGTTTGTTTGTTACGTCTTCACGCCTAAATGGCAAACCCGATTTTGATGAATTTTGGTACAGAGATAGTTGGGACCCTGGAGACGGACATAGGCTAATGTTTTCACGCAGGCGAAGCCGCGGGTAAAAGCTAGTTTATGATGTTAGTAATATAGTCCTGGGAGGTTGCCAGTGTTCTGCAAATAACCCTGTATAAGACATTATCATCATCATTTCAGCCAGATGTCGACTGTTGGACATAAGCCTCCACCAAATGTCGCCACAATGAATGATCCTGCGCGTCTCGCATCCATCGGATTCCCGTAACCTTCAGGTCATCGCTTCTCCTTGTAAGAGGCCTTCCGACGCTGCGTCTTCCGGTACGTGGTTGTCACTCCAGAACCTTTCGGCTCCAACGGCCATCTGTTCTGCGAGCAATGTGCCCTGCCCATTGCCACTTGAGTTTGGCGATTCTTCGTGCTATCTTGGTTCTACTGTGGATATCTTCATTTCTGATTCGATCACGCAAGGAAACTCCGAGGATAGCCCTTTCCATTGCCCTTCGGGTGATTTTAAGCCTTCTGATGCGGCCCATTGTGAGCGACCACGTTTCGGAACCATATGTCATCACTGGCAACACGCACTGAGTAAGACTCAGTGAGCTCATCATATTATTTACTTTCCAGGTATAGACCTCCCAGGTAATGGAAGGTCGGACCGCTTCCTCCCCGGCCTGATGATCAGCGTGTATGACATGGTGTACTCCGTGCATGCCGTCGTCAAACACTTCCGGTGGAAAAAGTTCACATTGATCGGACACTCTTTTGGTGCTTACTTAGGTAAATACTTAGGAAAAAGTTATTATATTTATCTATACATACATACATATAAATAAAATTGGAGGGTCTGTTTGTGATATTGAAATAACTGCTTTTTACTACATGCATATGAATATATATACGGTACTTACACCAAAATAACATTTTTTACAATTTTTGTCTGTCTGTCTGTTTGTCCGGGCTAATCTCTAAAATGGCTGGACCGATTTTGACGGGACCTTTTTTGGCAGGTAGCTGATGTAATAAGGAGTGACTTAAGCTACTTTTATTTTAGAAAAAATAAATTAAAAATCCTGTAGTCCACGCGAACGAAATCGCGGGCACAGCTAGTAATCAATAATTCCATACTTATAATACTTATATAAACAACCTTATTTTAAGTATATGTTAAACCTGAATCACCTTTAGTCTAGTATTTATATGTAAAGAGAATCTACAACCCAAGCGCATTAACATGGCACCTGGCTCGATAACAGTTGCCACATTGAATACTCGAAAATAGTTTGTATTGTCACGTTTAAAGCATCATAAATTCGTAAGGCGTCCCCCACACTAGGCGCGCGCGTTCCTCGGGCGTGTGAGCGACGCGGGCGCCGCGTGCGTGACGCGAGCGCGCTGCGTGAGCGTCGCGTGTTGCCGCCGTGTGACGTGTTTGCAGCGAGCGCGCGGCGCGCACGCGGCGCTCGTCTTGGCGTTTAACCCCCTTCACCTTCCGAAACAGTAGTGGGCGAAGGGATAAGAACGCGACTCGAACGCTGCGTCCGTGCACTCTCTACACACGCCGCAGGGCAGCAAAACGCGACGCTCATGCAGCGCGCTCGCGGCGCGCGCGCGTCGCCTGCGCGTCGCCCGCGCTACCCACATGCCCGAGGATCGCGCACAACTAATGTGAGGTCAGCCTTATGTAAAGTGTGTCATAAGAAACTACTCAGAGCAAAATAAATGTTGATATTAAAAAAACTAAAATAAAATTCAATGCACTCAATATTTCAAACATCGTTTATCAGGTGCCATGTTAATGCGCACGGGATATATGTACAAAATATCAAAACCGTATTGATTTTTCATAATACGGTTAGGGGCGCCGGCTTTTAGAAAACCTTATGGCTGCTCATGCTCATTTGATGACTCGAAAATGTGGAGAAGTTTGAGATGACAAATGCACACTGTTCGACAATTATACCCCGTTAAGCGAGTTCAATGACCTGTAGGTAATTAGTACGCAACGCCGACTACTACCTACAGGTCATTGAACTCGCATAGCTGACGTTTTCTTAAAGAAATTTATTTCGTACATGCGTAAATTAATACGAGTTTTTAAAAAAAGGTACTATATTTTTTAATTTTATCTTTACAAATCGATAGGGTTTCATGTACCGGATCGACCCTCCACGGGATTAAAACGATCAAAATTTAACGATGTATAAATGTCCTACTTACATACTGCGTACTTAATTACTAATTATGTGTGCCTTGCGTCTCAACCGGCGGTCTAAACCACTGCGCTGAACGGGACGTCGGGTTTTGAAAAAAACTCTCATTCCTAAAAAACGATTACTGATCTGTTCTCAGGGGTGCTCGGCACCCACAGTTTGTTGCTCATGGGTGCCAGAGCGCCCGAGCACCCACGGAGTCGACGCCCCTGACAATATCTATTCTCATTTCCAGGACAGTTCTACAATCTCTGCTATCCCGATAGACTAGAAAAATTGGTTAACTTAGACCCAATCAACTTCTTTGCTGTCCCACCTGAAGAGTTTCGTACGTGGTAAGTATATTTTACGAAATGGGGTTTTAGGTTCTATAGACTCGCGCTGGGCCCGCGTGGTGGATTACGGCCCGTTCCCTCTCCTAGAGAGGAGGCCTGAGTCCCAACAGTACAAATATTGTAAGGCCGATTATCTAGCATAATCGGCCTTACAATGTCCCCGTCCAAACCCGTCGGACTAGCTCAAAAAAGTGCTCCTCATCGACTTTACTGCGCCTCTTTAGTTTAGCTTACATCTCTGAGGCGCACTTGGAACACTACGCGCCGTAAATTCGGGTTAGTCCTTATCAGACGGACGGTCGACAATCTACCTTCTGCACATCGTCCGCAAGCCCGTGCTTGCGGTGACTGGAAGTCGCCCTTCCACTCCCAACGCCCGGAATGTCGAATCTTTTTCGGTAACTGTTGGGGCGTGAACATATCCGTTCACGGTTGCAGACATCTCCTTCGCTAGCATTACTGCTTCGCAGAAGGAGGCGACTGCAACTAGGGTTACCATATCTCAGGATTTGTCCTGAGATTTCAGGATTTTAGGACTCTCCTCAGATTAGCGGCTGAATTTTGCAAATGTCATGAAATATTAGGATTTTTAGAATTTTCAACAAAATACCGCTTACTATAACAAACTAATTAAAAAAAAACTTAATTAAACATCCTTTTTTGAAGGGGGGGGGGAGGGGAGTGGCACCCCCTCTCCCCCGAGTGTGATGTGCAACGTGTGAGTGAGTTCTTCTGTGTATATGTTACGCTCAAAGATCGAAAACGCTCAGTGAGCGGAAAAATAGCTCACAACGCAAGTAAAACATCCACATGGCGAAATTCGTGTTATGGCTCTAATGAAAACGCGCACGAAGCGTTGTGGCAATCACAGAAAGGCCAAATAGCGAAATTCGACCAAAATTTTAAATTTGAGCGTAACATATACAACCGATAATATTAGGGTGTTTTGGAAATTCTTAAACTGCTTTTCAATGGAAATCAGGCCTTTTCTCCGGTCTTTTGATTTTCTCATCTGGTAACCATAACTGCATTCCATTCCCTCTCCCTCCGGACCATGGTCTGAACCGAGGCCCGGTCATCTACATTAATATTATAAAGAGGGAAAATTTGTATTGTGTGTATGTTTGTAATGAATAAACTCAAAAACTACTGCACCGATTATAACAATTCTTTCACCATTGGAAAGCTACATTCACCCTGAGTGACATGGCTATATTTATTGCCCGTGCGAAGCCGGGACAGGCCGCTAGTACATAGTATAAAAGCGGTATAAGTATTAAAATATCTGATTCGTACTGGTGGTTGTTGAAACCTTTACGGTCCGGACTAGGCGTTTCGCCTCATCGTTTATACCGCGTACATCGAAGGACTAGATCAATTTTCCTGCTGCAGTCTTCCCTTCCGATTATAGTTTGGGTGTCTTCAAGGCTAGTCTATAGGCTCTTAATAAATTAGTGCGCCTCACCATCAACGATTGCATCACTGCTAACCATCTAATGGGATCGCATTCAAGCACTAGTTTATATCTTTGGAAGTATGCGGAACAGAGTGTAAAGTCCCGCAAACCTCCGTTGAAAAGGAAGGATCCTCCGACCAGACGAGTGTTATGTCTGGTGCGCAACAGTTCGATAGATGATTTTGGGCTGTTTCATATGTTCAAATCGCGCGGAGAACTTTAATTGCGCGATACAGAATTAGTTCTTATGTGACGCCATAGATATGTCGCTCGCTACATATAAATAAAAAAAACAGAATTTCGCAAAATTCATGTCGTTTTTAATTTGCAGGTACCATATATTCTATACGGACTTCTACAAAAAATATGAAAAAGTTAATACTCAGCCAGAGAAAGCGCCTAAAATCAAATGGGAAGAGGTATGTTAAGTATCTATTTTAAACCGTTTTAAAAAAAGAAGGTTCTCAACTCGAATCAAAAATAACCTACCAGATATGAGACAGTAGATACAAGACTGCATTTATCAGTAAGCAGTTTTAACCCGTCGTGTGTCTAAACGTGGATCCACGCGAGACACAATGGCTTTTTAATTGTGTCTCTAATTACGGCACTCGAGAGGTTAAATGTATTATTCTGGTAAGTTATTTCTGTAATACGCACATAGAAATATATATGTATGTGTATTTTAAATTTAGGTATACTTTTTTATTCGTGTTTTCATAATAAACTTTCTTTTTATGCACCTACCATGTAGTCTCTGCACCACCTTAGGTTGACTGGCAGAGAATGCCTAAGGCATTAAGTCCGCCTATGTACTTTGTGTTGCATGAAGATTAAATATATAAATAAATAAAATAAATAGGAACAGAATAGGCTAACACTTTATAAATATTAATACAAAGAAATTTAGCAATAAGCAATAATATATTGAAAAATTAAAGAAAACATAAAATCTTAGTCCGCCATCTTTAAGAGGCCACCATATTGGATTAAGAGTTACATCACTTTACTTTTCGAGTTATTCTCAGCAAGCCTTTTCATTTGATACCAATATTGTAGGAGTTAATTAAAAGTAACCATCCAGTCCGCCATCTTGGGTGTTCCGCCATGTTGGATTTAGAATGACGTCACACAGCTGAACATGCATTGTCATCCAAACTAAGCGTGTATACAAAATTTCAGCTCAATTGGTTGAAGATATCTGCTTCTAAATTGAGTTTCAAGATTCCACCCGAACTAAGATAGTTACAATCATCATCATCGTCAACATTTCAACCGAAAGACATCCACTGTTGGACATAAGCCTCTCCCAAGTGTCGCCACAACGAACGGTCTCGCATTAATCGGATTCCCGCGACCCTCACCAGATCATCGGCCCACCTTGTGGTGCATCTTCCAGTACGCGGGTACCACTCCAGAACCTTTCGGCTCCATCGACCATCTGTTCTGCCTTGCCCATTGCCACTTAAGTTTAGCGATTCTTCGTGCTATGTCGGTAACATTGGTTCTTGGATATCTTCATTCCTGATGCGATCATGCAAAGAAACTCCGAGCATAGCTCTTTCCATTGCCCTTTGGATGACTTTAAGCCTTCTGATGAGGCCCATTGTGAGCGACCACGTTTTGGAGCCATATGTCATCAGTGACAACACGCACTGGTCATAGACTTTCGTCTTGAAATACTGTGATATATTGGATGCGAAGATACCGCGCAGCTTCACGAACGCTGCCCAGCCGAGCTGGATTCGACGGTGGACCTCTTTCTCGAAATTAGATCTACCCAACTAGATTGTTTGTCCCAGGTAGACGTAATCGTCCACAACTTCAGGTAAAAAGTCTCCGATCTTGATAGGAGTGGGTGCTACATGGTTGTTTATCATGACTTTGGTTTTGTCCATGTTCATTTTAAGTCCCACTCTTTCGGAAGCTCTACTGTGGTCATTGAGCATTGTGATGAGCTGCTCCGTAGTCTCAGCCATGAGTACTACGTCGTCAGCAAACCGAAGGTGAGCGATGTACTCGCCATTGTCATTAATGCCTAGTCCACTCCAATCCAGAACCTTGAAGACATCGTCGTTATTGGCTGGCTTAAGTGGAGATCCGCAAGAGCAAATGTGCTCGGGAGAAGGATGTTTAATCCAGTAAGGTGCTGGTAGGGATCTTGACCGTACTTCCGGAATTGTCCTGATAGCCGTGGTATACCTCTCCTCTCCTCAAGCACTTCAGGATATATTGCCCTCTTGTTGCTACGTCACTTCGTGTTAGCGACCGTTTTCGGGGGCCCATTTTTTGAGTGTGCCCGTCACCTCCTGCCTTTTTATCGATGGAAATTAAAAACATTGTTCAGGCAGGGGCCATAGCCTTAACATGGTTCCTGGTAACCAGTCCATTTAAGAATTCTAAAACCATAGTCTTATTGTTTTTCATATGTTGCAATAGTTTCCCACCAACCAGGGGCTGTTCTTGGATACACTAGCATAGCGCGTACAGGGATCTCCGGTTGATACCACGTTCCATTAAAAGCGTCAAATGGGTCTCTGCGAGTTGGTTTCGACTCCTCGTACGCCTCCCAAGGGTCTAGGACCCCAAGGTTCTGAGATATAATAACCCATAAATAATAATTGTATGATGAACAGGCACTGCAAAGTATAAAGAAGAGTCGTCCTAGTTTGACGGAAGAGCAGGCGGCCGCCGTTCTGGAGAGGATCTCCATGCCAGCAGGAGATGGCTACGTCAGGTAAGATACATGAAGTAGGTTAGGTAGGTAGTATAAGGTTCAGTTGAAAACCAGCGTCTGGCAACTACTATGTAGTTGTCTGGCATTATTGCTGAACTGGACCTATTTGGCGCCGCCGTGAGACACACATTGTTAGTTGTCTCTTTTATTTATATATAATAATTTATTACTGTCTACATGTTGTTACTATATTGTGAGTATCTACGAGTGTGTATGCCAAATAAAATAGTTTTCTTTCTTTCTTTCTTTCTTTAAGTAACCCGTGGCGTAACTAGGTGACCAAGAGCCCTGGGGCAAAAACACTCTGGGGCCCCTAAATTGTTTATTGATATGATGATGATAATAAATTGATTTACTTTGTACAGGTACACTTACGACCTGCGCATGAAACACGTAAGCGGCCCTGCATACTCTCCAGAACACGTAAAAAAAATATTCACTTCAACAAAAACGCCCACACTAACCATAGCTTGTCAGAAATCCTTGAAGAATCAACTCTTCAGAAATACAGACTTTTTGTTAGACGAGGCGGAGTTTGTGAACAAGAATTTGAGGTTCAGACCGGTTGAAGGGACTCATGATGTCCATATCAGCCATCCGGAGAGAGTAGCGATATATCTAGGACAGTTCCTTGTCCATGGACTAGAAGGACTGGATAATAAGGCTAAGTTATGATTCTGAGATTGTCTATGGTGGTCGTGGCCCGGACTTGCGAATGCCATGCATGCAATATTCTTATGATTCTGAAATTGTCTATGGCGGTCGCGGCCCGGACTTACGAGTGCCATGCTTGCAATATTCTTTATGCAAGCTTGTATGTATGTGTCTAGGCTCGTTAAAAAATAGATAGCCCGTTTTGATATTTGATAAAGACCCTAGAATGTAAATTGGAACCTAACTGAATGAAACAATAAAATAATAATTAATGACATAAAGTGTAATTACATAATGGTTATGTACATAAATGATTAATGGTATTCATTTTGCAAATAGGTTTTTTAAAAACATTTTTACACGTAAATTTTTTCGTCAGTTTAAACTAGATGACGCTGGTGTTTCCTAGCTGACTACCCTGAGAAGAATCACCGAAACAAACTCAGGGGTCAAAGTCTCTTGGGCGGAGCATCGCACCGGGCCTTGGTTGAGGCCATGGTCCGGAGCGAGGAGGAGTGGCAGGCGGTCGCCGACTTCTGCGAAGCAGTAATGCTCGCAAAGAAGGAGGCCGACCACCGTAGGCGCGGGCTTGCGGACAGTGAGCAATGGGTAGCTCGCTGTCCGGCCGTCCGGTAACTGTCCGGACCAAGCCCAAGTCATCGACGGCGCGTACTGTTCCCGCGTGACTCAAGGAGTTGTCAGCAACAGTAGGGACCCAGCCGGGTCGAAGCCTACTGGGGCCAGGGTTATCCGAAAGGGAGCTCGAGCCCCGGTATGAAGGCTAGAAGGAACGGGGTGGGCTTTTAGTCAGTAAGAGTCTGACACTATCTCCCGCTCCGGCCAAAAGCGGGGGTTGTCATTAGATGATTTTTTCCCCACCATAAAAAAAGGGGTCAAACTCTCTTTTAAAGTCTATACAGCAAACATAATGGTCTGATCATATGAAAACCATGTGGATTTGCATAATGTAATTTAGACGATTACAAAACGTAAATAATAAAAAACATTAAATGTCAAAACGAAAGCATGCATTTGTCTAACTTCAACTTGAGAGTCTTTAAGTCAAGAGTGAATAGGTTATTTCCATAGTGCGTTTCTCGTAAGAATTCCCTTCTTCGTATTGTTAGCTCCTCTGTCTGTCTAGGTATGAATAGGTGTAGCGTCAACGTTGGGTGACGCGACATGATAGTTTCTAAAAAACAGGCTACAAGGATGGTACAAAATTGGAAATCAGGTATTCACTGGGTGCTGGGATCCAGGATCATTGTACAATTTCCCTAAAAATATGAGCCTGCCAGGCTGTTATGATGCAAATCAAACGCCAAGGTCGCCAAGTTCAGAACGAGAAATTTTATTTACAATATACAAGCAAGGTCATGAAACCGCGGAAAATCTTAACACCGCCATTCAGCGAACGGTACAACACCATCTATCGAGTTGATGTGAACTAAATAGAAAAACAAAAGTCAGTTCGACTTTTGAATCTTAAGAGGCCGGCGAATGTCACTCGCAACTGCAAGTTGACGCGTATTCAAATTCGTTCGCGGAATATAGCTATCTCTGTTTGACAAAAACAAGTGACGAATTGATGCAGCTGTGTGTGTGTATGTGAGCGTCTTACAATTTATTGTTAGTAAAATGAGGTATATTCATTATTTGCTTTATTTTCGCCGAATACTTCGGGAATTGTTTGTGAATGTACGAACTAGTAATACATTTTTTGGAAATTTTATTACCGCGCCAATATCTCAACATATTATGATAACAATAGCAGATATGTCATACAAAGGTGGTCTTTTTTACGGTGGGAAAATCATCTAATGACATTCCCCGCTCTTGGGTGGAGCGGGAGATAGTGTCAGACTTTTACTGACTAAAAACCTTTCGTACCGGGGTTGAGCTACCTTTCGGAACTAACCCTGGCCCCAGTAGGCTTCGACCCGGTTGGACCCCTTCTGTTGCTGACAACTCCTTGAGGCGCACGGGAACAGTTCGCGCTCTCGATGACTTGGGCTCGATCCGGACAGTTACCGGACGGTCGGACAGGAGCTACCGATTGCTCGCCGTCCGCAAGCCCGCACCTACGGTGGAAATTGGGATCCGAATCCCGGCAGCGGCTGTGAGCGCCGTTGCCTGATACGGTCGGCCTCCTCCTTTGCTAGCATTACTGCTTTGCAGAAGGAGGCGACTGCCTGCCACTGATCCTCCTCGCTCCGAACCATGGCCTGCACCAGTCTGGCACGGGAGATCGCCGCCGCCGATCACCTCCACGAGGGCAAGGCGATGCTCTGCCTAAGCGGCACACCTACACTGCGTGCTCCACCGTGTCCTCCGGGCGTTCCGCACAGTGGCGACACTCGGGCGTCACTTCCGTACGAATCCGGTACAGCCCGAACCTACCGAACTTACGTGTCCGGTGAGAACCTGCGTCATGCGGAAGGTGAGGACGCCCGCGCCGTGAGGTCTTTCCAGCCATGCCTCCAAGAGGGGACTTACTGCCATAATTGTGGCGTGCCCAAGGTGGTCTTCTCGTGGTCAAATCAGAAAATGTTATGGAGGCGAGAGCTTTTTTTTCAAAGGTGGGAAATTATTCAATGACTTCTGCCGCTCTTTTAGTGTCAGACTTTTAGGGAAATGAAAACTGTTCTTTCGTTTCAAGGCCCCGATGTTCTCTTTCGCTCAACCCTTGGCCTCAGTAGACTTCGAACCTGCTGCTGACATGTCCTCGAGACGCGAGTGGAACACTATGCAACATCGACGTCTCGAGCTCGGTATGGACGCTTACCGGACGGCCGGACGGAGAGATACAAATTGCTCGCCGTCCGCAACCCTGCGCCTACGGTGACTGGAAAAAGGGATCAGGATACCGGTGGCTGGGGCGTGAGGAATGATTTTCCCTCACGTGTACGACTGTCTCCTTTGCTAGCATAATTGCTTCGTAGAAGGAGCCGACCACCTGCCATTCCTACACATTCCGGACCATGGCTTGTACCAGGGTCACTCCCACGAGTACACGGCAGTGCTCCGCCTGAGTGGAGCATACCATCGCCGTATGCTCCACCCTGTCCTCCGGGCGCTCTACACAATGATGACAGTCAGGCGTTTCTTCCGAACTTACCACGAGGTGAGGTGTCGTCATGCGGAAGGTGAGGATGTTTCCACGCCTATTCACCCACTCCTCAAAGATTGGATTTATCGCCATAATTATGGCTTGCCCCGAGATCCCGCCGGTACTCTGACCGCCTTCGTCAGTAGTTTTTTACCCCGGCGTTGCAACTCCATGCGCAAATTGTGCATGCGTGCAAGGACTGTTGCTTCTAGATCCCGTGGTGGCAGACCAGCAAGGAGGCTCGTCGCTTCGCTGGAGAACGTGCGGTATCCCCGCACCATTTGGATGGCCATGATCCTCTGGGATGCGTTCAGCTTTGCCCCCGGTCGCTTTCACAGCAATGGGGCCACACCGGCGCTCCGTAATGAGCCATGGACCAAACAATGCTGCGTGGAGCCTCCGGCAAAGGGCTAAGGACCTCTATGTTGGGTAGGAGCCGCTTCAGGGCAGCCCCAGTCCGGTCCAGTTTGGGAGCCAGACGTCCGAAGTGTTCTTCGAAATTCCAACGGCTGTCGAGGACAAGTACCAAAAACAGTCCGACCCATATCTTGGTACCGATCCCTGGGGAACACCGCACGACATCTCTCGGCGTTTCCATTCTCCACGGTGAGCGGTGATAATGAACCTATCCTTCAAGTAGACCTCGATCACACGAATGAGGTAGACCGGCACCTGGTGATACCGGGGTCCAAATAGAGCGCTCCCTGCAAAAGCCAAACTGGCCATCCGCAAGATCCGGCTCCACCCGTACCAGGTGCGTACGAGGAATAAAGAACAGCGAAGCGCACCCTCAGAGCGGAGATACGGCTGGCCAAACTGGAGGCCCGCGACGTGTAGGTGGGGACTCTGAACAGAGACCCGTGGGGACGACCCTACGAAATGGTGCGTAACAAGCTCCGTACCTGGGCTCCCCCGCTGACACAGAGTACCGGCCCCTATTTATGAAGGGTGTGATGAACGCTCTATTCCCGCCAAAAGGGGAGCATTCTCATCCGCCCATGGCTCCGCCACTAGTTGTAGTGTAGTTTACATTTTTATGTCACCGTTTTTTGTAGCCATATTTGCATACTATGTGCTATGCAACCTCCCCAACGGGGTCAGCGTGGTCTATTATACAGACGACACGCTGATCCTAACGAAGGGAGAGTCGTAACAGGCGGCGGTCGAACTAGCGGAACGCAGGGTTGCAACAACCTCCAACCAGCCTTGGCCCCACCGACATCATGTCATATGGGCCGCATCGAAATGAGGCGGCTGCGGACACAGCCCACCCATACAAATATGAGCGCGCTATCACCGCAGCCGCTTTTTGACTCCTTTACAAATTTCTTCGTCTTGTCCCCATGTTGCCTTTCTCCCCATCCTGGGGCGGCATACTAACGGTCCCCCCTCACGTGGGTAAGACAAACACACAGTACGGGTTCGCTGCCTGCTTACTCCTTAGTCTGTGCCATTCGTGTTCGAACTCTTTTGGGGCCATGAGATTGCAGTAGTAAGCCGGTCTCTCATCCAAGCGAGCGATCCCGTCCATCAAATTTCGTCGCTGTTCGTCATAAGGGGGGCATCGCCACAGAACGTGATAAAAATTTTCGTCCTCATCACCGCAATAGCACACGCTAACCTCACATAACCGCATATCATACAGTTTCTTCCAGAAATATCCATGTCCAGTCAGGATCTGCGAGACTTTGTAGTCCGGTTGGACCCAAGTTGCCGCCAACCGCCACGTCAGGGAGGAATCGATGAAGTTCCATCGCCTTCTCTTCCTGCTCTCATCTCCGCTGCCAATTAGCCACAAGCTCACTTGCAAGAACCCTGCTCCCTGTCCTGAACCGCAACGCAGAGTTGCAACAGTCGTGAAGAGGATCCAACAGTTGGGACTCGAGGTGGCACTGCACAAGTCCGAGAGCATGTGTTTTCATGGCCCTCGGAACGAACCACCGCCGGTTTCCCAAATTACAATAAAAGTTTACAAGTATCTGGGACTCGTCCTCGACAGCCGATGGTATTTTGAGGAGCACTTCCGACGTCTGGTTCCCAAACGTGTTACTTATTGTTTATTTTGTGTTGCCAAATAAATTATTTTTCTTTCTTTCTTTCTTACAAACTGGATTAGACTGAAGCAATCAAGCGGCTCCTGTCCAACCTGGGGTGTCCAGACGCCTCCTGCTGGAGGCTCTACGCAGGCATCGTTCGGTCCATGGCCCTTTACGTAGCGCCGTCGCTGCGAAAGTGATCAGTTGCCAAGCTGAACGCATGCCAGGGAGTTATAGCCATCCTAATGGTACAAAGACAAAGCACGTTTTCCTGCAAGATATCCGCACGGTTTCCTGCAGGCCTGCTACCATGGAATGTGGAGGCAACAGTCCTTTGCATGCATAAGCATGATTTACACGTGGAGATGCAACCCTGGGGCGAAATTCCGCTGCCACGACAAGTCGCTGTAAGGCAGACAGTTCCGGCAGGATCTCAGCGATTGTCGTAACGCAAATACTCACCGGACATGGCAAGTACGGGAGGCTCCTGCGTCGGATTTAGGCGGAAGAAACGCCTGGTTATCACCATTGTGTGGACAGTCTGAAGGATACGGTGGAACATACGGTAGAGATGTACATATGTGCCCCGTTTAGGCGGAACACCGCCGCGTTCTCGTGGGGGCCATCGGTGGCAACGACCTCTCGCGCCGAAGCCTCTTTCTGCGAAACAGTAATGTTCTTCGCTAGAAGGCGGCCGCATGGACGAGGGAATACCCTGACGCCCCAGCAGCCAGGATCTCGACCCAGATTTCTAGCCACCCTGGGCTTGGAATCGCCGTCCAGCCATCCGGTAACCATCTGGACCGAACCCAAATCGTCAACGGCGCTTTTTTTTTACTCTTTTTTTTAAGGGGTTTTTGACGGCACTTTTAGTCAGCTAAAGTCTGACATGTCCTCAAGAGTTCTGTATTCCTTTTATTAAACTTTAAATGCTTACGTACTATTTTATTTAAGTCAAAAGTGTCAAAAATATTACAATAAAATTTATAACTCGACCTATGAACGCAACTGAAGTAATGACAGCACGCACACAATGACACTGACATCCCGCTTGCCGCGATAGCACTAGTAACTCTTGGAAATTTGGGATAAATTGGACGTGTTTCGTAATACCAAAAATGATGAATGAAAACTTAATGTTTTTCCAATTTGTTTTCTATCATTTGTAAATTGATAATATAATCTGTGTTCCTACATTGAGAATATTGGACATATTGTTATTTTTAATACAGGAAAAGCCAAATGAAAACATGCCGTTTACGTTGTAAAAAAGTGCGAATTATAATTCGCTTTAATTTCGTTTTAGGCAAGTTTTTTTTTAAAAGAAAGATGTAGGAACCTAGATAAATATCGTCTATAACCGAATAACATCATAATATGTTGGAAATATACTCCAATTGCAAATGAGCGTGGTATTACGTTTGTATGAAAAATATTTCTGTCGCCGTGCTCTTAACAATCATGTTGAACGCACTTTCAGACGATATTTCACGGTATTTTTGGAGGTTGTTAATCGCGCGCGCGTAAGATAAGTTAGCCGGCCGGCTCGTTGGATTCGAATCGTAGATTTTTTCTTACACCGTCAGAGGGGGTGCTGTGCGGTTTGGATATGAGGTTTTTGGGAAGGAATGGGATAAGGGAATTCATCTTAAAGCCTGTTCACTGTCTAAAGAAAAATAAAACGAGTTGTCTACTCTAGCAAAATTTTTGCCCGAAATGTAAAACGAAATCGATTTTAACTGTAGTCGCAACACTTTATGGAGAATTTTGAGCAAAAAAAGAAAAAAAAAGCAGGTCTAAAAGGAAGGTGTTCAAGGAGAGGTACGATATTGTGGCGTGGCGTTATCGGTATTTGAAAGAATTACAAGACAATCGAAATGAAGCCCAGCGTTGTTTTTCGATTCCGATCCCGATTTCCAGTCACCGTAGGCGCGGGCTTGCGGACAGTGAGCAATGGGTAGATCGCTGTCCGGCCGTCCGGTAACTGTCTGGACTAAGCCCAAATCGTCGACGGCGCGCGCTGTTATACTGGGGCCAGGGTTATCCGAAAGGGCGCTCGAGCCTCAAGTATGAAGGCTTGAAGGAACGGGATGGGTTTTTTAGTCAGTAAGAGTCTGACACTGTCTCCCGCTCTGCCCAAGAGCGAGGATTTTTCCCATCGAAAAAAAAAGCCCAGCGTTATATACTTTATTCAAAAACAGTTTTTACTGTTCCCAAAACAAACAAAAAATCAAATTATAAAGCAATTGTTAAAAGTAACGATATATCAATTAACCTCCCTAATATTAAGTAATTTCGTTGCTAAAAATATGGCAACACTTTTTCCGTATTGCCAATATTACTGTGAAGGGAATTCTTACATGAAACGCACTATAGGCAGCGTGGTCAATCGTCGATCACATCATTGCTTACCATCATTAGGTAGTGATGATTCCAGTGCATATCAATAATACTATTATAAGAGAATGCAGGTCCTACCTGCCTACATTGAGTAGCTAATTTATCTCCATGCCGTGTTTTACCAATGCTGGTTAAGCAGTTTAGGAGTTAAAATGTAACGAACAAACGGACAGGATTATCCTAATTATAATGTCGGTGCAATTTGAAGTCAATTATTAAAATTCTTAATTAGATTATAGAGAAAGGAATTGTATAGTTTTAATTAATATATTTTATTGGGTAAAGGATAATTTTAAGAATTAAAATTTAAATTATGAAAGTGTACTTTTAAAAATAAAGAGACCCAACTCAAAAAGAGGTAGTTGAAAACTGAACCGTACTACACAACATTAGTTTTAATATAATATGGGCCACCGGTATATGGTGGATATCCCACCTACACGCACAAAACGTTTTGGGAACACATTCATTGTGCGTGCGGCTAGGGAGTGGAATTCCTTGCCGGAGTCTGTGTTTCCTGATAGCTACAACCCGGGAATCTTTAAATCGAGAGTGAATAGGTTTCTTCTAGGTAAGCGCGTTCCATCGTCGACCGCATCGTCGCTTTCCATCAGGTGAGATAGCGGTCAAGCGTGAACCTATCAACAATAAAAAAAAAATATATACGAAACACGTCTCTAGTATTTTCATATAAAGAATCTATGTACAAAATTTCACAACTGTATCATGAAAACTCGCAAAGTTAAAGACTTATGTCGGCAAAAATACATAGTCACCGGGCCATCTAAGCGACTAAGGGGTTGTTTTGCACTTGCACCCAGCTGTTTGCTGGCTCCTAATGCCCGTTATGACCTGCCGGGACCTGTATTGTTCTAAGTGTCGGTGGTGTCAAATTTTTGACATTTTTTAAATATTTTTGGGAAAAAAATATAACATGGTGTAAAAATGATTGGAATTGATTCAGTTACTGATTCTGAACAAACTTTATTCAGGTTTCGCATATTCTAAAACTTATGTTGTTGTTGTTGTTGTGTTGTTGTTGTTGTTGTTGTTGTTCAAATGCTCTTTTTTGAGTTTAGTATCTTTATAATTCAGCATAGGTGTTCTATTTTGAATCCTGGATTCATTCTTACAGAATGAATACAAAATCCTGAATTCATTCTTACAGAATGAATTCAGGATTTTGTAAGGAAATTGTATGTGTTATGCGTTATATATTTTTACTATGACTATATATTTGTTAATGATAGGAACATCCAAATACTCTGAAATGTTTTATTCCGAATTTCGATATTCCGATTTTCAAAACTCTGAATTTTTATTATAAATCTATGTTCATAAAAAAACAATGTGTGCGCTAGCTTCTGACGTTTTATAACTGCCCATTTAAGTGCCTTTATAAAATAAAAGAATTGAATTGATTTTGAATTGAATTGAAAGTCGTAGCAATATCAGAAAGATTCACGCAAAAAAAATATTAGTGGATATTTTTTTTTGCGTGAATCTTTTCTCGTAATATGACAGCAACTGTCAAATACATTGGTTTCAATCATTCCATCATTCGGTCAATTCATTCATTGACAACAGTCAATGAGTGTATTGGTAAGAAGTTCGCCAAATCAATTAGGAATTTGGAACCATTCGGACTTATGAAATTCAGTATTTTGAAATTCATATTTGTGACTGTAGGAATAAAATTTTTCATAATTATGTAATGTACCTGTTTATGGTACTTAATTCGATTTTAAATATTATTTATTTATTGTTACACCTACCACAGTGTAGTCTTTATGAGATATAACCCGCTCACACACAGACAGACAGCGGAAGTTTAATAATAGGGTCCCGTTGACACCCTTCAAAGTTAGTCAAAAACCCAATTGTCCATTTACTTGAGTGTCATACATTCCCTAAACAATGCATTTTGTATTAAAGCGCAATAAAACTAGACCTATGCTGCGCACACGTCTGCCACGTACGCCTTGATGCACGCGACGCGAAATCAGGCGTGTTAAACGTGTGCGTCAGTGTAATGTAGTTCTAGCTTAAGACATTGTACACTTGTTTTTATTATTTTTTTATTGGATATATACTCCCTCATCTCTATACAACCTGGTCAATATCCTTAGGGCGAAACTACGTTAAGCGGGCGCCTCGCTTGCATCCGTCGCGTGACGTCGCGCGTTTGTCGTGTGCGATGGTCCCCGTTGCAGAAACCGGATTATTACCTGCGCAGTGTTGCTGGTTCAACTTTAACGGTGTGCATGTAGTCGTGTCGATGGAGAACTTAATATTTATTGCATAGCAAAACGAGCGCGAGGCCCGGCTCCCCACGACAATTGAAACAAACAAACAAACAAAAAACGCGTGTCACTACAACGGAGCACTTTTGCATGGGACTGCGTGGGCGTCCGCTTAACGCAACGTCGGCCCTAAAGTGCTCCTTTGCGGGTACCGGCCGGGTAATGCATCCGTCGCGGGCCGTGGGCCTGGCGCCTTGACACGACTACATTACATGCACACGGTCTTCCCGTCTGATTATAATTTAGGTGTCTTCGAGGCTAGAGTGAATAGGCTCTTAATAAACTAGTGCGCCTCACCATCAACGATTGCATCACTGCTTACCATCAGGCGGGATCGCAGTCAAGTACTAGTTTATAACAGATAAAAAAAAAACACCGTTAAAATGGAACTAGCGACACTGCGCAGTAATCCGGTTTCCACTACGGCTACCCGAACACACGACACGCGCGCGACGGGTGTCCGTCGTAGACATCCGCTTAACGCAGTTTCGACCCTTAGACATCTGAATCCAAATCGATAGAATATTGGTTCGTATTTATTTGAGTCAGTTATTGTTGGTGATTGTGTAAGAAATATGTAATGAAGTCTGTTTTGTTACATTTTTATGAAATGCAATAAAGTTATTAAAAAAAAATATTTGTGTTTTTATATCTACTGTAAAATTTCTGTGGTTAAGTTACAAACTAGGAATTTACTTCCGTATCGCAGATGTGTTTCCAAACGTGTAAACTCATATATACAAAACACCCAGACTTGGAACAAGTATTTGTAGGTCATACAAATATTTTTCAGTGCGGGAATCGAACATGGACAAATTAAGTTACTTACATAGCCCCGAGGAATTGCCAAACTTAAATGGCAGTGGGTATATGGCACATTGCTCGCAGAACAGATAGTCGATAGGACCGAAAGGTTCTGGAGTGGCGACGGCGTACAAAAAAAAACCGCGTACCGGAAGAAACGTCTACTGGCCACGTTGGTAGGTCTCCTACAAGGTGGCTCGATGACCTGGTGAGAGTCGAAAATCCGACGGATGCGAGACGCGTAGGACCGGTCGTTGTGGCGACACATGAGGGAGGCCTTTGTTCATCAGTAGACGTCTGGCTAAAATGATGATGATAAAATAATGGAATCGAACCCGCAATATGTAGCGCAGCAGCCAAACGTGCCAGATCAATAAAGTGATATCAATATGGTCATGGACTCATGGTTTTCAAACTCGATACATAGGTAATCCATCTAGGTACAATGCTAAAAAATGTGATTTGAAAAATAGAATTCATCGTAAGTACTTTATACATCGATATATAGATATGTACTTCATCAGAATATAAGTCGAAAACTGTATATTACAAACTACTCTGTGATTCCAGTAGGATTTTTTATTTAAATAATTTCCTTGGTGGAATTTTATTGGTATGTTTGCGAAGCTCGTTTTTCTATTGCTATTAAAAGTTCTTACTTCATAGCTATCTTCACAAATAGTACTACCGTAGCTGTCATCTAGACATGGGTCGTACTTGCAAAATCGAGTACCAGGGCTTACAAGTACGTCTTTTTTAAGAAACCAGGTACTAAAACCTGGGCTCGGGATACTTTCAAGTATTTTCTATCTGGATAGGAAATTGACCCGTATTTTTGTACGAATAAGGAGCACAATCGCGTTTTCAAATAAATACCTACTTACAGACGATTGAACTCCCTACTTCTATGTCAAGTCCTGTTGGAAAAAAAAATACTTGCATTGGAAATTGAACCCTGATTTCTTAATAATAAGGAGCACAATCGCGTTTACAAATAAATACTTGCAAAGACAAACCATTAAAGTAAAAATACTTGCATAGGAAATTGAACCCTGACTTCTTATTAATAAGGAGCACAATCGCGTTTACAAATAAATACTTGCAAAGACAAACCATTAAAGTAAAAATACTTGCATACAAAATTGTTCCGTAGCGTTTTACAAATAAGGAGCGTGATCGCATTTGCGAAAACTAACGTGGTTATTGAACTATTGAAGATTGGATTGAAAACCTGTAGTCCGAGTCCTGTCCGAGTAGCCGTATAAAATACTTTGAAGTCTTGCAAGTATTTCGGGTCGGTACCTGGTGTACGTACTTGGAAGCAAATACCTGGTGTAAAAACCTGGTCGCGTAAATACGTACCTTCCCTACTGTCATCTGTCATTAGCTGTCATAATATGCGAAGAATTTGATGATTGTCGGAAAAATGTGTTAATTATAATTAAAAAAAGACTATTATATAATAAAAATACTGAGGTAATTATCACAAATATTATAATTGGTAATGGAGTATAAAATAAAGGTGTTCATTTGATATTATTTGTATGAAATAAGGTAACCTTCTGCCGGCGAATATTTTTCATTTTTATCGTGATATTGTTATGAAAATTATATTTTTAGCCGAAATAATACGAACTTCCAGATGGCACTGTTCATGAAACAAGACTTTTCGCCGCCTCTTCTGTCTAGAAGATGGTTTGCTATCAAATTCAGACCGAATATGGTAAGTCTTGCATTTTTTGTAAGTAATCGTATTTTTGTTACATACATACTCTGTGTTTGGACGGCTAATAAACAATACGCAAGATATTTTGCTGTAGCAAAATTCTTCTATAAGGTGACCATAAACATAAAATACCGAATATATTTTAAGTTTGCTTGTTATTCCCTTAAAAACATTGTACAAATAAATTGTTGCATTACATGTGAGGTGATCAAAATAATTATAGCTTTTTAATATTCCCACTGCTGGAACTCAGGCCTCCTCTCTAGGAGAGGGAATAAGCAAAAAATGCCCATAAAATAGTTTTTCTGGTATGGGAATCCACTTTATTTTTTAACATAAACTATTTTAATTTTATTATTCTCTTTCTGTATAAATTTTAACTCCTTACGGTTTATGACATAGCCTACAGGACAGACAGACTGATGGATGAACCGCAGAAACTTAGTAATATGCCGACAGAAGCCTAAAAAGAGGCAGTGTGAATGAATAGACTGGGAAACATAAAATAGATAACAAAAACATAACCTAATATTTTTTCCATAAACTTTTTCGAAAATCCGGCCCCACCGCTTTTCTATTAGGCACGTAATTCCCTTTTTTTCGCATCAGTGCGGAAAAGTGCGCATGCTTGCCCAGACACAATTTATTTATCGTAACAGGCAGGGCGCGCGTCGACCTCCACCCCCGTTTATTTATGTCATTTTAATAAGTGTATTCAAAAACGTCGTTTGATACACGTGAAACATTGTCACTGCAGCCCTTGGCTCCAGGACTCACTCTCCAAGCTCGGGTGAAGGCCGCCTCGGTCACAATGACAATCTTTCTCCACTTGTATCATGTCTATGTCTATGTCTGAATATGGTTTCCGCACTTAGTCTTATGCGGACCATTGTAAGTGGGCCATAGCGGCCATAACCTTAGGTGGACTTATTCCAACCAGCCCACCTCTCTCCAGAAACAGATCAGGCCTTTCAGGTTCCTCAGCCACTTGTATCATAATGTATTACTATTCTTTCCACAGCTATTATATAGTAGAGAGAACATAATACTGATCTTAGAGAGCGGTCTCCTCTTCCGGGAAGACAGTATTGATGTTGAGCAAGAGTCTCCGGCTCCTGAAGATGTCTGGAAGTATGTCGGTGGAGGCAAGAATGGGTGGATGACCAGAGGAGAGAGAGTGGCCGCTGTGACTGGGGTCGCTGCGAGTGTACTTCTGTTTCCTCCTAGACAGTAAGAGTTATTATTTTATACAACACTAGTTTTTGCCCACAGACATAAAATGATTGTCTATGCTACTCAGGAATAAAGCAGCTTTATCGGTGTACAAATTTTAGCAATCAGACCAGTACTTTCAGAGATTACTTCCTACAAACAAAAAAAGAAAGTCAAGAAAGTCACTGGTTTATAGCACTAACTTGGAACAAGGGTCTTTTGCAAGCCAGGATTGACGTGTGTGGAGTTACTGATGATGATGTCCAGCATGTTTTGGTGGAATGTGTCAAGAATCAAACCAGAAGGGAGCTACTGACAAAATTTCAAAGCATCAATTAGAATTTTGTTTTTAAATGCTGGCTAATCCTAGAAATGATGCTGCTAATTGTAAGATTACATTTGACCTGGCAATGTGTCCGTAGCTCAACCTTGGTAAAAAACATTTATTCAATTGTTTTAATTGAGATTGGTCTGTTGGTCTAGCTAGTGGTTAGTGACCCTGACTGCTATGCCGGAGGTCGTGGGTTCGATTCCCACCCAGGACAAATGTTTGTGTGATGAGCATAATCATTTGTTCTGTGTCTGGTGTAATTTTATCTATAATGTGTATGTATTTAGAAATATATAAGTACATATGTTTATCAGGTGTCTAGTACCCATAAAACAAGCTCTGCTTAGCTTGGGACTAGACGGCGTTGTGTGATATTTGTGGAATATTAGTAATAGGTATTATAATTATTAAGTTGTTATTGTAAACTTATTTTAGGTTATGATGGGGCTGGTATTTTTGTATGTTTCTAGCATTCAGCGCTCAACCCTCATCAACTTGCTGGTCTACGCCTCCCTGCCGCTAGTCCTGCGCTGGAGTCACCGCTTCCACTGCTCGGGTGCTCTGCCTCCTTTGCTGTCCGTGATGAGGGAGTACCTGGCGCTTGCGAGGAGGACTCACGCTTGCCTCAAGGAGTATGCCGCATTGCATGCCAACATGTAAGTAGATGCTAAGCTTTAAGTCAAGAGTCAATAGGTTACTTCCAGGCAAGTGTCACACACACCTACTACCATGGGTGATGCGAAAGAGACCCCTGGGGCCTTGGAACAATGGCAGAGAAGGAACAGGAGTGGGTTTTTAGTCAGTAAAAGTCTGCGTGTCAGACTTTTACTGCCTAAAAACCCACTCCTGTTCCTCGCGCTCTCCGCCCACGGCCTGGAGATGTCATTAGATGATTTTCAAAACTAAAAAAAAAATCGTCACACACACAGACTCCAGCTGGGATTGTTCCCAAATCGCTTTGTACGTATGAGTACGATGTCAACCATGTACCGGTGGCGCAACGCCGTACATCTACCCTTAGTTCCGAATTACGTCAAAAGCGATTATATCACGTATCCAACCAAATTTAATAGTCACAAAATTTAAGGACTATTGAGTACTATTTGTGACGTTGTGCGTTGGTTAGATTCGCAATATAATCGCTTTTGACGCAATTCGGAACGCGGGGCTAATGGTCCGATGATGAAACGGACTTGGTGGAATAAAATTTTGCAACTCCCCGAAATGCAACCGATAGAAAACCGACAGGCTAGCAACTCGGCGTCGATGATCAAGACTTTGGAATTTTGACTCGACAAGTGCACAAGTGAAGTAATGAAATGGTTTTTTATACTTCTAGACTGAACTTCATTTTTCTTTACAGTTTTTATTTCAAGTAATTTTTTTTACGCAGATAGGTTTTTTTTGTTGCTTTAACTTAAATAACGTAAAAATTTTCTTACCTCCTCTGACTCCTTATTTCCTCGTCTCCAGCGGTTCTCTGTCGGTAAACATTTAGTCGTTTCTTTTTAATTTTATTGCTGTTTGTCCTGTGCTACTCTCAAATAAATGTTCTTTCTTTCTTTCTTCCTCTCCAGCGGTTCCATAACGTCAGTGATAGAGTCGTGCCACACGCTGCTGTGTCGCCACCAGAGCGAACTGGCGGTGCTCCTATCCAGAGCGTCGTCTGCCATCCTGGGCAACGCGCCCTGGCTGCGCGCTGACGTGGCTTGGGAGGCTGTACAGGCACAGACGAGTGATAACCTTATGGTATGGGATCTTTTTTGGAGTATTTTTTTTTTTAAATAGCCTATGTTAGTCAGTGAAGATGTAGCTTTCTAATGGTGAAAGAATTTTTAAAAACGGTCAAGTAGTTTTTGGGTTAAATCTTAACATACAAACTAAAAATCAAATCTTTCCTCTTTATAATATTTAGTATACAAAATTAGTTTTAAGGCTTCTTCACACGCACTACAACCACACGACGTCGCAACGACAAAATGCTGTCAAGCAGTGGTGACGTGTGAATAATGTCGCTGCAGCTTTTTGTAGTTAAGATAAAAATATGTACAAATACAGTGAGGCCCTGACTCCTGTGCTAGGGGAGACACCTGTGTTACAGGAATCAGTGTCTTCTCCCAATTATTTACTTAGTGCAAAAAATCCATTAAAAATTCAATTAAATACATTTTTTTTTTTATCTGTTATAAACTAGTACTTGACTGCGATCCCGCCTGATGGTAAGCAGTGATGCAATCGTTGATGGTGAGGCGCACTAGTTTATTAAGAGCCTATTCACTCTAGCCTTGAAGACACCCAAATTATAATCAGACGGGAAGACCGCAGCAGGCAAACTGTTCCAGTCCTTTGATGTACGCGGCATAAATGACGAGGCGAAACGCTTAGTCCGGACCGTAGGTGTTTCAACAACGTAAGGGTGGATACTTGCCGTGCGTCGGCTTGTCCGAAACACAAAATAAACACAAAAAAAAATCTTACAAAATACATTAAAAATAGGAATATTTCATTAGATTAGATTTAGAAAACAAGAATTTCATTATTTTGTTAAAATAGTTGTATAATTAAAATTATCATTAAGAATTAATTAAAAGTAATAAATTATTGCAAGTGAAAAAAAAAAGATAAAAACTTAAAACTAATACAATAATATTATAGCTTTATTGATATTGTCAAATACATGTGGAACGTGTGTGATGGTGTGTTGGTGTGTGATGGTATGTGTATGTGTGTATGTAAATGGTATAAATGTTATTGAATTATATATCTATGTGTGCAGTAGTTGCGTTGTGGTACCGACAAAATATCGATGTGGTTGCGTTGTCGCCTGTCGTGGCGATGCGATTACTTGGTGTGCAGACAGTTACGCACTGTCGTTGCGTCGACGCAACGTTGTGGTTGCGATGTGGTCGGTATCACACACACGGTCGATAACGGCTGCAAAATGTGGTACGGGTGAATAGTCCTATTAATTTTCAATACGAAATATACGCTCGGCCACGTGGTTTGGTTGTGGTACGTGTGAAGAAGCCCTTAGTATAATTATGCGATATCCGAAACAATACAAATATATAACTGTATTATGAAAAATCACAAAGTTATAAGCTTGTTATGTCAGGAAAAAATACATAGTCACCGGGCCATTCAAGCGACTAAGGGGTTGTTTTGCACTTGCACCCAGCTGTTTGTTGGTGCCTAATGCCCGCTATGACCTGCCATGACCTGTTGTACTTAGTATCGGTGGTGTTCAACTTGTGACCTTTTAAAATATTTTTGGGAAAAAATATAACATGGTTAAAAAACTATTGGAATCCATTCAGTCACTGATACAGAACAAACTATTAGATTTCGCATAATTATACTAAAAATAATATATAATTTGACTGGCCCGTTGGTCTAGTGGTTAGTAGCCCTGACTGTTATGCCGGAGGTCGTGGGTTCGATTCCCACCCAGGACAAATGTTTGTGTGATGAGCACGATCATTTGTTCTGTATATGTATTTAGAAATATATAAATAAGTTTATCAGTTGTTAAGTACTCATAACACAAGCTCTGCTTAGCTTAAGACTAGACAGCGTTGTGACGGTGTTGGTATTCCACAACTAGGAATATTATTATTATTATTAATGTTGTAGATTTATAAAATAAATAAAATCTAATTCTTCCAATTCTCTTTTCCAGAAAATCCACCATGCCTTCCTAGTAGTCCAATCAACGTTCCTCAAACACGTGGCTATGGTCCACTTTGTACCACCCTTACACGCCCAGCGAACTTACAAGAACCATAATGAACGAATACACTGGTTGCACACAGTCGTAATACCCCACATCACCAAGGAATTCACACACAACTTCGAATCTCTCGAACGCATGTACAGACTCCTCAAAAACTCTGGCAACACTGACAACGAAAATAAAAAATTAGGCACAGCGTTCAACGACACATGGCTATATTCTGATATTCACACCGGTATAGCAAAATCTTGTCTGGAATTAAAATTGATATTAAATAAATCGAATAGTTTAGATGTTTTTCTCGATTCTTGCGCCAAGAATAAGCAGGAAATCGATTTGGATGTCTTAAATCGAGATATGGATGATATTATCGATAGTCTAACTAAATGTTTGAAGACTGTTCAAAGTTCGCAACTGAGGTTAAAGAAACTTCAAAATAGGAACGTCAAAGACATTGAATTTGAAGACAAAGAAGTTATGGTTGAGAATTTGGATATTTTGAAAATAGAAGACAGAGAACCAGAGAGTAAAGATGAAGTTTTTTATTTTGTTAAGACTGACGATGATGAATCCAGTATTCAGCCAGCTGGTGATCTCACAACAGCACCTGGTAAAAAAGAAAAGGAAGCTAATAAAATAGTGTTAAGTGAATTAAAAAGGAAATTGGGGAGAAGGGAGGATATTATGAGGGAGAGGGAGAGGCAAGCACTCGCTAAGACGATGCCGGAATTAAAAGACATACCCGACTTCCCCCGACAAATTAATCTCGAAGAATTCGTTGAGAAGAAAGGTTATATTAAAAAATTAAAATTAAATAACACACGCCCCAAAAAAAGACTCTTGTCCACGAAACCAAAAAAAAATAAAACAAGGAATAAGAAATACAAATATAAATTAGGCAAATATAGCAAAGAAACAGATATTGATGATGTCATTTATGAAGCGAACGCGAAACTAAATGTAAAAAGCAAACTATTAACTATAAGTACTCTAAACGACTATTTCATCACAAAATGGTGTAAATATGTAAGGTCAGAAAAAAAAGATTTAGACTCCAGCGGACTTTCCGAAGGCCTAAGCGACGTAGAACCGAGTACAGTTAACAAAACAGTCAAAGAAACTGTCAACAACGAAATACGGTTTACAAAAAAAGACTTAGAATTGACACCTTCGTCTTCAGAAAGCGATTTGGAGTATTACAAAGAAAAGCAAAAAGCTCTGTTACACGACGTCCGCCGCCACAGAGCAGTAAGAAAAAAAAATCATCCGAACCATAGACCAATACCTGCTATAGACAATGTAGACGAGAGTTTGAAGCCCATAGAGTATAGTTTTGGTACAGGCATGGCTATGGCGTCGGTTCTCCAAGTGAATAGATCTGTTCCTAACTTTATAGCGAATGAAGAAGTATTTATTGGAGATGGCGAGGTGTCTACGGACAGTGGGAATGATGAAGATGCTTAAATTAATACTTAAAATAATAATCGTCATTCATCATCATCATTTCAGCCGATATACGTCCACTGTTGGACATAGGCCTTCCTCAAGCGTCGCCATAACGACTGGTCCTGTGCGTCTCGCATGCATAGGATTCCCCCAACCTTCACCAGATCATCGGTCTACGTGATCGCCACTCTAGAACTTTTCGGCCCCAACGGTCATCTGTTCTGCGAGCAATGTACCCTGCCCATTGCCACTTATATGCAGGGTGACTGGTAATTAGTGTACGATACTTAAACACGTGATTGTGCTCATGATAACCAACAACTTTTACTATGGGAACAAACCTGAAATCGCGAAAAAAAATCAGCTGTTCAGTACATTTATGTTTGCCTAATGTACTGAACAGCTGATATTTTTTTCGCGATTTCGGCTTTGCTCCCATAATAAAAATTGTTTGTTATCATGAGCACAATCACGTGTTTAAGTATCGTACACTAATTGCCAGTCACCCTATACACCGCTAAATTTTGATCGTTTTAATCCCGTGGAGGGTCTTTCCGGTACATGAAACACGATTTGTAAAGATAAAATTAAAAAATAAAGTACCTTTTTTTTAAACTCGTATTAATTTACGCATGTACGAAATTAATGTCTTTAAGAAAACGTCAGCTGAACGAGTCCAATGACCTATAGTAGGTAGTAGTCGGCGTTGCGTGCAAAAATTTAGCGGTGTATAGGGTTATTTGTAAAACGCTGGCTTTTGTTTTATGACTTTTAAAAATGTATCTTATTTTAGTTCATCAGATTTTCATACAAAAATAAAAATATTTAATTTAAACTATCTAAATATTACGAAGTTTATACGAAGCAAGCGAGAGTACAATAGCGGGGGGTACGGGATCAAGCGGCGGGGGTGCTTGATGCGCTTGCGTCGCGTCATACAGACGTAGGTAGGTATAGCAAAATGAGTTGAATTGTGTTAAATAGAACAACGAAATCTTGAAGGTTTGTTTTTGGTAAATTAATTATGTTTTGTAAAAAGTCGTAGAACAAAAGTTGTTGTTTATAATGTTAGTAATACAGTCCTGTAAGGTTATTAGTGTTTTATAAATAACACTGTATATAAAAATTTCACGCTCTTTTAAAACCAGAGATTTTGTAGAAAAGCTTATTAGTAATAATTCCAAAATAAAATATTTTTATATCGCTGGCAAATATCAAGATTGATTTAATAGCTATATTTGAATTACCAATGTAATGTCTGTTTTCGCTAACGACTGACCTTGAACTTCATTAGACCGACGCACACGTAACAAGCCTGATTGCACGTAGAACAACGTCGTGTGGCGTGGATCTAGTGTAGCTCTACAAGTCTAGTTTCCATATAAAATGTATGGAGACCGACGCGCCCTGATCGGTGTGTGTGGCACACGTGGATAGTTGTGGAATATTAACGGGCATTATAAAAATTGAATCAATTAATAATAATTAAGTATCAAGTCATTTTCAGTTAATAATTATAATTTTAATAGAAAAAAAAAGTATTTTTTCGCATTTAAAAACTATAATATCGTGTCCTACTTAACCAATACAACGCGATTGTGGTTACGAAGCGATTCGGTGTTTTACGCGAATTCAACACGTCGCGGTGGTTTTGTCCTACGCGCGTCAAAGTCGCCACTTTGCCTGCCATTTACAGGGTTATTTTTTAAACACTGGCAACCCTAAGAGGTTGCTGACTATGTTATTAACATCATAAACAACAACTTTTGTTCTATGACTTTTAAATATTTTATTTCATCAGATTTTCATACAAAACTAAAAATATTTAAAGTGAGCGTTCTAGTTGTTACGAAGTCAATGCGAAGCAAGCGATAGTACAATAGTAGAGAGGAGCGGGGTCGGGCGGCGGGGGTGCTTGATGCGCTTTCGTCGCGGCATACAGACGTAGGTAGGTATAGCAAAATATGGAGTTGAAATGTGTTAGATAGAACAACGAAATCTTGAAGGTTTGTTTTTGGTAAATAAATTATGTTTTGTAAAAAATCATAGAACAAGTTGTTGTTTATGATGTTAGTAATGCAGTCCTGTAAAGTTGTCAGTGTTTTTCAAATAACCATGTATATAAAACAAGTCACAGCACCGCAAGTGTTGAAAGTGAAATATCAAATCAACTGAATGCGACCGCATCGCTTTGCTCATCTTCGCATCGCACGCACGTGCGGTTGTTCACGTAGGCCATAGAGTATCAATAGGCTAATTGACTGATTCTTAGAATCGATTTCATATTACTAAGTATTGTTATAGAGTCCAAAAAAAAGTGTTTTATTTAAATTCTTGTAATATTAATATCAACATAAAAAATATCATTTAGGCAGGGCGCGAACGTGTGTCTTGTGTCAGATACAAGCTACCGATGAATATTTGATTCTATAAAACCAGTATGAAATCATCCACTCTCTGCGCATACGTAAACATTTTTTGTGTCCAATTGCTTCCACTTAACACATACTCATGACGATAAAAAAGTGTTCCGTGTCGGTAACTGAAAACTGAAAGTGTCTACATTTGCGCAGCGCCATAAAGTTGTATTATTCAAATAAGCCGCTAAAACGCCATATTTGACAACCGACAGACATATTTACAGACTAGTGACGTTTAAATAGATTCAGCCAATAGCGACCGTTTTCAGAAACATGGCGCTAGGTAAAATAAAATAAAATTTATTTCGATTTTTTTTTTTATTAAATAGTCCATTATTTTTTAGATATACTGGCATCAAAACTCATAATCTATGCGGATGACAATAAATACGAAGTTTTTCATACTGTCAAATAGCCTATTGTTATTTCAATTCGCGCCGCATCGCTTCGCAATCGCATTGACTCACTTGCTTAGGTTATGTTATTTTTTTATTTTAATTTTAAGATCTGTGATTAAAGTTATTAAGCCAATTGATTTTTATGTTAATTAATTAAAATTACTCAACTATTGTATTGTAAATAGAATGTTTAATAATAAAAGAATAATTTGCTTTTAATTCTGTGTTATCTTGTATCAATAATTTGGAGCTTTACAATGACGTTTTATATGTGAAGTTTGCCCCCAGCAATTTGCAACTGATGGAGCTACTGAAGGTAACTGAAACTTCCAGTAGCGCCATCAGGATGGAATTTGGTGTGGACAAATGTGCAGGCATGCATGTAAAGCGAGGGGAGATTATGGAATCCGAGGGAATTCAACTCCCGGATTCCATACACCTTAGATCCCTTTCCTCGACCGAAACTTATAGGTATTTGGGTATGTCAGAAGCCTTAGGCATTAACAATGCTGACATGAAGCAATCGCTGAAGGAGCTCTTCTTTGGCCGCCTGAAGAAGGTATTAAATAGCCTTCTGTCGAGCGGAAATAAGATGCGCGCCTTCAACGGTTGGGTCATACCGGTTTTAATGAACTCTTTTGGCATATTCAAATGGACTCAGACCGAATTTGACGCCCTGGATAGGCGAGTCCGTACATTGCTGACGGCAAATCGGATGCATCACCCACGATCCCCGGTGATGAGACTGTACATCCCGCGGAAGTGTGGAGGTCGAGGCTTTTTTAACGCGAAGACCTTGCACAACCGCGAGGTGTGCAGCCTCAGGGAATATTTCCTTAAAACCGATGTGGGTATGCACCGAGATGTGGTTGCAGTGGACAAGGGACTCACCCCGTTATCCATGGCTAAAGAGGACTGGCATAAACCTGTAATAATGACTACTGATAACCGCAAGGAAATATGGAAAGGCAAGGAGCTCCACGGGCGCTTTTTCCAGGCTCTTCACGAGCCTGATGTAGATTTCTTGGCGTCCGTGGAATGGTTACGTTTCAGTGACCTCTTTGGGGAAACTGAAGGTTTTGTCTTTGCGATTATGGACGAAGTTATCTTACCATGTATAGAGATGGGCAATCCACCCACCCGGGTTTATTCTCAAGTGGGAATAAACCGGGTGTTTTGGGGAAAATACCGGATAAACCCCAAAATTTTTGTTTTTTTTTTTGTTTTTAAACTTAAATTATGTTTTTTTTCGACCTGACCAAATGTAAGCTGCACAGTGGGCTACAATTCCAGCTACTAATTACCGTTTTTTTCTTTCACTTTCATAAAATAGTAATTATTATTCTTTGTGACTGAAGGAGGCGTTATGACCAGAAATAAGTACAGCTTGAAAAGATTTTTTTTACGGTTGAAAAATCATCTAATGGGTTGTTATTTAGATGATTTTTTAACCGTTCCCCGCTCTTGGGCGGAGCGTGAGATAGTGTCAGACTGTTACTGAATAAAAACCCACTCCGTTCTTGCCTTTCGTACCGGGGCCGAGTTTGACTTTCGGATAACCCTGGCCCTAGTAGGCTTCGACCCAGCTGGACCCCTGCTGCTGCTGACAACTCCTTGAGGCGCAAGGGAACAGTGCACGCCGTCGACGACCCTCATTTCTTATTCTTTGTAGACATCATATAAGGCACCTCTATCCATAATTTCAGCGTTCTAAGGGCGCTTTCAATTTATGCGGATTAATCCCGATTGCGTGATGAAAACCGCACGATATTAAAAACGCCCAAACACGGAGTTTCAAGAAGATTTTCTTTCTCTGTGGTTTTTTTAACAAAATGTGGTGTCACCACAAACTTACAAGAATTTACAAATCAATTAATGATAAAATTAGTAATTAAAGAAGTGATTATAAAGCCATTAAAGAATATAGGTCACGTAAAGCGATTTCCAAGTTTGTTGCAGAAGAAAAAAAATAAAATAGATTGATTTTATTTATTTTGCCACATAAGAACTAAAACTCAGACCTCACGTCACAGAAATCCCCTACATTGCGCAATCAAAGTTCTCCGCGCGATTTTAAAATATACAACAGCCTAGAAGAAGAAGAAGAATGTATCATGGTTTCCTGTTTGGAGGAATGCGGAACAAATGTAAACTCCCGCAAATCTCCGTTAAAAAGGGAGGTGTTATGTCTGGTGGCAAACTGCCCTATAGATGATTCCGGATATTCAAATCGCGCGGAGAACTTTGATTGCAGGATGTTGGATTAGTTCTTATGTGACGCCATAGATGTCGCTACACCCGCAGAGCGGAGACTTCCTTGCTGGCCTGCCACCATGGAATCTGGAGGCAACAGTACTTCGCGAGCATGCAGCATGCAATTGCCGACACCGGGGCGAAACTCCGCTGCCGCGGCACGTCGGACAGATTTCCAGTGGGATCTCATAGTGGAATGGCGACAGCAATTGTCACAACCCAGTGCTGGCACGCCATAATTATGGCGGTAAGTCCCCTGTTTGAGGAGTGGCTGGAAAGACGTACCGGCGTCCTCACCTTCCGCATGACGAAGGAACTCACCGGACATGGTAAGTTCGAGAGGTTCCTGCACCGGAATCGTGCGTAAGAAACGCCCGGGTGTCACCACTATGTGGACCGCCTGGAGGACATGGTGGGGCATACGGTAGAGGTGTGCCCCGCCCGAGAGTTCCCCTCTGAGCGCGACTCTGACTTTGCCCGGCTTTTATTATCTCCCATAGCGACCTACAAAATCTCTAATATACATATAGTAGGCATGATCAGCCTTTTAACGTTCCCACTGCTGGGACTCAGGCCTCCTCTCTAGGAGAGCAGATGGGCCGTAATCCACCACGCGGGCCCAGTGCGGGTTGGTGAATGTCACATGTCTTCGAATTTTTTGATTCTAGGACATGCCGGTTTCCTCACGATGTTTTCCTTCACCGTTTTGAGAGCAGTGGTGATGAAATAAATAACACAAAGTAATGCGCCTGGCTGGGTTTGAACCCGCGACCTACAACTCGTAAGCCGGGGCCACCACTCGGCCACCACTGCTCTACCTACATAAACACAATAGAAGTCCCTTGGGGTCTAGACTAGTATCTAATAATAGAGTCTTATATTGTTCATAATAAATTTATGTAAATATAATAATACAGATACGAGTCTAGAGAAATAATCGCCTTTAGGGAAGGTGTCCATAATAAATACAGTCAACTGTATGTCAGTTTTTAACACTTGAACTAGGAAAAAACATCCCTGTCTCTTCCCGGAGGACACGGTAGAGGTGTGCCCCGCCTGTGCAGAGCATCGCCGTGTCCTTGTGGGGGCGATCGGCGGCGGCGATCTCTCGCGCCGGGCCTTGATACAGGCCATGGTCCGGAGCGAGGAGGAGTGACAGGCGGTCGCCTCCTTCTGCGAAGCAGTAATGCTAGCAAAGGAGGAGGCTGACTGCGTCAGGCAACGGCGTTCACGCCCCAGCCGCCGCCGGAACTCCGATCCTGATTTCCGGCCACCGTAGGCGCGTAGCTCGCCGATCGACCGTCCGGTAACTGTCCGGACCGAGCCCAAGACGTCGACGATGCGTATTATTCCGCGCACGCCTCATGGAGTTATCACCAAACCGTAGGGTCGAAGCGTACCAAGGGTCTGCTTCTAAAAGGAAGGTTCGGCCCCGGTACGGAAGGCAACGAAGGAACAGGAGTGGTTTTTTAGTCAGTAAAAGTCCTGACACTATCTCCCGCTCCACTCAAGGGCGTGAAGATGTCATTGGATGATTTTCCCACGTACAAAAATATCCCCTGGACATAAAATCCTTGGGTTGGACCTACTAAGCTGATAAATTAATTACATCACCTCTGTACTCAAAACGATGCAGAAATAGTACCTACATATTGATACATGTGAAGAAAGTTTGTCAATGCGACCGGGGCGGAATTCGCACGAGCCGAAGCGAAGGTGCTTTGGAGCCGGGGCTGCAGTGATAAATTTCCACGTGTATCAAACGGCGTTTTTCAATAAGTACACTTACAAAGATATTGTGGGGGTTGACGCGTGACTCGCAGGAGTTGACGCACTATTCCTGAGGGTCGCTTAGTGCTCAGCCTGATACGATAAATGTAATAAATCACGGTGGCCACTTTTCCGCACTAGTGCGAAAAACTGTAAATTGCATGCCTAAAAGCGATAGGGATTATAGCGGATTTTCGATTTTCAAGTGTTAAGTATTGAAAAGTTGTTTGATGATTTGTCACCTAAAAAAAACGTTTACTTAAGTATAAATTTAAGATTTGGAACTTGGAAAAGGTTAAAAGATTCTTTCATATCCCGAGAGATATCTACTCATGTTTTTGCGATAATTTCCGATTAAAACGTAAGCGAACCCGTACGCAGAAGCTAGTCTTTACTCTAATGATAGAGTAGTTAAGACCTGTTGCCATTACGTAGTGATGTTATAAATTAATTATTATATGACGTTTTAATTATTATAGATATTATTATTTGTTATCGACACTAGTTTGTACTGTGTCTGCGAGCAACATGGACGCTGTAAGATATATGTAAGTCTGTATATTATAATATTATTACTTTAGATTAAAACCACTAATTTTTAATTAACACATTGGACGCCGACTACGGATATATCCGTGTATAGTTTCAATACATGACGCCAGCTACTGATATATACGTAGGACATCTATTTATGAGACGAAGAAGTGTGCGGGTGTGAAGTACTAACGATGCTGAATTTACGAAACCTGTACGCGTTATACACCCAGAGTGCGTTTTTTTTTCGGTGGAGCCTAATACGGATATTTCCGTAAATAGACAAATGTATGGCAACCGAATTTATTCGTGTAGCCAACTTCGGCGTTCAATGGATTCAATGCAAATACTTAAAGGGCTTTAGAAAAGGTCTTGTTATTATTTAAGTAAAGTCTCAGTAAATCATCATCATCATCAGCCTTTTTTTAATGTTCCCACTGCTGGGACTCAGACCTCCTCTCCGGGAGAAGGAATGGGCCGTAATCCACCACGCGGGCCCAGTACGGGTTGGTGAATGTCACATGTCTTCGAATTTTTGATTCTAGGACTCACGATGTTTTCCTTCACCGTTTCGAGAGCAGTGGTGATGAAATAAATTTCACAAAGTAATGCGCCTGGCTGGGTTCGAACCCGCGACTTACAACTTGTAAGTCGGAGCCATTACCACTCGGCCACCACTGCTCCCATATTTATTTACTATTTTAATATATTTTTTGTTCTCTCTTCCACACTACCCAAGAGGTAAAGAAAGAGGCCTAACCCACCATAGAAATAGAAGGAAAGAAGAAAGAAAAAAGAAAGTTAAAATGTATTCAGATCAGAAGAGTTAGATTTAGTTTCAATATGCAAGATATGAATTAGTTTAAGACCAGAAGAGATTCAGGTTCAGTATGCTAGATATCATTTGACATTGAGACCAGAAAAGTAACGTTCAGGTTCAATATGCAAGATATGATTTGGTATTGAGACCAGAAATGTAACATTCAGGTTAAATATGCAAGATATGATTTAGTATTGTGACCAGAAGAGTGAGGTTCAAGTTCAATATGCAATATTATATCGTTGAAGTAGTGACAGTTGTTAAATAAGACCATATATTTAATATTTAGTCAAGATATGCAGCGCGCCAGCACAGTCCGCCGTGCGGCGGAGACCTCTCGCGCCGGGCCTTGGTTGAGGCCATGGTCCAGAGCAAGGAGTGGCAGGCGGTCGCCGACTTCTGCGAAGCAGTAATGCTCGCTAAGGAGGAGGCCGAACGCATCAGGCAACGGCGTTATCGCCGCCATCGCCGCCGCCGCCGCCGGGATTCTGATCCCGATTTCCGGCCAACGTAGGCGCGGGCTTGTGGACAGTGAGCAATGGGTAGCTCACTGTCCGGCCGTCCGGTAACTGTCCGGACCAAGCCCAAGTCGTCGACGGCGCGCACTGTTCCCGCGCGCCTCAAGGAGTTGTCAGCAACAGTAGGGACCCAGCCGGGTCGAAGCCTACTGGGGCCAGGGTTATCCGAAAGGGCGCTCGAGCCCCGGTATGAAGGCTAGAAGGAACGGGGTGGGTCTTTTAGTCAGTAAGAGTCTGACACTATCTCCCGCTCCGCTCAAGGGCGGGGGATGTCAATGCATGATTTTTCCCCACCATAAAAAAAAAAAAAAGCACAGTCCGCCGTACTTGGAATATGGGATGGCGCAAGGGTGTCGACACAGGTTGCGTCCCACACCAGAGGCCCACCCACCTTCCACGGTACCAACGTCATACCATCTGGTCTCTTCCCATCATCACGTACCAAACCATTTGTTTCTAATATGGCAGGTACGCAAGTGACAAGAGCTCGACGAATAATATCGTTGATGCTATGTAACCAAGATCTATGTAACTCATAATATGTTTTAAAAAGAGTGTCCATGGAGTTTCTTGCACGTTCTTCTCCAGAGACCTACGCTTTGGAACGTGCACTTTAGCTTCACTTTTCTTGGACTGAACGACATTTGACTATTCAAAAGTGCCTGTAAATGGTCTATTTGAAGTAAATGATTTTGACTTTGACTTTGACTTTGCTAGCGTGTCGTGGTATGCGGCCTGCGCTCCTGCAACAGGACAGGCCATGATGTCAGACATTTTGTGTGATCAGAGGGCTAGCTCCATCGCTGGCTCGTTCTTCACCCAAAGAATTAGCATTGCCATTCAACGTGGCAATGCTGCCAGTCTTCTGGGCACATTTCCGGATAACAGCGATGTGGAGGAGTATTGACGCCTGAGTGTACTATGTCATTTTGTGTTATATTTCTGTACATAGTTAGGTTTTAGTATAAATAGCAAGATTTGACTATAATTTCAAGTTTATTTACATTTTCACTATTATAAATTAATCTACACTTATAAACAACTTAATAACTATAATTACAGTAAATTACAAAATAAATAAATAATAAAACCCTACGCTAAAATACACTATCTAAAATATGGCGTCAAAAAACTTAGTATAAATAGTTTAGTTAATAACTAGCAACTACCAGCGGCTTTGACCGCTTGAAAGCTGGTTTCTCCATAAAAACTTTGGACCCCTCTCCCTCTTATGGAGTGCGGGCTTGCGGACGGCGAGCTACGGGTAGCTCGCTGTCCGGCCATCCGGTAACTGTCCGGATCGAGTTCAAGTCGTCGACGGCGCTCACTGTTCCCGCGCGCCTCAAGGAGTTGTCAGCAACAGCAGGGGCCCAGCTGGGTCGAAGCCTACCGGGGCCAGAGTTAGTTTCGAAAGACAGCTCGAGCCCCGGTATGAAGGCTTGAAGGAACGGGGTGGGTTTTTAGTCAGTAAGAGTCTGACACTATCTCCCGCTCCGCCCAAGAGCGGGGGTTGTCATTGATGATTGATGAATTTTGGAAAAATCCCTTCTTAGTTCTCGCTTACGTTATAAAAGGAAACGTAATGCAAAATATCACGCTCCTATGTCCCGTGGTTTCGGTTGTGTGTTGATATGACAGTTACTTTCTACTTTTATACATATACACCGTTAAATTTTGATCGTTTTAATCCCGCGTAGGTAGTAGTCGGCGTTGCGTACGAACTACCTACAGGTCATTGGACTCGCTCAGCTGACGTTTTTTTAAAGAAATTAATTTCGTACATGCGTAAATTAATATGAGTTTAAAAACAAATGACTTTAATTTTTTAATTTTATCTTTACAAATCGATAGTGTTTCATGTACCGGATCGACCCTCCACGGGATTAAAACGATCAAAATTTAGCGGTGTAGATGAAGATAAAATAAGTCACAAAAAAAAAAATGAATGGTTCGTTCTGTCAAGTTATTTATTCCATACAAAACATTATACCCTTTTTTTGTAAACATTTTGCGTCGTCATCTAGTGATGATACTCACTGAAGCCTCGTCAGTGATGTTTGCTGCACTGGGAACAGGATGATGATACACAGTGAGGCTTTATCCACACCACTTGCTGGGCCTGTGGACGATTTGTTTTCGTATAATAATAATAAAATAATAATAATAAAGTCACCCAAGGAAAGGAAAGGGCTATGCTCGGAGTAGAGAAATGAAGATATCCGCAGGAGAACCAAGGTTACCGACATAGCTCGACGAATCGCTAAACTTAAGTGGCAATGGGCAGGGCACATTGCATCCAGAATAGATGGTCGATGGGGATGAAAGGTTCTGGAGTGGCGACCACAAACCGGAAGACGCAGCATTGGAAGGCCTCCAACAAGATGGACCGATGACGTGGTCAGGGTTGCGGGAATCCGATGGATGCGTGACGCACAGAACCGGTCGTTGTGGCGACGCTTGGGGGAGGCCTATGTCCAACAGTGGCCGTCTTTCGGTTGATGTGATGAATAATAATATAAGTAATAATAATATTCTACCACTATCACATTACACAACGCCGTCTAGTCTCAAGCTAAGCAGAGCTTGGGTTATGATTACTAGACAACTGATAAATAAACTTATATATTTCTAAATACATACATATTGTAGATAAATTACACCCAGACACAGAACAAATTAATGATCGTGCTCATCACACAAACATTTGTCCTGAGTGGGAATCAAACCCACGACCTTCGGCTTAGCAGTCAGGGCCACTAACTACTAGACCAACAGTCATAAGTATAGTAAACGAAGACTGAGAACAATCTGCGGTGATGCCCCAATGCGTCGACGTGATGATACACAGTGAGGTGTCGTCCATACTAGTAACTAGCTCTTGCCCGCGGCTTCGCCTGCGTACATAAAATATAGCCTATGTCACTCAGGAATAAAGCAGTTTTCTACTGGTGAAAAAAAATTTGCAATCGGCCCAATACTTCCAGAGATTACCTTCTACAAACAAAAATACATAAAAACAAAAAAAAAACTTTTTACAAAAAAGAAATTTAAGTAACCGACTTCAATGTTTAAAATCACGGAACAGACTAGTTTTGTTTGTATGTCCTGCGCAATGTTTCACGTAATTTTATTTTTTCATTTTATTAAAATAAATCCGAAAATAATACTTTTCGGTGGTATGATACACCTCCATGAGTTAGATTTTTAGTCAGACTATGGTTTTTAAAGTACAGTATGGGATTATAAGGCATTTTAATATTATTTTTCGTTAATTATTATGTTGCGCAGTCTAGTTAGAGAATGAGGGCGCTTGAACAGCAAGTGCGCAACGCGATTCTTACTAGCGGCGACAGTGCCACGCCTACTTACTTCTTCCACTGTTTTTACTGTTCCGTGTTTAAAATACACTGAAAAGTACAAAATAACTTTAATTTTGGAAGTCGGTGTTAAATAAACTATTAAAGAAAAAAACATATATATTTAAATACAAATACTTTCAGTGTTTCATTAACATAGAAGTCGGCTACATTTTTTTTGTAATTTACACTTTTTAGTTATGGTACCACCACTAAAAAGTAGGTACCCCTTAGCCAAACTTAAAGACTTTATAGCCAGAGTGCAACTCATAACGATTCTAATAATCCCAAACACGGTTAGATTACATTAATTTACCTTCTGGCTTCATCATTAGATCGGTTCGATATATCCCCTCCCATTTTCTTTCAGTCAGTCATCGACTTTACAATACACGTATAAACAAAGCAATTTTTCTTGTTATGACAGTGCTGCTGTGATCCTATGAGGAGTTCTGTTCCATATCTTTGAAGTTCATGATCAGATCATATTTTTATGAGACCAACTTGGAAGCATAACCTTTCAATCCAAAAAAAAGTAATATATTCAGCGGAACATAGAACTTCCTCCTTTTCGAAGTGGGTTAAAAAAGAAACTTTACCTCTTTATAATGTTGATGATGATGATGATGTAGATAGTTTAGTTAGATGTTTGCTGCAGTAGGTGATGGTAGGTCATCACATATTACTTACACGATGAGTCTGCGGTGATGTCCAAGTGCGTCGACGTCGTCGGAGTGATGATACCCAGTGCGTCGACGTCGTCGGGGTGATGATACCCAGTGCGTCGACGGCGTCGGGGTGATGATACCCAGTGCGTCGACGTCGTCGGGTTGGTGATACCCAGTCAGACGTCGTATTCTTGTTGCTTGCAGGGCCAGAAGACGATTGATGATAGAGAGTTGTATAGTTCTTTAAAAAAGAACTTTCTGCGGTGTTGCCCCCATGAGTCAGTGGTGGTGTTCGAGTGAGAAAAAAGTACAATCGACTTCGATGTAAAAAAAATATTTTTTTTTTTACATTGAAGTTGGTTGTACTTTTTTCTTTTTCTTAATTGCCATTTCCTAGACACCTGCCCGCTAAACTTATCCCATACCACTTGGGACCATAGAATCGAAGTTTCTAGACCAATTCTAGACTGCTGGATCCCGCGCTTGCATCAGGGCATCAAGGCCAAGGGGCTCTGAAGACTACGGTTTTGTTTTATAATTTTATAGTTTCGCACTTGACCATTAGATCACCCGATGGTAAGCGATGATTGGTCGAGCACTAGGTTGCGACAATCGCTGTCACGTTTTTGAATTTTAAAAAGTAAAAGGCGTCCATCAGTCACGATAGATGCGTGACGCACAGGACCGGTCGTTGTGACGACGCTTGGGGGAGGCCTATGTCCAACAGTGGACGTCTTTCGTCTGATATGATGAAAAGGCGTCGCTGATGAGTGTGTTACATGATTCCGAGAAATGAAACATCGAATAACACGTCCCCATAAGTTTAGAAATCCGAAACACGTAACAAATATATAATAATAATATAATATTCCACAACTATCAAAGCTGTCTAGTCCCAAGCTAAGCAGAGCTTGTGTTATGAGTACCAGACAACTGATAAACACACATAAATTTCTAAATACATACCTAAATGTTCATAAATTACACCCAGATACAGAACAAATAATCATGTTCATCACATAACATTTGTCCTGGGTGGGAATCGAACCCACGACCTTCGGCATAGCAGTCAGGGCCACTAACCACTAGACCAACAGGCCAGTCAAAGAATGCACGTTACCACGAAAAACTTGACGCCATAGCCATGCGATCTCGAATAACGTGATTCATAAAAATGTAATGTCGAATAACATGTCCCCGTAACTTTTCTAATAGGAAACACGCAACGACTTCACGCTACCAGGAAAAACCAGAGGCCGTTAGCACAAAATAGATAGGTACAGAAGTCAATCTACATACAAAGCGCGCTCGAGGAACGCACACATAGACGCCGCTCACAGACACGATATCTCGGTCGCGTCTCGTCTCGTCGTGAACAGTTCCGTCTCAAACGCTCATTAGTGTGCGTCCACCGAGCGTAGGTACCTATAAAAAGTGTGTACATACATGAGATTGTCTTCTGTACCTATCTATTTTGTGCCGTTAGTCATGTGATCTCGAATAACCAAATCACTAAATCACCGTTTCGAATTTAACAATAAAAAATCAACCAGAAACCTTTGGTGGGCTACCAAAGGTTTTGGCTGCTATGGCCCAGACACAATGGTCCGCTTAAGACCAAGTGCGTAAACTAGTGATGTAACGAACATTCGCATTCGCAGTCGCGCGAATATTCGCACATTTTGAAATTCGCATTCGAATTCACAAGAAACATGCGAATATTTGGCAATTTTTCTTAACAAACAAAAAGGTATTTTAATTAGGTTTGATTGAACGGATATAGAATGTAATACAACTGATGTGAAGAATGTTAAATTTCAACGAATAATCGCCAACGCAAATATATTCGCCAATATTGATCGCGAATTCGTCAAAAATTAACATTCTTTACATCGGTTGTATTATCAATCTATATCCGTTCAATAAAAACTTAAATACCTTTTGGTTTGTCAAAAAAAAAAAACAAATAATCGCATGTTTCTTGTGAATTCTGTAACGAATATTCGCGAATGCGAAAGCGAATATTCGTTACATCATTACCGTAAACTATACCTACTCGGATATAAAATATTGTACCTAGTACATTTTTAGTATTCGAGATCACATGACTACGGCGCGGCGTTTAGTTTTTCGTGGTAGCGTGGATTCTTTGTTTTCTATTAGCAGAGTTACGAGGACGTGTTATTAGCTAAATTATTACATTTTATTAGCTAAATTATTAAATTTTTATGAATCATGTTATTCGAGATCGCATTCGCATGGCTATGGCGTCAAGTTTTTCGTGGTAATGTACATTCTTTGACTGGCCTGTTGGTCTAGTGGTTAGTGGGCCTGACTGCTATACCGGTGGTCGTGGGTTCAATTCCAACCCAAGACAAATGTTTGTGTGATGAGCATGATTATTTTTTCTGTATGATTTCGGATTTGTAACCTTACGGGGAGGTGTTATTCGATGTTTCATTTTTCGGAATCATGTAACACACTTTTATTAGAAGTTGTTTTTTAAGATTACAACATGTAGGTAGTTTTAAAAAAAAAATCAAATATTTGTAAGACTAAAGGATCCAGCGCGGGATTACAAATTCTGCGGAATTGCATTTCGTAATTTTTTTTTTTAATGGTTTATCTAAGAAAAATGTTCTTAGATAGTTTTACATAAATCTTCTGCAAAATTCAGCACAGTTCGAAAAAAAGAAGAGAAGAGAGGAAAAAAGAGATAGACAAAAGAGAAAGGTAGAGAAAAAGAGAAAGAGTCGAAATGGGAGAGGGATATTTTGATTAGTAATTTTTTTTTAAATGTTTTTTAAAGAAATTGAATCTTTGGGTGAGGTAAGCGCCTCATCTTGTTTCACAGTAGGTACGTCTACGTCCATAGTGGTATTTTTATTAAGTCGCCTAGAGTTCTTGGTTAGCAATAACCTAATAGGACCAGCTTGCAAATGGTTTTCGACAATGAAGGTCCGTGCTGTCCTCGGAGATACATTGAGTTGCTCATTGTCTTCATCTAAAAACGCCTTTGTGTTAGAACAGCACGAGGGGGGAAAATATATTAGTTTACGATCAAGGTCAAAAAGATTGTTTGTGGGGCTATCACTATTAGAACTCATAGTTTAATTATTTTTTTTTACACTCACCTGTAATTCTTTTATTGGTCTCGAAACTTCGATTAAGTGGTATGGAATAAATGGAACGAATAGATGTCTAGGAAATAGCAATTTTTGTGGATGAGTCCGTTCTTAACAGGCTTATTTATAGCAATTTCAATCACTTTATTGTGTTATCGCGCGCTGTGATAAGGCCTGTTATCGTTAAGTGGTGGACTATGTACGTAGGGGTAGGATATGTCCTGAACTCAATTTTCAACACTTACCTATCACTTTTAGGCACGAAATAGGCTGTTTTCCGCACAAGTGCAGAAAAGTGCGGGTGCTCTCCCTCGGCACAATTTTATTACATGTATCGTAACAGGTTAGGCGCGCGTCGACCCCCACGAGTAGCCAGCCAACCCTAATTTATTCATTTCTTCGTAAATGTATTGAAAAATGTCGTTTGATACACATGCTTTGACTCTGTAGCCTTCGGCTCCAGTTAGAAAATCCTAATAGAATCAATCATTCATAACAATTGCTACTAGCAAGTACTACGCGCAGTGTTTTTTTTTTATTTTGGTCGTCATTTTTATTCATTCATAATTAATCAATAGCTTGTAATAAATTAAGTGACATTTTGGGATATAAACAAACGCTAATAAGTTTGCTGTTCATGAATGTTATTTAATGAGATTTTACTTAAATAATAACAAGAACTTTTCTGATAAGCCTTTTAAGTATTTGAACTACCTAATTAAAAAATTGTGGTGTTTTCATCGATCTTAATTTTATTTGTTTTGAACATCGGTACAACACTAACGATGACGACTGCCCTAGCCCTTGACAATAGGAATATTATATTTATAAACTCTCAACGTGTCTCAACTAATTAAGTAGTTCTAAGAGGGCTGGGTACACTCATTCACGCCAAAGCCAATAAACACTTCAAAAGACTTGAGTATCTTTCAGGAAACACTACAAAACCTTTGAATGACCACGTGTTTCCTTTATGATACAACATGTGTTTCATAAAGTAAACGCGCGGCCTCCAATGAACCACTGATCTTTCAGAGGACTGTGTTTTCATGAAGAAACATATTTTCATACTACATTTTGATATGGAATTTGATACCTCTGGCCTCCAAAATTGTTTTCGCTCGAGTGGGTTTTTGTTTTGCGACTTTTTTTACAGACAGACCGACAGAGGGACAACAAAGTTTTGGAGGTATGCGGAACAGAGAGTAAAGTCCCACATACCTCCGTTGAAAAGGGAGGATCCTCCAACCAGACAGATGTTATAGTCTGGTGGGCAACTGCCCGATAGATGATTTCGGGCTGTCGTATATGTTCAAATCGCGCGGAGAACTTTGATTGCGCGATGCAGGATTTCGTACTTTCTTCGTAGTTCTTATGTGGCGCCATAGATGTCGCTACAAAGTGATTCTATAATGGTTCCATTTTATCATTTTGAGGTACAGAACACTAAAAAGAAAAACCAGTAACAATAATTGTGTTTTCTTTCCCAGCGGATTGACGTTCCTGACCCTGTCTGTAGTATTGCTGTCAAATCTAATGGCCTCGCAATCGACAAGCGGTCCTCCGATTGACTTCAATTGCCCATTAATGGACTTCCCGAAAACTGTGAACGGAACACTGGGTAAGAATGTTTGGTTACATCTAGTAGCGTAGCTTGGCGAGAGCGAAGTGAGCCTTCGCCCAGACAGACAGACGGACAGATAGACAGACAGACAGATAGACAGGCGGACAGATATACAGACGGACAGATAGACAGACGGACAGATAGACAGACGGACAGATAGACAGACGGATAGATAGAAAGACGGACAGATAGACAGACAGACATACGGGCAGATAGACAGACGGACAGATAGATAGACATACGGGCAGATAGACAGACGGACAGATAGATAGACGGACAGATAGACATACGGGCAGATAGTCAGACGGACAGATAGACAGACGGATAGATAGAAAGACGGACAGATAGACAGACAGACATACGGGCAGATAGACAGACGGACAGATAGACATAAGGGCAGATAGACAAAAGCGACAGATAGACAGATGGACAGATAGACAGACGGACAGATAGACAGACGGACAGATAGATAGACGGACAGATAGACATACGGGCAGATAGACAGACGGACAGATAGATAGACGGACAGATAGACATACGGACAGATAGACAGACGGACAGATAGACAGACGGACAGATAGACAGACGGACAGATAGACATAAGGGCAGATAGACAAACGGACAGATAGACAGACGGACAGATAGACAGACGGACAGATAGACATACGGGCAGATAGACAGACGGACAGATAGACAGACGGACAGATAGACAGACGGATAGATAGACAGACGGATAGATAGAAAGACGGACAGATAGACAGACAGACATACGGGCAGATAGACAGACGGACAGATAGACAGACGGACAGATAGACATAAGGGCAGGTAGACAGACGGACAGATAGACATACGGGCAGATAGACATACGGGCAGATAGACATACGGGCAGATAGACATACGGGCAGATAGACATACGGGCAGATAGACATACGGGCAGATAGACAGACACTATTCAGGTATAGAACCCTAAAACTGATGATGTGTATCTTTATATTGTTTCAGTACACAACATTACTAGAACTCTCAAATGTGTGAACGGAAGGGAGATGACCGGATGCTGTATTACTAGGTTTTTCTGTGACTTCAATACTTCTAATATAGACCTAAGCCTGCGGGGACGGCCTGGATTCCGTATGTAAGTAATTAATGAAAAAAGGTCGACGAATGAGCGCGGGACCCGGCTCTCCTCGACGTATGCCCGCGCGGGTCAGCGCATCGTCGGAGCACTTTTTTATGGAACTGCGAGCGCCCGTTTAAGGCGGCCATCACACTGCCACGTACCCCGCAGGCGCAGCGTAGTGCGTGTCTTAACGTTGCTTGTAAGTATCTCTGTATGTATAGAAAACACGCACAGTCCAACATACCGAAACTGCATCCACGCGCGTTTATGCAGATCACGCACCTACATGTGGAGAAACATGCACTCACACGCGTGGATGCGGGACAACACGCAAGGTATGCCACACTGAGTCTCGTAGTACCGTGCGTGATTTTTTGTGTGCCTGCGTGAATTTACAAAACGCACTTACGCGCGTCAGTCAGATACAGATCTACACTCCCGGAAGTACGTGCGTAGGTGCGTTTTCACGCGCTACGCTGCTTGGTGCGTGGCAGTGTGATAACCGCCTAACGCAACGTTGGCCCTAAAGCGGACGGTCGCAGTTCGCCGCGCGGACAGTTCCTCATAGACACGACTACATGCACACCGTTGAAGTTGAACTAGCGAAACTGTGTAGGTCCGGTTTCCGAAACGGGGACCGTCTGCGTGAACACGCGCGACGTAGCGGACGACCGTTTCACGCAGTTGCAGCTCTAAGCGTTCCTCAAACGGTTCGGTTCGTGTGGCTGCCATTATAGATTGGCTTGATGGTCTAGTGGCCTCGACTGCTATGCCGGAGGCTGTGGGTTCGTATCATACCCAGGACAAATGTTTACGTGATGACCACGATGTCAGGATGTAATTTATCTATAACTGGCTTTTGCTCGCGGCTTCGCTCCCGCTCTACCCTAATTTTAATTTTTTTTGCATAAGAGCCTTCTCCTCACAATAACAAACACAACAAAAAAAAAGAATTAGCGAAATCGGTTCAGCTGTTCTCGAGATTTGCGCTATACAACATATTTAGCGATTCATTTTTTTATTATTGACTAGCTTTTACCCGCGGCTTCGCTCGCGTTAAATTCGGGGTAACACGGTTCCCCTTTCTGTGGGGGTTTAGTGAACTCCCCATAGCGAACTCCACTGCGGGTGACGTAACCTACGACAAATTTATTATTTGCAGCTGGTACAGTAATCGGGTCTAGGGATCGAACCGCAAAATTAAGTTTGTTTTTTATTGTATTTAATTTTCCGGGATAAAAAGTATCTACCCAGTGTGGTGCCCAGGATATTAAAGAATAATTGATCGAACCGGTAGTTTTTGCGTGATGCCTGAACAAACCGACAGACAGACAAACAAAAATTTTTTAATCACATTTTTGAATTCGGTGTCGGTATAGTAACACCCCCTGCCATTTATTTTTTTTATATTTTCAATGTACAGAATTTTCACTTCTACAGATTTATTATAAGTATAGAATAGATATTATGTGTAGGTAAGTATTTAGAAATATATAAGTATGTTTATCAGTTGTCTAGTACCTACTCGTAATACAAGCTTGGGACTAGACGGCCTTGTGTGATTTTATTATAGAACATTGATAGCAATGGAGTCTAGTTAGGGATCATCTATAAATTATGTTACACGAATTTCATATTCTCCCCCCCTCGTTCTTGATACAGTGGTTCACATTTGTGAGACACTCGGGGTTACCATGACGTTAGAGACAGAGCTATACAGGTTGTCTAGCGCCATCTCTTACCCACACCGAAACAAGATTAAAACAATCTTACTTTGAACCATGGATGTTATGGACATGAAATTTCGGATACGGATATAGAAATTATTATTATACCGGTTACGGATATGAAATTATTTCGGATTGTCCGTTAGTTTCGCATAATCTCGGTTTCGGATATTAGATTTTTAAAGAATTTCAGAAGTAAAATATAAATACATACCATTTACTACTATACTATTTATATTATAATTTTACGACGCGACACGTTATGACAGGCTGTCATAACGTGTCGCAATTAGGATCTGCCCCTATCCGATATTATCCGAAACTTTTATTTCGGATTCGGTTACGGATATTATTTTATATCGGATATCCGATAGTTTCGGTTACGGTTATGGAGCTCCCTAACATCCCTGCTTTGAACGTCATGGTCTAGGTCACTGTCAAGTCCTATGATGGCACTTTTTTCTGTTTAAATTTTTATCGTTTACGTCGGGTATATCCGCCCAACATTCGCGTAAACTCGCTTTTATTCCGCCAGGGTCGCACATCCACGACCAAATGAGGGGTCTAGAATCAAAAGCGCCTCCAGTTTTTTTCAGTTGTCCAGTTTTTTACCCAACATGGTTTTTGATTATTGGCAAGACATTGCTTGTTTATCTATGACCTCACAAAGTTAAATACGTGCAAAAAAACCTTTATCCCATACTAAATACAAATTCAAATACTCGGTTAGGTGCAAAACCGCTTCTATTGTTATAGTTCAGACCAAAAGCGCCTCTATCCCGTCTCGACCAATCACAGAGTCAGGCTATGTAAACAACAGTATGGCGTTCGTGTGTGGTTTTTTAGGAATTGTGTCCCGTTGTTTTATTAAATTTTAATAGTAAAGAACACAAAATGGAAGTTAATATTGCCCCAGTGCAGCATAATACAGGAAGAAAACGGATTCGCAATGAAAAACAGTGGAAACGCAACGTGCAGTTTTGCATAAAACCGTCCACAAGGCCAGGTCGCATGAAACCAAAACCGCCTCTATCCTTAGTAATACAATGCAAAACCGCCTCTATCCTTAGTAATACAATGCAAAACCGCCTCTATCCAACGTTTAAATGCAAAACCTACTCTATCCAGATTTCAAAATATAATATTTAAAAGTTTGCTATGCTTTTAGATAATGTGTATTTATTTAAACATTAGACTATTTGTGATCAAATGAAATCGAGTTGTTAGATATAACGTTACTCTAGTAGTTGCAACAGGTATTTGGCGTATTATGAAAAAAATAAAAAACTGGACAGAGGCGCTTTTGATTCTAGACCCCTCAAATACTCCATCTCGTCAGCTCTTCTGTCACCTATGGGGATTGAAGAACTAAACGAGATGGAGTAACCAGTCTCAAACACACGACCCTGGCGAATAGTTCGGACCAATCCGATGCAAGCGGTTTAAGGGTTAATAAAAACAGCAGTTCCAAAAATAATTTTATTTTCTTCTAATATTTTTTTACAAAATCAATATCAAAACATTTGAATCATATTGACAATACATTCGAAATCACAGATACGAGTTGGTACCTAGTTAAAATTTTGCGTTTTATTACATAGATTTAGAAACGAGATATCACGAAAGTGGTAAAGAACTCACGAAGCGGATATTACCCACGTCCGACGCGGCCCGCAGCTTCTGCAGTATGCTGATATACACCGCTAAATTTTAATCGTTTTAATCCCGTGGAGGGTCGATCCGGTGCATGAAACACAATCGATTTGTAAAGATAAAATTAAAAAATGAAGTACCTTTTTTCAAAACTCGTATTAATTTACGCATGTACGAAATTAATTTCTTTAAGAAAACGTCAGCTGAGCGACTATTACCTACAGGTCATTGAACTCGCTCAGCTGACGTTTTCTTAAAGAAATTAATTTCGAAAAAATGGTAAACCAATGGTAATGGCCGACCACATCGCAAACACAACGTTGCGTCGGCGCAACGAGTGCGTGACCGTGTCTGCACATCACGTAACCGCATCGTAACTACTGGCGACAATGCAACCACATCGACATTTTGTCGTTACCACAACGCAACTACAAAAAGCTGCAGCGACACTATTCACACGTAACCACTACTTGACAGCATTTTGTCGTTGCGACGTGGTGTGGTTCTGGTGCGTGTGAAGAAGCCCGTACGTCACGTACGTACGAAACTGCGTAAAGGTCTCATACAGAAGTGCTCCGCCGCGGGCAGCCACGCCCCACGCCCGTTTTGCTTATGAACATTAAAGTTCTCCATCGACACAACTACATGCACACCGTTAAAGTTGATTCCGCTACGGGGACCGCCGCACGTAGCACATAGTCAAGCGACTTAACGCAACGTTGGTCCTACGGTGTACCGGGGCGGGTGCTGTTGAAAACCGCTTCGTGGGTTCTTACTCTGTCTCCTACCGCTCTCTGTCAAGCTAGATATAAACTGCTATAACGTAACATGACATGTAACATGCAATGAAAGAATTTGCCGTCCACATTGCCGCAATCACAGAAAAGATGAAAGAGGTCAGAAAAGAAATACTTTCCAATTTATACTACGAGTATCGCCGCTTGTCTCACACCCTTTAACTCCACTACAGGCAATAAACCAATACGAACGCGCATACATAGATCGCAAGTTTGCTATTGGTAGTTGAACTATGAGCATTGCCTTACTTTGTGGCACGCCTGCAAGCCCATTCTAACCTCTTTTATCTGTTTTGTGGTCGAAATGTATCATGCAATGTAACAAAATTCTCAAGACGCCTTTTACGCGCGAACCGTGCTCATTACGCGGGCGAACAGAGTATTACAATTCGTGCGCGCCACGATCCGCCATTTGAACGATATTTTCGCCGAACACAAAGGGGTGCGCATTGTTCGCGGAGCGCGGTTAGTGACGAGTTCGCGTGTTCTCGGCAGACTGAAGGTAGAACTACACTGCACACACGTGTGCCACACACGCCGATTGGGCGCGTCTGCACAAAATAGATAGGTACAGAAGTCAATCTACATAAAAAGCGCGTTCGAGCAACGCACACATAGACACCGCTCGGGACACGATATCTCGGCTCAATCGCCCGGTAAGCGGCAATTACTACCCTAACTTTCAAAAAAAACAACAAAAAAACATCAATCAAAGAATAGCTGTCAAAACAAAACGTTATTTTTTTAATTGCCCGGTCGTACTCGTACAGTTCGGCGCAATGTGCTGACCCTAGCACGACCGTAGAGCGTAGCAATAAAATGTTACTAAAAAATGTACTTAAATGAGATTGACTTCTGTACCTATTTTGAGGCGTCGGTCTCCATACACTTTACACGGAAACTAGACGTGTAGAGCTACCCTTGATCTACGCCACGCGACGTCGTTCTACGTAAAAATCAGGCGTGTCCGTCGGTCTATGTAGTTCTAGCTTGAGCTATGTTCGCGCGCATGACAGATGCGAGATGCGATTCGACAGATGCGAGTAGACACATGCTCGGTTCGTGCGCGCGCTGCGTCCACACTTATGAAATGCTCCCTTCATGTTACAAATCTGTTACCAGCTTCACATTTTACGTGTCACGTAATTTGTGGATGAACCTTTTCAGCCATTGATTTTAACATTCATGACACCATTTATTGTTACACAGATAATCAATACTGAAGATCCTCTTACAATGCGTACACTGCCAGTCTGGTTCGTTTTGATGCACATCATTAAAATGAGCCTCCATCGTCAGTTTCACACACGGACCCGTCATCGGAATCTTAGTCTGACAGAAAGTGCATTCAAAGCTTAACCAGTCAGCTATCGGTGGAATTTTTTCCATTTTTCCAACTCTACCGATCATGTAAACATACAACGGTGCCATCGTTTCTTCCAGCTGCAAATCATACTTCGGGTCATTATTCTGATCATTTTCAGCATACAAATATCTAACATATTTGTACTTGTTCGCATACTTTCTGTAATTTCCAGGAACTTTGTACAAACAATCGCTTTCAAAAGTACTGGTTAATTCGGACACTAAGATCTCGAAGAGTGAATGTATGGTTTCATATAATTCATAACTTTGGACTGCACATCCTGTTAGAATTTCACTGAAATTCTTAATAATAATGTCTGTGCTATAACTTTTAGCATTTTTATTTGATTGGTCACGTTGTAATGTTTGTAATTCTGTATCTAAAGGCGCATCTGTTACACTCTCATTCCGAACTTTATTCACTAGGACGTGTTTCAATTTGTATGATACCTCTCGCATAAATGAAAAGTGTGGTAGATTGATGTTTAATTTTACACACCATCCATAGATAATCTGTTGGAATGAAAGCCTTCTGAGAGAAATGCGGGACGGAGCAACATCGGACATATTAAATACAGTGTTATTAAGATCTAAGCGTGGACGTCGGAAAAACAAATGGTTCAATTGTTCTTTAGTACACTGTATTTCCATTACAACTTCGCTTGAGTCAATATTCTCGTCCACTTTAGATGTCTCAGCCGTTACTGTCTTGACTGCTTCTTTAGCGAGCGGCTTAGCAGCTTCAAGCATAACCCCTAAATACTCCTTTAGGTTCTTGTATTTGTGGTTCAAAACTTTTGTAATGGCTTCATAATCTTTGATATTATTGAGTTTAGTTGATATGCGTTCCAATTCTTCCCATTGCGGCCAGTCTTTGAGGAACTTCTTGATTATTTTTATGTAGATATCTACTTCGAGTTCATGACTTGTCTTGACGCAGATGTCAAACTCGCTCTGTAGTATGTCTATGATCTGAGCGTTGGTCATCACTGTGTTATGTTTGTTTCTTATAAGTCGTCGTAGCAGAAGCATTATTGGACGCTCTGAAATCGGACAAAAGTTAAATTATAAGTATACTAGTACTATGTAATCATGATTAAGTAGTGAAGACCAAGTTTCGAATGCAAATTCATAATATAATAATAATAATACTCCACAACTATCACGCAACGCTGTCTGGTCCCAAGCTAAGCAGAGCTTGTGCTATGAGTACTATACAACTGATAAACATACTTATATATTTCTAAATAATATATATACATATGTATATAGATAAATTACACCCAGACACAGAACAACTGATCATGCTCATACACAAACATTTGTCCTGGGTGGGAATCGAACCCACAACCTCGGCATAGCAGTCAGGGCCACTAACCACCAGACCAACAGGCTAGTAATATTATAACAAACTATAGTCAGTGTGGCAGATAAAGCTTGTGATTTCTTCTTTACGAATTTTTTTATATTTACAATAGAAAGTAACAATTAAAAATGCACAAACATACATTTAAATAAGAGTTTTACTCCATGTCTGTTTTTGGTAAGAAAATGTGGAAATGACAAAGCAAAACGCAAATTATTTTACTATAGTAAGAGTTTACAGATGTACCAGACCCCTGGAACTTTTGCCATTCCGCGCCAATTGGGTCACTTGGTAATTTTACTTGCGGACAAGTGTAAAGCTTATGAGAAGGTTAGGCCGGTGACAATGTCGATTTCTTCAGTTAAAATTAACAGTTTTTGTATTCATAACATCAGTATCGAGTTCACAATCATGTTTAAACGTAATTTCTAAACGTATAACAAATAAAAACAAAATAAACACTAGGTAAAATCAAAGTAAATGCTCACTTTCTCCTGCATCGGGATCGTCCTCACTTTGGCTATCAACGTACTCCACAGCTTCGACGTCATTCGACACGTCGTCTTCCATAAGGAGTCCTTTAAACAATAAAAGCCTTTAATTAAAGGTAAATGAAAGTTTTGAGCTAAAACTACCTTAACTTTCAAACAAATCTAACAAAAAAAAACATCAATTAGAGAATAGCTGTCAAAACAAAATGTTTTTTTTTTATCCCTAACCTAAGGGAAAGCTATAGTGTGTTATTCATATTGCCTAGTCTTAGGTACATATTTTTATTTCGTAACAAGTTTTTAAAGTTAGACTACGTATTCTATTTTTTTTTTGTAGTATTTGGCAACAAATATAATATAATAATAATATTCCACAACTATCACACAACTATGTATCTAGTCAGCATTTTTGGTAAACTTCGTTTACAATAAAATTCTCAGATCCATTTTACATTTTTACCGGGATCGCACCTGTTTCATTTGTGCAGTGTGTCCAGTTGTGCAGATACTTGAGATACAAGGAATTAGAGTCTGTATAGTAAGTTAAACGACTTGGGTAATTATTAGGATTTAATGAAATCTGATGTAGTCAACACGGGTTCAATAATCAAGGTTGATTAAGAGATAGATATCATTGTTTACTAACAGAAGACCTTAGAAAAAGTATCGAATTCAAGTATTTTTTAAATGATTAAATATTTTACTAAATTCCGAAGTCGGTTGACTTATTAGACAGAATAAATACCAATTTAACATCAGGGAATCAATTTGTGATAATTAAAGCAACCATTGAACTTCCATCGAAAAAATCCCGCCAAAACATCTAATAGGTAATGTCTTTTCATAAACTACAATAAGACTAAGTAACGTTTTTTTTTTCCAGGCCCTGTAGCGATGTCTGCTGTCCTCAAATCTATATTTTGCCAATACCATTGCCAGATCTAAATAAAACGGATGATGATGATCACAGTAACAGCTCTGACGATAGTGACAGTGATGAAAAATAATGTTTATAGAATCTGAATGAAGCTCCAAAGTAAATATCTATGTCTAAGGGCCTGTTTCACAATGCTAGAATAGCCACTAATTCCCAAATAAATTCAAAAATGGAACAGAATTTCTATGAAATTATCTGCAAAGTAAGTTAACGGTGAAACAGGCTCCTAATAAAATATTCTATTAAGTATAGAGAAAAAAATGTCGCACTATTAATTCTCTTCTCCTTTGTACTCCTCGCCACACTTCCAGCCGCTATGATGGCTCCTTTATTGTAACTGCAGTGCGTCTCTGGGACTCTCTCCCACATTCCCTTCGCGACAGCCCTTCTCTGGATGTCTTTAAGAGGAAAATTAAAGAGCACTTCCTTTCTCAATTGACATAATATTAGTATTTATATTATATGTTTAAGTATATACACTTCTGGACACATCTATTGGCCCACCTTAGAGTTTAGGTTTCGATGGCCCCTACCGAAATATGATTGCTAGATTGAACAAAAACTGTTGATGCAGTTTTAAACCTGATACATTTTACCATCTTTTTCGATCGTATTGTTTTAAATTTGAATTCAGAATACCATACGACATGGAGCTACGCCTAACAAGTCGGATATGCGCCTTGTTAAAGGCAATTGATTTTTTAATAAAAAACATGTTTTATCAAATAAAGGTTTAATTTAATAACGCGTGTTGCCTCCATGGGCATCTACCACAGCTCTCATACGATTAGGCATAGAGTTTATCAACCGCTCTATGAAATTTTGAGGGATCATCTCCCATTCCTCTTCTATGGCAGTTTTCAACTCCTGCATCGTCTGGGCAACTGGCTGACGAGCCCTAACACGTCTTTTTAGCTTATCCCACATGTGCTCAATGGGGTTCATGTCTGGGCTTCTGGCTGGCCAGTCCATAACTGTGATGTTCACATCCCGAAGATATTCCCTGACGATGCCGGCCGCATGGGCTCTTGCATTATCATGCATAAAAAGGAAATTTGGGCCCACATAGTCCGCGTATGGTATCACGTGAGGTTCTAAGTACTCACGAATGTACCTTTCAGCATTTAATGTTGGCAGCCGTGGTCCTGTAACAACCTCAAGTTGAGTTTTGCCGCTCGCGGATATACCGCCCCAGACAGTCCATGAGCCACCGCCATAAGCAACCCTCTCTTCAAAGCAGCATTGTGCGAAACGCTCTCCCTTACGTCGGTAGACCTTCTTCCTTCCATAATTGCCATGTAACACAATTTTAGACTCATCAGAAAAGAGTACACGGCTCCAATCTTGCTGTGTCCAATTTAAATGACTGCGTGCGAAATGAAGGCGCGCTGTTCGGTGGGCTCGCGTTAGTTTGGGCCCATTAGCTGGCTTGTGTGGTACCATATCGCGTTTTTTTAACCTTCTCCGAACAGTTCGAGTGCTCACAGATACTCCGTGGAAGTCGCGAAGTTGGTTTTGTATCTCAATGGAGGTAAGGTGACGATTTCTCAAGCTGGTCGTCACGATGAATCGATCCTGCCTTTCAGTTGTGACCCGAGATCGTGGCCTTCCTTGGCAACGAACAAAGCCGCCAGTCTCTAGGTACCTCCGATAAACATTTCGGACCGCAGATCGACTTAAATTAAGTTGAGCACTCACGTTTCTTTGGCTGTGTCCGGCCTGAATAAGTGCCACAGCTTGGGCGGCGACTTCAGGTGAAGTATCCATAGATTATTGATAGAACCTCACCTTAATGTTAAGAATAAGTAATGTTTGTTGCAAAACCAAAGATATCAATCACTTTTTCAAGAATTAAATCCAAGTAAACCAATAAAACCAAGTTTTCTTAGTATTCGATTGTTTGATATCAACAAACAGGCTCCAAATTGTCTTTTGTTTCTTTAAATTCTGTGTTCGAAATTCAAAAAAAGACTATTGAATGAAATTGTGAATGTGCCAGGTTCAAAACTGCATAAAAACTTTTTGCTCGACCTAATATAAAATTTTAGCTAGGACCAAACGAAACTGAAAATACAAGGTGGGCCAATAGATGTGTCCAGAAGTGTATATATATTTTAGTCGTATTTATGTAGGTTTATGTTGTACACTGGATCCTACCCTCGAATGTGATCTCTCTCTCTGTCACTCAAAGGTTTGCTGGGAGAAAACTCATTGTTGAGTTAAGCTCGCCTTTGTACATGAATTGTCAAATAAGAATGTTAAGTTTTTGTGTGTACATTAAGATAAAGAATTAAGATTATTTTGTATTTCTGTTTGTAATTAATAAACTCAAAACTAGACTGATATAATTATAGAGCCTTTCTTTCTATAAGTGAACTAAGCATGTAATTTTTCTACTGCGGATGAAACTGCCTGGTAGAAGATGTATAAAATAAAATAAAAACTGTAATAGTAATTATAGACAAACGACAAATTTACTTTTGCATAATTATTATTCTTATTCAAAGTCAAAGTCAAAGTCAAAAGTTTTTTATTTCACATAGGCCTACATGGGCACTTATAAAACGTCAGAAGCTAGTGCACGGTTCGAAATTGGTCGTTTCCTATGGAGAAGAACCGGCAAGAAACTCCATGGTTACTCTTTTAAAAAAAATGGTTGTAGTTACAATATTTCCATATTACAGTATTAAAAGTATAGGTATTATTTAAGAACAGTGTAAACCGGTCTATATTGTACTCAAAAGCACAATAAAATCATCAAAATAATCATTTAAAAAAAGTGAGTCAAAATATGAAGTAATCTAAGAATTCGTGGAGTCTACAGTGTTCTTCCATTTACATTATAAAAAGAGGCTATATAAAAAAAAGCTGTCAATAAATGAGACGTTAACAACCAAAAAAGAAAAACTAACGAATTTAATGTGGTTGGAGTCAGATAATATAAAATAAAATAAAAATATTGCAAAAGCAATGTGTTACAAAAATTATGGTAATAATGGTATTAATGGTAAACTAAACCTTCTACTATATAATACTATTGCTTTTTTTTTATCACAGCGTCAGCAATACTTTATTATGACGAATGGCAACGCGAACCACGAAAACTCATATTTATATGCCGTCTAAAATATGAGTTTTCGTGGTTCGCGTAGCCATTCGCCTCGCCACTCGTGCGAATGTAAATGTATCTTTAGAGAAAAGCCCTAGAGCTTCAGCCAGAAAATTACTATTCCAGTTAATAATATGTGTGAAAATATGTAGCGCATTATGTACGTGAGCACATCTGCTAGCTTGGGCCGAAAACGGGAATTTTTTATTTTATTTATAATTAATAGAAAAATCAAACAGGGTGTTTTGCACACTACTAAATACATAAACAATGATTTACCTACAAAAAGTTTGCTGTGAGTACATAAATAAATAAAATAAAACTTTTTATCTTTCTATGTGTCTAAGGACCTCTATTTTTCAATTAATTCAAAAAAATAGGGCTCTACCCGTTACTGATCATATTTTTAGAGGTAATGAAAAGTAAAAAAAACGAAATTGCAGAATTGTTCACGTCTTAATTGGTAATTAAAACAAGGCGCAAATTCAATCAAACAAAAACTAATCATCAAACAATCAATCATCCATAACAATCGCTACTACAAAATAGTACTACGCGCAGTGTTTTTTCCATTTTGATCGTCATTAATCAATAGCCTGTACAATATTATAAATTGAGTGAAATTTTGGGATATATACAAACGCTAATAACTTTGTTAATTGAATAGGTATTATTTAATAAAAAACAAGACCTTTTGTAATAAGCAATTTAGGTATTTGTACTAATTAAAAATTAGTGGTGTATAACTGCAGTAAAATAAATGAAAGAAAAAGCGTAAACAAATGATTTATTTACCTTGTATCAGCGCCATGTTGCTCAGATTCGCGACCGTGTATGTTTCACGAAGGATTGATCGAACTCCAGCCAGACTTAGGGTTGGCGCATGCGCTATAATGTCTCCAGCAAACCATTAGGGTGTGTTTCCAGTGGAGCTAGGCGGATTGAAGAGATCGGAGACGAGCAGTGTTAAGTACATTGCGATTTTTACGCCATATTGTGGCGTCATAGCTGTCAGATCGAAAAATGGGGTAGGTAGTGTAAGCGAGGGTGAGCATAATAAGATTTTTTGAAATAATATTGCAGAATTGCAATTGCAGATTGCAGATTTTTTTTGCAGTGGGCTGCAATATTGTAAACTATTTTTTGTACCGTTTTTTTCTTTTCAATATGTATATTGTAGCTGTTTATTGTCCCAGAAATAAATAAATAAATATTTACGAATTATGTTCTTAAATTTTTCTCATCTGCGCGTCACTGTGTGAAGTGTTTGATTAGTGGCAAATGGAAGAAGACTAATCGTTCCTAACATTGAATATAAGAAAATAGTTTCTTTTTAGGATTCGTCTGTTCGTTTGTCTGTTACCAGGCTGAACCGCGATAGCTAGACAGTCTATCACAAATTATGTATTTCTGTTGCCGCTATAACAAGCAATACTAAAAACAAAATAAAATAAATATTTATGGGAGGCTCCTATAGGGGAACGTGGGGCAGCCTCATACAGTTTTTATATATTGTCTTATAGAATTTTCTCTGGTATCAATATCTGTATCGATTAATCAAAAACTTATAGTCTTACTATCTGACTTTATATCAAAAATATGTGATTGTAGTAAATACACTTCTGCGGCTTTCTATAAAAGTTAAAACAAAAAAAAAAGACGTGTGGCACTCGGGGACTGCCGCGGCAAAGCTATTGCATAGCATTTTTTATCAACTTATGCAATAGACCTCGCCAACAGCTGCTTAACCCCACCCATCCAAAAGCAGACCTCGCCAACAGCTGCTTAACCCCACCCATCCAAAACCAGACCTCGCCAACAGCTGCTTAACCCCACCCATCCAAAACTAGACCTCGCCAACAGCTGCTTAACCCCACCCATCCAAAACCAGACCTCGCTAACAGCTGCTTAACCCCACCCATCCAAAATGAGACCTTGCCAACAGCTGCTTATCCCCACCCATCCAATACCAGACCTCGCCAACAGCTGCTTAACCTCTTCCATCCAAAACCAGACCTCGCTAACAGCTGCTTAACCCCACCCATCCAAAACGCCGACAGCTGCTTTTACTCATTTGTTTTCTTATCGGTCACCACGCTCAAAAAACAAATGAGTGGGGGGTGTTAGGTTATTTTCGTTACGGAATTTCTGGATTCGGTCTCCACACTCAAGGCTCGCGATAGAAGCTATGCAATAGCTTAAAATTAAAAATGTATGAATGTACCCCACATGCGGGGCACTTTCATACAGGCTATGGGGCAGATTCATACATATGAAAAAATACATTAAATTGAGCGTGAAATGTTTAACCTCTCGTGTGCCGTAATTAGAGACACAATTAAAAAGCCATTGTGTCTCGCGTGGATCCACGTTTAGACACATAACGGGTTAATTATTTATCAAAATCAAAATATCAAAATACAAACTTTTTGAAAACAAAAGCAATTATAAACTACTAGCTGTACCCGCGCGGCTTCGCTCCCGCTCTTCCCTACTTCAGCCTACTATACCCTACTCTACCCTACTATACCCTACTCTACCCTACTCTACCCTACCCTACTCTACTCTACTCTACCCTACTCTACCCTACTCTACCCTACTCTACCCTACTCTACCCTACTCTACCCTACTCTACCCTACTCTACCCTACTCTACCCTACTCTACCCTACTCTACCCTACTCTACCCTACTCTACCCTACTCTACCCTACTCTACCCTACTCTACCCTACCCTACTCTACTCTACCCTACTCTACCCTCCTCTACCTTATTCTACCCTACACTACCCTACACTACCCTACTCTACCCTACACTACCTTAATTTTCATTTTTTTTAACCTTCTCCTCATAATAACGAACACAACAAAAAAAAAATTAGTGAAATCGGTCCAGGCGTTGTTGAGTTATGCGCTTACCAACACATTTTGCGATTCATTTTTATATTATAGATGGGCACATAATATTAGAGTGGAGTAGTGGTGGCCGAGTGGTAACGGCCCCGACTTACGAGTACTAGGTCGCGGGTTCAAACCCAGCCAGGCGCATTACTTTGTGTAATTTATTTCATCACCACTGCTCCCAAAACGGTGAAGGAAAACATCGTGAGGAAACCGGCATGTCCTAGGACCAAACATTCGAAGACATGTGACATTGACCAACCCGCACTGGGCCTGCGTGGTGGATTACGGCCCATTCCCTCTCCTAGAGAGGAGGCCTGAGTCCCAGCAGTGGGAACATTAGAAAGGCTGATTATGATGATGATAATCAAATAATACTAATTAAAAAAGAGAATAACATAAATGTAGGTAGTTTTTCTTTTTATGGAACTGAAGGAACTTAGTTAAGCTAATAGTATTTCTGATCAGTACTGAAATATCTCTGTAGTAGTAGTACCAATAATCATCAATATATATACAGTACATTCATACAGTATGAATGTACCTCGCTTGTTGCTGTATGAACGTACCCTATCATAAGATAATGAAATAAAAATAGTGCTAAAAAAAACAACCATATACCTATTTATTTATTCACATATCAATTCACGAACTTGACCCTATTATCTTTAAATAAAATAGTGCTGATTAATCTAGAAAACTGCTTTTATCAATAAAAAGATGTACAAAGTGAGTTTATAAAATTAATTAGGCGTGGCCGAATCGCTTTCCATGCCACCTCGTAAAGATGAGATAAAGATAAAGATATTTTTCATTACTCATACTCTGAAAGTAGGTCTGAAGTTGCCTGAGGAGCGGGCTGAAAGTGATACTTTTCATCCCTAAGGAGTTTTACTTTACAACTGACAGCTGTCAAATTATTAAAAAAATACTAGTTTTATCTTCACATTTCTATTGAACCATGTTCCAATTTTCCATACAGCCAGTCAATCACAGCGCGATATAAAATTGAAATAACTTAAGGACAAGTATTAATTAAATAATGTTATATTTTAAGTGATTTATTTGTTCAACTATTTCTTTAAAATACTTTATTTTTAAAAGATTACAATTAATTTCTAATTTTTCTTTAATGAGGCTGAACAGCTGGCCGGCCGCAGAAAAAAAAACAAATGGCGGGAAAGTGGCAATCAGTCGTTGGTTTTTTCGAGTTTCGTTTACATTTCCGTACAACAGAGATTTGTATTAACACGTTATGTTTATCAGATTAAAATAGTGATTTAACGCCTAATTTCGTAACAGAAGAGGCTAAAACAGTAGTGGAATACATTTTACCGCCTAAATCAGAAGAAAGATACCTACTTAAAATCATAGGTACGACGACTCAGATTTTAAACTTTTTATTTTATTTTTAGTTTCCTCGTATTCGTAATGAAAAGCACAGTGTTTACCTCGGGGTGAAAGTAACCCATTTAACCCCTCGAATTAGCGACCTCGCTGCGCTCGCCCGCCAACTCCTTCTCGGGACGAAATGAGTTACTTTCACCCCTAGTGTAACAATGTACTATTATTTGCTTAAAACATGGTATAAAAGGTGTTATTGAAAATAGATAGATCAAACATGTTTTGCTTAAAACTAAAGCGTGCAAACTTATTCACTAAAATATTATGTCAAAATTGAAATTAATTACATTAAAAATTCATTTTAAAAAGTCATTAATACTATAATAATTATTATTATTGAGCCATTTATACAGTTGCATTTTGAATAGCTTACAATTTAATGTTTTAAAAATACTTGGTAATTTATTATACAGTCGTATACACAGCCAAACAATTTTTATTATATTTTGCTGATCTAGGTAGCTCTTCCAGCACAAGCCTATAGGTATTGGTCACGACGACTTCGAGAGCTTTTAAATAGTTCTTCTGCTGTTCTAAATAATTCTAAGTGCTTTCGAACAAACATACATGCTTCATATATATATAATGAAGGTAACGGTAGCAAACCAAGTTCCTTAAATGTTGGTTGACATGATTCGTCCGATGGAATCTCGCATACAGCTCTTAGACATTTCTTTTGGGCAACAAATGCTCTATTACGGTCAGTACTATTTCCCCACATAATTAGTCCATATCGTAGTGAGGAGTCCACATATGCGCGGTATGTCATCACAGTCGTTTTTATATTAGTCACTTTTTAGGGTTCCGTAGCCAAATGGCAAAAAACGGAACCCTTATAGATTCGTCATGTCTGTCTGTCTGTCTGTCTGTCCGTCCGTATGTCACAGCCACTTTTTTCCGAAACTATAAGAGCTATACTGTTGAAACTTTGTAAGTAGATATATTCTATGAACTGCAAAAAATAGAAAAACGCAATAAATTTTGGGGGTCCCCATCAGGGCCGGTTTATGCATGTCGGGGCCCCTAGGCAATGCACGTCTCGCCCCCCCCCCTACCCTCTTCAACTTCTTAAAATATTTTATTTCTAACACAAATTTATTCATAATTACGTTGTTTTTAGGGTTCCCTAGTCAACAAGATACATAGTTAGTTAGACTGTTAGCTAGAAAGCTGAAATTTGAAAAGTAAAAAATGTGTCCCCCTCTAACTTTTGAACCATAAGTTTAGAAAATATGAAAAAATCTCAAAAGTAGAAGTTTATAAAGACTTTCTTGTAAAATTATTTTGAACTTGACGTGTTGAACAGTTTTTGAAAAGTTGTACAAAATAATTTCTGAACTAAGTTTTTAATTTAATTATAAATATATAGTTAAATCATTTTTTTAACTTAGTTTACATATTTTATTGTTTTTCTATGTAGTTGTTTGATTCAATTTTATATTATGAAAATTGATATAAACAAAATTATCAGCAAAAGCCAATGAATATGCTCTGCACTCACACGTTGCTAATGAAAGATTGGTATTAAATATCGGTATTTGCAACAACATTTTAGCTAAGCCTACGTCAGACGAGGCAAGAGTTTTATACAACATTTATTACAATCATCTAAAATAAATCAAAACACAAAAGGCTATGATGGAGCGACATGGTCAAATTTGTGACAAAGCTCCTTAGTAAAGATTTTAAAAAAAATGAAAGATTGTGTTTTATTAAACTCCATCTGTTGACAGCTTTTCGCATAATCCAATGATAGGATTGCTAGATAAATGGCATGTCATCGAAAATTCAATTTTTATTACTGTTTATGAAACATAGTCTATTTTTTTTTCCTAAAGCGCGGGGCCCTAGAAACTGGCGGGGCCCCTAGGCAGTTGCCTACATTGCCTTATGGATAAAACGGCCCTGGTCCCCATACTCAGAACTGAAACTCAAAAATTTTTTTTTCATCAATCCCATACGTGTGGGGTATCTATGGATAGGTCTTCAAAAATGATATTGAGGTTTCTAATATCACTTTTTTCTAAACTGAACAGTTTGCGCGAGAGACACTTCCAAAATGGTAAAATGTCTGTCCCCCCCCCCTCCTCTAACTTCTAAAATAAGAGAATGATAAAACCTAAAAAAAACATATGTATGATGTACATTACTATACAAACTACCAACGAAAATTGTTTTGAACGAAATCTAGTGAGTAGTTTTTTTTTAATACGTCATAAATCTAAAAAAATACACTATTATTAAAACATCGATCGAAGTTACAACGAACTACAAGAACTTTTATATTATGTTACTTCCTGCTACGGAACCCTTCATGGGCGAGTCCGACTCGCCCTTGGCCGGTTTTTTACTTGTCTCAAAGCATACACAAACGTATTTATTTTATTGCATACAGTATCTACCTGTGCTTTCCAGTCTAAATGTTCATCAATTACTACTCCTAGAAATTTAGTTTTTGTCACTTGTGTAATTTTCGGAATATCCATTTTAAAATTAAATGTATTATTATAAGATTGATTAAATTGTATATATACTGATTTATTTAGATTAATTGATAAATTATTATTATTTAGCCAGTTAATTAGATTATTTATTGTATTATTTATGTCCGCTTCATGATCTGTAAGTGATTTATATTTTTTATCGGTAGTAACGATTATGGAAATATCATCGGCAAAAAGGAAGCATTGATGATTAGTTACATTAACTATGTCATTTATATAGAGTAGAAATAAGATAGGGCCCAATATGCTACCCTGGGGGACGCCCCGTTTTATATTTCTATATTCAGACGAATATTCTGTCATGTTCCTACTTTCATTTAGTATAGTTACAGTAACTTTCTGTTGTCTGCTAGTTAAATACGACGATATCCATTGTAGTGGCAGTCCTCTAATACCAATAGCCCCAAATGTTTTTAATAGTCTTTCATGTGAAACGAGGTCAAATGCCTTAAACAAATCAAAGAATAGCCCTGTTGTTAGCTGTTTGTTGTTGATATTAGTAAATACCGCTTTCAGAAGTGAAAAGATGGCAAGAGATGTGGACTTGTGTTTCTGAAACCCAAATTGTTCTTTTTTATAATATTAGCGTAGTGCTTTTCACACCGACTGCTGTCAAACTCCATGAGCCAACACACATTTATATAAGCTACGCATACACGTATAAGTCGTTCAATTGATGTGCGCCTAACAACAGATATTTCTACTGTATGAAGGTGCCCCTTGTATGAATCTGCCCCACTTTCCTCTACAACAAACGCAATTTTTTTTGCCGAATTTTCCTAAGGACTGTACGGAACTCTTCGTGCGCGAGTCCAACTCGCACTTGTCCAGTTCTTATAAACTAGTTATGACTTTGTATAAGTACAAGGTGCAGATTTAAAACTGCACAATATTTCAGGAGGTTGTAATAAAACTCATAAATAATCATGTAAAAATATTTTTTTTTATTTTTTTTAGCCGTTTTTCACAATAACCCTCTAAATAAACTTCATAAAGAAACAGAATCACCCGTTGCGAATTATCGCGCGTCATGTCACTGTTTGCGTGAGTGCATAACCTGTACGAGGCTCCGCCCACTTATCCTACGAAATGACTAATTTAGCCTTATTTGTACCGGATTCGAATTCGATGATCATAATGTAAATTATTGTCTTTTTCGCTAAATAACTCATTTTTAAGCATCATTACAATGCGAAAACCTTTTTAAAGTTCACGTTGACGTCGCATCGTTAGTTAGGTAGGTACTTATCAGCTGATGAATAAAATGTTGGGCCGAGATCAATAAACCTGGTGTAAAGCTTACGAAATTGAAATTTCCCTTCCTATTTTTTAACGGGCTGAGGATCGACAAAAATACTTCAAAATAATTTGTGATAGTTAAGTAGATAGGGGTTTTAAGTGATTTATCTTGTCTGATAGGTAGGTATTTTTAACGTAGTTAAAATTTTTAAATCAACTTATTTACACTAATCAAATTGATTTGGCTAACAACGTATTTACAAATGATTTTTTATGTACTTACAAATAAAACAAAAAACCAAGTACTTATGTTACCTGGAGGTAGGTATTGTTCAAAGTGTCCACCTTCACACTCCAGCCACAGCTTTTTATTTTATTTTAATTTACGTAGCACAAACACATTCGTTTTTAAAGTGTCGAAAGCACTGATCACCTTTTCACGTAGGTAATTGTGTTCGGAACGCCGAATTGTCAAAACTCGCGGAGTCTTTGTATGGCAATCAACATTACCCTTTGAGATGGACGTTACGCTGTCTCCATAGCATACAAGCGGACCATCTCCACCAACTCTAATTTGGAGTGCTGGTCTCTAGAGATTAACTAAATACCGCAACCGTTAACGACCGAAGGCGCACCTGAGGGCGAATTTGCAAGCGTGTGGACACGCCGGCGACCAAATCAAATAAACTAAACTAAATCGATTGATCGATGGCCGCGCGGGCGTGGCTAGGATGTGCCGTGCGGGATGATGATTGGTTGATAGATGATTTATGAAACTATCGTTGCGAGTTAGTGTGTGTGAAAACGCCGTTTATTGTTCCGTGTTCGTGTGTGTGAAAGAAAGCGCGGTTATAAGGCAGGTATCAGACTGGCTGCTTTTTAAGAAAGGTAGTTCACACATACCGATTTCCATAAACAAGAAAAAAAAAATTAAAAAATTACCTACTCATTTTATTATTGATTCGGGTCGAGAATCACTAACATAATTACCTCCTGAAATATTTTGCAGCTTCAAAACGACACCTTGTATATTTAGCTAATTTAGATTAAACAATAACGGTTTTACTTGACCTAGATTTAACTAAGACTCAGTAGTAGGTACAAAGCAAAAAAAAAGCGTTATTAATACGCAAATAAGTTTTTTTTTGCAAATCGTACTTTTCAGTCAACATTTGACAGAGCGAGGTTGACTTTCCTAGTTTTATTTGGGACGCATAGTACAACCCGAGCGCGTTAACTTGGAACCTGGTTTGAAACAGTTGCTACATTGAATACTCGATAATAGTTTGTATTATCACGTTTAAAGCATCGTGAATTCGTAAAAGTAAGTAGTAAGTATATGTCTTAAACTACTCAGCGCAAAATAAATGTTGATATTCATCATCATCTTCCTGCCCTATTCCCGTGTTTTATTTGGGGTCGCGCTTCGATAAAAATGAAAAGGTTGCTTTGAATTTACAGACTACTTTATGAAGAATTTATTATTTACATTCTTAGATAGGTACATACTCAATGAATAAAACGCTCAAAATTTTCGCGAAATCACGCGCCGGCGTTTGCGCCAAGCGAATATTTCCGTTCGCTTGGGGTTTGAGGGGTTAGCGCACGGGTTATAGATACCTATATCTATTGAAGCGAGTGGAGAGTTAAGTGAGCTACCCTCCGCCTCGTGATCTTCGCTCGGTACCTGGCTCTAAAGGCGTAGCGTGGACTAATTTATACGTGGGCAAAGGCACATCAGCGAGCCCTTCTTTCATAAATTTGAAAACGAGTCAGCGACTGTCGCAACCCAGTTGTTCGACCACACCGTCGCTTATCATCAGGTGAAATAGTGGTTAATCGCGAGCCTGTCGTTTATAGAACAACCCTTGTTCATAAAGAGTCCTCGCTTTTGCGAAGCCCTTTTGGGTGCAAGACCGGGAGCGAGGACCCACTTTGCTCACGCCTCGCGTGTTCATTTTTTTTTTTTTTTTTTTTCGAAAATCTGCTCATCTCCTTTCCGCTTCACTTTACTGTTTCCAAAGTATAGATGTGGAGTGGAGATTTCGAGAAGTGAGATTGGACAATTCACGGTCCGCTCTTCTCCACTTCGTTCAGTTACGCGTCAATGGAAAAGCTCCCTTAGACGTTTGTTTTATTTTTTATGAGACGCAATCTGGCCAAATAACAATAAAACGCATGTTCTTCTTTCACTTCCCACTGAATGGGCATATAAAAAGCAGATATCTAGGTTCTAGAACAAAGGCAATTTAGGTAATGCGTCAATGTTTTACTCAATTATATATAAAATTATAAGTTTTTCGAGGAATGTGGGTAGTTAAACAAACAGAAAAAAAGCAAACTTATCTCGATTAATTATATCAAATTATTTATTGAAAAGTAATAATAAATATAAAGGAACGCGCACAGCCACAAGTAATTTAAAGCGCCATCTGTTCGTAAGTTTTGTAATTAACATGATTTAGGATAGCTCCATCTAGCGGCTATTCATCGAAGTTGCAGAGGCTACAGTCGGGGCATCTTCGATGCGCTTTTCGCCCTCGGCGGCTGCTGTTCTTCTCCGCACACATTTTATAATCGTGGTAGTTTGATCGCGGTCTTGATCTTGAACACGACCTGAAATTAATAAATGACATCTATACTTATAAAAGCTCAATCTGGGTGTCAAAACAGCCGACAGAATAAAGAACACCACATTGCGCCAAAATACTGGAATCATGGACGTAGGAAAAAAAGGCTGCCAGGCTAAAATGGGATTAGGCGGGTCATATCAGTCGCATGCACACTGGTCGTGGCAAGAATCTTCACAAAGTGGGTACCAGAGGACGGACGACGCCGCCGAAGTCGACCTGTGAGGAGGTGGCGGGACGACCTAGACACCTACCGCAAGAGCTGGTTCGAGGTGACTCAAGAGAAGAATACATGGAAGGAGTTGGGTGAGGCCTTTGCTCAGCTGTGGGAAAGTATAGGCTAATAAAAAAATAAAAAATAAACTTATAAAATGCTTTGTCCTGAATGACTGACTGACGGGCCAACAGAGGCGTAGAGTGGACTAGTTTAGGCATGAGCGAAGACGCATAGCGATAGCTTTTTTTTTCTTATATTCGAAAACGAGACAGCTACTGTCGCAAGCCAGCGTACGACCACGTCGTCGCTGACCATCAGGTGAAAATATGGTTAAAAGAGAGCCTATCTATTATAAAAAAACCCTCGTTCTTTAAGAAGCGAGGGCTTGCGCGAGGCCCCTTTGGTTGCGAAAGGGACCTCGCCAAAGGAGCCTCTCGCAAAGAAGTGGAACTTGGAGAGTGCCTACCTCCTTTATATACTTCTACTACTACGTCCTTTATATGACGTAGGCATTCGATAGATTTTTCGAAATTCTACCCCTAAAGGGATGAAAAGGGGGGGCAAAGATTGTATGAGACAACGTGATTCCTTGACTCAATCTACTTCAAATTTTTCATGAACAGAATTGATGGAAGTTACATACCTAATTTATTGAAATTATTAGAACCATCTTCGACAAATCCTGACTTTCTTTCACTCCACTCAGAGTGGGATTATTATTTGATGATTTCCCAACAAAAATGGTGAAAAAAGTTTTGATTATAAAGAAGCTCTAAACCACAGAAAAGATTAAAAAGGTTAGAAAGGAAATATTTTCCGATTTGTACTACGAGTGTCGCCGCTTGTCTCCCACTCTTTAACTCCACTACAGGCAATAAACCAATACGAACGCGCTTTACGCAACTAACAGACCACGCATACTTAAATCGCAGATTTGCTATTGGTAGTTAAACTATGAGCATTGCCCTACTTTGTGGTACGCCATTCTAACCTCTTTCATCTGTTCTGTGCTTTACACCCTCTTCCGCATAACTCCGTTAAAAAGGGAAGTTTAAAGGATCCTCCGACCAGTTGGTAAACTGGTCGGAGGATCCTTTAAACTTAACTGAACTGCAAACCAAACATGCAGTCCGATTGCAGTCGTGCCATCGGACTGCGTCGTGCGAACCCACCCGCCCGCACGCTCCGTCCACCCGCGCATGGTGCAGTTCGGATGCAGTCGGTGTGCAGTTCACACGACTGCAATCGGACTGCACGTTTGGTTTGCTGTTCTATTGCAGTTCTATTGCAGTCGTGTCAACTGCATTCCAACTACACTTAAACTGCAATTAGCGGTTGGATTGCAGTTGAAATGCGGTCCGTCTGTTTAGACCCTAAGGGAAAAGAAAACCATCGATTCGAGAGAAGGAGGAAGCAACTCTAGTGTATGCAGTGAACATCTCCGTACCTACCTAGATCGTGACCTCGAGGCCCTCACGGAGTGTCGGCATTCGTCATCGTCGTCTTCTTGTCCCTTGAATAGCAGGCCCCAGTATTGGTATGCCAAGTAGATCAGGGTTAGGACTCCAGCTAGCTGCAGACAAAAGATTTAGATTTAAAGAGGATACTGTTAACTTAGGTTACTTTGGCCCTGATGTATAAACTTTGGCCCACACTGGTTAAGATGACAGCCATTGCCACAAGTGTGGCCATTTTATCGCTAGATGGCGCTGAAATAAATTATATTCAAGCGCTATGTAAGTGGGCTGTAAAAGACGATTATCCCACTGCCAAGCACCATGCAGCATAGCGCGTGAATGCGTGTCTTAACTAACGTTGCTTGTAAGTATCTCCGTTTGTATAGAAAACACGCACAATCCAACACACTGAAAATGCATCGACGCACGTTCATGCAGATCACGCGCCTGCATGCGGAGTAACACACATTCACGCGCGTGGGTGTGGGGCGACACGCTAGGTATGGCACACTGAGTCTCTTAGTACCGTGCGTGAATTTGTACCTATGAAATGACTGCGAGCTCGTGTGAATTTGCAAAGCGCACCTACGCGCGTGTGTGCGTATAAAACCCGCATGATGATGCAGATCTGCACTTCTGTACTGTAAGCACGTGCGTAGATGCGTTTTCACGAGCTACGCTTCGTGGTGTGTGGCAGTGTGTTAAGAGTTGTTTGTTGGAGGTAATCTCTGAATGTACTGGTCTGGTCCGATCGCTAAATTTTTTTCACCGATAGAAAGCTGCTTTATTCCCGGTGACATAGGCTATATTTCATGTAGGTACGCGTGTGAAGCCGCAGGCAAACGCTAGTCAGCAATATTATTCAATGCACAACATAAATACAGTGTTTCGTATTGGCTAACAAGCTTAGGCCAAAGTTATGTCCCAGGGCCAAAGTAAACAGACATTTCTGATAGACAAACTTTCCTACGTGGGAAAATTTAAAAGCTTTCTAATGATTGATCTGCCCAAAACAAAATTATAGTCACACAGAATGAATAACCGTTCACAATAAAATCATACCTACATGGTTTTGATTACCATCAGACAAAAGAATCCATTACGGCGTATGCTATTAAACAATAATTATTTAATCGGCACCCATTAGAGTTTGATCACAGATATAGTTCCGCTAAATTGACCCCACTGAGTCTATGGTTTAATATGGAGGTTGAAACTAGTGAGGAGGTCTGTTGCTCTTCGAATTCCGTTTTTCATCTCGTTGTTTGATTTCTGACTGGCAACTTGGCCAGTGCATGTTCTTAGAGCTTTCGCTTATAGCCGGTCAGTGTTATCACAAGGTATAATAATATAGAGAAGGGCAATAGTCTAGCAGCATCACCAAAGATTGAACCAGGCAGGGTATGGCTATTTCTAAAATGTGTAAATCCGAGAGAAAAAAAAGAGATAAGCCAAGACATACCGCTATATTAAGCTGCCTTACGCGCACAAAGTCTATGATAGAGTCAATCAGAGTCTCCATAGCCTCTGGTTATTGCATCTATGTTGGATTTTGCCAAGAGACCACGCTACATGGCCTGAAGCATACTGTAGAGAAGAAATTGCACTGGCTCGAAAGGTAATGTAGTTATTGGATTTAATTTAAAAAAATATCGCTTGAATTTTTTTGTATAACCAAAAATTTTTACATAATTAAAAGTGACAGTTGAGATTATGACTGACGCGTTCTTTTTACGAATTCTTCTTTTTTTCGTTGACTCGTTTGTTGGTTGGCGTCAAAGAGGTTTTATGTTCTTTTTTGTCATTATTTTTTCTTCATTGTTTTTTACTTTTTTTTATTACTAACTTCTACCAGCTTTAGGCACGGGATTAGGCGGGTCACGTCAGCCGCATGAGCAGGGACCGCGGGGCAAGTGTCCGAATTTTAATAAGTACATCATAATTATGTGTAATAATTTACTGAGTATTTAATTTTTTAAATTATTAAAATCCGCTAAGATGTCGTCCAAGGGGATGGTGAGGTGGACCGGGACGTAACACGTCGTATCAACGCAGGATGGATGAAATGGCGACAGGTCACGGGAACCACTTGTGACCCACGGATGCCCCTCAAGTTGAAGGGTAAAATCTACAAGTCCGTGATAAGGCCTGTCATACTGTATGGATCAGAATGTTGGGCTGTGAAAAAGACGGATGAAAAAAGATTGCATGTAGCGGAGATGAGAATGTTAAGATGGATGTGTGGTGTGACGAGAATGGCTAAAGTGAGAAATGAGTATAATAGGGGAAGTTTGAAAGTGGCGCCAGTGACTGAAAAGTTGAAAGGGAATCATTTGTCTTGGTATGGTCATGTGAAAAGGAGGGATGAAACGCATGTTGCTAAAAAAGTTATGAGTTTACATGTGGATGGATGGAGGGGAAGAGGGAGGCCAGAAAAAAGATGGATGGATTTTGTGAGAAGCGATATGAAAGAAAAGGGAGTTAGTGATAGCGTGACGAGTGACAGGACAGAATGGAAGAAAAAAACGTGTTGCGCCGACCCCAAATAAAACGGGACTAGGGCAGGAAGATGATGATGATGATTAAAATCCGCCAAGAAATGGTGGATTCATTAAAGTTTTTCTGAACTTTTTATATTATATTACTATATTATATTATGTTTACGATGACGTCATCTGTCATGATCCGTGCGATGAACGCGCGACCGCAGACAGACTGCGCGGCCGTTTTAGGGCCGGCGCTCACTGCCGGCATGGCACGGCATGGCACAGTAGGTCGCGCCACGGCATGCCGTGGCGTCGTACTGAGAGCCCAGCCACTCTGGCATCAATCAGAGACAAAAGAACGCGCGCGCAAGTGCGTCTTTTCCCTCCCTTGCCCCCGCACATCGACCGGACCACATTAACCGATATGACCGCTGCGCGAGTTTCAACCATATTTCAACTAACTTAGCAATCATAATTCCTTGACACAAAGGGACACATTACGTCTAGCGAAATGCAATGGCCGCGGCATCGTGGTATCGAAATAAAGTAACATGAATTCTAAACTCTTTGAAATAAGATTCAAAATAACTAGATTAGTAATAAAATCCTTTGCCGTGCCATGCTGTGCCATGCCGGCAGTGGGCGCCGGCCCTTAATCGTGCCATGGAGTCCGATCATCCATGACGTCACAGCGAGTCGCTCCTTTTGCGGGCGCATTTCTGGAACTAATACAAAAATTGCTGTATCTTCGTCATTTTTGTTCCGATTTAAATAATTTCTTCACAGTATTTACTGTTTTGTTTGACGCTATAGTCTGCATACTCCACTGATCCTCATTAAACTAGACAATTCTGACGCACATTCCCATCGTTCTTTTCAGACTTCTCTGGTTAATCTTAACTTTGAGTGCCTTTGCTGGCGCAGTCTACTGCGCGCTCAGTCAATACTTCAGGTAAGTACTACATAAATAACCAGTATAAACATGATCTTGATTTCAGCTGACGTCAGACTTACTGTAAGACGTCCACTGTTGGACATAGGCCAACCAAGTAGTAGTTTAGGAGAACCATGGTCGCCGACATAGCCAGAAGAATCGCAAAACTAAAGTGGCAGTGGGCAGGGTACATAACTCGGGTAGAACAGCCCCCCTAGCCAAGTTACAATCGAATTCCGTTCTCTAATCGGTAACGCCTCGGTGACAGCAATTGTAGAAAACGATAAGTTGGTAGCCATGTTGACGCGCCCGAGTCGGCCGCTCGTTCTACAATGTAGCGTTTGTATAACAAAGGATGTAGCGTTAAATATTGTAGAAACGATATTGAACGATGTGAACTTGGCTACGAATTGTCTATTCGTTTGTTCTGACCACGCTACTTTACGTTGAGATGACGTCATTCCCATACGTTTCATCACTTTTCGACAGCGTTAACGATTGCAGAATAACAACTTGGCTAAGCGTGCAGGTTCTAGAGTGGCAACCGCGCACCGGAAAACGCAGTTTTGGAGTGCCTTTCACAATATGGAGCGATGACCTGGTAAAGTTTACGGGAATCTGATGGATGCGAGACGCACAAGACACTTGGGGGAGGCCTATGTTCAGCTGTGGACGTCTTTCGACTGAAATAATAATTAGTTTTGTCTGGTTTATTCCTCTCCTACCACTTAGGATCACTGGCTCGACAATGATCGCGTACACAGTACACTGTTCACAACTTCACACTCGCCCGCGGCTCTGGTGATTCTCCTGTAGGAACTTGTACATGGGCACACGAGACAGTGTACAGTGTACCATGACTCTTGAGCGCTCGGCGTCAGAGTGGGGATCGCTTTACGCATTCTATACATTGGCGAGCCAATCGTCGTCGTTGTTAGATACATGCAGCAAGCGCAGGGAATGAATCACGAGTGACGTCTATGACACGATGGCACGGCGAGCAAATCACTGACACTCCCCGCACCCGCGTCTCACTTGGTACCACTAAAGAGACCGAATATTTGACTTCTGCGCAACTTGAAGCTAGCGCTCAAGATCCGTGCCGGTATCTGTACCTATCATCATCATCGAGTTGCTAGCCTGTCGGTTTTCTATCGTCTGCATGAGGAGTGTGCACTGGAATTGCACAATCTAATTCCGCCAAGTCCGTTCCATCATCGGACCACAAGACGTACGGCGTTGCGCCACCGGTACATGGTAAACATTCCACCCATTCGCTCAAAGAGTTTTGGGAACACATTTATTGTGCTTACAGCAAAGGAGTGGAATTCCCTGCCGGAGTCTGTGTTTCCTGATAGCTACAACTGAGGGGTCTTTAAGTCAAGAGTGAATAGGTTACTTCTAGGCAAGCGTGCTCCATCGTCAGCCACATCATCGCTTACCATTAGGTGAGATGGTGGTCAAACGCGAGCCTATCAATAATAATAAAAAAAGACGTCCACTGTTAAACTTAGGCCTCCTCCAAGTGTCGCCACAATGAACGGTTCTGTGCGTGTCGCATCTATTGGATGCTATGCTGGTGATGATGATGGCGATAACCCTACAGGTACAACTCGGAGCCAGTAGTGGTATCTCTGCAGAGGGACTACCGGAGCTGGTGGACTACCTTCCCAGCGATAACCGCCTGCTTCCTGGACAGAGTGCAGCCGGATAAGGCCAGGGAACTGGTTGAGGAGTAAGTCAATAAAGACCTTGGATAAATAAGATAGATGATAGAGATTTTGTGGCGGGAGAAAGAAAGAAAGAGATATACATTTGTTGGTAACAATGAAATACTCTTTTCAATACACTTACTCGAAAACCCGCTTCCAGGCTCGTATTTTACTATTTTTTCGCACTAGTGTGGAAAAGTGCACGGGTTCACCCCGCCACAATTTATTGTACCTATTTGTAGTATCAGGCTGGGTGCTAAACGACCCCCACGAATCGCATGTCAACCCCCTTTTATTTATATCTTCGTAAGTGTATTGAAAAACGGCGTTTGGTAGACGTGCGTGATAATTTATCACTGCAACACTCAGCTCCATAACACTCTCAGAATTCCTCGGTCCTATGACAAACTTTTTCACTTGTATCGACATGCATTATGTATCAGTATCATTCTCTGTACCACCAAAGTAATTTCCTTTACGACCCAATCTTATCTCTCATCATCACAACCTCCAGCACCTGGAACGTGACCGAGGAGTCAGACCCAGAGAAGTACAGCTACTACTACGAGTTCATAGAGCTGATCGCCGACGTCTCCTTCCGGGACAACCTCCAGAACTTCTGGAAGTACCAGGCGGATGAGACGGTGAAGGACATTGATCTGCTGGAACTGGCGCTGTCTGTGCATCCTTCATCTGTGCTGCAGGTCATCGTGTCCAATAATGAGCATGAGGTTAGTAGCTTCCACTAGACGCCACCGGTACTTGGTGGACATCCCACCCATACGTATAAAGAGCGTTTTGGGAACACATTCATTATAAACAAGCTCTTAATAAAGTGTATTGTGCGCCTCACCACCAACGATTGCATCAGTTGCTTACCATCAGGTGGGATCGCAGTCAAGCACTAGTTTATATCAGTAAAAAAAAAACCTGTTTAGGTTCACTGGAGTCCAGTAATGACTGAAGTGGGCATGTGCTTGACCTTCAACTCCGTCTACGCTGAGTTCCAGCACATGCTGCAGGAGGTCGGCTGGACCCAGTTCCAGCTGTTACAGTGTCACTACCACAGCGGACAGTGCTCCGTGAGGATAGACTCTATGAACAACGGCGTTAGGGTGAGTATTGATTGTCCTTACTTCCTGATTTCCAGCCACCCCGTAGGCGTGGGCTTGTTACCGTCCGGTAACTGTCTGGACAAAGCCCGAGTCGTCAACAGCGTGTAATGTTCCACGCGCGGTTCTTGATGTCAGCAAAACCATAGGGGCCCAGCGTGGTCGTCGAAGCGTAGAAGCCTAGTGGCGCCATGGATCCGCTTCTGAAAGGAAAACCTGGGGCCCTCGAACGAAGTTAAAGAAGGAACATAGGAGTGGGTTTTAGTCAATAAAAGTCTGACACACATTCTCGCTCGGCCCTGGAGCATCCTGCCAAAGAAAGACCGAAACTGCATATTCATTAAACCCCAAGCGAGCGCCGGCGTTCGCGCTGTCATTGTCCTTATATTGAGTTTCAAAACGGTATTTGAAAGGTTAAGCGGACCCCGCGACGGGCACCCTTCGCGTGACAAAGCGCGTGTTCACGGAAACCGGATTATTACCTATGCAGTATCGGTACTTCAAGTTTAACGGTGTGCATGTAGTCGTGTCGATGGACGTAGCAAAACGGGAGAAAAACGGGGAGGAGGGAGCCGCCCTGCAACGGTTGCCCGCGCGTCGAGCCGCATCGAAGCACTTTTGTTTACGCAGTTTTAGCCCATATGGCCTGATCACGACTTCGGTCTAAGCGGCGAGCGGTGCACCGTGCAGCGCGGTTAGTGGTCAGTGGTCAATGAGCGGTCGCAGGGCGCTATGATCAGCGTCTCGTGGCGTGCTTCTAACATTTTCATATTTTTGATATTAAACTCGGCGCCTCGCGCCTAGCTATACTGCTCATAACGGCAAGGTCGTGAACTGGCCGTTAGAGTTTTCCGCGCGATTTGAACATATATAACATATCTAAATCATATCTCGGGTAGTTGTCCCTGTCAGACTAAACACCCGTCTGGTCGGAGGATCCTTTAAACTTCCGTTTTCAACAGAGGTATGCGGAAGAGGGTGTAAAGTCCTAAAAGGAGGATGTAAGACCTAGTGTTAGGGCTAAAAAAAATATATATAAATAAATAAAAAAAAACATGCATCATAAGATATATCGCATGTTATTTTCATGAATAAAAAAATCAAAAGTATCAACACCGTTTAAGCGGTGTACAGCCAGGTTGAACAGCTTGATTTTTTTTAACTTGGCTTTCTTTTTGTTGTGCCATCTTTCGTTGGCCAGAGTCTAGTAAGTAACGATTTTTAAACATTGTTCCAGTACTTCATTCATTCTCCGTATGAGATATCAACAGCCATATCGAATCCAACTGGTGAAGTGTTGCCTGGAGAAGAGCTTATCATTGATTATAAGGTAACTTTACGAAGGAATAGATCTTGTTGCTGCCTTTGTACGATCGAAGTAGATAATAATATGCTAATACATCTATGTATATACAGAGTAATTTGTAAAAAACTGGCAACCAACCTCTCAGGGCTATATCATCATAAACAACAACTTTTGTTCTAAGAACATATTTTAGATTATCAGATTTTCTTACAAAAATAAAAATATTCAAATTGAACGTTCTAAGTATTACGAAGTCTATGTGAAGCAAGCGATAGTACAATAGCGGAGGGGAGCAAGGATCAGGCGCGGGGGGGGGCTTGAAACGCTTGTGTCGCTTCATACAGACATAGCAAAATACAGAGTTGAAATGTGTTAGATAGAACCACGAAATCTTGAAGGTTAGTTTTTGGTAAATAAATTATTAAGTTTTGTAAAAAGTCCAAGAATAAAAGTTGTTCTTTATGACATTAGTAAAACGGTTCTGCAAGTTTGTTAGTGTTTTACAAATAACCCTGTATACAAAAGACAAACTGACTGACTGACATACCAACGTACAGCCGAAACTATTCATATTATGAGAGTGAAATTTTGCTTATGGTTTCCTTTTATGACGTAGGCGTGCACTATGAGATGATTTTCCGAAATTCGGGATGAATTTTGGAAAAGGTCAGCTGTGCGTTCATATGTCAGTCAGTTAGTTTTTCTTTCTATTTTGATTGATTATTGGTTCGATCGAGCTGGAGGCGAGAGTGTTAATTTGAGCGGTAGTACAGGGTCGCGCGGTGAATTAAGATCGATCGGCAAAAGTGGAAGGGGCATGCGCAGTATTCAATTCTAAGGTCTATTTGGCGACGTGCGGGCGGGTGTGCGCCGACGGCGACACGTCATTGGTAGATCCGTCGCTCTTCAATTCCCGCGTTGCGTTCACGCGTCTCATTGGATACTGTTGTACTTGGGTACTGTTGCGTACAGCTTGTGTTATCGTATACGTATGGTAAAATACCTAGTGGTAAAAAAAAAATGGTTAAAAATAAAGTTTTAAAACAGCAAGCCAGAAAAATGGTTTACTACGTGAATTGTTACGTTAAGAAAGAAACTAACGAAATGATTTTTTTTTTATTTTCACATATAATACCACAAGAGCTTCAAAATTATCGGGAAATTTCCCGATTGGTTCGTTGCAAACAAATGAAGGAGTCAAGTTTTTATTTGTTTGCAGGGAACCTTGAGGGAAATGCCAGATAATTTTGAAGCTCGTGTGGTATTCGGGGGATTATTTTTCCGTCCCAAATGTCGGCCAATAGAATTGCACCATGAGACGAAATGTATTACGACGGTATTTTTCATGCAAAATCTCCAATTTTCACAATTGAATTCAACCTGTCAGTTTGACATGTGGTTAATTTGACTGGATCATGTTTTGTTTTTTATATATAGCAACTACCAGAGAAAATTTTCAAAAAATTATCAGTATAATACCATGTAGGTTGTACCACGTGACGTCGAATGGTGCAATTCTATTGGTCGATATTTGGGTCGGAAAAATAATCATTTTAATTTTTCTGAATTTACCTACTTACAAGATAAATTACAAGCAAAAACTAGTGTTATTATAAGTTATGATACTAAGGTTCAAACATACGAAATTAAAAATAAAATCCTAACATACTAAGAATTTCTGTGCGCAATTGTACACATGCGCCGATTGCCCCCACTACTTTCACCGCGCGACCTGTACATGTATTGAAAAACTGTTCTACTTATGTGAAGGTGGTGGAGATCCAAGCGTCTCCGAGCGTCAAGAGTCTGAGGTCGGAGCAACGGCGTTGCAAATACCCTGATGAATGGATCAGCGACTCTATACGGGTAGGCATAATGTTGCTTTTCCCCGTAACTCCTGTATAGATATTATATACCCTCACCCTTATATTTTAATAAGTACAAAAAAGGGGCCGAATCCGTTACTGATCATATTTTTGTAGTCAGAAGTATAAAAAAACGAAATCCCAAAATTGACCACGAAAATTTGTCTTAATTGGTAAATTCAAATAGAATTATTCATTCATAACAATTGCTACTAGAAAATACTATAAATACGCGCAGTGTGAAAAACACAGCGCGTAGTATTTTCTTACATTCTTATATTTTGATCGTCATTTTGTCTGTAGGTACAATATTTCCATAAATTGAGTGACATTTTGGGATATGAACAAACGCTAATAACTTTGCTGTTTACGAATATTATTTATTGAGATTTTATGTAAATAATAACGAGACTCTTTCTATTAAGCCCTCTAAGTATTTGTACCTACTAATTAAAAATTAGTGGTTTATAGGTATTCTATTTCATTAATTTTATTAATAACAATAGTTATCTAATGTAACCTAACCATTAGAACTGTACTTTTTCAGGCATACAGTTTTTCCTTATGTCAGATGCACTGCCGAAGTCGCATGGCCGTCATGTTCTGTGGATGCAGACCTTACTTCCATGTGAAAGGAGGTGAGCATCTGTGATTCTACGTCTATTTCTCAGGATCTGCCCGATCAGGACTTTAGAATAGCTTCAGTGATACCAGCAGGCCTAGCCAAGCTGACATCTTCTTGTGGTGGACGGCCACGCCACCACGCCTACGGTGGCTGGAAATCAGGGTCGGGATTCCGGTGGCTGAGGCGTGAGGAAGTCCGTTTCTTCACGCGTGCGGCCGCCTCCTTCGCTAGCAACTGCTTCGCAGCAAAAGCCTTCCATTCCTCCTCACTCCGGAACATGGCCTGTACGAGTGGTCGTTACCACCGATTCCTCCCGCAAGGACTCAACGATTCTCTGTCCAAGCGACCGCGTGACTGAGCGTTGAGATGACGTCAGAACAAAGGATTTGGAAGCGAGACCAACTCGAGGCGTTCGACCCAAGAGAAAGGAAGCGGTCGTAATTTGGCTACGGCAGGGTACCATAAAGATTATGTGGGGGACATGGTGGAATACCTATACAGAGGAGAGCCCCGTTCGGGCAGATCACCGTTGAGTACTTGCGGGGGCGATTGGCGGCAACGACCTCTCGCGATGGGCCCTGGTACAGGCCATGGCCTTGAGTGATGAGGAATGGAAGGTGGATACCGATTTCCAGCCACCGGCGTGGGCTGGCGGACGGCGTGGCAATGGTTAGCTCGTCCGGTCGTCCAGTAATCATCCGGAGCCAGCCCGAGTCAAGAGAGGAGAAATAATGTCTAATAGGATTGCACAAAATCAGAGTAGTGGAGATTTTGTGCATTCCTATTGATTAATATTCCTCATGCTCCGCTCCTGTGGACAGGCATCCTAATACAGGGAGTACAGTTGCCATAACGGATCTTGAGCGGTTGCGCAGAAGTCAAATATTCGGTCTCTTTAGTGGTGCGAAGGCGAGACGCGGGGAGTTCAGTGATTGGCTCGCCGCGCCATCGCGTCATAGACGTCACTCCTGATTCGTTCCCTGTGTTGCAGCATGTATCTAACAACGAAGACGATTGGCTCACCAATATATGGAATGCGCAAAGCGATCCCCACTCTGACGCCGAGCGCTCAAGATCCGTTTTAGCAACTGTACTTCGACCTTTTTCATTCTAAAATGGTCTAAGTAGGTTACATACGAATAAAACTTCAAAACCTGGCGACTGACAAAAGAAAAAAAAACCATAAACAGTCAACTGGTTAACTGTCACCTAAACTGTCAAGAAAATTTTCCTACACATCCAATGAAAAATATAATCCAATTAAAATTAAAGCATTTCAATCGCTAAAAATTTTACCGTTTAAAATTTAAAACTAATCGGTCGGCCATTTTTTTGTTTGCGCGGGAACTAAGATGGCGACGTCTGCGATGCACACGGGATGGCGTGCATCGGCCGTAACGTTGAGATCCTCATCAATATTCCCAAGAACCTTGCTAAATGCACATGTCTTCCCCAATGCGCCGAACTCAATTATTATTCACACACAAAAACGATCCTTATTCGGTAAGTGGCTTTTTATATTTTCGTAGTATAGCGACATCTATGTTGTCACATAAGAACTAATCCTGCATGGCGCAATTTAAAATTCTCCCCGCGATTTGAACTTAACGATTAGCCCGAAATCATCTGCCGGGCAATTGCCCACCAGACATAACACCCGTCTGGCCGGAGGATCCTCCCTTTTCAACATAGGTATGTGGGACTTCACCGCATACCTCTAAAGTAGACTGTAGAAAACAATAAATTATAACTCTAATATGACTTCGCAAATTCCCCTACATAGGCCGTTTATGTAGGCAATTTACATAGCAGAATTACGAGCTATTTGACGTCCTAAACTGAACTGTTAGAAAGGGATGCAGCTATATAGGTTGTATAGCTCCATCCCTCTTACTCATTCGCACGCTTGACGTTTTAACACGCCATGATAAGGCTCTGATTCTCAGCCTCCTAGAAACTGTCAAAGTCAAATAAACTAGGTGGTTAAGGATCAGACGGAGAGGGAGGGGCGAGACTAGCTTCAACTTAGTAGAGACGAAGCCTTCATACGTAGGTACCACATCCACACCAAGACCACAACCACACCACGTGGCCGGGCGTATATTTCGTATTGAAAATGAATAGGACTATTCACACGTGTGTGATACCGACCACATCGCAACCACAACTTAACCACCAGCGACACCGCGAACTAGTGGCCGACCACATAGTAACCACATCGACATTTTGTCGGTACCACAACGCAACTACAAAAAGCTGCAGCGACACTATTCACACGTAACCACTACTTGACAGCATTTTGTTGTTGCGGCGTGGTGTGGTTGTGGTACGTGTCAAGAAGCCCTAAGAGCCCCCGCACATTATGGCCACCAGTCGCCGCTACTAAACGCGACCACCAGTGGTTCAGTCAGACCACTACACGCCGCCACCAGTGGCAGCCACTGGTGGCTGGATGCGGATGTCAGTGGTTGCCAGTTGCGGCAGTTGTTCAATGGTGCTTGACAGAGGCGGACATTTGTGTGGCCGTGTGTGCGCGCGAGTTGAACGACAAAAACGCGGCCACAAATTGTGGACACGTTTCTCCATACATTTTGTATAGCATTGGCACACACCGAGCGTTTAAGTGGCAGCGAGCCATAAGCTGCGGAAATCGACCGCGCTCGCTACTTGTGGCCGCGTTTTGTCGTTCGATAAATAACGCCGATGAATTGAACGTCGTTGGTTCTGAATTCTGCGATGTTTTCACGTTTTAGTTTATTAAGCAACAATAACGAAAGAATGCATCCATTTTTGACAAACACACGTCCGCCTCGTTCGAGAACCACTTGAACAACTGCCGCAAGTGGCAGCCACTGAAAGCCGCATCCACTGGTGACGTGGCTGCCACTGGTGACGGCGTTTAGTGGTCTGACTGAACCACTGGTGGTCGTGTTTAGTAGCAGCGACTGGTGGCCATAATGTGCGGGGGCTCTTAGTGTAGCCGCACACATACCACAGCCACAAACGCTGCCACGAGAAGCTAGAAGCGGCCACAAAGGAATCTAAGGCGCGCGACAGACTTGTGGCTAGTGGCTTCTACTTTTTTAAACCCACACGCGCAGTATCTTAATGGACTCTAACCAAGAAGGTTTAAATGCGCGAGTGACGTGTGACGTGTTTTTTTGTTAATAAAGTAGCATTTAAGGCCCAAGCGCCCCAAAAGTGCCATAATACAGTGACTTTCTGAAGCCTACTCCTCGGTAAAGGCCAGGTTAATAGGTTTGAAAAAAATATATGTTTATTATAGATTCATGAACAACATTTGATTTTTTCGTGCAAAAAAAAATATTTAGCAATTTGGCAACTTTTCGCATCTTTTCCCTACTCCTTCGAAACGGCTTGGATCTTTAGAAATATTTTTACACATAAAAATTGGTGGTTAAATATTCTTCAAAGTGAACATTGCATATGTACATAAGTCAATCAATATATCGCAAAGAAAATGTATTTAAAGGTCAGCCGCGCGCTTTCCGGGCGCTGTTGGCCGCAAATAAATGCACAGATATGCGTACTGCCGCCTAGGCGGGTGCGAGAGGTGCGTCCACATAATTTTGGCCAGATGGTTCAAGGGACTATAAGCCTTAAGCTTAGCCGCGAAAATGTGACGTCACAAGCCTAGTAGGGTGCATGACCCATAACAGTGTATCCACGTATAGTTTATTATGAGATATGAGAAATGGCAGACATGTGTTATTTTAATTCTGTCTGCATACACATATTTGAGCAAATAAAATTTCTTATAAAGAGCCTATTCACTCTAGCCATGAAGATACCCAAATTATAATCGGACGGGAAGACGATGTACAGTTGCCATCACGGATCTTGAGCGGTTGCGCAGAAGTCAAATATTCGGTCTCTTTAGTGGTGCGAAGTGAGATGCGGGGGCGGAGAGTGTCAGTGATTGGCTCGCCGCACCATCGCGTCATAGATGTCACTCCTAATTCGTTCCTGCTTTGCTGCATGTATCTAACACCGAAGACGATTGACTCGCCAATGTATGGAATGCGCAAAGCGATCCCCACTCTGACGCCGAGCGCTCAAGATCCGTGCTGGCAACTGTACATTATGTTTGAGAGAAAGTGGAAGTGATCCTGGTGTTCCATCGACCAGTAGGTTTTCAGTGCGTCGAGCAACTTCTTTATCGTATTTAATTAAATTATTAAACCTACATGAATGGGACTTCGGCCGATGGGGAGGCGGAGGAAGACCCTCGCTCAGCCATCAGGATCAACATGATGCCACCCAAGATCAGGCTGAACAGGGACATCATATTCACTCTTGAAGATCTGTTCGGTTTGTTCCTGTTTTATTGAGTGGAGTTTGTGGCGTGCAATAGAGAATAGAACTGCTTTTGTTTGCCAATATCAGCACATAACCTTTTGGGACGAGTCGCGTGAAAAGAGAACCGCGTGACGCATTTGCATTTGTCTTCTTTACAAATAATAGGTTACTTATGCCGTTTTTTAAAACGGATTGCTTTGAAGTGTTATAATATCTTTGGCAATTCAAAGATATTATTTTAAAGTTACATTTTTTTTGTGATTTGTATTTATTAGTTTCTTTGGGCCTTGTGTTTTCTGTAATATCTAGACTCGGTGTACGCCTGCGTAAAGCTCACTTACAAAACTATGAAATTTTAGAGTTACACCAAACGTACAATTGCCATCACGGATCTTGAGCGGTTGCGCAGAAGTCAAATATTCGGTCTCTTTAGTGGTGCGTAGTGAGACGCGGGGGCGGGGAGTGTCAGTGATTGGCTCGTCGCGCCATCGCGTCATAGACGTCACTCCTGTTTCGTTTCCTGCGTTGCTGCATGTATTTAACAACGAAGACGATTAGCTCGCCAATGTATGGAATGCGCAAAGCGATTCCCACTCTGACGCCGAGCGCTCAAGATCCGTTTTGGCAATTGTATAATGACGAATACGCGTTTATGAAGCTACGCGTCCCTGTACAGTAGTAGGCTTTAGCGCTCGTTATCCCACTGAGGGCTTTTTAGGATTTTTTTTTTTGCACTTGTGCATTTGTGTTGTCTGTCGATGAATCTAGAGTGCAATTTAAAACGATACTTTTGAATACAGGTAAGCTTCTTTTTTTCGCTTTATTTGTTTCTTGTAGAGTCTGACTAGACTAATTATAAATAGAAATCTGTCGATATTGCACCAATTACTGCGTTATGCACTTTAGCGATATGCCTCAAAGAGGAGACTTAACGCCATAATTGTGGCGTGCCTAGCACTGGCTTGCGATAGTCGCTGACGCCATTTCACCATGAGATCCCGCCAGAACTCTGTCTGCCATGCCGCCACACCGCGGACTGTCGCCCCGGTTTTCCTCGAATCGGCAAGCCTACAGCACCATCGGTATTGCCATGCATGACCCTCTAGCAGACATTCAGCTCTGCCTTCGGTTGCTGTCGCAGCCACCGCGCCCACACTGGCGCCCCATAAAGGGCCATGGACCGAAGATTCCTATGTAAGGAGCGGGGAGGGACTCATATTTGCAAAAAATTTGCTTACGTAATACTTGAACGACCCCAAAGAAGGTCTAAATAGTCGATTTATGAATTCTTTCGTATATTTCCAGCTTCGCTAGGCGGTACCACAGCGCTGTTTGTTGGAGCCAGTGTGCTGACCGTAGTGGAGACAGCACTCTTCATACTACGACACCTGGTGCGATTGTTCACCAGAAGACGGCGCGGGAAAGTCGTAGATTTTAAGCCTTAAAACACCTCTCAGCTATTAGGCATGGATGTAGTAATTTGTCAGGAGTTAGGGCAATGAAATTTTACTATGTGTCAGATAATTTAGGCCGCGTAATGTTTTTTTGAAGGTTAAGGTATATAGTTGGTCTGTAAAAGACCTAAAGATAGGTACCAATCAGAAAAAAAGTTCGTTTGGATTTGGAACCGAAAAGAACACGAGTCTAGCTTTATAAGTAGGTAATTAGTAGTACCTACCTATAGGTAGGTTTATTAAGTATAAATTGTTTGAGCCCCAATATGCACTAGATTAAAAAAGTTACTGTTCTTGCACAGCCTTTTACCTTGTTAGGCAACTGTGTAGAAAAATTAAAGAGTGTCCCAAATAATAAATAATGTTTTATTTATTCCCCCAAATCGAAAAAAAAGTACAGTCAACAAAATGAACAAAATAACCAGGTGACCAAATCCAATATTGCTCTAATCTACCTAAGTTCATCTCCGAATTCTGAATCGTTTAAATGAATTGAAATCTTTATTCTCTATAATAGCAGACCGTAATTAACATTAATCTCTACCCAAAAATATTTAATTGTTGGGTGGGACTTCATTAACAGAGTTTTGTTGATTGTACTTTGCTAAATACATTCGTTCGGAAAAGTGAACGACTAATTTGACAGTAAGAATGTGACTGATTGTTTTTTATCCAAACTAAATATACTTAGTACTTTTTGACATTTAATTTCAAGGTCATTCAATTTCAAGTTTATCAAAATTAGATATTCAGTCAGTTTTGAGAACGCCGAGTACACCTGTAATCATGAAAATATTCTGTACGTATTGATTTGAAAGAAACTAAACGTTAACTTCTTAATTGGACCAAACAATAACGAAACGTAGAATGCTGTCATAACGCCCCTCCCACTTTTACAAATGTATTTATTTTCGAAAAACATAACCTAGTTTTCTAGTTGTAACTCTAAAAAAACAACGAACGAACGATAAAAAAATGTTTCTAACAATACTGTCTTTAGCGATAAACACAGTGTACTATGTTTTTTCTACATTATACTTTTTATTGTCCTTGTCTCACATAGTTTTACCGTATGGTATGGATATCGGTCTACTGGGGCTCTGCTCGTACTATCTAACGAGATTGAAGAAACCTGACTTGGAGAATGTGAACAGTATATTCGGGCCTGAGCCTTGGTCCAAGGAAAGCCAGATGAATCCAGATAGAGTGGTTCGTTGCATTGCGCATAGGGGAGCGGCCTTGGATGCGCCTGAAAACACCATGGAGGCTTTCAAATATGTAAGTAAACTTTTTAGAGTATTATCTGCCATAAAGAATTTATTACCAAAAAGTTTTTGTTGATAATTTGCGTATGGGTGGTAATGACTTGTGTAAAAAAAAATGTGACTAAAAAAAACTTTGGTATTGTTTTGCAGTGTCTAGAACGAGAATGTAATATCATAGAGCTAGACGTGCGGACTTCTAAAGATGGCAAATTGTTGCTGTTACACGATCAGGGCCTGGAACGGCTGGCCGGCACGAGTATCTCTGATGTACGGTCCGTTGAGTGGGACAAGATTAAGGATATTGATGTGGGGGCTACGCATCCTAACAGGTTAGTGGTTTTACTGCTTATACAATGCTATAAAGCAGTGCTTTTCCTTTTTTTTTTAAAAAGACTAGACCTTCTCATCTGATTATAATTATTTAGGTATTTTTAAGGCTAAATGAGAAGGCATAACTTCTCAGAGGAAGAAGAAAGCATAACTTCTCATTTGTCTAACAGTAGAACAGTGCAAGTTGGTATACTTAATATAAACCAGTGCTTGACTGCGATCCCACAGCAGGTAAGCAGTAACGCAATCGTTGATGGTGAGGCGCACTAGTTTATTAAGAACCTATTCACTCTAGCCTTGAATACACATAAATTATAATCGGACAGGAAGTCTACACCCGGTAATTTGTTCCAGTCCTTCGATGTACATGGTATAAACGTCGAAAGGAAACTCTTAGTTTGGACCGTAGAAGTTTCAACAACATTAGGGTGGATACTCGACTTACGTCGGTTGTCCGATGACAGAAAGGAGATGATGGAATCAAATCATGCAATTCCTGCGCTCACTCTCCAAAATGCATTCTGTAAAGTTCCGAAAGGCTGGCTTCCCTACGCCTGGGCTCGAGGCGTTGTACATTGGATTTAACCAAATCTGGATCACCAATTAGCCTCTTCGCATGCCTTACAGACATCTTTTCTTTTCAGAAAGCAGTTCAAAAATGTGCATCTCTGTCTGCTAGAAGACGCCCTGGATTACCTCCAAGCCAACAACATGAAGGTTATCATTGACGTCAAGGGCGAAGACAAACAGGTATTCAGCCTAGTAATAAACCCTTTTTTTTAATATTGAAAGAATAACGCAAAAACGTGGGGTTCTTTTCTCTGTCGGCAGCCGTGTGTGCCTGGCAAGTGGATACCTAAAGCTTACATGATAATACTACCTAGACAGGCGTGTTGGTCTAGTGGTTAGTGACCCTGACTGCTATGCCGGAGGTCGTGGGTTCGATTCCCACCCAGGACAAATCTTTGTGTGATGAGCATGATCACTTGTTCTGTGTCTGGGTGTAATTTATCTATAGTATGTACAGTGAAACTTGGTTAAGTGGGACCTGGATAAGTGAGAAACCTCCATAACTGGAACTCATGCTGAGGTCCCAACACTTTGGCACTGAATTACCTCTGTTAGTGGGACGAGGTAAGCCTCTATATCTGGGATTTGTTCTTTCGATTTATCATCATAGTTACCTCTTTAACTGAGACAGCGAGTAAATTTTATATGCATAAACCTCTGTAACTGAGATAACATTGTTTGTTTACATACATAACACGTTATTTTATTTAATGATCGCACCTGTATAACTGAAATAACCTGTATTCTCACCTCTATTAATGGAACCCTCTGTAAATGAGACAGATATTTATTTATACCTGTATATTTGAGACACTGGGTAAGTGGAATACCTCTATAAGTGAAACGACATTGCAGGTCCCTTGATGTCTCACTTAACCAGGTTTCACTGTATGTATTTAGAAATATATAAGTATGTTTATCAGTACTCATAACACAAGCCTGCTTAGCTTGAGACTAGATGGCGTTGTGTGATAGATGTGGAATATTATATTATATATTATTATATTATAATAAAACAGTTGTGTGATCTGGAATACTTTGTTTATTGCTCGTTACCCAGTCATCGCCCACAAAATGGACGTTTTCAATTTATGCGTTTTTGACGGCCTGCTGCGGTGCCGATGCGGTGCGTTAGGCTCTTTGCAAATGAGCCACCGACCACAGCCACCGGTGGCCAGCGACGGCGACTTAACACAGTTTTTAATATATCTTGTATAGACGCGCCGCACACGTGTATCCGGTGGCGGCCACTCGCTAAAGTAGTGTCCGCGACTCGCCACTAGTGGTCACTACGTGCCACACAAAACGCCGACCCCCGCCACTGTCGCATTGCTCCACCCCCCGCGCAGTTAACCGTCCGACGTTCTACGTATCGCACGCGTACCATCATGGAGCACGACGTCTCAATGGATGTTGATACATTCATATCGGAAATACATATACATTCATATCAACGAGCGGGTTATAAAATGTGGCGGCTTCCAGACACTAATGGCTGTCGCTTGCTTCTGACACTTTTAGAAATGTGGCGGTAGCGCGCGACAGACACCGGTGGCTGTGGTCGGTGGCTCATTTGCGCCGAGCCTTAGTCGTACTGTGTTCGGACGATCGTGTTTTTCATACAAGGCACGCGGTGCGGTAACAGTGTGACGACGGTACCGCGCACGGTCGACAAACATTCAACAAAGAGTTTATTGATACCACTTGTTCAATTCGGTGTTGAACAGCGCATCACTGGCATATGGCATACAAACGCTTGGCAAACAGATACGTTTTCAATTTAGGCGCTTGTTGTCGGACTGCTGACGTACTGCAACCGGCTGGCTGCGGCACGGTAAACCTTCGGCAGCGTCCGACATTATCATCAGCCTTTTTAATGTTCCCGCTGCTGGGACTCAGGCCTTTCTAGGAGAGGGAATGGGCCGTAATCCACCACGCGGGCTCAGTGCCGGTTGATAAATCTCACATGTCTTCGAATCGGTCCCACATGAAACGTCTGAATTAAAAGCGACCATAGGATCTCTGGAAACGATTGTCACTGTGATCGGCATCCTGTACCAACATACAGTTGCCATCACGGAGCTTGAGCGCTCGGCGTCAGAGTGGGGATCGCTTTGCGTATTCCATACATTGGCGAGCTAATCGTCTTCGTTGTTAGATACATGCAGCAACGCAGGGAACGAATTAGGAGTGACGTCTATGACAAGATGGCGCGGCGAGCCAATCACTGACAATCCCCGCCCCCGCATCTCACTTCGCACCACTAAAGAGACCGAATATTTGACTTCTGCGCAACCGCTGAAGATCCGTGATGGCAACTGTATTAATCTAATTTTATGTTAATTTTTCGATCGACAGGTAGTGAACGGTGTTCTGAACGTTTTCGCACAAAGGCCGGCGCTGTACAACTCTGCAGCCGTCACGTGTTTCAATCCGTTCATTCTTTACCAGGTATGTTCATTTAGCAAGTGGATACCGTGTAATGATAGAAACATTTAACCTTATAATAATGTTCCTTATTTTAATGTTCTCACTGCTGAGACTCAGGCCTCTTCTCTAGAAGACGAGTTGTAATCCACCACCTGGATGTCTACGTGTGGTCGTTACCCCTTCACGATTAAACATCATCGGCCTTTTTAATGTTCCCACTGCTGAGACTCGGGCCTCCTCTCTAGGAGAGGGAATGGGCTGTAATCCACCACGCGGGCCCAGTGCGGGTTGGGGAAGGTCACATGTCTTCGAATTTTTCGTTCTAGGACATGCTGGTTTCCTCACTGCAATGCGGGATTACTCATGCTGGATTCCGCACGCCTGCGGGATTGAAGTTTTTTATAATAAAATTGGATTCCGACGACCTACTGCCGTTTAGATTATTTATTAGACCCAACTCATCCACATTAAGGGCCAAGCGCCCGAAAAGTGCCATAAAACATTGATTTTCTGAGGCCTACTCCTCCGTAACGGCTAGGTCAATTGGTTTGAAAAAAATATATGTTTATTATAGATTCATGAACAATAATATCAACATTTGATTTTTTCGTGCAATTAATACTTTTGTCAAAAAAAAATATTTAGCAATTTCGCAACTTTTCCCTACTCCTTCGAAACGGCTTGGACCTTTAGAAACATTTTTACACATAAAAATTGGTGGTTAAATATTCTTCAAAGTGAACATTGCGTATGTAAATCAATCAATATCTCGCAGAGAAAATGTATTTAAAGCGCTTTCCGGGCGCTGCTGGCCGCAAATAAATGCACAGCTTAGCGTACTGCCGCCTAGGCGAGTGCGAGAGTTGCGTTCACATAATTTCGGCCAGATGGTTCAAGGAACTATACGCCTTAAAATGTGATAAAACAATTTTACATGGCACTCGTGACATTTTTTATACAATGTCTGGAAAATAATTATTTTATTTTCGATTTTACCTGGCAGTTCAACAATTTTTGAATTTCTATTTTGTATTGTGTGATTACTATGCCGTAACTGGAACGGAACGTAATCAATGTCAGTTTAGGAACTCTATGACCAGAGATTCCCCAAAGCACGTGAATTTAATTTTCTAAAAGATGAAAGTCCGTTAAATATCTTATATTTCCACAAAATCAGCTGATTTTATATGGCCACCGTAGGCGCGGGCTTGCGGACAGTGAGCAATGGGCAGCTCACTGTCCGGCCGTCCGGTAACTGTCCGGACCAAGCCCAAGTCGTCGACGGCGCGCACTGTTCCCGCGCGCCTCAAGGAGTTGTCAGCAACAGCAGGGGCCCAGCCGGGTCGAAGCCTACTGGGGCCAGGGTTATCCGAAAGGGCGCTCGAGCCCCGGTATGAAGGCTAGAAGGAACGGGGTGGGTCTTTTAGTCAGTAAGAGTCTGACACTATCGCCTGCTCCGCCCAAGAGCGGGGGATGTCATTGCATGATTTTTCCCACCATAAAAAAAAAGCTGATTTTATATGAAAATCGTGAAGAAGAAATTTTTTTTTTTTTTGATTCGGGAAATCTTCGAATTTACGTAAGTAGGTTTTATAAGAAACTTTCTGTGTGAAAGTCCGACTCACACTTGACCGGTTGTTTATGTTTATTACTACTTAAAACAAAAAAGACGTTAAAAATCCTAATCCCGCAAATCCCGCGGGATCCGTGGGATTGCTGACTTCAATCCCGCAGGCTTGCGGGATCGCGATTTTGGTGCGGGATTGGATTCCCTACTCACGATGTTTTCCTTCACTGTTTTGAAAGCAGTGGCGATGAAATAAATTACACAAAGTAATGCGCCTGGCTGGGTTCGAACCCGCGACCTAAAACTCGTAAGTCGGGGCCATTACCACTCGCTCACAACTGCTCAACTGCGCGCGATATAACTGATACCCTGGATTAACGACGATATTCTCTTTCGGCAGATTCGTCGAAGCGATCCTCAAATTGTAGGAGCCCTCAGTTACCGGCCATTCTGCTTCAGTTCCCAGGATTATGACGCTGAGAAGGGCCCTATTAACCCAAGGTGAGGAAATTACGGTCTAAGTATAACGCTACCCTTAGGGGCCGGGCTTTGGTACAGGCCATGGTCCGGAGCGAGGAGTGGCAGGCGGTCGCCGACTTCTGCGAGGCAGTAATGCTAGCAAAGGAGGAGGCCGACCGCATCAGGCAACGGCGATCACGCCCCAGCCGCCGCCGAGATTTTTTTATTTTTGATAGGCTCGCGTTTGATCACTAAGACCTTGTCCAGAAGAAGCGAATTCGTCGCGAAACGTTTCGCGCGAATTCATTCGCGCGCTATTGAGATACTAGGCACGAATACATCGCGTCCACAAGCATCGCGCGAATTCAAAATACGCGCATAAATCGCGTGCATAACGCCAGACCCTCGACTCGCGCGTGATTCGCGCGTATTGCGCGCGAGTCGAGATACTAGGGACCCCTTGTTGCGTCCAGTTAAACGCGCGAACTCCAGCCGAGGGGACGTATCGGGAACAATGGAGCGCCAAAATTCGTCCCCAAATGCTCGCGCGTTGGTACGCTCTTTCTGGACGCAACGATCGCACGTGATCACTCCTTCTGGACAAGCCCTAAGAGCTTGTCCAGAAGGAGTGAATTCGCCGCGATTCTCTCGTGCGTATCACGCGCGACCGTTTCGCCCAGAAAGAGCGTATCTACGCGCGAGCATTTGGGGATGAATTTAGTCAGTACGAAACAGGAGTTGAACGATGCGGTCATGTTGTGGTTAGCTTACCATCGCTGGAAGAGACAAAAACGGAGAGAAAATAGAATGTATTTAGTACATCCAATTCTTAATGATAGAATGACACATAATATGTTTGTATTATTATTATTATTTAGTAAGACACACTAGCAGCTATTAGCTGATGCGTGTGTTTCATATAGTTTGGAGATGTTCAGTCTGTCCAACCGATTTTTAAAGCAGTTCAATGTGGGGGCGGGCTTTCACAACACTTTCCGGGAGCCTGTTCCATGCTGTTACAACTCGGTTTGGTAGAAATTGTTTCAAAGGCTTTTTTTTGGATGCAGTTCCCCATAACTTGAAGGAATGTCCTCGTAAATGTTTGTTGGCATTCAGTGTGTAAAGGTTTTGAAGACTGGGCACATGGTAGTATTCTGTGAGTATTTTATAAGTCTCAATAAGCCTACCCCTTTGTCTACGTTGTTCCAGTGTGATAAGGTCAAGTTCCTTAAGGCGATCTTCGTAAGATAGATTGCGAATGGCACGGACCATTTTTGTTGCCCTTCTCTGTACATTTTCGATTAGGGTAATGTCTTTCTTAAAATATGGGTCCCAGATAACATTAGCATACTCCAAGAGAGGTCTTATGTAGGTTTCGTACAGTGTAACAAACGTTTTAGGTGTCAAACATTTAAATGTTTTGCGAATAATATAGAGTTTCGAATTTGCTCTTTCGACGACATTAGATATATGCATTTCCCATTTTAGGTCGCTAGACATAATAACACCCAAATCCTTTTGTGACTCGACAGCTGAGAGTTTTTGAAGTCCCAGATGATAACTTTTTCGAGGATTGTTTTTTCCCAAGTGTAAGACGGTACATTTGTCTACATTCAAAGTTAGTAACCAGTCTTGGGTCCATTCGTATATAGCATTTAGGTCAGTTTGTATTTCTTGCCATTGAATCTGGGGATTTCCAAAAAACTTTGTATCATCTGCAAATAGCGTAAAAGGCAAGCGAAGCGTATTTTTGAGGTCTGTCAAGTATAGGATGAATAGCAGCGGGCCAAGCACCGATCCTTGTCGAACACCGCAGAGCACAGTACGGGCTGTAGAAAGAACGTCACCAATACGCACACTTGTAACTTTGTATCCAAAATTAAGACAACATGAGAAGAAATTTTTAACAACAAAGAATTCCGTATCAAAATTTTGGCGCTCCATTTGTGCACTCGCTCTAGAGCTCGCGCGTTAAGGAGTATAGTCCCTTGAACCATCTGACCGAAATTATGTGAACGCAACTCTCGTACTCGCCTAGGCGGCAGTACGCAAATCTGTGCATTTATTTGCGGCCAGCAGCGCCCGTAAAGCGCTTTAAATCCATTTTCTCTGCGAGATATTGATTGATTTACATATGCAATGTTCACTTTGAAGAATATTTAACCACCAATTTTTATGTGTAAAAATGTTTCTAAAGGTCCAAGCCGTTTCGAAGGAGTAGGGAAAAGTTGCGAAAAGTTGCGAAATAGCTAAATATTTTTTTTTGACAAAAGTATTAATTGCACGAAAAAATCAAATGTTGATATTATTGTTCATGAATCTATAATAAACATATATTTTTTTCAAACCAATTGACCTAGCCGTTACGGAGGAGTAGGCCTCAGAAAATCACTGTTTTATGGCACTTTTCGGGCGCTTGGCCCTTAACTGGGCGCAACAAGGCGTCCCTAGTATCTCACTAACGCGCGAATGATTTCGCGCGAAACGTTTCGCGGCGAATTCGCCCTTTCTGGATCAGCTCTATGTCACCTGATGGTATTCTATATAGCTGAGTCGAAGCCTACTGGGGCCAGGGTTAATTCAAAAGATAGCTCAAGCACCGGTACGAAGGCAAGGAAGGAACAGGAGTGGGTTTTTAGTCAATAAAAGTCTGACACTATCTCCCGGTCCGCTCAAGAGCGGGGGATTTCATTGGATGATTTTCCCATCACGAAAAAAAATACGTAAGCGAAGCAAAACACTTCGGACTTGTATGCAACATTATTTTGAAACCTGGACCTCTACCATGAGTTTAAAGCAATAGTATTTGTCGATACTCGATACCGACTACGTAAATATTTTGTATGGCAAATTTTACAGCGCCTCTAGCGGTCACTTACGGAACCAAAATTTGCCATACAAAATATTTACGTAGTCGGTATCGAGTATCGACAAATACTATTGCTTTAAACTCATGGTAGAGGTACTGAATATAGTTTGTTCAGAAAAAGTAACTGAATCGATTCCAAAATTTTTACACCACGTTATATTTTTTTCTCAAAAAATATTTAAAAAAAGGTCACAAGTTGGATACCATCGATACTAAGTCCAACATAGGTCACTGCAGGTCATAGCAGGTATTGGGTGCCAGCGCACATCTGGGTGCGGAAGTAAAACAACCTCTCAGTTGCCCTGATGGCCCGGTGACCATGTATTTATGTTGCCAACCAGGTACCATAACTGGCTTCTACCTTTGTGATGTTTTTGTAGTACAGTTTTGAAATTTTGAACATAGATTCTTTACATAAAAATACATAATAGACGGATGTTTCAGGTTTCATGACTAAAAAATAAGGTTGCATACAGAGTGAAAAGGAAGTATAATACTACAGTGTGAGAAGTTCCTTCGCCGTAATATTGGCAATACGGAAAAACAGTGTTGCTATATTTTTTGACTGGCCCGTTGGTCTAGTGGTTAGTGGCCCTGACTGCTATGCCGCAGGTCGTGGGTTCGATTCCCACCCAGGACAAATGTTTATGTGATGAGCATGATCATTTGTTCTGTGTCTGGGTGTAATTTATCTATAATATGTATGTATTTAGAAATATATAAGTATACTCCGTTAAATTTTAATCGTTTTAATCCCGTGGAGGGTCGATCCGGTACATGAAACACTATCGATTTGTAAAGATAAAATTAAAAAATAAAGTACCTCTTTTTCAAAACTCGTATTAATTTACGCATGTACGAAATTAATTTCTTTAAGAAAGAGTCAGCTGAGCGAGTTCAATGACCTGTAGGTACATTGTACGCAACCCCGACTATTAACTAAAGGTCATTGAACTCGCTCAGCTGACTCTTTCTTAAAGAAATTAATTTCGTACTATCACTTGCAAAAGTCCATAAGAATTCTTAAAACTTATTCGTTTGACGTTTAGTTTGACTTACGACCTTTTATTTTCAAGTTTCGCCAACAAATGATTGAAATTCACAATTTCATCAACTTATCATAAGTCAAGATGGCCCAGTGGTATAGGCACACAGATTGAAGCGCAAATCAGCGTGCCGCAAGTTCAAATCCCACGCAATTATTGACTTTTTGTAAGTTCTTACCCGATTGGAAGTTATGTATTTGCATTACATATATTAAATTATTCTTTAACTTGTTCACACATTTCTTAGAGTTAGAAAGGTAGATCACAAAAAAAACTAAATAAAGAATTAGATTTCTGCGAGGTAGACACGAGTTTTAACTTAACCGAAATGAACTGTCGTTTGGTTGTAGTTGTTGGTTAGTGACGTGAGGTTGACAGTATTGTAATATTCGCAAAATGCAGGCTAATATTAGTATTGAAGTGAGGGCGACTATCATTGGGCTGCATAAAAGTGGTCTTAATAAAACACAAATATCTGAAGAAACCGGACTGAATGTGAGTATAATAGCTATTAATGAATTGTAACTTTATTACAAATTAATCTTCTAATTAAAACGTATGCCATTTATGAATCCATTCATCGTATCTTTATGAGGTTTAAAAGAGAAATACGTAAATCGTTGGGTTTATTGGATTGGTTATTGGATTAATAAATGCAGTTTTATTTTAAAATTATATTCAATAATTATGATTATTAACATTTTATATAATGAAAATGAAGTGAAGTAGGTATAGCTGCCTAATATATATATTTTTTTTATTTTAGAAAAATACTGTAAATCTTTGGCTAAAAAGATATGAGGAAGAAGGTAGCCTTGCTAGTCGAAAGAGAAGTGGGAGATCGAAGCTTATTAGCGAGGCGCAGCGACGACATATGGTGGACGTATACGAAACGAATGGTTTCGCACCAACGAGACATTTTGCGGAATTATATGACACCTCGATGGATACTGTTCGCCGTGCACTTCACGCTGAAGGCGTGCATCACAGAAAACCTGCTAAAAAGCCGTACTTGACAGAGAGGCACAAACAAGAACGATTACGTTTCGCACTAAATATTTAATGTTAACTAAACTAAATGGCCTACCATTTTATTTTAACATATCTGTGATTATTCGTTAACAAACACTGTATTATATTGTGTTTACTTTCGTTTAAAACAGCTATATCTTTTAACTTGTGCCATCGCCTCATCTTAAGAATGCAGTGAACTCGCTATCAATTTTGTTGACAATAATCATGAGTCTATTTCGTTTTTTATTCTTCTACCCGCACTGTTTTAACATAATACTATAGTTCAATTTAATTTTCTCATCTAATTGACGATTATCTTGTGAGAACTAAAGTTCTTTTAACAGAAATTGAGGTTTGGTTTCAATCTTCTTTTCGTCAAGAAAATGAACAATTAAGCTATGACCTCAATACATTCATTGTGACGTTACACAAAAATAAAATGTTTACAAAGTCCAAATCATATATCACTTTTCAATAAATAACTGGATATAAACAATTACCTATATTTTATTTTATTAAAATTTGAATATCCGTTCATTGTTACGTTATTCATATTATGAATGGTCTAAGTGGGTATACTTCCAACAAACAATCTTAGGCGTAACATAGATAACGGTTACAAGATAACTTTTTGTCTAGGTAATAATTCGACGTCACAATTCTCATATATGTTTAATTTGTAAATATAAAGAATAAACATTTTTATTAAACACGTCTTTTTATTTCCACCTTATAACATCGAAAAGATGTAACAACTAAATAATTGCAAATTACGAATGTGATTCTTCTTGTGGTTAATAGATCACATTCGTAATTTGCAACTATTTAGTGCAAAAAATGCAATAGTATTTTTCATAGAAATATAAAAAAACAACTATATCAATATAGATTAGGAATTTTCAAAGTAAGAAATAACTGCAACGGACCGACCATGATTTGAACTCGGGTTACGTGATTTGCGAATCCAACACTTAGTTCACACGGCTACCAGCACATGACGTATTTGCGTGAATTTTAACAATGCTATGGTAAGCTCAGTGCGACGACAGTTCCTTAGTGTGTGTTATCTGTGGAATGTGGATACTCATACATGCGCACACATACGCACGGAAATATCGCGCTCGCTCGGTTCGTAGCAATGTAATCATTAGCGTTCCTATGGACTTTTGCGGCCTTACTGTACATGCGTAAATTAATACGAGTTTTGAAAAAGAGGTACTTTATTTTTTAATTTTATCTTTACAAATCGATAGTGTTTCATGTACCGGATCGACCCTCCACGGGATTAAAACGATTAAAATTTAGCGGTGTATTTATCAGTTGTCTAGTACCCATAACACAAGCTCTGCTTAGCTTGGGACTAGACGGCGTTGTGTGATAGTTGTGGAATATTATTATTATTATATTATTATTTTTAGCAATGAAATTACTTAATATTAGGGAGATCTTCTTCTTCTTATCGTATCGATGGCAAAACTAGTTAAATTCCTTGCCTGGCCCAGAATTCGGCCACGGCAATGCCGTCCGCTGATGCTGTCATTAGGTCCCTACGTGAGCAGGTAACAGGGTACGTGACGCAGGACGGAGGGTGGGACATGGTCTACGGAGAGACGCCGCACAAACACTGAAGATCGGAACCATCCGAGAACCACCACCTGTGGAGATTGTCTTTGCTGCGCCCAACCTGGGTGCGGAGTAGTGTTGCCAGGCGTCCCGATTTGCGCGGGATGTCCCGATTTTTAGGGGTTTGGGGACGCGTCCCGATTTGCACCTCATCGGGACGCTAAATGTCCCGATAAATCAAAATCCCTGAAACTCAAATAGCGACTGCAGAAGTTTGAGGTTTACTCAGTAAAATTTTCACACACCCTCTCGTTTCACCCCAGAGGGGAAGAAGTCAATGGATGATTTTCCATCTAAAAAAATCTTTATTAAAAAAAATATTTGTCCCGATCTAAAACCCTAAATCCCGATTTGTTTTACCATCTGTCCCGATTTTTATCCAAACAGATCTGGCAACACTAGTGCGGAGTCTGTTTAGAGTTTAGAGTATTAGGGAGATTAAGTGATATTACGTTACTTTTAACAATTGCCTTACAATTTTCTTTTTTTTTTCTTTCGGAAACTTTAAAAACTAATTTTAAATAAAGTAAGTATACGACGCTGGGCTCCATTTCGATTGTCCTACAATTCTTTCAAAAGCCGAAAATTCCACGACACAATATCTTAACCTCTCTATTAACGACTTCCTTTTAGACCTGCTTTTTTTTTAAAAAAATCCCATTCCCCTCATAATTCTCCATAAAGTGGTGCGAGTACCGTTAAAATCGATTTCGTTTCACATTTCGTGCAAAGAATTTTGGTAGAATAGGCAACTCTTTTCTCTTTTTCCTTTCTTTTTTTTGTAGGCAGACAGGGGAGCCAACATTACGGCGAAAGAACCTCTTAAGTGAAACGCACTGTATGTATATCATGTTTCGAAATCAACCATTTGACCGTCAAAAAAACAAAACCTATATGTATCATCTTTTATTAACAACACAAGGAAAACAATACTTTCTTATAAGATTTATTAGCGTTTAAGTCTGTCATGTAGTCGTGACATTGGCGTGCTGGACACATTTTACTTTGTTAAGTATACTTGAACGTTTACTTGAATATTTGTCCGCAGATTCGCTGAAAACCTACCTCTAAATACTGCCTTGCGCGTAGTGGATGCATTGCACGCGCTTCTTTGGCGCTGGAGCGCGCGGTGGTGCGCGGTGAGTGCTGTGCTGTTACATAAGGACATCGTGAGCCCGTTAGTATTCATGTTCATTTATTTATTAGCTTCTACCAGCGTCTAAGCGTCGCCTATTTACAAGACACCGTACCGAAATGAGTATGTTGTCCTTAAATGAGTATGTTGTCCTCGAATGAGTATGTTGTCCTCGAATGAGTATGTTGTCCTCAAATGAGTACGCTGTTATCAAATGAGTGTTATCTGTCCCGAAATGAGTATGCTGTCCACAAATGAGTACGTTGTCCTCAAATGAATATTTAACTACATTTTCTTTCATTTTCACATCTCCCAAATTTGGTAATCACACCATTGCAGGAGTGAGGTGCATTACTGGCGACAGCTGGGCGTCCGATGTGCCGGCTGGTGTGTGAACCGGCCGTTGGAGAAGCTGTACTGGCGCGGAGTGCTCAAGGCGCCGTATCTCGCTAACACACTGCTTGGGGAACCTGATGTAAGTAGCTGAATACACCGTGTCATAGAAATACGAGTGGACGAATAAACATGTACAATTGCCGAAACGGATCTTGAGCGCTGGCTTCAAGTTGCGCAGAAGTCAAATATTCGGTCTCTTTAGTGGTGCGAAGTGAGACGTGGGGGCGGGGAGTGTCAGTGATTGGAGTGAGTTTCGTATTAATCTTTTATTTGTTTTTACTTTTTTATGCACCTGCCATGTTTTCTCTTCCACCCCAGGTTGACTGGTAGAGAATGCCTAAGGCATTAAGTCCGCCTATGTACTTTTATGTTGCATGAAGTCTTAATAAATAAATAAATAAATTGGCTCGCCACGCCATCGTGTCATAGACGTCACTCGTGATTCGTTGCCTACGTTGCTGCATGTATCTAACAATAAAGACGATTGGCTCGCCAATGTATGGAATGCGCAAAGCAATCCCAACTCTGACGCCGATCGCTCAAGATCCGTTTCGGCAATTGTACTATTTTATTTTATCTAGGATGGAGTGAGATAGTGAGTCAGACTATTATCGACTACGACTACTACGACACGGTAGGTGTGCTTTAACACCTTTGGTCCTTCAATTGCCTTTTGCGTTTCAGGACCACGAGTTTTCCTTACCTAATTAAAAAAATCTGTACTTATTATTGTCAAGTTTATAAAATTGTAATTCTAATCAATTCCAATAACACTTTTAATTAATTCACTTTTTCCATGTAGATCCGAGCAGGTTACACCTTCTAGTTTAATTTACATTGTATTCTTTTTTAATGACAAATGGTTAGAGTTTTGTCAAAAAACTGCTTCGTAAATAATTTACAAAATAAATTCTATGGAACTCTTCGATAATTGAGCTTTTTGGAGATTTTTTACACCATTTTTATTACTTTTTACACCCAAAGTTGCATCAGAATTATCAATAAGAACGAATCTTATCTATTGGCTCGTTGATGATGTTTTCCACATCTTGATGGAGTGTGTCCGGAACGAAAATACAAGAATTAATGTTTCTGGACTCAGTAAAACCTATGATATTGGCATTTGTAATGCAATCCTCTCTTCTCCAATGTCTGATAATGCCAAACAATTGTTTGAATTAGCCTTAAGGAAGCGACAAAGCCCTTTAATCAAATTTAAAAAAATAAATAAAAAAATCTATTGGCTCGTTTTTTAATGTTTTTTTTGTTTTTCCGTTTCTGTGCAGGCAAAAATTAATAATAAAAAAATGAAACTATATCATGTTTAACTTTCGATTAAACTGTGGAGTGCCTAATTCCCTCCAAATTTGTATGGAATGAAATATTGACGATGAAATCAGGTGCCATAAAAAGCGTAGATACCAATACCGATGCACTATCAGTGAAGTCCGTCGATACCCATATTTTTTCCTATAATTGCGAGTATGATAACTAATTTCTAAAAAAAAAAACAACACTACATTTTACATTTCTGTAAAATTTTAGTGCTATATATGAAATTGTAACTTAATTTTCTAATTGGGGTTCCAGTTACGCGTCGTAGATATGCAGCGACATATTACTACGCGTTCCAAATGAGAATAGGACCAATTCCTGTTTTGACGTCTCGTCGTACTGTCAAATCGAAGAAATTTTGGCAAAATTGAAAAACTTGGAGATGAGTAAAATTGAAGAACTGGATTCTGTTTAAACATTTTTCCTTCACAGTTCATAAATAAATAAAATTTTTCGTCAAATAATTAATGTTTAAAAATTTCTTTCCTCGATTTGACAGTAAATCGTGACGTCACAATATGGCGGGCGATCCTATTCTCATTTGGAACGCATTGTACTTACCCTCATTTGTTTTTATTATGGGTAGGCTCGCGTTTGATCATTATATCATCTGATGGTGAGCGACGATGTGGTCGACGATGGAGCACGCTTGCCTAAAAGTAACCTATTCACTCTCGACTTAAAGACTCCTAGATTGTAGCTATTTATTTATTTAATGTTCATGCAACACAAAGTACATAGGCGGACTTAGTACCTTAGGCATTCTCTACCAGTCAACCTAGGGTGGTGAAGAGACAATATGGTAGGCGCACAAAAAGAAAATTTTGGTATTGAAACAAGAGTAAAAAGTATACATAATTATAGATAAAATACACATACATATACACCGCTAAATTTTGATCGTTTTAATCCCGTGGAGGGTCGATCCGGTACATGAAACACTATCGATTTGTAAAGATAAAATTAAAAAATAAAGTATCTTAGTATTGAAGTCACTCAGCTGGCGTTTTCTTAAAAATTTATTTCGTACATGCGTAAATTAATACGAGTTTTGAAAAAAGATACTTTATTTTTTAATTTTATCTTTACAAATCGATAGTGTTTCATGTACCGGATCGACCTTCCAGGGGATTAGAACGATCAAAATTTAACAGTGTATATTTAATATAATATATATACTATGCTTTCTATAAAAGTCCAAATATTACAGATGGAGAATAAACCTAGCGAAAGAGAGAGTTACAGCAGTTTGGAACGACCTGGTCCAATGGTAGACAAGATTCTGGAGCCGGAGAGGAGAATGTCATCCGGACAAAATTGATGAAAATATTGTTCAACACACAAAAAATTTTTTTTTTTTTTTTGACAAATGTCGATTTGCATAGTTCTGCGATTTCTGGCGGTTTTCTTACGATTAGTTGAGTTTTTTTTTAAATTAAAATTAGACGGTAATTCCGTGATTTACTCGAATATTTTACAAAACTCGTTCTAGGAAATAAGTGTTTGCTTTTGAATAAAAATTGCTGTCATTCAAATCTTTATTAAATTTGGAAGGCTTCTATTGTTAAATTTTTTTTACTTTTTTAATTCATGTGTATATTATAAAGGATCAAAGTTCATGCATAGCAGACTTTCAGAGGTCTTTACTGGATTAGTTTTACACAAAATAATTTGATTTCAATACGAGTTTAGATAATATCCTTAGGATATCTATTTTTAACTGACTTCCAAAAAAAGGAGGTGGTTCTCAATTCGGTTGTATTTTTTTTATGTTTTATTCCAAAATATCTAATGAAAAATGTGTAATATCGCCTAAGAGCGGTTGTATGAAAAACGGTGAAAATTGATGTCGAATTGCATGCCCTTTGCGTTCTAAGGCAACTCTTGGAAACGGTCCCGTAGCCCTAGGAGGCCAGCCCTGCTGGGTATGGTTACGGTACGGTGCTGACGTTACTTTTTAAGGGGATGCAATTCGACATAGATTTTCACTGTTTTTCATACACCCGCTCTTACTCGATTATGACGTCATTACACATTTTTCATTAGATATTTTGGAAACACAGTATCTTGAGGATATTATCTAGGCTTCTATTGAAATCAATTTATGTATTTGTGTTACACTAATCCAGTAAAGGCTTCTGACTTTGACAGTTCATAATTTTCTCAAAAATTAAAAAAAGTCAAAAAAGTATTACAATAGGAGCCTCGCAAATTTATCAAGATTCTAAATGACGATATTTTATTTTCAAAAACTTATAAGAGTTTAAAAATAACATGTATTTCCTGGAACAAGTTTTGTAAAACTTTTGAGTAAATCACGAAATTACTGAATGCCAACAGAGTTTTTAGGTATTATCACTCATATTTCGCGTTGCCTTTTCGTAAAACATCGCGTTGGATTGCCTTAGATGAAGTAACAAGCTTTTATACCATGCTCGATGTTTACGATAGGCGAGTGGAAAAGCAGCCTCTTAATTACGTGGAACACAACGCGTTGTCTGGACGGCTGGACGGTGAGCAAAATTAGATACGTACCCTTACAGCTCATAAAGGCATACCTCAGTTCGAAGCTTCTTGAGAAGGCACCTCAGGATTTGCCTTGAAAAATTCGCATTAACTTATTCGTTAGAAATCGCAGAACTCACCAGACATGTACAAACTTAACCAAATTTTTATTAGTTGTTAATTAATTTATTTTGTTTGTTTGCTTGACACTTGAACGCGCCGATTTTGAACTATTGATTGTCTATGCTGCATTTTAAATAACATATTTAAACAAACTTTTGTCTCTGTCTGTTCAATCTTTTTTAGTTTCTATTCTATTGGTAGGAAGGCATATGGCAGGTGCAGTAAAAAGTTTGTATTGTAATCAGTTTTTTTTGCTGTCAATACCATCCTTATGCCTAAGGAATAGAAGTCAAAATCGGTTGAACGGACAGTGAAAAAAGTTTGTTTATATGTCTAATCTTATTGTGTATAGACGTTAAGGCGTTTACTCCGAAATCCCTTAATTTATTTTCTTTTTGTCTATAGTGTATTCGGATTGAGAGAATAGTGACTCATCGTTGGCACTCAGCCACCCCACTTGAGCAATCAGACCACAGTTTTTACTGTGCTGTGAGCGGTGTTCACAGTGACCAATTGAAGTAAGTCCTTCAGACTAATATCTGGTGCGGACGCGTATTTTGTCAATTTAAAAAATAATGTAAAATTCTGTCGATTCTGATTAAATTGTAAAATAATATTTTTTATTTGAAAATACAGTATTACTTTTTTTAATTATTGATAGCACGCGTTTGACCACTTTGCTTTAATATTAAAGGTTAATCGTCTAATTTTTACTCCACTATGAATACGCCTTTACTATGAGTCATTATCTTCTTGACGTAATTTCTGGGTAACTTTGCAGATGCAGTGATAAGTTACTATTTCCTTGACGTGAATAGACTATAGTCTTAATTTCTAACCTTATTTTAATACCAAAGTTAACGATTTTAAGGCAATAATTGAGTTCAAAAACTCTGGGTATCTTCGCGGTCATTTCTGCCTGATCACTTAAAAAAAATTTGGCTTGAATCCTACGGCCCAGCACCAAACCAAATCCTTTAAAGTTTTCGTATCGAGTGAAAGCAAAAATGAACTTAGCTGTGGTCAGGCGGAAGTATCTTTGATGGTACATCAAAAACCGATTTTTCTTGTTCGTAGATCAAGGAAACAGTTGAAACGGTCCAAACGTCTAGCAAAATACAAGAAGTCGAATAAAGGAGCCTCGAGGCCTCGACGCAGCGGCGAGGCGAAGCGCCACAAACGGAGTCAGACTGCCTCGAGCGCAGCGGACTTTCAATTTTAACTTCATATTAATAAGGCCTGTTTTCGCCACTCCACGCCAATCGAGTCTAAAACCGGGTACAAACGGTGTTTTAACGTAACATGCAATGTAACATGTAATTTTACGTTAGTGCGCGCAAGGCGTCAACACATGAGAATTTTATTACATTGCATGATACACTGCAACATGTAGGCGGCAAATTGTTTCATTCCGTGTTACATTGCATGTTATGTCACGCAGCGGCAATCTGTACCCGGTTTCAGAATAAAAATTGTAATCAGATTTTATTTCTATGAAATTTAATCTCAATATTGAGATCACGCTTCTAACTACCGATTTCATACAGATTTTTTTTTTTCTTATAAAATCTAGTCATTCACACAAGGGTGGTTGCAAACAGGCTGATAGATATTTTTTTCAAAATTATTTTTTAACGAACCTATTCAGTCATTCGCGAGGCCGTCTCGCTTCGTCGCTGCACTCGAGGCGTCTTCGAGGTTTGTTAACCATCTTATTTTACTTTGTACATAATCTTTCAGTATTAATCATTTCCCTTGTTTAATGGGGAACAAGGTTGCGCAACATTGTTTGAAAACATTGTTTTTATGTTGCTGGGAACATAAGTAAAAACATAAAACGAGGAATATTGTTATCCATGTTTTGCTCTTGTATCTTGTAATAGAAAAATTGTAGATTGTGTCTGAAGCATTTTTTGTTTTGTGACGAACATTTTCTCTAGCATGCAAAGTTGTACAACAATGTTTTTAAACATGTTTTTTATTTGCACTGAACATTTTTTCTAGGAAAGAGTTGCACAACATTGTTTATGAAACATTATTTGTTTTTTGCAAGGAAGCAATGTTGTACAACATTGTTTCCTAGAACATTTGTTTCTAAACATGTGTCCAACGAATATGCAGTTATTTATTTTATATGTCATTTAAATTTTCGTAACGACCTAGTGTTTAGCTCTTGCTGCTTATAAACGAGGTTTGGATTTTCAATGCAATTTTTATTCTTATGTACATCTAAGTTTACCTCTTACGCATTACGGCCCGTTCACAACCTTGCTGCTGTGAGCGGGAGCTAAGTGCGGGGCAGCGAGCGGTAAGAACAAATGTATGAAAATGATTGACGTACGCCACGAGACGTCGCTCATAAAGCCCTGCGTCCGCTTACTGATGCTGCACCGCTCGCCGCGCCGCTTGTCTCTTAGACTGAAGTCTTGTCTCGTGAACAGGCTGAACAGGCCGTTACTGTCATCGAAAAAAAAACCTTTTGTAGAAACCTGGACTTGAGTTAACATAGTGATCTATATTTTTATGACGCCTAAAGGCCTATTTTTATTATATAATTTAAAATTGTTATGTTTTATCTTTTAGTTTCGACACGTCCACAATTTGTCTTTGACAGCCAATGACGATGGAATACGTAAATTTTATGTCAAATATAAGTTTATTATAAATAATTTAGGTTAATATGAAATTGTAATGTACCAAAAATGCAGCTTTTTAGCACCTTTATTAAAAACAAGAATAACTTATTATTTACTTTATTATTGTTTAATTATACATTTCAATTATAATTTATTATTTTTAAAGAGTACCTTACTGCTACATATCGATGTATTTAGTAGCAAAGTTTTCAAAAATAAAACCAGTATAATGTAGCTAATATTATTCATATAATTGGCATAGGGTGGTTTTGCAATAATTCAACCAAATGTAAAATACGAGTTTGCAATATTAAACTCATTTTTTGTACCCTATAAAACCTATAACAGAAGCTAAGAAAAACGAAGCAATGACGAAATGACGAACAAATTGTACATTTTAGTTAGGCATACTGTCCACGGACGCGTAGCTTCATAGACGCGTATTCGTCATTATACGCTTGGTCTGTCTAAAAAGTCAAGACTTGGGAATTTTTGAACGAAATAAAAAATCTGTTGTTGGCAAGACAAATTTTAGTTGTCATTCACTTGTTTCTTGAGATAATGATAGTTCTACAACAGATCTTGATCGTTATATGGCTAGTGATGATGAATCAATAAGCGGAGTAGAATATTTAGAATCAGATTTCTCGTACGATTCCAGATTTATGTTAATACTTATGACACTATTATATCTTTACAAATGTATCCTATTTTTGTAATATGAATGACATTAAAGAGACTGAAATAGGTATATTCTAAACGAAAATCTTTTGCATTTTTTTATTATTAAAAAGTGCCGTAATAATATTAAATCATTTAAAAATACTTATATTTGATACTTTTTATAAGATTCTATTAGTAAACAATGATCAAGATCTCTTAATCAACCTTGTTTATTGAACCAGTGTTGACTACATCAGATTTCATTTTACCCTAATAATTACCCAAGTCGTTTAAGGGGCCGGCGGAGGATGAATTTCCATACAAACGTAATACCACGCTCATTTGCAGTTGGAGCATATTTCCAACATATTATGATGATATTTGGTTATAGACAATATTTATCTAGGTTCCTACGTCTTTCTTTTTTTAAAAAACAAAAAGAAGTTTAAGCAAATTGTATTTCGCACTTTTTTATAGCGTAAATGGCAAAACATGCCATTTGGCTTTTCTTGTATTAAAAATAACAATATTTCTAATATTCTCGACGTAGGAACCTAGATAAATATTGTCTTTAACCGAATATCATCATAATATGTTGTATATATGCTCCAACTGCAAATGAGCGTGGTATTACGTTTGTATGGAAATTCATCCTCCGCCGGCCCCTTAACTTTTTAGACAGACTCTACATCTTATCAAGTAGACACTTGACAAAAGTATTTACAAGATCAGATGTGTCTGTTTGTGTATGTGAAGTATTATTTTGCCAAAAATTTTATTTAGTGTTATTTGCACAAATTCTTGTCGTTCATAGTTGTAACTTGTGGTCCTCCGCCTTTTTTTTTGAGTTTTAATTTGTAATGTTATGTTGGATTTGACACATTTTAAGAAAGGAAAACTTAATCCTCGAATAAATAGTAAATTAAACAGAGGAAGGTACGCAAATGTGATTTGAAGAATGTTTTTTTTTTTTCGAAGGCGCCATTCGAGGTTTGGCTAGTAACGAACATTTTAGTGTACGTTCGTTTAATTTGCTAATTCGCGCCTGTCAATATGTTTGGTTTATTCCAAAAAATCCCCACCGTCAAATCCCAACCAGAATTTAAAAAAAAAATTCTCCTTGTTTATTTTTTTTTTTTCGAAAAATCCCTACTATGTAGTTATAATATATCAGCCTAGTGGGGATTTTTGGAAAAAAAATTAACAATCCTCACCCATATCTGGATGCATATAACACGTACAATTAACCAGATTTCCGGTACCTGCTAAAATTTTGCAAAATTGTGCAAACAATTTTATAATGAATTCTGAAATAAGTTGATTATCAAATTTTCTTTTAATAATTTAGAAACAACATTTGGTGGGGATTGATACTGTCTTATTTTACCAGAAATTTAAATATACTTATTTAAATAATTTCTGAAAAAATAATCAAACTCACTGGTAGGTATTTTTCGGTAGAGATTTCTAGAACAGTAAATCATATGTTTTTACCTCTAGAGCGTTAGCTACAACATACATTTCAACATCACATTTTTGATAGCACAAGACTATACCAATTTTTACGGTATTTAAATTGATAATAGTTTCATGTATATCTAGAACCGTCCACCTTAATATATCTAGTCGTTCCATTTAAACCCGCTGTCCCCATACAGAGGCATCTACAGAACTGTCCAACATTTTTTAATTTTTTCATGAAAATCTTGTTTAGCCGCGTAGACATCGCGAGGCGTGCGTTGTGAATGGTTCTTCTCGCATGCCTCGTGCTGTGTGGACGTATCTGCTCACAGTGAACATTCGCGTCATACCATCGTTGCAAATGCCGCCTCAGTGCGAGCCGTGTGCTCCGTGTGGACGGACAGGTGTTGTTTGAGTTTTCTACAGACGAACACTGTGCTGCATGGTGGCTTGCGTACTCAGCTTGAGCATGTGTCGTTCGCGACGCATGTCGCAGTCGTATGCCTCAGGTTGAGGCATGTGTGACGAACCATTCGCGACGGACGCCTCGCGATGTCTGTACCTACGCGGCTTTTAAAATGTGATGTCTTAGTAGTGACCCTGTGTGAAGGCAGGTAAATTGGTTAAGTCGTGTCAAGATTCGTAATTAAAACTGTGACATTACAACTTAAAATAATGTATACTTCATTCGTAAGATTAGACATTCAAACAAATCCTTTTCACTGTCAGTTCAACCGATTTTGACTTCAATTCCGTAGGCATAAGGCATTGAAAGCGAAAAAGTGGTTACAATACCAACTATTTAATGCAACCGCCATTTATCTTGCCACTAACGCGATAAAAGTCAAAATCGAACAGCAAAAAAATTTTGTTTACTTAATTGTCTAATCTTATAGCGAATGTAGTATTAGTGATATTTCGAGAATGAAAAATAGTACTGTCAGTAATTATTTTTAATCAGTTTTGTATATCTTAAATTATTGAACAGTGTATGTAATTATTCTCCAAAACGTTCTTGTATACTGCATATCTTTCTCACTCTGAAAACATTAAAAAAAAATCTGAAATGTTCTCCGTTTAAACGAATTCTTTAATCAAATTCTCTGTCTAGAAGCAAATTACCAAAAAAAGTTTTTTTATTTTTTCCCTATATCAGATGCTGAACAGTTCAGATTTTTTTTTTATAAATAATTTTGTAGATAAGACTAGTACACCCTGTATTCTTTTCAGTATTGCCAGTCTGTTACGAAGGGTCGAGTATAACCACTGCTAAGAACAATTCAGATTTTTTTTTTTTTATAAATAATTCTGTAAGTAGTTAAGACTAGCACACCCTGTATTCTTTTCAGTATTGCCAGTCAGTAACGAAGGGTCGAGTATTACCACTGCTAAAAATGGTAGAAAAATGAAATTGTAACTCGTGTATCACTGTTCTAGCGGAGGGTCTTACCGTAAATGTACAAAGTACTTGTAAGTTGGTGTCTGTGTGTATGGCTGTTCGAGTTTTAGCTTATCTCAATAAATGTCTTTTTGGCTATGGTTTTGTCTTTCATTTTATTAAGTACTAGCTTTTACCCGCGGCTCCGCTCTCGTTAACTGACTTCTCTATTCTACTTTACCCTACCCAACCTCTGCCCTATCCAACTCTATCCTTCTACCTAACTCTACCCTACTTAGTTACTTACCCTTCCCTACCACCTACCCTACTCTACTTCCCTACACTACCTTGCCTACCTATCTACCTGCATACCCTACCTACCCTAATAATTAGAGTAGGGTACAGGGAAAGTGAGCTGGTGAACAAAACAGAGAATTTTTTGGTGGGTAAAAATCATCAGTAATCAATGTCGACATTGTCTATGGTCGGGCGAATCCCCGAATGATGTATTCATGTATTAAACTTTCAGTCTTATGAGTGAGTGTAGTTATTTTGTTTCGTTTTATATTTAAAATTGAGTAAGATAAACAGAAGTTTTGATTTGTTCTTTTGTGGTTCGTTTAAACATTATTTCATTATGTCAAAAAGAATATGTTTAAGTGGTTCACAAAAAAGAAAAAAAAAATACAGCTTAAAAAGAAATAACGGAAAAACTTCCAAAGCTCACTTCGTTTTCTGGGGCCTCCAATTCTTGTGTACCCAAGGGCAGTGTTGCCAAATTAGCACTTTCAGTGCTAGATTTGGCACTATTTTCACAAGAAGCTAGCTCGCTCAGTAGCTGGAGGCAGGAGCGTGTGAGACCGGATAGTGGTGTGATTAGTGTGGTGCGAGGCTGGCGAGGCACTGGCTAGAATATTCTTCTACAAGCTTGTCTTTTTTTTTGTTTTTTTGTAAATATGTATGATTAACCTTTCAATCGTGGAAATTGCAGACACAATAGAAAGACAATAGGTGCGCGAATGCCGGCATTCGCTTGGGGTTTAATGAATTAAAAGTAATAATTTTAACAGTTTTTATGTAAAAAAAGTAATTCATGTAAAAAAAAAAATACTCTTGTGATTTTATTTCCTAGAGCACTATTTTTGGAAATCCATAGCAATCTAGCACTATTTGAGACGATTTTTAGCACTCACTGGTGGTATAGAGTTGGCCCAAGGGCCCCAGCTTAAGAATCTATTACACTGCGCTGAATATCGCGTGCGATCTTACTTTTTTCATTCATAGAAAGACAGTCTAGTCTATGGTTCGACGTTTATGAATGAAAAATAGCAAGATCGCACGCGATATTCAGCGCAGTGTAATAGGTCCTCTAATTTAAGACGGCGGTGTCTACAGTAGGCACAACGGATCTTGAGTGGTTGCGCAGAAGTTAAATATTCGGTCTTTTTAGTGGTGCGAAGTAAGAAAGCGGGGCGGGGAGTGTCAGTGATTGGCTCACCGAGTTACAAACAGACACTTATACCTATTATTATTAAAACTAGGTCATATTATTATTGCTAACAAACGTTTGAACGCGACTGTACAGACAATAACTTCGGCTTAACACGTTCAAAAAAGAAGGTCATGTGTATGTACTAAACCGTCGCTTTTTTGGGGCCATTCAAATTTGGTCGGGTAGCCGGCAGTTAGTTATCTACATGTTTGGTTTTTTTATTATATTTTCTTATTTACGAAACATTCGAAGCTGAATTTTCACTATATGCCACTTGATTATACGCACTAATCATTGGTGTACACCTTCACATCTTGGATTGAGCCAGTTTCTTGTATGTTGATGTTAAACTTAGGTCACCGTCGTCTCGACTCTTAGCAATATTATTCAATAACGCATGCATGTGCGCTTTTGAAACTGATATGTGCTTATGGTAAACGTCTAGCGGGACTGAATACCGTTTTCAGACAGCTTACTAGTTTTCTCATTAAAGCGCTGTGATATTTTATCGATTTTCCAAAAAAGTGCAATTACTCGAGACTTAGAAATATTTCTATAAATCTAATTCAGTCACATATACGCACATACCAAGAGCTACCCGTGTATGTTTATAGTACAGCCGCACATACAATAGTTTTAGAGATACACGATTCTGCAAAACGTTACTCCAGCAGGAAATGCAATATCTCGAAAACCTGAACACGCACCGATTATATTTTCGGGGCACATCTTTGCACAAGCATAAGCTATCTGCTCATATACATTTTTTTTCTCTCCGATTATTTTTTAAAAAATTTCTTGCTGGGGTAACGTTACTCCAACTTGAATCGTTTTTTCCATTTTTTTCCAAAACGACAAGGCGCACTAATTTTATATGCGGCGCACATCTACACCAGATGACGCACTAATTATACGTTCTACTCATATCGCTCTACGTGCAACTTTCCAGCTGGGGTAATGTACACCAAAATGACACCCCCCGCCCTTGGGCGGAGTGGGAGATAGTGTCAGACTCTTATGCCTTGATCACACGTACCGAGTAAACAGGCGAGACAGTGCTCTCGGCCGAATACTCGGTACGCGTATATACAAAGCGCAGAGTGTTCGGCCGAGCGTTATCTCTACAACTCTCTTACATCGCTATCTCGGCCGAGCAACATTTTACTGTCTCGCCCTTTTACTCGGTACGTGTGATCAATGCATTACTGACAAAAAATTAAAATTAAAAAAAATTAAAATTTCTTTATTTCAGACCCAATAGTCCATAAATTGTTAGTGTATTAGTAACAGAAAGTGCTTATATACTATATTAGCATTGTTAGTAACCTATAGCTAATTCCACCCAGTGTCTCTGGATGGGGCAATCCGGCCTATCAGCAATCATTTTCAGGATGCTGTTACGACTGTTGCGCAAACGTTGCAGTAAGGAAAACGCTTTCTTACGCATGATGGCGTGAAAGCCATCCGTGTGAGCCGCGGCAAACATTCCCGACGCACTACAACGCCACGGCAACCGCAACAGCATCCTGAAAGCGTTATTGTATTGTACAAAAAAAACCATTTTTGCCTTTTATACCGGGGCCGAGCCTCCCTTTTGGAAACATCAAACAGACCTTAGCCCCAGTAGGCTTCGACTCAGCTGGGTCCCTACAGTTGCTGACAACTCCTTGAGACGCGAACAGCGCGTGCCGTCGACGACTTGGGCTCTGTCCGGACAGTAATCGGACGGTCGGACTGCGAGCTACCCGTTGCTCGCCGTCCGCAAGCCCGACCAGGTGAAGGGGTTTCATTTTTATTATACAAATCTGGAAAATGTTGAAAACATTGTCGACCTCCTTCTCTGCACAGCGCGCACCACTTGAGGTTTGAGATATCTTCAAACTCACCACATGAGAAAACAGTCTTTTGCCATAAGTCAATAACAAACATTAAAACTAACTTTAGGGCCACCATGGCGACGCAACTCGATAGAGTCCCGGTGAAATATAGCACTATTTTAAAGGAACAGACGTACAACCGTAGCAAAAAGAATCATAATCCAATTCCTGGACAAGGTCTACTCGTGTTCCGAATTTCTTCCAAATCTGTACAGTCGTTTGGGAGAGCGTGAAGGAGAAACTAACAAACAGCATCGTCCTAATAGAAAGCCATTACCTATACGCGATCGTCACATTCATTCATGTGGCAAAACCCCGCAATAAGGTGGGAGACAATGTGTTTACAGGTCGCGCGGTGAAAGTAGAGGGGGCAATCGGCGCATGTGTACAATTGCGCACAGAAATTCTAAGTATGTCAAGATTTTATTTTTAATTTCGTATGTTTGAACCTTAGTAACATAACTTATAATAACACTACTTTTTGCTTGTAATTTATCTTGTAAGCAGGTAAATTCAGAAAAATTAAATTTTTTTGAAATTAAAATAAAAATAAAAAAAAAAAATTTCGTTAGTTTCTTTCTTAACCTAACAATTCACGTCGTAAACCATTTTTCTGGCTTGCCGTTTTAAAACTTTATTTTTAACCATTTTTTTTTACGACCCACGTATTACTAATACAATAACACAAGCTGTACGCAACAGTACCCAAGTACAACAGTATCCAATGAGACGCGAGAACGCAACGCGGGAATTGAAGAGCGATTCTATCTACCAATGACGTGTCGCCGACGGCGCACACCCGCCCGCACGTCGCCAAATAGATCTTAGAATTGAATACTGCGCATGCCCCTTCCACTTTTGCCGAGCGATCTTGACGAGAACTTGAGTTGCTGGTTTGGTACTCAAAATAAAAGGGCTATGTTTCACCAGGACACCATGGCGGCGCGACCAGTTACGCCGCCATGGTGTCCCGCTCAAATAGTTCTGAGCTACCAAACTAAACAGCATACAGTAGACAACAGAGTAGCCACACGTCCGAGCTGGTCGCGCCACCAAATTCGTTGCGCAACCAAACGGACACCAGGTGAGTACCTCTCTATAGAGCTATATATATTTTGTTGGTTAGACGGCGAGCTACCCATTGCTGGAATGCAAGCCAGTGCCTACAGAGTGGCCTTGGATCACCCTGTGAATCCCGAGGGCTGGGGAGTCTCCTGGGACACCGGCTGTGGCGTGATAATGTCCGTTCCTTTATGGCTGCGACCATTATGGCTAGCGATACAACTTCACAGATGGGGACCACCCATTCACTGTCGCTCCGGACCATGGCCTGAACTAGGACCCGGCGCAAGAGGTCACTGCCACCGATCGTCTTCACAAGAACACGGGCATGCTCTGCTGGAGTGGGGCACACCTATAACGTATGCTCCGCCGTGTTCGGAACAATGGTGGCCTGTGACAGGCTTAGAACGTCCTTGCTGTTTGCACCGGTGTTTGACAACACTACACATCTACACATTTTGGAAAGCATTTTGTATGTTCGTAAAAACTTAGGACTCTTTAAAATTAGAAGCGATTTTCACAACAAAAATTCACGTAGTAAACACGAAATTGTCTTACCCAAATGGAGACTAGCGAAACAGCATTCGCTTTTATAATGAGCTGCCAAAGGCGGTAACTGAACTTAGTGAGGGAAAATTCAAATCTCATATCAACCGTGTCTTAACCGAAAAAGCATATTACAAGGTTCAAGACTATGTCGAAGCCACGCTTGTTTGGCAATGACTACCTCTGCACATGTGGCCCCTTGGTAAATCATCAATATTTTGTCTATTAACTGCTCCACCTTTGTTTTAATAATTATATATACATTTTTTTTTCTTGGACACATTGCTTTTGCAATATTTTTTTAATTTTTTTTTTTATTTATGTTTCAACTGTCTTAAATTTGTTAGTAATTTATTTTGTTAACATTTTATTGATAATTGTAATTATTATATTATTCCTGATTTCTTTTTTTTTTTATATAGTCTCTTTTTTGTAATGTGAATGTGAGAACACTATACTCCACGAACTCTTAGACTACTTCCTATTACGACTTACTTTGTTTTATATTTTTTATTGTGCTTTTGTGTACAATATTTGACTGGTATACACTGTTCTTATATGTATAATATCTATCAATATTGTAATACCAACCACTTTTTTTAAAAAGAGTAACCATGGAGTTTCTTGCCGGTTCTTCTCCATAGGAAACGACCAATTTGGAACCGTGCACTAGCTTCTGACGTTTTATCAGTGCCCATGTAGGCCTATGTGAAATAAAATATTTTTGACTTGACTAGCATTCAACGCAAGCGCAGGCACCTACTTACGTTATCATCGAGGCGTCGAAACTATGTACGAGTAGTAGGTATGACATTTATTTCCTCATATTTAGCGGACAATATTAGCAGAAATTCATCAAAACACGTAGGCGTGTACCTAAATATTTTTTACTTTAGGTAGGTACATATCCATTGTTCGCAGTGGGTGTACTATGCCAAATCGAATGCCAAATAGTCGAACATCAATTAATCGAACACTTTAAATCGAACATCTAAATATTCGAACGTTCATGATATCGAATGGTTAATAAATCGAGCACGCAATACGTTGAGTGTTCAAAATATCGAATGTTTATTTGATCGAGCAGCCAACGCATCGCATATTCACCCGGAGGACATGGTGGAGGCTTAGTTAAAGGTGGAGGTGTGCTCCACTTGGATATAGAGCACCGCCGTGTCTTCGAGAGGGCGATCGCCAGCAACAACCGAGCAAAAGCGAGGAGGGATGACAAGTGTTCGCCTCCTTCCGCGAAGCAGTAATGCTAACGAAGGAGGCGGCCGCAGCCGTACGTGTCAGGGAACGGGCTTCCACCGTCAATTCATTCCTCCTCGCTCCGGACCACGGCCTGTACCGGCTAGGCTGTACCAGGGACCAGCGCAAGAGATTGTTGCCGGCGATCGCCCTATCAATAAACATTCTAAACACTCGACGTATTGAGTGTTCTATTTATTAACCATTCGATAATAAGAATGTTCGAGTAGGTATTTAGATGTTCGATTAATTGATGTTCGACTAATTGCCATAGTACACCCGTTCGCAGTTATGGTCTAAAACAAGCAAAGTATTAAAACTTAAATTAATCCTCTGAAAGATAGTCTATGCTGCAGAAATTAATGTTCGTAATCGTGGTGGGGTTACTATATCTGTACCTCAGAGGTAAACAACAGTAAGTGCCAAAAAGTAAATTTTACAGGAGAGGCAAAAACGTGTGGATAGAAACTTTAAATGTATTTTTGACATAGTTGCTTTAAAGATATTGAAACAAACTCAATTGTATTTTTTATAATTATTAGATGGAATTATTATGTATTACACATAATTAAAATAAAGTTTAGAACAACATTAATTGCGCGTAAAGCTGACGAGTAAACAATTTTATCATCATTTTAAGTCCCATACTCGATATGTTTTTATCTTAAAAGATTGGATATTTCTCTTCCTAGATGTCGTAGGACTTGATCCCCTATACCATTACGTAGAACTGGTTCTTACGATTTTAACAGTGCAAAAAAACATATTTTCAAAAAAGTGGAGTTACTATTGTTTACCTCTGAGGTACAGATATGTTATGACGTCAGAAAAAATAACTTTGATTTCACGTAACATACGATTTATTTATAAAAAACTAACAATACAAGAAATATTACGATAAATTATAACTAAATAATTAAGTAGGTATTCAGTTACAATTACTTCTTTAAAAATTCTATCGATTTCTTTCGAATAGGGAAAATGAGAACATCACATGCTGAAATACGTTTAGTTAATGCTCGTGTTTTTTACACTACCAAACTGTCGCTTTCCTCTTCTGGAATAATAACTGCATTATGAACAGTAATTATAGGAAAGCCAACTAAATCCTTCACTTTAACGCTAAACCAGTGTTTTAAAAACAGTAGCATTTTTGTTATAGCCGTGAATATAAATACGCCCATCTTGAACACAATTCAACATCAATCAATATCTGAAATTTGCATACGGAGCAATTACTAAACGCAGCCCTAACTTTTTCAGGTTGCGTTCCAAATCTGCAATGTAAGTATGTAAATCATGTAATTCATGTTGTGTTCCTTACACTTGTGGACAAACGCATTAGCTATTGTGATGTGGTGTTAAGAATTTAGCGATTTGATCAGATGGGAACTTGGAATGAGGTTTTGACAGGTGCCACCAACTAGAATTCGATTGTGAGGCCCATCGAACCGAAATAAATGTAGGTCTACGGACCACATCTCAAGTCTGAATTCTCATAAAGCAGCGTCAAAATATAAGTGAAGTATCAGTTCAATACGTTGTAACTTCAGTGCAAACATGCTATGCATTGAATAACGCTTGTAACTAAATAAAACAACTCTAATATCTAACATTGGTCGTGGTTAAGAACTGTCATGAGATTTAAGCTTATGTAACATTTTATGTCCGTGAAATAACGCTATAATTACCTGTTAGCGGTTGTTTACCTCCACCAGAAGGTAAGGGGTACGATTTTACTAATATTTGTGCATCTAGTAGACTATGTTGGTTTAGATAACCTTGAAACGCATCGTGTAGGTGTATGCCGGTCCTCTCCAGCTGTAACACACTAATCAATTAGTCTCTTTACCTGCTTAAGCTTCCTTATTAACGCTTTTGGCAATTTAGATTGTAGTTTTCTTAACGTTTAGTTATATTTTATCAGATATATTCTCTTGCACTAATTTCTGTCAAGCTCATAGAAATGTCACGAGACTGCTGTTCCATGTTCAAATTTTATTTTTTAAATACTCTGTCGCAAAAAGGAGGTGATATAGGCTGTGTCAGTTAACCTCTTTTTAGTTTTTATTAGGACTTTGGATGAAAGAGGTGCAAGTTAATATTTTTTTGTTGAACAAAATGGTTCAAATGTTTCAGACATTTATTATTTTACGAATCTGCCTACACAATAAATGCATACCCAGCCATAGGCACACACTTCACAATTACTTAAAAATCTCTGCAATCCATAGTTATGTCATGATTATTTAGATCATATTAAGAATTAGTGATTTCCATATCAATTGCCTGCCTGAGTCTTATTGTTTACTCATACTCTGATAAGATTACATCTTGATAACTGATTTTTGTTATTCCACTTAGTGTTTTTATCTATATACTGTCATATAATTCAATATTTTTATACAGCTTTTTTTTTCTGTTGTGTTATTAGGCATGGAGTTAGTATAGACAACCTTTTTGTGCCAGTTCTTATGGATTCTCATGAAAATAGCTCAATGGGAAACTATACATATTTTTTTTAAATGATTTATAAACTAGTGCTTAACTGCAATCCTACCTGATGGTAAGCGGTGATGCAATTGCTGATGGTGAATCACACTAGTTTGTTAAGAGCTTTCACTCAAGCCTTGAAGATACCTAAATTATAACCGGACAGTGTGGACGGTGTGGACCTGTCAATGTCCAGTTTTTTTTCTTTTATTCTTGTGTTTTTAAAAAGAAAAGAAAGAAAGAAAAACATTTATTTGCCAGACAGACTAACATTTTTTGGGCTTTTGAGCCTAGTCCTACTTCAAAATTACTAGCTCATTGCTTAGGCTTGTGTTCCCTAAACTAGAAAGTTTCTTTTTTCTCTATGGATTTTGACTATTCTGCCAGCATCATCTTGGTACATCTCTATTGTACTATCTATGGTACTTCATCTCACAGAGTTGCTTTTTTATGAATTTTACATGCTTAAAGTTAGATTTTGGATAGGGCAAGTCTGTAACTAAATTATTAATCCAAATGAATTTTTCTTCTTTGTTTAAATATCATGAGAATTGTTAAAGCTATTGTGAAAATATAGGTTATTCAGCAAAGCATGGCAAAAATGGTTAAATTTTTTTTGTAGGTGGAAAAATCATCCAATGACATCTGTCCGTCACTCTTGGGCGGAGCAGGAGATAGTATCAGAATTTTACTGACTAAAAACCCACTCCTGTTCCTTTGTTGCCTTTCGTATCAGGGTTGAATCTTCTTTTCAGAATCAGACCCTTGGCCCCAGTAGGCTTCAACCCTGCTGGGTCCCTAAGGTTTGCTGACAACTTCTTTATGTCTAAATACTAAAAGTAGGTTCATTGAGAAATTAAACCTTCTGAATTAATATTCAACACAATAATGCAAGTATTACTTACATAGCGTAAAAGAATATTTGACATAAAATATCATCTAATTATTCAAATTAAAACAATGACACTTTTGTGAATATACCTATAGAATTTATTTTGTATAATGACTTGACTGATAGTGACATACAGTCACCACATCAGTGGTAACAATTTGACATTGACGTCTTTACGTTATAGCATTAACCATGCCACCAAGCCTGGGTCGTGGAGTGATGCCCGGGTGTCGCCACTGTGCGGAATGCCCGGAGGAGCACACAGTCGAGGTGTGCCCTGCTTGGGCGGAGCATCGCCGTACCCTCGTGGGGGCGATCGGCGGCGGAGACCTCTCGCGTCGGTTCTTGGTTGAGGCCATGGTCCGGAGCGAGGAGGAGTGGTAGGCGGTCGCCAACTTCTGCGAAACAGTAATGCTCGCAAAGGAGGAGGCCGAACGCATCAGGCAACGGCGTTATCGCCGCCGCCACCGCCGCCGGGATTTCCGATCCCGATTTCCGGCCACCGTAGGCGCGGGCTTGCGGACAGTGAGCAATGGGTAACTCACTGTCCGGCCGTCCGGTAACTGTCCGGACCAAGCTCAAGTCGTCGACAGCGCGCACGGAGTTGTCAGCAACAGCAGGGACCCAGCCGGGTCGAAGCCTACTGGGGCCAGGGTTATCCGAAAGGGCGCTCGAGCCCCGGTATGAAGGCTAGAAGGAACGGTGTGGGTCTTTTAGTCAGTAAGAGTCTGAGACTATCTCCCGCTCCGCCCAAGAGCGGGGGTTGTCATTGGATGATTTTTTCCCACCATAAAAAAAAAAATTCAGGGTCGTGTGTTTGAGACTGGTTCTCCCATCTCGTTTAGCTCTTCAATCCCCATAGGTGACAGAAGAGCTGACGAGATGGAGTATTTGGTCGTGGATGTGCGACCCTGGCGGAATAAACACGAGAGTGTTTGTCAGATATATCCGACGTAGACTAAAAAGGATGTGTGTTAATGATTTTCATATGAAAGTGTTGTTGAGCGTAAAAGTCAAAAACATTACCATAAAAAAAAAAGACGTGTGTCACTCGGGGACTGCCGCGGTAAAGCTATTGCATAGCATCACTCATTTGTTTTCTTATCGGTCACCACGCTCAAAACAAATGAGTGGGGGGTGTTAGGTTATTTTCGTTACGGAATTTCTGGATTCGGTCTCCACGCTCAAGGTCCGCGATAGAAACTATGCAATAGCTTAAAAAAAATTGTTACTCTTTTGGCTTGGATACTAAATCCTTTAATCCAAGTTTTCGTATGAATAGTTAATTTATTTATTATTAGAATATGTACACATTCTAATGTTTTTGTAGTATTTGGCAGCAAATGTATCAAGTTAGCCTTCTCGGCAAACTTATCTGAGGTTGTCAACACTACAATAAAATTCTCAACTCCATTTTCACCGAGATCGCGCCTGTATCAATGATTCCACATATTGTCTGGTTGCGCAGACACTTGAGATGATAAACTACACCAATTTTATATCACAATCATCATCATCATCAGCCTTTTTAATGTTCCCACTGCTGGGACTCGGGCCTCCTCTCTAGGAGAGGGAATGGACCGTAATCCACCACGCGGGCTCAGTGCGGGTTGGTGAATGTCACATATCTTCGAATTTTTGGTTCATGGACATGCCGGTTTCCTCACGATGTCACAGTTTTGAGAGCAGTGGTGATGAAATAAATTACACAAAGTAATGCGCCTGGCTGGGTTCGAACCCGCGACCTACAACTCGTAAGTCGGGGCCATTACCACTCGGCCACCACTGCTCTACATCACAATATCTAACAGGAATCAATTAGCGAATAATTATATAAGCTATTGGACTTCAAAAACTCGTTTTTGAGTGTCTTAATGTGTCTAACAGACAGATTAGACATTTCAAGTATTATATAATCAGATTTTTTATTACCGTCTACAGTTTTACAAGACAATAGAGACCAATCAATGACATAATGTATTCAGAAATCAACACAAATCATTTTTGTTTGTTAACTCAACAAACTTGTAAGATACACCTATAATTTTTTCTTTTTTGGGGTTCCGTACCAAAAGGATAACGGGACCCTATTACTATCCACCGTAGGCGCGGGCTTGCGGACGGCGTGCAATAGGCAGCTCGCTGTCCGACCGTCCAGTAACCATCCGGGCCGAGCCCAAGTCGTCGACTGCGCGTACTGTACCCGCGCGCCTCAAGAAGTTATCAGAAAACGAGGAGGCCCAGCAGGGTCGAAGCCTACAGGGGCCAAAGGTCTGCTTCTGAAAGGAAGGCTCGGCCCCGGTATGAAAGGCAACGAAGGGACGACGTGGGTTTTTTAGTCAAGAGCGGGGGTTGTCATTGGATGATATTCCCCACCACGAGCCAAGAGAATCATCGGCAATGATGCACTTGTAGAGTCGAAGCTCCAAAGCCTTGAGCATCGCCGCCGAGTTGCTAGTCTGTCGGTTTTCTATCGTTTACATTTCGGGGAGTGTGCACTGGAATTGTACAATCTAATTCCGCCAAGTCCGTTCCATCATCGGACCACACGATGTACAGCGTTGCGCCACCGGTACATGGTCGACATCCCACCCATACGCACAAAGCGTTTTGGGAACACATTTATTGTGCGTACAGCCAAGGAGTGGAATTCCCTGCCGGAATCTGTGTTTCCTGATAGCTACAACTTAGGAGTCTAAGTCGAGAGTGAATAGGTTTCTTCTAGGCAAGCGTGCTTCATCGTCGACCACATCATCGCTTACCATCAGGTGAGATGGTGGTCAAACGCAAGCCTATCATTAATAATAATAAAAAAAAGCTACTAAATGATTATAATGCTTTTTGTTAATCATAATTATTACCTACCTACACTATTTTGTGTCTCTTATCAGAGTCATTGTATGAAACAGAATGCTGCGGTTAGAGATAAATTATTTTAAATACAAACCTTCCGTCTCTAAAACATTAAGTGACAGCTTATGGTATTCGTTTTTAGGGTTCTGTTCCTCAAAAGGAAAAAGCGTAACGCTTATAGGATTTTTTTTTTTTTTTTCTTCGATGGGAAAAATCATCTTATGACAACCCCTGCTCTTGGGCGGAGCGGAAAATAGTGTCAGACTCTTACTGACTAAAAAACCCATCCCGTTCCTTCAAGCCTTCATACCGGGGCTCGAGCGCCCTTTCGGATTACCCTGGCCCCAGTAGGCTTCGACCCGGCTGGGTGGGCCCCTGCTGTTGCTGACAACTCCTTGAGGCGCGCGGGAACAGTGCGCGCCGTCGACGACTTGGGCTTGGTCCGGACGGTTACCGGACGGCCGGACAGCGAGCTACCCATTGCTCACTGTCCGCAAGCCCGCGCCTACGGTGGCTGGAAATCGGTATCGGAATCCCGGCGGCGGCGAGAGCGCCGTTGCCTGATGCGGTCGGCCTCCTCCTTAGCGAGCATTACTGCTTCGCAGAAGTCGGCGACCGCCTGCCACTCCTCCTCGCTCCGGACCATGGCCTCGACCAAGGCCCGGCGCGAGAGGTCTCCGCCGCCGATCACCCCCACGAGGGCACGGCGATGCTCCGCCCAGAACCCTTATAGGATCACTTTGTTGTCCGTCCGTCCGTCTGTCTGTCAAGACCCTTTATCTCGGGAACGCGTGAATAAGGTATTAATTTGAAATTAAAACCGTATACTCAGGTCCGGGGGCTCTTGAAGTTGTAAAAATCAAACGTTTAAGTTAACGAGAAAAACAGATACTTCGGTTTATGTGACAAAAAACGTGCATTTGGACATTCTCGTGGAAATTTAAATTTTATATCGTACTTCCTGTTGACCCAGATTCCTGAAATTTGGCATAAAGCAAGGTCTTATAGCACAAATATAGGAATAAATCTGAAAACTGTAAATTTGTTGTTGGGTACGTCACCATTTGTTTTTTTGTGATTCAGGAAAATCCACCGAGACTCCATTACGAAATTTAATTATTTACATAGGCAAGTTTGTATTGAACCCTCAAGGCGCGAGTCCGACTCGCACTTGGCCAATTTTTTTTGTAGCCACGATAATCAGACAAAAATTTCCTATCAGTAGTTCCTACTGTCAAAAATGCGTTCACAAACATATAAATTCGCATACACAAGAAAGGGTTTTCGTCAGTAAAAGTCTGACAAACCCTTCCGCTCCGCTCCAGAGCGGGAAAAATCATTCGAGATTTCCCACTTCAAAAAAACCTTGTAGAAACTGACCTAGGTAGGTACTCATAGTGTCTATTTCCGAAAGGCAGGCTCGGCCCCGGTATGAAAGGCAACGAAAGAACGAGGTGGGTTTTTTAGTCAGTAAAAGTCTGACACACCCTCCCGCTCCGCTCCAGAGAAGGAGAAATCAAATAAAAAAAACTTTGTAGGAACTGACCTAGGTATTCATAAAATTACATTGCTTACTCAATTAAGATAAAACAATGAGTAATTTTTCAGATAATTTGTTTCTGAAGTACCCACTTAAACGTGCCGTGTATGTTTGTCGATAATGCAAATATCCATTATTGTATTCTGTTCTCATATCAAAAGAATATTGTTACATACTAATTACATTCCCAAGTTCTTGTCCATTGCTCTTTGGGTGGCATTAAACCTTCTAATGAGGCCCTTTGTGTGCCGTTAGGATAAACAGAGAATAAAGAACCCCATCTTTTTTTTTGGTGGGGAAAATCATCCAAAGACAACCTCCGCTCTTGGGCGGAGCGGGAGATAGTGTCAGACTCTTACTGACTAAAAGCCCACCCCGTTCCTTCAAGCCTTCATACCGGGGCTCGAGTTCCCTTTCGGATAACCCTGGCCCCAGTAGGCTTCGACCCGGCTGGGTCCCTGCTGTTGCTGACAACTCCTTGAGGCGCGCGGTAACAGTGCGCGCCGTCGACGACTTGGGCTTGGTCCGGACAGTTACCGGACAGTCGGACAGCGAGCTACCCATTACTCACTGTCCGCAAGCCGATCCTTACATACTCCTTTTACTTCTTGTGTTTAATCTAATTAACCCATTATGTCCACTGTTGGGCGAAGACCTTCCTCTTTCTTTTCCACACACGTCTGTCTTCTGCCATTGCGGACCAGTCCCTCCGGTTCGAGTCAAGCTCTACTCTCCACCTTCGTCTTGGTTTATCGCGGTGTCGCCTTGCCTTTATTGAGAACCACTGGTTATCTTGGATAATTAGTGGATCTTTTAACCTATATTTCTCATTTCTCATGCGGCAGACATGTCCGGTCCAATTCCACTTAAGAAGTTACAGGTTTTTCTGGTAACAGCTGTAGTTTTAATTTTGCCGCTGTAAAATTTATTATAAATATATTTTTGGCTCTTGGATAAATTATGACTACCTCTTATTTCCAACCACGCAGCATGCCTGGCGCCGCGTGGTTGCTTTCATTTCTGTAAAGACCTTAAAGAAATCCATCTTTAATAATTTTGCTTAAAGGCAGGTTACCTTCGTATTCTTTTGCTATAACCTTCCTATACCTCTATAAATCATAACCTTCTTGGTCAAAACCTCAATGCATTTCTAATTATTTTTATTAGCATCGACTGCATAAACCTACACAACAAGCACAATTATGTAGGTAGGTATGTAATATATATTTCTATGCGCACTGCGATGCGGCTACCTTCAGACCGCTCCGGTCGCTTGGACGGCCAGCTGGACGGTTGTTATACTTGCCTGTGGCTGCTCGCCATTCAGTGAATGATATAGGCTCGATATAATCGCAATTCGTCAAACGCACGTTGCGGTTGCGAATGCGGTCAGCCGCACGGCTAGTCGCGTTGCGGCTACCCGCATAGTGCGAATGAACCTTTAGTATTCTCTCCAAGCGACGCCTTAAGCCGAGGTTCGTACCCTCACGAGCGTGTAGACTTAGGTTTTATGACCCTGGCCTCCATTTAAAAAGATTAAAAAAAAGTTGAGAGGTAGAATCCTTTTGAGATGCACTGTGGCTATAAGTTATTTAAGTTGGTCTGAGGGGTACTTTTTAGTGGTGGTACCATAACTAAAAAGTGTAAAATAAAAAACCTTTTTACAAAAAAAAAAGATATATATATGTACTCTGTCTGTCTATTCTTTCATACACGTCATAAGAGAGAGAGAGAGAGAGACAGACAGAGAAACATGCGCACGCCGCACGGCTTACAATAGCTTACTATAGCAAAAAGTGTCGTTACAACTTTTCGTGAGAATTTTTTCCGTCTAGTCTCCTTTCACAACGCGCGATAAGGAACTTCGTTCCAGTAGAAGTCTGATGCTGTGTATAGTGAGACTGGAGGCCAACCCCATGATCTTTGTGAAATGGCTAGACATTTATTTATGCTAATCGAAGTCTATTCAGTGATTAAACTTACACGAGACTCAACCGGGCAAAGGTCTTAACATATTCATAGATAAGGAATGATCATTGATCCACGCGTTTTCTCACTGTGTAGGTAATTTCAGACCGCTAGCGCCATGACATGACCTAAAACGCAGTCACTGCCGTATTGCATGTACAGTTATTTGTTAAACACTAACAACCCTGCAGGACTATATTACTAACATCATAAACAACTACTTTCGTTCTATGACCTTTAAAAATTTATAATTTTTAGTTCATCAGAATTTTATACAAAAATAAAAATATTTAAATTGAACGTTCTAAATATTACGAAGTCTGTGCGAAGCAAGCGATAGTACAATAGCGGTGGGGAGCGGTATCGGGCGGCGGGGGTGCTTGATGCGCTTGCGTCGCTTTATACAGACGTAGGTAGGTATATCAAAATACAGAGTTGAAATTTATTATATAGAACAACGAATTCTTGATCGTTAGCGCCATGACATTACCTAAAACACCGGCAACCACTCAGAACTATGTCACTAACATCATAAACAACAACTTTTGTTCTATGACTTTTAAAAATATCATATTTTAGTAAGCAAGCTCTTCTCTTTCTTTTATACAGGGTTTTTGTAAAACACTAACAACATTGCAGGACTTTTGCATTACATTCATCTTTTCATTACTAACATTATAAACAACAGCTTCTGTTCTATGACTTTTTACAAAACATAAAACATTTTTCAAAAACAAACCTTCAACAATTCGTTGTTCTATATAATACATTTCAACTCTGTATTTTGCTATACCTACTTAGTATGAAGCGACGCAAACGTATCAAGCACCCCCGCCGCCCGATCCCCGCTCCCCACCGCTATTGTACTAATGCTTGCTTCGCATAGACTTCGTAATATTTAGAACGTTTAATTTAAATATTTTTATTTTTGTATAAAATAGGCTAGTTGCCGTAAAAAATAGAATTAGTCCGTCTTTTAGATAATTCAAAAATAAGGGACACGTATTTTTTTAATTGTAAATTAAACAAAAAATAACAAAGATATAGCCCATTAAAGTTACGTGCAACGTCACGCCGCGCCGTGCTGCATTTTTTCGCACGCGGTGACAGACGTCACACGTAACTTTAATGGGCTATATCTTTGTTATTTTTTGCTTAATCGAAAAAATAAAAAATACGTGTCCAATATTGTTTTTATAATCTAAAATACGGACTAAATAAAATGTAATTATTTTGACCCTGGACATTACCCTATTTTCTACGTTCACTCAGGCGAACCTGCTTTCAGACTTCAGTACAAAATACATATTCACTGTAATATTTTCCTTCATTATAGGTTAATAATTACGTACTATACATACTCAAGGAAGTAGATTTGTCTCTACGCTAACCTTGACCACATTATTTTTGGCTCAACACACCGCTTTCATTTTTTTTTTCTATTTGATTACCATTATTTTGTTTCCAAGTTGACAAAACGAGACACATAGGTGTAATTATCTCAGTTGTAACACTTATCTATCGTGCTGTAATATGTGCACGCTTTAAGCACAAAATAGATAGGTACAGAAGTCAATCTACATACAAAGCACGCTCGAGCAACGCACGCATAGACGCCGCTCGTGGACACGATATCTCGGCTCAATCGCCCGGGCCCATTCGTACATTTCGGCGCAACGCGCTGACCGTAGCGCGATCGCCTAGCGTAGGCATAAAAAGTGAAGTACATACATGAGATTGACTTCTGTACATATATCTATTTTTTTTTTTTTGCTTTTAGGCTGATTTACATTGATACAGTAGCTGGCGCCAGCATCACTGGATTCCGGCACTGGATCAGCATTGTATCAATGTAAACATGTTTCAATCCAGTCCAGCAGTTATTTACATTGAAACAGCGCGGATCCAGTGCCGCAATACAGTGATGCTGGCGCCAGCTACTGTAACAATGTAAATTAGCCTTTATGTAAATCAGAATGCCATACTTATTTGAAGGAGCAAATTTTTTAAATGTTGTTGTTGGGTACATTCATCGGAGTGCCGTGACCTTCACAAGGTTAGGTCCACCTTGTGAGAGGCATTCCAACGCTGCGTCTTCCGGTACGCGGTCGCTTTTACCACACAGCCAATAAAAACTATCTATCTCCCACAAAATACCAACTCTCAAACACAAACTTAACAAGATTTTTTTCTTTTCAAGGTAATAAAATCTCAAAAAGAAAATACTCACGATGTTACGACGCTGCTCCAAGCATTTACAGACCCTATACCGAAGGCAGGGGCAGACCCTTCGGTTTAAGTCTTCAGAGGCCCCCAAGGTCTTCGGGGCTCTGTCCCAAGCTGCTTCAAGAACAGCTCAGCCCCGAGTCTTAGGCGCAGCCCACAACCAAGTCGCCACCATCCATTTCACAAACTCACTATTCGCTGAACAAGATGTCATGACCCCAAGCTTCCCTGACTCCGTATCCGAAGGAGACGCGAAAATCGGTGACAAGAAAGTCGGAGATGCAGTTGCCGTAGACGAAGTCGTCATGGAAATTGAGACAGATAAGACCGCGTTACCCGTCATGGCGCCTGGTAACGGTATCATTAAGGAGTTTTACGTGAAGGACGGAGACACCGTTAAAGCTGGACAGAAGTTGTTCAGGCTGGAGTTGACTGAAGGTGGCCCGCCACCGAAGAAGGCAGAGGCCGCTCCCGAGCCACCGAAGGCTGAGGCACCACCATCACCGCCCCCAGCTGCTGCGGCGCCACCTCCAACACCTCCACCTGCAGCTGCGATTCCAATCCCTCCCCCGCCACCTAAGGCTCCACCTGCAGCCAAACCAGCTGCCCCTATCTCTTCAATCCCCGTAGCAGCGATCCGCCACGCGCAATCAATCGAAACTGCGACTGTCAAGGTCCCTCCTGCAGATTACAGTAAGGAGATGGCCGGTACCCGTACTGAACAGCGTGTCAAGATGAACAGGATGCGTCAGCGTATCGCCCAGCGTCTGAAGGAGGCTCAGAACACGAACGCTATGCTAACCACCTTCAACGAGATCGACATGTCTTACATAATGGCCTTCAGGAAGAAGAACCTTGAAGCTTTTACGAAGAAACATAACGTGAAACTTGGTCTCATGTCTCCCTTTGTAAAAGCAGCAGCGAACGCTTTAATGGATCAGCCCGTTGTCAATGCAGTTATTGAGGAAAATGAAATCATTTACCGTGATTATGTAGATATTTCTGTGGCTGTAGCGACTCCTAAAGGTCTGGTAGTACCTGTAGTGAGGAACGTACAAAATATGACGTATGCTGATATTGAGTTGACCATTGCCGGTTTAGCAGAGAAAGCTAAAAGCGGCAAGTTAACGATTGAGGAAATGGATGGCGGCACTTTCACCATCAGCAATGGTGGTGTATTCGGTTCCTTGATGGGTACTCCTATTATCAATCCTCCTCAATCAGCTATCCTGGGTATGCATGGAATATTCGAGCGACCGATCGCAGCAAACGGCCAGGTTGTAATCAGGCCGATGATGTACATCGCGTTGACTTATGACCACAGGCTGATTGATGGTCGCGAAGCTGTCATGTTCCTAAGAAAGATCAAGCAAGGAGTAGAAGACCCAGCATCGATTGTCGCTGGATTGTAATTTGCCGTCAAACACTCCGACCGATTACTAGCGAGTTACCATTAAGAATATTTGAACAAATCTTCGCAGGTCGGAGGGTAGTTGAAAAAAAAAAAGAGGAAATCATGTAAATTATTTACACTATCAATCAGTAGAGTGTTAGATACAGAAGTGTATGCACGTGCGTTTGTCAGCTCCGTATTTATTTTTTGTTATTTATTTGAACTTCGCCTCGTATTCTGTATATGTATTATTTATCTAAGTAATAATTGCCGAGAAGTACATAATGTTACCTAAATGTGACGACATAAGTAAATCTTCGTTTTATTTAACGTTTTGTTTTAATTTAAAACATCTTAGAAAAATAAAAATTGGCGTTCTTTACCTAAGTGGTAGTGATTCTAAATTTACAGTATTCTACTTTATAATTTGTAAAACCAGTGAAAATATATCTCTTTAACGTAATAAGAAAACTATTCATATTTTATTTCTCCTAATTGTGAAAAAAAATATTTTTCTACTAAGCCTGCGCTGTCCGTCTGTCTACCTGTCCATCTGTCAGCGGGAATCTCATAAACTTTTAAATAACTCGTAAAATTTAAAGTTGTACATTAAGTACCTGTTTTACCACCTATGATTAACCTATTGAACGCTGAAGTTTGCTACACGACTAAAGTCGGTTGCTATACATTTGTCTATTTACGGATATATCCGTATTAGGCAACAGCGAAAATAAAAAGCCTCTGGGTGTGCACGGATAAATACGTATACGTATAATTAAGTAAATTCGGAATCAATGGTACTTCCCGCCCTGAAACTTAGTCGAATCGTACAGATGTCCTACGTATATATCCGTAGCTGGCGTCCTGTGTAGTACGGATATATCCATAGTCGCATTCCAATATGTTAAGTTTCCGTTAACTTGGCAGATAATTTCATAGAAATTCTGTTCCATTTTTGAATTTATTCGGGAAATAAGGGGCTCGGCCCTAGCCGCTAGCTATTCGGACATCGTGAAACAGGCCCTAACGGTGTCTCCTTACAAGAGACATGTTTTTTATCATCATCATCTTCCTGCCCTAGTGCCGTTTTATTTGTGGTCGGCGCAACACGTTTTTTTCTTTCATTCTGTCCTGTCACTCGTCACGCTATCACCAACTCCCTTTTCTTTAATATCACTTCTCACACAATCCATCCATTTTTTCTTTGGCCTCCCTCTTCCCCTCCGTCCATCTACATGTAAACTCATAACTTTTTTAGAAACATGCGTTTCATCCCTCCTTTTCACATGACCATACCAAGACAAACGATTCCCTTTCAACTTTTCAGTCACTGGCGCCACTTTCAAACTTCCCCTAATATACTCATTTCTCACTTTATCCATTCTCGTCACACCACACATCTATCTTAACATTCATTCTTTCATTCATCTCCGCTACATGCAATCTTTTTTCATCCTGAGACATGTTTTTTATACGGGACCCTTAATTTGTGAGTTTGATTCGCTAGGTATATAGTTTATTGTAATAAAAATTGTATTCTACGAACTTACTGCACTAAAGTTACGACCTTGCTGGACACAAATATCGACATAATTGTATGAACCTAATATAGGTACCTACGTGTTTGTGCATAAAAATGTCTGATGCAATGTTTATAATGACTTTGAAAATGTTATAAGAACCTGTTTATTTAAAACAAGTTAGCCTAGTTCGTATACCTAGTATTTTTATTTTATTTAAAAAGAACAAGCTTAGTGCTCGGCCACAATACAACGCTGCGCTGCGGTGCCTAAGGCGCAAAATACACAGAAACGATGAGATTCGGATACGATGCGGATGTGGATCGGATTTGTTGTCGCTTCAAATTTTATGCGTACAAAATGTATGAAAGAGATGCGTCGTAAATTACACAGAAAGGATGCGATTCTCAAGTGATAAATCCACGCCGCAACTATGAAAATTATGTTGTATAACAAAAATATTTTAAAAAATTAGCGCTAACATCTCATCTGGCGGCCCTTATGCCTTGGCGTGCACTTCGCGCATAGGGGCGGCTCGGCCCTGAAAGGAGGTTTCGAGGAAGATCGAGGCCCGTAGCATTTTTATTTTTATTTTTTTTTTATACTTTCACACAGCGCCGTCTAGTCTCAAGCTAAGCAGAGCTTGGGTTATGAGTACTAGACAACTGATAAACATACTTATATATTTCTAAATACATACATATTATAGATAAATTACACCCAGACACAGAACAAATGATCGTACTCATCACACAAATTTGTCCTGGGTGGGAATCGAACCCACGACCTCCGGCTTAGCAGTCAGGGTCACTAACCACTACACCAACAGGCCTGTCAGTTGTGTGCTACGTAGCCAAATCCGGCCCTGCAGGGACGTTTGATAGATTAGGCGGTTATCACACTCACACAACGTTGCTTGTAAGTATATCCGTTTGTCTAAAAAACACGCACAGTCCAACACACTGAAACTGCATCCACGCGCGTTCATGCAGATCACGCACCTACATGCGGAGAAACACGCACTCACGCGCGTGGGTGCGGGGCGACACGCATGGTATGCCACACTCAGTGGCGTAACTATAGGGTGGCAAGGCTGGCAAAATGCCACGGGCCCCAGGTCTGATGGGGCCCCCGGTCTTAGAGGCCGCGAGCTCAGAAGAAGTAACCCAAAATATATAAAATGAAATCACAACGTACGTGATTTATCGGGGGCCCCATCTAATGAATTTGCTACGGGCCTCAGATGATATAGTTACGCTACTGGTCACACTGAGTGTGGTAGTACCGTGCGTGATTTTGTATGAAATAAGTGCGTGCCTGCGTAAATTTACAAGACGCACCTACGCCTACGCGCGTAAAAAACCCGCACGATGATGCAGATCTGCACTCCCGCAAGTACGCACGTAGGAGCGTTTTAGCAGTATGATATGCGCCTTACCGTGACCCTGGAAAATAATGGAACAGGCGGATTTTAATCAGTAAAAGTATAACACACACTTTCTGGTAGCTCCACCCCGGAGTGCGAATAATTAAAAAAAGGAGTAGGTACCTACCTATGTTCGTGTCACGCGGGTGAAGTAGCGGACAAAAGATAGATATACAAAAGTATAACGAACAGAAAAACGAATAACTTGAGGAATCTCAACGTAACAATATAGCAGTATGATAATCATAATGCTGTGTTAAAAACGTTACTATCATATTCACATGGTATTAAATTAGGTGCTAATAACTTAACATCGTAGTAGTGTTACGTGTAGCGACATCTATGGCGCCACATAAGAACTAAAATTCAAAATCGCGGTATTTGTCAACGCGATTACAAGAAATACAACAACCCAATATCAAGTATTGGGCTTCGGTAAGTCCCCTCTTTGAGGCGTGGCTGGAAAGACCTCACGGCGTCCTTACCTTCCGCATGAGGCAGGTCCTCACCGGACATGGTTCGTTCGGGAGTTTCCTGCACCGGATTCGTGCGGAAGTGACGCCCGGGTGTCGCCACTGTGCGTAATGCCCGGAGGACACGGTGGAGCACACAGTCGAGGTGTGCCCTGCTTGGACGGAGCATCGCCGTGCCCTCGTGGGGGCGATCGGCGGCGGAGACCTCTCGCGCCGGGCCTTGGTTGAGGCCATGGTCCGGTCCGGAGCAAGGAGGAGTGGCAGGCGGTCGCCGACTTCTGCGAAGCAGTAATGCTCGCAAAGGAGGAGGCCGAACGCATCAGGCAACGGCGTTATCGCCGCCGCCGCCGCCGCCGGGATTCTGATCCCGATTTCCGGCCACCGTAGGCGCGGGCTTGCGGACAGTGAGCAATGGGTAGCTCGCTGTCCGGCCTTCCGGTAACTGTCCGGACCAAGCCCAAGTCGTCGACGGCGCGCACTGTTACTGCGCGCCTCAAGGAGTTGTCAGCAACAGCAGGGACCCAGCCGGGTCGAAGCCTACTGGGGCCAGGGTTATCCGAAAGGGCGCTCGAGCCCCGGTATGAAGGCTAGAAGGAACGGGGTGGGTCTTTTAGTCAGTAAGAGTCTGACACTATCTCCCGTTCCGCCCAAGAGCGGGGGATTTCATGTCATTGCATGATTTTTTCCCACCATAAAAAAAAAAAACTACAACGCTATTTGGTTAAGCCTTATACCTAAAAATAAATACTATGTCCGTAAATACCTTGAGCTTGCGTATAATAATAGGTATTTATCTATGAAATTAAGATTTTTTAAAACAGGTTGAAGTGTTATATCTTTGCATTGACTTGGAATTAGATACTTATAAGTGCAAATAAACTTTATATTAAAAATAGATAGGTAGGTAGGACATTGTTCTTTCCACGGTAGAGCTCGTATTAAGTACATACATAATAATTCGAGTTTTCATAGACTTCTTTTACAAACGGTTATAAATACAGCGGTAAGTATTACAGAAAATACAAAATACTTACAAAGAAGACATTATATAGCTAATTTCGAAAAAATAATAACTTAGTTAACGTTCATTTTATATAGATAAAGTATATTTGCACTTCCAAGTACCTAGATAATAATTAAAGATATAACATGAAGTGTTATTTATATCTTTGGCAACAGCAACCAACTTCATAGGTAAATACATATCTACCTATCTATGAATTATTTACCAAGTTTCATTAAAATCAGTTCATTTATTTCCCAGAATAAGAACTTGCCAATTTGTATGAAATACCTACCGTAATGTGAGGTGTAGTTAAACGCTTTATTTTGGACTATTTTTAGTAAAGAGTCACTCGGTGCGTCGTTTTAAATATTCGGCGAATAGTCTGGTTGGCACAATCCAAATTGACCTTCACCTACTTATTTTTTGTGGACGATTACGACACGCTACGTAAACGTATATTATATAAATACCTATGGACAGCAAAGAAGATGATATCTTTTCAGTTTTTCTATAGTATTAGGTAGGTAGGTAGAGTCTGTCTAAAGAGTCAAACGACTTGGGTAATTATTACAGCAAAATGAAATCTGAGGTAGTAATACTGGTTAAATAATCAAGGTTGATTAAAGATGGAAGGAGTGGAGAGAGGCATTTGCCCAGGAGTGGGACAGAACTGGCTAACAAAGAAAATACCATCATTTGGCCCGCATCTTCATTCGCGTCATGCTCGTGAACGGGTGCCGTCAGCTGAGACAGATCTTCGCTTAGCTGCCAGTGGCTTATATTTTTTTTTTTTTTTTTTTTTTTTATTACCTTTCTGCATTGTGCTCCCATATTAGAAGCAACAAGAAATATGTAACCAAGTTTACGACACACAATTTTTCTTTTTATGTTTGATTCCTTCCTTAGTTTTGACAAACAACTTTCGTTGCCGACCGTACCCATTAATTTAGGTCAATTGCCAATTTTGGTAATGTATTCTTGAGTAATTAGTTACTGTCACTTAGCTTACGTTGTCCCACAGTTGGGCAAAGGCATATTTTTAAATCTTTTTTTTGTGTCTGGTCTTCTCTGGGCAACATTTCAGGAACGAGTCTAGAGGCCCTACCATGAGCTGTTAATACGATCTATTTGTCGATTTAACTAGGTAGGTGGGACTTTACTGCATGGCGCATACCTCTAAAGTAGACTGTAGAAAACAATAAATAATACCTGAAAACTCTTTTGGCATTTAGTAATTCCGTGATTTACTCGAATATTTTACAAAACTTGTTCCAGGAAATACGTGTCTTTTTTTAAACACTTCAAAGTTTTTGAAAAACATTGTCATTATTTAGAATCTTGATAAAATTTGCTAGGCTTGTATAGTTGTACTTTTTGACTTTTTCATTTTTTTAGTAAATTATGAATTGTCAAAGTTCATTCAAAATAGCAGATTTTCAGAGGTCTTAACTGGATTAGTTTTACACAAAATAAATTGATTTCCATAGAAGCCTACATAATATCCACAAGATACTGTGTTTCCAAAATATCTGATAAAAAATGTGTAATAACGTCATAATCGCGTAAGAGCGGTTGTATGAAAAACAGTGAAAATCGCGCACCTATTGTCTTTCTATTGTGTCTGTAATTTCCACGATTGAAAGGTTAAGGAGCAATTTAGCAGAACCATTATCGCGATCCATTTGACCTCCTGAACTGATCTGTTAAATGGATCTGTTGTTGTCTGTTGTTGTTGTTGTCTGTTGGTCTGTGATCTGTTGGATGGATGGTCCGATGTTGGATGTCATCCTTGTTTCTCGCTCGCACGCTTGATATTTTAACACGTCATGGTAGGACCCCCCCTTTTTTATGGTGGGAAAAAATCCCTGTCCATTGCTCTTTGGGTGGCATTAAGCCTTCTGATGAGGCCCTTTGTGTGCCGTTAGGATAGGCAGAGAATAAAAAACCCCATTTTTTTTTTTGGTGGGGAAAATCATCCAATGATAACCTCGGCTCTTGGGCGGAGCGGGAGATAGTGTCAGACTCTTACTGACTAAAAGACCCACCCCGTTCCTTCTAGCCTTCATACCGGGGCTCGAGCGCCCTTTCGGATAACCCTGGCCCCAGTAGGCTTCGACCCGGCTGGGTTCCCTGTTGTTGCTGACAACTCCTTGAGGCGCGCGGGAACAGTGCGCGCCGTCGACGATTTGGGCTTGGTCCGGACAGTTACCGGACGGCCGGACATTGCTCACTGTCCGCAAGCCCGCGCCTACGGTGGCCGGAAATCGGGATCAGAATCCCGGCGGCGGCGGTGGCGGCGAGAAAGCCGTTGCCTGATGCGTTCGGCCTCCTCCTTTGCGAACAATGTCCTACCTCACTCTCACTCAGACGTGGAACTCTGCATCAAAGTTCAACCATCTTGTTCACTTGTTCTTCTTTTTTTTTTTTTTTTTTTTTTATAATGGATAGGCTCGCGTTTGACCACAATCTCACCTGATGGTAAGCGATGATGTGGCCGACGATGGAGCACGCTTGCCTAGAAGCAATCTATTCACTCTTGACTTAAAGACCCTTAGGTTATAGCTATCAGGAAACACAGACTCCGGCAGGGAATTCCATTCCTTAGCTGTACGCATAATGAATGTACTCCCAAAACGCTTTATACGTATAGGTGGGATGTCCACCATGTACCGGTGGCGCAACGCCGTACGTCTTGTGGTCCGATGATGGAACGGACTTGGCGGAATTAAATTGTGTAACTCTAGAGCACACTCCCCGAGTGTAAACGATAGAAAACAGACAGGCTAGTAACTCGGCGTCGATGCTCAAGACTTTGGAGTTTTGACTTCACAAGAGCATCATTGCCTATGATCTTCTTGGCACGCTTCCGATTCTTCATTGAGATTTAATGCTCATGCTCTATCACAGATTTTTTTTGTCTACAAATAGCTTTGGCTTTTAGATCAGACTGACCTAGAGGTCAGTGATATACAGTAGGCACAACGGATCTTGAGTGCTCGGAGTCAGAGTGGGGCTCGCTTTGGGCATTCCACACATTGGCGAGCCAATCGTCTTCGTTTTTAGATACATGCAGCAACGCAGGGAACGAATGAGGAGTGACGTCTATGACGCGATGGGGTGGCGAGCCAATCACTGACACTCCCCGCCCCCGCGTCTCACTTCACACCACTAAAGAGACCTAATATTTGACTTCTGCGCAACCGCTCAAGATCCTTTGTGCCTACTGTACATGGTGATTGAGTTAGGAGCCCGTGATTCGAGGCATGATATTTTTTTTTTTACTTCCGCTCTAGGTACCTGTAACCAATGTTGCGCTACCTAAAATTCGACTCTAGCTAAAGCCCTGCACCCAGACCGTAATGCTACAGTTTTTAGGCCTGCAGTGCCTCGGTGAAGACCCAGTCCTTTAGAACCCCCTTTTTTGATGTTAATCGTCAACTGTATTCTCAAGCTCTATGGTCAGGGTGGAGCCAGAAAGCGTGTCAGACTTTCATTGGCTAATGTAGGCCAAAAATTGAACACTAGATTTGCTTGATTTTTATGTGAAGTTTTTTTTTATTTGATATAAACTAGTGCTCGACTGCGATTCCACCTGATGGTAAGTAGCGATGCAATCTTTGATGGTGAGGCGCACTAGTTTATTAAGAGCCTATTCACTCTAGCCTTGAAGACACCCAAATTATAATCGGACGGGAAGACCGCAGCAGGCAGACTGTTCCAGTCCTTCGACGTACGCGGTATAAACGACGAGGCGAAACGCTTAGTCCGGACCGTAGAGGTTTCAACAACGAAAGGGTGAATATTCGCCGTACGTCGGGTTGTCCGATGGTAGAATTGCGATGGCGGAATCAAGTCATGCAATTCCTGCGCACACTCTCCAAAATGCATCCTGTAAAACACCGAAAGGCTGGCTACCCTACGCCTATGCTCAAGGCTTTGAAGGTTTGAATTCCGAATCGGTAGTAACGTCCTGGGGAGAGCGCTAGACCTTCTCGAATGTGTCCGGTCTCTCCTCCCCGTATACAACATTATTTTTAGTTTATGCGCAGTGACGTAACTATACCATCTGAGGCCCGTGGCTAAATAATTCGATAGGGCCCCAAAAAATGATCACTTTATAATTTATTTTGGATAAATCACTGGAGTAGTGAAATTATTCTTTATTATTTATTAAAGCCAAAAGTCTAAAAAAAAGCCGAAAGTAAATTTTCCTTCAAACGTAAAATTCGGAACTAATACTTGAAGTCCTCTCAACCTTAGTTTGTTCTTCGTCAGAATTGTTATTAAGTTCTCTTTAAGATTTGATATTTTTCATAGTATTTATTAGTTTATTATTTTAGCATATTTATGTATTTTATTGTAAATTATATATAAATAACTTTTTTTTTTTCCGTTTTAATTATTTGTTATTTGTTTATTGTGCAAACCTACCACAGTGATCTCTTTTTTAACCCAAAGGTTGACTGGGAGAGAATGCCTTGTTGCATTAAGTCCGCCTATGTACCACTACTGTACATGAAGTTTAAATAAATAAATAAATAAAGTTCTCTAATAGGTACACGAAGATTTTTCTATTTCGTCTCTGAACGTGGCTTCCCAGTAGCGTAACTATAACTTACCAAGCTGGCAAAATACCATGGGAAATTTGTATTGTTCGAAATTATTATAATTTATTTAGACTTTAACTACTAGAAATTCTATCATAATTTTTACTTATTTTTGTTAAAATGTTAGGTCAATTCTTTTAAAATCGCGATCCATCATATCGGGGGCCCCACCAGGCCAGGGGCCCGTGGCATTTTGCCAGCCTTGACACCCTATAGTTACGCCACTGTTTATGCGGAACCTGAATATATGTACCTAGTTTGTTTAGAATCAGTAACGTAATGAATTCCAATAGTTTTTGCACCATGTTATATTTTGTTCCCCAAAAATATATGAAATTGTTACAAGTCCGACACTACCGACCGAGACGCTAAGTACAACACAGGTCACGGCAGAACAAAGCGGGCATTAGGAGCCAGCAAACAGCTGGGTGCAAGTGCAAAACCTCAGTCACCCGGATGGCCTGGTAGCACACGGTAGCGGTGTGCCCCGCCTGGGCAGAGCACCGCCGTGTCGATCAGGAGCAGCGATCTCTCGCGCCGGGCCTTGGTACAGGTCAGGGTCCGAAACGAGGAGTGGCAGGCGGTTGCTATCTTCTACGAAGCAGTACCTAATGTTAGCAAAGGAGGCGGCCGTACTCGTGAGGCAACAGGCCTCACGCCCCAACTGCTGCCGGGATTCCGATCCCGATTTCCGACCACCGTTGGCGCGGGCATAGCATTACATAGGGAATATTGTAATACTGTGGCGCGGGCATGCGGACGGCGAGCTATGGATAGTTCGCCGTCTGACCTTCCGGTAACCGTCTGGACCGGGCCCAAGACGTCGAGATGAGACCCGGGGCCCTGGGACGAAGGCAAAGAAGGAACAGGAGTGGGTTTTTAGTCAACTCAACCACTGCACTTCTCACCTCTACTGCTTTTTACTTTTATTATATTATTTTAAGCTAGCGACATACTAAAAAAAGTTACTGGGCAACTAAGTTGCTCAACACGGTAATTTAAGTACATTCTAATTCCATGCAATTTGATTGACAACGACAATGTTTGAAATAACGGTTTCCATAGCAACCCATTCTGTGTATAACAAGAACTCGGTGACGCGTGTTTTACGTGCACAAAATATTAATTTATTTCGTAATTTTATACCAAACAGTTTGCTTTTAGAATTAGGAATAAATAGTTTAAGAATTTTGTGAAATATTTGGTAGTGGAGTAAAGATTTTTTTGAGAACAATTGAAAATTATGTCAAGGTAAGAAATAATTGCGATCTCGTTTTATAATTTATTCATGTACGTATGTTTTGCATTTGCCATGTGAAAGTTAGCATGACATCGATTCTTCAACGACTAGGTGAGCTCTTTTAAGTTTTTTATTATGGCTTATTTAGGTCAAACAGAATTAAATTGTATGTTCCTTACTCAATATGATACTTTATTTTTTTATACATCACTAACCAACTTTAAAAAGAAGGAGGTTCGATGTTCGGCAAATTTTTTTTTTTGTATCTTGGTCAGTTGTGGACCGATTTTGAAAATTATTTTTTTGTTTACATACTTACACAAAAAGAGGGTAATAGAAAAATAGGTACAAAGTTGATGTTTATTTTTATAGAAATCTCTTCCAGCATACCTGCGAAAGGAGAGTTAGTAAAAATAGAGATTTAAATATCGTAATAGGAAAATAAGTACATTCAAAATTATATTATATCAGAGTGCTATGTAAACGAAAAAAAAATCAGCCTCACCATACAAAATGATAAACTTGATTGGACAATTTGTATGGCGAGGCCGATTTTTTTTTCGTTTCCTGAAAAAAAATTTTGTGGAAGGTGGTTCAGTTTCGTCTACTGAGCAAGCCCTTAAAGTTTGTGGAGGGCTGTCCCTTACACCTTATAAACACAATAATTTAATAGATTTTATTTTATGGATTAGATTACGTTGATTTAGAAGTTTGATTTTTTCACTGCTGCTTGGAGTAGCAAACCTGAGTATTTGATATTGTATTTCGGCTGAGTATATCGGCTTTTTTTTTTTTTGGATAACCCTGGCCCCAGTAGGCTTCGATCCGGCTGGGCCCCTGCTGTTGCTGACAACTCCTTGAGGCGCGCGGGAACAGTGCGCGCCGTCGACGACTTGGGCTTGGTCCGGACAGTTACCGGACGGTCGGACAGCGAGCTACCCATTGCTCACCGTCCGCAAGCCCACGCCTTCGGTGGCTGGAAATCGGGATCGGAATCCCGGCGGCGGCGAGAGCACCGTTGCCTGATGCGGTCGGCCTCCTCCTTTGCGAGAATTACTGCTTCGTAGAAGTAGGCCACCGCCTGCCACTCCTCCTCGCTCCGGACCATGGCCTCATCCAAGGCCCGGCGCGACAGGTCTCCGCCGCCGATCGCCCCCACGAGGGCACGAGGGCGATGCTCCGCCCAAGCAGGGCACACCTCGACTGTGTGCTGCACCGTGTCCTCCGGGCGTTCCGCACAGTGGCGACACCCGGGCGTCACGTCTGCTTTAATCCGGAACAGGAACCTTCCGAACTTGCCATGTCCGGTGAGGACCTGCGTCATACGGAAGGTAAGGACGCCGTGAGGTATTTCCAGCCACGCCTCAAAGAGGGGACTTACCGCCATAATTGTGGCGTGCCTAATATTAATTTCGGCTTCATACCACCACGTGTTTCTGAGGAAAAGGGTCTTGTCAGATGGACAACCAAGTGAGTTAATAGGGTCCCATTTTACCGACTTCGGTGCCTACGGAACCGGAAAAAAAGACATATAGGAGGAAGTATTAATGCCGGAGTCCCTCAAGGGTCGGTACTCTCGGCAACACTGTTTTTGCTGCACATAAATGACCTACTGAAACCCGGAACCTTTGGGTATGCAGACGACAGCACTGTTGCTGAGAGATATGTGTCTAACGCACGAGCTAGTGGGCCACAGATCCAGTCATTTCGAGAGGCTATGGTTGAACGCTTGAACTGGTCCTTAGCGGCAGTCTCAGAATGGGGCGTGTCTTTTCTCCGCTAAACGGAGCCAATTCCACCAGGCTCCATCTTTCCGGGGTGTAACCGTGCCAATTACCGACCACCTTGAACTTCTTGGGGTAACGCTATCGTCTACCCTTAATTTCGGCTCCTATATCGAGGCAAAAGCCCAACTAGCTGCCAAAAAATTGGGGATCTTAGCAAAGGTGAGACGGTATTTCACGCCGGAACAGCTGCTCAACCTCTATCAAGCGCAAGTTCGATCGTGTATGGAGTACTGCTCTCATCTTTAAGATGGGTCAGCCAAATACCAGCTAGATGCACTAGAGTCTATTGAAAAGCGTGCCAAGAAGATCATAGGCAATGATGCTCTTGTGAAGTCAAAACTCCAAAGTCTTGAGCATCGACGCCGAGTTGCTAGCCTAATCTGTTTTCTATCGTTTACACTTCGGGGAGTGTGCTCTAAAGTTACACAATTTAATTCCGCCAAGTCCGTTCCATCATCGGACCACAAGACGTACGGCGTTGCGCCACCGGTACATGGTGGACATCCCACCTATACGTACAAAGCGTTTTGGGAGTACATTCATTATGCGTACAGCTAAGGAATGGAATTCCCTGCCGGAGTCTGTGTTTCCTGATAGCTATAACCTAGGGGTCTTTAAGTCAAGAGTGAATAGATTGCTTCTAGGCAAGCGTGCTCCATCGTCGGCCACATCATCGCTTACCATCAGGTGAGATTGTGGTCAAACGCGAGCCTATCCATTATAAAAAAAAAAACCTATTCACAAGGCTTCAAAAAATTCGTCGTAGCATCGCTGTCAATGGTAAAAGTGCCTAAAAGGCTACCACTACCTAATCAATCATCACCATTGCAACCGAAAGACATCCACTGTTGGACATATATGCCTCCTCCAAATGTCGCCACAAGGACCGATCCTGTGCGTCTGGCTTCTATCGATTTTCCGCGCCCCTCGGCCCCATCGATCATCTGTTCTGCGAACAGTGTGCCCTGCCCATTGCCACTTTTTCGTGCTATGTCGGTAACCTTGGTTCTACTGCTTTCCAATCAATACGTACTTAATAATTATAAAAGGCTATCTCAAGCTTAGATCCATTAAGTTATTATTATAAACAAATAAATAAGTAGTAGGTAAGTACAATGCCATACCTAATAAAACAAATAAGGTGTGAGCATAAGGGCTTGTTCACACGCACCACAACCAAACCACGTCGCAACAAAATGCTGTCAAGCAGTGGTTACGTGTGAATAGTGTCGCTGCAGCTTTTTGTAGTTGCGTTGGTTCCGACAAAACGTCGATATGGTTGCTTCGTCGCCAGTAGTCGCGATGCGGTTACGTGATGTGCAGACACGGTTACGCACTGTCGTTGCGTCGACGCAACGTTATGTTTGCGATGTGGTCGGCCACTAGTTCGCAGTGTCGCTGGTGGTTGCGATGTGGTCGGTATCACACACACGGTCTAACGACTGAAAAATGTGGTACGTGTGAATAGTCCTATTCATTTTCAATACGAAATATACGTCTGGCCACGTGGTGTGGTTGTGGTCCGTGTGAAGAAGCCCTTACGATTGATGAGTTCTTTTGAGTACCTACTTCAATTACGCGTGAGTATGCCTAGGTTAGATACCTACAGTTTTTGTAAAAGTGAGTGGAATGAAAATTATAATTATGGCAGACTGTGATGGACTGTTTCTGTGGAGCTAAACTAATTTACTATAATATACAGTAGGTGTGTTTATTTTATTATCTAGGTTAAAGACTAAATACTGAGGCCATGGGTTGTGTGAATGGGCACGCCACAATTATGGCGGTAAGTCCCCTCTTTGAGGCGTGGCTGGAAAGACCACACGGCGTCCTTAGCTTCCGTATGACGCAGGTCCTCACCGGACATGGCACGTTCGGGAGGTTCCTGCACCGGATTCGTGCGGAAGTGACGCCCGGGTGTCGTCCCTGTGCGGAACGCCCGGAGGACACGGTGGAGCACACAGTGGAGGTATGCCCTGCTTGGGCAGAGCATCGCCGTGCCTCGGTATCGGTGAGCAATGGGTAGCTCGCTGTCCGACCGTCCGGTAACTGTCTGGACCGAGCCCAAGTCGTCCTCAACATGACGCGCAATGCTCAGTCTACGTGACGCTGCAATGTTGCCCAGTGTCCCGCAATTTGCCGCCTAAAATAATACAAAGCATTCACAAGACGTGAAACATGTTGTAAGACAATTTGACAGTGTTGCGCCTCGTGTTGGGGGATAATTTGTCCCGGGCCCAAGGCATCTTCTGACACGGCAAGTAGACGCGAAGGTTTCCGTTCCCTCTCGCCCCAGATTATGGTTTCAACCAGGGCCCAGCCTGAGAGGCCGCCGCTGCCGATTGCCTCCACGAGTACACGGTGGTGCCCTGCCCAAGTGGCTCCACCGTGCCCTCCTAATGGCCCACACAATGATGGGTTTACTTCCGCTAGAATCTGATACAAGAACCTCCTGAACTTCTCATGTCCAGTGAGGAACTGTGTCATGCGTCACCTTCCGTGAGGATGCCGTGGTGCTTCTCCAGCCACTCCTCATCTCTATTAATACTTACCTAATTACAGGAGAGAGAAAGTGTGCGTAGTGTAGGAAGCAAGGCGCCCTTTGGCTGAATCTAGACAATAAGAAGTCAATATTAGTATCCATTACGGTCTGGTCACGCGACTTCGGTCTTAGAGGAGCGCGGCGCGTCGAGCGGGGCGCTATGCGCGGCGTCTCGTAGCATATTTCAAACATTTTCGTATTTTTGATCTTATCGCTCGCAATCGATAAGGAACCATCAATCATAAAATTGTCTGGCACCATGGTTTCGTCTAGTTAGTAAGGAACTATTAGGTAGTCCATATTTTTGGGTTAAATTGATTATATTTCTATTTCCAGTGAAAAGTAACTAAAAATGCAGACCACAATAAAGAAACCAATCGAATCTAAACCGAAAAGGGAAAAGCTAACTAAAGACGATGCCACGAAAATGCCTCAAGAAGAAAAAATCAAAAAGACTCTTTACACCGTCTCCACGCCAAGAAACTTTATGCAGAAGAGTTCGACTGCCGATATTTATGGACAGAAGAAAAAAACTACCGTTCAAAGCGCAAAAGCTCCTAAAAAACCATCAGGCACTTCAACTACGGCAAACAATGCATCACCAATGAAGGACTTACTCAAATCCTCACCTTCTACAACTAGTCAACTGTCAACTAGAAGTGACAGATCCAAAATGGCGACGCCAAAAATGTTTGACGCAAAGACAACAAGGTACTCAGCCACGCCGAGAACCAAAGACTTCAGTGTTGCTATAAATTCACCGATTGTCAAAAGAAAACTGAATATGGATTTTAAAAGGGAAGACAGTTTTGTAAAAGATATTTCTAAAGACCGTAGGGAAAGAGAAAAGAGTTTCGTTAGAGAAACAACAAACTTAAGCAAAGTTAAAGAGAAAAGTTTTGTTAAAGAGGCGGCAAAAGATAGAAAAGAAAAAGAAAAGAGTTTCGTCAAAGAAGGAACTAAAGAACGAAAAGAAAAGAGTTTTATAAAAGATGCTGCAAAGGCTAAAGAAAAAAGTTACGTAAAAGACGTGGCTAAAGACAGGAAAGATAAAGATAAAGCTGGTACGAAAGATAGTGAAAGACAGCGGACTAAAACTAGGACTTTGGATGAGAGTGAAGTTAAAATATTAAATTCTGAAGTAGTAGATAATAATGCTGAAATGTTTAATTTGTCGAGAAAACTTAGCGCGAATCCAAAGGCGTTCTATATTGAACTGGATAATGAGATGCCAAGTCATAGTAAAATGGTGAGTTTATGTTATACTAGCGAAAATTATCTTAAGCGAACATACTGAGTTGATCTGAGACACTAAAATATTTTTGAGCTATTGAGGATGATGAGCCGCAGGCGAAGGTGTTATGGAGCTGAGTTCTGCATTGATAAACTTTCTTCACTTGTACAATACACTACACTTGTCATCACAATATAATCATACAATAGACTTATGAAGAAATAAATAAAACGAGGGTTGACCGACGCCTCGTGGCTCGCGCGCTTTGAACTCAGCCTGATACGACAAATATAATAATAAATTGTGGTGGGGCCGAGCTCGCGAATTTTTACACACAAATGCGGAAAACAATTTATTTCGTGCCTAAAAGTGGTAGAGATAAGAGCGGGTTTTTGAGTATAATACAAATCTAATAATTTTTTTATTAGGTTGACCTCTTTCTCGAAATTGATCTACCTAACTGGACCGTCTGTCCCAGGTAAACGCAATCGTTCACAACTTCGAGTGTAGAGTCTTTGAGCCTGAGACACTAATCTGCATGGTTCTCATGTGATTTGACCATTACATGTTTACTGTATGGACTTTAAAAGAGACTTTAATTCACGAGTTTGTTTCGGTGTTTCTTCTCAGGGTAGGAAACACCGGCCTCATCTAGTTTGAACTGACTGAAAAAAATTGACCTGTAAAAGTGTTTTTTTAAAACCTATTTGCAAAATAAATATCATTTATCATTTGATTTTGATAGGAGTGGGTGCTACATGGTACGTCATATTATGTGTAAGCTAAAAGCGCTTTTCTACGTTTTTAGAAGCCGCCAAGCAAAGTATCCAGTGATGAAGAGGTTAGTTACGAAGATGATTTTGAAAGTTACGAGTCGGACTTCGATTCCTACCACAGTTCAACACCTAGTGATCAGAACGGTAGTGATGTAACTGATGATAAGGATGATGAAGGAAATGATGATAATGAAGAAAGCGAGGCAGTCGAGACGATGAAGGAAGTAAAAGATGAAGAGAATATGTTAGATTCAGGTAAGTTTGAGGGGCGCCTAAAAATATTATTTTTAGTATATGCAAAACCTGAATATGCATAGTTTGTTCAGATTCAGTAATTGAATCGATTCCAAAAGTTTTTACACCATGTCATATTTTTTCTCAAATATATTAAGGGCCAAGCGCCCGAAAAGTGCCATAAAACAGTGATTTTCTGAGGCCTACTCCTCCGTAATGGCTAGGTCAATTGGTTTGAAAAAAATATATGTTTATTATAGATTCATGAACAATAATATCAACATTTGATTTTTTCGTGCAATTAATACTTTTGTCAAAAAAAAATATTTAGCAATTTCGCAACTTTTCGCAACTTTTCCCTACTCCTTCGAAACGGCTTGGACCTTTAGAAACATTTTTACACATAAAAATTGGTGGTTAAATATTCATCGTGGTGGTTAGATATTGATTGATTTACATTTGCAATGTTCACTTCATTGCAAATGTAAATCAATCAATATCTCGCAGAGAAAATGGATTTAAAGCGCTTTCCGGGCGCTGCTGGCCGCAAATAAATGCACAGATTTGCGTACTGCCGCCTAGGCGAGTGCGAGAGTTGCGTTCACATAATTTCGGTCAGATGGTTCAAGGGACTATACGCCTTAAGTTGGACACCACCGACACTAAGTATAACACAGGTCACGGCAAGTCATAACAGGCATTAGGTGGCAGTTAACAGGTGACCTAAGTGAGATAGCGGTCAAGCGCGAACCTATTTATAAAAAAAAGAAAATAATTATCTTTCAGTTCAGTCTACCTCCATCCATCGAGAAAAAAAACCAGTTAGTTTGATAAGGAAACCTTAGAATTTATAGAAATATAAGACTAGTTATACTTTGTTGAATATGGGAACAAAACAGCTGGAAAAACAATAAGTCTACCCGTAGCAGTAGATCAATATTATGTCGTAATATTTAATTTGTTCGTAGGTAAAGTTTATGAAGCTCTATCGATTTTATATTACTTATTTTAATAAGTTGTTAGTGATGTGATAATATTTGACATAATTATGTAATTCTAAACCACGTCACTTAACTGCTCTGTACGTGTAGCGATTGTAAGTGCTACTGTTGAGGATGAAGTTCTAAGTTGTCTTCTGTCAGTGTTCCGAACGGCAAGTCATGGGTAGCTCGTCGTCCCGACGGCGCGTTAGATTCTACATGTGCCTTAAAGAGATGTCAGCAAAATTATAGGGGCGACCTACATTTTTCGTCGTCTGCAAGCCCATGTCTTACGGAGGGTTGGAGCGTGGGAAAGTCTGTACCCACATGCGTGTGGCCGCTGGCATTACTCCTTTGCAGAACTAGTCGGCCGCCTGCCATTCATCATCGCTGTACGGAGCGATGATGAATGGCAGGTGGCCGACTCCATGGCCTGTACCAAGGCCCGGCGCGAGTGGTCGCTGCCACCGATCGCCTCCACGAGGAAACGACGGGGCTCCGCCCAGGCTGGGTACATCTCCACCATAAGCTGCTGCGTGTCTTCCGGGCGGTTAAATAAATTACCTATGGTTAAGTTAGACTTAATGAGGTATTCGCTACATATCCTTTAGGTTAAAAAGACTGTACTGTTGTAGGTATGAAAAATAATAATAATTATACGAGTATTTGGTTTAGTTACCTACTTGAATATTTTTGATTTTCAGGCAGTTTTGACCTTCGAGACCGTTCAGCCAACAAACTCAAACCAGTCGCTTTAGACTTTATTCTGGAGACAGCTGAAGGCGGGGAGAAACCCAGCTCTTTAACAGATGAGGGTTTCCAGGAGATGAGCAGTTCAAGCGCCGTATCCAGCATAAGAACGGTGCATACAGAAGTTATTGACAGGTGCGTGTATTCGATTTTTTTGTCTTTTTCATGGAACCCGGGCTGATGACTTCATTAGGCCAAGTCAACCACAAAGTGAGCGAGTGGGCGCCACCCCTCAAACCCCAAGCGAACGCCGGCGTTCGCGTCATTTAGTTGAACACTAATATTATTAAAAGTCCACGTAGATTATTAAAATTTTGAGGGTTTATTTATTGTATATGTATCTAAGAATGTAAATAAAAAATACTTCATAAAGTAGTCTGTAAATTTCGAAAATAAGTAACCTTTTCTATTTATCCGTAATAAACCTATTTAAATGCTTTGGGACTCAGGGTTTAGGGGGTAATTTGCAGGGCAACCGACCGGAACCTTGCACAACAACTTATTATTTTCTAATTGACATAAACTAGTGCTTGACTGCGATCCCACCTGACGGTAAGCACTGATGCAATCATTGATAATGAGGTACACTAGTTTTTTAGGAACCTGTTCAATCTAGCCTTGAATGACACCTGAATATTATAGTTGGGAAGTACGGGAAGACCGCAGCAGCCAAATTGTTCCAGCCCTTCGATGTATGCGGTATAAACGATGAAGCGAAACGCATACTCCGGACCGTAGAGGTTTCAGCAACGTAAGGGTGGATACTCGCCGTACGTCGGGTGCCCGATGGTAGCACTCAGATAGTAGAAATGAGTCATGCGATTCCCACGCACACTTTACTAAATGCAACATGTAAAATACCGAAAGGCTACCCTACGCCTGTGCTCAAGGCTTTGTAGACTGAACTCGATTAGCAAAAGAAGAAGCTAGTACTTAAAACTTTTTATTTTATCTTTACCTTTCATAATAAAGTATGTAATAATAGTAGTAAGTGTATACCTATATAATTTCTTAAATTAGATGTCAAGATCGTTTTTCAGCTCTTGCTATTTTTCGAATAAAAATGACGTGTTTAGTATTTTCATCTTGAAATTAAAGTAGAAAAAAATAATAATTTAAGGCTTTCTTTTCAGACCTCTGTTCATTGATTTCACAAAATCAAAAGAGAATAGACGAAAGAAAAGGATAGGAGACAGATTAAGACAACGCGCAAAAGATTTGTTGAGCATTATAACTTTGCACGAAATGTCATATAGTCTATTTGAAATGAAACCTATTTCGTATGACTTGTACATGGCAACATTTGGCAGATCGAACTATACTCAAATTGCTGTGCAAACATTTGAAGATGGAGTAACGGAAGAGATACAAACGGATGAAATTGAATGCGAACACAAATGGACTCAACATCCAGTAGAGTTCACAAAAAATGATATTTGTATCAAAAACAAAGTTGAAAGCCGAAAATATAGTGAAAATATGGAAGATTATCTCACTAAGTTCACTTTTTTGACAACATATAGTGTTGATGTAGAAAAGAATAACGCGATAAACTTAGATGAGAATTATAAAACGGACCCCTTACGCATCTTCTTTGAACAGAAAGATGGCGCCGGGCCCAGCGAAATGTTGCCATACGAAACTTACAAATCGAAATTAAAAAAGAATGATTATAATACCCATAGACTGGGGAAGTTTTTAAAGAGGATAGAAGGTAGAATTTGTAATGTTTTGAATACTAACAGAGGTAACACAGAATTGTCAGAATTAAACATCACCAATTATCCATTTAGTAAAGGCTATGTATCAATTTCCCCAAAAGTAGTTACGGCTGAAAATTTTTCTTTTCTAAATGGTACTAAGATATCACAAATGTACTTTTCTGAAACGAAATCGAATTTAATAATGACAGTGCACAAAAAAGCAGAAAATGCGGCGCTGAAAAAGTGCACGCTTTGTTTATGGGACATTAGTGTTGCCACTCGAGAACCTGTAAAACTACTAATGGCTATAGACAATGTTGCTAAAGGAAGATTAAGAGGAACTACCGATGGATATTTTGTTGCTGCTTTAGAAGATAGGTAAGTTACACTTCAACTTCTAATTTAAAACAAAGTAGACAGTAAAATAACTTCTGTAATATTACTATTTTCAGTTCAATACACCTTTGGGATTTGTCAGAAGAAGCGACATGGCGGGAAGATGTTACCAGTGAAGAGAAATCTACTGAATTAGTAGAAATAAATGAGAAAGAACTTACAGATGTTGAAAAGGATAGGTCGTGGAATAAGATGAATAGTAATATTGGTTTAGAAGGGGTAAGATTGTTTGAAGATAAATTTAAATAAAATTGTTCACCTAGTTATTGCTCAAGCCTCGGATCGGATCAAACTTTGACTTTATACTTTGTCCAGCAAGCATGGCATAGTAATTCTAACAGTATTGCTGTAGAATTAATGTTCATTTTCAATTGAAATTCTTACTAAGATTAGGGTTTCGACTTTTAGTTGTGTTTAACACTCAAAGACAAATTTGAATATCCAGCACTTAGAGATTGTCTTTGAGGGCTATTACTAACGGTTTCAATCATTTCAAATTCCAGTCCAGCATACACTGCGCGCTACAATCGTGTGCCTACACTAACAGCGCGTTTAACATGAGCAATGGTGACGCAACTGATCGCATCGTCGGCTTGGATGTGACTGGTGATCCTTATTCTATTATAAGTCAAGAGGGTGGACGGAGGATTGTGGGACAGGTAATTTACTTCAAAGATATCTAGCTGTTTTCCAGCGTCTTCATATCCCTGGCTTATTCTACAAGTTACCATTTACAGTTTTGCCTCGATTATAATATTTGTTAAAGAAGTCGATGGGAAGAAATTTATATAGGTTTTTTTTTTAAATTGCTATGAACTAGTACGTACGAACTAGAACAGCTTGACTGCGATCCTACCTGATGGCAAGCAGTGATGTAATCGTTAATGGTGAGGCGCACTTGTTGATTAAGAGCCTATTCACTTTAGCCTTAAAGACACCTAAATTATATCGGACTGGAATTAGAGATATTTTTAAACTCTGTGCTTTTATTATATGTTTTTGCTTTGTATTTAGTCAGTGTCAAGCTATGAAAGTATTATTTTTTTTTAATACAGAAATACAGATTTTGTTTTCCACAAAAATGCGGATGGCATACATTCTAATTTTTGTGCAGTATTTAGCAGCAAATGTATCGAGACTGGCTTCTCAACAAGCTTCGTTGAGGTAGTCCATACTACAATAAAATCCTCAGCTCCTTTTTACCGAGATGCCGTTGTTCCAATGATTTCACATATTATCCAATCGTGGAAACACTACATTTCTTACACTTTATCCAGGCAAAGTAAGACCATAGCATTTTTATGTATTCCAGGTTGTGTCTCTTCAAAGTATAGGAGTCCTAACAATATGGTCAATAGTACAACAAAAATCTAAGACGATACCTCCAGATATCGGCAAAGCATTCTGGTCAAAGATGAAGCTAGAAAAAAACCAAACAATATCTTTATTAGACCACATAGATCTACCACTAAAAGACCCACAAACCAGCGATTTAAAATCAAACTTCAATTTAAACGCAGCAAAAAGAAGGATAATAAATAGGAAACAAGAAAAAACAATAATAAAAAGAGATGCTTGCCGCCCAAAATCCGCCATTAGTTTTGACAGTGACAGGCCATCCAGTGCTGCCAGTGCTAAAATTAAACGAGTGTTGTCAGTTGAAAAAGATAATCAGCATTGGGAGAATGGTATTATTTGTGGGGACATGAAAGTGATGAATTGGAAGGATCGTGACCATTATCTGATTGCGAAGAATTGTGGCGAAGTTTTGTGCTGCAAGAGGATACTTGGAGCAGTTCGAGTGAATACGTTTAGTGTTGCAAGTAAGATTTTTTCAATCTACTCTACCTACAATATTATTATAAAGAGGTAAAGTTTGTTTTTGTGTTTGTAGGACGTAATTCTCTGGAAGTGCTGGTCCGATTGCTATAAAAATTTTTCACTGATAGAAAGCTGCTCTATTTCTGAGTTACTTTACGCGTAACTAGGCTATATCTTTGTTATTTTTTGTTTAATCGAAAAAAGACAAAATACGTGTCCAATATTTTTTATGATCTAAAATACGGACTAAATAAAATGTAATTATTTTGACCCTGGAAACTATCCTATTATAATAATAATTTTCCGGTGTTACTCGAAAACTGATACCTACCTACCCTAGGACGCACCTAGGCACGCGATGAAGTGTATTTCACACTTAGGCAGAAAAGTGGACAGCCTATTCAACGTATTGTACTTTTAATATCAGGCTCATCTCTCAATAATTTGTTACTAAATATTACGTTTTTGATTTTATTCGAGTGTGTTGAAAAACGTCGTTTGATATACATGAGAATTTCTCATTGCAGTCTCCGGTTCCATATCGCCCTCGTCTTTTACACCGGCGTCTATTTCGTCTCAGTTGCAATGAAAAGGTTTACCCACTTGTATTAATGTTTTTTAACTTTCTAGGTGACGCGTCATCAGTTAACTGCATAGAAGTGTCGCCGCATCGACTGCCATATTTCCTAGCGGCCACCGACACTGGGACCATCAGTGTGTGTTCCTTGCTCGAAAACAGGGTTCTACTTACTTTGGACTGTCGGTATGTGATCCATTTTCTCGTCACGTATGGCCTACTGTCCACGGACGCGTAGCTTCATAGACGCGTATTCGTCATTATACGCTTTTGGTACGGAGCGTCGTACTGTTATATTGTTACCGCTTCGTCGACAGAGTTTCATAGTTGTGTATGTAAGCTTCACGCAGGCGTACACCAAGCGTATAACGACGAATACGCATCTGTGAAGCTACGCGTCCGTGGACAGTAGGGGGCATAGTTGTGTATGTAAGCTTCACGCAGGCGTACACCAAGCGTATAACGACGAATACGCATCTGTGAAGCTACGCGTCCGTGGACAGTAGGGGGCATAGTTGTGTATGTAAGCTTCACGCAGGCGTACACCAAGCGTATAACGACGAATACGCATCTGTGAAGCTACGCGTCCGTGGACAGTAGGGGGCATAGTTGTGTATGTAAGCTTCACGCAGGCGTACACCAAGCGTATAACGACGAATACGCATCTATGAAGCTACGCGTCCGTGGACAGTAGGGGGCATAGTTGTGTATGTAAGCTTCACGCAGGCGTACATCAAGCGTATAATGACGAATACGCGTCTATGAAGCTACGCGTCCGTGGACAGTAGGCCATAGTCTTGTATGTAAGCTTCACGCAGCCGTTGACCGTGGACTGTAGGCTTAAATTGAGCGTTGTGCGTCAAGTTGTGTGTTTATCATAACATAATATTTTGTCTATTACAGGAACATACAACCAAAGGATATTGAAAAGATCCAGTCAGACCATAAGGGGCGCTACGTTGGCACTGTCTCCCATCATCAGCATGAGAGGAAAGGTAGTTCTAAGGTGAGATTTCTTACAGAATTGCCTTTAGGACCTCGTGGAGTATGACACCTGCCTGCGTCGATGTCCCACAGCCCAAACAAATGCGTCCCCGTTTTCCTTCAAAACCTCCTTGTATTGGGCGATCTCTGGTCAAGTTTGCCGCGCGAACATTATAAGATCGTCATACAATCTTCACCGCGGTAGACCTCGATGGCTTTATCCATCCCCAGGCGTCTAAAGAATGACGATCTTTATCATCATCATCACCATATCAGCCAAAAGACGTTCAGTGTTGGAAAGAGCCTCTACTAAGTGTCACTACAACGAACGTTTCCTTCGTCTCGTATCCTTCAGATCCTTGCGACCCTCACCAGTTAATCGGTCCACCTTGTAAGAAGCCTTCCAACACTGCGTCTTCCGTTTGTCAATCCAGAACCTTTCGGCCGTATCGACCATCTGGACCTCTTTTTTTATGGTGGGAAAAAATCATCCAATGACAACCCCCGCTCTTGGGCGGAGCGGGGGATAGTGTCAGACTCTTACTGACTAAAAGACCTAAGACCATGATGTTTAAAGTAAGATTGTTTTGATTGTTTCGGCGTGGGTAAGAGACAGCTATACAGGTTGTCTAGCGATCTCTTACCCACTCTGAAACAAGATTAAAACAATCTTACTTTGAACATCATGGTAAACCCGCTGTTTTGTGAGCAATATGCCCTGTACACTGCCACTTAAGTTTCTCGATTCTTCGGGATTTATTGGCAGCCTTGGTTCTCCTGTGGGTATCTTCATTCCTGATGCGATCACGCAAGGGAGACCTTTCCATTGCCCTTTGGGTGATTTTAAGCCTAATGAAATATCTTTTAACTAAAACTAATGCCTATGTATGATTGCAAAGGAACTTATGGTGCGCTTTATGACATGCGGTGGAACTTGCAATATGGCTATAGGCTTTGGATTCGGAGACTCAAGGCCAAGAACTCATGATACTGCCCAAAGAAGCTACCTCGAAAACGTTAATGTAATTATTATCCCTTTTCTAGTTGAAATGTAGAATACAGTTATTAGTTGCGTAGAAAATTCTCTCAAGGCAACAGATTCTCGGAATTGGTAGGGGCGACGAAATGGGGATTTTGCGCGAAACCAAGCGCGTCAGAAAATCATACCGGGAGAAATCTTGCACTCAGAGGCGTAGCTACTAAGGGGCTAGGCGGGGCGCCCCGGGGCCCTCAAGCTCGGGAGGCCCCCAATCCTGATTAACAAACCGCTTATTGAATAAATGAAAAAAATTACGAAAAATATTTCAGTTGATAATGATAGTGAATCAGATAATGCCCACTGCAGTATTGGTTGGAAAGCCTACTCTTAAGATTTGGTAATTAAGGAAAGTTATCATTGCCGATCATATTAACCACGACTATGCCTTTTTTTTTATGGTGGGAAAAAATCATGCATTGACATCGCCCGCTCTTGGACGGAGCGGGAGATAGTGTCAGACTCTTACTGACTAAAAGATCCACCCCGTTCCTTCTAGCCTTCATACCGGGGCTCGAGCGCCCTTTCGGATAACCCTGGCCCCAGTAGGCTTCGACCCGGCTGGGTCCCTGCTGTTGCTGAAAACTCCTTGAGGCGCGCGGGAACAGTGCGCGCCGTCGACGACTTGGGCTTGGTCCGGACAGTTACCGGACGGCCGGACAGTGAGCTACCCATTGCTCACTGTCCGCAAGCCCGCGCCTACGGTGGCTGGAAATCGGGATCAGAATCCCGGCGGCGGCGGCGGCGATAACGCCGTTGTCTGATGCGTTCGGCCTCCTCCTTTGCGAGCATTACTGCTTCGCAGAAGTCGGCGACCGCCTGCCACTCCTCCTCACTCCGGACCAACCACGACTATGCCTGCATATCATTGTGTGTGCATGCTAATGAGAAATCTAAAGGTAAAGTAGCGTTGCATTTTTAAAATATATATATAAATATTTTTTAAATGTAAACAGTAAACAATTTAGGGGCCCCAGTTGGTTTTTCTCCCAGGGTCCTTGGTCACCTAGCTACGCGACTGTTTGCACCCTGTAATGTACCTTTACTACATATGAACCTTTAATGTAGGGTTCGTTAAAGGCAGTCCGTCAGATCACTAAAAAAAAATCGATCCTCAGAAAAACTCGACCGCGTCAGATTACGACAAGGTAAGTTAAGTACATGCAGAAAAGTGTATATAGAAAAGAATAGCATTGAGTAAACTTTATTGTACACCAAAATAGTAACAATTCAATAATCCACGCCTCTGGTTCCTTTGTTCTGATTACGGACTGAGCGTTGAGATGACGTCAGAACAAAGAAATCGGAGGCGTGGCCAACTCTAGGCGTTCGACACAAGAGAATAGAAAATAAACGATTGTAACTTGGCTAGGGGGGGCAGTTCTTCCTGTTATGTGAGAAATATTTACCTCTCTATCTTCTTCTTTGTCTACTGCGATATCACCAAGTACTAAACAGAATATAATAGACCAGTCCTTTTTCTACGACTTGCCTCTAGCAGGGCAATTTAAGGAGTTGTCATCTGCTTGACCGGACTTTCCTATAGCGTCTTTAAGTCTCTAGCATGGGCTTCCGATGTCGTCTAGAGCTGTGAGAATGTTTGAAAGACTTACCCTGGAACGCAAAAGGGGAATTTAAGCATTACAGGTTTGTTTAGTTAGTAAAAGTCTGACATTCCCTCTCCCCAGAGTAGGAGAAGTAATTTGAGATGATCGTCTACCTCAAAAACAAAAAAGCCAGGGCTTGAAAAAGGTTGTCAACTAAAATTACGCTAAGGACATCCCCTTCTTCTTCTCGTGTCGATTTGTCTCAAATTTTGTCCGACCAATATTTAGTCACCTGGACAGCTCTGTCGTTGGCTTCGTTTGAGACATGGAAGGTGCAGGTAGATGTGTATGCCGGCAGGAAAGGAGGTGACATATATCCTGTGAAGGGGCTCATTGCACTGTACTTCCGATGGGTCAAGGAAACCCTATTTGGCCAGATTATCTTTGCAGCGGCCAACCAGAGTCGGTTCAGAGATTTCCAGATTAGCCACTACAGTTCGTGTCCCGGTGGCAGATGTTCTGCTGGAGAAATAAAGTTTGGAGGAGTGGGATATCTTTCCTCCATTTCGCGTCTCTGGTCCGAACTGCTGTTCGTGTCGAACAGTTGCATCCCCTGTGGGGTACGGCCTTAGCCAGACGGCCCGTTCACGACCTTGCCACTGTGAGCGGTAGCTAAGGGTGGGACGGCGACCGCTAAGAACAAGTATGAAAATGTTTGAAGCACGGGACGGAACGAAGATTCAGAGATAAATGAAATATGTTTTTGTCTGTTTCAGCTGTCAGTAAGCTCACTATCCTGGTCGCACATCAACCCTTGCTGCCTCTTCGCATCGTTACAAGATGACAGCTTGGTTGAATGGGAGCTGACTTTCAGTGATATCTACGCTAAATGGGCAGGCGAGGCCGCGGCGAGCGCTTCTTCTGCTGGGGATAGTAGCCTGGTAAGTGTATGAGATAGAGCAGTGGTGGACTAGTTGTAATAGCAACGACTCACGTGGTCGCCTACGTGATTAAATCTACGTGGGTGCGATGCGGTGGTGAGCGAAGCGATAGTGGTGGAGTGTAGTAGTAGATGCGTAGTTCTATCGACGCGTATTCGTCATGACGCGACGTCGTTCTGCGTACCATCAAACACACTTCCGCCTGACCACCGTTAGTTCATTTTAACTTGCATTTGAAACGAAAACTTCAAAGGGTTTGATTTGGCGCCGCGCCGCAGGATTCAAGCGAAATTTTTTTTAACTTATCATGCAGAAATGACTGCGATGGTACAAATCAGGCGTGGTCCACGTGTGCGTCAGTCTAATGTAGTTCTAGCTTAATTGCTTCGTTCATAAAAAATAATCTACCAGAAATCAGAAACGTTTATTTCAAATAGACCAGTAGCCCGATTCACGTAATCAAAACCATAACGATATCGTAGCGATTTTGTCATTTAGACCATTTCCGTATTCACATCCATCAATCGAGTTTGAACGACACCGATTTTAAAGTCGTTTGAAATACGTCGATTTAAAAAAAAAATCTGTATTACATTATCCTGGTAGAATACTTAATGATCCGAATCCTTTAAGTCGATAGATCGTGAATACCGCTTTTTGATAGGACTTCGATCGAACGACTATAAAACTTCAACGATATTTGGCTTGTTTAATTTTACGTGAATCAGGCTACTGCACTTTATCAAAAGTGCCTGTAATTGGTTAAATCATTGTCAAAATGTCGGTCAGTCAAAAAAACAATTAAGCTAAATTGCACGTTCCAAAGCGTAGATCTCTATGGAGAAGAACGCGCAAGAAATTCCATGGAACCTCTTTTAAATCATATTTTGAGTTACACAAATCTTGGTTACATATTTCTTGTCGCTTTTAATATGTGAGCATAATGTAGATAAGTAATAATAATAAAAAAATCTTATTAAAAAATATACATAAATTGAATTAAGCCATTACTGGCAGCTAAGAGATGACCAGTCTCAACTGATGGCACCCGTTCACGACTACCATTTTGTTTTACAGGCCCTGTTAACACCTGGAGGTGAGATTCAAGTACATAAACTAACCAACGAGCATCGAACCAAGGAGTTTGTGTTGTTATTCGAAAAATATCTCGCACTGTTGTAAATTTAAATGTTTATTTAATCCTTTAACGACTTGCGTCTGATTGGTCCGACGATTGTTCGGGTCCTATTCGCCCGTACCCCTAGCCAAGTTACTAATCTGCAATAGTTAACGCTTGTACAGTACAATTCACGAATGATGGCGGCCGTGAAGTTTGCGCAGAAGGCTGCGCAGTAACGTGTTTTAGGAACCAAATGGAGACGTGCGTGTGCGAGAAGAGTGTTGTATGCGCGAACGTTCGCAAAGGCTAACTTCACGGCCGCCATCATTCGTGAATTGTACTGTAGAAAGCTTTAAATATACGGGAATGACGTCGTCTTATCGCTCAGTCACGTGGTCAGAACAAAAGAATTGGCGGCAAGGTCAACTCAAAGCGTTCGGCGCAAGCGAAACGGTTGTAACTTGGCTAGGGGGGCAGGGTCCTATGTTTGCGACTGGGTACTCTATTTCGTTTGGCTCTTCAATCCCCATAGGTGACAGAAGAGCTGACGAGGTGGAGTATTTGGTCGTGGATGTGCGACCGAATAAACACGAGAGTGTTTGTCGGATAGATCCGACGATGGCGGTTAAAGCATTAATGTTTTGTATGTAAGACTATCACCAATGATCTCGTAGTTTAATATAGAATTTAGAAAGTTAAATGGTTGTTTTGTTTTTTACCTAGATTCGTCATGTCGGTCTGTCTGTATGTCTGTTCGTCCGTATGTCACAGCCACTTTTTTCCGAAACTATAATAGCTATACTGTTGAAACTTAGTAAGTAGATGTATTTTGTGAACCGCTTTAAGGTTTTCACACAAAAATAGAAAAAGAGCAATAAATTTTGGGGGTTATATACTTAGAACTGAAACTCAAATTTTTTTTTTCATCAAACCTGTGGGATATCTATGGATAGGTCTTCAAAAATGATATTGAGGTTTCTAATATCATTTTTTTTCTAAATTGAATAGTTTACGCGAGAGACACTTCCAAAGTGGTAAAATGTGTGTCCCCCCCCCTGTAACTTCTAAAATAAGAGAATGATAAAACTAAAAAAAATATATGATGTACATTACCATGTAAACTACTAACGAAAATTAGTTTGAACGAGATCTAGTAAGTAGTTTTTTTTAAAAACGTCATAAATCTAAAAAAATACACTATTATTAAAACATCGATCAAAGTTACAACGAACTACAAGAACTTTTATATTATGTTACTTGCTGCTACGGAACCCTCCATGGGCGAGTCCGACTCGCACTTGTTCTTCCATTCTGTCCTGTCACTCGTCATGCTATCACTAACTCCCTTTTCTTTCATATCACTTTTCACACAATCTATTCATCTTTCTTTGGCCTCCCTCTCCCTCGCCGTCCATCCACAAGTAAATTCATAACTCTTTTAGCAACATGCGATTTATCCCTCCTCTTTACATGACCATACCAAGACAAACGATTTCCTTTCAACTTTTCCTTTAAACTTAATAAATAATAATCAGTGTACAAATATTATCTTTTTATTAATGCAAATTTTGTGTATCTTATTCAATACTAAAATAATATAGCCTTTATTAAATATCTAAAATTATTTGTACCCGCAATAAGATTCCCTGTATGACAAAATTAAAATTAGAAAACGTAAAAAGTCAATCTTTTGAGTTTTATTTGTTCAAAAAGTTTTAATACTTTAATAACTAATTCGTTAATTCTTTTTCTTCACCAAATCTTCCTTCTTCTTCCCTGTAACTCTTTTGATACAAAATTTGACAGCTAACGTCAAAAGTGCAATGACCGCTGCTAGCACTAGCAGCAAGGCCAGTATGACGTCCAGCATCCAACGCTCGTGCCAGCTGTACTTCAGAGACTGGGAACGGAGGTGATAGGCTCCTGAAAAAATAATGAGGGGTCAAGTGGCAGTCGCTCACATGTGTCGGGTTTTGAATATGCTAAAACGAATGTTGTAATTTTTCCAAACTTATTTACCTAGCCGTTACCGAGGAGATCACTGTTTTAAGGCTCTACTCGGGAGCTAGGGTCTTAAATCAGTCAGTAAGTATTATGTCAATGAAATTGTATTTGCTGAAAATCGGACATTCCCCTGATGGCCTGATGCCAGTTGCAATCCATACCTGCAGGCTTACTCTTGAGTTCAATTCCGATCGGTCGACATTGAGATTGTGACGTTTCGTACCCTTGAATTCAATGCTAGCGCCAAATTGGATCAAAATTGCGTGACCATTTTGAAAACTAAGTGAAATCGTTTAGGTTGACAATATTGTTTTCAAGAGTAGGGGTCGCAAACCGGGATACCGAATTTCGAAAATACCGGAATACCGGGCCAAATTTAGGTCTAATTAATACCGGTATTCATTTCACAAAAACCGGGATATTCGGTATTTTCGGTTTTAGTAAAATAAATAAAAAACGAATACCACTAGAAAAAGTTACTCGCCATTTGACCCAAATTACGCGCGCGCGATTAGCAGATATGCTTAAAATTCCGATCCAGAAGGCAATGATAGATTTAAAAATTAATCAAGAGCATCAGAAAGTGAATACCGACGTCTGGCAGATATCAGCAGAGTATTTGAAATACTAAAAGCCACTGTCGAAGAACTGTGCAAAAGAACCGCTAGCCCAATTACTGCCGATACTGCTCTGAAGTTTATGTTCACAAAATTAGACGCCATGCAATATGAGTTAGTTGCTCGTGAACTTGTAACTTCTCTGAAACGAAGGGTTAAAGAACGAAGGTTGCTGGTTGCATCAACCTTAAATTATCTACATAACCCAAAAACCTATTTCGATTCAGCAAATAAATACTGTGATGTATTTTTAAGGCCAGATTGCACAGAGGTGAGAAAACACATTGTGGATGTTGTCAAACTCAAAGATTTTAATCTGGAATCTACACATGGTGTTACTGTTTCTGCGTATGATGATCTCCCTTCAGCTTCAGTGCCGCTAAAGAAACAGTTAGAAAAGGCACATCAATAGAAACTGCACCTGACTTTGACACTTTAATCAAAATAGACATGGCTCTTTGCGAAAACGGTGGTCCTTCAACAATTTGATAAGTATCCCACCAACTAGTGTAGAGTCAGAGAGAGCTTTCTCTTCATCGGGATACTTGTGTAATCATTTGCGATCAAGATTGAGTGATAAAAGTTTTGATACTTTACTGTTTCTACGATCTCATTACAAAGCTCAACCCAAAATTTAATCATATTTTGATTACCTTTTCATAACTCAATTTGATTTGGACTGAATTTAATTTAGGCATTTTTATTATTTTGTTAATTAGAATATTATTTGATGATTAGTAAACCATACTAAAAGTTAATTTTATGTTTTATGAGAATTTACTAGAAGTGTATTTTTTTGTTTCGTTTTGTATATGTTGAGACTGTTGTGAGATGTTTAAGTTTAATAGACTTTTTATTTTTAGAACTGATTCCTACTTCCTAATCAAACACCAGATTTAATAAAGTATCTGAACTAGTTAACCTAAGTTGTTTTAATAAAGGAATAAAAGGGCATTTAGTATTAGTAAATTATTACTAAAAACTAACTGACTGATTACCAAATGAAAAGTTTGTTTTATTTAGAAGATAAATTTATTTAGGTACCTACTTACTATTCCTCCGGAAACTAACTTTATTATACTAAATTTTACTAACTTTAGCTTAATCCCGGAAATATCGAAAATACCGGATTATCGGTATTGGTCTGGAGCCAATACCGAAAATACCGGTTTTACTTAAATGATTCGGTATTGCGACCCCTATTCAAGAGTACCAAATCGCGTAACGTCAAAATTGACATAGCAATCGGATTGACTTTAGATTGAAATTGAAATTAATTTGGAGAGTAAGCCTGCTGATCATGGGTTAGGTGTGTTTGTGGGTTGGCATGATAATAAAAAACTCACCTTTGGTTTCAATAGCAAGGTTAACATAGAAGGAGATCAGTTCTGATGGAGGAGCAGGGCGCGCGCGGAATATCTTCGACAGATACTGCATTTTCTTGTAGTAGCTGGAATGACAAAACGTGGTTAGATATTTTACATACAAATATAGAACGTAAGATTTGCTAGCTTCGCGTGATAGACTAATGACAAAACAACTCCCCCTTTTTTGGGATTAGACCGGGATACACAGTGGGAAAAGTGGTTTGAAAGTAATCAAACCACTTTTCTCACCGTTCTCGAACCGGTCCTGTGCGTCTCGCACATAGGTAGAATTCCCGCGACCCTCACTATGTCATCGGTCCACTTTGTCTGAGGCCATCCAACGCTATGTCTTCCGGTACACGGACGCCACTACTTTTGGCCTCATCGGCCATCTGTTCTGCGAGCAATGTGCCCACTGCCACTTAAAGGCACTTTCAATTTAGACGTTTCATGTCGGACCGCTGCCGCATGTTAACCGCGCTGCAGCCGGCCAGTTACAGTACGTTAGCAGTCCGACAACAAGCGCCTAAATTGAAAACGTATCTGGCTGGTGATCGTTTGTATGCCAGTGATGCGCTATTTAACACCGAATTGAACACGTGCTTGTGTTGTTGTCGTCCTGTTGTCGACAGTTCGCCGCACGGTTTCCGCACCGCGTTTTGTATGAAAAATACGATCGTCCGTACGCAGTACGACTAACGCACCGCATCCGCCCCGCAGCACGTCAAAAAACGCATATAAATTGAAAGCGCCCTAAGTTTGGCTCCACTTACCTATCATTCCTCAGCATCTCTTTAAGCGCCACTCCCAACTCCTCAGCCACATCAGCATGAAAGTCGACCCTCAGCGCATACCCAGCACGCCTGGCTCGTTCAGCGTTACCCGGCTGGTCTCCGAAGACTGGAACTGCTAGCAGTGGTACTCCGGCGTGGATGGCTTCGAGGGTGCTGAGTAGACCACCATGGGTTATGAAGAGCTTGATGTTTTTGTGGGCTGGAAGAATATTATGAACCCTTATTTTTTTTAAAACTACCTGATCCCTGCGACTTCCAATGTGCAGTCTCTACTCCAGAACTTTACATTCCCATCGACCATCTGTTCTGCGAGCAATGTGCCTTGCCCATTCTCAATTAAGGGCGTTTTCAATTTTGACGTTTCATGTCGGACCGCTGTAGCACGGTTACCGTCACGGTTCGCGATAGGTTCGTAAAACAGCAGAATGCCATTTAGTCACAATTTTAAGAAGTTTTTGAACGGATCCCTAATTATTTTTCTCAAATGAAAGCTAAGTTACTCCTTATAACATGACACCAGCTATCTATACGTGAATGCCCTGTCAAAGTTGGTCGAGTTTGATTTATGCTCGACTGTACCATCAAAGACACTTCCACCTGACCATCGCTAAGTTCATTTTTGCTTACACTTGAATCGGAAATTTCAAAGGGGTGCCGCATCTCGAAGGAACGGTGCGCCGCAGGATTCAAGCGAAATTTTTTTAAGTGGTCATGCAGAAATTACCACGTTTGTACTCCGCCTATAGTCGGTTTTTTGACGAACACAAACGGTTTTCGTATCACGAGCGAGGACTGTGATCATTGGAGGCCCGTTGTACGTCCACTGCGAGTAGAACGGCTCAGCCTGAACTTGGCTCGTACTCGGCTCTTTTAGGGTAGCCCTAACTTTAGTTTATTCGCTCTCGAAAAAAAAAAAAAAATTTAAAAAAAAAAGTACCCGACTGCATAAAAAATTGCTTTAAATATGCGGGTTTTTTTATTTTTTAAATTAATATTTTGTTTTGCACTTTTTAGTTACTATTATAATATCACTATTTATTCACTATATTTTAGACGTAAAATCACTATAAAGTTCAAAAACCGACCTACCTCAGTACAAAATAAATAACATAGATTTCCAGTTGTACTTTTTTTTAATATGGTCATGACATACTATTTTGAAATTCTCATGAAAAGCCCTTTCATTTGACACCCACATTGCAGAATTAAAAAAAAAATTTTTTTTGTTACTCTAACATATCGCATCTCACAGTCGATATGTTGTTTTTTTTTTAACGTCACCTATCTAAGAACACTTGGGTTATCAAGACAAATCTAACGATATGAGGTAATAAAGAATATTACATACATACAAACATACAAGATACGCGCGAAAAACATAACCCTTCTTGCAGTCGGGTAATAAAAATGCGCTTCGTCAGTATGACCTATCAGGGTTGTGTATATGCCTACATGCCCATTACAGTGGATCCGCTTAGTCCAATTTAAAGAAAGCTATCTCCAAATACTTACCAAGCACACTAGGCTGTGGCAACCAAGGTCGTACATGCACGTTCCTCGGCAGGCCAGTAAGTGGCTCTTCAAATTTCCACAACACAGTGTAGGGCAGCGTGGCGAAAAGCTTCAGAAGAGCGTAGCGCGTGTGTTTCTTCAGGGCCGAGCACTTGAGCACTGAGCCCATGCTGAAGTAGATCACTCCTTGAGGGGACCCGTCTAGAAGGTCTTGTAAGTCCTGAAATGTGTAGAAATAACTCTTCACCAGTATGCAAGCATAACTTTCAAGTTTAATGCACAGAAGAGTCGAAACGCCGCGACTAGTGGTGTAGCTAAGTTATCAACGGCCATGGGGCAAAAAAACTATGGCCCCCTTTTTATATGGGAAATCATTAAATAACCTCTCCTGCTCTGGGTGGAGTCAGAGTTTTGGTGTCCAAAATGAGTTGCCATGATTAAAGTAGTGTTGCAACTTATTTTATTAGGTGGAAGAATTTTTAGTAGTTCAGTAAGAGGTTTGCTAATCAGTTCTTGGGAACCCCGAGCTTGGGGGCCCCGAGATTGTGGCCCCCCGAGCTATTTTAGCGTTTTATTAAGAGTCTATTCACTCTAGCCTTGAAGACACCTAAATTATAATCGGACAGGAAAATCGCAGCAGTAGTATATACAATAAATTGTGGCGGGGTAAGCTCCCACACTTTTCCGCACTAATGCAGAAAACAGTAAATTGCGTATAGGAGCTGATTATCGAAAACTGTATTGAAAAACACTAATTAATTTTCCACCTTACCTTCGGCAACGGTGGAGGCTTATCATCGATATGGTACCCCGCAATATTGATGACATTCGGCGGCAGACTGAGGGCTGGTGCTATAGACTCGTGTGAGTTGACCAGAAGGATGGAGACGTTGTGCTGGGCCTCGTGGAATGGAGGGAGAGGAACGCCACGTGCAGATGCTAGGGGCGCGAAGATGTCTTCGTAAATAGCAGCTTGGCGAGGCTCATCGAACCTGGGGAGTGGTAAAGGCAATATTAAAGTGTGCTAATATTAGGGCTTGCGGACAACGAGCAATGGGTAGCTCACTGTCCGACTGTCCGGTAACTGTCTGGACCGAGCTCAAGTCGTCGACGACGCGCACTGTTCCCGCGCACCTCAAGGAGTTGTCAGCAACAGCAGGGGCCCAGCTGGGTCACCTACTGGGGCCATGGTTAGCTCCGAAAGGTAGCTCAGCCCCGGTATGAAAGGCGCGAAGGAACGGTGTGGGTTTTTTAGTCAGTAAGAGTCTGACACTATCTCCCGCTCCGCCCAAGGGCGGGGATGTCATTTGGATGATTTTTAAGCACCAAAAAAGGATGTGTGCTAATTAAAAAGACTTTTGTTACCTGGCATCAGGAATGAAGATATCCACAGGAGAACCAAGGTCGCCAACATAGTCTGAAGAATAGCCAAACTTAAGCGGCACATTGCTCGCAGAACAGATGGTCGATGGAGCCGAAAGGTTCTGGAGTGTCCACCACGCACCGAATAACGTAGTGTTTGAAAGCCTTTCACAAGGTGGACCGACTATGTGGTGAAACTCGCGGGAATGCAGTGGATGCGAGGCGCATAGAACCGTTTGTTGTGGCGTCACTTGAGGGAGGCATATGTCCAGCAAGTTTTGAATTTTCGGAATCAGTCCTCCAACTGACTCCAGCTGTAAGTACCTATTTAATAATAACTAACTTTTTCCCACGACTTCTTCCTCGTAAATAAAACATGTATAGCCTATGTCACTCAGGAATAAAGCAGCTTTCTTTTGGTGAAAAAATTTTGGCAATCGGACCAGTACTTCCAGAGATTACCGCCTACATACAAACTTACAAATTTTACCTCTTTATAATATTATTAAGTATAAGATAAACTAAATCTCTTTAAGATTGAATCCATAGATAAAACGTACATATATACTGGAACAGGTTTTGCAAATGGTTGAGAACTCTAGATTATTAGGCAACTGAAAATCTTTTGATTAAAGCGTAACAGACTGACAGAGATTTAGAATAGAATAGAATAGAATAGACTTTATTGTACGAATTATTATTTTATCTTTCTTTAACTTTACTACTTTCTGCTATTGATTTCGCCTGCTTGTAGGTAAGTGGGAAATCATTCTAGGAGAACATAGGTACTACCCGGGAAATAAAATATTCTACTTCTATGTGTATCGGATTCCAGAATATGGTGCAGTCTTGTACCAAATTTCAACGAAGTTCATTCAGCCCTTGGAGCATGAATCAATACATGATAACATGAACCTGACTCAGAAAAACTACTTCCTCTCTCCTAACCTACATTCGGTACGCGTTCTACGAGTACCTAGTAGAACCCTAAATGGATTCAATCTTCTCCCAAAATATAACCTTAACTCAAAGAAGTCTCGTAACTATTTCACTGTCACACGATATATATTTGTGTCCCGTTTGTAACGAAACCATAGCGCGATTTAACCCGGATCCAACGCCATCTTTCGAAACATGAGACAACTCTATTCATTAAAAACAGCATTAAAAACATAGATATCCGATTAAAAACATAAATACGAGACTCCATTGGGGAATTGAACAGATCATGATGTATGCCTGTGCAATTTTCGCCCACGCCAAGGGCCGTCACCTTCACAGAATGCAGACCCTTCATAACCGTACCCTCCGAAAAACCCCCGGAGCCCCCTATTACGTCCGAAATGAGAATCTACATCTAGATCTCAAAATTCCCAGCATCCAGTAGTTCGCGCACGCCTGTGCAAGCGTTTCTTTGATACAGCTGTGAAGCACCGCAACCCCCTTATTACATCGGCTGCCCGATACGAACCATCCTGCATCCCCCAGATTCGCCGTCCTAGGCATACTCTCGTCACCCCCGACGATCCCATTACCCTGCTCCAAGAGAGCCGTAGGGAAACCAGTACCGACCTTCCGTCTTCGCCGTCGAGGCCCGCCGCGACAACCCCGTCAACGTCCTCCCCGACTCTTGCTCGAGCCAGCCCGCGCAGCTAAGCCAGTAGTCTAAAATTTCCCCTTTGATAATAATAAGAATTTTTGCTCGATCCAGCTCGTCCCTTTGCTGCCCTCCCCCAGCGAAGCCCTAAGCCGAGGCTCATACCCCACAGGGGGTGCCCTTAGCGTAGTCGCTTAGTTTGTAAGTTAGTTTAAGTAAGCCCTGGCACAGGCAATTCTGGTTAAGCAGACGTTTTTTTTCTAACTTATGTAACAACATATTTACTGTGTTTTCAGAATTTTTTCCTATACCTGTGCTCTAAGACCTGCTTTGTGCCAAACAGGATTCTGGGTCAACGGGAACTATGAATTTCGATCTTTGAGAGTATCAAAATATACTTTTTTTGCGACATAAACGGCCTTATCTTTTTTATGCGACGGATAACAAAGTGATCCTGTAAGTGTTCCATTTTTTCCTTTTGAGGTACGTAACCCTAAAAAAAAAGATACAAGGCTCTCTTACATAAACCAATCAGAAGATTTACCAGCTATCCACAGTCATCAGCATATAGAACAGCCCATTCAGCATCCTCCTCCTCCAACTCATGGGGATCGGGCTGTCGTTGAAGTGCAGAGGCACCGTGGTCACAGACCGCACCTCGTCCACCAGCGCTTCCAGGTTCGGATGGACTCCTATAGAGCTGAGAAGGATCCAGGGAACTTGCTGGATAGCGGCGTAGCTGGAAAATTGGTGACAATTATTTATTTACATTTCGGGGAGTGTGCTTTGGAATTGGGCAGTTTAATTCCGCCAAATCCGTTCTATCATCGGACCACTAAACGTATGACGTTGCGCTACCGGTACATGGTGGACTCCTATATACGAAGCGTTTTGGGAATACATGCATTGTGTGTAAAGCTAAGGAGTGGAATTCCCAGCCAGAGTCTGTATCTCCTCATAGCTACAACCTAGGGGTTTTTAAGTCAAGAGTAAATAGGTTACTTCTAGGCAAGCGTGCTCCATCGTCAACCACATCATCGCTTACGTCAAACGCATCATCGCTTACGTCAAACGCAAGCCTGTCCATTATAAAATAAAATATATAGATAATTTTGCAGCCTTAAGTTAACTTAATGTTAATGTTCCCACTGCTGGGACTTCTTTCTTTTCTAGGCGAGGGAACGGGCTGTAATCTACCACGTGGTTCCAGTGCGGGTTGGTGGATGTTCCATATCTTCAAATTTTGAGAGCAGTGGTGATGAAATAAATTACACCAAGTAATGCGCCTTGTTCTGAAGTGGTTTGTAAGGTCTTTAAAATCTACGTAGATTTTCAAAGACCACAGAAAAAAACACAGAATAGATGAAAGAGGATAAAATGGCCTCGAGGGTGGGGCAGGCGAGCCACAAAGCAGGGCAATGCTTATAGTTCAACTACCAATAGCAAACTTTCGATCTAAGTGTGCGTGGTCTGTTAGTTGCGTAATGCGCGTTCGTATTGGTTTATTGCCTGTAATGGAGTTAAAGGGTGGGAGATAAGCGGTGACAATCGTGGTACAAATCGGAAAGTATTTCCTTACTCACTTCTTGCATCTTTTCTGTGATTAAAACCATCAGATCACCTCCTTCTTTACCAAGGTCAGTAAAAGACTTACCCCGCCTCAAAATCATTGATGAACCAGGTAGAGATCACAGCGTCGAACTGCTGTTCCACTAACACCTTCCGAAGTTCTGGACTGTCCGCAGCTGTTCGGGAGACGTTTCTGGCGAATGTCCTGATGAAGCTTATTCCCGCATTCGCAGAGTCCATCATGTCGACGGCTGAGATGGAAATCGTTTTGAAATTCAAAATATATTTATGCAGCGGTTTATATCAGGTGTGAAACTATCCAATGAATTCTCACGTTCTAGGGTGGAGCGTGAGGGCGTGTCAGATTTTTAACCGACTTCGAAAAGAAGGAGGTTCTATGGTCGGCTGAATGTATGTTTTTTTTTTATGTGTAGTCCATTCAAAAATGTGAAGTCCATTAAAATTACGTGTGACGTCACCCCGTGCGAAAAAATGCAGCACGGGCGTAGCGTTACACGTATGTAACTTTAATGGGCTATACCTATATTTGTCATTTTTGGTTCAATTTACAAAAAAAAAAAAAATATTTTTGAATAATCTAAATCTAAATAATCTTATTACATTTTTTACGGCCACTAACCTATTGTGGACCGACTTTAAAAATTATTTTTTTGATTGAAAGGTTATGCTTCCAAGTTGGTCCCATAGAAATATTATTATGATCTGATCATGAACTTCGAAGATATGGAACAGAACTCCTCATAGAATCACATCAGAACTGTGGTTACAAGTAAAGTTGCTTTGTTTATACGTGTAGTCGATGACTGGCTATCAGAAAAGGGGGGGAGATGTATCGAACTGATGTGATGATGAAGCCAGAAGGAAAAAAAATAAATTAATGTAATCTAATCGTGTTTGGGATTATTAGAATCGTTATGAAATGCACTGTGGGTATAAGTTATTTAAGTTAGTCTGAGGGGTACTTTTTAGTCGTGGTATAATAACTAAAAAGTGTAAAATAAAAAACTTTAAAAACAAAAAAAAATATAACCGACTTCAATGTTAAAAAACACTGAAAAGTTTAAAATAACTTTAATTTCGGAAGTCGGTGTTAAATAACGAAGCGACAAAACCATTATAGAAAAACACCGACTTCCGAAATTAAAGTTATTTTAAACTTTTCAGTGTTTTTTTAACATTGAAGTCGGTTTTTTTTTTTTTTTTTGTAAAAAGTTTTTTTACTGACTAAAACCCACTCTCGTGTTTCTTCTTTCCATTCGTTGCACGGCCCTAGGTTCTTGGGTGGCAAGCCCATGACTACGGTGGCTGGAAATTAGAGTTATGATCGCGGCGGTTAGGGCTTGGGGAAGGGTGTTCCCTCACGAGTATGCCTCCTTCGCTAGTAGGTATAACTGCTTCGCAGGAGGAGGCGATCGCCTGATAGTGTTGATTTACATACCGTCAACAATGGCCCGAGTAGCAGCAAGGTCTACAAACGTCAGGTTTGCGTGAAAATTCACCTTCTTGTATGGTGTGGCCCAAGTTACCTAGAACAAACGCAGACATTGCCTTTAGTATCTTGCGGGTAGTGTCCGACCGAAGTTCGATTTTCGGCCGAAGCCGAAGCCGAAGCCGATTAATCGGCAATCGCCACAACCTTCGGCCGAAGCCGAAGCCGAAGCCGAAGGTTTATAAGCTCTTGGTAATTTTGTTCAATATTGTTTACAAACTACAATTAATATTATAAATAATAAAGTACAGGTGTTTAAATAACGTACGAATTTGTCTCGACGCGCACGCAGTGACAGTTGACAGTGACTCCTCGCGGCCCCCGCAAACATGATCGGTCCGTCGCGCTCTCACTCAGTCTTTCGAATCTTTTGTAACAGTTCCTTTGGCCTTTGACCTTCGGCGAAACCTTCGGCTTCGGCCCAAAATCGGCCGAAGCCGAAGGTTTCGCCGAAGGTGGCTTTTTTAGCCGAAGGTGGCCGAAGCCGAAGCCGAAGCCGAAGCTTCGGTCGGACACTACTTGCGGGTAAGGCAATAAGGATCTTAGGAGGTTGCGAAATAAGTCTGTCTTAGGAGTTGTCCTACACCACCTAAGACAGACTTATTTCTCAAATGCAAGACAGACTCGTCTATGCGAAACAAGTCTGTCTAAGACTGTCTTGTCTCAAGTGTGTATTTTGTAAGAAAGTTTTCATAATAATATTCTCCCAAACAAAGTCACGGGTAAAGTAAAAGTAATAAAATAATACAAACCTTATGTCCAGCCTTCAACAAAGCTTGCACAACTCCATCAGACAGATGGTCATGACTCTTCGTTGGAGCAGGGAAGATGCAGAGGATCTTGTGCGCCAAATTACTGGATATAAACAGTAACAGAACTGCTAATGTGGCCTTCATGGTGCTGGTCTTTCAAGAAAGCATTCGGCTTTTGTACCTGTAAAATATACAAGATTATATTTTAATATTGTAAAACCTGAATATAGTTAGTTTGTTCAGAATTAGTAACTGAGTCGGTTCCAATCATTTTTACACCATGTTATATTTTTCCCCAAACATATTTAAAAAAGCTAACAAGTTGAACACCACCGACACTATTAAGGGCCAAGCGCCCGAAAAGTGCCATAAAACAGTGATTTTCTGAGGCCTACTCCTCCGTAACGGCTAGGTCAATTGGTTTGAAAAAAATATATGTTTATTATAGATTCATGAACAATAATATCAACATTTGATTTTTTCGTGCAATTAACACTTGTCAAAAAAAAAAAAATTTTGCAATTTCGCAACTTTTTGCAACTTTTCCCTACTCCTTCGAAATGGCTTGGACCTTTAGAAACATTTTTACACATAAAATTTGGTGGTTAAATATTCTTCAAAGTGAACATTGCATATGTAAATCAATCAATATCTCGCAGAGAAAATGGATTTAAAGCGCTTTCCGGGCGCTGCTGGCCGCAAATAAATGCACAGATTTGCGTACTGTCGCCTAGGCGAGAGCGAGAGTTGTGTTCACATAATTTCGGCCAGATGGTTCAAGGAACTATACGCCTTAAGTATAAAACAGGTCGCGGCAGGTCAGCGTATAGCTGTGTGCGGTAAAACAACCTCTCAGTCGCCCGAGTGGCCCGATGACCACGTATTTATATCGCCAACCAGTACCATAACTGGCTTATAACTTTGTAATTTTTCATAACACAGTTTTAAAATTTTGTACGTAGTTTCTTTACATAAAATTACTAGAATGGTATCGGCCCCGACTTACGAGTTGTAGGTCGCGGGTTCGAACCCAGCCAGGCGCTTTACTCGTACTTAACTAGTGTAATTTATTTCATCACCACTGCTCTCAAAACGGTGAAGGAAAACATCGCCAGCCTTTCGGTGTTTTACAGGTTGCAATTTGGAGAGTGTGCGCAGGAATTGCATGACTTGATTCCGCCATCTCATTTCTACCATCGGACAAACCGACGCACGGCGAATATCCGCCCTTACGTTGTTGGAACCTCTACGGTCTGGACTAAGCGTTTCGCATCGTCATTTATACCACGTACATCGAAGACCTGGAACAATTTGCCCGCTGCGGTCTTCCCGTCCGATTATAATTTAGGTGTCTTCAAGGCTAGAGTGAATAGGCTCTTAATAAACTAGTGCGCCTCACCATCAACGATTGCATCACTGCTTACCATCAGGCGGGATCGCAGTCAAGTACTAGTTTATAATAGATAAAAAAAACATCGTGAGGAAACCGGCATGTCCTAGAACCAAAAATTCGAAGACATGTGACATTCACCAACCCGCACTAGACCCGCGTGGTGGATTATGACCCATTACACCAAGAGGGATCTCCTAGATAGGAGGCCTGAGTCCCAGCAGTGGGAACATTAAAAAGGCTGATAATGACTAGACAGGTGTTTTAGAAAATGAGGTTGTATAGAGACTGTTTCATTATCAAATGAGTTATCGGAGTCTTTGGCGGGATTTCTCCGAGTGAAGCTCAGTGTCAGTTTTAATTTTTTTTTTATTTCCACAACTATCACACAGCGCCGTCAGGTCACAAGCTAAGCAGAGCTTGTGTTATGGGTACTAGACAACTGATAAATATACTTATATATTTCTAAATACATACAAATTATAGATAATTACACCCAGACACAGAACAAATGATTGTGCTCATCACACAAACATTTGTCCTGGGTGGGAATCGAACCCACGACCTCCGGCATAGCAGTCAGGGTCACTAACCACTAGACCAACAGGCCTGTCTATCTATTTAATTATTCGCTAATTGATTCTTTATGGATCTTGTTTGGATCTCAAGTGTCTGCACAACTCGACAATATGTCAAATCATTGAAACAGGCGCGATCTTGGTAAAATGGAGCTGATAATTTTATTGTAGTGTTGACTACTTCAGCAAAGTTTGCCGAGAAGGTTGAATATAGGTTGAATTGATACATTTGCTGCCAAATACTACAAAAATATATTAGAATGTGTACATCCTTAATCTAATAGTAAACAAATTAACTACCCCTCAAACCCCAAGCGAACACCGGCGTTCGCACGAACGCGGGCGTTCGTGCGTCATTTAGTTGAACACTAATATTATTAAAAGTCCACGTAGATTATTAAAATTTTGAGGGTTTATTTATTGTTTATGTATCTAAGAATGTAAATAAGAAATTCTTCATAAAGTAGTCTGTAAATTTCGAAAATAAGCAACCTTTTCTATTTATCCGTATATAAACCTATTTAAATGCTTGGGGACTCAGGGGACGAATTAAGGCATTGCAAATAGTGTCCAAGTCTAAAACATCCAAATTAGCCCTGTCATTCTTAAGTTTTACGCTTCATCACCATTTCGGCTGAAAGACGTCCACTGTTGGACATAGGCCTCCCCCAAGCGTCGCCACACGAACGTTCCTGTGCGTCTCGCGTCCATCGGTTTCCCGCAACCATCACCAGGCCATCGGTCTACCTTGTGGGAGACCTCCCAACGCTGCGTCTTCCGTTGCACGGTCGCCACTCCAGAATGTTTCGTCCCCATCGACCATCTGCTCTGCGAGCGATGTGCCCTGCCCACTACCTCGACTCGAGTATACCCTTTTCCATTGCCCTTTGAATTTATGTGAAAATATGTCTAAATAAAACGGCATAAATGTAGGAAGATGAATATTGACTTACCACAAACTCACAATCCTGTCCAATCTAATCACACATACAAAAACACTGACATACCAGAAAACAAATAATGATACATATGTACAAAACAATTAGAAAAAAATGAAAAATTGTTTACTTGAGTCAAATAGCCAAAGTCACACTTAGTATTTGTTGGTATAGCTGACACGATATACGTTACTGATAACTATTTTCAAGATACCAGGTTGACTGTGTTATCAGATAACGACAGTTGTACTAATATAGTTTATTCATTAATATCTTTATACTAGCTTTTGCTCGCGCGGCTTCGCCCCCGCTCTTCCCTATTCCACCCTACTATACCCTACTCTACCCTAGTCTACCTTACTCTACTCTACACTACCCTAATTTTCATTTTTTTTCCATAAGGACCTTCTCCTGACAATAACAAACACAACAAAAAAAAAATAGTGAAATCGGTCCAGCCGTTCACGCGCGATGGCGTGACCAAGGAAATAGGAATTCATTTTTATTAATATGGATATGTATACAGGATGATTTGTAAAATACTGGAACACAACAACAATTATTTTATTCTATGACTTTTAACATTTATCATACAGACAGGTAGGTATAACTGAATACAGAGTTAAAATGTGTTAGATAGAACAACGAAATCTTGAAGGTTTGTTTTTGGTAAATGAATTATGTTTTATAAAAAGTCATAGAACAAAAGTTGTTGTTTATGATGTTAGTAATAAAATCTTGCAAGGTTGTTAGTGTTATACAAATAACCCTGTATATATCATGGCCAGATCTCACTTCATGATATGGCCAAAGAAAACTGGCCAGATCGTTTGAAACGTTAAAGTTTGATGATATTTCAATCTTCGTTTGACCTACTTTCTTTAGACCTTTTCATCATTTCAGCCGATAGACGTCCACTGTTGGACATAGGCCTCCCCCAAGTGTCGCCACAATGCACGATCCTGTGCGTCTCGCATCCATCGGATTCCCGCAACCTTCACCAGGTCATCGGCCCAGCTTGTAGGAGGCCTTCCGACGCTGCGTCTTCCAGTACTCGGTCGCCACTCCAGAACCTTTCGGTCTCAACGGCCATCCGTTCTGCGAGCAATGTGCCCTGCCCATTGCCACTTAAGTTTGGCGATTCTTCGTGCCATGTCGGCAATCCTGGTTCTCCTGCGGATATCTTCATTTCTGATTCGATCACGCAGTGAAACTCCGAGCATAGCCCTTTTCATTGCCCTTTGGTCACCCAAAGGGCAATGAAAAGGGCTTTAAGCCTTCTGATGAGGCCCAACGTGAGCGACCACGTTTTTGCACCATATTTTTTTTTTTTTTTTTTTTTTTTTTTTTTTTAATTTGTATAAACTAGTGCTTGACTGCGATCCCACCTGATGGTAAGCAGTGATGCAATCGTTGATGGTGAGGCGCACTAGTTTATTAAGAGCCTATTCACTCTTGCCTTAAAGACACCTAAATTATAATCAGACGGGAAGACCGCAGCAGGCAAATTGTTCCAGTCCCTCGATGTACGTGGTATAAACGACGAAGCGAAACGCTTGGTCCGGATCGTAGAGGTTTCAACAACATTAGGGTGGATACTCGCCGTTCATCACTGGCAACAAGCACTGGTCATAGACTTTCGTCTTGAGACACTGTGGTATATTGGACGAGAAGATACCGCGCAGCTTCCCGAACGCTGCCCAGCTGAGTCGGATTCGACGGTTGACCTCTTTCTCGAAATTAGATCTACCCAACTAGATGGTCTGTCCGAGGTAGACGTAATCGTCCATAACTTCGAGTATAGAGTCTCCGATCTTGATAGGAGTGGGTGCTACATGGCTGTTTATCATGACTTTATAGTTTTGTCCATGTTCATTTTAAGACCCACTCTTTCGGAAGCTCTACTGAGGTCATTGAGCATTGTGCTGAGCTCTTCCGTAGTCTCAGCCATGACTATTATATCGTCGGCAAACCGAAGGTGAGTGATGTTCTCGCCATTGATATTGATGCCTAGTCCACTCCAGTTCAGTACCTTGAAGACATCCTCTATTGCGGCCGTGAACAGTTTCGGAGAAATGACGTCTCCCTGCCTCACACCTCGCTGCAGGAGGATAGGTTTCGAGGTCTGGTCCTGAAGTCGGACTGACATAGACCAGACCTTTTATTATCATCGAAATCCTACATCAATGATTTGGCCAAACGAGGATTGACATATCATCAAATGTTAATGTTTAAATGATCTGGCCAGTATTAGTAAGTGATTTATATCATGAAGTGATAAATTCTAAGATCTAGGCACGATATATACACTCTTATTTTTAAAAATGAAATCCCAAAATTGTGCATGAAAATTTGTCATAAATTGGTAAACTCTTCAAAGAATCAATCATTCATATAACAATTGCCAGGTACTAGAAAATACTACACAGTGTTTTTCCATTTTGATCGCCATGCCACGTCACGCGTGCGGCCTCCTCCTTCACTTCGGAAGCCACCGCCTGCCATTCCTCCTCACTTCGGAAGTTCGGACCATAGCCCGAACCATGGCCCGACGCGAGAGGTCGCTGCCCCGATTGCTTCCACATGGACACGGCGGTGCTCCACCCAAGCGGGGCACACCTCTACAGTATACTCCATCGTGTCCTCCGGAACGGTCCACACAATGGTGACCAAATTAAAATTAAAATTCAAAAATTCAAAAGTTTTTATTTCACATAGGCCTACATGGGCACTTATAAAACGTCAGAAGCTAGTGCACGGTTCCAAATTGGTCGTTTCCTATGGAAAAGAACCGGAAAGAAACTCCATGGTTACTCTTTTAAAAAAATGATTCTTACAATATTTCCGTATTATCACCACCCGGACCAAGTATTAGCGTGTCTTCCGCACGATTTCTGTGCAGGAACCTCCTGAACTTGCCGTGTCCGAAGAGGACCTGCGTCATGCGGAAGGTGAGGCCACCGTGTTGCCGCTACTCCTCATAGAGGGGACTTACCTCATAGAGTGAATAGGCTCTTAATAAACTAGTGCGCCTCACCATCAACGATTGCATCACTGCTTACCATCAGGCGGGATCGCAGTCAAGTACTAGTTTACATGAGATAAACAAAAAAAAATTGTGGCGTGCGCAATGGATTAAGTGTAGCTCTACAAGTCTAGTTTCCATATAAAATGTGTGGAGACCGACGCGCCCAGATCAGCGTGTGTGGCACACGTGTGTGCAGTATAGCTACCTTGACTCCGTGCCCTTCGCATTTCCTCGCAGCCCACAATTATAAATCCCTTGATTGACAGTCAAGGCTGTCCTAGCGCACAGCATAGACGCGTAGGTAAATGGATAACGAACGATCAGTGCGCGAAAACAAAGTGATTTGACGATTTGGTGTGAAAAAAGTTTACCTAAGGTTATTTTTTTTATTAATGTTTTAGCAATTTTTATTCATTTATTTTGCTTAAAACATCTACACTAATATTATGAAGATGGTAATCTCTAATAGTACCTAACCCTCGTGATAGCCGCCTATACGATGAATGCGAGCGATCAAAATATTTACCGCGTTTTAGCTCTCTGATTGGCTAATAGATTGGAGCGGACCAATCGGAGCGCTGGATGTCATAAAAGTTTCAATGGCGGTAATGTAAAACAAACTAGCACTTGACACAGTAATAAACACGTCTATTTTTAGAACAGTGTTACTATCTTACATCAACGTTTGTAGGCCTCTCGTTTAGGTACTGTACCGGTATTGTAAAATAACAAAATAACAAATGATTTATTTATTTATTTAAACTACACGTACAGTGGTGGTATATTGGTTGACAGGCCTGTTGATCTAGTGGTTAGTGACCCTGACTGCTATGCCGGAGGTCGTGGGTTCGATTCCCACCCAGAACAAACGTTTGTGTGATGAGCACGATCATTTGTTCTGTGTCTGGGTGTAATTTATCTATAATATGTATGTATTTAGAAATATATAAGTATGTTTATCAGTTGTCTAGTACCATAACACAAGCTCTGCTTAGTTTTGGACTAGACGGCGTTGTGTGATAGTTGTGGAATATTATTATAGTGAACTTATTGTAACAAGGCATTCTCTGACAGTCAGGCCTCTGGGTTTCGACGGCGCGCACTGTTCCCGCGCGCCTCAAGGAGTTGTCAGCAACAGCAGGGACCCAGCTGGGTCGAAGCCTACTGGGGCCAGGTTTAGTTTCGAAAGACAGCTCGAGCCCCGGTATGAAGGCTAGAAGGAACGGGGTGGGTCTTTTAGTCATTAAGAGTCTGACACTATCTCCCGCTCCGCCCAAGAGCGGGGGTTGTCATAGGATGATTTTTTCCCACCATAAAAAAAGGCCTTTGGGTTAAAAAGCCAACACTGTGGTAGGTGTGCACAATATTTTTTTTTTTTAAATAGCCTATACTGTCCCACTGCTGGGCAAAGGCCTCCCCCAACTTCTTCCAGGTATCCTTTTCTTGAGAACCAGTCCCCGCGGTAGGCATCTAGGTCGTCTCGCCACCTCTTCCTAGGTCGACCTCGGCGGCGTCGTCCATAGATATTTAAAATAGAATGTAAGTATAAAATAGTATAGTTTAATATTTAGATTGATGGTTATACTTACAATAAGTTTTTTCTAATTAATCTTAGACTGGCCAGGTACACAGATCACGTCAAGAACAAACCAGTCGACCGAAGAAACTGCTGCAAAAACTATTTTAATTTGTTAGACAAAGTTCAATTTTGACGAGGAAATAATTATTTCCTTCTTTATAATTTAAACCTCCTTCTTTATAATTTAAACCTTCTGACTATAAATCTATAGCCGCGTTTTTATTTTGCAAGCTTTTATTTAGTTTCACCCGTCCCGATGTTTGTATGTCTGTAATCAAATGGTCCACTTCTCGATTACCGATTGAGCTTAAATTTTGCATACAGGTGTAAATCAGATGACAATGTAAAATTATTACGACATGGAGCTGATCTGATGATAGAATTGGAAGCTGGGTATAGGAATTCGGATAACCTTGTCATGTTCTTGTCGTTGAAGAGTATTAATTATATAGGTAACCACGCTATAAACTTACTATGAAAAAAAGAATTGGAAATCATCTAATGAAAAAGAAAGAACATATTAATTCACTAAACCCCAAGCGAACGCCGGCGTTCGCGCATCTATTGTCTTACTATTGTGTCTAAAATTGGCGGTCGTTCGCGCATCTATTGTCTTACTAATGTGTCTCAAATTGGCGGTCGTTCGCGCATCTATTGTCTTACTAATGTGTCTCAAATTGGCGGTCGTTCGCGCATCTATTGTCTTACTATTGTGTCTCAAATTGGCGGTCGTTCGCGCATCTATTGTCTTACTATTGTGTCTCAAATTGGCGGTCGTTCGCGCATCTATTGTCTTACTAATGTGTCTCAAATTGGCGGTCGTTCGCGCATCTATTGTCTTACTAATGTGTCTCAAATTGGCGGTCGTTCGCGCATCTATTGTCTTACTATTGTGTCTCAAATTGGCGGTCGTTCGCGCATCTATTGTCTTACTATTGTGTCTCAAATTGGCGGTCGTTCGCGCATCTATTGTCTTACTAATGTGTCTCAAATTGGCGGTCGTTCGCGCATCTATTGTCTTACTAATGTGTCTCAAATTGGCGGTCGTTCGCGCATCTATTGTCTTACTATTGTGTCTCAAATTGGCGGTCGTTCGCGCATCTATTGTCTTACTATTGTGTCTCTAATTGGCGGTCGTTCGCGCATCTATTGTCTTACTATTGTGTCTCAAATTGGCGGTACCTGAAAGGTTAAATAGGTGTAGTTTCAGTCGGTAAAAGTGTGATATGCATTTCCTACCTAAAAATACACATACTTACACACTAGTGAGGTAATACCAAAGATTTTATATATCCTACGTTAATACCAATGTTATCTCAGGTATTAAACAGACTTTTTGTCAAATCATGCTGAGTCAATGAAAATATTTACGAATGGCTGGTATTTTTAGCATAATTATTTTCTTTTATAACATTTCTCTTGTCTTGGGAGCAGTTGGTGGTCGAGTGGTAACGTCTCCGGCTTATGAGTTGTAGATCGCGGGTTCAAACCCAGCCAGGCGCATTGCTTTGTGTAATTTACTTCATCACCACTGCACTCAAAAATAGTGAAGGAAAACATCGTGATGAAGCTGGCATCTCCTAGAGCCAACAATTCGAAGACATGTTACGTCCACCAACCCGCACTGGGCCCGCGTGGTGGATTACGGCCCATTCCCTCTTCTAGAGAGGAGGCCTGAGTCCCAGCAGTGGGAACATTATAAGACTACTCTTGCTATTTCTCTTGTTTAAATTTGTACAGCTGGAATATAATAAAATCGTGCTTTGGAGGTAAGCAGAACAAAAAGCCAAATCCCGCAAACCTGGTGGTGTTATGTCTGGTAGGCAACTGTCCAATAGATGATTTCAGGCTGTTATATATACATATACATTTAAATCGCGCGGAAAACTCTAATTGCGCTATGATAGATTTCGTAGTTCTAATGTATCATAAATGTTGCTACAGTACCTTTCATTACCGAAGTTAAGTCACCATTAAGTCCGCCCATGTATCTTTTGTTGCATGAAAATTAAATAAATAAATATTGGAATTTATTAAAAATTTCTTACACTTCGACTCGTGCTCAAAGTTTATTTATTGATTTTACTATTTATGTACACACGGGAAACAGAAAAAGACAGTAAAAGACAATAGTACAAAGGTACTGCTTATTCCCAAAGAAATTTCTTCCAGCAGACATGTGAAAGGAGAAACTAAAAGAAATGTAGACAATATTGTGTAAGAAGTAAGAGAAGAAGAATATGTGAAATCTTAATCTGTGTGGAATGTTGAACTCTGAGCGAAAGAAACTCTGATCTAACCGAAGACGGAGAAGGTAATAGCAGACAGTCACTAGATAATAACATTTTAAAAAAGGTATGCCTGATTTTTTTTAAAAATAGAATCGGACCTAGGACACTTCCCAGGGGAACACCATATTTGTGAGGTCTCCTGATTATTTCAGTATGCAGGATAATTTGATAGCGTTTGTTCCGAAGCAACTTTTTCTTTCTTTCATTTTGTTCGCACTAGAATGTGTTCCCAAAACGTATGTATGGGCACAGAATAAGTAACAGTATGGGTGGGATGCCCTCCATGTGCTCACCGGTGGTGCAACGCCGTATTTCTAGTGGTCCTATGTAAATGATAGAAAACCGACGGGCTAGTAATTCGGCGCCGATGTTCAAAACTTTGGAGTTTTAACTCGTTGAGTGCATCATTGCCAATGATTTATTTGGCTTCTCAATCGACTCCAGCGCATTATAAGCTGGTATCTGTCAGATTCGATGAGAGCAGTACTCCATACACGATCGAACTTGTGCTCTGATTGAAGAGATATATTTAAAGGTTAAAAAATTTAACACATCCATACTTAATCCACTTTTATACTGTTAACTACTACAAAGCGATTCGCAAGGGATTTGGCCTAGTAACTGAAATGCAGGCTTTGCAGGACATAGGCTACCAGTGTACCAAGTTTAATCGAAATCCATTCAGTAATTTTTGCCTGAAAGAGTAAATAACATCCATACATGCAAACTTTCGCGTTTAAATTATTATTAGTATTACACAAACTTACGCAATTTTACGAAACGCCTTACTTAGTTCTTTTGCTTCAAACATCTGACACTTTTTAAAAAAAATATTACACAAGACGTCTAATTGTCAGTACAAAGATTGCTTTTATGAATCAAAATCTGACGTAATACCTTGTCGATATAGTATCATTTACTTTACTAGGTATATAATCAGCGTGGCTTACAATGTACATAGCTTTGTTCAAGGTTACGTCTAACCGGCTCGCACGTGTGTTAGGCAGAGCAAATGTATTTGTAAATGATTAGATATATTTTGGTGACTTAACGAATTTGGTTTTGTTTTGTATGTGAGAAAAATAGTGTAAAACAGTGAGTTCTTTTGTTTATTTATTTATGTACACACAAACACTTAAAATAGAAATGAATATATACAGATAGAAGAGTAGGTACAATGGTGCTGTTTATTTGAAATTAAATTTCTTCCAGCAGACCTGCGACAGGAGAGTTGGATGAGAGATGTAGACACAATGTAAATAAATAATTCAGAAAAATTTAGATTGTCTATATTATCTAAATTAAATCATATTATACGTAGGTACATCTATATATCAATAATAGTACACATAAATTGATACAATAGATAAATTAAATTAAAATTATAAATAAGTATCCATAAATACTTTGTATTTATTTTTTGGTTTTGTTTTGCTAAATTTTATTTTATTAGTGTTAATTCAATTCAATTCTTTATTGACACAGAGTTGATTTATTTATTATATTTAGAAAAACAACCAACCAATTAACTAATCTATATAACCCATTCTCTACAGATTAGATTTCGTACATTATATTAAAAAAAAAAAACGGGCAAGTACCAGTTGGACTCGCGTACGACGGGTTCCGTACCCAATAAACAGTAATTAAATTGTAATTACTTAATTAATTTGAGTGAATTAGTTTGAGTTATTTATTTGAGTGTTTTTACTTTGAGTGTACGTTACTTTTCACGGTAAGAAAATATTTTTACTTAAAAATACAACCAACTTCCAAAAATCAAAAATTTTATAATTTTAATTTTGGAAGCCGATGTTTCTGGTATTGTTTTATCGTTCTTTTTTGACGCTAACTACTAGTCGATGGAACATCAAAACACCTATTTTTTATCAGATTACTAGTAGACTCACTATTTATAAAAAATGTCCGATGTGATAAGCATAGTTTTTTATTGCTGATAAAGGTAACAGTAAAAAATAGAGCTAGATTATAGTTAATAACACACATAAATCACATAAGTACGTAATCAGACGTGACCAGACTGCTGCCAGGACTCTGGCCGGGGCATGTTTACGAGAGGGAATGGGCCGTACTCCGCCACGCGGGCCCTGCAAAATGTAGTTCATCATAATTTTGTACAAATACCGGCACGAATCTTGAGCGCTCGTCGAAAGAGTCAGGATCAATTTGCGCATCGTACACATCAATTTAGCTTCACTTTTCTTGGACTGACCGACATTTGACTATTCAAAAGTGCCTGCAAATGGTCTATTTGAAATAAATGCTTTGACTTTGACTTTGACTTGACTTTGACATCGTACACATCGTCGAGCCAATCACTGCAACTACAAAAATGTACTCCCAGCTCCCGCGTCTCACTTCATACCACTAAAGAGACCCAATACTTCACTTCTCATTCAAGTCTGCGCGATTTTAAGTTCAAGTCAGCGCTCAAGATCCGTGCCGGTATTTGTAAATAAGTAGTTTCAATAGTTAAGTAGGTCGTCTCAAATATTTATTAAAAAAAAATGTAAAATACACTTAACTAATTAGAAATAATCTAAACAAAAGGTCTAGCTAAATATGACGTCATAATCTCTCCTCCGCTTTGCTGTCGACAGGAAGTGTATCCAATACGCTGGCGGCATTTTTTAAATAGTAGAGGATAATTTTTTAAAAAGCGTATGAGCACTCGGAGCATGATACGATAAATACAATAAATTGTGTCGGGTCAAGCTCGCGCACTTTTCCGCACCAGTGCTGAAAAAAAGTCAAAGAGCTTCCAGTAAGTGTATAGAAAAAAAATACTTCCGTTCTTTGTTATCTTTCTTGTTTATTTCAGATACAATGAAGCTTTTACTACTGCTGTTAGTGACTGCATCCAGCAGCTATGGGTACAACATCCTGGTCCTGTTTCCTGCCCCATCTCACAGCCACAACTCACTCGGGAAAGGAATTGTGGACTCTCTCCTGAAAGCAGGTCATACGGTGAGATTTGATTGTGATTATTTCGAAGACTATCATGTTTTCCCGTTTGGTTATTTAGGGTTCTGTACCTCAAAAGGTAAAAACGGAACCCTTACAGGATGGCTTTGTTATCCATCCGTCGGTCTGTCTGTCGGTCAAGACCGTTTATCTCGGGAACGCGTAGAGGTATCGAGTTGAAATTAAAACCATATACTCAGGTTTGTGGTCCCTTGAAGCTGTAAAAAAATCAAAGTTCTGAGTTAACGAAAAAAGATACCGCCGTTTATGTCTTTTTTTTTTATAATGGATAGGCTCGCGTTTGACTACAATCTCACCTGATGGTAAGCGATGATGTGGCCGACGATGGAACACGCTTGCCTAGAAGCAACCTATTCACTCTTGACTTGTACTTATGTCGCAAAAAACGTGATTTTCGACACTCTCAAATCAAAATTTATAGGGTCCCGTTGACCTAGAATCTTGAAATTTGTCACCAAATCTCCCAACCCTTGGGCGGGGCGCAAGGGCGTGTCAGACTTTTACTGACTAACATCCACTTCTGTTCCTTTTTTGCTTCGTTCCAGGGTCCGGGGGTTCTCATTCATACAACCCATGGCCCCAATAGACTTCGATCCTGCAGGGCCCCTAGGCCCTTGAGATGCGCGTGGAATAGTACGCGCCGTCGACGATTTGGGCTCGGTCGGACGGCGAGCTGTTTAGTACCTAACCGCCAGGGTCGAGCCCGAGTCATCGACGGCGCATAGTGTTCCATGCGCGTCTCAAAAAGGCCCAGCAGGGCTAGGCCCTGCCAAATCTTACCCAGATACCCAGATACTGGTAGTAGAGGACAGAGATTTAGTAAACCCGGACCGGACCCCAAAATAATTATACATATTATAAAGGACGGGCTGCTCAAGCACAAATGGTCCGCATATGACTAAGTGCAGAAACCAGACTCCGATAGAAGTACGGGCTTCATTGACTTGGTGCCATATTTACGTTATCTTTAAAAATAAAAATACTGGGTCTCATATTTTTGGGGAGGACCCCAAAAATACCTGATCTGACCATTGTGTTAGTCATAGGATTTCATAGTGAAGTTAGGGTCTCTCATAAAGGAAAGTACCTTATAAAGTAACATAAATAAGGTAGGTAAGTAAGACACTATTCTGGAAGAAAAAATAAATGTTTATGCTAAGTTATATTTTTGAATAGAATAAAGCAGAGTAGAATAAAGTAGAGTAGAACAGAATAAACTATAGCTAGCTTTTGCAGCTTCGCCCGCGTGTGTGGTGTGACGAGAATATATAAAGTGAGAAATGAATATATTAGGGGAAGTTTGAAAGTGGCGCCAGTGACTGAAAAGTTGAAAGGGAATCGTTTGTCTTGGTATGGTCACGTGAAAAGGAGGGATGAAACGCATGTTGCTAAAAAAGTTATGAGTTTACATGTGGATGGATGGAGGGGAAGAGGGAGGCCAAAGAAAAGATGGATGGATTGTGTGAGAAGCGATATGAAAGAAAAGGGAGTTAGTGATAGCGTGACGAGTGACAGGACAGAATGGAAGAAAAAAACGTGTTGCGCCGACCCCAAATAAAACGGGACTAGGGCAGGAAGATGATGATAATGATGCTAAGTTATATTTTTCAGGTGACATGGGTGACTCCATACCCGGAAAAAGTCAAGAACCCGCCAAAAACGTTAAAAATTCTTGACGTAAGCCCAGTGCGAAAATATTTTGAAAGTAAGTAATTTTTTTTTATTTATCCGACCAGTGTTAAATTAGGTCTTGTGGCTAAATAAGTGCCAGGACAGACCGCGAAAAAACCTTAAGTTTTCGCATTTTGCAGACTCTGTGAGTGATGAGTGGTAGGTATGTTTTTTTTTCCACAACTATCACACAACGTCCCAAATTAAGCAGAGCTTGTGCTATGAATATTAGACATCTGATAAACGTTCTTATATATTTCTAAATACATACATATATGCCAAAAAAAATTTTCACCGATAAAAACTGCTTTATACTTGAGTGACATAGGCTATGACCTAGACCATGGCGTTTAAAGTAAGATTGTTTTAATCTTGTTTCAGTGTGGGTAAGAGATGGCGCTAGACAATCTGTATAGCTCTGTCTCTCACCCACTATGGAATAAGAATAAAACAATCTTACTTTGAACGTCATGGTAACCCCGTATATTTCATGTAGGTACGCGGGCGAAGCTGCAAAAGCTAGCTATAGTTTTGTTACTGTTTTGGTGTATAATAAAGTTTATTCTGTTCTACTCTACTCTATTCTACTCTGCTCTATTCTATTCTATTCTAAACATTTATCTTGGATGGGAATCGACTTCCAGCAAACCTGCTAAAGGAGAGACTAAAAGAAATGATAAATACACAATAGAGTGTAAAAAAAAATCATAAATGTTTTGCATTTGTTCTAGGCATTGATGGACTAACATTGAAGATGACCTTTAAGGCTTTAGCCACGGTCAAGGAAGCGACCAACAACGTATCCATTGATACTATCAACACACCTGCAGTCAAAGAGACTCTGATCAAACAGCAGTTTGATGCTGTCGTCACCGAGTCGTTCTTCTCCGACGTTTTGGCCGGGTAAGTCAAGCATACTAAAACTTAAGTCACTTGAACATCGGGCCGAAATTAAATGAAAGCAACACTTGTACCCGCTTAGGCAGCAGTCCGCGTTTCTGTGCATTTACATAATTCCGGTCAGCTGCACCTGGATAGAGCCCCGTTGACCTTTTAATCTATGTTCATCATCATTTACCTGCAAAGACGAAGACAATGCTTGTGCAGACTTTAATTTTCCCTATAGTCGACTATGGTGATGTGTGCTACTATGACCTGAACGCAGTCTTGCTGGATAAGCTTGATAGGCTCCTGAACAACTGCATCAGGTTCATATTTAACCTGAGGAAATATGACCATGTTTCAAGCTTCAGATCGGAGCTCAAATGGTTGCCTATTCGCCAAAGAAGAAGTCTGCGAGCTTTGACAACTCTTTTTTCTTTGCTCAACTCTCTTACCCCTCCTTCTTATCTTATATCTCACTTCCAATATCTCTGTTCTTCACACGCCAAGAATCTGCGTTATTCTAACAATCTCCTACTGCTTTGTCCTTCTCATACTTCTGATGTTGTTCATTCCTCCTTCTATATTCAGTCTATCCTTCTATGGAATTCGCTACCTCTTGATATCAGAACGGCCACGAGTCAGTATGCATTTAAGCGGAAGTTGCGGAATTACTTTCTGAACAAATAGCAGAATCATCTCAAAACTCCTTTTCTTTGTGTATATATATATATATATAGTATATATTTGTATGTATGTATTGCTATATATTTTATTAAATATGCTTTTGTATATGTATGTTTAGTTTTAGCTTTATATATAATTCTATAATTGTTTTAAATAATATTTTCTTTTTTTTTATGCACCTGCCATTTTGTCTCTGCACTACTCTAGGTTGACTGGTAGAGAATGCCTAAGGCATTAAGTCCGCCTTTGTATCTTTTGTTGCATGAAGATTAAATAAATAAATAAATAAATAAATTTACATTATGCTATGTTCATCATCATTTACATTATGCTATGTTCATCATCATCATCATATCAGCCGAAAGACGTCCTCTGTTGGACATAGGCCTTCCCCAAGCGTCGCCACAACGACCGGTAAACGACATCGGAATCCCGCGACCCTGACCTGCCTTGGTATATTTTCTTCTATCACGCGGGCAAACCCCTTAACAGCATTTAGTTCATCATCATATGTTTGACAATATACCCTTCTTTTCCAGTGTCGCAGCAGTCCAACAAGCTCCCTGGATACTTCTGGCCGGCACCCAGATGACTCCTCAGATCGAGGCCCAAGTGGATCAGGTCCGCTCCGTGGCCACCATCCCTCTCATGTTCAACCCTTCAGACATACCCATGGGTTTCACCAGTCGGGCCTTGAATGCCGTCATGTATGCTGGCATGACGGTTTTAGGCTGGTAAGTACCTACCTATACAGAGGATAAGGGACAGGTTTTCGTAATCTTTAAGGGCTTGCTCAGTAGACGAAGAATTTACTGGCCCGAAACCATCTCAAACTTAGAGCTGTTGGAAAAATGCCACGAAAGCCAGATCGACCTCCAGTAGCCCGATTCACGTAATGAAAACCGTAACGATACCGTATTGATTTAGTCGTTTAGACCATTTCCGTATTCACATCCATCAATCGAGTTTGGAAAGTCGTTTGAAATTCGTCGATTTAAAAAAAAATCTGAATTACATTATCCTGGCAGAATACTTATTAATGTAACTGGAAATAAGTCGATAAATCGTGAATACCGCTTTTGGATAGGACTTCGATCCAACGACTATAAAACTTCAACGATATTTGGTTTGTTTGATTTTACGTGAATCAGGCTACTGATCCAGCGTGGAGATGGATTGGTCGCACGCTTTGGATTCCGGTCATATACCTAAACAGACGTTAGACTGGAATCCCCAAGGGAAAAGAAAGCGTGGCCGTCCTCGGCAAACCTGGCGACGTACCATGTTGGCAGAAGCGATGGCCATCGGATTGACATGGAGCGAGGTGAAGCGTAAAGCTCAAGACCGATCACGATGGGTGACTACTGTCGACGACCTCTGCCCAGGCTAAGGGACATAGGATCTTAAGTCAAGTCAGTAGTCGAAACTGAATTAAATAGAAAAAAAAAACAAGGGAAAAATAGAATCCGCATACAATATTATAAACTTGATCGGACAGTTTGTATGGAGAGGCCGATTCTTTCTTTCCTTTCTTAAAAAAAAATCTTGTGGTGTTCAGTTTCGTCTACTGAGCAAATCCTTAAAGTTTGTGGAGGGCTGTCCCTTACACGCTGTGGATCTGATTTTTTTGTGTAAAATTGCAGGACGCATTTAAGAGAGTGCACGGGAATTGCATGACGTGATTCCGCTATCTCCTTTCTTCCATTACCATTGGATAAACCAAGTTTTCGATTACAAATGTTTGTGTGCTGAGCACTATCATTAGTTCTGTATCTCGGTGTAATTTATTTATAATATACTAGGTGTAAGGGACAGCCCTCCACAAACTTTAAGGGCTAGCTCAGTAGATGAAACTGAACAACCTCCCACAAAAAATTTTTTCAGGAAACGAAAAATAAAAAATCGGCCTAGCCATACAAATTGTCCAATCAAGTTTATCATTTTGTATGGTGAGGCTAATTTTTTTTACGTTTCCTGAAAAAAAAATTTATGGAAGGTTGTTCAGTTTCGTCTACAGTGCAAGCCCTTAAAGTTTGTGGAGGGCTGTCCCTTACACCTTTTATATGTATTTAGAAATATATAAGTATGTTTATCAGTTGTCTAGTACTCATAACACAAGTTCTGCTTAGTTTGGGATTAGGTGGTGTGTAAGTTATGGAATACAGGGTGTCACCGACATTGACGCACAAACGAATACCATAGATCCAGTACATAATTCTGCACCCCCAAAGTGGTAGACTTTTTCATCGGTTATTCCTAAAAAAAAATAGTACTTTTTTATTTAAACTGTAACATCGTTGTTGACAATTGTCACTGACACGGTGTATATTAATAACTAGCTTTTTCCCGCGGCTTCGCCCGCATACATAAAATATAGCCTATGTCACTCAGGAATAAAGCAGCTTTCTAACGGTGAAAAAATTTCGCCATCGGCCCAGCACTTAGTTCCAGAGATTACCTCCTACATACAAATTTACAAATTTAACCTCTTTATAATATTAAGTATAAACAAATATTACTTATTTTTTGTTTTTCCAGGTTAGACCGCCCCACCACAACTGGCCTCTACGAGCAACTGTTCGGTCCTGTGGCAGCCGCACGAGGCGTCCCGCTGCCACCGTTCGACGATGCCTTTCACAACGTGTCCATCATGTTCGTGAACTCACACGAGTCGATAGCTCCTGTGTTCAGTACATCTCCTAACGTGGTCAATATAGCTGGTTATCATATGGATGAGGAGATTCCTCCGTTGCCTAAGGCAAGTTTTTTTGGAACATTTGAATATTACTACGGTTACAAATACAGAATGACAGAATCATAGAGGGTGTTAGGGACAGGGTCGTAGCAGCGAGGGCTTGCGGACGGCGAGCAATGGGTGGCACGCCGTCCGGTAACCGTCCGAACCGACCCAAGTCGTCGATGGCGTATAGTGTTCCATACGCAACTCAAGGAGATGTCGGCAAATTGCAGGGGCTCAGAAGGAACGAAGCCATGTGAAAATGAACCCCCGGGGCCCTGAAACGCAAAGCAAAGAAAGAACAAAGAAGTGGGGTTTAGTCATTTCATTTTTCAACCTTTTTTTTCTCCGGGTTTCAAAAATTTATCATATTTTAGTTCATCAGATTTTCATACAAAAATAAAAATATTTAAATTGAACATTCTAAATATTTCGAAGTCTATGCGAAACAAGCGATAGTAACTGTACTATCGCTTTGAGTGGAGGGGAGCGGGATTGGTCGGCGAAGGTGCTTAATGCGCTTGCGTCACATTCGTCGCATCGTCGTTTAATAAAAAGTCATAGAACAAAAGTTGTTGTTTATGATATTAGTTATACAGTCCTGCAAGGTTGTTAGTGTTATACAAATAACCCTGTATAACATCGTTTCCAATTACCACAGGACTTGCAAGACCTCCTGGACGGTTCACCCCAGGGTGTGATCTACTTCAGCATGGGTTCCGTGTTGAAGTCGGCCCGCATGACACCAGCTCTTCGCGCCAAGCTGCTGAAGCTGTTCGCCTCACTGCCCTACACCGTTCTGTGGAAGTTCGAGGAACCCCTCACTGGTTTGCCGCCTAACGTGCATGTGAGACCTTGGATGCCTCAGCCAAGTATACTTGGTAAGTCGTGCCATGGATTTCTGCTCCTTTGTGCTTTTCGGCTGCAACTGGCAACCGCATGCTCAAGTGACATTTGTTTCGCTAAAATCAGGAACCTGAATATTATAATACTAGCTTTTGGCTGCGACTTCGCTTGCGTACATACAATATAGCCTATGTCACTCAGGAATAAAGCAGCTCTCCATCGGTGAAAAAATTTTAGCAATCGGACCAGTACTTCCAGAGATTGCCTCCTACAAACAAAAAAAAACGAAAAAACAAACTTTACCTCTTTATTATATTATAATACTAGCTGTGCCCGCGACTTCGTTCGCGTGGACTACAGGATTTTGAATTTATTTTTTCTAAAATAAAAGTAGCCCATGTTACTCCTTATTACATCAGCTACCTGCCAAAAAAAGTCCCGTCAAAATCGGTCCAGCCATTTTAGAGATTAGCCCGGACAAACAGACAGACAAAAATTGTAAAAAAAAAAAGACGGGTTGCACTCCGGGAGTGCCGGCAGAAGTGAAAACTTGATTATTAACGTTGAGCATGTTTGATATTTTGGAATGGTTAGGGAATAATTTTGCACCAATTGCTTTATCAGTATAAAAGTACTATCATTTATGTGGTAGAATACAATATTCATTTATTGCGCTATCGTACACAAACATGACAATTTATATTACATTAAAAATTTAACACTTTAAAACTATTACAATTATTTTACATTAAAAAGTTTATCTCTCCGAAAAACTACTGAGGTGTCAAGGGACACCCGGATGGAACGAAGTTCCGTTCTGGCTTGCTTTCTATAAGAGAGAGAAAGAGAGAAAGACAGAGAAACATGCGCACGCCACACGGCTTACAATAGCTTACTATAGAAAAAGTGTCGTTACAACTTTTCGTGAGAATTTTTTCCGACTAGCCAATACAATATAACTAAAAAATACTATCCTATTTTATGTACATTTTGACAGCACTATTTCAACATCTTCGAAACCATGAAAACGACACTCATGACGAAAAAGTTGATAATTTCTGACATCCGCCATCTTAGATTTACATTTTGACAGCACTATCGGCTTCAACAACCTCGAAAACCATGAAAAAGACACCCATATCGAAAACGTTGATAATTTATTGCAGCCACTATCTTAGATTTAAATTTTGACAGTACTATCGGTTTCAACACCCTCGAAAACCATGAAAACGACACCCACGACGGAAAATTTGATAATTTCTTGCAGCCACCATCTTGGATTTATATTTTGACAGTACCATCGGTTTCAACACCCTCGAAAACCATGAAAACGACACCCATGACGGAAAATTTGATAATTTCTTGCAGCCACCATCTTGGATTTATATTTTGACAGTTCTATCGGTTTCAACACCCTCGAAAACCATGAAAACGACACCCATGACGGAAAAGTTAATAATTTCTTGCAGCCGCCATCTTGGATTTACATTTTGACAGTACTATCGGTTTCAACACCCTCGAAAACCACGAAAACGACACCCATGACGAAAAAGTTGATAATTTCTTGCAGCCGCCATCTTGGATTTACATTTTGACAGTACCATCGGTTTCCACGCCCTCGGAAACCATGAAAACGACACCCATGACGGAAAATTTGATAATTTCTTGCAGCCACCATCTTGGATTTATATTTTGACAGTACCATCGGTTTCAACACCCTCGAAAACCACGAAAACGACACCCATGGCAAAAAAGTTGATAATTTCTTGCAGCCGCCATCTTGGATTTACATTTTGACAGTACTATCGGTTTCAACACCCTCGAAAACCACGAAAACGACACCCATGACGAAAAAGTTGATAATTTCTTGCAGCCGCCATCTTGGATTTACATTTTGACAGTACTATCGGTTTCCACGCCCTCGAAAACCATGAAAACGACACCCATATCGAAAAAGTTGATAATTTATTGCAGCCACCATCTTAGATTTAAATTTTGACAGTACTATCGGTTTCAACACCCTCGAAAACCACGAAAACGACACCCATGAGGAAAAAGTTGATAATTTCTTGCAGCCGCCATCTTGGATTTACATTTTGACAGTACTATCGGTTTCAACACCCTCGAAAACCATGAAAACGACACCCATGACGGAAAATTTGATAATTTCTTGCAGCCGCCATCTTGGATTTACATTTTGACAGTACTATCGGTTTCAACACCCTCGAAAACCACGAAAACGACACCCATGACGAAAAAGTTGATAATTTCTTGCAGCCGCCATCTTGGATTTACATTTTGACAATACCATCGGTTTCCACGCCCTCGAAAACCATGAAAACGACACCCATGACGGAAAATTTGATAATTTCTTGCAGCCGCCATCTTGGATTTACATTTTGACAGTATTATCGGTTTCAACACCCTCGAAAACCACGAAAACGACACCCATGACGAAAAAGTATTATCGGTTTCAACACCCTCGAAAACCACGAAAACGACACCCATGACGAAAAATTTGATAATTTCTTGCAGCCGCCATCTTGGATTTACATTTTGACAGTATTATCGGTTTCAACACCCTCGAAAACCACGAAAACGACACCCATGACGAAAAAGTTGATAATTTCTTGCAGCCGCCATCTTGGATTTACATTTTGACAGTATCATCGGTTTCAACGCCCTCGAAAACCATGAAAACGACACCCATGACGGAAAAATTAATAATTTCTTGCAGCCGCCATCTTGGATTTACATTTTGACAGTATTATCGGTTTCAACACCCTCGAAAACCACGAAAACGACACCCATGACGAAAAATTTGATAATTTCTTGCAGCCGCCATCTTGGATTTATATTTTGACAGTACCATCGGTTTCAACGCCCTCGAAAACCATGAAAACGACTCCCATGACGAAAAAGTTGATAATTTCTAGCAGCCGCCATCTTGGATTTATATTTTGACAGTACCATCGGTTTCAACACCCTCGAAAACCATGAAAACGACACCCATGACGAAAAAGTTGATAATTTCTTGCAGCCGCCATCTTGGATTTACATTTTGACAGTACCATCGGTTTCAACACCCTCGAAAACCATGAAAAAGACACCCATGACGAAAAAGTTGATAATTTCTTGCAGCCGCCATCTTGGATTTATATTTTGACAGTACCATCGGTTTCAACACCCTCGAAAACCATGAAAACGACACCCATGATGAAAAAGTTGATAATTTCTTGCAGCCGCCATCTTGGATTTACATTTTGACAGTACCATCGGTTTCCACGCCCTCGAAAACCATGAAAACGACACCCATGACGGAAAATTTGATAATTTCTTGCAGCCGCCATCTTGGATTTACATTTTGACAGTACTATCGGTTTCAACACCCTCGAAAACCATGAAAACGACACCCATGACGAAAAATTTGATAATTTCTTGCAGCCGCCATCTTGGATTTATATTTTGACAGTACCATCGGTTTCAACACCCTTGAAAACCATGAAAACGACCCCCATGACGAAAAAGTTGATAATTTCTTGCAGCCGCCATCTTGGATTTATATTTTGACAGTAAAAGTGTCGGTACAATTTTTCGTGAGAATTTTTTCCGTCTAGCCCCCTTTCACAACGCGCGATAAGGGATAGCTGTCTACTCTCCATCCGTCTTACGCTTTTTCGATCAGGTCACGTGTCCTGACGCGAGTTTAAGATTTTATACCCATTACAGAAAAAGTGCTCAACGCCGCTAAAGAAGTTTTCACTTCAAAAATTATTTTGGTGTATGTACCGTATATTTCAATATTACAAACAGACATTCCAATTTGATTTATATGTATATGTAGATAGATTATATTAAAAGAAAAACTGACTAACATATCAGTTATCAACGCAATACTTTGTCGTGACGACAGATAATCGTGTAGTTTTAAGTATCGTGGCTCAATATTTAAATGAAGGTGTTCACACATTGGACGACACGATCAACTGTCGTACGGCTTCATTGCGTGATAACGCTCCATTGCGTAGTGGAGCGCGCGGATTGGTCTACTAGCTCGCATCGGGTTCGTGCTGGCAGGGCCGGTGGCTTCGGTGTGTAGCCACCTTAAGGGCCAAGCGCCCGAAAAGTGCCATAAAACAGTGATTTTCTGAGGCCTACTCCTCCGTAACGGCTAGGTCAATTGGTTTGAAAAAATATATGTTTATTATAGATTCATTAACAATAATATCAACATTTGATTTTTTCGTGCAATTAATACTTTTGTCAAAAAAATATATTTAGCAATTTCGCAACTTTTCGCAACTTTTTCCTACTCCTTCGAAACGGCTTGGAGCTTTAGAAACATTTTTACACATAAAAATTGGTGGTTAAATATTCTTCAAAGTGAACATTGCATATGTAAATCAATCAATATCTCGCAGAGAAAATGGATTTAAAGCGCTTTCCGGGCGCTGCTGGCCGCAAATAAATGCACAGATTTGCGTACTGCCGCCTAGGCGAGTGCGACAGTTGCGTTCACATAATTTCGGCCAGATGGTTCAAGGGACTATACGCCTTAAGGGGAACGGATAGGACGACAATAGAAGAACAATAAGAATTTGTCACGATTAAACCATGACGGAAAATCATGTGTTGTCCCGTCTATCTGTCGTGGCTACGACAGTATAATAGTCAATAATAGTCGTCTGAAGAGAAAATAACCGTTACGGCATAGTGGGAACGCAGCCTAAGTGTTTTTTTTATAATGGATAGGCTCGCGTTTGACCACAATCTCACCTGATGGTAAGCGATGATGTGGCCGACGATGGAACACGCTTGCCTAGAAGCAATCTATTCACTCTTGACTTAAAGACCCCTAGGTTATAGCTATCTGGAAACACAGACTCCGGCAGGGAATTCCACTCCTTAGCTGTACGTATAATGAATGTGTTCCCAAAACGCTTTGTACGTATAGGTGGGATGTCCACCATGTACCGGTGGCGCAACGCCGTACGTCTTGTGGTCCGATGATGGAACGGACTTTAAAGGATATTTTTAAAATAGTTATCTTATCATTTATCTTTTTGTCCTCAGCTCACAAAAACATCAAAGTCTTCATCACCCACGGTGGTCAGCTGAGCTCCCTAGAGGCTGTTCGCGCTGGAGTTCCTCTGCTCGCAATACCAGTATTTGGAGACCAGCCCGCCAATGCTGATCGAGCTCGGCGACGCGGGTATGCTCTGAAGGTGACCTTTTCCGATGACATGGTGCCAGAACTGGAGGTGGCTTTGAAGGAGATGCTCAGTAATGACAAGTAAGTGTCTGTTTTTAGGGTTACCTAAAAAAGAAAAAAACGGAACCCTTATAGAATCAACTTGTTGAGGTCTGTCTGTCTGTCTGTCAAGACCCTTAATCTTGGGAACGCGTGAAGGTATAGAGTTGAAATTAAAACTATATACTAAGGTCTGTGGTCCCTTGAAACTGAAAAATCAAACTTCTAAGCTAACGGAGAAAAGATAGGGTCGTTTACCTATGTCGCAAAAACGTATATTTCGACAATCAAGGGAACCAAAATTATAGGGTACTTCCCGTTGATCCAGAATCCTGAAATTTTGCATAAATCTAGGTCTTATAACACAAGTATAAGAATAAATTTAAAAACACAAAAAAAAGTTTCGATTTGATAAAAACTTCGAGACTCCAACCAGGAATTGAACTCCTTACATAAAACCATATACCAGAACTCCATTCGGGAACTGAACTATTTACTTATGTAAGTTTGTACGCGTAACCCACAGTGCGCGAGTCCGACTCGCACTTGCCCAGTTTTTTTCTTAAAGATGGTTCACAGCCTCGTCAACTGTGGGAACCTCTGTTTAAGATATTTTATTGTTACAGATACTCGAAGCAAGCGAAGTACCTATCCCACCTGTTCCAGTCTCGTCCAGCGACACCCAGACAGCTGGTCAATCATTACATCACTCTTGCAATAGAGACCAAAGGTAATGCACGCATTGGACACGGCCCATTAGGTCTGATGCTTCCTAATATTTCTCATAGAGGGCTTTTTCTTGAGGTGCAAAATCACCCAAATGACTTCTTCCGCTCAAGGGAGAATCGGAAAGACGTGCCAAATTATAACAGCCAAAACTCACACCTACGTTCTTCAGTTGCCCTTTCCATCCTAGGATCCCGGTTTCCCTTAGAAATTCACCGCCATCATTCCGCGACAACTGTAGGTTTCTTACGGTTTAGCTGATAAATCCTTGAGGAGCGCATGACATACTGCGACTTGGACTCGGACGGCCCGACGAGTTACCCATTACTCGTCGTCCAGAAAACCGCGGCTACGAAGGCATAAAATCGACTTGCGACGCCCGAGCGTCCTCACTCTCTTGTAGCGACGGGTTACATTACTGCTTCGGAGAAGGAGGTCACCACATCTGATTCCCACTCGTTCCGGACTATGGCCTGTACTGGAACCGTTACGAAAGGTTGCCGCCGCCAATCGCCTTGACGAAGACACGGTGGTGCTCTGCTCAAACAGGGTATACCTCACAGAAATCTTAATAATAAATTAAGATTTCTGTGGTATACCTCCACCGTATGCTCCACCGTGTCTTCCGGGCGGACATCATAATGGTGACACCCAGGCGTTTTTTTCACACGAATCAGATGCAGGAACCTCGGTGGCGGCTGGGACGTGAGGATATGATATGTTGCGGTAATCTCCTTCGCTTGCATCACTGCTTCGCAGGGAACTCTCGCTACAGACCCTTTTTTTATGGTGGGAAAAAATCATCCAATGACAACCCCCGCTCTTGGGCGGAGCGGGAGATAGTGTCAGACTCCTACTGACTAAAAGACCCACCCCGTTCCTTCTAGCCTTCATACCGGGGCTCGAGCTCCCTTTCGGATAACCCTGGCCCCAGTAGGCTTCGACCAGGCTGGGCCCCTGCTGTTGCTGACAACTCCTTGAGACCGTCTGCCACTCCTCCTCGCTCCGGACCATGGCCTCAACCAAGGCAATGCTCCGCCCAAGCAGGGCACACCTCGACTGTGTGCTCCACCGTGTCCTCCGGGCGTTCCGCACAGTGGCGACACCCGGGCGTCAATTCCGCACGAATCCGGTGCAAGAACCTCCCGAACGAACCATGTCCGGTGAAGACCGCTCCAGACCCTGGTTTTAACGAATACTCCACCGTGCCTCCGGACTGCAAACTCTTGCTTATTTCCATCTTTTAAAATCCCTAATACAATTCTTCGTTCCTCTTTCTTTCCAGGAGCCTATCATCTCCGCTCTGTATCCCTGCAGTACAAGTGGTACGAGCGCTGGATGCTTGACTTCACCCTCGCACTCCTTGCTGTACTGGTTCTCCTTTACGCTCTCTTGAAGTTCTTCGTCAAACTGGTCATCAGAAAAGTTTCCGGCAAGAAGACTTATAAAGAGACTTTGAGCAAGAAGAAAGTTTAGTGTTGATTTGTGTTAGGGTGTTATTAATATCTTGTGAATTTCGTCCGTAATTCAGCATGCAGAAAAGTTCAAAAGACAAAAAAAAAACGCGTCCAGCGTGCGTATTCCACGTATTACAATAAATACCCAGGACAAATGTTTGTGTGATGAGCACAATCATTTGTTCTGTGTCTGGGTGTATATTTATCTATGATATGTATGTATTTAGAAATATACACCGTTAAATTTTAATCGTTTTTATCCCGTGGAGGGTCAATCCAGTACATGAAACACTTTCGATTTGTAAAGATAAAATTAAAAAATAAACTCGTATTAATTTATGCATGTATGAAATTAATTTCTTTAAGAAAACGTCAGCTGAGCGAGTTCAATGACCTGTAGCTAGTTTGTAAGCAACACCGACTATTAACTGCAGGTCATTGAACTTGAAGTTTTGAAAAAAAGGTAGGTACTTTTTTAGGGTTCCGTAGTCAACTAGGACCCTCCACGGGATTAAGACGATTAAAATTTAGCGGTGTTGTATGTTTATCTGTTGTCTAGTACTCATAACACAAGCTCTGCTTAGCTTGAGGCTAGACGGCGTTGTGTGATAGTTGTGGAATATTATTATTACTTGCATGAATTAGACATTTGCGGGGTTACGCGTGCGGAGCCATCCCGCATGCGTGATCATAACGCACAATATTGAAAAGACCCTTAGGTCTACAGTCCACTGACGCGTAGCTTCTTAGACGCGTATTCGTCATTATACGCTTAGTGTATTAACTATAGCCTACTGTTCACGGACGCGTAGCTTCATTTTACGCTTGGTGTACGCCAGCGTGAAGCTTGCATACTAAACTCTGTCGTCGAAGCAGCAATTCATGCCGTCATATCGTTAACATAATAGCATAATCAGATAGATATATTCTTTAATGTTCACCAAAATTAAAAATCACATTAGCAAGCTTACTTGCATTAATTAGCCCTTTAATGTTCCCACTGCTGGGACTCAGGCCTCCTCTGTAAGAGGGAATGGACCGTAATCCATCACGCGGGCCCAGTACATGTCTTCGAATTTTTGGTTCTAGGACATGCCGGATTCCTCACGATGTTTTCCTTCACCGTTTTGAGAGCAAGTGTATAATGACGAGTACGCGTCTATAAAGCTACGCGTCCGTGGACAGTAGGCCTTAGTTTTTAAGTTTTTGTAAATAATGTTTAATAGAATAGATAAATAAAAGTTATTGGCGTCTTTTATTTACCCTCGAACTGCCTTGAAAGGCCATTAACTTTACGAATACTAAGCTTGCATTGACTGGACAGGTTTAGTTCGTCTAGTTACCACTAGATGGCGTGACTTGTTTTGTTGTCAACAAATAAATTGCCGATTCCGACATACACCGCTAAATTTTAATAGTTTTAATCCCGTGGAGGATCGATCCGGTACATGAAACACTATCGATTTGTAAAGATAAAATTAAAAAATAAAGTAAGTACCTTTTTTTCAAAACTCGTATTAATTTACGCATGTACGAAATTAATTTCTTGAAATTGAGCGCGTTCAATGACTTGTAGGTAGTTTGTACGCAATGCCGACTATTACCTACAGGTCATTGAACTCGCTCAGCTGACGTTTTTAAAAATCGATAGTGTTTTATGTACCGGATCGACATTCCACAGGATTAAAACGATTAAAATTTAACGGTGTATACTTAAATGATAAATATTGATTTTGTATTAGATATATTTATATTTGCTGTATGGACTTTAAAAGAGACTTTGACCCCTGAATTTGTTTCGGTGTTTCTTCTCAGGGTAGTTAGCTAGGAAACACCGGCCTCATATAGTTTGTACTGACGAATTTGACATATTAAAGTGTTTTTTTTTAAACAAATTTCTCCCTTTTTCACCCCCTTCCAAGTTCAATTACCACAAACTCTTTCTTAATGCTAACTTAAGTCATAAAAGGAAGCCTTGTGCAAAATTTCATGTTCCTAGATCCAACAGTTTCGGCTGTGCGTTGGTATGTCCGTCAATCAGTTTCTCCTTATATACTCATACTAGCTTTTGCCAGCGGCTTCACCAGCTTGAAAATAGACAATATACACCGCAAAATTTTAATAGTTTTAATCCCGTGGAGGGTCGATCCGGTACATGAAACACTATCGATTTGTAAAGATAAAATTAAAAAATAAAGTACCGTTTTTTCAAAACTCGTATTAATTTACGCATGTACGAAATTAATTTCTTTAAGAAAACGTCAGCTGAGCGAGTTCAATGACCTATAGGTAGTTTGTACGCAACGCCGACTATTAACTACAGGCCATTGAACTCGCTCAGCTGACGTTTGACTTTATTTTTTAATTTTATCTTTACATCGACCCTCCACGGGATTAAAACGATTAAAAATTTAACGGTGTACAGCTATGTTACATAGTAAAAAGTAGCTTTCTATCGAAGAAAGAATTTTGAAAATCGGTCCAGCAGTTTTTGAGTTAAATCGTAACATACAAACAAACAAATAATCAAATCTTTCCTCGTATATTACTATAGATATACCTATAGGTGATGCAATCGCTAGAAATAGAGGTAGGAAATAGATAATAAGCATTAATTTCAAGCTGAGTTGGTAACCGCGTTTAGCTCACACTCAGCATGACTTGACAAAAACCTATTATTGTCAGATTTTTTTTTTTGTAGTTGATAGGTTCGCGCTTGACCGCTATCTCACCTGATGGAAAGCGACGATGCGGTCGACGATGGAACGCGCTTACCTAGAAGAAACCTATTCACTAGATTCCCGGGTTGTAGCTATCAGGAAACACAGACTCCGGCAAGGAATTCCACTCCCTAGCTGCACGCCCAATGAATGTGTTCCCAAAACGTTTTGTGCGTGTAGATGGGATATCCACCATATACCGGTGGCGCATAGCCGTACGTCTGGTAGTCCGATGATATTTTATTTGTCGATGAGCTGGGATTAGAAAATATTAACACGTCCGGATGGATTTTAGGTCAACGGGAAGTACCTAGGAATTTTGATTCCTTGAGAGTGTCTAAATATACTTTTTGTACGACATAAACGGGCGTATCTTTTTCGTTTGTTAACTTAGAAGTTTGATTTTTTCACAGTTTCAAAGGACTGCAAACTTGAGTATATGGTTTTAATTTCAACTTGATAACACCACGCGTTCCCGAGATACAGGGTCTTGACAGATAGACACGATTTTCATCGTTTCTATACGATTATTATATTACTTAATAAAAAAAGTTTATCTATAACTTGCAATATGATCACGAGAGAATGATCCGTTGAAAAACCGGCCTACAATCATATACATACTGATATAATAGACACTAGACAGAGTCAATGACAACGAACTCGTTTAATCAGTGTGGATTACAACTAGTAACAGTCAAGGCTGTACCTCTGTACAGCATAGACGCGTAGATCAGTAAGCAACGACTAGTGCGCGAGAAAAAAAAAAGAATAAATTGTTGTTTGACGTTTGGTGTGGTATAGAAACTTTTTTGTGTGTAGTGTTGTGAAAGTAAATTAAAAAAAACAGAAGTAAGTTTTAAATTTTATGGTGTTTTTTTACTACACGTAGGTAATTTAAATTGACCAATGTTAATTTTATTTAACAGTAGCTGTCCACCTTAACAGTCAGTGAATGTAGCATATCTTTCGATATAGTCAACCGATTGCGATAAAACAAAATCTAAGTAATAGACCAATTTACACACAATTTTAATGTATAAAGTTATCTACACGTTGATTTGGTATATTTTGCGTGATGCGCGCACAACTAAACTTCTTCAGATTTATTATTTGTATAGGTTGAACAATTTTATTTTTCTTTAATACTTTAAACAAGAAATACTCGTATTTAAATTTTTGTTTCTAGTGAATAAACTCATTAACTACTGGACTGATTTTAAACATTCTTTCGCTAGAAGAATGCTAACTACTTTATCACTGATCAATAAACATTATTATTTGTATAGTACAGGTAGTGAAAACTTACAGATCTTAAATTAAAGTTATGTCGCCCAAGAGGCGTATGAATATGTATGTATGTGTGCAAAGAGAAAAAGTGCAATGCATGCACGAAATTAATTAGTTGCAATTATACAAAAAAAAAACCGGTCAAGTGCGAGTCGAACTCGCCCATGAAGGGTTCCGTAGCAACAAGTAACATTATATAAGAGTTCTTGTAGTTCATTGTAACTTTGATCGATGTTTTAATAATAGTGTATTTTTTTAGATTTATGACGTATTAAAAAAAAACTGCTAACTAGATCTCGTTCAAACCAATTTTCGTTATATTATATATATTCATATATTTTTTTTAGTTTTATCATTCTCCTATTTCAGAAGTTAGGGCGGGGGGGGGGCACACATTTTACCACTTTGGAAGTGTCTCCCCGCGCGCCTTAAAGAGTTGTCAGCATCAGCAGGGGCCCAGCCGGGTCGAAGCCTACTGGGGCCAGGGTTATCCGAAAGGGAACTCGAGCCCAGGTATGAAGACTAGAAGGAACGGGGTGGGCTTTTAGTCAGTAAGAGTCTGACACTATCTCCCGCTCCGCCCAAGAGCGGGGGTTGTCATTGGATGATTTTTCCCACCATAAAAAAAAACCCAAACGGTTCGAAAATATAACTTCCAACAAGATTGGTTAGTTTTAATTGGTTATTACTGAAATCTTAGTAGGTACACAATAATAATAGGGAAAATAAACAGGTAGGTACGCGTGCTAATGTCTGTTTGATTAACAAACAAGTCTATTTATAGAAGTGGTGCCATCCTGCATCGTCAATAGTAGCTTCATAGTTTGACATGAATGAACTGTATTCTGATCACGTATCGTGGCTAGCTATATCAGTTGCAATGGCGTAGTTACTAAGGGGCTAGGCGGTGCAGTGCCCCAGGGCCCTCAAGCTTGGGCCCCCTCTCAAAACCTGATTAATAAACCGCTTATTGAATGAACGAAAAATTTTACGAAAAATATTTATGTTGATAGTGATGTGAATCAGAAAATGTGACCACTGCAGTATTGGTTGAAAAGCCTACTCATGAAGATTCGTTAAGGCTTATAGTCCCTAGAACCATCTGTCCGAAATTGTCACTAATCTCGTACCCGTCTAGGCGACAGTACGACTATCTGTGCATTTGTTTGCGGCCAGCTGCGCCCGGACAGAGCCCCGCTGACTTTTAAATCCATTTTCTTTGCGAAAAATTGATTGATTTACATACGCAATGTTCACTTTGAAGAATATTTAACTACCAATTTTTATGTGTAAAAACGTTTCTAAAGATCCAAGCTGAAGGAGTAGGGAAATGTTTCGAATATGATGTTGTTGTATGTAATATTTTTCAAACCTATTAACCTGGCCGTTACCGAGGAGTAGGCTCCAGAAAGTCACTGTTTTAAAGCACTTTTCGGGCGCTTGGGCCTTAATATTAAGCAGTGAAAGATATCGTTGGCGATCATATACGACGACCATGTCTCCATATCATTGTGTGTGCATGTTCATGGTAAATATTCTTATAACTTGGGATTTATATAAAAAATAAAGTAGCGTTGTATTTTTAAATTATCTATACAAATATTTTTAAAATATAATAAAGCCTTAACAATTTAGAGACCCCAGTTTGTTTTCGCCCCAGGGCCCTTGGTCACCTAGTTACCAGTTGTTTGAATTAACAAAGATTTTTTGTAGGAAACATGAACTAGAGTGTCATTCATGAAAATTACCTTGGAACCTCAAGTGAATGTTGAGCCGTTTGGGGTCGAAACGCTTGGGTCATGGGTTCCGAGCCAGCCTTCTGGACGCATTTCCGGATGACAACGATGTGGAGTACTTCGACGCCTGAGTGTATTTTATGTCTTTGTATTACCTATATGTACATAGTTAGGTCCAGTATAAAAGTATTTATAGTTAATATTTAACTCCTCATTATGACTACAAAACTACAAATAAATATTTGGTTTTAAGAAACTATCAAACTTTTTGTAAGAGACCTAATGCATATCGCATCTCTACTAAAAACCGAACTATCTCGAAAAAACAGGTTTTGAGACAAACGCGTTTCATTTGGTTTTTTTTCAACCTATTTTCATTATTAGACACATTATTTTTAGAGTTCCGCACCTCAAAAGGAAAAACCGAAATCTTATAAGATCACTTTGTTGTCAGCCTGTCTGTCTATCAAGACCCTTTATCTCGGGATCGCGTGGAGATATCGTCTTCAAATTAAAACCTATACTCAGGTATGCCATCCCTTGAAACTGTGAAATAATCAAACTTCTGAGTTAACGAAAAAAAAAGGGCCGTTTATGTCGCAAAAAACGTGTAGATTTATTGACACTCAAGGGAATCATTGGTACTTCCCGTTGACCCAGAATCCTAAAATTTGACATGAAGCAAGGAATTATAGCACAGGTATAGGAATAAATCTGGAAATAATAAACTCGAGAATTGAACTATTTACAGAGGTAAGTCTGTACGGAACCGTCGGTGCGCGATCCTACTCGCACTTGTTTACACCAGTTTTTTTTAATTTTATTTTTAGTTCTTACGATATCCATCCTAAGGTTGTCTGGTAGATATCGCTGTCAGCGATAAGACCGCCATTGTCATTGCTTTATGTATAAGTTTTAATACTATTTTTTGGTGTATAATAAAGTTTAATATAATAATACTAATTATATACTGAAAAAAAAGAGGAAAAAAAGTATTAAAAAGCAAAAAATAGAAAAGATAAAAAAATAAAGAACGATAAATATTTTTTTACAAATACTGTAAAAGCAAAATTTTAAAGAAAACTTAAGATAAAAAGGAAAAAAAAAACTACCTACTATAGTCTGTCTAAAAAGTCAAACGACTTGGTAATTTTGTATGATATTAAATCATTTAAAAATACTTATATTTGATACTTTAGAGAAGGTTCTTCTATTAGTAAACAATGATCAAGATCTCTTAATCAACCTTGATTATTGAACCAGTGTTGACTACATCAGATTTCATTTTACCCTTAATAATTACCCAAGTCGTTTGACTTTTTAGACAGAATCTAGATACTTATTAAGCACTATAGATACTCATTACCTGAGTTTTTTGTGATTTTTTAAGTAGGTATATAATGATGCTTCCGTAATGGATCTCATGGCCTTCTCACACCCACAACCAGAGCAAGAACATTGAACTAAAAAACTACCAGAAGCGACAATCCGTGTCTAGCCTAGTAAAGGCTTTGATCACGTCAGAGAACAATAAAAAACTTTTTACAAAAAAAAAATATAACCGACTTCAATGTTAATAAAAAAGCTGTGATTCTATGAGGAGTTCTGTTCCATATCTTCGAAGTTCATGATCAGATCATAACAATATTTCTATGGGACCAACTTGGAAGCTTAACCTTCCAATCAAAAATAGTAGTTTATGTGACTAGGGGATAAAGCAGTGTCTTTAAGTCGCGGGCGGCACGTTGAATTCCGAACGAAACGAATGTTGCTGATTTTAATCCCGAACGATAGTGAGGGATTTATAAAATTAACTCCCGAGCATTGCGAGGGAGTTAATAAAGAAACCTGAGTGAAGTGAGGAATTTAAGCCGCCCAAGACAAAGACAGCTTTATCCCCGTGTTGCATACTCTACTTTTTACACCATCTGTGAGATAATTAAAAGACAATTTGGTCGATCAAATCATATATTAGAGAAATATAAGTATTATATTTACAAGTTCATCAAACAAACAAAATTCACTACTCCAAGATTCTATAGTTTTAATTTTCTATAATGCTCCCGTGTCGTCAGTACGCACATTTTATTCTATTTTCTTTTTTTTGTTAGTGGCCAGTTTGAATCATAGTGATTACATACTCTTTGGTTTGAATTTCGAGTCAACTTGTTCGATGCGCCTACATTTTAATTCACAATGTTGACGATTCTTGATGCTCCAAATTCAAATCTTATTTTTCTTAGGGATCGGCCATACTGCATTATCTCCCTAGGCATATAATGACTTGCTTTAAGTGAGGTTTGTATGACGTGTAAAACGATATTATCGAGCAGGTGGTGTAAAAAATAATTTACAAAATCGGTCCACAATTGACCGCGATATCGGTGCACATACAAAAAAAAACATACATTCAGCCGAACATAGAACCTCCTCCTTTTTGAAGTCGGTTAAAAAGACATGCACATGCAAAAATAAACAAATTGTTACAATACAATACTCAATACTTTATTACATTCTATATTATGTACATAGGTGGTAGGTATAACATATTTTTAAGATCAATATGGACCCTGTCTGGCACAGTAAAGTTAGGAGATAGGATGAAGGCTAAATTAAAATGCATGGAATTTATTATTATTGACAGATCTACATAATAGATGTAGTTATGTATGTCTATGGTGTAATGTTGTAAATATTATGTTTATTTTTTGTCATCGTTATTATTAAATTGTATATGCATGTTTATTCGTTATGTCTATGTATAAGTATTGCTAGATTTTGTCAGAATTTTATTTATTTTGGTCGTCATTATTATGAAATAATATTATTATTGATTAATTTTTGTATGTTATGTCTTCATATAAGTAAATTTAATGTCAGATATTTTTATTTATTTTTTTCGTCAATATTTTTAAATTACGTCGGATATTTTATTTATTTTTGTTGAAATGAAATGTATTTATTTGATGATATAGGTACACATAGGTATTAACATGTAAAAAAATGAATATTGAAATATTTTTTTAGACTCACTATATTCGAGTCGTGCAAATATTTTAGAACATGCAAAATAGTACAATAATGTCATGTTTCATCACAGTCATTAGTCAAACATAATAAAATTTACAGTCAATAATATTAATTTGGCACGTACCATTATAAAATATATTAAAATTTGTGTAGAATTAATGGATTAATTGATTAGAAAATTTATAAATAATGTCAATAGTTATAATTTAAATAAATGTACGTAGGTCATAATTATTACATAGTAATACATCAAGTCTGTTTAAAATTTAAATAATCATCTATTGAATAAAAACAATTGTTGTAATTAATATGAAATTATGTTATTGTTGATTAATTTATGTATGTAATGTGTTCTGCCACAAGCGCGTGAAGAACTAACAAATCAATAAGTAAAAAGTCACATCATCATCATTTCAGCCGATATAAGTCCACTTGGATATAGGCCTCCCCCAAGTGTCGCTACAATGAACGATCCGGGGTTGATGGCGACTCCTGGGGATTGACGCGAGCCCAGTCTGATACGATAAATGTAATAACATTGTGACGGGCGAGGCACGCTTTTCTGCACTAGTGCGGAAAACAGTAATATACTGTTTTCCGTGCGTGCCTAAAAGCGTTAGAGATAAGAGCGGGGTTTCGAGTGAATTTATTGGAAGTGAATTAATTTAGGTTTAACTGAGGGGTAACATAACTGAAAAGTGTAAAATAAAAGTACTTTCATTAAACCCCAAGAGAACGCTGCCTTACTATTGTGTTTCAAATTGACGGTATTTGAAAGGTTAATAAAAAAAACAAAAATAAATCGGTGTTTAACAACGAAGATGCAAAACTAGTTACACCGAGTTCTGAAATGTAAAGTTATACAACACAAGTATTTTTTTGTACGGGTATCCGGGTGTAACGGGCAGGGGCGTAACTATACCATCCAAGACCCGGTGCAAAATCATTAGGTGGGGCCCGAGGAAAAGCGTCAACTTTGTAATAAATTACAAAGCTGAATAAATCACTAAAGTACAGACGTAAAATATTCTTAATCGTAAATAAATCGATTTTTATATTTCGTCACTTAAGGTGGGCTTCTTAGTGGCGTATCTATAAGGTGGTCAAGCAGGCAAAATTCCACGGGAAATTAATCCTTTTCTTATTATAAATCTTAACAATTTACTGGAATTTGTATATTTACTTCTTCTGATCTCAAGGTCTCTCAGACTGGGGGCCCCACCGGACCGAGGGCCCCACCGCACCCTATAGTTACGCCACTGGTAACGGGTACCCGTTACTGATCATATTTATGTAGACAAAAGTAAAAAAAAAATGCCAAAATTGTCCAGGAAACGTCATAATTGGTAAATGCATAATCATTCATAACAATTACTACAAGAAAATACTATGCGCAGTGTTTTTCAATTGTTTTCAAGTGTTTGTACTTATTAAACATTTGTGGAGTATTATAGGTACTTAGAAAAAGAAATAGTGACTATAGATAAGTAATAATTTATTTTATGGACGAGACATTGAGTGGAAATGATAAAGTTATCGGCTTGTCAACAGACTACTTTTTATCATATATTATAAGTGATAATAAACCACAGCTCTCTCATTAATAAGAATATAAATAAATATATTTGTACTATCGCGTTATCTTAAAAGGTGTATGTACAGTCAAACTAGCTGTTTGGTATACAGGCCAACATACACTACAATTGCTATAGCATGATGCGGGTGACAGCTGTCAGATTCATACAATGCTACCTATCCTTTTCTCTCATCTTAAAGATGCGTATTTTCGTCCTGCTGTTATTCTACCCATACTGTGTAAAAAAAATCTCAGTAATTGTTCTAGTGCTTGCGTGACTTTTGAGCGAGGGGTCATGAGTTCTATTCCCGTAATATTGTGCGGTTGGGTTTTTCCAGATAAACGAAATTCAAATTTTTGTTGAAGGTTAATTCATTAAACCCCGAGCGAACCACCTGAAACCCACCTATTGTCTTTCTATTGTGTCTGTAATTCTCACGATTGAAAGGTTAAGTAACTAAAACTACATCTACGTATCCTTTTATCCTTATTATTATTATTATTACTATGCGCCATCGACGACTCGGGCTTGGTCCATACGGTTAACGGACAGCCGGACGCCGACCTACCAATTCAAGCAAGCCTTCCGTCACTGGTAGTTAGTGTCGGGGTCTGGAGATGTTCGTTTCCTCACGCCTGCGGCCGTCTCCTTCGCTAGCTTTACTGCTTCGAAGGTTAGCTGCCTGTGTACCTAATAGGTTGTTTGTCTGTACCTACGTTAGAACATATTATATGTTAAGTGTTTATGTAAGAGGAGTGTTTATGAATTATCTAGTAGGTAGATACTAGTCTTATACATATAGATAAGGCTAGCGTGTCTACTTACAATGTAGTGGCACTAACGTACATGTACGATATATTGCGATGAGCTTGTCTTGGGGCGAAGTTTTCTGGAATGTGGCGTTGATTTTAAGGTCACGGTGGAGGTCGTCATTTCTGATGTACCAGGGTGCTTTTACAGCATCCCTGAGTAGATACTTTATGAGGTGCTGATGAAGATAGACGCAGGACAAATGTCAATACTTTGCTTATACGGCGCTCCTGTGTAACTTACCTACCCAAAAACTGACTTAATTCATTAAACCCCAAGCGAAAAAAACACAAAACAATTTGGAAGTTGAATTATTTTTAGAAAAAACAATGTTTGACATCATTTGTTTTACTGAGCATTGGTTAAAGGATTTTGAAATGTAAATTAATTATGATAATTATAATGTGGGCAGTTGTTTTAACCGAAAATCAATGTTACGTGGGGAGTTATTAGTGAAAATTGTATTAAATTTAAAACTCGTAAAGATATAGTTGCACTGTCTGTTGAACATAGCATTGAATTGTCTTGTGTTGAGCTGTATAGGCATGTCATAGTGTGCGTTTACAGGGCCCCTAATTATCCAAAGTACTCTATTTTTAAGTCAGCAACTTCTTCACAATGCGATTCTTATCGAGGAGTACTGCCTTCTGTATCAGGCCCTTGATCCAACCGCGCAACGACAGCTTCGACAGATGGTCGTCGAAGCTTTTGGCTAAAAAGCCATATTATTATTATCATTTATCATTTGCAGATCACAATGAAGATCAGCCTGCTATTGTTGTTAGCAGCCATGCTCACAATATCCAGCTCCTATGGCTACAAGATCCTGGTCCTCATTCCAGCTCCTTCTCACAGTCACAACACGCTGGGGAAGGGAATCGTGGATGCACTTCTGAAAGGTGGTCATGAGGTAAGATCTACAAGTTCCTAGCTATTTCCTCAATAGAGAAATATGCATGAAAATAGTACATTTTGATACAAATGGTGATGATGTCGGGGATAAAACAGTTTGGCGAGGATTGACACTCACTGGACGCCTGAGGGAGGATGACTGTGCGGCGAAGGTGGTGTGACGATCTGATCATGTTGGCGGGGAAACTTGGCCAGAGAACTCCCTAGATAGACAAGTTTGGTAGAAGAAAGAGGAGTGCTTTGCCCAGCTGTGGGACACAAAATAGGCTAATACAAAAATACTCTGACAGAGCATATTGCTCGCAGAACAGATGGTCGATAGAGAAGGGACCGGAACCTTTCTGGAGTAGCACGAAGACGCAGTTGGAAGATCTCCCTCAAGGTGACCACTGGTTCCCGCGAGGTCATTTAGAGATGACCTGGTGAGGGTCGCGGGAACCCGTTGGATGCGAGACGCACAGGACCGGTCATTATAAGGGTCAACTCACACCGAAAGAGCGGCGAAGGGCAGGGAAGCGCAGCGCAGTTTCAGTGTCATATGAATTTTAACTTTATTTTCATTGCTTTAATACTTATTATCGCATGAGAAACTCGAATGAGTCGCGCGGATGCCCGCGGGGCCGCGGGAATTCCGGCGAATTCTACAAACGGTAAACGGGTCGCGATAATAAGTATTATAGAAATGAAAATAAAGTTAAAATTCATATGACACTGAAACTGCGCTGCCCTTCGCCGCTCTTTCGGTGTGAGTTGACCCTAACGAAACTTGTGGGAGGTCCAGGCCTATGCTATACCCAATAGTGGACGTCTTTCGTCTGATATGATGATGATGAAGACTTGACTAACTTGACTTAAGATTTACCTTTAGCTGGGGCAGAGAACGTCGACAGTAGTCACCCATCGCGACCGGTCTTGAGCTTTACGCTTCACCTCGCTCCATGTCAATCCGATGGCCGTCGGTTTTACCATCACGGTCACCAGGTTGGCCGAGGACGGCCACGCTTTCTTTTCCCTTGGAGATTCCAGTCCAACGCTTGTATAGCTATGTGATCGGAATCCCTTCTAAGCGTGTGACCAATCCATCTCCACTTGCGACGTTTGATCTGGAGATCGATCGGGTTTTCGTGGCATTCCTCCAACAGAGCTACGTTAGAGTGCGTTCTCGAGCCAGTAAATTCCAAGGATACGACGATGACATTGACTGTCATAATTTAAAGTAAGTATTTTAATGTTCCAGGTGACGTGGGCCACGCCGTACCCAGACAAAGTCAAAAATCCTCCGAAGATGTTGCATATTCTGGATATAAGCACCGTCCAGAATTTTGTCACAGGTATGGTGAAACAAGCTTTTAATGAAAATCATTTTTTCATGGCAAGCTTTTATAGCTCGGTATACCTATACCACAAAATAAATAGGTACAGCAGACGATCTCATGTATGTACTTCACTTTTTATACCTACGCTCGGTGGAGGCACACTAATGACCGTTTGAGCTCGAACTGTTCGGCGAGTGATTCGAGACGAGACCGAGACATCGTGTCCGTGAGCGGTGTCTATGTGTGCGTTGCTCGAGCGCGCTTTGTATGTAGATTGACTTCTGTACCTATCTATTTTGTGCCTATACTTACTATAATTAATACTCGTCAAAACGAATCATACGAGCCCAAACTCGATGGGGTTGTGTCGTTTAACTATCAAGTTCGTATAGCCACCTTCCGGTTCCATCATCAGATCAGCTCCATGTCATAATAATTTTGCATGGTCATCTGATTTACACATGCGTGCAAAATTTCAGCTCAATTGGTAGCCGGGAAGTAGATCAAATTTAATTTGCAAGATTTGATTACAGAAAAACATCGGAACAGGTGAAACTAAATAAAAGCTTGTAAAACACAATCATAAAAGTTTATGTATGTTTTATTTGTATTTATTTTTGTGTGGCTGAAGGGATTTGGATGATTAGATTGCTATTATTTATTAGTTAGGGAATCATTTACATTTAAAAAAATACTTAACTATAATTACAGTAAAATAAAAAAAAACCCTACACTAATTACAACTAAGTAACTAATAGGTACATGGCGTCAAGAAACTCATCCACATCGCTGTCGACTGGTAATGTGGCCAAAAGACTGGCGGCATTGCCACGCTGTAGGGCATTGGCAATGCTTTCCTCTGTCCGAGGTAAAAGCCAGCCCTTGGGACACGCGAAGTGTCAACTAGACGTTTCGACAGATCTTTACACAACTTATGTGCACTCAGACACCACGATCCGATGGTTTCAACCCCAGATTGCAGAATCACATTTAACAGTATTTTTAAAACTATTTTCAGGGCTAGACATGTCGGATAGAAAGACCAGCAGTGGTGGAGTCGCTTTCGTCAAAGCGTTCTCCAAGAACGTGTCACTCGAGATGATCAACACACCATCTGTCAGAGAGACTCTGGTCAAGCAGCAGTTCGATGCGGTGGTCACTGAAACTTTCTTCTGCGATTTTCTAGCTGGGTAAGTAAGGAATGAAGAGTGGAGCAGTTGGTAACGGCCCGACTTACAAGTTGTAGGTCGCGGTTTCAAACCCAGCCAGGCGCATTACTTTGTGTAATTTATTTCATCACCACTACTCTCAAAGTGATGAAGGAAAACATCGTGAGGAAACCGGCATGTCCTCGAACCAAAAATTCAAAGACATGTTACATCCACCACCCGCACTGGGCCCGCGTGGTGGATTACGGCCCATTCCCTCTCCTAGAGAGGAGGCCTGAGTCCCAGCAGTGGGGACATTTAAAAGACTGATTATGCTATAAAGAATAGAATAGACTTTATTGTACACCAAAAAGTAACACAGCTTATACAAAAACTTAAATTTGTGGGTACAATTATGGCGGTCTTATCGCTGAAAGCGATATGACCGCCGAACGCTGAACCTTAGGATGGATAAGAGCTTAAAATAATACACGGGGTAGTCTGTCGTGTACTGCTAACTATATAAAACACAATATTAAATATATATATATATATATATATACATACATATTATAGTATGTTACACAATTTATTTAGAATAGTCTAAAGACCTACACGGCTGGGCAGCGTTCAGGAAGCTGCGCGGTGTCTTCTCGTCCAATATACCACAGTGTCTCAAGACAAAAGTCGTATTGCTAGTGATGATAATGACTCCGAATTGTGATCGTTTACAATGGGATGGGTTTCGCAAGAGCAAACGTGCACGGAAGAAGGAGGCCAGATCCAGTAAGGGATCTTGACCGTACTTCCGGGAGCGGTCTTGCGAACGGCGAGCAATGGGTAGCTCGCTGTCCAACCGTCCGGTAACTGTCCGGAGCGAGCCCAAGTAGTCGACGGCGCGCACTGTTCCCGCGCGCCTCAAGGAGCTGTCAGTAACAGCAGGGGCCCAGCTGGGTCGAAGCCTACTGGGGCCAGGGTTAGCTCGAAAGGTAGCTCAGCCCTGGTACGAAGGAACAGGATTGGGTTTTTTGTCAGTAAAAGTCTAACAATATCTCCCGGTCCGCCCAAGAGCGATGCGGATGTCAATAGTCATAGTCATAGTCATAGTAGTTTATTGGTAAGGGATTCTTACAAGTCATAAACAAATATTTCAAATTACACAATACAAATGATACAAATAATTACATTACAATGTCAAATAATATAAAATGTCAAACAAATAAAATAAAATACCAGAAAACAAGTCAATGTCAAATCACAGATTAAAATAAATTATATAAATAACAGTCACAACAATATTCAGTCCAAATTAATATTTACGTCAAAATTAAATTACATTAAATCATAAATTCGTCAAAAGAATAAAAAGCTTGCTCGATAAGCCATTTTTTCAAACGAACTTTGAAGCTGCCTATAGTCGGGGCACCAGAAATTGCTGCAGGTAGTTGATTATAAACTGTCGGGCCCATGACATGAGTCGCCTTGGAGGATTTGGCAAGCGTTCTTGAGACCGTCGATAACTGACCCCTGCTTCTGGTGCAATATGAATGACGGCTACCTACCTTTGGGTAAAGGTCGAGGTTCATCCTCACGTACAGGGCGACCTGATATATAAGTATAGCAGGTAACGTGAGGATTCCTAATCTAATAAAATGGGGTCTAGCGGACATGTCCTGCGGTATACCGACGATGGCCCGCACGGCACGCTTCTGCATTCGGAAGGCGCGCTGCCAGTCGGCAGCACGTCCCCATAGCTCAGCGCCGTATTGTAGTAACGAGTGCACCGTCGCGAAATAACAGGACTGCACATCGCGTTCGGGTAACACGCGCGATATTCTGCCAAGAGCAAAACATGCACTACCCAATTTACCACACACTTTATTAATCTGACCATCCCACTTGAGGCACCCGTCAATTTCAAATCCTAGGAAGGTTATCGTCTTCACCTGAACTAGAACCACTCCACCCGCAGATACTGCCAGTGGTCGTGAAGACCGCCCTGACAGAACAAAGTGAATGAAGTGGGTCTTTTTCAGATTCAGAGCAAGACCATTTCCTTGGAACCATAACGCCAATTGATTCGCGGCATCAATAGATGATTTTCCCACCGCAAAAAAAAACCGTACTTCCGGGACCTTTCTGGTCCTGATAGCCGTGGTATACCTCTCCAATGGCAACATATCCTGCAATGATGTACATGATATCATTGCAGGCTATGTTGCCCTCTTGTTGATAAATCACTTTGTGCTACCGACCGTTTTTGGAAGGGTCCATTTGCTGAGTGTGAAAGTCACCCACTGCTTTTTTATCAACTGATATTAATAACATTGTTCAGGCATGGGCCATAGTCTTAACATAGTTCCTGGTAACCAGTCCACTTAAGACTCAAAAAACCATAGCCCTATATCTTAGTTTTCCATATGTCGCAAAAGTTACTTTCAGGGGTTGTCCTTGGATGCACTAGCATAGCGCGTACAAGGATCACCCAACGGGAATGTGGTACCAACTACCACATTCCATGAACAGCGTTTTAAAGGGCCTCTGCGAGTTGGTTTCGGCTCCTCTAACACATTTCAAAGGTCCGGTACCTCAGGGTTCAGAGATAGGTATAATGATACATAATTATTATTGTTATCTTTCCAGAATCGCAGCTATCCAGCAAGCTCCCTGGATCGTGCTAGCAGCTACACAGATTTACCCTCAACTAGAATCTCAGATGGATGAGGCCCGAACCGTGGCCACTATCCCACTGATGTTCAACCCTTCGGAGATACCAATGAGCTTCGTCAAGAGATCTACGAATGTCCTAGTTCATATTGCCATGACTATAGCTGAGTGGTGAGTACCTATCCTTGGTTTTTGAAGTGAAATCAGCACACTAAAACCCTACCACAAGCTCTTTACGGGATCCATTTAAGATAATAAGATAAGATAAGACAATCATTTATTTGTTTATACTTGAGTACAGAACATATGTCACAAAATAAATTGTCAGCATGCAACAGATGTTAATGTTTGCCTTGAAAAATGGCAAGCAAATAATTCAATTCATTTTAAAAATTATACAAATAAAAATAAAAACATTAAAAAAAAAGTAGGTAATAATATTAATACATTTCAAAATAAAAAGGTCAAAAATATAAAAATAATGTCAAAGGTACAAAAGTTGTGTCAAAATTACAGAGTATGTCAAGATTATGTCAAACTATATTGATTTATTATAATACATAATAATCATTTAATCGCCAGAGATTTTGTTTACATTTTTAATTCTTACAGTTTAAAAATTCACCTAAAGTATAAAAACCATATTATCTATCTACCTTAACTAAACTATTTATTTATATATTTATATTCTATTAAAGGGATTAAGCTATATAGGGTGTAATAACTCTATCGTTGAGCTTCTTTGTAGTCCTAAGTTTGAGCTACACGAATACTGACAAATGCTTGCACTGACTGGGCCCCAAGTCTGCTATTACAAGAGTGTCAGAAGAATGGTCTATCATTGATTTCGTAATTGTTGATTTTGAGTAAGTTTGGTAATCTACTAATATAATGGCGTCATTATGACTTTTCAATGATCAACACAGACACTCCATTGAAAGAAGTGGGATAGAATGGTAATCTCGTACATATTTACCAATGAATGTCTTACGTATGCGGTAATCTGCAAACATTTTGACAGTTCCTTTGATCAGTGACCTACCATTAGAACGTCATTGTGCAGCCATTGCTTTTAATGAGATCGATATTGTCATTTTTACCACAACTCTATTACGAGACCATTGACCGATCAATGATCGATCACTATAAATTAGCAGATTAGAAACTTTTAGCAAAATGACAATGGGATCGTGTTGGAATGACGAATTTATAAAAATAGCAGACTTGGGCCCCAGGTTCAAATCTACATAAAATTACACGTCAATTTTTTCGTAAGTTATATTTTAAATAGACGTTGTCATTTCCAGGCTAGACCGTCCAAATACGATCAGTCTCTACGAGAAAACTTTCGCGCCTCTGGCAGCCGCACGAGGCGTCCCGCTGCCACCGTTCGACGATGCCTTTCACAACGTGTCCATTATGTTCGTGAACTCACACGAGTCTATATCACCACCGGTCAGCATCTCTCCTAACGTCATCAACATTGCTGGATACCATATGGATGAGAAAATTCCACCACTGCCGAAGGTAAGTCAAGTCTCAAATGTACTTTTTTATATTTTTAATATATGAGTGGACGGAGGGCCAAAGTTCACGTAAAATAGCAGATTTTACGTAAAATCAGAAAGAGTGGTTGTATAAATGCACCCCAAGTTGCCTGCTTTTAACACGTTCGCTGCGGCAGTGATTTTTCTATACTTTCCATTCCTGCGGTACAATTTAAGGTCTATACACCTGGTAATAAAACTTCCACTGTGGCGGCACAAGGCTTGTAACTTTTAAGAAACCTTAACCTATTTTTGGCTTCATGTAAAAATTCCTACACCGAACCAAATTGAAGCTATGCCTTCCGACAAGGAAGTCTATACTTTTCTTAGCCGCACTGTAAGCGAGACGTATACAAGATGTTTAAACCTGGTATCGCACTCAATGTGTACTTTTAAATTTGATTTGTGTCCAGGTAAGCATGGTGGTGGTCCGGATGCCTTTTAAAGCCTTGGGTGCTGGCAATACCTTGAAAGCTTGAGGAAGTGATGTTTTTGACGTCATGATGTTGGCAGCATTCCTTCCTTTCAGAATCGAACCCATGGCCCCAGTAGGCATCGACCCTGCTGGGCCCCTACGGTTTTGCTGTCATCTCCTTGAGTCGCGCGTGGAACACTTACGCCATTGACGACTCGTGCTCGGTCGGCACGGCGAACTACCCATTGGCTATGCAGTGGCTGGAAATCGAGGTCGGGATCACGGCGGCCGGGCCGCGAGAATGTCCGTTTTCTCACGCTTGCGGCCGCCTCCTTCACTAGCATTACTGCTTCGCAGATGGAGGCGACTGCCTGCCATTTAATTTCTCCTCGCTTCGAACCATGGCCTGTACCGGGGCCTGGCGCGAAAGGTCGTTGCCACCGATCGTCCCTGAATGATACCCAAGCAGGGCACACCTCCATCATATGCTCTACCATGTTCTTCGGGTGGTCCATAAAATAATATGGTTTCACCCGGGCATTTCTTCCGCACGAATCCGGTGCAGGAACCTTCTAAACTTAACGTTCGGTGAGGACCTGCGTCATGCGAAATCTGAGGACGCCGTGACGTCTTTCCAACCACTCCTCAAAGAGGAGACTTACTACCATAATAAAATTATGGCGACCCCATTCTTGGAAAGTTATAGAGATCCATTTTTCTATTCCAGGACCTTCAAGACCTCCTGGACGGCTCTCCACAAGGGTTCATCTACTTCAGCATGGGCTCCGTGATCCGCTCAGCATCCCTGAAGCCTCACACGCGCGCTGCTCTTCTGAAGGTGTTCGCCACGCTGCCCTACACTGTTCTCTGGAAGTTCGAGGAACCTCTCACTGGCTTGCCGCCTAACGTGCATGTACGACCTTGGCTGCCGCAACCTAGCATACTTGGTAAAAATACCTTCGCATAAAAAATTGGGTGGACTTTGATGAGGCTAATATCGTTTTTGACTAAAGATGCGCCGAATATTCGTCTTATATTCGGCGTATTCGGCAGAATTATGAGGCATTCGTATTCGGCCGAATCATTCGGTTGAAATGCCGAATATTATTATTTTTTACTAGAAATGTTAGAATGACGATTTTAAACAATTTTAATTTAAAAAAAAACTGTTTTTCTTCTTTTAATTAGAAAAAAACCGACAAAAAGTTCCACCATTGGGGGGGTCCAGGAACATGAACTTGATCCATGGTATTCGTCGTGCGTTGATGTCACAGTCAGCCTGTGTTCTAATTTTAAGTTCATCTAACACATTACTGATACTCCGTACCTCGTAAAGCACGTATAGCAGCTATTCCTGAGGCCCAAGTCTGCTATTTTTATGTAATTTCAACACGATCCCATTGTCATTTTGCTAAAAGTTGGTCAGTCATTGGTCAGTCATTGGTCTCGTAATAGATTTGTGGTAGAATGACAATATTAAGCTGTCTCGTAACAAATTAAAAGCAACGGCTGCACATCAACGTTCTAATGATGGGACACTGCCAAAATTTTATCAGATTACCGCAAAGTACCTACGTCAGACATTCATTTGTCATTATGTCCACATCATCGCTTACCATCAGGTGAGATAGTGGTCAAACGCAAGCCTATCACTAATAAAAAAAAAAAAAAAATGTATGAGATTACCGTTCTGTGCCATTTCTTTCAATGGAGTGTCATGGTTGACCATTGGTAAGTCATAATGGCGCCATTAAATTAGTAGATTCAAAAACTTGAAAAAATCAATAATTATGAAGTCAATGATAGACCATTTTGACACACGTAGATCTTTTACGATTATCATTAGTCTATAATTCAAGTATCGTGTAGCCGGGTTGTGGAGGTCTGCGAAGGATTTACGGGGTGTCAAACGTTGTATGGAAGAATATTATTCCTTGGTTTAATAAACTTGAAACTTTTATGGATTAGGCTCGAGTTTGACCCCTACCTACCACATGATGGTAAGTAATGATGTAGCCGACTTTTAGGGGTGTTAGTCTTTATGTAGACATTCTCGCGAACAAGTAGCGGACAAAATGCTAATTAGTGCATAAAATTTTAATAAATATGTAAAGATCATTTTCTGCTTTATCCTCAGCCCACAAGAACATCAAAGTCTTCATCACCCACGGTGGTCAGCTAAGCTCGTTAGAAGCAGTCAGAGCTGGAGTCCCGTTACTAGCAGTGCCAGTGTTCGGAGACCAGCTCAGCAACGCCGACCGCGCCAGGAGTTCTGGATACGCGCTCGTAGTGGATTTCTCGGATGACATGGTACCGGAACTTGAAGTGACTTTAAAAGAAATACTGAATAATGACAAGTAAGTAATCATAATCTTCTGTACAGTTGCCAAAACGCATCTGCGTCAGAGTGGGGATCGCTTTGCGCATTCCATACATTGGCGAACCAATCGTCTTCGTTGTTAGATACATGCAGCAAAGCAGGGATCGAATGAGGAGTGACGTCTATGACGCGATGGCGCAGCGAGCCAATCACTGACACTCCCCGCTCCCGCGTCTCACTTCGCACCACTAAAGAGACCGAATATTTGACTTCTGCGCAACCGCTCAGATCCGTGATGGCAACTGTATCTCTATATGTAAAAGAAGAAACTAACTAGCATATCAACACACATATTGTTTCGCATATACTACACTCATGTTGTATACAGTTCTATGATATGGGCTACCAGTGATGAGATGAGAATGTTAAGATGGATGTGTGGTGTGACGAGAATGGATAAAGTGAGAAATGAGTATATTAGGGGAAGTTTGAAAGTGGCACCAGTGACTGAAAGGTTGAAAGGAAACCGTTTGTCTTGGTATGGTCATGTAAAGAGGAGAGATGAAAAGCATGTTGCTAAAAGAGTTATGAATTTACATGTGGATGGATGGAGAGGGAGAGGGAGGCCAAAGAAAATACGGATGGATTGTGTGAGAAGTGATATGAAAGAAAAGGGAGTTAGTGATAGCGTGACGAGTGACAGGACAGAATGGAAGAAAAAAACGTGTTGCGCCGACCACAAATAAAATGGGACATGGGCAGGAAGAAGAAGAAGATATGGGCTACCAGTGTGCCAAGTTTTTATAATATAAACGTGGTTGTGACAGCTTCCTAATTAAAGTTTTTTGTTGCAGATACGCGAAGCAAGCAAAGTATCTGTCCCATTTGTTCCAGTCCCGTCCCGTCAAGCCAAAGGATCTGATCAACCATTACGTCACTCTTGCGATCGAGACCAAAGGTAGTATCATAGACATTTAATTATTTTGCATTTGGTGGATGATTTTCCCCCTTAAGAAAGCATCTTGAAAGTATGTTGGTACTATTATTATTATGTTCAGAATGGGCTAAGGTACAGCTGCCACCACGGATATTGAACGCTCAGAGTGGGGATCGGTTTGCGCATTCCATACATTGGCGAGCCAATCGTCGTCGTTGTTAGATACATGCTGCAAGCGCAATCAACGAATCACGAGTGACGTCTATGACGCGATGCGCAGCGAGCCAATCACTGACGCTCCCCGCCCCCGCGTCTCACGTCGCCTAAAGAGATCCGATTTTTGACTTCTGCGCAACTTGAAGCCAGCGTTCAATATCCGTGGTGGCAGCTGTAGCTTACAGCATAAAATATATAGGTACAGAAGTTAATCTACTTACAAAGCGCGCTCGAGAAACGCACACATATACACCGCTCACGGACACGATATCTCGGAGCGCCAATTTTACAGCGCCTCTAGCGGTCACTTACGGAACTAAAATTTGCTATACAAAATATTTACGAGTATCGACAAATACTATTGCTTTAAAGTCATGGTAGAGGTACTATACCGGCTCAAACGCTCATTAGTGTGCGCCCACCGAACGTGGGTATAAAAAGTAAAGTAGGTACATACGTCAGATTGTCTTCTGTACCTATCTATTTTTTGCTTATAGTGTCCGACTGAATGTTCAGTTTCGGTCGAGTTTTGGCAAAAAATGAGTTTCGGTTTCGGTAACTCACCAAAATATTTAAAAAAAAATTCTTTCTCAGAAAAAAAATCCTAATTTACCTAATTATTTTTTTTTCCCATTTTACAGGAGCATACCACCTTCGCTCTGTTTCCCAAAAGTACAGCTGGTACGAGCGTTGGATGCTTGACTTTGTAGCTGTTGTTCTTGCTGTACTCGCTGTTCTCATAGTGCTGTTAAAGTTCTTGATCAAATCTGTCATCAGGAAAATTTCAGGAAAGAAAGTTTACAATGAAAAAGGCAGTAAGAAGAAGAGGAATTAATTTTGAGAGTATTTTTAAATAAATTCTTATTGTAAATAGTAAATGATGTTTATTTAGTTATGTTTGTGTTTTATTTTGTCAACATTCGATTCGTCTATTTATTTTGGTGTTGCTACTCAGTCATAGATGGCGACATAAGCGTCAAATGGTTTGCAACAGTTTTAAATATTGCTTGTTAAACGTACTCAGAAGAATTGTATAGAAAATAAAAAGTCATATATAACGTAAAGCAATAAATAATCAAGTTTATTTTAAATAATTTATCTAAATAATTATACATAAATTGCCAACACCAGAAAAGTTTTGCTATTCATCAACAGATGGCGCTAGTCATTTCTTAAGATTTGACGAATGAAAATCTTTAGTTTAAAATTAGATAAATTTAAAATTCTGAAACGATTTTTTTAATTTTAGTGTGTATTATCTTATATCTTATATTTAAGGTTTAGAGTTATGCGGGACCGTGTGCAAAGTCTCGCAAACCTCCTAAAAGGGAAGGATCCTCGATCCGACCGGATGGGAGTTTTGCAGGACCGGGCAACTGCCCGACAGATGATTTCAGGCTGTGTTGTGTATGTTCAAATCGCGCGGAGAACTCAAATTATCTGGAGATGCAGGATTTCGTATTTTTTTGTTCTTATGTGGCGCCATAGATGTCGCTACTAGCATGTCGAACCTGTCGAACCAAGTCTAAGATCCGATTAAGAACGACCTTCACCGGTCTGTTTAATGGATGAAACGTATTTTATTATAAATTTAGTGTATTAAATAATATAACGCGGTTGGGTTGCCTAAGAAATTCCTGGCCAGACTATTATTAATTAAAAATTGAAAATTTATTTTATTTTTAGAAAAATGCACAACCGTTATCCATACCAGATTTTTTTGCAGACAACACTATAACATCGTATTCGTAATGAAACAGCGTTTATTTTGAAATAGAATTTGTTGTATACAAAAAAAAAACACACCTGTTTATGCATACCAGTTTATACCTGACAACCCATAGCTATGCCAGGAAACAAATAGGCAACCCAACATTATTATGTTCTAAAGGCTTCACTCTTTCGGTTAGTATTAAATTTATTCGTTAAACACACCGGTGCATTTTACAAAAAAAAAAAAAAATTGTTTGGCCAGGAATTTCCCAGGCAACCCACCCGCGTTATATTATTTAATATACTAAATTTATCATAAAATAGGTTTCATCCATTAAACAAACCGGTGAAGGTCGTTCTTAACCGTATCCTGTACTATTATTATTGGGCGGTTGAAGATAGAAACCTACCTACAAACCTAGATTACCTAGTCGCATTTTCAAAATGAACTGCCTGATAATTCTAGGGAAAACCGTAGGAATATGTTTTTTTTTAAATTGTTTATAGACTTACGCTTACCACTATCTCACCTAATGGAAAGAGACTATCGGCGGGTTTCTGAATTGAGTATTTTGATTTAAGAACGTCTCAAACCATACTCAGAAATCGGGGGTATGTGGTCGATGATGGAGCACGTTCGCCTAGAAGTAACCTATTCACTCTTGTCTTAAAGACCCACAAGTAATATGAAACATAGACTGGCAATCAAATCAAATCAAAAGCATTTATTTCAAATAGACCATTTACAGGCACTTGAATAGTCAAATGTCAGTCAGTCCAAAAAAAAAGTATAAAGCTAAATTGCATGTTCCAAAGCGTAGATCTCTAAGTCTCTATGGAAAATCCATAGACACTATTTTAAATCTATGAGTTACATATATTCTTTTTTACATATGTCTTGTTGCTTCTATTATGTGAGCACAATGTAGATAAGAATTAAAAAAAAGACATGTGGCACTCGGGGACTGCCGCGGTAAAGCTATTGCATAGCATTTTTATCAACTTATGCAATTATAATTATTTATTTATTTTATTTATGAAGAATTTTTTTTCCTTTGTTTTTTTTTTCTTTGATATTAATTGAAGTTACACTTTCACACATTGAATTGAATTTTGATTGATTGTTCACTCATTTGTTTTCTTATCGGTCACCACGCTCAAAAAACAAATGAGTGGGGGGTGTTAGGTTATTTTCGTTACGGAATTTCTGGATTCGGTCTCCACGCTCAAGGCCCGTGATAGAAGAAGCTATGCAATAGCTTAATAAAAATAAATTGAATTAAGCCACTGGCAGCTAAGAGATGACCACTGACCAGTCTCCACTGTCGGCACCCGTTCGCGAGCATAACGAGCATGAATTCCACTCCCTTTACGCACAATGAATGAGTTCCCAAAACGTTTTCCCCAGGTCTCATTCGGTTTCTTTACAAAGATTTAGGTAGTAAGACATCCATAGAGGTCGGACCACGCCACTTCTCTCCGCGCAGTCGGATGTCAGGCGCAGGATGCACAATTGATGACATTCCTGCATTGGGGATAGGGGTGTCAAGTTTCAAATAAGAACAACATTAACAATAAACCCAGCTGCCCTGCCCAGTGCCACATAATTATTTATTTAACACTTTATGCACATGGGTACAGAGGCGGACTTAATGCCTTAGGCATTCTCTTCCAGTCAACCTTTGGGTGATGCAGAGAAAAAGTAGTGGTAGGTGCAATAAAAGAGTGAGAAAAAGGCAAATACAAGACTGATATACTAATAGACCATAGAATAGATATACTAATAAATCATAGAATAAATATATAGAACTATACAATATATACTCAAATTAATACACTACATAAATGCACTAAAATAGTCAAATAATTGGTCCAAATCGACAATAGAAAAACATTAACACTGTGATGAAACTTTTTACGAATCAACTCGCGAACTTTGATTTTGAAAATAAATCTGCTTGTTGCCATCCTGATCTCCTGGGGAAGCGCACTTAAGTTTGGCAATCCTTTGGTACAATACACAACACAGGGTAGGTACCTACTTTTTATTTGGGTGTACATTATGTTAATTTGTGTAAGTTAACAATGACGGACCTAACTAATGTTGAATTTTACAGTACAGCCATTGCAAATATTTTTTTTTTGTTTTTTTGACGTAACTTTCATAATACTTAATCAGTAAAAAAGTTATGTCAAAAAACAATAAAGAAATATGTGAAATGGCTGCTCTGCAAAATTCAACATTTGTTGGATCCGTCATTTTTCTACGATCATGATGTTTTTGATTTTCATACGGGTGGAGCCACAGACAGCAGTTATAATACAGAATACCTTCTATCTACTACGTGCGTATGTAAGAAATTCCTCAGTAGTAGCCACGAGTCGGCGTTATTTTTTGCGTCCTGGTTTTTTGCCTTTTAGAAGACGATCAATAAACATAACTACTGCCATTAATAGTTATTGTGACCTACATTTTCGTTGAAACCTATAATAATACAAATAGTGACAGCCCTGACGTGTTTGTGGGCGGTTTTTCTACATTTTGGCACCTTGCACTGAATGCAGGCGGTTCAAGTCATGAGCGGAAAGCGGTGTGGTGACGTGGAACCTTTATAGACTACAAATCGCGTCGGGACATGTGACCGTTATCAACAGTGGTGTCCCGACGTCCCGACAAGCTATAAAATGTCCAGATAAACACAGTCAAGCGCAGTGCTACAAGTTTTTAGAAATTACCCACGTAGACGAACGAAATCGCTTGGGAGTCGACTCTGGAAGCTATTCTTAAATGTTAATTTTCACATGAATTATGAAGAATTTTGTAAATTCATAAAAGGTAACCGACAATTACTGTCTCAAATAAAATCATCCGATATACACCGAGTTTTAAAAAAAAGGTACTTTATTTTTTAATTTTATCTTTACAAATCGATAGTGTTTCATGTACCGGATCGACCCTCCACGGGATTAAAACGATCAAAATTTCACGGTGTATTTATAAAGGACTGATGTTAATTAATTGTTATGTTTTTGTCGATAATTAATAAACGAATACATATAAACCCATATATATTTATAAGAAACTTTAAAACAAAACCTGTTTTAAAGTTTCCTTTTTTTAATTTGCGATTTGATGTAACTTGTTTACCGACGAACACAGGAAATATTAAAAATAAGGATCCCCAAATTGTAATTGTCCCGACGGGGTCTTGGGGATTTATGGCAACCCTATTGATAGATAGACAGAAAGATAGATAGATTCTTTATTGTAGACCAAAAATAAAAATTACTTGAGAAACTTAAAATTAATAGGGTGTTACAAAGGGCTATTGTAGCTTAATTTTTTAATTGGGGTGTATAAGGGCATCATTCTAGGTACATGTTGTATGAAACTAGGATTACGTAATCAAAACCTGTTAAAAGGTGAGAAAAGCATAGTAATTTAAAACAATAAAAATAAGACAGCTGATTTACACAAGCGAGCTTAACTTACAATTGGGTTTTATTACAGATTAACATATGTAAATGAAAAATAAATTTTGCACTCAAGGACTTATAAATTCACTACAAAATTTAAGCACATTAATTAAATCTACTTTAAACAAAAAACACTAAACACACTCACAAAAACTGAAATACTAATACACAAATACAACTAAATATTATACACACTACACTATACACACAGTACACTGTATACTATATCATCATCATCATCATCATTTCAGCCGACACACGTCCACTGTTGGACATAGGCCTCCCCCAAGCGTCGCCACATCGAACGTTCCTGTACGTCCCGCATCCATCGGTTTCCTGCTACCTTCACCAGGTCATCGGTCCACATTGTAGAAGGCCTTCCAACACTGCGTCTTCCGGTACGCAGTCGCCACTCCAAAACCTTTCGGCCCCAACGGCCATCTGTTCTGCGAGCAATGTGCCCTGCCCATTGCCACTTAAGTTTGGCAATTTTTTGTGCTATGTCGGCAACCTTAGTTTTCCTGCGGATATCTTCATTTTTTATTCGATCACGCAAGGAAACCCCGAGCATGCCCTTTCCATACTATATATATATGTATACTATATATACTATACTAAATATATTAATTATTTATGATGTAATTCTAACTATACGGTAATAAGTGTGTACAAAGGTAACACTTATGTTAAAGAGCGCTTCTCGCCTTCAAACGTCAAAGTTTGGCGAGTTTTAGATTTAAAGTAACACCTGTATTTTGTAATTTCAATAAATGAGTTTTTAAAAATATAATTATCTTCATTGTCATACATACTTTGTGTACAATTATTTTCCCATTACTACACACAGTACCTACATCTTCATTTTCTCCAACTTTCCTTTCGTAGAGATGCTGGAAGAAATTTCTTTTAAAGTAACCATCACCATAATACCTATTTTTCTGTTTCCTTCTTCTTAACTTTTATTTTATGTGTCATCGCGGACATTTCTGCATGACCACTTAAAAAAAATTTCGTTTGAATCCTGCGGCGCTGCGCCATACCAAACCTTTTGAAGTTTTCGTTTTGAGTGAAAGCAAAAATTAACTTAGCGATGGTCAGGCGGAAGTGTCTTTGATGGTACATAAACAGTTAAATAAATAATATATTAATCAAAGATATATATACCTAGCACAAAATACACAAAGCTGATATTAAAACGCTGTCGCTTAAGCCATACGCCCAGTATTTTGTCGAAGACACTAAGCGATCTTTCGCACTCAAGATATGACCAGTAACTGTCGGCTTCGATCTGTGGAACATTTCCTATGGATTAATGGTTTATTTCTAGGTTATTTAAGTCTGAATGTGGATTAGGATTTGCTAGAACTCGTAAGGAAGCTCATTCCAGAGAAACCAGCATTTTAGGTTGCCGACATAGCTCGAAGAATCGCAAAACTAAAGTGGCAATGAGGGAAGGTTCTGGAGTGGCGACCACGGGCCAGGTTATCGGCCCTCCTATAAGGTGGACCGATAACCTGGTGAAGTGGTGATGGCCACGGGAATTCGATGAATGCGAGGCGTACAGGATCGTTAATTGTGGCGACACTTGGGGGAGGCCTGTGTCCAACAGTGGATGTATATCGCCTGAAATGATGATGATGATGAACCTTCTCGCCAAGCTTCGCTGACTATATTGGCGACACTTGGGGGAGGCCTGTGTCCAACGGTGGACGTATATCGCCTGAAATGATGATGATGATGAACCTTCTCGCCAAGCTTCGCTGACTACATTAAAATTCTCAGCTCCATTTTAATGAGATCGCGCCGGTTTCAATGATTCCACATATTGTCCAGTTGCGAAGACAAAATTTTACATCACAATTTCGACTAAGAATCAATTTGTGAGAAATATGAGTCTTGAAATAGTACATTTTGATACAAGTGCAGAATGTGCGGAACGCCCGGAGGACACGGTGGAGCACACAGTCGCGGTGTGCCCTGCTTGGGCGGTTGGGCGGAGCATCGCCGTGCCCTCGTGGGGGTGATCGGCGGCGGAGACTTCTCGCGCCGGGCCTTGGTTGAGGCCATGGTCCGGAGCGAGGAGGAGTGGCAGGCGGTCGCCGACTTCTGCGAAGCAGTAATGCTCGCTAAGGAGGAGGCCGACCGCATCAGGCAACGGCGCTCTCGCCGCCGCCGGGATTCCGATCCCGATTTCCAGCCACCTTAGGCGCGGGCTTGCGGACAGTGAGCAATGGGTAGCTCGCTGTCCGGCCGTCCGGTAACTGTCCGGACCAAGCCCAAGTCGTCGACGGCGCGCGCTGTTCCCGCGCGCCTCAAGGAGTTGTCAGCAACAGCAGGGGCCCAGCCGGGTCGAAGCCTACTGGGGCCAGGGTTATCCGAAAGGGCGCTCGAGCCCCGGTATGAAGGCTTGAAGGAACGGGATGAGTTTTTTAGTCAGTAAGAGTCTGACACTATCTCCCGCTCCGCCCAAGAGCGGGGGTTGTCATTGGATGATTTTTCCCATAGAAAAAAAAAACAAGTGCAGAAAATTCTTCTGCACTTGTATCAAAATGTCCTTGCGACCGGCGAGTGTGTTCTGGAGACGAGAGTTGTAGAGAGAGTTGCACTTGCATGTGTATCAAACGACTTTTTTCAATACACTTATGAAGAAATGAATAAACGGTGGTTGACCGGCGACACGTGGGGTAAGTACATTGCGCTCCTAGCCTGATACAATAAATGTAATAAAATTGTGGTAGGGAGAGCATGCAAACTTTACTGCACTAGTGCGAAAAACAGTCTATTGCGTGCCTAAAAGCGGTGGGATAAGAGCGAGTTTTCGTGTAAGTGCATTGAAAAAGTTTTATCATGTGACTTACGCCATTTTGGTTTGCAGCCGTTATTATGATTCGCGGCGCGTTTGCGCATAACATAAGTCAAGTTTAAAGAATTCCGCGCTCGCATGGCAACGGTTTTGTTTAATATTAAATCCGGGCTTGTTATGTTTTTAGTTTATTTCGTTTTGTTTCAGATTCTTGGGCTGTTGCTATGAAAACGAAATTCCTCAATGAAGAAAGGGTTCTATAAATACAGAGTGGGAGTTATTAAATTTTTTTTTGGTGTGTAAAAATCATCCCAATTACATCCCTCACCATTGGGCGGAACAGGAGATAGTGTCAGATTCTTAGAGTCCCCGCACACGGTGCACAAAAAAAGCTAGAAGCGGCCACAAAAAAAAGCTGAAGCGCGCCACAAAAAAAATGCCGCCTCAAAAAGAAGCTTGAAGCGGCTTTTTTTTGTGGCCCATGCAAGACACTCACTGTCTAAAAACCTACCCTGTTCCTTCTTGCCTTTCATACCGGGGCCGAGCTACCTTTCTGAGCTATCCCTGGCCCCATTAGGGAGTTACTGAATGATTTCAGACTCTGACAGTCCATCGCCGACTGGCTTCACCTGCCTGGAAAGCTACCTATTAAATGGAACCTCCATTGGAAAGAATTTCAATTCGCCATTTTTTGGGGTTCCGTCCTCGCAAAAGGAAAAACTCGGAACCCTTATAGGATCACTTGGTTGTCCGTCCGTCTCGTCTGTCGGTCTGTCCGTCAAGACCCTTTATCTCGAGAACGCGTGAAATCAAATCCATATATTATATTATGGTCTGCAGTCTCTTGAAGTTGTAAAAATACCAAACTTGTAAATTAACGAGAAAAAGAGATACTACTTCGGTTTATGTGGCAAAAAACGAACATTTCGACACTCTCGAGGAAATCTCTTCACTTTTCTTGGACTGACCGACATTTGACTATTCAAAAGTGCCTGCAAATGGTCTATTTGAAATAAATGATTTTGATTTGATTTTGATTTTGATTTGATTTGAAAAATCAAAATTCATAAGGTACTTCCCGTTTACCCAGAAACCTGAAATTTGGCACAAAGCAAACTCTTATAGCACAGATATAGGAATAAATCTGAAACCAGTTTCTTTTGTTGTCACCAAAAAAAAAAAAAAATATTTATGTGCGATTCGGAAAAATTCAGACACATTCGGGATTGAATTATTTACATAGGTAAGTTTGTACGTAACCCTCAGTGCGCGAGTCCTGTTCGCATTTGCCTAGCTTTTTTATTGTTATATGTCCTGTGTGAGGCACAAATGAATGTATTTCTTTCCTTCAATTCGCCATTTTCGCCAATGGGTAACCCCACAGAGCAAACGCGTTCTCCATAAATAAGTTTGGTAATCTAAAACAAACAAAATCCATGACTGCTTGTCTCGAGACGGCAGATGAAGATTTAGGTCATTTTATATTTAACCGCACAACTCTTGACGACTGACTGATAGGATATTAAGTATTTTGAGACGTTCACGACTGATCACTTCTCTTCACATCTCTACATAACCGAAGATTTCGTCAGTAACGAAAAAAAAAATCGGCCTCGCCATACAAATTGTCCAATCAAGTTTATCATTGTGTATGGTGAGGCTGATTTTTTTTCGTTTCCTGAAAAAATCTTTTGTGGAAGGTTGTTCAGTTTCATCTACTGAGCAAGCCCTTAAAGTTTGTGGAGGGCTGTCCCTTACACCTTGTATAGCATATATCACTCAGGGATAAATCAGCTTCCTATCGATGAAAAAATTGTCGCAATCGGACCAGTACTTCCAGAGATTACCTCCTACAAACAAAAAAAAAAAACACAAACTTTACAATATTAGTGTATACCTATGTAGATAGGCTTCCGTTTGACCACTATTTCATCTGATGGTAAGCGACAATCTGGTCGAGCTTTGAGTCGCTGTCTAGTTATCGAATTTATGAAAGAAATAGGCCTCGCCAACATGACAATGGTCTATCATTGACATCAATGATAGACCATTCTGACACTATTGTAATAGCAGACTTGAGGCCCTGAGTGTATGGTTTTAATTTCAACTCGATACTTGCATGCGTTCTCGAGATAATGTGTCTTGACAGACAGACGGACAACATAGTGATACTAATTCCTATATGGGTTCCATTTTTTCCTTTTGAGGTGCGGAACCCTAAAAACTGAGTCCTAGTACCAAATTTCGCCAACACAACCTCACCTTTACCGACTTGGTTCCGTCGCCTTTAGATATGTCGGGACCAGTGCTGCTTAGCCCCGTGAGGGTAAAGCGTGCAGCTCACTACTTGCCTCTCTACCAAACAAGGATGGGAAACTCCCTTGTCTTATACGCCGGGTACTAGATCGTGCTGAGCGTTATTCTGCAACATATTGACATAAATAATAGTCTGTCTAAAAAATCAAACGACTTGGGAATTTTGTATATTGTTTAATCATTTAAAAAATACTTATAATCGATACTTTTTACAAGGTTCTTCTATTAGTAAACAATAATCAAAATCCCTTAATCAACCTAGATTATTGAACCAGTGTTGACTACATCAGATTTTTTTATCCTAATAATAGGGTAGTTTCCAGGGTTAAAATAATTACATTTTATCTGGTCCGTATTTAAGATTATAAAAAAATATTGGACACGTATTTTTTCTTTTTTCGATTAAACAAAAAATAACAAATATATAGCCCATTAAAGTTACGTGTGACGTCACCCCGTGCGAAGAAATGCGGCCAGGGTTATCCGAAAGGGCGCTCGAGCCCCGGTATGAAGGCTTGAAGGATCGGGATGGGTTTTTTAGTCAGTAAGAGTCTGACACTATCTCCCGCTCCGCCCAAGAGCGGCGGTTGTCATTGGATGATTTTTCCCATCGAAAAAAAAAAAACATGTTGAGGGCGATACCAGGTTTAAACATCTTGTATACGTCTCGCCTACAGTGCGGCTAAGAAAAGTACTCGTATAGACTTCTTTGTCGTGCGGAAGGCATAACTTCAATTTGTTTTTTTATACTTTGACATGAAGCCAAAAATAGATTAAGGTTTCTTAAAAGTTAAAGGGTCTATATGCCTTGTGCCGCTACAGTGGAAGTTTTATTACCAGGTGTATAGACCTTGTACCGCAGGAATGGAAAGTATAGAAATATCACTGCCGTAACGAACGTGTTAAACAATATGTATTTATTTTCCTAGCCTTTTTCGTACTGTATTGGGTCGGTCGCACATCCACAACCAACAGCGTGTAGTAATCCACGCGCGCCTAAAGGAGATATCAGCAACCGTAGGAGCCCAGCAGGGTCAGAGCCTAATTGGGCCATGGGTGTGCGAAAAAGATCCACGGGGTCCCAGAACGATGGCAAAAAAGGAACAGGAGTCAGTCCGTCCAAGAGCGGAGGATGTAATTAGATGATTTTCCCACCAAAAAAATCACGTCCACATACTCCATTTCATCAGCTCTTCTGTCACCTATGGGGATTGAAGAGCTTAACGAGATGGAGTATCCAGTCGACCACACAACACACGACCCTGGCGAATAGGACTCTCGGACCAATCAGACGCAAAATAAAATCAAAGAATAACCCAATCCAAATTCGAAAAAGGGAATATAACCGGCAGTCAATTGTGAGTCACGATGGAACACAGTTGACTATACAGGGTGTTACGGAAATAGGTGGTCATGTTTCAATATACTGTTTCTGCCCATGGCAGTGAACAACTTTCTAAAAGGAAGTCATAGTCTATTTCCACAAACTTAGGACTTTTCGTACGTGGTCATCATCAGGAGTGTCGTGATAGCTCAGTTGTTAAGGCAAGGCATCTCTCACACTCACTCTCATGCAGGTGATGGCGGATTCAAAACTGGGTGAGATCCAATTTGGAATTTTTTAATGTATTTTTTTAAGTTTATCTAGGAAAAATTCCCAAAGTAACATACTTCCGGGATAAAAGTAGTACTATCATCATCATGTCCACTGTTGGACATAGGCGCTCAGCCAAGTGTCGCCACAGCGAACGGTCCTATGTCTCGTATCCATCGCATTCTCGCGACCCTCACCAAGTCATCGGGCCACCTAGTAGAGTATACAAACGCTGCCTTTGCTATTCCATCATATGGTCTACCATTGTACCAAATTTCATTCAAATTCGTTCAGCTCTTTAAGCATGTACTTATATAAAAAAATTCCTTTAATATATTAGTGTGGCTAAAGTGAATAGAATGGACCCTTAATAAACTGCGCTTCACCATCAACGATTGCATCACTACTTATCAGGTGGGATCGCTGTCACGCACTAGTTTATACCATTAAAAAAAGTGATTGTTAGGTCTTGATTGTTTTTGTAACCAAAATATTATTAAAGCTATTTTATATTCGATTATTTATTGCAATCGACTAATTGTGCTGGCAACACCGAAACGTATTTGAGGTTATCTGCCATGACACTACATCCCCCACTTTCTACAGATAAACTTTTTTTTTTCGATGGTAAAAAAGATGATTTTTCCCATCGAAAAAAATCGTCATGGCGTGAGCCAGGCTTGGTTGGCCGTTGAGGTAATTCGCACAATTCGTCTATTGCATTATTATAGTGTTAAGAAAATAATTTTAATAACATAATTTTAAAAAGAGTGTCCATGGAGATTCTTGCACATTCTTCTCCATGAGATCTACGCTTTGGAATGTGCAACTAGCATCACTTTTCTGACTGACTGACTTCTAGACAATCCAAATAAGTAATAAATAATATTTTCTAATGAAGTGAGCAGTTTTATTACATGATAATGTGATGCCCGTCCATTTCTTGTCAAAACATTTGTATTTTGACTACCTAGTGGCTTGTCCAATGTAATGTAGCTAGTACTAGTACCTATTACTAAAAAAGCTACTACTAGAGTCTAATAAGTCAACCGACTTGTGTAATTATAAGAGTAAAATGAAATCTGATGTAGTCAACGCTGGTTCAATAATCAAGGTTGATTAAGAGATATTGATCATTATTTACTACTAGAAGAACCTTATAAAAAGTATCGAATATAAGTATTTTTTAAATAATTAAATATTATACAAAATTCCCAAGTCGGTTGACTTTTTAGACAGATTATACACTGGACCCTAATTATTATTTTATTGTTTCTTTTAGTATCTTTCCAAGGTACATTCTAGGGTTTTTCTAAAATGTCAAACCGAATTTTATTTTTTAACGAGTTTACACCCTGTATATGGCAGGCGCCATGCTTTGCCAACTTGCTGGAAGGTGGTACCGTACTGTACGCTGAGATGACTGGGTCAATACGGTTACCTTAGGCTGCCCGCTCACGTCCGATAATCGGTGACCGATTTTTTGTAGGAGAAAAATAGAACACTCTGCAGTGCAACGCACAAGTCCTACAAACAGTTGGTCAGATACAGAATAATGTTACAAATATACAAAATCGGCTCGATTATCTGTCCTACAAAAAGTCTGACGTGAGCGGGCAGCGTTATGATTTTTGCAAATTTAAGGTTTTCTTTAGGGTACCTTCGTACCTCAACGTCAGCTGAGCGAGTTCAATGGCCTGTAGGTAGTTTGTACGCAACGCCGACTATTACCTAAAGGTCATTGAACTTGCTTAGCTGACGTTTTCTTAAAGAAATTAATTTCGTACATGCGTAAATTAATATAAGTTTTGAAGAAAAGGTACTTTATTTTTTAATTTATCTTTACAAATCGATAGTGTTTCATGTACCGGATCGACCCTCCACCGGATTAAAACGATTAAAATTTAGCGGTGTATACAGGTGACTTGTAATTAGTGACCGATAATTATACACGTGATTGTACTCATGAATTCAAACAACTTTCCCAAAGAAACTTTTTTATTATACTCATTAGTTTCATCATAATAACAAAACAGTTGTTCGCGCTGCGCCCACCGCGGTCAGCCATCGGTTCGCGCCCATCAGTGTTGGCGTTTCGGGTTTATAAGCGACGCGGGTGCTTTATCACTATTGTAGGCAAGTTACGAGACAACAGCGTTACGCGACTAACAGCTGACCTTTGTTATTGTGATAAAACTAATGAATATAAAAAAAACTGGCCAAGAGCGTGTCGGGCCACGCTCAGTGTAGGGCTCCGTAGTTTCCCGTCCGTCACAACAAGTGTACCCACTTATGAGTTTAAAAAAATGCTTGCATAAACGATTATACTACAAACTTAGTCCAGAAATTATTTTGTACAACCTTTTTGTCTTTTTGTACAAAACTGTTCTTTCCATCAAGTTCAAAATAATTTTCCTAGAAAGTCCTTAAAAAGTTCTACTTTTAAATTTTTTTTTCATATTTTCTAAACTTATGGTTCAAAAGTTAGAGGCACACACATTGTTTTTTACTTTTGGAGCGATTATTTCCGAAATTATTGACATTATCAAAAAATGATTCTAGTAAACCCCTATTCATTTTTAAATACCTATCCAACAAAATATCACACGTTAGGGTTGAAATTAAAAAAAAAAAACACTTCCCACTTTACATATAGGGAGGCTACCCTAATAAAACATTTTTTTTTTCCAATTTTTATTTTACCACTTTGTCGGCGTGATTGATATACATATTGGTACCTAATTTCAGCTTTCTTTTTTTATGTCACAGAGATTAAGCGAGGACGGACAGACAGACAGACAGACAGACATGGCGAAACTATAAGGGTTCCTAGTTGACTACGGAACCCTAACAAAAAATATTCTTCAGGAAAGTTGTTCATAATCATGAGTACAATCACATGTAGAAGTCCTCACCTCCTTGCGTCGTATTCCTCAATGCTGAGGGTCGTGACTAGTATTGCCAGGTCCGTTTGTATAAAAATCGGGACAGATGGTGAAACAAATCGGGATATAGGGTTTTAGATCGGGACAAATAGGTAGGAAATTATCCAATGACTTCTTCTGCTCGGGGGTGGAACGGAAGGCGTGTTAAACTTACTCAGACTTCTTCAATCGCTCTTTGAATTCCAGGGTTTTTGGTTAATCGGGACATTTAGCGTCCCGATCAGGTGCAAATCGGGACGCGTCCCCAGACCCCTAAAAATCGGCACATCCCGCGCAAATCGGAATGCCTGGCAACACTAGTCGTGACCTCCTGCTTCATCACTCTAACCCTTATGATATTCCTCCATCTGTTCCTGTCTCTGGCGGTGTGAAGGGCATTGAACATCGTAGAGTCAAGAGCGGTGCGGATCTGGTCGGACCAACGTACTGGGCTGCGCCCATGAGGCCTTTTCCCGTCCACTTTACCGGTCACAATTAGCCTTTCGAGGTTGCCACCGTCTTTCCTTGCAATCTGACCGAAGTTTTGCAGAACCTTACGAAGAGAATATGTAGAAGTATCGGTCATTAATTACCAGTCACCCTATATACCGCGCTATAAAAGCTGCTATGAAAAAAATATTTTCATTGAAAACTTGTTTTGATGTAAGCCATCATCTAATCACTTCTCCCGCTCACGTATGGAGCGAGAGGGTGTGTCAGACGTCTAGTGACTAAAATCCAACTGTGTTCCTTCCGTTGCCATTTGCGTTCTAAAGCCACGATAATTCTTTCAAACAAAATTGCAGCTGACATATTTATTTTTTGATTATCTTGTTTTTCCTAAACTTGTTCATAATATAGGAATAATAAATAAATTTGACTTGCATGCTTTAAATTATACCACAATGTATGTATTTACGAATAAACACAACAATTTAAGACTGAAAGACTCTCTTTAATGCAACATAATCACAAAACGATATTTGAATCCAAGATGGCGGATGTCAATGTCAAATCAATTTAAGACAATGTCTCCTTATGTAATGAAATGGTCACGTTTTACACAATGTCAAGTTTATTGAGGACTAGCTTCTGCCCGCGGCTTCGCCCACGTGTCTTAGATGGTGGTGTCTGAATGACACCACTAAATTTATTGAAGCTGTTTCGCACAGTCAGATATGAATGTTTAAAAATATAATATAATAGTAGATTATGTGACTAGGGGATAAAGCAGTGTTTGTAGAGTGTGTAAAAGTTTGATGAAATGAAATGAAATGAAATTTATTTATTTGCTAGAATATAGGTACACATAGGTATTAACATGTTGAAATATTTTTAAGACTCACTATATTCGACTTAACAGTCGTGCAAATATTTTAAAGCATGCACAATAGTACAATAATGTCATGAAATTTCATCATTGTCATTAGTCACATTAGTTAAACATAATAAATTTTACAGTCAATAATATTAATTTGGCACATACCATTCTAAAATATATTAAAATTTGTGTAGAATTATTTGATTAATTGGTTAGAAAATTTATAAATAATGTCAATAGTTATAATTTAAATAAATGTGCGTAGGTCATAATTATTACATAGTAATACATCAAGTCTGTTTAAAATTTAAATAATCATCTATTGAATAAAAACATCTGTCACAAAGCCAATTTTTCAAAGTTCTATTAAATTCCAAGTCATTCAATTTTCGCATTTTTTCAGGTAGTTTATTATAAATTTTCACCGCCATGGTGTAGCAGTTTTTGTTACACAACTTTAATCTGTTTCGAGGAACTACCAGAGGTTTTTGTACAATTTTCCTCTTAAATTGGGCTTTATCATCCTGCTCAAAGAGTGAAAGATGGTTTCTAACGAACTTAGACATTTCAAATACGTATAGGGATGGCAGAGTAAGCAAACGATTTTTAGTGAAGATTGGTCGGCACGAATCAGTCCATTTGAGTCCATAGATAGACCTTATACATTTCTTTTGGGCTATAAAAGCTCTCTGGGCGTCTGTAGAGTTTCCCCATATAATTATCCCATACCTCAATACTGAACACACATGACTGTGGTATACCATTAGAGCTGTTTCTTTATTAATTATTTTTTTTATTTTACGAAGCGCATAAACGAATTTGTGAATTTTTTTACAAACAAGGTCAACGTGAGATTTCCAGTTACAATAATTATCAATATTTATTCCTAGAAATTTTATTTCATTTACTTCTTCAATAATATTATTATTATATTTAATTGGTAAGTCTATTGTGTCTTTTTTATTTCTATTGTTATTATATGTCAAGAATTTCATAAATTTAGTTTTTTCGGTATTTATTTCTAAATTATTTGCAGTTAACCAGTCATGTATATCCTGTAGGGCTTTATTGGTAACGTTTATCGCCTGATCAGTAGTAGCTTCTTTAGTTAAAACCGTAGTATCATCTGCAAATAGTACTACGTACTGGTCCGTTGATTCTGGCAATTCATTTATATATGCTAAAAATAGTATCGGGGCTAGCACGGTCCCTTGTGGTACACCATAGTAATTTGTTAAGAAAGATGACCTATAGATTACCTGCGTGTTAGTCTGTGGATCCATTTTTACTATCTCTGTGCATTGTTTACGACCCTTTAAATAACTTTCGAACCAACTGTAGGCAGGACCTCTTATACCGTACTGTTCTAATTTATTTAATAATCTATCATGGCAAACCATATCGAACGCTTTAGTCATGTCTAGAAATACAGCTATAGGGATTTCTTTTTTGTCGACTGATCTGAGAATTTCTGTTATTAATTTAAAACATGCCAATGTAGTAGATTTGTTTTTAATAAAACCGTTTTGCTGTTTACTTATTACATCGTTTTTTTCAAAAAAGTTCAAAAGTCTAACACACATTGCTTTTTCAAATACCTTGGAGAGAATTGGCACCAAAGTAATCGGTCTATAATTCCCCGCTTCTGTTTTGGAATTCTTTTTATATAGAGGTTTTACGACGGAGAATTTTAGAGCACTAGGAAAGGTTCCATTTTCCAAAGACAGATTTATTAAATAGGTTAATGGATTTATTATAGCAGCTAAATTATCTTTTAATAATCGAGTGGTAATACCATCATATCCTGCTGAATTTGTATTCCGTAGGTCTTTTACTATTTTATAAACTTCAACATTGTCAACTGGTTCGAGATAGATAGAGTTTGCTAACCTTCTTCCTATTATTGGTTTGTTTTTTGGGTGCTCGTTGGGTTTTGGTTTTGCGGTATTAATAAAGAAATCATTGAGATAAGTTGCAATATCATCACCTCTGTCCAGCATGCACTTCCCATTCGAAATTGCCTTGATTTCTTTGTTTCCATTGTTTTGTTTTAGTCGTTTATTTACTATTTTCCATGTGGCTTTGCACTTGTTTTTAGCTTTTTCTATAGTATGTTTATTTTTACTGTTTTGAATATTAGCAACACATTTTCTTAAGATTTTACTATATGTAGTGTATTTGAGTCTGTTTTGTCCACTTTTGTTTTTATAATATTCATTTTGTAGTTTCCGCTTGGTTACAAAAGACTTTTTCAAGCCCTTTGTAATCCATTTTGGGTTTGTTGAGTTATGGTTCATTTTGACTTTTATCAGTGGAAAACAAAGATTAAAAAAGAGACAAATTTCATCATGAAACAGAGAAAATGCTTTATTTACGTCTGCTTCTGTAAGGACCTCTGAGAAAGACAATTTACTGAGATAATAATTAAACTTATTCAGATTATCTCTACGTAGGTCTCTTTTATAAGCAAACCAATGTTGCTTAACAAGATTTTTTGCTCTGGTCTTTAATGACAAAGTTTGTCCTGTGTTATGATCAGACAATCCTAATTCGTGTACCTCTCCTTTCGCATCTTTTATATCACTAATTATATTGTCAATACAGGTTTTCTGTCGAGTTGGTTCACTTATGTGAGGTGTCAAATAATAATTGTATAATATATTAATAAATTCATTTTTAATTTTAGAGTCAATTTGAATGTCAATATTAAAGTCACCGCATATTATATTATTATATTTATTATCTTTGTCATGTATCCTATCTAGCACTATTTGTAGTTTCCGAAAAAATATGTTTACGTCTGAATTTGGCGTTCTATAAACACAAAATAAATTTACGCCATATTTCTGAAGTCGTATACCGCATATTTCAAAATGTTTGTCCAGAGTAATATTGTCTAACCATTTTATTTTTTCGAATTCAATGTCCTGCTTTATTAGTATGCAAACACCGCCGCGTCTCTGATCTGTCCTAGAGTACCAACTCACTAATTTATAAGAATCTAATCTCATGTTTTCTTCATCTCCTGATTTAATGAAAGTTTCAGTTAGACATATAAAGTCAACTAAACATTGTTTGTCTCGAAGTAAATTTAGTGCCATTTCAATATCATCGGATTTATTGATAGCACCAGCAATATTCTGATGAAAGACGACAAGATTTCCATGAGTTGCTTTAGGCACGAAAAAATGTTTCATCTGCCCTATAACCTATGGTGCCTTTAGCGTGAGAGGCCTCATTTGAATATTGTTTAAGAAATGAGTGATTGGTTTGTGTACTCTGGGTTTTTTTACCGATCGTATTTGGTTTCCAAATCTTAGAACCATGTGATAAAAAAGTTTTATCGTAGTCCAATTGATCTAACATCAAGTTTATTTGATAGCAGAGCGACGAAATCCTGTCATATTTTGCGATAAATGAACATTGTTCAACCTGTCTACATAAAAGATGTAACATTTCATTAATTTTTTTTTCTTTATGGCAGATGTTTTTACTCACACCTAAAATAATCACGGGACAACCAATCGATTTGAGAAACAAGCACAACTCTGTCACCAATTTTAGACTATTATAATCATTTTGTCCTACAGATATAATTAGTTTATCGTCATGGGTAATGTCAAACAATTTTATACAAGTCAAAATTTCTTCTGTAGAAGCGTTGGGTTTGACAATCGATTGGAAGCGATAATGATTATAGGGGTTGTAAAATCGAGATTTGTAGAGGTGTGTAGCTAATCCACTACATTGTCTCCCCCCTATGATAAAAGCCCTCTTTTCGCATTTGAACCTCGAGTTCCTACATTCAGGTTCTAGTGTATTGATATTCGCCTTGATGTTATGGATTTTGTCAACAAGAACATGATTCGTTTGAAGTTTTGTGCTGTCTACGGGATATTCGACGAAATCCGTTTCGGTGTGTTTCTGCATTTCATGTTCTAAGGAGGAATTTAAGGTGTCTAGATGTTGGATTTCTATATTTCTTGTTCTTTGATCGGGGCTTAAGATGATTTCCGGTTTTAGAATTATTTCTTTTTCCGGTTTTGTTGATTGATTTATTAGTAGTGTAAATCACTACTAACAAATCAACCAAACTTTTTTACTTCTCTGATAATATTACTGTATATTGATTCTGTATCGTATAACTGCTTTTGTCCCAAATGAGTAAAATAAATAAATAAATCTGACTGTACTGAATATTGTGTGTCCAAATCATCAGTGTAAAAAATATTGTAATAAAAATTTGTCAATTCGGACACTGTGTCCGAATCTACAGCAACTCGAATGCCCAATAGCTCATTACATAACACATATTGGTATTGATTGACAATAAATTTACTTGTGAGTTGGCAACACTGACAGGCTGAAAGAGTAAAGGTCATTGCAAAAAAAAATTCAGCTGACGTTTGATAACATTGTTAGACGAAGAAAAAAGAATAGTCTTCCAGTGATGGCTCAGTGGTAACAAGCCGTCGCGGGTTCAAACTCAGCTACTCGCTATTTGATTCGGTATACTCTGGTTCTGCCATTTAAATTATCAAATAAGAAAGTAGGAGGTGGGGTGGGAGGGTAAAAAATAACTACGACCTATTTTCAGATCTACCAAATATACATAAAAAAATCATGTAAATCGGTCAAGCTATTTCTATATCTATCTATATATTTCGCAGAAGTTCGATAGATAATAAGCACTGTGACATCAGATTTTTATACTCCACAAATTTTTTATTATTAAAAATACTTAAAAGGGCTTAATTAGAAAAGGTCTTGTTATTATTTAAGTAAAGTCTCAGGGTGAGTTGCACCATTTAACTATAACGATAACAAAGCCGTTAACAGTATTGTCAAATCGTCGAATTGACCAATAGGCGACCGTTTCACGGCTGGTTATGTTTTGGTTATCGTTATAGTTAAATGGTGCAACTCGCCCTAAATAAATAGTATTCATAAACAGCAAAGTTGTTGTCAAGCATAAGCATTTGTTTATATCCCAAAATGTCACTCAATTTATGGAAATATTGTACAGGCTATTTATTGATTATTATGAATGAATAAATAACGATTAAAATGTAAAAACACAGAGTGCAGTATTTTCAAGTAGCAATTGTTATGAATGATTGATTCAATTATGAATGTATTTTTGTAAACGACTTTGGGATTTCGTGTTTTTCACTTTTGACTACACAAATTATTATGATCAGTAATGGATACGAATAGAACCCCATTTTTTTTTTTTAAATAGTGGTGTACAATAGTGGTGCATGCGTCGCCACACAGAAAGTTCCTACCGAAAGAAAGCGCCGTCGAGGCCATTCTAGAAAGAGGTGGCGGGATGATTTGGACGCATACCGCGAAGACTGGTTTGAGACGGCGCTGGAGAAGGAAGTTTGGAAGGACTCGAGGAGGCCTTTGCCCAACAGTGGGACAGTAATGGCTAGAAAAAAAAAGTATATTTAAATCATTCGACGTCTGTCATTTTCCCTTATTTTAATAACAAATCAAACACTATTTAGTTCAAGTGTAGCTTAAGAAAAGTGGTTGCACTTACAACAAAAATCAATGCCACCATTTTTCTTATCCATTCATTGGTTTTTGTCTCATCGGCCATTTGTCATAAATGAGAAAAAAAAATATCAGAAGGAACGCATCGCGCGATGCACTATATTTTTTACACTATATTTTTTTGAAATATTGTGGGTATAGTGAGAAAATTGTTTTGTAACTACCATGGCATATTTTATATAATATTTAGTTGCGTACCTATTATAACAATATTATCACTCAAATACACTAGCATCAATATTTATTTATTTATTTTAAGTATAGGTTATATCTATATAGGTTATATTTATTTGTTTAAGTATATTTTATTTACCACCATCCGTGTGTCACTGCGGGGTGCCAACTGAAAATCAGCGCTGGGTGTCTGACGCCCAGCAATTGCTGAGTTGGTGACCCTTTCGGTTCAGGCGCAGTCACTGCAACTGTACTGTATGTTTGTAATACTCTTTTTTTTATTACTCTTTTATGTTGTGGTATATTGTGTTGCTTGTGCCGAATAAATGCTATTCTATTCTATTCTATTCTAACACTGACTTTCTTGAAATATGAAAACATTAAATACGAGTAACACCTTCCGCTCTAGGTGGATCGAGAGGGAGTGTAAGACTTTTACCAATGACTATACAACCACTTTTACTAACTAATATCCTAGTACCCAAAGAAAGACGATGGAAACCTCGAAAGGCTAATCGTGACTGGTAAAGTAGATGGAAAAAGGCCTCGCGGGCGCAGCCCAATACGTTGGTCTGACCAGATCCGCACCGCTCTTGACTCCACAGTATACAAGGCCCTTCACACCGCCAGAGACAGGAATAAATGGAAAAACACCATAAAAGTTAAAGTGATGAGCAGGGAGGTCACGACCCTTAGCATTGAGGAATAAGACGCAAGGAGGGGGGAGGGTCCTAATACCCATCAATAATGGGTGGCTCTTTTAGCACACAGCTCATCTGCGTCGTAGAAAGGAGGAGGCCGTACGTGTGAGGCAAAGGCCTTCACGCCCCAGCCGCGGGCCACCGTAGGCGCGGGCTTGTGGACGGCGAGCAATGGGTAGCTCGCTGTCCGACCGTCCGGTAACCGTCCGGACCGAGCCCAAGTCGTCGACAGCGCGTACTGTTCCCAAGCGCCTCAAGGAGTTGTCAGCAACCGTAGAGGCCCAGCTGGGTCGAAGCTTATTGAGGCCAAGGGTCTGCTTCTGAAAGAAAGGCTCGGCCCCGGTATGAAACGCTTCGAAGGAACGGGGTGGGTTTTTTAGTCAGTAAAAGTCTGACGCAGCGTTGGAAGGCCTCCTACAAGGTGGACCGATGACCTGGTGAAGGTAGCGGGAAACCGATGGATGCGGGACGCACAGGAACGTTCGATGTGGCGACGCTTGGGGGAGGCCTATGTCCAACAATGGACGTGTATCGGCTGAAATGATGATGATGATGATGATGAAAAGTCTGACACTACCTCCCGCTCCGCCCAAGGGCGGAGGATGTCATCTCGATGATTTTTAAGCAACGAAAAAAAAAATTGTGTTCTTTTTGGTTGCGCCGCCTTGGTGTACCGGTGAAATATAATCCTGGTTGTGGTATTCTAAATAATATCAACCTTCTATCTTCCTTGCACTTTCGAAAGGCGCCTCCGAACATTCTTAAAAACTAATCAAACACTTTTGAAGTACCGTCTCGTGACAATGCGGTCACTTACGTTGTTTGCTTAGGAATGGTCTTAGTAAACAGTGGGACTACCTGGGCGGCCCCTGTGAGAGACGCGACCACAATCATCGCTTGCCTTCAGGTGAGATAGTGGTTTATTTTATTTTTTTTGGTGGGTTAAAATCATCCAAATGACATCCCCCGCCCTTGGGCGGAGTGTCAGACTCTTACTGATTAAAAAACCCTCCCCGTTCCTTCTTGCCTTTCATACCGGGGCCGAGCTACCTTTTGGAGCTAACCCTGGCCCCAGTAGGCTTCGACCTAGCTGGGCCCCTGCTGTTGCGGACCACTCCTTGAGGCGCGCGGGAACAGTGCGCGCCGTCGACGACTTGGGCTCGGTCCGGACAGTTACCGCGCCTACAGTGGCCGGAAGGTGAGATGGTAGTGAAATATTATACTAATATTAGATAAGTACCTATAAAAGTGAAAGTTTTTACACACGTGTGTGTAAAAGTATTGATATTCGCAATATTTTTTTTTACTGACCAAATGGGGTGATCCACAGAAAAGATGAATGAGGTTAGAATGGCCTTGTGGGTGGGGCAGGTGTGACAGAGAGTAGGGCAATGCTCATAGTTCAACTACCAATAGCAAACTTGCGATCTAAGTGTGCGTGGTCTGTTAGTTGCGTAATGTACGTTCATATTGGTTTATTGCCTGAAGTGGAGTTAAAGGGTGGGAGACAAGCGGCGACACTCGTTGTAGTACAAATCGGAAAGTATTTCAGAATTAGAATCAGAATCAGAATGTCTTTATTGTGGGCATAGGTTATATACAGATGTTAAAACTTAATAATAAATTATAGTTCCAATATGTCCTGCCAATTAGGCATACAATAATAAATTACAGATTATACTAAAAAAATATTTAAAAATAATTGAATCAAAATTTAGTCAGATTTATAAATGTCAAAATGGAATCAGAATTATAAATGTCAAAATTTATTCAGAATTATAAATGTCAAAAATACATAATTATTAATTAATTTAGGAAATCCTGGATCGTGTAGTAAGCCTTATCGATTAAGAAATTACGTAATTTATATTTAAACAGGGCAAGTTCCCCAGTGATCAAAATGTCAATAGGTATTTTATTGTATATTTTTGATGCCATGCCAAAGAAACTTTTGTTTTGTTTGCTTTTGTTTTCCTTTCTAACATCTTTCATCTTTTCTGTGGAGTGACTGTTCTGGTCATTGAGACAAAATAACTTCAAGGTGTAAACCTTGAAGTTATTTTGTTTACTGTTGCTGTTCATAGACTCGCGCTTGACCACTGTCTCACCAAGCGATGATGTGGTCGACGGTGGAGCACAGTTGCCTAGAAGTAACCTATTCACTCTTGACTTAAAGACCCCTAGGTTGCAGCCATCATGAAATAGAGTCCAGCAAATAATTCCACTCCTTAGTTACACCCAATCGGCACTAAATGAAAACACTTTAATATAAGTCTGTCTAAAAAGTCAAACGTTTTGGAAAAAAATGTATAATGTTTAGTCATTTGAAAAATAATTATATTCGATACTTTTTATAAGGTTCTTCTTTTAGTAAACAATGATCAAGATCTCTTAATCGACCTTGATTATTGAACCAGTGTTCACTACATCAGATTTCATTTTACTCTAATAATTACCCAAGTCGTTTGAGTTATTAGATAAATCTAATCCCTACAGAATAAAATGTTTATAGAAGTGCATTGGACAAAGATTTTATATATTATCCTAGCATTGGAATAATCAAAAATATGTCTCCCAAAAAAAGGTATTAAAAAAAATTGTCAATGAATTACTTAAGGACCAATTCAATCAACTTGAAAAAAAAACTGCTTATAAGTGAGCTACCATCGACAATAGGCGGTGATAGAGCGTATTTTTTTTTTCAAAGTTGGCCCATAGCGGCATTGACAAAAAATCTCTGATGTATTGTAGAAGCGAATTGCTTTTAACAAGTCTGACCATTCATAAGTCGATTTGAGTTGCCTCCTACAGATTTTTAATTAGATTTGACATTTCAGAAGTTTTTTTTACGTTTCTTTTGGGTTTATGCGTTTAGCCATTGCCCAGTTTAAAGCTTGTGATAACAACAACTGATAAACATACTTCTACATTTCTAAACATATACAACACACATATTATAGATAAATTACACCCAGACACCGAACAAATGGTCATGTTCATCACACAAACATTTGTCCTGGGTGGGAATCGAACACACGATCTCCGGCATAGCAGTCAGGGTCACTGACAACTAGACCAACTGGCCAGTCGTTTAGTTGTCAGTGACCCTGGTTGGCACCTTGTTTAACTTGTGACGGCGCTTTGTGGTTGTAGCCAATGGCCCGTGTGTGGCGACCCTCGTTGTGCCACAGGTAGCCTAATTTAAAGTAATAATTCAACACCATTAGGGTTATCATCCCCTATCATCCCTCGTCTTTCGGCATTCGGTTTTCGGCAAACAATGGCATGCACGTGGGAAAGGTGTCAATACTCTACTATTAACCAGTGTTGCAAGAAAAAAAAAATAAGTTGTGAAAAGATTTTTGATGTGGGTTCAGTAGGTGTTAAAAATATTTTAATTTGCTTACTTTTTATCTATTGGATTTTTACTTTATAGTAGCTAGGAAACCGGCATGTCTCAGAACCAAAAATTCGAAGACTTATTTATTTTACTATTTATGTACACACAATAAAACAGAAAAAGACAATGCATAATAGACATTAGTACAAAGGTACTGCTTATTTCCAAAGAAAATTTCTTCCAGCAGACCTGTGAAAGGAGAAATCAAAAAGAAATGTAGACAATAGTGTGTAGGAAACAAAAGAAGAATGTGTGAAAACTTAATTCAAAGTATTAAGTATCACATATAATTAAATATGTATACCTTATAATATAAATATATAATTATCATACATTATGCATACAATATAATAAATATCACAGTTGAGAGTTATCTAAGGTGACCCTACCATAACTTGTCACATTTAACCGTAACATAATATGAAAGGAAATCCATTTTCCTTAAGTGATTCATTGTTTCGAACTTTACTTACGAAATATTAGTTAAATCTAAATTCCGTTCTATTAATATCCTATGGTTTTATATTGTTTTCCTTAATTATAATTACCAACCTTCAAAAGTTGGTTACTAATTTTGTTATGACAAGAGTATTTATTTTACTCTATAAGTAATAAGTAAAAATGGTGGTCAAATGAGCAACATCAATGAAGACACTAACAAAAGTTATATTAAAAACTTTTAAATCTTTATATTAAATGATTTTTAAATGGTCTTGGAAAAGAAACACAGGAAAATAATTTATTCGCCCCAATACAAGGCACACACACAATAATGTGCAAAGTTTCTATAGAGAATTATATTTATTTATGATTTTAATTTATGAGTACATTATGAAGGGCCTAAGTTCAAGCAAAATAGCAGATTTGCCAACCTGGTGAGGGCCACGAGAATCCAATGGATGCAAGATGCACAGGACCAGTCTCTATTGCGACACTTGGGGGAAGCTTAAACCAGCAGTGAACGTTTTCCGTTTGAAATGATGACTTTTTTATTATTATTGTTTGGCTAGCGCTTGACTACTATCATTCCTGATAGAAAGCGACACTGATGATTCCCTACCTACCTTCAAAAAAAAAAGGCGACCGTTTTTAAAATAAGTACTGTAGTCTAACAGTAAAAGCGTACTATTCAAAAAATACTTCAAATATTCTCCAATGAAAGTCATCAGCATTCAAAAATAGAACAAACCATATTTAAAAAAAAATCGACGCAACCCTAAACCATAGACAACAGACGGCCAGTTAAAGACGTTGGCGCGAAAAAAAAGCAACAATATGGCGCGGGCACCCAAGTGGAATGCCATTGATGCTTTTCTGAAACAGATATAGATCTTTTTGCATCAGCGAACCGTTATTTATTGTATCGTAATTCGTATAATGTTATTCTGTTGGTAGTCCTGTTTGTTCGAAATTTGAAATTTTGATATCTAAGCTTTTCGGGTTTTAGTTTCTGCCAGTGCCTTTTTGGCGCCTCCGCATAAAAATTGTTCTATTTATTTCAGAGCTTGGTCATTTTTTTTCAAGTGTGGAAATCATTCAATGACTTCTCCTGCTCTGGCTGGAGCAAGAAGGCAAGAAGGCATGTCAGAATATGTAAGTATGTTTATTAATTGTCTAGTATTAACACAAGCTCTGCTTAGCTTGGGACTAGACGACGTTGTGTGATAGTTGTAAAAAAAAAAAAGATAAAAAAAAGACTTTTGCTGACTGAAACCACACCTGTGTACTTCAGTTGCCCTTTGCGTTCTGGGGCTATGGGTTTCCTTATCAGAAATTCCCCGCCACTAGCGGGCATCGGCCCTGCCGAGCCCCTACAGTTTGCTGAAATCTCTTTGAGGAGCGCGTGGATCACTACGCGTTGTTGACGACTGGGCTCGGTCCGATTAATCAGCCATCGCACACTGGCGATTTTGTCATCGTGACTTTTGACAAAAAGTCACCGTGCTTATGAACCCAACATGTAGTGCGCGCACTTGAAGACGTAACATTTACAAAAACCGGCCAAGTGCGAGTCGGACTCGCTGATGGAGGGTTCCGTAGCAGCAAGTAACATAGTTTAAAAGTTCTTGTAGTTCGTTGTAACTTTGATCGATGTTTTAATAATAGTGTATTTTTTTAGATTTATGGCGTATTAAAAAAAAACTACTTACTCGGTCTCGTTCAAACCAATTTTCGTTGGTAGTTTTCATGGTAATGTACATCATATATTTTTTTAGTTTTATCATTCTCTTATTTTAGAAGTTACAGGGGGGGAGACACACATTTTACCACTTTGGAAGTGTCTCTCGCGTAAACTATTCAATTTAGAAAAAAGTTATATTAGAAACCTCAATATCATTTTTGAAGACCTATCCTTGATACCCCACACGTATGGGTTTGATGAAAAAAAAATTAAGTATGGGGACCCCCCAAAATTTATTGCTTTTTTTCTATTTTTGTGTAAAAATTTTAATGCGGTTCACAAAATATATCTACTTACTAAGTTTCAACAGTATAGCTCTTATAGTTTCGGAAAAAAGTGGCTGTGACATACGGACGGACAGACAGACAGACAGACAGACAGACATGACGAATCTATAAGGGTTCCGTTTTTTGCTATTTGGCTACGGAACCCTAAAAATGGGTAGAAAAATTATTGTCACCGTGGCAAAAGTCACCAGTGCGCGCTATGTCTAATAGTCCGTGAAAGTGGGTTTTTCCATACATTTTTCGGACCCCCGTTTAATACCTTTCGGGGTTGAATTTTGGAAAATCCTCTGTTAGTGCTCGAATACGACACAAAAGGAAGCCTTGTGCAAAATTTCACGTTCCTAGCCCCAATAGTTTCGGCTGAGCTTTGATATGTCAGTCAGTCATACAGACAGTGTGACAGAGTGATGGCGGAGTGGTAATGACGCGGGTTCTAACTCAGCCAAATGTACGTAATTTATTTTATCACCACTGCTCTCAAAGCGGTGAAGGAACGTAGGCGCGGGCTTGCGGACAGTGAGCAATGGGTAGCTCACTATCCGGCCGTCCGGTAACTGTCCGGACCAAGCCCAAGTCGTCGACGGCGTGCACTGTTCCCGCGCGCCTCAAGGAGTTGTCAGCAACAGCAGGGACCCAGCTGGGTCGAACCATACTGGGGCCAGGGTTATCCGAAAGGGCGCTCGAGCTCCGGTATGAAGGCTAGAAGGAACGGGGTGGGTCTTTTAGTCAGTAAGAGTCTGACACTATCTCCCGCTCCGCCCAAGAGCGAGGGATGTCAATGCATGATTTTTTCCCACCATAAAAAAAAAAGCGGTGAAGGAAAACATCGTGAGGAAACCGGCATGTCCTAGAATCAAAAATTCGAAGACATGTGACATTCACCAGCCCGCACTGGGCCCGCGTAGTGGATTACTGCCATTCCCTCGTAGAGAGGAGGCCTGAGTCCCAGCAGTGGGAACATCATAAGGCTATATTATGCTATGCTATGCTCGCTTACGTAATAAAAGGAAGCCGTGTGTTTAGGCTGTTCGTTGCTATGTCAGTCAGTCATACAGATACAAGTGTAGTGTATAAAAAATTATTGAAATCAATTGTCACGCAATTTTCATTGCCCATCGAGCAGCTCTCAAACAATTGAATACTAGATCATTACGATACCTCCTAAGTATAATGAGTCAACTGACATTATAGTTATTTTATAGGAGAGTGATTTGAAGGCAAATCGTTTATATTTTAATGAAATCAAATAAATTCGAAATAAAGTAAATGTTTTTTTAATAAAAATTGTAAGCTCTTCCTTTGGTATAAAATGATTTTGCTGATTTTTGTTTTTAAATGACATTTTATGTACATGACTGGGTGTACGCCGGCGGGACTCAATAGTGAAATGGTTTAACTACCAGTTATATTCATGTACGTTGTCCATTAAAATCCATCGTTTACACCAAAATCACATGAAATATGATTGAAATTTTATTAATATAATTTTACTTTTGTTTGTTTTCGGGGTTTTCTGTCTCACTTAATAATAAAATGTTGAAATTATATCACTTGACTCATTATACTAGGAAAGTACTTAGCAATGTTAACATTTGAAACCTCACGTATACTGGACCAATGTAATTTACCGAGGTTTTTTATTAGTATTTTTTTTTGTAATACCTTACGATATGTGGGATTAATAAAAGCTAGGAAGAAGAACAAGAATCATAAACCAAAAACAACTCATTTTGAAGAATCACAATGTATTTTTCGCCATAATTAAGTAGGAATATCTTTTTAACATAATAGCTTTTCTAAAAGCTACACGTAAACAAATCCACCACCACATTAGCCGCATCGGGAACAAACTAGCTTCATACCCTGCGGGTAGTAAGGCGTTTTGGTCCCTGGCTAAGTCGGTTGAATCGAACTTCTGCCGCCCCTCACTACCGCCACTGCTGAAACCCGACGGGTCGCTGGCAGATACCGCTGAGGAGAAAGCAAATTTGTTTGCTTCACTCTTTGCGGAATCTTCGCGTCTAGGCCCAGGTAACGCGCGGCCCCCTGCTCATCCTGATGGTTGCGATGCGAGTATGTCAGATATTCGCATCCATCAGAAGGACGTCCGTAGGGTGCTGCGTAACCTTGACGTGAACAAGGCTAGCGGTCCGGACGGGATACCAGCAATTGTTCTGAGAACGTGTGCGCCTGAACTGTCTCCGATCCTGACACGCCTATTTAGGCTTTCATTTGAGGCTGGAAAAGTGCCGATGGCATGGAAGCAAGCTAATGTCCAGCCCGTGCCCAAGAAAGGTAGTCGTGCTGACCCAGCTAACTACCGACCAATCTCAGTAACGTCCATTCTCTGTAAGACTATGGAACGTGTACTCAACACTAAGCTCCTGGCATACCTAGAAGCTAATGATATTCTCAGTGACCGTCAATACGGCTTTCGCCGAAATCGGTCAACTGGAGATCTTCTAGCGTATGCCATCCACATCTGGAGTGAGGCCATCGAGAAGCACGGGGAAGCGCTTGCCGTTTCCCTCGATATTTCGAAGGCTTTCGATAGGGTTTGGCACGAAGGCCTTATTAGTAAGCTTCCTTCTTTCGGTTTACCCGCTGGATTGTGTGCTTGGATCGCAGACTTCCTGAATAACCGGTCCATCCGAGTGGTTATCGATGGCTGCTCGTCTAAACAAATGGCTATTAATGCCGGGGTCCCTCAGGGGTCAGTACTCTCGGCAACATTATTCTTGCTGCACATAAACGATCTGCTTAAGCCCGGTACCTTTGGGTATGCAGACGACAGCACTGTTGCTGAGAGTTACATATCCAGCGCGCGAGCTAGTGGGTCACAGATCCAGTCTCTTCGAGAGGCTATGGTTGAGCGCTTGAACTTGTCCTTGGAGGCAGTCTCGAATGGGGCGATGCCAACTTGGTCAGGTTCAACGCTGCAAAAACCCAGGCGTGTCTATTTTCCGCTAAAAGGAGCCAATTCAGTCCTGCTCTAACTTTCCGGGGTGTAACCGTGCCGATAACCGACCATCTTGACCTTCTTGGTGTTACGCTGACATCAACACTCAACTTTGGGCCATACATCGAAGCAAAGGCTCAACTGGCTGCAAAAAAGCTGGGAGTTCTCGCAAAGGTCAGACAGTACTTCACGCCGGAACAGCTGCTCAAACTTTATCAAGCGCAAGTTCGATCGTGTATGGAGTATTGCTCTCATCTTTGGGACGGATCTGCCCGATACCAGCTTGATGCACTTGAGGCAATTGAGAGGCGAGCCAGAAGGATAATTGGCGATGATACACTCGTCGAGTCGAGGCTTCAAAGTCTTGAGCATCGACGCAGAGTTGCTAGCCTGTCGGTTTTCTACCGGTTGCATTTCGGGGAGTGTGCGTCGGAATTGCATAACCTAATTCCGCCTAGCCCGTTTCATCATCGGACTACCAGACGTACGGCTATGCGCCACCGGTATATGGTGGATATCCCACCAACACGCACAAAACGTTTTGGGAACACATTCATTGTGCGTGCGGCTAGGGAGTGGAATTTTTAAGTGGTGGGCTAAAGAATGTAAGAAATTTCTCAAAACTGAATGTTCTAAGTTCCGTCTCTTGTTTAGATGCTCTGTGTACTGAGCCGCAATAAACTTGTATCGGTGCGTCCCCCCTCACGCCCCGCGTACACTGGTACAATGTTACTTAGATCAGTTTACAATGTACGATTTTAACTGATGTTGAAATTGATTTAGTATACGTGAAATTATCTCGGTAATTATTGTTCTTTTTTAATTTTTTTTTACACAAACGTTAAGATCACGATTTATCATGTACGTTTACATAAAAATATAAAAATACCTAAATTTGTTAGTTGACTCAGTATACTTAGGAGGTATCGATTACATCAATGCTTCTGTGATATACCCTATTCGCGTTAAGATTAGACATTAAAAAAAACCTTTTTTACTGTCTGTTCAACCGATTTTAACTTTTATTTCGTAGGCTTAAAGATGGCATTAAAAGCATAAAACTGGTTACAATACCAACTGTTTACTGCAGCCGCCATTTGTCATTCCACCAACTTAATAAAAGTCAAAATCGGTCGAACGGACAGTTATAAAGGGTTATCATAAATGTCTAATGTTATTTTGAACAGAGTATAGTTTTTATATATGCGAAACCTTAAACATAGTCTAGTATTTTTATGTAAAGAATCTATGTAATATGCAAAATATCATACTTAACTGTTTCATGAAAAATCACAAAGTTATAAACTTGTTATATTACCTGAGGCCTAAGTCTGCTATTTTTATAAATTCGTCATTCCAACACGATCCCATTGTCATTTTGCTAAAAGTTTGTAATCTGGTAATTCATAATGATCGATCATTGATCGGTAATAGAATTGTGGTAGAATGACAATATCGAGCTTAAAAGCACTAATTGCGCAATGACGTCGTAATGGTAGGTCACTGATCAAAGGAACTGTCAAAATTTTTGCAGATTACCGCATACGTCAGATATTCATTTGTCATTATGTACGAGATTACCATTCTATTCCATTTCTTTTAAAGAGTGTCAGTGGTTGACTATCGGAAAGTCATAATGACGCCATTATATTAGTAGATTACCAAAACTTGTCAAAATCAAAGATTATGAAATCAATGATAGTCCATTCTGACACTATTGTAATAGCAGACTTGAGGCCCTGGTTGTCAGCACTAATACATGGCCAACTGGACCATCCGGGCGACTTAAGGGTTGTTTTGTGCGCTGGTGCCTTATACCCGCTATGACCTGTCGTGGCCTATGTTGTACTTAGTATCGATGATGTCTAACTTTTGACCTTTTTTAAATATTTTTGGGAAAAAATATAACATGGTGTAAAAATTATTGCAATCGATTCAGTTACTGATTCTGAAACACCGACGAAGACCGACACACATGTGGACCACACCTGATGTGTACGTAGAACGACGTCGCGTGGCGTGGATCTAGTGTAGCTCTACAAGTCTAGTTTCCATATAAAATGTATGGAGACCGACGCGCCCAGATCGGCGTGTGTGGCCGACGTGTGCGCAGTGTAGTTCTACCTATAATGGAATCGATTCAGCACGCTTAGCCAAGTTGTTATTCTGCAATCGTTAACGCTGTCGAAAAGTGATGAAACGTATGGGAATGACGTCATCTCAACGTAAAGTCAGAACAAACGAATAGACAATTCGTAGCCAAGTTCAGATCGTTCAAAATCGTTTCTATAATGTTTAACGCTACATCCTTTGTTATACGAACGCTACATTGTAGAACGAGCGGCCGACTCGGGCGCGTCAACATGGCTACCAACTTATCATTTTCTACAATTGCTGTCACCGAGGCGTTACCGATTAGAGAACGGAATTCGACACAAACTAAAAAATAATGTTGTATAAAATGCCACCTTGCTAAAATGATTCATGCTTAAAATATCCACTGTATCGCATTAAATTAAAATATAGGTCCAAAGTCTGCACAAAACATGGCTGCCATATAATGTTACAACCTGCTGAGGTGTGTTTTTTGCACGTTACAATATGGACTTCGGTCTAAAAGAAAGAAAAAAAAGGCCAAGTGCGAGTTGGACTCGCGCACTGAGGGTTCCGTGAAAACTACAATTCTCGAATGGAGTCTCAAAGATTTTGCCGAATTACAATTTTTTTTGTGACGTAGGTAGCAACGAATTTACTGTTTTCAGATTTATTCCTATACCTGTGCTATAAGACCTTGCTTTGTGCCAAATTTCAGAAATCTGGGTCAACGGGAAATACCTTATGAATTACGATCTTTGAGAGTAACAAAGTATACGTTTTTTTTGCGACATAATCGGCCGTATCTTTTTTATTCGTTAACTTACAAGTTTGATTTTTTCACAGCTTGAATAGACCGCAGCCCTAAGTATATGATTTTAATTTTAACACGATACCTCTACGCGTTCTCGAGATAAGCGGTCTTGACAGACAGACAGACGGACGGACGGACAACAAAGTGATCTTATAATGGTTCCGTTTTTTCATTTTTAGGGACGGAATTCTAAAAATAATTAAAGTTTGCGTTGGATTCGCGGTTGAGGATTCCGTAGGAAGTAAGTGTGTTCGTGGCTTCACAGCAGGTCCTAACAGAACACCAGCGCTGAATTATTCATCGCAGTCAAAGTTTATTTTAAAGTCCATACAGTAAACATGTAATGGTCAAATCATATGAGAACCATGCAGATTAGTGTCTCAGATGGTCTTTTGTGGAAAGTACTATACAGATTTGAGTGGACCTGTCCAGTCAGTGCAAGCATTTGTCAGTATTCGTGTAGCTCATACTTAGGACTACTAAGGAGCTCAACGTCTTGCCGAAGTAATATAATAATATGCTTTTTTTTAAATATTCCACAACCATCATACAACGCCATCTAGTCCCAAGCTAAGCAGAGCTTGTGTTATGGGTACTAGACAACTGATAAACATACTTATATATTTCTAAATACACACATATTATAGATAAATTACACCCAGACACAGAACAAATGATTATGCTCATCACACAAACATTTGTCCTGGGTGGGAATCGAACCCACGACCTCCGGCATAGCAGTCAGGGTGACTAACCACTAGACCAACAGGCCAGTCATACAGTAAACATGTAATGGTAAAATCATATGAGAACCATGCAGATAAGTATCTCAGATGGTCTTTTGTGGAAAGTACCACACAGATTTGAGTGGACCTGTCCAGTCAGTGCAAGCATTTGTCAGTATTCGTATAGCTCATAATTATAGGAGCTCAACGACTTGCCGAAATAATATAATAATATACTTTTTTTTAAATATTCCACAACTATCATACAACGCCGTCTAGTCCCAAGCTAAGCAGAAATTGTGTTATCAGTACTAAACAACTGATAAACACACTTATATATTTCTTAATACACACATATTATAGATAAATTACACCCAGACACAGAACAAATCAGATCATGCTCATAACACAAACAATTGTCCTGGGTGGGAATCGAACCCACGACCTCCGGCATAGCAGTCAGGGCCACTAACCACTAGACCAACTGGCCAGTCAAATTTAATGGTACAGGGTTCCGCCACCCTCCCCTTACGCACGGAACCCTAATACCCCGCCACCTCTGCTTATGCGCACACGCATACCATACATCATATTTTACACATCGACACTTGTTCTGAATAGGGAAATATTTAATGGGGTAGAGTGGCTTTGGCGCATGGTTAATGACTGTACATTATTAAAAGTAGGCTGAATTGAAAGGAATAGCAAATTAGTTAATTTGCAAGAAAGAAAGATAGGATATCGGTTTATAAATGATGGAGTTCTGAGGTAATAAATACATTTTCAATACGCAAGCCACTTTTAACCTTTTGAATGTCTTAAGTTACACAGTTCGACATAAGCCATTGTCTTTCTATTGTGTCTCTAATTACGGCATTCGAAGAGTTAATCACGAAATTTTACTGTTTTTCGCACTAGTGCGGAAAAGTGCTCGCCCCACCTTTAATTTTTTTTTCTTTAATACAGTATTTTTACAGTTTTGGTTTCTTTTTGGAACATTAAACCAGAGTTGGTTTGTATTGGTATTCACATTCGCATAATAACACTGCTATTACATTTATCGTAACAGACTGGGTGCTTACTGACCCCAACGAGTTAACTCGCAACTCGTTGGGGTCAGTAGTTAAGCGTATTGAAAAACGTCGTTGGATACACGTAATTTTTTTTTAATGCAGAACTCGGCTCTGCCCCCCTAGCCAAGTTACAACCAGTTTGTGTCGAATTCCGTTCTTTAATCGGTAACGCCTCGGTGACAGCAATTATAGAAAACGATAAGTTGGTAGCCATGTTGACGCGCCTGAGTCGGCCGCTCGTTCTACAATGTAGCGTTTGTGTAACAAAGAATGTAGCGTTAAACATTGTAGAAACGATTTTGAACGATGTGAACTTGGCTACGAATTGTCTATTCTTTTGTTTTGACCACGCGACTTTACGTTGAGATGACGTCATTCCCATACGTTTCATCACTTTTCGACAGCGTTAACGATTGCAGAATAACAACTTGGCTAAGCGTGCTGTACCCCTAGCCAAGTTGCTAATCTGCAATAGTTAACGCTTGTAGAAATCTTCAAATGTACGGGAATGACGTCGTCTTAACGCTCAGTCACGTGGTCAGAACAAAAGAATTGGCGGCAAGGTCAACTCGAAGCGTTCGACGCAAGTGAAACGGTTGTAACTTGGCTAGGGGGGCTGGCCTCTAAATACGGTTTAAGACGGTTTTTTTTAGGTGGATATCATCCAATCACTTCACCCGCTCTTGGGCGGAGCGAGAGGGTGTGTCAGATTTTTACCGACTAAATTAAATGGCCCCAGTAAGCTTCGAGCCTGCTGTTGCTGACAACTCTTTGAGGTGCACGTGGAACACCACGCTTCGTCGACGATTCGGGCTTGGTCCAAACGGTCACCGGACAGCCGGACGGAGAGCTGTTCATTGCTGGTCGTCTGCAAACCCGCGCAACTTGGCACTGGCTAAATGCACGTGCAAAGCCAAAAAAACGGTTTTGTGCATACTAGTTGGTCAAAGTTCTTTTTTTATAAAAATACTAGCTTTTCTCCGCGCGGCTTCGCTCCCGCTCTTCCCTGCTCCACCCTACTATAGCCTACTCTACCCTACTCTACCTTACTCTACCCTACACTACCCTACACTACCCTACTCTACCCTATTCTACCCTACTGTACACTACTCTACCCTACACTACCCTACTCTACCCTACTCTACCCTACCCTACTTTACTCTACTCTACCCTACTCTCCCTTACTCTACCCTACACTACCCTACTCTACTCTACCATACACTACCCTAATTTTAATTTTTTTTCCGTAAGAACACGAACACAACAAAAAAAGAATTAGCGAAATCGGTCCAGCCGTTCACGCGTGATAGCGTGACCAAGGAAATAGGGATTTATTTTTATGTATACCTATATAGATTACCATTTTAAATTATGGATAATTATTACTAAACGTTTTAGAAAAATGACAAAAGTCGACAAAAAATCTGAATGCTGACACTACTTATACTTTACTTGACCAGGTGCCTATAATTATTAAGGGTCGACGCACAGAGACCACACGACAATCGCAAACGCGATCACGAGAAGGTAGAAGCCACAAAAGTAGCTGAAGCGCGCGACAGTCGCCTGTAGTAGCTACCTGTAACTTTTTTTTAACCCAAGTGTGCAGTATCATAATGGGTGACGGACGGTTTTTTTTACTCGCTTCGCACGGTTTGTGGAAAGTTTAGAATAAGTACATTATGATATAAGTGTGTAATGTTAGTGATTACCGTCGAGGCGGTATTAAGACCCGAGCTATGGCGAGGGTCTTAAGAGAGTCGAGAACGGTAATCATTAATTACTCACGTGTATCATACGACGTTTTTCAATACACTTGTGTATTACAATAAAAAAGCATTGGGTGACTTTCAACAAATGGACCCTTCCAAAAACGGTCGCTAGCACAAAGTTACGTAGCAACAAGAGGGCAACAAATCCAGGATATGTTGCCACTGGAGAGGTATACCACGGCTATCAGGACAATCCCGGAAGTACGGTTTTTTTTTTACGGTGGGAAAATTATCTACTGACATTTCCCACTCTTGTGCGGAACGGGAGATAGTGTCAGACTTTTACTGACAAAAAACCCACTCCTGTTCCTTCGTTTCCTTTTGTACCGGGGCTGAGCTATCTTTCGAACTAACCCTGGTCCCATTAAGCTTCGACCCAGCTGTGCCCTGCTGTTGCTGACAGCTCCTTGAGGCGCGCGGGAACAGTGCGCGCCGTCGACGACTTGGGCTCGGTCCGGACAGTTACCGGGCGGTCGGACCGCGAGCTACCCATTGCTCGCCATACCTACTAACTTATAAAATCTATGAAAACTACAGAAAATATGGCCGGTGGCGGTGTTTTGTAGTTGTGGTCTCTTGCCCGTATGCGCGGACCTTAACGTCGACACATTTACTATTTAATTGATGTAGCCACATGAATAATAAGTTCAATGTCCAATTTTAGCAATCAGGTTCTTACTTAGATTTAAACTAGATCAGTTACCAATTTATGTAATATAGCCATATTTGAGAGTTTACACGTGCCAGACTGACAGTACTAAGTCCAATTATAACTAGTTATTCGTTTTGGTAAATGATAATGATAAATGATTTTTTTTTATTTTTTTTTTTGTTAAATGATTTTTTATAGCTTTTGCCCGCAGCTTTGTCCGCGTACATAAAACATAGTCTAAGTCACTCAGTAATAAAGCAGTTTTCTATCGGTGAAAAAATTTTAGCAATCGGACCAGGGCCCCAAGTCTGCTATTTTCATAAATTCGTCATTCCAACACGATCCAATTGTCATTTTGTTAAAAGTTTGTAATCTGCTAATTCATAATGATCGATCACTGATCGGTCAATGGTCTTGTAATAGAATTGTGGTAGAATGATAATTTCGAGCATATTAAAACCAATAACTGCACAATAACTTTCTAATGGTAAAACACTGATCAAATAAACTGTCAAAGTTTTAGTAGATTACCGCAAACTTCAAATATTCATTTGTCAATATGTACGAGATTACCATTCTATGTCACTTCTTTCAATGGAGTGTCAGTGGTTGACCATTGGAAAGTCATAATGACGCCATTATATTAGTAGATTACCAAACTTGTCAAAATCGACAATTATGACACCATTGTGACACTATTGTAATAGCAGACTTGAGGCCAGTTCAGAGATACCTCATATAAACAAAAAATCAAACTTAACTTCTTTATAATATTAATAAAAATAATAATGTAGTGTAGATAAATTATATTTATTTTGCAAATAGATTTTTAAAAACACTTTTACAAGTCAATTTAAACTAGATGAGGCCGGTGTTTCCTAGCAGACCTACCCTGAGAAGAAACACCGAAACAAACTCAGTCTCTTTTAAAGTCCATACAGCAAATGGTCTCGCATAATACCGCATGCAATTTGTATTTTGTTAAGATACGAGAAGACCCTAGTAAAGTTGTCAAAAATAAAGACTCGTTTTGACATGTATTTTGACTACCTATCGGCATATCCGGTGTAGTCGCTACTATATTCTGTCTAAAAAGTCAAACGACATGGACATCTTGTATAATATTTAATCATTTAAAAAATACTGATATTGGATACTTTTTATAAGGTTCTTCTATTAGTAAACAATGATCAAGATCTCTTAATCAACCTTGACAATTGAACCAGCGTTGACTACATCAGTACCCCTAGCCAAGTTGCTAATCTGCAATAGTTAACGCTTGTAGAAAGCTTCAAATGTACGGGAATGTGTCGTCTTAACTTAACGCTCAGTCACGTGGTCAGAACAAAAGAATTGGCGGCAAGGTCAACTCGAAGCGTTCGGCGCAAGCGAAACGGTTGTAACTTGGCTAGGGGGGCTGATTTCATTTTACTTTAATAATTACCCAAGTCGTGTGACTTTTTAGACAGACTCTACTAAAAGTAATTATTTTATTGTTTCTTTCAGTTTCATTCCAAGTTACATTCTAGGGTTTTTCCCAAATGTCAAAACGGGACTTTTATTTATTAATAAGTCTAATATTTATAATTTTGAACAAGTTTTACTACGGGACCAACCCTGAAATAATAATAATAACTTTACTGAAGCCAAAAGCCTTATTATAATGTTAAGACTTATTTATATACAGGGTGTCTTTGACATCGGCTCACAAACGAATACCATGGATTCAGCATATGATTCTGGACCCCCCAGTGGTGGAATTTTTCAAAAATTTTACCTATTTTTTTAATCTGTGCGCTTTTTATTTTATTTTTTTTCAATTAAAAAATACCTAACATATTTTTTTTTACTAAAACTGCACTTAATGGGTTGGTTAGAATAACAATTTAAAAAAAGAAAATAAAAATATAACAGATTTTTTTTTGTTAATTAGAAATAGTCAACACTACCGTGTTGCGCACCCAGGGTTGTGGCCGTTGTGGGCTACTGCCCTCGGCAATACTGACTGTTGTCAGATTATGCATAAAAACTGACAAATATCTACAATTGACAGCTGAGACCAGCGCATTAACCAAGTAATTAAATAAGTATCTAATTTAAAAAATCCTAATGCAAAACTCTAATAACACTATTACCGACCTAGGAACCCTCTTTATTAACAATACCTAGTCTTTACTAGGAACATAACCTATGGCTTCTTACAATATAGTCACATTCTCGACCACCGAGGCAGTGCAAATAACTGAAATTTACTTTGAAATTGTTCATATGAGAATCTTTAAAAAAAAAAACACGTGCCCAAGATTTCATCATTCGGAAACGCCACGTAAGGGCTTAACAGTAAGACCCATTAAAAAAAAAACAGCACCATAAACTAAATGCAGTGTGACTGTGTGACGTATCAATTTTTGATTCACTCCAATATCGTATGATCGCGCGGTTCGAACACGTTGGCAGATTGGCACCGGTCGCGTAGCTATTCAGCCTGCCAGCAGCCAGTATCCGACGAAGCGCCGGCCGGTACGCATATGCGCATACTTCTCCGCGGGTTACTCCCGCCAAAATTACGCTAAACTACTTTCGAAACTTAAAATTTAAAATTCCTGAATGAAAGTGACACTTTTTTGAACTTAGAACGGACCGGAATGAGTTTTTGAAACTTTTTTTTTGTGCCAGTGTTTTTTTTTGTGATTTTGTTTTTTTTTTTGGTGTGATTGTGTATGGATGTTATGTAAGGTAGACAGGTGAGTCGTATTGTTTTAATTAAAAAGTCATACGAGGGAACAGGAATACAGAGTTCGAAATTAATGGCGGAGGTTACTTGCGTTGCAACGACCGGTTATTTTACAAGGAAATATGGAATGAAATGGTAGCTTTTATTTTAATTGTTGTGAACTCAATTTTAATTAGTTTTAGCTATAAGTAAATGTGAAGATGGGTTGTAGAAATTATGAATCGATGGTTAAATAAATTAATATTATGTTAAGTTGTTAAAAAATAAAAGACACGTTTTGACATTTAAGAAATACCCTAGAATGTAACTTGGAACGAAACTGAAAGAAACAATAAAATAATAATTAGGGTTCTTTTGTAGTAGTTAGTTACACTACACCGGACAAGCCGCTAAGTAGTCAAAATACAAAGGTCAAAACGGGCCTTATAATTTTTCCAGCTTTAATTTGTAATATTATAACATACTTACCTAACTATTTATAAAATACTTACAAACATACTTATAAGTAAATTAAAGTATTTTGTAACAATGTCTTCTAATATGAATGGCTTTGGCTATTTCTTTTTTGTTTTGTCTATTCTTTCCCATTGCTGGGAAAACCTTCCCCCAAATCTTACCATGCATTTACTGAATGGAACGGAGAAAAAAAATGTTATTTCTACCATAAAAAGAATGTAAATAATAAAATTATTAAAATAATTAATGTCATATTAAAGTCTAATTCCAGCGTAAAGAAAAATAAAATTACATTTCTAAAATTAAGACAAATAACGCAACACTAAATAGAAACTGTACCAGTTTATCAAAATTAGTTCATTAATTTATTTAAATAACTCTTTCTACTAATAACATTAACGCAAAAACATTCACACGACTAATTAGTAAAAATAGATCTTCACAGATAACCATAAACATTACTTATGCTAGACTAATGTTGTTAGCAAAGCCATTTTATAATTACTAACGATTAATGTTGTCAAAAAATAAAAAGCCGGTTTTGATATTTGAGAAAGACACTAAAATGTGACTTGGAATGAAATTGAAAGGAACAATAAATTATTTTATTGTTTTTTTTTTTTTTTTTAATGTTATGTAATTAATTAATTACATAAAGTGTTTAAAAAAAAAATACAAAAATTTTTGTGGCACGTTAAATAATATGATGGAATGCCTATATTGCGAGTATTCTTTTTACGTATTTAATTAATCGTTTTGACAAATGTCCAAACTGGCCTTTTCTATTTTGACAACTTTAAACTATTTTTGTTTTTTTTTCTACTTTTTCCACCAACAAGCAAACACATACTACCTACCAACATACTTATGAATAATGAAAGAATCCAAAAAATAGTTTGTAATAAAACTATAGTAATTAGAACTTCTGTTACCAATACGATTGGATTTAGACTTTAGGTCAATGTGCGAGTGGGACTCGTACACGAAGAGTTCCGTATTACAATATTAAAATCGAGTGAAAAATGCTGACAAAATAACGTTTCTTTAGGGAGGGAACTTCCTTTAATTTTCACATTTAATTTTATTTTATTATTTTTTATTGTAGCTGCAATAAAATTACACATACAGTGAAAATTTCATCTCTCTATCTCTTACGGTTTATAAGATAAAGCCTGTTGACAGAAGGACGGACAGACAGACGGACGCACAAGGCTTAGTAACAGAGCCACTCAGAACTATGTGGTTTTTAGGGTTCCGTAGCCAAATGGCAAAAAACGGAACCCTTATAGATTCGTCATGTCTGTCTGTCTGTCTGTCTGTCTGTCTGTCTGTCTGTCCGTCCGTATGTCACAGCCACTTTTCTCCGAAACTATAAGAGCTATGCTGTTGAAACTTAGTAGGTAGATGTATTCTGTGAACCGCATTAAGATTTTCACACAAAAATAGAAAAAAAGCAATACATTTTGGGGGTCCCCATACTTAGAACTGAAACTCAAAAATTTTTTCTTCGTCAAACCAATACGTGTGGGGTATTTATAGATAGGTCTTCAAAAATGATATTGAGGTTTCTAATATCATTTTTTTCTAAGCTGAATAGTTTGCGCGAGAGACACTTCCAAAGTGGTAAAATGTGTGTCCCCCCCCCTTTAACTTCTAAAATAAGAGAATGATAAAACTAAAAAAAATATATGATGTACATTACTATAAAAACTGCCAACGAAAATTGGTTTGAACGAAATCTAGTAAGTAGTTTTTTTTTAATGCGTCATAAATCGAAAAAAATACAGTATTATTAAAACATCGATCAAAGTTACAACACATTACAAAAACTTTTATATTATGTTACTTGCTGCTACGGAACCCTTCATGGGCGAGTCCGACTCGCACTTGGCCGGTTTTTTCTTCAAAAGCCAATCTCAGGCTCTAAACTGCATGGTTCTCAATTCTCATATGATTTGACCATTACATGTTTGCTGTATGGACTTTAAAAGAGACTTTGACCCCTGCGTTTGTTTCGGTGTTTCTTCACAGGGTAGTCAGCTAAGAAGCACCGGCTTCACCGAGTTTAAAATGACGAAACAATTGTCGTGTAAAAGTGCTTTTTAAAACCTATTTTTGCAAAATAAATACCTACCATTTGATCCCGTTGGCAAGAACGTTACAACAAAAAAAATAACAATAAAATTAATAAAAGCAAAAATTCACTCGATGTTTTCCCCAAGGACATTGTATTCAGTTAACATGCCATTTATGTTCCTCATTTGATAAGAATTTCCTTTTAACTGAGTTAATTTTTGAAATGATTAACTAACTGTGAAAAACCCACGTGATTTCCTATTGATAGTGCTTCGAGATTGTTCGAAAGAGTTATCACGACCCTGGACGCAAAGGGCAAATAAAGAAACATAGGTGGGTTTTAGTCAGTAAAAGTCTGACACTCCCTCTCGCTCCATCCAGTGCGGAAGCATGACACAGGTCTTCACCGGACATGGCAAGTTCGGGAGGTTCCTGTTCCGGATTAAAGCGGAAGTGACGCCCGGGTGTCGCCACCGTGCGGAACGCCCGGAGGACACGGTGGAGCACACAGTCGAGGTGTGCCCTGCTTGGGCGGAGCATCGCCGTGTCCTCGTGGGGGCAATCGGCGGCGGAGACCTCTCGCGCCAGGCCTTGGTTGAGGCCATGGTCCGGAGCGAGGAGGAGTGGCAGGCGGTCGCCGACTTCTGCGAAGCAGTAATGCTCGCAAAGGAGGAGGCCGACCGCATCAGGTAACGGCGATCTCGCCGCCGCCGGGATTCCGATCCCGATTTCCAGCCACCGTAGGCGCAGGCTTGCGAACAGTGAGCAGTGCGTAGCTCGCTGTCCGGCCGTCCGGTAACTGTCCGGACCAAGTCCAAGTCGTCGACGGCGCGCACTATTCCCGCGCGCCTCAAGGAGTTGTCAGCAACAGCAGGGGCCCAGCCGGGTCGAAGCCTACTGGGGCCAGGGTTATCCGAAATTGAAGTCGAACCCCGGCTTGAAGGAACGGGGTGGGTTTTTTAGTCAGTAAGAGAGAGTAAGAGTCTGACACTATCTCCCGCTCCTCCCAAGAGCGGGGGTTGTCATAGGATGATTTTACCCACCAAAAAAAAAACCAGTGCGGAAGCAGTTAATTAAAAATTTTGTTTCGACCCCCAAAAACCTGGGCTTGACTTACTAACTTGCAATCTTGCATGTGTTAACATTTTACTTTCAAAGATTGCAAATCGAACAAAAAAAAAAATGTTGTGATAAAAAAAAATACTGATTACTTTGTATATTCAATTAGTTTCTCAGCCACTATCTAAAGTCATATTTATACAAATTACTTTTATTGATAAATAAAATATAAATGTGTTATTATCGTATGCTATCTATTTGTACCTATATGATAAAATAACATTACGGCAGCTGGAGGCGACTGACTCAATGACATTACTTATTTATTTAATCTACTATGATGTCATAACTAATGTATAGCATAGCATAGTCGGTCTTATAATGTTCCCACTGCTGGGATTCAGGCTTTCTCTCTAGGAGAGGGAATGGGCCGTTATCCACCACGCAGGCCCAGTGTGGGTTGGTGGATGTCACAATCCTTCGAATTTTTGATACGTTCTAGGATATGTTTTCCTTCACCGTTTTGAGAGCAGTGGTGATGAAATAAATTACACAAAGTAAAGCATCTGGCTGGGTTTGAACCCGCGACCTACAACTCGTAAATCGGGGCCGCTACCACTCGGCCACCACTGTTCTCAGTCAGCCACCACTGCTCTCCGAGAGGCGACTCACTCAATGACAATACTTACTTATTGTTTAATCTACTATGATGTCATAACTAAAGTGCTGTCTAAAGATTAAATAAAGATCGCTGCCTTTTGTAAGGCAGCGATCTTTATTTAACCTTTAGTTTCCCATCACTTTATAGCAGGGATGTAACGGAGGTAATTATATCGGAACCGAAGGCGGAGTCGTAGTTTTTAAATTAGATTTATCGGAGTCGGAACCGGAATCGGAACCGGAGTCGGAACCGGAGGCGGAAGGGGGTCAGAAGTGGTGGCAGGAGGGAGATATTTTATTTAAGGACAAATAAAACATTATACAGTCAAATTTTTTCATTTAATTTTTTTGATTATAAAGAAAATGAACGTGTCGTGTGCGTCAACAAACTAACAACAAGTGAACAATTAACTGACAATAGAGTGCACGTAGCGGGAGTCAGGGGGATTCCGGACCTCCGATTAAAACCTCCGATTTAAAAGTATCGGAGCCGAAGTCGGAACCGAAGGTGTAATAATATCGGAAGTTCCGACTTAACAGAGTCGGAGTCGAAGCTTCGTAACATCCCTGCTTTATAGCATAGGTAATCAGAAATCAGAAACGTTTATTACAAACTAGCTTTTGCCCGCGACTTCGCTTGCGTACATAAAATAGCTTAAATCACTCAGGAATAAAGCAGGTTTCTATCAGTGAAAAAAATTTACTTATCGGACCGACTCTTGTCTTCCAGAGATAACATCCTACAAACAGAAAAACCTAAAAACAAAATACCTCTTTATTATATTAGTGTAAATAATCCACTCACAGGCACTCTCACTGTCAAAATGTCGGACAGTCAAACAAGTGTAGCTAAATTGCACGTTCCAAAGCGCAGATCTCTATGGAGAAGAACGTGCAAGAAACTCCATGGGCTCGTCAATATCCATAGGTAAGTATATAGGAAATAAAGGAAAGGTTTGCATATTTTTTCGAGCTTTTTTTCGATAAATACTCTTGGATAAATATTCAAAAAAAAACGGTAAATATTTTATAATCTATGCGGACGCCGTCGGCGTTCGTTTGGTGTTTCACCGAAATGAAATAATAATGAAAAAAGAAATAGTAATTAGAAAATATAACTCGAATATAATCAGTCCCAGCAGTGGGAAGATTATATTCCCACTGCTGGGACTCTGGCGTCCTCTCTAAGTCTCTAAGGGAGGTAAAATAGAGAAAGCAGACCTGATAATTCCTGAGAAAAAGACTTGACAGATGAACCACAAAATGGTCCTACAAGGATTCCGTTTTTGCCAACTTAGTTACAGAACCCTAAAAAATAATAATAATAATCAAGCATACTTTTTTACTGGCTAAGATTTCCTGTACGATTGCATCAATAACTCAATATCCCTAAATCGCTTCTGCTCCAAGAAACATTACTTAATACGTTATCAACACTCGGCCTTGACCGATTCTGAATATCTCTCTATGTCATGGCCGCCCAACTTATTTTGACGGTGAGCCTTTTTTTTTAGTCCAATGACCCATAGGTAGTAGTCGGCGTTGCGTACAAACTACCTACAGGTCATTGCACTCGCTCAGCTGACGTTTTCTTCAAGAAATTAATTTCGTACATGCGTAAATTAATACGAGTTTTGAAAAAAAGGTACTTTATTTTTTAATTTTATCATTACAAATCGATAGTGTTTCATGTACCGGATCGACCTTTTTTTTTTTTTTTTTTTTTTTTTATGTTGGGAAATAATCATGCATTGACATCCCCCGCTCTTGGGCGGAGCGGGAGATAGTGTCAGACTCTTACTGACTAAAAGACCCACCCCGTTCCTTCTAGCCTTCTTACCGGGGCTCGAGCGCCCTTTCGGATAACCCTGGCCCCAGTAGGCTTCGACCCGGCTGGGTCCCTGCTGTTGCTGACAACTCCTTGAGGCGCGCGGGAACAGTGCGCGCCGTCGACGACTTGGGCTTGGTCCGGACAGTTACCGGACGGCCGGACAGTGAGCTACCCATTGCTCACTGTCCGCAAGCCCGCGTCTACGTTGGCCGGAAATCGGGATCAGAATCCCGGCGACGGCGGCGGCGATAACGCCGTTGCCTGATGCGTTCGGCCTCCTCCTTTGCGAGCATTACTGCTTCGCAGAAGTCGGCGACCGCCTGCCACTCCTCCTCGCTCCGGACCATGGCCTCAACCAAGGCCCGGCGCGAGAGGTCTCCGCCGCCGATCGCCCCCACGAGGGCACGGCGATGCTCCGCCCAAGCAGGGCACACCTCGACTGTGTGCTCCACCGTGTCCTCCGGGCGTTCCGCACAGTGGCGACACCCGGGCGTCACCTCCGCATGAATCCCGTGCAGGAAACTCCTGAACGAACCATGTCCGGTGAGTACCTGCGTCATGCGGAAGGTAAGGACGCCGTGAGGTCTTTCCAGCCACGCCTCAAAGAGGGGACTTACCGCCATAATTGTGGCGTGCCCAGCACTGGGTTGCGATAGTCGCTGACGCCATTTCACCATGAGATCCCGCCGGAGCTCTGTCCGCCATGCCGTGACCTGTCGCGGCAGCGGACTTTCACCCCGGCGTTGCATCTCCACGCGCATATCGTGCATGTGTGCAAGGACTGTTGCCTCCAGATCCCACGGTGGTAGGCCAGCCAGAAGGCTCGCCGCTTCGCGGGAGACCGTGCAGTATCCCCGCACCATCCTTACCGCCATGACCCTCTGGCAGGCGTTCAGTATGGCCGCCGGTTGCTTTTTCAGCGACGGCGCCTACACCGGCGCCCCGTAGAGGGCCATGGACCGAACGATCCCCGCGTAGAGCCTCCGGCAGGAGGCGTCTGGACCCCCAAGTTTGGGCAGGAGCCGCTTGAGCGCAGCCCCAGCCCGGTTGAGTTTGGGAGCCAGACGTCGGTAGTGCTCCACGAAATTCCACCGGCTGTCGAGGACGAGTCCCAGGTACTTCATCGTCGACCCGACACCGATGTGAACTCCTCCTACCGTTAGTTGGGAACTCAATGGCGGCGCGTTCCGAGACCGGCGACCGTGGAAACACATACCGGATCGACCCTCCACGGGATTAAAACAATTAAAATTTAACGGTATGTATATAAAAATGAATATTTCCTTGGTCACGCCATCACGCGTGAACGGCTGGACCGATTTCGCTGATTCTTTTTTTGTTGTGTTATTGTGAGGAGACAGAAAAAATTAAAATTAGGGTAGTGTATGGTAGAGTAGAGTAGGGTAGAGTAAGATAGAGGAGGGTAGTTTAGGGTAGAGTAGGGTAGAATCGGGTAGAGTAGGGTAGAGTAGGGTAGAGAAGGGTAGAGTAGGGTATAATAGGGTGGAGTAGGGAAGACCGGGAGCGAAGCCGTGTTCGTTATTGTGAGGAGACAGAAAAAATGAAAATTAGGGTAGTGTAGGGTAGAGTAAGGTAGAGGAGGGTCCTCAAGGAGTTGTCAGCAACAGCAGGGGCCCAGCCGGGTCGAAGCCTACTGGGGCCAGGGTTATCCGAAAGGGAACTCGAGCCGAAGGCTAGAAGGAACGGGGTGGGTCTTTTAGTCAGTAAGAGTCTGACACTATCTCCCGCTCCGCCCAAGGGCGGGGGATGTCAATGCATGATTTTTTCCCACCATAAAAAAAAAAAAAAAAAAAAAAAAGGTAGAGGAGGGTAGTTTAGGGCAGAGTAGGGTAGAATCGGGTAGAGTAGGGTAGAATCGGGTAGAGTAGGGTAGAGTAGGGTAGAAAAGTGTAGAGTAGGGTAGAGTAGGGTAGAGTAGGGTAGAGAAGTGTAGAGTAGGGTATAATAGGGTGGAGTAGGGAAGACCGGAAGCGAAGCCGCGCGGGCAAAAGCTACTTAAATATACTAAAAATTATGTTGTATAAATTATTTTACGAGTGTTTTCGCGTCCTATTCGCCAAAGAAGTGTATTTGCAACTGGGTACGCCATCTCGTTTAGTTCTTCAATCCCCATAGGTGACAGAAGAGCTGACGAGATGGAGTATTTGGTCGTGGATGTGCGACCCTGGCGGGATAAACGCGAGACTGTTTGTCGGAAATATCCGAAAGATATATTAATGAGCGACATATTCAAAACCTTGAAATCTGTGTCTCCTAAAAATAATATCATCAGCTGATAATAGTTGGCTGTCGTCAGGTAAACAAGCCCTAATGACTGAAAAGCCCGCGGGCCTAAGTTTGAAAGACCTTGCTCTAAATTTTATTACAAAAAAAAAACATCAATATAACATGACATAACTGTTGTACAAGAGATTGGAGTATATTGTACTATTAGTCATGCTTGCAACAATATCTTGGATGGCGAGCAATGGGTAGCTTACCGTCTGGCCCTCCGGTAACTGTTCAGACCATGCAGCGCGTACAGTAGGCATAACGGATCTTGAGCGCTCGGAGTCAGAATGGGGATCACTTTGCGCATTCCATACATTTTTTTATTTTTACAACTATCACACAACGCCGTTTAGTCCCAAGCTAAGCAGAGCTTGTGTTATGAGTACTAGACAACTGATAAACATACTTGTATATTTCTAATACATACATATTATAGATAAATAATACATAATAATAATAATACATTGGCAAGCCAATCGTCTTCGTTGTTATATACATGCAGCAACGCAGAGAACGAATGAGGAGTGACGTCTATGACGCGATGGCGCGGCAAACCAATCACTGACACTCACCGCCCCCGCGTCTCACTTCGCACCACTAAAGAGACCGAATATTTGACTTCTGCGCAACCGCTCGAGATCCGTTATGGCAACTGTACTGTTCCACGCGCGCCTCAAAGATTTGTCAGCAAAATCGTAGAGGCCCAGCAGGGTCGAAGCCTCCTGGGGTCATGGGTTGTGTGAAAGAGAACCCTGAGGCCCTGGAACGAAGACAAAGGAGGAACATAGGAGTGGGTTTTAGTCAGTAAAAGTCTGATACTATCTCTCGCTCCGCCCAAGAGCGGAGGTTGTCATTAGATGATTTTCCCATCATAAAAAAAGACCCCTAAGTTGTAGCTATCTTGCTGCTGGGTTCGTATGGTTTTGCTGAAATCTTTTTGAGGCGCGTGTGGAACACTATGCGCCGATGACGACTCGGGCTCGATCCAGACGGTTACCGGACGGTCGGACGGCGAGCTACCCGTTGCTCGCCGTCCGCGACTGTGCTGGGATCGGCTGTTTTACATGAAGTAACTATGCCTATTTGACCTCGACAACCCAGCAATTTGGCTTACACGAAACCCCTTATACTGAGTACACACACACATCTACACTACAGAATACATTATATGCTGATTTAGGCGCCTTCATGACCTCGCACAGATTATAAATATTCTTTTTTGTAATTTTCTTTTTTCAATATATTTTTTTTTTATACGTTTGCGTGAGGTACCTATATAAACGTTTTTTCAACTCGAAACTCCGCTCTTATCCCTACCTTTTTTCTCACTAGTATGGAAAAGTGTGCGAGCTCGCCCCTACTACAATTTATTACATTTATCGCTAAGCCCCTCCCTCTCCCCCCATGCATTTAAATCTTCGTAAGTGTTTTGAAAAACGTCGTTTAGGACCTACACTTAGAATTTTTTCACTGCAACACTTGGTTCCATTACACCCTCGCTTATGGCTCGGGCGCATCCGGCCTCGGCCGGAAGTTTAAGCAAGTTTTAGTCAGTAAATGTCTGATAAAGAAAACATGTTTATTTAGCATACAAGGAAGAATAGAATGGAATACAATGTAATAGAATGGAATAGAATGGAATAGAATGTAATAGAATGTAATAGAATGGAATAGAATGTAATAAAATGGAAAAGAACGGAATAGAACAGAATAGAACGGAATAGAACAGAATAGAACGGAATAGAACAGAATAGAACGGAATAGAACAGAATAGAACGTAACAGAATGTAATAGAACGGAATAGAACGAAATGGAACGAAATGGAACAAAACAGAACGGAATAGAATGGTACAAAACGGAATAGAATAAACTTTATTGTAATTACACCAAAATATTAACAATTTCACAGAAACTAAAAACAAGAAGAAACAAGTACTGACTGTTTGGCAAGTTACTGTTTTTTTTCTTTTTGGTTTAAAAAAAAAATACGTGGCTACATTTTTGTATTTTCATTCATAAAAACATGTTAAACTTCTTCGCTTATTTCAGTGAGAGGTCACATAAGTGCATAATTATTATTAAATACGAACCTCGTCCGCCTTCGCCTTTCACGACATTCATACGCTTGCGCAGTGACATGATTTAAGGTAGAACTTCACTGCGCACACGTGTACCTACCACACACGCCGATCTGGGCGCGTCGGTCTCCATACTTTTATAGAAACTAGACTTGTAGAGCTACACTAGATCCACGCCACGCGACGTCGTTCTACGTGCAAATCAGGCGTGGTGTTACACGTGTGCGCCGCGCGTCGGTCTAATGCAGTTCTAGCTTTATTTGTACCATCTACTTACACTAATACATATACACCACAATTTTTTTAATTAGTACAAATATTTAAAGGGCAAATATTATAAAATATTTATTAGCGTTTGTGTTTATCCCAAAAGGTCTCTCAATTTATGGAAATATTGTGCAGGCTGTTGAATATGAATAAATGACGATTAAAATGGAAAAACACTGCCCGCAGTATTTTCTACTAGCAATTGTTATGTATGATTGAATCTATGATGAATTTACCTTTTCGTGGTCAATTTTAGGATTTCGGTTTTTTCTACTTTTGAATACAAAAATATGATCAGTAACGGGTACAGTTAGAGCCCCATTTTTTTGTGTACTAATTAAAAAGTAGGGGTGTAGATAATAAAAAGGTAAAGTTCGTTTTTTTTTGTTTGTAGGATGTAAGTAATCTCTGAAAGTACTGGTCCGATTGCTAAAATTTTTACACCAATAGAAAGCTGCTTTATTCCGAGTGACATAGGCTATATTTTATGTACGCGGGCGAAGTCACGGGCAAAAGCTAGTTAATAAGATTTCACATTTTTAAGACGATTTTTTTTTATTTGGTATGTGTGAAATCTTCCGCTCTGGGTAAGGCGAGAGGACGTATCAGACTTTTACTGACTAAAACCCAAATGGGTTTTGACTGGCATGTTGGTCTAGTGGTTATTTGCCCTGAGTACTATGCCAGAAGACGTGGGTTCGATTCCCACCCAAGACGAAGGTTTGTGTAATGAGCATGATCATTTGTTCTGTGTCTGGATGTAAATTATTTATAACTAGCTTTTGCCTGCGGTTTCGCTCGCGTACATAAAATTTATAGTCTATGTCACTCAGGAATAAAGCAGATTACTGTCGGTAAAAAAAATTTAGTAATCGGACCAGAATTTTCAGAGATTATACCTGCAAATGCTATTTTTAACTTAAATTTATGAATTATTCTTTTTTTTTAATAAATCTATAAATAGCGTCAACATTGGTAGACTTTTCAAGGGTAAATGCAAAACTCAGTCTGAACTACATTTCCATACGACCGCTCATATGTGATTATGACGCGACGTCATGACGTTATTACACATCTTTCTTTAGATATTTTGAATACACAGATATCTTTTGGATATTATATTTGACTGGCCTGTTGGTACAATAGTTAGTGGCCCTGACTGCTATGCCGGAGGTCGTGAATTCGATTCCCACCCAGGATAAATGTTTGTGTGATGAGCACAATCATTTGTTCTGTCTGGGTGTAATTTATCTCTAATATTTATGTATGTGTTTAGAAATATATAAGTATGTTTATCTGTTGTCTAGTACTCATAACACAAGCTCTGCTTAGCAATATTAATGAGTATTTTATGATTATATAACATGAAAAATAAAAATAGATCTCGCATAGAAAGAAAATCAACTCATAGTGTGTATGGACTATGGACATCGTAGCCAGATTTTACAATTGATTACTTTTTTTTTCTTTAGCGGTTGGAAATCATCTAATGACATCCCCCGCTCTTGGGCGGAGCGGGAGATAGTGTCAAACTTTTACTGACTAAAAACCCACTCCTGTTCCTTGGTTGCCTTTCGTACCGGGGCTTGAGCCATCTTTCGAATTAACCCTGGCCCCAGTAGGGTTCCACCCAGCTGGGCCCCTGCTGTTGCTGACAGCTCCTTGAGGCGCGCGGGAACAATGCGCGCCGTCGACGACTTGGGCACGATCCGGTCAGTTATCGGACGGTCGGACAGCGAGCTACCCATTGCTCGCCGTCCGCAAGCCCACGTAGAATTGATTACTTCATGATATGGTTATGGTTAACTGAAACTGGCCAGATCGTTTAAACGTAAACATTTGACGATATGTCAATCCTCGTTTGGCACGTTTGGTTTGGTCTCTTTTCTTTTTCTTCGTGTTTTTTTTTTCGACTCCTCCTTTTTTTTTAATGGTTGATCATTGTTTTTTAGTAAACAATGGTCAAGATCTCATAATCGACCTTGATTATTGAGACTATACAATACCTTGGAAATCCTCTGTAACGTTGTACACTTGAACAACGTAGTGCTTGATGATCTTGATCATTGTTTATTAGTAAACAATGATCAAGATCTCTTAATCGACCTTGATTATTGAGACTACAACACCTTGGAAATCCTCTGTAACGTTGTACATGTGTTTGTAAATAAATAAATAAATAATAACCAGACGAAATACGTTTTCCCAATTTTAAATTACTGGCAGATCGTCCATTGTTTTAAAATTTAATCAGGCTCATCAATGAAACCCTCGCTCGTATTATGTGCGTGTCAGTGCCGTGTGGCCACTCGATTGGCGTGGCTGAGAGGCGAGTCCGGCAAAAATCAACCCACACGTGTGGATTTAAGTGGATAGTACGAGTAATTTTAGGATTGATACCTATATTATCACGTGAAAAATTATAAAAAAAAAACATACAAAAATTATAAAAAATCTTAAAAAAGTTACTTTTTTTTAAACTTAATTTTAATTATTTCAAGAACTTTGTAAATTAATTTTATTTTAAGTCGCGGATTCTAATTTTTTTCATCTGTTCCGTCGTTCAAACCCAGCTAAGCGCATTGCTTTGTGTATATTTCGTCACCACTGTTCTCAAAACGGTGAAGGAAAACATCGTGAGGAAACTGGCAAGTACTAAAAGCAAAAATTCGAAGACATGTGACGACCACCAACCCGCACTGGGTCCGCGTGGATTACGGTCCATTCCATCTCATAGAAAGGAGGCCTGAGTCCCAGCAGTGGGAACATTAGAAGGCTGATTATACGTTTATGCTCTATAGACCTGAAGCCGTACCACGAGCTTCTGGCGCAATTCATTTTACGATCTAAACTGAACTGTTAAGGGATGAAGCCATAATATAGAGTGCCCCACCCTTCTTTCTCATTCGCACGATTGAAATTTTAACACATTACGGTACGGCCTTGAACTCGAATACTTTAAATTCGAAACTGGTAAAAGACTGCGTTAACAAACTGAATGACCTGGGGCAAAGGAATAAAGTTATTCTGAGATGGGTACCAGGTCATTCTGGAATCAACGGCAACGAAAAAGCCGATGAACTTGCAAGGGCTGGGGCTCAAGGTCATCAGATAGGACTATAACCCTTCTGTGGTATCTCAAAGAACCAGGCCATGCAGACCCTTAAGGGCAACCTATTTGGCGAATCAAAAAAGCACTGGTTGGTACAACCAGGACTGCTACACGCCAAATCTCTTATAGAAGGCTACTCACAAAAACGAACTGCCGAGCTTCTTGAGCTTAGCAGGACGAACATCTGTGCGATAGCCCGCGCCTTAACCGGCCACTGCAAACTAAACAGGCACCAATTTCACATGAAACTGAGTGACACTGATGTTTGCCGGTACTGTAATCAGGAGAGGGAGACGCCTAAGCACCTTTTGTGTGAATGCGGGCCCCTTATCCACAAACGCAGTGTCCATCTGGGCCGACACATTATTCGCCCGGAGGAGATTAAAACTCTAAAATTCCTTCGCATATAATAAAATGTCATTATTACAAGACAATAGTTGAATGATTTGGCAATATAATTTAAACCACTACTATTTTGTAACACATTAACAATACGACGTCGGTGGCCCTGTTCTGATTTATTTGACCGATTTACTAATTAAAAGCAAAGAAACTTTTTTTTGGTGTGTCATTTCGATTGATAGGCAAGTTATACTATGTCTATTTTATAGAGGTGCTTTTGACAACTGTCATTATCTAAAAACCCTTTCGCATTTAGCAGAAGATCCGAAAATTAATAGACAACATATACTGTGTCCATTTTATGGAGGTCCATTTGACAGATGTCTTCATGTAAAAACTCTTTCATATTTAGCGTAGCTATCGAAAATCGCGAACACTAATATTATGAAAGCGATCATTACATGTATGTTTGCCTGTTTTTTACTCCTCACGCTCAAGCAGCTGAACAGATTTGAATGAAATTTGGCAAACGGCTAGACCATGGCCTGGAATAGCTCATAGGATACACACACACATATTTTATCTCTATTTATCTAACTCTAACTCTCCTTTCACAGGTATGCTCAGAGATTTTAGAAATAAGCATAACCTTTGTACTTAGTATTCTGTTTCCTTCTTCATATATTTTACTAATTATTTGGTGTGAATATAAACAAATAAATACTTTTTATTTCAAGAGTATCTTTTCTTATGACAATTTTCTACATTCACCAGAAACAGCTGGCCAAAGATAAACTTTATTGTCGATATAATGCTATACCACAGTTTTAAACAATACTACAAAATAAAACACACTTTAATGTTTTATTAGGTTGGATACATTGAATTTGGTTGGATATTATCAAATAACTTGTCATAAGACCCACTACAAAATGAACCTAGTATAGTCGATGACGCCATTACATCTCAATGTGAAAGGGCGTCCTTAATACATTAGTTAAATTCTAATCACGAAATTGAATTCTTAAGTAAAGCTGCTTACTCATACAGCTAAGGATTGGAATTCCTTGATGGAGTCTGTTTTTCCTGGTAGCTATAATCTGGGTCTATAAGTCAAGAGTGAATAGGTAGCGAATCGGCTAAGTGAAGTCATTTATATGGCTTTGAAACGTGGTCAAAACGTGGTCGAACCTCGAAAGGATAATTTGTGACTGGTAAAGTAGATGTAAGAAGGCCTCGCGGTCGCAGCCCAATACGTTGGTCCGAACAGATCCGCACCGCTCTTGACTCTACGATGTACAAGGCCCTTCACACCACCAGAGACAGGAATAAATGGAAAACACCATAAAAATTAAAGTGTTGCAGCAGGAAGGTCACGACCCTCAGCATTGAGGAATATGACGCAAGAAGGCGGAGGAAACGTGGTCGCTCACAATTGGCTTTGTCAGAAGGCTTAAATTCACCCAAAGGGCGATGAAGAACGCTATGCTTAGAGTCTTCTTGTGCGGTTGATTCAGAAATAAAGATACCCAAGAAAACCAAGGTTACCGACATCACCTGAAGAATCGTTAAATTTAAGTAGCAGTGGGGAGGGAGCATTGGTCGCAGAACCGAATGAGTAGCGACCGCGTACCGGAAGACGCAGCGTCTCCTACAAGGTGACTTGGTGATGGTCACGGGGACCGGATGGATGTGGGGCGACACTTGAGGAAGGCCTATGTCCTACAGTGAAGCGATATAGAGGTCAAACGCAAGCCTAGTCTATCGTGAAAAAACATAAGCAAAGAAGCACGCATTCCCCAAGGATAAAATGACATAATAATGAATATTCATTCGATTTAAATAATGCATGTGCGTTTGAATTTTGACCTCACCGAGACCGTAGTATGTAGTTAGTAAAAAATAGGGCAAACTACACGTGCCAGACTTTAAACGTCAATTGATTCTGACAGCTCCATTTTTTAAATGTTTTTTGGTTTGGATACTAAGTCCTTTAAGCCATGTTTTCCTATAATATAGTCTTCGACTTTGTTTTCGATTAGTTTGCGGATGTAAAACATTTTTACTGTTGATAGGCTTGTGCTTGACCACTATGTCACTTGATAGAAAGCGATGATGTGGTCGATGTGTAGATGACAACGAACTCTGGGAGGCACTAGCGAGTCTCATCATATTGCTATCAGCTCTTTGAGACGACTCGGCAGCTCTTTGGTTCTTACCGGACGGCGAGCTAACCGTTGCTCGCCGTCCACAAGCCTGCAATAGTTACGAGCTCCTTAAGCTGAGTGATTTAATAGTAGGTTCCTACCTACACATTCATCGAAACCCGAGGACTGTGTAATAAAAAATATGACCTGAAAAGGTCTTTTTAATTAACATATTTTAATAAAATAATACTCATTATGTAGTATATCTGACGTGTGACGTAAAAGTCACGCGATATAGGTTTGGGAAAATGAATCAGGAAAAATGTTAAATACTTCATTTGAGTTGATAAACTCGAAACAGGTGTCTTGTCTGGTATTTTTGTAAAGTTTTGAAATTTTATAATACATAGATTATGTATTTCACGCCGACTGATCAACACTTCACGTGACCATAGGGCTGGCTCGTTCTTCGCCCAAAGAATTGGCATTGCCATTCAACGTGGCAATGCTGCCAGTCTTCTGGGCACATTTCTGGATGACAGCGATGTGGAGGAGTACTTTGACGCCTGAGCGTACTTTGTCATTTTGTATTATATTTATGTACATAGTTAGGTTTCAGTATATATAGTTTATTTAATAATTTAAGTTTTTATGTACATATCTATACTAATGATTATGTATAAAACTTCATAACTATATCATGAAAAATCAAAAAATCGAAAAGAAAATTGTTTTACTTATATTTTAAGGCAAATTAGGTTAACGACACGACCATGAACGCCTACTAAATCTAGACTTTATTTACTTTCGCGTGTTTACTTTTTTTAATTCTTTCCCGCCAACGTGCAACGCCATCTTTCTTTTATCTTGATCGATGCATTCATAAAGTTTGTCTATGATTCACGACGCGCTGTAGAAATTAGGACTTGACTATTTTTTACTTTAGCTCGGTTTGTGCATTTAGCTAATGTCAATAAATTTTAGAAAGTAAATGTTGAGTTTTTGATACAGTTTACAATCACTTTTTTTTTGTAGTGTGATACAGTTATTTTGTTTTCAATTGTTTTTTTAGGGCTGGCCGTCTGTCTGTCTGTACGTCTTCACAGAATGTATACCTATTTCTGTTGTCGCTACAACAAATTATTAAAATAATATAATAATCATTTTATTTTATATTTTAAAATCTTTTTTTTTAATTTTATTTTTAAGAAATGTTACAGTGGTAAACAATATAATAAGAAAACAAATGAAGAAAATAGTGATTTTATTTATTGTCTCATTCTCACAAAAGTTCAAAAATTAAATAAAGTTAAAAGTTAACTAAACGCAGACAAAATAATGCTTCTTGTAAGCACAAAAAGCATTATTTTGTCTGCGTTTTTTTGCTCGATTTCAGTACTGTAGTACCTACGGAACCCTTAGTGTGCAAGTCCGACTCGCACTTGCCTGGTTTTATTTATTTGCTTCAATATATTTTGGTGGGGCAGTGGTGGACGAGTTACGAGTTGTAAGTCGCGGGTTTAAACCCAGCCAGGCGCATTACTTTGTGTAATTTATTTCATCACCACTGCTCTCAAAAGGAAAACATCGTGAGGAAACCGGCATGTCCTACAACCAAAATTTCGAAGACATGTGACATCCACCAACCCGCACTGGGCGCGCGTGGTGAATTACGGTCCATTCCCTCTCTTGGAGAGGAGACCTGAGTCACCATCATCATCAGGCTTTTTAATGTTCCCACTGTTGGGACTCAGGCCTCCTCTCTAGGAGAGAGAATGGGCCGTAATCCATCACGCGGGCCCAGTGCGGGTTAGTGAATGTCACATGTCTTCGAATTTTTGGTTCTAGAACGTGCCGATTTCCTCACAATGTTTTCCTTCACCGTTTTGAGAGCAGTGGTGATGAAATAAATTACACGAAGTAATGCGCCTGGCAGGGTTTGAACCCGCGACCTACAACTCGTAACTCGGAGCCATTACCACTTGGCCAACACAGCTCTCCCTACAGTGGGAACATTATAAGGCCGACTATGCACACACACAACACCTTTGCTACCACAAATTAAACTTTACACCTTTGTCTACCTAATCAATATCTACAGAAAACAACAAAAATATCTGACTCCGCAACACGTTGACTGACACCGATTTGTAATATAAACTTGTTTTATGATTCTGTGTAAAATAACACTGGCTACTAAATATAGGACTAATTTAATGATAAGGAAGAATATGAGAAGCTGTCTTATTCTCAGAAGAGCGTCTTATCTGACTGCTTTAGGCTGCTTTTCTACCAGAGGTGTGCTGTGCAAGTTGTGTTTTTCTGTTTTTATTTATCTTTATTTTTTGTTTAATGTACCTATAATTACGGTTGTTGTTCGGTTTATTGTTATTTTATGTTTTTACTTTGTTTATTTTTTAATTTTATTGTAAGTTTAATAGCCGACCGATCGGCGTCTCATCGTCAACGACGGCTGGTGCTGAAAATCAGCGCTGTGGCTCTGTTTTACATGAGCCCCAGCATTTTGCTGAGCGCTGGCCGTTTTGCGCGGAAGTGACACATATCTTACTTACGTGCTACTTTTAGTTTTTCTTTCTTTCTTTCTATGCTACGGTGCTATGGATGCTTTTGATATCCACCAATCATATTCATTGGTGCACATAGCTTATCACTCGTGGAAACGGATTCAACTAAGATATGTTTTTTACATGGAAAAATAATAATAATATTCCACAACTATCACACAACGCCGTCTAGTCTCAAGCTAAGCAGAGCTTGTGTTATGAGTACTAGACAACTGATAAACTTACTTATATATTTCTAAATACATACATATTATAGATAAATTACACCCAGACACAGAACAAATGATCGTGCTCATCACACAAACATTTGTCCTGGGTGGGAATCGAACCCACGACCTCCGGCATAGCAGTCAGGGCTACTAACCACTAGACCAATAGGCCAGTCAAAATGCGCACTATACTGCTATGGATGCGTCTCATGGATTCCTACTATTGATACATCGCATAGCTTGAGCTGCGCATCTTCCTCGCGCAGGTACTTTGCGACGGCGCATCTTCATAGCACATCTTACTCGCACCGCTACTAGATTAGTATCAGTGGAAACGGTCACATAGTTTCACAGCTTAACTATTACATCCTTGCAGCATAGCTGTATAACACATCTCCGGTGGAAAAGTAGTCTTGGATGCTGCGCAAATGTAGTCACCTTTAGTTTTCAGTTACTGACACCGAACACTTTTTGATCGTCATGAGCACAGAACAGATGAAAGAGGTTAGGTCTTGTAGAGGCAGGCGTGCCACAAAGCAGGGCAATGCTCATAGTTCAATTACCAATAGCAAACTTGCGATCTAAGTGTGCGTGGTCTGTTAGTTGCGTGATGCGCGTTCGTATTGGTTTATTGCCTGTAGTGGAGTTAAAGGGTGTGAGACAAGCGGCGACACTCGTTGTAGTACAAATCGGAAAGTATTTCCTTTCTAACTTCTTTCATCTTTTCTGTGGTTATGAGTATGTGTTAAGTAGAAGAATATGGACACAAAAAATGTTTACGTAGGCGCAGGGAATTGACGATTTCATACTAGCTTTATAGAAATAATATATTCATCGGTAACATAGCATGCCACTGTTCTCAAAACGGTGAAGGAAAACATCGTGAGGAAACCGGCATGTCCTAGAACCAAAAATTCGAAGACATGTAACATTCATCAACCCGCACTGGGCCCGCGTGGTGGATTACGGCCCATTCCCTCTCCTAGAGAGAAGGCCTGAGTCTCAGCAGTGGGAACAATAAAAAGGCTGATGATGATGATGAACTTGTATCTGACAAGACAAACGTTTGCGCCCTGCCTTAAGGTTATGGGTAGGAAGACTTTTGCAAGGCTTGGTAAAACTTCAGCTGCGTTTCATAATAACCAGAGGTCGGAATTAGGTTGAGTTATTCATGTACTTCGAAATGTTAATATTAATGGATCTTCACGGGATTTCTAATGAAAATTCCATGTGGCAAACAATATTACAAATAAATAATAGTAAAGACCTTAGAGATAGATAAGACAAATAAAAGTAACTTATGTACAGTTTTTATTAGTATTTTTCATTGAAAAAGATCACTACTTCAACTGAAGTAAAATCAACAAAATACAATTCTTCTTCCTTGTAGTGACAAGACAACAAAAAACTTGATCCTGCATTGGTTAGTGAACCAATGCAGGATCAAGTTTTTTCTGCTTTAGTTCTGATAGTGTCCTAAAAAATCTGAGAATTAATTAAGAAAAACAAGGCAATCAAGATTCAGAACCTTCATATCATATACACATTTATTAATTAGTAAAAAAAAAAATGGGCTCTATCCGCACCCGTTACTGATCATATTTTTGTAGTCAAAAGTAAATAAAACGAAATCCCAAAACTGTCCACGAAAAGTCATAAATGGTAAATTCATAATAGAATCAATCATTCATAACAATTGTTACGCGCAGTGTTTTTCCATGTTGATCGTCATTCAATCATTCCTTCAATAGCCTGTACAATATTACCATAAATTGAGTGACATTTTGGGATATAAACAAACGCTAATAACTTTGCTGTTTATGATTATTATTTATTGAGACTTTGCTTAAATAATAAGACCTTTTCTAATAAGCCCTTTATGAATTTGTACTAATTAAAAATTTGTCTGTATAGTCGGGACATAGTCTGCCCTGCAATAACCACATCGCTTACTTCAGCCAATACTTTATATTATAGTATATACATGATGAACTAAAACATGTCTTTCTTTTTCCAGATTCAAAATGGAGTTAAAAACGCCAAAAGCGAAGAAAAAGTCAAGCATAGCAAAACTAATATCGTGGGGCAGAATGTTCAAAACACCATTGCTCATTCTTTTTTTATTGGGAACCACAAACTGTGAGCGGGAAAGTGAAGTGACAGAACTGGATTCTAATTTCAAAATTCAAAATTTTGACGGGCGCCATCTTAGGCATAAACATTACAATGGAACAGATAAAAATAAAATGAGTGACATTCAATATTTGCGAAGGCATTTAAATAAACAAATAGTGAATTTTGTTATGACTGATTTTCTAATTGATGGAGAAGTGGAAAATAGAGTGCATTTTAATGGTGTTACTGCTAAGGAGACGTATGTTGGTGGTGATGGGTAAGTCCTATTTTGTTTACTGTTATTTATAAGTTTTTTTCTTCGCCTCATTTGGGCACGCCATAGACCATACCGCTATCTTTTTTGAATTGACATTAGAATACGGGTGCAACACATTCTATTGTTTTTACGACATAAGGTTTTGGCTTGGATGCCAAGTCCTTTAAGCCATGTCTTTGTAATTAATTCGTAGTTTTTTGTTTACCGTCGCAATATGGATGTACACATTTAATATTTTTGAAGTGTTTAGCAGCAAATGTATCAAGTCAACCTTCTCGGCTTAGGTACTTAGCTGAGGTAGCCAACACTACATAAAAATTCTCAGCTCCATTTTACCGAGATCCCGACTGTTTGAAGGTCCGCCTCACCATCAACGATTACATCACTGCTTACCATCAGGTGGGATCGCAGTCAAGCACTAGACTATAGAATTAAAAAAGAAATATTATCTACGCGAGCACATTTCTCGCAGAATAGATGTGCCGAAAGTTTCTAGACTGGCGGCCGCATGCCAGAAAACACAGCGTTGGAAGGCTTCCTACAAGGTGGACCGATGACCTGGTCAGGGTTGCGGGAATCCGATGGATGCGAGACGCACAGGACCGCTCATTGTGGCGACACTTAGGGGAGGCCTATGTCCAACAGTGGACGTCTTTCAGATGAAATAATGATGATGATGAAAAGTCTGACACACCCTCTCGCTCTGCCCAAGAGCGAGAGGTGATTTTACCACCTACAAAAAAATCTATCTGTATTAATTTTAAAATTCATTTTTTTTTGTCATTCCCATTATAGATAAGATTAAATACAATGAACAGACTGCTTAAACGGATCTCTTGTGCTCAGATGCCAATTTGTATGATACCATACAACTTGTAGATTATGAAGAAGCCAGCCTTATCCTGACTTTTGACCTCTATATGACGATCTTGTATGATATAATTATACGTAAACAGTATTTTGTGTGAAAAATATTCTTATTGATTCGTCTCGCGTTTGATCAATATGTCACCTGAAGGAAAGCGATGGAATACGCTTGCCTAGAAGTAACCTATTCACTCTTGACATAAAACTATTTTTTTTGGTGGGTAAAAATCACCCAAATGACATCCCCTGCCCTTGGGCGGAGCGGGAGATAGTGTCAGACTTTTACTGACTAAAAGACCCACCCCGTTCCTTCTAGCCTTCGTACCGGGGCTCGAGCTGTCTTTCGAAACTAACCCTGGCCCCAGTAGGCTTCGACCCGGCTGGGTCCCTGCTGTTGCTGACAACTACTTGAGGCGCGCGGGAACAGTGCGCGTCGTCGACGAATCGGGCTTGGTCCGGACAGTTACCGGACGGTCGGACAGCGAGCTAACCACTGCTCGCCGTCCGCAAGCCCGCGCCTACGGTAGCCGGAAATCGTAATCGTAATCCCGACGGCGGCTGGGGCGCTGTGAGCGCCGTTGCCTGTTGTGGTCGGCCTCCTCCTTTGCTAGCGTTACTGTTTCGCAGAAGAACGCGACCGCCTGCCACTCCTCCTCGCTCCGGACCATGGTCTGTACACCTAAAGACCCTAATGTTGTAGTCATCAGGAAACACAGACTCCGGCAGGGAATTCCACTCTGTAGCTGTACGCACAATGAATATGTTCCCAAAAGACCCCTACACCTACTCTCTCTCTCTTTGACCACGTCACGTGAAAAAAAGCAAAAGCATTCTCTTCACTCCAAGCTACAACTTCTACCTTTAATCTGTCACATAGTCGTGACGATGGCGTGCCGGACACAATTTTGCTTTAGCATGTGACTCATCATCATCATTTCAACCGAAACACATTTGCTGCTGGATAGGCCTCCCCCAACGAACGATCCTATACGTCTCACATCCATCGGATTCCCGCGACTCTCACCAGGTCATCGGTCAACTGTGAGGGAGATCTTCCAACGCTGCGTCTTCCAGTACGCGGTCGCCACTCCCGAACCTTTCGTCCCCATCAACCATCTGTACTGCGAGCAATGTGCTCTGCTCACTGCCACTTACAGTAGGCACAACGGATCTTGAGCGGTTGCGCAGAAGTCAAATATTCGGTCTATTTAGTGGTGCGAAGTGAGACGCGGGGGCGGGGAGTGTCAGTGATTGGCTCGCCGCGCCATCGCGTCATAGACGTCACTCCTCATTCGTTCCTTGCGTTGCTGCATGTATCTAACAACGAAGATTTGGCTCGCCAATGTATGGAATGCGCAAAGCGATCCCCACTCTGACGCCGAGCGCTCAAGATCCGTTGTGCCTACTGTAAGTTTGGTGATTCTACGGGCTATGTCGGTAACCTATAAGTACCGATAATATGACTGTCGCGTTAAAAACAGCGGTTAAAATTCGTAGTTAATTTTAATTGAAAACTCATTCTGCCCCCGTTAGTAAAAAAGACGCATCTAACATTTTTTCCAGATTTGATTTGAGTTTCATATTATTATTAAACCAAGTTAAAGCTCATTATATTCGGCTTTATTTTCAACTTTTAATATGTAAATATTTAAATTTACTCAAAGACAGCAAATAATTTCCCGTTTCATTCATTAAAACATTTTTTTCTCCGTTTTTACTTTTTGTTAGATACGTCTTTTTAACTATCAGGGGCAGCATTGTTGACCCCAACATAGTAGCAAAAAGCTAGGTCAAAAGTTTATTATTGTTTTTGTTAATAACTATAAATATTATGAATTCTGTGTATAAAAAGATAGCTTGGTCTTGGTACTGATAAGTTATCTCTACTCTTACTTAATTGCGATCCGGATATGTTACACTGCGTTTGAGTTTTCAAGTAATGTGGATAAGTTTTACACGGTGAAGTCATTGGATAATACCCCACTTCAAAAATCTTATGTAGGTATTGTCTTGTTAGACCTGCGGGCTTAGACGAATTACTTTTCCCTTAGCGTTCCCACCAAACGCTAACGGCCCGTTCACAACTTTGCCGTGTGAGCGGTAGCTAAGCGCGGGGCGGCAAGCGGTAAAAAACAAAAGTATGGAAATGTTTGAAGCACGCCCCGCTCACCGCGCCGTTCACCACGTCACCCTCCCTGCTAACTGTCGTAACTAGCAATTGATATTTTTCCAGGGCGACCGTTTTTCGGTCGGGCGTTAATATCATATTCCTGTAGTTGCGTTGGCTGTGGCTTTTTATTAATGAATTAATACGTTTTTTTATATTAATCTTGGCATATTCTTTTAGATAGTAGTGGCCCTAAAGCCCTAAATTACGAAGGTAGTGAGGATATTTTTCTCTTCTTTTACACTTCCGCAAAACGAAATACTTGAATATCTTCTAAACGGTAAACGATACAGATATGATGATTCAAGAGAACTTATTCGAAATAATGTTATGAACACGTTGGTAATATCAGTGCAGATACGCCAGTTTGTGGGATACGACAGTTAGCGGGGAGGGCGACGACCAGTCATGACTAGGCCGTAATTACAAAATGTATGGCAATTACAGTAATACCTTTTTTTATGGTGGGAAAAAATCATCCAATGATATCCCCCGCTCTTGGGCGGAGCGGGAGATAGTGTCAGACTCTTATTGACTAAAAGACCCACCCCGTTCCTTCTAGCCTTCATACCGGGGCTCGAGCTCCCTTTCGGATAACCCTGGCCCCAGTAGGCTTCGACCCGGCTGGGTCCCTGCTGTTGCTGACAACTCCTTGAGGCGCGCGGGAACAGTGCGCGCTGTCGACGACTTGGGCTTGGTCCGTACAGTTACCGGACGGCCGGACAGCGAGCTACCCATTGCTCACTGTCAGCAAGCCCGCGCCTACGGTGGCCGGAAATCGGGATCAGAATCCCGGCGGCGGCGGCGAGGACGCCGTTGCCTGATGCGTTCGACTTCCTCCTTTGCGAGCATTACTGCTTCGATTACAGTAATAGGTACCTGACACGTCACTTTGTCACGTGAGTTCTCCGCAAATAATATCATTGCTGATGAGTTATTTCACACTGGAACCTATAAAAGTCAGAAATAGGTCATAAAATCTACACGAGCGTGTCGTAGTAACACATGGTCTGTAGTAAGTAGTTCGACAATAGACTGTTGAAACTACATAAACTTACGTAATATCACGCTTATTGCTACTACTTAAAAATAGTTTAGTTTTTGGGGTTCCGTACCTCAAAAGGAGAATGTGGAACACTTAGGTCTTTATATGACACCATGGTGGCGCGACCAGTTTTTTTTAATTTAGTTTATTCAAAACTAGCTGTCCGCCCGCGACTTCGTCCGCGTGTACTTCGGTTATCGCACTCTAAACGTGTTTTCCCGTACGAATAAGATGTTTTTCCGGGATAAAGAGTAGCCTATGTTCTTTTCCATGTCAAAGGCTATATGCGTGCCAAATTTCATTCAAATCCGTTCAGCCGTTTTTGCGTGATTAAGTAACAAACATCCAAACATCCACACTTTCACATTTATAATATTAGTTACGAGTAGGATTTGCTTACAATATACATATTACAAACTTGCGCAGCCATGGTGTCCCGGAGAAATATACATCGGCGCAGAGTTACTGGCCTGTCGGTTTTCTATCGTTTACATTTCGGGGAGTATGCACTGGAATCGCAAAATCTAATCCGCCAAGTCCGTTCCATCATCGGACCACAAGACGTACGGCGTTACGCCACAGGTACATGGTCGATATCCCACGCATACGCACAAAGCGTTTTGGGAACACATTTATTGTGCGTACAGCTAAGGAGCGGAATTCCCTGCCGGTGTCTGTGTTTCCTGATAGCTACAAGTTAGAAGTCTTTGAGTCAAGAGTGAATAGGTTAATTATAGGCGAGCGTGCTCCATCGTCGCCATCATCGCTTACCATCACGTGAGATGGTGGTCAAACGCAAGCCTATCAATATTAAAAAAAAAAAAAACAAAAGTCGCTAACTTTTGGCCACTTGGCCAATCATACTTTTTTCTTACTATTTGCAATATTTACATTTTTGTAAATTTTATTATTGTGAATGTGGAGACTATGTGATTACTCTTTCCATTTCTTTTATTTTCACATAATGGCAGTTTTGAGTACTTTTTGCCGCCTACCCAAATGTTCTTTCTTTGGTATTTATTCGTCAAACCGTTGAGCTCCTTATTAGTCCTGATTTGAGCTACACGCATACTGACAAATGCTTGCGCTGACTGGACAGGTCCACTCAGAACTGTGTGGTTCTTTCTTCAAAAGACTATCTCTGACTTCAATCTGCATGGTCTTCTCATATTTGACCATTACATGTTTGCTGTATGGACTTTATAAGAGACTTTGACTCCTGAGTTTGTTTCGGTGTTTCTTCTCAGCTAGGCTGACTACCCTGAGAAGAAACACCGACCTCATCTAGTTTAAATTGACGAAAAAAATTACGTATAAAAGTGTTTTTAAAAAACCTATTTGCAAAATAAATATCATTTATCATAATCTCAAAGTTATGCAACTAATTCTTGGTCGTGATCTATCTCAAGGACACATACGACGCACTGTTTACATCCCATTCCGAACTAATCAGTTTTACTGCTAATATTATCGACATTCAGTCGCTATCAGCATTTCTAGTAGTCAACTTTCACCTTTTAGACGTAACTAATCTTCTTAGATATGGACGCAAAAGATAATCAATCCTAAGTGTGTTTATTTTTAACATTTACACGAACAATTTTCTTTTAAAAAATACGTAACTATAAGTTATAGTAAAATTAAAAAATTATAAACCCTGGCTCAGTAGGCTTCGACCCAGATGGCCCCCTGCTGCTGCTGACAACTCCTTGAGGCGCGCGGGAACAGTGCGCGCCGTCGACGACTTGGGCTCGATCCAGACAATTACCGGATGGTTGGACAGCGAGCTACCCATTGTTCGCCATCCGCAAGCCCGGAAATAGTGATTGGAATCCGGGCTACAACTGGAGCGCTGTGAACACCGTTGCCTGATGCGGTCGGCCTCCTCCTTTGCTAGCAGAGGACCCAAGGGCTGATTTTTACCTCGGACAGAGGATAAGCATTGCCATACAGCGTGGCAATGCCGCCAGTCTTTCAGGCACGTTACAACTCGACAGCCATTTGAAAGAGTTTTTTGGCGCCATATTTTAGTTTGTTTTTAATAATCTGTAATTAGTGACGCAAAATTGTAATGAATGTCACTAATGATATCGTTAATCATAACAATATTTCTAATCGGTGAAATTATTGTGTTATTCAGCTGTTTTATTGCGTAACTAGTTATCGGTATTGTTGTCACATCACTTTAAATGACCCAAGGACTGGCGTTTCACTGTATACAGCATTAGTTTTAATATATTCAAAACCCGAAACACGTGTCTAGTATTTTTATGTAAGGCGTCTGCCACACTAGACGGAAATTCCGTCGCGGAAGATCCGCGACGAACGTTAATACAAGTTATTGCATGTAAACTACAACTAGCGGGCACACTACGCAGAACGACCGATCTTCCGCGTAGTGTGTCCGTTATTAGTAATTTATATGCAATAACATGTATTGGCATTCCGACGCGGAAGATCCGCGACGGAATTTCCGCCAAGTTTGGCGAAGGCCTAAGATTTTTCATGATACAGTTACATAGATACATAGATTGTATCTATGTAACTGTATCATGAAAAATCATGAGATTATAAGCTTGTGTCTAATTCATGGCTGTTTAAGGCTTACAGTCCCTTGACTATCTGGCCGAAATTAAAAGGACACAACACTCTTACCCGCCTAGGCGGCAGTACGAGTTTCTGTGCATTTAATTGCGGCCAGCTGCGCCCCGCTGATATTTAAATCCATTTTCTTTACGAAATATTGATTGATTTACATATGCTATGTTCACTTTGAAGAATATTTAACCACCAATTTCAACACTCTTACCCGCCTAGGCGGCAGTACGAGTATCTGTGCATTTAATTGCGGCCAGCTGCGCCCCGCTGATATTTAAATCCATTTTCTTTACGAAATATTGATTGATTTACATATGCTATGTTCACTTTGAAGAATATTTAACCACCAATTTTTATGTGTAAAATATTTCTGAAGATTCAAGCCGTTTCGAAAGAGTAGGGAAAAGTTGCGAAATTGCTAAGTATTTTTATTTTAGACAAAAGTATTAATCGCACGAAAATATTAACAGTTGATAATGTTGTTCATAAATCTATAATAAACACATTTTTTTTTTCAAACCTGTTGATCTGGCCGCTACCGAGGAGTAGGCTTCAGAAAGTCACTGTTTTTTGGCACTTTTCGGGCGCTTGGGCCTTAAGCATGAAGGAGTAAAAAAACGTACATAGATACATATAAACTTTCGCCTATACACCGTTAAATTTTTATCGATTTGTAAAGATAAAATTAAAAAATAAAGTACTTTTTTTTAAAAACTCGTATTAATTTACGCATGTACGAAATTAATTTCTTTAAGAAAACGTCAGCTGAACGAGTTCAATGACCTATAGGTAGTAGTCGGCGTTGCGTACTAATTACGGGTTTTAAAAAAAAGGTACTTTATTTTTTAATTTTATCTTTACAAATCGATAGTATTTCATGTACCGGATCGACCCTCCACGGGATTAAATGGATCAAAATTTAACGGGGTATAAAGAGAGCTGTGGTGGCGGAGTAGAAACGGCCCCGACTTACGAGTTGTAGGTCGCGGGCTCAAACCCAGCCAGGCGCATTACTTTAATCATTAATTTCATCACCACTGCTCTCAAAACGGTGCAGGAAAACATCGTGAGGAAACCGGCATGTCCTAGAACCAAAATTCGAAGACATGTGACATTCACCAACCCGCACTGAACACGCGTGGTGGATTGCGACCTATTCCCTCTCCTAGAGAGGAGGCCTGAGTCCCAGCAGTGGGAACATTATAATGCCGACTATACTATGCTATATTTTGCTTGTCTCTATAAAATGTGTCAAGATGAAACGAAATTAAAAATATTATCATGATAAACGGCACTAACTGTTCGCACAGCAAAAATGATCTAATTATCCACTGAACGGATTAAAATAGATCGCACAGTTCAGATGACAATCTCTGAACTCGGCTCTCAAGGCCGAATTTTTCAGCTGATTCCTAGATTTAGACTTGGCTGTAATCTAGATAGTACAGATTTAAGTTTAGAGTATTATAAAATATTATGTTTTAGAGACATGTTGCTTTTTTATCGCGTTTATAGAATGAAAAGTTATTTGAAACTATAGTAAAAATTGTCATTACCATAAAGATCCAGAATTAGAAAAAAATATTGTGGCTGGCACAGCAACAAAAAAGAACAAAATAACATCATAAAAAAAACCAAATGACCTGTGACATGCACAGGTCATTTGTTTTTTTTTTTAAACAATGACATTTTAAGTAAAATATCATTGTGTGCAAAGCTAAAAAGGCTCATATCTGAGCAAATGCTGCGAAAAAAATAAATAAATTGGATGTTAGCTATACGTATTTTTTTTTTTTTTTATAGAAGACTTACAAACTAATGAAATAATAAAAGACATAAAGAGTGTAACATTATTAAATCGCTAATTACAAGCCTCCATACATATATAATAAAAATATATTGATAAAAAGAAAGTACATACAAATCAATTAATTAAGATGAGAATGTTAGTTAATCATCGACAAAATTCTGTGCCATTTGCCGTATCAAAATCACCACATTGGTCCAGAACAAGTCGTAAGTTCCATAGGAAGTCTATTAAAATCAAGAACATTCAATAGATATTCACCTGGTTTCTTTGACCACTTTAGGAAGAGCATAATACGAACATGAACATGCTACAAATGCTTTTTCAATCTTGAAATCTCCACGCTAAACTACCACACTATCACTAACCAGGGGCGTAGCTAGATGACCAAGGGCCCTGGGGCAAAAACAAACTGTTGCCCCTAAATTAAACAATTTTTAGGCTTTATCATGAACATGCACACACAATGATATGGAGACATGGTCGTTGGCGGACAGAGCTCCGGCGGGATCTCATGGTGAAATGGCGTCAACGACTATCGCAACCCAGTGCTGGGCACGCCACAATCATGGCGGTAAGTCCCCTCTTTGAGGCGTGGCTGGAAAGACCTCACGGCGTCCTTACCTTCCGCATGACGCAGGTACTCACCGGACATGGTTCGTTCGGGAGTTTCCTGCACGGGATTCATGCGGAGGTGACGCCCGGGTGTCGCCACTGTGCGGAACGCCCGGAGGACACGGTGGAGCACACAGTCGAGGTGTGCCCTGCTTGGGCGGAGCATCGCCATGCCCTCGTGGGGGCGATCGGCGGCGGAGACCTCTCGCGCCGGGCTTTGGTTGAGGCCATGGTCCGGAGCGAGGAGGAGTGGCAGGCGGTCGCCGACTTCTGCGAAGCAGTAATGCTCGCAAAGGAGGAGGCCGAACGCATCAGGCAACGGCGTTATCGCCGCCGCCGTCGCCGGGATTCTGATCCCGATTTCCGGCCAACGTAGACGCGGGCTTGCGGACGGTGAGCAATGGGTAGCTCATTGTCCGGCCGTCCGGTAACTGTCCGGACCAAGCCCAAGTCGTCAACGGTGCGCACTGTTCCCGCGCGCCTCAAGGAGTTGTCAGCAACAGCAGGGACCCAGCCGGGTCGAAGCCTACTGGGGCCAGGGTTATCCGAAAGGGCGCTCGAGCTCCGGTATGAAGGCTTGAAGGAACGGGGTGGGTGTTTTAGTCAGTAAGAGTCTGACACTATCTCCCGCTCCGCCCAAGGGCGGGGGATGTCAATGCATGATTTTTTCCCACCATAAAAAAAGACATGGTCGTCGTTAATATGATCGCCAACGATATCGTTCACAGCTTAATTACCGAATCTTCATGAGTAGGCTTTTAACCAAGGCAACCAATACTGTAGTGGTCACATAATATTCCATTAATGTTGATAGTAATAATTATTAATAACAACAGAAATATTTTTCGTAACATTTTTCGTTCATTCAATAAGCGATTTGTTAATTAGGTTTTGGGGCGGGCTTGCGGACGACAAGCAATAGGTAGCACGCTGTCCGACCGTCCGGTAACTGTCCGGACCGAGCCCAAGTCGTCCACGGCACGCACTATTTCCGCGCGCTTCAAGGAGTTGTCAGCAGCAGGGCCCCAGCTAGGTCGAAGCCTACTGGGGCCAGGGTTATCCGAAAGGGCGCTCGAGCCCCGGTATGAAGGCACGAAGGAACGGGGTGGGTTTTCAGTCAGTAAGAGTCTGACACTATCTCCCGCTCCGCCCAAGAGCGGGGGTCGTCGTTAGATGATTTTCCCACCATAAAAAGAAAAAACAGGTTTTGGGAGGCTCCCGAGCTTATGGCCCCGGGGCACTGCCCCACCTTGTCCCTTAGTATTTACGCCACTGTCACTAACGCCCTTCTATTCCACATCACTCCTCACATAATCCATCCTCTTCTTCGAATTGATGATCTCTATAAATCTACCATCAGTCATCGATCCTACTAACACAAATATATTTATTTCTGTCGATTCTATTACTAGGCTCAACACTTCAGCTGTAATGTTTTTTGTAGTTATTACATCTAAAATTAACCAGTGAACTTTGTACGCTCTGAGTAAAGACACAAAATAGATAGGTACAGAAGTCAATTTCATGTATGTACTTCACTTTTCATACCTACGGTCGGCGGTCGCGCTAGGGTCGGCGCCGCTCTGTTCGAACGTGCACGTGAACGTGTAAATATTACATGGCCATCATGTTCGCTTTCACCTGGTTACTTACCTACCTAACTGTTCTGAGTTACGTTAAAACAAAACAAAATACAAGCAAATAAATACCTAGTTACCTCTCTGAAACAAATGGTAGCTCAAAAAAACAATAATTTGCCATTTAGGGTGAGTTGCACCATTTAACTATAACGATAACCAAACCATAACCAGCCGTGAAACGGCCTCCTATTGTTCAATTCGACGATTTGACAACTGTTAACGGCTTTGTTATCGTTATAGTTAAATGGTGCAACTCACCCTTGTCTAAACAACTATAATAACTTTTTTTTATTGTACAAAAAGTTCACAGACGCGTGTCTCAAGCGGATGGCACTCGCGCTTGCACTGGTCCTAACCAGTACCCCTAGCCAAGTTGATAACCTGCCCCCCTAGCCAAGTTACAAACGTTTCGCTGGCGTCGAACGCTTCGAGTTAGCCACGCCCCTAATTCTTTTGTTCTGACCACGAGACTGAGCGTTAAGACGACGTCATTCCCGTACATTTGAAGCTTTCTACAAGCGTTAACTATTGCAGATTAGCAACTTGGCTAGGGGTACAGTTACTGTAATCGTTAACGCTAGTAGAAAACTTCAAATGTACGGGAATGACGTCATCTCAATGTTTAGTCTCGTTGTCATCATCGTCATCATCATCATTTCAGCCAGCCAGTCTCGTGGTCAGAACAAAAGAATTAGGGGCGTGGCTAACTCGAAGCGTTCGACGCCAGCGACACGGTTGTAACTTGGCTAGTATGCGTTGCTCGAACGCGCTTTGTATGAAGGAAGGTTGACTTCTGTACCTATCTATGATGTGGTAAAAACGATTTATTTAAGTTTCTGCCGGAATGCTGTTGTATAATACCTCGGCATTTGCTAGTTTAAACCAAACAGAACTATTTAGACCAAAATATAACTCACGATTAGCGGGATTTACAGTTCTGTTTGTGTTTTCTACTGAGGCCATACCACAAGCTCTCGCGATCTATTTGACGTCCTAAACTGAACTGTTAAAGGGATGGAGCTTTATGGGTGTGTAGCTCCATTACTATTTCTCCCTCGCACGCTTTTTTTACGTGGGAAAATTATCAAGGAGTTGTCAGCAACAGCAGGGACCAGCCGGGTCGAAGCCTACTGGGGCAGGGTTATCCGAAAGGGAACTCGAGGCCCGGTATGAAGGCTAGAAGGAATGGGGTGGGCTTTTAGTCAGTAAGACTCTGACACTATCTCCCGCTCCGCCCAGGAGCGGGGGTTGTCATTGGATGATTTTTCCCATCATAAAAAAAAAGCTATAGGATGTACAGCTCCATTTTCCCTTGCACGCTTGACATTTCAACACGTCTTAATAAGACGCCTGTTCCGCTGGTTGGATCAATCATTTAACTTTGGATCAATCATTTAACTAGGATTATTATACCCCACTATTATGTCATTATCATTTTAGCTAAAAGATGTCCACTGTTGGATATAGGCCTCCCCCAAGGACCGGTCATTCTCGCCACAATGACCAGTTGAACTCCTTAGTAGTCCTGAGTTGAGGCTGCACGAATACTGACAAATGCTTGCACTGACTGACCATCTCAAATTGCATCACTACTGCTCCCAAAAACGGTGAAGCAAAACATCGGCGTGTCCTAGAAACAAAGCGTGGTGGATTACGATTACCCATTCCCTCTCCCAGAGGAGGGCTGAGTCCCAGAATCGGAAACATTAAAAGGCTGATTATGCTGTGCTTTACTGTGTTAGTATACGAAGTGTCTTTCTTGCACTAATCTGCATGGTTCTCTTATGATTTGACCATTATTTACATGTTTAATGTAAGGACTTTAAAAAACCGGCCATGAGCGTGTCGGGCCACGCTCAGTGTAGGGTTCCGTAGTTTCCCGTCCGTCACAATAAGTGTACCCACTTTTGAGTTTAAAAAAATGCTTGCATAGGTATACGATTATACTACAAACTTAGTCCAGAAATTATTTTGTACAACCTTTTTGTCTTTTTTGTACAAAAACTGTTCTTTCCATCAAGTTCAAAATGATTTTCCTAGAAAGTCCTTATAAAGTTCTACTTTTCAGATTTTTTTCATATTTTCTAAACTTATGATTCAAAAGTTAGAGGGGGGGGGGACACATTGTTTTTTACTTTTGGAGCGATTATTTCCAAAATTATTGACATTATCAAAAAATGATTTTAGTAAACCCCTATTCATTTTTGAATACCTATCCAACAATATATCACATGTTAGGGTTGAAATTAAAAAAAAAATAACTTCCCACTTTACATATAGGGGGGCTACCCTAATAAAACATTTTTTTCCAATTTTTATTTTGCCACTTTGTCGGCGTGATTGATATACATATTAGTACCAAATTTCAGCTTTCTAGTGCTAACGGTCACAGAGATTAAGCGAAGACGGACAGACGGACAGACAGACAGACGGACAGACAGACATGGCGAAACTATAAGGGTTCCTAGTTGACTACGGAACCCTAAAAAGACTTTGACCACGGTATTTCTTATCCGGGTAGTCATTAAGAAACACCGGCCTCATCTAGTTTAAATTGACGAAAAAAAAGACGTGTAAAGATGTTTTTTAAAAACCTATTAGCAAAAGTCCAATCTCTCTTTACCTTGAAAACTGCATGGTTGTTAGCACCAGTTTCTTCCGGATAATTCTGTTCCGTCAAAAATTTAGATCGCTCCATTACGCTCTGGGGTACTTTGAATTTGTGGGCTAAACCCAACTGTCGGTTTCGAACCCAGCCTACGAAAATATACAACAGTATCTATAAACACGGTTCCTATATTTAAACAGTTAATTTCAACTTTACAATCGCATGTATATCGCAAGTAATACGTATTAGACAGGCCTGTTGGTCTAGTGGTTAGTGACCCTGACTGCTATGCCGGAGGTCGTGGGTTCGATTCCCACCCAGGACAAATGTTTGTGTGATGAGCATAATCACTTGTTCTGTGTCTGGGTGTAATTTATCTATAATATGTATGTATTTAGAAATATATAAGTATGTTTGTCAGTTGTCTAGTACCAGGGCCGGTTTATACATGTCGGGGCCCCTAGGCAATGCACGTCTCGGGCCCCCCCTACCCTCTTCTAACTTCTTAAAATATTTTATTTCTAACACAAATTTATTCATAATTACGTTGTTTTTAGGGTTCCGTAGTCAACTACATAATTTCACCAAATCTGTCGGTCTGTCCGTCCGTCCGAGGATAATCTCAGTGATTGTTAGCTAGAAAGCTTGCTAATGAAAGATTGTGTTTTATTAAACTCCATCTGATGACAGCTTTTCGCATAATCCAATGCTAGGATTGCTAGTTAAATGGCATGTCATCGAAAATTCAATTTTTTTACTGTTACATAGTCTATTTTTTTTCCTGAAGCGCGGGGCCCTAGAACCTGGCGGGGCCCCTAGGCAGTTGCCTACATTGCCTAATGGATAAAACGGCCCTGTCTAGTACCCATAACACAAGCTCTGCTTAGCTTGGGACTAGACGGCGTTGTGTGAAAGTTGTGGAATATTATATTATTAATATAAAATTATTATTATATTATTTGATTGCCAAGTCAATCTAGGTCACCAAGGTCCCTTATGTACGGACTGAATAAATTAACCGACTTGGTATTACGTGGATCTCACAGCTCTTTACGGTAGAAGAATTGAGTTGCAAGCCTTCGTTTTTTTACAAGTTAAGTAAGTTATGTTTTTAATGGCTTGAATATTTCATCAGCAATGTTTCACGATTATCGCTATCACCATTACTCATCAATTTTATAAAAACTATACCTTAGGTTTCAACGTTAGGTATTACTTTATCGCCGACAACTAAGATATTGTAACCTGCTAATCTATGACTCAAAGTAATCTGAGGTTTGCGGTGACACTGCAATATCATATTGCTATCCGTCACAAAATAGACAGGTACAGAAGACAATCTACATACAAAGCGCGCTCGAGCAACGCACACATAGACACCGCTCACGGACACGATATCTCAGCTCAATTCAGCTCATTTCCAGCGCGTATGCATCCGCTTGGGACACGCGTCTGTGAACTTTTTGTGAAATAATGGAGAAAAAAAAAGTTATTACTGTTTACCAAGTCGACCATTTTTTAATCCGGCACCGACCCTAACGCGACCACCGAGCGTAGGTATAAGTGAAGTACATACATGAGATTGTCTTCTGTACCTATATTTTTTGTGTGTCTGTCGTGCAGGTAAAATTTTATTACTGATTGTCAGATTTATTGTGTCTTGAAGTTAAAATGATTGGCTAAATTCAACTTTAGGTGTCTTCAAGGCTAGAGTGAATAGGCTCTTAATAAACTAGTGCGCCTCACCATCAATGATTACATCACTGCTTACTATCAGGTGGGATCGCAGTCAAGCACTGGTTTATATTATTATATTACCCAATTACTGGGTTGTGAAGATGAGATAGGCAATCACTCCATGCATAGCATGGCATAATCAGCATTTTAATGTTCCCACTGCTGGTACTCAGGCCTCCTCTCCAGGAGACGGAATGGGCCATAATATAATGTTACCACTGCTGGGACTCAGGCCTCCTATCTAGGAGAGGAAATGGGCCATAATATAATGTTCCCACTGCTGGGACTCAGGCCTCCTCTCCAGGAGAGGGAATGGGCCATAATATAATGTTCCAACTGCTGCGACTCAGGCCTCCTCTCTAGGAGAGGGAATGGGCCATAATTCACCACGCAGGCGCGTGTTGTTTAATGTCACATGTCTTCGAATATTTGGTTCTAGGACATGCCGGTGTCCTGACGATGTTTTCTTTCACCGTTTTAAGAACAGTGGTGATGAAATAAATTAGGTACACAAAGTAATGCGCCTGACAACGCCTTACAACTCTTAAGTCAAGGCCGTTACCAGTCAGCCACCACTGCTCTGCCTGCTCCATGCTTCACTCCACGCGAAATACTGGTATTCAGCAGCTGAATACCAGTATTTCGCGTATCAGTATTTCGCGTATACAGATACAGCTGAATTTCAGCTGTATCTGTGGGCTGGAAGCCGACTCCAATTCACTTGGGATGACATTAATTCAATGACGATCATCATTCATCATCATAGCGTCAGCCGAAAGTCGTCCTTTTTTATAATAATATAATATTCCAAAACTGTCACACTACGCCGTCTAGTCTCAAGCTAAGCAGAGCTTGTGTTATGAGTACTAGACATCTGATAAACATACTTATTTCTAAATACATACATACTATAGATAAAATATTACACCCAGACACAGAACAAATGATCATGCTCATCACCTAACATTTGTCCAGGTTGGAAATTGAACCCACGACCTCCGGCATAGCAGTCAAGGCCACTAACCACTAGACCAACAGGCCAGTCAAAGTCTTTTGGACATTGGATTCCCGCAACCTTCACCAGGTCATCGGTCCTTCATCCATCCATCCATCTTCCAGTCACTTCAGAATCTTTCAGCCTCATTGGCCATCTGTCTACGAGCAATGTGACTGGACCTGCCTTTCGCCACTTAAGTTCGGCGATTCTTCAGGCTACACGTGTTGGTGTGCGGAACGCCCGGAGGACACGGTGGAGCACACAATCGCGGTGTGCCCTGCTTGGGCGGAGCATCGCCGTGCCCTCGTGGGGGTGATCGGCGGCGGAGACCTCTCGCGCCGGGCCTTGGTCGAGGCCATGGTCCGGAGCGAGGAGAAGTGGCAGGCGGTCGCCGACTTCTGCGAAGCAGTAATGCTCGCTAAGGAGGAGGCCGACCGCATCAGGCAACGGCGCCCTCGCCGCCGCCGGGATTCCGATCCCGATTTCCAGCCACCGTAGGCGCGGGCTTGCGGACAGTGAGCAATGGGTAGCTCGCTGTCTGGCCGTCCGGTAACTGTCCGGACCAAGCCCAAGTCGTCGACGGCGCGCGCTGTTCCCGCGCGCCTCAAGGAGTTGTCAGCAACAGCAGGGGCCCAGCCGGGTCGAAGCCTACCGGGGCCAGGGTTATCCGAAAGGGCGCTCGAGCCCCGGTATGAAGGCTTGAAGGAACGGGGTGGGTCTTTTAGTCAGTAAGAGTCTGACACTATCTCCCGCTCCGCCCAAGAGCGGGGGTTGTCATAAGATGATTTTTCCCATCGAAAAAAAAAAAAAAAAACACCTGTTGGTAATTTTGCTCCTCGTTCGAATATCTTCATTCCTGATTCGATCACGCAAGGGAACTCCTATCCCTTTTCCATTACCCTTTAGGTAACTTTCACTATCATCTTTGTACCATCAAAGACACTGACCTGACCACCGCTAAATTAATTTTTGCTTGCACTCGAACCAAATCTTCAAAGGGTTTGGTTTGGCGCCGCGCTGCAGGATTCAAGCGAATTTTTTTTAAGTGATCAAGGTAAAATAACGACGATGGTACGTTGCACGTGGATTACTTAATCACAGAATTTGTTATCACAATCCGAAGGAAAAATTAGGAATTACTAATCTAATGCATCGTAATAATATTATGATTGATTGCTTTCTATCGGGTGGAATCGCAATCAAGCACTGGATAATATCATTTAAAAAATCTCGGCTTAACCTATTACGTTTGATAAATTTATTTGAAAGTAGTTTTTGCCCACGACTTCATCCGCGTACATATACACCACCTCTCAATCGTGGAAATTACAGACACAATAGAAAGACAATAGGTGCGCGAACGCCGGCGTTCGTTTGGGGTTTAATGAATTAAATTTTGATCGTTTTAATCCCGTGGATGGTGGTCGATCCGGTACATGAAACACTATCGATTTGTAAAGATAAAATTAAAAAAATAAAGTACCTTTTTTTCAAAACTCGTATTAATTAATTAATTTACACATGTATGAAATTAATTTCTTTAAGAAAACATCAACTGAGCGAGTTCAATGACCCGTGGGTAGTTTGTACGCAACGCCGAATAGTAACTACAGGTCATTGATCTCGCTCAGCTGACGTTTTCTTGAAGAAATTAATTTCATACATGCGTAAAATTAATACGAGTTTTGAAAAAAAAGGTACTTAATTTTTTAATTTTATCTTTAGAAAACAATAGTGTTTCATGTACCGGATCGACCCTCCACGGGATTAAAACGATTAAAATTTAACGGTGTATAGCCTATGTCACTCAGGAATAGAGCAGCTTTCTATCAGTGAACAATTTTTAGCAATCCGTAGCACGTTGATCACTTAATCACAGAATTTGTTATCACAATCCGAAGAACTAATTAGGAATTAGTAATCTGCTGCATCTTAATAATATTATGATTGATTGCTTACTATCAGTAGCCCGATTCACGTAATGAAAACCGTAACGATATCGTAGCGATTTAGTCGTTTAGACCATTTCCGTATTCACATCCATCAATCGAATTTGAACGACACCGATTTTAAAGTCGTTTGAAAATCCTGGTAGAATACTTATTAATGTAACTGGAAATAAGTCGATAGATCGTGAATACCGCTTTTGGATAGGACTTCGATCGAACGACTATAAAACTTCAACGATATTTGGCTTGTTTGATTTTACGTGAATCAGGCTACAGGTAGAAGCAAGCAAGCACTGTTTTATATCCATTAAAAAACATAATTATCTATACTATCTACACTAATAATATAATAAAGAGATAAAGTTTGTTTTTTGGTTTTTATGTTTTTTTTTTTGTGTTTGTAGGAGATAATCTCTAAAAGTAATGGTCCGATTGCGAAATTTTTTCACCGATAGAAAGCTGTATTCGTGAGTGCCATTGGTGACATATTTTATGAACGCGGGCGAAGTCGCGGGCAAAAGCTAGTGTTTGATAAAATTTAAAATGGTAGTTTTTTTTTTTTATAATGGATAGGCTCGCGTTTGACCACAATCTCACCTGATGGTAAGCGATGATGTGGCCGACGATGGAGCACGCTTGCCTAGAAGCAATCTATTCACTCTTGACTTAAAGACCCCTAGGTTATAGCTATCAGGAAACACAGATTCCGGCAGGGAATTCCATTCCTTAGCTGTACGCATAATGAACGCTTTGTATGTATAGGTGGGATGTCCACCATGTACCGGTGGCGCAACGCCGTACGTCTTGTGGTCCAATGATGGAACGGACTTGGCGGAATTAACTCATCGAATGTCGTAATTAGAGACACAATAGAAAGACAATTGCTTATGTCGACCTGTGTAACTTAAGACATTCAAAAGGTTAAATTGTGTAACTCTAGAGCACACTCCCACACACTAGTGAAATCAAGGTGTATTGTCTGGGCCACAATCGCGGCGATAAGTCCCCGGGTGTGGCTGGAGATACGCCACGGCGCGGCGTCCTTACCTTCCGCATGACGCAGGTCCTCTACGGACATGGCAAGTTCGGGAGGTTCTTGTTTCGTTTCGGATGCGGGCAGAAGAAACGCACTGGTAACGCCACTGTGCGGAGAGCCTGGAGGACACGGTGGAGCGTACGTGTGCCCCGCTTGGGCAGAGCACCAAACGGGAGAAGATTTCTCCTGTTTTTACACAGTCGTCTACATTCCTTTATAAACGACTTTGAAAAGGAGGTTTTCTAGGTTCGGTTAAATGTATTTTTTTTTTATGTAGGTAGGTTCGTTCACCGATATTTCGGTCAATTGTGGACCGATTTTGATTTTTTTTTTGTTAAATAACGGGGAGACAAAACTAATTAAGAAACACCGAGTTCTGAAATTAAAGTTTTTTTTACATTTCAGCGTTTATATTTTATTATTGATAGGCTCGTGTTTGACCACCATCTCACCTGATGGTAAGCAATGATGTGGTCGACGATGGAACACGCTTGCCTAGAAGCAGTAGTAGTTACTTTTACATTGAAGTCGGTTGTATTTTTTTTTTTTGTAAGAGGTTTTTATATTTTCACCGTTTTTTTTTTCCACAACTATCACACAACGTTGTCTAGTCCCAAGCTAAGCAGAGCTTGTGTTATGAGTACTAGACAACTGATAAACATACTATACTTATATATTTCTAAATACATAGATACATATTATAGATAAATTACACCCAGACACAGAACAAATGATCATGCTCATCACATAAACATTTGTCCTGGGTGGGAATCGAACCCACGACCTGCCGCATAGCAGTCAGGGCCACTAACCACTAGACCAACAGGCCAGTCAAAGTTTGCAGGTCTGCTGAAAGAAATTTTGATAAAAATAAGCTGTCATTTTGATCTCATATTTCTAGTGTATTTATCTACTACCTATGTCCTTGTTTTCTTTTATGTAGGATTCGGTGTTTCTTTATTAGTTTCGTCTCCCCGTTATTTAACTAAAAAAAAAAATCAAAATCGGTCCACAATTGACCGAGATATCGGTGAACATACATAGATTTTTTTTTATCTGATATAAACTAGTGCCTAACTGCGATCCCTCCTGATGGTAAGCAGTGATGCAATCGTTGATGGTGAGGCGCACTAGTTTATTAATTAAATAGATAAATCTTAAATTGAATTCGCTTTTGTCATTCAAGTGAGGTTCGAAGTGAATTTTAAAGAATTCTTCACACTAGTTCCTCGTGTCTATAATTAGGGTTCAGTAGCAGTCGGTCAGTGCCAGAGATACGGAACTCGTCTGTTGGCAGGTGTGGTTTTATAGCGTAAACAGTTGGTTACGGGCCATTTTATACTCTTGTCTGTGTCTTGGCCAACAATTTGATTTAAAGCTTTATGATGAGATAAAAGAGACGTTATTTTGTTTATTCATTGTTTTTAAACGTCTTGACTTATACCTATACTGAGTGTAAGGGAGCGTTCAAGTATTACGTAACGCAATTTTTAAAGATTTTAGACCCTCCCTCCCCCATGTAACGCACTGTAACGTTTTTCTGTACCCCTCCCTCCCCCTCCCTAAACGTTACGTTACATTTAAGTGACCATTAAAGTCTCAATTATGTTAACGAAAGGCTTGCCAACGTAGGAAACAAAAATAAAAGTAACAGTACAATACTATTGAGGGTTTCCCCGTAAACGAAAAGGGTTGCTGATTTGGAAGATTCTAATTCCCTAGCTTTTTTATTAAAATACAAAAAAATGTTACGTAACGCGTTGTTTAAATACTCCCCGTCCCGCCCTTGTAACGCACTGTAACGTTTTACTAGACCCCCCTCCTCCAAATTGCGTTACGTAATACTTGAATGCTCCCTAATGGACAGCCCTCCACAAACTTTAAGGACTTGCTCAGTAGACAAAACTTAACAACCTTCCACAAGATTTTTTTTCAAGAAACGAAAATAAAAAATCGGCCTCTCCATACAAACTGTCCAATCAAGTTTTTAATTTTGTATTGTGAGGTTAATTTTTGTTTCGTATCCTGAAAAAGTCTTGTGGAAGGTTGTTCAGTTTTGTCTATTTAGCAAGCCCTTAAAGTTTGTGGAGGGCTGTCCCCTAGGCCTCTGCCTCGAATCTTGCGGGCAGCGGGGCGGCGGCGGCGGCGGCGCGGGAGCGGCAGGATCTAATGCGTAAAATCAAATGGACCGGCCCTCGGAAACAGTCAGTCGGAATTTGTCAGGACATTGTCTATCACCGTGGGATCTGGAGGCAACCGTCCTTGCACACATGCACGATATGCGCGTGGAGATGCAACGCCGGGGTGAAAGTCCGCTGCCGCGACAGGTCACGGCATGGCGGACAGAGCTCCGGCGGGATCTCATGGTGAAATGGCGTTAACGACTATCGCAACCCAGTGCTGGGCACGCCACAATCATGGCGGTAAGTCCTCTCTTTGAGGCGTGGCTGGAAAGACCTCACGGCGTCCTTACCTTCCGCATGACGCAGGTCCTCACCGGACATGGTTCGTTCGGGAGTTTCCTGCACCGGATTCGTGCGGAAGTGACGCCCGGGTGTCGCCACTGTGCGGAATGCCCGGAGGACACGGTGGAGCACACAGTCGAGGTGTGCCCTGCTTGGACGGAGCATCGCCGTGCCCTCGTGGGGGCGAACGGCGGCGGAGACCTCTCGCGCCGGGCCTTGGTTGAGGCCATGGTCCGGAGCGAGGAGGAGTGGCAGGCGGTCGCCGACTTCTGCGAAGCAGTAATGCTCGCAAAGGAGGAGGCCGAACTCATCAGGCAACGGCGTTATCGCCGCCGCCGCCGCCGCCGGGATTCTGGTCCCGATTTCCGGCCACCGTAGGCGCGGGCTTGCGGACAGTGAGCAATGGGTAGCTCGCTGTCCGGCCGTCCGGTAACTGTCCGGACCAAGCCCAAGTCGTCGACGGCGCGCACTGTTCTCGCGCGCCTCAAGGAGTTGTCAGCAACAGCAGGGACCCAGCCGGGTCGAAGCTTACTGGGGCCAGGGTTATCCGAAAGGGCGCTCGAGCCCCGGTATGAAGGCTAGAAGGAACGGGGTGGGTCTTTTAGTCAGTAAGAGTCTGACACTATCTCCCGCTCCGCCCAAGAGCGGGGGATGTCATTGCATGATTTTTTTCCCACCATAAAAAAAAAAATGACATTGTCTATGTTCTTCATAATTTCGATAAAACTAGCCTTTTCTTTTCCTTGCCCTATAGTAGGGATTCACTTCTTCTTTTGCCCACAATAAATCGAGCGTTAGGAATAAATTCGAATCAAAAAGATGTTGTCACCATTGTTCAGACATTTCGTTCGCGAATAAAAACAAATATCTGGACGACACAACCACGAAAACAATACTACGCCGCTATAGTGCCGCGCGATCTGCCCGCTGGTTTCGAGAGGTCTGCGTTGACCGCTCCGCTCCCGCGCCATCGCCGCCGCCGCCCCGCTGCCCGCAAGATTCGAGGCAGAGGTCTAACACCTTAAACTTATTACTTATTGAATATAAAATAACATATTGTGACCTTTAGTGTTTAAGTACACTTAGTATATAACATTATAAATAATTTAATCATATTTTTCAGTACTTATAGACTTTTTAAATATTGTTATCAATAGTATTGTCCTAAAAAACTATAATGTAAGAGCTTCTACCGCCTGTGATACAGGTTTATCCTAGTACAGGCACATAACATAGCATTTACCTCTGTAATTACTCCTAAGATTTTATGTAACCATTTTACCAAATGTTACTCTGAATAAACATATTATTATTATTATTATTACTTCTTGATAGGTATGAGGAACTAAAACTGGTCAGATCATTTAAACGTTAACATTTGATGATCTACCTTTGTGACGTTTGCCGTGTGGACCTTTCCATTTTGTTACCCTGCTAGTCTACCTGTCAAAGGTAGACCACATTCGAAATAGGCAGACGAAATAATAAAAATATAAAAAGACAAATGGAATTTTTTAGAGGAGGCTTTCACCTTCGCCTGAGGAGGAGTTTTTTTTATTTTGTGGGTTATAATCATCAGGGAGATAGTGTCCGACTCTTACTTCCTTCTTGCCTTTCATACCGGGGCCGAGCCTCCGACTTTCGGAGCTAACCCTGGCCCCAGTAGTCTTCTACCCAGCTGGGCCCCTGCTGTTTAAAAAATATATGGAAAAAGTTTAGGCAGATTTATTGAACTATTTAATCACAAATGCAGATCAGCTGGCGAGCTCTTTAAAAGAAGGTGTGGCTGTTCTACTATTTTCGTCACACTGCAAATTGTTTGTCGCGTACTTTTAGTTATAAAAATAGGCATACAGTTGTTGCCAAGAGCTTGAGGTGGCGTGATGGTCTGCAGTTAATTTTAAATGATCCCCGACTATGAGCGACTGCTAGACTAATGCGATGCAAGCCCGCACATTTCTTCCGCTTCCCATATGGAAGCTGAAGAAATGTGAGGGCTTGCGGACGGTGAGCAATGGGTAGCTCGCTGTCCAACCGTTCGGTAACTGGCCGGACCGAGCCCAAGTCGTCGACGGCGCGCACTATTCCCGCGCGCCTCAAGAAGTGGTCAGCAACAGCAGGGACCCAGCCGGGTCGAAGCCTACTGGGGCCAGGGTTATCCGAAAGGGCGCTCGAGCCCCGGTATGAAGGCTAGAAGGAACGGGGTGGGTCTTTTAGTCAGTAAGAGTCTGACACTATCTGCCGCTCCGCCCAAGAGCGGGGGATGTCATTGCATGATTTTTTCCCACAATAAAAAAAAAAAGGTCAACTCGAAGCGTTCGGCGCAAGCGAAACGGTTGTAATTTGGCTAGGGGGGCAGGTTATCGAAAAGTGCTAGTACTCGAAGTTTCTTTGCGTGATCGCATCAGGAATGAAGATATCCGCAGGAGAACTAAGATTACCGACATAGCCCAAAGAATCGCCAAAGTTAAGTGGCCGTAGCCAAAGCACATTGCAAACAGAACAGATGGTCGTTGGATCCGAAATATTCTGGAGTGGCGACCACGTACCGGAAGACGCAGCGTTGGAAGGCCTCCCACAAGCTGGAAATATCTAAGTCGCTATCTAATTCTAGACACACCGAAATCTTAGCTGTGAAAAGTACAAAGGAGGATAAGAAACACTCTCTAGTTGAGAAATGGTTTTTAACACATCTAAATGAAAAGGAGAATACCCACTGATATATTTTTCTGTACAAGCATTTGTTTATGATATACAAAACTGGGCTAAGTGTGCTGAATGATACTTGGAAGATCATACAAATTCTTCTCGCATGAATCCACAGTAGGTACTCTTTGAAAAATATATTGGATTTTTACAATATTTCCTTAATAATACAATACTAATAGGTATGAGAGGACAATGTAGACTTCTCGAAATAGTACAAAAATCACAATTAAAAACACTGTCCAAGGGTGAGTCGGATGGCACATGAAGGGTTTCGTACTACAATATTAATATCGAGCAAGAAACGGCATAAAAATCACTTTTGCTGTATGGAACCTCCCTCTTCTTCTTCTTCCTGCCCTTATCCCATATTACTTGGGGTCTTTCTATCCTGTCACCCGTCAAACTATCACTAACTCCCTTTTCTTTCATATCACTTCTCACACAATCCATCCATCTTTTTTCGGCCTCCCTCTCCCTCTCCATCCATCTACATGTATACTCAGAACTCTTTTAGTAATATGCGCTTCATCCCTCCTTTTCACATGACCATACCAAGACAACCAATTACCTTTCAACTTTTCAGTCACTGGTGCCACTTTCAAACTTCCTCTAATATACTCATTTCTCACTTTATCCAGCCTGAAATATTAATTTTATTATAATTTAATTATTTGTTTTTCGAAGTGATTATTCGTACAACTAAATATACTGTGAATATTGCAAGCATGCGTCTACCTTTTGCTGTTATTAAAATAGAGCAAAAATGCTTGTTTTTGTTATCTGAGAGCCCTCACTTAAATATTTATTTTATTCTGTTTTTAATATTTGTTGTTCTAGCGGTAACCGCAATACATCAATGGTGAAAATGTCAACAGTCTACCTATCAAGGTTCTTAAGATACAGCCTGGAGACAGACAGACCGACAGCGGAGTGATACCTATAGGGCCCCTTTTTTACTCTTTGGATTATTTTTTTTATGTTGGGAAAAAATCATCCAATGACAACCCCCGCTCTTGGGCGGAGCCGGAGATAGTGTCAGACTCTTACTGACTAAAAACCCACTCCTGTTCCTTTGTTGCCTTCGTATCAGGGCTTGAGCTATCTTTCGAATTAATCCTGGCCCCAATAGGCTTCGACCCGGCTGGGTCCCTGCTGTTGCTGACAACTCCTTGAGGCGCGCGGGAACAGTGCGCGCCGTCGACGACTTGGGCTTGGTCTGGACAGTTACCGAACGGCCGGACAGCGAGCTACCCATTGCTCACTATTCGCAAGCCCGCTTTACTATTTGGATAAGGAACCCTAAAAAGCACAATTAAAAAATGTGCCTTATAAACCTGTTTCATATCATATGACACTGGATATTTAGAGGAAATTAACAATGATTTCCATGCACAGCGTGATCAACATAAAGCTGACAATATCTTTTGATCTATAATAAGATTCAATACAGATGTTATGCTATCATAAGTACGCTATTACGTGTTTACGCGGCGTACACGTGTTACGTGAAACACGTAGTTTTAACGTAAACATTTACGTTTATATCTTTTGTAGTAAGCATGTGTTTTTTAACTTGTGCAAGAGCAGTGGTGACCGAGTGGTAACGGCCCCGACTTACGAGTTGTAGGGCGCGGGTTCAAACCCAGCCAGGCGCATTACTTTGAGTAATTTATTTCATCACCACTGCTCTCAAAATGGTGAAGGAAAACATCGTGAGGAAACCGGCATGTCCTAGAAACAAAAATTCGAAGAAATGTGACATCCACCAACCCGCACTGGGCCCGCGTGGTGGATTACGACCCATTCGCTCTCTTAGAGAGGAGGCCTGAGTCCCAGCAGTGGGAACATTAAAAAAGGCTTTTTTTGGTGGGGAAAATAATCCAATGACAACCCCTGCTCTTCGGCGGAGCGGGAGATAGTGTCAGACTCTTACTGACTAACAAACCCACCCCGTTCCTTCAAACCTTCATACCGGGGCTCGAGTTCCCTTTCGGATAACCCTGGCCCCAGTAGGCTTCGACCCGGCTGGGCTCCTGCTGTTGCTGACAACTCCTTGAGGCGTGCGGGAACAGTGCGCGCCATCGACGACTTGGGCTTAGTCCGGACAGTTACCGGAAGGCCGGACAGCGTGCTACCCATTGCTCACTGTCCGCAAGCTCACGCCTACGGTGGCTGGAAATCGGGATCGGAATCCCGGCGGCGGCGAGAGCGCCGTTACCTGATGCGGTCTGCCTCCTCCTTTGCGAGCTTTACTAAAAGGCTGATTATGCTATACTACAAGAGCTCTTATGTATACCTAGCTGCTGCCATTGACTTCGCCTGCGTGATTGTAGAAAATCAACCCAAACATAACTTCTACGGTCCGTACTAAGCGTTTACCTCGTCCTTTATACCGTGTACATCGAAGGACTGGAACAATTCGCCTGCTGCGGTCTTCCCGTCCGATTATTATTTGGATATCTTCAAGGCTAGAGTGAGTAGGCGCCTAGTGCGCCTCACCACAAAATATGTAGGTACAGAAGTCAATCTACATACAAAGCGCGCTCGAGTAACGCACACAAAGACACCGCTCACAGACACGATGTATCGGTCGCGTCTCGGATCACTCGTCGAACAATTCCGGCTCAAACGCTCATTAGTGTGCGTCCATCGAGCGTAGGTTTAAAAAGTGAAGTAGGTACATATTTACATGAGATTGTCTTCTGAATCTGTTTTGTGGCCTCACCATCAACGATTACTGCTAACATCCCGGATTCTTGCACTCCAGAACCTTCATTAATAACCATTAATCACAATAACAATATCATTTTCCTCGTACTTCATTACTTCGCGGTAAAACCAACAAACAAAATAAAATTCTTGTAAAACTGAGTGAATCCGGGAACTAATATTTATAGAGAACACTTCATAGTAAGTGACGTCAGGAGTCTTGCGTATATCGCGTAAACATGTGACTTCGTATGATATACAATATTAATTTTAGTTTAAGCAAAATCTGAATATAATTTGTTCAGATTCAGTAACTGAATGGATTCCAGTAGATTTACACCATGTTATATAAGGTGTAAAAAAATTACCTGCAAGAAAATTAAGTACTTGTTTAGAATTATAAATAAAAAAGAATTGCGAAAAAAAGATTTCAAAATAACAACCCGTTTCAGAGTTAAGCAATATTTTCACTTCGCACAAAATTATTGAATATGCGCACTGTACACCGCACGCGCGCCGGCGACGGCGGCCTAAGCCTCCGCGACCGGCCGCCGCGCGCGCCGCTCTGTACGCGTGGGTCGTTCACCCCTGCAGTACGACACGCGACGGCGCAAATTTGAAACAGCTGATTCTAATTTTCCCATCACATTTCTCAGACTTTGGACTGGCAAATCATCGAACTACTAAATGACTGTTTAAATTAAGTTACGCCATAGTCTAATAACCGCTGGTAGACTCCTAGGATTGTTTGGACAGCAGGCACTCGTCGTTGCTCACCAAACAGGGAGGCGATCGCGCTAATTTCAAACGTTTACGACAAAGTTACGGTTCGATTGCGGCAATGGTTAGGTTTCGATTCAGCTGATCGGGTTTTTGGTATCGCGCTAAAAGTTCAAACGTTCACGAACGTAAACCAAAGTTGGACCGTTGCGTAACGTCAATCGTTAGTGATGCCCTTTTAGTTTGTGAATATCCGAGCGTTTAGTAATAAATTTTGACGTGTACACCTCTAGTTTTGACAGCTGAAAGTGCGGTATGTACTTGAACTTTTGAAGAGGTTAGCAAGATTTTACGTAAATAAACATTCAGACTTACTGATGGTGCAGTTTCTGGAGCTTATCAAGACCTTGCTCTTGGACGAGTGACGAGACGACGAGCTATGTTATGTGATAATGTTTACGTTTGAAAATATAATTAAAATAAAATGACGAGGCGTTAGGAATACAAATAGCCTTTATTCACAAACAGTACGAAAAATGGAATTGAATATAGAATAATAATTAAGGGGAATAACATACAGCTTTACACAATAAGTTTAGCCTTAAAACAAAACAATAATAATGATCTAACCGGCCTGTACCTCAAGTGTCTTATGATCTAAATTATTTTATTGTTTATGTTCATATTTGCTAAGAATACTTATATAAAACACATAAGAACTATTTAAAAACCATTTCAATGATAAACAAACTTAAAACTAATTAACCTACACCAGCCACTAAGTGTCATCATAACACAAATTTTGAAACCATGTTGATAGAACATTTTTACAATGCACTTTTTTAATGCATACATGGACAACAATAGGATAGTATGTTAATTTTAAAAGTAGAATTAATTAAGATAATTGGTTTCTCCTATTAGTCCATTGAATGAGCGCCCACTGTTCTGTGCATCCAAGCTCCAACTCGCTAAGAGCATGAGTGCCCGGTCACTGCTCTTGCCTGACCCCATGACCAACGCCCGCTCACGAGCTGCTTCTTCTGCTGTTAGGGGTGTGTAGGGGATATAAGCCTTGTGTGCTATATTATGCAGAACACAGCATGCATTCACTATTCTGACAGCAGTTACTGGAGTGTAATGCAGCTGACTATCAACCAATAAGCACCTGCAAGGACAAACCGTTTTATTATTATTTATTTATTTCAAACACAAATTATATCAATTATTATAATAATGGTATGATATTCAAAGCATACCTAAAGCGAGCTTTTTAAACACCTATACAGCATTCAACAACACTTTTGGCCGTCAAGAGCAAACTTTGGTTATATCGTTCCGGAGTATAGGCCTTGGTTCCGAGATGGGTGTCATCATTATCGGTCTCAAAGGGTACCCTGAATCTCCTGCAATAACCAAAAATAAATTAAAGTGTCTTAAAAAAATATTTACATAATGTATCAGAAGATTGCAACATAAATTATACTCAATTTAAACATACCTAAAAGATGTAAATTATCTCCATGATTAATGTGGAGTCTTTTTAAATAACCATTCAATGGATAGTTGGCCCAAACAACACTATCATGTGTGGACCCAGGGGAACTTGCATCCACACATAATATATTTAAATTAGAATCACATATCTGAAAAAAAAAACAATAAGGATATGAACTAGCACTGACAGGAAAGAACAAAATTATAACAATACAATTCTGGTTATGATAATGCTGTATATGACTTTAGAGAGGAATCATCACAAAATCTGCCCCTACACTCCTTACCTTAGTTTCAACATCCAAAGCATCAGAACGTAGGACTGGTGGCATATGAGGAGTCTGCTTGGAAATTAGTTCACGGGTTAATTCTTTCGTGAGTCTATATCTCTTTACAAACTGTCGATCACTGTATGAATCACAACAAATCACAACTAAGTCTAGCTTTTAAGTTTTTCCTTTTAGTTTCGGCTCAAGCTACCGCTACATCGTATTCATGAGATTTCTCCAATAAATCTATGTAGGCGTACATGGTAATGTTGTATTAAGTATTTTTGAAAGATTTTCACTCAGAATCACTTCAAAACAAAGACAAAACACTCCAACGATCCAGTAACGATCCTAAAAAAGTAGCCTCCTATCAACTTTTACGTTTGACAGCAGTAACGTTCCAGTTACGATCGCGCTGCGTCTCAACTTGCTGTCAAATTTTTAGCGCGATACGAAACGGTCAAAAAGTTGTGATATGGTAGCGGTTCGGTTGCGATTGAGTTGAAAAAAAATAGCGCGATTGCACCCCAGTTCACGGTAACGGTTACGAGCCGCAGCTAAACTTTCACCAGTCGTAATGTAACACACTATCATATCCAAGTACTCTCGATTGGAATACGTAAAAGGCATTATTGAAGTATTCGCGAACGTACATATTTGCCGTAATAAATCAGGGAAATACACCCTAGTCGCGCGACGGATATCGGACGACTGAACGGGGCGCAAGCGGGCTGCGGGAGGGAATAGTAGCGGGCGGCGGGGGTACGACGCTCGCGCGCGGTATTGGAGCGAGCCGCTAGCGCAGCCCTGCGTACAGTGCACAAAAAAATATGATACTAAATTGTTTTATTAATGTGAAAATATAGAAAGTGCTCAAAAAAAATATTTTTTTTTGTAATGTGTTTGTTTTTCGATGTCGAGTATGTGGACGAAGTTCTTGCAGTTAATTTTTTTACACCTTATATATATTTTTTCCCAAAAATATTTACAAAGCTCAACAAATTGGACATCACCGACACTAAGGTTGCCATTACGGATCTTGAGCGCTCGGCGTCAGAGTGGGGATCGTTTTACGCATTCCATACATTGGCGAGCCAATCGTCTTCTTTGTTAGATACATGCAGCAACGCAGGGAACGAATTAGGAGTGACGTCTATGACGCGATGGCGCGGTGAGCCAATCACTGACCAATCACCACTCAAGATCCGTGATGGTAACTGTACAACACAGGTTACGGCAGGTCATAGCGGGCATTAGGCAACAGCAAACGGCTGGGTGCGAGTGCAAAACAACTCTACAGTCGCTCGGATGATCCGGTGATCATGTATTTTTGCGGACAACTAGGTAACATAACAAGCTTATAACTTTGTAATTTTTCATGATACTGTTTTGGTATTTTGTATATACTTACTTTAATATTATGTACTTAGATTATTTACATAAAAATACTACACACGTTTTTCGGGTTTCGCACATTATACAAGGTGTAAGGGACAGTCCTCCACAAACTTTAAGGGCTTGCTCAGTAGACGAAACTGAACAACCTACCACAAAATTTTTTTCAGGAAACGGAAAAAAAGTCGGTTTCGCCATACAAATTGTCCAATCAAGTTTATCATTTTGTATGGTGAGGCCGATTTTTTTTTCGTTTCCTGAAAAAAAAATTTGTGGTAAGTTGTTCAGTTTCGTCTACTGAGCAAGCCCTTAAAGTTTGTGGAGGGCTGTCCCTTACACCTTTTATATAAAAACTAATGTTGTACGAGTATAATTTAAATAGTTCTAACTTGAAATAGAATTTATATGAACAGGTTTCCATTTCCGTCAATTTCAACGATCAATTCCTAACTATCTGTGAAACAAACTCTTGTAAAGATATTATTATCGATGTTTATGATTTCATAAATTTTTAGACAGTAGGCTAATGCATTCCTCTTAAAAGCTGATTGATATATATGTGTCCTGGTTTACATTGACGATCACATATTGTATATAGAGACAGAGATAAATCGGGCGGAATGCGTCATCACATAGCCGGGAAAGCACTATTAAACTATGTTGGCAGTAGTTTCATAAAGAAAAATAGAAATAATAAAAATAAGGAAAAGAAAAGATATGATTTGATATTTTTCTTATTATACACCACAATTTTTTTATTAGTACAAATACTTAAAGGGCTTATTAGAAAAGCCCTTGTTATTTTTTAAGTAAAGTCTCAATAAATAATATTCAGAAACAGCAAAGTTATTAGCGTTTGTGTTTATCCCAAAATGTCTCTCAATTTATGGAAATATTGTGCAGGCTGTTGATTATGAATGAATAAAGGACGATTAAAATGGAAAAACACTTCCCGCAGTATTTTCTACTAGCAATTGTTATGTATGATTGAATCTATGATGAATTTACCTTTTCGTGGTCAATTTTAGGATTTCGGTTTTTTCTACTTTTGAATACAAAAATATGATCAGTAACGGGTACAGATACAGCCCCATTTTTTTGTGTACTAATTAAAAAGTAGGGGTGTATATTAGTTTTTTTATTTTAACATAAGTATTCATTATTTACATCAGCTAACTGCCAAAAAAAGTCCCGTCAAATTCGGTCCAGCCATTTCGTGCCGTATATATTCATATGCATGTAGTAAAAAGCAGTTATTTCGATATCACAAACAGACACTCCAATTTTATTTATATGTATAGATTGAAATGAGTTAAGTTTTGTAAAAAGTCATAGAACAAAAGTTGTTGTTTATGATGTCAGTAATACAGTCCCGCAAGGTGTGTTATACAAATAACCCTGTAGATATTGTTACTAGATTAGTTTCCGAAACTAGAGAATAACCCAAAAGTTCAGTTACTTATGGTTTCGGTCGGCTTCAGCTGCAAATCTTGTTCCGGTGCGTCACTAATATAATTATCTTAAATAATAGCATGTAAGGAAGTCATAAACATCACTTAACACTGACAGAAATATTAAAGCAGACGTTATAAATTTAATAAACGAATTAAGATATCTGGCATCGACTCACGTTAGCTGTATTAATGTAAAACTAAATAATAAGATACGTATCGCTGTGTGACGCCGATGTCTCGTCTTGTCTCGTCTTAGCGTAGTAAAATAGGTCATAAAGTAGGTTTCTTTATGTAAACTTTGGACTCTCGTTTCATCCCCTTAGGGTCTAAATAGATGGACTGCATTTCAACTGCAAATTGCAGTTTTAAGTGCAGTTTGAATGCAGTTGTCGACTGCAATAGAACTGCAAACACGACTGCAATAGAACTGCAAACCAAACGTGCGGTCCGATTGCAGTCGTGTCAACTGCACACCGACTGCATCCAAACTGCATCATACCCACCCGCCCGCACGATCCGCCCTCCCGCGCATGGTGCAGTTCGGATGCAGTCGGTGCAATTTGCAGTTGGATTGCAGTTGAAATGCGGTCCGTCTGTTTAGACCCTTAGGGCTAAACCACACGATGCGTTGCGGCGCCACACCGCAAATATTTCGACGAATCGGCGGGCCGTACGTACGAGCGTGCGGGGTGGCGTCACCCGTGTGTCCGCCGATTCGTCGAAATATTTGCGGTGCGGTGCCGCAACGCATCGTGTGGCCCGGCTCTTAGGGAGTAAATTTCAAAAAATATTCTATGGCATAAAAACGAAACCTTGTGCAAAATTTCACACTCCTAATCCCATTATTTTCGGTTGTGCGTTGGTTGATCGGCCGAGACAGTGATGTAAGCGACTTGTAGAGATAGCGCTCGGCCGAGCACTCGGCGCTTTGTTTATACGTACCGAGTATTCGGCCGAGCGCACTGACTCACCCGTTTATTCGGTACGTGTGATCAAGGCATTACTCCCGTTTGCTCGTCGGAAATCATAAGTAACTTTCACCTAAAAGAAACACATAATTTTGATTATTTCTCATCAGCTAGGAAGAGACGAGTATGATTCCTGCTTGCAATGTTGCGCCCTATGTATTGTGTGACTGTTGAATGGACGGAGTCACAGCTCGCGAGTGCATTACACCTGTTTAGGGAGCGATAGACTAGTGTGGACATGTCACTCTATAGGCCAGAACCCCTAGCCAAGTTGCTAATCTGCAATAGTTAACGCTTGTAGAAAGCTTCAAATGTACGGGAATGACGTCGTCTTAACGCTCAGTCACGTGGTCAGAACAAAAGAATTGGCGGCAAGGTCAACTCGAAGCGTTCGGCGCAAGCGAAACGTTTGTAACTTAGCTAGGTGGGCTGAACGCGAAGAGGCTGCGTGAAAGTAGAACACTAACGATCAAATGAACATGGGATAAAATAGTAGATTATGTGACTAGAGGATAAAGCAGTGTCGCGGGTGGCATGTTAAATTCCCAACGAAACGAAAGTCGCTAAGTTTTAATCCCGAAGGCCAATGAGGGATTTGCATATATAACTCCCGAGCATGCGAGGGAGTTAAAGACAGAATGACTTTTTTTTTTTGTTATTGTGGGAAAAAATCATCCAATGACAACCCCCGCTCTTGGGCGGAGCGGGAGATAGTGTCAGACTCTTACTGACTAAAAGACCCACCCCGTTCCTTCTAGCCTTCATACCGGGGCTCGAGCGCCCTTTCGGATAACCCTGGCCCCAGTAGGCTTCGACCCGGCTGGGTCCCTGCTGTTGCTGACAACTCCTTGAGGCGCGCGGGAAGAGTGCGCACCGTCGACGACTTGGACTTGGTCCGGACAGTTACCGGACGGCCGGACAGAAGACAGAATGACTTGCTTTAGGTGATGGTTATATGAAATGTAAAAGAGGATTATCGAGCAGAAGGTGTAAAAAGTATGTTATGTGTTATCTTATGCTCTATTCCAGGACATGGTCTACTCGTATGCCAAATTTTATCCAAATCTGTTTAGCCACTTAAGCGTGAAGGAGTAGTTACACACACACACATAATAGGTCTTTTTTCATCAGTGTGATGATTGATTGTCAGAACCCAGGAAATCTTGTCGAAAGATCTGTGTTACATGCCGTACCGTCATTCCATGTTTTGTACTAGAATTCAGGTGCATCCGATTAGATTAGAAGATTTTATTATATTACAGTACATACTCTAAGGCCATATCCTCCTTAGTCTAGCGCATAGGCTTGCACAAGGCGGTCAACTGAGCTCCCTGCTCACTTCGCGACTCTTTGCCAGTTACAACATAGGGAGGTGACACTAAACATGTCTATAGTTTATGCACGAGGAAACATCGATATACTTGTAAAATGGTTATAAACTGTGATTGTGATTGGTGAAAAAGATATTTCTAGGGTTACATTGAGGCTTGCATGGCAGGATCATTTGAGGAATGATACGAAAGAAAAGGGAATTAGTGATAGTGTGACCGGTGACCCCAAGTAATATGGGATAAGGGCCGACCGTCCGGTAACTGTCCGGACCGAGCTCAAGTCGTCGACGGCGCACACTGTTCCCGCGCGCCTCAAGGAATTGTCAGTAATGGCTGGGGCCAAGCTGGGTCGAAGCCTACTGGGGCCAGGGTTAACTCCGAAAGGTAGCTCAGCCCCTGGTACAGATGCCATCACGGATCTTGAGCGGTTGCGCAGAAATCAAATATTCGGTCTCTTTAGTGGTGCGAAGTAAGACGCGGGGGCGGGGAGTGTCAGTGATTGGCTCACCGCGCTATCGCGTCATAGACGTCACTCCTAATTCGTTCACTGCGTTGCTGCATGTATCTAACAACGAAGACGATTGGCTCGCCAATGTATGGAATGCGCAAAGCGATCCCCACTCTGACGCCAAGCGCTCAAGATCCGTTTAGGCAATGGTACGAAAGGCAACGAAGAAACTGGATGGGGGTTTTTAGTCAGTAAAAGTCTGACACTATCTCCCACTCCGCCCTAGAGCGGGAGATGTCATAAAAAATGGGATAAGGGCAGGAAGAAGAAGAAAATTAGGAATTTTATTATTATGGATAGGCTCGCGTTTGACCACTATCTCACCTGATGATAAGCGATGATGTGGCCGACGATGGAACAGTCTTGCCTAGAAGTAATCTATTCACTCTTGACCTAAAGACGCTTAGGTTATATATAGCTATCAGGAATTACAGACATGATGACAGATTTGCATAAAAATTAACATTATAATAATTAATTATTATAATGTTAATTTATTATATACATTTTATTATATTTTATTGAAGACAGAGCGTTGGAAGGCTTTCACAAGGTGGACCGGTGACTTAGTGTAGGTCGCGGGAATCCGATGAATGCGAGACGTAAGGAAACGGTCGTTATGGCGACACTTGGTGGAGGCCTATGTCCAACAGTGGCCGGCCTCATCTAGCTTTAATTGACGAAAAGAAAAATTTACGTGTAAAGTGTTTTTATAAAACCTACTTGCAAAATAAAGATCATTTATCATTTAGTGGACGTCTTTCCGCCGAAATGATGATGATGATGATTCTATTAAATTTCAAGATTTTACTTTTCTGTTTCTGTTTGCAAATGATAAAACAGAGAGTTAATGTAAGCTACCTACTAGATAAATAAATGTCAAATTTTTCAGTAAAGTTTTTTCAAACTACATATTATAGGTTTTCTCGCAGACAGTTACTTATTATTCATTTAACGAAAAGTTCTCTACTAAGAATCTAAACTAATTCGGTACAAAAAAAAAACCTAAAACATCTCAACTTCCCGAAAAAACCGGGCCTATAATAAAAGCACCTTGAAAACAGGCTCATTATAAAATTAATAACCATTTTTTTTTGACAGGTGACATCCGATTCCTTTTCCCGCCATCACTAATCTAGACGTATTGTTTGTGACCGGCGAGCCGTCGTTTGAGATACGAAACGGGCGCGTTTAGTTGCGCGCATAATAATTTATTATCTGTGAACGTTGACAGTTGGCGGGAAAAATGAGCCAAGATGGCGCGGCGTCTGTTTTTTTTTTAGGGTTTGTGTATTGGAAATATTGAATGGATGGAAGAATGTTGTGTCTCTTCAATGCTTTAAAGTGGATAAAATGGTTTAGGTGTTTCCATTTTATAGTATGATACACCTTTATTTTTTACACTTGAAGGCTCTTAAAGTTGGTGTATTATGCGTACAGCTAAAAGATTCATCCAAATTCCAGTATCTTTCACTGAGCAACTGCCCATTTATCCTTTCAGCCCCATATTGTCGTTGTTAACCCAGTAACTGGGTAACACAATAATAATTATAATATTACAGCAGTACCTCTCGATACGGCTCGCATTGTGAGGAAGTTCCTTTCTCTGAAGCCCTAACCTAGCTTGGACCCTGCTCACGACATCGGTAGACTAGGCTATTTTTTATACTTTTAAATGTTTTTTTTTTATATATATTTTTTTGTTTTAAGAAACATTTTAAAATATCAAAAATATGTCTTAGAAAATAAAGAAAGGAAATAATAATAAAATCAATAATAATCATTAATTTATTATTTGTATAACATAGGTAATGAATACAGATCTTAAATAAAGTTCATAGCTTGCAATGTTATGCCTAGAGGCGTATAAATATGTTGCATGCGTAGAAAAAAAGCACAATATTAATCATGCGAGAGGTAGACTCGCATTATTTTCACAATGACTTTTAGTAGGTGAAACTATTGTCTGATTTTCTGGCTGTAATTTTAATGATTTTGTCATACTTCCTTCTCTTACTAAACACAAACAAAAATTCATAATTACTTTACAGAGAAAAGAAATTTCTCCTCCACAAAACAAATGAGCATCCATAACTAAATAATACGCTATCTATTATTTTAATCGAATCGTCTATCGATTTAAATATTATATCGATTATTTCGACACGGTACTGGGCGTTATCTATGAAACCATAGATTAAAGAACAACGATATTAATTAAAAGTAAAAAAAATAAAGCCCATTTCCATTAGCGGGATACGTGTCAATTGAGATGGGATAAGGCGGGTTACACGATTGCGGCTGACGTAATAATATCTTTATTATAAAAGAAGAGCCTAACTCTCTGACTGGAATTACTGGGACTAAATAGAATGGGAATAATAGATTAAATAGAAAATTAGGTTTAAGTACAGTATAAATTAAATTATTATAGCTGTAAAAAGATTATTGTGCAACACTTCCTCAGCATCTCTTACGGAGAGACAGAAGATCTCCTTTTAGTTTGTAAATAAAACATGCTTTGCTTTTAGTTAATTAAATTTAGGTTATTTAATAAAGTGAATTTAATGATTGTTAATATATTATTTAAGGTCCTTAGTACTTTTTAGCCTGATATACAGGTTCAACCTAGTTCAGGCAAAAATGCAATGTGTGCGTTATATTATTTTATGTATTTTAATTTTAATGTGCCACTTTTACTAAATAAACGATTTTCTATTCTATTCTATTCTATTATTTTATAACGAAATTGAAAACTAAGAGAGGATTTTCCAAAATTCACATGCTAAGGGAATGACATGGAGGTCCAAATATTTTTTTTTCTCATAAAGAAACCTACTACTCTACTTTCACGCGAATGAAATCGCTGGCAGACTCTAGTCTTAGGATAGAAATGTATTAAGCGTGGCGCATACGTGCGTATATGGTATCCACCTAGTCCAAAAAAGGCTATGACGCTTTCATATGGGATGCTTGATATTTGCAATTGCAAAGCTGTGCAGAAAAATAATCATCACTCTAATATTATAAAGGTGACAATTTGTTTCTTTTTCTGTGTGTATGTATGTTACTCATTTACGTTTAAAGGGATGCACAGATTTAGATTAATTTTGGCGCATGGGTTGATTAAATTGATCTTATTTCCACACGCTATTTTCTATATTTCTTCTGTTCTCTCCTTCCGCAGGTCTGCAACTGTACAAATTTTTATAATTTTGTATCTTTCTTCAATGTACATGTGTATACATCTACACTAATCTTTATACTAATATAATAAAGAGGTAAAGTTTGTGTTTTTGTTTGTAGGAGGTAATCTCTGAAAGCACTGGTCCGATTGCTAAAATTTTTTCACCGATAGAAAGCTGCTTTATTCCTGAGTGACATAGTGTACCTATATTTTATGTAGGTACGCGGGCGACGCCGCGGAAAAAAGTTAGTAAATTATAAAATAAATTAGGAAGACAACACAATAATTAAAAATAAAAACAGACAAGTCACATGTCGCGCAGGACTTTCAGGGGTAAGTACCAATTTAATAAGTATTATACACAGTCATACATTTATCTTACAAGAAGTCAAAAAGGTATATGATAAATACCTACCGTATCCATTTTCACTGCCACAGACATCCAAGACGTCTGGCGAACGAGAAACAATCTCATCATAAAGTTAGACTTGTCCAGTGGCCTACATTGATGCTCCATTTATACTGCAGCATTGGAATGTAGCTAATAACATCACGTCTGGGTACCTTGAAAGGATAGACAGAAGTAGATAAGGTACAAGATTATGTCAGTTATCACCATCATCATCGTCACATCAGCCGAAAGACGTCCACTGTTGGACATAGGCCTCCCCCAAGCGTCGCCACAACGATCGGTCCTGTGCGTCACGCATCCATCGGATTCCCGCAACCCTGACCAGACCTGTCAATTATCACTAACAGACAATCCAGTTGGGTAGGTCTAACTTAGAGAAAGAGGTCAATCGTCGTACCCGACTCGGTTGGGCAGCATTCGGGAATCTGCGCGGTAATTTCTCGTCCAACACACCACAGTGTCACAAGACGAAAGGTTCTGAAACGTGTCGCTAACAAAGGGCCTCATCAGAAGGCTCACAGACAAAGGGCAACGGAAAGGGTTATGCTCGGAGTTTCCTTGTGTAATCGCATCAGGAATGAAGATATCCGCAGGAGAACCAAGGTTGCCAACACAGCCCGAAGAATCGCCAAACTTCTTCAAAATCGAACGAATCTCACGAAGCAGAACACGTTTCAGCGTTTTTTTTTTTGTAATTGTCCTATTTTAGTTTTAGATACTTACCTATTTTATTTTCACAGAAAATACATAATAGAATTGGTTCGAAAAAAAAAAGTGTCAGTAAATGAAAAACTATCATCATCATCATTTCAGCCGAAAGACGTCCACTGTTGGACATAGGCCTCCCCCAAGTGTCGCCACAATGAGCGGTCCTGTCCGAAAAACTATGCTATCAAAGAAAATACAAATACCTATTAAAGTTTACAGTGCTAAAAAACCTGATCGCGAATACAACTAAAAAGTTCGAAACAAGTCACTTTAAGCAGTCTGATAATTATATGGAATTTATTTTGACACACTAACGACACCTCGCAAGCTAAAATGCAATAAGTGGGTAAGCCATTTAGGCTCCTTGCTCGAAAGACATAGCCCTTCTTCACTCAAAACATACATTCAAAATGTTTATTTCACATGAGCACACAAAAAATGTCAAAAGCTAATGCACGGTTCCAAATTGGTCGTTTCATAGGTAACAGGCAAGTAACTCCATGGTTCCTCTTTTAAAAAAATAGTTCATCGTACAATATTTCCATATTACACAATATTAATAGATATGGAAAAGCAATGTAGACCAGTCAATAAAAATAATAAAAATCCAACAACTAATAATTAATTCATAATTAACTCATAATTCTACAACTTATTAAATAAAATGCCAATCCACCGCCACTGTCCGCTATTGTACAAACAGCCTAATAATAACCTATCAAATGAGCCAACAATGCACGACCATAGACTAATTACTAACTTTTTAACTCCCACGTCTCTCAGGCATTATAGAAAGTGTTAGCGAAAGCAATGATGCTGCACTATCATTGATCTATAGACACCCACGGTCAATGTTGGATTATTTGTGACTAGTTTTTGCTAGAGGGTTTGCTTTGCTTGTATTGCGAGAATATACGACTGGCATTTTTTTTAGGTGGCAAATCATCTAGTGATATCTCTCGCCCTTGGGCAAACCGGGAGGGCGGGAGGACTAAAACCCACTCCTGTTCCTTCTTTGCCTTCGTTCCAAGGTCCCGGGGGTCTCTCGCACAACCCATGGCCCCAGTAGGCTTGGATTCGCCTCGTCGTTTATACCGCGTTCATCGAGGACTGGAACAATTTGCCTGCTGCAGTCTTCCGTTCCGATTTTAAATTAGGTGTCTTCAAGGATAGAGTAAATACCCTATAAATAAACTAGGTAGTGCACGTCATCATCAACGATAACGTCACTACTTACCATCAGGTGGGATTGCAGTCAAGCACTAGTTTGTATCGTTGGAAAAAAAAAACATTGCATATCCACAATAAGTTTTACTATTTCTTTCAAAATATCACACAAAGATAGTAAATCATTTTTTTAAATTACGATGCTCGTTAGAACATGCACTAAGTACTTATACAGATTATTGCTTTTGTAATCACATAATGCATCTTCATATCAATTGATTTCACAACACCAAAACCCGCACTGCCCACATCCAAAAAGGTCCGTTACCTCTCAAACCATAGACAATGTGACAGTTTCCAATTGTGCCGATGCCCATAGAAGGCCTAATTAAAAAAGTAAAACCGCCGCAGGAAACGTCACTTCATATAGTGTTCCGAATTTGAAAAGATTGACAGGCGGTATGGGCTGTGCGGGCGGCCGATCGAAATGACCCAAAATGTCAATTATTTTCAATGAGTAATTTTTGTAAATTGGTTCTGATGGCGCGAAATATTTTCTAACTAAGAATTAGGCAACAATAGAGTAACAGAATGTATATTAAAGGTAAATAAGTAGGAAGTAGGTGTACATAAATTACATTTTAATTAACTAAGAATATTTATAACATAATTACGTAGTTAAGTATTTACAAAAACAAATATACTACTGCACAGGGACACGTAGCTTCATAAACGCGAATTCGTCATTATACGCTTGGTGTACACCTGCGTGAAGCTTACATACACAACTATGAAACTCTGTCAACGAAGCGGCAACGTCACGATGCTTCATGCCGCTTCATTGACATAGTTCCATAGTTATAGTAATGAAGTTGGTTGATTAAAAAAAGAAAACTGGTTAAGTGCGAGTCGGACTCGCGCACTGAGGGTTCCGTACAAACTTACTTATGAAAATATTTCAATTTCCGAATTGAGTTACGAAGATTTTTCCGAATCGCATTTTCTTTTTGTCGTAACCACAAAACAGTTTTCAAATTTTTTCCTATACTTGTGACAGTGTAAGACCTTGCTTCATGCCAAACTTCAGGATTGTAGGTCAACGGGAAGTACCCTATGAATTTTGGTTGCCTTGAGAGTGTTGAAATACACGTTTTCTGCGACATAAACGGCCGTATCTTTTTTTTTCGTTAATTTAGAAGTTTGATTTTTTTACAGCTTCAAGGGGCCGCAGACTTGAGTAGGTACTTATATGGTTTTAATTTCGTTTCGATACCACCGCGCGTTCACGGGTCTTGACAGACAGACAGACGGGCCACAAATTGATCCTGTAAAGGTTCCGTTTTTTCCTTTTGAAGTACGGAATCCTAAAAAAATCATGCACCATAAAGTCTACTCGTTGTCTTGGACCAAAACGATAGTGCGTTAAAATCGTGAGCCCGCTCCTATATGTTGCAAAGTGTTTTACTACCTGCAAAGGCAAGCCCAAGCTATTTGAATGCGAATATTTCTGATTAATAGTGACACAAGTAAGTAATTGGCTGTGAACTTTTTGAACTATGTACACTCGGGGAAATAAATTGTTAAGCAATTTTCAAAATTAAAAAAGATTTTTTTTTTGCAAATTACGTTCTAGTGAATTAATTTAGTTTGTTATATTTAGTTATTTACTTACTGCCATCTTTTTTTTTTATGGTGTGAAAAAATCATGCATTGACATCCCCCGCTCTTGGGCGGAGCGGGAGATAGTGTCAGACTCTTACTGACTAAAAGACCCACCCCGTTCCTTCTAGCCTTCATACCGGGGCTCGAGCGCCCTTTCGGATAACCCTGGCCCCAGTAGGCTTTGACCCGGCTGGGTCCCTACTGTTGCTGACAACTCCTCGAGGCGCGCGGGAACAGTGCACGCCGTCGACGACTTGGGCTTGGTCCGGACAGTTACCGGTCGGCCGGACAGTGAGCACTTACTGCCATCTTGAAATGTTAAACATTAACTTACTATTCTATGTATTGTTACGAACGTGACAAATTAAATGCCGGCTTACTAACAGAGAATTTACCACAAACCATAACAAAGTTCAATCAACGAATAATTAATCAAGATGAGTCCAAAATCCTTTTCACTGTCGCTTAACTGACTAAAACCCACTCCTAGTTCCTTCATTACATTTCATTCCAAGGCCAGGTTTTCCCTTCAGAAGCGAAGCCATGGCCCCTGTAGGCTTCGACCCTTGCTGGGCCTCTACGGTTTACTAACATCCCCTTGAGGCACGCGTGGAACCCTACACGCCGCGCCGTCGACGACTTGAGCTGGTCCGGACGGTTACCGGATGATCCGTCCTCATTCCGGAAATCGGGAACCCGGTCGACGGCTAGAGCGTGAGGGCTGTTGCCTCGCGCGTGCGGCTGCTTCCTTTGCTAGCATTACTGCTTCTTAGAAGGAGACGTTCTAACATAAATACTATTGACAAAATTTTTTGAATATCGTCTTCCTAATTTGTCAAAGATCTATGGATGATAATTGGGACCAACGACTATACGTGCTTTCCAAGGTAAAGGTTGGAAGTAACGTCCTAGACAAACTTAGAAAAGTACTCATATGAATTGAAAAAGTCATATCAGTCTTTTTTTTTCAGTCTCATCTCGTGCATGAGAGGTATGTGTTTTAACCATGTAGCCATCTCGACACAGAGAAAAAACAAATTCAAAGTAATACTTTCTATGGTTGAAATATACCTCAATGCGACTAAGATTTACATTCCACGACCGCCCATAAATGCTACAACAGTATAAAGGTGCTTGCACTATTTCAACTCGAGCGTTCGATTAATCATCCGGCCATGAACTTAACTGGAGTGTACAAACAATGCCTCATGTATCCGATCTAGTGCTAATTGAAATAACCAATTGTTCTAGCGTTTATCTAATCTATCTAGCTTATTAGCAACTAAATGATACTGCAAACAAATTGCGTTGAGACCATTCCTTTATTACGTAAGCCATAGCGCGCACTGGTGACTTTGTCACTATAACTTTTGACAAAAAAGTCACCGTGCTTATGAATATGAACCCAACATGTAGTGCACGCACTTGAAGACGTGACAGTTAAAAAATAGTAGAAAAATTATTGTCAGCGTGACAAAAGTCACCAGTGCGCGCTATGTCTAAGATGATTTAGGGGGGAGGGGGCGACTATGTCTTATTTTTTAGAGTACTGTACCTCAAAAAGAAAAAACAGAACCCTTACAAGATCACTTTGTTGACCGTCCGTCTGTCTTTCTGTCTGTCTAGACCCTTTATCTCGTGAACGCGTGGAGGTATCAAGTTGAATTTAAAACCATATACTGAGGTCTGCGGATTGTTGAAGCTGTAAAAAAATCAAACTTAAGTTAACGAGAAAAAAATATATTCAGATACAGAATCCAGTTTGCCATAAAACAAGATCTTATAGCATAAGTATAGGAATAAATCTGAAAAGTTAAAAAGTTGTTGTTACTTCACAATTTTTTTTGCGATTCGGAATATTCCTCCGAAACTCCATTCTGGAATTGAACTATTTATATAAAACAGGGGAGGGGGGCTATTATTATTTGTTTCTTATTTAAATAAATTAGTAAAGAAATCGTCTTATGTAATAAATGAGTTGCCCCTTACGTTTTACGTTTTTAGGTGGGAAAAATTATCTAAATGAGTACTCCTGCCCTTGGGCGGAGCGAGAGGGCGTGTGGACGGTCAGACGGCGAACTACCCATTGCTCGCCGTCCGCAAGCCCGTGTCTACGGTGGCCGGAAATCCCGCAGCCAAATGAAGTAGCTTCACTTAAATAACACAATAAACAAACAAAAAATGTCGGACATTAATTACACATAAAAAAAATCACACCGCACACTTTTCCTCAAACGATTAGATGAAAGTATCCGCGTTATGTACGCGTGCATGCTCACACGCAAGTGAACCAAGATGATACCACTAGGTGGATGAATAAAGAAGGTGAACTTGAACTGAAAAACCGAAAGTATTATTACTTTTTTTTTCTCACAGTACTCGGGAGTTAAATTATAAAAGTCCCTCACTGGGCTCGGGATTCAAACTTAGCAACCTTCGCTTCGTTCGGAATTCATAATGCCGGACTCTGTTTTATCTCCTAGTCACACAATCTACTATCACAGTGCTCTATTCCTACCGACGTTTACGATTTTTCGCTTCTTTTTCCACTAGGTATATAAACTAGGACAAGAGCATACATGTGGATGGAAGAAGAGGGAGAGAAAGTCCAAAGACAAGATGGATGAATTGTATGAAGAGGTTTATGAAAGAAATGGGAGTTTGTGATGGCGTGATAGGACAGAATGGAAGAAAAAAAAATGTTGTGCCGACCTCAAGTAAAATGGGATAAGATAATGATGAAGGAAGATGTCCACGTCACCCCGCCATCTTCATGGTCTACGTGTTAGATTAGGTTAACAGATCACGTCCGAAACACTACACTGCACTTCAAAACGCAAATAGTTGACGTAGCTCAAGCAGCTGCCTAACCTAAATGGGACTGGGTAAGATATTTCTGCCACTGATAACAGAAGGAGTGGAGGTGTTGTTTTGATCAGTGAACATTTGACACGCCCTCCCACTCAATCTAGTGCGGGAAAAGACGTTGGATTGTTTCCCACATCAAAAAAAAAAATGCCTGACGAACTGTGGTCCTTTGTGGTCATTTGTGCCTCCTGATATGTCGCCAAGGAAAATATTTTTTCGGTTTATGTCATCATTATTTCTGCTAAAATTCTTCCACTATTTAACATATTATGCCCCAAATTGACAGTTAACGTGTTTCTTGAATCTTCTATTTATCTATGTCTATGTTTCCTCCCGAATTGTTTCCTCCTGTGCTTCTCGAATCTTCTGTCTTTCATATGACACAAAAAACTGTAGTGTCCGATCACGCGAATATAATCATCATTTGAATCAATCTAGGAATCTGTCCGGGCGCCACACGCAATTTGTCAATTTTTTAAGTTCATATTAGCGGCTTTATAAAAGACAATAATAGGTTAACAGCATATGACATGATGTCAAAGAAGCGCGTGCGCTGTGCGTGCTCATTCAGGATCCATTAATGCCTTGATGACACGTACCGAGTAAACGGACTCCGGCCGAATGCTCGGTACGTATAAACAAAGCGCCGAGTGCTCGACCGAGCCGATCTCTACAACTCGCTTACATCACTGTCTCGGCCGAGCAACATTATACTGTCTCACCCTTTTACTCGGTACGTGTGATCAAGGCATAAGTCGTAGTAGTAGTAAGCCTATTATGTCCCACTGCTGGACAAAGACCTCCTCTCCCTTTTCCGCACACGTCTGCCTTCGACTATTGCGGGCCAGTCCTTCCAGTAATAAGCTCAGCTCCACCTTCACCTTAGATTTCGGATATCCCTGGCCCCAGTAGGCTACGACCCAGCTGGGCCCCAGCTGTTGCTGACAACTTCTTGAGGCGCGCGGGAACAGTGCGCGCTGTCGACGACTTGGCCTCGGTCCGGACATTTACCGGACAGTCGGACAGCGAGCTACCCATTGCTCACTGTCCGCAAGCCCGCGCCTACTCACCTTGGTCTGCTGCAATGTCGCCTTGCGTTTAAGCGGCTCTTTTAGGCGACAGCTCGTCTGCTATGCGGCAAATATGTCCAGCCCAGTCCCACATAAGGAACACAATACTGCTCGTCTAAACTAAGATAAAAGATGTTACCCGAAAGTCAGACAAGCATGTATTAAAAATAGATTATGTGACTAGGGGATAAAGCGGTGTCTTTAAATCGCAGATGGCATGTTGAATTCCGAACTAAACGAAGGTTGCTGATTTTAATCCCGAACGTTAGTGAGGGATTTATATAATTGGCCTTAGTAGGCATCGGGCCTGCTGGGCTCCTATAGTTGCTTACATGTTTTAAGGCGCGCGTCGAATACTACACGCCGGCGTACGGACTACCACGGATGGCCGGACAGCGAGCACCTCATTGTAGTCCGCTTAAAAAAAAACTGAGCATTTGCGAGTCGGACTCGCGCACTGAGGATTCCGTACAAACATTAGGTATGTTTGTAAATAGTTCAATTTCCTGAAATGGTAAGTATATGTTTTTAATTACTATTCGATACCTCCACTCGTTCTCGAGATAAAGTCTGTAGTCTTGACAGACAGACAACAAAGAACCTATAAGGGTTCCACCCGTTCTTTCCTTTTGAAGTCATCATCATCATTTTTTAATTTTATCTTTACAAATCGATGGTGTTTCATGTGTGATCGACCCTCCACTGGATTAAAACGATTAAAATTAAGCATAAGCCAGGCATATGATTAGGCCTCCCCCAAGTGTCGCCACAATGATCGATCCTGTGCGTCCCGCATCTATCGGATTCCCGTAACCTTCACCAGGTCATCGATCCATCTTGTAGGAGGCCTTCCGACGCTGCGTCTTCCGGTACGCGGTCGCCACTCCAGAACCTTTCGGCCCCATCGGCCCTATGTTCTGCGAGCAATGTGCCCTACCCATTGCCACTTCAGTTTGGAGATTCTTCGATTTTTTGAAGTACGGAACCCTAAATTTGCATTATGCGTTCTCGGACCACGGCCATCCTTTTCAGAAATTCAATGTATTTTGAAAAGAAAACTGGCCTTCTGACCAACTTCCTAACTTGTTCGTCAAAGCACAAATCATCGCGTGCGCATTTCAATTATCACTCGTTTTCATGCCATTGCTTTTGAACTCTGAGCTTTTAAGTAGTCCAATAACTTTACAGAAGGCCGGGATAGATTTGTGGAAGATTCATTGGATGGCAATTTATTGTGGTTAGCTTGTAGTCAAACGATAGCTGATTTTATGCGAGCTTCTATTACTGTCAATGAGTTCAATTCAAAATATTTTATTTCACATAGGCCTGTAAAACGTCAGAAGCTAGTGTTCAATTCCAATTCGTCGTTTCTTAAGGAGAAGAACCAGCAAGAAACTCCACGGTTACTCTTTAAAAAAGTCTCTACTTTTAAATATTAGTAAAAAGAAAGAAAAATATTTTATTTGGCACAGAAAATGCAGAATTACTCATTTATTATGTATCCATTAATTTTGCAGTAAGTAATTTTATTTTTTTATTTATTTTATTTATTAACACTTCATGCACAAAAAAAAACTGTACAAAGGCGGACTTAATGCCTTAGGCATTATCTACCAGTCGACCTTAGGGTGGTGCAGAGACATAACATGGTAGGTGCAACTTCAGGCAAACAAACAAAAAGAAAATTAAAATCAACATAAATACAAAAATATATAAATAAATACTTATATAAATACATACAAATAAACAAAATTACTATGAGAAATGAATATAACAAATCACTGCTGTGATGATTCTGCCAACTTCTTGCGAATGTGTTCACGAGCCATTACCTTAAAGGAGAACCGGTTGGATGCCATCCTGATGTTCAACGGGAGCGCATTCCAAAGAAAGATCGCTTGGACAAAGAAAGAGGATCGGATAAACCCAGAGCGGTGTGAGGGACATCGTAGAAGACGATTATTCGTTGATCGGAGATTTTTACTATGGGCAGAGCAAATGAATTGAATTTGAGAAGTCACATAAGAAGGAGAAGAAGGTTTGTCTAGAAAAGAAAACAGGGTAGTCAAGGCCCTTAGTGCTCTGCGCTGACGAATAGGTAGCCATTTCAAAAGCGAACGATGTTCAGATACATGGTCATACTTACGGAGGTTGAAGACAAATCGAATGCAGTTATTCAGAAGGCGGTCAAGTTTATTGAGGAGATCTGCATTCAGGTCATAGTAGCACACATCACCATAGTCAATAATGGGAAAAATTAGGGACTGTACAAGCAATACCTTTATGTGAGCTGGAAGAAGATTTTTAAGGCGATAAAGCGACCGTAACGTTCCGGTTACTTTCCTACTGACACTTGCAACCTGCTTGCGCCAGTCAAGGCAGGCGTCGACATGTAGACCCAGATCCTTAACCTCGGAGCCAAACGGAATAACCGTGCTGTCAAATATTACATGTGGAATAGTTTGGTTATTAAGCTTTCTCAAACTATGGGGGCTCCCTACTATGATAGCTTGACATTTAAGCGGGTTAACTGCCACACCAAAACGGTCAGACCAGCTTTTTATTGTTTTTAAGTCTTGGTTAAGCTTCTCGATCGTATCAGATACGTTGTCAACACCTGACTGACAGTAGAGCTGCAAATCGTCGGCGTAAAGATGATACGCACACTGAAGCTCGGGGGTTATGAGATTAATGAAAACGGAAAACAAAAGAGGAGATAAAATACCGCCTTGAGGGACGCCAGCTGAAAGGTCACACCACCTTGATGAGGAGTTACCAGCACGAACTGACTGCTGACGTCCCTGAAGATAAGAAGAAAACCACTCCAGTACCTCCCGAGAGACCATAAGATAAGAAAGGATGGACAAGAGGACTTCGTGACTGACGGTGTTAAAAGCATTGGAGAAGTCGATTAACACTAAGGTAGTAACTTTAGTATCTTCCATTCCCCGCCTTATATCGTCAGTCACTTTAAGGAGAGCTGTCACGGTACTGTGCCCAGGCCTGAAACCAGATTGAAAAGGACTGATGAGGGAGTTCCGATAAATGAAATTAGAGAATTGTTTGTGGACACAGGCCTCGAGCACTTTAGACAGGAATGGAAGGATGGAAATTGGACGAAAGTGACTGGAAAGAGTGGGATTGGAAATCTTGGGTAAAGGACGGACATAGGCTTTACGCCACAGGGAAGGAAAAACACCAGAGTAAAGAGAAAAGTTGACGATGTGGGATATAGCAGGCAGAAGTTGATCCAAAGCCGACACGATCATATGACGACTGATGTCATCGCAGCCCACGGCTTTGGATTTGATGGATAGGATAATCTTTTTGATCTCTCCGGGATCAACTGGAGTAAAGACAAATGGGGCAATATTGGGGCGCGTCAGACTAGCAAGGTAATCAATAGTTTGACATTTGGTTAGGCTATCAAGCGTTGGAACGGTAGAGAAATGACAGTTAAGCTCGTCCAAACCAATTGTATTAGGAAGGTCTGAATATCGCGATTTACCGACACCTAGAGTTCCAAGGAATTTCCAGATATCGGCAGAAGAAGACGAAGTTATATTATTAAGAATGTGGCGGCGTTTAGCGTTGCGTATCATCAGGTTACATCGATTCCTAGCAGTCTTGAAGAAAGTCCAGTTGTCTTCAGAACGATCCTTCTTAAATTTCCGAAACGCACGGTCTCTCCTTCGCATTGCCATGCGAATTTCAGTGTTCATCCATGGTGCAGGTGGACGCTTCAGCTTAACTTTCCTGATAGGTGCATGTGTGTTATACAAATCGATCACAATTTTGTTAAAGACACAAACTTTGTCATCCACTGTAGCAGCTTCCTCCAGGGGTGTCCAGTCAATAGCTGATGCATCTTTTAAGAGTTGCTCACTACTCATACGTGCAAAGGCACGCCTGTACTGGAACAAGGGTTTGGGTTTAGGGGGTTTAAGGACATAGGATAAGTAAATAAGATCATGATGGGAAAAGCCGGGAGCATCAAGTTGACCATGTGAGGATGTTAAAGAAGGATTAGAGATAAGGATAAGGTCAAGCCAGGTATCATCACAGTCTTTATTATGATGAGTTGGCTGGAGAGGCAATACATTTAGACTGGCTGACTCCACAAGATGCAGGAGTTTACGGGACCGAGGGGAGTTTTGGGCAAGGAGGTTGGTGTTAAAATCTCCCATGATGATATGATGTGCATACTCCGAACCCAAAGATTCAAGTACCGATTCGAATTCGGTGAAAAAATCAAGAGTAGGGGGACAATAGACGACACCTAGAACGACTTTAGCTCCTTTGACACAAACCTCAAGAAAAAGAAACTCAGCAGTATTAATCGGAGAAGAAGTAGTTAGAATTTTAAAAGGAAAATCACTGCGTAGGTATATAGCTACACCACCCCCCCTCCTACCGATCCGATCATTCCGAAGAAGAACGAAACCAGGGAGAGAGTAGGAAGTAGACAGAAGGTCAGGTTTGAGCCAAGTCTCGGAAACCAGGATGGCATGAACGTTGTTGCTAGTAAACGTATCATATAGTTCATTATAGTGACTAGGGATACTTTGGGCATTAATGTGGCAAACGTTTAACAGTCGGTCTTGGTTTGGATTGAATTTTTGGCGTAATAAATCGCCAAGAGTGTCCGTCAAAGAGCCAAAACTGGCATCACAAGAAGAGGCAGTAGAATCGTGAGCAGAATAAAAGGATTCATTATCTGATAACATAAAAAAGAATAATAATAAATAAATAGATATACAAGCTACACACACAGGCTAGTTCGGCGTTGGTATTTCTGCACCACCCGCCAGCTAACATCATTTCAATATGGTATTCGGAACACACTTTACAATCTGTGAGACTATCCCTTAGCTCCGAACCACGTCAAAAGCAACCACATCGCGAATTCGACCAAATCCAATAGTCACAAAATATCAGGACTATTAAATAATATTTGTGACGTTGCGCGTTGGTCGGATACGCGATGAAATCGCCCCCGACGCAATTCGGAACGCGGGGTATGACGTATCCGATCACGTAAACGTCAGGTGAAAAAAAGTAAACATAACCTCTATTTTAATTTGACATGATAACTGACTAAACGTTAAGATTTAAGGATAAACATAAATAATTATATAATATAATATGTTGAGGGTAAACAGTAAAGTAGTTTAGCAAAGAAAAAAACAATAAAATACAGAGGTCAAAGTGGAAACTATAGATTACTTTCGAAAACAGACAAACAATGCAAGAAGTACAGAGGTAAAATGAAACCTACATTGGAAGGCGAGAATAGTGAAAGATTGCTGTGGTAAGTAAAACTATAAGTTCTTCGTAGGAAAGTTGATAGAACTTAGAAATAATAAAAAAGACCATAACTACCGCGTCTTCTTTTGCAGGCTATCACCTCCTTGGACTTTCGGATACTTCGCCAATAGAGGACTTAGTTCGTCGAAACCAGAGACCTTGTGCCTACTGCCATCGGGAGCCTTGATAACAATGACGCCGTCCTGAGTCCAACAGCATCGCATACCGAAATGAAGCCGCGCCTTCCCAAAGATGGTCTGCCGAGCCCTTGTCAGAAACTCCTTGACTGAGATAGTGGTCCCCTTTAAGCCTTTCTTGGCTCTCCAGACAGCAGATTTGTCTTCATAAGTAGAAAATCGCACCAGGATGGGCCTATGATGGGCTTTGCTGACCGCTCCAAGTCTGTGACAGACCTTTATAGAAGATGCAGACAAAGACTTGGATACCATCTGCTCGTTAATGATATCAAGGACCACTGCACTTGCAACTTCACCGTCAGCCTCTGCAATGCCATGGAAAACAAGCGCCTTCCTCCGATGCCTCGTCTCCAACCCATCAATCTGCTTGGCACACTCACTAATTTGGCTCCGGAGCAGGCCAAGCATGCTGAAGACCAACTCCCTAAAGGTCCGGAACTCTTCAGCAACCCTCGCCACAGTATCCTTGGCAGGTCCAGCACTCTGGATTTGTGATTCCAGTTCCTCCATCTTCCTTACAAAGCAGTCTTCAAGATTTTTCTGAGCAGTTAAGATCTCATCTAGCTGCGACATTTTGACTCACAAGTGTCCAGTGAAAACTTAGTGATGAATCAGATGATAAGCTGGCAGGTGGTGTAAAATTTTCAAAAATTACATAAAAGTGCTGCAAACGTGAGTAACTAGCTATTGAAGGTTATGAACTGATTACAAATAAAAATTACTTGATTTTGATATTATTTACTATTTAAATTAAAAAAAACTTTTCGGAGAAATGTTTATCGTTATTTTACACCTACCCGAATTGTAATTTTCCAGTTACTTTTTTAAATTTTATGATCAAAATGCATCTTTTCTTGTGTCGTTGATCCCAGGACATGGTGTCCATGTACCTAGTTTCATCGAGATCCGTATAACCGTTTGAGCATAAATCGACCGGTGCAAAGTAAAAAAACCGGCCAAGAGCGTGTCGGGCCACGCTCAGTGTAGGGTTCCGTAGATTCCCGTCCGTCACAATAAGTGTACCCACTTATGAGTTTAAAAAAATGCTTGCATATACGATTATACTACAAACTTAGTCCAGAAATTATTTTGTACAACCTTTTTGTCTTTTTTGTACAAAAACTGTTCTTTCTATCAAGTTCAAAATGATTTTCCTAGAAAGTCAGATTACTTACTTTTCAGATTTTTTTCATATTTTCTAAACTTATGGTTCATAAGTTAGAGGGGGGGACACATTGTTTTTTTCTTTTGGAGCGACTATTTCCGAAATTATTGACATTATCAAAAAATGATTTTAGTAAACCCCTATTCATTTTTGAATACCTATCCAACAATATATCACACGTTAGGGTTGAAATTGAAAAAAAATCTCTTTCCACTTTACATATTGATTCATCATCACGAGCCATATTACAATCCATTGTAGAACTATCTGAATGACTGAATGTTTGAAAACTTTGGTTTTGTTTTTCACTTTGATACCATATTATCAGCTTCTAACAATGCATGGACTTTTTAGAATAACAATTCATTAATAAATTGATATAGTTAAGTGCTAGAAAAGCATAAAGCAAAAGCATATTGACTTTGACTATGACAGAAAAAAATAAATCAAATATCGTGAAAATATCATTTGAAGTTTGGTTTCTATTCACCCCTTTAGACTATAATACACACGCTGACAAACTTTCGTCTTCATAATATTAGTTTGATCATCAAAAAAAATAAAACTATGACAAACATTCAGTCATTCAAATAGTTCTACAATGGATTGTAATATGGCTAGTGATGATGAATCAATTAGTGGAGTGGAATATTTAGAATCATATTTCTCTTATGATTCCAGATTTATGTCTTTACTTCATACTTACTTAGGCCACTATCATATCTTTGCAAGCGTATCCTATTTGTGTAATAAGAATATCATTAAAAAGACTGAAACAGGTACCTATAGTCGAAAATCTTTTGCATTTTTAATTGTTAAAAAATCCCCTAACAATATTAAATTTAAAAAGAAATACTTATATTCGATACTTTTTATAAGGTTCTTCTATTAGTAAACAATGATCAAGATTTCTTAGTCAACCTTGATTATTGAACCAACTAGTAAGTAATAATTACCCAAGTTGTTTGACTTTTTAGACAGACCATACCATTAGTATTCGTCCATCTCATAAAATCGGCAGCGAACACTGACCGATGCAAAGCTCGTCCATAAGCTGAGTTCAAAACAACGCCAACAAGATTAGAGCGCCGCCATGCGGCACGTTGTGAAACGTCAAACTTACAAAATGGATTCCCTCGTTTTCGCGCGCTCCTCTGGGATTCTAATGTTGTCTCTGGTTTTGTGGGTAATGATTGTAAGTGATACTTTATGATTTGTTTGTTTGTCTGGTGAAATCTAGGTTTCATTATTTTGTTATACATTTATTTGTTACTTAATTTATTTGAGAAAATCTTAATACATTTTCAACAAACAATTTTTTTTTATTAATAAATCCTTAATAGTACATACTTAAATAATTTAATTAAATATTAATTAAATAGGTAATAAATAAATATAATATTATAAAGAGGTAAAGTTTGTTTCTTTATTTTTTTGTTTGTAGGAGGTAATCTCTGGAAGTACTGGTCCGATTGCGAAATTTTTTTCACCAATGTAAAGCTGCTTTATTCCTGAGTAGAGAGTCTAAAAGCTATATAGTAAATAAAGTTAATAGTGTATGTGTAACTCACAATGTTAAGGTGAAACTACACTGCACTGCACACACGTATGCCACTAACGCCGATCTGGGCGCTTCGGTCTCCTCCACACATTTTATATATGGAAACTAGACTTGTAGAGATAGATCTACGCCACGCGACGTTGTTCTACGTACAAATCAGGCGTGTTACAGGTACCGGCACGAATCTTGAGCGCTCGAATCGGCGTCAGAGTGGGGATCGCTTTGCGCATTCCATACATTAGCGAGCCAATCGTCTTCGTTGTTAGATACATGCAGCAAGAGCAGGAAACGAATCACGAGTGACGTCTATGACACGATGGCGCGGCGAGCCAATCACTGACACTCTCCGCCCCCGCGTCTCACTTCGTACCATTAAAGAGATCGAATATTTGACTACTGCGCTACTTGAAGCTGGCGCTCAAGATCCGTGCCGGTATCTGTACACGTGTGCGTCGGTCTTGTGTTGTTCTAGCTTTATCCACATTTTTTTTATTGTTAATAGTCTCGCGCGTGACCACAGTATAATAAGAGCGTGAATTTTTGCACAAGGCTTCCTTTTTTTCAAAATTCATCCCCCTAAGGGGATGAAACGAGGGTCCAAAGTTTGTATGGAGAAATTTACTTCCACATGGGCGAAGCCGGTGGCAGTAGCTAGTAACATATCAACTGTTCCTGGCTGTCAATGTCAGTGGTTATCTGTCAGTATTGACAACGCGTCAAATAGAATATATAATATCTTTGCGGCGCGTACTGTTGCACGCGCACCTCAAGGAGATGTCAGCAAACGTAGGAGCTCAGCAGGGTTGAAGCCTACTGGGGCCATGGGTCTGCTTCTGAAAGAAAGATTCGGCCCCGATACGAAAGGGAACGAAGGAACAGTAGTGAGTTTTTAGTCAGTAAGGGCTATATTTCACCGGGACACCATGGCGGCGCGACCAGTCGCCGCTACCAACAAAATGTATACAGCTCTATAGAGAGTTACTCACCAGGCGCCTAAGTCTGCTATTTTTATAAATTCGTCATTCCAACACGATCCCATTGTTATTTTGCTAAAAGTTTGTAATCTGCTAATTCATAATGATCGATCATTGATCGGTCAATGGTCTATTGATTTGTGGTAGAATGACAATATCGAGCTTACTAAAAGCACTAATTGCGCAATGACATCTTAATGGTAAGTCACTGATCAAAGGAACTCTGAACAAGTCTGCAAAAAGGTCAAAATTTTTGCAGACTACCGCATACGTCAGATATTCGTTTGTCATTATTTACGAGATTACCATTCTATGCCACTTCTTTCAATGGAGTGTCAGTGATTAACCATCGGAAAGTCATAATGACGCCATTATATTAGAAGATTACCAAAACTTGTCCAAATCAACAATTATGAAATCAATGTTAGACCTTTCTGACACTATTGTAATAGCAGACTTGAGGCCCTGGTATCTGTTTTCGACCAGCTCGGACGTGTGGCGACTCTGATGTCTGTATGGTGTCTAGTTTGGTAGCTTAAGGCTAGGTAAATTTCACCGGGATACCATGACGAAGCGATCAGTTGTGTCCCTGTGAAATATGCCCTAAAAGTCTGACACTTTCTCCCGCTCCGCTCAAGGGCGCGTAATGTCACTGGATGATTTTCCCAACTACAAACAAAAAATCTGTCAACAATAACTTTTGACAGAACGAAACGTCTTTCGGGTCTGTAGTGACTAATAATTCTAAAAATAATACATTACATAGTGTCAACTGAGACAAAATACCTTTTAAAATTCTAAAAGGTAATAAAAAAATACCATTATCCATTGCCAGTTTTCAAAGTAGGTTCTACTTCTTAACCCGTACAAATCAAGCAATGTATTTGAAATAAACAGAAATATTCATTTAAATGCTATGGCAACAGGCCATATAAAACAAAATCAAAGATCATTCGGATGTTAGCAAAAAAAAGGTTTACAAAAAACTTTAAGAGAGAGCTTTGAACTTTTGCGTGGTGCCTAAAATGTGTTATGAATTTTTGTTACGTTTTTGTAGGTTGCAAATGTTTTTTTTTTTGTGGTTGATCTAAATCTAATGTAGATACTGTATCTACTAATATTATAAAAAGAAAATATTTGTATTCTGGTTTGTAGTGTGTAAATAAACTCAAAAACTACTGGACCGATAGTAAAACTAAAGTATAAGTATAAACTTAAGAGGGTCCTTTTTCACTCGCCTATCGTCAACATCGAGCATGGTTTAAAAGCATACACATTATAGACAAATGACTCCTAAACACAGAACAAATGATCGTGCTCATCACACAAACTTTGTCTTGGGTGGGAATTGACCGTTCGGCCATAGCAGTCAGGGCCACTAACCACTAGATAGAATAGACCACAAAAAAAAGACCCCAGCTACGAGATTTCTCGCAGACTGACGACGAATAAAAAAGGGGGAATTATGAAACGAGCAAATAAAAAAAACTAAGTGACTGATGATGAGCTAATATTTTAATAACTTGAGCGGTATAAATTTAAGTAAGCGACAAATTAACTAAATCAACGACAAATATTGATCAATAATAAAATCCAGAATGAGCTCAGTTTTGAACTTATGTTATTAAAATTCTAGCTAAGAGCTAAATTAGTAAGTGAGCGACTAAATTACTAAGTGAGTGACTAGAAATAAAATTGAAGTTTTACATAATGAATTATTTTAAATATTTATTTATGTTTTAAATTATGTTTCGCTAATTGACATTCAATGATGCATTAACAACAGATCATCGAAGTTCAACTTTACACATTTGCGACATTTTAGGCGCCCAAGCAAGCAACGGTACGTTCCACGCTTTTTGCTTACGACTGATTCGTGGACCATTCGATGAATAACTTGAAAAAGTAATTGTTTTGATACGGACTACGATGGGAACAAATTGCCGATGACTGGACTTACTATTTCCGGTGTGAAAAAAAAACAAATTGAATGTAAGAACATTGATCATTGATATGATATGGTCGAGATATTTGGGGTTACTAGCAATACGGCAACTACGTAAAAAATATAATTAGTCCGTCTTTTAGATTATTCAAAAATAAGGGAACCGTATTTTTTTTTTATTTGTAAATTAAACCGAAAATGACAAAGATAAAGCCCATTAAAGTTACGTGTAATGTCCCGCCGTGCTGCATTTTTTCGCACGAGGTGACGTCACACGTAATGGGCTATATCTTTGTTATTTTTTGTTTAATTGAAAAAAGAAAAAGTACGTATCCAAAAATTTTTTATAATTTAAAATACGGACTAAATAAAATGTAAGTAATTATTTTGACCCTTGAAACTACCCTATTACATATGTATATTGTATAGTGTGCTGTGTGCATAGTTGTTTAGTACATTTTTAGTTATAAGTATGATTAAATTTGCGTAGTTAAGTTTTTTGGTGCATTTGTAACTATCCTCATATACTCTCATTTATATAGGTACAATGTGTTGTTTTAGATATCCCATATTTAAGGTTATATTCTATAAATAAAAATGATACTAATAGTCCTAAAATATGTGGTTCAAAAATGCATGGTTTCGAAGATATTATCAATCATAATTTTAGTCAAAAATTTAGTCCCGTATGACAAAACTTTATTTTTGTGACGTTTGTCGACGACCAGTCATCGATGAAATCCAGTTTGCAAATAAACAAATGACATAACATATTTACGCTGTCATATTTCACGTAAGGGTGTTTTACATAAATAATGGTGAATTGATCGAATTATTTTGTATGTAAAAAATAAAACAAAAAAAAATTCACATGCCAGTTGATTCTTTGATATTATAATTATATTTTATTATTTTTTTATATTATTTTTTAAATTATATTTTGAGGTCTTATTCATACCCTACAGTTATGGAATATCAAAAAAAAAAACACGGTGTATAAATGTTTGCTGTAAGAAAACATAATTGTGGGTTAAGCTCGCCTGTATCACATCTGACATCAGCAGTCCTTTTTTTTTGTTTCATAAAAGTTGTGTCTACAATAAAGTATACTCTTATTACTTCCGAGGAAGTCCATAGTACCCTGAAGAATGCTAATTATTTTGAACCATAGCCTCATTGGCTCACAAACGCCTACAGAGCTACCGTTACCCACTTATCTAGGAGCCTGCGGCTACTGACGCTTCTTAGTAAGGGTTAGCGCACACCAAAGCGTGCTGTCCGCAACCTGCTTACCTTGTGATAACCATACACTTCCAGTAGGTACCTAATCCTTACATAGTCAAGGACAGTGTCAAGAGCTAACTCACCACTCGTTCGTGCGCTTTCTGTGCTTAATGCTCTTCTGGCTCTAACACCAGAGTGTGACTTGTTTGCTGGGAGATGGATAGATGTGTGTCGTGAATGTCTGAGGTTTTGTGAGAGGATGGATGAAAAATAAATAAGCGTTGTCTTATTTGGTTTTGTGGGATATTTTATTTTATTTTATATTAGTGGTAATGTATATGTTTTCTTCTTTTTTTTTTCTTGTTTCTGTACAACGCATTAATTTAGTTAGACTGTAATGTTGTATAAGTAAATTGTAAATAAATAAATAAATAAATAGTCGACCTTTTAAGGAAGAATGTTCTAAGCGACAGTTTGCGTTTTATGCAAAAACAGATTTCCTCTTCTATAATTGTAAAAGCATTTATGATAATGTAATTCTAAAACAATGTAACTTATACTCGTAATACATGGATGCTAATTAAACAGAATTATTTTTAACTAGCGTTTGCCCGCGGCTTCGCCCGCGTACATAAAATATAGCCAATGTCACTCAGGAATAAAGCAGCTTTCTGTCGGTGAAAAAATTTTAGCAATCGGACCAGAACTTTTAGAGATTAACTCCTACAAACGAAAAAACAAACCTTACCTCTTTATTATATTAATGTAGATAACATTATTCACCACTAAACTTTTTTTTTTTTTTTATGGTTGGAAAAAATCATGCATTGACATCCCCCGCCCTTGGGCGGAGCGGGAGATAGTGTCAGACTCATACTGACTAAAAGACCCACCCCGTTCCTTCTAGCCTTCATACCGGGGCTCGAGCGCCCTTTCGGATAACCCTGGCCCTAGTAGGCTTCGACCCGGCTGGGTCCCTGTTGTTTGAGACGCGCAACTCCTTGAGGCGCGCGGGAACAGTGCGCGCCGTCGACGACTTGGGCTTGGTCCGGAATTCATCTCTAAACTAAAAATGTTTAAAAAAAATCTTTGTAAAATAGACGAATAGTTAGTAGAGCCTATCTCATTTTCTCGTTGCTTAGATATAAAATGAGAAACTTGATCCCGTGGCCAATAAAGAAATGTGTGGCTCGACTTATTATTTCTCGATCTTCTATAATAATTGCTATAAAAAAAAAGACGTGTGGCACTCTGGGACTGCCGCGGTAAAGCTATTGCATAGCATTTTTATCAATTTATGCAATTATAATTATTTATTTATTTTATTTATGCAGTATTTTTTTTCCTTTGTTTTTTTTTCTTTGATATTAATTGAAGTTACACTTTCAAACATTGAATTGAATTTTGATTGATTGTTCACTCATTTGTTTTCTTATCGGTCACCACGCTCAAAACAAATGAGTGGGGGGTGTTAGGTTATTTTCGTTACGGAATTTCTGGATTCGGTCTCCACGCTCAAGGCCCGCGATAGAAGCTATGCAATAGCTTAATACTTTTTTATATTAATTAAAAAACACAAGAGCTTCACAGGCTGAACCCAATACAATAGTGGTTTAAGAATAATTGGAAAAAGAACATCTTATGGCTATCGCTTACTTACCTAAAAATTTAAAACAACATTAAAATATTACAACATATACTACTGCCTATAAAAATACAAATATAAAATACTTATGATAACATAAAATACACATACTATATACAAACTATAAAAATTATAGAAGTGAGAACCTATTCTTGCAAAAAACGTCGTAAGCAACACAAATTGTCGCTTGCGAAGTTCTTTTTCAAAAAGCTCGATGTATTGTTAGTATTGTTACCCTTCGCGTCTGTCTGTCTGTGATAAACTCATAAACTACTGCCCCCTTAGCCAGGTTACAACCGTTTCGCTTGCGCCGAACGCTTCGAGTTGGCCACGCCGCCAATTCTTTTGTTCTGACCACGTGACTGAGCGTTGAGATGACGTCATTCCCGTACATTCGAAGCTTTCTACAAGCGTTAACGATTGCAGATTAGCAACTTGGCTAGGGGGGCTCAACAAATTTTCATGCAGTTTTCGCCAGTAAACAGTGGTTCGTGAGGAAGTTTTAAGTTTTATTATACATACTTACGTAAGTACATTTCATTGTAAAGAAAAGCCGAAACGTTCCAAACATTTGTAACGCCTCAAAAAAACTTATTGAAATGTGCAACTTTTTGTGAAGAAAATAAAGTTCTATATTGTATCTATAAAAAATATATATAGTGGCGTCTCCGTGTGAGCTAACCTTAATGGTGACGGACGTAATTACCATAGAGGCATAGCCTATAGAGTAAAAAACTACCGGAAGATTTCGTAATGAAACCTCTTTTGATAAAGATTTATAGAATTTTGGTAATTGTAACTGGCAATAGGAAAAGAGAGACGGTCTTGAGGTCTATTTATTAATTTCTTGGATAAGTCTCTAATTGGCTCTTAATAAACTAGTGCGCTTCACTATCAACGAATGCATCACTGCTTACCATCAGGTGGGATCGCAGTCAAGCACTAGTTTATATCAATAAAAAAAGTGTTGTTTTAAAAACTATTAAGCTTAAACAGCTTATATACCAAACAAAATATACAATATTTTCTATTTCACACGTAAATTCAAAACCAAAAGATATTTTTTTTGACAGATAACCTTTCTCATCAGCCATCTTTAAAAAAAAAGTTCCAATACGATAAGTTACATTCCAAATGATTTCAAACACGACTGGCCGTTAAGAAAGCTATCACTCAAAAAAAGAACAAGTGTTCGAAATTTGAAATAAAATGAATTAATGATGTATCGACGCCGACAAAGATAGTTTGCTGGCGAGATAAAACTTGAATCGAAAGAATGAACTAAGAGGGCTAACAATTGGTTAGTTCATTTTTGATCAACTTGTTTATGAGTAACTAGCTTTTGCCCGCAGCTTTATTATTATTATTATTATTTCTTTATTGTCAGGCAACTAAGGCCACATTATAATTTTATAAACAAAATAAACTAATACATATTCAAGTATTTCAAACAATAAACTATTTGTAATTAAACACGTAACATGGGCGTCGTGTTCCGCTGCGTGGTGTCGCGTAGCCGTCCTCGGAAACGTCGATACACGACACCTTTCGGCCAGAAGTCCTCTCTCAAAAAGGTCTCCAGATGGTGGGTTGCAACTCGTATCACGAACGACTTGAAGTTGGTGTCGTGGCGCGAATCCAGTCTTTCGACCCTCAGAGTCCAGTTGCTCTTTATCTTCATGTACTCCATGACTTCCTCAACCTTCGTAGAGCAATGCAGACGCGAAATATACAGCTGTGTCGTAGACACAGCAGGACGCAGCAGCATATTTGGTCCAGAGGGTGCGGTACCGCACATGTTACGGGAACAGGACTTCTTTTTCTTCTTCTTTGCCCGCGTACATAAAATATAGCCTATGTTTCTCAGTATTAGAACAGCTTTCTATCAATGAAAAATTTTTCGCTATCGGACCAGTACTTTCAGAGATTACCTCCTACAAACAAGAAAATATAAAAACTAAATAAAATCTTTACCTCTTTATAATATTAGTGTCTTCGACTTCACTCGAAGCAAAAGCTCAACTGGCTGCCAAAAAATTGGGGATCTTAGCTAAGATGAAACAGTACTTCACGCCGGAACAGCTGCTCAACCTTTGTTAAGCGCAAGTTCGATCGTGTATGAAGTACTGTTCTCACCTTTAAGATGGATCTGCCAAACACCAGCTTGAAGCCCTGAAGGCAATAGGCTAGTTGCCGTAAAAAATGTAATTAGTCCATCTTTTAGATTAATCAAAAATAAGGAACAATTTTTTTATTTGTAAATTAAACCAAAAATGACAAAGATATAGCCCATTAAAGTTACGTGTAACGTCACACCGTGCTGCATTTTTTCGCACGGGGTGACGTCACACGTAACTTTAATGGGCTATATCTTTGTTATTTTTTGTTTAATCGAAAAAAGAAAAAATACGTGTCCAATATTTTTTTATAATCTAAAATACGGACTAAAAAAAGGAATTATTTTAACCCTGGAAACTACCCTATTGAGAACCGAGACAAGATCATCGGCAATGGTGCACATGTCGAGTCAAAACTCCAAAGTCTTGAGCATCGACGCCGAGTTGCTAGCCTGTCGGTTTTCTATCGTTTACATTTCGGGGAGTAAGCAATGGATTTGCATAATTTAATTCCACCAAGTCCATTCCATCATTGGACCACGAGACGTAAGGCGTTGCGCCACCGGTACGTGGTGGACATCCGTACAAAGTGTTTTGGGAACACATTAATTATGCGTACAGCTAAGAAGTGGAATTCTCTGCCAGAGTCTGTGTTTCCCGACAACCTAGGGGGTCTTCATGTCATGAGTGAATAGGTTACTATTAGGCAAGCATGCTCCAACGTCGGCCACATCATCGCTTACCATCAGGTGAGATGGTGGTCAAACGCAAGCCCATCACCAATAAAAAAGAATTTGGATATGAAAAAAGAATATTATATCCCTGAAAGCGTGGCAAGGTCTTCCGTGGTCACATTAACGACATAGTGGTTTAGTATTTTATTGTGGCTAGGCCCTAGGCCCATAATAAAATCGTTTCCAAATCATTGACTTCACCACTAATAGTAAGCCCAGTTCATTTACAAACTAGACCATTTTAATAGATTTAATAGTCCAGGTTAAATTATGAGATTTCACAATTTCTGTTATCGAACTTGTGATAAAATCGTTCTACCATTTATATGACACTAGTGATCATTAGGTTTTAGGCAATCTAGAACAATGGTACTCAACCTTTTTATTTCATAGGGGTTGGCTAAAAACATTATACTTAATAGTCATGATGTAGATCAGTAGCGTAGCCAGACATGGGCGAAGCGCCCGCTCGCCTACGGCCTTGCGCCCAAAGAGGCCTCGCGCAAATGAGGGCTCTAAGAACCAGGGTTTTTTTATAGTTCATAGGCTCACGTTTGATCAGTGTTTCATCTGATGTTAAGCGACGATGTGGTCGAACACTGGGTTGCGACAGTCGCTGTCTCGTTTTCGTATTTATGAAAGAAAAAGGCCTCGCTGATTTGCCTTCGCCCACGTCCAAATTAGTCCACGCTACGCCCCTGATGAAGCCAGTGGTAAGTGTAGTAAGCATGTTTGGGCCGCGTAAAAATAATAGTAATTATGAATTTACAGATCTTAGTTCAGACTTTACGTTGTGTGTATGCGAGTTTACATGTTTATAAAAGCACCCAAGACATCGGCTCTTTTTTTTAAGAAGTAAAGTTATGTCAATTTCTTATGGATCCTATTATCATAACTGGATTTTGATTAAAATGGGTACAATTTGGAATATTTCCATTAACCTTTCGAATGTCTTAAGTTACACAGTCCGACATAAGGTAATTGTCTTTCTATTGTGTCTCTAATTACGACATTCAAAGAGTTAAGTACATTAATATATTATTTCAAATAATAGTAATCCAGTGTATCCTTCTCTTCTTTCTTATCTGACTTCTAAAATTCAATTCCTTTGCTGTGGGCATAGTAAAAATCTGCTATCAACAAATAATCGTATACTACGATGTCCGTCACACCGCTCTGGTTTTATCCGGTGCTCCTTCTTTGTCCATCGCGATCTTTCTTTGGAATGCACTCCCGTTGAACATCAGGATGGCATCCAGCCGGTTCTGTACGTGAACACATTCGCAAAAATTGGTAGAAACATCACGGTGTTGATTTGTTGGGTTCGTTTCTCATAATAATTTTGGTTATTTGTTTGTATTTATATACATAATAAATTCGTCATCAGCCTTTTTAATGTTCCCACCGTTGGGATTCAGGCCTCCTCTCTAGGAGAGGGAATGGGCCGTAATCCACCACGCGGGCCCAGTGCGGGTTGGTGGATGTCACATGTCTTCGAATTTTTGGTTCTAGGACATGCCGGTTTCCTCACGATGTTTTCCTTCACCGTTTTGAAGGCAGTGGTGATTAAATAAATTACACAAAGTAATGCGCCTGACAAGGTTTGAACCCACGACCTACAACTCGTAAGTCGGAGCCATTACCACTAGGCCACCACTGCTCTCTATATATATATATATCTATACATAATTATGTATTTATTATTGTATAAGTTTTCTATTTATTTATTTATCATTAACTTGCACCTACCATGTTATGTTTCTGCATCACCCTAAGGACGACTGGGTAAGTAACAATATCTAAAGACCCCCACCGCGTATGTCTGTCTATGTTTGCGATAAATTCATAAACTACTAAACAGATTGTCATGCAGTTTTCACCAATAAACAGAATTTGCTTTTTAAATTCTCTTTTGTTTTTGAGTTCAACAACAAAAACCCAGCGACCCGCAGATTGAGAATAGCTGGTCTAGAGTGATGCTCATAAATCTAGAATGAAACTAACTGGAATCGAGATCAGTATCAAATCAGCCTGCTCTTAATTGAGATAGATGATCGAACATTAGTCTTGGTTACGCAATTTTTAAACCTAGGCGAATTGAATGATAAAAATTCCCAAATATGTAGGTTTATAATATTTGATGGCACGATTTGTGTTGTGGTTGAGCGATTGGCTGTTGTGTTGCGTGTCACCGGTTCGATTTGTGCACGGAACTAATATTTTTATGGTTTACAGATCTTAGTTCAGACTCTAGGTTGTGTGTATGAGAGTTTACATGGTTATGAACGCACCCAACACCATGAATGTTTTTTTTTTAAGAAATAAAGTTACTTACCTCAATTTCTTATGAATCTTATTATCATAACTGGATTTTGATTAAGGCGTATAGTTCCTTGAACCATCTGGCCGAAATTATGTGAACGCAACTCGCGCTCTCGCCTAGGCGGCAGTACGCAAATCTGTGCATTTATTTGCGGCCAGCAGCGCCCGGAAAGCGCTTTAAATCCATTTTCTCTGCGAGATATTGATTGATTTACATATGCAATGTTCACTTTGAAGAATATTTAACCACCAATTTTTATGTGTAAAAATGTTTCTAAAGGTCCAAGCCGTTTCGAAGGAGTAGGGAAAAGTTGCGAAAAGTTGCGAAATTGCTAAATATTTTTTTTTGACAAAAGTATTAATTGCACGAAAAAATCAAATGTTGATATTATTGTTCATGAATCTATAATAAACATATATTTTTTTCAAACCAATTGACCTAGCCGTCACGGAGGAGTAGGCCTCAGAAAATCACTGTTTTATGGCACTTTTCGGGCGCTTGGCCCTTAAAATGGGAACAATGTGGAATACTTCCAAAAAGTATACTAATATGTTTTTTAAAGTACATTAATTTTTCACAAACATAAACAAAAAAAATGTAAACCAAATTAAGAAGCAGCTTTTTTATAGGTACATAGGTCCATAAAATTAAAACAATTTAGATACCAAAAAATATTATTAATTTATTTAAAATTTAAACATATTATTTACTTTTTTGAATAATTGGAAATAGTAGTTTATAAATAATAATATTATTAAACTTTTATATAAATGACTAGCTTTTGCCCGCAGCTTCGTCCGCCTACATAAAATATAGCCTGTCATTCAGGAATAAAGCAGCTTTCTATTTGTGTAAGAATTTTAGCAATCGGACCAGTACTTCCAGAGGTTACCTCCTACAAACAAAAAAATAAAAAAAAACAAACTAACTCTTAATTATATATTTTTCACTTATTATATTAGTGTAGATTGGAAATAGTGGTTTATAAATAATAATATTATTATTCTTTTATATAAATGATTATCTCTATTCGAAATAATTAAAAGAATACAATCATCCTTAAAATCAGATATTTTTCCCAACGGCAAACTTAACTTTGTATTCTCTCAATAATGATAAGCTATTAATCACGATACGTATAACCTGTACGAATGGACTCCGTAATTGATTCGACATAAGTTCCTCCAATGGAGATAGTAATGGATCTATGTTTTTTATTATTTTTTCCTTTTAAATACCCTAATACTTTCTGATCGCTTTTGGTTAAAACTGTTCCGAAACTTACGATAGTTTTTTTTTATATATCAGTAATGCACGAGTGTATAATATACATATTATTATGTACTTTAATTAAAATCCTACCCGTTGTGACATGATTTTCTAGTTATAAAATTATAACTTGTAAATAAGTAGAATTTCAAATGTAATATCCAAAAAAAAAATGCTTTCGCCAGTCCTTCGAGCCGGATGAAAATCCGATAGAAGAAATCTCTTCCCTCATCCGTTATTTGATTATGATTAATATCATATGCTAGATAATGCTTTCACTAAGACATCGCGAATAGGTAGCCTAGCTAAATCTGGGGCTAATGATGTTAAACAATAAAATTTGTCTGAAACCGCAAACATTTTATATTTTCGACTTTATCCAAATACTTACAAATTGAGTTCTATCGTTACTAACAGCTTCTATTAGACTAAAAACACAAATTAACATGAAATAAAATCGATTGAATAACAGATGAGGGTAAATTATTGCCATTGACTCACCTCCTTAGGCGAGGCAACCGTCCTATTGCACCAAAAAAGGAGGCAACCTATAGTTTATCAGTTCCAGGGCACATTTTTTCAGCTGATGCTCGACTTTCCCAAATAACAAATGAGGGGCAATCGATGTCAAAAATGTATCAACAAAATGTATGTTATTGTTTCATCATTGGCACCAGATTTAGCTAGGCAACCTATTAGCAATGTCTTAATGAACGCATTATCATAACCAAAAAACAGGTGAACCAAAGGTTGACTGGTAGAGACTGCCTAGTTGCATTAGGTTCATCATCATCATCATCTTCCTGCCCTAGTCCCGTTTTCTTTGGGGTCGGCGCAACACGTTTCATTCTGTCCTGTCACTCGTCACGCTATCAAAAACTCCCTTTTCTTTCATATCGCTTCTCACACAATCCATCCATCTTTTCTTTCTTTCAGTTGCATTAGGTTAATAAACAAATATTACAAGCATATTTATTTATTACACGACGTAATAATGTCATTTCATCATAGTTTAATAAACAGCATAGTTTATAGCCGTGTTGACAATCAACGGCGAACTAAACACGAATCATTGCCATGGTTAAATATGGCAGTAAGCCAACTATTATTTGTAATCAATTCGGTTAGTTGTCGAAATGCTCCACTTGGGGAAACTGGTTGCTTACTTAGACCCAGCGCCGGATTTAAACTTCGGCGGCCCATAGGCAGAGCATGTGGCGGAGGCCCTAAAAACGTTTTCATCCCATCTCGGAAAGAGTATTTTTGCTCTAAGATATCTGAGAGCAAAATATAGCTATTCTTATGCTCTAGAGAGATAAAGTAAATTGAATTTAGAACATGGCGTGCATTAAGTTTATGAATTCAAAACACCATTAAACCTATTTACTTCTACCTCCATAGTACTAAATTAGTCATACAACTTTTTTTTAATTTGTTAAAAACTCAGACTCAGAACCTCCTTGGTGTACTTTATTTGCATTTAGTTATTTCCTCGCTAAGGTGGGATGAAAAGTTACGTGTTGCACTCGAGTGCAAAGATCTTTCACCTCGTGCTCTTTTGATTCTCTCGCTAACGCTCAGGATTCTAATATTTGAATTTTAGAATCCTTCGCTTGCTCGTTCATCAAAATTGAGCACGCGGTTAAAAAGCAACTTTGCACTCTTGTAAAACAAATAACTATTGTGATTAACTGTTGACTAATAAGCGCGTCTCACTCGCTTTCTCAATGGAAAAACTTGCTTTTTTTCATGCCAAAAAATTATGCTCGCGCCGTGTGGTGTGACACGCCATTTTCCGCTGTTGCTACTGGTCTAGCGCGGTGCGGTAGAATGCGCGAAGGCCGTCATTTGTGTTCATATGTCGTGCTGCTTGATCCCGCAAATTTTTAAATGTTAACTTGTCCTGCTCAAAAAAAAAAATAAGCTTTTCGCCTAACCATTTAGAAACAATTTAAATTATAACAAAACTCAGTATTTTTTTGGTTCTACTGAGCCTTTATCGATTTTTTTTGTGGTGTAGTGCCCCCTTGTGGTGGCGGCCCATAGGCAACTAGCTATGTTGCCTATGCTTAAATCCGGCACTGCTTAGACCGGTAGCTACTAAACTGTTACTCCACATTTAGAAGACTCCTTGTTTAGTAGTGGACTTCTGAAAATAGGTTGATTATATGATAAGGTCGAAATCTATTTACGGTTAATTTGTAAAACACTAGCAAGTTTTCAGGAATATGTTACTACCATCATAAACAACAACGTACCCTGTGCAATAGAGTCTGTCTAATAAGTTAAACGACTTGGGTAATTATTAGGATTTAATGAAATCTGATGTAGTCAACACGGGTTCAATAATCAAGGTTGATTAAGAGATAGATATATCATTGTTAACTAACAGAAGAACCTTAAAAAAAAGTATCGAATATAAGTATTTTTTTAATAATTAAATATTATACAAAATTCCCAAGTCGGTTGACTTATTAGACAGACTATAAGACCGCCCATTTTACACTTATTCCTTTTTGTAAATGGCCTGTAATAAGTTAAGGTGTGCAATAAAGTAATAAATAAATAAATAAACTTTTGTTCTATGACTTTTAAAAATTTATCATATTTTACTTCATCAGATTTTCATACAAAAATAAAAATATTTAAATTGAACGTTCTAAATATTACAAAGTCTATGCGAAGCAAGCGATAGTACAATAGCGGAGGGAAGTGGAGATTGGTCGGCGGTGGTGTTTGACGCGCTTGCGTCGCGTCATACAGACGTAGATAAGTATAGCAAAATACAGAGTAGAAATGTGTTAGAACAACGAAACCTTGACGGTTTGTGTTTGGTAAATGTATTGTGTTTTGTAAAAAGTCATAGAACAAAAGTTGTTGTTTATGATGTTAGTAATACAGTCCTGCAAGGTTATTAGTGTTTTACAAATAACACTGTTGTCTACACTAATATAAAGAGGTAAAGTTTGTTTTTTTGTTTGTAGGAGGTAATCTCTGGAAGTACTGGTCCGATTGTTAAAATTTTTTAACCGATAGAAAGCTGCTTTATTTCTGAGTGACATCGGCTATACACCGTTAAATTTTAATCGTTTTAATCCCGTGGAGGGTCGATCCGGTACATGAAACACTATCGATTTGTAAAGATAAAATTAAAAAATAAAGTACCATTTTTTCAAAACTCGTATTAATTTACGCATGTACGAAATTAATTTCTTTTAGAAAAGTTCATTGACCTGTAGTTAATAGTCGGCTTTGCGTACAAACTACCTACAGGTCATTGAACTCGCTCAGCTGACGTTTTCTTAAAGAAATTAATTTCGTACATGCGTAAATGTTACTTTAGTTTTGGAGGGTCCACAGGATTAAAACGATTAAAATTTAGCGGTGTATATCATGTCCGCGGGTAAAGCCGCGGGCAAAAGCTAGTAAATAATGAAAGAAGCTTTACATGAAGAATCAATGAAGCAAATTCCAGCTCTCAATAACCAATCAAAGCAAGTTAAAAGCTAAGTGTCGACGACGCACGCTATCAGTCGATCGTTGGCGCGCAACCGCGGAATGCCGCCTTAACTAGCGCAAGCCGAGCCAATGGCGGCGGCTTTGTCAATTGCTAGCAGTACGGCAGTGTTGTGATTAATATTAAGTGTTATGGACGTCAGTTTAACTATTGTTCTTTAGTAATCTACAGACAAAATTAAAGTTCGCGAGCATATTCGTACTTGAGGGAGGCCTGTGTCCAACACTGGACGTCTATCGGCTGATATGATGATGAACATGTCGCTGTGGGGTGGGCCACGACCTTTAGTGGGCAAATGTCTTTGCAGGGTTTTGGCATAGTGGGTAGCCCCGTGCAATAACCACTAGGCGAAATAACTGAACAACGTTTTATCAAAATAGTATCATAATAATATTCGAACAGACACGTCCGCTCAGTGCGATCTCCGATCATAGAATGCCCGCCCTTCCATCGGCCGCGTCCTACCACGACTCACCGTGTACCGTCACGCTAGCGTCCGGTAGTGGTAGTCAATTCTACGACAAACATATTCATAAGAAGTTGACAGTAGTAATTTTCTCGAACGAATTTCGCCCACGGTAGCAAATCAACTCTCCCAATGGAGATTAGCCACGCTCTGGCCCAGGCCATGTTCTGGAGCCAGGACGAATGGCAGGCGGTCGCCTCCTTTGCGAACCAGTAATGCTAGCGAAGGAAGAGACCGCACGCGTAAGGCAACAGTCTTCACGCCCTAGCCGCCGAGATCCCGACCCCGATTTTCAGCTACGGTTGGCGTGGGCTTGTGGACGGCGAGCAAGGGGTAGCTCGCCGTCTAATCTTCCCGTAACCGTCCGGACCGAGCTTGAGTCGACAGCACGCTCGCCTCACAGGGTCGAAGCCTACGTACGGCTTTGGAACGAAGACAAAGAAGGAACAGAGTGGCTTTTAGTCAGATACATCTTCGCGCTCCGCCCAAGAGCGGGAGATGTCATTGATGATATCCCACCTGAACAAAAACGGAGATTTGCCAAGTAGACATAATAATAATAATCTATGGTCTTCCATTTAGTATGGTATATATATTATGGTAATGGTTTCGGTGGTTGATCCCTGGTAACCCTTCCACTTGACCCTTTCAAAACCAATAGCACTGTATCTTAGTTTTCTATAATTATGTCACAATAGTTTCCCACCAACCGGGGGTTGTCCTTGGATGCACTAACATAGCGCCAGGAACCTGAGAAATATAAAACAAACAACCTCTTCAATACAACAACTCGAAAAATCGCTTCAACCGTTGTTAGACACGCAATTCGCTGTTTTCCACACTAGATAAGATAAGATAAGATATTCTTTATTTCACTAGTGCGGAAAAGTGCACTAGCTCGCTCCTGCCCCAATTATGGTATCAGGTTGAATGCTAAGCGATATTAATAAAGAATGAAGCATCGTCTTACCAATAATCCTGCAACACTCCCAAAGCACTTACCGTGAACATAATCCATTGGACCAAAAAGTACCAGGAGTGCATACTTGCAAAGTGTTAGAACTAAGAACATTACGAGCGGCCGGCCACAATCCGTCTGCGGCCGCGGTGGGACCAAGCAATAAAGATTAACTCGACACTCCAGCGATAGATGGCGCTATTCTCAATATAAACGTAAGAGGATTTTAGTGCATTCTTTTATTTAAAAAGTGAGAGTGAGTTCTCTTTTAGTTTATTCTAACTTAGATCGTTATTTGTTACTAGATTTTGTTAGCAGCTTCGCTTGCTTATAAGCAGAAAATGTATCTGTTGCTTATTTCGTTCAGTGATAAAATAGCATTGTACTAGTGAAAGAATTTTGAAAATCGGTGAAGTAGTTTTTGAGTTTACTAATTTTAAACAAAAATACAGGGTGTAAGAACATTTTTAAACAAACTTCAAGGGCTTGTTCATTAGATGAAGCTAAACAACATTCCACAATTATTATTTTTTTAGGAAACGAAACAAAAAGTCGGAAACTCTTTTTTTTTTTAAAAAAAAAAAAGAAATACATAGGAACCTAGATAAATATTGTTTATAACCGAATATCATCATAATATGTTGGAAATATGCTCCAACTGCAAATGAGCGTGGTATTACGTTTGTATGGAAATTCATCCGTCGCCGGCCCCTTAAGTCGCAATAGATTCCAATTAAAAAAAAAATGTTATAAAAAATAAGAAGAGATTAGTTATAAATTTAGATTTTTTTTTAAATTAGTGATGTATAAGGTTAGGCCAGCTGCACACTATAACATGCCCAAATATTTATTTTTCACATTTATTGTGCGTATAGCCAAGGAGTGGAATTCCCTGCCGGAGTCTGTGTTTCCTGATAGCTGCAACTTAGGGGTGTTTAAGTCAAGTGAATAGGTTACTTCTAGGCAAGCGTGCTCCATCGTCGGCCACATCATCGCTTACCACCAGGTGAGATGGTGGTCAAACGTGAGCCTATCAATAATAAAAAAGATCACAAATATCTCTCAAAATTAAATAACACAATAGATACGCCATTTCAAAACTGCACTATATTCTCCCTTCGCCGTGACCCTCAAACGTACAGTCGATGCCAGCACGCTTCATTTAACACATTCGATTCGCTTGTGGCCGCAGCGCGCTAATGCCAAGACTGTTCGACGTACAGGCAAGCACAGAAGTGCTTCGACATAAAGTTGTTGAGATTTACAATAAAATCAAATTAATAGTAATAATTGATTGATATTAATTGATTGAATAATTCATTGATATTAATTGATTTATATTAATTTATTGATTTTGATTCATTGATATTAATTTATTGATTTTGATCGCATAGGTATGCGGAGGAAGCCGCGGCCAAAAGCTAGTGTAAAATAAAGCCTATGTCACTCAGGAATAAAGCAACTTTTTATCGATGAAAAAAAAATCGCAATCGGGCCAGTACTTTCAGAGATTACCTCCTACAAACAAAAATAAAACATAAAAACAAACTTTTTCTTTTTACAATATTAGAGTAGATTAAAAAAAATCCGAGTACAGTGCACACATTCTGCGTTCTGAAATGCGATAAAAGTGATCATATTGCGAATCCGACCAAATTCAACAGTCACAAAATTTAGGGGCTATTGAGTAATAAATTGTGACTTTGGTCGGATTCGCGATATTATCACTTTTATCGCATTTCGTACTGCAAGGTCAGTACTCAGTAGCTGTGCGCGTCGTTTATTAAATAATTTAAATGTCATGTACCTATTGTTACTGTACCAGTTATCGCCTATCAAAGGATAATTTACAAATTGTATGCTGATTTTAAAGTAAAAAAAATTAAAACTAACATTCCATCCTGTATTGGATCCGTCATTTAATTTCGCATATACCTACTGCCAATTTTCATTAATATTTCAAGCATTTTTCATGCACAATAACAAGCTTTTTTATTGCATATAATCCGGTGTCTACTCATAACACTTTTAGTGACATATACGTTTTTCAAAGGTGTTTATAAGTGACATTACAGCAAAGCAAGAAAAAAAAACTGCCTAAAACTTATTTGTCCTAAGAGTGTTGTACTCGATTGTACCACTTGAAAACAGTCAGCATTATTCCCGGGAGACACGCGTATTGATGTCAACGCCACTGTACTAGCGACCGCTAATTTATATTTATTGTATAATTTGAACATACAAGTATCATATCAGCTAGTATAATGTCAATTTCTACAACATTATAGTTCGTTCAGAATCAGTGACTGAATGGATTCCAATAGTTTTTACACCATGTTATATTTTTTCCCAAAAATATTTAAAAAGGTCACAAGTTGGACACCACCGGCACTAAGCACAACACAGTTCACGGCAGGTCATAGCGGAGGTTAGACGCCAGCAAACAGCTGGGTGTGAGTGCAAAATAACCCCTCAGTCGCCTGGATGGCCTGTGACCTATGTATTTTTACTGACATAACAAGCTTTAAATTTGTGATTTTTCATGATACAGTTATAACATTTTGTACATAGATTCTTTACATTAAAATACTAGACACCTCTTTTGGGGTTTGTTATAGAATTGAGACTTAAATTAAAATTGCGTTAAAAGACAAAGAAAGAAAAAAACATAAATAAACGAAAATATATAAATTTTCTGTATTATTATTAGGTCATTAAAATTGTTAGTAATAAATAAACCATAGGACATAATTTTACAAAATATATTGAAACTAAATGTACACATTTTTTTATCGTCAGATGACCCATTTTTATGTGAGAAACAAGTAAATGACTTATTAACAGATTTTAAAAGGAATACATTTCAAACTTAATTACACTGATATTATAAAGGCAAAAGTTTGTATAGTATACATACATTATTTATTATATACTTTATTGTAGTTACATACAAACATAACAAAGAAAAACTTATGTCTAAAACACGTACAATGGGCAATGTGTGTTACGCTTTAACGCACAAATGCCTGAAAAAACATATCCCGGGAGTAAGTTTTGGAACATTTGGAACAATTTTATATTTTCACGTAGGCAAATCCGCTGGCAGAAACTACTATTACTCGTAAGTATGTCCAGATTGAAGTTACTTAACTATTGAAAAGCAACCCTAAATCATATCAAAATAACATTCAATTAAGACTCAAGGTACAGTCAACGCCTAAACTCTTGGCTGCAACATTTCAAACCGCAGACGAGGGCCCCAAGGCCTGAAGTTCCCCCCTAGCTCTCAGTGTGTTTGCTAAAAGATTTAGGCTCTAAGTCCCCTGTCTGTAGCAAAGTGATGTTTATATTGCAGATTAGACCCCTAGGGGGAGAAAGTACCAACTCTAAAAGTAGTTATCGAAATGGGTTAAGAGGCTGCTTTTCCACTCGCCTATCGTCAAAATCGAGCATAGTTTAAAACTTTGTTAATTTAAAAAAATAAAAAATATCGAAAAGGCAACGCGAAAATAGAGAGATAACGACTGAAAACTCTGTTAGCATTCGGTAATTCCATGATTAATCGATATTTCAAAACTTGATCCAAGAAATACGTGTTTTTTTAAAGCTTAAAAGTTTTTGAAAAAAAAGTCTTCATTTAGAATCTTGATAAAATTTGCAAGGCTTCTATTATTATACTTTTTAGAGTATTTTAATTTTTGTATAATTTTGTTAAGTGTCAAAGTTCAAAATAGCAGATTTTCAGAGGTCTTTACTGAATTAGATTTACACAAATTTATAAATTGATTTCAATAGAAACCTAGATAATATCCACAAGATACTGTGTTTCCAAAATATCTAATAAAAAGTGTGTAATAACGTCATAATCGCGTAAGAGCGGTTGTATGAAAAAAATAGGTAAAAAAACTTTTTAAGTTAAACGGTTTTATGTTAAACATACATTGCAATGTTTAAGATAAATGTACTAAAAACCAAAAAATAATAAAATAGATACAGTCGTGGGAATTATAAACATATGCATAGACTAGACTAAAATAAAACCGTGGGGCACGTCAATTGTCTACAATCGTTGATTAAAATGTTTGTTTTGTAATGTTACACTATAATTACAATTGACGTGCCCCACGGTTTTATTTTAGTCTAGTCTATGCATATGTTTATAATTCCCACGACTGTATCTATTTTATTATTTTTTGGTTTTTAGTACATTTATCTTAAACATTGCAATGTATGTTTGACATAAAACCGTTTAACTTAAAAAGTTTTTTTACCTATTTTTATTTTCTAGTTTTTAGTTTTTATTTCGCATTCTGTTTAATTCATTTAGTGCTTCATTATTGCAAGGTTTCTTGCCCGTTAGTTTATTGCAGTCCAACTCCTCTATACGTAGTCCCTGCAAAGATCTTACTCTACTAAGAGCCACGTAGGCTTGACCTTCTTCAAACAGTTTCGCACCTAAGTATACGACTGCGTGATCCACAGTGCTGCCCTGCATTTTATGTATTGTAGATTATTAATTAATTATCTTAGATTTCAATTTTGCATAGTAAATTGTATTCTACTTGTTGAGACCTTTCATTTGATACCCATGTTGATGGGATTGATAAAACCTAAGTTATCCGCCATTTTGTAGAGGCCACCATCTTGGATTTTAATTTTATATAGTACATTGTATTATACTGGTTGAGCACTTTCATTTGATACCCATATTGATGGGATCGATAAAACCTACGTTATCCGCCATTTTGTAGCGGCCGCCATCTTGTATTTCAATTTTTTATAGTATATTGTATTCTGCTTGTTGAGCCCTTTCATTTGATACCCATATTGATGGGATTGATAAAACCTACGTTATCCGCCATTTTGTAGCGGCCGCCATCTTGGATTTCAATTTTTTATAGTATATTGTATTCTGCTTATTGAGCCCTTTCATTTGATACCCATATTGATGGGATTAATAAAACATAAATTATCCGCCATTTTGTAGCGGCGGCCATCTTGAATTTATAATGATAATGAATAAACATAATTGTATTGTCACCAAAATCCAAAGTGTATACAAAATTTCAGATTAATCGGTTGACAGGAAGAGGGTGAAATTTGAATTACTAAATTTGATCCAAGAATAAATAAAACAAACGGGGTGAGCTAAATAAAACCGTTTAAAAATAGTGAAAATGTATGTCGAGTTGCATCCCCATAAGTATAACAAACAGAACAGTGTGAGTCGGTCTCGCTCTCGCGCACGAAGGCTTCCGATCTAGATACAACATTTGAGACTATTCATCACTATTTTTTAATTAGTACAAAAAAATTGGGCTCTCTTCGTACCCGTTACTGATCATATTTGTGTAGTCAAAAGTGAAAAAAAAAACGTAATCACAAAATCATTGAATCAATCATTCATAACAATTGCTACCAGAAAATACTGTGCACAGTTTTTTTTCCATTTTGATCGCCATTCGTTAATTCATTAATCTTAAATAGCTTATACAATATTACTTATCATAAATTGACTGACATTTTTCATTCAAGTGGAGGCTCCATATAACAAACTTGTTTTTTTGTCATTTTTTGCCACAGACGGTACGAAACGCTTCATGCACGAGTCTGGCTCGCACTTACGCGGTTGTTTTTAACTTTATCTTTTCTCGTTACTCTACACATCCAAATCAAAAATCTAAGGCTCGACCGAGATGGGTTTTTCGTTCTCGGCCGAGACCGAGACCGAAACCGAGAATAAAATAATATCTCGGCCGAGACCGAGAGCCGAGACCGAGAATAGACAAAGCGTGAAAAAAAAATTTAATGCTATTAACTTTTTTGAAACAGTATTATCTGGTTAACAAAATTAACTGTTTTAATAATCTAAGTTAAATAGCATTATATTATAACATAAAAAAAGAATTTTCGGCATTTTCGCCCTTCAAAGAGTGTCGCCTCTCGTCATACAATTGTTCAGTCACTTGCTACGCTAGTAGGCGGCGCAGATAAAAAGTTATTTGCTGCAGGCCTAAGCACCTTATAAGGTGACGAAAAACAATACTCAAAAATATTAGTATTTCTTTGCAGTCTTGGCTGTCTAAGAAAGCTTTCTAGTGCTATTTTGGTAAAATTTGAATGCCGATCCAAACAAAGTTACAATCTCGGTCATAACCGAGAATCTCGGCTATAATTAGCCGAGAACCGAGACAATTTTCTCGGTTGGATTTGTAGCCGAGAATGCCGAGACCGAGACCGAGACCGAGATCTCGGTCGAGCCTTACAAAAATCTCATCTGCTCTATACACATTACATATTCATATTAAGGCCAGTACCCCTAGCCAAGTTGCTAATCTGCAATAGTTAACGCTAGTAGAAAGCTTCAAATGTATGGGAATAACGTCGTCTCAACGCTCAGTCACGTGGTCAGAACATAAGAATCGGCGCCAAGGGTTTTTATAATTCAATGCGGCAAGGTCAACTCGAAGCGTTCGGCGCAAGCGAAACGGTTGTAACTTGGCTAGGGGGGCTGGTTCTACTCATTTTGAACTTTTTTAAATCTCTGTAAACCCACAAAATATAAAAAAGAACAAATGAAAAATTATTTTATTAAAATTGACTATATGACCAACCAACGGACAAAAATCAAAACATGACATAAATCAGTTGACTCGATATAAAAAAATTGTGAATCCGACCCTAACTTACGATTTTAAACGGATATGTCTATGAGATTACACCACGAAAATATTTGAAAGTTACAAAAAATGACATAGCACGAAGAATTGCCAAACTTAAGTGGCAATGGGCAGGGCACATTGTTCGCAGAACAGATGACCGTTGGGGCCGAAAGGTTCTGGAGTGGCGACCGCGTACCGGAAGACGCAGCGTTGGAAGGCCTCCTACAAGGTGGACCGATGACCTGGTGAAGGTAGCGGGAAACCGATGGATGCGGGACGCACAGGAACGTTCGATGTGGCGACGCTTGGGGGAGGCCTATGTCCAACAGTGGACGTGTATCGGCTGAAATGATGATGATGATGATGACAAAAAATGACAAAGCTTGTTTTTTAAAACGGCGTTGCAAACAAAAAACTTGTATAGTTATTGTTTTTTTTTTTTCATGAAAATAAAACCACTGCTACGGGGCTGCGAAATCAACATAGACCCGGGCGGAGTTCAAACAAAATACTCAGTCACTACAAGCGGATTTTAATTCCAAAAATCACTAATACACATGTAAAGCAAACTACATAATTCGATTGGTTTCGGAATCGCCCTCCGAGTACAGTGATGCACAAATTGCAATAAATATCAATTTGTAAGTTATCGACATTAGTTTAATGTCACTGGGGAGCAAGTTTGAAGCGAAAAGTGATAGCTGTTGTTATGGGGTGCATTTGAGTAACCACAGAGTTACATAGACTCATTGCGTAGCCATAATAATAGAGTTGTAAGTCGCGGGTTCAAACCCAGCCAGGCGCATTACTTTGTGTAATTTATTTGATTACCACTGCTCTCAAAACGGTGAAGGAAAAACTCGTGAGGAAACCTGTCTTAGAAACAAAACTTCGAAGACATGTGACATTCACCAACCCGCACTGAGCCCGCGTGGTGGATTACGGCCCTTTCCCTCTCCTATAGAGGAGGCCTGAGTCCCAACAGTGGGAACATTGTAAGAGCGACGTTGTATGCCACTAAGCTATCGAAGTTAATTTAATGTCACTGGAGATCAAGTTTGAAGCGAAAAGTGATAGCTGATGTTATGGGGGTGGATTTGTATAACCACAGAGATACATGGATTCTTGGTGTATAAGATTCCATATCATAGCTTTTTTTGAATATGAACCTAAATGATTTAAATATTAATTACTAACTACGAGTCATCATCTGGGGAGACTTCAAGTTTTTGTCTATTTGAAATCTACATCGACACTAATATAATAAAGAGGTAAAGTTTGTTTATTTGTTTTGACGTTTTTTTGTTTGTAGGAGGTAATCTCTGGAAGTACTGGTCTGATTGCTAAAATTTTTTCACCGATAGAAAGCTGCTTTATTCCTGAGTGACATATGGTATATTTTATGTACGCGGACGAAGTCGCGGGCAAAAGCTAGTCTATAATATCTTAAGAGCCGATTGTAGTCACTGAGTATTTATTTTGTATGAGCTCCGCCCGGGTCTATGTCGATTTCGCGGCCCCGTAACAACGGTTTTATTTTTATTAAAAAAAAAAAGATTTTTGTTTTTGCGAGATTTAAAATAAATAACATCAGTAATCAGTCATCAGTATTTTTTTTTTCTTTCTTTCTTTTCTTTGTAATGTTTTTATTCCCCTCAAAATAGTGGTTTGTAAATTATACCATCTAAATCTGTCTCAATATTTTATATCACGGTCCCCTGTGTTGTCATCCCCAGGGACCATAGACTAATAGCCACTCTGCATCCCCTCTACACTCGTCATAATCTAGTTTTTGGTCTATAGATCGGTGCATTTTTGACGTATGGCGTTCTAAAGGCAAATTAATGAATTGAATTATCAATAGTGCATTTAGTTAGGAATTTTTGTTTTGAGTGTACCTATATAGTTTAGTAGATAGTTAAGTATTTTAATAATTTGTATTTCACGATAAAAAAAAAAAAAAATATTTCAGCAGTTGTTAAAATAAATATTTATTTTTACAGAAAAAAAAAGAATTTTAAAATTTTATTAACTTTATATTTATATCCAAATAAATAAACTTTGTTATAAATACGTTGGCTGGATCAGCTAATAGTATAATATATCGCCGTGCCCTCGTGGGGGCGATCGGCGGTGGAGACCTCTCGCGCCGGGCCTTGGTTGAGGCCATGGTCCGGAGCGAGGAGGAGTGGTAGGCGGTCGCCGACTTCTGCGAAGCAGTAATGCTCGCTAAGGAGGAGGCCGACCCCATCAAGCAACGGGGCGCTCTTACCGCCGCCGCCGGGATCCCGATCCTGATTTCCGGCCACCGCAGGCGCTGGCTTGCGGACAGTGAGCAATGGGTAGCTCGCTGTCCGACTGTCCGGTAACTACCCGGACCGAGCCCAAGTCGTCGACGGCGCGCACTGTTCCCGCGCACCTCAATGAGTTGTCAGCAACAGCAGAGGCCCAGCTGGGTCGAAGCCAACTGGGGCCAGGATTATCCGAAAGGAAACTCGAGCCCCGGTATGAAGGCTAGAAGGAACGGGGTGGGATTTTAGTCAGTAAAAGTCTGACACTATCTCCCGCTCCGCTCAAGAGCGGAGGTTGTCATTGGATGATTTTTCCCACCATAAAAAAAGCTAATAGTATATACTAATGTATGTCATATGAGCAACTGTGATAAAATAGAAAGATAGTGTTCTTTCAATCTTCTTTTTTTAGTTTTATTTCAATAAACATCGTATGTTCAGATCTCCTTACATCCAAAATAGAAAAACTATCTCCACAGCCATCGGAAACCAGTTTCAAAATCAGAGATAGTGTAGGAAACTATTTTAATTACAAGTTCATACGATATGGGTGATTGAGTAATTAAAACAACCAATAAAAAGCGTTAGTTATTGATTTACCTTTGATTGGTGTTAAAAACAAGATTATATGTGTTTTTTAATAAGTTAAAGGTATTAAGAACTGAGCTCTTACTACGAGCTCTTCACACGATCCATTTGACGTCCTAAACTGAAACTTAGGGATAGAGCTATACAAGACTGTAGAGCTCCATCTCTCTTTCTCGCTCGCACGACTGCCCTTTTAATAATAATAATATTTTCAATACACTTGCTCAGAAAGTGACTCTTATTGCACTGCACTTAAGTATATAAAGGCGCTTGTTACCAAACTGTGACATTTTGACTACCATTACGCACTCGTGCTATAATGTAGTTAAAACCTTTTTGTTCAACCTCTTTGTTCGCAAAACAAATTTTGAGTACGAAAAAACTTCACATAAGTTATTGCATTCAATGTTATAAATCAGTATCTTACTTAGGTACTTATTGCATGCAATTTTGACCATTTTAACTTGTACAAACGATTTATTTAAAAAAAAAACATTTGGTAAATAAATCATACATTCAAATAAAAATTGTTTTATTTTTGTGGTCTATGGCCACCATTTTAAGATGCGCGCGGTTTTTAGCTTGATTTATTCGAGTGTAATTCAGTCGCTGTATTAATTTAATTAAATTAGATACTACACAATAATTAGAAAATGTTACATGCGTATTCCATTGTCACTACGAAAGACATTATAGTAAAAACTTTTCACGCAAAAAACATTAACGTAAGACTAAGCAGTATGATCAAAATACCTTAGCCTTCCCTTAAATAAAAAAATTATGCGCGCGCATATGAAAACAGATTTTTACCGCCATGTCACATAAAAAGTTACTAGTTTTACTGTTATTTTCTTCACAAGTCTATTGAAAAACTTCGTATGATACACGTGAGTAATTAATGATTACCGTTCTCGGCTCTCTTATGACCGTCGCCACGGCTCGGGTCTAAATACCGCCTCGACTGTAATCACTAACATTACACACTTATGTACATCATAATGTTCTATAATAACATCTTTATTTCGAGCAAAACTCATATAGTGTTAGTAGCAATAATCTTAACCTAAGTGTTAGTAAATAAAATTCTGGCAAGGTACATGTAATTTACAGTAGTGAACCATGTATGGACATGTTTTAACACGTCATGGTTTTTTTTTGATGGTTGGAAAATCATACAATGACAACCCCCGCTCTTGGGCGGAGCGGGAGATAGTGTCAGACTCTTACTGACTAAAAATCCGCCCCGTTCATTCGTGCCTTCATACCGGGGCTGAGCTACTCTTTCGAAACTAACCCTGGCCCCAGTAGTCTTCGACCCAGCTGGGTGGCTTTTGCTGACAACTCCTTGAGGCGCGCGGGAACAGTGTGCGCCGTCGACGACTGGGGCTTGGTCCGGACAGTTACCAGACGGTCGGACAGCGAGCAATGGGTAGCTCACTGTCCGACCATCTACGGTGGCCGGTAATCGGGATCGGAATCCCGGCGGCGGTGAGAGCGCCGTTGCCTGATGCGGTCGGCCTCCTCCTTTGCTAGCATTACTGCTTTGCAGAAGGAGGCGATCGCCTGCCACTCCTCCTCGCTCCGGACCCCGGCCTGAACCAAGAACCGGCACGAGAGATCTCCGCCGCCGATCTCCCCCACGAGGGCACGGCGATGCTCCGCCCAAGCCGGGCACAACTCGACTGTGTGCTCCACCGTGTCTTCCGGACGTTCCGCACAGTGGCGGCACCCGGGCGTCACTTCCACATGAATCCGATTAACACGTCATGGTCAGGTCCCTGCAGTTCTAAGGCGAAGGCTGGGGCGTAAGGATGAGCAAAGCCTTCCCGTGTTTAAATTTATTGTAACTATTTTTTATCGGCTCTTTTTACCAATGAGTCTACAACGCCTTCGATTATGTAACTATCTACAATCATAATTCAAAAGTTAACCAATATTTTTCTCTTTGTTTCAGACTCGGCCTCAAGCTCCGTCAGCTGACAGACGGCAGACATCTTGTACAAGTTATTTACACACAAAATGGCGATATCCAAGACTGTGAATATGTCACTCAAGGAAAATCAGCGAGAAACTTCCTTAAAACATTAAGAAAAGAATTAAAACTAGCGTTAGACGAAGAAATATATAGAATAGCAAACAAACAACCAAAAAACGTTGGAGACGAAAAGTTTTACCGCCATTTTGGAAATGTCACTTTTAGAATACTAAAAGATGGCGACCGTTTGCCGCCAGATATATCGAACTGGCTGGATTATGATAAATTGAAAATGGAATGCTTGAAAAGGCATGAAGAGCTAAAATATATGATGGAGAATAAAAACAAAGTTGGAGAAAGCTCTCTGGCTAGGTAGTTGTTATATTTTTACCAAGCAAAGCTTATATATTCAAATAAAACGAATTTATTATGAATTTATGTACGAAAGTCTGATAAATTCGTTCTATTTATGAAACATTATTTGCTTTTCAAATGCGTTATCTGTTTAAAATGTCTTGAATTGACAAAAGTTAGCTTGTCTATGACGATTCAAGACATTTAAATATGGAATGCAATACTCGCACGACGCTCATCTCCTTTCGATTTCATCCTTTACCTACGATTTTCAAATTTCGAATACGTGACGAAACAGCCAGTCCACGGAATGACCTCTTGACTTTTTTTCACCGGTACTTAGACTCCAGCATTTTGACACATATACCTCAAATATATTTTACACGTAGACAGAACTACGCCATATTAACGCAATATCTTAAAACGGGGAACTGTTTTTCGATCTGAAATATATCCTTCATTTACTAAACTCATTCTCATTACTTAATCGAATGCTCTTCATCTACAACATCAATCATATTTAACTTAAGGTTTCTGTTCAAAATTATCATAATTTTAATTAAAATTTATACACAGCAGTGTATGGTCTAAAGCTATCTACTAATTTATGCCATGGCATGGCATCAGCCTTAATATCTTTAAGTGTAGAACGCAAATGTAAGCCAACATTTGTGTCTTCACCTGACTCTATGTTTATATTATACGGTGTCTGTGACTTCGACGCTTATACCAAACACCATGGATCCAGTACATGATTCTGGCTCCACCAATAGTGGAATTTTTTGAATTTCACACATTACCTTTTAGTCACAAGCTAGGCAGAGCTTGTGTTATGAGTACTACTATATATTTCTAAATACATACATACTGGATCCAATAGTAGAGGATACGATTAAGAACGACCTCCACCAGTCTGTTTAATGGATGAAACGTATTTTATGACAAATCTCGTAAGTATATTAAATAATAATTATAACGCGGGTGGGTTGCCTACGAAATTCCTGGCCAAACTATTATTAATTATAAAATTGACTTTTTTTGGGAAAAAATGCACAACCATTATTCATGCCAGATTTTTTGCAGACATAATGAAACAGCGTTTAGTTTAATATACAATTTATTTATTAAACAACAATTGGGTACTACTAGTATTGACATACCTGTATATACCTGGCAAACCAAAGTTATGCCACGAAACAAATAAGCAACCCAACGTTTTTATGTTCTAAAGGCTTCATACTTTCGGTTAATATTAAATTTATTCGTTAAACACACCGGCGTAAGTATATAAAAAAAAAGACGTGTGGCACTCGGGGACTGCCGCGGTAAAGCTATTGAATAGCATTTTTATCAACTTTTGCAATTATAATTATTTATTTATTTTATTTATGCAGCATTTTTTTCCATTGTTTTTTTTTTGGCTTATGTTTAACTTACCACCAGATATAGTAACATTTAAAAGACAAAAATAGTAAATGATCACCAAAATTAAACCTACATTTTAATGTAAAATTATAACCAAAGTATTAACATCTCGCTATCCTATTTAAGCAAAATGAATCCAAATAAAGCATCGGCAGAACCCCATGGTTACGGAGATATAAGTAGTTAAAATTTTGAGGTTAGGTTAACTACCTGCCAAGACAGCTCGACGGAGCCCCGATACGCGGGGCTCCTACTTCTGGGTGGTTTAAAAAAAAATAACCTCGAAGAAGGTGACGGGGTCTGTGTTCGCTCGCTTCGCTCGCTCACTACGACCCCGCCACCTTCTTCTAACCTAAATCTATCCGACCCGGGGTGCCCTAAAATTCCACTAAGATAGATTGTTGATTAGACAAAGTATCATCCTGCTCTACGGGGCTAAAAAGAGCGCATTAATTTGCTCGCTAAGATTTGGTTATCATTTACTACATTTGGTGTTCGAATACAATTTAAAGTACAGTCGTAACTAAAATACTATTGTAACTTTAGGATTTCATTTTTTTGGTGTCAAGTAATATATTTTTGACAAAAGAACTAAGGGTACCAAAGCGTTTTATGGTGGTCATTATATTTAATCCCTTTTTTTTCTTTGATATTTATTGAAGTTACACTTTCACACATTGAATTGAATTTTGATTGATTGTTCACTCATTTGTTTTCTTATCGGTCACCACGCTCAAAAAACAAATGAGTGGGGGGTGTTAGGTTATTTTCGTTACGGAATTTCTGGATTCGGTCTCCACGCTCAAGGCCCGCGATAGAAGCTATGCAATAGCTTAAAAAAGTTTGGCCAGTAATTTCTATTATTTGATATATTAAATATGTCATGAAATACGTTTCATCCATTAAACAGACCGGTGAAAGTCGTTCTTAATACATAGTATTCGTTTGTGTGTCGATATCAAAGACATCGTGTATCTTTGTGGAAAGTAGCTTTATTCTGACTGGACTTTAAAAAGTAGATTGGTTGTGGAATATAAACAACAAAGAACTATTAGAAGCGACAAGAAATATGTAACCAAGGTTTATGTAATTCATAATATGATTTAAAAGAGTGTCCATGAAGTTTCTTGCACGTTCTCCTCCATAGAGATCTACGCTTTGGAACGTTCAATTTAGCTCCAATTTTTTTTTTGACTGACCGACATTTTGACAATTCAAAAGTGCCTGAATCTGATTTCTGAATTCAACATTCGTCCGAATATCTTCTTTCCAATGAAAGAAAACGATCCTTCTTATCTTTTTTTAGTCTGTTCCTCAAAACTGTAAATAAACTTCTTTATGTTCTATCGTTGTGAACATTGACTGTCTACTTCTCTCAAAAACCATCACTATTCGATAAATTTTGGTCAGGACCTACTCATTCATCAAGCCATTCATTCTCATCGTTCATTTCATCGAATCATTCAAAATTAACAATGGCAATTTGTAAATTTACCTCGCTATTAACGATATGCCTTATATACTTTTTTCTTTGCTCAAAAATAAAGTTTCAAGTGTCAAATATTTATTATACACTATTAGTTTTGCTCAGTCAGACGCGAATGCTAAGATAAACTTAATAGCATAATTTCGAAACATATTTCTTTGAAGTGTAAACCTGGTGTCGCTAAATTGTGAAGTTCTGATAGAAATCAGACTATGACAGTGAATTCAAACATAAAAGTCTGTCTAAAAAGTCAAACGACTTGGGTAATTATTAGGGTAAAATGAAATCTGATGTAGTCAACACTGGTTTAATAATCAAGGTTGATTAAGAGATCTTGATCATTGTTTACTAATAGAAAAACCTTATAAAAAGTATCGAATTTAGGTATTTTTTAAATGATTAAAAATTCTCAAGTCGATTGACTTTTTAGACAGTCTATATCAGTATATGATCATGTGGTTAATCGATCAATCAAATAATAGGAGATCTTATGACTTATTATACGAAGTCGTCTTTTTTTCGGTCGTCAAAAACTATCCAGACGACATCCCTCATCCTTGGGTGGAGCGGGATATAGTGTCATACTCTTACTGACTAAAAAACCCACCCCGTTCCTTCGTTGCCTTTCATACCGGGGCCGAGCCTCTCTTTTGGAACTAGACTCTTGGCCCCAGTAGCCTTCGACCCAGCTGGACTCCTACGGTTGCTGACAACTCCTTGAGGCGCTTTATATTTCTAAATACAACATGCTATAGATAAATTGGAACAGTGGTGGCCGAGTGGTAACAGGTGGACTTACGAGTTGTAGGTCGTGGTTTCAAACCCAGCTAGGCGTATTACTTTGTGTAATTTATTTCATCACCACTGCTCTCAAAACGGTGAAGGAAAACATCGTGAGGAAACCGGCATGCCCTAGAACCAAAAATTCGAAGACATGTGACATCCACCACCCGCACTGGGCCCACATGGTGGATTACGGCCCATTCCCTCTCCAGAGGAGGCCTGAGTCCCAACATGGGAACATTAATAGGCTGATGATGATGATGATAGATAAATTACACCCTATTTTATTATTGCACCTGTTGATAAGCGACGATGTGGTCGACCACTCCCACACTCTCTCACTCGAGTCGCTGTCTAGTTTTTTAATTTATAAAAGAAAAAAGCCTCCCTGATGCGCCTTTGCCCAAGTTTAAATTAGTCCACGCTACGCCACTGATGGTTCAATTCCTCTATCAAAGGTCTGAGACCAAGCAGTGGTTCAAAAGCGTGCTAAGAAGATCATAGGCAATGATGCACTTGTGAAGTCAAAACTCCTAAGTCTTGAGCATCGACTCCGAGTTGCTAGCCTGTCCGTTTTCTATCGTTTACATTTCGGAGAGTGTGCACTGGAGTTACACAATTTAATTCCGCCAAGTCCGTTCCATCATCGAACCACAAGACGTACGGCATATTGCGGCACCGGTACATGGTGGACATCCCGCCCATACGTACAAAGCGTCTTGGGAACACATTCATCATGCGCACAGCTAAGAAGTGGAATTCCCTGCCGGAGTCTGTGTTTCCTGATAGCTATAACCTAGGGGTCTTTAAATCAAGAGTGAATAGATTGCTTCTAGGCAAGCGAGTTTCATCGTCGGCCACATCATCGCTTACCATCAGGTGAGATAGTGGTCAAACGCGAGCCTATCCACTATAAAAAAAAGTGGTAGACAAAGTAGTCTATTTTTCGACATCAGGTTTTCATTCAACATTACTTACATCAATGTATCATAAATATTTGACCACACATCACTTACAAAACGACTAACATAAAAAAAACGAAAACAGGTCCAGACGATCACTCAGGGAGAATTTCATAATGCCCGGAACCAAATGGTGCGGGGCTGGTCACGTTGCAGCGAAGTATGGGGAGCTCGGCGCTGATGTGGCAGAAGACCGATGCTGTCGATCCCACGACCATTGCCGATTCAACATCGGCATGTTTAAAAGGAGGTTCGGTTACTTCAACTATAGGCCGTATACGATATCCCACTGCCGGTGTGATAGGAGGTTAGTTGGTTTTTTTTTTTAATTTCAAGGACAAGGTTTTGTTTTTTTTTTTTGACGTGTGTGTCGGGAAAGGTGTGGTTTTGAATTTCGAATGGGTTGGGTTTTGTAAATATGCCTATATATACTTAGATAAATACAAATGAATTGCAATTCTATTAATCTCGCTAAAACTCGAGAATAAACGAAATGAAAGCTGAACCCATTTACGATAGCCAACAACTGATAAACGTACTTATATATTTCTAAATACATACATATTATTCCGGCATCTATTTATAAATATTCAACAAGGCCTATTGCAATATCGCATGTGCAATTCTAGCGGTATCGTCATAAAACCACAGACAATCAAACGCTAACGGCTATAGTTTAAATTCGCACAAAGCATAGGTCGTGCATAGCATCGCTTTCTCACGATATCCTCAGTATCTTGGTGTGAAAGGATGCTAATATATACATGAGGAAATGACTGACCTCGGTTGGAATAGTATGCGGATAAAGATTTTGGAACAGTAGGGCTTATTGTGAATAGGTCCGGGAGTTTTATTTTTATTTGAATAATTAGGTACATACTCTCTTGGAATATGCTAGTGTCATTTTGGGACCCATATTTTAAGAAAGACTGACAACGTTCAGAGAATGGCAACAAAGATGGTCAGTTCTATTAGCAAACAATTCTACGAAGAGCGCCTTAATGAACTGGACCATAATTTTCATACTGGAACAAAGTAGATAAAAGAATAGGATTATTGTGACTTATAGAATACTCACGGAGTACTACGATTTCCCTTCCTAACCTATGCTAAGCTATGGGGAAATGTATCCAGAAAGAAGGCTTTAAATCAATTTCTATTTAACCAAGTCGAAACAGCATGGAACAAGCTCCTAGAAAGTGTTGTGGAAGCTCCTATATTTATGTTTACATTAAATTGTATCAAATCGATAAGTCTAACTGTAGGACTTAATATCAAGCATCATCCCTCGTACTTGTGAAACGTTCGAATTCAAGACGATATACAAATACAAAAATGGTGAATCTATTCAAATTCAAATTTAAACAAATAAATCTATGCCTGTACGGTAATTATATCGCTATTTTCATACTCCATAACTAATTTATTTACGACCAAAGATGCACAAATTACTGTCCAAATAAGGAAGTTTCGATGTTCATAACTTCAAAATCTAGAAGTATTTTTGCTGTTTGGTTTCCATACAGGCCTATAAATTGATAAATGAAAACAAATATAGTATTCTATACACCCCTACTTTTTAATTAGTACACAAAAAAATGGGGCTGTATCTGTACCCGTTACTGATCATATTTTTGTATTCAAAAGTAGAAAAAACCGAAATCCTAAAATTGACCACGAAAAGGTAAATTCATCATAGATTCAATCATACATAACAATTGCTAGTAGAAAATACTGCGGGAAGTGTTTTTCCATTTTAATCGTCATTTATTCATACATAATCAATAGCCTGCACAATATTTCCATAAATTGAGAGACATTTTGGGATAAACACAAACGCTAATAACTTTGCTGTTTATGAATATTATTTATTGAGATTTTACTTAAATAATAACGAGGGCTTTTCTAATAAGCCCTTTAAGTATTTGTACTAATTAAAATTAGTGGTGTATAATCCTGGAGGCTGTAAATTACAAGGCTAGATTTCGTCTAGGTAAGCGTGCACCGTCGTCTACATACACAAACATCGCTTACTAGCAGGTGAGATAGTGCCCATGCGTGAGTCTATCAATAGTACAAAAAAAAAACATTTTTGGGACAAATGTGGTTGTGTTTTATTTTCTGAGTGTGGTGTGTATGGTGGTGGTGCTTCTTGTAAATTGTCAGCTTGTTTTCTTGTAAATAACTGGTTCTATTTGTCTATAGGGATATTGTATAAACCTTCCTAAGGACATAGTAAGTACGTACCTACTGATTCACGGACATATTCTGTTGTAAAAAAATCTAATCTCGATTTCTAATGTCTAAATCAATCTAATATTTAAGATCGATTTTCTTGGCATATAAAATCAATGCTTCGATTGATAGATCTCAGATCGCCATCCCTAGATAGAAAGTCTAAGTAGATATCGAGACTACATGTCTAGACTTAAAATCAGAACATCTTATAAGTCATGCGCTGAATATAGATTCTGAACAAACTACGACTATAGTCAGGTTTCGCAAAAACTTAAAATTATGTTGTATTAGTAATTTTTCTTTGTAAATTAAGAATTAATTTACATTTGGAAAGTCTATCACTAAAGAATGTCTTACCTTCCTGAGAAATCAAAGACTCATAAAACAAAATAATTATGTATATTTAAAAACAAAAAATACGACTACCAATAAAAATGGAATAAAATAATATCATATAAAATTACTTACATCAATTAGTATAATCCTTTTACTAAATAAAATTCTTCATATAAGATGAACCTACACTTTTCTATATCCACTTTATACGTTGCTACTTTTCTATAGACAATATTCAAACTTTGGATTCCAAAAACGCAATGTAAGTTAAACCATTGAAAATGATAGTCTATAACTTTTTCATAATGACAGTCTTATGTCCAAGGATACTAATAAAGTTCCTATATCATAAAGTTTATGTCCCATTTCTTTAAAAGACTCAAGATTCTGACCCATTACCATCCTAATTAAGATTAGATGAGAAGTTTTGAGATTATTACTTAATTTATTTTTATGTTTTCGTTAAGGATAAGTCTTTAGAAACTAGTTTTTGACGTTTGACGTTTTGTTTCCCGCTGCGTCCAAGTTCTCTCTATCTTGTCCATGGTTTAATTCCCGCCATGACTATTTTCACTTCTGTGAATCTGATATTAGGGCTTTTGGCAAGGTAAATCTTTTTGAGCATAAAAAGATTTTATTTCATACAAGCAATCCCTATTATGGTAACAAAAAGAAAACTATAACTTTTTTGCCTACTTAGCAAAACAGTTGACTATAGTTTCAGTGCATAAAATGCACAGGTTACATGCTAAGTCTGCTAGAAACACTATACTACAATTACTATAGATTGGTACGGGTGACAGCTATCGAATTCATATGTATGTAGCTACCTATCCTTTTCTCTCACCATAAAAATGCATATTTTCATCCTACCCAGGTTATGTTAAAAAGATTTTAGTCTAGCGTCGTCGAAATTTACAATTACTTCTATTATGGGCATGCAATTCGACATTCATTTTCGCTGTATTTCATACAACCGCTCTTACGCGATCATGACGTTATTTATTTTGGAAACATAGATCACACATCTTGAACATCTTGTGGGTAATAAGTTCTAGGATTTTATTTATTTATTTATTTAGTACATGGAGGACTTACAGCTAATAAAACCAGACAAAAAAAAGGAATCCATAATCACTAGAAAGCCAATTACAAGTCCTCACGTGTAGACATTATAGTATACATTAAATATGGTGTGAGCACAAAAACAAAAAGCTGCGCTTCTTAGTTAAGTGGAATACAGCAAAAATCTTTAGCTTGCACTTAAAAAACTAATTGAAATCAATTGATTTTGTGTAAGACTAATCCAGTAAAGACCTCTGAAGCTATTTCGTATGAACTGTGACCCGTCTTAATATACTCAAAAATTAAAAAAGGAAAAAGAAATATTACATAACAATAGAAATTTATTTAATTAGAATTAATTTTAATCAAGATTCTGAATGACAATATTTTTTTTTCAAAAACTTTTAAGGGTTAAAAAAACACGTATTTCCTGAAACAAGTTTTGTAAAATATTCGAGTAAATCACAGAATTACCGAATGTTAACACAGTTTTCAGGCGTTATCTCTCTTTTTTCGCATAGCCTCTTTTGCATTAAATGAAGCAACAAGCTTTTAAACCATCCATGATGTTGTTGATAGGCCAGCGGAAAAGGACCCTCTTAAGTATAGGAACCGGGCATAGACGTTGCACTGTTATTTAGTAGGTACCGATTCTCTTGTAAAATTCTCTTACTTATCCCGAGTTCAAACTGCCTTGTTAAATTGCATTACAAGTTAAAATCTCGGTAACTATTTCGTAACCAAACATTCTTTCCTAGCAATTAAATTTACTCTAAACTCTACGAGGCAATAAAGCAATAAAACATGTGGTGATCTATAGATCATTCATACATTGCCAACGATCCATCGATCTTTATGGCTCTTCGGGATCTATACAGGATTTACTGCAACTATCCCCAAGATATTTACGGTAATTTTTTGATATCATAAACACGTTGGTGGTCTATTCTATATTAGTTGTAGGCTGTTTGTAAAATTAAAAAATTGTAAGAGGTCATTATGGTCTGGCATATGACAGTGAACTTGTCAGTGGTCAGTTTAAAAAAGTAAAAGAGATGGGCGTCGTGGTCATAGACACTGGAAAAATTTCGAACGAATGGTTTGACGATATTTAAAGAAAGAATGTTCAAATCGATTTTTAAAATTACTATTAAATGATTTGTTTGATTACTGTAGTGAAATGGTCGATTGATTGGTTCTTTATTTGTATTTGTGTGTGATTGTAGAGGCGTACACTAAAATAAAATACCGAAGCTTTACTATGGTAAAATAAATTATTTATTTACAGTTTGATACAGTAATGATATTTAATCACTCCAGATATTTTGAAAATGATTTCGATTTGTTCAAAATAGCTATGTTAGAAACACAAGTTGTAAAGCACCCACTGACGATCGCGACATGACAATACGACAATCATTTTTTAAAGAAACTGTTCAATGGATATAAGAAGGTATGCTTAAAACAATTTTTATAAAAAAATCTTACATCTGCGGGAGCCTTATTACTTTTAATTCGATTAAAGCTCAGTCCGATACTTTTACAAAATATGTAATAGAAACAATCAAATCGACCTTAATATTAGCAATATCTAAAATCATTCGTTCAAAAACCAAAAAAATCGACCCCATCAGATCAAAACGAGACACAATGGAGTTACTCCGCGTTCCTGGCACAAAATGGTGTGGCAAGGGGTTCTCAGCAACACGGTACTCTCAGCTTGGAGGCCACACGAGAACTGATCGGTGCTGCAGGGTCCACGACCTTCGGTGCCCCTTCTGGATCGGTGGCATGGAGAAGAAGTATGGAGTTTACAATTGGAGAGTAAACACGCTCATGCATTGCCGGTGCGACGAAAGGTAGGCTGAATGAGTCGATGTCGTTGCTTTGGTATGCACTGCTATTTCTGTAAAGTTGTCATTGTTGTCTGTGGTACATTTGGCGCATTTTTAGCTGTCATGTTTTTTTTTGGTTGGCAGTTCTGGTGTCAAAGGTTTATGTCTTCGGTTGGGTATTCTATAAATTGAATTTCGAATGCATAAATAATGGATTATTACTTTTTACGCTTGCTTGTTATGTCATATAGATCGATGTTGTCTTGTCTGTTTTTATGTTATACTTCAACGTCTATAGTTATTATTATAGAAATCTATGTTATAAGCATTTTTTATGTGCATGGTATCGTTCAGGTGAAGGTTCATTTTTATGTTTTAGTAGATTAATTAAAATAATTTTTTTATTGTTTATAAGTTAAAACGACATTAGAAACTTTAACTAATATACGATTTCGAAATTAAGAATTTAAGAACTGGTCAAACACTATTAAAAACTACCCTCAAAATCTATATTGAGGATCGGGGGTACGTCAGTGATTACAACTACACTGCATTACCTGAAATTGGCACAAAAATAAAACTACACTACAATTTCTATAGGATGGTGCGGGTGACAGCTGTCAGATTCATACAATGTTCTTTTCTCTCATCTTAAATATGCATATTTTCGTATTTCTGTCATCTTAACCATGCTGTGTAAAAAAGACCTTAGAGTCAAACTACAAAAAAAAACTACTTTTTCACAAGAATACTTAAAATGTAGATAAAATTACAAAATCACAAAGTACACTCCGGCGTCGAATTACTCTTCCACATCGCTGTCATCGGGATATGTGCCCAGAAGACTGGCAGCATTGCCACGTTGAATGGCAATGCTAATTCTTTGGGAAAAAAACGAGCCAGCCCACTGGTCACGCAAAGTGTTGATAAAATAAAATTTCCTTGAAATGTAAACTTAATCAACTTACCTTTTAACCAATCAAGCTAACTCAGAATTAAAAAGGTCATTAAACAAAAATATCACGTAATAATTACAACAAAAAACGAAACATTAAAATTAATTTACGGTTATAATGACAAACCACCGTGCTAGCAACCATTTTTTAAGTTTTTTTTTTAAAGATGTCCCCAAAGGGTCGAGTAACATTAATAGAGCCATTTCCTTGGCCCAAGATCCTAGTACCGGACAGAATTGATGCGTTATAATGAAATAAAAAATAAATAGGAAAAAAAGACACTGAATGTGGTGAGATAGAGCAGGAAAAGGAACAGCTAAATGCGTAGAGTAGAGGCGACTTTAGTTTTTTTTTTCCCTTTAAGAACCAATATCGAGATTTTTGATGAACAGTTTTATGGCTATTGAAGCGAAAATTAAAAAAAAAAATACAGTTTTCACCACTAAGTATACATTTAATTTTTTGGTTATTTTCAAAAGACAAAAAAAAGAATATGATACACGATATAAAAGATAATATATTAAAATAAAATAAAAAAACCTACAACCCAATATGGAGAAAACAGTCTAATATTTAAATTATTTTCGCTACATAGACACTCTCTTCTCTTCTCTTTTTACAACAAAAGCTCTATTATCTTTTGAATTAACCGCAGCTTGCATTAGTATTTAACTTCCAACTATCATTTTATTTTTGACTACACTGTCCTACTCGATATCCGTGGTCCTACTACTAGGAAAAGCCTCGGTATGTCATCCCCTCATCTTCCCAGGAATCTTTTTCCTGCAGAAACACGAAAATTAATACAATATTCATTTAAAGAAATAATTTCAACTCATTTAACAAAAGTAAAGATTTTTTTGTTAATGTTTTTGGCCAGGACAGTAAGTCCTTTATTCAAACCATGTCTTCGTATGGCCATATTTACAATTAGAATATGGATGTACACATTTTAATGTCTGCAGTATTTGGCAGCAAGTGTCAGTCAACACTACAATAAAATTCTCAGTTCTATTTTACCAAGACCGTGCGAGTTTCAATGATTTCACATATTGGCCAGTTGGGCAGACACTTGATATACAAAACTAGATCAATTTTATATCAAAATATCCACCAGGAATCAATTTGCGAATAATTAAATAAGACACTGAACTTCACTCGAAGAAATCCCGCCAAAAACTCACAAGAAACGCACAGATTAAACATGACCACAGACAATCCACTCCACCTTGTTCTATCTCACAAAAGAGGTTGAGATTTTATCTCACACCTTCTAATTGGTGGTCATAAATAAATATCTGTGCTCAATATCTTCATCTGTCTGTCTGTTTGTACGTGTAGTGATAAAATGCGGGTATATAACTTAATTATTATATGGTTGTAAGATTTCAAAGTTGAATAATGGCGTTACGTATGAATAAAAAAATAGGTTACAATCAAGAAGCTGTCTTGTTAGATAATGAAAAATATAACTCTTCTTCTACAGCACTTGACTAAAATGAGAAAAAATCTCTGCAAACCGATAAATTACATATTCTTTTAAGTAACAATAATAATTTTTTTTTATCAGGACTTATTGCCATACACTACAAATTACAATTTACACAAATACTCAATTGGTCAAATTCAATTATTAATTTAAGGTCAAAGGAAAATTTAAAAAAAAAGTCAGTTCAGGAAAAGTTCCAATCTCATCATACATATTTAAAATAGGCATTTTAATTATTTCAAATTAGTTTCGCGATGACATTAATTGATAATAAATAATAATATCTAGGTCAGGATGGATAGGATAATCAGCCTTATATTGTTCCCACTGTTGGGATTTAGGCCTCTTCTCTAGGAGAGGGAATGGACACTAATCCACTACGCGGACCCAGTGTGCTTTGGTAGATGTCACAAAATGTCTTCGATTTTTTAGTCCTAGGACATTCCGGTTTCCTCACGATGTTTTCCTTCACCGTTTTGAGAGCAGTGGTGATAAAATAAATTACACAACAATGCACGCATGCGTTGCACGTATCTAAATTCATAAATAATACTTCAAATAAAAAAAATATACAGAACCTCCAAAAATAAAATACCAACAATTTATTCAAACCGATAATAGTAACAAAAAGGACAATCAGAAAAAAAATTAACTAGGTGTTTATGGTCTCCAATTGTCAAAAATGTTTTTTTTTAAGGTCGAGACAGGGGCAAAGGAAAAAATCCTATACAGCCTTTTATCCGATAGATCGAATCAGAGATCGGTATTATCGATAGCGTTGGTGTTACTTTTGTCTGCTACATAAAATATCTGTTTTTAAGAATTCCGTTAATAATTTTTATATGAGACTAGCTTATGCCAGCGGCTTCGCCCGCGTGAAAATAGGTTTCTCCTGGATACAAACTTAGTATTACCCCGTTTCACTTCTTTAGGGCTACATTCACACCAAACTGGACACCATACAGACACCAGAGTCGCCACACGTCCGAGCTGGTCGTGCCACCAAATTGGTTGCGCAACCAAATGGACACCAGATGAGTAACTCTCTGACGCTTATGTCATAAAAGGAAGTAAAATTCAACGCACCTAGTCTTTGTCGTTTCGACTGTGCGTTAATATGTCAGTCAGTCAGTTTCTCCTTTCACATAATTATATAGAAAACTAGATTTTGCCCGCGCGGCTTCGCTCCCGCTCTTCCGTACTCCACCCTACTCTACCGTACTATACTCTACCCTACTCTACCCTACTATACCCTACTCTACCCTACTCTACCCTACTCTACCCTACTCTACCCTACTCTACCCTACTCTACCCTACTCTACCCTACCCAATCTTACTCTACCCTACTCTACACTACTCTACACTACTCTACACTACTCTACACTACTCTACACTACTCTACACTACTCTACAATACTCTACACTACTCTACACTACTCTACACTACTCTACACTACTCTACTCTACCCTACTATACCCTACCAAACTTCACATAAACCATCTACTAAATAGTCCGAACAAAGTCTAAACATTTGGTTTAGATAGGTGAGCCGTTCTTGAGTTACAAAATTACAACGAAAAGTGGCATTGATTTTTATATGTATAGATACAAAGTAGTTAATGAACTACTAGTGTATTGATTGCTACAAAAACGTCATTGATACGGTATATACGGGAGAAAGTCATTTCCAAGGAATTGAATAAAAGGAGTTGGCACGCGACCCTGAGCTCGGCTTGATACCATAAATACAATAAATTGTGACTTGGTAAGCTCGAGTATTTAAAAAAAAATATTCCTATCTATTCTCTCTTAAATACCCTACCTGTACTCTTCCCAGCCTATCCCTAAGAGAAATATAGGCGTGGTATTTTATCCGCACAGCAAATCGTGTTCAACACTGCTTTGTACGTCATTACCCTTGTTCGAAGAAACAAAGTTCCCCGTCTCCGTTAAATAATATCATTGAAAAAGTTAAATGAAGAACACTAAATTAGCAAGAACACAACAAAGACATTTCATCACCGTCCTATCGATTTTTTCCACGTTTTTGCACGCAAACCGTTTACGTCAACTTGACGCGCGATGGCGCCATTTTCTCCGTTCGAAATTCGAAAATCGCGCGCGGCTCAATGGGCGGGTAATGGCGCGGAAAGCATAGACTAAACAGGTGTCCGCTTCCCCTGTTCCAAGTTTATTTTCAGTCTGTTCTAAATTTGAAAATGTTGCGAACTATGTACTTATTTAGTGTATAAAGGAACCCATTGTTAATTTATTTGTTTCTGGCCAGATAAGAATAGAACTGGAATGACTTTTACATTGTTTTGCGAACCGCAGTCTAGATTATTTTAGCTGTTCGCGATACGGTAGTTAGTGATTTCTAGTTTGTAACAATAGTCAGTTAATTTTATATTTTTTATGTGATTGGATTTTGAAAAACAATATATCAATGTTATTTTTAACGATGCCTACTTAAGAGCGTCTTTCCTGAGGTACATTTTCGCAGAATCGTTTTTTAAACCTTTACGTGATTAAGACGTCATTCATTACACATCTTTTTCTATATATTTTGGAAAGGCGTATCTCAAGGCGCATCTGCTGGTTATTATCTAAGTTTCTATTGATATCATATCGTAAATTTGTCTAAAACTAAATTAAAAAACCACTGAATATCTGCTATTTTTTCGTGAACTTTGGCCCTTCAAAGTGTACTCATAAATATATCTACAGAAACCGATTATATTAAATTAAGACTCTGAATGATAGCTTTTTCACATGTTGACGAGACGAGGGAAGAACTTAAATTACCATAAAAAGGAATTACTAAAAATCTATAAAGCCTCAGCAAACAAAAAAAAAGAAACATAATTCAAAATTCACTAAAAAAAGAACCCTCACTTTTTCCCGCCAAAACCGCTGTCAAAAAACTGTCATCGACGCCATCTTAGCATTTATGGTCGCGTTCCGTTATCGCCACGCTCCGTAGGATTTATAATGTGTGAATAATACGCGCGGAGGTTAAATATGCCTTCTGACAATACATAAATTATTGGAGGGGCGTCCTCTGGCGGCTAGGTGAGATAACTATATTCTTGTTTATCGGCCTGGAAAGGTTTCTTAGTCGGGGACAACAACAATGGACGTCTATTTGTTACGTCATTTATTTGGTTGTATTTATAAAAAGTCGGTTCTTTGCCTTTTTTGAGGTGTATGACCGATTTTATGTCTTTGTGGTTTTCCTAGGCTTTATAGTTTACGGGCTAATCTTTTTAGGTCATTCGTCTGAAAGAGGACAACTTTATTCTGATATTTCCAGCGGTTTTATTTTTTTATCATTTTACTAGAAAATCGAGACATTCTTTTTGTCAAACAATCCTTGGGCCCGATTTAATTCAAAAAGTCACGAGTTAAGGATCAGTGTCAAGTCATTATGTTGATTAAAATATGATTTGCGACGCTGGGCACCTACGGTTTGCTGACGCAACGGTACGCGCCGTCGAAGACCCGAGCTCGGGCCGGACGGCCAGACAGCGAACTCATCCTTTAATCGTCATTCGCAAGACGACGCCTACGGTGGCTGGAAGTTGGGGCCGGGGTCACGGCGGCTTGGGCGTGACGATGTCCGTTCCCTCACCTATGCGGCCATCTCCTTACTGCTTCACAGATGGAAGCGTCAGCCGCCTATTCTCCCTCGCTCCAGACCATATCTTGTACCAGGGCCTCGGCCCCCACGAGGACACGGTGGCGCTCCGCTCAAGCGTTTAAGAGCCACGATAACTTTTTCGATCAATCTTCCTACTTCGGTCCAATAATTTGATCTTGAAATATCAGTTCAAAATGGACGGCTAGCAATGCTAACTGTGCGTAAAATGACGCTAAAAATAGACCACTCGTAACAAATAAATAACGAGCTATAGGTACTGTCACTTGTCTACTACTACTCATGTGGCGTCTATGCTCTAACTAAACATAGACAATCGTTTTGCAATACGTTCTTTTTTATTTGGAACTACATATCTGAAGCTGACTCTATAATAATAAATCTAAAAACTATAGTTGCTACGTAACAAAAAAGACTTTTTTGCAATTCGGAATAATCGAGACTCCATTCGGGAATTGAACTATTTAGTTTGTACGAAAGTCGTGAGGTGTGCGCGAATACGACTCGCACTTGCCCAGTTTTTTTAGGGCTTTTTTTGGTAAGAAAATCATCCAATGATATCTCCCGCTCTTGGGCGGAACGAGAGGGTTTGTCAAACTTTTACTGACTGAAAACCAACTGCTGTTCCTTCGTTGCCTTTCATACCAGAGCCGAGTTTTCCTTTCAGAAGAAAACCCTTGGCCCCAGTAGGCTTCGACCCTGCTGTGCCCCTACGGTTGCTGACAACTACTTGAGGCGCGCGGGAACAATACGCGCCGCCCGGACAGTTACCTAACGGTCGGACAGCGAGCTACCCATTGCTCGCCGACCGCAAGCCCGCGCCTACAATGGTCGGGATCGGAATCCCGGCGGCGGCTGGGGCGTGAGTCGGCCTCCTCCTTTGCTAGCATTACTGCTTGGCCAAGCCCACAGTTTTTTTTTTAGGGCTGGATCCTCGCATGAAGCTGGCCCACAGCATGAGATTTCTAAACTCCTATACAATCTAGCGACGCTGACATATATATTGGTCTAGCATTATCGAGTCGAGTCGCATTGTGAACAGCGATCAGGCATATTATTTTAGTAATCGGTACAGCGGTACTGTTATTTGTAACCGAGTTTTGTGTTCATCGTTTGTAGGGTTGGTAAGCTAGAAAATGGCAAATTTAATTCGTTCAACTTGTTCAACTCAAAAAAAATGTACATTTTTTTGAGTTGGGAAATTATCAAATAAATTCTCTTTGGATTTACTGGCTGTTTACCACCTGTGTTCCTACAGTTGCTATTTGCGTTCCAGGGCGAAATCTGACTACAGAGTCAGATTTCGTAACTTCTGACAGTCCGTAACAACTGTCAAAGATCTGCAAATGACAGCCGAAATGAACAGGCACGTACATTTTTTGTATGTTGAGTTATCTAGGCGCTTTCCTTTTCTTACAACACACTTATTAAATACTGTCGATTATGAAAAATTACAATGAGAAACAAAAACATTCACATGAGATTCAGAAATGTATAATTTATTGTATTGTGTTCTGATTGTTCTGAAACAAGTTTTTAATCATTTTTTCATAGCAAGCTTTTATAGCGCATGTTCGTCTTGACGAGTATTATTTATATAGTGTACCTACACCTGTATTATACAGTGGACCTCAATCATACTAGACCAAACTCGATGGGGTTGTATCGTTTAACTACTGAGTTCCTACGGCCACCTTCCGGTTCCATCATCAGATCAGCTCCATGTCATAATAATTTTGTATTGTCATCTGATTTACACGTGCATGCAAAATTTCATCTCAATCGGTAACCCGGAAGTGGATCAAATTTTATTACAGACATAATTAATTATTATAAACATCGGGACAGGTGAAACTAGTAATAAAGATTTGACTTTAACTTTATAACTCAGAAAGTCGTGATACTTAAACAAAAGCACAATTTGGCTTCCCTAAATGCATAGTTCTTAAGTAGGCGTGCGTCTAGCGATGCAATGAATACTGAATACAGATCGCAAGCTCAGATCATAGACAATAATCTCTATGGCACATTGACAGCTGTCAAAATGCGCGCCAAAATAGCCTGTATAAAGTAGTTGTAAAACATTGTGTGCCTAGAAGAAAGTGTGTCGAAAAGATAAAATAACGGAAAATTATAATAAAAATGCTAGATAAACATTTCGTGTCTTTCTGTAGTATGTGATTGGAATATTAATTAGTCTTGAAAAGTTGAGACTATGATTGTAAGAACCCATCTTACTCATCTAGTGCTAAAAAAATCTTCCACATTAATGACTAGAATACTAAAGAGTTTTTAAATATTTAGATTACGTCTAATGGTTCTGTTTTATGATTAGACACTTCCTTATTTCTCATATTTATATCCGACAAACACTCTCGCGTTTAGGTATACCGCCAGGGTCGCACATCCACGACCAAATACTCGATCTCGTCAGCTCTTCTGTCACTTATGTGGATTGAAGTGCTAAACGAGATGGTCAGTCGACGGACAGTACGCAAACAGACGTACTTGGCGAATGATGGAACGACCATAGAACTGATTTGATGATGCTACCGGAAGGTGCCCACAGGAATCCGGTATTTAGACGACAGAACCCTATCGAGTTTGGCCTCGTTTGATCCGTCTTGACGAGTACTTTGGTGCTAGATGGTAACCAGGGTCTGATGATGGAGCTGGAATATGGCCACAGAGATTCGGTAATAAGCTCAATAAGATCACTCTATCGTGTTTGAGGTTTTTGGAATGGTCTTGATGAATATTAATTATACACCACTACTTTTTAATTAGTACAAATACTTAAAGGGCTTATTAGAAAAGCCCTTGTTATTTTATAAGTAAAATCTCAATAAATAATATTCATAAACAGCAAACTTATTAGCGTTGGTTTATGTCCCAAAATGTCACTCAATTTATGGAAATATTGTGCAGGCTATTGATTAATGAATGAATAAGTTACAATTATTAAGGAAATACACTGCCCGCAGTATTTTCTACTAGCAATTGTTATGTTTGATTGATTTTATGATGAATTTACCTTTTCGTGGTCAATTTTAGGATTTCGGTTTTTTCTACTTTTGACTACAAAAATATGATCAGTGACGGGTACAGATAGAGCCCCATTTTTTTGTGTACTAATTAAAAAGTAGGGGTCTATAGGTATATACAGGGTTATTTGTAAAACACTAACAACCTAGCAGGACTGTATTACTAACATCGTAAACAAAAACTTTTGTTCTATGACTTTTTACAAAACATAATTCATTTACCAAAAACAAACCTTCAATATTTCGTTATTCTATCTAACACATTTCAACTCTGTATTTTGCTATTTTTACCTACGTCTGCATGACATGACACGACGCAAGCGCATCAAGCACCCCCGCCACCCGATACCAGCTTCCTTCCGCTATTGTGCTATCTCTTGCTTCGCATAGACTTCGTAATATTTAGAACGTTCAATTTAAATGTTTTAATTTTTGTATGAAAATCTGATGAACTAAAATATGATAATTTTTTAAAAAGTCATAGAACAAAAGTTGTTGTTTATAATGTTAGGAACACAGTCCTGAGAGGTTGCCAGTGTTTTACAAATAACCCTGTATAGGTACACACACCGCTAAATTTTGATCGTTTTAATCCCGTGGAGGGTCGATCCGGTACATGAAACACTATCGATTTGTAAAAATAAAATTAAAAATTTTTCTATGAGTCCAATGACCTGTAGGTAGTAGTCGGCGTCGCGTACAAACTACCTACAGGTCATTCGACTCTGAGCTGACGTTTTCTTAAAGAAATTAATTTCGTACATGCGTAAATTAATGAGTTTTGAAAAAAGGTAAGTACTTTATTTTTTAATTTTATCCTTACAACTCGATAGTGTTTCATGTACCGGATCGATCCTCCACGGGATTAAAACGATCAAAATTTAAGGGTGTATACTGCGCTATGAAAGCTTGCTATGAAAAAAAAAATTGAATTGAAAACTTGTTCAATGGAGGTTTCTGGGACTTTACACCCTGTAAACCATTAAAATGGATTGAAATTTTAACAAAAGCTATTAAAATAAGATACAATGAAACAACTTGAAAACCGCAAGTTACTTAAAAGACTTCTAAGCTCTAAATATAGGGGTTACAAAATAGTTCTAACTTAGATTGACTTCAACCCGTATGCTATTTTCACAAAAAAGTTTAAAATTAAGAAGAAAGAGTGGGTAATCTTATTTTTTTAATGCCTTGAAACATTGTAAAATAAAATATTCCAATTAAAGTCTACTTTGTCTTTCTTGGTAAACTTCAAACCCAGCCAGGCGCATTACTTTGTGTAATTTATTTCATCACCATTGCTTTCAAAACAGTGAAGGAAAACAACGCCAGAAAACCGGCATGTCCTAGAACCAAAAATTCGAAGACATGTTTTTTTTTTTCGATGGGAAAAATCATCTTATGACAACCCCCGCTCTTGGGCAGAGCGGGAGATAGTGTCAGACTCTTACTGACTAAAAAACCCATCCCGTTCCTTCAAGCCTTCATACCGGGGCTCGAGCGCCCTTTCGGATAACCCTGGCCCCAGTAGGTTTCGACCCGGCTGGGCCCCTGCTGTTTCTGACAACTCCTTGAGGAGCGCGGGAACAGCGCGCGCCGTCGACGACTTGGGCTTGGTCCGGACAGTTACCGGACGGCCGGACAGCGAGCTACCCATTGCTCACTGTCCGCAAGCCCGCGCCTACGGTGGCTGGAAATCGGGATCAGAATCCCGGCGGCGGCGAGAGCGCCGTTGCCTAATGCGGTCGGCCTCCTCCTTAGCTAGCATTACTCCAACCCGCACGGGGCCCGCGTGGTGGATTATAGTCTAATCCCTTTCCTAGAAAGGAGACCTGAGTCCCAGCAGTGGGAATATTAAAAGGCTGATTATACTATGTTCTATTTCATCCACTTCGATCAAGTATCCAACCAACTTATTTCATACATTAATGCCAACAAAACAGTCAGACAGGAATCAAACGGCAACATTCCTTTTACAAATTCCAATAGCCTAAAATAACATTCGCAAAACACAAGACCGTTGAACGTCGAACTTAAGGTGAGGTTTTACTAATTTAGGTTTTTTTTTTTAAATTTGGAAATACATATCTATTTATTAATTGGTACAAAAAAAATAGGGCTCCATCCGTACCCACTACTGATCATATTTTTGCAGTCAAAAATAATAAAAAAAAACCAAAATTGACCACGAAAATTGGTCATAATAATAGTAAATGCATCATAGAATCAAGCATTCATAACAATTGCTACTAGAAAATACTACGCGCAGTGATTTTCTATTTTGATCGTCATAATTATATTAATTCATATAATCAATAGCCTGTACAATATTTCCATAAATTGAGTGACATTTTGGGATTTAAATTATCGTTAATAAGCTAATAAACTTTGCTTTTTATTAATATTATTTATTGAGGCTTTACTTAAATAATAACAAGACCTTTTCTAATAAGTATTTGTACCAATTATAAGATAATAAAAAAATTGTGGTGTATAAAAGAAAACATTATGAAACCAATTTTTATTAAAATTGACCATAAGAACAACCGCTAAGTAAAAATTTCAAACGTGTATATCTACGAGATTACGTCACGGGAATATTTGAAAGTTACATAAAATTATGAAGCTTGTTTTTTAAAATGGTCTGACGAAAACCAAAATATTGAATAGTTATAATAAGCCATTCCAAAAAAGGAAATTTAATTTTACTTTGTTTTACTTTTTATCAATTAAGTAAGCGATATTATGTTGCAAATTCTAAAATTCCTGAGATTTCATGAGATTTGCAAAATCCAGCCGCAAACCTGAGAAGATTCCAAAAACCTGGGCCAATACCAATAAATAACTCAGTGACTACAACAAGCTCTTAAAAAGCAATGCAAGTCACAAAGCAACATAGTTATGCGGGCGAAAAAACCGATCATTTGCGCTGACCGACCAATACTGGCAACACTAACGACCAAAGACTAACAAGTCTTTGTTTTTTTTTTTACTAATTCTTTTCGGGCGGTCAAGAAAAGGCGTAATCCTTCTTTTGTTCTTAGGTTGCCCGCATTGATTCGGTATTTGGCGGCGCTTGTAGTGTAACTAAGCCACTTATGGCTTACGGGTGGTTTAGGGATGGGAAGGTATCGATATTATTGTGTTTTTCATTTGTTTGATGCAGAAAAGTTTTACTTATATTTTTTTTTTATTTCTTTGCTGTTATTACATGTGGTTTTGATAATCAATCGCCTTTAGCAGTCTTTTCCTGGATTTGCCTGTACGATTGCCATTAGTGCCAATATACTTCCCATTTACATTACATGTTAATTGATTAATCTTGTTCAAAAACTATTAAATTGTCTTACATTTTGACGAGTATTTGATACACAAGAGATACTGGAAATAATGGTTGGCTATTAGGGAGAATTTTGCCAAAGACTGGGACAATATAAGGCCAAACAAAAATATAAGTCGACTATTAAAAATAAGTATTTATTTATTTTGGCTGGCGGCAATTGTTTACACATTTTTTTTTCACTAATATTAGTAATCGAATATTGCAAGTAATTAAAATGTCAGTGCTTGATTGTACCTTAATTGTCTAATTGGGCAGTATAATAGTGAGCTTAAAGCATTAAGTTTTACAAAACATTCACAGTATGTTAATTCGCTATACATACTTACATTTATTAGTGTTACAATTTTGTCTATTGCATATTTTTATGTGTGTGCCCATAACTACAAAACACAAAAGGATAGTTATTGCACGAAGACAAACTTAACCCCGAATAGCACTTGCACTATTTCTTTGGTTGTACACATAACTATCGACAATATTATCGACACGGCCCCATCACTAGCGATAGCCGGCAGCTTGACCAGAACTTTGGCAAATGAAGCGAGAGAGAAAGCGCGACAAGCTCGCGCGAGGAATGAACACAGAGTAGTGAATACACAGAGACTCAGGGACGATAATTTAATTTGTGTTTTTTCAAAACTTCCGATTTTTAGTGAATTTTACTAAACGTTCGTACTATTTGAAAGCAGGTGTATGTATTTTTAATTCATCATCGCTTCGGAGTATGACAATTAATACCTTTAATAGTAACTAATTTTTTTTTTATTATCTTTATTGATAGGTTCGCGTCACACATGATAGTAAACGATGATGATTTGATTTTAAAAAGTGCCCATGTAGTTTTTTTGCACGTTTTTTCAATAGAGATCTACGCTTTGGAACGTACAATTTAACTTTTTTACTTTTGACTGACCGACATTTCGCAAAATGTAAATGGTCAATTTGAAATAAACATTTCTGATTTCTGAATATTTATTTCCCTTGATTATACCCTACTTATGAATTTCTATGTAAAAATGCATACAGTCGAATGCATTTTTTAGTTGTATATGCTCTGGTATCTCGATCATTTGTGGATAATTTTTGATAAGTCACACTTCATTAAATAATATCCACCGATATTTTTTCAATTGTCCTTTTTGTTCCTAGGCCGCAGTAACTTTTTAATAAATTCACTAAGTAAAACTTACATTTTTAACCTTCTAAACAAATACAAATCTTTTTCAACAAAACAATCTATTACTTACTTACTTACTCCGGGGTGATTCCCGTTCTTCACCCCATAAACGATCACTAAACGCACTAGCCGAGGGGAAGGAGCTCGTTAAATAAGAAATGGCCGCGTATGTGTCGGCTTTTACTAATCCGTCGTTTGATACATCGGAACAAACGTTTACCATATAATCACTAGTAAGAACAAAGGGAAAAATCGAACATTTTGTTTATACGCAGTCTAATTAACACATTGAATACCAGCTAGGAAATTAATATCATGTAGATGATTTCTTCTTAGAGTTTGTCTAATAAGTTAAACGACTTGGGTGTTTATTAGAATTTAATGAAATCTGATGTAGTCAACACGGGTTCAATAATCAAGGTTGATTAAGAGATAGAGATCATTGTTTACTAACAGAAGAATCTTATAAAAAGTACCGAATATAAGTAGTTTTTAAATGATTAAGTATTATACAAAATTCCCAAGTCGGTTGACTTATTAGACAGACTATAGATTTCTTCACCTACGAAATAACTCTAATATTGTCATTCCTTATAAGTTTTCTTGTAGATCTCAACTTCTGCTAATACTAAGGCAAAGCAAGGTTGTTAGTAATAAGAATTTTAGCATAGCTTAGTCGCCCTTTTAATGTTCGCACTCTTTGGACTCAAGCCTCCTCTTCAGGAGAATGGAATGGGCCGTAGGTAATCCACCACACGGGCCCAGTGTGGATGTTAGACGTCTTCAAATGTTCGGGTAGCAGGACATGCCGGTTTCCCCACGATGTTTTCCTTTACCGTTTTGAGAGCAGTGATGATGAAATAAATTACACAAAGTAATATATGCCCCTGACCATTACCACTCGGCCGCCACTGCTCTTATAAGAATTTTACTTATTACTAATGTTATAATAATAATAATATGTTGTAAAAAATGAAAATATTCATATTACTGATGCCTATTGGTGTCAAGTCTTCGAATTTTAGGTTCTAGGACATGTTACAGGAAAACATCATCAGGAAATCTGGCGATGTTTTCCTTCGCCGTTTCGAGCAGTGGTGATTAAATCAATTAAGTGCATAAAATGAACATGGACAAAACCAAAGTCATGGTAAACATCCATGTAGCACCCACCCCTATCAAGATCGGAGACTCTACATTCGAAGTTGTAGACGATTAGGTTTTTTTTTGCGCCTGGCTAGGTTTGTACCCACGACTGCAGAACCACTGCTCTCTAAATTATGAGTGTGAAGACAGATAATAAAATGGGTATTCTCTGTCACTACACTTACTCTGTGTCCACAACAAAAGTGCATAAGATGTTAGGTCTCGTTAAGTGCAAATGGTCGAAGCTTTGTCATCCTTCTGGAATTTGTGTATTACAATTTAACATGTGCTCAGTACGGCCACTGAGTAATGTCTATACAGCAGTGCTGTTACGAAGGAGGTTAAAAAGACAAACTGCAATTCTGATTTCGGTTCCGATAAATAGTGGGATTTTTTTCGATAAACCTTTAAAAACTCGGCTTCGAATCGAAACTGGATTCTGCGATCCCGATATTACCTCTTCCTTCGATTTCAATTTCTACGTGTAAGTATAGCTCGCTAGTTTCGCTAATTGAGACTTTCTTTATAATAGGGTAGTTTCCAGGGTCAAAATAATTAAATTTTATTTAGTCCGTATTTTAGATTATAAAAAAATATTGGACACGTATTTTTTCTTTTTTCGATTAAACAAAAAATAACAAAGATATAGCCCATTAAAGTTACGTGTGACGTCACCCCGTGCGGAAAATTGTAGCACGGCGTGACGTCACACGTAACTTTAATAGGCTATTTCTTTGTCATTTTTGGTTTAATTTACAAATAAAAAAATACGTGTCCCTTATTTTTGAATAATCTAAAAGTCGGACTAATTACATTTTTTACGGCAACTAGCCTATTATCCTAATTATAAATATCCTAAATTAACCTTTCGAATACCATAATTAGAGACACAGTAGAAAGATAATGAGAGAGTGAACGCTTGGGGTTTAATGAATTAATTCAATTATTATACATAGAGCCTATACTGGCTGCAACTTGAAGCATGGAACTTCTACTGGGGTCAGGGTTAGCTCCGAAAGGTAGCTCAGCCCCGGTATGAAAGGCAAAAAGGAAGGACGTGGGTTTTCTAGTCAGTAAGAGTCTGACACTATCTCCTGCTCCGCCCAAGGGCGGGGGATGTCATTTGGATGATTTTTACCCACAAAAAAAAAAATAAAAAAGAATAACTCGATTTGGAAATCGAACTATTTACTTAGATAAGTTTTGTATGGACCCCTCGCTGCCCTAGACGTCTCGCACTTAACCGGTGGACTGTGCTTAAAAGGTCTGACCCTTTAAGTTGAGGTTTCGTCAAGTGAGAAACGACCGTGGCTTTGTCAGCTGACAGTAATCCTATCAGTCCACTGTTTAAGACAAAGTGTTGATCTTTTACACTATACACCTAAGAAAACTTGCCTACAAAAATATTCCGTACTTACATTAAAAGGCTACTTACATTAATCGCTTTAAATAAACTTACCTTACAGTTTACGGTTACTCTTTAGAATTAGGCTCAATAGGGGTTTTTTTCGGTTTATAAAATCATCCAGATGACATCCCCCGCCCTTGGGTGGAGCGGGAGATAGTGTCAGACTTTTACAGATTAAAAACTCACCCCGTTCCTTCGTTGCCTTTTATACAGGGGCCGAGAATTCCTTTCACAAACAGACCCTTGGCCCCAGTAGGCTTCGACCCTGCTGGGTCCTTACGGTTGCTGACAACTCATTGAGGCGCGCAGAAACAGTAGGCGCCGTCGACGACTTGAATTCGGAGCCCGCGCCTACGGTCGCCGGAAATCGGGATCGGAGGCCTGGCGACGGCTGGGGCTTGAGCGCCATTGCCTGATGCGGTCGGCCTTCTCCTTTGCTAGCATTATTGCTTCGCAGAAGGAAGGCTCAATAGAGAGTGGCGAGTGGGCCGTACTTATACCCCAGTATAGTCTAATCCTAGGATGTTGGGCTACCGATTCGAAATCGTCCTGGTCCTTATCGGACTGCGAACTAGTCATTGTTCGTCATCTGCAAACCCGCGCCCGTAATGGCCGGAAGTCTGCCTGCGACTCCTAATATCCTGGTCGACTCGAATAGTTTAGAAAATGGGTAATAATAACAATGAAAATGGACACAGCTCGTATTATTAGAGAGGTTCCTTTCTCTGGGGCCCTGACCGCCGGTAGCTTGGACCCTGTTCCCGATACCGGTGGGACACTATTATTATATTTTTAAATGTTTATTTTTATTTTATATGAAACATTCAAAAATATAATTTATATGTTATGTTACTGAATAAATATAATAATATTAATAATAGATCATAACACTTTAGATTTATTGTTCAGGAAAAATACACTTTTACATCAAATACTTCATTGGTGAAGGAAACCGACATGTCCTAGAACCAAAAATTTGAAGACATGTGACATTCACCAACCCGTACTGGGCCCGCGTGGTGGATTACGGCCCATTCCCTCTCCTAGAGAGGAGGCTTGAGTCCCAGCAGTGGGAACATTAAAAAGGCTGATGATTACTTCACTGGTCTCCACACTTGAATTCCCTGTATTGTGAAGACCAGTCTCTTTCATAATGGTTCAAGAAGAAATAAAATTAGGTATTAAAGCGTAATCATAAAATTCTTAATTACTTACATATTAAACAAACTGTATGCCTATAGCCTGTCTAAAAAGTCAAACGACTTGGATAATTATTAGGGTAAAATGAAATCTGGTGTAGTCAACACTGGTTCAATAATCAAGGTTAATTATGAGATCTTGATCATTGTTTACTAATGGAAGAAACTTATAAAAATGATCGAATATAAGTATTTTTTAAATGATTTAATATTATTTATGGGACTTTTAACAATAAATAATGCAAAAGATTTTTGTTTAGAATACATATACATATTTCAGTCTACTAAATATGAAAAATCTACTCTCAGATCCCATGCAGCATTTCAAATAAAATCAAAACTAAAAACTTTTAAAAAATCTCGAAAGATATCGGTGCAAGTCGTTCACAAGAATCCCTTGTTCTTGGCATAGGCGGCACTTTATCCGAATATATTATTACTGGATGCACCGATAAGTACCCTCGCCGTGGTATCTGAACGCGTGCGTTTGACAGCTAGGAACTGGACGTAATGGCGTTTCGCGCCATTTGTTACCGCCTTTTTTTGTTTTGATGTTGGCAGCATTGTAAATTTTGACGTCGTTATGTCAAAATTGCTGATCGTTTTGGTTGGAATAGTGATGTGACTTTGTAAGGTCGATTAAGTGTCGATGTAAAATTGTCGATGTAGATTTGTATCTGAACTTGACAATATGTAGAATCATTGAAACAAGCGCGATTTCAATTTCTGTGTATTTGACAGCGATGCACAAACGAATACCATGGATCCAATACCTAAATACATGATTCTGAACCCCGCAGTGGTGGAATTTTACGTCGTTTTTTTCCTATATTTCTTTTTTTAATCTTTAAGTTCTTTTATTTAAACTGTATAAAATCGTTATTCTAATATTTTTAGTGAAAAACATGAATGTATTACTTTTTAAATGAAAAATTTCATCGGGGTTGATTAGAACAACGATTTTAAACAGTTTAAATTTAAAAAAGTACGTACAGATTTTGTTTTTTAATTACGAAATAGCCGACGAAAAATTCTACCACTAGGGGGTCCAGAATCGTGTACCTACTGGATCCATGATATTCGTTGGTGCGTCGATGTCAATGGATGTTTTTCATTCATTGTGCACGCACAGCTAAGGAGTGGAATTCCTTGCCGGAATCTGTGTTTCCTGATAGCTTAAACCCGAGAATCTTTAAGTCGAGAGTAAACAAGTTTCTTCTAGGTAAGCGCGTTCCATCATCGCGGTCGTTACTTTCTATCAGGTGAGATGGCGGTCAAGCGCAAACCTATCAACAATTAAAAAAAAATATCAAAGACACCCTATATATAACTCGTATATCTAATGTACTAAAATAATGAATTTGATTTTATTTCGATTTCTCAATTCAGAAACCGCGGAAAGACACAGCCTACACTTTCTTAAAGCTCATTGTGTAACATTTGATTGTAACATAACATCCACACTCGATATTAAAATAAAGATCTCCATCTTTTATTGTCCGAATTTAGAACCTCTTCATGCGCCATTTTATTGTGTTACGTCAGCGAATTGCATTTTATTGCACTGTCGGCCATTAATAGGCGATGGGGTTTTATTTGTCTGTCATTTCGTTTTGATTTCTATGAATGTGATAAAGGAACTTACGAGGTAGAGAGTCTGTCTAAAAAGTCAAACGACTTGGGTAATATAGACTGGCCTGTTGGTATAGTGGTTAGTGACCCTGACTGCTATGCCGGAGGTCGTGGGTTCGAAACCCAGGGCAAATGTTTGTGTGATGAGCATAATCATTTGTTCTGTGTCTGGGTGTAATTTATCTATAATATGTATGTATTTAGAAATATATAAGTATGTTTATCAGTTGTCTAGTACCCATAAGACAAGCTCTGCTTAGCTTGGGACTAGACGGCGTTGTGGAATATTATAAAAAAAATATTAGGGTAAAATGAAATCTGATGTAGTCAACACTGGTTCAATAATCAATGTTGATTAAGAGATCTTGATCATTGTTTACTAATAGAAGAACCTTATAAAAAGTATCCAATATCAGTATTTTTAGATGATTAAATATTATACATAATTCCCAAGTCGTTTGACTTTTCAGACAGAAAAAAGTCGTAAAAACCGTTGTTTGTCTGTTGTTGTACCGTTGTTTTTTTTTTTTTTTGGTTAAGGTAACTCTTCGAGCGCCGATTGTACATACGTCTACCAACTTGAATGACCTTTAAAAACGCTCAATATTATTGTCATTTTGTACACGCATTTGTACGATTTTTATTTAACCGAAAATTTTGGTTTCTATATCTTTGTTTTTCCTAGAAAAATCAAGAAAAAGTTTTTTTTTATCTACGTAAAAACGTGCAATTACGTAATAATAATACCCACGCCAGGAGGTTATTTGGCCAAAAATTATAGTAAAAAAAAATATTCAAATGCTCTTAAAAGGAGAGTTTTGAGAAACACCTCTTACAGTATTCAATTTTTTTTTTTAAATACACCGCACTGAATTATACAAAAAAAATGTTCATATCTCACAAACAGCTAAATCCCTGGGGTTCTTTTTCACACAACCCAAGGCAGCCCCCTAAGGGGGTGGAATAGGGTTCCAAAGTTTGGATAGAGAAACCTACTTCGACGCGGGCGAAGCTGGTGGTAGAAGCTAGTATAGTACAAAAGAAATTCGCTTTATGATTCAATTTGAACAATATCTGTTCCTTAATGTTTACACTAATATTTTATAGAGGTAAAGTTTGTTTTTAGATAGATAGACAGAGAGATAGATAGATTGATTCTTTATTGTGCACCAAAAAAAAAAATTACATGAGAAACTTAAAATTAATAGGGTGTCACAATGGGCGGTTTTTTTTTGTTTCTTTTTTTTAGTAGTACTTACTGGTCCGATTGCTAAATTTTTTTCACCAATAGATAGCTGCTTTAATTCTGAGTGACATAGGCTATATTGTAGCTTTTGTAAATAAAGTACAATATTAAATTGTACTAAAGAGGTACAAAATTATACCAGACAGATCGTTACCATAGCAAAGAAGGGACGCAAGACAAAGAAAGAACGCAAAGCAAAGAAGGAACATAAGTGTGGTTTTAGACAGTAATAGTTTGACTCGCCCTCCCGTTCTACCCTAGAGCGGGAGAAGACATTAGATAATTTACCACCTTAAAAAAAAACTTAAAAAGTTCGTCACACAACGCTGCGTCTTTGTGTGAGCTCACCTTTACGGTCTCAAGATTTTGCATATCACCAATTAAATCTCAAACGACCACATTATTCTTTAAATAAACTATTATAGGTGCTACAATACAACGTCTCGCTCCGCTAGCCAATGAAAACCATCCATAATCTTTACTATAAATCATACGTTATTACTGCTCATAATATTGACATCACAGACTACGAATTTGATTCTCAGTATGGGCCCGTTCATTTATTACGTACTAGCTTTTGCCCGCCGCTTCGACTGCGTACATAAAATATAGCCATGTCACTCAGGAATAAGGAGCAGCTTTCTATCGGTGAAAAAATTTTAGCAATAGGACCAGTACTTCCAGAGATTACCTCCTACAAACAAAAAACAAACTTTACCTCTTTGTAATATTAGTGTAGAAGACGATTTTTACCAGTTTTAACCCCCTCCCCCTAAATACGAAACAATAAAAATAAGCCGACCCCTCCCCCCTATTTAATATATAATACGTAAGAATCTAAAGGAAAAATTGAATTGATTTGTTAGGTTGGTTTTGACGTTTATGCTTCAAAGTATAAATTTTTAGAAACGTTTATAAGTGTGTCGTTTACGCAAACAAGTAACGTATAATGTTTTCATGGAAATAATTTGCTTATACACATACGAGCACACATCGGCACTCGCACGATAGCTAGAGCATTTTCAATTCTTAACTTTGCATATTTTTGTAATCTTTCGTAAGAACTATCAAGACTCCTTCCCACCCTCTTGTAAGAAAAAATCAAACGATTTATTATAATTGCGTTCCTAAAACTAACATAAAGCGCAAGCCGCATTATATTTTCCTTCGGAACTACAAGGGCATGGATCTGGAGGCATTACTGCGTGATGCTGTAGGCATTGACTGGACTGATGTTTTCCATAGTTCATCTGTCGACGAAATGGTAAATATTTTAAACAATAAAATACTGAGTCTTTATGATCAACACGCCCCGATACGTCGAGTTAGAGTTCGATATGTCCCTGCTCCCTGGCTCACTCCCGCTATTAAGGATTCGATGGCAATTAGAGACCGAGCCAAAAGGAGGTTGAAGCGCTGTCCTTCCGAGCGCAACCAGAGCTTATTTAAGGAGCTGCGTAATCGCTGCAGTCGTATGTGTAGAGATGCAAAGAGACGCTACTTCCATAATTCTCTTGACAACCGGAACTCTTCCGAAGTCTGGAAGTTTTTGAAAACTGTCGGCATTGGTAAGTCCCCTAACGTTTCCAGCAAAGATATTGACGTGTGTGCTCTTAACCAACATTACTCACTTCCCCCTGTAACTATAGATCCACACGTCAAATCAGCTACTCTTAATAAGTTGTCTGGTCTGCCATTGCCGCAGTGTTCTTCTTTTGAATTTAGTTCTGTGAGTGAAAATGATGTCAAAAAATCCATTCTTGCTATCTCCTCTTCCGCAGTTGGCAATGATGGCATTTGCTCAAGAATGATTTCCCCTATCCTCCCCGCAATACTTCCCGTCTTAACCCACATTTTTAACTTCTCCTTATTTTCTTGCGCTGTTCCCGATGCCTGGAAACAAGCCCATATCATTCCGTTACCCAAAATCCCTAACCCGGTCTCGCTGACTGATTTCAGACCAATTTCTATCCTTCCGTATCTCTCTAAAGTTCTTGAGCACATTGTCCATCAGCAACTCTCTCTCTTTCTCTCTAGTAATGATCTTCTTAGCCCTTTCCAATCCGGTTTTCGGCCTGGTCACAGCACTGTCACTGCCCTTTTAAAGGTTACTGATGACATCCGCTTGGCCATGGACTACAAATCTCTTACGTTACTTGTTCTTCTTGATTTCAGCAGTGCCTTCAACTCTGTTGACTTCGATATCCTTCTTGGGATACTAAAATCTCTTAATTTCTCCTCTTCCACTGTTAATTGGTTCCATTCCTATCTTAATGGCCGCTCGCAGCGGGTACGCCTTGATGAGTCTTCATCGGATTGGTGCTATCTTGCTGCGGGTGTGCCTCAGGGTGGCGTTCTCTCACCTCTCCTCTTTTCTATTTTTATCAACTCTGTCACTAGAGTCATTTCCTCTTACTTCCATCTCTATGCAGACGACCTGCAGCTGTACCATCACTTTCGTGTGACCTGAAGCTGATAGGGGAGTGGTCGCAGTCCTTTGGTTTGCAAATTAACCCCAAGAAATCCCAGGCTTTAGTTATTGGTGGCAGATATATGCGGAACAAGCTGGACATTACATTGCTGTCTCCACTCTGGTTAAATGGAGTTCAGATAGACTATGTTAAGACGGCTAAAAACCTTGGGGTGATCATGGACTCGAATTTATCGTGGACTGCCCATGTCGCTGAAGTCAGTCGCAAAGTGCACTACACGTTTCACTCCTTAAAATGCCTTCAGAGTTTTTTGCCCTTGAAGACCAAAATTTCTCTTGCCCAAACACTGATTCAGCCCATCATTGACTACGCTGATGCCTGTTATTTGGATGCCACCGAGGAGCTTTTAAATAAACTTGAGCGTTTGCAAAATATCTGTATTCGTTTTGTTTTCAACCTTAAAAAGTATGATCATGTCTCAGGCTTTCGCATGGTACTCAAGTGGCTCCCTATTCGGCTTCGCAGGAACACTCGGATATTATGTCTGCTGTTTAACATCCTTTTCAACCCTAAAACTCCCTCTTACCTGCGGGAACGTTTCTCCTACTCTCGTCCTTCTGATGCACCTTGCAGGTCACATCTTAAGAATCTCCTTAAATCCCCTCCCCACTCCACCGATTTCTATTCCTATTCCTTCACTTCGCACGCAGTACGGTTGTGGAATTCACTTCCGCCTGACATCAGGAGCTGCCAAACTCTTGCAGTTTTTAAAAGAAGAGTGAAAGAGCACTATCTTTCTATTTCGTCATAATTGCATATTTAAACTAATATGTATTATTTTATTTTAGGTATTATTTAGTATGTATTTGTGTGATATTTATTTTATTATGTGTATGTTTATAATTATAGCAGTATATATATCTTTAATTATTATTTTTTTTTTTAAACTATTTCATTGTTAACTTATTTTGTGTGTACTAATTTTCCTTTTACTTTTACACACGGTGTCTACTTCTCTTTTTCTTCAACTTTCCTGTCGCAGGTATGCTGGAAGAGATTTCATTAGAAATAAGCATCACCTTTGTACTATTTTTTTTCTGTTTCCTTCCTCTTTTCTTGTATTTCCATGTGTGTACATAAATAGTTAAATAAATAAATAAAACAGTCGAATTTATACACTTGTTTATGATGTGTGTTTTAGATGATGTAAATACTGTTGAAATCATGAAATTAGTGCATGACATGTTTCTGTATATGAATCTATGTAATAATTTTACAAAAGATTAATGATATTTCTATTCTGGTCGAACCCCCTCCCCCCCAAAATCGTTTTACGTAATATACGAATGGCTCCTATATATCAGTATTAAGTTTTAAGTCTCTTATGTCTTTTAATATGGAGATTTACAACTTTCAATAATGGCCGCTGTCAAACTGTCAGTTTATGACGGTCGCGCCATAAATTGGCGCGAGTGCAGGCGCCATCTAGGATTTTACGAATGTGGACGCATGTTGGGGAAATTATCATAGATCATAGAGGCTTTATGTTTGGATACTCAATTTAAGATTTTAATGCTTTGATCGATGCTGGTAGCTATGTTAGGCAAAGAGCTTTTTTAAATATTTTTGACCTAAATACCTTCGTATGTTTCGTTAATTTGTTTAGGTACCATTCGATTATGGATGTACACATTCTAATGTTTTTATAGCATTGGCAGCAAATGTATCGAGTCAACTCTCTCGGCAAACTTAGCTAAATCAACACTGCTGTAAAATATCAGCTCCGTTTTACCGAGATCCAAAACTACAACAATTTCACATCAAATTAGGAATCAATTTGCGAATAATTAAAACAGTTACTGAACTTCACTCGAAGACATCCCGCCAAAAACTTCTGTTAACGCGTGGCTTTATGTTATGATGCTCAATTTAAGGGGATGCAACTCGACAAACATTTTCACTGTTTTTCATACAACCGCTCTTACGCGATTATGATGTTTTTACACATTTGTCATTAGATATTTTGGAAACAGTATTTTGTGAATATTATTTATACGTATGCTTCTATTGAAATCAATTTATAAATTTGTGTGAAACTAATTCAGTAAGTTTTTTTGGAGGATTTTGAATTATTTTTTTCTAAAATAAAAGTACCCTATGTTACTCCTTATTACATCTGCCAAAAAAAGTCCCTTCAAAATCGGTCCAACCATTTCAGAGATTAGCCCGGACAAACAGACAGACAGACAGACAAAAATTTAAAAAAAATGTTATTTTGGTGTATATACCGTATATTCATATGCATGTAGTAAAAAGCAATTATTTCAATATTACAAACAGACGCTCCAATTTTATTTATATGTATAGATTGGCTATTAACTTTCTGTTTTATAATATGCCGTGTCCTCCTGGAAACTGCTGCCAAATAAATATTTCTTTCTGAAGTTAATACTCACAGTTAGTGAGTACGAAATTCAAAAGAAAAATATCATCGGTTAGACTGGAAGATGTCCCCAATAATGCTAGAATCCGTCTAAAAAGTCAAGACTTCGGAATTTTTAAAGGAAATAAAAATCTGTTGTTGGCAACACTCATTTTAGTTGTCATTCACTTGTTTCTTGAGATGATGATATGATGATGAATCAATAAGCGGAGTAGAATATTTAGAATCAGATTTCTCTTACGATTCCAGATTTATGTTATTACTTTGTATTTACTTAAGACACTACTATATATCTTTGCAAATATACCCTACTTTTGTCCTAAGAATATCATTAAAGATACAGAAATATGTATATTCTAAACGAAAATCTTTTCCATTTTTATTGTTAAAAAGTCCCATAATAATATTAAATCATTTAAAAAATACTTATATTCGATAATTTTTATAAGGTTCTTCTATTAGTAAACAATGATCAAGATCTCTTAATCAGCCTTTATTGAACCAGAGTGTTGACTACAACAGATTTCACTTTACCCTAACAATAACCCAAGTCGTTTGACTTTTTAAACATACATAAATTATACATAGATTTTTTAAGTGATTCAACAATTTAAAATCTGTTATATGTTCCCAGGTTCCGCGCATGCCTCAAGCTAGCCGACACGTCAGTTTCAAACATGGTGGGAAAGCTGTTCTTCAACGTCGTCCAAACAAAATGCTTCATCCTCAAGCCAGTCAAGATGTGCACACAACGCTCCTGGTGGGGCAAATGCCTCCGAAGAGGCTACACCAAACAAGCCTTCTTAAGGGACAACCTACCTTACTAGCCTGTTCAGGACTTACATTTGCCATAATCGGCTGTACAAGGCTTTACCTACGCCTAGAAAAAAACCATTGACAGTTAATCTTGTCGATGACATTTTATTCAATGTTGCCAGTTACCAGTAATTTAAGGGTAATTTCCCAAAGTGTGGGTAAATGTTTAAAAATGTGGCAACGCTGAATACCTGAATGCATGGAAACGTTCTTAATAATATTTATTTCTGTGATCGTATGAGTAACTTAATGTATTTTTAAATGTTACTAGAGGGGCTCCGTTTCTCATAGAAATTAAATGTGTGTCGAATACGGGTTTCGTATTTTAAAATAAAATATTTGTACTGCTGGTCTTTGGGCTTTTCTGACATCTGTCAAATCGATACCTTATGAAAGTTGCAAATAATATTTTTATGCCGAATTATGATTATTTTTACTCGATTCGGCATTTAATTTAAATAACGCGCTCGTTTTAGAATCTCAAAGACCAGTATTTATTTATTGCACAATCCGGATTCAGCATATTTCTGATTCACTGCCATTTTAATATATATCGTCAGACAGTAATGCCAAGCAAAAATATTGTTTACGAGTGTCTGCGCCCTAGTCGAAAATTATTCTAAAGAAATGTTAGTAAATGCGCTTCGAATAAGAATAGGATTGACTGCCATGTTGTGACGTCACGTCATGCTATCAAATCAAAGAATTACTAAAGTGAGCAAGACGAGTAATTTTTATAATTTAATTTATTTACGAATGTGAACGAAAAAAGTTTAACCAGAATCCATTTCTCTTCAATTTTGCCCAATTTCTCGCGATTTGACAGACGAGACGTCGCAACATGACAATCGATCCTATACTTATTTGGAACGCGTTGTAGGTACTTTGACATAAATTTACGGAATACAAAAAAGTATCATATTAATGGGCAGTAATTACTCGTTTCTAACATTTATCAAAATCTGACTGGAGGCTTAAATTTTCTAATTAATGCCCCCACAAGCAAATTCGATTAAGCAGTCGACAACCTTCTAGGTTGACCTGCGAAAGGCCATACAAAGAATAAAGTATTTATTATATCACCCAAATCCTTTCAACCGTTGAGATGTGCATGATCGATTCACAAATGTTTAAATAAATTATTTGAATATATATAATATATATTCAAATTATTTCAAAATACAACCCAACACTAATTTTATTCTTTATAAGGACTATTTTCGCTTGGCATTATCTAAGAAAATCAGCCTATTGGTTTTTATATTGTAATAATAAATTATACAAATGGACACTATTTATTTGTTTACGAAAGTTAACCATAAAATAAGAAAAATATTTAAAAAATTATCTTTAAAAAACCTTTCCGAATTTCAAAATTGTAGTGTTAAAGTAAAATAATTATCTATGTAATACAAAAGGGTGATGTAGGCAACTGTTGCTGTATAGTAAAAGAAAAAGCAATATTTGTGGCAATTATGGTCTATGTCACCCAAACTTTTGGCAATAAAACTTACCTAGATGTAGACTTGTAGATATTATAGTAATATCTCAGGTGAACCCGGGAGTAGACTTGAATTGTAAAATAAACTGGCTTTAGGACTATATCTGTCAATAATGTCAATAAAATGGCATAATCTATGGTTTTTTGTATTATTGTCAAATGTATCACGATAAAATGAACAGACTATACCTAGTTTGTCAGATCTAAGTTCTTTAGCCTTTAAACTAATTCGGTCTCATCTCAATAATAGTGTATGAAGTTTAATATTGAAGTAAATAAGTAATATAATGAAGTTAAATTATTTACCGCTAAAAACTTTATTTTATGAAATAACTATCACAAAACGATAAATTAATAATGATCTTTAAATATTATCCATATACCGATATCATCCCTGTACCGCCACCTAGGGTCTTGAATTATTACTAAAGTGCTACCATGAACTTTTGGCGTAAGAAAGAGGTATTTTCACAAGCATGCTGTTGATTAAAATGTACGAAAGGCAGTAGAAATTGTATGAAAAAGCCAAGTTTGTGTTTGAATTCTAGCGCCCAAAGGTTGCATACGTGAGTCACTTCTGGGTTTTATTTTTATATATAAATTTTATTGTACACCAAGATAATAAATTGCACAGTTGGCCTTATCGCATTCCGCCAGGCACTTTGAAACGACCAAAGATTGCCTGGAGACAAAATGTGATTGCACTTGGTAGTAATCAACGTCGCTTAAAAAATAGTATTGCAATCACTGACTGATTCTTTTAACATTATCGATAGCCTTGCGCGTCATCACTATCTCACCTGATGGTCATGTCGCCGATGAAGCATGCTTGTACATAAGTAACTTATTCACTCTTCACCAAAAGACTTCTGGGTGATAGCTATCAGGAAACACTGACCCCGGCAGGGAATCGAATTTCAGAGACTAATTTCGTGCCAAACAATCGAGTTCTTCCATTTTCCCTCTTTCAATCATATTTTCATAATTATGTTTTTAGCGGGTAGTTGTAAGCAAGGCGTGCGAAGTTCCTCTTTTGACAATATCGATGTTTAGTCAAATAAGTATTTTGTGATTCTCACATGTAGATGTCCTAAATGTTAGTTGTAGATTGAGTAATTAGAAAGAGCTATAATTTACATAAATAAAACTATAGAAGCCCGTAGATGACTACTAATAAAATATCGTAGAAATAAGTACAAGTTTTTTTTTTGGATTATGAATTTAATTTCCAGTGTCTTAAGTAATATAATTGACTAGCTTTTGCCCGCGGCATTGCCCGCGTACATATTAAAATATAGCCTGTGTCACTAAAGAATAAAGCATGCTTTCTATCGGTGAAAAAATTTTAGCAATTGGACCAGTACTTCCAGAACTTACATCCTGTGGTGTGTCGAGACCGCCGTTCGCGAGCCGCTTATGTACTGCGCGCGTGCATTTCATGTTCGTATGAAGAGCGCGGTGCAGGAGCTTCGTACGAATGAGCCGTGCGCGAAAAGCACGGGTGCCGTTCGTAAGCGGTTTGCGAGCGGCGAGCGGGTGGCTCGCGAGCGGCGCTTACACCAGGGTTACCATGACATTCAAAGTAAGATTGTTTTATTCATACTTCAGTGTGGGTAAGAGACAGAGCTATACAGGTTGTCTAGCGCCATCTCTTACCCACACTAGAATAAGAATGAAATAATCTTACTTTGAACGTCATGGTAACCCAGGACGCACCATTCCAAACCTGTAGGATCGTCACCTGTAGCCTGTCAGTTTATTAAGCTGGCCTCTGGAAATGTCAATTCTTTTTTTGGACTCGAGCTAAGGTATTGAAAGCAATAACTTAATAATAACGAAATGTCTGATGAAAGTTGTACTTAGTATATGTGGGTAAAATAAAAAGGGTAAATTAAAACACAGTAGTGGCAACACCAGTCACTATTTTATTACATTTTCTGATACCTACTTCCGCCAGATTCAGTCATTTTCTTACTCTTAAATCCTTTTTTAACTGACTTCGAAAAAAAGGAGGAGGTTCTCAATTCGGTTGTATTTTTTCTTTTGTAATGTATATATTCTTTACTGCACAAAACTTTACAGATATTAAAAAATAAGACCGGTACAGTCTGTCTAAAAAGTCAAACGACTTGTGTAATCTAATCAAATAATTAAATTCTTGGAATCTGATGGAATCTGATGTAGTCAACACTAGTTGAACAATCAAGGTTGCAAAGAGATAATCATTGTTTACTAATAGAACCTTATAAAAAGTATTGTATGTAATACAAATAACAGATTTATTAATCCGTTTGAAAATTTCCAAGTCGTTAGACTTTTTATACTTGCAAACTTTTTTTGTTTTTTTTTTTTTATAAGATATAAAACACTACTGAAAAATCAAATTGAATCCCTTCCAATAGCTCGGACTTTACCAATGTATGTAATATTATGTAAATAATAAATGTATGTAGTACGAGTGCATGTTAGCTCTGTGAGATATCGTTTTAATATTATAGAGAACTTTTATTTTTGTTCCGATTATTGTAACTGATGAAATGAATAAAAAAATATCTTGCAAATATATTTTTTGTTTTTTTGATTGGCCTATCCTGCAAAAATCTCACCTCACCTCACCGGTCGTTATGTCGTCACATAGGGGATGCTTTAACCCGTTGACTGCCGGAACGCAGATCTACGCGAGACACAATGGCTTTTTAATTGTGTCTCTAATTACGGCATTCGAGAGGTTAATCAACAGTAGACGTCGTTTGGCTGAGAATACACAAAGTATGCAAATAGCATGCCAGTTCTGATTATAAAAAAATATACAGAAAAACACAAATAAAATGCCATTTCTGATTGGTTGATGTCACTAAGGCTTACCAGCTACATATATTTGCACGCCAGTTGCATACCTTTATATTTCGGCCTTACCGTCATACCTACTCCTGTCTCATTTATGGCCATAAACTCAAGCAGGTTTTTGTCAAAACCGTACAAGTTACAATGACACAAACTAAAAAGTTCAGGTAACTTTTATTTATAGTAACAGGCAAATAGGCAGCAATAAAGTTATTAGAACACACAGCGACTTCGCCCGAAAATTATCCCAAAAGAACTTACTCCCGGGATAAAAAGTACCCTATGTGCTATTTCTAGGACATGGTCTACCCGTATACCAAGTTTCATCATAATCGATTCAGTAGTTTTTGCGTGAAACAATATAGGTGGAATGGCGCTTTCAACGGTGATTACACTGCCATCTAGCGGGCGATAGATTTTGCAGTATCATAATGTCTAGTTATGTTTAGAAATATGGGCGTTTAAATTAAACCAACTAGAACGTAAACACTAGCTATCCTGAAATAATTTTATTATGTAGAAGCAACGCTACTTAAAAATCTGTAATAAAGTTGCAATGTTTAAATATTCTACTTTCGCTACTCGTCGCTAGATGGCGCTAAATGAAACTATTAAATAGATAGGTACTGTTTATTATATAAGGAACAGTTGAACACTTTATTCAAACCATATAAACATCACCATCTTGATGTTTCAGTAACAAAATATTTTCTCCATCCTTCAGTTCATACTCAACTTCTTTTAAAATGTCGCTTTTACCGCCATCTGTCTCTGTAACCTGAACTATTAAGTTCTGTTCGACGTTTTTGCTTTTGGCCTGTTTGCCGTGTTTTGCCGCTAGATGGCGACGTAATCCTCTAACTCTAGTATAGGTGGCGCCACAATACTCGCATGGATGAGATTCGGAACGGACGTGTGTTGAAGAAATATGCTCTTCTAGACTTATTTTGTAGCCGAATTTCTTGCTGCAGATTGTACACTGAAAATAAGGAAATTGATTGATTGATTTATTAAAGATTTTGTAAAAATAGACTGTAACCTTTTCGAAGAAAGTATATTTATTTTCAACTTTATTACTTGTAGCAGAAGGTCGATATTTGTATGTGAGTGAAAAATTTTATTTTTTTTCTTTGGAAATCATCAAATGACTTCTTTCGCTCTGGGTGGAGCGACAGGTAATGTCAGACTTTTACTGACTAAAACCCACTTTGTATTCTTTCAGTTGTCTTTTGCGTTCTAGGATCACGGTAACTCCTTCAAACGTACCCTTACATATAGATTTTACCAGACAAAAGATCATACCTCATATTTCTTAACCCCCAGATGCCTCCTGCGATGCGCTCGCAGATTCGAGCTCGAGATACAGCGCTGTGGGCACATGTCACAGCTGTAAGGTCGCTCGCCAGTATGCTTTCTGTAACAATACAATTACAAAATCAACATTTCAACTCAAAGACGTCCACTGTCGGACATAGGCACTATTTAATATTTAATTTGATGGTGCAGCCTCAAAGAGGTTTCATAGCTGGCCTGGCCGTCGACAAGTTCTTATGTCTTTAAATATATTGTAAAAATTTCTTATTTACTCGGAGTTTCCTTTATATTATTATATTTCAAAAGTCTTTTACTTTGAATGGCCTGTTGGTCTAGTGGCTAGTGATCCTGACTGCTATATCAGAGGTTGTGGGTTCGTTTCCCACCCAGGACAAATGTTTGTGTGATGAACATGATCATTTGTTCTGTGTCTGGGTGTAATTTATAATAATAATAATAATAATATAATAATAATAATATATTTATTTATTTCCTCCCATATTTAGTACGATTTGAACAATTTATAAGATACAGTTTATAGACGGGAGACAGGAGCCCATACTAGGTGAAACCTGTGCTACGGGTCTCCTGGTCTCCTAATCTCGAAAACATTATAAAAAGTCAAAGTTGGAGTATACATTACAATAGGAATAGGAAGTTCTTACAACTCATAAAAATAAGAATTAAATTAAAATTAAACATTGAATTTAAATTATGAAATTAATTACTTACATTAAATTATGATATGAAATTAATTATATTAAATTATAATATGAGATTTAAATTAAACTTAAAATTGAATTAAATTTTGAAATTAAATTATATAAAGACATAGTTACGTCAGTTGTGGTAAGTTTGTGATTTGTTGATGAGTGTTTATTCTGTTTATAGTGTTGTGTGAGTGTTTATTCTGTGTATCGTGTTGTGCGAGTGTATTTCACGAGTTGTGCTTGTATGGTTATAAGCGTGTGTGTAGTGCATTCGTGTTATATTTCTCTGTAACTGAGTAAAAGTTTTTCCGTATCTTCGTAGGAAAGTGTTAGAAGCCATTTTAAGACCTTATTCCTGCATTCAAGTTTCGTTGACGGATAGATAGCAAGTTTTTTATTAGCAACATCATAAAGACGAGGTCCTTGGAAGAAGAAAAAGTGTCGGCTAAAACTTGTCCTAGTAGGTGGAGCTTGACAGACCTGATGACAGCGCCTCCTTTCTAGGACAGGATTAAGACTACTATAAGTCAAGTTAGAATGTTGCCTAAGAATAGTGGCAAGAATGTATAGTTGTCTGACCGTTAAAACTTTAGCTTGCTGGTACAGATCCGTCGTTGGAAATAACCGCGGTTTAAAAAGGCTGATCTTAAGAATAAGTCTTTGAGCTCTTTCTAAATCAAGCAGGTATGTTTTGGCGGCCCCGCCCCATGAAGAGATGCAGTAGGTGAGAACTGACTGACAGTTACAATAGACAATTTATCTATATATGTATGTATTTAGAATTATATAAGTATGTTTATCAGTTGTCTAGTACTCATAACACAAGCTCTGCTTAGCTTGGAACTAGACTGCGTTGTGTGACAGTTGTGGAATATTAATATTATTATTACTTTTACTGAAATCACATATAAATCCCCAACATGCACCCTCCCGCACGTATCGCCGTAACCCCACCACCAGTCCACCAGTCCTATACGTTTCGCATTCATCGGATTCGACCCTTACCAGGTCAGTCCACCTTGCGGGATGCCGCGCCAACGCTGCGTCTTCTTTTCGGCCCCAACGACCATCCGTTCCTGCGAACAATGTGCCCTTCCGACCGCCACTTAAGTTTGGCGATTCTTCAGGCTATTTCAGTGATTTTGGTTCTCCTGCGGATATCTGTATTGCTGATGCGATCTTGCCGTTTGGGTGCCTTTATGCCTTCGGATGAAGCCCATTGTGAGTGACCACAATTTAGCCATATGTTACACTGGCAACATGCACTGGTCTTAGGCTCGTCTTGAGACTCTGTGGTATGTTGGACGAGAAGATACCGTGCAGCTTCCCGAACGCTACCCAGCCGAGACAAATTCGACGATTGACCTCTTTCTCGTAGTTAGACCTACCCTACCAACTAGATTGTGCCTATAATTGTCATCCAAGTCACATAGGTTTATTAAATTTAGAATAGAATAGAATTTATTCGACGCAGACTATATAAATAAGTAACAACACAAAATAATAAAAAATAGTACAGAAATACCACACGGTTGAGCCCGAACCGAATGGGTCGCCAACTCAGCAATTTCAGCTCAATAAAAAGCTTGTGAAAAGTTAGTATTATGCATTAAGATATCATGCTACTCACCTAATGTGTACGGTCAGTGAAGACCGCTGCGTGGCCCTGAAATCGCAGTGTGGACACTGATGGCTCTTAATCCCCGCGTGAGTCAGCTTATGCTTGTGCAGGTAGTCTTGACGAGTGAACACACGGCCGCATATCTAAGAACATAAGCATGGGCAGTAAGAAGGGATGTCGCACTGCTCAAGTACGTGGTTAGCGTACTGCTAGGTTTATTGCACCATCCAGAGGTGCTGGAAGCGATGCGGCTGTGCGCGCCGGACGGTCCGCCGCCCCATCCTCTTGGAGGTGCCTTCAGCTAGGACTAACCTACTTAAGTTTTCTCCTTTGTCACGAGCCATACGTATTATTAATCAGTTATCGTTATCTGAGGATATATTTAGCCAAAACCTACCGAAATTTGTAAAAGCGGCTCAATAGGGTAGTTTCCAGGGTCAAAATAATTACATTTTATTTAGCAAAAAAAAAATATTGGACACGTATTTTTTCTTTTATCGATTAAACAAAAAATAACAAAGATATAGCCTATTAAAGTTACGTGTGACGTCACCCCGTGCGAAAAAATGCAGCACGGGGTGACGTTAAACGTAACTTTAATGGGCTATAAATTTGTCACTTTTGGTTTAATTTACAAATAAAAAAATACGTGTCCCTTATATTTGAATAATCTAAAAGACGGACTAATAACATTTTTTACGGCAACTACCCTATTACTTATTGAAACAGGTCTGGTCTGATAATAATTTATATTCATAATTAGTTTAATAATGTTTATAACTATGTACCTACTACATGATATTTTAAGTGTTTGTTATAACATCGCCTTGGACGCGTCTATAAAGATACTTTAATATAATTTTTTTAAATAAATAAGTGTAAAAGTAAATGATATTTATTTTGCAAATGAGCGGTGGTGGCCGAGTGGTAATGGCACCGACTTACGAGGTGTAGGTCGCGGGTTTCTTACTTTGTGTACTTTATTCACCACTGCTCTCGAAACGGTGAAGGAAAACATCGTGAGGAAACCGGCATGTCCTAGTACCAAAAATTCGAAGACATGTGACATCCACCAACCCGCAGTGGGCCCGCGTGGTGGATAAAGGCCCATCCTCTCCCAGAGAGGAGGCCTGAGTCCCAGCAGTGGAAACATTAAAAAGGCTGATGATAATGATGATTTTGCAAATAGGTTTTTTAAAAACACTTCGGCGTGGATCTAATGTGTCTAGTTGCCATCTACACTAATATAATAAAGAAGTAAAGTTTGTTTTTTTGTTTGTAGGTGGTAATCTCTGAAAGTACTGGTCCGATTGCTAAAATGTTTTCACTGACAGAAAGCTGCTTTATTCCTGAGTGACATAGGCTATATTTTATGTGCGCGGGTGAAGCCGCGGGCAAAAGCTAGTGTAAAATGTATGGATACCGATGGACCCCTACAATTTGCTGCCATCTCCTTGATGCGCGCCATCGACGACTTGGGCTCGGTCCGGACGGTTACCGGTCAGCCGGACGGCGTGCGTCCCATATCTCGCCATCTGCAAGCTTGCGCCTACGATGGTTGGAAATCGGGATCAGGATCCCAGCGGATGGAGCGTGAGGGCCGTTCCCTCGCACGTGCGGCCGCCTCCTTTGCTAGCATTACTGCTTAGCAGATGGAAGCGACCGCCTTCCATTCCTCCTCGCTCCGGGCCATGGCCTGTACTAGGGCTCGGCGCGAGAAGTCGTTGCCGCCGATCGCCCCCACGAGGACACGGCCCCCTGTGCCCGACGCTCTGCCCGGGCGGGGCACACCTCTACCGTATGCTCCACTGTGTCCTCCGGAAGATGCGGTTTTAGTCAGTAAAAATCTGCACCCTTTCACTCCACCCAAGAACGGGAGAAGTCTTTGTATGATGGCAAAGGTAAAAAAAAAGTCACAACTGTATACTCCTGAACACCTGGCCATCCTGTCCCACCTACCTTCAACCGGTCCAGTCCCTGGTGACCGGTGTACCTTTATGTTGCATGAAGTTTTAATAAATAAATAAATACCACTTCTGTACATAAACTTTGAATAAATAATATGGGGCCATTTGAGTATTGGTAGATCGCAATTTGCTGACTGGCTATAGATAAAATAGACACTAACTAAAAATACTAACATCACAAACAAAATTCTTCTCCTTTCCATGTTCAATCATATGCAATTTCAGCAATTCCTTAGTCTTAAACAATTTTATACACTTGCCACATTTAAATATATGCTCTGGCAACTCCGTCAAAGTATTATGTCTATGGTCTCTCATATGATACTCGTACATGCACCTCTTTGGTAGGTACCGGTCACATATTGTGCACTTATATCCATCTTTTAAGCCTTTACAGAAGTTTACTTCATGACTTATCCTCGTTTTTCGACTTTTAAATCGTTTCTCACAGCCAAAACATTTGAAGATTGTCCCGTTGTTCTCTATGCCATGTAAGTCTGCATTATGGTGGGATAAGCTGTCTATGGTTTCGAGGTCTAAGCAGCAAATGTTGCAATAAGTAGGTGACCGTTTGTGTAAATACTTTTTACGTACTTTAGAACAGCTTTTTAAATTTTTTTCCTCCGTTTCTAGATTATCGTCAAAATAAGTATCAATGCCTTCGTAAACTTCGTCTATGTCTTCGCTTTTTATTTCATCAGATGTCAGATCTTTAATTTTGGATTCTTGAAAACCGTTCTGGAGTATATTTCTTAGCTTACCATCAGTCTCTTGGCAAAATGTTTTGTAACAGTAGAAACGTTTAACTTCGTTGAAACAGTTGACACAGACCTTGTTTAGGTGGATATCATCCACTTCTATGTGTAAACAGTCTTTTATAATATCAGCTACACAGGTTTCTGTGGAGTTTTCTGAAAGTTTGAATAGTAATTCGGTGTCTGCGTTTTTAGTCCAGCATAATCTGCAGACATCTTCTTGAGAGAAATATTCGTAGTTGTACAACTCACTATCTGTCGAAATCTGGCACCAGTGCATGGTCTATAATTTATTTTTTATTAAGAGGTTAATAATTTAAATACACAATTTAGAAATCAAATAAACACCACAAAAACAACTCGCTTTGTTGACGACTTTGATTTGACATTTGTCAAAATTGTCACTGTCAATAAACATATTCCCTTAGTTCCGAATTACGTCAAAAGCGATTATATCGCGAATCCAACCGAATTTAATAGTCACAAAATATAAAGACTATTGAGTACTGTTTGTGACTACTGTTTGTACTCAAGTTGAAGGGTAAAATCTACAAGTCCGTGAGTCCATGTTGGGCTGTGAAAAAGACGGATGAAAAAAGATTGCATGTAGCGGAGATGAGAATGTTAAGATGGATGTGTGGTGTGACGAGAATGGATAAAGTGAGAAATGAGTATATTAGGGGAAGTTTGAAAGTGGCGCCAGTGACTGAAAAGTTGAAAGGGAATCGTTTGTCTTGGTACGGTCATGTGAAAAGGAGGGATGAAACGCATGTTGCTAAAAAAGTTATGAATTTACATGTGGATGGATGGAGGGGAAGAGGGAGGCCAAAGAAAAGATGGATGGATTGTGTGAGAAGCGATATGAAAGAAAAGGGAGTTAGTGATAGCGTGACGAGTGACAGGACAGAATGGAAGAAAAAAATGTGTTGCGCCGACCCCAAATAAAACGGGACTAGGGCAGGAAGATGATGATGAGTACTGTTTGTGACGTTGCGCGTTGGTCGGATTCCCGATATAATCGCTTTTGACGCAATTCGGAACGCGGGGATTATCACGTAAAATATTCTTTTTTTTCACGTAAAATTGTAATAATGAAAAAGATCCGGCTCGAAGGACCATGTTCAAACCCGAAGGTCGACTTGGAGAGGGTAGCGAAAATCAAACACTGGACTGGTAACTAATCGCGTATATTGAAACGTAGCCTATTTTTCTGTGCAAAATCACGTCGAGTGTCATAATTCTCTTTGGCAAAACCTTTACAAGAAGTAACCTTGTGGGCAGAACAAAAAAGGCAAGACAGCTCAGTTTTTTCTTTTTCTACCACATGAAATGATTGAGTATTCTTTTGGACATGAGGTTTATTTTCTATATTTTCTAGACCTCGAAACCGACCAGTTAAAAATTCAGAAAATTGACTAAAAGTAGGCAAATCATCCGATACATCAGAAGCTACCTTTAACTCCCAAGCCTTCCTGGTCTCCTTATCCAATTTGGCACTAATAATGTGTATTATTAGGATGTCCCAGGAAGTAACGTCAATACCTAAATTTTTAATTGAACCCAAACAATCACATGTGGTGCTGAGTAATCTTTTTATCTCAAAAGCTGATTCTACTATTAAACTCTTTTGATTAAACAACCGTTTTAAAATGCCATTTGCTAAAAATCTTTTATTATTGTACATTGCTTCTAATTTAGCCCAACTAGCTGTATAATTATCTGCTGTTACATTAATGTTCCTTAATAAGTGCTCTGCATCTCCGGTTAAGTACCCTTTAAGATAATATAATTTTTGTGCACCGTCTAGAGTTTTATTGTTATGTATTAATCCTACAAACAAATCCCTAAACGTCTGCCACTCACTATAATTTCCAGAGAACACAGGTATTTTAACTTCAGGTAACTTAAAGTTACTAAATCCTGAACTACAGCTAGCTCCTGGACTAACATTACATGTGTTATTAGACATTTTCATATTGTTTAAAGTTTCTTTCAGCTCACTTTTGTACTGAATATAAAACTCTTCGACCTCATCATACAAGTTAGCCTTATGATAATTTGAACTAAATAACTCAGACCTCTTCACCTCACTAATTATTTTTACATGTGTTTTATAGAATAATTCCCATTGCTGTTCTAAGTTTTCAAGTCTGGTTTCTACATAACAAAACGTTAGCCGCTCTTTAGGACATTTCTTAAAGTTAGATTTCGACTTAAACATTTTAACTTTAATGTCATCCTGAATGTCGCTAAGTGACTCCATTTTTACTTAAAAACTTCCAACACTATAAATCACACGTTTAATTAACACAAAAAAAATCAAAATTTATTTGATATTTTTTCTAAGTCCCAGATCACATTAAAAATTTTACAAGTGTTTGAAACTTGTATTTCTGGGTGAAATCGGGCATAGATTCCTCGTCTGAACCACTTTTTCGATAAAATTTTACAAGTCCTAAATCAATCAAGAATGTTTAAGTTAATTTTATGGTTATAATAAAGTTCAAATTTGCTGCACTGTTTTCAGAAGTCTTCAAGTTAAATTCTTCCTGACAATAAGATTGAAAATTGTACTCACGATTTTTTCACCAATTTCACTCACTGACACTGACTCCTCGTGACGTTGCGTCGCGCCAAATGCACCACCAAGTGGCGCCCTCTGCCTTGTTTCCTCCCTTGCGTCGCTCCTCCAGTTGTAGCCGCCACCAGTAGTGCTGCACCACGCTCCACTGGCTGCTGGCTCCCTGCTCCAACCGGTTCCTCCTCCAGCTGCTGACACCTCTTGCCTGGTGTACCCCGCTTGAAGGGGCTGCTCTGGACAGCGATCCACTGCCCAGTAACGACGCGAAGGGTGGTAGACCTCTACCACCATTGGAGACTACCAAAAAAACACTCCCGATCCCGCTCGAAGGACCATGTTCAAACCCGAAGGTCGACTTGGAGAGGGTAGCGAAAATCAAACACTGGACTGGTAACTAATCGCGTATATTGAAACGTAGTTACCGCTCGTAGCCTAAGTTAGAATAAGAATTTTTGTTTGTTGAGAGCAGTATAACATTGTGATTCGGTTCGGTACTACGTTTCAATATACGCGATTAGTTACCAGTCCAGTGTTTGATTTTCGCTACCCTCTCCAAGTCGACCTTCGGGTTTGAACATGAAAAAAAAAAGAAAAGATTACCTTTTGTAATAATATATATATTGTATTCCTCATTGCTCACAGCAGTATACATATTTTTTTAATAATAATGCATCTATTGGTATTGATAGAAGATTAACAATGCAATGCACAAATGCCAAAATTTAATATTAAGGTTGACAGACTGTATCAATATTTATGTTATCACCTTTATATTTAGACTAATTTAATTAAATTATAATAAAAATTAAAGTATTTTTTAAATGATTAAATATTATACAAAATTCCCAAGTCGGTTGACTTATTAGACAGACTATAAGCAAGTGTCGACCGAAAACCTTGCGGGTGGTAATGGTATCCATTGAGTACCTATTCAATTGTTTTGTTAACCAACTCTGAAAATTAGAACACTGTCACAATTTTTCATACAAAGCAAGGCAGGTGTTCGGTTAAAGAGTAGGTACCTACCTACTTAAAATTATTTATATGACAAAATGTATTGCAATAATTGTTATAAAAATAATTAATTAAATAATATTAATTCAAACATATTATAAATATTATGACGTACTTAATAAATTTAAAATTTGTTTAGTTCGACTCTTAATTTTTTATAATCATGATGTACCATTTGACTTTTAGTATTCTTATTAATAATTGTTATTGTCTATTTCGATTGACTTATAGCAATGTATTATTATTTTATAGACGTGGCCATAATACCATATGACATTTTGAAGCTGAATATGGTGAAACTGTACCTGTGCAAACATCTTTGTAAACCCATATTATGCAAATAAAATGACTGATTAATTGATTGATTGTTTCTAACAAGCAATGCTGGTTCAACAACCGATGCCGGGGTTGAACTTTTAGGACATATTTATAATGCACGGGAAGACAAATGCGATGTTCTGGGCATTTTTTGTGATTTGTCCAAGGCTTTCGATTGCGTTCTCCATGAAACATTAATCAGGAAACTACACCATTACGGGATCCGGAAATCCTCTCTGGATCTTCTTACTTCTTATTTGAGTGATAGGATTCAGAGAGTTGATGTAAACGGAAAAAGATCACCCGGGTCTGTAGTATCAATGGGTGTGCCCCAGGGCTCGATTCTTGGTCCATTTTTATTTCTCATTTAAATAAATGACTCGCCATACCTCATAAAGGATAACCATGATATAGTGTTGTTTGCAGACGACACTTCGCTTTTGTTTAAGCTTAGACGTCAGCAGCCGGTTACTGATGACATAAATAACGCCCTTTCAAAAATAGTACACTGGTTTAATGTCAATAACCTGCTCCTTAATGAAAAGAAAACCAAATTTGTTAAATTTACGATGCCTCACGTAAGGCAGGTAGAAACTAGTGTGCTAATAAAAGGTAAAGAATTGAGTCCTGAAGACACTACAGTGTTCTTGGGTATAACTCTTGACGCTAAGCTTCAGTCCCCACACATAGATAAGTTGTCGAAAAAACTTAGCTCTGCCGCATACGCTGTTAGACAAATTCGAAATCTAACTGACTTAGAGACAGCCCGTTTAGTTTACTTCAGTTATTTTCATAGTGTGATGTCGTACGGTATTCTATTATGGGGAAATGCCGCCGATATCCAAACGATTTTTGTTTTGCAGAAAAGGGCCATTCGTTCAATTTATAAATTAAGTCTCAGATACTCCCTCAGAGATAAATTTAAAAATATTAATATTTTGACTGTGCCATCTCAGTATATCTATGAAAATATTTTGTATGTTCATAAAAATAAAAACATGTTTAAAAAATACAGTGACATTCACAACGTTAATACTAGGAACAAACACAAGTTAGTGGTTCCTGCCACCAGGCTCAAAAAAATAGGACGCTCATTTAGATGCCAAAGTATAGGTACATTTTTATAATAAGCTTCCCAGTCCTATTCAGGAACTTAGCATTAATAAATTCAAAATATTTGTAAAGCGAAAACTTTGCCAAAAGGCTTTTTATACTGTAAAAGAGTATCTCGAGGATAAAACGGCTTGGGATTGACCTGCTCCAGTACCTACTCACTATAGTTATTATCATTTGAATGTTTTTTGTTTTAACTGCCTTTTTTTTATTGACGATTGTTGTTGTTTTACAATTATGATATTGTATATATATATATATATTATTGTTGTTTTTTGCAGTTATGACATGTTTATTTTTACTATTTGACTGATTTTTTTTTATATATTTTTTTTTACAATTTGCAATATTTACACTTTTGTAAATTTTATTATTGTGAATGTGAGAACTATGTGGATTACTCTTTCCTTTCTTTTATTTTCACATGATGTCTGGCAGTTTTGAGTACTTGATGTGGTCTACCCAAATGTCCTTTCTTTGGCATTGTTCGTCAAGTCGTTGAGCTCCTTAGTAGTCCTGAGTTGAGCTACACGCATATTGACAAATGCTTGCACTGACTGGACAGGTCCACTTAGAACTGTGTGGTTCTTTCTTCAAAAGACCATCTCAGGCTCAATCTGCATGGTTCTCATATGATTAGACCATTACATGTTTTGCTGTATGGACTTTAAAAAGAGACTTCTCAGGGTAGTCAGCTAGGAAACACCGGCCTCATCTAGCATTAATTGACGAAAAAAAAAAATTGACGTGTAAAAGTATTTTTATAAAACCTACTTGCAAAATAAAGAATATAAAGATCATTTATCATTTAGCATACATGATTTCTGTAAACGAAGTTTGTACCTTTTATTTTAAGGTATTGCGAGGAAAACGTTTTTTATTTTTATCGTTTAGAAATCTACCGACTAGAAATTGCCCCACTTGGATTTGTGCGGACCACGTAACCTTCTGCGGCCGCTATAATCAAAAGCCCAGGATGGCAAGGCGCTATAACTATTCAAATAACCAACTCCTCAGCCCTATTACCTGCTGGCCACACCCTATGTAGAGCAGTGGTGGCCAAGTGGTAATGGCTCCGACTTACAAGTTGTAGGTCGCGGGTTCAAACCCTGCCAGGCGCATTACTTTGTGTAATTTATTTCATCACCACTGCTCTCAAAACGGTGAAGGAAAACATCGTGAGGAAACCGGCATGTCCTAGAACCAAAAATTCGAAGACATGTGACATTCACCAACCCGCACTGGGCCCGCGTGGTGGATTACGGCCCATGCCCTCTCCTAGAGAGAAGGCCTCAATCCCAGCAGTGAGAACATTTAAAAAAAGGCTGAGACACCCTATGGAGCCAGGTGCGTAAACTACGGATAGGGAGGGAAAGTGCAGGTCTCCTCACTTTATAAATATTTCCGCCACCTCACTAGATGTAAGGCCGGTTTAAAACCAATTAAACCTGTCTGTTTTATACGAAAAAAACCGTTTAAAAGCAAAACAAACCATTTTTTTTGGTTTATAACGTATTATGTTGATGACCATGTTTTTCTTAATTATAACTACATTTTCTTGATTTGACCGAGCTAGGGATATAATCTATATAGGTATGTAGAGTCTGTCTAATAAGTTAAGTTAAACGACTTGGGTAATTATTAAGATTTAATGAAATCTGATGTAGTCAACACGGGTTCAATAATCAAGTTTGATTAAGAGATAGAGATCATTGTTTAGTAACAGAAGAACCATAAGAAAAGTATCGAATACAAGTATTTTTTAAATGATTAAATATTATACAAAATTCCCAAGTCGGTTGACTTATTAGGCAGACTATACCTAAACTACCACTTAATGATTTTTTTACTACTGAACTGAATCAGGCTTACACCAACAGACGAAATGATTCATGAGAAAAGTAGTATACTACAATTTAAATATCAACGAGGATCGCTATTTTAATTTAAAATAAGAACATCAGTTTTTAGAGCATACATTTAATGTTGATAGCCATCTAACATATCTTTAACGTAACATAACTATAGTGTAAACATTTAGTGCTTAATTCTAACATATCATTTAGTTCTACTTAGGGTGAGTTGCACCATTTAACTATAACGATAACCAAACCTTAACCAGCAGTGAAACGGCCGCCTATTGGTCAATTCGACGATTTGACAACTGTTAACGGGTTTGTTATCGTTATAGTTAAGTGGTGCAACTCACCCTTAGATGCCTACACAAGTTAAAAAAAATGTCAAGCGCTGAAGCTTGCAAGTTTACTTGCGAAAGTTGACATGACTTGCAGCAAGGCTACTTGCAGAATGGCAATTGTAGCAAGCAAACTTGCAGCGAGGCAACTGAATTTGGTAACTTGCCGAAAGTCAACTTGCTGTAAATGTCCCGTAATGCTAGTAGTTTGCAATAAAACTGATTGGATTCAAAACTTAAGATCCGTTGCTTATTTTATAGGTTCGTAAACCGAAGGAACAACTTATAAAAAAATCTACCATCAAGGCTAATTTTTATGTAGGTTGGATCGCTATTTTATTTAAAATAAGAACATCAGTTTTTAGAGCACAGATTTAATGTTGATAGTCAACTAACATCTCTGACGTAACTTAACTATAGTTTAAACATTTAGCGCTTACTTCTAAGTAACATATCATTTAGTTCTACTTAGATGCCTACACGACGAGTTAAAAAAATGTCAAGCGCTGAATCTTGCAAGTTTACTTGCGAAAGTTGACATGACTTGCAACAAGGCTACTTGCAGAATGGCAATTTACAGCAAGCAAACTTGCAGCGAGGCAACTGACTTTGGTAAATGTACCATAGTGCAAGTAGTTTGCAATAAATCTGTAAATATATTTAGTGGATTCAACGCTTTAAATTGCTTGCTTAGTTTATAGTTTCGTAAATCGAACGAACAACTTATAAAAAAAATCTACCATCAAAGCTAACTTTATATAGGTTTGCATTGGCAATATAGCAATTAATCAATTATTTCTATGACTTCAAACTTTCCGTAACTGGTACATGTAAGTAAATATAAAAAAATATATATACATCGTATTTCAAAGATCAATATTTACTAATAAAAGTCATTTTGCTTATGTCCGTCGCCTAAGAACTAGAGAAAAAACAACACTGTGATAAAAATATTGCCAGCCTGCTAAAGATGTCCGTCTTCTTTTTATCTTTACACAAGGTAAAATCACACGAGAAAAACTATTTCCTTTTTATTCTTATATACGCAGCCAATATTAAATAAGCCAAAAAAAAAAAAAATAGTACAATCGCGGTCATTTCTGACTGACCACTTTAAAAAAAATTCAGTGAAGCAGCGCGGCGCCAAACCAAACGCTTCGAAGTTTTCGTTTCAAATGCGAGCAAAAATGAAATTAGCGGTGGTCAGGCGGAAGTGTCTTAGATGGTACATGTTATCGTTGATAAGTAGGTATTGCTACTCTAAGGTCAATATAATCGCATAAGGACCTTCTATAATAAATCGAAAATATGTAAATATGGACAGCTAGCTGAAAAAAAGTTTGACGCCATCTTTGCATTTTTGGCGCCAAACGAAAAAGTAAACAGCACGGAATTTAACAAACATACCGAAGATTATAAACACGAACTCAGAACAGAGGCAACAAATGGCTGAATATGAGAAACCCGTATTAAAAATATAAAAATACGCAAAAAAAAAAACCTTTTTATTCAACGACCATATACTTAATCTAGCGTAACCTATTTAGATAGACATGTAGTATGAGACTAATGGGATGCAATTGATTAAGTAGTTTCTATATTAGGTTATAAAAGTTGTGTATCATTTTAACGGTACAAATATGAAGGAATTATGGAAAACAGACATCTAATAATTAAGCTAAATATTTACTAAGAATAATGCTACAACATCGAGACGACTATTAACAAAATGTTAAGTATAAAAATGCACTGGATTAAACATAGCAGTGTGTAGGTATGTTACTTAAATAAAGCTAATCTGTCTATTTATTCCTGGACTTTAAAGAATTAATAAAAAAAACCATTTCGCACATTGCTTAAAAAATAACTTCTTTTTCGCTAAAAACGAAACGTCATTCAACAAACCACCGACTAAAAGTGCGCGAAACTCATTCGTCGTATTGATTGCGCAAATTATAAATTGTTTTTATATCTATCTAACTCAGCTTAATAGATCTATTCCGTTCTAATACCAAAAACTAATATCACTGGTATTTTTTTTAATCATATTTATTTTCCATTTCGAACGAATACCAAACACTTGAATTTGGTACAGTGAACTCGGTAAAATTTAATCAAAATCAATTGGTTTTCTAAACGTACCTACATTTTTTTTTCGGATTTAACTGTTTCTTTTTTTAAAATAAACGTCAGGATTACACATAGAACTTTTTTTCTACTGTTGTACTGTAAAGTAAATCAACGTAATCAAAATAAATTGGTTTTCGAATATTTTTACGTAAATTTTATTTTTTTCGGATTTTACTGTTATTTCAGGAAAAAGTCAGGATTACACAAAAAACATTTTTATTGACTGCAGCACTACCTTCTTTAGACGTTTTTTAATACGAGTCCAAGCAAATACCAGTGCTATTACTTGTTGGTATTAGAATAGAATAAAACATTTATTTAAAATCCTTAACTTATATTCTAGTTTATGTTACAGGGTTGTTATTCGTCTGCCCTCTCTTGGTCTCGGTCCTTCTTTTTCTTCTTCTTCTTCTCCTTGCGTATTGACGTGTCGGCCTCTGTTGTTGTTTCAGCTTCCATGGTGGCGTCACCAGAGCCGTCTTCCGCTCTGAAGACAAGAAAAATAAACAATGATAAAAATAAGTGGCGAGATGATTTGGGTGCATACCGTGGCGCGCGTGGTTTGAGACGGCGTAGAAGAAAGTCTAGAAGGATTTGGGGAGGCCTTTGCCCAGCAGTGGGACAGTAAAGGCTAAACAAAAAAAAAAAGTGATAAAAAAATATATCTACACTTTATATTATAAAGACGTAAAGTTTTTTTTTTTGTTTGTAGTAAGTAATCTCTGAAAGTACTCATGAAATTGCTAAAATGCTTCACCAATAGAAACCTGCTTTATTCCTGAGTGAGTATACCTATGAGGAAATACCATATATATGGGCCATATATATAGAAATCCTACATCAATTGTAGGATTTCTATAATAATAAAGGTCTAAAGGAAGTAGGCTAAATGAGGATTGCAATATCATCAAACTTTAATATTGAAATCAATCTGGCCAACTTTAGTTGGCCAAATCATGAAGTGATCAATTTCTAAAATCTAGCCACGAGTCAAGACATACATACTATCTTTGGGATGTGTTGCCAAATAAATCTAATCAGTTAATATAATCAAAAGGTATGAAATATATGCAAGTTACGAAACCTTTTTAATAAAAAAATTACTGTATCCATACACAAATGACACATTCTAAGTGACAGAAATGCTTCTACAACTATTTAACTTTACAAATAGTCAAAAGCACACAATTTACTAACAAATAACAAAGTAGTTTTTATGAATGATTGATACTTCTTACTGTTTGTAAACAAATCAATAGATAGTAAACATACCCTTATGGTAACATAGAGATAGACAGATTTTAAGCATGCAATAAGCATAATCAGCCCTTTAATGTTCCCAGTGTTGGGACTCCGGCCTCCTCTCTAGGAGGAATGGGCCATAATCCACCACGCGGGCACAGTGTGTTGATTGGTGAATGTCATATTTCTTATTTTTTGGTTCTAGGACATGCCTGTTTCCTCACGATGTTTTCCTTCGCCATTTTTAGAGCAGTGGTGATGAAATAGATTACACAAAGCAATGCGCCTGGCTAGGTTTGAACCTGCAACCTACAACTCGTAAGGCGGGGCCGTTACCATTCGGTCACCATTGCTCTTATCTACATGATATCAGAATCTTAGATCTTAGTCTAGTAGAACTTGAGTCTACTACTGAACATCAGACCATTTGGTCCTGTAAGATCTACTGATCATCTATATAATTTTCCAATTACAATTGACCAATTTCCAGATTGCATTGAAGAAATTGTCGAAAAAATGTGTCCTTTTATAAATATTATAATTCTAATATGGTGTACAATAAATAAAATATAGAAATACTTTAAGATACTTGACATTTACCTACCTGTACTGGGTAAAATAAATACAATGTTGACCTGTTGTATTTTATAGCCAAATCTCATCATTAGGAACATTACAGTCTGGATAGTGCTAAATACTCTGTCAAGGAATGAGAAGGAGCCGAACTCTATCTTCTAAAGGCTGAAAGACATGCTCCTTAATTCATTAAACCCCAAGCAAATGCCGACATTCACTCATTGTCTTTCTATTGTGGCTGTAATTATGGTATTCGAAAAGATTAAGACCTGATTACATTGGATACTGTGGCGTACACACCTATTATTTGAAATGTTTAAAATCCAGCTATGTCATAAAGAGTGATTGCAGAACAAGAAATTTTTTTGGAAAAATGTTCTGGGTCTAAGTCTGAGTGTAGTATGAGATTACATGTTTGTAAATGCACCCATGATACAGGAGCTATTTCTATATTCCATCTGTTTAGGTAGTTAACTAAACACGGTTCTGGCAATTGAAAGAATGTATTTTGACATTTACTAATTTTATCTTCTATGTTAGTGACATTTGTATTTCATTTAATTTGAGTACATAGTATATCCGATTTTTTTTTTTTTTTAATTATAATTCTCTTAAAATCGTTCTATATAGGTTTGATCCCATGAGGCTGGCATAGTCACCCAGAGTGCACTGAAGCCTCTAAATACTAGATTAAAAAAAAATCAAAATTGTTCTATGTGTAGCTGTATGAAATTGCTGTGCCCGACAGGGTTCATGTGAACTTATTTAACTATTTTTTAACATATGTAAAAATAAAGAATTGAATTGAAAAAAAAATAATAAAAAAAAACTTACACAGCCTCAGATGCTTCAGTGTCCCTCTTCTTCTTCTTCTTTTTCTTCTCTGACTTAATTTCTACAGAGTTATTCGGATCATCTGCATTAGCCGTACTGGCTGTCCTCTTCCTTCCAATCTCTTCAGCGTCTGCATCTCCATTCTCGACTTTGGGCTTGAAATCCACATAGCTGTTCAACCATTCCGAAGGCGTATTCTCATTAGGTTTGCCAAACTTATCCAGTTTTCCTTGTGAAATCAGTTGTTTCTTGTGCGACGCTTTGGGTCCTAAGCCCCATTTTCTTGGGTATGTGTCTCTTTCCATGATCACTCTCTTCAGCTTGGCTGCTACACCGTGATCACAAGATGCCATCGTTGACGTTGTCATTAATGCAATGGCTAATGCAACTGCTTCTCCTTTGGTTGTGACTATGACTATTTCTTGATCTATTTCAATGCCGTCTTCATACCTCAAGATACCAGGTAATAGGACTTTGGCTCCGTAGCAGACGGCGTTGACCGCACTGTCTTTGATAAATATCCTCTTATGAGCTACTAATAAACCTTCCAGCGGTTTAATCACTCGGCGTAGGTAAGTCTCATCTTTGTGGTTTTCATAAGCCCATTGTGCGTCTAAAATGTCATGCATGGTGACCATACCTTCCTGTTCTCCCTGGATACCGGAGCGGACTCTTCGAAGCTCAATCATCTGTCCGCCTACTCCAAGCATTAATCCTAAGTGCACACACATGGTACGAATGTATGAACCAGCTTCACAACTAACCCAGAAGACACCGATGTTACGTTCTTTGTCAAAGTCGAGGAGTTTGCTGTCATATACTGATCGCACACGGAGTTGACGTTTGACAGCCGATATGAGTGGAGGACGCTGGAACAGCGCCCCGCGCAGCTTCTCAAGCCCTTGAGTGACTTTCTGGATATTTTCAACTGCTGAATGTAAGCTAAACACAGCGACGTACTCCTTACCGGCATTCTGCTGAGATTTGACGAGCCTCGTCGCGCGGTCAACGCACACAATCAAACAACCTGTCACCTTAGGATCCAACGTGCCCGAATGACCTGTTTTCTCAACTTTTAATATGCGTTTTATCCATGAAACTACTTCGTGGGAGCTCGGGTTGCTAGGTTTGTCCACGTTGATGAAGCCAGCCTTCACGTATTCTGTGATTGGGCGTTTGAGTGGCGAGTGACCAAATGGAAGCGGCGTGTAATGGTTTGTGCGCACATTGAGTCGATCGAAATTCTTCAATAACAATGGCCAATATGCCGTATCCAACTTAGTTACGGCCTCTGAAGACTCAATTTGAAAGTCTCCTAGCTTCTGGTACGTGCCTAGAGATACTGGTTCCTTGGATTTCTTCTTTTTCTTCTCGGAAAATACTTCTGCGCCGGGTTGCAAAACCTCCGTCATTTTCGATTAATGATTTGTTTTTGTCGTGATTACGCACTGTACTCGTTCAACACGGTATTTGGGTCAGCCTCAAGTGCCAACCGTTGGTATTGTTTGTAAATTTTATTATAAAACGCACAAACAAAGAGCCGACACGTGCAATTAATCTTTTTAGGTTAGCTTCAGCCTCAGTCAAGCTAGCTCGAGTAGCTCGAACGAGGTTGATTTTACTAATATTTTGGTATTGAATTGCCGAGAGGGCGCTTGTGTGCGAAAAATATACTATGTGAAGCTGCCAACTAATAAACAATAAAAATATTCGGATACATCTATGAAGAAAAAAGCCATCTCTATGTAAAAACACTAAAATAGAAATATGTGAAATTACACTTAACCAATCGTAGTTACAATGAATTTGTGAAATTACACTTAACCGATCGTAGTTCATCAACTCCATTGAAGTGGTCGATGTTAGTTTAAAATTAAATGTGGTATCTAATAATAAAATAACAGTAAGTAATTACTTATGTTAAAAAATCAAAATAAGCAAAGTTTTTTTTTTAATTCTTTTTAAGAAATAAAAACATGGTTTTCATATTTTCTTTTATAATATCTGCCAAAGCAACTATCCGAAATAGCAATATCCTCAAAAAACGATTCTACCAACTTACAGAAAACATACGTCATTTTCAAGTCAAGTAAAGCTTTGGTTCGAAAAAAGCGCGGGAAATTTCGGTCGGACTGGGTGTATTTTTTTCGCGGCAAATTTTTATATTTTAAATTTATTAATATAATTGGTTCAGTTAAGGTTTTTATGTAAATATATTTTCTATTTAGTGTAAATAATATAATATTTGTGTAGATTTCCTGTTTATTGGTAAGTTTTTGTAAATATTTATAAAGTGGTTCAGGACGAATCCCGGGTCGTATGAACGACCCGCCTCTAATAGATGCGGGGGATTTAGGCCCTAGCTTAAGTCCCCCCGTAAGTAATCATGTAACAATATCCACGACTGCAGTGGATAATGTGAGTGGTATGGACACTGACGGATCTGCAGCCACAGCAAGTGACGCGTCAGCCTCTGGACCTCTTAAGAGGCGCTCTCATAAACACAGATCTGTGTGCAAACACTGCAATAAAATAAAACGACGTCGAAAGGGGATGATCCCTGAGGGAACATCTTCTGTCAACGCTGATTGCATGTGTACTTCCAGCATAGAACTTGTTCACAAAATTAAACATGCATCAGTTCCACAATTTCAACCGGCTGAAACTCCGGCTCGTCAAACCTCACAGTTGGATCCTGAAACTGCAACACGAACCGACCAAACAGTTGGTGTAGGTAGGAAGGAGTACCAGGCTTCTGATACAGGGCCTTACATAGTCCATGTTCAGCGAATTACTAATTCAGAAAACAGTGGCACCATTCTGCACCCTATTGCTTTTGGTAATTTTCTTAAAAATAATAAATTTCAAAATATTGTTCCTGGCAGTGTAAAGAGAATTGGTAGAAATAAATGTGTAGTAGCTTTCACAAACCCATTGGCTGCAAATTTATTCCTAAATAGTAATCTCTTGTCTCATAACAAATTTAAAGCCTTTCTACCCACATTTAATGTCACCCGTATGGGCTTGGTAAGAGGGGTCCCATCAGAATGGAGTGAGGAAGAAATAAAAGAGCATATAACAACTCCCATAGGCACTGGTGCAGTATTGAAAATTAGACGCCTTAATTACAAAGTCATGGTGAATGGGTCACCTACTTGGAAACCTTCTCAAACTGTAGTTGTAACATTTGATGGTCAAGCTCTCCCTAGACGCATATATATATGTTATAATGCACTATCTGTAGAGACATATGTGTATCCAACAATTCAATGTTTTCGCTGCTGCCGCTTTGGTCACACAAAAACTCAGTGCCGTTCTGCTGCCCCTAGGTGTTTCAAATGTGCACAAAATCACTTGGGTGAAAGTTGTGTAGTAGAACAAGATTCTGCATCATGTGTAAATTGTTCTGGATTGCATTATGCAACAGATAAGACTTGCCCTGAATTTCAGAGACAAAAAAACATCAAACATACAATGGCTCACTCATGTGTTTCATATGCAGAAGCAAGCAAAGTACACCCAGCCACCTCAAAGTCTTATGCAAATGTTCTTAGTACAGGTACACCTTCTGATTTTCACACCAAAAATAATTACTCCAGTTCACAACCGAAACCATCAACTTCTTCTTCATACAAAAAGACGGTCTTCCTTCAACCGCGAGCCCCTCCCAAGTCAGCACAGGGTTATGACAGAGCAGCTCATAACGCTCTTGTTAGGGATCTTCAACCTCCACCTTTAGCGAATGGATGTGCTTTGCCGGAATCTAATATGAAACTACAACAGAATGAGAATGAGCAAGTTGTTGATGTTATTATAAACCTAATCAAAATGTTACTAAGTAAGAATATATCTTTTGAACCGTACGACGTTGAGCGCTTAAGTAGTTTATTACTAAATAAAAACATAAAAGATGGACACAATAATTCAATGGAACTGCCGATCAGTAATACCTAAAAAAGCTGACCTATTTTACTTATTAAATAAATTTAAACCAAATATTGTGGCATTATCTGAAACTTGGATTAGGAGTAACCAATTATTTGGTATTCCAGGTTATGTTTGTGTACGCAATGACAGAGCTGACGGATATGGCGGTGTGGCCATATTGATTAAAAATAATACCCCATTTTCACGTGTTTCTCTCCTTCCATGTTCTGATATTGATATTGTTGGGGTAATTGTTGGTAATATTACGTATGTTTCCATTTACATTCCTTTTGCTAATAATAATGCACTACAAGAACTTAGCAATATGTTGTCATCCCTTCGTAGACCTTTTTTAGTGATGGGCGATTTTAACTGTCACCATCAATGTTGGGGAAGTGGTGAGACAAAAAGGGAGGGGATTCGTTTATTAGAAATTGTAGACGACCACAATCTATGTGTTATAAACACTGGTGAGCCTACTCGTCGAACCAATGTAGGTGAAAATGATAGTGCTGTGGATTTATCAATATGCTCTCCTAGCTTGGCTTCATCATTAACTTGGTCCCGTTTCTCTAGTTCTACCTTTGGAAGTGACCACTTCCCTATAATAATTACGTCATCAGAAAAGTTTATAACAATACCGAAAAGACCCCCTAGAATAAAATATAAACTTGGAAGCGCAGACTGGGATAAATTTAAAACCCTTATTGACGCTAAAGTGGCTGAGCTCCCGCAAATTAGTCAGGGTAGGGAAAATGATTGCTCCAAGGCTTTAGCACTATCACTGATTGAAGTAGCGGATCAAGTTTTCCCTATAAAAAAAAAATATTCTGACAAAATTCCTATGCCACCATGGTGGGACTCCTCGTGTTCTGACGCTGTTAGGAAGAGAAAAGAAGCCGAAAAAAAATATAGTTTGGTCATGTCGGCTGAAAATTTAGATCATCTTAAACATGTTATTAATGATACACGGATTTTTCTCCGAGATAAAAAACTTCAGGGATGGAGGTCATTTTGTATGTCCTTATCGCCAAGTACATGTCCATCAGAAGTTTGGCGCAGTATTAAGAGATTCCGAAGGGCATTTAGTGATACTGCACCCTTCACACAATTACCCCCGTCCCTTACTAATAGTTTTCTTGACAAGTTAGCCCCAGCATCAGCTCCAGAGTATGATCAAGTTTCCCCTAATTTTACTCCGTTAAATTTGGATAATAGTTCGTCTTTGACCTCTCCCTTTTCAATGTACGAATTGAAAGGGGCATTATCATGCTTAAAAGATTCGGCCCCAGGAGAAGATGGTATTCCGTATTCATTCATCTCACATTGTAGTGATAATGCATTATCATACTATTTACAAATAATTAATTCCGTTATGGCTTCTGGAAACATTCCAGAATCCTGGCGTTCCCAAGAAATCTTACCGATTCTGAAACCAAATAAAAATTCTAATGATATTCTATCATACCGGCCTATTGCGCTGTCATCTGTTCTTACTAAAATTGCAGAACATCTAGTTAAAAATCGTTTAGAGTGGTATATAGAAAACAAGCAATTACTAGCAGGCAGTCAGTTTGGGTTCCGTAAAGGAAAAAGCACAACTGACAGTTTAAGTGTGTTTACCACTGACATCCGTATAGCTTTTTCCAAGAACGAGTCAGTTGTTGGCGCATTTATAGATATAACAAGCGCGTATGATAATGTAATTATATCTGTTCTTAAACAAAAGCTGATTAATTTAAACGTCCCCACTCTGCTAATACGGTTTATAATAAATTTGTTATCAGTTCGATATGTTTCTCTATTTTCTGGTGACAAGAAAACAACGAGGACAGTGTTCAAGGGCCTTCCACAGGGTTCAGTATTGTCTCCTATGCTTTACAATATTTATTCATATGATTTAGAATCATCTCTACAAAAATCTGCTGATGTTTTACAATATGCTGATGACCTTTTAATTTATACTACTCATAATAACATCTCGGATGCATGTAATGCATTGACCGCCTCCCTAAGTCTTTTACAACAATGGTTACAAGTTAATGGGTTAAGTCTTTCAGTAGAAAAAAGTGCTGTAGTAGTTTTTTCACGAAAACGTAATATCCCTCCCCCAACCGTTACCTATGACAACATTACACTTCCTGTAAAAAATCATGTTAAATTTTTAGGATTAGTCTTAGATAAAAAACTTTCAGGCAAACAACACTTTGATTTTGTGGTTGAAAAATGCGAACGTCAACTGAATATTATGCGATGTCTGTCCGGAGTATGGTGGGGGGCTCACCCTTTTAGTCTAAAACTGTTGTATAATGCAATAATCCGAAGTACACTTGATTACGGAACATTCTTACTTGAAGATGGCAACAGAAAGGGTCTTAAGAAGTTAGATAACATACAATCTAGAGCTCTTAGGATCATTTCTGGAGCCATGAAATCAAGCCCGTTAAATGCCTTACAAGTAGAAGTAGGAGATCCTCCACTTCACCTGAGAAGACAATATTTATCTGACCGATTTGTATTTAAATCAATGCAGTTTTCAAATCATTTGCTCCATTCAAAATTATTAAAACTTGATAAACTTATTCACACTTCAACCTATTGGCGACACAAAGATATTCCATGTCTAGTTAAAAGTATCAGAAAGTATAATTCCATATCACCAAGTGTACACAGTTCACCTACTCTGCCTTTATTTAGTTGCGAAACATTTGAACCCTTACTTGTCTCTCCAATAGTGCATTATGATCTCGGCATAGGAAAAAGTGATGTTGGGGCTAAAATTAAATTTAATGCAGCTGTTGGTAGAAACTTTATTGATTGTCATTACATTTTTACGGATTCATCAAAGACTCATAAAAGTTGTGTGGGAGTTGGTATATTCCATTCTCAATACAAAATTGTCCAGATGATAAAACTTCCTCCTGAAACGTCAGTCTTCACCGGAGAGTGTTTCGGATTATTCAAAGCTCTAGAGTATGTTTTGATCGCAAAACTTAAAAATGTTCTGATATTATGCGATTCTAAAAGTGCATTACAAACCATAGAAAAATTTACATTTAAAATGAAACCATTCTACCCCATTATACTTGACATTAGAAAACAGTTGCACAAATGTATACAGAAAAACTACACGGTTCAGTTCGCTTGGATTCCAAGTCACTCCGGAATCCATGGGAACGAAAAAGCAGATGAATTAGCCAAACAAGCAGTGCAGAATGGTGACATGTTTCCTTATAAAAACTTCTGCCATGATCTCGTGAACCTCCCCAAGGAATATCTTCGTCATTCCTGGGATCTTCTTTGGAGTGAAGGTTCTAAAGTCAAGGGCAAGAAATATGCGTCAATTCAACCATCAATTCCAGACAAGCCATGGTTTTTTAAAACAAAATGCTCTAAACATATTACAAGCATGTTAATACGTATGCGGCTTGGCCACGTCTGTACTCCTTCCCACCTTGCTAAGTTGCATATTGTGGACAGCGATCTGTGTGAGTGTGGTGAGGATGTTGGCACGCTGGACCACATATTCTTCTCCTGTCCCCTTCATGACCATTCATCCTTCCTCCGTTCTCTTGTTTTCCACAATGTTCCCCTTCCTACATGTATATCATATTTATTATTGAAACCTATTAAATATATCAACATACTATCTGCATTCTTGTTGAAAAATGATATAAAAATTTAATTTGTGTATTTATTATTTATACCTATCCTTTTCTATCCTATGTAATAGTCCACTTCCTTTCCTGAACCTTACAAAATTCCTGAATCCGTTAATTTCCTTTAAAAATATTTCCCTACCTTTTATTACCTGAAACTGGCACAAAGTTTTATCTAGTGCCACACTACAAAAAAAAAAAAAAAAAAAAAAAAAGCTTTGGTTCGAAAGCGTGTTATTATTGTTTAATTTTTATATTTATTACGTGTTAAATTAATAAAATAAAATAATGGCGGGCGTATTATTCGAAGACATATTCAACGTTAAGGATATAGACCCTGAAGGCAAGAAGTTCGATCGTTGTAGCCGTTTACATTGCGAATCAGAGTCGTTTAAAATGGACCTTATTTTAGACATAAATTCTTGGATTTATCCAATGGAACTGGGTGATAAGTTCAGATTGGTGCTTGCTACGACTCTCAGAGAGAATGGTTATCCTGACGGTGGTGAATGGAATCCTTTGGAAACGGAGGGAAACCGTGCCGATAGTTTTGAGTATGTCATGTCGGGAAAAGTTTACAGGTTAGTTTAATCAACAATGTCTTCTATAAACTAGCAGTTTACTATTACGTCAATGCTATTCATTACTGACTACTAACTGGGTTGTGAATAATAGATAGTCGCTTCCTAAAAATATTTTGTTTTAAATAATAATATTCCACAACTACCACACAATACCATCTAGTCCCAAGCTAAGCAGAGCTTGTGTTATGAGTACTAGCCAACTGATTAACTTATATTTTTATATATGTACATATTGTAGAGAAATTACACCCAGACACAGAACAAATGATTGTGCTCATCACACAAACTTTGTCCTGGGTGGGAATCGAACCCATGACCTCCAGCATCGCAGTCAGGGCCACTAACCACTAGACCAACAGGCCAGTCAATTTAATTTACACTAATAATTAATAAAGAGGTAAAGTTTGTTTTATTTTGTTTGGGGGATTTCTGGAAGTACTGGTCCGATTGCTAAAATGTTTTCACCGATAGAAAGCTGCTTTATTCCTCAGTGACTATAGGCTATATTTTATGTATGCGGGCGAAGTCGCGGGCAAAAGCTAGTTTTCCAATATTTAGAAATACAATTTATTTTAACCTTTCGAAAACCGTAATTAGTTACGGTATTTGAACCATTAATGTGAAAAAAAATATCTGTGTTTCCAGGATAGAAGGTGACGAAGCAGCCATGGAGCCAGCATCGCGGTTAGCAGCCTACGTGTCATTCGGAGGCCTTCTCATGCGCCTACAAGGAGATGCAAACAATTTACACGGGTTTGAAGTTGATCAACATATGTACTTACTCATGAAGAAACTGGCTTTCTAGGTCATATGCATTAATTTAGTTAATTACTTTGTAAGATTATTTTGTAAGAATAAATTGTATATTTTATAAGAAAATTTTGTTTAATTTCACGTCATAGTCATCATCAGCCTTTTTAATTCATTAAACCCCAAGCGAACGCACTGTCATTGTCTTTCTATTGTGTCACTAATTGACATGATTGAAAGGTTAATGTGCCCACTGCTGGGACTCAGGCCTTTTTTTTTTTTTTTTATGGTGGGAAAAAATCATGCATTGACATCCCCCGCCCTTGGGCGGAGCGGGATATAGTGTCAGACTCTTACTGACTAAAACACCCACCCCGTTCCTTCTAGCCTTCATACCGGGGCTCGAGCGCCCTTTCGGATAACCCTGGCCTCAGTAGGCTTCGACCCGGCTGGGTCCCTGCTGTTGCTGACAATACCTTGAGGCGCGCGGGAACAGTGCGCACCGTCGACGACTTGGGCTTGGTCCGGACAGTTACCGGACGGCCGGACAATGAGCTACCCATTGCTCACCGTCCGCAAGCCCGCGTCTACGTTGGCCGGAAATCGGGATCAGAATCCCGGCGACGGCGGCGGCGATAACGCCGTTGCCTGATGCGTTCGGCCTCCTCCTTTGCGAGCATTACTGCTTCGCAGAAGTCGGCGACCGCCTGCCACTCCTCCTCGCTCCGGACCATGGCCTCAACCAAAGCCCGGCGCGAGAGGTCTCCGCCGCCGATCGCCCCCACGAGGGCACGGCGATGCTCCGCCCAAGCAGGGCACACCTCGACTGTGTGCTCCACCGTGTCCTCCGGGCGTTCCGCACAGTGGCGACACCCGGGCGTCACCTCCGCATGAATCCCGTGCAGGAAACTCCCGAACGAACCATGTCCGGTGAGTACCTGCGTCATGCGGAAGGTAAGGACGCCGTGAGGTCTTTCCAGCCACGCCTCAAAGAGGGGACTTACCGCCATGATTGTGGCGTGCCCAGCACTGGGTTGCGATAGTCGTTGACGCCATTTCACCATGAGATCCCGCCGGAGCTCTGTCCGCCATGCCGTGACCTGTCGCGGCAGCGGACTTTCACCCCGGCGTTGCATCTCCACGCGCATATCGTGCATGTGTGAGGACTCAGGCCTCCTCTCTAGGAGAGGGAATGGGCCGTAATCCACCACGTGGGCCCAGTGCCGGCTGGTAATTTTATGTTTCATGTAAATAATCCTTTCTAATGAGGTTTTCTAACAATAGTATATTATAGTTTTCTAACAATATGTAAAATAGACAAACTCATGCCTCGTTTACACGTGGCCCCCGCCTCGGCTAGCGTATCCAAAAACCGACACTAGTCCAGATCGACGTCAGCTTACAGCCATTCATGTATCATGTCGTTTTATGACTTTACTGAAGACCCCGTTTACTCGTTGGCTAGGGATAGCGGATGGCCGAGGCTGGTCCCACGTGTAAACGCACCATCAAAGTAAGCAGGCAAAGAAGTTGAACTAAAATGGCCGTCGTTGCTATGGTTACGCGTCTGCGCCCTATAACCAAAAGGTTTTTAGACGAAGTCATAATTACTGCGTCATGCATATCATCAAATAAACTTTCTTTCGTTGTTATAAGACTTATAGTAGAGGATACGGTTAAGAACGACCTTCACCGGTCTTTTTAATGGATGAAACGTATTTTATGACAAATCTAGTATATTAAATAATATAACGCGGGTGGGTTGCCTGAGAAATTCCTGGCCAAACAATTTTTTTTTTTTTGAATAATGCACCGGTGTGTTTAACGAATTTTAATACTAACCGAAAGTGTGAAGCCTTTCGAACATAAAAATGTTGGGTTGCCTATTTGTTTCCTGGCATAGCTATGGGTTGCCAGTAGTGTTGCCAGGCGTCCCGATTTGTGCGGGATGTCCCGATTTTTAGGGGTCTAGGGTCGCGTCCCGATTTGCACCTGATCGGGACGCTAAATGTCCCGATAAATAAAAAAATACTCCTCCTTATTTGTTCTTTTCGATTTTAAGTGTTTGTGTGTACATAAATAAATAAAATAATTAAAGTCGTTATTATTACAATAAATTAACATATCGCTATGTAAAGTGCGTTCAAAATGACACACGACGCATCACTGGCTAGTTGTCTTTCACTTGCACATAACTGCATCGTGGTGATGTGTCCCAGCTTAGGCGGAGTACAGAATATGTTTGACACGCCCTCTCATTTCACCCTAGAGCAGAAGAAGTCGTTGGATGATTCCCCACTAGAGATGGGTTGTAACAGGTTAAACACGATATCTGTTATAACTGTTACTGTTACATAAAAATAACAGGTCCAAATATCTGTTATTAAATAACAGCCTGTTATTTTTGTATGGACGATAAATACGTATTTAAATCTCAGTTAAATATCTTCTTTATTCTGTCCATTTTAAAAAAGATAATCGTATAGAAAATAGATATAAAAGTGTATTTATATTTTTGTCGTCCATTTACTGATAAAATACTATAAAAATGCTGGCACTCGGCCTAATTTTATAAAATGAATTAATTGGAATTTTTGAGACCCCAACCGACCCCAACATAAAAGATTGGACAGATAAGAGATACTGATAGTTCTTTAGAAAATTCCTAACTGAACACTTTCCTTCATGCTTTGTTACAGGCTTAGGACTGTCAGTTTACTACACAATTCTGAAACTGGCGCATTTAAAAGTGTTCAATTCATTTTATGTACATCACTATATACATTATCTCCTATTCTATAACCTATATGACTATTTATATGATCAATGATTACCTATTTATATTTACTTATTAATTATTTAAATATACATGTTTACAAATTTTGATTTAAAAAAAGAAGTTGCTGCAGTTTCCTAACTCCTAATCGGGTCCGCCTTTCATTAAGGATATTCCCTGCAGCAGAAAATACCCTTTCGCAAGGAACCGATGAAGCCATGGCGTTGAGCTTTGAGGCTGCTATTTTATATAACGTCGGGTACACTGATCTGTGCTCTCTCCACCATTTCAAGGGGCAGTCGTTCCGAGGAATAATTTTATCATCGTGATACCGTTGTACTTCTACGATAGCACGGGACTGAGCTGTGCCTTCTGGTTGGATACCTTGCATTCTCCGCTCAAAATCTTGCCAGATCGATTTGGTTTGACTGGTAGAAGATGTGGGTTCAACTGCTTCGATATTTAAAACGTTTTGTGTCGCTGCATCACGCGAATGTTGAGCTGCAACTAAGGAAACCATTCTGCGTTTTGTTTCTTCTGCCACATGTGGATCATCAAAATAAAATTTAAACCTTGGATCAAGAAACATACAGTTTCCAAACGTCTTGCTATGGTTTAAGTTTGAAAACCTTCGTTTTAGGTTACCTATAAGGTCCTGGCGTATTTTATCAATATCTGGCATGAAAACATTTTGGTCCCCTAACTGTTCCAACGCTTTTATAAGTCCTACTGTAATGGGAATTACGAGGCTGCCAGTGACGTATTTTTGTCCACTTAACTCGCGTGTAACTTCTTCACACGGATGGAGTATCTGGCACAACTCTCGACATATTTCCCACTCGTAACTAGTAATAGGGGTCATTCCAAGATTTACCATAGCGCTATTGAGGGGTTCTTGGATTTCCACACATCTTTGCAGCATATAGTAGGTGGAGTTCCACCTCGTCGGAACCTCCTGTAATGGTCGTTTGGCAGTGTTACCTGCTTGTTCCTGGTACCGTTTCAATTTTTCCCACGCCACATTACTTTGCTTGAAATGTCTGACTATTCCCTTGATTTTGTTTAAAATCTCAACAATTTCTTGACTTTTTAAAATATCGCTAACTGCCAAATTTAATGTGTGAGTGTAACAGGGGAAATGTTTCCATGCCAGTTCCCTTTCAATAGCGCTTTTAATATTGGCGCCATTGTCTGATACGGCCAGAAGAATTTTGTCCGTAACGTTCCATTCCTGGCAAATGGTTTTTATAATATCAGCCAAATTTTTCGCCGTATGGGCATTCACAAGGGGAACACAATCTAATAAAAACGATTTGATAGCAAACTCTTCTTCCTCAATATAATGTCCAGTCACAGCCAGCATCGAATCGTTTGCGCGGGATGTCCAAATGTCAATTGTGATGCACAATGACTTCACTTGGCTGCAAACGGTGTCCTTTAAGTCTGCCTTGACTTTTTCGTATACTGCTGGCAGCATATTGTTAGAAAAATATTTTCTAGTGGGAATAATGTAGTTTGGAAACGCGTACTCCATTAGTTCCCTAAACCCAAGATCCTCAACCATCCTAAATGGCTGGAAATCCTTTATAAAAAGATTCATCAATTTTTTGTCTATTTCCGCCTTCACATTGTTGGCTCGCCTGGGTACAAAATTAGTTATTGGCTGATGGCCATACGTTCTTCTAGGTGGCGGCGCAGTTAATGACTGGGGTGGTGGTGCAGACGATGACTGGAGAGATGGCTCAATTGAAGAGACTGCTAGAGGCTGGGATGGCTGTATTACTGGGGTATTTGAACTTGCAGCACCGACTCTATCAAGCAGCCGAACTGTGGGATGCTTCCTATCTACGTGTTTTTTTAAATTAGTGACAGAGGCTCTAAAAGATAATTTTGCTTTGCATATATTGCAAGTCGCGTAGTAACCACCTATATCCTCAAAATGGTCCCACACAACACTCGCTTTTCTATTTATATTAGACATTGTTTTGAATAATCAACCTAAATGAAAATAAAAGACTTATTTGCTACAACCTACACTAAATACCTATTTAAATTATAAAAAGAGTAACCTAAATTAAAAAACTACGCTTATGACTTACCTAATTATTTAAATAAAAAAATATACTTATTTGTTAGAACCTACAATAGGTACCTACCAAAACCATAAAACGAAACTAAACTAAAAACTAAATTTGTACATAAACCAAATATGAAAAGAACACTTAACACCTATTACGCCGTAAACAAACACTGAGAAACAGAAATCTTAATGACAATTTTAAAATTACGACTCACCACTTTCGTTCGTAATCGTAATGAAAGAAGAAAAATTCAAATTTTCAAATTCAAAATTTTAAATATAACAAACAAATTAGCTAAATAACTTTCAAATAAAAGACATCTTTATTTTTATACTAGTAAAGTCGTAAATACTTGAAACATTTTACAACCAATCCTATCAGATGTCAAACCAAAGACAATAAGGGAGTCCTAACACAATCAATGATATTGTTTTTGGTTGTCTCGCAAATCTAAAAAAATAATATTATATAAATAACAACAAAACTTTACCAACTTTGGCAAATTAGTCTTTCTTGATTTTTATACTGATTAGCCAAAAAAACTCGTAAAAACCTGTTTTTTTTTTATTAGTTCCGTTAAACTAAAGGTAATTAATTACATTAAAGATAGATACGATTATACGGACAATATTTGACTTGTTTAAGGCTTTCAATTCAATTCTTTATTGCGTTCGCATTGCGTTTTTGTTGGCTGGTTTAATACAATTTATTATTTAATATGGACCTATTTTATTTAAACTAACCCCGCGTTCCGAATTGCGTCAAAAGCAATTATATCGCTAATCCGACCAACGCGCAAGGTCACAAATAGTACTCAATAGTCCTTATATTTTGTGACTATTAAATTTGGTCGGTTTCGCGATATAATCGCTATTGACGTAATTCGGAACTGAGGTAAATCTAATTTGAAGAAATTGCCCTATAGAAAATAAAATGAATTATTTTTTTATTTTTTTTACAATGGTCACTGGTCAGTAACAGGCCATATAACAGGTAATACCACTAAATTTAGGAGTCACTTTTTCGTTACTATTTGTTCTTGCAAGAGCACCAACTATATTTTAGGATTAATAAATACTAACAGCTTCTCTTTTTAGCGTAGTTTAACCGCTTTAATACGAGTGAGAAGTAAACATGTTCTGAAATAAATAATAGGTGTGTCTCTTTTTCGCAAAGGCCATTCTTTAATGACGAAAAGAGACACACCTATTATTTATTGAGTATCTGGTAACAACCAGTAACAACTAACAGTTTGTAGGGACTGTTACAATGAATAACAGTAACAGCCGCGGTAACAGTGTTCGAGGGTCTGTTATTAAAATAACAGATAAAATAAGTTGATAGTAACAATTGTTATTAGTTATTTGTAAATATCTGTTACTTCTATCTGTTACGATAAATATGCCTCACTCCTATTCCCCACCTAAAAAAAAGTGTATAAAAAAAATCGTCCCGATTTAAAAATTTAAATCCCGATTTGTTTTACCATATGTCCCGATTTTTATCCAATCGGACCTGGCAACACTAGTTGCCAGGTCCAAGTATGTATAAACAGGTATGTATAAACAGGTGTGTTTATTTTGATATACAGCAAATTCTATGTCAAAATAAACGCTGTTTCATTACGAATACGATGTTATAGTGTTGTCTGCAAAAAAATCTGGTATGAATAACGGTTGTGTATTTTTCTAAAAAAAAGTAAATTTTCAATTTTTAATTATTAATAGTCTGGCCAGGAATTTCTTAGGCAACCCATCCGCGTTATATTATTTAATACACAAAATTTGTCATAAAATACGTTTCATCCATTAAACAGACCGGTGAAGGTCGTTCTTAATCGGATCTTAGACTATTAATTTTTAGCAGCAATAACATGATTTTTAGGGTTACTCTTTGTGTCTCCGCACACGGGCCACAAAAAGAAGCCGCGACAAAAAAAGCTTGAAGCGGATTTTATTTGTGGCACATTTGTGGGCCGTGTAAAAAAAAAAACGTGTACGGCGGTGCCATCACAAAAAAAAACTAGAAGCCTCTTCTAGCTGTGTGTTAATATTGGATCAAAATAAATAAATTTATTATTATTCCATTCATTTATTATAATATAGGTACATATTTATCATATTTTTAAATATTTCTTCAAAAAATAACATTAAAAAAAACATTTAAAAATATAAAAAATAGTAGCCCACCGGCATCGGGAACAGGGTCCAAGCTACCGGTGGTCAGGGCTCTGAGAGAGGAACCTCCGGACAATATGCGCCGTGTCAAGGAGTACTGCCTTCTGGATCAAGCCCTTGATCCAACTGCCTAACGAGAGCCTCCGCAGATGTTGATCGAGGCTCTTGGCTATTAAGCCATTGGCCGTCACGACTATCGGCACAATGATTGCTCTATCCACTTCCCACATGTCGACAACCTCGCGAGCCAAGTCAAGATAATTAGTTTGTTTATTCTTCTCAGCTTTCACGAGGTTCTCGTCATGAGGGACCGCTATATCAACAATCATTGTGCGACGCTCCAGCCGATCTATCACCACTATGTCAGGTCTATTGGCAACAATAGTCCTATCAGTGATGATAGATCGATCCCAATACAATGTGACGCTGCCATTCTCGAGAACTGGGTCGGGCACATACCTATAGTACGGTACTTCTGATTCAACAAGATTGTATTTAAGAGCAAGTTGCTGATGGATAATCCTGGCTACAAGGTTGTGTCTGTGCAAATAGTCTCCGTTAGCTAAATGAGAACACCCAGAAATAATGTGTCGGATTGATTCTCCGGGCCGGTGGCATGCCCGACAGATGTCAACTGTGCCGTCCTTCACAATCTATTTCCGGTAGTTGTTCGTCATCATAACTTCATCCATAATTGCAAAGACAAAACCTTCGGTTTCCCCAAAGAGATTACCAAAGCGCAGTCAGGATACGGACGCTAAAAGATCTACATCGGGCCCATGTAAGGCCCGGTCAAAGCGCCCGTGAAGCTCCTTGCCCTTCCATACTTCCTTGCGTTCATTAGTATCCATTACTATAGGTTTGCGCCAGTTCTCGTTGGCCAAGGAGAGCGGGGTGAGGCCTTTGTCCACCGCCACTACATCTCGGTGCATCCCCACGTCGGTTTCCAGAAAGTATTCCCTGAGACTGCATACCTCACGGTTGTGCAGGGTCTTGGCATTTAAGAAGCCACGACCCCCACACTTCCGCGGGATATACAGCCTCATCACCTATGATCGTGGGTGATGCATCCGGTTTGCGGTAAGCAGAGTGCGGACCCTCATGTCCAGGGCGTCGAGTTCCGTTAGAATAATAATAATTATTATTTCCTTTATTCATTTTTTTAACATGTTACAATATATTTTTAAATATTTCTTAATCAATGTTTTATTTAACACCTAGGTACAACTCCATGCCAAATCATGTCTTGTATATTAAACCTGAATCTCACTCTTCTAGTCTCAATACCAAATGATATCTTGCATTTTGACTCTGAATCTCACTTTTCTGGTTGAGACCAGCAAAGTAAATGCAAATGTAAATACAATATGCAAATATCAAATGATTATCTAGCATATTGAAACTGATTCTCACTTTTCTGATCTCAATACCATATAACATCTTGCATATTGAATCTGATTCTCACTTTTCTGGTCTCAATACCAAATGATATCTTGCATATTGAATCTGATTTTCACTTTTCTGATCTCAATACCATATAATGTCTTGCTTAATGAATCTGATTCTCACTTTTCTGATCTCAATACCATATGATATCTTGCATATTGAATCTGATTGTCACTTTTCTGGTCTGAATATCATTTGACTTTTCTTTTCTTCCTTCTTATTTCTCTTTCTATTGTGGATTAGGCCTATTGGGGATACCACTTAAAAAAAAACGCACCTAGTTCTCTACCTCTTGGGTGGTGTGGAATAGAGAACAAAACAGTACAAAAAATAATATTTTATTTAATATCAGTTTTTTTGTATTTTGGAAAACCCTTTGGTTGAATCACATATCATAGCGGTAGGCAAATTTGAAAATTGTGCCGTACGGGAATTGAACCCGCAACACGCAGCGCAGCAGCCAATCTCTCAACCACTGCGTCAACTAATCTAACACCAGAATGGCCCCCTGATGCGAATATATGTTTTTATATATTTTTTTTTATATAGCATAAGGTGTGTCCCACTGCTGGACAAACTTGGCCAGAGATCGCCCTAGACAGAGAAGTTTGGAAGGAGAGCCCTTTTGCCAAGCAGTGGGACTGTATGTATATCTAAAAAAAATCCTAAATAAGTACTTATTTCTTTTCAGATATTATCTAAGTTTTTATTTTAATCAAAACATAAAACTAATCTTGTAAAGACTTAAAAAAATCTGCTGTTTTACGTGAATTATAGGATCTACACTTTTGGTAGGGTAAACGCGACAGTTATTGGCCATTTCAATTTCAACTTTGACGGCCTAAAATAAACGATAACTTACCAGATAGTAGATTCAAAAATGCTTATTAGTTATTGCTTATTTTAGGCCGTAAAAGTTGAAATGGCTCATAACTGTATAGGGGCCAATGCACGTTTAAATTTTTCCTCTAATTTTACAATTCTAAATATTTATATTTATTTATTTTACTATTTATGTACACACAAAAATAACAGAAAAAGATATTATTCGAACATAAGAGACGTTAGTACAAAGGTACTGCTTATTTCCAAAGAAATTTCTTCCAGCAGACCTGCGAAAGGAGAAATCAACCACCATACCATAGTGTGTAGGAAGCAAAAGAAGAATGTGTGAAGTCTTAATCCAAAGTTTCATAATTATAATTAAATATACCTAAAAATAATATATACCTACAGCTATAAATATATAAATATCACGATTGAGATGAAAGATAGTGCTCTTTTACTCGATTTTTAAAAAGTGAGATCGATTTTAAATCTCCAATGCTAGGCGGAAGTGAGTTTCACAACCTCACGGCATGGACACAGAAAGAATAGGAGTAGTAACTGGATTTATGAGAAGGGGATTTAAGAAGGGATCCGAGGTGTGATCTGCACGGCGCATCACTAGGACGAACGTAAGAATCACGTAGGTAGGAGGGGTAAGACGGGTTGTGTGAGATGTTAAAAAGAAGACATAAAATCCGAGTGTTCCTGCGAAGACGGATAGGGAGCCACTTGAGTTCCTTGCGAAGATGAGAGACATGGTCATATTTTCGTAATCCAAAAACAAACCGAATGCATAATTTTTATAATCGCTAAAGCTTGTTCAATAGCTCCTCAGTAGCATACAGGTAGAAGGCGTCGGTATAATCTATAATCGGCTGAATAAGTGTTTGGGCTAAACTGATTTTTGTTTTCAAAGGCAATAGACCTTGGAGGCACGGCACTTAAGCGAGTGAAAAGAAAAATTTACTTTTCGAATTACCTCGTGAACCTGCGCACGCCACGAAAGATTGGAGTCAATAATAACACCCAAATCTTTTCAAATATATATTATTTTTTAAGTTATAATTTTAATGATTGTTACTTATTTTTAAATTCATAATATTAATTCAAACTAAGCCATGAACTATTTATTATTGTCACTCTAATTGTTTAATTCAGTTTTAATTCAAATTTACTATCGACCAATGTATCCCCGTTGACCTTAAAATTGTATCTTGACCCTAAATTTGTATCTTAACCATAAATTTGTTTCTTTGCCCTAAATTTGTATCTTGACCCTAATTTTTTAGTTTTAATTTGACATTTATTGGAATGTGTTTTTTGATTTATCTATTTGGTATTTTTTTTGTGAATTTTAAATAATTCTATCTTTCACCTAGTGTGCATGCTGTAGTCTCCTGTCACTGAATAAGCACACGTTAAAGGACCCCATGGCCTAATGATTTCTATTGTATCTGTGTGACCTAAATAAATGAATAATTGTCGCGTTAATCTAGCATATGCTTGACGACGACTAAATAAATAAATAATTGTCGCGTTAATCTAGCTTATGCTTGACGAATTTTTTTTCCAAAAACAATTTTTTTTAAAATGTCATTTATCATTTCAGACAAAAGGCATTATTGGGTACAATATGCCTCGCCAGGCGCCACTGTGGCCGATCATACGCGTCTCACAAACAAATATCAAGCAAGACACCCACAAACAAATACTTAGAATGTCCTACGATTTTTTTTTATGTTGGGAAATCATCCATTGACTTCTCGCGCTTTGGAGCGGAGCAGGATGGCGTGTCAGACTTTCACTAACTAAAACTCACTCTTATTCTTTCTTTGCCTTTGTTCCAGGGCCTCGGAGTTCATCATCATCATCAGCCTTTTAATGTTCCCACTGCTGGGACTCAGGTCTCCTTTCTAGGATAGGGAATGGGCCGTAATCCACCACGCGGGCTCAGTGCGGATTGGTGAACAATATAATAATATTCCACAACTATCACACAACGCCGTCTAGTCCCAAGCTAAGCAGAGCTTGAGTTATGGGTACTAGACAACTGATAAACATACTTATATGTTTCTAAATACATAGGTACATATTATAGATAAATTACACCCAGACACAGAACAAATGATTATGCTCATCACACAAACATTTGTCCTGGGTGGGAATCGAACCCACGACCTCCGGCATAGCAGTCCGGGTCACTAACCACTACACCAACAGGCCAGTGAATGAATGTCACATGTCTTCGATTTTTTGGTTCTAGGAAATGCGGGTTTCCTCATGATGTTTTCCTTAACCGTTTTGAGAGCAGTGGTAATGAAATAAATCACACAAAGTAATGCGCCTGGGTTCCCTTTCACTTAACTCATGGCCCCAGTATGCTTAGACCCTGCTGGGCCCCTATGATTTGCTGACATCTTGACTGAGGCGCGCGTGGCTACGTGCCGTTGATGACTTGGGCTCGGTCCGGACGGTTACCGGACGACCGGACAGCATGCAGAATGTCCTACGATAATAAGTACCTACAGAGAATTTTCTGATTGTGCTGAAGTGAATATATTTTTTTTTTTTTTATTAGCTAAGAAACTAGAAGTTAAACTTTAGTAGTATTATCTAGGTACAGGTACAGGTACCTACCTACACTAATATTATAAAGAGAGATTTTTTTTTGTATGTTTGTAATGAATAGATATCAATAAACTCAAAAACTAATGTGCCGATTTCAAAAATTCTTTCACTGTTGTAAAGCTACATTCATCCTGAGTAACATGGGTAGGCTATATTTATTGCCCGTGCGAAGTCGGGACGGGCCGCTATTAATACCTAGTATAAGCTAATTTGTCTAAGTATTTTAAAACTTTTTATACATTTGTATTGTACCTACTATAAAATTCTTTTGATTATTTGTTAATTTTAAATTATTTCAGCTCTTCTCACCTGAAAAAATCAGAATTAAGATTTATATTTAGTAAAGAATTCTGAATAAATTTATTATAATATTTTATCACGAATAAAAAATATTTATTGGTAATATACGAGTATCTACAGTGTATATGATATAATCCTACATTTATGATGTGTACCTGAACTAATATTGTTTTAAAAGGCTATAATATTAAACATACTTATATTTTACTAATGTTAGTAGATATGCTATTTACTGTGGCAGAACACGGAGACACTTTTATTTTTGTAACATCCAGTCCGCCTTTGTACAGTTTTATGTGCAATAAGCATTAATAAATAAATAAACTGGTTTGCACAAACCCATTATTTACAAAAATCAGATTGGTTTTGCAAACAACGCGCTCTAGCGACAAGCGTCGGAGACATGTTAAATCTAGTTGACGCTACTCGCTAATAGATGGCACTACACGTAGTTCATCTTTGCGATACTAGATGGTAGTCAAAACACGAAAACTGCGTGAACCTCTAAAATAATGCTAGAGGATAAAACCCTGAAAATTAAGAAAATTATTTTAATAAGAACTCAGAAAATTACCTCATACCTACTCATTGATCAATGTCTCCACTTTACTTACTCACATCTATGCACAATATGATATTTATTAGTATATTTTTTTTAGTGTTTAGGGTTCCGTAGAAAAAAGGCAAAAAACGGAACCCTTATAGATTCGTCATGTCTGTCTGTCTGTCTGTCTGTCCGTCCGTATGTCACAGCCACTTTTTTCCGAAACTATAAGAGCTATACTGTTGAAAATTTGTAAGTAGATGTATTCTTTGAACCGTATTAAGATTTTCACACAAAAATACAAAAAAAAAAAAACAATAAATTTCGGGGGTTCCCCATACTTAGAATTGAAACTCAAACTTTTTTTTTTCAAACCCATACGTGTGGGGTATCTTTGGATAAGTCTTCAAAAATGATATCGAGGTGTCTAATATCATTTTTTTCTAAACTGAATAGTTTGCGTGAAAGACACGAACAAAGTGGTAAAATGTGTCCCCCCCTGTAACTTCTAAAATAAGAGAATGATAAAACTAAAAAAAATAATATATGATGTACATTTTATTTTTTTGTTATTTTTGTTTGTAGGAGGTAATCTCTGGAAGTACTGGTTTGATTGCTAAAATTTTTTCACCAATAGAAAGCTGCTTTATTCCTGAGTGACTTACCTAGCCTATATTTACGCGATTTTTTTTTTACGCGTATTTAATAAATATTTAATAAATACTTAAAATAAATAAATAATACAATTCTCATTAATATATAGGATTCAAATGCTTGTTTCTATAATTCTCATATCACACGCTTCAATTATCTCGGTCGTATGCCGCCCCGGGTGTTTTATAATAACGAGCGAGTTCCATATTGTAGTAATGGCCAGCGCCCCATCTAAGGGGGGGGGGGGCAAGCCGTGCATTTGCCCAGGGCGGCAAAATTGATTTATTCCTATCTTTCAACCTAGCCATTTACAACCAAGTTGTCAGGTTGAGAATTTTATGTGCCACCTTCCAACCTACTTTAGGTTGGATAGTGGAAAAGGCTGGTGGCCGTAAAAAATGTAATTAGTCCGTCTTTTAGATTATTCAAAAATAAGGAACACGTATTTTTTTATTTGTAAATTAAACCAAAAATTACGAAGACATAGCCCATTAAAGTTACGTGTAACGTCACGCCGTGCTGCATTTTTTTGCACGGGGTGTCGTCACACGTAATTTTAATGAGCTATATCTTTGTAATTTTTTGTTTAATCGAAAAAAGAAAAACTACGTGTCCAACATATTTTTATAATCTAAAATAGGGACTAAATAAAAACAATGTAATTATTTTGACCCTGGACACAACCCTAATATTTATGGCTTTGTGTATTTATTTATTTAATTCTTCATGCACAAAAGAGTATAAAGGCGGACTTAATGCCATGAGGCATTTTCTACCAGTCAACCTTTGGGTGATGCAGAGACAAATTGTGGTAGGTTGTGGCAATTATCTTTGCCAGGAGCGGTTAAATAGCTAGATCCGTCGGGCCCTGGTAATGGCGCCTGCAACCTTCCACTGTGGTGATAACCGCCTGTGAAGACCGCTTGAGGCGGCATGAAGGTTCCTTCATTCATTCATTCATTGCAGCCGATATACGTCCACTGTTGGCCGAAGGCCTCCCCAAGTGTCGTCACAATGAACGATCCTGTGCGTCTCGCAACCTTCACCAGGTCATCCGTCCACCTTGTAGGAGGCCTTCTAACGCTGAGTCTTTCGGTACGCGGTCGCCACTCCAGAACCTTTCGGCCCCAACGGCCATCTGTTCTGCGAGCAATGTGCCCTGCCCATTGCCACTTAAGTTTGGGAATTCTTCGTGCTATGTGACATTTAAATGATGATGATGATGATGGATTTTTACATTAACTACTAGTTGACCCGGCAAACGTTGTGCGGCCATATACATTACTAGCTTTTGCCCGCAGGTTCGCCCGTGTAGGTACATGAAATTTAGCCTATGTCACTCAGGAATAAAGCAGCTTTCTATCGGTGAAAAAATTTTAGCAATCGGACCAGTACTTTCAGAGATTTCCTCCTACAAACAAAAAAAACAAACGTGGCCCTGACTGCTATGCACAACCTCGGGCATAGCAGTCAGGGCCACTAACCACTAGACCAGAACCCTCAGTGCGTGAGTCCGACTCGCACTTGACCAGTTTTTTTTATTTGTTTACTAGAATTAAAAAAGTATTTAATTTGACAAATAAAAAAGTCGCATGCATATTCCATAATGGATCTCTCTTTACTTACACAATTTCTAATTCTTTTTTTAACGCAATCCGATTCTAATTTCAAAAATGCCCAAAAATAAAATTAAAATCTTACTAGCATTTTCAATCAAACCTACCAACATCATAACAAAAAAAAAAAAACGTGTGTGACGCGACTGATGACGTTTCGTAAAGTTCCGTTCACACGGGTGACATCACACAGGGCGCCACGTGCCGCTAACGAGGCCCGTGTGGCCCGGCCTTTATGTTCTTTGTTTTATATTGTAGTTATACTGATCATTAGTACTGTGAAGTCAATGGTTTAGAAAAAATGTTTACGAATTATCACGGTTAATTTTTTTGGAGAGTATTTGACAAATTTTATTATAAAAAACCCAGGCAAGTGCGAGTCGGACTTGCTCCCTGAGTGTTCCGTACAAAACTTATGTATGAAAACAATTCAATTCCCGAATTAAATTACGAAGATTTTTTCGAATCGCAAAAAATGTTTTTTTTTTCTGACGTAACTACATATTTACAGTTTACCGATTTTTTTCCTATAATTGTACTTCTTGCTTCTATGAGACCATTCTTCACGCTAAATTACAGGATTCTAAGACAACGGGAAGTACCCTATGAATTTTGAATGCCTTGAGAGTGTCAAAATATATGATTTTTGCGACATAAACGACCGTATCTTTTTTTTTCATTAACTTAGAAGTTTAATTTTTTCACAGCTTCAAGGGACCGCCTTAGTATCATCATCATCATCATTTCAGCCGAAAGACGTCCACTGTTGGACATAGGCCTCCCCCAAGTGTCGCCACAATGAACGGTCCTGTGCGTCTCGCATCCATCGGATTCCCGCAACCCTTACCAGGGCATCGGTCCATCTTGCAGGAGGCCTTCCAACGCTACATCTTCCGGTACGTGGCCGCTATTTCAGAACCTTTCGGTCCCAACCTGAGTATATGGTTTTAATTTCCACTCGATATCTTCACGCGTTTCCGAGATAAAGGGTCTTGACACACAGACCGACGGACAACAAAGTGATCCTATACCCTAAAAATCAGGCGGAACAGCTTATTTCAAGGTAATGAGTAAATGATGTTTGTTTTGCAAGGTTTTTCTCACTTACCTACCACAAATGACAAAACGTAGCAAACGCTACGAAAAAATCGTAGCAGTAACTGTAGTCTCACCTACGAATTCTTCGTAGCGTTGACAAACGCTACGTAAGTGTAGGGTACCAGTAGGCGTAGCGCTACGAAATTTCGTAGCGAGTAGTCTACACCTACGAATTCTTCGTAGCGCTAAGTATGCCACTCATAAACGCTACGCGGCGTAGATACCAGTTATAGGCGTAGCGCTACGAAAATATCGTAGTCTACGCTACGATTTTTTGGCGCACTATGTTAGCAAACGCTACGTAGAATAGAAGGTACGTAAAAAGCGTAGAGCTTCAAAAAATTCGTCCGTGATATTGCAGGATTACATGTAACTCATCAGGTAGGTTATTAAGAATCAGGTAGATAAATTAAGTAAATATGCAGACCTAATGTATTATCAGCTTTATTTCCGCTGAAAGATGTTCACAATTGAACATAAGCCTGTCCCAAGTGCCACCATAACGACCGGACCTGTGCGACTCGCATCCATTGGGTTCCCGCGACCCTCATCAGGTCATCGGTCCACATTGTGGGACCGGACTCCCAACGCTGCGTGTTCACTGCTGAACCTTTCACCCCTATGTATATAATGAATAAATAAATAATTTCAAAGATAGTTGAGAATTCAGTTTTTTTTTTTTGTGAATAAAGTATTTATCCGTTCTGTTATTTTTTGTGATTTTGTGTTTCATTGTACATTTGTTGAATTGCGAATCTGGTTAGTTGATCTGGTGATTTGCTCATAAGCGCCATCGACCATCTGTTCTACAAGCTATGTGCCCTGCCCAGTGCCACTTAAATTTGGCGATTCTTCGACTTATCATCATTCTCATCATCATCAGCCTTTTTAATGTTCTCACTGCTGGGACTCAGGCCTCCTCTCTAGGAGAGGGAATGGGCCGTAATCACCACGCGGGCCCAGTGCGGGTTGGTGAATGTCACAGGTCTTCGAATTTTTGGTTCTAGGACATGCCGGTTTCCTCACGATGTTTTCCTTCACCGTTTTGAGAGCAGTGGTGATGAAATAAATTACACAAAGTAATGCGCCTGGCTGGGTTCGAACCCGCGACCTACAACCCATAAGTCGGGGCCATTACCAGTCGGCCACCACTGCACTCAACTTAACATCGACATAAGTCACTGTATTTTATGATTATCTTTAGTAATTTAAACTACTGCAAACAGAACAAATATTAACCGTATTTCAAACAATAATTAAACTTACATAAGAACGGTTTAACTTTAAAACAAACTTACTTTTATCTCGTCTACAGTCACTCAGTCACCCACCAACTTGGACGGGGTGGGAGGTGATCATCCCCCACGCAGAGCCAGGGGGAGCGCTATCAAATTAGTCCAATTTGTAACAAAATGGCGCCGGTGACGACGCGCCCGTAATTATCAACGAGAGTTGAACGTTGTTATAATGTCTGAGTTTAATTATTGTAGATAGACTTTAATTGTAGAAGTTAAATAATGAGGACATAAACCGTTTTTTTTTTTAAATGTGGGAATTCATTCTACATAATATGAGCTCCGTAGCAGTCCTGAGTTGACCTTTTTTAGTTTGTTCTTTTGTTGGTGGGTAAAAATCATCCAAATTACACCCCCGCCCTTGGGCGGAGTGGGAGATAGTGTCAGACTCTTACTGACTAAAAAACCCACCCCGTTCCTTCTGGCCTTTCATACGGGGCTGAGCTACCTTTAGGAGCTAATCCTGGCCCTTGTAGGCTTCGATCCAGATGGGCCCCTGCTGTTGCTGACAATTCCTTGAGGCGCGCGGGAACATTGCGCGCCTTCGACGACTGGGCTCGGTCTGGACAGTTAATGGACGGTCAGACAGCGAGCTACCCATTGCACGCCGTCCGCAAGCCCGCGCCTACGGTGGCCGGAAATCGGGATTGGAATCCCGGCGGGTTCTGAGTTGAGCTTTGCGAATACGGACAAATGCTTACACTGACTGGATAGGTCTACTCAAATCTGTGTGATTCTTTCTTCAAAAGACCATCTCAGACAAATCTGCATGGTTCTCGTGTGATTTGACCATAACATATTTACTGTGTGGACTTTAAAAGAGACTTTGACCACTGAGTTTGTTTCGGTGTTTCTTCTCAGAGTAGTCAGCTAGGAAATACCGGCTTTATCTAATTTAAACTGAAGAAAAAAAAATTGACGTGTAATAGTTGTTTGTTATACAAGAGTGCAAAGTTGCTTTTTAACCGCGTGCTCAATTTTGATGTCCGAGCAAGCGAAGGATTCAAAAATTAGAATCCTGAGCGTTAGCGAGAGTTAAAACTAACCAATTGGCAAAATAAATATCATTTATTATTTATCCATGACTTCTCGCGCTCTAGGGCGAAGCGGGAGTAAATGCTAGACTTTATGGACTAAAACCCACTTCAAATATGTTCCTTCTCTGTTTTAGACGCTATTATGAATTGCATGACTTTATTTCACCATCTCATTTCTACCATCGGACAATCTGATGTACGGTGAGTATCCCACCGTTGTTGCAACCTCTACGGTCCGGACCAAGCGTTTCGACTCGTCGTTTATACCACGTACATAGGCGGACTGGAACAATTTGCCTGCTGCGGCCTTCCCGTCCGATTATAATTTAGGTTGTCTTCAAGGCTAGAGTGAATAGGCTCTTAATAAACTAGTGCGCCTCACCATCAACGATTGCATCACTGCTTACCACAGAATAGATGAAAGAGATTAGAATGGCTTTGTCTGCCCCATCCCGCAGGCTTGCCAAAAAGTAGGGCAATGCTCATACTTCAATTACCAATAGCAAACTTGCGATATAAGTGTGAGTGGTCTGTTAGTTGCGTAATGCGCGTTCGCATTGGTTTATTGCCTGTAGTGGAGTTAAAGGGTGGGAGACAAGCGGCGACACTCGTTGTAGTACAAATCGGAAAGTATTTCCTTTCTAACCTCTTTCATCTTTTCTGTGGTAGGTACCTCCCGTTGACCCTGCAATCTGTACTAATATAATAAAGGTAAGTAAAGTATGCTTTTTTGTTTGTAGGAGGTAATCTCTGGAAGTACCGGTCCGATTGCTAAAATTTTTTCACCGTTAGAAAGCTGCTTTATTCCTGAGTGACATAGGCTATATTTTATGTACGCGGGCGAAGCCGCTGGTAAAAGCAAAGGTCTTATAGGTACAGCACAGATATAGGAATAAATCTGAAAATAGTAACTTTGCTGTTACCTCACAAAAAAAAACTATTTTTGCGATTCGGAATAATCTTCGAAACTCCATTTCGAGAATTGAACTTTTTACAGTAAGTTTGTAGCGAACCATCAGTGCGTGAGTCCGACTCGCACTTGCCCATTTTTAGGGTCTACTTTGTTGTCTGTCCGTCCGTTCGTCTGTCTGTCTGTCAAGACCCTTTATCTCGAGAACGCGTGGAGGTATCGATTTGAAATTAAAACCATATACTCAAGTCTATGGTTCTAAGTTAACGAATAAAAAAGATACGGCCGTTTATGTCGCAAAAAAGTGTATTTCGATACTCTCAAAGATCGAAATTCATAGGGTACTTCCCGTTGACCCAGAACACTGAAATTTGGCACAAAGCAAGGTCTTATAGCACAGGTAGGTATAGGAATAAATCTGAAAACAGGTAAGGTACATAGGTAACATTTACTGTTATCATGTCACAAAAAAAAATACTTTTTTGCAATTCGGAAAAATCTTCGAGAATCCATTCGGGAATTGTAGTTTGCATGGAACCCTCAGTGCGCGAGTCCGACCCCTGCCCAGTTTTTTTTTATAGATACTGAGGTTTAACCAAGATTTGCTTTCACTGAAACTCTTTCAACCTTTCAAATACAGTCAGTTAGAGACACAATAGTAAGATAATAGCAGCACGAACGCCGGCGTTTGCTTGGGGTTTTGTGAATAGAAGGCTCCTGTCTAAATAGGTAGGTATATAAACACTAAACATGATACCTATCTACGTAATAGGTTACCAAAATTGAATGAGGTAAATACTTCTAGACAGGTAGGAAATTTACTTACACAGGCTGCAGCAGCAATCGAGTCGACACCATATTGTAAAATCACAGCAAAAAATTCTACTGAATAACCATTTGTAAAAACGCCGAAAACTAATCATTGCACAGCCCATAAATAACAGACAACAAAAGACAGTATACAACCAAAAAAAAAATTAAACCAATTCAAATTAAAAAAAAATATCACCGGGCATTCAAAATATAATAGAACAGACTTCCTCCACGCCGGTTGGGCATCTCTCGACCAATCAGCGCGCGCGACCCACGGAGGCGGGAAGTGGCAAACGTCAAATGCAAACGAGATGAAAAAAGAAAACCTGTTTCCCGCGCTCGTTTTGTATAGTCTGTGGTAGCGTAATGGTTTCGTCGTCTGAGTTATGACAGACGCAGTTTTTTATGGAAATATGTTGTCGTTTCCACGGAAAATGAGCTTCTATAGATTGGATTTTGTAATGGAATGACTTTTGAGACCGAATAGATAGGCGTGTAGGCTTCACGGCTTTGGTTTAAGCTTAATTTATTCCATTTAGGTTACCTGCTTGGCAGCTGTTTACCAAGATGGTGATAGCGACTATACTTATTTCCATAAAGTAGGTACCTATTGAGTCTCAAACTAATATGACTGATTAAGTAAGAAAAGATTCTAGCTTCGCATAGAATCTTTTCGGAATTACAAATTCCAGTTAGGCTGAATGCATACCTATGACCTCCTTTGAGAGTGTCTATGACTCAGATTCTTTGTAGCATTTGAAAATAGAACAATGTATCAAAATAATAGAACATTAAATTATAATACCAACTTAAAGTTTTTTAAAAAAAAGCTAGTAATTAGGTAGGGAGTCAAAGGCATTCTATCCAATACAGCCTATTCATAATAATAACCTTTTATAAAAATTCATGTCAAAATACTGCATGGCTGTTATCGCTCACCTCAGCCGGGATTATTCCCCCCTCCCGTCGCCCCCTCACCCCTATCCCTCTGGATGAGAGGGAGCGGGACACGGCGTCGCCTGTCAGTCAACCGGCGACCATCGCCTCGTGACAACGCGAGACTTTTGCCAAATTAATTAAAAACAAATCATTAATTAAGAATGTTATTTTAAAATTTAAATTGAAGTTTGATGTTTTTTTTTTGTTGTAAAAACAGTGCGCGAAACGGTTACGGCAGTGACGTGTTTATGAATTCCTAATTTGAATTTTGAAAAATTAAATATGGCGGTGTTTTAGTGTTTATTTTTCTGTTTAGGTTTATAGGTGTTGTGTGATAATGTTTAGTAATGTTTATTGCTGTTTTGCTGTTCTTATTGGATTCTTGTAAGGTAAATTATCATTTTTTTGTAATTAAATCTTATTGGGTAAGTAAGTGTGGCTCTTACTGGATTTCCCAGATATAGAAACAAAAAAAAAATCATGAACTGTCAAATGCAGTTAACCTGCTCTGATTGGTTGAATATATTTTAGCTAATCGCATCGCTTTACTTGCGTTTAACCCATTCTTGCTCGCTGTACCACTTTGAGAACACCTATCGAAATGAGTATTTACGCTGATTTATTTTCCATACTAGGTCTAAGCCGCAAAAAATGCAAGAAATCTTGTGTATCGTAAAACCGATCACTACCGCTACCACCACGGAGCCAATTTGGGTACACTCCTTTACTTACTGAAAAAAAAAAAAAACAATTATAACAAGTTTTTTATTTAGTTTCATCTGTCCCGATGTTTGCCTGTGATCAAATCTTGAAAATTAAATTTGACCCACTTCCCAGTTACCGATTGAGCTGAAATTTTGCATGTATGTGTAAATCAGATGACAATGCAAAATTATTATGACATGGAGCTGATCTGATGATGGAACCGGAAGGTGGCCTTAAGAACTCAGATAGCCCTATCGTGTTTGAGCTTTTTAGAATAGTCTTGATGAGTATTAATAAAAGCTTGCTATGGAAAAAAGATTTCCTTTGAAAACTAATTTTTCTTTTTCACGTACTGTTCTTATATATCCCGTATAATACATTATTACACAAACTTTAAAATAAAACCTTAATCCTTATAGTTTTGTTTTGGGCATTAATGAGTTCGTTCTTGCCGCGTCGTTACAGAAGTCGGCCGGCTTTAAAAAAAAAACTGACCAAGTGCGAGTTGGACTCGCGCACGAACGGTTCCGTACAGTTCTTAGGAAAATTCTGCAAAAAAAATTGCATTTGTTGTAGGGAGTCTTCCTTAAATATTTATTTAATTTTGTTTTTAATATTTGCTGTTATAGCGGGAACAGAAATACATAATTTGTGAAAATATCAACTGTCTAGCTATCGCGTTTCTTGAGATACAGCCTGGTGACAGACAGACGGACAGACGGACAACGAAGTCTTAGTAATAGGATCCCTTTGGGTACGGAACACTAAAAATGGTCAAAAATTACCACTTAGCTTCAAAATTACAAATTATGGTAACTTTACAAAGGTCTATTTACGGTATTGTTTTGATTACATACATTAATACATCTTTTAAGAAGATCGCTATACTCCATCTGTTTAGACAGTTAACTAAACGTAAACAATCTTGATATGTCTTTCTTTTAAATAAATCGCATAAAAGACATACAAAGATTATTTAAATTTAGGTAATTACCTAACATCGGTTTAGGTAAATACTTAATTGTACCTAAACATTTTTATATATTTTTTAGATAAAAGACATATTAAGATTGCTTAAATTTAGTAAACTATCTAAATAGATGGAGTGTAGATAAATAGACTCTTTATTGTACACCAAAAATAAAAACTTACATGAGAAACTTAAAATTAATAGGGTGTCACACAATGGGCGGTCTTATAACTAAAAGCGATTTTTTACAGACAACCTTTGGATGGATTTGATAGAGAAGGAGAAAAAGATACGCAGGTAGTTCGTGGTGTACTATTTACATATATAAAATACATAAACTAATAAATTACATATATTATAGATAGTTTCTTGATGAAGAAGATGACGGAACTTGTACAAGTTCTATATAATTCATTAAACCCCAAGCGAACGCTGGCGTTCGCGCACCTATTGTCTTTCTATTGTGTCTGTAATTTCCACAATTGAAAGGGTCTCATTAGCCTTTATTTAATTCCAAATCTCAAATCTTCATTACATTAATCCATAATGTACGTAATATCGGAAGGTAAATATAAAAAAAAAACTGGTCAAGCGCGAGTCGGACTTTAGGTGATCCGTAACGTCCGTAGTAAAAAACGGCAAAAATATCACTTTTGTTATATGGGAGCCCCATTTAAATATTGATTATTTATTTTATTCTGTTTTTAGTATTTGTAGTTATAGCGGCAACAGAAATACATAATTTGTGAAAACTTCAACTGTCTAGCTATCGCGGTTCTTGAGATGCAGTCTGGTGACAGACAGACGGACAGCGGAGTGGTCTCGTTTTTTACCGTTTGCGTACGGAACCCTAAAAATGCCAACAAAATAAAATTAAAACCAGGTTTTAAAAAATAATGTAAGTTTAATCCAGAATGTTGAGCTGTGAAAAAGAAGGATAAAAATAGATTGCATGTAGCGGAGATGAGAGTGTTGAGATTGAGATGGATGTGTGGTGTGACGAGAATGGATACAGTAAGAAATGAGTATATTAGAGGAAGTTTGAAAGTGGCGCCAGTGACTGGCAAGTTGAAAGAGAATCGTTTGTCTTGGCATGATCATATAAAGAGGAGGGAGGAAACGCACGTTACTAAAAGAGTTATGAGTATACATATTGTGGATGGCTGAAGAGGTAGAGTGATATAAAAGAAAAGGGAGTTAGTGATAGTGTGACGAGTGACAGGACCACCGACTTCTGCGAAGCAGAAATGCTCGCAAAGGAGGAGCCCGACCGCATCAGGCAACGGCGTTCTCGCCGCCGCCGCCGCCGGGAATCTGATCCCGGTTTCCGGCCACTGTAGGCGCGGGCTTGCGGACAGTGAGCAATGGGTAGCTCGCTGTTCGGCCGTCCGGTAACTGTCCGGACCAAGCTCAAGTCGTCTACGGCGCGCACTGTTCCCGCGCGCCTCAAGGAGTTGTCAGCAACAGCAGGGACCCAGCCGGGTCGAAGCCTACTGGGGCCAGGGTTATCCGAAACGGCGCTCGAGCCCCGGTATGAAGGCTAGAAGGAACGGGGTGGGTCTTTTAGTCAGTAAGAGTCTGACACTACACGGGGTTGTCATTGGATGATTATTTCCCACCATAAAAAAAAAACCGGCCAAGTGCGAGTCGGACTCGCCCATGGAGGGTTCCGTAGAAGCAAGTAACATAATATGAAAGTTCTTGTAGTTTGTTGTAACTTTGATCGATGTTTTAATAATAGTGTATTTTTTTAGATTTATGACGTATTAAAAAAAAAAACTACTTACTAGATCTCGTTCAAACCAATTTTCGTTGGTAGTTTACATGGTAATGTACACCATATATTTTTTTTTAGTTTTATCATTCTCTTATTTTAGAAGTTACAGGGGACACACACACACATTTTACCACTTTGGAAGTGTCTCTCGCGTAAACTATTCAATTTAGAAAAAAATGAAATTAGAAATCTCAACATCATTTTTGAAGACCTATCCATAGATACTCCACACGTAATGGTTTGATGAAAAAAAAATTGTTGAGTTTCAATTCTAAGTATGGGGAAAGTATTCTAAATTTATTGCTTTTTAGGGTTCCGCAGCCAAATGGCAAAAAACGGAACCCTTATAGATTCGTCATGTCTGTCTGTCTGTCTGTCTGTCCGTATGTCACAGCCACTTTTTTCCGAAACTATAAGAGCTATACTGTTGAAACTTTGTAAGTAGATGTATTCTGTAAACCGCATTAAGATTTTCACACAAAAATAGAAAAAAAGCAATAAATTTTGGGGGTCCCCATACTTGGAACTGAAACTCAAAAGTTTTTTTTTCATCAAACCCATCCGTGGGGGGGGGGTATTTATGGATAGGTCTTCAAAAATGATACTGAGGTTTCTAATATCATTTTTTTCTAAACTGAATAGTTTGCGCGAGAGACACTTCCAAAGTGGTAAAATGTGTGTCCCCCCCCTCTAACTTCTAAAATAAGAGAATGATAAAACTAAAAAAAATATATGATGTACATTACTATAAAAACTGCCAACGAAAATTGATTTGAACGAAATCTAGTAAGTAGTTTTTTTTAATGCGTCATAAATCGAAAAAAATACAGTATTATTAAAACATCGATCAAAGTTACAACACATTACAAGAACTTTTATATTATGTTAAGTACTTGCTGCTACGGAACCCTTCATGGGCGAGTCCGACTCGCACTTGGCCGGTTTTTTCTATTTTTGTGTAAAAATCGTAATGCGGTTTACAGAATACATCTTCTTACTAAGTTTCAACAGTATAGCTCTTATAGTTTCGGAAAAAAGTGGCTGTGACATACGGACGGACAGACAGACAGACAGACAGACAGGACGAATCTATAAGGGTTCCGTTTTTTTGCCATTTGGCTACGGAACCCTAAAAAACGGTTGACAGGACAGAATGGAAGAAAAAAAAGTGTTGCGCCGACCACATAACACGAGACGAGGGCATTAAGATGATGATCTCACCGCCATTGTACCGAACCATAGACGATAGTGGGCATTTATCTATCGTTTACATTTCGGAGAGTGTGCACTGGAATTACACAATTCAATTCCGCCAAGTCCGTTCCATCATCGGACCACAAGACGTACGGCAATGCGCCACCGGTACATGGTAGACATTCCACCCATACGCACAAAGCGTTTTGGGAACACATTAATTATGCGTACAGCTAAGGAGTGGAATTCCCTGCCGGAGTTGTTTTTCCTGATAGCTATAACCTAGGGGTCTTTAAGTCAAGAGTGAATAGATTGCTTCTAGGCAAGCGTGTTCCATCGTCGGCCACATCATCGTTTACCATCAGGTGAGATAGTGGTCAAACGTGAGCCTATCCATAATAATAAAAAAAATGTGTAAAAGTTTTGTTACTATTTTCGTGTGCAGCAAAGTTTATTCTATTCAATCTCAGTTGCATTGCAGTCGACCGACGCACCCTGGGCGGTCAAGTCCCCGATAAGAATTCAGCCTTGCTGACTGGCATAATAATGTTTATCATGAAATGCTCTATACTAAAGGTACTTTAACATAATCAGCTTTATAATGTTCACACTGCTGGGACCAGCGCCGGATTTAGACTCCGGTGGCCCATTGGCAGAGCATGTGGTGGAGGCCCGCAAATCGTTTGTTGCCTGAAAAAAAAAACATACATTCAGCCGAACATAGAACCTCCTCCTTTTCGAAGTCGGTTAAATAAACGCATCTCACTCGCTTTCTCTATAGGAAAAGCCCTGTTTTTTTTTCATGGTAAAAATTATGCTCGCGCCGTGTTACACGCCATTTTCCGCTGTTGCTATTGGTCTAGCGCGGCGCGGTAGAATGCGCGAAAGAATGCGCAAAATATTTCACTTATACCGCTAAAAGAAAAAAAAAATTATAAGTTTTTCGTCTAACTATTTGTAACAAAATTCAGTTTTTTTTGTGGTTTGGTGGCGGCCCCCTTATGGTAGCGGCCCATAACTGCTTAAATACTGCTCATAGCAAATCGGACCAGTACTTTCAGAGATTACCTCCTACAAACAAAAAAAAAAAACATAAAACTTGACTTCTTTATAATATTACTGTAGATATAGATTTATTTAATTATTAAAAATTCATGCAACACAAAAGTACAAAGGCGGATTAATGCTAATGGTAGGTGCATAAAAAAATCAAGATTATTTAGAAAATATGTCAAAGTATGTCATACATTAAATACAAGATCAACATACAATATATAGGTATGTATTTACAATTAGTACTTTTCTAGACTAATATAATAAAGATGTAAAGTTTGTTTTTTTGTTTATAGGAGGTAATCTCTGAAAGTACTGGTCCGATTGCTAAAATTTTTTCACCGATAGAAAGCTGCTTTTTCTTGAGTGACATTTATGATATTTTATGTACGTGGGTGAAGCTGTAGGCAAAAGCTAGTATTTTAATAATATAAATATAACCAAATTTCATATAAGAAAACAAGACTATGGGAGCACTTTTAATATAACTTGCTTCCGATCCGACGGACATACCTACTCGTAACAAAATTCTAATTCGAAACGAAGAGACTTCATCATCATCATCATAAGTCCACTGCTGGACATAGGCCTCCCCCAAGTGTCGCCACAATGAATGATCCTGTGCGTCTCGCATCTATCGGTTTCTCGCAATCTTCATCAGGTCATCGGTCCACCTTGTAGGAGGCCTTCAAACGCTGCGTTTTCCACAGTTGTCGGCGTTGCATACAAACTACCGACAGGTCATTGAACTCGCACAGCTGACGTTTTCTTAAAGAAATTAATTTCGTACATGCGTAAATTATTACGAGTTTTGAAAAAAAGGTACTTTATTTTTTAATTTTAACTTTACAAATCGATAGTGTTTCATGTACCGGATCGACCCTCCACGGGATTAAAACGATTAAAATTTAGCGGTGTATAAGTATGTTTATCAGTTGTTTAGTACTCATAAGCTTTGCTTAGCTTGGGGCTAGACGGCGCTGTGTGAAAGTTCACTGAAACATAATTTTATTCAATTATTACCAGTTTGAAAAGTAAAGTGATAAAACAGGTAAGTTTTAATTAGGTGATATCGACTTTTTAGATTTAGTTTCAGGCTAATAAGAGACATGTTAAAAAATCTATGTGAATTCTCTGTTACGAAATAGTAGATAGATACATTATGATAGTGTGTAATGTTAGTGATTACCGTCAAGGCGGTATATAGACCCGAGCCATGGCGAGGGTCTTAAGAGAGCCGAGAACGGTAATCATTAATTACTCATCATGTGTATCATTCGACGTTTTTCAATACACTTGTGAAGAAAATAACTGTAAAACTAGTAAACTTTTGTGGCGGTAAAAATGTGTTTTCATATGCGCGCCTATTTATTTTTTTTCTTTTCCTTGTGGGGGACGACGCGCGCCCATCCTGATACGGTAAATGTAATAAAATTATGGTGGGGGAGAGGTTGAAAAAAAAGGTTTTAACTACATTATAGCACTAGTGCGTAATGGTAATCAAAATGTCACAGTTTGGTAACAAAGGCCATTATGTACCTAAGTGCAGTGCAATAAGAGTCACTTTATGAGCAAGTGTATTGAAAAATAAACTACGGTATATGTTTTATTTAGTCGAGGAGGAACAAAAAGTGGTTTTGTAAATGAGGGGCGTGTAGGCAAGCGTGTGCTGTTAGTGATATTTCACTAAGTAATGAAGAGACTTATGCACCACTAATATTAAAATTTAATTAGTACAAATATTTAAAGGGCTTATTAGAAAAGGTCTAGGTATTATTCACATCACTGCTTACCATCAGGTGGTTTAATATCAATTAAAAAAAAGACGTGTGGCACTCGGGGACTGCCGCGGTAAAGCTATTGCATAGCATTTTTATCAACTTATGCAATTATAATTATTTATTTTATTTATGCAGTATTTTCTTTCCTTTGTTTTTTTTTTCTTTGATATTAATTGAAGTTACACTTTCACACATTGAATTGAATTTTGATTGATTGTTCACTCATATGTTTTCTTATCGGTCACCACGCTCAAAAAACAAATGAGTGGGGGGTGTTAGGTTATTTTCGTTACGGAATTTCTGGATTCGGTCTCCACGCTCAAGGCCCGGATAGAAGCTATGCAATAGCTTAAAAAAAGTAAAGTCTCAATAAATAATATTCATAAACAGCAAAGTTGTTAGCATTTATTTATATTTCAAAATGTTACTCTGTTTATGAAAATATATATTTATACAGGGATTATGAATGAATAAATGACGATAAAAATGGAAAAACACTGGGTGTAGTATTTTATATTAGCAATAGTTATGAATGATTGATTCTATTAAGAATTTTTCAATTATGAGTTTTCGTGAACAATTTTAGGGATTCGTTTTTTTAGTTTTGATTACAAAAATTGATCAGTAAAGGGTACGGACAGAGCCCCATTTTTTTGTACTAATTAAAAAATAGGGGGATAGTCATTATCCCGTCGGAAAACTGCGGTTACCGAAACGAGTTCGTTGATGCGAAATTGATAAACCCAAAAATAGCGAAACAAAATTAGGCCAATTGATTAGTATGTTTATTTTAAAGGTCCCAATCATCCAATGACTTCTCTCACGCTTGGGTGAAGCGAGAGGGTCATCATTATCATTATCATTTCAGCCGATACACGTCCACTGTTGGACATAGGCCTCCCCCAAGCGTCGCCACATCGAACGTTCCTGTGCGTCCCGCATCCATCGGTTTCCCGCTACCTTCACCAGGTCATCGGTCCACCTTGTAGGAGGCCTTCCAACGCTGCGTCTTCCGATACGCGGTCGCCACTCCAGAACCTTTCGGTCCCAACGGCCGGCGAGCTACTCATTACTCGCCGTCCGCAAGCCTGCACCTACGGTGGCTGGAGAATTGATTTGTACGTGTGGTCTAGTTATTGTCAATTTAGTAACCTTCATAACTCACAACTAACGATACGCAGCTGTTTCTGTTTAGTATTTCAAAACCATAAACAAGATTACTGGTCACCAGTTACTTTTTATTGATCGCTCATAAGAACCCAAAGAGCGATAATAATAATTTTTCAAAAATGGAACACTGGAACGTCAAAACAGTTTCGAATGTCGAACTGAAATAAAGAAAAAACAAAGCTTTGTTCGTTTGTGTTCGATATTCGAATAGCTTTTGTTCTTTGTTCGGTTGACGCGACCGTTAATAATATGTGACGGGTCGAATTATTAGCGGCCAGTCAGAATCAAAACGTCCTTTGTATGAAGTAATTTTATTTAAGATATTGATATAGAGTCTGTCGAAAAAGTCAAACAACTTGGGTAATTATTAGGGTACTAGTGAAATACATCAGATTTCATTTAAATCTGATGTAGTCCCCTAGGACTAAGACTCTTACTGACTAAAAGCCCACCCCTTTCCTTGTAGCCTTCATACCGGGGCTCGAGTTCCCTTTCGGATAACCCTGGCCTCAGTAGGCTTCGTCCCGGCTGGGCCCCCGCTGTTGCTGACAACTCCTTGAGGCGCGCGGGTACAGTGCGCGCCGTCGATGACTTGGGCTTGGTCCAGACAGTTACCGGACGGCCGGACAGCGAGCTACCCATTGCTCACTGTCCGCAAGCCCGCGCCTACGGTGGCCGGAAATCGGGATCGGAATCCCGACGGCGGCGGCGAGAGCGCCGTTGCCTGATGCGGTCGGCCTCCTCCTTAGCGAGCATTACTGCTTCGCAGAAGTCGGCGACCGCCTGCTACTCCTCCTCACTCAAGTGTCCACAGACCTAAGTATATGGTTTTAATTTCATCTCGATACGTCGACACGTTCTTGACAAACAGACGGACAACAAAGTTATCCTATAAGGGTTCCGTTTTTAGGGTTCCGTAGCCAAATGGCAAAAAACGGAACCCTTATAGATTCGTCATGTCTGTCTGTCTGTCTGTCTGTCTGTCTGTCCGTCCGTATGTCACAGCCACTTTTTTCCGAAACTATAAGAGCTATACTGTTGAAACTTTGTGAGTAGATGTATTCTGTAAACCGCATTAAGATTTTCACACAAAAATAGAAAAAAAGCTTCAAAAATGATACTAAGGTTTCTAATATCATTTTTTTCTAAATTGAATAGTTTGCGCGAGAGACACTTCCAAAGTGGTAAAATGTGTGTCCCCCCCCTCTAACTTCTAAAATAAGAGAATGATAAAACTAAAAAAAAATATATGTTATACATTACCATAAAAACTGCCAACGAAAATTGGTTTGAACGAGATCTAGTAAGTAGTTTTTTTTAATACGTCATACATAGATCTAAAAAAATACACTATTATTAAAACATCGATCAAAGTTACAACAAACTACAAGAACTTTTATATTATGTTACTTGCTGCTACGGAACCCTTCATGGGCGAGTCCGACTCGCACTTGGCCGGTTTTTTCCTTTTGAGGTCTTCTTCTTCTTAGTCGTGCACTCTTGTCGGAGTGATCGTGGTCATGGATCGTTTGGTAATTTGGTTGCGTTTTCGCGAGACTTCTCTATCTTTCTCTATTCGTGACTTTGCGTGTGCATTCAATGAACACTTAAAAGATGATTTTTTGAGGTTCGGAACCCTATTAAGGTCTCTATGATTAAGCGTAGCAAGACTCCTCCATGTGAAACTCCGAGTGAGGTTATAATGGCGCCATTTGAGTTTTTTTGTTAAAAAAAATGGATGTTTCCCACGACTGACATCAGGATATCCGTCCTGATAACCTGAACACTGAAATGCGAACACAAAAAGACGCATCCATTAAAGCGCAGATCTAAAAACACCGCTATTTACAAATCAATTTTTTCTTTCAAACGCTCTGTCATACATTTTAAAACGACAACAAATATTTCTTTTTTTAAATAGAACCCCTCTTACCTCATTGGTCGGGGGTGGCGGCGCGCGCACGCGATTGGTCGGCTCGAGGGTGGTAGCGAGGACCGACAGCCAATCAGAACGCTTCCCGTGAACGTGCCCTATCTCACTTTGGCGCCCTTCAGGACTTAAGGGCCGTAAGGTTGTGTTTGCGCTGCATTTTACCCTGTTTGTCATTTTAATTGATGTTCGTTTTTTTTTTAAATGAGGGCTGGAAGTGGTTTATAGGCTTTTGAGTGAATCGGGTATTGTATGTCAGTGCTGTAGTGCAGAATATTGCCTACTAAATACTAATACAACGTATGAATTAAATCTGCACTGCTACACTAATATTATATTATATCTACTTATACTTATTGACTGGCCTGTTGGTCTAGTGGTTAGTTGGTCCAGGACAAATGTTTGTGTGATGAGTACGATCATTTGTTCTGTGTCTGGGTGTAATTTATCTATAATATGTATGTATTTAGAAATATATAAGTATGTTTATCAGTTGTCTAGTACTCATAACACAAGCTCTGCTTAGCTTGAGACTAGACGGCGTTGTGTGATAGTTGTGGAATATATTTTTTATATTACCTATTATTATTACTTACCTACAAGTACTAATACTCGTATAATAAAGAGGTAAAGTTTGTTTTTTGTTTGTTTGTAGGAGGTATAAATCTCTGAAAGTACTGCTCCGACTGCGAAATTTTTTTTAACCGATGCTGCTTTATTCCTGAGAGACATACTTTGGTTATATTTTACGTATGCGGGCGAAGCTACGGGTAAGAGCTAGTATACCATAGATAGAAGTAGGTAGAGGTTGTAGTGTCCAAGAAATTGGATCTAAATCCATTTATTTTTGTTGATGGAGAATCATCTACACTAATTAAAAAGAGGTAAAGTTTGATTTTTGTTTGTTGGAAGTAATCTCTAAAAGTACTGGTCCAATAGGGTAGTGTCCAGGGTCAAAATAATTACATTTTATTTAGTCCGTATTTTAGACTATAAAAAAATATTGGATACGTATTTTTTCTTGTTTCGATTAAACAAAAAATAACAAAGATATAGCCCATTAAATTTACGTTTGACGTCACCCCGTGCGAAAAAATGTAGCACGGCGTGACGTTACACGTAACTTTAATGGGCTATATCTTTGTCATTTTTGGTTAAATTTACAAATAAAAAAAACGTGTCCCTTATTTTTGAATAATCTAAACGACGGACTAATTACATTTTTTACGGCAACTAGCCTATTGTTAACATTTTTTCACCGTTAGAAAACTGCTTTATTCCTGAGTGGTGCTACTATGTTATTATTATTGATAGACTCGCGCTTGACTAATATCTCACCTTATGATAAGGTGTGATGATGAAGCAACACACGACCCTGGCGAATAAGACATGAAAACACCCGTCGGATCAATCCGACGCAAGCAGTTAAAGGGCACGCAATAGACTGTTTTCCGCACTGGTGCAGAAAAGTGTGCGTGCTCTCCCCCGCCACAATTTTATTACATTAATGGTTTCAGGCTGGGCCTGTAGTCGCCGATCATCCCCCGTTTATTCATTTCTTCGTGAGTATATTGAAAAAAGTCGTTTGATACATGTGTAAGTAAGTCACTGCAGGCCTCGGCTCCATAACACACTCGACTACGGCTCGTGCGAATTCAGCCTCGGTCGCAATTACAAACTTTCTGCACTTGTATCAAAAATGAGCATTGACACTTTAACGTTTAAAACGATCTGGCCAGTTTTATTTGGCCATATCATGAAGTGGTCAATTGCTACGATCTAGCCACGACATACACAACACTAGCTTTTGCCCGCGCGGCTTCGCTCTCGCTCTTCCCTACTCCACCCTACTATACCCTACTCTGCCCTACACTACCCTTGTTCCCGCGTGCCTCAAGGTGTTGTCAGCAACAGCAGGGGCCCAGCTGGGTCGAAAGTTAGCTCAGCCCCGGTATGAAGGCACGAAGGAACGGGGTGTTTTTTTAGTTAGTAAGAGTCTGACACTATCTTCCGCTCCGCTCAAGAGCGGGGGCTGTCATTGGATGATTTTCCCACCGGAAAAAAAAAGACGTGTGTCGCTCGGGGACTGCCGCGGTAAAGCTATTGCATAGCATTTTTTATCAACTTATGCAATAGACCTCGCCAACAGCTGCTTAACCCCACCCATCCAAAACCAGACCTCGCCAACAGCTGCTTAACCCCACCCATCCAAAACCAGACCTCGCCAACAGCTGCTTAACCCCACCCATCCAAAACTAGACCTCGCCCACAGCTGCTTAACCCCACCCATCCAAAACCAGACCTCGCCAACAGCTGCTTAACCCCACCCATCCAAAACGCCGACAGCTGCTTTCACTCATTTGTTTTCTTATCGGTCACCACGCTCAAAAAACAAATGAGTGGGGGGGGGTGTTAGGTTATTTTCGTTACGGAATTTCTGGATTCGGTCTCCACGCTCAAGGCCCGCGATAGAAGCTATGCAATAGCTTAAAAAGCCCTTGGGTCACGCGAAGAGTCAACTAGTTGTGCTGGTTCTTTTCTGAATTCCAAAGAGAGCATATGAGCATTTCATAGCAGCTGTTCAGTTTTTTACAAAGAAAGGAAACGCATCAGAAACCGGTTCTTTGGGTTTAAGATCCAATCGGACAAATAAACCTTCTTCAGGTACTGTTACCTGCTACTGTTGGTAGATACAACTAACACTCTATCGTTAGATTCCAAAGGAGACGTTATCTTCAGAAGTCATCTGTAACTGTATACTGCTTTTGATAGCAGCTTCGCCCGCGTAAATTAAATATAACCTATGTCACTCAGGAATAAAGTAGATTACTATCGGTAAAAAAAAGACGTGTGGCACTCGGGGACTGCCGCGGTAAAGCTATTGCATAGCATTTTCATCAAGTTATGCAATTATAATTATTTATATATTTTATTTATGCAGTATTTTTTTTCCTTTGTTTTTTTTCTTTGATATTAACCTTTCAATCGTGGAAATTACAGACACAATAGAAAGACAATAGGCGCCAACGCCGGCGTTCGCTTGGGGTTTAATTAATTGAAGTTACACTTTCACACATTGAATTGAATTTTGATTGATTGTTCACTCATTTGTTTTCTTATCGGTCACCACGCTCAAAAAACAAATGAGTGGGGGGTGTTAGGTTATTTTCGTTACGGAATTTCTGGATTCGGTCTCCACGCTCAAGGCCCGCGATAGAAGCTATGCAATAGCTTAAAAATTTGCAGTCGGACCAGTACTTTCAGAGATTACCTCCTACAAACAAAAAACAAACTTTCCTCTTTATAATATTAGTGTGGACTAGCTGTGCTCGCGACTTCGTTCGCGTGGACTACAGGATTTTGAATTTATTTTTTCTAAAATAAAAGTAGCCTATGTTACTCCTTATTACATCAGCTACCTGCCAGAAAAAGTCCCGTGAAAATCGTACCAGCCATTTCAGAGATTAGCCTGGACAAACAGACTGACAGACAGACAAAAATTGTAAAAAATGTTATTTTTGTGTATGTACCGTATATATATTCATATGCATGTAGTAAAAAGCGGTTATTTCAATATTACAAACAGACACTCCAATTTTATTTATATGTATGTATATAAGTGTGTATAGATGTATAGAAGTGTTGATGTCGTGGCCATATCATAGAAATTAATCACTTCATGATATGGCCAATTAAAACTGACTAGATCGACATATCATAAAATAAACGATAAAGTTTAATTATACGATCAAATAGTTGGTTAAAGTGATCAATTCTAAGTCGAAGGTCGCGGGTTCAAACCCAGTCAGGCGCATTACTTTGTGTAATTCATTCATCACTACTGCTCTCAAAACGGTGGAGGAAAACATCGTGAGGATACCGGCATGTCCTGGAACCTAAAATTCGAAAGACATATGTGACATTCACCAACCCGTACTGGGCCCGCGTGGTGAATTACGGCCCTTTCCCTCTCCTAGAGAGGAGGCCTGAGTCCCAGCAGTGGGAACATTATAAAGCCTACTATGCTATGCTATGTTGTCTAGTAGATAACGTCATGTGCGTTTAGTTTTCTATTTCACTATTTTTACACCTGTGAAAAATCAGCTGATATTTGAGACTTACGTAATATAATTTGTGTCCATAACCCACTGACATTGGCACTAGAAACCCATTTATTTAAATATTGCCGTGTTTGGTGTATCGTGTGTACTTACTTACTTCTTAGCAAGTTGCAGTAACGTTATGAATTTCGGATTTATTGGAACTTCCTAGTAATTTTTTTTTTTTTTTCAAAATTTAAGTTTAAAGATATTTTATTTCTCAAAAAAGACACAAAGTTACTTATTTTAAATTGATATTAAACTAGTGCTTGATTGTGATCGTTGATGGTGAATCGTACTGAGCGTATTCACTCTAACCTTGAAGACATTTAACTTATCGGACGGCAAGACCGCAGCAGGCAAATTTTTTCCATACCTCCGATATTTCTTCCTTTTGAATTTTATTCTTTTTACTTGAGAACAGCGCAGATTTTCCTGTGATTTTCATCAGTAGACGAAGTGATTCATTAGGAAGGTTTAATACATGCATATTAGAATTCCAGCCACCGTAGGCGAGGGCTAGGACCACAACCAATGAGTAGCTCGCATCGGCTGTCCGGTAACCGTCCGGATTAGAGATGTGCCGTTGCCGACATTATTGCCCGAAGCGGGAATTATGCTGGCAATATTGCCCGAAGCGGGAATTATGCTGGCAATATTATCCGAAGCGGGAATTATGCTGGCAATATTGCCACCAATAATCATACTTTGGGCAATATTGCCACCAATATTCCTACTTCTCGGTAATATTGCCGGCATCGGCACATGTCTAGTCTGGTCCGAGCGCAAGTCGTTGACGGCCGGCGCGTTGTTTACCACGTGCGCCTCAATTAGATGTCAGCAAAACCCACTGGGACCATGGGTTAGCTTCAAAAAGAGAAACCCGTGGTCTTAGGGAACGCGAGGCAAAGGGACATAGGTGTGGGTTTTAGTCTGTAAAAGTCTGACACGTCCTCTCGCTCCGCCCTAGAGTGGGAGAAGTTATTGGATGATTTCTTACCTTAAAAAAAAAGTGCGAGTTGTATTCGAGCACTGAGGGTTCCGTACAACTTACTTATAAAAACAGTTCAATTCCCTAAATGAGTTCCGAAGATACGAAAAACGATTTTTTTTTCTGTGACGTACTGTACTTAACTACAAAACGGTTTTCAGATTTTTTCCTATACTTGTGCTGTGACATCTTCATTTATGCCAAATTTCAGAATTCTAGGTCAACGGGAAGTAAGTACTCTATGAATTTTGATTCTCTCGAGAGGTTTTTTTGAGACATAAACGGCCGTAGCTTTTTTTTCGTTAACTCAGAAATGTGTTTTTTTTTTTACATCTTCAAAGGGCCGCAGACGTGAGTACCTATTTGGTTTAATTTCAACTCAATATCTTAACGCGTTCTCGAGATTAAGGGTCTTGACAGACAGGCAGAAAGCCAAACAGACAGACAGATGACACAGACGGACAACAAAGTGATCTTATAAGGATTCCGTTTTGAGAGTACGGAACTCTAAAAATTTTCTTTTTTTTTCGTATAACTTTCAAAATATTTCAAAAATTCTACTTATTCTTTCAATTTGAGTCTAGAAAAATATCCTAAATCCCGAATTCGTTCAGTACCCACAACGTAAAGATATTCATCGACTTAGCTAAAAATATTCAGGTCATCAGTTGGTACTTGTGTAATTACTTGCTAATACTTATAATGCGGCGTTGCTCGTTATTAAACGAGGTCAAGTATTAGTACTGTGATTTAAATTAGACGAGATTGTTAATCATTTGGTATTTTTATTTGACTATAGCAAAGTCAAGGCTTAAAGTCACCCAAAGGGTAACTTGGTACAGGCCATGGTCCGGAGCGAGGAGGAGTGGCAGGCGGTCGCCTCCTTTTGCGAAGCAGTAATGCTAGCAAAGGAGGAGGCCGGCCGCATAGAAAGAAACAAAAAAAGAAAGAAAATACGTTTATTTGGTACACAGGTACACACAATGATATAAAAATGTATTATAGTATGGGATCTTAAACTTAAAATATATCTACATTGTATGTCCCACGGCTGCACCAAATAGGTCCAGTTCAGCATCATGCCAGGCCACTACGTAGCAGTTGCCTGACGCTGGTTTTCAACTGAACCTTGCTATGAGTCTACGGATGTCAATCAGTTGTTATTGGTCGCATCAGGCAACAGCGCTCACAGCGCCCGAGTCGCCGCCGGGATTCCGATGCCGATTTCCAGCCCCTGTAGGAGCGGACTTGCGGACGGCGAGCAATGGGTAGTTCGCTGTCCGACTGTCTGTTAACTGTCCGGACCGAGCCCAAGTCGTCGACGGCGCGCACTGTTCCCGCGCGCCTCAAGGAGTTGTCAGCAACAGCAGGGGCTCAACTGGGTCGAAGCCTACTGGGGCCAAGGGTTTGCTTCTAAAAGGAAGGCTCGGCCTCGATATGAAAAGCAAGAAGGAACGGGATGGGTTTTTTAGTCAGTAAGAGTCTGACACTATCTCTCGCATGATGTCATTTGGATGATTTTACCCACCAAAAAAAAACCCCAAAAGGCCAACGGAAAGGGCTATATTCGGAGTTTCTTTGCGTGATAATCACATTAGCAATGAACATATCCGCAGGAGAACCAAGGTTACCGCCATAGCTCGAAGAATCGCCAAACTTAAGTGGCAGTGGACTGGGAACATTGCTCGCAGAACAGTCGGTGGGGTCGCAAAGTCCTGGAGTGGCGACCACGTACCGAAAGATGTAGCGTTGGAAGGCCCATGACCTAGTGAGGGCCGCGGGAATCAGATGGAAACGAGATACATAGGATCGGTCGTTATGGCGACACTTGGAGGAGGCCAACGACGTGGACGTCTTTCAGCTGAAATTTTGATGATGATGGTGATATGAATACCAAGTATCCAGAGAATTTATTCACTAGTTATCGCATACCACAACAAAAACGTCAAAACAAAAATACAAAAAAGGTTGCATACTAGACTCCGACGCGCCCGGCGGCCGTACAGAGGCTTACCTTTGCCTCGTCGCAACGGTTTTATAATATAAATAGATAGAGCCGTCAGTATCGCCCTGTCTACGGGGCGTAGTGGGCGGTCTTCGGACGCTCCGCCCGCTGTATAAATTATTACATTTGTCCGAACCAATACGGACCTATGCAATCGCTCGACGAACCCGTTGCTTTATGGTAAAATCTATAATGGAACTGTTCAAGTATTATTAGAGGCCTTTTGTTCCATAGTTATGGCTGTCAATTTGCTAAAATTAATTGCTTTAACTTAAGATATTGATGCCGGAGATCGAATGATGATGAACACAGAGCAACCATGAGCTCTTAACGCGATTCATTTGACGACCTAAATTGAATTGTTAAAGGGATGGAGCTACCTATATAGGGTGTCTACATCCATCCTTCTTTCTCCCTCGCACGATTAACATTTTATTACGTCATGATAAAGCCCGGGTATAGGATCCGATGGATGCGAGACGCACAGGACCGGTCGTTGTGGCGACACTTGGGGGAGGCCTATGTTAAACAATGGATGTTTTTCGGCTGAAATAATGATGACGAAGGCCTCAGTTGGTCCAGTAGTCGTTTGATTGCTGCAGTGCGTGTCGTAGTTTCGATTCTCACACGAAAAATAAAATATGGCCTTCAAAGATTCAAAGCATTTATTTCAAAATAGCTCTTGCCCGCGGCTTCGTCCGCGTACATAAAATATAACCAATGTTTTTTTTTTTTTTTCGATGGGAAAAATCATCTTATGACAACCTCCGCTCTTGGGCGGAGCGGGAGATAGTGTCAGACTCTTACTGACTAAAAAACCCATCCCGTCCCTTCAAGCCTTCATACCGGGGCTCGAGCGCCCTTTCGGATAACCCTGGCCCCCACTCAGGAATAAAGCAGCTTTCTGTCGGTGCCAAAAATTTTAACAAACAGACCAGTACTTTCGGAGATTACCTCCTACAAACAAAAATACATAAAAACAAACTTTACCTCTTTATAACATGTATAATGTATGTGTGTATATGTTTAAAATTAGTGTAGATAAACCATTTAGAGGCACTTTTGAATCGTCAAGAAGTCAATCAGTCAGAAATATGATGCTAAGTAATTGCACATTCGAAAGCGTAGATCTCTATGGAGAAGAATGTGCAAGAAACTCCATGGACAACTTTCCAAAAAAGGCTGTCATCATCATCATCATCATCATTTCAGCTGATATACAAAAAGGTGTAAAAGTTAAATAACCTATTGTTTATTTATCTCTCTATCTTTTAATTTCACTCTCCTATTTTTTCTAACAACTGGCTTTTTTACGCGGTTTCACCCACGTACGTAAAATATGTCACTCAGGAATAAAGCAGCTTTATATTAGTGTAAAAATTTTAACAAAGGGACTAGTACTTTCAGAGTTTTTTTTCTTTTATATAATAATAATAATATTCCACCACTATCACACAGCGCCGTCTAGTCCCAAGCTAAGCAGAGCTTGTGTTATGGGTACTAGACAACTGATAAACATACTTACATATTTCTAAATACATACATATTATAGACAAATTACACCCAGACACAGAAAAAATGATCGTGTTCATCACACAAACATTTGTCCTGGGTGGGAATCGAACCCACGACCTCCGGCATAGCAGTCAGGGTCACTAACAACTAGACCAACAGGCCTGTCGAATTAAGAGTACCTCCTACAAACATAAAAAACAAACTTTACCTCTTTATAATATCAGTGTGAATAAACTGTCCAACCCATGTAAAATATCCTAGCATAATTGAGTCGCAAACAAATCATAATCATAACACTTTACAACAAAAAAAAAACCTCCGAACGAGTAGAGTACATAAATCTATTATTTTTAGCATTATTATCATAATATATACATGTTTGTCTTTCTGAGCGTCGCACGCGAACACTTGAGCATGGATTTAGCAAGTCCAAGTGTTGTTTAATCTGTACTTCCAACGGATTTGTGGGCGCCCTGTATTTTTATTAGCAGTTCTACATTTGAAAAGGGCTTTATTTTTAAAATCATCATCGTAATATTTTTTTTTTTTATTAAGAGGCTCCTTCTCAACTCGCCTATCGTCAACATCGAGCATGGCTTACCTAAAAGCTTGTTGTTTCATCTAACGCTATCCAACGCGACGTTTGACGAAAAAGTAACGAGAAAAAGAGAGATAACGCCTGAAAACTCTGTCAGAATTCGATGATTCCGTGATTTACTCGAATATTTCACAAAACTTGTTCTAGGAAATACATTTTTTTTAAATCCTTAAAAGTTTTTGAAAAAAATTGTCGCCATTTAGAATCTGGATAAAATTTAGAAGCCTTGCTTTAATTGAGATTCTGAATGACGACATTTTTTTTCAAAAACATGAGGGTTTTAAAAAAAACACGTATTTCCTGGAACAAGTTTTGTGGAATATTCGACTAAACCATGGAATTACCGAACGCTAACAGAGTTTTCAGGCGTTATCTCTCTTTTTTCGCGTTACCTCTTCATCAAACATCGCGTTGGATTGCGTTAAATGAAGTAAAAAGTTTTTAAACCATGCTCGACGTTGACGATAGGCGAGTGGTAAAGGAAACTTTTAAAACAATACAAGGTCAGCTTAGAGTGGTCAACCGAACGAGCTTGCGACCAGGTTTCAAACCTTTTTGCATCAGAGAAAGTGTTTTCTTTCAATAAATATTCATAGACACAGCCTAGTCTAGAATAATGTGTCATTCATTATTATTTTCTCATGCCCATTCATTCACAACCACCCACTAGGCTTTACAAACTTATACAAGAAAAATTACTCATTTGAATTCCCCAAATGTTCGCCATGCGTGGGAAAACGATCATTATACAGAGAATAAACTCTATCACCAAGCTATTATGAACCTTATTTCAACAGATATAAAGATCAATATGGCTTAAAGTTACATGTATCTGAGGAACGACCTACTGCCGAGTTTTCATTGTCCTGTCACGTACGAAAAGGACGAAATTCTATCATTCTGTCGCCAATCAATAAAACACTCTGTGACGTTTAGGATAGGGTTAAAATTGGAATAAATGATAGCGGAGTTGTTTTGAAGAATGAGCTTTGAATGTGGGTGTGATTCGAAATGATTTGGCTATTTTATTTTGAGGCAAAGGCAACGGTTTTTTTTCAAATTGATTTAGACTAGTGCTTGACTGCGTTCCCACCTGATGGTAAGCAGTGACGCAATCGTTGATGGTAAGGTGCCCTAGTTTATTAATAGTCTATTCACTCTAGCCTTGAAGACATCTTAATTATATCGGTCGGGAAGATCACAGCAGGCAAATTGTTCCAGTCCTTCGATGTACATCAAAGAAACTTCCGCCTGACCACCGCTAAGTTCATTTTTGCTTGCACTCGAAACGAAAACTCAAAGGGTTTGGTTTGAAACTCTTAGTCCACTTAGCTGTTTTAATAAATATTGTGATGTAAGACTGGTGTAATTTTGTATCTGAGGCGAGATTTTGGTAAAATAGAGCTGAGAATGTTATTGTAATAGATATTGTCTAAATATTGCATTTACTTGAAAATTTAATCAAGATTCTGAATGACGAAATTTTTTATCAAAAAGTCTAAAGTTTAAAAAAAAAAATCGTATTTCCTGAACAAGTTTTGTGAAATATTCGACTAAACCACGAAATTACCGAATGCTAACAGACTTTTCAGGCGTTATCTCTCTTTTTTTGCATTGCCTCTTGATCAAACATTGCGTTGGATTGCGTTAGATGAAGTAACAAGCTTTTAAACCATGCTCGATGGACGACTGGAAATGAACCCTCTTAATTTGATGTCATTTTTTTTTTGTTGCATGCCTAGTGCAGTGTAGTCTTTTGTATCTCAAAATTTGACTGGTTTACAATGCCCTGTTGCATTCAGTCCGTATAAGTACTTACCACTTCTGTACATAAAACTGTAATAAAAAAAACTAGTGTTGAAAAAAAAAATTTTCAACAACAATCGGGGAATTAGCGATGCCAAATTACCAATACGTGTCTTCGTTCCAAATCCAGTACTCTCAAATGACGCACATTAATACGGATTAAAAACATTTGGAGTCATACAGGGGAATGATATTGGACCGTTCTTGATTTCCGAATTTCGAATTTGAAGTTGTGTATTTGACAATCTGTACGTTAAAGTACACCTTACTTCAACAATTTAATTAAAATATTTATTTTATATATAGGTATATCCATATTATTTTAGTAGTACAGTAGGTAAGTACAACTTAGCCTTATGTTAATAATAAATTAAATTAAAATAATAAATTACGAGTATATTAAATCACAATGCATAACAGTTTTTTTATTTGATTCAAACCAGTGTTTGACTCCGATCCCACCTGATAGTAAGCAGTGATGCAATCGTTGATGGTGAGGCGCACTAGTTTATTAAGAGCCTATTCACTCTAGCCTTGAAGACACTTAATAGTTGGGCGTTAAGAATTTTTACTAAAATTACACAACGCTCAAAACGTTTTGGAAACACATTCATTGTGCGTAGGTACAGTTAAGAAGTGGACTTCCTTACCGGAGTGTGTTTCCTGAGAGCTACAACCTAGGGGTCTTTAAGTCAAGACTTGAAGAGTGAATAGATTACTTCTAGGCAAGCGTGCTCCATCGTCGTCATCGCTTATCATCAGGTGAGATAGGTAGTAGTCAAAAGCGAGCTAGCAAAGCAGCTAGCGGAATTTAGTATACACTAATATTATAAAGAGGTAAAGTTTGTTTTTTGTTTGCAGGAGGTAATCTCTGAAAATACTGGTCCAATGGCTAAAATTTTTTCACTGATAGACAGCTGCTTTATTCCTGAGTGTCATAGCCTATATTTTATTTATTGTTTATTTATTTAACACTTTATGCACATGAGTACAGAGGCGGACTTAATGCCTTAGGCATTCTCTTCCAGTCAACCTTTGGGTGATGCAGAGAAAAAGTAGTGGTTGGTTGCAATAAAAGAGTGAGAAAAAGGCGAATACAAAAATTGATATACTAATAGACCATAGAATAGATAATAATAATAGACCATAGAATAGATACACTAATAAAGAAATAGTGAAGAAATTTAGTACAATGAGTGGGACAATGGCGGTTATGAGATGAGCGCAGATTTCTAATGTGGTTGGCGCAAATTTATTGAAAGTGAATATTTAGGGGAATTATGAGAATCAGGAAATGAAAATAAGGTGGTGAGCGCCATGTACGCGGGCGAACCTGGAGGCAAAAGCTAGTTTATTATAAACAATAAACAACAACACAACATAAAGCATATATACGTAAACCATCAACCATCAGCTGTCACTGACGAAAATCGAAAGGCGGGAAAAATATCGTCGTCGAATCGAAGCGTAATTCGGCAAAGGCATTCACCGTCACGTACCTAACAATCAATACTCATGTCCCGCTCTTTGTGTGGCAATCTTTATTTATTGTACTGTGTTGCTACATTTAAATAAAATTAATATAAGCGGATGTTAGGGACGGGCATTATGGTAATCGTTTGGCTGAATAGTTTGATGCTTTGGCCTTTATTTGGGGGGAGTGTTGTAGTATCTTATACACCACTATTTTTAAATCTGATACTGATCAATTTTTTTTTATTTCTTTATTATGGATAGGCTTGCGTTTGACCACTATCTCACTTGACGTTAAGCGATGATGTGGCCGACGATGGAACACTAACCTAGAAGCACCCTTGTTTAAAAGACCCCTAGGTTATAGCTATCAGGAAACAGAATTTTGTGTAATCAAAAGTAAAATAAACGAAATCTCATAATTGTCCACGAAGATTGGTCATATTTGGTAAATTCATAATTGAATCAAACAAAAAATACCTATTAAGCGAGTTTTTCCATTTGATCACCATTCACTCATAATCAACTGTACAATATTTCCATAAATTGAGTGACATTTTGAGATATAAACGAATGCTAATAACTTTGCTGTTTATGAATATTATTTATTGAGACTTTACTTAAATAATAACAAGATCTTTTCTAATAAGCCCTTTAAGTACCTATTTGTTCTAATTAAAAATGAGTGTTGTATAGATGAACTAGCAGTATTAAAAAGTGATGTTTATTTTACAAATCTTTATACATAGATAAAATTCTAGGTATTGATATGTCCTTTTAACTGAAGTACTTTATGTTAGTAGAAGGGGAAAAAATCTCATAAATAAATAGTTAGAATTTGTAAATATTTAAATACTTACTTACTGGCTTTTGCCCGTGGCTCACTCGCGTAATAAAATATTGCCTATGTCACTCAGCAATAAAACAGCTTGAGCTTTTTTTTTAGAAAAATTGTAGCAATCGGACCAGTACTTTCAGAGATAATCTCTTACAAACAAAAAGACGAAATTTACCTCTTTATAATATTATTAATGTAGAAGATTTGTTATTGTTTTTTTACTAGCTGGCCCAGCGAACTTAATACCGCTTAACAGTCAATGAATGTAGTACCTATATCTTTCGATATAGTCAACCGATTGCGATGAAACAAAGCCTAAGTATTATAACAAGTTACACACAATTGTATATAATAAAATAAATAAATATAATGTATAAATTGTAATGTATAAAAGTTATCTTTATCGATTCCGTACATTGTACGTGATGAGCGCACAACTAAACACTTCTACAGATTTAATATGTGCTTAGATAGCTGACCTGGTGGACTTCATATCGCATAACAGTCACCTAAACACTTCTACAGATTTAATATGTGCTTAGATAGCTGACCCGGAGGACTTCATATCGCATAACAGTCAACTAAACACTTCTACAGATTTAATATGTGCTTAGATAGCTGATCCGGCGGACTTCATATCGCATAACAGTCAACTAAACACTTCTACAGATTTAATATGTGCTTAGATAGCTGACCCGGAGGACTTCATATCGCATAACAGTCTACTAAACATTTCTACAGATTTATTATATGTATAGTTTCGCTGGCTGAACATCGAACAAAATATTAGATACGTTAGTTCATATCTCCTATGTTTAGTGCATGCCGTGGCAACGTTTAATTAAAGTTACACTATAGAATGTAATAATACTGAATCATTAGCATTTAAAAATGTGTATGCTTTGTTGGTTGTCCTTAAATAAATAAATGAAGTCTTCTGCAAGTGTGTTTGTCACCTATCTCCTCCTAAACGGCTTGACTGATTGGTATCAAGTGTGCATATTAAGTGTATGTATATTTAAGTGAATCCTTGGGTGGTTTGAAAATACAATTGGACCGGTCACTTTATTGTACCTGCACAAAAATATTAACAAAATTTTTCTACAAACTTTTAAATCTATGGTTGCAATGGCGGTCTAAAAATAAATAAAAACTTACTAATTTAACTTTAATTTAAACTAGATGAGGACGGAAACTCGCTAAGGGTAGATATGGTGTAATCTACAATTCTACACTAATATAATAAAGAGGTAAAGTTTGTTTTTTTGTTTTTAGGAGGTAATCTCTGGAAATACTGGTCCGATTGCTAAATTTCTTTCATTGATAGAAAGCTGCTTTATTCCTGAGTGTCGAAGCTGCAGGCAAAAGCTATTGCAATCGTTCTATTGCAGTCGTACGTATCAACTGCATTCAAACTGCACACAAACTGCAATTTGCGGTTGGATTGCAGTTGAAATGCGGTCCGTCTGTTTAGACCCTAAAATTAGATGAGGCCGGTGTTTTCTAGCTGACTACCCTGAGAAGAAACACCGAAACAAACTCAAAACACACTTTTAAAGTCCATTCATGTAGGTACCTAATGGTCAAATCATATGAGAACCCATGCTGATTAGTGTCTCAGATGGTCTTTTAAAAAAAGAACCACACAGATTTGAGTGGACCTATCCAGTCAGTGCAAGCATTTGTCAGTATTCGTGTAGCTCAACTCAGGACTACTAAAGAGCTCTATGACATGAAGAACAAAAACATTTGGGTAGGCCGCATCAAATCCTCATAACTGCATATATTTGTAGCTTTCATACATTTTATATGGATTCGCCGTCGGTGACCGCCACACGCTCACTTCTCACTTCTTGTGGCGGCACGCCACTCACGCATTTGAACCTTCTTCAACAGAGTCCATTATGATACTGCGTGTAAGGGTTAAAAAAAAATAGCAGCCACCGGCCGCCAGTGGCTGTCGCGCGCTTCAGCTAACTTTGTGGCCGCTTCTCGCTTCTCGTGGCGGCGTTTGTGACTGTGGCATGTCGTCCATGTACGGCGACACTTATGCCTTGATCACACGTACCGAGTAAAAGGGCGAGAGAGTAAAATGTTGCTCGGCCGAGACGTGATGTAAGCGAGTTGTATAGATAAGCGCTCGGCCGAGCACTTGGCGCTATGTTTACACGTACCGAGTGCTCGGCCGAGAGCACTGTCTCGCCCGTTTACTCGGCACGTGTGATCAAGGCATTAGTGTAGGCGCACACTAGGCGACACGTGACAGCGACAGCTCGGCCACTAGACGCGACGACAGGCTGCGACCGAAAATTTCATAATATATATGCTGTTCAAGACTTCGCACACTTGGCGTCAGAGTCGCGGGGTCGCGACGACAAGCTTATAGTGTTACGTAGGTAGTGTATAGTTATCGGCACGAATATTAAGCGCTCGGCGTCAGAGTGGGGATCGCTTTGCGCATTCCATACATTGGCGAGCCAATCGTCGTCGTTGTTAGATACATGCAGCAACCGCAGGAAACGAATCACGAGTGACGTCTATGACACGATGGCGCGGCGAGCCAATCACTGACATTACCCGCCCCCGCGTCTCACGTCGCACCACTAAAGAGACCGAATATTTGACTTCTGCGCAACTTGAAGCCAGCGCTCAAGATCTGTGACGGCAATTATAACGCTTTATGTTTCTAATTCAGTTCCGTGTTTATACGTCTACTGCTTTATGACTCGTCCCAAGTGTATTTCATTTGGCATGGAAATTGCAATTACAAAGTAATTGTACTGTTTTAGTACTTACTAGGTTCCACCAGAACTGGATTAGCCTGATAGCAAGAGTAGCAAACGTTACAAAACTTCTTTAATTTTATTTAATTAAGCTAGTCTATACTTATTAATAAATCTGTATAAGTGAAAATTCTGTACATTGAAAATATCAAAAAATAATTGGCAGGGGGGTGTTACTAGACCGACACCGAACCCAAAAATGTGATTAAAAATTGTTTTGTCCGTCTGTCTGTTTGTTCAGGCATCACGCAAAAACTACTGGTTCGATTACGATGAAACTTGGTATAATTATTCTTTAATATCCTGGGCACCACACTGGGTACATTTTATCCCGGAAAAGTATAAACAATAAAAAACAAACTTAATTTTGCGGTTCGATCCCTAGACCCGATTACTGTACCAACTGCAAATAATAAGTTTGTCGTAGGTTACGTCACCCGCGGCGGAGTTCACTAAGGGGAGTTCACTAACCCACCACAGAAAGGGGAACAGGAAAGGGTAAAAACTTCTACAGATTTATTATACACCGCTAAATTTTAATCGTCTTAATCCCGTGGAGTAGTCGGCGTTGCGTACAAACCATCTACAGGTCATTGAACTCGCTCAGCTGACGTTTTCTTAAAGAAATTAATTTCGTACATGAGTAAATTAATACGAGTTTTGAAAAAAAGGTACTTTATTTTTTTATTGTATCTTTACAAATCGATAGTGTTTCATGTACCGGATCGACCCTCCACGGGATTAAAACGATTAAAATTTAACGGTGTGTGTATAGATTTTTTCCATCCAGCGGGACCACTCGAGCTAGATCTAAAAAACCAGTGGCATTGCTTTCTTTGTTCAATGTTACAGTTGCCATCATGGATCTTGAACGCTCGGCGTCAGAGTGGGGATCGCTTTGCGCATTCCATACATTGGCGAGCCAATCGTCTTCGTTGTTAGATACATGCAGCAACGCAGTGAACGAATGAGGAGTGACTTCTATGACACGAAGGCGCGACCAGCCAATCATTGACACTCCCCGCCCCCGCATCGCACTTCGCACACTAAAGAGACCGAATATTTGACTTCTGCGCAAGTGTTTAAGATCCGTGATGGCAACTGTACAATTAACTGCCTTGGCCCAAGGTTCTATTATGCTAGGGATACATAAAAATAATGGATATTTACGCACACGTGCGCCACGTACGTCAATCTGGGTGCGACGGTCTCCACACATTTTATATGGCAACTAGACTTGTAGAGCTACACTAGATCCACGCCACGCGACGTCGTTCTACGTACAAATCAGGCCTGGTTCACGTTTTTTTGTTATAATGGATAGGCTCGCGTTTGACCACTATCTCACCTGATAGTAAGCGATGATGTGGTCGACGATGGAACACAGTGCCTAGAAGCTATCTATTCACTCTTGACTTAAAGACCCCTAGGTTATCAGCTATCAGGAAACACAGACTCCGGCAGCGAATTCCACTCCTTAACTGTACGAATGTGTTCCCAAAACGCTTTGTACGTATGAGTGGGACACAGATTTCGGCTCCCTGTCGTGTGCGTCAGTCTAATGTAGTTCTGGCTTAATCGTAACTTGTGCTAATGTACATCTTGAACCATGTATTAAACTTCAAAAGATCTATATCAGAACAGGAGTTTGTTTATTTCTGAATGACAGGCTATATTTTATGAAAGCGGGCGAAGCCGCGGGCAAATGCTAGTAATACATAAAGTTTTAATAATAATAAATAGATTAAAATAAATACCGATGTAAAAAAAGCATTGCCACTAGTTTTTTCGGTCTGGCTCGAGTGGCCCCGCTGGATCGAAACACTTAGAGTAGGTACATTTATGTTTAGTTCGAGAATTCGGTTCAGCCACACCTTCATATCTCTTCAGATATTATTATTATAAAAATAATGACAATTCTTCCTTTACCCGACGCAAATGACATTCGCGCCCAATAAAAATCTATGGTCATAATTTGACAGGTTATCGTCATCGATCGGCGAACTGACAAAGGCATTGAGTTATTCAGCCTCACGTAAGGGCTGTTAGCTTCGATTCTCCTTTGTTCGCATTTGGCTTGTTCGTACTTTAATGGCCGTCGCGTAAGTAAACGATTATTATTTTATTATAATAGTAAATTACGTTTATTCGAGCCAGTTGATTGTTGTAACTTAATTTCTTTTGTGACTTTAGAAATTTTACTTTATGATAAATGGCGGGTGGGGCTTTTGATGTTGTTTTAGTACGGTATAAATCTGATATTATAGTTATTTATTAAACTTCACTCAACTCTTTTTTTTTTAATATGGCGGCTTTGTCCACATGTAACAGTTTCGACATTATTTGCGCAAGTTTTATTTATTTAAACTTCATGTACAGTAGTGGTACATAGGCGGACTTAATGCAACAAGGCATTTTTTACTAGCCAGCCTTTGGGTTAAAAAAGACAACTTTGTAGTAGATGTGCACAACAAATAAGTAATAAATATTTCAAAAAGAATGAAGTGCAATTAAATTAAGTTGCTTAAAATAATAACAAAAAACACAAAAAGCAAAATTAATTTTTTTTAGTATTTGATCGCTTTATTTTTGCCATTAAGTATTTTATTTATTAGATAAGTGAAAGGCTTAAGGCTTACTACAAAAATTTGATAGAATCAGCCTAGAACTACATTAGACCGACGACGCGACGCACACGTGGACCACGCCTGATTTGTACGTAGTAGAGCGACGTCGCGTGGCGTGTATCAAGTGTAGCTCTACAAGTCTAGTTGCCATATAAAATGTATGGTAACCGACGCGCCCAGTAGCCTGATTCACGTAAAATCAAACAAACCATATCGATGCCTTAGTTCACAATTGCACTAACTACAAAATTTACATTTTTGAGGAGAGAGCTTTAAAGTTTTTTAAAGTTTAGACGAGAACAGTAGAAAATCCAAGTAAAATAACAAAAAAAATATGCATCTATTCATAAGACAAGTCCTTTTACTCCATCATATCTCAATATTGTAATATTAGTTTAAACGTTACCTTTTCAAAATGGCCAAATAAACATAAAACCCCTCATTTAATACATTTGTGCACTAAGATTGATTATGCTGACTGGCATTAAGTGAAAAACTCAAAAATATTTAACAGCTTTACCAGGCTGGTTCAAGGTCCAAGAAGAAGGATAATAATAGTTATGGATATTGCATTAAATAGACAAAATAATAAACCAGTGATCCATATTCTTAATGTTTATTTTTATTATAAAACACAAACAGTTTTTATCCACAATCAAATAAAATAAATTTCAAAGTCACAACCAAAAAATAAAAGGACTGAAGCCCAATTACAGGCTACTGAGCATCATTTTTTGTTGTTTTGTATCACTTAGGCTCCAGTACTCTTCAAAGATATCTTGTCTCAGATTTTCTGGAAACAAAGAATTGCACTGATATCGACGAAAAAATTGCCAAGCCCCTCCCAGTAAAAGTACTTAGCACACTTGGGCATCAAACTTTCTTGATCCTTTTGTACTACCAACACATAATACACTCTTGTAGCACTGCTAAAAAGTATGAGCAGATATTGCAAATGTATATAATACGTTTGTGTTTTGAAATTTCCTGCAGTTGAGAAACTTAAAATCAGTTAAAGTATATCTTGATTGGTTTTACAAAAATAAAGACCATTAGTATAATACCACATTCATGGAACATTAAACGAACTCATTTAATACAATTGTGACCCACGGTTTTGGTAGAAAGAGACGGAATAACGGTATTTCGATGCGCGGAAACGAAAGAGCATGAAATTTAGTGTATTTGGCATTAAAAAATAAAAATTGAAAATTTTGTAGTTAGTGCAATTGTGAACTAAGGCATCGATATATCGTTGAAGTTTTATAGTCGTTCGATCGAAGTCCTATCCAAAAGCGGTACCTATTCACGATCTATCGACTTATTTCCAGTTACATTAATAAGTATTCTACCAGGATAATGTAATACAGATGTTTTTTTTTAAATCGACGAATTTCAAACGACTAAAAAATCGGTGTCGTTCAAACTCGATTGATGGATGTGAATACGGAAATGGTTTAAACGACTAAATCGCTACGATATCGTTACGGTTTTCATTACGTGAATCGGGCTACAGATCGGTGTTTGTGGCACGCGTGTTAGCAGATGTAGTTCTACCTTAATTGTCACTAAAAATATGTGACAATCTACGGTAATGAACCTTACTCTCGATAGTGAATTTTTGAAAGGAAGTCTATAGAAAAGATGGATAGATTTTGTGAGGAGTGATATAAAAGAAAAGAGAGTTAGTGATAGCGTGACGAGTGATAGGACAGAATGGAAGAAAAACACAAGTTGCCTCGACTCCAAATAACACAGGACAAGTTCAGGAAGATGATGAATACATCCAGAGATGGGTAGTGGGAGAGAGTTCCAGAAACGCATTGCAGTTATAAAGAAGGAGCCATCATAGAGGCTGGAAGCCTTGCAAGGGCAGGAACCTTGCCCCGTTTAATTCAGAGATGGAACAGCACGTTTTATTCTTCTATTCTGTACTGTCACCCGTCATGCTATTTTTTATTTTATTTTATTGATAAGAACAACAAATGGATGCAATTGCCTATGGATGGAGAGAGAGGGACAGGGAGGCCAAAGAAAAGATGGAAGGATTGTTGATTGTGACACTTGAGCGCTTTATTTTCAGTCTCATAAAGATTTTTTTTAATTTTATTAGTTTAACTCTTAATTTTTTCTGTTTTTTTTTTTTTTTTTAATTTTATTGATAACATAGGGCTGTGTTATAGAGTTGTGTTGTGCTGTGCATATAACTGTGTTTGCATCTTTTCTTTGGCCTCCCTGTCCCTCTCTCTCCATCCATAGGCAGGCGTGCCACAAAGTAGGGCAATGCTCCTAGTTCAACTACCAATAGCAAACTTGCGATCTAAGTGTGCGTGGTCTGTTAGTTACGTAATACGCGTTCGTATTGGTTTATTGCCTGTAGTGGAGTTAAAGGGTGTGAGACAAGCGGCGACACTCGTTGTAGTACAAATCGGAAAGTATTTCCTGTCTAACCTCTTTCATCTTTTCTGTGATATGTATACTCATAACTGGAAGTGTGAAATGTAAATATATTTTTACATAACAAGCACCTTACATTAATCAGTTTATTTACACACATGACGACGGCGGATAATGTAGCGAACGTGTTCTATCTACATTTTTATAACGATTGAATTATGAACTCATCACTTTACCTAATGGAAATTAACTTGTGGTATGTATGCAATGCTGGAGTATACGATGCTTGGCTTTTAAGACCCCTTTTCCGCTCGCCTATCGTCAACGTCGAGCATGATTTAAAAGCTTGTTGCTTCATCTAACGCAATCCAACGCGATATTTGATCGCCGGGCCTTGGTACAGCCCATGATCTGAAATGAGGAGACGTGGCAGGCGGTCGCCTCCTTCTGCGAAGCAGTAATGGTAGCAAAGGAGGAGACACGCGTTAGTCAACGGCCTTCACGCCCATAGCCGCTGCCGGGATTACGATCCCGATTTCCGGTCACCGTAGGTGCGGGCTTGCGGACGGTGAGCAATGGGTAGCTCGCTGTCTGACCGTTCGGATCAAGCCCAAGACGTCGACGGCGCGTATTGTTCCACGCGCGCCAAAGATAAGTTGTCAGCAAACCGTAGGGGCCCAGCAGGGTCGAAGCCTACTGGGGCCAAGGGCTTCTGCTTCTGAAAGGAAGATAGGAAGATTCGGTCCCGCTACGAAAGGCAACGACGGAACAGGAGTGGGTTTTTAGTCAGTAAAAGTTTGACACTATCATCCGCTCCGCTCGCAAGGGCGCGGAGATGTCATCTGTATGATTTTTACCTTACGGAAAAAAAAAAAACTTCGAGCATGGTTTAAAAGCTTGTAGCTTCATCTAACGCAATCCACCGCAATATTTGATGAAAAGGCAATGCAAAAATAAGAGAGATAACGCCTGAAAACTCTGTTGGCATTCGGTAATTCCGTGATTTACTCGAATATTTCACAAAACTTTGTTCTACGACCGCCTGCCAAAAAACTAGATGAGGCCAGTGTTTCCTAGCTGACTACCATGAGAAGAAACACCGAAACAAACTTGGGATCAAAGTCTCTTTTGAAGTCAGAAAACATATGTTATGTATTGCATAAATTATCGATTTTCTTTTCTTTTCGACCTTCAAAACTGTCTACTCAACAAAAAGGTTGTACATCTATTTTATTTTAATTAATAACAGCCAGCATGACTCACTATACGACCTTCGACATTTAAAAAATTACACCATCATTATGACAAAATTTTATTGTAAAATATAACACTTAACGTAAACATAAATCGTAAATGAGGCCACGGCATTACACATGTGCAGTCTACACGGCCATCTTTACTAAAATGCTGACTATACTAAACATATGACATTGATTTTTACAAATAATTAAAACAAGGAAGTAAAATGCAATTGTCTTTGGTTCAAGAAATGTCTTCATTCAAATATGGAACTGTGCTCGAAGAGTTGCGAACGCGCGCTTTTATAAAAAAAAAGTATTTTCCGTTTTGCATTTTGACTAAACGAGTTTTTTAAGTTTGAAATAAGTTTATTTGATTAGTGAAAAGTGTTGTGTGTGTGTTTTAAGTGTTTTATTTGTCGAAAAAGAGAATTTTCCATATGAAATTTTGTGAGAAAATGTCGGGTGAGCTTTTTGGTTACATATTTATTGTTCTAAATGTAATTTGAAACGGCCATTGTAAGTTAAGATGCAGACGTTGCATTTTAAAAAAGCTGATGTCGAATTAAAATAAGGTTACCATTACCTACTGTTTATTCTAAACGTCACAAATTAACCTTTTACTTTGTTACTATTTCTGTATATTGTGAGTGGCCTGTGAGTTTGTTTCGGTGTTTCTTCTCAGGATAGTCAGCTAGGAAACACCGGCCTCATCTTGCTTAAACTGACGAAAAAATATTGACGTTATAATAGGCTAGTTGACGTAAAAAATGTAATTAGTCGGTCTTTTAGATTATTCAAAAATAAGGGACACGTATTTTTTTATTTGTAAATTAAGCCAAAAATGACAAAGATTATAGCCCATTAAAGTTACGTGTAACGTCACGCCGTGCTATATTTTTTCGCACGGGGTGACGTCACACGTAATTTTAATGAGCTATATCATTGTTATTTTTTGTTTAGTCGAAAAAAGAAAAAATACGTGTCTAATATTTTTTTATAATCTAAAATAGGGACTAAATAAAATGTAATTATTTTGACCCTGGACATTACCCTATTACAGTTTATTCTAAAAGTCACAAATGAACTTTTTACTTTGTTACTATTTCTGTATCTTGTAAGTGACCCGTGAGTTTGTTTCGGAGTTTCTTCTCAGGATAGTCAGCTAAGAAACACCGGCCTCATCTTGCTTAAACTGACGAAAAAATTTTGACGTTATAATAGGCTAGTTGCCGTAAAAAATGTAATTAGTCCGTCTTTTAGATTATTCAAAAATAAGGGACACGTATTTTTTTATTTGTAAATTAAACCAAAAATGACAAAGATGGGCTATCCCATTAAAGTTACGTGTGACGTCACGCCGTGCTACATTTTTTCGCACGGGGTGACGTCACACGTAATTTTAATGAGCTATATCATTGTTTTTTTTTTGTTTAGTCGAAAAAAGAAAAAATACGTGTCTAATATTTTTTTATAATCTAAAATACGGACTAAATAAAATGTAATTATTTTGACCCTGGACATTACCCTATTACAGTTTATTCTAAAAGTCACAAATAAAATTTTTACTTTGTTACTATTTCTGTATCTTGTAAGTGACCCGTGAGTTTGTTAGAGTGTTTCTTCTCAGGATAGTCAGCTAGGAAACACCGGCCTCATCTAGACTGACGATTAAAAATTGACGTTATAATTCACCTGCAAATCATCTAGTTCAGGGCGGCCTTACAATGACGTGTGTTAGCGAAAGAGAAAGAGATGGAGATACACACCCTATATACAGGGTTAAGAATTTGTAAAACACTAACAACCCTTCAGGGCTTTATTACTAAGATCATAAACAACAACTTTAGTTCTATGACTTTTTACAAAACATTATTCATTTGCCAAAAACAAACCTTCAAGATTTTGTAGTTCTATCAGAACACATTTACACCTTCGTCTGTATGACGCGACGCAAGCGCATCAAGCACCCCCGCCGCCCAATCCCCGCTCCCCTCCGCTACTGTACTATCGCTTGCTTCGCAGACTTCGTAATATTTTTTTTGTATGAAAATCTGATCAACTAAAATATGATTATTTTTTAAAAGTCATAGAACAAAAGTTGTTGTTTATCATGTTAGTTACATAGTCCTGAGGGGTTGCCAGTGTTTCACAAATGACCCTGTAGATTAGGGTGGTCCTTATTTTTCGAATTATACACGGGGCACTTTCTCATTTGATTATATCCCTCTAAATATGAAATAAGGTTTTTTTGTTTTTTTTTTCTGTTAAGATTTAGAGGTCGCTACCAGCTGTCAAAATTTTTACAAAAAGCGTTGAAGGACAGGTTAAATGACGGTTGCATTAATATTTCATTTAGGTGTTTATATTGCATTTTACGTGCAAGTGAAACTTGCGTAGACAATCGCTTTTTATCCCATCCTCCCCTCGACCTCTTTTTCTTATCGACGTGTAGAGATTTAGCCCGCCCCGCACTTCAGTTCTAATAAGACATTAACGAGAGCTCACGTGTTTTATTTGTAAAAGTCATAGAAATGTGTTTCAACTTGTAATGGCGTCTACAAGTAGCGGAGTAATATAGTAGTATAATAAGTAATTATGTTGTCAGCTAGCAGCCATCTAGTGGTCCTGATATACAATTATATAAAAGATTTAAGAATAATTGGAACACTATTGACCAAAGCGACTTCAAAACAATAAAAGATGATCCTGAGGCAAATATTCTTGCAGAAGTGGTCGCAGACAGGATTTCTTTTGCCAAAAAGCAACTTCAAGTACATCAACCTCGAGATGACTACAGGGAACTGTTGAATCTCACTATCATTTTCTTAGGAGGTGTTCCTGAAAAAGGCATTTCATTTAGGAGACCTGCTGGTCTACCTCGAGCTAGATGGAAGGCAAGAGCCTTGTACTGTTTGAAAATTTATTTATTTAAGCATCAGTTTAAGCTGACGAAGAAGGACGAAAAGGCCGTGAGAGAAATATGCATTTTCACGGTGATGATTTATGTTAAATATTGGTTTCAAGCCTCTACCGCATAGTCTGCACCAAGAAACGACTTACAATTATTGAAAGACCTTAAAGCCTTTGAAAGATTTAACAAAAATATAGCTACTGTTGCGCTAAAAAAGATTCTAAATTATTTGTGGTACTTGTCGGAAGAACTAGTTTCGCTTGTCTTTTTCGATAATGAATTTTTAGTTCAAGAGAAGAAAAAAATAGTAGACGCACTGAAAATTGAAGGCACAGAAGATTGTTTAAAAAGAATAAACGTTCATATCACACATATCCACGAAAAAAATATAGAAAACTTCGTGAGTAGTAATTCCTTAAGATTCTTCCAGATCCTAGATATCCCATCAATTTTTTTGAAAAAAGACGTGGGAACTTGGAACGAAGACACTGATTATGTAGCTGCTAAAAATATCGTTCATTCTTTGCGAGTAGTGAATGACATAGCTGAGCGCGGTGTTGCTTTAATGGAAGAATATAATAAATTAATTACAACCAATGAAGAACAAAAGCAATATTTGATTTTTTTGGTAAAAGACAATAGGAAAAAGTACCCTAATACTAACAAGTCAACCCTTATATCTTAAAAATAAATGATTCAAATATCTACAATAATCTACATAGTATATTTATTTATAACAACAACAATTATTTTGTATTTTTTTTTTATGTCAGCTATAAAAATAAAAGAATCTATTAAATACAGAATTTGAATTTTTATTAAAATTCAAACCTTGGTAGCGACCTCTAAATATCATTTAAAAAATTCAAAAAAAATACTGAAATACTTTCTTATGGTATATATTCAAAGAACGTGGTGCCCCGCGAAATCAAAGAAAAATTTTTTTTTTCTTAGGAATAAGGACTAGCGATGGGCGACTCGAGTTATCTAACTCGAGTAACTCGAGTCAGACCGTAAGCGAGTCAGCCCGAGTCAAAATATCTGCAAACCGAGTTGACCCGGAGAGCGCGCGCGGCGGGCGGTGCGGTGGGTTGGCGGCCCGTGGCTAGCCCGCGAGTCGCGAGGCCCGAACGACTCCGAGCGAGCCCGAATCAGCCCGATGACCGAACGTCCGAGCCGCGAGTGAAAGAGATAGTTTTCGTTCTTGGTTTCTTAGCAGACGGTTAGTCAGACAGAACGAGAACTAATGTGTGAGTTTTGACATAGAAAGTCAGCTCGCTTTTTTGGTTTGTTTACGTTTTTGTTATTGTTACTTCGTTAGTTGTTTATTGTTTTGTTGCCGTTTCATTAGTTTGTATTAGTTATTTTTATAAAGTTGCCTATTTTATATTTTTGGAACTTAAAACTGGTATTCATTCAGAAATAAGTGGCATTACTTAGATGTTGATTAGCTTTTTTTATAGGTGTTACTTGATAGCTAAATGACCAAATACCAAACGGTGCGGTGTTTAATTTAAGGAATAAAGTGCCATTATTATTTTAGTTTCTTATTATTTACGAGATGAAAATGTTACCATTCCTTTGCGCTACATAAGTAGTTCGTTTTGTGTTGTGACGTTTGTAAACGCTAATTTATAAACGTCTGATTTTTGAACGGGCTCAATTTTATTAACTACCATTGAATTGACTCGACGCCGCCACGCAGCCCGCGGCCCGCCGAACTCGAGAACGTAGCAAACTACCAACCCGCGGAACGATGCACCGAGTTGAGCATTTACTGACTCGGACGGACGACGCGGCGACGCGGCAGACTGAACGAGTCAACTCGAGTTGCAACTCGAGTTGGTAAGCGAGTCAACTCGAGTTACTCGAGTTACCAAAAAGTCGACTCGGCCCATCGCTAATAAGGACCACCCTACTGTAGATCCATCCCTTAACAGTTCAGTTTCGGTCGTAAATTGGATTGCGTTAAGAGTTCGTGGTAGGGTTTTAGGTTTCGCCCGATTCTGGCGACTAAGCTCGGACACAAAATAGATAGGTACAGAAGACAATCTCATGTATGTAGTTCACTTTTTATACCTATTTACGCTCGGTGGACGCACACTAATGTAGCGATGGGCGACTCGAGTTATCTAACTCGAGTAACTCGAGTCAGACCGTAAGCGAGTCAGCCCGAGTCAAAATATCTGCAAACCGAGTTGACCCGGAGAGCGCGCGCGGCGGGCGGTGCGGTGGGTTGGCGGCCCGTGGCTAGCCCGCGAGTCGCGAGGCCCGAACGACTCCGAGCGAGCCCGAATCAGCCCGATGACCGAACGTCCGACGAGCCGCGAGTGAAAGAGATAGTTTTCGTTCTTGGTTTCTTAGCAGACGGTTAGTCAGACAGAACGAGAACTAATGTGTGAGTTTAGACATAGAAAGCCAGCTCGCTTTTTTGGTTTGTTTACGTTTTTGTTATTGTTACTTCGTTAGTTGTTTATTATTTTGTTGCCGTTTCATTAGTTTGTATTAGTTATTTTTATAAAGTTACATAATTTGTATTTTTTGAACTTAAAACTAGTATTCATTCAGAAATAAGTGGCATTACTTAGATGTTGATTAGCTTTTTTTATAGGTGTTACTTGATAGATAGATGACCAAATACCAAACGGTGCGGTGTTTAATTTATAGAATAAAGTGCAATTATTATTTTAGTTTCTTAATATTTACGAGATGAAAATGTTACCATTCCTTTGCGCTACATAAGTAGTTCGTTTTGTGATGTGACGTTTGTAAACGCTAATTTATAAACGTCTGATTTTTGAACGGGCTTAATTTTATTAACTACCATTGAATTGATTCGACGCCGCCACGCAGCCCGCGGCCCGCCGAACTCGAGAACGTAGCAAACTACCAACCCGCGGAACGATGCACCGAGTTGAACATTTACTGACTCGGACGGACGACGCGGCGACGCAGCAGACTGAACGAGTCAACTCGAGTTGCAACTCGAGTTGGTAAGCGAGTCAACTCGAGTTACTCGAGTTACCAAAAAGTCGACTCGGCCCATCGCTACACTAATGAGCGTTTGAGCCGTAACCACAAAATAGATAGGTACAGAAGTCAATCTACATACAAAGCGCGCTCAAGCAATGCACACATAGACACCGCTTACGGACACGATATCTCGTTCGCGTCTCGGCTCACTCGTCGAACAGCTCCGGCTCAAACGCTCATTAGTGTGCGTCCACCGAGCGTAGGTATAAAAAGTGAAGTACATACATGAGATTGTCTTCTGTACCTATCTATTTTGTGCCGGAACTGTTCGACGAGTGGGCCGACACGCGACCGAGATATCGTGTCCCTAAGCGATGTCTATGTGTGCGTTGCTCGAGCGCGCTTTGTATGTAGATTGACTTCTGTACCTATCTATTTTGTGGCTCTGAGGTCCACGCAGGGCGTTGCTCCATTGTTAAAAGATTTTTTTTTTTTGCGATAGCCTTGTCTCATTGTTAGAATCCTAATCGAACTTTGTCCTATAGATAGGTACTTATTAAGGTAAGTAGGTACTCATTTATTTTATATTGGTCATGACTAACTGAGTCATATTTAAATGTTTTGTACCTACGTGTGTATGTGGTACCCATAACAACTATCTGCAGGCTATACAAATATTTGATCTGAAGGGGAATCGAATCCGCGATACACCACGGTCCACGGTTGCAGATTATATCAATTTGGCTAGGGGTACTAGACACGAGTTGCCATGGTCAACCTGAAAAACCCCAAACAAACACCGCAACCAGGAAGCGGCAAAGATAATCTCCACAGATGCGGTACTCGGGCGGTTCCGATCTTCGGTGTTCATGCGTCGTCTCTTCGCAGACCATGTCCCACATTCCACCCTGCATGACTTGCTCTGATATCTGTTCATGTAGGGACCTAATGATAGCGTCAGCAGACGGCATTGCCGTGGTCGAATACTGGGCTAGGTAAGGAATTTAACATAAAAAAAAACTAGTTTTGCCATCAACACGGTAAGATTAAGAATCTAACCTATGAACAGTAGCGTAGCAAGGCAAGGGCGAAGTGGCCCCAAGCTCATGGCCTCGTACTCAAATGATTCTCGCGCAAGTGAGGGCTCTTTTTTTCGTGCATCTAGTTACCTACCCAACTACAACTAAAATTGAGTTTTTAATATTTGAGCTAAGTTTCAAGACATACAAACGAATTTGTTCCTTTAATATTTCTGTGAGTGCTCGCCTATGTCATAAACTAGCTTTTACTCGCAGCTTCGCCCGCGTACATAAAATATGACACTCTGGAATAAAGCAGCTTTCTATCGGTGAAAAAATCTTAGCAATTGGACCATTACTTCCAGAGATTACCTCCTACAAACAAAAAACAAACTTTACTTCTTTATTATGTAAATATCGTAAATTGAAGCTTTGTGCAAAATTCCCCTCTCCTAACCCCAGTAGTTTTGACTTTGCGTTGATCGGTCCGTTTTTTTTTTGTGTGTGGCCTCTCGCAGGTCAACCTAGGAGGTTGTCGGCTGCTTAACCGGACTTGCCTGTGGCGGCCTTGATTTCTAATCAAAGCCTACAGCCAGGGCTTACTATACTAACTTTGATCTGTCCGTTAGTCAGTTTCTCCTTTTATAGGTACTTACTCGTATTAAATAGAAAAAAGGCCTCGCTGATAATATGCCTTCGCCGAAGTTTGAATTAGTCTAAGCTACGCCTCTGCCTATGAAAACATTATGACCTAAATAATATCTATCAAAAACTTATTTATTATTAAACTTTCTTATCTCCAGGTGCTCTTGATTTCAGCGCCATTTATCAACGGAGCCTCTTGATTGGCTACTGATAAGATTACCCAATAAAAATTTACTTATCACAATATTGAGTCTAACTTCCTATTGGCTACACGTGTACCGCGTATTGGACTTTAGTGACGTACCAAAACATGTTTTACAGCCGAAACCGAAATCTTAACCGAATGTTTATTTATTTGTCAAAACTTTATGCCCTAATGAAACTGATTTGATTATTTTTTCTCGACAAATGAAGGAATATAGGTATGGCTTTAGTTAGTAAGAGTTTAACAAACACGCCTTTTCGCCGCTAGTTAATTTTTGCAAGGCTAGAGTGCGGCGACCAGTTGCGTAGTTAGATGAGAAACGGCCTAGGGCCAAAAGACAAACTGAGGACCCTTGATTTACGTGGAACATCATCGAATTACTTCTTTTATTCTGGCTGGAACGGAAGCGAATGTCAGATTTTTACTGACTAAAACGAGTTGTTATAATTAGGCCCCTCGCCCACGGCGACTTTTTGTAGTATTGCTATAGCGCGTTCGCATCGATACAGTCGCGATGCAGTGGCGCGTTGGCATTTTTTCTATAGCGCTTGCAAATGCGACTAACGTGCGACGTGCGTTAGTAAGCGCGCGACAACATCGCTACAAAAAAATCATCGTGAGTGGCCGGCCTTAGTGTTACAACCTACTATTTTATTTAGATTTCGAAGGTGTGAGAATTTTTTGCTAGTACAATAAGAAGTTTGTTGATAACCCTAAACCTATTAGGGCCCCTGATTTTGGGGGCCCCGGCGCACTGCCTCGATTAGCCCTTCGTTCAGTAAAGTTCACATAATAGTTCAGTACACTGACCACACACGATTCCTAATGAAAATCAGGCACTTTGCAAAGCGCTAAGTAATGCAATAACTAGGTACCTGAAAAGCAAACAAAATAAAAATAAGTTCTCGCAAACGTAAAGCACTATATTAAACTGAAAACTAACCAGAATTTTTACAACAATTTTGCTTTAAAAAGCAAAAATTTACATTCCATAACAACTATAAAACACTAAAACATCGTATTTTAAAACTTAACCTTAAGGAAATATAGTCGAAAATGCATGCGCACATGACATAGGCGACGATTCACCCCGTCACACACCAAGACATTGTATTTTAAACCTTAAGTTTAAGAAAACAAGATCCAATTTTAAATGTGTATTCGCACGTGACATATATGGCGACCGTGCATTTATGGTAAGGTTTACAAATAATTTCTTTCAATTAGCACTGAAATCACAGTAATGACAGACGGGTATTGGGTTCCGTGTGGATGACGGACGATAAAAACCTCGTTACAAATTATCTCATTCGTAAAAAGATAATCATATTCATCACTAGCTTTTGCCTGCGGCTTCACCCGCGTACTTAAAATATAGCATATATGCCACTCAGGAATAAAGCAGCTTTCTATTGGTGAAATAATTTCAGCAAGGCTAGAGTGAATAGGCTCTTAATAAACTAGTGCGCCTCTCCATCAAAGATTGCATCGCTACTTACCATCAGGTGGGATTGCAGTCAAGCACTAGTTTATCTCAATTAAAAACGAAAAAAAATAATCGGATCAGTACTTTCAGAGATTACCTCATATAGACAAAAAAACAAACTTTACCTCTTTATATTCTACATTAATAAAATAAAGAGGTAAAGGTTGTTTTTTTTTTTGTTTTTATGTTTTTTTGTTTGTAGGAGGTAATCTCTGAAAGGACTGGACCGATTTCTAAAATTTTTTCACCAGTAGAAAACTGTTTTATTTCTGAGTGACATAGGCTATATTTTATGTACGCGGGTGTAGCCGCTGGCAAAAGCTAGTATAATATAAATGATAATGATAAATGATAAATGATCTTTATTTTGCAAGTAGGTTTTATAAAAACACTTTTACACGTCAATTTTTTTTTTCGTCAATTAATGCTAGATGAGGCCGGTGTTTCCTAGCTGACTACCCTGAGAAGAAACACCGAAACAAACTCAGGGGTCAAAGTCTCTTTTAAAGTCCATACAGCAAAACATGTAATGGTCAAATCATATGAGAACCATGTAGATTGAGCCTGAGATGGTCTTTTGAAGAAAGAACCACACAGTTCTAAGTGGACCTGTCCAGTCAGTGCAAGCATTTGTCAATATGCGTGTAGCTCAACTCAGGACTACTAAGGAGCTCAACGACTTGACGAACAATGCCAAAGAAAGGACATTTGGGTAGGCCACATCAAATACTCGAAACTGCCAGACATCATGTGAAAATAAAAGAAAAGAAAAGAGTAATCCACATAGTTATAGTATAGAGTATATTTCAGCTGAATGACGTTCAATGTTCGACATAGGCTTCCCCAAGTGTAGCCACAACGAGCGGTTCAGTGCGTCTCGAGTCCATTTCATTTCGGCGATCCTCACCACCAGGGGCCTTACCATGACGTGTTAAATGTCTGTCCTGCAAGCGAGATAGAGGGATGGAACTATACACACTACCTATTGCGGACGGCGAGCAATGGGTAGCTCGCTGTCCGACCGTCAGGTAATTGTCCGGACCGAGCCCAAGTCGTCGACGGCGCCCGTTCCCGTTCCCGCGCGCCTTAAGGAGTTGTCAGCAACAGCAGGGGCCCAGCTGGGTCGAAGCCTACTGGGGCCAGGGTTAGCTCCGAATGGTAGCTCGGCCCCGGTATGCAAGGCAAGAAGGAACGGGGTGGGTTTTTTAGTCAGTAAGAATCTGACACTATCTCCCGCTCCACCCAAGGGATGTCATTTGGATGATTTTTACCCATCAAAAAAAAAACCCTACCTATATAGCTGAGCTCTACCCCTTTAATAGTTCAGTTTAGGTCGTAAAATAAATCGTGTTAAGAGCTCGTGGTAAGGCCTGCCGAAAATCAAAAAGATATTTCATTCCTTTCTACTGTGAATAACCGGTTCAAAATATTTCCAAAATGACGGTTAAGAAACAACACAGTATATTAACAAGCTTCTCTAGCCAGCTACAAGGAACATCACTTAACTATAATATATAATTTATTATCATATTTAGTAAACTTCAACACATGTCCACGGATCTACGGGACCCTTCAACATTGTGCCCTCTAAAGCCAAAGGGCGGTAACTCAATCCAGAGAGTTTTTGAGCAAAAACGGGTTTTTCCGTCACTTTGAGTAAACAAACATTAGCAAAAATCAATAAATTTTATCATCAATGCAATTTAGCTTCACTTGTTTGACTGACCGACATTTTGACAATTCAAAAGTGTCTGTAATTGGTCTATTTGAAATAAATGTTTCTGTTTCTGATGACATACCTACCTTAAGAGTAGTTTTTTAAAAAAAAAAACAAAGTTGTTTTCACCTATTTATGATGCATGTTAGTACTAGCATCTTCCAGCGGCTTCGCCTGCCGGAAAGTAGGATTTCTTAATACAAATCTGGGTTTCTTAATACAAACTTTGGACCCCTATTTTATCCCCGTGAGTTTTGAAAAATCCATTCATAGCGCTTGCCTGTATGTTATAATAACTATCTACGTGCCAAAAGATGGTTTCTTTCTATAATTTATATAGATATTAGATACTAGCGATTCTCTTGATTAGATACTCGGTTTCACACGGGTGCGAAATTATATGTATTATGTTTTTACAATATGTACTAAGTACATAGATTTTATTAGTAACAACCGTTGCGTGGCTTAGGAGTTGTTGGATCAGAGATGGAGACAGACTCTGAAAGGCTCTTTATTATTCATAATACTGTGTAAAGTATGGATAGTGTTGTTTCCAACTTTTTTTTAATATTCCACAACTAGTATCACACATCGCCGTCTAGTCTCAAGCTAAGCAGAGCTTGTGTTATGAGTATAGATGCTGGCGGGAAAAATTCCGAATCATTCCCGTCGAATACTTCGGAAGTATTCCGAAATATTCCGAAACTTTCGGAATATTTCAACTGTCAAAAAAAACCAAGAAAATCGACCTTACTATCTATTTCGCGCTTGGAAGTTGTAAAATATTATCTTTAGTTGTATTGTGAGCGGTAGGAATATATTAAGTTTATAGTTGTGAGTGCACCTCTTCAATAAAGTCTTCGCTTGGTGGTGGTTTGAAGTGCTCCGGCTTCATTGAAGTCAGTTCTATCTTTTTACTTAAACATTTTTGTTTCAACATTTTTTTATGTCACGTATATACATATAGTGACTAATAATACTGTTCTGAAAACTGCATCAAATTCGGTTCAGCCAAATGCGAGATGATCGCGGACAAACATACATACATACGGTTCAAACTCATAACCTCCTTTTTTAACACGCTTTTATTAGCTTCACCTATGTATTTGTTGGTAATCAACGCCTTTGAGCTCGATTTTGACCAGCTTAGGGCGATCAGATTTTTTTAAAACTTTGCACACCCATCAAAGACTGATGACAACACAATGATCCTTTATTCTATGACCTTGATCTCAAGGGCAATGACCTTTACTTAAACCTTTACTTCATTAAAATGTTGGGAATCACCTGTGACACCCAAAGGCAATGACTTTGACCCCAAGGTCAAATGTATAAAAAGTTGGAAAACACCTGGGACACCATAGGGCATGACCTTGACACCAAAGTCAATCACCTTGAACTCAAGGTCAAATGCAAAAATGTTGGGAAACGCCCGGGACACCAAAGGGCTGCTTTGACCGCGCCGGCGAGCGCTACTTCTCTAAATAACACAGATCAATTTTTTTTCGATAACATTTTAGGTCAAATACTTAGGGGTCATGGTCATTGACTTTTGGAAAAGCGTGGGGTGCTCGATTCGACTCTTACGAAACATATGGCACAAAGCGCCCCACCCTTTTTACAATATAATATTAATATTTTTCGTTCAAACACAAACAAAACAAACAACAACAAACACAAACAACAAATTCAATGTATTTATTGACTGGGCTATTTACGCGTAATGTTTTTATTGACTTGGTGGGCTATGCGACTCGCGAATCAGAGATCTCTCTCAACCGACTTGGGAATTTTGTATAATATTTAATCATTTAAAAAATACAAACATTCAGTACTTTTTATAAGGTTCTTCTATCATTGGGTTCTTCTGTTATTAAACAATGATCTCTATCTCTTAATCAACCTTGATTATTGAATCCGTGTTGACTACATCAGATTTCACTATATCCTAATAATTACCCAAGTCATTTAACTTATTAGACAGACTCTAACCCTTTTTCAAAAAACAAATCAAATAATGCTAGACCTGGTTTTTTAATTCACAACTGACATTTATAAAAATAGCATTCGATTTCGAAATAAGTAGGTACCTACCTAAAAACAAAAGAATAAAAATCCTGTTAATCGCAGGCTAACATTAATCAATCCCATTTGTATTAAAATAAACATTTATATTTTACTTACGTATGTGCCACTGAACAATTATTAACTTACAAACACGTTTATTCCGATTGAATTATTCCGGCAATCCGGCGAAATATTCGGGCGAAATATTCGGAAACATTCGGAAACATTCGATTGCGGGGTAAGAATCTTTCTCGCGGGGGGGGAAAACTTCTCCGGGAGCATATCCCCTCTTACCGCACCCCGCACCGCCATCGCCTGCACGCACGACTCGTGGCTGCGTGGCAGTCGGGCCCGCGCGCGCGTCGCAGCGCCAGCGTACAAAGTACTCTGTGGCCAGCGCTGCAGCAGCGGCGGCGGCGATCGACGATCGATGCAAAATACAATTTTTCAGCAAAAAAAAAAAAAATCTTAATTAAATTCATTTTGAATAATTCCGATTTAAAGAAACTTTCCCAGAAGTATTCCGGAATTATTCCGAATATTTCAGAAGTATTGCAACTATAGTTATGAGTACTAGACAACTGATAAACATAATTATAATTTTTTGAATACATATATATTATAGATAAATAACACTCAGACACAGGACAAATGATCATATTCATCACACAAACATTTATTCTAGGTGGGAATCGAACCCACGACCTCCGGCATAGCAGTCGAATGTTTCAATGTTCCAATAAAGTGATTGGTTTTTCGACTACAATATTTTCCAAAATTTTGAGATACCGCTTTTGTCTTTCAAGGGCAGAACTGTCCATTACCACAGAAACCGGTCCACAATAAAACTTTGTTTGAATATCGAACGCGCGGTAGCCATCTTGTATGTAAACAGAACAAAATGGCCGCCTGAACCTCCTTTCTGGGAACGATGAGGTTTTTTACGTTTTTTGGTATACGATCTCTTTGCATGGTTTAATATTTGTAAACTTGGTTTAATGAGGTAAACTCCGTATGGGATGGATAGCATGACAGTTGTGTTTCTATAATGGGTGGGCTGAAAGCGGAATCGAGCGTTGAAACTTGAATTTCACCGTATTTTTTATTATTATTGATAGGTTCGCGTTTGACTTACTATGTCACCTCATAAGCGAGCACGCTTGCCGAGAAGTTACCTATTCACTCTTGACCTAAAGACCCCTAAGTTGTAGCTATCAGGAAACATAGACTCCGCCAGGGAATTCCACGTCTTAGCTGTACGCACAATTATTGTATTCTCAAAATGTATGTCCGGCAATTCTAGTATTTTCTGCGGCCTTCTCAAATGTTCTATCCTTGGTATTATTTGTCAAGTCATTGAGTTCCTTAGTAGTCCTGAGTTGAGTTTTGCGAATACTGAGAAATGCTTGCACTGACCGGACCGGACCATTCTAATCTATGTGGTTCTTTCTTCAAAAGAACGTCTCTGACTTTGCATGGTTCTCATGTGATTTGTTGACCATTACATATTTACGGTAAGGATTTTTAAAGAGTATTTGACCCCATGGGGTCGTTTCGGTGTTTCTTTTCAGGGTAGTCTTCTAGGAAACACCGACCTCATCTGGTTTAAGGCTTTTAATCTCTTTTACTCTCTGGCCGAAATTAAATGGACACAACACTCGTATCCGCCTAGGCGGCAGTACGCGTTTCTGTGCATTTAATTGCGGCTAGCTGCGCCCGGATAGTGCGCGGCTGACCTTTAAATCCATTTTCTTCGCGAAATATTGATTGATTTAAATATGCTATGTTCACTTTGAAGAATATTTAACTACCAATTTTTATGTGTAAAAATGTTTTTAAAGATCCAAGCCGTTTCGGAGAAATAGGGAAAAGTTGCGAAATTGCTAAATATTTTTTTTTGACAAAAGTATTAATTGCACGAACAAATCAAATGTTGATAAAGTTGTTCATGAATCTATAATAAACAACAAACAAAAACAACAATAAACCACAATAACACAACAACAACAACAACACAACAAACCACAACAATATATTTTGGGTTAAGCTCGCCTGTGTACATCGGCTTTCTTACTATGTATAATCTGTAAAGTTACGTACAATAAAGAATCTAGGAATATTATATAAGAAACATATATTTTTTTCAAACCTATTAACTTGGCCGTTACCGAGGAGTAGGCTTCAGAAAGTCACTGTTTTATGGCACTTTTCGGGCGCTTGGGCCTTAAAATGACGTCGAAAACGAAATTGATGTGTAAAAGTGTTTATAAACCTATTTGCAAAATCAATATTAATTATTAGAATGTGTTAGTTACATCCTCATTAAGATGGAAAACAAAGTGACTGTGTTATGTATCAAAAACTAAATATTTTCTAAACTTGACATTGACTAAATGCACAAACCGTGTGAAGAAAAAAAATCTAAAATTTTTCGATACACTTATTCGAAAACCCGCTTTAATTCATGAAACCCCAAGCGAACGCATTCGCGCACCTATTGTCTTTCTATTGTGTCTGTAATTTCCACGATTGAAAGGTTAATCCCTACCGCAATTAGGCACGCAATTTACTGTTTTCCGTACTAGTACCGAAAAGTGCGACAGCTTAGTCCCTTCGGCCCAGGTCTAAATTAGTCCACACTACGCCTCTGTATCAAGATTTTTTTATGATTTAAACCAGTACCTGACTGCGATCCCACCTGATGGTAAGCAGTGCTGCAATCTTTGATGGTGAGGCGCACTAGTTTATTAAGAGCCTATTCACTCTAAACTTGAAGACACCTAAATTATAATTGGACGGGAAGACCGCATCAGGAAAACTGTTCTAGTCTTCCGATATACGCGGTATAAACGAGGAAGTGAAACGCTTAGTCCGAACCGTAGAAGTTTCAACAATGTAAGGGTAGATACTCGCCGTGCGTCGGTTTGTCCGATGGTAGAAATAAGATAGCGGAATCAAGTCATGCAATTCCTGCGCACACTCTCCAAAATGCAATCTGTAAAACACCGAAAGGCTGGCTACCCTATGCCTGTGTTTGAGGCTTTGTAAATTGGATTTATCCAAATCTGTAAAGATGTACTATTTCGAGCGATTTTGTATTATCAATGACTCGACGAGTTAGTTGAAGTTATTTGAACAAAGCTTCTGATTGGAGCATTCAATTCATCTTATAACATTTGTAAGTCATTCATTCATCTGCTCCAAAATTAAAACGCATACCCTGAATATTTTCACGTCCTAATAGAAACGTTTGCACCAATTTGTTTGCACCGTAAAAATCGACGCACCTCGGATCAGCCTAATGGCGAATTCGTGACTTCCAGAATGCATTCCAGTGTAATAAAAACAAATATAGTTTCTAACACAACAAATAAAATAAATAAAACACCGCCACGTCAGCCATCTTTGAATTCATAGTATGCACGTTCGACGTCACCGAAATCTTTATAGATAGGTTTCGTGCGTGAGGTAACACGGTTTTGGCGCGATAGACTTTTTTCATGTCTATGATATGTTTACGAGAGGCGTTCTTTTTTTAAATTTAAAGTCAACTCGTTCATTCATTCATGGTTTTTATTTGACGTTTGGTGGGGTTGAAAAAAAACAGCTGTTGTGTGCGGTTTATGTGCTCACACTTTAGTGTTTTTTTTTTCTGAATCGTTGAAAAGGTGTGCCAAGCATGTGCACGTTTTTTTTTTTATTGAAGTGCAATGATTGAAAAATAGAATAACTTCACTTGAAAAAATGGCGGCACTGAAGAAAAGATGTTTTTTTTTTAATTTTAGTGTTTTCCAAGTTAAAATAGGTACTTACTACTATGGGATTGTTTGAAAGAGTTATCGTGTCCTATGGAGTCTAAGTGCTACGGAAGAAACACGGGTGGGTTTTAGTCAGTAAAACTACCTCTCGTTGGGTGGCCTTAACCCTTGCAAAGCCCTGGGAGGCAAATCTTTGCGAGGCCCTTGTCTTTTCTGCAAAGTAGGGAAAGCATGTTTTTTTAAAAGGTAACATGAATTACGAGTTAAATACCTTACACAGATTTCAAAATAATGTTTATTGGTTATCAATAATCCAGGAAATGAAAATTATTCTTCAAGATCTGGAAACCGATCTATTGTCACTAGAACCGATCTGCGATACGATTTCGAGTGCCAAAACTCGAAATCGTATCGCAGCAATTCGCATTGCAGGTTTCTTTGACATAGCATTGCTTCGCAATTTTGTTTGCGAGCCCTTAGAGTACAAAATTAATAGTAGGTACAGTAATTCCACTAACCATTTCCCCTCTCAGTGAGCAAATAACTTTACTAGCTCCGCCAACCATAGACAAATTAACCAACACCACTTTTCCTTCTCAGAAGCACCTAATACAAAATTACGAAGCCCTAAGCAACCGTATCATCGCTCAACTATGCGCAACAGTGTAACCGTACGTGATGTAAACGTCAATAACGCGTACGGCGAGTAAGAAGCACGTACGGGCAACTGTTGGCCGGTTAGCGTTTGTTAATAGCCGCTACATTGTTGTAAGACTTGTAGCTGCTACTTTGTTGGTGATGCCGTTGTTTTTGAGGTGTTTAGTGGATTAAATAAAGAAAGAAGGTGTGGTTTTGGTTAGCAAAAATCCCACGCGCCCGCCCGCTCCTCCTTAGAGCGGGAGATGTCGTTAGATGATTTTTGTTTGGCGCTTTAATTAGTATTTTTTCAAAAATAATCTCCGTAGTTCTTCATGAATTATTTTCCAACGTAAATGGGACCACTTAACAAAAAAAGAACAATCATTTGAAGGCGTTGAAAATAGCCGTAATCTATCTACCTAAGTTGAAGAAATTATCAACAAAATATTCTAGGTACTTACCTATTAAAAATTAATTTTGAAACAAACGTTTTAATTAGTTTTATACCAGCCTATCAGAGCGACGTCCGAAACTGAACAGTTATAGAGATGGAACCATACAACTTTATTTTTAGTTTGACCTGAAACACTTATCTAGTTTTTATATAAAGAATCCATGTACAAAATTTCAAAACTGTATTATGAAAAATCACAAAGTCATAAGCCAGTTATGGTACCAGGCTGACGACATAAATATACGGTCCCCGGACCACCCGGACGATTGAGTGGTTTTGTATTTGCACTCAGCTGTTTGATGGCGCCTAATGCCCGCTATAATCTGCCGTGACCTGTGTTATACTTAGTATCGGTGGTGTCCAACTAGTGACCGTTTTTAAATATTTTTGGGAAAAAATATAACATGGTGTAAAAACTTTTGGAATCCATTTCAGTTACTGATTCTGAACAAAATATAGGTAAGTACTAAAAATAATGTTGCATACTAGCTAGCTATTAACAGAATTACTCCAGATGTTCACAAAGGATTACTTACCACCCCACACAACTAGTCAACGCTAATCCCATAATCCGAGCAACAGTTTGAGTAAAAAATATGGAAGCCATAATGATTTATATCTTCTTCCTGTGATTTACGCTGTGTTTTCTCACCTTTGGACGTCGGAATTTTATTTATAAATATAGGGGAAGTGATTTATTTTGATTGAAATATGTTTTGGCTAAGTTATTTACTTTGTAGAATTTATTATTATCTTTATTTTATCATTAAAACTTATTCAATACATTTTAAAATATTTCTTAATACAAAAATAAAAAAAAAATAAAACATTTTAAAATATAAAAAATAGTATCCCACCGGTATCGGGTCTGGGCTCCAGAGAAAGGAACCTCCTAACAATACAAGCCGTGTGCGAGATTATGGGATATTCTGGATGAAATCAAAGTCAGGATGCTCAATACAAGTTAGTTTTAATTTATTTGGGTGTGAACAGTACCTATATTTTACAAGAAGACAAGTGTCATAGTGAAGTGTCATAGAGATAACTGTCACATTATTCCTTTAATTTAGCAATAAGATTTTTATCAGGCGTTCCAAATACGAGAAGTGCCCGTCACTGCTATGGATTGACGCAAGCTGATGACGCTCCAACAAGCCGTGGCCAGAAGTATCGCTCTCTGAATCAAGCCCTTGATCCAGTCGCCTTACGAGAGCCTCGTAAGATGTTGGTCGAGGCTCTTGGCTATTAAGCCATCGGCATTATTATTGACAGACTTTTACTGAATAAAATCCAGTGTTCCTTCAGTTTGCGAGGGCCACGGTGACTCTTTTTAACAATCCGCAGCCCTAGCTGGAAACGGCCCTAACTGATCCTCTTTATCCTTTTTTTTTTAAGCGAAAAAGTATTAACTGTCAAAAGTTTTCCATCACAAAACGCTTCGCGCCAGTTCCATACTGTCAAAAGTGCACCATAGACAAGAATAAACTTTTTAAAAGGCAAAGGCAATCTTATATCCTTGCTATAAGAACTTCTTTTTTTCATGAAGTGTAAAATTAGACTTTACAAGCGAAAAGAGGTTTTATTGTCTAATGCATAATTCAATTGTGCCTGTTTATGAATAAACGTGGGAAAGGAACTGGCATTTATGAATGAAGTCCTATTTGCATGGGAGAGGTCAGTTTACGGTTTTAGAATCTTTAGATATTTTAAACTTTGTCGCTTGTAGTGTGGTCTGTAATACAGGAAAGCTTAGTACTAGCGACTAAGAGGTACCTAATAGTAAGACATTTGTGCAAACTTGGCCACATACCCAAGACAAATAGGTTTAGCAGTAGGACTTAATGAAGGTTAAGTAAATTGGTTGAGCTGAGTGGGACTGGGGCCGTTGCCATCAGATGAGACTGGTCATCTTTTAGCTGCCAGTGACTTAAGGCGTATAGTTCCTTGAACCATCTGGCCGAAATTATGTGAACGCAACTCTCGCACTCGCCTAGGCGGCAGAACGCAAATCTGTGCATTTATTTGCGGCCAGCAGCGCCCGGAAAGCGCTTTAAATCCATTTTCTCTGCGAGATATTGATTGATTTACATATGCAATGTTCACTTTGAAGAATACTTAACCACCAATTTATGTGTAAAAATGTTTCTAAAGGTCCAAGCCGTTTCGAAGGAGTAGGGAAAAGTTGCGAAAAGTTGCGAAATTGCTAAATATTTTTTTTTTGACAAAAGTATTAATTGCACGAAAAAATCAAATGTTGATATTATTGTTCATGAATCTATAATAAACATATATTTTTTTCAAACCAATTGACCTAGCCGTTACGGAGGAGTAGGCCTCAGAAAATCACTGTTTTGTGGCACTTTTCGGGCGCTTGGCCCTTAATTCAGTTTCTATCTTTTAATTATTTTTTTTTGTGCTCACATAATAGAAGCAACAAGTAATAAAGTAACCAATATTATAATATGTACTTCACTCATAATATGATTTAAAAGAGTTTACATCGAGTTTCTTGCGCGTTCTTCTCCATAGAGATAGCTACGCTTTGGAACGTGCAATTTAGCTTTACTTTTTTGGCCTGACCGACATTTGACTATTTAAAAGTGCCTGCAAATGGTCTATTTAATAATAATATTCCACAACTATCACACAACGCCGTCTAGTCCCAAGCTAAGCAGAGCTTGTGTTATGGGTACTAGACTACTGATAAACATACTTATATATTTCTAAATACGTACATATTATAGATAAATTACACCCAGACACAGAACAAATGATTATTAAGCATAATCATTTGTCCTGGGTGGGAATCGAACCCACGACCTCCGGCATAGCAGTCAGGGTCACTAACCACTAGACCAACAGGCCAGTCTAGACCAACAGGCCAGTCAATTAATGCTTTGATTTGATTTGTTAATCTCGTTATCTACCTATGTTACCATGTTTTGTCTTCTCTATTATTCTAGTAGTTTGTAAAGTAACCGAAAAAAAATCGTTATCGGGTCCCGCTACAAAAAAGTTTTGGTTAGGTTCATATTGTTTTTGTGAGCACACAAAGAGGCATACTATTTAATTTTTATATTTGTTGGCAAAAAAATGATCAGTGGCATATAATATGATGTGTTATTGGCTAAGCTTTAATAAGTAACTAGCTTTTGCCCGTAGCTTTGCCTGCGCACATAAAATATAAGTAGCTTTATTCCTGAGTGACATCACTCAGGATCAGGAATAAAGCAGCTTTCTATCGGTAAAAAAATTTCGCAATCGGACCAGTACTTTCATAGATTACCTCCTACAAACAAAAAAATAAACTACCTCTTTATCATCATCATCATCATCATCATCATCATTTCAGCATCATCATAGACGTCCACTGCTGGACATAGGCCTCCCCCAAGCGTCGCCACAACGAACGATCATGTGCGTCCCGCATCCATCGGATTCCCGCCACCTTCACCAGGTCGTCAGTCCACCTTGTAGGAGGCCTTCCAACGCTGCGTTTTCCGGTACGCGGTCGCCACTCCAGAACCTTTCGGCCCCAACGGCCATCTGTTCTGTGAGCAATGTGCCCTACCCATTGCCACTTAAGTTTGGCGATTCTTTGTGCTATGTCGGCAACCTTGGTTCTCCTGCGGATATCTTCATTTCTGATTCGATCACGCAAGGAAACTCCGAGCATAGCCCTTTCCATTGCTCTTTGGGTGACTTTAAGCCTTTTAAAATATCAGTGTAGAACTTTGTACTTGCTCCGTGGTGTAGAATTTACTGACTGCACACCCTATCCGAGAAAGCTTTTATACAGCGATTTCGCATGAAATTGCACAGTTTTAGATTTCCAAAGACAATCGACTCGACAAACAAAAGCAAAAACACCTTACGCCAACAAGTTCCCACGTAAACGTCACAAACGCAAATTACTGAATGATTACTACACGAACTTGTGAATGACTCCGCAGGTGTCTATTAGGTACTACGTTTAAAAAAAAACTAAACAAGTAAACAAAACACAGTAAAACCTGACATAGACACGTGCGTCCTTTGCGGCCAGAGACAATGGCATTATCGGCTCTGTCCTTTGCTTATAAAAAAAAATTAACAATACCATAGATATTGACTTTTGGCGCGTATTTTTATTGACTTGTTACTCGTTCCCACGCGTCTGTTACTACTTTTCGGACTTTTAGGGTTCCATTAAAGTGGAAATGCTCATTCATCTTCGTCATAATTTTGGGACACTGGCTGTAATGAAAAAAAAAATGGACAAAACCTTTCTATTGAATCAAAGTTGGAATTAGCTGTTCAAATCATTCATTAGTTTATTCCTTATAAGATCGTCGTCTTTGATGAAATCTTCTTTTGTTTGATAAAATTTTCAGCTAAAAATTTTAGTTTTCCAACTGCAAAGATTTTTATGAACAGCCCATTTAGCCTGCAATACCTAACTGCATTTTTATTGTAAGAAATCAACAAATTACATTTCCCGCTCTATGTGAAGCGATAGGGAAAGTAGGACTTTTGAAACACCATCTGTATTTTAAAAAACCCATCTGTGTTCCTATAGTTGCCGTTTGCGTTTGACGGGCACGGGGATCTTGCGAAGACGGTGAAAACAATTGCTTACAATTCGGCAATATAATTAATTTTTTCGAAGTTACTGAAGTTTTCATCGGTCCACCTTGTAGGAGGCCTTCCAACTCCTCACACTCCACCCCAGAACCTTTCAGCCCCAACGGCCATCTGTTCTGCGAGCAATGTGCCCTGCCCATTGCCACGTATGTTTGGCAATTCTTCGTGCTATGTCGGCAACCTTAGTTCTCCTGGTGAAGGTTGCGGGAAACCGATGGATGCGAGACGCACAGGAACGTTCGTTGTGGCGACACTTGGGAGAGGCCTATGTCCAACAGTGGACGTATATCGGCTGAAATGATGATGATGACTGAAGTTTTAATTTAGCTTAAGAATGAACAGTCTAAGTTAAAAACGTAAATATCTCGGGACTACTTCTGAAAGGAAGGCTCGGCTCCGGTATAAATGGCAACGAAGGAACGGGGTGGGTTTTTTGGTCAGTAAAAGTCTGTCACTATCTCCTGCCCCGCCCAGATGCTCAACGCAAAAAAAACGGGTACAAAATGAAAAAGCTATCTGCAATTTTTAAAACGAATAATTAGATACTTGTTACTATTAAAATAGATTAATAATATAATTTCAACAACTTTCACATTTCACTACATGGCGATTTCTTTGACGCAATTAATAAAGCCAAAAAATAAAAATAAAAAATAAAGCGATACTTAACTGCATTTTTTTGCCATGTCAAGTCACAAAATCACAGATAACTTTTTTTACATAGCGCCCTGTCTGCAATTCTCATCCTTATCTACGGCTTAATATCCGGCGGAACCACAGACAATCTAAACCTGCTTACGTCAAACCTCTTTCTTAATCATCTTCCGCCTCCTAATCCGATAATCCTTCACAGGTGGATTTGTTATCCAATTTGAAAAGATTACAACATTTCCTAACTAAAGCTGTGACATCTGTGTTGTTCTTTTTTGGAGGAGAAAGTATTTTTTTTTCGAAGTTTTTTTTTGCTAAGGTAATGGGTTTTTGTCGGATAGGCCAGACGACTGCCTACTTAGACCTACTAGAGTGCCCAAAATGTGCCTACATGTTTAGGACCTTTGGAGGACTTCAAAAATGCTACACATGCCGCTATAGTAAAGGGTCTATTTACACTATGTACGCGTTATTCAGACCGTTTTAGTCTATGGTTCGACGTATCGCGTCTATAAGGGTCAGACTGTCTTACTCGGGAAGAAAAATAAGACGAGTCTGAATATCGCACGCGTTATTCAGCGTAGTGTAATAGGCCCTTTAATATGGCTACATATAGGGCCCAAAATTTTTTGAGGAAAAAAAAACCATCTATGGGAAAAAAGTTTTTTATTTATTTATATTTTATCTTTTTTATCCGTTATGATTTTTATTTATTTTTATTTATTTATTGTTTAATGTAACAAAAATGTAGGTACAAAGGCGGATCGGATCGGTGTGCAAACCGAGTCTTATGAAATTAAATATCTACTATTGACACCCGAGACCAAGGACATTTTTTTTTGATGCGAGAAATGATCATATAACTCTTTCGCTCTTGTCAGAACAAGAGGGAGGATCAGACCTTCATTGACGAAAACCTACCTTCAGTTGTTTTTAGCGTTCCTAGACCACGGTAACTCTATCTTTAATATAGAAGTTATTTTTATGTTTTGTGAAATCTGAATGACACTCGACGCAAAAGTAGAGGCCATCTAAAACGTAACTAGTAAAAAAAACAAGGCTCGCCACTCAGTTCTTCTACCCTAAAAAGTTTTGAGATCCATGTAATACCAAGTTGGTTAATTTATTCAGTCCGTACTTAAGACACTGCCTTTCCACTCGCCTATCGTCAACATCGAGAATGGTTTCAAAGCTTGTTACTCCATCTAACGCAATACAACGCGATGTTTGACGAAAAGGCAACGCGAAAAAATAGAGATTACGCCTGAAAACTCTGTTAGCATTCGGTAATTCCGTGATTTATTCGAATATTTTATGAAACTTGTTCCAGGAAATACGTGTTTTTTTTTTTAACCCTTAAAAGTTTTTGAAAAACATTGTCATGATTTAGAATCTTGATAAAATTTGTTATGCTTGTATGGTTGTACTTTTTCGACTTTTTTAATTTTTGAGTAAATTATGAAGTGTCAAAGTTCATGCAAAATAGCAGATTTTCAGAGGTCTTTACTTGATTAGTTTTACACAAATTAATAAATTGATTTCCATAGAAGCCTAGATAATATCCACAAGATAGCTGTGTATCCAAAATATCTAATGAATAATGTGTAATGACGTCATAATCGCGTAAGAGCGGTTGTATGAAAAACAGTGAAAATGTATGTCGAGATGCATCCCCTTGCTATACTAGATTGTCTTGGCAATCGGATTGAACAGTCTAATTTAATATAATACGTATTACATGTGATAGGTATACGTGCGATAGGGATCGAAAATGGCTTGAAATGTTTCGAGAAAAGAATGGTATGGCTGTGCCACTTTTTTGCTTGCCTTCGTGGCGGCACTACCGTGCCCCTAAATAAAGTGGTAGGTAGTAGAGGCCCAGCCGGGTCGAAGCCTACTGGGGCCAAGGCTATCCAAAAGGGAGCCTCGGTCCCGGTACGAAAGGCACGAAGGAACGGGGTGGGCTATTAGTCAGTATGAGTCTGACACTATCTCCCGCTCCGCCCAAGATTTGTTGGGTTATTATTGGATAATATTTTCCACCATAAAAAAAGTGGTAGGTATGTAAATTTCTACTACCACCTTGAAGCAACAATTTATTCTAACTTAATCCACCAAAACTCTCATAAAATCCGTTTTACTCGCAAAAACGTCCCCTCTCAATAGCTCACTCACTCACTCCGAACCATAAACTACAATAAATCTCTAACGATAATAATAACACAGTTACACTACGCGACGCCAGACCACCTCGGGGCCCGGATCCTGCGACACACGTGCGCATATTATAATACGGTGGAAGCTGACGTGTCGAGTTACATCGACGTTTTGTTGTGCATTTGTAGTTAGATGTTGTGGTAGTGTAATGTATATGCCTTTTTATCGATGCGGTCTTAGATCGACGCGGATATTATCATACAGGGTTATTTGTACATCACTGGCAACCTCTAGGACTATGTAACTAACATCATAAACAACAACTTTTGTTCTATGACTTAAAAATTTATCATATTTAGTTCATCAGATTTTTTACATACAAAAATTAAAATATTTAAATTAAATATAAATAATAATACAAAAAAATAATAATAATATACATATTAATTTAGTTCTAAATATTACAAAGTCTATGCGAAGCAAACGATAGTACAATAACGGAAGGAAGCGGGGTTTGGGCGGTGGGGATGCTTGATGCGCTTGCGTCAAGTCGTACAGATTTAGGTAGGTATAGCAAAATACTATAATTTAGGTGTCTTCAAGACTAGAGTGACCTATTCACTCTCTCTTAATAAACTAGTGCGCCTCACCAGTTAAATGGTGCAACTCAGGGTGAGTAGCACCATTTAACAATAACGATAACCAAACCATAACCAGCCGTGAAACGGCCGCCTATTGGTCAATTCGACGATTTGACAGCTGTTAACGGCTTTGTTATCGTTATAGTTAAATGGTGCAACTCACCCTTAAAATTTTAAATGTTATAAACTAGTGCTTGACTGCGATCCCACTTGGTAGAAAGCAATGATGCAATCGTTGATGGTGAAGCACCCTAGTTTATTAGCCTATTCACTCTAGCCTTGAAAAACAACTAAATTATAATCGGATGGAAAAACCGCAGCAGGCAAATTGTTCCAGTCTTTCGATGCACGCGATGCAAACAACGAGGCGAAACGCTTAGTCCGCACCGTAGTCAACAATGCAAGGGTGGACTAGCCAAACGGTACGGTCTTAGATCGTCGCTGATTAAAATTTTTTTTTTTTGGATATTATTATGATCATAGTATTAGCTTAAGTCATGAGCTTTACTCTCATGAAAGTAGAAAATTCCTGGACATGGAATACTACGCGCCGTCGGTCGACGACAAGGGCTCGGTCTTGACGGTTACCGCACTGCAAGCTACCCATTGCTCGTCGTCGGCTGGAAATTGGAGTGGGAGTCCCGGCGCGGCTGGAGCGTGAGGACGTTCGTTCCCTCACGCATGTGGCCGCCCGTAAAATTTAACTGTCGTATATTTATCATTTAGTGAGGGTTACGAGAGTCCGCTTGATGCGAAAGGAATAACATATAGGATAGTACCTACGAGATTTAATTTTTTTTTAATAAAGACATTATTTTTCAATATACTTACTCGGAAAACCTGTCTTTAAGCTCGCAGTTTACTGTTTTTCGCACGAGTACGGAAAAGTACGTTTGGTCACCCCGCCACAATTTATTACATTTATCGTATCAGGCAGGGCGCTCAGCGACCCCTACGAGTCGCACAGCCCCCGTTTATTTATTTCTTTGTAAATGTATTGTAAAGAAAATTGACATACCTACGTGGAAATTTTCACTGCAGCACTCGCCTATAATACTCTACGAATTCCACCTCGTTCGCAATGATAAAGTTTGTCCGACTGTATCAAAATGTACTTATGTATCGACATTTTTCCATTAAACAGGATTATAACCTCGTCTATTTCAAACTGACAAAAAAAATTGACGTATAAAAGCGTTTTATAAAACCTATTTGCAAAATTCATGTCATTTATCATTTATCTTATCACTTCCACTTTTTATCCTTATACGTCTGTGTCAGTTTGTAGCTTATACGTCTCTGGTTGTAGTTATCTCATGTATTAACCCTTTTCTAGACATATTTTTCTTCGTACAGCCAATCCATTGTCATCTTTCTTGTTTCTTAGGTTCTCCCCTAAAGCTAGAACTACATAGACCGACACACACGTGTAACACGCCTGATTTGTACGTAGAATGACGTCACGTGAACGACGTGTGCGTCGGTCTAACCAGTGGCGTAACTAACTATACCATCCGAGGCCCGTGGCAAAATCATTTGGATGGGGCCCGAGGAAAATCGTCAACTTATAACTTAATTTGGTTAAATTACTGAAGTACAGACATAAAATATTCTTTATTATTAACAAATCGGTTAGTTCTCTAATATACATACGAGGACTTATATTTCGTCTCTGAAGGTTGGCTTCCCTGTGACGTCTCTATAAAGTGGTAAGGCTAGCAAAATACCACGGGAAATTGATCCTTTTCTTATGAATGCGTTTAATAAATCTTAATAATTTACTTGAATTTGAATAGTTACTTCTTCAGAGCTCAAGGCCTCTTGGGCCGGGGCCGCGGGGCCCCACTAGGCCAGGGGCCCGTGGCATTTTGCCAGCCTTGCCACGCTATAGTTACGCCACTGGGTCTAATATAGTTCTAGCTGTACTCTCATAGTCATTCACATTCCTATTCGAAACTAATTTCACGACATTTCTTTTTTTTATGTTTAGCTTAATGCAAGGTAGTTGTATTTTTTTTAAAAAGAAGACCGTTCTAGCGCGGCATTACTATTCCAAATTCAAAACAAGTGACAAAAGTGACAAGTCATAAACAACCATGATTGTCTTGAGTATTTTTTTTACGGTCAAGCGTGGGAAGCTTGTCCGTAATAAATAAATTACCTTTATTTAATTGCGTGTCGAAAGATTTCTTTGTTTATAATAATAAAGATTAAATTCTTGTTTTTAAAATTTGACAGAATCCCTGTAAATTAACTAAAATACCACTTATTTATTTTATAGGTTAGGAACGATGGCAGCTTATAGAAATGGGTATTATGTAGCTAACTGCTCTCCTAAAGCTTAGAGATAAGCTGAATAATCCAATGGCAACCGAACAAAGTTCAGTCTATTCAAACCTACATCTCTAGATAAGTGATAGTGAACCTCAAGGCCCTGGAACAAAGGCAAAGAAAGAACAGGAGTAGGTTTTAGTCAGCAAAATCTGACACGCCCTCTCGCACCGCTCAAGAGCAGGAGAAGTCGTTGGATGCTTTCCCGCCATAAAGAAAAAACTTACATCTCCAAATTAGGATGAAAAAGGCGTCTTTCTGAGTTTTATTAGTTTAGGTACCCGCCATACCGAAAAAAATTAGTAATGCAGCAATCAGTTACTGTTGTTTAAAATAATTGGGGATTTCGCCTGTGCTTATTTTTGTATAATATTTTATACTACACAGTAAATATACTAAAATAATCTTTTTCTGAAAACAGCATTAAAATTGCGTGTCTATTAAAAAAAACAGCATTAACATTGAGTAAACGGTGCAGTTTTCAAATAGAAATTATATCGTTTTAACTCCTCACCGAAAATAAAAACATACTCGTAAATACTCTTTTAATCTATACCAACTGCAACTGAACATCTCGAGGACACTCGGAAATTAACGTTACTATAAGTACCTATGTACCAACCAAATACTATTGGCAAGCATCAAAAATGACTTTCCGACTAGTTAATCCTACGATATATTACTGTACATTGTGCAAATTAAGCACAACAACCGTTGTCCCTTCACTTTTTAAATTATTAAAACAAAAAAAAAAAACAAATCCAACGACAACGGAACATCTCGAGGACACTTCAAAGATTCAAATTACGAATTGTTTTTTTTTCCACCAGCATCAAATTGCGACGTTGCCCTTTTGCTGAATGAAATAAGATGGCCGATATGCAGATTGTATAGGATTATATTCATCGAGAATTTTATTGATTTTCATCCTTTTCAACGGCGATATGAAATGTGAGCGCGCATAATGAGTTGTTTTGTTAAATAATAAAGTCTTAACGATCGTTTTGAATAAATACAGATAATGTGTTACTTCGGTTTGTCGTTTCGCACATGAGATATTGAGATCGATTTTTTGAATGGAGTGCCGGATATACGCACGACAAATAAGCTTGCAGGAAAATTATAATATAAGTATGCTGTTTTTTAGAGTTCTGTTCTTCAAAAGGAAAAATCGGAACCCTTATATAGGATCACTTTGTTGTTCGTCTGTCGGGCAAGCAAGACCCTTTATCTCGAAAGCCCATGAAGGTAACGAGTTGAAATTAAAACCATATACCTACTCAGGTCTGCGGTCTTTTAAGCCTGTAAAAAAATCAAGCTTCTAAATTGGCGAAAAAAAGATACGGCCGTTTAAATCGCAAAAAAAAAAAAAATATTTCGACACTCAAGGGGATGAAAATTCATAAGGTCTTCCGTTTTCCCAGAATCTTTAAATTAACATAAAGCTAGGTCTTATAGCACAGGTATAGGAATACCACACTTGGGCAGAGCATCGCCGTGTCTTTGTGGGGGCGTTCGGCGGCGGCGATCTCTCGCGCCGGGCCTTGGTATAAATAAGCCATGGTCCAGAGCGAGGAGGAGTGGCAGGCGGTCGCCTCTTACTGCGAAGTAGTAATGCTAGCAAAGGAGGAGGCCGACCGCATCAGGCAACGGCGCTCACGCCCCAGCCGCCGCGCCGCCGGGATTTCCATCCCGATTTCCGGCCACAGGCGCGGGTTTGCGGATGACGAGCAATGTGCAGCTCACCGACCGATAACCGTCCGGATCGGGCCCAAGACATCGACGGCGCGTATCGATATCGGTATAGGAATAAATCTCAAAACGTGATTCGGAAAAACACAGTTTCATAGTTTTGTATGTAAGTACACACCTAAGCAAAGCTACGCGTCCGTTTGTCTGAGCAACATACAACTTTTCGACCATCACCCCTGCGGAATCGGGATAATCTGTAACCCGCAGGCCGCAAGACATTTAATCCTATTCGATTGCATCTACTTCAACCAAAGAGATAATCTTTAACAATAACAAGACTATCAATACACAATGCGAATCAATCGAAAGTTGTCAAAATTATACGGGTGCAACGGTGTCTTGATATTGGGTCGCATCCTTAGGTTACGCGACGTTATCTTCTGACGTTTCATATGTGCCAAAGTAGACCCATGTTAACAAATAACATTTTTTTTAAATTTTGTTGCGCAGACAAGCACCTTTAAATTATTTCATATTAAAAAATATATCATTGTAGTGGTACAGTTAAGCAACAGGATTAGATGAAAGCAAAATCGTTCTCCTTGTAATTTATTTTCTTTTAAACTCAAAGGTTGACTTGATGAGAATGCCTTGTTGCATTAAATCCGCCTTTGTACAACTACTGTACTTACATAAAGTTTAATTAAATATGTAGATGATTATAAATAAGTATAAAATACTAAATTATTTGATGATAAGTAGCTACCGTCGCTCATGGACATGATACGTTACAAATAACTTAATCTTGGTTTTACAGAAGTCCATGAAAAAACCCATTTTGAAAAGACAATAATATAGCAATTTCGACTCTCTAATGTAATAAAATAACATAATAAGTCTTACCGCAAATTTAGTGATGTTTCGCTAAAGCTTCGTCGGTAGAGTTACAATGACGACGAAAAACAATACAAGAACGTACGTTCTTACAGTACAGTCTTAAAATAGAAAACAACAAGTTTCACAATGTAAAATAATGCGCAGTTTTTATATTTTTCCTTGTTTTATCTTAAATGAAAGATACATGAAAATAAAAGCACTCAAAGCAATAGAAACCTACTCCACCAATCATTACAGTAGTTTATAAACCTGTAGTAAAATATAAATAAAGTTATAGTTTTTCTAGTCGCCTTTTTTGTTGCCGCCCCTATCGAAGCCCTGCCCTCAAGAATGACGTTCGATGACGTAATACAATTGTGTCTTTTATTGTCAAAGTATTTGCCCGCGCTATTGTTATACCTGTCATTTGTTTTTTTTTTATATCGGAAACGGACATAGGAAAGGTGGATGCTGCCAGTATTGATTTGAACCTGTTCGCGTAAAGTGCAGTTTTATTATTTTATTTTGTTACTGTTACGTGTTGCGAGACGAGTGTTTTTTTTTCTATTGTTTATGGTTGTAATAGTGCGGTTAAAAAAAGATAATTTAAAGGATTAATTTTTTTTTTTACAATGAAATACCCTAAGAGGAAACTGTTTAGCAAATGCGCATCTGAATATGATATGGCAATAAGTGAGTATATCTTAATTTGAAAAGTAAGGTAGGTAAATCATCTTGAACTTTTTTGTTAAACTTAACATTTTTATTAGTCAAAATTTTAGGTAGTTATTTAGGAGAAAGCCTTTATCCAGTCACGGACTATTGCATATTTTTTATCCACATACTACATACTTATTTAATTAAGAAAACACAATCAAATAAAGGCGACAAATGTACTCCATAATTGCTTTTACTATTTTGTGAAGAAAAAAAAAAAAAAAAACTGCACCAAAAATACTCCTCTTAATTTACACTAGCGCGCCACATTGGCTAGCCGTAAAACAAAAATATTCGAGCGCAAAATTCGTAAATGGAACGTACGGAATCCGATCGGGCGCTTGTTTATGGCACTGTATAAATGACTGCCATATGTCGTTTGTCGCCAGTAGGGGTGGTATTTCTTTAACTTAAAATGTATTTTTTTTAAATAAATCCATAAAATACCTAAAAAAATGCAATTCTATGCAGAACGTTCTAAATAAGCTCAATATAAAGTTGTTTTTTTTTTTTAAATATCATTTTGTGGAGGATTGAGTGTTTGGCACAATTATTTAGAAAAAGACTGCTCAGCACTGGGCCAATATTAAAAAAAAAATATTCTGTCACTAAAATTGAGTGTTTTTAGCTCAAATTATATAGAAGCAGACTGTCCAATATTATATAAAAGCAGACTGTCCAATAGTGGGCTACAACTTAGAGACTAAATTGGTTTATAAATTACTTTCAAAGAAAATATTGAAAACTTTCTTCATCTTCAATATCGATAGTAAGGTTTTTAGAGCTTGTAAAGCTAGCGCTTATATTTTCAAAAATTTTCACTTGCGACTAGATAAAGACAGTGCAAGTCGTCATCATTTAAGCCAAAAGACGACCACTGTTGGACACTATGTCCAACAGTGGACGTAAACTCTAGCGGTGCCTTATGATATCGTTTCAGCATCGTGTTTTTCGGGATAAATCTCATAAATTAAAATTAAAATCATAATTTTAATTTATGAGATTAAAAAAAAAATCCACAGATTGCTTACTTACATAAAAAAAAAACAAATAATTTTTCCATTTTTTTTTTTCATATGTAATGTTAGACTAACAAAAGTTAGCAGGAGGCAGCCCTAAAATCGGTCTAGCCAGTAATACTGAAGGGAATGGTTATTTCGAATAACTGTGATTGAGTTTATTACACCATAGCTGTCGAACCTCATTACTATGCTCTGCACTTACCAATAATACTAAGAAATCAGAAATTCTCAAGCAATACGAGTTGTGATTTAAATCACGAATATGGAGAAAAATGAATTGATATTGTAATATTTTAAGAGGAGCTTCTTGTGGATCGAAAGCCATAAAATTTTGCTATAAAGATATCTGTATAACATTTTTTTTTTTCATTTGGTCTTAGATTAGACGTACATACTTTCTATTATTATTTTTCTTTTTTTATTGTGCTTTTGGATACAATATTGTCTGGTCTACACTGTCCTCGCATATCTATTAATATTGTAATATCATTTTTTTTTTAAAAGAGCACTTAACCATGGAATTTCTTGCCAGTACTTCTTCATAGGAAACGACCAATTAGAACCGTGCAGTAAAATCTGACGTATTAAAAGTGTCCATGTAGGCTTATGTATAATAAAATCATTTTGAATTTGAATTCGAATAGCACATAGGATATTTTTGTTTCGAGAGTACGGTTTTAACAAGAAAGAACTACAGAATCATCCAATTCCTCTTTACACCCCAAAATAAGGTTACAAATACAAAAACGGAGAGACAATGTACCCCTAAACATAAACACCTACAAATATTTTGTATCCATCTTCTTGTCATAGACAACATTTGTAAGCATTAGCACTCCGGTTCGCTTGAATTATTCATCACGATGTTGTTTTCCCGCCAAAAGTCTGGTTTGTTTTTTTTTTTGAAGCAAAGGCATGGAGTGCTTTCAGCCTTGTGCTGTTGAATATGCATTTGATATCGTTAGCGTAGATGATAATTTTTTGAATGTATAACGATGTCGTTAATGTTGGCGTGACGTAGGTCAGGTATGTTATTTTTTTTATTTTAATGAATTTTCTTTCATTAATTTGCATTGTAGGTAATCTAATAGATTTTTGTTTTCTTTAAACAATAATAATTTACTTTAAAAAATTCTTATCTAAGTATAATTACAGTAAAACCAAAAAATAAAATAAAAACCCTACGTTAATTACAACTAACTAAAATCAAACTAAAATATGGCGTCAAAAACTCTTCCACATCGCTGTCGACTGGTAATGTGCCCAAAAGACTGGCGGCATTGCCACGCTGTATGGCAATGCTTATCCTCTGTCCGAGGTAAAAACCAGCCCTTTGGTCACACGAAGTGTCAACTAGACGTTTCGACAGAACTTTATACTACTTGTAAGCACTCGGACCCTCGAACTGAGAGTTTCAACTCCAATTTGCATTGGAGGTAATCACAGAACAGAAACTGCATGATTCCTTTGTTCTGTGGAAGTAATCTTGTATAATTCCTGTATTCTGTGGAGGTAATCTAATATAATACAGGTAATACATTTTTAAGAGCAGTGGTGGCCGAGTGGTAATGCCTCGACTTACGAGTTTTAGGTCGCGGGTTCAAACCTTGCCAGGCGCATTACTTTGTGTAATTTATTTAATTACCACTGCTCTCAAAACGGTGAAGGCAAACATCGTAAGGAAACCGGTAATTTTTGGTTCTAGGAGAACCAAAAATTAGAAGACATGACATTTACCAACCCGCACTGGGCCCGCTTGGTAGATCAGGTACGGCCCATAGCTTCTCCTATAGAGTAGGCCTGAATCCCACCTGTGGGAACATTAAAAAGGCTGAAGATGATGAATGAATTTTTTAGCTACAATATCGATTATTTTTTATAGAAACCTTTTTTGTCATTCTGTTACCTATTTACTCCTTTTTGAAACATTGTGTTATTCTTACTTCTTCCTTGTCCTACTTAATATTATAAACGCGAAAGTTTGTATGTATGGATGTTTGTTACTCTTTCACGCAAAAACTACTGAATGGATTTCGATGAAACTTGGTATGTTGGTACAGGTAGACTGTGTTCTTTTTCTTAAGTGGAAAATATCCTCCTGCTCTTGGGTGGGGGGAGAGGCCGTCTGAGGCCCGTGGCCTCAATAGGCTCCGGGGTCCTGGAAAAAGAACTTAGGTGTAGTTTTAGTCAGTAAAGGTTTGATACGCTCTCCCGATTCGCCCTGGAGCGGGAGAAGTCATTGATGATTTCCAACTTAAAAAAAAAGTGTCTAATGTGTAACGCTAAACTTCATAGTCTAAGAACCGATTAAGAACGACCTTCACCGATCTGTTTATTGGATGTAAAGTATTTTATATCAAATCTAGTACAATAAATAATATAACGTGGATGGGTTGCCTAAGAAATTCCTGGCCAAACTATTATTAATTAAAAATTGAAAATTTTCTTTTTTTTTTAAATGCACCCATGTGTTCAACGAATAAATTTATTACTAGCCGAAAGTATGAAGCCTATAGACTATAGACTATATTATAAAAATGTTGGGTTGCCTATTTGTTTCCTGGCATAACTATGGGTTGCCAGGTATAATTATGTATGCCAATACTAGTTATCTTCACCCACATATTTAATAAATAAATTGTATATCAAAATAAACGAATACAATGATGTCTGCAAAAAATCTGGCATGAATAGCGGTTGTCGAGTTTTGAAAAGTGTTTTGATGCGAATGGAAACTTATTAAATGTCACATCCACCATCTTTTCACCATTAAAGCTAAAAAAACCTCTACCCTTGTTCCAGCCTGCCGCAAAGACAGCTCCCGTCCCCTGGACGCAGCTGCCATCATGAAAGAAAAGAGCAAAAACGCAGCCCGTTCCCGAAGAGAGAAAGAGAACGCGGAGTTCCTCGAGCTGGCCAAGCTACTCCCTCTACCGTCCGCCATTACGTCACAGCTTGATAAAGCCTCCGTTATCAGATTGACGACTAGTTACCTCAAGATGAGACAGGTCTTTCCTGATGGTGAGTTTAATTTGATCTTGCGACAGTCCTAAACACTAGAAACACGGGCGTCCCAAATAATAACGCCCAAATTAGTATAGAGCTCTTCCCCAGCATGCAGATTTGTCATTTGATTGCTTTTTAATTGCATTTTATAAATTCTTAGATTTAAAGTCGTACTTATTAGTCGTATGGTTCTTATATTCCATCCCAAGGTTGTCTGGAAGACATCGCTTTCAGCGATAAGACCGCCATTGTGCCCATAGGTTTAAGTTTCTGTGAAATTGTTACTATTTTGGTGTACAATAAAGTTTATTCTATTCTATTCTATAAAGCACGGGTTCAAAAAATATTAGAAATGTATTAGGTACTAGCTGTACCCGCGCGGCTTCGCTCCCGCTCTTCCCTACTTCAGCCTACTATACCCTACTCTACCCTACCTTACTCTACTCTACTCTACCCTACTCTACCCTACTCTACCCTACTCTACCCTACTCTACCCTACTCTACCCTACTCTACCCTACTCTACCCTACTCTACCCTACTCTACCCTACTCTACCCTACCCTACCCTACCCTACCCTACTCTACCCTCCTCTACCTTACTCTACCCTACTCTACCCTACTCTACCCTACTCTACCCTACCCTACTCTACTCTACCCTACTCTACCCTCCTCTACCTTACTCTACCCTACACTACCCTACACTACCCTACTCTGCCCTACACTACCCTAATTTTCATTTTTTTTCCATAAGATCCTTCTCCTCATAATCAGTGATAGGAATAGGTAGTGCCTATTAGCCTAAACTTCGAAGAACAGAGACAAGAAACGGAGACTTCCTTAGGACTAAATTATTTCCGGCACATCTGTCTCGAAATTTCGAGACAACATTTAAATACATTTAAAAAAATGTGTTATTTGGAATAAGTAATTCGTCTATATTTATCTAAAGTTTGTCTATAAATGTGATAGTTTGTATGGATGTCCATTACTCAATTCCACTGAAAATGCTGATTTTGGTAGTGATATAGATTAAGGTGTGGAATAGCATATATGCTACTTCCTATTAAAAAAAAAGTATAGTTCCCATGGGATACAAAAACAATAGTACACGCGGGAAAAGCCGCGGGCATTAACTAGTTAAAAAAAAAACGCAAGGGTCCTTTCACACCACCGATATTGTCTGGCGATTTTTAGGAGATTTCAATGCAAAAAAAAAAACGAAAGAAAACATGCTCAAAAATCGCCGGTCGATATCGCTCTAGGTTAATTAAATAATTAATGGGCTCTAAGTAATTGGAAACCATGAAACAAAATGTACATAAGGAAAAATTTAAGAAACAAATTTATGTTTATCTATCTTTAAATATCTACTTATGTCATATTTATTTTACTGACGTTGAGGGATGCAATTTTTACTCAAATCAAAGTACAAATTAACCTTTGAAGTATAGCATTTAGGTCAATCAGTTTTAATAGTGAACTACTAACTGTTCGGTTTTGATAAAGAACTTGATGCATCAAAAATTGCTAAGAATTTGAAAATCTTTATTTGTGCTACAAATACCGTAAAAAATAAAGAACGATTTTAATTTAATTATCGTGATTCGATTCGTCAAGTTCAGTATCAGAACCGAAATTTTCTTTGTCAGATGAGTCATCTAAGTTAAAATACACAATCATAATTTTTTCTATATTTTCAACTGTCAGGCGATTTCTTTTTATGTTAAGAATCCATTTATAAGTTGAAAATTACCTTTCAACATCAACTGAGGTTAAAGGCGCGTACATATAGTATGATCGCTCATCCCTTCCTGCTGTTATCGCTTCACATATGTCTCTAATTTTATCTAAACCGGGATTTCTGTCCATGACATTTACGAGTTTATTTTTTATAAGCTCAGATGAACACCAGCTAAGCACAGTTCTCACGTGATCAAATATTTCAAAGGATTCCGTTAGAGTTAAATTCGATTTTTGTAATTTCTTTAATCCAATTTGTATATCTTTAAAATATTCCTCAATGTAGGTAGTCCAAGTCCGATTTCAAGTTTTCCTTTTGAAGAACATTTTTGGCACACCTAATAGATAGCGCGTCGGAACTTCTTAAAAGATTTACAATTGTTTTAATTTGATCATAATATTTTGCATATTATGACACTGCCTCCAACCAAGTACCCCATCTTGTAATAACGGGTTCTGGAGGAAGCGGCATGTGGGGAAAGGTGTTTTTTAACAAGCGCACTCTATTAGGTGATTTTAAAAATATTTCTTTTACGTTTGAAATTAATTCATCTACATCTGAGTATTCGTATCGTATTTTTTCTGCCACGAGATTCAGTTCATGTGCTAAGCAAGTGACGTGTATCATGTTGGGCAAATAATTTTTCAGCACACATCCCGCTTTTAGCATATATGCTACACTATCAGTGCATAATACAGCAACGTCTCCTACTTTGGATTCATACAAATCGCGCCACATATTTTCAAAGCAGTCTATTACAAATTGGGCAATTGTGCTCCCATTAACAATTTCTAGTACTTTGCAAGCAACTAAAAATGGTTTTTGTGTGATCGCATTTAAAGGTTTTACAAGTAAATGTACCATGTATCTGCCTAAAAAATCAGTTGTCTCGTCTAAAGATACCCACAGCTTTTGATTTGCAACTTGTTCATAAATCGATTCCATTTTAGTTTTAAAAATCTTATCTAAATAAACTTTTCTCAGCAATGATTGCTCAGGAAGCTTTTGTCGATTTGTACAATTGCAGCAAATATATTTATGGAAGAATTTTTTGAAAGCGGGATTGTTTACTTGAATCCAAGGTATATTACATAATATGAGAAATTGTACTAGGTCCAAATAAAATTCTTCATTTGGTTTTTTACTTGTCCCTTTGTGTTTCGGATCTTTAACGTGCCTCTTGACACTACTAAGTTTAGCTGTTATACTGCTCTCGCACTTAGAACAGTAAATCAAATTACTGGCCGGGTCGTAATATAATTCAGGATGAAGTCCAATCCAACTTTGTACTGTTGCTTTCTTAGGCTTGTTCGCCATCTCCAATCTTACTGGTCTCCAAAAAGATGTACGATGGCAAGTACCTAAAATAAAATAAAATTTTAAGTTTTCCATGCCTCAAAAGGAATAACGAACCTTTATAGATACAGGGAGGTGGAAAGGAAAGCGGGAGAGGTGCGCGCATTCCAGCTAGGTGCATCGATTGTATCGATTTAAAGATTTTATTCTTTCATTTTACGCTCTAATAAAGAAAAACGGTTAGAAAATATGAACACGCGTAACATCATTGTTATTGAAATTTTTTTTTCGCATTTTAGTCAATGCGCAAAAGACATATTCCTTTTTGGTTCAAATATTAAAAGAACCGGCCAGAAAAATAATATATTTTGATAGAATTCGTCCACCTTAGCAATTCTTTATGACACCAAAGATATAACATTACTATGTTTGGTAGTATTGAAGTTCACTTTTATTTTTGAACCAAAAGTTAAATGAGTGTGTTTTTTTTCTTTAACTACGTTTCATACACAATAATTATCTTAAAAACTCCACTAAAAAATATCAAGTTCATACAATTGCATATCAATCTAGACTGTCAAATTGCTAGTTTAAGATAATATATACATTTATGTTCTTCTTTATATCTAACTTACTGTTTGTTTCCCTACAAGAAATAAAATAAATAACTTTAGCCAAAACATTAAAAAGTAATAAATGTTGACTTACCGTATTATTTGATGTAGACAGACAGGAACAATGTTATTGCAGCAAATCGTAATCCATAAATTCAAGCCAAAGTAGTCGTATTAAGAAGATCCAATGAACCAAAAAACGAGCGAGGGTGAAAAACAATATTCACAGAAACAATACAGGAAGATGCGCACTTAACAAACCGAAGTACAGGATTGAAGTGAAGGTAACCTGCGCGCACGCGGGGCGGTAGGGAATAGGGGGGGAGGGGTATGTAGACCCTCCCCGCGCCGCACAGGTATGCGACTATGGCGGTTACTTTTTGTAATTTCTAAGAATAGATAACGAAACGCGCTGCCGTAAAATGTGATAATGTGATACCATTATTATGCAATTATTTTAATATCATACACATTTTTAAATATACTTTAGAAATATATTTCATTAAGATGAAAGAAAAAAAGGTATTTGTATTTTCATTTGTAACTAAATATTTGCACATCACGTATAATGGTAGAATTTAAAGGGACCTCATTAATATTAAGATCATACCACTTTGTATGCCTACATTCTGGCAAATAAATGAATTATTTATTTATTTTAAATACCTTTTTTTAATGATAAATTCTTTCTACTATAGAGAATGCTAAAATGATAAAAAATTACCGTTTTATTATTTTAAAGACAAAATGCCTTTTTTACACTTGAACTTTAGAAATCTCATTAAACGTAGCCGAGAGTGAGCTAGAAAGAAGATATTTACTTCGAAACGTGTACGGCTTCTTATTCAAACATTGTGATTCATTGTGTATTACGATCAACAAGTCATTTACAAAATGTTCTCCAAAAAAAAATTCAGAAAATTTTATGGTTGTAACGACTGTGTATGTTATTTATTATGATATCGTCGTAGTCGCAAACTTTAGGTAAATATAGACGAATCACTTTTTCCAAATAACAATTTTTTTAAATGTATTTATGTGTTGTCTCAAAATTTCGGGACAGATGTCTCGGAAAAAATTTAGTCCTAAGGAAGTCTCCGTTTCTTGTCTCTGTTCTTCGAAGTTTAGGCAAATAGGCACTACCTATTCCTATCACTGCTCATAATAACGAACACAACAAAAAAAAAATTAGCGAAATCGGTCCAGGCGTTGTTGAGTTATGCGCTTACCAACACATTTTGCGATTCATTTTTATATATAAGAAGAAGATAAGATACTACTGATATTTTTCACACTTATTGACTAAGGGTGAGTTGCACCATTTAACTATAACGATAACAAAGCCATTAACAGCTGTCAAATCGTCGAATTGACCAATAGGCGGCCGTTTCACGGCTGGTTATGGTTTGATTATCGTTATAGTTAAATGGTGGAACTCACCCTTAGTGCTTGTTTAAATTTTTGAGAAATAGCCTTCGCAACCTGATTTGTGAAACCGTTGAGTCGGATGCTGCGAATACGAGAATGATTTTTTGTACCATTCCTATGTTATTCCTGCTCGAGTTTTATTATGCGTAGAATCGCAACCTACACCAAAATCTGTGTAATACATATGATTATAAAATAATATTGTATTACCAGTTACCAGTTTCATTTGTAAACGATTTCTGCATGTTACTGTCGGAAAAATAAAATGCCCAAAATTGACATTGAAATTTCCGTTCAGTTCTATTTTCAACTCGGACGGTTCCGATCTTCAGTGTATGTGCAGCGTGTCTCCGCGGACCCTGGGCACAAAATATATAGGTACAGAAGTCAATCTACATACAAAGCGCGCTCGAGCAACGCACACATAGACACCGCTCACGGACACGATATCTCGGAGCGCCTCGGCCCGCTCGTCGAACAGTTTCGGCTCAAACGCTCATTAGTGTGCGTTCACCGAGCGTAGGTATAAAAAGTGAAGTACATACATGAGATTGACTTCTGTACCTATCTATTTTGTGCCATTGGCCTTGCCATAACGTGTTTAAAACATCAGTCATGCGAGGAGAACGAGAGATGGAGTTTTGCACCCTATATAGCTCTAGTACGTCAAATGGATCGCATTAAGAGCTCGTGGTGACCTCTGATCTGTCATCATGTAATAAAGCATAATAATAGTACATTATGATATAAGTGTGTAATGTTAGTGATTACCGTCGAAGCGGTATTTAGACCCGAGCTGTGGCGAGGGTCTTCAGAGAGCCGAGAACGGTAGTCATTAATTACTAACGTGTATCAAACGACGTTTTTTAATACACTTGTGAAGAAAAAAACTGTAAAACTAGTAAACTTTTGTGGCGGTAAAAATCTGTTTTCATATGCGCCTCCATATTTTTTTTTATTTACCATTCAATACACTCACTGAAATGAATAAATGGGGGTTGACCGGTGACTCGTGGGGGACGATGCGCGCCCATCCTGATACGGTAAATGTAATAAAATTTTGGCGGGGGAGAGGTTGAACAATAAGGTTTTAACTACATTATAGCACTAGTGCGTAATGATAATCAAAATGTCACAGTTTGGTAACAAGGGCCATTATGTACCTAAGTGCAGTGCAATAAGAGTCACTTTCTGAGCAGGTGTATTGAAAAGTAAATTAATCATTCACACAACACCATCAAGAAATACAAAGTACAGACCTATCATCACGTTTTCTTCTGACTCAGGTCTCGGCGACGCATGGGGCGCCGCGCCACCCCCACCCCAGCCTAGAGAGCTGTCCATACGAGAGCTAGGCTCCCACCTACTGCAGACCCTGGACGGCTTCATCTTCGTGGTGGCTCCTGACGGCAAGATCATGTATATTAGTGAAACGGCCTCCGTGCATCTGGGGTTGAGTCAAGTAAGTACTAATTAATTGACGCGTTGGGCCTTCTACACCTCAGTCCAAAATGCTCTCTCAATAGAAATCTGACTGACTGACGCCCGTCACAGGGCGGAGGACATCCACGAGGATTTCTGAAATGATAAAAAATGGAAACTAAGTACTTGATAGTTCAAATCCTCATAAGGCCATCCCCACCCCAGCGCAGAGAGTTTACATTCTCTTTTTGAGGAGTGGCTGGAAAGACAACACAGCGTCCTCACCTTTCGCATGACAAAGGTTTTCGCCGGACATGGTAAGTTCGGGAGGTTTCTGAACCGGATTCGTTCGGAAGAAACACTTGGGTCTACAGACTCTGAATAGGTTCATCTTCATAGAGGCAACTAACTGCAAATTGGACAGCGTTAGAGAGAATTTGAGAAAATAAACGCTGTGCATTATGGACAGCGTTCATTTTCTCAAATTCTCTCCAGTGTCGCTTAATCCGTTCTTACATAACGCTATCCAATTTACTTATTTAACTCTTCTACCTTCCTCTTTGGAGACAGAAAAATTGCTCTATTTCTTTTTATTCTTGTACTAATAGGTATCGTCTATCCCACAGGTAGAATTAACAGGGAACTCAATATACGAGTACATTCACCAGTCAGATCATGAAGAGATGACGGCAGTACTCAGTTTACAGCATCCACACTCGTACCTGCCACATCAATATCCTAGTCTTGGGTAAGTCACATACTGAATGGACATTTATTAAGTAGACACGGGCTTGCAGACGGCGAGTGATAGGTAGATCACTGTCCGATAAGGGCCTGCTTGGATTGGGGCGCGGGAAGCGGCGCGAGTTGCGCAACTTCGCCATAGCTCGTACATACGAATAGCCACAGTGAGTGCGCAGGCGGGGCGAGCGGGAACCCTGTCCCTGAACCCGCGCCGCTCCCCGCACCGTGCTGCCAGTCTAGCCGAGCACTTAAACTGTCTGTACTTAAAGATTTATTTATTTGTAAGGTACCCAGTTGGTGGGACGTGGGGCCCAACAGTGGACATCGAGTGTGAACGAGCGTTCTTCATCAAAATGAAATGTGTCCTCGCCAAGAGAAATGCTGGACTCACCACATCAGGTTATAAGGTATGTGACAGAGTACTTATATTGTTAATAGGTTGATTTTCCACTCACCTATCGTCAATACCACATAACAGGTGAAAGTGGTTAGAATGACCTCGTGGGCGGGGCAAGCGTGCCTCAAAGTAGGGCAATGCTCATAGTTAAACTACCAGTAGCAAACTTGCGATCTAAGTGTGTGTGGTCTGTTAGTTGCGTGATGCGCGTTCGTATTGGTTTATTGCCTGTAGTGGAGTTAAAGGGTGTGAGACAAGCGGCGACACTCGTTGTAGTACAAATCGGAAAGTATTTCTTTTCTAACCTCTTTCATCTTTTCTGTGGTCAATATCGAGCATGGCTTGCTACTTCGTCTAACGCAAACGCAATACAACGCGATGTTTGATGAAAAGGCAACGCAAAAAAAGAGAGGCGCCTGAAAACTCTGTTAGCATTGGGTAATTCCGTGATTTACTCGAATATTTTACAAAACTTGTTCCAGGCAAAACGTGTTTTTTCTGGTGGTCAAAAATGGTCGTCATTTAGAATCCTAAAATTTGCAAAGCTTCTATTGGTATACATTTTTGACTTTTTGAGTAAATTATGTAGTGTCAAAGTTCACACTCAAAAATGGCAGTCTCAAATGTCTTTACTGGATTTCATTTCAATAGAAGCTGTTATAATATCCACAACATATAATAGTAGAGGATACGATTAAGAACGACCTTCATCGATCTGTTTAATGGATGAAACGTATTTTATGATAAATCTAGTAAATTAAATAATATATCGCGACTGGATTGCCTAAGAAATTCCTGGCCAAACAATTTTTTTGAAAAATGCGTCCGTTTGTTTAACGAATAAATTTAATACTAACCGAAAATAGAATATAATCTGTATTTTCAAAATATCTAGAGAAAAATGTGTACGTATTAACGCCATAATCTGGCCATTTTTAATTGGCCATTTCCTGAAGTGATTAATTCTAAGATTTGGCCACGACACGTGGAATTACCCCATCATGATCATCATCATTTCAGCCGATAGATAGACTGTCGGATATAGGCCTTCTCCAATTGTCGCCACAATCGGTCCTGCGCGTCTTGCATCCATCGGATTCCCGTAACCTTTACCAGCTCATCGGTCCACCTTATAAGAGGCCTTCCAACTCTGCGTCTTTCGGTACGCGGTCGTCAATCTAGAGCCTTTCGGCTCCAACGGCCATCTATTCTGCGAGCAATGTGCCCTGCCCACTATCACTTAAGTTTGGCGATTCTTCGTGGTATGTCGGCGACCTTAGTTCTCTTGCGGATATCTCCATTCCTGATTCGATTACGCAAGGAAACTCCGAGCATAGCGCTTTCCATTGCCCTTTGAATGTGTCCTGCCCATTGGAATTATCCCATTTTCAACAAATCCACAGTTATCCCAAAGGAAATCCGCGATTATCGTCACGAATAGTTTTCTAAAACCCCTTCGACTAATTCTAAAACTAATAAAACATCCCTAGAACCCCATACCGTCCCGCCAGAGGCGTAACTATAGGGTGGCAAGGCTGCCAAATGCTACGAGCCCCTGGCCTGGTGGAGCCCCCGATCCAAGAGGCCTTGTAAAAGTAAATATGTGTACAAATTCAATTAAATTATTAAACATATTTATATAAGAAAATTATTAAGCCACTGGGAAGCCAGCCCCGCGTTCTTTGAGTTTAGAGTTAACTCTATTGACGTCATAATGTAATGTACTCAACCCTGGCATTTTTAAACGCGAACGAGTTCAACTGGCAATGTCAAGCATATGGCCGCTTACTTCAACCTACCCTGTTTAGAGATAGAGTTAGTTGTTTTAACTCTAAGGTAGCTACTTGAGTTATAAAAGAACGATCCTGGGTTACAACTCGACATTACTCTGGTTATTTTTGAACGTAGGGCTTCAGAGACGAAATTTAAAAGTCCTCGTATATATTTTAACATGCGAGGACTTTAAGCTCTGTAGAACTTAAAGTCCGTCCGATTTATTCATAATAAAGAATATGTTATGTCTATACTTCAGTGATTTATCCAAGTTAAATTACAAAGTTGTCCTGGGGCCCCTTCAATCATTTTGCCAGGGGCCTCAGATGTTATAGTTACGCCCCTGAGTCCCTCTAATTCCCCCATTTCATATGTTAGTACAACTGAGTGTGTTGAACAATGTCTCCTTCACAATAAATAATGCAACGCGTGCCGCTATTGTTTTACGCATTTGATTTAAATTTAGCGAGTAAACATACTCTAGGGGCAAGTTTAAAGGGATTTTTGGTATTTTGAGAATATTGGGGGAGGGTTGAGAATATTTCTAAGCTCGCAGATCCACTGTTGTGGGCACAATGTGCATGCCCACAATATATGTGTTATACTTTTTCAATACACTTACTCGAAAACTGTTTTTCGCGGTAGTGCGGAAAAGTGCGCGTGCTCGCCCCAGCCACAATTTTAATACATTTATCATATCAGGCTGAGCTCTAAGCGTCCCTCACGAGTAAGTGTATTGTAATCGTCGTTTGATACACGTAGAAATATAGATACTATTGTAATTTTCTTGAGCGAACCAATTCCATCCGACTTCCATCATCGGACCACCAGAGGTACGGCGATGCGCCACCGTTATACACTGTTCTGGATACCTCCAAGCGCGTTGCTTTGGGAAGATTCGGCACCGCTATGACGAGCTGTTGGTACTAAATTATCAACACCGTCCCCTTCTTACCGATAGCATTAACTTCAGGTTATACACTGTTCTGGATACCTCCAAGCGCGCCGCTTCGGAAAAAGTTCGGCACCGCTATGCGTTTTTAATACTAAATTGCCAACACCGTCCCCATCTCACTGATATCATCAACTTCAGGTTATACACTGTTCCGGATACCTCCGAGCGCGCCGCTTCGGAGAAGGTTCGGCTCTGCTATGAGCTCTTAGTACTAAATAATTGCCAACACCGTCCCCATCTCACCGATATCATCAACTTCAGGTTATACACTGTTCTGGATACCTCCAGGCGCGCCGCTTCGGAGAAGATTCGGCGCCGCTATGAGCTCTTGGTACTAAATTACCTACACCGTCCCCATCTCACCGATATCATTAACTTCAGTTTATACACTGTTCTGGATTATCTCCGAGCGCGCCGCTTCGGAGAAGGTTCGGCACCGCTATGCGTTCTTAATACTAAATTGCCACCACCGTCCCCATCTCACCGATATCATAAACTTCAGGTTATACACTGTTCTGGATACCTCCGAGCGCGCCGCTTCGGAGAAGGCTCGGCACCGCTCGGCCTCATCGCGGTCGGGCACTCGCTGCCGCCGTCAGCCGTCACCGAGCTGAAGCTACACTCCAATATGTTCATGTTTAGAGCTTCGCTGGATATGAGGCTGATATTCTTGGATGCCAGGTATGTGGAGACTTATTTTATCATTTTGTTAACCGACTTCAAAAATAAGGAGGTTCTATTTTCAGCTGTATTTTTTTTTCTTATCTGCCCACCGATTTCTCGATCAATTTGTAAATAGGTAATTTTTTTTATTGAAAGGTTGGTCCCGTAGAAATACGAGTATTGTTATGATCTGATGATGAACTTTGAAAATATGGAACAGAACTCCTCATAGGATCACAACAGGACTGTAGTAATAAGTAAAAATACTTTGTTTAAACGTATATTCAATGACTGATTCAAAGATACCTGATATGATGATGAAGCCGGATGGTAGGCTTGGGCAAGCCAAGCCCAGGCATTGGAATTGTTATGCAATGTTTTGATGATTAAATTTTATTGGTACCTTACTATTGAACTTGCACACTAGGTATATTTAAGTTTGGCTGAGGGGTCCTTTCACCCCTCAGCCAAAAAAATAGGCCAAACCTACTTTCTTTAAACCTTTTATTATCTCAATGATTTGGCCAAACGAGGATTGACATATCATCAAATGTTAACGTTTAAACGATCTGGCCAGTATTAGTTGGCCATATCATGAAGTGATCAATTCTTAGATCTGGCCACGACATTCTTATATAAATAACAAAATTAAAACAATTAATAATATAATCAACTAAATTGCCTCATAACTACCACGACCTGTGGCCAGTTTTTCGATTACTTAAATTTTATCATAAAATCAAAATGTCATTCACCAAAGCCATATCAAACCTAGTGCCGTAAAAACTACTACACAAACATTATCGACAAATAAAATTAAAAAAAGACAAAATTCAAGCAACAATAAACAATTTGATGCGAGTTAATAAAATCAGCGGAGAGCCGTAACGGTGCGACGCCAAACGATTTCACAGTCCTCCGTCGCGTCGTGGATAGTATCGATAAGCTTTGTCGATACCACAACACTATTTGGTTTTGTTGAGGACAGTATCCTTTACAAAAACAAAGCCTCGAAAAGTCAGCCAACTGGACTGATTTTTTTTTTATAATGGGTAGGCTCTCGTTTGACCACCATCTCACCTAATGGTAAGCGATGATGTGGTCGACGATGGAGCACGCTTGTCTAGAAGCAATCTATTCACTCTTGACTTAAAGACCAGGTAAGTTATAGCTATCAGGAAATACAGACTCCGGCAAGGAATTCCGTAAGTTTTTTTTCAAATTGGTTTAAAATAATCAGAAAAAAAAAATGTATTACAACTATATTCCATGTAAATCCGTAAGATCAGTCGAGTCCTTAGCCCCTACAATTCCACGAACCGCTAACGCGCATTGTTGAGCAAGGTTTACGCGACCCTGATTGGCGTGAACTAATAAATGTTGAACTTGCGGCCACTGCGCTTGTCCAATGGTTCCGACACGGGCTAATGGACCTCTGCAACGTAAACACTCGATACTTACCGTACAAAAAATCGAGTTGTCGCAAGCGAGTCTGTTTGACTCATTATTATTATATATTCTTTATTGTACACCACATATACAAAAAAATACAGGACTAAACATTATTAAAAATAAGTGTACAATGGGCGGTCTTATCGCACAAGGGAATTTCTTCCAGACAACCTTTGGATGGACTGAAAGAAAGGAAAAACATTTAGGGCTGTCAGTGTACAACGTCAAAAATAATACTGATAAGAAATAACAACAAAATACATACATAGGGTACATTACAAAATATAGTAATAAATATCAAATATGTAATTAAGCCAGGGGAAGCGAAAAATCAAAGTGAAAGGTAATGCTAATTAATGGTAATTGTAATCTATTCGATACGCGTTTATTCGATACCGACTACGGTAAGATGGTGTAATTTTTCGATAGTAACCCATGGTAAGAGTACTGGAGTATGTTTCGACTCGATTGATAATAATCTCAAAGTAGTTCGCTAGAAATGATGGCTACAACCTGGGAATCTTTAAGTCAAGAGTGAATAGGTTACTTCTAGGTAAGCGTGCTTCATCGCCGACCGCATAGTCGCTTTCCATGCGCACAAAACACAGGTTTTAAGGCCATAACATGTTAAAATATCAGTTTCAACCAAAAATTCGAAAACAAATAATATCCACCAAACCGCACTGGGCCCATATGGTGAATTATGGTCCATACCCTCTCCTAGAGAGGAGGCCTGAGTCCCAGCAGTGGGAACATTATAAAGCTGATTATGCTGTGCTACACTTATATTACGACTTTTTTAAAACAATCTTAAATTGTCGACCATTGTATTATCAAATACTTTTTTGACATCAAAATTAATACAAATTGCGAATATATTATGTAGTAGCTTTTGCGGTTTCACCCACGTACATAAAATATGTCACTCAGGAATAAAGCAGCTTTCTATCGGTCAAAAAAAATTAGTAATCTGACCAGTTCTCCCAAAGATTACCTCCTACAAAACAAAACAAAAAACAAACTTAACCTCTTTATAATATTAGTGTAGATTTATTGTATTCGAAACAAAGCGGTTTCTTAGTATATACGAGTACCTACGTACGCAAGCTAGATACGTTATTTTAGTTACCTCGTACGGTCAATAAAACAACATCTCGACAATTATGGAAAACACAAAAACCCTTGGCCATTCATTAGCCATTCAGACTTCGGTTCGGAGTCATTCGGTTTGGTCACAGCAATGTTCATTACGATTCACGCTGAATTTAATACTAAGACAATAACAAAATTAAATTACAATACATATAATATAAGAGATAAAATGTGTGTCGATGCAAATGGCAAAATACCTTATCTATTGACAAATTAACATTTGTAATTAGTGTTGCACTGTCTCTCGTAGCACTTAAAATTATTGTTTTCTCTCACAGATATTCACTTTCATTACTTAGAGTCTTGAAGTTTCTAAAAGATAGTTATTTTTATTCTTTTGTTTTGTTTTTCCGTTCACACAGCAAATAACTAGCCATTAACACTAGAAGCGCGGAGTATCAATGTAAAATTTGGTCATTTTATTTTTACTACAGTAATATGGAGAGATGGTATATAAATGAAACTGATACGATATTTTTATTATGTATTACACATAATATATATTGGTGTCAATTGCGATTCTACGCGTACCTAATTAAACTAGAGCAAGAAAAACATAGGAATGGGTTAAATTTGGGACGCTCGCGGTTCTAGTGTTGAACAACGTAGTTGTGTCTCTGTGTGTGTAAGAAACATTTTACAGACAAAAACACAAATAAAAATCTATTTAACCTAACGCTACCTTTGAAACAGTACCTATTAGAATCAATATAATATAATGTAATTTAATAATTTTATATGTAAAATTTACAGTGCCCTTCCAGGGTGCATGTTAATACTGTGTCATGAAATTTTAATGCATGCTTAATATCCAGTGTTTTACATGTCAGCAAATAAACAAAAAAAAAAAAAACTAGTGTGTCGTTTACCGAAACGTGTCGAGAGCAGTGGAGAACGCGCAAGTCCTGCATTGTTCAACAATACAGAGTTATGCCCTGTTTCCGAGAAGCGCGTGAATTGCCCGCCGTATGCCCGTGTAGGGCCGCGGTTATTTTCAACTATTAATTATTGCTCGCTTATTTCCATGCCCATTTGAGAATAGTTATGAGAAAAATTTAGTGTTGGGATTGGAGTACTGCGGGTGTTATCGATAGTTTGGAAATAGTAGTACATTTTGATACATGTGGAGAAAATTTAATTGCGACCGAGGCGGAGTGTTATAATAATAATAATAATATTCCTTTATTATCAGGCAACCAGGTCTATATAGATATATATAGAGAAAATACACAAATGATTTTATATAATAATAATACACTAATACATAAAAGAGATACTATAACTGTCCGGAGCGAGCCCAAGTCGTCGACAGTGCACACAGTTCCCGCGCGCCTCAAGGAGTTGTCAGCAACAGCAGGGCAGGGACCCAGCCGGATCGGTGGGGCCAGGGTTAGTTTTTTTTTTTATCTGTTATAACCTAGTACTTGACTGCGATCCCGCCTGATGGTAAGCAGTGATGCAATCGTTGATGGTAAGGCGCACTAGTTTATTAAGAGCCTATTCACTCTAGCCTTGAAGACACCTAAATTATAATCAGACGGGAAGACCGCAGCAGGCAAACTGTTCCAGTCCTTCGATGTACGCGGTATAAATGACGAGGCGAAACGCTTAGTCCGGACCGTAGATGTTTCAACAACGTAAGGGTGGATACTCGCCGGGCGTCGGTTTGTCCGATGGTAGAAATGAGATGACGGAATCAAGTCATACAATTCCTAGTTTCTAAAGATAGCTCGAGCCCCGGTATAAACTATTGTTTTTATTGTATCCGAGTACTGCAGGGACAAACCACGTGCATCAAACGACATTGTTTAATACAGTTAAAATAAATAAAATAAAAATAAAAATAAAAAAGCCTTTTATTTCTTGCACACAATAAATTTACACTTATATTAATATATAAAAAAACAGTTATTAGTTTAGTTAGTAGTTTTTTTTTTTTTGCAAGAACCCCTCTCATTAGAAGGTGAAGGCCTCCTCCAGGGACAACCACTGCTGTCTGTCTTCTGCTACTCTCATCCAGTGAGCACCTGCTATATTTGTGATGTCATCTGTCCAGCGTGTATTTGGTCTGCCCCTTTTTCTGTGGCCCGATGGTCCTAACCATGATGTTGCTATTTTAGTCCAGCGATTGTCGTTAAGTCTAGCCACATGCCCAGCCCATCGCCATTTCAGTTTCTGAGCATAACTGAGAGCGTCGATGACTTTAGTTTTTTGCCTGATTTTGGTATGGCGGATTTTTTGGATCTTTCTGATCTTCAGAATGCTTCTTTCCATGCTTCTTTGTGTTGTTATGATCTTATTTTTTGTTTTCTTAGTAAATTTCCAAGTTTGACAGGCGTATGTTTTTATTGTAGCCGAGTACTGCAGTGACAAACCACGTGCGTCAAACGACATTGTTTAATACAGTTACGAAGAAATAAATAAACGGAGGTCGACGTGCGATTCGTGGGGTTCGCTTAATGCTCAGTCTGATACAATAAATATTGGCGGTGTCGAGCGCCAAGACTTTTCCGCACTAGTGCATGAAATAGCCTAATTGCGTGCCTAAGAGTGGTAGGGTTAGGGGCGTTTTTTGAGTAGGTAGGTAGGTGTATTGTAAAATTTCGACCAGTACTTTCAGAGATTACCTACCTCCGACAAACAAAAAAAACAAAAGAAAACAAACTTTTCAATACACTTGCTCAGAAAGTGACTCTTATTGCACTGCACTGTGACATTTTGATTACCATTACGCACTAGTGCTATAATGTAGTTAAAACCTTATTGTTCTCCCCTGCCATAATTATATTACATGTATCGTATCAGGGTGGGCGCAGGTCGTCCCCCTCGAGTCGCCGGTCAACCCCCGTTTATTCATTTCAGTGAGTGCATTGAAAGGTAAATAAAAAAAATCATGAAAACAGATTTTTACCGCCACAAAAGTTTACTAGTTTTAGTTGTTTTCTTCACAAGTGTATTGAAAAACGTCGTATGATACACGTGAGTAATTAATGATTACCGTTCTCGGCTCTCTGAAGACCCTCGCCACGGCTCGGGTCTAAATACCGCCTCGTCGGTATTCACTAACATTACACACTTACATCACCTCTTCACAAGTTTTAATGTAAATCTTTGTTATGCTATTTACAATAAAACATGTGAAATTGTTTTTTTAAACTTTGTCGTTTATACCGCATACATCGAAGGACTGGAACAATTTTTCCCGTCCGATTATAATTTAACTGTCTTCAAGGCTAGTAGAGATTAGTTGTCACATGACTCACCGCTATCATAGACAAAGAAACATTACCAAAAAAGGTAGCCCATAGATAAACTTATAAGTCGACAGATTTAGCTAAGCTTATCTATCTGTCCCAATACGTGGTCTATGGTGTCACGTTGTAACATCTGTGGCCCAGGTGGCTATGTTTTGACATTTAATATCCTTATAGTTATGGAAACCTAGTACCTGGAAGAACAGTGTTTAAATATTACGCTTAAACAACATTATTAAATTGTATATGCAAAACCTGAATATACACCACTATTTTTTAATTAGTACAAATACTTAAAAGGCTTATTAGAAAAGCCCTTGTTATTTTATAAGTAAAATCTCAATAAATAATATTCATAAACAGCAAAGTTATTAGCGTTGGTTTATGTCCCAAAATGCCACTCAATTTATGGAAATATTGTGCAGGCTATTGATTAATATTCATTCATTAATCAGTAGCCTAAGTGACAATTATTAAGGAAAAACACTGCCCGCAGTATTTTCTACTAGCAATTGTTGTGTTTGATTGATTCTATGATGAATTTACCTTTTCGTGGTCAATTTTAGGATTTCGGTTTTTTCTACTTTTGACTACAAAAATATGATCAGTGCCACAGATAGAGCACCATTTTTTTTGTACTAATTAAAAAGTAGGGGTGTAGTTCAGAATCAGTAACTGAATGGATTTCAATAATTTTAACACTATGTTATATTTTTTCCCTAAAAATATTTTAAAAAGGTCACAAGTTTGACTCTAAGTACAACACATTTCACGGCAGGTCATGGCGGGCATTAGGTGCGAGCGTACAGCTGGGTGCGAAAGCAAAACATTCCCTCAGTTGTTCGAATGACCAGGTGACCATGTATTTGTGTGGACAACTCACAACAAGCTTTGTGATTTTTCATGATACTGATAATGTTGTATTCTTGGAGCACAGAAGATAACAAGCGAATGGGCTATAGGTACATCTCAGTATGCCGTGATAAAGAACATCCGTGATATTACTGATATTATGGTAGATTTATTTAGGCAAACACCCTTACTCTAGAACCAATATACATACACTACTCAAAACACAAAAAGGTCTTATCACAAGCCAATAAAGTCCAAATTCAATCACCGTCCCAAATATCGAACTTACCAAACACTTTGATAATCTTTTAAAATTGTCTCTAACTCCTATTTTGTAGGTAATAAGGTCCTCTATCGTTTGCATTATACTGATATTAACAGCAAATATAAATTAATGTTGGTTACGTGCTAAAGTGTGCGAATGCAGGATCGCTTCCGTACCGTCAGCAAAAATGTGAAGTTTGCTGTACGGGCGATATTTTAATAGGTATTAGAGGAAGGCTGTTTTTATATCGAATTTGCTTACGGATTCTTTTTTTGATGACGTTCTCTTTGGCTTTGTAGCACGTGGGGTCTAGTGTTCGATACCCATCATCATCATCATCATCAGCCTTTTTAATGTTCCCACTGCTGGGACTCAGGTCTCCTCTCTAGGAGAGGGAATGGGCCGTAATCCAGCACGCGGACCCAGTGCGGCTTGGCGAATCACATGTCTTCGAATTTTTAGTTCTAGGACATGCCGGTTTCCTCACGATGTTTTCCTTTACCGTTTTGAGAGTATTATTATTTAAAAGATATGCATCACCCGTAGTGTAGGGGATGTAGTCACTGCGACCTAAATGATCTATTGTGACTCGCCACCTTGTTAGCCCAGATGGACACTGCGTTTGTGGAAAAGGGGCCCGCATTCACACGAAAGGTGCTTAGGCGTCTCCCTCTCCTGATTACAGTACCGGCAAATATCAGTGTCACTCAGTTTCATGTGAAAGTAGCCTTCTATAAGAGATTTGGCGTGTAGCAGTCCTGGTTGTACTAACCAGTGCTTTTATGAATCGCCAAATAGGTTGCCCTTAAGGGTCTGCATGGCCTGGTTCTTTGAGATATGATTAGAAGGGTTCTGGTCCTATCTGATGACCTTGAGCCCCAGTCTTTGCAAGTTCATCGGCGTTTTGAGAGTAGTGGCGATGAAATAAATTACACAAAGTAAAGCGCCTGGCTGAGGATTGAATCAGCGGTGCCAGATTTTTTTGCCAAGTCGGGATTTAGGAACTTTTTGAGTGAAAGAAGCGAGATTCTTTCGTCGAAAGTGGGACATAGTAAAAACACGTATATAATGAAACGTTTTTGAATATTTATCTTTATAATTGAGTTTAAATTACGTTTACGTGACAAACAATAGATGGTAAAAATATCCATAGAAAAAGTGTTTTAATAAAAATATGACATTTTAAATCAGATTTACCCTATAGTTAGATAGTTAAGCCTTATTCGTCTTCTGAATAAAAAAAAAACAGAAAACAAAATCAAAAAAGTTTTATTCATTAGAAAAATATGGCATTTCAAGGCAGGAGGCCAGTCCACACGTCTTGTCTGTGCCACCCGCCCGCGCCTTCTCAAGCTGCATGCACGGCCGAGTTATTCGCGAAAAGAGTGACTGAGCATGTCCCGCGCGGGACATTTAATTTTGATTTAAAAATCAGGACGTCCCGCCAAAATCGGGACGTCTGGCAACGCTGGTTTGAATCAGGGATGTTATGGACATGAAATTTCGGATACGGATTGGATACGGATATAGAAATGATTATTATACCGGTTACGGATACGGATACGGATTTGAAATTATTTCGGATTATCCGTTAGTTTCAGATAATTTCGGTTACGGATGTTAGATTTTTAAGGAATTTCAGAAGTCAAATATAAATAGATACTATTTACTACTATACTATTTATAGTTTACGACGCGACACGTTATGACAGGCTGTCATAACGTGTCGCAATTAGGCTCCGCCCCTATCCGATATTATCCGAAACTTTTATTTCGGATTCGGTTACGGTTATGGAGCTCCGTAACATCCCTGGTTTGAATCCACGAACTCATAAATCGGGGCCGTCACACCTGGGTCACCACTATACAAAATGTTAACAATTTAATTTGATATCCACTTAAAAAACAATTAGTACAGATACAAGTACGTCCCAAAAAAAAACAATTCGAGTATTTTTTTAAGGATATGAGAAAAAAAAACTCCCTCTAAAGCGAGGGGTTAAAACAAAGGCCCCCCAAGTGGGGTACAATTGACACCCTTTTTCACTAGCCCGGCGGGATTGGGGTATAATGACACCACAGTATCGGATGTCCGCTGTTAAACAATGAGCAATTAACTGGGAAACTAAACTGCTTTATAATGGGTAAACTGGGGTAGTTAGATTTTTATAAGGTTTTTTTTAATGATACTAATAACATTGTTCAGGCAAGAGCCATAGTCTTAACATAGTTCCTGGTAACCAGTCCACCTAAGACTCCAAAATCCATAACCTTATATTAGTTTTCCACATGTTGCAGTAGTTTCCCTTCAACCGGGGGTTGTCCTTGGATGCACTAGCATAGCGCATACAGGGATAATCACCGGTTGGTACCACGTCCCATTAAAAGCACCTAAAAGGGCCTCTGCGAGTTGGTTTCGGCTCCTCGTATGCCTTCCAAAGGTCCAGAACCTCAGGGTCCTGAGATAAATAAATATAAAAATAATAATAAAATCGTTTATTTATAGCAAACATTTACACATTTTAACATTCACACTTTATTGCACATTTACAATAAAGTATTTTAAATATTAAAAAGAACACAGTTGCTAATTTGCCTGAACTAGGATGAACCTGTGTTTCAGGATAAAGAGTGCAAAGCAAATACAAAAAAAAAATTAACACTAAGTATGACTATTTTAAAAACACGGCGTGTTTTATTTACAAACAGTAAGTAGGTCTTCTGTCTCTATATAAGACATGCTTAGGAAATATTGGAGAATCATCGTTTTATATTTATTATATTTATTATATCCTATTCAGGGAGCCGTGAGACAACAAAAGGTAAACAAACCATATAAAGGGTTTCAAAGAAACATGACTGAAGCTGGATTTTCCTTTGCCAAAGGAAAATTGTGCAAAGAAAACGGCAATGCATTCAACAGAAAAGGAAACTGTTATGTATTCAAACACGTCGAAGAAACTTGGCTGAAGTACACTGCATCGTTTTCTTTGTTTACATTTTGTCTCAAGCCCAGATGAATAGGGTATAATGCTTGACTGCGATCCCAACTGATGATAAACAGTGATGCAATCGATGATGGTTAAACCACAAAATAGATAGGTATAGAAGTCAGTCTCATGTATGTACTTCACTTTTTATACCTACGCTCGGTGGACGCACACTAATGAACGTTCGAGCCAGAACTGTTCGACGCGACGAGAGATCCGAGACGCGACCGAGATATCGTGTCCGTGAGCGGTGTCTGTGTGCGTTGCTCAAGGGCGCTTTGTATGTAGATTGACTTCTGTACCCATATATTTTGTGGTTAAGCGCACTAATATTTTATGGGGCAAAATGAATAAAAAATGTATCGTTTGTCAAATAACACGTTATTAAACAAAAGTTTATTTGGTGATTTGTTTGTAAAGAAAACTATTTGGAAAACTTGTTGTTGTATAATGATGAAATAGCAAACCATGCTTTGCCAATCGTTGGTTGTCAAATGAAAATTCGTAAATCAACTTTTCGTGAACTGACACCGAAAAACCTCAATTTGCTCGACCTGGACATCAAACCCAGAACTATACTCAGCGCTACCGCTTACGACTACTAGACCAACAAGGTATTCAGAGAAAAATCACAAATATTATGATTTATAGTTTTTTTTTAAAGAATAAAGAACATTTAAAAAATCGTTTTCTTTTTATTGTCATAACGTTATCTCGAACAACGATAAGCATTACATGTTAAACCGGTAATTATTACGTTATTTGAGTTATGCTTACAACACTTTATCTTTCATAACGGTTTAAACTTAACATGCGCAACGATTACTTTATTTGTGGGTTTAAGAAGGTTCTGTGTCTTCTAGTATAGATAAGCCAGTAAAACTGACACACGTTTTTAAACAATGATAACTATAAAGTACTATTGTAAGGACATTCATTTTTATGTACTACTACTGCATAGATATATTAGTAACAGTGTAATGAATTTTTATCATTTGAAAGTAAAAAAAAGGCTGCCCTTTACCTAATCAATAAACTCATAATAAAAAACTCTTCAAACAAAAACCAATCACCTTTTTTTACTCAATCAAGCACGCATATTGTTTTTCAAGCGAAAAAACTGTTGATGCTCAAAAAAATATTGCGCGTCACTTCCGGCAATTACCATTGCAAAAAAGCAATGCTTGTCAAAGGGAGAGACCCCCAGCACTCCAGTTTTAAGGGTTAACTAATTACTGAGGGGATGCGACAAGTTGGGGGTTGGTATCGAGGCGAGGTGATTGTAGTGTTATTTTTATGGGATACAGTGGGAAGAAGGAAGTGATTTTGTCTTTGTTTTTAATTATTGACAAATATTATTAGCTCGCGTTTGTCCACCATCTCACCGGATGGTAAGCGATGATTTGGTCGATGATGGAGCACGCTTGCCTCTAGGCAAGGGGTCTTTAAGTCAAGTTAGACTTAAAGAACCCTTGCGAGGAAGGAGGGTTATGATTTTGACAGGCTATGTATGTATGTATGTGAGTACCTATGTTCATATGTCCCCTCATAGCTCCTAATACAATCACACGTTATAGGTACCAACAGAAACACTTTAATAACGTGTAACTACGATCTTGTTGCATACATTTTCAGCGTCCTTTTTTTATTATTATTGATGGCTCGCGTTTGACCACCTTCTCACCTGATGGTAAGCGATGATGTGGCCGACGATGGAGCACGCTTGTTTAAAAGTAACCTATCCACTCTTGACTTAAAGACTTCTAAGTGGTAGCTATCAGGAAACACAGACTTCGACAGGGGATACATATTTGCAAAATACAGATTATTTCGTTATCATAGACCAACGATTGAAAAAAACCTTAATGTACCTATTTATTAGTGATATTACATCATATAACGATATCAGAACTAACAGTTACACCGTTATTTCCAGGGTGGCGTCGCTCACGGGCTATGAACCCCAGGACCTGATCGAGAAGACACTCTACCACTACATACACGGCACCGACGTCTTGCATATGAGGCATTCGCATTGTACTCGTGAGTATTTAAAGCTATATCTTAAAACAGACCTTTTTTTTGTTTAGTAAAAATCATCCAAATGACATTCCCGCCCTTGGGCGGGGTGGGAGATAGTGTCAGACTCTTACTAGCTATAAAACCCACCTCGTTCGTTTATGCCTTTCACACTGGGGCCGAGCCTCCCTTTCGGAAACAGACCATAGTCCCAGTAGGCTTAGACTCAGCTGGACCCCTGCGGTTGCTGACAACTTCTTGAGGCGCGCGCTCCTCGCTCCAGACCATAGCCTGTACGCGCGGCACGGCGCGAGATCGCCGCTGCCGATCGCCACCACAAGGGGTCTCCGCCGTGTGCTCCACCGTGTCCTCAACTTGAATAATATAATAATATAACATAATATTCCACAACTATCACACAACGCCGTCTAGTCCCAAGCTAAGCAGAGCTTGTGTTATGAGTACTAGACAACTGATAAACATACTTATATATTTCTAAATACATACATATAATAGATAAATTACACCCAGACACAGAACAAATGATCATGCTCATCACATAAACATTTGTCCTGGGTGGGAATCGAACCCACGACCTCCGGCATAGCAGTCAGGGGCCACTAACCACTAGACCAACAGGACAGACGCTTAATTCTCGTGTTGTACACCCGAGTGTACGAAATTTATTCGGCCGAAAATGTTGGTCTTCATATTTTCGTTTTCCTAAAAAAAAAACCGGTATTTTTTGTAACATTGTGTTTTTTTGTGATTTTACTAAAAAAAACACAATTACGTAATAATAATACCCCTCGGCGCGAGAGGGGTTAAATAAACTAGTGCTTGAATGCAATCCCACCTAATACTAAGCAGTGATGCAATCGTTGATGGTAATACGCACTAGCTTAATAAGAACCTATTCACTCTAACCTTGCAGTCACCTAAATTACAATCTAACGGGAAGACCGCAGGTGACCAAGCATCTTAGATCTTGTATTTCGTCATCATCAGCAAGTCCTAAACCTATTTTTCTCTCTTACAGTTCTAACAAAAGGCCAAGTGACATCTCGATACTACCGCTTCCTAACGAAGAGCGGTGGGTGGGTGTGGATGCAGAGCTACGCGACTATCGTACACAACTCTAGGTCTTCGAGGCCACACTGCATTGTGTCTGTCAATTATGTACTCAGGTTTGTATCTACTCCTTGTCTTACACGTTGCGTTTAACTCCCCAAACCCCAAGTGAACGCCGTCGGCGTCGGCGTTGCGTTTTTTATAGGGTATTTATCCAAGAACGCAAATAAGAAGTTCATCATAAAGTTAGTCTGTAAATATCAAAAATAAGCAAACTTTTCCGTTATTCACTATAGTTATCATATTATATACTTATAGGGACTGAATAGTTAATCGCTTGTAAATGAGGAGTAAAAAAACAGTATAAGCAGGCTTTTTAGGCCCACTGTCTACGGGCGCGTAGCTTCATAGACGCGTATTCGTCAGCAGCAACGTCGTGCCGTCATGTCATTGCTTCTTGGTCGAAAGAGTTTCATAGTTTTGTTTGTAAACTGTGAGCAGACGTAAAACAAACGTGTAATGACGAATACGCGTCTATGAAGCTACGCGTCCGTGGACAGTAGATCTGTCTATTGACACGCCAAATCTACTAGGGTACGGCTAGACCAAAACCAAAATGTTCGTATAACTGTGATGCATTATTTTATATGTCTAACTTTCCATTCAGTTCATTTCAGTGCACCCTTCTTAGTATTTTTCTAGCTGAAGAATTGTTATATAGCTATTGTCTTGAAAATTAGTCTAAAATTTACAAAAAAACATAAAGAAGTCTCGCCTATTTGAATCTTTTCAATTGTGTTCAAAGTTTTTAAACTTAAAAAATAACCAAGCCCTTTTCTTCCAGTGACATCGAAGAGAAACACCTAATCCTAAACATTAGTCAAGGAGCCCCGAAGCACGTCACCAGCGTAGACTGCCCCACACCGTCCCACGTCCCCACCACCACGACATCACCACAAATGCCCCACGTCCGACATACAGACAAAATCAACCCTGTACAGGTCCCAGAAAGCGAATACAGTGACTCCAGCGGGGGTTACACGTACCCCGAATACCTCCCAGTCATACCCCCCTACGAAACCCAAGAAGAATATCACCAACAGAACGGATCTTACCAAGAAATCTTCTACGAAAACTACACAGACACAAATGAAATTTTACCTAATTATGTCAGTTATCCCCAAAATCAAAGACCATTTTCGGCTAGTTCATCGTCATGTAGCTCTATAGAAGGATCAGAAATACCTAATCAGTACAACTACACGAATTTAATATCGTTTTACGGTCATAATCAGAATCAAAATGGTAGGCCGGTTGTAGATAATTTTGGCGGGACATTTGGTAAAATGGCTGCCAGTCCGGCCGTACAAGAAGGCGGGTATACGAGCGTCATCGTTGATAACACGCAACAGTTTCATCATCACGGCGGAGGGGTGAATGAATTTGTTCATTGACAGATCGCTAAAGTGACAGTGTAAATAAAAAAAAATAACGTTACAAAAACTAATATCGGTTTTTGATATGATAACAGATTTTCGTTGTTAGTTCGAATTGTGTTCAAAATTGACATAACAGTGTGATCTCTTGGAATAAATCCAAAGTTTTCTGTTTCCTTATGGATATAAAATTTGAATCATGTTTTATTCGATTGATTTTTAAGACTGCATTTTGATTTTTTTCATAAAAAGAGTGTATTCTCATTGTAATCTTAGGATAACGTAAAACCGTTATTGATTAAATAACGGTTACCGGTAACCGCTAATGTATAGTGTATCGATATGATATAGAAATTGTAATATATTGTAAATAAAAAAAAAAACTAGATTTAAGAATGATTATTGTAAGAAAATATAATATTTATAAATAATTATAATTCTCAAGTTATGAACGATTGACAAGATAAATTACAATTTATTTTTAACGGTAGCCATTTTGCTTTTCATTATTATTTTCCCGCGCTGGATGTGGGATTTATTTTTCTCACTACCATTTATGAGAAATTATATAAATCGCTGAAGGTGAACTCTAATTAATAATAAGGCTGTTCAGATTATACACCACTATTTTTAATTAGTCCAAAAAATTAGCCTCTATCCGTATCCTTTACCTACTGATAATATTTGATAGTAAAAAGTAATAAAAAAACGAAATCCCAAAATTGCCCACAAAAATTGTTCATACAATCAATCATTGATAACAATTGCTACTAGAAAATTCTACGCACAGTGTTTCTCCATTTTTATCGTCATTCATTCATTCATAATCAATAGCTTGTACCATATTACCATAAATTGAGTGACATAACAAATGTTAATAACTTTGCTGTTTATGATTATTATTTATTGAGACTTTACATAAATAATAACAAGACCTTTTCTAATAAGCCCTTTAAGTATTTGTACTAATTAAAAATTTGTGATGTATTAATAATAATATAGGTAAGTAGGTACCTACTTACGACAAGACAGGTACAGTTTTTGGCGCGAAAACAAAATCAGAACGAATGCCACCATCTTGCTTTTTTCAATTTCCATAGACAATTTTACAAATTAATGTTTACCAACTTTAGGGTCTATTACACTACGCGTTATTCAGACTCGTCTTAGTTTTCATTCATAGACCGGCGACCATTACACGGTCATGCAAACGTCATTCAATTCCATCAATCATGAATGATGGTTTTCGTCAGTCAGTATTAAAAACCGTCATTCAACGCATTACACGGTAGGTTTTTCGTCAATCAAGGCTTTGACTGTGGCAAAACTGACAACAAAACCTACCGTGTAATGTTCGCTTAAGACAGTCTGACCCTTATTATTACTACGCGTTCCAAATGAGAATAGGACCGATTCCTATGTTTTGACGTTTCGTCGTTCTGTCAAATCGAAGAAATTTTGGCAAAATTGAAGAACTTAGAGATGAGTAAAACTGAAGAACTGGATTCTGATTAAACTTTTTTCATTCACAGTTCATAAATAAATTAAATTTTTCGTAAATTAATTAATGTTTAAAATTTTAAGTTTTCTTTCCTCGATTTGACAGTAAATCGTGACGTCACAACATGGCGGGCGATCCTATTCTCATTTGGAACGCATTGTACACTACGCCACACGACGCGACATCGACTAAGACAGTCTGAATATCGAGTAGTGTAATACGTCCTTTTGCCGCCCGCACGAAGAATTTATAATCATTTACGCGATATGATCCTCGTCGCTCAGTATTTTTACTTTAGGCGTGGCGGCCATTGCTCCCGCCTATTTGGCGACGCCCCGTATGACGCATCGCACATTTCAATTCTATCTTCTCGATAGCGTTCGACCAATGAAAATACGAATGGAGTAAATGATCAAATGTTGGAAGGTCTTCAACAACTTAAATTCTTCTGTGTTATCAACCAATTAAATATACCTAGCAGGTTATGATATGGAGATACGGCGTAAAGCGATTTTTAACGAAATGGCGCGTAAATGTTTTTAGTCTATCTTACCCTTATTGCAAAAATCAACTACCTATCTGTATTTTTACCCAAATTAACTTAATTAAAGCTATTTTTCGTCTCATCAAGACGAATCTGCAAGTAAAACTGGTAACTGGTGTAGCTAATAAGCTATGACACTTATTTACCAAGATGGCTTCTGCAAAAGGTAAATAATCTAACGATTTGAAAAAAAAAAGTTTATTCTATTCTATAATAATATAACATAATAATGATACAAAAATGCAGATATGTACAGGTCGCGCGGTGAATCAAGATCGCTCGGTGAAAGTAGTGGGGGCAATCGGCGCATGTGTACAATTGCGCACAGAAATTCTTAGTATGTTAGGATTTTATTTTTAATTTCGTATGTTTGAACCTTAGTAACATAACTTATAATAACACTAGTTTTTGCTTGTAATTTATCTTGTGAGTAGGTAAATTCAGAAAAAAAATATTTTTTTAAATTAAAATTATAATAAAAAAAATAATTTCGTTAGTTTCTTACTTAACGTAACAATTCACGTCGTAAACCATTTTTCTGGCTAGCCGTTTTAAAACTTTATTTTTAACCATTTTTTTTACGACTACGTATTACTAATACGATAACACAAGCTGTACGCAATAGTACCCAAGTACTATCACTTGCAAAAGTCCATAAGAATTCTTAAAACTTATTCGTTTGACGTTTAGTTTGACTTACGACCTTTTATTTTCAAGTTTCGCCAACAAATGATTGAAATTCACAATTTCATCAACTTATCATAAGTCAAGATGGCCCAGTGGTATAGGCACACAGATTGAAGCGCAAATCAGTGTGCCGCAAGTTCAAATCCCACGCAATTATTGACTTTTTGTAAGTTCTTACCCGATTGGAAGTTATGTATTTGCATTACATATATTAAATTATTCTTTAACTTGTTCACACATTTCTTAGAGTTAGAAAGGTAGATCACAAAAAAACTAAATAAAGAATTAGATTTCTGCGAGGTAGACATGAGTTTTAACTTAACCGAAATGAACTGTCGTTTGGTTGTAGTTGTTGGTTAGTGACGTGAGGTTGACAGTATTGTAATATTCGCAAAATGCAGGCTAATATTAGTATTGAAGTGAGGGCGACTATCATTGAGGTCTTAATAAAACACAAATATCTGAAGAAACCGGACTGAATGTGAGTATAATAGCTATTAATGAATTGTAACTTTATTACAAATTAATCTTCTAATTAAAACGTATGCCATTTATGAATCCATTCATCGTATCTTTATGAGGTTTAAAAGAGAAATACGTAAATCGTTGGGTTTATTGGATTGGTTATTGGATTAATAAATGCAGTTTTATTTTAAAATTATATTCAATAATTATGATTATTAACATTTTATATAATGAAAATGAAGTGAAGTAGGTATAGCTGCCTAATATATATTTTTTTTTATTTTAGAAAAATACTGTAAATCTTTGGCTAAAAAGATATGAGGAAGAAGGTAGCCTTGCTAGTCGAAAGAGAAGTGGGAGACCGAAGCTTATTAGCGAGGCGCAGCGACGACATATGGTGGACGTATACGAAACGAATGGTTTCGCACCAACGAGACATTTTGCGGAATTATATGACACCTCGATGGATACTGTTCGCCGTGCACTTCACGCTGAAGGCGTGCATCACAGAAAACCTGCTAAAAAGCCGTACTTGACAGAGAGGCACAAACAAGAACGATTACGTTTCGCACTAAATATTTAATGTTAACTAAACTAAATGGCCTACCATTTTATTTTAACATATCTGTGATTATTCGTTAACAAACACTGTATTATATTGTGTTTACTTTCGTTTAAAACAGCTATATCTTTTAACTTGTGCCATCGCCTCATCTTAAGAATGCAGTGAACTCGCTATCAATTTTGTTGACAATAATCATGAGTCTATTTCGTTTTTTATTCTTCTACCCGCACTGTTTTAACATAATACTATAGTTCAATTTATTTTTCTCATCTAATTGACGATTATCTTGTGAGAACTAAAGTTCTTTTAACAGAAATTGAGGTTTGGTTTCAATCTTCTTTTCGTCAAGAAAATGAACAATTAAGCTATGACCTCAATACATTCATTGTGACGTTACACAAAAATAAAATGTTTACAAAGTCCAAATCATATATCACTTTTCAATAAATAACTGGATATAAACAATTACCTATATTTTATTTTATTAAAATTTGAATATCCGTTCATTGTTACGTTATTCATATTATGAATGGTCTAAGTGGGTATACTTCCAACAAACAATCTTAGGCGTAACATAGATAACGGTTACAAGATAACTTTTTGTCTAGGTAACAATTCGACGTCACAATTCTCATAAATGTTTAATTTGTAAATATAAAGAATAAACATTTTTATTAAACACGTCTTTTTATTTCCACCTTATAACATCGAAAAGATGTAACAACTAAATAATTGCAAATTACGAATGTGATTCTTCTTGTGGTTAATAGATCACATTCGTAATTTGCAACTATTTAGTGCAAAAAATGCAATAGTATTTTTCATAGAAATATAAAAAAACAATTAAATCAACATAGATTGGGAATTTCAAAGTAAGAAATAACTGCAACGGACCGACCATGATTTGAACTCGGGTTACGTGATTTGCGAATCCAACACTTAGTTCACACGGCTACCAGCACATGACGTATTTGAGCGAATTTTGCTATGGTAAGAACAGAAAAGTAATAATGTTTTTAAGCTCAGTGCGACGACAGTTCCTTAGTGTGTGTTATCTGTGGAATGTGGATACTCATACATGCGCACACATACGCACGGCAGTATCGCGCTCGCTCGGTTCGTAGCAATGTAATCTTTAGCGCTCCTATGGACTTTTGCGGCCTTACTGTACAACAGTATCCAATGAGACGCGAGAACGCAACGCGGGAATTGAAGAGCGACTCTATCTACCAATGACGTGTCGCCGTCAGCGCACACCCGCCCGCACGTCGCCAAATAGACCTTAGAATTGAATACTGCGCATGCCCCTTCCACTTTTGCCGAGCGATCTTGATTCACCGCGCGACCTGTACCTAGTTGGTTTTTGCCATAAGAAAAGGGTACACTATGTCTATGAAAATAAATTTTGCAAGATCCTAAATATTATTTCTGTTCTTTTCAATACGATTTTTAATAACTATTTCGATTTTTTTTATTTTTTTTGTGTTGTGTTGTTTATGAATGTTTTGATTAGTAGCGTATTCGGTATAGATTCGACTTCTTACGTCGGTGTATATCAGAGAATAGACAATAATAGCTAGTAGTTCTTATTTATCACATTACCTACATAAACTTTATGGTGAATCTACTCTTTCCTACACATTTTTAAATTTTTGAACAATTAAATAAACAGGCTATAAAATTAAAGGACATCAACTAAATATTTCCAGAAGTTATGATACTGGTAATTTTCTCTATTCTTTATATGAAGATCAGAAAAAAAAACGGATTTAGCATAATAATCATAAGTTAAAGTTGTCATAAAATGAAAGACCTGTTTGTGTGATGTTTTTATTATTTCCGTTACGTAGGTAACTGTCTATATTACATTATGTAGGTAGGTACTATTGTGTAATTACATTAAAACACATTATGTAATTAAATATTACTTTATTATTTCTTTCAGTTTTGTTCCAATTTACATTCTAGGCTCTTTCTTAAAGGTCAAAACGAAACTTTTATTATCAGAGTCATAAATGAGTATGAAACTTCGAAAAAATATATTATATTCTCTATGGTACCATAAAGTAGGAAAGAGTAAACAACGAGGCTTTTTTTTTCAAAGTATATTCGTAACAAAAAATAAAGTGTTAAAAGACTTCGTGAATTAAGTGCCATTTATTGGAGTCTACTAGTCTTTAAATGTAAATAATACCTATTATAAATAAAGTTATTTCGTATCAAAAATGCCGATAAAGCGTTCGAGTTAAAAAACTATCGATATTTTTTTTTCAAATATGAACAAGGTTTCCACCTATATTTTTACGAGAAAAACAAAATACTTAAAAAAAATTGAGTCACAAATACCCAAGTAAGTACTTGTTGTGACTCACTTTTTTAAATTGTTTGTGTCAAAAAGTAACTTTATCCAAAATCGCAAATAGAAACTTTATATTATTTTAGAATTCGTTCAACATTAATCAAGTTAGTAACCTTTCAAATCTGGCGGAAGGGGAAACTGTCAGGATGCACATACTGAAATATGACGTCACTGCCATTAGGTTACGTGTCCTCAAAAGAGATAGCAAGATATTCCCACCACGCGCTCACTCTTCCTCAAAACAATATTTAGAATGCCAATAAAATGATTGCTTCATTTCACCAATTTACCAATTCTGATGCTGTTTTCAGAAAAAGATTTCTTTTTTTTTAATTTGTCTAAAAATAAAAGACCCCTTTTAGGGCCTATTACACTACGCGTTATTTAGCACACGATATACAGACTCGTCATTTTTCATTCATAGTAAGACAGTCTGACTCTACAATACGCGACACGACGCGACATCGACTAATTTTTGAATATCGAATGGTGTACTTATTAGGCCCTTTTGACATTTGTATTTTGACTAACTAGAGCGGCTTGTCTGTTGTAGTATAGCTACTACTAAAATAGCTACAACTACACCGCACCCCTAATTTAAAAAACTTGGAATGAAACTAGAGTCTGTCTAATAAGTTAAACGACTTGGGTAATTATTAGGATTTAATGAAATCTGATGTAGTCAACACGAGTTCAATAATCAAGGTTGATTAAGAGATAGAGATCATTGTTTACTAACAGAAGAACCTTCTAAAAAGTACCGAATATAAGTATGTTTTAAATGATTAAATATTATACAAAATTCCCAAGTCGGTTGACTTATTAGACAGACTATATTAATTTCGGTTACGTTCCAAGTTACATTTTAAGATCTTTCTCAAATGTCACAACAGGCCTTTTATTTTTTAACGATTTTATTATTTTTTGTGGTTTATTATAAAATATTACACAAAAAGAATCCCCAGCAAATACTTAATTGTAGCGAACAGGTTTTTTTTTGGTGGGTAAAAATAATCCAAATGACATCCCCCGCCCTTGGGCGGAGCGGGAGAGTGTCAGACTCTTACTGAATAATAATCCCACCCCGGTCCTTCGTTGCCTTTCATGCCAGGCCTTCCTTTCAGAAGCAGACCCTCACAGACAGGATACATTGATACCTACCAAGGATACATCAAGTTACCAGTAAACCGTTTTATTTTAATTTTCGAAGCTTTATCGGCATGAGAAAGCGTGACTTATCCCTCTAGTGTTCCTTGTAAAACACAATACAATATATAATTTATTTTTGTATTATTTTATGATTCTTTCATAATTCAGACGTTACAGTCAAATGGGGTGAAAAGAAACAAAACTTCAAAAGGTATTTTTACGATATTTGAATATTTTTTGCAGCATTTAACTATGTCAATTTATTAATGAATTGTTGTTCTGAAAAGTCGATGTTTTTGTTAGAAGCCGTCTGTCGTCTATTCATCCCGTTTTACCACAAAATAGATAGGTACAGAAGTCAATCTCATGTATGTACTTCACTTTTTATACCTACGCTAGGCGATCGCGCTAGGGTCAGCGCGTTGCGCCGAACTGTACGAGTGCGACCGGGCGATTGAGCCGAGATATCATGTCCGTGAGCGGTATCTACATATGTACGCATTGCTCGAGCGCGCTTTGTATGTAAACTAACTTCTGTACCTATCTATTTTGTGGTTATGTACTGCACTTTTTCTATTACCATACAGTTGTAACACAAAAAAGTACAATTAGCTACTAAACTGATTGAAACTGTGCAAAATTAAATTAAGTAGCGAAATTCGGCAAATATAATCCTTATCCTTTTTATAAAACGAGGTCACCCACGGCGTCCGTCTGTCTGTTCGCGAGAAACTTAAAAAATATTGAACAGGCTAACAACCAAGTGTAATTGCGCCATAAGACAATTGAGGTAGAACCACAGAAAAGATGAAAGAGGTTACAAAGGAAATACTTTATGATTTGTACTACAACGAGTGTCGCCGCTTGTCTCACACCCTTTAACTCCACTACAGGCAGGAACGCGCATTACGCAACTAACAAACCACGCACACATAGATCGCAAGTTTGCTATTGGTAGTTGAAGTACGAGCATTGCCTTACTTTGTGGCACGCCTTCTCCCACAAGGCATCTGTTCTGTAGGTAGAACTACAATGCGCACACGTGTGCCACACACGCCAATCTGGGCGCGTCGGTCTCCATACATTTTATATGGCAACTAGACTTGTAGAGCTACACTAGATCCACGCCACGCGACATCGTTCTCCGTACATCAGGCGTCTTAAGTACACGCATGCGTCTGTTGTACACTACCTCCCACTTATAAACACATAGTCAGCAGCTGACTGTAGTGGCATAGTTCCCACTGTTGGGACTCAGGCCTCCTCTCTAGGAGAGGGGATTGGCCATAATCCACCACGCGGGCCCAGTGTAGGTTGGTGGATGTCACATATATTCGAATTTTTGGTTCTAGGACATGCCGGTTTCCTTCACCATTTTGAGAGCAGTGGTGATGAAATAAATTACCTACACAAAGTAATGCACCAGGCTGGGTTTGAACCCGCGACCTACAACTCGTAAGTCGGGGCCGTTACCACTCGGCCACCATTGCTCTCTGGCTGACTGTAGTACCGAACTTTTTTGATAAGGGAATAATGTATTTGCGCAATTTCACTCAATATGTATAATTTAAACCATGGAAAATGTAAAAAAACACCTTTATTTTATTATATTATATTTATTAGGTAGCTTCTATCAACAGTATTATTCTAAAAAATATTCAATTAACTTCAATTTATTGTCCTTTTGTTTTTGTAAAATAATACATTTTCATTCTAGTTTCTAGTTATTTTAATGACGATTGTATAAAACTTATGTAACGCCTAGTTGATAGATAAAGATTTGGCGAGTAATGAACAAACAAATTGTGATATCCCAAACATATTACCTATCTATGATATGAAATAAAGTGCATTGAGTATTCGTAGTCGTTTTGTTTTATTAATTTATTGTTTGAAATGTCTTTGTGCCTGTATCCCGTAGGTACTTACACCTCCATCCCATCCTCCTCTTGCTCTGAGTGAACCATCCTCTTATGGACAACGGTCAGTTAGTCTGAAAGTCACGCCACTTTCAGACTGTAACTGACTGACTTTTAGGCTGCCATCAGACTGACTGCAATCGCACGCAGTCCACATATTCAACTGCATGCAGTTTGATCTGACTTTGCGCAGTTGGCGCCACGCATCTAGCCCAGGAGCGTAGTGTATGATTTGATCTTTAAGTCTCTCTCTCTCAAAATAAAGTTGACAATGTCAATGTGCGCGTGCTCTTTGTAATTAGGTAACTGCACACTGACTGTATGCGGTTAGCGATGGACAACGTGCGTCGACACTACACGACTGTAGCCGACCGCGTAAAGTTGAAGGCAGGACTGCATGCAGTTAAATATATCGACCAGGCGCGGTCGCTGAGATGCAGTCCGTCTGATGTCAGCCTTAGACGCTTCAGAATCGCTCGTAAGGCGCCTCGCGGTCCAAGGGTCCTCGCGGTCCAAGGGGACTCGCGGCTCGCGCCTTGAAGGCCTGCGAAGGCAAATATAGATATAATTACACATCTAGCAAGTACCTATCTGGCAATACTTACCTACCACGTTCGTTTTTAAAGATCTAGTCTGGCAACATTTGCTGGCGGTGAATGACGTGGGGAATCTCACTTCGCCCGCTGTGGATTTCCCATTCTGTTTGCTCCGTCTATGTTCGCGCTTCTAAACACATGCAATCACAATCATGCGACGACGCATGTACCTGATATTTTAATGTATTTCCCACGGAAGAGGCAATTATAGCATATAATCTGGATAACGATAGGTACAGTTATTATGGAGTTCAGTAAGACTAAAAGCAGAAAATGTAGTTTCTCTAATTATTTACTTTACTGTTAGTTGAGGTTTAAGTACTTAATAATATAAAATAATTACAATGAAGAAGTTTGCCTTTTTATAAATAATTTAAGTAGGTACTTATCAAAAAAAAAAATTCTCAACTAAATCCGTCCTTTTGCGTCATCCATCAGGGGGGCCTCTCAAAGTATATCTTGCCCACATCAAATATAGTCCATCCCTTGCTGTCTACCCCAGCGATGCCCTCCTAAGTCGAGTTCCGTAGGAAGGAGGAGGTGCCCCAAGCATTTAATCGCAAAATTTTAAGATTTTTATGTTCTGCCTGAAAGCGTCAATTTTATTTAACACGGTAAGTCCAGTAGGCGTATAAAATCCCATAGGTTGTACAACGCGAGGACATTCATAAAAAAAACTAGCGGCTGCATTTTGTTGCATCTGAAAATAAAACTGTAACTACGTGAAATAAATAAAGATAGCGATCTGTACGTGAATCGCATAAAAGAGCGTTGCAATACATTTTGCAATATTAAAAATATCACGTCTTACTCCTATCAACGCCATCTGTTGTCAAATAGCAGAACTTAAACTGTATTAGGCAGGCCCTGATTAACCCTTAGGCTAATTAGGCTGCAGCCTAGGGCGCGAGGATCGGGGGGGGCGCGCTAAAATTGTGTCTTTGCATGCACTAATCTAGCATCATTGCATCTACCCTACATATTTCAACTAGACCGAGATAAAACACTAAAACTAAATGCGCTTGAGTGTCCCTGATATTAACAACAAATTTTAAAATTTTAAAATGCGCGCGTAAGACAAACACTGACTTGTTACTCGAATCGAGCGAGTGGGTGAGCTGGCAACAGAGTGCCTAGCCCTAAAAACAGCGTGTATTTTCCATGCACCGTACAACTTACGCACACATAATATAAATGTCGATGTGCTATGCAAAAGTAATTTATTTTACATTTACGCTAGTGATTGACTAAATAGAAAAGTTATCGATTTTTCCATTTCTTGTTGTGCTATTTCTTTTGGGTCCCAAAAACAAAATCAATATGTCCAGAAAATAAAATATTAATAATAAAAATTGTTTCCATAAAACCCAAAAACTCTAACAATTTACCCGCCGGCATTAGGCCATTATTACGGCATTTTAGAACCTCAATATCAAATACTAAAAATCGGCCAAGTGCGTGTCCTCGTTCCCTAAAATCCTGAAAATTTAATTAATAACTTATATTATGAATTATTTACATGAAAAAGCTTTCAGTTACTAAAAAAACTTTAACTCACTTCTACAAAAATAAGGTCTAGTCTTAATTTAGGGATTGCCCATTCAAAAAGACTGCGTTATTTTTTTAGAGGCCAAAGCATTTCTGGTTTAAAGTGAATTGAGCATATGATACTATATTTTTTTAGGGAACCAATTAGGTGGCCTTCCAGTGGCATCAATCCATTGCTTTTTTAAAATTGCGTCTTTCGGGAAACTGAAAACATATAGTACAGAACTTGTTAAATAAAGAGAACAAATAAAGAGCTAGAACATGATGCCTTTTTTTAAGCAAAAGTCGTTAATATATTCTGAATCATGCCCATTATTGTAGCGTTTAAGAAAGAAGTAAAAATATCAAAATCGGAAAAAAAGTAAGGAAATAACACGAAGATAAGGCATAACATACGATATCCGAAACCAAAAAATAGTCCTCCGACAATTAACTTACAATTTAATCAACTTACTTTACGACAGTTGTTTGCGTAATTCTTTACTAGGTACTCTGTAAAATAATCAAAATAAATAAAAATATTTACATTATTTCACTTCGGATATCCAACCAATCGATATTATGGTCGATAGTCTACATTTACAAAGGGTTTGTTGCAGTTAATAAAAAGTTTTAATATTTCATGCATGTTCCCGAATGTGGAAATAATATTAAGAATTTTTTTGACAATGAGTGTTACCAACTGCAGCGGCGAAAGGTCTTTTTGAGCACTTAAAAGAGTAAAAAATTACTTGCGCTCCACACTCCGCCAGCAAAAACTTGCAGCGCTCTCGCTAATGTATATAGAAAGTGATTTTTTACAAACTATTAAATTTGAAAAAATTGTGGAAAGATTTGCAAACGCTAAAGCACGAAAAAGGACTTTTGTATAATCTAATAATAATTACTTAATTACTATAATTTTCAAATAAATCATTAATCAGTTGCAAAAATGTTTCACTTATATGATGCCTCTCCTCTTTTTTTAACAATAACAGACGTGTAAATATTTAAAAAATAAAAAATGTCAGGTTAAAAAATGGTTTGCCACCCTTCCTAGCGGGGGCGCGTCCTCATAATTAGCCTAGGGCGGTCAGAACTCTTGATCAGTCGCTGGTATTAGGCTTTGTCGTCCTCCTAAGAACTTTAATAAAATACTGACTTGCGTATGTACATATAACATCAATTTCGCGTCTTCTTACCGCTATCAACGCCATCTATTGTCGAACAGCAAAACTTAAATTCAATTTTTGTTTTCCTTTCCTTCAAAATCGAATAAAATTGACCTGCGCATGCGAGATTACGTAGTTTTGCAAATCTTACCACTTACGCCATCTGTTGTCGAATAGCAGAACTTAAACTGCATAAAGTCCGGTTGTATAAGAATTTTGCTAACTATAAACTGGGCAAAAATTCTAATAAAAATAAATAATACAGACTGTCACAGTCACTATCAGATTTTCAAAACTACCCTCGAAATATAGTTTAAAAATCATTATCGTGAACGAATTCGCTGGCAGAGCTAGTCATCCATAACACAAAAATGAATCGCCAAATGTGTTGCTTACGTGCAAATCTCGAGAACAGCTGAACCGATTTTGCTAATTATTTTTTTGTTATTGTGAAGTTTAGAAAAAATGAAAATTAGGGTAGTGTAAGGTAGAGAAGGGTAGAATAGGGTAGAGTAAGGTAGAACCGGAGCGAAGCCGCGGGCAAAAGCTAGGTTATTATAATTTAGGGGCCCCTAGGTAGAATTTCCAACAGGCCCCACGCTGGCTTATTCCAGTTCTGCCTCACTCCACTCGGGAGAAGGCACTCGAAGCGTAAAATAAAGGTACAGTAATATGGGGTGAATAGAGACTTAGGGGTTAATAGGGACAAAACTTTAAAGGGTATTTTCTCGATATTTGAATATTTTTTGGAGCATTTAACTATATCAATTTTTTTATGAATTGTTATTCTAAAAAATCGATGCTTTGTTAGAGGCGGATATTATAGTATGAAAGTGAAAAACCAAACCAAAGTTTTGTCTCTATTCACCCCGTTTTACCAGCATGGCCTACTGTCCACGGACGCGACATAACGGCACACCGGTACCTTTTCATTGCCAGAATTTCAGTATCGTGTGTAAGCTTCAAGCAGGCGCGCCTACAACAAGCGTATAATGACCAGTACCCCTAGCCAAGTTGCTAATCTGCAATAGTTAACGCTTGTAGAAAGCAAATGTACGGGAATGACGTCGCCTCAACGCTCAGTCACGTGGTCAGAACAAAAGAATTGGCGGCGTGGTCAACTCGAAGCGTTCGACGCAAGCGAAACGGTTGTAACTTGGCTAGGGGGGCAGCCCTCTTAACCAACTCACAACCGTTTCTCGTGTCGAACGCCTCGAGTTGACCAATTCTTTTGTTCTAACCACGAGACAGCGTTGAGATAACGTCATTCCCGTACATTTGAAGTTTTTTACTAGCGTTAACGATTGGCTAGGGGTACAGATGTCGAATTTAAGTTAATCGTGTACTTGCTTCGAAATGGATATTAATATTAATCTTCCAGAGATTTCTAATGGAAAATTCCGTGTGGCCAATAGTGTTACCAAAAAAATATTAATAAAAACCCCAGATAGGTAAGAGAAATAAAACAAAGATAATTAACATAACATTTTTATTAGTATTTTTCATTGAAAAAGATCGCTTTAAGTCAACTGAGGTGAGGTTAACTTTATACACTTCCTTCTCCTAGTCATTATTGCAGGAAGAATTTTTTTCTGCTATATTTTTGATAATGTCATAAAAAATTCTACTCTTTAAAATTAATCTCGGTATTTAAGGCATATCCACTTTATTCTTTCGCTCTATGAAATCAGTGTAAGTACATGAATAAGGGTGCAAACATAAGCGCCTGCGCATACTCGAGACAAGATGTCGTAGACAGATTTGTCTACGACGTCTGCGACAAGACTGTTTTGTCTACGAGACGGGGCGCTAGGACTGTTGATAAAATATCGAAATTTCGATATTTTTTTCGAATTTATTTTATCGGCTTTGTCCTATAAAACAATCGTAAGTCGGCTCAAAAATAATTTACTCAATTTATAATTCAAATAAACAAATTAAATCATAAATATTTTAAAATGTAGCGTTCTTAATAATTATTCTTCAATTTTAATAAACATTTATACGTACCAATATTCCTCAAGAGTTTATAAAAATACATGGTTTATATGTTCAGCTATTTAAGTACTGCGAAGAGATTATATTTCTAGACAATAATATCGATACTTCGATATTTTATCAACAGTCCTAGCGCCCCGTGTCGTAGACAAAACAGTTTTGTCGCAGGCGTCGCAGTAAAGTCTGTCTAAGACAGTCTTGTCTCAAATGAGCGCAGTCCCGAAACAGGTTACCGGTGCAGGCGAGTCTGTTCGGGTCGGTACCGATCGGTGCAGGTATAATTCTCCCGCGTTCTTATGCGCTCATTTATAAAGAAACAGGTTCATACTTGTCGGTACCGACTGCCTGTACCGAATCATACGGGTTTAAGCGTCGGCCAGTGTAGTGTTTTACACATACAGATTTACCCGTTTCTGTATGTGGTTTGACCGGTACCTATCTGTAGCGACCCGTACCGACATATCGAGACCGAAAAACCTATATCTTAATGTTCGCACCCTTAGAGTCTGTCTAATAAGTCAACCGACTTGGGTAATTATTAAGGTAAAATGAAATCTGATGTAGTCAACGCTGGTTCAATAATCAAGGTTGGTTAACCCCTTGAACGCAGATCTACGCGAGACACAATGGCTTTTTAATCGAGACACAATTAAAAAGCCATTGTGTCTCGCGTAGATCTATCTCTCTCGATCTCTAATTACGGCATACGAGAGGTTAAGAGATACTGATCATTGTTTACTAATAGAAGAACCTTATAAAAAGTTTCGAATATATTTTTTTTTTAAATAATTGAATATTATACAAAATTCCCAAGTCGGTTGACTTTTTAGACTGACTATACTCTACAAATTCCGACCACTGATAATCGGGGTTACCATGACGTTCAAAGTAAGATTGCTTTAATCTTGTTTCAGTGTGGGTAAGAGATGGCGCTAGACAAGTATAGCTGTATAGTTCTGTCTCTTACCCACACTGAAACAAGATTAAAATAATCTTACTTGGTCTAGGTCAATAACGAATACGTATCTATGAAGCTACGCGTCCGTGGTGAGGACTAAGTGTTAAATAAAACTAGAGAAAACTGATCAACGAATATAATGATTGCTAGTCGAGTTCGAACTCGATGATATCACCGAGCTCGATATCTGCGTCTCCGTCACTCTCGCTGCTGTTGTTGCTGTTGTGCATCTCTCTCCCTCTCTCGACCGGCTGTGGAAACATACGCAACATTACACTACTTAGTTAATTAAACCACAAAAGAAATTATTGCACACGGACTGGACACTATGGAAGAAAACAAACGGGACAAAAGCAGGAATATGATGATGATGATTTTGAATACCGATGTTGGAAATGTCAAATTAATGTTGATGTTTAAAATGTCAAATGAATGTTGATGTTGGAAATGTCAAATGAATGTTGATATTGGAAATGTCAAATGAAAATCGATGTTGGCAATGTCAAATGAATATCGATGTTGGCAATGTCAAATGAATGTTGGAAATGTCAAATGAATGTTGATATTGGAAATGTCAAATGAAAATCGATGTTGGCAATGTCAAATGAATATCGATGCTGGCAATGTCAAATGAATGTTGATGTTGGAAATGTCAAATAAATAGCGATGTGGGAAATGTCAAATGTCGTATTCCCATACATAATTATATGAAATTTTGCAATTTTTTAGGTAAGTATGAAATCAAAAACCCACTCTTATGTTCCTTCTTGGCCTTTTTTTTAGGTGGGAAGATCATCTAATGACATCTCCACGCCCTTGGGCGGAGCGGGAGATAGTGTCAGAATTTTACTGACTTAAAACCCACTCCTGTTCCTTCGTTGCCTATCGTACTGGGCCCCTACGGTTTCCTTCTGTGCCTACCGTACTGGGCCCCTACTTAGGTTTATTAGAAAAGATCTTGTTATTATTTAAGTAAAGTCTCAATAGATAATCATAATAAACAGCAAAGTTATATGCATTTGCTTATGTCCCAAAATGTCACTCAATTTATGGAAATATTGTACAGGCTATTGATTTATGAATGAATGAATTGCGATTAAACTGGTAAAAGATTAGCGTAGTATTTTCTAGTGACAATTGTTATAAATAATTGATTCCATTATTAATTCACCAATTCTGACAAATTTTCGAGGACAATTTTGGGATTTTGTTTTTTTTTAGCTTTTTGGCCCCAATTTCTAAATAAAAAATAGTGGTCTATATTTTTAAATTATTTTTCTGAATTGACTTTAAATTTTGACAAGAAATGAAATTGATTATAAGTATTAACATCTTACTAGCATGCATATGTTAATGGTCTATTATGGTACTCAAATACATAAATAATAATATTGTGATCTATGTTTCTAAAAGGAGGAACTGACTGAATGACTGGTCTGGATTTATGAAACAGTCTCGCGAACAAAGTCCCAGGGGAAACGCTAGTGTATTTATACTTTAATTTAATAGTATAATATGTTTTTCTTAATAATTTGTGCCAATTAGCAAAACATAGCGCACTACTTCATTTTTAAGATCTTGTATATAGTTATCACCTATGTTTATGAATAAATGATTTTGAGTTGTGAAAAAGAGGGATGAAAAAAGATTGCATGTAGCGGAGATTAGAATATTGAGATAAACGTGTCGTGTGACGAGAATGGATAAATTGAAAAATAAGTATATTAGAGAAAGTTTGAAAGTGACTGGCACCCGATCAAACTTCTTATTTCAATTATAATTTGGGTGTCTTCAAGACTAGAGTAAATAGGCTCTTAATAAACTAGTGCGCCTCACAATCAACGATTGCATCACTGCTTAGCATCAGTTGGGATCTCAGTCAAGCACTAGTTTATATCAAATAAGCATAAGCAGAATCAGTCTTTTTTTAATGTTCCCACTGCTGGGACTCAGGCCTCCTCTCTAGGACATGGAATGGGCCGTAATCCTCCACGCGGGCCCAGTGCGGGTTGGTGAATGTCACGTGTCTTCGAATTTTTGATTCTAGGAACATTTACCGGTTACCTCACGATGTCTTCCTTCACCGTTTTGAGAGCAGTGGTTTATAACAAATAAATGAAAATAAACTTCTTCTAATATACTAATTTCTCACTTTTCTAACTTAAAAGTTGAAAGGGAATCGTTTGTCTTGGTATGATCATGTAAAGAGGAGAAATGAAACGCATGTTACTATAATAGTTATGAGTATACATGTGGATGAATGGAGAGGGACGCCAAAATAAGATGGATTATGTGAGTAGTGATATGAAAGAAAGGGTAGGTAGGTAGAGGTAGGTGATAGCGACAGTGACAGAATGGAAGAAAAAAATGTGTAGTGCCGACCTCAAGCAATATGGGACAAAGGTAGGGATATGATGACAAAATATTGTACAAAATTATACATAGGCAAGTACCAAATTAATATAGAGTTTTTCATTAAGAGCGCTCGAACTTTGAAATGAAATAAAAAAACCATTTTTTTATTTCAATAAAACGACAATTTTTATCAGGGGCGTGGACTAATTTAAACTTAAGCGATGGCGCATCAGCGAGGCATTTTTCTTTCATCAATACGAAAACGAGACTGCGACTGTCGCAACTGAAATAGTGGTCAAACGCGAGACTATCAATTATACACCGTTAAATTTTAATCGTTTTAATCCCGTGGAGGGTCGACCCGGTACATGAAACACTATCGATTTGTAAAGATAAAATCAAAAAAGCTGAGCGAGTTCAATGACCTGTAGATAGTTTGTACGCAACGCCGACTACTAACTACAGGTCATTGAACACGCTCAGCTGATGTTTTCTTAAAGAAATTAATTTCGTACGTGCGTAAATCAATACGAGTTTTGAAAAAAAGGTACTTTATTTTATCTTTACAAATCGTTAGTGTTTCATGTACCGGATCGACCCTCCACGGGATTAAAACGATTAAAATTTAACGGTGTATAAAGAAACCCTCGTTCTTAAAGAGCCCTCGCTTGTGCGAGGCCCCTTTGTGGGCGAGGCTTTGGGCGAGAGTCCACTTCGCCCACTTTAACTGTTTTACTGCGTATATCAGCTATAAAGCGATAGCTCTCAAATTACATGATTCCGAAAAATTATACCTCGAATAACACGTCCCCGTAAATTTACTAATCCGAAACATGGAACAACGAATGCACGTTACAACAAAAAACTTAACGCCGTAGCCATGCGATCTCGAATAACATGATTCACATTTTTTTGTTAAATGATTCGAAATGGTAAATTAGAGATTTGGTTATTCGAGATCAACGGTGTCTGGTTGTTCGTGGTAGCTTGGATTCGTTGAGAAGTGTTTCCTATTAGCAAAGTCACGGGGACGTATTACACGATATTACATTTTTCTCATGTTGAATCGGTACATACACTCGCTAACGCGATGAAATTGAAGGGGTACGTGGACAAAGGTGTTAACTACTATTATTATTTTTATTCTCTGGTAATATTTCTGCTGTTAGCACATTTGCAAATCTGAAATATATACTTGATTGACAGTTAAAACCTTTGCTAGCATCTGTAACTATGTAACGAATTAGAATTGGGGTGCTTTAAATTCAGGGATCGATTTACCATCGATCGGATTTTTTGATTTTGTCAGATAACACCTATGTCCACTTAACCTTTCAATTGTCTAAGAAAAAGGCAGAAAAAGGCCTCGCTGATGTGCCTTCGCCCACGCCTAAATTTGTCCACGCTACGGCACTGGGTATACGCTAGCAAAGTACGAGCGTCCTTATTAAAAAATCCTATACAAACAGTCTCTTAAATATCGTTAGTTTACAGGCTAACATGCACAAACGCCTTTTATGAATAAAGTTAGTCATTATATTAAACGTTAAATAAATTGTGATTGGTTAATATGATGTATCCACCACCGTAAGCTTGGATAGACATGCGCTGCACTCATATATATCACAAAAAATCGAGTAATCGACTCAAACGGCGCTCGAGAAAAATGTATTAGGCTAGTTTTAACGAAAACTAATTAAAAAAAAAACTATGTTACATTTTTTTTTTCTTTCAATTGATATAAACTAGTGCTTGACTGCGATCCCACCTGATGGTAAGCAGTGATGCAATCTCTGATGGTGAGGCGCACTGGTTTATTAAGAGCCATTTTTAATAAAAATGTGTTTTAATTTTGCAAACAAATAACAAAAGTTACAGAGAAGCGGAGTCTTCTATTATAGGCATCAGCATATTTAAAAGGAGGCTCCAATCACAAACTAATCTAAATTAAAAATTAAATATTTTATTGCAAATTGATAATTTGTTGAGTTTGCGTCTGCGTCCTGTTTGTGGTGGAATATGACAGACAATGTTTTAAAACTGCCAATTAATCTAAATTATACTTATACATTCTAGCAAAGTAAATTGTTATTATCATTCCGTTTATTCAACAATATTAACTTATTAATTATATTTTCAAATATTCCAACAGAATTTTCTTTTTATTTAAAATTATAAAAAATAGGATCCCGCCGGTATCTGGAACAGGGTCCAAGCTACCGGCGGTCAGGGCTCCAGAGAAAGAAACGTTATTAGTTGTAATAGAAATAAACATTTTGTATTCATACGTACTCATGATAAATATTCATACAGGGTGTAAAGGACAGCCCTCCACAAACTTTAAAGGCTCGCTCAGTAGACGAAACTGAACAACCTTCAAGAGACTTTTTTTCAGGAACCAAACCAAAAAAATCAACCTCACCATACAGAATTAAAAACTTGATTGGACAGTTTGTCCTTGTGGAAGGTTGTTCAATTTCGTCTACTTGTTTTTTTTTTTTTTTTATGGTGGGAAAAAATCATCAATGACAACCCCCGCTCTTGGGCGGAGCGGGAGATAGTGTCAGACTCTTACTGACTAAAAGACCCACCCCGTTCCTTCTAGCCTTCATACCGGGGCTCGAGCTGTATTTCGAAACTAACCCTGGCCCCAGTAGGCTTCGACCCAGCTGGGTCCCTGCTGTTGCTGACAACTCCTTGAGGCGCGCGGGAACAGTGCGCGCCGTCGACGACTTGGGCTTGGTCCGGACAGTTACCGGACGGCCGGACAGCGAGCTACCCATTGCTCACTATCCGCAAGCCCGCGCCTATGATGGCCGGAAATCGGGATCAGAATCCCGGCGGCGGCGGCGGCGAGAACGCCGTTGCCTGATGCGGTCAACCTCCTCCTTTGCTCACTTTACTGCTTCGCACGCGTCGGCTCGCGCCTGCCACTCCTCCTCGCTCCGGACCATGGCCTCAACCAAGGCCCGGCGCGAGAGGTCTACGCCGCCGATCGCCAATTTCGTCTACTGAGCAATGAGCAAGCCCTTAAAGTTTGTGTTGGGCTGTCCCTTACACGCTGTATTTAACGAATACCATTTCTTTGACTTAACAATGGTCTTAAAGACTAGAAAAACTACAAAATGTTGAGCACAGCGCTGTCTAGTAAGAAAAATGCCACGTTTGGGCCCTTTACTATTACCTCAAGCCGTGTATAAAGCTTCGGTATATTGATCGGAACTCACAACGCTGGAGTATACGGTGTACGCTTTGGTTAAAAAAAAAATTTTTGATTAATTCCTTGAAAATGTATTTCTTTGAGTTACTACTATTCGGCTCTCGAGGGCAAATATAAAAATATTTAAACTGAACGTTTTAATTATTACGAAGTGTATGAGAAGCAAGCGATAGTACAATAGCGGAGGGGAGTGGGAATCGGGCGGCGGGGGTGCTTGATGCGCCTACGTCGCGTCATAAAGACGTAGGTAGGTAAAGCAAAATACAGAGTTGAAATGTGTTAGATAGAACAAAGAAATCTTGAAGGTAAATGAATTGTTTTGTAAAAAGTCATAGAACAAAAGTTGTTTATATGCTATTAGTAATACAGGGTTGTTGTTGTTTTACAAGTAACCCTGTATAGACATTATTGTAGTCTGAAATATTTATTATTATTATTTTTGTAATAAAAGTAGTATATTGACGGAAAGCCCTAGGGTCTAGTTCCGAGAGGGAGGCTCGGCCCCGGTATGAAAGGCAAGAAGGAACGGGGTGGGTTTTTTAGTCGGTAAGAGTCCGACACTATCTCGCGCTCCGTCCAAGGGGGATGTGACTTGGATGATTTTTACCCACCGATTAAAAAAAACCACTGGAAGGTACATAATCATGTACTGGATCCGTGATATTCGTGTGTACCCTTGGGCGTGTGTGCCCTTGGGCGGAGCGGGAGATAGGGTACGCCGTTTGGTGACCACCAAACGGCGTACCCTATCTCCCGCTCCGCCCAAGGGCGGGGGATGTCATCTGGATGATTTTAACGCATCAAAAAAAAAAAAAAACCTCTACGGAAAGCCAAGTGGGCTTCGTAGTTTGAAGTTGTATATTTAATTTAAACAAGTGCAACACCGCATACCGCAGCGCACTGCGTTCCGTTCACCGAACTTATACTAAAAAAATGAATGAGTATAAAATGAACGAACTGACGAAGTGGAAGGTATATCTCCAGGGACTCACCCGCCGCCTGCGGCCGCGCCGGCGCCGCGGCGCGTCGCGCTCCTCGTGCGACGACGACGCGCTGCTGCCGCCCTCCAAGTTCATCACTGCGTTGCGTAACAGAGACGACGCCACTATACGATTGGTGTTATAAAATATGTATCACACGAACCAACGAGGTACCCAGTGGCGGGGTTGTATCAGCTGAGGCACACGGATGGGGCCCCCAGAAAATTATCAAGTGGAGCCCTGCAAAATTATTGGTTAGGGCCCCCCATAAACATCATTAGTCGAGGCCTCAGCAACTTTATTGGATGGAGCCCAAAAAAATCATTAGTCGAGGTCACAGAAAATTTATTGGGTTGGGCCACAAAATTTATTGGATGGGATCCCAGAAAGTTAATTGGACGGAACCCCAGAAAGTTAATTGGACGGGACCCCAGAAAGTTAATTGGACCGATAATATTCTAAGAAATTATATGGGGCCCCTAGAAAATTCATTGGATGAGGCCCCAGAAAAATTGTTAAATTGTGATTTCATTTTTAGCCGTACTTCTATAGCAAAAAAGTGATATAACTCTGTTAATTTTAAAGCTAGAAAAATAAAATCAATTTCAATGTTTATGGTAGAATTTTTTTATGGACTAAGCCTAAATAAATATTATTGATTTCTGTCACACCTAATTGACTTACCTCTTTGAAAAAAGGGGACTCCGGACATCTTTTTCCAAATGGCTCTTCAACTAACAAAGATCTAGAGCTGATGTCTACTCAATCATCTAATATTAGTACCCTCTAAAATATAACATAAGTTACAAATACACCACTATTTTTTAAATTAGTACAAATACTTAAAGGGCTTATCAGAAAAAGTCTGTCATTATTTAAGTAAAGTCTCAATAAATCATCTCAATAAGCATCTTCCTGCCCTAGTCCCGTTTTATTTGGGGTCGGCGCAACATGTTTTTTTCTTCCATTCTGTCCTGTCACTCGTCACGCTATCACTAACTCCCTTTTCTTTCATATCGCTTCTCAAACAATCCATCCATCCTTTCTTTGGCCTCCCTCTTCTCCTCCATCCATCCACATGTAAACTCATAACTTTTTTAGCAACGTGCGTTTCATCCCTCCTTTTCACATGACCATACCAAGACAAACGATTCCCTTTCAACTTTTCAGTCACTGGCGCCACTTTCAAACTTCCCCTAATATACTCATTTCTCACTTTTTCAAGTCTCAATAAGTAATATTCATAAACAGCAATTTTATTAGTTTGTGTATCCCAAAATGTCACTCAATATATGAAAATATTGTACAGGCTATTGATTTATCTATACATATAAATAAAATTGGAGCATCTGTTTATAATATTGAAATAACTGCTTTTTACTACATGAATATGAATATGTATACGGTACATACACCAAAATATTTTTTTTTTACAATTTTTGTCTGTCTGTCTGTTTGTCCGGGCTAATCTCTGAAATGGCTGGACCGATTTTGACGGGACTTTTTTTGGCAGGTAGCTGATGTAATAAGGAGTAACATAGGCTACTTTTATTTTAGAAAAAATTAATTCAATATCCTGTAGTCCACGCGAACGAAGTCGCGGGAACAGCTAGTGAAAGTGAATAAATGACGATCAATTTTGGAATTTCGGTTTTATTACTTTTGACTACACTAATATGATCAGTAACGGGTACAGACAGAGCCCTGTTTTTTTTGTACTAATTAAAAAAATTGCGGTATATAGGTTCTCATCGGGGGCAGTTTTGCTATGGAAGTATGGCTGGACTCTTTTGTAAAATGGGTTAGGTTACTTCTTTCGAGCTCTCTGACGGGGGGCCCGTAAAAGCGGGGCCCTGGATAAAGGGCCCCGTGATATTGTGCCAACTTTACCACCCTACTCGCCACTGGAAGTACCTACCGTACCTACCTGACTTTGAAAATGCATGTAGCATAATCCTCTCGACCGTATTTCGATCACTGTGTCACACTGACCTCTACTATGTACTGGACAGGCTGTTCCATATGTTCGACAGCTAATTTTTTGTGCCTATTTGAGGCGCCACTCGCGAGCGTCCAGAGTACTAAGTTTGACGTATAATGCAAATGGCTGCAGAGAAGTGTACAGTACCACAAAATAGATAGGTACAGAAGTCAATCTACACTGTGCGCGCTCTCACAACGCACACATAGACACCGCTCACGGACACGATATCTCGGAGCGCCTCGGTCCGCTCGTCGAACAGTTCGGGCTCAAACGCTCATTAGTGTGCGTCCACCGAGCGTAGGTATAAAAAGTGAAGTACATACATGAGATGTCTTCTGTACCTATCTATTTTGTGACAGTACTCTCAAGTATTTTTGTATTTTGAATTAATTTTGTTCGAATTCCGTGTTATTACTGCTTCACGAATTATATAAAACCTATGGAAAATTAGGTCATGTGTATATTCTAAGTGGCGCGACATTATTAGTCTAAAAAGTCAAACGACTTGGGTAATAGGGTAGTTTCTAGGGTCAAAATATTTACGTTTTATTTAGTCCGTATTTTAGATTATATAAAAATATTGGACACGTATTTTTTCTTTTTTCGATTAAACAAAAAATAACAAAGATATAGCCCATTAAAGTTACGTGTGACGTCACCCCGTGCGAAAAAATGCAGCACGGCGTCATTTTTGGTTTAATTTACAAATAAAAATAACTGTCCCTTATTTTTGAATAATCTAAAAAGACGGACTAATTAAAATTTTTACGGCAACTAGCCTATTATTAGGGCAAAATGAAATTCCGATGAAGCTATCACTGGTTGAATAATCAAGGTTGATTAAGAGATCTTGATCATTGATTACTAATTATTATTATACACCGCTAAATTTTAATCGTTTTAATCCCGTTGAGGGTCGATCCGGTACGTGAAACACTATCGATTTATAAAGATAAAATTAAAAAATAAAGTACCTCTTTTTCAAAACTCGTATTAATTTACGCATGTAAGAAATTAATTTCTTTAAGAAAACATCAGCTGAGCGAGTTCAATGACCTGTAGTTAATAGTCGGCGTTGCGTACAAAGTACCTACAGGTCATTGAACTTGCTCAGCTGACGTTTACAGCTCAGTTGACATTATTAGGGGACTTTTTAACAATAATTCAGTCTTTTTAATGATATTCTTATTACAAAAGTAGGATACATTTGCAAAGATATAATAGTGTCATAAGTAAGTTAATTTAGCTTCACTTTTCTTGGACTGACCGACATTTGACTATTCAAAAGTGCCTGCAAATCGTCTATTGGAAATAAATGATTTGATTTGATTTTAAGTATAAAGTAGCATTAACATTAATCTGTGCGATAGCCCGCGCCTTAACCGGCCACTGCAAACTAAACAGGCACCAATTTCACATGAAACTGAGTGACACTGATGTTTGCCGGTACTGGAGAGGGAGACGCCTAAGCACCTTTTGTGTGAATGCCCGTGTCCATCTGGGCCGACACATTATTCGCCCGGAGGAGATTAAAACTCTAAAAGCTAGGAGTATTCTAAATTTCTTACAAGCCTCCGGGCTAAAAGAGTTACTCTAACAAGGTGCCGAGTCACAATAGATCTTTTAAGTCGCAGTGACTACATCCCCTACACTATGGGTGATGCATAGCCCCTTATCTTCTAAATAATAACATAGATCTGGAATCGTAAGAGAAATCTGATTCTAAACATTCTACTCCGCTTATTGATTCATCGTCACTAGACATATTACGATAAACATCTGTTGTAGAACTATCATCATCTCAAGAAACAAGCAAATGACTACTAAAATTTTTCTTGCCAACAACACTTTTTTTATTATTTATTTAATGTTCATGCAACACAAAGTACATAGGCGGACTTAATGCCTTAGGCATTCTCTACCAGTCAACCTACGGTGGTGAAGAGACATAATTTTTTTATTTCGTTCAAAAATTATAAAGTCGTTTGACTTTTTAGACAGACTCTAGTACCGTAGACACTCGCTACGGCCGACAGCGTTAAAATGGCGAATATCAAACGAGCACAAAGTAATTTGACGGCCGCCAGTCCAGTGTGGTGAATAGTAGAGGTCAGTGTGGTGGCCATTCTCAATTGGCCAAGTACGCAGGAGATATTATAGTGCACGAGTGTGTGCGCAAACACAGTCGCAATCTCTGTTCCTTAACTCTCATAGTCCGATGGGACGGTGAGAGATGCTTTCTGAGGCACGGGGATATCATACCACCAACTTTCTAAGGCTCAATTTACACCGCCGCGGAATGGAATGGAAGCGACTTTTTGCAACAAAACTGTACATAGCATAATGAACTTTATGTCAATCGTATTGTATAATATACAAACTTAATATGAGCCAAAATAAGGTCGCGCGTCTTCCGGGGAATCCTCACGCATTCTCGAGAATTCTTTTAGCTACGAAATTTACGCTAGAGGCGAATTGACGCTTCCATTCCATTCCGCGGCGGTATAAATTGAGCCTAACTCCGGGCTGCCAGAGTAATTCATAATGGAAAAAACTCACTTTTGCGGCCGGGAATTGAACCCTGGCCTCCAAGCTCAGGAGTGGCGCTTACACCACAAGACAAATAAGGCACTTATATGGCACATAGCATAATCAGCCTTACAATGTTCCCACTGCTGGGACACAGGCCTCGATTCTAACGGCCCGGTCATGAACTTGCCGCTGTGAGCGGTAGCTGAGCGCGAGGCGGCGAGCGGCGCCACGAGCACGCGCACTTTCTAATGCCACCCCGCTCGCCGCACCGCGCGCTTGACCAGGACGTATGAGAGGGAATGGGCAGTGTGATCCATGGTAGATGTCACAAGCCTTCGAATTTTTGGTTCTAGGACATGCCGGTTTCCTCACGATGTTTTCCTTCACCGTTTCGAGAGCAGTGGTGATGAAATATATTACATAAAGTAATGCGCCAGGGTTTTAACCCGCGACCTACAACTCGTGAGAGCTCATACATTCGGGTGCATGTCACCAACGGCGGAGTTAATTGCAGCCGTCGACATTCTAACTTAGAAGATCAGCGGCAGTCATCGTGTGTCAAATATCACTATTGATCGATTGTTAACCTTATTGGCAACATGCCACCCCTGTGTATGCTTTCGTCGAGGCCGTTTCCTTTGGGGCACCACAGCTCTAACTAATTCCCTAATAGAAAAAACCCCTAACACTTTTTGTCCGACCTGGGGATCAAAACCAGGTGGTCACGCTCAGCAGTCGCGCTTGCGACGACGAGAGAGATAGGTGTTAGGTAAACAGTTTAGATACGAGTTGCTCACGATCGTCATCGTTGTCAGAACCTGAATCAGAACCGTCGTCATTCTCGGAGCCTCCCGCCAGTTCTTCGTCATCATCCTCCTCCTGAAATATAGAAAAGAATAGATTAAGAATAGATTTTGATTTCGTTTTTCGTTTCCATAACTGCTTTAGCACCCGAACGCTCTACTAGTTTGTAATTTTTATTGGTTTTAATTGGGTGTTATTGTCATTTTTTATTTTTTTTATTTCTTATTATCCTATTAGTTTAGTGTTTATTTTGACACGGTAATTTTTATTTGTTGTTTTAATCTATCCAACTGTAGCGCTTTCTATTAAATATTGCAAAATAAATAATGAAATTATTAAATATTAACATTTGTACGCCTAATGGCTAAGCATAGAGAACCAACCAAAATGTAACATCTCACACTCATGTGTATCTGTAACCTGTTTACAAATAAATAAATCTGAATCTGAATCTGAACGCGACGAGGAATACGACTCGAGGAGTATAAATCAGGGATGTTATTGATATTTATTTATTTATTTCATTAATTACAACGGTTAAACAACCAATTGGAGTTTCTTGCACGTTCTTCTTCATAGAGACCTACGCTTTGGAACGTGCAATTTAGCTTCACTTTTCTTGGACTGACCGACATTTGACTACTCAAAAGTGCCTGCAAATGGTCTATTTGAAATAAATGATTTGATTTGAAAATTTTGGATACGGATATGGAAATGATTATTATACCGGATACGGATATGAAATTATTTCGAATTATCCGTTAGTTTCGGATAATTTCGTTTAAGGATATTAGATTTTTAAGGAATTTCAGAAGTAAACGCGACGACGCGACATGTTATGACAGCCTGTCATAACGTGTCTCAATTAGGCTCCGCCCCTATCCGATATTATCCGAAACTTTTATTTCGGATTCGGTTACGGTTATGGATATTATTTTATATCGGATATCCGATAGTTTCGGTTACGGTTATGGAGCTCCCTAACATCCCTGGTATAAATACTTAGTTTTTCGACTCACCGCGTCATCGTCGTGGTCCCTCTTGCGTCCCACGTCGTACACTTTGACGCACGACTCTTGCATCTGCTCGAAGTCCCCCATATTTTCTACCACCGATATCTGCGTCCCATATCGAGACACACCCAAGGAGTAGATGTTTCTTTTTACGTCAATTGTCGCTGGAAAGTGAGATTTGTGTAGTTATTGTAAGGTGCATTTTAGTTTGTAGGGTTATAAGCTGTGTGTTGAAGAACGGGTGAGTTGAGACTGGTCATCTTTTAGCTGCCAATGGTAGGCTGTCTAAAAAGTCAAACGACTTGGATAATTATTACAGTAAAATTAATTAATTAATTAGTAATTAATGATTAATTAATTAGTTAGTTAGTATGTAATTAATTAAATAATTAGTAAAATCTGATGTAGTCAACACTGGTTCAATAATCAAGGTTGATTGAGAGATCTTGATCATTGTTTACTAATAGAAGAACCTTATAAAAAGTATCGAATATTTGCCAACAACAGATTTTTTATTTCCTTAAAAAAAACCGAAGGCGTTTGACTTTTTTGACAGTCTATATTTATACACCCTTAAATTTTGATCGTTTTAATCCCGTTGAGGGTCCTAGGCGTTTGTACACGACGCCGACTGCTACCTAGAGGTCATTGGACTCGCTCAGCTGACGTTTTCTTAAAGAAATTAATTTCGTACATGTGTAAATTAATACGAGTTTTGAAAAAAAGGTACTTTATTTTTTAATTTTATCTTTACAAATCGATAGTGTTTCATGTACCGGATCGACCCTCCACGGGATTAAAACGATCAAAATTTAGCGGTGTATATATATAAAACATTATTTTTAGTTTATTCGAAACCTGAATATAGTTTGTTCAGAATCAGTTACTGAGTGAATTCCAATAATGTCATGTCATGTCATGTTATATTTTTTCCTAAAATTATTTAAAAATGGTCAGTAGTTACACACCACCGACACTAAGTACAACATGTCATAGCGGGCATTAGCGCCAGCGCACAGCTGGGTGCAGGAGCAAAACAGCCCCTCAGTTTTCCCGATGGCCCGGAGTCCATGTATTTGTGCGGACAACCAGATAACATTTAACTTTGTGCTTTTTCATGATACAGTTTTGAAATTACAACATGTAGATTTATAACATAAAAATACCAGACACGTATATACTAAAGCTAATGTAGTATTTAGTATTTTTTTGTTTTTTACTTTATTAACATAATTGTCACATAATAAATATTTGCCTTATTTTTTTTTGCCATGTTTTCTCTTCACCGCCCTTGGTTGACTGGTAGAGAGTGTCTAAAGATGAAGATTGACTTGCAACATTTTGTTGTAATGTTTCGCGTTCGTGTAACAGTAACCAAAGACTGACTTGTAACGTTAGTTTGTAATGTATCTTTCGCGGCGAGCGCCGCGTGCTCCACGCGACTGTCGGTTTTTTAGCGAATCCCTTTGAGTGTTACATTACAAGTCAGTGCACGTCGCGTCGTGCGAGAGCAAGTCTCTACGTCTGACATTATGATCCAAAATGGATGGAGCACAGTTGAGCCAAGAGTTCGAATGATACATTACAAACACACGTTATAAGTCAGTCTGTGTCGCCGTATCGTAACAAGATCGCCTCGAATGGTACATTACAAACAAACGGTACAAGTCAGTGTCCGCCCGTTTGTACCTTTGTGTTGTATGAAGTTTTAATAAATAATTAAACACAGCACAATTTCTTGTCCAGGCAATTACTGTCCATTCCAGGTTGCCTGGAACAGATCGCGGAATGCGATAAGGCCGCCCTTTGTATGTATGTGTTTTAGTTATATACACCACAATTTTTTAATTAGTACACATACCTAAAGGGCTTATTAGAAAAGCCCTTGTTATTTTATAAGTAAAATCTCAATAAATAATATTCATAAACAGCAAAGTTATTAGCGTTGGTTTATGTCCCAAAATGTCACTCAATTTATGCAAATATTGTGCAGGCTATTGATTAATGAATAAATAAGTGACAATTATTAAGGAAAAACACTGCCCGCAGTATTTTCTACTAGCAATTGTTATGTATGATTGATTCTATGATGAATTTGCCTTTTCGTGGTCAATTTTAGGATTTCGGTTTTTTCTACTTTTGACTACAAAAATATGACCAGTGACGGGTACAGATTGAGCCCCATTTTTTTGTGTACTAATTAAAAAGAAGGGGTGTAGTTTCCTTTTGTTAAATGTGTAATGGTGTATAATAAATAAACAGAAATCTTCACTTACCTATACTAGAGTAATCGTAGGGGTCTAATGTCTTGAAGCTGGTGTCGAACTGGTTCCTCTCCTCCGAGTCCTGGTCTGAACACACCGCGTACAGCGCTGTGCATGTCGGGTTGAATATCACCTGCGAACATTCACTTGTAGATAGAAGCATAACGAATTGTCGGTCTTTTTTAGGGTTTGTGCCTCAAAAGGCAAAAATGGAAACCTTATAGGTTTTTTTTTTTTTTGATGGGAAAAATCATCCAATGACAACCCCCGCTCTTGGGCGGAGCGGGAGATAGTGTCAGACTCTTACTGACTAAAAAACCCATCCCGTTCCTTCTAGCCTTCATACCGAGGCTCGAGCTCTCTTTCGGATAACCCTGGCCCCAGTAGGCTTCGACCCGGCTGGGTCCCTGCTGTTGCTGACAACTCCTTGAGGCGCGCGGGAACAGTGCGCGCCGTCGACGACTTGGGCTTGGTCCGGACAGTTACCGGACGGCCGGACAGCGAGCTACAACCCTTATAGGATCACTTTGTTGTCCGTCTGTCTGTCTGTCTATCAGTCTGTCAATACCCGTTATCTCAGAAACGCGTCGAGGTACTGAGTTGAAATTAAAACCATGTTCTCAAGTCTAAGGACTCTTGAAGCTGTAAAAAATCAAATTAGTAAGTTTTTTTTTTTTTTAATAGCCATTACTGTCCCACTGCTGGGCAAAGGCCTCCCCCAAGTCCTTCCAGACATTCTTCTCTCGCGCCTCAATTACTAAGTTAACGAGAAAAAAAGAAACTACGGTTTATGTCACTCTCGAGGAAATCAAAATTCATAGCGCAATTCCCGTTGACCCATAATCTTGATATTTGAAATAAAGCAAGGTCCTATAGCAAAAAAATTTGTAAATAAATTTTTGGTGAACTGACAGGCCACCATGTGTTGCTCACCTCTGATTTATCTAACGTAGGCACTGTTCTTAGTAAATGGAATGTTCTTAAATCCCAAACCTCAGTATTTGATATAACCTGAAAACAAGTAAGGAACATAATTATTATTAACTGCGAGTAACTCTACGCTAAAAACGATTTTTTTTTATTGATATAAACTACACTTTATTCGTATTAAGATTAGACATTTAAAAAGTTCAGCCGATTTTAACTTCAATTTCTAGGCATAAGGGGATTAAAAGCAAAAAAAAGTGGTTACATCATCATTTCTAATGTTCCCACTGCTGGGACTCAGGCCTCTTCTCTAGGAGAAGGAATAGGCCGTAATCCACCACGCGAGCCCAAAGCGGGTTGGTGGACGTCACATGTCTTCGAATTTTTGGTTCTAGGACATGCTGGTTTCCTCACGATATTTTCCTTCACCATTTTGAGAGCAGTGGTGATGAAATAAATTACACAAAGTAAGCGCCTAGTAGGGTTTGACCCGACCCTACAACTCGTAACGCTTCTTTCACACTGCAGTCCAGTTTTTTTGCAGGATCCCGTTTTCTGCAGGATCCCGTTTGATGGCGAATGTTATTGCTAGCGTTCACAAGAGCATCCCGCATGCAGAAAACCGATCCGGTCGAATTGTGCCATTCGGTTTTGTCACTAGAAACCGGATCCGTCATCCAGTAAAAAGCGGGATCCCTTTTAATCACACATATATTTCAATACCAGTGTTCACACGGCTTACTGCGTGCGGTTTTTTATTTGACACTGTTTTTTGCGGTATAGCGGTTTGGTGGCATCCCCCGCACCCTCCCCCCTCGCATTCCTCTCTTGGGCAGCGCCGAGAAGGTTGTGTTTTGTCGAAAAATGTCGCAAACAGGATGAACCCAGAAAGTTCTATTTCGCTGCTGACGCCGATAATACCAATATAATATTAGGAAAGCATTCACGTCCATTTCACCTGATAACCGGCGTAAGTATGGTAAAAAAACAGTACCTCTACCATGAGTTTAAAGCAATAGTATTTGTCGATACTCGATACCGACTACGTAAATATTTTGTATGGCAAATTTTACAGCGCCTCTAGCGGGCACTTACAGAACCAAAATTTGGCATACAAAATATTTACGTAGTCGGTATCGAGTATCGACAAATACTATTGCTTTAAACTCATGGTAGAGGTACAGGATGCAACCGTGTTCATACGGCAGTCCAGTTTTGCGGGACCAGCTTTTTAGTGGATCCTGCAAAACCGGACTGCCGTGTGAAAGAAGCGTAAGTCGGAGCCATTACTAATCGGCCACCACTGCGCTCTTAGACAATGATAATTCAAAAACAACTTACCTCTAAGCCATTGGGATGAAACACTCCGCTATGCGTTTGATTTAATTTGTCAAATTTGTGGATTTCTTTCCCTGTATTCACGTCCCATAAGACACCATCTGTAACACAAAATAGTTTAGTAACAAAGCTGGAAAAAAAAAATACCATTACAATATGGAACACTATGAAAGGCCCCAGATAACCGTGCCATAAGTACATTGACCTTTGCCTAATATGTCTGCGTAGGTACACGAAAAACAAACAATGTACTGCTTTTCATTACTATGTCATGCAAAGGATCACGATACATGTCGATTCAAGACAGCTTTATGTCTTTACTTCCGTTTTTGAAATTAAGAATTTTAACAAATGTAGGCGGGTCAATGACCGTTATTGAACGTTTATCTGGAATATAATATATTTCCAGGCCTGTTGGTCTAGTGGTTAGTGGCCCTGATTGGTATGCCGGAGGTCGTGGGTTCGATTCCCACCCAGGACAAATGATTGTGTTTGTTCTGTCTGGGTGTATTTTATCTATACTTATAATAAATCTGTAGAAGTGAAAATTCTGTACATTGAAAATAACAAAAAAATAAATGGCAGGGGGTGTTACTAGACCGACACCGAACCCAAAAATATGATTAAAAATTTTTTTGTCTGTCTGCTGTCTGTTTGTTCAGGCATCACGTAAAAACTACCGGTTCGATTACGATGAAACTTGGTATAATTATTCTTTAATATACTGGGCACCACACTGGGTACTTTTTATCCCGGAAAAGTAAAAAAAAAAACAAACGTAATTTTGCGGTTCGATCCCTAGAGCTACTTACTGTACCAACCGCAAATAATAAGTTTGTCGTAGGTTACGTCACCCGCAGTGGAATTCACTAAAGGGCGCTGCACACGGCTAAGATACTATAATATTTTATCATAAGATACAATATCGCTCGCCATTCAGTCATTCGTATAGATATTAGTTTTATTATTTATTACCTGACAGAACCAGTTCATCAGTGGGGTTGTAGGTGGCCCTGTTCTTGGCGTACTGGTTGCTGATGACGGGAGCGAGGGTCATCAGCTCCCGTCCGGTGCGCGTGTCGAATATCGTGGCCGTCTCACCTTTCGTTCCTATTATACGTTCGTGGGACATTTTTGAGAATTCTACGTACTCTTCATTATCTAGTTGATATCTGGGGAAAGAAAATAATGGATTCAATTTTTTAGGAGGATTTATACAGAGTGTAAGCACAAAATAGATAGGTACTATCAAAGACACTTCCGCCTGACTACCGCTAAGTTCATTTTTTATTTATTTATTTATGTACACACAAGCACTTAAAACTGAAAAAAAAATACACAAATACAGATAAAAGAGCACAAAGGTACTGCTGAAATTTCTTCCAGCAGACCTGCGACAGGAGAGTTGGACAAGAGATGTAGACACATTTTTGCTTGCACTCGAAACGAAAACTTCAAAGGGTTTGGTTTGAAGCCGAGCCGCAGGATTCAAGTGAATTTCTTTTAAAGTGATCAGGCAGAAATGACCGCGATGCTACAGAAGACAATCTACATACAAAGCGCGCTCAAGCAACGCACACATAGAGACCGCTCACGGACACGATATCTCGGCTCAATCGCCCGGTCGCATTAGGACTATTCGGCGCAACGCGCTGACCCTAGCGCGACCGCCGAGCGTAGGTATAAAAAGTGAAGTAAGTACATACTTTTTTTTTATGCTGGGAAAAAATCATCCAATGACAACCGCGGGGGTTGTCTTGGGCGGAGCGGGAGATAGTGTCAGACTCTTACTGACTAAAAGACCCACCCCGTTCCTTCAAGCCTTCATATCGGGGCTCGAGCCGTCTTTCGAAACTAATCCTGGCCCCAATAGACTTCGACCCGGCTGGGCCCCTGCTGTTGCTGACAACTCCTTGAGGCGCGCGGGAACAGTGCGCGCCGTCGACGACTTGGGCTTGGTCCGTGAAGTACATACACGAGATTGACTTCTGTACCTATTTATTTTGTGTTGTAAGGAACAGGTCTCCACAAACTGTAAGGGCTTGCTCAGTAGACGAAACTGAACTACCATCCACAAGACTATTTTTCAGGAAACGAAAAAAAAATCGGCCTGTCCATACAAACTGTCCAATTAAGTTTATAATTTCGTATGGAGGTCGATTTTTTTTTCGTGTAACGAAAGTGTACATTTTTTTTTTAATTGTTGATAGGTTCGCGCTTGACCGCTATCTCACCTGATGGAAAGCGACGATGCGTTCGACAATGGAACGCGCTTACCTAGAAGAAACCTATTCACTCTCGACTTAAAGATTCCCGGGTTGTAGCTATCAGGAAACACAGACTCCGGCAAGGAATTCCACTCCCTAGCTACACGCACAATGAATGTGTTCCCAAAACGTTTTGTGCGTGTAGGTGGGATATCCACCATGTACAGTTGCTATCACGGATCATGAACGCTTGGCGTCAGAGTGGGGATCGCTTCGCGCATTCCATACGTTGGCGAGTCAATCGTCTTCGTTGTTAGATACATGCAGCAACGCAGTGAACGAATGAAGAGTGACGTCTATGACGCGATGGCGCGGCGAGCCAATCACTGACACTCCCCGCCCCCGCGTCGCACTTCGCACCACTAAAGAGACCGAATATTTGACTTCTGCGCAAGTGTTCAAGATCCGTGATGGCAACTGCACCGGTGGCGCATCACCGTACGTACATACATCAAGATAATTATCATTTCAGCGGAAAGACGTCCACTGCTGGACATAGGCTTCCCCAAGTGTCGCCACAACGACCGGTCCTGTACGTCTCGCATCCATCGGATTACCGCGACCCTAACCAGGTCATCGGTCCACTTTGTGGGAGGCCTACCAACGCTGTGTCTTCCGGTACGCGGTCTCCACTCCAGAACCTTTCGGCCCCATCGACCATCTGTTCCGCGAGCAATGTGCCCTGCCCATTGCCACTAAAGTTTGATGATTCTACAGGCTATGTCGGTAACCTAAGTTGTCCTGCGGATATTTTCATATCTGATTCGATCACGCAAGGAAACTCCAACCATTGCCCTTTCCATTGCCCTTTGGGTGACTTTAAGCCTTCCGAGAGTAATTCACACCAATATAAATGTGATGTTTATTATTCCATCATGCCACTCCAGAACCTTTCATCCCCATCGACCATCTGTTCTGCGAGCAATGTGCCCTGCCCATTGCCACTTAAGTCTGGCAATCCTTCAGGTTATGTCGATAACCTTGGTTCTACTGCGGATATCTTCATTCCTGATTTTCGCAGAAATCAAGGGTGAAAGGTATACTCACATTATTTCAAACTCTCTCATATTCCATAACGCCGACAGAGGTCGCCACGGTGTCGTCGCCGACGCTAGTAATAGTGAGCCGTCTTTGCTTGCCTGTTGAACAAAAAAAGTTCTTTTAGTTACTGAGTATAATACAGTTCCCATCACGGATCTTGAACACTTGCGCAGAAGTCAAATATTCGGTCTTTTTAGTGGTGCGAAGTGCGACGCGGGGGCGGGGAGAGTCAGTGATTGGCTAGCTGCGCCATCACGTAATAGACGTCACTCCTGATTCGTACACTGCGTTGCAGCATGTATCTAACAACGAAGACGATTGGCTAGCCAATGTATGGAATGCGCAAGGCGATCCCCACTCTGACGCCGAGCGTTCAAGATCCGTGATGGCAACTGTAAGTGTGTATATTTTTAGGGTAGTATTTAAACGAGCAACTTAGACGTAGCGTTCGCCGGCCGCTGCTGTGGCACCGCTCCCTTCGCTCGCTGGGCTCACGCGTGGTTGGTCATAGTTCTAACCAAACCTAACCTATTTCATCCAATACAAAATGATGAATCTGCCTGCAACTAGATAATTAGACAAAGGTGAACACTTTTCTTAAAGTGAATTTTTTTGTAGTTCATTATGTAATACCTACATTTTATTTCTAGTAGCTCGCTTAGTAATTTAGTCGCTCACTTATGAATTTAGTCACTCACTTACTAATTTAGCCGCTTAGCTAGAATTTCAATAACCCAGTTTTAGTAAGCTCGTTCCGGATTTTATTACTGATCAATATTTGTTATTAGTTTAGTTAATGTGTCGCTTACTCAAATTCATACCGCTCAAGTTATTAAAACAGTATCTCATCATCAGTCACAATTTTTTTTTTATTCGCTCGTTTTATACGAGGATGGATTGAAAAGTTCGCGGCCTCAGCAAGAAAACAATATAAAATATAAACAATAGTAATTTTATTTTTCCACGTAATCTCCACTTAATGCACTTCTTCCATCTGATTTCCAACGCCTGTATGCCAGTCATAAAAAAAGTTTCTTCAAGGCCTTCAAAAAAAGTCACCCACCGCAGCTTCGACCTCCTCATTTGATGAAAATTTTTGACCTCCAAAGTGTTTTTTTAGGTTTGGGAATAAATGATAGTCTGAAGGTGCCAAATCAGGGGAATAGGCGGTATGGGGCAGTAATTCAAAGCCACAATCACGAATTTGAGCCATAGATTCAACAGACGTGTGAACGCGTGCATTATCCTGATGGAACAACACTTTCTTGCGGAGTAATCCTGGCCTTTTCTCTTTGATTGCTTCACGCAAACGACGTCAAAGGATGCAGAAATAAGCCGAGTTTATAGTTTCACCTTTTGCAAGGTAGTCCACCATGATAACACCCTTAGCATCCCAAAAAACTGACGCCATCGCCTTGCCAGCTGACAAAATTGCTTTGGCTTTTTTTGGAGTCGGTTCATCAGGTTTTTTCCACTGCTTGGATTGCTGTTTTGACTCTGGGGTGTAGTGGTGTACCCAGGTATCATCCATTGTCACAAATCTGGCCAAAAAATCTTGTGAATCAGCCTCAAACATTTCCAAACAGTCGCGAGAAATCGTCAGCCGTATTCGTTTTTGTTCAACTGAAAGCAATCTGGGTACCCACCGCGCAGAAACCTTAGAAAAACCAAGTTCATTGACTATGATGTTTTGAGTTCGTTCATACGAGATGCCAATAGTGTCTGCAATCTCCCTGATGGTCAATCTTCGATCTGCCAATATCAGATCACAGATTTTCCCGATTTTTTTTTCAGTCGTAAACGTCGTAGGCCGGCCGGACCGAGGGTCATCTTCAATACTCTCTCGTCCGCGTTTAAATTTTGCAACCTACTTTTTCACAGTCGTATACGACGGAGCAGATTCCCCCCATGTTGTTGACATATCTTCGTGAATCTCTTTTGGAGTTAGATTTTTTTTTTAAACAGATATTTGATGATCGCACGTTGCTCAATTTTCTCCATTCTTTAAAAACGCTGCACTTAGGCTCACAAAATTCAGTCTAATTAAAAAACAGATAATGCTATTGCGATAGAACTTTACAATGTGACAACCAGAGAGTAAGCAAATCGAATGAGGTCAGTTTCATTAAAATAGTTCAAGTATTTATGTGTTAGGCCGCGAATATTTCGATCTAACCCCGTAATTCCCTATATTTTTATAACTAACAGCTGACCCGGCGAACTTCTTATCGCCCAATAGTCAATGAACCCTGTGATACCTTTTAGCTGATCTGTCATTACACACGGTTATATGTAAAACACTAAACTGTATTACTAATATCATAAACAACAACTTTTGTTCTATGACTTTTTACAAAACATAATTCATTTATCAAAAACAAATCTTCAAGATTTCGTTGTTCTATCTATCACATTTAAACTCTGTATGTTGCTAATCTATCTACGTCTGTATGACGCGACGCAAGCGCATCAAGTACCCCCGGTGCCCAGTCCCCACTACCCTCTGCTATTGTACTATCGCTTGCTTCGCACAAACTTCGTAATATTTAGAACGTTCAATTTAAATATTTTTAGTTTTTGTATGAAAATCTGTCGAACTAAAATATGATAAATTTTTACAATAGTTGTTGTTTATGATGTTAGTAACGTAATCCTGAGAGGTTGACAGTGTTTTACAAATAACCCTTGTGTTTTTATTTTTCTTGTTTTAGTACTTTATTTATTAAGTTGGTTGGGAAAATGCTATGGAGATGATGAAAGATGTAGTTATAGATAATAATATTCACCATCATATGATATATGTAAGATTCGTGGACTTGGTACGAGTTCTCTTCCACTCCACTGAAGAGGTTGAATACTCGAACGTCTCCGGAAGATGTCGCTGCTAGTAACTGGTGTTGTGTTGGCTGTAACAGACAAAAAAGCAGTGTTTATAAGTTTCTGTATTGTACGTGTGTTCACAATATAAGTAAAAATATTTAGAGCTATAGAGATATAGAATATAGTGTGCATGAAGTAAGAATCGTCGTCTTGCACCCACAGCATGCGTACGGGCGCGAAGGTATGACTACACTCAAACTGTCACTACACTCAAACTTTCACTATACTCAAACTGTCACTACACTCAAACTTTCACTATACTCAAACTGTCATTACACTCAAACTGTCATTACACTCAAACTGTCACTACACTCAAACTGTCACTACACTCAAACTGTCACTACACTCAAACTTTCACTACACTCAAACTGTCACTACACTCAAACTGTCACTACACTCAAACTGTCACTACACTCAAACTGTCACTACACTCAAACTGTCACTACAATTAAATTGTCACTACACTCAAACTTTCACTATACTCAAACTGTCACTACACTCAAACTTTGATTACACTCAAACTGTCACTACACTTAAACTTTCACTACACTCAAACTGTCACTACACTCAAACTTTCACTACACTCAAACTGTCACTACACTCAAACTTTCACTATACTCAAACTGTCACTACACTCAAACTTTGATTACACTCAAACTGTCACTACACTCAAACTGTCACTACACTCAAACTTTCACTATACTCAAACTGTCACTACACTCAAACTTTGATTACACTCAAACTGTCACTACACTCAAACTGTCACTACACTCAAACTTTCACTACACTCAAACTGTCACTACACTCAAACTGTCACTACACTCAAACTGTCACTACACTCAAACTTTGATTACACTCAAACTATCACTACACTTAAACTTTCACTACACTCAAACTGTCACTACACTCAAACTTTCACTACACTCAAACTGTCACTACACTCAAACTTTCACTATACTCAAACTGTCACTACACTCAAACTTTGATTACACTCAAACTGTCACTACACTCAAACTGTCACTACACTCAAACTTTGATTACACTCAAACTGTCACTACACTTAAACTTTCACTACACTCAAACTGTCACTACACTCAAACTTTGATTACACTTAAACTGTCACTACACTCAAACTGTCACTACACTCAAACTGTCACTACACTCAAACTTTGATTACACTCAAACTGTCACTACACTTAAACTTTCACTACACTCAAACTGTCACTACACTCAAACTTTCACTACACTCAAACTGTCACTACACTCAAACTTTGATTACACTCAAACTGTCACTACACTTAAACTTTCACTACACTCAAACTGTCACTACACTCAAACTTTGATTACACTCAAACTGTCACTACACTCAAACTGTCACTACTCAAACTGTCACTACACTCAAACTGTCACTACACTCAAACTTTGATTACACTCAAACTGTCACTACACTTAAACTTTCACTACACTCAAACTGTCACTACACTTAAACTTTCACTACACTCAAACTGTCACTACACTCAAACTTTCACTACACTCAAACTGTCACTACACTCAAACTTTCACTATACTCAAACTGTCACTACACTCAAACTTTGATTACACTCAAACTGTCCCTACACTCAAACTGTCACTACACTCAAACTTTCACTACACTCAAACTGTCACTACACTCAAACTTTGATTACACTCAAACTGTCACTACACTTAAACTTTCACTACACTCAAACTGTCACTACACTCAAACTTTGATTACACTCAAACTGTCACTACACTCAAACTGTCACTACTCAAACTGTCACTACACTCAAACTGTCACTACACTCAAACTTTGATTACACTCAAACTGTCACTACACTTAAACTTTCACTACACTCAAACTGTCACTACACTTAAACTTTCACTACACTCAAACTGTCACTACACTCAAACTTTCACTACACTCAAACTGTCACTACACTCAAACTTTCACTATACTCAAACTGTCACTACACTCAAACTTTGATTACACTCAAACTGTCACTACACTCAAACTGTCACTACACTCAAACTGTCACTACACTCAAACTTTGATTACACTCAAACTGTCACTACACTCAAACTGTCACTACACTCAAACTGTCACTACACTCAAACTGTCACTACACTCAAACTTTGATTACACTCAAACTGTCACTACACTCAAACTGTCACTACACTCAAACTGTCACTACACTCAAACTGTCACTACACTCAAACTGTCACTACACTCAAACATTGACCTCTCTCAGATAACTTGTTTTCTCATGATTTCTGTACGATTGTTTCGCGTAGAACTATTTATTGGTATATTATGTAGACTTACATGGAATATAGTGTGCGTAAAGTAAGAATCGTCGTCCTGTAGCCTAAGCGTGCGCACAGGCGCGAAGTGCGAGTGCGCGAGGCGCGCGTGCAGGCGCGTGTGCGGCGTGGCCAGCCCCAGCTCGCTGCGAGCCACGCGCGCGCACACGTTGCCCAGGCCGGCGCCCGAGTACAGCGCGCCGCCGCCGATGCGCGGCTCGGGGCACTTGTGAGGCCTAAGGACCAAACAAATATATTAACCTAATGACCCTAAGACGACACGCACTGTTCCCGCGCTCCTCAAGGGGTTGTCAGCAACAGCAGGGGCCCAGCTGGATCGAAGCCTACTGGGGCCAGGATTGGCTCCAAAAGGTAGTTCAACCCCGGTACGAAAGGCAACGAAGGACCAGGAGTGGGTTTTTAGTCAGTAAAAGTCTGACACTAACTCCTGCTCCGCCCAAGAGCGGGGGATGTCATTATATGATTTTCCCACCGAAAAAAAAGGGACCCTATGGTCGACTGGTAGAAAATGCCAAGTGTTTGACCGAACAAAAGAGCAAGTGCTTATCGGGCGCGGCGCGGCAATCTCAAACAACTTCATTGTGTCCATAGAGGGCAGTACGCGTGCGCGGGATACGGCGCGGGTTGCTCTACGCAGGACGCTCGCGGGCATCTCTCGCCATAACTCGTTCATACAAGTGGTGACAATGAGTGTGCGTCCGACCGTGCCCCTGAACCCGCACCGCGCTGCCAGTGTGACCAAGAAAAACGCGCCGCTCCCTGCAACGCGCTGCCAGTGTAACCGAGCACTCTGGCATGAAATCCGTCCTTATACAATGTTTACTAGTATCTTCACTCAAGCTTCTATATTAACTCCTTCACGTGCTCGGGAGGCAATATATAAGTCTATCACTGGCGTTCAGGATTAAAACTTAGCAATCTCCGTGTCGTTCGGAATTCAACCTGCCGCCCGCGACTTGTTATCCCTTAGACACATAATCTACTAATTTTTTGCATAATCGTCATTCATAGATTACTTACTCGAACAGATTGAACTGCGGACAGGTAGCGACGGGGTTCTTGCAGAGCGAGTGCTGGTTGTAGAGGTACTCCGTGATGATGCTGTGCAGCGTCACGTGGTGCTGCTTGGGAGCTGGCTCGCCGGCCGGCACGCTCAGCTGCTTCTGTAGAGAGCGCTTGTGTTCCGAAGTCGGCGTTGCCACTAACGGCGAGTTTTGTACTTTTCTGGAACAAGTTTTATTTTTTAAATAACGCTTCTTATTGCCGCCTTTTAGAGCTCAAACATACGAGCAGCATATTACCGAAAGCACAGATAACTGCAGCCGTCGTGTGTGTCAAATGTCACTATGGGCGAGGACACAACACTGCGACGTCGCGTCGCAAAAATCTGCGAAGTCGCACAAAGCATTGTGGAATTTTCCGGTGTGTATGTACGTAAACGTACGTTGATGCGCGACTTCGTGTCCATACTTTGAACGGGCTGCACGTGTTTAATTAAGATGGCGGATTCAATTTCGTGCGAAGCCGTGTACGATGAAATTTATGCATTGCGTTGTCTCATCGTACAACGATGTGACGTCCTTTTGTCGATACGATGCCGCCCTATGTTGACAGCTGCAGTTAGATACCGTTACCGTTGACAACATGCCACTCGCGCTTATGAGCTCTTAGTCCTACTGCCCACGGACGTTGAGCTTCATAGACGCGTATTCATCATTATACGCTTGGTGTACGCTTGCGTGAAGCTTACATACAAAACTATAGCCTAATGTCCACGGACGCGTAGCTTCAAAGACGCGACAAGACGTTGCCGCCTCGTCAACAACTACGTACACCAAGCGTATAATGACGAATACGCGTAGCTTCACAAACACTTCAAATTACGCCAGACAACTAGAGTAGCACAGCGTACTAAACTCAGTCCACTTGGCGTATTATACGATTACATTTTCAGTCATTTGTTTACAATGTCGTTGCCGCCATTTTTACAAAAAAAAAACGTGCTTTCGCTCATGTACGCCCCGACGTACACATGCGGTACGGCAGACGTCAAGCGGTACATATCTGACGGAAAATGCGTCGCGTATTATCAGTCGCTTAACGCCAGAACAGACAAATGTACACCGCTAAATTTTAATCGTTTTAATCCCGTGGAGGGTCGATCCGGTACATGAAACACTATCAATTTGTAAAGATAAAAGGCGTTGCGTACAAACTACCTACAGGTCATTGAACTCGCTCAGCTGACGTTTTCTTAAAGAAATTAATTTCGTACATGCGTAAATTAATACGAGTTTTGAAAAAAGGTACTTTATTTTTTAATTTTATCTTTACAAATCGATAGTGTTTCATGTACCGGATCGACCCTCCACGGGATTAAAACGATTAAAATTTAGCGGTGTATAATTCAAACTTTCACACTCAACCGATGATGCGTTGTAGAATTTCATACCAATAGACGCGAACGATGATATGAAATGAGTATATTAGGGGAAGTTTGAAAGTGGCGCCAGTGACTGAAAGGTTGAAAGGAAATCGTTTGTCTTGGTATGGTCATGTAAAAAGGAGAGATGAAAAGCATGTTGCTAAAAGAGTTATGAATTTACATGTGGATGGGTGGAGAGGGAGAGGGAGGCCAAAGAAAAGATGGATGGATTGTGTTAGAAGTGATATGAAAGAAAAGGGAGTTAGTGATAGCGTGACGAGTGACAGGACAGAATGGAAGAAAAAAACGTGTTGCGCCGACCCCAAATAAAATGGGACAAGGGCAGGAAGAAGAAGAAGAAGAAGAAGACGCGAACGATGATACGCTCAACGCATTTTCCGTCAGATATGTACCAACCCTGAGGCCTACTGTCCACGGACGCGTAGCTTTATAGACGCATATTCGTCATTATACACTTGGTGTACGCCTGCGTGAAGCTTAAGGGTGCTTCTTTAAAACTGAGAGTATGTCTAAATTCTGGCCTAGTTTTTCTTTGCAATTTGATATTTTTATCTATACATACATATAAATAAAATTGGAGTGTCTGTTTGTAAAATTGAAATAACTGCTTTTTACTACATGCTTATGAAAATAATAATATATATATACGGTACATACACCAAAATAACATTTTTTACAATTTTTGTCTGTCTGTCTATTTGTCCGGGCTAATCTCTGAAATGGCTGGACCGATTTTGACGGGACTTTTTTGGCACGTAGCTGATGTAATAAGGAGTAACATAGGCTACTTTTACTTTAGAAAAAATAAATTCAAAATCCTGTAGTCCACGCGAACGAAGTCGCGGGCACAGCTAGTTTACATATATTATTATATTACATATTAGTTTTCCCCGATCACTAATTGTATCAAAGGCACTCATACATTGGCTTTTAGGCCAGATGAATGGGACGTTCTCTCGGTTTCAAAGACTCACCCTTACATATAAAGCTAAGGATTACTGTCCACAGCGCCACGGTCGTGAACGGGCCATTAAACAATTTTTCTGTGATTCTGCTACTAAGCCACTACTTCACTAACAAGCTCACCTATATTCGGTACGCAAACGTGTTTTGCATTAATACAATCCCCAACACACATACTACATCTGTAGAAGTTTTTAGTTATGCGTGCATCACGTTTTTTTTTTTTGGTTGGGAAAACCATCCAATGACAACCCCCGCTCTTGGGCGGAGCAGGAGATAGTGTCAGACTCTTACTGACTAAAAAACCCACCCCGTTCCTTCAAGCCTTCATACCGGGACTCGAGTTCCCTTTCGGATAACCCTGGCCCCAGTAGGCTTCGACCCGGCTTGGCCCCTGCTGTTGCTGACAACTCCTTGAGGCGCGCGGGAACAGTGCACGTCGTCGACGACTTGGGCTTGGTCCGGACAGTTACCGGACAGTCGGACAGCAAGCTACCCATTGCTCACTGTCCGCAAGCCCGCGCCTACGGTGGCTGAATCCCGGCGGCGGCGAGAACGCCGTTGCCTGATACGGTCAGCCACCTCCTTTGCGAGCATTACTGCTTCGCAAAAGTCGGCCACCGCCTGCCACGTGGAGGCGATCGGCGGCGGAGACCTCTCGCGCCGGGCCTTGGTTCAAGCCATGCTCCGGAGCGAGGAGGAGTGGCAGGCGGTCGCCGACTTCTGCGAAGCAGTAATGCTCGCAAAGGAGGAGGCCGACAGCATCAGGCAAGGGCGCTCTTGCCGCCGCCGGAATTCCGATCTCAATTTCCGGCCACCGTGGACGCGGGCTTGCGGACAACGAGCAATGGGTAGCTCGCTGTCCGACCATCCGGTAACTGTCCCGACCGAGTCCAAGTCGTCGACGGCGCGCACTGATTCCGCGCGCCTTAAGGAGTTGTCAGCAACAGCCCAGCTGGGTCGAAGTGGGGCCAGGGTTAGTTTCGAAAGAGTAGCTCAGCCTCGTTATGAAGGCATGAAGGAACGGGGTGGGTTTTTAGTCAGTAAGAGTCTGAAACTATCTCCCGCTGCGCCCAAGAGCGGGGGTTGTAATTAGATGATTTTCCCACCATAAAAAAAGGGTCCTGGAACCCAATAGGCAATTAAAGGAACATAGGTGGGTTTAGTCAGTAAAAGTCTGACATTCCTACTCCACCTAGTGCGAGAGGAGTTATCTAATGAATTCTTACTAAAAAAAGGTTACCATTTGTTGATCTACGACATTTTATGCTAGATTTCTCTACCAAACTACAGGTCGCGCGGTGAATTAAGGTCGCTCGGCAAAAGTGGAAGGGGCATGCGCAGTATTCAATTCTAAGGTCTATTTGGCGACGTGCGGGCGGGTGTGCGCCGACGGCGACACGGCATTGGTAGATAGAGTCGGTCTTCAATTCCCGCGTTGCGTTCTCGCGTCTCATTGGATACTGTTGTACTTGGGTACTGTTGCGTACAGCTTGTGTTATCGTATTAGTAATACGTAGTCGTAAAAAAAAATGGTTAAAAATAAAGTTTTAAAACAGCAAGCCAGAAAAATGGTTTACGACGTGAATTGTTACGTTAAGAAAGAAACTAACGAAATTATTATTTTTTTATTTTAATTTTAAAAAATTACAAGCAAAAACTAGTGTTATTATAAGTTATGTTACTAAGGTTCAAACATACGAAATTAAAAATAAAATCCTAACATACTAAGAATTTCTGTGCGCAATTGTACACATGCGCCGATTGCCCCCACTACTTTCACCGAGCGATCTTGATTCACCGCGCGACCTGTATCTACACATGCAAATGTTAAAATTGAATTTTGAAATACCTTTTTACAACTAAATTCATGTCCGTCCGAAGCCACGGTGGAGTGCTTGTGTGAATAAAAAAACATTTTTTTTTTTCAATCTTAACCGCTCAGGCACTATTTTACCAGATACGGTACTCCTTTTACCACCCAACTTAAACCTTATTACGTAAGAATAAGGTTTAAGTTAGCTGGTGCCAAGGTGTACCGAATTCAGTGCACTTGTGCCTGAAAGGTTAAATAATAATATGATACACCCATGTATTAAAACCTTAAAACACTAGAAGCGGGGTCGTCCCAAATTTGACCTAAAGTCATAAATTGCGATTCTACGCACAGTAAAACATTAACTAGAGCAGGAAGAACATCGAAATGGGTCAAATTTGGGACACCCGCGCTTCTTAACCGCTTGAATCGGATTGGTCCGAATGTTTACGTGTTCTATTCGCCAGGGTTGTGTGGTCGCGACTGGGAACTCCATTTCGTTTAGCTCTTCAATCTCCATAGGTGACAGAAGAGCTGACAAGATGGAGTGTTTGATCGTGGATGTGCGACCTTAGCGGAATAAATGCGTGTGTTTGTTGGATATATCCGACGCAGGCGGAAAAAAGATTAATTCTCTTCTCTACGTTTATGAAAACCTTCTTCATCTGATATAACCCTGTATATCAGATGAAGAAGGTTTTCACATCACATCATACAAAATTTTATCGAAATCGGTCAAGCCGTTTGACCGATTTCGATTTCGAAACTTCGCTTCATTACAAATGGGCGTACATGCAAAAATGCCATTTTGTACTATATATTGCATGTAAAAAAGAAAAATGGCCCACAAAATACTGTTTTTCTCGTAATAATATGAAGCAGGCTTCCAATTCCAGAAACATTGTAATTACCACCCAGCAAGCATTTGCACCATTTCCGTGTACTCAACATTAGAATATTGATACACCATCATCTAAAGATAACTATGTCTGCACTGCCGAATTTCACTACAAGAACACGTATGACGCGACGCAAGCGCATCGACCGATCGACTAGTGAGGGTCGCCTGTAAATAGGTCAACTTCATGTTCAGCTACCCTCCACTACTGTACTATCACTTGCTTCGCATAGACTTCGTAATATTTAGAACGTTCAATTTAAATATTTTTATTTCTGTATGAAAATCTGATGAACTAAAATATGACAATTTTTTTAAAGTCATAGAACATAAATTATTGTTTATGATGTTAGTAACATAGTCCCAAGCGGTTCCTAATGTTTGACAAATAACCCTGTATATGTCCACCGATTTGTCGGTCAATTGTGGACGAACATTGAAAAGCATGCAGTAGGCGCACATATTATTCAATTCTTACCTTAGTTTGATGATAGAAGGTATCGGGCTAACTTCATCGACGTGCATCGAGTTATGCGAACTGTTCAGATCGACCGTGTCACGATGTACGGCCCCACTACTGTTGGTGCGGGACACTGACAGCCGAGGCTGGTGACAGAAATAAGCACTTCAGTACTAGTACTAGTCAAGTAGTAGGTATCAGTACTTCTTTTTAGGGTCGGTCTACCGGTAACTAGGTAGAGTAGGGTAGAATAAGGTAGAGTAGTGTAAAGTAGGGTAGAGTAGGGTAGAGTAGGGTAGAGCAGGGTAGAGTGGAGTAGTGTAGGGTAGAGTAGGGTAGAGTAGTGTAAAGTAGGGTAGAGCAGGGTAGAGTAGAGTAGAGTAGAGTAGGTTAGAGTATGATAAGAGTAGGGTAGAGTGGGGTAGAGTAGGGTAGAGTGGGGTAGATTAGGGTAAAGTGGGGTAGAGTAGAGTAGTCAGTTGACGGGAGCGAAGCCGCGGGTAAAAACAAGTAAATAAATAAACATGGCCGCAATCAGGCTATAGGTTTCACCTTCTGTGTTTACTTACTCTAGTAGGTGTCGAAGGGGTATAGACAGGCGGGGGCGGTGGAGGCGGGGGCGCGGGCAGCGCGGGGGGCGGCAGCTTGGCCTCCCGCTGTAGCGTGGCGGCGCTGGCCGTCAGTCCTCTGGCCGCTAGGTGGGCGGCCACCAGCTGCAGTAGCTGGTGTTCATTGTAGTTTATGCGGGTTTGAGCTACTACGTTTGCCTGTGGATAGAAATATTTATTTTTAGTACTACATCGAAGGATTGGAACAATTTGCCTGCTGCGGTCTTCTCGTCTGGTTATGGGCTTCTTCACACGTACCACAACCACACCACGTCGCAACGACAAAATGCTGACAAACAGTGGTTATAGAGTAAGATCCCAGGGCCATCAGACGTCACGTATTTTCTGACGAATTGAGTACTGTTAGTATGTACTAAGAAATGTCTACCTGCTAGCTTGCTTAGACAAGCATGGAGAATTTACGTAAAGTAATGTTTTTATATACCTTGATTACCTGATACCTGAAAATTGGCCGTCTAAGCAAGCTAGCAGGTAGGCATGCGTTCTTAGTACATACTAACAGTACTCAATCGTTCACAGTTCCTTCGTCAGAAAATACGTGACGTCTGGTGGCCCTGGGATCTTAGGCTATTACGTGTGAATAGTGTCACTGCAGCTTTTTGTAGTTGCGTTGTGGTTCCGACAAAATGTCAATGTGGTTGCGTTGTCGCCAGTAGTTGCGATGCGGTTACGTGGTGTGCGGTCACGGTTGCTGTCGTTGCGTCGACGCAACGTTGTGGTTGTGATGTAGGTATCACACACACGGTCGATAACGACTGCTAAATGTGGTACGTGTGAATAGTCCTGTTCATTTTAAATACGAAATATACGCCTGACTACGTGGTGTGGTTGTGGCCGTGGTGTAGTTTTGGTACGTGTGAAGAAGCTCTATAATTTAGGTGTCTTCGAGGCTTGAGTGAATAGGTTCTTAATGAACTATTGCACCATCAACGATTGCATCACTGCTTACCATCAGCAGGGCTCACATTCAAGCACTAGTTTATTTACACAACATTAGTTTTTAGTATATGCGAAAAACGTGTCTAATATTTTTATATAAAGAATCTATGTACAAAATTTCATAACTGTAACATGAAAAATCACAAAGTTATAAGCTTGTTATGTCAGCATAAATACTTAGTCACCGGGCCATCCGGGCGACTGAGGGGTTGTTTTGCACTTGCGCTCAGCTGTTTACTGGCGTCTGTTGACGCCATTGTCATTGCGTTCCAGCGCTCAACAGGGTCGCAAACCGAATATCGTTGTCTCGCTTCAACCTGGCAAATCCATTCGGCTGTCCCGCTCTCGCAATTTTTCTGCGAATAAGCGACAAAAAAACCGGTGCCATCTTGACCTTGATCGCGCGCGCACGCACCGCTACCGCTACCTACCACCCCTCGCTTATTTAGAGTATCGCCGCGAAATCTCTGCTCCAGCATTGAGCTGAACCGATCAGCCCTTTATCCTCATCTTTATCCTATTTATTTATTATTTATCGCACATAAACATATATGTTTTTTTTTTTTTTTTTTATTGTTGATAGGTTCGCGCTTGACCGCTATCTCACCTGATGGAAAGCGACGATGCGGTCGACGATGGAACGATGAATGAATATGTAATTTAATTACCCTACACCTAATCACTAATAACTGAGTACTAAAAAATAAACCAATTTTTAACCGTACACTCGAAATAAGGTTCAGTTGAAAACCAGCGTCTGGCAACTACCATGTAGTTGTCTGGCATTATTGCTGAACTGGACCTATTTGGCGCCGCCGTGAGACACACATTGTTAGTTGTCTCTTTTTTTTTATATATAACAATTTATTAGTGTCTACATGTTGTTACTACATTGTGTGTATCTACGAGTGTGTATGCCAAATAAAATAGTTAGTAATAGTTGTAATAGTTAGTGGTAGTTAGTTTCTTTCTTTCTTTCTTTTTTCTCATATAGAAATCCATCAGCCACCGTCATCTTAGCATCCAGCCTCGAGAAAGTCCGGAAGTGTTTTTTCCCGGCCAGCCACGCCACGTGGTTCAACGGTTGAAGGCGAGTGATTTGGTGAGTGGGTTGAGTTGCTGATTCGTTTTGGCAGGGTGTCATTCCATTCCAACCACCCGAGGGCTAGATCACCGACCAAATAAGCAAAAGTCGCATCACCAGGCGTCTAATGCCCGCTTCGACCTGCCGTAACCTGTTTTGTACTTAGTGTCGGTGGTGTCCAACTTGTGACCTTTTTAAAAATATAACATGATGTAAAAACTATTGGAATCCATTCAGTTACTGATTCTGAACAAACTATATTCAGGTTTCGCTTAAACAAAAAATTATGTTGTAAACAGTTTAAATAAAAAAAAAACTGTCATTTTTTTTTTAATTAGGAAAAAACCGACGAAAAATTCCACCAATGGGGGATCCAGAATCATACACCACTATTTTTTAATTAGTACACATACTTAAAGGGCTTATTAGAAAAGCCCGTGTTATTTTATAAGTAAAATCTCAATAAATAATATTCATAAACAGCAAAGTTATTGGCGTTGGTTTATGTCCCAAAATGTCACTCAATTTATGGAAATATTGTGCAGGCTATTGATTAATGAATGAATAAGTGACAATTATTAAGGAAAAACACTGCCCGCAGTATTTTCTACTAGCAATTGTTATGTTTGATTGATTCTATGTTGAATTTACCTTTTCATGGTCAATTTTAGGGTTTCGGTTTTTTCTACTTTTGACTACAAAAATATGATCAGTGACGGGTACAGATAGAGCCCCATTTTTTTGTGTACTAATTAAAAAGTAGGGGTGTATACTGGATCCATGATATTCGTTTGTGCGTCGATGTCGGTGACACCTCGTCTAGACCAACTTACCTTGTGTATATTAGCGAGCGAGGTCTCGAACTCGGCGCCCATGTGTTTGCTCTTGCCGGAGACCCTCTCCAGCAGCTCGAGCGCGTACTTCTGGAACATGACGTGCTCTTGTCGCTTCTCTTGGAGGATGGGGTCCCGCATTAACACTGTGAATGGAAATAACAATTTTTTATTGTGACAGAGAGGGATCCAGCGTGAGTTAGGAGGATTCAGTGTACACACAGCCTATATAGATATAAACAAGATAAGAACATTATAAACAACAACTTTTGTTCTATGACTTTTATATTTTTTTCATATTTTGGTTCATCAGATTTTAATAAAAAAAAAATAATAATAATAAATTGAACGTTCTAAATGTTATGAATTCTATGCAAAGCAATAATTTCAATAGCGGAGGGGAGCAGGGAAGGTGCGCGCGGAAGGCATAGGTGGGTACAGCAAAATACAGAGTTGAAATGTGTTAGAACAACGAAATCTTGAAGGTTTATTTTTGGTAAATATATTGTTTTGGATGTTAGTAATCCAGTGCTGCAAGGTTGTTAGTGTTTTACAAATAGCCCTGTATAAATCGACATAATACTTGTAAGATAATTAACTCACATACTGAAAGTAGTAAGTTCAGAAATTTTTCATTCCAAATAAGTTTTTTTTTGTGATGTAACAACAAATCAGTTTTCAGATTTTTTCCTACACTTAAAAAAAATAAAATAATAATTTAAATATAATATTCCACAACTACCACACAAAGCCGTCTAGTCCCAAGCTAAGCAGAGCTTTTGTTATGAGTACTAGACAACTGATAAACATACTTACATATTTCTAAATACATACATATTATAGATAAATTACACCCAGACACAGAACAAAATTATTATGCTCATCACATAAACATTTGTCCTGGGTGGGAATCGAACCCACGACCTGCGGCATAGCAGTCAGGGCCACTAACCACTAGACCAACAGGCCACTCAACTTACACTTGTGCTATGAAACCTTCCTTCATACTAAATATCAGGATTCTAGGTCAACGGGAAATACCCTATGAATATTGATTCCCTCGAAGTGTAGAAATATACGTTTAATTTATAAATTTTTGCGACATAAACGGCCGTTTCTTTTTTAATCGTTAACTCAGAAGTTTGATATTTTCACGGCTTCAAGAAACCGCAGACCTAGTTTATGGTTTTAATTTCAAATCGATACACCTCTACGCGTTCCCGAGATAAACGATCTTGACAGACGGACAGATGAACAACAAAGTGAACCTACTTATAGGATCACTTAGTTGTCACTTAGATTCTGTTTTTGCCCACTGAGGTGCAGAAACAACCATGTAGCACCCACTCCTATCAACATCGGAGATTCTATACTCGAAGTTGTGGACGATTACGTCTACCTCGGACAGACAATCCAGTTGGGTAGATCTAATTTCGAGAAAGAGGTCAACCGTCGAATCCGACTCGGCTGGGCAGCGTTCGGGAACCTGCGCGGTATCTTCTCGTCCAATATACCACAGTGTCTCAAGACGAAAGTCTATGACCAGTGCGTGTTGCCAGTGATGACATATGGTGCCGAAACGTGGTCGCTCACAATGGGCCTCATCTGAAGGCTTAAAATCACCCAAAGAGCAATGGAAAGGACAATGCTCGGAGTTTCCTTGCGTGATCGAATCAGAAATGAAAATATCCGCAGGAGAACCAAGGTTGCCGATATAGCACGAAGAATCGCCAAACTCAAGTGGCAATGGGCAGGGCACATTGCTCGCAGAACAGATGGTCGTTGGGGCCGAAAGGTTCTGGAGTGGCGACCGCGTACCGGAAGACGCAGCGTCGGAAGCCTACAAGATGGACCAATGACCTGGTGAAGGTTGCTGGAATCCGATGGATGCGGGACGCACAGGATCGATCATTGTGGCGACACTTGGGGGAGGCCTATGTCTAGCAGTGGACGTCTATCGGCTGAAATGATGATGATGAGGTGCAGAACGCTAAAAACAATTAGCTTACCTTGTATCTGTGAGGTGGTGAAGAGAGGTAGCTTGGATATGATCTGTCTCACAGTTGGGCATCTCGCGAGCCCCGCGAGCGCTCTGCACGCTAGACCACGTAAGCGGTCGGCGTCTGTTATAGGAGACTTCACCATCATCAGTGATAATAGTACCTGGTGAAGAGAAAACAAATAATTAAAAAAAAAAACCGGCAAAGTGCGAGTCGGACTCGCCCATGAAGGGTTCCGTAGCAGCAAGTAACATAATATAAAAGTTCTTGTAGTTCGTTGTAACTTTGATCGATGTTTTAATAATAGTGTATTTTTTTAGATTTATGACTTAAAAAAAAAAAACTACTTACTAGATCTCGTTCAAACCAATTTTCGTTGGCGAATTGCATGGTAATGTACATCATATATTTTTTTTAGTTTTATCATTCTCTTATTTTAGAAGTTGGGGGGGCGGGGGGACACATTTTACCACTTTGGAAGTGTTGATGAAAAAAAATTTTTGAGTTTCAGTTCTATGTATGGAGTCCCCCAAAATTTATTGCTTTTTTTCTATTTTTGTACTAAGTTGGGTGTGCGTGTCACTAAGTTTCATCAATATAGCTCTTATAGTTTCGGAAAAAAGTGGCTGTGACATACGGACGGACAGACAGACATGACGAATCTATAAGGGTTCCGTTTTTTGCCATTTGGCTACGGAACTCTAAAAACAAGATATTAGTGTTAAAATGTATAAATAAAAATGAAAGTAGCCACTCATTCACTCACTGACTAAACACCGATGTCTCGAAAATTACTTGATGTACAAAACAAAATTTTTCATCGCCGTCGGGTTACCAATCTGTAGAATACTCTCTTATATTATAAGTCCTATTTATCATTTATTCAACATTTCTATATTATTTCAATGCCTAAGTTACTCGGGACGATGCAAGGATTCCAAAGATACCCCACACATGTAAATCGGTTCAGTCATTTAGAAATTATGGTGGAATAAAGAAACATACTCCGCGTTCCAAATGAGAATAGGACCGATTTCTATGTTTTGACGTCTCGTCGTACTGTCAAATCGAAAAAAATTTGGCGAAATTGAAGAACTTAGAAATGAGTCAAATTGAAGAACTGGATTCTGATTAAACATTTTTCGTTCACAGTTCTTAAATAAATTAAATTTTTCGTAAATTAATTAATGTTTATAAATTTCTTTCCTCGATTTGACAGTAAATCGCGACGTCACAACATGGCGGGCGATCCTATTCTCATTTGGAACGCATTGTACATATATGAACCCTGAAAACTGTATGTTTAATAGTTCTGTTAGACGACATAATGCCAATGTAGCGCTGCAGCGAACTTTAGTTTTAACTTTTCAGTATTTTGACAAATAGTTTCCATGAAAGGGCTTGTCTATCACTAGATTATAAGTCGATGAACTTACGATTTTGCCAATCGAATTTAAACCTTACAGCACTAAAAACAACGTGCATTTTAACTCACCATGATACCGTTGTTAGTCCGCACACTCTCCCACACTTTCTGTATTAGATCTTCGTATGATTTGAGCGATGTTTTTCTTTTACTGGTTCCTGTTACTGAGAAGCGTGTTGCCGCTGTGCCAGCCTGGGAAAGGATACATTTTAAATTTCATAACATGCTGTTACAGTTGCCATCACGGATCTTGAGCGCTCGGCGTCCGTGTGGGGATCGCTTTGCGCATTCCATACATTGGCGAGCCAATCGTCTTCGTTGTCAGATACATGCAGCAACGCAGGGAACGAATTAGGAGTGACGTCTATGACGCGATGGCGCGGCGAGCCAATCTCTGACACTCCCTGCTAGACTTGAGTAACTCCGGAGCGATTCGTTCCGATGAACTGCTCAAACACAGTGAAAGAACTGAACTCGTTCAGTACTGTGCGGAATTATCGTTCCATAGTTCACCGGCTCAAAATACTCCCGCGTCTCTAGTCTACAGACTTGAGTAACTCCGGAGCGATTTAATATTAATTCATATTAGTCACTTTAAATGTCAGTCCTAAGCCTGAAAAAAGTATGAAAGGAAATCGAATCTATTAATTATAACTGAATTTCATAGGTGACGTATCTTATTGTTATAGTTCACAGTTTATGAACGAATAGCTAAACAAGTTCCTCGAAAACATGTCTATGCCACAGTTCATTTCGCTCTCTGAATCAGTAGTACTATATATCTTACCAAGTCAAGGAGCGAAATGAACTGTGGAACGAGTTAGCGGAACGAGTTCACTTCACGGAACGAGATTTGATGAACTAGATCCATTAAGTGAACGAAAATGCTCAAGGCTACTCCCTGCCCCCGCGGCTCACTTCGCACCACTAAAGAGACAAAATATTTGACTTCTGCGCAACCGCTCAAGATCCGTGATGGCACATGTACCTATGAAATTGCCGTTTTTTAAAACAGGTAACTTTGAAGTGTTATATCTTTGAATTGACTTGGAATTACAGTTCAAATATTCTTTATATTAAAGACTAGCTGTGCCCGCTACTTCGTTCGCGTGCACTACAGGATTTTGAATTTATTTTTTTCTAAAATAAAAGTAGCCTATGTTACTCCTTATTACATCAGCTACCTGCCGATAAAAGTCCCGTCAAAATCGGTCCACCCATTTCAGAGATTAGCCAGGACAAACAGACAGACAGACAAAAATGGTAAAAAATGTTATTTTGGTGTATGTACCGTATATATATTCATATGCATGTAGTAAAATAAAAAGCGGTTATTTCAATAACAGACACTCCAATTTTATTTATATGTATAGATATGTTGTTCTTTTGCGAAACTAGGTTTTTATTGGTTTCTTTGTGTATTGTATTGTCTATAATATCGCAGTACTTATAACATAAAAAATAATTTAAAAAAAATCATATATTATTAAGAGTTCCAACGTAAAAAATAAAAACTATGCTCTTCAACCGACCACGAATAACACAGGACAAGGGTCAGAAAGTAGTACGTTCAGAATCAGCTACTAAGTCGAGATCAATTATTTGCTCCGACTTCTTATCGGACGACGAGCTACCTATTACTCGTCGTCCTGAAGTATAATATTATAATATTCCACAACTGTCACACAACGCCGTCTAGTCCCAAACTGATGACTGTACTTATATATTTTTAAATACATACATATTATAGATAAATTACACCCAGACACAGACAAATGATTGTGCTCAACACAACAAACATTTGTCCTGAGTGGGAATCGAACACAACCTCCAGCATTGCAGTCACTGCCACAGATTGCTGAGCAACAGGCCTGTCTAACAAAAGTAATGTTGAGGTACTCACTCGATGCACGGGCGCGCAGACGCAGTTGACGATGACGTTGAGCGCCGCCTTCTGCACCTCGGGCTCCGGCACGATGTCGCCCTCCGCCGCCCCTGCCAACACGTCTATATTACATTTACTACAAACTCTACTACTTGGGCAACACAAAATATTGAAATATAAACATAGCATAGTCAGTCTTTTTAATGTTCCCACTGCTGGGACTCAGGCCTCCTCTCTAGGAGAAGGAATGGGCCGTAATCCACCACGCGGGCCCAGTGCGGGTTGGTGAATGTCACATGTCTTCGAATTTTTAGTTCTAGGACATGCCGGTTTCCTCACGATGTTTTCCTTCACCGTTTTGAGAGCAGTGGTGATGAAATAAATTACACAAAGTAATGCGCCTGGCTGGGTTTGAACCCGCGACCTACAACTCGTAACTCGGGGCCGTTACCACTCGGCCACCTATGCTCTCAAAAAAATAAATAAACAAACTATAAATATCATCATAATCATTTCAGTCGAAAGACGTCCACTGTTGGACATAGGCCTCCCCCAAGCGTCGCCACAACGACCGGTCCTGTGCTTCACGCGTCCCTAAATATAAATACAGGGTTATTTGTAAAACACCGGCAACCTCTCAAGACTATGTAACTAACACCATAAACAACAACTTTTGTTCTATGACTTTAAAAAAATTATCATATTTTAGTTCATCAGATTTTTTACATACAAAAATTAAAATATTTAAATTTAAAAAAAATCATATTAATTTAGTTCTAAATATTATGAAGTCTATGCGAAGCAAACGACAGTACAATAACGGAAGGAAGCGGGGTTTGGGCGGTGGGGATGCTTGCAGCGCTTGCGTCAAGTCGTACAGATTTAGGTAGGTACAGCAAAATACTATTTTATTTTTTACTTCTGACTACATATATATGATCAGTGACAGGTACGAATAGAGCCTCATTTTTTTGTACTAATTAAAAAATAGGGGTGTATAAGCTTCTACAAAGAACCTTAAATCAATTGTAGCAACTTACCAAGTACGATATTGACTCCGGTGGTCATCTCGGCGTCCTTCAGGTCCACCTTCTCCGTGAGCAGCAGCTGCACGCGCGGCGCCACGCAGCACACCGAGATCACGTCCAGCGCAGACCGCACTGTCTCTGATCTGGGGAAAAATAAGCTTTATTATAGAAGTTATTCGGCGCTTGTGCACGCTAAGAGGCATGGTGATAATATAAAAAAAATACTTTAATGGAAATAAAACTGATTTCGGAACCACTGTTTTCATTCAATAATTTCTAAATGTAAATTTGCAAAATATATGACGTCACACTAGGGGATTGGGGGATTTATGGATGACCCTATGGCGCCACATAAGAACTAAACTAGGAAATCCTACATCGCGCAATTTGCTAGCGAAGGAGACGGCCGGGAGCGAGAAGGAACAGCCCTCACGCCCCAGCCGCTGGGATCCCGACCCCGATTTCCAGCCACCATAGGCGTGGACGCGGACGGCGAGCAACGGGTAGCCTGCCTTCCGGCCGTCCGGTAACCGTCCGGACCGAGCTTGAGTCGTCAACGGCGCGTAGTCTTCCACGCACGCCTCAAAGAGATGTCAACCAAACTGTAGGGGACTCAGCAAGGTCGAAGCCATGGGTTCGCTTCGAAATGGAAAACCCAGAGTCTATACATGCTAGCGAAGGAGATGGCTGCAAGAGTGAGAGAATGGACATCCTCACGCCCTAGAAAAAAGACCCAGGTAACTCTTTCGTAAAATCCCAGGAGCCCTAGAGTCCCCACAGTTGTATCAGCTCTGGTATTGTACCTGCCGTTGAAGTTCCACTCGAGCGCGAGGCTGGTGACTTGGAGGAGCAGCGCCACACCGCCCAGCTCTACCAGCTCGTCGACGGCAGCCCAGCGAGAGCAAGCCACGCTCTGGACTAGTTCTATCTGTTCTTGTACTTCTTCTGGAGACGATTTTGAGGCCTGTCGAACAAAAATATTGAATTGTTAACAGTTAGCTACACCATTATGTTGGTTTTCTTCAAAAATAGGATTTACTTTTTTACAAAGGGCTATATGTATGCATATATGTTGTAAGTTAGTTCAACTCAGAACTACCAAAGAGCTCAAGTTTTTTTTTATTATGATATGATGGCTCGCATATGACCAACATCTCTTCTGATAGTAAGCGATGAAGTGGTTGACGATGGAGCACGCTTGCCTAGAAGCAACCTATTCACTCTTGACTTAAAGACCCCTAAGTTGTAGCTATCAGGAACACAGACTCCGGCAGGTCCTTAGTAGTTCTGAGTTGAGCTACACAAATGCTTGCACTGACTGGACAGACCCACTTAGAACTGTGTGATTCTTTCTTCAAAAAACCATCTCAGACACTAATCTGCATGGTTCTCATATGATTTGGCCATTGCGACTTTGACCTCTGAGTTTGTTTCGGTGTTTCTTCTCAGGGTATCAATCAAGGTAATCAGCTAGGAAAAATCAGCCTCATCCAGTTTAAATTGACGTGTAAAAGTATTTTTAAAACCTCATAGCATAGCATAATCAACCTTTCAATGTTCCCACTGCTGGGATACAGGCCTCCACTCTAGGAGAGGGAATGGGCCGTAATCCAGCACGCGCGCCCAGTGCGGGTTGGTGAATGTCACATGTCTTCGAATTTTTGGTTCTAAGACATGAAGTCTCCTCACGATGTTTTCCTTCACATAATGGTGCAACCAAGTCATGTAAGACCGAAAGGCTGGCTACCCTACGCCTGCATGAGTATTGCCACTCTAAAAAAAAAGGTATTCTAATTTACCTTATAAGGCGGTGGTTCTGGAACATTGTCACCCTGTTGTCTCGCGACTTGCGCAGCTCGTAACCTTAGGTGAGCCTCCAAGTACCTGCAGTACAAGAAAACATGACTGTAGTAATACCAAGATATTACAGAGTCGAGGCCGAACGATCGGATGGCGAGCTACCCATTGCTCGCCATCCGCAAGTCCGCGCCTACGGTGAAGAGCTAGCATTTGAGTGTACATTCATCCCGTCAGAATAGGGTAGTTTCCAGGGTCAAAATAATTAAAATTTATTTAGTCCGTATTTAAGTTTATAAAAAAATATTGGACACGTATTTTTTCTTATTTCGATTAAACAAAAAATAACAAAGATATAGCCCATTAAAGTTACGTGTGACGTCACCCCGTGCGAAAAATGCAGCACGGCGTGACGTTACACGTAACTTTAATTGGCTAAATCTTTGTCATTTTTGGTTTAATTTACAAATAAATAAAACTGGCCAAGTGCGAGTCGGACTCGCCCATGGAGGGTTCCGTAGCAGCAAGTAACATAATATAAAAGTTCTTGTAGTTCGTTATAACTTTGACCGATGTTTTAATAATATTGTATTTTTTAGATTTATGACGTATTAAAAAATAACTATTTACTAGATCTCCTTCAAACCAATTTTCGTTGGTAGTTTGCATGGTAATGTACATCATATATTTTTTTTAGTATTATCATTTTCTTATTTTAGAAGTTACAGGGGGGGGACACATTTTACCACTTTGGAAGTGTTTCTCGCGTAAACTATTCAAGTTAGAAAAATATGATATTAGAAACCTCAATATCATTTTTGAAGACCTATCTATAGATACCCCACACGTATGGGTTTGAAGAAAAAAAAAATTTTGAGTTTCAGTTCTAAGTAAGACCCCCAAAAGTTATTGCTTTTTTTCTATTTTTGTGTGAAAATCTTAATGCGGTTCACAGAATACATCTACTTACTAAGTTTCAACAGCATAGTTCTTATAGTTTCGGAAAAAAGTGGCTGTGACATACGGACGGACAGACAGACAGACAGACATGACGAATCTATAAGGGTTCCGTTTTTTGCTATTTGGCTACGGAACCCTAAAAACGACGTGTCCCTTATTTTTAAATAATCTAAAAGACGGACTAATTAAATTTTTTACGGCAACTAGCCTATTGTAGCCGTACCTGCGCAGAGCGACGCACACGTGGCGCACGATCTGCCGCGCGGCGCACGTCTCGTCTTCCGACACGCGCGATTCGTCTTCATCTGCGCTTAGGATGGGTAAAGTCGATATCACATTGTACAGCTTGCGGAGCCCGTCCTGTTGAAACAAAAAGAAATTAAACAATCAAAAGGGAATAAATGTTTCTGAAAGAGTTACCCCGCAAAGGGCTAATGAAGGAACACAGGTGGGTGCCCAAGTCGTCGACGGCGCGCACTGTTCCCGCGCGCCTCAATGAGTTGTCAGCAACAGTAGGGACCCAGTCGGGTCGAAGCCTACTGGGGCCAGGGTTATCCGAAAGGGAACTCGAGCCCCGGTATGAAGGCTAGAAAGAACGGGGTGGGTCGTTTAGTCAGTAAGAGTCTGACACTATCTCCCGCTCCGCCCAAGAGCGGGGGTTGTCATTGGATGATTTTTCCCACCATAAAAAAAAAAAACAGGTGGGTTTTCAGTCAGTAAAAGTCTGATACGATCTCACGCTTCATCCTAAAGCGGCTTTGCTTTAGGAAAGTTACCACGTCCGCGCAAAATGGCCGAGCGCTCAGCATATCTACAGGATAAACTCACCTGATGATCAAACTCCTCCAGGATAACCCTGAACTGGAAGGAGAGGCCGAAGAACATGGTGGCGTGACATCTGCCGGAGTCGTGAGAGCATTCTAGTAGCCATAACGCGTATCTGTGGAACAAATATTATATTAAGTACTAGGGTGCTGCACCACTTTATTTCAATGATAATAAAACCTTTAATCACTTTAAAACCATGTAGCTTACAGCAATAACTAATCACAAAACTATAAATGACTAAAAACTAAAAAAAAAACCGTTTTTATATAAGGGTTTTTTTTTAGTTTTTATTATCTAAACGTTTCGTAAAATTTAAGTGACCATTATAGTCTCAATTTTGCTAACGAAAGGTTTGCCAACTTAGAAAACAAAAATAAAAGTAACGTACAATACTATTGAGGGGTTCCCCGTAAACGAAAAGGGTTGCTGATTTGGAAGATTCTAATTCCCTAGCTTTTTTATTAAAATAAAAAAAAAATACGTGACGCGTTGTTTAAATACTCCCCTTCCCGCCCTTGTAACGCACCGTAACGTTTTACTAGACCCCCCCTCCCCCCAAATTGCGTTACGTAATACTTGAATGCTCCCTAAGGACTGCGCATGTCATTTTTCGTAAACTTACAAATATCCATTCATTACTTTTCGAAAGCCCAACTTATTTTTAATAGAAAATTTTCGACAGTATTAAATTTTACTCACACAGACTCACATTTTTATATTTTTATAGGAAAAGTAGAGATAGAAGATAAAGCCTCATAAAAGTCTTTGAGGCAGAAAAATACAACAATACACTAGTGTTCATCTCTTTCTGTTGTTAAGTGTTAGAGTGAGATCGGAGAGATTGCGCTCAGAGCAGCAACATTACATAATGCATGTCATAGGTATCGTATCTTATGAATGAATTTGAATTTTGCATTGAACACGAAATGGCAACTTAGCGTAACCGAGTAGGCGCGCAAAATTTAAAGTTTAGATTTTTGTTTTATCTAATTTTTTATTAACTTTAAATCAGTTTAACTTATTACATACACAACTAAAAACTATAATTACAGTAAATTAAAAAAATAATAAAACCCTACGCTAATTACAACTAACTAAAATCAAACTAAAATATGGCGTCAAAAAACTCTTCCACATCGCTGTCGACTGGTAATGTGCCTTTATCTAATTGATTTGTTGTGTTCTATGATTTAAGTGTGAGGTATAAATTATATTAGCAAGCCGGGCTTTTTGACTTGTACTGCTTGCACGTCCCTGACACAGACTCACATTTTTATGTTTTTATAAAGAAAAATGAGAGGAGAGATTAAGCCTGGTACAGAAGCCAAAGTCTTACGATATGATAAAATAAAGCGAGATCGGAGATCGCGTATCATTTTTACGTAGAACCGTGCAGTGGCAACGTTGCATAGTATCAGCGTATCGTATCTTATGAATGAATCTTACTTATTTTCAATAAGCACTAACATCTTTTAACTTGGGCCACAGCCTTATCTCAGGAATGCAGTGAATTCCCTTTTTCTAACTTGTCGACAACTATTAATGTATTTTTCATGTACCCTGTATTTCTGGGACAATATTACAATTTTTTATTTCATTTTTACGTAGAACCATGCAGTGGCAACGTTGCATAGTATCAGCGTATCGTATCTTATGAATGAATCTTACTTATCTTCAATAAGCACTAACATCTTTTAACTTGGGCACAGCCTTATCTCAGGAATGCAGTGAATTTGCTTCTTCTAACTTGTAGACAATTAATAATGTATTTTTCATGTAGTACCCTGTATTTCTGGGACAATATTACTATTTTTTATTTAAATTTAATGTTCTCGTGTAAGTGACAATTATGTTTTAATGGGAATAAAGATATTTAAACCGAATCTTCAAATACGTGAGGCACGCGAAGTTTAAACTTTAGATCTTTATTTTATTGAATTCGTTTGTTTTGTTAGCGCACACCGCACTATGCGTTTTTTGTCTGTTTGCCTCACAAAACTTTCACTAAGTACCTACCTGTTCTTGTGTTTAATTTTTTAACGTGTTAATTTATGTACGTAAATCAATGTACTCGTAACACTGATGTCTGTGATTGTTTACATTTCTTATTTTTATGTTTGTAAATTTGTTGTACTTTTGTGAACTGTCTGTTAATTTTCAGTGTCACATCAAATAAATGTTTTATCTAACTATCTATGTTAACGATTTAAATGTTAGGCGTCATGTATTTTCATAGGCGTCATGTATTTTCATATAAAAGCCGAGCTTATTTACTTGTATTGCTCGTACGTCCCTGCTATCTATAAACAGGCCTGTTGGTGTAGTGGTTAGTGACCCTGACTGCTATGCCGGAGGTCGTGGGTTCAATTCCCACCCAGGACAAATGTTTGTGTGATGAGCACGATCATTTGTTCTGTGTCTGGGTGTAATTTATCTATAATATGTACGTATTTAGAAATATATATGTATGTTTATCAGTTGTCTAGTACCCATAACACAAGCTCTGCTTAGCTTGGGACTAGACGGCGCTGTGTGATAGTTGTGGAATATTATATATATATGGTAGCACTTACTTGACCAGATCGGTGAGTGTCCTCCTGGGCAGTAGACAGACTCGTTCCATGGCATCTTCACAGTACGCTAAGTAGTATAGACAGATTGATACGCCCGTGGCCGCTACCGATGGTCGAGGAACTTCCAGGAATTTCTGATGAGAGAAAATTACTCTTATTAACCTACAGCTAAGGAGTGGAATTTCCTGCCCGTGGAGTTTAAAGACTGGTACAACCTGGAGGTTTTTAAATCAAGATTGTATCGGTCAAGCGCGAGCCTATCCCTCTATATATATAAAAACTAATCCCTATTTCCCTTGTTCCCGCCATCACGCGTGAACGGCTGGACCGATTTCGCTAATTCTTTTTTTTTGTTGTGTTTGTTATTGTGAGGAGAACGTTCTTATGGAAAAAAATAAAATTAGGGTAGAGTAGAGTAGGGTAGTGTAGGGTAGGGTAGAGTAGGGTAGTGTAGGGTAGGGTAGAGTAGGGTAGTGCAGGGTAGAGTAGGGCAAAGTAGGGTAGAGTTGACAGCTTAGCTAAAAGGTATCACAACATAACTATTAGACGGTACGAAGTTCGCCGGGTCAGCTAGTAATCTATATCTTTATAATAATATGTACAGTGAAACTTGGTTAAGTGGGACCTGGATAAGTGAGAAACCTCCATAACTGGAACTCATGCTGAGGTCCCAACACTTTGGCACTGAATTACCTCTGTTAGTGGGACAAGGTAAGCCTCTATATCTGGGATTTGTTGTTTCGATTTATCATCATAGTTACCTCTATAACTGAGACAGCGAGTAAATTTTATATGCATAAACCTCTGTAACTGAGATAACATTGTTTGTTTACTCATTCTTATATCTCATCTCATACATAACACGTTATTTTATTTAATGATCGCACCTGTATAACTGAAATAACCTGTATTCTCACCTCTATTAATGGAACCCTCTGTAAATGAGACAGATATTTATTTATACCTGTATATCTGAGACACTGGGTAAGTGGAATACTTCTATAAGTGAAACGACATTGCAGGTCCCTTGATGTCTCACTTAACCAGGTTTCACTGTATATAAAAATGAATTGCTGTTCGTTAGTCTCGCTAAAACTCGAGAACTGCAGGATTGATTTTAATCATTCTTTTTTTGTTTTATTCACTAGCACACAGGGAAGGTATAAAAGCAAAATTTTTGTTACATTTCTCCTCCATTGCGATGCTTCATATTTTTTACTCTTTCATGTCAATTCTCGCTCGTATGCCTCTTGTATTTTTATTCTTCATACTATATCTTTCTTTTAGCTAGGGTAGGGTAGGGTAGGGTAGGGTGGGTAGTGTAGGTAGGATAGGTAGGTAGATAGGTAGGTAGGATAGGTAGGTAGGTTGACTGGCCTGTTGGTCTAGTGGTTAGTGGCCCTGACTGCTATGCCGGAGGTCGTGGGTTTGATTCCCACCCAGGACAAATGTTTGTGTGATGAGCATGATCATTTGTTCTACGTCTGGGTGTAATTTATCTATAATATGTAAGTATTTAGAAATATAAATGAATGTTTATCAGTTGTCTAGTACTCATAACACAAGCTCTGCTTAGCTTGAGACTAGACGGCGTTGTGTGATAATTGTGAAATATAAAAAAAAAAATATCATATTATATATATGTAGCGTAGGGTAGCAAATAAAAAACTGACCTGCAATCCCCCGCAATTGATAAAGTCGATGGAGAACTTCTTGTGGCATAACAGCGCCGCCAGATACTTGAGCGCTTCGAAGGCGAGGCGGGAGTCGCGGGACTCGCGCACGTTCAGGTAGCCCAGGATCAACCCCAGCGCGTTCTGTTCGAACACGTGCGACAGGAACTGGGGGGAAACATTACAAGAAATATTAAGCCTGCTGTGTGTGTGTGTGTGCTGTGTGACTGGCCTGTTGGTCTAGTGGTTAGTGGCCCTGACTGCTATACCGCAGGTCGTGGGTTCGATTCCCACCCAGGACAAAATTAATTCATTAAACCCCAAGCGAACGCCGGCGTTCGCGCACCTATTGTCTTTCTATTGTGTCTGTAATTTCCACGATTGAAAGGTAAATGTTTGTGTGATGAGCATGATCCTTTGTTCTGTGTCTGGGTGTAATTTATCTATATACGTATGTATTTAGAAATATATAAGTATGTTTATCAGTTGTCTAGTACTCATAACACAAGCTCTGCTTAGCTTGAGACTAGACGGCGTTGTGTTGATAGTTGTGGAATGTTATGTTATTATCATCCCGTCCGATTATAATTTGGGTGTCTTCAAGGCTAGAGTGTATAGACCTTTAACAAACTAGTGCGCTTCACCATTAACGGTTGCATCATTGCTTACTACAGAACAGAAGAATGAGGTTAAAATGGCCTTGTGGGCGGGGCAGGCGTACTAAAAATTAGGGCAATGCACATAGTTCAACTACCAATAGCAAACTTGCGATCTAAGTGTGCGTGGTCTGTTAGTTGCGTAATGCGCGTTCGTATTGGTTTATTGCCTGCAGTGGAGTTAAAGAGTGGGAGACAAGCGGCGACACTCGTTGTAGTACAAATCGGAAAGTATTTAAACCTCTTTCATCTTTTCTGTGTTGCTTACCATCAGATGGGATTGCAGTCAAGCACTAGTTTATATCAATAAAAAAGCATTTAAGTAAAATCTTGTAGACGCATCTATGCACACATAAGAACTAAAAACTACAGAAGGCCGAGTGCGTGTTGGTGTGTCACCCGTCTTCGGATGTTTTAGTTCTATGCAGGTTTTCTCACGATGTTATCCTTCACTGTTTTTAGACCAGTAGAGATGAAATAAATTACATAAAGTAATGCATGTAGCTAGGTTTGAACTCGCGACCAACAACTCTAAGTCGGGATCGTAACCACTGGACCAAAATTGGTCTTGAAAACATAGCACTTTAAAAAAAAAACACTCGTCAATACAAATTGTGGTAGATCCGCCAAAAGGAAGCCACTGACGAAGTTTTAAGTATTTTAGTATTAAACAAAATTTATGTACTATGTGTGCAGGAAAACATTGTGAGGAAACCGGCATGTCCTAGAACCAAAAATTCGAAGAATTGTGACATCCACCAACCAACACTGGATTACGGCCGATTCCCTCTCCTAAAGAGGAGGCCTGAGTCCCAGCAGTGGGAACATTCAAGGCCGACTATGCTATGCTAAACAAAATATGTGCCGTTTCGCGTACTTAACATACACTCAAGAAACACAACGAAGTAACTTACCTCCTGGTACTCTCCCATTGGTGTCAAGTACCTAAGTATGAGCATTTGTTTAGTGGCGTCCGTCGGTGGGTGAATTTGTATGTTGCCTGCGAACAAACATTACTTTCTGAGAAATCACATTTTATTCAATAGCCACCCCTCCCCCCCACCGCGCTGGACAGAGCGAGAGGGTGTCAGACTTACTGACTACAACCAAGTGTTGCTTTTAGTTGCTCTTTTGACGAAGACTACGGTTCATACGGTGACCTAGAACGCGTTCCAAATGAGAATAGGACCGATTCCTATGTTTTGACGTCTCGTCGTTCTGTCAAATCGATGAAATTTTGGCAAAATTGAAGAACTTAGAGATGAGTAAAATTGAAGAACTGGATTCTGATTAAACTTTTTTCGTTCACAGTTCATAAATAAATTAAATTTATCGTAAATTAAATTAATGTTTAAAAATTTCTTTCCTCGATTTGACAGTAAAACGTAACGTCACAACATGGCGGGCGATCCTATTCACATTTGGAACGCATTGTACGGTGACATCTCCGCACCCTCGGGCGGAGCGGGAGATAGTGTCAGACATTTACTGACTAAAACCCACTCCTGTTCCTTCGTTCCGGGGCCGAAACTTCCTTTCAGAAGCATACTATTCGCCCCGGTAGGCTTCGACCCGGCTGGGCCCCCGCTGTTGCTGACAACTCCTTGAGGCGCGCGGGAACAGTGCGCGCCGTCGACGACTTGGGCTCGGTCCGGACAGTTACACGCGGACAGCGACAGCTACCCATTGCTCACTTTGCTCACTGTCCGCAAGCCCGCGCCTACGGTGGCCGGAAATCAGGATCGGGATCCCGGCGGCGGCGGCGAGAGCGCCGTTGCCTGATGCGGTCGGCCTCCTCCTTTGCGAACATTACTGCTTTGCAGAAGTCGGCGACCGCCTGCCACTCCGCCTCGCTCCGGACCATGGCCTGTACCAAGGCCCGGAGCGAGAGGTCTCCGTACGGCGATGCTCCACCCAAGCAGGGCACACCTTGACTGTGTGCTCCACCGTGTCCTCCGCGCATTCCGCAGAGTGGCGACATCCCTGCGGCGGCTGGAGCGTGAGGGACATTGTCTCACGCTTCACGTTCGAGCGAGGGGTGGAGTAATACACATACAACATTCAGAATCAGTAACTGAATGGATTCCAATAGTTTTTACACCATATTTTCCCAAAAATATTTAAAAAGATCATAAGTTGGACATCACCGATATTAAGAACAACACAGGTCACGGCTGCATAACGGGTATTAGGCGCCAGCAAACAGCTGGGTGCAAGTGCAAAAAAAACCCTCAGTCGCCTGGATGGCCCGGTGACTGTGTATTTTTGCTGTCATAACAAGTTTGTAACTTTGCGACTTTTCATGACACAGTTATAAAAATTTGTACATAGATTCTTTACATGAAAATACAATTACCGACACGGATCTTGAGCGCTGGCTTCAAGTTGCGCATAAGTCAAATATTCGGTCTCTTTAGTGGTGCGAAGTGAGACGCGGGGTCGTGGAGTGTCAGTGATTGGCTCGCCGCGCCATCGTTTCATAGACGTCACTCCTGATTCGTTCCCTGCGTTGCTGCATGTATCTAACAACGAAGACGATTGGTTCGCCAATGTATGGAATGCGCAAAGCGATCCCGAATCTGACGCCGAGCGCTCAAGATCCGTGCCGATAACTATACTTGACACGTGTTTCGGGTTTCGCATATTCAGCTTCATCCCTTTAACAGTTCAGTTTAGGTTGTAAAATGGATCGCGTTAAGAGCTCGTAGTAGGACTACTTCAGATGGGATCGTACCGCCAGGGTCGCACATCCACGAACAAATACTTTACCTAGTCAACTCTTCTGTCACCTATGAGGATTGAAGACAAACGAGAACGAAATTCCATGCCTGACCCAGAATTTAGCCACGGCATTGCCGTCCGCTGATGCTGTCATTAGATCCCTACGTGAACAGGTAACAGGACACGTCATGCAGGACGGAAGGTGGGACATGGTCTGCGGAGTGATGCCGCACAAACACTGAGGCGATTATGACACTGCCACGCACCACGCAGCGTAGCTCGTAACGTGCTTGTAAGTATCTCCCGTTTGTATAGAAAACACGCACAGTGCATCAACGCTCGTTCATGCAGACAACGCGCCTACAAGCGGAGAAATAAACGCACGCGCGCGTTTGTGCGGCGCGACACGCAATCTATGGCACACTGAATCTCGTAGTGCCATACGTGATTTTGAATGAAATGAGTCAGACCTTGCGTGAATTTACAAAACGCACCTACGCGCGTGAGAGCGTACAAAACCCGCACGACGATGCAATCTGCGCTCCCGCAAGTACGCGCACAGGTATGTTTTGGAAATTGACGCAGGCTAATAGGACCCGAAAACACTCGTCTGAGCAATCCGACTTACCTATGACGTAAGTCTCCATCTCCGCCCAGCTGGAGTTGGAGGAGGTCTCGTGCTGGTGCAGCGGCGGCGGGCGCGGCGGCGGCGACATCATGCCCCACGACATGGGCGGGGAGCTCGCGTTGCCGGGGCCTGGGGGGGGCGTACAAATAATCAGGGGCCCAAGTCTGCTAATTTTAAAAGTTCGTCATTCCAACACGATTGTCATATTTAGGAGCGCCGGCTTATTTCAAATAGACCATCTGCAGGCACTTTTGAATACTCAAATGTCGGTCAGTCCAAAAAAAGTGAAGCTAAATTGCAAGTTCCAAAGCGTAGATCTCTATGGAGAAGAACGTGCACGAAACTCCATGGACACTATCTTTAAAATCATATTATGAATTACAAAAATCTTGGTTACATATTTCTTGTTGCTTCTATTATGTGAGCACAACGTAAACAAAAAAAAATAATTAAAAGATATAAATTGAATTAAGTCACTGGCAGCTAAGAGATGACCAGTCTCAACTGTCGGCGCCCGTTCACGAGCATGACGCGTGCATCAACCCCACTCAGCTCAACCATTTCACTTCATTTCACCAAGAAACTATTGTAATAGCAGACTTGAGGCCCTCGTATCTTCTGATCACCGTCATTCTATTAAAGACCTCTTAGCGTGTCAGACTACTGACTGACTAAAACCATTGTTCCTTCAGTTATAATTTTTTGTAGCGAGAAATAACCCAATGACTTCTCCCACTCTTGGGCGGAGCGGAAGAGCGTGTCAGACTTACTAAAACGCACTCCTGTTCATTCACATATTCGCACAACCCACAGAACAGATGAAAGAGGTTGGAATGCGCCTTGTGGGCGGGGCAGGCGTGAAACAAAGTAGGGCAATGCTCATAGTTCAACTACCAATAGCAAACTGGCGATCTAAGTGTGCCGTGGTCTGTTAGTAGCATAATGCGCGTTCGTATTGGTTTATTGCCTGCAGTGGAGTTAAAGGGTGTGAGACAAGCGGCGACACTCGTTGTAGTACAAATCGGAAAGTATTTCCTTTCTAACCTCTTTCATCTTTTCGGTGGCACAATCCACAGGCTTCGACCGTGCTGGACCCCGACGGATTGCTGACATCTACCACCACGTGGACACGGCAGTACTCCGCCCAAGCGGGACAACCTCCACCGTGACATCTTGGTTCTACGTTCATTGTCATAAACTATCGCAGGTAGATAATATTAAGAACTTACTAGTGTACTGTTTAACAGGTGTCTCGGGGTCTTTGCTGGCTTGGGGGGGTGTTTCATCCACTAGCATGTCACCCCCTCCTCCTTCATCTTTGATTGGGTCTGTAAAGAAAGAAAACTTAAGCATAATCAGCTTTATAATGTTCCCACAGCTGGGACTCCAGCCTCCTCTCTAGGAGAGGGAATGGGCCGTGATCCACCACGCGAGCCTAGTGCGGGTTGGTGTGAATCACATGTCTTCGAATTTTTGTTTCTAGGACATGCCGGTTTCCTCACGATGTTTTCTTTCACAGTTTTGAGAGCAATGGTAATGAAATAAATTACACAAAGTATTGCGCCTGGCTGGATTTGAACTAGCGACCTTACAACTCTTAAGTCAGAGCCATTACCACTCGGCCACCACTGCTCTCAGAAGCTAGTGCACGGTTCCAAATTGGTAGTTTCCTATGGAGAAGAATCGGCCAGATACTCCATGGGTCTTTTCTGTAAACGGAGGACACCATTCACGGCGGATAGGGCATAATCACCATTATTATCACCGCCGAAAGACGTCCACTGTTGGGCACAGGCCTCCCCCAAAAGGGGGGGTTGCAATAATCACCACCCTTAGCTGGCGATCACAGTGTGGTTGTTACAATGCACAGAGAATATTGCTGCCCATTCTCTGGTGTGTCCCTTCGTCGCCTCTTACGACACCCACGGGAAGAGATGCGATGGTGCTATTCTTTACATCCGAACTGGGGTTTGGGTCCCGGTACATCTCGTGTCTCGAATCCCCGGACTTTCGGGTCGAGACTCGAAACGAGACAAGATTGACGAAATTACTATGTAATCAGTTTTATTTTCAAATAATTGAACGAGTCTAGCGCCATCTACTAGTTGATTATTTAAAATATGTACTGATTTATAAGTCTGTTTTATTATTTAGCTACACTTTTGTTTTTATGTTTTTTTGTTTGTAGGAGGTAATCTCTGGAAGTACTGGTCCGATTGCTAAAATTTTCACCAATAGAAAGCTGATTTATTCCAGAGTGACATAGGCTATATTGGCGGGCGAAGCCGCGGGCAAAAACTAATTTAATTATAAAAAAATCTGTGATTATGAGGGTTAGCAATGTTGTGAATATGATTAGATACTAGAATTACTAGATAACAGTGCAGTTATTAAGAACTTGTATGACTTTTAACTTAGTTCGTTTTACAACTCTAAGATTTACTTTTAAATCAATGAGACTAAAAATTACTCAAATTAGTATTGCCAGTTAACTACGGAACCCTAAAAATTACTCAAATAAGGGTTGCCAGTTAACTACGGAACCCTTAAAATTACTCGAATAAGGGTTACCCTAAAAATGGTGGTGAAGAAACCACAAAAGTGATAACACTGAACGTGTTATATAACACAAAAGAGTTACATAAAATACTCTAAAAAGTGTTATATGTTCTGAAATAACACAAAAAGTGTTGTACTTAAATATGTATAAAAAAACACACCTGTCTTCTCCTTACTGGGTCCATTGCATTTAATTTCATTATTTATTTTCTTGTCGAAGCGCGCAAAATGTCGCGTCTGGTTCGGTGGCGTCACTGTGTTTTGGTTATTCTGCTGTAAAAAAAATTCTAACGTTTAAAATACTCGTATCTTCTTTTCAAATAAAATCAAATCAAATCACTTTTATTTGTTAAAACAGGTGTACAGATATACAGATCTTATATTTTATTAACAGAGCGCCATGTTATGCCAGGAGGCGTACAATTATGGTGTGCATCTAGCTCATGATTACAAATTAAAGTTAAAAAATATTTGAGAACCATGCATAATTATAAATTTAATATATTCTATACATATAAATAAAATTGGAGTGTCTGTTTGTAATATTGAAATAACCGCTTTTTACTACGTGCATATGAATTGTATATACGACTCATCAATACAACCCTCTCAGTTCTGTTACACCTATTATGACTTTTTCACGAAATAGCGACGGAATAGAGTTAGTACCTATACTGTGATGGTGTTGTAAAATTAATATTTGGGAATGTCACTCACCTTATCCTCTCTTAAAACATGTAGCCTCCTTAACATTAATGGTACTAGCATTGCGTTTAAATCCCTGAAACAAATCATTAACATTAGATGAATCGAAAAAGTAATAATAGCACAAAATAGCTACCTACATACAGAGCGCGCTCGAGCAACGCTAATGCGTTGTACAGAAACAAGAAAAAAAAAAGAAGAAAACATATACATTACCACTAATATAAAATAAAATAAAATATCCCACAAAACCAAATAAGACAACGTTTACTTATTTTCATCCATCCTCTCACAAAACCTCAGACATTCACGACACACATCTATCCATCTCCCAGCAAACAAGTCACACTTTGGATATCGTGTACGTGAGCGGTGTCTATGTGTGCGTTGCTCGAGCGCGCTTCGTATATAGATTGACTTCTGTACCTATCTATTTTGTGGTTAAACAGTCAGAGCCACTAACCAATAGAGGCCAGTAAAAACTTCTAAGCCAGCAAGCCATTCAGTTAGCTATTTGTACAATTTTCCCCTCTATGTAACTGACAATAAAGTGCATATTTACCTAAAATTCGTAGCTATCTCTTGCACCTCCATGGCTGCCGCCAGTAAACCAGTGGCGTAACACTGCAGTGGTTCTGTGGAGTTCGTCGCCCAGTTCACCAGCCGATGGATCAGAGCCTCGTTGTCCTGGTAGAAAACAGAATAGAATTATATGTTTATGTAAAACTAACTTTTGCCCGCGGCTTCGCTCTCGCTCTACCCTACTCCACCCTACTATACCTTACTCTACCCGACTCTATCCTATTCTATAGGTACCGGCACGAATCTTGAGCGCTCGGCGTCAGAGTGGGGATCGCTTTGCGCATTCCATACAATGGCGAGCCAATCTTCGTCGTTGTTAGATATGTTCTACGCGTTCCAAATGAGAATAGCACCGATTCCTATGTTTTTTAAAACCGTGGGGCACGTCAATTGTCTACAATCGTTGATTAAAATGTTTGTAGACAATTGACGTGCCCCACGGTTTTATTTTAGTCTAGTCTATGCATATGTTTATAATTCCCACGACTGTATCTATTTTATTATTTTTTGGTTTTTAGTACATTTATCTTAAACATTGCAATGCATGTTTAACATAAAACCGTTTAACTTAAAAAGTTTTTTTACCTATTTTTATTTTCTAGTTTTTAGTTTTTATTTCGCATTCTGTTTAATTCATTTAGTGCTTCATTATTGCAAGGTTTCTTGCCTATTAGTTTATTGCAGTCCAACTCCTCTATACGTAGTCCGGTTGTATAGTGCACTGTATTCTTCTTGTCAAGCCCTTTTATTTGATACCCATATTGGTGGGATTGATAAAAAATTGTTATCAGCCATTTGGTAGCGGCGGCCATCTTAGATTTCAATTTTGCATAGTAAATTGTATTCTACTTGTTGAGACCTTTCATTTGATACCCATGTTGATGGGATTGATAAAACCTAAGTTATCCGCCATTTTGTAGAGGCCGCCATCTTGGATTTTAATTTTATATAGTACATTGTATTATACTGGTTGAGCACTTTCATTATACCCATATTGATGGGATCGATAAAACCTACGTTATCCGCCATTTTGTAGCGGCCGCAATCTTGTATTTCAATTTTTTATAGTATATTGTATTCTGCTTGTTGAGCCCTTTCATTTGATACCCATATTGATGGGATTGATAAAACCTACGTTATCCGCCATTTTGTAGCGGCCGCCATCTTGGATTTCAATTTTTTATAGTATATTGTATTCTGCTTGTTGAGCCCTTTCATTTGATACCCATATTGATGGGATTAATAAAACATAAATTATCCGCCATTTTGTAGCGGCGGCCATCTTGAATTTATAATGATAATGAATAAACATAATTGTATTGTCACCAAAATCCAAAGTGTATACAAAATTTCAGATTAATCGGTTGACAGGAAGAGGGTGAAATTTGAATTACTAAATTTGACCCAAGAATAATAAATAAAACAAACGGGGTGAGCTAAATAAAACCGTTTAAAAAAAAAGAATTAGCGAAATCGGTTCAGCTGTTGGCTGAGCAACACATTTAACGATATATTTTTATATTATAGATGAATAAGAATAGGATCGATTTTTACGCTACGTTGTGACGTCATAGCCTGTTATCAAATCGAAAAACTGGGTAGGGTGAGCAAAAACAATTTTTTTAAACTCTCGAATACCGTAATTAGTAGTACTAGAGACACAATAGAAAAACAGTGAGAGAGCGAACGCGGGCGTTCGTTTGGGGTTTAATCCTTACTAATATTATAAAAGCGAAAGTGAGTTTGTTTGTTACGTCTTCACGCCTAAACGGCAAAACCGATTTTGATGAATTTTGGTACAGAGATAGTTGGGACCCTGGAGACGGACATAGGCTAATTTTTATATTTTTAAAGTGAGAAAAGGGGGAGAAAGGGGCGGGCGAAGCCGCGTGTAAAAGCTAGTCAATAATAATATTTATTAAATTTTGCTAATCTCTGCATCACTGTGTGAAATGTCTGAGTAATGGCAATTGAAAATAAGAAAGAAAATAAAGGGGAATTTTAAACTAATTATGACTTAATTAATATATATTTAAGTAATTTAGATTAAACATTCCGTTTTTACTTCACCTAGATTAAACTAAGACTTAGTAATATAAAGCAGAAAACAAACATTATTAATACGCATCGACTTATATTCTAGTGATATAATATACAAGCCCTTTCAAGGAAACTGTTTGTCAAAATACTGAAATGTTAAGATAAAAGTTCGCTGCAGCGCTACATTGGCATTATGTCGTCTAACAGAACTATTAAAACATGCAGCGCCAAGAAAGCTTTTAGAGGATACTTTTTACGCGACCAAAATGTTTTAAGCGCCATGAATTTCGTGGCGCTTACGCGATTTGTTCAACATAGTGTAATGTTCAAGGTGTACAGTCGACATTACACCTGAATCGACTGAAGTGAGTGTTCGACTCGCCTAATCTAGTGCGTAGTACATATAAATCAGCGATGTTATGGATATGAAATTTCGGATACGGATTGGATACGGATATAGAAATGATTATTATACCGGATACGGATACGGATATGAAATTATTTCGGATTATCCGTTAGTTTCGGATAATTTCGGTTACGGATATTAGATTTTTAAGGAATTTCAGAAGTAAAATATTTAATATCTAATAAAATGGTTTTATTTGGTAGGAACAAAAATCAGTCAGATAAATGTTAAGTATTTTCTACCTAACACAACATTTTTGTTTCACTTATTTGTTGAACTATTCGTGAATGTTTAATTGCTAACAACACAAGTTAGTTAGTTTACGTTACGAGTATGATAAGACGAGGACGACAACAGACGAAAACAATGCGCGCTTGTGTCGGCTGCTGCAAGGCCGATCAACAAAACAACCTGTCATAACGTGTCGCAATTAGGCTCCGCCCCTATCCGATATTATCCGAAACTTTTATTTCGGATTCGGTTACGGTTATGGATATTATTTTATATCTGATATCCGATAGTTTCGGTTACGGTTATGGAGCTCCCTAACATCCCTGATATAAATATATCGATGTTAATACGCAAATAAGTTTTTTTTGCAAACCGTACTTTTCAATCAAAATTTGACAGATCGAGGTTATTGCCTTTCCTATTTTATTTGGAACGCATAGTACATCAAGATGTCTGTTGAAGGTCATACCTGGAACACGACGCTCATCTCCAGGCCCGGCATGAGATCCAGGGTCAGTCTGCACGCAGCCACGTTCAGCTTGTGCACGTCACGGCCTGTCATGTTCTGGCGGGAGTAGTAGGTGTCTCTTACGTAATCGTTCACTAGCTGGAAGATAGAAAAGTATTATGATATTAGAGTATTTACTTAGGTATCATTTACCTCGATATCTATATATAAAAATAAAATTGGAGTGTCTGTTTGTAATATTGAAATAACTGCTTTTTACTACATGCATATGAATATACGAGTATATACGGTACATACACCAAAATAACATTTTTTACAATTTTTGTCTGTCTGTCTGTCTGTTTGTCCGGGCTAATCTCCGAAATGGCTGGACCGATTTTGACGGGACTTTTTTTGGCAGGTAGCTGATGTAATAAGGAGTAACATAGGCTACTTTTATTTTAGAAAAAATAAATTGAAAATCCTGTAGTCCACGCGAACGAAGTTGCGGGCACAACTAGTCTTACATATGCATATACATTTTTTTAATAACTTAAACTGTACCTACCACTGCTGGGCAAAGGCCTCCCTCAACTTCTTCCTTCTTACATATTAAGTATTGAAATTATACTCTGTTCAAAATAACGTTAGAAATTTATGAAAACCTTTCTATATACATATATACTTTTTATTTATATATATATTACTGTCCGTTTAAACGATTTTGACTTATATTACGGCGGTGGCATGACAAATGGCGGCTGCAGTAAATAGCTCGTAATGTAACAACTTTTTTGCTTTTAATGCTTTTTGCCTTATGCCTACGAAGTAAAAGTTAAAATCGGCGGGTTGGTGAATGTCTTATGTCTTCGAATTTTTGGTTCTTGGACAAGCCGGTTTCCTCAAGATGTTTTCCTTCACCGTTTTGAGAGCAGTGGTTATGAATTTTAGGCAGTCAAACAAAAACAAGTTTTTTCCTTAAAAAATGGTTTCAAATTATACATACATAGTTCAATTCTAAAAATTGTTTGCTCATGCATGCACCAATTCTATAAACAATAAGCGTTCGCGCACGGTGCGACGCCATTTTCAGGTAGAACGACAAATGAATAGAAAAAATGGGGATAAGACTTGGTTTTTACAGCAAAATGGTCTTAATTACTGAGGGAACAAAGTCGTGTTTCTTTATTCAGGGTCAGTCGGTCTGTATTGACGCCGTTACATCTGGAGGCACGGCAACAGTGCCCGGCGGCGAGCAAATAGCTGCGCGGCCGTACCATATACCATCCTTTTCCCGATGCAAATTAGGCCATTTTTGAACATGACTTTGAGGGTATGTCCTAACGCGCACTAAAGGTCAGTGCGCGACGGGTGACGCTCATAGAACGGATACAGTTTATAGTCATAAGGTCATAGTTACCTTAGTCATAAAGTTATCCTTTTTGAACATGACTTTGAGGGTATGTCCCAGCGCGCACTCGAAGTCAGTGCGCGACGGGTGACGCTCATAGAACGAATACAGTTTATAGTCATAAAGTCATAGTTACCTTAGTCATAAAGTTATCCTTTTTGAACATGACTTTGAGGGTATGTCCCAGCGCGCACTCGAAGTCAGTGCGCGACGGGTGACGCTCATAGAACGGATACAGTTTATAGTCATAAAGTCATAGTTACCTTAGTCATAAAGTTATCCTTTTTGAACATGACTTTGAGGGTATGTCCCAGCGCGCACTCGAAGTCAGTGCGCGACGGGTGACGCTCATAGAACGGATACAGTTTATAGTCATAAAGTCATAGTTACCTTAGTCATAAAGTTATCCTTTTTGAACATGACTTTGAGGGTATGTCCCAGCGCGCACTCGAAGTCAGTGCGCGACGGGTGACGCTCATAGAACGGATACAGTTTATAGTCATAAAGTCATAGTTACCTTAGTCATAAAGTTATCCTTTTTGAACATGACTTTGAGGGTATGTCCCAGCGCGCACTCGAAGTCAGTGCGCGACGGGTGACGCTCATAGAACGGATACAGTTTATAGTCATAAAGTCATAGTTACCTTAGTCATAAAGTTATCCTTTTTGAACATGACTTTGAGGGCATGTCCCAGCGCGCACTCGGGGTCAGTGCGAGACGGGTGACGCTCATAGAACGGATACAGTTTATAGTCATAAAGTAATAGTTACCTTAGTCATAAAGTTATCCTTTTTGAACATGACTTTGAGGGCATGTCCCAGCGCGCACTCGGGGTCAGTGCGCGACGGGTGACGCTCATCGAATGGGTCCGGATCCTTTTTCATAAAGTTCTCTGTCTCTGCTTCTATTATTTCGGATATCCTGTAAATAATAATAATAAATAAATTTCACTTGGCTCGTGAGGTTGTCAACTTGTGGGAAATGGACATAGCAGTCATTGTGCCGATAATCGTGATTTTTTTTTATTATTGATAGGCTCGCGTTTGACCATTATCTCACGTGCTGGTAAGCAATGATGTGGCCAACGATGGAGCACGCTTGTCTAGAAGTAACCTATTCACTCTTGACTTAAAGACCCCTAGGTTATAGCTATCATGAAACACAGACTCGAGCAGGGAATTCCACTCCTTAGCTGTACAATTACCGGAACGGATCTTGAGCGCTGGCTTCAAGTTGAGCAAAAGTCAAATATTCGGTCTCTTTAGTGGTGCGAAGTGAGACGCGGGGGCGGGGATTGTCAGTGATTGGCTCGCCGCGCCATCGTGTCATAGACGTCACTCGTGATTCGTTCCCTGCACTCGCTGCTTGTATCTAACAACGACGACGATTGGCTCGCCAATGTATGGACCGTGCAAAGCGATCCACACTCTGACGCCGAGCGCTCAAGATCCGTGCCGGTATTTGTACGCATAATGAATGTGTTCCCAAAATGCTTTGTACGTATGGGTGGGATATCCACCATGTATCGATGGCATAACGCCGTGCGTCTAGTGCTCCGATGATGGAACGGACTTGGCGGAATTAAATTGTGCAATTCCAACGCACACTCCCCGAAATGTAATCGATAGAAAACCGACAGGCCAGCAACCCTCGATGCTCAAAGCTTTGAAGCTTTGACTCGACAAGTGCATCATCACCAACGTTCAATGAATTAATAGCAAAGATGCTCGACCAACATCTGAAGAGGCTCTCGTTGGGCAGTGCGATCAAGGGTATGATCCAGAAAGCACTACTCCTGAACATGGCTCGTATTGTTAAAAGGTTTACTCTTTTTGGAGCCCTGGCCGCTGGTAGATTTTTAAAGAAAAATAGATGGATGGAGAGGGAGGCCAAAGAAAAGATGGATGGATTGTGTAAGTGATATGAAAGAAAAGGGAGTTAGTGATAGTGTGACGGATGACAGGACAGAATGGAAGAAAAAAAACGTGTTGGGGTCGGCGTAAATACTATGTCAAAAAAAGACCAACCCACACTGGACCTACATGGTGGATTATGTCTCATTCTCTCTCCTTGAGAGGAGACCTGGGTCCCAGCAGTGGGAACATTATAAGGTTGATTATACTTATATAAAAAAAGAAATAATTTTTAGAAATAAATAATTAGATTAATTTAGTTTTGTTTTTTATGATTACAGTATTTTGTTTACAAGATAACTATTTTACGCATATATGTATAATAATAAAGTAATTTAATTGCATTAATTTCCGGCGTATGTGAAGATAACCTATCGACATTTTGCCACAATGTTGCCAAAAAGTGACATTATATCACCTATGTTTAATTATTTCTGTTTTAAACATTATTTATATCTTTTTGTATGGTCATTTAACCCATATTACCCAAATTATATACTTCTAGCTTTTGCCCGCGACTTCTTTTGCGTACATGAAATATAGCCTATGCCACTCGGGAATGAAGCAGCTTTCTATCGGTGAAAAAATTTTAGCAATCGGACCAGTACTTCCAGAGATTAACATACAAACAAAAAAAACAAAATAACAAACTTTACCTCTTTATTATATTAGTGTAGATAGTGCCCAGTGGGATCAAAACCTAGTGAAGCCTATTCTCGACATCAGCAACGAAAAGGATCCTTCGGCATCCCTTTACTCCCTACATGTATGCCAAGGCAAAAAGGAGGTAGTATCAAAGACGATCCTTTTAGGGATGCCGAAGGATCCTTTTAGGGATGCCGAAGGATGTTTTTCCTTGCCGATGCTGATAATGGGCACTGGGCCTAAGTGCTCTCAAAACGGTGAAGGGAAAAATCGAAACAGATATGTCCATGACCTTGAAAAATTAGAAGACAAGTAACATCACATCACATTAAATTATGTTTTAATTGGATTATGGCCCATTCCCTCTCCCATAGGAATTGGGCAAAAATCCATAATAGTATTTTTTTTTTATTAGCCTATACTGTCCCATTGCTAGGCAAAGGCCTCCCCCAACCCCAAAAACTTCACAAAAAAAAAAAAATTAATTCTATTCTATTTTTTCTACTATCAAAATTATGTTATCATAAAATATGCAATATCATTTCAATTCACTTGATAACCATGATAAAAACTTATCAGGATTTATATATTTCCCATGCTCAATTACTGTTTGAAAAAACAAAAGTTTCCAAATCTTATGAAATTATAAGTAAAGATAAAACTAATATTAATGTTATTAATATTAATATTCCACAAAAAAATAATGTTTTTTTTTTTTATTCTATTAATATATTAATCACATCATTATAATCAATGCTTTCAGATTCTTTTGGTATATAAAAATCTAGCTATAGCCCGCGGCTTCGCCCGTGATCCTAAAATATAGCCTATGTCACTCAAGAATAAAGCAGCATTAAAAAAAATGTTGCCAGTCGGACCAGTATTTCCAGAGATTACCTCCTAAAAACAAACTTTACCACTTTATAATATTAGTGTAGAAGTATGGTTTATCTTGCTACGCAGCAGTTTTCAGGATATTTAACAACCAAATCAAACTTTAAACAGAAATATTGTAGAATTCTATTGTAATCTTGTATTGTAGAATTATTTGTTGTTTTGACTGGCCTGTTGGTCTAGTGATTAGTGGCCCTGACTGCTACACCGGAGGTCGTGGGTTCAATTTCCACCCAAATCAAATGTTTCGTGTGATGAGCACGATCATTTGTTCTGTGTCTAGGTGTAATTTATCTATAATATGTACGTATTTAGAAATATATAAGTATGTTTATCAGTTGTCTAGTACTCATAAAGTAAGCTTTGTTTAACTTAGGACTAGATGGCGTTGTGTGATAGTTGTAGAATATTATATTAGAAAAATCTTGAAAATCAAAGTACACTAGAATCAGACTTGGTAGTCCTGTATTAGGCATGAATTCGGGTCAATAATAGCTATAACCAAGTATATCAACAACTCGGAAGGCAAGTTGTAGACACACAAACAAATAATTGTATGTTTCTTGCATTTAATTTGTTAATCTGGTGTTGTTCCATATTTTTCTTACAAGCAATTTTACTGCCCATTATTACTAAAGCACGTCAAATATAAGAAGTACCGTTTGACAATTCTACACATAGTACATTTTAATGTGTTGATTAAAAATTGTATAGATACCTAAGTTGTGATAAAATAAAATTAGCTTCCATAATTCAATGGTTTTACGGAGAAGATAGTAGAAATAGTATGAGTTATAGTTAGTTAGTTCAGTATGCTGAACTGAACCTATTTGGCACTACCGTGAGACACAATGTTGCTGTATGTTTTTATTTTATTTATTTATTTTTATTTTGTTTTAAGTTTTATATTTTATTAATGTTTCAATACTTGTTTTGTTCATTGTGTGCCAAATAAACATGTTTTCTTTTCTTTTTCTTTAGTTATATCTATCGATGGCCATGTTGTGATGTCACGATTTACTGTCAAATCAAGGGAAGAATTTTTTAAACTTTAAAATCAACCAATAATTACAATTATTATCAGTTCGGCAGTCTAATCTCACAGAAACCGAGTTCCTGATTCAACTCTGTGTTGCTGATTTCATCATAGCTTTTTTAATGATTCAGTTTCATGGTACCAGTATATAAACAATTTAGAAACATGCAAGTTGATTGGGTATAAACTCTTTAGCCTGTCATCTTTAGTCAGGCTCAATAGCCAATTAAAGTAAGCTCAAAGAAAAAATGAAGTATAAAAAAAAGAAAACAGTCAACAAAGAATATCTTTGAAAAAGTAAAAAACACATTTTAGGAAGTATACTTTTTCACATAAAATATTTTGTAAACTGGAAGTTTAGGCATAACTAAGTATCTTATTGAGTTTATTACTAATTAATAATAAAAATTGTTTTAATAAAGTTCCAAATGCATTCAAAAGTTGTACTTCCTGATTAGTTTTAAAGTAAATAAAAGTTGTTTTAGAACTTAAGAATTTCTATAAAACATAGCAACATGATACTGCGTGGTCATGACTTCTATTTTTAAATTGTTAATTCATAGCCACATGTGTAAGCATACTGCAAAATGTGCCAATTATATTTTTTTCGCCTTATTATCAAAACAAAGAACCAACCTCGTCAAAGTTGGTATTGGGTCGAAGTTGGGCGTCGTATGCTGTTCCTCCCATTGTCGCAGCAGTTCAGTTACTTCCTGAGCAGGCGCTGAATCCATTTATATTAACAAAATGTTTGTAATTTATAACCTCACAGTTCGTCAACTTTGTCACTAGTATACCGTAACGACACAACCCGACTATTTAAATGCCAATTTTTTATTTACATTAATGAAACTATAGATTATTGTACATTTTATTATAAAAATATTTACTTTATTACAACTAAATTCGTTAAAATGCTACGTTTTGTCTTTAAACCGCGCACTCCTACAACAAAATTTTATTCCAGGGATACCACGACAAAGACCAATTTTCTACTGTTTACTTTTAGGATGTTAAATCAACGTCATCATTAAGTACTTTATAATTTTTAATATACATTTCCAGATGTAACTAATAACTAATGCTAATAAAACTGCCTTAAAAAAGTTTTCACGATATGCCATTAAAATTGAACAATGCAAAAGTTGTACTTGTTTATTACCCTCACTTACTGACGGAAGTTGGCATGTGTAATTTTTGAAACAAAATTTGAAATTAAAACGTAAATAGTGTACCTAGATAGAATTTATGACCTGAACTTAAAACATCTGCTTAAAATATTATTCATAGATCAATATTCAATTAAATAAAACTGTTAGCGCGTATGACGTGACGTAATACATCACAATTCATGATAATCTAAGAATCATAACATGTCGTAACAGTCAGTGTCTTTGCTAGTATTTTTTGAGCTATTGTTCCAAATATTCCAAATGATACATAACACTGTTCCGGAACATTTCAGTGATTCAGATGCAAATGTTCCAATCGCAAAGATGACACACTTTGCCAACGCCTATACGGAATTAAAATAAACGTCATTTCATTAGAGTTCATTTTAGAGGTGGGTTGGAACAGGTTAAACACGATATCTGTTATGACTGTTACTGTAAAAATAACAGATCCAAATACCTGTTAATAAATAACAGCCTGTTATTTTTATACGGACGATAAATACGTATTTAAATCTCAGTTGAATATCTTCTTTATTACGTCCTCTTTAAAGCCGAAAATCGTATAGAAAATAGGTACATATAAAAGTGTATTTATATTTTTGTCGTCCAGTTACTGCTGAAATACTAGAAAAATGCTTGCATTCAGCCAATTTTAATAAATAAATTAATTTGAATTTTTGAGACCCCAACCCCAACATATTATAGATTGGACAGATAGTAGATACTGATAGTTCTTTAGAAAATTCCTAACTTAACACTTTGCTTCATACTTTATTATAGGCCTAGGAATGTCAGTTTACTACACAATTCTGAAACTGGCACATTTAAAAGTGGCAAGACCACCAACTATATTTTAGGATTAATAAATACTAACAGCTTCTCTTTTTAGCGTAGTTAAACCGCTTTAGTAAGAGTGAGAAGTAAACATGTTCCGAAATAAATAATAATTGTGTCTCTTTTTCGCAAAGGCCATTCTTTAATGAGGAAAAGAGACACACCTATTATTTATTGAGTATCTGGTAACAACCAGTAACAACTAACAGTCTGTTTGTGTAGGGACTGTTACAATGAATAACAGTAACAGCCGCGGTAACAGTGTTCGAGGGTCTGTTATTAAAATAACAGATAAAATAAGTTGATAGTAACAATTGTTATTAGTTATTTGTAAATATCTGTTAATTCTATCTGTTACGATAAATATGCCTCACTCCTAGTTCATTTCACTCTTCTCTTAGGAATAGGTTAAAAACCAGAAATCACGCATACTTAAGTACTACAAATAGCTTTAAGCATATAGTCTGCTGCGCCACATACACACACACACAACCCTCACATGGTTGTGGACTTAGTTCACCATCTTATGTATTATCTATCTATCACAGACACGCAGCAGTACATAATATCTATGTCAATTTCTATTTTTAAAAGAACAGAGTCCTCCCTCATAGCTCGTTTTCTCGAGATAAACTTGTGAAGAATTTTTAGGTCTGTCTCGGCGACTACGCATATCGCTATAGACGCTCATTTGTTCTCGTGCTTTCAATTAGTGGGACCCGCTCAGTTCTACTTCAATCTTGTGGAGAACCCATAGATAATTTTCCAAAGTTGTATGACATTCACGAATGCTTTTTAAATTTTCAAAATATATAAATAATTTCTTTTAGAAGTCTTATATACGTTAAGACTTGCTGTCAATTATACCACAGTCATTGTTTTGATTGACGAAAAACCTACCAATGCAATGATCAATCATTGCATTAGACGGTAGGTTTTTCGTTAGCATAGTACTGACCGACAAAAATCATCATTCATGATTGATAGAATTGATTGACGCCTTAGACCGTATACTGGACGCGGATTTTCCCGTGTGTAAGTTATAGTCAAAAAGGTTGACCACAGTCATTGTTATACAAAAATTCAATGACCACAGTAGATATTCTTGAAATTAATACTACCAAACCGATTAATGCTTACGGATAGCAACATTAAAAAAAAATCAAACCAAGACCGTTTGACGTTGAGTTGAGGATGCCCTGCGTTCCGAATAGCATAGATGAGAATACGTACTGTCAAAAGCGATTGTATTGCGAATCCAACCAAATTTAATAGTCACAAAATGTAAGAACCACTAAGTTTTAATTGTGACGTTCAGCGTTGGTCTGATTCGCGTGTTATCGCTTTTGAAACAATTCGGAACGTTGGGAGACCTGGAGGGAGAATCCCTGTGTACGTTCTCAAATTAAATAAAAACCATCTTGGATGCATCATTTAACAAAATTAAAGAAGCAAATTTACATTAATAACTAACTCAAAGAGCGCTCCATGTGTTATTTCTAACTTTATGTAAAATACTTAATTCAAATAATATTACAAATTAATATTTTTTATTTTGAACGAAATATTTCTGTGGTGCATTAAAAGTCTATGGTCTAGTTTCGAACGCACCTGTCAACAAAAAGCTGGCGCCGGTGGTGAAGCTGAATGTTTTGCTAAAAACATATATTTACGATTAGAAATAGTAATCATTGTAATTATCAAACATGTCTAAAAATAATACGCTTTCGCAGTCATCAAGGACCAGCATGACAGGAAGCTATGGAAGACAATTACGATTGAGAAATATGCTTGAAGAGATATCGACTGTTGGTAAGTGCATTTTTGTTATCAAGTTATAAACTTGTTTTACTATCAGTAAAGCTATACGAGGGTGTAATAGAGTTCCTGCATTTTCTGTAGCCGCTTATTTGATTACATCCACTCTTCTTATCTTTGTAGTTACTAACAGAATGCGGAATTAGGCAGTTGTTTATGTACTTACACTTACACTGATTTCATACACTGGCCTGTTAGTCTAGTGGTTAGTAGCCCTGACTGCTATGCCGGAGGTCGTGGGTTCGATTCCCACCCAGGACAAATGTTTGTGAGATGAGTATGTATTTGGAAATATATAAGTAAGTTTATCGGTTGTCTAGTACTCATAACACAAGCTCTGCTTAGCTTGAGACTAGACGGCATTGTGTGATAGTTGTGGAATATTATATTATTGTGGAATATTATTATACAGCGAAAGAATAAAGTGGATATTTCTCAAATCCCGATGTTATCGGTTTCGATTTTACACGGACAAAATCTGTCTAGTTAGTCTGGATATCTCTATCGTGGCCTATATCACCACTCATCATATTTCTGTGCAGCTGTGTTAGTTATGGTTTTTGTTGTAAGAAATAAGATAACTTTGATATGGGGCCTCTTTGGAACGAGCTATGCCACTGATTCTGTACATTGATTTATCACTTGTGTTTGCCAAAATAAAATAGTTTTCTTTCTTTCCATCACTATGTTCTTGGATTATTCTTCTTTTTTACCGTCAATGGCTTGTCGTCTTGTAAAGTTATGTAGATATCGTATTTATGACTGCCATTTTGAAAGTTTCTCAATTCTCTTTTTTTTTAAGTTTTTTAGTACAATACATATTATTATTCAAGGGCTTTTATATTGGTCATCTACAATAATATTATAATGAGGTAAAGTTGTTTTTTTGTTCCAAAGCGGAGATCTCTATGGAAAAAAACATGCAAGAAACTCCATGCACACTCTTTTAAATCATATTATTAGTTACATAAATCTTGGTTACATGTTTCTTGTCGCTTCTAATAAGTGAGCACAAAGTAGATAAGTGATCAAAATTCAAAAGCTAATTAAAATATTGAATTAAGCCACTGGCAGCTAAGAGATGACCAGTCTCAACTGACTGCGGCGGCGCCCGTTCACGAGCATGACGCTTGCATCACCACTTAGCTTTTTTTTTTTTTCGATGGGAAAAATCATCCCATGACAACCCCCGCTCTTGGGCGAAGCGGGAGATAGTGTCAGACTCTTACTGACTAAAAAACCCATCCCGTTCCTTCAAGCCTTCACACCGGGGTTCGAGCGCCCTTTCGGATAACCCTGGCCCCAGTAGGCTTCGACCCGGCTGGGCCCCTGCTGTTGCTGACAACTCTTTGAGGTGCGCGGGAACAGAGCGCGCCGTCGACGACTTGGGCTTGGTCCGGACAGTTACCGAACGGCCGGACAGCAAGCTACTCATAGCTCACTGTCCGCCCCCACTCAGCTCAACTATTCACCTCAACTTTACCAGTACTTACATATGTAGTCAAAACTTAAGAGGATGCAACTTGACATACATTTTCACTGTTTTTTATACAACCGCTCTTATGCGATTATGATTTTATTGCACATTTTTCATTAGATATTTTGGAACTACAATATCTTGTGGATATTATTAGGCTTCTATTGAAATCAATTTTGAAATTGGTCTAAAACTAATCCAGTAAAGATCTCTGAAAATTTGCTATTTTGCATGAACTTTGACACTTCATAGTGTACTCAAAAATTTAAAAAGTCAAAAATTATAACAATAAATTTTATCAAGATTCTAAATGACGACAATTTTTGTTAAATAAACTTTTAAGGGTTTAAAAAAAACACATACTTCTTGGAAGAAGTTTTGTAAAAGATTCAAGTAAATCACGGAATTACTGAATGCTAACAGAGTTTTATGGCGTTATCTCTTTTTTCGCGTAGCCTTTACGCCAAACATCACGTTGGATTGCGTTGACGATAGGCGAGTGGAAAAGCAGCCTCTTAATACCACCTCTATTGTTGGCAACATCGGAAAAGACGAGTGAAGTTGCACCGAGTCGCCAACGCCACCGTCGACGGTCTGCGGCTAATGTCAGACGGTAGCGGTGGTGTGGGCAGTTGTGCCGAGGACTAGGGCCCTTTTTTGCTCGAGCGCTGGAGGACGACGAGTGTGCCTTACTTTCTGCGTGATTTTGTGATCCATAGACATAATCTGGCTTTAATTAATTCGATACGGTTATTTTGTATACAGTGATTCCTATGTACGTTTGTAATGATTAATATATATTTACCTACATAAACTCACTCTTAATTATTGTGTCTCACCCACTCTCTGATGTAAGAAGTTTACATCAGAAGTGGGATTCCACGAGGCCTGTGCTCGCTACCTGACCCGCGTTTTTATTTGTTAAAATTTAAATTTTTCCAAGTAAACTCTAAATCGTAACTACCCACAATATATTAACATGGGTCACAAAAGAAAACGCAAAAGTAAACAAACACGCAGGAAGAAACGTGTAAATAGTTCATCGTCAAGTAGTAGTTCAAGCTCTAGCAGTGACAGCAGTGCAACCCGGACGCCATCGCCAGCACCCGTGGCTCGAAAACGGAGAAACCAGGTACCACAAACGAACGATGCAGCAACTGTGAGTACAAATAATTCTACTCTCCACAATATGATACCTGACTTCGATCCGTTGCGTGATAATGTCGTTTCATGGTTAAATGTGATAGAATCTTACGCTGCTACCTTCTCATGGACCGATAGCATGATTCGTTATCAAGCTCTAAATAAACTCAAAGGTTCTGCAAAGGTTTGGTACGAGTCGTTATTACGAAACGATCATTTATGGACAACCTGGATGTGGAAAGATTGGAGGCAAAGACTCAATGATACTTTTAGGGTAAAAAGAAATATGTTTGAACTTTTGAAAGAAATTATAGATAGGAAACCGGACGAAAATCAATCATTGTATGATTTCTTTTTTGAACAAAAATCGAAAATAGATGGTCTAGGATTGAATTTCATGGAGACGGACATTATATCGATAATATTAGGAAACATAGGTGATAGTAATATTACTGCATCAGTAGAGGCTAGCGATTTTAAGTCTTGCGATAATTTAGCGGGATTTTTACATAGTAGGGTTTATAAGTCGAAATCAGAAAAGCAGGCCATCAATAACAATTGCAATTCTACCCGCAAAGATAGTAATTTAGCTAAACCACTTAACCAAGCAGTGAATCCTTTCTTACGAACATCAACTAGTACAAGTAATACCGTGACGTCCCGTGATAACCCAGTAAATCCTAACCAAATACAAGGTCGTAAACCTTTAGAGTGTTATAATTGTGGCGGTAATCATAAACGGATACAGTGCACAGTGAAATGCGAGTTTTGTGGGAAAAAGGGGCATTCAGAGGCCGTATGTTACCATAAAAAGAATGCAAAAATAGATAAAGATGGACAAGTAGATAAGCAGGAAATAAAATACGTACAAACAAACAGTACTAAAGACAAATTTTGTAAAAGCATTGTTATTAATGGCATAGTTGCAGACGCATTTATAGACACAGGAAGTAGTTGTTCAATTATATCATCCAAAACCGTAGAGAGCATGAAACTCCAAAAGTACACATTAAATTCACCAGTGACATTACAGGGATTTTCCAAAGATAATCTACGGGTCGTAAATGAATTCGTTAAGGTGAATATCGAGTTAGATTCCGTTAATATAAATAAAATTGAGATGTATGTGCTTGATCAACTATCGGGTTGCAACATTTTAATTGGACGTAATATAACTGAATTGCCGTTTTTGATGTACGTCAGGATTGGGGAATCTTTGACTTTTAGACGCATGCCCAGGTTAGATGAAATATGCAATGTAGTTATTGATTCAAATATGGACTTCGATGCAGATTCTCACCACGACGCGTTACTCAAACTTTTTGCGACATACGAGAAATGTATTGCTTTGAATATTAAACAGTTGGGAAAAGTTCGAGGTCACGAAATGGTAATTAATTTACAGAATAACAAACCTGTGCATTTTAAAACGTACAGAAATTCTTATTCCGACAGGCAAATTATTAGAGATATGATTAGTGAACTCTTAGATAACGATATTATTCGCGAAAGCCACTCTGCTTATGCGAGTCCAGCTTTGCTTGTGAATAAAAAGAACGGCGAAAAGCGTTTATGTATTGACTACCGTGCTCTTAATAAAATTACCATTCTTGACAAATACCCAATGCCACGCATCGAAGACTTAATAGATAGGCTTCAGGGTTGTAAAATTTTCACCAGTTTAGACCTCAAAAGCGGGTACTATCAAATCTCAATGTCAACGGACTCTATTGATAAGACTGCATTCATAACGGAAGACGGGCATTATGAATTTTTAAGACTACCCTTCGGTTTAGTAAATGCACCATCATGTTTTCAACAAATGATGAATAGGGTTATGGGTAATATGAGATTTGGCAAAATAATTCTATACCTTGACGATATTTTATTAGTGAGCGAGACAGCAGAAGAGAACTTAGAATTACTTGAGACAGTTTTGCGCATTTTCAAAGAGTATAGTCTTACCATAAATTTAAAAAAGTGCCATTTTTTAAAGACGGAAATTGAATTCTTAGGCTATAAAATATGTTCTCAAGGGCTCAAACCAAGCAAAAATAAGGTTAATGCGGTAAAAGAGTTCCCTGTTCCTAAGACAGTGCATCAACTACGCCAATTCCTAGGGCTAATTAGCTATTTTCGTAAGTTTATCAAAAATTGTGCTATCCTTACGAGTCCGCTGTCAAGGTTACTAAAAAAAGATTGCCCCTGGTCTTGGCAATCTGAACAGGAAAATGCGTTCGTAACATTAAAAAGTGTTTTAACTTCAAATAACGTACTTATATTGTTTGACCATACAAAGCAATCCATTCTTTACACTGATGCAAGCAGAGAAGGTATTGCTGGTATTTTAATGCAAGTAACAGAGCAAGGTGAAAAACCCGTGCACTATTATAGCCGACAGACCACGGAAGACGAAAAGAAATATCATTCCTTCGAACTAGAGTTGTTGGCAATTGTACAATCATTGGCTAAATTTAGGCACTATTTGCTAGGAGCACATTTTTGCATTGTAACTGATTGTAGTGCAGTGCGTTATGCGTTAACTAAGAAAGATATAATACCCAGAATTGCGCGATGGGTTCTATCTACACAAGAGTTTGCTTACGAAATTATTCACCGGGAGGGTAGTCGTATGCAACACGTCGATGCTCTGAGTAGGAACCCCCCCTTGTCAGGGGAAAGAACAGAAGCTGAAATAGTAATGTCCATAACGGAAGCAGACTGGTTACTTTCAGTACAGCTTCAAGATCCCGCGCTAGTAAAAATTAGGAATATTCTAGAATCAGGTAATGCCGACGAACATAAGGACATATTTCAAAAATACCAGCTTCTAGGAAATAAGGTTTATCGAAGCACACACCAAGGTCGTCGATGGGTGGTACCTAAAAATTGTATATGGCAAATAATAAAGTATAACCACGACGACCTCGGTCACTTCTCGGTAGATAAAACGGTCGAACGTATTGCGTCGCGATATTGGTTCTCTCGCATGCGGCATATAGTGAAAAAGTATATAAAAAACTGTATCAACTGTATTTTCTATAAGAACAAAGGTGGTCCAAAAGAAGGGGAATTATATCCTTTGCCAAAACATGCTCAACCATTCCATACCTTACATTTGGATCACCTAGGCCCTTTTGTAGAAACAAGTAGTCAAAATAAATATATATTAGTAGCTGTTGACGCATTTACGAAATTCGTATTTATTTCGGCAGTCCATAACACTGACAGTGGCAATGTAATTTCAGAATTAGATAATGTAGCAAAAATATTCGGTAACCCTAAAAGGCTAATTACGGATGCTGGTGCAGCATTTACATCTAAATTATTTAAAGACTATTGTGTTTCTAAAAATATAAGGCTTCATACAATAGCTACAGGAATGCCACGTTCAAACGGTCAGGCCGAAAGGTTTAATAAAACTATTTTAGACGCCATGCGGGCCATGGGGGCAGATTTAGAGGAGGATAGTTGGGATAATTGTATTTTACAACTACAACAAGCGATTAATAGTACCTATCATAAAACTATTAAGGCAGTACCTAGTGAGGTTTTGTTGGGGTATCGACTACGTACCAATAATGATAACAGAGGACCCGAGCTTGATAATGATAGCGAATCTGCTACGGACGTGACGGAGCTACGTAAACGAGTCGCTAGAAATATATGCGACAGTGCCGAATACCAGAAACAAAGATTTGATCAGAAGCATATCAAACCTAAAGTATACCATGAAGGAGAACTTGTGCTTTTAAAAATACAAAGCGCAACAAATGATGGTCGAAGTAGAAAGCTGCTACCAGTCTTCAAAGGGCCGTTCCAAATAAGGAAATGTCTGGGCCATGACAGATACGAAGTGAATGATATGAGAGGTAGCGAAAGATCTACGAGAGCCTATAATGGGGTAGCTGCAGCGGAAAATATGCGATCCTGGATAAACATTGACAACTGGGGAATGGATTAATGGACGAAATAAAAGGCGTGTTGGCAAGGTAATAAGAATTAGATTTATTTCATTAATAACATGAGTAATGAGTAAAGATATTGTGTCATGGTTATTGTGAATTAAGTAGGGTGTGTTTCATAACGACTACTTACTAGGTGACCTGAGGTAACTTAGGTTAACTCATTGCCCCAAACAAACAAACAAAGTGAGCTGAAACTGCAATCCCCTAAGTATAAAGGAGAAAAGCGGTAACAGGCACTGGTCAAAAATTTTGAGAATGAGCTGATCACAGGTGTTGTCTAAGCATAAAGTCAACACAGCCCTCAGGTCAACCTTAGCGACCCAAGTCTTCAGTAACAGAACTTTAGAGATTACCTAAGACTAAAGGTTCTCTCAGAGTGTCATAAGTTGCCATAGATTGGAGTTGAGAAATAGTCATGATAGGCCGAGAGTTTGTTGGTGCCATGTTCTCGGTAATATAATATAATGTATATTTATTTTAGAGTGTGTCGTGCCTGAGGACATGCACGGCGCAGGAGGGCCGTGTTGGCAACATCGGAAAAGACGAGTGAAGTTGCACCGAGTCGCCAACGCCACCGTCGACGGTCTGCGGCTAATGTCAGACGGTAGCGGTGGTGTGGGCAGTTGTGCCGAGGACTAGGGCCCTTTTTTGCTCGAGCGCTGGAGGACGACGAGTGTGCCTTACTTTCTGCGTGATTTTGTGATCCATAGACATAATCTGGCTTTAATTAATTCGATACGGTTATTTTGTATACAGTGATTCCTATGTACGTTTGTAATGATTAATATATATTTACCTACATAAACTCACTCTTAATTATTGTGTCTCACCCACTCTCTGATGTAAGAAGTTTACACTATCCACAAAATTTTTCCGTTTTCATTATTTGTTATTGTTATTTGTTTATTGTGCAAACCTACCACAGTGATCTCTTTTTTAATCCAAAGGTTGACTGGGAGAGAATGCCTTGTTGCATTAAGTCCGCCTATGTACCACTACTGTACATGAAGTTTAAATAAATAAATAAAATGTCCCTCATACTTTCAGAAAGTTAGTTGTCTTAAGTTTAAATAAATGAATGGTGTAATTTACAGAAGATGACGCTAGCAACAATTTGGAGTGCATGGACCAGACGTCGCGAGTTGTGAAGGAGGCTAAGAATCTGCGCAAAGAAGGCAACGACGATGAGAGAGTCAGGCATCCAGGTAAATTATGTATTAGATTTTGAAGGTATTTTGAATATTTTGGACCCCACTCGTACTTGGATGTTTTATTCTTTTACTTTATTATGCATGTATTATACCTTTTCCTCATGGATCACTCTGTCTATCTTCTATAAAAACCGGCCAAGTGCGAGTCGGACTCGCCCATGAAGGGTTCCGTAGCAGCAAGTAACATAATACAAAAGTTCTTGTAATGTGTTGTAACTTTGATCGATGTTTTAATAATACTGTATTTTTTTCGATTTATGACGCATTAAAAAAAAACTACTTACTAGATTTCGTTCAAACCAATTTTCGTTGGCAGTTTTTATAGTAATGTACATCATATATTTTTTTTAGTTTTATCATTCTCTTATTTTAGAAGTTAGAGGGGGGGGGACACACATTTTACCACTTTGGAAGTGTCTCTCGCGCAAACTATTCAGTTTAGAAAATAATGATATTAGAAACCTCAGTATCATTTTTGAAGACCTATCCATAGATACCCCACACGTATGGGTTTGATGAAAAAAAATTTTTTGAGTTTCAGTTCTAAGTATGGGGACCCCCAAAATTTATTGCTTTTTTTCTATTTTTGTGTGAAAATCTTAATGCGGTTCACAGAATACATCTACTTACAAAGTTTCAACAGTATAGCTCTTATAGTTTCGGAAAAAAGTGGCTGTGACATACGGACGGACAGACGGACAGACAGACAGACAGACAGACAGACAGACAGACAGACAGACAGACAGACAGACAGACATGACGAATCTATAAGGGTTCCGTTTTTTGCCATTTGGCTACGGAACCCTAAAAATGAATCGCTAAATGCATTTGAAGCGCAAATATCGAGAACAGCTGAACCGATTTCGCTATTTCTTTTTTTGTGTTTGTTATTGTGAGGAGAAGGTTCTTATGGAAAAAAAACGAAAATTAGGGTAGTGTAGGGTAGAATAGGGTATAGTAGGGTAGAGTAAAGTATAGTAGGGCGGAGTAGGGTAGAGCGGGAAGCTAGTACTGCATAAAAATTCAGCAAACAGATTCTCATCTCTAATGTTAAATCCAATCCGTGATTAAACTAAAATTGATGCATTTTTACACAACATCAAAATTTCCAATATTTTTATTTTACCTTGAAGTTGGGTACTTCAATTTTTTTTGTGTGTGCTTTATACAAAATCAATATTAACTAAGTTAAAGACTTTTCAAATTTGTTGGAAAGGGAAACTTAAATATTCTGATATTCTATGTGGACACTGAAATGTGATGTCCCCACCATTAGGTGACATAACGAGATATCACCACTATGCTCCCCCACTTTTCCTGATACCAATATTTGAAACACTATACTACTACAACACAACAACAACTACTATTGGCGACTTTATTTAATAACCAATTTTGATGCTGTTTTCAAAAAAAGATTTATTTTTAGAGTTACAGCTGCCACCACGGATATTGAACGCTCGGCGTCAGAGTGGGGATCGCTTTGCGCATTCCATACATTGCCGAGCCAATCGTCGTCGTTGTTAGATACATGCTGCAAGCGCAATGAACGAATCACGAGTGTCGTCTATGACGCGATGCGCAGTGAGCCAATCACTGGCGCTCCCCGCCTCCGCGTCTCACGTCGCACCACCTAAAGAGACCCGATTTTTAACTTCTGCGCAACTTGAAGCCAGCGTTCAATGTCCGTGGTGGCAGCTGTATTTGTTGTGTAGTATAAAATATTGTACAAAAGCAAACATATGTATACAGAGGTATGAAGACACAGCTAACTCATTTGTAATGTTGCCAGGTGAAAGCTACCTGGACTCGCGGGTCCTCCGCGCCGCTAGCGACGTCACGGTGCGGTGCGCCGAAGCCGTCAGCGGGAACATCAACATATATGATAAGCATGAGCTGGCGAGACATATTGTGAGTAAATTATTGTAATATTACGAGCTTGACAGCAGTAGTGGCCGAGTGGTAACGGCCCTGACTTACGAGTTGTAGGTCGCGGGTTCAAACCCAACCAGGCGCATCACCACTGCTGTCAAAACATCGTGAGGAAACCGGCATATCCTAGAACTGCTATCGTCTACCCTTAATTTCGGCTCCTACATCGAGGCAAAAGCCCAACTAGCTGCCAAAAAATTGGGGATCTTAGCAAAGGTGAGACGGTATTTCACGCCGGAACAGCTGCTCAACCTCTATCAAGCGCAAGTTCGATCGTGTATGGAGTACTGCTCTCATCTTTGGGATGGGTCAGCCAAATACCAGCTAGATGCACTAGAGTCTATTGAAAAGCGTGCCAAGAAGATCATAGGCAATGATGCTCTTGTGAAGTCAAAACTCCAAAGTCTTGAGCATCGACGCCGAGTTGCTAGCCTGTCTGTTTTCTATCGTTTACACTTCGGGGAGTGTGCTCTAGAGTTGCACAATTTAATTCCGCCAAGTCCGTTCCATCATCGGACCACAAGACGTACGGCGTTGCGCCACCGGTACATGGTGGACATCCCACCTATACGTACAAAGCGTTTTGGGAGTACATTCATTATGCGTACAGCTAAGGAATGGAATTTCCTGCCGGAGTCTGTGTTTCCTGATAGCTATAACCTAGGGGTCTTTAAGTCAAGAGTGAATAGATTGCTTCTAGGCAAGCGTGCTCCATCGTCGGCCACATCATCGCTTACCATCAGGTGAGATTGTGGTCAAACGCGAGCCTATCCAATATAAAAAAAAAAAAAACCAAAAATTCGTAGACATGTGAAATCCACCAACCTGCACTGCGCTCGCGTGGTGGATTACGGCCCATTCCCTCTCTTAGAGAGGAGGCCTAAATCCCAAAGTGAAAACATTATAAGGCCATTAAAAACATTATAAGGCAAAGTGGGAACATTATAAGGCCGACTATGTTACGAGTGTGAAAGCGACAGTTTGTCAGTCTGTGTATGCATGCACTACACTAACCTTAGATTAAATACCTATAGATACAGCCGTCGCGTGGCCGCAAATAAGACAGCACTATACGACTTCAATGAGGTTATTACCTACTTAAATTTTTCTTAAAAAAATATAGGTGAAGGAGCATTATCTATCACTTTAGTTCTTCTTCTTCTTTCTAATTGTAAGTATATTTTATATTTATTAGTTTATTATTTGGCTTTTTATTTATGTATTATATTTTTATTTGTTATTTATTTTTACATTGTTTCTATAAGTTGTTGTGCACTTTCAACCCGAAATCTTGTTCCTTTCGTTTCAGTCCATCCAAAGGTTGTCTGGTAGAAATTGCCCTGTGCAATAAGACCGCCTATTGTTCACTTATTTTTGTTAAATTTTATTCTTTAGTAAGTTAAGGTGTGCAATAAAGATGTATAATAATAATAATAACAAACTAAATATCTTGACTTGGCTCGCGATGTTGTCGACATGTGGGAAGTGGATAAAGCAATCATTGTGCCGATAGTCGTGACGGCCAATGGCTTAATAGCCAAGAGCCTCGATCAACATCTGCGGAGGCTCTCGTTAGGCAGTTGGATCAAGGGCTTGATCCAGAAGGCAGTACTCCTAGACACGGCGCGTATTGTCCGGAGGTTCCTCTCTCAGGAGCCCTGACCACCGGCAGCTTGGACCCTGTTCCCGATGCCGGTGGGCTACTATTTTTTATATTTTTAAATGTTTTTTTTTTAATATAATTTTTTGAAGAAATATTTAAAAATATGATAAATATGTATATAATAATAAATGAATGGAATAATAATAATAGTTTAAAAAAACTAAAAAGAAGACGCTTTCATAGCATATCAAACTAAAAAGTGTAAAATAAATGAACGAAAAATATTAATATCATTGTGAAAAAAGCGTGGGGCGCTTTGTGCCATATTTTTTGTAAATCGAGCACCCCACGCTTTTTTCACAATGATATTAATATTTTTTGTTCATTTATTTTACACTTTTTAGTTTGATATGCTATGAAAGCGTGTTTTTTTAGTTTTTTTAAACTATATTTTTATTTATAACTAAAAAAAAACGGATTATTGTATTGTCACCGGTCTTTGATGGGTGTGCAAAGTTTAAAGAAAATCTGATCGCCCAAAGTAGGTCAAAATCGAGCTCAAAGGCGTTGATTACAAACATACAGGTGAAGCTAATATAAGCGTGTTAATATGACCACTGAACTACACTAAAAACTTAACGATTGGAGTCTAACTACACTATTATAATAAAGAGGTAAAGTTTGTTTTTTTATTTGTAGGAGGTGGTAATCTTTGGAACTACTGGTCCGATTGCTAAAATTTTTTCACCAATAGAAAGCTCCTTCATTCCTGAGTGACATAGGCTATATTTTATGTGCATACGCGGGCGAAGCTGAGAGAAATAGCTAGTTTCTTATATCTTCTTCTTCCTGCCCTTGTCCCATCTTATTTGGGGTCGGCGCAACACGTTTTTTTTCTCCATTCTGCCCTGTCACTCGTCATGCTATCACTAACTTCCTTTTCTTTCATATCGCTCTTCACGCAATCCATCCATCTTTTCTTTGGCCTCCCTCTCCCTCTCCACCCATCCACATGTATACTCATAACTCTTTTGGTAACATGCATTTCATCCCTCCTCTTTTTTTTTCTTTGGCCTCCCTCGTTTCTCATATATTGGAGTCTGTTTCGCGAGAGGGCGTGTCAGAGTTTGCTGACTTAAACCCATTTCTACATTTCTTCTTTGCCTGGCGTAGGGCCCCGGGTTTTTTTTATTATTGGTAGGCTCGCGTACTATCTCACCTGATGGTAAGCGATGATGTGGCCGACTTTGGAGCACGCTTGCCTAGAAGTAACCTATTCACTTTTGACTTAAAGACCGCTAAGTTGTAGCTATCAGGAAACACAGACTACGGCAGTGAAGTCCACTCCTTGGCTGTACGCACAATAAATGTGTTTCCAAAACGCATTGTGCGTATGGGTGGGATCTCTACCATGTACCGGTGGAGTAACGCCGTACGTCTAGTGGTCCGATGATGGAACGGTCTTGGCGGATTGTTTTCACAATCTAATTCCAGACACACTTCCCGAAATGTAAACGATAGAAAACCGACAGACTAGCAACTCGGCGGCGATGCTCAAGGCTTTGGAGCTTCGACTCTACAAGTGCATCATTGCCGATGATTCTCTTGGCTCGCCTCTCAATCGACTCCAGCGCATCACGCTGGTATTTGGCAGATCCATACCAAAGATGAGAACAGTACTCCATACACGATCGAACTTGTGCTTGATAGAGATTGAGCAGGTGTTGCGGCGTGAAGTACCGTCTCACCTTTGCTAAGATCCTCAATTTTTTTGGCAGCCAGTTTGCATTGTAAAACTACTTTCACACAGGCGAAGTCGGTGGTAGCAACTAACATGTAATAATAACGTGTTGGTTTTCTTCTAGGCTTCAAACCCAGACTTCTGGAACTTCCCCTTCCCGCTGGAGATCCCGGTGGCGGCGCACGTGTTCGGGAGCTTCGCACCGGTGGCGCAGCGCCCCGCGCGCGTGAGGAGGCAGGTCGAGAGGCAACAGGCGGCGCAGCTGAAGGAGCCCGAGAAAGTTGACAAGTTAGTAAATATGCATTTATACCCACTGCCGAGTCTTCGTGGAGGCGATCGGTGGCAACGAGATGTCGCGCCGGGTCGTGGTACAGGCCATGCTTTGGAGCGAGTGACGCCCGGGTGTCACCACTGTTTGGACTGCCTGGAGGACACGGTGGAGCATACGGTAGAGGTGTGCCCCGCTAGGGCAGAACACCGTGTCCTCGTGGTCACGGCGGTGTTCTGGCCAAGCGGGCGGTCCACACAATCGTACCCGCTATGACCTGCCGTGACCTGTGATAAGCTTAGTGTCGGTGGTGTCCAACTTGTAATCTTTTTAAATATTCTTGGGATAAAATATAAAATATGGTCGGTGGTAGCGATTTCTCGCGCCGGGCCGCGCTTACAGGCCATGGTCCGGAGCGAGGAGGCGAAGCAGTAAAACTAGCGACGGAGGCGGCTGCACGCGTGTGGGAACGGCTTCCTCACGCCCCAGCCACCGGAATCCCGATCCCGATCTCCAGCCACCGTAGGCGTGTGCTTGCGGACGGCGGGCAATGGGTAGCCGAATGGTAGACCGAGCTCGAGTCGTTGACAGCACGCGGGCCTCAGAGATGTCAATAAAACCGTAGGGAGGGCTGAAGCCTACTGGGGCCATGGATAGTCCGAAAGGGAACCCCTGGGTCCTGGGACGCATGGCAAAGAAATGGTTTTTAGTCAGTAAAAATCTGACTCGTCCTTAATCCTTAATAGGTCTTCTACATACACATTTTGGGACCCCGTTTCATCCCCTTAGGGCCATGGTGTCCCGGTGAAATATAAACCTAAGCTACCAAACTAGACACCATACAAACACCAGTGTCGTCACACATCCGAGCTGGCAAACGGACACCAGGTGAGTAACACTCTGTAGAGCTGTATACATTTTGTTGGTGAAATATAACCCTTAAGGTGTCAATTGTGGAATTTTTCTCTTAGTGCTCGTTTACATAATAACTAAACTCAAGGAATAACTCACCTCCTTCTTCACCAGACTAGATAAAACCGAAGAAGGCTCCCAAATGGTGATCCAAGTGAACAGATTCATAGTGAAGGAGTACAAGAAGAAGAAACAGCCCCTGAGCTACTTCCACACCGTGCTGGACCCTGCCAGCTTCAGCAAGAGCGTGGAGAATATCTACCACGTCTCGTTCCTCGTCAGGGATGGACTGATCTCTGTCACCTTGGGTGAGTGACTTGACTACTTCTATATTATGTACAAGCAGCGGCAGCAGCCCCTGAGCTACTTGCGCACCGTGCTGGACCCTGGCAGCTTCAGCAAGATAAGATAAGATCATTTATTTGTAAACATGTGTGTAAGAGCGTGAAGACATTTACCACGTCTCGTTCCTCGTCAGGGATGGACTCGTCTCTATCACCTTGGGTAAGAAGTCATCCTTGATTTACTATACAGTGTGTAACGAAAATTGGTGGGCATGTGTCATTCATCATCATCATCATCATCATTATCATATCAGCTGATAGACGTCCACTGTTGGACATAGGCCTCCCCCAAGTGTCGCCACAATTAACGATCCTGCGCTTCGCTGGTGACCAGGTCATCGGTCCACCTTGTAGGAAGCTTTCCAACGCTGCATCTTCCCGTACACGGTCGCCACTCCAGAACCTCTCGGTCCCAACGGCCATCTGTTCTTCGGGCAATGTCATTATATCCACTATATTCTAAGGACAAACAGTTATTTTTATTTTTATGTTTATTATCTAATGCAAATACGTATTTCCTAAATATATTAATGATTTACATACAGCAAAGCGTGTTATGTTACTTAACCAAGAGATTTATATTAGTAGCAACATTTAAAGATCAGTTCAGCCAAAAGTCGTGTAGTCAGCAAAAAAAATGAGTCATGATTATTATATTGTGATAAAAAATCTAGTTAATTCAGTTTTCAATTATGACGATTTTTTTGCGAAACTTAAGACTGAACATTAGCTTGATTTGAGAAAATTTAGTAAATTATTTCGCTGGTAAATTTTATGGTGACTTAATAATATTATGTATGACATAAAATCGTTAAGTGTTTACATATTGTAAAGACTTAATGATTTTATTAACAATTTCCTCGCCATTGTTTTTACAACCCTTGCAAAAAATCTATACTAATATAATAAAGAGGTAAAGTTTGTCTTTTTGTTTGTACGAGATAATCTCTGAAAGCGCTGATCGGATTGCTAAAATTCTTCACCGGTAGAAAGCTGCTTTATTCCTGAGTGACATATCGCACCTCCGCTCAAATAGTGTCACAACTCAAAAATCAAATTATTGAGAAAAAGGCTTTTAAGTTCTAATAATTCAGGGATATAACGCTATACTATATAAATAAATACAAAAAATGGGTCACTAGTGGGCAAATAATTGAATTACAAATATGACAATATCTGACCTTAAAGTATGATGAATTCTGAAATTAATAGCATGATAATCATCAGCAAACGATTTTTTTTTGAGTTGTGACACTATTTGAGCGGAGGTGCGATATGCTATATTTTATGTAGACGAGTGAAGCCGTGGACAAAAGCTAGTGCCTAATAAGCCTACTGTGTTACAGACGACGAGTACGGTCTGCCGTTCATCACGCCGCTGTCGGCGACGCAGAGGGAGCAGGCAGACCTTTCAGATGAGAAGCAGTTCATCGTCTCCATAGACATGCAGAGATGGCAGGTACAGTGTGACTCTATGACGTAGGTACTTAACACTATGCACTGCCGTGTCCACGTGGGGGCGCTCAGCGGCGGTGATCTCTCACCCCGGGCCGCGCGTATAGGGCATGCTCCGGAGCGAGGAGTGGGAGGCGCGAGCCTACAAGTACGAAGCAGTAATGCTAGCAAAGGAGGCGGCAGCACACGCGATGCAATGGTGCTCACGCCGCACCCGCCGCCGGGATTTGATCACGATTTCCGGTCCGGTCCAGTCGGTTACCGAACGGTCGGACGGTGGAACTACCCATTGTTCGCGTCCGCAAGCCCGCGCTAACGGTGTCCGGAAATCGAGATCGGAATCCTGGCGGCTACTCGGGCGTGAGCGCCGATCGGCCTCCTCCTAGAGGCGACCGCCTGCCACTCCTCGGTCCAGACCATGGTTTTTTATATTTAAAAAAATAATAATAAAAAATGAGAGGTGTGGATGGATGGAAACGGATGGAACGAAGTTGCTTGGTTACTTTGCCTTGCTTTCTATAAGAGAGAAAGAGAGACAGATAGAGAAACATGCGCACGGCTTACAATAGCTTGCTTTCTATAAGAGAGAAAGAGAGACAGACAGAGAAACATGCGCACGCTGCACGGCTTACAATAGCAAAAAGTGTCGTTACAACTTTTCGTGAGAATTTTTTCCGTCTAGCCCCCTTTCACAACGCGCGACAAGGAACTTCGTTCCAATAAAAAAAATACAACCGAATTGAGAACCACCTCCTTTTTTTGGAAGTCGGTTAAACGATTTATTTAAAAAAAAAACATGGTTTGGGAAAAATATATAATATGGTTGAAAAACTATTGGAATTCATTCAGTTACCGATTTTGAACAAATTATATTCAGGTTTTGCATAAACTAAAAATAACGTACATTTAAGCATTCTTTTTTTTTCCAGGACCTGATTTCTGCGTTTGACATCCGGAAGCCAATGATGGTACTTAGTAAAGAATAAGTAACAAACCAAATTATGTATTTGATTAAGTAATAATGCATCTGTGATTATAATTAGTGACTTAATGTTGAAATATACGTTATTATTTCCTTACCAAGTTCGCTTTATTTTTCTCTTGAGACCGACATAAAATAGCTACCTATTTCGTGCACCGCGAATGGTTCGTCAGGCTTGCCTCACCCTGAGGCATACGACGGTAAATTTATGCGTGCTTCCCGAACAACACATACTCAAGCTGAGCACGCAAACCACTACGCACTGTGTTCGTCAGTAGAAAACGCAAACCACACCTGTCCGTCCACACGGAGCGCACGGCTCGCAACGATCGTACGACGCGGATGCTCACTGTGAGCACTCTCGTCCACACAGCCCGAGGCATGCGAGATGAACCATTCGCGACGCACGCCTCGCAATGTCTGTATGTGGTATTAGACTTTTACTAACTAAACCCCACTCTGTTCCTGTATTATACACGCAGGACGTCTAGCGCCTTCGCGTACAATTGTCCCACAGACTGCCCGTGTAAAAATTCTGACAGTAAGCTAGTGTTATTTTAGCTTCCGTACTACACCGAATCAAATCAAAAACATTTATTTCAAATACACCATTTGCAGGCACTTTTGATTAGTCAAATGTCGATCAGTCCAAAAAAAGTGAAACTAAATTGCACGTTCCAAAGCGTAGATCTCTGGAGAAGAACGTGCAAGAAACTCTATGAACACTCTTTTTAAATCATATTATGAGTTAGATCATGGTTACATATTTCTTATCGCTTCTAATATGTGAGCACAATGTAGATAAGTAATAATAATATAGAATTAAAAAAAAAAGCTCAAAATCCTAAAAAATCACCAGGCAAACCTGTGTCAACATGTTATACTTAGCAGCCACCGCCCTACATTCACGTTCCAGGTCTACCTGATCTTTTAGGTCTTAGTTATAGAGTATGATCCCAGGGTCGCCAGACGTCACGTATTTTCTCTTTTCAGGTTTTAAAATAGTTGTCTGGTGAACATATATAAAAATCAAGCATGAGAATTTACGTGAAGCTATGTCATTATTTTTGGGAGCTTTAAAGCGTCTGTAAAGCAATACGGCCCACGGAATGTGTCTGGATGTATTGGAGACTTAATTTTAAAGATAAAAGAAAATATACGTAAAAATCAGCTTGGAGAATTTACGTGAAGTAAGTACTGTTTTTAAGTACCTTTGATTACCTGATATCTAAAAATTGGCCGTCTAAGCAAGCTAGCAGATAGGCATGCGTTCTTTCTTAGTACATACTAACAGTAAATCGTAATCGTCCACATTTCGTTCGTGAGAAAATACGTGACGTCTGGCGGCCCTCGGATCTTGATGTGACTCAGGTTGGCTGGACAAATCTTCAAAATAGCTTGCATTTAACTAGGTCAATAGGTCACTTTATGTGACGGCTAAACACCCTTATTTCAGAATTTGTGACGCTACAGAATCTTAGATAATCGATCGAAAACGTGTCCAGCCATCTTGAAAAACCACTTTTCGCTGGTCTCTCAATCTCGGTAACGGAAGTGATTTTGACGACTTTTTGCATATCAACGGGCGTCACATAAATTTGTGACGGGCACCGAGCTAAAAGTTTTGTGATAAGTACAGTGGTTTAGTAGAAAAATGCAAAAATCTGTGTCCAGCCATCTTGAATTTACGTATAAAACTTATGGCTGGCACTTCCGAATCTCAGTAACGGGGGCGTTTTCGAATATGGTTCCTTTATTAATACTTGGTGACGCAATGTGTGACAGTAATAACGTTTGATTTATGGCGTCACATGTAAGGGTTTACGAGAAATCAATAAAAACTTAATGTCCAGCCAACCTGAGTTCAAGATGGCTGGACACATGTATCTCCACTGCCTGATGATCTACGACCTTCGAAATGTGTTCAAAATATTGTGACGGGGACGATAATGATAACCTGAAATTGTGACGGAGAAACTTTGCGTAGTTTCAAAGATATTGACCATTTAAATTTTTCCATACAAACATCCATTAATATTGTGAGGTGGCCATAATTTTACATAAATAAAGGATTTCTTTTTAATCGATTAATTGGCCGGTAGCATCCACGCCTGCTTTGTGTTGATTTCCCCGTGGGAATAAAAGGTTTTCCTGCAGTGAAAAGAGTAAGTATGTGTTAATTCAAAATAATAATTGACCACCAGCGCTGCAAGAGAGAGCCCACTTGTATTTCGCGTTTAGTTCATTATCTTATGTAACTGAAAATGAGAACTAAACTCGACAGCCGGCAGTGTATGTACTTACTTTTCGAAGTGTTATCACTAATCAGAGTACTAGTAACTAATCTGCGGTAAGACAACCTAAATAAGAGTTAAGATTCGACCAGTTGTCCTAGTAGTACCAACTTTAAGCAATAGATGGCGACACCAACATCAGCTATCATGGCAGTATAGTTTGTCTTGTCCTCCGACGTTTTCGTGGTAGCCCGCGAAATTCAATTTTTCTTGAGTTTTTTGCAGTTATTTTTTTCGTCCGCGGAAACAAATAACTTATAGATATGTATGATGATTCTTATGGTTATAATTATGTAAATACATACTTGTTATTCTCGCGAATCATATTTTGATTTCTTTTAACGAACGAACGCAAGAAAAATTGAAATTCGCGGGCTACCACGAAGGAATCACATTAAATACATTTTTTACGCAATTTGTTGATTTTATTTACAGCAAACATTATTTTTTCATTTAAATACCTTCAGAGCATTAGTTTAGTTCTCCTGACATAATATATACCTACCAAAAAGAATAGATATCTGCACGTAAATAATCAATAACATTTAAAAATTACTCCCCCCCCTTCCTCACTTCTACATTTTTGTCTTCTATTGATTTAAATATCTACAATTGTTCGTATTAGTATCACCAATACACGGATTTTCGTCCATTAAAGAAAACACCTTAAAATATACTTGTCCTACATAAAACCTACAATATTGGTTACCCTACTGCAGTGTTTGTATGGGGAAATTTAAATGATCAATATCTTTGAAACTACGCAAAGTTTCTCCGTCACAATTTCAGGTTATCATTATCGTCCCCGTCACAACATTTTGAACACATTTCGAAGGTCGTAGATCATCAGGCAGTGGAGATACATGTGTCCAGCCATCTTGAACTCAGGTTGGCTGGACATTAAGTTTTTATTGATTTCTCGTAAACCCTTACATGTGACGCCATAAATCAAACGTTATTACTGTCACACATTGCGTCACCAAGTATTAGTAAAGGAACCATATTCGAAAACGCCCCCGTTACCGAGATTCGGAAGTGCCAGCCATAAGTTTTATACGTAAATTCAAGATGGCTGGACACAGATTTTTGCATTTTTCTACTAAACCACTGTACTTATCACAAAACTTTTAGCTCGGTGCCCGTCACAAATTTATGTGACGCCCGTTGATATGCAAAAAGTCGTCAAAATCACTTCCGTTACCGAGATTGAGAGACCAGCGAAAAGTGGTTTTTCAAGATGGCTGGACACGTTTTCGATCGATTATCTAAGATTCTGTAGCGTCACAAATTCTGAAATAAGGGTGTTTAGCCGTCACATAAAGTGACCTATTGACCTAGTTAAATGCAAGCTATTTTGAAGATTTGTCCAGCCAACCTGAGTCACATGGATCTTGGACTATTACGTAATGGCCGACAATCGAAACAATCGAACTCTACTAAAAAGTTACACAGGACGAAGGCAGGAAGATGAAGAATCAAATAAAACAAGTAATGAATGCTGAAAATATATTTGATACAACACAACGGTCGCTAGTCGCATAAAATTCCCACTTCACAACAATGTTACCATAATAATCTCTTATTTTACAATACAATTTCTACACGCTTTAGACGTACCGACAGAAAAAATGTTGCCATACTAATAAAAGATTTGTCTCTTCCCTAGTAGCTGTCATAGTGCTGTTTCATTGTGGCCGCTATAATGCAATGCTTAACGGCCTATTCCCAACCTTGTCGTTGTAAGCGGCAGCTACTTCTAAGCGCGGGGCGATGAGCGGTAAGATGAAAACTTGAAAAGTATGAAAATTTTTGAAGCACGTCAGGAGACGCCGCTCACCACGACGTGAACAGGCCGTTAAAAAGTTATATTTGCACTGGCCTCGCGATAGCGCGTGACCGGCCATTTTGGAACGGGCTAAAACACACGATATCGCGTGATTGGCAATGGAAGTGTAAAGAAAGTTTTATAGGAACCATATTATTGTAAAATAAAAACAAGTTCTTATCGACTTTAAGGTAAATAATGTCAACGTGGATGATTCTACCAAAGTTTAAAAAATAAATTGGAAAAGCAAGTTAGTGTGCGAATGTGAATACTAAGACAAAGGAAAATCATTCAATGACTTCTCCCGCTATAGGGCGGAACGAGAGGATGTGTCAGACTTTTATCGACTAAAACCCACTCCACTTTCTTGCTTCTTGCTTATGGGGGAGGGTTTCCAAATGGAAAAAGAAACAACAGTCGGTACATTTAACGCGCGCACAATAATACTATACAATAAATACTTGATATTTGATCGAGAGCTAGTCGTTACTATAGACACCAAAATGAGGTATCGTAGTCATATTCATATACAGACATCATCAAATACATTACACTGTGATATTTACTGCAAGAGCAGTGGTGACTGCGTGGTAACGGCACCGACTTAGGCGTGCGCGATCCTCGGGCGTGTGAGTAGCGCGCGCGCCGCGTGAGCGTCGCGTTTTGCTGCCCTGCGGCGTGTGTGGAGAGTGCACGCGGCGCGCACTCTCTGAAGGGGTTTAATCGCCAAGGCTCGGGCCGCGTGCGCGCCGCGTGCTCGCTGCACAAACGTCACACGGCGGCAACACGCGACGCTTACGAAGCGTGCACGCGGCGCCCGCGTCGCTCACACGCCCGAGAAACGCGCGCGCCTTTGTGAGAGGCCTTACGAATTGTAGGTCACGGGTTCAAACCCAGCCAGGCGCATTACTTTGTGTAATTTATTTCATCACCACTGCTCTCAAAACGGTGAAAGAAAACATCGTGAGGAAACCGGCATGTCCTAGAACCAAAAATTCGAAGTAATGTGACATCCACCAACCCGCACTGGGCCCACGTGGTAGATTATGGCCCAATCCCCTCTCCTAGAGAGGAGGCCTGAGTCCCAGCATTGGGAACATTATAAAGCCGACTATGCTAACTACTTTAGTAGTCCTGAGTTGAGCTACACGCATACTGACAAATGCTTGCACTAACTGGACAGGTCCACTTAGAACTGTGTGGTTCTTTCTTAAAAAGACCATCTCAGACTTCAGTCTGCATGGTTCTCATATGATTTGACCACCGTTTGCTGTATGGACTTTAAAAGAGACTTTGACTCCTGAGTTTGTTTCGATGTTTCTCTCAGGGTAGTCAGCTAGGAAACACCGGCCTCATTTATTTTAAATTGATAAAAAAAATTGACTTGCTTTTAAAAAACTTATTTGCAAAATAAAAATCATTTAGAATTCGGTCTGGACGGTTACCGAACCGCCGGATGGCGAGCTACCCATTGCTCGTCGCTTACACACTTACAGTATTCACAACGGATCTTGAGCGCTTGGCGTCAGAGTGGGGATCGCTTTGCGCATTCCATAAATTGGCGAGCCAATCGTCTTCGTTGTTAGATACATGCAGCAACGCAGGGAACGAATGAGGAGTGACGTCTATGACGCGATGGCGATGGCAAGCCAATCACTGACACTCCCCGCCCCCGCGTCTCACTTCGCACCACTAAGGAGACCGAACATTTGACATCAGCGCAAGTGTTCAAGATCCGTGATGGCAACTGTACATACAAAGTGTAAGGGACAGCCCTCGAGAAACGTTAAGGCTGGTTTTAGAGTCACGCTGACCATCCGGCGCTGACAGAATATTTGACTTCTGCGCAACGGTTCAAGATCCGTTATGGCAGCTGTACTACCGGTTTATGAAATACTCTTTTATGCCACACACATTCGGTATCGTATCAGCCTTCTCGGCAAACTTAGCTGAGGTAGTTAACACTACAATAAAATTCTCAGCTCCATTTCACCGAGATCGCGGCGGTTTCAATGACTCCACATATTGTCCAGTGGCAGATACACTTGAGATACAGAACTACACCAATTTTAGATCACAATGTCCACAAGAAACCAATTTGCGAATAATTAAAACAGATACTGAATTTCACTTAACCCGTTGACTGCCGGAACGCAGATCTACGCGAGACACAATGGCTTTTTAATTGTGTCTCTAATTACGGCATTCGAAAGGTTAAACTCCATATCGAGTTTAGTTTGAATTAAATCACAGTGTAATGTAAAGAGAACGATCTCCTCTCAGGCACCTGTGCACCAAATTCGGTACCATAGGTGTACCATATTCGGTGCACTGGTGCCTAAGGCGATTATCACACTACCACGCACCGTAGCGCGTGAATGCGTGTCTTAACGTTGCTTGCAAGTATCTCCGTTTGTATAGAAAACACGCACAGTCCAACACACAGAAAATGCATCCACGCGCGTTCATGCGAAGGAACATACGTACACGCGCGTGGGTGCGGAATGGGACGCGAGGTATGGCACACTGAGTCTCATTTGTATGTAATGAGCCAGAGCCTGCGTGAATTTACAAAACGCAACTACGCGCTTGAATGTGTAAAAAACCTGCACGATGATGCAGATCTGCACTACCACAAGTACGCGCGTATGTGCGTTGACACGCAAAATGCAGCGTGATGCGTGGCAGTGTGAAAATCGCCTTAGAGGTAGCATAAAAAATACTTTATAAACAAAAATAATTTACATTTCATACAGATATTTATTTTATCAATTTATCATAAATTCTAAACGGCTTTGCGAGATATGAAAATTTACATTTCTAAGTCATAAATAATAGAAGGGTCAATGTATTTGTCGCACATAATAATAATAATATTCCACAACTATCACACAACGCCGTCTAGTCCCAAGCTAAGCAGAGCTTGTGTTATGAGTACCAGACAACTGATAAACATACTTATATATTTCTAAATACATACATATTATACATACACCCAGACACAGAACAAATGACACAAACATTTGTCCTGGGTGGGAATCGGGACCCACGGCCTCCGGCATAGCAGTCAGGTCCACTAACCACTAGACCAAGAGGCTAGACATCTCGTAAAGCCGCGTCGAACATTTACAAAACATTTCAATATAATCCAAACATACATACATACATTGCATTAACAGTATGACACAGATTTTGAACTATAAGTACTAATAGACAGACTATAGAAGAGGCAATACAACATAATTTTTAGTATATGCGTAATCTGAATATATTTTGTTCAAAATCAGTAACTGAATGGATTCCAATAGTTTTTACACCATGTTATATTTTCCCCCAAAAAAATATTTAAAAAGCTCACAAGTTGGACATGACCGACACTAAGTACTCCGCGTTCCAAATGAGAACAGGACCGCGTCTCGTCATACTGTTTTTTTTTTTTTTTTTTCGATGGTAAAAATCATCTTATGACAACCCCCGCTCTTGGGCGGATGGGCGGAGCGGGAGATAGTGTCAGACTCTTACTAACTAAAAAAAACCCATCCCGTTCCTTCAAGCCTTCATACCGGGGCTCGAGCGCCCTTTCGGATAACCCTGGCCCCAGTAGGCTTCGACCCGGATGGGTCCCTGCTGTTGCTGACAACTCCTTGAGGCGCGAGGGAACACTGCGCGCCGTCGACGACTTGGGCTTGGTCCGGACGGTTACCGGACGGCCGGACAGCGAGCTACCCATTGCTCACTGTCCGCAAGCCCCTCGTCGTACTGTCAAATCAAAGAAATTTTGTCAAAATTGAAGAACTCAGAGATGAGTAAAATTAAAGAACTGGATTCTGATTAAACTGTTTTCGTTCACAGTTCATAAATAAAATAAATTTTACGTAAATTAATTAATGTTTATTAAAAATTTCTTTCCCCGATTTGACAGTAAATCGTGACGTCACAACATGGCGGGCGATCCTATTCTCATTTGGAACGCATAGGTCACGGCAGGTCATAGCGGTCATTAGGCGAGCAAACAACTGGGTGCAAGTGCAAAACAACCCGTCAGTCGCCTGCTGACAAGCTTTGTGATTTTTCATTATACAGATATGAAATTTTGTACATAGATTATTTACATAAAAAATACTTGACGCGTGTTTTTGGTTTCGCATATACTAAGACTAATGTTGTTTATTAAAACGAAAGAGATCAGTACAATAGGCGTTTACAGAAAATAAGAATCGACCGAAATGTACAATTACCGGCACGGATCTTGAGCGCTCGGCGTCAGAGTGGGGACCGCTTTCCATACATTGGCGAGCTAATCGTCGTCGTTGTTAGATACATGCAGCAAGCGCAGTAACGGATCACGAGTGACGTCTATGACAGGATGGCGCGGCGAGCCAATCACTGACACTCTCTGCCCCCGCGTCTCACTTCGCATCACTAAAGAGAACGAATATTTGTTTCTGCGCAACTTGAAGCCAGCGCTCAAGATCCGTGCCGGTAATTGTGTGGGTTTTGAATATTTGCTAGTTTTTTTTTTTATCATCCAATTACATCTCCCGCCCTTGGGCGGGGCGAGAGACCGTGTCAGACTTTTTCTTTGCCTTCGTTTCAGGGCCTCGGGGTTCTCTTTCGCATCACCCATGGCCCCAGTAGGCATCGACCCCGCTGGGCCCCTACGGTTGCTGACATCACCTTAAGGCGCGCGTGGAACACTACGCGCCGTCGACGACTTGGGCTCGGTCCGGACGGTTACCGGACAGCCGGACGGCGAGCTACCCATTGCTCGCCGTCCGCAAACATACGCACAACATTTCGATCGATCGAAAACTAATATAATAATGATTAAATGATATTGAATAATAATAATTAGGTACACGAAAATAATTTATCGATTAATATAATACAGTATATTATTTTAAACTAAAGTTAAAAAAATAAAAATAAACGAATCGTATTTACAAATTCATTTGAAATGTCATAGGTTTTATTATAATTAAAAATTAATTAAGGGTATGTTTTGAAGAAGTCGGAAGAAAAGTAAAAATTTTGTGTGATGGGCAAAAATACTTATCAATCCTACTCTTTTATAATTTTTAATAACAGGAAGATCTTTAGTGTTTCGAATCTTAACACATAACTAAATATTGATTTATACGCAAGTCAGGTAAACAATCAAAAAATAAAAAACCCGTTTTGACATTTGTATTTTGACTACAGTACAATTCACGAATGATGGCGGCCGTGAAGTTAGCCTTTGCGAACGTTCGTGCATACTACACTCTTCTGCACACGCACGTCGCCATTTGGTTCCTAAAACACGTTACTGCGCAGCCTTCTGCACAAACTTCACGGCCGCCATCATTCGTGAATTGTAAAGAAAGAAAGAAAGAAAGAAAGAAAATACGTTTATTTGGCACACAGGTACACACAATGATATAAAAATGTATTATAGTATGGGATCTTAAACTTAAAATATATCTACATTGTATGTCCCACGGCTGCACCAAATAGGTCCAGTTCAGCATGATGCCAGGCCACTACGTAGCAGTTGCCTGACGCTGGTTTTCAACTGAACCTTGCTATGAGTCTACGGATGTTAATCAGTTGTTAGGTGTGAGATAAATAAATATATGTAGGTATAAATTAGTGTGTAGTAAATGATAAATAATAGGAAGGTGTTATGTGACAGATATATAAGAAACAAGAGAAAAAAAAAAAACACATACTAAGAATAATAAGCTATCATCAAAACTATACGTAAATTCAATCACACAGTCCTTACAGCTAACAAAAAAAAAAAAAAAAACCGGTCCTAAGCGATTCAAATTACCGTAGTTCGTGTTACGTAACAATTTATCAGTATGCCTTGGGTAGCTGAGCGCAACAGACAAGTTGTAGCCAAATATATTATATAATAGAGAAGTAAACTTCGGGTATTAAAAAGAAAAAAAAAAAAAAACCAAATACCTATATTACGATCTGATTATAGTTGTCAGTGAAACCAAAATAATGTAACAGTGATACCCAGTGAGTGTAATTATGTGTATTGAAGGTGAGTATCGCAAAATAGTAATAACCATTTAAATGTTTGAGTAAGTAATGCATTTAAGTATATGTATATATTACTTTTTTAATTGCAGGTCATAATGACTTTGTCATGTCACCAAAAAGATAATTATTGCAATTTAAGGAGAATGAAAGGCGAAGCCGTAACCGATTGCAAGCACCTGCTGCAAGTAGGCCAGGCCCATAAGGTAAGTGACATACACGCAAATCGCATGATAGAAACGGCAACAACAAAATATAAAATTTAAAAAAATAAATAAAAAAATAAAATATATGAAAATATACATATATTAACGCATCCTTCGTTTTATGCAGGTCTCAAAAATATTTGGGAACGCAGGTGATATTGTAGACACGGCAAAAATCCCTCGCAGTGGGCGAAAGGAGACGAGGCAGCTATAAGAGACCAACGGCACGCAGAAAAAATAAAACCCAAACCACCCACATAATTGTAACTATGTAAACCCTGTTTTTTATTTTAGTGAAACATATTTATTAATTAATATTATGACCAAAGACACACATATAAAAAATTTTTACGTATATTATATCAACGAAACGTTTAAATTAGTTAGGTTTAACTTTCGCTGCGCATCGATCAAAAACTGCCGTAAACGTCTTCTAAACGTACTGATCGTGTTTATTGTTCTAATAGGCGGCGGCAAATTATTCCATACTTTACTAGCCGCGTAACGGAAACTGCCTCTAAATGTTGCTGTACTATGGGGCTGCGATGACAGCTGTTGCGAGCATTGCCTTCTTCCGCATTCACGTCTACTAGTGATCCAACTCAGCTTATTGTAAAGGTAGTCTGGCTTTTGGTATTTAATTACACCGAATAGAAGACACGCCAAGTGTAGCTTGCGTCTCGATTTCATTTTTAGGGTAAAGTGCTTGTTGAGGAATGGCGTTATGTGGCTTCTGGGAGGAATTTTATAACAAAAACGAGCACACGCGTTTTGAACCCTTTGAATAAGCCGGTCTGTACGAGCCAGTAGGCGTGGGCCGTACACTGTGTCTGCATAATTCAATCTTGACAAAACCAGACTTTCCACAAGCTGCTCCCGAAGTGTTTCGGATAGGTAAGGCCTCATTTTATACAAAACTTTAAGGCGATAAAAGCAGTTTCTTACCGAGTCGGCGACATGCTTTTCGAAACGAAGGTCTTTGTCCATAATAAGACCAAGGTTTCTTGCTTCATAGACTCTGTCTATCGGTTTGCCCATCAATTCGAGTGCAAACGTAGCAGGTAGTTTAGCTAACTGTTGTTTAGAGCCAAGTATCATGAATTTGGTTTTGGTTGGGTTTAGCAACAGGCAATGTTCCTCGGACCAGGTTGCAATCCTGCGAAGATCGTCGTTTAGGTTTTTTATGGCATTATCATACTCGTCGGGATAAAAAGATATGTAAAGCTGGACATCATCAGCGTATATATGATACTTGCACTTCTGCAGGCATTTAATAATATCCGCGCAATACAAGATAAAGAGTATTGGACCTAAGATAGAACCCTGCGGCACTCCTCTCTCTATTAAACTAAGTGCCGATTTTAGAGTGGTGCCATCCCCCAAACGTAAATTCACAAATTGCTGCCTATCACTGAGATAGCTTGTACTGTACCTAGCGGCTTGTTGCAAGAGCAATGGAAAGGGCTATGCTCGGAGTTTCCTAGCATGATCACGTCAGAAATGAACATATCCGCAGGAGAACCAAGGTTACCGACATAGCTCGAAGAATCGCCAAACTAAAGTGGCAGTGAGAAAGGCACATTGTTCGTAGAACGGATGGTCGATGAGGCCGAAAGGTTCTAGAGTGGCGACCGCGCACCGGAAGATGCAGCGTTGGAAGGCCTCCTTCAAGATGGACCGACGACCTGGTGAGAGTCGCGAGAATGCGGTGGATGCGAGACGCGCATGATCGGGTGTAGTGGCGACGCGCGCGGTAAAGCCTAAGTCCAATAGTGAACTCCATTCGGCTGAAATGATGATGACACCGGACCCCGAAATATTCTTTTATTGTTTCTTTCAGTTTCGTTCCAGAAATCAGAAACGTTTATTTCAAATAGACCATTTGCAGGCACTTTTAAATAGTCAAATATCGGTCAGTCCAAGAAAAGTGAAGCTAAATTGCACGTTGCAAAGCGTAAATCTCTATGGAGAAGAAAGTGCAAGAAACTCCATAGACACTCTTTTAAATCATATTGAATTACATAATCTTGGTTACATATTTCTTGTTGCTTCTATTATGTGAGCACAATGAAGATAAGTTATAAAAATTAAAAAATAATAATAATAACGTCACTGGCAGCTAAGAGATGACCAGTCTCAACTGACATTTTACATTCTAGTGTCTTTCTCAATAATGTCAAAACGGGTTTTTTATTTTTTAACGAGTTTACTTCATTTAAACGTGTACTATAATGTCATAGTATTTTAAAATGTTAGACAATAAATAATTCTAACATAAATTCATAATTATTAACATTCATAATAATTCTTTTAATCCTTTAATTGCCCGCGTCGGATTTGTACGACTGTTGTCGCGTCATATTCGCGACTGTCGTATGATCGCGACTGGTTACTCCATCTCGTTTAGTTCTCCAATCCCCATAGGTGACAGAAGAGCTGACGAGATGGAGTATTTGGTCGTGGATGTGCGACCCTGACGGTATAAACCCACGTTTGTCGAATATATCCGACGTAGGCGATCAAAAGGTTAATTATAATTTAATAAGATTGTTTAACCTTCGAAATTTATTGAATGGTCGCCATTTTAAATGCCTTTTGAACAAAATTATCAAGTGAGCACCATTGTCGGTATTTATTACTATATTATATACATCTAAAAAAAGTTATCGTTTTTTAAACCAGCAATGCTACCACGAGCTTAATATGATCTATTTCCCGACCTAAACTGAATTGTTAAAGGGATGGATCTATATAAGGTGTATCAGATGAATGATATCAAATTTAAAAATGATAAAAAAAAATTGATACATTCAAATAAGAAAAAAAAAAATGCTTTTTCAACAAATGGCGACCAAAAAGTACAATAATTAGGGTGTTTTTAATATAGTGCGGTTTTCATTACGCATGGGGGATTACCTGACAAGCTTAAAATTCCACGCAGCGTGAGACACGCTTGGCTCTAGTTCTCTATGGGTTGCTGCGCGCGGGACTGTCCGGGATCACGCCCCGCGTCCCGCGTAAACATAACATAAACACTTGTATTGTATGTCTGTCTGTACTTTTTTATTTTTTATTATTATTTTATGTTGTTGTATATTGTGTTGCTTGCGCCGAATAAATGCTATTCTATTCTATTCTAAAAGGACATTTGCTGGGGTTACGCGTGCGGGGAAAACCCGCATACGTAATCAATACCGCACGATATTAAAACACCCATAAGCCTTAATTTTTATCATTGGCATATTCTGTAAAGTTTATCCATATAATACATAACATTGGAATCATGTGACTTCACTTAAATTTTATTATTTATAATAATTTCGTTCATTTCGACTCGTTCGCTTTCAACTGCTCTTTTAGTCGCGAGATTTCGGCGCCTAGGGTGTCCATGTTTTCCTGAAAAATTACATTAAAAAAATTACTAAAAACTTCTTATTTACTAGCTTTTGCCCGCGACTTCGCTCGCGTTAAACTCGGTGGTACTAGCTTAAAAAACGATAATTCATTATTTAATATTGAATTTAAACAATTGTCCAATAAACATTTAAAATAACTTTTGTTGCTCAAAAATTGTCCAAATACACAGACGCGTGTCTCAAACGGATAGCACTCGAGCTCGCAATGAGCTGAATTGAGTCGAGATATCGTGTCCGTGAGCGATGTCTATATGTGCGTTGCTCTACCGCGCTTTGTATGTAGATTGTCTTCTGTATCAACAAAGATTGTGGTCAGGCGGAAGTGCCGCCTGTCCATCGCTAAGTTCATTTTGGCTTGCACTTGAAACAAAAACTTCAAAGGGTTTGGTTTGACGCCGCGCCGCAGGTTAAAGCGAAATTTTTTTCAAGTGATCAGGCAGAAATGACCGCGATGGTACCTATCTATTTTGTGGTATCTCTTAGTAATAATATTTAAAGATCTGCACTCTATACTAACCTTGAGGGTGATATTCTTCAGCAGCGTATCTTCCAACACTGCCTGCAGACGACGGTTCATCTCTAGGGACAGCTCGGCCGTCATGCCGCCCGGGTCGCCGCCCCACACCGCGGCCATCGCACCGCCGCCCAAGCGCGCAATCTCTTTCTGTAATACGGGTTTAAATAAAGATACGATATGATATAAACAAAAAGGATATTTTTAACTTATCGCCCATCAATTTATATTCATCAATTAGTTAATTTTTACATCAAATAAATCATTTCATTGCAAATAAACTTTTAACAAAACTAGTACTAGAAATAATTAGGAAACGGACATAAACAGAGTATTATATTTTTTCCTCAAATGCGCGACAAAAAAAATTACTGATTGCACAGCAAATTTACCCGAGCATACTAATTTTATACCGAATATTAATGAATTTTTTACTATCATTAATGGATTTGGTGCACCCTGTATCGGATAGGTTAGGTTAGAAGGGGATGGCGGGATCTAGTGAGCAAGCAAAGCGAGCGAACACAGACTCCGCCATTCCCTTCGTGATTTTTTTATAAACACCAAGATGAGCATAGTTTTGTGAAAAAGCAAGATTTTTTTGATTTTCTGTACTGCTCTAAACAAAACTGAATTTCAGGTTATTTTCGGTCTGTTTAGAATAGGGATGCACAGACTTATTGAGCCTATGGGCCAATTGGGCAAATGATGAGCGAATGGCGGGCGACGAGCAAAAATATAAAAATAGCCAAAAACTTAATAAAAAATATATATATATATTAATTTGAAGCGTGGCACTGCATTGTGCTTACAATCTTTTTAATATTTGGCTCAAATTTACTTGTACCTACACGTAAAATTGCTCCCAAAGTTTCATTTGCAAGGCGGTTTAAATTTTTTGTTTTGTTATTATTTATTATTCAATACCGAAAAATTTTGTTCTTATATTGATGTAGAAACAAATAAGCTGGCGCATTTCAGGGCATTTGTGCGCAACTCTTTCTACATAGATTTATGAATGCAGCGGTAAAAGTTCAGCAAGTCCCCTTCATTGAATTTGTTGCGAAAATCTTGGTCCTTTTGAATATCGATTAATTTTAACTGCATTGACTCTGATGCAGTTTCATGATGATGATGTTCAATAGAGGTTTAACTTTTTGAAACTCAGAAAATCAAATTATCTAACTTTTTGACAAAGCTAATATTAACCGCATTTTTATTGAATTTTTCAGCAATTTTCTTGTAATTGGAAAATGATTTTAATTGCCTGAATTTATTCGTGATCTGGCAAGAGCTAGCTTGCTGGCGGACCACTGGCATATTGTAGGAGACTTAGAAAGTGTTTTATGGTCATAAAGAGCATAATTTATGAGCATTTAGCTTCAGTGAAAACGTACCCTTATAGATCTATAAGGGTAAGGGAGGCTGAGCTAGGAATATAATATATGTAATATAATATTCCACAACTATCACACAACGCCGTCTAGTCCCAAGCTAAGCAGAGCTTGTGTTATGGGTACTAGACAACTGATAAACATACTCATATATTTCTAAATACATACAAATACATATTATAGATAAATTACACCCAGACACAGAACAAATCAAACGTGCTCATCACACAAACATTTGTCCTGTGTGGGAATCGAACCCACGACCTCCGGCATAGCAGTCAGGGTCACTAACCACTAGACCAACAGGCATGTCAAAATGAATGTAGCGAAGAAGAGCAGTAAAACGTAGTGTTTCCATTGAAACGGAGCGGGGTGGAGCGGAGTTAAGCCGTTGCATGTTCGAGATGGGTCGAGGAAACCCTATTTGGCCAGATTGGTAAAAAAAAATCAACTGTACAGGAAAACCCGAGCAACCAACCTGGGGTTTGCCTGTACAGTTGAGTTGTACAGGTAAACCGGAGCTTATACACCAATAATTTTTAATTAGTACAAATACTTAAAGGGCTTATTAGAAAAGCCCTTGTTATTATTTAAGTAAAGTCTCAATAAATAATATTCATAAACAGCAAAGTTATTAGCGTTTGTGTTTATCCCAAAATGTCTCTCAATTTATGGAAATATTGTGCAGGCTATTGATTATGAATGAATAAAGGACGATTAAAATGGAAAAACACTTCCCGCAGTATTTTCTACTAGCAATTGTTATGTATGATTGAATCTATGATGAATTTACCTTTTCGTGGTCAATTTTAGGATTTCGGTTATTTCTACTTTTGAATACAAAAATATGATCAGTAACGGGTACAGATACAGCCCCATTTTTTTGTGTACTAATTAAAAAGTAGGGGTGTATGTTGCACAACTGGGCGGTTTTCCTTACAAGCTTACCTGACAGGAATAACTGTACAGGCAAACCTATCAGGTATACTAGGGTATACCTAGCATAGCGTGTGCGCAGGGTATAGCGTGTATTGGCTACCTTTAGAGATTTCCTGATTGGCCACTGCAGGGGCGAGATGTTCTGATGGAGTGATGAAGTGAAAGATATACGCTAACGTGTATAAAATTCAACACGACGGCGAACGCGATGCGATGCGACGCTAACGGTAGCTAAGCGCGGGGCGGTAAGATCAAAACTATTGAATTACGCCACGAGACGCCTGTTTTTGGTAAATGTATTATGTTTTGTAAAAATTCATAGAACAAAAGTATTATTTTGTTTATGATGTTAGTAATATAATCCTGAGAGGCTGTCAGTGTTTTTGCAAATAAGCCTGTATAAGTTTAGTTATTTCTGAGACGCCGCATCGCGTTCCATTCGCGTGAATTTCGCTTTGTAAGATTGAAAGGAAATCGTTTGTCTTGGTATGGTCATGTAAAGAGGAGAGATGAAAAGCATGTTACTAAAAGAATTATGAATTTACATGTGGATGGATAGAGAGGGAGAGGGAGGCCAAAGAAAAGATGGATGGATTGTGTGTGGAGTGATATGAAAGAATAGAGAGTTAGTGATAGCATGACGAGTGACAGGACAGAATGGAAGAAAAAAACGTGTTGCGCCGACCCCAAATAAAACGGGGCAAGGGCAGAAAGAAGAAGAAGATGCGCAATCATGGTGAGATGTTAGTGTAGTGCCAGTATATGGATGATGAAAACAGTGCACTTATATACTACGAGTATTGTATGACATAGCATTTACCTTGGTTAGCTTCCGTTTCTACATAGCAGCATGGACAAGGAAAGATTATCAGATATATTAAGAGGAGAGTCCTTAAGAAACACCTCCAAAAGGTTTTCAAAATTTCTTAAAATACCCTGCACTAAATTATAAAAAAAAAATAGTAATGAAGAACCTACCTGGGACACAACAAACCTGAAATCGCGAAAAAAAATCAGCTGTTCAGTACATTTATGTTTTAATGTACTGAACAGCTGATAAGTTTTTCGCGATTTTGGCTTTGCTCCCATAATAAAAATTGTTTGTTATCATGAGCACAATCACGTGTTTAAGTATCGTACACTAATTACCAGTCACCCTATATGTGTGGTGGGCAACTGCTCGATAAACGATTTCGTATTTTTGTAATTGTGTGTTCGTCGTCGTTTCGTTCTTATGTAGCCATAGATATCGCTACACCTCCATTTCCCTTTCTTGCTCGCACGCCAGATATGCTACCAGATCACGGCAAAGTTTTTTTTTTTTTTTTTTTTTTTTTTTTTTTTTTTTTTTTTTTTTTTTTTTTTCGATGGGAAAAATCATCTTATGACAACCCCCGCTCTTGGGCGGAGCGGGAGATAGTGTCAGACTCTTACTGACTCAGTTCGCTCACCTTGTTGTCGTCCCGGCGGCTGGAGGCGACGGCGTCCGCGGGCAGCTCGCACAGCAGATGCCTCAGCAGACGGGCCTTCGCCCTCAGCTCCGCGGTCAGCTGTCGCGAGTGCTCCTCTAGGAACTCGCAGCGCTCGGCGCGGCGAGCGGCCGCTCGTTGGAGCGATACTATGCGCTCGATTAAGGTTTGACGGTCGGGTTCGCGGACCTGGAAATTTGAGTCAGAATATTATGAACAATTCATTAAGGATAGTATTTAACTGTTCCCCAATTTTCTACTACAAAATAATAATAATACAATATTCCACAACTATCACACAACGCCATCTCGTCCCAATCTAAGTAGAGCTTGTGATATGAGTATTAGACAACTGATAAACATACTTATATATTTCTAAATACATACATATTATAGGTAAATTATACCCAGACACAGAACCAATCTCATCACATAAACATTTGTCCTGGATAGTATCTTTGTTCCATCAAAAATACTAATTGACCACAAAAATATGCTTTATTTGGGTGATTAAAAAAAAAACGCTCGTCTAGGTGGTTAAAACAAAAAACGAAGGGGATTACAGGGTCTGTATTCGCTCACTTCATTCGCTCAATAGACCCTGACCTGACAGCGCGTAGTGTTCCACACGTGACTCAGATGTCAGCAATAGTATGGGCGCAATATAATGCAAAGGGCAACTGAAAAAACTTAGGTGTGGTATGTGGTCAGTAAAAATCTTACACGTCCTCCCGCTCTATCCTAGAACGGGGGGAAGTAATTAGACAATTTATCACCTTAAAAAAAACCCTTCTAACGTATCCTGACTCCTCCTGGACTCCGACAGAATCCCATAATAATTGTAAAAAGTCCAGAAGTAAGAAATGCATATTTGGTGTACAATTAGTATTTTTAGTGAAGAACAATATTTTTGATGCACAGTCAAAATCACAGAAAAGATGAAAGAGGTTAGAAAGGAAATACTTTCCGATTTGTACTACAACGAGTATCGCCGCTTGTCTCCCACCTTTTAACTCCACTACAGGCAATAAACCAATACGAGCGCGCATTACGCAACGAACAGACCACGCACACTTAGATCGGTAGTTGAACTATGAGCATTGCCCTACTTTGTGCCATGACTGCCCCGCCCACAAGGTCATTCTAACTTCTTTCATCTATTCTGTAGTTAAAATACTCTTTAAATAAATTGAAATAACATCAAAATTATTTTTTTAATGAGAACTGTTTGCTACGTCACAAGTCTGTATGTCAATAATGAACTCAAAAACATTACATTAATGGACAAAAAACATAAAACTAAAAATAAAAGAAAAAGACACATCACATCTCTAACCTTAGGAAAGATTCTATCAAAAAGAGTTGGGTATTTGATCTGCAAAATTAAAATTAAAATAAAATATTATTATTTTATTCTTACCGTTGTGGTGTGTTCCTGAGATATGCGTGAAAATTTGTAGAAAATGTTAGACATTCATTATCTATATATATAAAAAAATCAATGCCACTTTTAGTTATAATTTTATAACTCAAGAACGGGCTCACCGATCCAAACCAAATGTTTAGGCTTTGTTCGGACTATTTAGTAGATAGTTTATGTGAAGTTTGGTAGGGTAGAGTAGGGTATGGGCACGCCACAATTATGGTAATAAGTCCCCTCTTTAAGGCGGGGGTCGTCGACGGCGCGCACTGTTCCCGCGCGCCTCAAGGAGTTGTCAGCAACAGCAGGGACCCAGCCGGGTCGAAGCCTACTGGGGCCAGGGTTATCCGAAAGGGAGCTCGAGCCCCGGTATGAAGGCTTGAAGGAACGGGGTGAGAAATATAGATAGGTTATTTGTAATATCGCCTAATATAATATAGGTTATTTGTAATACCAAAACGCAAATCGTTGACGTAGTTCAGAAGGCTGCCCAACTTAAGTGGGACTGGGTTGGACATGTCTGCTGCATGCCTATCGAGCGGTGGCCCAGTAAAACGCAAAATTGGTGCCCTGAAATCGCACGACGGGGCCGCGGCCGACCAAGAAGGAGTTGGCGGGACGACTTGGATGTCTTCCTTGGTAATTGGAAAAAGGTGGCTCAAGACCGGGAACATTGGAAGGAGTGGAGGGAGGCCTTTGCCCCGCAGTGGGACAGTATGGGCTAGATATAATAATAATAATAAATAATATAATAATTTGTAGTATGTGATTGATATATGTATATATTGTTATCATACCTGTATGTCAGGCATAGCGTCGCTGTGTCCATTCTGCAGCCTGTCTTCCTGGGGTGCACTCTCGCCGCTACTTATTGACGACACTGAGCCTGTTTGAATGATATTTTAGCATACATTTATTTATGTCGTTGTTAGTTTATAATACCATATATTGTTAGCTTGTATCTGGTATCGCTAGCTATTTAATCGCCTAAAGATGATGATGATAATGATAATGATTATGTGATTTATTTTATTCTTTTGTTTTTTGTTGTATTGTAACATAATAATGACTCTCTGCACGTATTGGCCTCGACTGTTAGTGCAGAGAGTACCTGTAACAGAAATAAATAAAGCTTATGACCCTCGTTTTGGCTGTTTATTTCGTTCAGTCATGACATTTTAGTGGCGTCCTCATGGAAGAGACAACGATCGGCCGGCCTTCTTGTTCGAGACACCGAGCAGTGAACATCTAGAATTTCTCTGTGATAAAATTTAAATTAACGAGTAAATATTTTTTTATAGAACTCACCCGTTCTGGTGGCGGGCGCTAGTTGTTGCGGTAGCTTGGCTTCGAGCTGCTCGCATCGCTTCACGGCGCGCTGTAGCTCGCGGTTCAATTCCTGCAAACAAAGAAGAAGTCAATAGTACGGAAGCTTGAGAATGAATGAACGGGCTATTGTGGTAGCTCGCTGTCCGGCCGTCCGGTAACTCCGGACCGAGCCCAAGTCGTCGACGGCGCGCACTGTTCCCGCGCGCCTCAAGGCGTTGTCAGCAACAGCCACCCAGCTGGGTCGAAGCCTACTGGGGCCAGGGTTAGTTTCGAAAGAGTAGCTCAGCCCCCGGTTATCTGAAAGGGAACTTGAGCCCCGGTATGAAGGCTTGAAGGAACGGGGTGGGTTTTTTAATCAGTAAGAGTCTGACACTATCTCCCGCTCCGCCCAAGAGGGGTTGTCATAGGATGATTTTCCACAACGAAAAAAAAAAAAAACGGTCTATAGTATGTTTCACGTAAGAATTCCCTTCAGCGTCTCAGTCTCTCTCCCTCGATATTTGACGACACTCACTTTTATGGCACTAGAATGTTTCTTCTTCAGCACGCCGATCTCTCCCTTCTCCCACTCCAACTTCTTATTCGCTTCTGATAATTCTTCTGTTAATTCCGCTACCTGCAAAAAAAAAAGAAACTTAACTGACGACACTGTTAGCGCAGTGACTGAGCGATTGGCTGCTGCACTACGGGTTGCAGGTTCGATTCTCCTGCATGAAATAAATATTTGTATGGCCTGTTAACTGTGCGAAACAACATTTCTGTTTTTAAAGTCGTTGCTTGTTATATTTATATATATTTCAATTAATGCCACCTTTCTTTGTAATTTTATAACTCAAGAACGGACTCACCTATCCAAACCAAATGTTTAGGCTTTGTTCGGACTATTTAGTAGATGGTTTATGTGAAGTTTGGTAGGGTAGAGTAGTGTAGAGTAGGGTAGAGTAGGGTAGAGTAGAGTAGGATAGGGTAGGGTAGAGTAGGGTAAAGTAGGGTAGAGTAGTGTAGAGTAGAGTAGTGTAGAGTAGCTTAGAGTAGTGTAGAGTAGGGTAGAGTAGAATAGAATAGGGTATAGAAGGGTAGAGTAGGGTATAGTAGAGTAGGGTATAGTAGGGTGGAGTAGGGAAGAGCGGGAGCGAAGCCGCGCGGGCAAAAGCTAGTAAGTACCTATTTCATATATATTTCAATTACTTAAGTGTTTTGTAAATTTTGGTAAAAAAAAAAAACACAGCTAAATGGGCCAGAGCAAAATGCCCTGCCTTCTAAACTAGGAATAAGCTGTTTCTAAGACGCTTATCACCATCGATATATATGTACTACGCACTAGATTAGGCGTGCTGAACACTCACTTCAATCGAATCCGTTGCACTGAATTCTAGGCAAATTGACATTGATGACTTTAGTGCAATTTTGACGTTCATACAGTGTGAGAGCGGTGCTTATAAATTCAAAAGAAAGTGAATTTGGGACGTAAATAATTATTCAGTAGTCATGAATGTAAAATAATTGATTATTCAAGCAATTTAATAGCTTCAAATAACGATTATTTTATTTTAGAAATTATATTATTTTATTTAAAATATTTTCCATTTTACAATCATAGACTAAAACATGCAGATGTTCCCACAAAAACCGGTTTTTTACCTACAACTGATTTAGTGAACACGAACTTTGCATGATGTTTTATTCCCTGTACAGTTACACTCTTTTTTTTTATTTTTGATATATTCGCGCGCTTACCTAGGAGTAACCTATTCACTCTTGACTTAAAAGATTCCCGGGTTGTAGTCATCAGGAAACACAGATTTCGGCAACGAATTCTACTCCTTAGCTGTAAGTTTGTGTCAACTGCACAGGTAAACCTGTCAGGTATACCCTACCTGTACAGGCATACCTGTCAGATTTACCCAGCGTGTATGACTGGCTTAACAGTTGAGTACAAAGTTCGTACCTTTCTAGCGAGCACCCTGTTCTCCTTGTTCCTCCGGTAGGTCTCGTCAGCGAGCGCGGCGTGCAGTTTCGTGCACTCGCCCTCCAGCGTGGCGATGCGTTCCCGCAGCGACGCGTTGTCCACGCCGAGTGCTCGGGCCTGGAATGTTGACTTACTAGTTAACGAGCCTTATTTAATACAATCTATACAGGTAGTGTCCGACCGAATGTTCGGTTTCGGTCGAGTCTCGGCAAAAAAACGACTTTTGGTTTAGGCGAGAAAACCTGCCGAAACTACGACCGAAACCGAAACCGCATTCGGGAGTTCTCGGGCTGTGATCAGTCGTGTTCGGCGCGGTAATATGCCCTACCTCGGCCTCGTAGCGGCTGGCGGAGGCGCTGACGGCGACGTAGTTGGCCGTCAGTTCTCGGGCTGTGATCAGTCATGTTCGGCGCGGTAATGTGCCCTACCTCGGCCTCGTAGCGGCTGGCGGAGGCGCTGAAGGCGACGTAGTTGGCCGTCAGTTCTCGGGCTGTGATCAGTCATGTTCGGCGCGGTAATGTGCCCTACCTCGGCCTCGTAGCGGCTGGCGGAGGCGCTGACGGCGACGTAGTTGGCCGTCAGTTCTCGGGCTGTGATCAGTCATGTTCGGCGCGGTAATGTGCCCTACCTCGGCCTCGTAGCGGCTGGCGGAGGCGCTGACGGCGACGTAGTTGGCCGTCAGTTCTCGGGCTGTGATCAGTCATGTTCGGCGCGGTAATGTGCCCTACCTCGGCCTCGTAGCGGCTGGCGGAGGCGCTGACGGCGACGTAGTTGGCCGTCAGTTCTCGGGCTGTGATCAGTCATGTTCGGCGCGGTAATGTGCCCTACCTCGGCCTCGTAGCGGCTGGCGGAGGCGCTGACGGCGACGTAGTTGGCCGTCAGTTCTCGGGCTGTGATCAGTCATGTTCGGCGCGGTAATGTGCCCTACCTCGGCCTCGTAGCGGCTGGCGGAGGCGCTGACGGCGACGTAGTTGGCCGTCAGTTCTCGGGCTGTGATCAGTCATGTTCGGCGCGGTAATGTGCCCTACCTCGGCCTCGTAGCGGCTGGCGGAGGCGCTGACGGCGACGTAGTTGGCCGTCAGTTCTCGGGCTGTGATCGGTAATGTTCGGTGCGGTAATGTGCCCTACCTCGGCCTCGTAGCGGCTGGCGGAGGCGCTGACGGCGACGTAGTTGGCCGTCAGTTCTCGGGCTGTGATCGGTAATGTTCGGTGCGGTAATGTGCCCTACCTCGGCCTCGTAGCGGCTGGCGGAGGCGCTGACGGCGACGTAGTTGGCCGTTAGTTCTCGGGCTGTGATCGGTAATGTTCGGTGCGGTAATGTGCCCTACCTCGGCCTCGTAGCGGCTGGCGGAGGCGCTGACGGCGACGTAGTTGGCCGTCAGTTCTCGGGCTGTGATCGGTAATGTTCGGTGCGGTAATGTGCCCTACCTCGGCCTCGTAGCGGCTGGCGGAGGCGCTGACGGCGACGTAGTTGGCCGTCAGTTCTCGGGCTGTGATCGGTAATGTTCGGTGCGGTAATGTGCCCTACCTCGGCCTCGTAGCGGCTGGCGGAGGCGCTGACGGCGACGTAGTTGGCCGTCAGTTCTCGGGCTGTGATCGGTAATGTTCGGTGCGGTAATGTGCCCTACCTCGGCCTCGTAGCGGCTGGCGGAGGCGCTGACGGCGACGTAGTTGGCCGTCAGCTTGGCGGCATGTTCTAAAGCGGCCGCTTCTCTTCGCCCGCACGTCTCCGCGACCGCCCGCTCCACGGACAACGCTTCTTCTGCCTGCGATGCTCGTTCAGTCTCTCTGCAACAATATAATACTGACTAATATTATGTCAGAGCTCAAACAACCATAAGAGTTGATTCGTAAAAAGTTGGCAGTAGTTTCATCACAGCGTTAATGTTTTCCTATTGTCGATTTGGACCAATTTTTTGACTATTTTAGTGCATGTATGTAGCGTATTAATTTGAGTATAGATCGTATAGTTGTATATATTTATTCTATGGTTTATTAGTATATCAATTCTTGTATTTGCCTTTTTCTCACTCTTTTATTGCACCTACCACTACTTTTTCTCTGTATCACCCAAAGGTTGACTGGAAGAGAATGCCTAAGGCATTAAGTCCGCCTCTGTATCCATGTGCATAAAGTGTTAAATAAATAAAAAGAGTTAACAGTTCAAAAGTCACCAGAGCTACGCAGTCGACAGTAGTACAGTGTGCGCGTAAAGCCAACAACCGCCAGAAATGGAGAGACATCCGAAGCCTTGGAGGCAAACGACGCCGCAGTCCTGTTCATCAACAGCCACGACCACTCTGACAAGAGTGCCTGACTAAGAAGAAGTTCAAAAGGGTACCTCTGTAACTGAGCACTGAGCGTGTCCGCCAGCGCCGCCTTGGCCCGCAGCGCCGCTAGCTCCGCCGCCTCCTCCTCCAAACGTAGGTTACTCTCCTTCAACTGTTCCACCTGAAATATATTATACAAGTGACTTTTGGAAAAGATAAAGCATACTATTCGCTAACCAGAAATTCATCATTACCATCATGTCAGCCGAAAGACGTTCACTGTTGGATATACAAGGTGTAAGGGACAGCCCTCCACAAACTGTAAGGGCTTGCTCAGTAGACGAAACTGAACAACCTTCCACAAGACTATTTTTCAGGAAACGAAAAAAAAATCCGCCTCACCATACAAAATGATAAACTTGATTGGACAGTTTGTATGGCGAGGCCAATTTTTTTTTTCGTTTCTTGAAAAAAACTCTTGTGGAAGGTTGTTCAGTTTCGTCTACTGAGCAAGCCCTTAAAGTTTGTGGAGGGCTGTCCCTTACACCCTTTATACGTCCCCGCACGGTCGCAACGACCAGTCTGACAACCCGTTCACGACCTTGCCGCTGTGAGCTAAGCTAAGCGCGGGGCGGCAAGCGGTAAGAACCAAAGTATACAAAAATGTTTGAAGCACGCCACGAGACGCCGCTCATAGCGCCGCGAGCCCGTCTATAGATGTCGCCCCGCTCGCCGCGCCACTTGCCGCTAAGAGCGAATTCGTGTTTCTCGCAATCACCGGTCCACCTTGTAGGATGCCTACGTACCCTGGGTCTTAAGATTCCCGTGACCCTCGCCATGGCTAGGGTATGGAGTGACGACTACGTACCAGAAGGCGACGACTTGCTGGCAGGGACTACGCGTTGGAAGGGCTCCCGAAAGGTGGAACGATGAACTGGTGACGAGAAGACCGCAACGGGCAAAATTTTGAAGTCCTCATTTGATGATTTCCCATCATCATCATCATCATTTCAGCCGATACACGTCCACTGTTGGACATAGGCCTCCCCCAAGCGTCACCACATCGAACGTTCCTGTGCGTCCCGCATCCATCGGTTTCCTGCTACCTTCACCAGGTCATCGGTCCACCTTGTAGGAGGCCTTCCAACACTGCGTCTTCCGGTACGCGGACGCCACTCCAAAACCTTTCGGCCCCAACGGCCATCTGTTCTGCGAGCAATGTGCCCTGCCCATTGCCACTTAAGTTTGGCAATTCTTTGTGCTATGTCGGCAACCTTAGTTTTCCTGCGGATGATTTCCCACAAAAAAGTTTATTTTATTTTATTTAAACCAGTGCTTGACTGCGTTCCCACCTGATGGCAAGCAGTGATGCAATCGTTGACGATGAAGCGCACTAGTTTATTAAAAGCCTATTCATTCTAGCCTTGAAGACACCTAAATTATAATTGGAAGAGAATACCGCAGCAGGCAAATTGCTCCAGACCTTCGATGTAGCATCGCGGTCATTTCTGCCTGATCACTGAAAGTTTTCGTTTTCGTTTCGAGTGCAAGCAAAAATGAACTTAGTGGTGGCGGGAGTGTCTTTGATAGACTGGCCTGTTGGTCTAGTGGTTAGTGACCCTGACTGCTATGTCGGAGGTCGTGGGTTCGATTCCCACCCAGGACAAATGTTTGTGTGATGTGCATAATCATTTGTTCTGTGTCTGGGTGTAATTTATCTATAATATGTATGCATTTAGAAATATATAAGTATGTTTATCAGTTGTCTAGTACCCATAACACAAGCTCTGCTTAGCTTGGGACTAGACGGAGTTGTGTGATAGTTGTGGAATATTATATTATATTTGATGGTACGCGGTATGCGGCGTGTCCTTTCTTACCTCAGCGGTAGAGCGAGCGAGAGCGGCGGTAGCTGTGTCCCTCTCTCGCGTGCAAGTGTCCAACTGCTGCGTGCTGGCCGTCAGACGTCGCTCCAACTCGTCTCGTTCGTGACGACACAGGATCAATGTGGCTCGGCTCTCTTTCAGTTCCGCTTCTACAAATAAAAATGTCAATTTTGCCTGTAAACTTCACAATATACTTAAGGCCGAGTTTCCACTTGCAAGTAAATTGTTACATTGCGGACTACCGAGGTATGACGTGATCAAGCGGTCATTCGTGGCACGCAGTGTCATTATGCGCATCCACACAAAGCTAGCAGCCTCGCGAGGCATTTCCTGCGCGAGGATACTATAGCCTCAAGAGCGCCGCAGCCCAGGTATCATCGTGAGATTGCCGCGCGCAGCAAGCCCGAGCCCGAGCGTCCAGAGTGCGCGCGGCAAACGACTGAGGCGTCTTTGAGCAAAACAAAAAGCCGACACTGGATGGCTCGGGAGCTATGGTCGCTCGCCCGTGACAACGCGCGCGCTTGCCTCAGCCGAGGCTCGTCCACACCAGTGCCTTGATCACACATAGCCAGTAATAAAATGTTACGCGGCCGAGACAGTGATGTTAGCGAGTTGTAGAGATAAGCGATCGGCCGAGCACTCGGCGCTTTGTTTATACGTACCGAGTATTCGACCGAGAGCACTGTCTCGCCCGTTTACTCGGTACGTGTGATCAAAGCACAACCGAGCTGCTTCGCGTAGCAAATGCTTCGCGAGGCTGCGCTGTGTGGACGCGCCTATTCGACTTGCATGCAATTTGTTTCCAGTCAACACAGGATATAAACTTTATCTCACGACCCTGGTGACGGTCTTCAGATAAAGTTGAAGTGTTTCATGGAAGCCGATGGTTGACATATTTAAATTCATAATAAATAAACTACTTGACGGCACGGTTGGTACAGACTTTTATGCACGCTATTTACTGTTTTTCGCACTTGTACGGAAAAGTGTGCACGCTCGCCCTAACCACAATTTTGTTACATTTATCGTATCAGGCTGGACACATAGCGACTCTACGATTATTTATGTCTTCGGAAGCGTATTGAAGAACGTCGTTTGATACACGTGGAAAGTCGCTGCAGTCCTCGCCTCGATCTCAATGACAAACATTCTCCACTTTTATCATAATGTGATATATTCATGCATTCCACTATTTGATGATGTATCTACCCTCAAAAAAAAATTGTTAAGGGTGAGTTGCACCATTTAACTATAACAATAACCAAACCTTAACCAGCCGTGAAACGGCCGCCTATTGGTCAATTTGACGATTTGACAACTGTTAACGGCTTTGTTATCGTTATAGTTAAATGGTGCAACTCACCCTAAGTAAAATAATCAACTCACCCAGTTGCTTGGCCCTTGCGGAGTCGGTAGCGTTGACGGCGGCGGCTTCCTTACCCGCTTCTAATTCGGTCACCTGCTGCGACAATTTCTCGGCGCGTTCAGAAGCATCCTGTCGAAAATTATCATCATATGCACACCATTCATGCTAGTAACCTGTCGGTTCTCGATCGAATTGGTAAAGAAATCTATTTGGAACTTTAATATGTATAGTTTTTTTGTCCTATGATGAGTTCCCTGACAGTTCTTGTCTGACAATTATAGTGATGTGACCTAACGAAATTTAATCGATTTTTTAAAATAACGAATCAGTTGGCAAAGAAAATGGAATCGGATTACCGATTTTAGATTTATAGATGATAAATGTGAAAGTTTGTATGTGTGTGTGGATGTTTGTTACTCTTTCACGCAAGAACTGGTCTACGGATTTTGATGAAATTTTACAGTAAACCAAAAAACCTGACAAAAACTAAAAACCTGAAATAACGCGAGCGAAACCACGGGGGCGGCACTGGTAACATGCAGTCTGTTTAAAATAATAATTTATTTATTATTCACTGTCAGTACTAGACTCTTGATTTGAACTCATATCCATATCGGAATCGGAATCTTCTCCAACCGCGATGATTAATTGTTGGTCCCTAATTCGGTCGATCCGGATATATTTATTCCAGTCCTCTGTTATAGTTTTTTGAGTTTTTTCTATTACTTTTTTCCACTGTTACATGCGATTACAAGATGGCCGCTCCGATTTTGTCGATTAGTGTGTCGTCGAGTAGTGTCAATCTCTATTGGCAGAAATTCCGTTTAACGCATTACACATTTTTAAGTTCTATACTTTTTTATTTTATTTACTTAATTTATTAACAGTTAATTATAACCACAATAATTTACTTAGTAATTTACGAAAGACAATATTTTTTTTATCATTTCATTTTTTTTTTTGCCAGTTTATTTTTTAGTAATCTAAAGTAGTATGCATGCCACGGAAAAAAATGAACCGTCAGGGAACTCATCATAGGGCAAAAAAGGTATAGTAGATAACGTTCAGTTTGCACTACAAATTCAATCGTTCAAAAAATGCAAGCATAGCATAGTCGGCCTTATAATGTTCTCACTGCTGGGACTTAGACCTACTCTCTAGGAGTCGGAAGAGGCCGTAAGGCGTAATCCACCACGCGAGCAAACAATACAATGTATTCAAATTTTATACCCAGCATTTGTCTTCATCAGGACCACCTTGTGAGTTCTTCACTTTTTTTTTTTAATTGATATAAACTAGTGCTTGACTGCGATCCCACCTGATGGTAAGTAGTGATGCAATCATTGATGGTAAGGCGCACTAGTTTATTAAGGCCCAAGCGCCCCGAAACGTGTCATAAAACAGTGACTTTCTGAAGCCTACTCCTCGGTAACAGCCAGGTTAAAGGGTTTGAAAAAAATATATGTTTATTATGGATTCATGAACAACATTATCAACATTTGACTTTTTCGTGCGATTAATACTTTTGTCTAAAAAAAATATTTAGTAATTCGCAACTTTTCCCTACTCCTTCGAAACGACTTGGATCTTTAGAAACATTTTTACACATAAATATTGGTAGTTAAATATTCTTCAAAGTGAACATAGCATATGTAAATCAATCAATATTTCGCAAAGAAAATGGATTTAAAGGTCAGCCGCGCACTATCCGGACGCAGCTAGCCGCAATTAAATGCACAGATACGCGTACTGCCGCCTAGGCGGGTACGATAGTTGTGTTCATTTATTTTCGGCCAGATGGTTCAAGGAACTATTAGCCTTAAGAGCCTATTCACTTTAGCCTTAAATTACTAGACTTAAGTTGAGCTATAATCTGACAAATGCTTGCACTGACTAGACAGGTCCACTCAAATCTGTGTGGTTCTGTCCACAAAAGACCATCTCAGACACTATTCTGCGTGGTTCTCATATGATTTAACCAAATATAATAATAATAAGTATTTATTTCTCATATGTTTGCTGTATGAACTTTAAAAGAGACTGACCTATAGGTTCGCTTCGGTGTTTCTGCTCAGGGTCGTCAGTTAAGAAGCACCGGCCTCATGTAGTTTACTGTTATTTATAAGCTACTAGCACATTGCCCGCGACTTTGTTCGCAAGAATAATTTCATTAAAACTTAACAATCCTTACTGCCCACTTTGAGCGTAATTTTGAGAAACTAATAATGACAGACTTTATTATTATACATTTCGGTTCGGTTATTAGACTTTATGCGAAGTTTCAAGTATATAAATTCAAAGAATAATATTCTCCCATACAACCTTTGACTAGGGCTACCATCCGTCCCGAATTCCCCGGATTTGTCCTAGTTTGAAAGGCGTCCGGGGGGCGTCCGGCAAGGGTTTATAAAACAGAGTTAAAATTAGAAACCCACCCGACAAAAAAAACATATTTCGACCAAAAGTCGGGCATTTTTACCGTGTTTATCCGGTGTCGGCAATAGGCTAGTTGCCGTAAAAAAATGTAATTAGTCCGTCTTTTAGATTATTCAAAAATAAGGGACACGTAATTTTTTATTTGTAAATTAAACCAAAGATGACAGAGATATAGCCCATTAAAGTTACGTGTAACGTCACGCCGTGCTGCATTTTTTCGCACGGGGTGACGTCACACGTAACTTTAATGGGTTATATCTTTGTTATTTTTTGTTTAATCGAAAAAAGAAAAAAATACGTGTCCAATATTTTTTTATATTCTGAAATACGGACTAAATAAAATGTAATTATTTTGACCCTGGAAACTACCCTATTTAGGTGATGGCAGCCCAACCTTCGAGTAATCTTTTACCGTGGTTTGCTACTTTATCGTTGAGTGAAATTTACACGCGGTCGAAGCCGCTGGCAGAAGCTAGTGTTTAATATATAGGCATGAAAATAATTGAAGAATAAAATTGTAACACAGATAACATTCTCAGTACTTGCGTGCCACGCGCCAGTAATGCCAAGGACGTGATAATACCGACACGCACAAAATTATATTTCTGCTTAATTTTTTATTATATCTTTTGTAACTGTGCGTAAAATCATGTTAAGTTTAACAGATATTTCGGAGTAATAGACAGAGGGATATATATGTTTTTATTATTATGGATAGGCTCGCGTTTGACCATTATCTCATCTGATGGTAAGCGATGATGTGGTCGACGATAGAACACGTTCGCGTAGAAGCAATCTGTTCACTTTTGACTTAAGGGCCAAGCGCCCGAAAAGTGCCATAAAACAGTGATTTTCTGAGGCCTACTCCTCCGTAACGGCTAGGTCAATTGGTTTGAAAAAAATATATGTTTATTATAGATTCATGAACAATAATATCAACATTTGATTTTTTCGTGCAATTAATACTTTTGGCAAAAAAAAATATTTAGCAATTTCGCAACTTTTCGCAACTTTTCCCTACTCCTTCGAAACGGCTTGGACCTTTAGAAACATTTTTACACATAAAAAATGGTGGTTAAATATTCTTCAAAGTGAACTTTGCATATGTAAATCAATCAATATCTTGCAGAGAAAATGGATTTAAAGCGCTTTCCGGGCGCTGCTGGCCGCAAATAAATGCACAGATTTGCGTACTGCCGCCTAGGCGAGTGCGAGAGTTGCGTTCACATAATTTCGGCCAGATGGTTCAAGGAACTATACGCCTTAAAGATCACTAGGCTATTGTGAATCAAAAATTTTATTCTTCACTGAACATAATACGAGTATAATTATGATTATTACATTTTTTTTTTTCGATGGGAAAAATCATCCAATGGCAACCCTCGCTCTTGGGCGGAGCGGGAGAGTGTCAGACTCTTACTGACTAAAAAACCCATCCCGTTCCATCAAGCCTTCATACCGGGGCTCGAGCGCCCTTTCGGATAACCCTGGCCCCAGTAGGCTTCGACCCGGCTGGGTCCCTGCTGTTGCTGACAACTCCTTGAGGCGCGCGGGAACAGTGCGCGCCGTCGACGACTTGGGCTCGGTCCGGCCAGTTACCGGACGGTCGAACAGCGCGCTACCCATTGCTCACCGTCCGCAAGCCCTTGGTCCCGGGTTCAAACCCGCCCAGGCTAACTCGAGCAAGGAACGTGATACCTGCAGCAACTTTTAATTCCCTTACCTTATAAGCGTCCATTTCAACGCGCAGTTTGCTCTGTGTCCACTTCAGTCGTCCATCCAGTTCGCGCATATCTTCGCGGATTTTCGCTAGTTCGCGCTCACTGTTCATTAGTTCGTGGCACTGTTTTAAACAGAAATAATCTATAAAATAGGACCTGAGTAAAATTAACTGAAATTACGTCACCGCCTTCCCAACTACAACAAATAAAATATGTATGTATTTAGAAATATATAAGTATGTTTATCAGTTGTCTAGTACTCATAACACAAGCTCTGCTTAGCTTGGGACTAGACGGCGTTGTGTGGTAGAACTCTCGTCTTGTCTTTAAGACCTCTACCTCGAATCTTGCGGGCAGCGGGGCGGCGGCGGCGGCTGCGCGGGAGCGGAGCGGGCAACGCAGACCCGTTCTCGAAACCAGCGGGCAGATCGTGGTTGTGTCGTCCAGATATTTTATGTCTGAACAACGGCGACAACATCTTTTTGATTCAAATTTATTCTTAACGCTCGATTTATTGTGAGCAAAAGAAGAAATGAATCCCTGCTATAGGGCAAGGAAAAGAAAAGGCGAGTTTTTCGAAATTATGAAGAACATAGACAATGTCTTGACAAATTCTACGACTAAAATAAATTGCACAACACTGCAAAGTAGACGCTTGGGCGGTCACCACTTGACTGGAGCGCACCGCTCGTTGCCCGCCCCCGCACCTCTGTTTCCGAGGGCCGGTCCATTTGATTTTACGCATTAGCCGCTACCGCGCCGCCGCCGCCGCCGCCCCGCTGTCCGCAAGATTCGAGGCAGAGGCCTTACACACATTACCAGCTGCGCCTGCGCATCATCGGTATTGTATAAAACACCTACAGATTGCCGGTAACATAATACAACATTATTTTTAGTTCATTCAAAACCTAAATAAAATTAGTTCGCTATCAGTAACTGAATCGATTCCAATAGTTTTTTACACCATAATATAGTCACAAGATGGACGCCACCGACACTAAATACAACACAGGTCACGGCAGGTCATAGCGGGTATTAGACGCCAGTGCACAGCTGGCCGGTGCGGAAGAAAAACAACCCCTCAATCGCCCGGGTGTCCCGGTGGCCATGTATTTATGTCGCCAACCAGGTACCATAACAAGCTTATAACTTTGTGATTTTTCATGATACAGTAAAAATAAAAATGTTAGACAGATGTTTCAGGTTTCACATTAACTAAAAATAAGGTCGTATATTATAAGCACATCGTTCATTGTGGCGACACCTGGGGGGAGGCGTAAGTCCAACAGTGAACGTCTATCGGCTGACATGATGATGATGATATTACAAGCAGCTTAGCATCCATAAACCGTACTTTCTGAAAAGCATTATTCTGTAATTCTATTTTTTTATACTTTTTATAAGTTTGTCTGTTATTCAATTACTTTTGTAACTTCTTCATCAATATTTCCATATTAAGTATTTGTGTATAAGGGAGCGTTCAAGTATTACGTAACGGTCGGACGGCGAGCTACCCATTGCTCGCCGTCCTAAAGGCCGCGCCTTCGGTTTTGTAAACCCACCTTATCATCGTACAGCTGACATATCCTCTGCTTCTCGCCATGAGCGGACTTCAGCTTGCCGTTCAAGAGTTCCACTTCCACCTGGGCCGCCTTCTCCGCCTTGGCCGCGTTCTCAGCAGCGCGCTTCGCCTCTATGGCTGCACATTCCACGCTGGCATACCGCATTACAGCTGCGTCCTTTTCACGTTCTGCGTGGTCTACGCGTTTGCCCATCTGTAGATAGAAACCGAAAGGTATAATATGTCTTTTGGCTACGTGATACAAGCAGGGCGCTGATGTTCCTCGACACCAGGATGTAGACAGGACAAAAAGGGCATGCCACATCTCAACAAAGCCCTCACCAAAAGCATCATGCAACTAGACAGAAGCAGCCTGCGCCTGGTGGCGGGGACTATCTCTGGATACTGCATACTATTGGTGTAACGTATTAACATTCGGAATTTAACATTCGTTACAACACTAATTCATATTAGTTGTATTATCATTCTATATCCATTCAATCAATACTTTAATATAGTTATCGGCACGAATATTGAGCGCAGTTGCGTAGAAGTCAAATATTCGGTCTCTTTAGTGGTGCGACGTGAGACGCGGGGGCGGGGAATGTTAGTGATTCGCTCGTCGCGCCATCGTGTCATAGACGTCACTCGTGATTCATGTCCTGCGTTTGCTGCATGTATCTAACAACGACGACGATTGTCTCGCCAATGTATAGAATACGCAAAGCGATCCCCACTCTGACCCCGAGCGCTCAATATTCGTGCCGACAACTATACCATATAGCATGTCAAAAAAAATTGCCAAATATTCGCGTGTTTCATGTGAATTCAAATGCGAATGTCAAAAAATGTGCGAATATTCGCAAATGAAAATAATCACTACTACATACCACACTGAACAGACAGTCCTCTATGCAGAGCATGCTTGGAGGGGGAGGAGACAATTGTGCATTGGACTGCACAGGTGTCACTGAAATACGCACACGAATCTTGGGATCCCCGTACTCCCTTATTGACCCCCTTAAAATCTGAGAAGCCTAATCTGTTTTTGGAGAGATGTGGGCTTTTTTTGGTGGGTAAAAATCATCCAAATGACGTCCCTCGCCCTTGGGCGGAGCGGGAGATAGTGTCAGACTCTTACTGACTAAAATACCCACTCCGTTCCTTCTTGCCTTTGATACCGGGGCCAAGATTCCTTTTCGGAGCTAAACCCTGAGCCCAGTAGACTTCGACCCAGCTGGGCCCCTGCTGTTGCTGACAACTCCTTGAGGCGCAAGGGAACAGTGCGCGCCGTCGACGCCTTATTCTCTGTACGGACAGTTACCGGACAGTCGGACAGCGAGCTACCCATTGCTCGCCATCCGCAAGCCCGCACCTACGGTGAGAGAGGTGGGCTGGTTGGAATAAGCCCACAAAAGATTATGGCCGCCATCGCCTCCATACAATGGCTGGCATAAGACTAATTGCGAAAACCATACTCAAGACATAACAGTGTCAGAGTTTATACTGACTAGGGAATCCAATCCCGCAAGCGCGGGATCCCGCACCTTTTCTGCGGGATCGAAAATGCGAGATTACTCATGCGGGATCCCCCAGGTCTGCGGGATTAAAGTTTTTCATAAGAAAATTTGATTCCGACGACTTACCGCCCTTTTGATTATTTATTAGACCCCCCAGCTCATCCTCATTAAAAAGTGTTGAAACAAGTTTACATGGAACTCGTGGCATTTTTATAGCATTTATCATACAGTTAAACATTTTTTGAATTTCTATTTTGTGTTGTGTGAGCAACTGGAACGAAACGTCAAACGTAAATGTCAGTTTAGATACTATGGCCAGGGAATCCCCAAAGCACGTTTAATTTTCTAAAAGTTGAAGGTCCGTTTAATATTTTATTGTTCCATAAAAGCAGCTGTTTTTAATGAAAATCGTAAAGTTACATGGCAATTTTTTGTTTTCGGAAAATATTCGATACTTTACTCGGGAATAGTACTATTTACATTGGGAGATAAACTAAGAAACTCTCAGTGTGAAATTCTGACTCGCACTTGACCGATTTTCATGTATAATACTACTAAAAACAAAAAAGAAATAAAAAATCTCAATCCCGGAAATCCCGCGCGATCTGCGGGATTGCTGACTTCAATCCCGCAGGAATGCGAGATCGCGATTTTGATGCGGGATTGGATTCCCTAATACCTACTGACTATGGACATGGTTATGACTCATGGCAATTCTTTTGAAGAATCAAGAAATCTTACAGATGATAAATTCTCTTTGTGATAAACCTACTTGTCTATCTTCAATATAAGATTATAAGCTGATAGATAACAATCAAAGATATTGTTGACTCATTTGTGATTTTATTATTATTACTCTTCCCGAACCTGGACATCCTGCCTACTATCCCTCTGTTACCTTAGGTCGCATGGTGCAGACATCCTGAACTTATCTATATATTTATTTATCACATACTAGATATATGATAGGGTAGGGCTGTAGGGCTTATAGGGCTTAGAATCGTAAGGCTGTTAGGCTTGTAGGTCTTAATAGGTTCCTTTAACTTGTCACATATCTACATGTACCGTCGTACCCTTACAGTATTGCGGCCTTACGTCAGTTAAGGGTAGCTGTACAACTGGTTTATTGCTATAAATATGACTAACACGTTTGTTGGCGACTTAATTATCAATTTTTTTTTTTTTTATATTTATAGGTTTATTTTCTCTACACAAGTTACTTAATGCTATTGCGAATTACATGACAAAAAGGTGGGGCGTCATAAATTCGAGTGTATCCGAAAATGTGACCTACATGGCTGAAATGATTTCTCAGCTTCAAGTCTCAGCAGACTTATGTGGCCGTTAATAATCAACAAGCACTATTCAATTTTTGACTGGCCTGTTGGTCTAGTGGTTAGTGACCCTGACTGCTATGCCGGAGGTCGTGGGTTCGATTCCCACCCAGTACAAATGTTTGTGTGATGAGCACGATCATTTGTTCTGTGTCTGGGTGTAATCTAAAGTATGTATGTATTTAGAAATATACAAGTATGTTTATCAGTTGTCTAGTACTTATAACATAAGATCCGCTTAGCTTGAGACTAGATGGCGTTGTGTGATAGTTGTGGAATATTATTATTATTAATTTGAACTTTGTATATATCTATGTAAAATTTTGACATTTTTTAGATACCCCATACGTATAGGTTTGATGAAAAAAAGATTTTTGAATTTCAGTTCTAGCATGAGGAACTCCAAAAATTTATTGTTTTTTTTTCTATTTTTGTATGAAAATCTTAATGCGGTTAACAGAATACATCTACTTACCAAGTTTCAACAATGTAGCTTTTATAGTTTCGCAAAAAGTGGCTGTGACATACGGACGAACAGGCAGACAGACAGACGTTTTTTGCCATTTGGCTACAGAACCCTAAAAATGTAGATGTCTTTTGGCTGAAATAAATAAAAAAACAGATACCCACCATATCCAATTTCACTTCCAACTCTTTAAAAGTTTGGTCCTTTTGCTGCAACTCATCACACTGTTGTTTGACTCTATCCCTCAATGCAGCATTCTCCTTTCTCTGTTCAGCCAGTACCCGTTCTAACGTCTCTATTTGAAACCGCATTACATCCTTTTTAGCATCAGGAGCCACAATCTCCGTCTCTAGTAATTTTGTTACTGCTACTTCTACATTTGAATTTGGAATCACTTCTTGATGGTCAATTGTTTCTGTCTTCTCGGCTACTTCGGTTTTTGAGTCTGTATTCTCGTCCTCAAAAATGTCATTCATAAGTTTGCCGTTAGGCAGGTTTTTAGTGTTTTTGACTGGCTTTTGAGTGTATGCGGTTCTGTGCGTGTAAGCACTTTTCAAGCTACCGCTGACAGAAGAGAATATTCCGTGAACATTTTTGACTAAACTACCAATATTTTCTTGGGATAGCAATTCTTTTGGTATTCTCGTGTACTTCGGATCTATATTAGCTAAAGTTTCCGGTATCTTCTGTATAGCACTAGCTTTAGATTTTTGGCTGGAGAATTGCGAAAGAATCTTGTCAGCATTCAATTCTTTGTCACTAGAATTTAAACTATCATTTTCATTTGGTTTTGTGTATGATATGTTTGAAATATTTTCAGCACTTTTACTGAACGGCGATTTACACATGACATTGTTATCAGTTAACTTAGAATCATTCAAGCTTACGGTCGAAGTTGTGAGAGGCCTATTCATACTGTTATACTCAGCTTGTTTATAATCAGTAATTTCAACATTTTGCTGACTTTTTTCTTGTGAATCACTTACATTCATGCTTTCTATACAATTTATGATCAATTCTTTGGCTATATCGATATCAGTTTTTTGCGGGAATTCGAAACTTAAATTATCGGTGACGCCGTCCTCAGAACCTGGACTGGAAAGACTACTTTCATTCGAAATACTGCCTGTCGACGATCCATGGCGGAAATCGTCATTTACTATATTTTTAATCGGGGATACTTCGGAATCAGAAGCTGGGAATGCAGCTGAACACGAATCTAGCGTGTCTAGCCCAGAATCACAAATAGTTTCAACAATTGATCCATTTTCTTGAATTTCTTTCACTTTTTCACTGACGTCGACTGACTCAATATGGATCCCGTTTTCTTCCAATTCCGTCGACATTTTTGGTTATAACACTTGTTAATTATCATCTGATTTATTTAATTTTATTTTCATGAACAAACAAGCCATGAAGAAACTAAATTATTGTTATTTTTATAATAAAAATAAACATCAGCAGTGTTTGACGTTCCTTGTTGATTATGGGTGGCCAGTTTTTTACGTTTTATCGTAGAGTAATGTCAATGTTGCTAATAATAAATAATTTTAATAACAGTGTTTGAATCGAAACCATTTTATTATTTTAAATCTGGTATATGAATACAAATCAGCAATATATTTTATCAATTCATTCACATCAATTTATTTCAATTTAATTAAAAAGAAAAAAACATTCAGAAATTGCCACATACAAAAGGGTTTTGGTAGAAAAAAAAATTAACTACTAAATCTTATTGACAAATAAAATGCAGGTCAAGTTGTATGTTCATTATAATAAGATTGGCGAGCCATTATAAAAAAAATATAAACTAATGCTTGATTGAAATTCCACTTGATTTACGGATTTTTGATCATTAAAATCATTATCAATATAACCTTCTCAGTTCGTCTTACCTTAATGAAAGCGTTTTTCATAAATTAGCCATTAATTTGATAAGGTTGGACTAAGTATATATACTAGGCACACCTAGTCATAATCCGTAATCAGATTTTTGGTGAGCTGACACTGTGTACCGAGGCTCGCTACTGAATATGTAAATTATAAAATGTTAATTTCTAGTACTTTATGTACAAAATTATATGCTTAGTAATTGAAAATAGACAAATAAACTGATTAGTGTATCAAAAATTGCATCGTGATATTTTTAGGTACTTTCAAATATGGTTCAAATTCAAATAAGTGACAAACGAACAAACAACAAACAAATTGCTTTTTGCCTTCTCCGCATCGGGTAGTCCGACAATTCAAGCGGGCCGTGAATGGCATACGTTGCGTAGGCACAGTGAGATAAGATCGTTTAGAGGCCAGTCCCAGATCAGGAAGCAAGTGCACGGTTCCAAATTAGTCGTTTCCTATGGAGAAGAACCAGCAAGAAACTCCATGGTTACTCTTTTATAAAAAGTGGTTGTTATTACAATATTGATAGATATTATGTAAGAACAGTGTAGACCAGTCAAATATTATACACAAAAGCACAATAAAAATAATCTTAATAAAAAAAAGTAAGTCGTAATAGGAAGTAGTCTAAGAGTTCGTGGAATATACAGTGTTCTCACATTCACGTTACAAAAAAGAATCTAAATATAAAAAAACAAACTATCAATAAAATGTTAACAAAATAAATTACTAACACATTTAAGACAGTTGAAGTTTAAATAATAAAAAAAAATATTGCAAAAGCAATGTGTTAGAGAAAAAAAAATGTATATAAAATTATTAAGTCTCATTATATAGTCTGTCAAAGTCAACCGACTTGGGAATTTTGTATAATATTTAATTATTTAAAAAATACTTCTAATCGATACTTTAAGGTTCTTCTAGTAGCAAACAATGATCAATATCTCTTAATCAACCTTGATTTTTGAACCAGGCGTTGCCTACATCAGATTTCATTTTACCCTAATAATTACACAAGTCAGTTGACTTATTAGACAGACTCTACCTAAGTCCTGTATCTGTCTTTGTACCTATATAATTATATTTTCTCAATCATCATCATACATCATCTCCAAACCCATTATTTTCAGCTGTGCATCGATATGTTAACCATTTAGTTTCTACTTTGTTTTAAAGTAGCTCTTGTTATCCTAAACAGTTCAATAATGTAAATTCTGAAGCAGAAGTTATTCAAAAAGAGCAACCGGAAGTGGTTAATTGATTTTTAAATAGTAGATTACCAAACTGGAAACACTGGCAACATTGTATGAAAACGTCATGTCATTTCCATTTCGTTCGTCAAAGAAATCGAAACGCAGAAAGTAGGTCGTCATTATTGATTTTTGTAATATTCATCAAACAAAAGACGTAGCTACGTAGCTCTTCCCTGTTCATCGCAGCAAACTCCATGCTTTCCTGATAGCGGCGCTTGAATTCAAGAAAAATGCCCGTGAGTACCACGTTATCATGTGATTTCCGGAATTTGATATGGATTCCTGTTGGAACTCCGATCTTATCGATTTTTAATATATTTTAAGTTTTTACTCATATTTCCTTGTTCTTTGTCCTAATTTGGTTTCATCTAATCATATTTTAGTCCAATCGTGCTAGTTAGGATGGTGAGTCATATTGTAATTCGTGTCAGGGTCATTTCAACCGCCAGTGAATTGTCTAGGTACTTGCGAATGAAATTACGCATTAGATGTTTCGTAATGTATTCTGCCATCTGCTTGGTATAATTTCATTTATGATTGTTGGAAATGTCCATAGGTTTTTAGTAAAAACTATTGGAACCCATTTTAAGGTATATTTTGACGCGTGGTTACCGCGTTTGGTCGATTCGATATTTTTAGACGCCCGCGTCAACTATAATGTACCTACCTACTTAATTAGTGATTTTTTTAAATGATCTCCATTGATGTTAGAAATCACAAAGTTGGTAAGTTAAAATTTTCAATCAATTATGTAAATTTTTCTAGGTAAGGATTGGTTTCCAAAGGATTCCTCCGTATTACGCCAAGCTCTACAGAGTTTAGGTATTCATTAGTTTCTAGCTGTTACGGCTTCGCCCACACACAAACTTTGAACTCCCTTTTCATCCCTATGTATTTTGAAAAATCCTCTCCCTAAGAGAGGGTTTTCTAAAGTACACCACAATACAATGCGCTCATCTACAATGCGTTCCAAATGGGAATAGGATCGCCCACCATATTGTGATGTCATGATTTACTGTCAAATCGAGGAAAGAAAATTTCAAACATTAATTAATTTTCGAAAAATGTAATCTATTTATGAACTGTGAGCGAAAAGAGTTTAATCAGAATACAGTTCTTCAATTTTACTCATCTCTAAGTTCTACAATTTTGCCAAAATTCCTTCGATTTGACAGTACAACGAGATGTCAAAACATAGGAGTCGGTCTTATTCTCATTTGGAATGCGTAGTACATAATGGAAAAACTCCTTGTTCAAAACTTCACGTTCCTTGTCCAAGTAGTTTCAACTGCGCATTGATTTTTTTTCCTCTTTACAGCTTCTCCTTTTATATTTCAATCAGCCACTCTGGTCGCTTGTAGATAGCTCATCTATTGATCTTTCTTTATATAATTGATAGGCTTGTGCTTGGCCACTATCTCTTCTGATAGTAAGTGATGGTGTGGCCGACGATGGAGCACGCTTGCTTAGAAGTAACCTATTCAGTCTTGACTTACACTCATTAGGTTGTAGCTAGCAGGAAATTCCACTTATTTTATTATAATTCCACTTATCTTGGTCCTTTGTTTTCATGACTGAAAATTAAGTCGCTTTCACTTGATGACAATTAAATGAAATTTGCTGCAAAAGCACTAATTAATGGCACTAGTAATTACTCCATATGAAGACACACAGCTTAAATGATTTAGTATCCAATCCAAAAACATTAAAATAATAAAGAAGCAATATGAAAAAAAATAAAGTAAATTAGAGCTGATGCATCTAATGTAAAATTAAAGTGTAGTTGGCTATACCTGTTCTATACCTTAAACTAGCAATCTTATGCAATATCACATTTTTGACTTTAAAAACATTTTCTGTTGTCCTTGTGCTTTTGAGCCCAATATTTATAGTAATTCTCCTTGACTGCATTAAAAAATAACCAGAGATCCCTTTTTTTTTGTGTTTGTATGAATTTTTTGTTTTTGACATACAGATTTGTAAGGTTTGTGTTGATAAGAATGTAGCGACATCTATAGCGTCACAGAAGAACTAATCCTGCATCGCGCAACCAAAGTTCTCCGCACGATTAGAACTTATAGAACAGCCCGAAATGATCTGCCTGGCAGTTGCTCACCAGACCATAACACCTGTCTGGTCAGAGGATTCTCCTTTTTCAACGGAGGTATGTGGGACTTTACTCTCTGTTCCGCTTACTTACCTCCAAAATAACAAGGGGAATACACTGGCTCCTGTAATACAGGTCATAACTAACTTAGGAGCCAGGGAATGTCATTTATGTGTGTAAAAAAAAAGGTTAATATGTCAATAAATAATTTATTATTATTGATTAGGGTACCTAGACATTGACAGTTGGATTTGTATCAAGATACAACTTAGTTGATTACAGTACAAATCACGAATGATGGCGGCCGTGAAGTTAGCCTTTGCGAACGTTCGCGCATACTACACTCTTCTCGCACACGCACGTCGCCATTTGGTTCCTAAAACACGTTACTGTGCAGCCTTCTGCGCAAACTTCACGGCCGCCATCATTCGTGAATTGTACTGTACTTTACTATTTATTTATTTACTATTTACTAATATAATAAAGAAGTAAAGCTTTTTGTTTTTTTTTTGTTCGTAGGAATTTTTCACTGATAGAAAGCTGCTTTATTCCTGAGCGACATAGGCTATATTTTAGTACGCGGGCGAAGCCGATTGCAAAAGCTAGTTTGTAATTATACCCCTGTAAAGTTAACAATAAAAGACAAACATCTAGTACTTCATCATCATCATCATCATAATATCAGCTGAAAGACGTCCTCTGTTGGACATAGGCCTCCCCCAAGCGTCGGTCGACCGGACCGGTCCTGTGCGTCACGCGTCCATCGGATTCCCGCGACCCTGACCCGTCTGCAGGGCCCGATCTGGCTTTTTAGCCACTCCGGGCTAAGATAATTTTCGCCGCCCTTTACATAGACAAAACCATATAAGTCATGAAATATTTCCACTATCCAACCTGAAGTAGGTTAGAAGATGGCACATACTATTCTCAACGGGACAACTTGAGTGTGGATGGCTAGGTTGGAAAATGGGAATAAGAATTTTGCCGTCCCTCAGTTTTTGCCGCTTTGGGAAAATGCCCGGCTCGCCTCCCCTTAGATCGGGCCCTGTGTCTAACTAAGGGACACCAGAGAATGGGCAGCAGAATTCTCTGTGGACCTCGGCAACTGCACTGCGATCGCCAACCCACCTGCCAAGCGTGGCGATTATGGCAAACTCCCCCTTATAACACAACAAAACATCTAGTTCTTGTATAATTCAGAAGCAAAAAAACATGCAGCCTTGGAAAATACCGGAATATAATTTGTGTGCATAATTTTATATCGCGTATTCATCAAATGCGCAGTTAGTTCACAAGACAAGAATAAATGCATTGTTTACGAATCTGAAATTGCACTCAAATATGTATTAAATAAAAATCCTTGGGTGTTTTTCCGTAGATTTATTCTTGGTCTTTTGAGTCATATATTTTTGAGGTTATGTCTGCTGTTCTCTTAAGGCCCTAGCGCCCGAGCAGTGCCCTAGTCTACCCTAATGAAAATTAGGGTAGAGCGGGAGCGAAGCCGCGGGGAAAAGCTAGTTTATTATAGATTCATGTACAATATTATCAACTATTGATTTTTTCGTGCGATTAATACCTTTGGCAAAAATATATTTAGCAATTTCGCAACTTTTCCCTACTCCTTTGAAACGGCTTGGATCTTTAGAAATATTATAATAGCTGGTTAAGTGTTCTTCAGAATGTACATAGGATATTTAAATCAATCAATATTTCATTAAGAAAATGGATTTAAAGGTTAGCGGGGCTCTGTGCGGGCACAGGCGACAGTACGACACGACAGGTGTTTAAGGGACTATACGCCTTAAGAATGGTCATCCTTTCAGTCGACCAGGCTGCAGTAGCGCCATTTAAATCACACTCTTGTATGTTTGTTAACACGCAGTGGCAGGAAATCCTCCAAAGTGCAGATGGGCACTTGGGGCATTCCAACGTGTGGCTCATTTTTTGGACCGCACTCTCATAAGAGTATCCGACGGGTCTATAAACCTTAGTGCGAAGGTGATAGAGATCTTTTAGGTGTTCAGATATTTCAATTACCCTTGGTTTGTGTTAAGTCCAGAAGGTAAGTCACCTAGAAATATCTAAGCACCTGAAAGACACCTATCAGTACCGCACTGGAGTTTTATAGACCCGTCAGATACTCAATGTGAATGCGACGCCTCTGTTCAAAACATGAGGTCACAAATAGTGCCACAAATGTTCAGTTTGAGGTGAGTCGTTTTGCTCTCAATTTTTTTCTTAACACCCAATTTCCTTTGCTCCCAGGACGCGGAGCTAACGGCTCCGACCGTCGAGAATGTCCGCGTCGTCGTGCGTGTCCGGCCGATGGACCAGAGGGAGAAGCTGGATGGCTCGTATAGCTGCGTCTCTGTCGACGGCAAGAACAACACGGTGGCTGTCACCAAGAACAATGTGACTGCAGCCGAACCGCCGCGTGTATACGCGTACGACGCTGTGTTCGACAGCAACACTAGTCAGGTATGTTTTCTTTAAGAGCAGAGAAGCTTATGTTTTTAAACTTTCTGGAGGCAGCAGTTTTATCCTCTACAACATTGAACTTTTCGGTATGTTTTCAGTTTACATAGAATCACGCTTAGTATTAGAGATGGAACGGATATGCAGTATCCGGCCTTGTTGTGACTATCCGGTCCGATACCGGATAGTAATTCAGCATCTGGCCGGACTCTGGATAGTAAAATTTAAAAAATCTCGTTATTTTACACAAGGAAAGTCATACCACTGTAAGTATGTTATGGACACCGTTTATTTTTATAGGCGCACGTCGAAAATGTTAGTTTTAATTAGTTTAGTACTCGAAAATAACAATGGGTAAATTGTGGTGAATGAATACCAATTTTCCGCATTTTTTCTAAGAGGTGACTCCGTTTGGCTCTGTATACCAGACCAGCTTCTGCAAGTACAATCTCGCTGTAAACGCTACTGCTAGGTGCTAAAAAATATTCTAGAAAATCAGATTGATCGCGTCATGTAATTCGATAACGGGCCGAATATCCGGAGTCCAGTATCCGGCCAAACCACTATCCGTTTCATCTCTGCTTACCTCTACATTTCCAGGTTTGAAGGTTCAATGTTTTATACTGCCAATGATAAAATTATGAATGAATTAAAAAAAAAAACTACTTAAATTTTTTCGTCAGTTTAAACTAGATGAGGCCGGGGCCGGTGTTTCCTAGCTGACTGCCCTGAGAATTAACACCGACATAAAAAGACTACGAAATATTTCTAAATACACATATTTGAAATAAAGTACCTTAGGACCGATCAATACACTTAGGATGCAAAAAAACTGTCAATTACTCAAAAATAAACTAATAAGCACTGAAAATGTCAAAAGATTGTACAGTAACAACGGATTACTATATTCCACGCGATCATTACAAGGTAAATATTTGACGAGGTCGGTAGTTTGATCGATTCGTTGTGTCCCTCCCCTCGCTCACTCCTCGTACGATACTCGCAGTAGTATCGTTGGAAGTTGAAAAGAAAGATTGGGAAGTCTGAAGTGTCTTCAAGTATTATGTAACTCATTACATGATTTAAAAGAGTGTCCATGGAGTTTCTTACACGTTCTTCTCCATATAGATCTGCGCTTTGGGACGTGCAATTTTGCTTCACTTTTTTTTTTGCCTGAACGACATTTGACTAGTCAAAAATGCCTTGCAAATGGTCTATTTGAAATAAATGTGAAAAAAAAAAAATTTTTTTTTCGTGTTTGACCTAATGGAAAGCGATGATATGGCCGACGATGGAGCACGCTTGTCTAGAAGCAACCTATTCACTCTTGACTTAAAGGCACTTTTTGTTACGGTGTGAAAAATCATCCTATGACAACCCCCCTGTCTTGGGCGGAGCGGGAGATAGTGTCAGACTCTTACTGACTAAAAGCCCACCCCGTTCCTTCTAGCCTTCATACCAGGGCTCGAGTTCCCTTTCGGATAACCCTGACCCCAGTAGGCTTCGACCCGGCTGGGCCCCTGCTGTTGCTGACAACTCCTTGAGGCGCGCAGGAACAATGCGCGCTGTCGACGACTTGGACTTGGTCCGGACAGTTACCGAACGGTCGGACAGCGAGCTACCTATTTCTCACTGTCCGCAAGCCCGACTTGAAGGCACCTAGAGTATAGCTATCAGGAAACACAGACTCCGGCAGGGAATTCCACTCCTTATCTGTACGCTTACTGACTGTGTTCCCAAAACGCTTTGTACTTATGGGTCGGATGTCCACCATGTCCCGGTGGCGCAACGCCGTACGTCTAGCTAGTTGTTCGATGATTGAACGGACTTGGTGGAATTAAATTTAGATATTTACTGAAAGTAAAACTACACTGCGCACACGTGTGACTGTGTGACACACACGTGTGACTGTGTGCCACACACGCCGATCTGGGCGCGTCGGTCTCGCATATATTTTATATGGAAAGTAGACTTGTAGAGCTACTTGATATACGCCATGCGACGTCGTTCTACGTACAAATCAAGCGAGTTACACATGTGCGTCGGTCTAATGTAGTTCTAGCTTAAGTGTCAAAAAACACCGTACGGCTGAGGATCGCTCTGTGACTCCAGATGTCTGGAGCGTCTCTTTAGATACTTCAGATGTCTGGAGCGTCTCTATAGACACTCCAGATGTCTGGAGCGTCTCTTTAGACACTTCAGATGTCTGGAGCGTCTCTTGAGACGGTGGCTAAGGCTTGAGCGTGTCCGATCCCTCATGGGTGCAGCTCTCTTCTTCGCTAATATTTCTGCTTCGAAACAGGAGGCCACCGCTTCTCATTCTCGCTACGGACCATGACCTAAACCAGGACCGAACGGGAGAGGTAGCCGATCTTTTCATGCGGTAGGAATTATCAAATAATTTTACCGAACAAAACCCACTCCTGTTTTTTAACACAGTGGAGCATACGGTGGAGGAGTGCTCTGCTTTGGCGGAACACCGCCACGTCCTCGTAAGGTGATCAGCAGCAGCAACCTCTCGCGCCAGGCCCTGGTGCAGGCCATGGTCCGGAGCGAGGACCAATGGCAGGCTGTCGTCTCCTTTTGAGAAGCAGTAATGCTAGCGAAGGAGGCGGCTGCATATGTGAGAGAACGGATTTCCTAAGGAAAGAAATTTTCCTAACGGAAGACACCTTCACGCCTCAAGCGCCGGAATCTCGACCTCAATTTCCAGCCACTGCAGGGGTGGGTTTGCGGACGATGAGCAATGGGTAGCTCGCTGTCCGGACTGAACCCGAGTCGTCGACGGCGCGTATTGTTCCACACGCGCATCAAAGAAATCAGCCACGTCAGCATAACCACGGCCTCCTGTACCGCCCAAGAGCGGGGGAAATCGATGAATGATGTTTCTCTATCTGTCTAAGGTAGTCTGTAAGAGATCGCCCTGTGCGATTAAACCGCCCATTGTGCACTTATTCTTTTAAATGTTTGTCCTGTATGTTTGTTTATGTGGTGTACAATAAAGATTGTAATAAATAAATAAACAAGTATTAGACTGAGTACTAAACACCTGGATTGGAACAATTTATAAGAAAACAGTTTGTCGCATTGTCGCGTGGCGCCTTTACAAGGAAGCTTTAGTAATATTGACGTCATCTCTATTCCTATCGATGAGTAACTAAGTGATAGAAAGTACTTTCCTTCGTTGCTAACCGTCGAAGGAAATCGGGAACTTTCCACAATTTTCTTTGTGTACGAAAATTTTCGTCTCGTTTCAATTTCCCGTTAAGGGAAAATTAAAGCTTTTATTTGTTCGTTTTTACATCATTTTGTAGAAGATTCGAGTATATGTTTATTATATATATATAACTAGTTTTTGCCCGCAGCTTCGCCCGCGTACATATTGTAGCCTATGTTATGTCACTCAGAAATAATGCAGCTTTTATAAGGGTGAAAAAAATTAAAAATTATATTTTTATTAGAGGTTTCGTATATACCTACTTTAATTTATGCATTTCATAAAAAATATATGTGCGAAAAGAGAACCGTCATAAAATTTGAGGGCGTTCTCCAGTGTATAAATAACGTTTTTAGGGTTGCGTACCTCAAAAGGAAAAACCGGCCAAGAGCGTATCGGGCCACGCTCAGTGTAGGGTTCCGTAGTTTCCCGTCCGTCACAATAAGTGTACCCACTTATGGGTTTAAAAAAATGCTTGCATATACGATTATACTACAAACTTAGTCCAGAAATTATTTTGTACAACCATTTTGTCTTTTTTGTACAAAAACTGTTCTTTCCATCAAGTTCAAAATGATTTTCCTAGAAAGTCCTTATAAAGTTCTACTTTTCAGTTTTTTTTTTCATATTTTCTAAACTTATGGTTCAAAAGTTAGAGGGGGGGGACACATTGCTTTTTACTTTTGGAGCGATTATTTCCGAAATTATTGACATTATCAAAAAATGCTTTTAGTAAACCCCTATTCATTTTTAAATACCTATCCAACAATATATCACACGTTAGGGTTGAAATTAAAAAAAAAAATCACTTCCCACTTTACATATAGGGGGGCTACCCTAATAAAACATATTTTTCCAATTTTTATTTTACCACTGTCGGCGTGATTGTTATACATATTGGTACCAAATTTCAGCTTTTTAGTGCTAACGGTCACAGAGATTAAGCGAGGACGGACAGACAGACAGACGAAACTATAAGGGTTCCTAGTTGACTACGGAACCCTAAAAACGGAGTCCTTATAGGATCAGTTTGTTGTCCGTCCGTCCGTCTGTCTATCTGTCAAGACCCATGTCCGGAACGCGCGGATGTATCGAATTAAAAATTAAAACGATATACTTAGGTTTGCGGTCCCTTGAAACTGAAAAAGTCAAACGAAAACAAATATACGGCCGTTTATGACGCAAAAAACGACGCTCAAGGGAACCAGAATTATAGAATACTTCCCGTTGTCCCAGAATCTTGAAATTTTGCCAAAGCAAGATCTTATAATACAACTATAAGAATAAATCTGAAAATTTGTTGTTATTTACGTCACAAAAAAAAAAAAACTGAGACTCCAATCAGGAATTGAACTCTTTACATAGGTACTAAGTTTATACGGAACCCTCAGGACGCGAGTCCGACTCGCACTTGCCCAGGTCACATTATACGGCGACTGTAACATCTTGATATTTTGAGACTATCGGACTAGCTTCTGCCAGCGACTCCGTCCGTAAAAAATATAAAATCTGCCTCCATATAAAAACCATGAATTTAGCCACGACGTTTCTTTTTCCGTACAGACTATAGATTTAATGAACTAATTTACTGTATACAAAGAACGAAACAGAAATAATATTGATCGGCGGAAATTCACAACAGTGCAAGAACAAGGCAACAATGTCATTTGCGTAATAATTAATTCCCAAGGCTACGCTACAATTAGTAATTCTCTTAGTACTGTATTAAACAACTTTACTGTTCGTGAAACGTTTCTCGACTAATAGATTTTCTTAGGGCTTCTTCACACGTACCACACCCACATCTCAACCACACCACGTGGCCGGGCGTATATTTCGTATTGAAAATAAATAGGACTATTCGCACGTACCACATTTTGCAGTCGTTATCGACCGTGTGTGTGATACCGGCCACATCGCAACCACCAGCGACACTGCGAACTAGTGGACGCAACCACATCGACATTTTGTCGGTACCACAACGCAACTACAAAAAGCTGCAGCGACACTGTTCACACTGCTTGACAGCATTTTGTCGTTGCGGCGTGGTGTGGTTTTGGTACGTGTGGAGAAGCCATCGCGCACTCGAAAATTTTAAAACAGTTGTAATAGTAATGTTTCTCTTTCGTTATCCATTTTTTTTAAGTCTATAATTTTTATTTATTTATTTATTTATTAAGACTTCATGCAACATAAAAGTACATAGGCGGACTTAATGCCTTAGGCATTATCTACCAGTCAACCTGGGGTGGCGAAGAGAAAACATGGCAGGTTCATGAAAAAAGTAAAAACAAATAAAAGATTAATACGAAAAGAACAAGGGTTCAAAATAATATGGTAAGTGGTAATGGTATGGTGGTGATGGTGGGTGGTATGGTATGGTTTATGGTAAATAATAATATGTTTTAGGGTTTTTATTCGCCTACATCGGAGATTTTTTTTTTATTATTGATAGGCTCGCGTTTGAGGCTATCACCTGATAGTAAGCGATGATGTGGTCGACGATGGAGCACACTCGTCTAGAAGTAACCTATTCACTCTTGACTTAAAGACCTAAGTTGTAGCTATCAGGAAACAGACTCCGGCAGGGGATTCCACTGCTCTCTGACAAATACTCTCGCATTTATTATGCCAGGTTCGCACATCCACGACCAAATACTCTCGTCAACTCTTCTGTCACCTATGGGCATTGAAGAGCTGAACGAGATGGAGTATCCAGTCGCTAACAGACGACCCTGGCGGAATAGCTTTAAACCTGCTGCTACCAAGAAAGAGAAGTCCGACATGGTCTTTGACGTCTAAGGCCATGATATCTGTACGGCCGCCGTAGAAAACGGTGTCATGGCGAGAGAGACGTTTGAAATTGTTATATCTCGTTTTCTTTCCTACAAATTTTGTTATTGTTCTCGCGATTTGTAAGTATTCTATTTTTACAAGCTTTTATTTAGTTTCACCTGTCCCGATGTATGTCTGTAATCAAATCATGCAAATTAAATTTGATCCACTTCCCGGCTACCGATTGAACTGAAATTTTGCATGCATGTGTAAATCAGATGACAATCCAAAATTATTATGCCATGTAGCTAATGGAGCTGGAAGGTGGGCATAGGAACACAGATAACCCTATAGTGTTAGAACTTTTTGGTTGATGAATGGTCTTGATGAGTATACATAATACCTACAGGGTTAATAGTAAAACACTGTCAACCTTGCAGGAATGTATTACTAACATCATAAACAATAACTTTTGTTCTATGATTTTTAACAAAACATAATTTAAAGGTATATACCGCGCTATAAATTATATGCTTGCTATGGAAAAATGATTTTTATTGAAAACTTGTGGTTAAACTGGTTGGTTAACAAATATTTTGTCCTATTGCAATTTGTCACAACAAAAGCAGTAAATTCTATAACGTGAATAAAGTATCTCGTGCAACGGGGTGGTGAAGTATCGGGGCGGGTGAGCGAATCTAGGCCACGACCCGATCCGACCCGAGCGCCATATAAAAATCCGATGGCTTCCGAACAACTTGCAACCTGTTACCACCGTCAGTCCTATTGCGCGCTTAACCCTAGACGGACCGCGATCACGTCGGGAGCGCTACCGAGTACGACAACGTATTTACATAAAAATTACAAAATAATACCGTATATATCCTCGTGATGTACTACGCCTGTGTTTTCTACAGTGTTTTTTTTATTATTGTAACAGCAAGAATGAAGATTTTGGACTTATACATAGGTCTAGTCCATCCTTCGTCTCGACTGGCGCTGGTTATCGCTTCAGTCTTGTCGAATGGTGGGTTAGATCTGTGTTCTAATCATCATTGAAGAAAAATCAGCAGACTGAAGATTATGAAGACTTCTTTGTTTTAATTCTTTGTGTTTTTAGAAGAATTTATAGCGTTTTAAATCGATAAAACGCGAAATGTTCTTGAGTTTCTATTTTTTGTAACGAGAAGTGTATTCAAAAGTGTCTGTATTTAGGTCATTCTTGAAAGAATCTTTCATAGTCGCCCCTCTTGTGCAATATGCCGCACCGTGCCGCGTGTCCTAGTTTTTTTTATGAATTGACCTACTTACCAATCATTGATTTCTAATATTGTATCACCAAGTGACGACTTTTAAAGTGCTTTCACGAATGACAATTTATTTGTTTTGTAAGGTTTTTACGTCGAACGAAGAAGATAAAGAAGACTCGCAAACAAACAAAGAAGAATAACAAAATTCGGGTTACATTTTCAACGCCATTACCTTTTTCCTTGACGCCAATTTTATTTTTCTCTGTCAACAACAGCTTCAGAAATAGATTGAAAACGTAGCCCGAAATATGTTGTAACGTTTCTTACAGTTCTGGAATATATCAGAGCTGTGACTGTGACGTAAGATTCTTAATGCATCTTGTAGTACGTCGCGCGTAGACTTTGTCTGTTTATACCGCGCGGGTTGTATTAGAAGACGTTAAGAAGTATAATGTAGTGCATCTTGAAGTCGATGGCATCGGTGGGATGAAGACCTGAAGAATTTTGTTTGTAATTTCTTTGTCTCTTAAACTGTTTTGTTTGATATACTTACAGCTGTATATTATTTTTGTAGTAATTAACGACTTGCTATTGTATAGTAAACAAAGCGATTTTTTTGTTACTGTAATTGGGTCACGTTTCCTTTGTGTGTCGTTCCATTTTTAGATATGTTCCCGTGTGTTATGCCTTCATGTATGATTCTCGGATGCTCAACAGAACCAGAAGGATGCTCTTTCTTTGTAGATTGCAGTGAATGGGAGAAGTAGCTGATTTATTTTATATATTTTTTTTTATTCGTAAGCAAAGACAGGCGGAACTGTAATTCCTATTAATTTGTATACATGGTGTCTTTTTGAAATCGACGCACAAACGAATACCATGGATCCAGTACATGATTCTGAACCTGTGTAACATCGTTATTCTAACCAACGCCGATGATATTTTTAGTACTTAAAAAAAATATTAAAAAAAACATCGGGGGTAGATAAAATCATTATTATAATCAATCCCAATGACATTTTTAATTTTGCACTAAAAATGTTAGAATAACGATTCTAAGCAGGTTAAATTAAAAAACGTAAAGTTTTTTTTTATTTAATTAGGAAAAACAACTGACGATCAATTCCACCATCGGGGGTCCAGAATCATTGGATCCATGGTATTCGTTTTTACAAGTCAAAGACACCCTGTATAGGATGTTTTATGGTTCTTGGCTGGTGGCTGGTTGCACAGCGATCGTCACTTTATGTTGAATTTTTCATTACATTTATAGATTTATCGCGTGTAATAATCAGATCTACCCCAGATTTACGAAAATACCCTGACTTAATTCTTTCTTTTTGGAGGGTCCGCTATATTGTGCGTGGCGTAACCGTGTTTTTTTTTCGGTCCTTTGTCTATGTATATTGCTTACTAGCTTTTGCTTCGCGTCCGTGGACAGTAGGCCTTACCACGGCCCTGAGCGTAAATAGTAACTAAGTAAACTAAAGGAACACTGATACATTAGTCAATAATAGTCTGACACTCTCTCTCACACTCTCTTTTTCTCCCACACTCTAACTCTCTCTCTATCTCTTTCACACACTCTCTCTGTTAGTTCTGTCTCAACCAATATTGGGGTCAGTTACCAGTTTGACCAGATGACCAATTCAAGATGAATTCATATAAGTAGTCTCAGTATTCATAGGGGTAAAACGCCATTCAAAAGTGGGAAACTAATTATAATCACAAGACCGCGAATCGCTATTCAGCAATACAAAAAGCTCCCCAAATGATCTCAAATTATAAATATGTCGAAATTATTATAATTTGACTGTATTGAGACTGAATAGGGGTACCTACCTTTTCTTTTTTATTCAGTCCCAATGCAACATTATTTTTAATTAGTAGCGAAACTTGAATATAGTTGGTTAAGCATCAGCAACTGAATGGATTCCAATAGTTTTTACACCATGTTACATTTTTTCTCAAAAATATTTAAAAAGGTCTCAAATTGGACACCACTGACACTAATTACAACACAGGTCACGGCAGGCCATAGCGGGTATTAGGTAACAGCAAACAGTTGGGTGCAAGTGCAAAACAACCCCTCAGTCGTCTGCATGGCCCGGTGATTATGCATTTTTACTGACATAACAAGCGTGTAACATACGAGTTTCGGGTTTCACGTATAATAAAACTAATTTTGTGTATTTGGTCCTTCGTTAATATATTTTGGTCCTAAGGTCCAGTCCTAAAGTACATCTTGCGTACAGTTTAGGAGTGGAATTTCCTACCGGAGTCTGTTTCCTGATAGCGACAACCTAGAAGTATTTGAGATAACGAGTGGAAAGTTCACTTCTAGACAAGCGTGCTCCATCGTCGACCACACCATCGCTTACCATCAGGTGAGATGGTAGTCAAACGCAAGCCAATCTGTCCATAACATCTTTATCTTCCTGCCCTTATCCCATATTACTTGGGAACATAACATCAAAATGACATTAATAAATTCTTAAATTCATCGACAGACAATGCACCGCTTAAATCGATGGGTCTAGAAACATGAAATATTGTACTAAAGTTCATTCTCATGTGACCATTATGTGAGGATTGTTTCAAAATTCGTCCCCTAAAGATGTGTTTCTATCCAGGGGGGCCACTCGAGCTAGGCCGAAAAAACTAGTGGCACTGCTTTGTTTGATCATCTACTAAACTTTATTAACCTTTCAAGGACCGCCATTATTTACGTCAACCATCCGTCAAGCACCGCCGGCGGGCTCTTATCGAAAGCGTAATCTGACCCCGGTCACAAAAACTGTTATTGCTCCGTTTCTGTTGCTTCTATTCAAACACTCTAAACAGTGTTGGATTGTTCAATGATGTGGCTATGAAATACAATGTAAACAAGATTCTGATTAGACCTCAAGAAATAAACATATCCTATTGAAATCGGAGTACTTGCCGAATATAGTTATGTTGCAGTATTATGTCGATTTCTGACTAAACTGTGTGATCAATTTACACGAAATTTTGGGAACTGACTCATGAATAGACTGGTAATCTAATGATAATGTTATTTTACGAGTTCTGTATCCGATTCCTGCAATATTCAAACTCGAATTTCATAGCGCGCGGCGCAGTTTTCATGAATTTACATTGTTCGATACACTACTTTGTAAACGATCATCAGAGGTATAACAAACAGATGCTCTTTATAAATGTTTCTAGAATACTACTTATATATTCATCGACTCATTAGTAACAATAAATCGTTAAAATATGCCACTATAATTGTAAAACCTCAAAATAACCTAGATTAGGGAACAAATCTGATAACTTTTTTGTAGGCTTTTTTTCACCAGGTAATTTAGGCTTTTGAATTTGAATGATACTTGAAAATGAACAAGAACAAAGTAGTCTATCGATTTCTACCCATACTTACCTTATCTTTCATAGAAAAAACCAAAATTATCAACGTCTGAAGTGGTCATAAAAATGTATGAAATTCTAACATTCCGTAGGGTTGGGACCACACCACTATAGTATCGATAAGTTTGACTGAGTTCAGGAAGGAAAATAAAAAACATTTTAGATTGACATAAGTACTTTTCTTTACTTATTATGCATATTAGTAAAATAATAATAATACTATTTATTTATTTATTTACAAAATACTCGGGGAACTGCGGAAACACTAGGCAGACCGAGCGGCCGTTCCAATAAGCCTAGATAGAACTGCTAGCTTTTCTTATAACTGTAATTTACTAGATTTACAAAGGAATGATACTAAAATGTATAAATACAGCAATCATGAATTTATTTCAAATCAATCATTTACAGGTACTATTGAGTTGTCAAGGCAGTTAGTTCTAGGGTTGTGGAATCTTTGACGAAAAAAGTTTTGTATTCCCATTTGTATAATAAAAGTACTTTACTACACACAGGTATTATAGAAAATTTTATAAATACAGCAAACATGAATTTTATTTCAAATCGACTATTTACAGGTACTTTTGAGTTGTCAAGATCATTCAGCACCAGGGTTGTGGAGTAATTGATGATTTTCCAGTAAAAAAATTAAATGTTAGAGTGAACAGGCATCTTCTGGGTAAGCTCGCTCCATCGTAGACTCCGTTTTTGTTTGACTTAGACTAGAGTCAAGAGCAAACCCATCAGAAATGAAAAAATAAAAATAAAATGTGCGTCTATTTGGAAGAAAATACAAATACAAGAAGCTCAATCCAAAGCAGACATAAAATCTGCAAGAAACCATCCACGGAGTCTCTTTTGGAACCTTTGATGTGTTACAAATATCCTGGTTACAATATCCTTGTTATTTCTATAATGTGAAAATAATGTACAGAAAGAAATAGATCAACACAACCCAACCTGAGCCCCAGTGCACACGCACCCAATCCATACATACCGGGCGTTTGGACAAAAAGGATAGTATGACCGAGAAAAGGAGTGTCTCTACAATTTGTCGTCTGTCTGTCAGTTTGACTTTGCGGAAATAACAAAAGGCATACTCTTGTGTCAGTCTGTTATGTCCATCCAATCTACAGTTTCAAAATAAGATAAAAAAAAGTCTGTCAAGTGAAGTCAGTCAAGCTGAAAATAAAAAAATACTCTAAATAGAGAAGAACTAAAAAAAAAAAACTAGGAGTAACTATGGTATAGTTTAAAACAGGGCTCTAAACAAAGCGGTACATCGCAAACACAGCACACAAACGACGTACGTCGCGTCACTCCAGCCTGGGAACAACGTGTGCACCGACGTCGAACGCGACAGCCATTCTTCATGACTCCGTCTAATTTTTTGGGCCAATGTTCGGTCACGGCCACATTTGTCGGGCCCAAACTACTCGGTCCAGGAGGAGGTGGTGGTTGCGGTGGACGAGGTTTTGGCATGTGTTCGTGATGATGTTGGAGTATCTGATCTACTAATTCTAATCTAAAAACTAAGTGTTTTTTGGGTACAGAAGTTGAACCCTCTAGAATAATTCTGGCATTTAAAATTGAGCAATTGAGAAGGCGTTTGAAGACCTTCATATTCCATTTAGAGCATCTTTTTCTTTCCAGCAGGTATGGTTCCAGCATTTGATCTTTACGATCAACGCCTCCCATACCCTTGTTATAGTCCAAAATTACTTCAGGTTTGAACTGAGCCTCGCGATAAGGTTTCGGTTCCATCCGGCCTTGTTGAATGCCATGGTAGGTAGAGATGGTACTGATCTTCCGTTTCTTGTCCTGGTATGCCATGACAGTGATATCGCCGGAATGACGGGCTGCAAACTGGCCTTCTTTCAGCTTACACAACGATATTAGTGGAGGAACATTGCGGCGGTTGGCACGCACTGTCCCTACGCAATCCGTTTTTCGCGTCTTTAGAAATCGGGCCAGTAGGGGGCTATTAAACCAATTGTCCATAAAAAGAGTATACCCTTTGTCAAGGAGAGGATGGATGAGTGTAAGGACGGTGGCCGTGCTTTTCAGCAGTGTGGACGGGAAAGTAGGATCGTAGGTGGTGGCTTTGCCGAGGTATACAAAGAAAGACCAAAGGTAGCCAGTCGAAGACTCGCAGAGTTCGTAGGTCTTCACCCCGAACTTGGCCGCCTTGGTCTTAATATACTGGCGGAATTTGAGGTTACCTTTCCACAAAGTCAGGGATTCGTCAATGCAAATGTTTTGGGATGGGACATAGGCTTCCTTGAAGCGTGAATTTAAATGGTCTAAAATGGGGCCAAATGAAAACAAACGGTCGGAATCGTCAATCGGTCTGTTGCTGTTGTCATTAAAATGGAGAGCGCGGCAAAGAATTTCATATCGTCTACGGGAGAACAACTTTCTAAAGATGTTCGTTTGGAGGAGAGGGTTCAAAGTAAAACAAGATTTCAAGGAGGGCATCCGGATGATTCCGAGCATCATCCAGAAGGAAAATAGGACCAAAAGCTCATGAATATTCGTGTCATACCAATCCCGGCGAAAGCTGACGGATGATTCAGCAAGCCACTGGCCATAACGGTTGGTCTCCGTCACAATATGTGACAAAACGCCATCATCCCAGTACTGCCTAAACGCCCCATACGCGTTTTCAGATGCAACAACCGGCCCTGTTTCCTGAGGCAGAAATTGTTCTCGCTCGCCTCTATGGTTATCCATAGGTAACCATTCAAAGCGAGGAGAAATTTCTCCTCCAGCAAACAAGACCTCATCCTGGCCGTCATCTGCATCCAACCATTCCTCATCCTCATGCACTTCACCATCTGCCATCACTTGCCTCCTTGCTCTCGCTATCGCCCGATCTCTCGTAGCTAGTCTAGCATTCATCATTTGCATTACTTTCGCCCTCAAATCCTCAGGCACATCATCATCATTCATGTGTACCTCTATCAACCTATCGCCTTTCTGCCACTGGGGCTCACCTGCCTGTCCCCCACCCCTGCCCTGCCCGCGTCCTCTCCGTCCTCCTCGTGCTCCACGCGCGCGCCCCCTTCCTCGCCTACGCGGGCACCCCCTTCCTCGCACAGGCTGCAGACGCTCCACTGGCTCAGCCTCTTGCTCAAACTGAAGGTGTTCGTCAGCGAGATGGAATTGATCGCCCAGAGCATCGATGTCACCATCCTCTAGCGTTATGACAACGTGCCTACGAAAAATAAACAGTAATATCATAAATCTACGTGTGTCTTTATCAAAAAGAATAGGTAAAAAGACAAAAATGAAAATAAAATTACTCTGGGTGAAGCTCAAATGGCGAGGGCTGAGCGCGCAGCGAGCTTGATCTGTAAAAAAAGATTTGCGTTATTCCTGATGTAACGCCAAAACAATTATTTTGATGAAAACATGTTTTATTACTTACGCCTGAATGACTGCTGGCGCACTCGAGGAAGGGTGCGGCACACTCGAAGTCAAATTGGATGGATTTGCCCTATCAAAAAAGGTTTTCGTTTTAAAAAAGACTCCTAAACAACATTACATAAAAAAAAAAAACATTTTGATGAAAACATTGACTTACATAAAGATAGTTGACGAAGCAGTTGGAGATAGTGGGACTTCGACTCCCTCTTGGGTATATAACCCGAGGATAGCCGGTGGCGGCTCAACATACTGAAAAAAAAAAAACACATAAACCTAACGCCTCACAAAAAATTACAAGTTCAGATGAGTTTTTCATGCGAGGTTCACATTCACATGCAATTTCAGACCATCACCCTTCCCCATATAAAACATGTAGACAAAAACACAAACAATACCCGCACCTGATTCAATCACATAGTTACTACATACCTATGAATGAAATGTTATCCATTCAGGTTGCTAAAAGATAAAAAAGACATATTACTGAAAAAAAAAAAACAAATAGTGATTATTCATCATGTATGCCAATAGATACAATGTCCTTCTTCAAGTTTTAGGCTAGCTTTGTGCTTAGCCTCATCAGAACAAGGTGAGTGATTTATTCATTATTCGTGAAAGAGAATATAATGATTTGCCTCAGGATCCGGCTCCAAAAATTCCTGGTCTAGGTATTCTGGCTCGTCATAATATTCCGCCTCCTGCTCCTCGGGTTCTTCCTCCAGGAGGTACTCGGCTTCGCCCTCGTCACCCTCGTCCTCCGAGTCGGTGTCCCGGAGGAGCTCATCAAAGTCCTCCGGGGCATCCTCGCGTCCAACGCACCAGTTTCGCCTCGCAGCCATCTCAAATCTATAAGAATACCGTACACATAATTTACAAAACAAAACATAAAAAACTAAAATAAATTATTATAATAAAAAAAAACATCTACATTCAAACTATACTAAACGGAAATAAAACTATAAAATACGAAAAAAAAAAATACTTTCATTTTATATATCCGAACAATTTTACAAAAACAATCGATGTTATCGATAACTTTTATCGACATGACCCTAAGCACTAGCAGGGCTAAGAACCATTTTGACGTTTGACAGTTCAAAATTCAAATAGGATTTCGTTACCTACTAATAGAATTTTTATCATAATATGAATAAAGTATTGAAATATGCACGGACTACGTGTAATTATGAATTATCAATAGATTTTACGTTACTTCTGCCATTACAAAGATGAAATTTCGTTGAATTATCTCAAAAAATCGTACAATAACAATAGCGAGTTCGACGAACCCGGAACGATGTAAATTTTGTTAGCTCAATAAAACAAGTTTTGTGATATTATTTCAAGCGAAAAACTATCTACAAAGTTGCGAGAAACACTTATAAATGAATATTCACCCACTTACCGTACAAAATCACCGAAAAATCACGAAAACACAGGAATTCACTGGCGCGCAGCGTAACCGCGAACACGAAATTTTTGTACTAACTTCACACTTTTTTTTTAAATGTTGCTTACAATATTTTTAGTTTCTATCTTTGTCTATGGTTGTAAAATATTATCTGCCGTCGAGAACATTCGTTCAGAAACGATTTTAAGACTTATCTTTACTACAAATACAGTTTTAAATCGGTCGGGGTTTGGTGGCACAAATATGTGCCAGCGGGGCTCAACGGTAATACTTGTTTACTGGCACGTTTTTGTGCCGCTGGGGCTCTAGAGGTTAAAATCCAATGTTCCTCAACTATTTTGATTACTATTTTAATCGCCTCGCCAATCCAGCGGGGCCTTCGGTTTTATTATGCTCGGAATACATAAAAGAATACTTAGCTTGTAGTTTGTACCAATGAACCTCTCGATTCTTGTACTAACGCTAAGGGATCTTTAACAGAACAAGAGAAATTCAGCAGGACAAAATTTGCACCTACTTATTCTTCTTCTTCCTCGTGTCGATCTGACTAAAAGTAGTTGTTGTGCACGCTGTGTAGGAACGGAGGTGACGCATATCCTGTGAAGGGGCTCCACACTGGCACTATACTTGCAATGGGTCAAAGAAACCCCATTTTGCCAGATTATCGGAGCGGCCAACCTGAGTCCGCAATCGGTTCAGAGATTTTAAGATTGGCCACTGCAGTTGTTCGTGTCACGGTGGCAGATGTTCTGTCGGAGAGATGAAGTTTGGAGGAGTGGGATATCTTTTCCTCCACATTTCGTGTCCCTGGTCCGAACCGCAGTTCTCCGAAGAGGTCGTAATTCGTAAACCTATTTATTAATTCGCAAGTCGACTGATAGTGGCGCTTGCGATTTTATCAACACATGCAATGCGCGGATCTAGGTACTACTTCGTAGGGTAAAAAATACACTAATGTAAAATTTCGTACCTGCTATTTTAAATCACAAACGATTTAGTGCATATCTTTTGTTCTTAGACTTATGATATTTTTAGCAACGATTTTTATCGTGGCGAAAATCGCCGGGTATCGAATATTTGCGTAGCCTTGTGTGCGCAGGGCTTAAATCGGCATAGAAACTAAATACCGTATCTACGTAGGGACAGGCCATACATTCATACAGTCACGCATTGCATATCGAGCGAAACTCGAGGTTAGACGAAACGCGACACTGCTGTCGTTGCGTTTAGTTGCTACTCGTTCCCGTTTCGTTGTGTTTGAAATATTATACTTTAAATAAATTTGTTGGTGCGTTATTATATTGTAACGGATGTTATTTGGTAAGCAGAGGTACTACGAGTTCTTATGCGATCCATTTTACGACCGAAACTGAACTGTTGAAGTGATGGAGCTCTAATAGACAACATTATATTTAGTTTATGCGAAACTTGAATATGGTTTGCTCAGAATCAGTAACTGAATGGATTCCAATAATTTTTACACCATGGTATATTGTCATCAAACGAAAACTCCCAAGCCGCCAAACACAAAGCTGCATGGCGTCGTATTGCGAGAGAGGCGGTGGTGCAGGACTCGACCGAGACATGACCACGACCACTCTGTCAAGAGTGTACGAGTTAGAAGAGATATTATACCCAAAAATATAAAAAAAAAAACTCACAAGTTGGACACCACCGACACTAAGTACAATACAGGTTATAGCAGGCATTAGGTGCCAGCGCACAGCTGGGTGCGGGAACAAAACCCCTCAGCCGCCCGGCCCGGTAGCCATGTATTTGTGCGGGCAACCACAAGCTGAGATATGCGCAAATTTTAAAATGCCGCAAAATTTGAAAGCGTAGGAATGCTAAAGAGCTTGAATAATTTTCCTTATCTAAGTATACATACATATAAACAAAATTAAACATATAAATAAAATTGGAGTGTCTGTTTGTAATATTGAAATAACTGCTTTTTACTATATATACGGTACATACACCAAAATAACATTTTTTACAATTTTTTCTGTCTGTCTGTTTGTCCGGGCTGATGATCTCTGAAATGGCTGGACCGATTTTGACGGGACTTTTTTTGGCAGGTAGCTGATGTAATAAGGAATAACATAGGCTACTTTTATTTTAGAATAAATAAATTCAAAATCCTGTAGTCCACGCGAACGAGGTCGCGGGCACAGCCAGTTAAATACTAAGATAGGAAATTATTTTTTTCTGTTGCTTTATCAAATTATACTACTTATACCATTTTGGGTATTTATTCTTTAGGAAACGATGATTAACGATTATTTCAGCGTATAAAATGTCGCATCTGTTCAAGAATCATAGACTAATGTCATTGGAATTTGTACAAGGAACGCCTTTGTTATCTATACAAAAGTTAGCCTATGACTGAGTTGTAGTAATAAAACACGCAGTATCAGTCACATTGTACACAATGGATTGACAGTCATGTGTACGTGTCATCATATAACACAGTAGAACAAAGAGATGCCCGTAATTTATTTAAATTGTTTAGTAACGCAGGCTTACATGTAGGATGGGAAAAATAAAAATATTAAACCTGGTTTTTAAAAACTAGGAATCTTCAGTCTGGAACCACAGCTACAAAAAAGGTCCTTTATTTGCATATAATTACAGTAAAACTAAAAAAAAAAATACTCTACGCTAATATAATATAATAGTAAAACTCTTCCACATCGCTGCTATCGACTAGTAATGTGCCCAAAAGACTGCATTGCCATGCTGTATGGCAATGTTTATTTTCTGTCCGAGGTAAAAAAAAAGCCAGTCCTTGGGTCAAATGAAGTGTCAACTAGAAAAGGTCCCTGAAAATCGAAAGACCATTTAATGTACAACAATATTTGCATTTTTTTTCAACGTTTATTTTTAAAAGTTGTCATATAGAACCTTAAAAGAAAATCGCACCTAAAGTCTCGTTTTTCCGCTTACAAATTGTGTCAGTTTTAAACCTCCCCTCAGATACCCACTAAAAGTAATTTATTATCAATTAAAAACTTTCAAATAGCGCCATAACAGACGCGACGAAAATTCACGCATCTCGACAACGTGACTCTATACGCACCCTCGGAAAACGCGGAAAATAGAACAAAAATACAGCCGAGTCCAGACGGTCGGTAGTGCAAATTCCGCCTCCCTAAGCCCAATATACATACGTACAAATACCGCCCCCTAAACCCGACGCACAGTTCGGATAGTCACGTTACTCCGTGGCGTGCCTTGCAGTGGATCGATAGCGCAGCTCGTCATACGCATGCGCGTAGCCCTACTGCCCCATTTAGACGCCCTTGCCACGCCTAGAACGGCTTCGAGTATATTCAATTAGTTTATCGGTATGTCTAGGTTGATTTTTTGAGGTTCTTATGTTCACGGTTTTATTGTGAGGAAACAGATTTTTAAGGAACGTATTTTGAAAATGTAGGTCGCGAAACACTGAATAGGATAAACATTATTGTTCACTAAAATGGTAACAATTTAACAGAAACAGTCACAGAGTATTTTATAAGTCGACTCGGGTCTGTGTCGACTTCGCAGCACCGTTACAACGGTTTTATTTTTATTAAAAAACATAGTAACTATTGAAGATTTTTGTTTTCGCCTGACACTTTTAAAACAAGCTTTATTTTATGTAACTTTTCAAATATTTCCGTGACGTAATCTCGTAGATATACACGTTTGAAATCGTAAGTTAGGGTCGGATTCGTGATTGGTTTTTATCGAGACAACTTTATATCATGTTTGATTTTTACTCAGGTTAACTTTAATAAAATATTTTTGCATGGTTTTCTCTTTTATATTTTTGGAATTCTAGAAGTCCAAAAATGTTCAAAATTAGTGAAACTTCGCCGTCACAACGGCAGTCTTATCACTGATAGCGATATCTACCAGACAAAAGTCAAAAGTTTTTTATTTCACATAGGCCTACATGGGCACTTATAAAACGTCAGAAGCTAGACAACCTTAGGATGGAATAAAAAAGCACTTTAAAAAAGTGGGTAGTCACTGAAATGCCTGACCATTGGTCAAACATGACTGACTGACATCATAGGTGTTTACAGAATGATGGAGTGTACAAATCAAGCTTGAAGACTTATACCAATACGGGACTAAATTAGTTCTTAAATATAATCGCGTTGTTGGATTTTCATTTTTACTCGCCGTTTCTAGCGTTGAAAGTTCAATAGCGTCTTTTCTTTAGCCAGTTTTTGTGTTTATTTACTTTTTTGGGGTCTGACCTCTAACAAAAGATGTTACAAAACAAAAAGAAAAGAGTTGTTAGTAAAAACGAGCGTTATACAGACATGAATCTGAATCATACTTTTAACGCTAGAAGCGCGGAATATCAATGTCAGTTTTCGCCATTTTATTTTTTCTACAGTAATATGAAGAGAGAGAATGGGCTGTAGAAGGCCTGTGTCCCAACCGTGGGAACATTATAAGGCATGCTATGCTAATATGGAGAGATGGTACGAATGAAACTGGTAAATTATAGATCAATATTTTGATTATGTATTGCACATATTTTGGTGTACTTTGCGGTTCTACGCATAATAAAATCTAGAACAGGATAAACAGGAAAGGGTCAAATTTGGGACTCCCGCGCTTCTAAAATACAAGTTTCTGCTGATACCAACAAAAACTTGTACTTAAGTATTTTTATTTTGCCAGTAAACAGTTATTGATACCAACATTCTAGCAATTTACATTCCAGATTAAGATACCAGAACGCGAGGTCGAAGTTCTTTGATGATTTCCCACGGAAAAAAGCAATGTAAATAAGTACACAGAAAGTAATTATTTTTAGTGGTCACTAGCCATTACATGGTTCCAATTGCTTATTTCCTATGAGATACAACCGTTAAGAAATTCCACTTTTAGCCTGATAAGTATTATATAATAAAAAAAAATGTGAAATGAAATCTATAGGTACTTAATCAAGTTGATGTCCTTTACTTTGACTTTCGAAAGGCGTTTAATAGAGTCAACAATTACGTTCTGCTATCAAAGCGTCGTACAAAGCGTTTTGGGAGTACATTCATTATGCGTACAGCTAAGGAATGGAATTCCCTGCCGGAGTCTGTGTTTCCTGATAGCTATAACCTAGGGGTCTTTAAGTCAAGAGTGAATAGATTGCTTCTAGGCAAGCGTCCAGTAGTGTTCCATCGTCGGCCACATCATCGCTTACCATCAGGTGAGATTGTGGTCAAACGCGAGCCTATCCATTATAAAAAAAAAAAAAAAAGCTCAATGCAATAGGTGTTGCTCCAGGATTTCGCCGGCTTCTTGCAGACTGTTTACGAGATCGACAGCAATTTGTGAGACTAGTACTATACGAATCACTTCTGTATCACACTCGCTCAGGAGTACGCCAAGGTTTAGAGCTGGGACCTCTTCTCTTCAGTTTTATGGTCAATGATCTACCTGATGTTAAAATAAAAATGCCAAATACCAATGCTTTTATGACCTTAAAACTTTTCTACTTTGATTGCCTGACCCTGGAAACTGATAAAGACTAGGTGTATAAGCAGAGTTTGGATAACCATGGACTATGAAACCTCATGGAATGAGGCGCCCATTATACTTCAGATACAAGTTTGATAATGATCTAATTACGGAAACGTATGCTATGAAAGACCTGGGTCTCAAATTTGATGAGAAAGTCACCTTTCTCAACCATATAACTTCACCGCCAAAGAGGCCTTTAGGAGTCTTGGTATTGTTAAAAACTGACGCGAATGTCAGTGCCCATGTCATTCTTAAAATCTCAGAATTTATCGTTTAGGAGGTATTATCAACTGTACGTTACTTCCATTAACATTAGGCATGCTCTAGATATTCTGAACTCTTTTAACAAGTTCCACAGTTACAACTATTATTATGTTAGTACACAATTTATCAAAGAGTACCAATTTTGATTCGCTAAAATCAAACTGGTTGGTTATTATAGACCACCCTTTGTACAGACCCTCCGTCTCGCGGGATGAAAGCAGCTGATACCCTCAGACATTGTTTCTTTTTATTCAAAGCTCTATACAGCCCTATAGAGTTGTAAATTTGCCTATAGTATAGAGCTGTATAGAAACAGTAACCCTTTTGTAAGAGTAATCTAGTTCTGTCGAGAAGGGTGTCTGCAGACAGTCAGTGACGTATGCAAATTTCTGGTTTTTATGTACCCTTCCTGTGTAGATGTTTTGCAAAAGAACTAGTATTTCATAGTCATGTTATTGTGTGATCAAACTGGCTTCTAAAGTGGCAGTGACCAGGGCACTTGTAGAACAGATGGTCGTTGGAGCCAAAAGGTTCTGAAGTGGCGGTCGCGTACTGGAGAGCCAACGTTAGCAGTACGAATGATGGCGATTCTTCAGAAATCAGAAACGTTTATTTCAAACAGACCATTAACAGGCACTTCTGAACTGTCAAAATGTGGGTCATTACAAAAAAAAAGTGAAGCTAAATTGCACGTCTAAAGAGTGTCTAAAAAGTCTTCCTAAGACAATCGATTTTTGAATCGATTCAGTAATATATCGAGTTGTAGTATATCGATCCGTTGATTACCGTCTAGGTACCTACTGAGTAATAAAAAACTAGGTGAGACAAAATACATTGCTTGCTGAACAAATGATCGATGGAACCAAAAGTTTCTGAAGTAGCGGCTGGTTACTGGAAGCTGCGTCGTTGGAAGTAGGAATGGCGATTCTTCCTAAAGATCGATTTTTGAGTCGAATTAGAAACTGGTACTGAGTCATAAAAAGCTAGAAATTTTTAATGTGCATTGTTCTCTGAATAAATGGTCGAGGGAGTCAGAAGTTTCTAAAATGGCGGCAGTGTACTGGAGAACATGCAGTGTTGGAAGTAGGGATAGCGATTCATCCAAAAGACAATCGATTTCCAAATCGATTCAGCAATTTAATCGAACTGTAATAGATCGATCCGTTTGTTACCGTGCCGTTACTGAGTCCTATAAAGCTAGGTAGGTACAAGATGCATTGCTCGCTGAACAGATAGTCGATGGAGCCAACAGTTTGAAGTGTTGGCCGCGTAAGGAGACGCAGCATTTGAAGTAGAGATGGCAATTCTTTCTAGGGATGATCGATTCTTGAATCGACTCAGTAATAAATCGAGGTATAAAAGATTGATCCGTTGGTTACCCTGAAGGTACTGAGTCCTATAAAGCTAGGTAGGTACAAGATGCATTGCTCACAGAACAGATAGTCGATGGAGTTAACAGTTTGAAGTGTTGGCCGCCTAGGGAGACACAGCATTTAAAGTAGAGATGGCAATTCTTCTTAGGGATGATCGATTTTTGAATCGATTCAGTAATAAATCGAGATATAAAAGATTGATCCGTTGGTTACCCTGAAGGTACCGAGTCCTATAAAGCTAGGTAGGTACAAGATGCATTGCTCACAGAACAGATAGGTAATCGATGCGTCCGAAAGGTCCTGGAGTGGCAGCTGTGTACAGGAACATGCAGCGTCCGAAGGGTAAATAAAGTCCTGAAAAACTAGGTAAATAATATTCTATGTTGATGGTCGCAGTATCATTATTTTCAATTCAAAATTCAGTACCAATTTTCTTTACCAATTCAAATAAGAAGCCCCGCAGCCAGCCAAGTTACAACCGCTTCGCTTGCGTCAAACGGCTCGAGTTGGCCACGCCCCCGGTTCTTTTTTTCTGACTACGTGACTGAGCGTTGACCGTACATTTGAAGTTTTCTACTAGCGTTAACGATTGCAGATTATCAACTTGGCTAGGGGTAAAGCTTACAATCGATCTCCACAAGGCCTACAGCCACAGTTACTGAATAATTCCTAGCCCTAATAGTTTCTTAGCAATATGGCGCTTGCACTTCCACCTTCAATGCCTCGCGGACGGCGAACAATGAGTAGCTCGCTGTCCAACCGTCCGGACCGAGCCGAAGTCGTCGAAGGCGCGTACTGTTGCCGCGCGCCTCAAGGAGTTGTCAGCTGTAGGGGCCCAGCAGGGTCGAAGCCTACTGGGGCCAAGAGTCTGCTTCTGAGAGGGAGATTGCACCGGTATGAAACGCAACGAAAGAACGGGGTGGGTCGTTTAGCCCAAGGGCAGGGGATGTTATCTGGAAGATTTTTACCCATCGAAAGCCCGATAGTTTCTTAGCAATACAGGGTTATTTTTAACCGACTTCTAAAAAAAGGAGGAGGTTCTCAATTCGGATGTTTGTATTTTTTTTTTTTTTAAAAACACCGGCAACCTCTCAGGACTAACATCATAAACAACAACTTTTGTTCTATGAGTTTTTATCATATTTTAGTTCATCAGATTTTCATACAAAAATAAAAGTATTTAAATTGAACGTTCTAAATATTACGAAGTCTATGCAAGCAAGCGATAGTACAACAGCGGAGGGAAGGATAGGGCGGCGGGGATGCTTGATGCGCTTGCGTCGCGTCGTACAGACGTAAGATAGGTATAGCAAAATACAAGGTTTAACTGTGTTAGATAGAACAACGAAATCTTAAAGGTTTGTTTTTGGCAAATGTATTGTGATTTGTATGAAGTCATAGAACAAAAGTTGTACAAATAATTTTAAAATTGGGCACTGGATCTTACCCTCTACTGTGATGTCTCTCTATCACTCAATGGTTTGCTGGAAGAAAACTCAACTTTGAGTTAAGCTCGCCTTTGTACATGAACTCTGATATCCACTTATTTGTTATTTATCATTTATAAAGAATTAAAGAAAAAGTTGTTGTTGATGATGTTAGTAATTCAGTCCTGCAAGGTTGTTAATGTTTTACAATTAACCCTGTATAGCGCTTGCACTTCCACCTTCAATGCCTCGTGGTGCCAGAACAAAGGAAACTACGAGCGTTGCAATCGTCTTTGAATAATTGACGAGTTGCGGATAACGTATCGATTTTAATATGGCTTCTGCCAGCGGCTTCGCAAATTTACCACAAGGAAACTGATTCTGGCGAAAGGTTCTGGAGCGGCGACCACGTAACGAAAAAAAAAACTGTTTTTTTTTTTATACAAGGTATAAGGGACAGCCCTCCACAAAATTGAAGGGCTTGCTCAGTAGACGAAACTGAACAACCTTCCACAAATTTTTTTTTCAGGTAACGATAAAAAATATCGGCCTCCATACAAACTGATTTTTTTTTATAACTGGTGCTCCCAAATGGGACTATTTGCGAATTGAACATTCAGCGTCAGATCTACCTGCGACATTATTTTTTATTTATGCGAAACCTCGATACCTATGGTTTGTTCAGAATCAGTAACTGAATAGATTTCAATAGTTTTTAATAATAATAATAATAGTTTTTTATGTTATATTTTAATAAATATATATATAATAATAAATGAATGGAATAATAATACTAATAACATTTATTTTAGACTACAATGAATCCATTTATAAAGTTGTTAGTAAATACTTAAAAATTAATATTATTGTATTTTCACGTAATAAATATTGAATGTCTGGAATCGAACCCCACACTATCCACGGAGTATAATAATAGTACATACTCGTAGATGCATGAAGTCCGATCCAGTGACGCAGCATTGGGCAATCCCACCTGCCGCAAGTTATATTTTTTCTCAAAATGATTTAAAAAGGTCACAAGTTGGACACCACCGACACTAAGTACAACACAGTGACAAGTCATAGCGGGTATTAGGCGCCATCAAATGGTGATGGCCCGGTGACTATGTATTTTTGCTTATAATTTTGTAATTTTTCATGATACGATTTTAAAACTTTGTAAATACATTCTTTACATAAAAATACTAGACGGGACCCTGTATCATTGAGACGGCTGATACGGCGACATCTGTTCATCGTTACAACTGGCCACGGGACCTTTAAGCATCTCTCTGTCATATGAGTTACGGACAGTCCACTCTGCAGAGCCTACATGGAGGAGGACGAGACAGCAGCTCATCTGCTTCTAAGCTGCCCCGTGGTCGCTGGATACATGGCAAAGCACTTCGGGAACCCAGGTACCCTCCATGAAATGGTCAGTAACATCAAGGCGCTGCTGGCCTTCTGCGGCCTGGCGCGGCGAGAGCAGTGGTGGCCGATTGGTAGGGTTTGGGTCCCGGGACGTCTCGTGTCTCGAATTCCTGGGAATTCTCACAATTTTAGTTGTCTCGAGTCCCGAGACTTTCGTGTCGAGACCCGAGACAAGACAAGGTTGTCGAAATTTCAAATAAGAATAAGCCAAGCGCCATTTAATTATGAAAAAAAAAACGAATTAAGAGAATTAACAATGTTGTGATTATGAACTAGTCGAATTACCAATAATAGCAAAGTTATTAAGAATTGGTAAGATTTTTAACTACCTACTCGTAAGTTCGTTTTATAAAGTATAAGATTTAACTGCTTGAAAATGAATCTGTGTGTGATTATAAGAAATAAACAAAGCAGTTATCAAGACTGAAACTAACGTTATAGTTATAAAGATATAATTTTTGGTTTAATAAATGTTGATTTTTACAAAACAAAAAATGCTTTTTACCTCTATAGGAAAAACGGGACTAAATGTATTTTTCCACACTCTCAAAGAAATCAAAATTTATAGGGTACTTTCCGTTGATCCAGAATTCTGAAATTTGGCATAAAGCAAGGTCTTATAGAACAGTTATAGGAATAAATCTGAAAACAGTAAATTTGTTGATACATAACAAAAAAAAAAAATACAAAAATTTTGCTATTTGAAAAAATCTTTGACTCCATTCGGGAATTCAACTATTTACATGTAAGTTTGTATAGAACCCTCAGTGCGTGAGTACTTGTTCTGTTTATTTTTTAATACATTTCATCAGAAATTATCATGATTAATATTCTCATAAAAAAGTAATAATACAAACATACAATCTCAAAAGTCTCGAAGTCCTGGGAATTCCCTGGACTTTGATTGTAGATTGTCTCGTGTCCCGGGACTTTGAAATGGTCGGGAATTCCCAAACCCTTCCGATTGGTAACGGCCCCGACTTACGAGTTGTAGGTCGCTGGTTCAAACCCAGCCACACACACGCCAGCATTACTTTGTGTAATTTATTTTATCACCACTGCTCTCAAAACGGTGAAGCAAAACATCGTGAGGAAACTGTCCTGAAGATGTCCTGGAACCAAAAAATTGAAGAAGACATGTGACATCCACTGCTCGCACTGGGCCCGCGTGGTGGATTACGGCCCATTCCCTCTCCTAGAGAGGAGGCCTGTGTCCCAACAGTGGGAACATTATAAGGCCGACTATGTCTATGTCTGGCGACATCGACGCCCTTGGTAAAACCTTGATTATAACCTGCTTCTTATTATTCTTACCAAAAACTTGTCATTTCCATGCCATTTGGCATGACCAAACCTTGCAGTTAACAGACTAACAAATTAGATTTAACGACCCTGGACTAGTTTCTGTTGCTCGAGGGAGCCTCAGGGTTATTTACTTCAGCATCGTAGATGAGTCGGTCACATGGCAACTGAAAATCGATAAGGTTGACCTGATAACCCACTTTCAGTTACAATTTGTTCGTTATTTAGTTGTTTTCGTCGATGGCTGAATGGTACTTGTCTAATGAAAATGATTATATGGTTGGTCTTTAAGCTGTAACAGCGCCCCTTCTAAGTGCTGATGGTGGTCACCAGGGTGCTTTTAGTAAGTATGGTAAAAATTCCACTCTCCCTAGACTTCTTTCCGTCTTTTCTTCGTTTCCCTCGAAAACAAAAAAAAAGATACTTCCATGTAAGTGTTCTTCCGATAATAATTTAGGTGTCTTCAAGGCTAGAATGAATAGGCTCTTATTAAACTAGTGCGCCTCACCATCAACGATTGCATCACTGCTTACCATCAGGTGGGATCGCAGTCAAAGCACTAGTTTATATCATTTATAAAAAAAACTTTTTGATGCTAACTCGTCGTCTTCGTTTACATTATGTTTGTCGCTTGTAAGCATCATTGGCGTTTAAGGTTTATAGGTAGTCTCTTGAACATCAGAGTGCCTAGTCTGAGTTTATTTTACGTTAACGCAATCGACACGTTTGTGACGTTCGGCGCTCCGATTGGCCCGCTCCAAGCTCTTTACCAATCAGAGAGCCAAACGCGGCAAACGTGTCGATCGCGTTAACGTAAAAACAACAAGCACTCAGCGCACTGGCCGGAATTAAATGGACACAACACTCTCACCCACGTAGGCGGCAGTACGAGGGTCTATGTATGTGTATTTAATTTCGTCCAATTGCTTCCGGATAAAACCTCGCTGTCTATTAAATCCTTTTTCTTTGCGAAATATTGTTTAAATTTATTTTATTAATATGCTATGTTCACTTTGAAGAATATTTAACCACCAATTTTTATTTGTAAAAATATTTCTAAAGATCCAAGCCATTTCGAAGGAGCAGGGGAAAGTTGCGAAATTATTAATTTTTTTTTTTTGACAAAAGTATTAACCGCACGAAAAAATCAATCTGTATTATGTAGAGATAAAGTTTTAGATTTTTGTTTTTATTAGGTAATCTCTGAAAGTATTGGTCCAAATGCTGAAAATGCTTCACCGATAGAAAGCTGCTTTAATCCTGAGAATCCTGAGTGACAAAGGCTATATTTTATGTAAGTACCTACGCGAGCAAAGCCGCGGACAAAAGCTAGTTATACTGTTGTTCACGAATCTTTAATAAACATTTTTTTCTTCAAACTTATTAACCTGGCCGTTACCGAGGAGTAGGCTTCAGAAAGTCACTGTTTTATGGCACTTTTCGGGCGCTTGGGTCTTAAAGTGTTATAAAAATAGATTAACTATAACATATAATAACTAATTTAAACCGTCAAAGCCTTGAGCACGGGCGTAGGCTAGCCAGCCTTTCGGTGTTTTACAGGATGCATTTTGGAGAGTGTGCGTAGGAATTGCATGACTTGATTCCGCCATCGCAATTCTACCATCGGACAACCCGACGTACGGCGAATATTCACCCTTACGTTGTTGAAACCTCTACGGTCCGGACTAAGCGTTTCGCCTCGTCGTTTATACCGCGTACGTCGAAGGACTGGAACAGTCTGCCTGCTGCGGTCTTCCCGTCCGATTATAATTTGGGTGTCTTCAAGGCTAGAGTGAATAGGCTTTTAATAAACTAGTGCGCCTCACCATCAAAGATTGCATCGCTACTTACCATCAGGTGGGATCGCAGTCAAGCACTAGTTTATCCCAATGAAAAAAAAAAAATAGTTTCATTAGAGCTTTAATGTTTTTCCATTGTCGATTTGGACCAATTGTTTGACTTTTTTAGAGCACGTATTATGTAGTGTATTAATTTGAGTACATAAATGTATATTGTATAATTTATTAGTATATCTATTCTATAGTCTAAAGAGGAGAGATGAAAAGCATGTTGATAAAAGAGTGATGAATTTACATGTGGATGGATGGAGAGGGAGAGGGAGGCCAAAGAAAAGATGGATGGATTGTGTGAGAAGTGATATGAAAGACAAGAGAGTTAGTGATAGCGTGACGAGTGTAGGACAGAATGGAAGAAAAAAACGTGTTGCGCCGACCCCAAATAAAACGGGACAAGGGCAGGAAGAAGAAGAAGATCTATTCTATAGTATATTTAGCAGGTATATCTATTCTTGTATTCGCCTTTTTCTCACTCTTTTATTGCACCTATCACTACTTTTTCTCTGCACCACCCAAAGGTTGACTGGAAGAGATTACCTAAGGCATAAAGTCCGCCTCTGTACTCATGTGTGCATAAAATATTAGTAGTAGTTTATGTGACTAGGGGATAAAGCAGTGTCTTTAAGTCGCGGGCGGCATGTTGAATTCCGAACGCAACGAAGGCTGCTGATTTTAATCCCGAACGATAGTGAGGGATTTATAAAATTAACTCCCGAGCACTGCGAAGGAGTTAATTTCGAGTCAACTTGTTCGATGCACGTACATTTTAATTCACAATGTTGACGATTTTTGGTGTTCCAAATTCAAATCTCATTATTCCCTATTGATCGGCCATACTGCATTTATCTCCCTAGGGATAGAATGACTTGCTTTAAGTGAGGTTTGTATGACGTATAAAACGACATTATCGAGCAGGTGGTGTAAAAATAAATAAATTAACTCGTCATTACAAAGAGCACTAGTAGCTACCACAATTGTGTAGGCTATAGCTAAAATGCGCCAACAGCTGGATGACCCAATAACCTGAATGCCCGAGTGGATTCACTGCAACCCCGCGCCCCGCACCACCGCCCCCTAGGTGGGCCGTGGGGGCGGAAGCCTCGACCTGATATGACATAGTTCGTACACTATAGATGAGTAAATTATTACTTTTTTAATACACTTGCTCATAAAGTGACTCTTATTGCATTGCTCTTAGGTAAATAATGGCACTTGTTACCAAACTGTGAAATTTTATTACATTTATCGTATCACGAAAAGAAAAAAAAAATGGGCGCGCGTATGGAAAATAGATATTTACCGTCACAAAATTTCACTAGTTTTACAGTTATTTTCTTCACAAGTGTATTAAAAAACGTCGTATGATACACGTGAGTAAGTAATGATTACCGTTCTCGGCTCTCTTATGACCCTCGCCATGGCTCGGGTCTAAATACTGCCTCGACGGTAATCACTAACATTACACACTTATATCATAATGTACTTTTGTAATAGTTTACTGTTCCCTTCGCTTATTTTCTTGCAATACTTTTTAATCGACTTCAAAAAGTAGGAGGTTCTATGTTCGGCTATATGTATTTCTTTGTTTGGTCTGTCGGTTTATTCGATTCCCACCCAAGACAAATGTTTGTGTGATTAGCGAGATCATTTGTTCTCTGCCTGGGTGTAATTTATCAACATATAATATATGTGTAAATGTATGTATTTTGAAACAAGTTTTTCATGAAAATAATTTTTTCATAACAAGCTTTTGTAGCTCGGTATACTTATATACATTTAATACTCGTCAAGACGAATCATACGAGCCCAAAGTCGATGGGGTTGTGTCGTTTAACTACCAAGTTCCTATAGCCACCTTCCGGTTCCATCATCAGATCAGCTCCATGTCATAATAATTTTGCATTTTACACATGCATGCAAAATTTCAGCTCAATCGGTAGCCGGGAAGTGGATCAAATTTAATTTGCAAGATTTGATGACAGACAACATCGGGACAGGTGAAACTAAATAAAAGCTTGTAAAAAATATGTTAATCAGTTGTCTAGTACTCATAACACAAGCTCTGCTTAGTTTGGGACTAGATGGCGTTGTTTGATGGTTGTGAATTATTTTTATTATAATATCGTACGTAACATCAGGTATGAAATTATCATACAATACTAGCAATCAATCCTAACTTCGCACGGGTTTCATAAATCTATGAAATTCATGGTTTTTGAAAATTCATTTTGTAGTTTTTGAGTTTATCGCGTTCATTCAGACAGACGCGGTGGGGGTCTATGTTTTATAATATGTAGGGATATAAATTATGTACTCCTCCGCATCGCTATCATCCGGAAATGTGACTGGCAGCATTGCCACGTTTAATGACAATGCAAATTATTTGGGCGATGAACGAGCCAGCCCTCTGGTCACGCAAAGAAACGGTTAAAAGTTTATTATCCACTAGTTTTTGCCAGCAGCTTCGCCTGCGTGATATTAGAAAATATATAGCTATGTCAATTATTGAAAATCATCTAAAGACTTCTCCAAACAAAAAAAAAACGAATTTCTCATTTCGAATCGTCCAGATATCTTCGAATAATTAGAGAACATACATATAAAATTTAAAAAAAAAAGATCTCGGTGAATTGAGAACCTCCTTTTTTTGAAAAATTACACTGCTCATATATCTGTAAGTATGTGTAAAGTTGAACTGGTGAATTCCTGACTTTATCAATTGATCGAAAACCTATCATGCGGTCAATTATAAATATAATCAGGAGAGGCCGAAGCAAGTAAAGAGGGTTTTAATGAATAATATGTTGTCTTTGGTGGCAAAATAAATGAACATTCTGTGGTCGCTGATGGATGATCCCAAAGAAATGCATTTTTAGTAAATAAAGGCCGCCCAGCCCAAACTCTTCGCCCTAGAACGCTAAAATTTTGCACAGAGGTGCCTTTTATCGTATATTGTATATATGCAAAGAATGAGAAAGGATTTTCTAAAATCCGCCCTATACGGGGATGAAACGGATTAGGCGCACAATGCCACATTCGCAAAATGACATATTGACGCAAAATGCCACATTCGCAAAATGTCATATTCTCAAAATGTCATACTCTCAAAATGCCATATCGCAAAACGCCACATTAGCAAAATGCCATCTTCGCAAAATGCCACATTCGCAAAATGACATTTCGCAAAATGCCACTTTCGCATAATGCCAAAATGTCATTTCGAACTCAGTATTTTTTTTATGTGACTCAGGTTGGCTGGACAAATCTTCAAAATAGCTTGCATTTAACTAGGTCAATAGGTCACTTTATGTGACGGCTAAACACCCTTATTTCAGAATTTGTGACGCTACAGAATCTTAGATAATCGATCGAAAACGTGTCCAGCCATCTTGAAAAACCACTTTTCGCTGGTCTCTCAATCTCGGTAACGGAAGTGATTTAGACGACTTTTTGCATATCAACGGGCGTCACATAAATTTGTGACGGGCACCGAGCTAAAAGTTTTCTGATAAGTACAGTGGTTTAGTAGAAAAATGCAAAAATCTGTGTCCAGCCATCTTGAATTTACGTATAAAACTTATGGCTGGCACTTCCGAATCTCAATAACGGGGGCGTTTTCGAATATGGTTCCTTTACTAATACTTGGTGACGCAATGTGTGACAGTAATAACGTTTGATTTATGGCGTCACATGTAAGGGTTTACGAGAAATCAATAAAAACTTAATGTCCAGCCAACCTGAGTTCAAGATGGCTGGACACATGTATCTCCACTGCCTGATGATCTACGACCTTCGAAATGTGTTCAAAATGTTGTGACGGGGACGATAATGACAACCTGAAATTGTGACGGAGAAACTTTGCGTAGTTTCAAAGATATTGATCATTTAAATTTCCCCATACAAACACTGCAGTAGGGTAACCAATATTGTAGGTTTTATGTAGGACAAGTATATTTTAAGGTGTTTTCTTTAATGGACGAAAATCCGTGTATTGGTGATACCAATACGAACAACTGTAGATATTTAAATCAATAGAAGACAAAAATGTAGAAGTGAGGAAGGGGGGGGGGGTGTAATTTTTAAATGTAATTGATTATTTACGTGCAGATATCTATTCTTTTTAGTAGGTATATATTATGTCAGGAGAACTAAACTAATGCTCTGAAGGTATTTAAATGAAAAAATAATGTTTGCTGTAAATAAAATCACATTTATTTATTTGCAGGAAAACCTTTTATTCCCACGGGGAAATCAAATACAAAGCAGGCGTGGATGCTACCGGCCAATTAATCGATTAAAAAGAAATCCTTTATTTGTGTAAAATTATGGTCACCTCACACACATTAACGGATGTTTGTATGGAAAAATTTAAATGGTCAATATCTTTGAAACTACGCAAAGTTTCTCCGTCACAATTTCAGGTTATCATTATCGTCCCCGTCACAACATTTTGAACACATTTCGAAGGCCGTAGATCATCAGGCAGTGGAGATACATGTGTCCAGCCATCTTGAACTCAGGTTGGCTGGACATTAAGTTTTTATTGATTTCTCGTAAACCCTTACATGTGACGCCATAAATCAAACGTTATTACTGTCACACATTGCGTCACCAAGTATTAGCAAAGGAACCATATTCGAAACGCCCCCATTATTGAGATTCGGAAGTGCCAGCCATAAGTTTTATACGTAAATTCAAGATGGCTGGACACAGATTTTTGCATTTTTCTACTAAACCACTGTACTTATCACAAAACTTTTAGCTCGGTGCCCGTCACAAATTTATGTGACGCCCGTTGATATGCAAAAAGTCGTCTAAATCACTTCCGTTACCGAGATTGAGAGACCAGCGAAAAGTGGTTTTTCAAGATGGCTGGACACGTTTTCGATCGATTATCTAAGATTCTGTAGCGTCACAAATTCTGAAATAAGGGTGTTTAGCCGTCACATAAAGTGACCTATTGACCTAGTTAAATGCAAGCTATTTTGAAGATTTGTCCAGCCAACCTGAGTCACATTTTTTTTTATTTGGACGTTAGTATGTTTTTATGAAAAAAAAGCCCACTGCAAGAAGTAAATAAGTAATTTTAACATTTTTTAAATTTTAATTTACGTAAATCGCACATTATGCTATAATTATGATTTTTTTAGAATGTGTCATTTTGAGAATGTGTCAATTTGATAATGTGGTATTCTGCTAATGTGACATTTTGAGAAAAGTCATTTTGCGAATGTGGCATTTTGCTAATGTGGCATTTTGCTAGTGTGGCATATTGCGAAATGTCATTTTGCGAATGTGGCATTTTGCGTCAATATGTCATTTTGCGAATGTGGCATTGTGCGCCTAATCCGATGAAACAGGAGTCTAAAGTTTGTATGGAGAAACCTACTTTCATACGGGCGTAGCCGCTGGTAGAAGCTAGTCTACAAAAAAAAAAGGAAGAAGCTTGACACTCCAAGGTTTCTTCAATATTTCAGTGACCCATTAAAGAACTCTAGTAGTACATACTTAAATCCGTTTGGAAACAATGAAAGATGTATTCCGAGCGGATGAATCGACGACCTAGATAGTTATCTGGGGCAGGCTGGGGGAGGAAGGGGGTTCCATGAGCTGGTACAGCTTTACGAAGCCTTTGTGTAGCTACGGAATGCGATTGGCTGATTTGGGGGTTAAGAATGGTGTACCATTTATATTTACCACTAGCTACATAAAATATAGCCTATGTCAATCAGGAATAAAGCAGCTTTCTATCGGTGAAAACATTTTAGCAATCGGACCAGTACTTCCAGAGATTACCTCCTACAAACAAAAAAATAAAAAACAAGCTTTACCTCTTTATTATATTATTAGTATTTTAGTATAGAAGTTTGAAGAGATTACCAGATTAATAGGTCCTTACTTGTAAAATTGCTGTTTTTAAAACGGGATTTTTTTAATGTTCCCACTGCTGGGACTCAGGCCTTCTCTCTAGGAGAGGGTATGGGCCGTAATTCACCACGAGGGCCCAGTGCGGGCTGGTGAATATCACATGCCTTCGAATTTTTGGTAAATAAACTATATTGCTCGCCCTTTGAAATGCATCATTTCTACGTTAAAATTCTTAATAATTATGAATAAAAAAAATATTTTTTTTTAGCTTTCAAGGTTATAAGTACTTACTGCGATATTAAAGAAAATACAAATGCACAAAGAATCCAATAAATACCTAATTTCGAAAAAAGAATAACGACCTTTAATATAAAGTTTATTGGAACTTATAATTCCAAGTCAAATCAAAGATATACAACAGCAATTTTATATGGTAAAGAGTGACCTATTATTACAAAAGGTAAAAATTTACGTGTGTATGAAGGAATACCAAACATTGGTACTCCGTCATTGCATCATTATCTGTAGCCTGATTCACGTAAAATCAAACAAGCCAAATATCGTTGAAGTTTTATAGTCGTTCGATCGAAGTCCTATCCAAAAGCGGTATTCACGATCTATCGACATATTTCCAGTTACATTAATAAGTATTCTACCAGGATAATGTAATACAGTTTTTTTTCTAAATCAACGAATTTCAAACGACTTTAAAATCGGTATCGTTCAAACTCGATTGATGGATGTGAATACGGAAATGGTCTAAACGACTAAATCGCTACGATATCGTTACGGTTTTCATTACGTGAATCGGGCTACTGAACGTATTTGAATAAAATTTAGTACGCGGGTAGACACATAGGATATTATTTTCTCGTGACTGCCTAAAAAAAGGAGCTAGATTTGGAGGGGTCACTGTACAAAAATCATAAATAATATTAATTAAACAAAATAATAAAAATACAAAATATATAAATTAAGCAAATACATACAAAAGTGGATCACACCTGCAGAAGTTATACCCATAGTAATAGAAGCAGAGTCTATATAGATATTGTGACAAATTAGATCAAGGTAACAACATTCTTGTTGTTACCTGGTGTTGTTGGTGGACACAGTATTTGTAACTAATTAGCAGGGGACCCCAACTTCCTTTTCCCTGAGGGTCACAAGACAGGAGCAAAGAAAAACCACCAGGAGTAAACCCGAGTAGAAAACTATTTTCAAAAAACCATAAAATACCAATCAATTCATTAAACCCCAAGCGAACACTGGCGTTCGTTCTCTCGTTGTCTTTTTATTGTGTCTTTAATTACGGAATTTGAAAGGTTAATGCTGCGGTCTTCCCGTCCGATTATAATTTAGGTGTCTTCAAGGCTAGTGGCTAGAGTGAATAGGCTCTTAATAAACTTAGTAAGCAACTTAGGTTGAGTTGCACCATTTAACTATAACGATAACCAAACCATAACCAGCCGTGAAACGGCCGCCTATTGGTCAATTCGACGATTTGACAACTGTCAACGACTTTGTTATTGTTATAGATAAATGGTGCAACTCACCCTTAGTAGTAGTAAACGTAGTAAAACCGTCATTGTGCCCATAGGTTTAAGTTTCTGTGAATTTGTTACTATTTTGGTGTACAATAAAGTTTATTCTATTCTATTCTTAGTGCGCCTCACCATCAACGATTGCATTACTAAATACTACTTACCATCAGGGCCTCAAGTCTGCTATTACAATAGTGTCAGAATGGTCGATCATCAGGTGGGATCGCAGTCAAGAACTATTTTTTTTTTGCCCAGCCTTTACTGTCCCACTGCTGGGCAAAGCCTTCCCCATGTCCTATACAACATTATTTTTAGTATATTTGTACGAAATCTGAATATGGTTTGTTCAGAATCAGTAACTGAATGAATTCCAATAGTTTTTACACCATGTTATATCTTTTTATCAAAAATATTTTTTTAAAGTCACATATTTATTTATTTATTTATTTATTTTACACTTTATGCACATGGGTACAGAGGCGGACTTAATGCCTTAGGCATTCTCTTCCAGTCAACCTTTGGGTGATGCGGAGAAAAAGTAGTGGTAGGTGCAATAAAAGAGTGAGAAAAAGGCAAATACAAGAATTTAAATACTAATAGACCATAGAATAGATATACTAATAAACCATAGAATAAATATATACAAATATACAATATATACTCAAATTAATACACTACATAAATGCACTAAAATAGTCAAATAATTGGTCCAAATCGACAATAGAAAAACATTAACGCTGTGATGAAACTACTGCCAACTTTTTACGAATCAACTCGCGAACTTTGATTTTGAATGTAAATCTGCTTGTTGCCATCCTGATCTCCTGGGGAAGCGCATTCCACAAAGAAATAGCTTGAATAAAGAAGGAATAGTGAAGAAAGTCAGTACGATGAGTGGGACAATTGAGAAGGCGGTTATGAGATGAGCGCAGATTTCTATTGTGGTTAGCGCAAATGTATTGAAAATGAGGGGCTAAATAACAATAATAATAATAATATTGTATTTTTTTAAAGTCACATGTTGTACACCACTGACACGTAACACAGGTCACGGCAGGTCATAGCGGGTATTAGTGCCAGCAAACAGCTGGTTGTAAGAGCAAAACAACCTCTCAGTCGCTCGAATAGCCCGGTGACTATGTATTTTTGCTGACATAACAAGCTTATAAAATTTGTGATTTTTCATGATACAGTTATGAAATTTTGTACATAGATTCTTTATATAAAAATACTAGACACGTGTTTCGAGTTTCGCATATACTAAGACTAATCTATATATGTATATAAAAATCAATGCCACTTTTCGTTGTAATTTTATAAATCGAGAGCGGGCTCACCTATCCAAACCAAATGTTTAGGCTTTGTTCGGACTATTTATTTATTTAAACTTCATGTACAATAGTGGTACATAGGCGGACTTAATGCCACAAGGCATTCTCTACCAGTCAACCTTTGGGTTAAAAAAAACAACACTGTGGTAGGGTTGTACAATAAACAAATACATAACAAATAGTTCTAGTGTAAAAATATAAAATAAGTTAATTATAATAATAAAATACATAAATATGCTAAAATAATAAACTAATAAATACTATGAAAAATATCAAATCACTATGAGAACTTAATAACAATTTTGAACGAAGACCGAACTAAGTTTGAGAGGACTTAAAAGTAGTAATTCCGAATTTTACGTTTGAAGGATAATTTACTTTCAGCTTTCAGCATTTAGTAGATGGTTTATGTGAAGTTTGTTAGGGTAAAGTAGGGGAGAGTAGTGTAGAGTAGGGTATAGTAGGGTGGAATAGGGAAGAGCAGGAGCGAAGCCGCGCGGGCAAAAGCGAGTGTTGTATAAAAATAATAATAATATAATTCATCGCGAGCAAAACCAATGGCAGAGGCTAGGTATGTTATAAAAACAATGCAATGACTATATTTAGGCCAAGGGTGCCGTTAATAGCCGTTTTCCCTCCGTCCTAAATGATGAATGAGTGAGTTACAAAATGGATGCGGAAACAAACCGTAACGCAACAGTGGGAAGTCCTGTTAGTCACGATAATACTGATAAATTAACACAATTTCGCACTTCTGATAACAAAGTTATAATTATGTTAGTCTTTAGTATTTTTTCTGTTCTCTTAAATATTTTTATAATAGAAACGAAGAAAAGAAAAATTGCACACTACTTATTATTAAGGGGCCGGCGACGGATGAATTTCCATACAAACGTAATACCACGCTCATTTGCAGTTGGATCATATTTCCAACATATTATGATGATATTCGGTTATAGACAATATTTATCTAGGTTGCTACGTCGATAATATTAGAAATATTGTTATTTTTAATACAGGAAAAGCCAAATGGCATGTTTTGCCATTTACGCTGTAAAAAAGGTCGAAATACAATTCGCTTAAATTTCTTTTTGTTTTTTTTTTTTTTAAATAAAGACGTAGGAACCTAGATAAATATTGTCTATAACCGAATATCATCATAATATGTTGGAAATAAGCTCCAACTGCAAATGAGCGTGGTATTAAGTTTGTATGGAAATTCATCCGTCACCGGCCCCTTAAATAAAAAATTAATACAAAAAAACAATTGAATAAAAATCTGCGTGAGGCCCAAAAACGATCTTATCTTGGCGTAGGTTGCGATTTTTAAAATTAAATAAAAAACGAACCAGCTAAATCAATATATCAATTCTGCTTGTTCTTCGTTAAATATCAAATGAAATAACTTCTTCTCTGGGCGAGCGAGAGGCTGAGCCCGATCTAGTTATGTAGCCGCTCCGGGCAAAGATAACTTTCGCCGCTCTTTACATACACAAAACCATACAAGTCATGAATCTTAAGTCTTAAATATTTCCACTATCCAACCTGAAGTAGGTTGGAAGGTGGCACATAAAATTCTCAACCTGCCTACTTGGGTGTGGATGGCTAATGGCCAGGTTGAAAGATAGGAATAAATCAATTTTGCCGCTCTGGGCAAATGCCCTGCTCGCCCCCCCCTAGATCCGGCCATGGCGAGAGGAAGTGTCAGACTTTTACTGACTAAAACCCATCCATGTTCCCGCTCTTTGGCGGAGCGGGAGATAGTGTCAGACTCATACTGACTAAAAGCCCACCCCGTTCCTTCGTGCCTTTCGTACCGGGACCGAGCTTCCCTATCGGATAACCCTGGCCCCAGTAGGCTTCGACCCGGCTGGGCCCCTGCTGTTGCTGACAGCTCCTTGAGGCGCGCGGGAACAGTGCGCGTCGTCGACGACTTGGGCTCGGTCCGGACAGTTACCGGACGGTCAGACAGCGAGCTACCCATTGCTTGCCGTCCGCAAGCCCGCCCCCGCAATATTACTAGTCGATTTGTCATACCCAGAATGTACTTTGAACTGAAATCTCATACAGCAAATGTATTTTCAGTTTTTCCCTAAGAAGGTTGGAGTAAAAACAGTCCAGGCGTACTCAAGTCATGCGGTTACCAGCAGAAAAGTTTTTCGTTTTTTTAGATGACACTGAAATTCTTTCAATTAAGTACCTACCTAATTTTGGTGTCTTCAAGGCCAGAATGAACACGCTCTTAACAAACTAGTGCGCCTCACCATCAACGATTACATCACTGCTTACCATCAGGTGGGATCGCAGTCAAGCACTAGTTTATATCATTATAAAAAAGTCAAAATTGCATCGAGAACTGAAATTCTTTCAATATACCTAATTTAGATGTCTTCAAGGCTAGAATGAATATACGCTCTTAATAAACTAGTGTGCTTCACCATCAACGATTGCATCACTGCTTACCATTAGGTGGGATCGCAGTCAAGCATTGGTTTATAACAATTTAAAAAAAGAATAAGTCAAAATTGCATCGAGAATTGAATATCTACGAATCGCCGCCGTCCGCACGAAATCCTACTGAAAAATGAAGGAAAAATACATTCGGCGCTGTTGCCGCCCCGAACCTTACGCTAGCAACAACGTAACTCGACGGAGCGGCAACGTCGCGTTTTTGTCATTATTTCGTCAGAAAACTGTTGGCAATGTGCAATGCTAATAACAAGGACATTGAGTGTTTTATGATAGTACTAATTTTAATGTATAATTGAAGAGTAGAAGCTACGTTTACGATGAATTGCAGAGAAATCAATAAAAATTGATCATGGAAGTTTTATGTCGTGTTTTTTTTACCAATAGCTGCTATCTAGGTACCTAGACTTCGACACGGAATTTCATTAATACGCACGCCTTAGCTGTACGCACAATAAATGTGTTCCCAAAACTTTTTTTTTTGTTTTGCGTAGGCTTGCGAATGACGATATCTCATCTGATGGTAAGCGATGATGTGATTGAGTATGCTTGCCTAGAAGTAACCTATTCACTCTTGTCTTAATGCACGGTTACCAACGGATCGTTCTTTAGGAATTCGATCTTTCAAAAATTTGTTTTTTTAACGCTTCGATCTTGAGCATTTAAATAGGTATAATTTGCTTATTTTTGAAATTTACAGAGTAGGTACTTTATGAAGAATTTCTTATTACATTCTTAGACACATACCCAATAAATAAAACGCTCAAAATTTTAATAATGTACGCGGACTTTTAATAATCTTAGTGTTCAACCGAATTGCGCGAAATCACGCGCGAACGCCGGCGTTCGCTTGGGGTTTGAGGGTTGTGCTTGACTGCGATCCCACCTGATGGTAAGCAGTGATGCAATCGTTGATGGTGAGGCGCATTTATTAAGTGCCTGTTCACTCTTTCCTTGAAGACACTAAATTATAATAAGACGGGAAGACAGCAGCAGGCAAATTGTTCCAGTCCTTCGATGTATCTACGGGGGATCTAACTATCGACTAAATTAATACTTTAGATTCGAATCGATTCAAAAATCGATCTTCTTTAGGACGAATCACCATCCTTAACTTAATAATGACCCCTCCAAGGCCTCAAAGATATATCAGCAAAACCGTAGGGGTCCAGTAGAGCTGAAACCTACTAGGGTCATGGGTAGCCCGAAGGGGAACCCCGGGTTCTGGAACGCAAGGCAACAAGAGGAACACAGGTATGGTTCTAATCAGAAAAATTCTGCTCTAAAGCGGGAGAAGACCTAACTGGATTAATTTCCATCTTAAAAAAAAATACTCCTGTTTTTTTTACTTTTTTTATTGATAGGCTCGCGTTTGACCACTATCTCACCTGATGGTAAGCGATGATGTGGCCGACGATGGAGCACGCTTGCCTAGAAGTAACCTATTCACTCTTGACGAAAGACCCCTAAGTTGTAGCTAACACGACACAGACTCCAACATGGAATTCCATTCTCTTCCATCCAATACCATATCATTACCGATCCCATCGTTGAAGGCGTGTAGTTACGTTATCAAACTGTTAAAATGGAGAGCGTGTTTTACTATGTTCAGGAAGTGTGTAACAAAATAAATTATCAGATAGTCGTTTCCGTGTTTTTCGAGTACATGCATGTAATTTGTACACAGTGTAGCCACACAACAGATACGTACAGAAGTCAATCTACATACAAAGCGCGCTCGAGCAACGCACACATAGACACCGCTCACAGACACGATGCACAGTGTTTCGTCTAGTACAAGCTAGCGAGACAAAATTATTTTTTTACTTATTTTAATTATTTATGTATATTTAAGGTGTTATACGCCGTTCTGTGTTCTCTTACTCCACAGGTGTGGATGCAAGATGGAAGTAGTCACAAAATTTTCTACTTTTGTTTACTGATATTCTTGATTGTTATAATTCGCTGCGTCTGCCTACTTATTATGCATGTAAGGCACTATACATACGTGTAGTATATATACACACATATACATATACACAATAATAAGCTAAAGCTTCGTCTGGAGTCAATTGCCTACTCGCTTCAGAACACTTATTTTTTTTTAAACTTTCACCGGCCGCGACACTTCGAATTTGTTTGGCAACACTTCGATGCCCTTCTTTCTGTGTTGCTAATTCTGCTGCAGTAATTAGTTCATTTGCACTTCGCCATTCTAAAATATCGTTTACTCTCCGTCTTTTTGTTTTTTTTTGATAACTCATCAAAGGTTTTCTGGGGTCGCCCTACAGAACGAACCCCCGATGATGTTGAAGGGCACGGCTTATTCACACACACTAACATTTCGATTCCGCATCCTTCTAACCAATTTTTATGTTTGATAAGAAATGCATCCTTAGTACACTTAGAAGATGTCTACTTTTCGTTTAATTTTGATGATAGGCTCGAAATTTTCATTTTGAGTTTCCTCAGTGAATCTTCAGAAGCATCTAGTAGTTTATGCTGTACACATAAATGATCAAAAATGTGACTTGCTCTTTCAGTTTTATTATGTTTTAACCATTCTTCAAAAAACTCCAATTTCGTCATAGCTTTGGCTCGTTCTGAAAGAAAGTAAATAACTTTATCTACGGGCGGTTTCGGGAGCCAAAAAATAAAGTAACCTACGCCTGAATGTTATAATTATAATATACAGAAGAATCTAGCTGGATACATTGGTATAAAAAAAGTTGCAACCCTTTAAAGTTTGAAGTTAAGAAAAAATATATGGGATTATTTCAACATACTTATAAACTCTAATTACAGCAAAAAAGTACATGTGTTCTCCAAAAAACAAGTCAAAATAGTAAGTACATACCTTCAATAGTAGAATCCATCCCAAGAAAATCGTTTCACTTTGATATCAATTATTTGAGATGGTGTCCCAAGTGTCCTAAAAATGCAACTTATATAGAAATGCAAATTGCACTTCCCATAGAATTAAGATTAACCCCGCCACAAAATTACTTGTTGAAGTAACACACAAATGATTTCTTAGAATTCCTTCCCTGGAAGGGGTTGGTTACAAGTTGTTATCACGAATTCCTGAAAATGACGTCATGAATTTTGTCCCGCTGGCTTGTACTAGACGAAATACTGTGCGATGTCTCGGTCGCGTGTCGGATCACTCGTCGAACAGTTCCGGCTCAAACAGGCCTGTTGGTCTAGTGGTTAGTGACACTGACTGCTATGCCGGAGGTCGTGGGTTCGATTCCCACCCAGGACAAATCTTTGTGTGATGAGCATGATCATTTGTTCTGTGTCTGGATGTAATTTATCTATAATATGTATGTATTTAGAAATATATAAGTATGTTTATCAGTTGTCTAGTACTCATAACACAAGCTCTGCTTAGCTTGAGACTAGACGGCGTTGTGTGATGGTTGTGAAATATATTATTATTCCTTTATTATTCATTTCAACATATTAATTACATTTTAAAATATTCCTTAAAAAAAAATTATAAAAAAAAAAACATTTAAAAATATAAAAAATAGTGTCCCACTGGTATCGGGAATAGGGTCCAAGCTACCGGCGGTCAGGGCTCCAGAGAAAGGAACCTCCTGACTATACGAGCCTATATATTATTATTATTATTATATTATTAAACGCTCATTAGTGTGCGTCCACCGAGCGTAGGTATAAAAAGTGAAGTACATACATGAGATTGTCTTCTGTACCTATCTGTTTTGTGTTGTAGCGGTGTGGCAATGAGTTAGAGTACACATATACTACGTGTTTTTTTTTTACATTCCATAACTCGGTTATGAATCCTACATCAATGATTTGGCCAAACGAGGATTTGCATATCATCAAATGTTAATGTTTAAACGAACTGGCCAGTATTAGTTGGACATATCATGAAGAGAGCAGTGGTGGCGGTGACGGCCCCGACCTACGAGTTGTAGGTCTCAGATTCAAAGCCAGCCAGGCGCATTACTTTGTGTAATTTATTTCATCACCACTGCTCTCAAAACCGGCATGTCCTAGAACCAAAAATTCGAAGACATGTGACATCCAACCGCACTGGGCCTGCGTGGTGGGTTACGGCCCATTCCCTCTTCTAGAGAGAAGGCCTGAGTCCCAATAGTGGGAACATTATAAGGCCGACTATGCTATGGTATATCATGAAGTGATCAATTTTTAAGATCTGTACACCACATGTTTATACATACAAACTTTCGCGTTCATAGTTTATAAATTAGTAGGAAATCCAACCAAAAATCTATACATACAAGGTGTAAGGGACAGCCCTCCACAAACTTCTGGGGCCAGGGTTATCCGAAAGGGCGCTCGAGCCCCGGTATGAAGGCTTGAAGGAACGGGATGGGTTTTTTAGTCAGTAAGAGTCTGACACTATCTCCCACTCCGCCCGAGAGCGGGGGTTGTCATAGGATGATTTTTCCCATCAGAAAAAAAAAGCCCTCCACAAACTTTAAGGGTTTGCTCAGTAGGCGAAACTGAACAACCTTCCACAAAATTTTTTTTCAGGAAACGAAAAAAAAAATCCACCTCACCATAGAAAATTATAAACTTGATTTGACAGTTTGTATGGAGAGGCCGAATTTTTTTTTTTCGTTTCCTGAAAAAAGATTTTGTGGAAGGTTGTTCAGTTTCGTCTACTGAGCAATCCCTTAAAGTTTGTGGAGGGCTGTCCCTTACACCTTGTATACAGAAGGCACAACGGATCTTGAGCGGTTGCGCAGAAGTCAAATATTCGGTCTCTTTAGTGGTGCGAAGTGAGACGCGGGGGCGGGGAGTGTCACTGATGGGCTCGCCCCGCCATCGCGACATAGACGTAACTCCTCATTCGTTCCCTGCGTTGCAGCATGTATCTAACATCGAAGACGGTTGGCTCGCCAATGTATGGAATGCGCAAAGCGAACCCCACTCTGACGCCGAGCGCTCAAGATCCGTTGTGCCTACTGTAATAAATCTGTAGAAGTTTTTAGTTGTGCGCGCATCACGTAAAATGTACGAAATCGATGTAGATAACTTTTATACATTAAAATTGTGTGTAACTTGATATATTGCTTATGCTTTGTTTCACCGCAATCGGTTGACTACATCGAAAGATATACTAAATTCATTGACTGTTGGATGGTACGAAGATCGCTGGGTTATAGTCTGTCTAATAAGTCAACCGACTTGGGAATTTTGTATAATATTTAATCATTTAAAAAATACTTATATTCGATACTTTTCATAAGGTTTTTCTGTTAGTAAACAATGATCTCTATCTCTTAATCAACCTTGATTATTGAACTCGTGTTGGCTACATCAGATTTAGTTAAATCCTAATAATTACCCAAGTCGTTTAACTTATTAGACAGACTCTAGCTAGTAATTTTTTTATTATGAACTAGCTGTGCCCGCGACTTCGTTCGCGTGGTCTACAGGATTTTGAATTTATTTTTTCTAAAATAAAAGTAGCCTATGTTACTCCTTATTACGTTAGCTACCTGCCAAAAAAAGTCCCGTCAAAATCAATCCAGCCATTTCAGAGATTAGCCCGGACAAACAGACAGACAGACAAAAGTTGTAAAAAAAAATATTTTGGTGTAAGTACCGTATATTCATATGCATGTAGTAAAAAGCAGTTATTTCAATATTACAAACAGACACTCCAATTTTATTTATATGTATAGATAGGCTCACGTTTGACCACTATCTCACCTGATGGAAAGCGATGATGTGACCGACGATGGTATGCTAATAAAATACCAAATTCTCGCACACTATGGTACATAATTGTCTGTGGGGCGTTGGTCCCCCGGTCCCGTCAGCGTGACCCAGTAACCCGGTTCAAACGTTGTTGTAACGACCGGCGTGGGTGCTGTCAATAGCAACGCAATCTATTTATGTTGCTCTGCTCATTAAAATATCATAATACCAAGCTGGTAGGCGCTGAAGAGCGGTGCCGCGGTGGTATAACAGCAACACACTTTCACATTTCCGTGTTACGCATTTGATATTAAATAAGTTTTCAATGATAAATGATATTTATTTAGCAAATAGGTTTTAAAAAACACTTTTACATGTCATGATGTCAATTTTGTTTGAGTAAGTTTTAACTAGGTTTTTTTTTTGGTGGGGAAAATCATCCAATGACAACCCCTGATCTTGGGCGGAGCGGGAGATAGTGTCAGACTCTTACTGACTAAAAAACCCACCCCGTTCCTTCAAGCCTTCATACCGGGGCTCGAGTTACCTTTCGGATAACCCTGGCCCCAGTAGGCTTCGACCCGGCTGGGCCTCTGCTGTTGCTGACGACTGCTTGAGGCGCGCGGGAACAGAGCGCGCCGTCGACGACTTGGGAGTTTTAACTAGGTGAGGCCGGTGTTTCCTAGCAGACTACCCCTGAGAAAAAACACCGAAACAAACTCAGGGGTCAAAGTCTCTTACAGTAAACATGTAATGGTCAAACCATATGAGAACCATGCAGATTAGTGTCTCAGGTAGGCTTTTGAAGAAAGAACCACACAGATTTGAGTGGACCTGTCCAGTCAGTGCAAGCATTTGTCAGTATTCGTGTAGCTCAAACTTAGGACTACTACCTACACAACGAAAAACATTTATTCATATAAAGAACGAACTAAATATGGATACCTACTGTTTCGGAGGAAATACAAAAGCACTCACTGAAATACCAGGAGAGACTGAAAAGGCTCCCTAACGATCTGGCGGCTGCACTTAAACCAGAAGTTACTCAAATTTGATTGCAAAGAAAAGACGTAGTCCAACTGCTAAAGTGGACTCAGCAACGGTTTGGGTAGATGGCTCACTGGAGTCACGCTCATACCGCCACGAACTCAAACTTCGACACACCTGCTAAAATTAAAACTGATTGCAGATTAAGGAAAATAAAATACATATATAGGTACACCGCTAAATTTTGATCGAGTCGGCGTTGCGTACAAACTAACTACAGGTCATTGGACTCGCTCAGCTGACGTTTTCCTAAAGAAATTAATTTCGTACATGCGTAAATGAATACAAGTTTTGAAAAAAAGGTACTTTATTTTTTAATTTTATCTTTACAACTCGATAGTGGTTCATGTACCGGATCGACCCTCCACGGGATTAAAACGATCAAAATTTAACGGGGTATACATCTAAAGAAAAGAAAGATGGAAAATTAATTTATTTGATAAAACACTAGGCACATACAATAGTTAGGTAAAAAAACACGAAACAAAAGAATAAAATTACACAATTTTATTGTTTTGTTTCTTTTTTTTTAGCCTTACAGCTATACCAAAATAGGTTCAGTTCAGCATGAATGCCAGGCAACTAGTGCCTGAGTACCCAGTCGCAAACACGCAAATAGGACACGACAATACAGGCTCAGTCAGGGAAATCGTCCTTAAAAGATATAAAAAATACCTTGCTGGACGCTAGATTCGGATCCAATTAAAAACCTTACATAATAGGCAAATTGCCGTAAAAAATGTAATTAGTCCGTCTTTTGGATTATACAAAGGTAAGGGACACGTATTTTTTTATTTGTAAATTAAACCAAAAATGACAAAGATGTGGCCCGTTGAAGTTACGTGTGACGTCACGCCGTGGTGCATTTTTTCGCACGTGGTGACGTCACACGTAATTTTGATACGCTGTGTCTTTGTTAGTTTTTGTTTAGTCGAAAAAAATACGTGTCCAATATTTTTTATAATCTAAAATACCGACTAAATAAAATGTAATAATTTTGACCCTGGATACTACCCTATTGAATCGCGATCTTATGTTTAAATGCGGAATTACTGTTTGAGTTCTAAAGTACAGGGTCATTACTCATGCGAGATTAGTCGCACAAGTTACCACGGCGCTGGATAGTGAAAGACAACTGAAAGAAACACAGTTGTAGTCAGTAAAAGTCTGAGACTCTCATCCTCACTAGCGGGAGGACGAGAAGTCATTTGATGATTTCCCGCTGCAAGAAAAATACCCATGTTCTTCACTTACCCTTCGCGTTCTAGGACCACAGGTTTGCTGACATCTCTTTGAGTCGCGTGTGGAACACTTCGCGCCGTCGAGTACAGATACCGGCACGGATCTTGGGCGCTGGGTTCGCGTTCAAAAATACAGTTGCCATAACGGATCTTGGGCGGTTGCGCAGAAGTCAAATGTTCGGTCTCTTTAGTGGTGCGAAGGGAGACGCGGGGGCGGGGAGTGTCAGTGATTGACCCGCCACGCCATCGTGTCATAGACGTCACTCGTGATTCGTTCGCTGCGCTTGCTGCATTTATCTAACAACGACGACGATTGGCTCGCCAATGTATGGAATGCGCAAAGCGATCCCCACTCTGACGCTGAGCGCTCAAGATTCGTGCCGATACCTATACCTCGTCGTTTGCACGTCCGCGCCTTAATGCGTGTCGCACGCGCTCGTCAGCTACCCAACTGCTTTTACTAAAATCTTTTTGCGAACCTCCCACCATCACATACCGCAACACCAAAGAGTTCGCGTAACATATTTTGAGAAACCCTACTTTACTTGGAATGTTATAACAATGATATATCTAAGAGAATCTAACGATATACTTCACGTTGCGCTCATCATCATCATCATTATAACTGAATGACGTCCACTATTTTAAAGACAGACCTCTCCAAAGCGTCGGAACTACTGCCCTGCTTTCAAAAATAACCAGAGGGTAGAGTCGCTACTCCAACCGTTCAAAAATACTTCGAGTTGCAACCCAGGGTCGTTCTTTTACAACTCGGGTAGCTACCTTAGAGTTAACCCAACTAACTCTAACTACCGAGTAGGGTAGGTTGGTGTAAGCGACCGTATATGATTCGCGTTAAAAAATGCGAGACAAGAGTATCTACTCTGATGACGTTATTAGATTTAACTCCAAGCTCAAATTTGAACGCAGGGTTGACGATCCTGTACATCACGCATCCTTCGGATTCCTGAGACCTTTACAAGGCTATCGATCCACCTTGAGGGACACCTTTCAACATTCTCTAGTTTCAGTTCTAACCATTACCAGAACCTCCCTTTCTTCTTTACAGATGGACATCTACGTCCAAACAGCGTCGCCAATTGTCGAAGAGGTCCTGAAAGGCTACAACGGCACTATCTTCGCGTACGGACAGACTGGAACCGGCAAGACTTACACTATGGCGGGCAGCAATACTGCGCCGGAGCTGAGGGGCATCATACCGAACTCCTTCGCGCATATCTTCAGCCATATCGCTAAGGCGAAGGAGGATGAGAAGTAAGTAGCTGGTAGATGGAAAATAAAGCGGCGTCCTACGTGAGCTGACTAAAACGATTTGCTACAATTGTAGTAGTGTTGCAACTTTTCTTTTATTAAGATTTCATTGTTCGTTAGTTTAGTAAGAGGTTTGTTAGTCAGGTTTTGGGGGCCTAGGGGCATTGCCCCGTCTAGCCTTTTGAAAGCTATTCCAATGGCTCTGGTTCGAGCGAGAGAGAATGTCAGACTCTTTCTGAATAAAACTCATCCCATGTCCTTTGCGTTCCAGGGCCTCAGTAACTTTTTCCAACAATTCCGAAACCCTAGTAGGGGATTAAATTGCTCTGCTGTGTAGTTGTATGTCTGTGACTCCCTCACGCTTGACTGGCTGACCGGGTTTGGATGAGATTTGGTACATGGGTAGACCGTGTCCCAGCAGTAGGAACATTAAAATCCTGATTACGCTATTTGTTATTTTTTTGGTTAAGGGGCCGGCGGAGGATGAATTTCCATACAAACGTAATACCACGCTCATTTGCAGTTGGAGCATATTTCCAACATATTATGATGATATTTGGTTATAGACAATATTTATCTAGGTTCCTACGTCTTTCTTTTTTAAAAAAACAAAAAGAAATTTAAGCAAATTGTATTTCGCACTTTTTTATAGCTTAAATGGCAAAACATGCCATTTGGCTTTTCTTGTATTAAAAATAACAATATTTCTAATATTCTCGACGTAGGAACCTAGATAAATATTGTCTTTAACCGAATATCATCATAATATGTTGGATATATGCTCCAACTGCAAATGAGCGTGGTATTACGTTTGTATGGAAATTCATCCTCCGCCGGCCCCTTAACTTGTTCTGTCCCAGTCCTGGGCAAAGGCCTCTCTCTACTCTTTCCATCATTCGCGCGCCCGGTTTCTTCTTGCCAGTTCTGGTGGAACCTGTCTAGTTCGTCGCGCCATCTCCTTCGTGGTATGCCGCGACCCCGTCGCACTGTTTCAGGGCACTACCTTTGTGCTACTTTGGCCCAAAGTTTTTCGGGCGGCAGACATGTCTTGCCCAGTCCCATTTCAGTTGTTAACCCCAGTAGTCGTAGTGGTAGTTTCAGTTCTGTTATTTGTTATTATGTTATTGTACTTCCAGGTCAATCCTAAGATATCACAGTTTACCCCCCTTAAGGGCAACTATTTGGCGATTTAAAAAAAGCACTGGTTGGTACAACCAGGTCTGCTACACGCCAAATCTCTTATAGAAGTCTACTCACAAAAACGAACTGCCGAGCTTCTTGAGCTTAGCAGGACGAACATATCCGCGATAGCCCGCGCCTTAACCGGCCACTGCAAACTAAACAGGCACCAATTTCACATGAAACTGAGTGACACTGATGTTTGCCGGTACTGCAATCAGGAGAGGGAGACGCCTAAGCACCTCTTGTGTGAATGCGGGCCCCTTATCCACAAACGCAGTGTTCATCTGGGCCGAAACATTATTCGCCCGGAGGAGATTAAAACTCTAAAACCTAGGAGTATTCTAAATTTCTTGGAAGCCTCCGGGCTAAAAGAGTTACTCTAACAAGGTGGCGAGTCACAATAGATCTTTTAGGTTGCAGTGACTACATCCCCTGCACTATGGGTGATGCACAGCCTTATCTTCTAAATAATAATAATATCACAGTTTAAATAAATCCGATTTAAAAAACGACTATTTCATAGGACCTATTATATAAAAGTATAAACAACAGAAGTATTTGCTGTAAACAGCACAAAGTATAACCATCCCCCCCTCCCCCTTCATTCTCCGGATCGATGGACGATCGCAGTCGTCTTGTCGTCGAGGTGACCCGCCGGCGACCTACATATTGTGCTCTGCCATTGTACTTACTAGCGAGGCGCCCCAACTTTGCACGGGTGTTAGAAAGAAATTTTTCTTCTTAGTTTTTCTCTTTTCTTTTAATGTTAAAAACTAGCACTTGACTGCGATCCCACCTGTAGCCTGATTCACGTAAAATCAAATAAGCCAAATATCGTAGAAGTTTTATAGTCGTTCGATCGAAGTCCTATCCAAAAGCGGTATTCACGATCTATCGACTTATTTCCAGTTACATTAATAAGTATTCTACCAGGATAATGTAATACAGATTTTTTTTAAATCGACGAATTTTAATCGACTTCAAAATCGGTGTCGTTCAAACTCGATTGATGGCTGTGAATACGGAAATGGTCTAAACGACTAAATCGCTACGATGTCGTTACGGTTTTCATTAATTGAATCGGGCTACTGATGGTAAATGGTGATGCAATCGTTGATGGTGACGTGGACGTGTTTTTTTTTTTAAATTGATATAAACTAGTGCTTGACTAGTTTATATTAATTAGAAAAAAATCGAACGGGAAGTCCGCATTAGGGGAAGTATTCCGTCGTCTATCTCTACTATAATATGCATGTATAGTAAACTTAAACTTTCCTCATGAATCGCTTTGTCTACTGGTAAAAAAACCACATAAAAATCCGCCAATAGGTACTGGTAGAAGTTATTTGGTATAGTCTGTCTAAATAATCAAACGACTTGGGAATTTTGTATAATATTTAATCATTTAAAAAATACTTATATTCGATACTTTTTATAAGGTTCTTCTATTAGTAAACAATGATCAAGATCTCTTAATCAACCTTGATTATTGAACCAGTGTTGACTACATCAGATTTCATTTTACCCTAATAATTACTTAGAAATTACTTAGACTTTTTACACAGAGTCTAAACAATAATGACAAAATGATAAATGTCAAATGACATGACAAACGTTAAATTATCATAAATGATAATTTATTTTGCAAATAAGTTTTAAAGATAATTTAACACTACATTTTTTTTTAGCAATTTGTACGAGATGAGATCGGTGTTTCTTAGCTGACTATCCTTAGAAGAAACACCGAAACAAACTCAAAAGTCAAAGTATCTTTTAAAGTAGCAAACATATAATGGTCAAATCATATGAGAACCATGCAGATTAGTGTCATGAGATGGTCTTTTAAACAAAGAAACGCACAGATTTGATTGGACCTGTCCAGTCATTGCAAGCATTTGTCAGTATTCGTCTAGCTCAACTCAGAACTACTAAGGAGGTCAAAGAAAGAATATGGTTTTCTTCCCCAAAACAACCTATAGATTGAACTTCTTCATAATTTTTCCTATTTCAATTCTTAACCCGCTTATAGTTTTAATACAGCCTCCTAACGTCATCATCATCTTCCTGCCCTTGTCCCATCTTATTTGGGGTCGGCGCAATACGTTTTTTTCTTCCATTCTATCACTCGTCATGCTATCACTAACTTCCTTTTCTTTCATATAGCTCTTCACACAATCCATCCATCTTTTCTTTGGCCTCCCTCTCAACCCATCCACATGTATACTCATCATTATTTTAGTAACATGCGTTTCATCCCTCCTCTTTACATGACCATACCAAGACAAATTTTATTACTTATGTTAGTCTTAAGTTTGCGCCCTTTCGGGCTAATAAAATGATTTTATTTCTTTCTTTTAAATGATTCCCTTTCAACTTTTTAGTCACTGGCGCTACTTTCAAACTTCCTCTCATTTCTTACTTTATCGTTTCTTGTCACACCACATATCCATCTCAACATTCAGATCTCCACTATATGCAATCTTTTTTCATCCGTCTTTTTCACAGCCCAACATTCTGAACCATACAGTACGACATGTCTTATCACGGACTTGCTAATAGAGAGAACCTCTTCATGATTTTTGCTTTTTCAGTTCTTAACCCTCTTATAGTTTTATTACAGCCTCCAAACGTATCATCTTTATTTTTGTCCAGGTTCTTAGTATGCGTGACATACTTAGAGATTTACAACGAAGAGGTCCGCGACCTCCTCGGCAACAACCCTCACCAGAGCCTCGAGGTGAAGGAGCGACCTGACATCGGCGTCTTCGTTAAGGACTTGACAGGTATAGTCACATCTATATTTCGCTGGTACAGGTCATGGTCCGAAGCGAGGAGGAATGTCAGGCGGTCGCCTCCTTCTGCGAAACAGTAATGCTAGCAAAGGAGGGGGCAGCACGCACGAGGGAACGGCCCTCGTGCCCCAGCGGATCCCGACCCCGATTTCTAGGCACAGGAGGCGTGGGTTTGCGGACGGCGAAGCCTACTGGTCCCATGGGTCGTGCGAAAGTGGACTCAAAGTAGAAACATAGGAGTGGGTTTAGTCAGTAAAAGTCTGACACGTCTGTCAAAAAAAACATCAATCTTTAGAGAACTTCATGATACCCGCAGAATCGCCAAACTTAAGAGGCAGTGGTAGGAAACAAATGCTCCATGGGGACGAAAGGTTCTGGAGTGGCAAGTTGATAATCATCACCAATTCACCATGATCATTTCTGCACTGCTACTTAAGTTTGACGATTCTTTCCTCGCACCGGAAGACGCAGCGTCCCACAAGGTGGACCGATGACCTGACGACACTTAGTGCAAGCCTATGCCCAGCGGTAGACCTCTTTCGGCTGCAATGATGATGACTATTATCAACTCCATGTTACTTCCACGACCCGTATTTCGACCTCGGCATATTATACAAAGATTCAAAGCATTTGATTTAAAAAAAACCATGTAGAGTCTGTCTAATATGTTAAACGACTTGGGTAATTATTAGGATTTAATGAAATCTGATGTAGTCAACACGGGTTCAATAATCAAGATTGATTAAGAGATAGAGGTCATTGTTTACTAACAGAAGAACCTTATAAAAAGTTTAAATGATTAAATATTATACAAAATTCACAAGTCGATTGACTTATTAGACAGACTATACAGACACTTTGGAAATGTCAAGAAGTCAGTCAGTCAGAAAAAATGATGCTAATTGCACATTCCACTCAAAAAAAAATACGTGGGTAGTCGTCACGTAAACATTGAGCTCCCGTATTAAATTGTCTAAAAAATATATATTATAACTATTTAGTGACTAATCTATGACGAAAGTGAAAAAGACAGTGCAAGCAATATGTGACAGTGTTATCTGAACATAATATTCATCAAAGACTAAATAACAACAACATTTTAATGTCGACCACAGACGTACCTAAATCTGTGTTAAAATAACAATATTGTGTTTCCTGACTATTCATAACAGTCTAAATAGATGACATTTGGAAGTACCTGTGCAAAAAAATCGTAAAGTGCCTCTCAAAAAATAACATAAACAGATATACAAAGTGAAGTGTCAGTTACAGGAAAAAATATTTGAATGACACTGTCGTCATAACGAATAACGTACTTGATTAGAAGTTGTAGCAACCAATAACTAATTTCGACTTTCAACTTAATTGGCTCCGTGGCTAAACTAGTACGACGTCTACCTCAGGTGGCTCGAGTCCCAAGTTCGAACCTCACGATCGTGGATGACTTTTTGGAATGTTATAAACATCAGGCAGGTTTTAAGAATATTAATACAAACTAACTGACAAAATAAAAACTAAAAATGGATTATCAAAACATTACTATGCGAAGAAATAAAGCGGTAACTAGCTCTCCGACTTCCTCATTTGACTCGGCTAACTCGGAGTATCTTACAAGAAGTTTGCCACAAACTACCGGCTTAAATTGCGAAGAGTGTGAAAGATTAATTGGAGATATTGAACAGTTAAGAATGCAGTTAAATACTGCACATGATGAAATCGAAAACTTGGTCATGGAAAACGCCAAGTTGAAGAAACAAACCAGTGAACAACAAAATATAATAGTTAAACTAAAAAACCTATGTAGCAGCAAACCTAGCAGTACTAAAAAACACTCAACTTTAAGGAAAAATAAAAGTATGATAAAACAATTAAATATTACCAAAAAGAACCTAGATAGCAGTCTTATTGATTTGGAAACAAAAAAGTGTCAGGAAATAATAACTGATGGCGCTACAGGCAGTACGAGCAGTTCACCCATTGATCTCAACTACACCTTGAAGCGGAGCGATCCGACTTCACTTACAAATGAAGCAAAAATCACACAAAGTGAAAACCAGCGACAAAATTACTATAAAGGAAGAAAGTCACAAGTACAAATACCACAATTAAACTATAACAGTAAACCAAACGAAACAAGTATGAGTAAATTATGCATTTTAAGTTGTAATAAGAATAATAAAATGTTAGAAATTGCCAAAGATGTATTCCCTAATTATAGAATCTGCCACTACCTGACACCCAACTGTGGTGTTAAGTACCTTATCTCTGACTTGGACCTCAAATTAAAGGACTACAATATGAATGACTTCTGCCTGATATTTATAGGGGAAGAAGACTTTCGTCGGACAAACAACTATGTTGAACTAACTATTAGTATCCGTGAAACGCTGTCAAAATTACAGCACACAAATATCATATTGTGTGCTCCTACGTTCAAACTAAATGACTACTCTACAATGTTTAATTTGAGAATTGAAAACTTTAACAGTTTATTATATTTAGATGCTTGTTCATATAGTTATGCCTATTTATTTGACTCTAATTATTATCTTGATTATGATTTTAGTATGTTTGCTAAAAGTAGTAGTTCTGTAAATAATCGCGGTATGGCCAATATATTGCATAATATAAGTTTAATGATTAATGAATTTACATTACACAGTGACTTGAATTCGTGTAATTCCTCTGATAAGGTGACAGATTTGCCTCAATCTGTACAAAGCAATGTTAATGATGAAAATGAACTGTTTTTTCTCGAATAGATATATCAACATATTGCATCAAAATATAGCAGGTTTGTTTTATTTTTTTTATTTTTTTATTTATTGAGGGATAACAAACAGCTACAACATAAATCTTACGCATATAAATAATACTATATGTAAGTGGTAATATTGCAGCCAACTGCGTTATCCACAGATTAAACCTAGTTGAGATACATTAGGTTGCCACTAGAAGGACATTATCGTGCAATAGATACATACATTATTATTATACACTGTAATGCTCAATATAAAAATAAAAATATTAGTGAAACATTTCCATATAAATAACTGAATCATAAAGAATAAATACCTATATACCTATAATATTAATTGCAAAAATACTTTTTTATAATACTTGTTTTAAACTTAAATTTAGAGCATGCAAATATATCAATGTCAATGAAATTTAAATTATAAGATTCCGACATTCTATGGATCGGGCAACGTAAGCCAGAATTTGTTCGGCATGAATTTAGCGCGAACAAGGTTCCTGCACGAACTTTGCGCACGTTAACAGTTCGAGGCACTGAATAACACAGCCTACTCGTGAGATCAATGGCATCAAAGTGATTATGGACAATATCATAGAGAACATTGGCTTCCAAGTATTTGCGTCGGTCCTCCAAGCTCATAAGCTTGTACTTGCTTAGTAATTGGGAGTATGATAGGGTGGTCCTACTTCTATGACACCTATAGTGCATAGTACGGAGGAACTTGCGCTGGACTCTCTCTACTGCAGCAATGTACTTCTTGTAAAAAGGATTCCAAACGGGAACAGCATATTCCAATTGAGAACGGATTAGTGTCTTATATAGGTACAGATAAGTCGAGGTACGTTTAAATTCAGTTGATGATCTCATCACGAAACCATACATTTTGAACGCTTTGTTTACTATGGCTTCAATATGTTGGTTCAGGGACAACCCACCATCAAAAAGTACACCAAGATCCTTAACTAAGCATATGTTATTCAATGGAGTTCTGTTTAGACTATAATCAAATTTTATAATTACCTTGTTTTTAGTGAAGTTTACATAGTTACACTTGGGTATACTGAGATGTAATTTATTTTTGGTACAGTAGTCTGTCAGTCTGTCCAGATCTTGTTGGAAAAGCAAGCAATCTTCAGGTGAATGTACAGTTTTAAAAGCTTTTAAGTCGTCAGCGTACATCAAGAACCTGGCATGTTTGAAACAGGTCTTAATATCATTTATGTAAATGATGAACAAAAGCGGCCCCAGAATTGAGCCCTGTGGAACACCTGATGTAATATCAACAGAAGCAGACTGGTGACCCTTAACCACAACCCTTTGCGATCGGTTTTTAATGTAGGACACAAACCAACGCAACAAGTTTCCGCGTATTCCGTTGAAAGCAATTTTAGTGAGCAGTATCTCATGATCGACCTTGTCAAAAGCCTTCTTGAAATCCGTGTAAACCGCATCCACTTGCACTCGCCCATCAACATTTTCAAACAGGTAATTTGAAAATATTAGTAGGTTTGATGTTGTGGATCGGCTTTTCACAAACCCATGCTGTTCAGGGATTATATTTTTATGCAACAAAGGGTAAACCTCGTTGTGAACAAGCCTTTCAAAAAGTTTTGACAAGGTCGACAGAATTGAGATAGGTCTATATTGTTCAACATCATTTCTCGACCCACCCTTATGCACCGGTGTAATGTTAGCTTGCTTCCATACCGCCGGGAACACACCTTCGTGAAGACATCTATTAAAAAGAATATAGATTGGTTCACAAATACTGACAGCTGTAGCTATAAAGAAAGCTGGTGGAAGGCCATCAGGCCCTGGTCCCTTGGTAGGGTCCAGCCGTTTCAGCTCTGTGAGTATTTTAGATTTCTCTATCTGTAAATCGCTGATTAACGTATCATTTTCACTAAACTGCTGCGGTGGACACCACGTGGACAGTGTTGGGGACGCGGGCTCAAATACGGATAAGAAAAAGTCGGAAAACATATTACAGACAAGATCAGGATCATTCGACTTGACACTTTGATACTGCATCGTGGACGGAATACCTGAATTATTTTTGCGGTTAGAGATATAAGACCAAAAATGTTTGATGTTAGTGGTAAGACTTTCCTCAACAGACTCAATATAACTAGAGTAACATGCTTCACACATAGCTTTGAAGGTCGTTCTACATTCCGAAAAATTATTATAGTCTTTGATGTTGTTATGTTTTTTCCATTTAATCCAATAACGTTTTTTGTTTTTAAATACTTTTATCAATTGCGGCGTAAACCAGATAGGGAAGTCAAGTGATCGAGACCTAGCAAAGGGTACCAGTGGACTAATTATGTCATTCAACATACCGTAAAAAGCCTCCACGGCCTCTTCTGATGAGAGGTTATCAAACAACACGGACCAGTTGACCTCATCTAAGCGCTTGTTAATGAGGTCATAATTAGCTTTACGAAAATTATATTTTGTCATAGGTTTTCTCTTCATAGTTTGTATAGATAAGCTAACAGGCGCGGTTATAACAAAAGGGGGGTGGTGAGGGTCAATCGGTAATAATGGATCTTTAAGATTGCCAGCTGAGCAGGAAGTGTTTGAAATAAATAAGTCTAGGATTTTACCGCCCCTATTAGGAGTAGTATTGTATTGGTGTGCATCCAGTGACGACATGAGATGTATTAGTTCCGAGCATATGGGATGAGAACAAGTGCATGCCTTGCAAGCCACATGCCCAGGTGCGATCGCACTCCAAGTAATATTAGGTAGATTATAGTCACCTATGATGTAAACATTCATAACATTTGGGCCATTTAAAGTGTCCTGCAAAAAATCAAAATGTGAAGTGTAGACGTCGGTGCCGGTCCCCGGCGGTATGTAAACTGCGCTAACTACATGTATTTTGTCTTTGTCACTCCTACTAGGCAGTGCTATCATAACATGCTCGATACAAGACAAAGGTTCAAAGAGTGGGTTATTGTGAACATCGAGTGTGACCGACTGAAGTTCACGCAGTACCGCAATAAGCACCCCTCCACCGTCTCGTTTTCCCGTAGCGTCCCGGTTCCTATCACATCTGAATACAATGTAACGAGGATCTATAAATTCGTTGTTCGCTATTTCCGGAATCAACCAAGTCTCTGTCAATATGATGATGTCATAAGAGGATGCCAATATGTTCACGAGTAGTGTGTGTAGTTTAGTTCTAATGCCCCTACAGTTTTGATAATATATAGTTAAATTATTAAAGATATCCATTTGCAATAAGTAACACAGCTAATTCATATAAAACTCGCGTTATTTGGTAGACTTTGATCCATAACGGAATCTCAGCGTAAAGTCTTGAATTAAAGTTAAACATTGTATATATTATTTGACATTGTATAATAAATTGTATCAAATTAAAATTAGAACACATTGTGAATATACATTGACATTGTACGAGTATGATTAGTTGCATTGTATTAAACTTAAACATTATATTAATTAATTGACATTTTATAAAAAATATTATCAAATTAAAACATATATGTAATTTCATGTAACAATATATAACATATTGACAAGAATTACAATTCGAAACTGTATGGATAAATTGACATTGAATAATAATCTGGGTTGTATTAAAATTAAAATTTGTATACATTAATTGACATTGAATAAAAAATAGTATCATATTAAAATTAAAATAAGTGTATAATTTCAAGTAACAATGCATAACAGGTTGACTAGAATTACAATTAAAAACTGTATTGATAAATTGACATTGCATAATAAATTGCATTGAGATCAAATTAAAACATGCATATAATTTCAAGTAACATTGTATAATAGGTTTATTAGGAATAAAACTTAAAACTGTGTATATCAATTGATGTAGTATAATAAGTTGCGTTGAATTAAATATTAAAATGATAAATATTAATTGACGTTGAATAATGAGTCTCATTGAATCAGAATTAAAACAGGCCCATAGCTTCAAGTGAAACCGACCACCTTGATCCAAATACTGACACACAATACTAGTTATAATGAGATAAGAATTAAAATTAATGGCATGCACAATTTTGTAAGAATAACAAACAGAAAAGATTAGTCCATAATTAACAAGCCAGCAGAAATAATTGGAAATACTTATTATTTTGTGACACTTATTCAGCTGGCTTTTTAGATTTAATTTTGTTAAGGTCTCTTTCACCGCGTATTGCAAATGAGACTTCACCCTCTCGCTCACGCACAAGTATTGTTGCATTCCTGACCCATACGTATTTGTAGTTGTGACTCTTAGCGACCTCCCGGGTTTTTCGAAATAATTGCTTCTTCTTTAGTGTTAAATGCTCATTAATATAAATGGAGCATGATGTTCCAGTTATGCCGATCTGTTCTGACCTTAATGATGAGGCTTTACGAAAAGCACTAATCAGATTGTCTCTTTGCAAACTAGATGTGAATTTTACTATGACATTTTTTGGTCTAGTGATTTGTTGGTGCGCATGTGGCACTCTATGGACCGAGACAATACTTTGTTGCGAAAGTGGGAAGTTAAGTGCAAGACCAATTGCCTCAATAATGGCTGGTAGGTTTTCGTTGCGCCTTTCAGGCAAATTGCCTATTTCGACATTGCATTGACGTGCCTGTTGTTCCAAAGTGTCAATTTTGGACTCGAGAGCACTGATTGTTAGCTCCATGCCAGTAGACCCAGAGCCCTCCAAATCTGCGATTCGCTTTTCGAGGAGTTCATGCTGCTGCTTTTGGTCCTGAGTAGCGGCCTGAAGGCTAACAACATCGCTACGCAGACCATGTACACTCTCCTTCAGAAGGGACTGCTCGGTACGCAACGAGGTTATCTCCTTATAAATGTTAGCCATAGTTGATTTTATGTCATCACGAATTTGAAGAAAGTCTTTATTCATTTCGTCCCGCCAAATACCAAGGGTTTCATTCAAGTCTCTTGTGAACCTATGAAAGTCCGAGCTAGAAATGGGGTTGGCGGATGCCTCAACATGTTGATTTCTATTCCTGGAATCAGTAAGAGCACGGAGCGAACTACGTTCGTCTAGTTTGATAAATAAAGCAGATGATCTGTTGGTATGTCTAGAGGAGCTATCTAATAAAAAGAAAAATGTTGATGTCTTGTGTATTACGGAGCACTTTATCATGGAGGGGTATCAGAATTTATTATTTTTGCCTAACTATAATTTGGCTGCACATTATTGTAGACTAGAACAAAAAAGAGGTGGTGCATGTATCCTTATTAAAAATGGGCTACAATGGAAAGAATTGCCAAAAGTAGCAAAGTTATCAACCCCAGGCATATTTGAATGCTGTGGCGTGGAACTTACTAGTTATAAGATAATAATTGTGTGTATATATAGAATTCCAAACTCAATTAATTTAAATTATTGTTTCGACAAACTTGAAATGCTCTTGCGTGAAATTTTACGTTCATGCTGTAAGAAAATTGTTATCTGTGGAGATTTTAACATTGACGTACTCAAGCAAAATAGTGCAACTAATGACTTTGAATGTATTTTAATGAGCCACAATCTGAAACTTGCTTTGAAACAACCAACTCGCATGGCCAGTTTATCGTGCATTGACAACTTTGCGCATAACTTTAATGCATGTAAGACTGAAGTATTAGAATGGGCATTATCGGATCATACAGCACAGCTGCTTCAGTGTCCAGTAAAAAAAACATGTTGTATTAAGTATTGGTACGCAACTAGAAGGGACTATAGTGTGGAAAATATAGGAAAATTTAAAAATCATCTCATGAATCTTACTTTTTCAGAACTCTATGACACGGAAGACCCAAATGTCGCTTATAATTATTTCATTGAGATTTTCAAGCTATTTTACGATTTGTGTTTTCCATTAAAAGTGGTTAAAATAAATACAATAAGAAGAACTAAGTGGTTATCAAAAGGGATCAAATTATGCAGTAAAAAGAAAAGAAAACTCTTATGGCAATTTAGACTTAATCGTAACAGAACAAATAAAACCATACTGTACAATTATTCTAAAACGTACAAAAAAATTATCCAGTTAACACAAAAAACACAAAACAACTACAATATAAAAACATCCAAAAACAAGTCGAAAACTGCGTGGCAAATTATCAATCGTGCAAAGTATAACGTACCTAAATCTAACATAAATAAAATTAAAATGGGTGGTTGTGTCATATCTCATCACAAGTCTGTTGCAGAAGCATTTAATAATTTTTTCATTGATAAAATACAGCCTAAACTGAGTGTCGACTGCAGACCTAAGGCGTGTACATTAGACTACAATAATAAAACTATGTTTATGGCCCCTAGTATACCAGATGATATTAAAAAGATAATAATGTCCTTGCATAACACAAGCAGTGTGGGATATGACGGTATTGCTACTTTTATACTAAAACATGTTGCAAATGAAATCTGCGGTCACTTGAGCCATGTCATCAATCTTAGCATTAGTGCAGGTATTTATCCTGATGCTCTAAAAGTGTCTATTGTCAAGCCACTATTTAAAAAAGACGATAGGGAGCTAATGGAGAACTATCGGCCTATATCACTAATTCCCATAATTTCTAAAATATTTGAAAAATACATTTATAAGGAGTTAAATTCATTTATAGAAAAACATAATATTATTTGCGAGGAACAGAAAGGATTTAGAATGGGTAAAACTATTAATATGGCCATTTATGATTTTTTATATAATGTTACATATAACGTTGATAAGAGGAAGCCGGTCTGTGGCGTATTTTGTGACATGACTCAAGCCTTTGACTATGTGCACTATGGTACACTCTTAAGTAAACTTGAGGCATATGGAATTAGAGGAAATGTCAACAATCTAATTAAATCTTACTTACATAACAGAACTCAAATAACACATATAAACCAAATTGATATGAAAAGTAAACATGAAATTGTATCTCAGTCCTCAGAACGTATAGTTTCGTTTGGTGTACCACAGGGGAGTGTTTTAGGGCCTCCTTTATTTATATTATACATAAATGATCTCCCAAAAGGCATCCCTCAACCTTTGACACTGTTTGCCGATGATAGCACCATAACGATACCTTGTAAAAGTGTTGATACTTATGAAAATGACATAAATGAATCTATAAATTTAATGATAAAATGGCTAAATGACAATAACTTAAAAATTAACTTGACTAAAACTAAATTAATACATTTTAGTCAACGCATCAATAGTAAGAGTACCTTAAATATACACTACGATGACCAACCTATAGAAGAGGTAGAAACAACAAAATTTCTAGGGCTCCACATTGATAAAAAACTGAATTGGAAAGCCCATATCGAAATCTTATGCAAGAAAATTAGTAAATCTGCCTATGCCTTGCACACATTGTCGTCTTTAATAAGTGTGGAGGCCTTACTTACAGCCTACTATGGTTTAACAGAATCCCATCTACGCTATGGTGTCATTTTTTGGGGCAACTCAACAGATAAAGACTCGGTGTTCAAGGCTCAAAAGAGATGCATTCGTTCAATATTTAAAATTAAACCTACTGATAGTTGCGTGCCGTACTTTAAAAAATATAAAATACTTACTTTGCCATGTCTATACATTTTAGAGGTAGCTGTATTTGTCAAAACAAATCCACACCGATTTAAACGATTTGATGAAGTAGTCCCACGTAACAGGCGTGACAACAGTAAGATATGCTCTCATCCTGCGAGAACATCCCTCATGCGCAAAAGTGTTTTCTGTATGGCTCCTATGATATTCAATAAATTGCCTAAAAGTTGGAGAGAACTGCCCTTGTCACTTTTCAAAAAAAAACTGAGAAGTTTTTTAGTTAATAAAGTGTACTACAATGTTTTAAATTTTTTGAATGAAAAGGACTTTTCTATTCCAACTTAATAATGTGAATTTTTGACTTGACTACATAATATTCTGAATTTACTGGACATAATTTGATTTAATTTATTTTTGACTATAATACACCTATACTTGACATCTTGACATTTAATTATTTATTTTATGTATTTTGTAATGTAATTTAGAAATTTGAAATGACTATAATATGTAAATGCAATTAAATGTAATTTTTATAACTAAAACATTTGTACGCCGTTATTGGCAAAACATGGACGCTCATTACACACTATTAATTTAACACCTTGCATGTCTGATAAGTCAGTTTATGTAAACGCATGTTTGACAAATAAATTTTCTTTCTTTCTTTCTTTCTTTCTTTCCATAGCGTAGCTCTCTATGGAGAAGAATGTGCAAGAAACTCCATGGACACTCTTTTAAATCATGTTATGTATTACAAATATCTCTGTTACGTGTTTCTTGTTGTTATCATGTGAAAACAATGTAAATAAAGTAAAAATATAAATGTTGATATTAATAAAATAACAACTGGCAGCTAAGATATGAGCAATCTCAACTGACAGCACCCGTTCACGGACATGATGCGAATATTAGCACCACTCTGCTCAACCATTTTGAAGGGAACCGAATGATCCAAGATACGCGCCACCATCAGGGAGACATTTGAGTGAGCATCACAATACGTCTCTTGACCTCTCTCCACCTATCTCTACACCAAACATACGCATGATACTTACCCACCTGTTAAAATTTCCTGAAAGCCTCCAGGCTAAAAGAGTTACTATAACAAGGTGGCGAATCACAGTAGATCATTTAGGTCGCAGTGACTACATTCCCTACACTACGGGAGATGCATAGCCCCTTATCTTCAAAATAATAATACCCACCTGTTCACCCATCAGGCTACGTGGTCCACAACGCTGACGAACTAGAAAAGATTATGGCGGTCGGCAACAAGAACCGCCACATTGGAGCCACAGCGATGAATACCGAGAGCTCCCGATCTCACGCGATCTTCTCCATCACGGTGGAATCCAGCAAGCGAGGCAGCGACAATAAGATGCATGTCAAGATGGGGAAACTGCACCTTGTTGATTTGGCGGTAAGGTTTATTTTTAAATGGTGATGGTATTTGGTGATAGGTTTCATTTTTGTATGGTAACTAGCATCATCAGTTCCACTAACCACCAGACCAACAGGCCAGTCAAACATTTATGTTAGGATCCTCCTCGAGTCGTATTCCTCATTACTGAGGGTCGTAAAGTTCCCGCTGGATTAGCTTCTTATTGATGGTATCTCGCCATCTGTGACGACGTGCATTTGAGTGTCCAGTGTGGAGTGGACCTGATCTGCCCATCTTTGCCTGACCTGATCTGCGCTTGATCGTTTGCCATCAACCATTCCAGTTACGATGAGCTGTTCAAGGTTGTGGCCATTTTTTCTGGCAATGTGGCCAAAGAACTCCAGTACTCTGCGCATGCAGGTAGTCGACAGTCTGATCATGATGTTCATTTCACGCAAGATAGAGCGGTTTCTACGGAAAGCAGTCCAGGGAATTTGAAGCATTTTTCTTCAGCACCACATCTCGAAGGCATCAATGCGGTCGCGGTCCGCCTTTTTTAAAGCCCACGTCTCAGCCCCGTAGCTAAATATGGAGAAGACTATTATGTTAGAATAAGAAAAGGCAAATAAATTATCAGGATTACAAACAAATCTCACCTCTATCTCATTCCCACAGGGTTCAGAACGCCAAAGCAAGACACAAGCAACGGGCACCCGTCTGAAAGAAGCCACTAAAATCAACCAGTCCCTCTCAGTGCTGGGCAACGTGATCTCAGCGCTGGTCGACGGCAAGTCCACCCACATCCCCTACAGGAACTCCAAGCTCACCAGGCTGCTGCAGGACTCTCTCGGAGGCAACTCCAAGACTGTCATGGTAAGGAGTCACTGTTAACAGCGACGTAATAATAATAATGTTAAGAACTAGCTTTTGCCGCTTCGGCTTCGCCCGTTTACATTAAATATAACCTATGTCACTCAAGAACAGCTTTCTATCAGAGAAAAAATTCCAAAGGTCCACACTAAGCGTTTCGCCTCGTCGTTTGTATCTCGTTTGTATATCGAAGGACTGGAACAATTTGTGAGCTGCGGTCTTCCCGTCGTATTATAATTTAGGTATCTTCAAGGCTACAGTGAATAGGCTCTAAATAAACTAGTGCACCTCACCATCAACGATTGCATCACTGCTTACCATCAGGTGGGATCGCAGTCAAGTGCTAGTTTTTATCAATGAAAAAAAAGTATAAGATTTTTGATAAACGATATTTATTTTGCAAATAGGTTACTAATTAAAAACACTTTTACACGTCAATTTAAACTAAATGAGGCCGGTGCTTCCTAGCTGACTGCCCTGAAAAGAAATACCGAAACAAACTCAGGAGTCAAAGTCTCTTTCAAAGACCATACAGCGTATAATGATCTGGGTGCCACCATTGTGTGGACCGCTCGGAGGACTTGGTGGAGCATACGGTAGAGGTGCGGCCCGCTTGGGCAGAGCACCGCCGTGTCCTCGTGGGGGCGATCGGCGGTAGAGATCTCTTGCGCCCTGCCGCGCGTACAGGCCATGGTCCGGAGCGAGGAGGAGTGGCATCAAAGGGGCAATGCCAGCAAAGGGGGCGGCAGCACACGCGAGGCAAAGGCCCTCGCGCCCCAGCCGCCACCGGGATTCCGATCCCCATTGCCGGCCACCGTAGGCGCGGGCTTGCGAACAGCGAGCAATGGGTAGCTCGCCGTCCGACCGTCCGTACCGAACCGAAGTCGTCGACGGCGCGTAATGTTCCACGCGCGCCTCAAGAAGTTGTCAGCAACCTTAGGGGCCCAGCAGGGTCGATGCCTACTGGAACCATGGGTGATGCGAAAGAGACCCCCGGGGCCCTGGAACAATGGCAAAGAAGGAACAGGGTCATTATTTTTAGTCATTAAAAGTCTGACACGCTCTCTCGCTCCGCCCAAGGTCAGGAGATGTCATTTAGATCATTTTTCCACCTTAAAAAAAACATGTAATGGTCAGATCATATGAAAGCTACGTAGATTAGAGTCTGAGATGGTCTTTTGAAGAAAGAAACACACAGTTCTGAGTGCACATCTCCAGTCAGCGCATATGTTGTTTTAATGTAACTATTGAATCGTGTGACAGATAGCGACGATCGGTCCGGCGGACACGAACTACGTGGAGACGATCAGCACGCTGCGCTACGCCAACCGCGCCAAGAACATCGAGAACAAGACGCACGTCAACAGCGAGCCGGGAGACGCACTGCTCACTAGGTACACATGTCAATTTATTTTGCTAATCGACAGCGAAATGCCAATAATTTCTGTGTCTTCTGGATGTTCCGCATTATAGTAACAACCAGACATTTCTTTAGCACGAACCTCCAGGAACCTCCCGAACATACTATGTCCTGTGAGGACCTGCGTCATGCTGAGGACGCCGTATCGTCACTTCATCCTCTCTTTTGAGGAGCGACCTACCGCCATAATTATGGCGTGACTAATAAGAGAGAAGATGAGGCCGGTGTGTCCTAGCTCTGAGAAGGAATATCGAAACAACAGAGGTCACTTTTAAAGTCCATACAGCATACATGTAATGCTACGTTTACATGTGGGCTCAGCCTCAGTCAATCGCTATTGTATAAACGGGGAAACCCCAATAACACGTTTTTTTTTTTTTTTATTAATGATAGGCTTGCGTTTGACCACTATCTCACCTGATGGTAAGCGATGATGTGGTCGACGATGAAGCACGCTTGCCTAGAAGAAACCTATTCACTCTCGACTTAAAGAACGTTGAGGATCCATGGAGTTTCTTGCCGGTTCTTCTCCATAGGAAACGACCAACTTGGAACCGTGCACTAGCTTCTGAAGTTTTATAAGTGCCCATGTAGGCCTATGTGAAATAAAAAAACTTTTGACTTTGACTTTGGATCGGCCAAGGCTGGGCCCATATGTAAACGTAGCATTACAGTCAAATCATATGAGAACCAAACAGAGTAGTATCTGAGATGGCTTATATCGGACAGCTTGGTTTGAACCTTTCAAGCGATACTGGTCTTATAAGGATGTAGATAAAGTTTAACCTTGTAACCGCTGGAAATCGTCGAATATACCCGACAAACCAGTAGCCTGATTCACGTAAAATCAAACAAGCCAAATATCGTTGAAGTTTCATAGTCGTTCGATCGAAGTCCTATCCAAAAGCGGTATTCACGATCTATCGACTTATTTCCAGTTACATTAATAAGTATTCTGCCAGGATAATGTAATACAGATTTTTTTTTAAATCGACAAATTTCAAACGACTTTAAAATCGGTGTCGTTCAAACTCGATTGATGGATGTGAATACGGAAATGGTCTTAACGACTAAATCGCTACGATATCGTTACGGTTTTGATTACGTGAATCGAGCTACAGGGCTGTAGCTAATATCGAATTTGAGGTAAGGCAGCATTGGTTACGAGGTAGGGCGGTAGTAAAAAAAATATAATTGATCTGCCCTCGAAGCACGGGCTCCTAAATCAATCACCATGTAGGATCACTGACCTTTAGATCAGTGATGTACATTCAATAATCAAGCTTCGTCGGACCAATCCGATGCGAGCAGTTAAAAGGTTTAAAATAAGGTCGTTGCCAGCCGCTATTATTTTGGTGTGTATCGGTCCTAATCCTAATATAATCTCTTGGATTTTCTCAGGTCAGGACTGATTGTAGTCTAGTCTTTCTATCTTTATTTCCTACCTAATTAAAGAACTACAAAACACGAACTGCCGCCATTATCCTAACTTACTTCCTTTTCTTAAAGGACAAGAGACTAAAATAATAGCAACTAAAACGATGTTTCCATTTTTACAGATTCCAACAAGAGATTGATCAGCTCAAGAAGCAATTGGACGAGTGCACCAATGGTAAGAACTCTATTTTTTTTTTGTTATATTTTTCTGATTTGGCTACCCAGTCCTTTAAGCCATGTCTACGAGAATATGATTATAAAACGAATAAATAATTAATTTGTTTACCGTTACAATATAATGCAGATGTTCTAATTTTTTTTGTGGTATTTGTCTGCAAATGTATCAAGTCGACCTCCATAATTCATCTACTAACAGGCGACTAGCCTATTGGTCTAGTGGTTAGTGGCCTTGACTGCTATGCTTGAGTTCATGGGTTCGATTCCCACCCAGGACAAAATGTTTGTGTGATGAACACGATCATTTATTCTGTGTCTGGGTGTAATCTATATATAATACTAGCTGACCCGGAAAACGTTGTTTTGCCATATAAATATTTTTTAAGTAATTTCTAGAAAAAATATAATGGTGGACAACCCTTATCACTAAGGGGTATGAAAAATAGATGTTGGCTGATTCTCAGACCTACTCAATATGCTCACAAAATTTCATGAGAATCGGTCAAGCCGTTTCGGAGGAGTACGGGAACGAACATTGTGACACGAGAATTTTATATGTAAGATGTATGTATTTAGAAATATATAAATATGTTTATCAGTTGTCTAGTACTCATAACACAAGCTCTGCTTAGCTTGAGACTACACAGCTTTGTGTGATAGTTGTGGAATATTATATTATTATTACTATCATAATATAAGATTACAGTGATAATTCTATTTGTCGCTCAAACTCGTGTTTAGCGTGTAAGTAATTGGCATTCAAAGGGTTGTGACAATTTATTATCCACAGAAGAGGTTGAAGAAGATGGCGAAGAAGAAGAAGAACTATCAGAAGAGGAACTTTCAGATGACACGCTCACAGAGCCGGAGTCAGATGCACTCGACCCAGTGGAGAAGAAGATGAGGAGGAAGCTGAGAAGGGAGGAGAAGGTAACAGAAGTTAATGTATTACGAAGGCACGAATTGGTTATTGACTTGATGGTCAATCAAACTAAACTTCGAGCATAGTCCTCTCCCTTGCCCGTTGGAGGACTTTAAACCTTGATGAGGCCCGTTGCGACGGCCCGGCGCCGTGCCCTCGTGGGGGCGATCGGCGCCGGAGACCTCTCGCGCCGGGCCTTGGTTGAGGCCATGGTCCGGAGCGAGGAGGAGTGGCAGGCGCGAGCCGACAAGTGCGAAGCAGTCATGTGAGCAAAGGAGGAGGCCGAACGCATCAGGCAACGGCGTCCTCGCCGCCGCCGCCGGGATTCTGATCCCGATTTCCGGCCACCGTAGGTGCGGGCTTGCGGACAGTGAGCAATGGGCAGCTCGCTGTCCGGCCGTCCGGTAACTGTCCGGACCAAGCCCAAGTCGTCGACGGCGCGCACTGTTCCCAGGGACCCAGCCGGGTCGAAGCCTACTGGGGCCAGGGTTATCCGAAAGGGCGCTCGAGCCCCGGTATGAAGGCTAGAAGGAACGGGGTGGGTCTTTTAGTCAGTAAGAGTCTGACACTATCTCCCGCTCCGCCCAAGAGCGGGGGTTGTCATTGGATGATTTTTTCCCACCATAAAAAAAACCATACCCTACCAAAATTTTTCTTCTGGATTTAAACCTTCCCTGTATGCTTGGGAACAAAACAAAAAAATAATACTATTAAAATTGGTCCAGCCGTTCGCGAGGTTTTAGTGAGACTAACGAACAGCTATTCATTTTTTTTTATATTTTTGATCATGTTACAAAATCTATAGTGTTTTCGTGTTTGTCCAGGAGAAGCTGAGCCGAGAGAAGGCTCACCTGGCGCGCAAGGTGCTCGAGGAGAAGAAGGCGGAGCTGCAGAGGACCAAGTGAGTTTGTAATTATTTTATCTCTAAAAGGAGAAATTGACTGACTGACATCAACGCACAGCCGACGCTACCAGGACTAGGTGTGTGAAATTATACACAAAGCTTCCTTTTAAGGAAGGTATCATCAAGAGAAACAAGTTTACCGACATAACTCGAAGAATTAAGGCTCGAGCAGACCGGATGCGTATGCGTGACTACAACGTAACCACGTCGTAGTGACGCGCGTAGTTACGGCGTAACCCGATGTCACACCGGGTTATGCATACGTATACGCTTACGCAATCGAGCTGAGTACGCAACGCAGGCCCATTGCATGCCCAGCTGCGGCAGTTATATTTTATTTTATTTTTCTTAGACATATAACCAATAAATAAAACGCTCAAAATTTTAATAATCTACGCGAACTTTTAATAATCTTAGTGTCCGACCGAATGGCGCGAAATCACGTTCGCTTGGGGTTTGAGGGGTCAAGTGCAGCACCAATTTTCTCCCATATAAACTTTTATATGATACATTTTTGTGGTCCTTACTTTTAGGATTGTAGATGCATTCATATTTACGCACAATTTGAATAAGCTTTTCTTTTTTGTCACTACTCATTTAAAAAAAAAAAACAAAACAAAACTTAGTCCCTGTTTGTAATAAAATACAACTGGCTGTTTTTACGCGCGTAGGGTAACGCACAGCAAACGTACGTGCGTGTCCAAATTGGTTCGGTGTGACGTCCAATATGGCGCACCATTGAATACAACGTCATCAACGCGACGTTGCCGCTCTGCTCTGCGTAAGGTACGGCGTAAGTCACGCAGCCTGTTTGTGTCTTGGGAGCTGCATTGCGTAGGGCTACGCGTAACGTCGACGCACACGTCTACGTTACGCATGCGGTGTGTCCTGTCTCATACAGTTCCATACATTACAATTCAGCGATACGTGCACGTCTACGCTTACGTCTACGCATACGCATCCGGTCTGCTCGAGCCTTTATGTCGGTAAACTTGGTTTTTGTGATTGGCAATGAACCTGTCAAGTAAATTTTATCTCACTTTTGTACTGATTCTGTCGCGTCTTGGATTGACAAAAAGAATCTAGGTTCCATACTTGCATACTTATATTATACACCGGCTTTTGCCCGCGGCTTCGCTCGCGTAGATAAATTATAGGTTATGTCACTCAGGATTAAAGCAGCTTTCTATCGGTGAAAAAATTTTAGCAATTGGACCAGTACCTTCAGAGATTACTTTACAAACAAAAAAATTAAAAAACAAACTTTACTTTTTATAATAGTATACAAGGTGTAACGGACAGCCCTCCAAAAACTTTAAGGGCTTGCTCAGTAGACGAAACAGAACAACCTTCCACAAAATTTTTTTTCAGGAAACGAAAAAAAAAATCCGCCTCACCATAGAAAATTATAAACTTGATTGGAGAGTTTGTATGGAGAGGCCGAATTTTTTTTTCCTCTCTTGAAAAAAATTTTTGTGGAAGGTTGTTCAGTTTCGTCTACTGAGCAAGCCCTTAAAGTTTGTGGAGGGCTGTCCCTTACATCTTGTATAGTGTAGATTAATATTATAAATGTAAAAGTAACTCTGTCTATCTGTCTGTTACGCTTTTACGGTAAAAAAAATTGAACCTATTGTGTTGAAATTTGGTGCGAAGGAGGCTTGAACTCCAAGGATAAACATGGCTACTTTTTACCTGTCTTGAAATGCGACTTATCGCTCGCGATAGCCAACATCTACGCGAACGAAGCCGCTGGCTGGAGCTAGTATTTAATAAAAACGCCTTTTTCCCAGGAAACAACAAGAAGAGCTAAAGGACAAGCTGCAGCGCCTGGAGTCCAAGGTGCTGGTGGGCGGCGAGAACCTGCTGGACAAGGCTGACGCGCAGAGGCAGCTGCTGGAGCAGGCGGCGCGCGAGCTGGAGCTCAGGAGGCTCAACGAGCTGCGCCTGCAGGAGGACCTGCAGAAGAAAGAGGTACACTTGATAGATTAATCATACTAATATGTATTATAAAGTGAAAGGCATGGGCGAAGTGGCCGGTGATGAGGAAACCAGAACATTTTTTTAAATTTTATAATAATAATAATAACTCTTTATAATCAGGCAACTAAAGCCCATAGACAAAATACACAGATAATAAACTTACAAATTAATATACTAATACATATAAAAAAAAAAAAACCGGCCAAGTGCGAGTCGGACTCGCCCATGAAGGGTTCCGTAGCAGTAAGACACATAATATAAAAGTTCTTGTAGTTCGTTGTAACTTTGATCGATGTTTTAATAATAGTGTATTTTTTTAGATTTATGACGTATTAAAAAAAAACTAGTCACTAGATCTCGTTCAAACCAATTTTCGTTGGTAGTTTGTATAGTAATGTACATCATATATTTTTTTTAGTTTTATCATTCTCTTATTTTAGAAGTTAGAGGGGGGGGACACACATTTTACCACTTTGGAAGTGTCTCTCGCGCAAACTATTCAGTTCAGAAAAAAATGATATTAGAAACCTCAATATCATTTTTGAAGACCTATCCATAGATACCCCACAAGTATGGGTTCGATGAAAAAAAAATTTTTGAGTTTCAGTTCTAAGTATGGGGACCCCCAAAATTTATTGCTTTTTTTCTATTTTTGTGTGAAAATCTTAATGCGGTTCTCAGAATACATTTACTTACAAAGTTTCAACAGTATAGCTCTTATAGTTACGGAAAAAAGTGGCTGTGACATACGGACGGACAGACAGACAGGCAGACAGACATGACGAATCTATAAGGGTTCCATTTTTTTCCATTTGGCTACGGAACCCTAAAAAATACTAGCTAACACAGCGATCTTCGTACCATCCAACAGTCAATGAATTTAGTATATCTTTCGATAAATCTAGTCTATGCACTATTCTATACTATTGCACACGATGTGACGGCGTCGTGTTCTGCTGCGATGTCGGTATCCTTCCACGAAGTCATCGATACACGACACCCTTCGGCCAAAACTCTCCTTTGAGGAACGACTTGAAATTAGTGTTATGGCGCGGCTCCAACTGCTCGACTCTCAAAGTCCAGCCAGTCCAGTCCAGTTTATGATGGATTGGCGCGCGTTTGACCACTATCTCACCTGATGGTAAGCGATGATGTGGCTGACGATGGAACACGCTTGCCTAGAAGCAATCTATTCACTCTTGACTGACATTGTCATAATATTGTCACTGTCTCAGCGCTCTACTCCGAAAGTTGTTCATTTTACAGAACAATGCAAAAGGCATTTTTATAGATAATTTCACGACGAACAATTTTGTAATGACCTCTATTGACCTCCGAGCTATAAGTCGCAAAAACTGATTTTCGCGGCCTTTTGAGTTTGACCTTTATAACTTACTGGCTGTCCGCCCGCGACTTCGTCCGCGTATCGCACTCTAAACGTGTTTTCCCGCAGTAACCTATGTTCTTTTCCATGTCAAAGGCTATATGCATGCCAAATTTCATCCAAATCCGTTCAGCTGTTTTTGCGTGATTAAGTAACAAACATCCAAACATCCTCACTTTCACATTTATAATATTAGTTAGGATTTAGCCGGCACGATATCAATGTCGATTTTTCACATCTTCTTTACAACGTCGTAATAAAGGTGTATATAAAAGTTAAGCTCACTAGGATTTTTTTCGCAGAGTAGGGTTTAAATGAAAATTGCTAAAATAACTGGACTATTAGCTTGGGACTAGATGGCGTTGTGTGATAGTTGTGGAATATTATTGTTATTATTAGATAAAGAAAGAAAGAAAACCATTATATTTGCCGGAAAGGCCAAAAAGTATTTACAAATTATAAGTACATTGAAAGAAAAGAATGCGCCACTTCCGAGCAACATCAAAATCGTCAGTTTAAGTGTAAATAATCAAAAAACCCTACTCTACCTTTCACAGGCTGAACGTCTCGACCTAGAAGAACGCTACTCCAGTCTTCAAGAAGAGAATGCAGCCAAGACACGCAAGCTCAAGCGCGCGGTCCAACTGCTGAACTCTGCGAAGGCTGAGCTGGCCGACCAGCAGAGGGAACAGCAGAGGGAGATGGAGGGCATCCTGGACAGCGTGAGGGCGCTCAAGAGGGAGATCCAGCTCGCTGACCTCGTGCTGGACTCGTATATACCTAAGGAATACCAGGTTTGCAGACGTTGTAGCTAGTCTACTGTCGACAGCCCCCCTAGCCAAGTTACAACTGTACCCCTAGCCAAGTTCATAATCTGCAATCGTTAACGCTAATCGAAACTAATCAAATGAATGGGAATGACGTCATCTCAACGTTAAGTCACGTGGTCATAACAAACGAATAGAAAATTCGCAGCCAAGTTCACATCGTTCAAAATCGTTTCTACAATGTTTAACGCTACATCCTTTGTTGTACAAACGCTACATTGTAGAACGAGCGGCCGACTCAGGCGCGTCACCATGGCTACCAACTTATCGTTTTCTACAATTGCTGTCACCGAGGCGTTACCGATTAGAGAACGGAATTCGACAAAAACTGGTTGTAACTTTGCTAGGGGGGCTGTTTCGCTTGCGTCGAACCTTGCCGCCAATTCTTTTGTTCTGACCACGTGACTGAGCGTTGAGATGACGTCATCCCCGTACATTTGAAGCTTTCTACCAGCGTTAACTATTGCAGATCAGCAACTTGGCTAGGGGTACAGGAGCTGTTCAATTGACAAATAGTTGTTCGACGATAAATCTAAAAAAAAAAGAAACTGGTCAATTGTTAGTCAGACACGCACGTGAAGGGTTCCGTAATACAGTTGTATAAAAACGCCTAAAAAGTAGAGATTGTGTGTTTAAAAAGTCATACGACTTGGGTAATCTAATAAAATAATCTAATTCTTGAAATCTGATGTAGTCAACACTGGTTGAACAAACAAGGTTGCGAAGAGATGATCATTGTTTACTAATAGAATCTTGTAAAAAGTATTGTATGTAATATATCTAACTGATTTTTTAATTCGTTTAGAAATTTCCAAATCATTTGACTTTTTGACCCAGAATCCTGACATTTGGCACAAAGCAAGGTCTTATAGCACAGGTATAGGAATAAATCTGAAAACAGTAAATTTATTGTTGCCTACGAAACAAAAAAAAAAACAATTTTGCAATTCGGAAAAATCTTCGAGTTCTTCAGTGCGCGAGTCCGACTCGCACTTGCCCAGTTTTTTTTTTTCAGTTTCTTATAAAATCTTTAATTTTTCTTATTCCAAGGCCCTGATAGAGCAGTACGTGCACTGGAACGAGCAGCTGGGCGAGTGGCAAGTGAAGTGCGTCGCGTACACCGGCAACAACATGAGCGCGCCGCACCACAACGCCGCGCCGCACGCGCACGCCAAGCACGTACGTACTGCGCCGATGACGGACACGTAGGAGTCGCCGTCGTCGGCGGAAAAAAAAACATACACCGCTAAATTTTGATCGTTTTAATCCCGTGGAGGGTCGATGCGGTACATGAAACACTATCGATTTGTAAAGATAAAATTAAAAAATAAGTACCTTTTTTCAAAACTCGTATTAATTTACGCATGTAGAGTCTGTCTAATAAGTCAATCGACTTGGGTAATTATTAGGGTAAAATGAAATCTGATGTATTCAATGCTGGTTCAATAATCAAGGTTGATTAGGAGATATTGATTATTGTTTACTAATAGAAAAACCTTATGAAAAGTATCGAATACAAGTATTTTTTAAATTATTGAATATTATACAAAATTCCCAAGTCGGTTGACTTTTTAGACAGACTTTACGAAATTAATTTCGTTAAGAAAACGTCGGCTGAGCCAGTCCAATGACCTGTAGGTAGTTTGTACGCAACGCCGACTACTACCTACAGGACATTGGACTCGCTCAGTCCAATTAATACGAGTTTTGATCCAAATTTAACGGTGTATGTAAATAATAAAGTAGGTATTCATGGTCATTTGTAAAACACTAACAACCTTGCAGGGGGCTTACCATGACCTCTTTTTAAACGCTTCTGAATCGCTAAAAATCGTACCATGACAGTTCTAAAGTTGAACGACTTTTATACAGAGGTGAACAGTAACGCTTGAAGATCGCTTAATTTGACATTACAGACGCTCAAATAACAAAATAGATAGGTACAGAAGTCAATCTACATACAAAGCGCGCTCGAGCAACGCACACATAGACACCGCTCACGGACACGATGTCTCGGTCGCGTCTCGGATCACTCGTCGAACAGTTCCGGCTCAAACGCTCATTAGTGTGCGTCCACCGAGCGTAGGTATAAAAAGTGAAGTACATACATGAGATTGTCTTCTGTACCTATCTATTTTGTGCTCAAAAGACGGTCATCTGCTGTCAAATACACGTCAAATAGCACGCCATAGTACAAAAAGTTTATACAAAGAAAAGGTGAACGAATCTTGAGCGGATTTCATAAACGTCACTTAGCAGACCAGTTACAGACCTGCTGTAACGATGTCATAGTACAAAAATGCCGAGCAGTTCAACTTCAGCCCTGCTATAAAAGGTCATGGTAAGCCCCCTGGACTGTATTACAAACATCATAAACAACAACTTTTGTTCTATGACTTTTTACAAAACATAATTCATTTACCAAAAACAAACCTTCAAGATTTCGTTGTTCTATCTAACACATTTCAACTCTGTGTTTTGCTGTACCCACCTACGCTCCCCGTTCCCGACCGCTATTGTACAGGTCGCGCGATCAATCAAGATCGCTCGGCAAAAGTGGAAGCAGCATGCGCAGTATTCAATTCTAAGGTTTATTTGGCGACGTGCGGGCGGGTGTGCGTCGACGGCGACACGGCATTTGGTAGATAGAGTCAAAAATCAAGTCGCTCTTCAATTCCCGCGTTGCGTTCTCGCGTCTCATTGGATACTGTTGTACTTGGGTACTGTTGCGTACAGCTTGTGTTATCGTATTAGTAATACGTAGTCGTAAAAAAAAAATGGTTAAAAATAAAGTTTTAAAACGGCTAGCCAGAAAAATGGTTTACGACGTGAATTGTTACTAACGAAATTATTTTTTTTATTTTAATTTTAAAATTTTTAATTTTTCTGAATTTACCTACTTACAAGATAAATTACAAGCAAAAATTAGTGTTATTATAAGTTATGTTACTAAGGTTCAAACATACGAAATTAAAAATAAAATCCTAACATACTAAGAATTTCTGTGCGCAATATTGTACACATGCGCTGATTGCCCCCACTACTTTCACCAAACGATCTTAATTCACCGCGCGACCTGTACTATCGCTTGCTTCGCATAGACTTCGTAACATTTAGAACGTTAAATTTAAATATTTTTATTTTTGTATGAAAGTCTGATGAACCATAAATTATGATACATTTTTAAAACTCATACAACAAAGTTTCTTGTTTATGATGTTCCTAACATAGTCCTGATAGGTTGATAGTGTTACAAATAACCCTGTAATATGTACTACGCCAGGGATTTTAGGCAGCTCCATAACCGTAACCGAAACTATCAGATATCCGATATAAAATAATATCCATAATAACCGTAACCGATTCCGAAATAAAAGTTTCGGATAGTATCGGATAGGGGCGGAGCCTAATTGCGACACGTTATGACAGGTTGCTTTGTTGATCGGCCGGGCAGTGGCCGACACACGCGCGCATTGTTTGTTTTCTTCTGTTGTCGTTTTATCATACTCGTAACGTAACTAACTTGTTTTGTGAGCAATTAAACATTCACGAATAGTTCAACAAATTAATGAAACAAAAGTGTTGTATTACGGAATTGCTGGAATACGGAAACCATTTTATTAGCTATTTATATTTTACTTCTGAAATTCCTTAAAAATCTAATATCCGTAACCAAAACTATCCGAAACTAACGGATAATCCGAAATAATTTCATATCCGTATTTTTTTTTCGATGGGAGAAATCATCCATTGGCAACCCCCGCTCTTGGCCGGAGCGGGAGATAGTGTCAGACTCTTACTGACTAAAAAACCCATCCCGTTCCTTCAAGCCTTCATATCGGGGCTCGAGCTTCATATCCGTATCCGTATCCGGTATAATAATCATTTCTATATCCGTATCCGAAATTTTATATCTATAACATCCCTGTACAGGTCGCGCGATGAATCAAGATCGCTCGGCAAAAGTGGAAGGGGCATGCGCAGTATTCAATTCTAAGGTCTATTTGGCGACGCGCGGGCGGGTGTGCGCCGACGGCGACACGTCATTGGTAGATAGAGTCGCTCTTCAATTCCCGCGTTGCGTTCTCGCGTCTCATTGAATACTGTTGTACTTGGGTACTATTGCGTACAGCTTGTGTTATCGTATTAGTAATACGTAGTCGTAAAAAAAAATGGTTAAAAATAAAGTTTTAAAACGGCTAGCCACAAAAATGGTTTACGATTTTTTTTTTTTTTTTTTTTTTTTTGTGTGGCCTCTCGCAGGTCAACCTAGGAGGTTGTCGGCTGCTTAACCGGACTTGCCTGTGGCGGCCTTGATCTCTAATCAAAGCCTCCAGCCAGGGCTTACTATACTACTTAAAACTAAGTGACTACGCTAAGGGCACCCCCTGTGGGGTACGAGCCTCGGCTTAGGGCGTCGCTGGGGGAGGGCAGCAAAGGGACGGGCTGGATCTAGCAAAATTTTATTATTATTATAGGGGAATTTTAGACTACTGGCTCAGCGGCGCGGGCTGGCTCGAGCAAGGGACGGGGAGGACAATTACGGGTTTGTCGCGGCGGGCCTCGGCGGCGAGGACGGAAGGAACGCGGTCTGTAGTGTTTTTTAACTGTGCTAGTTTCCCTACGGCTCTCTTGGAGCAGGGTAGTGGGGTCGTCGGGGGCGATTAGGGTATGCCTAGGGCGGCGAATCTTGGAGATGCGGGAGGGTTCGTATCGGGCTGCCGATGCGATAAGGGGGTTGCGGTGCTTCACAGCAGTGTCAAAGAAACGCTTGCACAGGCGTTTCATGAACTGCTGGATGGTGGGGACTCTGAGATCTAAATGTAGATTCTCATTTCGGATGTAATAGGGGGCTCCGAGGATTTTTCGGAGGGTGCGGTTTTGGAGGGTCTGCATCCGGTGGAGGTGACGGGCCTTGGCGTGTGCGAAGATTGCACAGGCATACGTCATGATCGGGCGAATGACTGCCGTGAAAAGGCGCAACTTGCACTTGCGTGACAATTTGCTGCGGGCAGTCAGTAGGTAGTGAAGCCTACCCTGAGCGAAAGCAGCTCGCGAGCGAGCCTGCTTTATGTGCTCGGCGAAGGATAGGCGTTCGTCGAGGATCACTCCGAGGTACTTGGCTTGCTTCTCCCAGGGGATCGGCTTGCCGTACATGGTGATCGGAGGGGGAGGGGGGTCAGATCTCCGCCGTCTCGCATAGAGAACGGCTTGACTCTTATCAGGGTTAACCTCGACTCTCCATTTCCGGAACCATTTACCCAAAATGTTTGCGGAGGTTTGGAGATTACGAGCGATAACTCTGGGGTCATGACCTGTGTAGTAAATAGCCGTATCGTCAGCGAAAAGCGCCAACTTAGACTTTTTACTTTTGGGGATATCGCTGGTGAACAACGTGAAGGCTAGAGGGGAAACAACGGAGCCTTGAGGGACTCCTGCTCTGATGGGGTGCGGGGAGGACAGAGCTCCCTCGACTCTATAGCGAAAGGTGCGATTCGACAGAAAGTCTCGCATGATGAGCACGAGACGATCTGGCACACCGAGTTGGTATAGCTTATATAATAAGCCATTGTGCCAGACTTTGTCGAATGCTTTCGCTATGTCAAAGTACAAGACGCCCGTCATCGTGTTACGTTGGAAGCCAACGCTTATGTGCTCCACGATGCGGTGAACTTGATGGACACACGAGTGTTCGGTACGGAACCCGAATTGCTCGTCGGGGATGAGACCCTTGGTTTCGGCAAAATCTTTGAGTCGCTTATAAATAAGCCTCTCGTAGATCTTACCGAGAACATTGAGGAGACTGATGGGACGGTAGCTAGAGGGGTCAGACTTGGGCTTGCCTGGTTTGGGGATGCCGATAACGGTGGCCTGTTTCCACGCTTGTGGGAATATATTATTGCTTAATGCGCCATTGAAGATGGCGGTCATTAGCATTATGAGCTGGGGGGGGAAGAGTTTGAACACTCTGTTCGTGATGCCGTCGGCACCGGGGGCTTTCCGTGGTTGAAGCCTTTTCACGATGTCCTCAACCTCGTTGGGTGTGACGGGGGCTAGAGGGTTATCGGGGTCTTCAACGGGAGGGAGGGAGGCTCTTCGTTCGACTTCAGCATCCACCATATCAATGTGGGCTTGGTCTACTAGATGAGAGCTAGGCGAGCATTGGGCTTCGAGACTGTCGGCCAGGCACTCCGCTTTCTCGGAGTTGTCGAAAGCGACACTCCCATCAGAGCGGGTGAGCGGGGGCATGGAGGACTCTTCGGTGGAACGTAGCTTCCTTTGGAGTTGCCAGAAGGCGAGATGGGTAGGCTCAAGTTCGCTGAGCGTCTTTTCCCAGCGGGCGGAACGCAGCTCGGTCATACGCTTCCTTACAGCACGCTGTAATTTACGCATGTGAGCCTTGTTGGCGTCGCAGGGAAAAGCGCTATACGCACGGATAGCAGCGTTCTTCTCGGTCAACAGAGCCCGTACATCGTCCGGGATTTTCCAGCGACAGTCCTCTGTCACTGGAATCTCCCTTGAACAATCGTTCAGGACGGATTGTACGTGCTCTGTGAGCGAGTCGATCGCCTCCGACGTCTCGGCGACTGAGACTATATGGTCAGGGATGGAGTCCAACTGATGTGACGTAGTAGATTTCAGTCGTTCGCTTACTTTCTTCCAGTCAGTGATCAGTTGGGATGGAGGGGGCTGGCCGGGGTCGAGATTTCCCGAGCGGGAGCCAAGGTGCATGACCACGGGGCGGTGGTCAGAGTTTAGTTCGTGTATTGCTTCTATAGATTGCAAACGGAGGTTTACATTCTTTAGCAGCGCTACATCGAGAACGTCAGGCCTATGATTGGGATCGTGGGGGAAGTGAGTGGGACACATCGGGCCGATGATGTCAAAATTCAGGGAAGCACCAAGGTTGAAAATGACCTTACCTCTAGGGTTGGTCGTGCTGCTGTTCCACGCGGGGAAATGGTTTACGACGTGAATTGTTACGTTAAGAAAGAAACTAACGAAATATTTTTTTTTTTATTTAAATTTAAATTTTAAAAATTTTAATTGTTCTGAATTTACCTACTTACAAGATAAATTACAAGCAAAAACTAGTGTTATTATAAGTTATGTTACTAAGGTTCAAACATACGAAATTAAAAATAAAATCCTAACATACTAAGAATTTCTGTGCGCAATTGTACACATGCGCCGATTGCCCCCACTACTTTCACCTAGCGATCTTGATTCACCGCGCGACCTGTACTACGCATTAGACGACGCGCCGAACACTCGCTTCAATCGACTCACATGTAATGTAGTCCGTACACCTTGAACATTACACTATGTTGAAAGGAAAGCGTAACTACCTCGAAATTTCATGGCGCTTAAGACATTTTGGTCGCGGAAAAAATATCCTCTAAAAGCTATCTTAGCGCTGTGTTTTAATAGTTCTGTTAGACGACATAACATTATTTATTAATAATAATAGGTTTAACATATTTTTTTAAACCTATTTACAAAATATCATTTATCATTATCATTTATAATGCCAATGTAGCGCTGCAGCGAACTTTTGTTTAAACTTTTCAGTATTTTGACAAATGGTTTTCATGAACGTGCTTGTCTATCATAATCATTATCATTTATTTGGTTTGTAAACATAGGTATTACAGAGGGTGGTATAAATGGATAGTGCGCTATGTTTTGCCAAATATTGGCATACAAACTTACAAAAAAATTCAGCATACATATTAACAAAAATTTAAAATTATTATACATATAATGTCAAACAATTAAATAGTAATTGCAAAAATTAGAAATCGAAACAGAATGTCAAAACAAAATAATTGAAATCTCACAAAAATGAAATAGAATGTCAAAAATTAAATGCAATGTCAGAAACTCTATCACTAGAATATAAATCGATGGTCGCCGACGTCGGTGAAAAAACAAAACTTGAACCTACTTTGTTCGCTTGCTTTTGCTCACTCAGTTTGTCTACCGTTATTCTTTTCATTTTAGGTTACTTTAAACCCCGCGGGCAGGTTCTTGAACTAAATAAGTTACCTCTTGATCGAATCGTGGAGGTCGCTTAGCGTCCAGCCTTATACGATAAATACAATCAACTGTATTAACTGTTTTCCGCACGAGTGCGAAAAAAGCTGTTCTAATTGGGTGTCTAGAATTGGTAGGGATAAGAGTGGGTTTTGGAGTAAGTGAATGTGTGAACACTGTATACCCCACGAACTCTCAGATTACTTTAAAAGAATTACTTTTTTTTTATTATGATTTTTTTTTGTATTTTGTGTACAGTCTACACTGTTCTCATATAATATCTATAAATATTGTAACATGAACCACTTTTTTTTAAAAGAGCAACCATGGAGTTTCTTACCGGTTCTTCTGCATAGGAAACGACCAATTTGGAACCGTGCACTAGCTTCTGACGTTTTATGTAGGCCTATGTGAAATAAAATATTTTGACTTTGACTTCAACTTTTTTTGACTATGAGTGTATTGGAAAATGCCACCGTAGGCGCGGGCTTGCGGACAGTGAGCAACGGGTAGCTCGCTGTCCGGCCGTCTGGTAACTGTCCGGACCAAGCCCAAGTCGTCGACGGCGCGCACTGTTCCCGCGCGCCTCAAGGAGTTGTCAGCAACAGCAGGGACCCAGCCGGGTCGAAGCCTACTGGGGCCAGGGTTATCCGAAAGGGACCTCGAGCCCCGGTATGAAGGCTAGAAGGAACGGGGCGGGTCTTTTAGTCAGTAAGAGTCTGACACTATCTCCCGCTCCGCCCAAGAGCGGGGGTTGTCGTTGGATGATTTTCCCATCATAAAAAAAAGTGTATTGGAAAATAATAATGAACGTTTTGTTGCAGATGGAGCCCCCAGACCTATCAGACCGCTACCTGTCGTACGGCGCGGTGGGCAGCCGCCCCGCCACGCGCCTGGCGCGGCCGCACACGTCGGCCGTGCCGCGCCCGCACACCGCGCTGCGCCAGCGGCAGTAGACCCCAGGGACAACATGTCAACTGGGACTGGAATACCCTGCCGGAATCAGTCTCCTGATAGCTACAACCTGGCTATCTTTAAGTCAGGAGTGAATAGGTTACTTCTAGGCAAGCGTGCTCCATAGTCAGCCACATCATCGCTTACCATCCGGTGAGGATTGGTTAGTATACAAAATAGATAGGTACAGAAGTCAATCTCATGTATGTACTTCACTTTTTATACCTACGCTAAGCGATCGCACACACATCAGAGCGTTGCGCCGAACTGTACGAGTGCGACCGGGCGATTGAGCCGAGATATCGTGTCCGTGAGCGGTGTCTATGTGTGCGTTGCTCGAGCGCGCTTTGTATGTAAATTGACTTCTGTACCTATCTATTTTGTGCAAGTATACAAGGTGTAAGGGACAGTCCTCCACAAACTTCAAGGGCTCGCTCAGTAGACGAAACTGAACTACCTTCCACAAGACTCCTTTTTCAGGAAACGAAAAAAAATCAGCCTCACCTTACAAAATTAAAAATTGATTATACAGTTTGTATAGTCAGGCCGATTTCTTTTTCGTTTCCTCAAAAAATAATCTTTTGGGAGGTGGTTCAGTTTCGTCTACTGGGCAAGCCCTTAGGCTGGTTTTAGAGTCGCGCTGAGCGCGCACTACACGTCGGCGCCGACAGCCAAAACGTATGAACCTCTAGGAAGCGTTTTAGAATAACGCGTAGTTATCAGCGCGTGCGTTGGTCAGCAGCCATACGCGTTGCGCGTCGGCGCCGCGTAGCCGTCAACGCTGACCAACGCACACGCGCCTGTCTTCAGTGAGCGTTCTAGTGTCGAGCCGAGCGGACGCCGTCGGCGTGATGCTGCTTTGTAAGCAGCAATATTAATGCCCTTCGTATTTTTTGTGCGTCTATACTCCACAGTGATCAGCGCGACACTGAAACGTCTCGCGCTGAGCCTCAGCGCTGACAAGCTACGCGCTGAGCTGTCAGCGCCGATGGTCAGTGTGACTCTAAAACCAGCCGAGGGCTGTCCCTTACACCCTGTATGTACTGTTGCCATCACGGATCTTGAACACTTGCGCAGAAGTCAAATATTCGGTCTCTTTAGTAGTGCGAAGTGCGACGCGGGGGCGGGAAGTGTCAGTAATAGGCTGGCCGCGCCATCGTGTCATAGACGTCACTCCTGATTCGTTCACTGCGTTGCAGCATGTATCTAACAACGAAGACAATTGGCTCGCCAATGTATGGAATGCGCAAAGCGATCCCCACTCTGACGCCGAGCGTTCAAGATCCGTGATGGCAACTGTATACAGGGTGATCTTCAAAGACAATTGTCAAGTTCACTTTTACATTGTTTGTAGTGATATTAAAAGTGAAGTTTATTGCATTACGTTTTGCAAATTAACCCTGTAACCGCTTGCGTCGGATTTTTCCGACGACTGTTGTCGCGTCCTACTCGCGACGGTCGTATGTTCGCGACGGGGAATTCCATTTCGTTTAGCTCTTCAATCCCCATAGGTGACAGAAGAGCTGACGAGATGGTGTATTTGGTCGTGGATGTGCGACCCTGGCGGGATAAACGTGAGAGTGTCTTGTCTGTCGGATATATCCGACGTAAGGGGTTAACGTATATCCTTTAAATACATTTTTAAAGGAATATTTAACTAAAAATAATGTAGAAAAAAAAACTCTTAGTAATCTAAATATATTATTGTAGCCCATGTATTATGTATCGATCTCACATTAGCGCTTTTATCGATGTAAAATTTTATTCCTTTATACTATTAGTGTCTATGCGGACAGGCGCTTAAACCAGATATACAAGGTGCAGTTTTAAAGGTGCAAAAAAATTCAGGAGGTAATTATGTTAGTGATTCTCGACCCGAATCAATAATAAAATGAGTAGGTATTTTTTTTCTTATATATGGAAATCGGTATGTGTGAACTACCTTTTTTATAAACTCTGCTAGTCTGATACCTCCCTTATAACCGCGCTTTCACACACATACACGCAACGTAAAGCACCAATAATCTCCCGCACGACACACCCTAGCCACGCCCCCGCGCCATCGATCAATCGATCATGTTTAGTGTAACTGACGCCGCCGACGTGTGCATACACGCGCTTGCAATATTCGCCCACAGCGCCTTCGGTTAACGGTTGCGGTATCTAGTGATGAAAGATGACAGACCAATACTCCAATGTAGAGTTGGTGGAGATAGTCCGCTTGTATGCTATCAGTGGAAACATCGTAACGTCCATCTCAAAGTGTAATACTGGCTGCTACGCAAAGACTCCGCGAGTTTCGACGATTCGGCGTTCCCCGGCTTGCTGACGGTCGCGGCAACGAAGGCCTGCTTGTCGCCTTGCAGGAAAATATCCTGGAATACTTCAAGCGAGAGCCACGGGCCAGCACGCGGGATGCTGGTCTACGGTTTGGTTTCCTCACTACGGTCGGCAAGTACGTTACTTGAAAAGGTGATCACTAGTGATTAGTGCTTTCGACACTTTAAAACGAATGTGTTTGTGCTACGAAATTAAAAGAAAATCAGCAACGTCGTGCTAGACTGCTGTCTGTTTGAACAACACCTCCAGGTAACATAAGTACCTGCTTAGGTATTTATTTTATTTTATTAGTAAGTAGGTACATAAAAAGTCATTTGTAAATACGTTGTTAGCCGAATCAATTTGATTAGTGTAAATAAATTGATTTAAAAATTTTAACTACGGTAAAAATACCTACCTAACAGGCAAGATAAATCACTTAAAAACCTACCTATCTACGTAACTAGCACAAATTATCTTGAAGTGTTTTTTGTCGGTCCTCAGCCCATTAAAAAGTACGAAGGGAAATTTCACATCCACCAATTTAATCTACAAATAAAAACGAAATTATTACGGAAAACTGACCTTGAGAATGACATTACCGACAGACTGCGTCTGGTAGATACGTTCATGTACCACTGCGTATCTAAATCTCGAGCGCGCGCGCTCGATGATACCTACGGACGGAGGCACGGACGCCTCATAAGGTTTATTGATCTCGGCCTAACATTTTATTCATCAGCTGATACGTAAGTACCTATCGACGCGACGTCAACGTGACTTTTAAAAGATTTTCACATTGTGATGATGCTTAAAAGCGAGTAATTAAATAGCGAAATTTAAGACATTAATGTACATTATGATCATCGAATTCGATCTACATCTAAGGTTAAATTATTCATTTCGTAAAATAAGTGGGCGGAGCCTCGTACAGGTTGATGCACTCACACACACAGTGACACGGCGTGCGATAAATCGCAACGGGTGATTCTGTATTTTTTTAAGAAGTTTATTTAGAGAGTTATTCTGAAAAACGGTTAAAATTAAAAAAAAATAATAACAAGTTTTACTGATTATTGACCAGGTATCGTATTTTTATATGATTATTTATGAGTTTTATTACAACCTCCTGAAATATTGTGCAGTTTTAAAACTGCACCTTGTATACACCGTTAAATTTTGATCGTTTTAATCCCGTGGAGGGTCGATACGGTACATGAAACGCTATCGATTTGTAAAGATAAAATTAAAAAATAAAGTACCTTTTTTCAAAACTCGTATTAATTTACGCATGTGCGAAATTAATTTCTTTAAAAAAACGTCAGCTGAGCGAGTTCAATGACCTGTAGATAGTTTTTACGCAACGCCGACTACTAACTACAGGTCATTGAACTCGCTGTTTTATGTACCGGATCGACCCTCCACGGGATTAAAACGATTAAAATTTTACGGTGTATAATCACTAAATCATTATTATTCAGTATAATTCTACTTGATAATGTAAGATATGGAAAATATTAATTTTTTAACTGCCTAAGTCGGATAAATCCGACAAACACTCGCTTTTATCCCGCCAGGGTCGCACATCCACGACCAAATGCTCCATCTCGTCAGCTCTTCTGTCACCTATGGGGATTGGGAGATGGAGTACCCAGTCGCAATCAGACGACCCTGGCGAATAGGACGCGAAAACACTAGTCGGACCAATCCGACGCAAGCGGTTAAACATTAAAAAAATAAATGCGCGCACCAAAAAACTTGGTTATGGTTATTTTGAAATGTATGGCTCTCAAAATTGTGATTAATTTTACTAATTTCCTATTAATTTTAGTAATTAATCATTTTATATTTTATTTAGAAATTACTATTAAAAAAATGAATTTTTTTAAACGAATTAATGATGTTATGTTATTGTGATGTAATTTTTACTTTTCAATGTATTTTGTGTCGGGTCACGAATAGATCTCCGTTGGAACATTTATTTTCTAATGAGATATTTAAATGGCAGCGAAAATAATGTATTTCAGCCGTACTGTGCACAAACGCGTAGCTTCATGGACCCGTATTCGTCATTACATGGCTTTATTTTTATGGTGGGGAAAATCATCCAATGACAACCCCCTCTCTTGGACGGAGCGGGAGATAGTGTCAGACTCTTACTAATTAAAAGCCCACCCCGTTCCTTCGTGCCTTTTGTACCGGGACCGAGGCTCCCTTTCGGATAACCCTGGCCCCAGTAGGCTTCGACCCGGCTGGGCCCCAGCTGTTGCTGACAGCTCCTTGAGGCGCGCGGGAACAGTGCGCGCCGTCGACGACTTGGGCTCGGTCCGGACATTTACCGGACGGTCGGACAGCGAGTCGCACGTCTACGGTGGCCGGAAATCGGGATCGGAATCCCGGCGGCGGCGAGAGCGCGGTTGCCTGATGCGGTCGGCCTCCTCCTTTGCTAGCATTACTGCTTCGCAGAAGGAGGCGACCGCCTGCCACTCCTGTCATTACATGCTCGGTGTACGTGACGTGACGTTGCCGAGTCATCGACAGTTTCATAGTTTTGTAAGTAAGCTTCATGCTGGCGTAAACCAAGCGTATAATGACGAATACGCGTCTATGAAGCTACGCGTCCGTGGACAGGTAGGCCTAAGTTGAGAACGCATTAGCAAACGGCATCCTTTTGATGACCACGTCAAAAAATAACAAAACCGTCCACAGGGATTTTTTTGATTTCATTCATTAACAACACAAAAAAGAAAAACAATACTTTCTTATATGATATACTACTTTTAGTTTGTCATGTAGTCGCGACCGTGGCGTTACTAAACACATTTTGCTTTGTCAATAATGTATATGTTACCGGCAATCTGTATAATCTAGTATTCTGTATGATACGTAATATATCGTTAGCTGTTTGCCTTCAAATCACGATTCTCAGTCGCGATGCATACGCGATTCTGTCGTGAAACAAACGCGATTCAGTAATTTTTTGTATGTAGTATCAGTGCCGTAACTATATCATATGAGGCCCGTGGCAAATTCATTAGATGGAGCCCCCGATAAATCACGTTACGTTGTGATTTCATTTTAATCATTTTTTTTAAATATATTTTGGGTTACTTCTTCTGAGCTCGCGGCCTCTGAGACCGGGGGCCCCGTCGGGCCTGGGGCCCGTGGCATTTTGCCAGCCTTGCCACCCTATAGTTACGCCACTGTGTAGAATGTTTTACACACGCGCCACTCTCCATCCGCGCCGCGCGGTTGCACGATACAGTCGCGATGTTGCAACGCGTTAGTAGCGCGTTGGCATCGCTTTTGGCGTGGGGCCTTGAACTCTTTCGAACACTTTGCCTGCATGTGCGTTCCCGACATAAGAGGACTGACCTCGACCTAGCTAGTCGCATTCCAGTGATGTATTTTATTTTTAATTTGTATCGCTTTAGCTAATTTTTTCAGTATTATGAATGAGGCACAAATATATCGACGCTATGTAGTTTGTGATATCACGCGTTTGTGCAATATTTTATTTGAATAAAGTTTTTTTACGTAAATCGTCTGTATTTCATTACTAGTACCCTACCTAATCTCAAAGAGTAAAACACAAAGTCACCTAACCCTAAGGTTCGACGCTGCGTTGTGCGGTTGCCCGCTCGATCCCATACTAAAGTGCTACGTCACGGCTGGCCGTCGCAGGCAGCCGTGCCCCGCGCCCGTTTTGCTACGTAATGGTTAAAGTTTTCCAACGACAAACACCGTTAAAGTTGAAATAGCAACACTGCAGATAATCCAGATTCCGCTACGGGGACCCAGCACACGCGTGACGTCACGTGACGTGTGGCCGCGTACGCCCACTTAACGCAACGTTGGCCCTAAGTAAGGCAAGAGTTCTCCATCGTCGGCCACATCGCTAACCTATCTATACATTTTTTTTATTTTTAAGCTATTGCATAGCTTCCATCGCAGGCCTTGAGCGTGGAGACCGAATCCAGAAATTCCGTAACGAAAATAACCTAACACCCCCCACTCATTTGTTTTTTGAGCGTGGCGACCGATAAGAAAACAAATGAGTGAACAATCAATCAAAATTCAATTCAATGTGTGAAAGTGTAACTTCAATTAATATCAAAGAAAAAAAAAAGGAAAAAAAATACTGCTTATATTAAATAAGTAAATAATTATAATTGCATAAGTTGATAAAAATGCTATGCGATAGCTTTACCGCGGCAGTCCCCGAGTGCCACACGTCTTTTTTTTAATAGCCATTACTGTCCCACTGCTGGGCAAAGGCCTCCCCCAAGTCCTTCCAGACATTCTTCTCTCGCGCCGTCTCTAACCAGTTCTCGTGTTACGCGTCTAGATCATCTCGCCACCTCTTTCTAGGGCGACCTCGATGGCGCTTACCGTTTGCAGGAACCCACTGGGTGGCGACACTTGCCCATCTATACATTATGTAGAAAAAAAACCACAACTAGTCTTTTGTAATTTGTAACACTGACAAAATAACGAAGCCACATAGATTTCATCTAAAACCGTATATATTTCTCGTTTTCTTTAATATTTTTCTAAAAAATTCCTGAAGTAGGTAATATGACTTTATTAGACGCTATTTTGAACGCAAAACCCCACGAGGATGGAAAGTACAATTCTCCACCGCCTGAAGTCAAATTAGTTGATAAAATTAGGAAGAAACAAGTACGTAAGGTAAGATTATATGTGATTGGTCAGATGTAGCCACAGAAAAGATGAAAAAGGTTAGAAAGGAAATACTCTCCGATTTGTACTACAACGAGTGTCGCCGCTTGTCTCCTCCCACCCTTTAACTCCACTACAGGTCGCGCGGTGAATCAAGATCGCTCGGTGAAAGTGGTGGGGGCAATCGGCGCATGTGTACAATTGCGCACAGAAATTCTTAGTATGTTAGGATTTTATTTTTAATTTCGTATGTTTGAACCTTAGTAACATAACTTATAATAACACTAGTTTTTGCTTGTAATTTATCTTGTAAGTAGGTAAATTCGGAAAAATTAAAATTTTTAAAATTCAAATAAAAAAAAAATAATTTCGTTAGTTTCTTTCTTAACGTAACAATTCACGTCGTAAACCATTTTCTGGCTAGCCGTTTTAAAACTTTATTTTAACCATTTTTTTTTACGACTACGTATTACTAATACAATAACACAAGCTGTACGCAACAGTACCCAAGTACAACAGTATTCAATGAGACGCGAGAACGCAACGCGGGAATTGAAGAGCGACTCTATCTACCAATGACGTGTCGCCGACGGCGCACACCCGCCCGTACGTCGCCAAATAGACCTTAGAATTGAATACTGCGCATGCCCCTTCCACTTTTGCCGAGCGATCTTGATTCATCGCGCGACCTGTACAGGCAATAAACCAAAACGAACGCGCATTATGCTACTAACAGACCACGCACACTTAGATCGCAAGTTTGCTATTGGTAGTTGAACTATGATCATTGCCCTACTTTAAGGCATGCCCCGCCCACATGGCCATTCTAACTTCTTTCATCTGTTCTGTGGATATAGCCACAAATCATCTAATGGCTGCAGAAAAGGTTAGGGAAAAAATGGGAATATGCATGAAAATAATAGGTACATTTTGATACAAGTGCAGAAAGTGTGTTATGGAGCCGAGGGCTGCAGTGACTTTGCACGTGTACCAAACGCCTTTTTTCTCAATACAATTACGAAGAAATGAATAAACGGGGGTTGACTGGCGACTTGTAGGGGTCGATGCGCGTCCAGCCTGATACGACACATATATGTAATAACATTGTGGCAGGGAAGAGCACATGTACGGCATTGCACTAGTGCGGAAAACAGTCTATTGCGTGCCTAAAAGCAGTGGTATCAGAGCGGGTTTTCGAGTTTAGTGTATTGAAAATATTTGTTAAGGCCATAGCGCCCGAGCAGTACTATAAAACAATGACTTTCTGAAGTCTACTCCTCGGTAGGTTAATAAGTATAGATTCATACGACATTATCAGCAAATAAAAAAAAAATTCTAACAACATGATTTATTTTCGCTTATTTTCTCTACTCTTTTCAAACGGCTTTGATCTTTAGAAATATGTTTAAACAAAAAAAAAATACTAGTTAAGTGTTCTTCAGAATTTACAAAGCACATTATCTCAATCAATCAATATTTCGCAAAGAAAATGAATTTAAATTAAAGTCCAGCGAGGCTGTATTCGGGCGTAGCTGGTCAGAATTAAATGCCCAGAATGTACTGCGCCCTAGGCGGCAGTACGAGTCTGTTTGCATTTAATTCTGGCTAGATGTTCAAGGGACTATATGCTTAAACTGTAGGTACTACAGATCACCTAATGAGCCTGCAACTCAGTTTCAGTATGCCCACGTACCGGCAAGAGTGGACTCGTCGCCGCCACGGTATAATCCGCTGAGGAAACTACATAAATTGGAAGAGTGGCAGCACAACTTAGATTACCTTTTCAAGCAGAATGTACAGCTGTTGATGACCATCAAACGAGCTTATTACATGGGAGTAAGTCATCTAAAGCCGCGTCCAGACATCGCGAGGCGTGCGTCGTGAATGGTTCGTCTCGCATGCCTCGGGCTGTGTGGACGCGGCGGTGTACAGTGAGCATTCGCGTCATACGATCGTTGCGAACGCTGCCTCAGTACGAGCCGTGCCATAGATGAGAATAAGTACAAGTAGCCGTGAGCCGTGCGCTCCGTGTGAACGGACAGGTGTTGTTTGCGTTTTCTACTGACGAACACCGTGCGTGGTGGTTTGCGTGCTCAGCTTGAGCGTGTGTTGTTCGGGACGCACGCATAAATGTACCGTCGTATGCCTCTGGTTGAGGCATGCGTGAGGATCCATTCGCGACGCACGCCTCGCAATGTCTACACGCGGCTTTACAGTCAGGGTATGTAGTGTAGTTAACTCTCAACAGGTACTTTGTAAGCGCCGTGTACTTCACAGGGCCTAGTGGATTGTCGCTGGCGTAAGAAGCCACTTCCTATCATGCAATATTGCCAGGAGAGAGTCGACTTCCTCAAGAGAACTCAGAGAGAGAATCTGGCGCTATATAAACGAATATTGGCCACGGTAAGTGTCTAAGGAGTTAATGAGAAGGGGGCCGATCAAGTATTACATAAGCAGATTTTTTGCAAACATTAACTCCCCCCTCCCCCTTGTCAGCAAAAGTAAGCAAAGCTCTCACCCCGTCCCCCATGCTTACGTAAACATTGGTACAAGTATTTGTCAATGTGTCGGTTTCGTTATTAATTTATGAGCACTAGTTGTAAGTCTACAAATAAGGAATAGGCTTGAATTAAAGGAAAAAACAAACTTCATTTAAAATTTTGACATATTAATTTAAATTAACAGTCCTGAGTCCATGATACACGAATCCATCTTCAACGACTTTGGATGTTTGCTGCTCAGTGATGTGTATCTATTCACTTTCTTTTGATTTTGGAACATCGAGATCGTTCTCTTAAAAAAATAAGAAAAATATATACTGCTGAAGTGCTGACGTAATCACCATCTAGACCCCCATCCCCCATGTCATCCAAAATAAGCAATTCTAACCCCCGCCCCCCATCCCCCTAAAGTGCTTACGTAATACTTGAATGGCTCCAAGGATCAGGAGAAACAAGGTCGCAGACATAGCCCAAAGAATTACCAAACTTAAGTGGCAGTGGGTAGGGTACATTGCTCGCAGAACAGATGGTCGATGTGGATTAAAGGTTCTGGTGTAGCGACCACGTACCGGAAGACGCAGCGTTGGAAGGCCTCCCAATAAGGTGGACCAATGACCTGGTGAGGGTCGCGGGAATCCGATGGATGCGAGACGCACAGGACCGGTCATTATGGCGACATTTGGGGGAGGCATATGTCCAACAGTGGACGTCTTACAGCTAAAAGATGATGATGAAGATTTCTCAAACTCTAGCCTGAAAATTTGTAAAAAAATTGGCATTTAAGTGGGGTTTGAGACGTTCTTAACTCAAAATCAGGGGCGTAGCTACCGCCGTATCGAGGATACGGGGCCCCTGGGTTACAGGAAACCCGACATATGTAAAAGTTCGTAACATGATATGCATCTTTCAATTCTCTTATTGATACCGAGGCCCGTAATTAATGAATAATAACTAGGTATATTATAGGATGGTTTGGGTCTTGACAGGTGGACAGACGCACAAAAGAGTGACCCTATAAGGGTTCCATATTTGCCGACGAAGCAGTATCCTAAAAACCCTTGATAATTTTTGATACGGGGCCCTTTTCCGGCAAGCTACACCACGCTCAAAATACTCAATTCCGAATCCCGCCCTCTATCTCCATACAGAGAGCCCGGGTAGACACAACAGCAGAGCTGAACGAAGACTGGAGACGCAACAGACGCAAGATCGTGGATCAAGCGAGCACCACGTTCGTGCTGTTCCAACCTATCCCTCAGGAAGAGATGGAAGACCTGGCTTTTAAGGCTGCACCTGGTGTTAAGCGGCCGAGGTACCTACGTATCATCATCTTATTTGCCATCTTCTTTTCGTCCTTGTCCCAAATTACTAGGGGTCGGTTATTACCATCGGAAAAACCAACGTACAGCGAGTGTCCACCCTTACGTTGTTAACACCTCTACGATCCGGACTAAGCGTTTCGCCTCGTCATTTATACTGTGTAAATCGGAGGATTGGAACAATTTGCTTGCTGCGATCTTCCCAGTTTGAATATAATTTAGGCGTCTTCAAGGCTAGAGTGAACGGAAATAGACCCATAATAAACTAGTGCGATTAACCATCAACGATCGCACCACTGACTGGTAATTAGTGACCGATAATTATACACGTGATTCTACTCATGATTTCAAACAACTTTCCCAAAGAAACATTTTAAGCTATTGCATAGCTTCTATCGCGGGCCTTGAGCGTGGAGACCGAATCCAGAAATTCCGTAACGAAAATAACCTAACACCCCCCACTCATTTGTTTTTTGAGCGTGGTGACCGATAAGAAAACAAATGGGTGAACAATCAATCAAAATTCAATTCAATGTGTGAAAGTGTAACTTCAATTAATATCAAAGAAAAAAAAACAAAGGAAAAAAATACTGCATAAATAAAATAAATAAATAATTATAATTGCATAAGTTGATAAAAATGCCATGCAATAGCTTTATCGCGGCAGTCCCCGAGTGCCACACGTCTTTTTTATTTTTATACTCATTAATTTTATCATAATAACAAAACAGTTATTCGCGCCCGCGTAATTTATTTCATTACCACTGCTCTCAAAACGGTGAAAAACATCGTGAGGAAACCGGCATGTCCTAGAACCAAAAATTCGAACACATGTGACATTCACCAACCCTGCCACCAAGCACTGTTTCCGTGTGGTGGATTACGGCCCATTCCCCTCTCCTAGAGAGGAGGCCTGAGTCCCAGCATTGGGAACATCAAAAAGGCTGATGATGATAGGTACTTAAATACTATTCAGCCTTGAAGTTTTTTTAATCACCTGTAACTAATACAGGCTGTACATAAAACTGGGTATGCAAGATGGAGCTGTGATGGGCGAACTCTGCATAGAACTGTTCACCGACACCTGTCCTGACACGTGCCGCCTGTTCCTCGAGCTGATGGATGGAGACGCCTATGGGTATGGTTATGTCAACACGTGTTTCTTCAGGTAAGAGTCACGGATTTTTTGTTCGAAGTATAGGTACTTAGGAGCAGTGGTGGCTGAGTGGTAACGGCCTCGACTTACGTCTTGTAGCATTGCTTTGTGTAATTTATTCCATCACCACTGCTCTCAAAACGGTGAAGGAAAACATCGTGAGGAAACCGGCAACCTAAAATTCGAAGATAATGTGACATTTACCAACCCGCACTGGGCCCGCGTGGTAGTATATTGAAACACTCTGTAACTCTGTATATTGAACGTATACCGAGCAATGGAACGCTCAATGGCTCTGCAAAAAGCAGCCTCCTGTGTGACCCACGTTTAAACACACACTCATGGTAGGCAGAAAAAAAGCACTGGGTGTACAGGATATTAGTCTTCAGACACTGTGAAATTTCTTAAATGGCACGTATCCTAATTAAAAAAATATAAAAAATAACTTTTGTTTGTTCAAAAGTTCACATTTATTGCCGCAATCTAGAGTCTGTTACGGGCCTGCAGTCGTGATAATGGGACTATTTTTTTAAAACCATAGAGCTAAACGTTTAAAAACAATTACGCCAAATGTCAAGACATTAAACAAAATGTCAAAATTATGCTCAAACTCATTTTGTGTCTGGCAACGTTTTTTAGCAGCATAATTTTATTTCTTATGCTGATTTCTATGAAGATTATTGACCTCTCGGTGCTCGACGGCATTGATCAGAAAGTTCTAGACGATGTTGGTTTCGGACTCAGGGGCGACTGGCGTCAATGAGCTCTTTATCAAAGTCGTCAGCCCTGAGGGCCTGACATTCGCAGCTTACTTCTCCGAAGACACCCTTATCGAAGAAGTGAAGAACCGCGCGATCGATTACTTCTACCCAAACGGGGAGACAGGAGCAGGCCGGTTTAAAATTGTCCGAGTTTTTGATACCACAACTTTACATGACTTCTTGACGCTGTCTCAAGAACAGGTCATGATGCAAGAAGAGCTTTTGCTGGTAGAAAGACGTCTCCCCGAAGCTGGCACTCTATGGGACCTTGGTACAGTCAGGGCACCACAACATGGGACCATCGCGGCAGCCACAGCTTCTTTACCGGCGCCTACTAACGCTGTAAGGCAGCCGAATCTCCAATCGCTCTTATCTACTAACGAACTATCGTATGAGTTGAGGAAGATTTTGATATCATTGATTGAGGCAGGAGCTCGTCTCGCTGCTTCAGGCAGGAACTACGAAATGACGTTAGCTCAACTGACGGCAGCTCTAGACGAGCCTCAAAGGTTCCAACCAGCCGTCATCCAGGTCATTACTCCTGAAGACATCGCTGCCAGACTCAACATAGCGGATTACACAGCAGTAGATGACACTCCTGGAATCAACAAACCAGAAGGAAATGAATTATACCGTCGCGCAGAACACTTACAACGCTTCCTGGAGAAATTCCGTGAATGGAGGAACAAGATTGCAGAGCCACCTAGTCCTGAATCCATTGGAGCGTTGAAAAACCTTGGATTTTCGTACGAAGAGGCCGATAGAGCTCTGCGTAATACTGGCTGCAATGTTCCAGCTGCGGCTTCGTACTTGATCGGAGAAAGAGGTTCTAGTGTCTTCGAACTTGTTAATGGTTTACCAGATGGTGTAATTCTGCAAACGCTGCTGAAACAGCCACATATCCAGCGTGGTCTGTTGAACACGAGAATGCTGATTGCTTTTATAGCCATGGTCGGTCAAACGGGGAGTGCGTCTCTGTGGCTGAACTCTCCTCATGGCAGTCCGTTGTTGTCCCAGATTTCGAGAACTTACCACTCGGAGAAGTACTGCTTGGCTGTGAACCAGTTTTCAGAGGAAAGGCGGGAGCAGGCCAGCGCCACTACGAGTAGTGCACCTTCTACTTCTCGACAGAGAAACTGAATGTTTTGTTTGGTTTTTGACTTTATAATTTTTGATTAAATTTTTGTTGTATTATTTTATACCTATCTGTATTTTTTTTATTTCATCTCCCCTTCTTCCTATAAACCTCTCTGTCTAAGCCTATATCTTGTCAAGTTTTCGCCGCGACGACGATGATCAGTAGATTAGATTCACGTAAAATCAAACAAGCCAAATATCGTTGATAGTCGTTCGATCGAATTCTTATCCAAAAGCGGTATTCACGATCTATCGACTTATTTCCTGTTACATTAATAAATATTCTACCAGGATAATGTAATAAAGATTTTTTTAAATCGACGAATTTCAAACGACTCTAAAATCGGTTTTGTCCAAACTCGATTGATGGATGTGAATACGGAAATGGTCTAAACGACTAAATCGCTTCAGTATCGTTACGGTTTTCATTACGTGAATCGGGCTACTGATCGTCACACCAGCTTTGCCGCGATAAACCTCGACGGTGTCACACTTCATCAGGCGTTCAGTAAGTGACGATCTTCACCTACCCGTGTGTATTCATGCGACGTGGTCAGCCCACTTCCACTTGAAACGTGGTCGTGTGGCCCACACTTGTTTTTAGCAAAATAAAATTGTGGCCGAAAATCGCCCTATGACTTCGTCATCCGGGCGACATCCTACAGTCATCGACCGGCTGGGGCGTGAGGGTGTCCGAGCTCTCACGGTTGCTTCCATCTCCTCCGCTCTCGCATTACTGCTTCGCAGAAGGATCTGAAACTATACTACTCTTTACAGAAAAGTTCCGCATTTATACTGGAGCGGTGGTGACGTGATCTACAACAACGGGTTCGGGTGCTACGCACAGAGTGGCCGCGAGGTGCCCATCGGCGCGGAGAATTATCACTACCCACATTCTATGCCTGGTAAAAGATAATGAACCAACAATTTGTATGTCTAATTTAATCTGCACATCGCAGTCCCTGCTTATCTGCAGGTCAAACAAACATTTTATTTCCCTTATGGAACCATAAGGGCTATATTTCACCGGGATACCGGTGTAGCTGGTCGCGCCGCTACAAACTAGACATCAGAGTCGCCAACACGTCCAAGCTGGTCGCGCTACCAAATTGGTTGCGTAACTAAACAGAGACCAGCACGCTTAGCCAAGTTGTTATTCTGCAATCGTTAACGCTGTCGAAAAGTGATGAAACGTATGGGAATGACGTCATCTCAACGTAAAGTCGCGTGGTCAGAACAAACGAATAGACAATTCGTAGCCAAGTTCACATCGTTCAATATCGTTTCTACAATATTTAACGCTACATCCTTTGTTATACAAACGCTACATTGTAGAACGAGCGGCCGACTCGGGCGCGTCAACATGGCTACCAACTTATCGTTTTCTACAATTGCTGTCACCGAGGCGTTACCGATTAGAGAACGGAATTCGATTGTAACTTGGCTAGGGGGGCAGGTGAGTAACTGTCTATAGAGCTGCATACATTTTATTGGTAGCGGCGACTGGTTGCGCCGCCATGGTGTCTCGGTGAAATATTGCCCTAAGGACTTTTTCACACGTACCACAACACAACCACACTACGACCACAACCACATCTCAACCACACCACGTGGCCGGGCGTATGTTTCGTATTGAAAATGAATAGGACTATTCACACGTACTACGTTTTCCTGTCGTTGTCGACCGTGTGTGATACCGACCACATCGCAACCACCAGCGACACTGCGAACATTTGGCCGACCACAACGCAACCACATTAACATTTTGTCGGTACCACAACGCAACTACAAAAAGCTGCAGCGACACTGTTCACACGTAACCACTGCTTGACAGCATTTTGTCGTTGCGACGTCGTATGTTTGTGGTACGTGTGAAGAAGCCCTAAGGGAATCGAACGCACGACACGAAGCGCAGCAGCCAGACAATCGTGTATCATTTGTTTTATCTAACTTTTTACACAAGCTTTGTGTGTTTTGGTTAGGTTTGCTGTCCATGCGCGTAACAATGGACGATGAGATGTGTGGTATCTTCAACATCACATTCAAGCCGTTACCACAGCTGGATCTGCGCAACGTTGTCTTTGGTCGAGTACGTACTAATCACTGACCTCTACTAAGGTCAGTGGTACTATCTAATATTAATTTGACCTTGATACTATTAAAGCAACAGCGACATCCATAACCCCACATAGGAACTAAGATTCAAAATCCTGTATCGCGGTATTAGGCGATTATCACACTATCTGCATCATCGTGCGGGTTTTTTACGCACTCACGCGTGTAGGTGCGTCTTGTAAATTCACGCAGGCATGCACTCATTTCATACAACGCATGGTACTAAGAGACTCAGTGTGGAATACCATGCGTCGGCGACACTCGTTCTAATACAAATCGGAAAGTATTTCCTTTCTAACTTCTTTCATCTTTTCTGTGATGTAACCTTTTTCTTTATATTTTATGGTGGGAAAAAATCATCCAATGACAACCCCCACTCTTGGGCGTTGCGAGAGATAGTGTCAGACTCTTACTGACTAAAAGACCCGCCCCGTTCCTTCTAGCCTTCATACCGGGGCTCGAGCTCCCTTTCGGATAACCCTGGCCCCAGTAGGCTTCGACCCGGCTGGGTCCCTGCTGTTGCTGACAACTCCTTGAGGCGCGCGGGAACAGTGCGCGCCATCGACGACTTGGGCTTGGTCCGGACAGTTACTGGACGGCTGGACAGCGAGCTACCCATTGCTCACTGTCCGCAAGCCAGCGCCTACGGTGGCCGGAAATCGGGATCAGAATCCCGGCGGCGGCGGCGAGAACGCCGTTGCCTAATGCGGTCGGCCTCCTCCTTTGCGAGCATTACTGCTTTGCAGAGGTCGGCGACCGCCTGCCACTCCTCCTCGCTCCGGACCACGGCCTCAACCAAGGCCTGGCGTTCTGTGATGTAACCTGTCATCGGATTTTTGGTTCTAGGACAATGTCGGTTTTCTTCCCTTTTTCCCTTCACCATTTTGACAGCAGTGGTGATGGAATATATTACACTGTAAAGCTTTCCTCAGGTGATCCGTCCCAGCAGCACCTACGAGATAATCAGAAAGCTTGGCAACGCGCTCAGCTCTCGACCTGTGGTAGAGATCAGGTATCTATCACACTGTCACTATTTTGGTGTTGATATCGTGGCCAGATCGTAGTGTCCCCGCACACGGGCCACAAAAAAAAAGCTAGAAGCGGCCACAAAAAAAAAGAAGCGGCCACAAAAAAAGCTAGAAGCGGCCACAAAAAAAGCTGGAGCGCGCGGCAGTTTCAAAGCTTCAAAGAAGTTAGAAGCGGTTTTTATGGTGGACACGGGCGGGAACACTCACTGCACGATATGGCCAACTGAAACCGGCCAGATCGTTTAAAGTTTAACATTTTGATTTGACCATATCATTGATGTAAGATTTCCATGATAATAAAAGGTCTAAAGAAAGTAAAATTGGAAAATTAAAAGTATAAGTTACCTATTGGAAATCCAAATAGGTAAATCAATGTAAGTACCTACTTATTTTTACTTGGCGACCTGTATGCAACGCCGACTATTACCTAAAGGTCATTGAACTCGCTCAGCTGATGTTTTCTTATGGAAATTAATTTCGTACAAGCGTAAATTAATACGAGTTTAAATGTCAGCTGAGCGAGTCCAATGACCTGTAGTTTGTACGCAACGCCGCCTACTACCTAAAGGTCATTGGACTCGCTCAGCTGACGTTTTCTTAAAGAAATTAATTTCTTACTTGAAAAAAAGGTACTTTAATTTTATCTTTATAGACCAGGGTAGAAGCCTTTAAAAATAATAAAAAGTGAAAAAAAATAATAGTAGAATGAAACCCATTAGAAAAGGAGGAGAATATTACAAAAATGAAAGGAAAAATAATTTACGGGCGATATGAGGCCGGGAAGGGGATGGGGGTGAGCTTTTAAGGGTAAAAAACGGTTTTTCTCGATTTCCGGCAAAACTAAAAGTCCTATGGAAAAAAGTCAAATGGCAAAGTTGTAGGTAATAAAAAGATCTAAAACTTTTGTATTTACACTTTTTTCACATAACCTCAAAATTAATGTGAAAAATTCAATTTCAACAACTTGCCTTTTTATGTCCCAAATACGCTGTGTATTTGGGACATAAAAAGGCAAGTTTTCACAAAATTTCGTGAAAAAAAAATTGTTTTTGAAAAAGATAAAAATAAAAAACCAAAAACTTGGTTTTTTGAATTTTTCACATTAATATGAGGTTATGTGAAAAAAGTCTAAATACAAAAGTTTTAGATCTTTTTATTACCTACAACTTTGCCATTTGATTTTTTTCCATAGAACTTTTAGTTTTGCCGGAAATCGAGAAAAACCGTTTTTTACCCTTAAAAGCTCACCCCCATCCCCTTCCCGACCTCAGATCGCCCGTAAATTATTTTTCCTTTCATTTTTATAATATTCTCCTCCTTTTCTAATGGGTTTCATCCTACTATTATTTTTTTTTGTTTTAAAAATTATCGACCCTGGTCTATTACAAATCGATAGTGTTTCATGTACCGGATCGACCCTCCACGGGATTAAAACGATTAAAATTTAACGGTGTATAATATTCTATGCATCAGATCCACGCGACGGAAGGTGGGTCGGCGCTGGGTGGTCGGCGCTCACAACACGAAGCTGGCTGAGAAAGGTTCTGCACGTCAAATGAGCATGATCAAGGAGTAAAGTTATTGTAAAACTGGTTTTGATTGGACAATAAATTATGTACAAAGATTTTATTTGTTATTTTTCATTAATCATTACTCATACTCTGAAAGTAGGTCTGAAGTTACCTGAGGAGCGGGTTGAAAGTAATACTTTTCATCCCTACCCCTAGGTTTTACCTTTATTTATTTATTCTTTATGCACACAAGGGTACTTATGGCATATAATAGTTAGTCCGCCTCTGGACTTAATGCTTTAAGGCATTTTCTACCAGGCAACCTCAAATGTCGGGAAAGTGGCAAACCGTCATTTGTTTTTTCGAGTTGTAGAACTTTCTTTAGCTATGTATATTTCCATACAGCAGAGATTTGTATGTTCATATTAACACGCTATGTTCATCAGATTAAAATAGTGATTTAACGCCGAATTTCATAAGAGAAGAGGCTAAATTATAGGTACGACTCAGGTTTTACGAACTTTTTATTTTATTTTTACTTTCCTTGTATTCGTAATGAAAAGCACAGTGTAACAAAAAGGGTAACAATGTACTATTGTGTGTTACATCATGTGCATCTTCATGGGTAAAACTTTTTTATTGATATAAACTAGTGCTTGACTGCGAATCCATCTGATGGTAAGCAGTGATGCAATCGTTGATGGTGAGGCGCACTAATTTATTAAGAGCCTATTCACTCTAGCCTTGAAGACACCTAAATTATAATCGGACGGGAAGACCGCAGCAGGCGAATTGTTCCAGTCCCTCGATGTAACTACGCGGTATAAACGACGAGAAGAAAAGCCTGGTCCGGACCGTAGAGGTTTCAACAACGTACGGGTGGATACTCATCGTTCGTCGGGCGGACGTCTGTGAGGAGACTCCAAACAGCAGCTGTAAGTTAATGGTTTAATTCTTTTTTCATTACACTTGCTCAGAAAGTGACTATTATTGCACTGCACTTAGGTACATAATGGCCCTTGTTACCAAACTGTGACATTTTGATTACCATTACTCACTAGTGCTATAATGTAGTTAAAACCTTATTGTTCAACCGCTCCCCTGCCATACTTTTAGTATATTACCGTATCAGGATGGGCGCGCGTCGTCCCCCACGAGTCGTCGGTCAACCCCCGTTTATTCATTTCAGTGAGTGTATTGAAAGGCAAATAACAAAAAAAAATATGAGCGCGCATATGAAAGCGGCTATCTTAAGACCCTCGCCACGGCTCGGGTTTAAATACCGCCTCGTCGGTAATCACTAACATTACACACTTATATCATAATGTACTTATTGTATTACTCACACCACACGCACATAGTTACGAAGTTTTTCAGGGCATAAATAAATGTCCGGACCAAGCCCAAGTTGTGGACGGCGCGCACTGTTCCCGCGCGCCTCAAAGAGTTGCAGCAACAGCCGGGTCGAAGCCTACTGGGGCCAGGGTTAGTTTCGGAAGCCAGCTCGAGCCCGGTATGAAGGCTAGAAGGAACGGGGTGGGTCTTTTAGTCAGTAAGAGTCTGACACTATCTCCCGCTCCGCTCAAGAGCGGGGGTTGTCATTGGATGATTTTTTCCCACCATAAAAAAGGGCATAAATAAAACACAGATTTAAATCACTAAATAACTATATAATATTCATTTAAAAAACATTACGTAACATCATAGTTTTGTTTTAATCAATAGGAAACACGATATTTCACAAATACTAGAACATTTTTTTTTCTAATGACATATCGCCTTTTCATGCATCATAGATGTCGCCAATAAACTCTTTTTCTTTCTTTCTTTGTGTTCTAAATATGGTGAGGGAAGGACTTAGGGGGGAGGAGGCTTAAGATTATGAGTGACCCATACAACAAATTCATTTTTTTTTTTTTGTAAAATCTCAGTCAATATATAAAAAAAAAACAATATTTTCTAAATGGACCATAACGTTACAATTGGTAAAAATAAAATAACGACTATTAATTTAAAACATAAATACACTACTAATCAAATTTATATTCACTGTAAAAATATTTCGAATAATTTTCTTATGGTCAATACAGTTAATCTAATCAAAAACAATATTTAATTACGGTATCAGTAAAAACCGTAATTTTCAAGAGTCACAAAAAAGAAGTGTCGATTGGATTCCAAGTACGATAAAGAGAGTGTTTCACTTACGAAGTTCCTTCGCCGTAATGTTGGCTTCCCTGTCTGTCTACAGAAGTAAGAAAGGAAAAAAGCAGAGTTACCTACTCTACCAAATTTGTTGCACGAAATGCGAAACGAAATCGATTTTAACGGTAGATGCAACACTTTTAGGAGAATTATGAGGGAATGGGATTTTATTTAAAAAAAAAGCTTTGTTAATGGAGAGGCACAATATTGTGACGTGATGTTTTCGGTATTTTAAAGAATTGCAGGACCATTGAAATGGAGCCCAGCATCCTATATTTTATTTAAAAATAGTTTTTTTTTCCAAAAGAAAAGAAAAACCAATTTTATAAGACATTTGTCAAAAGCAACGAAATATCAGTTACTCTCCCTAATTTTAAGTAATTTAATTGTTCAAAATATAGCAACACTGTTTTTCCGTATTGCCAACATTACGGCGCACTGTACAGTCAAAATATATTGGGCACTTTGAAGTTGGCGTTCCGAACTATTGCTTAAGTTTATTTTTTTTTATAGTCGATAGGCTCGCGTTTTACCACAATCTCCTAGAAGTAATCTATTCACTCTTGACTTAAAGCCCCCTAGGTTATAGCTATCAGGAAACACAGACTCCGGCAGGGAATTCCATCCTTAGCTGTACGCATAATGAATGTACTCCCAAAACTATTTGTACGTATAAGTGGGATGTCCACCATGTACCGGTGGCGCAACACCCGCCGTACGTCAAAAAATACGCAATACGCATTCGCCATAATATGATTCATAAAAAGAATTACTGCGCAACTGACTGACTGCCATATCAATGCAAGGCCTAGGAGCGTGACATTTCGCATAAGGTTTCCTTTTACGGCGTAGACAAGCACTAAGAGATTTTTTTTAAATTCACCCCCTAAAGCCGTGTACGCACGTACGAACAAATTTGTTGCGTTACATGATACGCAACAACTTGGTTCGCTCGTGTGTACCACTAACGAACATCAAACACTGTGTTCGTCAAACTTGTTTGCGGCGATCTATTTGTATGTTCCGTATGGACAGTATTCTTCATGAACCAATGCGAACACCAAAAAACTTTTCGCCACTTCAAAATCGGCCACTTCCAACGACGCCGCCAGGGCTATTAACTCATCGAATTTGAGACACAATAGAAAGACAATTGCTTATTTCGAAGTGTGTAACTTAAGACATTCAAAAGTTTACGAGCGTTCACGACTGTTGTTCGCGAACTTGATTCGAACTATGTTCAGGTTCGTGTTCGAATATGCCGTCCATACGTACAAACCAAATGTTCGAGTTTGGTGTTTCTGTTCGCTATGTTCGTGTTCGTACACGGCTTAAGGGGAAGAAATGGGACTCCAAAGTTTGTATGGAGAAACTAAAACTAGTCATTATATGAAGTCTCGTAGCATTTTAATATTTGAACAGTGATTTATTACAAAGTTTTATACATATATGCCACCCCCCCACCCCCCTACTTCAGGACATACACGGACAAGTGCAATGGTATATTAAAAAAAATCGGTTACCAGTCTATTCATTGTTTTGGTTTTACTCGCAAGGGGACTTTTAGTAGGTTCGACAAAGATGCATTAATATGGTGAAACGATTTTGATTTTAATAGACACGAATTTAAGGTTTACTTTCCTTATTAAAAAAATTACTTATGCACTTGATACAGGCACAGATGTAATTTTTTTTTTTAAACTGGCGATTCCAAAAGTTTGGGTCTTAGAACACACAATTTTATTTTAGGAGATAATTCTACAGAACATTTTGATTTTTCTATTTAGCTAGCGATATGTATGATTTTACAGTCTTATATTAAAATACAGCATTAGTCTGAGTTTATGCGAAACACGAAACACATGGTATTTTTATGTAAAGATTCTATGTACAAAATTTCGTAATTGTATCATGAAAAATCACAGACATAAGCTCGATATGTTACCTGGTTGTCCGGACAAATATATGGTTACCGAGCCATACGGGCGATTGGAGGGTTGTTTTGCTCCCGCACCCAGCTGTCTGGCGGCTAATGCCCGCTATGTCCTGCCAGTACCTGTGTTGTACTTAGTGTTGGTGGTATCTGACCTGTGATCTTTTTTTAAATATATTTGGGAAAAAATATAACAAGGTGTACAGTTGCCATCACGGATCTTGAGCGCTCGGCGTCAGAGTGTGGATCGCTTTGCGCATTCCATACATTGGCGAGCCAATCGTCTTCGTTGTTAGATACATGCAGCAACGCAGGGAACGAACGAGGAATGACGTCTATGACGCGATGGCGCGGCGAGCCAATCACCGACACTTCCCGCTCCCGCGTTTCACTTCGCACCACTAAAGAGACCGAATATTTGACTTCTGCGCAACCGCTCAAGATCCGTGATGGCAACTGTACAAATTATTGGAGTCGATTCAACAAATTATATTCAGGTTTCGCTTAAACTAACAATATTGTTGTATAATCTTTTGTAAGGCCTGCCGCACAAGATTAGGTATCTTATGTACTTAAGTTCAGAATCACAAATAGTAATTAGGTATTAGAAAAACATCTTGTAAAATACTGATGCATTCAGATAAACTGATTTCGACAAGCTTCAACATGCGCAGCTCAGCGCTGGCGCCACCGTTTATTCCATTTATTCATTTATTTTACTTTGTAAAACACGCATATTGTTTTGTCAATGTAAAAATGTATTGTGACATGTTGATTTCGTTAGTATTTATTAAACCACCTGTGTGGGACAAAACGGATAAAAGGCATTGCAATAGAGATCCCTGCTTCAACCTTCTTGCTTTATATAGCTGTTACTTGAGTGGACCAGCACTTATCGGCATAAGTGCTTATTTCTTTCTGTATACGGCCTTAGGTCACAAAATAGGTACAGAAGTCAATCTCATGTATGTACTTCACTTTTTATACCTACGCTCAGCAATCGCGCTAGGGTCGGCGCCGCTCTGTCAAAGAGATAAATACGTAATATAAATTGTAAAAATATTACATGGCCACAAAGTCATGTACTTAACTACCTACCCAACTGTCCTGTGTTACGTAAAAATAAACTATCAAAGTACAAGTTCATACCTACCTAATTACGTCTTAAAACTGGCGGCTTCAAAAACAAAAATCGTTCAGCAATTAATGATGAATTTAAAAAATCGTCTACTAACCAGTTATAACTTTTTTTTGCTCCGTTATTTCACAAAAAGTTCACAGATGCGTGTCTCAAGCGGATGTATACGCGCTCGCAATGAACTGAATCGAGCCGAGACATCATGTCCGTGAGCGGTGTCTATGTGTACGTTGCTCGAGCGCGCTTTGCATGTAGATTGTCTTCTGTACCTATCTATTTGTGCTTCAGTGCTGTAGTCCACTTAAAAATGGCTAATTAGCCACTGATTTCTAATTAAACTTAAGTTGACCTGTAAGGTATATTTATTACAATTCACAACAGCGCGTCAACAATTCCAAAGTAAACCTAAATACAATGACATTAAGACTCACAATGACATGGCGCTCGTGTCTGGCTTTATTTATGACAGTACATGACGGTATATACAGAATATCTTATTACGCTAGGAGGAGATCGTCGTCTCGCTTCTTGTCTTTCAGGAGTCGGAACACTCGCCTGTGGACAATCAAATAAATGTTAAAAAAAAAAACATCAAACATCTTCGGATTTTCATGAAGTCTGGGACCACAGAACAGATGGAAGAGGTTAGAATGGCCTTGTGCCACCTATTCCTCGACGTCCACAAGCCCGCGCCTACGGTGGCCGGAAATCTGGGTCGGAATCCCGGCGGCGGTTGGGGCGTGAGTGTTGTTGCCTGATGCGGTCAGCCTCCTCCTTTGCTAGCATTATTGCTTCGCAATAGGAGGCGACCACCTGCCACTCCTCCTCACTCCGGACCATGGCCAGCAAGGCCGAGAGATCACCGCCGCCGAGTGGGAGGGAGGGGTTAGTGAAAAAAAACTGCTTGCGTAATACTTGATCGACCCCTTTTCACCAATTAATTGCGCGATGCATGATTAGTTCTTATGCGACGCCAAAGATGTCGTTACAGGCTGATATGATGGTGAGGACGACGATCTCACTCACCAGATGGTCCTGGGCGCGTGTCCCCAATCCGAGGGCGTGTGCGAGAGCGCGCGTTGCACATCGGCGTCGGGCACGAGCACGTCGGTCACGACGGGCAGCACGCGCACGCTGGTCGCGCGCGGGCACGGCTCCGAGTGCTTGTCGTCCAGCACCAGCTCGATGCGCATCGTCACCTCCCACACAGAGCGGAGGGGGATGTTTGCCACCTGGAGAGAGATTGCACATTACTCATTTCTTTGAGAAAACTTCTACAGTACACACGTCGTTATGTTGGACCACTTGACGATGTATTTATTTATTTAACAACCAGCTTCTGCTAGCGACAACTTTGGACCCTATTTTGCTCTCTTAGGGGTGGAGTTTCGTAAAATCCATTCTTAGCTGATGATCGACACTATAGGGAACCTAAACTATCCGCCAAATTTAAAGTTTGTAGGTGTTATAGTTTCTAAGATTTCGTGATTAATCAGTGAGTGGTATTTCGATTTATATAGATTTATGTACACACAATAATAAAAGGAAAGAAGAAGGAAACAGAGGGATAGTACAAGAGTCATTTTTTTTAGGTGAGGAAATCATTTAATGACATTCCCCGCTCTTGGGCGGAGCGGGAGATAGTGTCAGACTTTTACTGACTAAAAACCCACTCCTGTAACAACCAAAGACGTGGTTGAAAAAGTGTTGAAATAGGTGTTGAGCTAGTTTATTTTTATATAAGAACTAACTTAGCATGAAATAAAATAAATAAATATACCTTCAACGATAGATTCCCGTCATTATCCATGGTATAGGCCAAGTGCAGCTTAGCGTCGTGCATGGCGCGGCCCCAGCGCAAGGCGACGCGCACGACGGCGGCGCAGCGCCGCAACAGCTGCGGGATGTCGCGCGCGTGGCACTTGGCGCAGAGCGCACGCGCTACCATGTGCCGCATCGTCTCGCACGCGAAACGGACGCACATCGTCGCTACGGGGTTCTTGCGATCTGGGATGACGAAAACAAGAATATCTAGGTTAAGTAATCATCTATTTATTTGAATTTGGACATCGGAATTGCCGGGGACACCTACTGGCTAGTTTAATGGAGAAAGAAGGCCTCTGTACGATGAACTCCTTCTTCATAATGCGTAAGCGTAGGAAGTGGACCTGGCAAAGCCCTGATGGTACGACTAGAAATGTAATTGACTTCATCATGCCGACGAATAAGCAAATATCCAATGATGTCTCTGTGATCACCGCATGGTAAGAGGAAAACGTTGTATATCAATGAAGCATGAAAGATCCAGTGGCGTGCCTGATGCCTTTACAGGGGGCAAGCCAAGGAATCTTGACCTAACTACTACTTACCTATTAAAAAAAATCTCGTGCTACCACGTGTCATCAATGCTGATTTTTCTGAATTGCTACAGTACTATTAATTCATTAAACCCCAAGCGAAAGCCGGCGTTCGCGCACCTATTGTCTTTCTATTGTGTCTATAATTTCCACGATTGAAAGGCACAAATATAATGTTAATAGTAAGTAATAAATAATGATAACAAAAGCTTCACCACAACAACTTTATCATCATACCAATAATCGTGAAGTTTGAATACATGAATAGAAAAAAAAATTGTATTCTAATTCAAATTGTCTATCTTTATTTAAAAATGATTTTATTACTTACACCAGCGTAAAAAGTTTGTGAACGTTTTAATTCTACCAACACCTGATTTTCAATTGCAATCAAAGATAATTCGGAAAGCCGCTCTTGTTGTCGAGTGCCGGCCGGCCGGCCGGGATGGTCAGCCAATACTTTAAAACGATTAATTTGAACTTAATGAATATCTAATGTAAGGTTGAGTTGAGTGTGAAATAAAACAACCGAGTACTAGATACTGATCTAATGTTACTTTTTTGACGCCAACGCCATCTAGTTATGAATGTGTAACTAATACATAATTTTTTTTGAAATCTTGGTGTTTCAAACACTTGTTCTATAAAATCACGGAACAGTTTATAATAATATGTAATATTATTGGCAAATACTCACAATTGAAACAGCGGTAGCTTTTCGTTGTTCGCTTTTTTAAAACACACTTATCACTTAACTGTCGAGAAAGAGAACCAACTTTCTATTAGCGGTTTACCAAAAATAAAGAATGAAATAATAGCGTTCAAGTACTTTTGAGAATTTTCATGGCACTCGTGAAGTTATTTGAGTCATACCTGATGTATTCCAAGCATTGTTATTAACTTTTCTGAGAAATATTCAAAATAGTAAAGTTATAAGATTATATTTATCTTTAAAACTCAAACCCTACCTGGCCAATATCAATTCCACACATAATAATATCCACACACAACCACAAGTATAGTTTCCGAATTCATAAACTGTTAAATGACGGAAAACAAAAAAAAACTATCAAAACAATAATTACGTACAACACGATAACCGATCAAAGCAAAGAACTGAGTACTTTTTAGTTCGTACAACTTTGACTTGAACTTGAGGGCGCCTCGTATTATAATATGCGTAAAAATTTGTCAAAAAAAACCATTCATAAATTTACCAAAGCCCAGCTTTTTTTAGAACAAAATGTTCGACGAGCATTTGCACACAATAACAAATTACACCCACACACACTCAAAATTTGACGTTTTTATATCAAAAGTAGAGATAGAAGATAAAGCCTCATAAAAGCCTTTGAGGCAGAAAAAGACAACAACACATTAGTGTTCATCTCTTTCTTTTGTTAAGTGTTAGAGTGAGATCGGAGAGATTTCGCTCAGAATGGCATCCTCGCTACGCCCTGGTATCGTCTTATGAATGACTTTTGAATTCCGCACAACACAGTGGCAACTTAGCGTAACCGCGTAAGCGCGCGAAGTTTAAAGTTTAGATTTTTGTGATAATTAATTGATTGGTCGTGTTCTATGAATTAGGTGACGTTTTGGTAGGGCAAGCCGGGCTTTTTGGCTTATATGGCGGGCACGCCACTGGAAAGATCTCAACCGATGAAGTTTACATTCCGTCCAGCACAGATCCAGAACCAAAAGTCCGAGAGCTTTCAGCGCAAACTTCATCGTTTCAAGTGCCTACGTGGCTTCCTGGATGAATACAACGAAGGGTTCGTGAAAACTGTCTATACAGCCGGATCTAAGCTCTTTAAGACTTGTCGTACAAATAATAATAAGAGGCTCTCTAATACAACTCTCGAGCTCATGAAATAAAGACGTAATATGATGCTGCAGTCTTCAAAAACTGCGTGTATTTACCGGCAGCTCCATAGACGAAGTTCTTAAAACGTGATCTCTGCCGCTTTAATACCAAACGGAGTAAGGGTGTTTTTTATATAGTACGGACTTCATCACGCACGCAGAAATCATCAAAAAAACGCATCCCACGTGCTTATTCTACACATTATAATAAATACTTCTATGAAATGGACATTTGTTGGGGTTGCGCGTGCGGGGCAATCTCGCATGCGTGATGAAATCCGCACGATATTAAAAACACCCTAAGGATGCAATTGAGCGGCTTCAAGGTATTTGCAAGAGATTTGTCTATTGGGCAGAGCCAGCTCACAAGATCAAACATGAGAGCAGAGTCCTATCCACCAAATTGGAGTTTCTAGGGGATCGAGACATTCTACGGACAGTTGTAAACGACCGTCACTAATCCCGCTGAGAATCTAGCAAACGACCCAAGAACTAGATTGATGCGACACCACCGAAGATATTCCGGACGCCAAAGCCTGTACGCGATTAGGAAGGCTCTGAAACAGCTTAAAAACAACAAGGCGTCGGGTGATGACGGAATTACGGCCGAACTCCTTTTTTTTTGTGGTGGGAAAAAATCATGCAATGACATCCCCTGCTCTTGGGCGGAGCGGGAGATAGTGTCAGACTCTTACTGACTAAAAGACCCACCCCGTTCCTTCTAGCCTTCATACCGGGGCTCGAGCGCCCTTTCGGATAACCCTGGCCCCAGTAGGCTTCGACCCGGCTGGGTCCCTGCTGTTGCTGACAACTCCTTGAGGCACGCGGGAATAGTGCGCGCCGTCGGCGACTTGGGCTTGGTCCGGACAGTTACCGGACCGCCGGACAGCGAGCTACCCATTGCTCACTGTCCGCAAGCCCGCGCCTACGGTGGCCGGAAATCGGAATCAGAATCCTGGCGGCGGCGGCGGCGATAACGCCGTTGCGTGATGCGTTCGGCCTCCTCCTTTGCGAGCATTACTGCTTCGCAGAAGTCGGCGACCGCCTGCCACTCCTCCTCGCTCTGGACGGCCGAACTCCTGAGGGCGGGGAAAACACTGGTCCTGAAGGCCCTTCAGAAGCTGTTTGATTCCGTCATACTTTAGAGAAAAACGCCACAGGCTTGGGGCAGAGTTGGGGGTATTTTTTTTAGGAACAATGCCCTGCTTACATTGAATTAGGGTTTTTTTGTATATCAATGCCTGCTTAAGAATAATAGGCCCATCTGGCTTTTGAAACATGTCTACAAGTTGTTTTTCAGAGTCATCACGAACCGTCTCGCGCGCAGACTCGACGACTTCCGTTTACCTGGGACAGTCTAACTTTGAGAAAGAGGTCAAAGAGCGTTCCAGGGCCGGTAACTCTTTCGAACATCAGATGACTGATGAGAATTTCTGAATATTATGGAAGGGTGCCCATATGTTGGGTATAGTTGCACCCTCCTTCCTCCGAAACTTGGGGTCGAGAGATAAAACCAACTCACCATGCTGCACAGCGTCCACAGTGATGTCCAGCACGGGCGTGTCCCCGCGCACTCGCGTTCGCGTCGCGTTCACCAAGAGGTGCGCGAGGCGCGCCTTCAGCCGCAGTCGTCCGTGTAGCAGACGGAACGACCACGTGTCAGCTGATGATGAAGACTCCCATTCGCATTCGTGGCTCCTGTCATGGAAAGTTGTTTTTTTTTTGGATTTAGACATATTGAGCATAGCAAAGCATATCAGCTTATAATATTCCTACTGTTGGGACACAGGCCTCCTTTCTGGCAGAGTGAATTGGCCGTAATCCACGACGCGAGCCCAGTGTCTTCGAATTTTTGGTTCTAGGACACGCCAGTTTCCTCACTAAGTTTCCCTTCACCGTTTATAGAGCAGTGATGTTGAAATAAATTACACAAAATAATGCGCCTGGCTGGATTTGGACCCTTGTTCCGTGCCAAGAGAAACAATGAGAGCTATTAAAAATTGATTTTAACAGTAAATTAATTAAACAGAATAAAACGGTAACTCACCCCATAAAAGGTAACATATCAATCTTGGCAACAACATTAACACCAGAATCAGAATCGCAGTGACTCGAGCTGGTGACGTAATTCAGTTCGGGATGCCAATCCACCTGGGAGGGCAACACCTCCATTGTGGACTGATGGGGAGACTGGAAGTCCATGTTGTCGGTACTGACAACGTCCTTCATCGACTTCAGGTCCTTGCTACTCGTAAATGACACGTCAGACTGTGACAACTCCATCAAACTCTCGGATTTCGTATTTATATCATCCAGAAGCTTCTTTTCTTCAGAATCATTGATACGTTGGAAGCCCGAGTCGAAACTAATGCAGTCAGCTATTAACTGTCTCACAGTTATTGTCTGACCTGGTTTTTTTGATTTTGGCGACTTCTTGTCACGAGATTTCGGTGAGTGTGTACTGCAGTCGGAATTGCTGTTTTCATCTCTTTCAGGTTCCATACTATGCGCAGAAGAATCATTCGGAGACGATAACTCCATCGGCACTTTAATCTGTACCTTAGGGCTGCACGATATTTTCTGCATTTTCACTAAAGGTTTCGGAGTGATTTCTACAGAACTTTGATGTCTTTGCTTGTCTTTAACCGGACTATAGATCCTTTTCTTGCCCTTCAATACGTGTGCGTTAGAATGTTGACCGTAATGGTCTTGTAAAGAGATTTCAGAGATTTTTGCTATGTTATCTAACTCCACTGCTTGTTCTTCTATATTAACGAGATGTGATCTTGAGAACCTGATCCTCTGGTTCGAAAATTCGTTGCTTGGTAACACTTCTGGACTAGTTCGTCCTTCTAAAGCATAACCGGCTAATGTAAGCGACGAACTAGTTTCTAGTAGCTCTTTGTTCTGTTTCATAGCTATTGTAGTGTTTACTTCACCATCTCTTAATTTCGTTGCCACGGCGTCTACTGATTGGTCAAAAAAAACAGGTCTTGATGTTTCAGATTTTACGATAAGTGACTCGTTTCGTTTAGGATCTTTATTTTTATCTTTGAACTCTTTAGGGCTCGATAGAGGCGAAATTTTGCGGTGCGTTTTGGTAACACAGACTTCCTCTTGCGTTGTTGGCGTATTCTTGTGTACGCGTGGCGTACGTTTATGGGCTGCATCCTTTTGCGATGTGGTCGATCGAGTCGGCACCTTTTGATATTTCGTCGTCAGAGTTTGCACCTCAAAGTCTCGAGAACTGTCATCTCTGTTCGTGTGATTGTAGTGTATGCCAATGGAGTGTTTCGGCGGAGAAATATACGCAGCCTCGAAGCCACGAAGCATCTCCTCAGATTTCACTATGGGATTATACTTGTGCACGTCTATTTTCATCGGGCGGAGCAGGATATTGTTTAAGGGATTCATTTGGTCGAAAATTAGAACCGGAGAGTCCGAGTGATGATCTTCTGGCGTATGTGAATGCGACCACTTTTCTTTAGAATTCAGATCACTAAATTTTAACAAATTTCCAGAAAACCGTGACTTATACGCTATAGAGGAGTTACTTTCAGGGTTGGAATATACGTTAGGATCCAAATCTATTTGACTGGAAGCAGCTAAGTTGGCTTGTATTTGTATGCTTTGCGTGGACGCGATCATTGGTACACCTTTTTCGATTCCAGTATCAAACGGTAAATTTTCATTATGAATTGGTTTTACCAAATCTAGCATCAATTCTTTAATTCCATCGGAAACATCTTTCAAGTATGATGGAATGACTTTACCTTTAGGTTCGTGCATGTATGAAGTTTCGCCGAACGCTGTCTTCTTTAGCGGTGAAAATTGAGCGAGACTGTCTTCGTTGATTGACTCATCGTTAAATTGTAATGTTTTGACGACATCATTGCTTGCTCTACCTGATTTATCAGCTATGTCTGCGGTCGCGTCTCTAGTGTCGTCTTCGACGGAGTCACTATCATCTAGCGCTAGACTAGACTTCTGTAAAGCAGCTTGAGCCATTGAAATGTTGCTCAACAAATCCGTTCTACTCAAGACTATGGATTGTCTGCTAGGTGCGAAACTAAGTCGCTTGTGCTCTGTCATTTCCGAACCTTTAGTCTTGATGACAACTGGCACGATATCATTGTCACTATCTATATTAGCAGTTAAATTGGTTAGCATATTAAGTAATTCTTGAGTGTCATTAGCATTCGTAAAGCTGTCTCTTTGCTGGATTGGCTTATCATCTTCCTCAACTTCGGCCACCTCTTCCAAATCAAGGCCGGCTTTATCGTAAAACCTGTTTGAACGGTTTTGTGACTCGGTTGATTGTAATTCTGCTAATTTCTTCTGGAGTTGGTCGACTGCTTCTAGATTTTCGTCAAGATGGTGCATTGGCAATTGCTTGTAACTTATGTCTTTTAGTTTTGTTCCACTTGCCATATCATTGTCTGCCTCTTTATCTGTATTAGCATCATCATCGTCCTTCGTAATATAAAACATACTTTCGCTAGAAGTACTATCATCAGTGCCTTTTTTTATGGGAGGTGACTGTAGCGACTCTACGCGAACCATAATGTTCTTGTCTTCTGTGCCGCTGTCAATGGTAGTTATAGACATGCTTACTTCAGTATTGGCCAGTGATAGTTGTCTAGATTCAAAATCTGTCTGCACCATGGCATCCACTTCCCCATCGAAGTCTTTATCTTTGTCTACTCTCCAGTCAGCGGAAATTAGACTTAATTGATTTATTTTCTCTTCCACTCTAGGATGTATAATCGAAGCGCTTTCACTGACGTTTCCTTTAGGTGAAGACATGAAGTCATCGGCAACGAAGGTTTCTGCCTTTACTGTCATGTTGCTCGATTCTTGGAATGTATCACTGTATATATCCCCGATTTTCCTTAGCTCAGTTTGTTCGGATATGCTCGACTGCAGCATCGGCTTGCTATTGTTTCTCGAACTCTGCAGCACGATTACATCTGACTGACGACTGATTATCTGATCCGGTTCTGTCAAATCTGACAATTTGTCTTTCAGTTCTTTTGACAGTTCTGTACCAAAAGTTATCAATTCGGCAGGAATCGGTTTCGTCATTGACATGTCACCTTTTTCGGTTTCTCGTAAGCTCGCGACTTTTGATATTGCCATGGTCATAGACATGTCATGATCATTCATGTCCGGATTGGAAATGTTGGACTTTCGTTCACCTTGCCAGGCTTCTACCGGTGAATTCAGACCTTCTTCATATACATTATAATCAGTTACTTTTTCTTTTACTTCTTTTGTCTCCACAGGTTTTTTAACGTGATCTGCTTCTGAATCTACTCTGTCGAGCAGGTAAACGTTTGTAGACACAGCTAGAGTCATAGATATGTTAGCTTCGTTCTCATCGCACACAATAGTTTTTCCTTCGCCCTTTACTTCTTCTATTATTTTAGCAGATATAGCTTCAGTCATAGATATATCACAATCGTCGTTATCATACACTATGGTTTGTCGTTTTCTGTTTTTGGGTTTTATATCCGTGTGTATGTGTAAGGATGTTGATGTGTCTGGGTTGACATTTAAAGCATCGACGGGTTTTTCTTCACTATATCTGGGTATAAGTTGACCAGGTATAGCTTGTGTTATAGATATATTTCCTGTATCATTATCATAGACTATAGTTTTTCGTCTGGGAGCATCACTGTCTTTGGCAGTAATATTATCAACAGATTGTAAAGGACTACTTTCAGCTTCATTATTTTCATTTAATTGGAGTTTTTCAAGTAAAATATTTGACGGTAACGCTTGAGTAACAGATATATTGCCTGTATCGTCGTTGTACACAATCGTTTGTCGTCTTACGGGATTCGGTTCGTCATTCATCAGAAAAACGTTTGTAGGGAGTGCCTGTGTGACTGATATGTTCCCGGTATCATTTTCATATATGATAGTTTGCCGTTTTTCTTGCGACAGTTTATCTGATAGCATTATGTTTGAAGGTATAGCTTGAGTAAAGGACACGTTGCACGTATTATCGTCTTCAAAAACAATTGTCTTTCTTGTATTTGGTTTCTCATCTATAGTATTCGATGACAAAGTTTGAGGAACTGATTTATTATCGTAGTCACTTTCACATGTATCTATGTTAGTAAAGTCCGGATTTTCATTAACGAGAATATTTGATGGAACTGCCTGTGTGATGGAAATGTTGGCTATGTCGTCCTCATACACAACTGTATGACAACGTTCAGACGATGATCCGCTACTGCTCAAAAGTTTAACAGGTACTACTTCAGTCATTGAAATATCATTAGAACTGTTGTCAAAAACAATAGATTTACTCTTGGTAGGGTTACTATCTTGACTTATGACGGCTGCTTGACAGATAATATTCGTGGGTAAACCCTGAGTTATAGATATATTACCTGTATTATCGTGAATTGTCTTCCTTGTAGGCTTATTATAAACTCTGCTAAGTTGTAGAGTATCTGATATTTCATCTTCATTCGATTTTAGTTCCTGTAAGCCATTGTAGAATGAATTTTCGCATTTAGAGTTACGCATATCACCAAGATAGTTTGGTAAGTCATCGTTGACGTTTAAAACGATGGTTTTACGCTCAGGAGTTTCTGCTGAAGAATTAGGCAAAAGCGTTTGTCTATAATTCTTTTCTTTTTCAGGTGCATCTGGCTGAAGAGTTAAGCGTTTACCGTCAAAAACTAATACTTGATCGGGTTCTTCGTTCACAGCGAAATTAGCTTCACAGGGGGCGGCATACGGGTTGATAGCGATGTTTTCTTTATCGGCAACCCAATCGTTGTTCAAGATGGCTTTCTTATCTATCGAAGTGCTTTTGGACACGTCCTGTACCGGGCTGTGAACGGTATCCGTAATGGACATATCCTCATCATTCTTGACAACATGGGTCATGTTTAGATCAACCTCTATATACTCGCACATGTTCTGTCGATCACTGAAAGGGCCGAGACAGCCAATGCTATTGGAACCTCTTTGCAAATCCTTTTCAAATTCATCTAAGTCGTCTTTTTCAACTTGTTGAATAGCTGAGAAATTGACGTCTATGCGGCCAGAACCCTCCCCGAGTGATGGAGCAGTGAAATCATTGCCGAAAAGCTTGCTTTGTTCTGTGAAAGCACTGAGTTCAAATTTGTTATTTGGTGCAGTTAGCTTTCTCTCTGTGCATTCGAGAGAGATGGGTTGCTGTGAGAAATTAACATTAAGCGAGCTATTGGCGAGCCCGCTCATAAAGTCTACGGCCTCTACTTCTTGAAACTGTTGGTCAAAGATTCTCTTTCCGAGATGGCCGACTGGCTGACGTGAAGCGTTTGCTTCCGAGTCATTACTAGACGACTCAAGAGATTTGTTGTGTTCTTCGTAAAAATTCTTCCATGTCGTCGTTGCTTCGTTTGTCACGAATTCTCTGTCAATAAAAGTTGTACAAAAAATTATATAGGTAGTACTAAAAACAGATTAAAATTACAAAAAGTAAAAACATTCTGATTGTTTTCATGTTTTGGGCTAATATTTTTGATTTTTGTTTCAAATAAATATGTGCAATATGTTTCCGCGCCCTAAGATTTTCAAAACGTTGTTTGGACAATTTTGGTTTTTATAACGCACATATCTGAAATCACTATTATGTGCCATTAAAGAATACTTTTATTTCTATCGCCATAATTTTTCCAGCCGAAAGATGTGCACTGCTTAAAGGTCATTGATAATTGAGATTGATGAAAATTGTTTACAAGAGGGGCGAAATGTCTACATTCCCTTAATTTTTTCATCGCCACAGTGTGACATATATATGGGACAATTACGTTTCGTGCCCGCTTTAATACAGTCTGATAAATGAGTCAAATAACGGGGAATCTTTTATCTTGGTAAGGTCATGTGAAGAGAGATGAAACACATGTTACTAAAAGATGGAGAGGGAATGGGAGCCCAAAGATGGATGGATTGTGTGAAGAGTTAGTGATAGCGTGGCGGGTAACAGGACACAACGGAAGAAAAAAAACGTGTTGCGCCGACCTCAAATAAAATGGGTCAAGGGCAGATAGGTAGATGATGATGATGATGAATGGATTCAACCAAATTTTAATTTTTATGTCAACGTACAAATTTAACGACATAAGTGTTGGTTTTGAGAAACCTTAACCATTATCTCATCTGATGGTAAGCGATGATGTGGCCGACGATAGAGCACGCTTGCCTAGAAGTAACCTATTCATTCTTAACTTAAAAGACCCCTAAGTTTTAGCTAGCAGGAAACACAGCTGTACGCACAATAATTGTGTTCCCAGAATGTTTTGTAAATATGGGTGGGATGTCTACCATGAACCGGTAGCGCAACTCCATACGTCTAGTGGTTCGATGATGGAACGGACGTGGGGGAATTAGACTGTACAATTTGAGTGCACATTCAGTAAGCTATAGAAAACCGACAGGCTAGCAACTCGGCTTTTTCCAACATGTATCGATAACAAGGTCATCATAAATGGTTACTAACCAACTGATTTTTTTTTTTACTTGGTTAATATAACAGAACACTCGTCTTGTCACACTAGCAGCTATTAGTTTCCTATAATTTTGAGACGTTAAGTCTGTTTAACTGATTTTTAAAGCAGTTCTATGTGGGAGCATTCACAGCACATACTGACTTTAAAAAAAAATGTGGCATTTTATGACAGTGATGATGAAGAAAAACAGCATAAACTCACGCAACACCAGTTCTTTTTGAGAAACTAACTCGGCGACTTTTTGCAGTGTCGGTTGGAGTGGCTACGTTAAACTCCAACTCTGAGAATGGAGTACGAGCTGGCCGTTGACTTTTAAGTATTGAAGACCTCCGTTTCCGGCTGTGAACAATAAATTTGTTTGTTTATTAAAACTTCCATCACCACTGACAGGAGCACTGGCAAAGGCAGATATGACTGCTTGTGTTTCTTTCTTCTTTCAAGCAATATTGGTTTACTAAGGATGACAATAAAGTTTAAAATCATTCCACTTTAAACATGCTCACTGCATTGCTGCCGGCTGCTACCATTTTGGCATAAATCAGCGCTAATTGTAGATAGACATATTATCACAACAAGGAATTCTGTACCAGTCAACCTTTAAGTTAAACAAAACTACACTATGGTAAATGTGCTAAATAAACTTATAAAAGAACTTTTGAAATAGGATGAAGTATCTTAATTCATTGAACCCCAAGTGAACACCGGCGTTCACATTGTCATTGTCTTTCTATTGTGTCTCTAATTGATGCTATTCGAAAAGTTAATATAAAGTTAGCTTTTGCCCACAACTTCAAACGTGTGAATGTGAGGTATAAACGCCAAGATGAAATATTTTTTATTCATGTCATTGGAAAATATCTCATGGTCTGGCACACATTTATCCAGAATGACTTTCCGGATTCATAATCTGAATTTATATTAATAACTAGCTGTGCCCGCGACTTCGTTCGCGTGGACTACAGGATTTTGAATTTATTTTTTCTAAAATAAAAGTAGCCATGTTACTCCTTATTACATCAGCTACCTGCCAAAAAAAAAGTCCTGTCAAAATCGATCCAGCCATTTCAGAGATTGTCTCTGTCTGTCTGTGTGTTTGTCCGGGCTCGACAAACAGACAGACAGACAAAAATTGTAAAACATGATATTTTGGTGTATGTACTGTATATACATATATTCATATGCATGTAGTAAAAAGCAGTTATTTCAATATTACAAACAGACACTCCAGTTTTATTTATATGTATAGACATATAGATTCAGGAAGACAAAAACCGGCCAAGTGCGAGTCGGACTCGCCCATGGAGGGTTCCATAGCAGCAAGTAACATAATATAAAAGTTCTTGTAGTTCGTTGTAACTTTGATCGATGTTTTAATAATAGTGTATTTTTTAGATTTATGACGTATTAAAAAAAAAACTACTTACTAGATTTCGTTCAAACCAATTTTCGTTGGTAGTTTACATGGTAATGTACATCATATATTTTTTACAGTTTTATCATTCTCTTATTTTAGAAGTTACAGGGGGGGACATACATTTTACCACTTTGGAAGTGTCTCTCGCGTAAACTATTCAATTTAGAAAAAAATGATAATAGAAACCTCAATATCATTTCTGAAGACCTATCTATAGATACCCCACACGTATGGGTTTGATGAAAAACAAATTTTTGAGTTTTAGTTATAAGTAACCCCCAAAATTTATTGCTTTTTTTCTATTTTTGTGTGAAAATCTTAAAGTGGTTCACAGAATACATCTACTTACTAAGTTTCAACAGTATAGCTCTTATAGTTTCGGAAAAAAGTGGCTGTGACATACAGACGGACGGGCAGACAGACAGACAGACAGACAGACATTATTCTTATTCTTAATTACCCAAGTCGTTTGACTTTTTAGACAGACTAGTGCTCCACACACAATCTAATTTTTCAGATCAGTATGTAAGAATGACACTGATAAGCATTCTCAATTCTGGATCGGAATATTTAAGATAATGATTTCATAATGTGCAATAGTCATTAAACTCCAAGTGAATGACAGCATACATTCTCTCATTGTCTTTCTATTGTGTCTCTAATTACAGTATTCAAAAGGTTAATAGAGCGTCACACACATACTGGAATCAGATTATGAATTATTTTAATTAGTACTAAGGTCTTGTGGTGGCCGCTATTCCTCAGGTCAGGATAAGGTGTTCCTCTCTTTTTTTACAAGTCTGTCATAAGACCTGTCATGCTGTATGAATCAGAATGTTGGGTTGTGAAAAAGAAGGATGAAAAAAGATTGCAGGTAGCAGAAATGAGAATGTTGAGATGGATATGTGGTGTAGAATGGATAAAGTGAGAAATGAGTATGTTAGAGGAAGTTTGAAAGTGCCACCAGTGACTGAAAAGTTGAAAGGTAATCAGTTGTCTTGGTATGGTCATGTGAGGAGGAGGGATGAAGCGCATATTGCTAAAAGAGTTCTGAGTATACATGTAGATGGATGGAGAGGGAGAGGAAGGCCGAAAAAGAGATGGATGGATTGTGTGTGGAGTGATATGAAAGAAAAGGGAGTTATTGATAGTTTGACGGGTGACAGGGCAGAATGGAAGAAGAAAACGTGTTGCGCCGACCCCAAGTAAAATGGCACAAGGGCAGGAAGAAGAAGAGAAAGAAGACCAAGGTCAGTGGGTCGTCCTAGGGAGTCATGAGACTACTGATTACTGTACTGTGTTGTATACTCAGACACAGGTCTGAGTATACAACAGTGTTATAGGCAGACTCAATGTTAGCAAGCACCAAATGTTAAAAAGTTTAAAAGTGTTTAAAAAATTCTTCAAGACACTTTTAAGCAATAGATTGATCTCCCGTCTCGACAAAACACTCAAAAATCTCTGGCCTTGGTTTATTTGCAATAGTTACATGCTAAGCAACTGATATTTGCCCGTCAATTATTAATTTTATTACAAAAGTGAAGGATATTTGTCTTCGAGATTTAGGCGATCTTTTCATAGACTTATTGGCCAGAGGATCATAGAGGATCATAATAAACACCATAGCAAAGCGTGGTTTGTTAACAATTAAACTATGCTAGCCTAAACTTACGTTGCCGCGGCCGCAGCGTCAGATACCCTGCTATGTTGTGTATCGTCCATTTTATCACTTAATTCGCTAACTATGGATAAATAAACACCACACTTAACTCATCACTAAACACAATTAGCGTTTCATATGAAATTATTGTTTATATTTTCAAACAATACGATTTCAAAACACAACGGCTACGTTCGCGTTCAAAATTTGACTCAATTTGACTTTGACTGACAGTTTTTATTTTAACCATTTTTTTAAATGTGGCTTTTCTGAATCTTGACCTCCGGGCTTTATAGTTTTCAGTGTTGCAATACTTTTATTTTCAGACAGACATTCTGTTTACTGATACTGCGAAAAGTAAAGTGTAGAACGATAAATAAAATAACGGCACAAGTTAAAAATGCCAAGAAAGCCCGCGAAATTGAAATATTTTTGAGTTTCTTGCATTTTGCAGGTCAGTGTCAAGTTGTGCGTTGATGATATTATGATGTGGAGCCCCAACGTTGTTCACAGAATAATCATCGATAAAACTCTCTCATATAATCCTATTGAAGGTCTATTTCATGAAAACGTTATTCAATGAGGTTATTTCTCGATTTATTATTGAGAATTTGCTGCCAGAGACCTTCACCAAAGGCATCCTAGTAAAATACAAGGTGAACTAGGTGAGAAGTCGGCGACTGCCTGCCAACCACTGTAGGTTAGTAGTTGTCAGTTTTTAGCGTCATCATTATGTTGCGTAAAAAACCATGATTTTCGGATTATACAAGGTGTAAGGGACAGCTCTCCACAAACTTTAAGGGCTTGGTCAGTAGACGAAACTGAACCACCTTCCACAAGATTTTTTTTCAGGAAATGAAAAAAAAAATCGACCTCGCCATACAAATTTTCCAATCAAGTTTATCATTTTGTATGGTGAGGCAGATTTTTTTTTCCTTTCCTTTATTGAACCATTTATGAACTGGTTTTTACCTTAACATTTTGATAGATGCCGTTAAAAAATGATTTTTAATTTTGTTCTAAATTGCCTTATGTTCCTGATAGAAGTTTTATGTAGTAATAAGATAATACCGCCAATGCCAAGGAGAGACCAACCGAACAATTCGATAATACCCGACCCCATCAACTCAGGAAAAATCTTAACAGTGCGAACGCGAAATAGCCCAGCGCCATCTCTCGGGGAATTGGGTTACTAATTAATACATAGGTACCAGAAGACATTTTCGGTGGTAATTTTGGATTGCGAGAACCGATTTTAATAATTCTTTTTTTGTTTAAAAGAACATACGTTCAGGATTATAAAATATATAAACGAAGTTAAAAAAAAAAATGCTTGCATATACGATTATACTACAAACTTAGTCCAGAAAATATTTTGTAGAACCTTTTTGTCTTTTTTGTACAAAAACTGTTCTATCCATCAAGTTCAAAATAATTTTCCTAGAAAGTCTTTATAAAGCTCTACTTGTCAGATTTTTTTCATATTTTCTAAACTTATGGTTCAAAAGTTAGGGAGGGACACACACATTGTTTTTTACTTTTGGAGCGATTATTTCCGAAATTATTGACATTATCAAAAAATTATTTTAGTAAACCCCTATTCATTTTTAAATACCTATCCAACGATATATCACACGTTAGGGTTGAAATTAAAAAAAAAATAACTTTCTACTTTACATATAGGGGGGCTACCCTAATAAAACATTTTTTTTCAATTTTTATTTTATCGCTTTGTCGGCGTGATCGATATACATATTGGTACCAAATTTCAGTTTTCTAGTGCTAACGGTCACAGAGATTAAGCGAGGACGGACAGACAGACAGACAGACAGACAGACGGACAGACAGACATGGCGAAACTATAAGGGTTCCAAGTTGACTACGGAACCCTAAAAAGGCCTCGCTGATGTGCCTTCGCCCACGTCGAAACTAGTCCACGCTACGCCGCTGCTCAAAGTAGTAGGGAGTGAGTATAAATTACTATGAGTTACCTAAATTTACTACGAAGAATAATAAAACCAAGTTTTTAATAAAAATCATTTTTTCACTACTCATACTCTGAAAGTAGGTCTGAAGTTGCCTGAGGAGCGGGTTGAAAGTAATACTTCTCATTCTTAAGGAGTTTTACTTTCAACTATGAAATTATATTAAAAAAAAACTAGTTATATCTTAACATTTCTAATGAACCATTTTCCAACTTTTCTATACAGCCAGTCAATTACAGCGCGATATAAAATTGAAATAACATAAAGATAATTAAATAATATTATAAAGTGGCGGACAAAAAAATTAGGCCACTCCTATTTTTAAGATTTTTTCAAGAAATTACATTCTACTCCATACAAAGACATGGCTTAAAGGATTAAGTGTCCAAATCGTAGACCGGGAGAACGATATGCACAATGTTCCATATCTGAAAGGGGTAAGCTTTGGAAGGGGTAAGGTGGTTCAGTTTTGTTCTGGGGAGGCATAAGCTTAGGCTGTACAGAGCTGGTTATCGCAGAAAGAGGAACTGTGACTGCTGAATCGTACATAACTGACATTCTTGAAAAGCATGTAGTGCCATATTCAGGGTTTACTGATCAACAATTTAAATTAATGCATGATAATGGGCGCCCCCACACTGCGATGTGCGTTCAGAAGTTACTTGCGAGAAGTTGGGATAGAGGTTCTGGACTAGTCAGCACGAAGCCCAGACCTAAAACTACGAGTAAAACAGCGAGAACCAGCTCCACAGAATTTGCAGCAGCTGATATCTACTTTATCAGAGGAATTGAAAACCATACCTCAATCTACCATTAGGAAGTTGATAAAATCCATGAATAAAAGGATGGTGTGTGTTATCAAAGCCAGAGGAGATACATGTTACTATTTAAAAGAAAGATTCCTTATGTGAAACCATTTCTTTTTTTAAATTAGTGTGAAGTCGTAGTTAATTTTTTCTTCATTTTTGTTATTTCTTGTATATTGCTACGAAAAAAAGTTGTCTCATTTAAAAATGCATTATTTCATGTTAGAATGAACACGTAATACATATAAAATTCAAAATAAAAGGTTTTTGTTTTGAAACACAGTCAAAACAATACATTTGGTAGGTGGCCTGGCCGGTGGCATTTTATTTTCCATCAGTTTATTTTTAAGTGACATAACTTTTCAACTATTTCTTTAAAATACTTTATTTTATAGAAATTACGAATAATTTCTAATTTTTCAACAATGAAAAATAAAGGCTGAATAGCAGGCCAAAAAAAAAAACAAAATGGCGGGAAAGTGGCAATTCGTCGTCATTGGTTTTTTCGAGTTGTAGAGTTTTGTTTACATTTCCGTACAGCAGAGATTTGTATTAACTCGATAAGTTCATCAGATTAAAATAGTGATTTAACGCCTAATTTCATAAAAGAAAAGTCTAAAGCAGTTGTGGTGGACCTTTAACGGCCTAAATCAGAAGAAAGAAAACTATCTAAAATCATAGGTCGGCACGACGCCTCAGGTTTTACAAACTTTTTATTTTATTTTTACTTTCCTTGTATTCGTAATGAAAAGCACAGTGTTTACCTCGGGGTGAAAGTAACTTACCCCTAGAGTAGGTAACAATGTACTATTTCATAACAAGCTTTTATAGCGCAGTAGTAGGTATACCTGTATAATTATCGGCAAGACGAATCATACGAGCCCAAACTCGATGGGGTTGTGTCGTTTAACTACTGATTTCCTACGGTTAGCTTCCGACTCCATCATCAGATCAGCTCCATGTCATAATAATTTTGTATTGTCATTTCATAACATTTAAATTGCAAGATTTGATTACAGACATAATTATTACAAACGTCGAGACAGGTGAAACTAAATAAAAGCTTATAAAATACTTACAGAATCCAAACCACACAGAGAGCAGTGACTGTTAATAGGGTTGTATACAGGGAACAAATCGCTAGCCAAATAAGAACGAAAGCGTAATCAACACTCACTAAATCAGACATTTAGAAAGCACACTACATTGCTTTCTGTAATCACTGGGAATTTTTAATAGATTTTACTTAAAATTTTGCAAAAGCGTCTAAACATGCCATGTTGACAGTGAATGGTGATGAATGCGAATGATTTTTTCTTCTTCTAAAAATAAAATGCCAGATTATTTATTTTGATACAGGATTCAAAAAGTCTTCTTCAGTTTGTATACTTTTTTCTTTTTTTATTATCAAAATCATTTTTCTCCTACTGACCTCATAGGGCCTGTTCGCACAGCGGTATTTCACCGAGTGGTTTTTTTTTCGTTATTCTGTAACACACTGAATCTTATGGAAGTTTCCGCACAGGCGATAAAAAAACGCGCGATAAAAAATTCTGTGATTTCTTGCAGATTTGACGCGGTGCGGTACGGAAATAAATCCGCGCGAATAGGTATTTTCCGCGCGGTGAAATATCGCTGTGCGGACAGGCCCTTAGAGGTCAGTGTTTTCTCCATATTGTTCCAACCAGTAGTGGAGTGCCGTAAGATTTATACCTCGGAATCCAGGGCCAGTCAATGAATCTTTATATAAGCTTTTGAAATGTGTTTATAATAATATATGTAAAAATGGAAAAAAAAATTATGCGATCTTCATTTTTTAATTATTTTTAATACTCGAAAACTGACTCTTATCACACTACGATTCGTATCGATATTTTTATTATTATTATTTGAATCATAGTGCGATATAAATATCTCTGTAGATAGCTGAATTTGCTACAATTTGAGCGAAACTTGAGCAAAATTTGTCCATTGGTTACAAAGATACAGCAAGTCAAAGATGAGCAATTCTACCGCAGTGCTCGGAAAACTATAAAATTCTGTCACTGTTTCTTTTTTTTTTTGGTTGGGTTAAGCTCGTGCACTTGCAGAATGACCAGGCTCAAGTGCTCTATCCTATGTTTCATTTGCCAAGGTCGAAATTGCAACAACGCCAACCCTGTCGTCCTGGATGCAGAGGACGAGAATGTGGAAGACCTAACACCATATGCCGACCTGTCACCACCTCCAGAAAACATTATTCCTCCTTTTCCACTCCCCCCACTGGTCTAGACTGGATGAAACCTGGTCCTTCTAAAAGAGCGAAAGTCTGTGGACTTCGTACCGCAAAACAGTCAATAAATGTAGTATATCTTTCGATATAGTCAAACGATTGCGATGAAACAAAGCTTATGTAATATATCAAGTTACATACAATTTTAATGTATAAAAATTACCAACATCGATTTGCTACATTTTACGTGATGCGCGCACAACAAAAAACTTCTATATATTTATTACTAGCTTTTGCCCGCGCGGCTTCGCTCCCGCTCTTCCCTACTTCAGCCTACTATACCCTACTCTACCCTACTATACCCTACTCTACCCTACCCTACTCTACTCTACTCTACCCTACTCTATCCTACTCTACCCTACTCTACCCTACTCTACCCTACTCTACCCTACTCTACCCTACTCTACCCTACTCTACCCTACCCTACTCTACTCTACTCTACCCTGCTCTACCCTACTCTACCCTACTCTACCCTACTCTACCCTACCCTACTCTACTCTACTCTACCCTACTCTATCCTACTCTACCCTACTCTACCCTACTCTACCCTACCCTACCCTACTCTATTCTACTCTACCCTACTCTACCCTACTCTACCCTACTCTACCCTACTCTACCCTACTCTACCCTACCCTACTCTACCCTACTCTACCCTACCCTACTCTACTCTACTCTACCCTACTCTACCCTACTATACCCTACTCTACCCTACCCTACTCTACCCTACTCTACCCTACCCTACTCTACTCTACGTTACCCTAAAAATAAAAAAAAAATAAAAAGTAGGTCTTATGTCCGTCTCCTGGTTTTAAGCTACCTCCCCACCAATTTTCAGCCAAATCGGTTCAGCCGTTCTTGAGTTATAAGTGGTGTAACTAACACGACTTTCTTTTATATACACTCGAGAGCAAAAAAATCGCACATCATAACTCTTTATGTTAAGGCAGGTTTTGTCATGAATGTGAATAGTTATTGAAAACATGTCGTACACTAATTGAAAGCCTATTTAATTACCTTTCTAATGATATGAAATACAGTGAAAAAAAACATCCTTGAAAGGGTTTAGAGCACAAAATTCAACAAATGGGAAAAATGACCAAATTTCACTTATGAAAGAATTAGAGTCGAACTTAAAATTCTTAGTCATCCTGTTTGTCAATAAAGTGTATTCCCTCCCTTAGCCTTATTTACAGCTGTTACTCGATTTTTCATCAGTCGTATTAATTTTACCATTAAATCTTAGGTTATAACGTTCCACTTCTCGTCAACGACAAATTGAAGCTCATGGAGGCCTGGAGAGCCAGGTTTTTTGCACTAAGTCTTCTTTCAAGGTCATTCCAGATATGCTCAATTGGATTAAGACCAGAACTACGAGCTGGTCTCTCTATCGCAATGATTCCAACGTCTTACATGTAGTCGCAAACTGTTCTAGCGACGTGCGATCTGGTGTTGTTCTGCATTAAGGAAAAAAAATCCACCGTAAGCCACACAAGTGGCTTCACATATTCTTTGAGCACTTTTTTAATTCTTTAATTCTTTATTGTACACTATAGCAACAAAAAATAAGTGGATAGCAAAGTTCATGTACATAGGCGAGCTTAACTCAAAGTTGAGTTTTCTTCCAGCAAACCATTGAGCGATAGAGAGAGTTGACATTAGAGGGTAGGGTCCAGTGTACAATTTTAAAATTAGAAATATTGTGAATAAAATAATAATACATAAACAAATATACCTACATACATAAATACACACATACTTTATATACTATAAATATATATCGCGGGTCTCAAACCATAGGGGCGTATCCACAAAACCCCTACTTTTCAGGAGAGACAAAAAACTTAATAACTTTTCCTGTGATTGAGCCAGCTCGTTGTTTTTTTGCATGTAGCTATATATTTCTACTGCAATTAATGTAGGATTCTTAATTTTAGGGCATTTCCTCTATAACACTAGTTTTTGGTTGATACGCCTATATAGCATGACGACTATACTGTAAAATTCCGTCAAAATACTCCCTGAAATGTATGAAATTTATGGACGTAAAATCTTTTTTCTCAGATTGTTAATATTTATACCAATATTTATTATTACTTAATTGGTGACTTAAAATATTGCTATTTAGGAATGAGAACCAATTGAAATTAACGTTATTTACTTAATTTCAAGAAATCATACGCCTGTCTGGCCTGTCATAAATATTGAGAGGTGTTTTAACTCAAAGAGGAAGTATAAACCAGTTTTGTTCCACAATTTAAAAAAGGAAATGATTAATAGGTAATTACACAATATTCTCGTGTTTGAAAAGAAAAATAAGCATTATAAAAATAAAATTTATTAATAAATCTGAACATAATTATTAGAAATATCTTTAAAATCACAAACATTTGAAATTGAGCTGAACAAAACATAGCTCTCAAAAACGCTGAAGGAAATCATCGCGAGGAAACACGGTGAGGAAGGCATTAGTGATGTTTGTATGAATGTCTGATTTCTCACATTCGAGAATGCGAATGCAAATATATTCAAATTCAATTTTCGCGAATGCGAATATTGACTTTCAAACTAAGTGCGCGCAAAATATTAGACAGTTTTCACATTTCGTATCAGCCAAATTTAAACCGAACATAACAGAGCCTTAACAGACTAATTTAATGAAGTTTAACACAAAAAGTTTTTCAGGAAACACAGACTCCGGCAGGGAATTTCACTCCTTAGCTATACGCATAATGAGTGTGTTCCCAAACGCTTTGTACGTATGGGTGGAATGTCCACCATGTACCGGTGTCGCAACGCTGTACATCTTGTGGTCCAATGATGGAACGGACATGGCGGGATTAAATTCTGCAATTCCAATGCACACTCTCCGAAATGTAAACAATAAAAAACCGACAGGCTAACAACTCGGCGTCGATGCTCAAAAGACCTTACACGATCAAACTTACAACCTCTATGGTTGTACCGTCTCCTCCTCGCTAAGATCCCGAATTTTTTGGCAGACAGTTTGGCTTTTGCTTCGATGTAGAAGCCGAAATTGAGGGTAGTCGACAGCGGCACCCCAAGAATCTCTGAGATCTGAGAGAGATCTCAAAGAGACTGGATCTGAGATCCATAAGCTCGCTCGCCGGACATGTAACTCTCAACAACAGTGCTATCGTCTGTATACCCAAAGGTACTGGCTTTAAGTAGGTCATTTATGTGCAGCAAGAACAGTGTTGCCGAGAGTACCGACCGCTGAAGGACCCTGGCATTAATATCCATTTGACCCGACGAGTAGCCATCAATAACTACTCGGATGGATCGATCCCTCAAAAAGTTTACGATCCAATCACACAGACCAGTGGTTAGACCAGAGGAAGGAAGCTTAGCAATAAGACTTTACATAGTTTCAGCTTAGACCCTATCGAAAGTCTTCGAGATATCAAGGGAGACTGCAAGCGCTTCCCCATGCTTCTCGATGGCCTTGCTTTAGATGTGAATGGCATACGCTAGAAAATCCCCAGTAGACCGATTTAGGCGAAAACCGTATTGCCGGTCAATGAGGATGTCGTTTGTTTCTAGGTATGCCAGGAGTTATCTGTTAAACACCCGTTCCATACTCTTACAGAGGATAGACGTAACGGAGATGGATAGGTAGTTTGCCAGGTCAGCTCGACTGCCCTTCTTGGGCACAGGCTGAACGGCACTTATTCAGTCTCAGAGAGGCAAAATAAGCGGGTCAAGATTAGAGACAATTCAAGTGCACAAGTTTTAAGAACAGCTGCTGGTATCCCGTCGAGGCCACTGGCTCTATTCACATCAAAGTTACGCAGAACTCTACGAACGTCCTTCTGATGGATACGAATATCCGAAATACTCGTCACGCACCCATCTGGAGAAACAGTTAAATTAATTTGAAAAAATTTGTTATGATTTGAGATTAACATGTTGTTTCACAATTTGTGATAAAATGTGAAATAAAGTTGTGTGATGGAAAAATATTAAAATATTATTTCCTTTTTGTTTGTCAGAAACATTCGCTAAATATTCGCATGTTTTTTGCGAATGCGAATGCAAATATCAAAAAATACGCGAATATTCGCGAATGCGAATGCGAATATCAAAAAATGTGCGAATATTCGCGAATGCGAATATTTATTACATTACTTACGTCTATATAGCTTGACAAAATGATTTCAGGTTAAAGTAAAATAAACAGTCGTATGTTCATACGCCTTTATGGTCCGATACGATTTCCTAGGATCACGATAAAATTGAAAGTCGTACGTGCGTACGTCTCTATGGCACGTCGAAACTGCCTCAATACGCAATAATATTGCTGTTACGTCTATTATACGGCTATTTGGTCTAAAAATAATTCTAGACTCTCCAGCATACGGCAAATAATATTTTTTAATTTATGCAAAAAGTAATTAACACTAAATTATAAAAAAAAATTCAGTTAATGTATTGCTTATAGTAGAATCCAATGGCATTAAAAACGAAAAATCACATTTTTGCATATACGCCCCTATGGTTTGAGACCCGCGATATATATATATTCTATGTCATTGTGAAAGGAAATGCTCTTTAATTTTCCTCTTGAAGACATCTAAAGAAGGGCTGTCACGTAAGGAGTGTGTGTTTGATGTATCATAAAGCCGTCCACCCTCTCGATATCAGCCCAGTAATGGCCCAGTGATGAATAAAATATCAGTTTTAGTGTCCAACATTATGCCACCTCAGTTCGCCTCCAAAACCCACTTCTTCGCTTATGCAGCATTGTTAAAATTGCCCTGATGACCTTCTGTAGACCCTACAGCATCTCATCATGGTCATCTAATTCATTCTTCTTCACAACAGCCTGCCATTAGGCATACATCCAATTTAAGTGTTTCATGGCAAATTATTGCCGGGCTTGAGCTGTGGTCAAATTGGTACCATTTGCTGAGTGATGTGCAGTCAGGCCTGCTTCGCCCAGTCTTTACCTAATCGTCCACTGACTTATACTGACATTGCAAACTTCTTGAAACTTTTGTGTCAGTTCAATCGTGTTCAGTAGCCGATTTCTCAGAGTACTTGTTACAGAAAAGCAATAATCACGGCCTGATCCTATGCGCCACCGGCCATATCCTGGTCGCCGAATATACCCACGGGTTTCTTAAAACCTCTGGTATACCAGACGAACAGGAAAGCAGCTAAAATTTTGCTGTCGAGCGACTTCATTTTGATTATGGCCTGCTTTGGGCAAGGCAATAACTTGAACGGCTTCTGCGGGCGTGGTATTCATATTTTTCCAGTAAATCCATCTGTTTCTAATAGAGACGTTATCACGTTAACAGAAACTGATTAAAACTCCATAACAGCACCCTTTTTGTAGCTTCAGGTAAAGGTGTAAGCAGTGAAATCCAAATGGGTGAATTTGGGGAATTGGGTATACCGTTGGTTTTTGTGAGTTACGTGAAGGTCAATGATCTTAATTTTGTGTTTTTATAAAGCTAACTTTATATGCTTCAATTTTGCTCAATAATTTGTACTCCATATACCTATTTAGATTTAAGAAAAAAACATTATTACACGAAATTACAAGCCATGTGCGATTTTTTTGCTCTCAAGTGTATATAGATGTATATAGATGATTCGATATTTTTGTAATTTTTTATCATAATCATAATCATAATCATTTATTTGGTTTGTAAACATAGGTATTACAGAGGGTGGTATAAATGGATAGTGCGCTATGTTTTGCCAAATATTGGCATACAAACTTGCAGAAAAATTCAGCATGCATATTAACAAAAATTTAAAATTATTATATAATGTCAAATAATTAAATAGTAATTGCAAAAATTAGAAATCAAAACGAATGTCAAAACAAAATAATTAAAATCTCACAAAAATTAAATAGAATGTCAAAAATTAAATGCAATGTCAGAAACACAAATACAGTGTAAAAAAAAAAAAAAAAAAATTTTTTTTTTTTTTTAGCAAAATGTCAAATAATTAATTAAGTACTTCGTCAAAAAATAAATAAATACAATGTCAAAAAATTTAATACTATGTCAATAAATTAAATACAATGTCACAAAAAATTAATATTAGGTCAAAAAATTGAATAGATAAAAAAAAAACAATAAAAAATAAATGGAATGTCAAACATTAAAACGATATTAAAATAGTAAAGTAATGTCAACAAATACATTAATGTAACCATGTAGCATGCCAGTCAAACAATTGTATCGTTAAGAAATTCGGCGACACTATAGTATGCTTTTTGAGCTAGAAATATCGTTAACTTAGATTTGAATGTATTGTCATCTAACAATTTCCACTCTTTCGGCAATTTGTTAACTATAGTTGGAGCCATACATACGATATTCTTACGCATAAAAGCCGTTTTTGCGCTTGGTGTGTAAAGTTTGGTATTGTCGCGTCTATTCCGTGAAATTTTTTCTTCTAAGCGAGGAAACCGTGAAGGGTTGGCTCTAACAAACATGGTGACTTCTAAAATATATAAGCAAGGCAGTGTGAGTATCTTATACTGTTTAAAATAAGGCTTGCAGCTATCCACTGTTTTAAGTCCAAACATGGATCTAATGCATCTCTTTTGGGCCTTAAATGCAATTACATTGTCTGTAGAGTTTCCCCAAAAGATAATGCCGTATCTCAATTGTCCTGCCACTAGACCGTGATATGCCGTAATTAAAGCTTCTAAATTAACTTTCGAAGACAGTGAAAACAACGCATAAGCAGCTTTACAAGTTTTTTTGCATACACTATCAATGTGTGATTTCCAGTCTAGTTTTGTGTCCAATGTCAGTCCCAGAAACTTAGTAGTAACGACATCCTCAATAGTTTTGCCGTTGTATGTCAATTGAATATTATTTTCTACCAAAGTTGGGCGTTGTCTGAAATGCATAATCTTAGTTTTGTCTAAATTAATTTTTAAATTGTTTATGCTTAGCCATTTTATTATTAATTTTAATGAGTTATTAATGTCAAATTTGTATTGGGAGATGTCATTATTCTTACAAGAAATGGTCACTGTACTGTCATCTGCGAAAAGTGTCATAGGATGTGGTATAGCCCTTGGCAGATCGTTTATATATATTGTAAAGAAAGGGGCTCCTAGTACACTTCCTTGAGGAACTCCATATAATACAATACGTTCCTCAGATTGGTGGATTTCTTCCCGTTTCGTATTAGTATTTATTTTAGTTATCTCCGTCTTTTGTTTTCTGTTATACAAATATGATTTTATTAAATTTTGTGTATTGCCCCTAATACCATACGCTTCAAGTTTTCTTATTAAGATGTCATGTTTAACGTAGTCAAATGCCTGCGTCATGTCACAGAAAATCGCACACACTGGCGTTCTGGTATCTACATTGCTCATAACAGTATGTAAGAAGTCATAAATTGCCATGTTTATAGATTTATTTGGGCGGAATCCTTTTTGTTCACTACATAATATATTATTTCTCTCAAAGTATTTATACAATTCAGAATAAATGAATTTCTCAAAAATCTTAGACATTACAGGGATAAGCGAAATAGGTCTATAGTTCTCTATACATTCTCTGTCCCCTTTTTTGAACATTGGCTTTACTATTGATAATTTTAGTGCGTTAGGATATACACCTTCGGCAATGCATAGATTTATAATAAAACTCAAATGACTGCAAATTTCGAGAGCTACAGCTTTTATTACCTTGGTGGATATACCGTCATATCCAACACTGTTCGTATTCTTTAGAGTGAGAATGATTTTATGAATGTCTTGAGGTATGCAAGGAGCCATAAACATTGAGTCTTTTTTGCTAGGAAAAAGCAGTTTATTGTTATTGTCAAAATTGCCAATCGGTTGTATTTTGTCGATAAAATAATTATTGAACTCATTCGCTATCTGTTTAGGATTCGAGGTACTAGACTTATTTGTTTTTATTTTATTAATAGAGTTTTTAGGGATATTAAATTTAGCTTGATTTATGATTTGCCAGGTGGCTTTAGATTTATTTGCCGAAGTCTTTATTTTATAATTATTTTGTGTACATTGAGTTAGTGTAATAATTTTCCTAAATAATTTGGAATAGTTCTTAAAACTTGTTTTGTTACGAAGGTTTGGTTGTAACCTGTACTGCCATAAAAGTTGCCTTTTTCTTTTACTGCAAATTTTTATTCCTTTTGAAATCCACTTCGGTTTCCTTATTACATCAACAGTTGCCACTGATTTAGGAAAACATAGCTCATAAAAAAGGGAAAAATTGTCTATAAATAAGCTGTATGCTTTATGTGGGTCATGAGTTTTATATATTTCTGAAAAACTTAGTGCTTTAATGCACTGTTTAAATTTTGAGATATTAACTTTAGTATAGTTACGCCTAACGGTACGGTATTTATCAATAGTACACAGTTTTTTAACTGGACATTGAAATAATTGGGCTGTATGATCAGACAGCGCTAGCTCCAATATTTCTGTCTTGCAATTTTTGTTAAAATTATGCGCAAAATTATCAATACATGTCTGGCTCACAGTTCTAGTTGGTTTATTAATTGCTAGTTTAAAGTTAAAATTCATTAAAAGGCTTTCAAATTCAATTGTTTGGCTGTTAGTTTTTAAAATATCGATATTAAAATCGCCAGCAATAATAACGTTATGATACCTTTTCGTTGCTAACTCTTTAAGTACAATTTCTAATTTACTAAAAAACTCATTAAGATTGCTTAATTTTGGTACTCTATAAATGCAAACAATTATAATATTGTATTTAATAAGCTCTATCGCGCAACATTCAAAAGTTTCCAATGATGACATGTTACTTATTTTTGTTAGTTCTTTCCAGTCATGATCATTTCTAACCAGTATACATGACCCTCCTCTCTTAATTTTTTTCCTACAATAGCAGGCAGCTATACAGTAGTTGGGTATGTTGAGCTGAGTTTCGTAGCCTTCCATTAAGAAGTGTTCCGTAATGCATATAATATCTATTTGCACTTTCTTTGCCGCCAATTCATCAATACATACGCTAAGTGCGTCCGATTTTCTTAGCAATCCTGCTATATTTTGATGTATTATATTGAGATTTTTACAAACGAAAAAAGTCATTATTGGACATGGTATCGTCGTATACGTCAATATCGTTATTTATAAATTGTATGTCACTGATCATCTCCGATATGTCCTTAAAAATAGTTTTAATCCCCGTGTTGTTAATTACGCCAGTGCGCTTGTCAAACATAGTGCCATCAATACTTAAGTTTCTATTGCTATCCAAAAAATATGCATATTCGTGGGCTAGTACATCCAGATATAAAAGGTTATTAAAGGTTTCTACCCTGAAATTATGCAAGTTGGCGTGTTTCAAGAATTTGTATGTTGGCGTACATATAATAATGTTTGTATGTTTAATTTCTTGTAATACCTGTCTGATATATAAAACCGTATCAATATAAACATTAGTGATCTTAAAGTCCTCTTCGCCTAATAATATTATGCAGTAGTCATTGAATGAGAAATCTAATAGTTTGTCCTTAATTCCTTTCAACAATTGCTGCGTATTTGCGTGTGGTTTAATGTAATGACAACGTTTAGTCCAATTCAGAGTATTTTCTGCAATGCCTAACAGATTGTTTTTATTGTCTGTGCTTACAATACATATCCTTTTATTTTGGTACTGTGATGTACTCTTACTTTCATTAATTATACTGTTACATTGTCTTATCGGAGCAGTAGCTAATGACTCTTTTATTGATGAGTTATCTGATTCCGTTGGGATGTTTTCGTTTGGACTTTTAAGATCGCTATTTTCTTGTGAAGTTTGTGTGTATTTTGTTTTTGTACACTTATTTGTGGTTTTCTTTGGTGTCATTTTTAATTTAGCCGGGCTATTAATCTTTTTGAGAAGTTCATTTCTTTTACTTAACTCCTCATTTTTTTGTTTTAAGTTAGTGTTTTCTAGAGACAATATGTCAATTTCCCTGTGTGCACTATTTAATTGTACTGTTAGTTTATCAATTTCGTCTTTTAATGTTTTAATTTGTAAGTTGTCTTCGTCTCTTGACATATCTGGCATGCTATTAACGGTTTCGTTCAGTGTATGAGAAGTACTATCCTCATCATTTGATATCGAGGTTTTGCGACTCGTACGTCCGGTGCGGAACGTAATATTATTTAGGAAGTCCATGATAATATTTGTTCATATACTTTACTTAAAAAAATGTCCCAAGATCAGAAATAGGTACTGCATTTAGTGGGGTTCGAACTTCTGGCTCGGGGCGTCGAAGTCAATGCGTTGGCCAATCGACCACGGCTGATGTATTAACTTTGATGAAATATGTGATCTTGTTTCTGTTATGATTGAGGTTTTGTTCAATAGATGTCGCTTTTTTAAAACAATTAGTTGATCGATAACATTGTTTTTTTTTTTTTTTTAGAACGGCAACACTATCTTTATTCTGGTATTATCGATGTTGTGATAGTTTGAACGTGTACCACTAGATGGCATTGTGACAGCTTTTAATTTCAAATAAAAAACGAACTGTTTAATGTTCACTGTAGTTTATAATCATAAAATTGCTGTGATATTCTTTATAATTACTCACAATTTGTATCGTTGTTTCACTGATGTTGGAATGTATGCAAGTTATTTGCTTTTATTTACTTATTGCATATCTTGATTGTCATTGTTTACTTTTCTAATACATTACTTTTTGGATATTTTGCGTCACCAATATCACTAAAAGCATTGTCACTGTTACTTCTAGTGTTCTTCTTTATTATTGTCCACAATTTACTGACTTTTAAGCACTTTAATATTATTATAAACAAGTTTTGCGGGAGCACAGTCAAATACGGTGTTTACTTCGCAGCGCCCTCTGGCGTTTTAGAAAGCTTTGAAGTCTGACATATTAAATTTTATACAAATTTTTGCCTCACCTTTTCTTTCTACTATTAGTTTAGCCAGTACGTGTCTTTGAATATGAGGCAAACACAAAATTATCACTTTAAAAAATAATGCCTAATTTGACAAACTGTATCTCTGCAACTAATGAACCTAAGTACTGGGGTTAAGCTTAAATTGTAGTATATTTAGTCAGCTTTATTATATTATAAGAAAATATAATTAAAAACGCTTTCTTCGGGTAGTTTTTCGAAAAATCTAAAAAAGTGCCAAAATTTCGCAGTTTTTCGAGCACCATGGGTAGCACAAGGTGTTCAAGGTTGCAAACTTGGGTGTTAAACCTTCTTTTTTCTCTTGTCCCTCTTATTTTTCAATAAATTGTTGTTATCAATTGTTGGGATCGCCGTCAAGCACTAGTATAGATCAGGTAAAAAAAAACAAGAGCGCACAATTTTTATTTAAACTTTTTTATTTGAGCTTTTAACAATACAGTCCAATAGTTTGTGTTAAGATTCATTGTCTGGCCCCGGATTCCGAGGTTTTACTAATTTAACGCTTACGGCTCTCCACTACAGAAAAAACAGTTTATACGAGCAATGAGTTTCAAGAGTATTGTAAGGACGAAAACATTCAACACATTACAATTACGACCAGTGCCGTAACTAGACTAGAGCGATGTCAGCGGTGCCCGGGCGCAAGGCGCAGTCCCTAGAGAGGCGCATTTTTATGTTTAAATATTTTCTAGGTATAGTTTTTATTAAAGATATAATGAACTTAATGTGACAAAGTATCCATGGTTTTTTACTTGCTTTTTTATTATAATCATACCTGTTATAATTTATCCACAACTTCAGTTAAGTTGTGGATAAATTATAACAGGTTGCTCAGGTAAAAAAGGTAGGAAAATAAATAAATAATAGAATGATTTTTGGTTGTGTTGGACGTGTCCAGCGATTATATTGCGTTTCACTCACTGTTTCACCTATGAGAAGTTCCTTCGCCGTAATGTTGGCTCCCCTGTCTGTCTACAGAAAAAGTAAAGAGTTGCCTACTCTACCAAAATTGTTGCAGGAAACGCACCACTTCACCACTAATGGAGAATTATGAGGGGAACGGGATTTTATTTATAAAAAATGCAAGCAATTGTCTTTTACAGTTTTAATGGAGAGGTACGAAATTGTGGCGTGACGTTTTCGGTATTTGAAAGAATTGCAAGGCAATCGAAATGAAGCCTAGCGTTGTATACTTTATTTAAAAAACATTTTACAAAAAAAATAAAATAAAAAAAATAACCGACTTCACTAAAAATATTAGCTTGGGACTAGATGGCGTTGTGTGTAGTTGTGGAATATTATATTATTATTATTATTATTCAACCATGATGTTCGTAGTTCTGACGTGGCTCCTCAATCCAAACATTTAGATTGAGGAGCCACCAGCCACCTACATGTTCATGTAACTTTTTAAGTATTACACTACAAAATCGAGGATCAAACCTACAAAATTTTTAAACTTACTACTAAATAAGTGTATTTAATTTCATTAAGATACGAAATGAATCATCAATCCTTACGGACATTAAAAAAAAATACACTAAAACGATCAAAATAACTTTAATTTCAGAAGTCTGTGTTTTTCGCTATTTTTTGTTTCTAATATAACACCGACTTCCGAAAGTAAAGTTATTTTGATCGTTTTAGTGTACTTATATTTTTTTAGTGAAATCGTTTTTTTGTAAAAAGTTTTTTATTTCACACTTTTTAGTTGCAATACACTTGTAGCCAGAGTACCTTTTTCTCATGAAAATTCCAATCAACCCAAGCCCTGGTAGGATATAATGTTTTATTATGAAGTTCCCGTGTTCACCTTCCGGCTCCATCATCAGATCAGTTCGATAGTACCTCATAGCCAACGTACATCTTATGACAAATCTAATAAGCCTAAACACGGCTAAGATACATTGAATAATTACGGAGTTCCGGTGCCTATCTTCCGGCTCCATCATCAGATCGGTTCGATAGTACCTTATAGCCAAAGTGCATCTCATCATGACCATTCTAATAAGCCCAAACACGGCTACGATACTTACATTGCTTAATTACGGAGTTCCGGTGCCTAGTTTCCGACTCCATCATCATCAGATCAGTTCAATAGTGCCTTATTGCCAAAGTGCATCTCATGACAATTCTAATGAGTCCAAACACGGCTAGGATACAATGATTAATTACGGAGTTCCGGTGCCTATATTCCGGTACCATCACCATCATCAGATCACTTCGATGATACCATTTTCAACATAACTATTCATTTATTTGCATTGTCATAGTCGCTTAACTATGTTCATTGTGATATCTGTTTGAGTATGAAGTTCCGTTGGCCATTTCAGATATTTTGAAAAAAAATGGGATCAATCTGGAAGCAAATTATGTGAAGGGAAAAAAAAAATTTGCAAATCGGTCCAAAGCGACGGAGTTCTGAGGTAACAAACATAAAAAAAAGAAAATACAACCGAATAGAAAAACCATCTCCTTTTTTGAAAGTTGGTTAAAAATAGTGTTTACAGTTTCCAAAAGAAAATGCCTATGGCATTAAGTCCGCCTTTGTACAGTGTTAGTGCATAAAGCATTAATAAATAAAAAGGCAATTGTTAAAAGTAACGAAATATCAGTTCATCTCCTTAGTATTAAATAATTTCAATGCTAAAAATATAAATATTGCAACACTGTTTTTCCGTACCTATCGCAAACATTACGGCAAAGGAACTTCTTTAGAGTATGTGAACTGTGAACCGCAGTGTTATTCTTTAGCTCAGAAAAATTGTAATTAAAATTAAACATCATGTAGACTATATACCTTTTTATTGTATAAATTTAAAATATATAAAATTTGAAACACCACCGCTTTAATGCTTAATAAAATCACAGTAATTATCCCTAAAACTATAAAACAAACTTTCACACTTGTTCAAATCACCACAATAATTTAAGCTTTGAGAAACTTAGAACTTAGGGGGGGGGGGGGATAGAGGGTGACCAACTCAACTTTTCTATAAAGAATATAGGTATGATGTATATTTTTATTTACTTGAGAGTCTAAGTCTTGTGGTGCACAATATAAGAATCGCATGCGGCCAGTCTCCGCACCCCCCGAGCTCCACACAGTCGCCGCATGCATTCTATCTAGCATAACGAAACCTGTAATAAGAATTGACGTAAGAGACATTTAACTAAATTTTAAAAATGTACCCCACGACAATTGACGTAAGAGTTTTTTTTACTAAAATGAAAGTAAGTCCCTTACGTTAATTGATATTTCTGGTACATGTAATATTTAAAACAAAATTTGTCGGAAGTCGGAAAGTTGCTCTACTAAGTTTTGTTCAATAGCAATTTATGAAACTGTTGCATAATGAGGGGTATTCATATGGTTCGGTTTTAATAATATCACACGAATGATTTATTACCTAATTATTTGTATTGTGCGTTTCACTTAAGAGGTTCCTTTGCCGTAATGTTGGCTTCCCTGTCTGTCTACAGAAAAAAGAAGATTTTAACGGTAGTCGCACCACTTTAGGGAGAATAAATGAGGGGAATGAGATTTTATTAAAAAAAAAGCAAGTCTAAAAGGAAATTGTTGGATGGAAAGGTACGATACGTGGCGGTTTCGATATTTGAAAGAATTGCAGGACAATCGAAATGGAACCCAACGTTGTATGCTTTATTCAAAAATAGTTTTTACAGTTTCCAAAAGAAATAATTAAAAAAAAATTGTAGGGCAATAGTTAAAAGTAACGAAATATCAGTATCTCCCTAATATTAAGTAATTTCACTGCTAAAAATATAGCAACACTGTTTTTCCGTATTGCCAACATTAAGGCAAAAGAACCTCTCAAGTGAAACGCACTGTAGTTTCATACAATACCTACCTACTTTATTAACTCTCTTAAATAGAGATTTTTTTTTCAATTTATTATTTTTTGAATTTATACAAGTAATAAATACAGATGATGCAAATCATAAACCCATTAGAGTTTTGCCGTCATTATCATAATCATCAGCACAAAACTAAGCTTAACTAAAACTCAACAACAATATTACATTCTCGATAAAAACATATCCAAGGAAAGTACCTATATGTAAAAAAACTTCTTGAGCTTAGCAGGACGAACATCTGTGCGATAGCCCGCGCCTTAACCGGCCACTGCAAACTAAACAGGCACCAATTTCACATGAAACTGAGTGACACTGATGTTTGCCGGTACTGCAATCAGGAGAGGGAGACGCCTAAGCACCTTTTGTGTGAATGCGGGATCCTTATCCACAAACGCAGTGTCCATCTGGGCCGACACATTATTCGCCCGGAGGAGATTAAAACTCTAAAAGCTAGGAATATTCTAAATTTCTTGGAAGCCTCCGGGCTAAAAGAGTTACTCTAACAAGGTGGCGAGTCACAATAGGTCATTTAGGTCGCAGTGACTAGGTACATCCCCTACACTCTGGGTGATGCATAGCCCCTTATCTTCTAAATAATAATAATAATAATATGTAAAAAAAAGAATTTGTGAGAGAATTGTTGCACGATTGCAGGTTAACAATTTTACTGTTTTATTATATAATGTGTAAAAAAATTACCTGCAAGAAAATTAAGTACTTGTTTAGAATTATAAATAAAAAAGAATTGCGAAAAAAAGATTTCAAAATAACAACCCGTTTCAGAGTTAAGCAATATTTTCACTTCGCACAAAATTATTGAATATGCGCACTGTACACCGCACGCGCGCCGGCGACGGCGGCCTAAGCCTCCGCGACCGGCCGCCGCGCGCGCCGCTCTGCACGCGTGGGTCGTTCACCCCTGCAGTACGACACGCGACGGCGCAAATTTGAAACAGCTGATTCTAATTTTCCCATCACATTTCTCAGACTTTGGACTGGCAAATCATCGAACTACTAAATGACTGTTTAAATTAAGTTACGCTATAGTCTAATAACCGCTGGTAGACTCCTAGGATTGTTTGGACAGCAGGCACTCGTCGTTGCTCACCAAACAGTTCACGGTAACGGTTACGAGCCGCAGCTAAACTTTCACCAGTCGTAATGTAACACACTATCATATCCAAGTACTCTCGATTGGAATACGTTAAAGGCATTATTGAAGTATTCGCGAACGTACATATTTGCCGTAACAAATCAGGGAAATACACCCTAGTCGCGCGACGGATATCGGACGACTGAACGGGGCGCAAGCGGGCTGCGGGAGGGAATAGTAGCGGGCGGCGGGGGTACGACGCTCGCGCGCGGTATTGGAGCGAGCCGCTAGCGCAGCCCTGCGTACAGTGCACAAAAAAATATGATACTAAATTGTTTTATTAATGTGAAAATATAGAAAGTGCTCAAAAAAAAAATTTTTTTTTGCAATGTGTTTGTTTTTCGATGTCGAGTATGTGGACGAAGTTCTTGCAGTTAATTTTTTTACACCTTATATATGTTTAAGTTACCGGCAATTTCTATAATAAATAACTAGGAAATGTTATTGTATAGAATACCTAAAACGTGTAGGTAAAGTATGAAATATTATTTTTACACCACCTGTTCGATGATGTCGTTTTTCAATACTCTTGCTCAGATAGTGACTCTTAGTGTTATTGACTGTTGCATTTAAATATCCGTAGTGTTAATAAAAACTACACACAGCTGCAAGTACTATTAAACCAAATAAAAATAGATCTCGACATAATAATTTTAACGGAATGTTGGCTCAGTAAAATAAACAATATACCTATATTGGATGGTTTTGAGTCCCACATGACTATGGCAAATGCTAAATAAATCGTACTTACATTCAAATAAAAATTGCTTTTTTTTGTGGTAAAATGGCTTATGTCTTAAAATGGCGGTAGGGCCGCCATTTTAAGACATACGCCATTTTAAGATGCGCGCGTTTTTTGGCTTGATTTATTCGAGTGTAATTCAGTGGCTGTATTAATTAAATTAAATACTACAAAATCATCAGAAAATGTTACATGCGTATTCCATTGTCCCTACGAAAGACATTATCCTCGTAGTAATAACTTTTCACGCAAAAAACATAAACGTAAGACTAGGCAGTATGACTAAAATACCTTAGCCTTCCCCTAAGAATGAATAAAAAAAATATGCGCGCGCATAATTATGAAAACAGATTTATACCACCATGTCACAAAAAAGTTACTAGTTTTACTGTTATTTTCTTCACAAGTGTACTGAAAAACGTCGTATGATACACGCGAGAAATTAATGATTACCGTTCTCGGCTCTCTTAAGACCCTCCCCAAGGCTCGGGTCTAAATACCGCCTCGACTGTAATCACTAACATTACACACTTACTTCTTATTTATTTATTATTTATTTATTATATTCTTTATTGTACACCGCATGAACAAAAATGATACAGGACTAACATTACTCAAAATAAGTGTACAATGGGCGGCCTTATCGCACAGGGCGATCTCTTACAGACAACCTTTGGATGGACTGAAAGAGAGTAGAAAGATATAGGGCTGTCAGTGTACATCAGAATAATACAAATATGAAATAGCAACACAAATACATACATACATTACAAAAAAATATACTAATAAATATTAAATATGTAATCTAGCCAGGAGAAGACAAAATCAAAGTGAAAGGTAATGCTCCTTCTCCATTGTTTTAAACGTTGGGAGCGTTTGAGCACGTCTCTCTCTCGTCTCGTCTTATTGTACTATTATACGTCATACAAACCTCACTTAAAGCAAGTCATGCTATCCCTAGGAAGATAATGCGGTATGGCCGATCCCTAGGGAATAAAGAGATTTGAATTTGGAAAATAAAAAATCGTCAACATTGTGAATTAAAATGTACGTGCATCGAACAAGTTAACTCGAAATTTAAACTGGCCACTAACAAAAAAAAGAAAATAGAATAAAACGTGCTTACTGACAAGAGCGTTATAAAAAAATTAAACAATAGAATCTTGGAGTAGTGAATTTTGTTTGTTTGATGAACTTATAAATATATTATTTCACTAATATATGATTTAGTCGACCAAATTGTCTTTAAATTATCTCCGAGATGGTGTAAAAAGTAGAGTATGCAACACAGGGATAAAGCTGTATTTGTCCTGGGCGGCTTGAATTTCTCACTTCACTCAGATTTCTTTTTATTATATAAATCCCTCACTGACGATCGGGATTAAAATCAGCAACCTTCGTTTCGTACGGAATTCAACAGTCACATTTTGGAATCCTGGGAGAAGTCCCAGGATGCTATTGGCATATTCTGTGACCTCTCTAAAGCACTTGACTGGGTTGACCATAATACTCTAATCTGTAAATTACATCATTACGGAATTCGTGTACGAGCTGCTGATGTTATTTTTTCCTATTTACCTTACAGGCAGCAAAAAGTATCCATTAATCGGGTCACGCCCTCGGGGTCTTTAGAAAATATGGGCGTGCCTCAAGGTTCAATTATAGGCCTTTTCCTTTTTAGGGTTCCGTAGTCAACTAGAAACCCTTATAGTTTCGCCCTGTCTGTCTGTCCGTCTGTCTGTCTGTCTGTCTGTCCGTCCTCGCTTAATCTCTGTGACCGTTAGCACTAGAAAGCTGAAATTTGGTACCAATATGTATATCAATCACGCCGACAAAGTGGTAAAATAAAAATTGGAAAAAAATGTTTTATTAGGGTAGCCCCCCTATATGTAAAGTGGGAAGTGATTTTTTTTTAAATTTCAACCCTAACGTGTGATATATTGTTGGATAGGTATTTAAAAATGAATAGGGGTTTACTAAAATCATTTTTTGATAATGTCAATAATTTCGGAAATAATCGCTCCAAAAGTAAAAAACAATGTGTGTCCCCCTCTCTAACTTTTGAACCATAAGTTTAGAAAATATGAAAAAAATCTGAAAAGTAGAACTTTATAAGGACTTTCTAGGAAAATCATTTTGAACTTGATGAAAAGAACAGTTTTTGTACAAAAAAGACAAAAAGTCTGTACAAAATAATTTCTGGACTAAGTTTGTAGTATAATCGTATCTGCAAGCATTTTTTTAAACTCATAAGTGAGTACACTTATTGTGACGGACGGGAAACTACGGAACCCTACACTGAGCGTGGCCCAACACGCTCTTGGCCGGTTTTTTTTAGTTTATATTAATGACCTTCCCCCTTCATGATGGCTAATTTATCCGATATAATTCTATTTGCTGATGACACCTCCCTTATTTTTAAAGTAGACAGAAAAGATGGGAATGTCTTGCATGTCTACGAAAGTCTGGCTGTTCTTTCGAAATGGTTTGCAGCTGATAATCTCGTTATTAAATGCAAATAAAACTAAATGTTTTCATTGCCAAATGTTCCTCAAGTTAACGTCAATCTAATTCTTGACAGCAAAATACTGGATGTTATTACAGGAACTGTGTTTTTAGGTATAACTAACGATTCTAAACTGCAGTGGGGTGCTCATATTAGAACTCTCTCGGGAAGATTAAGCTCAGCTGCAAATGCAGTAAGAAAATTATATAATAATATAAGGTTATGTAATAATATAAGGCAATTGACAGACGTAGCCACAGCTAGGTTAGTTTACTATGCTTATTTCCACAGTATTATGTAATTTGAGAACACTGTAGACTCCATGAATTCTTAGATTACTTCTTATTACAACTCCTTTTTTATGATTTCTTTTTTTTGTGCTTTTGGGTATAATATTGACTGATCTACACTGTTCTTACATAATATCTATTATTAAATATTAAAACAAAACTGCTCTAAGGTCTTATGGTCGGCCCCCAAGTAGCCGTATCGTCTCTGAAAACATCCTTTTTCCATGTCTCTCTTTATGTTACGTTCATATTCATTATCACTTTTGTAAGGTCGATATCGATCGAAAGTATCGTTGTCAAAATCTTATATTTCTACGGGAACCACAACATTTTCTTTCATCTCTGCCCATACTGAGTCACTATTATAGTAACCGATTTTAAAATGACTTAGCTCTGACGATAAACTTTATAAATAATTATAAGAATAAAGTTCTTGTACCTGTTACGTACAGGTACAGTTAACACTTTATTTATTTATAGAAGTTATATAACTCGCATTTTAGCATTAGCTTTTAAGCTGCATTCAAATAAACGTTATAAGGGAATAGGTTTTAGCCCTATTCATTTTACAATTACTATGAGGCCAATGCGACTACAAGGCTAAATTCAGTGCTTTATTATGGTCATTTATATTAGTCATATAAAAGTCCCATTGTGCTGCTCGACGAGGTGGGCAAGCTCTTTGAGAGAGTCATTGCAAACCGCCTCGTCGCGCGCCTGACACGGGTGGCCTGACTCGGACCTTTCGGACGGTCAGTTCGGCATTCGCAGGATGCGCTCCACGGTGGACGCCATCATGCGTGTGCGAGCCCTCACGACGGGATGCGGTGTCCCAGGGTAGGTGTGTCGTGGCAGTGTCCTTCGACATTGCCAACGCTTTCAATTCCCTGCCCTGGGGTAGGATCCGTAGGGCACTCCGGTTCCACCGGGTGCCCGAATACCTCTGTCGAGTAGTCGAGGCCTACCTGTCGGACAGATATATTGATATATTGTCTACCCCGGTCACCAGGGAGACTGGAACCGTTGAGAGATGTCGTGCGGTGTTCCGCAGGGGTCGGTACTAGGGCCACCCTTGTGGAACATCGGGAACGACTATGTGCTACGCGGCGACTTTCCTGACAGGGTCAGCGTGGTTTGCTACGCACACGACACGCTGGTTCTAGCGCAGGGAGAGTCGTGCCGGGCGGCGGTCGCTCTAACGACACGCGGGGTTGCAATAGTCGTTGGTAGGATCCAGGAGTTGGGACTCGAGGTGGCGCTACACAAATCCGAGGCTATGTGCTTTCACGGCCCTCGGAACGCGCCACCATCGGGTTCCCAACTAACGGTAGGAGGAGTTCACATCGGCGTCGGGTCGACGATGAAGTACCTGGGACTCGTCCTCGACAGCTGGTGAAATTTCGGGGAGCATTTCCGACGTCTGGCACCCAAACTCAATCAGACGGGGGCTGCGCTCAAGCGGCTCCTGCTCAACCTTGGGGGTCCAGATGCCTCCTGCCGGAGGCTCTACGTGGAGATCGTTCGGTCCATGGCCCTCTGGGCCTCACCGGCGGCCATGCTGAACGCCTGCCAGAGAGTCATGGCGATACGGATGGTGCGGGGATACCGCATGATTTCCCACGAAGCGGCAAGCCTTCTTGCTGGCCTACCACCATCGGATCAACGCCGGCCGGGGTGAAACTCCGCTGCCGCGACAGGTCACGGCATGGCGGACAGAGCTCTGGCGGGATCTCATGGTGAAATGGCGTCAGCGACTATCGCAACCCAGTGCTGGACACGCCACAATTATGGCGGTAGGTCCCCTCTTTGAGGCGTGGCTGGAAAGACCTCATGGCGTCCTTACCTTCCGCATGATGCCGGTCCTCACCGGACATGGCACGTTCGGGAGGTTCCTGTTCCGTATTAAAGTGGAAGTGACGCCCGGGTGACAGTGGCGACACTGTGCGGAACGCCAGGAGCATACAGTCGAGGTGTGCCCTGCTTGGGCGGAGCATCGCCATGCGCTCGTGGGGGCTATCGGCGGCGGAGACCTCTCGCGCCGGGCCTTGATTGAGGCCATGGTCCGGACCGAGGAGGAATGGCAGGTGGTCGCCGAATTCTGCGAAGCAGTAATGCTCGCAAAGGAGGAGGCCGCCGCCGCCGGGATTCCGATCCCGATTACGGCCACCGTAGGCACGGGCTTGCGGACAGTGAGCAATGGGTAGCTCGCTGTCCGGCCGTCCGGTAACTGTCCGGACCAAGCCCGAGTCGTCGATGGCGCACACTGTTCCCGCGCGCCTCAAGGAGTTGTCAGCAACAGCAGGGGCCCAGCCAGGTCGAAGCCTACTGGGGCCAGGGTTATCCGAAAGGGAACTCGAGCCCCGGTATGAAAGCTTGAAGGAACGGGTTGGGTTTTTAGTCAGTAAGAGTCTGACACTACATATCTCCCGCTCCGCCCAAGACCGGGAGTTGTCATAGGATGATTTTCCCCACTAAAAAAAAAAGTCATTTATACGTATGTAAGATAAAATGATGAGACCAATATACCGACATTAGCAAAATACACTTAAACATGCTTTTATAAAGAGAGTTGTAAGACGAATGCATTTATAAAATGTCTACAACAGTTATTGCCATATAAATCATTCGTTATACAAGGTGCAGTTTTAAAACTGCACAATATTTCAGGAGGTTGTAGTAAAACTCATAAATAATCATATAAAAAAACGATACCTGGTCAATAATCAGTAATACTTGTTATTTAATTTTTTAATTACTCTAAACTAAATCGATTGATCGATGGCCGCGGGGGCGTGGCTAGGGTGTGGCGTGCGGGATGATGATTGGATGATACATTATTTATGAAACTATCGTTGCGAGTTAGTGTGTGTGAAAACGACCTTTATTGTTCCGTGTTTGTGTGTGTGAAAAAAAGCGCGGTTATAAAAAAAAAAAAATTACCTACTTATTTTATTATTGATTCGGGTCGAGAATCACTAACATAATTACCTCCTGAAATATTTTGCAGCTTCAAAACGACACCTTGTATAGAGATTTTGCTGGTTGGGGCTATTTACGAATTTTGAAAACATGTAATCTTGCAGTTATAAATGTCATTCGCCGGGCTCTTAATTCAATAAATGTAAACACATCAAGCCACTCCAAATTCAAATCTAAAGACACGAATACAGAAGCAGAGGACTGAGGGAAGAGTGTTGATGTACTGGATGATCAACAGGGGCTGCAATCTCATCTACTGATACCTGTAACATTAAAAAAGTTCCTAAATACCACACCACACACCAAAAGTAGTCTTGATTAGATATACCTTTATGTGAAAGATTAATCATTAGAGTCTGTCTAATAAGTTAAACGATTTGGGTAATTATTAAGATTTAATGAAATCTGATGTAGTCAACACGGATTCAATAATCAAAGTTGAATAAGAGATAGAGATCATTGTTTACCAACAGAAGAACCATAAGAAAAGTATCGAATAGTATTTTTTAAATAATTAAATATTATAAAAAATTCCCAAGTCGGTTGACTTATTAAACAGACTATAATTACACATATTTCTACTCATAAAATAATGTAATAATTAACAATTATTGAACTAACATTACTTAGTAGTTGAAGGATAACCCTTCGGTTGTGGTGCATTCTTCCTGCTGCGCTTTGTTTTTATTTTGGCCTTTAATTCCATGCACTAGAAAGAAGAAAACACACTTTGTAACTACAAAATACCTTCATCCAATACCTAACTACATCCAGATTAAAAACTGTCCACTAAACAGTTATAACTTTTATTTGCTCTATTATTTCACAAAAAGTTCACAGACGCGTGTCTCAAGTGGATGCAATCATAGTCATAGCATAGTCGGTCTTATAATGGTCCCACTGTTGGGACTCAGGCCTCCTCTCTAGGAGAGGGAATGGGCCGTAATCCACCACGCGGGCCCAATGCGGATTGCTGGATGTCACATGTCTTCGAATTTTTTGGTTCTAGGACCGGTTCCCTCACGATGTTTTCCTTCACCGTTTTGAAGGCAGTGGTGATGAAATAAGACACACAAAGTAATGCGCCTGGCTATGTTTCAACCCGCGACCTACAACTGGGAAGTCGGGGCCCTCACCACTCGGTCACCACTACTCTCGGCGATGGGCACGCCACAATCATGGCCGTAAGTCCCCTCTTTGAGGCGTGGCTGGAAAGACCTCACGGCGTCCTTACCTTCCGCATGACGCAGGTCCTCACCGGACATGGTTCGTTCGGGAGTTTCCTGCACCGGATTCATGCGGAAGTGACGCCCGGGTGTCGCCACTGTGCGGAATGCCCGGAGGACACGGTGGAGCACACAGTCGAGGTGTGCCTTGCTTGGGCGGAGCATCGCCGTGCTCTCGTGGGGGCGATCGGCGGCGGAGACCTCTCGCGCCGAGCCTTGGTTGAGGCTATGGTCCGGAGCGAGGAGGAGTGGCAGGCGGTCGCCCACTTCTGCGAAGCAGTAAAGCTCGCAAAGGAGGAGGCCGAACGCATCAGGCAACGGCGTTCTCGCCGCCGCCGCCGCCGCTGGGATTCTGATCCCGATTTCCGGCCACCGTAGGCGCGGGCTTGCGGACAGTGAGCAATGGGTAGCTCACTGTCCGGCCGTCCGGTAACTGTCCGGACCAAGCCCAAGCCGTCGACGGTGCGGACTGTTCCCGCGCGTCTCAAGGAGTTGTCAGCAACAGCAGGGACCCAGCCGGGTTGAAGCCTACTGGGGCCAGGGTCCGAAAGGGCGCTCGAGCCCTGGTATGAAGGCTAGAAGAAACGGGGTGGGTCTTTTAGTCAGTAAAAGTCTGACACTATCTCCCGCTCCGCCCAAGAGCGGGAGTTGTCATTGGATGATTTTTTCCCACCATAAAAAAAAAACTACTCTCGGCGAAAGCACGCAATGAGCTGAATTGAGCCGAATTATCGTGTCCGTGAGCGGTGTCTATGTGTGCGTTGCTCGAGCGCGCTTTGCGTGTAGATTGTCTTCTGTACCTATCTATTTGTGCTTAGGTGCTGTAGTCCACTTAAAAATGGTTAATTAGCCACTGATTTTTGATTAACTTTGAGTGTGAGGTATATTTATTACAATTCACGACAGCGCGTCAACAATTCTAAAGTAAACCTAAACGCAATGACATTAGGACTCACAAAGACATGGCGCTTGTGTCTCGCTTTATTTATAACAGTACATGACGGTATATACAGAATATCTTATTACGCTAGGAGGAGATCGTCGTCTCGCTTCTTGTCTTTCAGAAGTTGGAACATTCGCCTGTGGACAATGAAATAAATGTTAAAAAAAACATCAATCATCTTCGGATTTTCATGTAGTCTGGGACCACAGAACTGATGGAAGAGGTTAAAATGGCCTGTACAGTGCATTCACTTAAGAGGCTGCTTTCCCAATCGCCTATCGTCAACATCGAGCATGGTTCAAAAGCTTGTTACTTCATCTAACGCAAAAATCTATGCGATGTTTGACGAAAAGGCAACGCGAAAAAGAGAGATACCGCCTGAAAACTCTGTTAGAAGCTGTAGAAAATTTTCTCGAATATTTTATAAACAGGAACGTTCAATGTGGCGACGCTTGGGGGAGGCCTATGTCCAACAGTGGACGTGTATCGGCTGAAATGATGATGATGATGATGATGATGATTTTATAAAACTTGTTCCAGGAAATACGTGTTTTTTTTAAACCCTTAAAAGATTTTAAAAACATTGTCATTATTTAGAATCTTTATAGAATTTGCTAGGGCTGTATGGTTGTACTTTTTTGACTTTTTTAATTTTTGATTAAATTATGAAGTGTCAAAATTCATGCAAAATAGCCGAATTTCTTAACTGGATTAGTTTTACACAAATGTATAAATTGATTTCCATAGAAGCCTAGATAATATCCACAAGATACTGTGTTTCCAAAATATCTAATGAAAAATGTGTAATAACGTCTTAATCGCGTAAGAGCGGCTGTTTGAAAAACAGTGAAAATGTATGTCGAGATGCATCCCCTTAAGAATTTAAGTTTCTTCGCCCTTATGTTGGTAATACGGAAAAACACTGTTGCAATATTTTTAGCAATGAAATTACTTAATATTAGGGGGAATATTAACTGTTATTTTGATACTTTTAACAAATGCCTTATTATTTTGTTTTTATTTTTTCTTTTGCAATCTGTAAAAGCAATCTATACATCTTCTATACATACGTACAATAAAATTGGAGTGTCTATTTGTAATATTGAAATAACTGCTTTTTACTACATGCATATGAATATTATATACGGTACATACACCAAAATAACATATTTTTTAATTTTTGTCTGTCTCTCTGTTTGTCCGGGCTAATCTCTGAAATGGCTGGACCGATTTTAACGGGACTTTTTTTGGCAGGTAGCTGGTGTAATAAGGAGTAACTTATGCTACTTTTAATTTAGAAAAAAAAAATTCAAAATCCTGTAGTCCACGCGAACCAAGTCGCGGGCACAGCTAGTGCTAAATAAAATCAAAAAAGAGACACATGTGATTCTGAACAAGTTTCAATACTGGATAAATAAAATTAGAGTGTCTGTTTTAGGGAATGCAAACCGGTTAACCCGAAAACCGAAAGACCGGTTTTCCGGCAAATTTTTAATGATTAAGAACACCGGTTTTATTTCAAGTAACCGGTTTTTTTGAGTTTTTTTATTACTTAGTGTTAGAGTTTTTCTATTAATTATTACTTTCAAATGCCACTATTTTTTTTAGCAAACACTGTTTTAAAACGCTGTTGAAGCTTGATATAAGTCGTAGGTCTGTTTATATATATACACTAGCTTTTGCCCGCGCGGCTTCGCTCCCGCTCTTCCCTACTTCAGCCTACTATACCCTACTCTACCCTACCCTACTCGACTCTACTCTACCCTACTATACCCTACTCTACCCTACCCTACTCTACTCTACTCTACCCTACTCTACCCTACCCTACTCTACTCTACCTTACTCTACCCTCCTCTACCTTACTCTACCCTACACTACCCTACTCTACCCTACACTACCCTACACTACCCTACACTAACCTACGCTACCCTACTCTACCCTACACTACCCTAATTTTCATTTTTTTTCCCATAAGAACCTTCTCCTCATAATAACGAACACAACAAAAAAAAAATTAGCTAAATCGGTCCAGGCGTTGTTGAGTTATGCGCTTACCAACACATTTTGCGATTCATTTTTATATTATAGATATGTACCATAGTGATAGCTACACCAACTGTATAGTTCTTCTGTTTACGATCATTAAAAATCCAGGCCGGCCCTGTGTTGTGAGAACACGCAATGAATGCTGTCAGGGCCAGAATTAAAATCTCGTAAGGACACACAAATTCTTATTCGTAGATAGAATACCCACCGCTGTTATTCATCATAACATCATCACCTTAAACAACGCTTATATAGAAAAGAGTGAAAAGATCAAAATCTTTGCTTGTTCGTTACACTGCTGCACTGATGAAAAACTCAGGGATATTTTGCTACCGATGAGAAAATTTTTCACAATCAAGGAATATTAAAACAAGCAAACTGATTGGGCGTAAGCTTGTAACTCCAAAGAACACTCTCAACAGGTTATCAGAGTCCTGAATGATTATCGTGCGGCGTCAGTAATGGCTTGGTAAGGGTATGAACGGAATGACCAAGGTTAATTTTTGTGAAAATGGGTTACTCTAACTTCAGCTAAAGAGTATCAAGATACTATCCTTAACGCCATAGCAAAGCCTCTTAAAGCCTCTCTCTTTTTGATAATATACTTTTTTCAGCAAGACTCGGCATCCAGTCTTGCCTTGCAGCAATTGTTTCGGACTTCATTAAGGCTGATGATTGATCTTTGGCTAACCCAGACCTCAACCCCTGAACTACAAATTGAGATCTATATTAGAGGGCATGGGCTGCACAAAAAATAATTAAAAATCCTTAAAAATTCTTTACGATCAGTGGTGGACAACTTTCCAATAATCACCGTGCGTAAACCGATAGACGCGTGACCTGAACGCTTAAAAGCCTGTGTTAAGGCTAATGGTGGATATTTTTAGTAGAAGACATTGATTTCTGGTTTGGTTTCTCTATGTATGACATCATTCTGAGACATTCGTTCTTATAAAGTTAAGATTTTTTTTATTTTTAACAGAATTCATGGCCATATTAGGTATACAATATTTTTTTTTTAATAGATAAGTTTCAAAATAATTATTTAAAATTTCACAAGCAATTTAAAATTTTCACTTAAAAAAAAAAAATAATTTTAAAAGCCTGAAAAGGTTACCTGGTTAATCGGTTTTTTTAGGAAACCCGAAAATAAAACCGGTTTTTAATTTTAGCGGTTTTTGCATTCCCTCTGTTTGTAATATTGAAATAACTGCTTTTTACTACATGCATATGAATATTTAAACGGTACATACACCAAAATATTTTTTTTTTAATTTTTGTCTGTCTATCTGTTTGTCCGGGTTAATCTCTGAAATGACTAGACCGATTTTGACGGAACTTTTTTTGGCCGGTAGCTGATGTAATAAGGAGTAACATAGGCTACTTTTATTTTAGAAAAAATAAATTCAAAATCCAGCACGCTTAGCCAAGTTGTTATTCTGCAATCGATAACGCTATCGAAAAGTGATGAAACGTATGGGAATGACGTCATCTCAAAATAAAGTCGCGTGGTAAGAACAAACGAATAGACAATTCGTAGCCAAGTTAACATCGTTCAAAATCGTTTCTACAACACCTAAATTATAGTTGGGCGAGAAGACCGCAGCAGGCACATTGTTCCAGTCCTTCGATGTACGCGGTATAAACGACGAAGCGAAACGCTTAGTCCGGATCCTTTGTTATACAAACGCTACATCGTAGAAAGAGCGGCCGACTCAGGTGCGTCAGCATGGCTACCAACTTATCGTTTTCTACAATTGCTGTCACCGAGGCGTTACCGATTAGAGAATGGAATTTGATTGTAACTTGGCTAGGGGGGCTGTAGTCCACGCGAACGAAGTCGCGGGCACAGCTAGTTTTTGAATAAAGTATAGGACGTTGGGCTCCATACCGATTGTCCTGCAATCGGTATGGATGATTTGATTCTTTCAAATACCGAAAACGCCACGCCACAATATTGTACCTCTTTATTGACAACTTCCTTTTAGACCTGCTTTTTTTTAAATAAAATCCCATTCCCCTCATAATTCTCCAAAAAGTGTGGCAATTACCGTTAAGTTAAAATCGATTTCGTTTTGCGTTTCGGGCAAAAAGTTTGGTAGAGTAGTTTCTTTTTTCCCTTGTTTTTTTCTGTAGACAGAAAGGGGAGCCAACATTACGCTGAAGGAAATTCTTAAGGCTTGTAGTCCCTTGAACTATCTGGCCAAGATTATGTGGACGCACCTCTCGCACCCGCCTAGGCGGCAGTACGCAAATCTGTGCATTTGCGGCCAACAGCGCCCGGAAAGCGCGCGGCTGACCTTTAAATCCATTTTCTTTGCGAAATATTGATTGATTTACACATGCAATGTTCACTTTGAAGAATATTTAACCACCAATTTTTATGTGTAAAAATGTTTCTAAAGATCCAAGCCGTTTCGAAGAAGTAGGGAAAAGTTGCGAAAAGTTGTGAAATTGCTAAATAATTTTTTAGACAAAAGTATTAATAGCACGAACAAATCAAATGTTGATAAAGTTGTTCATGAATCTATAATAAACATATTTTTATTTCAAACGTATTAACCTGGCCGTTACTGAGGAGTAGCCTTCAGAATGTCACTGTTTTATGGTACTTTTCCGCGCTTGGGCCTTAAGTGAAACGCACTGTAGTTCCGTATGTTCAAATCGTTCGGAGAACTTTAACTGCGGCATGCAGGATTAGTTCTTATGTGACGCCATAGATGTCACCACATGCTGAAATGATCTTACTCACCAGATAGTCCTGGGCACGTTACCCCAGTCCCTGGGCGTGTGCGAGAGCGCGCGGTGCACGTCGGCGTCGGGCACGAGCACATCGGTCACGACGGGCAGCACGCGCACGCTGGTCGCGCGTGGGTATGGCTGCGAGTCGTCCAGCACCAGCTCGATGCGCATCGTCACCTCCCACACGGAGCGGAGGGGGATGTTTGCCACCTGGAGAGAGATCGCACATTATTTTTATCTCTTTGAGAAAACTCCAAAAGACACACATGTCGTTATGTTGGACCACCTGACGATGTATTTATTTATTTAACTAGCTTTTGCCCGCGGCTTCGCTCCCGCTCTACCCTACTCCACTCTACTATACCTTACTATACCCTACTCTACCCTTTTTTTTTTGGTGGTTAAAATCATCCAATGACAACCCCCGCTCTTGAGTGGGGCGGCAGATAGTGTCAGACTCTTACCGACTAAATAACCCACCCCGTTCCTTCAAGCCTTCTTACGGGGCTCGAGTTGCCTTTCGGATAACTCTGGCCCCAGTAGGCTTCGACCCGGCTGGGCCCCTGCTGTTGCTGACAACTACTTGAGGCGCGCGGGAACAGTGCGCGCCGTCGACGACTTGGGCTTGGTCCGCACAGTTACCGGACGGCTGGACAGCGAGCTACCCATTGCTCACTGTCCGCAAACCCGCACCTACGGTGGCTGGAAATCGGGATCGGAATCCCGGCGGCGGTGAGAGCGCCGTTGCCTGATGTGGTCGGCCTCCTCTTTATCGAGCATTACTGCTTCGCAGAAGTCGTTGACCGCCTGCCACTCCTCCTCGCTCTGGACCACGGCCTCAACCGAGCGTGGAACCCAATACAGAAATACGCTTGTACGATATGACTATATACAGAAAGCACAGTTAATAGAAATCTCTATTCCTAGACAGCACGTTTCGCCGAAAACTTTGTTGTTAGAAAACATTGTTTGTAGACATCTCAGTACATAGGAAGCACTGTTGACAGAAATCTCTGTTCATAGATAGCACTTCTTGCCGTAAACTTTTTCATAGAAACCACTGTTTCCAGATACCTTGGTTCACAGAAAGCGCCTCTGGAGAAGAACCTATTAATATTTATTATCGCTTTTCTGGCTCAGATTCAGACACGCATTATGTTAGCCGCTACGCTACATAGTATTCATTAATTCATGTAATTATAACCATGTCAATAAATTATTATCTATTTACGGGAACCAATTAGATAATTATTTTTATAATGTGATTATGCACATTGCGTCGCGTCGTATTGTAGAAGTTTAACAATAATACGAGAATGAATGCAGAAATGAGAAAAAATGTAGGGTACATGTAAACTATTGCGCCTTACAAAGTAACAAACGTTTCCTACGCATTTAGTTTTGCATGCATTTGCGTCATCGATCTCCACAAATTCAATACGAAAACAGAATGCAAAAGCACTTGTCTCAAAGAAGTGAGATGGACTTATTAGCCTTTTTAGGTGGATTAGCTCATATTTTGCACATGAAAAAATAATAATATTAAAGTTTAGTGTATAAACAATATTTTTTAAGTTATATCGAGTACTTTTTTGTTTCTATTATAAAGCTAAAGAGTTTGTTTTGTTTTCAATTTCATCTGTTGCTTTCGTTTTGCTTCATTTTTGATTAAAATGGCATTTTTGTATGAAATAAACGTGTTTTTTTTATGGATAGAGAGGCAGAAAAGCGAAATTTAGTAATATAATAAATATTAATAGTTTTTACTCCAGAGGCGCTTTCTGTGAACCAAGGTATCTGGAAACAGTGGTTTCTATGAAAAAGTTTACGGCAAGAAGTGCTATCTATGAACAGAGATTTCTGTCAACAGTGCTTCCTATGTACCGAGATGTCTACAAACAATGTTTTCTAACAACAAAGTTTTCGGCGAAACGTGCTGTCTAGGAATAGAGATTTCTATTAACTGTGCTTTCTGTATATAGTCATATCGTACAAGCGTATTTCTGTATTGGGTTCCACGCTCGCCTCAACCAAGGCCCGGCGCGAGAGGTCTCCGCCGCCGATCACCCCCACGAGGGCACGGCGATGCTCCGCCCAAGAAGGGCACACCTCGACTGTGTGCTCCACCGTGTCCTCCGGGCGTTCCGCACAGTGGCGACACCCGGACGTCACTTCCGCTTTAATTTGGAACAGGAACTTCCCAAGCTTGCCATGTCCGGTGACGACCTATGTCATGCGGAAGGTAAGGACGCCGTGAGGTCTTTCCAGCCACGCCTCAAAGAGGGGACTTACCGCCATAATTGTGGCGTGCCCGTACTCTACCCTACTCTACCCTGCTCTACCCTACTTTACCCTAAGAACCTTCTCCTTACAATAACAAACAAGACAATAAATGAATTCGCGAAATTGTTTCAGCTGTTCTCGAGATTTGCGCTTAGCAACACATTTAGCGATTCATTCTTATATTTTAAATAGAATAACTAATCTGGCAAACTTAGTCCTTTTAGCTAATTGACATTGAAATAATTAAGCTCGCGTGTCACGAAGATGACGTATTCGGTAATGGCAGAAAGCCGGCTGAGGTTGCGGGAGGTGCGGGTGAGGCGAATGCGCGTAAGCGAGTTGCGGCTTCTCCTGACCTATCGCTCCCTAGAAAGCACACCAAAAATAACCGAATGTCGGCCGAATTTTAAAATTTTACCGAATGTTCGGCCGAAGTTCATATTCGGTACAAACCACATTCGGCCCATCACTATAAATTACTATGAAATATAAAACTCAACATAATAACAACACTTTAAATCTGTAATCTAATTAATATTAAACTCTCACTATAAGCTCTGAGTAGAGAATACCCCATTTTTTAGCCGGTTTTCGGAGAAAAAAGTTTTGAAAATTTAATATTTTTTTTGCTTGTGAAATTCTAAATAAATATTTTTAAATTTTTCTATTAAAAAGTATATTGTATACCTAATATGAATCATGTTAAAAATAAAAAAAATCTCATCTTCATTCTTCAAAAACGAATGTCTCAGAATGATGTCATACATAGAGAATCTAAGCTAGAAGTTAATATATACTTCTACTCAAAATATTCACCACTAGGTTTAGCCCGCGGCTTCGCCCGCGTACATAAAATATAGCCTATGTCACTCAGGAACAAAGCAGATTTTTATCGGTGAAAAAATTTTAGCAATCGGACCAGTACTTCCAGAGGTTATCTCCTACAAACAAAAAAAACATAAAACAAAAAAAACAAGCTTTACCGCTTTATTATACGAGCATTAGTATTGGTGTAGATTAGCCCTATCACAGGCTTTTAAGCGTTCAGGCCACGCGTCATTTGTTTACGCACGGTGATCATTGGAAAGTTGTCCACTGCTGATCGTAAAGAATTTTTAAGGATTTTGAATTATTGTTACATGCAGCCCATGCTCTCTAATATAGATCTCAATTTGTAGTTCACGGGTTGAGGTCTGGGCTAGCCAAAGGTCAATCATCAGCCTTAATGAATCCAAAAACACTCGTTGCAAGGCAAGCCTGGGTAGTGCGTGCTTTGTCTTGTAGTCTTGCTGAAAAACCCCTAGTATATTATTAAATAGAGAGAGGCTTTAAGAGGCTTTGCTAAGGCGTTTAGGATAGTATCTTGATACTCTTTAGCTGAAATTAGAGTAGCCCATTTTCAAGAAAGTTAACCTTGGTCATTCCATGATACCCTCACCAAACCATTACTGATGCCGCATGATGATCATTCAGGACTCTGATAACCTGTTGAGAGTGTTCTTTGGAGTTAGAAGCTTACACATCATCATCATTTCAGCCGATAGACGTCCCCCAAGTGTCGCCACAATGACCGATCCTGTGCGTCCCGCATCCATCGCATTCCCGTAACCTTCACCAGGTCATCGGTCCATCTTGTAGGAGGCCTTCCGACGCTGCGTCTTCCGGTACGCGGTCGCCACTCCAGAACCTTTCGGCCCCTACGGCCATCTGTTCTGCGAGCAATGTGCCCTCCCATTGCCACTTGAGTTTGGCGATTCTTTGTGCTATGTCGGCAACCTTGGTTCTCCTGCGGATATTTTCATTTCTGATTCGATCACTCAAGGAAACTCCGAGCATAGCCCTTTCCATTGCTTTTTGGGTGATTTTAAGCCTTCTGATGAGGCCCATTGTGAGCGACCATGTTTCGGCACCATATGTCATCACTGGCTACACGCACTGGTCATAGACTTTCGTTAGACACTGTGGTATATTGGACGAGAAGATACCGCCCAGCTTCCCGAACGCTGCCCAGTCGAGTCGGATTCGACGGAGATTAGATCTACCCAACGGGATTGTCTGTCCGAGGTAGACGTAATCGTTCACAACTTCGAGTATAGAGTCTCCGATCTTGGTAGGAGTGGGTGCTACATGGTTGTTTATCATGACTTTAGTTTTATCCATGTTCATTTTAAGACCCACTCTTTCGGAAGCTCTACTGAGGTCATTGAGCATTGTGCTAAGCTCTTCCGTAGTCTCAGCCATAACTACTATGTCGTCGGAAAACCGAAGGTGGGTGATGTACTCGCCATTGACAGTTAGAAGTAGTTAGAAGCTTACATCCGATAATTTTGCTTGTTGCAATATTCCTTGATTGTGAAAATTTTCTCATCGGTAGCAAGAATATCCCTGAGTTTTTCATCAGTGTAACGAACAAGCAAAGATTTTGTTCTTTTCACTATCTCTTATATAAAAGCGACTCGTTTAAGCTGTTTATGTTATGATGAGTAACAACGGTGGGTATTCTATCTGCGAATAAGAATTTTGGTGTCCTCACGAGATTTTAATTCTGGCCCTGACAGCATTCACTGCCTGTTCTCACAACACGCGGACGGCCTGGATTTTTAATGATCGTAAACAGAAGAACTGTACAATTGGTGTAGCTATCAATATGGTACATAAATATTAATAAACAAACCTACGACTGATATCAAGCTTCGACAGCGTTTTAAAACAATGTTTGCTAAAAAATAGTGTCATTGAAAGTAATAAAAAAAAAACTCGAAAAAACCGGTTACTTGAAAAAAACCGGTTTTTTTAATCATTTAAAATATGCCGAAAAACCGGATTTTCGGTTTTCGAGTTCCCCGGTTTGCATTCCCTATTTTAAACTAGTTTGTCTTGTTTATTTTTAAGTGAATATTTTAATTTGCTAGTTCATCGTGCTGTGCTGGTGCTGCCGCTGCGGCTGCGGAGAACCTCAAGCGGCGGAAATATAACAACCTTGTTGGCAGTTATATTTTTGAGCCGTTTGGGGTTGAAACTCTTGGGCCGTGGGGTCTGAGTGCTCATAAACTTTTTAAAGAACTGTCAAGACGCTTAGTTGACACTTCGCGTGACCCAAGGGCTGGTTTTTACCTCGGTCAGAGATTAAGCATTGCCATTCAACGTGGCAATGCCGCCAGACTCTTGGGCACACTTCCAGTCGACAGCGATGCGGAGGAGTTTTATGATGCCATATTTTAGTAGGGAGTAGCCTTTAGTGTGTATAGTTAGGTTAAGCATACTTAAATATATATATATATATATATATTTTTTAATATTTAAGTTTATTATGTATATATTTTCTTGTAATTAAATAAAAACTTGTGATAATTATTTAATAATAAATTATTTAGAAACTTATCTATTCAAAAGAATTTGTATACCTAATATGGAAATGAATTCTGTTAAAAATAAAAAAATCTTATCTTCATAAAAACGAATATCTTAGAATGATGTCATACATAGAAACTATAAGCCAGAATTCATAAATAATTCAACTCAAGATATCCACCCTTACCCTTAACACAGGCTTTTAAGCGTTTAGGCCACGCGTCTATCGGTTTACGCACAGTGACTATTGGAAATTCGTCCACCGCTGATCGTAAAGAATTTTTTAAGGATTTTTAATTATTGTTACGTTTGGAGCAGCATTTCCTCTAATATAGATCTCAATTTGTAGTACAAGGGTTGAGGTCTGGGCTAGCCGAAGGTCAATCATTAGCCTTAATGTAGTCCGAAACATTAGCTGCAAGGCAAGCCTGGGTAGTGCGTGCCTTGTGACCGGATATTGAGTCTTGCTGAAAAAACCGTATGTTATCAAAAAGAGAGAGGCTTTAATAGGCTTTGCTATGCCATTTAGAATAATATCTTCAGCCTCTTTAGCTGAAATTATACTCTAACTTCCAAAGCCCATTTTCACGAAAATGAACATTAGTCATTCCGTGATACCCTTACCAAACCATTACTGATCGGTAGCAAGAATATCCTTGAGTTTTCCATCAGTGTAACTTACAAGCAAATATTTTGATTTTTACTATACAAGCGACTCGTTTAAGTTGATGATGTTACGATGAGTAAAAACCTCATGATACGCGATAGCGATCTAGCAGGTGGGTATTCCATCTTCGAATAACAATTTTTGTGTCCTTATCAGATTTTAATTCTGGCCCTGACAGTATTCACTGCCTGTTCGCACAACACACGGCTGGCCTAGATTTTTAATGATCGTAAACAGAGCAAGTGTACAGTTGGTGTAGCTATCACTATAGTACATTTGTATAAAAAAAACCTACGACTGATATCAAGCCTCAGCTGCGTTTTAAAACGACGTTTGCTAAAAAAAATAGGGACATTTGAAAGTAATAAAAAAACTCGAAAAACCGGTTACTTGAAAATAAAACCGGGTTTTTTAATCATGACAAATATGCCGAAAAACCGTTTTTTCGGCTTTCGGGTTAACCGGTTTGCATTCACTAGTTCAACCGTTCTCGAGTTTTAGCGAGACTAACAGAATTGCAATTCATTTTTATCTAAATAGACTAATAGCTTCGCCCGAGTGAAATTTGGATTCTCCATACAAACTTTGGAACCCCATTTTACCCTCTTAGGAGTGGAGTTTCGTAAAATCCGTTTTTTTCTGAGATTTCGTGATTAATCAGTGATTGGTATTTCGCTTTATATAGATTTATGTACACACAATAATAAAAGAAAAGAACAAGGAAACAGAAGGATAGTATGAGGTTATCTTTGCTAATTCCGACATTCGACTTATTCGGCGGCACCATAACTGAGTTGAGAAAAACATTATTTGTATGTGGTTGATTCGTAGGCAGCTCCTTATTAGTCAACTTAAAGCTAGTCATTATTTTAATTTAATTCTAATTTTAATTTATCACTCAAATCAATTTAATTTAATTTCATATAATTTTAATTTAATAATTTTAATATTTTGTTTTGATTATTTAGTAATGTATTTCCAGAGTCTTATCAAATCTTATCAAATTGAAATCCAATATTAATTCAATTTATAAAATAATAATATAAATAATATATTGACAAATTAAAAAAGATGTCAATCAAAAGCGTCTACACTCTACAGCTTATACAGCTGTAGAGTGTAGACGCTTTTAATTGACATATTTACACAGAATTTAACGTCTATAAAATTACCTACCTGTATAAGAACTTGTTAATATGTCGTTGGTGTTCCTTATAAACAAATAGTATAAGAGTGATTTTTTTTAGGTGGGAAAGTCAATGACATTCCCCGCTCTTGGGCGGAGCGGGAGATAGTGTCATACTTTTACTGACTAAAAACCCACTCCTGTTACAACCAAAACGCGGTTGAAAAAATGTTGAAATTTTAGGTGTTGAGCTAGTTTATTTTAATATAAGAACTAATTAAGCACCCAAGTAACAAAATGTGGTCTTGTAGTGTATGCGGAGCCAGGTCTATAACAAGCTAGTAAAAGTTTATAACCACCACGGAAAAAAGGACCATTTTATACGCGTACTTTTGCTAATAAAACGCTCATAGTAGACTTGACGAGCACCACTTTCACCAATAAAACGCATAGAGCTGGACTACGCAGAACTATCTACTCCTGCGAAGCTCACTACGAGCGTTTAATAGAACCAAGCAGGCGTGTAGCGTATTCCGCGCTTCTATTACTACTACAGACATTTGTGATTTTTTGTATATGTGCATACATGTTTGCACGGCAAACGCGTAAGTATTTTCAGTGAAGTAAATTGTGTTTTACATCTCAATTTTTGTTCGCTTTTTGAACACGGCGTATTTACTAAGTTGTGTTTAAAATAATATTAGTCCTAAGGTAAAGCCATATTGTGACAAAATGGCGGTGAAGGTGCGATAAATATTAAAAGCTTAAACGGACTTCACGAAGATATCTTTGGATACTAATAGTTTATTTAAATACATTTTTCAATTTAATAATTTAAATACACAATGTCATATATACAATTAAAATTAAATACAAAATGTCATGAATAAACCCTCAAACCTAATTAAATAACCCGCCCCTGATCGTTCCCGGTGCAAAAGTGCCCATGACACTCGCCGCATTACCCCGCTGAATAGCGATAGCCAAACTTTTGCACCAAGAACGACCCGGACCGGGAGTCACCTGTTGTCTCCCCGAGCCTACGGCCCAAATCCCCCACAAAACACTTTGCCTCCGTACTCCAACTGCCAAGAGTCTCCACAGCAACCGACACAAAATGGTAAAGCTGCTCCAAGGAAGCGTACTTCAGCCTTTTTTTAGAGCAGGCGTCTTCAGCGGCAGCAGAAGCAATGTGTATGGTGCGACTCAGGTGACTGGCGGCGACAGTGCTGACGCAAGTTGCGTCCCAGATCAGGCACTTCCCGTTCTTCCATGGCACCAGAGTCAGCCCATCCGGCCTGCTAAGACCTGAAGGCTCAAGCACGCAGGGGACGTTTGCCGATATAAGGGCTCTACGGACTATGTCGTTCAAGGCATGGTGAAGTGGGAACCTCCCCGTGCAGCGCCGACAGTTCAGTGCGTGATAGCAGTCGGCCTCCACCATGGTACCGCAGGTGCATGTATAATATAATATAATATTCCACAACAATCACACAACGCCGTCTAGTCCCAAGCTAAGCAGAGCTTGTGTTATGGGTACTAGACAACTGATAAACATACTTATATATTTCTAAATACATACATATTATAGATAAATTACACCCAGACACAGAACAAATGCTTATGCTCTTTACACAAACATTTGTCCTGGGTGGGAATCGAACCCACGACCTCCGGCATAGCAGTCAGAGTCACTAACCACTAGACCAACAGGCCAGTTTGGTATGTGGTTCGCACAACTTACAACAGCCCAGGCGGAGAGCCACCGCCACACGCAAATGAAATGAAATGAAATGAAATTTATTTATTTGCTAGAATATAGGTACACATAGGTACCTATTAACATGTTGACAATATTTTTTAAGACTCACTATACCACACACTATATTTGACTTAACAGTCGTGCAAATTTAGTAAGCACAACAACTTTGTACAATATTCTGACAAATAAATGCATTCTATTCTATTCTATTCTATTCTAAATATTTTAAAGCATACACAATAGTGCCATGAAATTTCATCAAAGAGTCATCGTCGAGCAGAGTGCCCAGATGAGGCGAAGGAATCGCCTGTAACCATGCCCCGGACTCGGGTTGCGACACAGCTCGTAGTCTGGCCCTATCGACTCCCAACGCACCCTCTAACAATTGCTCTTGGAGCAGTATCACCCCCTTGTCATCCCACGCCCGCTGAACATGTACTGATTCGAGGATTGTTGCACCCGAGTTGAGGGTCAAGCAAACTGACACAGCATCCGACACAAAGGGTATGCTTCCCCCGTCACCATTAGCATTGAGTAACACAGTGACTAGGTTGGCAACCCCATGGACAGACGCCAAGAAAGCCGGCAGACCCACATCCCGTGCGCACTGCACCCCGAGACCACCACATCGGATTGGTAGAGCCGCCTGCCTCCACTGGGGCCCATTTAGAGAAACATTGAGAACAGACTCCACCACCGATTTCAAGGCGTTGTCCAACGAGGAAACTTCCTCAGGACAGAGCCAAGTAGGGGTGGTCCGTAACAGATATGTGATTTTTGGGAGAGCGAAGCACATGCGCAACAAGACAATCGCAACGTGCGCGGAAAGATCTTTAAGACGCTCGTGAGCTGAAAAGAGAAGCTGAGTTCGAGAAGTAATGGCTTCAGGAACAGCACTAAGAAAAATGGGTGATCCTAAGAGATTGAAGTCGGAACGTGAAAGTTATCTGAGGCCAGGAAGAAAGTAGTCAAAACGAGGAAAGTGTGTACGAGCTTCAGTACCACAGGGGAAGAATTCGCACTTCGAGGGATTCAGCTCCAGACCCAGGTCCCTGAGACGAGGGACCTGGCGATGACTTTACTAATAGTTTTACAAGAAACCTTTAAAAAGAAATTTAGACTATAACAGCATTCGAGAGTCCACAATTAATACCAAGTACACGTACTTTTAGCAGAAATCACTGTAGAACTAATTCACTTAAAATTGGCACATAAAGTTAACTTATACACCCCTATAAGATCAAGTAACAAATGCAAATGGTTCTAAGTGCATTTAATTCTATAAATTACTATTACTGGCGTATGACACTTATACCGGATTTGTAATTACTTCTTGGAGGCGATTATAAGTTTAACTTACTGGACCAAGTTTTATAGGCCATCTTAGCTTTTACTGCGCGTATAATTTCGTTCTATACACGACTATAAGTCAACTTATAAGAACAGGTGTACTATAAACCCAAACGAACTCCGTGTAACCTGTTATAAGCTTGATAGTAAAACCCGGAACCACTAAGAGAGAGCTACTAGTGCTGTGAGCCTATAAACTGTGCGCTACAGGAGAACTTTGTTACATGCGCATGGAATAAAATAAATAAATATACCTTCAATGTCAGATTCCCATCATTGTCCATGGTATACTTCAAGTGCAGCTTAGCGTCGTGCATGGCGCGGCCCCAGCGCAAGGCGACGCGCACGACGGTGGCGCAGCGCCGCAACAGCGGCGGGATGTCGCGCGCGTGGCACTTGGCGCAGAGCGCGCGCGCTACCATGTGCCGCATTGTCTCGCACGTGAAACGGACGCACATCGTCGCTACGGGGTTCTTGCCTTCTGGGATGATGAAAAACAAGTAGGTACATAGGTATAGCTTTTCGCTTCATTTATTTATTTGGATTTGGACATCGGAATTGCCGGGGTCACTAAGCGAGTTAGTGTCCCCGGCAGTTTGATTAGAAGCCTAAGGCGGGAGATCCGATGCGATTCCCTCCTCCTTAGTGCTCGTCCACACTGGCAGCACGGTGCGGGCGCGAGAACGCGCGCGTATTGCTTTGCTACACTGGCAGCGCGTTGCGGGGAGCGCCGCAGGTTGCCACTCGCTGCCCGCTCACTCTTTGTGGCCATTTGTATGAACGAGCTATGGCGAAAGTTGCCCGCGCGCGTCCCGCGTTGAGCATCCCGCACCGCTATCCGCGCCCCCGTGCCCTTTATGGGAACCCAAATGTTTAATGGAGAAGGAAGACCAATATATGATGAACTCCTTCTTCAAAAAGCGTGAACGTAGAAAGTGGATTTGGCAAAACCCTGATGGCGCAACTAGAAATGAGATTGACTTCATCACGCCGACGAAGAAGCAAATATCAATGATGTCTCTGTGATCACCGCGGTGAAAACTGGAAGTGATCACCGCATGTTAAGAGGCACATTGAATATCAATATCAATCTTGAAAGATCTCTACTGATGAAGTCTACTCTAGGTCCAGCACAGATCCAGATCCAAAACTCCGAGAGCTTTCGGCTCGGACTTCACAATTGTTTCGAGTGCCTAGGTGGCTCCGTGGACGAATACAACGATGGGTTCGTGAAAAAAATCTTCGCTGAGCACATAAAGCAGGCTCGTTTGCGAGCTGCTTTCGCTCAAGGTAGACTCTACTACCTGCTGACTGCCCGCAACAAATTGTCACGCAAGTGCAAGTGGCGCCTTTTCACGGCAGTCATCCTCCACCGCATACCGCGTCGGCCGCATACGGCCGACGGAATGTGTCTGGGAGTATTGGCGACTTGATTATAAAGATATTGCCTACAAAATACGTAAAAATCAGCTTTGAGAATTTGCGTGAGGTAAGTAATAATTTTATGTACCTTGATAACCTGATACCTGAAAATTGGCCGTCTAAGCAAGCTAGCAGGTAGGCATGCGTTTTTAGTACATACTAATAGTACTCAATCGTCCACATTTCGTTCGTCAGAAAATACGTGAAGTCTGGCGGCCTTAAGATCTTGGAATATCGAAGTACTGAAGTGTTTGTACGAGAACGCCACAATGTCAGCCCGGCTTTAGGACCAGATCTCGAAACCTATGCTTCTGCAGCGGTGTGTGAGGCAGGAGGACGTCATTTCTCCGAAACTGTTTACGGACACAATGGAGGATTCTTTCAAGGTTATGGCCTGGAGAGCTCACCTTCACTCACCTTCGTTTTGCCGACGACATAGTGGACATGGCTGAGACTACGGAGGAAATCAGTAAAATGTTTGATGACCTTAGTAGAGGTTCCAAAAGAGTGGGTCTTAACATGAACTAGGGCAAAACCCACTCCAATCAAGATCGGAGACTACACTTGAAATTATTGACAATTAAGTTTACCTCGAGGTCAAAGAGCGTTCCAGAGCCGCGGTAACTCTTTCGAATAATGAATGATATGTATTTCTGAATTTTGTACATGGAATGGAAGGGTGCCAAAATACAGTTGCACCCTTCCGTGCTTCCCACCTTGGGGTCGAGATGTGTAACCGACTTACCATGCTGCACAGCGTCCACAGTGATGTCAAGCACGGGCGTGTCCCCGCGCACGCTCGTCCGCGTTGCGTTGTACAGGCAGTGCGCGAGTAGCACCTTCAGCCGCAGTCGTCCGTGCAGCAGACGGAACGACCACGTGTCAACTGATGATGACGACTCCCATTCGCATTCGTGGCTCCTGTCATGGAGTTAATTTTGGCTTTAGACATATTGAGCATAGCAAAGTAAATGTACGTTATAAGAGCAGTGGTGTTGAAATAAATTACACAAAGTAATGCGCCTGGCTGGATTTGGACCCTTGTTCCATGACAAGAGAGAAAAAAATAAATTAAAAGTCTATTATAAAAATTAACTTTAACTGTAAATTAATTTAGCATAATTAAACGGTAACTCACCCCATAAAAGGCAACATATCAATCTTGGCAACGACATTAACACCAGAATCAGAATCGCATTGACTCGAGCTGGCGACGTACATCAGTTTGGGATGCCAATCCACCTGAGAGAGCAGCACCTCCATTGTGGACTGATGGGGAGACTGGAAGTCCATGTTGTCGGTACTGACAACGTCCTTCATCGACTTCAGGTCCATGCTACTCGTAAATAACATGTCAACCAACTCCGCGAAAGTCTCAGATTTCGTATTTATATCATCCAGAATCTTTCTTTCTTTATAATCATTGATACGTTGGAAGCCCGTGTCAAAACTAATGCAATCAGTTATTAACTGTCTCACAGTGATTATCTGACCTGGTTTCGTCGTTTTTGATTTTGGCGACTTCTTGTCACGAGATTTCGGTGAGTGTGTACTGCGGTCGGAATTTCTATTTTCATCTCTTTCAGGTTCCAAACTATGCGCAGAAGAATCATTCGGAGACGATAACTCCATTGGCACTTTAATCTGTACCTTAGGGCTGCACGATATTTTCTGCATGTTCACTAAAGGTTTCGGAGTGATTTCTACGGAACTTTGATGTCTTTGCTTGTCTTTAACCGGACTATAGATCCTTTTCTTGCCCTTGGATATATGTGCGTTCGAATGTGGAATGTGATGGTCTTGTAAAAAGATTTCAGAGATTTTTGTTATGTTGTCTAAGTCCACTGCTTCTCCTTCTTTACTAACGAGATGTGATCTTGAGAACCTGATCCTCTGGTTCGAAAATTCTTTGTCTGGTAACACTTTTGGGCTACTTTGTCTTTCTAAAGCATCACCAAGTAATGTAAGCGACGAATTAGTTTCTAGTAGCTCTTTATTCCGTTTCATAGCTATTGTAGTGTTTACTTCACCATCTCTTAATTTCGTTAACACGGCGTCTACTGATTGGTCTAAAGAAACAGGTCTTGATGTTTTATATTTTACGTTAAGTGACTCGTTTCAAAACAATGTCCTACTCCGCCCAACGTATATTGGGCGGAGTAGGACATTGCTTAAGGGATTCAGTTCGTTGAAAATTAGACACCGAGTGATGATCTTCTGGCGTATGTGAATGCAACCACTTTTCTTTAGAATTCATATCGCTAAATTTTAACAAATTTCTTGAAAACCGAGACTTGTATGCTATCAAAGAGTTACTTTCAGGGTTGGAACATACGTCAGGATCCAAATCTATTTTACTGGAAGCAATTAAATTGGCTTGAATTTGTATGCTTTGAGTGGACGCAATCATCGGTACACAGTTGTCGATTCCAGTATCAAACGGTAAATTTTCATTATTAATTGGTTTTACCAAATCTAGCATCAATTCTTTAATTCCATCGGAATATCTTTCAAGTATGTTGGAATGACTTTACCTTTAGATTCAACGAAGGTTTTTGACTTCATTGTCATGTTGCTCGATTCTTTGAATATATCATTGTATATATCCTCGATTTTCCTTAGCTCAGCTTGTTCGAATATGCTCGACTGCAGCATCGGCTTTCTATTGGTTCTTGAATTCTGCAGCACGATTACATCTGACTGATGACTGACTCTGGCTGGCTCTGTCAAATCTGACAATTTGTCTTTCAAGTGTGTTCTGCGGCCGGAATTTCTATTTTTATCTCTTTCAGGTTCCATACTATGCGTAGAAGAATCATTCGGAGACGATAACTCCATCGGCACTTTAATCTGTACCTTAGGGCTGCACGATATTTTCTGCATTTTCACTAAAGGTTTCGGAGTGATTTGTACGGAACTTTGATGTCTTTGTTTGTCTTTAACCGGACTATAGATATTGTTCTTGTTCTTCAATACGTGTGCGTTCGAATGTTGACCGTAATAGTCTTTTAAAGAGATTTCAGAGATTTTTGTTTTATTGTCTAACTCCATTGCTTCTTCTTTTATAGTAACGAGATGTGATCTTGAGAACCGGATCTTCTGGTTCGAAACATCTTTGTCTGATAACACTTCTGAGCTAGTTTGTCTTTCTAAAGTATCACCGACTAATGTTAGTGAAGAACTTGTCTGTAGTACCTCTTTATTCCGTTTCATAGCTATTGTAGTATTTACTTCACCATCTCTTAATTTCGTTAACACGGTGTCTACTGATTGGTCTACAGAAACAGGTCTTGATGTTTCAGATTTTACGTTAAGTGACTCGTTTCGTTTAGGATCTTTCTTTTTATCTTTGAACTCTTTTGGCATCGATCGAGGCGAAACTTTGCGCTGCGTGTTGGTGACACAGACTTTCTCTTGCGTTGTTGGCGTAGGCATACTCTTGTGCACGCATGGCGTACGTTTGTGGACTGCAACCTTTTGCGATGTGGTCGATCGAATCGGCACCTTTTGTTTTTTCGTCGTCACAGTTTGCACCTCAAAGTCTGGAGAATTGTCATCTCTACTCGTATGATTGAAGTGTACGCCAAGCGAGTGTGTTTGCGGAAACTTACCCGCAGCCGCGACGTCACGAAGCGTCTCTTCAGATTTCGCTATAGGATTATACTTGTGCACGTCTATTTTCATCGGGCGAAGCAGGATATTGTTTAAGGGATTCAGTTGGTCAAAAATTAGAACCGGAGACCCCGAATGATGATCTTCTGGCGTATGTGAATGCAACCACTTTTCTTTAGAATTCATATCGCTAAATTTTAACAAATTTCTAGAAAACCGAGACTTGTATGCTATCGAAGAGTTACTTTCAAGGTTGGCACATACGTCAGGATCCAAATCTATTTGACTGAAAGCAATTAAGTTGGCTTGAATTTGTATGCTTTGAGTGGACGCAATCATCGGTACACAGTTGTCAATTCCAGTATCAAACGGTAAATTTTCATTACTAATTGGTTTTACCAAATCTAGCATCAATTCTTTAATTCCATCGGAAACATCTTTCAAGTATGTTGGAATGACTTTACCTTTAGATTCAACGAAGGTTTTTGACTTCATTGTCATGTTGCTCGATTCTTTGGAATCGTTGTATATATCACCTATTTTCCTTAGCTCGGCTTGTTCGGATATGCTCGACTGCAGCATCGGCTTTCTAATGGTTCTTGAATTCTGCAGCACGATTACATCTGACTGACGACTGACTATCTGATCCGACTTTTTCAAATCTGACAATTTGCCTTTCAAGTGTGTACTGTGGCTGGAATTTATATTTTTATCTCTTTCAGGTTTCATACTATGCGTAGAAGAATATTTCGGAGACGATAACTTCATCGGCACTTTAATCTGTACCTTAGGGCTGCTCGATATTTTCTGCATTTTCACTAAAGGTTTTCGAGTGATTTTTACGGAACTTTGACGTCTTTGTTTGTCTTTAACCGGACTATAGATCCTTTTCTTGCCCTTCAATAAGTGTGCGTTCGAATAATGACCGTAATAGTATTTTAAAGAAATTTCAGAGATTATTGTTTTATTGTCTAACTCTATTGCTTCTTTTTTTATAGTAACGAGATGTGATCTTGAGAACCGGATCTTCTGGTTCGAAAAATCTTTGTCTGGTAACACTTCTGGACTAGTTTGTCTTTCTAAAGCATCACCGACTAATGTTAGTGAAGAACTTCTCTGTAGTACCTCTTTATTCCGTTTCATAGCTATTGTAATGTTTACTTCACCATCTCTTAATTTCGTTAACACGGCGTCTACTGATTGGTCTAAAGAAACTGGTCTTGATATTTTATATTTTACGTTAAGTGACTCGTTTCGTTTAGGATCTTTCTTTTTATCTTTGAACTCTTTTGGCATCGATCGAGGCGAAACTTTGCGCTGCGTGTTGGTGACACAGACTTTCTCTTGCGTTGTTGGCGTAGGCATACTCTTATGCACGCATGGCGTACGTTTGTGGACTGCAACCTTTTGCGATGTGGTCGATCGAGTCGGCACCTTTTGTTTTTTCGTCGTCACAGTTTGCACCTCAAAATCTCGAGAATTGTCATCTCTACTCGTATGATTGAAGTGTACGCCAAGCGAGTGTGTTGGCGGAAACTTACACGCAGCCTCGAAGCCACGAAGCGACTCTTCAGATTTAGCTTTAGGGTTACACTTGTGCACCTCCGTATGCGTTGGGCGGAGTAGGACATTGTTTAAGGGATTCAGTTCGTTGAAAATTAGAACCGCAGACGCCGAGTGATGATCTTCTGGCGTATGTGAATGCAACCATTTTTGTTTAGAATTCAAATCGCTAAATTTTAACAAATTTCTAGAAAACCGAGACTTGTGTGCTATCGAGGAGTTACTTTCAGAGTTGGAACATACGTCAGGATCCAAATCTATTTGACTGGAAGCAATTAAGTTGGCTTGTATTTGTATGCTTTGAGTGGACGCAATCATTGGTACACAGTTGTCGATTCCAGTATCAAACGGTAAATTTTCATTATTAATTGGTTTTACCAAATCTAGCATCAATTCTTTAATTCCATCGGAAACATCTTTCAAGTATGTTGGAATGACTTTTCCTTTAGGTTCGTATATGTACGAAGTTTCACCAAACGCTGTCTTCTTTAGCGGAGAAAATTCAGCGAGACTGTCTTCACTGATTGACTCTTCGTTGAATTGTAATGTTTTGATGACATCATTGCTTGCTCTACCTGATTTGTCAGATATGTCTACGGTCTCAGCTTGAACCATTGAAATGTTGCTCAATAAATTCTCTCTACTAAAGACTATGGATGGTCTGCTAGGTGCGAAAATAAGTCGCTTGTGCTCTGTAATTTCCGAACCTTTAGTCTTGATGACAACCGGCACGATATTATTGTCACTATCTATATTATCAGTTAAATTGGTTAGCATGTTAAGTAATTCTTGAGTGTCATTATTAGCATTCTTATAGCTGTGTCTTTGCTGGATTGGCTTATCATATTCCTTCACTTCGGCCACCTCTTCCAAACCAAGGCTGGCTTTATCGTAAAACCTGTTTGAACGGTTTTGTGACACGGCTGATTGTAATTCTGCTAATTTCTTCTGGAGTTGGTCGACTGTTTCTAGATTTTTGTCATGATGGTGCATTGGCAATTGCTTATAACTTATGTCTTTTGGTTTTGTTCCCTTTGCCATATCACTGTCTGCAGTAATAGAACTCTGCAGTACGATTACATCTGACTGACGAATGACTATCTGATCCGGCTCTGTCAAATCTGTCAATTTGTCTTTCAGTTCATTTGACAGTGTTGTAGCCAAAGTTATCAATTCGGCAGGAATCGGTTTCGTCATTGACATGTCACCTTTTTCGGTTTCTCGTAAGCTCGCGACTTTTGATATTGCCATGGTCATAGACATGTCATGATCATTCATGTCCGGATTGGAAATGTTAAACTTTTGTTCACCTTGCCAGGCTTCTACCAATGATTTCATATCTTCTTCACATACATTATAAACAGTTACTTTTTCTTTTACTTCTTTTGTCTCCACAGATTTTTTAACGCGATCTGCTTCTGAATCTACTCTGCCAAGCAGGAAAACGTTTGTAGACACAGCTAGAATCATAGATGTGCTAGCTTCATTCTCATCGCAAACAATCGTTTTTCCTTCGCTCGATATAGCTTCAGTCATAGATTTATCACAATCGTCGTTATCATACACTATGGTTTGTCGTTTTCTGTTTTTGGGTTTTATATCCGTGTGTATGTGTGAGGATGTTGATGTTTCTGGGTTGACATTTAAAGCATCGACAGGTTTTTCTTCACTATATCCGGGTATAAGTTGACCAGGTATGGCTTGTGTTATAGATATATTCCCTGTATCATTTTCATAGATTATAGTTTCTCGTCTGGAAGCATCACTGTCATTGGCAGTAATATTATCAACAGATTGTGAAGAAGAACAGCTTTCATGTAAAATATTTGACGGTAACGCTTGAGTAACAGAGATGGGTTGCTGTGAGAAATTGACATTAAGCGATTTATTGGCGAACCCGCTCATTAATCCTACGGCCTTTACTTCTTGAAACTGTTGGTCAAAGGTTCTCTTTCCGAGATGGCCGACTGGCTGACGTGAAGCGTTTGCTTCCGAATCATTACTAGACGACTCAAGAGATTTGTTGTGTTCTTCGTAAAAATTCGTCCATGTCGTCGTTGCTTCGTTTGTTTCGAATTTTCTGTCAATAAAAGTAATCAGAAAAATTATGTAGCACTAAAAACATTAAAATTACAAAAAATAAAAATATTCTGATTGTTTTTATGTTGTACCTTAGTTAAACCTAAAATAATACCAACTAATTTTAGTAAAAATCTAGTGGCCTGGGAGTGAGAGGGACCAAAGTCAAATTTATGAATATAATAAGCTTTGTCAAAATAAACTGAAGAATGTTGATTTTCCGGCGGAGATGAGTGGTTGTGCCGATAAAATGTGTTCAAATATAAAACATAGGCATTGTTTAGATAAATTATACGATGAAATAGTCAGTATATTAACATGTGCGTCAAAATGTTCAGCAATTGTTAGACAGAAACGTAAGAAATGTAGCATAGCTGGATGGAACAAGTACGTCGGGGAGGCTCATGCGAGGGCCAGGCTTTGTTATCAAACATGGGTGTTAAATGGAAAACCGTCTGTCGGAAATATTTATGAAGAAATGTACGAACCCAGAAAGCTTTTCAAGTCCAAATTGAAGTGGTGTCAGAAAAACGAGCTTAAAATTAAAATGGAAATCATTGCAGGCCACCACTGTAAGAAGGATTTTAAAGGTTTCTGGAAAAAGACGAATCAGTTGAATACGAAGCCTGGTCATCCTGTGAGTGTTTCTGGCGTGCATGAACCACAAAAGATTGCCAATCTGTTTCAACAGCTTTTTAAAGTGGAGTCTCCTTTGGGAACGACATCACAGATGATCAATGTTGACTGTAATGCTGGAGATCTTAAAGTTAGGTTTACAGCCAAAGATGTGGCGCACATTATTAAGGGTATGGTAAGAGGTAAATCTCCTGGATATGACAGCCTCAGCATCGAGCATCTACAATATGCAGGCTGTCACTTGCCGAGGGTTCTAGCCATGTTTTTTAATCTGTGTGTTAGCCACTCTTACTTACCTGATAATTTGATGTACACTGTTGTTGTACCAATAGCTAAAAATAAAACTGGAGATACTTCTGATGCGTTAAATTATAGACCAATCTCATTAGCCTCGGTTATAGCAAAAATACTGGACAGTCTGCTTGACCAACATCTGGGCAGGAATATCAAGCTCCATGATGCGCAATTCGGATTTAGATCTGGTTTGTCTACGGAAAGTGCCATCATGTGTCTCAAGCAGACTGTACAATATTACAGTGATCGAAAGACTCCTATCTATGCATGCTTCCTAGATCTCTCAAAAGCTTTCGACCTGGTGTCGTATAACAAGCTATGGGAGAAGCTGCAGACTGAGACAGAGTGCAGTCCGGAAGTTATTTCTATTTTTAGATATTGGTACAACAACCAGAAAAATTGTGTCAGATGGGCAGGCTCTTTTTCGTACGAATACAGGTTGCAGTGCGGGGTGAGGCAGGGTGGTCTGACCTCACCTAAGCTCTTCAACCTGTACATAAACCAACTCATCGGTGAGCTCAGCAGTGCCAACGTCGGGTGCTATATAGACGGTGTATGTGTCAACAATATCAGCTACGCAGATGACATGGTACTGCTGAGTCCATCGATAAGTGGGTTGCGAAAGTTGGTGCGATTGTGTGAGTCTTATGCGGAAGCCCATGGGCTCAGATACAACGCCCAGAAAAGTGAAATGCTAGTTTTTAAAGGGCGCGGTAAAAGTTATTTGACTGTACCCTCAGTCACCTTGGCGGGTACCACTTTAAACAGAGTCACACAGTTTTAAGTATCTGGGCCATTGGGTTTCCGAAGACCTTAGAGATAACGCAGATATTGAGAGAGTACGTAGGGCTTTGGCTGTCCGGTGTAATATGTTGGCCTGCAGGTTCGCACATGGCAGTAATCAAGTGATAGTTACTCTTTTTAAGTCTTACTGCCAAACACTTTACACGTGCAGTCTGTAGGTTAACTACACACTGGGAGCATATAGCTCCTTACGTGTTCAATACAATAACGCGTTTAGGGTGTTGCTGGGGCTACCACGGTTCTGCAGTGCCTCCACCATGTTTGCAGAAGCGCACACTGATGGCTTTCATGCCCTTATTAGGAAGCAATGTGCGTCACTGCTCAGCCGTGTTAGGGCCAGTAGCAATCATATTGTGAACGTGTTTGCGGACAGGTGGGACTCTCCACTGCTGCACCACTGGATACGCTTGCACGCTGCACGGTGAGCACTGGGCGGTTCCCCCTCACCGTACAAAATGTGTGTAGTTTTTGTATGTTTTTTATTTTGTTTCTTTTTTTGTATGTGTTTCTTTTTGTTTGTGTATTGTAAACTGTGTTTATTTATTTTTGTTATCGTTGTGTGTTGTATTAATACTGTATGTGTTGTTTAAATAGTGTTGTTGTACCTATGGATGGAAACGTCTGAAATAAACGTTTATTATTATTATTATTATGTTTTGGGCTAATATTTTTGTTTCAAATTTAAAACAATTTAACTTATTACATACACAACTAAAAACTATAATTACAATAAATTTCAAAAAATTATAATAATGAAACCCTACGCTAATTACAACTTACTAAAATCAAACTAAAATGAGCTGGATGAAACGTATGTTACTAAAAGAGTTATGAGTATACATTTGGATGGATTGGAGGGAGTGTGTGTGAGAGAAAACAGAGTTAGTGATAGCTCAGACTTCATGCAACACAAACAGTACAAAGGCGGACTTAATACCTTAGGCATTCTCTACCAGTCAATCTAGAGCGGTGAAGAGAAAATATGGCAGGTGCATAAAAATATAAAAGACTAGCTTTTGTCCATGGCTTCGCCCACGTACATAAAATACAGCCTATGCCACTCAGGAATAAAGCAGCTTTCTATAGGTGAAAAAATTTTAGCAACCGGACCAATACTTCCAGAGATTACCTCCTTCTTCTTTTTCCTGCCCTTGTCCCATCTTATTTGGGGTCGGCGCAACACGTTTTTTTCTCCATTCTGCTCAACTTCCTTTTCTTTCATATCGCTCTTCACGCAATCCATCCATCTTTTCTTTGGCCTCCCTCTTCCTCTCCACCCATCCACATGTATACTCATAACTCTTTTGGTAACATGCATTTCATCCCTCCTCTTTACATGACCATACCAAGACAAACGATTCCCCTTTAGCTTGTCAGTCACTGGCGCCACTTTCAAACTTCCTCTAATATACTCATTTCTCACTGTGAAATATGAGAGTATGTAGGTGACTAATCAGCTAGGAGCAGAATAAAACACGTAACGTCTCGATAGGACAGCGTATATTCGCAGACTGGCGCGGCGGTGGTTACAATAAAAAACTATAACATACTACCCACTTATTCTAAATGTTAAAATACATCACACTCACTTTATCCAATCTCGTCACACCACACATCCATCTCAACATTCTCATCTCGGCTACATGCAATCTTTTTTCATCCGTCTTTTTCACAGCCCAACATTCTGATCCATACAGTATGACAGGTCTTATCACGTACTTGTAGATTTTACCCTTCAACTTGAGGGGCATCCGTGGGTCACAGAGATTACTTACTACAAACAAAAAAACATAAAAACAAACTATACCTATTTATTATATTAGTGTAGATATAGATTATTAAGAAAATAAGGTGTGGTGGTGTTGTGTAGTGTGTGTGTGGTGAGGTATTGTGATGATGAAGTAAAACAGCACAAACTCACGCAACACCAGTTTTAGAGGGGGCAACATTGAACTCCAACTCTGAGAAGGGTGAGCGGACTGGCAGTTGACTCTTAAGTATTGAAGACTTACGTTTCCTGCTGGAACAATAAGTTTGTTTGTTTATTACAATCGTCACAAAGGCCTAAAGATACTCAATCTAGTGTTTTATTGGTTTAGGTGACAGTGATGACCTACATGTTGATTTCAATGAGTATTCTAAATAAAAATAAAAATAACACAAAGCTTTATTTTGCAGAAAAAAATTCTTCTAGGGTATTCATATTCATGTTGTAACTTTCCTACAACAAAGTATATAATAAGACTAATTTAATTTAATTTGTTTATTATTTCCTAGCAATTAATTTTAATAAATAGAATAGTCAAAAAATGAAAAAAAAAAAAATTAAAAAATTAAACAATCGAAAAAAGAAAAAATACGTGTCCAATATTTTTTTATAATCTAAAATACGGACTAAATAAAATATAATTATTTTGACCCTGGACACTACCCTATTGACTGTACCAAGTTTTGAGTTTTTAATATACTCAATGTTTACTTTATAAGACTAATTAGGTTCAACTAACCAATAAGAACAAGTTTTTAACTTATTCTTCTTGGTTAGTTGAACCATAAATGAAGATGACTAACATTTCAGTGAAAAGTGAAAAACAAAATAACAGTTAGTTTGAGATTTATCACTTATCTGTCGATCATCGTCGGGGCCTTTGATTCGTTTTGAATAATTTACTCGCGCACCCTGTGTGTTCAAATCACTAAATCAGAGTTGTAGGCATACCTCCCCTCCCCCCCCCCCCAACCCCAAAAACCCAATATTTCGCCGTCCAGTATTGTATAGTTTTACCGATTTGTTTAATTATTACTAATATCGTGAAAGATGAAACTAAATAAAAGCTTGTAAAACACTTACATGATCCAAACCACACAGGTGACCGTCAATAGGGTTGCATACAGGGAATAAATCGCTAGCCTAAGAACTAACGAAGCGTAACCAACATTTGCAAAATCAGACATTTTATAAAGTATTCAAAACTGACTACATTGCTTTTTATCATCACTGGGAATTTTTAATAGAATTTACTTAAAATTTTGAAAAAGCGTCTAAACATGCCATGTTGACACTGAATGGTGATGAAGTGATGAATGCAGGATTTTATATATCCTACTATATAAAGCCGGCCATTGACGATCAGTCCAAACATAAAACTGCGGCATAAAACTAGGGCGTCACTCCAAAATTTGATCGTCAATGGCGAATCATCACTCCAGAGTTGACGCCAGTGAATGGGCAAATCTAAAGCCGGCCATTGACGATCAGTCCAAACATAAAACTGCGGCATAAAACTAGGGCGTCATCGCGTCACTCCAAATGGTTTTAGATTTGCCCATTCACTGGCGTCAACTCTGGAGTGATGATTCGCCATTGACGATCAAATTTTGGAGTGACGCCCTAGTTTTATGCCGCAGTTTTATGTTTGGACTGATCGTCAATGGCCGGCTTTAAACCATTTGGAGTGACGCCCTAGTTTTATGCCGCAGTTTTATGTTTGGACTGATCGTCAATGGTCGGCTTAAAATCTTTGGATGAATGCGAATGATTTTTCTTCTTCTAAAAATAAGATGCCAGATTATTTATTTTGGTGCAGGATTCAAAAAGTCTTCTACAGTTTGTATACTTTTTTCATTTTATTATCAAAAACATTTTTCTCCATATTATTTCAACCAGGGGAAACAGCTTACTCGAGCAATAAGTTTCATGAGTATTGTAAGGACGAAAACTGTAATGTGTTGTTTACACATTGCAGTTGCCATCACGCATCTTGAGCGCTCGGCGTCAGAGTGGGGATCGCTTCGCGCATTCCATACATTGGCGAGCCAATCGTCTTCGTTATTAAATACATGCAGCAACGCAGGGAACGAATTAGGAGTGACGTCTATGACGCGATGGCTCGGCGAGCCTATCACTGACACTCCCCGCCCCCGCATCTCTCTTCGCACCACTAAAGAGGCCGAATATTTGACTTCTGCGCAACCGCTCAAGATCCGTGATGGCAACTTGTACAATTACGACCAGTGCCGTAACTAGCGCATTGTCAGCGGTGCCCACGCGCAGGGCGCAGTCCCTGGAGGGGCGCATTTTTTTGTTTGTATCGCAGTTATAGAAGCTCGCACCGGGCGTATAAAAAGCTAATTACGGCACTGATTACGACGGGAGTACCAAAGGGAAAATGGGCAAGTGGAAAGGGCTTCTTGTACTTAAACTAAAAAAATATCATCAAAACTAATTGTGGCGCCCTCTAGTAAACAAAAAGTTTTGTGTTAAAAAAAAAAAATACGTCGTGTTTGGTATCATTTGAAAGGGCTTCACGTAAATAGTATAGAAACACACCAGTGATTGAACACCAAAATTGTTTAAATAAAAATAAAGTTAAAAACTAAAACCCGATTACGACAAAAAAACGACGCTAAAAAAGAATGAAACAAGATTTTCAGGATGGTGAAAAACAAGAACAGAACAAAAAGAAAAGCCGCAGTCACGCGTTATAGGTACCAACCGAAACACTTTACTAACGTGTGACTACGGCTGTTCTTGTTTTTCACCACGATTTTTCACCACCAAATCTTGTTGCATTCTTTTTCAGCGTCGTTTTTTCTATCGTAGTCGGGTTTTAGTTAACTTTATTTTTATGTTGAGTGTCAATGTCAAGAATTATTAAAATAAACAGTTTTTACGAAGAACGTTCCTTTATTTTGCCACACAACCCCTCATTGTGATATTTTTAATTTGCCGCCTTTTCTCACGTTCACATATCCTTAGCTAGATTTAAAGTATTTACATTTAAATGTGGTTCGATGTCGATAGGAGACTATTATAGCTTCTGCTAGCAGCTTCCCCCACGAAACGTAGGCGCGGGCTTGCACTGTAGGCGCGGGCTTGCGGACAGTGAGCAATGGGTAGCTCGCTGTCTGGCCGTCCGGTAACTGTCCGGACCGAGCTCGAGTCGTCGACGGCGCGCACTGTTCCTGCGCGCCTCAAGGAGTTGTCAGCAACAGCAGAGGCCCAGCCGGGTCGCAGCCTACTGGGGCCAGGGTTATCCGAAAGGGAACTCGAGCCCCAGTATGAAGGCTAGAAGGAACGGGGTGGGTTTTTAGTCAGTAAGAGTCTGACACTATCTCCCGCTCCGCCCAAGATTTTTTCAAATTACTGACTAAAAACCCACTCCTGTTCCTTCGTTGCTTTTCGTTCCGGAGCCGAATCTTCCTTTCAGAAACAAATCCTTGGCCCCATTAGACTTCGCCCTTGCTGGGCCCCTACAGCCTTCTAGAAGGTTTGGACTGGCCGTTGAAGAGTCAATGAGTGAGACAGGACTTTGCCTTTAACAAGTTAAGTCCTTAGCGTATACAAGGTCCTTGATATATAATAATAATAATAACGTGGTGGTGGACCGAAGGGAGAGGCGTGCAATGATTGTTGACATATCCGTCCCGCATGACGAGAACCTCGTGAAAGCCGAGAAAGATAAACAAATTAAGTATATCGACTTGGCTCGCGAGGTTGTCGACATGTGGAATGTGGACTCAGCGATCATTGTACCGATAGTCGTGTCAGCCAATGGCTTAATTGCCAAGAGCCTCGACCAACACCTTAGGAGGCTCTCGTTAAGCGGCTGGATCAAGGGCTTGATTCAGAAAGCGGTACTCCTGGACACGGCTCGTATAGTTAGGAGGTTCCTTTCTCTGGAGCCCTGACCGCCGGTAGCTTGGACCCTGTTCCCGATACCGGTGGGACACTATTTTTTATATTTTTAAATGTTTTTTTTAAATATATTTTTTAAGGAATATTTAAAAATTTAATAAATATGTTAAAATGTATAATAAAGGAAATAATAATAATAATAATATAAAATATCTTGACTTAGCACACGAGGTTGTCGACATGTGGAATGTGGACTCGGCTATCATTGTGCCGATTGTTGTGACCGCTAATGGCCTTATAGCCAAAAGCTTCGACGACCATCTGTCGAAGCTATCGTTGCACGGGTGGATCAAGGGCCTGATACAGAAGGCAGTACTCCTCGATACGGCTCGCATTGTGAGGAGGTTCCTGTCTCTGGAGCCCTAACCACCGGTAGCTTGGACCCTGCTCCCGACACCGGTGGATAACTATATTTTTATATTTTTAAATGTTTTTTTTTTCTTTTGTATAATTTTGTTAAAAAATATTTAAAAATGTAATTTTATATGTAAAAAAAATGGAATAAAGAGAATAATAATAATAATTATTTATTTATTTTCTTTCCACAAATTACAGACAAATGAAACAGACAGTGTACAATCAGAATAGTGAAATTAATTTGTGGAAGACTGGTGCCTGAACTAAGTTTTTTTAAAAAACCTGTGTGTCAGGTCACCAGGCCCCCAAAACAAAGTTTAAGATTAATCATTGTTGTTCTTACTGAAGACGATTTGATTCACGGAAATACATTGCAGTCATTAATTAAGTACATCAATAATAATAGTTTAATTATATTATTTCATTACATTAATAATAATAACTTGCTTACATCATTTAATTACATTGATAATAAATATATACCTACAGAAGAAGATTTTCTTTTTTGAGTCTGTGCGGAAAGTAAACCATCGTGGGATTTGAGGGCGCTGCTGTAGATAAATATCGTTTTTGTTATGTAAGCAACATTGTGACGTCATTATAGTGCGACTGTTAAATCTTGATATTTTAAAACTATGTTAGACTAGCTTCTTCCAGCGGCTTCACCCTTTTTTTTTTTTTTTTTTTTTAAGGTGGGAAAAAATCATGCATTGACATCCCCCGCCCTTGGGCGGAGCGGGAGATAGTGTCAGACTCTTACTGACTAAAAGACCCACCCCGTTCCTTCTAGCCTTCATACCGGGGCTCGAGCGCCCTTTCGGATAACCCTGGCCCCAGTAGGCTTCGACCCGGCTGGGTCCCTGCTGTTGCTGACAACTCCTTGAGGCGCGCGGGAACAGTGCGCGCCGTCGACGACTTGGGCTTGGTCCGGACAGTTACCGGACGGCCGGACAGCGAGCTACCCATTGCTCACTGTCCGCAAGCCCGCGTCTACGTTGGCCGGAAATCGGGATCAGAATCCCGGCGACGGCGGCGGCGATAACGCCGTTGCCTGATGCGTTCGGCCTCCTCCTTTGCGAGCATTACTGCTTCGCAGAAGTCGGCGTCCGCCTGCCACTCCTCCTCGCTCCGGACCATGGCCTCAACCAAGGCCCGGCGCGAGAGGTCTCCGCCGCCGATCGCCCCCACGAGGGCACGACGATGCTCCGCCCAAGCAGGGCACACCTCGACTGTGTGCTCCACCGTGTCCTCCGGGCGTTCCGCACAGTGGCGACACCCGGGCGTCACTTCCGCATGAATCGAGTGCAGGAATCTCCCGAACGAACCATGTCCGGTGAGTACCTGTGTCATGCGGAAGGTAAGGACGCCGTGAGGTCTTTCCAGCCACGCCTCAAAGAGGGGACTTACCGCCATGATTGTGGCGTGCCCAGCACTGGGTTGCGATAGCCGTTGACGCCATTTCACCATGAGATCCCGCCGGAGCTCTGTCCGCCATGCCGTGACCTGTTGCGGCAGCGGACTGCGGCTTCACCCTGTAATAAAAATTATCCTATTGGCTGAATTTGCTCACCTAATGAAACTGCAAAGTTATAGCTCTTGTGCTATATTATTACAATGTTTATGATTAAGTTCATTTGTCTAGTAGTTTTTGCGCGACACATCCATACATACGAGTATCTCCATCCATCTTCACACACTTTCGCATTTATAATATTAGTAGCCTATTTATTGATCTTGTTCACGTGATGAAACTTAGCAAAAATATAGGTTATATAGGTTAGGGTTTGACTGGTCTGTTGGTCTAGTGGTTAGTGACCCTGACTGCTATGCCGGAGGTCGTGGGTTCGATTCCTACCCAGGACAAATGTTTGTGTGATGAGCATGATCATTTGTTCTGTGTCTGGTTGTAATTTATCTATAGTATGTATGTATTTAGAAATATATAATTATGTTTATCGGTTGTCTAGTACTCATAACACAAGCTCTGCTTAGTTTGAGGCTAGACGACTTTGTGTGATAGTTGTGAAATATGTTATTAAGTTATGTTATGTTATAAGCTATATTATTGCAACGTTTATCATTAAATTCATCCGTTTATAAGTTTTTGCGTAATAAGTAACAAACCGTTAATTGTGGTGACACCTGGGGGAGGCCTATTTCGAACAGTGGACGTCTTTCGATTGTAATAATGATAAACATTTAAATGCAAACACGAATAGGTAAACGAAAATAGCGTAAAGCAACTGCTGTATTGCCTACCGAGGTAGGTTCCACCAACGACCACTTACCCAGTTCCAACGAAAATGGTTCTATCACTTTGACTGGGATCGGTCTATTATCACTGACTGGAATATTGTAGCTAACAGCAAGTTTATGTTTACCCTAGTTTAATATAAAGGTAAAAGTGGGTGGGACACACTACCACTTTCTCGTTGTCTTCCTTAGTACATTTTTCCCTTTTGCTAATCAATGAAAAATATGAACTTTAATGACTATGAAAATAAAGTACACTTCAGAATTTGTAATGTTGCTTCGTAAAAAATCTATTTACCTTATTTGCCTGTAAGGCACCATCTCATATACAAGATCCTTGGGATCACTTGTCCGTCTGTTTATCTGTTAAGACCCTTTAACTCAAAAACGCTTGGAGGTATCAAGTTAAAATTAAAACCATACACAAGTCTGCGGTCTTTTGAAGTTGTGAAAAAATCAGACTTCTGAGTTAGCGAAAAAAAAAAGATACGGCCGTTTATGTCGCAAAAAAACGTATATTTCGATACTCAAGGGAATCAAAGTTCATAGGGTGAATCCCGTTGACCTAGAATCCTGAAATTTGGCATAAAAATAAGGTCTCATAGAGCAAGTACAGGGAAAAATCTGAAAATTGAAAATTTGTAGATCCGCCACAAAATAAAAATTTTTTGCAATTCGGAAAAATCTTCGTAACTGAATTCGGGAATTGATTTCATGGGTAAATTTGTACAGAATCCTCAGTGCGCGAGTCCGACTCGCACTTGCCCTTTTTTTTAATTTAGTTACTGTATCCTTACTCAAGCCTGAAAAGAAATATTCTAAGTTTTAAATATGAAATATTTAAGAAACGCATTATAAATTTAAAGTATCAATACTCTTTATACTAGTTATCGAAAATATTGACCAAAACAAAATAAACAAATATCGTCATGTTTAAATGAATTTCCGTTTAATTTATATATTTGGAGATAACAGGGACAGGAGTTTACCTGGGAAGTCTAAAAACATTAAAATAATAGTGTTACGTACCAAAAAAACAGCATATCAATGTTTCCCAAGTTCGTGACTTTGTTTTGATTAATAATGGTGTGATTTGCCATTTGTTATCTTTGGCAAAACTGTAATGTATTAAATATTATTTCCCTTGCAGCTCAGTGAAATTTTTTATCACATTTCTGAAGATTTCAATTAAAAATCACAATAAAATAACATAATAAGCAAACCGGTGACAACGTGATATGACGTTTGGCATTTGACGGATGGCTGGGTTGGGTTGCTACTTAAAATCTTTAATGTTGTTTTCAGTTTACGCCACGACGGTTCTTTTATCGCACAGACAATATATCCGCAAAGTACAGAAAAAAGGAAAAATAGAAATAGTCTGATATCACGAAGGCAGAGCATTAAAGAAAAAAATCTTATTAGTTGTCATCATGGCATATTTAGGCGTGGCATCAAAATTGTAAATCGTGAAAAATCCGCAGCAAAATTGTAAATCCTAAAAAAATTCGTGTAAAAACTCAGTTAAATAATTTAAAAAAACAATGTAGTTGTATTTGCAAAATTTTCTGTACGTCTGTTTCAGTGAGTTTAGACTACGCATACTACACATAAAATTTGAAGATGAAGATTAACAAAGTAAAGGATAAAGTCACTGATTATGATGTTGATGATTCAAATCCACCACTAGACACGTTGTGGCGTAAACACAAGTCCAATCGTTATAATGCAGACACCAGTGATGGCACTGATTATGACGGAGATGATCTAAATCTATTACTAGACGCCTTCTGCTTTGAACAAGAGTCTAACCATTTGAATTCAGACAACAGTGATAATGATATTTCTATAACCATGTCGACAGCAACAGTTCCAAACATACGAAAAACAAGAAAAAGAGATGAAACATCAGTGACAAAACCGATTCCTGGCGAATTTATAACTTTTGCTTCTAAACTGTTCAATGGCTTGAAAGACAGACTATTAGAAATAACGGAAACAGGGTCAGCTCGGTCAGATTTGAGCGTGCTGCAGAGTTCGAGAAACAATAGCAAGCCAACGCTGAAGTTGACAACATCTGAACAAGCAGAGCTAAGGAAAGTAGGGCATATATACAACAATATATTCAGAGATTCCAGTAATAGGAAAGTGGCGCCTGTTTACATTGCAGACGACGTCGCATGCTCGTCCGAAGAAGATGTCAGTGCAAGCTACTCTCTTTTACATACTAGAGTAGAAGGTAAAACGAATCATTTGAGTATTGCTACTGCTACTCCAAACTGGAAAGCCTTCGAAAATTATGCTAAGGAAAAACAAAAATCAATTATCAATACTGATGTCGGTTTTTCTCGTACTAAAATGGACTGTGACATGGAAAGAAAGAAATGGATGCCTCTCATAGAATCGACTGGTATTAAGAGTATGTTGTGTATTACGAAGGACAGCGAAGAAAGGACACTTACAGACAGAGAGATGGACAATGACAAGACAAAGAAACCACAGTCAAAGAGAATTATTTGCAAACAATTGAAAATATTACAACTTGAAAAGGATCTAGAAACAGTTAACGAATTCCAAAAGGAAGTAGTAAAAATAGGAACATCGGTGTCACAAAACTATTCAAATAGATTTTTCGAAAAAGTTGTTCGCTCAGATTTGAATGATGTTATCGAAAGAGACAATAAGAGTGCTGGCGATAATTTTGATATTCTATATAATTTAATTGACAACAAACGTAGTAGTGTCGTCAAGGTCAAAGATCATGACGTCACGGAACACAAGCGACTCAGTAAAACCAGACAATCCATAGCTTTAAGTCGAACAGAGAAATTAAGCAATATTGCAAAGGTCCAAGCTGCTTTACCGACGTCCACGACAACTCATTCAGATGACAACAACTCATTCAGAGTCGATAAGACATTGCAATTTGACAATAAATCGATCTGCAAAGAAAGTCTCAAGGAGCATTCTCCGCTAAAGGAAACAGCGATTGGTGAAACTTCACACATGCGTGTACCCACGGATACACAAGCAATTTTAGTCGATTCCAATCCTGAACTCGACCTAGATAAACCAAGTCATTCAATCTCCACTGCAGCTCCAAAGCCGTATAAATCTGGTTCTCTTCGAAATCTGGCCACGATTCCTGATAATTTGAAAGTAATTGATAACTCTAATTCTAAACCGTTGCGTTTGCAAACACATGTACACGAACCACCTATGTCTAAGGTATTAGTTTTCGACCAGCTGAATCCATTGAACAATATTTTACTCAATCCAAATTGTTTTACGGAAGTTCACAAGTATAATCCGTTAAAAGCAAAAGAGAAGCTCGGGAACTTCAAGGACAATCAACAAATTGACAAACATTACGATCAAGCCTGTAGAGTTGGTACTACAAGAGAGTTTGAGGTGCGAACTATGACCATTCAGAAACACGGGTTTGTGCCTTGCTCAGCGCAAGAAACAAACCAAGGAATCAAAAAAAAAAGAAGCAAATCGTATTTAGTTGGCGCAGATGAGCTAGTAGTGGAAACAGATGGTGCTAAAATATACGGACATGACAAATTCAGGTCAAATTACAATTCAATCATAACAAAAACAAAGAAACAGAAATCTGCTCCGTCGACAGACAAGCATAAACATCACGGTTCTGTAGATGTAACTCCGAAACTGCAAAAGAAATCTCTTTTTAAAAAGAAAATGGAATCGACTTCAAGAGTTAAAACAAAGAGTAGTCTGGCTCCCACGAAACATGAAAAGCGAAATTCCAATCAAAATACTTACACATCGAAAATCCGCGACATTAAGGCGCCAAAATCAAAAATGACGGAATTAGGCCAGAATATAACTGTGCGACAATTAAAAGCTGATTATGATTATATTGGCTTTAATACCGGCATCGATTATAATGATGAATTTAAAGAAAAGTTTTTTGGTGGAGATTTTAACGTAAACGCAAAATCTGAAAATGTTATGACATTTTCACAATCTAACATTTCATTTTCTAGTAGTAAGAACTTAAATCCGATGAAGAAATTTCTCAATCCCCCGTGTGAATGTCTGCAGCAGCCCTCAATACAAAGCATGCCTATCCAGGAAGACTGGGAACCCAAACTACCAACGTCTAAGTTGCCAGTTTTTGACTACCTAAATTCTTTGAACAATGTATTGATCCCACCATTTAATGCTACGATAGCGCACAAGTATAATCCGATGAAATCTGACAAGACGTTCTATTGCTCCAAGCACAATCGCTCTAATAAAAAATACTATGATCAAACGACTGGAGATTTTGATATGCGAACTAAGACATGCAAGCTACACCTGGCTGTTCCGCAAGTGTGCATAGCGCAAGCCGAGAACCAAGGAATCAGATTTTCAAAACTGTATTCAGCGGACATTGAGAAACAAGCCACTGATATAAATAATACTACTAATAAACTGTCAGACAACTCTTTACATGACCATGTATGTTCAAATTTACGCAGAAATGTAACAAAACACAAGAAAAGAACCTTTAGTCCTACGAAAGTCAAGCACAGGCATTTCAGTTTCGCACAAGCTACTCCGAAACCTGTTACAAAAAAACAGAAATTTTCTAACAGTCCAAAGGTCAAGATGCCGGTGAAATTGTCTTCAACAGTAGATTCACCTTACAGCCAGAAACCTCCGAAAGATGGCAAAAAAAGTATCAAGAAAAATACTCATGCACCGAAAGCTTGCAATATTAAATATGTAAAAACTAACGTGACAAAACCAGAGCGAAGTGTAATTGTGAAACAACTTATAGCCGAATGCACCGGCTTTGATACCGGCTTCAAACATGATGCTAATATCAATAAAAACTTAAACAATAATTTAAATACAGATCTAAACGTTAAATCTAAAACATTTACAGCACTTTCACAGTCTAACGTAACATTTGATCTTACTAAGAATCTAAATTCGGTGAAAGAAATCGTCAGTACGATGACCCCGGAGTCCACAGTGCCTGGTTATCAAGTTGGTTGGCCCTCGGAACTGTTGCCAATAAAAAACGATTTTGATTCCGGCGCCAATGTGGTGGCTAAGATTGATAAGTTACCTTTTATGGGGTCAGTGAAGACTTTTTATTTATTCATTGGTATTGTACTAACGCATACATCAAGTGGTTTTTGGACGCAAACGATACCAACATAGAGGAAATTCAAGTATTACGTAAGCACGACAGGGGGTGGGTGGGAACTACCCTACTCCCCCGTAGCTTTGCATATTTTTGATGACATGGGCGACGGGGGGCTCTGGATGATGATTTTATTAAATTTATTTTTAGGGTTCCGTAGTCAACTAGGAACCCTTATAGTTTCGCCATGTCTGTCTGTCCGTCTGTCTGTCCGTCCTCGCTTAATCTCTGTGACCGTTAGCACTAGAAAGCTGAAATTTGGTACCAATATGTATATCAATCACGCCGACAAAGTGGTAAAATAAAAATTGGAAAAAAATGTTTTATTAGGGTAGCCCCCCTATATGTAAAGTGAGAAGTGATTTTTTTTTAAATTTCAACCCTAACGTGTGATATATTGTTGGATAGGTATTTAAAAATGAATAGGGGTTTACTAAAATCATTTTTTGATAATGTCAATAATTTCGAAAATAATCGCTCCAAAAGTAAAAAACAATGTGTCCCCCCCCCCTCTAACTTTTGAACCATAAGTTTAGAAAATATGAAAAAAATCTGAAAAGTAGAACTTTATAAGGACTTTCTTGGAAAATCATTTTGAACTTGATGGAAAGAACAGTTTTTGTACAAAAAAGACAAAAGGGTTCTACAAAATAATTTCTGGACTAAGTTTGTAGTATAATCATATACGCAAGCATTTTTTTAAACTCATAAGTGGGTACACTTATTGTGACGGACGGGAAACTACGGAACCCTACACTGAGCGTGGCCCGACACGCTCTTGGCCGGTTTTTTATTTTAGTTTTGTAAGAGAATGATGTCGCTGTTCTAAAAAAATCACACGAAAGTGAGCAGACACATCACTGAGCAGCAAACAGAAGACATGAATTCGTGTATCGTGGATTAGGACTATTTATTTAAATGAATATGCCAAATTTTTTAATGAAGTTTGTTTTGTTCCTCTATTTCAAGCCTATTGCTAGACTATTAACTACTACCAGAACACAATGAAAAGTGCATGTACCTCCTAATGTTTACGTAAGCATGGACGGCGGGAGAGCTTTGCTTACTTATGTTGACGAGGGGGAAGGGTTCATATAATTGCAAAAAATCTGCTTTCGTAATACTTGACCGACCCCTTAGTCGGGTAAAAGCTCGGTAGATTTATTTTTGGTTTATTGCTTACGAACGCTTCCTTTAGCCCTAAGACTTGATCAATTTAAATTACAGAAGCCACGAATGTGAATGGGAGCCGTCAGTAGCCGACACCTGGTCGTTCCGACTTCTACATGGGCAGCTGCGACTGATGGCGCGGCTGGCGCACCGGTTAGGCAACGCGACACGCACGGTAGTTCGAGGGGACACGCCCGTGCAGAACATCTCTGTGAACATTGTGCGCCATGGTATGTACAGTGTGTGAACTAGCTTGAGATTTATCGACATCGTTGTAGCCTTGTTACACCTGCTGAATGAGCCACCTCTCATTTGTTTCCGTGCTGTCCTATTCTTCTCCAGTCTCTACCAGACCGTAAAATATATACCTCAGGCCCCTCGCCCTACGGCGACTATTTGTAGTGATGCTATCATCGCTACTAACGCGCTATAGCATCGTGACTGTATCGATGCGAACGCACTACAGCTGCTTCTTCCTTCTTCCTGCCCTTATCCCATATTACTTGGGGTCGGCGCAACACGTTTTCTTCTTCCATTCTGTCGTGTCACCCGTTAAACTATCACTAACTCCCTTTTCTTTCATATCACTTCTCACACAATCCATCCATCTTTTTTTCGGCCTTCCTCTCCCTCTCCATCCATTTACATGTACACGCGCTACAGCATCGTAACAAAAATAACTAGACCATATGAGCCTGTCATCGGCTAGCCTCTGGCAGCCTAAAAAGATCTCCAGCAAAGACAAAACTACACGCTAAAGACACCCTGTGGGGCACGACTTTCGGCTTAGGGCGTTGTCGTGAGGAGGACGGGAAGGGACAGGCCGGACCGAGTAGTATTAATCATAATTTCAGCCAAAAGACGTCCACTGTTGGACATAGGCCTCCCCCGAGTGTAGCCACAAAGAACGCTCCTGTGCGTCTCACATCCATCGGATTCCTGCCACCCTTACAGGTCATCGGTCCACCTTGTAAGAGGCCTTCCAACGCTACGGAACGGAACACTATTAATACATCACTAATATTGATTTAGTACAAATATTCAAAGTGCTTACAGTAAAAGGTCTCGTTATTATTTTAGTAAGTAGTCTCAATAAATAATATTCATAAACAGCAAAGTAATTAGCGTTGGTTTATATCCCAAATTGTCACTCAATTTATGAAAATATCGTACAGGTTATTGATTATGAATGAATAAATATCGATCAAAATGGAATAAAACGGCGCGTAGTGTTTTTTAGTATCAATTGTTATGAATTTACCAATAACGACGTGGACAACTTTGAGAATTCGTTTTTTTTTTACTTTTGACTACAAAAATTTTAACAGTTACGGGTATAGGTAGAGCCCCATTTTTAGGGTTCCGTAGTCAACTAGGAACCCTTATAGTTTCGCCATGTCTGTCTGTCCGTCTGTCTGTCTGTCCGTCCTCGCTTAATCTCTGTGACCGTTAGCACTAGAAAACTGAAATTTGGTACCAATATGTATAACAATCACGCCGACAAAGTGGTAAAATAAAAATTGGAAAAAAATGTTTTATTAGGGTAGCCCCCCTATATGTAAAGTGGGAAGTGATTTTTTTTTTAATTTCAACCCTAACGTGTGATATATTGTTGGATAGGTATTTAAAAATGAATAGGGGTTTACTAAAATCATTTTTTGATTATGTCAATGGTTTCGGAAATAATCGCTCCAAAAGTAAAAAACAATGTGTCCCCCCCTCTAACTTTTGAACCATAAGTTTAGAAAATATGAAAAAAAATTGACAAGTAGAACTTTATAAGGACTTTCTAGGAAAATTATTTTGAACTTGATGGAAAGAACAGTTTTTGTACAAAAAAGACAAAAAGGTTCTACAAAATAATTTCTGGACTAAGTTTGTAGTATAATCGTATATGCAAGCATTTTTTTAACTTCGTTAACATATTTTATTATCCTGAACGTATCTTCTTTCAAACAAAAAAAGAATTATTAAAATCGGTTCTCGCAATCCAAAATTATCACCGAAAACTTCTTCTGGTACCTATGTATTAATTAATAACCCAATTCCCCGAGATATGGCGCTGGGCGTATTTCGCGTTCGCGCTGTTAGGATTTTTCCTAAGTTGATGGGGTCGGGTATTATCGAATTGTTCGGTTGGTCTCTCCTTGGCATTGGCGGCATTATCTTATAACTACATAAAACTTCTATCAGGAACATGCTAAATCAATTTAGAACAAAATGAAAATTCATTTTTAACGCCATCTATCAAAATGTTACGATAAAAACCAGCTCATAAATGGTTCGATAGATGGCGTTGCGTAATAACTTTCATGACCTACCGTAGTAAAAAATCGTTGCTTCTTAAATATATTCGTAATTTTACGAGTGCACAATCGCTGTTCTACTACTTGCATACTGTTTTAGTTATCACCGTCCTTTGTGGGCCCGTTCTTAGGATTCCGTATTTATTAGAGTTCCGTACTTAGTATGTTAACGTAACAATTAGCCTTTTTTAAAACTCATAAGTGGGAACACTTATTGTGACGGACGGGTAACTACGGAACCCTACACTGAGCGTGGCCCGACACGCTCTTGGCCGGTTTTTTTTAGTACTAATTCAAAAATAGGGGTGTTGTTAAATAGCGCAGGGATTTGTCTGCAATAAGACGCAGCAGTCACTTGGTGAATTCAGTATATTAGCACTTACAACTAGGCAAATAAAACACGGGACAATTGCAGATTGTTACACACAGTATGAGTACACATGTCATATAGCTTAATTAGTTAGGAAATTGAAAAGCTTTGGCGGGAATTTGGACCGTTTATATATGTCGCAGCCATCTGGTTAAGTTGGCCATCCAGTTGGACACTGGATGGCCAATTTAACCAGATGGTTGCGACATATACACGTCCGCGCGCATCAAGTTTTTGGCGGCGACCACAAATTCGAACGCCGAGTACTACGGCGTTGGAGAGCGCGCGGCGTGGGCGGGACCCAAAGTTTAAAAATGCGCGCGAAGCAAAATCAAAATGGCAGTTGGCAATCACGCGTAAATATTGCCAACTTAAATCTAATAATAAAAAATACATTTTCAAAAATGAGTTGCCTACAGGTGTATATTCGTCACAATAATGTTTATCCTTTTATTTATAGACAAGAAGGATCTAGTGGCTGGGATGTGTCTCCGCTTCGCATGTGAGACAATGCGCCACGCAGTACGGCGCGCGTTGCGCTCAAAATGTAAAGCAAGTGACATCCCACCGTTGTTGCAACAATGCGCCAATATTGTGTGCGTCGCGTTACGGTGGAAAAGTGCGATGTACAACGCTAAGCAGCGGTTGTCATTTAAGCTAGATAGCAGTGGAAATATTTCTTTGAAGGTATTTAAATATTAATATGACATTACGTTTAGTATATGCGGAACACGTCTCAAGTATTTTTATGTAAAGAATCTGTGTACAAAAGAGGATTGCCCAGCCTCTATGGTGTTCCAGGCCAACGACGGACATCACATATTACTACCAATGATAAAACTATTTTTTTCCCATAAAGTTACTTTTTATTTACCACTTATTGTTTATCATAGTGGCACTCATTTGGAACTAAGGGTGAGTTGCACCATTTAACTATAACAATAACCAAACCATAACCAGCCGTGAAACGGCCGCCTATTGGTTAATTCGACGATTTGACAACTGTTAACGGCTTTGTAATCGTTATAGTAAAATGGTGCAACTCACCCTAAGGGAATACATATTTTTTTATGGCAAAATTAATGAACAAAGTATTTTTTCTCTAGTCAATTGTCCGCTCATGGCCTCAAATGGGCAATCCCCATTCATAACTCTGTACCTCAGAGGTAAAAAACAGTATGTGCCAAAAAGTAAATTTTACAGGAGAGGCAAAAACCCGCGGATAGAAACTTTAAATGGATTTTTGACATTATTGCTTTAAAGATATTGAAACAAACTCAATTGTATTTTTTATAATTTATTAGATGGAATTATTATGTATTACACATAATTACAATTAAGTTTAGAACAACATTAAGTGTGCGTAAAGCTGAGGAGTAAACAATCTTATCATCATTTTAAGTCCTATACCCGATATGTTTTTGTCTATATGACAATCGGATATTTCTAAGACGATTGGATATTTCTCTTAATAGATGTCGTAGGACTTACTTGGGCAGGGCTCAGATCCAACATAAGTCTATATTGAAATCATTATATCTGTATTATAAATCTGTTTCCTCGGTTTTTTTTTAGATGGGAAGACATTACATTACTTCTCCCGCTCTCGGTAGAGCTAGAGCACCTGGTAGCTTTGGACTCAGTGGAAAGCGTTCGAAAAGGCTAATTGGTGATCCAGATTTGGTTAACACCAATCTACAAAGCCAGCCAGATTACAGGCGTAGGATAGCCAGCCTTTAGGGATTCTATAGGATGCATTTTGGAGAGTGTGTGCGGGAATTAAATGACTTGATTCCGCCATCATCTTTCTACCATTAGAAAAACTAACGTACGGCGAATGTCCACCCTTGCGTTAACACCTCTACGATCCGGACTAAGCGTTTGGAGGTATGTGGGACAGAGAGTAAATTCCCGCAAACCTCCGTTGAAAAAGGAGGTTCCTCCGACCAGACAGGTGGTTTGGTCTGGTGGGCGACTGCCCGATAGATGACTTCGGGCTGTCATATATGTTCAAATCGCATGGAGAACTATGATTGTGCGATGCAGGATTTCGTATTTTCTTCGTAGTTCTTATGTGGCGCCATAGATGTCGCTACATCACTCCCCTCTGAAGATCGGATATCGATGGTTCTTGATGCGTGCCAGTGGGTCGGAACCGATGCCGCATAGTTCTCGGTGAGTCGGAACTGTCTGCGGTGATGCCCCAGTGAGTAGGGGTGTTGCTATCCCTGTGAGTCGGGATGATGCCCCAGTGAGTCGGGGTGATGATGTCCCAGTGAGTCGGGATAATGCTCCAGTGAGCCGGAGTGGTGCTGTCCCAGTGAGTCGGGATGATGCTGCAGGCTCCAATGAGTCGGAGTAGTGCTGCTGGCTCCAGTGAATCGGAGCGGTGCTGTGTGACGTAGGGCTTGAATGCTGGCGTCGACCAGGAGAGGTTCTTCATAACTCTTAATGTGACTGGCCGAAGGTGCGGTGTGCCAAGGTCGTTGATAAGGCTGAGGGGGATGACCAGGTATGACCAGGTAGTCATGCTGGTGGTCAGGATACCCTTCATAGCCGTGGGTGCTGGCTGTATGACTCGCTGCTCGAAAGTGTGAGGAAGTGATGATGACGTCACGAATTAGTAGCTGCACGAAGGCTGCACTGACGTTCTTTGTCGAGGGTCACCAATTTGGAAGTATGCAGAACAAAGAGTAAAGTCCCGCAAATCTCCGTTGAAAAGGGAGGATCCTCCGACCAGACAGGTGGTATAGTCTGGTGGGCGACTGCCCGATAGATGATTTCGGGCTGTCGTATATGTTCAAATTACGCGGAGAACTTTGATTGTGCGATGCAGGATTTCGTATTTTCTTCGTAGTTCTTATGTGGCGCCATAGATGTCGCTACAAGTGTTTCGCCTCGTCATTTATACCGTGTAAATCGAAGGATGGGAACATTTTGCTTGCTGCGGTCTTTCAGTTTGAATATAATTGGCGTCTTCAAGGCTAGAGTGAATGCAAATAGGCCCATGATAAACTAGTGCGATTAACCACTGCTTTTACCTTCAGACAATCATAGGTATATAGGGTGACTGGTAATTAGTGACCGATACTTAAACACGTGATTGTACTCATGATTACAAACAACTTTCCCAAAGAAACTTTTTTTTTAATCATTCGTTTTATCACAATAACAAAACGCGGCTAACAGTTGATCGGTCACAGACGCGCGCAGGCGAATTTCGAACAGCTGTTTTGTTATTGTGATTAAACGAATGAAAAGAAAGAAAAAAAGAAACAGTTTTTATAATAAAGGCGCCAACTAAAAACTAATACATTAAATTTTCCATGACAAAAAAAAAATAGTATAATAAAAAGTTTCTTAGGGAAAGTGGTTTGTAATCATGAATACAATCACGTGTCTAAGTATCGGTCACTAATTACCAGTCACCCTATATCATTTAAAAAATCCTGCAGATGGTAGAGGCACAAAATATATAGTTACAGAAGTCAATCTACATACAAAGCGTGCTCCGTGCTCGAGCAACGCACACATAGACACCGCTCACGGACATGATAATTATCTCGGAGCGGCCTCGGCCCGCTCGTCGAACAGTTCCGGCTCACACGCTCATTAGTGTGCGGCCACCGAGCATAGGTATACATATATTTCATTTCATTTCATTTATTTACGTCTTCAGGTTGCCAACATCCCCCTCCGATCCGTGTGGAAGATGACAATGCACGTCGGACTAATACTAGACAACTACAGTTCGTTGCCGTGCCCGCGCGCGACCAACGTGCGTGTGGTGCCTATCGAGTCAGACGTGCTCGTGCCGACCGTTGACATGAGACGCGTGCTTGAAGGCACGCCTAAGGACTGGGGCCATGCGCCCGCCACGATTTGGTGAGATGTGTACTTTTTGAAAAGCAAAATTCTATACAAACACTGAAACGGTTCTTGTGTAATCGGAAATAAATGAACGACCGTTCGTGCCACTGTGAGCGGTAGATAAGCGCGGGGCGGCGAGCGTAGAACAAAGTATGAACATGTTTGAAGCACGCCACGAGACGCCGCTCGTAGGGGTGCAAACATAAAGAAACAGGTTACCGGTGCAGGCAGGTCTGTACGTGTCGGTACCGATCGTTGCAGGTATAATTCTCCTGTGTGTTCTTATGCGCTCAATTATAAAGGGGCTTACATGGGCCAGTGTAGTGTTTAACTCACACAGATTTCCCTGTTTGTTTATGTGGTTTTACCGGTACCGACTTATCGGGACCAAAAAACCTGTATCTTTATGTTTGCACCCTACCGCTGCGCGCCCACTTACCGATGCTGCACCGCTCGCCGTTAAGACAAAAATTGTGAACACGCCCTAACTGTTCGGTCAGACTGGAAAAGCGGGAGCGGGGCAGCGCAGCGCGGCAACCTCTAGAATAAGAACTTAATTTGGCTGTCTATAAAGGCAAGGCTCGATCTAGCTATTTAGCCGCTCCGGGCAAAGATAATTTCCGCCGCCTTACATACACAAAACCATATAAGTCATGAGTCTTAAGTCTTAAATATTTCTACTATCCAAAAGTAGGTTGGAAGGTGACACATAAAATTCTCAACCTGCCAACCTGGGTGTGGATGGCTAATGGCTAGGTTGGAAGATACGAATTTGGCCACCCCTTATTTTTTGCCGCTCTGTGCAAATGCCCGCCTTGTCCCCCCTTAGATCGAAAGGGCACTCAGGCGCGGGAAGTGGTGCAGGTTGCTCAACGCGAGACGCGCGCGGGCAACTTTCGCCATAGCTCGTTCATACAAGTGTCCACAGTGAGTGAGCGGGATGCGAGCGGAAATTTTGTCCCTGAACCCGCGCCGCTCCCCGCACCGCGCTGTCAGAGTGGCCAAGCTTAACGCGTGAGTTTCTGCATTCGCACCGTGCTGCCGCCTGCCAGTGTGGCCACTGGCCGAGCACCAAGGGAGGAGTGACGCGGAGCGGAGCGGCGGGAGCCTTAGCCTTCTAATCTACCCTGACCGTGTCGGGGTACCTAATGATAATAAGTTAATTCTTCGTGTCGCACAAGAGTGCATTCTAATTATAGTGAGTCGAAGAAGCGTTAATCGCACATCCATTTGTCGACAAAAGAATAGAATAAACTTAATTGTACACCAAATAAGTAACGTAACTTATACATCTATAGCCACAACGGCTGTCTTATCGCTGGCAGCGATATCTACCCGAAAACCTTAGCACAAAATACATAGGTACAGAAGACAATCTCATGTATTTACTTCACTTTTTATACCTACGCTCGGTGGATGCACACTAATGAGCGTTTGAGCCGGAACTGTTCGACGAGTGGTCCGAGACGCTGCGAGATTTCGTGACCGTGAGCGGTGTCTATGTGTGCGTTGCTCGAGCGCGCTTTGTATATAGATTGACTTCTGTACCTATCTATTTTGTGACCTGAGGATGGATCTAAAAAACTTAAAATAATGCAGGGGGTAGTCTGCGGTGTACTGCTAACTAATTAATCAAACTAAAAAGCGTAAAACGGACCCTATTACTAGACTCCGCTGCCCGTCCGCCTGTCACCAAGCTGTATCTCATGAACCGTGATAGACAATTGAAATCTTTACAGATGATAATTATATTTCTATTGCCGCTATAATAACAAATACTAAAACACAGGATAAAATAGATATTAAAAAGGGCTCTCAAACAACAAACAAGATTTTTTTGCTCGTTTTTTGCAACGGACGGTACCGAACCTTTCAAGCGCAAAGGCTGCTTGGCGGATTTTTTTAATACATAAATTTTTGTCCACAGGAGAGTGTACAGACTTCTAAATCATAAGAGACGAGACGATAACCGTTCATGAAGCAGTACTATACCGTAAATTATGTGTTTTGTTTATATGTATAGGGTGACTGGTAATTAGTGACTGATACTTAAACACGTGATTGTACTCATGATTACAAACCACTTTCCATATGAAACTTTTTTATTATACTATTTTTTTTTGTCATAGAAAATTTGTGTAATACGTTAGTCTTAAGTTTGCGCCTTTTCCGGCAAATAAAAAGATTTTCTCTCTCTTTCTTTCTTTTTATTGGTTTTATCACAATAAAAAAACAGCTGTTTGAAATTCGGCTGCGCGCGCCTGCGACTGATCAACTGTTAGCCGCGTTTTGTTATTGTGATAAAACGAATGAGTAAAAAAACACAGTTTCTTTAGGAAAGTTGTTTGTAATCATGAGTACAATCACGTGTTTGACTATCGGTCACTAATTACCAGTCACCCTATTTAAATAAAGTTGGCAAAAAATAAAATGCCCGTTTAGACATATGTCAAAAGAAATACTAAAAAGAATACAGTAAAATGGGGTGAATAGAGACTTAGGGGTGAATAGAGACAAAACTTTAAAGGGTATTTCCTCGATATTTTAATATTTTTGCAGCATTTAACTATATCAATTTTTTAATGAATTGTTATTCTAAAAAATCGATGCTTTGTTAGAGGCCGATATTATAGTATCGAAGTGAAAAACGAAACCAAAGTTTTGTCTCTATTCACCCCTAAGTCACTATTCACCCCGTTTTACGGTACAATAAATTCCATCTTAGTATTTTTTGCCATAAATAAAGAATAGAATAGAATCATATTATTTAACGTGCCAAAAAAATGTATCTATTTTTTTTAGAATACTTTAAGTAATTAATTATTTTATTGTTTCTTTCTTTAATTCTTTATTGTACACAAGGACATGATATATGGAGATACAGACAGTTCACGTACAAAGGCGAGCTTAATTGTCCCCGCACAAGGGCCACAAAAAACGCCGCTTCAAGCTTCTCCGGACACAAAGTGCGCTTCAGCTGTTTTTTCGGCCGCTTTTAGCTTTTTTTTGTGGCAGCTTCTAGCGTTTTTTTGTGGCCGCTTCTAGCGTTTTTTTGTGGCGGCGTTTTTTTTGCGGCCCGTGTGCGGGGGACACTAACTCAGCAATGAGTTTTCTCTCAGCAAACCGTACTTTCTTTTAATTTCGTTCAGAGTTAAATTATAGGGTCTTTCTCAGATGTCAAAACGGGAATTTTATTATTTGACGAGTAAATCATTCCTCCTCATATTCCTCATCCAACCTTCGTCAAATGTCTTCTCTCTTTTGTGTTTACTCGTTTTATATTTAATCTAAGCATACTAATAAAATTGTAACATTTTTTTTCTCTCACGATTTTCAGTCGTGTACCATCGCGGCCATTTCTGCCTGATCACTTAAAAAAAAAATTCGCTTGAATTCTGCGATGCGACACCAAATCAAACCTTTTGATTGAAATTTTCGTGTCGAGTGCAAGCAAAAATAAAGATGCGGTGGTCAGGCGGAAGTGTCTTTAACGGTACATACTTATCTACATAGTTATAATCTGTCGTCATAATGTCAGTCTGCGTCTGTGAAGAAATTCTTTTATTGTGAACTTTAATGTATTAAAATATACAACATTACTGTTAGTCTAAGTGAAACCCGAAACACATGTAAGTGTCCCCGCACACGTGCCACAAAAAAAGCCGCTTCAAGCTTCTCCGACCACAAGCTGTCGCGCGCTTTAGCTTTTTTGTGGCCGCTTCTAGCTTTTGTTTGTGGCGGCTTTTTTTGTGGCCCTTGTGCGGGCACACTAAGTATAAGTAGTATTTTTATGTAAAAGAACCTATGTACAAAATTTCATAAGTATTGTATCATAAAAATACATAGTCGCCGGGCCATCCAGGCGACTGACGGGTTGTTTTGCCCCACACCCAGCTTTTTGCTAGAGCTTAATGCCCGCTATGAACTGCCGTGACCTGTGTTATACTTAGTGTCGGTGGTGTCCAGCTAGTGACCTTTTTAAATATTTTTGGGAAAAAAACAAATGTATCAATCGAAGAATTTCTAGGTCTACAGTTACCGTTAAACGGGGTGAATAGAGAGTTCGGGGTGAATAGAGACAAAACTTTGGTTTGGTTTTTCACTTTGATACTATAATATCGGCCTCTAACAAAGCATCGATTTTTTTTAGAATAACAATTCATTAAAAAATTGACATAGGTAAATGCTGAAAAAAATATTCAAATATCGAGGAAATACCCTTTAAAGTTTTGTCTCTATTCACCTCGTAAGTCTCTATTTACCCCATTTTACTGTAATGTCCCTTTCCATTTTCTGAAATAATAATATACATGCTTTCTTTTCCAATTCACTTTAGACATTGGCAAAATAGTCGACATCGGCTTTACTTTCCATTAATAAAGAATAGAATAGAATAACATGGTGTAAAAACTATTGGAATCCATTCAGTTACAGATTCTGTACAAACTAGGTATATCCAGGTTTCACATAAATTTAAAATAATGTAAACATTTAGTGTAATAAATTAAAAAAATACAAAAAAAAATGTAGTGAAGAGTTGGTCGAGTTTAATGCAGGGTAACGATCGCGCCACATGTGACTCTAATGTGATTGTAACAAGGTATACGTTTGAATGGTTAAAAAATAAAACATATATTTTTTGTTGTTTTTTTTTTAATAATAATATTTATCCAAATGCGATTTATTAGTATAGCACGTCGATTGACTCGAGCACGCAGACACGGAATATGATTTGGATCTGCAAATAGAAAAAATATGTTAAAAATAGTACCTATTGTAGTGTTTGTACTTTGTGGGTATACTTGTCTCGTGTTACGGGCGCTATCGGGTCAGTCGTGTTCGGGCCGTTGACGAGGAATGACCTAGCCGCTGGTGACGCAACGAGCCAATGTGTTTACCCCCAGTGTCAGTGCGTTAACTACACCTATATTTTGACTTTTCCTACTACTATTTACATAGGTATATTTGAACGGAACCCTCAGTGCACGAATCCGATTATACTTAAGCCTACTTGTGTAGCTGTGTTGTTGTGGCCTACTATGGAAACATTGCCGCTGAGAAACCTAGCTTAATATAAACCCTGTCCGATCTAACCTTGCCGCTGAAGGTTTTCTTTTTGGTGGGTAAAAATAATCCAAATTACATCCCCCGCTCTTGGGCGGAGCGGGAGATAGTGTCTGACTCTTACTGACTAAAAAACCCACCACGTTCCTTCTTGCCTTTCGTACCGGGGCCGACCTTCCCTTTCGGATAACCCTGGCCCCAGTAGGCTTCGACCCGGCTAGGTCCCTGCTGTTGCTGACAACTCCTAGAGGCGCGCGGGAAAAGCGCGCCGTCGACGACTTGGGCTCGGTCCAGACAGTTACCGGACGGTCGGACAGCAAGCTACCCATTGCTCGTCGTCCGCAAGCTCGCGTCTACAGTGGCCGGAAATCGTCAGCGTCAGGATGGCTGGACCAAACGAGATATGTCCTTGAGACCATGTGCACTATTTAATACCTATTTGCTACTATTTACTACCTATAGTTAAATATTTGCTACCTTTTCGTTAAGAAATTTATCAAAAAAATAAAGTGGTGAGCCAACCTGACGTCAGTTCACAGACCACTTTCAAGTTCTCATAGTTTTAGCGTTGTATTAACCGCGCTGTTAATGTAAATATTTACTACCTGATTGCTACCTTAACATATATGTTTTCCACAACTCTAAGAAGCTCCTATAAAAAGTTATTAATAAAAACCATTTAAACGCCTGTACATCAATTATTGACATGTTTTTTTCTCAGAACAATTGCTAACAAAGTTTTTATAGGCGCTTAGTGACTTATGAACAACTTGTTTCTGGATAATTTTATAATTATTAAAATATCGCATATGTTATAAGTGTGTATGTACCTACTTGGGGATTTATTAAATTGATCTTCATTAAATTACGATACAATATTTGATAATAATTAATTGACATCTTAGCAAGGGAGGATCCAGGGGGTGTCATGGGGTCATGACCCCCCCTGGGCTAGGTCCAGGACGTAGGTGCATACGTGCAACACTAATTAAAATTGTTAAACATAATGTTTTTTTTTTTTTGGCACAACATAGATCTTATGTACTTTTTACCTGTAAGTATATATTATATAAAAATTAAATAAAAACTTCGAGTGACTTGACCACGACTATGTAACGGGGCTGCCCTCAAGCGGCTCCTGCCTAACCTTGGGGATCCAGACGCCTCCTGCCGGAAGATCTACGCGGGAATCGTTCGGTCCCTTTATGGGGCGCCGGTGTGGGCGCTGTAGCTGCGTCAGCAACCGTAGGCCCAGCTGAACGCATGCCAGAGGGTCATGGCAATAAGGATGGTGCGAGGATATTGCACGGTCTCACGCAAAGCGGCGAGCCTTCTGGCTGGCCTACCACCGTGGGATCTGGAGGCAACAGTCCTTGCACACATGCACGATATGCGCGTGGAGATGCAACGCCGGGGTAAAAGTCCGCTGCCGCGACAGGTCACGGCATGGCGGACAGAGCTCCGGCAGGATCTCATGGTGAAATGGAGTCAACGACTATCAAAACCCAGTGCTGGGCACGCCACAATCATGGCGGTAAGTCCCCTCTTTGAGACGTGGCTAGAAAGACCTCACGGCGTCCCCACCTCCCGCAGGTTCTCACCGGACATGGTAAGTTCGGGAGGTTCCTGCACCGGATTCGTGCGGAAGTGACGCCTGGGTGTCGCCACTGTGCGGAACGCCTGGAGGACACGGTGGAGCACACAGTGGACGTGTGCCCCGCTTGGTCAGAGCATCGCCGTGTCCTCGTGGGGGCGATCGGCGGCGGCGACCTCTCGCACCGGGCCTTGGTACAGGCCATGGTCCAGAGCGAGGAGGAGTGGCAGGCGGTCGCCTCCTTCTGCGATGCAGTAATACTAGCAAAGAAGGAGACCGACCGCATCAGGCAACGGCGCTTACAGCGCCCCAACTGCCGCCGGGAGTCCGATTTCCGAGCATCGTAGGTGCGGGCTTGTGGAATGCGAGTAACGGGTGGCTTGCTGTCCGACCGTCCGATAACTGTCCGGACTGAGCCCAAGTCGTCGACGGCACGCTCTGTTCCCGCGCGCCTCAAGGAGTTGTCAGCAACAGCAGAGACCCAGCCGGGTTGAAGCCTACTGGTGCCGGGGTTATCCGAAAGCGAAGCTTGGCTCCGGTACGAAAGACAAGAAGGAACGGGGTGGGTTTTTTAGTCAGTAAGAGTCTGACACTATCTCCCGCTCCGCCCAAGAGCGGGGGATGTCATTTGGATGATTTTTATCTATCAAAAAAAAAACACGACTATGTGACCCCCCCCTGGCGCCAAAGCTGGATCCGGCCCTTGCATCTTAGATTATTTTTATTTAAAACTACTTACAATTTTCACAACTACGATGATAAATTATTCTGTTCAACTTTAGTTTTGTTGTTTGTGACGTGCACACGTTAACAAAATTTATTAAAAATCATATTAGATATAAGAGTGTTTTCACGATGAAGCGAGGAAGAAGAAACAAGAGAAGGAACAAGGCGTGATGTTTTGTTATGTAGTTTCATTTATAAGGTGGAAGGTGGGTAGAGGGGTGGAGATATTTTACATGTCCGTGTACATACACACGGAAAGTTATTAATTAAAGACAATAAAACGCCTGCATATAAATTAATAACGCCAAGTCTTATTTTCGTAATATTGCTAATAATGGTTTTGCAGGCACTTTCTAAATTTAACGTTAATTTATAGGAGCTTTCATAACTTTTTATAGGAGCATCTTAAAGTTGTGTTAAAAATATATGTTAAGGTAGCAATCAGGTAGTAAATATTTACATTAACAACGCGGTTAATACAACGCTAAAACTATGAGAACTTGGAAGTGGTCAGCCAACCTGACGTCAGGTTGGCTTTATTTCTTTGATAAATTTCTTAACGAAAAGGTAGCAAATATTTAACTATAGGTAGTAAATAGTAGGAAATAGGTTTTAAATAGTGCACATGGTCTCAAGGACATATCTCGTTTGGTCCAGCCATCCTGACGCTGACAAAAGAAGCTCAAGAAGGATATATTGGCTGTATTGTGCGCGCGAAGAGGTCTGACATCAGCTGATTAAACGGGCCGGCAAAACCCATTTTTATAAATGATCATTTAACTCCACAAAACAAACAACCAAGCCAAGTGGTCAGCCAACCTGACGTCAGGTTGGCTGACCACTTCCAAGTTCTCTCAAGGCAGGAGCCGCTTGAGGGCAGCCCCGTCACATAGTCGTGGTCAAGTCACCCGAAGTTTTTATTTAATTTTTATATAATATATACTTACAGGTAAAAAGTACATAAGATCTATGTTGTGCCAAAAAAAAAAACATTATGTTTAACAATTTTAATTAGTGGTCCACCTACGTCCTGGACCTAGCCCAGGGGGGGTCATGACCCCCATGACCCCCCCTGGATCCTCCCTTGCTAAGATGTCAATTAATTATTATCAAATATTGTATCGTAATTTAATGAAGATCAATTTAATAAATCCCCAAGTAGGTACATACACACTTATAACATAAATGCGATATTTTAATAATTATAAAATTATCCAGAAACAAGTTGTTCATAAGTCACTAAGCGCCTATAAAAACTTTGTTAGCAATTGTTCTGAGAAAAAAACATGTCAATAATTGATGTACAGGCGTTTAAATGGTTTTTATTGAGTTGTGGAAAACATATATGTTAAGGTAGCAATCAGGTAGTAAATATTTACATTAACAGCGCGGTTAATACAACGCTAAAACTATGAGAACTTGAAAGTGGTCAGCCAACCTGACGTCAGGTTGGCTGACCACTTTATTTCTTTGATAAATTTCTTAACGAAAAGGTAGCAAATATTTAACTATAGGTAGTAAATAGTAGCAAATAGGTATTAAATAGTGCACATGGTCTCAAGGACATATCTCGTTTGGTCCAGCCATCCTGACGCTGACCGGAAATCGGGATCGGAATCCCGGCTTGCCGCCGAAGGTGGCTATTGAGCGGCTTATGGTCCAGGGAAAGGTTGAGGGTTAAGGGGCCTATAAGGTGGACCGACCAGATATAAGCGGCAGTGAACTCATCATCACTACACGAATTTTAACTGACTAAAAGACCCACCCCGTTCCTTCTAGCCTTCATACCGGAGCTCGAGCGCCCTTTCGGATAACCCTGGCCCCAGTAGGCTTCGACCCGGCTGGGTCCCTGCTGTTGCTGACAACTCCTTGAGGCGCGCGGGAACAGCGCGCGCCGTCGACGACTTGGGCTTGGTCCGGACAGTTACCGGACGCCCGGACAGCGAGCTACCCATTGCTCACTGTCCGCAAGCCCGCGCCTACGTTGGCCGGAAATCGGGATCAGAATCCCGGCGGCGGCAGCGGCGGCGATAACGCCGTTGCCTGATGCGTTCAGCCTCCTCCTTTGCGAGCATTACTGCTTCGCAGAAGTCGGCGACCGCCTGCCACTCCTCCTCGCTCCGGACCATGGCCTCAACCAAGGCCCGGCGCGAGAGGTCTCTGCCGCCGATCGCCCCCACGAGGGCACGGCGATGCTCCGTCCAAGCAGGGCACACATCGACTGTGTGCTCCACCGTGTCCTCCGGGCATTCCGCACATTGGCGACACCCGGGCGTCACTTCCGCACGAATCCGGTGCAGGAAACTCCCGAACGAACCATGTCCGGTGAGGACCTGCGTCATACGGAAGGTAAGGACGCCGTGAGGTCTTTCCAGCCACGCCTTTAAGAGGGGACTTACCGCCATGATTGAAGTGATGATCACGACCACTCTGTCAAGAGTGATACCGACATAGGAAACAAGATTTGACTGGCCTGTTGGTCTAGTGGTTAGTGGCCCTGACTGCTATGCCAGAGGTTGTGGGTTCGATTCCCACTCAGGACAAAGTTAAATGTATATGGGATGAGCATGATCATCTGTCTAGGTGTAATTTATTATAATATTTATTTAGACATATCGGACTATGTTTATCAGTTATCTAGTACTCATAACACAAGCTCTGCCTAGCTTGCGCATAGACGGCGTTTTGTGAAAGTTGTAAAAAAAAAGGTCTAACCTATTTTTGCGCTTGTGTTTCGATTTTTTACTTTGAATAACTACTCTCTTCGTGTATTTCTTGCGGAGTTTTTTCTTATTTTCCTTTTTAACTTCCTCCATGTGACGTTCGGTGTCATTCGATATTTCTTCAGAACTAGATTCTGGTCTTTTACGGCTAGCCGATCGTTTTTTACGTTCCTTGTAAACTTCGCAGGAGTCCTTCGGCACGAGTTTCCAGCATCCTTTGCCGTCTGTTCGCCGAGCTTTCTTTGGAAGAGAAAATAAAAACTTTTGAAAGCGTTTTAAGGGTCGCTGCAGTCGGGGCACCGGCCATGCGACCACAGAACTTGTTTAATGTCTTTGGGGTACGCCTGCGCGATGCTTAGGTACGTACAGTTGCCATCACGGATCTTGAACGCTCGGCGTCAGAGCGGGGATCGCTTTGCGCATTCCATACATTGGCGAGCCAATCGTCTTCGTTGTTAGATACATGCAGCAACGCAGTGAACGAATGAGGAGTGACGTCTATGACGCGATGGCGCGGCCAGCCAATCACTGACACTCCCCGCCTCCGCGTTGCACTTCGCACCACTAAAAAGACCGAATATTTGACTTCTGCGCAACTGTTCAAGATCCGTGGTGGCAACTGTATAAAACCATGAAACTGTCGACGCAGCAGCATTGTGCCGTGACCTGTCGCGTCTTTGAAGCTACGCGTCCGTGGACAGTAGACCATAGTTTTGTATGTAAGCGTCACGCAGGCGTAAACCAAGTATGTCTAGACGGATATGCGTCTAAGAAGCTACGCGCCCGTGGACAGTAGGCCTAACTTGATGGTATTTGTGTTTATTGTTAATACTAACTCTTGCACGAATGGCTTCATTTATATCGTCGATAAATAATCCGGATAAATCGTCATTCCACCCCCAACTTCTGCTTGATTTATTTTTGTATCTATTCTTAGAAGTTCTTTCGTGTCTTGAAGGCGTTTTATAGGATTTTGACCGTTTCAATGATCTCATTTTTATGTTTCTGATAAAATAAGTAAATACGATTATAAAAATTTCGATTCATAGAAAAAATGACGTAACTCTTTGGTCTATGATTATTTCTGTAAAAAAAGATACTCCTTTGCAAGAAACTACTTTAACCTTTTGCACTCCTTCAAGTTTCTACTTTATCTGACTTTATCACCCACATTACGATTCACCCTCAATGATGCAACGAGGTACAATAGTGATTGCGTTTATTTATAGTTTTATTCCTGTAAATAAAAAAATCCCCAAACCTGATCTTTGTATCTGCTTTGGAATTTTAGGCTTAGTTTGATCAATTCGTAGAAAGAGAATTCCAGCTCAATTGTACCCGTTGCCTGTGCACAGCTCAATTGTACCCGTTACCTGTGCACTGCGCAGCTGCGTAGTCTGGTTTGTGGGTTTAAAATGGAATTAGTAAGTACTACTTCAGATTTAGTTTGAATAGTCATTAGAAGATGACTATGGCAACTCTGTAATGCTTATTTTGTGAACTTGTGGGAAAAGCAAGAATCTTATATTCCCTACGGATAGGAAAAGGCTTATAAGGTTGTTCATTTGAACAAACTATTATTATTTGAATACTAAAATATCAGTTTTAGATATTTCCGACCATTTGACACTTTTCCAAGTGATTTTCTGTAAAAGACAACACACTATAATTACGTAGAATGTAACGTCGTAATGTCATATGACTATCGACGCCAGTGCTACCAACATAATCAGCGTGTCCACCATTTTTACGCAGCTGATGTTTATTTGAGATTTTATAATTTAGAATTCTGTCTAAATAATATCTCAAAATGGGTGCCTCCTTCGTTCCCATCACAGTGTTCACCGTCCTGTGGGGTATTGTGGGCATTGTTTGTCCCTTCTTCGCCCCTAAAGGACCAAACAGAGGGTGAGTTGTTGCGCCTTCCTACTTCAGAATCTTTTTATTAATTCATTCCCTAAAACCTGTATTTCGTTGGTCTATTCCAGGATTATCCAGGTGGTTTTGATTCTAACTGCTGCCACATGCTGGTTGTTGTAAGTATCTGTGTTTTTATAACGTTTTTAAGACAAATATGAGTCATGGATGTAGATACCTACTTTTAGGCAGTTCATTACATTTAACGACTGCCCTCGTGATTTGGGTTGCCCCAAAAAGTTTCTGCAATCATAGCATATAACAATTGATGTTCAAACTTCCTGAAAAATACAAATACAGTATGAACTAGGTCATGTGGGATGTTATCAATGAACAATAAGAATTTTCTGTAAAACCGCCCCTAAGACGACCTACTGACCAAAATAGGAATAAGGCAAAATACAGAAAGCAAAGATTAACAAACAAACGTATTTGTAAGAACATTTCTCATCTTTTTTTATTTTACTTTCAGATAAATTGCATAAATTGCATTGCCTCTTTTGAAACAGACAAAATATCTAAAGATCACTATTTCATACAAAACTACCTTTCAGATACTGTCAATTTGAGACACAATAGTAAGACAATAGATGTACGAACGCCGGTGTTCGCTTGGGGTTTAATGAACTCACAGATCCTACTCAAATATACACAAAGTTTTATCTATATCGGTCAAGCCATTTGAGATGGGTTACTAATGCACCTGTAGAAGAATTATACATATAAAGATTAACAGTTTCATACTTATGTATTCCAGCTGGCTGTGCGCGTACATGGCACAAATGAACCCCCTCATCGGACCCAGACTCAACAATGAAACACTCATTTGGATGTCACGCACTTGGGTAAGTTCACAGACTGGCCATTTATACTATGTGTTCCAAATGATAATAGGATCGATTGTGATGTTGTGACGTCAAATAGAAGATATTTTGGCAAAATTGAAGAACTCAGATGAGTAAAATTGAAGAACTGGATTCTGATTAAACTTTTTCCGTTCACAGTCTGTAAATAAATTAAATTTTTTGTAAATTAAGTCAAGTTTAAAAATTTCTTTCCTCGATTTGACAGTAAATCGTGACGTCACAACATGGCGGGCGATCCTATTCTCATTTGGAAATCATTGTACTTCAGACGGGCGTCTGCAACTGCAGATCTAAAGTATTTACTGTTAAATTTTGATCGTTTTAATCCCGTGGAGGGTCGATCCGGTACATGAAACACTATCGATTTGTAAAGATAAAATTAAAAAATAAAGTACCTTTTTTTCGAAACTCACTTACTAATTTACGCATGTACGAAATTAATTTGTTTATGAAAACGTCAGCTGAGCCAGTCCGATGACCTGTAGGTAGTAGTCGGCGTTGCGTACAAACTACACTGGATTAAAACGATCAAAATTTAGCAGTGTATATTTGGTGTATGTGTTTGGATAAATGTGTCATTTGATCCACCTCAACTCTTCAAGGAAGGCCAGCAGCGCCTTGGTGTTATTCACCATTTTGTGGAGGGTACCTGGTTCTCAAAGTACTTGCCTTGTATCCAGCGACCAATGGACAACTTTAGTGTCCAACCGAAACTCGCTTGAAAAACCAACCGAAACCGAATTTCGGCAACAGTCTCAGATTCGGCCGAAACTGAAATCGAAACTTCCTTACAAGGATCATGTTTTGAAGAAAACGTTAAGGATTATATTTATATTTGTTGACTATCATACATTTTACTGCACTCGATTTAAGTTTAGGAGTAGGTAAAACGAACAGCAAACACAAGCCAGTCTCGACATGATTAGGCATGTGGACACGGCAAAATGTCTTCGTTGCTTACACGCTAGGAGGGAATTTAACGCGCTGAACATGACCGATCACAGCGCGAGAACTCCCGAGTACAGATTCGGTTTCGGTCGTAGTTTCGGCAGGTTTGCAACCAAAACCGAAACTCGACCGAAAACGAACATTCGGTCGGACACTGTACAGCTTAGAAGCAGATGAGCCACTGTCTCGTCCTCGCTGTATGTCGGCTGTATCCGGCAAACACTCGCGAATACTCCGTCAGGATCGCACGACCAAATACTCCATCTCGTCAGCTCCTCTGTCCCGCCGCCGGGATTCCGATCCCGATTTCCAGCCACCGTAGGCGCGGGCTTGCGGACTGTGAGCAATGGGTAGCTCGCTGTCCGGCCGTCCGGTAACTGTGTGGACCAAGCCCAAGTCGTCGACGGCGCGCGCTGTTCACGCGCGCCTCAAGGAGTTGTCAGCAACAGCAGGAGCCCAGCCGGGTCGAAGCCTACTGGGGCCAGGGTTATCCGAAAGGGCGCTCGAGCCCCCCGGTATGAAGGCTTGAAGGAACGGGATGGGTTTTTTAGTCAATAAGAGTCTGACACTATCTCCCGCTCCGCCCAAGAGCGGGGGTTGTCATAGGATGATTTTTCCCATCGAAAAAAAAACCTATGGGGATTGAAAAGCTAATCAAGATAGAGTTGTAGCGACATCTATGGCGTAACATAAGAACTAATCCTACATCGCGCAATCAAAGTTCTCCGCGCGATTTAAATATACGACAGCCTGAAAATCATCCATCGGGCAGTTGCCCACCAGACCATGACACCTGTCTGGTCGGGGGATCCTCCATTTCCGACGGAGGTATGTGGGACTTTCATATCGCCAAAGAGTAACACATGACACTGAAATTAAATGGTTAAACATGGGTAAAGGGTTAAATCATCAACAGCGTTTTTAATGTTCCCACTGCTGGAACTCAGGCCTCCTCTCTAGAAGAGGGAATGGGCCGTAATCCACCACGCGGGCCCAGTGCGGGTTGGTGAATGTTACATGTCTTCGAAGTTTTGGTTCTAGGACATGGCGGTTTCCTCGCGATGCGCAAGGGTTAAATATTGAGGCAAAATGTCGAGAAAACTACATTACAATGTTCTATTCTGCCATACAAATTATAATTTGTAAGAAAATAGCTATTTTCCTTATGGAAGTGGCACGGTTTGCCTTGACCTTGCATGTTCAGGGTCAAATCATTAGCATAGAATGGAATAACTTTACTTGTACACCAAAATAGTAACACAACCTTTAAATAAACTGAAAATCAATGGGTACTATACGTGACCAAGGAAATAGGGATTTCCTTGGTCACGCCATCACGAACCGATTTTGTTAATTCTTTTTTTTTTTTGTTGTGTTCGTTATTGTAAGAAGGTTATTATGGAAAAAAAAATGAAAATTAGGGTAGAGTAGGGTAGTGCGATTTTGTTAATTCTTTTTTTTTTTGTGTTCATTATTGTAAGAAGGTTCTTATTGAAAAAAAAAAATGAAAATTAGGGTAGTGTAGGGCGGAGTAGGGAAGAGCGGGAGCGAAGCCGCGGGCAAAAGCTATTGTTTTATAATTTTTCGATTTTTGACTTAGCTCGAATTCTTGTATGCCAGAAATTACCATAATCGGAGGTTGCATAACGCCAATAAGTACGTCATCAGTGAAGTTATAGAATTTTAATATTACTATTTTTTACAGAGGAGGGAAGTAAGTTTTACTAGGAGACTAAGTGAGAAATAAATCGAATCCAATCAATTGATAATGTGATGATTTTACCAACTTCTTGCGAATTTGTTTAGAATTCTGTGCGATGCGGGATTTTGTGGCTTAGTTCATATGCGGCGCCATAGAATATAGATGTCGCTACACCAGTTATCTTACGATTGAATCACTCACTGTAAAAATCAAAAGCCCACCAAAGCGAACTATCAATGAATGTCTAAAGATGCCACGTACATTGAAGGATTGGAACAATTTGCCTATTGCGGTCTTCCTGTCCGATTGTAATTTGGGTGTCTTCAAGACTAAAGTGAATAAGCTCTTAATGAACTAGTGCGCCTCACCATCAACGATTGCTTACCATCAGACGGGATCGCAGTCCAGCACTAGTTTATACATATCATATAAATAAAAGGTAAATTCATTTCACCGACAGATGGCGTTGTGAATACCTTCTTATCTTCTCCGAAAGAGTGCTCCGCGGAACCCTAGGGCTCCGCAAAGCCTCTTTCAGGGCTCCGTGTGAATATAAATTATAATGTGGAAAAAGGTATAAAGACCCTGGTCTTTACCATGACGTGTTAAAATGATAAGCGTGCGAGCGAGAAAGAGGGATGGAGCTATACACCCTATATACATCCATCTCTTAGTTTAGGTCATTAAATGGTATGGTCATGAGGTCGTGGTAGGGTAGGGTTCCGTTGGAAAAAAGTTTGAGAACCGCTGTTCTATAGGATAAAGGATATCGATTTAAAAGGGATACATATTATGAAATTCAAAAAAAAAAAAACAAGTTTTATGTTGATTACAATAGATTTGTTGTGGCCGTCAAACGTGTTTATTTACAAGATTTTAATGATTATACTTCCGTAAATAAATATTTTCAAGTGTTGCCAAGTTTTATTATCAATAAAACATTATATGCACGACACAATGTGTCCCTTGCGTGCCTTCCGGATGTGAACATTGTTTTGGCAAGACTTGTGGTGCTTATGATATTGTAATTAATCGATTTTTAAGTAACGTAATTAACGTAAGCGTAATTAAAGAGCTATTTTAAATGTTTCTGTTTATTTATTTTTTTACGCGAGCATTGATTTTATTTATTTATTTATTTACAATTTACTTATACAACATTACAGTCTAACTAAACTAATGCGTTGTACAGACACAAGAAAAAAAGAAGAAAACATATACATTACCACTAATATAAAATAAAATCAAATATCCTATAAAACCAAATGAGACCACGTTTACTTATTTTTCATCCATCCTCTCACAAAACCTCAGACATTCACGACACACATCTATCCATCTCCCAGCAAACAAGTCACACTGATTGATGGCCCAGTGGTAACGACCCCAGCTTACGAGTTGTAAGTCGCGGGTTCAAACCCAGCCAGGCGCATTACTTTGTGTAATTTATTTAATCACCACTACTCTCAAAACGGTGAAGGAAAACATCGTGAGGAAACCCGGCAACCCTAGCCCGGCATATCCTAGAACTAAAAATTCGAAGACATGTGACATCCACCAACCCGCACTGGGCCCGAGTGGTAGCTCGCGCCGGGCCTTGGTTGAGGCCATGGTCCGGAGCGAGAAGGAGTGGCAGGCGGTCGCAGACTTCTGCGAAGCAGTAATGCTCGCAAAGGAGGAGGCCGACCGAACGTGAACTCAAGCCCCGGTATAAAGGCTAGAAGGAACGGGGTGGTCTTTTAGTCAGTAAGAGTCTGACACTATCTCCCGCTCCGCCCAAGAGAGGGGGTTGTCTTTGGATATTTTTCCCAGCATAAAAAAAAGTGACATCCACCAACCCGCACTGAGCCCGCGTGGTGGATTACGGACCATTCCCTATCCTAGAGAGGAGGCCTGAGTCCCAGCAGTGGGAACATTACATGGCTGGCTGTTTTTTTTTTCTTTTAGGATACTAACCTAGTTTCTATCACTATAACTGACTAAAAACTCACTTATGTTCCTTCTTTCCGCTTTGCTTTCCAGGACTCCAGATTTCCCTTTCAAAAGTAAACCATAGTCCCAGTACAATTGCCGAAACGGATCTTGAGCGCTCGGCGTCAGAGTGGGGATCGCTTTGCGCATTCCATACATTGGCGAGCCAATCGTCTTCGTTGTTAGATACATGCAGCAACGCAGGGAACGAATCAGGAGTGACGTCTATGACGCGATGGCGCGGCGAACTGACACTCCCCGCCCCCGCGTCTCACTTCACACCACTAAAGAGACCGAATATTTGACTTCTGCGCAATTTGAAGCCAGCGCTCAAGATCCGTGCCGGTAATTGTAGGCTTCGGTTTTACTGGGCCCCAACGGTTTTGCTAACATATCTTTGAACACTACGCGCAGTCGATGACTAGCTCGGTCCGGACGGCAAGCTACACATTGCTTGTTGTCCGCAAGCCCGCGCCTACAGTGGCTGGAAATGAGGATCGATGTCTCGGCGGCTGGGGTGTGAGGATGTCTGTTCCCAAATGCGTGCGGCCGCCTCCTTCGCTAGGATTACTACTTCGCAGAAGGGGCAACCGCTGTCCACACCCTCTCGCCCCGGACCTTGGTATGTACCAGGGCCCCCGATCGCCGCCGATCGCTCTCACGAGAACTCACTCGTCGAAGCGAGGCACGGCCGCAGTGGCGTGCAAGCTCTTTCACATGTACACAGTTTACGCTCGGTCGTCCGGCGGTGGCGGCGAGGGGTGATCGCAGTATTATTGAGGTGCCTACTAGTGAAGACGTCGTTGTTTGTAATTAATGGACCGAAAAAAGCAAAAATAGCCTTACTGCTATTGTATCGACGTCGTCTGCGTCTGCCAGACTCCTGTAATGTTAGCGGACGAATGAGCCCCTGCGCTCGCCGCGTGCCGTTTTGCGCCCGTGCATGTGAACGAGTCCATATAAGTCAAAACACGACTGCAAGACGGTTGCCGCGTCAAAACCGTGCTTATGGTGGATAGCACGGGTGACACACGGTCTCGACACGATCGCTGTGCTGTGTCAAAGCTGTCTATGTAGCTCATATTTCACATTTCTACTTTACACAGCACGGCGACCGTGCCGTGACCGTTTGCATGTGAAATGGGCCTAAGGCTGACAATAGACGGACTGCATCGCAGCGACAGCGCGCGGTCGATATATTTAACTGCATGCAGTTGTACGTTCGACTTCGTGCAGTCATGATATCAACTGCACGCGGTCAGCTGCAGTATTTAACTGCATGCCGTTGTACGTTCGACTTCGTGCAGTCATGATATCAACTGCACGCGGTCGGCTGCAGTCGAGTGAAGTCAATATCAACTGCATGCATTCGTGACTTCAACTTTACGCGGTCGGCTACAGTCGTGTACTGTCGAAACAAGCTGTCCATCGCTAACCGCATACAGTCAGTGTGCAGTTAATTACAAAGAGCAAACGCACATTGATATTGTCAACTTTATTTTGAGGCACTTAAAGATCAAATCATACACTAAGCTGCTGGGCTAGATGCGTGGCGCCAACTGTGCAAAGTCAGATAAAACTGCATGCAGTTGAATATATGGACAGCGTGCGGTTGCTGCAATGCAGTCCGTCTGATGGCAGCCTAAGGGCGCCTTCAAATTACTCGCAAAGTGATTGAGTAAATGCGTCCTTACTTTTTCGAAAAACCTCGCAACTCAGGAATGCGACAAGCCGAATTATGCCGTGATATTGTCAATGTCATCAATGTTCACACCCACACATAATATTTACTGTATGTAGAGAGTAATAGCTACATAATATGATTTATTATGTCAACAACTAGTGCGTTCTATGATAAGTGTCTCGTTATCTCTGTTTAGAAGTAGGCGGAACAGAGAGTAAAGTCCCACACACCTCCGTTGAAAGGGAGGATCCTCCGACCAGACGAGTGTTTGACAGTTATCACACTGCCACGGAGCCCGCAGCGTAGTGCGTGAATGCGTGTCTTAACGTTGCTTGTAAGTATCTCCGTTTGTATAGAAAACACGCACAGTCCAACACACTGAAACTGCATCCACGCGCGTTCATGCAGATCACGCGCCTACATGCGGAGAAACACGCAATCACGCGTGTGGATGCGGGGCGATCGCATGGTATGCCACACCGAGTCTCGTAGTACCGTGAGTGATTTTGTTTGAAATGAGTGCGAGCTTGCGTGAATACATACATACAAGACGCACCTACGCGCGTAATAAACCCGCACGATGATGCAGATCTGCACTACCGCAAGTACGTGCGTAGGAGCGTTTTCACGCACTACGCTGCGGGGTGCGTGGCAGTGTAATAGCCGCCTAATAGATGATACCGGGCTGTTCTATACGTTCTAATCGCGCGGAGAACTTTGATTGCGCGATGCAGGATTAGTTCTTATGCAACGTCATAGATGTCGCTACATCCGTTCATAGGACCACTCGAATCTGTGCGGTCCTTTCTTCAGACGCCTTAGACGCTAACCTCATGGACGGTGAGCAATGAGTAGTTCGCCTTCCGGCCGTCCGAGCCCGAGTCACAAAAAAGGTACAGAAATCAATCTCATGTATGTACTTCAATTTTTATACCTACGCTAGGCGATCGTGCTAGGATCAGCGCATTAACCCGAAACATGTGTACCATATGTGTAATTTCGTACATAGATTCTATGTACGAAATTTCATATCTGTGTCATGAAAAATCACAACGTTCTAAGTTTGTTATGTTACCTGGTTTGCTGCACAAATACATGGTCACCAGGCCATCCGTGCGACTGAGGGGTTGTTTTGCTTCCGTAGCTGAGAGCGCTGGCGCCTAATGCCCGTAAGACCTGCCGTGACCTGTGTTGTACTTGTGCCGGTGATGTTCAACTTGTGGCCTTTTTAGGGTTCCGTAGCCAAATGGCAAAAAACGGAACCCTTATAGATTCGTCATGTCTGTCTGTCTGTCTGTCCGTCCGTATGTCACAGCCACTTTTTTCCGAAACTATAAGAGCTATACTGTTGAAACTTAGTAAGTAGATGTATTCTGTAAACTGCTTTAAGATTTTTACACAAAAATAGAAAAAGAGCAATAAATTTTGGGGGTCCTCATACTTAGAACTGAAACTCAAAATTTTTTTTTCATCAATCCCATACGTGTGGGGTATCTATGGATAGGTCTTCAAAAATGATATTGAGGTTTCTAATATCATTTTTTTCTAAATTGAATAGTTTACGCGAGAGACACTTCCAAAGTGGTAAAATGTGTCCCCCCCCCCTGTAAATTCTCAAATAAGAGAATGATAAAACAAAAAAAAATATATGATGTACATTACCATGTAAACTACCAACGAAAATTGGTTTGAACGAGATCTAGTAAGTAGTTTTTTTTTTTAATTCGTCATAAATCTAAAAAAAACACTATTATTAAAACATCGATCAAAGTTACAACGAATATACAAGAACTTTTATATTATGTTACTTGCTGCTACGGAACCCTCCATGGGCGAGTCCGACTCGCACTTGGCCGGTTTTTTTTTAATATTTTAGGGAAAAAAATATTGGAATCGATTCAGTTACTGATTCTGAACAAACTATATTCAGGTGCGCATATAATTAAAAAAATAATGTATTAAATAGCATAATCTCTTTATCATTTACCTGTATTGCACAATTAAAAGTCGAGTGTATTGCGTCAACTTTATGATAAACTAAGTGCACGCTCATTACCGTTTATCACAATAACCTATTAACATGGTAACCACTCAATTCCTCGGCCATTATTCGTATCGGACCGTTATATTGTCACTAAGAGCTCGTACACACGGACGGCATGTTGTCAACGGCGGAGGTGACTGCAGCCGCTGACATTTCTTTTTTTTTTTCTTTTTTTTATTAATGATAGGCTTGCGTTTGACCTCTATCTCACCTGATGGTAAGCGATGGTGTGGTCGACGATGAAGCACGCTTGCCTAGAAGATTCCTATATATATATACCTATTCACTCTCGACTTAAAGACTCCTAAGTTGTGGCTATCAGGAAACACAGATTCCGGCAGGGAATTCCACTCCTTGGCTGTACGCACAATAAATGTGTTCGCAAAACGTTTTGTGCGTATGGGTGGGATGTCTACCATGTACCGTTGGCGCAACGCTGTACGTCGGCGGCCGTCAATATTCCAACTTTGAAGATCAGACATTCATACCGTAGGCTAACTGCGAGTTACTGACCAAGCCAAGCCCAAGACGTACTCGCTCCGGGCCTTGGTTGAGGCCATGGTCCGGAGCGAGGAGGAGTGGCAGGCGGTCGCCGACTTCTGCGAAGCAGTAATGCTCGCAAAGGAGGAGGCCGAACGCATCAGGCAACGGCGTTATCGCCGCCGGCGCCGGGATACTGATCCCGATTTCCGGCCACCGTAGGCGCGGGCTTGCGGACAGTAAGCAATGGGTAGCTCGCTGTCCGGACCAAGCCCAAGTCGTCGACGGCGCGCGCTGTTCCCGCGCGCCTCAAGGAGTTGTCAGCAACAGCAGGGGCCCAGCCGGGTCGAAGCCTACTGGGGCCAGGGTTATCCGAAAGGGCGCTCGAGCCCCGGTATGAAGGCTTGAAGGAACGGGATGGGTTTTTTAGTCAGTAAGAGTCTGACAGTATCTCCCGCTCCGCCCAAGATGATTTTTCCCACCGGAAAACGAAAGCCCAAGACGTCGACGGCGCATATTGTTCCACGCGCGCCTCAAGGAGTTGTCAGAAAAACGCAGGTGCCCAGCAGGGTTGAAGCCTACTGGGCCCAAGGATCTGCTTCTGAAAGAACGATTCGGCTCCGGTACGAAACGCAACGAAGGAAGGGCGGGGGAAAAAATAACTGAAGATCAGCGGCAACGTCTATTACCTCTGCCATTGACAACATGCCGCTCGTGTTAATTTGTCTGTAGTATCCAGGTCTGGGTGTCTTGTATATGTAATTTTATATGTTTGAGAACGCACCCACGATACAGGAGTTAAGGTAGGAATACACTGCGCACACGTGTGCCACACACGCCGATCTGGCGCGTCGGTCTCCATACATTTTATATGGCAACTAGACTTGTAGAGCTACACTAGATCCACGCCACGCGACGTCGTTCAACGTACAAATCAGACGTGTTGCACGTTTGTCTTGGTCTAATATAGTTTTTGCTTGAAACACTCTCCCGTTTCATCCTAGAGCGGGAGAAGTCGTAGATGATGTACGCACATAAAAAAATAAAGTCATTTATGTACGAAGAAGGCAGAATATGTTAGTCTTTGTTCCAATCCGGATCTGTGTCTAACAGATAGCATTATGGGCGTGATCAGTGTGTCACAGTGCGTCGCAATATATTTTACTGTCACAGTGCGTCGCAATATATTTTACTGCGTTATCTTAATGACCTACTATATATATGTACTCGTGCTATAATTTGCCTGATTTCTCTTTTCCTTATTTCATCATTCCTTAAGAGGGACCTTTTCCACTCGCCTATCGTCAACATCAAGCATGGTTTAAAATCTTGTTGCTTCATCTAACGCAATCCAACGCGATGTTTGATCAAGAGGCAATGCAAAAAAAGAGAGATAACGCCTGAAAACTCTGTTGGCATTCGGTAATTCCGTGTTTTACTCGAATATTTCACTACGCTTGTTCCACGTGTTTTTTTTAAACCTTAAAAGTTTTTTCTGAAAATTGTCGTCACTTAAAATCTTGATTACATGGTGTCATTAGGTGTATACACAAAATTTAACGATAATGAGACACTCTTGATTCCTAATTGAGTGTCTCATTACCGTTAAATCGTCTTTTTTTCCATGGGTAAAACTTGGAAGGGGTAAGTAGACAAAGGTGTTAACTACTATTACGATTCTCTGGTAATATTTCTGCTGTTAGCAACTTATCACATTTTCAAATCTGATATTGTATACTTGACTAGCTTTTGCCCGCGCGGCTTCGCTCCCGCTCTTCCCTACTTCAGCCTACTATACCCTACTATACCCTACTCTACCCTACTCTACTCTACTCTACCCTACCCTACTCTACCCTACTCTACCCTACCCTACTCTACTCTACTCTATCCTACTCTACCCTACTCTACTCTACTCTACCCTACTCTATTCTACTCTACCCTACTCTACCCTACTCTACTCTAATAAACCTCACGGAGCCCGAGACCTTTCCAACGAATGCAAAACCGTGGAAATCGGTTCGTGCATTCTGGAGTTATAGCGTCAGGAAGGAAAACCCGACTTATTTTTATATAGTAGATTAATAATAATAATAACAGTTAAAACCTTTGCTAGCATCTGTAACTATGTATCGAATTAGAATTGGGGTGTTTTAAATCCATGGATCGATTTACCACCAATTAAAACCTATGTTCATGCAAAAAAGTCGATTTTATTTATTTTGTCAGTTAACACCTTTTTTATGGTGGGAAAAATCATCCAATGACAACCCCCACTCTTAGCCTTCATACCGGCGCTCGAGTTCCCTTTCGGATAACCCTGGCCCCAGTAGGCTTCGACCCAACTGGGTGTCAGATAACACCTGTGTCCACTTAATCCTGAGTTGGTGACCCTTTCGGTTCAGGCACAGTCACTGCAACTGTATTGTATGTTTGTACTCTTTTTTTTTTATTACTATTTTATGTTGTGGTATATTGTGTTGCTTGCGCCGAATAAATGCTATTCTATGCTTATCCTTCAATTATCCAAATGACATCCCCCGCCCTTGGGCGGAGAGGGATATAGTGTCAGACTTTTACTGACTAAAAAAACCCACCCCGTTCCTTCTTACCTTTCATACCGGGGCCGAGCCTCCCTTTCGGAACTATACCCTTGGCCCCAGTATCCCCGACATACTACACTTTTAGGTTGTCTTCATCATTATCATCATTTCAGCCGATAGACGTCCACTCTGGGACATAGGCCTTCCCCAAGTGTCGCCACAATGCACGATCCTGTGCGTCTCGCATCCATCGGATTCCCGCAACCTTCACCAGTTCATCGGTCAACCTTGTAGGAGGCCTTGTGACGCTGCGTCTTCCGGTACGCGGTCGCCACTCCAGAACCTTTCGGCTCCAACGGCCATCTATCTGTTTTGCGAGCAATGTGCCCTGCCCATTGACACTTAAGTTTGGCGATTTTTCGTGCTATGTCGGCAAACCTTGGTTAACTTGGGCCTTGGTTGGTTGATTTAGGGTGTACAATAAAATAAAGAACAACAAAAAAACTACTCTACCAGTGAGTATCTTGAGCTACTTTTACCCCAGGGAAATGCACAGGTCTTGTAGGATAGGGTAAGAAAGCAAGACGCTGGAAATAGTACATTTTGATACACGTGGAGAAACTTTGTCATTGCTACCGAGGCTGAAGCTGAGTGCTGCAGTGACAAATTTCCATGTGTATCAAACAACGTTTTTCACTTCGATGTTATAAATCAAGTGAGTGCGCGATTCGTGCGTGTAACTTACTTCTCGAACTGAAGTTTGGTTTCATTATAATTATATTAGGTAAATTTTCAGTTCACTTAAAGCGCGCAGCCTGAACCGATAAATACAATCAATTGTGGCGCCCCGAGTACGCGCACTTTTCCGTACTAGTGCGAAAAACAGTAAATTGCGCGCCTAAAAACGGTATCTATGGATAAGAGCAAGATTTCGAGTAAGTGTATTGAAAAAGCTAACAATAAAGATAATGTCAATTTACGCATCTCACACTGTTGTACGAGTATATTAGCACTGACGCCTATTCCTATCATCGCTCCATATCTCTGAGGCCAAGGTCACACGTCACGTTTGTGTCTCCGACATAAATATCACACGCTTACACATTGTGTACTTCCCTATTTCATTTTGATTGCAGCAAAATCTACAATCTTCTATCTTCTATACATAATAAATCTGTAGAAGTAAGTTGTGCGCGCTTCACGTAAAATTTACAATTTCGATTTATATAACTTTTGCATATTAAAATTGTGTGTAACTTGTTATATTACTTAGGCTTTGTTTCATCGGAATCGGTTGACTAGCACCTAGACCATGACATTTAACCTTTAGCGACATCTATGGCGCCACATAAGAACTAGGAAGAACGTACGAAATCCTGCATCGCGCAATCAAAGTTCTCTGCGCGATTTGAACATATACGACAGCCCGAAATCATCTATCGGGCAGTCGCCCACCAGACTATAACGTATGTCTGGTCGGAGGATCCTCCCTTTTCAACGGAGGTATGTGGGACTTTACTCTCTGTTCCGCATACCTCCAAAAACCTTTTGAATGTCTTAAGTTACACAATTCGACATAAGCAATTGTCTTTCTATTGTGTCTCTAATTATGGCATTCGATGAGTTATATTGTTTTAATCTTGTTTTGGTGTGGGTAAGAGACAGAACTATACAGGTTGTCTAGCGCCATCTCTTACCCACACTGAAACAAGATTAAATCAATCTTATTTTGAACGTCATGGTGACCCCGTATATTGAAAGATATACTACATTCATTGACTGTTAGGCGGTAGGAAGTTTGCCGGGTCAGATAGTTCAATCTGTAGAAATTTCTAGTTGTGTGCTTATCACGTAAAATGTACGAAATCGATATAGATAACTTTTATACATTAAGGGTGAGTTGCACCATTTAACTATAACGATAACCAAACCATAACCAGCCGTGAAACGGCCGCCTATTGGTCAATTCGACGATTTGACAACTATTAACGGCTTTGTTATCGTTATAGTTAAATGGTGCAACTCACCCTTAAATTGTGTGTAACTTGTTATATTACTTAGGCTTTGTTTCATCGCAATCGGTTGACTATATCGATGAGAAGAGAATAGGATCGATGGCAATCACAAGATTCTGAATAAACTTTTTTCGTTAACAGTTCGTAAATAAATTAAGTTTTCGTAAATATATATTTTTTTTTAATTTCTTTCCTCGATTTGACAGTAAATCGTGACGTCACAACATGGTAATCGATCCTATTCTCATTTGGAGCGCATTGTACATTTATTGACTGTTAGCGCGCTTACCGCCGCGCCGGTCGCCGCTAAGACCCATGTCGTGACCAGACCGTTAGGTCTACTGTACACGGACGCGTAGCTTCTTAGAATCGTATTCGTCATTATACGCTAGGTGTACTTTTTCGACGAAGCAGCAACGTCGAAACAGTTATATAGTTTTGTATGTAAGCTTCACGCAGGCGTACACCGAGCGTATAATGACGAATACGCGTTTAAGAAGCTATGCGTCCGTGTACAGTCGGCCTTAAACCTGTAAGGCTTTATCGTCAATAAGTTACAATGGAACACTACCATTTTAATTTTCTTTCTTTCTTTCTATTAATAATGTTTTCTTTTTGTTTCAGGGCAACAAAATCGTTGCTTAGTTCGCGTGCAGCATCCATCATCCCCTTAGCATAAGTGTTAAAAGTTTGTCGAAATATTATCAAAAACATGCTATTTAAATCAACTAGAACCTATTTAAGTAAACCTCTATCGTGAAAAGGAACGTTAAAAAAGCATTGGCCAAAATATCCTTATTGCCAGTATTAAAAACTCTTTTTGTAAAATAAACGTTGTAATCATGTATAATCTGTGGTACTATCAACCGAAGGTTTTTGCTATCATTCCAATGAATACTGTGTCTAGTACTTCTGTAATTATGTGTGTATAAAATTCTCTAATTTTATTGTAGATAAATAAATTTATTTCAGTTTATATGAGTTGTTTTTTTATTTAAGCAACACTTGATTTTCCTACAGAACGATTTTAGAGAGTCGATGGCAAAACAATTTCTTAGCTAAATCCTTGCCTGGAAGAGATAAAGAACTATTTAAAGGCACCTTGCCCATGTCACTTAAGCATAAATTAATGGACATGTATATTCTCCCCATTCTGACCTATGGTGCACAGACTTGGTCTAGCGTTGGAAACGCTATACTGCGCTCTAAAACGCAGATCATTGACGTGGCTCAGAAGGTTGCCTAGCTTAACTCATCGAATGCCGTAATTAGAGACACAATAGAAAGATAATTGCTTATGTCGAACTGTGTAACTTAAGACATTCAAAAGGTTAATTAGGACTGGGCTGCTCTGCGGCAAGCCGATCGAACGGTGGGCCAGTAAAACACAAGGTTGGTGCCCTGAAGTCGCACGACGGGGTCACGGCAGACCAAGACGATGGCGGGAGGACTTAGATGCCTTCCTTGGGAATTGGTAAGAAGAAGCTCAAAGCCGAGGAAACTAGAAGGAACGGAGGGAGGCCTTTGCTTAGCTGTGGGACAGTAAGGTAGGTTAGGGGAAGATCGGCATTGGAGTAATAACGTATAAATCACTTATTTAGCTTTATTTAATACCAGCCACATTGCTGGGCAAGGTGGAACATATGACGCGGCACGCAATATGACTAGCATTAAAAATAAAGCTAAATATAATTGAACGTATAAATATAAATAATTTATATTTATACGTTCTTACCCCAACGCACTTTATAGGCTAGATATACTGAAAACTGAAAATGAAAAATGCTTTATTCAGTACCAAATTTGGTTCAACAATACTGAGGTTGACCTCTCCTTTTAAGTGTAAAAACACCTGTGCCAGGAGAGGCCGCTCTCCCTTAACTTAATTACATTTTTGTATCTTAATAATTTACTTATACGTAAATTATTAAGATACAAAAATGTAATTAATGTATTTGGCGTACCTACGTGAACAGGTAACAGGGCACGTGACGCAGGATGGAAGGCGGGACATGATCTACGGAGAGACGCCGAACAAATACAGAAGATTGGAACTGTCTAAGCACACCCATCTGAGGAAAATTTCTTTGCTGCGCCCAGCCTGGGTACGCAGTCTGTTTAGTTTTCCAGGTTGGCCATGGTAACTCGTGTCCAGGCGAGAGGCTCTCCGACGGCTCGATGATCATCAACAAATATTCAAAGCATTTTATTTCAAGTAAACTGTTTAAGTACAAGCACTTTTGAAATAATGTCAATAAGTCCGTCAGCCCAAAAAAAAGTGAAGCTAAATTGCACGTTCCAAAGCGTAGATCTCTATGGAGAAGAAGATTGCAAGAAACGCCATGGACGCTCTTTTAATTTTTTATTTTTTTTTCAAAGACAATCTCAAAATAGTCAATGGAAATAGAACAACCCGTCCTTGACCGCTCATAGCTCGTTTATGGCATCTTCACCGTACACATACCAATCTAATTTAGTTACAAAAATTAAACACCTGGCCCAAACAAAATAGAGATGCGGCGGAAATTAGAACTTTTTTGTTTTGACGTCGCTTTGCCCTGCGTTCCGAATTGCGATAAAAGTGATAATATCGCGAATCCGAACAACAAAACTACGTCACAAGTCACAATTATGTGAGTCTGTCTAAAAAGTCAAACGACTTGAGTAATTATTAGAGTAAAATGAAATCTGATGTAGTCAACACTGGTTCAACAATCAAGGTTGATTAAGAGATCTTGATCATTGTTTACTAATAGAAGAATCTTATAGGTAAAAGGTATCAAATGTAAATATTTTTTAAATGATTAAATATTATAGAAAATAAAATTCTCAAGTCGTTTGACTTTTTAGACAGACTATATTCTACTTTTTTTGGTCAGATTCGCGATATAATCACTTTTATCGCAATTCGGAACGCTGGGTTGGTTGTGCATTGTGTCCAATTAGAAAATATTTAGTTTTTTAGTCATTTTGCGCAACTTCGTATTTTATTAATATGCGGATGTAACACATGCTAATTTTACCGTATTTGGCAGCAAATGTATCAAGTCAGCCTTCTCGGCAAACTTCGCTTAGTTAGTCAAGTCAACAATACTACAGTAACATTCTCAGCTCCATTTTTACCAAAATCGCGCCTGTTTCAATGATTCCACATATTGTCCATCTGTGTAGATAATTGAGTTATATGATAAATTAATAATTTACGGCCCCAATACACATACACACATACATGGTAGACATCCCACCCACACCCACAAAGCGTTTTGGGAACACATTTATGCGTAGGTACAGCCAAGGAGTGGAACTCTCTGCCGGAGTCTGCGTTTCCTGATAGCTACAGCACAAAAGAACCTATTCACTCTTGACTTAAAGACTAGGAGTCTTTAAGTCAAGAGTGAATAGGTTAGGTACTTCTAGGCAGGCGTGCTCCATCGTCAACCACATCATTGCTTACCATCAGTTGAGACGGTCAAACGCGAGCCTATCAATAATAATAATTAAAAAAAATAGCCACTTAACTTCCCGCCAAAACTCGGTTCTAAATTTGAAAATGTACATACTATTTTTGAGCTTTGTTGTCTAGCAGCGCCGCGCCGTTAGGAACTGTCAAGTTATATTTGTCCATTTTTTTTTTCAATACCAAAGTCACAAGGCATGTGGGCAAAGACTACTGCAAAACGATTATTTAAAATCACGTGCGTTGTAAAAATAGACGGCTACCAACGTAACTACATAATTTTACGTACAATGCGTTCCAAATATGAATAGGATCGATTGCCGTGTTGTGACGTCACGTCATACTGTTAAATCGAAGAAATTGGGTACAGTGAGCAAAACAAGAAATTTTTAAAATTTAATTTATTTACGAACTGTGGACGAAAAAAGTTTAATCAGAATTCAGAATCCAGTTCTTCGATTTCGCGTCACTGTGTGAAGCGTCAAGTGGAAGAAGAAGGCGAATTATTCCTATTAATAAAAATAAGAAAGAAAATAGTATTTTTTTACTAAGTAATTAAGACTTAAAACTATATATTTTGTTAACTTAAGTATATTTAACAATAACATTTTTACTTCACCTAGATTTAAGTAAGCAAGACTTATAATACAAAGCAAAAAAAAATCTAAAGATACCTACGCAAATAAGTTTTCTTTGCAAACCGTACTTTTCACTCAACATTTGATAGATCGAGGTTATTGACTTTCCTCTTCATATTTCGAACGCATAGTATAATATTATTTTAATAATGAATCAGTTTAATTGATTACGGATTATTTATCTATAACCTACTAATATTAAAAAGAGGTAGGTACTTTAAGTTTGTTTTTTTCTTTGTAGTAGATAAACTCTGGAAGTATTGGTCCGATTGCAAAAAATTTCACAGATAGAAAGCTGTTTTATTCCTGAGTGACCTAGACAAAAGCTAGTATAATAAGTCAGATAATATTACTCGAGTCTGTCTAATAAGTTAAACGACTTGAGAAATTATTAGGATTTAATTAAATCTGATGTAGTCAACACGGGTTCAATAATCAAGGTTGATTAAGAGAGAGATCATTGTTTACTAACAAAAGAAACTTATAAAAAGTACTGATTATTTGTATTTTTTAAATGATTAAATATTACACAAAATTCTCAAGTCGGTTGACTTATGAGACAGACTATCTAAAAACAATGATAGATAGTTAGATAGATTGATTCTTTATTGTACACCAAAAATAAAAATTACATGAGAAACTTAAAATTTATAGGGTGTCACAAAGGGCGGTCTTACCGCTAAAAGCGATCTTTTACAGACAACCTTTGGATGGATTTGACAGAGAAGGAGAAAAAGATACTCAGGTAGTTGATGGTGTACTATCTACATATATACACAATACATAAACTAATAAATTACATAAATTACAAAACAATATATATATTTACTTATACAATTAAATGAAAGCAGAGAAATTACTGTACATAATGACAACGTTCAGGAAGAAAGGTAGAATGATTAATTAATTAAACCAGCGTTGGTTCGCTCTGTCATTGTATTTCTATTGTGTCTGCGGTATTTGTGTACTTTGTCTTACCTGTCTACTTTTCAAAAATAAATAAGTTATTTACTCAAAGTTTTAAAAATCAAAAAAGTATAACAATAGAAGCCTTGAAAACTTTATCAAGATTCTAAATTTTTTTACGAAAAAACACGTATTTCCTGGAACAAGTTTCGTAAAATATTCGAGTAAATCACGGAATTACCGAATAGGTACTAACAGTTTTCAGGAGTTATCTCCCTTTTTCCGCGTTGCCTCTTCGTCAAACATCACATTGGATTGCGTTAGATGAAGCAACAAGCTTTTAAACCATGCTCGATGTTGACGATAAGCGAGTGGAGAAAGAGCCTCTTAACGCCTACTTGTATGTATATACCTACCTATCCATTCAACGCATACCAATGCTCCGGTTACCACCTAGTAGCGATTGTAACTGACCGCAGCCATTCATTATTATGGCTGTCATTGAAGGCTTCATATTCCTAATTACTGCTAACGTTTTGTTCAGACAAAAACAAAAGAACATCACACCTGCTACCCTAGCCAAGTTACAACCGTTTCGCTTGCGTCGAACGCTTCGAGTTGACTCTGCTGCCAATTCTTTTGTTCTGACCACGTGACTGAGCGTTGAGTCGACGTCATTCCCGTACATTTGAAGCTTTCTACAAGCGTTAACTATTGCAGATTAGAAACTTGGCTAGGGGTACTGGTGTGTCAAGATCTGGCGAATGCGCCTCGCGAGCCGCTCGCGCCCGGCTCGTTCGTACTCGGCCTCTGCGCGGCGCGCGCTTCGTACAAACATGAAAAGCCGCGTACAGACATCGCGAGGCGTGCATCGCGAATGGTTCGTCTCACATGCCTCGGGCTGTTTGGACGTGTATGCTCACAGTGAGCATTCGCGTCGTACGATCGTTGCGAACGCCCGCCGCCTCAGTACGAGCCGTGCGCTCCGTGTGGACGGACAGGTGTGGTTTGCGTTTTCTACTGACGAACACTGTGCGTGGTGGTTTGCGTGCTCACCTTGAGCACGTGTCGTTCGGGACGCACGTATAAATTTACCGTCGTATGCCTCAGGTTGAGGCAAGCCTGAACCATTCGCGGCGCACGCATCGCGATGTCTGTACGCGACTGTACGAACATGAAATGCTCGCGCGCAGTTAGCAAGCGGCCCGCGAGCGGCGTTTTCGCCAGATCTGGACGCATCATTAGAATGTAGAAGTTGCATTTTGCAGCTATTATAAAGATTTGTGTTTAAACGCCAACCAGAAGTGCACCTATTTAACGACAATTCGACCATATTCTCTTTAGTCATTTACATGAGCTGGTAGAACGTGTAAGAACAGGTGAACCCACAGTGGAACCATAGTGGTGGCCGAGTGGTAACGGCCCCTTAGTAAGGTGCGTTTCATCCCTCCCCTTTTCTTCTCCCACAGTCATATACCGTAGCAAGACAAAAGGTGAAAGGGAAACTTTTAAAATTCTTCAATCTACTATTTCTACTCTATTCTATTTCACACTTTGTCCATTCTCGTCACACTACACATTCACCTGGACACGCCATAATCGTGGTGGTAAGGCGGTTATCACACTTCCACGCACCCCGCAGCGTACTGCGTGAAAGCTAAGTTGTATCTCCGTTTGTACATCCACGCGCGTTCATGCAGATCCGCATGTAGGTGCATGCGGATCTGCATGAACGCGCGTGGGTGCGGGGCGACACGTATAGTATGCCACACTGAGTCTTGTAGTACCGTGCGTGATTTTGTATGAAAAGAGCGCGTGCCTGCGTGAATAAGTACGTGCGTAGGTGCGTTTTCACGCGCTACGCTGCGTGGCAGTGTGATAACGGCCTAACTTCCCCCTTTAAAGAGTGGCTGGAATGATGGCGTCCCCACTTTCCGTATGACGCAGGTCCTCACCGGACATGGTAAGTTCGGGAAGTACCTGCATCTGATTCGTGTGGAAGAAGCGCCCGAGTGTCACCGTTGTGCATACTACCCGGGGGGACGCGGTGGAGCAATGGTTTACCTACTCGACGTCCAGTAACAGTTCGGATCAAGCCCGAGTCATCGACGGCACGTAGTGTTCTACGTACTGGTCTACGTCAGGAGACCTGCGTCATGCGGATGGTGAGGACGCCGTGTTGTCTTTCCAGCCACTCCTCAAAGTGGGGACTTACCGCCATAATTATGGCGTGCCCAAGCCAGTTATGTCTGATTCGTCGCTTCATCAAGTAGATAACACATTATACGTGTGCGCTATCATTTATCTACTTACTACAATGACAATATTTAAGGTCACGTGAACAATTTATTTTTGGTATCACATCTAGACACGTGAGTTTAGATAAATTACGATTCAGACAGATATTATTTTTATCTATTTGTGCAGTACAAATGATGGTTTTTTTATTTAAGTATTTATTTAATAAAACTTCATGCAACACAAATAATACAAAGGCGGACCTACCTTAGGCATTCTCTACCAGTCAACCAAGGGTGGTGAAGAGAAAACATGGCACGTGCATAAAAAAAACAAAAAAAAAGGTTAGGTATTAAAAAAAATAAGGGGTACAAATGTATAAATATAAATAAAATAACCATTTAATATTTTATTTTTTTCCGTGCACTTCTTCCTGCATGCCGCTATCCCATATTACTTGGGATCGATGCAACACGTTTTTTTTTCTTCTATTCTGTCCTGTCGTGCGACTGATTTCGACGTTGGCGAAGACACATCAGCAGCTTTTTCTTTCATAAATACGAAAACAAGTCAGCGACTCTCGCAATCCAGTTTTCGACCACATCTTCGCTTACCATCAGGTGAAATAGTGCTATATATCCCACCCATTCGTACAAAGCGTTTGGAAACACATTCATTATGCGTACAGCTAAGGAGTGGAATTCCCTGCCGGAGTCTGTGTTACCTGATAGCTACAACTTAGGGGTCTTTAAGTCAAGAGTGATTAGGTTACTTCTAGGCAAGCGTGCTCCATCGTCGGCCACATCATCACTTACCATCAGGTGAGATAGTGGTCAAACGCGAGCCTATCAATAATAAAAAAAAATACGAATAAATCCGGTAACTATCCGGACCAATCCCAAGTCGTCGACGGCGCGCACTGTTCCCGCGCGCCTCAAGGAGTTGTCAGCAACAGCAGGGGCCTAGCCGGATCGAAGCCTACTGGGGCCAGGGTTATCCGAAAGGGAACTCGAGCCCCGGTGTGAAGGCTTGAAGGAACGGGGTGGGTTTTTTAGTCAGTAAGAGTCTGACACTATCTCCCGCTCCGTCCAAGAGCGGGGGTTGTCAATGGATGATTTTCCCCACCGAAAAAAAAAAATCATCCGAAAGACGTCCACTGCAGAACATATGCCTCTCCAAGTGTACCTATTCATAATGAACGCTCCTATGCGTCTCGCATCCATTGCATTCCCACGACTCTGACTAGATCCTCGGTCCACCTTGTGGGAAGTCTTCCAACGTTACGTCTTCACGTCGCACAGAACCTTTCGACCCCATCGACTACAAGTAATGTGCCCTGCTTATCGCCACAAGTGGCGTAAAAACACACTAAAGACTTAATAGAAAACCAAAACTCAACTCCTGAAATCGTCAAAATTCATATCTGATCTTAACATATATCTCAAGGACTCCGCATGCTGGCAAGCATCTACGCACTTGAAAACTATTCAAGATGTCAAGAACAAATCCCCGTCGCGTGTTACATAAGAAAGGGCGAGTCGAACTGCGCGTGCGTCGATTTGGACGGCCGCCAACTATTCTACGCGAGCTTGGGTTCATAAGTAGCTCAAGGTCAAGATGTGGGTCAAATTCGAAATTTAAAATTAAAGGAGCTTCGTTATGTAAGTGCATGAGGAAAGCATGATTGTCTGGGTGTTTACCAGCCACTGTAGGCGCGGTGAGTAATAGGTAGCTCGCCGTCAGACGTCGACGGTGCGTATCGCGCTGTCAACAAACCGTAGGGGCCTGGTAGGGCCGATGGACCGACCATGGGGTAAAGTATCCATAAACTTGTGGTCGTAGAACGCATAAGGAAACTGAAGAAAAATCAGCGCTGAGTGTGAAAATCAGCGCTGGGTATTTGACGCCCAGCAATTGCTGAGTTGGTGACCCTTTCGGTTCAGGCACAGTCACTGCAACTGAACTGTATTGTATGTTTGTACTCTTTTTTTTATTACTATTATATGTTGTGGTATATTGTGTTGCTTGCGCCGAATAAATGCTATTCTATTCTATTCTATTTAGGATCATAGTGTGGTAAAAGTCTGACACGCCCTCTCGCTTTACCCTAGAACGGAAGAAGTCATTAGACGGTTTCCCACCTATAAAAAAACCCTCCTTCTGGCGCAGTCGGGTAATAAATATTCCATGATGTCCGCATGTCTACTAGGGCGGGTTTAACTGTAATCAGGAGAGGGAGACGCCTAAGCACCTTTTGTGTGAATGCGGGCCCCTTATCCACAAACACAGTGTCCATCTGGGCCAACACATTATTCGCTCAGAGGAGATTAAAACTCTAAAAGCTAGGAGTATTCTAAATTTCTTGGAAGCCTCCGGGCTAAAAGAGTTACTCTCAATACTCAATTGTTTATTGCATTCTACAATGTACATGCTTAGGTGGTAAGTGAAAATTTAATAGATACAATTGTGGACCCTGTTGGGCCACAGCAAAAGACATTATAGACTAACTTATACAATTTCATTAAACATTCATTACGCTATTCATTCTAACAAGGTGGCGAGTCACAATATATCATTTAGGTTGCAGTGACTACATCCCCTACACTACGGGTGATGCATAGCCCCTTATCTTCTAAATAATAATAATAAAATAGGGGGGCGCCACGCCGCCATTGGTTGCACAAGGGCGCTCCGAAAGCCGCCGCCTCAGCCGTCCGGTGAGGACCACCAAACCCGAGCCTGTGCGCAGGAATTAAGCTAGAACTCCACTGTGCTACACACGCCGATCTGGGCACGTCGGTCTCCATACATTTTATATGGAGAGACCATAGATATAAGAATTCTATGGGGGAGACCTATAAGGTCCTATAATGATCCTATAAGAGTTCCGCTTTTTCCTTTTGAGGTACGGAACCCTAAAAATCATTCATAAACTCTTCCCAGGTAACTAATTAGCAAACCGTTGAAGTGTGGCCAACATTTGTGTTGGCGGAACTTCGGTCCAATAGCCAACAGCCAGAGCCAACACAGAGCAGCTGATTTACTTATGTAATAAGAAATAGTTGGTAATCAGAGATGATTTGCGAAGGCCATAGCGGCTTGGTAACTGAGATCGAGTGAGTGACAACTGTAACAAGTTTCATTTTTAACCGACTTTATTGTAATAGTGACAATTTTTTTTTACCATAAAAACTTACTGGATCACTTCGTCTTTTTTTTTATGGTGGGAAAATATCATGCATTGACATCCCTCGCTCTTGGGCGGAGCGGGAGATAGTGTCAGACTCTTACTAACTAAAAGACCCACCCCGTTTCTTCTAGCCTTCATACCGGAGCTCGAGCGCCCTTTCGGATAACCCTGGCCCCGTCAAGACCCTATATCACGGGAACGAATGGAGGTATCGAGTTGAAATTAAAACCATATACTCACGTCTGCGGTCCCTTGAAGCTGTGAAAAAATCAAACTTCTAAGTTAACGAAAAAAGACGATACAGCCGTTTATGTCTCAAAAACCTCTCAAGGGAATCGAAATTCATTTACACAACATACATTTCAGTACTTCCCGTTGACCCAGAATCCTGAAATTTGACTTGAAACAAGGTCATATTAGACCAGGGTAGAAGCCTTTAAAAATAATAAAAAGTGAAAAAAAATAATAGTAGGATGAAACCCATTAGAAAAGGAGGAGAATATTATAAAAATGAAAGGAAAAATAATTTACGGGCGATCTGAGCTCGGGAAGGGGATGGGGGTGAGTTTTTAAGGGTAAAAAACGGTTTTTCTCGATTTCCGGCAAAACTAAAAGTTCTATGGAAAAAAGTCAAATGGCAAAGTTGTAGGTAATAAAAAGATCTAAAACTTTTGCATTTACAATTTTTTCACATAACCTCAAAATGTATGTGAAAAATTCAAAAAACCAAGTTTTTGGTTTTTTAATTTTATCTTTTTCAAAAATATTTTTAAATTCACGAAATTTGGTGAAAACTTACCTTTTTATGTCCCAAATACGCTGTAATTTATTTGATTAGAAATATTTATTTTGTTCACATTATTTTGAATTAATATCGAAAAAGCACCCCAATTTTCAATCGAAAAATCACCCGTCAAAATGTCGGCTTTTTTCAAAAAGTTGGTATGTTTTCTGTTCGTATAAATCTCTACTTTCCGATGGTGAAAAAAAATATATATGTTACCATAGTAAATCTTCTCAGAAAATGCAAAAAATCGAAAAAAACTCGAATTCAAAAAAATTTTTTTAATTATTATATACAATTTTGAGTTATTTATTAAAATTTACACTTTAATTACTTGAAAAACGTAAGATTACATGTTTTTACATTGATAAAAAAAAAATGCAAATCAAAATATACTACTATAATTAACAAACAAATAAGTTAATAAAATTAATATTTAATAAGACACCTACAATATTTGGAGAAAGTAGTCAAATCTTCTTTAAATTATATGCGTAGATGCCTATTTATAACTATTTTTAGATAACTTATATACCTGAGTGACCTACGAAAAATTTTAGCCCATCAAAAGGTATTTCATAGAGAAGTGGGGAAGGGGCTAGGCGGGTCTGGGTCTTACTACATACATACCTACTGTAACAACCGTTAGCCTAGCCAGTATTCGAAATACAGTACAGTATACAACATCGTTTATAAAAATACACGTGCACGCTGAGTTTCTTTAAGATAATTGTGACAAGTTTACTAAGATTAAAAAATAATAATCTCCTTTATTTTGCACAAACAAATTTAGTTACTCCCATGAAAAAAAAAAATTTTCAAAATACATAAAAAATATATTAAAAATCTATAAAAAATCTATATATATATATAAAATGTACATCGTAAATATATTTTTAATAACTAACTTTTGGCCGATTTTCATATATATTTTATACATTTCAAATATATTTCAGATCTATTCAAAATATTTTTTTTTATATTTTTAGATATGTTTTTTATGTCTTTTAAGATATATTTTGAATGTATCTAAAATATATTTAAAATATATGAAATATACATGAAAATTGGCCAAAAGTTAGTTATTAAAAATATATTTACGATATATACAAGGTGCAGTTTTAAAACTGCACAATATTTCAGGAGGTTGTAATAAAAGTCATAAATAATCATGTAAAAAAACGATACCTGGTCAATAATCAGTAATACTTGTTATTTAATTTTTTCATTACACTAAACTAAATCGATTGATCGATGGCCGCGGGGGCGTGGCTAGGGTGTGGCGTGCGGGATGATGATTGGATGATACATTATTTATGAAACTATCGTTGCGAGTTAGTGTGTGTGAAAACGCCCTTTATTGTTCCGTGTTTGTGTGTGTGAAAAAAAGCGCGGTTATAAAAAAAAAAAAATTACCTACTTATTTTATTATTGATTCGGGACGAGAATCACTAACATAATTACCTCCTGAAATATTTTGCAGCTTCAAAACGACACCTTGTATTTTATATATATTTATATATTTTTTATAGATTTTTAATATGTTTTTTATGAATTTCGAAATATATTTTTTTTCATGGGAGTACCTAACTAAATTTGTTTGTGCAAAATAAAGGAGATTATTATTTTTTAATCTTGTTTTAATCTTGTTAGTTTTTTTTTTTAAGTAAACTTGTTACAATTATCTTAAAGAAACTCAACGTGCACGTGTATTTTTATAAACGATGTTGTATACTGTACTGTATTTCGAATACTGGCTAGGCTAACGGTTGTTACAGTAGGTATGTATGTAGTAAGACCCAGACCCGCCTAGCCCCTTCCCCACTTCTCTATGAAATACCTTTTGATGGGCTAAAATTTTTCGTAGGTCACTCAGGTATATAAGTTATCTAAAAATAGTTATAAATAGGCATCTACGCATATAATTTAAAGAAGATTTGACTACTTTCTCCAAATATTGTAGATGTCTTATTAAATATTAATTTTATTATCTTATTTGTTTGTTAATTATAGTAGTATATTTTGATTTGCATTTTTTTTTATCAATGTAAAAATATGTAATCTTACGTTTTTTAAGTAATTAAAGTGTAAATTTTAATAAATAGCTCAAAATTGTATATAATAATTAAAAAAAATTTTTGAATTCGAGTTTTTTTCGATTTTTTGCATTTTCTGAGAAGATTTACTATGGTAACATATATATTTTTTTTCACCATCGGAAAGTAGAGATTTCAACAAACAGAAAACATACCAACTTTTTGAAAAAAGCCGACATTTTGACGGGTGATTTTTCGATTGAAAATTGGGGTGCTTTTTCGATATTAATTCAAAATAATGTAAACAAAATAAATATTTCTAATCAAATAAATTACAGCGTATTTGGGACATAAAAAGGTAAGTTTTCACCAAATTTCGTGAATTTAAAAATATTTTTGAAAAAGATAAAATTAAAAAACCAAAAACTTGGTTTTTTGAATTTTTCACATACATTTTGAGGTTATGTGAAAAAATTGTAAATGCAAAAGTTTTAGATCTTTTTATTACCTACAACTTTGCCATTTGACTTTTTTCCATAGGACTTTTAGTTTTGCCGGAAATCGAGAAAAACCGTTTTTTACCCTTAAAAACTCACCCCCATCCCCTTCCCGAGCTCAGATCGCCCGTAAATTATTTTTCCTTTCATTTTTATAATATTCTCCTCCTTTTCTAATGGGTTTCATCCTACTATTATTTTTTTTGGTTTTAAAAATTATCGACCCTGGTCTATATAGCACAGATATAGAATTAAATCTGAAAACAATATTTTTTTTGTTTCACCACTAAAAAAAATTGCGATTTGGTAAAATCGAAACTCGATTCGGGTATGTAAGTTTGTCCGGAACCCTCAGGCCGCGAGTCCGATTCGCACTTACCCAGATTTTTAGTCTATTATCTAAAAATAAATAAACTTCATTTTTAATTTATTTATTTAAAGTTCGTTTAAGTACAGTAGTGGTACATAGGCGGACTTAATGCAACAAGGCATCTCTACCAGTCAACCTTTGGGTTAAAAAAGACAACACTGTGTGTTTAATAGTCTATTCAACGACATAAATGTCTCGTAGTGGTGTCTATTTGGTCCACTCTTGCTCAATGTCTTTTATTAAGGAAAATCGTACCAACAGGGGCCCAAGCCTGCTATTTTTATAAATTCGTCATTCCAACACGATCCCATTGTCATTTTGCTAAAAGTTTGTAATCTGCTAATTCATAATGATCGATCATTGATCGGTCAATGGTCTTGTAATTAAATTGTGGTAGAATGACATAAAAGCACTAACTGCGCAATGACGTCGTCGTAATAATAGGTCATCTCATTCATCAAAGGAACTGTCAAATTTTTTGCAGATTACCGCATACGTCAAATATTCATTTATCATTATGTAAGTACGAGATTACTATTCTATGCCATTTCTTTCAATGGATTGACAGTGGTTGACCATCGAAAAGTCATAATGACGCCATTATAGTAGTAGATTATCAAAACTTGTCAAAATCAACAATTATGAAATCAATGATAGACAATTATGACACTATTTTAATAGCAGACTTGAGGCCCTGGCCTTACATAACATCGTTTGTGTCGGCTACCGATCGATCTGCGCCGTGGCCTCTGTGCGGAGGGCTTTTTTCTACTAACTTAATGATTTTCAACCAACTTACGTTGACTGGGCACTGTTATTACTGTTGAGGCATTATATTAAGTCATAGAGAAACTTTAAGAACGAGAAAAATGGCCAGTCCTTTCTTCATCATCTTTCTGCCCGTGTCCCGTTTTATTTGTGGTCGGCGCAACACGTTTTTTTCTTCCATTCTACCCTGTCACTCGTCATGCTATCACTAACTCCCTTTTCTTTCATATCACTTCTCACACAATCCATCCATGTTTTCTTTTAACCTTTCGTATGCCGTAATTAGAGACACAATTAAAAAGTTATTGTGTCTCGCGCGGATCCACGTTCCGGACACACAAAGGGTTAAAGTCGGGCCAGTCCTTTCTTATTATTAACAAAAAATTTGATGTAGGCAAAAACATGCTAACTTATTTTTTTTTAATTGATATAAACTAGTGCTTGCCTGCGATCCCACCTGATGGTAAGCAGTGATGCAATCGTTGAAGGTGACGCCACCTAAAAGTTCTTCTATCTATACCTATAATAAATCTGTACAAGTTTTTAGTTGTGCGCGCATCACGTAAAATGTACGAAATCCATGTAGATAACTTTTATACATTAAAATTGTGTGTCATATGATATATTACTTAGGCTTTGCTTCACCGCAATCGGTTGACTATATCGAAAGATATACTACATTCATTGACTTAGGCGATACGAAGTTCGCTGGGTCAGCTAGTTAATAAATAAACCTATTTTTAATAGACTATTTTTTTGCTAAATGTGGCGAATAAATAAGGATAGTTCTATTTTAAAGAGTTTAATTAAATAGATACGTAAATAAAGTTCAAACGCCATCGCCATGCGTAGATATTATGTAAATGCTGCAAGGGCGTGTGAAAATAAATGGCGGACATGAATCAATCAGCTGTTTTGCAAAAAGTAGGTCAAATACATCATGCTCTATTTACTTTACTCTATGGTGGCTAGGGAAGGCTATTTATTGCTCACGTTAGACTGGACGACTAGAGGGGCAATTCCTGGAAACATCGATTTTTCGTTCGCATTAGAATCTTGAGCAGTTGTGGCCGAGAAGCATGACCGAGTGGTAACGGCTGCGACTTACGAGTTGTAGGTCGCGGGTTTAAACCCAGCCAGTCACATTACTTTGTGTAATTTATTTCATCATCACTGCTCTCAAAACGGTGAAGGAAAACATCGTGAGGAAACCAGCATGTGATAGAACGAAAAATTCAAAGACATGTGACATTCCCGCACTGGGCCCGCGTGGTGGGTTACGGCCCATTCCCTCTCTTAGAGAGGAGGCCTGAGTCCCAGCAGTAGGAACATTAAAAGACTGATTATGCTATTATGCTCTGCTATTAGAATCTCTGCTTTAAACAGTGAAAAACACCTCTAAATTTTACATTTTGGCGAACTTATGACAATTTATTTATATATATACGTCAGCTAAGCAAGTTCAATGACCTATAGATAGTAGTCGGCATTGCGTACAAAATACCTATAGGTCATTGAACTCGCTCAGCTGACGTTTTCATAAAGAAATTAATTTCGTACATGCGTAAATTAATACGAGCTTTGAAAAAAAGATACTTTTTTTTTAATTTTATCAGTACAAATCGATAGTGTTTGACCCTCCACAGGATTAAAACGATTAAAATTTAACGGTATATAGATGCCCTTCCAGCAGTTGTTCCTGAAAGTTCTCCGTACCTACTTAAAAGTAGGGTTGCCAACTGATTTAAAAAAAAAAAATAACGTAAGTATCACATATATTTAGTGGCGAAAAAAAAATTGAAAAAGAAAACAATAAGTAATTATTACTTAGAAAAAAAAAGTAAAAGAAAATTGTATTTATTAATTTTTTATTTCGCTTGAAGAAATATTTGTGTGTGCTATGCTATGCTGTTCTAGCACACACTATCAGAAACCATCCATCAACCATCCATCCATTATCCTGTTTTTTGAAACAAAATCTCATCCTCATTTTAGCCGAAAGACGTCCACTGTTGGATATAGGCCTCCCACAACTGTCGCCATAGTGACCGGTCCTGTGCGTCTCGCATCGTGACCCTCACCAGGTCCTCCAACGCTGCGTCTTCCGGTACGTGGTCGCCATTCCAGAACCACTTTCCCATTGACCATCTGTTCTACGAGCAATGTACCCTGCTCACTGCCACTCTTTGGCAATTCTTTGAGCTATGTCTGTTACCTTGGTTCTATAGCGGATATCTTCATTTCTGATGTGATCAAGCAAGAAAACTCCGAGTGTTAAATGTTTTATTTTACACACCACCAGTAACGATTGAAAATAGAGTTTTCTTGTACGTATGTACTTTATTATTTTATGCAAAAGTATAAAGTATATTTACCAAAAATAAAGCAAGATACGTATAAATCATAGTCTCATTTGTATCTACCTATCAGAATAAATCATAACTCAAATGAGTCGCTTCTGTGGACACATATATAGAGTATGGCTGGCAACTCTACTTACAAGTGATGTAAGTAAGAAAATCAATAAAGTTGCGTCAACTGACGTAGTGTAGTGACGTAACAGGACGGGGTTGCCGGCTGAGTGTACTTACATGGGTTACGTTCGCATAGGTCAATGAGCTCCAGATTTAAAAGTTGAGCCTGGGAAATTGAGCTTGACAATATTAGTCAATAAAAAAAATACTAGTAACAGACGCAATGATATTGTATGCAATAGTCAGTGTTTCTTTATAAGCTACAACTTAGGGGTCTTCAAGTCAAGAGTAAAGGAGTAGGAGTATAGGTAGTTTGCACACAACGCCGACTACTACCTACAGGTCATTGGACTCGCTCAGTTGACGTTTTCATATAGAAATTAATTTCACAACATGCGTAAATTAATACAAGTTTTGAAAAAAGGGTACTTTATTTTTTAATTGTATCTTTACAAATCGATAGTGTTTCATGTACCGGATCGACCCTCCACGGGATTAAAACGATCAAAATTTACCGGTGTATTGATACATGCATAGTATAGTAGAGAAAACCCAAGAATTTCAACGATTTGTAACACTCGTGCGAAGCTAGAGCAGTGGTTGCCGAGTGGTAATGGCCCCGACTTACGAGTCACGGGTTCAAAACCAGCCAGGCGCGTTACTTTATGTAATTTATTTCATCACCACTGTTCTCAAAACGGTGAAGGAAAACATCGTGAGGAAACCGGCATGTCCTAGAACCAAAAATTCGAAGACATATTGTAACATCCACTAATCCGCACTGGGCCCGAGTGGTGGATTCCATTCCCTCTCCTAAAGAGGAGGTCTGAGTCCCAGCAGTGGGAACATTATAAGGCCGACTATGCTATGCTACGGGCGAAGCTAAGGCGTGTCGCTTATTGGTTACATAACGCACTGTGTCTACTACAGTTTTCTTTATCATTTAAGATTACGTTTGCCTTGTTCGCCGTCACCTTGTGGGAAAAACGAGGAGTTTATTTATAGAACCATAGACGTAGAACACGATTTCACCTTATTCAATGTTGCATACAAATTGCTGTGACGGAAACCTTTTTTTTATTTTTGTCAATTATCACTTTCTCACCTGATGGTAAGCCATGATGTGGCCGACGATGGAGCACGCTTGAGGAAACACGGAATCCGGCAGGGAATTCCTTAGCTGTACGCACACGTGAATGTGTTCCCAAAATACTTTATACTTAGAAACGTATACATATATTATAAAAACTTAATAAGGTCACTGAGGCTCATTGAGGCCTTCGTACGACTGAAGCAGGAAGCAGGCAGGTATAGTTTAGGACAGACTGGTAAAATCGAAATAGGTACCTTCACATCTTGCACTTCATGAGGGTGTACATGAAATGCAGGCAAGGCAATTACAGAGGTATGTGGAACAGAGTAAAAAGTGCTGCAATTCTCCGTTGAAATAAAAAATCAGGGAAGATCCTCCGACCAGAAGACTGTAGTGTGAGGTCTGGCCAAGTGCCCGATAGCTGATTTCGGGAATAGAATAAGAATAGAATGCATTTGAATTGCAGAATTTAATTCCGCCAAGTCCGTTCCATCATCGGACCACAAGACGTACGCCCGATGATATCGGTTGGCGGAATTAAGTTGCACAATTTCAATACACACTCCCTGAAATGTAAACGGTAGCAAACCGACAGGCTAGCAACTCGGCGTCGATGCTCGAGACTTTGGAGTTTTGACAAGTGCAAATATGACAATTGACTTGTTGTCCCCTGCTGTTCCACTCGCGTCTTTGATTACTGCTCCACTCCCGTGGGTTCTAGTCAATGACTACAACCACTTGTCTTTGGTTCTAGTGTTGTCTTAAATAACCGATAGCCTTCCTTGATATAGGCTGTCTAGTATCAGGCTGTATAGGCTCTTAATAAACTAGTGCGCCTCACCAACAATGCTTACCATCAGGTGGGATCGCAGTCAAGCACATGTTTTATATCATTTAAAAAAAAAACCGCCCAAGAGCGTGTCGGGCCACGCTCAGTGTAGGGTTCCGTAGTTTCCCGTCCGTCACAATAAGTGTACCCACTGATGAGTTTAACAAAATGCTTGCATATACGATTATACTACAAACTTAGTCCAGAAATTATTTTGTACAACCTTTTTGTCTTTTTTGTACAAAAACTGTTCTTTCCATCAAGTTCAAAATAATTTTCCTAGAAAGTCCTTATAAAGTTCTACTTTTCAGATTTTTTTAATATTTTCTAAACTTATGGTTCAAAAGTTAGAGGGGGGGACACATTGTTTTTTACTTTTGGAGCGATTATTTCCGAAATTATTGACATTATCAAAAAATGATTTTAGTAAACCCCTATTCATTTTTAAATACCTATCCAACAATATATCACACGTTAGGGTTGAAATTAAAAAAAAAAACCCTAATAAAACATTTTATTCCAATTTTTATTTTACCACTTTGTCGGCGTGATTGATATACAAATTGATACCAAATTTCAGCTTTCTAGTGCCAACGGTCACAGAGATTAAGCGAGGATGGACAGACGGACAGACAGACGGACAGACAGACATGGCGAAACTATAAGGGTTCCTAGTTGACTACGGAACCCTAAAAAGGCTACTCAATACTAATTTTTTTCCAAACCTAGCCGTTACCAAAGAATAGGCTTCAGAAAGTTACTGTTTTAAAGCACTGCTCGGGCCCTAGGGCCTTAAGATATGTTCTGGACCTAGACCATGACTTTAAAGTAAGATTGTTTTATTCTTATTTCAGTGTGGGTAAGAGATGGCGCTAGACAACTTGTATAGCTCTGTCTCTTACCCACAATGGAATAGGAATGGAACAATCTTGCTTTGAATGTCATGGTAACAGGGCTTCTAAAACACCCTGATAAGGTCATGTATTTTAAAATTTGCGCGTCACTATACCGTTCTTACGTTACAAGCGACCACACCGGACACTGCAGCGCAATGCTCTTGCCAACAAAAGCGCAACATGACAAATTTTGTTCAAATTACCTACTTTTGTTCAAAAATATTACTTGATTTTAATTTAGTCTATTTTTCATCATCCACGTCATCATTCCAGCCAATAGACGTCTGTCGTGGCCAGATTTTATAATTGATCATGGCCAAATAAAACTGGCCAGATTGTTTAAACGTTAACATTTGACAAAACGTCAATCCTTGCTGGCATATGGCCAGTTTATAGACATCTTATTATCATTGATGGGATTTCAATGATAATCTTCTTCTTCTTCCTGCCCTTGTCCCGTTTTATTTGTGGTCGGCGCAACACGTTTTTTTCTTCCATTCAGTCCTGTCCCTTTTCTTTCACATCACTTCTCACACAATCCATCCATCTTTTCTTAGGCCTCCCTCTCCCTCTCCATCCACATGTAAATTCATAACTCTTTTAGCAACATGCTTTTCATCTCTCCTCTTTACATGACCATACCAAGACAAACGATTTCCTTTCAATCTTTCAGTCACTGGTGCCACTTTCAAACTTCCCCTAATATACTCATTTCTCACTTTATCCATTCTCGTCACACCACACATCCATCTTAACATTCTCATCTCCGCTACATGCAATCTTTTTTCATCCGTCTTTTTCACATCCCAACATTCTGATCCATACAGTATAACAGGCCTTATCACGGACTTGTAGATTATTATAGATTTCAATTATAATAAAATGTCTACAGAAAGGAGTCCAAACAAAGATTGAAATATCATCAAATTTGAAAACGTTTAAAACGATCTGGCTAGTTTTACTTGGTCATATCATGAAGTGATCAATTCAAGAAATCAAGAAATCAATAGTGGGTTGGCAACCCTAAGCCAACCCTGCCATCGTTGGCTTATAGAACTATTTTTTTTTCTACAATAGACTTCGGCAGGAATTCTACGAGAGAGCATTGAAGGAATGTTGCCGATAATGACAGTTACATCCAAGGTGATGATTATGATTATAACATTGACTTACACGTAATGGCCTTGCCTGCTGTGTTACGTTAACAATTTTCCAGAAAATGATATCAACTATTCGTCAACTAAGTGATAATGACAATGTTTTGAGAACTCATTAATTGTGCGTAAAGCTATGGAGTGAAATTCCCTTTCGGAGTTTGTGTACCCTGATAGTTACAACCTAGGGGTCTTTAAGGCTTATAGTCCCTTGAACATCTAGCCGGAATTAAATGGACACAACACTCGTACCCGCTAGGCGGCAATATGAGTACCTATCTGTGAGTGCACTTAATTCCGGCCAGTTGCGCCCCGCTAACTTTAAATCCATTTTCTTTGCGAAATATTGCTATGTTCACTTTGAAGACTTTAACCACCAATTTTTATGTGTAAGAATGTTTCTAAAGATCCAAGCCGTTCGAAGGAGTAGGGAAAAGTTGCGAAATTGCTAAATTTTTTTTTTTTTGACGAAAGTATTGGGCGCCCGAAAAAATCAATAGTTGATAATGTTGATCTTACGCGTGCGAAATGAATCTATAGGAGTTTCTTGCACATTCTTCTTCTATCTACGCTTGGGAACGTGCAATTTCGCTTCACTTTTTTTGGACTGACCGACATTTGACTAATCAAAAGTGCCTGCAAATGGTCTATTTGAAATAAATATTTTTGATTTTGATTTTATAATTAAATGATAATATTTTTGATTTTGATTTTATAATTAACATATATTTTTTTCAAATCTATTAACCTGGCCGTTACCGAGGAGTAGAATTCAGAAAAATACTGTTTTAGGATACTGCTCGAGCGCTTGGGCCTTAAGCTAAAAGTGAAAACGTTACTTCTAGACACGCGCGGTCCATCGTCGACCACATCATCGCTCACCATCAGGTGAGGTAGTGGTCAAACGCGAGCCTATGAATGATAAAAAAAACCGTTTACCGTTCTGCTGCCGGAAAATTATCACAATGATATTATACACCTGGAATAAAAAATCTACCCATGGGCGTGTACCAAGTTTTATCGAAATCTGTTCAGCAGTTAACCAACTCTGTCCAACATAAAAAACATGTCCAGAAATAGGATAAGTAAGTGTCCCATAGGTCGCTGGTTCAAATCCGGCTCGAAGGACCACAAAGTTGTACGGGACAACTTGAAATGATATAATAATTATAGTTGTATTAATGCTTTTATTAGTGATCACACGCGGCGAAGCTCGAACGCGAACTGAAGTAAATTGCGCACGCGGTACAAAATGCTTATTAAGCTCAACATAACATATTCGAATTGTACGAGTGAACCGTAAAAATAGGATACTATATATGTCAGGAACCACGCAACCCGAAGGCCGACGAACGGCAAGTTTCCTTACGTTGTTGAAACCTCTGCGGTCCAGACCAAGTGTTTCGCCTCGTCGTTTATACCGCGTACATCGAGGGACTGGAACAATTTGCCTGCTGCGGTCTTCTAGTCCGATTATAATTTAGGTATCTTCGAGGCTAGAGTGAATAGGCTCTTAATAAACTAGTGCGCCTCACCTTCAACGATTGCATCACTGCTTACCATCAGATGTAAGTAAAAAAGTATTCCTCCAACCTAGCAACATCGTGATCAAAAAGATTCAAAAATTCAAGATTCGAACGCCATGATGACGCACATGCTAATGACCTCGCATTTCCGCAGCCATGTTTGATTTTAAAGTGTCATGTCCGTGCGTTGTAAAGTTATGTAAGAAACAATGGTTCCTATTTGAGTAACGTCTGCCAAATTACTGGCGCAATGCGGAATGCTATTTAGGTCATATCTCACTCAACTTATTACATGATTTGTTACCTACCTAGTTTATACTTATCAGTCTTCAGTCATACTTTATCAGGTAGCCTTGGCGTTTGCGATGATGGTATTAACATTTTTGGTCATGAAAAGTTACGTAAACGCCCGTAAAATGTGAAAGTAACAGATAAAAATAAACCACATATTTCTACTAAACATCGAATTCTTTTTTTTTAGTTTATGTTCTTATAGTCCATCCTAAGTTTGTCTGGTAAAGTCTGTCTAAAACGTCAAACGACTCAGGTAATTATAAGCGTAAAATGAAATCTAATATAGGTACCATTGTCAAGATTGGTTCAATATCAAGGTTGATTAAGAGATCTTGATCATTGTTTACTAATAAAAGAACCTTATAAAAAGTATCGAATATAATTTTTAAATAATAAATATTATACAAAATTCTCTAGTCGTTTGACTTTTTAGTCAGACTTATAGACGATAAGACCGTCATTGTACCCATAAGTAGATTTAAGTATCTATGAAATTGTTACTATTTTGATGTAGTTACAATAAATTTTATTCTACTCTGTCCTATTCTATCGAAGATTTAATTTAAAACAATTTAACAGATGAGTTATTTATTCTGTAAGGCTTTTTTTGTGATGGAAAATCATCTAATATTTTCTCCCGTTCTAGTGTGAAGCGGTAGGGTGCATCAGACTTTTAAAACCAAACCTATGTTTCTTCAGTTACATTTTGCGTTCCAGGACATTGAGCATAATTTTTAAAACCGTGCCCATGGTCCTAGCAGGCATCGGCCAACAGGTTAACGATAATAAAAAAAAGATACGCCATTTATGTCGCAATAATCGTATATTTCGACACTCAAGGGAATCAAAATTCATAAGGTACTTCCCGTTGACCCAGAATCCTGAAATTTAACATAAAACAAGGTCTTATAGCTCAGGTATAGGAACAAATATGAAAACAGGAAATTAATTCTTACATCACAAGAAAAAATATACTGTTATTGCGATTCGGAAAATTTTAGAGACTCCGGATTCAGGAATTAAACTATTAATGAACATAGATGTAGCAACTGAGGGTTCCGGACAATGCAACATACATATTTGTCCGTAACTCTCAGTGCGCAAGTCGGACTCGCACTTGCCCAGTTTTTTGATAATCTATTGCACCCTATGAATTATATTACTCATAAAGTCGTAAGGCAAAAAGTACATTTATTTTCAGATGTAATTATCAATAAATTAAACCAATGTTTTTGCACTAGGTATGCAATCAAAAATCAGTTTAAGATCACAGTACCCAGGGCCGGTTTATGCATGTCGGGGACCCTAGGCAATGCACGTCTCGGGCCCCTCTACCCTCTTCTAATTTCTTAAAATATTTTATTTCTAACACAAATTTATCCATAATTACGTTGGTTTTAGGGTTCCGTAGTCAACTACATAGTTTCACCAAATCTGTCTGTCTGTCCGTCCATCCGAGGATAATCTCAGTGACTGTTAGCTAGAAAGCTGAAATTTGAAAAGTAAAAAATTTTTTTACTTTTCAAATTTTTCAGCAAAAGCCAATGAATATGCTCTGCTCTCACATGAAAGATTGTGTTTTATTAAACTCCATCTGTTGTCAGCTTTTCGCATAATCCAATGCTAGGATTGCTAGTTAAATGGCATGTCATCGAAAATTCATTTTTTTTTATGAAACAAAGTTATTAGCTATTTTTTTTTCCTGAAGCGCGGGGCCCTAGAACGTGGCGGAGCCCCTAGGCAGTTCCCTACATTGCCTAATGGATAAAACGGCCCTGACTGTACCAAACACTGGATCTAATTTTAAATAATATTTATTTAATTGTTTTATCATATTTTTTTTTTTTTTTCAAAAATATGTTACGACTTTATGCGTGGGAAATATTAACTGATCCTTTTAAAACTAAAGTCCAATCACCCCATGGCACTTAAAATGTGAATCGTCTATGAACCTCTGCCTGTGTATTGCGTATTATACTTGAATAATTTCCAAATGAAAAGGGATCGTAAAAGATTAGATAGAACGTAGTAGTATTGTAGAATATTATTAGGTCGCGAGGTGAATCGATCCGATACGAGGGTCGTGGCCTTTCGGCCCACGAGGAAACTACACCACAGATTATACAGACTACTATTCTAGTTCTATAAAATCTTTGAGTTCTATCTATAGTGTAAAGTGCATTTGATTTCACATGGGAAGTTCCTTCGCCGTAATGTTGGCTCCCCTGTCTGTCTACAGAAAAAATAAAAGAGTTGCTTACTGTAGCAAAATTGTTGCACGAAAAAGATGTTAACGGTAGTTGCAAAACTTTTTGGAGAATTATGAGGGGAATGGGATTTTATTTAAAAAAAAGCAGGTCTAAAAGGAAGTTGCCAATGGAGAGGTTCGATAATGTGGCGTGACGTTTTCGGTGTTTGAAAGAATTGCAGGACAAACGAAATGGAGCCCAGCGTCCTATACTTTATTCAAAAATAGTTAATTAAACTTAATATTAAGTAATTTCATTGCCAAAAAATATAGCAACACTGTTTCTTCGTATTGCCAATATTACGACGAAGGATCTTCTTATGTGAAACGCACTATACTTCGGAGACTCTAAAACTTAGTATTCATATGCATTTCACTTCATTCTTTGATAAATCTTTCACGATACAAGCAGCGCGTTTGTGGAATGCATTTTACCCATAGAAGTAATGCCCAAACGCTTTTTTCAACGACTTTCAAAAAGATTGTGATGAGCATACTACCTATTACTTATTGTGTCTTCTCCTTTCTCTATTGTATATTATTATATTTATTAGTTTATTATTTGGTAACGTATTTATAAATTATATGTAAGTATATATATTTTATTGTATTTTTATAAGCTTTTTTCTTTACATTATTTATATTGTTGTACACTGTCAGCCCCAAATCTTTTCCTTTTGTTCAGTCCATCTAAAGGTTGTCTGGTAGAAATTGCCCTGTGGAGTAAGACCGCCTATTGTACACTTATATGTTTAGTCCTGTGATAAGTTAAGATATAAATAAATACCCTTTGATACAGACTAAACGTAGTAGGTACCAAGTAGATACCTACTTGCGTACACCGCCTCTTTGGGTTTGCTATTCTGTCTGCTCAGTAAATCGCTATTTAACCTCTTTGGCTCGAAGACGATTTTACTGATTTTATCCTGTATGGTCGACAACTCTTTGCGAAGTTTGCGAATGGAATTAGTATGTACTGGCTGAGCATGTATCAGCATGTATAGTCTGTCTGTAGTCAAACGACTTGGGAATTTTCTATAATATTAAACCATTAAAAAAATACTCTTTATGAGGTTCTTCTATTAGTAAACAATGATCAAGATCTCTTAATCAACCTTGATTATTGAACCAGTGTTGACTACATCAGATTTCATTTTATTCTATTAATTACCCAAGTCGGTTAACTTTTTAGACAGACTCTATCAGCTCATGTATGAAACGATTTTTTTTCAATACACTTTCGAAGAAATGAATAAACGGGGTTTGACCGGAGCGCCCAGCCTCATACGATAGATGTAATAAAATTGTGGCGGGGAGACCATACGTACTTATCAGCACTAGTGCAGAAAATAGTCAATAGCGTGCCTAAAAGCGGTGGCATAAGGGCGGGCTTTCGAGCGTGTTGAAAAAAGTCGTTTGATACACGTTCAAATTTGTCACTGCAGATATTCTGTGCGTAGGACCATGTTATGTTTCATAAAAAGATTTTTAGATACACGTCCATCTATCTATTCTGAGCCCAATGTCACCTAACTGTTCAATCAGCTGTTCCTACGATTTTAACTCGGCCCTTACGATAAAAATAAACGGCAGTCAGTGTCAGCAGACCGACGATGTCCTCATTTATCTACAAGTCTTATTGATGTGCAAGATAAAGTAAGATAAAAGTCTCAATAATACGGAAATCTGAGCTATCCATCATGCAAGTTAGGATTAAAACTGATAAACGACGTTAGTTCTAATATGCGAAACACGTGTCTAATATTTGTAATGTGGGTTGGGGGAAGATCGGCATTGGGGTAACAACGTAAATCAATTATACTACTTATTTAACTTTATTTTTAATACCAGCCACATTGTTGGGCAAGGTGGAACATAATGACGCGGCACGCAATCATCATCATCTTCCTGCCCTAGTTTTATTTGGGGTCGGCGCAACACGTTTTTTTCTTCCATTCTGTCCTGTCACTCGTCACGCAATATGACTAGCATTAAAAATAAAGCTAAATAAGTGGTATAATTTATATAAAAGGTGTAAGGGACAGCCCTCCACAAACTTCAAGGGCTTGCTCAATAGACGAAACTGAACAACCTTACACAAAATTTTTTTTCAGGAAACGAAAAAAAAGTCAGCCTCACCATACAAAATGATAAACTTGATTGAACAATTTGTATGGAGAGGCCAATATTTTTTTTTCGTTTCCTGAAAAAAAAATTTGTAGAAGGTTGTTCAGTTTCGTCTAGTGAGCAAGTCCTTAAAGTTTCTGGAGGGCTGTCCCTTACACCTTGTATACGTTCTTACCCCAATGCCGATCTTACCCCAACGCACTATATGTAAAGAATCTATGTACAAAATTTTATAACAATCATAACTGTATCATGAAAAATCACAAAATGATAAGCTTGTTATGTCAGCAAAAATACATAGTCACCGGGCCATCCAGGCGACTGAAGGGATGTTTTGCACTTGCACCCAGCTGTTTACTGGCACCTAACGGGTATTTTAGGTGCCAGGTCATAACGGGGGTTATGACCTTTTTTTTCCGGTGAGAAAATCATCTAAATAATATTATGACATTCCCCGCTCTTGGCCGGAGCGGGAGATAGTGTCAGACTTTTACTGACTAAACACCCGCTCCTGTTTCTTCGTTGCCTTTCATACTGGGGCTGAGCGATCTTTCGAAACTAACCCTGGCCCCAGTAGGTTTCGACCCACCTGGGCCCCTTCTGTTGCTGACAAATCCTTGAGGCGCGCGACTTTGGCTCGGTCCGGACAGTTACCAGACGGTCAGACAGCGAGCTACCCATTACTCGCCGTCCGCAAGCACGCGCCTACTGTGGCCGGAAATCGGAATCGGAATTCCGGCGGTGGCTGGGACGCTGTGAGCGCCGTTGCCTGCTTTGCTAGCATTACTGCTTCGCAGAAAGAGGCGACCGCCTGCCACTCCTCCTCGCTCCGGACCAAACAAAATTATTAAAATTGTTCTACCTACAGGCAGAATCATTTCGCGTGGACGGATTATTTCATAATAATGCGTGTTAATACCTAATTAACATTCTTACCCATTTACCAATAAACTTATTACACTCATTTGCAGTCACGTTCCACCTTATCACAGCTGTCTAGTTAATTATTATCAAATCTTTGTACAAATTCCGAGACTCGACATTAGAGATAAGCTGCCAAGGTGTTGGCGCCGCCCCGCCATCTTTTTTTTTTACCTAACATTACAATTTCTAATTTTGAAACGTCAATTGTCATGAGTTTGTGTCACGAGTCTCATGAATGAACGAATTTCGAAAATAAATTTTGGCGGTAAATCTATTTTTAAACATTGGAGGGAAATCTAACTATTTTCTATTTCTATATTTAAAAGGTCAATTTTTTTAATTTGTCATTTATAAAAAAGATTTAAGGATTATCTAGGTTAAATAGCAGCCAAAAACCACTAAGGTTTAAACGTGGGCTACCATGAATATGATCTGGATGGATCGATCTATCTCAATATCGAAACAAAATGAGTTTTTAATTTTATATTATACTAGCTGTACCCGCGCGGCTTCGCTCCCGCTCTTCCCTACTTCAGCCTATTATACCCTACTCTACCCTACTCTACCCTACTCTACCCTACTCTACCCTACTCTACCGTACCCTACTCTACTCTACTCTACCCTACTCTACCCTACTCTACCCTACTCTACCCTACTCTACCCTACTCTACCCTACTCTACCCTACCCTACTCTACTCTACCCTCCTCTACCTTACTCTACCCTACTCTACCCTACTCTACCCTACTCTACCCTACTCTACCCTACTCTACTCTACCCTACTCTACCCTCCTCTACCTTACTCTACCCTACACTACCCTACACTACCCTACTGTACCCTACACTACCCTAATTTTCATTTTTTTTCCATAAGAACCTTCTCCTCATAATAACGAACACAACAAAAAAAAAATTAGCGAAATCGGTCCAGGCGTTGTTGAGTTATGCGCTTACCAACACATTTTGCGATTCATTTTTATATTATAGATGTGTAGGTTTTGTCGATTCAAATGTGGAATTGAAATTGTTAAAAAAAATGCATGAAATGTATTATTGATTAAGAATTTTATTCTAGATTTAATTTGTAAATTTTGTTATTTGGTATTAAATGGCTTTATTATTATTTTAAAAGTAGGAACTGACTGACATATCAACTCACAGTCAAAACCACTGGGACTAGGAGCGTGAAATTTTGCACAAGATGTCTTTTTATGACGTAGACGAGCGCTAAAGAGAGGACTATCCAAAATTCACTTTGCACGTGTATCAAACGTCTTTTTTTCCAATACAGATAGGTACGAAAAAATGAATGGTGAGTTGACCGGCGACTCGTGGAGGTCGACGCGCGCCCAGCCTGATACGATAATGTACTTAATAACATTGTGGCGGGGAGGGCACGCACACTTTTCTACACTGGAGCGGAAAACCGTCGATTGCGTGCCTAAAAGCGGTGGGTTTTCGAGTATTGAAGAAATATTGTTGAGTCACAAAAAATACCTCCAGTACCAGTACTTATGTACTATGGCAGAAAGGGCAAAGTCCACACCGGTACTTCCGCAGTACGTTTACGTAACACAACACGGTAATGTTACTTGTGAAGGATGTCGATAACTCGATAGTCGGGGACACGACATTCTGATTCTAGAAGAGATATTTATGAAAGAGCATTGCAGTAATTTTATGCAACATTTTTTCTTTGTTTTTTTTTTTTTAGAGCTGTGGTGACGTAATGGTAACTGTCCCGACAACTTACGAGTCTTGTAGCGATCCCCACTCTGACGTCGAGCGCTCAAGATCCGTGCCGGTAATTGTAAAACATTGGTCATAAGCAGGTCATATAGTCGAGTTCTTCGGGGTGAATCTGATTGTCCTGAATTAGTTGCTCAGCTGGTGAGGTTGTTTGTTCCTCCTGTACGTAACAACACCTCAGGCCGCGAACACACCGATTGTTAGCTGATCGCAGACAGTGTCAAGAGCTAACTCGCTACTCGTTCGTGCGCTTTCCGTGCTTAATGCTCTTCTGACTCTAACACCAGAGTGTGACTTGTTTGCTGGGAGATGGATAGATGTGTGTCGTGAATGTCTGAGGTTTTGTGAGAGGATGGATGAAAAATAAGTAAACGTTGTGTTATTTGGTTTTGTGGGATATTTTATTTTAGTGTTAATGTATATGTTTTCTTCTTTTTTTTATTTTCTTCTTTTTTTCTTGTGTCTGTACAACGCATTAGTTTAGTTAGACTGTAATGTTGTATAAGTAAATTGTAAATAAAATAAATAAATAGTGGTTAGCGCACAACTGGGTGCAGGGGCAAAACTACGTCGCCCGGGTTACCGGGTGACCATGTATTTGTGCGGACAACCAGGTAACATAACAAGCTTTATAACTTTGTGATTTTTCATGATACAGTTATGAAATTTTGTACATAGATTCTTTACACTGACACCTGTTTCGGATTTCGCATAGGTATACTGGAAACAGTGTCTTGCAGGGTGTGTAGCTTCATCTCTATTTCTCGCTCAAACGTCTGACTTGGAACATGTCATGGTAAGGCACCAGATCCTATACTTATCCTTACTTATTATAAAACAAAGTTCTCCAACGCGTCTGCTTCTCATTTCGCGATAAACTCAACTCCTCGCGCCTCAGGGATATTAAAATTGTTCCTTAACAATGCAGTAAATAGATTACACACAGTAGCTATGAGTAGGTACGCTCTCTATAAACTACCACTTATGTCCTTTCACCAAAAAAAAAGAAAATATCCATGTAGATAATAAAAGTGGCGAAGTCTGTGATTCACTGAAGCAATACAAGGTGCAGTTTTAAAACTGCACAATATTTCAGGAGGTTGTAATAAAACTCATAAATAATCATGTAAAAAAACGATACCTGGTCAATAATCAGTAATACTTGTTATTTAATTTTTTAATTACACTAAACTAAATCGATTGATCGATGGCCGCGGGGGCGTGGCTAGGGTGTGGCGTGCGGGATGATGATTGGATGATACATTATTTATGAAACTATCGTTGCGAGTTAGTGTGTGTGAAAAAGCCCTTTATTGTTCCGTGTTTGTGTGTGTGAAAAAAAGCGCGGTTATAAAAAAAAAAAAAATTACCTACTTATTTTATTATTGATTCGGGTCGAGAATCACTAACATAATTACCTCCTGAAATATTTTGCAGCTTCACAACGACACCTTGTATAGACAGGATTCTTGGCAGCCATGCACTATTACAGACGCACTTATTATGGAGATATGACCGTAAAGAAAAAAGGTTATCTTTGCATTGTATTATTTTACTTACATATAAATTCAGAATCCAAAAAACCGTTTAGAACAACCAACTCTATTTCGTCCGACAAAAAGTTCAAATTCTATAGCAATCCTAACTTTTTAGAGTTATCATATTATTATTATTATATCTAGCCCATACTGTCCCACTGCGGGGCAAAGGCCTCCCTCCACTCCTTCCAATGTTCCCGGTCTTGAGCCACCTCTTTCCAATTCCCAAGGAAAACATCCAAGTCGTCCCGCTATCTCTTTCTTGGTCTGCCGCGACCCCGTCGTGCGATTTCAGGGCACCAATTTTGCGTTTTACTGGCCCACCGCTCGATAGGCATGCGGCAGACATGTCCAGCCCAGTCCCACTTAAGTTGGGCAGCCTTCTGAACTACATCAACGATTTGCGTTTTGGAGCGCAGTGTAGTGTTTCGAACGCGATCTGTTATTTTAACACCTAGTATGCTGCGCTCCATAGCACGTTAGATACGTAGAGTTGTCATAATCACTTAAAATATACAAAACTTTCGACTTAAGTTTTGTATATTTTAAGTGATTTTACTTAAATTGGTAGCGGCAAATTGAAATTATCTTGAATTAGGAATGGATTTCAAATATCTTTCATCCTTACACCATTTTTAAGAGCTTTTTTGGGAGTTGGGAAAATGACTTCACTCGCCTTGGGTGGTGCAAGAGAGTGTATCAGAATGTTTCTTTTTATTGACTAAAACTGACTAAAACTCACGTATTTTCCTTCGTGTTCTAGGACCACAGGTTTCCTTTACAGAAATATAACATGGCCCTAGCGGTGATCGGTCCTGCTGGGCCTTTCACGGTTTTGTGGTATGCAGGGCGGCCGGACGGCGAGCTACCCGCTGCTCGTCGTTCGCAAGCCCGTGCCTACTGTTTCCAGAGATGGCAGACCAGTTTTAAGGCCTAAGCTCTCATTTAACGATCAGAGCCATCGCCCTTTAAAACGTTTATTGTAATATTTGTGTCCTAGAACCAAAAATTCGAAGACATGGGACATTTGCGTGCGATGGACTTCAGCCCATTCCCTTTCCTATAGAGAAGACCTGAGTCCCAGCAGTGGGAACATTGAATGTCTGATTATGCTATGCTAAGATTTCTAACACATTTTCCTTAATGGCTCAGATTTTATCCTATTTATTTATGAAACAACCTCGCAAATTATAAGGAAAATTAAATTACCGGCTTTAAGTAGGTATAAATTCATGTTTGTAAATCCTTTGAGGCCAAGTTTATTGTATTCTTGGAATTTTTCCAAGAATACAATAAAATTATTATAAAATCAACTTTCCTTATCACTGCTTATTATAATATTATATATATATATATATATTAATTAATTCCTTTCAGAAACAGATCCTTGGCCCCAGTAGGCTTCGACCCTGCTGGGCCCCTACGGTTTGCTGACCACTCTTTGAGACGTGCGTGGAACAATACGCGTCGTCGACGTCGTGGACTCGGTCCGGATGATTACCGGACGGTCGGACGGTGAGCTAGTACCCATAGCTAGGCTCAAGGCTAGACCACCAACAGCAATAGTTTATCATACCATTAATGGTGTTCTGACATGTCCGCTCTGTGATCGGAGTTTTTCGGCTAAGGTTGGATATGCAAGTCACATGAGGGCACATAACAGAGCAGCAGATCTGAGCTCACAACCACCATGAAGAGCCAAGGAATGCGGTCGCTGTGGCCGAAATCGGCTAGATGGCATCATCATCATCAGTACCCATACACATTGCTCAACGTCCGCAAGCCCGCGCCAGACATAGTTAGCGTAGGGTTATTATTATTGTTATTTATAATATTGTTAATTGTCTTTTTTAAATGTAAGTAAATTAATTGTTTGAAAAAAAAAATGCGTTGTCTCTCTTCATCTCGATCATCATCAGCAACTCATCACTGACATTGCACGTGCCGTGTTAAAAAAGCATGAGGAAGTCTATGCCTTAACTGCGTTTGGCGCCAAAACGTATTTAAATTTTAGAACATCATGTGAGCAGTGCCAACATGATAACAATGCTAAACGTAAACCTTGGACCATTTTTGTTCTACGGATAAATGGGACTTCCTCTTTTCGGGACAAATTACTATGAACTAACAATAGAGGTTGTGATAAAACTTAAATAATCACATTATTATAAAGGCGAAAGTTTTATGCAGTGTAGGAGCAATGGTGGTATGATAACTCTTAGGGGACTACCCCGTTCCAAAGACGTATTATACCTACGCTACTAGGAAACTATTTATATTTTATGTGATTATAGAATAAAGCAGTGTCTGTAAGTCGCGGGCGGCATGTTGAATTCCGAATAAAACGAAGGTTGTTAAGTTTTAGTCCTGAATGCCAGTGAGGTATTTCATAATTAACTCCCGAGCATTGCGAGGCCTAATGGTAACGAGTAGATCGCTAGTTACCAAAAACTCAAATGCATGACTGTGACATCTACCAATCCGCACAGGCCCAGCGTGGTGGATTATAGCTCATTCTCTACTAGAGAGGAGGGCTGAGTCCCAGTAGTTAAGTTAGGGAACATTATAAGGCTGATTATATTATGCTATGTTATGAAAGTTTGACTTTCACCCTGAAATTACTGAAGACCTTAGAATAATTTTTGGCACTGGGTAGACCATGTCTTGGAATAACACATAGGATGAATGAATGCTCACGCTTGACCATTATATCACCTGATGGAAAGCGACGATGTGGTTTACGATAAAGACTCCCAGCCCCCAGGTGTTAGATATAAGGAAACACAGACTCCGGCAAGGAATTCCACTCCTTAGCTGTACGTATAATTGTCTACTTTCACGCGGTGAAGCCACTGGCAAAAGCTATGTGTACATAGTTTATCATAAAACCCAATAACTCATGAGTCATCATAGCTTTTAGGGAAATACCCCGTGCCAAATAATGTTATACGCTACTACTAGGAAAATATTCGTATTAAAATGATAATTAATATCATTGATTAATCATCATCAATTGACGGCACGATTAGCGCAATAGTTGAGCGATTGGCTGTTGTGCTGCGTGTCGCGAGTTCGATCCCCGCACGGAACAAATATTGATATGACCTACTCACCTACAATTAGTTGTTCTGGGGCTGGGTGTCTTCTGTATTGCAGAAACACTTCTACTTCGGAACTTAATTAAGCATTCACCAAGCGTCGTAATGGCGGCCAAGTCTAGGCTTCTCGCATTCGACATTTTTTTTTTTTTTAATTTTATTTACAACTACAACAGAGCATCAGAAAAAGAAGTTTGCGCCCCAGCCACGCCGAGCCTCTAACAGCTGTTCCGTGCTCCGTGACGTCACAATAACCCGAGGCCCAAATTACAACACAACAAATGTTTAGTAAAACAACCAATTCTCAGTACAACCCAAAATTCCGGATTGGGTTTAGGTAGTACATCGTAAAAAAAGGATCTTACGAAGATTCCATCTAGAATTCTAGAGGGCATTTGTTTAAATGGCATAGAACATCTGGGTAAAAAATAATTTATTTCAAATTCTGACGACTGGACTACACATAGTCTCTGACTATGTGCCTGTCTCTGAGTATTACAACTGATTTCAAGTCGAAAAACATAAAAGCAGCTAGGCTGGTAATACGGGTAATACACTGTAATTAAACCATTAAATGATTCCAGGTACTCTAAACAGCCACAACAAACGTTATTATATCACCGGATATTTATACCAACACGTAAAAACTCATAGAACCGCTATGGTTGGTCCTAATCTCAAATTCTCAACTATTGTAACAGCCAGGTACAAAAGATCTATTCAAGGAATAATTCACCTTATTTTCATAAAACTAAGTTTGGTTGTTGCTTGCAGTCTTTGACAGGAGCGACCCCCTGTGACTACGCTGACGTCCGTTGATTTAACGAATAAAGAAAAACCGGCCAAGTGCGAGTCGGACTCGCCCATGAAGGGTTCCGTAGCAGCAAGTAACATAATATAAAAGTTCTTGTAATGTGTTGTAACTTTGATCGATGTTTTAATAATAGTGTATTTTTTTCGATTTATGACGCATTAAAAAAAAACTACTTACTAGATTTCGTTCAAACCAATTTTCGTTGGCAGTTTTTATAGTAATGTACATCATATATTTTTTTTTGTTTTATCATTCTCTTATTTTAGAAGTTAGAGGGGGGGGGACATACATTTTACCACTTTGGAAGTGTCTCTCGCGCAAACTATTCAGTTTAGAAAAAAATGATATTAGAAACCTCAGTATCATTTTTGAAGACCTATCCATAGATACCCCACACGCATGGGTTTGATGAAAAAAAAAATTTTGAGTTTCAGTTCTAAGTATGGGGACCCCCAAAATTTATTGCTTTTTTTCTATTTTTGTGTGAAAATCTTAATGCGGTTCACAGAATACATCTACTTACAAAGTTTCAACAGTATAGCTCTTATAGTTTCGGAAAAAAGTGGCTGTGACATACGGACGGACAGACGGACAGACAGACAGACAGACAGACAGACAGACAGACAGACAGACAGACAGACAGACAGACATGACGAATCTATAAGGGTTCCGTTTTTTGCCATTTGGCTACGGAACCCTAAAAATGGTCGCCTTGATCAAATCGGTTGGAGCTGGATCGCGAGAGTGCGAAAATCGCCCTTCAGACAACGAGATACTGGAGTTTTTTGGCAGGATTTCTTGGAATAAAATTCAGAGTCTGTTTTAATTATACGAAAATTTATTACTAGTGGATATTATGATGTAAAATTTGGTGTAGTTTTTGTATTTCAAGTGTCTGCGTAACTGGACAATATGTGGAATCATTGAAACAGGCGCGATCACAATATTGACTACCACAGCCCACAGCAAAACGTACCGAGAAGGCTGACCTGATACATTTGCTGCCAAATACTTCAAAAATATTAGAATGTTCAAAAATATTACATCCGCGTTCTAATGAATTTTATAGTAATTTAAACGACTGAAAACGTAATACTTTCTAAACTTGACACTAGCTAAATGCACGAACCGTGCGAAGCTAAAATCAGCTACGCTGTCAAAATCATACAGTACAAGAGTCAATCTATACCTAGGTACTCTGCAAGCCTTGTCGCGTAGTGACTGATCTAACCGATTCCAGTTACGGTTAGATTAGATCATTCTTTGGCAGAATAATTTTAACGCTTTGGTAATCTCGGTAGACAGACGGATAAATTAGGAACTAAACTTTTAAGTGCAGAATTTGACAGTTTTGTTCTACAACTAGCGCTATTGTGAACTGCAAATATAAATTGGTCTTATTAGGCGTGCATCTATTGTTAGATTGTTACACACAAAGGTCCAACCTAATGAGTCATTTCTTTTAATCGTTTTTGTCACGATTTGGTTCGTTCTTTGCAGTCTATATATCTTGACTCTCCTGTAGTAAGTCATAGAAGACAAAATACAATAAAAGAAATCCTTGAGCAAGGTTAACCGTTAACTTATAGGTTAATGTCCTCTGTGACCTTAGCCAGCCATGATGATGGATTTTCAGAAAAAAAAAACATTGAATAAGTAGGTACAGCCAATCTATGTAGAATCAGTCCACTATCTATCTTGGGTGATTTTTATGGCGCATGTGTTTCTATTCCACGTTCAAAATGTTTGAGTTTAATGTTGCTAGCGCATGAGTCATGTTCATAAGTGGGCGCCACCGCCGCCCGCCAGTGTCTGCCGCGGTAACTTAGGTACCCGGGCACCGTATATATTATATCTGCACGATGCGGTAACGTGTTGTCCGTGTGTTGTGGTCAGGCGCCGGTACCATGTTAGCGTGCCCAAGCCCGTAGGCATTAGCACCCTTTTCATATAGCAATTCTATCGCGCGTTCTTAGGAGCGTACACGATTGAGCGCGCGACAGATGATAGTGATAAGCACTGAACGCGTGGTGTTTTTCGGCCCTTTTCAACATCTTCACAAAAAAAGAAAGAGCGACTGTGTAAAACCCGCTATTCTCTATTACTTAACTTTTTGGAACGAAGTTCCTTATCGCGCGTTGTGAAAGGGGGCTAGACGGAAAAAATTCTCACGAAAAATTGTACCGACACTTATACTGTCAAAATATAAATCCAAGATGGCGGCTGCAAGAAATTATCAACTTTTTCGTCATGGGTGTCGTTTTCATGGTTTTCGAGGGTGTTGAAACCGATGGTACTGTCAAAATATAAATCCAAGATGGCGGCTGCAAGAAATTATAAAATTTTTCGTCATGGGTGTCGTTTTCATGGTTTTCGAGGGTGTTGAAACCGATAGTACTGTCAAAATATAAATCCAAGATGGCGGCTGCAAAAAATTATTAAATTTTTCGTCACGGGTGTCGTTTTCATGGTTTTCAAGGGTGTTGAAACCGATACTATTGTCAGAATGTAAATCCAAGATGGCGGCTGCAAGAAATTATCAACTTTTTCGTCATGGGTGTCGTTTTCGTGGTTTTCGAGGGTGTTGAAACCGATTGTACTGTCAAAATGTAAATCTAAGATGGCGGCTGCAATAAATTATCAACTTTTTCGATATAGGTGTCTTTTTCATGGTTTTCGAGGTTGTTGAAGCCGATAGTGCTGTCAAAATGTAAATCTAAGATGGCGGCTGTCAGAAATTATCAACTTTTTCGTCATGAGTGTCGTTTTCATGGTTTCGAAGATGTTGAAATAGTGCTGTCAAAATGTACATAAAATGGGATAGTATTTTTTAGTTATCTTGCATTGGCTAGACGGAAAAAATTCTCAAGAAAAGTTGTAACGATACTTTTTGCTATAGTAAGCTATTGTGAGCCGTGCGGCGTGCGCATGTTTCTCTGTCTGTCTCTCTCTCTCTTATAGAAAGCAAGCCAGAACGGAACTTCGTTCCATCCGGGTGTCCCTTGACACCTCAGTAGTTTTTTTTTTCTTGTTGAGTAAAAATCATCCAGATCCCACATCCCCCGCCGAGCGGGATATAGTGTCAAACTTTTAGTGACTAAAGAACCTACCACGTTTCTTCGTTGCCTTTCATACCGTGGCTGAGCTTTCCTTTCAGAAGCAGACCTTTGGCCCCAGTAGGTTTCGACCTTGCTGGGCCCCTACGATTGCTGACAACTCCTTGAGGCGAGTCGGAACAGTACGCGCTGTGGAGAACTTGGGCTCAGTCCGGACGGTTACCAGACGGTCGGACAGGGAGCTACCCATTGCTCGCCGTAACCAAAGGTGGTGGTTTGTGTTTAATTAATAATATAAATTATTAACTTCAATGAAACGTTGAATGACATTCGAAAGGACAAACAGGATCTTATACTGCCTAGCAACAACCTTTTTAAATTCCGCACTATTTTATTTTCTGCTCTACGTTCATAACGGCTATCTACGGCTACGATTTGACCTAGAAAGAATATTTAATCAATACTTGGACCGATCAGTGCCTGACTTCATTTCTTTGACAAGGGCGAAATTTCATTACAATTGTTTACAGGTTATTTACATGTAGTTCATACTTACCAAATTTTTTGGGTTGACGTACATATTGTAGCTGGTCAAAAGCTATCGACATTCTCAATTTTATTTTAATATGCAACCGTATGAAACGTTAGAGTTCAGTTTTAATACAGACTTGAGAGTCCTTAAAAACTGAATTGGCACTATTTTACTAAAAAAACTTTTTATAAAAAAAATATAACCGACTTCACTAAAAAAACACTAAAACGATCAAAATAATTTTAATTTCGGAAGTCGGTGTTTTTCGTTATTGTTTGTTCACCGACTTCCGAAATTTTTTTAGTGAAGTCGGTTATATTTTTTTTATAAAAAGTTTTTTATTTAATACTTTTTAGTTGCAACACACTTACAGCCAGAGTACCTACTTTTTTCTCATGTCAATTCCAATTAACTCAAACCCTGCTAGAATACATCCGGCTCCATCATCACATCACTTCGATAGTACCTTATAGCCAAAGTGCATCTCATGACATTTCTAATAAGCCCAAACACGGGTAGGAGACATTGATTAATTACGGAGTTCCGGTGCCTATCTTCCAGCTCCATCACTATCATCAGGTTACTTCGATGATACCATTTTCAACATAACTATTCAGAACTATTCATTTATTTGTATTGTCATAGTCGCTTAACTATGTTCATTGTGATATTTGTTTGAGTATGAAGTTCCGTTGGCAATTTCTGGTCTTCTTAACCAGTTCCACCTCATCAAATGTCACTTTTTGACTGTAAATGCTTAATTCCTTGATGAAAATATCAAAATGACTATATAGTTGCCTATAATATTTGAGGAGTTCCCTCGATTTAGCCAAGATTCCATCATCAGATCCCGACTTGGTGACTATGGGACCATTTGGGAAGTATACCCATTCCAACAAAAAAATAATTTTTCAAATCGGTTGGCAAGCGACGAAGTTATGCCCGAACATACATAAAAAAAAAATAAAAAAAAAATATGTAAACATCCGAATTGAGAACCTCCTCCTTTTTTAGAAGTCGGTTAAAAATCCAAAATGGCCAGTGTGCAATCTAATGTCAAAATGGAGCCAACCATGCCAAATATCCTGCATGACCCGTAATCGTGGATTAGAACTATTAAAGTAGATAACTGTAGCCAAAACACGTGTTAATAATTACACGCGTTAAATATCAAGCGATGAATCAGTAAATAGTCTACACGCGACGCGACGCGACACTTAGCCGCAATTTAGCTAATAATTTCAACCGGATTTAGCTGGGCAATGAAATATGAACTTGACCATATAAAAGATTAAGTCAATTTTAGTTTGGATTTCACACCAACTGTCATCTAACTGTGGTATTGATTTATGGTTTCTATTCTAACAGCATAGGTCTCTTTTCTTTTAGCTGTTTATATGTAAAACATGGAATAAGTATTGACATGACATGATTTGTAAAATATTTCTTTGAGGTTAGGTACCTTTACCTACTCATTCAACAATACATCAATAAAAATGTGACTATGCTAATGACGAGTTTTATTTGCTCTTTTCTGAGAAAACACGATAAAATAAGAAACATCATAAATTAACTACTCTACTTGGCTCATTTCACCAAGATCGATAACTAAACCTAACCTAAAAATATTTCCGATTGACAACAGTGCCAGGTCGGCATACTAAAGTTCGACACACCTATCGTTAGTCATCAACTTAACTTGATTATCAGTGTTTATCTAAATTAATTAATCTAAATCAATGGCCAGCAACATTAACGAAAAAAGCTATGATGACATGGACGAGTAATAAAATAGCAAAGGAACTGTCATTCAGCCTACAATTAGGCCAAAAGTATAACAAGATCGTTAATGACCGTATCCTTGAACTTAGTACTCGGTTTATATAAGTAGAAAATTACGTAATCTAACTAACAAAATTTCGAAGCGTCGACTTGCTTGGAATGTTCTATTTCTTGATTATCTTACTTACTTTACGTAGCGTACCCCGTACGGTAGCGTTGTGTAGATGTCCAAAGATCCATTCACGTGCTACGGTGGTCAATTACAGCAATTTCAATGTTACTACTTCAATGGATGTTTATCTAACATCAGTCACAGCTATAACTCGTGATCGCTACTTTACGTAACAGCTGTAAAATGACGTGACGTCATTAATTTGACGCGGCGTATACGTCATTATCCAATGGTATTTGGCATAATGGCGGCTCGGCGGGTGCTTCAAATGTTATCATGTAGATTCCACACTACAAGTTTCCTATCCTAATTTCGTGTGGTCCATTGATTACTATATGATTTTGAATGAGAGAACACCATTTCCTCATAGTATTTGTCATCTCATAGGTCTCCTACCAATTAATTAGAAAAGAAATGTTTCTATCAAAAATTTTGACTGAATAGATTATTTTGTTTCCTTTTGAATTAGAATAATGTCCAAATCAACTGATGTTGGTATTTTTATGGGTGGTTTCAATACTTCAATCAATGGGAGGAGACTTTCATTCAAGAAATGTTAGTAATTAGGTAATTTTAAATGAATTTAAAAAGTAATGTGACTGCAAGTGTTCTATTTTCAAACTCTAGGTTGGTATTCTAAAGATTTTCAAATGGCCTGTAGGTAAAATAGCAATAAAAGGCAAAAAGTATTTATTTTTAACATTTATTTTCTAGAATAATAACTCAAGTGTGAGTTTTTCACACCAAAAAACTCACACGGAGCGAGAAAGATGTTTGACAAGTCCGATGTTACCGTGGACCTGCTCTTAGTAACACGTTATGTAATCACGTTACATATGCGGATTGAACTACATTGCATAGCACTTTTTAAAAGTGAACTAAAATTAAATTCCTACCAGGTCACCATGCACACACGTAGCACATATACATACTGCTTCGTTACATAACAACTCTCAATCACATGATTTTGGATTCCACAGCTTTTAAACATGATTTTCTTCACAGCTTTCTGCATAGATCACTTCTTTACAGTACATGGTCTCACTCCCAATGCCACAAAGGTTAAGTATTGATTAAATAACCACATAACAAGGGTGAAAATCTAATATTTTCACAATATATTCACTAAATGAAGTCTATTCCAACAGTTTATGTTAATTTTAGTTAGACATTATCATTACTAGAGGTACACTTCAACCTTGGCCACAGACATTGAATGAAAAGAGGTTATTACATAACACACATTGGCTGCTGAGTGACGGTCACAGGCAAAATATATTTAGAAGAAACACAATCTACATGAATGTTCTTATGCAACTTTTTTCAGCAAGATGGAGCAAAGCATTATGTAATACCTAATAAATTTAATAAAACAAAATACATGTTGGAATTGTGTATAACGCTTTTATTTAACTAAAATAAGTTACTAGGTTAGATCCGCGTCTAATAATACATGATTTAAGGGAGTGGCTATCAGAGGTGATTTGGAATCACAATTAATTGTAATTATGGTAACAATTCTTACATTAGATTTAGAGAAGCTTCTTGATCTCATCGTATAACACAAGCACGAAGGCGCCTCCGGTTCCTCTGAGAACGTTGGAGAAGGCACCCTTGAAGAAGGCGCCGGCGCCCTCTGTCTTGGCGATGGTGGCCCAGCAGTGGATGGTGTTCTTGTACAGGATGTCGGCCTTAGCGCGGCCGGACTGCATCATCATGCGCCTACGGACCGTGTCGAAGGGATACGAGATGATACCGGCGACGGTGGTGACAGTCTGCGCGATGGCCCAGCTGATGACAAGCGGTGTGTTCTTGGCGTCAGGCAGCATGCCACGGGCGGTGTCGTAGAATCCGAAGTAGGAGGCACGGTAGATGATGATACCTTGCACGGACACTCCGAAGCCTCTGTAGAGGCCGCCGAGGCCGTCGGACCTGAAGATCTTGCCGATGCAGTCGAACAGGCCCTTGTATTCACGGGCGTCAGACTTGCCGACGTCGGCGGCGAGGCGGGTACGGGCGAAGTCGAGGGGGTACACGAAGCAGAGGGAGGTCGCGCCGGCGGCACCACCGGACGCCAGGTTACCCGCGAAGTAGCGCCAGAACTGCGTGTTCTTGTCCACGCCTCCGAGGAACACCTGCTTGTACTTGTCCTTGAACGCGAAGTTCAGCGCCTGGGTAGGGAAGTACCTGATCACGTTGGCCATGTTACCACGCCAGAACGAAAGCGGGCCCTGCTCCTTGGGAATGCGGACGAAGGCATCGATGATACCCTTGTAGCGCTGGTCAGCCGTGATCTGCTTGCTGACGTGCTGGACCTGCAGCAGCAGCTTCACGCGCTCGATGGGCGCGACGGCGGTCTTGGAGACTGCGGCGGACACACCGCCAGCGATGAAATCTTTCGCGAACGCGACCGGATCAGCGAGGTTCGACATTTTGTTAGATTAGGTAGGTGCTCACTGGTAATTACCCCGCGGGTCGAGCGAGGTGGAATCTACACACACGGAATGGAATAAATCACGAAACACGAACCCCTGAATTTTAAATCAGGAGATTTAGAGTAATTTCGTGATCTCGGGAGCACAGGGGGTAGGTGTGTGCCTTTTTTGAAATTCGATCGATCACGTTCTCTCGCAGTTCTGCCCGGAGGAGCGGCGTAAAAGAAGGAAGGAAGGGGCAGATGTTGCCAACTGCACGGAAAAGCACCACGAGGTCAGGGTGGCCAGAACAGTTTGTTTTAATTTCCACTAATTTCTAAAAATAAATCAGTCATTAATTAATGATACTCTCCCAATCACTGGTAGATTAACATTCTAAAAATAATTTCACGTAATTATAAAACAAATGCAGAACAAATAATAACTTAATGTAGTGAGATTTTAGATTTTTTCCAATAAGGGACTGTGTAAAAATATGAAATGATTGAAAATAGCTTTTGAATAAGACTCTTAGAGGTATTAAATCTTGACATCATATTGTTAGAGTATTTTCAAATAATTTTTACAAAAATTTCTCACCCATAATTTTACTATATTTACAAAATTAGGGTAAAGTTTAAAAGTGTGGACACACTTGAATGACGTGCACATTTTGCGTTTAATTACTGCTATGTGTCGAATGATGGACGTTTCATTTAATAATTTTTTAGACAATTTCGGCTTGATTAGTTTATTCTGTTTATTGATTTGTAAGCTTTCAATATAGTTTGTGTCATAAAATTGATTGATTTTAATTTATAAATAAATTTTACTCGTCGAATAAAAAATTAGGAATCAACCCAAAAACAAAACGTAATCAGGTTGACCAACCTCGCTTCAATGACATTGAATTGTTAGAAAATTCTCTACATTATCTGTGCTGAGTAAGTAAAAATGTGTGTTCCTGAAGTTTAGTTTTTGTTTATTTATTAATTTTTGGGGTGTAATTGTTGACAGCGCCATGCAGATGAGTCGCATGGGCTCCCCGTCGGTCGGAATGGACGACGATACAGGCGCTGGCCACGCTCTGAGCGACTTTCTCCTTCAACTTGAGAACTACAACCCATCAATACCAGACTCGGTGGTTGCACATTACCTGAATATGTCAGGTTTCGAATCTCAGGATCCTAGGTAAGTGTTTTTCTCGTTTGGATAAGGTGTTTTTCTCCTCCTGATATAGCACCCAGATCATGCTCCTAAGTTTTTGTACCTGCAAAGTTACTTTTCATTGTAAACCTTTCATCACTTTTCTAAAGTCAATGCAAACTACATTCACTGCTTAAAAAGAAGTACATCATTACACGTCTTCTACACCAGCAGGAAATTATATTTATTCATTGGTAATAAGCCTGAATCAGAGATAAATAAATAAATAATATTCCACAACTATCACACAACGCTGTCTAGTCTCAAGCTAAGCAGAGCTTGTGTTATGAGTACAAGACAACTGATAAACATACTTACCTATACATATATTTCTAAATACATACATATTATCCCTTTAACTGCCAAAGTCTAATATATGTGACAAATCAATTTTGTGCCCACGACACCAAGGTCTGATATATAAGACAAAGAAATGGGTTAGAACAAATTTAAATTTTTAAGTTAACATGCGCAGTTAACAATAAAAGAGTTGGTTTTCCAGATAGTTCATACATTCAAGATAATAAAACGTGTAATATTACAGCATATTCATACATTGTTTCAATTTTATTTCTTTCTTCTTGACCTCCGTTTTTTAGTCCAAATTGAAGTAATATTTACTTTAATTGGGCCAAAGTCTGATATATAAGACTGACGTTAGTGATGTACCAATGGCAGCTATATCTGCTCTTTCTCCCGCTAGTTGGCGCCTGTGTGTTTGGAGGTCATTCATTTTGACAGCTCCTTGTATCGTTGTATGGTGGTTTGTTTGTTTATGTTGATTTATGTGAATTACGGTAGAAAAATATGGATGAACATTGGGGCATTTTATTTTTACAAAAAGGATGGTTATTTACTTGAAAACACAATATTTCCTTGTAAATCAATTGAGTTTGACAGATAGTATGACCTCCATGTTCATTAGCGCCATCTACTTTGAGCTTCTCAGATTACACCCCATTAAAATGCATCATTACTACCAAAATTGACAATTACCAGTTTTTATGTAATCAAATAACTACGAAAACAACACCAAAACACCTTTTATGTTCAGGGTCAATTCCTATATATTTTCATAATATATTTTACTGTGATTTTACCACTTAAATGCAAGCATATTTTCCAAAATGGTTATGTATGAATAACAGTATGTCTACAACACTATGTCATAACATTGTCATAACATTCAATAACTCTCGTCTGATTTATAAGACAGGAAGTGACGTCAGAGGCGATAGATTTTTCTCGAACAGCTTATTTTGTGAAAAGATATGTAGGTGTTTTAATAAAAAAAAACTATTGATATTCATCTAAAGTAGTCTTATAAATATATAAGATATATTATTGAGGATTTTCGAAATAAACCACAAATTGTTTCTCTGAAAACAAAGATTTGTTTTATTCAACATGCTTTTACATTATTACAATTATCATTTAACTACAATTACACTTTTATCTCACCTGAAAACAAAGAACCGACATTTAAAGTTCACCAATATCGCCTCCTCAATTATATCCCTTTATCTCTCTACAAGTTTTTATAACAATAATATGCACAAAATAATCTGAACATCATCTGCCATTGAACCATACGTCACCCCGTATTCACAACTTAAAAATTAAATTAATGAAATGTCATTTCCAAGGAGGTCATTTCATTACAAATATAATATAGTAATAATATATTTATTATTACAAAGTTAAAATTTTGTAAAATAGTTACATAAAATCTTAGGAATAATTACAAAGATATGACTATGTTATGTGCCTGTAGGTACTAGGATAAACTTGTATCACAGGCATAGAAGAAATCCTAACTAATATTATAAATGTGAAAGTGTGGATGTTTGGATGATTGTTACTTAATCACGCAAAAACGGCTGAACGGATTTGGATGAAATTTGGCATGCATATAGCCTTTGACATGGAAAATGCAGCAACGCAGGGAACGAATCAGGAGTGAAGTCTATGACGCGATGGCGCGGCGAGCCAATCACTGACACTCCCCGCCCCCGCGTCTCACCTCGCACCACTAAAGAGACCGAATATTTGACTTCTGCGCAACCGCTCAAGATCCGTGACAGCAATTGCACTTCATGATTTGGCTAACTAAAAGTGGCCAGATGTTTAAATATCACATTTGATGATATGTTTGAAATATCCTCGTTTGGTTATATCATTGATCATTATCATGATCATAATTTCAGACAAAAGGCGTCCGAGGCGGCGTCCGCAACGATCGTATGACGCGAATGCTCACTGTGAGCAGACACGTCCATACAGCACGAGGCAAGCGAGCCGAACTATTCGCGACGCACGCCTCGCGATGTCTACAAAAACTAACATATAACCTATAAAATTCCAGATTGATCCGCCTCATCGCGCTGGCGTCTCAAAAGTTCCTCTCCGACATCGCAAACGATGCACTCCAACACTGCAAGATGAGGACTTCTAGCCAAATAACGCAGAGCTCCAAGAACCAAAAGGGACCGAAGGAAAAGAAGTACGTCATGACAATGGAGGACTTAGCTCCGGCTCTACAGGAGTATGGCATCGTTGCAAGAAAACCTCATTACTTCGTTTGATGTCGTCATAAATTTGGACGAAACGTTCCTATAGCGACCGCTTTGATGGTACGTGTTCTTCTTTGCTTTCAATCGATGTGGAGACAACGTTCGTTAACAGTAGTAGAGTAATTTTTTTAAGGGTTAAGGTTTAAGCACAGTTTTGCCTTGTTAGGGGAACATTTCACCGGGACGCCATGAAGGCGCTCCCAACAAAATGTATACAGCTCTATAGAGTGTTACTCACCTTGTGTCCGTTTGGTTGCGCAACCAATTTGGTGGCGCGACCAGCTCGGATGTGTGGTGACTCTGGTGTTAGTATGGTGTCTAGTTTGGTCGTTTAGGGCTATATTTCACCGGGAATATTTGCCCTTAGGGTTAATCAAATTAATATTTAGTAGCAATATGTATGAGGAATACTAGCCATAATTTTGTAGTTCATACACTGTGATCATACTAGTAAAGAGACCATTGTGCTAACGGCCGGTTCACAGCTTTGTGAGCGGGAGCTAAGCGCGGGGCGGCGAGCGGTAAGATCAAAAGTGTGGAAATGTTTGAAGCACGTTCCGCTCGCCGCGCCGTTCGCCGTGACAAGGCCGTAATGCGTGATTGTCACAGTCATTACATAGACAAGGTTCCAAGAATACTTTGGCGTGACTGGCGTCCTATTAAGACAATATCTTTTATAACTTATGCCAGCCATACACGGTTAAACCTGTCGTCCAATCGGTATGACGTTACATGTTTGATCAAATCTGTAGTTCGTCTCTATACACCATACACGGTCACAAGATCACGAAAACAATCGAATTTCAAATCTTTTGGTTTTAATCATACCGATTGGACAGCCCCATACACGGTCCAATCTGTATGATCCAATCGGTTAGATCAAACCAAAAGAATTGAAATTCGATTGTGCCGTCAAATGTTGTCATTCCCATACACGGTCAAATCTGTTTGATCAAACATGTAGCGTCATTCCGATTGGACTACAGGTTTGACCGTGTATGGCTGGCAAGTTTTCTAGTCTCTCCAATTATGTCTCAGGTTATAATATTGTAAAAGATGATAGTATCAAAATGCTTTGCATTTTTTACATTTTAACAACACTCTTCTCATCATCTACATTAGAAGAATTTGTTTCTAAACACTAAGGGTGAGTTGCACCATTTAACTCTATCGATAACCAAACCATAACCAGCCGTGAAACGGCCGCCTATTGGTCAATTCGACGATTTGACAACTGTTAACGGCTTTGTTATGGTTATAGTTAAATGGTGCAACTCACCCTTAAGCTCTCTTGTAAGCACTAATATGAAGATTAGGGCCAGCGTTAAAGCTAGATTTACATTAGACTAACGCGCACGTGTCACACGCCTGATTTGTACGTAGAACGTCGCGTGGCGTGGATCTAGTGTAGCTCTACAAGTCTAGTTGCCATATATAAAATGTATGGAGACCGACGCGCCCAGATCGGCGTGTGTGGCACACGTGTGCGCAGTGTAGTTCTAACTTTATGGTTTTGAAAACTGATAAGTACGAGGGCAGTACAGGAGTGAAACAACGGCTTGCTAGTAACGCACTGACGTTTATTTAAACCATAGGTAAAGGTGCGTAGGCACACGCACACATACTCATCACTCCTCCCCCCAGTTCAGACATACAATCAAACAACTAAGCTTCTAACCTAATAAAAAACATACATGCAAATAAAATACTTTATAATTAAGGACGCGTGGGTTCGAATCCCATCCTCGTCGCCAATGATAAGTACGAGGGCAGTACAGGAGTGAAACAACGGCTTGCTAGTAACGCTCTGACGTTTATTTGAAACCATAGGTAAAGGTGCGTAGGCACACGCACACATACTCAACAAAAACAGAAATTAGTTATGAATGAAATAAAATTATGTATGGCTTTAGTAAGATATGTGCTTACCTTAATCCGTCAACTAGATATAGTGAATAGTCTTATATGTATTTGTATTTAAATTTTATTATATCATTAATTGCATAAGTATATAAAATTATCTCAGAGTACAGTTGCCACAAAGTATCTTGAGCGGTTGCGCAGAAGTCAAATATTCGGTCTCTTTAGTGGTGCGAAGTGAGACGCGGGGGCGGGGAGTGTCAGTGATTGGCTCGCCGCGCCGTCACTCCTCATTCGTTCCCTGCGTTTCTGAATGTATCTAACAACGAAGACGATTTGCTCGCCAATGTATGGAATGCGCAAAGCGATCCCCACTTTGACGCCGAGCGCTCAAGATACGTTGTGGCAACTGTACCGGGATGCCTCGTCAGTCACTGCTAGAGTTTTTAATCAACGACGTCTTAAAGCCACTGGACGTCTCATGCTTGAACTAGCGTACTAATACAATTCTGTCAACTAGCCGAGGAACGGGGAGCGGGGTGCTGCGTTCTGATTGGTCGGATATTAGTAGCCAAATCAAACAAGCCAAACATCGTTGAAGTTTTATAGTCGTTCGATCGAAGTCCTATCCAAAAGCGGTATTCACGATCTATCGACTTATTTCCAGTTACCTACATTAATAAGTATTCTACCAGGATAATGTAATACAGATTTTTTTTTTAAATCGACGAATTTCAAACGACTTTAAAATCGGTGTCGTTCAAATTCGATTGATGGATGTGAATACGGAAATGGTCTAAACGACTAAATCGCTACGATATCGTTACTATTTTGATTACGTTAATCGGGCTACAGATCTATAAGTAATTTATTTATTTATTTAACCAGAACTACAAAATGCCAATTACACTGATTACAATGGGTACAAATTATGTAAAACACATTAACTAAACCTTTCATTCAGTCTTCTCGCAAACCGCCAGACATTCAGTCAATATCTCCTTCCATTCATTAGCAAATAGATTCAAGGAGAGCGTTGAGTGCGATTAACATTTGCGGAATAGGTGACATTATAATACGTTCCAAATGAGAATAGGATCGCCCGCCATGTTGTGACGTCACGATTTACTGTCAAATTGAGGAAAGAAATTTTTAAAATTAAATTAATTTACGTAAAATTCAATTTGTTTATGAACTGTAAACGAAAAAAGTTTTATCAGAATCCAGTTCTTCAATTCTGTACCTCAGAGGTAAACAACAGTATGTGCCAAAAAGTAAATTTTACAGGAGAGGCAAAAACGCGCGGATAGACTTTAAATGTATTTTTGACATAGTTGCTTTAAAGATATTGAAACAAACTCAATTGTATTTTTTATAATTATTAGATGGAATTATTACGTATTACACATAATTACAATAAAGTTTAGAACGACATTAAGTGCGCGTATAGCTGAGTATTATCATCATTTTAAGTCCTATACCCAAATGTTTTTGTCATATACGATTGGATATTTCTCTTCCTAGATGTCTTAGGGCATCAAGCTTTATACCATTACGTAGAACTGGTTCTTACGATTTTAACAATGCAAAAAAAAAACATTTTTTCAAAAAAGTGGAGTTACTATTGTTTACCTCTGAGGTACAGAATTTTACTCATCTATGAGTTCTTCAATTTTGTTAAAATTTCTTCGATTTGACAGTACGACGAGACGTCAAAACATAGAAATCGGTCCTATTCTCAATTGGAACGCACAGTACGTCGTGCAACCGTACGGCAACGTAGCACTACAGATAATTTATGCCGTCTTGCCCGGCAATAGTTATCAGGAACAAAAATTTTACAAAGCTCCCCATGCAAACTAGGCGAGTCGATTGTTCCGAGGCGAGTCGATTGCTCCGATTGATCTTATATGTGTTGACAGCCATGCGTCGCCTGTTACTAGACATCCAGTGGCTGTAAGGTCGTAATTGTCACAAAGGCACCATTTAGGGCCTGCGCCTAGTGTCGACTCGGTATTGCAAGGAACTTTTAACATGACGAAGCATAATAAACTATAACTCTATAGTTGAAATTTAAACACATGGACACATCGCATAGCACTTGTTTTTGTAGCTACGACAAAGATTCTTGAAATTTCAATTATAATGTCTTAAAATTAAGGTATATTATGCTTTGTCACATTAGAATTCCTGTCCAAGCAGTGCCGTCACTGGACTCGGGCGTCACTAATAGACATGGTCCATGACTATTTTTAAAACTAGTGTTTAATGTTATTAAAAAGTCAAGCAATTATAAGCAAAAAGTAAATTTTAATATTGTAAAACATTTTTGTAACACTTTAGACATTTAAATATTGTTTGGACATTTTTTAAACGATCTGGTAGATTGTAGGACATGAATTAATATGGCAACAAAATTGAATTTGTACTGTAAACTCAACGTTTAAATATGTAAACAAGTTTGTCAGATATAAGTGGTTGAACCACGCGACAGAAGCGAAAATTTTATTAAGGCGTGGTTAATAAAATGAAATCGTAGTCGTTCGGGTAAGATCGGCTGACTTAGAGATGTGCTGTTCCCAGTAATATTGCCGGCAACGGCACATCTCTAGGCTGACTAAAGCCGAACTTACCCGAACGAGCGTTACATAGCCGAGCGTGACGTTACAGCCCCTTGTATTCTCGATGCAATAGTCACTGAGATGCATCGATCAAACATTAAGCCTCAGTTTCTGGATCGACAAACTGCAAAACGAATGTTTGCTGTTATGATAGGTTGAGTGAATAATCAACAAATACACGCATGTGACTTATAATCAATTAGTATCGCATCCAGTGGCGGAACTATAGGGTGGCAAGGCTAGCAAGATGCCACGGGGCCCCGTTCCGATGGGGCCCTGGTCCGAGAGACCGCGAGCTCAGAAGAACTAACCCGACCTATTTGACAAAATTTTATAAAAATTAAATCACAATGTGACATTTTTTCTGGGGCCCCATTTAATGAAATGGCCACGGGCCTCAGATTATATAATAACGCCACTGAGTGCATCGATAATAACTTTTCAGAAACCGGCTGTAAATGTTATTTATAGCTTCAACACATACCGGAGCAATAATATAATATTTGTCTTATGATGTTAATGTAAACAAATGGTGAGAATAATGTTACTAAAACTACCTAAAATTTAATAAATTTGTAACGAAATATGCAGCAATTCTTGACTTTTAAACTGTTTGCTTATTTTAACTTTCCCCATATAGGCATGATATTATCTCTACTTTTCTCCTAGTACTCTAAACACTATAATAAGTCTCCAAAATCTATATTATTTGAGACTATATTTTCATCCAGCTTTCCAAATAAAAAAATCTTAAAAAAAAAATAGCGCTGCTGTTAGTGAAAAATAAGCCTTATAAATATATTCGCGATATTAGGTTTAACGAACGATACGATTAGCTAGACTATACTATACAGGTTGTAACAGAAAAAAATGTTCAGTCATATTTTAAATTGAACCTTCTTAAGCAGAAAAACTTTTCCCTAGAAACCCGAGTCATCTCACAGAAAAACAACGGTGTGTACTAAAGATTATACGACTGAAGTGAAAAACTTATACTGGGTCGGTCGACCCAGTATCGGTCGAGTTGGATGGCGATTTACAGGGGTCAAATACATCATTATCTTTCTAGACTCGACTCGAACCGAACTTATCCGAACGAGCGTTACATAGTCAAGCGTGACGGCACAGTCTCATTTAATAAAGTGTTCGTCTAAATAAGCTTTCACTTCAAAAAGAGTTTCTATATAAAGTTATCTTCAGTCGATTAAAATTAGTATGGGATGTATTTTTTTTGCCATTGCGCTATGACTTACTACTATATGATAAGTTTTTTAATTCCCATTACCCCGATTTCTGATTTAAGCATTTGAAGTTAAGTATTTCTCAAACGCTACTTTTCGGCCTTAAAATCTGGCTCGACGTTCTTAAGGGGCCGGCGACGGATGAATTTCCATACAAACGTAATACCACGCTCATTTCCAACATATTATGATGATATTCGGTTATAGACAATATTTATCTAGGTTCCTACGTCGAGAATATTAGAAATATTGTTATTTTTAATTCAGGAAAAGCCAAATGGCATGTTTTGCCATTTACTTTTTAAAAAAGTGCGAAATACAATTCGCTTAAATTTCATTTTGTTTAAAAAAAAAAGGAACCTAGATAAATATTGTCTATAACCGAATATCATCATAATATGTTGGAAATATGCTCCAACTGCAAATGAGCGTGGTATTACGTTTGTATGGAAATTCATTCGTCGCCGGCCCCTTAATTTAAAATATTCACTTCAGAAACCCGCTCAAAGTCAGTAGCAGTTATTAAAATATGGCTTAACCTTTTTGTTATATATTAATTTTAAATAGAAGGGTATTTTAAGAGTTAAAGTACATTGGCATTCGATTTTTGAAAGCTAGTAAGTTAAACGTCAGATTTAATTTCCAGTGATTTGATTGGCTGTTAAATATTCCGGGCCAACCAATCACAGCATGACATTTGACGCGCTGCTAACGCTGCACGCTGCGTAAATACTAGGCAAGAATCGCGAACATCGAAGAAAATCATGCGCAGTGTTCTTACTGCGAGAATCGCTGTTTTCGCGTCCTATTCGCCAGGGTCGTGTGTTAGCGACTGTGTACTCTCATCTCGTTTAGCTCTTCAATCCCCATAGGTGACAGAAGAGCTGACGAGATGGAGCATTAGGTTGTGGATGTGCGAGCCTGGCGGAATTACACGCGACAGTGTTTGTAGGACATATCTGACGCAGTTAAAGATTTAAAAGCTTAACAAAAATAGAATGGACTTTAACTAATACAATAACGTCCAAAGAAACTGCTTTAAAGTGCTGAATGGCTTTCAGATTAAAATGGTCTTCTGTATTTGTTAAACTAGCGACCCGTTCCCAAATTCGAGCTGATGGTATAAATCTTTTCAAATATCTTCCTCATAAATCACTCCGTCTATTGTTAAAAACTGTATGCATAGAACAGCTGTTTTTAAGTTAATTGCGAATAGACACAGGCGCGGTGAATGAAATTTGTTTTAGGGCTTTTTTTTGGTGTAAGTAGATGTTCCCAGATAAGTCTATTGTTGATGTTTTGACTGCACTACAATTGCTATAGGATGGTTCGGGTGACAGCTGTCAGATTCATACAATGTAGCTACCTATCCCTTTCTCTCATCTTAAAGATGCTTATCATCCTGCTGTCATCCTAGCAGTGCTATGTAAAAAAGACTTTCAGCAAACATCTTTTACTAATCATCTAATAAACAATAAGGAAGTCCGTTGATTTAGTGCTGCCTCGTACTTTCATACAATTTCTTTGAGCGTTACTGTAGTGCAAAAATATAAATATAGTCCCTATTTTAATGTAGTAACCATTTTTATAACATAGTTAACCGATACTATAGCAAACTTTTGTAAAATTAAAAAATAAACAGACTACATGACAAGTGAAAACTTCATCAAGTCAAAGTTAATAAAACAACATCGTAAACCTTCGGGTAAGATCGGCCGACTCGAGCCAATCTTACCCGAACGAGCGTTACATAGCCGAGCGTGACGGTGCGGTGGCTCACTCTACCGAAACTTAACTGCCGATAAGGTTTTTTTACTCAAATACAGCTTCAAATTAAATTAGCTAGCGATACTCAAGCGTGTTACCAAGTAAACTTTTTTTTATTGTTGATAGGTTCACACTTGACCACTATTTCACCTGATGGAAAGCGACGATGCGGTCGACGATGGAACGCGCTTACTTAGAAGAAACCTATTGCAATAAAAAAATTAACCGTTGCAGCGTTGGGAGCGTAGTACTGTCAAAATAAATTGGTCCTTCTAAAGTTGACGTTCCGAACTATTGCGTATACTCCAAAAAATCCGCAGTACGCATTCGCTAGCTGATTTTTTTGTTCCTGTACAAGGGTCAGTATAATTTTTTCAATTTTGGTGGCGAAACTGTTACTTTCGTGAATATTAGGGTCACTGGGACCCTAATATTCACGAAAACTGAGGAAGAAGTTTCTTCTCTTCAGTTTCTTCTCCTCGATTTTTGCGAGAATTAGTCCCGAATTTTCACGAAAATCGTAGAAAAAATTTTCGCCACCAAAATTGAAAAATGTATAATTTATATTCACATAACATGATTATATGACAAATTGCCTTCATAGATAAACTACTAATGGTGCCCATTTAATAAATGCTGATTATTATCGAGTAATTTATTATCGATATTAGTTAGTACCTTACATACATACGTATATTCTAAATTTGCATTATTATTATTAACATGTATTTTTATATGTATGTATTTTTAGCTTAGGTTGGCAAATTTGTGACACCCGACGCCACATCGTATGAGCGTCGTCAAGTGTTACATTACAAGTCTGTTTCCATATTAAATAAAACAGCAACTTTGTTGAGAATATTACTTTTAATTTGACCAAGATTAATTAGACAACTGAATGCGGTCTTCATGCTTTAGAACAGTCAAGGCCTTAGCAGAATAACTGTTGACATCGGCAATTGCCTAAGAGAAAAAAATTGTACTGTCATTGTCAATTTGACATTGACAGCTCTGTTATTTCTGCTAACGGCTGTTTTTGCGAGGAAAGTGTTCTAACTTAGAAATTGATTTATTTCTGAAAAAAGTATTAAAATTGGATACTAAATGAAGCAATAATTAGAATTTCAAATATTGGTATGAGGAAGTGTGGAGGCATAATGAAAACAGCTCGCTATCGAAGCGTACAAAAGATGTACGCTCGTAACTTAATAGCGGTGACGTCACATTTCAGTTTGTGCAAACCTTTTTCTATTTGACAGTTTCCCCTTCCACCAGATTTGAAAAGTTTCTAATTTACTTAACCTTTTAACCGCCTTTGTCAGATATATCTGACAAACACTCACGTTTAATCCGCCAGGGTCACACATCCACGACCAAATGCTCCATCTCGTCAGCTCTTCTGTCACCTATGGGGATTGAAGAGCTAAACGAGATAGATTAACCAGTCGCGATCACACGACGCTGGCGAATAAGACACGAAAATACTCGTCGGACTTATCCGACGCAATCGGTTAATTTTAGACGGTTTATTTTTCTATTTGCTACTTTGGATAAAGTTCTTTTTGATTTAAATAATAAAGAAAGAAAAAACAGGTGTCTAATTAAATTGGTCTTATAGTAAATAAGTTTGTGAATGTCCTAATGATAATGTGTGAAAGATAGACAAGGATAGCGAATATAGGTACTAGTATTGATTTGGCTTGATAGATTGAATGACCAGTCTTCCATATGTGTAAACAAAAGCAATCTAAAAGGAACTAGAATTGATAAATTCATCTTCTCATTTCATCAAAAATATTCCATACACAACAGATTTTTGATAGTGATTAAACGTTAGTAGTAATTTTTGTATGATTGACATGTGAATTAGCATATTTAGCTTTAAAAACGCGTTTGTATCCTATGGCGAACATTACATGGTAGGTTTTGCTTTCAGTTTTGCCACAGTCAAAGCCTTGATTGACGAAGAACCTACCGTGTAATGCGTTGCATGACGGTTTTTAGTACTGATTGACGAAAACCATCATTCATGATTGATGGAATTGATTGATGCTTGCATGACCGTGTAATGTTCGCCTATGACAGCTCGGAAGACGGTATTAAGTCATTATGGCAGTAGCTTATAAAGGTTTACTGTCCACAGACGTGTATTCGTATACGCTTGGTGTACGCCTGCTCTCATGCTGTCTATGAAGCGGCATACCCGACGGGACGACGTTGCTGAGTCGTCGACAGTCTCATAGTTTCGTATGTAAGTTTCACGCAGGCGCACACCGAGCGTATGACAAAAATGCGTCTGAAGCTACGCGTCCGTGGTCAGTAGGCCAGTTTTGTATGTAAGCTTCACGCTGGCGTAAACCAAGCATATAATGACGAATACGCGTCTATGAAGCTACGCGTCCGTGGACAGAAGGCCTAATGTGATAAAGAGTAACGCACGTCACAGCCGACATTAAGTTTGACGGCGACGCTTATTGTAATGAGCCTAACACATGCACAAGCGTATGGCTCGTGCATGTGGCCTAGGGAACTCAAAACTATGAGTTTACCAACCACACGCACGAAGTTTAGGGCCTGTCCGCACAGAGGTATTTCACCGCGGTTTTTTTTTCGTTATTCTGTAACACATTGAATGTTATGGAAGTTTCCGCACAGGCGATAAAAAAAAAGGCGCGATAAAAAATTCTGTGATTTCTTGCAGATTTGACGCGGTGCGGTGCGGAAATAAATCCGCGCGAATATTTTCCGCGGTGAAATATCGCTGTGCGGACAGGCCCTAAATGTACAAACGGGCGCACACAGGCAAAACTGTGCTGAAGCTTGTGCGTGTAGTAGGCCTATTACTGATTTAGTTTTTTAATCGCCTACGTCGGATATATCCGACAAACTCTTTCGTTTATCCCACCAGGGTCGCACATCCACGACCAAATACTCCATCTCGTCAGCTCTTCTGTCACCTATGGGACTGAAGAGCTAAACGAAATGGAATATCCAGTCGCAAATACTCGATCCTGGCGAATAAGACACGAAAACTCTCGTCGGACAAATCCGACGCGAGCGGTTAGAGTAAAATTTTTCAACTCAGTTTTTGCAGGATGCCAAGTGTGAAAGCAATAATATTAATTATAAAAATTAATTAGGTCATGTTTAAATTATTAACCTCATTAGTTTTTTAAATAATTGTACGTCACTACGATTTGCTCACGTTTGTAATGTTTTGTCTCGACCGGAGCTAACGCCATGATTAGTTTGATTTGAAACACTCTGGTAATACCAAAACTTGTCGTGAGAACATCCCTAAAGATGGTCGCTATCAACTACGAAAATCCAGAAAGATTAGAAATCAAATGATTTTTTTGTCTCCAACTTTTGTTTTGACAAACCATTGTGTTTATCTAAAATAATAAAATAACTGCTTTAGTTGTATTTACTAGTAGTAAAATTATGAGAGAGAATCTATGCATTGCATACACGGAACAGTAAAAACAGTGGAAGAAGTAAGTAGGCGTGGCACTGTCGCCACTACTAAGAAACGCGTTGCATACTAGCTGTTCAAGCGCTCTCATTCTTTAACTAGACTGCGCAACATAATAATTAACGAAAAATAATATTAAAATGCCTTATTGTCCCATACTGTACTTTAAAAACCATAGTTAGACTAAAGATCTAACTCATTGAGGTGTATCATACAACCGAAAAGTATTATTTTCGGATTTATTTTAATAAAATGAAAAAATAAAATTACGTGAAACATTGCGCAGAATATACAAACAAAACTAGTCCTTAGTTACATCAATACAAAGTTGATTTTCTTTTCTCGGTTATTAGCTTTTCTGGAATATTCGTTAGTTTACCTATACTTTTGACGCTATCCAAATAGTGCGTGACTTTATCGATAAAATCAATCGATATGTATAATATGTATTACATTGCCTTTTTAAAATACATATTATAGTTTAATAGTTTTTGTAAGTAATATAATACAGATAATTATTAAATTAATAAATATAATAAAATAAAAAATTGTGGTATGATATTTGTGATGTATTTTAAATAAATTTAGTTAAAGAGTTAGGAACAACATAGGGTGTTTGAATTATACTTAATATTCTTATGTTTAGCAGTGGGCGATGACGATGATTTCAGCTGAGATGATGATAATTGATGTACTATGCAAATAAATACCCTTTTTACTACGTTTAAAAATTGCCTTTAATCATATTAATTTCATAATTTTAATACTATCACACTATCGCATACAATTTTTTTTTGCATGATATGTTTTAAATACGTTTTCATACAATCGATACATATTTCGATCGAATAAGGTGACTTCCCTATCTGAGTAGCAGCGAGCGCATTCGCGTCAGTGATACGCCATTCAAATACCAATCTTATTTTTACGTTGTTACAGTTCATACTGAATATTAAATACTGAACAATGCCATCTAGCGACGAGTGGCAGTACTTGGTAGTCAAAGATGTATTCCTTTCTTGTTTTTGTCAATTTGATTTATAGACTATTGAAATTAAAGTTGCATTTCGTATAAATTTTTTTTTGCATTTCGTCTACGCCCGGTTTTTGTTTTCAGCCAATCATATTTTTAGGTTTGCAGTAAGAGTAAATTGTAAATGTATGAGTTTGGCGACACCGGTTCTGGAACAAACATTTTTTCAAGCTACTTCCACTGTTTTTACTGTTCCGTGATTGCATAGGCGATACGTCTTAATGAATTGTAGTCGAAACTATCTGTACAAGGCTTTTTTGGCGCGCATTTTTTTTTTCTAAACAAAATTTTCATAGACAATTTCAGAAATGTTTGCCAACCTTCAGAAAATGTAATTTTAGCGCCAAAAGATCCTTGAAGAAGCTTTGTATAAAATATTTATAGGCACATAGTTAAGTTTAATTTTGTTGTTTTGTATTTGTGGTCAACACAATTTTTTCGTTATCACGTTATAGGAAAATCATTAGTGCTAAGGGTATTTGAAATAAAGATTCATTAAACACATTTTTTTGTATTATTTCTTGCTAGTTACCCATTTTTTGTGGTATTGAGGCCTATCTAATGCGTCGTCAGCTACGCTGGTGGACACATAGTAAAGATGCGAGTTGAGAGGGTAGCTAACGCAATTTATATTCTAAACTCAAAGATGGTAAGCGGAAACAAGGCGGCCAGTTCCTCAGGTATAAGGACTTTCAGAACAGACATGAAGAAATGCGATAGGTATAGGTACCCCTATCGGCGGAGAAGGCGGCAAATGATAGACTTGGTTAGAGACAAAACGTCTATACCTTTGAAGAGCAACATAGGAGAGATCTCGACGTCAGAGGAGATACCATCAAGAATAGGCCGTCGAATACTTAGAAAACAATGGTGTTTTAACGTGCATACACTCTGCACGCACCTTTACAGCAAAGATTGGCTAAAATATTACCCAGGGGAGGGCAGGTGCCCCTAGATATTGTTTATGTACGTCTCTACTAAATATCTACTTTTGTCGATAAAAGTTAAGAAACAATAGTACAAGAGCTAGTGAACCCTGGGAGTAACGGTCTCCCTGTAAGGTTAGAAATTTGTATATTGACGATTTATGGCATGCTAAGAGCAATAGCCATGACCTGGCAGGCGTCAGCCCTGCACGTCATCAGCCCCTTTATTTTTCGAACTGTTAAGTAAATGGGGTTTCAAAACTTATTTCTGTAAGTTTGAAAATTTAATAGAGTAAAGTTTATTTATTGTACATTTAAAAAAAAAATTGCCAGGCGATTACAATAAGCAGAAGTATACGACAGATCAATTAGAAAACGCACAGTTGATGAGGTAAAATAAACTTTGTCCTGTATACTTGAAATTTTTATGTTTTCAAATAAACGTCTTAGAGTAAGTATGTACAATGCCAGGCGGTTTTGAACAGCATAAGACCTTGACAGGCGAGGGGACAGCTGCTAAGGGCGTGCAAATAAGAAATGTTACATGAACGCATACAGTAAATGTAATGTATTTTATTGGGTTTTATGCAATGTACATTATTTTTAACACTCATTTTCTTCAGCATCATCCGAAATTTCGCTATCACTGTTTTCATCATCATCTGATTCTGCAACAATGTTTTCCTCATCTGAAAATAGTAAAAAAAAATATTTTAATGAATCAATAAGGTTGTTGAGAATTAAATATCAAGCTCAATACATAGGACTGCATATTAAATGATGCAGAATAAAATAGTTGTACCTATGTTACCTGAAATGCATTCCTCAGTTTCAGTCGATTGTGCTGTGGCAGTATCAGCAGGTCCTTGTAAAAGTAGGTATGTCGTATATAGAAGATGGAACCGTATTCCCCTCAAACCAATTAAAATCGTAACGATTATCAATTAAGTTCCAACCGTTATTTTCAGGTGTAAGAATTGTTGGTTCTTTTAAATGACAATTTCGCCATATATTTGTGATGTAGGCGGTTCTCAACAATTGTTGATGTAGTTCACGTAGGCTGGGTGGTAAATTCGATGAATCATAGCTTACTACTTTTTTCATAAACACTTTAGGATTAGTTGTGTTGTACGTAGCAAGGAACTTTTCATATCGTGCATTATTTAATTTTGAAGATTTCAAACCATACATTTGGCATACAAATTTCTCTAGTATCGGGAAAATTTTTTTTTTCTTCTGCACTATTTCATTCAATTTTATATGCTCAGTTTACATAGAAAGTTAACGCTATGTGCGATTCTTTCACAGAAGACTTTATTTATATGTGAAGACTCGAAAGTTACTTTTAAAATAGGTAGCTATTGTAAATAAAGAAAAATTGAATATTTAATGGTGTGGTCGCCGTCGCTGCGAAAGCGACCGACAGCCCAGCTGAACGCATGCCAGAGAATCATGGCCATACGGATAGTGCGGGAATACCGATACCGCACAGTTTCCCGCGAAGCGACGAGTCTCCTCGCTGGCCTGCCACCATAGGATCTGGAGGCAACAGTCCTTGCAGCCATGCACGATTTGCGCGTGGAGATGCAACGGGGCGAAACTCCGCTGCTCATGGCGGATAGAGTTCCGGCGGGATCTCATGGTGAAATGGTGACAGCAACTGTCGCAACCCAGTGCTGGGCACGCCAAAATTATGGCGGTAAGTCCCCTCTTTGAGGCGTGGCTGGATGGACTTCACGGCGTCCTCACCTTCTGCATGACGCTGGTTCTCAGCGGATATGGTCGGTTCGGGAGGTTACTGCACCGGATTCGCGCGAAAGAGACACCCGAGACGCGCGGGCTTGCCTTGACTTTTCGGACGGCAAGCAAAGGGTAGCTCGCCGTCCAACCGTTCGGTAACTGTCCAGACTGACCCTAAGACGTCATCGGCGCGTATTGTTTCACGCGCACCTCAAGGAGCAAACAGTAGGGGCCCAGCAGGGTCGAAGCCTACTGGGGCCAAGGATTTGTTTCTGAAAGGAAGATTCAGCCCCAGTACGAAAAGCAACGAAGGAACAGGAGTGGGTTTTTAGTCAGTAAAAGTCTGATCATCATCATCCAATGACATCCGCTCCGCCCAAGAGCGGGAGATGTCACTGGATGATTGTCCCACCTAAAAGAGGAGACAAAATATTTAATGGAAAAAATGCCAATTTTTTTTTAAATTACAATCATTTATTTGATAAAAAATCTGATTTGCCCCCTCTGGCCCAAAACCTGGGTACGCCCATGATATTACCTTTTAGCGCACGGAACGGAACCCTAAAAACAAACGACTTCGAGGGCCTCCGCCTTTTTTGGAAGTCGGTTAAAAGTGCGTTTCATCTCCTTTTTAACCGACTTCTAAAAAAGGAGGAGGTTCTCAATTCGGATGTTTTCACATGCCCATACAGATAAAAACTATCCCCATTCAACTTTGCAATTCTGGCGCCACACTCAAACTTCCACTATTGCTTATTAATTAGGATTATGCAAAGGTTTCACTAAACTAAATTAAAATACTAGAATCTAGAAGAAATAATTTATTACAGACGAAAATTTTTATAAAAGTTACAAATGCATAAAAGACTGCTATTCGCAAAAACATCATCATTTTCTGCAATCGAATAATATAGTAAGCCAAAATAGTTACGCAACAAAACATAAGGCCAAATAATTTATCTTTGAATTTTTAATTTTTAATAAACCATGTGAGTTCAGTCTTTATTTTACAGTATAACAGTAGGTACCGTAAAACGGGGTGAATAGAGACTTAGGGGTAAATAGAGACAACACTTTGGTTTGGTTTTTCACTTTGATACTATCGGCCTCTAACAAATCATCGATTTTTTAGAATAACAATTCATTAAAAAATTGGTATAGTTAAATGCTGCAAAAATATTCAAATATCGAGAAAATACCCTTTAAAGTTTTGTTTCTATTCACCCCTAAGTCTCTATTCACCCCATTCTACTGTACTTAAAAAAAATTTAATAATTTTGAAACAGTCTATCAGTCAACAGCCGGTAAATAAAAACACATCAAATATTCTACTCTTAGTTTAATATTTGAGTTCCTAATAAAAAAAAAACCAAGAACCATTAAAACGCTACGAGCAACAGAAAGAACACAGGTGGGTTCTGTCTACCCAGAGCGAGAGGAGTAGGTAAATTGATGACTTCTCATCAATAAACACAAAAGTATATTAGTCTATCACTTGCGAAACACTTGCAGCTGTGCTAAAGGTGAGGAAACCGGTATGTCTTAGAAACAAAAATTCGAAGACATGTGACATCCACCAACCCGTACTGGGCCCGCGTGGTGGATTGCGGCCCATTCCCTCTCTTAGAGAGGAGGCCTGAGTCCCAGCAGTGGAACATTAAAAAGGCTGATGATGATGATGCGGCTGAAGCCCCAGGCAGCTGCTAGTTCCTCGCCGGAGAGGCTCCCGGCGTCAAGAGACTCAGGACCTCTACTTGCCACCGTAGGCACGGGAATGCGAACGGCGAGCAATGGGTAGCTCGCCAGTCAATTTTGCCGCCCCTCAGTTTTTGCCGCTTTGGGCAAATGTCCGGCTTGCCCCCCCTTAGATCGGGCCCTGAGAACAGGACGACCGTCACCCCCTGCATAAACACCAACTAAAACCTGCACGTTCAAAGTCTGACACTGATGACCCAGGTAAAAAAAAAGTAATTGAATGTATAAACAATTGATTGTGAATGTTGTTTATGATGTTGATCTAGTCCAAACAATAGTTACAATGAAAAAAAAACAATGCATGCCTGACATACCTATATCTGCTGCTGACTAATACCACAATACGCTCATAAATAAATAGGACCTAAACAATAATATAACTAAGAAATCAGTATTGAAAGAATCTCACTACCTTACAAGCACACCTATGCTTATGAAATAATAAAATAGCACAAGAATATAAAAGTATTCGATAATTTAATGCTAGGGGGTCGATCTTTTTTTTTAATTGATATAAACTAGTGCTTGACTGCACTGCTCTCAAAACGGTGAAGGAAAACATCGTGAGGAAACCGGCATGTCTTAGAACCAAAAAGTCGAATACATGTGACATTCACCAACCCGCACTGGGCCCGCGTGGTGGATTACGGCCCATTCCCTCTCCTAGAGAGGAGGCTCGAGTCCCAACAGTGGGAACAATAAAAGGCTGATGATGAGTGCTTGACTACGATCCCAGCTGATGGTAAGCACTGATGCAATCTCTGATGGTGATAGGCATTAGTTTATGAGCCTATTCACTTTTGCCTTGAAGCCACTCAAATTATAATCGGACGGAAAGACCGCAGCAGGCAGATTATTCCAGTCCTTCAACGTACGCGGTATAAATGGCGAAGTAAAACGCTTAGTCCGGACGGTAGATGTTTCGACAACGTACGGGAGGATACTCATCGTACGTCGGGTTGTCCGATAGTTAACATTAAACTCACGAAAATACCCGTTGGCCGTAACAGTCTGAGATATGCTCTCGCACCACCCAGAGCGGGAGACAGTGCCTACAAAGTATTTAACGACTTCGTAACTGACGACATACAAAAAAGGCTCTTTATACTTCTCCGTCATAGGAATTACTGACTGCCTAGTCTGCAGAGCTTGCATAGAGAGGGATAAGACAATAGTAAGTCAGCAGGTAAGTTACTCAATAGGCGCGTCCACACAGAGCGAATAGGTACCGGCACGAATTTTGAGCGCTCGGCGTCAGAGTGGGGATCGCTTTGCGCATTGCGAACATTGGCGAGCCAATCGTCGTCGTTGTTAGATACATGCAGCAAGCGCAGGGAACGAATCGCGAGTGACGTCTATGACACGATGGCGAGCCAATCACTGACACTCCCCGCCTCCGTGTCTCACTTCGCCTGCTCGCTTTGTGTGGACGCGCCTAATGGTCGCTGGATACAGGGGAAAAAAGCCTTGTAAACTAAGGTCCGCTCTGCGCAATGGTCAGTAAAACAAAACCAATGCTGGCTTCTTTTGAGGAATTAGGGGTGGATCGAATAAAACATTTGTGTTGAAGCCTACTGGGGCATGGGTTTTGCAAAAGATAACCCTGGAGTCCTGGAACTAACCCATACACAAAATATTGGACAATTGAAACATTGGATGTGGAGTTGCAGATACCAGTCCGACACATATACAACACTACAAAATCGACCCCCTTAGCGAAATGTGGATCAACCACTATTAAATTGGTTAGACATAATTAACCATCAACTTTCTTGTAGACAGCTTTCAAATGCTCCGTCATCGGAGTATTGGAAGTTTCCATAAACAGTACAACTTCTAACGTATCCGGTGCCAACAATTTAATATTCCTCTTAATTTTCGTTACAAAAGGAGGTTTAGCAAAGGAAATTCTAGCTAAGCTTTGAGTTTCTAGTGTCAATTGTTTTGTTTCAACATCAAACGTGCCTTCCTCGAGGGACGTGAGACCGAAGCTGTGGCTCACAGTGAAAGCCAAGTTGTTGGTGCCCGGCTGAATGCGTAAGAAGCCACGTTCTTGGTGCATCGGTGTTTGCTTCTCCGGATGTTTTGATATTGAGATGAAGTTGAACATCGGTTGACCTGGAATTGTAGAAATAAAAATTATGACAGTGAGAGTAAAGTTGTGCAATGGGAAAATTGAGAGTAATAAAAAAGAAAATGTGGAATGAAAGAAATATGGATCCATATTACAAGCTTTCATTTAGTTTAACCTGTCCCAATGTTTGTCTGTAATCAAATCTTGCAAATTAAATTTGATCCATTTCCTGATTACTGATTGAGCTGAAATTTTGCATGCATAAGTAAATCAGATGACATTGCAAAATTATTATGACATGGAGCTGATCTGATGATCGAACCGATAAACGACACAACCCCATCAAGTTTGGGTTCGTATGATTTGTCTTGATGAGTATTAATTATACAGGTATACTGAGCTATAAATGATAAATGATATTAATTTTTGCAAATAGGTTTAAAAAAGACTTTACATGTCATATTTTTTTTTTATCAGTGTAATCTAGGTGAGGCCAGTGTTTCCTAGCTGACTACCCTGAGTAGAAACAACGAAACAAACTCAGGGGTCAAAGTCAATTTTAAGGTCCATACAGTAAATAAGTAACGGTCAAATCACAAGAGAACCATGCAGATTAGTCTGAGATGGTCTTTTGAAGAAAGAACCACACAGATTTGAGTGGACCTGTCCAGTCAGTGCAAGCATTTGTCAGTATTTGCAAAGCTCAACGACTTGATGAACAATAGCAAGAAAAGGACATTTGGGTAGGCCGCAGAAAATACTCAAATTGCCAGTAGTATAGACTTTTCAGTAGTAGTGAAAAGCAATCAACATAGTCCTCACAATGACTGGCCTGTTGGTCTAGTGGTTAGTGACCCTGACTGCTATGCCGGAGGTCGTGGGTTTGATTCCCACCCAGGACTAATGTTTGTGTGATGAGCATAATCATTTGTTCTGTGTCTGGCTGTAATTTATCTATAATATGTATGTATTTAGAAATATATAAGTATGTTTTTCAGTTGTCTAGGACCCATAACACAAGCTCTGCTTAGCTTGGGACTAGACGGCGTTGTGTGATAGTTGTGGAATATATTGCATCACTGCTTACCATCAGGCGGGATCGCAGTCAAGTACTAGTTTATAACAGATAAAAAAAAAAAAATATTATAATCTTCAATTTACAGTGTAAAAAGCCTTTAGGCAAAGTTTTCGCTTTACAAATGATTTGAATTTATTAAGGCTGAGTTGTTGAATATGACTAGGAAGTTTATTACAGAAGTGTATGCATTGACATCTCAGTGAGCCTGGTTGCAGGAACTACAAATTTGTGTTTTATAAAAGCTTGTTAAGAAAAAATTATTATCTTAAAGAGCTTGTTTATAATTTTAGGTTGATTGTTGAGTTGCAGTGTACTGTTTGAGCTCACTACTACTTAAAAATAGAATAATATAAGCTAATATTTTAGATAATAGTAGTTAATTCTTTTTTTAGCATGTTGTCTCACTCCTGAGTTAAGGCATCACCTACTTCTTCCATCTGTTGCAGATCCGCACTTCCTTCTTCCAATTTGATTAAATAAAAAGAATAAAAATTGTCACTGCAAGTTTGTGTTATTTAAATTACATACCTACATAACAGCTAGCTACATTTCAGGCAGCTGCCTCAATTAATATTCATAAATAATATTAATTACTCATTAAAATGTGCGGCATTTGTGCAAATAAAAATTACGAAATTTTGTTTACATAACTTTTTAGCTCCTACAAAAATGATGGCTTTGGATGCTTAACAAAAATATTGATCCGCCCCTAAGACGAACTACTGACCTTAGGTTTAACCAACATCATTATTGCGTGTCGTTGAAAGTTACTTATTATTAAAAATCAGGTAGAAAGTTATATTCGATTCCATACTCACCGATGCACGAAAATTCCAATTCTTCATGATATTGGAAATCGGGTATGTTAGGGTACGTCCCCCTGCCTTCCTCAGTAGCCCAGCGTCCTTCCAACCAAGAAATAGGGATCAAAGCTTCGTGTAAAGTAGACATGATTATTTTAAAACGTTTTCCGCTTAATTATTTTAAATGAAATCGCGCAAATCACTTCCACACGGAATGATGAAATGTCATCAATGTCATTTTCTTACGTCAATCATGTGACAGTCGGGTAGTGTTGCCAGAATTGTTTAATTGTAGATTGGCTTTTTAATCGCTATTGTTTATTGAAAAAAACTTTTCTAAACTTAAAATCATTAATATATATTTATATAAAAATCAATGCCACTTTTCGCTGTAATTTCTAACTCAAGAACGGGCTTACCTATCCAAACCAAATGTTTAGGCTTTGTTCGGACTATTTAGTAGATGGTTTATGTGAAGTTTGGTATTGTATCGTAGGGTGTAGACCTAGGGTATTGTCTGTGCGATAAAAGAACCGTCGTGGCGTAAAGTGAAAACAACATTAAAGATTTTAAGTAGCAACCCAACCCAGCCATCCGTCAAATGCCAAACGTCATATAATATTGGCACCGGTTTGTTTGTTATGTTATTTTATTGTGATTTTTAATTGAAATCTTCAGAAATGTGATAAAAAATTTCACTGAGCTGCAAGGGAAATAATATTTAATATATTACAGTTTTTCCATGGATAACAAATGGCAAATCACACCATTATTGATCAAAAGAAAGTCACGAATTTGGGAAACATTGGTATGCTGTTTTTTTGGTACGTAACACTTTTATTTTAATGTTTTTAGACTTCCTAGATAATCTCCTGTCCCTGTTATCTCCAAATATATATAAATTAAACGGAAATTCATTTAAACATGACGATATTTATTTATTTTGTTTTGGTCAATATTTTCTATGGCTAGTATAAAGAGTATTGATACTTTAAATTTATAATGCGTTTCGACTAACTTAGAATAATTCTTTTCAGGCTTGAGTACGGATACAGTAACTAAAATAAAAAAGGGCAAGTGCGAGTTGGACTCGCGCACTGAGGATTCTGTACAAATTTACCTATGAAATCAATTCCCGAATTGAGTTACGAATTAAAAACAATATTTTTTTTTGTGGCGTATCTACAAATTTACAATTTTCAGATTTTTCCCTGTACTTGTTCTATGAGACCTTGATTTATGCCAAATTTCAGGATTTAAGGTCAACGGGATTCACCCTATGAACTTTGATTCGCTTGATTATAGAAATATACGTTTTTTTGCGACATAAACGGCCGTATTTTTTTTTTCGTTAACTCAGAAGTCTGATTTTTTCACAACTTCAAAAGACCGCAGACTTGAGCTTATGGTTTTAATTTTAACTCGATACCTCCAAGCGTTAAAAGGTCTTAACAGATAAACAGACGGACAACCAAGTGATCCCAAAGATCTTATATACGAGATGGTCCCTTACAGGCTAAATAGATTTTTTACGAAGCAACATTACAAATTCTGAAGTGTACTTTATTTTCATAGTCATTAAGTTCATATTTTTCATAGATTAGCAAAAGGGAAAAATGTACTGAGGAAGACAACGAGAAAGTGGTAGTGTGTTCCATTTTTACCTTTATATTTAACTAGGGTAAACATAAACTTGCTGTTAGCTACAATATTCCAGTCAGTGATAATAGACCGATCCCAGTCAAAGTGATAGAACCATTTTCGTTGGCAATGGGTAAGTGGTCGCTGGTGGAATCTACCTAGATAGAGGCAGTACAGCAGTTTCTTCACGCTATTTTCCTTTACCGGTTCGTGTTTGCATTTAAATGTTCATCATCATTACAATCGAAAGACGTCCACTGTTCGACACAGGCCTCCCCCAGGTGTCGCCACAATTAACGGTTTGTTACTCATTACGCAAAAACTTATAAACGGATGAATTTAATGATAAACGTTGCAATAATATAGCTTATAACCTATATTTTTGCTAAGTTTCATCACGTGAGTAAGTTCAATAAATAGGCTACTAATATTATAAATGCGAAAGTTTGTGAAGATGGATGGAGGTAGTCGTATGTATGGATGTGTCGCGCAAAAACTACTAGACAGATGAACTTAATCATAAACATTGCAATAATATAGCACATAAGCTATAACTTTGCAGTTTCATTAGGTGAGCATATTCAGCCAATCGGATAATTTTTATTATAGGGTGAAGCCGCTGGAAGAAGCTAGTCTAACATAGTTTCAAAATATCAATATTTAACAGTCGCACTATAATGACGTCACAATGTTGCTTACATAACAAAAACGATATTTATCTACAGCAGCGCCCTCAAATCCCACGATGGTTTACTTTCCGCACAGACTCTAGAGTAGTGTAGAGTAGGCTATCTGTCTAGAATAAGTTAAACGACTTGGGTAATTATTAGGATATAATGAAATCTGATGTAGTCAACACGGGTTCAATAATTAAGATTGATTAAGAGATAGAGATCATTGTTTACTAACTGAAGAACCATAAGAAAAGTATCGAATAAAATTTAATTATTTTTTAAATGATTAAATATTATACAAAATTCCCAGGTCGGTTGACTTAATAGACAGACTAATAGGGTAGGGTAGAGTAGGGAAGAGCGGGAGCGAAGCCGCGCGGGCAAAAGCTAGTAAATATATAAATACAAAGAAACTGAGATTTCACTATACTAAAAAAAGTATTTTTTTATTCTAAAAGATTTATTTATTCCATAGCACTTACTAAATCCATGGGCCACTTAATCCTATTTATTCCGCTTTATCTGTTCTTGGCAAAGATTTTCTATTACCTATATAAAAAATCTTTGGTTCTTGGATATCATTGTATTTCTAGAACTTCAAAATGACACAAAATGCCATGGTGGAATGTATTTTATGGTTTTAGATCATTATAAAAATCTATTTTAGCAGTCTACATTTCACCATAGGCGTCCCGAAGGCGTGGCACATAGACTGATCCCTTACTTCGTATCAAGCGGTTTCCCGCAACTTTCAACAGGCCATCAGACTAGCTTGAGCGATATGGGGTTCTATTGAAATGATAAATAATAAAAAATGAAGAAGTTCTCTGAAGATGGTGAGGTTGCTATCTCACGCAGTCGCGGCAGCTCTGTGAAAAGAAAAGAACGATATAATTTAGCTAAAAACAGCACGATGTCATCTGAAACAAAAGATTTTATTCAAAAGATCTGTTACAGGAAAACTGCATCTATAGATATGACCCAATATGGATTCATAACTGATAGCAAAGTTAATCCCGTGAACCATGTGTTAGAACCACTGAGAGCACAATTAGAAAAGATTCGCGGTAAGTTATAATTGATCTAAAATATATATATAAATAATTTATTAAAATCAAAGATATTCTCCATTTGTTTAGGTAGCTAACTAAATGTTAACAATCTGAACATGTCTTTTATCTGAAAAATTATCTAAAAATGTTTATAATTAGGTATTTACCTCAACCGATGTTATGTAATTAACTAAATTTAAATAATCTTCGTAGGTATGTCTTATTGTGAATAAAAAGACATATCAAGATTGTATACGTTTAGTTAAGTACCTAAACAGATGGAGTATAGGTAAAGAAAGGAAATAGCTCCATCATTCTTCCTTTTTTTTCCAGTAAAACCCATGGTGTCTAAACAACGTCATTTGCTAAATCCTTCACCAATAAATATTTCTGGAGTTAGCAGCCCTAAAAATCGGAAACCATCTTGTACCTCGAAATCAGGTTAGATATGCTGTTTCAAATCATAATGTGATACCAGTATCGCTCTCTCGGGCTTACGGCAAGCAATGGGTAGCACGCCGTCCGGCCGTCCGGACAGAGCTCGAGTTGTTGAAGTAATGGTGTATAAGAAAATTGTAAATAAATAGTGTTCCACGCTCGCCTCAAAGATATGTCAGAAAATCGTAAGGCTCCAACAGGGTCAGTCTACTGGAGCCACGGGTCGTGCGAAAGAGAACCCTGGGCCCTGGAACGAAGGCAAAGAAGGAATAGGAGTGGGTTTTAGTCAGTAAAAGTCTGACACGCCCTCACGCCCAAGAGAGAAGTCACTGGGTGATTTCCTAATCTATAACTATAATATAAAAATGAATCGCAAAATGTGTTGGTAAGCGCATAACTCAACAACGTCTGGACCGATTTCGCTAATTTTTTTTTTGTTGTGTTCGTTATTATGAGGAGAAGGTTCTTATGGGAAAAAAAATGAAAATTAGGGTAGTGTAGGGTAGAGTAAGGTAGAGGAGGGTAGAGTAGAGTAGGGTAGGGTAGAGTAGGGTAGAGGAGGGTAGAGTAGAGTAGGGTAGGGTAGAGTAGGGTATAGTAGGCTGAAGTAGGGAAGAGCGGGAGCGAAGCCGCGCGGGCAAAAGCTAGTTTATTATATAAAAATTAATGCCACTTTTCGTTGTAATTTTATAACTCAAGAACGGGCTCACCTATCCAAACCAAATGTTTAGGCTTTGTTCGGACTATTTAGTAGATGGTTTATGTGAAGTTTGGTAGGGTAGAGTAGGGTATAGTAGGGTAGAGTAGTGTAGAGTAGTGTACAGTAGTGTAGAGTAGGGTAGAGTAGGGTAGTGTAGGATAGGGTAGGGTAGCGTATGGTAGAGTAGGGTAGAGTAGGGTACAGTGGGGTGGAGTAGGGAAGAGCGGCAGCGAAGCCGCGCGGGCAAAAGCTAGTGATTATATATATGATCTAAAGATAAACTCTACTTTTTCTGAAAGAAGTTGACAACCTTAACTATATATTATGATTCAGTAAAACAGAAATGTCCTACGCCGACGCGTCCACCTACTAAGACTCGTAGAGTTGTCAACCCTGCAGAAAGAAACCCGTCATTTTCTCAAGCTCATCATCTCGACCATCCAAAGTCAGGTGTGTAGTACCTACTTACAAATTATTTTTCTGCCGTTTCTGTTGATCTGTGACAATAAATTATTCTTAGGGCCTCTGCACACCACGTTTTTTAAACGCGCCCTTGACGCGTGTTTGTAGCGATACGCACGCGAGTCAGACGTAGCTTGTAGACCTTTGGTAGAATGCACAGGCCCTCAGACGCCTTGCCCACGGCGACTTTCTATAGCGATGCTGTGGCGCGTTCGTATCGTAGCGAGTTGGCATTTTTTTATATAGCGCTTGCAAATGCATTAATAGCAATAGTATCGCTACAAAAAGTCGTCGTGCGCGAGGGTCCTTAGTGTTCAGTCAGACTGCAAGCGCGGGCGTGGGGCGAGCACGGTATGATAAACTCAAACATAAGAACTTCTTGCGAGTGTCCGTAACAGTCACGTGAGCGCGGCAAGCGATGAGAGCTACTCGACGTGAAATATGTGTGGGCAACTCACGCCATAGCTTGTTTAACAAGTAGCTGCAGAGAGTGCGCGGGTAACTCAAACTAGTTCGAGCTAACCGCGTGCGTGCGTAAAGTGCTCAACTAGACTGGCAGCGCTGCCAATCTGGCTAAGCACTTTGTCGAAAATAAAAGAAAGTACTGACTGCTCACTTTTTTAAATAATATTATTATGGAATGTTATTGATAGACTCGTATTTGTATTTTTAACACTAGCTCTCCTGATAGAGCAATGATGTGGTCGATGATCTCCATTCACTTAAAGACCTCCAGATTGCAACTATAAGGGAAGATAGACTTCTGTATATTCGACGAGCAATGGTTAGCTCGCCGTCCGGCCGTTCCCATCTGGAACGAGTCGGAGTCGTCGACAGCGCGTAGTGTTCCACAAGTGCTTCAAAAAGATGTCAACGTAACCGTTGCACAGCAGGGGCAAAGCCTACTGGGGCCCCCATGGCCCCAGTAGGCAGTTAACTTTCGAAAGGGAAACCCGTCATCCTGGAACGTAAGGGCAATGAAGAAGTATAGCTGTGGTTTTTGTCAGTAAAAGTCTGATAGTCATTGGAAGATTTTCCACCAAAAAAGGACTTCAGTAGTTAGCTGTCTAATGTGCACTCACTAGTTGTTAAGGTAGTACTTTCATAGAACAGATCTGGATCTAAATGAATTAATTTTTACAGCTCTTAGTAATCCTGGAAAACGCTCGATTCGACCTTGTGTCCGGAAGGTGAGAATCCAAAATGATCCAACTCCAATTTCTTTAACTCCTAAACAAGTGACAGGGACGAAGATAACGGCGGCACCAAGAACAGCCAAGCAGTAAAAAATGGATTACATATAAAATCATTATATTTTCAATCAAATAAATACACGGAACATGGCTAAGTGGTTGTTTTATTCCTACTGAGAAGATCGCTTTACCCCAAAATTTTGGAAAGTATAGTAAAATACAAAAAACGTTACAAGAAGTGAGAAATAAGGAGCTCAGAGCTTTATCCTACCGGCCTGAATGTTTAAACGTTACCATCTACTAAGTATATAATATATTAGTGAAAAAATTTTAGCAAACGGACCAGTACTTCTAGAGATTACCTCCTGCAAACAAAGAAACAAACTTTACCTTTTTATTATTATTAGTTTAGGTAATAAAGTAGGCCAAACGAAGATTGAAATATCATAAAACTTTAACGTTTAAAACGATGTGGTATACTAATTTAGAATGTTCGTTACAAGTTACCTGATGGCCTGTTAACGACTTCAGTCTTAGCGGCTCGCGGCGCGACGAATCGAGCGGCATTGGTAAGCGAGCGCGCGGCGCTATGAACGGTGTCTCGTGGTGTGCTTCAAACATTTTCATATTTTTGATCTTAGCGCTTGCCGTGCCGCCACGCGCTTAGCGATCACTCACAGAGTCACAGCGGCAAAGTCATGAACGGTCTACAAGAGCGGCTCGGAACACTCCGCGAGTCAACACGTTACAATTTCATGTGACTTCGGGGGTGAGGTGTGGGGTACTGCACAGCAAAAAGCCAACTTCACGAACGTCATTAACTTTGAATCGACCTATACCCGTTTTATAGGCGACGGAAAAGAAGCCCCCGGGAAAATTTGACCCCTAAATAAAACACTTAGCTCAATATTATGTACATTTTAATACGTCTTTGTACATCATGAAAGGTTTTGGAGTGGCGGCCACGTACCGAAGATGCAGCGTTGGAAGACCTCCAACAAAGTAGACCTATGTCTTGGTGAGGGTCGTGGGAATCGGATCTATGCGAGACGTACAGGACCGCTCGTTATGGTACACTTGGGAGAGGCCTATGTCCAACAGTGGACGTCTTTCAGCTGATGATGTTACCATGAGCTAGACATTTTTGTCACAACTGCAGTTGCCAGTTACTTGGCCAGTGCAAGTAAAGTACTGGTTATACGAAGGTGGATAATGGCATTGGCAGATGTCCTTATCACATTTTGGCAAGCCAAATGACGCCGCTAAACTCGACCTGCGTAGTTCAACTTGGCCGGCATCTACACTTGACTTACGTGTCCCCATTTCGCCATTATCTTTTGTATCCTTATCATCTTTTTTATCCTTATCATCTTTTTTATCATATGTCTGGGGGGGACAGTAGCAGTCGATTTTCCTCCTGAAAATTTTCTTTATGCATTGCGTTTTACCCTCGTTTTCTTCATATTGCCACGTCGGATCTTCGTTACATTTACATACACTTGGTTTCTTTCCAAATATCCTTTGAAAGTAACTCTTGCTTCCACACCGGCAGTCTATCTTTCCTTTACAAGCGCAATTTACATCCAGGTTTCTCTCTCCATCACAGCTACAAATACTAGGTTTTGAGCCAAAAATTTTCTTCAAACAGCCCTTGCTCTCTTCTTCATACGGTTGATTGTAATACTCGACGTTTATCGGTGGAATGTCTTCTTTAGCTTTTTGTTCTTCTTTATCTTTTTGGTCTTCTTTACTTTTTTGTTTTAAACTCTCTTTGGTGTCAATTTCCTCCAATTGCACCTTGCTTTTCTTTTTTTTTACAATGTCTTCGATACTGTCTGTTTTAGGCAATCTCCCATCTTTTATCTGAAAAGCTGTTCGTGCTATAGGGACCGACGAGGTTCTTGAATGAGCTCGTGACTGCAGTGGGGTACAAGGCGTTGCAAGATATCTAGTCTTGGACTGGTTGGTTGGATCAAATTGGGTGGAGTCCTTGAAGTGTTCGCAATAATGCTCCTTCTCATTTAGCCCTTTCTGAGCCTGCGCGTCTTGCTTACACATAGGACAGTCGCGCTCCGAATAAAGGATTTCCATTGCATCCAAGGCTAGTTTTCGCATAATTTGTTGGGATCTTTTCATTTCATCCAGAATAGCTTCTACTTCAAAAGATTTGCAGCTTGGTAAACAGGTTCCTGTGGCTTGATCTTCTTCTGGAAGTGCTATTGGTTCGCATTGACGGTTCATAGCACAGCACGTACCTGGAGCGCAATCATCTTCGTCGCAAGCGCACGGGCCACATTCGGAAGGGCCTGGCCCCTCTAGATTTGGGTTTGGGATGCAAAAGCAATAGCTTTGAGGTAAATCCTTGATTGTCATTGTCTCCAAGAGCCGTCGATTTGATGGTGTGCATATTGACGGGGGTTCTTGGATTTTCTTGCAGGGCATGAGAGTCAAATTGATTATGTCACAAAAATAAAACCATTACTTAGGATCTCACTCATATCTATAATTTTAAACCCTGATATTGTTTTTGAAGCATTTTTTTTGGGTTTTTTGTTTGTTTATTTACCTGAATGCCTGAAATGTCCTGTTTTAATCTGACAGAATTTAAGCTGGATGACAGGCGTAGGTGCATGTGACATAAGGCAGGTTCAGGCTCAGAATTGAGAAAAAAATTATAATCGATGAGCTTTGGGAGAAGCATTTCAAATTATCCAATCTCATTGAATTAAATTAAACTTATGAAGTAAGACGCTTCAATATCAGCTAGTTTTTATTTATTTTTTTCCGGTGGGAAAATCATCCAATGAGATCACGCCCTTGGGCAGAGTGGGAGGTCGTGTTGGACCTTTACTGACTAAAAACCAAATCCTGTTCCTTCTTTTCTTTCGACCCAGTGCCGAGTTTTCCTTTCAGATACAAACCCTTGACCACAGTAGGCTTCGACTGGTTTCGACCCTACTGGGCCCCTACCATTTGCTGACATCTTGAGGCGCGCGTCGAACAGTACGCGCCAATTTCAGCTAGTAATCTAAAGCAGAGTAAGACAAGAACTCATTCGAGATGCTACTTTGGCGCACATGTTAAGCACCTTACGCGCAATCTATCCCCACTGTACCGTTGTACGTCCCGCCAAAGCCACGTTACTGGATGTAGTATACACACTATCCAGCATGCTCACTGGTAGTTACTTATAGGTCAGTGAGCATGCATGATGTCACAGATTACACAAAGATGTAATCGAACCATTATTCTGAGAGGCACTGAGAGGACATATTATTATTTTTATTAAAAACTCTGTACTTCTTCGTTGTATGATCTTTTCATTTCAAAATTTCATTGGCATACATTTTTTTTGTAGTTGTGTTGTCGTACGATCACACCTTTTTCGCACCTGGCAGCCCTGATCTGCTATGCAGCAACTTACGCACGATCCAGCACACTCAATCAGCACGACGTCCGCGGTGATGGGGGAGCTTGCTGAATACAAAAATTCATCCAGCGAGCAATTAATAATAATTATTGACGTACGTCAAGCCTTCGCACGGGACTTTTGCATCGAGCATCGAGTATGGGCTTGGCGGGACATACGTCAAGATGGATGGTGCATACGGCGCTTTAATTCTACACCGTGGAAGCAGAGTTACCCACGCCATATTTTTTTTTTTATATTCCACAACTTTCACTCAGCGCAATCTAGTCCCAAACTAAGCATAACTTGTGGTATGAGTATAGACAACTGGTAAACTGATAAATTACACCCAGACACAGAACAAATGATCATACTCATCACACAAACATTTGTCCTGGGTGGGAATCGAATCCACGACCTCCGGCATAGCAGTCAGGGTAACTAGACCAGCAGGCTTGTCGACATATGACTAATAGAGACAAAAAATCCGACAACAACTATTGGTTGTAACTCTGGTAGACCAATGTTGTGTTCATTAGGCCAACCGAGGATCTCTGAGGTCTCAGAGTCTGTCCATACACCGAGTACCCCTGGGTACAGTGATTCTTCCGTTGATAGCTAAATTCAGAAAACCTCCTTTACACTCTGTCCAGGGATGTGTCCCAAGAAACGAAAATAAAGGGTTTCCAGAACGATATTTAAACAGATCATGGGATCTCTTAGTACATTTTAATGAGGTAAAAATTCCACACTCTCTGATCTTTTCTCCAACTGTCCAGTTGCCTGATTCACGTAAAATCAAACAAGCCAAATATCGTTGAAGTTTTATAGTCGTTCGATCGAAGTCCTATCCAAAAGCGGTATTCACGATCTATCGACTTATTTCCAGTTACATTAATAAGTATTCTACTACGATAATGTAATACAGATTTTTTTTTAAATCGACGAATTTCAAACGACTTTAAAATCGGTGTCGTTCAAACTCAAAAAAAAAAAAAAAAAAAACTCGATTGATGGATGTGAATACGGAAATGGTCTAAACGACTAAATCGCTACGATATCGTTACGGTTTTCATTACGTGAATCGGGCTACAGGAGACTAATGAAGTTCCAATAACTAAAAAGATCGAGACGGATTTCTTCACACAGTTCATTATATCTCTACAAGGTGCAGTTTTAAAACTGCACAATATTTCAGGAGGTTGTAATAAAACTCATAAATAATCATATAAAAAAACGATACCTGGTCAATAATCAGTAATACTTGTTATTTAATTTTTTAATTACTCTAAACTAAATCGATTGATCGATGGCCGCGGGGGCGTGGCTAGGGTGTGGCGTGCGAGATGATGATTGGATGATACATTATTTATGAAACTATCGTTGCGAGTTAGTGTGTGTGAAAACGACCTTTATTGTTCCGTGTTTGAGTGTGTGAAAAAAGCGCGGTTATAAAAAAAAAAAAATTACCTACTTATTTTATTATTGATTCGGGTCGAGAATCACTAACATAATTACCTCCTGAAATATTTTGCAGCTTCAAAACGACACCTTGTATACCGGTGAACACAACATGTTAAGAAAAGAGAAGAAATCTAGCTTAAGGGCGGAGTCACACCGGAATGGTAGCGACCAGCAGCGGCCAGCAGCAACTGGATATGCTAGAACTACTAACCAGAAGAGCGCGGAGCGCGGCCACTCGCCGCTCCGCGGGCGATCTCGCGACCTTTTCATGCTTTTTCTTTCAAGCGATACTGGTCTTTTAATTATGTAGATAAAGTTTAAAATCATTTCTCTCAAAATGCTCGCCACGCCGCTACCATACTGATGTAACTCGGCCCTAAGAGCAGTTTTCTAGCTTTCACAATGGCTGCAACGTTGCGGACCGAACTTGGCCGAAACTGTTTTGCATTAAATAAAATACAGTTCTTAATATTATGTACATTATATTTAAGTTTTTAATTTAAAATAAAATGTATAAAATATTGAATGTTACATTTATTTACATTTCGTAGTCAGCTAGTCACGTTTACCACATTGACAGTTGCCACCTATTTGGCCTGTGCATTCGAAATATTGGCTGTATGCAGGTGGAAAGCAACATTTACAAGTTTTCTCTGCAGATGGAGTAATGTTTCTTAACTCCACTTCAGAGTCCGATATATATTTTTGACCTCGTTTATTTTTTGCTCCATTAAATATAAAATTAGCTACATCCGTGGGTGCATCACTAACACTATAAGTGTTCTTGTCACTAGTCGTTTGACTTGTCTCGATTTTTTCCTGAGGGCATTCACAAATGACTTTGCCACAGACTTTTTTCCTTATTTTCGTAAGAGAGCAGGTGTCAACTATTACGTTTTTAAAACAACTCTTTTGGTTTTCCATATATTCATCGCATCCACAAACGTCTGCCTTCGATGTGCACTCACAATTAACTTTTTTGCCATTTTTAAAACAACTCATTTGGTTTTCTATATATTCATCGCATCCGCAAACGTCTGCCTTCGATGTGCACTCACAATGAACGTTTTTGCCACAAACTTTATTCCTAATTTTTGTAAAAGAACATTTGTCACTGATTGTCCTTTTGAAAAAAACATTTTGGTTTTCCACGTCATCATCACATTGGCAATCGTCAACATTTTTTGATGGACATTCACAGGTGGTGTTTCTGCCACAAACTTTGTTCCTGATTTTATCAAGAGAACAGCAGCTTCCTACCTTTTTAAAAAAGCCCTTTTGGTATTCCAAATTTTCATCACATCTGCAATCGTCAACTTTCTTTGACGAACATTTGCAAGTCACTTTTTTGCCACACATTTTATTCTTAATTTTTTTTAAACAGCAGATTTTACTGCTTGCTCTTTTGGGACAACTAGTTTGGCTATCCATATCTTCAACACAGCCACAACTGTAAGTTTTCTTTGAACAATCACACCTGACGTCTCTCTCGCGAAGAATTCTCCAGATTCTTGCAAAACGGCCTAATTTTTTTTTTCGCTTTTTCATTTCTCTAAAACATGAGCAGTCGTCAAGATCAATATTACTGTATGTATTGTATCTACTGTCCTGTGCTGTAGTATTTGGCCTTTTTGCTTCATCTTTTTCTTTATCTTTTTTCCCACAAACTTTCTCACAGCATTTTTGACTGTCTGGACAAACACTTTTTTTTTGGTCACTAGCTCTCTTACCGTTTTTCATCTGACGGCCGTTTTTCCGGTTAGGAATTTTGAAACCTATATTTCGCTTTTTCGTAACTTCTTTGCTGGGGGAATTTTCTACGCCTTTTCGTGCAGCACAGTCACAACAGGTGTCTTTGTCACTAGCTTTTTTTCCATTATTTTCGTGACGGCCGTTTTTGGTGTCTGCTGTATTATTTTCTTGTTTCATGTCTTTGTTTTCTTCGTTTGGTGCAACACAAACACAAGAGTTAGTTTTGCTACAAATTGTTTTGCTCAATTTTTCCTTACAGCTGGTTTCTTTCTTGCAGCCGCAATTATCAACATCAACTTTACCCGCAGCTGTACCTCCATTTAGTTTAGTTTGCTGTTTTGTTTCTGTTTCATCAGCATCACAGGCACATTTGTCGCCGCATACTTTCTGACAGCAATTTTTAACGTCTGGTTTTTCTTTTTCAGGATCTGCTTTATTTCTCTGTCTTATTTTCGGGTCGTAAGAAATGACTTGCGCTTTACGTCTACCATTGTATACTTGCTGCTTTTGATGTGTATCTTTGTAGCTACTTTTTTTTGCATATATATTTGTATCATATTTTTTATTCATTACTACATTTCCGTTCTGTGGTGCATTTCGCCTTTTCTTTGCGGCACTCTCACAAGAGGCACAAGGAATAAGTTTTTCATTACACTTTTCCTTGCATATTTTTTGTTCGTAACTGTTTTTACTGCTTGTTCTTTTAAATTCATTATATTCTACTTTATTTCCCTGCTTTGCTTGAAATGATTTATCACATCCACAACCATCTAGGATCCCCGATGCAGTAATGATTAGTTGTTGCGCTTCTTTAGCAAGTGCCCCTATAGTGTTTCTGCATTGTCGGATGTCGTCATACATAGCTGATACTTCCCTGCATGTTGATACACAGGATTCTGATTGGCTCGGTGTTTGAGGGTCTGGTGTAAGTGGAAGTGTTTCATTGCTTTCTTGCTGATATGAACATTTAGTGCAAGAAACACCTGGATTGCAATCATCCAGGTCGTTTGCGTACTGGCCAGATGTTGGGATCGGGTGCGGTGTTTGTGAACTTGGCAGGTACTCGGGGGCCGCTTCCGACAAATCTTTGATAGTTAGGCCCTCCAACATCCGCCTCGACGTAGGCGTGCATTTTGTCGGTGATTGACGCTTTCTCTTGCAGGGCATGTGACTTATATGGATAGCATAATAGAATTACACTGTAAATAACATTTTACGTTTCGTTTTTTATTTATTTTGTACACTTCTGATTTTGTTTGAACATTTTAATGGTATCTTAATAACTTATAAGTTTACGAACGGCTTGTGTTGTGATTTTATAAAGTTTGTTTTGCTTTTTTATGTAGATGTTTTGAGGTGTGATGTGGGAAGTGGGTCAAAAATGTGACAGAATCTTGTACAGATTAAAATCAGTCTATCATGATAGTAAAACATCATGAAGGTTGAATATCTCATTAGTAATTGTATAGAAAATTTAAAAGGATGCTCATACTGGATGCCAAGGATGCTTTTGCAACTAATATCACCTAAACAGTTAGTCGTGGTCACTCAGTTTGAAAAAGTTGAGTTTTGTTTAACAAAGGAGATGTTAGACGATATATGTTAGACTAGCTCAATCCGGTCCCTCCGTCTACCCGATTGAAAATAATAAAAATTAAGATTTTTTTGTATAGGATCTTTTTTTCCAGCCAATACTACATACGGTGTCGTTAAAACTTTTGAATCAAATCCATAAAACGTCATCAGTGGCCGCAACCTGATATTTAAGAAAACTATTACATGGGCACGTTAATATTTAGCTTCTAACAGCTGCGGGATTTCATGCTTTGTGATTTTTTATCACATTCTATAATTTCATCAAAATTGAAACTAATTTTATCGTCTTCGGTCCCCTTTATAAAACTTTTTAATTTTTTTGACAGTAATGGAAGAGTATTGCCATTACAAAATTTTCTCATGGTTATGTAACATCCGTTATGGCGCTGGCATTGTCACAACTGTTTCCTTTAACACTGTGCGTCAGGCGCGGTGCGGTGTGTCCAACGGTGTGTTGAGTAGTTTCGATCGGATTTAAAACATGTAAGTTAAGGAAACTATTATTTTATTACTCTCAAATCGTTTAGCAAGGCATTTTATTTCAGAATTTCTTATTACGAAGCCTTTTAGGGTGCTCACTGGAAAACATTTCTGTGGTGTTTCCCTTACGTAACGATAATGAAATTATGTTTGCACGTGACCTTGCTCCATATCTTATTTTGATTTTCTAAATTTCTATAAGAAATTGTAGAAAAAATATCTGCACTGACATTTTGTGCCAATAAATGTGTGTTAATTAATTGAATCTCGATGGTTGAAACTGACATTTGTCCGGTCTAAAGCAGTATTGATTTGATTAAAAAAAAAGTTTGGTCAATGCTTACGTATGAAATACGATTTATGATTTTTCTGCGAAAATTATTTTCGATTTCATTAAAATTTCTTGGTTTTTTATTTTAATAAACATGTGAAAATCTAAATTTTACGTTACCTAACCTTCAGCTGTTGGCTGTCATGCATGACACTGGCATTGATTTTCCGCTGTTTCGTAATTCTTAAAATAATGTGACGTATTTCTGTACCGAATTCAGAGATTATTATACATGAAACAACTCTGAAACTGATTTATTTTCTAGATATCACCACCTCCTGTCTGCTCTGCATGTTGATGAAAATCTCCTTACCAACAATTTATATAAATATTTTCGTTACATACAGTAATTTTAATAATAAAATTTGTGTCGCCTTCAAAACAGTATGGTACAGTACTCAACTCAAAAATATAAGAAATCAATTTACTGTCACAGAGAAGTTCTTTAATTATCTATTTATTTTTTAAACTTAAACCTTTATTTTTTACACTTATTTTCAGAAGATAAAGTTAACATAGTACTAAAATGAAATAATTCGAGTTTTTATTTAAAATAATTGATTTCATTCAGATCATAGTTGAAACTTCCAAAAGAAACGATTTTGGAGCTTGCATGCCACTATTGATCTGTGTGTGCATTGTAATATTTTTAATTATTGCTGCTTACATTTTCTTAATTCTATTGCTAAAACAACCATGTTAATTTTTTTTTTTTTGTAAATCAAGTCTTTTTTTTAAAACCATAAATACTACTCCAGGGCTACTAAGGTTTTTGAAGTAGTAAGAAAATCCAAGAGAAATTAATATTTGACCTATTGGCTAAAAACTATCGACACGGGGTCACTGCTCTAGGCTCTATGGTAGTTATTGATTGACCCACTTTCAGAGCAGGTAGGTATTTGATAAGATGGTTATACTAAGTTACTATGAAGGTTTTATATCAGCTTTTCTATACAAATGCTGTACAGGGTTAGTAGCTTCAAGGAAAATAGTATGTCTATCTATTTATTGTGGTCTGGTTTCTGCACTTAGTCCTTAGTGGATCATTCAAATCAAATGCATTTATTTCAAATGGACCTTTCAGAGGCACTTTTGAACTGTCAAATGTCGGTCAGTCTCAAAAAAAAATGAAGCTAAATTAAATGTTCCAAAGCGTAGATTTCTATGGAGAAGACTTGCAAGAAACTTCATGGACACCATATTATTAGTTGCATATAATATAATCTTGGTTACATGGCGGCCTTCACTCCAACCAGTCCATCTCACTCCTGAAGCAGATGAGTCCGTTCAGTTTGCCCAAGGCATAAATTAATTCGGTGCTCCCCAGGTTCTTGTTCTTATCTTGCTGACAGCTGTGCACTCGAAGAGCACGTGCACGACAGTTCTCTTTGACTCCATATATCCTCTGCACAGAGCACTGTCTGTGATATTCATTAGAATAGTATGATATCATGACTTAGGTTGCTTGGAGTGATGGAGCTACAAATTCCACATTTCGAAGACATTCATGGATTACCATGGAGTATCTTCCCGGTTCAAGTCCATAGGAAACGGTTAAAAGTCAGAAGAGTACAATGCTACGAAAAAGGCGCGCAATTCCCGTTAGACTGTCAAAGATGGTAGTGCGGGGCGATGGGATGCGGTGACGTAGGGATGCGCTCACTCATCGACTTTTTAAGGTAGAACTGCACTGCGCACACGTTTACGCAGATCTGGGCGCGTCGGTCTCGGATTTTATGTGGACACTATACTCCATCGGTTTAGGTAGTTAAATAAAGGTAAACAATCTTGATATTTACTACGCGTTCCAAATGAGAATAGGAAAGATTCCTATGTTTTGACGTCTCGTCGTACCTACTGTCAAAGCGAAGAAATTTTGGCAAAATTGAAGAAATTAGACATGAGTAAAATTGAAGAACTGGATTCTGATTAAACTTTTTTCGTTCACAGTTCATAAATTAAATTTTTCGTAAATTAATTCATGTTTAAAAATTTCCTCGATTTGACAGTAAATTGTGACGTCACAACGTGGCGAGCGATTCTATTCTCATTTGGAACGCATTGTACGGCGATCTGGGCGCATCGGTCTCCATAGATTTTATATGAACACTAGACTCCATTGGTATAGGTAGCTAAAGGTAAACAATCTTGATATTTGTTTTTTTATTGAAAATAAATCGTATAAAATACATACAAATATTATTTAAATTTAGTTAAATACCTAAAATCGTTTTAGGTAATTACCCGATTGTGAAAAGTTTTAGATACATTTTTTAGAAATTTTTTTCGATGAAAGACAGGTTAAGATTGTTAACATTTAGTTAACTATAGATATCGGCACGGATGTTGAGCGCTGGCTTCAAGTTGCGCAGAAGTCAAATATTCGGTCTCTTTAGTGGTGCGACGTGAGACGCGGGGGCGGGGAATGTCAGTGTTTGGCTCGCCGCGTCATCGTGTCATAGACGTCACTCGTGATTCGTTCACTGCGTTGCTGCATGTATCTAACAACGAAGACGATTGGCTCACCAATATGTGGAATGCGCAAAGCGATCCCCACTCTGACGCCGAGCGCTCAAGATCCGTGCCGATAACAAAATATGGAGTACTAGCTGTCCGCCCGCGACTTCGTCCGCGTGTACTTCGGTTATCGCACTCTAAATGTGTTTTTCCGTAGAAATAAGATGATTTTCCGGGATAAAAAGTAGCCTACGTTCTTTTCCATGTCAAAGGCTATATGCATGCCAAATTTTATCCAAATCCGTTCGGCCGTTTTTGCGTGATTAAGTAACAAACATCCAAACATAACTTACACATTTATAATATTAGTTAGGATAGACTTGTAGAGCAACATTGGATCACGCCAGGCGACGTGACTCTACGTACCTACAAATCGGACTGGTCCACGTGTGCGTCGGTCTAGTGTAGTTCACTTGAGTCTAATATTAGATAAGATAGATAAATCAATGTGGAATGAGGCACTTGACTGCAGTGACCATCCAAACTTCTGAGAAATAAATCCCGGAAATAAAATTTCAGCCAAAAGAGTTGCCTGTTGTTATCTGACTGTTTGTCATGTCACAGAATACCAACGGAACCAAGGTTACCGACATGCCCGAAGAATCGCCAAACTTAGGTGGTAGTGGGCCGAACGAAAAATGGTTATCCTGGAAAATATCAATTGCTAGTTAGGGCAGTTAGCAGGGAAGGTGAATTGTTCGCAGTACAGATGGTCGATGGGAGCGAAAGGTTCTAGAGTTGCGACTGCGGAACGGACGCAGCGTTCGAGGGCGTCCCCAAGGTGGACCGATGACCTGGTGAGGGTTGCGGGAATCAGTTGAATACGAGATGCACAAGGCCGATCGTTATGGCGACACTTGGAGACCTATGTCTAACAGTGGACATCTTTCGGCTTAAATGATGATGATGATAATACAAAAAAAAAAAGACGTGTGGCACTCGGGGACTGCCACGGTAAAGCTATTGCATAGCATTTTTATCAACTTATGCAATTATAATTATTTATTTATTTTATTAATGCAGTATTTTTTTTTCTTTGATATTAATTGAAGTTACACTTTCACACATTGAATTGAATTTTGATTGATTGTTCACTCATTTGTTTTCTTATCGGTCACCACGCTCAAAAAACAAATGATTGGGGGGTGTTAGGTTATTTTCGTTACGGAATTTCTGGATTCGGTCTCCACGCTCAAGGCCCGCGATAGAAGCTATGCAATAGCTTAAAAATAGAGTGATTCATGAGGAAGGTTTAGGTGTATAATACATGCATATTATTGTAGAGAATAACTGAGAACTTAAAAAAATATTATCTAAAACCCATGCAAAGCCGGGCTGCTGCTAGCCCATCATCCCCCTAAAGCTTTCCCTACTAGCTTGAACAAAAAAACCACATTAGCAAATCTCTTATTGAACTAACGTTCGTACTTTAATATTTCAACTGAAACTGTCACGGTTCTTTTTTTATTATTATGCATAGGCTCGCGTTTGACCACTATCTCACCTGATGGTAAGCGATGATGTGGTCGACGATGGAACACGCTTGCCTAGAAGCAATCTATTCACTGGTTACACTCGCAGCTATTGTGAGATACAGCCTAGTGAACAGACAGACGGACGGACAAGACATATTAGTAATAGGATACCGTTTTACCCTTTGTACACCAACAAAGCATCCTAAAAAGGGGACCATATTTATTTTTCCTTAGGGATGTCTTTTTTTTTTTTCAAATCTAATAACATCATCCGCTTTTGGAAATAGTGTCAGACTTTTACTGACTAAAAACCCACTCCTGTTCCTTCGTTGCCTTTTGTACTGGGGCTGAGCTATCTTTCGAAACTGACCCTGGCCCCAGTAGGCTTCGACCCAGCTGGGTCCCTGCTGTTGCTGACCCCTAGAGATGATCGCATATCTACGCTACTGTTACTAGTACCTTTAAAAATGTTAACTGTTTTGTTCCAGAATAATGTTCTCGTCCTTAGCAGAGCTGGCGCGGAACTCGCCATTCCGGAGCCCCCTGACGCCGGCCCAGTGCCAAGCCACAGACCTCACACCCGCCATCCAACAGGTATACTACTGTTTTGTTTATTTGGCTGGGTCCTAACTATACGGCTAAGGCCTACTGTCTATGGACGTAGCTTCATAGACACGGTTCAGAACACACGGCGAGTGGTCGAGTATCAGTGTGTTCTACAGGGTTATTTGTAAAACACTGGCAACCTCTCAGGACGTTACTAACATCATAAACAACAACTTTTGTTCTATGAATTTTAGAAAATTATATTTTAGTTCAGATTTTCATACAAAAATAAAAATATTTAAATAGTACAATAGCGGAAACAAGCGATAGTACAATAGCGGAGGGGAGCAGGGATCGGGCGCCGGGGTGTTTGATGCGCTTGCGTCGCGTCATACAGACTTAAGTATGTATAGCAAAATGCAGAGTTGAAATGTATTAGATAGAACAACGAAAGGTTAAGGTTGGGCCTTACGGTTTGTTTTTGGTAAATGGATAATGTTTTGTAAAAAGTCATAGAACAAAAGTTGTTGTTTATGATGTTAGTAATATAGTCGGATACGTGTCGGCGAACTTTTCTTGTACACGTATGACTCCATTATTAATTTAAATGGTTTACTCTGGTAAATCTAGCTACGACGAAAATTACCTAAATCACTATGACAAATAAAACAAGCGGTAAATTCGTCGTTCTACACATTTCTCTGGGAATTAGAGGAGGCTGGTAATAGTTAAAAGTCGTCATCCTGCCCAATGATGAGAACTCATGCCGGAGGGGGGTAGTCGTGGCACGCGCGTCGCGTCGACGTCGCACTCGCGTCGTCTTGTCGTGGCAACACAGACAACGTGGCAGGCGCGCGCGTCGCGGCTGCAGGTGCCCTGTGACCATAGATTATGAGAGCTGAGGGCATAAACAAAAATAATAGAATTTTTCAGCCAGTACTTGATGAACAGTTCATCGTTAGTTCAGCTACTTAGCAAAGTTACGAGTTTGACTCAGATTAAAAAAAAAAATATAACAAAAAAAGAAAAATTTGGTGGCGCGACCAGCTCGGACGTGTGTCGACTCTGGTGTCTATAAGGTGTCTAGTTTAGCAGTTTAGGTAGCCCTAAACTGCTAAACTAGACACCTTATAGACCTTACTTCACCAGGATACTATGACGGCACGAGCAGTTCCGCCGCCATGGTGTCTCGGTAAAATATAGCCCTAAGGGAATGAACGGGTGTCCAAAGTTTGTAAGAAGGAACCTATTTTCACACGGGCGGAGCCGTTGGCAGAGGCTTGTATTTTATTTAAACGGGCGACCTTGATGAAGTTAATGCCACAATCACCACGCTTCGCTGGCGGTTGGTGATAGTGCGGATAACGGTAGTCTCCAAAAATACTCAAAACATCGCATCACAAGCACATTTATCCTTTATCATTTACTACCTCTTTCTAGGGCGACCTCGATGGCACTTTCCCTACAAAAACTTTTTAGTAAATAAAATCTCAGTTGAGACCATTTGGGGAGGGGGGGGGGTTAGCATTTCGGACCCCGTTTAATCTCCGGGGTTCCGCCACAAGACGAGAGCCCTAAAGAGTACCTCAGCTCCCACGAGTTGGCTGGTCAGGCCCCGTTTATTTATTTCTTCGTAAGTGTATTGAAAAACGTTGCTTGATACACGTGGATCACTGCAGGCAACAGTATTGAAAAACGTCGTTTGATACATGTGAATATCACGGCTGCACTCGGCTCCATGACACCCTCGCCTAAGGCTCGGGCGAATAACAAACTTTTTTTCAAAGTGTACTATTGATGTACTTGAAGTGTACCTACATTAATCGATTAGTTCACTAGTTAGTAGTTTTCTGATTTACCCAGTAGTTATGGTTTCTTATCACGAATTCTTGATTACGTCGCAAGTAAAATATAAAACAAAAAACTTTTTAAGGTCTGTGCTGTATTTTATCTATATACAACATTGTCTTAGTAAAATAAAGTGTCATCCGACGAATGCGAGGCGCAAGAGACCAACGTCGTTGTGGCGACACTTGGGGGAGGCCTATGTCCAGCAGTGGACGTCTATCCGCTGAAATGATGAATGACTATTTCATGAATATATCATGAATATATCATGAAATATGGTTAGCTTTAGCTCTGTTTTAATTTTATAATCAAACTAGCCTTTGGCCGCGGTTTCGCCCGCGAAAATAAATATAGCCTATGACACTCGGGAATAAACCAGCTGTCTATCGGTGAAAAAATTTTAGCAACTGGACCTACAAACAAAAAAAAATCATACTACTTCCATACAGTATTAGGAAATCGCAGAAATGCTTCATATTTTGCAAGTAATGTGTCTTTGCAGTCCAAAACTGACCGCGCTCTAGGTTCTGCAGTTCTCTTAAGTATAAAAAAAACTTTCAAAGGTCTGTGCTGTATTGTACTTCTGATTTCTAATACTCATGTAATGTCCTTGTCCCCATCCAGAGCAGTGGGATGGCGGCCGCGGCGGTGGTGGAAGGAGACTCCTGCGAGTTCGCTTCCCCCAAATACTTCGCCCTGTGCGGTCTTGGAGGTGTCCTCTCTTGCGGTAAGTACTCACTAATTACTTCTAAGGCAACCGTCAGACGGACTGCATCGCTGCAATCGCGCGCAGTTCACATGACTGCATGCAGATGAACTTTCGACTGCATACAATTATGACTTCAACATAACAGTCAATATCAACTGCATTCAGTCGTCGCATCAACTTTACTCGGTCGACTGCAGTCAGGTGAAGTCAATATTAAATGCATTCAGTTGTGACTTCACCATTACGCAGTCGGCTGCAGACCTGTGAAGTCAATATTAACTGCATTCAGTCGTGAAATCAACTTTACTCGGTCGACTGTAGTCGTGTGAAATCAATATTAACAGCATTCAGTCGTGACTTCAACTTCACGCGGTCGGTTGCAGTCGGGTTAAGTTAATATTAACTGTATACAGTAGTCGTGAGTTGTACTGTACGCGATCAAATCATTTGTTTTATAATCAATAACATTCCCACTGTTGGGACATCAAACCCTCTCTAAGGGAGGGAGTGGGCCGTATCCACCACGTGTGCCCATCGGTTCAGGTTGGACACAATGCCAATTGTTTAGCGCGGCCACGCCCTAGCTTTTCTTCAAGCATAATAGATACAATGTCACGTACCGGCCTCGCTTGGCAATGTGTCACGGTGTCATTAGCTACAATATAATTAAACTAACATCTATTTAAATAAACTGTACGTACACAAAATACTGTCATAATCACAACACATTTTGAGGGTTCCGTAGCCCAAACCATCTAAAGGTTCATTCATACGCACTTTGCGGGTAGCCAAAATGTGGCTGACCGCAGGACACGGTTGCGAATGCGGCTACCCGCGATCCGGCTGGCCGCATTCGCAACCGCAACGTGCGGTTGGAGAACCGTTGCGATTTGCGGTTATATCAAGCCTATATCACTCAATGGCGGGCAGTCGCAAGCAAGTATAGCAACCTTCCGGCTGGCCGTCACTTTCGAGCGACCGGAGTGATCTGCGGGTAGCCGCATTGCAGTGTGCATAGAAATGAATATTACATACCGGTATATAATTATTATTGTGCTTGCGGTCAGCCGCACGGCTATTGCGGCTACCCGCATAGTTCGTATGAACCCTTACTTACGGCCTGTTCACGAGTTCGGTCTTAGCAGCGAGCGGGGCGGTATCGAATAGCGGGCGCGCGGCGCGTCCCGTGACGTGCTTCAAACATTTTCATACTTTTGTTCTTACCGCTCGCCGCCCCGCGCTTAGCTACCGCTCACAACGGGCACATTGCTCGTAGAACAATGGTCGAACGAGAGGTTCTAGTGTAGCGACCGCGTATTGGAAGACGCAGCATTGTAAGGTTTCCTACTAAGTGAACCGATGACCTGGTACAGATACCGGCACGGATCTTGAGCGCTGGCTTCAAGTTGCGCAGAAGTCAAATATCGGGCCTATTTTGTGGTATGAAGTGAGACGCAGAGGCGGGGAGTGTCAGTGATTGGCTCGCCGCGCCATCTTGTCATAGACGTCACTCATGATTCGTTCTGCGCTTGCTGCATGAATCTAACAACGACGACGATTGGCTCGGCTCGCCAATGTATGGAATGCGCAAAGCGATCCCCACTCTGACGCCGAGCGCTCAAGATTCGTGCCGGTACCTATAAGGGTCGCGGGAATACGATGGATGCGAGACGCACAGGACCGGTCACTGTGGCGACACTTGAGCTCTATGTACCCAAAGGCCTATGTACCCCTATTATTGTCCCGTCTGTCTCCAGGCTGATTCTCATGGACCGTGATAGCTAAAAAGTTGAAATTTTCAGTGTGTTTCTGTTGCCGCTACAAGTATAACAACAAATATTAAAAACAAAATAAAATAAATATTTGACTGGCTTGTTGGTCTAGCGGTTAGTGGTCCTGACTGCTATGCCGGAGGTCGTGGTTTCGATTCCTGCCCAGGAAAAATGTTTGTGTGATGAGCATAATCATTTGTTCTGTGTCTGGGTGTAATTTATCTATAATATGTACGTATTTAGAAATATATAAGTATGTTTATCAGTTGTCTAGTACTCATAACACAAGCTCTGCTTAGCTTGGGATTAGAAGCGCGGCGTTGTGTGATAGTTGTGGAATATTATATTATATTTAAGTGTGTCTCTCATACAACGAATGTGATTTTTTGCTCGATAAAAAAAGGTTAAAATATAATTTCTAATGTTGTATAATAAGTCCGACTCGCCCTTGACTGGTTTCTTTTTATGAATGTGTCAAATTGAAACGTAATGAAATTGACAGATTTTTGACGGCTCCCCCATAGACAATGGCGCCATTTTGACACGCATAGAAAAGTGTGTCAGTAGACATTAGTTCTATTTAAATATTCGAAATTCCTTATTCTAATTTGAAGTTCTTGTTTTATATTTTGTTTGTATCTTGAAATAGATTACATCTGTCATTCGCGTTGTAATGGCAGGGAGCCAAGGGTCACTACTAAACAAATGAAGTGTGTACATTGAACTATAGGTACTGATGCGTAATACTACTAGGGCTAAACATTCATCATTACCAGAGGTCGGAATTAGGTAGAATTGCGGACGGCGAGCAATGGGTAGCTCGCCGTCCGATCGTCCGGTAACCGTCCGGATCGAGCCCAATACGTCAACGGCGCGTATTGTTAAACGCGTCTCAAGGTGTTGTCAGCTAACCGTAGGGGCCCAGCAGGGTCGAAGCCTACTGGGGCCAGGGGTCTGCTTATGAAAGGAAGATTCTGGCCCTGGTACAAAAGGCAGCGAAGGAACGGGGTGGGTTTTTTAGTCAGTAAGAGTGGCACTTTACACTATACACCCCTACTTTTTAATTAGTACACAAAAAATGGGGCTCGATCTGTACCCGTTACTGATCATGTTTTTGTAGTCAAAAGTAGAAAAAACTGAAATCCTAAAATTGACCACGAAAAGGTAAATTCGTCATAGAATCAATCATACATAACAATCGCTAGTAGAAAATACTGCGGGCAGTGTTTTTCCTTAATAATTGTCACTTATTGATTCATTAATCAATAGCCTGCACAATATTTCCATAAATTTAGTGACATTTTGGGACATAAACCAACGCTAATAACTTTGCTGTTTATGAATATTATTTATTGAAATTTTACTTATAAAATAACAAGGGCTGTTCTAATAAGCCCTTTAAGTATTTGTACTAATTAAAAATTTGTGGTGTATGTATAGGGCAACATTGATATGACACATGCGATCAGTGATATTCACTTTGTCTCTGGGAATTAAAGGAATCTGCGAAACATCTGGTGTTACAGACGTTAACATAAAGTTATTTGAAAAAAAAAAGACCGCCGAGTGCTAGTCGGACTCGCACACGAAGAGTTCCGTAGGTACCATCATAGAAAAAACGGCAAAAAAATCACGTTACTTGTGTAGGAGCTCCACTCAAATATTTATTTTATTCAGTTTTTAGTATTTGTTGTTATAGCGGCAACCGAAATATAATTATCATCTGTGAAAATTTCAACTGTCTATCACGGTTCATGAGATACAGCTTGGTGACAGACGGACGGACAGCGGAGTTTTAGGGTGAGTTGCACCATTTAACTATAACGATAACCAAACCATAACCAGCCGTGAAACGGCCGCCTATTGGTCAATTCGACGATTTGACAACGTTAAACGGATTTGACAACGTTAAACGGCTTTGTTATCGTTATAGTTAAATGGTGCAACTCACCCTAAAAATTGTAAAGAAAAAGTTAAATATGTGCAGCTTTATCTTTTAACATTCACCTACATTATTTATAACCTTCTTGCCCAACCCATAGATAATGTAGAGCAGCGATAATGACTGATTATTTATAATCTGTGCTTGACATCATTATCCTCGATTCGCGCCAAAATGTCTTCAATCACGGTTAAGGCTGGATTTAGATAATTTGCAAGTTTATGTAAGATTATTATGATTATTCTTAATGGCTTGTTGTTATGTCTGCCTCGTCTTACGAATTGAACGTCGCTGGTTCAAATTCCTCATGTAGCGACATCTATGGCGTCAAATAGGAACTAATCCTGCATCGCGCAATTAAAGTTCTCCGTGCGATTTGAACATATAGAACAGCCCGAAATCATTTATCGGGCAGTTGCCCACCAGACATAACACTCGTCTGGTCGGAGGATCCTCAACTTATTATAGAAGTTAAGGGTGGAAATCATCCAATGACTTCTCCCGCTATGGGTGGAGCGAGAGGGCGTGTCAGACTTACTGACTAAATGCACGCCTGTGTCCTTCAGTTGCCCTTTGCGTTCTGCGGTACGCTGAAATCTCTCTTTGAGAAGCGCGTGGGTCACTACGCGCTGCTGACGACTGACGACAGACGGCCGGATGGCGGGCTACCCATTATTCGACGTCCGCAAATCCGCGTGTACCGTGGCTGGTAGTCGGGGTCGGAATTTCGGCGCACACCTCACCGTCCGACCGTCCGGTAACTGTCCGGATCGAGCCGAAGTCGTCGACGGCGCGCACTGTTCCCGCGCGCCTCAATGTGTTGTCACTAGTGTTGGGATTTTATCCGATTAAATACTCAAAATGATTAAATACTCAATAAATACTCGTTTTTATTGGATAAATACTCGATTAAAAACGAGTATTTATTGAGTATTTATTCATTTTGAGTATTTAATCGGATAAAATCCCAACACTAGTTGTCACCAACAGCAGGGGCCCAGCTGGGTCGAAGCCTAGTGGGGCCAGGGTTAGTTTCGAGAGATAGCTCAGCCCCGGTATGAAGGCATGAAGGAACTGGGTGGGTTTTTAGTCAGTAAGAGTCTGTCTATGTCCCGCTTCGCCTAAGAGCGGGCGTTGCCACATGATTTTCCCACCATAAAAAAAAAGACGTGTGGCACTCGGGGACTGCCGCGGTAAAGCTATTGCATAGCATTTTTATCAACTTATGCAATTATAATTATTTATTTATTTTATTTAAGCAGTATTTTTTTTCCTTTGTTTTTTTGTTCTTTGATATTAATTGAAGTTACACTTTCACACATTGAATTGAATTTTGATTGATTGTTCACTCATTTGTTTTCTTGTCAGTCACCACGCTCAAAAAACAAATGAGTGGGGTGTGTTAGGTTATTTTCGTTACGGAATTTCTGGATTCGGTCTCCACGCTCAAGGCCCGCGATAGAAGCTATGCAATAGCTTAATAATAATGCTAAACATGCTAACAGCTGCTAATAATACAATAACTGCAAATATTGACACTGATAGTTAAGACTAGATAAACTGAAGAGTTTGCGATAGTGTGATAGTAGTTTTACGTCATTCACGTGTATCTAGCGTATCAACTAGACTAGGGATGACAAATTCACGACTCTTCACAAGTACATGCAAAAGTTAACATGTACAAATGCGTTCCAAATGAGAACAGGATCGCCCGCCATGTTGTGACGTCACGATTTACTGTCAAATCGAGGAAAGAAATTTTTAAATATTAATTAATTTACGAAAAATTTTTTTTTTTTAATAACTGAACGAAAAAAGTTTAATCAGAATCCAGTTCTTCAATTTTACTCATAAGTTCTTCAATTTTGCCAAAATTTCTTCGATTTGACAGTACGACGAGACGCCAAAACATAGGAATCGGTCCTATTCACATTTGGAACGCGCACACATATACACATACAGCACACATAGCACAAAGAATTGCCAAACTTAAGTGGCAATGGGCAGGGCACATTGCTCGCAGAACAGATGGCCGTTGGGATCGAAAGGTTCTGGAGTGGCGACCGCGTACCGGAAGACGCAGCGTGGAAGGCCTCCTACAAGGTGGACCGATGACCTGGTGAAGGTAGCGGGAAACCGATGGATGCGGAACGCACAAGAACGTTCGATGTGGCGACGCTTGGTGGAGGCCTATGTCCAACAGTGGACGTGTATCGGCTGAAATGATGATCATGATGATGATGAAAGTTTAAAATTAAAGGAACATACAAAAAACGCTATTTCGTCGGCGTTTTTTCCTCGATTTTAATATCGTAGTACGGAACCCTTCGTATGCGAATCTGATTCACACTTGACCAGTTTTATAATATTAGTTAAGATTCTGAACCGTAATGTCCCTTAGGACACAGGATAACCTTGTCTAAAGGGACAGAGTTTAATTTATTGTGTACAGATTTCTGGAGCATCTAAAGGTTTTGTAATTTTTTATATTTCTTGTAGGAAAACCTGTCACATAGATATAATTTTCTGTAAGTTTTGGGAAATAAAGATATTTATTTATTTTATTTTAATGAGAAATAATTCGTGCCATTTTGTACTAAAATCAGCGTCATTTTGTTATCCATCCCTGTGCTACTCTAATGCGATGGTCCAGTTCTTATCTAGGGTCAAAGCTCATGACTAACACGTGGCGACGCAGTCTGAGATCCGTCGTTATCGCTGTAAATACATATAAATTCTTACTCATCCTCTCACCCGAGGGTCGAGTCAGGCAGCGGCATAGTTCGAAAAATTCACCCCCCCCCACTCCCAGGGGAAGAAACACGTGTGGGTTTTAGTCAGTGAAAGTCTGACACTCCCTGACTCGCCATTTAGTGATGGAGACTTTATTTAATAACTTCCCACCCCGGAAAACGAGCCGTAGCGGCCCAGAAAGGTCGATGCTTTCTGGTTTTTTTTTTTTATTGTTGGTAGGTTCGCGCTTGACCGCTATCTCACCTGATGGAAAGCGACGATGCGTTCGACGATGGAACGCGCTTACCTAGAAGAAACCTATTCACTCTCGACTTAAAGATTCCCGGGTTGTAGCTATCAGGGAACACAGACTCCGTTCTGTAAAGAGTGTACCCTTGATCCTGCAATGCTAAAAGCAGGCGTCCACTGTTGGATATAGGCATCTCCCTGTCGCCACAACGACCGGTCCTGTGCGTCTCGCGCGTCTCTCATTGGTCCACCTTTTGGGAGATCTTGCAAAGCTGCGTCTTCCGGTATGTGATCGCCACTCCAAAACCTTTCGGCGCCATTGACCATCTGTTCTGCGAGCAATGTGCCTTGCCCACTTCCACTAAAATTTGGCCATTATTCAGGCTATGTCGGCAACCTAGGTTCTCCTGCGGATATCTTCTCCTCCGTAAAACTCCGAGCATAGCACTTTCTATTGCCCTTTTGGTAACTTTAAACCTTCTGATGAGGCCCACAAATGGCGTTGTTTAATCATATCCCACCCCGGAAAACAAAAGGCTCTGTAACGACGCAGATCATGTGGCCAGGCTCTAACAGCCGTGCAAGCTGATCGGTCAAGGTTTGTTTCTACTGTCATTCGTAGATATTGGCCAATCGCTACGGGTCGACAAAAACGAAAAAGTCTCACAAACAACCTTCGGGGTCCAATGGACAGTCATCATCATCAACATTTCAGCCGATACACGTCCACTGTTGGACATAGGCCTCCCCCAAGCGTCGCCACATCGAACGTTCCTGTGCGTCCCGCATCCATCGGTTTCTCGCTACCTTCACCAGGTCATCGGTCCACTTTGTAGGAGGCCTTCCAACGCTGCGTCTTCCGGTACGCGGTCGGCACTCTGAAACCTTTCGGCCCCAACGGCCATCAGAATCTGTTCTGCGAGCAATGTGCCCTGCCCATTGCCACTTAAGTTTGGCAATTCTTTGTGCTATGTCGGCAACCTTAGTTTTTCTGCGGATATCTTCATTTTTTATTCGATCACGCAAGACAGACAGTAAATCCATGTAAATGTATGTCTTCAACTGCGTCCGATGAGACTAGAAGCCGACCCCATTATCGTCACAATTATTTCAGCCGAATGACGTCCACTGTTGGACATTGGCCTCCCGGTTCCCCTATTGTCACCATAACGTCAGGTCCTGTGCATCTCGCATCTATCGGATTCCCACAACCAATCACAGGTCATCAGTCCACCATGTAGGAGGCTTTCCAACGCCGCATCTTACGCCAGCATAATTGTGAAAACCTGCTTAGAATGACGACTCAATAATATGGTTTAGGCGCAATATGCCTAATTCTCAAAATGACAACCGAATCGCTAAAAACTACTTCTCAAAATGGCCTGGCCTAGTTTTTCTTTACAATTTGATATTTTTATTTGCATATTAGTTTTCCTCGATCACTAAATGTATCAAACATAAAATACATAGGTACGAACACGATAGGTACGAACACTAGGCCAAATGAATGAGACATTCTCTCGGTTTCAAAGAATCACTCTTTTTCATTGAAACTTGTTTCTACATTAAATATATTATATACACAACTAAAAACTATAATTACAGTAAATTACAAAAAATTATAATAATAAAACCCTACGCTAATTACAATTATCTAAAATCAAACTAAAATATGGCGTCAAAAAACTCTTCCACACAGCGACTGATCAAGAGTTCTGACCGCCCTAGGCTAATTATGAGGACGCGCCCCCGCTAGGAAGGGTGGCAAACCATTTTTTAACCTGACATTTTTTATTTTTTAAATATTTACACGTCTGTTATTGTTAAAAAAAGAGGAGAGGCATCATATAAGTGAAACATTTTTGCAACTGATTAATGATTTATTTGAAAATTATAGTAATTAAGTAATTATTATTAGATTATACAAAAGTCCTTTTTCGTGCTTTAGCGTTTGCAAATCTTTCCACAATTTTTTCAAATTTAATAGTTTGTAAAAAATCACTTTCTATATACATTAGCGAGAGCGCTGCAAATTTTTGCTGGCGGAGTGTGGAGCGCAAGTAATTTTTTACTCTTTTAAGTGCTGAAAAAGACCTTTCGCCGCAGCAGTTGGTAACACTCATTGTCAAAAAAATTCTTAATATTATTTCCACATTCGGGAACATGCATGAAATATTAAAACTTTTTATTAACTGCAACAAACCCTTTGTAAATGTAGACTATCGACCATAATATCGATTGGTTGGATATCCGAAGTGAAATAATGTAAATATTTTTATTTATTTTGATTATTTTACAGAGTAGTAAAGAATTACGCAAACAACTGTCGTAAAGTAAGTTGATTAAATTGTAAGTTAATTGTCGGAGGACTATTTTTTGGTTTCGGATATCGTATGTTATGCCTTATCTTCGTGTTATTTCCTTACTTTTTTTTCCGATTTTGATATTTTCACTTCTTTCTTAAACGCTACAATAATGGGCATGATTCAGAATATATTAACGACTTTTGCTTAAAAAAAGGCATCATGTTCTAGCTCTTTATTTGTTCTCTTTATTTAACAAGTTCTGTACATGTGTTTTTCTAACAAAAGCCTTACATGGTGAGGTTTAGCAGTAATTTAGGTAAAATGATAACTAAAATGTGTAGCAAACCGTACTAATCGCCGCGTCATTAATATACCCCAACGCTTACGCGACTATGATTTGGGATCGGGATGCGTATAACGAATTACACTCGGCTCACGCGACGCTCTGATTGGTCGCCGCGGTTCACCGCCCGACTGGACGTTTTTATGCTTGACGTTACGGATTCACGCGCGCTTTCGATCTCTCGGTGTGTGAGAAGTTCGTAACTTTGTTAAAAAACCTTTCTGATTGTGATTCGAGTTCTAGTATCTATATCTATGTTTTATTCTAGCCGGCCACATCGATTAACAATAAAAAACTCCCACTAAGGTTGTTTATGTGTTTAATTCAGTGCTCAATGCGAAAAATGTTATTTTATGTTTTCAGTTTCCCGAAAGACGCAATTTTAAAAAAGCAATGGATTGATGCCACTGGAAGGCCACCTAATTGGTTCCCTAAAAAAATATAGTATCATATGCTCAATTCACTTTAAACCAGAAATGCTTTGGCCTCTAAAAAAATAACGCAGTCTTTTTGAATGGGCAATCCCTAAATTAAGACTAGACCTTATTTTTGTAGAAGTGAGTTAAAGTTTTTTTAGTAAATGAAAGCTTTTTCATGTAAATAATTAATAATATAAGTTATTAATTAAATTTTCAGGATTTTAGAGAACCAGGACACGCACTTGGCCGATTTTTAGTATTTGATATTGAGATTCTAAAATGCCGTTATAATGGCCTAATGCCGGCGGGTAAATTGTTAGTTTTTGGGTTTTATGGAAACAATTTTTATTATTAATATTTTATTTTCTGGACATATTGATTTTGTTTTTGGGACCCAAAAGAAATAGCACAACAAGAAATGGAAAAATCGATAACTTTTCTATTTAGTCAATCACTAGCGTAAATGTAAAATAAATTACTTTTGCATAGCACATCGACATTTATATTATGTGTGCGTAAGTTGTACGGTGCATGGAAAATACACACTGTTTTTAGGGCTAGGCACTCTGTTGCCAGCTCACCCACTCGCTCGATTCGAGTAACAAGTCAGTGTTTGTCTTACGCGTGCCTTTTAAAATTTTAAAATTTGTTGTTTTAATATCAGGGACACTCAAGCGCATTTAGTTTTAGTGTTTTATCTCGGTCTAGTTGAAATATGTAGGGTAGATGCAATGATGCTAGATTAGTGCATGCAAAGACACAATTTTAGCGCGCCCTAGGCTGCAGCCTAATTAGCCTAAGGGTTAATCAGGGCCTGCTTCCACATCGCTGTCGACTGGTAATGTGCCCAAAAGGCTGGCGGCATTGCCACGCTGTATGGCAATGCTTATCCTCTGTACGAGGTAAAAGCCAGCCCTTGAGTCACGCAAAGCGTCAACTAGACGTTTCGACAGATCTTTAAACAACTTGTGAGCACTCGGACCCCACGATCCGAGAGTTTCAACCCCAAACGGTTCGAAAATATAACTTCCAAAAACATTAAATTGGTTTCAATTGCAAATATAAATGCTAGTTGAATCAAGATTCGACCAGAATATTGACCGCCAAAAACTTGGTTCCGACTTCGAATTGTTACGTCTTTGTCTTGGGCCAACGCCAATGAATTCTCGAGCGTGTATTGATCACGAGACTTGGGCCCAATGCTTGGGCCAATGTTGGTTAAACATTGGTACCAAACGATCAATGTAGCAGCGATTTACATTGTGGCTTTCCGCTAATGTAAATTCATAAAGAATAAATAGGAACGATTAAAGTACACGCAAGCCTTTTTCATGACTATAGAACGCGGTTTGAAGGGTTCCGTACCCAAAAGGTAATACGGGACCCTGAAAATTAAAGGTAAAGTTGAAGCAGCGACGCTGCGCAGGTAATAAACCGGTTTCCGCGATAAGACGATTGTACACGACACAAGCGCTTAGTTATATGACGGGTGCCCGTCGCGGATGCCCGCTTAAGGACCTATTACACTGCGCTGAATATCGCGTGCGATCGTACTATTTTTCATTCATAGAAAGACAGTCTAGTCTATGGTTCGACGTATCGCGTAGTGTAATAAGGGTTAGACTGTCTTTCTATGAATGAAAAATAGTACGAGTCGGAATATCGCACGCGATATTCAGCACAGTGTAATAGGTCCTTTAACGCAGCGGCGGCCTTTAGAATGTGAATTTTGGAAAATCCTCTGTTATTCCTCGCTGACGTCATAAAAGGAAACCTTGCACGCTCCTAGCCCCAGTAGCTTCGCCTGTGCGTTGGTATGTCAGTCAGTCAGTTTCTCCTTTTAAATATACATTTAACTAGCTGTGCCCGCGACTTCGTTCGCGTGGATTACAGGATTTTGAATTAATTTTTTTCTAAAATAAAAGTAGCCTATGTTACTCCTTATTACATCAGCTACCTGCCAAAAAAAGTTCCGTCAAAATCGGTCCAGCCATTTCAGAGATTAGCCCGGACAAACAGACTGACAAAAATTGTAAAAAATGTTATTTTGGTGTATGTACCGTATATATATTCATATGCATGTAGTAAAAAGCAGTTATTTCAATATTACAAACAGACACTCCAATTTTATTTATATGTATGTATAGATTATGCTTGCATTCGTTGTCCCAGTATCGATTAGCTGAACAGCTGAAATAAAACCTGATAAAATGTGTATAGTGACACATTTTTAATATAATTACGTAATTGCACAATCTATAGTTAATATCAAAATGAGTGATTGCTATCACGTGAATAAATGATGATAAGTTAAAATATTTTAGTAAAAGTATTTTGGATACTATCAACTTTAAGGTGAATGCTTCAAGGTCATGTCTTCAGTGTGTTTTTTTTTCGTTGGGTAAAAATCATCCAAATGACATCCCCCGCCCTTGGGCGGTGCGGGAGATAGTGTCAGACTCTTACTGACTAAAAAACCCACCCCGTTCCTTCGTTTGCTTTAATACCCGGGGTCGAGACTTCCTTTCGGAACTAGACCTTTGGCCCCAGTAGGCTTCGACCCTGCTACGCCTCTACAGTTGCTGACAACTCATTGAGGCGCGCGGGAACAGTGCGCGCCGTCGACGACTTGGGCTCGGACCGGACAGTTACCGGACGGTCGGACAGCGAGCTACCCATTGCTCGCCGTCCGCAAGCAATCGCCATGTTCAGTAGCGTAGCTAATTAACGAACGGCCCTGGGGTAAAAAACTTTGGGGCCCCTTTTTTACTTGTGAAGTCTTAAAATAACTTCTATTGGAAATATCATGATTTTTATTTTTTTTTGGTAGGAAAGTGGGCGGAGTCGAATGTTGTGTCAGACTTTTACTGACTAAAAACCCACTCCTGTTCCTTCGTTGCCTTTCATGCCAAGGCCGAGTTTTCCTTTCAGAAGTAAACCCTTGGCCCCAGTAGGCTTCGACCCTGCTGAGCCCCTACGGTGTGCTGACATCTCTTTAGGGCGCACGTGGAACACTACGAAGATTGTTTTGCGATTCCGTAGCGCGTCTCCTGTAGCGGCGGCGGTGCTTAAACCTTAAGGTACTTATTGATCCTCAGACTAATTCCAAGTTTTTTCGCAGGTATCACCCACACAGCCGTCGTACCCCTGGATCTGGTCAAGTGCCGTCTCCAGGTCGACCCTGACAAGTACAAGAATGTCATCAACGGCTTCAGGGTCTCAGTCCGCGAGGAGGGCATGAGGGGTCTCGCCAAGGGCTGGGCGCCCACCTTCATTGGATACTCGCTACAGGTACTATACAATTTTAAACGGTTTTAAACTTGTTTTAATTTTATTTATACGGCTTTAAACCTGTTTTAATTTAATTTAAGGTCGCCACAGTTTTGTATACAGGATTACAGCGACATCTATGGCGTCACATAAGAACTAATCCTATATTTCGTAATTAAAATTCTCCGCGCGATTTGAATAGAAAATCCCGAAAATCATCTATCGGGCAGTTGCCTACCAGACATAACACCTGTCTGGCCGGACGATCCTCCTTTTTCAACGGAGGTTTCCTGGACTTTACTCTCTGATAAAACAAAATGTGTCTTGCACGCCACGGTCGCGACTAAAATGTTAATTGACTGACAATCAACGGTCAATCGACACTACAGTGAGGCCTTGCCACAAGCTCGTAACGCCAGCCATTTTACAACTTCTTCCTGCCCTTATCCCATATTACTTGTGGTCAACACGTTTTTTTCGTCCATTCTGTCCCGTCACCTGTCACTATCACTAACTCAATTTTCTTCCATAATATCACTCCTCACATAATCCACCCATCTTTTAAAGATGGTTGTATAACTCCATTTTTCTTTTTGCTGATAGTCCCAGTAATTTAGCTGTGCGTTGGTGTCAGTCAGTCAGTCAATTTCTTCTTTTATGTAAATAGATGTGTAGTCACATATACATAGTATAGACGAAAATATACTGCTATATATAGTTTTTTTTAATAAAAATAATCCGATTACGTTTTTACTCATCTAAGTTACCAATGATTAAAAAAAATACCAATTGTTCCTACTGAAAACAACTGAAGACACAAAACCTATGAGGCTTAAGACCTCTTTACAAAATCTTCCTTCTCTCTCCCACCCATGACTAAAACTATCTCTATCTCTCTCAGGGTCTCTGCAAGTTCGGTCTTTACGAAGTCTTCAAAGTGACGTACAACGGTCTTCTTGACGAGGAGACGGCGTACACCTACCGTACTGGAGTCTACTTGGCTGCGTCCGCGACTGCTGAGTTCTTCGCTGATATCGCGCTATCGCCCCTAGAAGCCGCTAAGGTAAGACTTGGATTTTTTGCTAATACAAACCTTTCAGCCGCCTACTTCGGATAAATCCTGCAAACGCTCGCGTTTATGGGTGCAAACATAAAGATGGTCCCGATCAGGGATGTTAGGGAGCTCCATAACCGTAACCGAAACTATCGGATATCCGATATAAAATAATATCCGTAACCGAATCCGAAACTTTAGTTTCGACTAAAGTTTCGGATAACATCGGATAGGGGCGGAGCCTAATTGCGACACGTTTTGAAAGCCTGTTATAACGTGTCGCGACGTAAAATATAAATAGTATTTATATTTTACTTCTGGAATTCCTTAAAAATGTAATATCCGTAACCGAAATTATCCGAAACTAACGGATAATCCGAAATAATTTCATATTGTATCCGTATCCGGTATAATAATCATTTCTATATCCGTATCCAATCCGTATCCGAAATTTCATATCCATAACATCTCTGGTCCCGATAAGTCGGTACGGGTCGCTACAGATAGGTACCGGTCAAACCACATATAGGAACAGGTAAATCTGAATGTGTAAAACACCACTGGCCAATGCTTAAATCCGTATGACTCGGTCCAGGCAGTCGGTACCGACATATGAACCTGTTTCTTTATAAATGTGCGCGTAAGAACACCCGGGAGAATTATACCTACACCGATCGGTACCGACCCGTACTGACTTGCCTGTATCGGTAACCTGTTTCTTTGCGTTTGCACCGTATACCGCCAGGGTCGTACATCCACGACCAAATACTCCATCTCGTCAGCTCTTCTGTCACCTATAGGGATTTAAGAGCTAAACGAGGTGGAGTATCCCGTCATGAACACAACGACTCTGGCGAATAGGACGTGAAATCACTCGTCGGGCCAATCCTACGTAAACGGTTAAAGGGTTAATATTTTTTTTGTTTGTCAAAGAGGAACTTGTTCTTACATGTAGTATTAAAATGTCGTTCTGAAGAGTGTACTAAGCTTTCTTGTTACAATGAAAACCTGCCCAATGACGAAAAAACTGCGCTTGAGGGTGAACGCCGCGCGGTCGCGTCTGTGACGTCATGACTTGTCACTCAGCGTTCACGCTGCGTGTCCGACCGCGCGGCAGAGGTGCCCGGTGACCAAGAGATTATGAGATCTGAGGGCTTAGGGACCAGGCATATACATATACATAATAAATCTGTAGAAGTTTTTTAGTTGTGCGTGCATCACGTCAAATGTACGAAATCGATATAGATAACTTTTATACCTTAAAGTTGTGTGTAACTTGATGTATTACTTAGGCTTTATTCCATCGCAATCGGTTGACTATATCGAAATCATTGAGGATTCGGCGGTACGAACTTCGCCTGGTCAGGTTTGAAATAAACCAATACACAGGCACTTTTGAAATGTCAATCAGTCAGTCAGTCAAAAAAAGGATGCTAATTGCACATTCCAAAGCGTATATCTCTATGGAAGAATATGCAAGAAACTCCATGGACACTCTTGTCAATCATGTTATGTATTACTAATATCTCTGTTACATGTTTCTTGGCTCTACAACTAACTCATCATCATACTAACTCCTAGAACATTCACTTCCCAGGTCAGAATCCAGACGATGCCTGGTTTCGCCACCACCCTCCGTGAGGCGTGGCCTAAGATGGTGAACAACGAAGGCTACGGCACCCTGTACAAGGGACTTGCGCCCCTATGGGGTAGGCAGATCCCTTACACCATGATGAAGTTCGCCTGCTTCGAGAAGACCGTTGAATTGTTGTACAAGGTAAGTTCTACTTTTATTCTTTGCAAGTGTCATTAGAGGTGGCATGGCCTCGTAGAAACAGCCCCGTCTCACGAGTTACAGCCTGGCCACGACTTCGGTGCGACGAGCGGGGCGGGGCGCTAGGAGCGGCGTCCAGTGGCGTGCTTCAAACGTTTTCATATTTGTAATCTTACTGCTCGCCGCCCCGCGCTTAGCTACCGCTTACTGCGACAAGGTCGTGAACGAGCGATACGTCGTGGGATCGAACCCAGCCGAATTTGTTTTATCACCACTGCTCTCAATACGGTAATGGAAAACATCGTGAGGATATCGGCTTGTCCTAGAACTAAAAATTCATCGACATATTCATATTTCATATTTATGGATTACGGCCCGTTCCCACTACTACAGAGGCCTGAGTCCCAGCAGTGGGAACATTATACGGCTGATTATGCTACGCTACTCACTTTTCGATGATTATGAAGCCGCGTATCGACTTCGCGCTCCAAGAGGACGAACATTGGCGCGCGTTCCGGCTGCGCAAAATCGCTACCATTTTGGAACGCGCGCCAATTTGTTTGTTGGAACGCTCGAACTTAGAGCGGTCTGTTCCATCTAGGGTCGGCCACTGTTGTTGAACACTGGAACAGTTGCCACGGGCGCCATGCGCGCTCAGTTGATATCATTTAAATATCTGAAGCGCGTTCCGCGGAACGCACTCACGGCGCAGGTGTTAATACCACACGCGTCAGGAGATACGCAGCTTGATGATGAATACAATATTATATGACTTGCTCTGTCCCCAGTACGTCGTGCCCAAGCCCCGTGAGAAGTGCTCGAAGGGCGAGCAGCTGATCGTGACGTTCGCGGCGGGTTACATCGCCGGTGTGTTCTGCGCCATCGTCTCCCACCCCGCCGACACCGTCGTCTCCAAGCTTAACCAGGTATGTACATGGACGCTAAACCTTTACTTGATTTTTTATGTTCCCGTAAAATGGGGTGAATAGAGACAAAACTTTAAAGGATATTTTCCCGATATTTGAATAATTTTTGCAGCATTTAACTATACCAATTTATTAATAAATTGTTATTTTAAAAAATCGATGCTTTGTTAGAGGCTGATATTATAGTATCAAAGTGAAAAACTCAAACCAAAGTTTTGTCTCTATTCACCCCATTTTACCCGGTAAAACGGGAACCTATTACTATTTCTTCGCTGTCCGTCCGTCCGTCTGTCTGTTTGTCTGTCACCAGGCTGTCAGTAGCCTCCTGCGAAGCAGTAATGCTAGCGAAGGAGGCTGCCGCACGCGTGAGGCAACAGACACCCTCACGCCCCAGCCGCCGGGATCCCAACCCCGATTTCCAGTCACTGCAGGCGTGGCCATTTTGAATTGACATTATGAGAAGTTGACATCGTGAAAAGTGGACATTTTGCGTCCGGTTGACATTTTGAGAAGTGGACATTATGAAATATCATGAACAACATCATGTGACAATCAATCAATGACACGTATATTATGAACAGTTAAAAATTTCATAGATAATGTATTTCTGTTGCCGCTATAACAACAAATTCTACAAAAACAGAATAAAATTAAATTTAAGAGGTTTCTCTGGTGGAAATCAGGGCGTGAAGATTATGTCCGCCTCCTGGTTTCACCCGCCTGGAGGACTTTATTAACGTTATTTGACTGTTACTTTCAGGACAAGACAGCCACAGTAGGTAGCATCGTCGGCAAGCTGGGTATGGCGGGAGTATGGAAGGGTCTCGGCCCCAGGATCATCATGATTGGTACCCTCACCGCGCTGCAATGGTTCATCTATGACGCCGTCAAGGTAAACACGACTTTAACCTTAAGTAAATTAAGTTAGTTTTTGAATGACTGATCCTGTTGAAGTCTAGCAAAACAGCACACCTTTGATACTGTCAAGGTAAACTCAACTTTGTGTTAGTGTAAATTAAGTTAGTTTTAGAATGACTCATGTGTGTGAAGCCTAGCAAACAGCACATAGGTCCACTTGTCTAGCAGTTAGTGGTCGTGACTGCTAAGCCAAAGATCGTGGGTTCGATTCCCGTTCGGTGTAATTGTCTAGTACTTGGCACAAGCTCTGCTTAGTTTGGGACTAGTAAGTAGGCATTGTGTAAAAGTTGTTAAATATTACTCTCAATGATTATAAAACAAAATACCAATTGTTCCTACTGATAAAACCATGTAGACACACTCACAATGAGAACACCCTTCAATTTCGCCCCCAAAACTTTCCCCCCAACCCCAAACTGACTGTCTTCTTGCATCATCTCGCAGGTCTGGCTCCGCATGCCACGCCCACCACCAGCAGAGATGCCAGAATCCATGCGCAAGAGGCTGGAAGCCGAAGAAGCGAAGAACAAGTGAATTTTAGAACATTAATAGGTAGATTATTTTGCGTCGCGCGTTCAACTTAGATTAAGGTTGCTGGTGATATCAAATTGATTGGATTGCGTTTGTTCTTCCCTCAGTGGTAAACAGCATACAGTATGTAGCGACATCGATGGCGCCACATAAGAACTACGAAGAAAGAAATCCTGCATCGCGCAAGTAAAATTCCCCGCGCGATTTGAATATATACGACAGCCCGGGCAGTTGCCCACCAGACAACACTCGTCTGGTCGGAGGATACCTTTTCAACGGAGGTTTGCGGGACTTTCTGTTCCGCTTATCCACCAAACTTTTGTAGTTCTTATGTGGCGTCATAGATGTCGCTACAATTATATTGGAAATGTGATGTTAGGAGTTATAATATAGAGTTGTATGAGACAACTTTGTCGGCTCCGCCCAAGGGCGGGACATGTCAACCAATGCCATTTTCCGCCCTTACGGCGCTGCGGGAGGGCGTGTCAGACTTTAACTGACTAAAACCCACTCCTGTTCCTTCTTTGCCTTCGTTCCAGGGCCCGGGGTTAACTTTCGCACAACCCATGGCGAAGGGGTTGTATGTGAACATACACGAAGGCGGCAGATACAACTTTAATCTTACGAATAGCGTAATTAACTCATCGAATGTCGTAATTAGAGACACAATAGAAAGACAATTGCTTATGTCGAACTGTGTAACTTAAAACTTTCTAAAGGTTAAGAGACTCAATAAAAAGACTATGAGAGAGCGAACGCGGGCGTTTGCTTGAGGTTTAATCATCGAGTGTTTGAAGCATGTTCATGGAACCTATTTGTCAAAATACTGAAAAGTATAAACAAAAATTGGCTGCAGCGCTACATTGACATTATGTCGTCTAACAGAACTATTGAAACATACAGCGCTAAGATAGCTTTTAGAGGATGAGACTAAAATGTCTTAAGCATCATGAAATTCGTGGCTTTTACGCGTTTCGTTCAACGTAATGTTCAAGGTGTACTGACTACATTACATGATTACACCTAAGTCGATTGAAGTGAGTGTTCGGCACGCGTCATCTAGTGCGTTATACATATGGGTTTAATGAATTAATATTGAAATGGGAACAAAAAATTTTTACTAGTACAAAATATTCGTGTTACCAGCAATCTTAGGACTTTCAAATAATTTTTAAATGATATTGTGACATGATATTATGGTCTATATCAGGCCATATGGGTTTGACATGGGCCATATGGCCGCGCGCGGCGCTAGAAACGTTCCAATCGCCACACAGTATGAAGTAGTACATTGTGATTATAACCAAGTTACAGTATATTATGTAAGAATCATGTTGATTAAATTATTTTTTTGGAAATAAAAAGAAATATTTTTATTTTAATATTTTTTGTTTATTTTTCTTTCTTTATGTACATACCGAGACGGCTGTTATTTATTTGTTGTATGTATGACGCTAGTAATGAATAAAGTGATAGATACAAGTTTTGTTTTAATAAAACACTAGCTTTTGCCCGCGGCTTCGCCTGCGTACATGAAATATAGCCTATGTCACTCAGGAATAAAGCAGCTTTCTGTCAGTGCAAACATTTTAGCAATCGAAATCGAAAACTCAGAGATTGCCTCCTAACAAAAAAAAAAAAAAATTACCTCTATTATATTTATTAGTGTGGATGTGTCCAGTATACACAACTACACGACAGATTTAATAATATATTAATTAAGGGCCGACGCTGCGTTACGCGGTCCCAAAGGCCCAGCGCACACCGCTGGAGGCGTGGTCAATATAAGAATAAATTCGCGTGCTGTGCTCGGAGCGCCCTCAAGCTACTACAGCTCGCATGCGCGCGACTGCTCCAGTCGCCGCCGCGCTGCTGTACTACCCCGCGCCCGGCTGGCGCCAGGTCAGATACCGCAGAGAATATTAACTAGTGTGGTCGTGTGTTAAGCGTAGGTAATTATTATATTACCTAATTAATAATCATGTCCCAGTCCACATCCAATAGGTACGAACGAGAGCGAGTTGTCTGTACAAAGTATCGATCAGCACTAAATGACATAGATGGTAGCTGCTCTCAAGGGCTCTTGGCGCCGCTCGGGGCCCGCTGAATCCGTCCGCACGTTTCAAGGAAATGCTCTCCGCCGCGTCTCCAGTGGGATGAGCTGGGCCATACAAAACTGCTCTGTCGCGTGTCGCACGCCACGCTTCCTTGTTGCTTCTTAATAATAATACATTAAAGTTCTTCATCGACACGACTACATGCACACCGAGTTGAACTAGCAACACTGCGCAGGTTATAATCGGTTTCCGCTACAGAGACCGTCGCACACGACACGGCGAGTGTCCGCGCGGGCGCCCGCTTGACGCAGCGTTAGCCCTAACCGAAAGGCAGGTACAGGCCTAACCTAATCAAAATACAATATATTAAATAAATTATGTGTCCTTTTCTTTTAAAAAGATGGAGTAAACGACGATGTCTGAGCAGTTATAACTAATAACTGTGACTAGTATGTGTCGTTGCCGGTAATATTGCTGTGAAGTGGGAATATTAGTGGCAAAATTGCGCGAAGTATGAATATTGGTGGCAATTATTATTTTTATATTTTATTATTCTTGGTATGGTCATGTAAAGAGGAGAGATGAAAAGCATGTTGCTAAAAGAGTTATGAATTTACATGTGGATGGATAGAGAGGGAGAGGAAGGCCAAAGAAAAGATGGATGGATTGTGTGAGAAGTGATATGAAAGAAAAGGGAGTTAGTGATAGCGTGACGAGTGACAGGACAAAATGGAAGAAACAAACGTGTTGCGCCGACCCCCAAATAAAATGGGACAAGGGCAGGAAGAAGAAGAAGATTATTTATTACTCTTTATTACAAAAGGTAAGTAATTTATAGGCTAGGTAAGCCCCACAAAACCGTTTTAATGGTTTGACTGTGGGGTCGATGAGTCTCTGCTTAAATGTACTTATAACTAAATATTATTTAAACTTACTCTCAATAAAAAAAAAATCCAGCAATATTCCCACTTCTCTCTCTCTCTCTTCACGACACATCTCTATGTGTGACAGACAACGGCGCCTTCCTCCTACAGCTTTCAGTGTCAATACAGTAAACACTCATAATAGATTTTAATACAACTTTTATTTTACTAAATTTTATTGTTTTTTAACATTGTTATGAGTACATAAACAGGGTTATTTGTAAAACACAACAACCTTGCCGGACTGTATAACTAACATCATAAACAATTGTTCTCAGTGGCGTAACTATACCATCTTAGGCCCGTGGCAAAATCATTGGATGGGGCCCCATAAAACTTGTCATGATGAAATTTGATTTGATTAAATCACTGAAGTACAGGCATAAAACGAATCTTTATTATTAAAATAATAAATTGCAAGTTCTTTAACCCGTTGTAACGCAGATCTACGCGAGACACAATGGCTTTTTAATTGTGTCTCTAATTACGGCATACGAGAGGTTAATATACGAAGACTTTTCTGTTTCGTCTCTGAAGGTGGACGTTCCAATGGCGGTACTATAGAGTGACTAGTTGGTAAAATGCCACGGGAAATTGATCCTTTTCTTGTGAATATGTTTAATAGACCTTAATAATTTATTTAATTTTGTCTTTAGGCACTTACTTGTGTCATTGTGTGTATTTTTAATTGAATTTAAATACCCTAATAAAATGTTAGATTAGGTACTTCTTTCGTGGTCTCTCAGATCGGGGGCCCTACCGGGCCAGGGGCCCGTGGCATTTTGCCAGCCTTGCCACTCTATAGTTACGCCACTGATTGTTCTATGACTATTATGTTTTTTAGTTATGACTTTTTAAAAAACATAATTCATTTACCAAAAACAAACCGTCAAGATTTCGTTGTTCTATCTGACACATTTCAACTTTTTATTTTGCTATACCTACGTAGTAAGACTATGACGTGACGCAAGCGCATCAAGCACTCCGCCGCCCGATCTCCGCTCGCCTCTGCTATTTTTCTATCACTGGCTTCGCATCTACTTTGTAATATTTAGACCGTTCAATTCAAACATTTTTATTTTTGTATGAAAATCTGATGAAATCATAAATTTTTAAAAGTTATATTATAGAACAAAAGTCGTTTAAGTAACATAGTCCTGAGTGGTTGCCAGTGTTTTACAAAATAATCCTGTATAGTCTGTCTAATAAGTTAAACGATTTGAGTAATTATTAGAATTTAATGAAATCTGATGTAGTCAACACGGGTTCAATAATCAACGTTGATTATGAGATAGAGATCATTGTTTACTAACAGAAGAACCTTATAGAAAGTACCGAATATAAGTATTTTTTAAATGATTAAATATTATACAAAATTCCCAAGTCGGTTGACTTATTAGACAGACTATAGCACCTGACTAAACACTAAAAACAATAAAAATATTGAGTACAGCGCCATCTAGTGAGAACAAAATAAAGCTGCCTGCAAGAAGAAAAAAATGGCATCGGATATTTAGCCAATTTTTAGGCCAATGAGGGTTTTCAAAAAAAAAATACACCAGTTGATGCCGCTTAGTCGAGAGATCTACAACATCCTGGATCGGTCAGTGCTGCCACCTGGTGAACGTCTTTTTAGAAAACCCTGAAATAGTTTCATTGCCGTACTTTCAGTGTTGTCGCGTCCTATTCGCCAGGGTCGTGCGTTCGCGACTGGGTACTCCATCTCGTTTAGCTCTTCAATCCCCATAGGTGACAGAAGAGCTGACGAGATGGAGCATTAGGTCGTGGATGTGCGACCCTGGCGGGATAAACGCGATAGTGTTTGTCGGATACATAACCGCCTAGGTTAAGAGGTTAAAGAAACTGATTGATAAAATTTTGATTGATTTTCGTGAAGGCGACCACAGTGTTAGGGTTGCAGTCGTTTGATCCCATCGGCCTCGGCGCGGAGGACGTGACGCCTCGGAGATAGAAGCGAGTTGTGCCGACAGAGTCTTTCTCGGGGAAGCACAGCCCGCCACCGCTGTCGCCACTACATAGTGCAGCCGTGCCTGATGACAAAATAATACATTTATTTATATGCTAGTGAGCGGTAGCTAAGCACGGGGCGGCGAGCGGTAAAATCAAGAGTATTAAATTTTTGAAGCAAGCCATTAAACGCCGCTCATAGCGTCCTGCGCCTGCTTACCGACGTCGCTCCGCTCGTCGCCAAGGCGATTATGACACTGCCACGCACCACGCAGCGTAGCGCGTGAATGCGTGTTTTAACTTTGTAAATATCTCCGTTTGTACAGAAAACACGCACAGTCCAACACACCGAAAATGCCACGCGCGTTCATGCAGATCATGCGCCTACAAGCGGAGAAACATGCGCACGCGCGCGTTGGTGCGGGGCGACACGCAAGGTATGGCACACTGAGTCTCGTAGTGCCGTGCGTGATTTTGTATGAAATGAGTCAGAGCCTGCGTGAATTTACAAAACGCAACTACGCGCGGCGTGAGTGCGTAAAAACTGCATTTCCGCGAGTACGCGCGTAGGTGCGTTGACGCACAACATGCAGCGTGTTGCGTGGCAGTGTGATAATCGCCATACCTGTCTCTTTTGTCAAAACCCCGTTTCCTATGGCGGCCGTATGGGACTTCTCTTTCTTATTAAAAGCTTCATAACTTTGTTGTTGATGAAGATAATTTAATAATTCTTTCGTATTTGGATCATCATTAGCCTTTTCAATGTTCCCACAGTTCATACTCAGGCCTCTAGGAGAGGGAATGGCCCGCAATCCACCACGCGGGCCCAGTGCGGGTTGGTGAATACCACATGTCTTCGAATTTTGGTTCTAGGACATGCCGGTTTCCTCACGATGTTTTCCTTCACCGTTTTGCGAGCAGTGGTTATGAAATAAATTACACAAAGTAATGCGCTTGGCCGGATTTGAATCCGCGACCTACAACTCGTAAGTCGGGGTTACCACTCGGCCACCACTGATCTCCAAAGATAAGATAGACGAGAAAAATACATGCATAATTATTTCCTATTTTTGTAATTCCTCACTCACCGTTAGTGTATCCAGCGCATATCTTGTCTTCCGTAAGATACTCCGTGAAGTATTCCGGTATGATTTTAAAACATTCCTTGATGGGCACATACGGCAGGTCCACCACTTTCAGGACCGGAGAGCCGGATCCAGTTTCTCCTGTCAACCCGAAGCCTGCTACCTGAAAATGTAATTCATCTTCAGCCTTTTTAATGTTCCCACTGCTGGGATTCAAGCCTACTCTCTAGGAGAGGGAATGGGCCGTAATCCACCACGCGGGCCCAGTGCGGGTTGGTGAATGTCACATGTCTTTCGAATTTTTGGTTCTAAGACATATCGGTTTCGTCATGATATTTTCCTTCACCGTTTTGAGAGCAGTGCGCAGTGGTGATGAAATATATTACACAAAGCGCTAGTTTATAATTATGGTGACCGATACTTAACGCGATTGTACTCATGATTACAAACCACTTTCCCAAAGAATCTTTTTATTACAATAATTTATTTTTGTCATGGAAAATGTTAGTCTTTGTTTTTTAGTTAAATGTTAGTCTTTATTGTTAGTCTTAATCATGAAAACAAAACAGCTGTTTGAAATTCGCCTGCGCGCGTCTGTGACCGATCAATTGTTAGCCACGTTTTGTTATTGTGATAAAACGACTGAATAAAAAAAAAGTTTCTTCGGGAAAGTTGTTTGTAGTCATGAGTACAATCACGTGTTTAAGTATCAGTCACTAATTACCAGTCACCGCATATTATTAAAAAAATACTTCTATTCTTGCTTAATTTTCTTACCTTGCCGAGGACACCTTTATCCAGCTCAGGGCCCCTCAAGTTGCTTCGGAAGCTGAGGCAGACTGGTCGGACGTACGTGTAATACACGAACGGAGTCTCCAGTATCAGAACAGCTAGGTCACTTTGAAAGTTAGCTGAGGAACCTTTGAAATATTCCGTCACCTTTATGGATTTTAACTGTTGGAGGAAAAGTAAATATAAATATAATATACTAGCTTTTGCCAGCAGCTTCGCCCGCGTACATAAAATATGTCACTCAGGAATAAAGCAGCTTTCTATAATGAAAAAATTTTAGCAATCGGACCAGTACTTTTAGAGATTACCTCCTACAAACATAAAAACATACTTTACCTCTTTATTAAATTAATATTATATTGTTTTTTTTTTTTTTTTTTTTTTTTTTTTTTTTAATTAAGATAAACTAGTGCTTGACTGCGATCCCACCTGATGGTAAGTAGCGATGCAATCTTTGATGGTGAGGCGCACTAGTTTATTAAGAGCCTATTCACTCTAGCCTTGAAGACACCCAAATTATAATCGGACGGGAAGACCGCAGCAGGCAGACTGTTCCAGTCCTTCGACGTACGTGGTATAAACGACGAGGCGAAACGCTTAGTCCGGACCGTAGAGGTTTCAACAACGTAAGGGTGAATATTCGCCGTACGTCGGGATGTCCGATGGTAGAATTGCGATGGCGGAATCAAGTCATGCAATTCCTGCGCACACTCTCCAAAATGCATCCTGTAAAACACCGAAAGGCTGGCTACCCTACGCCTATGCTCAAGGCTTTGAAGGTTGGACTTAACCAAATCTGGATCACCAATTAGCCTCTTTGCACGCCTTTCCACCGAGTCCAAAGCTGCCAGGTGGCATTTTGCAGCACCAGCCCATATGTGTGTTTTCTATTATATCATATCATATCAAATCATATCATATCATATCATATCATATTATATTATATTGATAATGATATACTTGAAATTTCACAACAATCACACAACGCCGTTTAGTCTTAACCTAAGGCAGAGTTTGTGCTATGACAACAACACACAACAACAGATAGACAACTGATAAACATAGTTAAATATTTCTAAATACATATTATAGATAAATTACACCCAGACACATAATCAATAACCGTGCTCATCACAAAATACATACACTTTTTTTACGATATGTAATATGTGAATCATATGATACATGAGTGGGCGGCATCGGTAAGCGGGTGCGCAGCGCTCTATATGCGACGTCTCGTGGCGTGCTTCAAACATTTTGACACTTTTATCCTTACCGCTCGCCGCCCCGCGCTTAGCTACCCCTCACAGCGGCAATGTCGTAAACGGGTCGTGGGATAAGAGCGAGTACTCGAGTAATTGGATTTAAAAAGACTATTATTATTATAATAATGTTACCTCAGATTTCTGCACGTCTTCGTCATCAGGATGGTCCCATTCGCTGAACAGTTTGGCTGTGGCCACTGAGTACTTAGACGCAGCTTGCAGCCTCCCCGAGGCCCAGAAGCAGTGGGCCGCTGCAAACGTTGGTAGGATACTGACTTATTTTGTAAAACAATAGCAACCTGTTTTTTTTTTTTTCGATGGGTATAATCATCCAATGACAACCCCCGCTCTGGGTGGAGCGGGAGATAGTGTCAGACTCTTACTGACTAAAAAACCCATCCCGTTCCTTCAAGCCTTCATACCGGGGCTCGAGCGCCCTTTGGATAACCCTGGCCCTAGTAGGCTTCGACCCGGCTGGGCCCCTGCTGTTGCTGACAACTCCTTGAGGCGCGCGGGAACAGTGCGCGCCGTCGACGACTTGGGCTTGGTCGGGACAGTTACTGGACGGCCGGACAGCGAGCTACCCATTGCTCACTGTCCGCAAGCCCGCGCCTACGGTGACTAGCAACCTCTCAGGACTATGTTACTAACATCATAAACAACAACTTTTGTTCTATAACTTAAAAATGTACCTACCATATTTTAGTTCATCAGTTCTATGTGAAGCAAGCAATAGCGGAGGGGTGCGGTGGGTGTGCTTGATGCACTTGCGTCGCCTCATACAGACGTAATAGCAAAACACATAGTTGAAATTGTGTCAGTTATAATAACAAAATCTTGAAGTTGTTGTTTATGATGTTAGTAATACAGACCTGCAAAGTTGTTAGTAGGCGTGGGAAAAGTGCATCATCTTTGCGATTGGAACATTTGCATCTGAATCACTGAAATGTTCCGAAACATCACAATGTATCATTTAGAACATTGGGGACATCGGCTCAAAAGACACAAACGGAACTTTTGAAACAACGGCTCAAAAGATATCTATAACACAGATACGTCAGATACTGATTGTTATTAAACGTGATCTGTTACGTTGCGTCATATAGGTACACTAAAAGTTTAAATAATTGAATTTTGATTTGAGAATAATTTAAAGCAGATGTTTTTAGTTCATATCATTATTTATATTACACTATTTACGTTTTAATTAAAGTAAAGAGTGTTTCAGTGTTTCCATTGTTCCAAATGATGCATTTAAAGACCAGCACAAACAAAGATTACTTTTGGACAGCGAGAAACAGAGATTTGAGCTGTTAGACTCGCCGTTAAAATTTTATCCTGCTCAAGCTACACAAGTTAATACTCCTCCAAAGAGTGAGCCTATTCACCATAAAATAAAACCAGAAAAGCATAAACTATGCATTATAAGTAGTAATAGAACTAATAAATTTCTATCGATCGCAGAAAGAACGTTCCCAACATATCACTTATGTCATTACTTAACACCCAACTGTGGAATTATGAAGCTTATAACTAATATCGAGGTAAAAGTCAAAGACTATACGATGTGTGACTACTGTGTGATTTTCATCGGTGAAGAAGATTTTCGGTGCACAAACAACTACTATGACCTGGTTATTAATATCCGGGAAACTTTATCGAGGATACAACATACAAATATCATACTCTGTCTACCTACCTTTAAATTTAAAGATTCTGTTATGTACAATTGCAGAATAGAAACATTTAGTAATATGCTTTATTTGGATGTATATACTCATGAACACGCGTACTTGTTTGACTCAAACCTAGATTTATCATATGACTACAACATGTTTTCGAAGAGAAATGGGTCCCTTAATAACTATGGCATGAGAAACATCTTTGATAATTTAAGTCAATTTATTCGCTTAGACATTAGCTGTTCGGGCACTATAAGCACGAATAATAACCCTAAAAAAAGTCCCAGCACTAACGCCTCTGAGCCAAATGAGTTGTTTTTTCTCGAATAAGTATGTTAATATACTGCATCAGAATATAGCAGGCTTAATAAACAAATCAAATGATCTTAGTGTATGTTTAGACCAACTATTAGATAAACAAATTAATGTGGATGTAGTATGCATTACTGAGCATTTCATTATGGAAGGCTACGAGAACCAGCTGTATGTACCGAATTATTGTTTAGCAGCGTATTATTGCAGAAAGGGAAAAAAAAGGGGTGGATCTTGTATTCTTATAAAAAACGGACTCAAATGGAAAGAACTGCCTAAAATAGCGAAAATATCATCCCCAGGTGTATTTGAGTGTTGTGCTATTGAGCTTATCAGCTATAAAATAGTTGTCGTCTGTATTTATAGAGTACCAAACGTAAATAATTTAAATGAGTCTCTGAGTAAGCTTGAGATACTTCTACAAGAGATATCAAAATCTAGCTGTAAGAATATTGTAATCGCTGGAGATTTTAACATTGATGTTCTTAAGTCAAATAGGATTTCTGCTGCGCTTGAATGTCTATTACTGAGTTTCAATTTAAAACTTGAATTTAAACAACCGACGCGAATGGCCAGCCAGACATGTATAGACAATTTTGCGCACAATTATAATAAGTCATGTAAAGGTGAAGTAATAGAATTTGCTTTATCAGACCACACAGCGCAGTTGCTTCAGTGCCCTGTAAAGAAGGTGTGTTCTATCAACCATTGGTACACGACCAAAAGAGATTACAGTACAGAAAACATAGCTAAGTTCAAAGCCTGTCTAGAAAATATTAGTTTTCCGGAGATCTATGAGACAAGTGATCCCAATATAGCCTATAATGCTTTTATCGACACTTTTAAGTTGTTTTATGACTTGTGTTTCCCGTTTACCCGAGTCAAAGTCAATATTATAAAAAAACCTAAATGGTTGTCCAAAGGTGTTAAATTATGCAGCAAAAGGAAAAGACATCTTCTGTGGCAATTGAGGCTTAATCCTACTCAGGACAATAAAACCAAGTTTAAAAACTATTGTAAGCTATATAAAAAAATTATAAAGCTGACTCAAAAGGCACAAAACAATTATAAAATAACTAAAGCCAAAAGCATGGCAAAAACAACTTGGCAAATCATAAATCAGAAAAAATACAATATTCCCAGCCAGCGTATTGACAAAATTAAATCTTATAATAAAATTATAACAAATCCAAAGGACATTTCTAATGAATTTAATAATTACTTTGTTGATAAAATACAGCCAAAATTAATAGACGGCAGCCAATCTAAAGCAAGTAGGAAAATAGACACAAAAATTAACTCAATGTTCATGGCACCTAGCGTGCCATATGATATATATAAAATAATAAAGTCCCTAAAAAATACAAATAGCGTAGGATACGATGGCCTCTCTACAAAAATTTTAAAATCTGTAGCTAATGAGATATGTGTTCATTTAAGTTACATACTTAATCTTAGTATAAGTGCTGGCATATATCCAGATGCTTTAAAAACATCCATTGTAAAACCCATCTTTAAAAAGGAAAATAGAGAGTTAATGGAAAATTACAGGCCTATCTCTTTGATTCCGATTATTTCAAAAATTTTTGAGAAGTTCATTTATAAGGAACTATACAAATACTTGGAAAAAAAATCATATTTTGTGTGAACAGCAAAAAGGATTTAGGCCAAGCAGAACAATAAATATGGCTATTTTTGACTTTATACAGAATATCATTAATAATGTAGATAAACGTAACCCAGTCTGCGGGATTTTTTGTGACATGACGCAGGCGTTTGATTATGTCCATCATCCTACACTACTAAAGAAGCTCGAAGCTTATGGTATTAGGGGTAATGTCCTAAATTTGTTTCAGTCTTATCTACATAATAGACGACAAGTAACTGAAATTAGCAGAATTAATTTAGTTAATAAACATGACGAGACGTACAGATCACACGAGCGAATAGTTAGTTATGGGGTACCACAAGGAAGTGTATTAGGCCCTTTGCTATTTATTCTATATATAAATGACTTACCGGAATACATTGAACAACCATTGACTCTATTTGCAGATGACAGTACTGTGACAATACCTTTGAAAAGTGTAGATACTTACGAAAATGACATTAATATTTCTTTAAAATCTATAATAGAATGGTTAGACGAAAATAACTTAAGAATAAATATAAGCAAAACAAAGGTAATGCATTTTGATCAACGCATGCCAGATAAAAGCAATTTGCACGTGCAATATAATAATGATAGTATTAACGAGGTAGTATGTACTAAATTTCTAGGGCTAGAAATAGACAAAAAGCTTAATTGGAAACAACATATAGAGACGCTATGCAAAAAACTAAGCACATCTGCTCACGCTTTACATACTTTGTCATCGATTGTAAATTTAAACGCACTTCTGGCAGCATACCATGGTTTAGTCGAATGCCACCTACGATACGGTGTTATCTTTTGGGGCAACTCTACTGAAAGAGAAACGGCATTCAAAGCACAGAAAAGATGCGTAAGGTCCTTTTTAAAACTGCAAACTACAGACAGCTGTGTGCCATATTTTAAGCAGCATAAGATTTTAACTTTACCATGCATATATATTTTGGAAATGGCTGTGTTTGTAAAGTTGAACCCGGATCGTTTTAAGCGCATAGCAGACGTATTTCCACGAAATAGGCGTGATAATAGTGGGCTTTGTCTCCCTAGTGCGAGAACGACTTTAATGCGCAAAAGTGTCTGTTACATGGCGCCAGTCATTTATAATAAATTACCGAGGAGCTGGAAAGAATTAAACTTAACTTTATTTAAAAAAAAACTAAGGAACTTTTTAGTAGACAAAGCGTATTATAGTGTGACAGAATTTTTGTTGGAGAAAGGAATTTCTTGACTACTTTTTATAACATTATTGATGACATTTTAAATTTTATTTTTGTGACATTATAAATTTTATTTTTGATATTTTAAATTTTATTCTATTTTGATTTTATGACATGTATTATTTATTTTTAATTCTCTTGACATTTTTGCATTTTTCATTTTACTGTATTTTAAATTTTATGAGATTTTGAATTTTTTGCTATACTTAATTGTAATTTTTATGACATTTTAATCTTTTTTTGTTTTATTTAATTTAATTTTTGTGACATTTAAAAGTATTATTTTCCTGACTTTTATGATACTTATGTTTTATTATAATTTTTTAATTTAATTTCAATTCTTTTCACATTTTTATTTTTTGTTTTATATGATTTTAATTTTTTGCCATTTTTAATATTTGCTTTATGTAATTTAAATTTATTTTTTTTGTTTGGTTTAATTTATTTGTTTTGTTTATTTTGTTTATTTTGTGTACCTACTCGGAATCTCCAGTGTAGTTTGTACTTTTGCATGCCTTTTTGGTTAAATATGGCTGATGCTTACTATATTGACTTATTAGCACTCGTAGCATACAGACGTGCTCGGTAGCAATATTTAATTTTATAAAATAACATCAGTGACCTTCTTTTTGCATACATTTTTTGCTTAGTGTGTAGTTTAGTAAAGACAATGAAAACTTAGAATAAGTGAACTAGTTATAAATAAAATGGACAACAGCCCCTCCTCAAGAGATCGAGCGAATCTCTCCGCATCTCCAGCGAAGACGATTACCCAAAATCCAGCCCAATCTGATGCCTCAATCGAACCTGTTTCAACATCCGAGATACAAAGATGGATGTCAGCCATTGAGCACCATTTAAACGAGGTTTGTTCTATTGCCTCGGATGGCAAACTCAACTCGGAGCAGAAATTGAAAATTTCAACCTTGTGCCGTAAAATAGGATCTGGCACCTCACAGATGGCAGTCCTATATCAATCCTTGAAGCAGAAAGCAATCCAAGAGCGCATCCTCAATGAAGATCTGATGGAAAAGAGCCACTTGACAGACCACATCTTGGACCTCACGAAGACGATTAAGGACTCCGGTACTGTTTCGTTTGCCGACATGGTGAAAAAGGGGACAAATGATTTCGTTCGACCAACCAATTTAAACTCCGTGGCCATATATCCCAATAACAAATTGAAGTCCAGTGACGAAACAAAAGTCCTCGTGCAAAAGATGATACGACCAGATCAAGTCAAGTTGCATATACGTGGTGTCCATAAAACTAAAAACGGAGGCGTCATAATTAGTACGGAGACGAAAGATGACGCGGATAAAATTAAGCACGCAGTCCTGCAATCTGAATCTGGCCTTACCGCCGACGAACCCAGCAAGCGCAAACCCCGGATTGTAGTTGTAGGAGTGCCGTCTTCTTTGACCGAAACTGAAGTCTTCAGGTACATTTACGAACAGAATGTAGCCGAAAAGTTTCCGACGATTGCCATGGATTCCTTTTTGACCATGGTTAAATTAAGTCACAAATCGGGGAAGAAAGACTCGCATACTTGTAACTACGTGGTTGAAGTTCCAGCCAACATACGAAGAGCTCTAATTTCCCAGACAAGGATTTTCATAAATTGGACTTCCTGCCCTGTCAGGGACTTCACCCTGGTTACGAGATGCTACAAATGCCAGCAGTATGGACATGCAGCAAAAACCTGTAGAGAAGTCAACTCGACGTGCGGCCACTGCAGTGAGACAGGACACTCGATGTCTGAATGCGCAAAGAAGGCGGACACACCGAAATGTGCCACTTGCTCTCGTTTCAAAAAGCCCTCCAACCATAAAACAGGAGACGCTGAGTGTCCTGCTAGAAAAATAGCGGAGTATAGATACATTAACTCTATCGATTATGAGGGCGCCTAGAGCGTCATACTCAAGGCCAGACTTCCGTGTAACGCTTACTGCTGATTCAAATTCCAGTGTGTTGACCTACAAACCATAATTTTTCTTATTATTTTAGCATATTTGTCCAATGTAAACATAACTCTTTAGAATTAACGCAACCTCGACTTTAACCCAATTACTAATTCTGCTGACGCAAAATCATATGTGTGTGACTAGAGAATAAAGTGCAAGAAACAGTTTTAGAATATAAAATAACATATTGTGACCTTTAGTGTTTAAGTAAACTAAGTATATAACATTATAAATAATTTAATCATATTTTTCACTACTTATAGACTTTTTAAATATTGTTATCAATTGTATTGTCCTAAAAAACTATAATGTAAGAGCTTCTACCGCCTGTGATACAGGTTTATCCTAGTACAGGCACATAACATAGCATTTACCTTTGTAATTACTCTTAAGATTTTATGTAACCATTTTACCAAATGTTATTCTGAATAAACATATTATATTATTATATTATATATATTATATTTTTATGTCGCCATTTTTTGTACCCATATTTGCAAAATAAAGATCTTATCTTATCTTATCTTATCTTATCTTAAAACATTAAACACTAAAATGTTCGGAACAGTGAGTCGGTCCAGTAAAAAGTTATACACGCCTAGTTGTTAGTGATGTACAAATAAGGCTGCCCAACCCACGTCCGATAATCGGTGACCGATTTTTTGTAGGAGAAAAATAGAACACATTGATAGCAATAGTGCAATGCACACATCCTACAAAAAGTTGGTCAGAAATATACAAAACAATGTTACAAATATACAAAGTCGGGCCGATTATCTGTGACGATTATCGGACGTGAGCGGGCAGCCTAACCCTGTATAAATCAGACATGTGAAATAAAATCTTACCTGATATAACAACAGAGTTAGATACAATGGAGCCTCCGCAGATGAGCTCATACTTTTTATTGACCTGGGTAGGCTTCCTGTAGATGGCGACGTGCCAAGGCACCTGTCCCCGGTTCGCTGCTGTCCCGTTGATGATCAGGCTTTCTCCAGACGGAGTGAGGCGCCCACACTCTGCACAAGTAATGGGCTTTTAAGTAGGAATAAATATAGAATAATAGAAAGGTTGCTTATTTTCGATGTCTACATACTACTTTATGAAGAAATTCTTATTTACATTCTTGGATACATACCCTATAAATAAAACGCTCATTATTTTATAATCTATAATAATAATAATATAATAATAATATTCCACAACTATCACACAACGCCATCAAGTCCCAAGCTAAGCACAGCTTGTGTTATGGGTACTAGACAACTGTTAAACATACATATTAAAAAAACATATATATAATACATACATATTATAGATAAATTACACCCAGACACAGAACAAATGATTATGCTCGTCACACAAACATTTGTCCTGGGTGGGAATCGAACCCACGACCTCCGGCATAGCAGTCAGGGTCACTAACCACTAGACCAACAAGCCAGTTAATTTTATAATCTATGCCGGTGCGTTTGCTTGGTGTTTAACCGCATGGTACGAAATCACGCGCAAACGTCGGCGCCTTCGATTAGGGTTTGAGTGTCAGTTAGTAGTGTAACTATGTGCACTGGTCTGAAAAGTTTCCGACTTGACAAAGATACAAGACATTTTTTTTTACAATTGATTTTTCTTTTTTTTTAATTGTCTCCTTGTAACTCTACACACTGCGCCCCTCGATGCCTTCATCTTCTAAGGTATAGTATTAAGCTAAATTAACTAAATTTTAATGTAACATGTCCTTCATTTTGTCACATAAACCTTTGAAAGGTTTTTTGTATAACAAATGAAAAAAAAAATGTAATGAACAATAAGGCAAAAAAAATTCAGTATGCAGTGACCGTTGATGGCTCCCTTAACACGTGCAGGTCACCTCTATTATTTTAGTCTAATGAGTTTTTTAGTGAAGGCTTTATTGGGGTGTGGCATGGTCTCCTGGTGTCGAAGACCACCAGCGTTCTGCCTGTATACGTATGTGTGTTCACGTAGCCAACCACGCAGCTGACTAAAGGGGACCGGCACAATGATTTTGTCTAGGGATTGTGGGACTGAGGCATTATCGGAGAGTATCCGAAAGTGTGTATCCGGGCACACCTCTGTCGTATGCTATATGCTATGCACATAAATATATTTATTAAAATACTGTAATGAAACTTTCAGTCATACCTGGACGGCATGTATAATTGCGGTTCCAAGTTCCATCACTTTGGCACTTCATATAAGGTATCTCATTTGAGAAGTAAATGGGGAAGGTACACTCGGGTCTGATGACGGTTCCAACAGGCTCGGCAGACCTGCAGGGGCGGCTTCCAGTGTTTGGGCCGGACAGTTGGCAGCGATAGTGCACGGAGATATGACTGTCAAGCTTGCAGAATGCTGAAAAAAACATAAACGATAACAATAACAACATAATCCCCTCAATTTATTGTTTATTTTAATTTTACCCGACTGCAAGAAGGGTTATGTTTTTCGCGCGTATCTTGTATGTATGTAATATTCTTTATTACCTCATATCTTCCAAACCGCTGAACAGATTTTTATAATTAACATATCGTTAGATTCGTCTTGATAACCCAAGTGTTCTTAGATAGGTGACGTTAAAAAAAAAACAACATATCGACTGTGAGATGCTATATGTTAGAGTAAAAATTATTTTTATTTTTTTTTTATTCTTCAATATGGGTATCAAATTAAAGGGCTTTTCATGAGGATTTCAAAATGGTACGTCATAACCATATTAAAAAAAGTACAACAGGAAATCTATGTTATCTATTTTGTACTGAGGCGAATGTCTAGGTCGGTTTTTGAACTTTATAGTGATTTTACGTCTAAAATATAGTGAATAAATAGTGATGTTATAATTGTAACTAAAAAGTGTAAAATAAACAATTAATTTAAAAAATAAAATAACCCGACTGCGTAAAAAAATACTTTAAATAAAAACTGAAAAGAATAATAAACAAGTTCAGTCACACAGTTCAGCAACAGTCGGGACCCATTAAAATAATCTAGACTAAAATCATTCTATCTAATGTGGGTCCCTTTTCAGTTTTTATTTAAAGTATTTTTTTACGCAGTCGGGTTATTTTATTTTTTAAATTATTTTTTTTTCTATTTTTGTATTTAAATGTTAACGCGGTTCACAGAATACATCTACTTACCAAGTTTCAACAGTATAGTTCTAATAGTTTCGAAAAAAAGTGGCTGTGGCATACGGACGGACAGATAGACAGACATGACGAATCCATAAGGGTTCCGTTTTTTTTGTGTTTGTTATTATAAGGAGAAGGCTCTTATGGAATGAAATTTAATAATATAAAAAAGAAAGAAAAACATTTTACAAAAAAAAAAATCGACTTCACTAAAAAAATACACTAAAATGGTCAAAATAACGTTAATTTCGGAAGTCGGTGTTTCTCGCTAAATTTGTTTGTTTCTTAGATAACACCGACTTCCAAAATTAAAGTTATTTTGACCGTTTTAGTGTATTTTTTTAGTGAAGTCGGTTATTATTTTTTTTTGGAAAGTTTTTTATTTCACAATTTTTGAGTTGCGATACACTTGTAGCCAGAGTACCTTTTTCTCATGAAATTTTTTTTTTGGTAGGATACATTGTTTTATTATGAAGTTCCCGTGTTCACCTTCCGGCTCCATCATCAGATCAGTTCGATAGTACCTTACAGTCAAAGTGCATCTCGTGACAATTCTAATAAACCCAAACACGGCTAGAATTCATTGATTTATTACGGAGTTCCGGTGCCTATCTTCCGGCTCCATCATCATCATCATCAGATCAGTTCGATAGTACCTTATAGCCAAAGTGCATCTCGTGACAATTCTAATAAGCCCAAAAACGGCTAGAATTCATTGATTAATTACGGAGTTCCGGTGTCTATCTTCCGGCTCCATCATCATCATCATCAGATCACTTCGATTATACTATTTTCAACATAACTATTCAGAACTATTCATTTATTTGTCATAGTCGCTTAACTATGTTCATTGTGATATCTGTTTAAATATGAAGTTCCGTTGGCCATTTCTGGTCTTCTTCACCAGTTCCACTTCATCAAATGTCACTTTTTGACTGTAAATATATAAGCCCTTAATGATAATACCAAAATAACTATATAGTTGCCTATAATATTTGAGGAGTTCCCTCGATTCCTCATGGATCCCATCATCTGAACTAAACTTTGAAAAAAATAAGACCAATTTGAAAGCATATCATGTGAGGGGAAAAAAAATTTTGCAAATCGGTCCATAAACGACGGAGTTCTGAGGTAACAAACATAAAAAAAAAATACAACCGAATTGAGAACTACCTCCTTTTTTGAAGTCGGTTAATTAGGGTAGTGTTGGGTAGAGTAGGGTAGTGTAAGGTAGAGTAGGGTAGAGTAGGGTGGGGTAGAGTAGGGTGGGGTAGAGTAGGGTGGGGTAGAGTAGGGTGGGGTAGAGTAGGGTAGGGTAGGGAAGAGTAGGGAAGAGTAGGGTAGAGTAGGGTAGGGTAGAGTAGGATAGAGTAAGGTAGAGTAGGGTAGAGTAGGGTAGAGTAGGATAGAGTAAGGTAGAGTTGGGTAGAGTTGGGTAGAGTGGGGTAGAGTAGGTTAGAGTAGGATAGAGTAGAGTAGGGTAGAGTTGACAGCTTAGCTAAAAAGTATAACATAACTATTAGGCGGTACGAAGTTCGCTAGTTAAAACATAAAAATGAAACTCACGAACACACTGAGGTATTTGTCCATCCTTCGTGGAAAACTTTCCACCCTGGCAAAAGACCACGCTATCGCCATCGAAGCCGTACCCCTCCTCACAAGAGATGTTCAGCGTCACGTAGGGCACAACTTGGCCTATTCTCGCGTTACGAATGTTTGTTGTATATGTTCCGTGGTCGGGGTAGGGAGGTAGCTCGCACTGCCCTGATAGAACTGGCCTGTAGAAAGAGAGAAAATCTTTACAATAACCGTCGTTTTTATAACGCCTAAGTGTCCCCGCACACTTGCCACAAAAAAGCCGCCACAAAAAAGCTAGAAGTGGCTACAAAAAAAGCTAGAAGTGGCCACGAAAAAGCTAGAAGCGACCACAAAAAAAGCTGAAGCGCGTGACTGGAGAAGCTAGAAGTGGCTTCTAGCTTCATTGGCCTTTAGTGGAATTAAAAGGTGTGAGACAAGTGGCGACACTCGTAGTACAAATCGGGAAGTATTTCCTGTCTAGCCTCTTTCATCTTTTCTGTGATTGTACCATTATTATGCCAAAAAGGTTTACACGAATCACCTTTTTTCTTCAACTGAAGGCTTCGTTCCGTTGCACAGTTCCGCTGCCTCGTCAGAACCGTCCGCGCACTCATTGGTCTGCAAACAGTAGCCTTTGTTATTTAGACTGGCCTGTTGGTACAATGTTTTATGAGAAGTGTTTAAGGGCCTCTGCGAGGCTGGCTTGGCTTCGGACCCTCGTATGCCTTCCAAAGACCCCAGCACACACCAACAACAACAACAACAGCAACATTGCCAACCTCTTAGGTCTATTTTAGGTACTAACATCATAAACAACCTATTTTGTTCTCTGACTTTGAAAAATTTATCACACTATTAAGTTCATCAGATTTTCATATGAAAATAAAAATATTTAAATTGAACGTATACTGATAGATATATTCTTTATTGTACACTAGCTTTTGTATGTATAGCCTTTGTAAATATAGCCTATGTCACTCAGGAATAAAGCAGCTTTCAGTGCGCGAAGGGGGCCCTCGCTCACGACCTCACATCCGGTGGGGCCTCGCGTGATCGAGGGCTGTTTAACAACGAGGGTTTTGTTTTATAATTTATAGGCTCGCGTTTGACCACTATTTCACCTGGTGGTAAGCGACAATGGTCGAACACTTGGTGGCGACAGTCGCTATTTCATTTTTGATTTTATGAAAGAAAAGGGCCTCGCTGATGTGCTTTCACTTACGTCTAAATTATTTCACGATATGCCTCTAAGTCGAATGATGTTTAAATACCACAGAACAGATGAAAGAGGTTAGAATGGCCTTGTAGGCGGGGCAGGCCACAAAGTAGGGCAATGCTCATAGTTCCACCACCAATAGCAAACTTGCGATCTAAGTGTGCGTGGTCTGTTAGTTGCGTAATGCGCGTTCGTATGGCAGCGTTCCCACTACGCCGGACCGGCAGATCTGCCGAAAACCGGACACCGGACAGAGTGTTCACATTACATCGGATCCCGGAAGAAATTCAGACAGTACCTCAGTTGAATTTGGACCTGCGCGCACAATGGACGACGAAATTGTTGTGTTGTGGTGATATCTTAATAGAACAGGTCTCTCTTGGACAAGCGTAATTAAAGTTTCTGCTTGAATATCCATGCTAAACGTCTACTTTTACCAGAAAATGCGAGCCGAATGACGTGAGTGGAACACGGGCGGGGCGAGGGGAGCACGAGCGGGGCGAGCGGGGGACAGATACCGGCACAAACTCGTTCACATTACTCCGGGCCCGGTCGTTCTACCGGCAATTCGTAGTGACAAAACGCTCGGTAAAAATGCCGGGCTCGGCAAAAATGCCGGACCCGGGATAATGTGAATAGCTTCATATAAATTGTACAGCCACTAGCCCTTCCGGCAGATTTACCGGCGCGGCAGATCTGCCGGTCCGGCGTAGTGGGAACCTGGCCTATTGGTTCATTGCCTGTAGTAGAGTTAAATAGTGTGAGACAATCGGCGACACTCGTTGCAGTACAAATCGGAAAGTATTTCTTTTCTAACCTCTTTCATCTTTTTTTTCGCTGTCTTGTTTTCGAATTTATGAAAGAAAAACCGGCCAAGTGCGAGTCGGACTCGCCCATGGAGGGTTCCGTAGCAGCAAGTAACATAATATAAAAGTTCTTGTAGTTCGTTGTAACTTTGATCGATGTTTTAATAATAGTGTATTTTTTTAGATTTATGGCGTATTAAAAAAAAACTACTTACTCGATCTCGTTCAAACCAATTTTCGTTGGTAGTTTTCATGGTAATGTACATAATATATTTTTTTTAGTTTTATCATCACGATGCACCCTGATGGTAGTGCACATGCTGGAAGTGCGATACTAATAAAATCTAACATAAAACATTACGAGGCAGTACATTATAGCACAGAGGAAATACAAGCAACAAATGTCGTCATTGAAGACTGGTCAGGACCGTTCACAGTATCCGCTGTTTACAGCCCACCAAAACATAAACTTAAAGTCAAAGACTATGAAAAGTTCCTTTCTACACTAGGACACAGATTCATAGCTGGAGGAGATTACAACGCTAAGCATCACTATTGGGGCTCACGTACTATAAGTACGAAAGGTAGACAGCTACTAATGGCCATAGAGAAGCTAAATCTTAATGTTGTTTCACCTGGAGAACCAACCTACTGGCCGACAGACAGGAATAAAATACCAGACTTGCTCGATTTTTGTATAACAAAAGGAATTGCTAGTAAATTTCTAACAAGCAAAACGAGTGCCGAATTATCCTCTGACCATTCCCCTGTAGAAATAACATTAAAAAAGAAAGTCACAATGATACCGAAGCCATGCAGGTTACATACCAATAAAACTGACTGGAACCACTTTAGACAGCTGCTGGTGGAAAGCTTGGACATAAAAATTCCTTTAAAGACAGACAACGACATAACAGAAGCAGTTGAACATTTCAACAGCTGTGTGCAACAATCTGCTTGGTTGGCTACTCCAGCTGCCACTAATTCGCATCGCAAGCAAGAATGTCCCTTATCTGTTCAAGAACTACTAGCTGAAAAACGAAGGGCTCGAAAAAAGTGGCAAAAGACAGGTTATCCTACTGACAAAAAACATCTGAACTATTTACAAACAAAACTAAAAACACTACTACAAGATAATGACAACCAAAATATCCAAACATCTTTAAAAAACCTGGACGCAACAGCAGGAACTAATTATTCCTTATGGAAAGTCACAAAAAAACTTAAACGTCCTGTTTTTAATCAACCTCCCATTCGAAAGAGTAACTCAGAATGGGCTTCCAGTGATGCGGACAAAGCTGACACATTTGCTGAGCATCTTAAACAAGTTTTTATACCAAATCCAGATACGGGCTCTTCTAAAACTCATGAAGTAACTCAATTATTAGACCAAATCCATCAACTGGATCTTCCCATTCTTAAGGTCACAAAGGAAGAGGTAAAAACAGCGATTAAGGCGCTAGACCCAAGTAAAGCTCCTGGATACAATCTCATAACAGGCAAAATTTTAAGAGAATTACCCAAAGAAGGCTACCAATTTCTGACTTCCCTGATCAACGCTATCCTGCGAAGAGGTATGGTTCCACTTCAATGGAAAGTAGCACAAGTTATAATGGTTGCTAAGCCTGGTAAAAACCCTGTAGAGGCGCAATCATATAGACCTATTAGCCTACTGCCCATACCATCGAAAATCATGGAGATACTTATCCTGCGGAGATTGCTTCCGATTATCTCTTCGAAAAAACTCTTACCTGACCACCAGTTTGGCTTTCGCCGGGGGCATGGTACCATAGAACAAGTGCACAGATTAGTAGAACATATCAACAAAGCTTTTGAGACAAAACAGTACGGTGCTGCAGCCTTTTTGGATATATCTCAGGCATTTGATCGTGTGTGGCATGATGGACTGTTATACAAAATAAAACGGGACCTCCCTATAAATTTTTACAACCTTATAAAGTCTTATCTAAGCGACAGACACTTTTTTGTGAAACAGGGTGAAGAGATAACTTCCTTGCATACTGTCCAAGCTGGAGTGCCACAGGGTAGTGTAATGGGCCCCATGTTGTACCTGCTTTTCACAGCCGACCTCCCAACGACCGACGGCGTAGTCACTGGAACATTTGCCGATGATACAGCAATTCTTTCGATAGACACTTCACCCGACGTTGCTTCACAAAAACTCCAAACTAGCCTCAATCAAATATCCCAATGGCTCAAAGATTGGCGAATCAAGGCCAACGAAACCAAGTCTGTCCAGGTGACTTTCACTTACAGGAAAGGAACGTGTCCTCCTGTCACTCTAAATGGAATACCTCTCCCACAAGAAGACTACGCTAAGTATCTTGGAATTTATCTAGATAGACGCCTAACTTGGAAGAAGCATATATTTAAGAAACGACTGGCTATGGGACAACAGTTACGCACAATGTATTGGCTACTGTGTAGCAAATCGCAACCCTCAATCGAAAATAAATTATTGTTATATAAATGCATAATAAAGCCTAAATGGACATATGGCCTACAGTTGTGGGGCTCAGCAGCAAAATCAAATGTCGAAATAATACAAAGGTTCCAATCAAAAATGTTGAGAATGATAACGAACGCACCTTGGTATGTCTCAAATAACAGACTCCATCACGACCTCTGTATCAGAACAGTAATAGAAGAGATCTCAGAAAAAGCTAAAGCGTACAAAGCACGCATCTCAAACCATCCAAACAAGCTAGCAGTAAACCTGATGGCCCCCCAAACAGCCGCTCGGAGGCTAAAGAGAAACATTCCTCAAGACCTCGTTTAGGAGGCTATAAGATAAACGGGGCGGTCACTGGACAGTCTGCGTACAAATCTGTTATGTTATCAAACATATTGCTGAATATCTATAATGACAGATTGCAATAAAATATATGGATAAAAAAAAAAAAAAAAAAATCATTCTCTTATTTTAGAAGTTACAGGGGGGGGGGGACACACACATTTTACCACTTTGGAAGTGTCTCTCGCGTAAACTATTCAATTTAGAAAAAAATTATATTAGAAACCTCAATATCATTTTTGAAGACCTATCCATAAATACCCCACACGTATGGGTTTGATGAAAAAAAAAATTATTAGTTTCAGTTCTAAGTATGGGGACCCCCAAAATTTATTGCTTTTTTTCTATTTTTGTGTAAAAATTTTAATGCGGTTCACGGAATACATCTACTTACTAAGTTTCAACAGTATAGCTCTTATAGTTTCGGAAAAAAGTGGCTGTGACATACGGACGGACAGACAGACAGACAGACAGACATGACGAATCTATAAGGGTTCCGTTTTTTGCCATTTGGCTACGGAACCCTAAAAAGGCTGATACGCTTTTGCCCACGTTTAAATTATTTCACGCTACGCGTCTAAGTCGAATGGTGTTTAAATACTGACCCCATTACACGCGGAGCCCTGGTCCACACACGCTCCGTATGCACACTGGAATAGATACCCAGGACAGGTTTTACCGGCACAAGCTCGGATGTTCTCATCTGACCCGTCCAGACAGTCCAGGACACCGTCGCAGGAATTCTGTGTGGAGATTATGCTGTCGTCCAGGCATCGGAACTTGTCACTGAAAAAGAATATTATAATATAATATTCCACAACCAGTGGCGTAACAACGCCATCTGACGCCCGTGGCAAAATCATTAGATGGGGCCCCAGAAAAATCGTCAATTTTGTAATAATTTGGATAAATCACCATAAAATATTCTTTATTTATAATTAATAAAGACTATTTGTGTTGAGAGAACTTACCGAACTCAAGTACAGCTTTAGTTCAGTAAGTTCCATCGTCGGCCACATCATCGCTTACCATCAGGTGAGATTGTGGTCAAACGCGAGCCTATCCATTATAAAAAAAAAAAAGTTCTTTAATACACGAGGACTTTATATTTCATCTCTGAAGGGGGCTTGCCAGTGGCGTATTAAGGTGGTAAGGCTGGCAAATACCACGCGAAATTGATCTTTTTCTCATGAATGCTCTTCGTAAACCTTATTAATTTACTTGAATTTGTATATTTTACTTCTTCTGAGACCAAGGCCTTAAACGGGGGCCCCACCTGGCCAGGGACCGGTTGCATTTTGCCATCCTTGCCACTCTATAGTTAAGCCACTGTCCACAACTTTTCTACAATGCCATCTAGTCCCAGTCCTACATAAATTAGACCCAGACACAGAACAAATGATCGTGCTCATCACACAAACATTTGTCCTGGGTGGAAATCGAACCCACGACCTCCGGCATAGCAGTCAGCGTGGGGGTTACGGGAACTCAATGGGTGTAAGTCGCACAGGACTACTTGGGGTTACTTGGGGGAGGCCTGTGTCCAACAGTGGACGTCTTTCAGCTGAAATAATGAATGGTGATGAACGAGTGGAATGTTCTGACGAAGTCTGCGTCTCTTGATAGCTACATCTTAAGCCTTTTGACCGCAAAGTCGAAAAAGCAAAAATGTGTCCTCGGCACCAAACTAAGAAGTCATCTTTCAACCTGTCACGTAGTCGTGACCATGGCGTGCTGGACACATCTTTCTGACTTTCGACTGAAATGATGGTTTTCTTACTTTTGCGGCCTGGCATCGTTGCGACAGCGCGGTAGTAGTTCATCAGACTCGTCGGCACACTCCACATGGTTGTTGCAAGGAGCGTTGCCATCCACACATGCGCCGTACGTGCATCTGAACCAATTGCTTTGGCATCTGAAAGCATTAATAAGGCTAGTTAGAGTAACATGCAAACAAGTCTACAAGCTTCGGAGTGGCGCCCTCCAACTGAACCAAAACCGAAAAACCCCGCCAAAGTCGATCAAAAGTCAAAGTCATGTTGACTGTTTTCTTTGACTATCGCGGTGTTGTGCACTCGGAATTCTTACCGGAAGGTCAAACGGTAAATAAAGAATATTATTTGAGCGTTATGCGGCATTTAAGAGAGCAAATTCGACGAAAAATGCCAGATTTGTGGAAAGAAAATTCTTGGATTTTGCACCACGATAATGCGCCTTCGCACAAGGCCATCATTGTGAACGAATTTTTGACCAAACACTCAACAAATACCATCGAGCAGCCACCATATTCGCCAGATATGGCTCCAGCCGACTTTTATCTTTTTCCTAAACTCAAATTACCACTTCGTGGCACCCGTTTTCAATCTGTCGAAGACATAAAGGAGAATTCGCGGCAAGAACTGAACTCAATTTCGGAAACAGCGTTTAAAAATTGTTTTGATGATTGGATTATTCGTGGTGTAAGTGTATCGTTTCAGAAGGGGCATACTATGAAGGTGATAAAATAAATTTGGATGAATAACAAAAAACTGTGTATTATTGATCTTTTCCCGGTACTTTCTTGACAGAGTAGTACAAACAATAAACCAAATCTTTTTTATAATATTAGTTTGGAAAAAGGCCTCACTGACTCGTCTTCGCCCACGTCTATATTTGTCCACGCTACGCCTGTGTGAATTCAGACTTTACTGTAACTGAATAAGGTTGTTAATTGTTCATGTAATAAAACTGCTAACTTCAGTATAAAATAAAAGTTGCACATTCCAAAGCGTAGATCTCATGGAGAAGAATGTGCAAGGAACTCCATGGACACTCTTTTTAAAATTATGTTATTACAATTATTTTCTTAACGCTATAATACTGCAAGAGACAAATTGTGCGTATTACCTCAACGGCCGCCGGAGCAAGACTCACTCCCGTCATTACGCTACGTCCCCCACTTATTCACAGACAGTCACAAACACGTTTCGAATATAAAATATCTTTAAAGCCTGCAATACATGTTGGCCGAGCGTCTGGGAGGCCAATACCAACATCTAGACAGTATATTTGCCTTGTCTTGCTATTGATTGCTCGGTGTCGCTCGCCTAGTTGGTTGAGTAAAGACAAGCGCCAACGTGTATAGACCTCATTTGGCGTAGCTTGTCACAACTCGCAGCCGCTCGCGATCACTTGCCTCACTTCGGAGTGGTATCGGTTTTTCTTCACAAATCAAAGGCGCTCGCGCGCGCTCGTCTAACATGTGGGCGTCTCCTCAAAACTCGTCTATGTTGGCCATTTGCATTGGTTTCCTTCAAATTTGTCGAACGTATATTTGCCTAGGCTTGCATTGGTCTAAGCTCGGCCAACATATATTGTAGGCTTAACAATAATCTTGGTTACAAAACAATCAAAACCTAACACTTACTTTTTGTTTCTGCAGCGGGCATGGGTTTCATCGCTTTTGTCCGGGCAGTCAATCTTTCCGTCGCACTCGCCGTCAATAGATATACAAGTACCGTCTGTACACTGCCACTTGTATAATCTGGAAAAGAGAAGATTGAAAATTTGAGAGGAAATCTGTTCAAAATTAAATTTAAAATTCAAAATATTTTATTTCACATAGGCCTACATGGACACTTATAAAACGTTAGAAGCTAGTGCACGGTTCTGATTGGTTGTGGTTCTACAAATTATGAACTTTTTTGTACCTCTGGAAATCCACAAGTGTAAAAAAGAACACCATGAAAAATTATTTTGTTACAATTGACCATATGACCTACCACTGATTGTGAGTAAAAATCAAATCAAAAACATTTATTTCAAATAGACCAGTATCAGGCACTTTTGAATAGTCAAATGTCGGCCAGTCCAAGAAAAGTGAAGCTAAATTGCACGTTCCAAAGCGTAGATCTCTATGGAGAAGAACGTGCAAGAAACTCTATGGACACTCTTTTTAAATCATATTGTAAGTTACATAGATCTCAAAACATGACATAAATTAGTAAGGTCGATAAACAAAAAACCACGAATCTGACCCTAATTTACGATTTCAAACGTGTATATCTACGATACGACACGGAAATGTTTGAAAGTTACATAAAATAACAAAAAAAAAAATACTCCTTTCGTTCAGTCCATCCAAAAGTTGTCTGTAAGAATTTGACAATAAGCCTTGTGCAATAAGACCGCCCATTGTACACTTATTTTTAATAATGTTTGTCCTGTATTTTTAACCGACTTCTAAAAAAGGAGGAGGTTCTCAATTCGGATGTTTGTATTTTTTTTATTTTTTTTTTATGTATGTTCGGGCATAACTTCGTCGCTTGCCAACCGATTTGAAAAATTATTTTTTTGTTGGAAAGGATATACTTCCCAAATGGTCCCATAGTCACCAAGTCGGGATCTGATGATGGAATCTTGGCTAAATCGAGGGAACTCCTCAAATATTATAGGCAACTATATAGTCATTTTGATATTTTCATCAAGCATTTACAGTCAAAAAGTGACATTTGATGAGGTGGAACTGGTTAAGAAGACCAGAAATTGCCAACGGAACTTTATACTCAAACAAATATCACAATGAACATAGTTAAGCGACTATGACAATACAAATAAATGAATAGTTCTGAATAGTTATGTTGAAAATAGTATCATCGAAGTAACCTGATGATAGTGATGGAGCTGGAAGATGGGCACCGGAACTCCGTAATTAATCAATGTATCCTACCCGTGTTTGGGCTTATTAGAAATGTCATGAGATGCACTTTGGCTATAAGGTACTATCGAAGTGATCTGATGATGTTGCCGGAAGGTGGAAGGTAGACACGAGAACTTCATATGAAAATGATGTATTCTAGCAGGGTTTGAGTTTATTGGAATTGACATGAGAAAAACAGTACTCTGGCTGTAAGTGTGTTGCAACTAAAAAGTATGAAATAAAAAACTTTTTATAAAATAAAAAAAATATAAAATCATGCTTTATTTATTAATTATATTCTTTATTGTACACCAGTTAAACAATAAAAAACTTTTTATAAAAAAAATATAACCGACTTCAATAAAAAAACACTAAAACGATCAAAATAATTTTAATTTCGGAAGTCGGTGTTAAATAAGGAACAAACAATAACGAAAAACACCGACTTCCGAAATTAAAATTATTTTGATCGTTTTAGTGTTTTTTTAGTGAAGTCGGTTATATTTTTTTTATAAAAAGTTTTTTATTGTTTAACTGGTGTACAATAAAGAATATAATTAATAAATAAAGCATGATTTTTAAAAGCGTCAGCCAAAAACAAAAATCTTGAATACTTGCTTCTTTTTTTTTTTTTTAAATCGCTGTTATGGGGCCGCGAAGTCTACATAGACCCGGGTGAAGTAACTACAAAATACTCTAAATAGTCATAGAGTATTTTGTACAACTGGCTCTTAAAAAAAAAGTAGAACTTACCCACATTGTGATTGTCTTTTAAATCTCTCGTGAGAAACTGTAGCTCCCGTCCAATTTCTGGGAAAAAAACATTCAAAGGGATATTTTTACATACAATGCGTTCCGAATGAGAAAAGGATCGCCCGCCATTTTTTTTACATCACAATTTACTGTCAAATCGTTAAATTTTTAAACATTAATTAATTTAAGAAAAATTTAATTTATTTATGAACTGTGAACGAAAAAAGTTTAACCAGAATCCAGTTCTTAAATGTTACTCATCTCTAAGTTCTTCAATTTTGCCAAAATTTCTTTGATTTGACAGTACGACGAGACGTCAAAACATAGGAATCGGTCCTATTCTCATTTGGAACGCGTAGTACACATCATAGAACTTATTGCCCATCAAATAAAATATTTCACTGCGAATAAACCAATAGTTTAACAAAACTAGTACTAGAAATAATCTACCTACAAAGTTTGCTTTTATGTTTTTTTGTTTGTATGAGGTAATCTTTGAAAGTACAGTAGTCTGATTCACGAAAAATCAAACAAGCCAAATATCGTTGAAGTTTTATAGTCGTTCGATCGAAGTCCTATCCAAAAGCGGTATTCACGATCTATCGACTTATTTCCAGTTACATTAATAAGTATTCTATCAGTATAATGTAATACAATTTTTTTTTTTTGAATCGATGAATTTCAAACGACTTTAAAATCGGTTTCGTTCAAATTCGATTGATGGATGTGAATACGGAAATGGTATAAACGACTAAATCGCTAAGATATCGTTACGGTTTTCATCACGTGAATCGGGCTACTGGTCCGATTGAATCGAACATTTTTCATCGATATAAAGCTGGTTTATTCCTGAGTGACATGGGCTATATTTTATGTATGCGGACGAAGCCGCGGGCAAAAGCTAGTTAGAAAATATATTATTAATATATTTCTTATTGTACAACCAGACCAGTATTTTAAATGCAAAAAAAGAAAGAAAGAAAATTTAGCACATACAGATAAATATAGCATATAATAATAAGCATAATCAGCCTTCTAAAAACACTAAGGGTGAGTTGCACCATTTAACTATAACAATAACAAAGCAGTTGTCAAATCGTCGAATTGACCAATAGGCGGCCGTTTTACGGCTGGTTATGGTTTGGTTATCGTTATAGTTAAATGGTGCAACTCACCCTATGTAATTAATTATTATTTTATTGTTTCTTTCAGTTTCGTTCTAAGTTATATTCTAAAGTTTTTCTCAAATGCCAAAAAAAGTTTAGGACAGTATTGCTGACAGCTCTTTGAAAATTAGTTATAGGTGGTTATCACACTCTGTCACGCACCACGCCGCGTAGCGCGTGAAAACGCTCCTACGCACGTACTTGCAGGAGTGCAGATCAGTAGCCTGATTCACGTAAAATCAAACAAGACAAATATCGTTGAAGTTTTATAGTCGTTCGATCCAAGTCCTATCCAAAAGCGGTATTCACGATCTATCGACTTATTTTCAGTTACATTAATAAGTATTCTACCAGGATAATGTAATACAGATTTTTTTTTTTAAATTGACGAATTACAAACGACTTTAAAATCAGTGTCGTTCAAACTCGATTGATGGATGTGAATACGGAAATGGTCTAAACGACTAAATCGCTACGATATCGTTACGGTTTTCATTACGTGAATCGGGCTACTGCATCGTAGTACGGGTTTTTTACACACTCACGCGCGTATTTGCGTCTTGTGAATTCATGCAGGCACGCACTCATTTCATACAAAATCACGCACGGTACTACGAGACTCAGTGTGGCATACCTTGCGTGTCGCCCCGCACCCACGCGCGTGAGTGCGTGTTTCTCCGCATGTAGATGCGTGAGGATGCTGTTTCAGTGTGTTGGATTTTGCGTGTTTTCTATACAAACGGAGATACTTACAAGCAACGTTAAGACACGCATTCACGCACTACGCTGCGGGGCGTGCCAGTGTGATAACCGCCTTACCTGTAAGTCGATATCGAAGTAAGATTCCTCACGGCTGGTCCCGCAGCTGAGGATAAAGCTGGAACATTCAGAAGACAACATTACATCACACTTACCAAAATAAGTTTCTCCATACAAACTTATTGGACCCCGTTTCACCCCCATTTTTTTTTTGAGCGGCTTGGCGTGCCCGACTTTTACTGACTAAAATCGCGGGGTTCATTTTCGCACTATCCGTGGCCCCAGTAAGCTTCGACCCTGCTGGGCGGACGGTTTGCTGACATCTTGAGGCGCGCGCGCCTACGGTGACCGGATATCAGATCGGAATCCCGGCGGCAGCAAAGGCGTTAGCGTCATTGCCTCACGTGTGCGGCCTCCTCCTTTACTAGCATTACTGCTTCGCAGAAGGAGGCGACCGCCTGCTACTCCTCCTCGCTCCGGACCATGGCCTGTATCAAAGCCCGGCGCGAAAGATCGCTGCCGCCGAGCGCCCTCACGAGGAAACGGCGGTGCACTACCCAGGCGGGGATACAGTGGAGCATACGGTAGGTAGAGGTGTGCTACCGTATGCTCCACTGAATCCTCTGGGCGGTCCACGCAATGGTGACACCCGGGCGTCTCTTTCGCACGAATTCGGTACAGAAACCTTCCGAAATGACCGTGTCCGATGAGAACCGGCGTCATACGGAAGGTGAGGACGCCCGCCGTTAGGCCTTTTCAGCCATGCCTCAAAGAGGGGACTTACCGCCATAATTATGGCGTGTCCAGCACTGGGTTGCGACTGTCGCTGTCGCCATTTCGCCATGAGATCCCGCCGGAACTGTGTCCGCCATGCCGTGACCTGTCGCGGTAGTGGAGTTTCGCCCCGGCGGCGTTGCATCTCCTCGCGCAAGTCGTGCATGAGTGCAAGAACAGTTTCCTCCAGATCTTATGGTGACAGGCTAGCAAGAAGGCTTGACCCTTCGTGGGAAACCGTGCGGTATCTCCGCATCAACCGTATGGCTATAACTCTCTGGCATGCATTCAGCTGGGCCACCGGTCGCTTTCGCAGAGACGGCGCCCACACAAGTACCCCATAAAGGGCTATGAACCGAATGGTGCTTCCGTCAGGAGGCATCTGAACCTCCTGGGTTGGGCAGAAGCCATTTGAGAGCATCCCCAATTCGATTCAGTTTGGGAGCCAGACGTCGGAGGTGCTCCTTAAAATTCCACCGACTTCATCGTCGGCCCGACACCGATGTGAACTCCTACTGTTAATTGGGAACCCAGTGGTGGCGCGTTCCGAGGGCCGTGAAAGCACATGGCTGCGGACTTGTGTAATGCCATCTCGAGTCCCAAATCCTGGATCCTCTTCACGACTGTCGCAAGCCCGTTTGTTGCTAGTTCAACCACCGCAGTCTTGCCACGGGTCCGTGCGCCAGGGCCAGCGAGTCGTTTGCGTAGCAGACCACGCTGACCCCGTCAGGGAGGTCGTGGAATACCCGTACAGCCCAGGGTTATTATCTCGGAAGTATATCGAGATATTTTCCTAATATCACGCAGGCAGGAATGGCAGGCGGTCGTCTCCTTCTGCGAAGCAGTAATGCTAGGTAAGAAGGAGGCCGACCGCTTCAGGCAACGGCGGCGCTCACAGCGCCTCAGCCGCCGCCGGGATTCCGATCTCGATTTCCGGCCACCGTGCGGGCGCGGGCTTGCGAACGGCGAGCTATGGGTAACTCGCTGTCCGACCGTCCGGTAACTGTCCGGACCGAGCCCAAGTCGTCGACGGCGCGCACTGTTCCCGTGCGCCTCAAGGAGCTGTCAGCAGCAGCAGGGGCCCAGCCGGGTCAAAGCCTACTGGGGCTAGGGTTGTCCGAAAGGGAAGCTCGGTCTCGGTACGAAAGGCAAAAAGGAACAGGAGTGGGTTTTTAGTCAGTAAAAGTTTGACACTATCTCCCGCTCCGCCCAAGAGCGGGGGATGTCATTAGATGATTATCCCACTGCAAAAAAAAAATATATCACGCAGGTGAAGCCACAGGCAACAGCTAGTTTCAAATAAATATTTAAACCCGAAAGTTTATGTGTTTGTATGTTTCTTACTTCTTCACGCATAAAAAATACAAGGAAAATTATTTTTAAACCAGATGGCAAGCTGAGAAGCTGCTTAATGCAAATGAGATGTCATCTCATCGATAAACAAAATTATATTTTTAACTGATTGACTGACATGACACCTTTACTTTGAAAAAACCCATTCCTTTTACTTATTTATTTATAAACCTTCCTTTAATTTTGAACAGAAAATGTTGCAAAACCAGTTTTTAGGGTTTCGTGGTTCCGTACCTCAAAAGGAAAATACCAAATATAACCACCTGATTAACCTTTACTTTGAAAAAACCCATTCCTTTTACTTATTTATTTATAAACCTTCCTTTAATTGTGAACAGAAAATGTTGCAAAACCAGTTTTTAGGGATTCGTGGTTCCGTACCTCAAAAGGAAAATACCAAATATAACCACCTGATTAACCTTTACTTTGAAAAAACCCATTCCTTTTACTTATTTATTTATAAACCTTCCTTTAATTTTGAACAGAAAATGTTGCAAAACCAGTTTTTAGGGTTTCGTGGTTCCGTACCTCAAAAGGAAAATACCAAACCCGCATAGGATCACTTTGTTGTCCGTCCGTCTGTCTGTCTGAGGTATAGAGTTGAAATTAGAACTACATACTCAGGTCTGCGGTCCCTTGAAGTTATGAAAAAAAAACAAAATGCCGAGTTAAGGCCCAAGCGCCCGAAAAGTGCCTTAAAACAGTGACTTTCTGGAGCCTAGTCCTCAGTAACGGCCAGGTTAATAGGTTTGAGAAAAATATATGTTTATTATAGATTCATGAACAACATTATCAACATTTGATTTTTTCGTGCGATTAATACTTTTGTCTTAAAAAAAATATTACATACAACAACATCACATTCGCAATTTTTCCCTACTCCTTCGAAACGGCTTGGGGGCTTCTTTAGAAACGTTTTTAAACATAATAATTGGTAGTTAAAAGTTAAAAGTAAACATTGGATACGTAAATCAATCTATATTTGGCAAAGAGAATGGATTTAAAAGTCAGCGGGGCTCTGTCCGGGCGTAGCTGGCCGCAAAAAAATGCACAGATAGTCGTACTGTCGCCTAGACGGGTACGAGAGTAGTGACCATTTAATTTCGGCCAGATGGTTCAAGGGACTATAAGCCTTAACAAAAATAAAAGAAATGGCCGCTTATGTCGCAGTAAACGTCTATTTCGACACTCTCAAGGGAATCAAAATGCATAGTGTATATTTCTCAGTAATGTTTGTTTCTTAAGGCCGTCATTTTGTGAAACAACCCATTTTTAGGGTTCCGTACCTCAAAAGGAAAAAACGGAACCTTTATAGGATCACTTTGTTGTCCGTCCGTCTGTCTGTCTTTCAAGAACATTTATCTGGAGTGCGCGTGGAGGTATCGAGTTGAAATTAAAACCATAAACTCAGGTCTGCTGTGCCTTCTACCTGTGAAAAAAATCAAACTTCTAAGTTAACGAAAACAAAGATACGGTCGTTTATGTCACAAAAAAACGTATATTTCGATACTTTCAAAGATCGAAATTCATAGGGTACTTCCCGTTGACCCAGAATCCTGAAATTTGGAACAAAGCAAGGCCCTATAGCACAGGTATAGGAATAAATCTGAAAACAGCAAATTGTTGTTACCTACGTCACAAAAAAATACTTTTTTGCAATTCGGAAAAATCCTCGAGACTCCATTCGAGAATTGTAGTTTGCACGGAACCCTCAGTGCGGGAGTCCGACTCGCATTTGCTTATTTTCGAAAGTTAGCGCTATTTTTGATTGTTATTTTTGATTGTTACTCGTGAAGTATGGTTTAAGCCGTGGTTGCAGCAACCCGCCCTAAGGGCTTTTTTTAGTGAAGTTGGTTTTTTTTTTCGTAAAAAGTTCTTTCATTTCACACTTTTAAATTGCAATACACTTATAGCCAGTGTACACTATTTCTCATGACAATTCCAATTAACCCAAACATTGCTAGGATATATTGTTTTATTATGAAGTTCCCGTGTCCACCTTCCACCTTCCGACTCCATCATCAGATCAGTTCGATAGTACCTTATATCCAAAGTGCATCTCATGACAATTCTAGGACATGGCTAGGATACATTGATTAATTACTTACAAATAATTGTAACATCTAAATTGTACCATCAAAGTCACTTCCGCCTGATCACCGCAGAGTTAATTTTTGCTTGCACTCGAAAAGAAAACATTAAAGGGTTTGGTTTGGCGCCGTGCCACAGGATTAACGCGATTTTTTTTTTAGGTAAGTAATCATGTAGAAATGACCGCGATGGTACCTGTGTGCACAAATAAACTTTTTGTATTTCTATTTGTGTTTACTGGCCCACCGCTCGATCGGCATGCATCAGACATATCAAAAATAATTCTAGGTACTACAAAAAAAATCTAAATGAAAAAACTCACCTAAACAAATAAAAACTACGACAAACACGACCATTTTTAATACACTCACTTACTTCACTAGTTTGGCACTCATTTCCCTAAAACCAAAAAACTTTTGAGGAAAGTTACGTGCGACCCACCTCGGTGGATGAACTATTTGTAATAACGAGATAATAAAGGCAACTCACCAAACTGGATTGTTTCCAGACATAATTATGACTGTAAGACATAAGTAAAAAAAATACGTAATAAATACAAGTTTTTTCTGCATTTATTAATTATAATTTTCCTTGTGACTACAAGGAAAATTATAAAAATTATCCGGGCCTTGGTCGAGGCCATGGTCCGGAGCGAGGAGGAGTGGCAGGCGGTCGCCGACTTCTGCGAAGCAGTAATGCTCGCTAAGGAGGAGGCTGACCGCATCAGGCAACGGCGCTCTCGCCGCCGCCGGGATTCCGATCCCGATTTCCGGCCACCGCACGCGCGGGCTTGCGGACGGCGAGCTATAGGTAGCTCGCTGTTCGACCGTCCGGTAACTGTCCGGACCGAGCTCAAGTCGTCGACGGCGCGCACTGTTCCCGCGCGTCTCAAGGAATTGTCAACAACAGCAGGGGCCCAGTTGGGTCGAAGCCTACCACGGCCAGGGTAAATTTTGAAAGATAGCTCGAGCCCCGGTATGAAGGCTTGAAGGAACGGGGTGGGTTTTTAGTCAGTAAGAGTCTGACACTATCTCCCGCTCCGCCCAAGAGCGGGGGTTGTCATTGATGATTTTCCCAACATAATAAAAAAAAAGCCGCAGGCAGAAGGTATACAGGGTTATTTGTAAAACATAACAACCTTGCAGGACTGTATTACTAACATCATAAACAACAACTTTTGTTCTATGACTTTTTACAAAACATAATTCACAAAAAAAAACCTTCAAGATTTCATTTTTAGGGTTCCGTAGTCAACTAGGAACCCTTATAGTTTCGCCATGTCTGTCTGTCCGTCTGTCTGTCCGTCCTCGCTTAATCTCTGTGACCGTTAGCACTAGAAAGCTGAAATTTGGTACCAATATGTATATCAATCACGCCGACAAAGTGGTAAAATAAAAATTGGAAAAAAATGTTTTATTAGGGTAGCCCCCCTATATGTAAAGTGGGAAGTGATTTTTTTTTTTTAATTTCAACCCTGGGGGGGGATAGTGATATCCGCGTCCGCAGGAACTACCTTTCACAACCCTGCACGTGTCCCCTGGGTGGTGCTAAATGGATAGAAACGCCGAGTCTCGGGCGGCGGTCAAAAAACCCGACCCTGCCAGCCTAACCAGCTTGGCTCTTCGTGTCGGTAGGAAATGACCCTCACAAACCGAAACCCTGCAGCATTGTAGGACCGGTGGCCTTGACTTGATTGTCCGGACCATGAGGTAGAAAGCCTCTATAAAAATTCACCCCAAGTCTACGGTGGGATACGCGCCAAGAGACTGCATGGCTGGTGGGTGACCAGTCACTAGCGACCAACCTCGGCGGACATGGCAAACGCCGTTGAAGAAGCCTTCTAGGGAGAATAGGCGTCACCTTCCTAGCGACTTAAATATATCGACCTTGCTCGTGGGAACAGTTATGGATGAATTAGAAAATAATATTATAAAAAAATGTGAATCCCAAAATAAGATACTAACGCAACAAATATTACATAAAAGCCTTTTCATTAACAAGCCGCGGTCTCATTCAATTAGCGAAGATCGTTTACTGAAGAACAGAAACAGTAATGTAAACCAGACCACACCGGATACAAACAATACAACAGAACAGAGACCTGGTGGTTCTGACTCAATTCACTTAACGGATTCAGATGTTAATACCAACCAAACCTCCAAGTCATGGACTGAGGTAAAAAGTGGAAAGAGACGCAGAGAAAGTCCTGACAACAAAAATGAACAAGCTCCAAAGCAAACCAAACTTAGCACATATTGGCTTAGTCAACCGGTAAGCACATCAAACCGTTTCGAAGAACTGGACATTGAAGAAGTCACAGAACCTGATCAAGTTAACAAAGAAAAAACTACTAAACCTCCTCCCATTTTTGTGGATAAAGTTGAGAATATACAACCACTAAAACAGCTACTCGACGTACACGCTCCCGGAAATTATGAGATAAAAGTACTGAACGACAACAGAGTTAAAATACAAGCTAAGGCACCCGAATTTTACAAAGAAATAGTAAAACAGTTAGAGGCGAAACTGACGGAGTTTTATACTTACAGACCCAAACAGGAACGCTCTTTTAAAGTAGTACTGAAATATATACATCCGTCTACAGATACAGAAGATATTCACTTGGCCCTAAAAGAAATGGGACATGATACTGTTAACATATGGAACATAAAACAGAGGGTCACAAAAAAACCTCTACATATGTTCATTGTGGAATTGCAGCCAAAAAGCAATAACAAGACAATTTACGACATAAAATGTCTTTTGAATTGTCGCATAAAATTTGAACCGCCAAGACCAGTACGCAATATACCACAGTGCGCAAACTGCCAGCAATATGGCCATACAAAATCTTACTGCCATCGCACTCCAAAGTGTATTAAATGTGCTGGAAATCACGCATCCACCAACTGTCCCCGTAAAGAACGCTCAGATTCCGTTAAATGCGTCCTTTGCAACGGAAATCATCCAGCGAATTATAAAGGATGTACTGTCTATAAAGAGCTGCAAAAACAGAAGTATCCGCCTCTTAGAAACAAAAAAATTTACGAATCCCAAGAACAAATCGCATTTATGCACACAAAAGTGGTCGCCGAGCCCAAAGACAAAACTAACTCCACAGAAACACACAAAGAGAGTACCAAAAGAACCTATGCAGACACACTAAAAATAACCTCACAAAACAATCTAAACCCTACAAATGGTGAAAATAACCAAAGCCAAACCAATGAAATGAAACAGCTGTTGGAAATGTTCAATCAAATAATGAACCAGATGTGTGTAATGACAAACCTCTTAACAAACTTAATGACTATTATGAGTAAAAATTCAACCAGCTCAAAATAGCCCTTTGGAATGCCAATGGCTTACCACAACACTACCTAGAAGTCAAAATGTTTATCGAGACCCACGAAGTTGACATACTCCTAGTATCAGAAACGCACTTCACAAAGAAAACATTTTTTAACATCTCAAAATACAAGATGTACCACACCATGCATCCGGATGGCACTGCCCATGGTGGTTCGGCTATATTCATCAAAGAAAAAATACGACATTATGCTACAAATTCCTACCAAACAGAACAGATACAAGCCACAAACATAATAGTCGACACTGACAAAGGCCCGCTGCTACTATCAGCACTGTATATTCCTCCCAAGCATAATATGAAGTATGAGGATTACTCTGCCTTCTTCGTCACTTTAGGACACCGGTTTATAGCCGGTGGAGACTTCAATGCTAAACATAAAGATTGGGGTGCTCGAGTTATCACTCCGAAAGGTAGACAACTCCTAAAATCAGTGCAATCTCTCGGATTAACAGTTACCACTACTGGTGAACCGACGTATTGGCCAACTGACACAAAAAAGAAACCTGACCTTGTGGATTTCTTTATTAGTAAAGGACTGCCCACCTCTTCAATCAAATGTAGCTCTTGCTCCGAACTTTCTTCTGATCATTCGCCAGTAATAGCACAAGTCAACTCTTCGGTGGAAAATATAGAAAAGATCTGCAGACTGCATAATAATAAAACTAACTGGTCATATTTTCGGGAACTTGTTGACAATACTCTGAATGATAAAATACCCCTGAAATCAGATGAGGATGTGATTGACGCTGTGGAACATTTTAACAAAACAATTCAGGAAGCAGCATGGGCAGCAACTCCCGTCCAAAGTGTGACAAGTCAAAATTCTAACAATTATCCCAAAGCCACTTTCGATTTGTTGAAAGAAAAACGTGAGGCTAGAAAACTCTGGCAGACTACAAAATATCCTGAACACAAAAGAAAATTTAACGGACTTGTTAAGAAGCTCAAAAAATTACTTGCTGAGCAGAAACAAACCAGCACTGAAAATTACCTCAGAAGCCTCGACAACACAGCAGCCACTGACTATTCACTTTGGAAAGCAACAAAAAAATTGAAAAGGCCCACCTTTCATCGGTCAGCTATTAAAAAAATAGATGGTACCTGGGCAAAAAGTGACAAAGAGAAAGCCGAAGTATTTGCGGAACATCTATCAAAAGTATTTACCCCAAACGATGACTGTGGATCCTCAAAGCTAAACGAAGTTTCGAATGTACTTACCCAAACTCATCAAATGGATCTACCCATTAAGAAAATCTCTAAAGGGGAAGTAATTCAATCCATTAAGAGACTTGACGTTCATAAAGCTCCAGGATATGACTTGATCACGGCCAGAATTTTAAAAGAGTTGCCAGACACAGGATATAAATATCTTACTCAACTGTTCAATGCCTGCCTTTGGAGAAATTTTATTCCACCACAGTGGAAGGTAGCTGAAATTATTCTGATTCCTAAACCTGGCAAAGACACTACTGATGTTAAATCTTACCGGCCAATCAGTCTCCTCCCCACAACGTCCAAACTATTAGAAATCTTGTTTCTGAACCGCCTGGCCCCGGTTATTGCGGAAGCCAAAATAATCCCAGAACACCAGTTTGGCTTCAGACCCTCACACAGCACAATAGAGCAGGTGCACAGAATAGTAGAAAAAATTAACCAGACCTTTGAAAATAAGTGGTGGTGCTCTGCTGCCTTTTTGGACATCTCACAGGCCTTTGATCGGGTCTGGCACGACGGACTTCTATTTAAAATCCTGAAGAACCTACCATTAAATTATTATCTTTTTATAAAATCTTACCTCCATAACCGACACTTCTACATAAAACATGGTGACTGTTCGGAGCAATACAACCGAACAGCTAAGCACTTTTGCTTTCGTACATTTTTATATAACTAGCACACGTAATTATAAAAGTCAGTACGTATTCGGTCGTCGATCGCGTAACTCAAACCATACCAAAACCATTCAAACCATCTTTTAGGATAAACCAACTTATCTTTCTTACTTATAACTACTTTTATCTGCATATTTAGTTGTTTAAACCATAAAACCATAATCAAACTAAAGTCGTATCATTTAAACCGAACCAAAGTCAAACCATAACCATTAAATAAACCAAAACAAATAAAATATCAACCAATCAAGAAAGTTGGTATTGCGCAGACAGATACCAAATTTCTACATGGTCCTTCGAGCATAAGGGCCTCGGTTCGCGAAGTTCAGTAATAAGTGAAGTGTTTGTGTACCGGGACCTTGCAACCAGTGTGAAGTGTCTGTAGGGCAAGTAGGTAGGAGTGAGATCGCGTTGGAGGAGATTTACCAGTTGTGGAGCGTAAGCAGCATATAAGGTCAGACCCAACCATTTTATATCCTTTTTCTTAACAATTTATCCGTTCGGGAGAAAAATGGAGCAGTTAGCAATCAATCAAACTGAAATATACGACTCTCTAGTTAAACTTTTAACCAATATCAAGAAGGACGGGGCTGAGCGGAAAACCATAGATTACTGCAAACGGAAGTTGGAGTTATTAGAGAATTATTGGAGAGACTACCAACGAAACCATAGGAAATGTTGTGAGCTTGCGGAATTTGATCATGTATATTTTACCAAAAATTGTTTCGACAAAGCAGAGGAAGTTTATGTGTCGATCAAGCAACTAATTACCAAAACCATGGAGAACCTGTTACCGAAGCAGCAAGGCGTCAACCAGCCGCTGACCCAGGTCAAGACCACGAACCAATCAGGAGATTCGTCTCGCTCCCAGGCATCCCAGCAGCAGCGCAGTGAGATGCCAGTACCAGAAGATAACAGCAAGTTAGAAGGATTGATTAAGAAGCAAACCATTAACTTTAGAGCGTTCATGAGAACAGTGACTACCATAGAAATCGACCAATTGCAGAGCAAGTGGGAGTTCGACGATGCTTTGAAATCACTCCAAAGTCGGTGGACCATCATCGATAATCTGCACTGGGAGATCGAAAGCGAAAATGGAAATGAAGATGTTTGGTATCAGGAGGAATTTACAAGATACGAACGAATGTACAACGACTTGAAGAAAACGATCAGTTCAAAGATGTGGTCTGTATCCCATCGAGACAAATGTACGCCCCAGATGGATATCCCAACCTTCCAGGGTAACTACCACCAGTGGACATCTTTCAAAGACTTGTTCACAGAAACCATACATAAGAACCCATCCTTATCCAACGCACAGAAAATGCAGTTTTTGAAAAGTAAAGTGTCAGGTGAGGCTGAGCGTCTGATACACCATCTTCAGATTAGTTCCGAAAATTATGAAGTATGCTGGGAAATACTTAACCATAGATATGGCAACAGCAGACTTATTTTTACATCTCACGTGAACATATTGTTGAACATTCCTAACATGCAGCACCCATCCATAGAGAGGACTCTTTAGTTTAATGTTTTTTTTTAAGGACTACTATTTTACACATTTTCTTTGTTGTTGTATGTTTAACCATTTATTTTTATGCTAATATATATTATGTTTACATTTTTTTTTACATTTGTTTACCACATATTGTCAAAGGTGATTTGATGGTTAATTCCATTTTTATTTTTATTTGTGCTCGGGAATATGTTCGGAGCAATACAACCGAACAGCTAAGCACTTTTGCTTTCGTACATTTTTATATAACTAGCACACGTAATTATAAAAGTCAGTACGTATTCGGTCGTCGATCGCGTAACTCAAACCATACCAAAACCATTCAAACCATCTTTTAGGATAAACCAACTTATCTTTCTTACTTATAACTACTTTTATCTGTATATTTAGTTGTTTAAACCATAAAACCATAATCAAACTAAAGTCGTATCATTTAAACCGAACCAAAGTCAAACCATAACCATTAAATAAACCAAAACAAATAAAATATCAACCAATCAAGAAAGTTGGTATTGCGCAGACAGATACCAAATTTCTACATTTGCGCAGACAGATACCAAATTTCTACAGTGACAGCGTTACCAAACTGTATGAAATAAAGGCTGGGGTCCCTCAGGGCAGTGTGATGGGTCCAATACTCTATCTGATCTACACATCCGATCTACCGAATACAGAACACGTTCTGACTGGGACATATGCCGATGACACGGCGGTGTTAGCAGTCGACAAAACAGCAGCTGAAGCGTCCGCCAAGCTCCAGAGGAATCTGGACGAACTATCTTGCTGGCTAAAAGATTGGAGAATTAAAGCCAACGAAACAAAATCTGTGCATGTTACATTTAGCTTGCGGCATGATACTTGTCCAGAAGTCGAGCTCAATCAAGTCAAAATACCACAATCTGATGAAGTACGATACTTGGGCGTATACCTTGACCGTAGACTGACGTGGAGAAAGCATATCCAAACAAAAAGAAAGGCACTTGATCTGAAACTCCATAATTTGCATTGGCTAATGGGTCGAAAGTCACAACTTAGTCTAGAAAACAAGCTTCTTCTCTATAAAAGCATACTAAAGCCTATTTGGACCTACGGTATCCAACTGTGGGGAACAGCATCTTCATCCAACATAGAGATTTTGCAGCGATTCCAATCAAAGACCCTGCGAGTGATAACTGGAGCACCCTGGTTCGTAACAAACATGCGTCTCCACAAAGACCTGAAAGTTGAGTCTGTCAAGGAGGAAATAACAAACAGTCTGCAAAAATATTCAGAAAGACTTAATCACCACCCAAACCTCCTGGCTAGGGAGCTGATGAGCTTAGAGCCTAACTCCACCTTCAAGAGGTTGAAAAGACGTGCTCCTCAAGACTTGATCCCATGAGGAGCTAACACCAATTGGGACGTATCGCTGGATACTGTGCCATACACGCCCATCACCGCAAATATCTAAAATCCAGCCCAATGTCGAAGAGACAGATTGCAGGAATAAATATTTATAAAAAAAAAAAAAAAAAAATTTCAACCCTAACGTGTGATATATCGTTGGATAGGTATTTAAAAATGAATAGGGGTTTACTAAAAACATTTTTTGATAATGTCAATAATTTCGGAAATAATCGCTCCAAAAGTAAAAAACAATGTGTCCCCCCCCCTCTAACTTTTGAACCATAAGTTTAAAAAATATGAAAAAAATCTGAGAAGTAGAACTTTATAAGGACTTTCTAGGAAAATTATTTTGAACTTGATGGAAAGAACAGTTTTTGTACAAAAAAGACAAAAGTGTTCTACAAAATAATTTCTGGATTAAGTTTGTAGTATAATCGTAGCAAGCATTTTTTTAAACTCATAAGTGGGTACACTTTATTGTGACGGACGGGAAACTACGGAACCCTACACTGAGCGTGGCCCGACACGCTCTTGGCCGGTTTTTCTATCTAACATATATTTCAACTCTGTATTTTGCTATGCTTGCCTATGTCTGTATGACACGAAGCAAGCGCATCAAGCACCCCCTCCGCTCGATTCCTGCTCCCCTCCGTATTGTGTATCTAAATAATATTTTTTTTGTTTCACACAAAAAATAAATAAATTACGTTCTATACAAGGTTTACACCTTGTATAGAACGTAATTTATTTATTTTTTGTAGGTAGGGACAGCCCTCCACAAACTTCAAGGGCTTGCTCAGTAGACGAAACTGAACAACCTACAACAAAATTTTTTTTTCAAAAAAAAATTTGTGGTAGGTTGTTCAGTTTTATTTTATTGTTTAGTTTTATTCACCCAATTTTATTTTAATTTTAAAGTACCGTAAGCGGTTAAAAGATTAATAAAAGTACTTAAAGTGAATTAGGTGACTTCTTCCGAGCTCATGGCCTCTCGAACCGGGGGCCCCGTCGGATCAGGGGCCCGTGACACTTTGATAGCTTTGCCAACCTATAGTTCCACCACTGAAGGAGTAGGTTCTTACCTACCCAGTGACTTTAATTCTCTTTGTACCTACCTATACCCTATTCGCGTTAAAGCCGCGCACAGACATCGTGATTGCATACGGTCGGCCTCCTCCTTTGCTAGCATTACTGCTTTGCAGAAGGAGGCGACCGCCTGCAACTCCTCCTTGCTCCGGAGCATGGCCTGTACCACGGCCCGGCGCGAGAGATCGCCGCCGCCGATCATCCCCACGAGGGCACGGCGATGCTCCGCCCAAGCGGTGCATACCCCCACTGTGTGCTCCACCGTGTCCTCTGGGCGTTCCGCACAGTGGCGACACCCGGGCGTCACTTCCCTACAAATGCGATGCAGGAACTTCCCGAACTTACCGTGCCCGGTGAGAACCTGCGTCATGCGGAAGGTGAGGACGCCGTGAGGTCTTTCCAACCACGCCTCAAAGAGGGGACCTACCGCCATAATTGTGGCGTGCCCAGCACTGGGTTGCGATAGTCGCTGATGCCATTTCACCATGAGATTCCGCCGGAGCTCTGTCCGCCATTCCGCGACCTATCGCGGCAGCGGGCTTTCGCCCCGGCGTTGCAATATCCACGCGCAAATCGTGCATGCGCGCAAGGACTGTTGCCTTCAGATCCCATGGTGGTAAGGAGTAAGGAGGCTTGCCGCTAGATGTTTGTGTCAAAAAGTATAATACTTAGTAATCTTTTTGAGGTCGATTTGTGTCAGAAGGATGTATTGCAAGACCGGTATGCTAATAGAACCGGTGCTATTTTTATTATTCGGTAAGTTTTATTACATATAATTAATAATAAGTTATAAATAAGGTTATATAAAGGTTACTTAATTTTTACCACATACAGTGGTTTCTTTAATGTCATAAATAGTCGTCTAGTAAGACAGTTTTTGCACTGGTGTATAGTCTGTCTAAAAAGTCAAACGACTTGGGATTTTTTTAGGAAATAAAAAATCTGTTGCTGGCAACGCGAATTTTACTTGTCATTCAATTGTTTCTTGAGATGGTGATTGTTAGAGCGCGAGCAAGATAACTTGGCGCGTGGCTGGGGGCGTGCTTAATGTTGCCAGCCTAACAAATCTATTTTCCTTAATTTGATTTAAAACGCTCTTTCATAACACAGTGTAATTTAAAGAATTTATTTATTTAAATTTAACCTTTATTATTAAAAAAAAATCGTGAGAACTTTGTAAATCTTTTGTTGAATATCTTAATAAATTAATTAGCACTTTTAGCATCAGAATTCCACGCTAGTCTTTATCAGAAGAATCGGTTATATCCATTTTTAATTTGTCCATTTATAGATCCATTAACCTATCAGATTAATGGATCTGATAGGTTAATGGAGTCTGTGTTTCCTGATAGCTACAACCCGGGAATCTTTAAGTCGAGAGTGAATAGGTTTCTTTTAGGTAAGCGCGCTCCATCGTCGACCGCATCGTCGCTTTCCAACAGGTGAGATAGCGGTCAAGTGCGAACCTATCAACAATAAAAAAAAAAAAAAAAAAAATTCTAGTAGAGATACATTGTCATTCTTCTGGCCTTACAGTAACGCTTGCGCTTTTGTATTGTCTCTTGTAGGGGCTTTATTTATTTACGTGCAGTGGTATGATGCATTACCCATTACTACAATACAATTGGGTTTTAGATTTGGCACTATTTATTCTTTTATGGATGACGTTTGCAGAATTCATATCGTCATGATAGTCACTTGATTAAGATATAAGCACATAGTAGGAGTCCATTTTCAACAAACTTTGTTGACTTGCTAGGTACCGCTCGGGTACGCATATTTAGGGAAATTTTATTGTGATGGTCACCCAAAAAATTATTTAACAAATGGATCTAATTTTGGAAAATGGTACCATAGGCCCAATATCTTCTCATTTCTCTTCACAAACACGTTTGACTTTCAAGATAATATCCCTGCTAGCACTTTTGGTATAATAATGACGACTATTTAATTTAGAAACGATAAAAAACACAGAACACAACACATTCTCCTGACACATGACATAAACGTCAAACGATTAGTTTCCAATTTCGGTCACGCGCCAACTTATCTTGCGATAGCTCTACAACAGATGTTGATCATAATATGGGTGATGAAGAATCAATAAGCGGAGTAGAATATTTAGAATCAGATTTCTCTTACGTTTTTTTTCATTACTTTATACTTACTAAAAATGCAAAAGATTTTCGTTTAGAATATATCTATTTCAGTCTCTTTAATGATATTTTTATTACAAAAGTAGGATACATTTGCAATGATATAATAGTGTTATTTATAACACTATTATATCATTATTTGCAATTGTGCATTTTTTATTGTTTAAAAGTCCCCTAATAATATTAAATCTTTAAAAAAATACTTATAATCGAGATTAAAAGGTTCTTCTTTTAGTAAACAATGATCAAGATCTCTTAATCAATCTTGATTATTGAACTAGTGTTGACTACATCAGATTTCATTTTGCTCTACTAATTACCCAATCGTTAGACTTTTTAGACAGACTAGGTATACCTTGGGGTAATTAGCTGGTGTGCCTCAGTAAAATAAAGTTATCTCTCAAGTTTATAGACAGACTAGCTTTTGCCCGCTGCTTCACCCGTGTAAGTACATAAAATCGACGGTCCCTACTTATATAAAGACATGTCCAAATTATCATGTATTTTTATTTCATTACTAGCTTTTGCCCGAAGCTTCGCACGCGTGGCATTAGGTACTTAAGGAATCGGGATAAAAGGTAGCCTATGTTCTATTCCATGTCAAAGGATAAAAAGCTATATGCATGCCAAATTTCATCCAAATCCGTTCAGCCGTTTTTGCGTGATTAAGTAACAGTCCAAACATCCAAACATCCAAACATCCAAACATCCAAACATCCACACATCCACACTTTCACATTTATAATATTAGTTATAGTTAATTTGACACATTTCCGGATGACAGCGATGTGGAGGAGTACTTTGACGCCTGAGCGTACTTTATCATTTTGTATTATATTTATGTACATAGTTAGGTTTTAGTATAAATAGTTTATTTAATATTTAAGTTTTTTATGTACATATGTATTAAAATAAATGTTAGGATAATTAGGATTTACTTTGTTTAAAAAAGTAAATATCACTTTTACATATCATGAACACACATTTAACATGATATTTTGGACGTGTCTTTATATACGTAGGGACCGTCGAATACAGCCTATGTCACTCAGGAATACAGCAGCTTTCTATCGGTGAAAAAATTTTAGCAATCGGACCAGTACTTCCAGAGATTACCTACTACAAACAAAAAAAACAAACATTACCTCTTTATTATAATAATGTAGATGGAAGAAAAATAGAAATCAAACTACGGATTGAGTTTAAAATCCATTTTCTGACGGCATTAGGGTGCGTCTAGATTTGCGCTGTGAATGCGCTTAAGGCCCAAGCGCCCGAAAAGTGCCTTAAAACCGTGACTTTCTGGAGCCTAGATCACTTTGTTGTCCGTCCGTCTGTCTGTCTATTAAGACTCTTTATCTCGGAAACGCTTGGAGGTATAGAGTTGAAATTAGAACTACATACTCAGGTCTGCGGTCCCTTGAAGTTATGAAAAAAAAAACAAAATGCCGAGTAAGGCGCAAGCGCCTGAAAAGTGCCTTAATTCATTAAACCCCAAGCGAACGCCGGCGTTCGCGCACCTATTGTCTTTCTATTGTGTCTGCAATTTCCACGATTGAAAGGGTGACTTACTGGTGCCTACTTCTCGGTAACGGTCAGGTTAATAGGTTTGAAAAAAATATATGTTTATTATAGATTCATGATCAACATTATTAACATTTGATTTTTTCATGCGATTAATACTTTTGTCTACATCACATTCGCAACTTTTCCCTACTCCTTCGAAACGGCTTGGATCTTTAGAAACGTTTTTACACATAAAAATTGGTACCTACCTAGTTAAATATTCTTCCAAGTGAACATAGCATATGTAAATCAATCAATATTTCGCAAAGAAAATGGATTTAAAAGTCAGCGGGGCTCTGTCCGGGCGCAGCTGGCCACAAACAAATGCACAGATAGTCGTACTGTCGCCTAGACGGGTTCGAGAGTAGTGACCATTTAATTTCGGCCAGATGGTTCAAGGGACTATAAGCCTTAATACGTTGCACATGCATCCGAATACATTCGCGTGACGAACTCACATACACAGGTTTTTCATGTTTGTGAACGCACCCATGATGCAGAAATTAAGGTAGAACTACGTTGGACACACGTGTGCCACGTACGCCGATGTAGGCGCGTCGATCTTCATATATTTTATGTGGAAACTAGACTTGTAGAGCTACATTAGACACGCCACGCGACTTCGTTCTACATACAAATAAGACGTGACCCACGTGTGTAGTTCCCGTTTAACCCGTTGTGTGTCCGGAGCGTGGATCCACGCGAGACACAATGAATTGTGTCTCTAATTACGGCATACGAAAGGTTAATACTTAGTTAATTATACGTTGAAAAAAGATAATTAACTAAGTTAAATTTGCCACGTGTGTAGTTCCCGTTTAATTCTTAGTTAATTAAACGTTGAAAAAAAGAATTAATTATAAATTTGCTATTTCGTTGCTGCCGTAACCTCGGCGTGTCAAACAAGTGTAAAAAGGTAAGCTCTTGTCGTTTAAAACCTCAGACACAAGAACAAAATTTCCCCCACAACAATACGACTCGCAACGCTGTCTAATAGTCCAACAACATATATGTCCAGCGTCACGTGAATGCGTTGTAGAATCTTGGGGAACAAGTAGCGGGACACTGGACAACGTTGCGGCGTCACCTAAATTGACCATTGTTTTTTTTTAATTCATATAAAGTGGCGCTTGACTTTCTTTTTCGTTGATAAAATCGTCTAATGATAGTGTCAAACTCTTGCTGCCTTCATACAGGGGCTGAGCTACTTTTTCGAAACTAACCCTGGCCCCAGTAGGATGTGGTGGTTGACTGCGGTCTTCCCATCTTTGATTATAATTTAGGTGTCTTCAAGGTTAGAAACAGGCTCTTAATAAACTAGTGCGCCTCACCATCAACGAATGCATCACTGCTTACCATCAGGTAGGATCGCAATCAGAGAAATTTCAACAACGTAAAGGTGGATACTCACCGTACGTACGTCGCGGTCGGGGTGTCCGATGGTAGAAATGAGATGGCGGAATCAAGTCATGCAATTCTCGCGCACACTCTCCAAAATGCATCCTGTAAAATACCGAAAGGCTAGCTACCCTATTCCTGTGCTCGAGGTTATTTTTTTTAAATTGGATTTAACCAAATCTGGATCACCATTTAGCCTTTTCACACGCCTTTCCACCTAGTCTAAAACTGCTAGATGGCATTTTGCAGCACCAGCCTATATGTGGCTTTACTCCACTTTTTGAATTGAAAATGTTAATATAATATAATATTGATATTAATATAATGTTCGCCTGTCTTCAGTTCCACGAAGTGCATCCTGCCCCCACATCCAAACAATGGGCGTTACGAGATAGCCGGTGATACGACAGCGAAGCCTGGAGACGAACTCGAGTACGTGTACCTAAACGTGAGCTGCAGACAAGGGTATGGCGTTGTCGGTAACAATGTGGCGCTCTGTATCCTGGGCGAGTGGTCTACCAGCTTGCCGCAGTGCTTCCGTGAGTCCCGACCTATTTATTCTATGAACTTCTTATCAAGTCACTGCACATCATTCTGGGCGAACTTTATTTTCATCAAGCACTTCCACCACCCGATCCCCACTCCCCTCCGCTATTGTACTATCGCTTACTTCGCATAGTAATATTTGGAATATTCAATTTAAATATTTTTATTTTTGTATGAAAATCTGATCAACTAAAATAATATGATAAATTTTCAAAAGTCATAGAACAAAAGTTGTTATTTATGATGTTAGTTACACAGTCCTGAGGTTGCCAGTGTTTTGCAAATAACCCTGTAAGTATATTAGGTTTTTCTTAATTTTATTTTGTAAAAAGTTTTTTTTTAATTTTGTTTTTTTCAGCCACTTGCTACATTCAAGATCTCCCAAGCGTGACGTTCGCCTGTAAAACTCCAGGTGCTCAAGGGTTTGGAGCCTGCGGCGAGTATCAGCCTCAGGAGACAACCTTCCAGCCCAAGTGCCGGGCAGGCTACTATAGCGAAGTGGCCATGCCTCTGATGCGGTGCATTGACGGGGATTGGACAAATATGCCGAAATGTGTTCCAGGTGATTGACATAAAGCCGCGTATAGACATCGCGAGGCCTGCGTTGCGAATGGTTCTACTCGCATGCTTTGGACTGTGTGGACGTGTGTGCTCACAGTCAGCGTTCGCGTCATACGATCGTTGCAAACGCCGCCTCAGTGCGAGCCGTGCGCTCCGTGTGGACGGATATATAGGTGATATTGTCATATAATGTTTTCCCATAGTGTAATCGTTTTGTACACCAGCCTCTTTTCTTATTTTCTCTTTTATTAATATTGAATGAATCACTGTATAAGCTGCAGCTGCAATCTGCACGTCTCGCCTTGTCGGATACATTTTTCTACTGACGAACACTATGCGTGGTTGTTTGCGTGCTAATCTTGAGCATGTGATGCACGAATTAATGTAGAGTCGTTTGCCTCAGGTTGAGGCATGCGTAACGAAACATTCGCGACGCACGCCTCATGATGTCGATGTCTGTACTCGGCTTTAGACCGATGCACACGTGAACCACGTGTACGTGGTTTTTACGTGGCATGGGTCTAATGTCTGAGTGGCGAATGGAAAAAGTAGGCGAATTGTTCCTAACAATGAAAATAAAAAAGAAAAAAGCTTTTTTTTTAAACTAATTATGACTTAAAACAATATATTTAGCTGATTTATATTAAAACATAACGTTTTTACTTCACTTAGATTTAACTAAGACTTAGTGATACAAAGCAAAAAAAAAACTTATTGACACCACGCAAATAAGTTTTCTTTGCAAACCGTACTTTTCACTAAACATTTGACATATCGAGGTCATTGGCTTTCCTATTCTCATTTAGAACGCATAGTACCTACCCGATGACCTGCGGGCATAAAAGGCCGCTTAGTAGAATCATATAATATGAATCATTAGCTAATGATCTGTTCGGAATTCGAGAAATGATTTGCTTTAGATGAATTGCCAATGTGACCTTTTTAGGCCCGCCGCTCTTATTTCTACCGTTTTTAGGCATGAAATTTCCATTTTTTCTCACTAGTGCGGAAAAGTGCACGAGCTCGCCCCTCACCCACGCCACAATTTATCGTATTTATCGTATCAGGATGAGCGCTAAGCGACACTCAAGAGTCGCGCATCAAACCCCGTTTATTTATTTCTTTATGTAAGTGTATTGAAAACTTGGCTCCATAACACTCTCGCCTGCTGCTCGGGCGACTTTCACCTTAATCGCAGTGACAAACATATCTTTCGCTACTCGTATCAAAATGTACTATTTTTTTTTATTATTATTGTAATGTACAATGCCTTGGGTTTTTCGAATTTTTAGGTAGGTATGCGTATAGGCTTAAATAAATAAAATGTAATTAGTACTTACCGACTTTTTTGACTTTAGAAAAGAACGTGTTGCGCCGACCCCAAATAAAACGGGACTAGGGCAGGAAGATGATGATGACTTACCGACTTTTTTTTATTATGGATAGGTTCGTGTTTGACCACTATCTCACCCGATGGAAAGCGATGATGTGTCCGACGCCGCCTCCACACGTACGGGTCAGGCACGGTGAGTTTTAGCCGACGCAGCACTCCCGGATTATATATTTCTGTACCTTTTGTGAAGAATGATATAAGTCAAAAATCTCCATTTTACAGGAGAGCAAAAACAAGTTTTAAAATTTCCAGTTCGTGAACTGAGTGTTGTGAGTTAAACCTGAGTAGATACCTTTTTTAGGGTTCCGTAGTCAACTAGGAACCCTTATAGTTTCGCCATGTCTGTCTGTCCGTCTGTTTGTCCGTCTGTCCGTCCTCGCATAATCTCTGTGACCGTTAGCACTAGAAAGCTGAAATTTGGTACCAATATGTGTACCTATCAATCACGCCGACAAAGTGGTAAAATAAAAATTGGAGAAAAATGTTTTATTAGGGTAGCCCCCCTATATGTAAAGTGGGAAGTGATTTTTTTTTAAATTTCAACCCTAGCGTGTGACATATTGTTGGATAGGTATTTAAAAATGAATAGGGGTTTACTAAAATCATTTTTTGATAATGTCAATAATTTCGGAAATAATCGCTCCAAAAGTAAAAAACAATGTGTGTGTCTCCCCCTCTAACTTTTGAACCATAAGTTTAGAAAATATGAAAAAAAATCTGGAAAGTAGAACTTTATAAGGACTTTCTAGGAAAATCATTTTGAACTTGATGGAAAGAACAGTTTTTGTACAAAAAGACAAAAAGGTTGTACAAAATAATTTCTGGACTAAGTTTGTAGTATAATCGTATATGCAAGCATTTTTTTAAACTCATAAGTGGGTACACTTATTGTGACGGACGGGAAACTACGGAACCCTACACTGAGCGTGGCCCGACACGCTCTTGGCCGGTTTTTTTGTAGATAAAAACATTCTCTTTCACAATGAATTAATTTTTTTATGGTAAATATTACAGTGATAAATGATTTTATTTTGTAAATAGGTTTTTAAACAACACTTTTACAGTTTTAATCCAAGAAAAGCTGTGAGTTGTATCTTTTTGTATTACTATTAATCTATACATTTATACATACATAAAAATTGGAGTGTCTGTTTTTAATATTGTAATAACTACATACACCAAAATATTTTTTTTTACAATTTTTGTCTGTCTGTCTGTCTGTTTGTTCGGGCTAATCTCTGAAATGGCTGGACCGATTTTGACGGGACTTTTTTTGGCAGCTGATGTAATAAGGAGTAACATAGGCTACTTTTATTTTAGAAAACATAAATTCAAAATCCTTTAGTCCACGCGAACGAAGTCGCGGACACAGCTAGTATGAACTAAAATTACGTGTATACATAATACATGTAATATTATTTTCCACATAAAAGTTGTCTTTGTGTAAACTGATACACATAATATCAAAAAAGTCTAATAACTCTAAAAACTGTGTTACTAGCACAATGTTGCTCAAACTAATGATAAACATACAAATCCAAAGGTAAGATATTTTAATTTATCAGGCCCTTATGGCCAGAATAAAATTAAATTGCATCAGTTTGCAAAATAAAAAATTTTAAAACACCCCCGACGACGCATAAAATCTATAAAAAATAAAAGAACTGAGAACTGGTTAAGACGAGTCTAATGAGCCCAAATTCAACGTGTTCACTAGTAGGTATTCCAAGGTTCCACTGGCCACCTCCCAGTTCCCAGTATGAAAAATATTTAGAACTGGTTAAGACGAATCTAATAAGCCCAAACTCGATGTGTTTACTAGAAGTCATTTCAGGGTTCCATCAGCCACTTCCCAGTTCTAGCATCAGACCCTCATTATGAAAAATATTTAGAACTGGTTAAGGCCCAAGCGCCCGAAAAGTGTCATAAAACAGTGACTTTCTGAAACCTACTCCTCGGTAACGGCTAGATTAATAGGTTTGAAAAAAATATATGTTTATTATAGATTCATGAACAACATTATCAACATTTGATTTTTTCGTGCCATTAATACTTTTGTCTAAAAAAAATATTTAGAAATTTTGCAACTTTTCGCAACTTTTCTCTACTCCTTCGAAACGGCTTGGATCTTTAGAAACATTTTTACACATAAAAATTGGTGGTTAAATATTCTTCAAAGTGAACATTGCATAGGTAAATCAATCAATATTTCGCAAAGAAAATGTATTTAAAAGTCAGCCGCGCGCTTTCCGGGCGCTGTTGGCCGCAAATAAATGCACAGATTTGCGTACTGCCGCCTAGGCGGGTGCGAGAGGTGCGTCCACATAATTTTGGCCGAATGGTTCAAGGGACTATAAGCCTTAAGACGATTTTAATGAGCTCAAACTCGATGGGTTTACTAGTAGGCATTCCAAGATTCTTTCAGCCACTTGCCAGTTCTAGAACTATTTTTAAGATGAATGAACCGAAACTAGTTAGGTTTATTATTAGACATTCCAAGGTTACGTCTCTTACCTCCGACCTCCATCATCAGACCAGCTTGATAGCGTCGGCATGCAGGTACATGAGTATTACAAACATTAGGTCACTTAAATGTGTTTTTTAGTAAAGTATACATTCATTAAGCGTTTTAGATCCTTGCCACAGCCAACAAATGAGCTGATTACCTTGAACACCTGAACAGATCTTCACAAATTGTATCTAAGAACCATTACGATAACGTCAGCTTTCAAATAAAAAAAAACCGCATCAAAATCGGTCCATTCGCTGAGGCGTTACGATGCCACAGACAGATACACAGACACCTCAAACTTATAACACCCCTCTTTTCCGTCGGGGGTTAAAAATAATGTTGTATAAATATTAAATAATTTGAGAAACAATTTGATCGTTTGTAAGGAGCTTTAAGGCTCCCCCACACAGGCGCGTTATTATAGGTCGATAATATCGCATGCGGTATTGCGTTAATGCGTCCCGATTCCTTGCACACAGCTGCGTTTTTATCGTCCGATATTTCTTACGAGAGAGTGCCGCGCCGCGACGGCACTATTATCTCTCAGGTATGCAAAAAAAGTCAACGTAGCGCATGCACATGCAAGGAAGAAATTGTTTAGAATGACATTCCAAGTCTACGGTTTTGCCAATATCGATTGCGGTAATTCCACGCTGTATTACTTACCTTCGTTTCTGGCGTCTTTTTCGGTCATCTTCCATTGCTACTGTTAGTAATAAGCATTCTTCATCTGATGATATGATATCCATATTATAGAAAAGTTTTTAGGACACTCATACAGTCGTGTAACCACTCTCAAACTGTCGTTAAAACCAAACGTCCTACAAATACTAACGTTATTATCGCAGGTGTGTGTACGGTCGTTTGCGTCCTGATACAAAACATTCTAGAACTCATATCGGAATATCGCAGGACGGAGAAACGCAACGTCCTACTTCCATTGCGGCGTTATTATCGCAGCAGTGTGTAACTACATGACCATCCTAATACAAAATGTACTGAAAACAGATATCGCAGTAACGCATGCGATATTATCGACCTAGAATAACGCGCCTGTGTGGGGGAGCCTTTATTTCGTGTTTCATAACTTCCTGTTGTTTGTTCTCGAACATTCCGATTCTAGAATATTCTTATAGATCTGACAACGTCGCGTCCATTTCCGGCAACGTTTGTATAAATTGTAATGCTGGTGTTAGACATTGGGGATTTATTTAGGTGATTTTTATTTATTTAACCGACTTCGAAACTAGGAGGTATTATGAATTTGGTAAGATTATATAAAGTAACTTCACATAATGAATCAATCAAATTCTTTTCCACTCGCCGATCGAGCATGGTTTAAAAGCTTGTTGCTTCATCTAACTAAAGCAATATCCAACGCGATGTTTGATGAAGAGGCAACGCGGAAAAGGAGAGATAACGCCTTATAACTCTGTGAGCATTCGGTAATTCCGAGATTTTTACTCGAATATTTAAAAAAAAATTTTTCAGGCAACACGTGCTTTTTTAAATCCCTTAAAGTTTTTGAAAAAAAATTGTCATCATTCAAATCTTAATTAAATCTGCAAAGCTTCTGTTGTTATTGTTAGTATATTAGTTAGATTTAGAAATTTTTCATTTTTGAGTACATTATGAAGGTTCAAATTTCATGCAAAATAGCATATTTTCAGACGTCTTTACTGGATTAGTCTTGCACAAATTGATTTCAATAGAAGCCTAGATAATATCTACAAGATACCAGAGGCGTAACTATAGGGTGGCAAGTCTGGCAAAACGCCACGGGCCCTAGGTCTGATAGGGCCCCCGGTCTTAGAGGCCGCGAGCTTAGAAGAAGTAACCCAAAATATACCTATTTAAAAAAATATTAACCTTTTGTATGCCGTAATTAGATACACAATTAAAAAGTTATTGTGTCTCGCGTGGATCCACGTTCCGGACACACAAAGGGTTAAATGAAATCACAATGTAATGTGATTTATCGGGGGCCCCATCTAATGAATTTGCCACGGGCCTCAGATGATATAGTTACGCCACTGGTCACGATCCTCAGCATCGAGGATAAACGACGCAAGGTGTGATGTATGTATGTATATATTTATTTATATTGAACATTATGTACGCAAAAATAGTTCTTTTATAGTGCTCAAAGCGGACGATTTTAATTAGTGAAAATTTGTGTTTATTTATTTTATTATAATCTAAATGTGAATGATTTTTATATCGGTCTTACCGTCTTAATAATGGTACCTGAAATAAATGTTTTTTTTTTATGTCCGAGAACGTCGCACTTTAACGGCCAATTGGATTTAGACAAAGCTTGGCGCACGAGTAGACCATGTCTTATAACAGGTATTTATAACTTTACCCACAGTTTGCTCTCTTGGGAAGATTTCCGACTGATACGCGGTTGAAGTTATCAGTGGAAAATAGTACAAAAATAAACAATAAATCGGTTATTTTAGAGCATATCCTAAGATACGTAAGTAATCACGTTGAAATTTTCACTTATATTATGCGTCTACCTAAATATTTAAAAAAAATAGCTTATCACTTATGAGCAATGATTATTTTTTCAAATTTATGAACTTGTATTTTCTGTAAAAAGCCTTGCCGACTTTATCTAGTAATATTCTTGACTGGCCTGTTGGTCCAGTGATTAGTGGCTCTGATTAGTATGCCGGAGGTCGTGGGTTTGATTCCCACCCAGGACAAAGGTTTGTGTGATGAGCACGAACATTTCTTCGGTGTCTGGGTGTAATTTATCTATAAAATGAAAGTACTCGGAAATATATATGTATGTTTATCAGTTGCCTAGTATGTTATGCATGAGGACACAAGCTCTGCTTTGCTTGGGACTAGACGGCGTCGTATGATAGTTGTGTGGATTATTATTATCACTTTCTTAACGTCAACACTATAGTAATATGTCGATTCACATTAAGTACTTTATAAAAGACTAGCTTTTGCTCGCAGCTTCGCCCGCGTACATAAAATATTAAGCCTATGTCACTCAGGAATAAAAGTTTTCTATTGGGGAAAAAATTTTAGCAATCGAACCAGTACTTCCAGAGATTAAACTCCTACAAAAAAATAAATAAAAAAAAAACAACTTTACCTCTTTATTTTATTAGTGTAGACTGGACTGTGTCGAAGATGGGTTAGCAGATGTTTAAATCAGATATTCTGATATTTTTTATAAATATAATATGTATAAATATAAGTTTATAAAAACGCACACGTCTGGTACCGGCATTACACTATTTGTCTTGTAGACGCGGGTAGTTTTGTGCAACATTGTATTTTTGAAGGTAGTCGAATAAAGTTGTTTTTTCCGAAGCCATAGCATGTTGCCATTTATCCATTCTCGTTCACATTCGCACGACTAGCACAGCGGGCAGCGAGCATTACTAGCATTTTAATTCAATTAAAACAGTTTATTTCTTGTTTTAAGTTGGTGATTAGTCTATAGACTTCGAAATATTAAAGTTATTATGGGTAAGTAAGTAATTTAAATCTGTATCGCTTTTCTATTTGAGATATTTTATTGCAAATGATTGTGAAATATGTTCAATGATGCCGCCATTTTGTAACGGTGTTCTTTGTTCAAATTTATCAGTGTCCAGAAACGCTGTTCCCATACAATCTTATTAATGGTGACTAGTTTAAGCCCGTGGTTTTGTCCGCGTGAGTTTAGTTTTGTCTTTATTTTTAGACACCCGTTTCATCCCCGTATGATTCATTAAATAACAAGCGAACGCCGGCGTTTGCTCTCTTATTGTCTTTCTATTGTGTCTCTAATTACGGTATTCAAAAGGTTAAGCTATTCTGGCTACAAAAGGCGTGGGTTTACGGACGGCGAGCAATCGGTAGCTCGCCGACCGGTAAGGTCAAAGTCGGGATTGACACAGCGTTGATCCCGGGGCACCTCAAAGTCGGCAAGATTGACTGAACCCCGTGAGGGCCGAAGCCTCCAGGGGGGTCAGGCAAGAGCAACTCAAGAAACATTTTTTTAGACACAGTAAACTTAAATATTAAACAATTATTTATGCTTAACCTAACTATACACACTAAAAGCTACTCCCTACTAAAATATGGCGTCATAAAACTCCTCCGCATCGCTGTCGACTGGAAGTGTGCCCAAAAGGCTGGCGAAATTGCCACGTTGAATGGCAATAAGTACTTAATCTCTGACCGAGGTGAAAACCAGCCCTTGGGTCACGATATTTTTGATTCAAGGGAATCTAGGGTAAGACAGTATCTCCTCATGATCTCTGTAGGTGTGGGCTTGCGGACGGCGAGCAATGGGTAGCTCGCCGTCCGGCCGTCCGGTAACTGTCCCAGCCCGAGTCATCGACGGCGCGTAGTGTTCCACACGCGCCTCAATGAGATGTCGGCCATTAAAACTTTTTTTTTCCGTTTTTACTTTTTGTTAGATACGTCTTTTTGACTATCAGGGACAGTAGTAGCGTCGAAGGCTACTGAGGCCATGAGTTCACCTAAAAAGGAAACCTAGGGTCCTAAAACATAAGGCAAAGAAGGGACATAGAAGTGAGTTTTAGTCAGTAAAAGTCTGTCACCCCTCGCTCCGCTCTAGAGCGTGAGAAATAATTGCATTATTTCCCATAAAAAAAAAATCTAACGATATTTTTCTTTCCTGCATATTGCACGCAGAAATGATGGTCGATGGGGAAGAAAAGTTCTAGAGTGGCGACCACGTACCGGAAGACGCAGCGTTGGAAGGCCTCCAACAAGGTGGACCGATGACCTGGTCAGGGTCACAGGAATCCGATGGACGCGTGACGCACAGAACCGGTCGTTGTGGCGACGCTTGGGGGAGGCCTATGTCCAGCAGTGGACGTCTTTCGGCTGATATGATGATGATGTTGATGATGACACTGCATAATATAACTTCGTAGAACATAAATCAACTAAATTCTTTTGTTTTTTTCAGGTCGTAACGTGTCACGAAGACAGCCGACTATTGCCGAGCTTTACCGATTCCTTTCGGTTATGCAGCATCGATCCCTCCGTTGAAGCCGGCGTTATGTTCCGTCATGATTTAAAAAGAGGATAGGATACCGCTTCAACAGAACTGGCAATCGAACAAAAGTTTGAAAAAGTTGCAGGTAAGAAATTATAACCGTTATTTTCAATTGTGTAGGTAGTAGGAGAAATAAAAAAAAAAATCGAACCATTTATTTGTATTGAATGTGGGTAGTAGTTTTTTTTTATTTTGCTATTAGAAAGTAGGATTTTCTTTTTGGCTGGTTTTGGTTTTTTTTGGGTTCCGTACCTCAAAAGAAAAAAAACGGAACCCTTATAGGATCACTTTGTTGTCCGTCCGTCCGTCTGTCTGTCTGTCAAGACCATTTATCTCTGGAACGCGTGGAGGTATCATGTTGAAATTAAAACCATATACTCGGGTCTGCGGTGATTCAAGCTGTGAAAAAGCAAACTTCTAAGTTAAGGAAGAAAAAAGATACGGCCGTTTATGTTGCAAAAACGTATATTTTGAAACTCTCAAAGATCGATATTCATAGGTCCCGTTGACTCGGAATCCTGAAATTTGGCACAAAGCAAGGTTTTATAGTACAGGTATAAGAAAAAACTGAAAACAGTAAATTTGTTGTTATCTACGTCACAATTATTTTTTTTTTGCAATTTGTGAAATTCTTCGAGACACCATTCGGAAATTGTAGTTTGCACAGAACCCTCAGTGCGCGAATCCGACTCGCATTTGCCAAGTTTTTTTTCTTCTTCGGGCTATATCGGCGACCTTGCAGAACTCTCCTACCCAGAATCCTCGTAGAACACGAATCAACTAAATTCATTTCTTTTTCCAGGTCGTAACGTAACGTGTCACGAAAACAGCCGATTATTGCCGAGCTTTACCGATTTCGTTCGGTTATTTAAAGAATCGATTCTTTCGTTGAAGGCAGCGTTATGTTCCGTCATGATTTAAAAAGAGGATAGGATACCGCTTCATCAGAACTGGCAAGACCTCTTAAGCATTATGAACAAAGTTTGAAAAAGTTGCAGGTAAGAAATTATAACCGTTATTTTTAATTGTGTAGGTTATAGGAAAAATAATTTAAAAAAATCAAACTATTTACATATTTGCATTGAATGTGGGTAGTAGTTTTTTATTTTATTTTGCTATTAGAAAGTAGGATTTTCTTTTTGGATGGTTTTGGTTTTTTTTTGGATGTCATCACTGGCAACACGTACTGGTTTGGATTTTCGTCTTGGGACACTTTCTTTTTTTAAGCTATTGCATAGCTTCTATCGCGGGCCTTGAAAATAACCTAACACCACCCACTCATTTGTTTTCTTATCGGTCACCACGCTCAAAAAGTGTAACTTCAATTAATATCAAAGAAAAAAAAAACAAAGGAAAAAAAATACTGCCTATATAAAATAAATAAATAATTATAATTGCATAAGTTGATAAAAAATGCTATGCAATAGCTTTACCACGGCAGTCCCCGAGTGTGCACACGTCTTTTTTTTTGTAGGTGGGAACATCATCCAATGACATCTCCGCGCACTTGGGCGGAGCGGGAGATAATGTTGGAGTTTTACTGGCTAAAAAGCTACTCCTTTTCCTTCATTGTTTTCGTACTGGGGCCGAATCTTCTTTTCAGAAGCAGACCCTTGCCCCAGCAGACTTCGACTCTGCTGGGCCCCTACGGTTTGTTGATAAGTCCTCCTCGTTCGCCAGCATTACTGCTTTGCAGAAGGAGGCGACCGCCTGCCACTCCTCCTCGCTTCGGACCATGGCCGAGGCCCAGGTCTTGGACCGAGATTATTAGTAACAAAAAAAGTAATTTATTTATTTACATTTTCAGTTTATTGTGGGAGTCCTCAGTCTACATTTGTAATGACACGCTATTGGAAGCTAGACTGCTATGAAAACAAATGGCAGACAGTCACTACGAGTATAGCTGACTACGGACGGTTAAGTGAGTTTTTTATTAACCTCATTAATATAAACCCATATTTACCTCATTAATATAAACCCATATTTACCTCATTAATATAAACCCATATTTACCTCATTAATATAAACCCATATTTACCTCATTAATATAAACCCATATTTACCTCATTAATATAAACCCATATTTACCTCATTAATATAAACCCATATTTACCTCATTAATATAAACCCATATTTACCTCATTAATATAAACCCATATTTACCTCATTAATATAAACCCATATTTACCTCATTAATATAAACCCATATTTACCTCATTAATATAAACCCATATTTACCTCATTAATATAAACCCATATTTACCTCATTAATATAAACCCGTATTTCAACACTAGCTTTTGCCCGCAGCTTCGCCCACGTACATAAAATATAGCCTTTGTCACTCAGGAACAAAGCAGCTTTCTATCGGTGAAAAAAATTTGATAGCAATCGGACCAGCCCCTCTAGCCAACTTACAACCGATTCGTGTCGAATCCCGTTCCCCAATCGGTAACGCCTTGGTGTCTGCAATTGTAGAAAACGATAAGTTCGTAGCCATGTTGACGCGCATGAGTCGGCCGCTCGTTCTACAATGTAGCGTTTGTATAACAAAGGACGTAGCGTCGAACATTGTAGAAACGATAACGTTTCATTCTATCATTTTGAACTTGGCTACGAATTTTCTATTCGTTTGTTTTGACCACATGATGTAACGCTGAGATGTTGTCATTTCTATACGTTTGATTCGTTTTCGACTAGCGTTAAAACGATTGCAGATAACCAACTTGGCTAGGGGGCTTCTAGAGATTACCTCCTGCAAACAAAAAAAAAAAAAAACAAACTTAAATATCAACTATAAATAGGTTATAAACTAAACCTAACTTTGTACATATTATAATACGAAAACACAAAATATTTTTAGGATTCCACCGAATTTGTCAATAACGGAAAGCGGAACCCTTTTAGGATTACTTAGTTGTCTGTCAACAACACTCTATTTCTGAAGAACACGTGGACGTATCAAGCTGTAATCAATATCCTATGCTTAGGGCTCCTACCACTTGGAGCAGTGAACAATCTAACTTCTAAATCAACGCAATCTAAATAATTCTATAAGTCAGTTAAAAAAAAATGCTCCGTTTAAGGCACTTATTTCGACGTTTGTAAGGGAATCGAGGCCAACGATAGAGCTGTTCAGGTTTCCAAATATTGGTCAGATAAAATCTAGTTTGAGAACATCGACACGAAAAGGAGGGAATCAGACTTTTAGAGGATTTCTCGTTTACCTAGAATAGTTAAATTAGGCAAAAGGCAATGCTACTAGCATAAGTAATTAAGGAAAAAAAAACCGTAAAGTAAATACATCACAAAATAATTACTTTTTTTGCGGTTCAGAAAAATCTTCGACACTCAATTCGGGAATTGAACTATTTACATAGGTAAGTTCGTACGGAACCCTCAGTGCGCGAGTCCGACTCGACGATTCCTAGACTTTATTCCTAGCCTTTCCAGCACACGCACAACTATCACACACACTATAAAATTATGGCGATAAGTCCCTTCTTTGAGGAGTGGCTGAAAAGACGTCACGGCATTCTCACTTTCCGCATGACGCAGGTCCTCGCCGGACATGATAAGTTTGGGAGATTCTTGCACCGTATTCGTGCGAATGAAACACCCGGGTGGCAACATTATGTGGATCGCCCGGATGACATGGTGGAGCATACGGTAGAGGTGTGCCGCGCCTGGGGAGAGCACCGCCGTGTCCTCGGGGGGGCAATCGGTGACAATGACACCTCGTGCCTTGGTACAGGCCATACTCCGGAGCGAAGAGGAATGGCAGGCGGTCGCATTCTTCTGCGAAGCAGTACCGAATGCTAGCGAAGGAGGCGACAGCACGCGTGAAGGAACGGCCCTCACGCCCCAGTCGCCGGGATCCCGACCCTGTTTTCCTGCTACCGTAGTCGGGGACTTTCGGGGGCTTTTTTTTTTAGGTCGCCGTTCGGCCTTCCGGTAACCATCCGGACCAAGCCCGAGTTGTCGACAGCGCAGTGTTCCATGCGCGCCTCAATGACAAGTCAACCAAACCGTAGGGGCCCAGCAGAGTCGACGCCTACTGGGGCCATGGGTTCGCTTCTGAAAGAAAAACCTGGGGTGTTGGAACGCAAAGCAAAGAAGGAATATTGAACTGGCTTTAAGTCAGTAAAACGTCCTCGCACTCCACCCTAGAGCGGGTGAAGTCATTGGTGAAATCCTGCCTAAAAAAATTATACAAAAATACTGCTGTTGTAATAGATTTGGACATAAAGCACTTACATTGCGCTTTTGTTAATTTCAGGAACTCTCGCTCCTCAGCACCTCCTGTCGAATATCTCCGCTATCCGGTGCTGGTGGCTAGTTACCAGAGGGCAGCACTGTCACTTCATACATCAAGCGAACTCAAACCACGAAACCATCTGACGCGGTGGCTAACAGTGGGACCAATGTAATTAATAGGAAAATACGACAGCGCCGTCGTCATCAGGTCAGTTACTATTAGAAACCAGAAATATTTATTTCGAATAGATCAATTACAGGCACTTTTGAATTGTCAGAATGTCGGTCAGCAAGTCAGTGCAAGAAATTCCATGGATACTCTTTTTAAATCATATTAAGAGTTACATACAGTTACACATACTCGTACTTTCATTTAGTAATTATTTTATTCATTAACTACGCACCACATATAAATTAGAGAATTGAAAGTGTTGGCTTTAAGGAAAAATTCGTACTTAACGTATTGTTACGAATTTTTACACGGGGCCCTGCTTGGGGGCCCTGTTTCACCGATAAGGCTGATACAGCGGGAGCTACGCTCCTGATGTCGTCTATAGCTGTGCTTGGTGTAACCAGCACACACAAGTATTGATTTGCGCATAAAACACTTACATTGCGCATTTGTTCATTTCAGGAATTCTTGATCCTCATAACTTCGATTGCTGTTGCTTCGGTGCTGGTTGCTGATTACCTACAGAGGGCAGCACTGTCACTTCATACTCGTACTTACATCGAGCGAACTTACCTTCAGAATACACCGGACGCGGTGGCTGAAAGTGCAACATAATCAGCATGTAAATTGACAAGGTTTGTCATTTTTTTGTTCATTGACGCCGCTGTTGTCACAGGGCCAGTTAATATTAAGACCCGATAACGTTGTCCTGTCAGAAAACTGAACTAAAGAAGTTTTATTGTGTCAAACTTATGAATCAGAACGTCTATATTGTAAAGTACTATCAAACAAGAAGATTGGTATACAGACTGCTTTTTAGGGTTTTGAGTGTACTAAGGCCTTCTATCCACGGACGCGTAGCTTCATAGACACTACACGACGGCACGACGCGACGGTATCGTTTCGTGGACAGAGTTTCATAGTTATGTTTGTAAGCTTCATGCAAGCGTACTTGGTGTACCAAGCGTATAATGAACATGCGTCTATGAAGCTACGCGTCAATAAACAATAGGCCTTAATAATATAATCACTTTTATAAGAAACAGTTATTATTTAGTAGAAAGATCAATGTTGGCCTATAAAGGTACCTAATAGTTTGTTCGACTGTACATTTTTCTTTTTTTATAATTGGTGTGCTAATTTTTATTAAGTTGAACTTTGTAACTAAGAATCGGCTAAGTGAGAAACGCTCGTGTAGTATCGGGTTCTGTATCACCCTGAGGCATTTATGTTGATTTTTGTATTAAGTATTGTATGCATTTATTTCAACTTTATCGTTTTAACCGCCTCCGTCGGATATTGCCGAAAAAAAACCTCTCGTATTTATCCTGCCAGGGTCGCACATCCACGGCGAATCTAAAAATCCAAATACCTACTCCATCTCGTCAGCTCTTCTGTCACCTATGGAGATTTAAGAGCCAAACGAGATGGAGTACCCAGTCGCTAACGATCCTAGCGAATAGGACGCGAAAATACTTGTTGGAACAATACGACAAGCGGTTAAGGGGTTAAGTACATTTGTGTGTTCAATAATTAATACACTAAATCTAAACGAAATGAGTACGTCGAAACGGAAACGAAAAATGTTGAAATTGTGCATTTTTTCGAGGCTTAGAAAAATAATTGTTTTTTTCGTTAATCACTCTTACTACGAAATCGGCGAGTATACACCCTTATGTTGTTGAAACCCCCACGGTCCGGACTAAGCGTTTCGCTTTGTTAATTACACCGCGAACATCGATGGACCGGAACAATTTGCCTGTTGCGGTTTTCCCGCCAGTTTATAATTCAGGTATCTTCAAGGCTAGAGTGAATAGGCTCTTAATAAAGTAGTGCGCCTCACCATCAAAGATTGCATCACTGCTTATCACCAGCTGGGAGCGCAGCGCAGTCAAGCAGTGGTTTATATCAATTAAAAAAAAACTGGTCAAGTGCGAGTTAGACTCGCGCACGAACGGTTCCGTGCCGTCCTTAGGAAAATTCGGCAAAAAATCGCATTTATTCTAAGGAGCCTCCTTCAATATTTATTTTATTTTGTTTTTAGTATTTGTAGTTAGAGCGGTAACAGAAATACATACGGTTCTTGAGTTACAGCCTGGTGACAGACAAACGGACGGACGGACGGATAGCGTAGTCTTAGTAATAGGGTCCCGTTCGAACCCTTTGGGTAAGGAACCCTAAAAAAGGATTACTTTATTAACCCTTCGTGTGTCCGGAACGTGGATCCACGCGAGACACAATAACTTTTTAATTGTCTCTAATTACGGCATACGAAAGGTTAAGAGAACTACAGGACCAAAAGCGTGGTCATTCCCGGAGTGCATACAAAAGCGTGGTCATTCCCGGACTGCATACAAAAGCGTAGTCATTCCCGGAGTGCATACAAAAGCGTGGTCATTCCCGGACTGCATACAAAAGCGTAGTCATTCCCGGAGTGCATACAAAAGCGTGGTCATTCCCGGACTGCACACAAAAGAAAGTTATGGTAGAACTACTATTTGATTTATATATTTATAGTAGAATTAATTTATTATTTTTATATTTAATTCTACTTTACTTTGGATTAAGACTTCACTCATTCTCCTTTTGCTTCTTACACACTATTGAATAGAATAGATTGAGAGATTTGATTTCTCCTTTCGCAGGTCTGCTGAAAGAAATTTCTTTGGAAATAAGCAGTACTTTTGTACTAATGTTTCATATGTATTATCTTTTTTTGTTATTTTTGTGTGTACATAAATAGTTAAATAAATAAATAAACTACACTGCTCACACGTGTGCCACACACACCGATCTGGGCGGGTCGGTCTCCATATTTTTTTTTATGGAAACTAGACCCCTTTTTTATATGGGAAAATCAAAAACCTCGCCTACTCTGGGAGGAGCAGGTGGTCTTGTCAGACTTTTACTGACTAAAACGAGTTGCGATGATTAATGTAGCGCTGCTCAGTTGCACTCGAGAGAAAAACACTTATTTGGCGTAGCCGCCGCAACCACAGGGCAGGCCTTCCCCTTGTGTTATCACCGGCACAAACCGAAGTCTGTTCTGTCGACACCACAAACGGTTGGCCTGGTTTGAAAAGTGGTTCGTGCGGACACTTGTGGGTACTTTCGAATTCGAAATTCGCGTATCAGGTACTTGTTCAGTTATGGGCTACGGGCCGATCCCTACACCTACAACAGTTTTCGGTAGTTCAATAAGAGGTTTATTAATCAGGTTTTGAAGGCCCCTGAGTTTGGGGGGCCCTAAGATCGGGGCCCCCTGATAATGGGCCCCCTGAGTTGGAGGGCCCAGGAGCACGACGCCACCTAGCTCTTTGGTAGCTACGTCACTACAATGGGCCATGTTTTCGCTCAAGGCAATCTTTTCCAGACAACTTTTGTATGGACTTAATTTAGACGCTACGTAAAGCGGGAACTAAAGACCGACCCACACGTGGGCCACGCCTGGTTTGTACGTAGAGACGCGTCGCGTGGCGTGTGTCTAATGTAGATCTACAAGTCTAGTTTCCTTAGAAAATGTATGGAGGGAGACCGACGCGCCCAGATCGGCTTACGTGGCCCACGTGTGTGCAGTGTGTGCGATGTAGAAAAAATAGGAATTTATGATTTATAGTAGTCAAAAAAATATATAGGTACGTGCATTAATAGTACACTTAAATAAACATTTACACTAGTTTACAAAAAAAAGTTTATTTTTATTTTTTATTTGTTTCTTAAAAACACACACTATCTTTACAGGTTGGACCCAATGCAATTGTGGTTTTAACAATAGGAACAAATCAATTATCTTATGACTAACACTTATCTAAAATCAACTATAATACAACTATGAAAATACAAAAAAAAAAATAATAATAATAAAAATATAAACTTACCCTAGTAAATAACATCAGACTTAATACCTAACATTTTCTTTTTTTTACCTAATATTTAATTATAAGAAATAACCTTTAATAAAACTCTTGCTAATTCCGTCACATGGCTCGAGAATAGGTCAATTCTTTCATGCACTTCATTTAGCACGCGTATTGTGCGGGTAAGGGGTGCTTACGACAGCAGGTTGGTTCTGGCAGCAGGCACGGCTAGCAATGGCGGTCGCCTCCGCCTCCACACGTACCGGTCTGGCACGCACAGCTTCAGGTGCCGCAGCCCGCCCGGGTTGTGCGCTACTCCACGCAGGATCTTAACTGCATACGCCGCGAGTGCAAACTCACGGCGCACTCTGAGCTCGTTGTACCCCACCATACCCAGTACAAACAGTGTGGGATACATCACTGGGTAAACCCCATAAAGTTTGAAATACAAGTGTCTTGTGAATTTATTTTGTACTCGCTCCAGCATGACACTGTATTTCGCATCATTACAAAATTGGGTGTTTCTGAATACGAAACAATTTTTTGAACTTTCGTATCACATAATCACATCTAGTTTCACACTCAACACGCCGGACGTCTGAGTCGTCATCGAGCGTCGTAAATTAAACTCGCGTTATAACTCCGCATAAATTTTGCGGAGGCGGAGACGAATGTGAAGAGACGATTTCAAGCGGAACTTCCGCAGTAACGGAAGCGGAGGCGAAGTTTCGTTACAACCATATTTGAAAGTCGCTGCTCGCTCGCGCGGTATTGTTCTATGATTATAACGGAAATAAGACTCCGCTATAACTCCGCTTAAATGCAGAGGCGGAGGCGGATTTGAAGATAAGATTTCATGCGGAACTTCCGCAGTAACGGAAGCGGAGGCGAAGTTCCGTTACAACACTAGGTCAAATTAAATAAAAGAACAATGCAACGAATAATATTTTATTTAAAAATATGAAACAAAACGCATTGGTTATCGATAAGATGGTGGAATCCCTATTTTTAGGTAGGTATTTGAACTGAAATGTTGCCACTATCTTTGAGACCTTACAGAATAATAAGTTCGTTCGTTTCTAACTGCGCTGGGCGAGAAGAAGATGGGGTCTTCATCGGGAGCTATCGGCGTCGCAAAGTCGTCTCTAAGGTGTTGCTTACTGCTGCGACATGGTCGTGTTATGGTCGGGAACGAGGACAGACGGGCGGCGGCATGCAGGTTGGTTCTGCAAAATTGGCACCGGCAATGATAACAAAGGTGGAATTTCCAATGAATTGGAGATTCCGGTTCCTTTGTCGACAGATTGGGGAGATAAGGGTTACAGCATGTCGCGAAGTCAGACATTCTCGCCGGGATGGGAGGGAAGGCAGTATTAATTGACGCGATTTTCTGGTCAAATATGGCGAGAAAATCGGGGTCCTTAAAAAGTACCTCTTTGAAGAACACTATAATTGACGCGTCCGTCATGTTTAGGACGGAGGACCTACTTGGGCGTAAATATGAGTTTTGTTATGAAAACTCTGGGGCCCTACCAGGGTCTGGTGCGAAGGGGTAGACACTCCAATACGATACCAGCTGAGTAGCTGAAAGAGAGCTCGAAGTATTAGGTTTGACTAGGAGATCACCCAAGGCCAAAACCTAGCTTCCGACTCCATTTGTATGTACTTATAATAATAATAAATAAATAAAATAAATAAATTATTATATATTAAATTAATAATTGTCTGCCTAGCTCTGAAGGGGTTCGGTGCGTGTATCGGGGCAACACCCCCTTGGTTTCGTTGGCACCGTGAGGTTTCCCACCACGGATCTGTGGATTTTAAGGACTAAGGAACTGGATTTTCCCTGAAGGGGCAAAACGTTTTTCGACTTATTCCCGTCACGGAAAAGTCTATCCTCCACTGCCTTGAAAAAGGTGGCTTTGTACCAGTCCTGCTTAATCAATACCCGCATGAAGTTGCTCGTCGTTAATTCTTGAGAGCCTGCACTAGTGCTACTCTGCTGGAACAGTGGCCACCTGTGCGATCTCATATTAGGTCCACAGGCTATCGTAATTTACTTTGTCAGACTACATAGGTTCTACGGGTTAGTCACAAAGAGCTTCAAAAACTATGTTAGTTCCAAAAACTAAGCAAACAAAATATGGAACTGCGAGCAAAAAACTGTCCTTGGATATAATGAATTAGTCCAGGCTAATCAACACCTGCATTAAGTGATTCATCGTAGGAGAATTAAATTTGGACGATTACATCCTGAGAAAGCCTGAAGATCTTATGCGCGTTCTCTCTGACAGCAACGCCGTCTTTCTTGTCATCATTGTGTGGACGTCAAGAACACGTGCTTGAGTGAGCGTCATAAAGCCACTACAATAGCGCGGCAGCCCTAAAAGCATTCTGAAGCTGTTATTATATTGGATTCACAGTAGATCCACAGGATGCTCGAAATTTGAATCATTCATCCATCATCATCATTAATTTCGAATCATTACGTGGTATTCTAGTTAAGAACACGCGCCCGAGTGAATATCCCAGAGATATTACAAAAGCGCAGTATTAGCTTTAAAAGCATATTGAAACTGTTATTATATTCAACATCCTCAACGTTTCTTGTTCGTTTTCCACGCGATCCAGTCCACTCTATTGATCGTTGTCTGATATTGGATTCGCAGTAGATCCACAGAATGCTTGAATAATGTTGAGTCATTACGTGATAGCCAAGAACACGTGGTTGGACGAACATCCTAAAGGCACCACAAAAGTACAGCAGCCTTAATAGCATTCCGACACTGTTATTATACTGCAGTCTTAGTTATTCACAGGCCGCTTGAATAACGTTCAACTAATATAATAATCATAACGTGGAACTCAAGAAGATCTCAGAGGCACTACAAAATCGCGGTAGCTGTAAAAGCATTTTGAAGCTGTTATTATTTCTTTGATTTTTTGGGTTGCTCGCTGATTTTCCTTACGGTCCAGGTCATTCTATTGATCTTCTCGTGCATCGGTTGTCTTTGTATCTAGCACGCAACCTGCCCATTTCCACTTTGTAGTGGAAAAGTTAAAGCGTCTGTTACGTTTGGTTTCTCACAGTTGTCCACATTCGTCATTCTTCACTCTTTTTAAGAGCCTTAAACCCATAAAACGTCTTTTCATTCGTCTTTGAGTGGTCTGACTCTGGATTTTATTTCTGGTTCGGTGCTTCGGTGTGAAACGTCCAGGTTTCACACCGAAGGTTAGACACGGTAGTGTAGCAGCATTCATTACTATAATATTTCCTACTCGTTTAAGCTGGGCGTTTATTTAGAAAAACTCAGCACCTTTAATACACCCTCATCCATCCCTTAATACATAAATATTGTGTTATTTTATAACGTTTAATGACAACCTTTCACTAAAGAAGTAGTAACTGCATACTGGCATCGCTCTACGATGCCTTAAAACGTAAGTAATGGTCGAGTGGAGAAGATGCAGCGCACGTTCTCTGTGCGTCGTAGCACGGCGTGGAAGATACAGCTGGGTTTTCCTTGGCGTCTCTTGATGTGACGCACATACTCCGGCTCGTGTCCGAGTGCGCGGAGTTCTTCCTCAATCTCCTGCGGCTCGGTGTCTGCTGGCAGCCCCCTGATGGCCACCTTTATTTGCTTCTCCGCTGGTAGAGAATGTGCGACCCAACTAAGTTTGCTCTCTTTTTTTAGCGTCGTTAGGTACCGCTGTACGAGCCGATATTCGTCCTCCGACTCCGGCGTGGGTTGAGTCACTCAACCCCTAATGTCGGGTGTTCATTTTAGGACTGCATAGAATATGAAGCCCGCGCCTCCTTGACGAGCCCTAATGTTCCTGACATATTCGGGGTCGTATTCTAAGTGGGCAGTCCTAAAGACATTCTGAAGCTGTTATTATGTTGCAAACGCAGAGTTTAGGGCATTCTATTGATTGTCTTCTGATATTAGATTCGCAGTTGATCCACAGGACGCTTAAATAATGTTGAATCATTACGTGGTAGTTAAGAACACACGTCTGAGCGAACATGCCTTCTTCTCCACCGGCAGTGAGTAGGCGAACCAGCTTACACCGGTCTTCTTTTCTAGTGCCGTCAGGTACCGCTGGACCAGCCGATACTCGTCCTTCAACTCCTCCAAAAACTTGGCACGTAAGGTGCATTATCCATCCCTTCACACATAAATATGGTAGATTTTATAAAGTTACGTAGCAATTTTTTTCACTAAAGTAGTAACTGCTTACTGAGTAGCTTACTGACATTGTAGAGTTAAAACGCAAGTAACAGTCGAATGGTATTAAGAAGGTGCCAGATAACCGTGGTAGAAAGTACATTGACCTTTTCCCAATATCTCTGCGTAGGCACCCGAAAAACAAACAATGAATTGCTTTTCATTACTATCGTGCGATCGGCTCCTACCAAGGTCTGGTGCGGGATAGACACCCCAACCGACACCAGCTAAAGTTTGAGGCTAAGGTTTGACTAGGAGATCACCCAAATCCAAAACCTAGCTTCCGACTCCAATTGACTGCCTAGCCCTGAAGATGTTTGGTGGCTATAACGAGGCAACACCCCCTTGCTTCGTTGGCACCGTGAGGTTTCCCACCAAGGACCACAGAACTGTGTATTTTCCTTGAAGCGGCACAAGGTTTTCGACCAATTCCTGTTTCGGAAAAGTCTATCTTCCACTGGCTTGAAAAAGGCGGCTTTGGACCAGTCTTGCTTAATCAACACCTGCATGAAGTGGTTTTTCGTCGTCTCCGACCACTCATCAACAGTCGTCTAAGTCTCTGAGAGCCTGCACTAGTGCTGCTCTGCTGGGAGAGTGTCCACCTGTGGGATCTCGCCTTGGATCCACAGGCTATTGTAATTTACTTTCTCAGACGACATAGGTTCTACGGGTTAGTCACAAAGAGTTTCAAAAACTATGTTAGTTCTAAAAACTAATGAAACCAAATATAGAACTGCGTGCAAATACTGTCCTCGGATGTAATGAATTGGTCCTGGCTAATCAGCAGCTGCATGAAGTGATTCTTCCTCTTCTTCATAATGGTCTCACTCTTGTCAGAGTGGTCGTGGTTATTACGAAGGTAGCTCTCCGGAAGCCGTCAGGGTACGCCGCACGACTTCCCGCCACTTTTGCCTGTTGGCAGTCATCCAGGCGCACTCGTTCAATGGGCCGCGCGATTCATTCTTTATTCTTTATTGTACACAAAAATTTTAACAAACAACAAAATACAGGATATTTGATGTACATAGACGAGCTTAACCCACAACTGGGTTTTCTAACAGTAAACCATGTAAATGAAAATGAAATTTTCATTTGAGGAACCCTCAATGTACAACAAAAGAAAAAAGTTAAACATAAATTGAATTTAACTTAAAACTAAAAATATATTAAACAAATATGTGTACAGCACACTATACATAAACATAATATATACAATAAATAAATACTTATAAAACCGGCCGATAACATCCATAAAATGCCTGAAGAGCTTGAGCGCGTTCTCTAACAGCAACGCCGTCTTTCTTCTCATCATTATGTGAACGTCAAGAACACGTGCTAAAGCACGTGCTCACTAAAGTGAGCGTCATAAAGCCACTACAAAAGCGCGGCAGTCCTAAAAGCATTCTGAAGCTGTTATTATATTGGATTCGCAGTTGATCCACAGGATGTTTTAATAATGTTGAATCATTACGTGGTAGTTAAGAACACGCGCCCGAGTGAATAGAATAGAATATAATAAACTTTATTGTACACCAAAAGTAAAATGATATAAACATAAACTTAAATCTATGGGTACAATGGCGGTATTATCGCTTTTATAAAGCGATTTCTACCAGACAACCTTAGGATGGATTGAAAAGAAAAAAACAATACAGAAAGTGAATATCTCAGAGATGCTACAAGAGCGCGGTAGCTGTAAATGCATTTTAAAACGGTTATTATTTTTGACATCCTTAATATTTCTTGCTCGTTTTCCATGCGGTTCTGGCCATTCTAGTGATCGTTTTCTAATATTGGATTCGCAGTTTATCCACAGTACTCTTGAATAATGTTGAATCATTACGTGGTAGTCAAGAACACATGACTGAGTGAACATCTCAGAGGTACTACAGAAGCGCGGTAGCTGCACGGCCCGGGGATGTGTCACCCTCCCAGTAAGGGTTGTGCAGACTGGGAGGTAAGTATCTACTTTTGTGCCTTAAGCTTGTAGCCAATCGCCAGTCTTTTGTGTGATTGGGCCCTACCAGGGTTGGTGCGAAAGGGTAGACACACCCGAACGACACCAGGTGTGTAGCTGAAACAGAGCTCGGAGTATTAGGTTTGACTAGGAGATCACCCAAAGCTAAAACCTAGCTTCTGACTCCAATTGACTGCTTATCTCTGAAGGGGGTCGGTGGGTGTATCGGGGCCTTGGTGTCGTTGGCACCGAGAGGTTTCCCACCAAGGACCACGGAACTGTGGATTTTTCTTAAAGGGACAAAACGTTTTTCGACTTATTCCCGTCACGGAAAAATCTATCCTCCACTGCCATGAAAAAGGCGGCTTTGGCCCAGTCCTGCTTAATCAACACCTGCATGAAGTTCTTCGTCGTCACTGAGCATCCATTAGTCGCAGCCTAAGTCTCTGAGAACCTGCACTAGTGCTGCTCTGCTGGAAGAGTGTCCACCTGTGGGAACTCATCTTGGGTCCACAGGCTATCGTAATTTACTTTCTCAGATTACATAGGTTCTACGGATTAGTCACAAAGAGCTTCAAAAACTTTGTTAGCATTTTGAAGTTGTTATTCTGCTCTTGTTGGAGATGATGTCCATATTCTTCTCCTTATCTTTGAGCCTTAAACCCTTAAAACATTTTTCCATTCGTCTTTGAATAGTCTGATATTTATTTCTGGATTTAGACTAAGACACGGTAGTGTAGCCGTATTCATTAATATTTTTCCTACTCGTTTAAGCTGGGCGTTTATTTAGAAAAACTCGGCACCTTTAATATATACCGTCATCCATCCCTTACATAAATATGGTAAATAAAACTAATGTTAAACTTCAATCATTACGTGGGATTCAAGAAGACGAACTTGCGATTCGATCGCCTCCGTCGTCTTGGCGACTGAGACTATATGGTCAGGGATGGAGTCCAATTGAGGTGACGTAGTAGATTTCAGCCGTTCGCTTACTTTCTTCCAGTCAGTGATCAATCGGGACGGAGGGGGCTGGCCGGGGTCGAGATTTCCCGAGCGGGAGCCAAGGTGCATGACCACGGGGCAGTGGTCAGAGTTAAGTTCGTGTATTGCTTCTATAGATTGCAAACGGAGGTTTACATTCTTTAGCAGCGCTACATCGAGAACGTCAGGCCTATGGTTGGGATAGTGGGGGAAGTGAGTGGGACACATCGGGCCGATGATGTCGAAGTTCAGGGAAGCACCAAGGTTGAAAATGACCTTACTTCTAGGGTTGGTCGTGCTACTGTTCCACGCGGGGTGTTTAGCATTGAGATCGCCAGCTAAGATAACGGAGTCACTTATGCTAAAGAGGGATGTCAGGTCTCTGGTGAGAGCGGTGGCTTCGTCTGTTAAGTTAGACGAAAAAGACGATGGGGGGTAATAAGCGGAGATGACTGTGATCGGCGGGTAACCAGTCATGCCTAGCCGACAAGCCGAGAACTCCAGTAGAGATAAGGGCGCGGGTGGAGATATGGGAATGCAGTACAATTCCTTTTTGTAGTAGAGTGCCACCACCGTGACTTTCTGTCGTTTATCCATTAAGGGAAACAGCTGGAAGTTTGTCAAGTTCGGACAGTGTCGGCTTGTGCTGATCGAAGATCTCTGCTAGCTTCGTCAGGGTCACTGTTCCAGTGGCTTTAGCGACGTGTAGCTCATCAGCTAGGTCTCTAGCATCCTGGGTCATAAAGATTATATAATTCTCCAGGATGATTGAGCCTGCTGGATCGGTCCTGGGAGGGATCACGCCAGTGTACCGAGGCACAGCCTTAGGGGCTGCTGCTGGGACTACGGGTGCCACAGGGGCGAGAGTAGGCGTTGGAATGGGCTGGAAGAGACTGAGGGACCGTCAAAGCCGGGAAGGCCTTTTGGTGGTTTAGCCTGGTCCAAGGGGACGGACGCTGAGGGGCGAGACGCTCGGGGAGCTGGGTTGAGGGGGCTAACCCTGAGGGGGCTTCTCTCAGCTGGCGAGCGGTGGCGCGCTTCACGAGCTTCGTAGATATTTTCGGAGCTTTGGGGCAACCCCGGTAGTTAGCCGGGTGCCCAGCTTGACCGCATAGCACACAGCTGGGTGGCTCTGTGCAGAGCGTGCGGTCTTTGGGACGGGGGCAGTCGGTGGTGCAGTACTCGCCCAGACACTTTACGCATCTGGGTTTTGCGTAGCAATTGGACTGGGCATGTCCGTATAGTTGGCAGCGGTAGCACTGGCCAACTATCGATGGTTTGTACTGCTTCTCGATTGAGATGCCGGAGAGGGAGCACACTGATTTTATTTTGAAAATCGGGTGATGACCTTCGGTGGGATCGCAGACGACCAGTACCATGTCGTACTGTTCTCTGCCTCGGGCCCTGTGCAGTCGGTGTACCGCAGAGACTGGAATGCCCTGCGATAGGAGGTCGGACTTGCTGTCATCCGTAGGGATCTCCTTCGGAACACGTCTTGTGACCACTCGGGTCCACGTGTCTTCCGGGAGAGAGTACGTGTGGAAGGTCACGTTCCTCTCTCGAAGGCAGCGGGTGAGTTCCCGGTAGTCAGCGACCGACGGGACTTGGACACGAATGCCCTGCTGGCATGCACGGGCATTTGTGTAGTTGATCTTACGATCACTACACATTTTTGAAACGTCCGCCCACTTCGCCTTGTCCTGGATGTACAAGAGCGGTGGGGGACGTTGCTTCTTTGCAGAAGCTGAAGGATTGCAGCTAGGCTGCGACAGCTGTGATGCTGGGGCGGGATTGCTACTGAGGGTAGTAGCGGGGGCGGGGGTGGAGACATCGGTCTTCTTGGCCTTACTGGCGGGGGCCTTAGTCTTTTTCTTCCTCTTTCCTTGGACGACTTGATAATCATCGTCAGAGGAGGACTCCTGGGCCTCAGAGCCTGGCGGCTCTGAGTCAGTGTCTATGGGCACTGTCGTATCCATAGCCTCGCTAGGAGGGGATGAGTTGGCAAGATTTCCCTCTATTTGGGAAGAACAGGGGTGGGAGGGAGGCAGTCCCGTAGACGGGGCCTGAGTAGCTTCATCGGTGGAGGGATCCACCGATGAGGAAGGAATGAGCGGGGCGGTCTTCCGGGTGCCGACAAAATTTCGGAACTTATCCCGGAAGCCATCGATGAAAGTGGGGTCTTCGACTAATACTTGCTCGAAAAATGGGGGCGGTGGGGGACGTTGCTTCTTTGCAGAAGCGGTGGGATCGCAGCTAGACTGCGAAGGCTGTGAAGCTGGGGCGGGTTTGCTATTGTGGGTAGCAGCGGGGGCGGGGGCGGAGACCACGGTCTTTTTGGCCTTGCTGGCCAGGGCGTTTGACTTGGCCTTTCTCTTTCCTCCTAGGACGACTTGAAAGTCGTCGTCGGAGGACTCCTGGGCCTCAGAGTCTGACGGCTCTGAGTCGTTGTCTGTGGGCACTGACGTGTCCATAGCCTCGCTAGGAGAGGATGGCTCAAGGGGCAAAGTAGGGTTTCCCTCTATTTGGGAAGAACAAGGGTGGGAGGGAGGCAGTCCCGTGGACGGGGCCTGAGTACCTTCATCGGTGGAGGGTTCCTCCGATGAGGAAGGTGAAGGTAAGGATACAACCTTGCCAGCGAGCTTGGGCGGGAGGGATGAGGCGACGGGGGCGGTCTTCCGGGTGCCGGCAAATTTGCGGAACTTTTCCCGGTAGTCAGCGAAGAACAAGGGGTCTTCGACTAGTACTTGCTCAAAAAAAGCAAGTATAGTCTCGATTTGGACTCTCTTCTCCATTCCGGAGAGGTCCATGGCTTCCATGGCGGAGCTTATAGGGAGGGCAACATGAGTTGCGAGCCTACGTTCCTAACACTTAAGTCCCCGGGTGGACGGGCCCGGGGGTGAGTAACCCTTCCATCAAGGGTTGTGCATATATGTAATACCTCCCAGCGGAGGTGTGTACCTAATGGTGAGCCCTAAGCTTGTAAACCGATCGCCAATCTTAATGTGCGATCGGGCCCTGACAGGGTCTGGTGCGAAGGGATAGACACCCCAACCGACACCAGGTGTGTAGCTGAAAGAGAACTCGGAGTTATAGGTCTGACGAGGGGCCACCCCCAAGGCCAAGACCTAGCTCCCGACTCCAAATGACTGCCTAGCCCTGAAGGGGTTCGGCGGGTGTATTGGGGCAACACCCCCTTGACTTGTTGACACCGTGAGGTATTCCCGCCAAGGACCACGAAACTGTGGGTTTCCCCTTAAGGGGCACTACGTTATCGACTATTCCTATAAGGAAATAGTCTATCGTCCACTGCCTTGAAAAAGGCGGCTTCCGATAGTGTTGTGGTCGGCGACCACTGATGACGTCACGGCGAGCGGGCGCGGCGAGACGTAGGAGGGGGCACGTAGCACAGAGCGGGCGCGATGCACGGGGCGGCACGTCCGTTCGGAGCGAGCGACGGGCAGCGAATCATTTCAGCTGTAAGAGCATTTTGAAGCTGTTATTATGTTGGAATTGCAGTTGCTTTACAGGACGCTTGATTGAATAATATTGGATTACGTGGTAGTCAAGAACACGCGGTTGGGCGAACCTCCTAAAGGCGCTACAAAAGCACAGCAGCCTTAAAAGCATTCTGAAACTGTTATTATACCGCAGTCATAGTTATTCACAGGCCGCATGAGTAATGTTCAACTAATATTATAATCATAAATAACATGGGACTCAAAAACACGCGCCTGAGCGAACATTCCAGTTACAAAAGCATATCTGCAGCTACAAGAGCATTTCGAAGCTGTTATTGTGTTGGAATTTGGTGTTGCTTCCAGGACGCTTGAATAATGTTGGTCCTTGGGCCGCTTGATGTTGATCGGAACCCTGCGGAACGGAATGTTGAAGGGAATCATTACGTGGAAGTCAAGAGCACGCGCCTGAGAGAACATGCCGGAGGTACTATAAAAGCGCGGTAGCTGTAAGAACATTTTGAAGCTGAATTATATTTGACATCCGCAAGGTCTCTTGCTCGTTTTCCTGGCGGTCAAGGCTATTGATCTTCTCGTGCATCGGTTTTCTTTGTATCTAGCACGCGACCTGCCCATGTCCACTTTCTTTGTAGTGAAAAAGTTAAAGCGTCTGTTACGTTTGGTTTCTCACAGATGTCCACATTCTTCACTCTTTTTAAGAGCCTTAAACCTGTAGAACTTCTTTCCAGTCGTCTTTGAGTGACCTGGATTTTATTTCTGGTTTTAGAGTCGACCGTCCAGTTTTGACACCCGTAGGATAGACACGGTGGTGTAGCCGTGTTCATTACTATATTTCCTACTCGGTAGGTTGGGCGTTTATTTAGAAAAACTCGGCACCTTTATTAAACCTTCATACATAAATATGGTATTATTTTATAACGTTTAATGACAACCTTTCAGTAAAAAAAGTAGTAACTGCATACTGGCGTTGCTCTACGACGCCTTAAAACGCAAGTAATGGTCGAGTGGAGAAGATGCAGCTCATGGCCTCTGTGCATCGTCGCACGGCATGGATAATACAGCCGGGTGTTCCTTGGCGTCTCTTGATGTGACGCACATACTCCGGCTCGTATCCGAGTGCGCTGAGTTCCTCCTCAATCTCCTGCAGCTTGAATGCGGCTGGAATCTGCGACACGCATCGTAGGCTACGATGCGTGTCGCAGATTCCTTGTGTGTCCTACGATTCGTACCCCAATCGCTTAGTTATCGCACCAGGCATGTGTACAATGCGCGGTATTTTCACGCAAGGCAATCTTTTCCAGACATTTTTTGTATGGACTTAATGTAACCGCTGCGCAAGTCCTCAATGTCCATCATATATAAAGGTAGGTACTGACGTATAGATGGCCATCTCTCGATTTTGTACTTTATACCCCCGTCTAGTTCTCAGACCCCATACTAGACATTTTTTTTAATCAACTTTTTCGAGAAAATATTTATTTGCTTCTTATTTTATGGCGTACGTAGTAATTATTTGCTAATTGTTTAATTTGGTCATTCTCATCCCAATTTATGTTTTTGCCACATAACAAATTACTTATATCTTTGCATCAATTAAGCAATTGAAAATGACTAAAAGTATGCTTTATTTTAAAAGAAATTCTTTTAATTTAAGTTTATGTTGGTCGCATCTAATAAATTCGAGTGAAACAAGTTCGTGGAGTAATCGCTACGATCCCCTAGGGGGTCGCTGCAGGCGAGTTCGGGGCTTCGCCCCCTGCTCGCGGTGTCGGGTGGCACCTGCTACAACGGGTGCTTCCCTAGGTCGCCATATAGGCTACGGTATCTCTGTTTAGGTGCAGTAGGAGCGCCGCGACGCTGTTTATAATATTTATAATGTCGCTACTTCGCGGCTCCCCGGCGGTCGGAACCCGCCTGGTGGGACCCCCAGTTGCTCAGGTCTAGCGATAGACGACCTGCGACGAGTGTCGACTTTGGTGGCGCCTGTCACGCTTCCAGGTCGAGCCGGTCACGCTCTAGACTGCGGGGTCGTGTAAGCGTTGTGTGTGGGCGGTATTGAGTGTGTAACACCGCCCATGTTGGCAGCCAAAGTGCGTGCTTTTTTTTTTTTTTTTTGTGTGTGGCCTCTCGCAGGTCAACCTAGGAGGTTGTCGGCTGCTTAACCGGACTTGCCTGTGGCGGCCTTGATCTCTAATCAAAGCCTCCAGCCAGGACTTACTATACTAACTTAAAAACTAAGCAACTACGCTAAGGGCACCCCCTGTGGGGTACGAGCCTCGGCTTAGGGCGTCGCTGGGGGAGGGCAGCAAAGGGGCGGGCTGGATCTAGCAAAAATTTTATTATTATTATAGGGGAATTTTAGACTACTGGCTCAGCGGCGCGGGCTGGCTCGAGCAAGGGACGGGGAGGACAATTACGGGTTAGTCGCGGCGGACCTCGGTGGCGAGGACGGAAGGAACGCGGTCTGTAATGTTTTTTAACTGTGCTAGTTTCCCTACGGCTCTCTTGGAGCAGGGTAGTGGGGTCGTCGGAGCGATTAGGGTATGCCTAGGGCGGCGAATCTTGGAGATGCGGGAGGGTTCGTATCGGGCTGCCGATGCGATAAGGGGGTTGCGGTGCTTCACAGCAGTGTCAAAGAAACGCTTGCACAGGCGTTTCATGAACTGCTGGATGGTGGGGATTCTGAGATCTAAATGTAGATTCTCATTTCGGATGTAATAGGGGGCTCCGAGGATTTTTCGGAGGGTACGGTTTTGGAGGGTCTGCATCCGGTGGAGGTGACGGGCCTTGGCGTGTGCGAAGATTGCACAGGCATACGTCATGATCGGGCGAATGACTGCCGTGAAAAGGCGCAACTTGCACTTGCGTGACAATTTGCTGCGGGCAGTCAGTAGGTAATGAAGCCTACCCTGAGCGAAAGCAGCTCGCGAGCGAGCCTGCTTTATGTGCTCGGCGAAGGATAGGCGTTCGTCGAGGATCACTCCTAGGTACTTGGCTTGCTTCTTCCAGGGGATCGGCTTGCCGTACATGGTGATCGGAGGGGGAGGGGGGTCAGATCTCCGCCGTCTCGCATAGAGAACGGCTTGACTCTTATCAGGGTTAACCTCGACTCTCCATTTCCGGAACCATTTGCCCAAAATGTTTGCGGAGGTTTGGAGGTTGCGAGCGATAACTCTGGGGTCATGACCTGTGTAGTAAATAGCCGTATCGTCAGCGAATAGCGCCAACTTAGACTTTTTACTTTTGGGGATATCGCTGGTGAACAACGTGAAGGCTAGAGGGGAAACAACGGAGCCTTGAGGGACTCCTGCTCTGATGGGGTGTGGGGAGGACAGAGCTCCCTCGACTCTATAGCGAAAGGTGCGATTCGACAGAAAGTCTCGCATGATGAGCACGAGACGATCTGGCACACCGAGTTGGTATAGCTTATATAATAAGCCATTGTGCCAGACTTTGTCGAATGCTTTCGCTATGTCAAAGTACAAGACGCCCGTCATCGTGTTACGTTGGAAGCCAACGCTTATGTGCTCCACGATGCGGTGAACTTGATGGACACACGAGTGTTCGGTACGGAACCCGAATTGCTCGTCGGGGATGAAACCCTTGGTTTCGGCAAAATCTTTGAGTCGCTTATAAATAAGCCTCTCGTAGATCTTACCGAGAACATTGAGGAGACTGATGGGACGGTAACTAGAGGGGTCAGACTTGGGCTTGCCTGGTTTGGGGATGTCGATAACGGTGGCCTGTTTCCACGCTTGTGGGAATATATTATTGCTTAATGCGCCATTGAAGATGGCGGTCATTAGCATTATGAGCTGGGGGGGGAAGAGTTTGAACACTCTGTTCGTGATGCCGTCGGCACCGGGGGCTTTCCGTGGTTGAAGCCTTTTGACGATACCCTCAACCTCGTCGGGTGTGATGGGGGCTAGAGGGTTATCGGGGTCTTCAACGGGAGGGAGGGAGGCTCTTCGTTCGACTTCAGCATCCACCATATCAATGTGGGCTTGGTCTACTAGATGAGAGCTAGGCGAGCATTGGGCTTCGAGACTGTCGGCCAGGCACTCCGCTTTCTCGGAGTTGTCGAAAGCGACACTCCCATCAGGGCGGGTGAGCGGGGGCATAGAGGACTCTTCGGTGGAACGTAGCTTCCTTTGGAGTTGCCAGAAGGCGAGATGGGTAGGCTCAAGTTCGCTGAGCGTCTTTTCCCAGCGGGCGGAACGCAGCTCGGTCATACGCTTCCTTACACCACGCTGTAATTTACGCATGTGAGCCTTGTTGGCGTCGCAGGGAAAAGCGCTATACGCACGGATAGCAGCGTTCTTCTCGGTCAACAGAGCCCGTACATCGTCCGGGATTTTCCAGCGACAGTCCTCTGTCACTGGAATCTCCCTTGAACAATCGTTCAGGACGGATTGTACGTGCTCTGTGAGCGAGTCGATCGCCTCCGTCGTCTCGGCGACTGAGACTATATGGTCAGGGATGGAGTCCAACTGATGTGACGTAGTAGATTTCAGTCGTTCGCTTACTTTCTTCCAGTCAGTGATCAGTCGGGATGGAGGGGGCTGGCCGGGGTCGAGATTTCCCGAGCGGGAGCCAAGGTGCATGACCACGGGGCGGTGGTCAGAGTTTAGTTCGTGTATTGCTTCTATAGATTGCAAACGGAGGTTTACATTCTTTAGCAGCGCTATATCGAGAACGTCAGGCCTATGATTGGGATCGTGGGGGAAGTGAGTGGGACACATCGGGCCGATGATGTCAAAATTCAGGGAAGCACCAAGGTTGAAAATGACCTTACCTCTAGGGTTGGTCGTGCTGCTGTTCCACGCGGGGTGTTTAGCATTGAGATCGCCCGCTAAGATAACGGAGTCACTCATGCCAAAGAGGGATGTCAGGTCTCTGGTGAGAACGGTGGCTTCGTCTGTTGAGTTGGACGAAGAAGACGATGGGGGGTAATAGGCGGAGATGACTGTGATCGGCGGGTGACCAGTCATGCCTAGCCGACAAGCCGAGAACTCCAGTAGAGATAGGGGCGCGGGTGGATTTAGGGGAATGCAGTGCAATTCCTTTTTGTAGTAGATGAGGGTGCCACCACCGTGACAGCGGATCCTATCGTTGCGAACTATGCGATAGTTGGCAATCCTAGGATCTTTGAGGTGGGGCTTTAGATAAGTTTCCTGTATAAGGAGAATGTCTAGTTGATGGTCGCGGAGGAAGGCCGCGATCTCATCACGCTGGGAGTTAATGCTATTTGCATTGAAGAAACCTAATTTAAGGGATCGCGGTTTGGAGCTACAAACTTTCAGTCGCTTATCCATTAATTTAATTATTAAGGGAAACAGCTGGAAGCTTGTCCAGCTCGGACAGTGTCGGCTTATGCTGATCGAAGAGCTCAGCCATCTTCTTCAGGGTCACTGTACCCGTGGCTTTAGCCACGTGTAGTTCGTCAGCTAGGTCTCTAGCATCCTGGGTCATAAATATGATATAATGCTCCAGGATGATTGAGCCAGCTGGATCGGTCCTGGGAGGAATCACGCCAGTGAACCGAGGCACAGCCTTAGGGGCTGCTGCTGGGACTGCGGGTGCCACAGGGGCGGGAGTAGGCGCTGGGATGGGTTTGGCCATCAAAGCTGGAATAGGCTGAGAGACCGCCAAGGCCGGGAAGGCCTTTTGGTGGTTCAGCCTGTTCCAAGGGGACGGGCGCTGGGGAGCGAGACGCTCGGGGAGCTGGGTTGAGGGGGCTAACCCTGAGGGGGCTTCTCTAAGCTGGCGTGCAGCGGCGCGCTTTGCGAGCTTTGGAGAAATTTTGGGGGCCTTGGGGCAACCCCGGTAGTTAGCCGGGTGCCCAGCTTGCCCGCACAGCACACAGCTGGGTGGCTCTGTGCAGAGCGTGCGGTCTTTGGGACGGGGGCAGTCAGTAGTGCCGTGCTCACCCAGACACTTTACGCATCTGGGTTTTGCGTAGCAGTTGGACTGAGCATGTCCGTAAAGTTGGCAGCGGTGACACTGGCCAACTATCGAGCTTTTATACGGCTTCTCAATTGAGATGCCGGAAAGAGAGCACACCGACTTGATCTTGAAGATCGGGTGGTGCCCTTCTGTAGGGTCGCAGACGACCAGTACCATATCGTACTGTTCTCTGCCACGAGCCTTGTGCAGGCGGTGAACCGCAGAGACTGGGACGCCCTGCGATTGAAGGTCGGACTTGATGTCGTCCGTGGGGATTTCCTTTGGCACACGTCTAATGACCACTCGGGTCGGCGTGTCCTCTGGGAGAGAGTATGTGTGGAAGCACACGTTCCTCTCTCTGAGCGATCGGGTAAGTTCCCGGTAGTCCGCGACTGTCGGGACTACGACACGAATGCCCTGCTGGCATGCTCGTGCGTTAGTGTAGTTGATCTTACGATCAACACACATCTTGGACACGTCCGTCCACTTCGCCTTGTCCTGGATGTACAAGGGAGGCGGGGGACGTTGCTTCTTTGCAGAAGCTGAAGGATTGCAGCTAGGCTGCGACAGCTGTGACGCTGGGGCGGGTTTGCTACTGAGGGTAGTAGCGGGGGCGGGGGTGGAGACATCGGTCTTCTTGGCCTTACTGGCGGGGGCCTTGGTCTTTTTCTTCCTCTTTCCTTGGACGACTTGATAGTCATCGTCAGAGGAGGACTCCTGGGCCTCAGAGCCTGGCGGCTCTGAGTCAGTGTCTATGGGCACTGTCGTATCCATAGCCTCGCTAGGAGGGGATGAGTTGGCAAGATTTCCCCCAATTTGGGAAGAACAGGGGTGGGAGGGAGGCAGTCCCGTGGACGGGGCCTGAGTAGCTTCATCGGTGGAGGGATCCACCGATGAGGAAGGAATGAGCGGGGCGGTCTTCCGGGTGCCGACAAAATTTCGGAACTTATCCCGGAAGCCATCGATGAAGGTGGGGTCTTCGACTAATACTTGCTCGAAAAAAGCAAGTATAGTCTCTGTCTGAATTCTTTTTAGGTCCATGGCATCCATGGTGGAGAATTAAAGGGGGGGCAACATGGGTTGAAAGCCTATGTCCCTAACACCTAAGTCCCCGGGTGGACGGGCCCGGGGGTGAGTGACCCTCCCAGCAAGGGTTGTGCACGCTGGCCAAAGTGCGTGCCAGCGCCGCGCAGCTTAAATAGAAATGTAATCACAAATTTTGGACTTAAAGTTAATGCGTGAGTTTGTACGAATGTAGAGGGAGGGATGTCTAATACATTGTATTAGACATCCGTGATAGTTTATGAATAAGTTACATTACTTTTTGGTGTACAATAATGTTTATTCTATTCTATTCTTCTTTCCATTCTTCTTTGAGTGGTTGGATTTTATAATTTAAATAAAATAAAATTTTCATTCTAAAATGAAAACGTCCAGGTTTCACACCCGTAGGTTACACTGTAGGTCACACTGTAGTGTAGCCGTGTTCATTACTATTTTTCCTACTCGTTTTTAGCTGAGCGTTTATTTCGAAACACTCAGCACTTTTAATATACCATCATCCATCCCTTCAAGGTAAATATAGTATTATTTTATTACAACTTTTATTCACTAAAGAATAACTACTTACTAGCATCGTAGAGTTAAAACGCAAGTAATAATCGAATGGTAGTAAAACGAGCGTCCGTCACACGGCGCCGACCGCGCGCACAACTTGCACGGGAGCTTCGGCATACCTTAAATTTCTTTCCATTTGTCGGGAGGGCCCCCTGCGGCAACAATACGGTATTTTTGGCCGCCTTTAGGGCGTCCTGAATGCAGACGAGCCCTATGGCTAGATCGTCGACGTCCGCGGCAGTGTTGATAGGCTGAGTGGGCGTCGTTGAGTCGGTCGTCCATCGTTCCTGCAAGCTTAGTCCAGTCCGTTTTATGACGTGGCGCAGGAGGAGTAAGTTTGGTCGGGGGCCCTTCGAGGACGACGAGTACTGGCTGGTGGTTTGACAGCATCACGTCGTCTAGGACTCGCTGGGTGATCTGGTAGTCCAGATCACGATGGGCCACGATGTACAGCACTTCCGTTGCGTGTAGAGTGTTGTTAGAGTAGTGAATGGGTGTCTCAGGGCCGGACACCGTGTTCCCGTGATCCTCCGCATCAGCGAAGAGCCGTTTCCCCTTGGTATTCGGTACAGTACTTTTCCACGCTGAGTGCTTATTGTTGAGATCGACCAGGAAAGCCGCTTCTCCCTCTCTAGGTTGGTGAGGTAACTCTGCACCAACCTATATTCCTCCGCACTCTCCGGGATGAAGCGGATTCCACCCTGATAAGGGCGAGCGTGCGGGGTGTGATCTAGTTTGCCACTTAGTGCCCTAAAGTGGGTAGGCCAGTCGGGTAATTTTTCTACTACCAGCGGAGGGTAGCGAGTGTAGTGTAATAGTGCCCGGTTTTGTCGCCGAGTTCGAATCGGCAACACCAAGCGCAGTGACGTCATACTACGTGGCCTTCGCTACGTCGCCGTACAGGCGTAAGTCCTCGCCGGCAACATGCAGTTGAACGCCCAGCACATAGTGTGATGAGCGACGGCGAAGGGACCTCCTGATGGAAGACTCTTCTTTTCACTAGCACTGCCAGACTATGGTATCTAGTGTTATGAGCCGACCTTTCGTCCTTCCTGTAAACGAGGAAACCTGGGAACTTAGACCTATCTTCAGGTCCCAGGTGCGTCTCGCTTATCAGCACCACGTCGGCGTCGATGGTTTGTTTCCTCAGGATATGGCGGAGAGGGGCGACCTTGTCCCGTAGGCCGCGGGCAATCAGTGTAACACCCTCAACGACCTATCCATGGCACAGGATAGGTCGAGGATTACCTGCTCCGGGCTCTGTCCCTGTCTGATGGCCTTTATTAGGTCCCCCCTTGGGGCGCCCTTGGGGTCGGTGGTGGTGTTGGGGGTAACGCGTTTTTCTTGCGCGATGCCGGCGCCTGCTGTAGCGCCTCTCTTCCTCTTCACGACCTGCTACCCCCTCTGGGGAGGGGCGGACTTTGGGACCTCTTCCTCCTGTTGGGTTGCTGGGGCCTTGGATTTGCCTCCCTTGCCTCCATGCTTCCTCTTCCTCCGCCGAAAGGAGATGGCCTCTCCGCATATGCTGGGTCCATTTGCTGCCGCCATCAGCGACATGCCCTGGTCACGTTCGTGGTCCTGGACAATGATTTTGGAAGGCGGTTGTTGCGACGAGTAGCGTCGAGCGTGTCGACGTCATCGTGATGGCATGTCGCCGTGCGCCTGTTTCGATTTTCTTTTTGGTTTATAATAGTAAAAAAAAAATCTTTATTTTAAATACGCACGTATATATTCATTCATTGTAATTTATTTTTTTAAATTGATATTATAAACTAGTGCTTGACTGCGATCCCACCTGATGGTAAGTAGCGTAAGTACAAAAAAAAAACGTAATGTTTTGTGTATATTTATACACTAGTTTACAAAAACTTTGATACGGAACTTCTGCAGTATTAACGGAAGCGGAGGCGCAGTTCCGTTACAACCATAGTTTAAACTAAGCATAACATGCTTACATACTATAGTTAGCGAGTTTTTTATAAATAATATCGTTTTAGTTATTACGATAATCAAAGCAGTAATTATATAAGTTCTAGTCGTCTATGCAACTAGTAATTGCTAATCTTCACTTTTGGAATACGGGGCACTTGATATGGCACGCTGTATGCGAGCCACCGCAGTTGGCACAGGTGGCTGGCTCCTCTCTCGGTCGTGGACAATCTCAATGACAGGTGAGCAGCGCTCGCGGGTATCTGCCTCTTGAGATTGGTGGTTGGTTCGAATCGGCGACGCCGAGCGCAGTGACGTCATACTACGTGGCCTTCGCTACGTCGCCTTACAGGCGTAAGTCCTCGCCGGCAACATGCAGTTGAACGCCCAGCACATAGTGTGGTGAACGATGGCGAAGGGGCCTCCTGATGGAAGACTCTTCTTTTCACTAGCACTGTCAGACCACGGTATCTAGTGTTCTAAGCCGACCTTTCGTCCTTCCTGTAAAGGAGGAAATTTGGGAACTTAGCCCTATCTTGAGCGTTGGGTGGCCGACCCAGCTTGGCCGCTATGGTTCTGAAAAGTTGCGCCCATTTTGGTAGCCTCTCCACTACCAGTGGGGGTATCTCAACTTCTTTTTCCGCTTTGCTGTCGCTGTCAAGTTCGATTCGAATCGATCTTCAGGTCCCAGGTGCGTCTCGCTTATCAGCGCCACGTCGATGGTTTGCTCCTTCAGGAGGTGGCGGAGTGGGGTGATCTTGTCCCTAAGGCCGCGGGCGTTCCAATGTAACACCCTCAACGACCTACCCATGGCACAGGGTGAGTAACCTGGCTAGGCCGTCGAGGATTACCTGCTCCAGGCTCTGTCCCTGTCTTATGGCCCTTATTAGGTCCATCAGCAGTTGGATAGCGCAGGTCGTGATCTCACTGTTGGGGGCCCATATAATAGTAAAAAAAAATCTTTATTTTAAATACGCACGTATATATTCATTCATCGTAGCGTAAGTACTAAAAAAAAAAAATAATTTTGTGTATACACTAGTTTACAAAAACTTTGATACGGAACTTCTGCAGTATTAACGGAAGCGGAGGCGCAGTTCCGTTACAACCATAGTTTAAACTAAGCATAACATGCTTACATACTATAGTTAGCGAGTTTTTTTATAAATAATATCGTTTTAGTTATTACGATAATCAAAGCAGTAATTATATAAGTTCTAGTCGTCTATGCAACTAGTAACTGCTTATCTTCACTTTTGGAATACGGGGCACTTGATATGGCACGCCAGATGCGACCCATCGCAGTTGGCACAGGTGGCTGGCTCCTTTCTCGGTCGTGGGCAATCTCTGGCTGTGTGCCCTTCTCCGCATCGAACGCAGGCGAGCGGACTTCTCCAGTGCCGTGAGGTAGCGCTGGACCAATCTGTACTCGTCCTCCGACTCCGGCGTAAAACGGACGCCAGTGCCGTAGGGGCGAGCGTTGGGTGACCGGCCCAGCTTGGCCGCTATGCTTCTGAAATGTTGCGCCCAGTTTGGTAGCCTCTCCACTACCAGCGGGGCGTATCTCAACTTCTTTTTCCGCTTTGCTGCCGTTGTCGAGTTCGATTCGAATCGATCTTCAGGTCCCAGGTGCGTCTCGCTTATCAGCACCACGTCGATGGTTTGCTCCTTCAGGAGGTGGCGGAGTGGGGTGATCTTGTCCCTAAGGCCGCGGGCGTTCCAATGTAACACCCTCAACGACCTACCCATGGCACAGGGTGAGTAACCTGGCTAGGCCGTCGAGGATTACCTGCTCCAGGCTCTGTCCCTTTCTGATAGCCCTTATTAGGTCCATCAGCAGTTGGATAGCGCAGGTCGTGATCCATATAATAGTCAAAAAAAAAAATCTTTATTTTAAATACGCACGTATATATTCATTCATCGTAGCGTAAGTACAAAAAAAAACATAATATGTTTTGTGTATATTTATACACTAGTTTACAAAAACTTTGATACGGAACTTCTGCAGTATTAACGGAAGCGGAGGCGCAGTTCCGTTAGAACCATAGTTTAAACTAAGCATAACATGTTTACATACTATAGTTAGCGAGTTTTATTAATAATATCGTTTTAGTTATTACGATAAATAAAGCAAGTCGTCTATGCAACTAGTAATTGCTTATTTTCACTTTTGGAATACGGGGCACTTGATATGGCACGCCGGATTTGAGCCACCGCAGTTGGCACAGGTGGCTGGCTCCTCTCTCGGTCGTGGACAATCTCTGGCTGTGTGCCTCTCTCCGCATCGAACGCAGGCGATAGGACTTCTCCTGTGAGGTAGCGCTGGACCAACCTACACTCTTCCTCCGCCTCCGGCGTAAAACGGACGCCAGTGCCGTAGGGGCGAGCGTTGGGTGGCCGGCCCAGCTTGGCCGCTATGCTTCTGAAATGTTGCGCCCAGTTTGGTAGCCTCTCCACTACCAGTGGGGCGTATCTCAACTTCTTTTTCCGCTTTGCTGCCGTTGTCGAGTTCGATTCGAATCGATCTTCAGGTCCCAGGTGCGTCTCGCTTATCAGCGCCACGTCGATGGTTTGCTCCTTCAGGAGGTGGCGAAGTGGGGTGATCTTCTCCCTAAGGCCGCAGGCGTTCCAATGTAATACCCTCAACGACCTACCCATGGCACAGGGTGAGTAACCTGGCTAGGCCGTCGAGGATTACCTGCTCCAGGCTCTGTCCCTTTCTGATGGCCCTTATTGGGTCCATCAGCAGTTGGATAGCGCAGGTCGTGATCTCACTGTTGGGGCCCCATATAATAGTAAAAAAAAAAAATCTTTATATTAAATACGCACGTATATATTCATTGATTGTAAGTACAAAAAAAAAACATAATATGTTTTGTGTATATTAATACACTAGTTTACAAAAAATTTGATACGGAACTTCTGCAGTATTAACGGAAGCGGAGGCGCAGTTCCGTTACAACTCTAGTTTAAACTAAGCATAACATGTTTACATACTATAGTTAGCGAGTTTTATTAATAATATCGTTTTAGTTATTACGATAAATAAAGCAAGTCGTCTATGCAACTAGTAATTGCTTATCTTCACTTTTGGAATACGGGGCACTTGATACGGCACGCCGGATTGCGTCAAGATGGCGGGTGTTCTGTAATATTCCATTACTCATAAAATATAATTACACCAAATAAATGTACCTAAAAAGTACCTCAAGTAGAGAAGACCACACATTTGATCAGTTAATATCATGTGTCAGTCAAGTAACATGCGTCATGCGTTGTGATATTCTAAACAACTAGCGTCATATCTGATAACTTTCTTTCTGATTTCTTTAATTAAATAAGTTTTCGGAAGATATCAGAGATGGCGCTAGTTGTTTAGAATGTTAACTACGTGTGTCACACGATGGTTTTATTTCTCAGGAACTATCCAACTGATCAAGAGTGTGGTACTTTTTAGGTACATTTATTTGGTGTAATTATATTTTATGAGTAATGGTTAAATAATTAAATATTACAGAACACCCGCCATCTTGACGTCAATATGGCGGGTGTGCCTTAATTTTGAAATATTTTAATTCTGAAGAAGGTACAAATATTTTAGAGCTAGGTACTGAATAGTACATTTTAGGTACATTTTAACGGTAATTGCTATAATTTATTTCACTGAGGTACACCCGCCATTCTGACTCTCACGACGTATTAGGTTTGACTAGGAGATCACCCAAGGCCAAAACCTAGCTTCCGACTCCAATTGTATGTACTTATAATAATAATAAATAAATAAAATAAATAAATTATTATAAATTAAATTAATAATTGTCTGCCTAGCTCTGAAGGGGTTCGGTGCGTGTATCGGGGCAACACCCCCTTTGTTTCGTTGGCACCGTGAGGTTTTCCACCACGGATCTGTGGATTTTAAGGACTAAGGAACTGGATTTTCCCTGAAGGGGCAAAACGTTTTTCGACTTATTCCCGTCACGGAAAAGTCTATCCTCCACTGCCTTGAAAAAGGTGGCTTTGTACCAGTCCTGCTTAAACAATATCTGCATGAAGTTCTTCGTCGTTAATTCTTGAGAGCCTGCACTAGTGCTGCTCTGCTGGAACAGTGGCCACCTGTGCGATCTCATCTTAGGTCCACAGGCTATCGTAATTTACTTTGTTAGACTACATAGGTTCTACGGGTTAGTCACAAAGAGCTTCGAAAACTATGTTAGTTCCAAAAACTAAGCAAACAAAATATGGAACTGCGAGCAAAAAACTGTCCTTGGATATAATGAATTAGTCCAGGCTAATCAACACCTGCATTAAGTGATTCATCGTAGGAGAATTAAATTTGGACGATTACATCCTGAGAAAGCCTGAAGATCTTATGCGCGTTCTCTCTGACAGCAACACCGTCTTTCTTGTCATCATTGTGTGGACGTCAAGAACACGTGCTTGAGTGAGCGTCATAAAGCCACTACAATAGCGCGGCAGCCCTAAAAGCATTCTGAAGCTGTTATTATATTGGATTCACAGTAGATCCACAGGATGCTCGAAATTTGAATCATTCATCCATCATCATCATTAATTTCGAATCATTACGTGGTATTCTAGTTAAGAACACGCGCCCGAGTGAATATCCCAGAGATATTACAAAAGCGCAGTATTAGCTTTAAAAGCATATTGAAACTGTTATTATATTCAACATCCTCAACGTTTCTTGTTCGTTTTCCACGCGATCCAGTCCACTCTATTGATTGTTGTCTGATATTGGATTCGCAGTAGATCCACAGAATGCTTGAATAATGTTGAGTCATTACGTGATAGCCAAGAACACGTGGTTGGACGAACATCCTAAAGGCACCACAAAAGTATAGCAGCCTTAAAAGCATTCTGACACTGTTATTATACTGCAGTCTTAGTTATTCACAGGCCGCTTGAATAACGTTCAACTAATATAATAATCATAACGTGGAACTCAAGAAGATCTCAGAGGCACTACAAAATCGCGGTAGCTGTAAAAGCATTTTGAAGCTGTTATTATTTCTTTGATTTTTTGGGTTGCTCGCTGATTTTCCTTACGGTCCAGGTCATTCTATTGATCTTCTCGTGCATCGGTTGTCTTTGTATCTAGCACGCAACCTGCCCATTTCCACTTTGTAGTGGAAAAGTTAAAGCGTCTGTTACGTTTGGTTTCTCACAGTTGTCCACATTCGTCATTCTTCACTCTTTTTAAGAGCCTTAAACCCATAAAACGTCTTTTCATTCGTCTTTGAGTGGTCTGACTCTGGATTTTATTTCTGGTTCGGTGCTTCGGTGTGAAATGTCCAGGTTTCACACCGAAGGTTAGACACGGTAGTGTAGCAGCATTCATTACTATAATATTTCCTACTCGTTTAAGCTGGGCGTTTATTTAGAAAAACTCAGCACCTTTAATACACCCTCATCCATCCCTTAATACATAAATATTGTGTTATTTTATAACGTTTAATGACAACCTTTCACTAAAGAAGTAGTAACTGCATACTGGCATCGCTCTACGATACCTTAAAACGCAAGTAATGATCGAGTGGAAAAGATGCAGCTCACGGCCTCTGTGCGTCGTCGTACGGCATGGAAAATACAGCCGGGTGTTCCTTGGCGTCTCTTGATGTGACGCACATACTCCGGCTCGTATCCGAGTGCGCGGAGTTCCTCTTCAATCTCCTGCGGCTCGGTGTCTGCTGGCAGCCCCCTGATGGCCACCTTCATTTGCCTCTCCGCTGGTAGAGAGCGAACTTAGTTAAGTTCGCTCTCTTATTTTAGCGTCGTTAGGTACCGCTGTACGATACTGCTGCTGTACTATTCGTCCTCCGACTCCGGCGTGAAGTCCGGGTTGAGTCATAACTCAACCCCTAATGTCGGGTGTTCATTTTAGGACTGCATAGAATATGCAGCCCGCGCGTCCTTGACGAGCCCTAATGTTCCTGACATATTCGGGGTCGTATTCTAAGTGAGCAGTCCTAAAAGCATTCTGAAGCTGTTATTATGTTGCAAACGCAGGGTTTAGGGCATTCTATTGATTGTTTTCTGATATTAAATGCGCAGTTGATCCACAGGACGCTTGAATAATGTTGAATCATTACGTGGTAGTTAAGAACACACGTCTGAGCGAACATGCCTTCTTCTCCATCGGCAGTGAGTAGGCGAACCAGCTTACACCGGTCTTCTTTTCTAGTGCCGTCAGGTACCGCTGGACCAGCCGATACTCGTCCTTCAACTCCTCCAAAAACTTGGCACGTAAGGTGCATTATCCATCCCTTCACACATAAATATGGTAGATTTTATAAAGTTACGTAGCAATTTTTTTCACTAAAGTAGTAACTGCTTACTGAGTAGCTTACTGACATTGTAGAGTTAAAACGCAAGTAACAGTCGAATGGTATTAAGAAGGTGCCAGATAACCGTGGTAGAAAGTACATTGACCTTTTCCCAATATCTCTGCGTAGGCACCCGAAAAACAAACAATGTATTGCTTTTCATTACTATCGTGCGATCGGCTCCTACCAAGGTCTGGTGCGGGATAGACACCCCAACCGACACCAGCTAAAACAGAGCTCGGAGTTTTAGGTTTGACTAGGAGATCACCCAAATCCAAAACCTAGCTTCCGACTCCAATTGACTGCCTAGCCCTGAAGATGTTTGGTGGCTATAACGAGGCAACACCCCCTTGCTTCGTTGGCACCGTGAGGTTTCCCACCAAGGACCACAGAACTGTGTATTTTCCTTGAAGCGGCACAAGGTTTTCGACCAATTACCGTTTCGGAAAAGTCTATCTTCCACTGGCTTGATTAAGGCGGCTTTGGTCTTGCTTAATCAACACCTGCATGAAGTGGTTTTTCGTCGTCTCCGACCACTCATCAACAGTCGTCTAAATCTCTGAGAGCCTGCACTAGTGCTACTCTGCTGAGAGAGTGTCCACCTGTGGGATCTCGCCTTGGATCCACAGGCTATTGTAATTTACTTTCTCAGACGACATAGGTTCTACGGGTTAGTCACAAAGAGTTTCAAAAACTATGTTAGTTCTAAAAACTAATGAAACCAAATATAGAACTGCGTGCAAATACTGTCCTCGGATGTAATGAATTGGTCCTGGCTAATCAGCAGCTGCATGAAGTGATTCTTCCTCTTCTTCATAATGGTCTCACTCTTGTCAGAGTGGTCGTGGTTGTTACGAAGGTAGCTCTCCGGAAGCCGTCAGGGTACGCCGCACGACTTCCCGCCACTTTTGCCTGTTGGCAGTCATCCAGGCGCACTCGTTCAATGGGCCGCGCGATTCATTCTTTATTCTTTATTGTACACAAAAAATTTAACAAACAACAAAATACAGGATATTTGATGTACATAGACGAGCTTAACCCACAACTGGGTTTTCTTACAGTAAACCATGTAAATGAAAATGAAATTTTCATTTGAGGAACCCTCAATGTACAACAAAAGAAAAAAGTTAAACATAAATTGAATTTAACTTAAAACTAAAAATATATTAAACAAATATGTGTACAGCACACTATACATAAACATAATATATACAATAAATAAATACTTATAAAACCGGCCGATAACATCCATAAAATGCCTGAAGAGCTTGAGCGCGTTCTCTAACAGCAACGCCGTCTTTCTTCTCATCATTATGTGAACGTCAAGAACACGTGCTAAAGCACGTGCTCACTAAAGTGAGCGTCATAAAGCCACTACAAAAGCGCGGCAGTCCTAAAAGCATTCTGAAGCTGTTATTATATTGGATTCGCAGTTGATCCACAGGATGTTTTAATAATGTTGAATCATTACGTGGTAGTTAAGAACACGCGCCCGAGTGAATAGAATAGAATATAATAAACTTTATTGTACACCAAAAGTAAAATGATATAAACATAAACTTAAATCTATGGGTACAATGGCGGTATTATCGCTTTTATAAAGCGATTTCTACCAGACAACCTTAGGATGGATTGAAAAGAAAAAAACAATACAGAAAGTGAATATCTCAGAGATACTACAAGAGCGCGGTAGCTGTAAATGCATTTTAAAACGGTTATTATTTTTGACATCCTTAATATTTCTTGCTCGTTTTCCATGCGGTTCTGGCCATTCTAGTGATCGTTTTCTAATATTGGATTCGCAGTTTATCCACAGTACTCTTGAATAATGTTGAATCATTACGTGGTAGTCAAGAACACATGACTGAGTGAACATCTCAGAGGTACTACAGAAGCGCGGTAGCTGCACGGCCCGGGGATGTGTCACCCTCCCAGTAAGGGTTGTGCAGACTGGGAGGTAAGTATCTACTTTTGTGCCTTAAGCTTGTAGCCAATCGCCAGTCTTTTGTGTGATTGGGCCCTACCAGGGTTGGTGCGAAAGGGTAGACACACCCGAACGACACCAGGTGTGTAGCTGAAACAGAGCTCGGAGTATTAGGTTTGACTAGGAGATCACCCAAAGCTAAAACCTAGCTTCTGACTCCAATTGACTGCTTATCCCTGAAGGGGGTCGGTGGGTGTATCGGGGCCTTGGTGTCGTTGGCACCGTGAGGTTTCCCACCAAGGACCACGGAACTGTGGATTTTTCTTAAAGGGACAAAACGTTTTTCGACTTATTCCCGTCACGGAAAAATCTATCCTCCACTGCCATGAAAAAGGCGGCTTTGGCCCAGTCCTGCTTAATCAACACCTGCATGAAGTTCTTCGTCGTCACTGAGCATCCATTAGTCGCAGCCTAAGTCTCTGAGAACCTGCACTAGTGCTGCTCTGCTGGAAGAGTGTCCACCTGTGCGAACTCATCTTGGGTCCACAGGCTATCGTAATTTACTTTCTCAGATTACATAGGTTCTACGGATTAGTCACAAAGAGCTTCAAAAACTTTGTTAGCATTTTGAAGTTGTTATTCTGCTCTTGTTGGAGATGATGTCCATATTCTTCTCCTTATCTTTGAGCCTTAAACCCTTAAAACATCTTTCCATTCGTCTTTGAATAGTCTGAAATTTATTTCTGGATTTAGACTAAGACACGGTAGTGTAGCCGTATTCATTAATATTTTTCCTACTCGTTTAAGCTGGGCGTTTATTTAGAAAAACTCGGCACCTTTAATATATACCGTCATCCATCCCTTACATAAATATGGTAAATAAAACTAATGTTAAACTTCAATCATTACGTGGGATTCAAGAAGACGAACTTGCGATTCGATCGCCTCCGTCGTCTTGGCGACTGAGACTATATGGTCAGGGATGGAGTCCAATTGAGGTGACGTAGTAGATTTCAGCCGTTCGCTTACTTTCTTCCAGTCAGTGATCAATCGGGACGGAGGGGGCTGGCCGGGGTCGAGATTTCCCGAGCGGGAGCCAAGGTGCATGACCACGGGGCGGTGGTCAGAGTTAAGTTCGTGTATTGCTTCTATAGATTGCAAACGGAGGTTTACATTCTTTAGCAGCGCTACATCGAGAACGTCAGGCCTATGGTTGGGATAGTGGGGGAAGTGAGTGGGACACATCGGGCCGATGATGTCGAAGTTCAGGGAAGCACCAAGGTTGAAAATGACCTTACTTCTAGGGTTGGTCGTGCTACTGTTCCACGCGGGGTGTTTAGCATTGAGATCGCCAGCTAAGATAACGGAGTCACTTATGCTAAAGAGGGATGTCAGGTCTCTGGTGAGAGCGGTGGCTTCGTCTGTTAAGTTAGACGAAAAAGACGATGGGGGGTAATAAGCGGAGATGACTGTGATCGGCGGGTAACCAGTCATGCCTAGCCGACAAGCCGAGAACTCCAGTAGAGATAAGGGCGCGGGTGGAGATATGGGAATGCAGTACAATTCCTTTTTGTAGTAGAGTGCCACCACCGTGACTTTCTGTCGTTTATCCATTAAGGGAAACAGCTGGAAGTTTGTCAAGTTCGGACAGTGTCGGCTTGTGCTGATCGAAGATCTCTGCTAGCTTCGTCAGGGTCACTGTTCCAGTGGCTTTAGCGACGTGTAGCTCATCAGCTAGGTCTCTAGCATCCTGGGTCATAAAGATTATATAATTCTCCAGGATGATTGAGCCTGCTGGTTCGGTCCTGGGAGGGATCACGCCAGTGTACCGAGGCACAGCCTTAGGGGCTGCTGCTGGGACTACGGGTGCCACAGGGGCGAGAGTAGGCGTTGGAATGGGCTGGAAGAGACTGAGAGACCGTCAAAGCCGGGAAGGCCTTTTGGTGGTTTAGCCTGGTCCAAGGGGACGGACGCTGAGGGGCGAGACGCTCGGGGAGCTGGGTTGAGGGGGCTAACCCTGAGGGGGCTTCTCTCAGCTGGCGAGCGGTGGCGCGCTTCACGAGCTTCGTAGATATTTTCGGAGCTTTGGGGCAACCCCGGTAGTTAGCCGGGTGCCCAGCTTGACCGCATAGCACACAGCTGGGTGGCTCTGTGCAGAGCGTGCGGTCTTTGGGACGGGGGCAGTCGGTGGTGCAGTACTCGCCCAGACACTTTACGCATCTGGGTTTTGCGTAGCAATTGGACTGGGCATGTCCGTATAGTTGGCAGCGGTAGCACTGGCCAACTATCGATGGTTTGTACTGCTTCTCGATTGAGATGCCGGAGAGGGAGCACACTGATTTTATTTTGAAAATCGGGTGATGACCTTCGGTGGGATCGCAGACGACCAGTACCATGTCGTACTGTTCTCTGCCTCGGGCCCTGTGCAGTCGGTGTACCGCAGAGACTGGAATGCCCTGCGATAGGAGGTCGGACTTGCTGTCATCCGTAGGGATCTCCTTCGGAACACGTCTTGTGACCACTCGGGTCCACGTGTCTTCCGGGAGAGAGTACGTGTGGAAGGTCACGTTCCTCTCTCGAAGGCAGCGGGTGAGTTCCCGGTAGTCAGCGACCGACGGGACTTGGACACGAATGCCCTGCTGGCATGCACGGGCATTTGTGTAGTTGATCTTACGATCACTACACATTTTTGAAACGTCCGCCCACTTCGCCTTGTCCTGGATGTACAAGAGCGGTGGGGGACGTTGCTTCTTTGCAGAAGCTGAAGGATTGCAGCTAGGCTGCGACAGCTGTGATGCTGGGGCGGGATTGCTACTGAGGGTAGTAGCGGGGGCGGGGGTGGAGACATCGGTCTTCTTGGCCTTACTGGCGGGGGCCTTAGTCTTTTTCTTCCTCTTTCCTTGGACGACTTGATAATCATCGTCAGAGGAGGACTCCTGGGCCTCAGAGCCTGGCGGCTCTGAGTCAGTGTCTATGGGCACTGTCGTATCCATAGCCTCGCTAGGAGGGGATGAGTTGGCAAGATTTCCCTCTATTTGGGAAGAACAGGGGTGGGAGGGAGGCAGTCCCGTAGACGGGGCCTGAGTAGCTTCATCGGTGGAGGGATCCACCGATGAGGAAGGAATGAGCGGGGCGGTCTTCCGGGTGCCGACAAAATTTCGGAACTTATCCCGGAAGCCATCGATGAAAGTGGGGTCTTCGACTAATACTTGCTCGAAAAATGGGGGCGGTGGGGGACGTTGCTTCTTTGCAGAAGCGGTGGGATCGCAGCTAGACTGCGAAGGCTGTGAAGCTGGGGCGGGTTTGCTATTGTGGGTAGCAGCGGGGGCGGGGGCGGAGACCACGGTCTTTTTGGCCTTGCTGGCCAGGGCGTTTGACTTGGCCTTTCTCTTTCCTCCTAGGACGACTTGAAAGTCGTCGTCGGAGGACTCCTGGGCCTCAGAGTCTGACGGCTCTGAGTCGTTGTCTGTGGGCACTGACGTGTCCATAGCCTCGCTAGGAGAGGATGGCTCAAGGGGCAAAGTAGGGTTTCCCTCTATTTGGGAAGAACAAGGGTGGGAGGGAGGCAGTCCCGTGGACGGGGCCTGAGTACCTTCATCGGTGGAGGGTTCCTCCGATGAGGAAGGTGAAGGTAAGGATACAACCTTGCCAGCGAGCTTGGGCGGGAGGGATGAGGCGACGGGGGCGGTCTTCCGGGTGCCGGCAAATTTGCGGAACTTTTCCCGGTAGTCAGCGAAGAACAAGGGGTCTTCGACTAGTACTTGCTCAAAAAAAGCAAGTATAGTCTCGATTTGGACTCTCTTCTCCATTCCGGAGAGGTCCATGGCTTCCATGGCGGAGCTTATAGGGAGGGCAACATGAGTTGCGAGCCTACGTTCCTAACACTTAAGTCCCCGGGTGGACGGGCCCGGGGGTGAGTAACCCTTCCATCAAGGGTTGTGCATATATGTAATACCTCCCAGCGGAGGTGTGTACCTAATGGTGAGCCCTAAGCTTGTAAACCGATCGCCAATCTTAATGTGCGATCGGGCCCTGACAGGGTCTGGTGCGAAGGGATAGACACCCCAACCGACACCAGGTGTGTAGCTGAAAGAGAACTCGGAGTTATAGGTCTGACGAGGGGCCACCCCCAAGGCCAAGACCTAGCTCCCGACTCCAAATGACTGCCTAGCCCTGAAGGGGTTCGGCGGGTGTATTGGGGCAACACCCCCTTGACTTGTTGACACCGTGAGGTATTCCCGCCAAGGACCACGAAACTGTGGGTTTCCCCTTAAGGGGCACTACGTTATCGACTATTCCTATAAGGAAATAGTCTATCGTCCACTGCCTTGAAAAAGGCGGCTTCCGATAGTGTTGTGGTCGGCGACCACTGATGACGTCACGGCGAGCGGGCGCGGCGAGACGTAGGAGGGGGCACGTAGCACAGAGCGGGCGCGATGCACGGGGCGGCACGTCCGTTCGGAGCGAGCGACGGGCAGCGAATCATTTCAGCTGTAAGAGCATTTTGAAGCTGTTATTATGTTGGAATTGCAGTTGCTTTACAGGACGCTTGATTGAATAATATTGGATTACGTGGTAGTCAAGAACACGCGGTTGGGCGAACCTCCTAAAGGCGCTACAAAAGCACAGCAGCCTTAAAAGCATTCTGAAACTGTTATTATACCGCAGTCATAGTTATTCATAGGCCGCATGAGTAATGTTCAACTAATATTATAATCATAAATAACATGGGACTCAAAAACACGCGCCTGAGCGAACATTCCAGTTACAAAAGCATATCTGCAGCTACAAGAGCATTTCGAAGCTGTTATTGTGTTGGAATTTGGTGTTGCTTCCAGGACGCTTGAATAATGTTGGTCCTTGGGCCGCTTGATGTTGATCGGAACCCTGCGGAACGGAATGTTGAAGGGAATCATTACGTGGAAGTCAAGAGCACGCGCCTGAGAGAACATGCCGGAGGTACTATAAAAGCGCGGTAGCTGTAAGAACATTTTGAAGCTGAATTATATTTGACATCCACAAGGTCTCTTGCTCGTTTTCCTGGCGGTCAAGGCTATTGATCTTCTCGTGCATCGGTTTTCTTTGTATCTAGCACGCGACCTGCCCATGTCCACTTTCTTTGTAGTGAAAAAGTTAAAGCGTCTGTTACGTTTGGTTTCTCACAGATGTCCACATTCTTCACTCTTTTTAAGAGCCTTAAACCTGTAGAACTTCTTTCCATTCGTCTTTGAGTGACCTGGATTTTATTTCTGGTTTTAGAGTCGACCGTCCAGTTTTGACACCCGTAGGATAGACACGGTGGTGTAGCCGTGTTCATTACTATATTTCCTACTCGGTAGGCTGGGCGTTTATTTAGAAAAACTCAGCACCTTTATTAAACCTTCATACATAAATATGGTATTATTTTATAACGTTTAATGACAACCTTTCAGTAAAAAAAGTAGTAACTGCATACTGGCGTTGCTCTACGACGCCTTAAAACGCAAGTAATGGTCGAGTGGAGAAGATGCAGCTCATGGCCTCTGTGCATCGTCGCACGGCATGGATAATACAGCCGGGTGTTCCTTGGCGTCTCTAGATGTGACGCACATACTCCGGCTCGTATCCGAGTGCGCTGAGTTCCTCCTCAATCTCCTGCAGCTTGAATGCGGCTGGAATCAACACAAGGAATCTGCGACACGCATCGTAGGCTACGATGCGTGTCGCAGATTCCTTGTGTGTCCTACGATTCGTACCCCAATCGCTTAGTTATCGCACCAGGCATGTGTACAATGCGCGGTATTTTCACGCAAGGCAATCTTTTCCAGACATTTTTTGTATGGACTTAATGTAACCGCTGCGCAAGTCCTCAATGTCCATCATATATAAAGGTAGGTACTGACGTATAGATGGCCATCTCTCGATTTTGTACTTTATACCCCCGTCTAGTTCTCAGACCCCATACTAGACATTTTTTTTAATCAACTTTTTCGAGAAAATATTTATTTGCTTCTTATTTTATGGCGTACGTAGTAATTATTTGCTAATTGTTTAATTTGGTCATTCTCATCCCAATTTATGTTTTTGCCACATAACAAATTACTTATATCTTTGCATCAATTAAGCAATTGAAAATGACTAAAAGTATGCTTTATTTTAAAAGAAATTCTTTTAATTTAAGTTTATGTTGGTCGCATCTAATAAATTCGAGTGAAACAAGTTCGTGGAGTAATCGCTACGATCCCCTAGGGGGTCGCTGCAGGCGAGTTCGGGGCTTCGCCCCCCGCTCGCGGTGTTGGGTGGCACCTGCTACAACGGGTGCTTCCCTAGGTCGCCATATAGGCTACGGTATCTCTGTTTAGGTGCAGTAGGAGCGCCGCGACGCTGTTTATAATATTTATAATGTCGCTACTTCGCGGCCCCCCGGCGGTCGGACTCCGCCTGGTGGGACCCCCAGTTGCTCAGGTCTAGCGATAGACGACCTGCGACGAGTGTCGACTTTGGTGGCGCCTGTCACGCTTCCAGGTCGAGCCGGTCACGCTCTAGACTGCGGGGTCGTGTAAGCGTTGTGTGTGGGCGGTATTGAGTGTGTAACACCGCCCATGTTGGCAGCCAAAGTGCGTGCTTTTTTTTTTTTTTTGTGTGTGGCCTCTCGCAGGTCAACCTAGGAGGTTGTCGGCTGCTTAACCGGACTTGCCTGTGGCGGCCTTGATCTCTAATCAAAGCCTCCAGCCAGGACTTACTATACTAACTTAAAAACTAAGCGACTACGCTAAGGGCACCCCCTGTGGGGTACGAGCCTCGGCTTAGGGCGTCGCTGGGGGAGGGCAGCAAAGGGACGGGCTGGATCTAGCAAAAATTGTATTATTATTATAGGGGAATTTTAGACTACTGGCTCAGCGGCGCGGGCTGGCTCGAGCAAGGGACGGGGAGGACAATTACGGGTTAGTCGCGGCGGACCTCGGCGGCGAGGACGGAAGGAACGCGGTCTGTAATGTTTTTTAACTGTGCTAGTTTCTCTACGGCTCTCTTGGAGCAGGGTAGTGGGGTCGTCGGGGGCGATTAGGGTATGCCTAGGGCGGCGAATCTTGGAGATGCGGGAGGGTTCGTATCGGGCTGCCGATGCGATAAGGGGGTTGCGGTGCTTCACAGCAGTGTAAAAGAAACGCTTGCACAGGCGTTTCATGAACTGCTGGATGGTGGGGACTCTGAGATCTAAATGTAGATTCTCATTTCGGATGTAATAGGGGGCTCCGAGGATTTTTCGTAGGGTACGGTTTTGGAGGGTCTGCATCCGGTGGAGGTGACGGGCCTTGGCGTGTGCGAAGATTGCACAGGCATACGTCATGATCGGGCGAATGACTGCCGTGAAAAGGCGCAACTTGCACTTGCGTGACAATTTGCTGCGGGCAGTCAGTAGGTAGTGAAGCCTACCCTGAGCGAAAGCAGCTCGCGAGCGAGCCTGCTTTATGTGCTCGGCGAAGGATAGGCGTTCGTCGAGGATCACTCCTAGGTACTTGGCTTGCTTCTGCCAGGGGATCGGCTTGCCGTACATGGTGATCGGAGGGGGAGGGGGGTCAGATCTCCGCCGTCTCGCATAGAGAACGGCTTGACTCTTATCAGGGTTAACCTCGACTCTCCATTTCCGGAACCATTTGCCCAAAATGTTTGCGGAGGTTTGGAGGTTGCGAGCGATAACTCTGGGGTCATGACCTGTGTAGTAAATAGCCGTATCGTCAGCGAATAGCGCCAACTTAGACTTTTTACTTTTGGGGATATCGCTGGTGAACAACGTGAAGGCTAGAGGGGAAACAACGGAGCCTTGAGGGACTCCTGCTCTGATGGGGTGTGGGGAGGACAGAGCTCCCTCGACTCTATAGCGAAAGGTGCGATTCGACAGAAAGTCTCGCATGATGAGCACGAGACGATCTGGCACACCGAGTTGGTATAGCTTATATAATAAGCCATTGTGCCAGACTTTGTCGAATGCTTTCGCTATGTCAAAGTACAAGACGCCCGTCATCGTGTTACGTTGGAAGCCAACGCTTATGTGCTCCACGATGCGGTGAACTTGATGGACACACGAGTGTTCGGTACGGAACCCGAATTGCTCGTCGGGGATGAGACCCTTGGTTTCGGCAAAATCTTTGAGTCGCTTATAAATAAGCCTCTCGTAGATCTTACCGAGAACATTGAGGAGACTGATGGGACGGTAACTAGAGGGGTCAGACTTGGGCTTGCCTGGTTTGGGGATGCCGATAACGGTGGCCTGTTTCCACGCTTGTGGGAATATATTATTGCTTAATGCGCCATTGAAGATGGCGGTCATTAGCATTATGAGCGGGGGGGGGGGAAGAGTTTGAACACTCTGTTCGTGATGCCGTCGGCACCGGGGGCTTTCCGTGGTTGAAGCCTTTTCACGATACCCTCAACCTCGTCGGGTGTGACGGGGGCTAGAGGGTTATCGGGGTCTTCAACGGGAGGGAGGGAGGCTCTTCGTTCGACTTCAGCATCCACCATATCAATGTGGGCTTGGTCTACTAGATGAGAGCTAGGCGAGCATTGGGCTTCGAGACTGTCGGCCAGGCACTCCGCTTTCTCGGAGTTGTCGAAAGCGACACTCCCATCAGGGCGGGTGAGCGGGGGCATGGAGGACTCTTCGGTGGAACGTAGCTTCCTTTGGAGTTGCCAGAAGGCGAGATGGGTAGGCTCAAGTTCGCTGAGCGTCTTTTCCCAGCGGGCGGAACGCAGCTCGGTCATACGCTTCCTTACAGCACGCTGTAATTTACGCATGTGAGCCTTGTTGGCGTCGCAGGGAAGAGCGCTATACGCACGGATAGCAGCGTTCTTCTCGGTCAACAGAGCCCGTACATCGTCCGGGATTTTCCAGCGACAGTCCTCTGTCACTGGAATCTCCCTTGAACAATCGTTCAGGACGGATTGTACGTGCTCTGTGAGCGAGTCGATCGCCTCCGTCGTCTCGGCGACTGAGACTATATGGTCAGGGATGGAGTCCAACTGATGTGACGTAGTAGATTTCAGTCGTTCGCTTACTTTCTTCCAGTCAGTGATCAGTCGGGATGGAGGGGGCTGGCCGGGGTCGAGATTTTCCGAGCGGGAGCCAAGGTGCATGACCACGGGGCGGTGGTCAGAGTTTAGTTCGTGTATTGCTTCTATAGATTGCAAACGGAAGTTTACATTCTTTAGCAGCGCTACATCGAGAACGTCAGGCCTATGATTGGGATCGTGGGGGAAGTGAGTGGGACACATCGGGCCGATGATGTCAAAATTCAGGGAAGCACCAAGGTTGAAAATGACCTTACCTCTAGGGTTGGTCGTGCTGCTGTTCCACGCGGGGTGTTTAGCATTGAGATCGCCCGCTAAGATAACGGAGTCACTCATGCCAAAGAGGGATGTCAGGTCTCTGGTGAGAGCGGTGGCTTCGTCTGTTGAGTTGGACGAAGAAGACGATGGGGGGTAATAGGCGGAGATGACTGTGATCGGCGGGTGACCAGTCATGCCTAGCCGACAAGCCGAGAACTCCAGTAGAGATAGGGGCGCGGGTGGAGTTAGGGGAATGCAGTGCAATTCCTTTTTGTAGTAGATGAGGGTGCCACCACCGTGACAGCGGATCCTATCGTTGCGAACTATGCGATAGTTGGCAATCCTAGGATCTTTGAGGTGGGGCTTTAGATAAGTTTCCTGTATAAGGAGAATGTCTAGTTGATGGTCGCGGAGGAAGGCCGCGATCTCATCACGCTGGGAGTTAATGCTATTTGCATTGAAGAAACCTAATTTAAGGGATCGCGGTTTGGAGCTACAAACTTTCAGTCGCTTATCCATTAATTTAATTATTAAGGGAAACAGCTGGAAGCTTGTCCAGCTCGGACAGTGTCGGCTTATGCTGATCGAAGAGCTCAGCCATCTTCTTCAGGGTCACTGTACCCGTGGCTTTAGCCACGTATAGTTCGTCAGCTAGGTCTCTAGCATCCTGGGTCATAAATATGATATAATGCTCCAGGATGATTGAGCCAGCTGGATCGGTCCTGGGAGGAATCACGCCAGTGAACCGAGGCACAGCCTTAGGGGCTGCTGCTGGGACTGCGGGTGCCACAGGGGCGGGAGTAGGCGCTGGGATGGGTTTGGCCATCAAAGCTGGAATAGGCTGAGAGACCGCCAAGGCCGGGAAGGCCTTTTGGTGGTTCAGCCTGTTCCAAGGGGACGGGCGCTGGGGAGCGAGACGCTCGGGGAGCTGGGTTGAAGGGGCTAACCCTGAGGGGGCTTCTCTAAGCTGGCGTGCAGCGGCGCGCTTTGCGAGCTTTGGAGAAATTTTGGGGGCCTTGGGGCAACCCCGGTAGTTAGCCGGGTGCCCAGCTTGCCCGCACAGCACACAGCTGGGTGGCTCTGTGCAGAGCGTGCGGTCTTTGGGACGGGGGCAGTCAGTAGTGCCGTGCTCACCCAGACACTTTACGCATCTGGGTTTTGCGTAGCAGTTGGACTGAGCATGTCCATAAAGTTGGCAGCGGTGACACTGGCCAACTATCGAGCTTTTATACGGCTTCTCAATTGAGATGCCGGAAAGAGAGCACACCGACTTGATCTTGAAGATCGGGTGGTGGCCTTCTGTAGGGTCGCAGACGACCAGTACCATATCGTACTGTTCTCTGCCACGAGCCTTATGAAGACGGTGAACCGCAGAGACTGGGACGCCCTGCGATTGAAGGTCGGACTTGATGTCGTCCGTGGGGATTTCCTTTGGCACACGTCTTATGACCACTCGGGTCGGCGTGTCCTCTGGGAGAGAGTATGTGTGGAAGCACACGTTCCTCTCTCTGAGCGATCGGGTAAGTTCCCGGTAGTCAGCGACTGTCGGGACTATGACACGAATGCCCTGCTGGCATGCTCGTGCATTAGAGTAGTTGATCTTACGATCAACACACATCTTGGACACGTCCGTCCACTTCGCCTTGTCCTGGATGTACAAGGGAGGCGGGGGACGTTGCTTCTTTGCAGAAGCTGAAGGATTGCAGCTAGGCTGCGACAGCTGTGACGCTGGGGCGGGTTTGCTACTGAGGGTAGTAGCGGGGGCGGGGGTGGAGACATCGGTCTTCTTGGCCTTACTGGCGGGGGCCTTAGTCTTATTCTTTTTCTTCCTCTTTCCTTGGACGACGACGACTTGATAGTCATCGTCAGAGGAGGACTCCTGGGCCTCAGAGCCTGGCGGCTCTGAGTCAGTGTCTATGGGCACTGTCGTATCCATAGCCTCGCTAGGAGGGGATGAGTTGGCAAGATTTCCCCCAATTTGGGAAGAACAGGGGTGGGAGGGAGGCAGTCCCGTGGACGGGGCCTGAGTAGCTTCATCGGTGGAGGGATCCACCGATGAGGAAGGAATGAGCGGGGCGGTCTTCCGGGTGCCGACAAAATTTCGGAACTTATCCCGGAAGCCATCGATGAAGGTGGGGTCTTCGACTAATACTTGCTCGAAAAAAGCAAGTATAGTCTCTGCCTGAATTCTTTTTAGGTCCATGGCATCCATGGTGGAGAATTAAAGGGGGGGCAACATGGGTTGAAAGCCTATGTCCCTAACACCTAAGTCCCCGGGTGGACGGGCCCGGGGGTGAGTGACCCTCCCAGCAAGGGTTGTGCGCGCTGGCCAAAGTGCGTGCCAGCGCCGCGCAGCGTAAATAGAAATGCAATCACAAATTTTGGACTTAAAGTTAATGCGTGATTTTGTACGAATGTAGAGGGAGGGATGTCTAATACATTGTATTAGACATCCGTGATAGTTTATGAATAAGTTACATTACTTTTTGGTGTACAATAATGTTTATTCTATTCTATTCTTCTTTCCATTCTTCTTTGAGTGGTTGGATTTTATAATTTAAATAAAATAAAATTTTCATTCTAAAATGAAAACGTCCAGGTTTCACACCCGTAGGTTACACTGTAGGTCACACTGTAGTGTAGCCGTGTTCATTACTATTTTTCCTACTCGTTTTTGGCTGAGCGTTTATTTCGAAACACTCGGCACTTTTAATATACCATCATCCATCCCTTCAAGATAAATATAGTATTATTTTATTACAACTTTTATTCACTAAAGAATAACTACTTACTAGCATCGTAGAGTTAAAACGCAAGTAATGATCGAATGGTAGTAAAACGAGCGTCCGTCACACGGCGCCGACCGCGCGCACAACTTGCACGGGAGCTTCGGTATACCTTAAATTTCTTTCCATTTGTCGGGAGGGCCCCCTGCGGCAACAATACGGTATTTTTGGCCGCCTTTAGGGCGTCCTGAATGCAGACGAGCCCTATGGCTAGATCGTCGACGTCCGCGGCAGTGTTGATAGGCTGAGTGGGCGTTGTTGAGTCGGTCGTCCATCGTTCCTGCAAGCTTAGTCCAGTCCGTTTTATGACGTGGCGCAGGAGGAGTAAGTTTGGTCGGGGGCCCTTCGAGGACGACGAGTACTGGCTGGTGGTCTGACAGCATCACGTCGTCTAGGACTCGCTGGGTGATCTGGTAGTCCAGATCACGATGGGCCACGATTTACAGCACGTCCGGTGCGTGTAGAGCGTTGTCAGAGTAGTGAATGAGTGTCTCAGGGCCGGATACCGCGTATCCGTGATCCTCCGCATCAGCGAAGAGCCCTCCCCTTGGTATTCGGTACGGTACTTTTCCACGCTAGGTGCTTATTGTTGAGATCGACCAGGAAAGCCCCTTCTCCCTCTCTAGGTTGGTGAGGTAACTCTGCACCAACCTATATTCCTCCGCACTCTCCGGGATGAAGCGGATTCCACCCTGATAAGGGCGAGCGTGCGGGGTGTGATCTAGTTTGCCACTTAGTGCCCTAAAGTGGGTAGGCCAGTCGGGTAATTTTTCTACTACCAGCGGAGGGTAGCGAGTGTAGTGTAATAGTGCCCGGTTTTGTCGCCGAGTTCGAATCGGCAACACCAAGCGCAGTGACGTCATACTACGTGGCCTTCGCTACGTCGCCGTACAGGCGTAAGTCCTCGCCGGCAACATGCAGTTGCACGCCCAGCACATAGTGTGGTGAGCGACGGCGAAGGGGCCTCCTGATGGACGACTCTTCTTTTCACTAGCACTGCCAGACTACGGTATCTAGTGTTATGAGCCGACCTTTCGTCCTTCCTGTAAACGAGGAAACCTGGGAACTTAGACCTATCTTCAGGTCCCAGGTGCGTCTCGCTTATCAGCACCACGTCGGCGTCGATAGTTTGTTTCCTCAGGATATGGCGGAGAGGGGCGACCTTGTCCCGTAGGCCGCGGGCGTTCCAGTGTAACACCCTCAACGACCTATCCATGGCACAGGATAGGTCGAGGATTACCTGCTCCGGGCTCTGTCCCTGTCTGACGGCCTTTATTAGCTCCCCCCTTGGGGCGCCGCTGGTGTCGGTGGTGGTGTTGGGGGTAGCGCGTTTTTCTTGCGCGATGCCGGTGCCTGCTGTAGCGCCTCTCTTCCTCTTCACGACCTGCTACCCGCTCTGGGGAGGGGCGGACTTTGGGACCTCTTCCTCCTGTTGGGTTGCTGGGGCCTTGGATTTGCCTCCCTTGCCTCCATGCTTCCTCTTCCTCCGCCGAAAGGAGATGGCCTCTCCGCATGTGCTGGGTCCATTTGCTGCCGCCATCAGCGACATGCCCTGGTCACGTTCGTGGTCCTGGACAATGATTTTGGAAGGCGGTTGTTGCGACGAGTAGCGTCGAGCGTGTCGACGTCATCGTGATGGCATGTCGCCGTGCGCCTGTTTCGATTTTCTTTTTGGTTTATTTTTTTTTTTTTTTTTAATAGCTATTACTGTCCCACTGCTGGGCAAACACTTTTGGTTTATAATAGTAAAAAAAAAATCTTTATTTTAAATACGCACGTATATATTCATTCATTGTAATTTATTTTTTTAAATTGATATTATAAACTAGTGCTTGACTGTGATCCCACCTGATGGTAAGTAGCGTAAGTACAAAAAAAAAACGTAATGTTTTGTGTATATTTATACACTAGTTTACAAAAACTTTGATACGGAACTTCTGCAGTATTAACGGAAGCGGAGGCGCAGTTCCGTTACAACCATAGTTTAAACTAAGCATAACATGCTTACATACTATAGTTAGCGAGTTTTTTATAAATAATATCGTTTTAGTTATTACGATAATCAAAGCAGTAATTATATAAGTTCTAGTCGTCTATGCAACTAGTAATTGCTTATCTTCACTTTTGGAATACAGGGCACTTGATATGGCACGCTGTATGCGAGCCACCGCAGTTGGCACAGGTGGCTGGCTCCTCTCTCGGTCGTGGACAATCTCAATGACAGGTGAGCAGCGCTCGCGGGTATCTGCCTCTTGAGATTGGTGGTTGGTTCGAATCGGCGACGCCGAGCGCAGTGACGTCATACGACGTGGCCTTCGCTACGTCGCCTTACAGGCGTAAGTCCTCGCCGGCAACATGCAGTTGAACGCCCAGCACATAGTGTGGTGAACGATGGCAAAGGGGCCTCCTGATGGTCGACTCTTCTTTTCACTAGCACTGTCAGACCACGGTATCTAGTGTTCTAAGCCGACCTTTCGTCCTTCCTGTAAAGGAGGAAACCTGGGAACTTAGCCCTATCTTGAGCGTTGGGTGGCCGACCCAGCTTGGCCGCTATGGTTCTGAAAAGTTGCGCCCAGTTTGGTAGCCTCTCCACTACCAGTGGGGGTATCTCAACTTCTTTTTCCGCTTTGCTGTCGCTGTCAAGTTCGATTCGAATCGATCTTCAGGTCCCAGGTGCGTCTCGCTTATCAGCGCCACGTCGATGGTTTGCTCCTTCAGGAGGTGGCGGAGTGGGGTGATCTTGTCCCTAAGGCCGCAGGCGTTCCAATGTAACACCCTCAACGACCTACCCATGGCACACGGTGAGTAACCTAGCTAGGCCGTCGAGGATTACCTGCTCCGGGCTCTGTCCCTGTCTTATGGCCCTTATTGGGTCCATCAGCAGTTGGATAGCGCAGGTCGTGATCTCACTGTTGGGGGCCCATATAATAGTAAAAAAAAATCTTTATTTTAAATACGCACGTATATATTCATTCATCGTAGCGTAAGTACTAAAAAAAAAAAATTAATTTTGTGTATACACTAGTTTACAAAAACTTTGATACGGAACTTCTGCAGTATTAACGGAAGCGGAGGCGCAGTTCCGTTACAACCATAGTTTAAACTAAGCATAACATGCTTACATACTATAGTTAGCGAGTTTTTTATAAATAATATCGTTTTAGTTATTACGATAATCAAAGCAGTAATTATATAAGTTCTAGTCGTCTATGCAACTAGTAACTGCTTATCTTCACTTTTGGAATACGGGGCACTTGATATGGCACGCCAGATGCGACCCATCGCAGTTGGCACAGGTGGCTGGCTCCTTTCTCGGTCGTGGGCAATCTCTGGCTGTGTGCCCTTCTCCGCATCGAACGCAGGCGAGCGGACTTCTCCAGTGCCGTGAGGTAGCGCTGGACCAATCTGTACTCGTCCTCCGACTCCGGCGTAAAACGGACGCCAGTGCCGTAGGGGCAAGCGTTGGGTGACCGGCCCAGCTTGGCCGCTATGCTTCTGAAATGTTGCGCCCAGTTTGGTAGCCTCTCCACTACCAGCGGGGCGTATCTCAACTTCTTTTTCCGCTTTGCTGCCGTTGTCGAGTTCGATTCGAATCGATCTTCAGGTCCCAGGTGCGTCTCGCTTATCAGCACCACGTCGATGGTTTGCTCCTTCAGGAGGTGGCGGAGTGGGGTGATCTTGTCCCTAAGGCCGCGGGCGTTCCAATGTAACACCCTCAACGACCTACCCATGGCACAGGGTGAGTAACCTGGCTAGGCCGTCGAGGATTACCTGCTCCAGGCTCTGTCCCTTTCTGATGGCCCTTATTAGGTCCATCAGCAGTTGGATAGCGCAGGTCGTGATCCATATAATAGTAAAAAAAAAAAATCTTTATTTTAAATACGCACGTATATATTCATTCATCGTAGCGTAAGTACAAAAAAAAACATAATATGTTTTGTGTATATTTATACACTAGTTTACAAAAACTTTGATACGGAACTTCTGCAGTATTAACGGAAGCGGAGGCGCAGTTCCGTTACAACCATAGTTTAAACTAAGCATAACATGTTTACATACTATAGATAGCGAGTTTTATTAATAATATCGTTTTAGTTATTAGGATAAATAAAGCAAGTCGTCTATACAACTAGTAATTGCATATCTTCACTTTTGGAATACGGAGCACTTGATACGGCACGCCGGATTCGAGCCACCGCAGTTGGCACAGGTGGCTGGCTCCTCTCTCGGTCGTGGACAATCTCTGGCTGTGTGCCTCTCTCCGCATCGAACGCAGGCGAGCGGACTTCTCCAGTGCCGTGAGGTTGCGCTTGACCAATCTGTACTCTTCCTCCGACTCCGGCGTAAAACGAACGCCAGTGCCGTAGGGGCGAGCGTTGGGTGGCCGGCCCAGCTTGGCCGCTTTGCTCCTGAAAAGTTGCGCCCAGTTTGGTAGCCTCTCCACTACCAGCGAAGGGTATCTCAACTTCTTTTTCTGCTTTGCCGCCGTTGCAGAGTTCGAATCGGCGGGGGCGGGCTCGGAGACTGCACTATTGACACACTTTTGAACCATATTTGCCTGTGTGGGGTCACTACCGTAGCAGGAGCAGCTATCTTCACATCAGCAGTTTGTACCGCCTCCTTGCTCACCCATGGTCGCAAAATACGGCCCCATAGTGAGCCGAGGTCCACCTGGCAATCAAAAGCACCTCACTCAAGTACCGACTTCCTGCTGCCAAGGTCATCGGCACCATCGTAGGTAAGCCATGGCTCTGTCGATGGTCACACCTAAGTTCTTGGGCCACGGTACCCAAACGACTGAGATTCTGCTTAACTTAAGTCGGTTAATCGGTATTCCAGCCGGAGGTAGTAGCCGTGGTACCAAGGTTAGGTAACGTGGATAAGCCGTCGAGGATGACTCAGATCGGCTACGGCGTTCGAGCAATCGCTACGACCCCCTAGGGGGTCGCGGCAGGCGAGATCGGGGCATCGCCCCCTGCTCGCGGTGTCAGGTGTCACCCGCCACTGCGGGTGTTTCATCGGGTTGCCCATTTAGGCTGTGACGTCATTGTTTATGTGCAGTGGGAGCGCCGCGACGCCGCTTAACTTGCAGCGTCGCTGCTTCGCGACACCCCGGCGGTCAGACCCCGCCAGGTGGGACCCCGAGTTACCCAGGGGAGGCCTAGCGAAGAATGACCTGCGACGAGAGTGCCGACTTTGGTGGCGCTCCCTACTGTGAGTGCGTGACCCCCGCCTGTCACGCTTCCAGATCGAGCCGGTCACGCTCCAGGCTGCGGGGTCGTGTGCCTGTTGTGTGTGGGCGGTATTGAGTGTGTAACACCGCCCTTGTTAGCAATCAAGGTGCGTGCCTGCGCCACGCAGCTTGTTGCGTGAGTTTGACGAATGTAGAGTTCGTGCATGTCTGGGGTTCGGTGCGCGCTATGCCTATATTAACTTAGCACACAGCGCGCATGGGGGGAGTTGGGGGCTTTTCCCCCTTTCCCCCCCCCCCTCTTCCCTTTCCTCCGCCCTGTGGAGGGGGGCATAGCTCTGTCCGTGGGGCCGTTTGCCACCGCCATCAATGTGGTGCTCGGGGCTTCGTTGGCGTCCACGGTGGGGGCCTGAGGGATGTTCGTCCCAGGCCGGGTGTTTATTTTAGTAAGGGCGGCTGTCCCCGCCCTTTTGTTTTTGGTCTCCGCTAGGAAGACGGGGCACTCACGTCGAGAGGCGGGGTGAGGTCCGCCACAGTTTGCGCAGGTAGCCGGTTCGGTGCGCGGGCGCGGACAATCCCGCGCCGAGTGCCCCTCTCCATACCGTACACATACCAGTGGGCGGTGGCATTTATGTGAGCTATGCCTGTATTGTTGGCACCTGTGGCATTGTGCCGGGCCCTTTCGTCCCCTCCAGGCTTCGATCTTGACCCCTCGCATGTATAGGAACACGGAGGTGTCGAAGATACGCCGGTAATCTGGTGTCTTTTTAATGACCGCATAGAAAATGCAACCCGGGCGTCCTTGTCGAGCCCGTATGTTGCGAACGTATTCGGGCTCGAACTCTAGGCGGCGAAGTTCCTCCCCAATCTGAGCAGGATCGGTCTCTGCCGGGATGCCTCTTATTGCTACTTTAAGACTCTTCTCCGCTGGTAGAGAGTAGGCAAACCATGAGAGCCCCTTCTCCCTCTCCAGGTTGGTGCTTTGGATGAGTCTATACTCCTCCGCACTCTCCGGGATGAAGCGGATGCCCGACTGGTACGGGCGAGCGTGCGGAGGGTGGCCTAGTTTTTGACTTATTGCCCTGAAGTGGGTAGGCCAATCGGGCAACTTTTCTACTACCAGCGGAGGGTAGCGAGGCTTTTTATTTTTTTGTGCGCCCGGTTTTGACGCCGAGATCGAATCGGCGGCGCTTGGGGCAGAGACACTGTTAGTTTTAGAAATCAATGGACTTACCCCACTGTTGGTGTCCTTAGGAGGCGAGCGCGGGCCGCAATAGCGCTTCGCTCCTTCAGTTGCCCCTCCGCGGCGTCGTCGGGACTTCTCCTCCTGCGTTGCGGTCTAGGGTTTGGTGCAGATCCCTCCTGCGACGGGGTGGGGGACATAGGGGTGTCCTGGGGTGTATCGTCACTTACATCACTCACGCATGAGTTCAGGGACTCATTCGAGCTCGCGCGCGACGAACAGGCGGATAGTGGCGCCGGCGAGTCGTAAGCGGCGGCGCGGGCGAGGCCGGTATAGGTGGCGTTTTCGGGTTTTCGGCTCTACTTGCGTTGACCGAACGCAGCCTAGGGTCGCGAGACGCGCCTGCTCTACCCGTACCCGGTTGACGAGGAGCTGGGACCACGTTTTGAACTGTGTTTAGCCCCACTGTTGGTGTCCTTAGCAGGCGAGCGCGGGCCGCAATAGCGCTTCGCTCCTTCAGTTGCCCCTCCGCGGCGTCGTCGGGACTTCTCCTCCTGCGTTGCGGTCTAGGGTTTGGTGCAGATCCCTCCTGCGACGGGGTGGGGGACATAGGGGTGTCCTGGGGTGTATCGTCACTTACATCACTCACGCATGAGTTCAGGGACTCATTCGAGCTCGCGCGCGACGAACAGGCGGATAGTGGCGCCGGCGAGTCGTAAGCGGCGGCGCGGGCGAGGCCGGTATAGGTGGCGTTTTCGGGTTTTCGGCTCTACTTGCGTTGACCGAACGCAGCCTAGGGTCGTGAGACGCGCCTGCTCTACCCGTACCCGGTTGACGAGGAGCTGGGACCACGTTTTGAACTGTGTTTAGCGGCACTGGCGCGCGGTAAGCGGCGGGCGCGGCGGACGCGGCGGTGGGCTCGGCGCTCGTCGCGGCACTGCGGTGCGCGGCTAGCACGGACTGCGTGGAATATTCCGCTGCGTGGCGCGTGGCGGTGGGGGAAAACACAGGCTACGGGGGGCCGGTGGGGGGCGCTGCGATGCTAGCGTACGACGCCGCTCCAGTCTGGGCAGGGGAAATTTGCACTTCGAGACGGGTTTGTCGATGTTGCTGCATCTTTTCAATGGCTGATGGCTGGGGTCGGTGCGGGGGTAGTTTTTTCCGGGTTCGGATTCAAAAATTTGACCGTTGCGGGACTACCCACTTTTTTCCCGACGGGTTTCTTCGGTTTTGATGAACCGATCGCCGCCGCCCGAATATTCGGGAGTGACGACGCCCGGTCCATCATAGGTCGCTCGTCTTCCTCGTCGTCGGCGTCTCCACGGTCCTGAGGGACACGGTCGCCGCCGGACTTGGACATGTTCTCTTCTCTCTTCTTCCTTCTTAGGCGTAGCCGCCGCAACCACTTCGGTAGAAACCGAGGCGAGCACGGGGCAGGCCTTCCCTTTGTGCTATCGCCGGCGCAAACCTAAGTTTGTACCGTCGACACCACAAACGGTTGGTCTGATTTAAAAAGGTGGTTCGTGCGGGTAGCTTCTTCTTCTCGTAATCGTAAGATGACGGGTACGATGTGCTCTATAGTGGGCTACGGGCCGATCCTCAGATCGGCTACGAGCGATCCTGGTCTGTAGATCAACTGCGACTCCAATATAATAACAGCCTCGAAATGAATTGGGCGGGGAGACACCATCTGTTTCTACCGACTCCCTGCCCCCCAAGGAATCCAACGGTCTTGCCATACTACTAGGCTAGGTTGGGTAAGGTTAGGTGACGCGGATAAGCCGTCGAGGATGACTCAGATCGGCTACGAGCAATCCTTGTCTGTAGATCAACTCCAACTCCAACATAATAACAGCTTCGAAATGAATGCAGCGGGGAGACAGTAGCTGTTTCTATCGACTCCTTTCCCACTAAACTGGAGGAGGGAGGGGCACCCAGGGTCGCTAAATGCGGCCCCATCGTGAGTCGTGCCTCGGTGGAAGGTCACACCCAAGTTCTTGGCCCGGGGTGCCCAATGGACTTAGGCTCAGTTGACTTGGGTCGTTTAATATCTTGTTCTAGCAGGACGTAGTAGATAGGTGCGTTTGTATACCTTAGGTCATGAGTAATCCAACGGTCTAGCCATGGCTTTTTTGCAATGTTCCGTTTTGTATTTTTCAATGTTGTGTTTCGTATTTATTGCTATGCTTAGTTTTATAGTATGTTTCAATGTTTTATTTTGTGTTTTTAATGTTTTGTTTTATATTTTTCAAACTTTTGTTTATATTTTTCGATGTTTTGTTTTGTATTTTTTAATGTCTTGTTTTGTATTTTTGCAATGTTTCGTTTTGTATTTTTTAATGTTTTGTTTTGTATTTTTGCAATGTTTTGTTTAGTATTTTTTATGTTTTGTTTAGTATTTTTCAATGTCTTTTTTTGTATTTTTCATGTTTTTATTAATGTTTTTTTTTTTGTAGTTAACTGTTTTTTAATGTTATTAATGTCTGCAGTCCACCGTCTTCATAGGGCCCGAGGCAGGGAATTTAAGGCATCTCATGGTGAAATGGCGTCAACGACTATCGCAACCCAGTGCTGGGCACGCCACAATCATTGCGGTAAGTCCCCTCTTTGAGGCGTGGCTGGAAAGACCTCACGGCGTCCTTACCTTCCGCATGACGCAGGTCCTCACCGGACATGGTTCGTTCGGGAGGTTCCTGCACTGGATTCGTGCGGAAGTGACGCCCGGGTGTCGCCACTGTGCGGAATGCCCGGAGGACACGGTGGAGCACACAGTCGAGGTGTGCCCTGCTTGGGCGGAGCATCGCCGTGCCCTCGTGGGGGCGATCGGCGGCGGAGACCTCTCGCGCCGAGCCTTGGTTGAGGCCATGGTCCGGAGCGAGGAGTGGCAGGCGGTCGCCGACTTCTGCGAAGCAGTAATGCTCGCAAAGGAGGAGGCCGAACGCAACAGGCAACGGCGTTATCGCCGCCGCCGCCGCCGGGACTCTGATCCCGATTTCCGGCCACCGTAGGCGCGGGCTTGCGGACAGTGAGTAATGGGTAGCTCGCTGTCCGGCCGTCCGGTAACTGTCCGGACCAAGCCCAAGACGTAGTACTTAGTAGTTGATCGAAGGATCAAATACACAAATGCCCGTGCATGCCAGCAGGGCATCCGAGTTCAGGTCCCGTCTGTTACAGACTATCGGGAACTCACCCGCTCCCTTCGAGAGAGGAACGTGTCCTTCCACACGTACTCTCTCCCTGAAGACACACCGACCCGAGTGGTCATAAGACGTGTTCCGAAGGAGAGCACCACCCTATCTACAAGATAAAATTGGTATGCTCCCTCTCCGGCATCTCAATCTTACGCGAAACCCAAATGCGTAAAGTGTCTGGGCGAGCACGGCACCGCTGACTGCCCCCGTCCGAAAGACCGCACACTATGCACAGAGCGGGTGGCTCTGTGCATAGCGTGCGTGAGCTGTGTGCTATGCGGCCAAGCTGGGCACCCGGCTAACTACCGCGGCTGCCCCAAAGCCCCCAAGATCTCTTCCAAGCTTGCGAAGCGCGCCGCCGCTCGCCAGCAGAGAGAAGCTCCATCTAGGAAAGCTCCTTCTTCCCAGCTCCCTGATCGTCTCGCTCCCCAGTGACCTTCCCCATGGAACATGCTGAACCACCAGTAATTGTTCACACCTAAGTTCTTGGCCCGGAGTGCTCAATCGACTGAGGCTCAGTTAACTTAGGTAGGTTAACGTCCTGTTCTGCAGTAGTGCAAAGGTGCGACGTGAGTAATCCAACGATCTAGTGATACAACAAGGTTAGTTAACTAACTAGTTAAACCGTCGAAAATGACTCAGATCGGCTACAGGCAACCTGGTCTGTAGATCAACACCGACTCCAACATAATAACAGCTTCGAAATGAATGGGGCGGGGAGACAATAGCTGTTCCTACTGACTCCCTTCCTACTAAACTGGGGGAGAGGGAGCACTCAGGGTCGCCAAATGCAGGCCACATTTGTGAGCTGAAAGAGTAAAGGTGCAACTATATCCCATAGGTAATCCAGCGGTTTAGCCATGGCACAAGGTTCTGGTCTGTAGATTAACTGCGACTCCAATCTAATAACCGCCTTGAAATAAATGGATCGGGGTCAATAGCGGTTTTTACCAACTCTCTGCCCCCCAGGATCCATAATTGTGGTACCTGGTAACGGAAACACCTTTCCGTCAGCTTGACTCGAAATGGGAGGTGCGATGAGAGTACTGGGACTTCGTGCATTATCCTCGACAACTGGAGCGTCGTACTGAGTTCCGAGCGAACCTTGAACTGTATCGCTCGTGAAGTCAAGTGCGGCGTCAAGTGATGCAAGATAGTGGGCAACTGTGAAACTGGCCGAAAGTTTTCCGGCTTCAGTATAATTTTGATTACCTACTTTGGGGGCGGTGCGTCTCGCTCCTGCTCGCTGCACCTTCTTCTTTGCACCGTCAGCAGTAGGGATGGGTTGCGTCGCGCCGATGCAAAGACTACCTTTCTCCGCCTACCGGAATGAATGTTGTTTCTACCTGAAGTCCTGTTCGCTGCCGCCATTAGAGTCGCACTAAGCGCTTCCTCCTCAGAATTTATGGGCTTCTAGGCGACAGTGCTCGCTCATTTGTTCTTCATTTTACTTTTAAATACTGAGTGTCTCGTACACGACGGGTGTTTACCCTCACAGTTAGCTTAGGTGACCGGTTCCATTCTGGGGCGTGGGCTATGGCTATGGGCATGCAAATGGGTGGTGACACTGGTGGGAGCTGGAACTAAGTTTTTGGCACTGGTGACACTAGGTAGGTCCTCGCTTCTAACAAGAATTTCGTGGTGTCACACATTCTGTTGACGTTAGGCGTCCTCTTTAGCGCTGCGTGGAATTTGCAGCCAGGTCAGGTTTCCCCTCGCGTTGCCGTTGCCGGCTCGACGACAGTGACTCCGAAGCGCGTGCATTCGCCAATGACGTTGGTAGGCCACTGTAGCGGTGTTTCTTCTTGTCTTCTCGCTGAAGCGGCTGTGAGTGAGCCACTGGGCGTCGGGACCGCAATGTATAGGAGCGACGTCTGATCCGATCCGAAGTAGGTCCGGTTTCGTGCCCGTGATTAAGACTCTTTACCTCCGTATGTTACCATAGCGAACAGCAACGGAGTGCCTCTCCTTGTGTCCCCCGCAAGTGGTAGACGTAAACAACACTCACGACAACATAAAGGATAGGTTGACGTATTTTAAAGGGAGTGGTCCGAATTTCCACGTGTATTTGCAGCACGGATTAGCAACAATGCGAATCCTACTAGCTTTCTAATGAAAGTCACACATACCTCTAATAATAATAACTAGGTGCATTGCTATCTTTTCAACTTATTCAAAGCCCAATATAATACCTCTATTCCTATTTCGATGCCCGACGGGTATCGTTTAGGTTTCTACGATTTTCTAAGCTAAGCATTCATTACTCATAAATAGTTTACGCATTTATACAATACAGTATAAAAATGTAAACTGTTCGTGTATCATAATTATTAACATACAAAATATTGCATTACCCCGGTACATACGTTTACAATGTTTTGTAATTTTTGCAATATTTAGCTTTGTATTTTTCAATGTTTTGTTTTGTATTTTTGGCTGTTTTGTTTATAATTATGTTTCAATGTTTTATTTGTATTTTCATTATCTTGTTTTGTATTTCCCATATTTTGTTTTGTATTTTTTCATGTTTTGTTTTGAATTTTTCAGTGTCTTATTCTGTATTTTTTGCAATGTTTTGTTTAGTATTATGTTTTTTTTAGGTAACTGTATTTTAATGTTACCGAACTTAACCTAAACGCTATAAATTTGTCTCCTGTAGGGTTATTTTGACACGGTTTTCTGCATATTTTTAACTATAAAATAAATATTTTAGAATCCTGTTCTTTCATTTTATAAAACCTACTGACCTATTTTTAATGCATTCACTTAAATCCAATAGGCATCATCGTTGGGCCTACTGTCCACGGACGCGTAGCTTCATAGATGCGTATACGTCATTCATTAAATGCTTGGTGTGCGCTTGCGTGAAACAAAATTATGAAACTGTCGACAAAGCGGCAGCATCGTGCAGTCTTGTCGCGTCTATGAAGCTACGCGTCCGTGGACAGTAGGCCATAGTTTTGTATGTAAGGGTCTAAACAGACAGACCGCATTTCAACTGCAAATTGCAGTTTAGGTGCAGTTTGAATGCAGTTGAAACGACTGCAATAGAACTGCAAACACGACTGCAATAGAACTGCAAACCAAACGTGCGGTCGGATTGCAGTCGTGTGAACTGCACACCGACTGCATCCGAACTGCATCATGTGCGGGAGAGCGGAGCGTGCGGACGTGGGTATGATGCAGTCGGTGTGCAGCTCACACGACTGCAATCGGACCGCACGTTTGGTTTGCAGTTCTATCGCAGTCGTGTTTGCAGTTCTATTGCAGTCGTGTTTGCAGTTCTATTGCAGTTGTGTCAACTGCATTCAAACTGCAATTTGCAGTTGGATTGCAGTTGAAATGCAGTCCGTCTGTTTAGACCCTTAGCTTCACGCTGGCGTACACCAAGCGTATAATGACAAATACGCGTCTGAAGCTACGCATCCGTGGACAGAAGGCATTATGGACGTACACAGGCTGTCGGCATCCACATATTTCCTGTAGTTTTGATAAATTTTATATGGCTCTGCCGTACACGGTTGACGCCGGTGGCCGCCCTACGCTACAAATCGCTGCGTGTGGCCCGTATCGGTCACTGAGCGTCGCCACATGCCCCTCGTCACTCCACAATAGAAGCGCGGGCATTCCTTTGATTTGACCTTTTTTTATTTTCTATCCATTTTTTTGGACTTTTCATGAAATCTGTGACATATTGTTTAAACGGATTTCATAAAAAGTCATAACAAATTTCGATTCTCCGCATAATAAAACATTTACTAGAGCAGAAAGAACATCGAAATGGGTCAGATTTGGGACGCCCGCGCATCTAGATCTAGTGTTAAGAAAAGTAGTAGCCACAAGTGGCCGTCGCATGCTTCAGCTACCTTTGTGGCCGCTTCTGGCTTCTCGTGGCAGATTTAGTGGCTGTAGGGTGCGGCCCGTGTGCGACCTAAACTCATTTTTAGGCTACCGTTCATGAAAAAGAAAAAACGGAACCCTTAGGCCTGAAACTGCGTTAAGCGGGCACCCGCGCGGTTTCATACAAAAGTGCTCCGTCGCGGGGACCGGCGCGGGTGTCCGTCACGGGGAGGCGCGCCCCGCACCCACGCAACGGGGCCCGCCTCCGTGCGACGGAACCCGTCGCGGGGGCATGCGCGCACAACAACCTAGATTCAATAAACGGGCTTACTGGCTGTCGTTTTTTTTTTTGCTAGTCGTCGTTTTGCTACGCAATAATATATTAAGTTCTCCATCGACACGACTATACAAGCACACCGTTAAAATTGAACTAGCGACACTGCGTAAATCGGTCTCCGCGACGGGTGCCCGCGACGGGGACCGTCGCGTAGCCACGGAGCCCACCCGCGTGTCCACGCGCGTAGACACGCGACGGTTGCCCGTCGCGGGCGCCCGCTTAACGCAGTTTCAGGCCTTATAGGATCACGTTGTTGTATGTCCGTCTGTCTGTCTGTCTGTCTGTTAAGACCCTTTATCTCAAGAAAACATGAAGGCCGATGCCAGTTGTAATTGAAAATATGAAAAATGAGACTTAAGTTAACGAAAAAAAAAATATGGCCGTTTATGTCGCCAAAACGTACATGTCAACACTCTCGAGGAAATCAAAATTCATAAGGTACTTCCCGTTGATTCAGAATCCTGAAATTTGGCATGAGGCAAGGTTTTATAGCACAGGTATCTATATAAACAATAAATCTGAAATCTGTAAATTAGCACATTTTTTTTTTGCAATTATAAATAAAAGGTTGTTCAAATATCTAGAGGACAAGAAGCGAGAAATAAACGGGCGGGTACAACCAACCTTATCAAACTAAACACCCGGCCTGAGACGAACATCCCCCACGCCCCCATCGTGGACGCCAACGAAGCCCCGAGCACCACACTGATGGCGGTGGCTAACGGCCCCACGGACAGAGCTATGCCCCCCTTCACAGGGCGGAGGAAGAGGAAGAGGGAGGGAAAGAAAAGAGGGAAAAAGCCCCCCCCCCCCACCCAACAACAGCGACCAACACGAGCGGAACCCAGGCCAACCATGGCGCAGGCAACGACCGATCCCAAAAAGGGAAAAGTGGACGTCGCGAGAAAAGACGTCGCTACCCCAGCAACGGGGACCACCCCCTCCGCTAACATGGACGAGCGGAGGGAGTTTACCGCCTGCGCCATTAAGCTCCTGATGGACCTGATCCAGGCCATCAGGCAAGGCCAAGAGCCGGCCCTAGTTATCCTCGACGGTTTAACGGCCCTACTTGCCCTATACTATGTTCCATAAACCGTTGAGGATGTTACATTGGAACACCCGTGGCCTTAAAACCAAGGTCGCCCCCCTCCGCCTCCTCCTCAGGGAGCAAGATATGTGTATGACGTGGCGCTCATAAACGAGACACTACTGGGACCCGCGAACAGGGCCAAGTTCCCAGGGTATCTCGTTTATCGGAAAGATGAAAAGTCGGCGCTCGGCCACAATAGGCTATGGCCGTAAAAAATGTAATTAGTCCACCATTTAGATTATTCAAAAATAAGGGACACGTATTTTTTTATTTGTAAATTAAACCAAAAATGACAAAGATATAGCCCATTACCAGTGCAGTCTCGGAACCCGACGTCTCCGGTTCGAACTCGGCGACGGGTAATTTGAACGCGACAACCAAAAATAAAAAGAAACCACGCTACCCTCCGTTGGTTGTGGAAAAAATGCCCGACTGGCATGCGCATTTCCGAGCCATAGGAGCCATGCTGGGCCGCCCCCCTAACGCCCGCCCTTACCAGGCGGGCATCCGCTTCATGCCGGAGAGCGAGGAGGAGTACAGGTTGGTTCAGAGATATCTAACCAACCTGGAAAGGGAATCGGGACTAGCCTGGTTTGCCTACTCCCTGCCAGCGGAGCGGAGCGTGAGGGTGGCCATCAGAGGCCTACCTGCCGAGACTGACCCTGCTCTCATAGAGGAGGAGCCTCAGCGCCTGGGGTACGAGCCCGAATACGTGCGCCACATAAGGGCCCGACCGGGCTGCATATTTTACGCCGTCCTGAAACGCACCCAGGACTTCAGGCGCATATATGACACCTTCTTATTTTTCTACATGCGGGGGGTCAAAATAGAAGCTTGGAGGGGGAAAAAGGGGTTAGCACAGTGCCATAGGTGCCAGCGTCACTCTGCGCGGGACTGCCCGCGCCCCCGCTCCGAACCAGCTACGTGCGCCAACTGTGGCGGGCCGCACCCCGCCTCTAACAGAGAGTGCCCCGTATTTGTCAGGGAGACAAAAAATAAACGGGCGGGTACAACCGCCCTCACCAAAATAGCTACCCGGCCTGGGACAACAATCCCCCAGGACCCCACAGTGGACGATAACGAGGTCCCAAGCACCTCACTAATGGCGGTGGCAAACGACCACCAAAAGAGAGGCCACCCCCCTTCCACAGGGCGGAGGAAGGGGAAGAGGGGAGGGAGGAGAGGGGGAAGAAACCCCCCACCCCCCCCACCCAACAACAGCGACCAACGCGGGCCTAACCAGCGCCAGGAATGACGCAGGCGACGACACTCGCACCCCAGAGCGAGAGGAGAGCCGCAACTCAAGCAATCTCTCAGCCAAAACAAGTAGGGCGCACACTATTACGTGCGCCCCAAGCCGCTAAAGCAGCGGTGCCCACCCCAGCGATGGGAGTCACTCCCCCCGCTAATTTAGAAGAGCGAAGGGAGTTCACCGCCTGCGCCATCAAGCTCCTGATGGACCTGATACAGGCCATCAGGCAGGGCCAAGACCCTGCCCTGGTGATCCTAGACGGCTTGGCAGCATTACTGGCACTATACCATGCCCCATAAGCCGCTAAGGATTTTAAACTGGAACGCCCGCGGCCTTAGATCTAAGGTCGCCCCCCTCCGCCACCTCCTCAGAGAGCAGGATATTGACGTGGCGCTCATAAGCGAGACGCTACTGGGACCCACGGACAGGGCCGGGTTCCCGGGGTATCTCGTTAACAGGAAAGATGAGAAGTCGGCGAACAATCACATTTACCGAGGTCTGGCGGTACTTGTCAGGCGTAGAGTCGTCCATCAGGAACTCCCCGTGCCGTCACTCAGCACACTTTACGCGCTGGGTGTCCAGGTTCACTTGGCCGGCAAGGATCTTAATATCTATGCTATCTACATCCCCCCGGACCAGCCGCTAGACCTAGCCGAGCTACGGGGGCTAATAACTAACACCGCAAACCCGACAATCCTTGCCGGCGACTTCAATAGTAAGCACCCAGCGTGGAATTGTAATTCCACCAATCCCAGGGGTAGACGGCTCTTCGCTGATGCGGAGGCCCACGGGTACACGGTGTCCGGCCCCGAAACACCAACACATTACCCGGATTACGCCCAATACGCACCAGACGTGCTGGACATCGTGGCCCACAGTGATCTGGACTACCAAATCACCCAGAGTGTCCTAGACGACGAGATGCTGTCAGATCATCAGCCAGTTCTCGTCGTCCTAGAAGGGGCCCCGACCCGACTTTCTCCTCCAGCGCCACGTCATAAAATAGACTGGACACAGTTTGCAGGAGCGTTGGAAATCACGACGCCCACTCGGCCGATTAACACTGCTACGGACGTTGACGAGCTAACCACGGAGCTCACCGCCTGCATACAGAGCGCCTTGAAGACGGCGACAACCACCTCGTCGCAACCACAGGGGGCCCTTCCACCCCTGCCTCTCCCCTTGCACCGCTTGATCGCCGACAAAAGGCGACTACGCAGGCGGTGGCAGGCCACTAGATGCCCGACAGTGAAGCGAGAGCTCAACCGTCTCGCGGAGAAGGTGAAGGCCGAGTTACAGGCGCACTCCGCCACGAGCTGGGAGTCAGCAATTGATGCTGCCGAGGGCGACTGGCCGGCCATACACAGACTGTGCCGGCAGCTCACTAACACCCCAGCTCCGGTGCGCCCGCTACGAAACAGCGACGGGGCGCTAAGATACGCTGCGACAGACCGCGCGGAGATCTTTGCCGGACACCTGGAGCGTCAGTTCCAGCCTAACCCGACCACCGACACTGAGCATGTCGCAGCAGTTGAGAAACACCTGAAGGAGTTCTTCGAGACGCCGATAGCTCATGACGAGGACCCAATCTACTTCCCGCCCAGCGCGGTCCGACGCGCCATCCTGCGAACGAAGCCCAGAAAGGCCCCCGGTGCCGACGGTATCACCAACACAGCGCTGCGCCACCTGCCGCACCGCACGGTAGCGGCCTTGGCGCGCCTGTTCACGGGGATACTGCGCACCGGGACCTTTCCCGCTTCGTGGAAGGAGGGGTGCGTCATTATGCTGCCCAAGCCGGGAAAGAACACATCTTTACCGGAGAGCTATCGGCCAATCACGCTGCTGTCGACAGTGTCGAAGGTGTTCGAGCGGCTCCTGCTGCGACACCTCACTCCATATGCTACGTCCAGGCCAGAACAGTTCGGGTTCAGGTCGGAACATAGCACGACGCTCCAGCTGTCGAGGATACTGCACCTCATGACAGCCACGCTGAATAAGAGGGAACAGGCGGTTGCAGTATTCCTCGACATGGAAAAGGCCTTCGATCGTGTCTGGCACGCCGGTCTTATCTATAAACTGTCGCAGACGAAGACGCCCCGCCGCGTAGTCAAGGTGATTTCCTCGTTCCTGCAAAACAGGACTGTGAGAGTGGTGGTAGAAGGCACGCTGTCGAGCGCCCGCCCGGTGGCTGCGGGCGTACCGCAGGGCAGCTGTGTCTCGCCTGTGTGTTACTCACAATACACCGACGACATCCCCACCACCCAGGACGCCACGCTCGCGCTGTACGCCGACGACGCCGCATACGTCACGACCTCGCTGAACGCGAGACATGCGGCCGTCAAGATGCAGCGCGCGCTCGACTTGCTCCCCGACTGGCTGTCGAAATGGCGGCTATCGGTGAACGTGAGTAAGACACAGGCGAACGCCATCGGGCGGGGACGCCTCCCACCACCTCTACAGCTCCAGGGGGCCGACATCTCGTGGTCCCCCACGGTTAAATACCTGGGGGTCACGATCGACCGTCGGCTCTCCATGGGCAATCACGTCCGGAAAGTAGTCGCAAAGGGAAGAGCAGCCCGCGCGCTGCTCTACCCAGTGCTCTCGTCCCACCTCCCGCTGCGCACCAAGCTGGGCGTATATAAAACTTATATTCGCCCCATCCTAACCTACGCCGCCCCAGCTTGGCTCGCCCTCACTGGCGAGAAGAACAAGCAGACACTACAAGCGCAACAAAACATCGCCCTACGAAGGATCGCCGGCGCACCTCGCTACGTGAGGAACGACGTGCTGCAGCGGGACCTTCAAATCGAGAGCCTGGAGGACTTTTGCAGTCGACTCGCGTCGAACATGTTCGCGCGTGCCGACGCCTCCGACTGGCCACATATCAAAGATATAGCGCCATGGCACGCGCGGCCACCCGATGCGAGGCGACTCCCTCGCGACCTACTGCCGGACACCGACTCCCATGCCCCACCGGACTGACCTATGATTAAGTCGCACACACCTACACGCGACTTACGACTCTACAACACTACACACACTCGGTGCGCGCTGTGTGCTAAGTTAATATAGGCATAGCGCGCACTGAATCCCAGACATGCACGACTCTACATACGAATAAACTCACGCACCAAGCTGCGTGGCGCAGGCACGCACTTGGGTGCTAACATGGGCGGTGTTTCACACACAATGCCGCCCACACACTCACCAACACGACCCCGCGGCCCGGAGCGTGACCGGCTCGACCTGGAAGCGTGACGGGCGGGGGTCAATCACCTACAGATGGGCGCGCCACCAAAGTCGGCTCCCCCGTCGCAGGTCGTTCTTCGCTGGGCCTTCCCTGGGAAACTGGGGGTCCCGTCGTTACGGGTGCCTTACGAAATCGCGAGCAGGGGGCGAAGCCCCGATCTCGCCTGCCGCGACCCCCTAGGGGGTCGTAGCGATTACTCCACGTCGTGAAAAATATTCCAGTCGTCCGCGTGGTTCGTGTGCGCACACCCGTGCCGAGTGTATTATATTGTCGTGTTTGATTTTCTGCTGAGAAGATGACCGGTCGCGGTAAGGGAGGAAAGGGTTTGGGAAAAGGAGGAGCCAAGCGTCACAGGAAAGTACTTCGTGATAACATCCAGGGTATCACGAAGCCCGCCATCCGTCGTCTGGCTCGCAGAGGTGGCGTGAAACGTATCTCCGGTCTGATCTACGAGGAGACTCGCGGTGTGCTTAAAGTGTTCCTTGAGAACGTCATCCGTGATGCCGTAACCTACACCGAGCACGCCAAGAGGAAGACCGTCACCGCCATGGACGTCGTCTACGCTCTGAAGCGTCAGGGTCGCACCCTGTACGGTTTCGGCGGTTAAACGCTGTCGCCGTCTGCGGCGCGCAACCAGCTGCTCTGCATACTCTGTGTGACGGACATAATCATACCGTTCGATCATACGTGTATGTAGATGCGCACATAAAAAAAGGCCCTTTTCAGGGCCGCATATGATTCGATATTAATAAATATGTTTCTTAAATGGAATTGTCTAAAAACGTACCTATATCTACTACACCTATGAATTTATTTCACACAGTTCCCTATCTATCGTAGGTATGTACTTAAACTTGATTATGAGTCTTTTAGATTGGGGCGGGTCTTATTAGATTTGTAGAAGAGTACTGAACATGAACTAGGTAACGTATAGGTACACATACACATAGGTAGATACTTACTTATTCGATTGCTTGATTACAGATTATTATTAAACTAAACTAACGTTGGTATGTAGTACGTGGTTGTTGTCTTTCGCCTTCGCTCGCCCTCGCCCTCGCACGACGTGTCCTTCATAAGGGTACCTGAAATAAATTATTGTTATTGATGGTAAATATAAGTAACCATTACACTATAACACGTTAGAACGTCTGTCTGTCTGTATGTCTATCTAACTAAACTAATTATCTACCTACCTATAGGGATCTGATCGGCCAGTCGGTGCGCGTGCCGTTTGTTTATGTCGTGTTATTACTGTGAGTACTTACATAATGTATTTTGATTCTAAGGTGATACGTATTTTATAATATTATTACGCGTATATACCTACATTTATTTAGTCCATATTCTATTATTGGCACGACACAAGAGTATACGAGGAGGCTATCCGCGATCTGAGGAGAATGCGGTAAGTACGTACTGACGGCGCGCCGACAGACCTATCGAACGATGGCCCGTCAGATCGAACGCGTACGTCTTTTGTCGTTTTTCACCTCGTTCGATACGCTTTCTGATGCGTTAATCGCTTTACGTACACTGTTAACACGTCTAAGGGCACTCTCGTATTTTAATATTAGTATATTAATAGGTTGCACGTCCTGGACGGAGTCGTCCGTCCTTAACTGTTCGGCGGTCGCGGTGTTTTACGACGCTTCACTTTTACCTCGATATAATTTTCGCGAGTAGGTGTTATATCGTCGAAATCCTGTCGCCGCACAAGCTCGATATCCTCCCTGTTGACGCGTCGACCTTTATCACCGCTCACTATCACTTTTATAGAGAAAATAACGTTTTGAACTCGACCCGACCTTAGCTTCGTTACCAGTCGTCAAAATAAAACACCGCCACCGGCCCAACTGACTTCTCACGCTTACCGAACTCGTACACCGCCATCGTCAACTTCATGACCTATCCGAAATCGTAGACGACACCGTGGCTTCCGTACGTTAAACATTCTTTTTCTATATTTTTGTGGGGAGTGGACTGTATAATTGTTCAATAAATCAAACACTTCGAAGCTCAGTTCAATAATTACTAATTTAATTCACTATTTACAAGTTCAGTCTTTTAATCACAGTCTATAATTCACAAAGTTCACAAAAGTTCACAAACAATACACAATAAAGTCTATAACACAAAGTACATAACACAATAGAGCACATAACACGAGTAGTGTTGTAAAAATAAGCGCTGAGAGTCGAGCGTTGAGCGCTGAGTCGACGCTATTGAGCGTTCAAGACTCGAGCGTTAAACGCTCGAGCGTTAAACGCTCGAGCGTTTAGGACTCGTGAGCGTTGAAAAACCGGGCGCTCGACGCTCGAGTCGCGCGCTCGAGCGTCGAAGCGTTAACATTTTTACTGAGGGTATATTAATAATTTTATTTGACTAGAGGGTAATCTTTAATCATTATGAGGTATGACGTGCCTTAGATTCATTTCAACTCAAATCTTTTACATTCAGAAAATATTTCTAAAATTTATCATCTCAACAAATGGAAAACGACAGCGTCAGTGGTAGTGAATTTCAAGAAGAAGTGGAAGTTAGTAGTGAATTGTCGGATTGTACCGAAAAAAGACAGAAGAGTTGGAAATGGATCAACTTTAAAAATATCGCCGGTCGGGTTACATGCAAAATTTGTAATCGAAGTTTTTCGCCAAAAACCTCCACATCCATTCTCAAAAAACATTCGTCGCAGCATACGATTACTAACTTCGCAGATCCAGATGTAAGTCTTGCAAGCACATCTGGTACTCCATTTCGCCCAAGCAACTTATTAGTTTTTTTTTTTTTGCTGGCAACACTGCCCCAGTGACATGTCAAATTTGTACTCCGTATTTTAAAATTTAATTTAAATAGTATTTAAGTGTAATTAATGTGTAATTGTTTGTATAACCATAATATAATTGCATAAATCGTCAGGATTATCGTTTTCGTGGTAAAATATCTTGTAAAACACGAGTTTTTGGTGCCAACCGGTTGTCACCGGTAACGAACAGCTGACGTTTGAACTACGGAATTTCACGGGGAGTATTATTTACTTATATTTTTATTTATAATAACACAACACACTCGTTAATTTAAGTTATAACACGATCGTACGAGTTTTATCTTTTCAATTTACTTCACTTAACACTAAGCGTGTTGTGACGAAATAGTTTTGTTTACATTGTAGAAAACAAATCATCGACATTTTATTTCATAATTTTATTCATTTTAACTTAACCCGATAATATTATACTGGTCAACAACGCTTCTTGTCTTTATTTTGAATTGTTATATTAGCAATTATTTGATAAAAAATCTGTTAAACCAGACTTTCACATTCTAATCAACTTACCCACATTAAGTAAAAGTAATATCATAAGGCAATGAAAAGCTAGAAAACTCAATAATTATTAGCTTTTCAAGCCAAGTCAGCAGTCCACTTCATTTCCCTACTGAACTGCACTTTCTTGTTTTAATTTTTTTCCCCATTCTTTTCCAACTTTTCTTTATTTTGTCATCTTCTTGATTCTCACTGTTTCTTTTCTTTTTCTATTTACAGTATCTTATTCTGAAATCATGCCTACGATGACCCGTAAGGCAACAGCCCAGGATATGCAGCTTAAATTGGAAAATGCCCTCCAGGAGCTCAAAGAATCCAAACTCCAGTGCCAGCAAATTTTGCAGGAGAATGAGGAGAGTGAGAGGGAAATAAAGAATATAATCTTTAAAAATACAAGCCTTAAACAAGAGTTGGTAGGCCTTAGTCAGCAATACCAGGATGTTGTTGATGAACGCGACCAACTGCGAGCGGTCACGGATGGTTTCAAAAACTGTAGCGACTTGTATGAGGAGGCTTTGTGTAAGGTTAGGGATCTTGAGGATGAATTACTTCATGCTAATGGTCTTATTCTTAAATTGCAGAAGGAAAAGGAATGTACTCAGACTGAGAAGACTAACCGTTTATATGATGAATTAATAAATTCAAAATATGACCCTCATGCCTTAGTAACAATTGATCTTACAGAAGATTCCATACTAAAAGACAGTAATACTTACAAACTTAGTCAAAATAAAATTAAAAAATATGCTAAACTCAATAAAATCATTAAAAAATGTAAAAACCACAAGAAGCAACAAAAACACTGTTCCAAAAATATTCAACTGCGGAAAGAACGTGTTAACTTAATTAACCAATTAAATAATTATCAGATTAAGTTGGAAGACAGTATAAATATTTATCAAATTGACACTCAGCGCTTACAGTCTGAAATACAGACGCTTGATAACTCCCTAAAATCAATTTATAACAAATATGTATGTTCAAAGAACCAAATAAAGGAACATATTCTGGCTACAAATGAGTTGGTGGACAAAGTAGACTCTCTTACTCTAAGAAACAATAAATGCACTTGCCAGACAGAATCTAACCCGACTGGCCTCGAACTTGTGGTAACGGAGAACTCATCCCAGCCCATCAGTGCTCAGGACTGTATTCCCGACCAGGTACCCCACATTCAGCATGAATTAACTCAAGGGGTAGATTCAGAAAATTCTAATTTTTCCTCTCATAACAGTAGGGATTATCAATCAATTATATTTTCAGATAGCATAGGAAGAGGATTAGGGCAATTAATTAGTAAAAAACTCTCTTTTCCTTCTCAAAATTATTGCACACCTCAAGCTTCCTACCATCACATAATGTCATTTGTAAATGAGCAAGTATATGATCCCAACACTATTCTAACTGTATTTGTGGGTAATAGCTTAAATGTGAAGAAAGATGATATCACCAATAATGTCACTGAACTGTTGAAGATAAATTGTAAAAAGATTATTTTGTGTGCTTTTCCTTACTTTGAGCACTTATCAAACAGACAAAATAAGTACATACATATGCTAAATATGCATATGCATTTTTTAGTTACTCACCATAGTGATAAATTTTTATATTTTGACATCAACAATATTGTTGATAAACTTTTTTCGACCAGGTATACTGTATACCTACCTATTGTTTTAAGACGTCAAATAGCGAAGCTATTAGCATTTAATATTTACTCAGACATAAATAGTATGTCGACGTACCCAGTAATTAGTCCCACCATTAGTAGTAGTACTAATATTTTAAACTAGGTAATAAGACAACAGTTGGTACTGTTGGCAATTTATGTCAACTTAACAATAAAGTATCGTCTAGCATTCAAGCTACAGGGGGTAAGCAAAAATCCTTTAATTTGTTTCTTCAAAACATTCAGGGTTTTTCTTCGAAACAATTAGAAATTGAATTATTTTTGGAAAAAACTATGTTTGACATCATTGGTTTTACTGAGCATTGGTTAAAGGATTTTGAAATGTTGATTAATTATGATAATTATAATGTGGGCAGTAGTTTTAACCGAAAGTCAATGTTACGTGGGGGTTCACTAATCCTTATTAAAAATAGTATTAAATTTAAAACTCGTAAAGATATAGTTGCACTGTCCGTTGAACATAGCATTGAAGTGTCGTGTGTTGAGCTGGATAGGCATATCATAGTGTGCGTTTATAGGCCCCCTAATTATCAAAACTACTCTATTTTTGAGTCAGTCATGGAAGATGTTATGGCTAAACTTTCAACGGGTAATAAACCAGTAATTATCTGCGGAGACTTTAATGTTAATATTTTAGAAAATAATTCAGATAGCAGTAGATTATTAAATCTTTTCAAATCATTTAATTTATCAAATGTGTTTATTGAACCAACTCGAACAACGACAACTACTGCTACATGTATCGATAAAGTTTTTTGTTGCTGCAAGTATTTAGAAAAAGCCATTGTAAATTATCTGCCTTCTGATCATAGCGGCCTAATGGTAACATTTGAATCCAACTTACCAATACAACAAGTGCAGATACAATTCAGACCAATAACATCCGGTAAACTAAATAAATTTAATAGCACTTTAACTAGCAGGTTGGGTGATTGGAACCTTGCAGAAAACAATGGTAATATTTTGTATAAAAATTTTTTTTCAGTAGTTCAAAAGGAGTTTAATCAGACGTTTGAGAAAAAAACTAAAACTATCTGCCCTAAGTTTAGATTTAGTGACTGGGCAACTAAAGGAATCAGAATAAGTAGGGAAAGACTTTTCGAGTTGTATGGCCTTAAGCCTATTATTAACACTGAAACTTTTAATAAATATGTTGCTACTTATTCTAAAATGTTTAAAAATACTTGTAAGGCAGCTAAGGCCTTATACATTAGCAACAAAGTTAAAACAGCAGATAATAAAATAAAAACGGTTTGGAATTTTATAAATAATGAAACCAACAGAAACAAAAGAAATAATAATGATTACACATTGGAGACTCATCATGGTCTTATTAGCGATAACAAACTAGTTGCAGAAGAATTTGTAAATTTCTTTACCAGTATACCGATTAAAACTACTGAAGCCCTAAATTCGTCGCCATCGCATGCTTTTGGTTTATTACAGGCGAACGTTGCAGCCTGTTCGACTGAATTTAACTTTAAACATATAAACCCCATAACAGTAATAAAAGCTTTTAAAGAAATCAAGATTAAATTGACAGAAGATCTATGGGGTATGTCTATCAAAGTTTGTACCTCAATTATTGAGACTATAGCGCCGTACTTGGCTTTAATATTTAATTTGTGTATAGATCAAGGAGTCTTTCCAGATCTAATGAAATATAGTAAAGTGATACCACTCTTTAAATCCGGGAATAGTAGAGACACTAATAATTATAGGCCGGTGTCCGTTTTGCCGGTTCTTAGCAAGATATTTGAAAAGGTAATGTTAAATCAAATGCTTAGTCATTTTAACTCCAATAACATCCTACATGATAAACAGTATGGTTTCACCAAAGGACGTTGTACAACTGACGCGGGTGTTTCCTTACTAAAACACATTTTTAATGCGTGGGAAGAGGCACAAGATGCTATAGGCATCTTCTGCGACCTATCTAAGGCGTTTGATTGTGTAGTTCATGAAACATTGCTTCTGAAACTCAAGCATTACGGACTAGGCAATGCAGCGTTAAGCTTATTAAAATCTTATTTAAATAATAGACAGCAATTAGTGCAAATAAACGGTGTCAATTCGTCGGGATTGAATGTTGAAATGGGGGTGCCCCAAGGTTCAATTTTAGGTCCTTTTTTATTTTTAGTTTATATTAATGATTTACCCAATTTGTTGCAAAATAAACTTAATATGGTGTTGTTTGCTGACGACACTTCTTTGATTTTTAAGATAAATAGAAAGACTAACAATCTTGACAATGAAAATAGCGCCCTATTGCAGGTTCAAAACTGGTTCACTGCTAATAATCTGGTTCTAAATGGGAAAAAAACTAAATGCATAAGATTTTCCTTACCGAATGTCAAAAGTAGTGATTGTGACATTGTATTGAATAATGAAAAACTAGAATTTGTTGATAAAACGATTTTCCTGGGGATTACGCTAGACTCAAGGCTACAATGGGGTCCTCACTTAACATCTCTTGCAGGGCGGCTTAGCTCAGCTGCATATGCTGTTAGAAAAATCCGCCAATTTACGGATGTTGATACCGCTAGGCTAGTCTATTTTAGTTATTTTCATAGTGTCATGTCGTACGGTATCTTACTATGGGGACGGGCTGCAGACATCGAGTCAATCTTTATATTACAGAAAAGAGCCATCAGAGCTATTTACAATCTCCGCCGGTGCGATTCTTTAAGGGAACTGTTTAAAGAAATTAACATAATGACGGTACCTTGTCAATATATCTATGAAAACATCATGTATGTTAGGAAAAATCTTCATCTTTTTAGCAAAAGAGGCGATAGACATAATTATGTTACAAGAAATAGGGATCAATTAGTTCAACCAGGTTTCAGACTGGCTAAAGTGGCCTCTTCTTTTATGGGGTACTGTTTGAAATGTTATAATAAAATACCACCCCAAATATTAGACCTCAATGAAACGAAATTTAAATCTTGTATTAAACGCACACTATGCAGACAAGCATATTATAAGTTGGAGGATTATATTCAAGATAAAAATGCTTGGCTCAATGCTGGTCCAGCTCCACTACCACTAGGGCGTACTAATTAGTTGATTAGTTGGAAACTAATATTATTATTTTTTTAATTTGAAAGACAATTGCATTGTATAATGTAGAAGCACTTTTTTCAAGTTTGTGAATGTGAAGCACCATGGAGCATTTTTATTAGGTTACAACTTTTTTTTTTTTGACATTACGAGCATGGCAGTTGAGAGTTTGTCATGCTCACTCAAATGTCTCGCTGTTGGTGGCACGTGTTATTGGGTCGTTCAGTTCCCTTCAAAATGGTTGAGCTGAGTGGGGCTGATGCACGCGTCATGCTCGTGAACGGGTGCCGTCAGATGGGACTGGTCATCTCTTAGCTGCCAGTGGCTTAATTCAGTTTCTATCTTTTAATTATTTTACATTTTTATTTCATTATCGACATTGTGCTCACATGATAGAAGCAACAAGTAATATGTAACCAAGCATTATATGTAACACATAATATGATTTAAAAGAGTGTCCATGGAGTTTCTTGCACGTTCTTCTCCGTAGAGACCTACTCTTTGGAACGTGCAATTTAGCTTCACTTTTCTTGGACTGACCGACATTTGACTATTCAAAAGTGCCTGTAAATGGTCTATTTGAAATAAATGATTTGACTTTGACTTTGACTTTGACTTAGTAAAACGAAAATGTTGTACAAAACACTCAGATTACGACACCCTTTTGAAAAACTTTGTTATTCACGGAAATCATTCATTACACATCGTTGAAGAGGAACATTTTCAAAAATTGATATCCGCTTTAAATGGAAATTATACCCTACCGTCTCGTTATATATTAACTAAAGGTATTCAAAATTTATATAAAGAGAAGAAAAATGACGTAATTAATTTGATCAAGTCTTCTAAACAGAAACTGTCACTGACTTTTGATTTCTGGACATCACTTACCAATAAACCTTATATAGTAGTAACTGCACATTTTGTGACTAATGATGGCCAACTAATTTCTATGATAATAGAGTTTGATCTTATTCCATATCCTCATCAAAGTGAACAGGTCTTGCAAAAGATTACTCAAATTCTTTCCGATTATTCTCTAAAGGACAAAATAATAGCTATCACGACAGATAATGATGCAACAAACGTAAAATGTATTAATCTCTTAACACTCTTTCATGATGAATATAAAGATGTAGTACATGTAAGATGCCTGGCACATGTGCTCAACTTAGTTGTTAAAAAAGGCGTGAATGAAGTTGAATCAATTATTTATGCCGTATCAAGTTTAGTGAAATATATAACCCTATCACCTAAACGAAAACAAGTTTATGAAGAATGCTGTATTTTGCTTAACGTCAAAAAATTAGATCTTATAAAAGATGTGCCCACACGTTGGAACTCCACATTTCTAATGTTGGAAAGAGCTTATTCGATGAAAACAGTATTGGATTTTATTTGTTCTGAAAAAGCAGATTTCAATGCATATTTGATTCAAAATTGGGATATCATAAAAGTAATCCTCGATTTTTTACAACCATTCTATGAAGCCACAGTAATGTTATCCATACATGAATATCCGAGTATATACTATGTTTTCCCAATCATAGATTCGCTGCAGGATCATTTGAATAAATTTGAAGAAGTTGATATATTAAGAGATAGTGCTAAAGCAATGATAACTAAATTAAATGAATACTCTTCAAAAATACAAATTTATCTTGCAGAAATTGCAACCATCTTAGATCCCCGTTTGAATAATAATTATTTCATGAATAGAGGTAATCCAGAACCTTTAAAAAAATTGAAACAAGTTTATCTCGAAAAGTATTACACACCAATAACTCATGAAGATACGTTAGACACAGAAAGTCCGGGAACTTCGGATATTCAGATCAAGAAGTCTTTTTTTTCTTCAATATACAAACAAAAAACTGATAGGAGTTGCATAGATGAGATTGAAATTTATTTAACCTCGCCAATTGAACCTGAAAACACAGATGTTATGTTGTGGTGGAAAAATAAAGAATCCGCATTGCCTAATCTAACCAAAATGGCATATGAAATTTTATCTATTCCAAGTACAAGTGTGCCAAGCGAGGTGGCATTTTCAAAAGCTGGCCTCATTATATCTAAGAGAAGGAACAGATTGAGTAATAAAAATATTCAGGCCTGTAGGTGTCTTTCTTCATGGTTAACAAAAAAACATTTAAGTTAAAAAAGTTTAAAGTTCATAATAAGCTGCGGTTTATTAACATGAATAATAAACCAGTACAACAAAAATATAAGATTTTTTTTTTTGTTTGTTTAGTCGTTACTTAGACACACATTTGTAACAATAAATAAAGTTTATACGAATAAATGCCTGTTGTTTAACTAAATATACTACCTAAGTGTGATAACCCATGAAAGGCCAAAAAGTCCCGAGGGAAGTCTTAAAACTTTCTATAACAAATAAAATTTACGCGGGTAAAACCGCGGGCGTAGAATAGGTATACAATAAGTAGTAATTAATAAACTGATTTCTTCACATACTTCGTAAAGACTCGTGCTTGAGCTCGAGTCGAGCGTCGAGTCGGCGCTATTTATGGAGCTTTTTTTCTAAACGCTCAAGCCAGCGCTCGAGCGTTTTCGAACCGACTCGAGTCCCGACTCGAGCGTTTTTACGCTGCTCGAGTCCGGACTCGAGCGTTTTAGCGCCGACTCGAGCGTTTTTACAACACTAAACACGAGACAGTACATAAAGAAATAAAGTACATAACACAAATAGAGCACATAAGACAGTACACAAGGGATTGGAGAGAACTTACTACTTTTCACTTATTACTTCTTGATCTGGATCCGACGAACTGTACTGCACTCGGGAATTCGCTACGTCCCCGCAAGGGGGCGCGGCGGGCGGGGTGTAGGCACTGCCTTTGTCCCGCGGTGTCGGGGTTGGGGCCCGTAAATACGGACCCAGCGTTGGGGTGCCTGTAGGCGGCAACCTCGTTGCAAGCATAGCTTGCTGTGTGTAGTTGCACAGTGATCAAGTGGGAGCGCCGCGGCACTGCTCCTGCAGTGCCGGTTTTTCACGACACCTCGGCGGTCAGTCCCCCGCCAGGTGGAACCCCCGGTTACCCGGAGGAAGCCCAACGAAGGACGACCAGCGACGAGAATGCCGGCTTTGGTGGCGCGCCCACTGAAGATGAAGACCCCCGTCCGTTACGCTTCCAGATCGAGCCGGTCACGCTTCGGACACAAGGGACGAGGTGAGAGTATGAGCGGTATTGACGTGTGTGACACCGCTCATGTGGGCATGCGAGAACGCGCAACCGCGCTGCGCGTCTGCTGCGTGAGTATGATGACTGTAGAGTCGTGAATGCGTGTGGGTTGGTGCACGTCATGCCTATATTAACTTAGCACACAACGTGCCCCAAATGCATGTGCTGTTGTGGAGTCTAATTCGTGTGAATGAGTCGCGTGTAGGTGGGTACGACTCATTCAGGCGTCAAGTCCGGTGGGTTGGACACGTCCGGTAGGAGGTCACGCGGGAGGCGCCTCGCGTCAGGAGGACGCGCGTGCCAGGGCGCTATGTGCTTGACGTGGGGCCAAGCAGAAGCGTCGGCACGCGAGAACATATGGGACGCGAGGCGGGCACAAAAGTCATCCAGGCTCTCCATTTTGAGGTCCCGATGCAGGACGTCGTTCCTCACCAGTGGAGGGGCGTTTACTATAGTCCGGAGCGAGAGATTTTGCTGCGCCCGGAGGCGTGCCATGCTGGCCTCACTGGTGAGGGCAAGCCAAGCTGGGGCGGCGTATGTAAAGATTGGGCGAATGTACGTCTTGTACACCCCCAGCTTGACACGTAGCGGGAGGCGAGAGGAGAGCACTGGGCGGAGCAGTGCGCGGGCTGCTCTGCTTTTGGCGGTGACCTGCCGGACGTGGCTTCTCATTGAGAGCCGACGGTCGATGGTGACCCCCAAGTATTTCACCTGGGGAGACCACTCGATGTCGGCTCCGTACAGCTGGAGAGGTGGCGGGTGGCGCGCAGACCCCGCGAGCAGCGCCTGGGTCTTACCCACGTTCACCGACAGTCTCCACTTCGACAGCCATTCGGGAAGTAAATCCAGCACGCGCTGCACTTTGACGGCCGCGTGCCTCGCGTTGAGCGAGGTACCGATGTACGCGGCGTCGTCCGCGTACAGCGCGAGCGTGGTTTCCTGCGTCGTGGGAATATCGTCGGTGTAACATGAGTAGCAGACCGGCGAAACGCAGCTACCCTGCGGTACGCCGGCCGCAACCCGGCGGGCGCTCGAGAGTGCGCCATCGACCGCCACCTTAAAAGTCCTGTCCTTGAGGAAGGAGAAGACCACTCTTACTACGCGACGGGGCGCGTCCGTTTTTGATATCTTGTGGACCAGGCCTTCATGCCAGACCCGGTCGAATGCCTTTTCCATGTCGAGGAATACTGCAACCGATCGCTCTTTTTTGTTCAGCGACGCTGTAAGGTGGTGCAGTACCCTCGACAGCTGGAGCGTCGTACTGTGTTCCGAGCGGAACCCGAACTGTTCCGGACGTGGAGTCAGATGCGGTGTAAGATGCCGCAGCAGGAGTCTCTCAAACACCTTGGACATAGTGGGCAGCAATGTGATCGGCCGATAGCTCTCCGGCTTCAGCACGTTCTTTCCCGCCTTGGGCAGCATTATGACGCGCCCTTCCTTCCAACACCCAGGAAAGGTCCCCGTGCGCAGCACCCCAGTATACAGGCGCGCCAAGGCCGCTACCGCTCGGTACGGCAGGTGGCGCAGCGCTGTGTTGGGGATGCCGTCCGCCCCGGGAGCCTTCCTCGGCTTCGTGGTCAGGATGGCGCGTCTCACTGCGTTGGGCGAGAAGAAGATTGGGTCTTCCTCGGGAGCTATCGGCGAGGCGAAGTAATCTCCAAGGTGCCTCTCCACTGCTGCGACATGGTCGTGATCAGCAGTTGGGTTCGGCTGGAACTGACGCTCCAGGCACTCGGCGAAGATCTCCGCACGGTCTGGTGCGGAGTATCTTAGGGCCCCGTCGCTGTGTAGTAACGGGCGTACCGGAGCTGGGATGTTGGTTAGTTGCCGGCAAAGTCTATGAATTGCCGGCCAGTCACCCACGGTGGAATCCACGTAATCTTCCCAGCTCTCGGTGTTGTGCGCTTGGAGCTTGGCTCTGACTCTCTCCGCGTGGCGGTTAAGCTGTGCTTTCTGCACAGGGCATCTTGATTGTTGCCACCGTTTGCGAAGGCGCCTGGTTTCGGCGACCAACTCTTGCAGGTGTCTGGGCAGGGGTCTGTAGACTTTCCCCTGCGGCTGCGGACTTGTGGTTGACGCCTCTTCATAGGCGCGTTGGATGCAAACGGTGACTTCCTCCGCCAGTCTCTCGACGTCCGCGGAAGAGACGACAGGCCAAGCTGGCGTGGTGGTCTCCATCACTTCCTGGAATTTGGTCCAGTTTGTGCGTCGACGTGGCGCTGGTGGCGAGAGTCGGATTGGCATGTCGGCTAGGACGACGAGGACAGGTTGGTGATCCGACAGCATCTCGTCGTCCAAGACCTGTTGGGTGATCTGGCAGTTCAGGCCCTTGTGCACGATGACGTCCAGTACATCCGGCGCATGTTGGTGATAGTCCGGGTAATGCGTCGGAGCTTCCGGACCGGACACCTCGTACCCGTGGGCCAGCGCGTCAGCGAAGAGTCGCCTGCCCCCGGGATTCTCTGAATTCGAGTTCCACGCTGGGTGTTTGCAGTTAAGGTCGCCGGCAAGGAGAGTTGGCTGCGACGACTGCAGCAGACTCATCAGCGCCCTCAGTTCAGCTACGTCGAATTGGGCTGCGGGCGGGATGTAGGCCGCGAAGAGGTTGAAGTCCTCGCCGGCGACATGGATTTGAGCACCCAGCGCGTAGAAGGTGGTGGGTGGAGTGACTTGCAGGGGTTGATGGACGACTCTTCGCTTCACCAATACCGCCAGACCGCGGTAGGTGGTGCCGACTGCCGACTTCTCGTCCTTCCTATAGACGCAGTATCCTGGGAACCGAATCTTGTCGGCGGGCCCCAGGAGCGTTTCGCTTATCAGCGCCACGTCGATCTTTTGTTCCTTGAGGAGGAGGCGGAGTGGGGCGACCTTGCTTTTGAGGCCGCGGGCGTTCCAGTGGAGTATCCTCAAAGACCCGGCCATTGGTAACCGGTTAGGACCTCGATTAAATGTGGGAGGCCCCCTAAGAGGACCCCCACTGGATCCCGCGTCGCCAGCATCTGGGGCAACAGCCCAAATAGGTAGCGCGCGGCTTCCTCAATTTTGGCCTTGAGCCACTCGGCGGTCTCGCCCGAGAAGGCCTGGCTCGGGGGGCCTCTGGCTGGTTGTCGCTGCCGGGCAGGGGCAGCGCTTGCTTGCGCGGTCGCTTTGGGGGCGACGCGCCTCGCTTCTGCGCGCTGCTCCCTCTCTCCTTCGGCAGTGGTGGCCCTCGTGGTGCCCCTCGCCTCTAATGGGGCTGGGGCGGTCGCCGCTGCGCTAGGATTTGTGGGGGGGGTGGGGGTTTCTTCCCCTTCTTCTTTCCCCCCCTCTTGGTTTGCCTCCGCCTCCCGGAGGGGTCTCCTGATTTTCTTTCCGTCGGCCCATTTGCTGCCGCCATCAGGGTCGCGCTAGGCGCCTCCCTCTCCTCGGCATTAGTGGGCCTCCCTTTGGCCGCTTCTTGCTGGCGCTGCTGCCGGGAGATGGCGACAGTGCCCGCTCGCTTGTTCCTCATCTCGTTGAGGAACACTGGGCATTTACTGTGGCACGCTGGGTGCTCTCCTGCGCAGTTGGCGCAGGTGGCCGGCTCGGTTTTTGGCCGGGGGCAGTCACGTGCTGCGTGGCTCTCTCCACACCGCACGCATGCGAGCGGGCGGTGGCACAGGTGCGAGCTGTGTCGGAACTTTTGGCACCTGTGACACTGGGCGGGCCCTTTCTTTCCCCTCCACGCCTCGATACGAACACCACGCATGAGCAGGAGCTCCGTGGTGTCGTAAATCCTTCGGATGTCAGGCGTCCTCTTCAGCACGGCGTGGAAGATGCAGCCAGGTCTCCCTTCGCGCGCCTTAATATTGCGCACGTACTCTGGCTCGTATCCACGCCGGCTCAGCTCGTCCTCGATCTCCGCCGGGTCGGTGTCGGCGGGGAGGCCGCGGATGGCCACCTTGAAGCTTCGCTCCGCTGGGAGCGAATAGGCGAACCAAGATATGCCGCTTTCTTTTTCCAGGCTGGTGAGGTACCGCTGGACCACCCTATACTCGCCCTCACTTTCGGGCAAGAACCGAATGCCTCCCTGATACGGGCGGGCATTCGGTGGGTGACCCAGCTGCTCCTTCACCGCCCTAAAATGGGCGGCCCATCCTGGCAGCTTCTCCACGATCAGCGGAGGGAAGCGGGGTGACTTCTTCTTGTTTGCGGGCGTCTCGCCCGACTCGGTTGGGGTGGGGGCCCTCACAAAAAGGGGGGCCCCTGTGTCCATGGGAACCTGGGTTGGCCCTGCGGCAGCTGAGGTGGATGGTCTTGGTGAGGTCGGAGGCGAGCGCACCGCTTCGGCGAACGTGGGTGCCCCCTCGCCATCCCGCCTGCGCGGGGCGCGCTGTGGTAGGGGGGGGTCCATGCACGGTCGCTTCGCGTGTTCGTCCGCGTCGCCGTCCGAACTTCTGGGCCTCCTTTGTGGGCGGGTCTCCAGGTTAAACTCAAAGTCGAAACCTGGAGTCGGGAACAGTGATGGTGGTGGTGGGGGGCCCTCGACCGTGGAGCCGGGTCGCGTGAGCGTATCCGATGACACGTCTCGGCGATCGGCGTGGTAGGAGCCCCTCGACGAGGCCGACATGTCCGATCCCTGGCGGGAGGAGCATGCCGACATTGCAGCAGGGGAGTCCTGGGCGGAGCCCCTTGGTGGTAGCGGGGAGTGGAGCGGCACTGACGGATAATGGGTCGACGTACCTGAAGGTCCTGGAGTGGTACCCGAAGGACCCGGAGCGGCACCAGGAGGAGCCGGAGTGGCACCTGAAGGAGCCGGAGCGGCACCTGAAGGAGCCGGAGTGGTACCGGAAGGAGCCGGAGTGGCACCGGAAGGAGCCGGAGCGGCACCTGGAGGAGCCGGAGTGGCACCTGGAGGAGCCGGAGTGGCAGCTGGAGGAGCTGGAGTGGCATCTGCTGGAGGGGCTGGAGCGGCACTGGCGCGAACACTGACACTGCCGGAGGGCGCAGCGGAGCGCACGGACGACACAGCAGGCACTGTAACGCGCACTGGGTGCACTGAGGGTGCGGCACTACGCGCGGGTGGTTTGCCCCCTGGCGCAGCGGAGCGCACGGCAGGGGTGGGCGGTCTCGCCGCTTGGTGGCGGGTCGCCTTAGTAATTGGCCCCGGGGCCTGGATTGGCACGGGGCGGAATGTTGACGGGCGGATTGGGACGGCCGGTTGTCTGCCCGACGACGCCCCCGTCGAAACGCGCGCAGTCGACGCAGTCGTCGGCGGGCCGGCAGCGGCCACTTCTTTCCCCGCTCCAGAAGCTGGCGATGGTGCACCGGGAGTCGAACCCCCAATATATGGGAGCGACAGCGTCCGGTCCCCCATCGGTATGTCCTGGGTGGGCGGCTCGGGGGCATTCCCCAGCGAGCTGCGGGATGCAGGTTTCTTCGGCGGCATGGTATATACGCACGCGAACAAACACTACACTGCACTAAGAGAGTCACTGAGCTCCGAGATTGTACATGTTTATTTAACTAATTAAAATTTAAAATGAATTTAAAATAAAATAAAACAAGATGCAAGTTAAAAGAAAAACAAAGACTAAAATTGGGCACGTTGCCGCCGCGACCGCTACGGAGTGTATGAACACTCCGAGCTGCAACGGAGGTGGCGCCCCCTGTGTGCTACCGCAGGTACCAGCCGAGACTAGTACCTACGTCAACACAAAGGGTTTGCCGGAAAACACGGGAGCGGTCCGAACGGTTGGAGTGACGCGAACGTACTGGCAACGGAGCGAATCCTGTGTACTGCACTGAGCCTTTTGCCCATATTTATACGTGTGCACATGGGTGCAGGTAGTGGCGGGGGCGATCCTTGATTTTCCCGATTTTTCCTATTTCCTCCAATCTCTTCTCTTGTGCTCGGTCGAGTCCTCGTTCCTGACCCGAACTGGTTCTGACCTGTCGCGACCTGCTCGCGGCACACGTTAGTGCTCGGCGAGCGGCGCCACTTTACTCATTGGTTTGTACGTTATCTTTCCGTGTTTATCTTATGTAACTCGGCGTCCGTTACAATTTTATTAGATACGTGTTAGTGAAAACTTTCAAGCGTTCATACGAGAAAACGTCCCGCGACATCACGGCGCTCGTTACGGTAAAGTTTCGTCGTACCAAGCCGTACGTGCACGAAACTCTCGAAACCTATAAGTGGCGACATCTAAGTCTCTCTTATACTTTGTTTGCTTGCTTGCTATATTGCCAGCTGTTCGTGTAACGTTGTTGTGTGGTACGTAGTACGTGAACTCATCAATCTCAAATAAGATGGCAGACACCGCAGTTGCTACCGAGGCTCCGGCACCCGCTACCCCAGCGAAGAAGCAGGCGAGGCAAGCCGGCGGCGCCGGTGCCGCCGCTAAGAAGCCCAAGGCGAAGCCGACTCATCCCAAAACATCCGAGATGGTCAACAACGCTATCAAAGAGATGAAGGAGCGCAGCGGATCTTCCCTGCAGGCGATCAAGAAGTATATCGCAGCGCAGTACAAGGTCGATGCCGAGAAACTGGCTCCTTTCATCAGGAAATATCTGAAGAGCGCCGTCGAATCTGGTGCGCTGATTCAGACCAAAGGCAAGGGCGCCTCCGGTTCATTCAAACTCGAATCGAAGTCGGCCGCGTCCAAGAAACCCGCCGGCGCCGCAGGCAAGGCCGCCAGTAAGGCACCCGCTGCCGCTTCGAAGGCTAAGAAGGCGACGGCCTCCGCTGCCGGCGCCAAGACCAAGAAGGCGGCAGCCGCAGCCGCCGCGTCTTCGGCTTCACCTTCGAAATCCAAATCGTCGGCCGCCTCCGCCGCTAAGGACAAGAAGGCAGCCGCCGCTAAGAAGAAGCCGGCACCAAAGAAGGCCGCCGCCCCCGCTAAGGCTAAGGCGCCCAAAGCCAAGAAGACAGCCAAGCCGCCAACCAAGAAACCTAAAGCTCCTAAACCGAAAAAGGCCGCGTCTACACCCAAGTCTAAACCGGCAGCCAAGAAAGCTTCCGCCGCTAAGAAGTAAGCTACGGTCGCGTTCGTGTTACACCGGCGACGGCGACGACGACGACAGCGGCGCAGTCGGCGCAGCCGACCACCGTCAACAATAACATGTGTACAGCTACTACATAAGTTTGTGCGCGTGTGTGTGTCTGTGCGTGCGCGCGTCTTAACTATGGTGTCTGTGTCTCTCTCCCTGTATGTATGTTTGTGAATATGTAAACACCGACATTTTGTACGTGTACGTAGTTAGAAGCTGTGTATACGGTACGGTACATAATAACTTGTTACATATATCGCACAATATACATACAATATGACATATATACTGTAGAAAGAGGTGCGTGCGTGCGTTCGCGCTCGCGTCGTACGTGTCTATCGTCCTCGGGAAGATGAGGGGTGCTGAACACCGCTCGACGTGTCTCGACAACCACCACTGAAGATGTTCGTCAGAAGCAGCAATAAGCGACTGGAATCGAAATCAAGGCGGCGGCACCGAGATGCTTAGCGCGCGTGCGATGCGCTCTCGATCGCAGCGCTCTCCGAGCGCACACCAAAAACCCCTTTTCAGGGCTAACAGTACTATCATGAATATGAAAAATATTCGTTTCTATTATACAGAGAGTCGAAAAACGTTTCAAAATAAAAACACAATAGCTAGTTATAGAATAAGAGATAAGTAAATAACAAGATGATCAAGTAGATATCTACTTATAGGTAACGCAGATAGCGCTAGTATGTACCTATGCCCAGTTCTATTGCACAGTCTATCAAAGGAGGGTTGTTTATTTACAAACATTATCATATCTACCGTAGCTTGATGTGCAACATAAACACATTGATTAGGTAGGTACCTACCTATTTATAAACTTAAAAGTAGGAAGGGGAAAACAAAAAAAAAGAATAATAGAAAAATGCATTGGTCTCTGCTATACCTACCTACCTACCTACCTACCTACCTACCTAAATAGATAATTACCTACTTAATTAATAGGTACATAAGCGCGTGAATATTTTTTTTTTTTTTTTTTTTTTATATACATATATATATTTAATATTCATTCACTCCAGATGCAGTTAAAACTCTGTAAAATTTACGAAATTTGAAACGATATCTCTGCCTACCCCGTATCCCGTATGTGCAGTGTACGGTCTACGTATTTTACGTGACGACGAAACGGAGCGAGAGCGCCGGAGCGCGCTTGCGCGTTTAGTGAATCGGTTTCGTTAGACGGTACACCCCTCCCACTGACAGAGCCACGCGGCGCGCGTATAAATACGGCCGGCACGGCTGCTTTTAAAAACCCTCAGGAGATTGAGGAGGAGCTCCGCACCCTTGGCTACGAGCCGGAGTACGTGCGCCATATCCGGGGGCGCCAGGGAAAACCCGGCTGCGTGTTCCACGCCGTGCTACGGCGCACAGAGGATGTGCGCCGTATCTATGACACCTCGGTGTTCATGTTCATGCGGGGAGTAAAGATCGAAGCATGGCGTGGAAAGCGTGGGCCCGCCCAGTGTCACCGGTGTCAAAAGTTTAGGCACTCTTCACACCAGTGCCACCGCCCGCTCGCCTGTGTCAAATGCGGAGAGGGGCACACCGCGAGAGACTGCCCACGTCCACGAGAGGAGCCGGCCACCTGCGTAAACTGCGGTGGCCCGCATCCAGCGTGCCACGTCAGGTGCCCGGTCTTCCAAAGGGAGATACAGAATAGGCGCGCGGGGACTGTCGCCATCACATCGTCCTCGACACGCCCAACCAGACCACAACCGCAGACGGAGGTCCAGGCCCACGAAAGGGACCAGGGCGCTTCGTTGATGGCGGCAGCAAACGGGCCCACCGTACGCGGAGAGGCCACCTCCTCCCGGCGGAGGAAGCGGAACCGTGGGGGAAAGGGAGGCCAACCCAATCCCCCCACTACACAACAAGTGATTGTCCCTAACCCTGCCCCCCCCCAGAGGGAAACGCAGGCCGTGAAGGGCAAGAAGGGGGCAACAGCTGGCGCCAGCACCAAGGCGACCAAGCGCCCCCCCACAACTGCCCCCACCACCACCACCACCACCACCACCAGTGCCCCCAGGGGGGCCACCAAACCGGAGTTCACGACCTGCGCCATCCAATTGCTGATGGACCTAATTAAGGCCATCAGCCAGGGGCAGAGCCCGGAGCAGGTCATCCTCGACGGCCTGGCCAGACTACTCACCCTGTGTCATGGATAGGTCGTTGAGGGTGTTGCACTGGAACGCCCGCGGCCTTAGGGACAAAATCACCCCACTCCGCCATCTCCTGAGGGACCAAAACATCGACGTGGCGCTTATAAACGAGACGCACCTGGGACCCGAAGATAGGGCCGAGTTCCCGGGTTTCCTCGTTTATAGGAAGGATGAAAGGTCGGCACTTAACACAAGATACCGTGGTCTGGCGGTACTAGTGAAAAGGAGAGTCGTCCACCAGGAAATCCCCTCGTCATCGCACAACACGCTCTACGTGCTGGGCGTGCAACTGCACGTAGCCGGCGAGGACCTTAGACTTTACGCCTGCTACAAGCCGCCCTCAGTTCGACTAGACCTTAACGAGCTGAGGGCCACACTATTTGACGCCGACTCGCCAGCTATCCTCGCCGGCGACATGAACTGCAAGCACCCGGCATGGAACGCTCTGCAGGGAAACAACGAGGGGAGACGGCTCTTCGACGACTCGGAGACCTATGGATACACAGTGTCCGGCCCTGAGACGCCAACCCACTACCCGGAAAACCGGCTGCACATGCCCGACGTGTTGGACATTGTGGTCCATACAGGGGTACACTGCCAGATCACACAACAGGTCATTGACGACGAGCTACAATCAGATCACCATCCTGTACTCGTCGTCCTGTCGGGGATGCCGACCCGACAGAAGCCGACAGCGCCACGTCGAATCATAGACTGGACCAAGTACGCTGAAAAGCTTGAGACCACCACGCCAACTCGGCCCATCGTTACCGCCGCAGACGTCGACGCACTGGCGAATGACGTCACTGCTTGCGTGCAATGCGCCTTAGAAGAGGCGACATGTATACAGCAGCCGCAAGGGAGAGGGCTCCAGCCTCCCCTACCACCCAGAGTACAAGCAATGGTCGCCCAGAAGAGGCGCCTACGCAAGCAGTGGCAACAGCTGCGCTGCCCCACTTTAAAAACGCAGCTTAACCGTCTCGCGGCAAAGGTAAAGGCCGAGTTGGAGGCCCTAGCCGCCGAGAGTTGGGAGGTACAAATTGACGGAGCAGCATGTGACTGGCAAGCGACACACAGACTGTGCCGCCAGCTCACGAATACCCCAGCTCCGGTGCGCCCCCTGCAAACAGACGACGGGGCCCTCAGGTACGTAGCTGAGGACCGAGCGGAGGTCTTTGCAGAGCACCTGGAGCGTCAGTTTAGCCCGAACCCGACCAATGAAATCGATCACGTCGCAGCGGTGGAGCAACACCTTAGGGACTACTTCGCTTCGCCGATAGCTCCCGACGAGGACCCGATTTTCTTCTCGCCCGGCGCAGTGAGACGCGCCATCCTACGCACGCAGCCTCGCAAGGCCCCCGGTGCCGACGGTATCACCAATACAGCGCTGCGCCACCTGCCGTACCGCACGGTCGCGGCCCTGGCGCGCCTGTTCACGGGGATACTGCGCACGGGGGTCTTCCCCACATCCTGGAAGGAAGGGCGCGTCATAATGCTGCCCAAGGCGGGAAAGAATCCCCTCAAGCCGGAAAGCTATCGGCCCATCACCCTGCTGCCCACCATCTCTAAGGTGTTCGAGTGTCTCCTGCTGCGACACCTCACCCCGCACATTACTCCGCGGCCGGAACAATTCGGGTTTCGGGCGGAGCACAGTACGACGCTCCAGTTGTCGAGGGTACTGCACCTCCTGTCATCAACAATGAATAGGAAGGAGTACGGGGTGGCAGTATTCCTCGACATGGAAAAAGCCTTCGATCGCGTGTGGCATGAGGGGTTAGTTTATAAATTAACCACCTCTACCACGCCCCGTAGAGTCGTGAAAGTGGTCCAAGCTTTCCTGTCTAACAGGTGTTTCAGAGTGGTGGTCGACGGCGCGCTCTCCGCCCCTCGACCTATCCGAGCGGGCGTGCCTCAAGGGAGCTGCGTCTCGCCGGCGTGTTACTCACGTTACACCGACGACATACCGACGACAGAGGACGCCACGCTCGCGCTGTACGCCGACGACGCCGCGTACATCACCACCTCTATGAACGCCAGGTACGCGGCGACGAAGATGCAGCGCGCGCTAGACCAAATCCCAGAGTGGCTCGCCAAATGGCGACTGTCGGTGAACGTGGGTAAGACGCAGGCGCTGGTCACAGGATCAGTGCGCCTCCCACCACGTCTGAAACTCAGCGGAGCCGAGGTCGAATGGACGCCCCGGGCGAAGTACCTGGGCGTGACCATAGACCGACGGCTTACTATGGGGCCGCATGTCCGCAATGTCGTCACGCAGGGGAGAGTCGTTCGTAACCTACTCAAGCCAGCGCTCTCGTCCCGCCTCCCGGCGCGCGTCAAGCTGGGCATATACAAAGCGTATATTCGCCCAGTACTGACGTACGCCGCCCCAGCCTGGTTCGCCCTCACTAGCGAGACGAGCCGCGACAGACTCCGCGCGCAGCAACACCTTGCGTTGCGAAGAGTCGTCGACGCTCCCCGCTATGTGAGGAGCGACGTCATCGAACGCGACCTCGGGATTGAGAGCCTGGATGAGTTCGTGCGACGCCTCGCGAAGGGAATGTTCGCGCGTGCCGACGCCTCAGCTTGGCCTCACGTCAAGCACCTGGCGCCCTTGCACGCGCGCCCCCCTGACGCGAGAAGACTCCCCCGCGATCTGATTGCGGGCAGCGAGTCCCCACCTTCACCCCTCCCGGACTGACGCCTGGGTAGGCCGTACCAGTCTACACGCGGCCTACTCAAACAATAAGACTCTACATTTGTACTCGCACCCGATGAACGCCGTGTGCTAAGTTAATATAGGCACGGCGCGAATCGACCACTCACTCGCCACTAAACACACACCGAACACACGCACCGAATGGGCAGCGCAAGCTAACTATTCGGTGCACGTGCACTGAGTAGTGTTACACAATACATTGCCACTCACACACACACATAAGTCGTCCCTGCGGTCTGAACCGTAACCGGCTAGCTCTGGAAGCGGGTTAGACGGGGGTCACACTTCCTACTGTAGGTTCGTAACAAGCCGGCATACTGTCGCTGGTCGTCCCCCGCCGGGCTTCCCCTAGGGGTCTCACCTGGCGGTGACTGACCGCCAGTATGTCGTGAAGAAGCGACGCTGCGAACAACAGCGTCGCGACGCGCCTACAGTACACATACACAAGCAAAACACACATAGAGCCCCGCTCTACATTACCACGCCGACACTAGGCAACCCAGCGACAAGCCTGTTGTGGCAGGCTTCGGTAGGACTCCGCGGTCAGAGGGCGAAGCCCTGACACCGCTTGCCGCGCCCCCAGCCGGGGACGCAGCGAAGGCCACGATAGCTTTTAAAAATTTTTCAATTCGCTGCCCGTCGCTCGCCCCGAACGGACGTGCCGCCCCGTGCATCGCGCCCGCTCTGTGCTACGTGCCCCCTCCTACGTCTCGCCGCGCCCGCTCGCCGTGACGTCATCAGTGGTCGCCGACCACAACACTATCGGAAGCCGCCTTTCTCAAGGCAGTGGACGATAGACTATTTCCTTTACGGAATAGTCGAAAACGTAGTGCCCCTTAAGGGAAAAGCCACAGTTTCGTGGTCCTTGGCGGGAATACCTCACGGTGTCAACAAGCCAAGGGGGTGTTGCCCCAACACACACGCCGAACCCCTTCAGGGCTAGGCAGTCATTTGGAGTCGGGAGCTAGGTCTTGGCCTTGGGGGTGGCCCCTCGTCAGACCTATAACTCCGAGTTCTTTTCCAGCTACACACCTGGTGTCGGTTGGGGTGTCTATCCCTTCGCACCAGACCCTGTCAGGGCCCGATCGCACATTAAGATTGGCGATCGGTTTACTAGCTTAGGGCTCACCATTAGGTACACACCTCCCAGCGTGCACAACCCTTGTTGGGAGGGTCACTCACCCCCGGGCCCGTCCACCCGGGGACTTAGGTGTTAGGGACATAGGCTATTCAACCCATGTTGCCCCCCCTTTAATTCTCTACCATGGATGCCATGGATCTTAAAATAATTCGGGCAGAGACTATACTTGCTTTCTTCGAGCAAGTATTAGTCGAAGACCCCTCCTTCATTGAGGGCTTCCGGGATAAGTTCCGAAATTTTGTCGGCACCCGGAAGACCGCCCCGCTCATTCCTTCCTCATCGGTGGATCCCTCCACCGATGAAACTACTCAGGCCCCGTCCACGGGACTGCCTCCCTCCCACCCCTGTTCTTCCCAAACTGAGGGAAACCATGTTACTTCATCCCCTCCTAGCGAGGCTATGGACACGACAGTGCCCATAGACACCGACTCAGAGCCGTCAGGCTCTGAGGCCCAGGAGTCCTCCTCTGACGACGACTATCAAGTCGTCCAAGGAAAGAGGAAGAAGAAGACCAAGGCCTCCGCCAGTAAGGCCAAGAAGACTGAGACTGATGTCTCCACCCCCGCCCCCGCTACTACCCTCAGTAGCAAACCCGCCCCAGCGTCACAGCTGTCGCAGCCTAGCTGCAATCCTTCAGCTTCTGCAAAGAAGCAACGTCCCCCGCCTCCCTTGTACATCCAGGACAAGGCGAAGTGGACGGACGTGTCCAAAATGTGTGTTGATCGTAAGATCAACTACACGAACGCACGAGCTTGCCAGCAGGGCATTCGTGTCGTAGTCCCGACAGTCGCGGACTACCGGGAACTTACCCGATCGCTCAGAGAGAGGAACGTGTGCTTCCACACATACTCTCTCCCAGAGGACACGCCGACCCGAGTGGTCATTAGACGTGTGCCAAAGGAAATCCCCACGGACGACATCAAGTCCGATCTTCAATCGCAGGGCGTCCCAGTCTCTGCGGTTCACCGCCTGCACAAGGCTCGTGGCAGAGAACAGTACGATATGGTACTGGTCGTCTGCGACCCTACAGAAGGGCACCACCCGATCTTCAAGATCAAGTCGGTGTGCTCTCTTTCCGGCATCTCAATCGAGAAGCCGTACAAAAGCTCGATAGTTGGCCAGTGTCACCGCTGCCAACTCTATGGACATGCTCAGTCCAACTGCTATGCAAAACCCAGATGCGTAAAGTGTCTGGGTGAGCACGGCACTACTGAATGCCCCCGTCCCAAGGACCGCACGCTCTGCACAGAGCCACCCAGCTGTGTGCTGTGCGGGCAAGCTGGGCACCCGGCTAACTACCGGGGTTGCCCCAAGGCCCCTAAAATTTCTCCAAAGCTCGCAAAGCGCGCCGCTGCACGCCAGCTTAGAGAAGCCCCCTCAGGGTTAGCCCCCTCAACCCAGCTCCCCGAGCGTCTCGCTCCCCAGCGCCCGTCCCCTTGGAACAGGCTGAACCACCAAAAGGCCTTCCCGGCCTTGGCGGTCTCTCAGCCTGTTCCAGCTTTGATGGCCAAACCCATCCCAGCGCCTACTCCCGCCCCTGTGGCACCCGCAGTCCCAGCAGCAGCCCCTAAGGCTGTGCCTCGGTTCACTGGTGTGATTCCTCCCAGGACCGACCCAGCTGGCTCAATCATCCTGGAGCATTACATCATATTTATGACCCAGGATGCTAGAGACCTAGCTGACGAGTTACACGTGGCTAAAGCCACGGGTACAGTGACCCTGAAAAAGATGGCTGAGCTCTTCAATCAGCATAAGCCAACACTGTCCGAGCTGGACAAGCTTCCAGCCGTTACCCTTAATAATTAATTAATGGATAAGCGACTGAAAGTTTGTTGCTCCAAACCGCGATCCCTTAAATTAGGTTTCTTCAATGCAAATAGCATTAACTCCCAGCGTGATGAGATCGCGGCCTTCCTCCGCGACCATCAACTAGACATTCTCCTTATACAGGAAACTTATCTAAAGCCCCACCTCAAAGATCCTAGGATTGCCAACTATCGCATAGTTCGCAACGACAGGATCCGCTGTCACGGTGGTGGCACCCTCATCTACTACAAAAAGGAATTGCACTGCATTCCCCTAACTCCACCCGCGCCCCTATCTCTATTGGAGTTCTCGGCTTGTCGGCTAGGCATGACTGGTCACCCGCCGATCACAGTCATCTCCGCCTATTACCCCCCATCGTCTTCTTCGTCCAACTTAACAGACGAAGCCACCGCTCTCACCAGAGACCTGACATCCCTCTTTGGCATGAGTGACTCCGTTATCTTAGCGGGCGATCTCAATGCTAAACACCCCGCGTGGAACAGCAGCACGACCAACCCTAGAGGTAAGGTCATTTTCAACCTTGGTGCTTCCCTGAATTTTGACATCATCGGCCCGATGTGTCCCACTCACTTCCCCCACGATCCCAATCATAGGCCTGACGTTCTCGATGTAGCGCTGCTAAAGAATGTAAACCTCCGTTTGCAATCTATAGAAGCAATACACGAACTAAACTCTGACCACCGCCCCGTGGTCATGCACCTTGGCTCCCGCTCGGGAAATCTCGACCCCGGCCAGCCCCCTCCATCCCAACTGATCACTGACTGGAAGAAAGTAAGCGAACGACTGAAATCTACTACGTCACATCAGTTGGACTCCATCCCTGACCATATAGTCTCAGTCGCCGAGACGTCGGAGGCGATCGACTCGCTCACAGAGCACGTACAATCCGTCCTGAACGATTGTTCAAGGGAGATTCCAGTGACAGAGGACTGTCGCTGGAAAATCCCGGACGATGTACGGGCTCTGTTGACCGAGAAGAACGCTGCTATCCGTGCGTATAGCGCTTTTCCTTGCGACGCCAACAAGGCTCACATGCGTAAATTACAGCGTGCTGTAAGGAAGCGTATGACCGAGCTGCGTTCCGCCCGCTGGGAGAAGACGCTCAGCGAACTTGAGCCTACCCATCTCGCCTTCTGGCAACTCCAAAGGAAGCTACGTTCCACCGAAGAGTCCTCCATGCCCCCGCTCACCCGCCCTGATGGGAGTGTCGCTTTCGACAACTCCGAGAAAGCGGAGTGCCTGGCCGACAGTCTCGAAGCCCAATGTTCGCCTAGCTCTCATCTAGTAGACCAAGCCCACATTGATATGGTGGATGCTGAAGTCGAACGAAGAGCCTCCCTCCCTCCCGTTGAAGACCCCGATAACCCTCTAGCCCCCGTCACACCCGACGAGGTTGAGGACATCGTGAAAAGGCTTCAACCACGGAAAGCCCCCGGTGCCGACGGCATCACGAACAGAGTGTTCAAACTCTTCCCCCCCCAGCTCATAATGCTAATGACCGCCATCTTCAATGGCGCATTAAGCAATAATATATTCCCACAAGCGTGGAAACAGGCCACCGTTATCGGCATCCCCAAACCAGGCAAGCCCAAGTCTGACCCCTCTAGCTACCGTCCCATCAGTCTCCTCAATGTTCTCGGTAAGATCTACGAGAGGCTTATTTATAAGCGACTCAAAGATTTTGCCGAAACCAAGGGTCTCATCCCCGACGAGCAATTCGGGTTCCGTACCGAACACTCGTGTGTCCATCAAGTTCACCGCATCGTGGAGCACATAAGCGTTGGCTTCCAACGTAACACGATGACGGGCGTCTTGTACTTTGACATAGCGAAAGCATTCGACAAAGTCTGGCACAATGGCTTATTATATAAGCTATACCAACTCGGTGTGCCAGATCGTCTCGTGCTCATCATGCGAGACTTTCTGTCGAATCGCACCTTTCGCTATAGAGTCGAGGGAGCTCTGTCCTCCCCACACCCCATCAGAGCAGGAGTCCCTCAAGGCTCCGTTGTTTCCCCTCTAGCCTTCACGTTGTTCACCAGCGATATCCCCAAAAGTAAAAAGTCTAAGTTGGCGCTTTTCGCTGACGATACGGCTATTTACTACACAGGTCATGACCCCAGAGTTATCGCTCGTAATCTCCAAACCTCCGCAAACATTTTGGGCAAATGGTTCCGGAAATGGAGAGTCGAGGTTAACCCTGATAAGAGTCAAGCCGTTCTCTATGCGAGACGGCGGAGATCTGACCCCCCTCCCCCTCCGATCACCATGTACGGCAAGCCGATCCCCTGGGAGAAGCAAGCCAAGTACCTCGGAGTGATCCTCGACGAACGCCTATCCTTCGCCGAGCACATAAAGCAGGCTCGCTCGCGAGCTGCTTTCGCTCAGGGTAGGCTTCACTACCTACTGACTGCCCGCAGCAAATTGTCACGCAAGTGCAAGTTGCGCCTTTTCACGGCAGTCATTCGCCCGATCATGACGTATGCCTGTGCAATCTTCGCACACGCCAAGGCCCGTCACCTCCACCGGATGCAGACCCTCCAAAACCGCACCCTCCGAAAAATCCTCGGAGCCCCCTATTACATCCGAAATGAGAATCTACATTTAGATCTCAGAGTCCCCACCATCCAGCAGTTCATGAAACGCCTGTGCAAGCGTTTCTTTGACACTGCTGTGAAGCACCGCAACCCCCTTATCGCATCGGCAGCCCGATACGAACCCTCCCGCATCTCCAAGATTCGCCGCCCTAGGCATACCCTAATCGCCCCCGACGACCCCACTACCCTGCTCCAAGAGAGCCGTAGGGAAACTAGCACAGTTAAAAAACACTACAGACCGCGTTCCTTCCGTCCTCGCCGCCGAGGCCCGCCGCGACAAACCCGTAATTGTCCTCCCCGTCCCTTGCTCGAGCCAGCCCGCGCCGCTGAGCCAGTAGTCTAAAATTCCCCTATAATAATAATAAAATTTTGCTAGATCCAGCCCGTCCCTTTGCTGCCCTCCCCCAGCGACGCCCTAAGCCGAGGCTCGTACCCCACAGGGGGTGCCCTTAGCGTAGTCGCTTAGTTTTAAGTAGTATAGTAAGCCCTGGCTGGAGGCTTTGATTAGAGATCAAGGCCGCCACAGGCAAGTCCGGTTAAGCAGCCGACAACCTCCTAGGTTGACCTGCGAGAGGCCACACACAAAAAAAAAAAAAAAAAAAAAAAAAACTCGAGAAAAATATTCCAGTCGTCCGCGTGGTTCGTGTGCGCACACCCGTGCCGAGTGTATTATATTGTCGTGTTTGATTTTCTGCTGAGAAGATGACCGGTCGCGGTAAGGGAGGAAAGGGTTTGGGAAAAGGAGGAGCCAAGCGTCACAGGAAAGTACTTCGTGATAACATCCAGGGTATCACGAAGCCCGCCATCCGTCGTCTGGCTCGCAGAGGTGGCGTGAAACGTATCTCCGGTCTGATCTACGAGGAGACTCGCGGTGTGCTTAAAGTGTTCCTTGAGAACGTCATCCGTGATGCCGTAACCTACACCGAGCACGCCAAGAGGAAGACCGTCACCGCCATGGACGTCGTCTACGCTCTGAAGCGTCAGGGTCGCACCCTGTACGGTTTCGGCGGTTAAACGCTGTCGCCGTCTGCGGCGCGCAACCAGCTGCTCTGCATACTCTGTGTGACGGACATAATCATACCGTTCGATCATACGTGTATGTAGATGCGCACATAAAAAAAGGCCCTTTTCAGGGCCGCATATGATTCGATATTAATAAATATGTTTCTTAAATGGAATTGTCTAAAAACGTACCTATATCTACTACACCTATGAATTTATTTCACACAGTTCCCTATCTGTCGTAGGTATGTACTTACTTGATTATGAGTCTTTTAGATTGGGGCGGGTCTTATTAGATTTGTAGAAGAGTACTGAACATGAACTAGCTAACGTATAGGTACACATACACATAGGTAGATACTTACTTATTCGATTGCTTGATTACAGATTATTATTAAACTAAACTAACGTACGTACTAAATGTACGTGGTTGTTGTCTTTCGCCTTCGCTCGCCCTCGCCCTCGCACGACGTGTCCTTCATAAGGGTACCTGAAAGAAATTATTGTTATTGATGATAAATATAAGTAACCATTACACTATAACACGTTAGAACGTCTGTCTGTCTGTCCGTATGTCTATCTAACTAAACTAATTATCTACCTACCTATAGGGATCTGATCGGCCAGTCGGTGCGCGTGCCGTTTGTTTATGTCGTGTTATTACTGTGAGTACCTACATAATGTATTTTGATTCTAAGGTGATACGTATTTTATAATATTATTACGCGTATATACCTACATTTATTTAGTCCATATTCTATTATTGGCACGACACAAGAGTATACGAGGAGGCTATCCGCGGTCTGAGGAGAATGCGTTAAGTACGTACTGACGGCGCGCCGACAGACCTACCGAACGATGGCCCGTCAGATCGAACGCGTACGTCTTTTGTCGTTTTTCACCTCGTTCGATACGCTTTCTGATGCGTTAATCGCTTTACGTACACTGTTAACACGTCTAAGGGCACTCTCGTATTTTAATATTAGTATATTAATAGGTTGCACGTCCTGGACGGAGTCGTCCGTCCTTAACTGTTCGGCGGTCGCGGTGTTTTACGACGCTTCACTTTTACCTCGATATAATTTTCGCGAGTAGGTGTTATATCGTCGAAATCCTGTCGCCGCACAAGCTCGATATCCTCCCTGTTGACGCGTCGACCTTTATCACCGCTCACTATCACTTTTATAGAGAAAATAACGTTTTGAACTCGACCCGACCTTAGCTTCGTTACCAGTCGTCAAAATAAAACACCGCCACCGGCCCAACTGACTTCTCACGCTTACCGAACTCGTACACCGCCATCGTCAACTTCATGACCTATCCGAAATCGTAGACGACACCGTGGCTTCCGTACGTTAAACATTCTTTTTCTATATTTTATTAGATACGTGTTAGTGAAAACTTTCAAGCGTTCATACGAGAAAACGTCCCGCGACATCACGGCGCTCGTTACGGTAAAGTTTCTTCGTACCAAGCCGTACGTGCACGAAACTCTCGAAACCTATAAGTGGCGACATCTAAGTCTCTCTTATACTTTGTTTGCTTGCTTGCTATATTGCCAGCTGTTCGTAACGAACGTTGTTGTGTGTACGTAGTACGTGAACTCATCAATCTCAATAAATAAGATGGCAGACACCGCAGTTGCTACCGAGGCTCCGGCACCCGCTACCCCAGCGAAGAAACAGGCGAGGCAAGCCGGCGGCGCCGGTGCCGCCGCTAAGAAGCCCAAGGCGAAGCCGACTCATCCCAAAACATCCGAGATGGTAAACAACGCTATCAAAGAGATGAAGGAGCGCAGCGGATCTTCCCTGCAGGCGATCAAGAAGTATATCGCAGCGCAGTACAAGGTCGATGCCGAGAAACTGGCTCCTTTCATTAGGAAATATCTGAAGAGCGCCGTCGAATCTGGTGCGCTGATCCAGACCAAAGGCAAGGGCGCCTCCGGTTCATTCAAACTCGAATCGAAGTCGGCCGCGTCCAAGAAACCCGCCGGCGCCGCAGGCAAGGCCGCCAGTAAGGCACCCGCTGCCGCTTCGAAGGCTAAGAAGGCGACGGCCTCCGCTGCCGGCGCCAAGACCAAGAAGGCGGCAGCCGCAGCCGCCGCGTCTTCGGCTTCACCTTCGAAATCCAAATCGTCGGCCGCCTCCGCCGCTAAGGACAAGAAGGCAGCCGCCGCTAAGAAGAAGCCGGCACCAAAGAAGGCCGCCGCCCCCGCTAAGGCTAAGGCGCCCAAAGCCAAGAAGACAGCCAAGCCGCCAACCAAGAAACCTAAAGCTCCTAAACCGAAAAAGGCCGCGTCTACACCCAAGTCTAAACCGGCAGCCAAGAAAGCTTCCGCCGCTAAGAAGTAAGCTACGGTCGCGTTCGTGTTACACCGGCGACGGCGACGACGACGACAGCGGCGCAGTCGGCGCAGCCGACCACCGTCAACAATAACATGTGTACAGCCACTACATAAGTTTGTGCGCGTGTGTGTGTCTGTGCGTGCGCGCGTCTTAACTATGGTGTCTGTGTCTCTCTCCCTGTATGTATGTTTGTGAATATGTAAACACCGACATTTTGTACGTGTACGTAGTTAGAAGCTGTGTATACGGTACGGTACATAATAACTTGTTACATATATCGCACAATATACATACAATATGACATATATACTGTAGAAAGAGGTGCGTGCGTGCGTTCGCGCTCGCGTCGTACGTGTCTATCGTCCTCGGGAAGATGAGGGGTGCTGAACACCGCTCGACGTGTCTCGACAACCACCACTGAAGATGTTCGTCAGAAGCAGCAATAAGCGACTGGAATCGAAATCAAGGCGGCGGCACCGAGATGCTTAGCGCGCGTGCGATGCGCTCTCGATCGCAGCGCTCTCCGAGCGCACACCAAAAAGCCCTTTTCAGGGCTAACAGTACTATCATGAATATGAAAAATATTCGTTTCTATTATACAGAGAGTCGAAAAACGTTTCAAAATAAAAACACAATAGCTAGTTATAGAATAAGAGATAAGTAAATAACAAGATGATCAAGTAGATATCTACTTATAGGTAACGCAGATAGCGCTAGTATGTACCTATGCCCAGTTCTATTGCACAGTCTATCAAAGGAGGGTTGTTTATTTACAAACATTATCATATCTACCGTAGCTTGATGTGCAACATAAACACATTGATTAGGTAGGTACCTACCTATTTATAAACTTAAAAGTAGGAAGGGGAAAAAAAGAATAATAGAAAAATGCATTGGTCTCTGCTATACCTACCTACCTACCTAAATAGATAATTACCTACTTAATTAATAGGTACATAAGCGCGTGAATATTTTTTTTTTTTTTTTTTATATATTTAATATTCATTCACTCGTTCCTATATGAAAATCAGATACAGTTAAAACTCTGTAAAATTTACGAAATTTGAAACGATATCTCTGCCTACCCCGTACGTATCCCGTATGTGCAGTGTACGGTCTACGTATTTTACGTGACGACGAAACGGAGCGAGAGCGCCGGAGCGCGCTTGCGCGTTTAGTGAATCGGTTTCGTTAGACGGTACACCCCTCCCACTGACAGAGCCCCGCGGCGCGCGTATAAATACGGCCGGCACGGCCGCTTTTAAAAATATTGTAAGAGATTGTCTCGACGCGCGCACACTGCGTGTATCGTTGTTTTCGAGTGATTTATTCTACAAACAAACTTATCAACCATGTCTGGTCGCGGTAAAGGTGGCAAGGTTAAGGGAAAGGCAAAGTCCCGTTCCAACCGTGCTGGACTCCAGTTTCCCGTTGGACGTATCCACAGGCTGCTGCGTAACGGAAACTACGCTGAACGTGTCGGTGCCGGTGCGCCCGTCTACTTGGCCGCCGTGATGGAGTACCTGGCTGCTGAGGTTCTCGAGTTGGCCGGTAACGCCGCGAGAGACAACAAGAAGACCAGGATCATCCCGCGTCATCTTCAATTGGCCATCCGCAACGACGAGGAGTTGAACAAGCTGCTCTCCGGCGTTACGATCGCCCAAGGTGGTGTACTGCCAAACATCCAGGCCGTGCTACTGCCCAAGAAGACCGAGAAGAAGGCTTAAACGTTGCGCAATCGTCGCCGCCGCTACAGCTGGTGCGAGTGGTGAACCGCACGCGTACTTCGATATAATATTTATGAACGTACCAATATCTATTATGTCGGTTGCGCGATGCTCTTCGCTCGTACTCAAAACAAAAGGCCCTTTTCAGGGCCACAATATGATTCGTCAAATATTTAACAGGGACAGTTTCTTTAACGGTGTTGTCGTAAAACGAAAACGTATCCTTAAGCATAAAACGGTACTAACAAAAGTATGCGTTAGTACTTGTTTACCTACTTACTGATGTATATAATTAATATTATTGAGGACTGACTAACTCATCATCACACCCTCGCCCCCCTCCCTAAACGTTGCCAATATTATTATTATGAACCAAGAGAAAACATAAACAATGATAACGGTAAAATGGGAAATTATGCACATTACCTGGAATTTTACATAATTAATCATTGTAGATAGATAGGTAGTTAGTTAATTTTCTAAATATAACATACCGTACCTCGAGCTAACAAAGGCATCGAAACCATAAAGCCTTTGATCAGCAAAAGGATCTAATATTATTAGATTAATATTAATGTCATTGAATTATTGCAACACAGAAAATAAATAGAGCTACAATCGAAGTTACGCAGGAAACCTACCTACCTACCTACCTACCTATAACATTGTTTTTTTTTTTTTTTTTTTTTTTTTAATTATTATTATTTTTTTTACGCATCTTCGTTTTTCAGATATAGTAGTTTTTAATTTAAATATTTTCAATAATGACTAACGAACGCAAATGTCTCCCCGCCCTCTTTACCTCCCTCCCGAATAACCCCTCTCCCCGCAGCCCGCTATGGAGAGCTCTGATTGGTCGGTCGCTACGTCGAGCCTGCCACGACCGCGCGACTCGACCGTCGGTATAAATAAACTTGTTTCCCGGACAAACGATTTAGGAGGATTTATCGCTCCGTTGCCCGGGTAGGACGTGCGCGCGCTATCCACATCGCTCGGACCGCCCCTTCAGTCAGCCTAACCCGTTGTGCTGTCGCGAGTGTGAGCCTAGGCGAACGCTTGCGAGAGTACACGGGGGAAGCGACTCATTTTATTCCCAGTGTTTTTAATTTTAATTTTTAAAAATTTCTGTCGCGGTCGCGTAGGCAACGTGCCCAGTTAGAATTTTAGAATTTTAATCTGTACCTATCTTCTCATCCCATCGGAATGCCGAAGAAAAAGAAGGGTGCCCGGAGCTCTCTGGAGCCCGACACCTCTCCGCCTCCGGATCGTGAGATGGGTGGTCGGACGACGTCGCTCCCGTATCTTGGGGGCCCGCTGCCCGCCCCCTCCCCTCCCGCTCCAGTCCCAGCGAAGACGACGACTGCTGCCGGTCCGTCGGCGGCACCGGCGACTGCGCGCGTTTCGCCGTCGTCGCCGCCGAGCCGGCAACCGGCCGTCGCAGTGCGCCCGCCGGCCTTCCGCCCCGTGCCTATACAGGCCCCGGGGCCGGCCGCCTCAAGCAGCCGCACGCATGCCGTGCGACTCCCCGCCTCTTCTCCCGCTCCTTCGACGCGCCCAACTGCGCCGAAATCCCGCGTGATGGCGCCACCGGCGCGAACTGCGCCCCCCAGGGCGCAGCCTGCGCCAAGAGCCACCGCAACCGCTCCTGGTGCCTCGCCGCGCAAGCCGCTGCTGGCAACTCCCGCCGCACAGCCTGCGCGTCCAGGAACAAGCCGACGTGACGCGGCCGCGACGCTCGCAGCGACAGCTGGCCGCGCGACGCCGCCCGCTTCCCGCCGCTTGCTGACGGACTCAGCGAGGTCATCACCATCAACGCAAAGCAGGTTAGACCAACCTATGTTTTCGCCCACGCCACCCCGGGGCTCCGCCCAGGACTCCCCTGCGGTGCGGCCGGCCTATCCGTCCCGCCAAGGGTCCGATATGTCGGCCTACTCGGGGGACTCTTTTGCCGAGGTCGACGACGTGTCATCTGACACGCCCTCCCGACCGGGCCATATGGACGTCGACTACCCGGTCACGTCTGACGAAACCTTGGGCTTTGGCTTCGAGTTTCAACTCGAGGCCAGGCCCCAAAGAAGACCGAGAAGCTCAGACGACGAGACAACGGAGGAGGCTAAGCGGTATTGCCCCGATCCGCCCGGACCGCAACGTGCGGCACCTGGACGGGCAGAGGCAAGCCCGCCTACCTATGCTGACACGCTGCGCTCGCCGCCCCCCCCCCCTACACTCCAAGCATGCAGTGCAGAGGACACTACTTCGGGGCCCCCCCCCGCACCGATCAAGAAGAAGCCCTCCCGCTTCCCTCCGCTGGTGGTGGAGCGTATGCCGGACTGGGCCGCCCACTTCAGGGCGCTAAACGGCCTGCTGGGCCGCCCCCCAAATGCCCGCCCGTACCAGAGCGGCATTCGTTTCCTCCCGGAGTCAGAGGAGGAATACAGGGTGGTCCAGAGGTACCTGTGCGACCAGGAGAGGGAGTCCGGCCTAGCTTGGTTCGCGTACTCCCTGCCGGCGGAGAGGAGTTTAAAGGTGGCGATCCGTGGTCTGCCTGCAGACACGGACCCGTCACTCATTGAAGAGGAGCTCAGACGGCTGGAATTTCAACCGGAGTACGTGCGCAACATTAATGCGCGCGGTGGGAGGCCCGGTTGTATCTTCCACGCCGTTCTGAAGAGGACACCAGGGGTCTTCAAGATCTACGACACCACGCAGTTCCTGCTCATGCGTGGTGTCAAAATCGAGGCGTGGAGGGGCAGGCGCGGGCCTGCGCAGTGTCACCGGTGCCAGCAGTTTAGACACAGCTCGCACCGGTGCCACCGCCCGCTGGCCTGCGTTAGATGTGGGGAGAACCACGCCGCCAAGGATTGCCCACGCCCTAGGGAGAAGCCGGCCACCTGCGCCAATTGCGGAGGTGACCACCCTGCGTGCAACCGGAGCTGCCCAGTCTTCGTGCGGGAGGCACAGAAGAGGAAGGTTGGCACTGTGGCCCTCTCCCAGCGACAGCACCGGCCCACCGAATCCGTCCGCGGGCCCACGTCGGCCTACGCCACTGAGGCGCCTAGTGCGTCGCTCATGGCGGCGGCAAACGAGCCCACGGCGAGAGGAAGCGCCCCCTCCAAACCCAGGAGAAAGAGGAGAGGAGGAAAGAAGGGGCCGAAGCCCCCTTCCACAGAGTCCAGGAGGCAGCCCGCGCCCGTCTCTACTCGGACACGGGCAACGAGCCCCCCCCCCCCCAACTGAGGTTAGCGTTGCAAGTTTGGTGCGACGCGTCATCAATGACATCACAGCCCTCAGGGCGGCTCGCCAAGAGGCCCTTGCTGCGGTCACCGAATCCGACGAGGAGCACCAGCAGCAGGAGCTCACCAAGATGCAGTCCGCCCTGGAGCAAGTCCTATTGAGAGCCACTTCTGCAAGTACCCGGGACTTGTGGGGTCTAGCCCTGGAGACCCTAACGATCGTGTTGGGGGCCTGCCGGGTATAGGACCCACGAATCCCCGCCCCGGAAATTCCCATACTTATATATGTATGTATATTTTATATTCTGACGCCTGAGTGAGTCACTCACATTTACACGTGACTCACTCACACAATAACACTCCACATGCACTACATGCATTGGTTGCGCCGCGTGCTAAGTTAATATAGGCGCGGCGTACACCTACCCCATACAACCATGACTCTACACTCGTTGTCCTCACGCGATGCGAGCGTGCGGGTCGGAACGCACGTTCTGCATCGCTACATGGGCGGTGTTACACAGTACAATACCGCCCACACCCGCACTACGGCCTCTTAGTCTGGAGCGCAACCGGCTAGATCTGGAAACGCGCCAGACGGGGGCCATCATCCTCAGTGGGTAGCGCCCCCAAAGTCGGCGTCTCTGTCGCTGGTCGTCGTCCGCTGGGCCTCCCCCGGGAAACCGGAGGTCTCACCCGGCGGCGATTGACCGCCGAGACGTCGTGAAATAGCGGCACTGTACGTGTACAGTGCCGCGGCGTTACTCTACTGAACTCAATACATTTACTCACAGGCAGCCAGCGCATGCGCGCCTGCCGCCAACCATTGCCTATAGGCCCCCCAACGCTTTGCCCGTTTTTACGGGCAACTATTTGATACTGCGGGATAAAGGTTCGCCTACAACCCGCCCGCCGCGCCCCCTTGCGGGGACGCAGTGACTTCCCGGACAAACGATTTATACTGTTACTGAACTCTGTTCCGTCAGCACGTATACTATAAAATCTCATAATGCCGCCCAAGACAAGTGGTAAAGCCGCCAAGAAGTCTGGCAAAGCCCAGAAGAACATCTCCAAGACCGACAAGAAGAAGAAGAAGCATAAGAGGAAGGAGAGTTATGCCATCTACATCTACAAGGTCCTGAAGCAGGTGCACCCCGACACCGGTATCTCCAGCAAGGCCATGTCCATCATGAACTCGTTCGTGAACGACATCTTCGAGCGCATCGCCGCCGAAGCCTCCCGTCTCGCCCACTACAACAAGAGGTCGACCATCACATCTCGGGAGGTGCAGACGTCCGTCAGGCTCCTTCTGCCCGGAGAGCTCGCCAAGCACGCCGTCAGTGAAGGCACCAAGGCCGTCACCAAATACACCAGCTCCAAGTGAGCGGTCGGTAGCTAACATGAGCCAGCCGACGCTCGCCTCTCGACGCCGCCTCGTGTGTGTGTGAAAAGTGTTAAATCCAGTGCGTTTGTTCGTGTGTCTTGTCGATAGTGGTGCGTGCGTTGATTGTGTCGTTCGTCATCGTTATGTATATACCTACATGATATCGTATATTGTGTATGGTCTGTACGTACGAGACGACGCACATGATTCACGTACCGCAGACACAAACCACGACAAGCGTCTGGACGCGCACCCACACCGCAAGTTGCAGGCAGGAGAGATAACAAAAGGCCCTTTTCAGGGCCACAAATATGTTCATGTGATAATAATTCACTTTTCTTTAACTTGATAACAGTCGAAACGTTAACCACCTATAACTAAAATGACCTACTGTGTTCATCACAGTGGTGGTATGAATGATAATAATTAGGTAAGTAAAATTTAATAGAGAACACAGAACTTGGCAATTACCTTTCCTACTTACCATATCTACACGTCTGTCTATCAAATAAACTATACCTACACATGCTTATACTACACGATTAATAAAACACAACATGCAAACAAAGTTAAACTTTATTGTCGAGTACCTACCTACCTAAATTGTCGTTTATTAAGATACAACTAGTAAATAAAAATGACTAGTAGGTAACACAAGAAAGTTTGTGTTTACGTTCTGTACATTCCGATAGCAGATAGGTTGTCTAGTTACATATGTATGTACTTACTTTGTTAATTAACATTTTTCTTATTGGCTACCTACCTACTACACAAAACGACACCCTCGTGTATAGACAAGAATTAATATTATTGTTTAATATTTTAAAAAGGTTTTTTTTTTTTTTTTTTCGGTTTTTGTTATTATGCTATTTAAAACGTCAATATTATTTTCACCGTCTTCCTGTAGCGTAAGATTGTTCTCTTCCTTTGGCAAGTTTAGTTCGGTCGTTATGTTAAAGGGGGCGCGCGTGCGCCTCATGCCCACTAACGCAGAGTACGGTGCCACAGTATAAATAGGACCGAACTCGCCAATCGGTTTTTATTCACTCTTGTACGTTCGTTGCGTGTAGGCCCGCGCGTCCCTTTTGTGTTTTATTATAATCGTTATTCTCCCGTTTCGTGTTTACAATGGCACGTACTAAGCAGACCGCTCGTAAATCCACCGGTGGTAAGGCACCTAGGAAACAGCTCGCCACCAAGGCTGCGCGTAAGAGCGCACCGGCCACCGGTGGCGTCAAGAAGCCCCATCGTTACAGGCCCGGAACTGTGGCCCTCCGTGAGATTCGTCGCTACCAGAAGAGTACCGAGCTGCTGATCCGCAAGCTTCCGTTCCAGCGTCTCGTGCGTGAGATCGCTCAGGACTTCAAGACCGATCTCCGTTTCCAGAGTTCTGCCGTCATGGCGCTCCAGGAGGCTAGCGAAGCTTATCTCGTCGGTCTCTTCGAAGATACCAACCTGTGCGCGATCCACGCTAAGCGTGTCACCATCATGCCCAAGGACATCCAGTTGGCGCGCAGGATCAGAGGCGAACGCGCTTAAACTGCTGCTGCAACAGCATACGTCACAATCGCAACACACGTCGTCCTTCACGTAGACTGCCTTCGTGCAGTGCCTCGTGTCGGTGGCTGTGTGCCGTTGATGACTGTGCGTTCACATAAAAGGCCCTTTTCAGGGCCACATACGTATCTGATTATTAAATGTTTCTATCAGAATGTCGCAAAACGAATAACCTATAAATAATACACGAATCACATAGACTTACCTATTTCTTATAATTTTATCATAGAATAATAATTATTACACAAGTACACTATAATCTATCTACGTACTGTACTAACGAACATTCAGTAGGTGCCTGGTGCCTACCTACTTACTACTTACCTTACCTTACTTATTTACACCAATAATCCTTTGCATAGATAATATAATAATTATTTGCTAAATAGTGCATAAAGCATTTTTTTAATATTCAGGTTAGGTTAGCTGTTTAATACATACATAACGATAAGTTTTGATTATTTTATTATTTACTTACTTACTTAGTCAGTCAGTCAGTCGGTCTTTTTGAGAAACTTTTGAATGCTAGTTACGATTTATTCTTAATTTACCTACCCATAGAGTTAATTATCTACATACCTAACTAGGTCGTAAATATAGGTACTTGTTACTGTTATTATTTTTAATTTATTTACATACTTTACTTTTTAAGTTTTGATCTGAAAGTTATAAAGAAACTACGTAGAAGACTTCGTCGCCCAAACATACAATCAACCAACCAACCAACGACGAGCATCGGCTCACCTCGTCCCGCGCACCTCTCTACTCCGTCTTCCCGCCCGCTGAGCTCCGCGTTTAGTATAAATATAAGAGAGTTCTGCTCGAGAAAAATCCCCGAGCGTCTCGCTCCCCAGCGCCCGTCCCCTTGGAACAGGCTGAACCACCAAAAGGCCTTCCCGGCCTTGGCGGTCTCTCAGCCTATTCCAGCTTTGATGGCCAAACCCATCCCAGCGCTTACTCCCGCCCCTGTGGCACCCGCAGTCCCAGCAGCAGCCCCTAAGGCTGTGCCTCGGTTCACTGGTGTGATTCCTCCCAGGACCGACCCAGCTGGCTCAATCATCCTGGAGCATTACATCATATTTATGACCCAGGATGCTAGAGACCTAGCTGACGAGTTACACGTGGCTAAAGCCACGGGTACAGTGACCCTGGAAAAGATGGCTGAGCTCTTCAATCAGCATAAGCCAACACTGTCCGAGCTGGACAAGCTTCCAGCTGTTACCCTTAAAAATTAAATTAATGGATAAGCGACTGAAAGTTTGTTGCTCCAAACCGCGATCCCTTAAATTAGGTTTCTTCAATGCAAATAGCATTAACTCCCAGCGTGATGAGATCGCGGCCTTCCTCCGCGACCATCAACTAGACATTCTCCTTATACAGGAAACTTATCTAAAGCCCCACCTCAAAGATCCTAGGATTGCCAACTATCGCATAGTTCGCAACGATAGGATCCGCTGTCACGGTGGTGGCACCCTCATCTACTACAAAAAGGAATTGCACTGCATTCCCCTAACTCCACCCGCGCCCCTATCTCTATTGGAGTTCTCGGCTTGTCGGCTAGGCATGACTGGTCACCCGCCGATCACAGTCATCTCCGCCTATTACCCCCCATCGTCTTCTTCGTCCAACTTAACGGACGAAGCCACCGCTCTCACCAGAGACCTGACATCCCTCTTTGGCATGAGTGACTCCGTTATCTTAGCGGGCGATCTCAATGCTAAACACCCCGCGTGGAACAGCAGCACGACCAACCCTAGAGGTAAGGTCATTTTCAACCTTGGTGCTTCCCTGAATTTTGACATCATCGGCCCGATGTGTCCCACTCACTTCCCCCACGATCCCAATCATAGGCCTGACGTTCTCGATGTAGCGCTGCTAAAGAATGTAAACCTCCGTTTGCAATCTATAGAAGCAATACACGAACTAAACTCTGACCACCGCCCCGTGGTCATGCACCTTGGCTCCCGCTCGGGAAATCTCGACCCCGGCCAGCCCCCTCCATCCCAACTGATCACTGACTGGAAGAAAGTAAGCGAACGACTGAAATCTACTACGTCACATCAGTTGGACTCCATCCCTGACCATATAGTCTCAGTCGCCGAGACGACGGAGGCGATCGACTCGCTCACAGAGCACGTACAATCCGTCCTGAACGATTGTTCAAGGGAGATTCCAGTGACAGAGGACTGTCGCTGGAAAATCCCGGACGATGTACGGGCTCTGTTGACCGAGAAGAACGCTGCTATCCGTGCGTATAGCGCTTTTCCTTGCGACGCCAACAAGGCTCACATGCGTAAATTACAGCGTGCTGTAAGGAAGCGTATGACCGAGCTGCGTTCCGCCCGCTGGGAAAAGACGCTCAGCGAACTTGAGCCTACCCATCTCGCCTTCTGGCAACTCCAAAGGAAGCTACGTTCCACCGAAGAGTCCTCCATGCCCCCGCTCACCCGCCCTGATGGGAGTGTCGCTTTCGACAACTCCGAGAAAGCGGAGTGCCTGGCCGACAGTCTCGAAGCCCAATGCTCGCCTAGCTCTCATCTAGTAGACCAAGCCCACATTGATATGGTGGATGCTGAAGTCGAACGAAGAGCCTCCCTCCCTCCCGTTGAAGACCCCGATAACCCTCTAGCCCCCGTCACACCCGACGAGGTTGAGGACATCGTGAAAAGGCTTCAACCACGGAAAGCCCCCGGTGCCGACGGCATCACGAACAGAGTGTTCAAACTCTTCCCCCCCCAGCTCATAATGCTAATGACCGCCATCTTCAATGGCGCATTAAGCAATAATATATTCCCACAAGCGTGGAAACAGGCCACCGTTATCGGCATCCCCAAACCAGGCAAGCCCAAGTCTGACCCCTCCAGCTACCGTCCCATCAGTCTCCTCAATGTTCTCGGTAAGATCTACGAGAGGCTTATTTATAAGCGACTCAAAGATTTTGCCGAAACCAAGGGTCTCATCCCCGACGAGCAATTCGGGTTCCGTACCGAACACTCGTGTGTCCATCAAGTTCACCGCATCGTGGAGCACATAAGCGTTGGCTTCCAACGTAACACGATGACGGGCGTCTTGTACTTTGACATAGCGAAAGCATTCGACAAAGTCTGGCACAATGGCTTATTATATAAGCTATACCAACTCGGTGTGCCAGATCGTCTCGTGCTCATCATGCGAGACTTTCTGTCGAATCGCACCTTTCGCTATAGAGTCGAGGGAGCTCTGTCCTCCCCACACCCCATCAGAGCAGGAGTCCCTCAAGGCTCCGTTGTTTCCCCTCTAGCCTTCACGTTGTTCACCAGCGATATCCCCAAAAGTAAAAAGTCTAAGTTGGCGCTTTTCGCTGACGATACGGCTATTTACTACACAGGTCATGACCCCAGAGTTATCGCTCGTAATCTCCAAACCTCCGCAAACATTTTGGGCAAATGGTTCCGGAAATGGAGAGTCGAGGTTAACCCTGATAAGAGTCAAGCCGTTCTCTATGCGAGACGGCGGAGATCTGACCCCCCTCCCCCTCCGATCACCATGTACGGCAAGCCGATCCCCTGGGAGAAGCAAGCCAAGTACCTCGGAGTGATCCTCGATGAACGCCTATCCTTCGCCGAGCACATAAAGCAGGCTCGCTCGCGAGCTGCTTTCGCTCAGGGTAGGCTTCACTACCTACTGACTGCCCGCAGCAAATTGTCACGCAAGTGCAAGTTGCGCCTTTTCACGGCAGTCATTCGCCCGATCATGACGTATGCCTGTGCAATCTTCGCACACGCCAAGGCTCGTCACCTCCACCGGATGCAGACCCTCCAAAACCGCACCCTCCGAAAAATCCTCGGAGCCCCCTATTACATCCGAAATGAGAATCTACATTTAGATCTCAGAGTCCCCACCATCCAGCAGTTCATGAAACGCCTGTGCAAGCGTTTCTTTGACACTGCTGTGAAGCACCGCAACCCCCTTATCGCATCGGCAGCCCGATACGAACCCTCCCGCATCTCCAAGATTCGCCGCCCTAGGCATACCCTAATCGCCCCCGACGACCCCACTACCCTGCTCCAAGAGAGCCGTAGGGAAACTAGCACAGTTAAAAAACACTACAGACCGCGTTCCTTCCGTCCTCGCCGCCGAGGCCCGCCGCGACAAACCCGTAATTGTCCTCCCCGTCCCTTGCTCGAGCCAGCCCGCGCCGCTGAGCCAGTAGTCTAAAATTCCCCTATAATAATAATAAAATTTTGCTAGATCCAGCCCGTCCCTTTGCTGCCCTCCCCCAGCGACGCCCTAAGCCGAGGCTCGTACCCCACAGGGGGTGCCCTTAGCGTAGTCGCTTAGTTTTAAGTAGTATAGTAAGCCCTGGCTGGAGGCTTTGATTAGAGATCAAGGCCGCCACAGGCAAGTCCGGTTAAGCAGCCGACAACCTCCTAGGTTGACCTGCGAGAGGCCACACACAAAAAAAAAAAAAAAAAAAAAAAAAAAAAAAAAAAAAAAAAAAAAAAAAAAAAAAAAAAACTCGAGAAAAATATTCCAGTCGTCCGCGTGGTTCGTGTGCGCACACCCGTGCCGAGTGTATTATATATTGTCGTGTTTGATTTTCTGCTGAGAAGATGACCGGTCGCGGTAAGGGAGGAAAGGGTTTGGGAAAAGGAGGAGCCAAGCGTCACAGGAAAGTACTTCGTGATAACATCCAGGGTATCACGAAGCCCGCCATCCGTCGTCTGGCTCGCAGAGGTGGCGTGAAACGTATCTCCGGTCTGATCTACGAGGAGACTCGCGGTGTGCTTAAAGTGTTCCTTGAGAACGTCATCCGTGATGCCGTAACCTACACCGAGCACGCCAAGAGGAAGACCGTCACCGCCATGGACGTCGTCTACGCTCTGAAGCGTCAGGGTCGCACCCTGTACGGTTTCGGCGGTTAAACGCTGTCGCCGTCTGCGGCGCGCAACCAGCTGCTCTGCATACTCTGTGTGACGGACATAATCATACCGTTCGATCATACGTGTATGTAGATGCGCACATAAAAAAAGGCCCTTTTCAGGGCCGCATATGATTCGATATTAATAAATATGTTTCTTAAATGGAATTGTCTAAAAACGTACCTATATCTACTACACCTATGAATTTATTTCACACAGTTCCCTATCTGTCGTAGGTATGTACTTACTTGATTATGAGTCTTTTAGATTGGGGCGGGTCTTATTAGATTTGTAGAAGAGTACTGAACATGAACTAGCTAACGTATAGGTACACATACACATAGGTAGATACTTACTTATTCGATTGCTTGATTACAGATTATTATTAAACTAAACTAACGTACGTACTAAATGTACGTGGTTGTTGTCTTTCGCCTTCGCTCGCCCTCGCCCTCGCACGACGTGTCCTTCATAAGGGTACCTGAAAGAAATTATTGTTATTGATGATAAATATAAGTAACCATTACACTATAACACGTTAGAACGTCTGTCTGTCTGTCCGTATGTCTATCTAACTAAACTAATTATCTACCTACCTATAGGGATCTGATCGGCCAGTCGGTGCGCGTGCCGTTTGTTTATGTCGTGTTATTACTGTGAGTACCTACATAATGTATTTTGATTCTAAGGTGATACGTATTTTATAATATTATTACGCGTATATACCTACATTTATTTAGTCCATATTCTATTATTGGCACGACACAAGAGTATACGAGGAGGCTATCCGCGGTCTGAGGAGAATGCGTTAAGTACGTACTGACGGCGCGCCGACAGACCTACCGAACGATGGCCCGTCAGATCGAACGCGTACGTCTTTTGTCGTTTTTCACCTCGTTCGATACGCTTTCTGATGCGTTAATCGCTTTACGTACACTGTTAACACGTCTAAGGGCACTCTCGTATTTTAATATTAGTATATTAATAGGTTGCACGTCCTGGACGGAGTCGTCCGTCCTTAACTGTTCGGCGGTCGCGGTGTTTTACGACGCTTCACTTTTACCTCGATATAATTTTCGCGAGTAGGTGTTATATCGTCGAAATCCTGTCGCCGCACAAGCTCGATATCCTCCCTGTTGACGCGTCGACCTTTATCACCGCTCACTATCACTTTTATAGAGAAAATAACGTTTTGAACTCGACCCGACCTTAGCTTCGTTACCAGTCGTCAAAATAAAACACCGCCACCGGCCCAACTGACTTCTCACGCTTACCGAACTCGTACACCGCCATCGTCAACTTCATGACCTATCCGAAATCGTAGACGACACCGTGGCTTCCGTACGTTAAACATTCTTTTTCTATATTTTATTAGATACGTGTTAGTGAAAACTTTCAAGCGTTCATACGAGAAAACGTCCCGCGACATCACGGCGCTCGTTACGGTAAAGTTTCTTCGTACCAAGCCGTACGTGCACGAAACTCTCGAAACCTATAAGTGGCGACATCTAAGTCTCTCTTATACTTTGTTTGCTTGCTTGCTATATTGCCAGCTGTTCGTAACGAACGTTGTTGTGTGTACGTAGTACGTGAACTCATCAATCTCAATAAATAAGATGGCAGACACCGCAGTTGCTACCGAGGCTCCGGCACCCGCTACCCCAGCGAAGAAACAGGCGAGGCAAGCCGGCGGCGCCGGTGCCGCCGCTAAGAAGCCCAAGGCGAAGCCGACTCATCCCAAAACATCCGAGATGGTAAACAACGCTATCAAAGAGATGAAGGAGCGCAGCGGATCTTCCCTGCAGGCGATCAAGAAGTATATCGCAGCGCAGTACAAGGTCGATGCCGAGAAACTGGCTCCTTTCATCAGGAAATATCTGAAGAGCGCCGTCGAATCTGGTGCGCTGATCCAGACCAAAGGCAAGGGCGCCTCCGGTTCATTCAAACTCGAATCGAAGTCGGCCGCGTCCAAGAAACCCGCCGGCGCCGCAGGCAAGGCCGCCAGTAAGGCACCCGCTGCCGCTTCGAAGGCTAAGAAGGCGACGGCCTCCGCTGCCGGCGCCAAGACCAAGAAGGCGGCAGCCGCAGCCGCCGCGTCTTCGGCTTCACCTTCGAAATCCAAATCGTCGGCCGCCTCCGCCGCTAAGGACAAGAAGGCAGCCGCCGCTAAGAAGAAGCCGGCACCAAAGAAGGCCGCCGCCCCCGCTAAGGCTAAGGCGCCCAAAGCCAAGAAGACAGCCAAGCCGCCAACCAAGAAACCTAAAGCTCCTAAACCGAAAAAGGCCGCGTCTACACCCAAGTCTAAACCGGCAGCCAAGAAAGCTTCCGCCGCTAAGAAGTAAGCTACGGTCGCGTTCGTGTTACACCGGCGACGGCGACGACGACGACAGCGGCGCAGTCGGCGCAGCCGACCACCGTCAACAATAACATGTGTACAGCCACTACATAAGTTTGTGCGCGTGTGTGTGTCTGTGCGTGCGCGCGTCTTAACTATGGTGTCTGTGTCTCTCTCCCTGTATGTATGTTTGTGAATATGTAAACACCGACATTTTGTACGTGTACGTAGTTAGAAGCTGTGTATACGGTACGGTACATAATAACTTGTTACATATATCGCACAATATACATACAATATGACATATATACTGTAGAAAGAGGTGCGTGCGTGCGTTCGCGCTCGCGTCGTACGTGTCTATCGTCCTCGGGAAGATGAGGGGTGCTGAACACCGCTCGACGTGTCTCGACAACCACCACTGAAGATGTTCGTCAGAAGCAGCAATAAGCGACTGGAATCGAAATCAAGGCGGCGGCACCGAGATGCTTAGCGCGCGTGCGATGCGCTCTCGATCGCAGCGCTCTCCGAGCGCACACCAAAAAGCCCTTTTCAGGGCTAACAGTACTATCATGAATATGAAAAATATTCGTTTCTATTATACAGAGAGTCGAAAAACGTTTCAAAATAAAAACACAATAGCTAGTTATAGAATAAGAGATAAGTAAATAACAAGATGATCAAGTAGATATCTACTTATAGGTAACGCAGATAGCGCTAGTATGTACCTATGCCCAGTTCTATTGCACAGTCTATCAAAGGAGGGTTGTTTATTTACAAACATTATCATATCTACCGTAGCTTGATGTGCAACATAAACACATTGATTAGGTAGGTACCTACCTATTTATAAACTTAAAAGTAGGAAGGGGAAAAAAAGAATAATAGAAAAATGCATTGGTCTCTGCTATACCTACCTACCTACCTAAATAGATAATTACCTACTTAATTAATAGGTACATAAGCGCGTGAATATTTTTTTTTTTTTTTTTTATATATTTAATATTCATTCACTCGTTCCTATATGAAAATCAGATACAGTTAAAACTCTGTAAAATTTACGAAATTTGAAACGATATCTCTGCCTACCCCGTACGTATCCCGTATGTGCAGTGTACGGTCTACGTATTTTACGTGACGACGAAACGGAGCGAGAGCGCCGGAGCGCGCTTGCGCGTTTAGTGAATCGGTTTCGTTAGACGGTACACCCCTCCCACTGACAGAGCCCCGCGGCGCGCGTATAAATACGGCCGGCACGGCCGCTTTTAAAAATATTGTAAGAGATTGTCTCGACGCGCGCACACTGCGTGTATCGTTGTTTTCGAGTGATTTATTCTACAAACAAACTTATCAACCATGTCTGGTCGCGGTAAAGGTGGCAAGGTTAAGGGAAAGGCAAAGTCCCGTTCCAACCGTGCTGGACTCCAGTTTCCCGTTGGACGTATCCACAGGCTGCTGCGTAACGGAAACTACGCTGAACGTGTCGGTGCCGGTGCGCCCGTCTACTTGGCCGCCGTGATGGAGTACCTGGCTGCTGAGGTTCTCGAGTTGGCCGGTAACGCCGCGAGAGACAACAAGAAGACCAGGATCATCCCGCGTCATCTTCAATTGGCCATCCGCAACGACGAGGAGTTGAACAAGCTGCTCTCCGGCGTTACGATCGCCCAAGGTGGTGTACTGCCAAACATCCAGGCCGTGCTACTGCCCAAGAAGACCGAGAAGAAGGCTTAAACGTTGCGCAATCGTCGCCGCCGCTACAGCTGGTGCGAGTGGTGAACCGCACGCGTACTTCGATATAATATTTATGAACGTACCAATATCTATTATGTCGGTTGCGCGATGCTCTTCGCTCGTACTCAAAACAAAAGGCCCTTTTCAGGGCCACAATATGATTCGTCAAATATTTAACAGGGACAGTTTCTTTAACGGTGTTGTCGTAAAACGAAAACGTATCCTTAAGCATAAAACAGTACTAACAAAAGTATGCGTTAGTACTTGTTTACCTACTTACTGATGTATATAATTAATATTATTGAGGACTGACTAACTCATCATCACACCCTCGCCCCCCTCCCTAAACGTTACCAATATTATTATTATGAACCAAGAGAAAACATAAACAATGATAACGGTAAAATGGGAAATTATGCACATTACCTGGAATTTTACATAATTAATCATTGTAGATAGATAGGTAGTTAGTTAATTTTCTAAATATAACATACCGTACCTCGAGCTAACAAAGGTATCGAAACCATAAAGCCTTTGATCAGCAAAAGGATCTAATATTATTAGATTAATATTAATGTCATTGAATTATTGCAACACAGAAAATAAATAGAGCTACAATCGAAGTTACGCAGGAAACCTACCTACCTACCTACCACCTACCTATAACATTGTTTTTTTTTTTTTTTTTTTTTTTTTTTTTAATTATTATTATTTTTTTTACGCATCTTCGTTTTTCAGATATAATAGTTTTTAATTTAAATATTTTCAATAATGACTAACGAACGCAAATGTCTCCCCGCCCTCTTTACCTCCCTCCCGAATAACCCCTCTCCCCGCAGCCCGCTATGGAGAGCTCTGATTGGTCGGTCGCTACGTCGAGCCTGCCACGACCGCGCGACTCGACCGTCGGTATAAATAAACTTGTTTCCCGGACAAACGATTTATCATCAAAATCATCATTCGCTGCCCGTCGCTCGCCCCGAACGGACGTGCCGCCCCGTGCATCGCGCCCGCTCTGTGCTACGTGCCCCCTCCTACGTCTCGCCGCGCCCGCTCGCCGTGACGTCATCAGTGGTCGCCGACCACAACACTATCGGAAGCCGCCTTTCTCAAGGCAGTGGACGATAGACTATTTCCGTTACGGAATAGTCGAAAACGTAGTGCCCCATAAGGGAAAAGCCACAGTTTCGTGGTCCTTGGCGGGAATACCTCACGGTGTCAACAAGCCAAGGGGGTGTTGCCCCAATACACCCGCCGAACCCCTTCAGGGCTAGGCAGTCATTTGGAGTCGGGAGCTAGGTCTTGGCCTTGGGGGTGGCCCCTCGTCAGACCTATAACTCCGAGTTCTCTTCCAGCTACACACCTGGTGTCGGTTGGGGTGTCTATCCCTTCGCACCAGACCCTGTCAGGGCCCGATCGCACATTAAGATTGGCGGTCGGTTACAAGCTTAGGGCTCACCATTAGGTACACACCTCCCAGCGTGCACAACCCTTGCTGGGAGGGTCACTCACCCCCGGGCCCGTCCACCCGGGGACTTAGGTGTTAGGGACATAGGCTTTAAAACCCATGCTGCCCCCCCTTTAATTCTCCACCATGGATGCCATGGACTTGAAAAGGATTCAGGCAGAGACTATACTTGCTTTTTTCGAGCAAGTATTAGTCGAAGACCCCACATTTATCGATGGCTTCAGGGATAAGTTCCGAAATTTTGTCGGCACCCGGAAGACCGCCCCAATCGTTCCTTCCTCACCGGTGGAACCCTCCACCGATGAAGCTAGTCAGGCCCCGTCCACGGGACTGCTTCCTTCCCACCCCTGTTCTTCCCAAACTGAGGGAAACCATATCAATCCATCCCCTCCTAGTGAGGCTATGGACACGACAGTGCCCATAGACACCGACTCAGAGCCGTCAGGCTCTGAGGCCCAGGAGTCCTCCTCCGACGACGACTATCAAGTCGTCCAAGGAAAGAGGAAGAAGAAGACCAAGGCCTCCGCCAGTAAGGCCAAGAAGACTGAGACTGATGTCTCCACCCCCGCCCCCGCTACTACCCTCAGTAGCAAACCCGCCCCAGCGTCACAGCTGTCGCAGCCTAGCTGCAATCCTTCAGCTTCTGCAAAGAAGCAACGTCCCCCGCCTCCCTTGTACATCCAGGACAAGGCGAAGTGGACGGACGTGTCCAAGATGTGTGTTGATCGTAAGATCAACTACACGAACGCACGAGCTTGCCAGCAGGGCATTCGTGTCGTAGTCCCGACAGTCGCGGACTACCGGGAACTTACCCGATCGCTCAGAGAGAGGAATGTGTGCTTCCACACATACTCTCTCCCAGAGGACACGCCGACCCGAGTGGTCATTAGACGTGTGCCAAAGGAAATCCCCACGGACGACATCAAGTCCGACCTTCAATCGCAGGGCGTCCCAGTCTCTGCGGTTCACCGCCTGCACAAGGCTCGTGGCAGAGAACAGTACGATATGGTACTGGTCGTCTGCGACCCTACAGAAGGGCACCACCCGATCTTCAAGATCAAGTCGGTGTGCTCTCTTTCCGGCATCTCAATTGAGAAGCCGTATAAAAGCTCGATAGTTGGCCAGTGTCACCGCTGCCAACTCTATGGACATGCTCAGTCCAACTGCTACGCAAAACCCAGATGCGTAAAGTGTCTGGGTGAGCACGGCACTACTGAATGCCCCCGTCCCAAGGACCGCACGCTCTGCACAGAGCCACCCAGCTGTGTGCTGTGCGGGCAAGCTGGGCACCCGGCTAACTACCGGGGTTGCCCCAAGGCCCCTAAAATTTCTCCAAAGCTCGCAAAGCGCGCCGCTGCACGCCAGCTTAGAGAAGCCCCCTCAGGGTTAGTCCCCTCAACCCAGCTCCCCGAGCGTCTCGCTCCCCAGCGCCCGTCCCCTTGGAACAGGCTGAACCACCAAAAGGCCTTCCCGGCCTTGGCGGTCTCTCAGCCTATTCCAGCTTTGATGGCCAAACCCATCCCAGCGCCTACTCCCGCCCCTGTGGCACCCGCAGTCCCAGCAGCAGCCCCTAAGGCTGTGCCTCGGTTCACTGGTGTGATTCCTCCCAGGACCGACCCAGCTGGCTCAATCATCCTGGAGCATTACATCATATTTATGACCCAGGATGCTAGAGACCTAGCTGACGAGTTACACGTGGCTAAAGCCACGGGTACAGTGACCCTGGAAAAGATGGCTGAGCTCTTCAATCAGCATAAGCCAACACTGTCCGAGCTGGACAAGCTTCCAGCTGTTACCCTTAAAAATTAAATTAATGGATAAGCGACTGAAAGTTTGTTGCTCCAAACCGCGATCCCTTAAATTAGGTTTCTTCAATGCAAATAGCATTAACTCCCAGCGTGATGAGATCGCGGCCTTCCTCCGCGACCATCAACTAGACATTCTTCTTATACAGGAAACTTATCTAAAGCCCCACCTCAAAGATCCTAGGATTGCCAACTATCGCATAGTTCGCAACGATAGGATCCGCTGTCACGGTGGTGGCACCCTCATCTACTACAAAAAGGAATTGCACTGCATTCCCCTAACTCCACCCGCGCCCCTATCTCTATTGGAGTTCTCGGCTTGTCGGCTAGGCATGACTGGTCACCCGCCGATCACAGTCATCTCCGCCTATTACCCCCCATCGTCTTCTTCGTCCAACTTAACGGACGAAGCCACCGCTCTCACCAGAGACCTGACATCCCTCTTTGGCATGAGTGACTCCGTTATCTTAGCGGGCGATCTCAATGCTAAACACCCCGCGTGGAACAGCAGCACGACCAACCCTAGAGGTAAGGTCATTTTCAACCTTGGTGCTTCCCTGAATTTTGACATCATCGGCCCGATGTGTCCCACTCACTTCCCCCACGATCCCAATCATAGGCCTGACGTTCTCGATGTAGCGCTGCTAAAGAATGTAAACCTCCGTTTGCAATCTATAGAAGCAATACACGAACTAAACTCTGACCACCGCCCCGTGGTCATGCACCTTGGCTCCCGCTCGGGAAATCTCGACCCCGGCCAGCCCCCTCCATCCCAACTGATCACTGACTGGAAGAAAGTAAGCGAACGACTGAAATCTACTACGTCACATCAGTTGGACTCCATCCCTGACCATATAGTCTCAGTCGCCGAGACGTCGGAGGCGATCGACTCGCTCACAGAGCACGTACAATCCGTCCTGAACGATTGTTCAAGGGAGATTCCAGTGACAGAGGACTGTCGCTGGAAAATCCCGGACGATGTACGGGCTCTGTTGACCGAGAAGAACGCTGCTATCCGTGCGTATAGCGCTTTTCCCTGCGACGCCAACAAGGCTCACATGCGTAAATTACAGCGTGCTGTAAGGAAGCGTATGACCGAGCTGCGTTCCGCCCGCTGGGAAAAGACGCTCAGCGAACTTGAGCCTACCCATCTCGCCTTCTGGCAACTCCAAAGGAAGCTACGTTCCACCGAAGAGTCCTCCATGCCCCCGCTCACCCGCCCTGATGGTAGTGTCGCTTTCGACAACTCCGAGAAAGCGGAGTGCCTGGCCGACAGTCTCGAAGCCCAATGCTCGCCTAGCTCTCATCTAGTAGACCAAGCCCACATTGATATGGTGGATGCTGAAGTCGAACGAAGAGCCTCCCTCCCTCCCGTTGAAGACCCCGATAACCCTCTAGCCCCCGTCACACCCGACGAGGTTGAGGACATCGTGAAAAGGCTTCAACCACGGAAAGCCCCCGGTGCCGACGGCATCACGAACAGAGTGTTCAAACTCTTCCCCCCCCAGCTCATAATGCTAATGACCGCCATCTTCAATGGCGCATTAAGCAATAATATATTCCCACAAGCGTGGAAACAGGCCACCGTTATCGGCATCCCCAAACCAGGCAAGCCCAAGTCTGACCCCTCTAGCTACCGTCCCATCAGTCTCCTCAATGTTCTCGGTAAGATCTACGAGAGGCTTATTTATAAGCGACTCAAAGATTTTGCCGAAACCAAGGGTCTCATCCCCGACGAGCAATTCGGGTTCCGTACCGAACACTCGTGTGTCCATCAAGTTCACCGCATCGTGGAGCACATAAGCGTTGGCTTCCAACGTAACACGATGACGGGCGTCTTGTACTTTGACATAGCGAAAGCATTCGACAAAGTCTGGCACAATGGCTTATTATATAAGCTATACCAACTCGGTGTGCCAGATCGTCTCGTGCTCATCATGCGAGACTTTCTGTCGAATCGCACCTTTCGCTATAGAGTCGAGGGAGCTCTGTCCTCCCCGCACCCCATCAGAGCAGGAGTCCCTCAAGGCTCCGTTGTTTCCCCTCTAGCCTTCACGTTGTTCACCAGCGATATCCCCAAAAGTAAAAAGTCTAAGTTGGCGCTTTTCGCTGACGATACGGCTATTTACTACACAGGTCATGACCCCAGAGTTATCGCTCGTAATCTCCAAACCTCCGCAAACATTTTGGGTAAATGGTTCCGGAAATGGAGAGTCGAGGTTAACCCTGATAAGAGTCAAGCCGTTCTCTATGCGAGACGGCGGAGATCTGACCCCCCTCCCCCTCCGATCACCATGTACGGCAAGCCGATCCCCTGGGAGAAGCAAGCCAAGTACCTCGGAGTGATCCTCGACGAACGCCTATCCTTCGCCGAGCACATAAAGCAGGCTCGCTCGCGAGCTGCTTTCGCTCAGGGTAGGCTTCACTACCTACTGACTGCCCGCAGCAAATTGTCACGCAAGTGCAAGTTGCGCCTTTTCACGGCAGTCATTCGCCCGATCATGACGTATGCCTGTGCAATCTTCGCACACGCCAAGGCCCGTCACCTCCACCGGATGCAGACCCTCCAAAACCGCACCCTCCGAAAAATCCTCGGAGCCCCCTATTACATCCGAAATGAGAATCTACATTTAGATCTCAGAGTCCCCACCATCCAGCAGTTCATGAAACGCCTGTGCAAGCGTTTCTTTGACACTGCTGTGAAGCACCGCAACCCCCTTATCGCATCGGCAGCCCGATACGAACCCTCCCGCATCTCCAAGATTCGCCGCCCTAGGCATACCCTAATCGCCCCCGACGACCCCACTACCCTGCTCCAAGAGAGCCGTAGGGAAACTAGCACAGTTAAAAAACACTACAGACCGCGTTCCTTCCGTCCTCGCCGCCGAGGCCCGCCGCGACAAACCCGTAATTGTCCTCCCCGTCCCTTGCTCGAGCCAGCCCGCGCCGCTGAGCCAGTAGTCTAAAATTCCCCTATAATAATAATAAAATTTTGCTAGATCCAGCCCGTCCCTTTGCTGCCCTCCCCCAGCGACGCCCTAAGCCGAGGCTCGTACCCCACAGGGGGTGCCCTTAGCGCAGTCGCTTAGTTTTAAGTAGTATAGTAAGCCCTGGCTGGAGGCTTTGATTAGAGATCAAGGCCGCCACAGGCAAGTCCGGTTAAGCAGCCGACAACCTCCTAGGTTGACCTGCGAGAGGCCACACACAAAAAAAAAAAAAAAAAAAAAAGACAAACGATTTATGGATTCGCTCCGTTGCCCGGGTAGGACGTGCGCGCGCTATCCACATCGCTCGGACCGCCCCTTCAGTCAGCCTAACCCGTTGTGCTGTCGCGAGTGTGAGCCTAGGCGAACGCTTGCGAGAGTACACGGGGGAAGCGACTCATTTTATTCCCAGTGTTTTTTAATTTTAATTTTTAAAAAATTTCTGTCGCGGTCGCGTAGGCAACGTGCCCAGTTAGAATTTTAGAATTTTAATCTGTACCTATCTTCTCATCCCATCGGAATGCCGAAGAAAAAGAAGGGTGCCCGGAGCTCTCTGGAGCCCGACACCTCTCCGCCTCCGGATCGTGAGATGGGTGGTCGGACGACGTCGCTCCCGTATCTTGGGGGCCCGCTGCCCGCCCCCTCTCCTCCCGCTCCAGTCCCAGCGAAGACGACGACTGCTGCCGGTCCGTCGGCGGCACCGGCGACTGCGCGCGTTTCGCCGTCGTCGCCGCCGAGCCGGCAACCGGCCGTCGCAGTGCGCCCGCCGGCCTTCCGCCCCGTGCCTATACAGGCCCCGGGGCCGGCCGCCTCAAGCAGCCGCACGCATGCCGTGCGACTCCCCGCCTCTTCTCCCGCTCCTTCGACGCGCCCAACTGCGCCGAAATCCCGCGTGATGGCGCCACCGGCGCGAACTGCGCCCCCCAGGGCGCAGCCTGCGCCAAGAGCCACCGCAACCGCTCCTGGTGCCTCGCCGCGCAAGCCGCTGCTGGCAACTCCCGCCGCACAGCCCGCGCGTCCAGGAACATGCCGACGTGACGCGGCCGCGACGCTCGCAGCGACAGCTGGCCGCGCGACGCCGCCCGCTTCCCGCCGCTTGCTGACGGACTCAGCGAGGTCATCACCATCAACGCAAAGCAGGTTAGACCAACCTATGTTTTCGCCCACGCCACCCCGGGGCTCCGCCCAGGACTCCCCTGCGGTGCGGCCGGCCTATCCGTCCCGCCAAGGGTCCGATATGTCGGCCTACTCGGGGGACTCTTTTGCCGAGGTCGACGACGTGTCATCTGACACGCCCTCCCGACCGGGCCATATGGACGTCGACTACCCGGTCACGTCTGACGAAACCTTGGGCTTTGGCTTCGAGTTTCAACTCGAGGCCAGGCCCCAAAGAAGACCGAGAAGCTCAGACGACGAGACAACGGAGGAGGCTAAGCGGTATTGCCCCGATCCGCCCGGACCGCAACGTGCGGCACCTGGACGGGCAGAGGCAAGCCCGCCTACCTATGCTGACACGCTGCGCTCGCCGCCCCCCCCCCCCTACACTCCAAGCATGCAGTGCAGAGGACACTACTTCGGGGCCCCCCCCCGCACCGATCAAGAAGAAGCCCTCCCGCTTCCCTCCGCTGGTGGTGGAGCGTATGCCGGACTGGGCCGCCCACTTCAGGGCGCTAAACGGCCTGCTGGGCCGCCCCCCAAATGCCCGCCCGTACCAGAGCGGCATTCGTTTCCTCCCGGAGTCAGAGGAGGAATACAGGGTGGTCCAGAGGTACCTGTGCGACCAGGAGAGGGAGTCCGGCCTAGCTTGGTTCGCGTACTCCCTGCAGGCGGAGAGGAGTTTAAAGGTGGCGATCCGTGGTCTGCCTGCAGACACGGACCCGTCACTCATTGAAGAGGAGCTCAGACGGCTGGAATTTCAACCGGAGTACGTGCGCAACATTAATGCGCGCGGTGGGAGGCCCGGTTGTATCTTCCACGCCGTTCTGAAGAGGACACCAGGGGTCTTCAAGATCTACGACACCACGCAGTTCCTGCTCATGCGTGGTGTCAAAATCGAGGCGTGGAGGGGCAGGCGCGGGCCTGCGCAGTGTCACCGGTGCCAGCAGTTTAGACACAGCTCGCACCGGTGCCACCGCCCGCTGGCCTGCGTTAGATGTGGGGAGAACCACGCCGCCAAGGATTGCCCACGCCCTAGGGAGAAGCCGGCCACCTGCGCCAATTGCGGAGGTGACCACCCTGCGTGCAACCGGAGCTGCCCAGTCTTCGTGCGGGAGGCACAGAAGAGGAAGGTTGGCACTGTGGCCCTCTCCCAGCGACAGCACCGGCCCACCGAATCCGTCCGCGGGCCCACGTCGGCCTACGCCACTGAGGCGCCTAGTGCGTCGCTCATGGCGGCGGCAAACGAGCCCACGGCGAGAGGAAGCGCCCCCTCCAAACCCAGGAGAAAGAGGAGAGGAGGAAAGAAGGGGCCGAAGCCCCCTTCCACAGAGTCCAGGAGGCAGCCCGCGCCCGTCTCTACTCGGACACGGGCAACGAGCCCCCCCCCCCCAACTGAGGTTAGCGTTGCAAGTTTGGTGCGACGCGTCATCAATGACATCACAGCCCTCAGGGCGGCTCGCCAAGAGGCCCTTGCTGCGGTCACCGAATCCGACGAGGAGCACCAGCAGCAGGAGCTCACCAAGATGCAGTCCGCCCTGGAGCAAGTCCTATTGAGAGCCACTTCTGCAAGTACCCGGGACTTGTGGGGTCTAGCCCTGGAGACCCTAACGATCGTGTTGGGGGCCTGCCGGGTATAGGACCCACGAATCCCCGCCCCGGAAATTCCCATACTTATATATGTATGTATATTTTATATTCTGACGCCTGAGTGAGTCACTCACATTTACACGTGACTCACTCACACAATAACACTCCACATGCACTACATGCATTGGTTGCGCCGCGTGCTAAGTTAATATAGGCGCGGCGTACACCTACCCCATACAACCATGACTCTACACTCGTTGTCCTCACGCGATGCGAGCGTGCGGGTCGGAACGCACGTTCTGCATCGCTACATGGGCGGTGTTACACAGTACAATACCGCCCACACCCGCACTACGGCCTCTTAGTCTGGAGCGCAACCGGCTAGATCTGGAAACGCGCCAGACGGGGGCCATCATCCTCAGTGGGTAGCGCCCCCAAAGTCGGCGTCTCTGTCGCTGGTCGTCGTCCGCTGGGCCTCCCCCGGGAAACCGGAGGTCTCACCCGGCGGCGATTGACCGCCGAGACGTCGTGAAATAGCGGCACTGTACGTGTACAGTGCCGCGGCGTTACTCTACTGAACTCAATACATTTACTCACAGGCAGCCAGCGCATGCGCGCCTGCCGCCAACCATTGCCTATAGGCCCCCCAACGCTTTGCCCGTTTTTACGGGCAACTATTTGATACTGCGGGATAAAGGTTCGCCTACAACCCGCCCGCCGCGCCCCCTTGCGGGGACGCAGTGACTTCCCGGACAAACGATTTATACTGTTACTGAACTCTGTTCCGTCAGCACGTATACTATAAAATCTCATAATGCCGCCCAAGACAAGTGGTAAAGCCGCCAAGAAGTCTGGCAAAGCCCAGAAGAACATCTCCAAGACCGACAAGAAGAAGAAGAAGCATAAGAGGAAGGAGAGTTATGCCATCTACATCTACAAGGTCCTGAAGCAGGTGCACCCCGACACCGGTATCTCCAGCAAGGCCATGTCCATCATGAACTCGTTCGTGAACGACATCTTCGAGCGCATCGCCGCCGAAGCCTCCCGTCTCGCCCACTACAACAAGAGGTCGACCATCACATCTCGGGAGGTGCAGACGTCCGTCAGGCTCCTTCTGCCCGGAGAGCTCGCCAAGCACGCCGTCAGTGAAGGCACCAAGGCCGTCACCAAATACACCAGCTCCAAGTGAGCGGTCGGTAGCTAACATGAGCCAGCCGACGCTCGCCTCTCGACGCCGCCTCGTGTGTGTGTGAAAAGTGTTAAATCCAGTGCGTTTGTTCGTGTGTCTTGTCGATAGTGGTGCGTGCGTTGATTGTGTCGTTCGTCATCGTTATGTATATACCTACATGATATCGTATATTGTGTATGGTCTGTACGTACGAGACGACGCACATGATTCACGTACCGCAGACACAAACCACGACAAGCGTCTGGACGCGCACCCACACCGCAAGTTGCAGGCAGGAGAGATAACAAAAGGCCCTTTTCAGGGCCACAAATATGTTCATGTGATAATAATTCACTTTTCTTTAACTTGATAACAGTCGAAACGTTAACCACCTATAACTAAAATGACCTACTGTGTTCATCACAGTGGTGGTATGAATGATAATAATTAGGTAAGTAAAATTTAATAGAGAACACAGAACTTGGCAATTACCTTTCCTACTTACCATATCTACACGTCTGTCTATCAAATAAACTATACCTACACATGCTTATACTACACGATTAATAAAACACAACATGCAAACAAAGTTAAACTTTATTGTCGAGTACCTACCTACCTAAATTGTCGTTTATTAAGATACAACTAGTAAATAAAAATGACTAGTAGGTAACACAAGAAAGTTTGTGTTTACGTTCTGTACATTCCGATAGCAGATAGGTTGTCTAGTTACATATGTATGTACTTACTTTGTTAATTAACATTTTTCTTATTGGCTACCTACCTACTACACAAAACGACACCCTCGTGTATAGACAAGAATTAATATTATTGTTTAATATTTTAAAAAGGTTTTTTTTTTTTTTTCTTCGGTTTTTGTTATTATGCTATTTAAAACGTCAATATTATTTTCACCGTCTTCCTGTAGCGTAAGATTGTTCTCTTCCTTTGGCAAGTTTAGTTCGGTCGTTATGTTAAAGGGGGCGCGCGTGCGCCTCATGCCCACTAACGCAGAGTACGGTGCCACAGTATAAATAGGACCGAACTCGCCAATCGGTTTTTATTCACTCTTGTACGTTCGTTGCGTGTAGGCCCGCGCGTCCGTTTTGTGTTTTATTATAATCGTTATTCTCCCGTTTCGTGTTTACAATGGCACGTACTAAGCAGACCGCTCGTAAATCCACCGGTGGTAAGGCACCTAGGAAACAGCTCGCCACCAAGGCTGCGCGTAAGAGCGCACCGGCCACCGGTGGCGTCAAGAAGCCCCATCGTTACAGGCCCGGAACTGTGGCCCTCCGTGAGATTCGTCGCTACCAGAAGAGTACCGAGCTGCTGATCCGCAAGCTTCCGTTCCAGCGTCTCGTGCGTGAGATCGCTCAGGACTTCAAGACCGATCTCCGTTTCCAGAGTTCTGCCGTCATGGCGCTCCAGGAGGCTAGCGAAGCTTATCTCGTCGGTCTCTTCGAAGATACCAACCTGTGCGCGATCCACGCTAAGCGTGTCACCATCATGCCCAAGGACATCCAGTTGGCGCGCAGGATCAGAGGCGAACGCGCTTAAACTGCTGCTGCAACAGCATACGTCACAATCGCAACACACGTCGTCCTTCACGTAGACTGCCTTCGTGCAGTGCCTCGTGTCGGTGGCTGTGTGCCGTTGATGACTGTGCGTTCACATAAAAGGCCCTTTTCAGGGCCACATACGTATCTGATTATTAAATGTTTCTATCAGAATGTCGCAAAACGAATAACCTATAAATAATACACGAATCACATAGACTTACCTATTTCTTATAATTTTATCATAGAATAATAATTATTACACAAGTACACTATAATCTATCTACGTACTGTACTAACGAACATTCAGTAGGTGCCTGGTGCCTACCTACTTACTACTTACCTTACCTTACTTATTTACACCAATAATCCTTTGCATAGATAATATAATAATTATTTGCTAAATAGTGCATAAAGCATTTTTTTTTTTTTTTTTTTTTTTAATATTCAGGTTAGGTTAGCTGTTTAATACATACATAACGATAAGTTTTGATTATTTTATTATTTACTTACTTACTTAGTCAGTCAGTCGGTCTTTTTGAGAAACTTTTGAATGCTAGTTACGATTTATTCTTAATTTACCTACCCATAGAGTTAATTATCTACATACCTAACTAGGTCGTAAATATAGGTACTTGTTACTGTTATTATTTTTAATTTATTTACATACTTTACTTTTTAAGTTTTGATCTGAAAGTTCTAAAGAAACTACGTAGAAGACTTCGTCGCCCAAACATACAATCAACCAACCAACCAACCAACGACGAGCATCGGCTCACCTCGTCCCGCGCACCTCTCTACTCCGTCTTCCCGCCCGCTGAGCTCCGCGTTTAGTATAAATATAAGAGAGTTCTGCTCGAGAAAAATCATTTTTTTTCGCTGCCCGTCGCTCGCCCCGAACGGACGTGCCGCCCCGTGCATCGCGCCCGCTCTGTGCTACGTGCCCCCTCCTACGTCTCGCCGCGCCCGCTCGCCGTGACGTCATCAGTGGTCGCCGACCACAACACTATCGGAAGCCGCCTTTCTCAAGGCAGTGGACGATAGACTATTTCCGTTACGGAATAGTCGAAAACGTAGTGCCCCTTAAGGGAAAAGCCACAGTTTCGTGGTCCTTGGCGGGAATACCTCACGGTGTCAACAAGCCAAGGGGGTGTTGCCCCAATACACCCGCCGAACCCCTTCAGGGCTAGGCAGTCATTTGGAGTCGGGAGCTAGGTCTTGGCCTTGGGGGTGGCCCCTCGTCAGACCTATAACTCCGAGTTCTCTTCCAGCTACACACCTGGTGTCGGTTGGGGTGTCTATCCCTTCGCACCAGACCCTGTCAGGGCCCGATCGCACATTAAGATTGGCGGTCGGTTACAAGCTTAGGGCTCACCATTAGGTACACACCTCCCAGCGTGCACAACCCTTGCTGGGAGGGTCACTCACCCCCGGGCCCGTCCACCCGGGGACTTAGGTGTTAGGGACATAGGCTTTAAAACCCATGCTGCCCCCCCTTTAATTCTCCACCATGGATGCCATGGACTTGAAAAGGATTCAGGCAGAGACTATACTTGCTTTTTTCGAGCAAGTATTAGTCGAAGACCCCACATTCATCGATGGCTTCAGGGATAAGTTCCGAAATTTTGTCGGCACCCGGAAGACCGCCCCAATCGTTCCTTCCTCATCGGTGGAACCCTCCACCGATGAAGCTAGTCAGGCCCCGTCCACGGGACTGCTTCCTTCCCACCCCTGTTCTTCCCAAACTGAGGGAAACCATATCAATCCATCCCCTCCTAGTGAGGCTATGGACACGACAGTGCCCATAGACACCGACTCAGAGCCGTCAGGCTCTGAGGCCCAGGAGTCCTCCTCCGACGACGACTATCAAGTCGTCCAAGGAAAGAGGAAGAAGAAGACCAAGGCCTCCGCCAGTAAGGCCAAGAAGACTGAGACTGATGTCTCCACCCCCGCCCCCGCTACTACCCTCAGTAGCAAACCCGCCCCAGCGTCACAGCTGTCGCAGCCTAGCTGCAATCCTTCAGCTTCTGCAAAGAAGCAACGTCCCCCGCCTCCCTTGTACATCCAGGACAAGGCGAAGTGGACGGACGTGTCCAAGATGTGTGTTGATCGTAAGATCAACTACACGAACGCACGAGCTTGCCAGCAGGGCATTCGTGTCGTAGTCCCGACAGTCGCGGACTACCGGGAACTTACCCGATCGCTCAGAGAGAGGAACGTGTGCTTCCACACATACTCTCTCCCAGAGGACACGCCGACCCGAGTGGTCATTAGACGTGTGCCAAAGGAAATCCCCACGGACGACATCAAGTCCGACCTTCAATCGCAGGGCGTCCCAGTCTCTGCGGTTCACCGCCTGCACAAGGCTCGTGGCAGAGAACAGTACGATATGGTACTGGTCGTCTGCGACCCTACAGAAGGGCACCACCCGATCTTCAAGATCAAGTCGGTGTGCTCTCTTTCCGGCATCTCAATTGAGAAGCCGTATAAAAGCTCGATAGTTGGCCAGTGTCACCGCTGCCAACTCTATGGACATGCTCAGTCCAACTGCTACGCAAAACCCAGATGCGTAAAGTGTCTGGGTGAGCACGGCACTACTGAATGCCCCCGTCCCAAGGACCGCACGCTCTGCACAGAGCCACCCAGCTGTGTGCTGTGTGGGCAAGCTGGGCACCCGGCTAACTACCGGGGTTGCCCCAAGGCCCCTAAAATTTCTCCAAAGCTCGCAAAGCGCGCCGCTGCACGCCAGCTTAGAGAAGCCCCCTCAGGGTTAGCCCCCTCAACCCAGCTCCCCGAGCGTCTCGCTCCCCAGCGCCCGTCCCCTTGGAACAGGCTGAACCACCAAAAGGCCTTCCCGGCTTTGGCGGTCTCTCAGCCTATTCCAGCCTTGATGGCCAAACCCATCCCAGCGCCTACTCCCGCCCCTGTGGCACCCGCAGTCCCAGCAGCAGCCCCTAAGGCTGTGCCTCGGTTCACTGGTGTGATTCCTCCCAGGACCGACCCAGCTGGCTCAATCATCCTGGAGCATTACATCATATTTATGACCCAGGATGCTAGAGACCTAGCTGACGAGTTACACGTGGCTAAAGCCACGGGTACAGTGACCCTGAAAAAGATGGCTGAGCTCTTCAATCAGCATAAGCCAACACTGTCCGAGCTGGACAAGCTTCCAGCCGTTACCCTTAATAATTAATTAATGGATAAGCGACTGAAAGTTTGTTGCTCCAAACCGCGATCCCTTAAATTAGGTTTCTTCAATGCAAATAGCATTAACTCCCAGCGTGATGAGATCGCGGCCTTCCTCCGCGACCATCAACTAGACATTCTCCTTATACAGGAAACTTATCTAAAGCCCCACCTCAAAGATCCTAGGATTGCCAACTATCGCATAGTTCGCAACGATAGGATCCGCTGTCACGGTGGTGGCACCCTCATCTACTACAAAAAGGAATTGCACTGCATTCCCCTAACTCCACCCGCGCCCCTATCTCTATTGGAGTTCTCGGCTTGTCGGCTAGGCATGACTGGTCACCCGCCGATCACAGTCATCTCCGCCTATTACCCCCCATCGTCTTCTTCGTCCAACTTAACAGACGAAGCCACCGCTCTCACCAGAGACCTGACATCCCTCTTTGGCATGAGTGACTCCGTTATCTTAGCGGGCGATCTCAATGCTAAACACCCCGCGTGGAACAGCAGCACGACCAACCCTAGAGGTAAGGTCATTTTCAACCTTGGTGCTTCCCTGAATTTTGACATCATCGGCCCGATGTGTCCCACTCACTTCCCCCACGATCCCAATCATAGGCCTGACGTTCTCGATGTAGCGCTGCTAAAGAATGTAAACCTCCGTTTGCAATCTATAGAAGCAATACACGAACTAAACTCTGACCACCGCCCCGTGGTCATGCACCTTGGCTCCCGCTCGGGAAATCTCGACCCCGGCCAGCCCCCTCCATCCCAACTGATCACTGACTGGAAGAAAGTAAGCGAACGACTGAAATCTACTACGTCACATCAGTTGGACTCCATCCCTGACCATATAGTCTCAGTCGCCGAGACGACGGAGGCGATCGACTCGCTCACAGAGCACGTACAATCCGTCCTGAACGATTGTTCAAGGGAGATTCCAGTGACAGAGGACTGTCGCTGGAAAATCCCGGACGATGTACGGGCTCTGTTGACCGAGAAGAACGCTGCTATCCGTGCGTATAGCGCTTTTCCTTGCGACGCCAACAAGGCTCACATGCGTAAATTACAGCGTGCTGTAAGGAAGCGTATGACCGAGCTACGTTCCGCCCGCTGGGAAAAGACGCTCAGCGAACTTGAGCCTACCCATCTCGCCTTCTGGCAACTCCAAAGGAAGCTACGTTCCACCGAAGAGTCCTCCATGCCCCCGCTCACCCGCCCTGATGGGAGTGTCGCTTTCGACAACTCCGAGAAAGCGGAGTGCCTGGCCGACAGTCTCGAAGCCCAATGTTCGCCTAGCTCTCATCTAGTAGACCAAGCCCACATTGATATGGTGGATGCTGAAGTCGAACGAAGAGCCTCCCTCCCTCCCGTTGAAGACCCCGATAACCCTCTAGCCCCCGTCACACCCGACGAGGTTGAGGACATCGTGAAAAGGCTTCAACCACGGAAAGCCCCCGGTGCCGACGGCATCACGAACAGAGTGTTCAAACTCTTCCCCCCCCAGCTCATAATGCTAATGACCGCCATCTTCAATGGCGCATTAAGCAATAATATATTCCCACAAGCGTGGAAACAGGCCACCGTTATCGGCATCCCCAAACCAGGCAAGCCCAAGTCTGACCCCTCTAGCTACCGTCCCATCAGTCTCCTCAATGTTCTCGGTAAGATCTACGAGAGGCTTATTTATAAGCGACTCAAAGATTTTGCCGAAACCAAGGGTCTCATCCCCGACGAGCAATTCGGGTTCCGTACCGAACACTCGTGTGTCCATCAAGTTCACCGCATCGTGGAGCACATAAGCGTTGGCTTCCAACGTAACACGATGACGGGCGTCTTGTACTTTGACATAGCGAAAGCATTCGACAAAGTCTGGCACAATGGCTTATTATATAAGCTATACCAACTCGGTGTGCCAGATCGTCTCGTGCTCATCATGCGAGACTTTCTGTCGAATCGCACCTTTCGCTATAGAGTCGAGGGAGCTCTGTCCTCCCCACACCCCATCAGAGCAGGAGTCCCTCAAGGCTCCGTTGTTTCCCCTCTAGCCTTCACGTTGTTCACCAGCGATATCCCCAAAAGTAAAAAGTCTAAGTTGGCGCTTTTCGCTGACGATACGGCTATTTACTACACAGGTCATGACCCCAGAGTTATCGCTCGTAATCTCCAAACCTCCGCAAACATTTTGGGCAAATGGTTCCGGAAATGGAGAGTCGAGGTTAACCCTGATAAGAGTCAAGCCGTTCTCTATGCGAGACGGCGGAGATCTGACCCCCCTCCCCCTCCGATCACCATGTACGGCAAGCCGATCCCATGGGAGAAGCAAGCCAAGTACCTCGGAGTGATCCTCGACGAACGCCTATCCTTCGCCGAGCACATAAAGCAGGCTCGCTCGCGAGCTGCTTTCGCTCAGGGTAGGCTTCACTACCTACTGACTGCCCGCAGCAAATTGTCACGCAAGTGCAAGTTGCGCCTTTTCACGGCAGTCATTCGCCCGATCATGACGTATGCCTGTGCAATCTTCGCACACGCCAAGGCCCGTCACCTCCACCGGATGCAGACCCTCCAAAACCGTACCCTCCGTAAAATCCTCGGAGCCCCCTATTACATCCGAAATGAGAATCTACATTTAGATCTCAGAGTCCCCACCATCCAGCAGTTCATGAAACGCCTGTGCAAGCGTTTCTTTGACACTGCTGTGAAGCACCGCAACCCCCTTATCGCATCGGCAGCCCGATACGAACCCTCCCGCATCTCCAAGATTCGCCGCCCTAGGCATACCCTAACCGCCCCTGATGACCCCACTACCCTGCTCCAAGAGAGCCGTAGGGAAACTAGTACAGTCAAAAAACAATACAGACCGCGATCCTTCCGTCCTCGCCGCCGAGGCCCACCGCGACAACCCCGTAATTGTCCTCCCCGTCCCTTGCTCGAGCCAGCCCGCGCCGCTGAGCCAGTAGTCTAAAATTCCCCTATAATAATAATAGAATTTTTGCTAGATCCAGCCCGTCCCTTTGCTGCCCTCCCCCAGCGACGCCCTAAGCCGAGGCTCGTACCCCACAGGGGGTGCCCTTAGCGTAGTCGCTTAGTTTTTTAAGTTAGAATAGTAAGCCCTGGCTGGAGGCTTTGATTAGAGATCAAGGCCGCCACAGGCAAGTCCGGTTAAGCAGCCGACAACCTCCTAGGTTGACCTGCGAGAGGCCACACACAAAAAAAAAAAAAAAAAAAACTCGAGAAAAATATTCCAGTCGTCCGCGTGGTTCGTGTGCGCACACCCGTGCCGAGTGTATTATATTGTCGTGTTTGATTTTCTGCTGAGAAGATGACCGGTCGCGGTAAGGGAGGAAAGGGTTTGGGAAAAGGAGGAGCCAAGCGTCACAGGAAAGTACTTCGTGATAACATCCAGGGTATCACGAAGCCCGCCATCCGTCGTCTGGCTCGCAGAGGTGGCGTGAAACGTATCTCCGGTCTGATCTACGAGGAGACTCGCGGTGTGCTTAAAGTGTTCCTTGAGAACGTCATCCGTGATGCCGTAACCTACACCGAGCACGCCAAGAGGAAGACCGTCACCGCCATGGACGTCGTCTACGCTCTGAAGCGTCAGGGTCGCACCCTGTACGGTTTCGGCGGTTAAACGCTGTCGCCGTCTGCGGCGCGCAACCAGCTGCTCTGCATACTCTGTGTGACGGACATAATCATACCGTTCGATCATACGTGTATGTAGATGCGCACATAAAAAAAGGCCCTTTTCAGGGCCGCATATGATTCGATATTAATAAATATGTTTCTTAAATGGAATTGTCTAAAAACGTACCTATATCTACTACACCTATGAATTTATTTCACACAGTTCCCTATCTGTCGTAGGTATGTACTTACTTGATTATGAGTCTTTTAGATTGGGGCGGGTCTTATTAGATTTGTAGAAGAGTACTGAACATGAACTAGCTAACGTATAGGTACACATACACATAGGTAGATACTTACTTATTCGATTGCTTGATTACAGATTATTATTAAACTAAACTAACGTACGTACTAAATGTACGTGGTTGTTGTCTTTCGCCTTCGCTCGCCCTCGCCCTCGCACGACGTGTCCTTCATAAGGGTACCTGAAAGAAATTATTGTTATTGATGATAAATATAAGTAACCATTACACTATAACACGTTAGAACGTCTGTCTGTCTGTCTGTCCGTATGTCTATCTATCTAACTAAACTAATTATCTACCTACCTATAGGGATCTGATCGGCCAGTCGGTGCGCGTGCCGTTTGTTTATGTCGTGTTATTACTGTGAGTACCTACATAATGTGTTTTGATTCTAAGGTGATACGTATTTTATAATATTATTACGCGTATATACCTACATTTATTTAGTCCATATTCTATTATTGGCACGACACAAGAGTATACGAGGAGGCTATCCGCGGTCTGAGGAGAATGCGTTAAGTACTTACTGACGGCGCGCCGACAGACCTACCGAACGATGGCCCGTCAGATCGAACGCGTACGTCTTTTGTCGTTTTTCACCTCGTTCGATACGCTTTCTGATGCGTTAATCGCTTTACGTACACTGTTAACACGTCTAAGGGCACTCTCGTATTTTAATATTAGTATATTAATAGGTTGCACGTCCTGGACGGAGTCGTCCGTCCTTAACTGTTCGGCGGTCGCGGTGTTTTACGACGCTTCACTTTTACCTCGATATAATTTTCGCGAGTAGGTGTTATATCGTCGAAATCCTGTCGCCGCACAAGCTCGATATCCTCCCTGTTGACGCGTCGACCTTTATCACCGCTCACTATCACTTTTATAGAGAAAATAACGTTTTGAACTCGACCCGACCTTAGCTTCGTTACCAGTCGTCAAAATAAAACACCGCCACCGGCCCAACTGACTTCTCACGCTTACCGAACTCGTACACCGCCATCGTCAACTTCATGACCTATCCGAAATCGTAGACGACACCGTGGCTTCCGTACGTTAAACATTCTTTTTCTATATTTTATTAGATACGTGTTAGTGAAAACTTTCAAGCGTTCATACGAGAAAACGTCCCGCGACATCACGGCGCTCGTTACGGTAAAGTTTCGTCGTACCAAGCCGTACGTGCACGAAACTCTCGAAACCTATAAGTGGCGACATCTAAGTCTCTCTTATACTTTGTTTGCTTGCTTGCTATATTGCCAGCTGTTCGTGTAACGTTGTTGTGTGGTACGTAGTACGTGAACTCATCAATCTCAAATAAGATGGCAGACACCGCAGTTGCTACCGAGGCTCCGGCACCCGCTACCCCAGCGAAGAAGCAGGCGAGGCAAGCCGGCGGCGCCGGTGCCGCCGCTAAGAAGCCCAAGGCGAAGCCGACTCATCCCAAAACATCCGAGATGGTAAACAACGCTATCAAAGAGATGAAGGAGCGCAGCGGATCTTCCCTGCAGGCGATCAAGAAGTATATCGCAGCGCAGTACAAGGTCGATGCCGAGAAACTGGCTCCTTTCATCAGGAAATATCTGAAGAGCGCCGTCGAATCTGGTGCGCTGATCCAGACCAAAGGCAAGGGCGCCTCGGGTTCATTCAAACTCGAATCGAAGTCGGCCGCGTCCAAGAAACCCGCCGGCGCCGCAGGCAAGGCCGCCAGTAAGGCACCCGCTGCCGCTTCGAAGGCTAAGAAGGCGACGGCCTCCGCTGCCGGCGCCAAGACCAAGAAGGCGGCAGCCGCAGCCGCCGCGTCTTCGGCTTCACCTTCGAAATCCAAATCGTCGGCCGCCTCCGCCGCTAAGGACAAGAAGGCAGCCGCCGCTAAGAAGAAGCCGGCACCAAAGAAGGCCGCCGCCCCCGCTAAGGCTAAGGCGCCCAAAGCCAAGAAGACAGCCAAGCCGCCAACCAAGAAACCTAAAGCTCCTAAACCGAAAAAGGCCGCGTCTACACCCAAGTCTAAACCGGCAGCCAAGAAAGCTTCCGCCGCTAAGAAGTAAGCTACGGTCGCGTTCGTGTTACACCGGCGACGGCGACGACGACGACAGCGGCGCAGTCGGCGCAGCCGACCACCGTCAACAATAACATGTGTACAGCTACTACATAAGTTTGTGCGCGTGTGTGTGTCTGTGCGTGCGCGCGTCTTAACTATGGTGTCTGTGTCTCTCTCCCTGTATGTATGTTTGTGAATATGTAAACACCGACATTTTGTACGTGTACGTAGTTAGAAGCTGTGTATACGGTACGGTACATAATAACTTGTTACATATATCGCACAATATACATACGATATGACATATATACTGTAGAAAGAGGTGCGTGCGTGCGTTCGCGCTCGCGTCGTACGTGTCTATCGTCCTCGGGAAGATGAGGGGTGCTGAACACCGCTCGACGTGTCTCGACAACCACCACTGAAGATGTTCGTCAGAAGCAGCAATAAGCGACTGGAATCGAAATCAAGGCGGCGGCACCGAGATGCTTAGCGCGCGTGCGATGCGCTCTCGATCGCAGCGCTCTCCGAGCGCACACCAAAAAGCCCTTTTCAGGGCTAACAGTACTATCATGAATATGAAAAATATTCGTTTCTATTATACAGAGAGTCGAAAAACGTTTCAAAATAAAAACACAATAGCTAGTTATAGAATAAGAGATAAGTAAATAACAAGATGATCAAGTAGATATCTACTTATAGGTAACGCAGATAGCGCTAGTATGTACCTATGCCCAGTTCTATTGCACAGTCTATCAAAGGAGGGTTGTTTATTTACAAACATTATCATATCTACCGTAGCTTGATGTGCAACATAAACACATTGATTAGGTAGGTACCTACCTATTTATAAACTTAAAAGTAGGAAGGGGGAAAAAAAAAAAGAAAAAGAATAATAGAAAAATGCATTGGTCTCTGCTATACCTACCTACCTACCTACCTACCTACCTACCTACCTAATTAATAGGTACATAAGCGCGTGAATATTTTTTTTTTTTTTTTTTTTTATATATATATTTAATATTCATTCACTCGTTCCTATAAGAAAATCAGATACAGCTAAAACTCTGTAAAATTTACGAAATTTGAAACGATATCTCTGCCTACCCCGTATCCCGTATGTGCAGTGTACGGTCTACGTATTTTACGTGACGACGAAACGGAGCGAGAGCGCCGGAGCGCGCTTGCGCGTTTAGTGAATCGGTTTCGTTAGACGGTACACCCCTCCCACTGACAGAGCCCCGCGGCGCGCGTATAAATACGGCCGGCACGGCCGCTTTTAAAAATATTGTAAGAGATTGTCTCGACGCGCGCACACTGCGTGTATCGTTGTTTTCGAGTGATTTATTCTACAAACAAACTTATCAACCATGTCTGGTCGCGGTAAAGGTGGCAAGGTTAAGGGAAAGGCAAAGTCCCGTTCCAACCGTGCTGGACTCCAGTTTCCCGTTGGACGTATCCACAGGCTGCTGCGTAACGGAAACTACGCTGAACGTGTCGGTGCCGGTGCGCCCGTCTACTTGGCCGCCGTGATGGAGTACCTGGCTGCTGAGGTTCTCGAGTTGGCCGGTAACGCCGCGAGAGACAACAAGAAGACCAGGATCATCCCGCGTCATCTTCAATTGGCCATCCGCAACGACGAGGAGTTGAACAAGCTGCTCTCCGGCGTTACGATCGCCCAAGGTGGTGTACTGCCAAACATCCAGGCCGTGCTACTGCCCAAGAAGACCGAGAAGAAGGCTTAAACGTTGCGCAATCGTCGCCGCCGCTACAGCTGGTGCGAGTGGTGAACCGCACGCGTACTTCGATATAATATTTATGAACGTACCAATATCTATTATGTCGGTTGCGCGATGCTCTTCGCTCGTACTCAAAACAAAAGGCCCTTTTCAGGGCCACAATATGATTCGTCAAATATTTAACAGGGACAGTTTCTTTAACGGTGTTGTCGTAAAACGAAAACGTATCCTTAAGCATAAAACGGTACTAACAAAAGTATGCGTTAGTACTTGTTTACCTACTTACTGATGTATATAATTAATATTATTGAGGACTGACTAACTCATCATCACACCCTCGCCCCCCTCCCTAAACGTTGCCAATATTATTATTATGAACCAAGAGAAAACATAAACAATGATAACGGTAAAATGGGAAATTATGCACATTACCTGGAATTTTACATAATTAATCATTGTAGATAGATAGGTAGTTAGTTAATTTTCTAAATATAACATACCGTACCTCGAGCTAACAAAGGTATCGAAACCATAAAGCCTTTGATCAGCAAAAGGATCTAATATTATTAGATTAATATTAATGTCATTGAATTATTGCAACACAGAAAATAAATAGAGCTAAAATCGAAGTTACGCAGGAAACCTACCTACCTACCTACCTACCTATAACATTTTTTTTTTTTTTTTTTTTTTTTTTTTTTTTTAATTATTATTATTTTTTTACGCATCTTCGTTTTTCAGATATAGTAGTTTTTAATTTAAATATTTTCAATAATGACTAACGAACGCAAATGTCTCCCCGCCCTCTTTACCTCCCTCCCGAATAACCCCTCTCCCCGCAGCCCGCTATGGAGAGCTCTGATTGGTCGGTCGCTACGTCGAGCCTGCCACGACCGCGCGACTCGACCGTCGGTATAAATAAACTTGTTTCCCGGACAAACGATTTATACTGTTACTGAACTCTGTTCCGTCAGCACGTATACTATAAAATCTCATAATGCCGCCCAAGACAAGTGGTAAAGCCGCCAAGAAGTCTGGCAAAGCCCAGAAGAACATCTCCAAGACCGACAAGAAGAAGAAGAAGCATAAGAGGAAGGAGAGTTATGCCATCTACATCTACAAGGTCCTGAAGCAGGTGCACCCCGACACCGGTATCTCCAGCAAGGCCATGTCCATCATGAACTCGTTCGTGAACGACATCTTCGAGCGCATCGCCGCCGAAGCCTCCCGTCTCGCCCACTACAACAAGAGGTCGACCATCACATCTCGGGAGGTGCAGACGTCCGTCAGGCTCCTTCTGCCCGGAGAGCTCGCCAAGCACGCCGTCAGTGAAGGCACCAAGGCCGTCACCAAATACACCAGCTCCAAGTGAGCGGTCGGTAGCTAACATGAGCCAGCCGACGCTCGCCTCTCGACGCCGCCTCGTGTGTGTGTGAAAAGTGTTAAATCCAGTGCGTTTGTTCGTGTGTCTTGTCGATAGTGGTGCGTGCGTTGATTGTGTCGTTCGTCATCGTTATGTATATACCTACATGATATCGTATATTGTGTATGGTCTGTACGTACGAGACGACGCACATGATTCACGTACCGCAGACACAAACCACGACAAGCGTCTGGACGCGCACCCACACCGCAAGTTGCAGGCAGGAGAGATAACAAAAGGCCCTTTTCAGGGCCACAAATATGTTCATGTGATAATAATTCACTTTTCTTTAACTTGATAACAGTCGAAACGTTAACCACCTATAACTAAAATGACCTACTGTGTTCATCACAGTGGTGGTATGAATGATAATAATTAGGTAAGTAAAATTTAATAGAGAACACAGAACTTGGCAATTACCTTTCCTACTTACCATATCTACACGTCTGTCTATCAAATAAACTATACCTACACATGCTTATACTACACGATTAATAAAACACAACATGCAAACAAAGTTAAACTTTATTGTCGAGTACCTACCTACCTAAATTGTCGTTTATTAAGATACAACTAGTAAATAAAAATGACTAGTAGGTAACACAAGAAAGTTTGTGTTTACGTTCTGTACATTCCGATAGCAGATAGGTTGTCTAGTTACATATGTATGTACTTACTTTGTTAATTAACATTTTTCTTATTGGCTACCTACCTACTACACAAAACGACACCCTCGTGTATAGACAAGAATTAATATTATTGTTTAATATTTTAAAAAGGTTTTTTTTTTTTTTTCGTCGGTTTTTGTTATTATGCTATTTAAAACGTCAATATTATTTTCACCGTCTTCCTGTAGCGTAAGATTGTTCTCTTCCTTTGGCAAGTTTAGTTCGGTCGTTATGTTAAAGGGGGCGCGCGTGCGCCTCATGCCCACTAACGCAGAGTACGGTGCCACAGTATAAATAGGACCGAACTCGCCAATCGGTTTTTAGGGATCAGCCCGTAGCCCACTACAAAGCCCATCCTACCCGTCAACTTACGAGAAGACAGAAGCTACCCGCACGAACCACCTTTTTAAATCAGGCCAACCGTTTGTGGTGTCGACGGTACAAACTTAGGTTTGCGCCGGCGATAGCACAAAGGGAAGGCCTGCCCCGTGCTCGCCTCGGTTTTTAACCGAAGTGGTTGCGGCGGCTACGCCCAAGAAGAAAGAAGAGAGAAGAAGATGTCCAAGTCCGGCGGCGACCGTGTCCCTCAGGACCGTGGAGACGCCGATGACGAGGAAGACGAGCGACCTTTGTTGGACCGGGCGTCGTCACTCCCGAATATTCGGGCGGCGGCGATCGGTTCAACAAAACCGAAGAAAACCATCGGAAAAAAAGTGGGTAGTCCTGCAACGGCCAAAATTTTGAATCCGAACACGGAAAAAACTACCCCTACACCGACCCCAGCCATTGAAAAGATGCAGCAACATCGTTTCGAAGTGCAAATCTCCCCTACCCAGACCGGAGCGGCGTCGTACGCTAGCATCGCGGCGCCCCCCGCCGGCCCCCCGCAGCCCATGCTCTCCCCCACCGCCGCGCGCCGCGCAGCGGAATATTCCACGCAGTCCGTGCTAGCCGCGCGCCGCAGTGCAGCGACGAGCTCCGAGCCGACCGCCGCGTCCGCCGCGCCCGCCGCGCCCGCCGCTTACCGCGCGCCAGTGCCGCAAAATATAGTTCCGAACGTCGTCCCAGCTCCTCGTCAACCACTGACGGGTAGAGCAGGCGCGTCCCGCGACCCGCGACTACGTTCGGCTAACGCAAGTGCAGTGCAAGTTCAAAAAATGATTCCTATTCCGGCCTCGCCCGCGCCGCCTCGCGCCGCCGCTCGCGACTCGCCGGCGCCACTATCCGCCTGTTCGTCGCGCGCTAGCTCAAGTGAATCATTAGACTCGTGTGTCAGTGAAGTGCGCGACGATACACCCCCGGACACCCCTATGTCCCCTACCCCGTCGTTAGAGGGACAACAACTGAGGCCGCAACGCAGGAGAAGGAGCTCCGACGACGCCACTGAGGGGGCAAAGGAAGGAGCTAAGCGGTACTGCGGCCCGCGCTCGCCACCTAAGGATACCAACAGTGGGGTAAGTCCATTGACTTCTAATATAAATAGTGTCTCTGCCCCAAACGCCGCCGATTCGATCTCGGCGACAAAACCGGGCACACAAAATAATAAAAAGCCTCGCTACCCACCGCTGGTAGTAGAAAAGATGCCCGATTGGCCTACCCACTTCAGGGCAATAAGTCAAAAATTAGGCCACCCTCCGCACGCTCGCCCGTACCAGTCGGGCATTCGCTTCATCCCGGAGAGTGCGGAGGAGTACAGACTTATACAAAGTTACCTCACCAACCTGGAGAGGGAGAAGGGGCTCTCATGGTTCGCCTACTCTCTACCAGCGGAGAAGAGTTTAAAGGTAGCAATAAGAGGCATCCCGGCAGAGACCGATCCTGCTCAGATTGAGGAGGAGCTTCGCCGCCTAGAGTTCGAGCCCGAATATGTCCGCAACATACGGGCTCGACAAGGACGCCCGGGTTGCATCTTCTATGCGGTCATAAAAAAGACACCTGACTACCGGCGTATCTTCGACACCTCCGTGTTCCTATACATGCGAGGGGTCAAGATCGAAGCCTGGAGGGGACGAAAGGGCCCGGCACAATGCCACAGGTGCCAACAATTTAGGCATAGCTCTCATAAGTGCCACCGCCCACTGGTATGTGTACGGTGTGGAGAGGGGCACTCGGCGCGTGATTGCCCGCGCCCGCGCACCGAACCGGCCACCTGCGCAAACTGTGGCGGACCTCACCCCGCCTCTCGACGTGAGTGTCCCGTCTTCCTGGCGGAGACTAAAAACAAAAGGGCGGGGACAGCTGCCCTCACAAAAATAAACACCCGGCCTGGGACGAACATACCCCAGGCCCCCACCGTGGACGCCAATGAAGCCCCGAGCACCACATTGATGGCGGTGGCTAACGGCTCCACGGACAGAGCTATGCCCCCCTCCACAGGGCGGAGGAAGGGGAAAAGGGGGGGGAAGAAAAGGGGGAAAAAGACCCCAACTCCCCCCACTCAACAACAGCGACCTCCACGGGCAGAACCCAGGCCAACCATGGCACAGGCGGCGACCGTCCCCAAGAAGGGACAAGGGGAAGTCGCTAGAAGAGCGGCCCCCCAATCTAACATGGGACGCGCAACACTCAGCGCGCCTCCTGCCGGCACAAACGCGGCACGTGCCCCAGCAACAGGGGCCATCCCGTCCGCTAACTTGGAAGAGCGGCGGGAGTTCACCGCCTGCGCCATCAAGCTCCTGATGGACCTGATCCAGGCCATCAGACAAGGCCAAGATCCGGCCTTAGTCATCCTCGACGGTCTAGCGGCTCTACTCGCCCTATACCATGCCCCATAAACCGTTGAGGATGATTCACTGGAACGCCCGTGGCCTCAAATCTAAGGTCACCCCCCTCCGCCTTCTCCTCAGAGAGCAGGACATTGACGTGGCGCTCATAAGCGAGACACTACTGGGACCCGCGGACAGGGCCAAGTTCCCGGGGTATCTCGTTTATCGAAAAGATGAGAAGTCGGCGCTCGGCCACAATTACCGAGGTCTGGCGGTAGTTGTGAGGCGAGGAGTCGTACATCAAGAACTCCCCTTGCCGTCACTCAGCACATTTTACGCGCTGGGGGTCCAAGTCCACCTGGCCGGCAAGGATCTAAATATCTACGCGACTTACGCCCCACCCGAGCAGTCGCTAGACGTAACCGAGCTACGGGGGCTAATCACGCAATCATCCAACCCGACTATCCTTGCCGGCGACCTTAATAGTAAGCACCCAGCGTGGAACAGCAACACAGAGAATACCAAGGGGAGACGGCTCTTCGCTGACGCGGAGGCCCATGGGTACACGGTGTCCGGCCCTGAAACACCGACCCACTACCCCGACAACGCTCGCCACGCACCTGACGTGCTGGACATCGTGGCCCACCGTGATCTGGAATGCCAGATCACCCAGCGAGTCCTGGACGACGAGCTACTGTCAGACCACCAGCCAGTTCTCGTCGTCCTCGAAGGGGCCCCGACCCGACTTACTCCTCCTGCGCCACGTCAAAAAACAGACTGGACATTATTTGCAGGAACGATGGAAAGCACGACGCCCACTCGGCCCATTAACACTGCCGCGGACGTGGACATACTAGCCGAGGAGCTCACCGTCTGCATCCAGGACGCCCTGAAGGCGGCGACATCCACCACGTCGCAGCCGCAAGGGGCCCTTCCACCCCTGCCTCTCCACTTGCATTCGATGGTCGCCGAGAAAAGGCGCCTACGCAGACGGTGGCAGGTAACCAGATGCCCGACACTCAAGAGGCAACTAAACCGTCTCGCGGAGAAAGTGAAGGCCGAGTTGCGCGCGCACAACACCGCGAGTTGGGAGGATACCATTGACGCCGCTGAGGGCGACTGGCCGGCCATACATAAGCTATGCCGGCAGTTCACAAATACCCCAGCTCCGGTGCGCCCGCTTAGAAACAACGACGGGGCGCTAAGATACGCTGCGACAGACCGCGCGGAGATCTTTGCTGAGCACCTGGAGCGTCAATTCCGACCTAACCCGACCACCGACACGGAGCACGTCGCAGCAGTTGAGAGGCACCTACACGAGTACTTCGAAACGCCGATAGCTCACGATGAAGACCCCATACACTTCTCGCCCAACGCCGTCCGACGCGCCATCCTACGAACGAAGCCCAGAAAGGCCCCCGGTGCCGACGGTATCACAAACACAGTGCTGCGCCACTTGCCGTTCCGTACGGTAGCGGCCTTGGCGCGCCTGTACACTGGGATACTGCGCACCGGGACCTTTCCCGCTTCGTGGAAGGAGGGGCGCGTCATTATGCTGCCCAAGCCGGGGAAAAATACACTGAAGCCGGAGAGCTATCGGCCCATCACTCTCCTCCCCACCGTGTCAAAGGTGTTTGAGTTGCTCCTGCTGCGACACCTCACACCGCATATTACGCCCAGGCCCGAACAATTTGGTTTTAGGTCGGAACACAGCACGACGCTCCAGCTGTCGAGGATACTGCACCTCATGACGGGCGCTTTAAACAAGAAGGAGCAGGCGGTTGCAGTATTCCTCGACATGGAGAAAGCATTCGACCGTGTCTGGCACGCCGGTCTCACATACAAATTGTCGAAGTCGGATACGCCCCGTCGTATTGTAAAAGTGCTGTCATCGTTCCTGCAAAACAGGACTTTCAGAGTGGTGGTAGAAGGCACGCTATCCAGCGCCCGCCCGGTGGCTGCGGGCGTACCGCAGGGAAGCTGTGTCTCGCCTGTGTGTTACTCACAATACACGGACGACATCCCCACCACCCAAGACGCCACGCTCGCGCTGTATGCTGACGACGCCGCTTACGTCACGACGTCGCTAAACGCCAGACATGCGGCGGTCAAAATGCAGCGCGCGCTCGACAAGCTGCCAGAATGGCTAAGCAAATGGCGACTCTCCGTGAATGTGGGTAAGACACAGGCGATCGCCATCGGGCAGGGACGCCTCCCACCACCCCTACAGCTGCAAGGGGTCGACGTCTCGTGGTCCCACACGGTAAAGTACCTGGGGGTCACGATTGACCGTCGACTCTCCATGAGCAGTCACGTACGTCAGGTAGTCGCAAAGGGAAGGGCAGCCCGCGCTCTGCTCACCCCAGTGCTCTCATCTCGCCTCCCGCTTCGCGCAAAATTGGGCGTATATAAGACCTATATACGTCCAATCATCACCTACGCCGCCCCAGCATGGCTCGCCCTCACGAGCGAGTTCAACAAAAACAAACTCCGTGCACAAGAAAACATTACTTTGCGTCGCATAACCGGGGCGCCTCGCTTCGTGAGGAACGACGTCCTGCATCGCGACCTACAGATTGAGAGCCTGGACGAGTTTTGCGTGCGGCTAGCGTCGAACATGTTCGCGCGTGCCGACGCCTCTACTTGGCCACATATCAAAAACATAGCGCCTTGGCACGCGCGGCCACCGGACGCGAGACGCCTCCCCCGCGACCTACTGCCTGACGATGACGCTCATGGCCCACCGGACTGACCCATGATTAGGTCACACACACCTACACGTGACCTAATCATACAATAAGACTCCACAACACTACATACGCTCGATGCGCGCTGTGTGCTAAGTTAATATAGGCATAGCACGCACCGAACCCCAGACATGCACGAACTCTACATTCGTCAAACTCACGCAACAAGTTACGTGGCGCAGGCACGCACCTTGATTGCTAACAAGGGCGGTGTTACACAACCAATACCGCCCTCACACAACAGGCACACGACCCCGCAGCCTGGAGCGTGACCGGCCCGATCTGGAAGCGTGACAGGCGGGGGTCACGCACTCACAGTAGGGAGCGCTACCAAAGTCGGCACTCTCGTCGCAGGTCATTCTTCGCTAGGCCTCCCCTAGGTAACTGGGGGTCCCACCTGGCGGGGTCTGACCGCCGGGGTGTCGCGAAGCAGCGACGCTGCATGTTAAGCGGCGTCGCGGCGCTCCCACTGCACAACAACAGAGACTCCATAGCCAAACAGTGGCAACATAGTGAAGCACCCGTAGTGGCGGGTGGCAACCGATACCGCGAGCAGGGGGCGAAGCCCCGATCTCGCTTGCCGCGACCCCCTAGGGGGTCGTAGCGATTGCTCGGATCGGTTTTTATTCACTCTTGTACGTTCGTTGCGTGTAGGCCCGCGCGTCCGTTTTGTGTTTTATTATAATCGTTATTCTCCCGTTTCGTGTTTACAATGGCACGTACTAAGCAGACCGCTCGTAAATCCACCGGTGGTAAGGCACCTAGGAAACAGCTCGCCACCAAGGCTGCGCGTAAGAGCGCACCGGCCACCGGTGGCGTCAAGAAGCCCCATCGTTACAGGCCCGGAACTGTGGCCCTCCGTGAGATTCGTCGCTACCAGAAGAGTACCGAGCTGCTGATCCGCAAGCTTCCGTTCCAGCGTCTCGTGCGTGAGATCGCTCAGGACTTCAAGACCGATCTCCGTTTCCAGAGTTCTGCCGTCATGGCGCTCCAGGAGGCTAGCGAAGCTTATCTCGTCGGTCTCTTCGAAGATACCAACCTGTGCGCGATCCACGCTAAGCGTGTCACCATCATGCCCAAGGACATCCAGTTGGCGCGCAGGATCAGAGGCGAACGCGCTTAAACTGCTGCTGCAACAGCATACGTCACAATCGCAACACACGTCGTCCTTCACGTAGACTGCCTTCGTGCAGTGCCTCGTGTCGGTGGCTGTGTGCCGTTGATGACTGTGCGTTCACATAAAAGGCCCTTTTCAGGGCCACATACGTATCTGATTATTAAATGTTTCTATCAGAATGTCGCAAAACGAATAACCTATAAATAATACACGAATCACATAGACTTACCTATTTCTTATAATTTTATCATAGAATAATAATTATTACACAAGTACACTATAATCTATCTACGTACTGTACTAACGAACATTCAGTAGGTGCCTGGTGCCTACCTACTTACTACTTACCTTACCTTACTTATTTACACCAATAATCCTTTGCATAGATAATATAATAATTATTTGCTAAATAGTGCATAAAGCATTTTTTTTTTTTTTTTTTTTTTTAATATTCAGGTTAGGTTAGCTGTTTAATACATACATAACGATAAGTTTTGATTATTTTATTATTTACTTACTTACTTAGTCAGTCAGTCGGTCTTTTTGAGAAACTTTTGAATGCTAGTTACGATTTATTCTTAATTTACCTACCCATAGAGTTAATTATCTACATACCTAACTAGGTCGTAAATATAGGTACTTGTTACTGTTATTATTTTTAATTTATTTACATACTTTACTTTTTAAGTTTTGATCTGAAAGTTCTAAAGAAACTACGTAGAAGACTTCGTCGCCCAAACATACAATCAACCAACCAACCAACCAACGACGAGCATCGGCTCACCTCGTCCCGCGCACCTCTCTACTCCGTCTTCCCGCCCGCTGAGCTCCGCGTTTAGTATAAATATAAGAGAGTTCTGCTCGAGAAAAATATTCCAGTCGTCCGCGTGGTTCGTGTGCGCACACCCGTGCCGAGTGTATTATATTGTCGTGTTTGATTTTCTGCTGAGAAGATGACCGGTCGCGGTAAGGGAGGAAAGGGTTTGGGAAAAGGAGGAGCCAAGCGTCACAGGAAAGTACTTCGTGATAACATCCAGGGTATCACGAAGCCCGCCATCCGTCGTCTGGCTCGCAGAGGTGGCGTGAAACGTATCTCCGGTCTGATCTACGAGGAGACTCGCGGTGTGCTTAAAGTGTTCCTTGAGAACGTCATCCGTGATGCCGTAACCTACACCGAGCACGCCAAGAGGAAGACCGTCACCGCCATGGACGTCGTCTACGCTCTGAAGCGTCAGGGTCGCACCCTGTACGGTTTCGGCGGTTAAACGCTGTCGCCGTCTGCGGCGCGCAACCAGCTGCTCTGCATACTCTGTGTGACGGACATAATCATACCGTTCGATCATACGTGTATGTAGATGCGCACATAAAAAAAGGCCCTTTTCAGGGCCGCATATGATTCGATATTAATAAATATGTTTCTTAAATGGAATTGTCTAAAAACGTACCTATATCTACTACACCTATGAATTTATTTCACACAGTTCCCTATCTGTCGTAGGTATGTACTTACTTGATTATGAGTCTTTTAGATTGGGGCGGGTCTTATTAGATTTGTAGAAGAGTACTGAACATGAACTAGCTAACGTATAGGTACACATACACATAGGTAGATACTTACTTATTCGATTGCTTGATTACAGATTATTATTAAACTAAACTAACGTACGTACTAAATGTACGTGGTTGTTGTCTTTCGCCTTCGCTCGCCCTCGCCCTCGCACGACGTGTCCTTCATAAGGGTACCTGAAAGAAATTATTGTTATTGATGATAAATATAAGTAACCATTACACTATAACACGTTAGAACGTCTGTCTGTCTGTCTGTCCGTATGTCTATCTATCTAACTAAACTAATTATCTACCTACCTATAGGGATCTGATCGGCCAGTCGGTGCGCGTGCCGTTTGTTTATGTCGTGTTATTACTGTGAGTACCTACATAATGTGTTTTGATTCTAAGGTGATACGTATTTTATAATATTATTACGCGTATATACCTACATTTATTTAGTCCATATTCTATTATTGGCACGACACAAGAGTATACGAGGAGGCTATCCGCGGTCTGAGGAGAATGCGTTAAGTACTTACTGACGGCGCGCCGACAGACCTACCGAACGATGGCCCGTCAGATCGAACGCGTACGTCTTTTGTCGTTTTTCACCTCGTTCGATACGCTTTCTGATGCGTTAATCGCTTTACGTACACTGTTAACACGTCTAAGGGCACTCTCGTATTTTAATATTAGTATATTAATAGGTTGCACGTCCTGGACGGAGTCGTCCGTCCTTAACTGTTCGGCGGTCGCGGTGTTTTACGACGCTTCACTTTTACCTCGATATAATTTTCGCGAGTAGGTGTTATATCGTCGAAATCCTGTCGCCGCACAAGCTCGATATCCTCCCTGTTGACGCGTCGACCTTTATCACCGCTCACTATCACTTTTATAGAGAAAATAACGTTTTGAACTCGACCCGACCTTAGCTTCGTTACCAGTCGTCAAAATAAAACACCGCCACCGGCCCAACTGACTTCTCACGCTTACCGAACTCGTACACCGCCATCGTCAACTTCATGACCTATCCGAAATCGTAGACGACACCGTGGCTTCCGTACGTTAAACATTCTTTTTCTATATTTTATTAGATACGTGTTAGTGAAAACTTTCAAGCGTTCATACGAGAAAACGTCCCGCGACATCACGGCGCTCGTTACGGTAAAGTTTCGTCGTACCAAGCCGTACGTGCACGAAACTCTCGAAACCTATAAGTGGCGACATCTAAGTCTCTCTTATACTTTGTTTGCTTGCTTGCTATATTGCCAGCTGTTCGTGTAACGTTGTTGTGTGGTACGTAGTACGTGAACTCATCAATCTCAAATAAGATGGCAGACACCGCAGTTGCTACCGAGGCTCCGGCACCCGCTACCCCAGCGAAGAAGCAGGCGAGGCAAGCCGGCGGCGCCGGTGCCGCCGCTAAGAAGCCCAAGGCGAAGCCGACTCATCCCAAAACATCCGAGATGGTAAACAACGCTATCAAAGAGATGAAGGAGCGCAGCGGATCTTCCCTGCAGGCGATCAAGAAGTATATCGCAGCGCAGTACAAGGTCGATGCCGAGAAACTGGCTCCTTTCATCAGGAAATATCTGAAGAGCGCCGTCGAATCTGGTGCGCTGATCCAGACCAAAGGCAAGGGCGCCTCGGGTTCATTCAAACTCGAATCGAAGTCGGCCGCGTCCAAGAAACCCGCCGGCGCCGCAGGCAAGGCCGCCAGTAAGGCACCCGCTGCCGCTTCGAAGGCTAAGAAGGCGACGGCCTCCGCTGCCGGCGCCAAGACCAAGAAGGCGGCAGCCGCAGCCGCCGCGTCTTCGGCTTCACCTTCGAAATCCAAATCGTCGGCCGCCTCCGCCGCTAAGGACAAGAAGGCAGCCGCCGCTAAGAAGAAGCCGGCACCAAAGAAGGCCGCCGCCCCCGCTAAGGCTAAGGCGCCCAAAGCCAAGAAGACAGCCAAGCCGCCAACCAAGAAACCTAAAGCTCCTAAACCGAAAAAGGCCGCGTCTACACCCAAGTCTAAACCGGCAGCCAAGAAAGCTTCCGCCGCTAAGAAGTAAGCTACGGTCGCGTTCGTGTTACACCGGCGACGGCGACGACGACGACAGCGGCGCAGTCGGCGCAGCCGACCACCGTCAACAATAACATGTGTACAGCTACTACATAAGTTTGTGCGCGTGTGTGTGTCTGTGCGTGCGCGCGTCTTAACTATGGTGTCTGTGTCTCTCTCCCTGTATGTATGTTTGTGAATATGTAAACACCGACATTTTGTACGTGTACGTAGTTAGAAGCTGTGTATACGGTACGGTACATAATAACTTGTTACATATATCGCACAATATACATACGATATGACATATATACTGTAGAAAGAGGTGCGTGCGTGCGTTCGCGCTCGCGTCGTACGTGTCTATCGTCCTCGGGAAGATGAGGGGTGCTGAACACCGCTCGACGTGTCTCGACAACCACCACTGAAGATGTTCGTCAGAAGCAGCAATAAGCGACTGGAATCGAAATCAAGGCGGCGGCACCGAGATGCTTAGCGCGCGTGCGATGCGCTCTCGATCGCAGCGCTCTCCGAGCGCACACCAAAAAGCCCTTTTCAGGGCTAACAGTACTATCATGAATATGAAAAATATTCGTTTCTATTATACAGAGAGTCGAAAAACGTTTCAAAATAAAAACACAATAGCTAGTTATAGAATAAGAGATAAGTAAATAACAAGATGATCAAGTAGATATCTACTTATAGGTAACGCAGATAGCGCTAGTATGTACCTATGCCCAGTTCTATTGCACAGTCTATCAAAGGAGGGTTGTTTATTTACAAACATTATCATATCTACCGTAGCTTGATGTGCAACATAAACACATTGATTAGGTAGGTACCTACCTATTTATAAACTTAAAAGTAGGAAGGGGGAAAAAAAAAAAGAAAAAGAATAATAGAAAAATGCATTGGTCTCTGCTATACCTACCTACCTACCTACCTACCTACCTACCTACCTAATTAATAGGTACATAAGCGCGTGAATATTTTTTTTTTTTTTTTTTTTTATATATATATTTAATATTCATTCACTCGTTCCTATAAGAAAATCAGATACAGCTAAAACTCTGTAAAATTTACGAAATTTGAAACGATATCTCTGCCTACCCCGTATCCCGTATGTGCAGTGTACGGTCTACGTATTTTACGTGACGACGAAACGGAGCGAGAGCGCCGGAGCGCGCTTGCGCGTTTAGTGAATCGGTTTCGTTAGACGGTACACCCCTCCCACTGACAGAGCCCCGCGGCGCGCGTATAAATACGGCCGGCACGGCCGCTTTTAAAAAGATGATCAAATGAAATCATTCGCTGCCCGTCGCTCGCCCCGAACGGACGTGCCGCCCCGTGCATCGCGCCCGCTCTGTGCTACGTGCCCCCTCCTTCGTCTCGCCGCGCCCGCTCGCCGTGACGTCATCAGTGGTCGCCGACCACAACACTATCGGAAGCCGCCTTTCTCAAGGCAGTGGACGATAGACTATTTCCTTTACGGAATAGTCGAAAACGTAGTGCCCCTTAAGGGAAAAGCCACAGTTTCGTGGTCCTTGGCGGGAATACCTCACGGTGTCAACAAGCCAAGGGGGTGTTGCCCCAATACACCCGCCGAACCCCTTCAGGGCTAGGCAGTCATTTGGAGTCGGGAGCTAGGTCTTGGCCTTGGGGGTGGCCCCTCGTCAGACCTATAACTCCGAGTTCTTTTCCAGCTACACACCTGGTGTCGGTTGGGGTGTCTATCCCTTCGCACCAGACCCTGTCAGGGCCCGATCGCACATTAAGATTGGCGATCGGTTTACAAGCTTAGGGCTCACCATTAGGTACACACCTCCCAGCGTGCACAACCCTTGTTGGGAGGGTCACTCACCCCCGGGCCCGTCCACCCGGGGACTTAGGTGTTAGGGACATAGGCTTTTCAACCCATGTTGCCCCCCCTTTAATTCTCTACCATGGATGCCATGGATCTTAAAATAATTCGGGCAGAGACTATACTTGCTTTCTTCGAGCAAGTATTAGTCGAAGACCCCTCCTTCATTGAGGGCTTCCGGGATAAGTTCCGAAATTTTGTCGGCACCCGGAAGACCGCCCCGCTCATTCCTTCCTCATCGGTGGATCCCTCCACCGATGAAACTACTCAGGCCCCGTCCACGGGACTGCCTCCCTCCCACCCCTGTTCTTCCCAAACTGAGGGAAACCATGTTATTTCATCCCCTCCTAGCGAGGCTATGGACACGACAGTGCCCATAGACACTGACTCAGAGCCGTCAGGCTCTGAGGCCCAGGAGTCCTCCTCTGACGACGACTATCAAGTCGTCCAAGGAAAGAGGAAGAAAAAGACCAAGGCCTCCGCCAGTAAGGCCAAGAAGACTGAGACTGATGTCTCCACCCCCGCCCCCGCTACTACCCTCAGTAGCAAACCCGCCCCAGCGTCACAGCTGTCGCAGCCTAGCTGCAATCCTTCAGCTTCTGCAAAGAAGCAACGTCCCCCGCCTCCCTTGTACATCCAGGACAAGGCGAAGTGGACGGACGTGTCCAAGATGTGTGTTGATCGTAAGATCAACTACACGAACGCACGAGCTTGCCAGCAGGGCATTCGTGTCGTAGTCCCGACAGTCGCGGACTACCGGGAACTTACCCGATCGCTCAGAGAGAGGAACGTGTGCTTCCACACATACTCTCTCCCAGAGGACACGCCGACCCGAGTGGTCATTAGACGTGTGCCAAAGGAAATCCCCACGGACGACATCAAGTCCGATCTTCAATCGCAGGGCGTCCCAGTCTCTGCGGTTCACCGCCTGCACAAGGCTCGTGGCAGAGAACAGTACGATATGGTACTGGTCGTCTGCGACCCTACAGAAGGGCACCACCCGATCTTCAAGATCAAGTCGGTGTGCTCTCTTTCCGGCATCTCAATTGAGAAGCCGTATAAAAGCTCGATAGTTGGCCAGTGTCACCGCTGCCAACTCTATGGACATGCTCAGTCCAACTGCTACGCAAAACCCAGATGCGTAAAGTGTCTGGGTGAGCACGGCACTACTGAATGCCCCCGTCCCAAGGACCGCACGCTCTGCACAGAGCCACCCAGCTGTGTTCTGTGCGGGCAAGCTGGGCACCCGGCTAACTACCGGGGTTGCCCCAAGGCCCCTAAAATTTCTCCAAAGCTCGCAAAGCGCGCCGCTGCACGCCAGCTTAGAGAAGCCCCCTCAGGGTTAACCCCCTCAACCCAGCTCCCCGAGCGTCTCGCTCCCCAGCGCCCGTCCCCTTGGAACAGGCTGAACCACCAAAAGGCCTTCCCGGCCTTGGCGGTCTCTCAGCCTATTCCAGCTTTGATGGCCAAACCCATCCCAGCGCCTACTCCCGCCCCTGTGGCACCCGCAGTCCCAGCAGCAGCCCCTAAGGCTGTGCCTCGGTTCACTGGTGTGATTCCTCCCAGGACCGACCCAGCTGGCTCAATCATCCTGGAGCATTACATCATATTTATGACCCAGGATGCTAGAGACCTAGCTGACGAGTTACACGTGGCTAAAGCCACGGGTACAGTGACCCTGAAAAAGATGGCTGAGCTCTTCAATCAGCATAAGCCAACTCTGTCCGAGCTGGACAAGCTTCCAGCCGTTACCCTTAATAATTAATTAATGGATAAGCGACTGAAAGTTTGTTGCTCCAAACCGCGATCCCTTAAATTAGGTTTCTTCAATGCAAATAGCATTAACTCCCAGCGTGATGAGATCGCGGCCTTCCTCCGCGACCATCAACTAGACATTCTCCTTATACAGGAAACTTATCTAAAGCCCCACCTCAAAGATCCTAGGATTGCCAACTATCGCATAGTTCGCAACGATAGGATCCGCTGTCACGGTGGTGGCACCCTCATCTACTACAAAAAGGAATTGCACTGCATTCCCCTAACTCCACCCGCGCCCCTATCTCTATTGGAGTTCTCGGCTTGTCGGCTAGGCATGACTGGTCACCCGCCGATCACAGTCATCTCCGCCTATTACCCCCCATCGTCTTCTTCGTCCAACTTAACAGACGAAGCCACCGCTCTCACCAGAGACCTGACATCCCTCTTTGGCATGAGTGACTCCGTTATCTTAGCGGGCGATCTCAATGCTAAACACCCCGCGTGGAACAGCAGCACGACCAACCCTAGAGGTAAGGTCATTTTCAACCTTGGTGCTTCCCTGAATTTTGACATCATCGGCCCGATGTGTCCCACTCACTTCCCCCACGATCCCAATCATAGGCCTGACGTTCTCGATGTAGCGCTGCTAAAGAATGTAAACCTCCGTTTGCAATCTATAGAAGCAATACACGAACTAAACTCTGACCACCGCCCCGTGGTCATGCACCTTGGCTCCCGCTCGGGAAATCTCGACCCCGGCCAGCCCCCTCCATCCCAACTGATCACTGACTGGAAGAAAGTAAGCGAACGACTGAAATCTACTACGTCACATCAGTTGGACTCCATCCCTGACCATATAGTCTCAGTCGCCGAGACGACGGAGGCGATCGACTCGCTCACAGAGCACGTACAATCCGTCCTGAACGATTGTTCAAGGGAGATTCCAGTGACAGAGGACTGTCGCTGGAAAATCCCGGACGATGTACGGGCTCTGTTGACCGAGAAGAACGCTGCTATCCGTGCGTATAGCGCTTTTCCTTGCGACGCCAACAAGGCTCACATGCGTAAATTACAGCGTGCTGTAAGGAAGCGTATGACCGAGCTGCGTTCCGCCCGCTGGGAAAAGACGCTCAGCGAACTTGAGCCTACCCATCTCGCCTTCTGGCAACTCCAAAGGAAGCTACGTTCCACCGAAGAGTCCTCCATGCCCCCGCTCACCCGCCCTGATGGGAGTGTCGCTTTCGACAACTCCGAGAAAGCGGAGTGCCTGGCCGACAGTCTCGAAGCCCAATGTTCGCCTAGCTCTCATCTAGTAGACCAAGCCCACATTGATATGGTGGATGCTGAAGTCGAACGAAGAGCCTCCCTCCCTCCCGTTGAAGACCCCGATAACCCTCTAGCCCCCGTCACACCCGACGAGGTTGAGGACATCGTGAAAAGGCTTCAACCACGGAAAGCCCCCGGTGCCGACGGCATCACGAACAGAGTGTTCAAACTCTTCCCCCCCCAGCTCATAATGCTAATGACCGCCATCTTCAATGGCGCATTAAGTAATAATATATTCCCACAAGCGTGGAAACAGGCCACCGTAATCGGCATCCCCAAACCAGGCAAGCCCAAGTCTGACCCCTCTAGCTACCGTCCCATCAGTCTCCTCAATGTTCTCGGTAAGATCTACGAGAGGCTTATTTATAAGCGACTCAAAGATTTTGCCGAAACCAAGGGTCTCATCCCCGACGAGCAATTCGGGTTCCGTACCGAACACTCGTGTGTCCATCAAGTTCACCGCATCGTGGAGCACATAAGCGTTGGCTTCCAACGTAACACGATGACGGGCGTCTTGTACTTTGACATAGCGAAAGCATTCGACAAAGTCTGGCACAATGGCTTATTATATAAGCTATACCAACTCGGTGTGCCAGATCGTCTCGTGCTCATCATGCGAGACTTTCTGTCGAATCGCACCTTTCGCTATAGAGTCGAGGGAGCTCTGTCCTCCCCACACCCCATCAGAGCAGGAGTCCCTCAAGGCTCCGTTGTTTCCCCTCTAGCCTTCACGTTGTTCACCAGCGATATCCCCAAAAGTAAAAAGTCTAAGTTGGCGCTTTTCGCTGACGATACGGCTATTTACTACACAGGTCATGACCCCAGAGTTATCGCTCGTAATCTCCAAACCTCCGCAAACATTTTGGGCAAATGGTTCCGGAAATGGAGAGTCGAGGTTAACCCTGATAAGAGTCAAGCCGTTCTCTATGCGAGACGGCGGAGATCTGACCCCCCTCCCCCTCCGATCACCATGTACGGCAAGCCGATCCCCTGGGAGAAGCAAGCCAAGTACCTCGGAGTGATCCTCGACGAACGCCTATCCTTCGCCGAGCACATAAAGCAGGCTCGCTCGCGAGCTGCTTTCGCTCAGGGTAGGCTTCACTACCTACTGACTGCCCGCAGCAAATTGTCACGCAAGTGCAAGTTGCGCCTTTTCACGGCAGTCATTCGCCCGATCATGACGTATGCCTGTGCAATCTTCGCACACGCCAAGGCCCGTCACCTCCACCGGATGCAGACCCTCCAAAACCGCACCCTCCGAAAAATCCTCGGAGCCCCCTATTACATCCGAAATGAGAATCTACATTTAGATCTCAGAGTCCCCACCATCCAGCAGTTCATGAAACGCCTGTGCAAGCGTTTCTTTGACACTGCTGTGAAGCACCGCAACCCCCTTATCGCATCGGCAGCCCGATACGAACCCTCCCGCATCTCCAAGATTCGCCGCCCTAGGCATACCCTAATCGCCCCCGACGACCCCACTACCCTGCTCCAAGAGAGCCGTAGGGAAACTAGCACAGTTAAAAAACACTACAGACCGCGTTCCTTCCGTCCTCGCCGCCGAGGCCCGCCGCGACAAACCCGTAATTGTCCTCCCCGTCCCTTGCTCGAGCCAGCCCGCGCCGCTGAGCCAGTAGTCTAAAATTCCCCTATAATAATAATAGAATTTTTGCTAGATCCAGCCCGTCCCTTTGCTGCCCTCCCCCAGCGACGCCCTAAGCCGAGGCTCGTACCCCACAGGGGGTGCCCTTAGCGTAGTCGCTTAGTTTTAAGTAGTATAGTAAGCCCTGGCTGGAGGCTTTGATTAGAGATCAAGGCCGCCACAGGCAAGTCCGGTTAAGCAGCCGACAACCTCCTAGGTTGACCTGCGAGAGGCCACACACAAAAAAAAAAAAAAAAAAAAAAAAAAAAACGCTTTTAAAAATATTGTAAGAGATTGTCTCGACGCGCGCACACTGCGTGTATCGTTGTTTTCGAGTGATTTATTCTACAAACAAACTTATCAACCATGTCTGGTCGCGGTAAAGGTGGCAAGGTTAAGGGAAAGGCAAAGTCCCGTTCCAACCGTGCTGGACTCCAGTTTCCCGTTGGACGTATCCACAGGCTGCTGCGTAACGGAAACTACGCTGAACGTGTCGGTGCCGGTGCGCCCGTCTACTTGGCCGCCGTGATGGAGTACCTGGCTGCTGAGGTTCTCGAGTTGGCCGGTAACGCCGCGAGAGACAACAAGAAGACCAGGATCATCCCGCGTCATCTTCAATTGGCCATCCGCAACGACGAGGAGTTGAACAAGCTGCTCTCCGGCGTTACGATCGCCCAAGGTGGTGTACTGCCAAACATCCAGGCCGTGCTACTGCCCAAGAAGACCGAGAAGAAGGCTTAAACGTTGCGCAATCGTCGCCGCCGCTACAGCTGGTGCGAGTGGTGAACCGCACGCGTACTTCGATATAATATTTATGAACGTACCAATATCTATTATGTCGGTTGCGCGATGCTCTTCGCTCGTACTCAAAACAAAAGGCCCTTTTCAGGGCCACAATATGATTCGTCAAATATTTAACAGGGACAGTTTCTTTAACGGTGTTGTCGTAAAACGAAAACGTATCCTTAAGCATAAAACGGTACTAACAAAAGTATGCGTTAGTACTTGTTTACCTACTTACTGATGTATATAATTAATATTATTGAGGACTGACTAACTCATCATCACACCCTCGCCCCCCTCCCTAAACGTTGCCAATATTATTATTATGAACCAAGAGAAAACATAAACAATGATAACGGTAAAATGGGAAATTATGCACATTACCTGGAATTTTACATAATTAATCATTGTAGATAGATAGGTAGTTAGTTAATTTTCTAAATATAACATACCGTACCTCGAGCTAACAAAGGTATCGAAACCATAAAGCCTTTGATCAGCAAAAGGATCTAATATTATTAGATTAATATTAATGTCATTGAATTATTGCAACACAGAAAATAAATAGAGCTACAATCGAAGTTACGCAGGAAACCTACCTACCTACCTACCTACCTATAACATTGTTTTTTTTTTTTTTTTTTTTTTTTTTTTAATTATTATTATTTTTTTACGCATCTTCGTTTTTCAGATATAGTAGTTTTTAATTTAAATATTTTCAATAATGACTAACGAACGCAAATGTCTCCCCGCCCTCTTTACCTCCCTCCCGAATAACCCCTCTCCCCGCAGCCCGCTATGGAGAGCTCTGATTGGTCGGTCGCTACGTCGAGCCTGCCACGACCGCGCGACTCGACCGTCGGTATAAATAAACTTGTTTCCCGGACAAACGATTTATACTGTTACTGAACTCTGTTCCGTCAGCACGTATACTATAAAATCTCATAATGCCGCCCAAGACAAGTGGTAAAGCCGCCAAGAAGTCTGGCAAAGCCCAGAAGAACATCTCCAAGACCGACAAGAAGAAGAAGAAGCATAAGAGGAAGGAGAGTTATGCCATCTACATCTACAAGGTCCTGAAGCAGGTGCACCCCGACACCGGTATCTCCAGCAAGGCCATGTCCATCATGAACTCGTTCGTGAACGACATCTTCGAGCGCATCGCCGCCGAAGCCTCCCGTCTCGCCCACTACAACAAGAGGTCGACCATCACATCTCGGGAGGTGCAGACGTCCGTCAGGCTCCTTCTGCCCGGAGAGCTCGCCAAGCACGCCGTCAGTGAAGGCACCAAGGCCGTCACCAAATACACCAGCTCCAAGTGAGCGGTCGGTAGCTAACATGAGCCAGCCGACGCTCGCCTCTCGACGCCGCCTCGTGTGTGTGTGAAAAGTGTTAAATCCAGTGCGTTTGTTCGTGTGTCTTGTCGATAGTGGTGCGTGCGTTGATTGTGTCGTTCGTCATCGTTATGTATATACCTACATGATATCGTATATTGTGTATGGTCTGTACGTACGAGACGACGCACATGATTCACGTACCGCAGACACAAACCACGACAAGCGTCTGGACGCGCACCCACACCGCAAGTTGCAGGCAGGAGAGATAACAAAAGGCCCTTTTCAGGGCCACAAATATGTTCATGTGATAATAATTCACTTTTCTTTAACTTGATAACAGTCGAAACGTTAACCACCTATAACTAAAATGACCTACTGTGTTCATCACAGTGGTGGTATGAATGATAATAATTAGGTAAGTAAAATTTAATAGAGAACACAGAACTTGGCAATTACCTTTCCTACTTACCATATCTACACGTCTGTCTATCAAATAAACTATACCTACACATGCTTATACTACACGATTAATAAAACACAACATGCAAACAAAGTTAAACTTTATTGTCGAGTACCTACCTACCTAAATTGTCGTTTATTAAGATACAACTAGTAAATAAAAATGACTAGTAGGTAACACAAGAAAGTTTGTGTTTACGTTCTGTACATTCCGATAGCAGATAGGTTGTCTAGTTACATATGTATGTACTTACTTTGTTAATTAACATTTTTCTTATTGGCTACCTACCTACTACACAAAACGACACCCTCGTGTATAGACAAGAATTAATATTATTGTTTAATATTTTAAAAAGGTTTTTTTTTTTTTTTCGTCGGTTGTTGTTATTATGCTATTTAAAACGTCAATATTATTTTCACCGTCTTCCTGTAGCGTAAGATTGTTCTCTTCCTTTGGCAAGTTTAGTTCGGTCGTTATGTTAAAGGGGGCGCGCGTGCGCCTCATGCCCACTAACGCAGAGTACGGTGCCACAGTATAAATAGGACCGAACTCGCCAATCGGTTTTTATTCACTCTTGTACGTTCGTTGCGTGTAGGCCCGCGCGTCCCATTTGTGTTTTATTATAATCGTTATTCTCCCGTTTCGTGTTTACAATGGCACGTACTAAGCAGACCGCTCGTAAATCCACCGGTGGTAAGGCACCTAGGAAACAGCTCGCCACCAAGGCTGCGCGTAAGAGCGCACCGGCCACCGGTGGCGTCAAGAAGCCCCATCGTTACAGGCCCGGAACTGTGGCCCTCCGTGAGATTCGTCGCTACCAGAAGAGTACCGAGCTGCTGATCCGCAAGCTTCCGTTCCAGCGTCTCGTGCGTGAGATCGCTCAGGACTTCAAGACCGATCTCCGTTTCCAGAGTTCTGCCGTCATGGCGCTCCAGGAGGCTAGCGAAGCTTATCTCGTCGGTCTCTTCGAAGATACCAACCTGTGCGCGATCCACGCTAAGCGTGTCACCATCATGCCCAAGGACATCCAGTTGGCGCGCAGGATCAGAGGCGAACGCGCTTAAACTGCTGCTGCAACAGCATACGTCACAATCGCAACACACGTCGTCCTTCACGTAGACTGCCTTCGTGCAGTGCCTCGTGTCGGTGGCTGTGTGCCGTTGATGACTGTGCGTTCACATAAAAGGCCCTTTTCAGGGCCACATACGTATCTGATTATTAAATGTTTCTATCAGAATGTCGCAAAACGAATAACCTATAAATAATACACGAATCACATAGACTTACCTATTTCTTATAATTTTATCATAGAATAATAATTATTACACAAGTACACTATAATCTATCTACGTACTGTACTAACGAACATTCAGTAGGTGCCTGGTGCCTACCTACTTACTACTTACCTTACCTTACTTATTTACACCAATAATCCTTTGCATAGATAATATAATAATTATTTGCTAAATAGTGCATAAAGCATTTTTTTTTTTTTTTTTTTTTTTAATATTCAGGTTAGGTTAGCTGTTTAATACATACATAACGATAAGTTTTGATTATTTTATTATTTACTTACTTACTTAGTCAGTCAGTCGGTCTTTTTGAGAAACTTTTGAATGCTAGTTACGATTTATTCTTAATTTACCTACCCATAGAGTTAATTATCTACATACCTAACTAGGTCGTAAATATAGGTACTTGTTACTGTTATTATTTTTAATTTATTTACATACTTTACTTTTTAAGTTTTGATCTGAAAGTTCTAAAGAAACTACGTAGAAGACTTCGTCGCCCAAACATACAATCAACCAACCAACCAACCAACGACGAGCATCGGCTCACCTCGTCCCGCGCACCTCTCTACTCCGTCTTCCCGCCCGCTGAGCTCCGCGTTTAGTATAAATATAAGAGAGTTCTGCTCGAGAAAAATCCGACCCAGCTGGCTCAATCATCCTGGAGCATTACATCATATTTATGACCCAGGATGCTAGAGACCTAGCTGACGAGTTACACGTGGCTAAAGCCACGGGTACAGTGACCCTGGAAAAGATGGCTGAGCTCTTCAATCAGCATAAGCCAACACTGTCCGAGCTGGACAAGCTTCCAGCTGTTACCCTTAAAAATTAAATTAATGGATAAGCGACTGAAAGTTTGTTGCTCCAAACCGCGATCCCTTAAATTAGGTTTCTTCAATGCAAATAGCATTAACTCCCAGCGTGATGAGATCGCGGCCTTCCTCCGCGACCATCAACTAGACATTCTCCTTATACAGGAAACTTATCTAAAGCCCCACCTCAAAGATCCTAGGATTGCCAACTATCGCATAGTTCGCAACGATAGGATCCGCTGTCACGGTGGTGGCACCCTCATCTACTACAAAAAGGAATTGCACTGCATTCCCCTAACTCCACCCGCGCCCCTATCTCTATTGGAGTTCTCGGCTTGTCGGCTAGGCATGACTGGTCACCCGCCGATCACAGTCATCTCCGCCTATTACCCCCCATCGTCTTCTTCGTCCAACTTAACGGACGAAGCCACCGCTCTCACCAGAGACCTGACATCCCTCTTTGGCATGAGTGACTCCGTTATCTTAGCGGGCGATCTCAATGCTAAACACCCCGCGTGGAACAGCAGCACGACCAACCCTAGAGGTAAGGTCATTTTCAACCTTGGTGCTTCCCTGAATTTTGACATCATCGGCCCGATGTGTCCCACTCACTTCCCCCACGATCCCAATCATAGGCCTGACGTTCTCGATGTAGCGCTGCTAAAGAATGTAAACCTCCGTTTGCAATCTATAGAAGCAATACACGAACTAAACTCTGACCACCGCCCCGTGGTCATGCACCTTGGCTCCCGCTCGGGAAATCTCGACCCCGGCCAGCCCCCTCCATCCCAACTGATCACTGACTGGAAGAAAGTAAGCGAACGACTGAAATCTACTACGTCACATCAGTTGGACTCCATCCCTGACCATATAGTCTCAGTCGCCGAGACGACGGAGGCGATCGACTCGCTCACAGAGCACGTACAATCCGTCCTGAACGATTGTTCAAGGGAGATTCCAGTGACAGAGGACTGTCGCTGGAAAATCCCGGACGATGTACGGGCTCTGTTGACCGAGAAGAACGCTGCTATCCGTGCGTATAGCGCTTTTCCTTGCGACGCCAACAAGGCTCACATGCGTAAATTACAGCGTGCTGTAAGGAAGCGTATGACCGAGCTGCGTTCCGCCCGCTGGGAAAAGACGCTCAGCGAACTTGAGCCTACCCATCTCGCCTTCTGGCAACTCCAAAGGAAGCTACGTTCCACCGAAGAGTCCTCCATGCCCCCGCTCACCCGCCCTGATGGGAGTGTCGCTTTCGACAACTCCGAGAAAGCGGAGTGCCTGGCCGACAGTCTCGAAGCCCAATGCTCGCCTAGCTCTCATCTAGTAGACCAAGCCCACATTGATATGGTGGATGCTGAAGTCGAACGAAGAGCCTCCCTCCCTCCCGTTGAAGACCCCGATAACCCTCTAGCCCCCGTCACACCCGACGAGGTTGAGGACATCGTGAAAAGGCTTCAACCACGGAAAGCCCCCGGTGCCGACGGCATCACGAACAGAGTGTTCAAACTCTTCCCCCCCCAGCTCATAATGCTAATGACCGCCATCTTCAATGGCGCATTAAGCAATAATATATTTCCACAAGCGTGGAAACAGGCCACCGTTATCGGCATCCCCAAACCAGGCAAGCCCAAGTCTGACCCCTCTAGCTACCGTCCCATCAGTCTCCTCAATGTTCTCGGTAAGATCTACGAGAGGCTTATTTATAAGCGACTCAAAGATTTTGCCGAAACCAAGGGTCTCATCCCCGACGAGCAATTCGGGTTCCGTACCGAACACTCGTGTGTCCATCAAGTTCACCGCATCGTGGAGCACATAAGCGTTGGCTTCCAACGTAACACGATGACGGGCGTCTTGTACTTTGACATAGCGAAAGCATTCGACAAAGTCTGGCACAATGGCTTATTATATAAGCTATACCAACTCGGTGTGCCAGATCGTCTCGTGCTCATCATGCGAGACTTTCTGTCGAATCGCACCTTTCGCTATAGAGTCGAGGGAGCTCTGTCCTCCCCACACCCCATCAGAGCAGGAGTCCCTCAAGGCTCCGTTGTTTCCCCTCTAGCCTTCACGTTGTTCACCAGCGATATCCCCAAAAGTAAAAAGTCTAAGTTGGCGCTTTTCGCTGACGATACGGCTATTTACTACACAGGTCATGACCCCAGAGTTATCGCTCGTAATCTCCAAACCTCCGCAAACATTTTGGGCAAATGGTTCCGGAAATGGAGAGTCGAGGTTAACCCTGATAAGAGTCAAGCCGTTCTCTATGCGAGACGGCGGAGATCTGACCCCCCTCCCCCTCCGATCACCATGTACGGCAAGCCGATCCCCTGGGAGAAGCAAGCCAAGTACCTCGGAGTGATCCTCGACGAACGCCTATCCTTCGCCGAGCACATAAAGCAGGCTCGCTCGCGAGCTGCTTTCGCTCAGGGTAGGCTTCACTACCTACTGACTGCCCGCAGCAAATTGTCACGCAAGTGCAAGTTGCGCCTTTTCACGGCAGTCATTCGCCCGATCATGACGTATGCCTGTGCAATCTTCGCACACGCCAAGGCCCGTCACCTCCACCGGATGCAGACCCTCCAAAACCGCACCCTCCGAAAAATCCTCGGAGCCCCCTATTACATCCGAAATGAGAATCTACATTTAGATCTCAGAGTCCCCACCATCCAGCAGTTCATGAAACGCCTGTGCAAGCGTTTCTTTGACACTGCTGTGAAGCACCGCAACCCCCTTATCGCATCGGCAGCCCGATACGAACCCTCCCGCATCTCCAAGATTCGCCGCCCTAGGCATACCCTAATCGCCCCCGACGACCCCACTACCCTGCTCCAAGAGAGCCGTAGGGAAACTAGCACAGTTAAAAAACACTACAGACCGCGTTCCTTCCGTCCTCGCCGCCGAGGCCCGCCGCGACAAACCCGTAATGGTCCTCCCCGTCCCTTGCTCGAGCCAGCCCGCGCCGCTGAGCCAGTAGTCTAAAATTCCCCTATAATAATAATAAAATTTTTGCTCGATCCAGCCCGTCCCTTTGCTGCCCTCCCCCAGCGACGCCCTAAGCCGAGGCTCGTACCCCACAGGGGGTGCCCTTAGCGTAGTCGCTTAGTTTTTAAGTTAGAATAGTAAGCCCTGGCTGGAGGCTTTGATTAGAGATCAAGGCCGCCACAGGCAAGTCCGGTTAAGCAGCCGACAACCTCCTAGGTTGACCTGCGAGAGGCCACACACAAAAAAAAAAAAAAAAAAAAAAAAAAACTCGAGAAAAATATTCCAGTCGTCCGCGTGGTTCGTGTGCGCACACCCGTGCCGAGTGTATTATATTGTCGTGTTTGATTTTCTGCTGAGAAGATGACCGGTCGCGGTAAGGGAGGAAAGGGTTTGGGAAAAGGAGGAGCCAAGCGTCACAGGAAAGTACTTCGTGATAACATCCAGGGTATCACGAAGCCCGCCATCCGTCGTCTGGCTCGCAGAGGTGGCGTGAAACGTATCTCCGGTCTGATCTACGAGGAGACTCGCGGTGTGCTTAAAGTGTTCCTTGAGAACGTCATCCGTGATGCCGTAACCTACACCGAGCACGCCAAGAGGAAGACCGTCACCGCCATGGACGTCGTCTACGCTCTGAAGCGTCAGGGTCGCACCCTGTACGGTTTCGGCGGTTAAACGCTGTCGCCGTCTGCGGCGCGCAACCAGCTGCTCTGCATACTCTGTGTGACGGACATAATCATACCGTTCGATCATACGTGTATGTAGATGCGCACATAAAAAAAGGCCCTTTTCAGGGCCGCATATGATTCGATATTAATAAATATGTTTCTTAAATGGAATTGTCTAAAAACGTACCTATATCTACTACACCTATGAATTTATTTCACACAGTTCCCTATCTGTCGTAGGTATGTACTTACTTGATTATGAGTCTTTTAGATTGGGGCGGGTCTTATTAGATTTGTAGAAGAGTACTGAACATGAACTAGCTAACGTATAGGTACACATACACATAGGTAGATACTTACTTATTCGATTGCTTGATTACAGATTATTATTAAACTAAACTAACGTACGTACTAAATGTACGTGGTTGTTGTCTTTCGCCTTCGCTCGCCCTCGCCCTCGCACGACGTGTCCTTCATAAGGGTACCTGAAAGAAATTATTGTTATTGATGATAAATATAAGTAACCATTACACTATAACACGTTAGAACGTCTGTCTGTCTGTCTGTCCGTATGTCTATCTATCTAACTAAACTAATTATCTACCTACCTATAGGGATCTGATCGGCCAGTCGGTGCGCGTGCCGTTTGTTTATGTCGTGTTATTACTGTGAGTACCTACATAATGTGTTTTGATTCTAAGGTGATACGTATTTTATAATATTATTACGCGTATATACCTACATTTATTTAGTCCATATTCTATTATTGGCACGACACAAGAGTATACGAGGAGGCTATCCGCGGTCTGAGGAGAATGCGTTAAGTACTTACTGACGGCGCGCCGACAGACCTACCGAACGATGGCCCGTCAGATCGAACGCGTACGTCTTTTGTCGTTTTTCACCTCGTTCGATACGCTTTCTGATGCGTTAATCGCTTTACGTACACTGTTAACACGTCTAAGGGCACTCTCGTATTTTAATATTAGTATATTAATAGGTTGCACGTCCTGGACGGAGTCGTCCGTCCTTAACTGTTCGGCGGTCGCGGTGTTTTACGACGCTTCACTTTTACCTCGATATAATTTTCGCGAGTAGGTGTTATATCGTCGAAATCCTGTCGCCGCACAAGCTCGATATCCTCCCTGTTGACGCGTCGACCTTTATCACCGCTCACTATCACTTTTATAGAGAAAATAACGTTTTGAACTCGACCCGACCTTAGCTTCGTTACCAGTCGTCAAAATAAAACACCGCCACCGGCCCAACTGACTTCTCACGCTTACCGAACTCGTACACCGCCATCGTCAACTTCATGACCTATCCGAAATCGTAGACGACACCGTGGCTTCCGTACGTTAAACATTCTTTTTCTATATTTTATTAGATACGTGTTAGTGAAAACTTTCAAGCGTTCATACGAGAAAACGTCCCGCGACATCACGGCGCTCGTTACGGTAAAGTTTCGTCGTACCAAGCCGTACGTGCACGAAACTCTCGAAACCTATAAGTGGCGACATCTAAGTCTCTCTTATACTTTGTTTGCTTGCTTGCTATATTGCCAGCTGTTCGTGTAACGTTGTTGTGTGGTACGTAGTACGTGAACTCATCAATCTCAAATAAGATGGCAGACACCGCAGTTGCTACCGAGGCTCCGGCACCCGCTACCCCAGCGAAGAAGCAGGCGAGGCAAGCCGGCGGCGCCGGTGCCGCCGCTAAGAAGCCCAAGGCGAAGCCGACTCATCCCAAAACATCCGAGATGGTAAACAACGCTATCAAAGAGATGAAGGAGCGCAGCGGATCTTCCCTGCAGGCGATCAAGAAGTATATCGCAGCGCAGTACAAGGTCGATGCCGAGAAACTGGCTCCTTTCATCAGGAAATATCTGAAGAGCGCCGTCGAATCTGGTGCGCTGATCCAGACCAAAGGCAAGGGCGCCTCGGGTTCATTCAAACTCGAATCGAAGTCGGCCGCGTCCAAGAAACCCGCCGGCGCCGCAGGCAAGGCCGCCAGTAAGGCACCCGCTGCCGCTTCGAAGGCTAAGAAGGCGACGGCCTCCGCTGCCGGCGCCAAGACCAAGAAGGCGGCAGCCGCAGCCGCCGCGTCTTCGGCTTCACCTTCGAAATCCAAATCGTCGGCCGCCTCCGCCGCTAAGGACAAGAAGGCAGCCGCCGCTAAGAAGAAGCCGGCACCAAAGAAGGCCGCCGCCCCCGCTAAGGCTAAGGCGCCCAAAGCCAAGAAGACAGCCAAGCCGCCAACCAAGAAACCTAAAGCTCCTAAACCGAAAAAGGCCGCGTCTACACCCAAGTCTAAACCGGCAGCCAAGAAAGCTTCCGCCGCTAAGAAGTAAGCTACGGTCGCGTTCGTGTTACACCGGCGACGGCGACGACGACGACAGCGGCGCAGTCGGCGCAGCCGACCACCGTCAACAATAACATGTGTACAGCTACTACATAAGTTTGTGCGCGTGTGTGTGTCTGTGCGTGCGCGCGTCTTAACTATGGTGTCTGTGTCTCTCTCCCTGTATGTATGTTTGTGAATATGTAAACACCGACATTTTGTACGTGTACGTAGTTAGAAGCTGTGTATACGGTACGGTACATAATAACTTGTTACATATATCGCACAATATACATACGATATGACATATATACTGTAGAAAGAGGTGCGTGCGTGCGTTCGCGCTCGCGTCGTACGTGTCTATCGTCCTCGGGAAGATGAGGGGTGCTGAACACCGCTCGACGTGTCTCGACAACCACCACTGAAGATGTTCGTCAGAAGCAGCAATAAGCGACTGGAATCGAAATCAAGGCGGCGGCACCGAGATGCTTAGCGCGCGTGCGATGCGCTCTCGATCGCAGCGCTCTCCGAGCGCACACCAAAAAGCCCTTTTCAGGGCTAACAGTACTATCATGAATATGAAAAATATTCGTTTCTATTATACAGAGAGTCGAAAAACGTTTCAAAATAAAAACACAATAGCTAGTTATAGAATAAGAGATAAGTAAATAACAAGATGATCAAGTAGATATCTACTTATAGGTAACGCAGATAGCGCTAGTATGTACCTATGCCCAGTTCTATTGCACAGTCTATCAAAGGAGGGTTGTTTATTTACAAACATTATCATATCTACCGTAGCTTGATGTGCAACATAAACACATTGATTAGGTAGGTACCTACCTATTTATAAACTTAAAAGTAGGAAGGGGGAAAAAAAAAAAGAAAAAGAATAATAGAAAAATGCATTGGTCTCTGCTATACCTACCTACCTACCTACCTACCTACCTACCTACCTAATTAATAGGTACATAAGCGCGTGAATATTTTTTTTTTTTTTTTTTTTTATATATATATTTAATATTCATTCACTCGTTCCTATAAGAAAATCAGATACAGCTAAAACTCTGTAAAATTTACGAAATTTGAAACGATATCTCTGCCTACCCCGTATCCCGTATGTGCAGTGTACGGTCTACGTATTTTACGTGACGACGAAACGGAGCGAGAGCGCCGGAGCGCGCTTGCGCGTTTAGTGAATCGGTTTCGTTAGACGGTACACCCCTCCCACTGACAGAGCCCCGCGGCGCGCGTATAAATACGGCCGGCACGGCCGCTTTTAAAAATATTGTAAGAGATTGTCTCGACGCGCGCACACTGCGTGTATCGTTGTTTTCGAGTGATTTATTCTACAAACAAACTTATCAACCATGTCTGGTCGCGGTAAAGGTGGCAAGGTTAAGGGAAAGGCAAAGTCCCGTTCCAACCGTGCTGGACTCCAGTTTCCCGTTGGACGTATCCACAGGCTGCTGCGTAACGGAAACTACGCTGAACGTGTCGGTGCCGGTGCGCCCGTCTACTTGGCCGCCGTGATGGAGTACCTGGCTGCTGAGGTTCTCGAGTTGGCCGGTAACGCCGCGAGAGACAACAAGAAGACCAGGATCATCCCGCGTCATCTTCAATTGGCCATCCGCAACGACGAGGAGTTGAACAAGCTGCTCTCCGGCGTTACGATCGCCCAAGGTGGTGTACTGCCAAACATCCAGGCCGTGCTACTGCCCAAGAAGACCGAGAAGAAGGCTTAAACGTTGCGCAATCGTCGCCGCCGCTACAGCTGGTGCGAGTGGTGAACCGCACGCGTACTTCGATATAATATTTATGAACGTACCAATATCTATTATGTCGGTTGCGCGATGCTCTTCGCTCGTACTCAAAACAAAAGGCCCTTTTCAGGGCCACAATATGATTCGTCAAATATTTAACAGGGACAGTTTCTTTAACGGTGTTGTCGTAAAACGAAAACGTATCCTTAAGCATAAAACGGTACTAACAAAAGTATGCGTTAGTACTTGTTTACCTACTTACTGATGTATATAATTAATATTATTGAGGACTGACTAACTCATCATCACACCCTCGCCCCCCTCCCTAAACGTTGCCAATATTATTATTATGAACCAAGAGAAAACATAAACAATGATAACGGTAAAATGGGAAATTATGCACATTACCTGGAATTTTACATAATTAATCATTGTAGATAGATAGGTAGTTAGTTAATTTTCTAAATATAACATACCGTACCTCGAGCTAACAAAGGTATCGAAACCATAAAGCCTTTGATCAGCAAAAGGATCTAATATTATTAGATTAATATTAATGTCATTGAATTATTGCAACACAGAAAATAAATAGAGCTACAATCGAAGTTACGCAGGAAACCTACCTACCTACCTACCTACCTATAACATTGTTTTTTTTTTTTTTTTTTTTTTTTTTTTAATTATTATTATTTTTTTACGCATCTTCGTTTTTCAGATATAGTAGTTTTTAATTTAAATATTTTCAATAATGACTAACGAACGCAAATGTCTCCCCGCCCTCTTTACCTCCCTCCCGAATAACCCCTCTCCCCGCAGCCCGCTATGGAGAGCTCTGATTGGTCGGTCGCTACGTCGAGCCTGCCACGACCGCGCGACTCGACCGTCGGTATAAATAAACTTGTTTCCCGGACAAACGATTTTCAAATCATTCGCTGCCCGTCGCTCGCCCCGAACGGACGTGCCGCCCCGTGCATCGCGCCCGCTCTGTGCTACGTGCCCCCTCCTACGTCTCGCCGCGCCCGCTCGCCGTGACGTCATCAGTGGTCGCCGACCACAACACTATCGGAAGCCGCCTTTCTCAAGGCAGTGGACGATAGACTATTTCCTTTACGGAATAGTCGAAAACGTAGTGCCCCTTAAGGGAAAAGCCACAGTTTCGTGGTCCTTGGCGGGAATACCTCACGGTGTCAACAAGCCAAGGGGGTGTTGCCCCAATACACCCGCCGAACCCCTTCAGGGCTAGGCAGTCATTTGGAGTCGGGAGCTAGGTCTTGGCCTTGGGGGTGGCCCCTCGTCAGACCTATAACTCCGAGTTCTTTTCCAGCTACACACCTGGTGTCGGTTGGGGTGTCTATCCCTTCGCACCAGACCCTGTCAGGGCCCGATCGCACATTAAGATTGGCGATCGGTTTACTAGCTTAGGGCTCACCATTAGGTACACACCTCCCAGCGTGCACAACCCTTGTTGGGAGGGTCACTCACCCCCGGGCCCGTCCACCCGGGGACTTAGGTGTTAGGGACATAGGCTATTCAACCCATGTTGCCCCCCCTTTAATTCTCTACCATGGATGACATGGATCTTAAAATAATTCGGGCAGAGACTATACTTGCTTTCTTCGAGCAAGTATTAGTCGAAGACCCCTCCTTCATTGAGGGCTTCCGGGATAAGTTCCGAAATTTTGTCGGCACCCGGAAGACCGCCCCGCTCATTCCTTCCTCATCGGTGGATCCCTCCACCGATGAAACTACTCAGGCCCCGTCCACGGGACTGCCTCCCTCCCACCCCTGTTCTTCCCAAACTGAGGGAAACCATGTTACTTCATCCCCTCCTAGCGAGGCTATGGACACGACAGTGCCCATAGACACCGACTCAGAGCCGTCAGGCTCTGAGGCCCAGGAGTCCTCCTCTGACGACGACTATCAAGTCGTCCAAGGAAAGAGGAAGAAGAAGACCAAGGTCTCCGCCAGTAAGGCCAAGAAGACTGAGACTGATGTCTCCACCTCCGCCCCCGCTACTACCCTCAGTAGCAAACCCGCCCCAGCGTCACAGCTGTCGCAGCCTAGCTGCAATCCTTCAGCTTCTGCAAAGAAGCAACGTCCCCCGCCTCCCTTGTACATCCAGGACAAGGCGAAGTGGACGGACGTGTCCAAGATGTGTGTTGATCGTAAGATCAACTACACGAACGCACGAGCTTGCCAGCAGGGCATTCGTGTCGTAGTCCCGACAGTCGCGGACTACCGGGAACTTACCCGATCGCTCAGAGAGAGGAACGTGTGCTTCCACACATACTCTCTCCCAGAGGACACGCCGACCCGAGTGGTCATTAGACGTGTGCCAAAGGAAATCCCCACGGACGACATCAAGTCCGACCTTCAATCGCAGGGCGTCCCAGTCTCTGCGGTTCACCGCCTGCACAAGGCTCGTGGCAGAGAACAGTACGATATGGTACTGGTCGTCTGCGACCCTACAGAAGGGCACCACCCGATCTTCAAGATCAAGTCGGTGTGCTCTCTTTCCGGCATCTCAATTGAGAAGCCGTATAAAAGCTCGATAGTTGGCCAGTGTCACCGCTGCCAACTCTATGGACATGCTCAGTCCAACTGCTACGCAAAACCCAGATGCGTAAAGTGTCTGGGTGAGCACGGCACTACTGAATGCCCCCGTCCCAAGGACCGCACGCTCTGCACAGAGCCACCCAGCTGTGTGCTGTGCGGGCAAGCTGGGCACCCGGCTAACTACCGAGGTTGCCCCAAGGCCCCTAAAATTTCTCCAAAGCTCGCAAAGCGCGCTGCTGCACGCCAGCTTAGAGAAGCCCCCTCAGGGTTAGCCCCCTCAACCCAGCTCCCCGAGCGTCTCGCTCCCCAGCGCCCGTCCCCTTGGAACAGGCTGAACCACCAAAAGGCCTTCCCGGCTTTGGCGGTCTCTCAGCCTATTCCAGCTTTGATGGCCAAACCCATCCCAGCGCCTACTCCCGCCCCTGTGGCACCCGCAGTCCCAGCAGCAGCCCCTAAGGCTGTGCCTCGGTTCACTGGTGTGATTCCTCCCAGGACCGACCCAGCTGGCTCAATCATCCTGGAACATTACATCATATTTATGACCCAGGATGCTAGAGACCTAGCTGACGAGTTACACGTGGCTAAAGCCACGGGTACAGTGACCCTGAAAAAGATGGCTGAGCTCTTCAATCAGCATAAGCCAACACTGTCCGAGCTGGACAAGCTTCCAGCCGTTACCCTTAATAATTAATTAATGGATAAGCGACTGAAAGTTTGTTGCTCCAAACCGCGATCCCTTAAATTAGGTTTCTTCAATGCAAATAGCATTAACTCCCAGCGTGATGAGATCGCGGCCTTCCTCCGCGACCATCAACTAGACATTCTCCTTATACAGGAAACTTATCTAAAGCCCCACCTCAAAGATCCTAGGATTGCCAACTATCGCATAGTTCGCAACGATAGGATCCGCTGTCACGGTGGTGGCACCCTCATCTACTACAAAAAGGAATTGCACTGCATTCCCCTAACTCCACCCGCGCCCCTATCTCTATTGGAGTTCTCGGCTTGTCGGCTAGGCATGACTGGTCACCCGCCGATCACAGTCATCTCCGCCTATTACCCCCCATCGTCTTCTTCGTCCAACTTAACAGACGAAGCCACCGCTCTCACCAGAGACCTGACATCCCTCTTTGGCATGAGTGACTCCGTTATCTTAGCGGGCGACCTCAATGCTAAACACCCCGCGTGGAACAGCAGCACGACCAACCCTAGAGGTAAGGTCATTTTCAACCTTGGTGCTTCCCTGAATTTTGACATCATCGGCCCGATGTGTCCCACTCACTTCCCCCACGATCCCAATCATAGGCCTGACGTTCTCGATGTAGCGCTGCTAAAGAATGTAAACCTCCGTTTGCAATCTATAGAAGCAATACACGAACTAAACTCTGACCACCGCCCCGTGGTCATGCACCTTGGCTCCCGCTCGGGAAATCTCGACCCCGGCCAGCCCCCTCCATCCCAACTGATCACTGACTGGAAGAAAGTAAGCGAACGACTGAAATCTACTACGTCACATCAGTTGGACTCCATCCCTGACCATATAGTCTCAGTCGCCGAGACGACGGAGGCGATCGACTCGCTCACAGAGCACGTACAATCCGTCCTGAACGATTGTTCAAGGGAGATTCCAGTGACAGAGGACTGTCGCTGGAAAATCCCGGACGATGTACGGGCTCTGTTGACCGAGAAGAACGCTGCTATCCGTGCGTATAGCGCTTTTCCTTGCGACGCCAACAAGGCTCACATGCGTAAATTACAGCGTGCTGTAAGGAAGCGTATGACCGAGCTGCGTTCCGCCCGCTGGGAAAAGACGCTCAGCGAACTTGAGCCTACCCATCTCGCCTTCTGGCAACTCCAAAGGAAGCTACGTTCCACCGAAGAGTCCTCCATGCCCCCGCTCACCCGCTCTGATGGGAGTGTCGCTTTCGACAACTCCGAGAAAGCGGAGTGCCTGGCCGACAGTCTCGAAGCCCAATGTTCCCCTAGCTCTCATCTAGTAGACCAAGCCCACATTGATATGGTGGATGCTGAAGTCGAACGAAGAGCCTCCCTCCCTCCCGTTGAAGACCCCGATAACCCTCTAGCCCCCGTCACACCCGACGAGGTTGAGGACATCGTGAAAAGGCTTCAACCACGGAAAGCCCCCGGTGCCGACGGCATCACGAACAGAGTGTTCAAACTCTTCCCCCCCCAGCTCATAATGCTAATGACCGCCATCTTCAATGGCGCATTAAGCAATAATATATTCCCACAAGCGTGGAAACAGGCCACCGTTATCGGCATCCCCAAACCAGGCAAGCCCAAGTCTGACCCCTCTAGCTACCGTCCCATCAGTCTCCTCAATGTTCTCGGTAAGATCTACGAGAGGCTTATTTATAAGCGACTCAAAGATTTTGCCGAAACCAAGGGTCTCATCCCCGACGAGCAATTCGGGTTCCGTACCGAACACTCGTGTGTCCATCAAGTTCACCGCATCGTGGAGCACATAAGCGTTGGCTTCCAACGTAACACGATGACGGGCGTCTTGTACTTTGACATAGCGAAAGCATTCGACAAAGTCTGGCACAATGGCTTATTATATAAGCTATACCAACTCGGTGTGCCAGATCGTCTCGTGCTCATCATGCGAGACTTTCTGTCGAATCGCACCTTTCGCTATAGAGTCGAGGGAGCTCTGTCCTCCCCACACCCCATCAGAGCAGGAGTCCCTCAAGGCTCCGTTGTTTCCCCTCTAGCCTTCACGTTGTTCACCAGCGATATCCCCAAAAGTAAAAAGTCTAAGTTGGCGCTTTTCGCTGACGATACGGCTATTTACTACACAGGTCATGACCCCAGAGTTATCGCTCGTAATCTCCAAACCTCCGCAAACATTTTGGGCAAATGGTTCCGGAAATGGAGAGTCGAGGTTAACCCTGATAAGAGTCAAGCCGTTCTCTATGCGAGACGGCGGAGATCTGACCCCCCTCCCCCTCCGATCACCATGTACGGCAAGCCGATCCCCTGGGAGAAGCAAGCCAAGTACCTCGGAGTGATCCTCGACGAACGCCTATCCTTCGCCGAGCACATAAAGCAGGCTCGCTCGCGAGCTGCTTTCGCTCAGGGTAGGCTTCACTACCTACTGACTGCCCGCAGCAAATTGTCACGCAAGTGCAAGTTGCGCCTTTTCACGGCAGTCATTCGCCCGATCATGACGTATGCCTGTGCAATCTTCGCACACGCCAAGGCCCGTCACCTCCACCGGATGCAGACCCTCCAAAACCGCACCCTCCGAAAAATCCTCGGAGCCCCCTATTACATCCGAAATGAGAATCTACACTTAGATCTCAGAGTCCCCACCATCCAGCAGTTCATGAAACGCCTGTGCAAGCGTTTCTTTGACACTGCTGTGAAGCACCGCAACCCCCTTATCGCATCGGCAGCCCGATACGAACCCTCCCGCATCTCCAAGATTCGCCGCCCTAGGCATACCCTAATCGCCCCCGACGACCCCACTACCCTGCTCCAAGAGAGCCGTAGGGAAACTAGCACAGTTAAAAAACACTACAGACCGCGTTCCTTCCGTCCTCGCCGCCGAGGCCCGCCGCGACAAACCCGTAATTGTCCTCCCCGTCCCTTGCTCGAGCCAGCCCGCGCCGCTGAGCCAGTAGTCTAAAATTCCCCTATAATAATAATAAAATTTTGCTAGATCCAGCCCGTCCCTTTGCTGCCCTCCCCCAGCGACGCCCTAAGCCGAGGCTCGTACCCCACAGGGGGTGCCCTTAGCGTAGTCGCTTAGTTTTAAGTAGTATAGTAAGCCCTGGCTGGAGGCTTTGATTAGAGATCAAGGCCGCCACAGGCAAGTCCGGTTAAGCAGCCGACAACCTCCTAGGTTGACCTGCGAGAGGCCACACACAAAAAAAAAAAAAAAAAAAAAAAAAAAAAGACAAACGATTTATACTGTTACTGAACTCTGTTCCGTCAGCACGTATACTATAAAATCTCATAATGCCGCCCAAGACAAGTGGTAAAGCCGCCAAGAAGTCTGGCAAAGCCCAGAAGAACATCTCCAAGACCGACAAGAAGAAGAAGAAGCATAAGAGGAAGGAGAGTTATGCCATCTACATCTACAAGGTCCTGAAGCAGGTGCACCCCGACACCGGTATCTCCAGCAAGGCCATGTCCATCATGAACTCGTTCGTGAACGACATCTTCGAGCGCATCGCCGCCGAAGCCTCCCGTCTCGCCCACTACAACAAGAGGTCGACCATCACATCTCGGGAGGTGCAGACGTCCGTCAGGCTCCTTCTGCCCGGAGAGCTCGCCAAGCACGCCGTCAGTGAAGGCACCAAGGCCGTCACCAAATACACCAGCTCCAAGTGAGCGGTCGGTAGCTAACATGAGCCAGCCGACGCTCGCCTCTCGACGCCGCCTCGTGTGTGTGTGAAAAGTGTTAAATCCAGTGCGTTTGTTCGTGTGTCTTGTCGATAGTGGTGCGTGCGTTGATTGTGTCGTTCGTCATCGTTATGTATATACCTACATGATATCGTATATTGTGTATGGTCTGTACGTACGAGACGACGCACATGATTCACGTACCGCAGACACAAACCACGACAAGCGTCTGGACGCGCACCCACACCGCAAGTTGCAGGCAGGAGAGATAACAAAAGGCCCTTTTCAGGGCCACAAATATGTTCATGTGATAATAATTCACTTTTCTTTAACTTGATAACAGTCGAAACGTTAACCACCTATAACTAAAATGACCTACTGTGTTCATCACAGTGGTGGTATGAATGATAATAATTAGGTAAGTAAAATTTAATAGAGAACACAGAACTTGGCAATTACCTTTCCTACTTACCATATCTACACGTCTGTCTATCAAATAAACTATACCTACACATGCTTATACTACACGATTAATAAAACACAACATGCAAACAAAGTTAAACTTTATTGTCGAGTACCTACCTACCTAAATTGTCGTTTATTAAGATACAACTAGTAAATAAAAATGACTAGTAGGTAACACAAGAAAGTTTGTGTTTACGTTCTGTACATTCCGATAGCAGATAGGTTGTCTAGTTACATATGTATGTACTTACTTTGTTAATTAACATTTTTCTTATTGGCTACCTACCTACTACACAAAACGACACCCTCGTGTATAGACAAGAATTAATATTATTGTTTAATATTTTAAAAAGGTTTTTTTTTTTTTTTCGTCGGTTTTTGTTATTATGCTATTTAAAACGTCAATATTATTTTCACCGTCTTCCTGTAGCGTAAGATTGTTCTCTTCCTTTGGCAAGTTTAGTTCGGTCGTTATGTTAAAGGGGGCGCGCGTGCGCCTCATGCCCACTAACGCAGAGTACGGTGCCACAGTATAAATAGGACCGAACTCGCCAATCGGTTTTTATTCACTCTTGTACGTTCGTTGCGTGTAGGCCCGCGCGTCCGTTTTGTGTTTTATTATAATCGTTATTCTCCCGTTTCGTGTTTACAATGGCACGTACTAAGCAGACCGCTCGTAAATCCACCGGTGGTAAGGCACCTAGGAAACAGCTCGCCACCAAGGCTGCGCGTAAGAGCGCACCGGCCACCGGTGGCGTCAAGAAGCCCCATCGTTACAGGCCCGGAACTGTGGCCCTCCGTGAGATTCGTCGCTACCAGAAGAGTACCGAGCTGCTGATCCGCAAGCTTCCGTTCCAGCGTCTCGTGCGTGAGATCGCTCAGGACTTCAAGACCGATCTCCGTTTCCAGAGTTCTGCCGTCATGGCGCTCCAGGAGGCTAGCGAAGCTTATCTCGTCGGTCTCTTCGAAGATACCAACCTGTGCGCGATCCACGCTAAGCGTGTCACCATCATGCCCAAGGACATCCAGTTGGCGCGCAGGATCAGAGGCGAACGCGCTTAAACTGCTGCTGCAACAGCATACGTCACAATCGCAACACACGTCGTCCTTCACGTAGACTGCCTTCGTGCAGTGCCTCGTGTCGGTGGCTGTGTGCCGTTGATGACTGTGCGTTCACATAAAAGGCCCTTTTCAGGGCCACATACGTATCTGATTATTAAATGTTTCTATCAGAATGTCGCAAAACGAATAACCTATAAATAATACACGAATCACATAGACTTACCTATTTCTTATAATTTTATCATAGAATAATAATTATTACACAAGTACACTATAATCTATCTACGTACTGTACTAACGAACATTCAGTAGGTGCCTGGTGCCTACCTACTTACTACTTACCTTACCTTACTTATTTACACCAATAATCCTTTGCATAGATAATATAATAATTATTTGCTAAATAGTGCATAAAGCATTTTTTTTTTTTTTTTTTTTTTTAATATTCAGGTTAGGTTAGCTGTTTAATACATACATAACGATAAGTTTTGATTATTTTATTATTTACTTACTTACTTAGTCAGTCAGTCGGTCTTTTTGAGAAACTTTTGAATGCTAGTTACGATTTATTCTTAATTTACCTACCCATAGAGTTAATTATCTACATACCTAACTAGGTCGTAAATATAGGTACTTGTTACTGTTATTATTTTTAATTTATTTACATACTTTACTTTTTAAGTTTTGATCTGAAAGTTCTAAAGAAACTACGTAGAAGACTTCGTCGCCCAAACATACAATCAACCAACCAACCAACCAACGACGAGCATCGGCTCACCTCGTCCCGCGCACCTCTCTACTCCGTCTTCCCGCCCGCTGAGCTCCGCGTTTAGTATAAATATAAGAGAGTTCTGCTCGAGAAAAATATTCCAGTCGTCCGCGTGGTTCGTGTGCGCACACCCGTGCCGAGTGTATTATATTGTCGTGTTTGATTTTCTGCTGAGAAGATGACCGGTCGCGGTAAGGGAGGAAAGGGTTTGGGAAAAGGAGGAGCCAAGCGTCACAGGAAAGTACTTCGTGATAACATCCAGGGTATCACGAAGCCCGCCATCCGTCGTCTGGCTCGCAGAGGTGGCGTGAAACGTATCTCCGGTCTGATCTACGAGGAGACTCGCGGTGTGCTTAAAGTGTTCCTTGAGAACGTCATCCGTGATGCCGTAACCTACACCGAGCACGCCAAGAGGAAGACCGTCACCGCCATGGACGTCGTCTACGCTCTGAAGCGTCAGGGTCGCACCCTGTACGGTTTCGGCGGTTAAACGCTGTCGCCGTCTGCGGCGCGCAACCAGCTGCTCTGCATACTCTGTGTGACGGACATAATCATACCGTTCGATCATACGTGTATGTAGATGCGCACATAAAAAAAGGCCCTTTTCAGGGCCGCATATGATTCGATATTAATAAATATGTTTCTTAAATGGAATTGTCTAAAAACGTACCTATATCTACTACACCTATGAATTTATTTCACACAGTTCCCTATCTGTCGTAGGTATGTACTTACTTGATTATGAGTCTTTTAGATTGGGGCGGGTCTTATTAGATTTGTAGAAGAGTACTGAACATGAACTAGCTAACGTATAGGTACACATACACATAGGTAGATACTTACTTATTCGATTGCTTGATTACAGATTATTATTAAACTAAACTAACGTACGTACTAAATGTACGTGGTTGTTGTCTTTCGCCTTCGCTCGCCCTCGCCCTCGCACGACGTGTCCTTCATAAGGGTACCTGAAAGAAATTATTGTTATTGATGATAAATATAAGTAACCATTACACTATAACACGTTAGAACGTCTGTCTGTCTGTCTGTCCGTATGTCTATCTATCTAACTAAACTAATTATCTACCTACCTATAGGGATCTGATCGGCCAGTCGGTGCGCGTGCCGTTTGTTTATGTCGTGTTATTACTGTGAGTACCTACATAATGTGTTTTGATTCTAAGGTGATACGTATTTTATAATATTATTACGCGTATATACCTACATTTATTTAGTCCATATTCTATTATTGGCACGACACAAGAGTATACGAGGAGGCTATCCGCGGTCTGAGGAGAATGCGTTAAGTACTTACTGACGGCGCGCCGACAGACCTACCGAACGATGGCCCGTCAGATCGAACGCGTACGTCTTTTGTCGTTTTTCACCTCGTTCGATACGCTTTCTGATGCGTTAATCGCTTTACGTACACTGTTAACACGTCTAAGGGCACTCTCGTATTTTAATATTAGTATATTAATAGGTTGCACGTCCTGGACGGAGTCGTCCGTCCTTAACTGTTCGGCGGTCGCGGTGTTTTACGACGCTTCACTTTTACCTCGATATAATTTTCGCGAGTAGGTGTTATATCGTCGAAATCCTGTCGCCGCACAAGCTCGATATCCTCCCTGTTGACGCGTCGACCTTTATCACCGCTCACTATCACTTTTATAGAGAAAATAACGTTTTGAACTCGACCCGACCTTAGCTTCGTTACCAGTCGTCAAAATAAAACACCGCCACCGGCCCAACTGACTTCTCACGCTTACCGAACTCGTACACCGCCATCGTCAACTTCATGACCTATCCGAAATCGTAGACGACACCGTGGCTTCCGTACGTTAAACATTCTTTTTCTATATTTTATTAGATACGTGTTAGTGAAAACTTTCAAGCGTTCATACGAGAAAACGTCCCGCGACATCACGGCGCTCGTTACGGTAAAGTTTCGTCGTACCAAGCCGTACGTGCACGAAACTCTCGAAACCTATAAGTGGCGACATCTAAGTCTCTCTTATACTTTGTTTGCTTGCTTGCTATATTGCCAGCTGTTCGTGTAACGTTGTTGTGTGGTACGTAGTACGTGAACTCATCAATCTCAAATAAGATGGCAGACACCGCAGTTGCTACCGAGGCTCCGGCACCCGCTACCCCAGCGAAGAAGCAGGCGAGGCAAGCCGGCGGCGCCGGTGCCGCCGCTAAGAAGCCCAAGGCGAAGCCGACTCATCCCAAAACATCCGAGATGGTAAACAACGCTATCAAAGAGATGAAGGAGCGCAGCGGATCTTCCCTGCAGGCGATCAAGAAGTATATCGCAGCGCAGTACAAGGTCGATGCCGAGAAACTGGCTCCTTTCATCAGGAAATATCTGAAGAGCGCCGTCGAATCTGGTGCGCTGATCCAGACCAAAGGCAAGGGCGCCTCGGGTTCATTCAAACTCGAATCGAAGTCGGCCGCGTCCAAGAAACCCGCCGGCGCCGCAGGCAAGGCCGCCAGTAAGGCACCCGCTGCCGCTTCGAAGGCTAAGAAGGCGACGGCCTCCGCTGCCGGCGCCAAGACCAAGAAGGCGGCAGCCGCAGCCGCCGCGTCTTCGGCTTCACCTTCGAAATCCAAATCGTCGGCCGCCTCCGCCGCTAAGGACAAGAAGGCAGCCGCCGCTAAGAAGAAGCCGGCACCAAAGAAGGCCGCCGCCCCCGCTAAGGCTAAGGCGCCCAAAGCCAAGAAGACAGCCAAGCCGCCAACCAAGAAACCTAAAGCTCCTAAACCGAAAAAGGCCGCGTCTACACCCAAGTCTAAACCGGCAGCCAAGAAAGCTTCCGCCGCTAAGAAGTAAGCTACGGTCGCGTTCGTGTTACACCGGCGACGGCGACGACGACGACAGCGGCGCAGTCGGCGCAGCCGACCACCGTCAACAATAACATGTGTACAGCTACTACATAAGTTTGTGCGCGTGTGTGTGTCTGTGCGTGCGCGCGTCTTAACTATGGTGTCTGTGTCTCTCTCCCTGTATGTATGTTTGTGAATATGTAAACACCGACATTTTGTACGTGTACGTAGTTAGAAGCTGTGTATACGGTACGGTACATAATAACTTGTTACATATATCGCACAATATACATACGATATGACATATATACTGTAGAAAGAGGTGCGTGCGTGCGTTCGCGCTCGCGTCGTACGTGTCTATCGTCCTCGGGAAGATGAGGGGTGCTGAACACCGCTCGACGTGTCTCGACAACCACCACTGAAGATGTTCGTCAGAAGCAGCAATAAGCGACTGGAATCGAAATCAAGGCGGCGGCACCGAGATGCTTAGCGCGCGTGCGATGCGCTCTCGATCGCAGCGCTCTCCGAGCGCACACCAAAAAGCCCTTTTCAGGGCTAACAGTACTATCATGAATATGAAAAATATTCGTTTCTATTATACAGAGAGTCGAAAAACGTTTCAAAATAAAAACACAATAGCTAGTTATAGAATAAGAGATAAGTAAATAACAAGATGATCAAGTAGATATCTACTTATAGGTAACGCAGATAGCGCTAGTATGTACCTATGCCCAGTTCTATTGCACAGTCTATCAAAGGAGGGTTGTTTATTTACAAACATTATCATATCTACCGTAGCTTGATGTGCAACATAAACACATTGATTAGGTAGGTACCTACCTATTTATAAACTTAAAAGTAGGAAGGGGGAAAAAAAAAAAGAAAAAGAATAATAGAAAAATGCATTGGTCTCTGCTATACCTACCTACCTACCTACCTACCTACCTACCTACCTAATTAATAGGTACATAAGCGCGTGAATATTTTTTTTTTTTTTTTTTTTTATATATATATTTAATATTCATTCACTCGTTCCTATAAGAAAATCAGATACAGCTAAAACTCTGTAAAATTTACGAAATTTGAAACGATATCTCTGCCTACCCCGTATCCCGTATGTGCAGTGTACGGTCTACGTATTTTACGTGACGACGAAACGGAGCGAGAGCGCCGGAGCGCGCTTGCGCGTTTAGTGAATCGGTTTCGTTAGACGGTACACCCCTCCCACTGACAGAGCCCCGCGGCGCGCGTATAAATACGGCCGGCACGGCCGCTTTTAAAAATATTGTAAGAGATTGTCTCGACGCGCGCACACTGCGTGTATCGTTGTTTTCGAGTGATTTATTCTACAAACAAACTTATCAACCATGTCTGGTCGCGGTAAAGGTGGCAAGGTTAAGGGAAAGGCAAAGTCCCGTTCCAACCGTGCTGGACTCCAGTTTCCCGTTGGACGTATCCACAGGCTGCTGCGTAACGGAAACTACGCTGAACGTGTCGGTGCCGGTGCGCCCGTCTACTTGGCCGCCGTGATGGAGTACCTGGCTGCTGAGGTTCTCGAGTTGGCCGGTAACGCCGCGAGAGACAACAAGAAGACCAGGATCATCCCGCGTCATCTTCAATTGGCCATCCGCAACGACGAGGAGTTGAACAAGCTGCTCTCCGGCGTTACGATCGCCCAAGGTGGTGTACTGCCAAACATCCAGGCCGTGCTACTGCCCAAGAAGACCGAGAAGAAGGCTTAAACGTTGCGCAATCGTCGCCGCCGCTACAGCTGGTGCGAGTGGTGAACCGCACGCGTACTTCGATATAATATTTATGAACGTACCAATATCTATTATGTCGGTTGCGCGATGCTCTTCGCTCGTACTCAAAACAAAAGGCCCTTTTCAGGGCCACAATATGATTCGTCAAATATTTAACAGGGACAGTTTCTTTAACGGTGTTGTCGTAAAACGAAAACGTATCCTTAAGCATAAAACGGTACTAACAAAAGTATGCGTTAGTACTTGTTTACCTACTTACTGATGTATATAATTAATATTATTGAGGACTGACTAACTCATCATCACACCCTCGCCCCCCTCCCTAAACGTTGCCAATATTATTATTATGAACCAAGAGAAAACATAAACAATGATAACGGTAAAATGGGAAATTATGCACATTACCTGGAATTTTACATAATTAATCATTGTAGATAGATAGGTAGTTAGTTAATTTTCTAAATATAACATACCGTACCTCGAGCTAACAAAGGTATCGAAACCATAAAGCCTTTGATCAGCAAAAGGATCTAATATTATTAGATTAATATTAATGTCATTGAATTATTGCAACACAGAAAATAAATAGAGCTACAATCGAAGTTACGCAGGAAACCTACCTACCTACCTACCTACCTATAACATTGTTTTTTTTTTTTTTTTTTTTTTTTTTTTAATTATTATTATTTTTTTACGCATCTTCGTTTTTCAGATATAGTAGTTTTTAATTTAAATATTTTCAATAATGACTAACGAACGCAAATGTCTCCCCGCCCTCTTTACCTCCCTCCCGAATAACCCCTCTCCCCGCAGCCCGCTATGGAGAGCTCTGATTGGTCGGTCGCTACGTCGAGCCTGCCACGACCGCGCGACTCGACCGTCGGTATAAATAAACTTGTTTCCCGGACAAACGATTTATACTGTTACTGAACTCTGTTCCGTCAGCACGTATACTATAAAATCTCATAATGCCGCCCAAGACAAGTGGTAAAGCCGCCAAGAAGTCTGGCAAAGCCCAGAAGAACATCTCCAAGACCGACAAGAAGAAGAAGAAGCATAAGAGGAAGGAGAGTTATGCCATCTACATCTACAAGGTCCTGAAGCAGGTGCACCCCGACACCGGTATCTCCAGCAAGGCCATGTCCATCATGAACTCGTTCGTGAACGACATCTTCGAGCGCATCGCCGCCGAAGCCTCCCGTCTCGCCCACTACAACAAGAGGTCGACCATCACATCTCGGGAGGTGCAGACGTCCGTCAGGCTCCTTCTGCCCGGAGAGCTCGCCAAGCACGCCGTCAGTGAAGGCACCAAGGCCGTCACCAAATACACCAGCTCCAAGTGAGCGGTCGGTAGCTAACATGAGCCAGCCGACGCTCGCCTCTCGACGCCGCCTCGTGTGTGTGTGAAAAGTGTTAAATCCAGTGCGTTTGTTCGTGTGTCTTGTCGATAGTGGTGCGTGCGTTGATTGTGTCGTTCGTCATCGTTATGTATATACCTACATGATATCGTATATTGTGTATGGTCTGTACGTACGAGACGACGCACATGATTCACGTACCGCAGACACAAACCACGACAAGCGTCTGGACGCGCACCCACACCGCAAGTTGCAGGCAGGAGAGATAACAAAAGGCCCTTTTCAGGGCCACAAATATGTTCATGTGATAATAATTCACTTTTCTTTAACTTGATAACAGTCGAAACGTTAACCACCTATAACTAAAATGACCTACTGTGTTCATCACAGTGGTGGTATGAATGATAATAATTAGGTAAGTAAAATTTAATAGAGAACACAGAACTTGGCAATTACCTTTCCTACTTACCATATCTACACGTCTGTCTATCAAATAAACTATACCTACACATGCTTATACTACACGATTAATAAAACACAACATGCAAACAAAGTTAAACTTTATTGTCGAGTACCTACCTACCTAAATTGTCGTTTATTAAGATACAACTAGTAAATAAAAATGACTAGTAGGTAACACAAGAAAGTTTGTGTTTACGTTCTGTACATTCCGATAGCAGATAGGTTGTCTAGTTACATATGTATGTACTTACTTTGTTAATTAACATTTTTCTTATTGGCTACCTACCTACTACACAAAACGACACCCTCGTGTATAGACAAGAATTAATATTATTGTTTAATATTTTAAAAAGGTTTTTTTTTTTTTTTCGTCGGTTTTTGTTATTATGCTATTTAAAACGTCAATATTATTTTCACCGTCTTCCTGTAGCGTAAGATTGTTCTCTTCCTTTGGCAAGTTTAGTTCGGTCGTTATGTTAAAGGGGGCGCGCGTGCGCCTCATGCCCACTAACGCAGAGTACGGTGCCACAGTATAAATAGGACCGAACTCGCCAATCGGTTTTTATTCACTCTTGTACGTTCGTTGCGTGTAGGCCCGCGCGTCCGTTTTGTGTTTTATTATAATCGTTATTCTCCCGTTTCGTGTTTACAATGGCACGTACTAAGCAGACCGCTCGTAAATCCACCGGTGGTAAGGCACCTAGGAAACAGCTCGCCACCAAGGCTGCGCGTAAGAGCGCACCGGCCACCGGTGGCGTCAAGAAGCCCCATCGTTACAGGCCCGGAACTGTGGCCCTCCGTGAGATTCGTCGCTACCAGAAGAGTACCGAGCTGCTGATCCGCAAGCTTCCGTTCCAGCGTCTCGTGCGTGAGATCGCTCAGGACTTCAAGACCGATCTCCGTTTCCAGAGTTCTGCCGTCATGGCGCTCCAGGAGGCTAGCGAAGCTTATCTCGTCGGTCTCTTCGAAGATACCAACCTGTGCGCGATCCACGCTAAGCGTGTCACCATCATGCCCAAGGACATCCAGTTGGCGCGCAGGATCAGAGGCGAACGCGCTTAAACTGCTGCTGCAACAGCATACGTCACAATCGCAACACACGTCGTCCTTCACGTAGACTGCCTTCGTGCAGTGCCTCGTGTCGGTGGCTGTGTGCCGTTGATGACTGTGCGTTCACATAAAAGGCCCTTTTCAGGGCCACATACGTATCTGATTATTAAATGTTTCTATCAGAATGTCGCAAAACGAATAACCTATAAATAATACACGAATCACATAGACTTACCTATTTCTTATAATTTTATCATAGAATAATAATTATTACACAAGTACACTATAATCTATCTACGTACTGTACTAACGAACATTCAGTAGGTGCCTGGTGCCTACCTACTTACTACTTACCTTACCTTACTTATTTACACCAATAATCCTTTGCATAGATAATATAATAATTATTTGCTAAATAGTGCATAAAGCATTTTTTTTTTTTTTTTTTTTTTTAATATTCAGGTTAGGTTAGCTGTTTAATACATACATAACGATAAGTTTTGATTATTTTATTATTTACTTACTTACTTAGTCAGTCAGTCGGTCTTTTTGAGAAACTTTTGAATGCTAGTTACGATTTATTCTTAATTTACCTACCCATAGAGTTAATTATCTACATACCTAACTAGGTCGTAAATATAGGTACTTGTTACTGTTATTATTTTTAATTTATTTACATACTTTACTTTTTAAGTTTTGATCTGAAAGTTCTAAAGAAACTACGTAGAAGACTTCGTCGCCCAAACATACAATCAACCAACCAACCAACCAACGACGAGCATCGGCTCACCTCGTCCCGCGCACCTCTCTACTCCGTCTTCCCGCCCGCTGAGCTCCGCGTTTAGTATAAATATAAGAGAGTTCTGCTCGAGAAAAATCCCCCCCAGCTCATAATGCTAATGACCGCCATCTTCAATGGCGCATTAAGCAATAATATATTCCCACAAGCGTGGAAACAGGCCACCGTTATCGGCATCCCCAAACCAGGCAAGCCCAAGTCTGACCCCTCTAGCTACCGTCCCATCAGTCTCCTCAATGTTCTCGGTAAGATCTACGAGAGGCTTATTTATAAGCGACTCAAAGATTTTGCCGAAACCAAGGGTCTCATCCCCGACGAGCAATTCGGGTTCCGTACCGAACACTCGTGTGTCCATCAAGTTCACCGCATCGTGGAGCACATAAGCGTTGGCTTCCAACGTAACACGATGACGGGCGTCTTGTACTTTGACATAGCGAAAGCATTCGACAAAGTCTGGCACAATGGCTTATTATATAAGCTATACCAACTCGGTGTGCCAGATCGTCTCGTGCTCATCATGCGAGACTTTCTGTCGAATCGCACCTTTCGCTATAGAGTCGAGGGAGCTCTGTCCTCCCCACACCCCATCAGAGCAGGAGTCCCTCAAGGCTCCGTTGTTTCCCCTCTAGCCTTCACGTTGTTCACCAGCGATATCCCCAAAAGTAAAAAGTCTAAGTTGGCGCTTTTCGCTGACGATACGGCTATTTACTACACAGGTCATGACCCCAGAGTTATCGCTCGTAATCTCCAAACCTCCGCAAACATTTTGGGCAAATGGTTCCGGAAATGGAGAGTCGAGGTTAACCCTGATAAGAGTCAAGCCGTTCTCTATGCGAGACGGCGGAGATCTGACCCCCCTCCCCCTCCGATCACCATGTACGGCAAGCCGATCCCCTGGGAGAAGCAAGCCAAGTACCTCGGAGTGATCCTCGACGAACGCCTTTCCTTCGCCGAGCACATAAAGCAGGCTCGCTCGCGAGCTGCTTTCGCTCAGGGTAGGCTTCACTACCTACTGACTGCCCGCAGCAAATTGTCACGCAAGTGCAAGTTGCGCCTTTTCACGGCAGTCATTCGCCCGATCATGACGTATGCCTGTGCAATCTTCGCACACGCCAAGGCCCGTCACCTCCACCGGATGCAGACCCTCCAAAACCGCACCCTCCGAAAAATCCTCGGAGCCCCCTATTACATCCGAAATGAGAATCTACATTTAGATCTCAGAGTCCCCACCATCCAGCAGTTCATGAAACGCCTGTGCAAGCGTTTCTTTGACACTGCTGTGAAGCACCGCAACCCCCTTATCGCATCGGCAGCCCGATACGAACCCTCCCGCATCTCCAAGATTCGCCGCCCTAGGCATACCCTAATCGCCCCCGACGACCCCACTACCCTGCTCCAAGAGAGCCGTAGGGAAACTAGCACAGTTAAAAAACACTACAGACCGCGTTCCTTCCGTCCTCGCCGCCGAGGCCCGCCGCGACAAACCCGTAATTGTCCTCCCCGTCCCTTGCTCGAGCCAGCCCGCGCCGCTGAGCCAGTAGTCTAAAATTCCCCTATAATAATAATAAAATTTTGCTAGATCCAGCCCGTCCCTTTGCTGCCCTCCCCCAGCGACGCCCTAAGCCGAGGCTCGTACCCCACAGGGGGTGCCCTTAGCGTAGTCGCTTAGTTTTAAGTAGTATAGTAAGCCCTGGCTGGAGGCTTTGATTAGAGATCAAGGCCGCCACAGGCAAGTCCGGTTAAGCAGCCGACAACCTCCTAGGTTGACCTGCGAGAGGCCACACACAAAAAAAAAAAAAAAAAAAAAAAAACTCGAGAAAAATATTCCAGTCGTCCGCGTGGTTCGTGTGCGCACACCCGTGCCGAGTGTATTATATTGTCGTGTTTGATTTTCTGCTGAGAAGATGACCGGTCGCGGTAAGGGAGGAAAGGGTTTGGGAAAAGGAGGAGCCAAGCGTCACAGGAAAGTACTTCGTGATAACATCCAGGGTATCACGAAGCCCGCCATCCGTCGTCTGGCTCGCAGAGGTGGCGTGAAACGTATCTCCGGTCTGATCTACGAGGAGACTCGCGGTGTGCTTAAAGTGTTCCTTGAGAACGTCATCCGTGATGCCGTAACCTACACCGAGCACGCCAAGAGGAAGACCGTCACCGCCATGGACGTCGTCTACGCTCTGAAGCGTCAGGGTCGCACCCTGTACGGTTTCGGCGGTTAAACGCTGTCGCCGTCTGCGGCGCGCAACCAGCTGCTCTGCATACTCTGTGTGACGGACATAATCATACCGTTCGATCATACGTGTATGTAGATGCGCACATAAAAAAAGGCCCTTTTCAGGGCCGCATATGATTCGATATTAATAAATATGTTTCTTAAATGGAATTGTCTAAAAACGTACCTATATCTACTACACCTATGAATTTATTTCACACAGTTCCCTATCTGTCGTAGGTATGTACTTACTTGATTATGAGTCTTTTAGATTGGGGCGGGTCTTATTAGATTTGTAGAAGAGTACTGAACATGAACTAGCTAACGTATAGGTACACATACACATAGGTAGATACTTACTTATTCGATTGCTTGATTACAGATTATTATTAAACTAAACTAACGTACGTACTAAATGTACGTGGTTGTTGTCTTTCGCCTTCGCTCGCCCTCGCCCTCGCACGACGTGTCCTTCATAAGGGTACCTGAAAGAAATTATTGTTATTGATGATAAATATAAGTAACCATTACACTATAACACGTTAGAACGTCTGTCTGTCTGTCTGTCCGTATGTCTATCTATCTAACTAAACTAATTATCTACCTACCTATAGGGATCTGATCGGCCAGTCGGTGCGCGTGCCGTTTGTTTATGTCGTGTTATTACTGTGAGTACCTACATAATGTGTTTTGATTCTAAGGTGATACGTATTTTATAATATTATTACGCGTATATACCTACATTTATTTAGTCCATATTCTATTATTGGCACGACACAAGAGTATACGAGGAGGCTATCCGCGGTCTGAGGAGAATGCGTTAAGTACTTACTGACGGCGCGCCGACAGACCTACCGAACGATGGCCCGTCAGATCGAACGCGTACGTCTTTTGTCGTTTTTCACCTCGTTCGATACGCTTTCTGATGCGTTAATCGCTTTACGTACACTGTTAACACGTCTAAGGGCACTCTCGTATTTTAATATTAGTATATTAATAGGTTGCACGTCCTGGACGGAGTCGTCCGTCCTTAACTGTTCGGCGGTCGCGGTGTTTTACGACGCTTCACTTTTACCTCGATATAATTTTCGCGAGTAGGTGTTATATCGTCGAAATCCTGTCGCCGCACAAGCTCGATATCCTCCCTGTTGACGCGTCGACCTTTATCACCGCTCACTATCACTTTTATAGAGAAAATAACGTTTTGAACTCGACCCGACCTTAGCTTCGTTACCAGTCGTCAAAATAAAACACCGCCACCGGCCCAACTGACTTCTCACGCTTACCGAACTCGTACACCGCCATCGTCAACTTCATGACCTATCCGAAATCGTAGACGACACCGTGGCTTCCGTACGTTAAACATTCTTTTTCTATATTTTATTAGATACGTGTTAGTGAAAACTTTCAAGCGTTCATACGAGAAAACGTCCCGCGACATCACGGCGCTCGTTACGGTAAAGTTTCGTCGTACCAAGCCGTACGTGCACGAAACTCTCGAAACCTATAAGTGGCGACATCTAAGTCTCTCTTATACTTTGTTTGCTTGCTTGCTATATTGCCAGCTGTTCGTGTAACGTTGTTGTGTGGTACGTAGTACGTGAACTCATCAATCTCAAATAAGATGGCAGACACCGCAGTTGCTACCGAGGCTCCGGCACCCGCTACCCCAGCGAAGAAGCAGGCGAGGCAAGCCGGCGGCGCCGGTGCCGCCGCTAAGAAGCCCAAGGCGAAGCCGACTCATCCCAAAACATCCGAGATGGTAAACAACGCTATCAAAGAGATGAAGGAGCGCAGCGGATCTTCCCTGCAGGCGATCAAGAAGTATATCGCAGCGCAGTACAAGGTCGATGCCGAGAAACTGGCTCCTTTCATCAGGAAATATCTGAAGAGCGCCGTCGAATCTGGTGCGCTGATCCAGACCAAAGGCAAGGGCGCCTCGGGTTCATTCAAACTCGAATCGAAGTCGGCCGCGTCCAAGAAACCCGCCGGCGCCGCAGGCAAGGCCGCCAGTAAGGCACCCGCTGCCGCTTCGAAGGCTAAGAAGGCGACGGCCTCCGCTGCCGGCGCCAAGACCAAGAAGGCGGCAGCCGCAGCCGCCGCGTCTTCGGCTTCACCTTCGAAATCCAAATCGTCGGCCGCCTCCGCCGCTAAGGACAAGAAGGCAGCCGCCGCTAAGAAGAAGCCGGCACCAAAGAAGGCCGCCGCCCCCGCTAAGGCTAAGGCGCCCAAAGCCAAGAAGACAGCCAAGCCGCCAACCAAGAAACCTAAAGCTCCTAAACCGAAAAAGGCCGCGTCTACACCCAAGTCTAAACCGGCAGCCAAGAAAGCTTCCGCCGCTAAGAAGTAAGCTACGGTCGCGTTCGTGTTACACCGGCGACGGCGACGACGACGACAGCGGCGCAGTCGGCGCAGCCGACCACCGTCAACAATAACATGTGTACAGCTACTACATAAGTTTGTGCGCGTGTGTGTGTCTGTGCGTGCGCGCGTCTTAACTATGGTGTCTGTGTCTCTCTCCCTGTATGTATGTTTGTGAATATGTAAACACCGACATTTTGTACGTGTACGTAGTTAGAAGCTGTGTATACGGTACGGTACATAATAACTTGTTACATATATCGCACAATATACATACGATATGACATATATACTGTAGAAAGAGGTGCGTGCGTGCGTTCGCGCTCGCGTCGTACGTGTCTATCGTCCTCGGGAAGATGAGGGGTGCTGAACACCGCTCGACGTGTCTCGACAACCACCACTGAAGATGTTCGTCAGAAGCAGCAATAAGCGACTGGAATCGAAATCAAGGCGGCGGCACCGAGATGCTTAGCGCGCGTGCGATGCGCTCTCGATCGCAGCGCTCTCCGAGCGCACACCAAAAAGCCCTTTTCAGGGCTAACAGTACTATCATGAATATGAAAAATATTCGTTTCTATTATACAGAGAGTCGAAAAACGTTTCAAAATAAAAACACAATAGCTAGTTATAGAATAAGAGATAAGTAAATAACAAGATGATCAAGTAGATATCTACTTATAGGTAACGCAGATAGCGCTAGTATGTACCTATGCCCAGTTCTATTGCACAGTCTATCAAAGGAGGGTTGTTTATTTACAAACATTATCATATCTACCGTAGCTTGATGTGCAACATAAACACATTGATTAGGTAGGTACCTACCTATTTATAAACTTAAAAGTAGGAAGGGGGAAAAAAAAAAAGAAAAAGAATAATAGAAAAATGCATTGGTCTCTGCTATACCTACCTACCTACCTACCTACCTACCTACCTACCTAATTAATAGGTACATAAGCGCGTGAATATTTTTTTTTTTTTTTTTTTTTATATATATATTTAATATTCATTCACTCGTTCCTATAAGAAAATCAGATACAGCTAAAACTCTGTAAAATTTACGAAATTTGAAACGATATCTCTGCCTACCCCGTATCCCGTATGTGCAGTGTACGGTCTACGTATTTTACGTGACGACGAAACGGAGCGAGAGCGCCGGAGCGCGCTTGCGCGTTTAGTGAATCGGTTTCGTTAGACGGTACACCCCTCCCACTGACAGAGCCCCGCGGCGCGCGTATAAATACGGCCGGCACGGCCGCTTTTAAAAATATTGTAAGAGATTGTCTCGACGCGCGCACACTGCGTGTATCGTTGTTTTCGAGTGATTTATTCTACAAACAAACTTATCAACCATGTCTGGTCGCGGTAAAGGTGGCAAGGTTAAGGGAAAGGCAAAGTCCCGTTCCAACCGTGCTGGACTCCAGTTTCCCGTTGGACGTATCCACAGGCTGCTGCGTAACGGAAACTACGCTGAACGTGTCGGTGCCGGTGCGCCCGTCTACTTGGCCGCCGTGATGGAGTACCTGGCTGCTGAGGTTCTCGAGTTGGCCGGTAACGCCGCGAGAGACAACAAGAAGACCAGGATCATCCCGCGTCATCTTCAATTGGCCATCCGCAACGACGAGGAGTTGAACAAGCTGCTCTCCGGCGTTACGATCGCCCAAGGTGGTGTACTGCCAAACATCCAGGCCGTGCTACTGCCCAAGAAGACCGAGAAGAAGGCTTAAACGTTGCGCAATCGTCGCCGCCGCTACAGCTGGTGCGAGTGGTGAACCGCACGCGTACTTCGATATAATATTTATGAACGTACCAATATCTATTATGTCGGTTGCGCGATGCTCTTCGCTCGTACTCAAAACAAAAGGCCCTTTTCAGGGCCACAATATGATTCGTCAAATATTTAACAGGGACAGTTTCTTTAACGGTGTTGTCGTAAAACGAAAACGTATCCTTAAGCATAAAACGGTACTAACAAAAGTATGCGTTAGTACTTGTTTACCTACTTACTGATGTATATAATTAATATTATTGAGGACTGACTAACTCATCATCACACCCTCGCCCCCCTCCCTAAACGTTGCCAATATTATTATTATGAACCAAGAGAAAACATAAACAATGATAACGGTAAAATGGGAAATTATGCACATTACCTGGAATTTTACATAATTAATCATTGTAGATAGATAGGTAGTTAGTTAATTTTCTAAATATAACATACCGTACCTCGAGCTAACAAAGGTATCGAAACCATAAAGCCTTTGATCAGCAAAAGGATCTAATATTATTAGATTAATATTAATGTCATTGAATTATTGCAACACAGAAAATAAATAGAGCTACAATCGAAGTTACGCAGGAAACCTACCTACCTACCTACCTACCTATAACATTGTTTTTTTTTTTTTTTTTTTTTTTTTTTTAATTATTATTATTTTTTTACGCATCTTCGTTTTTCAGATATAGTAGTTTTTAATTTAAATATTTTCAATAATGACTAACGAACGCAAATGTCTCCCCGCCCTCTTTACCTCCCTCCCGAATAACCCCTCTCCCCGCAGCCCGCTATGGAGAGCTCTGATTGGTCGGTCGCTACGTCGAGCCTGCCACGACCGCGCGACTCGACCGTCGGTATAAATAAACTTGTTTCCCGGACAAACGATTTATACTGTTACTGAACTCTGTTCCGTCAGCACGTATACTATAAAATCTCATAATGCCGCCCAAGACAAGTGGTAAAGCCGCCAAGAAGTCTGGCAAAGCCCAGAAGAACATCTCCAAGACCGACAAGAAGAAGAAGAAGCATAAGAGGAAGGAGAGTTATGCCATCTACATCTACAAGGTCCTGAAGCAGGTGCACCCCGACACCGGTATCTCCAGCAAGGCCATGTCCATCATGAACTCGTTCGTGAACGACATCTTCGAGCGCATCGCCGCCGAAGCCTCCCGTCTCGCCCACTACAACAAGAGGTCGACCATCACATCTCGGGAGGTGCAGACGTCCGTCAGGCTCCTTCTGCCCGGAGAGCTCGCCAAGCACGCCGTCAGTGAAGGCACCAAGGCCGTCACCAAATACACCAGCTCCAAGTGAGCGGTCGGTAGCTAACATGAGCCAGCCGACGCTCGCCTCTCGACGCCGCCTCGTGTGTGTGTGAAAAGTGTTAAATCCAGTGCGTTTGTTCGTGTGTCTTGTCGATAGTGGTGCGTGCGTTGATTGTGTCGTTCGTCATCGTTATGTATATACCTACATGATATCGTATATTGTGTATGGTCTGTACGTACGAGACGACGCACATGATTCACGTACCGCAGACACAAACCACGACAAGCGTCTGGACGCGCACCCACACCGCAAGTTGCAGGCAGGAGAGATAACAAAAGGCCCTTTTCAGGGCCACAAATATGTTCATGTGATAATAATTCACTTTTCTTTAACTTGATAACAGTCGAAACGTTAACCACCTATAACTAAAATGACCTACTGTGTTCATCACAGTGGTGGTATGAATGATAATAATTAGGTAAGTAAAATTTAATAGAGAACACAGAACTTGGCAATTACCTTTCCTACTTACCATATCTACACGTCTGTCTATCAAATAAACTATACCTACACATGCTTATACTACACGATTAATAAAACACAACATGCAAACAAAGTTAAACTTTATTGTCGAGTACCTACCTACCTAAATTGTCGTTTATTAAGATACAACTAGTAAATAAAAATGACTAGTAGGTAACACAAGAAAGTTTGTGTTTACGTTCTGTACATTCCGATAGCAGATAGGTTGTCTAGTTACATATGTATGTACTTACTTTGTTAATTAACATTTTTCTTATTGGCTACCTACCTACTACACAAAACGACACCCTCGTGTATAGACAAGAATTAATATTATTGTTTAATATTTTAAAAAGGTTTTTTTTTTTTTTTCGTCGGTTTTTGTTATTATGCTATTTAAAACGTCAATATTATTTTCACCGTCTTCCTGTAGCGTAAGATTGTTCTCTTCCTTTGGCAAGTTTAGTTCGGTCGTTATGTTAAAGGGGGCGCGCGTGCGCCTCATGCCCACTAACGCAGAGTACGGTGCCACAGTATAAATAGGACCGAACTCGCCAATCGGTTTTTATTCACTCTTGTACGTTCGTTGCGTGTAGGCCCGCGCGTCCGTTTTGTGTTTTATTATAATCGTTATTCTCCCGTTTCGTGTTTACAATGGCACGTACTAAGCAGACCGCTCGTAAATCCACCGGTGGTAAGGCACCTAGGAAACAGCTCGCCACCAAGGCTGCGCGTAAGAGCGCACCGGCCACCGGTGGCGTCAAGAAGCCCCATCGTTACAGGCCCGGAACTGTGGCCCTCCGTGAGATTCGTCGCTACCAGAAGAGTACCGAGCTGCTGATCCGCAAGCTTCCGTTCCAGCGTCTCGTGCGTGAGATCGCTCAGGACTTCAAGACCGATCTCCGTTTCCAGAGTTCTGCCGTCATGGCGCTCCAGGAGGCTAGCGAAGCTTATCTCGTCGGTCTCTTCGAAGATACCAACCTGTGCGCGATCCACGCTAAGCGTGTCACCATCATGCCCAAGGACATCCAGTTGGCGCGCAGGATCAGAGGCGAACGCGCTTAAACTGCTGCTGCAACAGCATACGTCACAATCGCAACACACGTCGTCCTTCACGTAGACTGCCTTCGTGCAGTGCCTCGTGTCGGTGGCTGTGTGCCGTTGATGACTGTGCGTTCACATAAAAGGCCCTTTTCAGGGCCACATACGTATCTGATTATTAAATGTTTCTATCAGAATGTCGCAAAACGAATAACCTATAAATAATACACGAATCACATAGACTTACCTATTTCTTATAATTTTATCATAGAATAATAATTATTACACAAGTACACTATAATCTATCTACGTACTGTACTAACGAACATTCAGTAGGTGCCTGGTGCCTACCTACTTACTACTTACCTTACCTTACTTATTTACACCAATAATCCTTTGCATAGATAATATAATAATTATTTGCTAAATAGTGCATAAAGCATTTTTTTTTTTTTTTTTTTTTTTAATATTCAGGTTAGGTTAGCTGTTTAATACATACATAACGATAAGTTTTGATTATTTTATTATTTACTTACTTACTTAGTCAGTCAGTCGGTCTTTTTGAGAAACTTTTGAATGCTAGTTACGATTTATTCTTAATTTACCTACCCATAGAGTTAATTATCTACATACCTAACTAGGTCGTAAATATAGGTACTTGTTACTGTTATTATTTTTAATTTATTTACATACTTTACTTTTTAAGTTTTGATCTGAAAGTTCTAAAGAAACTACGTAGAAGACTTCGTCGCCCAAACATACAATCAACCAACCAACCAACCAACGACGAGCATCGGCTCACCTCGTCCCGCGCACCTCTCTACTCCGTCTTCCCGCCCGCTGAGCTCCGCGTTTAGTATAAATATAAGAGAGTTCTGCTCGAGAAAAATATTCCAGTCGTCCGCGTGGTTCGTGTGCGCACACCCGTGCCGAGTGTATTATATTGTCGTGTTTGATTTTCTGCTGAGAAGATGACCGGTCGCGGTAAGGGAGGAAAGGGTTTGGGAAAAGGAGGAGCCAAGCGTCACAGGAAAGTACTTCGTGATAACATCCAGGGTATCACGAAGCCCGCCATCCGTCGTCTGGCTCGCAGAGGTGGCGTGAAACGTATCTCCGGTCTGATCTACGAGGAGACTCGCGGTGTGCTTAAAGTGTTCCTTGAGAACGTCATCCGTGATGCCGTAACCTACACCGAGCACGCCAAGAGGAAGACCGTCACCGCCATGGACGTCGTCTACGCTCTGAAGCGTCAGGGTCGCACCCTGTACGGTTTCGGCGGTTAAACGCTGTCGCCGTCTGCGGCGCGCAACCAGCTGCTCTGCATACTCTGTGTGACGGACATAATCATACCGTTCGATCATACGTGTATGTAGATGCGCACATAAAAAAAGGCCCTTTTCAGGGCCGCATATGATTCGATATTAATAAATATGTTTCTTAAATGGAATTGTCTAAAAACGTACCTATATCTACTACACCTATGAATTTATTTCACACAGTTCCCTATCTGTCGTAGGTATGTACTTACTTGATTATGAGTCTTTTAGATTGGGGCGGGTCTTATTAGATTTGTAGAAGAGTACTGAACATGAACTAGCTAACGTATAGGTACACATACACATAGGTAGATACTTACTTATTCGATTGCTTGATTACAGATTATTATTAAACTAAACTAACGTACGTACTAAATGTACGTGGTTGTTGTCTTTCGCCTTCGCTCGCCCTCGCCCTCGCACGACGTGTCCTTCATAAGGGTACCTGAAAGAAATTATTGTTATTGATGATAAATATAAGTAACCATTACACTATAACACGTTAGAACGTCTGTCTGTCTGTCTGTCCGTATGTCTATCTATCTAACTAAACTAATTATCTACCTACCTATAGGGATCTGATCGGCCAGTCGGTGCGCGTGCCGTTTGTTTATGTCGTGTTATTACTGTGAGTACCTACATAATGTGTTTTGATTCTAAGGTGATACGTATTTTATAATATTATTACGCGTATATACCTACATTTATTTAGTCCATATTCTATTATTGGCACGACACAAGAGTATACGAGGAGGCTATCCGCGGTCTGAGGAGAATGCGTTAAGTACTTACTGACGGCGCGCCGACAGACCTACCGAACGATGGCCCGTCAGATCGAACGCGTACGTCTTTTGTCGTTTTTCACCTCGTTCGATACGCTTTCTGATGCGTTAATCGCTTTACGTACACTGTTAACACGTCTAAGGGCACTCTCGTATTTTAATATTAGTATATTAATAGGTTGCACGTCCTGGACGGAGTCGTCCGTCCTTAACTGTTCGGCGGTCGCGGTGTTTTACGACGCTTCACTTTTACCTCGATATAATTTTCGCGAGTAGGTGTTATATCGTCGAAATCCTGTCGCCGCACAAGCTCGATATCCTCCCTGTTGACGCGTCGACCTTTATCACCGCTCACTATCACTTTTATAGAGAAAATAACGTTTTGAACTCGACCCGACCTTAGCTTCGTTACCAGTCGTCAAAATAAAACACCGCCACCGGCCCAACTGACTTCTCACGCTTACCGAACTCGTACACCGCCATCGTCAACTTCATGACCTATCCGAAATCGTAGACGACACCGTGGCTTCCGTACGTTAAACATTCTTTTTCTATATTTTATTAGATACGTGTTAGTGAAAACTTTCAAGCGTTCATACGAGAAAACGTCCCGCGACATCACGGCGCTCGTTACGGTAAAGTTTCGTCGTACCAAGCCGTACGTGCACGAAACTCTCGAAACCTATAAGTGGCGACATCTAAGTCTCTCTTATACTTTGTTTGCTTGCTTGCTATATTGCCAGCTGTTCGTGTAACGTTGTTGTGTGGTACGTAGTACGTGAACTCATCAATCTCAAATAAGATGGCAGACACCGCAGTTGCTACCGAGGCTCCGGCACCCGCTACCCCAGCGAAGAAGCAGGCGAGGCAAGCCGGCGGCGCCGGTGCCGCCGCTAAGAAGCCCAAGGCGAAGCCGACTCATCCCAAAACATCCGAGATGGTAAACAACGCTATCAAAGAGATGAAGGAGCGCAGCGGATCTTCCCTGCAGGCGATCAAGAAGTATATCGCAGCGCAGTACAAGGTCGATGCCGAGAAACTGGCTCCTTTCATCAGGAAATATCTGAAGAGCGCCGTCGAATCTGGTGCGCTGATCCAGACCAAAGGCAAGGGCGCCTCGGGTTCATTCAAACTCGAATCGAAGTCGGCCGCGTCCAAGAAACCCGCCGGCGCCGCAGGCAAGGCCGCCAGTAAGGCACCCGCTGCCGCTTCGAAGGCTAAGAAGGCGACGGCCTCCGCTGCCGGCGCCAAGACCAAGAAGGCGGCAGCCGCAGCCGCCGCGTCTTCGGCTTCACCTTCGAAATCCAAATCGTCGGCCGCCTCCGCCGCTAAGGACAAGAAGGCAGCCGCCGCTAAGAAGAAGCCGGCACCAAAGAAGGCCGCCGCCCCCGCTAAGGCTAAGGCGCCCAAAGCCAAGAAGACAGCCAAGCCGCCAACCAAGAAACCTAAAGCTCCTAAACCGAAAAAGGCCGCGTCTACACCCAAGTCTAAACCGGCAGCCAAGAAAGCTTCCGCCGCTAAGAAGTAAGCTACGGTCGCGTTCGTGTTACACCGGCGACGGCGACGACGACGACAGCGGCGCAGTCGGCGCAGCCGACCACCGTCAACAATAACATGTGTACAGCTACTACATAAGTTTGTGCGCGTGTGTGTGTCTGTGCGTGCGCGCGTCTTAACTATGGTGTCTGTGTCTCTCTCCCTGTATGTATGTTTGTGAATATGTAAACACCGACATTTTGTACGTGTACGTAGTTAGAAGCTGTGTATACGGTACGGTACATAATAACTTGTTACATATATCGCACAATATACATACGATATGACATATATACTGTAGAAAGAGGTGCGTGCGTGCGTTCGCGCTCGCGTCGTACGTGTCTATCGTCCTCGGGAAGATGAGGGGTGCTGAACACCGCTCGACGTGTCTCGACAACCACCACTGAAGATGTTCGTCAGAAGCAGCAATAAGCGACTGGAATCGAAATCAAGGCGGCGGCACCGAGATGCTTAGCGCGCGTGCGATGCGCTCTCGATCGCAGCGCTCTCCGAGCGCACACCAAAAAGCCCTTTTCAGGGCTAACAGTACTATCATGAATATGAAAAATATTCGTTTCTATTATACAGAGAGTCGAAAAACGTTTCAAAATAAAAACACAATAGCTAGTTATAGAATAAGAGATAAGTAAATAACAAGATGATCAAGTAGATATCTACTTATAGGTAACGCAGATAGCGCTAGTATGTACCTATGCCCAGTTCTATTGCACAGTCTATCAAAGGAGGGTTGTTTATTTACAAACATTATCATATCTACCGTAGCTTGATGTGCAACATAAACACATTGATTAGGTAGGTACCTACCTATTTATAAACTTAAAAGTAGGAAGGGGGAAAAAAAAAAAGAAAAAGAATAATAGAAAAATGCATTGGTCTCTGCTATACCTACCTACCTACCTACCTACCTACCTACCTACCTAATTAATAGGTACATAAGCGCGTGAATATTTTTTTTTTTTTTTTTTTTTATATATATATTTAATATTCATTCACTCGTTCCTATAAGAAAATCAGATACAGCTAAAACTCTGTAAAATTTACGAAATTTGAAACGATATCTCTGCCTACCCCGTATCCCGTATGTGCAGTGTACGGTCTACGTATTTTACGTGACGACGAAACGGAGCGAGAGCGCCGGAGCGCGCTTGCGCGTTTAGTGAATCGGTTTCGTTAGACGGTACACCCCTCCCACTGACAGAGCCCCGCGGCGCGCGTATAAATACGGCCGGCACGGCCGCTTTTAAAAATATTGTAAGAGATTGTCTCGACGCGCGCACACTGCGTGTATCGTTGTTTTCGAGTGATTTATTCTACAAACAAACTTATCAACCATGTCTGGTCGCGGTAAAGGTGGCAAGGTTAAGGGAAAGGCAAAGTCCCGTTCCAACCGTGCTGGACTCCAGTTTCCCGTTGGACGTATCCACAGGCTGCTGCGTAACGGAAACTACGCTGAACGTGTCGGTGCCGGTGCGCCCGTCTACTTGGCCGCCGTGATGGAGTACCTGGCTGCTGAGGTTCTCGAGTTGGCCGGTAACGCCGCGAGAGACAACAAGAAGACCAGGATCATCCCGCGTCATCTTCAATTGGCCATCCGCAACGACGAGGAGTTGAACAAGCTGCTCTCCGGCGTTACGATCGCCCAAGGTGGTGTACTGCCAAACATCCAGGCCGTGCTACTGCCCAAGAAGACCGAGAAGAAGGCTTAAACGTTGCGCAATCGTCGCCGCCGCTACAGCTGGTGCGAGTGGTGAACCGCACGCGTACTTCGATATAATATTTATGAACGTACCAATATCTATTATGTCGGTTGCGCGATGCTCTTCGCTCGTACTCAAAACAAAAGGCCCTTTTCAGGGCCACAATATGATTCGTCAAATATTTAACAGGGACAGTTTCTTTAACGGTGTTGTCGTAAAACGAAAACGTATCCTTAAGCATAAAACGGTACTAACAAAAGTATGCGTTAGTACTTGTTTACCTACTTACTGATGTATATAATTAATATTATTGAGGACTGACTAACTCATCATCACACCCTCGCCCCCCTCCCTAAACGTTGCCAATATTATTATTATGAACCAAGAGAAAACATAAACAATGATAACGGTAAAATGGGAAATTATGCACATTACCTGGAATTTTACATAATTAATCATTGTAGATAGATAGGTAGTTAGTTAATTTTCTAAATATAACATACCGTACCTCGAGCTAACAAAGGTATCGAAACCATAAAGCCTTTGATCAGCAAAAGGATCTAATATTATTAGATTAATATTAATGTCATTGAATTATTGCAACACAGAAAATAAATAGAGCTACAATCGAAGTTACGCAGGAAACCTACCTACCTACCTACCTACCTATAACATTGTTTTTTTTTTTTTTTTTTTTTTTTTTTTAATTTTTATTATTTTTTTACGCATCTTCGTTTTTCAGATATAGTAGTTTTTAATTTAAATATTTTCAATAATGACTAACGAACGCAAATGTCTCCCCGCCCTCTTTACCTCCCTCCCGAATAACCCCTCTCCCCGCAGCCCGCTATGGAGAGCTCTGATTGGTCGGTCGCTACGTCGAGCCTGCCACGACCGCGCGACTCGACCGTCGGTATAAATAAACTTGTTTCCCGGACAAACGATTTATGGATTCGCTCCGTTGCCCGGGTAGGACGTGCGCGCGCTATCCAATTCGCTCGGACCGCCCCCCCAGTCAGCCTAACCCGTTGTGCTGTCGTGAGTGTGAGCCTAGGCGAACGCTTGCGAGGGTACACGGGGGAGGCTACTATTACTCCCAGTATTTTATTTTATTTTAAAATCCTGTCGCGGTCGCGAAGGCAACGTGCCTAATTAGATTTTAATTTTATTTTATCTTATTCTCTTCCCATCCCGTCGGTATGCCGAAGAAGAAGAAAGGTGTCCGGAGCTCTCTGGAGCCCGACTCCTCTCCGCCTCCGGATCGCGAGATGGGTGGTCGGGCGACGTCGCTCCCGTATCTTGGGGGCCCGCTGCCCGCCCCCGCTCCTCCCGCTCCAGTCCCAGCGAAGACGACGACTGCTGCCGGTCCGTCGGCGGCACCGGCGACTGCGCGCGTTTCGCCGTCGTCGCCGCCGAGCCGACAACCGGCCGTCGCTGTGCGCCCGCCGGCCTTCCGCCCCGTGCCCATACAGGCCCCGGGGCCGGCCGCCTCAAGTAGTCGCACGCATGCCGTACGACTCCCCGCCTCTTCTCCCGCTCCTTCGACGCGCCCAACTGCGCCGAAGGCCCGTGTGATGGCGCCACCGGCGCGACCTGTGACACCACAGACTGCGCCCCCCAGGGCGCAGCCTGCGCCAAGAGCTACCGCTACCGTTCCTAGTGCCTCGCCGCGCAAGCCGTTGCTGGCAACTCCCGCCGCACAGCCCGCGCGCCCAGGTACAAGCCGACGTGACGCAGCCGCGACGCTCGCAGCGACAACTGGCCGCGCGACACCGCCCGCTTCCCGCCGCTTGCTGACGGACTCAGCGAGGTCAACTCCATCGACGCAAAGCAGGTTAGATCAACCCCTGTTTTCGCCCACTCCGCCCCGGGGCTCCGCCCAGGACTCCCCTGCGGTGCGGCCGGCCTATCCGTCCCGCCAAGGGTCCGATATGTCGGCCTACTCGGGGGACTCTTTTTGCCGAGGTCGACGACGTGTCATCTGACACGCCCTCCCGACCGGGCCACATGGACGTCGACTACCCGGTCACGTCTGACGAAACCTTGGGCTTTGGCTTCGAGTTTCAACTCGAGGCCAGGCCCCAAAGAAGACCGAGAAGCTCAGACGACGAGACAACGGAGGAGGCCAAGCGGTATTGCCCCGATCCGCCCGGACCGCAACGTGCGGCACCTGGACGGGCTGAGGCAAGCTCGCCTACCTATGCCGACACGCTGCGCTCGCCGCCCCCCCCCCCCTACACTCCAAACACGCAGTGCAGAGGACGCGACCTCGGGGCCCCCCCCCGCACCGATCAAGAAGAAGCCCTCCCGCTTCCCTCCGCTGGTGGTGGAGCGCATGCCGGACTGGGCCGCCCACTTCAGGGCGCTGAACGGCCTGTTGGGCCGCCCCCCAAATGCCCGCCCGTACCAGAGCGGCATTCGTTTCCTCCCGGAGTCCGAGGAGGAATACAGGGTGGTCCAAAGGTACCTGTGCGACCAGGAGAGGGAGTCCGGCCTAGCCTGGTTCGCGTACTCCCTGCCGGCGGAGAGGAGCTTAAAGGTGGCGATCCGTGGTCTGCCTGCAGACACGGAGCCATCAACCATAGAAGAGGAGCTCAGACGGCTGGAATATCAACCGGAGTACGTGCGCAACATAAAGGCGCGCGGTGGGAGGCCCGGTTGTATCTTCCACGCCGTTCTGAAGAGGACACCAGGGGTCTTCAAGATCTACGACACCACGCAGTTCCTGCTCATGCGTGGTGTCAAAATCGAGGCGTGGAGGGGCAGGCGCGGGCCTGCGCAGTGTCACCGGTGCCAGCAGTTTAGACACAGCTCGCACCGGTGCCACCGCCCGCTGGCCTGCGTTAGATGTGGGGAGAACCACGCCGCCAAGGACTGCCCACGCCCTAGGGAGGAGCCGGCCACCTGCGCCAACTGCGGAGGTGACCACCCTGCGTGCAACCGGAGCTGCCCAGTCTTCGTGCAGGAGGCACAGAAGAGGAAGGTTGGCACTGTGGCCCTCTCCCAGCGACAGCACCGGCCCACTGAACCCGCCCGTGGGCCCACGTCGACTTACGCCACTGAGGCGCCTAGTGCGTCACTCATGGCGGCGGCAAACGAGCCCACGGCGAGAGGAAGCGCCCCCTCCAAACCTAGGAGAAAGAGGAGAGGAGGAAAGAAGGGGCTGAAGCCCCCTTCCACAGAGTCCAGGAGGCAGCCCGCGTCAGTCCCAACTCGGACACGGGCAACGAGCCCCCCCCCCCCCAGCTGAGGTCAGCGTCGCGAGTTTGGTGCGACGCGTCATCACAGACATCACAGCCCTCAGGGCGGCTCGTCAAGAGGCCCTAGCTGCGGTCACCGAATCCGACGAGGAACACCAGCAGCAGGAACTCATTAAAATGCAGTCCGCCCTGGAGCAAGTTCTGCAGAGAGCCGCGTCTGCAAGCACCCGGGACTTGTGGGGACTAGCCCTGGAGACCCTAACGATCGTGTTGGGGGCCTGCCGGGTATAGGACCCACAAATCCCCGCCCCGGAAATCCCCATACTTATATATGTATGTATATTTTATATTTTGACGCCTGAGTGAGTTACTCACGCTTACACGTGACTCACTCACACAATAACACTCCACATGCACTACATGCATTGGTTGCGCCGCGTGCTAAGTTAATATAGGCGCGGCGTACACCTACCCCATACAACCATGACTCTACACTCGTTGTCCTCACGCGATGCGAGCGTGCGGGTCGGAACGCACGTCCTGCATCGCTACATGGGCGGTGTTACACAGTACAATACCGCCCACACCCGCACTACGGCCTCTTAGTCTGGAGCGCAACCGGCTAGATCTGGAAACGCGCCAGACGGGGGCCATCATCCTCAGTGGGTAGCGCCCCCAAAGTCGGCGTCTCTGTCGCTGGTCGTCGTCCGCTGGGCCTCCCCCGGGAAACCGGAGGTCTCACCCGGCGGCGATTGACCGCCGAGACGTCGTGAAATAGCGGCACTGTATGTGTACAGTGCCGCGGCGTTACTCTACTGAACTCAATACATTTACTCACAGGCAGCCAGCGCATGCGCGCCTGCCGCCAACCATTGCCTACAGGCCCCCCAACGCTTTGCCCGTTTTTACGGGCAACTATTTGACACTGCGGGATAAAGGTTCGCCTACAACCCGCTCGCCGCGCCCCCTTGCGGGGACGCAGTGACTTCCCGGACAAACGATTTATACTGTTACTGAACTCTGTTCCGTCAGCACGTATACTATAAAATCTCATAATGCCGCCCAAGACAAGTGGTAAAGCCGCCAAGAAGTCTGGCAAAGCCCAGAAGAACATCTCCAAGACCGACAAGAAGAAGAAGAAGCATAAGAGGAAGGAGAGTTATGCCATCTACATCTACAAGGTCCTGAAGCAGGTGCACCCCGACACCGGTATCTCCAGCAAGGCCATGTCCATCATGAACTCGTTCGTGAACGACATCTTCGAGCGCATCGCCGCCGAAGCCTCCCGTCTCGCCCACTACAACAAGAGGTCGACCATCACATCTCGGGAGGTGCAGACGTCCGTCAGGCTCCTTCTGCCCGGAGAGCTCGCCAAGCACGCCGTCAGTGAAGGCACCAAGGCCGTCACCAAATACACCAGCTCCAAGTGAGCGGTCGGTAGCTAACATGAGCCAGCCGACGCTCGCCTCTCGACGCCGCCTCGTGTGTGTGTGAAAAGTGTTAAATCCAGTGCGTTTGTTCGTGTGTCTTGTCGATAGTGGTGCGTGCGTTGATTGTGTCGTTCGTCATCGTTATGTATATACCTACATGATATCGTATATTGTGTATGGTCTGTACGTACGAGACGACGCACATGATTCACGTACCGCAGACACAAACCACGACAAGCGTCTGGACGCGCACCCACACCGCAAGTTGCAGGCAGGAGAGATAACAAAAGGCCCTTTTCAGGGCCACAAATATGTTCATGTGATAATAATTCACTTTTCTTTAACTTGATAACAGTCGAAACGTTAACCACCTATAACTAAAATGACCTACTGTGTTCATCACAGTGGTGGTATGAATGATAATAATTAGGTAAGTAAAATTTAATAGAGAACACAGAACTTGGCAATTACCTTTCCTACTTACCATATCTACACGTCTGTCTATCAAATAAACTATACCTACACATGCTTATACTACACGATTAATAAAACACAACATGCAAACAAAGTTAAACTTTATTGTCGAGTACCTACCTACCTAAATTGTCGTTTATTAAGATACAACTAGTAAATAAAAATGACTAGTAGGTAACACAAGAAAGTTTGTGTTTACGTTCTGTACATTCCGATAGCAGATAGGTTGTCTAGTTACATATGTATGTACTTACTTTGTTAATTAACATTTTTCTTATTGGCTACCTACCTACTACACAAAACGACACCCTCGTGTATAGACAAGAATTAATATTATTGTTTAATATTTTAAAAAGGTTTTTTTTTTTTTTTCGTCGGTTTTTGTTATTATGCTATTTAAAACGTCAATATTATTTTCACCGTCTTCCTGTAGCGTAAGATTGTTCTCTTCCTTTGGCAAGTTTAGTTCGGTCGTTATGTTAAAGGGGGCGCGCGTGCGCCTCATGCCCACTAACGCAGAGTACGGTGCCACAGTATAAATAGGACCGAACTCGCCAATCGGTTTTTATTCACTCTTGTACGTTCGTTGCGTGTAGGCCCGCGCGTCCGTTTTGTGTTTTATTATAATCGTTATTCTCCCGTTTCGTGTTTACAATGGCACGTACTAAGCAGACCGCTCGTAAATCCACCGGTGGTAAGGCACCTAGGAAACAGCTCGCCACCAAGGCTGCGCGTAAGAGCGCACCGGCCACCGGTGGCGTCAAGAAGCCCCATCGTTACAGGCCCGGAACTGTGGCCCTCCGTGAGATTCGTCGCTACCAGAAGAGTACCGAGCTGCTGATCCGCAAGCTTCCGTTCCAGCGTCTCGTGCGTGAGATCGCTCAGGACTTCAAGACCGATCTCCGTTTCCAGAGTTCTGCCGTCATGGCGCTCCAGGAGGCTAGCGAAGCTTATCTCGTCGGTCTCTTCGAAGATACCAACCTGTGCGCGATCCACGCTAAGCGTGTCACCATCATGCCCAAGGACATCCAGTTGGCGCGCAGGATCAGAGGCGAACGCGCTTAAACTGCTGCTGCAACAGCATACGTCACAATCGCAACACACGTCGTCCTTCACGTAGACTGCCTTCGTGCAGTGCCTCGTGTCGGTGGCTGTGTGCCGTTGATGACTGTGCGTTCACATAAAAGGCCCTTTTCAGGGCCACATACGTATCTGATTATTAAATGTTTCTATCAGAATGTCGCAAAACGAATAACCTATAAATAATACACGAATCACATAGACTTACCTATTTCTTATAATTTTATCATAGAATAATAATTATTACACAAGTACACTATAATCTATCTACGTACTGTACTAACGAACATTCAGTAGGTGCCTGGTGCCTACCTACTTACTACTTACCTTACCTTACTTATTTACACCAATAATCCTTTGCATAGATAATATAATAATTATTTGCTAAATAGTGCATAAAGCATTTTTTTTTTTTTTTTTTTTTTTAATATTCAGGTTAGGTTAGCTGTTTAATACATACATAACGATAAGTTTTGATTATTTTATTATTTACTTACTTACTTAGTCAGTCAGTCGGTCTTTTTGAGAAACTTTTGAATGCTAGTTACGATTTATTCTTAATTTACCTACCCATAGAGTTAATTATCTACATACCTAACTAGGTCGTAAATATAGGTACTTGTTACTGTTATTATTTTTAATTTATTTACATACTTTACTTTTTAAGTTTTGATCTGAAAGTTCTAAAGAAACTACGTAGAAGACTTCGTCGCCCAAACATACAATCAACCAACCAACCAACCAACGACGAGCATCGGCTCACCTCGTCCCGCGCACCTCTCTACTCCGTCTTCCCGCCCGCTGAGCTCCGCGTTTAGTATAAATATAAGAGAGTTCTGCTCGAGAAAAATTCATTCGCTGCCCGTCGCTCGCCCCGAACGGACGTGCCGCCCCGTGCATCGCGCCCGCTCTGTGCTACGTGCCCCCTCCTACGTCTCGCCGCGCCCGCTCGCCGTGACGTCATCAGTGGTCGCCGACCACAACACTATCGGAAGCCGCCTTTCTCAAGGCAGTGGACGATAGACTATTTCCTTTACGGAATAGTCGAAAACGTAGTGCCCCTTAAGGGAAAAGCCACAGTTTCGTGGTCCTTGGCGGGAATACCTCACGGTGTCAACAAGCCAAGGGGGTGTTGCCCCAATACACCCGCCGAACCCCTTCAGGGCTAGGCAGTCATTTGGAGTCGGGAGCTAGGTCTTGGCCTTGGGGGTGGCCCCTCGTCAGACCTATAACTCCGAGTTCTTTTCCAGCTACACACCTGGTGTCGGTTGGGGTGTCTATCCCTTCGCACCAGACCCTGTCAGGGCCCGATCGCACATTAAGATTGGCGATCGGTTTACTAGCTTAGGGCTCACCATTAGGTACACACCTCCCAGCGTGCACAACCCTTGTTGGGAGGGTCACTCACCCCCGGGCCCGTCCACCCGGGGACTTAGGTGTTAGGGACATAGGCTATTCAACCCATGTTGCCCCCCCTTTAATTCTCTACCATGGATGCCATGGATCTTAAAATAATTCGGGCAGAGACTATACTTGCTTTCTTCGAGCAAGTATTAGTCGAAGACCCCTCCTTCATTGAGGGCTTCCGGGATAAGTTCCGAAATTTTGTCGGCACCCGGAAGACCGCCCCGCTCATTCCTTCCTCATCGGTGGATCCCTCCACCGATGAAACTACTCAGGCCCCGTCCACGGGACTGCCTCCCTCCCACCCCTGTTCTTCCCAAACTGAGGGAAACCATGTTACTTCATCCCCTCCTAGCGAGGCTATGGACACGACAGTGCCCATAGACACCGACTCAGAGCCGTCAGGCTCTGAGGCCCAGGAGTCCTCCTCTGACGACGACTATCAAGTCGTCCAAGGAAAGAGGAAGAAAAAGACCAAGGCCTCCGCCAGTAAGGCCAAGAAGACTGAGACTGATGTCTCCACCCCCGCCCCTGCTACTACCCTCAGTAGCAAACCCGCCCCAGCGTCACAGCTGTCGCAGCCTAGCTGCAATCCTTCAGCTTCTGCAAAGAAGCAACGTCCCCCGCCTCCCTTGTACATCCAGGACAAGGCGAAGTGGACGGACGTGTCCAAGATGTGTGTTGATCGTAAGATCAACTACACGAACGCACGAGCTTGCCAGCAGGGCATTCGTGTCGTAGTCCCGACAGTCGCGGACTACCGGGAACTTACCCGATCGCTCAGAGAGAGGAACGTGTGCTTCCACACATACTCTCTCCCAGAGGACACGCCGACCCGAGTGGTCATTAGACGTGTGCCAAAGGAAATCCCCACGGACGACATCAAGTCCGACCTTCAATCGCAGGGCGTCCCAGTCTCTGCGGTTCACCGCCTGCACAAGGCTCGTGGCAGAGAACAGTACGATATGGTACTGGTCGTCTGCGACCCTACAGAAGGGCACCACCCGATCTTCAAGATCAAGTCGGTGTGCTCTCTTTCCGGCATCTCAATTGAGAAGCCGTATAAAAGCTCGATAGTTGGCCAGTGTCACCGCTGCCAACTCTATGGACATGCTCAGTCCAACTGCTACGCAAAACCCAGATGCGTAAAGTGTCTGGATGAGCACGGCACTACTGAATGCCCCCGTCCCAAGGACCGCACGCTCTGCACAGAGCCACCCAGCTGTGTGCTGTGCGGGCAAGCTGGGCACCCGGCTAACTACCGGGGTTGCCCCAAGGCCCCTAAAATTTCTCCAAAGCTCGCAAAGCGCGCCGCTGCACGCCAGCTTAGAGAAGCCCCCTCAGGGTTAGCCCCCTCAACCCAGCTCCCCGAGCGTCTCGCTCCCCAGCGCCCGTCCCCTTGGAACAGGCTGAACCACCAAAAGGCCTTCCCGGCCTTGGCGGTCTCTCAGCCTATTCCAGCTTTGATGGCCAAACCCATCCCAGCGCCTACTCCCGCCCCTGTGGCACCCGCAGTCCCAGCAGCAGCCCCTAAGGCTGTGCCTCGGTTCACTGGTGTGATTCCTCCCAGGACCGACCCAGCTGGCTCAATCATCCTGGAGCATTACATCATATTTATGACCCAGGATGCTAGAGACCTAGCTGACGAGTTACACGTGGCTAAAGCCACGGGTACAGTGACCCTGAAAAAGATGGCTGAGCTCTTCAATCAGCATAAGCCAACACTGTCCGAGCTGGACAAGCTTCCAGCCGTTACCCTTAATAATTAATTAATGGATAAGCGACTGAAAGTTTGTTGCTCCAAACCGCGATCCCTTAAATTAGGTTTCTTCAATGCAAATAGCATTAACTCCCAGCGTGATGAGATCGCGGCCTTCCTCCGCGACCATCAACTAGACATTCTCCTTATACAGGAAACTTATCTAAAGCCCCACCTCAAAGATCCTAGGATTGCCAACTATCGCATAGTTCGCAACGATAGGATCCGCTGTCACGGTGGTGGCACCCTCATCTACTACAAAAAGGAATTGCACTGCATTCCCCTAACTCCACCCGCGCCCCTATCTCTATTGGAGTTCTCGGCTTGTCGGCTAGGCATGACTGGTCACCCGCCGATCACAGTCATCTCCGCCTATTACCCCCCATCGTCTTCTTCGTCCAACTTAACAGACGAAGCCACCGCTCTCACCAGAGACCTGACATCCCTCTTTGGCATGAGTGACTCCGTTATCTTAGCGGGCGATCTCAATGCTAAACACCCCGCGTGGAACAGCAGCACGACCAACCCTAGAGGTAAGGTCATTTTCAACCTTGGTGCTTCCCTGAATTTTGACATCATCGGCCCGATGTGTCCCACTCACTTCCCCCACGATCCCAATCATAGGCCTGACGTTCTCGATGTAGCGCTGCTAAAGAATGTAAACCTCCGTTTGCAATCTATAGAAGCAATACACGAACTAAACTCTGACCACCGCCCCGTGGTCATGCACCTTGGCTCCCGCTCGGGAAATCTCGACCCCGGCCAGCCCCCTCCATCCCAACTGATCACTGACTGGAAGAAAGTAAGCGAACGACTGAAATCTACTACGTCACATCAGTTGGACTCCATCCCTGACCATATAGTCTCAGTCGCCGAGACGACGGAGGCGATCGACTCGCTCACAGAGCACGTACAATCCGTCCTGAACGATTGTTCAAGGGAGATTCCAGTGACAGAGGACTGTCGCTGGAAAATCCCGGACGATGTACGGGCTCTGTTGACCGAGAAGAACGCTGCTATCCGTGCGTATAGCGCTTTTCCTTGCGACGCCAACAAGGCTCACATGCGTAAATTACAGCGTGCTGTAAGGAAGCGTATGACCGAGCTGCGTTCCGCCCGCTGGGAAAAGACGCTCAGTGAACTTGAGCCTACCCATCTCGCCTTCTGGCAACTCCAAAGGAAGCTACGTTCCACCGAAGAGTCCTCCATGCCCCCGCTCACCCGCCCTGATGGGAGTGTCGCTTTCGACAACTCCGAGAAAGCGGAGTGCCTGGCCGACAGTCTCGAAGCCCAATGTTCGCCTAGCTCTCATCTAGTAGACCAAGCCCACATTGATATGGTGGATGCTGAAGTCGAACGAAGAGCCTCCCTCCCTCCCGTTGAAGACCCCGATAACCCTCTAGCCCCCGTCACACCCGACGAGGTTGAGGACATCGTGAAAAGGCTTCAACCACGGAAAGCCCCCGGTGCCGACGGCATCACGAACAGAGTGTTCAAACTCTTCCCCCCCCAGCTCATAATGCTAATGACCGCCATCTTCAATGGCGCATTAAGCAATAATATATTCCCACAAGCGTGGAAACAGGCCACCGTTATCGGCATCCCCAAACCAGGCAAGCTCAAGTCTGACCCCTCTAGCTACCGTCCCATCAGTCTCCTCAATGTTCTCGGTAAGATCTACGAGAGGCTTATTTATAAGCGACTCAAAGATTTTGCCGAAACCAAGGGTCTCATCCCCGACGAGCAATTCGGGTTCCGTACCGAACACTCGTGTGTCCATCAAGTTCACCGCATCGTGGAGCACATAAGCGTTGGCTTCCAACGTAACACGATGACGGGCGTCTTGTACTTTGACATAGCGAAAGCATTCGACAAAGTCTGGCACAATGGCTTATTATATAAGCTATACCAACTCGGTGTGCCAGATCGTCTCGTGCTCATCATGCGAGACTTTCTGTCGAATCGCACCTTTCGCTATAGAGTCGAGGGAGCTCTGTCCTCCCCACACCCCATCAGAGCAGGAGTCCCTCAAGGCTCCGTTGTTTCCCCTCTAGCCTTCACGTTGTTCACCAGCGATATCCCCAAAAGTAAAAAGTCTAAGTTGGCGCTTTTTGCTGACGATACGGCTATTTACTACACAGGTCATGACCCCAGAGTTATCGCTCGTAATCTCCAAACCTCCGCAAACATTTTGGGCAAATGGTTCCGGAAATGGAGAGTCGAGGTTAACCCTGATAAGAGTCAAGCCGTTCTCTATGCGAGACGGCGGAGATCTGACCCCCCTCCCCCTCCGATCACCATGTACGGCAAGCCGATCCCCTGGGAGAAGCAAGCCAAGTACCTCGGAGTGATCCTCGACGAACGCCTATCCTTCGCCGAGCACATAAAGCAGGCTCGCTCGCGAGCTGCTTTCGCTCAGGGTAGGCTTCACTACCTACTGACTGCCCGCAGCAAATTGTCACGCAAGTGCAAGTTGCGCCTTTTCACGGCAGTCATTCGCCCGATCATGACGTATGCCTGTGCAATCTTCGCACACGCCAAGGCCCGTCACCTCCACCGGATGCAGACCCTCCAAAACCGCACCCTCCGAAAAATCCTCGGAGCCCCCTATTACATCCGAAATGAGAATCTACATTTAGATCTCAGAGTCCCCACCATCCAGCAGTTCATGAAACGCCTGTGCAAGCGTTTCTTTGACACTGCTGTGAAGCACCGCAACCCCCTTATCGCATCGGCAGCCCGATACGAACCCTCCCGCATCTCCAAGATTCGCCGCCCTAGGCATACCCTAATCGCCCCCGACGACCCCACTACCCTGCTCCAAGAGAGCCGTAGGGAAACTAGCACAGTTAAAAAACACTACAGACCGCGTTCCTTCCGTCCTCGCCGCCGAGGCCCGCCGCGACAAACCCGTAATTGTCCTCCCCGTCCCTTGCTCGAGCCAGCCCGCGCCGCTGAGCCAGTAGTCTAAAATTCCCCTATAATAATAATAAAATTTTGCTAGATCCAGCCCGTCCCTTTGCTGCCCTCCCCCAGCGACGCCCTAAGCCGAGGCTCGTACCCCACAGGGGGTGCCCTTAGCGTAGTCGCTTAGTTTTAAGTAGTATAGTAAGCCCTGGCTGGAGGCTTTGATTAGAGATCAAGGCCGCCACAGGCAAGTCCGGTTAAGCAGCCGACAACCTCCTAGGTTGACCTGCGAGAGGCCACACACAAAAAAAAAAAAAAAAAAAAAACTCGAGAAAAATATTCCAGTCGTCCGCGTGGTTCGTGTGCGCACACCCGTGCCGAGTGTATTATATTGTCGTGTTTGATTTTCTGCTGAGAAGATGACCGGTCGCGGTAAGGGAGGAAAGGGTTTGGGAAAAGGAGGAGCCAAGCGTCACAGGAAAGTACTTCGTGATAACATCCAGGGTATCACGAAGCCCGCCATCCGTCGTCTGGCTCGCAGAGGTGGCGTGAAACGTATCTCCGGTCTGATCTACGAGGAGACTCGCGGTGTGCTTAAAGTGTTCCTTGAGAACGTCATCCGTGATGCCGTAACCTACACCGAGCACGCCAAGAGGAAGACCGTCACCGCCATGGACGTCGTCTACGCTCTGAAGCGTCAGGGTCGCACCCTGTACGGTTTCGGCGGTTAAACGCTGTCGCCGTCTGCGGCGCGCAACCAGCTGCTCTGCATACTCTGTGTGACGGACATAATCATACCGTTCGATCATACGTGTATGTAGATGCGCACATAAAAAAAGGCCCTTTTCAGGGCCGCATATGATTCGATATTAATAAATATGTTTCTTAAATGGAATTGTCTAAAAACGTACCTATATCTACTACACCTATGAATTTATTTCACACAGTTCCCTATCTGTCGTAGGTATGTACTTACTTGATTATGAGTCTTTTAGATTGGGGCGGGTCTTATTAGATTTGTAGAAGAGTACTGAACATGAACTAGCTAACGTATAGGTACACATACACATAGGTAGATACTTACTTATTCGATTGCTTGATTACAGATTATTATTAAACTAAACTAACGTACGTACTAAATGTACGTGGTTGTTGTCTTTCGCCTTCGCTCGCCCTCGCCCTCGCACGACGTGTCCTTCATAAGGGTACCTGAAAGAAATTATTGTTATTGATGATAAATATAAGTAACCATTACACTATAACACGTTAGAACGTCTGTCTGTCTGTCTGTCCGTATGTCTATCTATCTAACTAAACTAATTATCTACCTACCTATAGGGATCTGATCGGCCAGTCGGTGCGCGTGCCGTTTGTTTATGTCGTGTTATTACTGTGAGTACCTACATAATGTGTTTTGATTCTAAGGTGATACGTATTTTATAATATTATTACGCGTATATACCTACATTTATTTAGTCCATATTCTATTATTGGCACGACACAAGAGTATACGAGGAGGCTATCCGCGGTCTGAGGAGAATGCGTTAAGTACTTACTGACGGCGCGCCGACAGACCTACCGAACGATGGCCCGTCAGATCGAACGCGTACGTCTTTTGTCGTTTTTCACCTCGTTCGATACGCTTTCTGATGCGTTAATCGCTTTACGTACACTGTTAACACGTCTAAGGGCACTCTCGTATTTTAATATTAGTATATTAATAGGTTGCACGTCCTGGACGGAGTCGTCCGTCCTTAACTGTTCGGCGGTCGCGGTGTTTTACGACGCTTCACTTTTACCTCGATATAATTTTCGCGAGTAGGTGTTATATCGTCGAAATCCTGTCGCCGCACAAGCTCGATATCCTCCCTGTTGACGCGTCGACCTTTATCACCGCTCACTATCACTTTTATAGAGAAAATAACGTTTTGAACTCGACCCGACCTTAGCTTCGTTACCAGTCGTCAAAATAAAACACCGCCACCGGCCCAACTGACTTCTCACGCTTACCGAACTCGTACACCGCCATCGTCAACTTCATGACCTATCCGAAATCGTAGACGACACCGTGGCTTCCGTACGTTAAACATTCTTTTTCTATATTTTATTAGATACGTGTTAGTGAAAACTTTCAAGCGTTCATACGAGAAAACGTCCCGCGACATCACGGCGCTCGTTACGGTAAAGTTTCGTCGTACCAAGCCGTACGTGCACGAAACTCTCGAAACCTATAAGTGGCGACATCTAAGTCTCTCTTATACTTTGTTTGCTTGCTTGCTATATTGCCAGCTGTTCGTGTAACGTTGTTGTGTGGTACGTAGTACGTGAACTCATCAATCTCAAATAAGATGGCAGACACCGCAGTTGCTACCGAGGCTCCGGCACCCGCTACCCCAGCGAAGAAGCAGGCGAGGCAAGCCGGCGGCGCCGGTGCCGCCGCTAAGAAGCCCAAGGCGAAGCCGACTCATCCCAAAACATCCGAGATGGTAAACAACGCTATCAAAGAGATGAAGGAGCGCAGCGGATCTTCCCTGCAGGCGATCAAGAAGTATATCGCAGCGCAGTACAAGGTCGATGCCGAGAAACTGGCTCCTTTCATCAGGAAATATCTGAAGAGCGCCGTCGAATCTGGTGCGCTGATCCAGACCAAAGGCAAGGGCGCCTCGGGTTCATTCAAACTCGAATCGAAGTCGGCCGCGTCCAAGAAACCCGCCGGCGCCGCAGGCAAGGCCGCCAGTAAGGCACCCGCTGCCGCTTCGAAGGCTAAGAAGGCGACGGCCTCCGCTGCCGGCGCCAAGACCAAGAAGGCGGCAGCCGCAGCCGCCGCGTCTTCGGCTTCACCTTCGAAATCCAAATCGTCGGCCGCCTCCGCCGCTAAGGACAAGAAGGCAGCCGCCGCTAAGAAGAAGCCGGCACCAAAGAAGGCCGCCGCCCCCGCTAAGGCTAAGGCGCCCAAAGCCAAGAAGACAGCCAAGCCGCCAACCAAGAAACCTAAAGCTCCTAAACCGAAAAAGGCCGCGTCTACACCCAAGTCTAAACCGGCAGCCAAGAAAGCTTCCGCCGCTAAGAAGTAAGCTACGGTCGCGTTCGTGTTACACCGGCGACGGCGACGACGACGACAGCGGCGCAGTCGGCGCAGCCGACCACCGTCAACAATAACATGTGTACAGCTACTACATAAGTTTGTGCGCGTGTGTGTGTCTGTGCGTGCGCGCGTCTTAACTATGGTGTCTGTGTCTCTCTCCCTGTATGTATGTTTGTGAATATGTAAACACCGACATTTTGTACGTGTACGTAGTTAGAAGCTGTGTATACGGTACGGTACATAATAACTTGTTACATATATCGCACAATATACATACGATATGACATATATACTGTAGAAAGAGGTGCGTGCGTGCGTTCGCGCTCGCGTCGTACGTGTCTATCGTCCTCGGGAAGATGAGGGGTGCTGAACACCGCTCGACGTGTCTCGACAACCACCACTGAAGATGTTCGTCAGAAGCAGCAATAAGCGACTGGAATCGAAATCAAGGCGGCGGCACCGAGATGCTTAGCGCGCGTGCGATGCGCTCTCGATCGCAGCGCTCTCCGAGCGCACACCAAAAAGCCCTTTTCAGGGCTAACAGTACTATCATGAATATGAAAAATATTCGTTTCTATTATACAGAGAGTCGAAAAACGTTTCAAAATAAAAACACAATAGCTAGTTATAGAATAAGAGATAAGTAAATAACAAGATGATCAAGTAGATATCTACTTATAGGTAACGCAGATAGCGCTAGTATGTACCTATGCCCAGTTCTATTGCACAGTCTATCAAAGGAGGGTTGTTTATTTACAAACATTATCATATCTACCGTAGCTTGATGTGCAACATAAACACATTGATTAGGTAGGTACCTACCTATTTATAAACTTAAAAGTAGGAAGGGGGAAAAAAAAAAAGAAAAAGAATAATAGAAAAATGCATTGGTCTCTGCTATACCTACCTACCTACCTACCTACCTACCTACCTACCTAATTAATAGGTACATAAGCGCGTGAATATTTTTTTTTTTTTTTTTTTTTATATATATATTTAATATTCATTCACTCGTTCCTATAAGAAAATCAGATACAGCTAAAACTCTGTAAAATTTACGAAATTTGAAACGATATCTCTGCCTACCCCGTATCCCGTATGTGCAGTGTACGGTCTACGTATTTTACGTGACGACGAAACGGAGCGAGAGCGCCGGAGCGCGCTTGCGCGTTTAGTGAATCGGTTTCGTTAGACGGTACACCCCTCCCACTGACAGAGCCCCGCGGCGCGCGTATAAATACGGCCGGCACGGCCGCTTTTAAAAATATTGTAAGAGATTGTCTCGACGCGCGCACACTGCGTGTATCGTTGTTTTCGAGTGATTTATTCTACAAACAAACTTATCAACCATGTCTGGTCGCGGTAAAGGTGGCAAGGTTAAGGGAAAGGCAAAGTCCCGTTCCAACCGTGCTGGACTCCAGTTTCCCGTTGGACGTATCCACAGGCTGCTGCGTAACGGAAACTACGCTGAACGTGTCGGTGCCGGTGCGCCCGTCTACTTGGCCGCCGTGATGGAGTACCTGGCTGCTGAGGTTCTCGAGTTGGCCGGTAACGCCGCGAGAGACAACAAGAAGACCAGGATCATCCCGCGTCATCTTCAATTGGCCATCCGCAACGACGAGGAGTTGAACAAGCTGCTCTCCGGCGTTACGATCGCCCAAGGTGGTGTACTGCCAAACATCCAGGCCGTGCTACTGCCCAAGAAGACCGAGAAGAAGGCTTAAACGTTGCGCAATCGTCGCCGCCGCTACAGCTGGTGCGAGTGGTGAACCGCACGCGTACTTCGATATAATATTTATGAACGTACCAATATCTATTATGTCGGTTGCGCGATGCTCTTCGCTCGTACTCAAAACAAAAGGCCCTTTTCAGGGCCACAATATGATTCGTCAAATATTTAACAGGGACAGTTTCTTTAACGGTGTTGTCGTAAAACGAAAACGTATCCTTAAGCATAAAACGGTACTAACAAAAGTATGCGTTAGTACTTGTTTACCTACTTACTGATGTATATAATTAATATTATTGAGGACTGACTAACTCATCATCACACCCTCGCCCCCCTCCCTAAACGTTGCCAATATTATTATTATGAACCAAGAGAAAACATAAACAATGATAACGGTAAAATGGGAAATTATGCACATTACCTGGAATTTTACATAATTAATCATTGTAGATAGATAGGTAGTTAGTTAATTTTCTAAATATAACATACCGTACCTCGAGCTAACAAAGGTATCGAAACCATAAAGCCTTTGATCAGCAAAAGGATCTAATATTATTAGATTAATATTAATGTCATTGAATTATTGCAACACAGAAAATAAATAGAGCTACAATCGAAGTTACGCAGGAAACCTACCTACCTACCTACCTACCTATAACATTGTTTTTTTTTTTTTTTTTTTTTTTTTTTTAATTATTATTATTTTTTTACGCATCTTCGTTTTTCAGATATAGTAGTTTTTAATTTAAATATTTTCAATAATGACTAACGAACGCAAATGTCTCCCCGCCCTCTTTACCTCCCTCCCGAATAACCCCTCTCCCCGCAGCCCGCTATGGAGAGCTCTGATTGGTCGGTCGCTACGTCGAGCCTGCCACGACCGCGCGACTCGACCGTCGGTATAAATAAACTTGTTTCCCGGACAAACGATTTATACTGTTACTGAACTCTGTTCCGTCAGCACGTATACTATAAAATCTCATAATGCCGCCCAAGACAAGTGGTAAAGCCGCCAAGAAGTCTGGCAAAGCCCAGAAGAACATCTCCAAGACCGACAAGAAGAAGAAGAAGCATAAGAGGAAGGAGAGTTATGCCATCTACATCTACAAGGTCCTGAAGCAGGTGCACCCCGACACCGGTATCTCCAGCAAGGCCATGTCCATCATGAACTCGTTCGTGAACGACATCTTCGAGCGCATCGCCGCCGAAGCCTCCCGTCTCGCCCACTACAACAAGAGGTCGACCATCACATCTCGGGAGGTGCAGACGTCCGTCAGGCTCCTTCTGCCCGGAGAGCTCGCCAAGCACGCCGTCAGTGAAGGCACCAAGGCCGTCACCAAATACACCAGCTCCAAGTGAGCGGTCGGTAGCTAACATGAGCCAGCCGACGCTCGCCTCTCGACGCCGCCTCGTGTGTGTGTGAAAAGTGTTAAATCCAGTGCGTTTGTTCGTGTGTCTTGTCGATAGTGGTGCGTGCGTTGATTGTGTCGTTCGTCATCGTTATGTATATACCTACATGATATCGTATATTGTGTATGGTCTGTACGTACGAGACGACGCACATGATTCACGTACCGCAGACACAAACCACGACAAGCGTCTGGACGCGCACCCACACCGCAAGTTGCAGGCAGGAGAGATAACAAAAGGCCCTTTTCAGGGCCACAAATATGTTCATGTGATAATAATTCACTTTTCTTTAACTTGATAACAGTCGAAACGTTAACCACCTATAACTAAAATGACCTACTGTGTTCATCACAGTGGTGGTATGAATGATAATAATTAGGTAAGTAAAATTTAATAGAGAACACAGAACTTGGCAATTACCTTTCCTACTTACCATATCTACACGTCTGTCTATCAAATAAACTATACCTACACATGCTTATACTACACGATTAATAAAACACAACATGCAAACAAAGTTAAACTTTATTGTCGAGTACCTACCTACCTAAATTGTCGTTTATTAAGATACAACTAGTAAATAAAAATGACTAGTAGGTAACACAAGAAAGTTTGTGTTTACGTTCTGTACATTCCGATAGCAGATAGGTTGTCTAGTTACATATGTATGTACTTACTTTGTTAATTAACATTTTTCTTATTGGCTACCTACCTACTACACAAAACGACACCCTCGTGTATAGACAAGAATTAATATTATTGTTTAATATTTTAAAAAGGTTTTTTTTTTTTTTTCGTCGGTTTTTGTTATTATGCTATTTAAAACGTCAATATTATTTTCACCGTCTTCCTGTAGCGTAAGATTGTTCTCTTCCTTTGGCAAGTTTAGTTCGGTCGTTATGTTAAAGGGGGCGCGCGTGCGCCTCATGCCCACTAACGCAGAGTACGGTGCCACAGTATAAATAGGACCGAACTCGCCAATCGGTTTTTATTCACTCTTGTACGTTCGTTGCGTGTAGGCCCGCGCGTCCGTTTTGTGTTTTATTATAATCGTTATTCTCCCGTTTCGTGTTTACAATGGCACGTACTAAGCAGACCGCTCGTAAATCCACCGGTGGTAAGGCACCTAGGAAACAGCTCGCCACCAAGGCTGCGCGTAAGAGCGCACCGGCCACCGGTGGCGTCAAGAAGCCCCATCGTTACAGGCCCGGAACTGTGGCCCTCCGTGAGATTCGTCGCTACCAGAAGAGTACCGAGCTGCTGATCCGCAAGCTTCCGTTCCAGCGTCTCGTGCGTGAGATCGCTCAGGACTTCAAGACCGATCTCCGTTTCCAGAGTTCTGCCGTCATGGCGCTCCAGGAGGCTAGCGAAGCTTATCTCGTCGGTCTCTTCGAAGATACCAACCTGTGCGCGATCCACGCTAAGCGTGTCACCATCATGCCCAAGGACATCCAGTTGGCGCGCAGGATCAGAGGCGAACGCGCTTAAACTGCTGCTGCAACAGCATACGTCACAATCGCAACACACGTCGTCCTTCACGTAGACTGCCTTCGTGCAGTGCCTCGTGTCGGTGGCTGTGTGCCGTTGATGACTGTGCGTTCACATAAAAGGCCCTTTTCAGGGCCACATACGTATCTGATTATTAAATGTTTCTATCAGAATGTCGCAAAACGAATAACCTATAAATAATACACGAATCACATAGACTTACCTATTTCTTATAATTTTATCATAGAATAATAATTATTACACAAGTACACTATAATCTATCTACGTACTGTACTAACGAACATTCAGTAGGTGCCTGGTGCCTACCTACTTACTACTTACCTTACCTTACTTATTTACACCAATAATCCTTTGCATAGATAATATAATAATTATTTGCTAAATAGTGCATAAAGCATTTTTTTTTTTTTTTTTTTTTTTAATATTCAGGTTAGGTTAGCTGTTTAATACATACATAACGATAAGTTTTGATTATTTTATTATTTACTTACTTACTTAGTCAGTCAGTCGGTCTTTTTGAGAAACTTTTGAATGCTAGTTACGATTTATTCTTAATTTACCTACCCATAGAGTTAATTATCTACATACCTAACTAGGTCGTAAATATAGGTACTTGTTACTGTTATTATTTTTAATTTATTTACATACTTTACTTTTTAAGTTTTGATCTGAAAGTTCTAAAGAAACTACGTAGAAGACTTCGTCGCCCAAACATACAATCAACCAACCAACCAACCAACGACGAGCATCGGCTCACCTCGTCCCGCGCACCTCTCTACTCCGTCTTCCCGCCCGCTGAGCTCCGCGTTTAGTATAAATATAAGAGAGTTCTGCTCGAGAAAAATCATTCGCTGCCCGTCGCTCGCCCCGAACGGACGTGCCGCCCCGTGCATCGCGCCCGCTCTGTGCTACGTGCCCCCTCCTACGTCTCGCCGCGCCCGCTCGCCGTGACGTCATCAGTGGTCGCCGACCACAACACTATCGGAAGCCGCCTTTCTCAAGGCAGTGGACGATAGACTATTTCCTTTACGGAATAGTCGAAAACGTAGTGCCCCTTAAGGGAAAAGCCACAGTTTCGTGGTCCTTGGCGGGAATACCTCACGGTGTCAACAAGCCAAGGGGGTGTTGCCCCAATACACCCGCCGAACCCCTTCAGGGCTAGGCAGTCATTTGGAGTCGGGAGCTAGGTCTTGGCCTTGGGGGTGGCCCCTCGTCAGACCTATAACTCCGAGTTCTTTTCCAGCTACACACCTGGTGTCGGTTGGGGTGTCTATCCCTTCGCACCAGACCCTGTCAGGGCCCGATCGCACATTAAGATTGGCGATCGGTTTACTAGCTTAGGGCTCACCATTAGGTACACACCTCCCAGCGTGCACAACCCTTGTTGGGAGGGTCACTCACCCCCGGGCCCGTCCACCCGGGGACTTAGGTGTTAGGGACATAGGCTATTCAACCCATGTTGCCCCCCCTTTAATTCTCTACCATGGATGCCATGGATCTTAAAATAATTCGGGCAGAGACTATACTTGCTTTCTTCGAGCAAGTATTAGTCGAAGACCCCTCCTTCATTGAGGGCTTCCGGGATAAGTTCCGAAATTTTGTCGGCACCCGGAAGGCCGCCCCGCTCATTCCCTCCTCATCGGTGGAGGGATCCACCGATGAAGCTACTCAGGCCCCGTCCACGGGATTGCCTCCCTCCCACCCCTGTTCTTCCCAATCTGAGGGAAACCATGTTATTTCGTCCCCTCCTAGCGAGGCTATGGACACGACAGTGCCCATAGACACTGACTCAGAGCCGTCAGGCTCTGAGGCCCAGGAGTCCTCCTCTGACGACGACTATCAAGTCGTCCAAGGAAAGAGGAAGAAGAAGACCAAGGCCTCCGCCAGTAAGGCCAAGAAGACTGAGACTGATGTCTCCACCCCCGCCCCCGCTACTACCCCCAGTAGCAAACCCGCCCCAGCGTCACAGCTGTCGCAGCCTAGCTGCAATCCTTCAGCTTCTGCAAAGAAGCAACGTCCCCCGCCTCCCTTGTACATCCAGGACAAGGCGAAGTGGACGGACGTGTCCAAGATGTGTGTTGATCGTAAGATCAACTACACGAACGCACGAGCTTGCCAGCAGGGCATTCGTGTCGTAGTCCCGACAGTCGCGGACTACCGGGAACTTACCCGATCGCTCAGAGAGAGGAACGTGTGCTTCCACACATACTCTCTCCCAGAGGACACGCCGACCCGAGTGGTCATTAGACGTGTGCCAAAGGAAATCCCCACGGACGACATCAAGTCCGACCTTCAATCGCAGGGCGTCCCAGTCTCTGCGGTTCACCGCCTGCACAAGGCTCGTGGCAGAGAACAGTACGATATGGTACTGGTCGTCTGCGACCCTACAGAAGGGCACCACCCGATCTTCAAGATCAAGTCGGTGTGCTCTCTTTCCGGCATCTCAATTGAGAAGCCGTATAAAAGCTCGATAGTTGGCCAGTGTCACCGCTGCCAACTCTATGGACATGCTCAGTCCAACTGCTACGCAAAACCCAGATGCGTAAAGTGTCTGGGTGAGCACGGCACTACTGAATGCCCCCGTCCCAAGGACCGCACGCTCTGCACAGAGCCACCCAGCTGTGTGCTGTGCGGGCAAGCTGGGCACCCGGCTAACTACCGGGGTTGCCCCAAGGCCCCTAAAATTTCTCCAAAGCTCGCAAAGCGCGCCGCTGCACGCCAGCTTAGAGAAGCCCCCTCAGGGTTAGCCCCCTCAACCCAGCTCCCCGAGCGTCTCGCTCCCCAGCGCCCGTCCCCTTGGAACAGGCTGAACCACCAAAAGGCCTTCCCGGCCTTGGCGGTCTCTCAGCCTATTCCAGCTTTGATGGCCAAACCCATCCCAGCGCCTACTCCCGCCCCTGTGGCACCCGCAGTCCCAGCAGCAGCCCCTAAGGCTGTGCCTCGGTTCACTAGTGTGATTCCTCCCAGGACCGACCCAGCTGGCTCAATCATCCTGGAGCATTACATCATATTTATGACCCAGGATGCTAGAGACCTAGCTGACGAGTTACACGTGGCTAAAGCCACGGGTACAGTGACCCTGAAAAAGATGGCTGAGCTCTTCAATCAGCATAAGCCAACACTGTCCGAGCTGGACAAGCTTCCAGCCGTTACCCTTAATAATTAATTAATGGATAAGCGACTGAAAGTTTGTTGCTCCAAACCGCGATCCCTTAAATTAGGTTTCTTCAATGCAAATAGCATTAACTCCCAGCGTGATGAGATCGCGGCCTTCCTCCGCGACCATCAACTAGACATTCTCCTTATACAGGAAACTTATCTAAAGCCCCACCTCAAAGATCCTAGGATTGCCAACTATCGCATAGTTCGCAACGATAGGATCCGCTGTCACGGTGGTGGCACCCTCATCTACTACAAAAAGGAATTGCACTGCATTCCCCTAACTCCACCCGCGCCCCTATCTCTATTGGAGTTCTCGGCTTGTCGGCTAGGCATGACTGGTCACCCGCCGATCACAGTCATCTCCGCCTATTACCCCCCATCGTCTTCTTCGTCCAACTTAACAGACGAAGCCACCGCTCTCACCAGAGACCTGACATCCCTCTTTGGCATGAGTGACTCCGTTATCTTAGCGGGCGATCTCAATGCTAAACACCCCGCGTGGAACAGCAGCACGACCAACCCTAGAGGTAAGGTCATTTTCAACCTTGGTGCTTCCCTGAATTTTGACATCATCGGCCCGATGTGTCCCACTCACTTCCCCCACGATCCCAATCATAGGCCTGACGTTCTCGATGTAGCGCTGCTAAAGAATGTAAACCTCCGTTTGCAATCTATAGAAGCAATACACGAACTAAACTCTGACCACCGCCCCGTGGTCATGCACCTTGGCTCCCGCTCGGGAAATCTCGACCCCGGCCAGCCCCCTCCATCCCAACTGATCACTGACTGGAAGAAAGTAAGCGAACGACTGAAATCTACTACGTCACATCAGTTGGACTCCATCCCTGACCATATAGTCTCAGTCGCCGAGACGACGGAGGCGATCGACTCGCTCACAGAGCACGTACAATCCGTCCTGAACGATTGTTCAAGGGAGATTCCAGTGACAGAAGACTGTCGCTGGAAAATCCCGGACGATGTACGGGCTCTGTTGACCGAGAAGAACGCTGCTATCCGTGCGTATAGCGCTTTTCCTTGCGACGCCAACAAGGCTCACATGCGTAAATTACAGCGTGCTGTAAGGAAGCGTATGACCGAGCTGCGTTCCGCCCGCTGGGAAAAGACGCTCAGCGAACTTGAGCCTACCCATCTCGCCTTCTGGCAACTCCAAAGGAAGCTACGTTCCACCGAAGAGTCCTCCATGCCCCCGCTCACCCGCCCTGATGGGAGTGTCGCTTTCGACAACTCCGAGAAAGCGGAGTGCCTGGCCGACAGTCTCGAAGCCCAATGTTCGCCTAGCTCTCATCTAGTAGACCAAGCCCACATTGATATGGTGGATGCTGAAGTCGAACGAAGAGCCTCCCTCCCTCCCGTTGAAGACCCCGATAACCCTCTAGCCCCCGTCACACCCGACGAGGTTGAGGACATCGTGAAAAGGCTTCAACCACGGAAAGCCCCCGGTGCCGACGGCATCACGAACAGAGTGTTCAAACTCTTCCCCCCCCAGCTCATAATGCTAATGACCGCCATCTTCAATGGCGCATTAAGCAATAATATATTCCCACAAGCGTGGAAACAGGCCACCGTTATCGGCATCCCCAAACCAGGCAAGCCCAAGTCTGACCCCTCTAGCTACCGTCCCATCAGTCTCCTCAATGTTCTCGGTAAGATCTACGAGAGGCTTATTTATAAGCGACTCAAAGATTTTGCCGAAACCAAGGGTCTCATCCCCGACGAGCAATTCGGGTTCCGTACCGAACACTCGTGTGTCCATCAAGTCCACCGCATCGTGGAGCACATAAGCGTTGGCTTCCAACGTAACACGATGACGGGCGTCTTGTACTTTGACATAGCGAAAGCATTCGACAAAGTCTGGCACAATGGCTTATTATATAAGCTATACCAACTCGGTGTGCCAGATCGTCTCGTGCTCATCATGCGAGACTTTCTGTCGAATCGCACCTTTCGCTATAGAGTCGAGGGAGCTCTGTCCTCCCCACACCCCATCAGAGCAGGAGTCCCTCAAGGCTCCGTTGTTTCCCCTCTAGCCTTCACGTTGTTCACCAGCGATATCCCCAAAAGTAAAAAGTCTAAGTTGGCGCTTTTCGCTGACGATACGGCTATTTACTACACAGGTCATGACCCCAGAGTTATCGCTCGTAATCTCCAAACCTCCGCAAACATTTTGGGCAAATGGTTCCGGAAATGGAGAGTCGAGGTTAACCCTGATAAGAGTCAAGCCGTTCTCTATGCGAGACGGCGGAGATCTGACCCCCCTCCCCCTCCGATCACCATGTACGGCAAGCCGATCCCCTGGGAGAAGCAAGCCAAGTACCTCGGAGTGATCCTCGACGAACGCCTATCCTTCGCCGAGCACATAAAGCAGGCTCGCTCGCGAGCTGCTTTCGCTCAGGGTAGGCTTCACTACCTACTGACTGCCCGCAGCAAATTGTCACGCAAGTGCAAGTTGCGCCTTTTCACGGCAGTCATTCGCCCGATCATGACGTATGCCTGTGCAATCTTCGCACACGCCAAGGCCCGTCACCTCCACCGGATGCAAACCCTCCAAAACCGCACCCTCCGAAAAATCCTCGGAGCCCCCTATTACATCCGAAATGAGAATCTACATTTAGATCTCAGAGTCCCCACCATCCAGCAGTTCATGAAACGCCTGTGCAAGCGTTTCTTTGACACTGCTGTGAAGCACCGCAACCCCCTTATCGCATCGGCAGCCCGATACGAACCCTCCCGCATCTCCAAGATTCGCCGCCCTAGGCATACCCTAATCGCCCCCGACGACCCCACTACCCTGCTCCAAGAGAGCCGTAGGGAAACTAGCACAGTTAAAAAACACTACAGACCGCGTTCCTTCCGTCCTCGCCGCCGAGGCCCGCCGCGACAAACCCGTAATTGTCCTCCCCGTCCCTTGCTCGAGCCAGCCCGCGCCGCTGAGCCAGTAGTCTAAAATTCCCCTATAATAATAATAAAATTTTGCTAGATCCAGCCCGTCCCTTTGCTGCCCTCCCCCAGCGACGCCCTAAGCCGAGGCTCGTACCCCACAGGGGGTGCCCTTAGCGTAGTCGCTTAGTTTTAAGTAGTATAGTAAGCCCTGGCTGGAGGCTTTGATTAGAGATCAAGGCCGCCACAGGCAAGTCCGGTTAAGCAGCCGACAACCTCCTAGGTTGACCTGCGAGAGGCCACACACAAAAAAAAAAAAAAAAAAAAACTCGAGAAAAATATTCCAGTCGTCCGCGTGGTTCGTGTGCGCACACCCGTGCCGAGTGTATTATATTGTCGTGTTTGATTTTCTGCTGAGAAGATGACCGGTCGCGGTAAGGGAGGAAAGGGTTTGGGAAAAGGAGGAGCCAAGCGTCACAGGAAAGTACTTCGTGATAACATCCAGGGTATCACGAAGCCCGCCATCCGTCGTCTGGCTCGCAGAGGTGGCGTGAAACGTATCTCCGGTCTGATCTACGAGGAGACTCGCGGTGTGCTTAAAGTGTTCCTTGAGAACGTCATCCGTGATGCCGTAACCTACACCGAGCACGCCAAGAGGAAGACCGTCACCGCCATGGACGTCGTCTACGCTCTGAAGCGTCAGGGTCGCACCCTGTACGGTTTCGGCGGTTAAACGCTGTCGCCGTCTGCGGCGCGCAACCAGCTGCTCTGCATACTCTGTGTGACGGACATAATCATACCGTTCGATCATACGTGTATGTAGATGCGCACATAAAAAAAGGCCCTTTTCAGGGCCGCATATGATTCGATATTAATAAATATGTTTCTTAAATGGAATTGTCTAAAAACGTACCTATATCTACTACACCTATGAATTTATTTCACACAGTTCCCTATCTGTCGTAGGTATGTACTTACTTGATTATGAGTCTTTTAGATTGGGGCGGGTCTTATTAGATTTGTAGAAGAGTACTGAACATGAACTAGCTAACGTATAGGTACACATACACATAGGTAGATACTTACTTATTCGATTGCTTGATTACAGATTATTATTAAACTAAACTAACGTACGTACTAAATGTACGTGGTTGTTGTCTTTCGCCTTCGCTCGCCCTCGCCCTCGCACGACGTGTCCTTCATAAGGGTACCTGAAAGAAATTATTGTTATTGATGATAAATATAAGTAACCATTACACTATAACACGTTAGAACGTCTGTCTGTCTGTCTGTCCGTATGTCTATCTATCTAACTAAACTAATTATCTACCTACCTATAGGGATCTGATCGGCCAGTCGGTGCGCGTGCCGTTTGTTTATGTCGTGTTATTACTGTGAGTACCTACATAATGTGTTTTGATTCTAAGGTGATACGTATTTTATAATATTATTACGCGTATATACCTACATTTATTTAGTCCATATTCTATTATTGGCACGACACAAGAGTATACGAGGAGGCTATCCGCGGTCTGAGGAGAATGCGTTAAGTACTTACTGACGGCGCGCCGACAGACCTACCGAACGATGGCCCGTCAGATCGAACGCGTACGTCTTTTGTCGTTTTTCACCTCGTTCGATACGCTTTCTGATGCGTTAATCGCTTTACGTACACTGTTAACACGTCTAAGGGCACTCTCGTATTTTAATATTAGTATATTAATAGGTTGCACGTCCTGGACGGAGTCGTCCGTCCTTAACTGTTCGGCGGTCGCGGTGTTTTACGACGCTTCACTTTTACCTCGATATAATTTTCGCGAGTAGGTGTTATATCGTCGAAATCCTGTCGCCGCACAAGCTCGATATCCTCCCTGTTGACGCGTCGACCTTTATCACCGCTCACTATCACTTTTATAGAGAAAATAACGTTTTGAACTCGACCCGACCTTAGCTTCGTTACCAGTCGTCAAAATAAAACACCGCCACCGGCCCAACTGACTTCTCACGCTTACCGAACTCGTACACCGCCATCGTCAACTTCATGACCTATCCGAAATCGTAGACGACACCGTGGCTTCCGTACGTTAAACATTCTTTTTCTATATTTTATTAGATACGTGTTAGTGAAAACTTTCAAGCGTTCATACGAGAAAACGTCCCGCGACATCACGGCGCTCGTTACGGTAAAGTTTCGTCGTACCAAGCCGTACGTGCACGAAACTCTCGAAACCTATAAGTGGCGACATCTAAGTCTCTCTTATACTTTGTTTGCTTGCTTGCTATATTGCCAGCTGTTCGTGTAACGTTGTTGTGTGGTACGTAGTACGTGAACTCATCAATCTCAAATAAGATGGCAGACACCGCAGTTGCTACCGAGGCTCCGGCACCCGCTACCCCAGCGAAGAAGCAGGCGAGGCAAGCCGGCGGCGCCGGTGCCGCCGCTAAGAAGCCCAAGGCGAAGCCGACTCATCCCAAAACATCCGAGATGGTAAACAACGCTATCAAAGAGATGAAGGAGCGCAGCGGATCTTCCCTGCAGGCGATCAAGAAGTATATCGCAGCGCAGTACAAGGTCGATGCCGAGAAACTGGCTCCTTTCATCAGGAAATATCTGAAGAGCGCCGTCGAATCTGGTGCGCTGATCCAGACCAAAGGCAAGGGCGCCTCGGGTTCATTCAAACTCGAATCGAAGTCGGCCGCGTCCAAGAAACCCGCCGGCGCCGCAGGCAAGGCCGCCAGTAAGGCACCCGCTGCCGCTTCGAAGGCTAAGAAGGCGACGGCCTCCGCTGCCGGCGCCAAGACCAAGAAGGCGGCAGCCGCAGCCGCCGCGTCTTCGGCTTCACCTTCGAAATCCAAATCGTCGGCCGCCTCCGCCGCTAAGGACAAGAAGGCAGCCGCCGCTAAGAAGAAGCCGGCACCAAAGAAGGCCGCCGCCCCCGCTAAGGCTAAGGCGCCCAAAGCCAAGAAGACAGCCAAGCCGCCAACCAAGAAACCTAAAGCTCCTAAACCGAAAAAGGCCGCGTCTACACCCAAGTCTAAACCGGCAGCCAAGAAAGCTTCCGCCGCTAAGAAGTAAGCTACGGTCGCGTTCGTGTTACACCGGCGACGGCGACGACGACGACAGCGGCGCAGTCGGCGCAGCCGACCACCGTCAACAATAACATGTGTACAGCTACTACATAAGTTTGTGCGCGTGTGTGTGTCTGTGCGTGCGCGCGTCTTAACTATGGTGTCTGTGTCTCTCTCCCTGTATGTATGTTTGTGAATATGTAAACACCGACATTTTGTACGTGTACGTAGTTAGAAGCTGTGTATACGGTACGGTACATAATAACTTGTTACATATATCGCACAATATACATACGATATGACATATATACTGTAGAAAGAGGTGCGTGCGTGCGTTCGCGCTCGCGTCGTACGTGTCTATCGTCCTCGGGAAGATGAGGGGTGCTGAACACCGCTCGACGTGTCTCGACAACCACCACTGAAGATGTTCGTCAGAAGCAGCAATAAGCGACTGGAATCGAAATCAAGGCGGCGGCACCGAGATGCTTAGCGCGCGTGCGATGCGCTCTCGATCGCAGCGCTCTCCGAGCGCACACCAAAAAGCCCTTTTCAGGGCTAACAGTACTATCATGAATATGAAAAATATTCGTTTCTATTATACAGAGAGTCGAAAAACGTTTCAAAATAAAAACACAATAGCTAGTTATAGAATAAGAGATAAGTAAATAACAAGATGATCAAGTAGATATCTACTTATAGGTAACGCAGATAGCGCTAGTATGTACCTATGCCCAGTTCTATTGCACAGTCTATCAAAGGAGGGTTGTTTATTTACAAACATTATCATATCTACCGTAGCTTGATGTGCAACATAAACACATTGATTAGGTAGGTACCTACCTATTTATAAACTTAAAAGTAGGAAGGGGGAAAAAAAAAAAGAAAAAGAATAATAGAAAAATGCATTGGTCTCTGCTATACCTACCTACCTACCTACCTACCTACCTACCTACCTAATTAATAGGTACATAAGCGCGTGAATATTTTTTTTTTTTTTTTTTTTTATATATATATTTAATATTCATTCACTCGTTCCTATAAGAAAATCAGATACAGCTAAAACTCTGTAAAATTTACGAAATTTGAAACGATATCTCTGCCTACCCCGTATCCCGTATGTGCAGTGTACGGTCTACGTATTTTACGTGACGACGAAACGGAGCGAGAGCGCCGGAGCGCGCTTGCGCGTTTAGTGAATCGGTTTCGTTAGACGGTACACCCCTCCCACTGACAGAGCCCCGCGGCGCGCGTATAAATACGGCCGGCACGGCCGCTTTTAAAAATATTGTAAGAGATTGTCTCGACGCGCGCACACTGCGTGTATCGTTGTTTTCGAGTGATTTATTCTACAAACAAACTTATCAACCATGTCTGGTCGCGGTAAAGGTGGCAAGGTTAAGGGAAAGGCAAAGTCCCGTTCCAACCGTGCTGGACTCCAGTTTCCCGTTGGACGTATCCACAGGCTGCTGCGTAACGGAAACTACGCTGAACGTGTCGGTGCCGGTGCGCCCGTCTACTTGGCCGCCGTGATGGAGTACCTGGCTGCTGAGGTTCTCGAGTTGGCCGGTAACGCCGCGAGAGACAACAAGAAGACCAGGATCATCCCGCGTCATCTTCAATTGGCCATCCGCAACGACGAGGAGTTGAACAAGCTGCTCTCCGGCGTTACGATCGCCCAAGGTGGTGTACTGCCAAACATCCAGGCCGTGCTACTGCCCAAGAAGACCGAGAAGAAGGCTTAAACGTTGCGCAATCGTCGCCGCCGCTACAGCTGGTGCGAGTGGTGAACCGCACGCGTACTTCGATATAATATTTATGAACGTACCAATATCTATTATGTCGGTTGCGCGATGCTCTTCGCTCGTACTCAAAACAAAAGGCCCTTTTCAGGGCCACAATATGATTCGTCAAATATTTAACAGGGACAGTTTCTTTAACGGTGTTGTCGTAAAACGAAAACGTATCCTTAAGCATAAAACGGTACTAACAAAAGTATGCGTTAGTACTTGTTTACCTACTTACTGATGTATATAATTAATATTATTGAGGACTGACTAACTCATCATCACACCCTCGCCCCCCTCCCTAAACGTTGCCAATATTATTATTATGAACCAAGAGAAAACATAAACAATGATAACGGTAAAATGGGAAATTATGCACATTACCTGGAATTTTACATAATTAATCATTGTAGATAGATAGGTAGTTAGTTAATTTTCTAAATATAACATACCGTACCTCGAGCTAACAAAGGTATCGAAACCATAAAGCCTTTGATCAGCAAAAGGATCTAATATTATTAGATTAATATTAATGTCATTGAATTATTGCAACACAGAAAATAAATAGAGCTACAATCGAAGTTACGCAGGAAACCTACCTACCTACCTACCTACCTATAACATTGTTTTTTTTTTTTTTTTTTTTTTTTTTTTAATTATTATTATTTTTTTACGCATCTTCGTTTTTCAGATATAGTAGTTTTTAATTTAAATATTTTCAATAATGACTAACGAACGCAAATGTCTCCCCGCCCTCTTTACCTCCCTCCCGAATAACCCCTCTCCCCGCAGCCCGCTATGGAGAGCTCTGATTGGTCGGTCGCTACGTCGAGCCTGCCACGACCGCGCGACTCGACCGTCGGTATAAATAAACTTGTTTCCCGGACAAACGATTTATACTGTTACTGAACTCTGTTCCGTCAGCACGTATACTATAAAATCTCATAATGCCGCCCAAGACAAGTGGTAAAGCCGCCAAGAAGTCTGGCAAAGCCCAGAAGAACATCTCCAAGACCGACAAGAAGAAGAAGAAGCATAAGAGGAAGGAGAGTTATGCCATCTACATCTACAAGGTCCTGAAGCAGGTGCACCCCGACACCGGTATCTCCAGCAAGGCCATGTCCATCATGAACTCGTTCGTGAACGACATCTTCGAGCGCATCGCCGCCGAAGCCTCCCGTCTCGCCCACTACAACAAGAGGTCGACCATCACATCTCGGGAGGTGCAGACGTCCGTCAGGCTCCTTCTGCCCGGAGAGCTCGCCAAGCACGCCGTCAGTGAAGGCACCAAGGCCGTCACCAAATACACCAGCTCCAAGTGAGCGGTCGGTAGCTAACATGAGCCAGCCGACGCTCGCCTCTCGACGCCGCCTCGTGTGTGTGTGAAAAGTGTTAAATCCAGTGCGTTTGTTCGTGTGTCTTGTCGATAGTGGTGCGTGCGTTGATTGTGTCGTTCGTCATCGTTATGTATATACCTACATGATATCGTATATTGTGTATGGTCTGTACGTACGAGACGACGCACATGATTCACGTACCGCAGACACAAACCACGACAAGCGTCTGGACGCGCACCCACACCGCAAGTTGCAGGCAGGAGAGATAACAAAAGGCCCTTTTCAGGGCCACAAATATGTTCATGTGATAATAATTCACTTTTCTTTAACTTGATAACAGTCGAAACGTTAACCACCTATAACTAAAATGACCTACTGTGTTCATCACAGTGGTGGTATGAATGATAATAATTAGGTAAGTAAAATTTAATAGAGAACACAGAACTTGGCAATTACCTTTCCTACTTACCATATCTACACGTCTGTCTATCAAATAAACTATACCTACACATGCTTATACTACACGATTAATAAAACACAACATGCAAACAAAGTTAAACTTTATTGTCGAGTACCTACCTACCTAAATTGTCGTTTATTAAGATACAACTAGTAAATAAAAATGACTAGTAGGTAACACAAGAAAGTTTGTGTTTACGTTCTGTACATTCCGATAGCAGATAGGTTGTCTAGTTACATATGTATGTACTTACTTTGTTAATTAACATTTTTCTTATTGGCTACCTACCTACTACACAAAACGACACCCTCGTGTATAGACAAGAATTAATATTATTGTTTAATATTTTAAAAAGGTTTTTTTTTTTTTTTCGTCGGTTTTTGTTATTATGCTATTTAAAACGTCAATATTATTTTCACCGTCTTCCTGTAGCGTAAGATTGTTCTCTTCCTTTGGCAAGTTTAGTTCGGTCGTTATGTTAAAGGGGGCGCGCGTGCGCCTCATGCCCACTAACGCAGAGTACGGTGCCACAGTATAAATAGGACCGAACTCGCCAATCGGTTTTTATTCACTCTTGTACGTTCGTTGCGTGTAGGCCCGCGCGTCCGTTTTGTGTTTTATTATAATCGTTATTCTCCCGTTTCGTGTTTACAATGGCACGTACTAAGCAGACCGCTCGTAAATCCACCGGTGGTAAGGCACCTAGGAAACAGCTCGCCACCAAGGCTGCGCGTAAGAGCGCACCGGCCACCGGTGGCGTCAAGAAGCCCCATCGTTACAGGCCCGGAACTGTGGCCCTCCGTGAGATTCGTCGCTACCAGAAGAGTACCGAGCTGCTGATCCGCAAGCTTCCGTTCCAGCGTCTCGTGCGTGAGATCGCTCAGGACTTCAAGACCGATCTCCGTTTCCAGAGTTCTGCCGTCATGGCGCTCCAGGAGGCTAGCGAAGCTTATCTCGTCGGTCTCTTCGAAGATACCAACCTGTGCGCGATCCACGCTAAGCGTGTCACCATCATGCCCAAGGACATCCAGTTGGCGCGCAGGATCAGAGGCGAACGCGCTTAAACTGCTGCTGCAACAGCATACGTCACAATCGCAACACACGTCGTCCTTCACGTAGACTGCCTTCGTGCAGTGCCTCGTGTCGGTGGCTGTGTGCCGTTGATGACTGTGCGTTCACATAAAAGGCCCTTTTCAGGGCCACATACGTATCTGATTATTAAATGTTTCTATCAGAATGTCGCAAAACGAATAACCTATAAATAATACACGAATCACATAGACTTACCTATTTCTTATAATTTTATCATAGAATAATAATTATTACACAAGTACACTATAATCTATCTACGTACTGTACTAACGAACATTCAGTAGGTGCCTGGTGCCTACCTACTTACTACTTACCTTACCTTACTTATTTACACCAATAATCCTTTGCATAGATAATATAATAATTATTTGCTAAATAGTGCATAAAGCATTTTTTTTTTTTTTTTTTTTTTTAATATTCAGGTTAGGTTAGCTGTTTAATACATACATAACGATAAGTTTTGATTATTTTATTATTTACTTACTTACTTAGTCAGTCAGTCGGTCTTTTTGAGAAACTTTTGAATGCTAGTTACGATTTATTCTTAATTTACCTACCCATAGAGTTAATTATCTACATACCTAACTAGGTCGTAAATATAGGTACTTGTTACTGTTATTATTTTTAATTTATTTACATACTTTACTTTTTAAGTTTTGATCTGAAAGTTCTAAAGAAACTACGTAGAAGACTTCGTCGCCCAAACATACAATCAACCAACCAACCAACCAACGACGAGCATCGGCTCACCTCGTCCCGCGCACCTCTCTACTCCGTCTTCCCGCCCGCTGAGCTCCGCGTTTAGTATAAATATAAGAGAGTTCTGCTCGAGAAAAATATTCCAGTCGTCCGCGTGGTTCGTGTGCGCACACCCGTGCCGAGTGTATTATATTGTCGTGTTTGATTTTCTGCTGAGAAGATGACCGGTCGCGGTAAGGGAGGAAAGGGTTTGGGAAAAGGAGGAGCCAAGCGTCACAGGAAAGTACTTCGTGATAACATCCAGGGTATCACGAAGCCCGCCATCCGTCGTCTGGCTCGCAGAGGTGGCGTGAAACGTATCTCCGGTCTGATCTACGAGGAGACTCGCGGTGTGCTTAAAGTGTTCCTTGAGAACGTCATCCGTGATGCCGTAACCTACACCGAGCACGCCAAGAGGAAGACCGTCACCGCCATGGACGTCGTCTACGCTCTGAAGCGTCAGGGTCGCACCCTGTACGGTTTCGGCGGTTAAACGCTGTCGCCGTCTGCGGCGCGCAACCAGCTGCTCTGCATACTCTGTGTGACGGACATAATCATACCGTTCGATCATACGTGTATGTAGATGCGCACATAAAAAAAGGCCCTTTTCAGGGCCGCATATGATTCGATATTAATAAATATGTTTCTTAAATGGAATTGTCTAAAAACGTACCTATATCTACTACACCTATGAATTTATTTCACACAGTTCCCTATCTGTCGTAGGTATGTACTTACTTGATTATGAGTCTTTTAGATTGGGGCGGGTCTTATTAGATTTGTAGAAGAGTACTGAACATGAACTAGCTAACGTATAGGTACACATACACATAGGTAGATACTTACTTATTCGATTGCTTGATTACAGATTATTATTAAACTAAACTAACGTACGTACTAAATGTACGTGGTTGTTGTCTTTCGCCTTCGCTCGCCCTCGCCCTCGCACGACGTGTCCTTCATAAGGGTACCTGAAAGAAATTATTGTTATTGATGATAAATATAAGTAACCATTACACTATAACACGTTAGAACGTCTGTCTGTCTGTCTGTCCGTATGTCTATCTATCTAACTAAACTAATTATCTACCTACCTATAGGGATCTGATCGGCCAGTCGGTGCGCGTGCCGTTTGTTTATGTCGTGTTATTACTGTGAGTACCTACATAATGTGTTTTGATTCTAAGGTGATACGTATTTTATAATATTATTACGCGTATATACCTACATTTATTTAGTCCATATTCTATTATTGGCACGACACAAGAGTATACGAGGAGGCTATCCGCGGTCTGAGGAGAATGCGTTAAGTACTTACTGACGGCGCGCCGACAGACCTACCGAACGATGGCCCGTCAGATCGAACGCGTACGTCTTTTGTCGTTTTTCACCTCGTTCGATACGCTTTCTGATGCGTTAATCGCTTTACGTACACTGTTAACACGTCTAAGGGCACTCTCGTATTTTAATATTAGTATATTAATAGGTTGCACGTCCTGGACGGAGTCGTCCGTCCTTAACTGTTCGGCGGTCGCGGTGTTTTACGACGCTTCACTTTTACCTCGATATAATTTTCGCGAGTAGGTGTTATATCGTCGAAATCCTGTCGCCGCACAAGCTCGATATCCTCCCTGTTGACGCGTCGACCTTTATCACCGCTCACTATCACTTTTATAGAGAAAATAACGTTTTGAACTCGACCCGACCTTAGCTTCGTTACCAGTCGTCAAAATAAAACACCGCCACCGGCCCAACTGACTTCTCACGCTTACCGAACTCGTACACCGCCATCGTCAACTTCATGACCTATCCGAAATCGTAGACGACACCGTGGCTTCCGTACGTTAAACATTCTTTTTCTATATTTTATTAGATACGTGTTAGTGAAAACTTTCAAGCGTTCATACGAGAAAACGTCCCGCGACATCACGGCGCTCGTTACGGTAAAGTTTCGTCGTACCAAGCCGTACGTGCACGAAACTCTCGAAACCTATAAGTGGCGACATCTAAGTCTCTCTTATACTTTGTTTGCTTGCTTGCTATATTGCCAGCTGTTCGTGTAACGTTGTTGTGTGGTACGTAGTACGTGAACTCATCAATCTCAAATAAGATGGCAGACACCGCAGTTGCTACCGAGGCTCCGGCACCCGCTACCCCAGCGAAGAAGCAGGCGAGGCAAGCCGGCGGCGCCGGTGCCGCCGCTAAGAAGCCCAAGGCGAAGCCGACTCATCCCAAAACATCCGAGATGGTAAACAACGCTATCAAAGAGATGAAGGAGCGCAGCGGATCTTCCCTGCAGGCGATCAAGAAGTATATCGCAGCGCAGTACAAGGTCGATGCCGAGAAACTGGCTCCTTTCATCAGGAAATATCTGAAGAGCGCCGTCGAATCTGGTGCGCTGATCCAGACCAAAGGCAAGGGCGCCTCGGGTTCATTCAAACTCGAATCGAAGTCGGCCGCGTCCAAGAAACCCGCCGGCGCCGCAGGCAAGGCCGCCAGTAAGGCACCCGCTGCCGCTTCGAAGGCTAAGAAGGCGACGGCCTCCGCTGCCGGCGCCAAGACCAAGAAGGCGGCAGCCGCAGCCGCCGCGTCTTCGGCTTCACCTTCGAAATCCAAATCGTCGGCCGCCTCCGCCGCTAAGGACAAGAAGGCAGCCGCCGCTAAGAAGAAGCCGGCACCAAAGAAGGCCGCCGCCCCCGCTAAGGCTAAGGCGCCCAAAGCCAAGAAGACAGCCAAGCCGCCAACCAAGAAACCTAAAGCTCCTAAACCGAAAAAGGCCGCGTCTACACCCAAGTCTAAACCGGCAGCCAAGAAAGCTTCCGCCGCTAAGAAGTAAGCTACGGTCGCGTTCGTGTTACACCGGCGACGGCGACGACGACGACAGCGGCGCAGTCGGCGCAGCCGACCACCGTCAACAATAACATGTGTACAGCTACTACATAAGTTTGTGCGCGTGTGTGTGTCTGTGCGTGCGCGCGTCTTAACTATGGTGTCTGTGTCTCTCTCCCTGTATGTATGTTTGTGAATATGTAAACACCGACATTTTGTACGTGTACGTAGTTAGAAGCTGTGTATACGGTACGGTACATAATAACTTGTTACATATATCGCACAATATACATACGATATGACATATATACTGTAGAAAGAGGTGCGTGCGTGCGTTCGCGCTCGCGTCGTACGTGTCTATCGTCCTCGGGAAGATGAGGGGTGCTGAACACCGCTCGACGTGTCTCGACAACCACCACTGAAGATGTTCGTCAGAAGCAGCAATAAGCGACTGGAATCGAAATCAAGGCGGCGGCACCGAGATGCTTAGCGCGCGTGCGATGCGCTCTCGATCGCAGCGCTCTCCGAGCGCACACCAAAAAGCCCTTTTCAGGGCTAACAGTACTATCATGAATATGAAAAATATTCGTTTCTATTATACAGAGAGTCGAAAAACGTTTCAAAATAAAAACACAATAGCTAGTTATAGAATAAGAGATAAGTAAATAACAAGATGATCAAGTAGATATCTACTTATAGGTAACGCAGATAGCGCTAGTATGTACCTATGCCCAGTTCTATTGCACAGTCTATCAAAGGAGGGTTGTTTATTTACAAACATTATCATATCTACCGTAGCTTGATGTGCAACATAAACACATTGATTAGGTAGGTACCTACCTATTTATAAACTTAAAAGTAGGAAGGGGGAAAAAAAAAAAGAAAAAGAATAATAGAAAAATGCATTGGTCTCTGCTATACCTACCTACCTACCTACCTACCTACCTACCTACCTAATTAATAGGTACATAAGCGCGTGAATATTTTTTTTTTTTTTTTTTTTTATATATATATTTAATATTCATTCACTCGTTCCTATAAGAAAATCAGATACAGCTAAAACTCTGTAAAATTTACGAAATTTGAAACGATATCTCTGCCTACCCCGTATCCCGTATGTGCAGTGTACGGTCTACGTATTTTACGTGACGACGAAACGGAGCGAGAGCGCCGGAGCGCGCTTGCGCGTTTAGTGAATCGGTTTCGTTAGACGGTACACCCCTCCCACTGACAGAGCCCCGCGGCGCGCGTATAAATACGGCCGGCACGGCCGCTTTTAAAAAGATGATCAAATGAAATCATTCGCTGCCCGTCGCTCGCCCCGAACGGACGTGCCGCCCCGTGCATCGCGCCCGCTCTGTGCTACGTGCCCCCTCCTTCGTCTCGCCGCGCCCGCTCGCCGTGACGTCATCAGTGGTCGCCGACCACAACACTATCGGAAGCCGCCTTTCTCAAGGCAGTGGACGATAGACTATTTCCTTTACGGAATAGTCGAAAACGTAGTGCCCCTTAAGGGAAAAGCCACAGTTTCGTGGTCCTTGGCGGGAATACCTCACGGTGTCAACAAGCCAAGGGGGTGTTGCCCCAATACACCCGCCGAACCCCTTCAGGGCTAGGCAGTCATTTGGAGTCGGGAGCTAGGTCTTGGCCTTGGGGGTGGCCCCTCGTCAGACCTATAACTCCGAGTTCTTTTCCAGCTACACACCTGGTGTCGGTTGGGGTGTCTATCCCTTCGCACCAGACCCTGTCAGGGCCCGATCGCACATTAAGATTGGCGATCGGTTTACAAGCTTAGGGCTCACCATTAGGTACACACCTCCCAGCGTGCACAACCCTTGTTGGGAGGGTCACTCACCCCCGGGCCCGTCCACCCGGGGACTTAGGTGTTAGGGACATAGGCTTTTCAACCCATGTTGCCCCCCCTTTAATTCTCTACCATGGATGCCATGGATCTTAAAATAATTCGGGCAGAGACTATACTTGCTTTCTTCGAGCAAGTATTAGTCGAAGACCCCTCCTTCATTGAGGGCTTCCGGGATAAGTTCCGAAATTTTGTCGGCACCCGGAAGACCGCCCCGCTCATTCCTTCCTCATCGGTGGATCCCTCCACCGATGAAACTACTCAGGCCCCGTCCACGGGACTGCCTCCCTCCCACCCCTGTTCTTCCCAAACTGAGGGAAACCATGTTATTTCATCCCCTCCTAGCGAGGCTATGGACACGACAGTGCCCATAGACACTGACTCAGAGCCGTCAGGCTCTGAGGCCCAGGAGTCCTCCTCTGACGACGACTATCAAGTCGTCCAAGGAAAGAGGAAGAAAAAGACCAAGGCCTCCGCCAGTAAGGCCAAGAAGACTGAGACTGATGTCTCCACCCCCGCCCCCGCTACTACCCTCAGTAGCAAACCCGCCCCAGCGTCACAGCTGTCGCAGCCTAGCTGCAATCCTTCAGCTTCTGCAAAGAAGCAACGTCCCCCGCCTCCCTTGTACATCCAGGACAAGGCGAAGTGGACGGACGTGTCCAAGATGTGTGTTGATCGTAAGATCAACTACACGAACGCACGAGCTTGCCAGCAGGGCATTCGTGTCGTAGTCCCGACAGTCGCGGACTACCGGGAACTTACCCGATCGCTCAGAGAGAGGAACGTGTGCTTCCACACATACTCTCTCCCAGAGGACACGCCGACCCGAGTGGTCATTAGACGTGTGCCAAAGGAAATCCCCACGGACGACATCAAGTCCGATCTTCAATCGCAGGGCGTCCCAGTCTCTGCGGTTCACCGCCTGCACAAGGCTCGTGGCAGAGAACAGTACGATATGGTACTGGTCGTCTGCGACCCTACAGAAGGGCACCACCCGATCTTCAAGATCAAGTCGGTGTGCTCTCTTTCCGGCATCTCAATTGAGAAGCCGTATAAAAGCTCGATAGTTGGCCAGTGTCACCGCTGCCAACTCTATGGACATGCTCAGTCCAACTGCTACGCAAAACCCAGATGCGTAAAGTGTCTGGGTGAGCACGGCACTACTGAATGCCCCCGTCCCAAGGACCGCACGCTCTGCACAGAGCCACCCAGCTGTGTTCTGTGCGGGCAAGCTGGGCACCCGGCTAACTACCGGGGTTGCCCCAAGGCCCCTAAAATTTCTCCAAAGCTCGCAAAGCGCGCCGCTGCACGCCAGCTTAGAGAAGCCCCCTCAGGGTTAACCCCCTCAACCCAGCTCCCCGAGCGTCTCGCTCCCCAGCGCCCGTCCCCTTGGAACAGGCTGAACCACCAAAAGGCCTTCCCGGCCTTGGCGGTCTCTCAGCCTATTCCAGCTTTGATGGCCAAACCCATCCCAGCGCCTACTCCCGCCCCTGTGGCACCCGCAGTCCCAGCAGCAGCCCCTAAGGCTGTGCCTCGGTTCACTGGTGTGATTCCTCCCAGGACCGACCCAGCTGGCTCAATCATCCTGGAGCATTACATCATATTTATGACCCAGGATGCTAGAGACCTAGCTGACGAGTTACACGTGGCTAAAGCCACGGGTACAGTGACCCTGAAAAAGATGGCTGAGCTCTTCAATCAGCATAAGCCAACTCTGTCCGAGCTGGACAAGCTTCCAGCCGTTACCCTTAATAATTAATTAATGGATAAGCGACTGAAAGTTTGTTGCTCCAAACCGCGATCCCTTAAATTAGGTTTCTTCAATGCAAATAGCATTAACTCCCAGCGTGATGAGATCGCGGCCTTCCTCCGCGACCATCAACTAGACATTCTCCTTATACAGGAAACTTATCTAAAGCCCCACCTCAAAGATCCTAGGATTGCCAACTATCGCATAGTTCGCAACGATAGGATCCGCTGTCACGGTGGTGGCACCCTCATCTACTACAAAAAGGAATTGCACTGCATTCCCCTAACTCCACCCGCGCCCCTATCTCTATTGGAGTTCTCGGCTTGTCGGCTAGGCATGACTGGTCACCCGCCGATCACAGTCATCTCCGCCTATTACCCCCCATCGTCTTCTTCGTCCAACTTAACAGACGAAGCCACCGCTCTCACCAGAGACCTGACATCCCTCTTTGGCATGAGTGACTCCGTTATCTTAGCGGGCGATCTCAATGCTAAACACCCCGCGTGGAACAGCAGCACGACCAACCCTAGAGGTAAGGTCATTTTCAACCTTGGTGCTTCCCTGAATTTTGACATCATCGGCCCGATGTGTCCCACTCACTTCCCCCACGATCCCAATCATAGGCCTGACGTTCTCGATGTAGCGCTGCTAAAGAATGTAAACCTCCGTTTGCAATCTATAGAAGCAATACACGAACTAAACTCTGACCACCGCCCCGTGGTCATGCACCTTGGCTCCCGCTCGGGAAATCTCGACCCCGGCCAGCCCCCTCCATCCCAACTGATCACTGACTGGAAGAAAGTAAGCGAACGACTGAAATCTACTACGTCACATCAGTTGGACTCCATCCCTGACCATATAGTCTCAGTCGCCGAGACGACGGAGGCGATCGACTCGCTCACAGAGCACGTACAATCCGTCCTGAACGATTGTTCAAGGGAGATTCCAGTGACAGAGGACTGTCGCTGGAAAATCCCGGACGATGTACGGGCTCTGTTGACCGAGAAGAACGCTGCTATCCGTGCGTATAGCGCTTTTCCTTGCGACGCCAACAAGGCTCACATGCGTAAATTACAGCGTGCTGTAAGGAAGCGTATGACCGAGCTGCGTTCCGCCCGCTGGGAAAAGACGCTCAGCGAACTTGAGCCTACCCATCTCGCCTTCTGGCAACTCCAAAGGAAGCTACGTTCCACCGAAGAGTCCTCCATGCCCCCGCTCACCCGCCCTGATGGGAGTGTCGCTTTCGACAACTCCGAGAAAGCGGAGTGCCTGGCCGACAGTCTCGAAGCCCAATGTTCGCCTAGCTCTCATCTAGTAGACCAAGCCCACATTGATATGGTGGATGCTGAAGTCGAACGAAGAGCCTCCCTCCCTCCCGTTGAAGACCCCGATAACCCTCTAGCCCCCGTCACACCCGACGAGGTTGAGGACATCGTGAAAAGGCTTCAACCACGGAAAGCCCCCGGTGCCGACGGCATCACGAACAGAGTGTTCAAACTCTTCCCCCCCCAGCTCATAATGCTAATGACCGCCATCTTCAATGGCGCATTAAGTAATAATATATTCCCACAAGCGTGGAAACAGGCCACCGTAATCGGCATCCCCAAACCAGGCAAGCCCAAGTCTGACCCCTCTAGCTACCGTCCCATCAGTCTCCTCAATGTTCTCGGTAAGATCTACGAGAGGCTTATTTATAAGCGACTCAAAGATTTTGCCGAAACCAAGGGTCTCATCCCCGACGAGCAATTCGGGTTCCGTACCGAACACTCGTGTGTCCATCAAGTTCACCGCATCGTGGAGCACATAAGCGTTGGCTTCCAACGTAACACGATGACGGGCGTCTTGTACTTTGACATAGCGAAAGCATTCGACAAAGTCTGGCACAATGGCTTATTATATAAGCTATACCAACTCGGTGTGCCAGATCGTCTCGTGCTCATCATGCGAGACTTTCTGTCGAATCGCACCTTTCGCTATAGAGTCGAGGGAGCTCTGTCCTCCCCACACCCCATCAGAGCAGGAGTCCCTCAAGGCTCCGTTGTTTCCCCTCTAGCCTTCACGTTGTTCACCAGCGATATCCCCAAAAGTAAAAAGTCTAAGTTGGCGCTTTTCGCTGACGATACGGCTATTTACTACACAGGTCATGACCCCAGAGTTATCGCTCGTAATCTCCAAACCTCCGCAAACATTTTGGGCAAATGGTTCCGGAAATGGAGAGTCGAGGTTAACCCTGATAAGAGTCAAGCCGTTCTCTATGCGAGACGGCGGAGATCTGACCCCCCTCCCCCTCCGATCACCATGTACGGCAAGCCGATCCCCTGGGAGAAGCAAGCCAAGTACCTCGGAGTGATCCTCGACGAACGCCTATCCTTCGCCGAGCACATAAAGCAGGCTCGCTCGCGAGCTGCTTTCGCTCAGGGTAGGCTTCACTACCTACTGACTGCCCGCAGCAAATTGTCACGCAAGTGCAAGTTGCGCCTTTTCACGGCAGTCATTCGCCCGATCATGACGTATGCCTGTGCAATCTTCGCACACGCCAAGGCCCGTCACCTCCACCGGATGCAGACCCTCCAAAACCGCACCCTCCGAAAAATCCTCGGAGCCCCCTATTACATCCGAAATGAGAATCTACATTTAGATCTCAGAGTCCCCACCATCCAGCAGTTCATGAAACGCCTGTGCAAGCGTTTCTTTGACACTGCTGTGAAGCACCGCAACCCCCTTATCGCATCGGCAGCCCGATACGAACCCTCCCGCATCTCCAAGATTCGCCGCCCTAGGCATACCCTAATCGCCCCCGACGACCCCACTACCCTGCTCCAAGAGAGCCGTAGGGAAACTAGCACAGTTAAAAAACACTACAGACCGCGTTCCTTCCGTCCTCGCCGCCGAGGCCCGCCGCGACAAACCCGTAATTGTCCTCCCCGTCCCTTGCTCGAGCCAGCCCGCGCCGCTGAGCCAGTAGTCTAAAATTCCCCTATAATAATAATAGAATTTTTGCTAGATCCAGCCCGTCCCTTTGCTGCCCTCCCCCAGCGACGCCCTAAGCCGAGGCTCGTACCCCACAGGGGGTGCCCTTAGCGTAGTCGCTTAGTTTTAAGTAGTATAGTAAGCCCTGGCTGGAGGCTTTGATTAGAGATCAAGGCCGCCACAGGCAAGTCCGGTTAAGCAGCCGACAACCTCCTAGGTTGACCTGCGAGAGGCCACACACAAAAAAAAAAAAAAAAAAAAAAAAAAAAACGCTTTTAAAAATATTGTAAGAGATTGTCTCGACGCGCGCACACTGCGTGTATCGTTGTTTTCGAGTGATTTATTCTACAAACAAACTTATCAACCATGTCTGGTCGCGGTAAAGGTGGCAAGGTTAAGGGAAAGGCAAAGTCCCGTTCCAACCGTGCTGGACTCCAGTTTCCCGTTGGACGTATCCACAGGCTGCTGCGTAACGGAAACTACGCTGAACGTGTCGGTGCCGGTGCGCCCGTCTACTTGGCCGCCGTGATGGAGTACCTGGCTGCTGAGGTTCTCGAGTTGGCCGGTAACGCCGCGAGAGACAACAAGAAGACCAGGATCATCCCGCGTCATCTTCAATTGGCCATCCGCAACGACGAGGAGTTGAACAAGCTGCTCTCCGGCGTTACGATCGCCCAAGGTGGTGTACTGCCAAACATCCAGGCCGTGCTACTGCCCAAGAAGACCGAGAAGAAGGCTTAAACGTTGCGCAATCGTCGCCGCCGCTACAGCTGGTGCGAGTGGTGAACCGCACGCGTACTTCGATATAATATTTATGAACGTACCAATATCTATTATGTCGGTTGCGCGATGCTCTTCGCTCGTACTCAAAACAAAAGGCCCTTTTCAGGGCCACAATATGATTCGTCAAATATTTAACAGGGACAGTTTCTTTAACGGTGTTGTCGTAAAACGAAAACGTATCCTTAAGCATAAAACGGTACTAACAAAAGTATGCGTTAGTACTTGTTTACCTACTTACTGATGTATATAATTAATATTATTGAGGACTGACTAACTCATCATCACACCCTCGCCCCCCTCCCTAAACGTTGCCAATATTATTATTATGAACCAAGAGAAAACATAAACAATGATAACGGTAAAATGGGAAATTATGCACATTACCTGGAATTTTACATAATTAATCATTGTAGATAGATAGGTAGTTAGTTAATTTTCTAAATATAACATACCGTACCTCGAGCTAACAAAGGTATCGAAACCATAAAGCCTTTGATCAGCAAAAGGATCTAATATTATTAGATTAATATTAATGTCATTGAATTATTGCAACACAGAAAATAAATAGAGCTACAATCGAAGTTACGCAGGAAACCTACCTACCTACCTACCTACCTATAACATTTTTTTTTTTTTTTTTTTTTTTTTTTTTTTAATTATTATTATTTTTTTACGCATCTTCGTTTTTCAGATATAGTAGTTTTTAATTTAAATATTTTCAATAATGACTAACGAACGCAAATGTCTCCCCGCCCTCTTTACCTCCCTCCCGAATAACCCCTCTCCCCGCAGCCCGCTATGGAGAGCTCTGATTGGTCGGTCGCTACGTCGAGCCTGCCACGACCGCGCGACTCGACCGTCGGTATAAATAAACTTGTTTCCCGGACAAACGATTTATACTGTTACTGAACTCTGTTCCGTCAGCACGTATACTATAAAATCTCATAATGCCGCCCAAGACAAGTGGTAAAGCCGCCAAGAAGTCTGGCAAAGCCCAGAAGAACATCTCCAAGACCGACAAGAAGAAGAAGAAGCATAAGAGGAAGGAGAGTTATGCCATCTACATCTACAAGGTCCTGAAGCAGGTGCACCCCGACACCGGTATCTCCAGCAAGGCCATGTCCATCATGAACTCGTTCGTGAACGACATCTTCGAGCGCATCGCCGCCGAAGCCTCCCGTCTCGCCCACTACAACAAGAGGTCGACCATCACATCTCGGGAGGTGCAGACGTCCGTCAGGCTCCTTCTGCCCGGAGAGCTCGCCAAGCACGCCGTCAGTGAAGGCACCAAGGCCGTCACCAAATACACCAGCTCCAAGTGAGCGGTCGGTAGCTAACATGAGCCAGCCGACGCTCGCCTCTCGACGCCGCCTCGTGTGTGTGTGAAAAGTGTTAAATCCAGTGCGTTTGTTCGTGTGTCTTGTCGATAGTGGTGCGTGCGTTGATTGTGTCGTTCGTCATCGTTATGTATATACCTACATGATATCGTATATTGTGTATGGTCTGTACGTACGAGACGACGCACATGATTCACGTACCGCAGACACAAACCACGACAAGCGTCTGGACGCGCACCCACACCGCAAGTTGCAGGCAGGAGAGATAACAAAAGGCCCTTTTCAGGGCCACAAATATGTTCATGTGATAATAATTCACTTTTCTTTAACTTGATAACAGTCGAAACGTTAACCACCTATAACTAAAATGACCTACTGTGTTCATCACAGTGGTGGTATGAATGATAATAATTAGGTAAGTAAAATTTAATAGAGAACACAGAACTTGGCAATTACCTTTCCTACTTACCATATCTACACGTCTGTCTATCAAATAAACTATACCTACACATGCTTATACTACACGATTAATAAAACACAACATGCAAACAAAGTTAAACTTTATTGTCGAGTACCTACCTACCTAAATTGTCGTTTATTAAGATACAACTAGTAAATAAAAATGACTAGTAGGTAACACAAGAAAGTTTGTGTTTACGTTCTGTACATTCCGATAGCAGATAGGTTGTCTAGTTACATATGTATGTACTTACTTTGTTAATTAACATTTTTCTTATTGGCTACCTACCTACTACACAAAACGACACCCTCGTGTATAGACAAGAATTAATATTATTGTTTAATATTTTAAAAAGGTTTTTTTTTTTTTTTCGTCGGTTTTTGTTATTATGCTATTTAAAACGTCAATATTATTTTCACCGTCTTCCTGTAGCGTAAGATTGTTCTCTTCCTTTGGCAAGTTTAGTTCGGTCGTTATGTTAAAGGGGGCGCGCGTGCGCCTCATGCCCACTAACGCAGAGTACGGTGCCACAGTATAAATAGGACCGAACTCGCCAATCGGTTTTTATTCACTCTTGTACGTTCGTTGCGTGTAGGCCCGCGCGTCCGTTTTGTGTTTTATTATAATCGTTATTCTCCCGTTTCGTGTTTACAATGGCACGTACTAAGCAGACCGCTCGTAAATCCACCGGTGGTAAGGCACCTAGGAAACAGCTCGCCACCAAGGCTGCGCGTAAGAGCGCACCGGCCACCGGTGGCGTCAAGAAGCCCCATCGTTACAGGCCCGGAACTGTGGCCCTCCGTGAGATTCGTCGCTACCAGAAGAGTACCGAGCTGCTGATCCGCAAGCTTCCGTTCCAGCGTCTCGTGCGTGAGATCGCTCAGGACTTCAAGACCGATCTCCGTTTCCAGAGTTCTGCCGTCATGGCGCTCCAGGAGGCTAGCGAAGCTTATCTCGTCGGTCTCTTCGAAGATACCAACCTGTGCGCGATCCACGCTAAGCGTGTCACCATCATGCCCAAGGACATCCAGTTGGCGCGCAGGATCAGAGGCGAACGCGCTTAAACTGCTGCTGCAACAGCATACGTCACAATCGCAACACACGTCGTCCTTCACGTAGACTGCCTTCGTGCAGTGCCTCGTGTCGGTGGCTGTGTGCCGTTGATGACTGTGCGTTCACATAAAAGGCCCTTTTCAGGGCCACATACGTATCTGATTATTAAATGTTTCTATCAGAATGTCGCAAAACGAATAACCTATAAATAATACACGAATCACATAGACTTACCTATTTCTTATAATTTTATCATAGAATAATAATTATTACACAAGTACACTATAATCTATCTACGTACTGTACTAACGAACATTCAGTAGGTGCCTGGTGCCTACCTACTTACTACTTACCTTACCTTACTTATTTACACCAATAATCCTTTGCATAGATAATATAATAATTATTTGCTAAATAGTGCATAAAGCATTTTTTTTTTTTTTTTTTTTTTTAATATTCAGGTTAGGTTAGCTGTTTAATACATACATAACGATAAGTTTTGATTATTTTATTATTTACTTACTTACTTAGTCAGTCAGTCGGTCTTTTTGAGAAACTTTTGAATGCTAGTTACGATTTATTCTTAATTTACCTACCCATAGAGTTAATTATCTACATACCTAACTAGGTCGTAAATATAGGTACTTGTTACTGTTATTATTTTTAATTTATTTACATACTTTACTTTTTAAGTTTTGATCTGAAAGTTCTAAAGAAACTACGTAGAAGACTTCGTCGCCCAAACATACAATCAACCAACCAACCAACCAACGACGAGCATCGGCTCACCTCGTCCCGCGCACCTCTCTACTCCGTCTTCCCGCCCGCTGAGCTCCGCGTTTAGTATAAATATAAGAGAGTTCTGCTCGAGAAAAATCCGACCCAGCTGGCTCAATCATCCTGGAGCATTACATCATATTTATGACCCAGGATGCTAGAGACCTAGCTGACGAGTTACACGTGGCTAAAGCCACGGGTACAGTGACCCTGGAAAAGATGGCTGAGCTCTTCAATCAGCATAAGCCAACACTGTCCGAGCTGGACAAGCTTCCAGCTGTTACCCTTAAAAATTAAATTAATGGATAAGCGACTGAAAGTTTGTTGCTCCAAACCGCGATCCCTTAAATTAGGTTTCTTCAATGCAAATAGCATTAACTCCCAGCGTGATGAGATCGCGGCCTTCCTCCGCGACCATCAACTAGACATTCTCCTTATACAGGAAACTTATCTAAAGCCCCACCTCAAAGATCCTAGGATTGCCAACTATCGCATAGTTCGCAACGATAGGATCCGCTGTCACGGTGGTGGCACCCTCATCTACTACAAAAAGGAATTGCACTGCATTCCCCTAACTCCACCCGCGCCCCTATCTCTATTGGAGTTCTCGGCTTGTCGGCTAGGCATGACTGGTCACCCGCCGATCACAGTCATCTCCGCCTATTACCCCCCATCGTCTTCTTCGTCCAACTTAACGGACGAAGCCACCGCTCTCACCAGAGACCTGACATCCCTCTTTGGCATGAGTGACTCCGTTATCTTAGCGGGCGATCTCAATGCTAAACACCCCGCGTGGAACAGCAGCACGACCAACCCTAGAGGTAAGGTCATTTTCAACCTTGGTGCTTCCCTGAATTTTGACATCATCGGCCCGATGTGTCCCACTCACTTCCCCCACGATCCCAATCATAGGCCTGACGTTCTCGATGTAGCGCTGCTAAAGAATGTAAACCTCCGTTTGCAATCTATAGAAGCAATACACGAACTAAACTCTGACCACCGCCCCGTGGTCATGCACCTTGGCTCCCGCTCGGGAAATCTCGACCCCGGCCAGCCCCCTCCATCCCAACTGATCACTGACTGGAAGAAAGTAAGCGAACGACTGAAATCTACTACGTCACATCAGTTGGACTCCATCCCTGACCATATAGTCTCAGTCGCCGAGACGACGGAGGCGATCGACTCGCTCACAGAGCACGTACAATCCGTCCTGAACGATTGTTCAAGGGAGATTCCAGTGACAGAGGACTGTCGCTGGAAAATCCCGGACGATGTACGGGCTCTGTTGACCGAGAAGAACGCTGCTATCCGTGCGTATAGCGCTTTTCCTTGCGACGCCAACAAGGCTCACATGCGTAAATTACAGCGTGCTGTAAGGAAGCGTATGACCGAGCTGCGTTCCGCCCGCTGGGAAAAGACGCTCAGCGAACTTGAGCCTACCCATCTCGCCTTCTGGCAACTCCAAAGGAAGCTACGTTCCACCGAAGAGTCCTCCATGCCCCCGCTCACCCGCCCTGATGGGAGTGTCGCTTTCGACAACTCCGAGAAAGCGGAGTGCCTGGCCGACAGTCTCGAAGCCCAATGCTCGCCTAGCTCTCATCTAGTAGACCAAGCCCACATTGATATGGTGGATGCTGAAGTCGAACGAAGAGCCTCCCTCCCTCCCGTTGAAGACCCCGATAACCCTCTAGCCCCCGTCACACCCGACGAGGTTGAGGACATCGTGAAAAGGCTTCAACCACGGAAAGCCCCCGGTGCCGACGGCATCACGAACAGAGTGTTCAAACTCTTCCCCCCCCAGCTCATAATGCTAATGACCGCCATCTTCAATGGCGCATTAAGCAATAATATATTTCCACAAGCGTGGAAACAGGCCACCGTTATCGGCATCCCCAAACCAGGCAAGCCCAAGTCTGACCCCTCTAGCTACCGTCCCATCAGTCTCCTCAATGTTCTCGGTAAGATCTACGAGAGGCTTATTTATAAGCGACTCAAAGATTTTGCCGAAACCAAGGGTCTCATCCCCGACGAGCAATTCGGGTTCCGTACCGAACACTCGTGTGTCCATCAAGTTCACCGCATCGTGGAGCACATAAGCGTTGGCTTCCAACGTAACACGATGACGGGCGTCTTGTACTTTGACATAGCGAAAGCATTCGACAAAGTCTGGCACAATGGCTTATTATATAAGCTATACCAACTCGGTGTGCCAGATCGTCTCGTGCTCATCATGCGAGACTTTCTGTCGAATCGCACCTTTCGCTATAGAGTCGAGGGAGCTCTGTCCTCCCCACACCCCATCAGAGCAGGAGTCCCTCAAGGCTCCGTTGTTTCCCCTCTAGCCTTCACGTTGTTCACCAGCGATATCCCCAAAAGTAAAAAGTCTAAGTTGGCGCTTTTCGCTGACGATACGGCTATTTACTACACAGGTCATGACCCCAGAGTTATCGCTCGTAATCTCCAAACCTCCGCAAACATTTTGGGCAAATGGTTCCGGAAATGGAGAGTCGAGGTTAACCCTGATAAGAGTCAAGCCGTTCTCTATGCGAGACGGCGGAGATCTGACCCCCCTCCCCCTCCGATCACCATGTACGGCAAGCCGATCCCCTGGGAGAAGCAAGCCAAGTACCTCGGAGTGATCCTCGACGAACGCCTATCCTTCGCCGAGCACATAAAGCAGGCTCGCTCGCGAGCTGCTTTCGCTCAGGGTAGGCTTCACTACCTACTGACTGCCCGCAGCAAATTGTCACGCAAGTGCAAGTTGCGCCTTTTCACGGCAGTCATTCGCCCGATCATGACGTATGCCTGTGCAATCTTCGCACACGCCAAGGCCCGTCACCTCCACCGGATGCAGACCCTCCAAAACCGCACCCTCCGAAAAATCCTCGGAGCCCCCTATTACATCCGAAATGAGAATCTACATTTAGATCTCAGAGTCCCCACCATCCAGCAGTTCATGAAACGCCTGTGCAAGCGTTTCTTTGACACTGCTGTGAAGCACCGCAACCCCCTTATCGCATCGGCAGCCCGATACGAACCCTCCCGCATCTCCAAGATTCGCCGCCCTAGGCATACCCTAATCGCCCCCGACGACCCCACTACCCTGCTCCAAGAGAGCCGTAGGGAAACTAGCACAGTTAAAAAACACTACAGACCGCGTTCCTTCCGTCCTCGCCGCCGAGGCCCGCCGCGACAAACCCGTAATGGTCCTCCCCGTCCCTTGCTCGAGCCAGCCCGCGCCGCTGAGCCAGTAGTCTAAAATTCCCCTATAATAATAATAAAATTTTTGCTCGATCCAGCCCGTCCCTTTGCTGCCCTCCCCCAGCGACGCCCTAAGCCGAGGCTCGTACCCCACAGGGGGTGCCCTTAGCGTAGTCGCTTAGTTTTTAAGTTAGAATAGTAAGCCCTGGCTGGAGGCTTTGATTAGAGATCAAGGCCGCCACAGGCAAGTCCGGTTAAGCAGCCGACAACCTCCTAGGTTGACCTGCGAGAGGCCACACACAAAAAAAAAAAAAAAAAAAAAAAAAAACTCGAGAAAAATATTCCAGTCGTCCGCGTGGTTCGTGTGCGCACACCCGTGCCGAGTGTATTATATTGTCGTGTTTGATTTTCTGCTGAGAAGATGACCGGTCGCGGTAAGGGAGGAAAGGGTTTGGGAAAAGGAGGAGCCAAGCGTCACAGGAAAGTACTTCGTGATAACATCCAGGGTATCACGAAGCCCGCCATCCGTCGTCTGGCTCGCAGAGGTGGCGTGAAACGTATCTCCGGTCTGATCTACGAGGAGACTCGCGGTGTGCTTAAAGTGTTCCTTGAGAACGTCATCCGTGATGCCGTAACCTACACCGAGCACGCCAAGAGGAAGACCGTCACCGCCATGGACGTCGTCTACGCTCTGAAGCGTCAGGGTCGCACCCTGTACGGTTTCGGCGGTTAAACGCTGTCGCCGTCTGCGGCGCGCAACCAGCTGCTCTGCATACTCTGTGTGACGGACATAATCATACCGTTCGATCATACGTGTATGTAGATGCGCACATAAAAAAAGGCCCTTTTCAGGGCCGCATATGATTCGATATTAATAAATATGTTTCTTAAATGGAATTGTCTAAAAACGTACCTATATCTACTACACCTATGAATTTATTTCACACAGTTCCCTATCTGTCGTAGGTATGTACTTACTTGATTATGAGTCTTTTAGATTGGGGCGGGTCTTATTAGATTTGTAGAAGAGTACTGAACATGAACTAGCTAACGTATAGGTACACATACACATAGGTAGATACTTACTTATTCGATTGCTTGATTACAGATTATTATTAAACTAAACTAACGTACGTACTAAATGTACGTGGTTGTTGTCTTTCGCCTTCGCTCGCCCTCGCCCTCGCACGACGTGTCCTTCATAAGGGTACCTGAAAGAAATTATTGTTATTGATGATAAATATAAGTAACCATTACACTATAACACGTTAGAACGTCTGTCTGTCTGTCTGTCCGTATGTCTATCTATCTAACTAAACTAATTATCTACCTACCTATAGGGATCTGATCGGCCAGTCGGTGCGCGTGCCGTTTGTTTATGTCGTGTTATTACTGTGAGTACCTACATAATGTGTTTTGATTCTAAGGTGATACGTATTTTATAATATTATTACGCGTATATACCTACATTTATTTAGTCCATATTCTATTATTGGCACGACACAAGAGTATACGAGGAGGCTATCCGCGGTCTGAGGAGAATGCGTTAAGTACTTACTGACGGCGCGCCGACAGACCTACCGAACGATGGCCCGTCAGATCGAACGCGTACGTCTTTTGTCGTTTTTCACCTCGTTCGATACGCTTTCTGATGCGTTAATCGCTTTACGTACACTGTTAACACGTCTAAGGGCACTCTCGTATTTTAATATTAGTATATTAATAGGTTGCACGTCCTGGACGGAGTCGTCCGTCCTTAACTGTTCGGCGGTCGCGGTGTTTTACGACGCTTCACTTTTACCTCGATATAATTTTCGCGAGTAGGTGTTATATCGTCGAAATCCTGTCGCCGCACAAGCTCGATATCCTCCCTGTTGACGCGTCGACCTTTATCACCGCTCACTATCACTTTTATAGAGAAAATAACGTTTTGAACTCGACCCGACCTTAGCTTCGTTACCAGTCGTCAAAATAAAACACCGCCACCGGCCCAACTGACTTCTCACGCTTACCGAACTCGTACACCGCCATCGTCAACTTCATGACCTATCCGAAATCGTAGACGACACCGTGGCTTCCGTACGTTAAACATTCTTTTTCTATATTTTATTAGATACGTGTTAGTGAAAACTTTCAAGCGTTCATACGAGAAAACGTCCCGCGACATCACGGCGCTCGTTACGGTAAAGTTTCGTCGTACCAAGCCGTACGTGCACGAAACTCTCGAAACCTATAAGTGGCGACATCTAAGTCTCTCTTATACTTTGTTTGCTTGCTTGCTATATTGCCAGCTGTTCGTGTAACGTTGTTGTGTGGTACGTAGTACGTGAACTCATCAATCTCAAATAAGATGGCAGACACCGCAGTTGCTACCGAGGCTCCGGCACCCGCTACCCCAGCGAAGAAGCAGGCGAGGCAAGCCGGCGGCGCCGGTGCCGCCGCTAAGAAGCCCAAGGCGAAGCCGACTCATCCCAAAACATCCGAGATGGTAAACAACGCTATCAAAGAGATGAAGGAGCGCAGCGGATCTTCCCTGCAGGCGATCAAGAAGTATATCGCAGCGCAGTACAAGGTCGATGCCGAGAAACTGGCTCCTTTCATCAGGAAATATCTGAAGAGCGCCGTCGAATCTGGTGCGCTGATCCAGACCAAAGGCAAGGGCGCCTCGGGTTCATTCAAACTCGAATCGAAGTCGGCCGCGTCCAAGAAACCCGCCGGCGCCGCAGGCAAGGCCGCCAGTAAGGCACCCGCTGCCGCTTCGAAGGCTAAGAAGGCGACGGCCTCCGCTGCCGGCGCCAAGACCAAGAAGGCGGCAGCCGCAGCCGCCGCGTCTTCGGCTTCACCTTCGAAATCCAAATCGTCGGCCGCCTCCGCCGCTAAGGACAAGAAGGCAGCCGCCGCTAAGAAGAAGCCGGCACCAAAGAAGGCCGCCGCCCCCGCTAAGGCTAAGGCGCCCAAAGCCAAGAAGACAGCCAAGCCGCCAACCAAGAAACCTAAAGCTCCTAAACCGAAAAAGGCCGCGTCTACACCCAAGTCTAAACCGGCAGCCAAGAAAGCTTCCGCCGCTAAGAAGTAAGCTACGGTCGCGTTCGTGTTACACCGGCGACGGCGACGACGACGACAGCGGCGCAGTCGGCGCAGCCGACCACCGTCAACAATAACATGTGTACAGCTACTACATAAGTTTGTGCGCGTGTGTGTGTCTGTGCGTGCGCGCGTCTTAACTATGGTGTCTGTGTCTCTCTCCCTGTATGTATGTTTGTGAATATGTAAACACCGACATTTTGTACGTGTACGTAGTTAGAAGCTGTGTATACGGTACGGTACATAATAACTTGTTACATATATCGCACAATATACATACGATATGACATATATACTGTAGAAAGAGGTGCGTGCGTGCGTTCGCGCTCGCGTCGTACGTGTCTATCGTCCTCGGGAAGATGAGGGGTGCTGAACACCGCTCGACGTGTCTCGACAACCACCACTGAAGATGTTCGTCAGAAGCAGCAATAAGCGACTGGAATCGAAATCAAGGCGGCGGCACCGAGATGCTTAGCGCGCGTGCGATGCGCTCTCGATCGCAGCGCTCTCCGAGCGCACACCAAAAAGCCCTTTTCAGGGCTAACAGTACTATCATGAATATGAAAAATATTCGTTTCTATTATACAGAGAGTCGAAAAACGTTTCAAAATAAAAACACAATAGCTAGTTATAGAATAAGAGATAAGTAAATAACAAGATGATCAAGTAGATATCTACTTATAGGTAACGCAGATAGCGCTAGTATGTACCTATGCCCAGTTCTATTGCACAGTCTATCAAAGGAGGGTTGTTTATTTACAAACATTATCATATCTACCGTAGCTTGATGTGCAACATAAACACATTGATTAGGTAGGTACCTACCTATTTATAAACTTAAAAGTAGGAAGGGGGAAAAAAAAAAAGAAAAAGAATAATAGAAAAATGCATTGGTCTCTGCTATACCTACCTACCTACCTACCTACCTACCTACCTACCTAATTAATAGGTACATAAGCGCGTGAATATTTTTTTTTTTTTTTTTTTTTATATATATATTTAATATTCATTCACTCGTTCCTATAAGAAAATCAGATACAGCTAAAACTCTGTAAAATTTACGAAATTTGAAACGATATCTCTGCCTACCCCGTATCCCGTATGTGCAGTGTACGGTCTACGTATTTTACGTGACGACGAAACGGAGCGAGAGCGCCGGAGCGCGCTTGCGCGTTTAGTGAATCGGTTTCGTTAGACGGTACACCCCTCCCACTGACAGAGCCCCGCGGCGCGCGTATAAATACGGCCGGCACGGCCGCTTTTAAAAATATTGTAAGAGATTGTCTCGACGCGCGCACACTGCGTGTATCGTTGTTTTCGAGTGATTTATTCTACAAACAAACTTATCAACCATGTCTGGTCGCGGTAAAGGTGGCAAGGTTAAGGGAAAGGCAAAGTCCCGTTCCAACCGTGCTGGACTCCAGTTTCCCGTTGGACGTATCCACAGGCTGCTGCGTAACGGAAACTACGCTGAACGTGTCGGTGCCGGTGCGCCCGTCTACTTGGCCGCCGTGATGGAGTACCTGGCTGCTGAGGTTCTCGAGTTGGCCGGTAACGCCGCGAGAGACAACAAGAAGACCAGGATCATCCCGCGTCATCTTCAATTGGCCATCCGCAACGACGAGGAGTTGAACAAGCTGCTCTCCGGCGTTACGATCGCCCAAGGTGGTGTACTGCCAAACATCCAGGCCGTGCTACTGCCCAAGAAGACCGAGAAGAAGGCTTAAACGTTGCGCAATCGTCGCCGCCGCTACAGCTGGTGCGAGTGGTGAACCGCACGCGTACTTCGATATAATATTTATGAACGTACCAATATCTATTATGTCGGTTGCGCGATGCTCTTCGCTCGTACTCAAAACAAAAGGCCCTTTTCAGGGCCACAATATGATTCGTCAAATATTTAACAGGGACAGTTTCTTTAACGGTGTTGTCGTAAAACGAAAACGTATCCTTAAGCATAAAACGGTACTAACAAAAGTATGCGTTAGTACTTGTTTACCTACTTACTGATGTATATAATTAATATTATTGAGGACTGACTAACTCATCATCACACCCTCGCCCCCCTCCCTAAACGTTGCCAATATTATTATTATGAACCAAGAGAAAACATAAACAATGATAACGGTAAAATGGGAAATTATGCACATTACCTGGAATTTTACATAATTAATCATTGTAGATAGATAGGTAGTTAGTTAATTTTCTAAATATAACATACCGTACCTCGAGCTAACAAAGGTATCGAAACCATAAAGCCTTTGATCAGCAAAAGGATCTAATATTATTAGATTAATATTAATGTCATTGAATTATTGCAACACAGAAAATAAATAGAGCTACAATCGAAGTTACGCAGGAAACCTACCTACCTACCTACCTACCTATAACATTGTTTTTTTTTTTTTTTTTTTTTTTTTTTTAATTATTATTATTTTTTTACGCATCTTCGTTTTTCAGATATAGTAGTTTTTAATTTAAATATTTTCAATAATGACTAACGAACGCAAATGTCTCCCCGCCCTCTTTACCTCCCTCCCGAATAACCCCTCTCCCCGCAGCCCGCTATGGAGAGCTCTGATTGGTCGGTCGCTACGTCGAGCCTGCCACGACCGCGCGACTCGACCGTCGGTATAAATAAACTTGTTTCCCGGACAAACGATTTTCAAATCATTCGCTGCCCGTCGCTCGCCCCGAACGGACGTGCCGCCCCGTGCATCGCGCCCGCTCTGTGCTACGTGCCCCCTCCTACGTCTCGCCGCGCCCGCTCGCCGTGACGTCATCAGTGGTCGCCGACCACAACACTATCGGAAGCCGCCTTTCTCAAGGCAGTGGACGATAGACTATTTCCGTTACGGAATAGTCGAAAACGTAGTGCCCCTTAAGGGAAAAGCCACAGTTTCGTGGTCCTTGGCGGGAATACCTCACGGTGTCAACAAGCCAAGGGGGTGTTGCCCCAATACACCCGCCGAACCCCTTCAGGGCTAGGCAGTCATTTGGAGTCGGGAGCTAGGTCTTGGCCTTGGGGGTGGCCCCTCGTCAGACCTATAACTCCGAGTTCTTTTCCAGCTACACACCTGGTGTCGGTTGGGGTGTCTATCCCTTCGCACCAGACCCTGTCAGGGCCCGATCGCACATTAAGATTGGCGATCGGTTTACTAGCTTAGGGCTCACCATTAGGTACACACCTCCCAGCGTGCACAACCCTTGTTGGGAGGGTCACTCACCCCCGGGCCCGTCCACCCGGGGACTTAGGTGTTAGGGACATAGGCTATTCAACCCATGTTGCCCCCCCTTTAATTCTCTACCATGGATGACATGGATCTTAAAATAATTCGGGCAGAGACTATACTTGCTTTCTTCGAGCAAGTATTAGTCGAAGACCCCTCCTTCATTGAGGGCTTCCGGGATAAGTTCCGAAATTTTGTCGGCACCCGGAAGACCGCCCCGCTCATTCCTTCCTCATCGGTGGATCCCTCCACCGATGAAACTACTCAGGCCCCGTCCACGGGACTGCCTCCCTCCCACCCCTGTTCTTCCCAAACTGAGGGAAACCATGTTACTTCATCCCCTCCTAGCGAGGCTATGGACACGACAGTGCCCATAGACACCGACTCAGAGCCGTCAGGCTCTGAGGCCCAGGAGTCCTCCTCTGACGACGACTATCAAGTCGTCCAAGGAAAGAGGAAGAAGAAGACCAAGGTCTCCGCCAGTAAGGCCAAGAAGACTGAGACTGATGTCTCCACCTCCGCCCCCGCTACTACCCTCAGTAGCAAACCCGCCCCAGCGTCACAGCTGTCGCAGCCTAGCTGCAATCCTTCAGCTTCTGCAAAGAAGCAACGTCCCCCGCCTCCCTTGTACATCCAGGACAAGGCGAAGTGGACGGACGTGTCCAAGATGTGTGTTGATCGTAAGATCAACTACACGAACGCACGAGCTTGCCAGCAGGGCATTCGTGTCGTAGTCCCGACAGTCGCGGACTACCGGGAACTTACCCGATCGCTCAGAGAGAGGAACGTGTGCTTCCACACATACTCTCTCCCAGAGGACACGCCGACCCGAGTGGTCATTAGACGTGTGCCAAAGGAAATCCCCACGGACGACATCAAGTCCGACCTTCAATCGCAGGGCGTCCCAGTCTCTGCGGTTCACCGCCTGCACAAGGCTCGTGGCAGAGAACAGTACGATATGGTACTGGTCGTCTGCGACCCTACAGAAGGGCACCACCCGATCTTCAAGATCAAGTCGGTGTGCTCTCTTTCCGGCATCTCAATTGAGAAGCCGTATAAAAGCTCGATAGTTGGCCAGTGTCACCGCTGCCAACTCTATGGACATGCTCAGTCCAACTGCTACGCAAAACCCAGATGCGTAAAGTGTCTGGGTGAGCACGGCACTACTGAATGCCCCCGTCCCAAGGACCGCACGCTCTGCACAGAGCCACCCAGCTGTGTGCTGTGCGGGCAAGCTGGGCACCCGGCTAACTACCGGGGTTGCCCCAAGGCCCCTAAAATTTCTCCAAAGCTCGCAAAGCGCGCCGCTGCACGCCAGCTTAGAGAAGCCCCCTCAGGGTTAGCCCCCTCAACCCAGCTCCCCGAGCGTCTCGCTCCCCAGCGCCCGTCCCCTTGGAACAGGCTGAACCACCAAAAGGCCTTCCCGGCTTTGGCGGTCTCTCAGCCTATTCCAGCTTTGATGGCCAAACCCATCCCAGCGCCTACTCCCGCCCCTGTGGCACCCGCAGTCCCAGCAGCAGCCCCTAAGGCTGTGCCTCGGTTCACTGGTGTGATTCCTCCCAGGACCGACCCAGCTGGCTCAATCATCCTGGAACATTACATCATATTTATGACCCAGGATGCTAGAGACCTAGCTGACGAGTTACACGTGGCTAAAGCCACGGGTACAGTGACCCTGAAAAAGATGGCTGAGCTCTTCAATCAGCATAAGCCAACACTGTCCGAGCTGGACAAGCTTCCAGCCGTTACCCTTAATAATTAATTAATGGATAAGCGACTGAAAGTTTGTTGCTCCAAACCGCGATCCCTTAAATTAGGTTTCTTCAATGCAAATAGCATTAACTCCCAGCGTGATGAGATCGCGGCCTTCCTCCGCGACCATCAACTAGACATTCTCCTTATACAGGAAACTTATCTAAAGCCCCACCTCAAAGATCCTAGGATTGCCAACTATCGCATAGTTCGCAACGATAGGATCCGCTGTCACGGTGGTGGCACCCTCATCTACTACAAAAAGGAATTGCACTGCATTCCCCTAACTCCACCCGCGCCCCTATCTCTATTGGAGTTCTCGGCTTGTCGGCTAGGCATGACTGGTCACCCGCCGATCACAGTCATCTCCGCCTATTACCCCCCATCGTCTTCTTCGTCCAACTTAACAGACGAAGCCACCGCTCTCACCAGAGACCTGACATCCCTCTTTGGCATGAGTGACTCCGTTATCTTAGCGGGCGACCTCAATGCTAAACACCCCGCGTGGAACAGCAGCACGACCAACCCTAGAGGTAAGGTCATTTTCAACCTTGGTGCTTCCCTGAATTTTGACATCATCGGCCCGATGTGTCCCACTCACTTCCCCCACGATCCCAATCATAGGCCTGACGTTCTCGATGTAGCGCTGCTAAAGAATGTAAACCTCCGTTTGCAATCTATAGAAGCAATACACGAACTAAACTCTGACCACCGCCCCGTGGTCATGCACCTTGGCTCCCGCTCGGGAAATCTCGACCCCGGCCAGCCCCCTCCATCCCAACTGATCACTGACTGGAAGAAAGTAAGCGAACGACTGAAATCTACTACGTCACATCAGTTGGACTCCATCCCTGACCATATAGTCTCAGTCGCCGAGACGACGGAGGCGATCGACTCGCTCACAGAGCACGTACAATCCGTCCTGAACGATTGTTCAAGGGAGATTCCAGTGACAGAGGACTGTCGCTGGAAAATCCCGGACGATGTACGGGCTCTGTTGACCGAGAAGAACGCTGCTATCCGTGCGTATAGCGCTTTTCCTTGCGACGCCAACAAGGCTCACATGCGTAAATTACAGCGTGCTGTAAGGAAGCGTATGACCGAGCTGCGTTCCGCCCGCTGGGAAAAGACGCTCAGCGAACTTGAGCCTACCCATCTCGCCTTCTGGCAACTCCAAAGGAAGCTACGTTCCACCGAAGAGTCCTCCATGCCCCCGCTCACCCGCTCTGATGGGAGTGTCGCTTTCGACAACTCCGAGAAAGCGGAGTGCCTGGCCGACAGTCTCGAAGCCCAATGTTCCCCTAGCTCTCATCTAGTAGACCAAGCCCACATTGATATGGTGGATGCTGAAGTCGAACGAAGAGCCTCCCTCCCTCCCGTTGAAGACCCCGATAACCCTCTAGCCCCCGTCACACCCGACGAGGTTGAGGACATCGTGAAAAGGCTTCAACCACGGAAAGCCCCCGGTGCCGACGGCATCACGAACAGAGTGTTCAAACTCTTCCCCCCCCAGCTCATAATGCTAATGACCGCCATCTTCAATGGCGCATTAAGCAATAATATATTCCCACAAGCGTGGAAACAGGCCACCGTTATCGGCATCCCCAAACCAGGCAAGCCCAAGTCTGACCCCTCTAGCTACCGTCCCATCAGTCTCCTCAATGTTCTCGGTAAGATCTACGAGAGGCTTATTTATAAGCGACTCAAAGATTTTGCCGAAACCAAGGGTCTCATCCCCGACGAGCAATTCGGGTTCCGTACCGAACACTCGTGTGTCCATCAAGTTCACCGCATCGTGGAGCACATAAGCGTTGGCTTCCAACGTAACACGATGACGGGCGTCTTGTACTTTGACATAGCGAAAGCATTCGACAAAGTCTGGCACAATGGCTTATTATATAAGCTATACCAACTCGGTGTGCCAGATCGTCTCGTGCTCATCATGCGAGACTTTCTGTCGAATCGCACCTTTCGCTATAGAGTCGAGGGAGCTCTGTCCTCCCCACACCCCATCAGAGCAGGAGTCCCTCAAGGCTCCGTTGTTTCCCCTCTAGCCTTCACGTTGTTCACCAGCGATATCCCCAAAAGTAAAAAGTCTAAGTTGGCGCTTTTCGCTGACGATACGGCTATTTACTACACAGGTCATGACCCCAGAGTTATCGCTCGTAATCTCCAAACCTCCGCAAACATTTTGGGCAAATGGTTCCGGAAATGGAGAGTCGAGGTTAACCCTGATAAGAGTCAAGCCGTTCTCTATGCGAGACGGCGGAGATCTGACCCCCCTCCCCCTCCGATCACCATGTACGGCAAGCCGATCCCCTGGGAGAAGCAAGCCAAGTACCTCGGAGTGATCCTCGACGAACGCCTATCCTTCGCCGAGCACATAAAGCAGGCTCGCTCGCGAGCTGCTTTCGCTCAGGGTAGGCTTCACTACCTACTGACTGCCCGCAGCAAATTGTCACGCAAGTGCAAGTTGCGCCTTTTCACGGCAGTCATTCGCCCGATCATGACGTATGCCTGTGCAATCTTCGCACACGCCAAGGCCCGTCACCTCCACCGGATGCAGACCCTCCAAAACCGCACCCTCCGAAAAATCCTCGGAGCCCCCTATTACATCCGAAATGAGAATCTACACTTAGATCTCAGAGTCCCCACCATCCAGCAGTTCATGAAACGCCTGTGCAAGCGTTTCTTTGACACTGCTGTGAAGCACCGCAACCCCCTTATCGCATCGGCAGCCCGATACGAACCCTCCCGCATCTCCAAGATTCGCCGCCCTAGGCATACCCTAATCGCCCCCGACGACCCCACTACCCTGCTCCAAGAGAGCCGTAGGGAAACTAGCACAGTTAAAAAACACTACAGACCGCGTTCCTTCCGTCCTCGCCGCCGAGGCCCGCCGCGACAAACCCGTAATTGTCCTCCCCGTCCCTTGCTCGAGCCAGCCCGCGCCGCTGAGCCAGTAGTCTAAAATTCCCCTATAATAATAATAAAATTTTGCTAGATCCAGCCCGTCCCTTTGCTGCCCTCCCCCAGCGACGCCCTAAGCCGAGGCTCGTACCCCACAGGGGGTGCCCTTAGCGTAGTCGCTTAGTTTTAAGTAGTATAGTAAGCCCTGGCTGGAGGCTTTGATTAGAGATCAAGGCCGCCACAGGCAAGTCCGGTTAAGCAGCCGACAACCTCCTAGGTTGACCTGCGAGAGGCCACACACAAAAAAAAAAAAAAAAAAAAAAAAAAAAAGACAAACGATTTATACTGTTACTGAACTCTGTTCCGTCAGCACGTATACTATAAAATCTCATAATGCCGCCCAAGACAAGTGGTAAAGCCGCCAAGAAGTCTGGCAAAGCCCAGAAGAACATCTCCAAGACCGACAAGAAGAAGAAGAAGCATAAGAGGAAGGAGAGTTATGCCATCTACATCTACAAGGTCCTGAAGCAGGTGCACCCCGACACCGGTATCTCCAGCAAGGCCATGTCCATCATGAACTCGTTCGTGAACGACATCTTCGAGCGCATCGCCGCCGAAGCCTCCCGTCTCGCCCACTACAACAAGAGGTCGACCATCACATCTCGGGAGGTGCAGACGTCCGTCAGGCTCCTTCTGCCCGGAGAGCTCGCCAAGCACGCCGTCAGTGAAGGCACCAAGGCCGTCACCAAATACACCAGCTCCAAGTGAGCGGTCGGTAGCTAACATGAGCCAGCCGACGCTCGCCTCTCGACGCCGCCTCGTGTGTGTGTGAAAAGTGTTAAATCCAGTGCGTTTGTTCGTGTGTCTTGTCGATAGTGGTGCGTGCGTTGATTGTGTCGTTCGTCATCGTTATGTATATACCTACATGATATCGTATATTGTGTATGGTCTGTACGTACGAGACGACGCACATGATTCACGTACCGCAGACACAAACCACGACAAGCGTCTGGACGCGCACCCACACCGCAAGTTGCAGGCAGGAGAGATAACAAAAGGCCCTTTTCAGGGCCACAAATATGTTCATGTGATAATAATTCACTTTTCTTTAACTTGATAACAGTCGAAACGTTAACCACCTATAACTAAAATGACCTACTGTGTTCATCACAGTGGTGGTATGAATGATAATAATTAGGTAAGTAAAATTTAATAGAGAACACAGAACTTGGCAATTACCTTTCCTACTTACCATATCTACACGTCTGTCTATCAAATAAACTATACCTACACATGCTTATACTACACGATTAATAAAACACAACATGCAAACAAAGTTAAACTTTATTGTCGAGTACCTACCTACCTAAATTGTCGTTTATTAAGATACAACTAGTAAATAAAAATGACTAGTAGGTAACACAAGAAAGTTTGTGTTTACGTTCTGTACATTCCGATAGCAGATAGGTTGTCTAGTTACATATGTATGTACTTACTTTGTTAATTAACATTTTTCTTATTGGCTACCTACCTACTACACAAAACGACACCCTCGTGTATAGACAAGAATTAATATTATTGTTTAATATTTTAAAAAGGTTTTTTTTTTTTTTTCGTCGGTTTTTGTTATTATGCTATTTAAAACGTCAATATTATTTTCACCGTCTTCCTGTAGCGTAAGATTGTTCTCTTCCTTTGGCAAGTTTAGTTCGGTCGTTATGTTAAAGGGGGCGCGCGTGCGCCTCATGCCCACTAACGCAGAGTACGGTGCCACAGTATAAATAGGACCGAACTCGCCAATCGGTTTTTATTCACTCTTGTACGTTCGTTGCGTGTAGGCCCGCGCGTCCGTTTTGTGTTTTATTATAATCGTTATTCTCCCGTTTCGTGTTTACAATGGCACGTACTAAGCAGACCGCTCGTAAATCCACCGGTGGTAAGGCACCTAGGAAACAGCTCGCCACCAAGGCTGCGCGTAAGAGCGCACCGGCCACCGGTGGCGTCAAGAAGCCCCATCGTTACAGGCCCGGAACTGTGGCCCTCCGTGAGATTCGTCGCTACCAGAAGAGTACCGAGCTGCTGATCCGCAAGCTTCCGTTCCAGCGTCTCGTGCGTGAGATCGCTCAGGACTTCAAGACCGATCTCCGTTTCCAGAGTTCTGCCGTCATGGCGCTCCAGGAGGCTAGCGAAGCTTATCTCGTCGGTCTCTTCGAAGATACCAACCTGTGCGCGATCCACGCTAAGCGTGTCACCATCATGCCCAAGGACATCCAGTTGGCGCGCAGGATCAGAGGCGAACGCGCTTAAACTGCTGCTGCAACAGCATACGTCACAATCGCAACACACGTCGTCCTTCACGTAGACTGCCTTCGTGCAGTGCCTCGTGTCGGTGGCTGTGTGCCGTTGATGACTGTGCGTTCACATAAAAGGCCCTTTTCAGGGCCACATACGTATCTGATTATTAAATGTTTCTATCAGAATGTCGCAAAACGAATAACCTATAAATAATACACGAATCACATAGACTTACCTATTTCTTATAATTTTATCATAGAATAATAATTATTACACAAGTACACTATAATCTATCTACGTACTGTACTAACGAACATTCAGTAGGTGCCTGGTGCCTACCTACTTACTACTTACCTTACCTTACTTATTTACACCAATAATCCTTTGCATAGATAATATAATAATTATTTGCTAAATAGTGCATAAAGCATTTTTTTTTTTTTTTTTTTTTTTAATATTCAGGTTAGGTTAGCTGTTTAATACATACATAACGATAAGTTTTGATTATTTTATTATTTACTTACTTACTTAGTCAGTCAGTCGGTCTTTTTGAGAAACTTTTGAATGCTAGTTACGATTTATTCTTAATTTACCTACCCATAGAGTTAATTATCTACATACCTAACTAGGTCGTAAATATAGGTACTTGTTACTGTTATTATTTTTAATTTATTTACATACTTTACTTTTTAAGTTTTGATCTGAAAGTTCTAAAGAAACTACGTAGAAGACTTCGTCGCCCAAACATACAATCAACCAACCAACCAACCAACGACGAGCATCGGCTCACCTCGTCCCGCGCACCTCTCTACTCCGTCTTCCCGCCCGCTGAGCTCCGCGTTTAGTATAAATATAAGAGAGTTCTGCTCGAGAAAAATATTCCAGTCGTCCGCGTGGTTCGTGTGCGCACACCCGTGCCGAGTGTATTATATTGTCGTGTTTGATTTTCTGCTGAGAAGATGACCGGTCGCGGTAAGGGAGGAAAGGGTTTGGGAAAAGGAGGAGCCAAGCGTCACAGGAAAGTACTTCGTGATAACATCCAGGGTATCACGAAGCCCGCCATCCGTCGTCTGGCTCGCAGAGGTGGCGTGAAACGTATCTCCGGTCTGATCTACGAGGAGACTCGCGGTGTGCTTAAAGTGTTCCTTGAGAACGTCATCCGTGATGCCGTAACCTACACCGAGCACGCCAAGAGGAAGACCGTCACCGCCATGGACGTCGTCTACGCTCTGAAGCGTCAGGGTCGCACCCTGTACGGTTTCGGCGGTTAAACGCTGTCGCCGTCTGCGGCGCGCAACCAGCTGCTCTGCATACTCTGTGTGACGGACATAATCATACCGTTCGATCATACGTGTATGTAGATGCGCACATAAAAAAAGGCCCTTTTCAGGGCCGCATATGATTCGATATTAATAAATATGTTTCTTAAATGGAATTGTCTAAAAACGTACCTATATCTACTACACCTATGAATTTATTTCACACAGTTCCCTATCTGTCGTAGGTATGTACTTACTTGATTATGAGTCTTTTAGATTGGGGCGGGTCTTATTAGATTTGTAGAAGAGTACTGAACATGAACTAGCTAACGTATAGGTACACATACACATAGGTAGATACTTACTTATTCGATTGCTTGATTACAGATTATTATTAAACTAAACTAACGTACGTACTAAATGTACGTGGTTGTTGTCTTTCGCCTTCGCTCGCCCTCGCCCTCGCACGACGTGTCCTTCATAAGGGTACCTGAAAGAAATTATTGTTATTGATGATAAATATAAGTAACCATTACACTATAACACGTTAGAACGTCTGTCTGTCTGTCTGTCCGTATGTCTATCTATCTAACTAAACTAATTATCTACCTACCTATAGGGATCTGATCGGCCAGTCGGTGCGCGTGCCGTTTGTTTATGTCGTGTTATTACTGTGAGTACCTACATAATGTGTTTTGATTCTAAGGTGATACGTATTTTATAATATTATTACGCGTATATACCTACATTTATTTAGTCCATATTCTATTATTGGCACGACACAAGAGTATACGAGGAGGCTATCCGCGGTCTGAGGAGAATGCGTTAAGTACTTACTGACGGCGCGCCGACAGACCTACCGAACGATGGCCCGTCAGATCGAACGCGTACGTCTTTTGTCGTTTTTCACCTCGTTCGATACGCTTTCTGATGCGTTAATCGCTTTACGTACACTGTTAACACGTCTAAGGGCACTCTCGTATTTTAATATTAGTATATTAATAGGTTGCACGTCCTGGACGGAGTCGTCCGTCCTTAACTGTTCGGCGGTCGCGGTGTTTTACGACGCTTCACTTTTACCTCGATATAATTTTCGCGAGTAGGTGTTATATCGTCGAAATCCTGTCGCCGCACAAGCTCGATATCCTCCCTGTTGACGCGTCGACCTTTATCACCGCTCACTATCACTTTTATAGAGAAAATAACGTTTTGAACTCGACCCGACCTTAGCTTCGTTACCAGTCGTCAAAATAAAACACCGCCACCGGCCCAACTGACTTCTCACGCTTACCGAACTCGTACACCGCCATCGTCAACTTCATGACCTATCCGAAATCGTAGACGACACCGTGGCTTCCGTACGTTAAACATTCTTTTTCTATATTTTATTAGATACGTGTTAGTGAAAACTTTCAAGCGTTCATACGAGAAAACGTCCCGCGACATCACGGCGCTCGTTACGGTAAAGTTTCGTCGTACCAAGCCGTACGTGCACGAAACTCTCGAAACCTATAAGTGGCGACATCTAAGTCTCTCTTATACTTTGTTTGCTTGCTTGCTATATTGCCAGCTGTTCGTGTAACGTTGTTGTGTGGTACGTAGTACGTGAACTCATCAATCTCAAATAAGATGGCAGACACCGCAGTTGCTACCGAGGCTCCGGCACCCGCTACCCCAGCGAAGAAGCAGGCGAGGCAAGCCGGCGGCGCCGGTGCCGCCGCTAAGAAGCCCAAGGCGAAGCCGACTCATCCCAAAACATCCGAGATGGTAAACAACGCTATCAAAGAGATGAAGGAGCGCAGCGGATCTTCCCTGCAGGCGATCAAGAAGTATATCGCAGCGCAGTACAAGGTCGATGCCGAGAAACTGGCTCCTTTCATCAGGAAATATCTGAAGAGCGCCGTCGAATCTGGTGCGCTGATCCAGACCAAAGGCAAGGGCGCCTCGGGTTCATTCAAACTCGAATCGAAGTCGGCCGCGTCCAAGAAACCCGCCGGCGCCGCAGGCAAGGCCGCCAGTAAGGCACCCGCTGCCGCTTCGAAGGCTAAGAAGGCGACGGCCTCCGCTGCCGGCGCCAAGACCAAGAAGGCGGCAGCCGCAGCCGCCGCGTCTTCGGCTTCACCTTCGAAATCCAAATCGTCGGCCGCCTCCGCCGCTAAGGACAAGAAGGCAGCCGCCGCTAAGAAGAAGCCGGCACCAAAGAAGGCCGCCGCCCCCGCTAAGGCTAAGGCGCCCAAAGCCAAGAAGACAGCCAAGCCGCCAACCAAGAAACCTAAAGCTCCTAAACCGAAAAAGGCCGCGTCTACACCCAAGTCTAAACCGGCAGCCAAGAAAGCTTCCGCCGCTAAGAAGTAAGCTACGGTCGCGTTCGTGTTACACCGGCGACGGCGACGACGACGACAGCGGCGCAGTCGGCGCAGCCGACCACCGTCAACAATAACATGTGTACAGCTACTACATAAGTTTGTGCGCGTGTGTGTGTCTGTGCGTGCGCGCGTCTTAACTATGGTGTCTGTGTCTCTCTCCCTGTATGTATGTTTGTGAATATGTAAACACCGACATTTTGTACGTGTACGTAGTTAGAAGCTGTGTATACGGTACGGTACATAATAACTTGTTACATATATCGCACAATATACATACGATATGACATATATACTGTAGAAAGAGGTGCGTGCGTGCGTTCGCGCTCGCGTCGTACGTGTCTATCGTCCTCGGGAAGATGAGGGGTGCTGAACACCGCTCGACGTGTCTCGACAACCACCACTGAAGATGTTCGTCAGAAGCAGCAATAAGCGACTGGAATCGAAATCAAGGCGGCGGCACCGAGATGCTTAGCGCGCGTGCGATGCGCTCTCGATCGCAGCGCTCTCCGAGCGCACACCAAAAAGCCCTTTTCAGGGCTAACAGTACTATCATGAATATGAAAAATATTCGTTTCTATTATACAGAGAGTCGAAAAACGTTTCAAAATAAAAACACAATAGCTAGTTATAGAATAAGAGATAAGTAAATAACAAGATGATCAAGTAGATATCTACTTATAGGTAACGCAGATAGCGCTAGTATGTACCTATGCCCAGTTCTATTGCACAGTCTATCAAAGGAGGGTTGTTTATTTACAAACATTATCATATCTACCGTAGCTTGATGTGCAACATAAACACATTGATTAGGTAGGTACCTACCTATTTATAAACTTAAAAGTAGGAAGGGGGAAAAAAAAAAAGAAAAAGAATAATAGAAAAATGCATTGGTCTCTGCTATACCTACCTACCTACCTACCTACCTACCTACCTACCTAATTAATAGGTACATAAGCGCGTGAATATTTTTTTTTTTTTTTTTTTTTATATATATATTTAATATTCATTCACTCGTTCCTATAAGAAAATCAGATACAGCTAAAACTCTGTAAAATTTACGAAATTTGAAACGATATCTCTGCCTACCCCGTATCCCGTATGTGCAGTGTACGGTCTACGTATTTTACGTGACGACGAAACGGAGCGAGAGCGCCGGAGCGCGCTTGCGCGTTTAGTGAATCGGTTTCGTTAGACGGTACACCCCTCCCACTGACAGAGCCCCGCGGCGCGCGTATAAATACGGCCGGCACGGCCGCTTTTAAAAATATTGTAAGAGATTGTCTCGACGCGCGCACACTGCGTGTATCGTTGTTTTCGAGTGATTTATTCTACAAACAAACTTATCAACCATGTCTGGTCGCGGTAAAGGTGGCAAGGTTAAGGGAAAGGCAAAGTCCCGTTCCAACCGTGCTGGACTCCAGTTTCCCGTTGGACGTATCCACAGGCTGCTGCGTAACGGAAACTACGCTGAACGTGTCGGTGCCGGTGCGCCCGTCTACTTGGCCGCCGTGATGGAGTACCTGGCTGCTGAGGTTCTCGAGTTGGCCGGTAACGCCGCGAGAGACAACAAGAAGACCAGGATCATCCCGCGTCATCTTCAATTGGCCATCCGCAACGACGAGGAGTTGAACAAGCTGCTCTCCGGCGTTACGATCGCCCAAGGTGGTGTACTGCCAAACATCCAGGCCGTGCTACTGCCCAAGAAGACCGAGAAGAAGGCTTAAACGTTGCGCAATCGTCGCCGCCGCTACAGCTGGTGCGAGTGGTGAACCGCACGCGTACTTCGATATAATATTTATGAACGTACCAATATCTATTATGTCGGTTGCGCGATGCTCTTCGCTCGTACTCAAAACAAAAGGCCCTTTTCAGGGCCACAATATGATTCGTCAAATATTTAACAGGGACAGTTTCTTTAACGGTGTTGTCGTAAAACGAAAACGTATCCTTAAGCATAAAACGGTACTAACAAAAGTATGCGTTAGTACTTGTTTACCTACTTACTGATGTATATAATTAATATTATTGAGGACTGACTAACTCATCATCACACCCTCGCCCCCCTCCCTAAACGTTGCCAATATTATTATTATGAACCAAGAGAAAACATAAACAATGATAACGGTAAAATGGGAAATTATGCACATTACCTGGAATTTTACATAATTAATCATTGTAGATAGATAGGTAGTTAGTTAATTTTCTAAATATAACATACCGTACCTCGAGCTAACAAAGGTATCGAAACCATAAAGCCTTTGATCAGCAAAAGGATCTAATATTATTAGATTAATATTAATGTCATTGAATTATTGCAACACAGAAAATAAATAGAGCTACAATCGAAGTTACGCAGGAAACCTACCTACCTACCTACCTACCTATAACATTGTTTTTTTTTTTTTTTTTTTTTTTTTTTTAATTATTATTATTTTTTTACGCATCTTCGTTTTTCAGATATAGTAGTTTTTAATTTAAATATTTTCAATAATGACTAACGAACGCAAATGTCTCCCCGCCCTCTTTACCTCCCTCCCGAATAACCCCTCTCCCCGCAGCCCGCTATGGAGAGCTCTGATTGGTCGGTCGCTACGTCGAGCCTGCCACGACCGCGCGACTCGACCGTCGGTATAAATAAACTTGTTTCCCGGACAAACGATTTATACTGTTACTGAACTCTGTTCCGTCAGCACGTATACTATAAAATCTCATAATGCCGCCCAAGACAAGTGGTAAAGCCGCCAAGAAGTCTGGCAAAGCCCAGAAGAACATCTCCAAGACCGACAAGAAGAAGAAGAAGCATAAGAGGAAGGAGAGTTATGCCATCTACATCTACAAGGTCCTGAAGCAGGTGCACCCCGACACCGGTATCTCCAGCAAGGCCATGTCCATCATGAACTCGTTCGTGAACGACATCTTCGAGCGCATCGCCGCCGAAGCCTCCCGTCTCGCCCACTACAACAAGAGGTCGACCATCACATCTCGGGAGGTGCAGACGTCCGTCAGGCTCCTTCTGCCCGGAGAGCTCGCCAAGCACGCCGTCAGTGAAGGCACCAAGGCCGTCACCAAATACACCAGCTCCAAGTGAGCGGTCGGTAGCTAACATGAGCCAGCCGACGCTCGCCTCTCGACGCCGCCTCGTGTGTGTGTGAAAAGTGTTAAATCCAGTGCGTTTGTTCGTGTGTCTTGTCGATAGTGGTGCGTGCGTTGATTGTGTCGTTCGTCATCGTTATGTATATACCTACATGATATCGTATATTGTGTATGGTCTGTACGTACGAGACGACGCACATGATTCACGTACCGCAGACACAAACCACGACAAGCGTCTGGACGCGCACCCACACCGCAAGTTGCAGGCAGGAGAGATAACAAAAGGCCCTTTTCAGGGCCACAAATATGTTCATGTGATAATAATTCACTTTTCTTTAACTTGATAACAGTCGAAACGTTAACCACCTATAACTAAAATGACCTACTGTGTTCATCACAGTGGTGGTATGAATGATAATAATTAGGTAAGTAAAATTTAATAGAGAACACAGAACTTGGCAATTACCTTTCCTACTTACCATATCTACACGTCTGTCTATCAAATAAACTATACCTACACATGCTTATACTACACGATTAATAAAACACAACATGCAAACAAAGTTAAACTTTATTGTCGAGTACCTACCTACCTAAATTGTCGTTTATTAAGATACAACTAGTAAATAAAAATGACTAGTAGGTAACACAAGAAAGTTTGTGTTTACGTTCTGTACATTCCGATAGCAGATAGGTTGTCTAGTTACATATGTATGTACTTACTTTGTTAATTAACATTTTTCTTATTGGCTACCTACCTACTACACAAAACGACACCCTCGTGTATAGACAAGAATTAATATTATTGTTTAATATTTTAAAAAGGTTTTTTTTTTTTTTTCGTCGGTTTTTGTTATTATGCTATTTAAAACGTCAATATTATTTTCACCGTCTTCCTGTAGCGTAAGATTGTTCTCTTCCTTTGGCAAGTTTAGTTCGGTCGTTATGTTAAAGGGGGCGCGCGTGCGCCTCATGCCCACTAACGCAGAGTACGGTGCCACAGTATAAATAGGACCGAACTCGCCAATCGGTTTTTATTCACTCTTGTACGTTCGTTGCGTGTAGGCCCGCGCGTCCGTTTTGTGTTTTATTATAATCGTTATTCTCCCGTTTCGTGTTTACAATGGCACGTACTAAGCAGACCGCTCGTAAATCCACCGGTGGTAAGGCACCTAGGAAACAGCTCGCCACCAAGGCTGCGCGTAAGAGCGCACCGGCCACCGGTGGCGTCAAGAAGCCCCATCGTTACAGGCCCGGAACTGTGGCCCTCCGTGAGATTCGTCGCTACCAGAAGAGTACCGAGCTGCTGATCCGCAAGCTTCCGTTCCAGCGTCTCGTGCGTGAGATCGCTCAGGACTTCAAGACCGATCTCCGTTTCCAGAGTTCTGCCGTCATGGCGCTCCAGGAGGCTAGCGAAGCTTATCTCGTCGGTCTCTTCGAAGATACCAACCTGTGCGCGATCCACGCTAAGCGTGTCACCATCATGCCCAAGGACATCCAGTTGGCGCGCAGGATCAGAGGCGAACGCGCTTAAACTGCTGCTGCAACAGCATACGTCACAATCGCAACACACGTCGTCCTTCACGTAGACTGCCTTCGTGCAGTGCCTCGTGTCGGTGGCTGTGTGCCGTTGATGACTGTGCGTTCACATAAAAGGCCCTTTTCAGGGCCACATACGTATCTGATTATTAAATGTTTCTATCAGAATGTCGCAAAACGAATAACCTATAAATAATACACGAATCACATAGACTTACCTATTTCTTATAATTTTATCATAGAATAATAATTATTACACAAGTACACTATAATCTATCTACGTACTGTACTAACGAACATTCAGTAGGTGCCTGGTGCCTACCTACTTACTACTTACCTTACCTTACTTATTTACACCAATAATCCTTTGCATAGATAATATAATAATTATTTGCTAAATAGTGCATAAAGCATTTTTTTTTTTTTTTTTTTTTTTAATATTCAGGTTAGGTTAGCTGTTTAATACATACATAACGATAAGTTTTGATTATTTTATTATTTACTTACTTACTTAGTCAGTCAGTCGGTCTTTTTGAGAAACTTTTGAATGCTAGTTACGATTTATTCTTAATTTACCTACCCATAGAGTTAATTATCTACATACCTAACTAGGTCGTAAATATAGGTACTTGTTACTGTTATTATTTTTAATTTATTTACATACTTTACTTTTTAAGTTTTGATCTGAAAGTTCTAAAGAAACTACGTAGAAGACTTCGTCGCCCAAACATACAATCAACCAACCAACCAACCAACGACGAGCATCGGCTCACCTCGTCCCGCGCACCTCTCTACTCCGTCTTCCCGCCCGCTGAGCTCCGCGTTTAGTATAAATATAAGAGAGTTCTGCTCGAGAAAAATCCCCCCCAGCTCATAATGCTAATGACCGCCATCTTCAATGGCGCATTAAGCAATAATATATTCCCACAAGCGTGGAAACAGGCCACCGTTATCGGCATCCCCAAACCAGGCAAGCCCAAGTCTGACCCCTCTAGCTACCGTCCCATCAGTCTCCTCAATGTTCTCGGTAAGATCTACGAGAGGCTTATTTATAAGCGACTCAAAGATTTTGCCGAAACCAAGGGTCTCATCCCCGACGAGCAATTCGGGTTCCGTACCGAACACTCGTGTGTCCATCAAGTTCACCGCATCGTGGAGCACATAAGCGTTGGCTTCCAACGTAACACGATGACGGGCGTCTTGTACTTTGACATAGCGAAAGCATTCGACAAAGTCTGGCACAATGGCTTATTATATAAGCTATACCAACTCGGTGTGCCAGATCGTCTCGTGCTCATCATGCGAGACTTTCTGTCGAATCGCACCTTTCGCTATAGAGTCGAGGGAGCTCTGTCCTCCCCACACCCCATCAGAGCAGGAGTCCCTCAAGGCTCCGTTGTTTCCCCTCTAGCCTTCACGTTGTTCACCAGCGATATCCCCAAAAGTAAAAAGTCTAAGTTGGCGCTTTTCGCTGACGATACGGCTATTTACTACACAGGTCATGACCCCAGAGTTATCGCTCGTAATCTCCAAACCTCCGCAAACATTTTGGGCAAATGGTTCCGGAAATGGAGAGTCGAGGTTAACCCTGATAAGAGTCAAGCCGTTCTCTATGCGAGACGGCGGAGATCTGACCCCCCTCCCCCTCCGATCACCATGTACGGCAAGCCGATCCCCTGGGAGAAGCAAGCCAAGTACCTCGGAGTGATCCTCGACGAACGCCTTTCCTTCGCCGAGCACATAAAGCAGGCTCGCTCGCGAGCTGCTTTCGCTCAGGGTAGGCTTCACTACCTACTGACTGCCCGCAGCAAATTGTCACGCAAGTGCAAGTTGCGCCTTTTCACGGCAGTCATTCGCCCGATCATGACGTATGCCTGTGCAATCTTCGCACACGCCAAGGCCCGTCACCTCCACCGGATGCAGACCCTCCAAAACCGCACCCTCCGAAAAATCCTCGGAGCCCCCTATTACATCCGAAATGAGAATCTACATTTAGATCTCAGAGTCCCCACCATCCAGCAGTTCATGAAACGCCTGTGCAAGCGTTTCTTTGACACTGCTGTGAAGCACCGCAACCCCCTTATCGCATCGGCAGCCCGATACGAACCCTCCCGCATCTCCAAGATTCGCCGCCCTAGGCATACCCTAATCGCCCCCGACGACCCCACTACCCTGCTCCAAGAGAGCCGTAGGGAAACTAGCACAGTTAAAAAACACTACAGACCGCGTTCCTTCCGTCCTCGCCGCCGAGGCCCGCCGCGACAAACCCGTAATTGTCCTCCCCGTCCCTTGCTCGAGCCAGCCCGCGCCGCTGAGCCAGTAGTCTAAAATTCCCCTATAATAATAATAAAATTTTGCTAGATCCAGCCCGTCCCTTTGCTGCCCTCCCCCAGCGACGCCCTAAGCCGAGGCTCGTACCCCACAGGGGGTGCCCTTAGCGTAGTCGCTTAGTTTTAAGTAGTATAGTAAGCCCTGGCTGGAGGCTTTGATTAGAGATCAAGGCCGCCACAGGCAAGTCCGGTTAAGCAGCCGACAACCTCCTAGGTTGACCTGCGAGAGGCCACACACAAAAAAAAAAAAAAAAAAAAAAAAACTCGAGAAAAATATTCCAGTCGTCCGCGTGGTTCGTGTGCGCACACCCGTGCCGAGTGTATTATATTGTCGTGTTTGATTTTCTGCTGAGAAGATGACCGGTCGCGGTAAGGGAGGAAAGGGTTTGGGAAAAGGAGGAGCCAAGCGTCACAGGAAAGTACTTCGTGATAACATCCAGGGTATCACGAAGCCCGCCATCCGTCGTCTGGCTCGCAGAGGTGGCGTGAAACGTATCTCCGGTCTGATCTACGAGGAGACTCGCGGTGTGCTTAAAGTGTTCCTTGAGAACGTCATCCGTGATGCCGTAACCTACACCGAGCACGCCAAGAGGAAGACCGTCACCGCCATGGACGTCGTCTACGCTCTGAAGCGTCAGGGTCGCACCCTGTACGGTTTCGGCGGTTAAACGCTGTCGCCGTCTGCGGCGCGCAACCAGCTGCTCTGCATACTCTGTGTGACGGACATAATCATACCGTTCGATCATACGTGTATGTAGATGCGCACATAAAAAAAGGCCCTTTTCAGGGCCGCATATGATTCGATATTAATAAATATGTTTCTTAAATGGAATTGTCTAAAAACGTACCTATATCTACTACACCTATGAATTTATTTCACACAGTTCCCTATCTGTCGTAGGTATGTACTTACTTGATTATGAGTCTTTTAGATTGGGGCGGGTCTTATTAGATTTGTAGAAGAGTACTGAACATGAACTAGCTAACGTATAGGTACACATACACATAGGTAGATACTTACTTATTCGATTGCTTGATTACAGATTATTATTAAACTAAACTAACGTACGTACTAAATGTACGTGGTTGTTGTCTTTCGCCTTCGCTCGCCCTCGCCCTCGCACGACGTGTCCTTCATAAGGGTACCTGAAAGAAATTATTGTTATTGATGATAAATATAAGTAACCATTACACTATAACACGTTAGAACGTCTGTCTGTCTGTCTGTCCGTATGTCTATCTATCTAACTAAACTAATTATCTACCTACCTATAGGGATCTGATCGGCCAGTCGGTGCGCGTGCCGTTTGTTTATGTCGTGTTATTACTGTGAGTACCTACATAATGTGTTTTGATTCTAAGGTGATACGTATTTTATAATATTATTACGCGTATATACCTACATTTATTTAGTCCATATTCTATTATTGGCACGACACAAGAGTATACGAGGAGGCTATCCGCGGTCTGAGGAGAATGCGTTAAGTACTTACTGACGGCGCGCCGACAGACCTACCGAACGATGGCCCGTCAGATCGAACGCGTACGTCTTTTGTCGTTTTTCACCTCGTTCGATACGCTTTCTGATGCGTTAATCGCTTTACGTACACTGTTAACACGTCTAAGGGCACTCTCGTATTTTAATATTAGTATATTAATAGGTTGCACGTCCTGGACGGAGTCGTCCGTCCTTAACTGTTCGGCGGTCGCGGTGTTTTACGACGCTTCACTTTTACCTCGATATAATTTTCGCGAGTAGGTGTTATATCGTCGAAATCCTGTCGCCGCACAAGCTCGATATCCTCCCTGTTGACGCGTCGACCTTTATCACCGCTCACTATCACTTTTATAGAGAAAATAACGTTTTGAACTCGACCCGACCTTAGCTTCGTTACCAGTCGTCAAAATAAAACACCGCCACCGGCCCAACTGACTTCTCACGCTTACCGAACTCGTACACCGCCATCGTCAACTTCATGACCTATCCGAAATCGTAGACGACACCGTGGCTTCCGTACGTTAAACATTCTTTTTCTATATTTTATTAGATACGTGTTAGTGAAAACTTTCAAGCGTTCATACGAGAAAACGTCCCGCGACATCACGGCGCTCGTTACGGTAAAGTTTCGTCGTACCAAGCCGTACGTGCACGAAACTCTCGAAACCTATAAGTGGCGACATCTAAGTCTCTCTTATACTTTGTTTGCTTGCTTGCTATATTGCCAGCTGTTCGTGTAACGTTGTTGTGTGGTACGTAGTACGTGAACTCATCAATCTCAAATAAGATGGCAGACACCGCAGTTGCTACCGAGGCTCCGGCACCCGCTACCCCAGCGAAGAAGCAGGCGAGGCAAGCCGGCGGCGCCGGTGCCGCCGCTAAGAAGCCCAAGGCGAAGCCGACTCATCCCAAAACATCCGAGATGGTAAACAACGCTATCAAAGAGATGAAGGAGCGCAGCGGATCTTCCCTGCAGGCGATCAAGAAGTATATCGCAGCGCAGTACAAGGTCGATGCCGAGAAACTGGCTCCTTTCATCAGGAAATATCTGAAGAGCGCCGTCGAATCTGGTGCGCTGATCCAGACCAAAGGCAAGGGCGCCTCGGGTTCATTCAAACTCGAATCGAAGTCGGCCGCGTCCAAGAAACCCGCCGGCGCCGCAGGCAAGGCCGCCAGTAAGGCACCCGCTGCCGCTTCGAAGGCTAAGAAGGCGACGGCCTCCGCTGCCGGCGCCAAGACCAAGAAGGCGGCAGCCGCAGCCGCCGCGTCTTCGGCTTCACCTTCGAAATCCAAATCGTCGGCCGCCTCCGCCGCTAAGGACAAGAAGGCAGCCGCCGCTAAGAAGAAGCCGGCACCAAAGAAGGCCGCCGCCCCCGCTAAGGCTAAGGCGCCCAAAGCCAAGAAGACAGCCAAGCCGCCAACCAAGAAACCTAAAGCTCCTAAACCGAAAAAGGCCGCGTCTACACCCAAGTCTAAACCGGCAGCCAAGAAAGCTTCCGCCGCTAAGAAGTAAGCTACGGTCGCGTTCGTGTTACACCGGCGACGGCGACGACGACGACAGCGGCGCAGTCGGCGCAGCCGACCACCGTCAACAATAACATGTGTACAGCTACTACATAAGTTTGTGCGCGTGTGTGTGTCTGTGCGTGCGCGCGTCTTAACTATGGTGTCTGTGTCTCTCTCCCTGTATGTATGTTTGTGAATATGTAAACACCGACATTTTGTACGTGTACGTAGTTAGAAGCTGTGTATACGGTACGGTACATAATAACTTGTTACATATATCGCACAATATACATACGATATGACATATATACTGTAGAAAGAGGTGCGTGCGTGCGTTCGCGCTCGCGTCGTACGTGTCTATCGTCCTCGGGAAGATGAGGGGTGCTGAACACCGCTCGACGTGTCTCGACAACCACCACTGAAGATGTTCGTCAGAAGCAGCAATAAGCGACTGGAATCGAAATCAAGGCGGCGGCACCGAGATGCTTAGCGCGCGTGCGATGCGCTCTCGATCGCAGCGCTCTCCGAGCGCACACCAAAAAGCCCTTTTCAGGGCTAACAGTACTATCATGAATATGAAAAATATTCGTTTCTATTATACAGAGAGTCGAAAAACGTTTCAAAATAAAAACACAATAGCTAGTTATAGAATAAGAGATAAGTAAATAACAAGATGATCAAGTAGATATCTACTTATAGGTAACGCAGATAGCGCTAGTATGTACCTATGCCCAGTTCTATTGCACAGTCTATCAAAGGAGGGTTGTTTATTTACAAACATTATCATATCTACCGTAGCTTGATGTGCAACATAAACACATTGATTAGGTAGGTACCTACCTATTTATAAACTTAAAAGTAGGAAGGGGGAAAAAAAAAAAGAAAAAGAATAATAGAAAAATGCATTGGTCTCTGCTATACCTACCTACCTACCTACCTACCTACCTACCTACCTAATTAATAGGTACATAAGCGCGTGAATATTTTTTTTTTTTTTTTTTTTTATATATATATTTAATATTCATTCACTCGTTCCTATAAGAAAATCAGATACAGCTAAAACTCTGTAAAATTTACGAAATTTGAAACGATATCTCTGCCTACCCCGTATCCCGTATGTGCAGTGTACGGTCTACGTATTTTACGTGACGACGAAACGGAGCGAGAGCGCCGGAGCGCGCTTGCGCGTTTAGTGAATCGGTTTCGTTAGACGGTACACCCCTCCCACTGACAGAGCCCCGCGGCGCGCGTATAAATACGGCCGGCACGGCCGCTTTTAAAAATATTGTAAGAGATTGTCTCGACGCGCGCACACTGCGTGTATCGTTGTTTTCGAGTGATTTATTCTACAAACAAACTTATCAACCATGTCTGGTCGCGGTAAAGGTGGCAAGGTTAAGGGAAAGGCAAAGTCCCGTTCCAACCGTGCTGGACTCCAGTTTCCCGTTGGACGTATCCACAGGCTGCTGCGTAACGGAAACTACGCTGAACGTGTCGGTGCCGGTGCGCCCGTCTACTTGGCCGCCGTGATGGAGTACCTGGCTGCTGAGGTTCTCGAGTTGGCCGGTAACGCCGCGAGAGACAACAAGAAGACCAGGATCATCCCGCGTCATCTTCAATTGGCCATCCGCAACGACGAGGAGTTGAACAAGCTGCTCTCCGGCGTTACGATCGCCCAAGGTGGTGTACTGCCAAACATCCAGGCCGTGCTACTGCCCAAGAAGACCGAGAAGAAGGCTTAAACGTTGCGCAATCGTCGCCGCCGCTACAGCTGGTGCGAGTGGTGAACCGCACGCGTACTTCGATATAATATTTATGAACGTACCAATATCTATTATGTCGGTTGCGCGATGCTCTTCGCTCGTACTCAAAACAAAAGGCCCTTTTCAGGGCCACAATATGATTCGTCAAATATTTAACAGGGACAGTTTCTTTAACGGTGTTGTCGTAAAACGAAAACGTATCCTTAAGCATAAAACGGTACTAACAAAAGTATGCGTTAGTACTTGTTTACCTACTTACTGATGTATATAATTAATATTATTGAGGACTGACTAACTCATCATCACACCCTCGCCCCCCTCCCTAAACGTTGCCAATATTATTATTATGAACCAAGAGAAAACATAAACAATGATAACGGTAAAATGGGAAATTATGCACATTACCTGGAATTTTACATAATTAATCATTGTAGATAGATAGGTAGTTAGTTAATTTTCTAAATATAACATACCGTACCTCGAGCTAACAAAGGTATCGAAACCATAAAGCCTTTGATCAGCAAAAGGATCTAATATTATTAGATTAATATTAATGTCATTGAATTATTGCAACACAGAAAATAAATAGAGCTACAATCGAAGTTACGCAGGAAACCTACCTACCTACCTACCTACCTATAACATTGTTTTTTTTTTTTTTTTTTTTTTTTTTTTAATTATTATTATTTTTTTACGCATCTTCGTTTTTCAGATATAGTAGTTTTTAATTTAAATATTTTCAATAATGACTAACGAACGCAAATGTCTCCCCGCCCTCTTTACCTCCCTCCCGAATAACCCCTCTCCCCGCAGCCCGCTATGGAGAGCTCTGATTGGTCGGTCGCTACGTCGAGCCTGCCACGACCGCGCGACTCGACCGTCGGTATAAATAAACTTGTTTCCCGGACAAACGATTTATACTGTTACTGAACTCTGTTCCGTCAGCACGTATACTATAAAATCTCATAATGCCGCCCAAGACAAGTGGTAAAGCCGCCAAGAAGTCTGGCAAAGCCCAGAAGAACATCTCCAAGACCGACAAGAAGAAGAAGAAGCATAAGAGGAAGGAGAGTTATGCCATCTACATCTACAAGGTCCTGAAGCAGGTGCACCCCGACACCGGTATCTCCAGCAAGGCCATGTCCATCATGAACTCGTTCGTGAACGACATCTTCGAGCGCATCGCCGCCGAAGCCTCCCGTCTCGCCCACTACAACAAGAGGTCGACCATCACATCTCGGGAGGTGCAGACGTCCGTCAGGCTCCTTCTGCCCGGAGAGCTCGCCAAGCACGCCGTCAGTGAAGGCACCAAGGCCGTCACCAAATACACCAGCTCCAAGTGAGCGGTCGGTAGCTAACATGAGCCAGCCGACGCTCGCCTCTCGACGCCGCCTCGTGTGTGTGTGAAAAGTGTTAAATCCAGTGCGTTTGTTCGTGTGTCTTGTCGATAGTGGTGCGTGCGTTGATTGTGTCGTTCGTCATCGTTATGTATATACCTACATGATATCGTATATTGTGTATGGTCTGTACGTACGAGACGACGCACATGATTCACGTACCGCAGACACAAACCACGACAAGCGTCTGGACGCGCACCCACACCGCAAGTTGCAGGCAGGAGAGATAACAAAAGGCCCTTTTCAGGGCCACAAATATGTTCATCGTGATAATAATTCACTTTTCTTTAACTTGATAACAGTCGAAACGTTAACCACCTATAACTAAAATGACCTACTGTGTTCATCACAGTGGTGGTATGAATGATAATAATTAGGTAAGTAAAATTTAATAGAGAACACAGAACTTGGCAATTACCTTTCCTACTTACCATATCTACACGTCTGTCTATCAAATAAACTATACCTACACATGCTTATACTACACGATTAATAAAACACAACATGCAAACAAAGTTAAACTTTATTGTCGAGTACCTACCTACCTAAATTGTCGTTTATTAAGATACAACTAGTAAATAAAAATGACTAGTAGGTAACACAAGAAAGTTTGTGTTTACGTTCTGTACATTCCGATAGCAGATAGGTTGTCTAGTTACATATGTATGTACTTACTTTGTTAATTAACATTTTTCTTATTGGCTACCTACCTACTACACAAAACGACACCCTCGTGTATAGACAAGAATTAATATTATTGTTTAATATTTTAAAAAGGTTTTTTTTTTTTTTTCGTCGGTTTTTGTTATTATGCTATTTAAAACGTCAATATTATTTTCACCGTCTTCCTGTAGCGTAAGATTGTTCTCTTCCTTTGGCAAGTTTAGTTCGGTCGTTATGTTAAAGGGGGCGCGCGTGCGCCTCATGCCCACTAACGCAGAGTACGGTGCCACAGTATAAATAGGACCGAACTCGCCAATCGGTTTTTATTCACTCTTGTACGTTCGTTGCGTGTAGGCCCGCGCGTCCGTTTTGTGTTTTATTATAATCGTTATTCTCCCGTTTCGTGTTTACAATGGCACGTACTAAGCAGACCGCTCGTAAATCCACCGGTGGTAAGGCACCTAGGAAACAGCTCGCCACCAAGGCTGCGCGTAAGAGCGCACCGGCCACCGGTGGCGTCAAGAAGCCCCATCGTTACAGGCCCGGAACTGTGGCCCTCCGTGAGATTCGTCGCTACCAGAAGAGTACCGAGCTGCTGATCCGCAAGCTTCCGTTCCAGCGTCTCGTGCGTGAGATCGCTCAGGACTTCAAGACCGATCTCCGTTTCCAGAGTTCTGCCGTCATGGCGCTCCAGGAGGCTAGCGAAGCTTATCTCGTCGGTCTCTTCGAAGATACCAACCTGTGCGCGATCCACGCTAAGCGTGTCACCATCATGCCCAAGGACATCCAGTTGGCGCGCAGGATCAGAGGCGAACGCGCTTAAACTGCTGCTGCAACAGCATACGTCACAATCGCAACACACGTCGTCCTTCACGTAGACTGCCTTCGTGCAGTGCCTCGTGTCGGTGGCTGTGTGCCGTTGATGACTGTGCGTTCACATAAAAGGCCCTTTTCAGGGCCACATACGTATCTGATTATTAAATGTTTCTATCAGAATGTCGCAAAACGAATAACCTATAAATAATACACGAATCACATAGACTTACCTATTTCTTATAATTTTATCATAGAATAATAATTATTACACAAGTACACTATAATCTATCTACGTACTGTACTAACGAACATTCAGTAGGTGCCTGGTGCCTACCTACTTACTACTTACCTTACCTTACTTATTTACACCAATAATCCTTTGCATAGATAATATAATAATTATTTGCTAAATAGTGCATAAAGCATTTTTTTTTTTTTTTTTTTTTTTAATATTCAGGTTAGGTTAGCTGTTTAATACATACATAACGATAAGTTTTGATTATTTTATTATTTACTTACTTACTTAGTCAGTCAGTCGGTCTTTTTGAGAAACTTTTGAATGCTAGTTACGATTTATTCTTAATTTACCTACCCATAGAGTTAATTATCTACATACCTAACTAGGTCGTAAATATAGGTACTTGTTACTGTTATTATTTTTAATTTATTTACATACTTTACTTTTTAAGTTTTGATCTGAAAGTTCTAAAGAAACTACGTAGAAGACTTCGTCGCCCAAACATACAATCAACCAACCAACCAACCAACGACGAGCATCGGCTCACCTCGTCCCGCGCACCTCTCTACTCCGTCTTCCCGCCCGCTGAGCTCCGCGTTTAGTATAAATATAAGAGAGTTCTGCTCGAGAAAAATATTCCAGTCGTCCGCGTGGTTCGTGTGCGCACACCCGTGCCGAGTGTATTATATTGTCGTGTTTGATTTTCTGCTGAGAAGATGACCGGTCGCGGTAAGGGAGGAAAGGGTTTGGGAAAAGGAGGAGCCAAGCGTCACAGGAAAGTACTTCGTGATAACATCCAGGGTATCACGAAGCCCGCCATCCGTCGTCTGGCTCGCAGAGGTGGCGTGAAACGTATCTCCGGTCTGATCTACGAGGAGACTCGCGGTGTGCTTAAAGTGTTCCTTGAGAACGTCATCCGTGATGCCGTAACCTACACCGAGCACGCCAAGAGGAAGACCGTCACCGCCATGGACGTCGTCTACGCTCTGAAGCGTCAGGGTCGCACCCTGTACGGTTTCGGCGGTTAAACGCTGTCGCCGTCTGCGGCGCGCAACCAGCTGCTCTGCATACTCTGTGTGACGGACATAATCATACCGTTCGATCATACGTGTATGTAGATGCGCACATAAAAAAAGGCCCTTTTCAGGGCCGCATATGATTCGATATTAATAAATATGTTTCTTAAATGGAATTGTCTAAAAACGTACCTATATCTACTACACCTATGAATTTATTTCACACAGTTCCCTATCTGTCGTAGGTATGTACTTACTTGATTATGAGTCTTTTAGATTGGGGCGGGTCTTATTAGATTTGTAGAAGAGTACTGAACATGAACTAGCTAACGTATAGGTACACATACACATAGGTAGATACTTACTTATTCGATTGCTTGATTACAGATTATTATTAAACTAAACTAACGTACGTACTAAATGTACGTGGTTGTTGTCTTTCGCCTTCGCTCGCCCTCGCCCTCGCACGACGTGTCCTTCATAAGGGTACCTGAAAGAAATTATTGTTATTGATGATAAATATAAGTAACCATTACACTATAACACGTTAGAACGTCTGTCTGTCTGTCTGTCCGTATGTCTATCTATCTAACTAAACTAATTATCTACCTACCTATAGGGATCTGATCGGCCAGTCGGTGCGCGTGCCGTTTGTTTATGTCGTGTTATTACTGTGAGTACCTACATAATGTGTTTTGATTCTAAGGTGATACGTATTTTATAATATTATTACGCGTATATACCTACATTTATTTAGTCCATATTCTATTATTGGCACGACACAAGAGTATACGAGGAGGCTATCCGCGGTCTGAGGAGAATGCGTTAAGTACTTACTGACGGCGCGCCGACAGACCTACCGAACGATGGCCCGTCAGATCGAACGCGTACGTCTTTTGTCGTTTTTCACCTCGTTCGATACGCTTTCTGATGCGTTAATCGCTTTACGTACACTGTTAACACGTCTAAGGGCACTCTCGTATTTTAATATTAGTATATTAATAGGTTGCACGTCCTGGACGGAGTCGTCCGTCCTTAACTGTTCGGCGGTCGCGGTGTTTTACGACGCTTCACTTTTACCTCGATATAATTTTCGCGAGTAGGTGTTATATCGTCGAAATCCTGTCGCCGCACAAGCTCGATATCCTCCCTGTTGACGCGTCGACCTTTATCACCGCTCACTATCACTTTTATAGAGAAAATAACGTTTTGAACTCGACCCGACCTTAGCTTCGTTACCAGTCGTCAAAATAAAACACCGCCACCGGCCCAACTGACTTCTCACGCTTACCGAACTCGTACACCGCCATCGTCAACTTCATGACCTATCCGAAATCGTAGACGACACCGTGGCTTCCGTACGTTAAACATTCTTTTTCTATATTTTATTAGATACGTGTTAGTGAAAACTTTCAAGCGTTCATACGAGAAAACGTCCCGCGACATCACGGCGCTCGTTACGGTAAAGTTTCGTCGTACCAAGCCGTACGTGCACGAAACTCTCGAAACCTATAAGTGGCGACATCTAAGTCTCTCTTATACTTTGTTTGCTTGCTTGCTATATTGCCAGCTGTTCGTGTAACGTTGTTGTGTGGTACGTAGTACGTGAACTCATCAATCTCAAATAAGATGGCAGACACCGCAGTTGCTACCGAGGCTCCGGCACCCGCTACCCCAGCGAAGAAGCAGGCGAGGCAAGCCGGCGGCGCCGGTGCCGCCGCTAAGAAGCCCAAGGCGAAGCCGACTCATCCCAAAACATCCGAGATGGTAAACAACGCTATCAAAGAGATGAAGGAGCGCAGCGGATCTTCCCTGCAGGCGATCAAGAAGTATATCGCAGCGCAGTACAAGGTCGATGCCGAGAAACTGGCTCCTTTCATCAGGAAATATCTGAAGAGCGCCGTCGAATCTGGTGCGCTGATCCAGACCAAAGGCAAGGGCGCCTCGGGTTCATTCAAACTCGAATCGAAGTCGGCCGCGTCCAAGAAACCCGCCGGCGCCGCAGGCAAGGCCGCCAGTAAGGCACCCGCTGCCGCTTCGAAGGCTAAGAAGGCGACGGCCTCCGCTGCCGGCGCCAAGACCAAGAAGGCGGCAGCCGCAGCCGCCGCGTCTTCGGCTTCACCTTCGAAATCCAAATCGTCGGCCGCCTCCGCCGCTAAGGACAAGAAGGCAGCCGCCGCTAAGAAGAAGCCGGCACCAAAGAAGGCCGCCGCCCCCGCTAAGGCTAAGGCGCCCAAAGCCAAGAAGACAGCCAAGCCGCCAACCAAGAAACCTAAAGCTCCTAAACCGAAAAAGGCCGCGTCTACACCCAAGTCTAAACCGGCAGCCAAGAAAGCTTCCGCCGCTAAGAAGTAAGCTACGGTCGCGTTCGTGTTACACCGGCGACGGCGACGACGACGACAGCGGCGCAGTCGGCGCAGCCGACCACCGTCAACAATAACATGTGTACAGCTACTACATAAGTTTGTGCGCGTGTGTGTGTCTGTGCGTGCGCGCGTCTTAACTATGGTGTCTGTGTCTCTCTCCCTGTATGTATGTTTGTGAATATGTAAACACCGACATTTTGTACGTGTACGTAGTTAGAAGCTGTGTATACGGTACGGTACATAATAACTTGTTACATATATCGCACAATATACATACGATATGACATATATACTGTAGAAAGAGGTGCGTGCGTGCGTTCGCGCTCGCGTCGTACGTGTCTATCGTCCTCGGGAAGATGAGGGGTGCTGAACACCGCTCGACGTGTCTCGACAACCACCACTGAAGATGTTCGTCAGAAGCAGCAATAAGCGACTGGAATCGAAATCAAGGCGGCGGCACCGAGATGCTTAGCGCGCGTGCGATGCGCTCTCGATCGCAGCGCTCTCCGAGCGCACACCAAAAAGCCCTTTTCAGGGCTAACAGTACTATCATGAATATGAAAAATATTCGTTTCTATTATACAGAGAGTCGAAAAACGTTTCAAAATAAAAACACAATAGCTAGTTATAGAATAAGAGATAAGTAAATAACAAGATGATCAAGTAGATATCTACTTATAGGTAACGCAGATAGCGCTAGTATGTACCTATGCCCAGTTCTATTGCACAGTCTATCAAAGGAGGGTTGTTTATTTACAAACATTATCATATCTACCGTAGCTTGATGTGCAACATAAACACATTGATTAGGTAGGTACCTACCTATTTATAAACTTAAAAGTAGGAAGGGGGAAAAAAAAAAAGAAAAAGAATAATAGAAAAATGCATTGGTCTCTGCTATACCTACCTACCTACCTACCTACCTACCTACCTACCTAATTAATAGGTACATAAGCGCGTGAATATTTTTTTTTTTTTTTTTTTTTATATATATATTTAATATTCATTCACTCGTTCCTATAAGAAAATCAGATACAGCTAAAACTCTGTAAAATTTACGAAATTTGAAACGATATCTCTGCCTACCCCGTATCCCGTATGTGCAGTGTACGGTCTACGTATTTTACGTGACGACGAAACGGAGCGAGAGCGCCGGAGCGCGCTTGCGCGTTTAGTGAATCGGTTTCGTTAGACGGTACACCCCTCCCACTGACAGAGCCCCGCGGCGCGCGTATAAATACGGCCGGCACGGCCGCTTTTAAAAATATTGTAAGAGATTGTCTCGACGCGCGCACACTGCGTGTATCGTTGTTTTCGAGTGATTTATTCTACAAACAAACTTATCAACCATGTCTGGTCGCGGTAAAGGTGGCAAGGTTAAGGGAAAGGCAAAGTCCCGTTCCAACCGTGCTGGACTCCAGTTTCCCGTTGGACGTATCCACAGGCTGCTGCGTAACGGAAACTACGCTGAACGTGTCGGTGCCGGTGCGCCCGTCTACTTGGCCGCCGTGATGGAGTACCTGGCTGCTGAGGTTCTCGAGTTGGCCGGTAACGCCGCGAGAGACAACAAGAAGACCAGGATCATCCCGCGTCATCTTCAATTGGCCATCCGCAACGACGAGGAGTTGAACAAGCTGCTCTCCGGCGTTACGATCGCCCAAGGTGGTGTACTGCCAAACATCCAGGCCGTGCTACTGCCCAAGAAGACCGAGAAGAAGGCTTAAACGTTGCGCAATCGTCGCCGCCGCTACAGCTGGTGCGAGTGGTGAACCGCACGCGTACTTCGATATAATATTTATGAACGTACCAATATCTATTATGTCGGTTGCGCGATGCTCTTCGCTCGTACTCAAAACAAAAGGCCCTTTTCAGGGCCACAATATGATTCGTCAAATATTTAACAGGGACAGTTTCTTTAACGGTGTTGTCGTAAAACGAAAACGTATCCTTAAGCATAAAACGGTACTAACAAAAGTATGCGTTAGTACTTGTTTACCTACTTACTGATGTATATAATTAATATTATTGAGGACTGACTAACTCATCATCACACCCTCGCCCCCCTCCCTAAACGTTGCCAATATTATTATTATGAACCAAGAGAAAACATAAACAATGATAACGGTAAAATGGGAAATTATGCACATTACCTGGAATTTTACATAATTAATCATTGTAGATAGATAGGTAGTTAGTTAATTTTCTAAATATAACATACCGTACCTCGAGCTAACAAAGGTATCGAAACCATAAAGCCTTTGATCAGCAAAAGGATCTAATATTATTAGATTAATATTAATGTCATTGAATTATTGCAACACAGAAAATAAATAGAGCTACAATCGAAGTTACGCAGGAAACCTACCTACCTACCTACCTACCTATAACATTGTTTTTTTTTTTTTTTTTTTTTTTTTTTTAATTATTATTATTTTTTTACGCATCTTCGTTTTTCAGATATAGTAGTTTTTAATTTAAATATTTTCAATAATGACTAACGAACGCAAATGTCTCCCCGCCCTCTTTACCTCCCTCCCGAATAACCCCTCTCCCCGCAGCCCGCTATGGAGAGCTCTGATTGGTCGGTCGCTACGTCGAGCCTGCCACGACCGCGCGACTCGACCGTCGGTATAAATAAACTTGTTTCCCGGACAAACGATTTATACTGTTACTGAACTCTGTTCCGTCAGCACGTATACTATAAAATCTCATAATGCCGCCCAAGACAAGTGGTAAAGCCGCCAAGAAGTCTGGCAAAGCCCAGAAGAACATCTCCAAGACCGACAAGAAGAAGAAGAAGCATAAGAGGAAGGAGAGTTATGCCATCTACATCTACAAGGTCCTGAAGCAGGTGCACCCCGACACCGGTATCTCCAGCAAGGCCATGTCCATCATGAACTCGTTCGTGAACGACATCTTCGAGCGCATCGCCGCCGAAGCCTCCCGTCTCGCCCACTACAACAAGAGGTCGACCATCACATCTCGGGAGGTGCAGACGTCCGTCAGGCTCCTTCTGCCCGGAGAGCTCGCCAAGCACGCCGTCAGTGAAGGCACCAAGGCCGTCACCAAATACACCAGCTCCAAGTGAGCGGTCGGTAGCTAACATGAGCCAGCCGACGCTCGCCTCTCGACGCCGCCTCGTGTGTGTGTGAAAAGTGTTAAATCCAGTGCGTTTGTTCGTGTGTCTTGTCGATAGTGGTGCGTGCGTTGATTGTGTCGTTCGTCATCGTTATGTATATACCTACATGATATCGTATATTGTGTATGGTCTGTACGTACGAGACGACGCACATGATTCACGTACCGCAGACACAAACCACGACAAGCGTCTGGACGCGCACCCACACCGCAAGTTGCAGGCAGGAGAGATAACAAAAGGCCCTTTTCAGGGCCACAAATATGTTCATGTGATAATAATTCACTTTTCTTTAACTTGATAACAGTCGAAACGTTAACCACCTATAACTAAAATGACCTACTGTGTTCATCACAGTGGTGGTATGAATGATAATAATTAGGTAAGTAAAATTTAATAGAGAACACAGAACTTGGCAATTACCTTTCCTACTTACCATATCTACACGTCTGTCTATCAAATAAACTATACCTACACATGCTTATACTACACGATTAATAAAACACAACATGCAAACAAAGTTAAACTTTATTGTCGAGTACCTACCTACCTAAATTGTCGTTTATTAAGATACAACTAGTAAATAAAAATGACTAGTAGGTAACACAAGAAAGTTTGTGTTTACGTTCTGTACATTCCGATAGCAGATAGGTTGTCTAGTTACATATGTATGTACTTACTTTGTTAATTAACATTTTTCTTATTGGCTACCTACCTACTACACAAAACGACACCCTCGTGTATAGACAAGAATTAATATTATTGTTTAATATTTTAAAAAGGTTTTTTTTTTTTTTTCGTCGGTTTTTGTTATTATGCTATTTAAAACGTCAATATTATTTTCACCGTCTTCCTGTAGCGTAAGATTGTTCTCTTCCTTTGGCAAGTTTAGTTCGGTCGTTATGTTAAAGGGGGCGCGCGTGCGCCTCATGCCCACTAACGCAGAGTACGGTGCCACAGTATAAATAGGACCGAACTCGCCAATCGGTTTTTATTCACTCTTGTACGTTCGTTGCGTGTAGGCCCGCGCGTCCGTTTTGTGTTTTATTATAATCGTTATTCTCCCGTTTCGTGTTTACAATGGCACGTACTAAGCAGACCGCTCGTAAATCCACCGGTGGTAAGGCACCTAGGAAACAGCTCGCCACCAAGGCTGCGCGTAAGAGCGCACCGGCCACCGGTGGCGTCAAGAAGCCCCATCGTTACAGGCCCGGAACTGTGGCCCTCCGTGAGATTCGTCGCTACCAGAAGAGTACCGAGCTGCTGATCCGCAAGCTTCCGTTCCAGCGTCTCGTGCGTGAGATCGCTCAGGACTTCAAGACCGATCTCCGTTTCCAGAGTTCTGCCGTCATGGCGCTCCAGGAGGCTAGCGAAGCTTATCTCGTCGGTCTCTTCGAAGATACCAACCTGTGCGCGATCCACGCTAAGCGTGTCACCATCATGCCCAAGGACATCCAGTTGGCGCGCAGGATCAGAGGCGAACGCGCTTAAACTGCTGCTGCAACAGCATACGTCACAATCGCAACACACGTCGTCCTTCACGTAGACTGCCTTCGTGCAGTGCCTCGTGTCGGTGGCTGTGTGCCGTTGATGACTGTGCGTTCACATAAAAGGCCCTTTTCAGGGCCACATACGTATCTGATTATTAAATGTTTCTATCAGAATGTCGCAAAACGAATAACCTATAAATAATACACGAATCACATAGACTTACCTATTTCTTATAATTTTATCATAGAATAATAATTATTACACAAGTACACTATAATCTATCTACGTACTGTACTAACGAACATTCAGTAGGTGCCTGGTGCCTACCTACTTACTACTTACCTTACCTTACTTATTTACACCAATAATCCTTTGCATAGATAATATAATAATTATTTGCTAAATAGTGCATAAAGCATTTTTTTTTTTTTTTTTTTTTTTAATATTCAGGTTAGGTTAGCTGTTTAATACATACATAACGATAAGTTTTGATTATTTTATTATTTACTTACTTACTTAGTCAGTCAGTCGGTCTTTTTGAGAAACTTTTGAATGCTAGTTACGATTTATTCTTAATTTACCTACCCATAGAGTTAATTATCTACATACCTAACTAGGTCGTAAATATAGGTACTTGTTACTGTTATTATTTTTAATTTATTTACATACTTTACTTTTTAAGTTTTGATCTGAAAGTTCTAAAGAAACTACGTAGAAGACTTCGTCGCCCAAACATACAATCAACCAACCAACCAACCAACGACGAGCATCGGCTCACCTCGTCCCGCGCACCTCTCTACTCCGTCTTCCCGCCCGCTGAGCTCCGCGTTTAGTATAAATATAAGAGAGTTCTGCTCGAGAAAAATATTCCAGTCGTCCGCGTGGTTCGTGTGCGCACACCCGTGCCGAGTGTATTATATTGTCGTGTTTGATTTTCTGCTGAGAAGATGACCGGTCGCGGTAAGGGAGGAAAGGGTTTGGGAAAAGGAGGAGCCAAGCGTCACAGGAAAGTACTTCGTGATAACATCCAGGGTATCACGAAGCCCGCCATCCGTCGTCTGGCTCGCAGAGGTGGCGTGAAACGTATCTCCGGTCTGATCTACGAGGAGACTCGCGGTGTGCTTAAAGTGTTCCTTGAGAACGTCATCCGTGATGCCGTAACCTACACCGAGCACGCCAAGAGGAAGACCGTCACCGCCATGGACGTCGTCTACGCTCTGAAGCGTCAGGGTCGCACCCTGTACGGTTTCGGCGGTTAAACGCTGTCGCCGTCTGCGGCGCGCAACCAGCTGCTCTGCATACTCTGTGTGACGGACATAATCATACCGTTCGATCATACGTGTATGTAGATGCGCACATAAAAAAAGGCCCTTTTCAGGGCCGCATATGATTCGATATTAATAAATATGTTTCTTAAATGGAATTGTCTAAAAACGTACCTATATCTACTACACCTATGAATTTATTTCACACAGTTCCCTATCTGTCGTAGGTATGTACTTACTTGATTATGAGTCTTTTAGATTGGGGCGGGTCTTATTAGATTTGTAGAAGAGTACTGAACATGAACTAGCTAACGTATAGGTACACATACACATAGGTAGATACTTACTTATTCGATTGCTTGATTACAGATTATTATTAAACTAAACTAACGTACGTACTAAATGTACGTGGTTGTTGTCTTTCGCCTTCGCTCGCCCTCGCCCTCGCACGACGTGTCCTTCATAAGGGTACCTGAAAGAAATTATTGTTATTGATGATAAATATAAGTAACCATTACACTATAACACGTTAGAACGTCTGTCTGTCTGTCTGTCCGTATGTCTATCTATCTAACTAAACTAATTATCTACCTACCTATAGGGATCTGATCGGCCAGTCGGTGCGCGTGCCGTTTGTTTATGTCGTGTTATTACTGTGAGTACCTACATAATGTGTTTTGATTCTAAGGTGATACGTATTTTATAATATTATTACGCGTATATACCTACATTTATTTAGTCCATATTCTATTATTGGCACGACACAAGAGTATACGAGGAGGCTATCCGCGGTCTGAGGAGAATGCGTTAAGTACTTACTGACGGCGCGCCGACAGACCTACCGAACGATGGCCCGTCAGATCGAACGCGTACGTCTTTTGTCGTTTTTCACCTCGTTCGATACGCTTTCTGATGCGTTAATCGCTTTACGTACACTGTTAACACGTCTAAGGGCACTCTCGTATTTTAATATTAGTATATTAATAGGTTGCACGTCCTGGACGGAGTCGTCCGTCCTTAACTGTTCGGCGGTCGCGGTGTTTTACGACGCTTCACTTTTACCTCGATATAATTTTCGCGAGTAGGTGTTATATCGTCGAAATCCTGTCGCCGCACAAGCTCGATATCCTCCCTGTTGACGCGTCGACCTTTATCACCGCTCACTATCACTTTTATAGAGAAAATAACGTTTTGAACTCGACCCGACCTTAGCTTCGTTACCAGTCGTCAAAATAAAACACCGCCACCGGCCCAACTGACTTCTCACGCTTACCGAACTCGTACACCGCCATCGTCAACTTCATGACCTATCCGAAATCGTAGACGACACCGTGGCTTCCGTACGTTAAACATTCTTTTTCTATATTTTATTAGATACGTGTTAGTGAAAACTTTCAAGCGTTCATACGAGAAAACGTCCCGCGACATCACGGCGCTCGTTACGGTAAAGTTTCGTCGTACCAAGCCGTACGTGCACGAAACTCTCGAAACCTATAAGTGGCGACATCTAAGTCTCTCTTATACTTTGTTTGCTTGCTTGCTATATTGCCAGCTGTTCGTGTAACGTTGTTGTGTGGTACGTAGTACGTGAACTCATCAATCTCAAATAAGATGGCAGACACCGCAGTTGCTACCGAGGCTCCGGCACCCGCTACCCCAGCGAAGAAGCAGGCGAGGCAAGCCGGCGGCGCCGGTGCCGCCGCTAAGAAGCCCAAGGCGAAGCCGACTCATCCCAAAACATCCGAGATGGTAAACAACGCTATCAAAGAGATGAAGGAGCGCAGCGGATCTTCCCTGCAGGCGATCAAGAAGTATATCGCAGCGCAGTACAAGGTCGATGCCGAGAAACTGGCTCCTTTCATCAGGAAATATCTGAAGAGCGCCGTCGAATCTGGTGCGCTGATCCAGACCAAAGGCAAGGGCGCCTCGGGTTCATTCAAACTCGAATCGAAGTCGGCCGCGTCCAAGAAACCCGCCGGCGCCGCAGGCAAGGCCGCCAGTAAGGCACCCGCTGCCGCTTCGAAGGCTAAGAAGGCGACGGCCTCCGCTGCCGGCGCCAAGACCAAGAAGGCGGCAGCCGCAGCCGCCGCGTCTTCGGCTTCACCTTCGAAATCCAAATCGTCGGCCGCCTCCGCCGCTAAGGACAAGAAGGCAGCCGCCGCTAAGAAGAAGCCGGCACCAAAGAAGGCCGCCGCCCCCGCTAAGGCTAAGGCGCCCAAAGCCAAGAAGACAGCCAAGCCGCCAACCAAGAAACCTAAAGCTCCTAAACCGAAAAAGGCCGCGTCTACACCCAAGTCTAAACCGGCAGCCAAGAAAGCTTCCGCCGCTAAGAAGTAAGCTACGGTCGCGTTCGTGTTACACCGGCGACGGCGACGACGACGACAGCGGCGCAGTCGGCGCAGCCGACCACCGTCAACAATAACATGTGTACAGCTACTACATAAGTTTGTGCGCGTGTGTGTGTCTGTGCGTGCGCGCGTCTTAACTATGGTGTCTGTGTCTCTCTCCCTGTATGTATGTTTGTGAATATGTAAACACCGACATTTTGTACGTGTACGTAGTTAGAAGCTGTGTATACGGTACGGTACATAATAACTTGTTACATATATCGCACAATATACATACGATATGACATATATACTGTAGAAAGAGGTGCGTGCGTGCGTTCGCGCTCGCGTCGTACGTGTCTATCGTCCTCGGGAAGATGAGGGGTGCTGAACACCGCTCGACGTGTCTCGACAACCACCACTGAAGATGTTCGTCAGAAGCAGCAATAAGCGACTGGAATCGAAATCAAGGCGGCGGCACCGAGATGCTTAGCGCGCGTGCGATGCGCTCTCGATCGCAGCGCTCTCCGAGCGCACACCAAAAAGCCCTTTTCAGGGCTAACAGTACTATCATGAATATGAAAAATATTCGTTTCTATTATACAGAGAGTCGAAAAACGTTTCAAAATAAAAACACAATAGCTAGTTATAGAATAAGAGATAAGTAAATAACAAGATGATCAAGTAGATATCTACTTATAGGTAACGCAGATAGCGCTAGTATGTACCTATGCCCAGTTCTATTGCACAGTCTATCAAAGGAGGGTTGTTTATTTACAAACATTATCATATCTACCGTAGCTTGATGTGCAACATAAACACATTGATTAGGTAGGTACCTACCTATTTATAAACTTAAAAGTAGGAAGGGGGAAAAAAAAAAAGAAAAAGAATAATAGAAAAATGCATTGGTCTCTGCTATACCTACCTACCTACCTACCTACCTACCTACCTACCTAATTAATAGGTACATAAGCGCGTGAATATTTTTTTTTTTTTTTTTTTATATATATATATTTAATATTCATTCACTCGTTCCTATAAGAAAATCAGATACAGCTAAAACTCTGTAAAATTTACGAAATTTGAAACGATATCTCTGCCTACCCCGTATCCCGTATGTGCAGTGTACGGTCTACGTATTTTACGTGACGACGAAACGGAGCGAGAGCGCCGGAGCGCGCTTGCGCGTTTAGTGAATCGGTTTCGTTAGACGGTACACCCCTCCCACTGACAGAGCCCCGCGGCGCGCGTATAAATACGGCCGGCACGGCCGCTTTTAAAAATATTGTAAGAGATTGTCTCGACGCGCGCACACTGCGTGTATCGTTGTTTTCGAGTGATTTATTCTACAAACAAACTTATCAACCATGTCTGGTCGCGGTAAAGGTGGCAAGGTTAAGGGAAAGGCAAAGTCCCGTTCCAACCGTGCTGGACTCCAGTTTCCCGTTGGACGTATCCACAGGCTGCTGCGTAACGGAAACTACGCTGAACGTGTCGGTGCCGGTGCGCCCGTCTACTTGGCCGCCGTGATGGAGTACCTGGCTGCTGAGGTTCTCGAGTTGGCCGGTAACGCCGCGAGAGACAACAAGAAGACCAGGATCATCCCGCGTCATCTTCAATTGGCCATCCGCAACGACGAGGAGTTGAACAAGCTGCTCTCCGGCGTTACGATCGCCCAAGGTGGTGTACTGCCAAACATCCAGGCCGTGCTACTGCCCAAGAAGACCGAGAAGAAGGCTTAAACGTTGCGCAATCGTCGCCGCCGCTACAGCTGGTGCGAGTGGTGAACCGCACGCGTACTTCGATATAATATTTATGAACGTACCAATATCTATTATGTCGGTTGCGCGATGCTCTTCGCTCGTACTCAAAACAAAAGGCCCTTTTCAGGGCCACAATATGATTCGTCAAATATTTAACAGGGACAGTTTCTTTAACGGTGTTGTCGTAAAACGAAAACGTATCCTTAAGCATAAAACGGTACTAACAAAAGTATGCGTTAGTACTTGTTTACCTACTTACTGATGTATATAATTAATATTATTGAGGACTGACTAACTCATCATCACACCCTCGCCCCCCTCCCTAAACGTTGCCAATATTATTATTATGAACCAAGAGAAAACATAAACAATGATAACGGTAAAATGGGAAATTATGCACATTACCTGGAATTTTACATAATTAATCATTGTAGATAGATAGGTAGTTAGTTAATTTTCTAAATATAACATACCGTACCTCGAGCTAACAAAGGTATCGAAACCATAAAGCCTTTGATCAGCAAAAGGATCTAATATTATTAGATTAATATTAATGTCATTGAATTATTGCAACACAGAAAATAAATAGAGCTACAATCGAAGTTACGCAGGAAACCTACCTACCTACCTACCTACCTATAACATTGTTTTTTTTTTTTTTTTTTTTTTTTTTTTTAATTATTATTATTTTTTTACGCATCTTCGTTTTTCAGATATAGTAGTTTTTAATTTAAATATTTTCAATAATGACTAACGAACGCAAATGTCTCCCCGCCCTCTTTACCTCCCTCCCGAATAACCCCTCTCCCCGCAGCCCGCTATGGAGAGCTCTGATTGGTCGGTCGCTACGTCGAGCCTGCCACGACCGCGCGACTCGACCGTCGGTATAAATAAACTTGTTTCCCGGACAAACGATTTATACTGTTACTGAACTCTGTTCCGTCAGCACGTATACTATAAAATCTCATAATGCCGCCCAAGACAAGTGGTAAAGCCGCCAAGAAGTCTGGCAAAGCCCAGAAGAACATCTCCAAGACCGACAAGAAGAAGAAGAAGCATAAGAGGAAGGAGAGTTATGCCATCTACATCTACAAGGTCCTGAAGCAGGTGCACCCCGACACCGGTATCTCCAGCAAGGCCATGTCCATCATGAACTCGTTCGTGAACGACATCTTCGAGCGCATCGCCGCCGAAGCCTCCCGTCTCGCCCACTACAACAAGAGGTCGACCATCACATCTCGGGAGGTGCAGACGTCCGTCAGGCTCCTTCTGCCCGGAGAGCTCGCCAAGCACGCCGTCAGTGAAGGCACCAAGGCCGTCACCAAATACACCAGCTCCAAGTGAGCGGTCGGTAGCTAACATGAGCCAGCCGACGCTCGCCTCTCGACGCCGCCTCGTGTGTGTGTGAAAAGTGTTAAATCCAGTGCGTTTGTTCGTGTGTCTTGTCGATAGTGGTGCGTGCGTTGATTGTGTCGTTCGTCATCGTTATGTATATACCTACATGATATCGTATATTGTGTATGGTCTGTACGTACGAGACGACGCACATGATTCACGTACCGCAGACACAAACCACGACAAGCGTCTGGACGCGCACCCACACCGCAAGTTGCAGGCAGGAGAGATAACAAAAGGCCCTTTTCAGGGCCACAAATATGTTCATGTGATAATAATTCACTTTTCTTTAACTTGATAACAGTCGAAACGTTAACCACCTATAACTAAAATGACCTACTGTGTTCATCACAGTGGTGGTATGAATGATAATAATTAGGTAAGTAAAATTTAATAGAGAACACAGAACTTGGCAATTACCTTTCCTACTTACCATATCTACACGTCTGTCTATCAAATAAACTATACCTACACATGCTTATACTACACGATTAATAAAACACAACATGCAAACAAAGTTAAACTTTATTGTCGAGTACCTACCTACCTAAATTGTCGTTTATTAAGATACAACTAGTAAATAAAAATGACTAGTAGGTAACACAAGAAAGTTTGTGTTTACGTTCTGTACATTCCGATAGCAGATAGGTTGTCTAGTTACATATGTATGTACTTACTTTGTTAATTAACATTTTTCTTATTGGCTACCTACCTACTACACAAAACGACACCCTCGTGTATAGACAAGAATTAATATTATTGTTTAATATTTTAAAAAGGTTTTTTTTTTTTTTTTCGTCGGTTTTTGTTATTATGCTATTTAAAACGTCAATATTATTTTCACCGTCTTCCTGTAGCGTAAGATTGTTCTCTTCCTTTGGCAAGTTTAGTTCGGTCGTTATGTTAAAGGGGGCGCGCGTGCGCCTCATGCCCACTAACGCAGAGTACGGTGCCACAGTATAAATAGGACCGAACTCGCCAATCGGTTTTTATTCACTCTTGTACGTTCGTTGCGTGTAGGCCCGCGCGTCCGTTTTGTGTTTTATTATAATCGTTATTCTCCCGTTTCGTGTTTACAATGGCACGTACTAAGCAGACCGCTCGTAAATCCACCGGTGGTAAGGCACCTAGGAAACAGCTCGCCACCAAGGCTGCGCGTAAGAGCGCACCGGCCACCGGTGGCGTCAAGAAGCCCCATCGTTACAGGCCCGGAACTGTGGCCCTCCGTGAGATTCGTCGCTACCAGAAGAGTACCGAGCTGCTGATCCGCAAGCTTCCGTTCCAGCGTCTCGTGCGTGAGATCGCTCAGGACTTCAAGACCGATCTCCGTTTCCAGAGTTCTGCCGTCATGGCGCTCCAGGAGGCTAGCGAAGCTTATCTCGTCGGTCTCTTCGAAGATACCAACCTGTGCGCGATCCACGCTAAGCGTGTCACCATCATGCCCAAGGACATCCAGTTGGCGCGCAGGATCAGAGGCGAACGCGCTTAAACTGCTGCTGCAACAGCATACGTCACAATCGCAACACACGTCGTCCTTCACGTAGACTGCCTTCGTGCAGTGCCTCGTGTCGGTGGCTGTGTGCCGTTGATGACTGTGCGTTCACATAAAAGGCCCTTTTCAGGGCCACATACGTATCTGATTATTAAATGTTTCTATCAGAATGTCGCAAAACGAATAACCTATAAATAATACACGAATCACATAGACTTACCTATTTCTTATAATTTTATCATAGAATAATAATTATTACACAAGTACACTATAATCTATCTACGTACTGTACTAACGAACATTCAGTAGGTGCCTGGTGCCTACCTACTTACTACTTACCTTACCTTACTTATTTACACCAATAATCCTTTGCATAGATAATATAATAATTATTTGCTAAATAGTGCATAAAGCATTTTTTTTTTTTTTTTTTTTTTTAATATTCAGGTTAGGTTAGCTGTTTAATACATACATAACGATAAGTTTTGATTATTTTATTATTTACTTACTTACTTAGTCAGTCAGTCGGTCTTTTTGAGAAACTTTTGAATGCTAGTTACGATTTATTCTTAATTTACCTACCCATAGAGTTAATTATCTACATACCTAACTAGGTCGTAAATATAGGTACTTGTTACTGTTATTATTTTTAATTTATTTACATACTTTACTTTTTAAGTTTTGATCTGAAAGTTCTAAAGAAACTACGTAGAAGACTTCGTCGCCCAAACATACAATCAACCAACCAACCAACCAACGACGAGCATCGGCTCACCTCGTCCCGCGCACCTCTCTACTCCGTCTTCCCGCCCGCTGAGCTCCGCGTTTAGTATAAATATAAGAGAGTTCTGCTCGAGAAAAATATTCCAGTCGTCCGCGTGGTTCGTGTGCGCACACCCGTGCCGAGTGTATTATATTGTCGTGTTTGATTTTCTGCTGAGAAGATGACCGGTCGCGGTAAGGGAGGAAAGGGTTTGGGAAAAGGAGGAGCCAAGCGTCACAGGAAAGTACTTCGTGATAACATCCAGGGTATCACGAAGCCCGCCATCCGTCGTCTGGCTCGCAGAGGTGGCGTGAAACGTATCTCCGGTCTGATCTACGAGGAGACTCGCGGTGTGCTTAAAGTGTTCCTTGAGAACGTCATCCGTGATGCCGTAACCTACACCGAGCACGCCAAGAGGAAGACCGTCACCGCCATGGACGTCGTCTACGCTCTGAAGCGTCAGGGTCGCACCCTGTACGGTTTCGGCGGTTAAACGCTGTCGCCGTCTGCGGCGCGCAACCAGCTGCTCTGCATACTCTGTGTGACGGACATAATCATACCGTTCGATCATACGTGTATGTAGATGCGCACATAAAAAAAGGCCCTTTTCAGGGCCGCATATGATTCGATATTAATAAATATGTTTCTTAAATGGAATTGTCTAAAAACGTACCTATATCTACTACACCTATGAATTTATTTCACACAGTTCCCTATCTGTCGTAGGTATGTACTTACTTGATTATGAGTCTTTTAGATTGGGGCGGGTCTTATTAGATTTGTAGAAGAGTACTGAACATGAACTAGCTAACGTATAGGTACACATACACATAGGTAGATACTTACTTATTCGATTGCTTGATTACAGATTATTATTAAACTAAACTAACGTACGTACTAAATGTACGTGGTTGTTGTCTTTCGCCTTCGCTCGCCCTCGCCCTCGCACGACGTGTCCTTCATAAGGGTACCTGAAAGAAATTATTGTTATTGATGATAAATATAAGTAACCATTACACTATAACACGTTAGAACGTCTGTCTGTCTGTCTGTCCGTATGTCTATCTATCTAACTAAACTAATTATCTACCTACCTATAGGGATCTGATCGGCCAGTCGGTGCGCGTGCCGTTTGTTTATGTCGTGTTATTACTGTGAGTACCTACATAATGTGTTTTGATTCTAAGGTGATACGTATTTTATAATATTATTACGCGTATATACCTACATTTATTTAGTCCATATTCTATTATTGGCACGACACAAGAGTATACGAGGAGGCTATCCGCGGTCTGAGGAGAATGCGTTAAGTACTTACTGACGGCGCGCCGACAGACCTACCGAACGATGGCCCGTCAGATCGAACGCGTACGTCTTTTGTCGTTTTTCACCTCGTTCGATACGCTTTCTGATGCGTTAATCGCTTTACGTACACTGTTAACACGTCTAAGGGCACTCTCGTATTTTAATATTAGTATATTAATAGGTTGCACGTCCTGGACGGAGTCGTCCGTCCTTAACTGTTCGGCGGTCGCGGTGTTTTACGACGCTTCACTTTTACCTCGATATAATTTTCGCGAGTAGGTGTTATATCGTCGAAATCCTGTCGCCGCACAAGCTCGATATCCTCCCTGTTGACGCGTCGACCTTTATCACCGCTCACTATCACTTTTATAGAGAAAATAACGTTTTGAACTCGACCCGACCTTAGCTTCGTTACCAGTCGTCAAAATAAAACACCGCCACCGGCCCAACTGACTTCTCACGCTTACCGAACTCGTACACCGCCATCGTCAACTTCATGACCTATCCGAAATCGTAGACGACACCGTGGCTTCCGTACGTTAAACATTCTTTTTCTATATTTTATTAGATACGTGTTAGTGAAAACTTTCAAGCGTTCATACGAGAAAACGTCCCGCGACATCACGGCGCTCGTTACGGTAAAGTTTCGTCGTACCAAGCCGTACGTGCACGAAACTCTCGAAACCTATAAGTGGCGACATCTAAGTCTCTCTTATACTTTGTTTGCTTGCTTGCTATATTGCCAGCTGTTCGTGTAACGTTGTTGTGTGGTACGTAGTACGTGAACTCATCAATCTCAAATAAGATGGCAGACACCGCAGTTGCTACCGAGGCTCCGGCACCCGCTACCCCAGCGAAGAAGCAGGCGAGGCAAGCCGGCGGCGCCGGTGCCGCCGCTAAGAAGCCCAAGGCGAAGCCGACTCATCCCAAAACATCCGAGATGGTAAACAACGCTATCAAAGAGATGAAGGAGCGCAGCGGATCTTCCCTGCAGGCGATCAAGAAGTATATCGCAGCGCAGTACAAGGTCGATGCCGAGAAACTGGCTCCTTTCATCAGGAAATATCTGAAGAGCGCCGTCGAATCTGGTGCGCTGATCCAGACCAAAGGCAAGGGCGCCTCGGGTTCATTCAAACTCGAATCGAAGTCGGCCGCGTCCAAGAAACCCGCCGGCGCCGCAGGCAAGGCCGCCAGTAAGGCACCCGCTGCCGCTTCGAAGGCTAAGAAGGCGACGGCCTCCGCTGCCGGCGCCAAGACCAAGAAGGCGGCAGCCGCAGCCGCCGCGTCTTCGGCTTCACCTTCGAAATCCAAATCGTCGGCCGCCTCCGCCGCTAAGGACAAGAAGGCAGCCGCCGCTAAGAAGAAGCCGGCACCAAAGAAGGCCGCCGCCCCCGCTAAGGCTAAGGCGCCCAAAGCCAAGAAGACAGCCAAGCCGCCAACCAAGAAACCTAAAGCTCCTAAACCGAAAAAGGCCGCGTCTACACCCAAGTCTAAACCGGCAGCCAAGAAAGCTTCCGCCGCTAAGAAGTAAGCTACGGTCGCGTTCGTGTTACACCGGCGACGGCGACGACGACGACAGCGGCGCAGTCGGCGCAGCCGACCACCGTCAACAATAACATGTGTACAGCTACTACATAAGTTTGTGCGCGTGTGTGTGTCTGTGCGTGCGCGCGTCTTAACTATGGTGTCTGTGTCTCTCTCCCTGTATGTATGTTTGTGAATATGTAAACACCGACATTTTGTACGTGTACGTAGTTAGAAGCTGTGTATACGGTACGGTACATAATAACTTGTTACATATATCGCACAATATACATACGATATGACATATATACTGTAGAAAGAGGTGCGTGCGTGCGTTCGCGCTCGCGTCGTACGTGTCTATCGTCCTCGGGAAGATGAGGGGTGCTGAACACCGCTCGACGTGTCTCGACAACCACCACTGAAGATGTTCGTCAGAAGCAGCAATAAGCGACTGGAATCGAAATCAAGGCGGCGGCACCGAGATGCTTAGCGCGCGTGCGATGCGCTCTCGATCGCAGCGCTCTCCGAGCGCACACCAAAAAGCCCTTTTCAGGGCTAACAGTACTATCATGAATATGAAAAATATTCGTTTCTATTATACAGAGAGTCGAAAAACGTTTCAAAATAAAAACACAATAGCTAGTTATAGAATAAGAGATAAGTAAATAACAAGATGATCAAGTAGATATCTACTTATAGGTAACGCAGATAGCGCTAGTATGTACCTATGCCCAGTTCTATTGCACAGTCTATCAAAGGAGGGTTGTTTATTTACAAACATTATCATATCTACCGTAGCTTGATGTGCAACATAAACACATTGATTAGGTAGGTACCTACCTATTTATAAACTTAAAAGTAGGAAGGGGGAAAAAAAAAAAGAAAAAGAATAATAGAAAAATGCATTGGTCTCTGCTATACCTACCTACCTACCTACCTACCTACCTACCTACCTACCTAATTAATAGGTACATAAGCGCGTGAATATTTTTTTTTTTTTTTTTTTTTATATATATATTTAATATTCATTCACTCGTTCCTATAAGAAAATCAGATACAGCTAAAACTCTGTAAAATTTACGAAATTTGAAACGATATCTCTGCCTACCCCGTATCCCGTATGTGCAGTGTACGGTCTACGTATTTTACGTGACGACGAAACGGAGCGAGAGCGCCGGAGCGCGCTTGCGCGTTTAGTGAATCGGTTTCGTTAGACGGTACACCCCTCCCACTGACAGAGCCCCGCGGCGCGCGTATAAATACGGCCGGCACGGCCGCTTTTAAAAATATTGTAAGAGATTGTCTCGACGCGCGCACACTGCGTGTATCGTTGTTTTCGAGTGATTTATTCTACAAACAAACTTATCAACCATGTCTGGTCGCGGTAAAGGTGGCAAGGTTAAGGGAAAGGCAAAGTCCCGTTCCAACCGTGCTGGACTCCAGTTTCCCGTTGGACGTATCCACAGGCTGCTGCGTAACGGAAACTACGCTGAACGTGTCGGTGCCGGTGCGCCCGTCTACTTGGCCGCCGTGATGGAGTACCTGGCTGCTGAGGTTCTCGAGTTGGCCGGTAACGCCGCGAGAGACAACAAGAAGACCAGGATCATCCCGCGTCATCTTCAATTGGCCATCCGCAACGACGAGGAGTTGAACAAGCTGCTCTCCGGCGTTACGATCGCCCAAGGTGGTGTACTGCCAAACATCCAGGCCGTGCTACTGCCCAAGAAGACCGAGAAGAAGGCTTAAACGTTGCGCAATCGTCGCCGCCGCTACAGCTGGTGCGAGTGGTGAACCGCACGCGTACTTCGATATAATATTTATGAACGTACCAATATCTATTATGTCGGTTGCGCGATGCTCTTCGCTCGTACTCAAAACAAAAGGCCCTTTTCAGGGCCACAATATGATTCGTCAAATATTTAACAGGGACAGTTTCTTTAACGGTGTTGTCGTAAAACGAAAACGTATCCTTAAGCATAAAACGGTACTAACAAAAGTATGCGTTAGTACTTGTTTACCTACTTACTGATGTATATAATTAATATTATTGAGGACTGACTAACTCATCATCACACCCTCGCCCCCCTCCCTAAACGTTGCCAATATTATTATTATGAACCAAGAGAAAACATAAACAATGATAACGGTAAAATGGGAAATTATGCACATTACCTGGAATTTTACATAATTAATCATTGTAGATAGATAGGTAGTTAGTTAATTTTCTAAATATAACATACCGTACCTCGAGCTAACAAAGGTATCGAAACCATAAAGCCTTTGATCAGCAAAAGGATCTAATATTATTAGATTAATATTAATGTCATTGAATTATTGCAACACAGAAAATAAATAGAGCTACAATCGAAGTTACGCAGGAAACCTACCTACCTACCTACCTACCTATAACATTGTTTTTTTTTTTTTTTTTTTTTTTTTTTTTAATTATTATTATTTTTTTACGCATCTTCGTTTTTCAGATATAGTAGTTTTTAATTTAAATATTTTCAATAATGACTAACGAACGCAAATGTCTCCCCGCCCTCTTTACCTCCCTCCCGAATAACCCCTCTCCCCGCAGCCCGCTATGGAGAGCTCTGATTGGTCGGTCGCTACGTCGAGCCTGCCACGACCGCGCGACTCGACCGTCGGTATAAATAAACTTGTTTCCCGGACAAACGATTTATACTGTTACTGAACTCTGTTCCGTCAGCACGTATACTATAAAATCTCATAATGCCGCCCAAGACAAGTGGTAAAGCCGCCAAGAAGTCTGGCAAAGCCCAGAAGAACATCTCCAAGACCGACAAGAAGAAGAAGAAGCATAAGAGGAAGGAGAGTTATGCCATCTACATCTACAAGGTCCTGAAGCAGGTGCACCCCGACACCGGTATCTCCAGCAAGGCCATGTCCATCATGAACTCGTTCGTGAACGACATCTTCGAGCGCATCGCCGCCGAAGCCTCCCGTCTCGCCCACTACAACAAGAGGTCGACCATCACATCTCGGGAGGTGCAGACGTCCGTCAGGCTCCTTCTGCCCGGAGAGCTCGCCAAGCACGCCGTCAGTGAAGGCACCAAGGCCGTCACCAAATACACCAGCTCCAAGTGAGCGGTCGGTAGCTAACATGAGCCAGCCGACGCTCGCCTCTCGACGCCGCCTCGTGTGTGTGTGAAAAGTGTTAAATCCAGTGCGTTTGTTCGTGTGTCTTGTCGATAGTGGTGCGTGCGTTGATTGTGTCGTTCGTCATCGTTATGTATATACCTACATGATATCGTATATTGTGTATGGTCTGTACGTACGAGACGACGCACATGATTCACGTACCGCAGACACAAACCACGACAAGCGTCTGGACGCGCACCCACACCGCAAGTTGCAGGCAGGAGAGATAACAAAAGGCCCTTTTCAGGGCCACAAATATGTTCATGTGATAATAATTCACTTTTCTTTAACTTGATAACAGTCGAAACGTTAACCACCTATAACTAAAATGACCTACTGTGTTCATCACAGTGGTGGTATGAATGATAATAATTAGGTAAGTAAAATTTAATAGAGAACACAGAACTTGGCAATTACCTTTCCTACTTACCATATCTACACGTCTGTCTATCAAATAAACTATACCTACACATGCTTATACTACACGATTAATAAAACACAACATGCAAACAAAGTTAAACTTTATTGTCGAGTACCTACCTACCTAAATTGTCGTTTATTAAGATACAACTAGTAAATAAAAATGACTAGTAGGTAACACAAGAAAGTTTGTGTTTACGTTCTGTACATTCCGATAGCAGATAGGTTGTCTAGTTACATATGTATGTACTTACTTTGTTAATTAACATTTTTCTTATTGGCTACCTACCTACTACACAAAACGACACCCTCGTGTATAGACAAGAATTAATATTATTGTTTAATATTTTAAAAAGGTTTTTTTTTTTTTTTCGTCGGTTTTTGTTATTATGCTATTTAAAACGTCAATATTATTTTCACCGTCTTCCTGTAGCGTAAGATTGTTCTCTTCCTTTGGCAAGTTTAGTTCGGTCGTTATGTTAAAGGGGGCGCGCGTGCGCCTCATGCCCACTAACGCAGAGTACGGTGCCACAGTATAAATAGGACCGAACTCGCCAATCGGTTTTTATTCACTCTTGTACGTTCGTTGCGTGTAGGCCCGCGCGTCCGTTTTGTGTTTTATTATAATCGTTATTCTCCCGTTTCGTGTTTACAATGGCACGTACTAAGCAGACCGCTCGTAAATCCACCGGTGGTAAGGCACCTAGGAAACAGCTCGCCACCAAGGCTGCGCGTAAGAGCGCACCGGCCACCGGTGGCGTCAAGAAGCCCCATCGTTACAGGCCCGGAACTGTGGCCCTCCGTGAGATTCGTCGCTACCAGAAGAGTACCGAGCTGCTGATCCGCAAGCTTCCGTTCCAGCGTCTCGTGCGTGAGATCGCTCAGGACTTCAAGACCGATCTCCGTTTCCAGAGTTCTGCCGTCATGGCGCTCCAGGAGGCTAGCGAAGCTTATCTCGTCGGTCTCTTCGAAGATACCAACCTGTGCGCGATCCACGCTAAGCGTGTCACCATCATGCCCAAGGACATCCAGTTGGCGCGCAGGATCAGAGGCGAACGCGCTTAAACTGCTGCTGCAACAGCATACGTCACAATCGCAACACACGTCGTCCTTCACGTAGACTGCCTTCGTGCAGTGCCTCGTGTCGGTGGCTGTGTGCCGTTGATGACTGTGCGTTCACATAAAAGGCCCTTTTCAGGGCCACATACGTATCTGATTATTAAATGTTTCTATCAGAATGTCGCAAAACGAATAACCTATAAATAATACACGAATCACATAGACTTACCTATTTCTTATAATTTTATCATAGAATAATAATTATTACACAAGTACACTATAATCTATCTACGTACTGTACTAACGAACATTCAGTAGGTGCCTGGTGCCTACCTACTTACTACTTACCTTACCTTACTTATTTACACCAATAATCCTTTGCATAGATAATATAATAATTATTTGCTAAATAGTGCATAAAGCATTTTTTTTTTTTTTTTTTTTTTTAATATTCAGGTTAGGTTAGCTGTTTAATACATACATAACGATAAGTTTTGATTATTTTATTATTTACTTACTTACTTAGTCAGTCAGTCGGTCTTTTTGAGAAACTTTTGAATGCTAGTTACGATTTATTCTTAATTTACCTACCCATAGAGTTAATTATCTACATACCTAACTAGGTCGTAAATATAGGTACTTGTTACTGTTATTATTTTTAATTTATTTACATACTTTACTTTTTAAGTTTTGATCTGAAAGTTCTAAAGAAACTACGTAGAAGACTTCGTCGCCCAAACATACAATCAACCAACCAACCAACCAACGACGAGCATCGGCTCACCTCGTCCCGCGCACCTCTCTACTCCGTCTTCCCGCCCGCTGAGCTCCGCGTTTAGTATAAATATAAGAGAGTTCTGCTCGAGAAAAATATTCCAGTCGTCCGCGTGGTTCGTGTGCGCACACCCGTGCCGAGTGTATTATATTGTCGTGTTTGATTTTCTGCTGAGAAGATGACCGGTCGCGGTAAGGGAGGAAAGGGTTTGGGAAAAGGAGGAGCCAAGCGTCACAGGAAAGTACTTCGTGATAACATCCAGGGTATCACGAAGCCCGCCATCCGTCGTCTGGCTCGCAGAGGTGGCGTGAAACGTATCTCCGGTCTGATCTACGAGGAGACTCGCGGTGTGCTTAAAGTGTTCCTTGAGAACGTCATCCGTGATGCCGTAACCTACACCGAGCACGCCAAGAGGAAGACCGTCACCGCCATGGACGTCGTCTACGCTCTGAAGCGTCAGGGTCGCACCCTGTACGGTTTCGGCGGTTAAACGCTGTCGCCGTCTGCGGCGCGCAACCAGCTGCTCTGCATACTCTGTGTGACGGACATAATCATACCGTTCGATCATACGTGTATGTAGATGCGCACATAAAAAAAGGCCCTTTTCAGGGCCGCATATGATTCGATATTAATAAATATGTTTCTTAAATGGAATTGTCTAAAAACGTACCTATATCTACTACACCTATGAATTTATTTCACACAGTTCCCTATCTGTCGTAGGTATGTACTTACTTGATTATGAGTCTTTTAGATTGGGGCGGGTCTTATTAGATTTGTAGAAGAGTACTGAACATGAACTAGCTAACGTATAGGTACACATACACATAGGTAGATACTTACTTATTCGATTGCTTGATTACAGATTATTATTAAACTAAACTAACGTACGTACTAAATGTACGTGGTTGTTGTCTTTCGCCTTCGCTCGCCCTCGCCCTCGCACGACGTGTCCTTCATAAGGGTACCTGAAAGAAATTATTGTTATTGATGATAAATATAAGTAACCATTACACTATAACACGTTAGAACGTCTGTCTGTCTGTCTGTCCGTATGTCTATCTATCTAACTAAACTAATTATCTACCTACCTATAGGGATCTGATCGGCCAGTCGGTGCGCGTGCCGTTTGTTTATGTCGTGTTATTACTGTGAGTACCTACATAATGTGTTTTGATTCTAAGGTGATACGTATTTTATAATATTATTACGCGTATATACCTACATTTATTTAGTCCATATTCTATTATTGGCACGACACAAGAGTATACGAGGAGGCTATCCGCGGTCTGAGGAGAATGCGTTAAGTACTTACTGACGGCGCGCCGACAGACCTACCGAACGATGGCCCGTCAGATCGAACGCGTACGTCTTTTGTCGTTTTTCACCTCGTTCGATACGCTTTCTGATGCGTTAATCGCTTTACGTACACTGTTAACACGTCTAAGGGCACTCTCGTATTTTAATATTAGTATATTAATAGGTTGCACGTCCTGGACGGAGTCGTCCGTCCTTAACTGTTCGGCGGTCGCGGTGTTTTACGACGCTTCACTTTTACCTCGATATAATTTTCGCGAGTAGGTGTTATATCGTCGAAATCCTGTCGCCGCACAAGCTCGATATCCTCCCTGTTGACGCGTCGACCTTTATCACCGCTCACTATCACTTTTATAGAGAAAATAACGTTTTGAACTCGACCCGACCTTAGCTTCGTTACCAGTCGTCAAAATAAAACACCGCCACCGGCCCAACTGACTTCTCACGCTTACCGAACTCGTACACCGCCATCGTCAACTTCATGACCTATCCGAAATCGTAGACGACACCGTGGCTTCCGTACGTTAAACATTCTTTTTCTATATTTTATTAGATACGTGTTAGTGAAAACTTTCAAGCGTTCATACGAGAAAAAAGTCCTGCCCGACTGCCCGACTCCCGACTCCGACTCCGACATTAGTTATAATAATATATAAGGCGTCGAGCTCGCGCCTTATATAGCCGCTGCTAGATAACATTCTGCGCATGCGCCATGGTCTTCATTTTGGGCCAATCAGAGATTACAACAAATTTCATTGGCTGGTCGCGTCTTATGAAATTCACTGAAATTCGTTAAAAACATGCATTCATAATGAGTCAATTTTATTAATTTGGTATCTCGCAATATCATTTTCGCCGTATAAACTGTCATCTTTATGTGTTTTTAATAAAAAGTAATAAGTTTTAATTTTAAGTCTTATTTATACGATGGACTGGGTTGCGATTACATGGGTAAAGCCATAAGACAATAGAATCTTAAAGAAAAACGATCATAAAGAATGTTAAGCTGTCCATCCTGGCTGCCATTCTCAGATATTCCTAACGGATAATCAGCATTCCTGGTCTTAAGATTGAAGATCTTGTCAATCAGTTTTGTTTACGGTTGAAAGTCGACGTTGTCATGGTAGGAAGGCGGTAAGGCTGATACACTTTTGTACTGCAGGAGAGGACAAATGAAAGTTGTATACTAGATAGATCTTTAACACCGCCTCTTAAAGACTAGATTAGTACATCTGACTATTGGTTATGCCGTAACAATTCTCAAAAAATATATACACGAAGTACGATAGACGAAGTAGTGCAGGGGACAAGCCTTCACATCATGCCATCATGACGACGCAATGGTTCAACGTATATCTCGAAGGCATACTCTATCTAGATAAAGTAATGCAATGCTTCTTCTAGCGTACTTACTACAACCAAGATCAGAAGGAAATTGAGAAAACGTGGAGAATTCTTTATTTCTTCTTCTTGGTCCGTCTCTGCACAATTCTGCGCCAGGACTGTCTGGCCTTTAGGATTAGGCTTTCTTGAGGTCTCTCTCGATGTTAGACCACCAAGTTTATGGCGGACGGCCTCTCCCATGGTCTTCGCTAAGCCTCATTACGTGATCATACTAATACCTAGTTCCAAATTCTACGTTCTTTCTTCATTTATAGCAGAAATGTGTCATTGGAGAATGCTGACAAAAGAAATAGATTCAGAGTGGCCTTTAGAAGTTTTGGCTCTTACCGAGTCGGAACAAGATAAAAAGAAAACATATCGCTTGTAATCATAGAAAAAATGAAAGAGGTCAGAAAGGAAATACTTTCCGATTTATGCTACAACGAGTGTCGCCGCTTGTCTCCCACCCTTTAACTCCACTACAGGCAATAACCCAATACAAATGCGCATTACGGAACCAACAGACCAGACACACTTAGTGAGACAAATAAATAAATATATGCGAGGTCCGCTCGTGAAAAATATTCCATTCGTCCGCGTGGTTATTTTCTGCTACTCTTGAGACAGAGGGCGCTCGAAGCGCTGTAGAATTCACACAGTGGCTGGCCGTTCATCGCGCATGCGCGCGTCGCCATCGCTCAACGCGCATGCGCGCGTCGCACTCAACGTAGCGTCGTCGTGGGTCGTGTTTAAATACCGGTCCGCAAAACGAACCGTCCTTTTCTCAGGCTGGCGTCGTGATGTGAAGATCCAAAAGATCGCTGTATGTGGAGCTGTGCGTTGTCGTCCTGTATCTTCGAGTATCATTCAGTCGCTGCCTTGAAGATTTCACACACGACGTTGGCTTTGAGTAAAACCGCTCTTTTCAGAGCGAATTGGCGTTCGCGATGTATTTTCGTTTGGCGCCATTTTCCTATTTCTTGCAGAAACGTGTTCGGCTGTTCGCGCCTTTTTCAAGGCGGTTTTCTTCATGGTTTCTTTACGGTTATGTCGAAATACGGTACTTATGGAAATGGTTGTGCAGGAGGTAATGTAGGCATATGGTATGATTTGGTGGTTGGAGTTGGTACTGGTGGTTGTGTAATAGGTATTGTGTCACTACAATGTAAACCACGCGCCAATACGTTCGGTGGTTGGGCAAACGCGGCTCCCAACCAAGGGCGTTGAAGTCATGGTTTACAACCGTGTCTACCAGGGCCCGATCTAGCTATTTAGCCGCTCCGGGCAAAGATAATTTTCGCCGCTCTTTACATACACAAAACCATATAAGTCATGACAAGTCTTAGAAGAGTCGAGTACGCTGGGCGGGTGAGTTCTCAGAACCTAGTAGGCAGGAATGTGGCGTGAGACAGGGTGGCCTAACCCCACCCTTGCTATTTGGTCTGTTTGTCAACGCACTGATCGAGCGACTCAGCAGCACATGAGTCGGGTGTTTTATCGATGGGGTATGTTTTAATAACTTGAGCTATGCTGACGACATGGTGCTGTTGGCCCCCTCGCGCTGCGCTCCGTAAGCTGCTCGATATATGCGAGTATACGACTCGCTGCGGTGCACGGCCTTATGTAGGTACAACGAAAAGAAATCCAAATACATGGTCTTTATGGCCGGTACCAGGGGTCCCGACACTGTCCCTCCGATCATACTGAATAACACAGAGTGAACTCTTTTAGGTACCTGGGGCATTTGGTGACTGATGAGATGAAAAATGACGCAGATATGGAGAGGGAGCGCAGGGCATTGTCAGTCTGGGCTAATACGCTGGCGCGCCGGTTCTCCCGATGTACAGCTGCAGTCCAGGTGACGCTTTTTAAAGCATATTGCACGTCACTATACTCGGAAGGTCTGTGGTTTAACTACACCCAAAAGTCCTACAATGCTCTGCGCATCCAGAACTATAATGCATTTAGGGCGCTGTTGCGTCTGCCTCGCACGCACTGACGGTTTTGACGCTATGCTTAGAAAGAAAGCGTCCTCACTGCTGAACAGACTCCGTGGTAGCCCCAACGGCATTCTACGTGTTGTGGCCGGAAGGCAAGATAGCCCGCTTGTGAGGGCATTGGCGGACCGTACAATGTCGCGATTTTTTAATTAAGTAGGTACTAACATAGGATAAGAATATTTGTTACTTACTAACCTCATAGATCTGTGTTGTCTGTTCACAAAATAAATTATTATTATTAAGTCTGAAATATTTCCACTATCCAACCTAAAGTAGGTTGGAAGGTGGTACATACTTAACATTCTCAACCTGCCAACTTGAGTGTGGATGGCTAATGGCTAGGTTGGAGATAGAAAGTATATTTTGGCGCCCCTCATTTTTTGCCGCTTAGAATGGGCCCTGCCGTCTACACGGATTGAAACTAGCAAGGTCACCTTGGTTGGGACGTTCGTTTGCAAACATCTGGTCACCCCTGGAGCAGAGAGCAGTGTAGAACTAAAAAATGAAGGTCGCACGGGGTGTGACGTGCAAACAGCTACTTGAATTTTCTTAAAACTAACATTATGAAGCTTCTTGTTTGAGCGCACTAATCTCAGGAACTAACAAATTAAAAAATTAGTGTTACATAGCCTTTTAATCGAGAAAGACTAAAGGCTATATGACATCACACTGTAACCAATAGGAACGGAGCAGTAAACAAAAACGTGAGCAAAACCGCGAGGGACAACTAGTAGGACATGTTAAATGTTTTTACAATGACTTTATTAATTCCACATTTTTACGCCAGTAAATCAGTAGGAATTAACCTTTCAACCGTGTCTATTAGAGACACAATAGAAAGACAATGACGAACGCCGACGTTCGCTTGGAAGGTACTACACAGTCTTTCTTTTTTTTTAAATTGGGGTAAAGTTTTAGCATTAGTTAGAACATTAGAAATAACTCGTTTCGTGGGTGCGTTCACAAACATGTAAACTCACATGACACCCAGGCTCGGAATACTTATCTGTAGGCCATACAAATATTTGTTTCGTACGGGAATCGAACCCGCGACACTCAGCACAGCAGCAAATCGCTCAACCACTGCGCCACCCGTACCATCATGGCGGCCAAGACACTTGCTAGTCCGCCTCATCTTTTGTAGTCTCTATCTTTGTATAATCTTATACAACACCTGATTACTGTTATACATATTAAACTATTAGGTATTAACCTTTTATAAGTAAGAGTTTTGATAACTTCATTATTTAGTAAATTCTTATAAATGCAAGATATTTTTAATGAGTAGTTGTAATACTTGTAATAGCAGGCATAACTAAGTCTATTACAAGAGAACTAATATATAACTAGCTTTTCCCCGCAGCTTCATTACTCAGGAATAAAGCAGCTCTCTATTGGTGAAATTATTTCATCAATTGGACCAGTACTTTCAGAGATTACCTGCTACAAAAGAAAAAAAATCTTAGCTCCATAGAATATTAGTGTAGAATAGTATTTTATTTTCTCTTTTCAGTTCAGTAAATCGTCCAATGATTTTTCCTGCTCTATAGCGGAAGCGGAAACAGATTATCGATTTTCAAGAAAATTTCCTTAAAAAAAAAAAAAATCCTTAAAAAGTATCCCATGTCCGTCTCCCCACCAATTTTCAACTAAATCAGTTCAGCCGTTCTTGAGTTATAAATAATGTAACTAACATGACTTTTTTTACTTATATATACGTAAGAAGGTAGGTAGGTGTATATATATAATTATATATATATTTTAGATTTTAATTAATATAATACATAGTTTATAAAATTAATTTAATATTTATAATAATGTTTATTTTGCTAATAGGTAATAATAAGTACTAATTTTACTCTAAATGAGGCTGGTTTAGTTGAGTTTTTTCTCCGGGTATAATCAAGCTTTGTGGCAGACCTGTCCAAAACACCCGGCACTGGATTCAGCAACTCAGTTGATGGAGCAGCCTATCATTCATGCCTTTCATACTCCAGGCTCTCAGCTGTCCTCAATGTCAGATGGGAGATGATTCCTGGTGATGTTGATACATGTGAGGGGCCATAAAATATTTAATTTTATTGTATCTGTCCGTGGCCAGATTTTAGATTTAATCACTTCATGATACTACCAAGTAAAACTGGCCAGATTGTTTAAACGCTAACATTTGATGATAAGCAATCCTCTTTTGGCCATATCATTGATGTAGGATTTCAATGATAATAAAAGGTTTAAAGAAAGTAGGCCAAACGAGGATTAATATATCATCAAACTTTAAAGTTTAAAACCATCTGGCCAATTTTACTTGGCCATATCATGAAGTGATAAATTTCTAAGATCTAGCCACAACATATCTATGACATTGTGTACCTATTTAATTTTAATTGTATGATAACATTGGGCATGTAATTTTAATGTCTATTTTTTAAATGTTTTATTTGATTTAATTTTAATTTTTTAACGAGCAATGTCTAAAATAAATGAATTAATAATAATCACTGTGTCAGTGAGTTGCTTAGTGAGAAGACATTGATGGTGGTTGCTGATGTGGTGTGTCTCTGTGACACAGTTAAAGTTGGAAATATTTTTATTCATTTATTTATTTTGTGAACACAGGTAAGTAAAGGTCTTTTCCAATATAAATGTCAATTGTGCAAACCGCAGATAAGCATACAAAATCGGGCTTATGAAGTTAGTACTATAAATACACTTTGAAATAGATATAAAAGAATTAATAATGTCAAAGATCTATCCATGTCCAATTATAAAATTGTCATAATAAAATATGAACATGAAAATGTTTAGAGGCAGCTATACTATACCATAGAATGGACAATCAGGTCTGGCAAGCGTAGGCCAATTCTGGTAACCCTGCAGATAAGATTTGGGATGGGATGCAAATGCCAATGTCTATAGTGCGTTGGGGTAAGATCGGCATTGGGGTAAGAACGTATAAATATAAATTATACCACTTATTTAGCTTTATTTTTAATGCTAGTCATATTACGTGCCACGTCATTATGTTCCACCTTGCCCAGCAATGTGGCTGGCATTAAAAATAAAGCTAAATAAGTGGTATATTGATTTATACGTTCTTACCCCAATGCCGATCTTCCCCCAACCCACCTTATGGTCGAGTATGATTTCCACACTTAGTCCTATGCGGACCATTGTACGTGGGCCATAGCGGCCATAACCTTAGGTGGGCTTCTTCCAACCAGCCCACCTCTCTCCAAAAACAGATTAGGCCTCTCAGGTTTTTCAGGGCATCTATACGGGAATTCGGGGATCCAAAGATTCGTGTGCGTATTTCAGTGACAACTGTGCAATTTAGGAGCACATGCGAACACATGCGAAAGCCAAATTGACAGGTTGTATGAACTTGGATATCCAGGATAAGATTTAGCATGCAAAAACCAAATTGAAAAGTTGTGTGAACTTCATAAGAATTCTTAACACAGTCGCGGCATCAGATTTTCATGGCTGCACGTGAAAAGTTTCGCGTCACCAACTGCTGCAATAAACAAGGCGATATACTCATCCAGGGGCCTGATAAGACCAAGCATCATGTCTTCACCCTTAGACAGGTCAACTTCAACTTTTAATTAATGGCCTTTGTGGAAGAGACACCACAATTTTGCCAATAACACGTGCAGACTGTTAATTCTACCAATGAGCTTAAGCTGGACTCCAATAAACTAGGGACAGGAGTCAATAAGCCACTTGATGTTGCATGGTAGAACAGGTTTGCTAAAACGAATGTTTTAAAAAAAGGGATCATCTCACGGCCAGCATTGTTCGGGTACATATTTCTGTTATCATGCCTTTGTTTCTTTACCTTCGTATTTAAATCTTTGCCTTATTATTTTTCCTAAATACTGTTTATTTATGTTGACGATAATACGACAATACGTATACCTACGTCCACTTGATTGACAACAAAGAAATGTCAATGCACAGTGTCAATGTCAACTTGTCAAGTCAATAATTACGTTTCAGCTCCTCCATCTGGATAGTTGACATTCTAAGCATGTGTTGTCTATGGTAACTGACCACGCAAGTTGTGAATGCGGCAGTATAGTGCGTTTCACTTAAGAGGTTCCTTCGCCGTAATGTAGGCTCCCCTGTCTGCCTGCAGAAAAAAGAAGGGAAAAAGAAAAGAGTTGCTTACTCTACCAACATTTTTTGCACGAAATGTGAAACGAAATCACCACTTTATGGAGAATTATGAGGGGAATGGGATTTTATTTAAAAAAAGCTGGTATAAAAGGAAGTTGTTAAATGGAGAAGTACGATATTGCAGGCTGTAGCGTTGCGATTTCAGTACCTATTTGAAAAAATTGCAGGACAGTCGAAATGGTGCCCAGCGTCATATATTTTATTCAAAAATAGTTTTTACAGTTGCCAAAAGAAAAAAAAAAACAAACAAGACCAAGACAATATTATCAAAAATAACGATATATCAGTTAATCTTCCCAATTTTAAGTAATTTCATTGCTCAAAATGTAGCAACACTGTTTTTCCGAATTGCCAACATTACGGCGGAGGAACCTCATAAGGGGATGCATCTCGACTTTGATCTCGACATACATTTTCACTGGTTTCATACAACCGCTCCACGGCCGGTTAACTTCGAACAAAAAAATTAGGACGTAGCCGCCATATTAAAAAGAATTGTACACGACGTTTTTGCTCTTTCTGTTGGCTAAATGGGCTCAGCAAAGTTATGACGTAGTATTGGTATGACGTAATAATTAGTACGTCATAATAATACGTTATGACTCTATACTCTTTGGCTCTTTCATCTGTGCTCTTTGGTCACGAGTTTACGCAAGTTTACGTCACATAGGCAGCCATTTTTTTCATTAATTTAATTATTTAATTTTTATTAAGTATTTTTACTAAAAGTTCTTTGCGATAACTGTTGTAAATCTTTGTGAAAAGACGGTATTGCTGTGTAAAAGAGTCTTATCGGTAGTGCCTATCTTTTCCTGTATACTGAACATGAATGTTTTGAAGATGAAATTTTGAGTTTTTGAGTGGAATAGCATTTTAGCAAAAAGCTGGTAATTAAACATCAAATTATTACTTCTTGCTATCTTCATTCTAGTCTTAGGTTCTACAAGTCAAGTCCTAACTTTCAAAGCTACATTGCCCGTGTAGACTACTAGTCTACATAAAAAAGCACGCCAAATTGCCCATGTAGACTACTAGTCTACATGGGGCAAGCGACGGGATGGTCGGGGATATCTACTAATCATATTCATTGGTGCACATAGCATAACACTGGTAGAGACGGATTCAACTATTATGTTTTTTTTTATATGGAAGGGTACATGCTATACTGCTATGGATGGTAGCAAGTAATGTAGCTACGTGCTGCTTCCCTGCTAGAGATACATCGCATAGCTCGAGCTGCGCATCTTCCTCGCGCAGCTACTTTGCGGCGGCGTATCTTCGTATGACATCTTACTCGCATCGCTACATAGCTTTGTATCAGTGGAAACGGTCATATAGTTTCACAGCATAGCTGTACATCCTCGCAGCATAGCAAATCTCTGGTGGAAAAGCAGGGTCAGTGGGTAGCCTTAGGGGCAGCCTTAAACTACAAAAAGTTTATTAGAACAAGATTAATCAGGTTTGGTGAAAATGCAATTGTAACCTAAAGTACTTATTTGCTGCAATATTTTTTCTTTTCAGACTGAAATCTGTTTTATGGATACTGATTTTGATTTGTTTGACATATTTCAGAAAATGGGTTTCCTCGGATGGAGTATTCAGAATCTTGTAATACTTATTAGTAAATTTTTGTCTTGACACTATTTATTTAAAGTATTATTCTGTGTACAAGAAACTTGAATTTGTTAAAGACGCTTGCTTTATTTTTAAATGGTTTTCCTATTTTGTTTTCCAGAAATTCGCATGCCACTTCCAGTGAGTTCCTCCATAGCACCAAACATGCCTATCACAACATACACAAAAACGTCAAGATTCAGGTAATAAAGATTTAATTTATGGAATGATGTGGCTTCAGCTGTGATTTGTACATCCGGTTTGTCCGGCCTCATCTAGCATTAATTGAAAACCTACTTGCAAAATAAAAATCATTTATCATTCTGATTGTTAGAAGTCAGAATTTCTGATACTACATCATGTTACCCAATTTACCTAAAACCTCTGTTAATTCATTAAACACCAAGCTAACGCCGGTGTTCATTTTCTCATTGTCTTTCTATTGTGTCTCTAGTTATGGTGCAGGAGTGGGTTTTTAGCCCTTAAAAATCTGACACACCCTCCATTCCCACCAAGGCAGGAGATTTCATTTAGATGATTTTCCCACCTCAAAATAAAGCTGGAAAAACCTCTCCTTTTTTCGTGGATGTTACAATAATAAAGTCGTTTTTATATTTTCAGATGTACCTGTGTTACTTTCCAAATCCTGAAACATTTGCAAAAAAGTTCCAAGTTTGGGTGAAGAGTATTGGGGGTGATATTGCGAGTTCAGGCAGTATTACTGTCCAAAACACCCAAAGAATTCGCTGTTGGCACAATGAGAAGCAGTTTCTGTATCCAAATAATAGCAAATTGGCTGTTCCCACCTTGATTTTACCTACAGGAAATATTTCAGGTACCTATTTAAACAAATATTATAATAAGTTTTGAAAGTCTTCACATGCTTTAATAAGTATAAATTGTTGGTTATAGGCTATGCCTCTGTTTTGACCAATTTATAGTTTCACCATGGCTATCAGAAGAGTGTAGGAACATATTGTGAGAAAACTGTGAAATCCACCAATCTTTATTGGGCTAGAATGGTTGATTGCAGCCCACTGTCTCATAAAAGAGAGTATACCTATGTTCCAGCAGTGTTAACATTATCTTTTAATATTGAATTTTAGTTCATAATTTTTTTTACAGTACCATAGTTTTAACTGGTCCAGTAGTAAGTAGGGCTGATACCTCACATTCCTATGATAAATTTATAATATTCTTATTATGTAGGCAACTATAATAAATAATGGATAACCACATGATTGTAATCCAACGTCCCAACCAAGGTGACCTTGCTAGTTGCAATCTGTGTAGACAGCAACCACCACCCCAACCATGACCTTCAACGCCCTTGGTTGAGCACGTTTTTCCAACCACCGCACGTGTTGGCGCGTGGATTACATCCATGTAGCTGCAAAACAAACCACAATTACACAACAATTAATGTGTCTCCAAAACGTTCTGTGCGTGTAGGTGGGATGTCCACGATGTACCGGGGTGGCGCATCACCGTACGACCAGGCGTACGGTAATGCGCCACCCCGGTCCGATGATTGAACGGGCTAGGCGGAATTAGGTTATGCAATTTCGACGCACACACCCAGAAAAGCAACTGATGACAATGATTTACCCAAAACAGCTCCTTAATGCAGTAGGTACTTTGACTATATAAATATTTTCAACTTTACGCGCAGTCGTGGACAATTATAATAAAACAAACCAATTAAAAACCTATTAGAATCATTTCAAACTTCTACGCGAACGAAGTCGAGGGCAAAAGCTAGTTTACTAATACTTTTGGAACAAAAACCTATGCAGTGATATACAGTTATGTATAAAACATAACTGTATATCATACTAATTGTATGTATAAATCTGCCATATAAAAGTACATATCGACGAAGTTATATAAGCCATCCTAATTTCCTAACAAATTGTTTTGGAGGGTGTCTGTGAATAAATTACATAAAAATATTTTCGGTTCATATAAAAATATAAAAGAGTCAAAATGGCGGGTGTACCACAGCGAATTCATAACATCATCATTATTTCAGCCGATATACCTACGTCCACTGTTGGACATAAGCCTCCCCCAAGCGTCGCCACAACGAACGCTCCTCTGTGCGTTTCGCATCCGTCGTTTCCCGCAACCTTCACCAGGTCCACCTTGTAGAAGGCCTTCCAATACACATACTTTTCACAGCAAATTATAGTAATAATTACCGATAAAATGTACTTAACCCTAGACACCTAGTCGGGATCTGATGATGGAATCTTGGCTAAATCGAAGGAACTCCTGGAATATTATAGGCATATCATTTTGATATTTTCATCAAGGAATTAAGCATTTACAGTTAAAAAGTGACATTTGATGTGGTGGAACACGGTTGAAGAAGACCAGAAATTGCCAACGGAACTTCATACTCAAACAAATATCATCAATTTATCTCATCATTTGGAGTACCTGAAAATTAATGTCGTTTGTTATCTACCCTCAATAATATTTATTTAGTAATCTGTCATTAGTTAAGGGGTGACCAGATGGATGTAAATACGAGTGTCGTACAAATCAGTTTGAACCGATTTGAATACGAGATTTGCCATTTGATTTTAGTGGGTACTATAGGTAGGTTATCAAAGTCATAGCTCCAATGGATCTTTATAAAAATGTTTACCAGGTAAATACCCAGGAGCAGGGAAACCCGTTTGCACTGTTTCCCGACTAATAAGAAAAGACTCGCTAAGTGGTTAAAGTGTCTGAACCGTGATGATTTGGTACCTATACGTCCAGAAGACGTTTCGAATCTGTTTATTTGTCAAAAACACTTTGAAAAGAGGTTTATTACGCCTAAATCACGTCTATTTGCCAGGGCCTATCCGTCCCTATTTACTGAAGAAGAGATGTCGAGTGGAGTGGCACCTTTGGAAATTTCCGAAAAATATGATGGTACTTTTTAATAAATCATTATTACTTCTTGCTCCACTGGTAGTACCATAGTGGTTTACAAACTTACTTCACTCTAGTCTCAGGTTCTAATTTAGTGACTGAAGTAAGTTTAAAATCAATAAAAAATATTTGTTGTGAAATAAAGTTCTGCTGCTCGAAATCTGTTTCATGGATACTGAAATTAATTTGTTTGTCCGATTTCAGAAAATGTGTCTCCTGAGAAAGAGCATTCATACTCCCGTAAAAGACACTTTGACCACACTTATTCCCAGGAACCACTGAACGGTTTGTTCTATGTAGATTTTGATTATGATACTATTTTTTTTTTTTTAAACTTACTCTATAAATTATATTATTATTACATTATTATTATAGTATTTATTACATTTAATTATTGTTCTGTATACAAACACTTGAAATTGTTAAAGACGCTCGATATATTTGTCTGTTTGGTTTTTCAGAAATTCAAGCGATTGCTTCTACTTCCAGTGAGTTGCCCCTCCAGATCAAACCACAATATACACAAAGGAGTCGGAATCCAGGTAATAAATCTTCTCTGTTCTCCAATTTCTTAGAATGTGTTTTCATTACTGTTAATCAAATCTCAACTCTCATATTTTTCAGAAATTCAAGCGATTGCTTCTACTTCCAGTGAGTTTCCCCTCCAGATCAAACCACAATGTGCACAAACAAGTCGGGATCCAGGTAATAAATCTTCTCTGTTCTCCAATTTCTTAGAATGTGTTTTCATTACTGTTATTCAAATCTCAACTCTCATATTTTTCAGAAATTCAAGCGATTGCTTCTACTTCCAGTGAGTTTCCCCTCCAGATCAAACCACAATGTGCACAAACAAGTCGGGATCCAGGTAATAAATCTTCTCTGTTCTCCAATTTCTTAGAATGTGTTTTCATTACTGTTATTCAAATCCTCAACTCTCATATTTTTCAGAAATTCAAGCGATTGCTTCTACTTCCAGTGAGTTTCCTCTCCAGATCAAACCACAATGTACACAAACGAGTCGGAATCCAGGTAATAAATCTTCTCTGTTCTCCAATTTCTTAGAATGTGTTTTCATTACTGTTATTCAAATGCTCAACTCTCATATTTTTCAGAAATTCAAGCGATTGCTTCTACTTCCAGTGAGTTTCCTCTCCAGATCAAACCACAATGTACACAAAGGAGTCGGAATCCAGGTAATAAATCTTCTCTGTTCTCCAATGTCTTAGAAAGTGTTTTCATTACTGTTATTCAAATCTCAACTCTCATATTTTTCAGAAATTCAAGCGATTGCTTCTACTTCCAGTGAGTTTCCCCTCCAGATCAAACCACAATGTACACAAACGAGTCGGAATCCAGGTAATAAATCTTCTGTTCTCCAATTTCTTTGTGTGTTAATTACTCTTCTGTTATTCAAATCTCAACTCTGATATTATTTTCTTTCATTTCAGAAGTCATTGCTGCTAGCTCACATGAGTTTCAAACTTTACCAGAAGCTTCACAAAATCCATCAACTAATCAAAACTCAGGTAATTCAATAAAAATAAAGTGTATCCTAGATAGACATGCCCCCATGGTCTAAATCAGGGATGGCGAACCTTTATTGGAGAACGTTAACGTGCCACTAAATATATAAAAAGTATTTTTTTTTTTCATATATTTCGCTTTAGTAATTAAATGGACAAATTGAAACTAAATGCTTAATTTGCAACTTAAAATTCATGTAGCGTAATATTTTAGTGTAATTTATTGCTATAGAAAATTATGTTGTAAATCTTATACTGCCCGAATTATTATGCCACGTGTCATCGTGCACCACGCGTGCACTAGGTTCGCCATCTCTGACCTATATCATTTACATAGACTATTTTCCTATGTTTCAGATTTGAGTCAAGTCAAAAATGTTAAAAAACTAAAAATATCCAAACAAAGGATATTAAGTAAATTTACAGATTTACTCCAACATTCAAAACGTTGTACAAAGAGTACAAAAAGGCAAAAAAACAAATGGATTTTTACAGAAGAGCCAAGAGAGCTTTGAAATTTAACAAAGAAACTTCCTTCGAAAAATTGACAGCAGAAATGAACCCATTTGCAAAAAGAATCTTTAAAATGCAGATTAATCTTTGTACCAGAAAGAAGCAAGGGCGTCGATTTTCACTGGAAGAAAAATTGATTGCATTATCTATAATGAAGCAAAGTCCCAAGTGTTATCGATTTTTACACAAAATATTTATACTACCATCAAGGACAACTTTGAATAACATGGTGGCGAAATTGAACATTGAGACTGGAATCTGCCCTCAAGTTTTCGAATTAATGAAAAAAGAGGTTTGTATTATATTCGTAGTTTTAATGGAAACGATACTCGCGTCTAACTTTATACTTTGGGTGTGAAAAAATATTTACTTATATTACTTTACTTTGTTTCCAGGTTGCAACATGGAAGACCAATAAAAAATTGTGTTCCGTGATCTTTGATGAAATGTCACTAGAGACTGCCTTAACTTACAACAAAAATAAGGACACCATTAATGGCTTTGTAGAATTAAACACAAAAAAAAATCAGTTTGCTGATCATGCCCTCGTTTTTATGCTAAGAGGAGCAGTTTTTAAATGGCAGCAACCAGTGGCTTATTATTATTGCAAAGGAGCTACCTCGGGGCTGGAACTCAAAATACTGTTGAAAGAAGTGATTTCTGCTGTAGTTGGATGTGGACTGAAACCAATTGCATTAATTTGTGACCAAGGTGCTTCTTTTCAATCTGCACTAAGAAGCCTAAAAGCAGACACGGCTCGTGACCAAATACTTGCAGATCGAGAACCAGGTTAGTATAATTGAATTTACTTTCCCATTATGGCTGTGAATTTTCAAAAATTCAGAAAGATTTTCAAATGATTACCATTAAGGGTAAATTTGCTTTCATGACTGATCCCAGCAGTAGGCAGGTTTAAAATAACGAAAATCGTTCAAGGGATCTTCGTCACCAAGATGTGATACCTACCATCTTTTTGACTGTGCTGCAATATTTTACCAACTGTAAAACTTGTTGGCAACCATTAATCATTATTTACTTTAAAATGTTTTATATTTTCAGATGGCACAGTTACAATAAGTGGGGTCAATCTGAGTATTGTGTATGATCCCTCTCACCTGATAAAGGGTCTGAGAAATAACTTTTTAACTAAAAACATAACCTTCAATGGAAAAATTTCTAAATGGCAAGACATAGTAGATGTGTATGAAACAGATTGTCATCACACCGAAGCCAGACTTCTCCATAAACTGAGTGATCAACACGTAATTCCAGAAAAGATTAAGAAAATGAAGGTACTTATATTTGTAATTTGTTTTATTTTACTGGGGACAAAAAACAGTTGCACTTTAAGAAAATTCAAAGAAAACATTGCTTAAAACTGGATGCACAAACATGTAAACCAATCCAATGTCCACATCGTAATATACATTATGAATAACAGAGGTGGAGAACTTTACTGTGGTAAGAGTATACAGAATACAGGGCCTTCTGCGAAAGCTTCACGTATAACAAAATAATTAATTTCTATAATCAAAATTAATATAATTTAATCCAGCTATTTGTATTCTGCTGTAGATTGACTATGATGGCAAAGTTTTTCTTTGTACTTAAAAGCTGTATTTTTAATTTTCAGGTTAAAAATTGTGTGAAGGTCTTCAGCACAACTGTATCTGCAGCCTTAACATATACAGCAAAATTTTGTAAGTAACATTATATAAAACTAAATGTTTTGCATGTAAAGTCTTGTAGTCCCATGAACATTTGGCCGGAATTAAATGGACACAACACTCGTACCCGCATATGCGGCAGTACGCGTATCTATCTGCATTTAATTGCGGCCAGCTGCGCCCGGATAGAGCCCCGATAACCACGAATGTTTGTGTAAAAATGTTTCAAGAGATCCAAGTCGTTTCGAAAGAGTAGTGAAATTTGCGAAATTGCTAAATATTTTTTTTAGATAAAAGTATTAATCGCACGAAACAATCAAATGTTGATAATGTTGTTCACAAATCTAATATATATATTTTTAGTAGTAGGGGAGTAAGCTTCAGAAAGTCAGTGTTATGGTATTTTTTGGGCGCTTGAGCCTTAACAGGTTCGATCCCTGCTTATGCTTATGGTCTATATTTTACCACAAAAAAAAAATAACCTCACAATTTGCATTTTCTATTTCAATATGAATGTGCTAATTAGATGGTATTAAGTAGAATTAAACATTAGTTAAACGCATAGAAATGGCTAGAAGCCGGGAACAATAAAAGGAAAGGAAGGAGGCCTTTGCCCAGCAGTGGGACTGTATAGGCTAGATATAAATAATAAAATTAAACATATAGTGAAGGAAACAAAGTACTTATATATAAATAAATTATTCATTTCAGCTCACTATGCTGATGGGAGACCCGTCAGTAGCACACTTCCAAATACAGCGGAGATCGTTCTATTATTTGACCAATTGTTCGACAGCGTCAATGGAGCTGCAAGATTCTCTAAAAGCAAGGGAAAAATTTTAAGAACAGCAGTGGTAAAAAAGTCACCGCATCACCAATTTTGGAAAGAGGCAATTAATAAGTTACGGAAAATTAAATATGTAGATAAGAATGGAAGGGAAAAATCGGTGCCCTCTTTGCAAAATTTTATTGTTACACTAAAAAGCTACATGAGGCTGTGGCAGTTTTTCAAAAAACATAATTTAAAAATTATGAGACCCAGGTATTTTAATTCAGATCCAATTGAAAACTTTTTTGGCCAGGTAAGGGCATATAATTATCGAAATAATGACCCAACCTGCCACAGCTTCAACTATACCTTTAAGTCATTGTTGATAACTAGAGTCATAAAGTTTCACAGTCATACTTTCAACTGCGAGGATGATCCGGCAGACCAAATCATTCCTTTACAGCCATTGTTTATTGAACAAGTAAAAGAAATGGTCAAGCCAGGTCATTCTACTAAAAATCAAAATATTGAAATGATTTTAGAGCAGGCTCGTAGGGAACGATTGAATGTTCATTCGCGTGCTTACACTGCGGGATGGGTAGTACGAAAAATTTTTGATAAATTACAACTAAAATGTAGATTGTGTAAAAGTAGTCTTACAAGTGACCAAAGCAATATTCACGACTGGATAAACCACCGCGAATACACAATGGCAAAAAAAAGGTTAAATTACCCATCTGAAGGTGTAGTAAGGTGTTTTGGTACAGTGGTTACAGAAACAAATGAATATTTGGAGAACAATGCCCATCTAAATAATGTAGCGTTAAATGTAAAAAACACAATTTTGTCAAAGTATTCATTTGATTTTATCGATTGTACCGAACACAAGGCAGTTATTCTGGATCATTTAATTTCATTAACTGTAAGGTTTACTATTTTTAATTGGTGCAATATTATAAATAAAATTTTAAAGGGCACAGATATTTATAGGTTACATACTCGTAATTTACCTGCTATGCAACTAAAAGCGTTTGAAAAGTATAAAAAGAAATTGAAAAATAAATCATTAAATAAGTAATGAGTACTCGGTAGTCATTACTACTTTTTGCGTTCTATACTAGTGATATAACGAAAATTGTCATTCGCGAATATTCGCAGAATTCACAAGAAACATACGAATGTTTGGCAATTTTTTTTTATAAACAAAAAGGTATTTAGAAATCGATTGAATGGATATAGAATGATAATACAATTGAAATAAAGAATGTTAAATTTTGACGAATATTCGCGAATATAATCGCGTTGGCGAATATATTCTATAGCCGTTCAATCAATAAATACTTTTTCGTTTGTCAAGAAAAATTGCCAAACATTCGCTTGTTTCTTGTGAATTCTGCGCATATTCGCGAACGCGAATATTCGTTACATCACTAATCCATACATGTTGCATAGTTCGTACCTATATTTAAAAGATTTTAATGACATATTGCCCTTAAGGCAATATTTTGATTATAGCATTTGTTACTCGGTTAAAGATGTAGCTTTCTAATAGTGAACAAACAAAAATTTAATCTTTCCTCTTATTTAAAGTAATTGTTAGTTCTTAGCTAGCTTTTGCCAACAGCTTCGCCCGCGTGAAAATAGAAAAATATAGGTCTGTTTACTCAGTGATAAAGTAGCTTTCAATGTTGAAAGAATTTTGAAAATTGGTCCAGTAGTTTTTGAGTTAAATCGTAACATACAAACAAAAAATTAAATTCTTCCTCTTTATAATATTACTCTAGCGGTCCGGCCTGGATTGATGTCTTTTTATTAAAAACATAAAGATTGTTTAAATTTAGTTAATTACCTACTACATTTAGGTAAATACATAAAAATGTAACTTTTAATATCGACGGTCCGTACGTAATATAAAGACATGTCCAAAATAGCATATTTTTTATTTCATTATTTACTTTTTTTAAACAAAGTAAATAATGAAATAAAAAACATGATATTTTATTATTTATAAAACATGTCCAAAATAGCATATTTTTTATTTCATTATTTTTTTAAAAGCATACACAACTAAACTTGTTTAAACAAAGTAAATAATGAAATGAAAACATGATATTTTAGACATGTCGGACATGTCATAAGTATGCAAAAAATAAATCTTGATGTCTTTTTATTAAAATGTAACTTGTGAAATTAATGTGTACAATAAACAAATGTTTAAATAAATAAATACTGTGTTTTAATTATTTTCCTGCAATCGGATCAGAAAATAAATAAAAGTATATAATACAGCATTATATGCTGTATACGTTGCATTCCTTTGCCATTATAAGCAGCCATTTATAAAAAATATGGCATTACTTTCTGTATCTGTTGCCTTCCTTTGTCATTTTAAGCAGCCATTTTTAAAAAAAAACAAACGTCATACAAGGTTTCTAGGTACTTATGTGGTACTTTTTTGGCCCAGAAAATTTGTTCGGGAGTTTGTTATCTGTAGTACTCTCTTTCATCTGTGAACCGCTCTTACGCGATTATGACGCTATTACACATTTTTCATTAGATATTTTGGAAACTTTTGGTCTCCGTAAACCACGTCTCTTTCCCACTACAGCTCTGTATCAAGAAGCCGATGTTTTAACTGTTACACAAATTTATATTCTTTTTACTGTATTTTGACAACATTCAGATCCAACCTCTTTTGATCTATCTAAATTAACTACTAGAAGGCCGTACGCAATATGCAAAACTATTAAATCTAAGACAGGCTTTTCTCTAAAATTTTATACTTCTAGAGGACCAGAACTATATAATAAATTAAATAAAGAATTAAATATTTTCAATTGCAGTAAAACTAAATGTAAATTAATATTATCTAACTACTTACTTAAATTGGACTCCACAAAAACAGAAGAACTGCTAGGCATAAAAACATAAATTATATTATTCAGCTATTATCATATTTTCTCCTTCCACTCGCCTACTCGGATATAAACATATTCACAATCACTGATACATAATACACTCTTAAACACACCATCACACACGCACATGCATCACGGTCATTGTTCTTAAATTTTACGAGTCTACAATAATTAATGGTGCGCTCAAACACTTTTATTATGTTAGTGTAGAAGTGTAGATTAAATCCTTAAGACGACCCATGGATCCCTTTTATTTATCCAGTGACTTTTATACAGTTTACTTATCTAACAGGCTTAAACAGTATTGACTTTTTTTTTTGTTTATTTTAATTCATGAACCTCAATTTTGAGTAAAGATTTTCCTTTTATCTCTACTGTTGCTTTACCCATCCAGCCGCTTCCCACAAACCTTTTTATTCCATAGGACAGAAAAATAAAACCGCATAAATCACACAGACAGAACCTCGACTTCTGTTTATAATTTGTTCACTATTAGGCTGTGGCAAGAGTCAAAAGCTAGGCCAGACTAAAAAAAAGTAAAAAAAAAAATGCGATGGCACAATTCTTACAATTTATTGCAAAATATGAAGCATCACTTAAGCCTACGGCCCACAGAGCTATAGCTTCACAAAAGTTTCTAAATAATTATGCTATGCGAATGCAGCTTGTGTCAAGCCGTCAAGCGTACTAAGCTCAGTTTGCAAAGCTTGTTGCAAGCGCAACTATTACCGCTATCTTCACAACAAATGCATCTCATCTTGATGATATTGGCACGCAGAGCAGCTATGTAGATTTCGAGGCCGTTTTGTTCAGTTCTATACACTAAGCACTAAGCAGCAAGCAGGCGTACAGCAAGCGAATAGTAATGAAAACGCATCTATGAAGCTACGCCTCTGTGGACCGTGAGCCTAATAGTTTATATTATACACTGTCAACAGCTAATCTTATTAAAATAAAACACCAGAACTGGATTACGTGAACCATTTATCCAGGGTAATAGGTTTATAATCAAATCAAACAGTTTTTGAAAGGAAGCAATTATTTCATGAATTCGGCAGAGCTGTTGGTTTTATTAGATCAAAATAATAAGTACGATAAAAAGTTACGGTTAAATTGTTCATTTTACAGGTTCGCTGAGTTTCTGGCAAGCGTTAGTGGGCATGTCAAACTCTTTACACTACGTCTGAACGCGGCATTAGGACAACCAACAGAGGTCTTTTATACGGATAGTTTCTTGTCTCGTACGTACCTACTTACTAATATATCTTCACACGCAATATTTTTAATGATTATGGTTAAGTTTACCACTAAAATCAAATGTTACTTGAACTTATAGATAAATAGATATAGATACCAAGGTATGTTTTTTTTATTATTTTCTTTTCTTCCTTTTTTTTAGCTACCTGAGTTTAAGTTTTTTTTTTATCTCTACTAAATAAATCGTCGATATAAAACCAATGGCGGGTTGAAAGTATTTTATTTTGTAATTTAATCACAAATGAAGCAACTAATAATCTGAAAGTCAATTTTTTGCACGGAAACAAATGTGAGTGGCATGATAATAAATTGAAACCTAAATTAATAAATTAAATACACATAAAAAAAAACAACAACAAAATGAGATTTAAAACAAAAATTAGCTAAAAACATTTAAAAGGCACAAAAAATAATACATTCCTGAAAATTATTACCAATCATACATAGGGTAAATACCTGTGGAGGAATATAAAAAACATATTATATCTATTTGTGTATATAACACAGCTATATAAGTTACAACACAGTAACTTAAATGTAAAGTTTATGAAGAAGTATTCTAAATAATTGGATTCAGAATCTTAAATATTGAACGTGTTAATAACAAATACATACTAAGAAAATTCAGCTGAAATAAGTTATAAAAATCTTATAATATTAGGTACTTACCTTGATGATACTGCAATTCACGTGAAGTCAGGGCACTCACTCCACTACACTACACTCACTTCACTACACTACACTAAACTCACAACACTACACTAAACTCACTTCACTACACTACACGTACACTCACTTCATTTCATACACATATACAACTCTAACACCAAAAGCACATTAAAATTTGCAATTTAAACACTGCAATTTTGGTTTACAATAAAGAATATTCTATTTTTACAATACGAATTAACCAACTTCATTATATGACTGAAAATTTGCTATTTAAGTTTACTAAACACACTTATTTCACACACATACACCAAACCACACTTTTATATAAGCACTGACACTGAAAACCGATTATATTTAGTGGCAACTGCAAAAGAAAAATAAGATAGAATCATAAATTAAACCGCTAAAAGCTATCACATTATATACTAAATAATGAATGCACATATATATGCACTAAACACGCACAAAAACAGAGAATCCACTTTAAAAACAGTTGCACTTCAAACACTTGTTAAACACTAAACACTCGTGTGGAGCGACAACCACTCACCGCGACGGCTCGCGCTGGACTGTGAGTGGCTGAGTAAACTGACTGACTCACTCGCCACCAGTGAGTAGCGTGCGTACTCACGTCGCTGAAAGTTAGCACTGAAAGAACTTAAACTGCTCAGAAACATGCTAATAAGGAAATCTTCTCAACTTTCTGTATTTTATTTCAAAGTGTTTTTAATTAATTATAACTTTAACATTTACATGACTGACTGAACCCTGTACTTAAGGACGACATTTGCAAATAAGCTCTGAAATATCATAATTTATCATAACTTAGACTGCCTTAAAGACATATTTCTCTTCTCCTTGTAGAGTTTACGAAAAACAAATGGAAATAAATCAAAACACAACACCCTTCACCAAAACGAAATATTAAAAAAGAATATGCTTGAAATATTAAAAAAAGAATATACTTGGAATATTAAAAAAGAATATGCTTGAAATATTAAAAAAATAATATGCTTTTAAATAAAATATTTTTCAAAACTTAAAAAATAATAGATTCTTGCAGATCCACCTACGCTTCAGATTGGACTTTTATAAATGTAAAACTAAGAACAGACTTGATTTGAAAGTATCCTTTTCCAGAATACAGGCTACCCAGGTGCTAAATTTCATCCAAATTCGATAACCCACTTGAGCGTGAAGTTGTGACAAACATACATACACATACCATACATACAAAACTTTCTTCTTCCTGGCTTAATATTAATATGATTCGTCCTCATTTATAATGATCTAAAACGTCGCGTCGGCACTGTTATTGTACAAAAATATATTAAAGTTCTAATGTATAAAATTATATAAATTAAAATGCTCTACATAAAAGCGGCAAGTTGCTAGTACATTTTGCTAAGCAGGGCTACTTACCAAAAGATCAAATATTTGAAATTGCCGAAACACTCTACTCTCGAAAGCATTAAATAAAAAATAAAGTAAGAGAATTGGGTCTGTAATTTTATTAATAAAGTTGTAATGTAAATTCAATAAAAATAGACAAATGAAATGATCTATACGAAAGTGACAAGTTGCTAAGTTGAGGTTATTTACTACCAAAACCATATATTTAAACTTTTAGCTACATTAGTTTAAGTTTTTTTTGGATCCCCGTATGTAAAAATAAAATGTTTTTACTAATTGACGTATATGCACTAAATAGATCGTTGAAATGAAACCAGTGGCGGATTATATCAATCCAGTGGATTAAAAACCTTTTACTTTGTAATTTAATAACTGAAAGATCAGTACATAAACACATGGGATTTTACATACATGACGTCGCTTATCACCAAGCAATTGCTTCTATGTTAGCCGAAAATATCTTGAAAACATTTTATTGCATTTCCATTGCATTTCTTATCTCTGTCGGAATATGATTTATGGCTGCGGTGAACACCTGGGCTACAAGTGTTTTATTGCACTCTTTTGTTTTCAGTTGATAACGAAAACAGCAATGATATCAGCAAACGTTTGAAATTGCTGAAACACTCTACTCTCGAAACCACTAAATAAAATAAATAGGTATGTGAGTGAATTGGGTTTGTAATCTTATTATAAGTACTTAGTTCTAATGTAAATTGTATAAAATTAAAGAAATAAAATGATTAAAATAAAACTGGCAAGTTGTACGTCTCGCTAAGTTAGGGTTCTTTACTATAAAAACCACATATTTTAATTTAAAGCTACTTGAGTTCAAGTGTTACTTTTGATCACAGCATGAAACAATAAAACGTTTTTACTGACTGTCGTTTATGCACTAAATAAATCGTTGAAATTAAACAAGAGGCGGTTTATATGATTCCAGTGTACTGAAAACATTTTATTTTGTAATTTAATAACTGTCATGAATGATGATGTAATACAACAAATCCATTTTGGTGTGATGCTGCAATTTTGATGCAAGATTTGCAATTTCACTGTAAAATTTTCAATTTCGGTGACCGTCATATTTTCAAAACTACTACAGTTATTTATTTCCTACTAAAATATCTAGAATAGTAATGTGTTCTAGAATAAGACGAGTTTATATTTTCACCTGAAAACCTACAAATAAAAAATACCACCGAAATTAGCAAAAAATTGAGCCTGCGTGAAATGACCCTATTAGTTCAAATAACAAGTTACGGTACGAAATTGTTTGGTTTACTGTTCTAGTTCACTGAGCACACTATTTCTGAACAGGAAAACCAATAGAGGTCTTTTATTCGGATAGTTTCTTGTCTCGTACGGACCTACTTTCTAATATATTTTCACACACAATATTCTTAATGCTTTGAGTAGTCTGATTATGGTTACGGTTCCGTACAACTAAAATCAAATGTTACTTGAACTTTTAGCAACTTGAGTTTAAGTTCTCTTTTGATCTCCGCATGAAACAATACTTGTTTTACTGATGATCGTTAAAATAAAACCGGTGGCGGATTAAAAGCATTTTATTTTGTAATTTAAACACAAATAAAGCAACAATATTTCGACAGTCTATTTTTTTCAAGGAAACAAATGTATGTGACATACAATTGAAACCTGTATACATAAAAAACACAACAAAATGAGATTAAATATAAAAATTAGCTCAAAAACATCTATAAGGCACGACAAAATAATACATCCCTGAAACTTATTACAATTCACACATACCTATGGAGGAATTTACAACAACATATTATATCTATTTGTGTATAACACAGGTGTATAAGTTACAACACAGCGTAAATCTAAAGTATATGAAGAAGTATTCTAAACAATTAAATTCAGAATCATAAATAATGAACGTATTAAACACAAATACATACTAAGAAAATTCAGCTGAAATAAGTTATAAAATTCTTATAATATTAGGTACTTACCTTTATGATACTGCAATTTACGTGAAGTCAGGACACTCACTTCACTACACTACACATACACTCATTTCACTACACTACACGTACACTCACTTCATTTTATTCTCATATACAACTCTTTGTATTTAAACACCAAAAGCTAAGTACATTTGCAATTTAAACACTGCAATTTTGGTTTACGATAGTGAATGTTTTATTTAAAATACGAATTAACCACTGTTAACAATTGATTAAATTCTTTACTGTTAATAACTTTTTTTATATGATTGAAAATTTTAAACACACTTATTTCACACACATAGACCAATCCACACTTTTATATAAGCAATGATACTGAAAACGATTATATTATTAAAGCCAAAGAAAAATTGATTAAATTATAAATTTAACTGATACCAAGCTATAATACTATTTACTAGATATATTATGCGCATGAACACGTATTAAAAACACTCAAAAACAGAGAACCCAACTAAAAAAACAGTTGCACTTCAAACACTTCTTAAACACTAAACACTCGTGTGGCGCGACAACCACTCACCGCGACGGCTCGCGCTGGACTGTGAGTGGCTGAGTAAACTGACTGTCTCACTCGTCACTAGTGAGTAGCGTGCATACTCGCGTCGCTGAAAGTTAGCACTGAACGAACTGAAACTGCTCAGAAACATACTAATAAAGAAATCTTCTCAACTTTCTGTGTTTTATTTTAAAGTGTTTTTAATTAATTATCACTTTTACATTTACATGACTGACTGAAACCAGTACTTAAGGACGACATTTGCAAATAAACTCTGAAATATCATAATTAATCATAACCTAGACTGCCTTTATGACATATTTCTCTCCTCCTTGTAGAGTTTACGAAAAACAAATGGAAATAAATCAAAATACAACACCCTTCACCAAAATGAAATATTAAAAAAAGAATATGCTTTTAATTGAAAATGTGGAATATATTTTATTAATTAAAATATTTTTCAAAACTTAAAAAATAATAGTTTTTTTTTGTAGTAGCTTCTTGCAGGTTTACCTAAACTTCAGATTGGACTTTTATAAATGTAAAACTAAGAACAGACTCTTGAGTTAAAAGTATCCTTTTCCAGAATACAGGCTACCCAGGTGCCAAATTTCATCCAAATTCGATAACCCACTTGAAAGTGAAGGACACACTATACATACAAAACTTTCTTCTTCCTGTCTTAATATTAATATGATTCGTCCTCATTTATAATGATCTAAAACGTCGGCACAGTTATTGTGCAAACAACTCAAACCACTAATCACCAAGTAAAATTGTTTCCATGTTAGCCGAAAATAACATAGAAACCTTGAATTATAAATTATATTAATTAATATTTAAATATAGCAAATGCAAAAGGATTGTGCATCTTAATCCGAAATGTACAGGATTAACAAATAAGCAGATCGCCGCACTGAAAGCTGCACCCAGTCTGGAGTGGATGTGCAACGAATGTCAGCAGGAATCCCCGAGACGTAACTCATCCATTATTACTCCCGAAGATGATGATGAAGACGATGACACATCAGTCCAGATTAATGCTAAACAGTTATTAAGCAATATAAGCAAGGAGGTGGAGAGAGCCATCAGAAAGGAATTGACGCAAGTGAGTGAGTCCTTGCAGTTCCATAGTGCCAAACTTGATGAAGCAGTAGAGTGCATCGAAGCTTTCAAGAAAACCATCAAGGCTCTCGAGCGGAGGAATGTGGAGCTAATTAATAAAAACAACAATTTAGAAACCTGTGTAGGTGTACTAGAACAGCGTGTGCAAGAGATAGAACAGGAAAAATTAGGAAGATACGTGGAAATTGCAAATATGCCTAAACAAAAAGATGAAGATGTTAGACTCCTGGTAAACAAAGTCGCGCTTCACCTGAAACAGTCCACAGAAGAGATCAAAACTGCAAGAAGACTCTACGGACGGAACGAACAGTCGACAAACATACTAGTGGAGTTAAACGATGAAAACGTCCCAGGAAACTGGATTAATGCCGCTAAAAATATCAAGCCAACTGTTGTGCAGATCTTACCAAATGAGCCTAACAACAACAGGATCATATACGTGAGGGAAGCTATGACAAAACATCATAAACAACTATTCTGGAATGCAAAGCAGGAATTAAAAGTCAATCATAACTTCAAGTATGTACGGTTTAAACAAGGTATGGTTAAAGCGCGGAAGGATGACGGTGAAAAAATTCGTACCTTACGCTCCATGAATGACGTGCACGAACTAATCAACAACAGGCGTTTTCAATAAATATTATAAAGTTTTTTACTTATTCTAAACTTTTCACTTAAATATTATGGCTAGTTATCTCAATGATATAAGTGAGGTTAGAAACTGCTTAAACGTTAACGATTTCCTAAACTGTATCCCTAATAGTCAATGTAATTTATTATGTATGCATATTAACATCCGTTCCATTATAAAAAAATTCTCTGCCCTCGAACAAACGCTAACTACATCAAAAAAATGTATAGATGTTATAATTCTAACCGAGAGTAATATATCAGAAAACAATAGTACTTTGTATCAATTAAGTAGGTACACTAGGTACCGAATGTACACAGCGTTGCGAAACTCCCGAAAGGGTGGTGGTATTATTTTATATGTTAATAATAATCACAAATGTAGTAGCATGGAAGTTAAATAAAATTTTTTGAAAGTATTTTTTGTACAATCACCACCCAATCAAACTATGTTTCAAACTTGTGTGCGGTATACCGACCGCCAAGTTATAATAAAATCTCATTTATTGAAGAACTTCATACTGTACTAAATATGTTCACTAAAAACACTGATATATATTTATTAGGAGACACTAACATTGTTCTGAAGACGAATGACCCTGTGAAGCATAAGTATAATAATATGTTACATAGTCACGGGCTTTTGTGCGGGATCACCGAACACACCAGGATAGCATTAAGTAATGGTAGGCTAAGTAAATCTTGTATCGATCACATTTACGCACGATCCCGCACACAAGACCTGTTTACGGCTACACTCGATACCACACTGGCTAACCACCGCGCTGTTATACTCGCCTGCACTGGTGTACAAATACAGGTTGCTCCTAAATTTAAAACCAGCATTAATTATACTACCTTTCACAAATGTCTCGAGGATATTCAGTGGGCAAAATGCCACGAGATTGAATGTCCTACAACCCTATATAATCATATACATACTCAGTTTAAAGAGTGTTACAAAAAATCGGAATATAAAACTAAAGTAAAATATAGCTTATTTCGTAGCAAAAATGAATGGGTAAACAATAAAACCAAAGCATGTGAACATAGGGACAAATTATTTCACAAATGGATAAAAGACCCTACGAATATAGTATTAAAACATGAATATAATAAAGCGAGAAACTATGCAAATATACTAATTCATAAAACTAAAAATAATAAAATCAAATCTGAAATTTTATCACATAAAGGTAACATGAGACAAATGTGGCAAATCTTAAATCAGATCACAGGAAGGCTGAAAAAGTCTATTGATGATGTACTAAAAATAAAAACACTTTAAACAAATTATAAATATATAAAAATATTGAAGTTCTAATGTATAAAATTATATAAATTAAAATGCTCTACATGAAAGCGGCAAGTTGCTAGTACATTTTGCTAAGCAGGGTTACTTACCAAAAGATCGAATATTTGAAATTGCCGAAACACTCTACTCTCGAAAGCATTAAATAAAAAATAAAGTAAGTGAATTGGGTTTGTAATTTTATTAATAAAGTTGTACTGTAAATTCAATAAAAATAGACAAATGAAATGATCTACACGAAAGTGACAAGTTGCTAAGTTGAGGTTATTTACTACCAAAACCATATATTTAAACTTTTAGCTACATTAGTTTAAGTTTTTTTTGGATCCCCGTATGTAAAAATAAAATGTTTTTACTAATTGACGTATATGCACTAAATAGATCGTTGAAATGAAACCAGTGGCGGATTATATCAATCCAGTGGATTAAAAACCTTTTACTTTGTAATTTAATAACTGAAAGATCAGTACATAAACACATGGGATTTTACATACATGACGTCGCTTATCACCAAGCAATTGTTTCTATGTTAGCCGAAAATATCTTGAAAACATTTTATTGCATTTCTTATCTCTGTCGGAATATGATTTATGGCTGCGGTGAACACCTGGGCTACAAGTTTTTATTGCACTCTTTTGTTTTCAGTTGATAACGAAAACAACAATGATATCAGCGAACGTTTGAAATTGCTGAAACACTCTACTCTCGAAACCACTAAATAAAATAAATGGGTATGTGAGTGAATTGGGTTTGTAATCTTATTATAAGTACTTAGTTCTAATGTAAATTGTATAAAATTAAAGAAATAAAATGATTAAAATAAAACTGGCAAGTTGTACGTCTCGCTAGTTAGGGTTCTTTACTATAAAAACCAAATATTTTAATTTAAAGCTACTTGAGTTCAAGTGTTACTTTTGATCACAGCATGAAACAATAAAACGTTTTTACTGACTGTCGTTTATGCACTAAATAAATCGTTGAAATTAAACAAGAGGCGGTTTATATGATTCCAGTGTACTGAAAACATTTTATTTTGTAATTTAATAACTGTCATGAATGATAATGTAACACAACAAATCCATTTTGGTGTGATGCGGCAATTTTGATGCAAGATTTGCAATTTCACTGTAAAATTTTCAATTTCGTGACCGTCATATTTTCAAAACTACTACAGTTATTTATTTCCTACTAAAATATCTAGAATAGTAATGTGTTCTAGAATAAGACGAGTTTATATTTTCACCTGAAAACCTACAAATAAAAAATACCACCGAAATTAGCAAAAAATTGAGACTGCGTGAAATGACCCTATTAGTTCAAATAACAAGTTACGGTACGAAATTGTTTGGTTTACTGTTCTAGTTCACTGAGCACACTATTTCTGAACAGGAAAACCAACAGAGGTCTTTTATTCGGATAGTTTCTTGTCTCGTACGGACCTACTTTCTAATATATTTTCACACACAATATTCTTAATGATTTGAGTAGTCTGATTATGGTTACGGTTCCGTACAACTAAAATCAAATGTTACTTATTTTAAGCTACTTGAGTTTAAGTTTTCTTTTGATCTCCGCATGAAACAATACTTGTTTTACTGATGATCGTTGAAATAAAACCGGTGGCGGATTAAAAGCATTTTATTTTGTAATTTAAACACAAATAAAGCGACTAATATTTCGACAGTCTATTTTTTCCACAGAAACAAATGTATGTGACATACAATTGAAACCTGTATACATAAAAGAAACACAACAAAATGAGATTTAATAAAAAAAAATAGCAATAAAAAACATCTATAAGGCACGAAAAAATAATACATTCCTGAAAATTATTACAAATCACACATACCTGTGGAGGAATTTACAACAACATATTATATCTATTTGTGTATAACACAGGTGTATAAGTTACAACACAGCGTAAATCTAAAGTATATGAAGAAGTATTCTAAACAATTGAATTCAGAATCATAAATAATGAACGTATTAAACACAAATACACACTAAGAAAATTCAGCTGAAATAAGTTCTAAAATTCTTATAATAATAGGTACTTACCTTTATGATACTGCAATTCACGTGAAGTCAGGACACTCACTTCACTACACTACACATACACTCATTTCACTACACTACACGTACACTCACTTCATTTCATTCACATATACAACTCTTTTTATTTATTTAAACACCAAAAGCTAAGTACATTTGCAATTTAAACACTGCAATTTTGGTTTACGATAAAGAATGTTCACGAATTACGAATTAACCACTGTTAACAATTGATTAAATTCTATACTCTTAATAACTTTTTTATATGATTGAAAATTTGCTATTTAAGTATACTAAACACACTTATTTCACACACAGACCAAACCACACTTTTATATAAGCACTGATACTGAAAACGATTATATTATAAAAACCCAAAGAAAAATTGATAGAATTATAAATTTAACTGATACCAAGCTATAATAATATTTACTAGATATATTATGCGCATGAACACGTATTAAAAACACTCAAAAACAGAGAACCCAACTAAAAAAACAGTTGCAGTTCAAACACTTCTTAAACACTAAACACTCGTGTGGCGCGACAACCACTCACCGCGACGGCTCGCGCTGGACTGTGAGTGGCTGAGTAAACTGACTGACTCACTCGTCACTAGTGAGTATCGTGCGTACTCGCGTCGCTGAAAGTTAGCACTGAAAGAACTTAAACTACTCAGAAACATACTAATAAGGAAATCTTCTCAACTTTCTGTATTTTATTTCAAAGTGTTTTTAATTAGATATCACTATATCATGACTGTCTAAACCTTTGAAAATAAACACTGAAATATCATAATTTATTTATTTATTATATATAACTTAGTTTGCCTTTACAACATATTTCTCTTCTCCTTGTAGAGTTTACGAAAAACACATGGAAATATTTAAAAAACATGCTTATAGTTATAATATTTTTCTAAACTTTAAAAATAATAGTTTTTTTTTGTTAGGTAGTAGTTTCTTAAATGTAAAACTAAGACTCTCGAGCAAAAAGTTTCCTTTTCCAAAATATAGGCTACTCGGGTGCAATTTCATCCAAATCCGATAAGCCGCTTGAGCGTGGAGGTGTGACAAAACATACACATACATACATACATACAAAACTATGATTTGTCATCATTTTTGTACAGATCTCCAACGTCGCCACTGTTATTGTTCAAACTACGCAAACCACTTTATGACGTCGCTTATCACCAGATAATTGTTTCTACGTTAGCCGAAATAAACTTGAAAATATTTTAATGCATTTCCGTTGTGTTTCTTATCTCTGTCGGAATATGATTTATGGCTGCGGTGAACACCTGGGCTACAAGTGTTTTATTGCACTCTTTTGTTTTTAGTTGATAACGAAAACAACATTGGCTATGCGCACGTTTGATATTGCCTAAGCAGCACTCCTAAGACAGTAATAAATAAAAAAATTATAAAAGTACGAATATAATTATATAAAAATAATAGTATAAAAAACTAAAAAACACGCTTTTAACACGCATTAAAAATTACAAAATAATTCGGACATTTAGTTTGATGACTCAAGTGTTTTCCCTTTGCCAAATCTTCATTAGATCGCAGGTAAACATAAACAATTTCAATTCTTGACGAACGATAAATAATTACCTATGCGAAATGGTTATAAGTAGGTAATCTTTATTATTATTGTAGAGGAATATAAAATACAAGTCGATTTATGAATAATTATAACAGATATAGATCAGAAATGTATGAAGACGTTTTCTAAAGAATTAAATTCGGAATCTTGAATAATTAAGGTGTATTACCACTTAATATCTACGTATTTTAGAAACGAAGGTTGCTGATTTTAATCTCGAACGAAAGTGAGGGATTTATAAAATTAACTCCCGAGCATTGTGAGGGAGTTAATGAAGAAAGCTGAGTGAAGTGAGGAATTCAAGCCGCCCAAGACAAAGACAGTTTTATTCCCGTGTTGCATACTCTACTTTTTACACCATCTGTGAGATAATTAAAAATCAATTTGATCGACCAAATCATGTGTTAGAGAAATATAAGTATTATACTTACAAGTTCATCAAACAAACAAAATTCATTACTCCAAGATCCTATAGTCATTTTTCTATAATCGGGAGCATTATCACAAAATCAGTAGGTAAGCACGTTTTATTCTATTTTCTTTTTTTGTTAGTGGCCAGTTTGAATTTCGAGTCAATTTGTGCGATGCACGTACATTTTAATTCACAATGTTGACGATTTTGGTGTTCCAAATTCAAATCTCATTATTCCCTAGGGATTGGCCATACTGCATTATCTCCCTAGGGATAGAATGACTTGCTATAAGTGAGGTTTGTATGACGTATAAAACGACATTATCGAGTAGGTGGTGTAAAAAGAATATTCTACTTACAGTACGAATTTACGACTGTTCATTAAATTAAAAACTTTTAATAAATTATTTAACTGATTGAAAAACTGCTATTGAAGTAAACTCAACACACACACGACATTACACTTCTATTTAAGCACTGACACTGAATACCAATATTTAGTAACAACTGCAAGTGAAAAATCTCATAAATCATAAATTAAACCGTTAAAAGCTATCACATTATATACTAGATAATTAACCTTTCAATCGTGTCAATTAGAGACACAATAGAAAGACAATAACAGCGCGAATGCCAACGTTCGCTTGGGGCTTAATAAATTAATGCACATTTAAATACACACAAATACAAATAAATCACTCACTCGCGCTGGACTGTGAGTGGCTAAGTAAACTGACTGACTAACTCGTCACTATTGCGTCGCGTACTCGCGTGGCTGAAAATTAGCACTGAAAGAACTTAAACTGCTCAGAAACATACTAATAAGGAATCTCAATTTTCAGTATTTTGTTTCAAAGTGTTTTTAATTAGAACTTATCACTTTAACATGACTGACTAAACCCTGCATTTAAGGACGACATTTAAAAATAAGCACTGAAATATCATAATTTAACATAACTTAGACTGCCTTTATGACAATACTTCTCTTCTCCTTGTAGAGTTTACAAAATTTGTTTTCTTAAAAAATAGTATTATTAGCCATTGGATGATTTTTTCCCACCCTAAAAAAAAGGGCCCCGGGGATCTCTTTCGCATCACCCATGGCACCAGTAGGCTTCGACCCTGCTGGGCCTCTACGGAGCTAAACGAGATAGAGTGAAGCCCAGGTGGCCCAAGTCGTCGACGGCGCGCACTGTTCCCGCGCGCCTCAAGGAGTTGTCAGCAACAGCAGGGGCCCAGCCGGGTCGAAGCCTTTTATTATATATATTTATATTATATAATAAAAGGCTTCGTCTTAAATATATATATACTATATAGCGAAGTATTTTAGTACCAAACTTTTACAAAATTTGGTACTAAAATGACTTCTAAATGGCGTTATCACGTGAAACTATTTTTTTGAATCGCTCTATACTTCCGTTACCGACCATACTTACTCAATTTTTGATATTATTTTTTTGTCTAAGTAAGATTGTTATTCAAAATCTATATTGTCGCTTCTAGGTATTTCGGTTTCTTATTCTGCGGTGATACCGAGGTCGTCCCATCTGAAAACCTTTACTGAAAGGGTCAACTGTTTGCACGTCTGAAAACGAAATGGAGATAAACGAATTTCATAATTATAATCTACACGCCATCTGTCTTATATTCCGTTAGTAATTGAGGGTTTTGAATTATAATTATGGGATATTTTAGGTGGTTACCTATTTGTTTAATAAAGGTTATATTTTAAATAGGATATAAATGGACAATTTTATCCTTATTTTACGATCTGGGTTATGGTCGGGGTTTTCTTGCCTGATCGAATAAAAAATGAAGATATCCGCAGAAGAACTAAAGTTGCCGACATAACACGAAGAATTGCCAAACTTAAGTGGCAATGGGCAGGGCACATTGCTCGCAGAATAGATAGCCGTTGGGGCCGAAAGGTTCTGGAGTGGTGACCACGTTACCGGAAGACGCAGCGTTATTGTCTGTGCGATAAAAGAACCGTCGTGGCGTAAAGTGAAAACAACATTAAAGATTTTAAGTAGCAACCCAACCCAGCCATCCGTCAAATGCCAAACGTCATAGTATGTTGACAGAAGGTTTGTTTACTATGTTATTTTATTGTGATTTTTAATTGAAATCTTCAGAAATGTGATAAAAAATTTCACTGAGCTGCAAGGGAAATAGTTTTTAATATATTACAATTTTGCCAAAGATAACAAATGGCAAATCACACCATTATTGATCAAAACAAAGTCACAAACTTGGGAAACATTGGTATGCTGTGTTTTTGGTACGTAACACTTTTATTTTAATGTTTTTAGACTTCTTATGTGAACTCCTGTCCCTGTTATCTCCAAATATATATAAATTAAACGAAAATTCATTTAAACATGACGATATTTGTTTATTTTGTTTTGGTCAATATTTTCGATGGCTAGTATAAAGAGTATTGATACTTTAAATTTATAATGCATTTCGACTAACTTAGAATATTCCTTTTCAGGCTTGAGTAAGGATACAGTAACTAAAATAAAAAAGGGCAAGTGCGAGTCGGACTCGCGCACTGAAGATTCTGTACACCTATGAAATCAATTCCCGAATTGAGTTACGAAGATTTTTCCGAATTGCAAACAATTTTCTTTTTGTGGCGGATCTATCAATTTATAATTTTCAGATTTTTCCCTGTACTTGTTCTACGAGACCTTAATTTATGCCAAATTTCAGGATTCTAGGTCAACGGGATTCACCCTATGAACTTTGATTCCCTTGAGTATCGAAATATATGTTTTTTTGCGACATAAACGGCCGTATCTTTTTTTTTTTTTCGTTAACTCAGAAGTTTTTCACAACTTCAAAAGACCGCAGACTTGAGTGTATGGTTTTAATTTTAACTCGATACCTCCAAGCGTTCTCGAGTTAAAGGGTCTTAACAGATAAACAGACGGACAACCAAGTGATCCCAAGGATCTTATATACGAGATGGTCCCTTATAGGCTAAATAGATTTTTTACAAAGCAACATTACAAATTCTGAAATGTACTTTATTTTCATAGTCATTAAGTTCATATTTTTCATTGATTAGCAAAAGGGAAAAATGTACTGAGGAAGACAACGAGAAAGTGGTAGTGTGTCCCAATTTTACCTTTATGTTTAAATAGGGTAAACATAAACTTGCTGCTAGCTACAATATTCCAGTCAGTGACAATAGACCGATCCCAGTCAAAGTGATACAACCATTTTCGTTGGAACTGGGTAAGTGGTCGTTGGTGGAACCTACCTAGATAGGCAGTACAGCAGTTTCTTCACGCTATTTTCCTATACCGATTCGTGTTTACATTTTAATGTTCATCATCATTACAATCGAAAGACGTCCACTGTTCGACATAGGCCTCCCCCAGGTGTCGTCACAATTAACGGCATTACGCAAAAACTTATAAACGGATGAATTTAATGATAAACGTTAACGTATAGCTTATAACCTATATTTTTGCTAAGTTTAATAGGCTACTAATATTATAAATGCGAAAGTTTGTGAAGATGGATGGAGGTACTCGTATGTATGGATGTGTCGCGGAAAAACTACTAGACAGATGAACCTAATCATAAACATTGCAATAATATAGCACATAAGCTATAACTTTGCAGTTTCACTAGGTGAGCAAATTCAGCCAATAGGATAATTTTTATTATAGGGTGAAGCCGCTGGAAGAAGCTAGTCTAACATAGTTTCAAAATATCAAGATTTAACAGTCGCACTATAATGACGTCACAATGTTGCTTACATAACAAAAACGATATTTATCTACAGCAGCGCCCTCAAATCCCACGATGGTTTACTTTCCGCACAGACTCTAGAAGGCCTCCTTAAAGGTGGACCGATGATCTGGTGAAGGTTACGGGAAACCGATAGATGTGAGACGCACAGGAACGTTCGTTGTGGCGACGCTTGGGAAAGGCCTATGTCCAACAGTGGACGTATATCGGCTGAAATGATGATGATGAATATGTAATGAAATGACCTCCTTGGAAATGACATTTCATTTTTTAATTTTTAAGCTGTGGATACGGGGTGACGTATCATTCAATGACAGATGATGTTTAGATTATATGTGCATTTTATTGTTATAAAAACTTGTAGAGAGATAATTAAAGGGATATAATTGAGGAGGCGATATTAGTGAACTTTAATGTCGTTTCTTTGTTTTCAGGTGAGATAAAAGTGTAACTTTAGTTAAACGATAATTTATTACATAATACTGTAAACGCATGTTGAATAAACAAATCTTTGTTTTCAGAGAAATAATTTGTGGTTTATTTCGAAAATCCTCAATAATATACCTTATAAATATTATACCCTGACAGTCTATTTTTTGCATGGATATAATGGTGAGTGCATAATAATTGAAACCTTATTACATAAACACAGAATGAAATTTCCCTAATACAAAAATAAGCTAAAAAAGCATCAGGCATGAAATAACGTTATACATTTCTATAAATTTTTACAAAACACACATAACACGTACGTGTAGAAAAATACTTACAAAATATAAATTTATTTGTGAATAGTTACTACCTGTAGCTCTGAGGTTTTTGCAGAGGTTTTCTAAAGAACTAAATTCAGAATCTTAAATAATTAACATGTATCACCACTTAATATCTACGTATTTCTGAGCATTTTGTAATAAATAAGATTCTTAATCAATTCTCGTAGCCATAGAATTAGTCGAGATTCAGACTTTACATAAAAACTATTTAAGTTTCTGAATTCAAAATATAGTTACACAAATACTACGAAAATGCAGCCGAAATAAGATACAAATTTCTTATAATATGAGATACATACCTTAATGATACTGCAGTTCACGTGAAGTCAGGACGCTCATTTCACTACACTACACATCCACTCCCTTAATTCCATTTACACGTGTAACTCTTTTTTATTTAAACACTAAAATCTACTTATTATTCCAGTGTTTAAATTGCAAACTACATTTATACAATTTAAACACTTGAATTGTGTTTTACAATAAAGACATACATAATACGAAGTTACTGCTGTTAACAATTTATAAAATTATAATCTCATGATAAATAATTGAAAAACTGTTAGGTACTTAAGGGGCTCCTATTAGCCGATGACCTTGAATTTTTTTTTACCGCTTTTTCGCTATATTATTACCCTTGAACGATTAATCTACGTAAATATGGGAGCCTTATGGCGAAAAATCTGAATCCTAGTCATTCGAGTCATTTTGAGGTTGTTGGAGCAATCAGCGCCATCTCGTATCATTTGATCACGTTGACGGCGGCTCTGGCGCCACCTGCTGAAGACGTTGGGAGTTATACTACGTTTTGACATCGACTGTGCGCGGATGGCGCGATTTCCGTTTCCGTAAAACGGATTTGCGACAATAACGTTTTGAACGAGTAACACGCTCTCATATAACAAAAATTGTAATTTCCACCGTAATAAATCTTGTACAATATAATTCCAATAAACCTATCATTGAAGAGCTCCTGCCCTACCTACACACTACTTGCACACAAGCCCCAAACAGAGGTTATGATTTACAAAATTATCGAATAATTGCTAATATCTCAGAAAAAGTGTTTTGTTACTATACAAAGTATTTGCACAATATATACATATTTACAATTATTATATTCTCCATCGACAGGTATAAATTTCGTGTTGGTAATCGCTTAGGTAAAAAAGTTTATGCACAAACAGTAAACGCAAGTAGACATTTTTTTTAATTTATTTTACAAACGTAAAACAATAAACGAAAAAAATATTTGTACAGAATTGTTGTCCATAAATCAATGTAATGCAATAAAGTATTGTATTACTTTGATTTATGGACAACAATTCTCATATATATCATATATTTTTTTCAGAATTTCATGATGCACTTCTAAAGTAGTTTATAAAGTTGAAAATAGGCTTTCAAAAGGTCATCGGCTAATAGGAGTCCCTTAAGTATACATAGGGCTGCCATCTCTAAAACCTGTCCCCCAGGACCGGAAGCGTAGGTTCCCCGGATTTTGGAGCTTTTACCCCGGACATTTCAATACTTTTTTCATTTACTTACATCTTGATTAAAATATATTTCACTCCGTACTTGATAGAAGTGAACTTTAATTGTAAGCCTCTTTTGTTGCATGAAATAGTGTGTTTAATCGTTTTTGTGACTACAAGTGAGTAATTTTGCTTTATTTTTTAACCTTCTTAGGTATTCAATAAAAGATAAACAAATCCAATATTAGTTACTCAGTTAATAAAATTAAATAAAAACTTGTTTAATTTCTTATTTTTCCATACAATTAACAATATTTACTTTAGTTTTAAAAGAACTGAAATCTTAAATCAAATTCAGAAAGTTATAATAATTTATACTAAAGCCATACCATTACCATGCGTCGGTCGAACGCGCCCCATACCCGCTCGCCGCTTGCGTAGTAAAATAGCGTCGGCAGTGCGTGCGGTGAAATACCTAACCCATAGCTTTTATTTACGTAAATTATGGGAACGGGATCTAATCAAAATCCCGGACTACAATTGAAACCCCGCCCGGACGCTCCCCGGACGTCTTCCAAACTAGGACAAATCCGGGGAAACCCGGACGGATGGCAGCCCTAAGTATACATAACACACATACACGTCATCACACACTTCTATTTGAGCACTGACACTGAAAACCGGAAAAAAATTGTGAAAAATAGAATAATTCATAAGTAAATTAAACCACTGAAAAGCAATACCATTTTATATTAGATAATTTATGCTCACAAGCATTAAACACACACAAACATAGAATCCACTTTAAAAACAGTTGCACTTCAAACACTTGTTAAACTTACCACACTTTTTAATATGCAAACTACAAAAACTACTACGAGTATATGGCGTCACTTATCACCAAGCAATTATTGTTTCTAAGAAAGCCGAAAATATCTTGAAATATTTTAATGCATCTCCATTGTGTTTGTTATCTCTGTCGGAATATTATATGGCTGCGGTGAACACCTGGGCTACAAGTGTTTTACTGCACTCTTTTGTTTTCAGTTGATAACGAAAACAACAATGATAAGGGGAAAGTTTGAAATTGCCGAAACAGCCTACACTCTATAGTACTAAATAAAAAAAATATAAAATTAAAAATACATAAAAATATCTAAAGTGCTAATGTAAATAGTATAACATCAAAAGAATTTAATTATCTAAATAAAAAACGCTCAGTGTTGATAGATAGAAAATCATGGTGCACAGAAAACCATTTACCTATCGGTTAACCCGAGTAAAGCAACATTAGTCCCCTTTACTAGGAAGCGAAAGTTGGACAAACTTGTAACGCCCACTGTAAAGGGAACTTGCATACCATTCTCCAGTGAAGTCCTGGGCGTAACTGTCGACCAGAGACTGACCTGGAACACTCACATTAACAATGTGATCCAAAAGGCTAAAATAGCTTTAGGAATATGCTTTCGCTTAGCATCCCTGCTAAGCGATAGCATATTCCTAAAGCTATTTTAAATTATTGAAATGGGGCCGAAACCCTAAAATCGCCCTGTGGTTATACACCGACATAGTCAGGCCGATAATATATAACTTATGCCTGCATAGTATGGTGGAGGAAAACAACTCAAGTGACAGTCATTAACAAACTTAATGGTTTGCAGAGACTTGCATGCCTTATATCAACAGGGGCAATGTCCACAACCCCAGAAGCTGGTCTAAATGCCCTGCTTAACCTACCGCCACTACTACGGGCATGTATAGAACAAACAGCACTGGCAAGGTAAACTGGCTCGCTCTCAAGCACTGAGATCGCCACACGAATTAGTACTTGAACACGATCAACTAGCTATGACAACAGACGTCATGCTCCCACAGTGTAACTTCACAAGGAATTACACAGTGGAACTGCCGAGCAGAGAGGATTGGTCAAGCAACCTCATTACTTGCAAGGCTGGAAGCCTGATCTGGTTTACAGACGGGTCCAAATGGGTGAGAATGTAGGATGTGGAATATTTGGCACTAGCCCGAAATTCAGCAAAAGCTTGAATCTATATAAACATGCCGCCATATTCCAAGCGGAGGTATATACGCCATTATAGAATGTGCGGAGGCCAACCGTCAACGAAACTACATAAATTAATTAATTCTAATTTACTCAGAAAACCAGGCAGCTCTTAACGCCTTGAACTCGAATATGTACCATTCGAAACTGGTAAAAGACTGCGTTAATAAACTGAATGACCTGGGGCAAAGGAATAAAGTTATTCTGAGATGGGTACCAGGTCATTCTAGAATCAATGGCAACGAAAAAGCCGATGAACTTGCAAGGACTGGGGCTCAAGGTCATCAGATAGGACCAGAACCCTGCTGTGGTATCTCAAAGAACCAGGCCATGCAGACCCTTAAGGGCAACTTATTTGGCGATTCAAAAAAGCACTGGTTGGTACAACCAGGACTGCTACACGCCAAATCTCTTATAGAAGGCTACTCACAAAAACGAACTGCCGAGCTTCTTAAACTTAGCAGGACGAACACCTGTGCGATAGCCCGCGCCTTAAACGGCCACTGTAAACTAAACAGGCAGCAATTTCACATGAAACTGAGTGACACTGATGTTTGCCGGTACTGTAATCAGAAGAGGGAGACGCCTAAGCACCTTTTGTGTTAATGCATTATTCGCCCGGAGGAGATTAAAACTCTAAAAGCCAGGAGTATTCTGATTTCCTGGAAGCCTCCGGACTAAAAGAGGCACTCTAACAAGATGGCGAGTCACAATATAATAGATCTTTTAGGTCGCAGTGACTACATCCCCTACACTACAGGAGATGCATAGCCCAAATAATAATAATAAGTATTACGATATGATATTTACGATATTTCGATATTTCGATGTTTTATCAACAGCCCTAGCGCCCCGTGTCGTAGACAAAACAGCTCTGTCTAAGACGTCTCAGACAGTCTGAAACGTCTTAGACAAAACTGTTTTTTTCTAAAACGTCGCAGACTTGTCTGAGACGTCTCAGACAGTTCTGTCTAAGACGTCTTGTCTCCAATGTGCGCAGGCCCTAACTAAGTTTTAAATTGCTTTCATGACGGGACTGTGTGAAAGTTTTGCTGAGACAAATATGATCTATACCAGACCTGTATCGGCGACTGTGCGACACTTTCACCAAAATTTACAGAATATCGAAAACAGTAAAGTTAAGTAAACAACGGGAATCTAAACTACTCGTATGTAAAGATACACTGTTCCGAAAATGGAAAGCTAATCCCAAAAATATGTCACTGCGGTTAGAGTACACAAAATGTCGAAATAAAGCTAAAAAAAGCAAAAAAAATATATAAATAATATAAAGCTACAGTTGCCATCACGGATCTTGAACGCTCGGCGTCAGAGTGGGGATCGCTTTGCGCATTCCATACATTGGCGAGCCAATCCTCTTCGTTGTTAGATACATGCAGCAACGCAGTGAACGAATGAGTCTATGACGCGATGGCGCGGCCAGCCAATCATTGACACTCCCCGCCCCCGCGTCGCACTTCGCACCATTATAGAGACCGAATATTTGACTTCTGCGCAAGTGTTCAAGATCCGTGATGGCAACTGTATGTTGCTAGAAATGCACACAGGCGACAGGAGTTAAACAATTTTGTCAAACATTTACTAATGAATTTTTTTTAATATTTAGGCATTTATTATGTAACTATTCTCAGTTTAATCTGTACACACTATTATAAATTAATTAATTATCTACACTTATAAACCACTTAATAACTATAATTACAGTAAATTTAAAAATAAGTAAATAATAAAACCCTACGCTAAAATACACTAACTAAAATATGGCGTCAAAAAACTCTTCCACATCGCTGTCGACTGGTAATGTGCCCAAAAGACTGGTGGCATTGCCACGCTGTATGGCAATGCTTATCCTCTGTCCAAGGTAAAAGCCAGCCTTTGGGTCACGCGAAGTGTCAACTAAACGTTTTGACAGATCTTGAGCACTCGGACCCCACGCTTGATTTGATGAAATTGATTTGTTAAAACAGAATTATTTGTTTATATAACTGTTTATTTTATGATAGAAATGAATATGTAAAAGTAAAGATGATATCAGAGTACAAGATTTAAAACGTATTAAGTACCTATCCAATTAGCCAAGTCATTACGCATTTCATTTATTTATTTTTTTATTTCATTAATTACAACGGTTAAACAACCAATTACAGTAACTAAACAAAGAGTAATAGTATAAACATTTAAAGAACCCGTACATCAGTTCCTCTCACAGTACTTCTGACATGCCAATAAAATCATCTTCCATTCATCCGCAAACAGATCGTTTGTTGGATAAGAATCCAAGAGATCATTTAGTGCAGCCAAAGTGCGAGGTATTGGAGACTGAGCACGGGCAACAGTGCGACACTGAGGCACAGCAAACATTCTGTGCTTCTTGCCGCGGCAGTAATTGTCCGGGACAAAGAAACGTGCCAGCACAGTAAGTAAATCAGGCGCGTCAACAGTGCCACGGAACGTCTTGCAGGCTATGATGAGCTGATCGTCGCTCGTGTCGTGTGCTCGTCTTACCTCTAGCGAGTTATATCCGAGGCAACCCAAAAGAAATTTTGTCGGATAGAGGTATGGGTAGTAGCCGTGCATCCGCTTGTACAGGAACCTGAGAAACGCTTTTTGCACTTTTTCCAGTAAAAGGGCGTAAGAACTTTAATGCGGGTTCCACACGCAAGAGTTGGATTCTAACTTACTGCGCACAAGCGCATTGAATAAAATCTTAATGGCGTGCGCGGTTTGAAAATCACGGCAATTGCGTAAAACGAAACCCAACCTTTGGTATGACTGCTTTGCCACCGCGACCATGTGATCGTGGAATGTGAGCTTTCGGTCGAATGTGACTTCATTAATAAAAGTTTAGAACGACAAGTATATCCTCACGGTGGAGCACACGGTAGAGGTGTGCCCAGCTTGGTCAGAGCACCGTCGTGTCCTCGTGGAGACAATAGTAAAAACGTCCTGTCGCGCCGGGCCCTGGTTCAAGCTATGGTCCGGAGCGAGGAGGAATGGCAGGCTGTCGCCTCCTTTTGCGAAGCTTCCCGCACCGACTTCCAGCCACGGTAGACGCGGGCTTGCGGACGTCGTGCAATGGATAACTAGCCGTCCGACCGTCCGGTAATCATCCGGACCAAGCCCAGTCGTCAACAGCGCGTAGTGACCCACGCGCTCCTCAAAGAGATGTCAGCAAATCGTAGGGATAGGGACCCACCAGGGCCATGCGCGCTAGCTAGGACCGCGGGGAATTTCTGAAAAGGAAACCCGTAGTCCTAGAACGCAAAGGGCAACTGAAGGACACAGGTGTGGTTTTAGTCAGTAAAAGTCTGACACGCCTTCTTGCTCCACCCAGAGCGGAAGAAGTCGTTGGATGATTTCCACCCTCAAAATATGGATATTGGTCTAAAAATTAAAAAATTCAATTATTACACCAATATTCAAGGGGGGAAATACGAAGAATATGCCAATTATATTGAAAAAGTAATAAGGATCGGGCTGTCTTACTCGTAATGAACAATATGACGAATTTGAATGGTCGTGTGCTTAATAACGCGTAGTGTAATAGGTCCTTATAGTCTAAGATCCGGTTAAGAACGACCTTCACCGGTTTGTTTAATGGATGAAACGTACTTTATGATAAAAGTGTATTAAATAATATAATGCGGGTGGGTTGCCTAAGAAATTCCTGGCCAGACTATTATTAATTAAAAATTGAAAATTTACTTTTTTTTTAGAAAAATGCACAACCGTTATTCATACCAGATTTTTTTGCAGACAACACTATAACATCGTATTCGTAATGAAACAGCGTTTATTTTGATGTAGAATTTTTGTATATCAAAATAAACCCACCTGTTTATACATACCTGTTTATACCTGGCAACCCATAGTTATGCCAGGAAACAAATAGGCAACCCAACATTTTTATGTTCTAAAGGCTTCACTCTTTCGGTTAGTATTAAATTTATGCGTTAAACAGACCGGTGCATTTTAAAAAAAAAAAAAAATTGTTTGGCCGGAAATGTCTCAGGCAACCCACCCGCGTATATTATTTAATATACTAAATTTATCATAAAATACGTTTCATCCATTAATTAAACAAACCGGTGAAGGTCGTTCTTAACCGTATCCTCTACTATTAAGATTGTCTGAATATCGAGTGGTGTAATAGGCCATTTAGAATATACAGTAAACTCATTCTGAATAATCTAACATTACAGAAAGTTGTCAAGGCAATTTTTGAAAGATATAAAGTGGTCAACTAAATGACACAGGTCGGTTTTAGCCAGTAAAAGTCTGACACAGCCCTTCGCTCCACCCAAGACCAGGAGAAGTTCATTAAAATAAAAATCGAAAGTTTTCATCTACAAATTTGTTTTTGGTAACACTTTTATTTTAACTATTCACCACTTGGGGCTGTTATGGCGGTAGTTGTCTATTAAAATAAATGATTTATTTCAAGTTTGTGTGGATGGTACAACCGTTTTTAGTTCATCTATTCACCACAGGAGAGCAGAATGGCGGTAGTTGTAGGTACAATTTATTATATTTTATTAAGGTCATCTGACACTGACCTCTACTATTATAATTGTGAACCTATGGATCATACTACAATCAATGCAGTTCAAATAAGCTTCTATGACCTGATAAAAGATACTTACAAAGATCAGTCCGTAGGTTATACAAGATCCTTGGAAAAGATACTATTTGCATGAATACTTCTTTGCAAATCGTATATATCAGATCGTGGGAAGGCAAAAAATATTATGCTAAACTAGTGGAAGATGCTCAGACGCAATACTCACACTGATATAAAGGTAAATAAGTAGGTACCTAGTTACTAAGAATAATTTTCACATTTGTGTTTTCTCTCAAAATGAAATATAAAATACTACATGATTTTGTACTGAATTATGCTGTTTCATTTAAGATTTCAATAAGTATGTAATTGGTAGATTGCACAGGGTTTCAATAAGTATGTAATTGGTAGATCGCACAGGGTTTCAATAGTAAACAGGAGATCTAGCGTCTAATCAAGTTGGCCACCCTTGGTATATATCTCTGGTATATATATATATATTGGTATATATCTCTGGCGCAGTAATGCCGATCCAGTGCACGCTGTACCATGCAAATCAATACAAAGCAACGAATCATTTCGCTCCGTACGCTCCGATTCCGACGCAGTAGACGCTTAGCTTTAATATCAAACAATGTGGTCGTAAAGTGGTAGATTGCTAAAAAGACTAGTATCCGAGTTAGAAGTAATACCAACACTACCAACAGTGTGGTAAACGTGGGCGGTTTGACGCCACTTAGCTAATCAGGACGGAATCGGCGATGATAAAACATGAAAGGCGACCTTTTCGGCTACTTAGAGAAAAGTTATTTAAAATTCAAGTCCCAAATGAATAACTGTTTAATAAAAATCATAGGTACCCTAAGAAGTTGTTGGTTTATGGTAAGCTAGTTCAAAGAAATACTCTGATTTTTTTTTTAAATTAGTTATGATATCTCGGACAACTCGATGAGCGCTCGGACCCCATGGCCCTAGAGTTTCAACCCCAAACGGCTCAAACACATAACTTCCAATGAGGTTATTATATTTACGCCGTTTGAGGTTTTCTGCACCTGCAGCAGCCGCCCCAGCACAGCCCGCCGTACTCAGAAGATGGGATGGCGCAAGGGTGTCGACACATGTTGCATCCCACACCAAAGGCCTACCCAATTTCCAAGGCATTATAGTCATCCCATCTGGCCTCTTCCCATCGTCACGTGCCAAGCCATTGGGTTCTAAAACAGCTGGCACCCCGGCGGTGACAAGAGCTCGACGGATGATGTCATTAATACTGGCATGCCGTGCTATCCGACCAGCGCTTCTGCTGCAAGATAGGCCATGGTGTCCGAGGCGGTCGACTGCTTCGCCACACTGACATCGATGTGGAGCTCCACTAGGAGCACCTAAACGCAGGCATGTAGCGATCCGGAAGGTTGTGTCACTTAGCAAAGTACCTATGTTAGGTGACGGTAAAGCCTGTAGCCAAAGGCCCGACTCCCATTCACCCACAGCCAGTAGGCGAGCGCGCTCAGCAGTAATAATAACCTCATTGGAAGTTATGTGTTTGAGCCGTTTGGGGTTGAAACTCTAGGGCCATGGGGTCCGAGCGCTCATCGAGTTGTCCGAGATATCAGCAAACAGTTGGTCGACTCTTCGCGTGACCAGAGGGCTGGACTGTTCTTCAGTCAACGAATCAGCATTGCCATCCAGCGTGGCAATGCTGCCAGCGTTCTGGGCACTTTTCCCACTGACATCGATGTGGACGAATTTTTTGATGCCCTCTGAGTTTTCCCCGTTTTTTGCTGCCTTTTTTTACTCGTTTGTACATATTATTATTTTAAGTTTGTATATATATACCTAGTGATTATTTGTTAATTAGTTATGTTACTAGTACCGCGATTTTCTATTATTATTATAATTATGACCCAAACCCCAACCCCCACTGACTAAATAGTAATTTAGTTAGCTGGGAAAATTTTAATTATTTAGTGTCACTGTAACTTTTTGTTTTGAGATGGGAAATGATGGAATGATTTTTCCTGCACTAAGGAGCGAGAGGGTGTGTTAGACTTTAACTAACTAAATCCTACTTGAGTTCCGTCAATTGCAGCACAGGTTTCTTCGAAACCACGAAATACAACAGGCACAGGTCTCACAATGCTAATTCATATAATTATGTAGTTCTAAACTGTTAAGTGCAACAAACCGTTGTGAGAGAAAATAAATGATATTATTCCATTCATTTATTATAATATATATATTTATCATATTTTTAAATATTTTTTCTAAAAATAACATTAAAAAAAAACATTTAAAAAATAAAAAAATAGTAGCCCACCGGCATCGAGAACAGGGTCCAAGCTGCCGGCGGTCAGGGCTCCTGAGAGAGGAACTTCCGGACACTACGCGCCGTGTCTAGGAGTACATATAGTATATTATTCCCTCAGCAGTGCCGGATTAAGCCTAGTTGGGGCCCGTAGCAAATTCTAATAAGGAACCCTTTAAATCTTTATCGGATTAAAACTTCTTTTACCTATATTAAAAGAGGCTTAAAAGCTCTTAGGTAGCGATGGATCCATAAATATGTACATTGTCTTAAATTAAAGTCTGGATGTGGTTAGAATTCATTTGACACAGGTCTAATCCAATGCGTGAGTCCCGTAGCATTTGCTACTCTTGCTAGCTTGCTACGTGGCTAAACCGCCACTGACCCGCAGTCTTAGCAGGTATCGGGCCTACTAAGCTCCCTCGGTTCTGCTGACATCTCTTTGAAGTGTGAGTGGACCGCAACACGCCGTCAATTCAGACTTAGTCTTTACCCAACGGTCAAACGGCTAGTGCTTGTGGTAACCAGGAATCACCCTGGTGCTCCTAATGCCCAAGACATCTTCTGTGGCGGTGACTGGGTTTTGAGGTTATCCTATCCGTTACGCTTTCGGCCACCTGTTTCACTCTCATTACTGTTTCGTAGAAAGAACGTTTCGCTCCAACTAATAGCCTAGAATCAGGGCTGGACGCGAGGGGTCACCGTCTCAAACGCAATTCCAGACATGCCGGGGTCGTGTGTGGTTTCAAGTCTCGAATGAAAATCAGTTTTTTTTTCCTAATCGTATGAAAAATCAAACGCTACACTATATTTTATGAAATCTTCATAGTTTTCGAAGTAAAAATAAGTAAGTTGATATTGTGTACTTACTGCGATTCGATTTTGAGGCAGAATTTCAACTTATGTAGCCTAATGCTACATAAGTTGAAATTCGCCACTACAAAATTTATTCATTCCACATTGGACTAAATTATACTGTGAAAATTGGCGACATTAGGCTCTGCGCTGTTGGCAACACTATTTACCAACATTACCGAGAAAAAGTTTTTACTGCTTCCATAGTTCTATCCGTTTCCTTTCCTTTTCCACTTGCCAGTGTTGCCAGACTTCCTGATTGTCCAGGAGATTTTCTGGTTTTTCCAAGTTTCTCCTGATCTACACTTAACTTTAAAATTTACAAACAAAATCATTGTTAGTAAATATTTGTGTTTTTAAATAAATATATTAAACCGACTGAACTAAGCGTAAGAACGAACGTATCTAAGTCTTCTATTATACCTATATAAACAAGTTCCTTGGAGTCTCCTTATAAAACAAACTACTAATTCTAAGAACTAAGAGTATTTCTGCAACAAGCCATTACCGATCACCAACTCTCCACTATCTTTTAACGTTGTTGCGCATTAGAATCTGCCGGTTCTAGTTTTCTTTTTTGGTGAGTAAAAATCATATAAAGACATCTCCCGTCCTTGACGGAGCGGGAGATAGTGTCAAACTTTTATTGACTAAAAACCCATCCCGTTCCTTCTGTGCCTTTCATACCGGTTCGCTCTCTCATTTTTTTTCTATTGTGTCGGTAATTACGGTATTCGAAATGTAATAAATTAATAAGTATTTTATTGATCTCCTGATTTATCAGATCAATCTCCTGGTTTTTTTAACTCTTATTTCCTGGAGTTTGAGATTTTGATCTGGCAATACACACTGCCACTTGCTCAAGTTGCTGAAGTCGACAGAGTATGTAGGTACTTTTGTTTTTCATTTTAATTTATATTGCTGTCGGTGATTCGGTTGGTGTTAGATTCTTGTTTTCATTCTTGGCAATGGTAAGTTTTCTTTACGCATTTATTATTTCAACTTTCAAGTCCAGCTTCTTAGCGAATAGTTCAATAAATGTAGTTTTATTTTGTATTTAACTTCTGGTTTCGAATTTCATAGCTAAAGTAGGTAAGTACTGATATTTTACATAATCCTCCCGAGAATAGTGTATGTGTCCACAAATTGAGAAGTAACTTCTTTTTATAGATCTGCATTCTAGAATTTTTCCAATAGGTTTTTTTAGTTCGTTATGTAGGTACTTACCTGTCAAAAGTACCTACGCGGTAGATTAAAAGTTTGTTGAAAAAGTTTGAAAACTGTCTCGATTTCTGTTCAAAACTTGATTTCGCCCACTTATAATATATTATTATATCATATGTCACTCAGGAATAAAGCAACCTACTATCGATGAAAAAATTTTAGCAATCTGACCAGTAAGTAGGTACCTACTTTCAGAGTTTACCTCCTACCTAACAAAAAAACAAATCAAGTATTAGGGTATCATAACTACCCTAAGACGACCCACTGACCCTACCTCTTTATATTATTTGTGTGGATGGGTACTTAGCCAAGTGTAAATCAAGTTAACAATTAAATTTTTATTTTCAGATGTATAGGTACAATATTAGAGGCAGCCATTCGTCTATGGCAGCGCAACCCACAGACCCAGCCACCACTTGATGCCAAATATGATTGCAGTTATAAAGGTAGGTCCCATGATAACTTTTTAAACAAAAAGTAATTCTGAGTAGGTACCTATTAAGCAAATTTTATGTTAGAATATATTGATATTAATTTTATTGTATGGTTAACAATTTATCAAACTGCATAGAAAATTGTGTTACCTGTTATGAAGCCCTGTTAATAGAATGTACCCACTGACCTTGATATATACATAATCTCTTGCCCAACTTTGTTGATAACTGACATCAACATAGTTGGGCCCAAAGCCAACCCACTGACCGGGAAAAGGCTATGCACACTATGATGGATGGCAATGCACACACAATGTCATAGTAGCTTCTAAAGTGTCTTCAAGACTAGAGTGAACAGGCTCTTAATTCATTAACCTTTCAATCGTCGAAATTACAGACACAATAGAAAGACAATAGGTGCGCGAACGCCGGCGTTCGCTTGGGGTTTAATGAATTAAACATCTATTGTCTTACTATCATGTCTCAAATTGACGGTATCTGAAAGGTAAACTAGTGTGCTTCACCATCAACAATTATGTCACTGCTTACCATCAGGTGGGACTGCAGTCAAGCACTAGTTGATATAATTTAAATAATAAAAAGCTCATGAATAGTTTCAGTGACCATTTACTTAGGTAATCTACCTATCATTAGTATAGCATAATTAATTAGCTTTATGATGTTCCCACTGCTGGAATTCAAGCTTCCTCCTTGCGAGAGGGAACGGGCCGTAATGCGCCATGCAGACCCAGTGTGGGTTTGTGGATGTCACATGTGTTTGAATTTTTGGTTCTAGGACATGCGGGTTTCATTATTATATTCTTATACCTAATAGCTGGGTTTAGTCCAACATGTCTTGTGCTTATACTTTACCCACAGACAGATAAACAGATAAACATATGTATTTATTGGTAAAAATTATATTTACAAGTCACAGTATATTTTAATTAAATGAAGTAGGCACTTAGTAGTGTAAACTATTGGTACAATTAATTCATCAAATGAATAAAATAATTAACAACATAAAATTAAATTACAACCATTAATTTATGATTTCATTTCATTACTTAAATTGTAGTAGACATTGGTTGATGGACCTGAAGTGGATACGGCTCCACTGAGGAGTTTTTACAAGTTTTTATTTAGTTTCACCTGTCTCGAAGTTTGTCTAGGTCTGTAATAAAATCTTGCAAATTAAGTTTGACCCACTTCCCGTAAATCAGATGTCAATGCAAAATTATTGTGACATGTATCTGATCTGATGATGGAACTGGAAGGTGGCTATACAAACTTGGTAGTTAAACGATAAAACCTTGTTGAGTTTGGGCTCGTATGATTTGTCTTAGTTATTAGGTATTATTATGGAGTAAGACACACTAGCAGCTATTAGCTGATGCGTGTGTTTCATATAGGTAGTTTGGAGATGTTTAGTCTGTCCAACCGATGAGTAATTATATAGGTATACCGAGCTTTAAAAGCTTGCTGTGAAAAAATTATTTTCATTAAAAGCTTGTTGTATTTAGGATAACACAACATTATCTTTTGCAATCTCATTTCAGCTGCATGCAACTAATTTTCACACAGACACAGTGGACCGGTCATTGTGGCGACACTTGGGGGAGGCATATGTCCAACAGTGGATGTTTTTTGGCTGAAATGATGATGATGATGATACAGTTATTAGTCCATCCGATACATACAAGTTTTTTCTTAAGCTGTATTACTTTTTGGTGTACAATAAAGTTTATTCTATTCTATTCTATACAAGAGAGCAGGTGTAACCATTGCATGTCTCAAGTTTTGATGGTTATTACAAATACCTTTTCATAGTACAGTTGCCATCACGGATCTTGAGCGGTTACACAGAAGTCAAATATTCGGTCTCTTTAGTGGTGCGAAGTGAAACGCGGGGGCGGCGAGTGTCAGTGATTGGTTCGCTGCGCCATCGCGTTATAGACGTCACTCCTAATTCGTTCCCTGTGCTGCTGCATGTATCTAACAACGAAGACTATTGGCTCTGTATCTAACAACGAAGACTATTGGCTCGCCAATGTATGGAATGCGCAAAGCGATCCCCACTCTGACGCCGAGCGCTCAAGATCCGTGATGACAACTGTAGCAGTGACTTAATTTTTATTTTGTCCTTAGTTTGTGAGACAAACCTCTTATGCGAGCTGTCTAAACCAATTTACTATTTGTCAAACCGTTAACTGGAAGAAAAGCAAGAGAATCGTGATGATAACCTACTCGAGTAGCCATTTAAATCGACAAAATAATCGCGTTTGTTGTATGGGACGTTTTAGAATTTGTCATTATAGCAGCAACAGAAATACATAATTTGTGAAAATTTCAATTGTCCAGCTATCGCGGTTCTTGAGATACAGCCTGGTGACAGACGGACAGACAGCTAAGTGTTAGTAAAAGGGTCCCGTTTTTTTCCCCTTTGGGTAAGGAAACCCTAAAAACAATCTAATGTTCCTACATAATAGAGATGTTGTTTTCTTTTTCAGGGTAACAGTGGAATGAAGACACCATTTAACAAAAATGAAGACTGCAGATAAAAAAGAATGAACTTGAAAACGTAGCGTTGGAAGGCCTCCTACAAGGTGGACCGATTACCTGGTGAAGGTTGCGGGAATCCGATGGATGCGGGACGCACAGGATCGTTCATTGTTTCGACACTTGGGCGAGGCCTATGTCCTACAGTCAGACAGGACGTCTATCAGCTGAAATGATGATAAGGTGCCTGCTTGTACCTGCTTTTTTGTTGCTATAGAGCAAGTTGCAAGCAGAAGGGATGTTATGGTGAAACCCTTGAATGTCACAGCAGGCGCGGGGTTGTGGACGGCGAGCAATGGGTAGCTCGCCGTCCGACCTTCCGAGCTCATATCGACGGCGCGTAGTGTTCCACGTGCGCCTCAAGAAGTCAGCAACCATAGGGGCCCAGCAGGGTCGAAACCTGCTGGGGCCATGAGCGGTACGAAAGAGAACCCCTGGGCTCTGGAACGAAGGCAAAGAAGGAACAGGAGTGGGATTTAGTGGGTAAAAGTCTGACACGCCCTCCCGCCCAGCCCAAAGGCGGGAGATGTCATTATATGGTTTCCAATCTGAAAAAAATAGTCCCTAGAATGTTCACGCTTGTTTTATGGCCTATGGCATAGGACATATTTATGCCATATGCCATAAAACAAACACATTCAAGGCTAATTTGCTTCTTTGTTGGTTGGTTGGTCAGTTTTTATTGAATTTGTTAGCTCAAAAGTTGGTCAGTTGGTCATCTTGGTTCTGTTTTTATAAATGGTCAATGAAATGTTTCCAAGTCTTTTGGTGTCCAGTGTTGAAATGAAATGATATTTTGCTCTCCAAAATGTACTATAAATAATTGTCCTATTTATGGTGTCTCAAGCTTCAAATGAAATTGATGGTTTTTGTTGTTGAAATGGTCTGAAAACTTCGAGAATATTTATATTAAATCTTGTCATGTGTATATTATTATTTTATTTAGCTAAGTATATTAAAAAACATAAAGCAATAGAATTTCAAAGATTGTACCTTTTTGGCCCTTGAATGTGTAAAATAAACTTACATTCAAGGCTCTAAATTGCTTCTTGGCTGTATGGTTGGTCAAAGAGTTTTTGTTGAAATTGTTTGTACAAATGTTGGTTAGTTGGTCATCTTAGGTAAAAAACATTGGTTCTGTCTTTTTTAAATAGTCAATTAACTGTTTCTAGTTTTTTGTGTCCAGTGTTGTTTATCAAAATTTTCATTCAAAATGTAATAAATTATTGTCCTATTCATGGGTATCTGTCAAGGTTCAAATGAATGGTTTTTTTTTTTGTTGAAATGGTCTTCGATAAGTTTGAGAATATTCATGCTTTACAATAAATAAAGTTTTTCACTACAACTAGAATTTTGTCATGTTATAAAACTTTTTTATTGTTTGTGTATATATTATTTATATTATTTTTTTTATTGTACACCAAGATTACAATTTTTTTTAGTATAATATACCAGATAAAAAATTAAGCAAAAGGATTTTAAAAGTTGTAGTTGGTCGCATTCTGTTGTTTGTCTGTTCCTTCAACAACTAAGTATTTTATGGAATATAAGCTGGTGGTGTTTTTTAGAATTTGTATTTATTTAAAAAAGAACAATAGCAATAATAAAACATTTATATTTTTTCTGTATGCTTGACCGATTTGCTTGACACAAGGTACCTGCTTGTACCTACCTCCTTATTAGTTGCTATGGAGCAAGCTGCAAGTAAGAGTGATTGCTAAAGAGTTAAAGCCCATGAATGTATGTTTATTTTATGGCATATGCCACAAAATAAACACATTCAAGGGTTCTAAATTGCTTTTTGGTTGATTGGTTGGTCAAGGAGTTTTTGTTGAAATTGTTTGTACAAATGTTGGTCAGTTGGTTATCTTAGGTATAAAACATTGGTCCTGTCTTTTTTTGATGGTCATTGAAATGTTTTAAATGTTTTGGTGTCCAGTGTTGTTTATAAAAATTTTCATTTAAAATGCAAAAAATTATTGTCCTATTCATGGGTATCGCACAAGGTTCAAATGAATAGTTTTTATTGTTGAAATGGATATTAAAAAGTTTGAGAATATTTATGCTTATGTGAAAAACTATATATTATTTATTTATATTTATTGATATTTAGTTTTTATTGTTAAAATGGTCATTGAAAAGTTTGAGAATATTCATGCCAATCTTATGTGATTATTGTTTATATTTATTGATATTTACTGTATTGCACACCAAGATTACAAATTATTTTGGTATAATAATAAAAAAAAAATGAAGTAAAAGGATTTTTAAAGTCGTAGCGGGTCGCTTTCTGTTTGTCTGTTACTTCAACAACTATTTTATGGGAAAAATTTTGATGGGAGGAAATTTTTTTTTGGATGGGATTTTTTATGGGAGAAACTTTTTACTAATAATTACAAATTTTTCGAATTTATAATTTATTATTAGTAAAAAGAAAAGAACAGCAATATCTTTATGCACATTATGTTTCTTCTTATTTGTTTATTATGAGGTGCCTGCTTGTACCTACCTGCTTGTTAGTTGCTATGGAGAAAGCTACAAGCGAGAGTGATTGCTAAAGAGTTGAAGCCCTTGAATGTGTGTGTACATTTATTTTATGACCTAAGCCACTAAATAAACTTACATTCACTCTAAATTGCTTCTTGGTTGTTTGGTTGGTCAAGGAGTTTTTGTTGAAATTCTTTGTACAAATGTTGGTCAGTTGGTAGTAGTTAGCCCTAGAAAGATAATCACATAGCAACTAGCGTAAAAGATAATCATACGTCTGTCAGACGTATACCTTACCTTATAGATTTTTTAGTAAGCCTACGGAAGTATTATCATGCCTATAGGTTGAAATAATTGTTTGTATTATATTTAAGGAAATAAAATGATAAAATAGCAATAATAAAGTTTAATTGACAAATTACAAACAAAAATCGTAAACTTCTTTACAAATTAACAAAAACTTAACTTGTCTTGTATAGGAACATTTAAAATCATTTTCAGTCTTTATATTTTCATATTTTATACTTTTACAATTAAATTAACGTAAACAATACCTACTACAATAATCAGTATTTTACTTTCGGTTATTAAATGCACTTTTGGCACACAGCTCTGTTGTGTTCTCCACACACGGGTTTTTTGCACTTCATACATGATAATTTTGACATCCTACGGAGTTTAGATGGCGGCTCTTCTTGCTGAGCCTGGCCACTGTTTGCATTAGGATTAGGCAACAATTCCTCTATATTTTGCCGCACAGTTCTTTTCAGAGTTGGCATCTGTAACCTTTTTTCCATCCAAGGCAAAGTGAGATCTGTACTAAATTTTTTCATAGAGTTCTTACGGCTTAGAGGCTTTTCGTTATATAATATTAGAACAATAAATGAATGTGAATGAATTTACAAAGGCTATAGTCTATAGTCCTGAGCGCTGGGCGTAACGATTTGTCATCCATACGCAGACACCTGATCAGAAAGTTGAATCTGTCTCGACTCATAACTGACACGTAGCGCGTTCCTGAAAATGAGCTATCAAAAAGTTCTTCCGTCGAGAGGTGGTTATCTTTCATAGCAGCAGATAACGTCAAAATCCCAATAAGCACACGGACTTCAATTTTACTTCTTTTCCAGCTTCTTTATCTTTGGCTTCTTTATTTCGGCATTTTAGGGAATTTTCTTTGTTGGTCCATCTCACTATTTCACTTAGTATATCATCAGTTACGAACAGATTAAAACATAACAAGGGCTCGTAAACGTTTCTACACATATGCGTTGGTCCTCTAGCTGATCGAACAATATTTATTGCTGAGGTTCTACCGTGACTTCAACCCTTGCTTGTGGCCCAACAATGTTTATTTTTACCTCTGTGTATGCGCTGAGAAGAAATAATTATGCGGCTATCAGAAGGCGCAGCTTGGTCAGCAGTAGACTCTGAATGGTCTTCAGCAGAGACTTCGGGTATTCGGGCTTTATCGATGAATTCGTCTTCAGTGTCACTCTGCACATTGTCTTCTAAGAGGTTACCTTCGCATTCGCTTTCCGATTCTGATGACGATTCCTCTTCATTTTGATATAAAAAGTTCTCAATTCGAGAACTATCCAACACCCTTCGGTTTGCCATTATAATATTATAATAATTAATACCTGAAAATAAAATAATTATAAGTGTAAATAACAATAAACAATCAGTTCAAATGATTGCAAAAGTTGCATTAAAGATAATCATACGTCTCGCGGACGTACGACATAGGTATATCTTTCATTTGAACGTACTTACCGTGGCGCCACTGCTGCTTAGCGCGAGCTCCGGCCACCGACTGAGTTGACTCGCGCGGCTAGCGCGCTGCGATTAATAATAAAAAAACTACAACGAAATTTAATTTCACGATACGTCTCGCGGACGTAGATTATCTTTCTAGGGTTAGGTAAAAAACATTGGTGCTGTCTTTTTTAACACTAGAAAGACGGGAAAATCTATCTACCTACAAAGACGGCGACCGGTCAAATGACTGCCCCAATTTGTTTAATATATTTTTTTATTTATGTGCTAAAATTGGTAACTATAGTAATAAAACAGGGTATAATATATAATTATTTATTTAATTTACATACAATTTTTACATTTTAACATTTTATTTACGTTACAAGAGCCGCAAAGTGGCTTTTTGCAAGAGTCGCATACTTTATTAGTTTTATTTTTGCACTTCTGTATATAGCATTCTCGCCTTTTCCGACTTTCCGGATTTTGAAGAGAAGATCGAGAAGTAGAAGGCGTGGGTTCTTCGGGCGACAGTTCGGTTTCAGAGGGTCTCGGTTCCATTTCTACTTTGCCGCAAAGTTCACTTGCTAAACTTAGTATGAAATTCCTTCGTTTTATGTTGGTGCCTGACATTTTCTTATACAAAATGAAGGAATTTATCCCTGCTAGGTCCAAAATATTGAAAAATACCTGTACAGGCCACCTTCGAGATGCCGCTTTGACACTATATTTTTTTGCCATCTGGTCAGCCACATCCACGCCGTACTTGGTAGCATTGTAAAAAGTCACCACTTTGAGTAGATTCCATTTGAGGTGTCCATGAGGTACCGTCGATAGAAGTGATAAGACCTTGAAGCTCAGAATCTTCCAAACAATGACTCCTACCACGGCCTCGACCACGAGCACGGCTACGACCGCGGCCACGAGAACTCAACCTGTCAACGGTTCGTTAAGTTGCTAGTGGTATCTGATCTTCCAGGTCACTTTCATCCGTAGAGGAACTCGAACTGATAAATGGTACATTATCATCCTCACTACCGCGCTCTTCACTTTCAGAGCCACAATCCAATTCATCTTCACAAATATTTTGCAACATTGAAAGTATTTCTTCATTTTGAAGGCTTCGAGACATTTTTCACGAATCACTTACAATAATTCTGTCAAAATTGATAGGCAGTCATAACTATACTGACTCATTTGACTTGCATACTCCAAACAATGGACAAAGCGCACATTATTTCGTATTCTACCTTCTCATATTACAAATAAATACTTATCCGATATCAACCGTCAAATGACTGCCGCCGTCTTTGTCGGTATATCAAGATTTTAAACAATAAACAAAAGAGACGAGAGTTATTTTCATACCTATTTTCATTTAACTAGTAATATTAATAAAAGTCACAAAGTCTCAGTACATTAAGTCAAATAGTTTTTGAGTTATTCCAAATTTAAATTCAAATTGCAGTCAAATGACTGCTTCCGTCTTTCTAGTGTTAAATGGTCAATGAAATGTTTCAAGTGTTCTGTTGTCCAGTGTTGTTTGACAAAATTTTCATTCAAAATGTAATAAATTATTAACCTTTATTTTATACCCAATATAAAAGATAAAAAGAAATACAAAAATAAACCTAATGTGTAAGCCTTTAAAGTTAAATCATCAGACCAATGTAGTCTTCTATTAATATGTGTAAAAATACTTTTAATTTTTGTTTCTTCCCATAAACATTTTGCCTGCTCCAATTAGTTGGGTTTCCACTTCCAGTCCTGGTGAATCAACCTGCAAACTCTCTATGGATCTCCACACTGCTGTTCCCATTTTTATTCTTCCCCCTTCTTTCTTTAGTTGTTGGTGTAATTCTTCCAAAGTAGTAGTCAAACCCATTATAATCTGTTGCATGTTTTTCCCACCAGATCCGACCACCCTACGTTTCTCTATATGGTCGAAGAAGTCTTCACCAAATGCCTGAATTCTAGGACCGCTGAAGCAGGGAAGGCAACTCACTTGATTGTACACTCCTGAAAGCATCCCTGTTTGGTTGGCACTCGACATTTTAGCATACATGACTTGCACCGGTGGGTTAAGGTTGACCAAACCGCCACCAGTCATGTTGCGGAATGAATTCCCCATCTCCTCCCTTGTATACCAGTTTCCCGTTTTAGTTATTTGAGATAAAATACTCAGGTCTTCTTTGTATGTTCCAAAAATACTATGATACAATATCTGGGCTGCCAATTCTTCAGTCATGGTCCCTTGCATCTTCCATTGTTTGTTCATGCACATCTTGTAAAGCAACCACCCTCCAGATCCAGTACCTAGTGTTGAAAAACTTGAGGAATGAGTCTCTTTCCTCTGCTTTCAAATTTTCTAGGGTCACAGCCAAGAAGTTTAATGGGAAACACATTCTTGTTGCTTGTCTTGAGGTAGTTATCAACAGTATTTCAGCTATCAAGCTTATCAAGGTTGACAGCTCAAATGACAATTTTACATTCTTGGTGAGTTCTATGATGTCATCGATGGCAGGGATGTGTGACATGGCCCTCTTTACTGCAGCAGCGAACTTCCCACGATATATTCCTTCCGTCCTTACCATGCACAAAAATGCAGTCATGGGCCCGAGACTTTGTACTATCGATAGGTCATCGGGTCGTCCTTTCAGGTGGGAAACTACTTCCTTCAAGTAATATGTGGTGTGCTCCAGTGAGACCGTATTTCGACACCTGAAAGGAAGTGTGTGTCCCATCCTTCTTTGTTATTGGCATGGTACTATGTCCCAGTCTCAGCTCATCCATTCTCAGCTTAAATGCTGCGAACATGTCTAAATATGGGCCCATGGTACCATACCAATTCTCTTCACTCTCCATTGGGTAATTTTTGTACTCCAACTCTTGCTTTTTCGTTTCTTCCAACCATATCTCATTAACCCTCGGCATGGAGTAGTCCACCCCCATGAAGTGAATGTTATAATCAGTTGAACTTACTTTGGACTGCATATTGGTCATTACGCCCTTCACTTTTTGTCTATTCACATTGTGTGCTGTGAAGATGATGCTAGTTATCTGCGATGCCAATATTACTTCAGTCTTTAGAGTTTCAATAGAAGAAAGATCCTCTTTCCTACCAGGGGTAATCATTGAATCAGCCAAGTTGTTTATAATTCTTAGGTATGTTGTTGCTAATGCAGTCAGGCACCTGACTTTTTTATCTGTGTCTAATACAAGCCTCGGTCTTTTGGGGTCCTGAATTTCTTGTCTCGTGTCTGGATCCACGATCATGTCGTTCCGCTTTCTCTTCAATGATGAAGGTCCAGCGCTGTTGTCAATTTCCATGGACATTTCAGAGTTTTTTTGGTTTATCAAAATACTAATCAAATAAAATAAGGATCTGTTGAAACTCCTTTTTAAATTTTAATTGTCCTGTTCATGGGTATCGCGCAAGGTTCCAATGAATAGTTTTTATTGTTAAAATGGTCATTGAAAAGTTTGAGAATATTCATGCTAATCTTATGTGAAAAACTTTGTTTATTGTTTTTGTATATTATTTGTTCATATTTATTGATATTTACTGCATTGCATACCAAGATTACAAATTATTTTGGTATAATAATATTTAAAAAAATGTAGCAAAAGGATTTTTAAGGTTGTAGTAGGTCGCTTTCTATTGTTAGTTTGTTCCTTCGACGACTAAGTACGAGTATTTTATGGAATAAAAGCTTATGGTTGATTTTCGAATTTGTAATTATTTAAAAAAGAAAAGTAATACATTTGTATTTCTTCTGTATGTGTGTTAGCTAACCTAACTTTTTTTTTAATATTCCACAACTATCACACAATGCTGTCTAGCCCTAAGCTGAGCTTGTGTTATGAGTAATAGGCAACTGATAAACATATATATATATTTCTAAATACATACATATTATAGATAAATAACACCCAGACACAGAACAAAATGATCGTGCTCATCTCTCAAACATTTTTGTCCTGGGTGGGAATCGAACCCACGACCTCCGGCATAGCAGTCAGGGCCACTAACCACTAGACCAACGGGTCAGTCAAAATCGAACTCTTCTTATACGGCTTGACCGATTTTTTTAATCTAGGATGCCTGCTTGTTTTTTTGCTATGGAGCAGGCTACACGCGAGAGTGATTGCTAAAGAATTAAGGCTCTTGAATGTGTGTGTTTATTTTATGCCATATGCCACAAAATAAACTTACATTCAAGGCTCAAAATTGCTTCTTGGTTGGTCAAGGAGTTTTTGTTAAAATTGTTTGTATATTGTCTGGTTAGTTGGGCATCTTACGTAAAAAACATTGGATCTGTCTTTTTTAAATGGTCAATGAAATTGATTGATTGATTCAAAGAACATTAACATTGGTATATGCAAATATTAAATACTTAAAAACTAGAAAAAAAAATAATTGCTAGTAATTGAGTTGCATTACAATAAAAGGAATAGTAAAAAAAAAATGATGTTAAAAGATTTGAGTTGCATCATTAATAAAAGCACATTTACAATTCCATTAACAATGTTTCAAGTGTTCGGGTGTCGTGTTGTATTTCAGAATTGTCACTCAAAATGTACTTCTAAATACTATCCTCTTTTATAAAATTTCTTGTACAGATATTAAGGTTTGCTCTAAGAAAACCCAATTTTGATTTAAGCTCGCCTGTGTACATCGGCTTTCTTACTATGTAGATTTTGTAAAGTTATGTACAATTAAGAATATAAGAACTATTTAAGGTTCAAATGAATGGTTTTTATTTTTGTTGAAGAAAATGTAATTTATCTATAATATGTATGTATTTAGAAATATATAAGGATGTTTATCAGTTGTCTAGTACTCATAACACAAGCTCTGCTTAGCTTGAGACTAGATGGCGTTGTGTGATAGTTCTGGAATATTAATATTATTTCGTGTATGTGTACATATAAATTATATTTTTAAACATTCAATAAAAAATAAAAAACATTTAAAAATATAAAAAATAGTAGCCCACCGGTATCGGGAACAGGGTCCAAGCTACCGGCGGTCAGGGCTCCAGAGAAAGGAACCTCCTGACCATACGAGCCGTGTCCAGCAATACTGCTTTCCGAATCAAGCCCTTGATCGAGTCGCCTAACGAGAGCCTCCTAAGGTGTTGGTTGAGGCTCTTGGCTATTAAGCCATTGGCTGAAACAACTATCGGTACGATGATTGCTGAATCTACTTCCCACATGTCGACAACCTCGCGAGCCAAGTCAATATACTTGATTTATTATTATTATTTTGAAAAAACGTTGGCTGTTGCTTAGCTCTTTGGCTAGTTTTTAAGCTACATTAACGGGCCAAGCTAAGTTAATGTAGCGTGTGTGTGATTGGTGAAGAGTGGGTATTATGAGGAGAAATTTCATTTTCCTCTATCTGCATGAACTTTCTTACTATTCTGCAGGTGTTCAAAATTGCTGCTTTTTGGACCGAAATGTAGATGGATTCTTTTAAATCTTTTAATTTGAGGCTATGGTGAAGATGGTTGGGTATAACCCCAGTAGTAGAGACAACTATAGGTACGACATAAACTTTTTCTATTATTATTTTATTGTTTTATTATTAATTGAAAAGTTAAAGAATATTCATGCTAAATCTTGTAATGGTGAAAAACTTTATTGTGTTTGTGTATTTTTTATTTATATTTATCAATATACTTATAGTTTATTTATTGCACACCAAGATTAAAAACTATTTTGGTATTATTTTGGTAGGTCAAGGATCTTGTTCTATATGTCGATGCTTGTCTTGATTGGCGGAAGCAGATATTCACAAATGTCAGTCAAAAAGTCACTGGAACGTTTACGGTCTCTCTATCGTCTGAAGAATCTTCTCCCAGCTCACATAAAGGCAATGCTTGTTCAATCTCTAATCTTTCCCATAATCGATTATGCTGCTGTGTGCTACTATGACCTGAATGCAGATCTCCTCAATAAACTCGGCCGTCTTCTGAATAGCTGCATTCGATTTGGATTCAACCTCAGTAAGTACGGTCATGTATCCGAGCAACGTTCGCTTTTAAAATGGTTACCCATTCGTCAGCGCAGAGCGCTAAGGGCCTTGACTATCCTGTTCCCTTTTCTAAATAATCCTTCTTCCCCTTCTTATCTGATTTCAGAACTTGAATTTCTTTGCTCTGAGCACAATAAAAATCTTCGGTCTACTAATAATCGTCTTCTACAATGACCCTCACCTCTCTCTGGGCTTATCCACACTTCCTTTTTCGTCCAGGCGATATCTCTTTGGAGTGCGCTCCATCTGAATATCAGGATAGCGACAAGCCGATTTTCCTTTAAGGTGAAGGGCACGTGAGCATACCTATTCGCAAGATGTTTGTAGAATCATCACCGCACTAATTGGTTGGATTTAATTTTTCACTACTGCATTGTTTATTTATATGTATACTATCTAAGTATGTATTTGCTATTGTATTTGCTTCTCTTCTGTTTTGTCTATTTATTAAGTTGCACCTGCCATGTTATTACGCCATTAAACTTTGCACACGCCATATCTTTGAGAAAATAATGAGTAGCACTCAATAATTAAAACGCATTGCTGTTCGAAAGATCTGGAATGGTTGTACGTAGCCAGGCTTAGAAAAATCTCGAAACATCACAGTAGTTAGGTATGTATCTACCGATAAGGGAAATGGTACTCTCCGCCATTAACAATGGAGTCGAAATTCGCATGAAAGTGACTCTCGGTACATCGTGCAATAAACAATGATTTATAGCCCCGCGAAGCGACCCTATTGTTCTGGATCGATCTTGAGACGCCGGGTATCTAGAATTTTCTTCGCTCCGCATATAAATATGAGCCCCCGGACCGAAAGTGAGTCCGTTGTGATTTCGACTGCGATCAAGAGCGAACTACCTGTGTGAAGTGATTTTACCTAAAGACCTAAGCGATAGTGTAACGGTACTCTAGTGTTAATTGCGATTCGGATTATTGTTGACTGGGCTAATTTGTTATTGTTTATGGTGAATAAAGTTCTCTATTACTAAATCGGCATTTGATTACTCACGTACGTAACATTATGTTTCTGCACCAGCCTAAGGTCGACTGGCAGATAATGCCTAAGGCATTAAGTCCGCCTTTGTACAGTGCATAAAGCTTTAAATAAATAAATATAATTAAAAAAAAGAAACAAAAAGGTTTTAGTGGGTCGCTTTCTGTTGTTTGTTCCTTCAACAACTATTTTATGGGAACATTTTGATAGCTGTTTTTCGAATTAGTAGTTATTAGAAAAAAGACAAGAACAGCAAATAGATATTTCTTAAAATTCAAACTAAATTCATGGTTTTTGTTGTTGAAATGGTCTGAAAAATTCGAGAATATTGAATCTTGTTATGTTGAAAGACTTGTTATTATTGTATATCATTTAGGTGTGTAACAAAAAAAGTAAAAGGCTACAACTAGGGAAAAGTTTAATTCATTAAACCCCAAGCGAACGCCGGCGTTCGCGCACCTATTGTCTTTCTATTGTGTCTGTGATTTCCACGATTGAAAGGTTGGTTGTTTTAGATTAGTTATTATATTTTTATTATTATATCTAGCCTATACTGTCCCACTGCTGGGCAAACGCCTCTCTCTACTCCTTCCATTGTTTCCGGCTCTGAGCCACTTCTCAACCCTGACTCCTGAACCAACTTAGGATTCTTCAATTCCTTAGGAAAACATCTAAGTCGTCCCGCCATATCCTTTTTGGTCTACCACGACCCCGTCGTACGATTTCAGGGCAGGAACTTGTGTTTTACTGGTCCACCCCTTGACGTGCAGCAGACGTGTCCACTGGGCCAGAATTAGTATTTATTTGAAAAAGAAAAGAATAGCAATATCTTTACATGTTTACTAGCTTTTGCCCGCGGCTTCGCCTGCGCACATAAAATATAGCCTATGTCACTCAGTAATAAAGCAACTTTCTATGCTATTGGTGAAAAAAATGTAGCAATCAGACCAGGGGCCTAAGTCTGCTATTTTTATAAATTCGTCATTCCAACACGATTCCATTGTAATTTTGCTAAAAGTTTGTAATCTGCTAATTCATAATGATCGATCATTGATCGGTTCAATGGTCTCGTAATAGAATTGTGGTAGAATGACAATATCGAACTTATTAAAAGCACTAATTGCGCAATGACGTCGTAATAGTAGGTCACTGATCAAAAGAACTGTCAAAACTTTTGCAGATTACCGCATAAGTCAGATATTCATTTGTCATTCTGTACGAGATTATGATTCAATGCCATTTCTTTCAATGGAGTGTCAGTGGTTGACCATCGGAAAGTCATAATGACGCCATTATATTAGTAGATTACCAAACTTGTCAAAATCAACAATAATTATGAAAATCAATGATAGACCATTCTGACACTATTGTAATAGTAGACTTGAGGCCCAGTACTTCCAGAGATTATCAAACAAAAAAATTAAAAAAACAGAAAAACAAACTACTTCTTTATAATATTAGTGTAGATGTCTTCTGTATGTGTTTTAGTCATCTAGCTCTTCTTAAACGGCTTGACCGATTTGGATGAAATTTTGTGTGTATATTTGACTGGGTTGATCCCTGGATGGTTTGAAAATACAATTGGATCCGGTTGGTGGCGCTGCAATCCAGTTCTTAAGTACCGCTAGTGTAGCGGGGCTGTATGTTGGTTACTTGCTGTGAAGGCCTTCTCTTGAAATAAAACAAGCTTCTTGTCTTCCAAGTTTATTTTTCTTCTAATTCTTCTTGAACATTTTTCGGAACGCGACTGTAAACAGCTGTGTCCCGACGTCGAGCAATCGCGACCCGTCAGGGGGTCGCGGCAAGCGAGATCGGGGCATCGCCCGCTGCTCGCGGTATCGGGTGACACTCGCTACTACGGGTGTTTCTCTAGATTGCCTTATAGGCTATGATGTCACTGATTATGTGGAGTAGGAGCGCCGCGACGCTGCTTGTTATGCAGCGGCGCTACTTCGCGACACCCCGGCGGTCGGACCCCGCCAGGTGAGACCTCCAGTTACCCAGGGGAGGCCTAACGAGAAACGACCTGCGACGAGAGTGCCGACTTTGGTGGCGCTCCCTACTGTAGGTGCGTGACCACTGCCTTTCACGCTTCCAGATCGAGCCGGTCACGCTCCAGGCTGCGGGGTCGTGTGCCTGTTGTGTGAGGGCGGTACTGAGTGTGTAACACCGCCCATGTTAGCAACCAAAGTAGGTGCCTGCGCCACGCAACTTGGTGCGTGATTTTGCCGAATGTAGAGTTCGTGCATGTCTGGGATTCAGTGCGCGCTAAGCCTCTATTAACTTAGCACACAGCGCGCATCGAGCGTGTGTGACCTAATCATGGGTCAGTCCGGTGGGCGTCATCGTCAGGCATTAGGTCGCGGGGTAGACGTCTCACGTCCGGTGGCCGCGCGTGCCATGGCGCTGTTTTTAATGTGTGGCCAAGGAGAGGCGTCGGCATGCGCGAACATGTTCGACGCTAGCCGCGCGCAAAACTCGTCCAGGCTCTCTATCTGCAGATCACGATGTAGGACGTCGTTCCTCACGAAGCGAGGCGCCCCGGCAATGCGACGCAAAGCAATATTTTGCTGCGCGCGGAGTTTTTCCTTATTCGACTCGCTCGTGAGGGCGAGCCAGGCTGGAGAGGCGTAGGTGATAATTGGGCGTATATAAGTGTTATATACGCCCAACTTAGCGCGAAGCGGGAGGCGAGATGAGAGCACTGGGGTGAGCAGAGCGCGGGCTGCCCTACCCTTTGCGACTACATGACGGACATAACTGCGCATGGAGAGTCGACGGTCAATCGTGACCCCTAGGTACTTTACCGTGTGGGACCACGAGACTTCGACTCCTTGCAGCTGTAGAGGTGGTAGGTGTCCCTGCCCGATGGCGATCGCCTGTGTCTTACCCACATTCACGGAGAGTCGCCATTTATTCAGCCATTCTGGCAGCTTGTCTAACGCGCGTTGCATTTTGACCGCCGCATGTCTAGCATTTAGTGACGTTTTGACGTATGCGGCGTCGTCAGCATACAGTGTGAGCGTGGCGTCTTGGGTGGTGGGGATGTCGTCCGTGTATTCTGAGTACACACAGGCGAGACGCAGCTTCTCTGCGGTACGCCCGCGGCCACTGGGCTGGCGCTGGATAGCGTGCCTTCTACCACCACGACTTTGCAGAAACGATGGTAGCACTTTTACAATGTGTAGGATATTCAGGCGCAGGGGTGGATGGGTTCCCGAAGAAAATGAAAGAGTTGCTTGAAGGCTACAGAAGATTCTCGGAGGAGGCGATGAAAGGCGACTAACAATTTTCGGCTCTCGAAGCAATCGCTACGAAACCACTATGAAAGTCCTGCCGGGTCCAGACATGATCATTTGACCGATTCTATCACCGTATCCGATCACCGTATCCGTATCTGCGTATTGTATCAAGCCCCGTATCAAGTTGTGGACGCCTCCGATTTGCTCCGTATCCGTATCTTCACAATAGTCATGATCGCGTATCAAATTGCCCAGTTCAGTTTCTGCTCTCGATCAAACATGTCGTCGCAGTTGTATGAAATGTACGAGAATTTAGCAATTTCATGTGCCTGTTTTATTGTCATTCACAACATTCTAACCTCAAAACCAAAACAGAGACGATGGTGGCAAACGGAATTATTTAGAAACAGAAAGAGACTTGGAGGACGGCAAGGACTGAAAATGACGCGCACGTGCAACCGATCGAGCGTCGCGAGTGACGCGTCCAGACTGACCCACGTCCGTATCTGTATCACCTTTGATGATCGGACATAAACCGACACGACATGGGACGGGCCGTATCATAACGGCGCATCGAGATCCCGTATCATGATACGTATATCATTACCCGTCCACATATGCGATCATGATACGCGTCGACGATACGGATACGGTGATCGGATCGGGCAAATGATACATGTCTGGACCCGCCTTTACAATACGACGGGGCGTATCCGATTTCGACAGTTTGTATATGAGACCGGCGTGCCAGACGCGGTCGAACGCCTTCTCCATGTCGAGGAATACTGCAACCGCCTGCTCTTTTTTATTTAGCGCTGCCGTCATGAGGTGCAGCATCCTCGACAGTTGGAGCGTCGTGCTGTGTTCCGACCTAAAACCGAACTGTTCTGGCCTGGGCGTAATGTGAGGTGTAAGGTGTCGCAGCAGGAGCAACTCAAACACCTTTGACACGGTGGGGAGGAGAGTGATGGGCCGATAGCTCCGAGCTTCCGCACGGTAGCGCCAAGGCCGCTACCGTGCGGAACGGCAGGTGGCGCAGCACTGTGTTTGTGATACCGTCGGCACCGGGGGCCTTCCTAGGCTTCGTTCGCAGGATGGCGCGTCGGACGGTGTTGGGCGAGAAGTGAATAGGGTCTTCATCGTGAGCTATCGGCGTTGCGAAGTACTCGTGTAGGTGCCTCTCAACTGCTGCGACATGCTCCGTGTCGGTCGGAACTGGCGTTCCAGGTGCTCGGCGACGATCTCCGCGCGGTCTGTCGCGGCGTATCTTAGCGCCCCGTCGCTGTTTTTAAGCGGGGCACCGGAGCTGGGGTGTTCGTGAGTACCCGGCATAGCTTGCGTATTGCCGGCCAGTCACCCTCAGCGGCGTCAATGGTGTCCTTCCAGTTCGGGGTGTTGTGCGCGCGCAACTCTGCCTTCACTTTCTCCGCGAGACGGGGTTGAGTTCTCTCTTGAGTGTCGGGCATCTGGTTACCTGCCACCGTCTTCGTAGGCGCCTTTTCTCGGTGACCATCGATTGCAAGTGGAGGGGCAGGGGTGGAAGGGCACCCTGCGGCTGCGACGTGGTGGATGTCGCCGCCTTCAAGGCGTCCTGGATGCAGACGGTGAGCTCCTCGGCTAGTACGTCCACGTCCGCGGCAGTGTTAATAAGCCGAGTGGGCGTCGTGCTTTCCATCGTTCCTGCAAATAAAGTCCAGTCCGTTTTTTGACGTGGCGCAGGAGGAGTAAGTCGGTCGGCCCCTTCGAGGACGACGAGCACTGGCTGGTGGTCTGACAGCATCTCGTCGTCCAGGACTTGCTGAGTGATCTGGCAGTCCAGATCACGGTGGGCCACGTCAGGTGCGTGTCGAGCGTTGTCAGGGTAATGGGTTGGCGTCTCAGGGCCGGACACCGTGTACCCATGGGCCTTCGCGTCAGCGAAGAGCCGTCTCCCCTTGGTGTTCTCCACGCTGGGTGTTTGCTGTTTAGGTCGCCGACAAGGATTGTCGGGTTTGGCGAAAGAGTTATAAGCCCCCGTAGCTCTGCTACGTCTAGCGACTGTTCGGGTGGGGCGTAAGTCGCGTGTATGTTTAGGTCTTTTGTGTATTTATCGTGAAATTAATAAATAGTCGTGTAATTTGCATACGTCATTTTATTTTCAATGAATGACATGACAGATGTCATAAAGAAGCTAAATGTAAAGAGGAAAGAGGTTGTATTGTAAACCCAACACCTCCGTCCCAAATCGGCAAGACGCTCTAAGGTAAACACGTAGTTTTCGGCATCTGATCGATATGCCTTTTGCATACCACTCCTGAATCTGTTTTTATTTCGTAATGCAATTGTCGTAATATTTTAACGACCCACAGGGGTATTTGAGCGATTTGGCCGGCCAAAACTTTTTCTTAACTTTAATCAATGATAATAGTGCTTTTTTTTTTTTTTTTTTTTTTATGGTGGGAAAAAATCATGCATTGACATCCCCCGCCCTTGGGCGGAGCGGGAGATAGTGTCAGACTCTTACTGACTAAAAGACCCACCCCGTTCCTTCTAACCTTCATACCGGGGCTCGAGCGCCCTTTCGGATAACCCTGGCCCCAGTAGGCTTCGACCCGGCTGGGTCCCTGCTGTTGCTGACAACTCCTTGAGGCGCGCGGGAACAGCGCGCGCCGTCGACGACTTGGGCTTGGTCCGGACAGTTACCGGACGGCCGGACAGCGAGCTACCCATTGCTCACTGTCCGCAAGCCCGCGTCTACGTTGGCCGGAAATCGGGATCAGAATCCCGGCGACGGCGGCGGCGATAACGCCGTTGCCTGATGCGTTCGGCCTCCTCCTTTGCGAGCATTACTGCTTCGCAGAAGTCGGCGACCGCCTGCCACTCCTCCTCGCTCCGGACCATGGCCTCAACCAGGGCCCGGCGCGAGAGGTCTCCGCCGCCGATCGCCCCCACGAGGGCACGGCGATGCTCCGCCCAAGCAGGGCACACCTCGACTGTGTGCTCCACCGTGTCCTCCGGGCGTTCCGCACAGTGGCGACACCCGGGCGTCACTTCCGCATGAATCGAGTGCAGGAATCTCCCGAACGAACCATGTCCGGTGAGTACCTGCGTCATGCGGAAGGTAAGGACGCCGTGAGGTCTTTCCAGCCACGCCTCAAAGAGGGGACTTACCGCCATGATTGTGGCGTGCCCAGCACTGGGTTGCGATAGTCGCTGACGCCATTTCACCATGAGATCCCGCCGGAGCTCTGTCCGCCATGCCGTGACCTGTCGCGGCAGCGGACTTTCACCCCGGCAATGATAATAGTGCTCATAGGTGGATTTTTATCATTCCAGTTGATTTTTATGCATTTACATGAAAAAAAAAAATCATTTTTACTGTTAAAATACTTATTTTATTAATTAATGAATACATACAAGGTGCAGTTTTAAAACTGCACAATATTTCAGGAGGTTGTAATAAAACTCATAAATAATCATATAAAAAAACGATACCTGGTCAATAATCAGTAATACTTGTTATTTAATTTTTTAATTACTCTAAACTAAATCGATTGATCGATGGCCGCGGGGGCGTGGCTAGGGTGTGGCGTGCGGGATGATGATTGGATGATACATTATTTATGAAACTATCGTTGCGAGTTAGTGTGTGTGAAAACGACCTTTATTGTTCCGTGTTTGTGTGTGTGAAAAAAAGCGTGGTTATAAAAAAAAACGGGTTGCACTCCGGGAGTGCCGGCAGAAGTGAAAACTTGATTATTAACGTTGAGCATGTTTGATATTTTGGAATGGTTAGGGAATAATTTTGCATCAATTGCTTTATCAGTATAAAAGTACTATCATTTATGTGGTAGAATACAATATTCATTTATTGCGCTATCGTACACAAACATGACAATTTATATTACATTAAAAATTTAACACTTTAAAACTATTACAATTATTTTACATTAAAAAGTTTATCTCTCCGAAAAACTACTGAGGTGTCAAGGGACACCCGGATGGAACGAAGTTCCGTTCTGGCTTGCTTTCTATAAGAGAGAGAAAGAGAGAAAGACAGAGAAACATGCGCACGCCGCACGGCTTACAATAGCTTACTATAGAAAAAGTGTCGTTACAACTTTTCGTGAGAATTTTTTCCGTCTAGCCAATACAATATAACTAAAAAATACTATCCTATTTTATGTACATTTTGACAGCACTATTTCAACATCTTCGAAACCATGAAAACGACACTCATGACGAAAAAGTTGATAATTTCTGACATCCGCCATCTTAGATTTACATTTTGACAGCACTATCGGCTTCAACAACCTCTAAAACCATGAAAAAGACACCCATATCGAAAAAGTTGATAATTTATTGCAGCCACCATCTTAGATTTAAATTTTGACAGTACTATCGGTTTCAACACCCTCGAAAACCACGAAAACGACACCCATGAGGAAAAAGTTGATAATTTCTTGCAGCCGCCATCTTGGATTTACATTTTGACAATACTATCGGTTTCAACAGCCTTGAAAACCATGAAAACGACACCCATGACGATAAATTTAATAATTTTTTGCAGCCGCCATCTTGGATTTATATTTTGACAGTACTATCGGTTTCAACACCCTCGAAAACCATGAAAACGACACCCATGACGGAAAATTTGATAATTTCTTGCAGCCACCATCTTGGATTTATATTTTGACAGTACTATCGGTTTCAACACCCTCGAAAACCATGAAAACGACACCCATGATGAAAAAGTTGATAATTTCTTGCAGCCACCATCTTGGATTTATATTTTGACAGTACTATCGGTTTCAACACCCTCGAAAACCATGAAAACGACACCCATGACGGAAAAGTTAATAATTTCTTGCAGCCGCCATCTTGGATTTATATTTTGACAGTAATATCGGTTTCAACACCCTCGAAAACTACGAAAACGACACCCATGACGAAAAAGTTGATAATTTCTTGCAGCCGCCATCTTGGATTTACATTTTGACAGTACCATCGGTTTCCACGCCCTCGAAAACCATGAAAACGACACCCATGACGGAAAATTTGATAATTTCTTGCAGCCACCATCTTGGATTTATATTTTGACAGTACCATCGGTTTCAACACCCTCGAAAACCACGAAAACGACACCCATGGCGAAAAAGTTGATAATTTCTTGCAGCCGCCATCTTGGATTTACATTTTGACAGTACCATCGGTTTCCACGCCCTCGAAAACGATGAAAACGACACCCATGACGGAAAATTTGATAATTTCTTGCAGCCACCATCTTGGATTTATATTTTGACAGTACTATCGGTTTCAACACCCTCGAAAACCACGAAAACGACACTCATGGCGAAAAAGTTGATAATTTCTTGCAGCCGCCATCTTGGATTTACATTTTGACAGTACCATCGGTTTCCACGCCCTCGAAAACCATGAAAACGACACCCATGACGGAAAATTTGATAATTTCTTGCAGCCACCATCTTGGATTTATATTTTGACAGTACTATCGGTTTCAACACCCTCGAAAACCACGAAAACGACACTCATGGCGAAAAAGTTGATAATTTCTTGCAGCCGCCATCTTGGATTTACATTTTGACAGTATTATCGGTTTCAACACCCTCGAAAACCACGAAAACGACACCCATGACGAAAAATTTGATAATTTCTTGCAGCCGCCATCTTGGATTTATATTTTGGCAGTACCATCGGTTTCAACGCCCTCGAAAACCATGAAAACGACACCCATGACGAAAAAGTTGATAATTTCTAGCAGCCGCCATCTTGGATTTATATTTTGACAGTACCATCGGTTTCAACACCCTCGAAAACCATGAAAACGACACCCATGACGAAAAAGTTGATAATTTCTTGCAGCCGCCATCTTGGATTTACATTTTGACAGTACCATCGGTTTCAACACCCTCGAAAACCATGAAAAAGACACCCATGACGAAAAAGTTGATAATTTCTTGCAGCCGCCATCTTGGATTTATATTTTGACAGTACCATCGGTTTCAACACCCTCGAAAACCATGAAAACGACACCCATGATGAAAAAGTTGATAATTTCTTGCAGCCGCCATCTTGGATTTACATTTTGACAGTACCATCGGTTTCCACGCCCTCGAAAACCATGAAAACGACATCCATGACGGAAAATTTGATAATTTCTTGCAGCCGCCATCTTGGATTTACATTTTGACAGTACCATCGGTTTCAACACCCTCGAAAACCATGAAAATGACACCCATGACGAAAAATTTGATAATTTCTTGCAGCCGCCATCTTGGATTTATATTTTGACAGTACCATCGGTTTCAACACCCTCGAAAACCATGAAAACGACACCCATGACGAAAAAGTTGATAATTTCTTGCAGCCGCCATCTTGGATTTATATTTTGACAGTAAAAGTGTCGGTACAATTTTTCGTGAGAATTTTTTCCGTCTAGCCCCCTTTCACAACGCGCGATAAGGGATAGCTGTCTACTCTCCATCCGTCTTACGCTTTTTCGATCAGGTCACGTGTCCTGACGCGAATTTAAGATTTTATACCCATTACAGAAAAAGTGCTCAACGCCGCTAAAGAAGTTTTCACTTCAAAAAAAATTACCTACTTATTTTATTATTGATTCGGGTCGAGAATCACTAACATAATTACCTCCTGAAATATTTTGCAGCTTCAAAACGACACCTTGTATAATTACAATGTCTTAGAGAAATCACCCTAAACTATTTAACTAGAAGTAGACCACGGTTCTTCATCTGAAGAACCATAGCCTGACATCGTATCTGATGATGACTCATCATCATCATGTACGATGTTAGGCTCAGCCGAAAGTAACAAACCTATTGTTTCCTTCATAAAAGGTTTGGTTTTCTTTTTTTGGAATGGGTCGCATTCCTGTTAATAGCGGATCAGAACTAAGGAGTAGCCTATTAATAACATCCATGTTACAGGCTTGTCGAGAGAATTTTCTTGCGAAATTCTGGCGATACAAACGTATATGTTTATTACGTGCTTCCGCAGCTTCTTCTGATAATTGACCAATCGGAAGCAATGCTTTATCTATAATTTCAGATCCATGCATCAGAATTTTGTGCAATGTTGGCGTCATGGGATGCCATGGGTAAAGCGCAACATACTGCTCTGCTGTTTCCTTGGCATAAATAGAAAATTTTTCTGTGTCGATCTTGTGTCCACTCGACAATGCTTCTAAAATTACTTTAAGGCGGTATAGAAAATTTACATCAATTCCCGTGATTTCAGCAGACAATTCATGATCTGCAAAAAATCTTCTGCTGGTGTTGCCATCGTTCGTGTTTCCGAAATTTGGTTTTGGAACGTCTACAATCAGACCCATCTTGACCCTGAATTCTTCTTGTATATCAAGCTTTTTCTGTTTAGCTGTTGTTTTGTCATTCTCAGTTCTTAGTTGCCATTTTTTACAGGTAGCTTATAAGCGAGATGCAGAATTGATTTAAAAAAACGAATTCGTGCGTGTTAAATAGACAGTCCAAAGTCAAGCGCTTCCGGTTTAACAGCTCCTTTTTAGGGTTCCGTAGCCAAATGGCAAAAAACGGAACCCTTATAGATTCGTCATGTCTGTCTGTCTGTCTGTCTGTCTGTCTGTCTGTCTGTCTGTCTGTCTGTCTGTCTGTCTGTCTGTCCGTCCGTATGTCACAGCCACTTTTTTCCGAAACTATAAGAGCTATGCTGTTGAAACTTAGTATGTAGATGTATTCTGTGAACCGCATTAAGATTTTCACACAAAAATAGAAAACGAGCAATAAATTTTGGGGGTCCCCATACTTAGAACTGAAACTCAAAAATTTTTTTTTCGTCAGACCCATACGTGTGGGGTATCTATAGATAGGTCTTCAAAAATGATATTGAGGTTTCTAATATCATTTTTTTCTAAACTGAACAGTTTGCGCGAGAGACACTTCCAAAGTGGTAAAATGTGTGTCCCCCCCCCTCTAACTTCTAAAATAAGAGAATGATAAAACTAAAAAAAATATATGATGTACATTACTATAAAAACTGCCAACGAAAATTGGTTTGAACGAAATCTAGTAAGCAGTTTTTTTTTAATGCGTCATAAATCGAAAAAAATACAGTATTATTAAAACATCGATCAAAGTTACAACACATTACAAGAACTTTTATATTATGTTACTTGCTGCTACGGAACCCTTCATGGGCGAGTCCGACTCGCACTTGGCCGGTTTTTTTGTTAGGCAATTAAAATCCTTTGGAAGTCAAACCACAGATAATGGCAGCATTACACACCTTTCCATCTACCATGGTAAGCATCATAGAGTGCTTCACCAAATATGTTTTTTCTCCTAATTTTACTTCGGTCTTCTGCAAATCATTTGCGGCATTTTTGACATAATTTATTTCTTCATTTGTTACATCTTTGGTTTCTTTGATAAAACGAATTCTAATGGGCCGACAATAACGTGGTGAGGAAGGAGTTGGATTTTGCCACAACAACTTATCATTAGTGGAGCAAATAAAGTCGCAGAGGCACAAAAGAACTTTGAAATAAATTCGCGTCGGAATCAGAATCACACTCAAATTTTTGTTTAAATTGAGCTTTTTGTGCTCCATCGCAAACCCACTTGCACATTAAAAGTAATGACCTTCTTTCTTCATCATCGAGCGGTAACACCTCTTCCATGTGAGTCAATAATCGTGTAGCAGTATGGTCCATTAAGCTCTGTAATTTTATTTCGACACATGTTTCGGTTACCCGATATGATTCTTTATTTGGGTAGCACTCCTGTTTTGATTTCTGTATGACACTATAACAAGGATATAACTTTTTATTTGTATTGCGTATTATTTCATATTGTCTTCTAGACAAATCAGCTTCAACAAACATAGACAAAGCTTGTATTGGAGTCAACTGAGAAGGCGTAGCCTGTTGTGTTGTTTTGCTAAATGCCTTTTTTTATTTTGTAGCTCGTTTTGGCGATGTCAGTATTTCTTTTAGCACTGATGAAGCATCTCTCTTTCCAGTTTCACCTAGTTTTGATTGTGTAGCATATGTGAGCACTTGTAACTCAGTGTGTTTGCGTAAATCTTCCGTTTTTCTTCGTTTACTTAACTCTGAAAAACATTTATGTGGTCGTCCTGTTCGGATGGCGACTTTTGGTATAACAAATGTGCCTTCTAGCCATGTGTCATTGTTTTTCAGAAAAGAATCTTCTTTATAGTGAGAATCAGTCCATCTCCTTTTAATTTCCGACTTGAGACGTGATAAATCCTGCTTAATTTTTTTCATATCCTCGTCAGAAAATGGGCCAAATTTTAGAACGTATCTTTCCAAAAACTGTAACTTTTCATTAATATTATTTAAATTTTCTGCCATCATAATACTAAACAAGTGTTTTCGAGTCATAACTCGGACGTTTGACGACCCTAGAACAAAAAAGTGACCATTTATAGCAACAAATAAGAAATCAATATTTTTGGTGTTTTTTTTCCAGTCGGCAACATTAAGCTATATTTTCAAATATCGGATAAAACCGGATAACATTTTACACTTAGTGTCAAGACTAAAACACAGGGTATTCGAAATGACTAAAATCAATATCGGGAAATGCCGGGAAATATAACAAAATTGCTAAAATATAAAATAAATATAAAAAATAATGCCTTTAAAACAGCACTTGCTAGAAAAATTGTATTAAATAGATTTCTGAGCTATTATTACGAGAAAAATATAAAAAGTATACACATTTACCTACTTTATCGCAATCCATAGCTTTCACTTTATTTAATTTGGTAACAAATATAGAAATGTAATCAAAACTTTCCTTTGCGCAGCGAACACCAAACATCGATACATGCACTCAAATGAACGATCAAGTTTGGACTGACCGTCCCGCATGGTAGTTCCGGAAAAGAAACAATGAAGTATTGTTTACGTTTCTTAGAACTATTAACTACCTGAGTACCCTTCTTTTTTCTACCTGCTTTGAATTTTAGGAAATTGAATTTTGGCCGACCAAATCACTCAAATACCCGTGTGTGCGTGCGTTCGTACAAAATTGCTTCAAAATGGCGGTTTGACAGATCAACCTGTTTTACCTTCATTTTTAGCTGCAGTGCTACCATCTATTATTTTCATGTAACAATATGGTATGCTGTGTAATTTCTAGATGGCGTTATATTTAAAAATCCTATAAAAACGAAGTTATTCAATTTAGTTACAATAACCCCGTAGTTGCTTTAGCCCCGGGGCACCTTATCTTCTGTTTCCCCCATTAGATATATCTGTAAAAAAGTTAATAAACAGTTCAAAATTTCAACTTACTTAATTCCGTGACAATATTCTGAAAAGTTTTTCTATGGATATTCAATTTTTTTTTATTGGTCTTACTTGACATAAACGTTCACATTCACTTAATAAAGCACAAAAATCAATAGTTCTTAACTCAGATTTTGACGTACATCACATTTGCCTACGTTAAATCCGTTACATAGGTCCGATTCAAAAGTTGAAAAATCGTTAATTTTATGGGTTGACAAAATAAGGAACTATACCAAAACTACTTACAGTTTGCTAACACCAAACCACAAATCACAATCGGCACTGGCCTGAGTCTAAACTGTGCAAGTTTCGTTGCAATCAATGCTCATTTTATATTTATTTTGAATTATTTGCCTAAACACAAATGTTCCACCGCCGCGAAGCGCACCAAACTGAGCGCGGGCGGACAAATCTGTCATCTGTTACTTTCTCGCTCGCACGATTCAAACCAAACTTTTTATAGAAAAATAAGACTTATAGCTTTAACCTAAGGTTCATATTAAACATGCGTATTTATCTCACTTAAATAAGTGCAAGCTTCGAAACAAACTATCACGGAATTAGGATTATCACGTATTTGTATGAGTTTACGTTCAATAAAACGCGTCTGATTTTAGTCTGTTACAAATAATCACTGTTTATTAGTGCCGCAGTAGTCCTGTAGGCACTTACTGCTGCGACGTGCTCTGTGTCGGTGATCGGGTTAGGCTGGACCGTATGTTAGCGCCCCTTCGCTGTTTCTCAGCGGGCGCACCGGAGCTAAGGTGTTCGTGAGCTGCCTTTAATGCTTCCAGCGCTCGCGGGTACTGTTGCCCATGTATCTCCGCATTGTGGTTTCGGACTTTGTGGACCATGAATGGTGAACTGGCCGCGTCGAATTTCATACTTGTGATCTTGTAGTGGCGCGGAGGACTCGTTCTATCGCAGCCTCGCCATAAAAATTGCTGCGCTGGTTGGTTGGTCTTGAGATAGTTCAATAATCTCGCTAGGATTACATTGCAGAGATCGCCTTTGTGGGGTAAACTTTGCAATTCATCTTTAAGGCAAGTCTTATAAAGAATTGCGTTGGTTGACGGCTATGGACTTTAAAGCAAATGTAACTTTAGATCCCATGTCCTATGATCTTCATTAAAATAAAAGACGAAACTGCTGTCATTACCTTTCTACCATGTTGACTTGTAGGCTACGAAATTCTGATCCCGTGCATTGAACCCCATTATCGGTAATTACGAGTATAATTCTAGAATCTCGTGAGTGTAAAGGACATTATTCTCAAACCTGAATAAACCATCAGGTACAACATTATCCTTACCCTTCCTATGCTCGATAGTGTAATTAAACTGAAATAAGCGACGTTCCCATCAAGCAAAACGACCTGTCGGGTTCTCCAATTTCTATGAAGCATGTTTAGTCATGACCGACAAATGTCTATCCAAATATGTATGGTTAAAATTTTTCCGCTGAATAAATCACAGCTCATGTTTCATGTTCGGTTGCATTGTTAGGTTCGGTTTTCCTAAGGGATCTACTAATATTAGGCAAAGGGATGGTCATTCCCGTCAATGTTCTGGGTTAACATATCACCTATGCCAATTTGATGCGTCAAAGTGAACAAAAAACGGTATCCGAGAGTAAGATACTCTCAGCTCTGTACCCGAATAATGACTGTGAACTTTTCCGACGTAATAAACGACAAGTCTTTTTTTAAAACTTCACCAAAACAATTGTCTTTGATTATCTCTGGTGTCACTCGCATTTATATATAATCATTGATACTACGATTCTCAGTCTCTTCGTCCGTTTCTAAATCTTGTGGAGATGTTGAACTCTCCCGCAAGCTTAATTGCTATCTTTCAGATTCCAACTTCATCACATTCTATTTTCTTGGCTGATTCTTTTGTCTTGAATTAAGTTCCTTCAAACTACGTTTCACTGTTTTGCCCTTCAACACGATCGGAAACCGGACCGAACCCGAAACCCACTTCTAAGCGAAACTAGTAGATCCTGATTGTTCTTCTACCCCTGGAAAAATCTGAGAGAAGTCAAAAAATCTGGTTCAATCATCGTTTAGTAGACTCGTTACGTCACACGTCGTCTGCGTAGGTACTTACATGTCGTCGCAGATTTCGTTCTTAATCCGGCGAACGAAGGGCCAGGCTGTACTGGACTGAATATGATATATTTGTGTGGTGTTCTTCTTGAACCGAAATAAAACAAAGGTTTCTTTCTTCCAGATTTATTTCTTAGGAGAATATCAAACAAAACCAATTTATTCATTAGGCAGCTGAGCGCTGATTGGTCGAACGGTCAGAGGATGGAGCATTTCGGCCATTAAAGAACATTCCGGAATGCTCGCAAATAAACCAACCTAAAGTCCCTATCAGAAATACGCACATCCTTATCACTCACTATGTAATCTAATAGCACGATAACTCATCACAGTTAAGGCTTATCCTATAAGTTTCTTACTAAATCTAACTAGGTTCAATTAAAAAAAAACACTAATCATTTATAATATCACTCGGTGCCCTATCAGTCTTGTCACTTGGACACAATTTAGGTCCACAGGCTGGTCCATTACACAGATTGTGTTCCAAAAAGTCCTGGATAATGAAATGATAGCCAAGGTAACACGGAGGTTGGATTTTAATGTTTGTAATTAAAGTTAGTAATAAAGTAAAATATACGTATATATATACTACATAATATATGTATACCATACCATATACGTTCTGGTATTTATTTCGTTTATGACTCTACGAAAAATAGATAACATATGTATAGTGTCTGTATGAATGTCATTAATCCATAACACCCATAGTAACCAAAATTTTTCAACCATATGATTGGAATGGGGGAAAGTGGGGCTATCCCCATCATCCTCATTCCAATCAAGAAAGCCACTGTTAAACTAAAACTCAACAAATACCGTAAAGAAACTAACGCATCATCCATCAGATAATACCTCGTTGTTGAAGAAGTCCAAAGAGAGTTACCGAAAGAAATACACGTTGATCGTATTGCTAATACCAATGAAGACACACACAAAACGTTTTTGGAACACATTCATTGATCGTGCGGCTAGGGAGTGGAATTCTTTGCCGGAGTCAGTGTTTCCTGATAGCTACAACCCGGGAGAGTGAATAGGTTTCTTCTAGGTAAGCGCGTTCCATCGTCGCTTTCCATCAGGTGAGATAGAGGTCAAGCGCGAACCTATCAACAATAAAAAAAAAAGATTTGTCCAGTTAGAGATATTATGATCATGAAAAGTTTTCTATTGCCTTGAAAAGTTCGAAGAAATAGCCGAATAGAATTTTCAGATATCTGAAATAATATGTTTGAGACAGAGGGATACAAATATATAAAGAACAATGGTCACGTTGAAAGGCCTCGGCCGTTTCTATTGTACCACATAAACGTCTATCGCAACATTAAATACATATACAAACTGTAATGATCCTGTTGGGGCCAGAGGGATACAAAATATATAACAACAAAACACAATGGACACGTTGAAAAGGCCTCGACCGTTTTTATTACTTTAACATAACTTTTATCACACACTAAATACGCTGTGCAAACGGAGTCCTTTAATACATAACGTGACGACACTTAATACCGTTTCACTGACTCTAAATTAACTTAGAAACTTTTTTTTGGTAGGTAAAGATCATCCCAATGTCATCGTCCACCCTTGGGCGGAGCGGGAGATAGTGTCAGACACTGACTAAAAAACCCACCGATTATGTGATCCAAACAGTCCTGATAATGATATGGTAGCCATGGTGACACGGAGCTTCGATTTGAATGTTTGTAAATAAAGTTTAATACCTTCTGGTCTTTATTTCGTTTACGACTCACCACAGAAAAGAGGTAACATATGTGTAGTGTCTGTATGAATGTCATCAATCCATAACACCCATAGAGTAACCAAAATTCTTCAACCGTATGATTGAAATGGGGGTAAGTGGGGCTATCGCCATTATCCTCATTCCAACCGGGAAAGCTACTGTTAAATTAAAACTCAACAAATACCGTGAAGAAACTAACGCATCATCCATCAGATAATCCCTCGATGTTGAAGATGTCCAAAGAGAGTTACCGAAAGAAATACACATTGATCGTATTGCTAATACCAATAAGAATTTGATGAAAGTTTTCTATTGCCTTCAAAAGTTCGAAGAAATAACCGAATAGAATTTTCAGGAATCTGAAATATGTTTGAGACAGGGACACAAATATATAACAACAAAGCACAATGGTCACGTTGAAAGGCCTCGACCGTTTTATTACTTTAATATAACTTTTATCACACAGTAAATACGATGTGCAAACGGAGTCCTTTAATACATAACGTGACGACACTTAATACCGTTTCACTGACTCTAAATTAACTTAGGAACTTTTTTTTGATGGGTAAAAATCATCCCAATGACATCCTCTACCCTTGGGCGGAGCGGGAGATAGTGTCAGACACTGACTAAAAAACCCACCGATTATGTGATCCAAAAAGTCCTGATAATGAAATGGTAGCCATGGTGACACGGAGCTTCGATTTGAATGTTTGTAAATAAAGTTTAATACCTTCTGGTCTTTATTTCTTTTACGACTCACCACAGAAAAGAGGTAAAATATGTGTAGTGTCTGTATGAATGTCATTAATCCATAACACCCATAGAGTAACCAAAATTCTTTAACCGTATGATTGAAATGGGGGAAAGTGGGGCTATCGCCATTATCCTCATTCCAACCGGGAAAGCTACTGTTAAATTAAAACTCAACAAATACCGTGAAGAAACTAATGCATTATCCATCAGATAATCCCTCGACGTCGAAGATGTCCAAAGAGTGTTACCGAAAGAAATACACGTTGATCGTATTGCTAATACCAATGAGAATTTGTCCAGTTAGAGATATGACCATGAAAAATTTCTATCACCTTGAAAAGTTCGAGGAAATCGCAAATTACCTTCTTGTCAAATAGAAATTTCAAATAATATATTATTACGGATTGATCCATAGGTTTTAGTCATTCTTAACACCAAAAAATTGTTTACTTAAACACTAATAATACACTAGGTTCGCGCATGAGCGTCCTTTTACATACACATTTTACAAAGTTAACGTAATCACAACGTCCATATGGTTTTTTTTTTCGGTGGTTAAAACTGATCCAGATTACATCCCCCGCCCCCGTCGCATCCATGGGTGGAGCGGGAGATAGTGTCAGACCAACAAAAATTTTAGCCGTATGAGTTACGCGACTCGAAGTGCTTTAGACATCGTATTGAAGTAATTTTATCGTGCAATATGACTTAGTGCCCCTATCTTTACACAACTTGTGATGGTGTACAGATACTTGACTTTCGCTTTGAAAATAATGTCATCGAACTATTCAATCTCGTCGACATTTGAAGCTATTTGAAACTCTTCAATCGTATTGTCGCGAAGCGCTCTTAAATACAACAAGCTTATCAATTTCGTCTCATACAGGTGATCGCGCATGCCTGATAAGCCATGTCGTGTCTTGTACACGGCCATGGTGACTCGTCAGTCCCGGGGGTACTTTAAACGTATACCACTATTAGCACAGAGGTATGCGGTACTCAGTCACGCGGAGCACGTTCCAGTTCCAAGCGTAGTCAATAGGCTTGGATCGGCTGACGACCCGTACCTGAAATCATAGAGAATTAGTTCTGTGACTGAAATGTCCGAAACAGGAGACAAAAAGCAAACGAAGTACTGCGTGGTGTACCACACGGCTAGCAGACGAGGTGCTGCGTGGTGCACCACACGGCTAGCAGACGAGGTGCTGCGTGGTGCACCACACGGCTAGCAGACGAGGTGCTGCCTGGTGCACCACACGGCTAGCAGACGAGGTGCTGCCTGGTGCACCACACGGCTAGCAGACCAGGTGCTGCGTGGTGCACCACACGGCTAGTGTTGGGGACTAATGATGTTCAATTCCGCTATAACCTATGAACGCGCTATAGACAATTGAATAAATTTTTATAGCACGCTATTTTATACGCTATCATTATACCACGCTATAAGAAAACTCGGCAGTAGTCTGATCGCGGAGACGCTATCATTTTATTCAGCAAAGCGCTAAACGGGCGCAATAAATGATATCTTGTAACGCATTGTTGTCACCGAAAGCTTATAAGAATATTTCGTAAAGCGTTATAAGCGATCAATGAACTTTCCTTCATATTTTCCAGGCTTAGAACTGTCTAGAAAAAATATAATACAATATATTTTCTTACATTTTATTATTAGTGTCGTTTTTTGAAAAAAATATTATATTATAGGCGTATTTAAAAGTTCATTGATTTTATTTACATTTAAGAACATTATTTAGGCTACTTTTTGTCGTAGACAGCCGTGTTCTACTATCGCTAACTACTTATCCCGACTTGGAGAACAATCGTTCGCAAGGAACTGATGTTACCATTATATTACAATGTTTAATAAATAACTTGTACAATACCGGATAAATAAATTTGTGTTCTCGCCAATATTTAAGTGGACATTCCGTTCTTTTTACTAAGTTGTCGGCCAAATATTTTTGTACTTCTTCTGCAGCTTCGACTTCCGGTAATTTTGTGACGAATTGTTTATTGGATTCGGCATTAAATTCGCACCATAAACTGTACGACGGCATGCTGCTGTCGCACTCTAAAATACTTGTTTGTGTAAAACCTGTCGTGGACGTTGACGGTATAGGATCTTCGTTTTGTTTTTTTTTGTAATTTCGTCTGTATTTTTTAAGCTATTGCATAGCTTCTATCGCGGGCCTTGAGCGTGGAGACCGAATCCAGAAATTCCGTAACGAAAATAACCTAACACCCTCCACTCATTTGTTTTTTGAGCGTGGTGAACGATAAGAAAACAAATGAGTGAAAGCAGCTGTCGGCGTTTTGGATGGGTGGGGTTAAGCAGCTGTTAGCGAGGTCTGGTTTTTGATGGAAGAGGTTAAGCAGCTGTTGGCGAGGTCTGGTTTTAGATGGATGGGATTAAGCAGCTGTTGGTGAGGTCTGGTTTTGGATGGGTGGGGTTAAGCAGCTGTTGGCGAGGTCTGGTTTTAGATGGATGGGATTAAGCAGCTGTTGGTGAGGTCTGGTTTTTGATGGAAGAGGTTAAGCAACTGTTGGCGAGGTCTGGTTTTGGATGGAAGAGGTTAAGCAGCTGTTGGCGAGGTCTGGTATTGGATGGGTGGAGATAAGCAGCTGTTGGCAAGGTCTCATTTTGGATGGGTGAGGTTAAGCAGCTGTTAGCGAGGTCTGGTTTTGGATGGGTGGGGTTAAGCAGCTGTTGGCGAGGTCTAGTTTTGGATGGGTGGGGTTAAGCAGCTGTTGGCGAGGTCTGGTTTTGAATGGGTGGGGTTAAGCAGCTGTTGGCGAGGTCTATTGCATAAGTTGATAAAAAATGCTATGCAATAGCTTTACCGCGGCAGTCCCCGTGTGCCACACGTCTTTTTTTTTATAATTTCGTCTGTAATTTTTTATTTTAATAAATTTTTAAGATGTTCTATATTTTTAATGGCTTTAAGCTTAAATCTGGGATCTAAAACTGTGTTTAAACATATCGATTCGTTTTTTTCTATTTCTCCTAGTCTGTTTTGCATGCCTTCTTTAAATTTTTGTGCAAGTCGAGGAATACTCCAGTAAAAATACTGGAGTATTTAACTCGTGTTGTCTGGAATAATTTTCACAATTGTTAATTAGGCTAGATGTCAGGACAATGGCTTTACTCGCTACTAAATAATGTTCAGCACTCATTTCCACAGTGACTTCATAAAAAGGTTTGAGAATGATTAAAATTTACTCAAAACACTTCCACTCTTCCATAAGTATAGTTGAAAGTTCAGTTCCCAAATTTGGTATAGTGGATCGCAATGCTTCTCCTAACTCAACGAACCTTACGAGTATTAGATACACGGAGTTCCAGCGTGTAGGCACTGATATTATAACCATTTTAGGTTGAGTAACTGTCTGTTGATATTGTTGATATTTTAATAGTTTTTCTTTCGCTATGTTGCTTTTTCTAAAACGGTTTACAATCCTCTGAACCTTAACTAAAATATCTTTAATTTCACCCAGTGCATCTTGTACCACAATATTTAATTTATGAGCAAAACATCCGAAATGTGCCCAGCCATATAATTCCAGGTTTCTTGCTGCACTTTCCATGTTGGACACGTCGGTGACAAAAAAGTTATCCCCCAGTTTTCTAAAATGTTTTTAATTTCTCGGTACATTTTTATTCCAGTATGGTGACCTTCAAACTCGGCACAGTGAATCAAGACTGATTTAAGTTTTATTAAATAAAACCATCGATAGTTGGAATCAATCTGATCTTTTAATTAAAATATAATTCTAGAAAAGTTATCTTGAAATCCATTAGCTTAACTGAATAGGTATGAATAAGTGTAGCGTCAACGTTGGCTGACGCGATATAAAAGTTTCTAAAAAAACAGGCTACAAGGATGGTACAAAATTGGAAGTCAGGTACTCACTGGTTGCTGGGATCCAGGATCATCTTGGACGCACTTTCAGACGATATTTCACGGTATTTTCAGAGGTTGTTAATCGCGCGCGCGTAAGATAAGTTAGCCGGCCGCCTCGTTGGATTTGAATCGTAGTTTTTTCCTTACACCGTCAGAGGCGGTGCTGTGCGGTTTGGATATGAGGTTTTTGGGACAGAATGGGATAAGGGACTTCATCCTAAAGCCTGTTCATTAACAAATCAAGATAAATTAGATAAAATTAAACAGAAGCAATTATGTCACATAAATGTTATGGGGTCTAATAGGTTGATAAAGCTTATTAATAAACTAGCTTCTGCCAGTGGCTTCACCTGCTTGAAAGTAGGTTTCTCCATACAAATTTTGGACCCTTGTTTCATCCCCTTAATGGGGGATTTTGTAAAACCCTTTCTTAGTTCATGCCTACGTCATAACGCAATTCGTCCGGTGGTTTGAATAATATATATTGATAGGTCAGTCAGCCAGTACCGGTTACTTCAAATATAGAATCCACCTGGGATAATGAGATTTGAATTTGGAACATCAAAAACATTCAGTGAATTAAAATGTACGTTCATCCAAGAATGTTGTATACAGACTCGTGTATTAATAGCGTTTAGTATGATAAAACAGGCAAACAATATCTATTAAAGGTAGAAAATATTACGTAAATTTTACCACTAAATTAAACCAACCGCCAAATTTTACCACCAAACATTTCGTCTTAACAACGCTAAATTTCGTGTTTCAAGCTAAAACCTTTATTTCTACGTATTAGTTGTTTACTTACCTTGAATATAAAAGAAACACCAACAACAATAAGGCACTGAAGCTATTATATTTTTCAATATCTTTGCGAACACGACTGCGCAGAACAACCACTTTGACGTTTCGCAATATTTAATGCCAAGCCGTCTAGGATCACCAGGGCAGGGTCTTGGCCCTGCCTGATGGCCTGTATAAGGTCCATCAGGAGCTTGATGGCGCAGGCGGTGAACTCCCTTCGCTCTTCTAATTTACTCCCACCGCTGGGGTAAGCATCGCTGCTACAGCGGCTGGGGGCGCACGTAGTAGTGTGCGCCCAACTTGTTTTGATTGAGGGACCGCTTGACTTGCGGCTCTCCTCACGCTCTGGGTTGCGAGTGTCGTCGCCTGCGCCATTCCAGGTGCTGGTTCAGCCCGCGCTGGTCGCTGTTGTTGGGTGGGGGGGGGGTCTTTCTTCCCCCTTTTCCTCCCTCCCCTTTCCCCTTCCTCCGCCCTGTGGAGCGGGGGTGGCCTCTGGTTTGGTGGCCGCTCGCCACCGCCATTAGCGTGGTGCTTGGGGCCTCGTTGTCGTCCACTATGGGGGCCTGGGGGATGGTTGTCCCAGGCCGGGTAATTGTTTTGGTAAGGGCGGTAGTACCCGCCCGTTTATTCATCGTCTGCTTGACGAAGACGGGGCACTCTCTGTTTGAGGCTGGGTGCGGCCCGCCGCAGTTGGCGCACGTAGCTGGTTCGGAGCGGGGGCGCGGGCAGTCCCGCGCAGAGTGCCCCTCTCCGCATCTCACGCACACTAATGGACGGTGACAGTGCTGGGAGCTGTGCCTGAACAGCTGGCACCTATGGCACTGTGCTAACCCCTTTTTCCCCCTCCAAGCTTCTATTTTGACCCCCCGCATGTACATAAATACGGAGGTGTCATATATGCGCCTGAAGTCCTGGGTGCGTTTCAGGACGGCGTAAAATATGCAGCCCGGTCGGCCCTGACGGGCCCTTAGTGGCGCACGTATTCGGGCTCGTACCCCAGGCGCTGAAGCTCCTCCTCTATGAGAGCAGGGTCAGTCTCAGCAGGTAGGCCTCTAATGGCCACCCTCACGCTCCGCTCCGCTGGCAGGGAGTAGGCGAACCAGGCTAAGGGCGGGCGTTAGGGGGGCGGCCCAGCATGGCTCCTATGGCTCTGAAATGTGCATGCCAGTCGGGCATTTTTTCCACAACCAACGGAGGGTAGCGTGGTTTCTGTTTAGACTGGGGGACCGCTTGACTTGCGGCTCCCCTCTCGCTCTTGGTTGCAAGAGTCGTCGCCTGCGCCATTCCTGGTGCTAGTTCGGCCCGCGCTGGTCGCTGTTGTTGGGTGGGGGTGGGGGCTTTTTCCCCCTTTTCCTCCCTTCCCTCTTCCCCTTCCTCCGTCCTGTGGAAGGGGGGTGGCCTCACATTTGGTGGTTGTTTGCCACCGCCATTAGTGTGGCGCTTGGGACCTCGTTGTCGTCCACTGTGGGGGCCTGGGGGATGGTTGTCCCAGGCCGAGTAGCAATTTTGGTGAGGGCGGTTGTACCCGCCCGTTTATTTTTCGTCTCTCTGATGAAGACGGGGCACTCTGTTAGAGGCGGGGTGCGGTCCGCCACAGTTGGCGCACGTAGCTGGTTCGGAGCGGGGGCGCGGGCAGTCCCGCGCAGAGTGCCCCTCTCCGCATCTCACGCACATCAATGGACGGTGACAGTGTTGGGAGCTGTGCCTGAATAGTTGGCACCTATGGCACTGTGCCAGTCCCTTTTTCCCCCTCCAGGCTTCGATTTTGATCCCCCGCATGTATAAAAATACGGAGGTGTCGTAGATGCGCCTTAAGTCCTGGGTGCGCTTCAGTACGGCGTAGAAGATACAGCCCGGGCGGCCCTGCCGGGCCCTTATGTGGCGCACGTACTCGGGTTCGTACCCCAGGCGTTGAAGCTCCTCCTCAATTAGAGCAGGGTCAGTCTCTGCAGGTAGACTTCTGATGGCCACCCTCACGCTCCGTTCCGCTGGCAGGGAGTAGGCGAACCAGGCTAGCCCCGATTCCTTTTCCAGGTTGGTCAGATATTTCTGAACCAACCTGTATTCCTCCTCGCCGTCCGGCATGAAGCGGATGCCCGCCTGATAAGGGCGGGGCGTTCGGGGGACGGCCTAGCTTGGCACATATAGCCCTGAAATGGGCATGCAAGTCGGGCAACTTTTCCACTACCAACGGAGGGTAGCGTGGCTTCTTTTTATTTTTCGAATTCGTATTCGAAATACCCGTCGCCGAGTTCGAATCGGCGACACCGGGCTTTGAGACTGCACTTGTTATTGGTGTACTGTTAATAATATGCCTATAATAATAATAATAATAAAAGTATGGCAGAGTAAGGAACTTCACGGAAAGTATGGCAGAGTAAGGAACTTCACGGACGCTTTTTCCGGGCCCTTCATGGGCCCGATGTAGACCAACTAGCGTCCGTAGCCTGGCTACGCGTCGGTGACTTATTTGGGGAAACCGAAGGTTTTGTCTGTGCAATTATGGACGAAGTTATGACGAATAACTACCGGAGATTTATTGTGAAGGACGGCACGGTTGACATCTGTCGGGCATGTCACCGACCGGGTGAATCAATCCGCCACATTATCTCTGGTTGTTCTCGTCTAGCTAACGGGGAATACTTGCATAGACACAATCTTGTAGTCAGGATAATCCATCAGCAACTCGCTCTGAAGTACTCTCTTGTGGAATCGGAGGTGCCATACTACAGGTATGTGCCCGACCCAGTTCTCGATAGTGGCGATATCACGTTGTACTGGGATCGGTCCATCATCACTGACAGGACTATTGTAGCCAATAAGCCTGATATAGTGGTGGTGGACCGAAGAGAGAGGCGTGCAATGATTGTTGACATATCCGTCCCGCATGACGAGAACCTCGTGAAAGCCGAGAAAGATAAACAAATTAAGTATATCGACTTGGCTCGCGAGGTTGTCGACATGTGGAATGTGGACTCGGCGATCATTGTACCGATAGTCGTGTCAGCCAATGGCTTAATAGCCAAGAGCCTCGATCAACACCTTAGGAGGCTCTCGTTAAGCGGCTGGATCAAGGGCTTGATTCAGAAAGCGGTACTCCTGGACACGGCTCGTATAGTTAGGAGGTTCCTTTCTCTGGAGCCCTGACCGCCGGTAGCTTGGACCCTGTTCCCGATACCGGTGGGATACTGTTTTTTATATTTTTAAATGTTTTTTTATTTTTTTATTGTTTTTTAAGAAATATTTAAAAATATAATGTAACATGTTAAAAAAATGAATAAAGGAGATAATAATAATAATAATCATTTATTTGCTAATAATGTAGGTATACAGATAAGGTGTTATAATTGTTGATTGTCCCAATACATTTTGTCTTACGGCATGCAAAATATTCATAATGTAGGTAATGTAAGTAATAATAAAAAAAAGTTAAAAATTGTCAGCTCAATAACTTAATTAATCAACCCAAATGAAAAGTAAAACAAATTCAAATACAATGTCATAAAAAAATCTAATACAATGTCATAAAAATAATACAATGTCATACTCGAAATAATACCATGTCATACAAATGATAAAATTACATATAGGAGCAACATTTTACTTGATTGTTTTGTCATACAGAAATTCTTTAATTGAGTAGTAACACTTGTCCAGTAGAAATTTAGCTAATTGCGTTTTAAACATTCGTATGGGTAATTAATTTAAATGTCTTGGCAATGTGTTATAAATAATGGGACCCATGTGTAAAATAGTCTTTTTTATTAAAGCAGTTTTATGACCACCGGTATATAGTTGATTTTTGTATTGGGCCCTTATTACTCTTAAGTGTTGCCTTATATCGATCATTGGCGTTGTGGTGGATTAGCCCCTGTTAGGAGGCGGTGACGGTAGCAGGCAGTACCCTTTGGCTACCGAGACCTCGGGACAGTTCAACCCGATTTTTGGCGTACGTTGCTCGTTGCGCTGGTCTCGTACGCCACCACGCACCCCTGAATGCGTACGGTTTTCGACTAAGGGGGTAGCGTAGCAGCACCTCACCTTCGTACCGAAGAGGATCAATGAAACATGTTTTCGACGAAAAGGTCCCTAGGGGTTCGGCTATAAGCTTCTTCCTTGTTCCCTTTTTCTTGTGTTGTTGCCTCTTCAGTGGCTTGTTTTCGACTGACGATCGGACCGAAAAATAGCCCGACTTTTATACCCCGAAACTTTACGTCCGCGTGAACCATGATTTTTGGACTTATTTTACTTTTAGTTTCGCTTTAGCCGAGCCCTTTCGGATGCCATATTTATTTATCCTTTCACATAACATATACAATATGCACATCAAATTACTCGTTATGATGTATACTTTTACATAAAACAATAATCTTTTGCATAACTCAACACATAAAAAAGTTTCTAGAACAAAAACTGCAAAAGATACAATTTCGGTCATATTTTGAAACACAAATCTTTCGATTTCTCACCCAATATTATACCAATTGTCAATCTAATGGCTATATTATCAATTTTTAGTTAAGTTTTAACTAAAAATACAGTAATGGTGAGAATTGGACACAAAACAAAAAAGGTAAACATCAGTTTACAATTACGTAATCGGGATCGCGAACATTACAAACTTCGATCATTTCTAAAACTATGCTATCTTGAATCTATCGTTCCTAATAAACTATATTAGACTCAAAAACACTAATTAACCACATAGAACATCTATCAGGTACCGACAACATAGATAAAATCTCTTTCAAAATAGTTAACAAACAAATTTACATCTTCACTATACTCGGAATTTTAATTCGATTCCAGATTGACAAACGATATTAGCATGAGATTCCCAAGTTAATTTTTGATCAATATTTATTCCTAAGAATTTTGCCTCCAAAGTTGATTCTACAGTTTGACCATTATATTCAATATTTGTATTCTGTGGCTGAAGCCGCTGCCAAAAATGCATGACTTTAGTTTTTTGTAAATTAATAACTAAATTATTTTTATTTAGCCAATCTATCATTGATTTAAGTGTATTATTTATTTCCTGTTCGTATTGAATTTTATCTCTGCATTCAACTATGGCTGTACTGTCGTCTGCAAATAATGTCATTGGTTGAGTAATATGGCGTGGCAAGTCATTGATATAAATTAAAAATAATAAAGGTCCAAGTACACTTCCTTGTGGAACCCCGAATTTAATAATTCTACAATTCGATAAATATTTTACTTCACGTTTAGTTCTACTACAAATTCTCGTAATGTCTGTGTACTGTTTTCTATCCATGAGGTATGATTTTATCAGGTTTAAAACATTACCTCTTACACCGTAGTAGTTTAATTTAGTCAATAGTACGTCATGTTTTACGTAATCGAATGCTTTGGTCATGTGCGCGAAAATTGCGCATACAGGATTTTTTTTATCTACATTATTCATTATTACTTTGAGAAGATCAAAATTAGCCAAGTTAATATTTTTATTTTTACGGAAGCCGTATTGTTCATCGCATAATATATTGTTTTTAGTCATAAATGAGTACAATGTTTCATATATAACTTTTTCAAGTATCTTAGAAAATACTGAGATTAAGGCTACTGGTCTGTAGTTTGTCATGTCTTCCTTGCTGTTTTTCTTATGTAGTGGTTTTATAATCACAGTCTTTAATTTTTCAGGAAATATACCTGAGCTTATGCTTGCATTTATTATATGACTTAGTGGTTTAGCTATAATGTCAGAAACAAACTTTACGGCAATGGTAGAAATACCATCAAGTCCAAAGCTTTTCTTATTTTTTAATTTTTGGATTACACGTACAATATCTTGAGGCACGACTGGAGGCATAAACAAAGAATTCTGGATATGAGTAGTTCCAATAATGTTGCACGGCTGGTTATTAGAAACATTTTGAACCTGGTCGACAAAGAAATCATTAAATGAATTAGCAATTTGCTGCGGATTTTTTATTAATTTGTCACCTGTATTAATTTGTAAGATTGGTTCTTTAACTTGAGCCTAGCATTGTCACTAATATTAACATCATTACTCACCCCGTTATAGTCGTCCGTGTGTGGGAAGCGCGGGCCACAGTACCTCTTCGCCCCCTCGTCGGCGTCGCCCGAGCTCCGTCTCCTCCTTTGGGCTCTTGCCGTCCTTTCAACGTCCTCCTGGCACGGTGTGGGGGACATTGGTGTGTCCCTCGCTTGATCCTGGTCGGTGTCCATACCACACGACGCAAGAGATAGGCTCGAGCCCGCGCGCGACGAGCAGGCGGATAGCTGCGCGGGCGAGTCGAACGCGGCGGCGCCGATGAGGTCGGTACGGGAGGTGTCGCAGGCTGAATGCGCGCTGATCGCAGCCGAGGGTCGCAGGACACGCCAGCACCACTCATCAGCGGTTGACGGGGAGCTGGGACACTGGTTAACGGCGCTGGAGCGTGATATGTGGCGGCGGGCGCGGTTGGCACGGCAGTGGCAGTGGAATGTTTTTTGGCCGACTGTGGCGCCGCGGTTCGTGCGGCGGCCGTCGGTGGAACGAATGATGGGGATCCGTTAGGCGATACTATACTCGCGTAAGAGGGATTATGGGGTTCCGTCTTGGTGGATTTGTGTTGGGGACGGTGTTGGTGGGTTTCCCCGGTGTTTGGAGCGGCGCTGGGCTTGAATTTGGCTTCAAGTGAGCCGGCTCGGCAGGTTTTTTACATCCACCCCCTTTGTTCTCACCGCTAGTTTTCTTTGTTCTTGTCGCTGTCCCGGTCGCCGTCGCCCGAATATTCGGGAGCGATGTCGACCGGTCCAGCGCTGGGCGTCCATCTTCATCTTCTTCGGCGTCTCCACGGTCCGGGGGGACGCGGGTTCCGCCAGGCTTCGACATTTTTCTCCATGTTCAGTTCTTCTCCCTCTTCTATGGGTGTAGCCCTCCGCAATCCGACGGTGCTATGTACCGGGGTGTGCACGGAAGGCCTTCCCTTTGTGCTATCGCCGGTGCAAACCAAGGTTCGCCCCGCCGACACCACAAACGGTTGGCCCGATTTGAATTCCGGATTCGTGCGGCTGATGTGGGTACTTGTAGAGGTGATGAGCGCAGTAGGTACACAAATGACAATTAATGGGCTACAGGCTAATCCCTGTGTCGCACTGTGCTTTTGGCCCATATTTATAATGCGTGCACATGGGTGCAAGTAGTGGCTGCGGCGGTTCACGATTTTCCCTGTTTTTTGCGTCTCCAATATCCTTTCTCGTGCTCGGTCGAGTCCTTGTTCCTGACCCAAACCTGTACCGATCTGTCGCGACCTGCTCGTGGCACGCGTTAGTACTATGCGAGCGGCGCCACTTTACTTGTCGGTTCTTACGCTATGTTTCTATGTGTTTTCTTCAAGTTTATATTTTATAACTCGGCGTCCGTTACAGATTCTCCCCCGGCGTAGCTCGCGAAGCCTCTTCTCTCCTTATTAGGACGACGAGTTTACTTGTGGGGCGCCGAAATGTTCCTGTCTTCGTTCGCACTTCTGCGACTCTAATGCCGCCGTCTGGCCCGCGGTGCGTCTTCTCCACGATTCCCATCGGCCAGACATTTCTGGGCAAAGTCCCGTCGATCACGAGGACAACATCGCCTTCTTGAAGTGGCCGGGCGTTGTTGGTTGGTTCGCCTCTTGGCACCAGCAGTGGCAAATATTCCCTCAGCAAGCGTCGCCAGAATTGGTCGGCGAGCGCCTGACTAGCCCGCCATGTTCGGCGGCCTGCTTGAGGACCCCAACAGAAAGTGGTTCAGGGTGAGGGCCTCTGGATCGTCAGGGTTCACACTGACGTGTGTTAAGGGGGCGCGCGTTGACGGCGAATTCTACTTCGGCCAATAGTGTGCTGAGCACCTCTTCTGGCGGTGCTTTCTCGTGCAGTGTCACGCTGAGCGCCGACTTCACCGTCCGCACCATCCGCTCCCATGCTCCTCCCTGGTTCGGGGCGCCTGGTGGTATGAAGCGCCACTCCATTCGGTTCAATAGTCCCACGTCCTTTAAGGCTGGCAGCCACTCTTGATATGCTGCTCGCAGCTTGTGGTCAGCTCCTCTAAAGTTGGTTCCGTTATCGGAATACATCACTTGCGGCCATCCTCTTCGTGCCGCCATGCGTCTCAGCGCCATTATGGCTGAGTCTGTTGAAAGTGATGCTACGAGTTCCAAGTGTATCGTACGGCAGGTTAGGCATGTAAATAATGCGCCCCATCTCTTCTCCCGCCGTCGTCCCCCTTGACCATCATTGGTCCAAAGTAGTCCATCCCGCAATTGGAGAACGGGCGGTGGAACGGGTCCATGCGGGCGCGCGGCAGGTCTTCGGTGGCCGGTGTCTGCGGCATAGACTTTCTTCGCTTGCAGAATGCACAGCTCTTTTCAACTGTGCGGACTGTCGGTCGTAGGTGAATGACCCAATATTTTTGTCTCAGGTCGATTGTCACGCGTTCGCGATTGGCGAGACCGGCAGCGCAGTGCTCCCGCAGCACGAGGAGCTTCGTTATTCGATGTCGACCGTCTAGGATGATGGGCCTCTTCGTTTCGTTTGGCGGACTCTCCGACCTCCTAGCTGTGCCACTGCGGAGCATATCATCGAATTCTTTTTAGCTATTGCTAACCTTTCTGGGTCCAGGCGGCGCGGGTGTCCGTATACTGGTGGTCCTGGAGTTGTTCTGATATGGTGCACTGTATTATTTTTAGGAGTTCCGAGCTTATGTACTGGTCGAGTTAGGTTTGGGAATTGTTTTAGTAAGTTGCTGTATGGTGTATTGTCATTGCCATTCAAGGTGCGGACTGATGCTATGGTTTCCTGATTGTTCAGCTGCCGTGCTGGGACGGCCAGTGTTGTTATGCCATCGACCAGTCGTTTGTTATGGCAGTCTACTAGTATATTATAATGTATTCAGAAATCCACTCCTATAATGGGCTTGGACACGTTCGCCATGATGAACCGCCATTCGAAAGCTCGACGCAGACCTATATTTAATTTAGAGTGACATACCCGTATGTGCTAATTACTGTGCCGTTGGCAGCGTATAACTGGTACTTTGTCTTCTCCGTTGCTGCCGTTCTGGTGAGCGAGCGAGGGTAGACACATACGTCTGAGCCTGTATCCACCAGAAATTGTTGTTTGGTACTGCTATCCGTAACAAAAAGGCGGCCTGTGCTTTGTTGACAACCCTTTGCGGCCACTAACGGTTGCTCGTGGAGTTTCCCGACTGGTAGCTGCATGGTTGCTCGCATTTTCTTGCTCCAGCAGTGTGGGTGGTTTTCTGGGCGTTCTCGTGACCTGGACCTGTTGCGCGATCGTGATCGTGACCGGCGTGTATCGTTCCTGTAGGTGTTTCTATAATTATTTTGTACCTTTGTTAGCGCTTCCACTTGTCTTTTCAACTCTGCGACCATAACCTCCAATTCGCTTACGGTTGCGGAGGCTGGTGTGCTCGCCGCTGGCGCTGACATGCTGGCCACGTATGGTGCTGGCTGCGCAATATCATTGACGCGGTCTGCGAGGTCCGCCAACTCCTCCAGGTCCATCTTTGGCTGTGAAGCAACTATAGATGAAACATTAGTTGGTAATCTACTAGACCAAATGGTTCGAATGAAATCGTCGGGTACTTCTACTTCTGCTAAACCTCGCAAGTGCCTTAGAAACTGAGATGGTTTTCTGTCGCCTAATTCATCATGCTGTATTAGTTGTAAAGTTTTCTTCTCGCGCAAGTACGATATGCGTTTAATTAACTCGCTTTTTAATTTGTCGTATTTGCCTGTGGCGGCCTAATTAGGATATCCTTCACTATCTTTACATGTTCCATATCTAACTGGGCGGCTATGTAATATTGATATTAGTGATTGTTGTATTGGTGTATGTATTATTGATATTCGCTAAAATGAATTGGCTTTCCATTTGTGCGAACCACATTTCTGTTTCATCTGGCCAAAAAGGAGGTACTCGTACACTCTAAAAACATCACTTCCTAGCCCGCTTCCGATTGTGCTTGGGCCATCGCCTGACGAAATATTAGAATTGCTTGGGTTACCTTGATTCTGTCCTGAAGTAGCCGACTGTGTAGCCCTTGGGTCCATGTTTCCTTGCACTGTGTCTCCTCCTGCGCTGCTGCCAGCTAACCCGCAAACATACCCTTCCATTGTCTTCACACAAAAACTCTTCGTTTTCTTCGTCGGGGTCACCACTGAAGAGGTATGCGAGCGTAGCTAAACCTGTCCCGGAATTTCACCAGGGACTGTATTGTGAAGTGTGAGTACTATGCAGGTGGTTACAAGCGTCTGAGTAGTCAGCAGGTAGTGATAAGCTATGCACTGATTCGAAAGGCGGAAAACAAAAATGAACGGATTTATTGTTAGATTCTAAAACTGTTTATTACCAAAACACAAGTAATCGAATTTAAATAAAAGCTAAAAATGGTAAGCGCGCGCGTGAGTTGATGGTTCATCGAGGAGTGCCGGCCGGCCGCGAGTCGACGCCCGCGCAGCTGACCCGGAACATTCTCGAACGAAGGCGGAGCTTATGTTTCGAACAAAGGATCACGCCATCTGACGTCATGCGTAGGACGCGGTCCAAGGTTCATAGGCGGAGCGGGATTGGTAGCGGCTTGATGTTCGCTACAGAGGCGTCGAAGGGCCGCATTGTAGCTAGGCGGCATGGTGACGTCATCCTCCCGCCATGGCAATCCGACTTCATAGCCACTGTTCGTTCTTCTTATTGTTCTTGTGACTATGTCCATGGCGCGCTGGTCGGAGTCGTTCACTCACGGTTCTCGCGAGACTCCTATTGCTTCAAGTCTGAAGTGTGCCTCTACTTGTTCATGAAGCTGTTGATCCTGTTGACGGTCTTGCTGCTGTCGTTCGGTTTCATAAATATGCAGCACGTTGTCTTCATTCACGACGATTCTTCGTGGATGGGGGATAGGGATGCAGCGGGTTGGTTGGGGCCACCGACGCGTAGCTCTCTTGACACGATGCACTCCCAATGGTCTGTCCCCACTAGAAGCCCTGGTCGCGTGGCTTCGTAGCATACCTCTTCCTAGGGAACGTCACGGAGATGTTCGTATTCAAGCAGTGTGTCTGGAATTGACTGCTGGTGTAACTTTAGGTCCTTCATTGTTCTGGCCCGAAGTTTATGTGGCGCGCTGTCCTTACCGACGCCCCTTACTTTTACTTGTACCACCCTACTACCCCGTTCTTGAGATGACATGTTGACCCCATGGATATGTAGTGGCTGTGGTGTCCCCTCTGCCCCGATGCTCGCAGCCAGGTATTCGTCTATGAGGGTGATGGTGGCTCCCTCATCGAAGAGCGCGTGTGTTCTCACCTCCCCCCGTGGACCGACGATGATGACTGGGCACATCTTGAGGAGGACGGTTCTGGTGTCGGCGGCTGTTCGTGAGGCCACCGACATGACTGTGCCTTCGTTGGTTTGCTGCTGATCTGATCCCGCGGGTATTGTACTTTTCTCATCAGGTGACTTCCTTTCTTGATGCAGTGTGGCGTGGTGCGGTCGACGGCATTGGTTCACCCCGCACAGTTTCTCTTTGCATGCGGCACGCCTGTGCTTCTTGCGGGCGCACTTGAAGCATATTTTATTTTCATTTACAAACTCCCAACGTTGATCCACTGACAGCGCCTTATACTTGGGGGCACTGCGTTAGCTCATGCTTCTGTTTGCAGCATGGACAACGAACTTCTGCTTCTTCAGTCTGATCGACTGTAGTGTATATGGAGGTGGCTTTCTTCTTTATCGTTGCAGCAGGCCTAACTTCCCTTTTCATGGTTGCGGATGCGCTGCTTGTTGACGGGGCGTAAGTGTAGCGTAACGCCCTGTCTGCCTCACGCATCAGAAAACGTGATAGTAAAACTATCTCTGGCTCTGCTGTCCCTTCGTTGTCTGAAGCGAAGTCACACCATCTTGATTTTATATGCGGGCTTAGTTTGTCCAATATTTCTCTCGTTAGTAGAGGGTTGTAAAGATAACCTCTACGGTCGATTGTCTTCAACACGCAGATCGTGTTTTGAATCTTGATCGCGAAATTATTTAAATCACTCGCTGACTTACCTGGTTTAGGCATTTTTCTAAACTCGTCTAGTGCCTTATCTATGACCCCTTCATGTCGTCCGAAGCACTGTTCCAGAGTTTTCATGATTGCCTCCGGATCGGTAGCAGTGTGTAATAATGCAGTCACTGCATCTGTGGGGTGTGGACTGTATAATTGTTCAATAAATCAAACACTTCGAAGCTCAGTTCAATAATCACTCATTTAATTACTATTTACAGGTTCAGTCTTGATTTATGCAGTCTTTAATCACTTAGTCTATACAAATCACAAATAGTTCACAAACAATGCACATGACACAATAAAGTCTATAACACAGTAAAGTACATACCACAATAGAGCACACAAGACAGTACATAAGAGATTGGAGAGAACTTACTACTTTTCACTATTATTTCTTGATCTGGATCCGACGAACTGCTCGGGAATTCGCTACGTCCCCGCAAGGGGGCGCGACGGGCGGGGTGTAGGCACTGCCTTTATCCCGCGGTGTCGGGGTTGGGGCCCGTAAATACGGACCCAGCGTTGGGGTGCCTGTAGGCGGCAACCTCGTTGCAAGCATAGCTTGCTGTGTGTAGTTGCACTGTGATCAAGTGGGAGCGCCGCGGCACTGCTCCTGCAGTGCCGGTTTTTCACGACACCTCGGCGGTCAGTCCCCTGCCAGGTGGAACCCCCGGTTACCCGGAGGAAGCCCAACGAAGGACGACCAGCGACGAGAATGCCGGCTTTGGTGGCGCGCCCACTGAGGATGAGGACCCCCGTCCGTTACGCTTCCAGGTCGAGCCGGTCACGCTTCGGACACAAGGGACGAGGTATGAGTATGAGCGGCATTGACATGTGTGACGCCGCTCATGTGGGCATGCGAGAACGCGCAACCGCGCTGCGCGTCTGCTGCGTGAGTATAATGACTGTAGAGTCGTGAATGCGTGTGGGTTGGTGCACGTCATGCCTATATTAACTTAGCACACAACGTGCCCCAAGTGCATGTGCTGTTGTGGAGTCTAATTCGTGTGAATGAGTCGCGTGTAGGTGGGTACGACTCATTCAGGCGTCAAGTCCGGTGGATTGGACACGTCCGGTAGGAGGTCACGCGGGAGGCGCCTCGCGTCAGGAGGACGCGCGTGCCAGGGCGCTATGTGCTTGACGTGGGGCCAAGCAGAAGCGTCGGCACGCGAGAACATATGGGACGCGAGGCGGGCACAAAAGTCATCCAGGCTCTCCATTTTGAGGTCCCGATGCAGGACGTCGTTCCTCACCAGTGGAGGGGCGTTCACTATAGTCCGGAGCGAGAGGTTTTGCTGCGCCCGGAGGCGTGCCTTGCTGTCCTCACTGGTGAGGGCAAGCCAAGCTGGGGCGGCGTATGTGAGGATTGGGCGAATGTACGTCTTGTACACCCCCAGCTTGACACGTAGCGGGAGGCGGGAGGAGAGCACTGGGCGGAGCAGTGCGCGGGCTGCTCTGCTTTTGGCGGTGACCTGCCGGACGTGGCTTCTCATTGAGAGCCGACGGTCGATGGTGACCCCCAAGTATTTCACCTGGGGAGACCACACGATGTCGGCTCCGTACAGCTGGAGAGGTGGCGGGTGGCGCGCAGACCCCGCGAGCAGCGCCTGGGTCTTACCCACGTTCACCGACAGTCTCCACTTCGACAGCCATTCGGGAAGTAAATCCAGCACGCGCTGCACTTTGACGGCCGCGTGCCTCGCGTTGAGCGAGGTACCGATGTACGCGGCGTCGTCCGCGTACAGCGCGAGCGTGGTTTCCTGCGTCGTGGGAATATCGTCGGTGTAACATGAGTAGCAGACCGGCGAAACGCAGCTACCCTGCGGCACGCCGGCCGCAACCCGGCGGGCGCTCGAGAGTGCGCCATCGACCGCCACCTTAAAAGTCCTGTCCTTGAGGAAGGAGGAGACCACTCTTACTACGCGACGGGGCGCGTCCGTTTTAGAAATCTTGTGGACCAGGCCTTCATGCCAGACCCGGTCGAATGCCTTTTCCATGTCGAGGAATACTGCAACCGATCGCTCCTTTTTATTTAGCGATGCTGTAAGGTGGTGCAGTACGCTCGACAGCTGGAGCGTCGTACTGTGTTCCGAGCGGAACCCGAACTGTTCCGGACGTGGAGTCAGATGCGGTGTGAGATGCCGCAGCAGGAGTCTCTCAAACACCTTGGACATAGTGGGCAGCAATGTGATCGGCCGATAGCTCTCCGGCTTCAGCACGTTCTTTCCCGCCTTGGGCAGCATTATGACGCGCCCTTCCTTCCAACACCCAGGAAAGGTCCCCGTGCGCAGCACCCCAGTATACAGGCGCGCCAAGGCCGCTACCGCTCGGTACGGCAGGTGGCGCAGCGCTGTGTTGGGGATGCCGTCCGCCCCGGGAGCCTTCCTCGGCTTCGTGGTCAGGATGGCGCGTCTCACTGCGTTGGGCGAGAAGAAGATTGGGTCTTCCTCGGGAGCTATCGGCGAGGCGAAGTAGTCTCCAAGGTGCCTCTCCACTGCTGTGACATGGTCGTAATCAGCAGTTGGGTTCGGCTGGAACTGACGCTCCAGGCACTCGGCGAAGATCTCCGCACGGTCTGGTGCGGAGTATCTTAGGGCCCCGTCGCTGTGTAGTAACGGGCGTACCGGAGCTGGGATGTTGGTTAGTTGCCGGCAAAGTCTATGAATTGCCGGCCAGTCACCCACGGTGGAATCCACGTAGTCTTCCCAGCTCTCGGTGTTGTGCGCTTGGAGCTTGGCTCTGACTCTCTCCGCGTGGCGGTTGAGCTGTGCTTTCTGCACAGGGCATCTTGATTGTTGCCACCGTTTGCGAAGGCGCCTGGTTTCGGCGACCAACTCTTGCAGGTGTCTGGGCAGGGGCCTGTAGGCTTTCCCCTGCGGCTGCGGACTTGTGGTTGACGCCTCTTCATAGGCGCGTTGGATGCAAACGGTGACTTCCTCCGCCAGTCTCTCGACGTCCGCGGAAGAGACGACAGGCCAAGCTGGCGTGGTGGTCTCCATCACTTCCTGGAATTTGGTCCAGTTTGTGCGTCGACGTGGCGCTGGTGGCGAGAGTCGGATTGGCATGTCGGCTAGGACGACGAGGACAGGTTGGTGATCCGACAGCATCTCGTCGTCCAAGACCTGTTGGGTGATCTGGCAGTTCAGGCCCTTGTGCACGATGACGTCCAGTACATCCGGCGCATATTGGTGATAGTCCGGGTAATGCGTCGGAGCTTCCGGACCGGACACCTCGTACCCGTGGGCCAGCGCGTCAGCGAAGAGTCGCCTGCCCCCGGGATTCTCTATGTTCGAGTTCCACGCTGGGTGTTTGCAGTTAAGGTCGCCGGCAAGGAGAGTTGGCTGCGACGACTGCAGCATCAGCGCCCTTAGTTCAGCTACGTCGAATTGGGCTGCGGGCGGAATGTAGGCCGCGAAGAGGTTGAAGTCCTCGCCGGCGACATGGATTTGAGCACCCAGCGCGTAAAAGGTGGTGGGTGGAGTGACTTGCAGGGGTTGGTGGACGACTCTTCGCTTCACCAATACCGCCAGACCGCGGTAGGTGGTGCCGACTGCCGACTTCTCGTCCTTCCTGTAGACGCAGTATCCTGGGAACCGAATCTTGTCGGCGGGTCCCAGGTGCGTTTCGCTTATCAGCGCCACGTCGATCTTTTGTTCCTTGAGGAGGAGGCGGAGTGGGGCGACCTTACTTCTGAGGCCGCGGGCGTTCCAGTGGAGTATCCTCAAAGACCCGGCCATTGGTAACCGGTTAGGACCTCGATTAGATATGGGAGGCCCCCTAAGAGGACCCCCACTGGATCCCGCGTCGCCAGCATCTGGGGCAACAGCCCAAATAGGTAGCGCGCGGCTTCCTCGAATTTGGCCTTGAGCCACTCGGCGGTCTCGCCCGAGAAGGCCTGGCTCGGGGGGCCTCTGGCTGGTTGTCGCTGCCGGGCAGGGGCAGCGCTTGCTTGCGCGGTCGCTTTGGGGGCGACGCGCCTCGCTTCTGCGCGCTGCTCCCTCTCTCCTTCGGCAGTGGTGGCCCTCGTGGTGCCCCTCGCCTCTAATGGGGCTGGGGCGGTCGCCGCTGCGCTAGGATTTGTGGGGGGGGGTGGGGGTTTCTTCCCCTTCTTCTTTCCCCCCCTCTTGGTTTTCCTCCGCCTCCCGGAGGGGTCTCCTGATTTTCTTTCCGTCGGCCCGTTTGCTGCCGCCATCAGGGTCGCGCTAGGCGCCTCCCTCTCCTCGGCATTAGTGGGCCTCCCTTTGGCCGCTTCTTGCTGGCGCTGCTGCCGGGAGATGGCGACAGTGCCCGCTCGCTTGTTCCTCATCTCGTTGAGGAACATTGGGCATTTACTGTGGCATGCTGGGTGCTCTCCTGCGCAGTTGGCGCAGGTGGCCGGCTCGGTTTTTGGCCGGGGGCAGTCACGTGCTGCGTGGCTCTCTCCACACCGCACGCATGCGAGCGGGCGGTGGCACAGGTGCGAGCTGTGTCGGAACTCTTGGCACCTGTGACACTGGGCGGGCCCTTTCTTTCCCCTCCACGCCTCGATACGAACACCACGCATGAGCAGGAGCTCCGTGGTGTCGTAGATCCTTCGGATGTCAGGCGTCCTCTTCAGCACGGCGTGGAAGATGCAGCCAGGTCTCCCTTCGCGCGCCTTAATATTGCGCACGTACTCTGGCTCGTATCCACGCCGGCTCAGCTCGTCCTCGATCTCCGCCGGGTCGGTGTCGGCGGGGAGGCCGCGGATGGCCACCTTGAAGCTTCGCTCCGCTGGGAGCGAATAGGCGAACCAAGATATGCCGCTTTCTTTTTCCAGGCTGGTGAGGTACCGCTGGACCACCCTATACTCGCCCTCACTTTCGGGCAAGAACCGAATGCCTCCCTGATACGGGCGGGCATTCGGTGGGTGACCCAGCTGCTCCTTCACCGCCCTAAAATGGGCGGCCCATCCTGGCAGCTTCTCCACGATCAGCGGAGGGAAGCGGGGTGACTTCTTCTTGCTTGCGGGCATCTCGCCCGACTCGGTTGGGGTGGGGGCCCTCACAAAAAGGGGGGCCCCTGTGTCCATGGGAACCTGGGTTGGCCCTGCGGCAGCTGAGGTGGATGGTCTTGGTGAGGTCGGAGGCGAGCGCACCGCTTCGGCGAACGTGGGTGCCCCCTCGCCATCCCGCCTGCGCGGGGCGCGCTGTGGTAGGGGGGGGTCCATGCACGGTCGCTTCGCGTGTTCGTCCGCGTCGCCGTTCGAGCTTCTGGGCCTCCTTTGTGGGCGGGTCTCCAGGTTAAATTCAAAGTCGAAACCTGGAGTCGGGAACAGTGATGGTGGTGGTGGGGGGCCCTCGACCGTGGAGCCGGGTCGCGTGAGCGTATCCGGTGACACGTCTCGGCGATCGGCGTGGTAGGAGCCCCTCGACGAGGCCGACATGTCCGATCCCTGGCGGGAGGAGCATGCCGACATTGCAGCAGGGGAGTCCTGGGCGGAGCCCCTTGGTGGTAGCGGGGAGTGGAGCGGCACTGACGGGTAATAGGTCGACGTACCTGAAGGTCCTGGAGTGGTACCCGAAGGACCCGGAGCGGCACCAGGAGGAGCCGGAGTGGCACCTGAAGGAGCCGGGCGGCACCTGAAGGAGCCGGAGTGGCACCGGAAGGAGCCGGAGCGGCACCTGGAGGAGCCGGAGCGGCACCTGGAGGAGCCGGAGTGGCAGCTGGAGGAGCTGGAGTGGCATCTGCTGGAGGGGCTGGAGCGGCACTGGCGCGAACACTGACACTGCCGGAGGGCGCAGCGGAGCGCACGGACGACACAGCAGGCACTGTAACGCGCACTGGGTGCACTGAGGGTGCGGCACTACGCGCGGGTGGTTTGCCCCCTGGCGCAGCGGAGCGCACGGCAGGGGTAGGCGGGTCGCCTTAGTAATTGGCCCCGGGGCCTGGATTGGCACGGGGCGGAATGTTGACGGGCGGATTGGGACGGCCGGTTGTCTGCCCGACGACGCCCCCGTCGAAACGCGCGCAGTCGACGCAGTCGTCGGCGGGCCGGCAGCGGCCACTTCTTTCTCCGCTCCAGATGCTGGCGATGGTGCACCGGGAGTCGAACCCCCAATATATGGGAGCGACAGCGTCCGGTCCCCCATCGGTATGTCCTGGGTGGGCGGCTCGGGGGCGTTCCCCAACGAGCTGCGGGATGCAGGCTTCTTCGGCGGCATGGTATGCACGCACGCGAACAAACACTACACTGCACTGAATGAATCACTGAGCTCAGAGATTGTACATGTTTATTTAACTGATTAAAAATTTAAAATGAATTTAAAGTAAAATAAAACAAGACGCAAATTAAAAGAAAAACAAAGACTAAAATTGGGCACGTTGCCGCCGCGACCGCTACGGAGTGTATGGACACTCCGAGCTGCAACGGAGGTGGCGCCCCCTGTGTGCTACCGCAGGTACCAGCCGAGACTAGTACCTACGTCAACACAAAGGGTTTGCCGGAAAACACAGGAGCGGTCCGAACGGTTGGAGTGACGCGAACGTACTGGCAACGGAGCGAATCCCCGACGAACTGTGAGCTTTTGGCCCATATATATATGCGTGCACATGGGTGCAAGTAGTGGCGGGGGCGATCCCCGATTTTCCTAGTTTTTCCCATTTCCTCCAATCTCGTTTCACGTGCTCGGTCGAGTCCTCGTTCCTGACCCGAACTGGTTCCGACCTGTCGCGACCTGCTCGTGGCACACGTTAGTGCTCGGCGAGCGGCGCCACTTTACTTATCGGTTCTTACGCTATGTTTCTGTTTTTTTCGAGTTGATATTATATAACTCGGCGTCCGTTACAGTTCTCCCCCCGGCGTAGCTCGCGAAGCCTCTTCTCTTCTTATCAGGACGACGAGTTTTCTTGTAGGGCGCCGAAATGTCCCTGTCTTTGTTCGCATCTCTGCGACTCTGATGCCGCCGTCTGGTCCGCGGTGCGTCTTCTCTACGATCCCCATCGGCCAGACGTTCCTGGGCAAAGTCACGTCGACCACGAGGACAACGTCGCCTTCTTGAAGTGGCCGGGCGTTGTTGGTTGGTTCGCCTCGTGATACCAGCAGTGGCAAATATTCTTTCAGCCAGCGTCGCCAGAATTGGTCGGCGAGCGCTTGACTAGCCCGCCACGTTCGGCGGTCTGCTTCTTCGCATGGCCCTGTAGTCGGCAGGCCAGTTGAGGACCCCAACAGAAAGTGGTTCGGGGTGAGGGCCTCTGGATCTTCAGGGTTCACGCTGACGTGCGTTAAGGGGCGTGCGTTGACGGCGAACTCCGCTTCGGTCATCAGTGTGCTGAGCACCTCTTCTGGTGGTGCCTTTTCGTTCAATGTCACGCTGAGCGCCGACTTCACCGTCCGCACCATCCGCTCCCATGCTCCTCCCTGGTTCGGGGCGCCTGGTGGTATAAAGCGCCACTCCATTCGGTTTATTAGCCCCACGTCCTTCAAGGCTGGCAGCCATTCTTGGTATGCTGCTCGCAGCTCGTGGTCAGCTCCTCTGAAGTTGGTTCCGTTATCGGAATACATCACTTGCGGCCATCCTCTTCGTGCCGCCATGCGTCTCAGCGCCATTATGGCCGAGTCTGTCGATAGTGATGCTACGAGTTCTAAGTGTACCGCTCGGCAGGTTAGGCACGTAAATATTGCGCCCCATCTCTTCTCCCGCCGGCGTCCCACCTTGACCATCATTGGTCCGAAGTAGTCCACCCCGCAATTGGAAAACGGGCGGTGCAACGGGTCCATGCGGGCATGCGGCAGGTCTCCGGTGGCCGGCGCCTGCGGCATAGATTTTCGTCGCTTGCAAAACGCACAGTTCTTCTCGACCGTGCGGACTGTCGGTCGCAGGTGAATGACCCAGTATTTCTGTCTTAGGTCGTTTGTCACGCGTTCGCGATTGGCGTGACCGGCAGCGCAGTGTTCTCGCAGCACGAGGAGCTTTGTTATTTGATGTCGACCGTCTAGGATGATGGGCCTCTTTGTTTCGTTCGGTGCTGTTGCTGCTTGGATTCGACCTCGCACTCGCAGTAGTCCATCTTCGTATATAGGGTCGAGCTTGTACGGTCTGCTCGTTTTGGGAATTGTGCGAGCTGACTGCATCCTCTTGATCTCTTCTCGAAAGCTGTCTTCCTGTACTCGCTGGAGAAGCTCTTTCTCGGCGCGCTGTATGTGTCGATGCTCCAGTCCTCTTGCTGTGCGCCGACATATGTCGATGAAGGCGAGCACTCTTGCTGTGGTTCTTACCTGGGTCTCGTACTTTGAGAAGCGGGCAGGATCGGGTAGCCAGCTCTCGTTTGTTTTGCCTTCCTTCATATGCAAAACCTCTTCCTTGCTTTCCTCTTCTTCTTCCGCCTTACTGGGCCACTGCTCCTCAGGAGCGTGTAGGAAGCTGGGCCCTTGGAACCAGCGGTCGGTCGCGCTGATCGGCGTATTGTTGAGACGGGTGGCGTCGTCGGCTGTGTTTTCTTTGGTTGGCAGCAAACGCCACTCTTCCTTCTTTGTCAGCTCGGCAATCTCTCCCAGCCGGTTCGCCACAAAGGGAGTGTAGCGTCGCCCTTCGTTCTGGATCCAGTGGACGACGGTGGAAGAGTGTCCAGTACACAGTCCGGCTGACCTTGATTCGATGTCCTCTTCTTATATGGTCAGCAAGTCTTGCTCCTATTACTGCTGCTTGGAGTTCCAACCGAGGGATGGTTTGGGCTCGTCGTGGCGCCACCTTTGCTTTGGCGGCCACCATTACGACTGTCACCTTTTCGTCGTAATTCTCCACCCTCCAGTAGGCCACGGTCGCGTACGCTTGTTCGCTTGCGTCGCAAAACACGTGGAGTTCGATGCTCTTGTATCCCCCCGCCATGTAATTTCTTGGTAGGCGGAGTCGGGCGATCTCGTCGAGTCGGGCGAGCCAATTTGTGAATAGTTCGTTTTCTTTCTCTGGAATCTTCTCGTCCCACGTGATCGTGAGGCGCCACAAACTTTGTAATATGATCTTCGCTCGGATGGTGAAGTAACTTAATAATCCGATAGGGTCATAAACAGACATGACCGCACTAAGTGCCTCACGCTTGGTCGGAGCTCGCAGTTGTCGTCTTACTTCGGCTGGGACCCGGTTCATTGACGTGTTGAACCCCAGCTCATCCTTTTCATGATTATATTAGTATAACCCGAGTATCTTGTTCTCAGGCTTGTCTCCCCCCAGTTGTGTGGGCGTCGTGGCGTGCAACTCTTGAGGTATATCTCGTAGCACCGTCTTGCTGTTGGCGCTCCACCCCCGCAGTGTGAATCCCGCGACTGCGTGCACCTTGTTTATTTCGTCTATCGCTTGGCAAGCTTCAGTTTCGTCGTCATAACTCGTCACCAAGTCATCCATGTAGTGACTTTCCTTTATCGCTTCTAAGGCTCGCGGGTACTGTTGCCCGTGTATGTCCGCATTGTGGTTTCGAACATAATGGGCCATGAATGGTGAACTGGCCGCGCCGAATATCATACTTGTCATCTTGTAGTGGCGCGGCGGGCTCGTTCTGTCGCAGCCTCGCCATAAGAACTGCTGTGCTGGTTGATCTTCGTTTCTGATCTTTATACGCAGGAACATTTCTGGAATGTCAGCCGTGACCGCTATCGCCTTTTCCCGGAAACGGAATATTATTCCCGGGAGCGACAGCAACAGGTCAGGCCCCTCCAGTAGTTTGTCGTTCAGGCACAAACCATGACTTCTCGCTGCTGCGTCAAATACCAGTCGTTGTTTGCCGGGCTTGTTTGGATTCTGCACGGCAAAGTGAGGCAGGAACCATGAGACGGCGCTTGCTTGTTCTGATCCGTCGCACGGTGCTGCGTACCCCTTTTCAAATAAGTTTTCCATCTGGGCATTATACTGCTGGGCGAACTCTGGTGAGGCGTCCATTTTCTGCTCTATTTTGTGGAGGCGTCGAAGGGCTGCATTGTAGCTGGGCGGCATGGTGACGTCATCCTCCCGCCATGGCAATCCGACTTCATAGCCACTGTTCGTTCTTCTTATGGTTCTTGTGACTATGTCCATGGCGCGCTGGTCGGAGTCGTTCACTCGCGGTTCTCGCGAGACCCCTATTGCTTCAAGTCTGAAGTGTGCTTCTACCTGTTCATGAAGCTGTTGATCCTGTTGACGGTCTTGCTGCTGTCGTTCGGTCTCAAAAATATGCAGCACGTTGTCTTCCTCCACGACGACTCTTCGTGGTGCGGTCCCGTGTATTACCCAGCCCAGCCGCGTTAGGGATGCAGCGGGTTGGTTGGGACCACCGACGCGTAGCTCTCTTGACACGATGCACTCCCAGTGGTCTGTCCCCACTAGAAGTCCTGGTCGCGTGGCTTCGTAACATACCTCCTCTTTGGGAAGTTCACGGAGATGTTCGTATTCAAGCAGTGTGTCTGGAATTGACTGCTGATGTAACTTCAGGTCCTTCATTGTTCTGGCCCGAAGTTTATGTGGCGCGCTGTCCTTACCGACGCCCCTTACTTTTATTTGTACCACCCTACTACCCCGTTCTTGAGATGACATGTTGACCCCATGGATATGTAGTGGCTGTGGTGTCCCCTCTGCCCCGATGCTCGCAGCCAGGTCTTCGTCTATGAGGGTGATGGTGGCTCCCTCATCGAAGAGCGCGTGTGTTCTGACCTCCCCCCGTGGACCGACGATGATGACTGGGCACATCTTGAGGAGGACGGTTCTGGTGTCGGCGGCTGTTCGTGAGGCCACCGACATGACTGTGCCATCGTTGGTTTGCTGATGATCTGATCCCGCGGGGATTGTAGTTTTCTCATCAGGTGACTTCCTTTCTTGATGCAGTGTGGCGTGGTGCGGTCGACGGCATTGGTTCACCCCGCACAGTTTCTCTTTGCATGCGGCACGCCTGTGCTTCTTGCGGGCGCACTTGAAGCATATTTTATTTTCATTTACAAACTCCCAACGTTGATCCACTGACAGCGCCTTATACTTGGGGGCACTGCGTTAGCTCATGCTTCTGTTTGCAGCATGGACAACGAACTTCTGCTTCTTCAGTCTGATCGACTGTAGTGTATATGGAGGTGGCTTTCTTCTTTATCGTTGCAGCAGGCCTAACTTCCCTTTTCATGGTTGCGGATGCGCTGCTTGTTGACGGGGCGTAAGTGTAGCGTAACGCCCTGTCTGCCTCACGCATCAGAAAACGTGATAGTAAAACTATCTCTGGCTCTGCTGTCCCTTCGTTGTCTGTAGCGAAGTCACACCATCTTGATTTTATATGCGGGCTTAGCTTGTCTAATATTTCTCTCGTTAGTAGAGGGTTGTAAAGATAACCTCTACGGTCGATAGTCTTCAATACGCAGATCGTGTTTTGAATCTTGATCGCGAAACTATTTAAATCACTCGCTGACGTTCCTGGTTTAGGCATTTTACTTAGCTCGTCTAGTGCCTTATCTATGATCACTTCAGGTCCTCCGAAGCACTGTTCCAGAGTTTTCATGATTGCCTCCGGATCGGTAGCAGTGTGTAATAATGCAGACACTGCATCTCTTGCTTCACCTTTAAGGCAGCTCCGCAGGCGCTGCAGGTTTTCTGCTGACGACACGCCATACATACATACTTGTTGTGCCTTGATATGCCGCCTTAAACGGCAGCCATTCGCTCACGGCACCCGAGAAGTAGGGTAGGTCGGTGTGCCGGAGTCGCGGCCTGGCCATCTTTTCCAAGGTCGCAGCCAGTTGCTCAATGTTGTTCTTGCTTCTCGTTGGCGTCGGCGATCTCGCTCTCGAGGTTTCGAAACGTAGCTGTTTCTCTTCCCTGCTGTCCATGCGTCCCCCAACCTCCCCCCGTGTGATAGGTGGGTTGGTGCGCAGCCATTGGTCGACCTTCTGGTGCTGTTGTTCGGCCTGGAGAGGTTCGTCATAGATGCTCTCTTCATCTTGTATTACCGAGACATCCACCGCTAACCTTTTCTTGACTAGTTCTGCCTCCAGGCTCAGCTCCTTTCGTTGCAGGTCGGCCATTTTCTCTGCAGCCTCAAGTTCAGCTAGCCGTAGCCTTGTAGTGATGCTCGTTGTAGACCTCACTGATCGGGGCGGCGATCTAGCTAGGCGCCGCTCCGATGGTCCTGCTGTTTCAGTGGTGCCAGCAGGCCCGATCACGCTCTCCAGCTGTGGTGATGCTGGCGGATCGATTGACAGTCGTCGGGTTCTCTCCAATTGTATGCGTTAAACTTCACGGCGACGCATCACGGTCAATTCGTCTCGACGGTCTTGTGCGCGCTTTTGTTCTTCTAATTGAGGTAGGTCGCTTTGACTTCTAGTTACGACCATTTTTGCACTGGTTATACTTATTTAGCACTGACTTTTTATTTGTTAAACACTGGCTCTAAGTACTTTGTTCTAGTACTCAAAAACACTGGCTCTATTTACTTGACAAACACTGACTCTAAGTACTTCGTTCTAGTACTTAAAACACTGGCTCTATTTACTTGACAAACACTGACTCTAAGTACTTCGTTCTAGTACTTAAAACACTGGCTCTATTTACTTGACAAACACTGACTCTAAAGTACTTCGTTCTAGTACTTAAAAGCACTGGTTTTATTTACTTAACAATCATTGACTTTAAGTACTTCGTTCTAGTACTTAAAGGCACTGGTTCTTGTTGAACACTAATTCTAGGTACTGTTTCTAGTACGCAAGCACTGAATTTAATACTTTTCCAAACACTGAGTCTAAAGTACTAATTCTTAGTACGTAACACTGATTCTAATACTTTTCCAAACACTGAGTCTAAAGTACTAACTCTTAGTACGCAACACTGATTCTAATACTTTTTCAAATACTGAGACACTGATTCTAATATGAAAACACTAAGACACTGATTCTAACCCCTCGATCCGGCTCGATTGGACCAAAAACTGTGGGGAGTGGACTGTATAATTGTTCAATAAATCAAACACTTCGAAGCTCAGTTCAATAATCACTCATTTAATTTACTATTTACAGGTTCAGTCTTGATTATAGTTGCAAAACTTCTGAAACATTCGGAATAATTCCGGAATACTTCTGGGAAAATTTTTTTAAATCGGAATTATTCAAAATGAATTTAATTAAGATTTTTTTTTTTTTGCTGAATAATTGTGTTTTGCATCGATCGTCGATCGCCGCCGCCGCTGCTGCAGCGCTGGCCACAGAGTACTTTGTACACTGGCGCCGCGACGCGCGCGCGGGCCCGACTGCCACGAGTCGTGCGTGCAGGCGATGGCGGTGCGGAGTGCGGTAAGAGGGGATATGCTCCCCGGAGAAGTTTTGCCCCCCGCGAGAAAGATTCGTACCCCGCAATCGAATGTTTCCGAATATTTCGCCGGATTGCCGGAATAATTCAATCGGAATAAACGTGTTTGTTAGTTAATAATTGTTCAGTGGCACATACGTAAGTAAAATATAAATGTTTATTTTAATATAAATGGGATTGATTAATGTTAGCCTGCGATTAACAGGATTTTTATTCTTTTGTTTTTAGGTAGGTACCTACTTATTTTGAAATCGAATGCTATTTTTATAAATGTCAGTTGTGAATTAAAAAACCAGGTCTAGCATTATTTGATTTGTTTTTTGAAAAAGGGTTAGTGTTAAATAGGGCCGGGTTTTGTACACAATAAGACCGCAGTCACTTGGTGAATTCCGTATATTATCACTTTACAACTAGGCAAACAGAACTCGCGACAGTTACAGATTGTTAAAAACAGTACAATACACACATAAAGCTAAATTAGTTAGGAAACTGAAAAGGTTTTGGCGGGAACTTGGAACATTTATATACACGCCCGCGCGCGTCGATTTTTTGGCGGCGACTGCTCGGCGTACGAGCGCGCGCGTCGTGGGCGGGGCCCACAGTTCAAAAAATGCGCGCGAAACAAAATCAAATCGCAGTTGGTGTTCGCGCGTAAATATTGCCAACTTAAAACTAATAATAAAAATACATTTACAAAAATGAGTTGCCTACATTCCACCCCCTTGTTCCTGAACAAACTCGTCAGTAGGCAACACAGCGACCTTAACAACTGGTCGCTTCATGAAACCCTTACTGGTTCTTACAATTATGACTCGGATATGGCCGTCGCGGCCTTGGTGGACTGCGCTAATAACGCCTTTAGGCCATGCATTACGAGGCTGGTTATCTTCCAGAATCAGCACCATGTCTCCCACTTTTATGGGCGGCACTTCTTCTCGCCACTTTTGACGCTTTTGAAGAGTGGGGACATACTCTTTTAGCCACCGTCGCCAAAACATGTCTGCTAGAGTTTGAGCCTTTACCCAAGCTTTCCTACTAGTTAAATCAGACGCTTCGAAGTAACCTAAAGTAGATGCACCGGTAGCTGTACCTATCAATAAATGATTTGGTGTCAACGCGATGGGCCCATCGGGGTCCGTACCTACGAAGGTTATAGGCCTACTGTTAAGGGTCATCTCTACCTCAGCCAGCAAAGTATTTAATAATTCCTCTTTCGGCGCACGCGCTGTCAAAGTTACTTTAAGTACGTTGTTAATTGAGCAAACGAGGCGCTTCCAACTTCCACCCATTTGTGGCGCTGCAGGAGGGTTAAAAACGCCCCATCTCTTTTTACGACGCCTTCCTATAGCAACTTCCATGGGACCGTAATAATCTACCCCACAATGCACAAAAGCTCTACGTGTGTTCACGAGCCTAGCGGCAGGTAGATCTTTCATTTTGGGCATTAAGGGGCGAGCACGACGCACCAAACACGGCTGACATTGTTTCAATAAAATATTCTCAGCCTTACGAATATTACTAGCCGTTAATATCTCAACCTGGTTCTTGCGACAAATATTTATAAAGGCACGAACTCGACCTGTCAATCTAACGGCCCGTGTCCAATTAGAGAACCTATCGACACTGACCAGCGGTTCATACTGCTTGGTGAAGTGAACCTTCTCAAGACGCTCCAAGTCAGTATCATCCACGTTCTCAAACTCGTTGACCGGCCACTGGTCTTTGTCCCGGTATAAAAAAGATGGACCTATAAACCACAACTTACAATTCGTAGGCCAGTGCAACCTGGTAGCTTCATCAGCAAGGTTTTCTGCTGATGGCACCAAACACCGCTCGCCTGGGTTGGACTTCCGGTCGATTTCTGCCAAACGATGTGAGACAAACTTTTGATAGTCACGAGGATCAGACGAGTGCACCCATTTTAATACGGTTTTCGAATCGGACCACAAGTATTTTTGAGATGCTGCTAAGGCTTGCTCCCTGACAACGGTGCAAGCCAACCTACACACCAGCACAGCTGCCTGCAATTCGAGACGCGGCACGGATACAAACTTCAACGGGGCGACGCGAGCTTTACCAATAATAGGTGAAACGGTAGGTATGCCAAACTCGTTCCTACCAACCAAATACGCAACCGCAGCATAAGCCGACTCCCCAGCATCACCATAAACATGTAACTCAAGAGTTGAAGGGTCAAGCCTGTACCAACGTGGCACACGTATGCTATCTAACTGCTTAACCTTTTCACCGCCAAGCACTTCTATAGAAGTTCGGGATTTTCGTGCCACCAGCGCCACAACTTCTATAGAAGTTGTTCATTTTAACTATCTTATTAAAATAAATTTACTGTGATTAAAAGCTTGGTTTCATTTTATTATTTAAGATATCACTGTCTACTACCCTGTTTTTTATTTTTCTACACAAAATAAGCCCTAGTTTGTCCTAAAATCGGCAAAAACAAAAACTCCGAATTTTGTTACTTTCCTCAGAACGCCAATCACTTCATATCAAGTTGGCCAGTGATGTGCCGTGAAAGGTTGATTTCACCATTGAAATATTTTATAAATACAGAAAGTTACGAATATCGAAAACATTTTGAGGTCAATAAAATATGAACTTAGTTATCTACTTCATTACAAAGGATAGTAGATGAATTTCGACCTTCAGGTAGATGCCGATACGTAATTATAAAGTTGTTACTAATTCTTGTCGATAGTTATTTTCCCATCTCTACAAAACAATTGGTCGTCTATGCCCCTGTGCGCCACCGAGTGCCACGAACTACTATAGAAGTTGGTCAGTGACGTCATAGGCGTGCGGCTGTCAAGGTCACTTTGGCATAGTGCAGCACAAAATCGGATTCGTGCGCACGCATCTTTCTTTCTTTCACTTGCAAATAGAAAAATGAGTGAAGAACTTGATTCAGACGAACTTCTGAAAATTTTGCAAGGTGTGGAATCGGACTCGGAGTATTTTGTGGAGAATATTGAACCAGAAGATAATTCTGAGGTATGTCTAACTGGATGATAATAATAATGTTTATTCATCAAAGAGTAGCATATACCTGCTCCGTTCCGTCGTGGGTAAATAGAGAAACGAAATCTGTACGCGGGGTCCCCCGCGCGCAGATGGGTAAACGCTACCGATACATGAATTAAGAAAAGAACAGAAACAATACTTAAAAACAATGCTTTGATAAGTACACGGCTACAAGCGTGATAGAATTTAAATATATACTTACTTTCCATTTCAAAAAACACTTTAAAAACAATTCAAAATTCTGCCACTTAGATACCTACGGTAAAAAACGTTGACTGAAGTTATTAAAAAAACACAGGAATAAACAAAAATAGAAGAAAGAAAGACCATAAACCCCATCCCTGATCAGAATCGAATTCAACGTGCCCTCAGTGCCAATAACTTGATATGAAGTTAAAGAATGAGATCATGAAACAAATAGAGATGTACCCCATTCCTTATAGTTCTAATTGAGTTATGTATTAGTTTCTTTGATACTCATAAATTATACTGTTTTTTCTTATTAAGGATACTGTGAAATAAAACAAATCTGGAAATATTTAATCAGTTTTTATTTATATTCGTAAAATCAACTTTAAATCTTAACTTTACGCGTACAAATCTTATTCATCGATATGACGATATCCCCATCACTACTGTTTACTGTATATTTAGTTATACATTTATAGCTTGGCGCTCGGCGAGGCATTGCGTTTTGTGTACGTTGGCGGCGAAAAGGTTAATATCTACCAGCCACTTTTCCCATTCAATGAACTCAGCTTCCATCTTACTCTTTATGCCGCGTAATCGTTTGATAGCGTAATCATAATTATCAGGTAAGTGTACCGCGTCACGTGACCAAAGTAATCCTACTTCCAAACCTGCGTCGACACGGCGGCTGGTGCTGTCTAGAATTTTACACGCGCGTTCAGTTTCAACATTTTTGCGTGACACTTCCGTGATACCGATGGACTCGAGCAAAAATTGCTGTTTCACAAGGTCATTGAGATCGTCTAAACCATCGAAGGCTAGGTTAATTGACTCACTGTCAGACTTGTCACAGATACCTAAAGTTACAGGTCCGTGAACAACCCACCCTAACTTTGTAAGCGACGCTACGGGTTGCCCGGATTTACCCTGTCGTATTTCCTCATTTACGATCAACTTCCAGTTATCTTGACCAATTAAAACCATCGGTTTAGCGCACGACATCTCACAGTAATCTAAATCACGCAAATGTTTATTATTATTCAAAACTCTAGCAGGCACGGATTGGGTAGGCAAGTCTAAATTCTCTATCGTTCGAAGTACGATATCATGACATACCCCGTTGGGGCCGCGAATTAGCGCAGTTACCCTACAGGAATTGTTATCAGTCATAACAAGCCCGCGTGCACTCACAATTCTTAACGGCGATGATGGTCCACTAAAATTACACATACTAGAATCTACTAATGACACAGTAGCTCCATCATCTAACAACGCGTATACACTATGTTCAACATTATTAACAATAATCTTTACAGGTATAATCTTCAATAAAGTTTTAGTGGTTCGACACCGCTCACCCATACTCGTTACCGACTCGGCGACCGACGGAGACGGCGCGGGCGGCTGTATAGAGGCCGCCTGCGCCGCAGCGGCCGGCGCGGGCGGGGCTCCGGTGCCATCGGCGGCGCCCGGGGCTCTCGGCTTATCGTAGTGTAGAAGTGTGTGATGCGGAGAACGACACTTTTCACATCGTTTAGCGCGACAACGATAACGAGAATGGCTATGCACTAAACATTTGAAACAAAGTTTATTGACCTTTACAAAGTTCCATTTCTCTGGCTCACTTTTTGCAATGAATTTATCGCACTCGGGTAATCGGTGATCCGCACTACGACACAACGCGCACTCACTTGATGACAATGACGTACTCGGTGACGCTGACGTAGTTTCCTCGCTGGTGAAGTGTACTCGGTCTGCAGGTTTCCAGTGTTGACGCGTGACCTCAGCGCGCCTGGTGATCGACGATGCGGCGGCAGGATTCGCAACAGTGGTGGTCCGGTTATGGTTATTATTATGCTCAGTGTTTACGCACAGCGGTAGGTAATAAGCTGATGCCCGTGCCAGGTGACTTATAAACTCGAGGACTATGTTTATGTTTGGCGATAAGCGAAGATCTTCTTTGCTGTCGGTGTTCCTTTTCATAGCAAACTCGCCATATTGCGAACGTTGTACATTTGTTAATTTGCTAAGAATTTCGTGCGTTAATTGGGGGTTATTTAAGTAGCCATCCGCTTTTATGTTTTTCAAAATGTACACACAATTTCGAACGACGCAAGTCATGTTTCGCAATTCGACGCCACTTTCGGACACACGGGGCAAACTTCTTATCTTATTTAATGCCGATTCTAGTAGCAAATTGGGGTGACCGAATTCCTCTTCTAAGGCATTTATCACATCCATGGGGTCGGACCCGGTACGTAATAGGTCTTCAACGGCACACTTTGCCGCGCCACGCAGTGATGCTTGCAGTCGTACGGTGTTCTCGAACATACTATACGTGGCCGCGGTAGCTTCATAGGTACGTCGATAACCTAGCCAGTCTGCCGGGCTGCCATCAAACATGGGGAGATCATAATTTTGTCGTGGTCGCTTCGACATGTTCGTAATAATAACGTCGGCTAGATGCATGATGTCAGAGGCCGCGACGGCGCCGACGGAAGCGGGGGGCAGAGCGCCCGGCGCCGGCGTATACTTCGCGGCGGTCGGAGAGGACGCCACCGCGGGCGCGAACGGCTCGCGTACGGTGTTCCGCGCATGCGCGATGTCGCACGCGCGCTCTCGTTCTAGGCCTTCGGTCGGTTGCGGGCACGCGCCGGCCAGCGCGTGAGGCGCTGGCGGTTTTTCCGCGAGTTCACATGGGGCTTGACTTGTGCTTAACCACTCATCCACGTTATTAGGACCACTGTAAATACTCATGGCGCGATTTTCAGTTTCTTCATCTTCAATCTCGGCGATTTCTAACGCTAATTTCTTCTTTATGAGCTGTTCTTTTATTTTGGCGAGTTCTTCTTCGGCTTTGTACTCGGCACGGCGGCGAAGCGCTTCACGGCTGAGACGGCTTGATCGCGACCTGGTCGACGTGGCAACAACTTCACTACGCGGGGCCGCAGTGACACACGTGGAATCCGCACCAGGTCGTTGTTCAGCTTCAGCATGGGCTCTGCTCCGTGTGACGACACCAGTAACTTTGTCATTCATTGTGATCCGGCTCGAAGGACCAATGTTAAATAGGGCCGGGTTTTGTACACAATAAGACCGCAGTCACTTGGTGAATTCCGTATATTATCACTTTACAACTAGGCAAACAGAACTCGCGACAGTTACAGATTGTTAAAAACAGTACAATACACACATAAAGCTAAATTAGTTAGGAAATTGAAAAGGTTTTGGCGGGAACTTGGAACATTTATATACACGCCCGCGCGCGTCGATTTTTTGGCGGCGACTGCTCGGCGTACGAGCGCGCGCGTCGTGGGCGGGGCCCACAGTTCAAAAAATGCGCGCGAAACAAAATCAAATCGCAGTTGGTGTTCGCGCGTAAATATTGCCAACTTAAAACTAATAATAAAAATACATTTACAAAAATGAGTTGCCTACAGTTAGAGTCTGTCTAATAAGTTAAACGACTTGGGTAATTATTAGGATATAGTGAAATCTGATGTAGTCAACACGGATTCAATAATCAAAGTTGATTAAGAGATAGAGATCATTGTTTAATAACAGAAGAACCTTATAAAAAGTACTGAATGTTTGTATTTTTTAAATGATTAAATATTATACAAAATTCCCAAGTCGGTTGAGAGAGATCTCTGATTCGCGAGTCGCATAGCCCACCAAGTCAATAAAAACATTATGCGTAAATAGCCCAGTCAATAAATACATTGAATTTGTTGTTTGTGTTTGTTGTTGTTTGTTCTGTTTGTTTTGTTTGTGTGTTTGAACGAAAAATATTAATATTATATTGTAAAAAAGGGTGGGGCGCTTTGTGCCATATGTTTCGTAAGAGTCGAATCGAGCACCCCACGCTTTTCCTAAAGTCAATGACCATGACCCCTAAGTATTTGACCTAAAATGTTATCGAAAAAAATTGATCTGTGTTATTTAGAGAAGTAGCGCTCGCCGGCGGTCAAAGCAGCCCTTTGGTGTCCCGGGCGTTTCCCAACATTTTTGCATTTGACCTTGAGTTCAAGGTGATTGACTTTGGTGTCAAGGTCATGCCCTATGGTGTCCCAGGTGTTTTCCAACTTTTTATACATTTGACCTTGGGGTCAGTCATTGACCTTGAGGTCAAGGTCTGGCCCTTGGGGTAAAAGTCATTGCCTTTGGGTGTCACAGGCGATTCCCAACATTTTAATGAAGTAAAGGTTTAAGTAAAGGTCATTGCCCTTGAGATCAAGGTCATTGAATAAAGGATCATTGTGTTGTCATCAGTCTTTGATGGGTGTGCAAGGTTTTAAAAAAATCTGATCGCTCTAAGCTGGTCAAAATCGAGCTCAAAGGCGTTGATTACAAACAAATATATAGGTGAAGCTAATAAAAGCGTGTTAAAAAAGGAGGTTATGAGTTTGAACCGTATGTATGTATGTTTGTCCGCGATCATCTCGCGTTTGGCTGAACCGAATTTGATGCAGTTTTCAGAACAGTATTATTAGTCACTATATGTATATATCCTATACGGGACATAAAAAAATGTTGAAACAAAAATGTTTAAGTAAATAGATAGAACTGACTTCAATGAAGCCGGAGCACTTCAAACCACCACCAAGCGAAGACTTTATTGAGGTGCCGGCCGGACTTCAATAAAGTCGGAACTTTATTGAAGTCGGTTCTATTGTCCTTCTTGATGCGACGTGCACTCACAACTATAAACTTAATATATTCCTACCGCTCACAATACAACTAAAGATAATATTTTACAACTTCCAAGCGCGAAATAGGTAGTAAGGTCGATTTTCCTGGTTTTTTTTTGACAGTTGAAATATTCCGAAAGTTTCGGAATATTTCGGAATACTTTCGAAGTATTCGACGGGAAAGATTCGGAATTTTTCCCGCCAGCATCTATAGTCTTGATTAACGCAGTCTTTAATCACTTAGTCTATACAAATCACAAATAGTTCACAAACAATGCACATGACACAAATAAAGTCTATAACACAGTAAAGTACATAACACAAATAAAGTACATAACACAATAGAGCACACAAGACAGTACATAAGAGATTGGAGAGAACTTACTACTTTTCACTATTATTTCTTGATCTGGATCCGACGAACTGTACTTAGGGTTGCCAACTTTTTTTACAAGAAATAAAGTATATTCAGGTCTATGAAGAATATTAAACAGTATTTTAGAAAAATGAACAGTATTTTATTTATTTATTGTTTTAAATACATATTTTTTAGAACTTTTCGCACAACTTACTAATTTACAATCTTTTTTAAAAACTTCATACGCCTCATCACAATCATAACTGAAATTAAAATAAATGAGGAGTTTTTTTTTTATTTTGCTAATATTTATTATTTAATTTGGAAATTTTATTTATAACACAATTATAAACATTATTATTAATAACAATTCAATCAATAAATAAAAAGAATTAACATTATACAAATGAAACGTCAAATGTCAATAAATAACCCGCCCCTGATCGTTCCCGGTGCAAAGGTGCCCATAACACTCGCCGCATTACCTCGCTGAATAGCGATGGCCATTCTTTGCACCAAGAACGACCTGGACCGGGAGTCACCCGTTGCCTCACCGAGCCTACGGCCCAAATCCCGGACAAAAGACCTTGCCTCCGTACTCCAACTGCCCAGAGTCTCCACAGCAACCGGCACAAAATGGTAAAGCTGCTCCAAGGAAGCGTACTTCAGCCTTTTTTTAGAGCAGGCATCTTCAGCGGCGGCAGAAGCAGTGTGCATGGTGCGACTCAGGTGACTGGGGGCGACAGTGCTGACGCAAGTTGCGTCCCAGATCAGGCACTTCCCGTTCTTCCATGGTACCAGAGTCAGCCCATCCGGCCTCTTACCATCAGACCTGCTAAGACCTGAAGGCTCAAGCACGCAGGGGACGTTTGCCGATATAAGGGCTCTACGGACTATGTCGTTCAGAGCATGGTGACGTGGGAACCTCCCTGTGCAGCGCCGACAGTTCAGTGCGTGATGGCCATCGGCCTCCACCAAGGAACCGCAGGTGCATGTATGTGGTTCGCACACCTTACAGCCCAGGCGGAGAGCCACCGCCACACGCAAAGAGTCATCGTCGAGCAAAGTGCCTAAATGAGGCGAAGGAATCGCCTGTAACCACGCCCCGGACTCGGGTTGCGACACAGCTCGTAGTCTGGCCCTATCGACTCCCAACGCACCCTCTAACAATTGCTCTTGGAGCAGCATCACCCCTCTGTCATCCCACGCCCGCTGAACATGTTCTGATTCGGGGATTGTTGCACCCGAGTTGAGGGTCAACCAAGCTGACACAGCATCCGACACAAAGGGTATGCTTCCCCCGTCACCATTAATATTGAGTAATACAGTGACTAGGTTGGCAACCCCATGCGCAGACGCCAAGAAAGCCGGCAGACCCACATCCCGTGCACACCGCACCCCGAGACCACCACATCGGATTGGTAGAGCCGCCTGCCTCCACTGGGGCCCATCTAGGGAAACATTGAGAACAGACTCCACCACCGATTTCAAGGCGTTGTCAAACAAGGAAACTTCCTCAGGACAGAGCCAAGTAGGGGTGGTCCGCAACAGATATGTGATTTTTGGGAGAGCGAAACACATACGCAACAAGACAATCGCAACGTGCGCGGAAAGATCTTTAAGACGCTCGTGAGCAGAAAGGAGAAGCTGAGTTCGAGCAGTAATGGCCTCAGGAAGTGCACTAAGAAAAATAGGTGATCCTAAGAGATTTAAGTCGGAGCGTGAAAGTTCTCTGAGGCCAGGAAGAAAGGAGTCAAAACGAGAAAAGTGTGTACGAGCTTCTGTACTACAGGGGAAAAATTCGCACTTTGAAGGATTCACCTCCAGACCCAGGTCTCTGAGTCGAGGGACTAGAGTTTCTAAGTCCTGAAAAACATCTTCAGGCCTGCCCCCGATAGTGCCGTCGTCAAGGTACCACACGTTTAGACCGGATTTCAGCTCGACTATCGTCTTATGAATGGCCAAACAGAAAACGAGTGGCCCAAGCGGGTCCCCCTGCTGGGCTCCCACTTTTGAAGGAATAAGACTATTATCGGAGAAAAGATTAGAAGGCAGCCTATAAACCTGATGAAGGAAGGGATATAAAGAAGGGATTTTTTCCTTTACCTCACTCAACAGAACGTCTCTTTCCAAAGTATTGAACGCGTTGCGAATGTCAAGCTTCAGCAGTATCGAGTCTTCGTTCTCCGGGTCCATCACAAATGCTCGCGTGGTGTGGATGGCAGCCTCGCAACCCAGACGCGTGCCAAAACCCAACTGATGTGGCTGCAAGTAACGAGCCATATCCTCTTTGACTGCATGACAAGCTAATTTAGCAGTAAGACGGCGAAAGACACTACCGACCGCAATAGGTCTTACTCCACCATCTTTTTTTTCCAGTGCAAAGAGTGATGCCCCGTACATGAACGGACAAACGCATGGGTTTAACTGACCACTTAGCAAGAAGTTTGCCAACCTAGTCAGACCTCCCACAAGGCGCCTTCCATTTTCTCCCGCCGACACAGAAATCAACTCCTTGAGGTGCCCCGGGCGGATCCCGTCCAAGCCTGCTGCTGATCCAGAATAAAAAGAACCAAGCGCCGATACCACGTCCTCCACAGTGACTGACAATGATGTAAATGAAGGGTCAGGGTCTGGTGGAAAACTGAGAGGACGTGAAGGATCAGGGTGCTTTAGTTTCAACGAAGCTAGGGTGTCGGCATCCCCCCGAGCGAGTGAGTCGTCGGACATCAATAGCCGCACCGCCCCTCTTAAATCGCCCTCGAAAACCTTTGCCTCAATCCTTTTTTTTAATGAACGAGAACTCAACCTCCTACTTGCGTCCACTTCACCATCATGACAATACGCAGGTGACATTATATTAGCTTTCACTTTAGATGTCACATTCCCAGGCAACTCTTTTGCTGGGACTCTTAAGGATGTGTACGCAAACGAAAGAAGAGCACTCCACTCATCGACCCCATTATTAGTAAGGCAAGAATCAATAATCTCGCAGAGTTTCCCTGCCGCCTGATTCCGAGCCCCCTTAGGTATGTGACGAAGAACGGGAACACTCGCCTTCCAAGCAGCTAGCCTATCTAAGGGACTCTGGGTTAGTGAATGCGCCGGGGGTATTTGTCCTGAAGCAGAGGTGTTAACAGTGTCGACCAGCGAGACCTGTGACACGGCACCTGAACGCAGGACGTGCTTGTGCATGCGCCCGATGTGCACCTTCAGCCCGTGCGCAGAGAAAACGCGAGAAGAACCCGGGCAGTGGGGACAAGTTAAAAATGAGGGCATACTCATTTTGTACAACAATAAAAATAGTGATCGTGATAAAATATACCCTAATAAAGTGGCAACAACAAACAATACAGCAATAAATAATTAATTAATAATTCAGAATTTCAATGGTCAATCAGAATGTCACATAAAAGCAATAATAAAAAATAACAATTCACAGAAACAATAAAAAAAATAGTCTAATAGGTATGTCAAAGTAATATAATAATAATTTAAGAACTATCTAAAATTGACGTATATGTAAATACATCACATCCAAAAAAAAAAAATAACGCAATTATATGTTATAGACAAAAAAAAAAAAAAAAACTACAATGTATAGATATGATCCAAGTAAAGCAAATGTCAAAACGTTAAAATAATTTTATTAGACAAACCAACATAGAATACCTACTAACTGTTGCTTCATAATAATATTGTATTATTTATTTACCTATTTACTAAGTAATAGGTGCAGGAGTAAAATAAGATATTAAAAAAGGGGGGTTCTAAAAATAAATTAGATCAATTACAAGTGTAAATAGAAAGCTATTCGTTTTGGAGATAACTGCCCTCTGCTGGCTTCCGCTGGAAACCTGTCGAGCTTGAGAGTTGCAAATTCAAAGTGAATCCTTGTTTCTGCGGCGGTCGCAACGCAAACCTCAGCCTCGTACCAGTAGCATCGATCTATCCTTTGCAGTATTGAACGACGACAAGTCACGGGCGAAGTGATACCAGGTCCGGAGACTAGATGGCGGTAAAAGTGGGTTCGTGCGGGGGATATGTTACTTTTTTCAAAGTAATCCCCTGGCCAACATAATCCAATCTTCATTCACAGCACCACTTTTCACTTCGCACTATCTTGATCAGAAAACAAGATTATGACGATTTCTCCAATAAGACCAGCAGCTTCGATGAAATCTTCGCACAAAACCAACGGATTGATTTCCAAATCATTAATCAGATCTGGCCAGAAAAAGGAGGCAAAACATTGGAGCACTCCTAAATATCCTGTATCGTTGTAAATATTTACTTGTAATTAACCAAAACGTATTTTGAAACAATAAAAACAATAATAAATACACAGAGGTGAAACCTCTTGCGGGGCTTCCTACCCGCTTTTTTTTTTATTAAATTAATAGATGCTCTATTTCTATCCTCCCGCCACTTAGCAATCATTACTGAAAAAACTTTCAGTAAATGCTGAGGTGGCGGGAACAGAAAGTAGATATGAGACAATTTTAGTTATGTTTTTAAATTCTTCTGAAGTGTTTACTAATAAATGGCTCCACTTTTGGTCAGTACTCATTTCAAGAAAATCTTTGTCTTCTGATATTTTTTCATAAATTACTTTGAAATTTGTTAATTCTGAATATAAATCATCCATACCAATATTGAGTCTATACAAATTTAGATTATCTATAATTTTCTCAAAATGATCAAATGTGACAGAAGACTTTGGTGGCGCGCCCATCTGTAGGTGATTGACCCCCGCCTGTCACGCTTCCAGGTCGAGCCGGTCACGCCGGGCCGCGGGGTCGTGTTGGTGAGTGTGTGGGCGGTATTGTGTGTGTAACACCGCCCATGTTAGCACCCAAGTGCGTGCCTGCGCCACGCAGCTTGGTGCGTGAGTTTATTCGAATGTAGAGTCGTGCGTGTCTGGGATTCAGTGCGCGCTATGCCTATATTAACTTAGCACACAGCGCGCATCGAGTGTGTGTAGTGTTGTAGAGTCGTTTTGGATGATTAAGTCGCGTGTAGGTGCGTGCGATTTAATCATAGGTCAGTCCGGTGGGGCATGGGAGTCAGTGTCCGGTAGCAGGTCGCGAGGGAGTCGCCTCGCATCGGGTGGCCGCGCGTGCCATGGCGCTATATCCTTGATATGAGGCCAGTCGGAGGCGTCGGCATGCGCGAACATGTTCGACGCGAGTCGACTGCAGAACTTCTCCAGGCTCTCGATTTGGAAGTCCCGCTGCAGCACATCGTTCCTCACGTGGCGAGGTGCGCCGGCGATCCTTCTCAGGGCTATGTTCTGTTGCGCCTGCAGTGTGTGCTTGTTCCTCTCGCCAGTGAGGGCGAGCCAAGCTGGGGCGGCGTAAGTTAGAATGGGGCGCAGGTAGGTCTTGTATACTCCCAGCTTGGTACGCAGCGGGAGGCGAGACGAGAGCACTGGGTAGAGCAGAGCGCGGGCTGCTCTTCCCTTTGCGACTACTTGTCTGACATGACTGTCCATGGAGAGCCGACGGTCGATCGTGACCCCCAGGTATTTAACCGTGGGGGACCACGTGACGTCGACCCCCTGGAGCTGTAGAGGTGGTGGGAGGCGTCCCCGCCCGATGGCGATCGCCTGTGTCTTACTCACATTCACCGATAGCCGCCATTTTGACAGCCAGTCGGGGAGAAGATCGAGCGCGCGCTGCATCTTGACGGCCGCATGTCTCGCGTTCAGCGAGGTCGTGACATATGCGGCGTCGTCGGCGTACAGCGCGAGCGTGGCGTCCTGGGTGGTGGGGATGTCGTCGGTGTATTGTGAGTAACACACAGGCGAGACACAGCTGCCCTGCGGTACGCCCGCAGCCACCGGGCGAGCGCTCGACAGCGTGCCTTCTACCACCACTCTCACAGTCCTGTTTTGCAGGAACGAGGAAATCACTTTGACTACGCGGCGGGCCGTCTTCGTCTGCGACAATTTAAAGACAAGACCGGCGTGCCAGACACGATCAAAGGCCTTTTCCATGTCGAGGAATACTGCAACTGCCTGCTCCTTCTTGTTCAGCGTAGCTGTCATGAGGTGCAGCATCCTCGACAGCTGGAGCGTCGTGCTATGTTCCGACCTGAACCCGAACTGTTCTGGCCTAGGCGTGACGTGTGGGGTGAGGTCTCGCAGCAGGAGCCGCTCAAACACCTTCGACACTGTCGACAGCAGCGTGATGGGCCGATAGCTCTCCGGTAGAGCAGTGTTCTTTCCCGGCTTGGGCAGCATGATGACGCGCCCCTCCTTCCACGAAGCGGGAAAGGTTCCAGTGCGCAGTATCCCTGTGAACAGGCGCGCCAAAGCCGCTACCGTGCGGTGCGGCAGGTGGCGCAGCGCTGTGTTAGTGATACCGTCGGCACCGGGGGCCTTTCTAGGCTTCGTGCGCAGGATGGCGCGTCGGACCGCGCTGGGCGGGAAGTAGATGGGGTCCTCGTCATGAGCTATCGGCGTCTCGAAGTACTCCTTGGTGGTCGGGTTAGGCTGGAACTGACGCTCCAGGTGTCCGGCAAAGATCTCCGCGCGGTCTGTCGCAGCGTATCTTAGCATGTCGGCGATCATGCGGTGCAAGGGAAGAGGCAGGGGTGGAAGGGCCCCCTGCGGTTGCGACGAGGTGGTAGTCGCCGCCTTCAAGGCGCTCTGTATGCAGGCGGTGAGCTCCGTGGTTAGCTCGTCAACGTCCGCGGCAGTGTTAATAGGCCGAGTGGGCGTTGTGATTTCCAGCGCTCCTGCAAACTGTGTCCAGTCTGTTTTGTGACGTGGCGCTGGAGGAGAAAGTCGGGTCGGGGCCCCTTCTAGGACGACGAGAACTGGCTGATGGTCTGACATCATCTCGTCGTCTAGGACACTCTGGGTGATCTGGAACTCCAGATCACTATGGGCCACGATGTCCAGCACGTCTGGTGCGTATTGGGCGTAGTCGGGGTAGTGAGTCGGTGTCTCGGGGCCGGACACCGTGTACTCATGGGCCTCCGCGTCAGCGAAGAGCCGTCTCCCCCTGGGGTTGGTAGAGTTACAATTCCACGCTGGGTGCTTACTATTAAAGTCGCCGGCAAGGATTGTCGGGTTTGTGGAGTTAATTATTAGCCCCCGTAGCTCGGCTAGGTCTAGCGGCTGGTCCGGGGGGATGTAGACAGCGTAGATGTTATGAAGTGTATGCCCTCCTTTACATTATTTTGTATGCATGCTCCTTAATATTAAGTATCAAGTTAATGCTTGATTAGCGTTTTAAGTCTTTTACTTGTTTCATATTAATAAAATGCATTTAAACTATTGGCAGTCAATCAGAGTTGTTCTTTTATCAAATATTCCCTACGACCCTAAACATCTCAGTTAAGATCCTTGCCGGCCAAGTGAACCTGGACACCCAGCGCGTAAAGAGTGCTGAGTGACGGCACGGGGAGTTCCTGATGAACGACTCTACGCCTCACAATTACCGCCAGACCTCGGTAACTGTGGTTGTTCGCCGACTTCTCATCTTTCCTGTAAACGAGATACCCCGGGAACCCGGCCCTGTCCGTGGGTCCCAGTAGTGTCTCGCTTATGAGCGCCACGTCAATATCCTGCTCTCTGAGGAGGTGGCGGAGGGGGGCGACCTTAGATCTAAGGCCGCGGGCGTTCCAGTTTAAAATCCTAAGCGGCTTATGGGGCATGATAGAGAGCTAGCAGGGCTGCCAAGCCGTCTAGGATCACCAGGGCAGGGTCTTGGCCCTGCCTGATGGCCTATATTAGGTCCATCAAGAGCTTGATGGCGCAGGCGGTGAACTCCCTTCGCTCTTCTAAATTAGCGGGGGGAGTGACTCCCATTGCTGGGGTGGGCACCGCTGCTACAGCGGCCGGGGGCGCACGTAGTAGTGTGCGCCCTACTTGATTTGTTTGGGAGACCGCTTTGGTTGCGGCTCTCCTCTCGCTCCGGGGTGCGAGTGTCGTTGCCTGCGCCATTCCTGGTGCTGGTTCGGCCCGCGCTGGTCGCTGCTGTTGGGTGGGGGGGGTGGGGGGCTTCTTCCCCCTTCTCCTCCCTCCCTCTTCCCCTTCCTCCGCCCTGTGGAGGGGGGGTGGCCTCTGGTTTGGTGGCCGTTCGCCACCGCCATTAGCGTGGTGCTTGGGGCCTCATTATCGTCCACTGTGGGGGTCTGGGGGATGGTTGTCCCAGGCCGGGTAATCGTTTTTGTTAAGGCGGTTGTACCCGCCCGTTTGTTCTTCGCCTCCTTGACGAAGACGGGGCACTCTCTATTTGAAGCGGGGTGCGGCCCGCCGCAGTTGGCGCACGTAGCTGGTTCGGAGCGGGGGCGCGGGCAGTCCTGCGCAGAGTGCCCCTCTCCACATCTCACGCACACCAATGGACGGTGAAAGTGCTGGGAGCTGTGCCTGAACAGCTGGCACCCATGGCACTGTGCAATCCCCTTCTTCCCCCTCCAAGCTTCTATTTTGACCCCCCGCATGTACAAAAATACAGAGGTGTCGTATATGCGCCTGAAGTCCTGGGTGCGTTTCAGGACGGCATAAAATATGCAGCCCGGTCGGCCCTGGCGGGCCTTTATGTGACGCACGTATTCGGGCTCGTACCCCAGGCGCTGAAGCTTCTCCTCTATGAGAGCAGGGTCAGTCTCGGCAGGTAGGCCTCTGATGGCCACCCTCACGCTCCGCTCCGCTGGCAGGGAGTAAGCGAACCAGGCTAGTCCCGATTCCCTTTCCAGGTTGGTTAGATATCTCTGAACCAACCTGTACTCCTCCTCGCTCTCCGGCATAAAGCGGATGCCCGCCTGGTAAGGGTGGGCGTTAGGGGGGCGGCCTAGCATGGCTCCGATGGCGCGGAAATGCGCATGCCAGTCGGGCATTTTTTCCACGACCAACGGAGGGTAGCGTGGTTTCTTTTTATTTTTCAGATTCGAATTACCCGTCGCCGAGTTCGAATCGGCGACGTTGGGTTCCGAGACTGCACTGGACACTTTATTAGAATTAGAAAAACTCACCCCAGTGTGGTCATCCGAGTGTGGGGAGCGCGGGCCACAGTACCGCTTCGCCCCCTCGGCGGCGTCGTCCGAACTCCGTCTCCTCCTTTGAGCCCGCGTTGACACGTCTATGTCCTCCTGGGACGGTGTGGGGGACATCGGAGTGTCCCTCGGGTGATCCATGTCGTGATCGTTACCGCACGACGCGAGTGACAAACTCGATCCCGCGCGCGACGAGCAGGCGGATAGCTGCGCGGGCGAGTCGAACGCGGCGGCGCGCGGCGGCGCCGGTGAGGTCGGCACGGGCGGTGTCGCGGGCTGTATGCGCGCCGATCGCAGCCGGGGGTCGCGGGACGCGCCAGCACCACTCATCAGCGGTTGACGGGGCGCTGGGACACTGATAGACGGCACTGGAGCGCGATATGTGGCGGCGGGCGCGGTCGTCGCGGCGCGCGCGACGGACGCGGCCTTCGGCTCTGAGGTCGGTAGTGCACTGCGGTGCGCTGCTAGCGCGGACTGCGTGGAGCGTTCCGTGTCTAGTGGCGCTGTACGGCGCGCGGCAATAGGCGAAAACACGGGCTGCGGGGGGCCGGTGGGGGGTGCTGCTATGCTAGCGTATGACGCTACTCCGGCCCGGGCAGGGGAAATCTGCGTGTCTGGTCGGCTTTGGCGTTGTTGCTGCTTACTAGCACTCTCTGGAGTCGATGTGGGGCTGGATTTTCTTGAGTTATTTTTGAATTTTTCAGCCTTTACGGACCTACCCGCTATTTTTTCCGTGTGTCTTTTCGGCGTTTTCTTTGTTTGGCCGGCCGCCGCCGCCCGAATGTTCGGTAGCGACGACGCCCGGTCCAGTGTTGGGCTCTCCTCTTCGTCATCGTCGGCGTCCCCGCGGTCCTGAGGGACACGGTCGCCGCCAGACTTCGACATTTCTCTTGTAAACGGCTTTTTTTTTTTTTCTCCTCCTTAACTTCTTCTAGGCGTAGCCGCCGCAATCACTTCGGTGTAATACCGAGGTAGGCACGGGGCAGGCCTTCCCCTTGTGCTATCGCCGGCGCAAACCTAAGTTTGAACCGTCGACACCACAAACGGTTGGCCTGGTTTAAATGTGATTCGTGCGGGCACTTGTGGGTACTTTTTGGATGTAGTCGGTACTTTAACGAGCAAGTGAGCTACGGGCTAATCCCTGTACTGCACTTCGGGAAGTCGCTACGTCCCCGCAAGGGGGCGCGGCGGGCGGGTTGTAGGCGAACCTTTATCCCGCAGTATCAACTAGTTGCCCGTAAAAACGGGCAAAGCGTTGGGGGGCCTGTAGGCTGTGGTTAATGGCAGGCGCGCATGCGCTGGCTGCCTATGAATAAATCTATTGAGTTCAGTAGAGTAACGCCGCGGCACTGTACACGTACAGTGCCGCTATTTCACGACGTCTCGGCGGTCAATCGCCACCGGGTGAGACCTCCGGTTTCCCGGGGGAGGCCCAGCGGACGACGACCAGCGACAGAGACGCCGACTTTGGGGGCGCTACCCACTGAGGATGATGGCCCCCGTCTGGCACGTTTCCAGGTCTAGCCGGTTGCGCTCCAGACTAAGAGGCCGTAGTGCGGGTGTGGGCGGTATTGTACTGTGTAACACCGCCCGTGTAGCGATGCAGAACGTGCGTTCCGACCCGCACGCCCGCATCGCGTGAGAACAACGAGTGTAGAGTCATGGTTGTATGGGGTAGGTATACGCCGCGCCTATATTAACTTAGCACGCGGCGCAACCAATGCATGTAGTGCATGTGGAGTGTTACTGTGTGAGTGAGTCACGTGTAAGTGTGAGTAACTCACTCAGGCGTCAGAATATAATATACTTACATATATAAGTGTAATGAAATGACCTCCTTGGAAATGACATTTAATTTTTTAATTTTTAAGCTGTGGATACGGGGTGACGTATCATTCAATGACAGATGATGTTTAGATTATATGTGCATTTTATTGTTATAAAAACTTGTAGAGAGATAATTAAAGGGATATAATTGAGGAGGCGATATTAGTGAACTTTAATGTCGTTTCTTTGTTTTCAGGTGAGATAAAAGTGTAACTTTAGTTAAACGATAATTTATTACATAATACTGTAAAAGCATGTTGAATAAACAAATCTTTGTTTTCAGAGAAACAATTTGTGGTTTATTTCGAAAATCCTCAATAATATACCTTATATAAGTATGGGGATTTCCGGGGCGGGGATTCGTGGGTCCTATACCCGGCAGGCCCCCAACACAATCGTTAGGGTCTCCAGGGCTAGTCCCCACAAGTCCCGGGTGCTTGCAGACGCGGCACTCTGCAGAACTTGCTCCAGGGCGGACTGCATCTTAATGAGCTCTTGCTGCTGGTGCTCCTCGTCGGATTCGGTGACCGCAGCTAGAGCCTCTTGACGAGCCACCCTGAGGGCTGTGATGTCCGTGATGACGCGTCGCACCAAACTCGCAACGCTGACCTCAGCTGGGGGGGGGGGGCTCGTTGCCCGTGTCCGAGTTGGGACGGGCGCGGGCTGCCTCCTGGACTCTGGTAGGGGGGGGGTTACCTCCTCTCCTCTTTCTCCTGGGTTTGGAGGGGGCGCTTCCTCTCGTCGTGGGCTCGTTTGCCGCCGCCATGAGTGACGCACTAGGCGCCTCAGTGGCGTAGGTCGACGTGGGCCCACGGGCGGGTTCGGTGGGCCGGTGCTGTCGCTGGGAGATGGCCACAGTGCCAACCTTCTTCTTTTGTGCCTCTTGCACGAAGACTGGGCAGCTCCGGTTGCACGCCGGGTGGTCACCTCCGCAGTTGGCGCAGGTGGCCGGCTCCTCCCTAGGGCGTGGGCAGTCCTTGGCGGCGTGATGACGGGATGGGAAGAAATAAAATAAAAATCTGATTAGGCACGTTGCCTTCGCGACCGCGACAGGATTTTAAAATAAAATACTGGGAATAATAGTAGCTTCCCCCGTGTACTCTCGCAAGCGTTCGCCTAGGCTCACACTCGCGACAGCACAACGGGTTAGGCTGACTTGGGGGGCGGTCCGAGCGATTTGGATAGCGCGCGCACGTCCTACCCGGGCAACGGAGCGAATCCCTGTACTGCACTCCGGGAATTCGCTACGTCCCCGCAAGGGGGCGCGGCGGGCGGGGTGTAGGTTAACCTTTATCCCGCGGTGTCTATTAGTTGCCCGTAACGACGGGCAAATCATTGGGGGGCCATTTAGGCTGTGGCCAGTGGCAGGCGCGCATGCGCAGCTTGCCTATGAGTAGTTGGATTGAGTTCAGTAGAGTAGCGCCGCGGCGCTGTACCAATACAGTGCCGCTATTTCACTGTACCTCGGCGGTCAATCGCCGCCTGGTGAGACCTCCGGTTGCCCGGAGGAGGCCCGGCGGGCGATGACCAGCGACAGGGGTGCAGACTTAAGGGGCGCTACCCACTGAGGATGATGACCCCCGTCTGTCACGTTTCCAGATCTAGCCGGTTGCGCTCCAGACTAAGGGGCCGTAGTGAGTGTGTGGGCGGTATTGTAATGTGTAACACCGCCCATGTAGCGACTCGGGGCGTGCGGTCCGACCCGCACAACCGAGTCACGTGAGGACAACGAGTGTAGAGTCATGAATGTGTGGGGTAGGTGCACGCCGCGCCTATATTAACTTAGCACGCGACGTTACCTAATGCATGTTGTGCATGTAGAGTGTTACTGTGTGAGTGAGCCACGTGTAAGTGTGAGCGGCTCGCTCAGGCGTCATTTTATATAATAAATAATAGGATTAAATACCAACGTAACTGTTGGAGCTTAGCATGGTGAGACTCGCGGGCCCCCGCCCCGGCAGGCCTCCAACACTACTGTTAGGGTCTGCAGGGCCAGCCCCCACAAGTCTCGAGTACTCACTGTGGGAGATTCGGCTCGCTGTGCGATATCCTCCAAGGCGGACTGGGCGCTTTCGATCCTCTGCTGCAGGCGCTGCTGGTCGGACTCAGTGTCCGCAGCCGGAGCTTCTTGGTGGGCCGCCCTGAGGGCGGAGATGTCGCGGATTGTGTGTCGCACCAATTCTACGACACCAACTTCTGCAGGGGGGAAGGGGCTCGCTGCCTGCGCCCGTATTGGGGCAAGCGCGCTCTCCCTTTGGGGCTTAGTGGAGGTGGGGGGAGGAGGGGGGTTTGCCCCCTTCTTTCCACCTCTCTTCTTCCTCCTCCTCCGTTGAGTGGTCACTCTCCCTCTCTCCGTTGGCCCGTTGGCCGCTGCCATCAGTGACGCACTGGGCGCCTCAGTGGCGTAGGCCGACGTGGGCCGGCGGGCGGTTTCCGTGGGCCGTTGCGTAATGGCAATGGTGCCCACTTTCTTCCTACTTGCTTCTTTAATGAAGACTGGGCATCTCCTATTGCACGCCGGGTGGTCACCTCCGCAATTGGCGCAGGTGGCCGGCTCCTCCCTCGGGCGTGGGCAGTCTTTGGCGGCGTGGTTTTCGCCACATCTCACGCAGGCCAGCGGGCGGTGGCACCGGTGCGAGCTGTGTCTGAACTGCTGGCACCGATGGCACTGCGCCGGCCCGCGCCTGCCCCTCCACGCCTCCACCTTGACACCACGCATGAGCAGGAACTGCGTGATGTCGTAGATGCCGTATATTCCAGGCGTTCTCTTCAGTACTGCATGGAATATACAGCCGGGTCTCCCACCGCGCGCCTTAATATTGCGCACGTACTCCGGCTGATATCCAAGCAGTCTGAGTTCCTCCTCGATGTCGGAGGGGTCTGTGTCCGCTGGCAATCCGCGGATGGCCACTTTGAAACCCCGCTCGGCTGGCAGGGAGTAGGCAAACCAAGCCAGGCCATTCTCCCTCTCTTGGTCGGCTAGGTAGCGCTGAACCACCCGGTATTCCTCCTCGGACTCCGGGAGGAACCGTATGCCGCCCTGGTATGGGCGGGCATTCGGCGGGTGGCCCAGCAACTCGTTCACCGCCCTAAAGTGGGCGGCCCAGTTCGGCAGCCTCTCCACCACCAGTGGTGGGTATCGGGTCTTTTTCTTCGTCTCTGGGGGCGGGGGGCCTCCAGGGGATGCACAGGTTTGTGAGAGGGGCGGTGATCGCACCGCCTCGGCAAACGTGGGCGGGACCGCCTCGGTACGCCCACGTGGCCCGCGCTGTGGCCTGGGCGGATCGAGGCAGCACCGCTTGGCTTCCTCGGCGGCGTCGTCTTCTGGGCTTCTTGGTCTCCGTTGGGGCCTGGCGTCGAGATTGAACTCGTAGCCAAAACCTACGGATTCTCCAAGCGGGGCCGGGTGTACTGCGTCCATACGTCCCGGCGCGGGGGGCGCGTCGGTCGACACGTCCTCAACGTCGGCACTGGAATCCCCCGAGTAGGCCGACATGTCTGTCATGTCTGTCATGTCATGCCTTGGCGGGACGAACACATCGACTGCATCGCGGGGGAGTCCCGGGCGGAGCCCCGGGGTGAGGGGGGCGAAAATAATGGTGCTTCTGACTTACTTGCTGGCGTCGCTCTGGCCGAGTCCGTCAGCAGGCGGCGGGAGGCGGGCGACGTCGTGTGGCGTGCTGTCGCCACGAACGTAGCAGTAGCTGGCTGTCTGCTTGTTCCAGGGCGCGCAGGTTGTGCGGCGGGAGTAGCCAGCAAAGGTTTGCGCACTGGAGCACTGGCAGCTGCGGTAGCGGGAAGGCGCGGCGCGTGCTGCGCCTCGGGGCGCGCGGGTTTTGCGGCGTGAGCTGTAGGCGGCACCACCGGTCGCACTGGTGGCGCCACAGCGCGGACTTTCGGCGCAACGGCGCGCGTCGAAAGAGCGGGAGTGGTTGGTCGCGCGGCATGCGTGCGGCTGCTTGACGCAGCCGGTCCCGGTGCCTGGATGGGCACGGGGCGGAACGCCGGCGGGCGTACTGGGACGGCCGGTTGTCGGCTCGACGACGGTGACGGCGAAACGCGCGCAGTCGCCGATGACGTCGGCGGACCGGCAGCGGCCGTCTTCTTCGTTGGGTCTGGGGCGGGGAGAGGGGGGCCAGGCGGCGGGCCCCCTAAGTACGGGAGCGACGTCGTCCGGCTTCCCATCTCACGGTCCAGGGGCGGGGTGGTGTCAGGCTCCAAAGAGCTCCGGACACCCTTCTTCTTCTTTGGCATCTCCGTTGAGGTGAAAGATAAAATGAATCTAAATTTCACGCAATAAAAATCTCGACTTAGACACGTTGTCTTCGCGACCGCAACAGAATTAAAATAAAATATAATAAGACAGGGAGTAAAAGCAGTGGCTTCCCCCGTGCACTCTCGCAAGCATTCGCCTAGGCTCACGCTCACGACAGCACAACGGGTTTAGCCGACTGAGGGGGGGCGGTCCGAGCGAAATGGGTAGCGCGCGCACGTCCTACCCGGGCAACGGAGCGAATCCCTGTACTGCACTCCGGGAATTCGCTACGTCCCCGCAAGGGGGCGCGGCGGGCGGGGTGTAGGCACTGCCTTTATCCCGCGGTGTCGGGGTTAGGGCCCGTAAATACGGACCCAGCGTTGGGGTGCCTTTAGGCGGCAACCTCGTTGCAAGCGAAGCTTGCTGTGTGTAGTTGCACTGTGATCAAATGGGAGCGCCGCGGCACTGCTCCTGCAGTGCCGGTTTTTCACGACATCTCGGCGGTCAGTCCCCCGCCAGGTGGAACCCCCGGTTACCCGGAGGAAGCCCAGCGAAGGACGACCAGCGACGAGAATGCCGGCTTTGGTGGCGCGCCCACTGAGGGTGATTGACCCCCGTCTGTCACGCTTCCAGGTCGAGCCGGTCACGCTTCGGACTAAGGGGCCGTAGTGAGAGTGGGAGCGGTATTGAAGAGTGTAACACCGCTCATGTAAGCAAGCAAGGACGTGTAACCGCGCTACACGCCTGCTGCGTGGGTTTAGTGCTTGTGCAGTCATGAATGTGTGTGGGCTGGTGCACGTTATGCCTATATTAACTTAGCACACAACGTACACCGGGTGCGAGTGCTGTTGTGGAGTCTATATCGATTGAGTGAGTCGCGTGTAGGTGAATGCGGCTCACTCAGGAGTCAGGTCCGGTGGGGTTGGCCGCGTCCGGCAGGAGATCGCGGGGGAAGCGCCTCGCGTCAGGAGGCCGCGCGTGCCAGGGCGCTATGTGCTTGACGTGAGGCCAAGCAGAAGCGTCGGCACGCGAGAACATGTGGGACGCGAGGCGAGCACAGAATTCTCCCAGGCTCTCAATCTTCAAGTCTCGCTGGAGAACTGCATTCCTCACCAGCGGGGGTGCGTGTGTTATGGTCCGAAGCGCCAGATTCTGTTGTGCTTGGAGACGGATTCTGCTGGACTCGCTGGTGAGGGCGAGCCAGGCTGGGGCTGCGTACGTCAAAATTGGGCGGATGTACGTCTTGTACACGCCCAGCTTGGCCCGCAGCGGGAGGCGAGAGGAGAGCACTGGGTGAAGCAGCGCGCGGGCTGCCCTGCCCTTTGCAGCAACCTGCCGGACGTGGCTTCTCATGGAGAGCCGACGATCGATAGTGGCCCCGAGGTATTTCACCTGGGGTGACCAGGCGATGTCGGCCCCCAGCAGCTGGAGAGGTGGTGGGAGGCGAGCAGACCCCGCGAGCAGCGCCTGGGTCTTACCCACATTAACCGACAACCTCCACTTCGTGAGCCAGTCTGGAAGCTTGTCGAGCACGCGCTGTACTTTGGCGGCCGCATGCCTCGCATTTAGCGACGAGGCAATATACGCGGCGTCGTCTGCGTACAGCGCGAGCGTAGTCTCGTCCGTCGTTGGGATGTCGTCGGTGTAGTGTGAGTAGCAGACCGGCGAGACGCAGCTGCCCTGCGGTACGCCGGCTGCGACCTGGCGGGCGCTCGAGAATGCGCCATCAACCACCACCTTGAATGTCCTATCCGAGAGGAAGGAGGAGACCACCTTTACAACGCGACGGGGCGCGTCAGTTTGAGAGATCTTGTAGACCAGGCCATCATGCCAGACCCGGTCAAATGCCTTTTCCATGTCGAGGAATACTGCAACCGATCGCTCCTTCTTGTTCAGCGATGCTGTGAGTTGGTGCAGTACCCTCGACAACTGGAGCGTCGTGCTGTGTTCCGAGCGGAACCCGAACTGCTCCGGACGAGGAGTCAAATGAGGAGTTAGATGTCGCAGCAGGAGTCTTTCAAACACCTTGGACATCGTTGGCAGCAGTGTGATCGGCCGATAGCTCTCCGGCTTCAGCACGTTTTTGTTCGCCTTTGGCAGCATTATAACGCGCCCTTCCTTCCAACACCTAGGAAAGGTCCCCGTGCGCAGCACCCCCGTAAACAGGCGCGCCAGGGCCGCTACCGAACGGTACGGCAGGTGGCGCAGCGCTGTGTTGGTGATGCCGTCCGCCCCAGGGGCCTTCCTCGGCTTCGTGGTCAGGATGGCGCGTCTGACTGCGTTGGGCGAAAAGAAAATTGGGTCTTCCTCGGGAGCTATCGGCGAGGCGAAGTACTCTCCAAGGTGCCTCTCCACTGCTGCGACATGGTCTTGGTCAGCAGTCAGTTCGGCCGGCCCCAGGAGCGTTTCGCTGATCAGCGCCACGTCTATTTGCTGTTCCTTGAGGAGGAGGCGGAAGGGGGCGACCTTTCTCCGTAGGCCGCGGGCATTCCAATGGACGATCCTCAAGGACTTGGCCATTGATGACCGGTCAGGATCTCGATCAGTGTGGGCAAGCCCTCAAGGAAGACGTCCATCGGCTCCCGCGCCGTCAACAAGCGGGGTAGTAGCCCCAGCAGGTAGCGGGCGACCTGGCCGAAGCGGGTCTTCAGTACTTCTTTGTCGTCTTCCGAGTATAAGTTCGGAAGGCCACTGCCGCTTTGCTGCTGCCGTGCGGCGGCAGCACTTGCGTGTGCGGTCGCTTTAGGGAAGGTCCGCTTCGCCTCTGTGCGCTGCCGCCTCTTCCCTTTATCAGCAGCAGCTAATTCGGGTTCGGGACGAGAGGGGGCCCTCGCCTCTGTCGGGGCCAGGGCGGTCGCCGCCACTTCTATAGGCTGGGTATGGGGGTAGGAGTGGGGGGGCGGGGGCTTTTTCCCCTTCTTCTTCCCCCCCCTCTTTGTCTTCCGCCTCCCGGAGGGGGTGTCCTTGCTTCTTTCGGTGGGCCCGTTTGCTGCCGCCATCAGGGACGCACTAGGCGCCTCCCTGTCTTCGGCGTTCGCGGGCCTATCCGTGGCCGCGCTACGCTGGCGCTGTGGCCGGGAGATGGCGACAGTGCCCGCTCGTTTGTTCCTGAGTTCATTCTGGAACACAGGGCACTTGGAGTGACACGCCGGATGGTCGCCTGCACAATTCGCGCAGGTGGCCGGTTCAGTCCTTGGGCGTGGGCAGTCTCTTGCAGCGTGGCTTTCCCCGCAGCGCACGCATGCGAGCGGGCGATGACACAGGTGCGAGCTGTGCCGAAACTTTTGGCACCTGTGGCATTGGGCGGGCCCTTTCTTGCCCCTCCACGCCTCGATCCGGACGCCACGCATAAGCAGTAGCTCCGTGGTGTCGTAAATCGATCTGACCTCAGGCGTCCTCTTTAGCACGGCGTGGAAAATACAGCCAGGTCTCCCTTCGCGCGCCTTGATGTTTCGCACGAACTCTGGCTCGTATCCACGCCGGCTTAACTCGCTCTTCAATTTCTGCCGGGTCAGTGTCGGCAGGGAGTCCCCTAATGGCCACCTTAAAGCTTCGCTCCGCTGGGAGCGAATAGGCGAACCACGATACGCCGCTTTCCCTTTCCAGGTCGGTGAGATACCGCTGGACCACCCTGTATTCGCCCTCGCTTTCGGGCAAAAACCGAATGCCCGACTGATACGGGCGGGCATTCGGCGGGTAGCCCAGAATGTCTCTCACCGCCCTAAAGTGGGCGGCCCATCCTGGGAGCTTCTCCACTACCAGCGGAGGGTAGCGGGGGGACTTCTTCTTCGTTCCTGGTTCAGTAGGGGCGGGGGCTCCCTCGGAGTGCGGGGCCCCTGTGCTGTCCATCTTCTCGGCCGGCCTCCCGCCCGTCGAGGTGGATGGCAGCGGCGAGGCCGGAGGTGAACGCGTCACTTCGGCGAAGGAGGGGGGGTCCCCACCCTCCCGCCTGCGCGGAGTGCGCTGAGGTAGGGGGGGGTCCACACACGGACGCTTCGCCTCTTCGGCCGCTTCGTCGTCTGAGCTCCGGGGTCTTCTTTGGGCCCGGGCCTCCAGCTGGAACTCGTAGCCGAAGCCCGGGATCTCTATTGGGTAAAGTTGGGGTTGGGGGCCCTCGACCAATGAGGAGCCCCCCGACGAGGTTGACATGTCCGAGCCCTGGCGGGAGGTGCATGCCGACATGGTGGCGGGGGAGTCCTGGGCGGAGCCCCTAGGGGGTGGCGGAGAAAATAGGGGCACCACATACCTCTCCGTTTGCACGGCTGTTGTGGCGTCCGAGCCCGCCAGCAAGCGGTGGGGGGCCGGTGAGGCGGTGCGGCGTAATGAGCCGCGTAGCGGGTCATCCTCCTTTCCTGGCGGTTGGTTGTCGGCTTGGGCCACCGCTGTCTTGTCGGCACTGGGCGGCGCCGCCCTGGCACCGGCAACTGAAGAAGCGGGGGCGACAGCCGTGGAAGCAGGGGCGGCACGCGAAGAACCAGGAGCGGCACGTGAAGGACCTGGAGCGCCACGTGAAGGACCAGGTGCGGCACGTGAAGGTCCAGGTGCGGCACGTGAAGGACCAGGTGCGGCACGTGAAGGACCCAGAGCGACACGTGGAGGAGCAGGAGCGGCACGTGAAGGAGCATGTGCGGCACGCGAAGAAGCAGGTGCGGCACTGGGAGGAACCGGAGTGGCACCCGGAGGGGCCAGCGCGGCACTGGCGCGAGCTCGGTCGTCGGCGGGGGGCGCAACGGAGCGCACGGCTGACGCGGCAGGCACTGACGCGCGCACTGGGTGCACCTGGGGTGCGGCACTTCGCGGATTTGACAATTGATGGCGGCTTACCTTCGAGATTGGCCCCGGGGCCTGTATTGGCACGGGGCGGAATGATGTTGGGCGAATTGGAACGGCCGGTTGATTGCCCGACGACGGCCCCGTCGAAACGCGCGCAGTCGACGCAGTCGTCGGCGGGCCGGCAGTGGCCGCTTCCTTCGCCTCACTTGCTGGCGTAGGTGCACCGGGAGTCGAGCCCCCAATATATGGGAGCGACAGCGTCCGGTCTCCTAACGAGCTTTCTTGAGTGGGCGGCTCAGGGGCGTTCCCCAATGAGCTGCGGGATGCGGGCTTCTTGGGTGGCATGCTTACACACACCACACACACGCGCACTTATAGACGTAAAGAACGAAAGGAGTCACTGAGCTCGTATAAAACAACACATATTGAGTGTCACTATCACTGGAAGCACTAATTAAAACTTTACTTTAAAACTTGTAATTAAAATCAAATAAAACACTACGTTGCCACCGTGACCGCTACGGAGTGTATGGACACTCCGAGCTGCAACGGAGGTGGCGCCCCCTGTGTGCTACCGCAGGTACCAGCCGAGACTAGTACCTACGTCAACACAAAGGGTTAGCCAAGTGAAACGGTCCGTACGGGCTGAGCTACGCGAGCGTACTGGGCAACGGAGCCGATCTCTGTACTGCACTATCGTGGCCTTCGCTGCGTCCCCGGCTGGGGGCGCGGCAAGCGGTGTCAGGGCTTCGCCCTCTGACCGCGGAGTCCATCCGAAGCCTGCCACAACAGGCTTGTCGCTAGGTTGCCTAGTGTCGGCATGGAAATGTAGAGTGAGGCTCTATGTGTGTTTTGCTTGTGTGTGTGTACTGTAGGCGCGTCGCGACGCTGTTGTTCGCAGCGTCGCTTCTTCACGACATACTGGCGGTCAGTCACCGCCAGGTGAGACCCCTAGGGGAAGCCCGGCGGGGGACGACCAGCGACAGTATGCCGGCTTGCCACGAACCCACAGTAGGAAGTGTGACCCCCGTCTAACCCGCTTCCAGAGCTAGCCGGTTACGGTTCAGACCGCAGGGACGACTTATGTGTGTGTGTGAGTGGCATTGTATTGTGTAACACTACTCAGTGCACGTGCACCGAATAGTTAGCTTGCGCTGCCCATTCGGTGCGTGTGTTCGGTGTGTGTTTAGTGGCGAGTGAGTGGTCGATTCGCGCCGTGCCTATATTAACTTAGCACACGGCGTTCATCGGGTGCGAGTACGAATGTAGAGTCTTATTGTTTGAGTAGGCCGCGTGTAGACTGGTACGGCCTACCCAGGCGTCAGTCCGGGAGGGGTGAAGGTGGGGACTCGCTGCCCGCAATCAGATCGCGGGGGAGTCTTCTCGCGTCGGGGGGGCGCGCGTGCCAGGGCGCCAGGTGCTTGACGTGTGGCCAAGCTGAGGCGTCGGCACGCGCGAACATTCCCTTCGCGAGGCGTCGCACGAACTCATCCAGGCTCTCAATCCCGAGGTCGCGTTCGATGATGTCGCTCCTCACATAGCGAGGAGCGTCGACGACTCTTCGCAACGCAAGGTGTTGCTGCGCGCGGAGTCTGTCGCGGCTCGTCTCGCTAGTGAGGGCGAACCAGGCTGGGGCGGCGTACGTCAGTACTGGGCGAATATACGCTTTGTATATGCCCAGCTTGACGCGCGCCGGGAGGCGGGACGAGAGCGCTGGCTTGAGTAAGTTACGAACGACTCTCCCCTGCGTGACGACATTGCGGACATGCGGTCCCATAGTAAGCCGTCGGTCTATGGTCACGCCCAGGTACTTCGCCCGGGGCGTCCACTCGACCTCGGCTCCGCTGAGTTTCAGACGTGGTGGGAGGCGCACTGATCCTGTGACCAGCGCCTGCGTCTTACCCACGTTCACCGACAGTCGCCATTTGGCGAGCCACTCTGGGATTTGGTCTAGCGCGCGCTGCATCTTCGTCGCCGCGTACCTGGCGTTCATAGAGGTGGTGATGTACGCGGCGTCGTCGGCGTACAGCGCGAGCGTGGCGTCTTCTGTCGTCGGTATGTCGTCGGTGTAACGTGAGTAACACGCCGGCGAGACGCAGCTCCCTTGAGGCACGCCCGCTCGGATAGGTCGAGGGGCGGAGAGCGCGCCGTCGACCACCACTCTGAAACACCTGTTAGACAGGAAAGCTAGGACCACTTTCACGACTCTACGGGGCGTGGTAGAGGTGGTTAATTTATAAACTAACCCCTCATGCCACACGCGATCGAAGGCTTTTTCCATGTCGAGGAATACTGCCACCCCGTACTCCTTCCTATTCATTGCTGATGACAGGAGGTGCAGTACCCTCGACAACTGGAGCGTCGTACTGTGCTCCGCCCGAAACCCGAATTGTTCCGGCCGCGGAGTAATGTGCGGGGTGAGGTGTCGCAGCAGGAGACACTCGAACACCTTAGAGATGGTGGGCAGCAGGGTGATGGGCCGATAGCTTTCCGGCTTGAGGGGATTCTTTCCCGCCTTGGGCAGCATTATGACGCGCCCTTCCTTCCAGGATGTGGGGAAGACCCCCGTGCGCAGTATCCCCGTGAACAGGCGCGCCAAGGCCGCGACCGTGCGGTACGGCAGGTGGCGCAGCGCTGTATTGGTGATACCGTCGGCACCGGGGGCCTTACGAGGCTGCGTGCGTAGGATGGCGCGTCTCACTGCGCCGGGCGAGAAGAAAATCGGGTCCTCGTCGGGAGCTATCGGCGAAGCGAAGTAGTCCCTAAGGTGTTGCTCCACCGCTGCGACGTGGTCGAGTTCGTTGGTCGGGTTCGGGCTGAACTGACGCTCCAGGTGCTCTGCAAAGACCTCCGCTCGGTCCTCAGCTACGTACCTGAGGGCCCCGTCGTCAGTTTGCAGAGGGCGCACCGGAGCTGGGGTATTCGTGAGCTGGCGGCACAGTCTGTGTGTCGCTTGCCAGTCACATGCTGCTCCGTCAATTTGTACCTCCCAACTCTCGGCGGCTAGGGCCTCCAACTCGGCCTTTACCTTTGCCGCGAGACGGTTAAGCTGCGTTTTTAGGGTGGGGCAGCGCAGCTGTTGCCACTGCTTGCGTAGGCGCCTCTTCTGGGCGACCATTGCTTGGATTCTGGGTGGTAGGGGAGGCTGGAGCCCTCTCCCTTGTGGCTGCTGTACACATGTCGCCTCTTCTAAGGCGCATTGCACGCAAGCAGTGACGTCATTCGCCAGTGCGTCGACGTCTGCGGCGGTAACGATGGGCCGAGTTGGCGTGGTGGTCTCAAGCTTTTCAGCGTACTTGGTCCAGTCTATGATTCGACGTGGCGCTGTCGGCTTCTGTCGGGTCGGCATCCCCGATAGGACGACGAGTACAGGATGGTGATCTGATTGTAGCTCGTCGTCAATGACCTGTTGTGTGATCTGGCAGTGTACCCCTGTATGGACCACAATGTCCAACACGTCGGGCATGTGCAGCCGGTTTTCCGGGTAGTGGGTTGGCGTCTCAGGGCCGGACACTGTGTATCCATAGGTCTCCGAGTCGTCGAAGAGCCGTCTCCCCTCGTTGTTTCCCTGCAGAGCGTTCCATGCCGGGTGCTTGCAGTTCATGTCGCCGGCGAGGACAGCTGGCGAGTCGGCGTCAAATAGTGTGGCCCTCAGCTCGTTAAGGTCTAGTCGAACTGAGGGCGGCTTGTAGCAGGCATAAAGTCTAAGGTCCTCGCCGGCTACGTGCAGTTGCACGCCCAGCACGTAGAGCGTGTTGTGCGACGACGAGGGGATTTCCTGGTGGACGACTCTCCTTTTCACTAGTACCGCCAGACCACGGTATCTTGTGTTAAGTGCCGACCTTTCATCCTTCCTATAAACGAGGAAACCCGGGAACTCGGCCCTATCTTCGGGTCCCAGGTGCGTCTCGTTTATGTCGTGAACTCAGGTTTGGTGGCCCCCCTGGGGGCAGTGGTGGTGGTGGTGGGGGCAGTTGTGGGGGGGGGCAGGGTTAGGGACAATCACTTGTTGTGTAGTGGGGGGATTGGGTTGGCCTCCCTTTCCCCCACGGTTCCGCTTCCTCCGCCGGGAGGAGGTGGCCTCTCCGCGTACGGTGGGCCCGTTTGCTGCCGCCATCAACGAAGCGCCCTGGTCCCTTTCGTGGGCCTGGACCTCCGTCTGCGGTTGTGGTCTGTCTGGGCGTGTCGAGGACGATGTGATGGCGACAGTCCCCGCGCGCCTATTCTGTATCTCCCTTTGGAAGACTGGGCACCTGACGTGGCACGCTGGATGCGGGCCACCGCAGTTTGCGCAGGTGGCCGGCTCCTCTCGCGGACGTGGGCAGTCTCTCGCGGTGTGCCCCTCTCCGCATTTGACACAGGCGAGCGGGCGGTGGCACTGGTGTGAGGAGTGCCTAAATTTTTGACACCGGTGACACTGGGCGGGCCCACGCTTTCCACGCCATGCTTCTATCTTAACTCCCCGCATAAACAAGAACACCGTGGTGTCATAGATACGGCGCACATCCTCTGTGCGCCGTAGCACGGCGTGGAACACGCAGCCGGGTTTTCCCTGGCGCCCCCGGATGTGGCGCACGTACTCCGGCTCGTAGCCAAGGGTGCGGAGCTCCTCCTCAATCTCCTGAGGGTCAGTGTCCGCTGGTAGCCCCCTGATCGCTACTTTAAAGTGTTTCTGTACTGCACTGAGCTTTTGGCCCATATTTATATGCGTGCACATGGGTGCAGGTAGTGGCGGGGGCGATCCCCGATTTTCCCAATTTTTCCCATTTCCTCCAATCTCGTTTCACGTGCTCGGTCGAGTCCTCGTTCCTGACCCGAACTGGTTCCGACCTGTCGCGACCTGCTCGTGGCACACGTTAGTGCTCGGCGAGCGGCGCCACTTTACTCATCGGTTCTTATGCCATGTTTCTGTGTTTTCTTTGAGTTTATATTACATAACTCGGCGTCCGTTACAATTTTTGTGTTATCCAAGTACATCGGAGCGAATCTGGAGAAGAACACTTACATCAGATTACACGAGAAAGAATTAAATAACTGCATCCAGAGGCGACAGGAAAACCTCGTCTGCATTACGAACTTACCTGTATTTAGTTTACAAAACGCTAACGCACCGTGTGAAGCAAAACTACTAGGTCAACATTCAACCTTGTCATGCCTTACGAAACAAACGAAATGTGAAACAACCTGGATTGAATTACATAACACAAACACGTGGCTAGTGACGTGCTGCAACTTATGCACAATACGTACTGTGTGCAGCGATAACGTCAGATCGCACGTCATCAACACGTCATCTATCGTGTCACTGAAACCAGGATGTCTTCTTCAAACAAAGGAGCTGAAAATACACTCGCACAACAACTACGACAGCAAAGCCAGGTTAGATTACGACATCCGGGCCCCTACCCTGGACAACACAATAAATAGCATCATAAATACCCACACAACACCTCTGCTGCAAGTCAAATTAACAAAAAATGATAACATAGATTTATTTTATTTATTTATTTATCAAACTTATACTATCTTTACAGGCAGACCTAATGCGACAGTACAGCCAAAAATAACTATTTAAACATAATTTGTTCTAACCCTACTTAATTACAAAGCATATAACTGCTAGTGCCACTCTGTTAAATTCACTCAAAGTACAAATGAATAGGTCTGACTTATCGTGTATGAGATTAAGAGTGCGAAGTGCGCGCGTCAGAGGCGACTCTTTGAGCAGGTTTGTTCTCGCCCTCGGCACCACCAGCAGTGGTGGCCGAATCCGGCGCCAAACATATCTGTCAGGGACACATAGACACAACAACTCCAACAAAGCTGCGTTATCCAGTTTTCCTCTTATTACTTTAAAAATATAAAGTACAAGAGCAAATTCCCTTCTTACTCTAAGTTCATTATATCCCACCATGCCTAAAATAAACAAGGTGGGATACATTAGGGGAAAGAAAGGGTAAACACCATAGAGTCTCATATAGAGATATCTAATAAATTTGTTCTGCACTCGCTCCAACATAATACTATATTTGGTTTCATGTGGAGACCAGATGACTGCGTTGCATTCCAATTGGCTTCTTACTAAGGCGTTATAGAGCGCAATGATCGCCTTAATGTTAGAAAAATTTTTGACCCTGCGTAACACAAACCCTAAATTACGGTAGGCTTTTTTACATATTTTGACAATGTGGTCTTTAAACGACATTTGAAAGTTTATTGTCACTCCTAGATCTTTTACCTCAGTCACACGGTCTAAGGGTCTGCTGTTAATGTTGTAAACGTATTGCAGAGGAGTTCGAGTACGAGAGAAACTGATCACAACACACTTGGAATGATTAAATTCTAATAAGTTATCCTGACTCCATTTCGTTACCCTATCTATGTCATTTTGTAATTTCATACAATCGTCTAAATTTTGTACAGGGAGATATAGCTTAAGGTCGTCAGCAAATAGCAAGCATTTGGCGTGCTGTACCACCTTCGGCAGATCATTCGCCATTAATATAAATTCCAAAGGTCCAAGGTTGCTTCCTTGACTCACTCCTGACAGTGTTAAGTAAGATGTTGTCGAAGAACGACTGCGGTATTTGAAAAGTATGGAACAACTTCCGGCAACATTGACGACACACGATATACATCAGTACGTCATATCTTACGTACTACTCACTGTCATTGGAGCTGCAATAATTGCATGGGTGGCGAAAAGGCGCGGCTATTGTATGAAGAAAACCAACAAACAACAAACAGATGATCAAAGTCGTGTCTCTCAACATAATATCACAGACATGGAAAGGCAGTCCAAGAAACCTGTGGCTGGGAAGAGCTGGCCGCTCAGGTCACATTCTCTAGAAGAGCACCCGCCTTCAAAGACGTCAAAAGATGAGGTGAAACAGACGAATAGAAACAAACATTCAGCCGCAAGGCCGGCTTTGGATTCTAATAACGACATCGAATTTCACTTTTGAGAATTTATTTGTTTATACTTTTACGTTATTACTTTTAAACTTTTACATTTTACTTAAGTCTACTTTGTGCTACTATATGTTATTATGATTTTAAATCGTATATTTGTCTCTAATTTCTTGCTTTGTACTGGTGATTCTTACATGGTCATGTTCTCCTCATCCTTTGCTTGGGTTAGCAGTATGTACGGTCTACGTACATTGACCTTAATTTTGCATGACAATGCGAATCAATACGTTCGCTTGTCACAACAAATTACTACAAAAACTTAGTGTGCAACTTACCAACACGCGGAACATACGTACATGTGAGAATCATCAATCTTTACGGTGTACGATACTAGTTATAAATAAACTTTGATTTCTACTATGTGAAGTGTTTTACATGTTGGTCACACTCGCTACCTAACACACAACCAAACACACAAACAGTTATAGTGTACAGTTCAGCAACTACTCTGAGCCGTACAATTTGTTTGACGCAACCACGATGATGCACAACCTACTCAACAACTACGCAGTCTCAGCCTCCCGGATGTGCTCCGCCCTCGAGTGGATAGAAACCAACAACAAAGCAGAATTTACATTATCAGCATTCATAGCCAATAATATCATGACCAACCTTAGAGGTATCCAGGAGACGCTAGTCGATACAGTGACCAATATTTTCTATGAGAAATTCAACTTTCACTTGTTGACACCGGCACAGTTGAAAAACGAACTGAATATTATTACCGGGCAAATCTCTAAGGACCTAACGTTACCAATTAATAATATTCAGACTGACTTGGCGAAGATATATCACCTATTGAAAGTGAAAGCGAGAGCTACCAGAGAGTTCCTGATTTTCGAAGTCAAAATTCCTCTTGTGAGCAGGGAAGACTATGAGCTCTACAACCTCATACCGATTCCACAACAAGCCAACGAAAGCATGGTCAACATAGTACCTGTAGCAACCCACCTAGCAATCAACATGCACAAAGACTTACATTCCGGTTTCTACAATTGACTTACAAAGATGCATTCCATACGACACCGACGAGTACATTTGTCCACTGAAAAGGCCCGTCTATCAGATGTCGTCAGACACCAACCTATGTCTGAAACACCAAGCCTCTAATCAATGTCAGACTGAAACGAAAGAATGTCGAGATAACTGGACTGAATTGAACTTACTTAACGGGCAACTCTAAAGGAACGAGCACCGCGCGAAGAGGTCCTACACACCCTCCTTGCGGAAGCTGAGCTGGTCGTGAACAGCCGACCGCTCGCTTACGTGAGCAGCGATGCTGAGCATCCGGTGGTGCTGACACCGAATCATCTCCATCTCCTGCTTGGCACAGCCGCGGGAGATGCTCCGTGCGCACGTCGACATGCTGTCGATCTCGATTCGCGACACATGTGGAAACTGGTGAACGCGCTGGCCGACCTCATCTGGAGGCGTTGGCTGCGCGAATATCTTCCAACGCTGCAGCAAAGAGGAAAGTGATGTAGTGATGTTGCCCAAGCTTGGGCCGATGCTCGTTTGCGCAAAGCCAGCGACGTGACTCTTAATTAGATTTTAGTTTCGTGTATGGGTTTTTGGGGGATATTAATGTTTATGGGTGTGTAATGTCAAGGTTCACTGAGAGTTCGACTTTACTTCCACTGAATGTGTTCAACGGTGTGTTGGGGTGAAGATTAATTGAAACGACTATTTGCGACTACGGTTTATTCGCGACTAAATTATATTGTCTATGCATCACGGGCGCAGCCGTGCGTCATAATAATATTGCTGAATTAGCATGTACATTGTGTCCCTACAGTAGCCCCCTTCTTAAAAAAAAAGAAAGTACTTACACTGAGTATACACATACAACATAATGTTAAACAATGTTAACAAATAAAATAAAATTAAAATTAATTAATCGCATTTTTTTTTTTGACATAAATCCAATCCAACATCATCATTCCTTAACACAATTCCATTAAATGGGTACAATCAACAATTACACATATAACACTGTACTACGTCTAGAAACACATAACACTCAATCCTAATATGCCTCTGAGTGACGGGGTACAGTCGGTGGCTGCACTGTTTGTACTTTTACCACGGGCGGACTCCACCCAGCTACGACTGCTTCTTTCTGAAACCAGTCCCGCACCCGTTTCTTACATTGGCTTCTGATGAACCATAGGGTCAATATTCCAATGAAAACAGCACACACAATTACTATTATTTCCAAAGAGCTGACTTTTTGTCCAATCATCTCATTTGACACTGTTTGTGCGATGGCGACATTGTTTTGTTGTGGTTTGCTTTGACTATAGCCCATTTTAATGACACTTACTAAATCAACTACAGAGATGTTTAGTTCTGAATAACTATGATACTTATGATCGTATTCACGCAATGAACAAATTACATTTAGTAACAATCAGCTAGGCTCTATGCTAGTTATTCATTTCGTTGACCTAGAACAACAACTTTTTAAGTCTTGTTTGCAGACATTATAATTTTATTACTTATTACTAAATGCTTTAAAATTGTCTGTATGCAAAACAATTTAAGTGTCACTTACATGTTAGTTGACAAATGTATACCTTATACATAGTATTTTTCTTACGTGTCTAAATACATATTACAATACTTATTTAAAATTGGATTCGAACCTGTAGCATAACGATTCACTGCACCATTGGTCACATAACATATTTTTATTCTGTAAACCTTATCGGCTTTCTAACTGTTCTACCACTGTTAGCTACGTATGCTGGTTTTAACCTATCAATTGAAACTCTAACTCGCTTATCCGCTATTTGTAATAAGAAATATTTTTCTTTTCTTTCTAAAACCTGATATGGACCATCGTAAGGAGGCTGTAAGGATCTTTTAACCAGATCTACTCTCACAAACACATGAGAACACGTTTTTAAATCTGAATGAACAAAGATAGTCCTCGCGTCCCTTTGTTTAATCGGTCTTGGCCTGAGGTTTTCAATAGTTTTTCTTATCTTACTAACATATTCGTTTGAATCGCTAATGTTTATACTGTGGCCTTCATAAAAGTCACCGGGTAAACGTAATGTTTTTCCGAACGTCAATTCCGCGGCACTGACACCAGTGTCGCTCCGCGGTGTCGCGCGTAACCCTAACAGAACTGTCTGCAATTCTTCCACCCACGTGCCACTATCCCTTCTGGCCATCAGTGCTGCTTTTAACACTCGATGGTATCTCTCAACAGCACCATTCGATTGCGGGTGATAAGCCGTAGTCCTTATCCTATTTATTCCTAAACATTTCATTAATTCATTGAACAAACTGCTTTCAAACTGTCTGCCCTGATCTGTTGTAACTCTTACAGGACAACCGTATCTCGAGATCCAGCCTTCGTACAGCGTCTTAGCTACCGTGTCAGCATGAATGTCTCTGATTGGAAAAGCCTCTGGCCAGCCCGTTGCCCTATCTACCACTGTGAGACAATACCTATACCCATCTGGTGACGTAGGCAACGGCCCAATCAGATCGGCTTGAATATGCTCAAATCTACCACTGCTTTCGTATTTCCCTAGTCCCGATACAGTATGACGGATGACCTTCGACTTTTGACATTGAACACAGGTTTTGGCCCACTTTCCTACGTCTGTGTTCATGTTCGGCCAAAAATACTTAGACGTTACTAATTTCCTAGTAGTACGAATTCCAAGATGGCATAAATTGTGCACCACCTGAAATGCCCTTTTTCTAAAAGCTATTGGGAGGTATGGCCTTGCATTCTTAGTAGATACTTCGCATGTCACCTCACCTTTACCGTTGGGTAATATGATTCGCTTAAATTGCATTACTTTGTGCTCTTGCGATAAGAGCGCGGTCAGCTCGTCGTCCGTCCGTTCTGCTAACGCTAATTCATCGAAATCCAGCGTTGTCGGACATGTGATAGTTTCGACACGAGACAGCGCATCCGCTACAGAATTATCACTCCCGCTTATGTGCTGAATATTTGTCGTAAACTCACTGATACACATTAGCTGTCTAACACGTCTAGATGTCTCTTTCTCGCTTGGTTTTTTCACAAACGCGTAAACTAACGGTTTATGGTCCGTATAAATTGTAAAAGACCTGCCTTCAACCATATAACGAAAATGCTCTACCGTCAAATAGATGGCTAACAGTTCCCTGTCATACGTGCTATATTTCAGTTGTGCATCTGTAAGTTTTCTAGAAAAATATCCTAACGGGCGCCAGTGTGAGTCAACCTTAACTTGTAACACGCCACCTACACAGTCATTCGACGCGTCTGCCCATATAGCAAGCTCAGCGTTCATTATCGGATACGACAACATCGTTGCGTTCAGAAGGCTAGTTTTACACTTCTCGAACGCGATGTCCGCTTCTGCCGACCAATTAATGATAGACTATCTTTTTTTTTACTGTTCTGTAAATACTTGTTTAACACAGATTGATATTCAGCTGCTCTAGGCAAGCTAGACCTATAAAAATTTATCATGCCCAAAAATCGCCGTAATTGATCTACTGTTTTAGGTTTTGGGAAATCGATTATTGCCTGCACTTTGTCTGATAATGGTTTGATCCCTGACGTTGTGACCTCGTAACCTAAAAATTCTAGCTTTTCCTTTCCAAAAGAACATTTCGCCATATTTATGGTTATACCGAATTGATTTAATCGCTCAAATATCGCCCTTAAATGTAATTTATGATGCTCTGACGAATCACTGGCTACGATGACGTCATCTATATAACAGAAGTAAAAACTAGAGTCTGACTGACCTTCTGAATCTATTTTGCATTGTGCATCTAAACCTTGCAATACCGAATTATTCATATATCGCTGAAAAGTTTGCGCAGCATTCCTTAGGCCAAAAGTCATACGCGTAAACTCGTATGGACCAAAAGGAGTAGTGATTGCTGTTTTCGCTATGTCCTCTGGTGCAACTAAAATATTGTGATACGCTCTATTTAAGTCTAAACGCGAGAAAATGCACTTTTTGCTTAAAATATACGTAAAGTCATTTATCCGTGGGATGGACCCACCTGTCTGGAATTGTAATAGCATTTAAGGCTCTATAATCACCACAAGGACGTACCTGCCCATCCTTTTTGGGTACCACATGCAGCGGACTGGCCCATGGACTTTTCGACGGCCTACATATTCCCATTTCCTGCATGCGCCGAAACTCCTTCTTGACCTTGACGTATTTCTCGGGGGCTAATGGTCTAGCTCGAGCAAATACGGGAGGTCCATGTGTTTCAATATGATGAAACACCGCCTGTGGGGGTTCTTCCCTAAAAGACACTGGTTTAGTGATCTCTGGAAAATCCGCTAGTATCTCCGCATAAATACAAGTTCTATCAATCGCAGTTAAGGATGGCTCTCTCCACTCTACAATAGAACCTATTGAGCTTAAAGTAGTTACCTCATCTATAAGACGTCGACCGCTTAAATCTACCAGTAACTTATATTTTAATAAAAAATCTGCGCCTATTATAGGCTGATTCACATCTGCTACAATGAAATGCCAAATGTACGGTCGTCTTAATCCTAAGTTTAGAGTTAATGTCTGTATACCATAAGTTTTTATAACTGTACCGTTAGCAGCATACAAAGTAAAGTTAGACTTATTCCTATTATAATAACTAGTTGAACGATTTTTCTTTACAGGAATTACGGATACGTTCGCTCCTGTATCGATTAAAAATTTCATACCTGTTTTCTTATCACACACTATTAGACGGTTGTAGATTGTGCAACGTCCCGCCGTCGGCTGCACTAATTCTAGTTTCCCGCTGACTTCTCCGCTCCGTTGCTCCAATTACAGGGTTTTACACATTTTGTTGCCTTTTCCCTGTAACGGTAGTGATAGAAACATAACCACTTATCACTCTTTCTGTCGCCAACCGATGCTGACCTGGCTCTACGGCTGCTGCTGCTGTCCCGACGTCCTCTGCCTCTGCTACGCTCTAGTCCTGCCAACCGCAGGTTGATCTTCGCCAACTCCCCTCGGATTTTGCTTATATCCGATGATACGTCAGTCATCTTCCCTGCGGGCTTTTTCTGGGCCTTTTCTGCATTGACTACAGCTACCGATGATGAACTCTCTCCTGCAGTTTCCATCACCTTGTCTGCTATCGTAGCGAGCACATCCAAACTCTTTGAGTCCGTCACCGTCAGTACAGCTCGCACCGAAGTCGGCAGGTGTGATTGCCACATCAACTTAAGGGTCTCGTCAGGCACTCTCTCCCTGGCCAACTCACGCATACGCCGTAGCAAATGCGATGGTCGCTGATCTCCCAAGTCCATTTCGCTAATTTTTGAAGTTTCCTTGACTCCGATTCCTCGAAAACCTCCAGCAGCCTTTCCTTCAGCGTCTGATATTTCCGAGTTTCTGGTGGAGCGAGCAATAAATCGCTCACCTGTTCTATAGCCGTCTTGCTCAATTTGGTTACCACCAGATCTTGTTTCGCGGCATCGCTCAATTTTTGGTTTTCCACCGCGGCTTCGAACCGGACAAACCAGAGTCGCGTTTGGTCTGCCCAGAACTCTGGGATTCGTGAAGCGACGGTTATGCTCGCCAGCTCCCTTTCGCTTGTGTCGCCGGACCTGTCCACTTTCACGTCCTGAGCACGTGGTGTAACACTCTGTTGCGGATTCATATCCGTCTCAGTCTAATCTCACCGAAAAAAAAAACAACACTAAAGTTCATCGGGGTCACCAATTTGGGGGATATTAATGTTTATGGGTGTGTAATGTCAAGGTTCACTGAGAGTTCGACTTTACTTCCACTGAATGTGTTCTACGGTGTGTTGGGGTGAAGATTAATTGAAACGACTATTTGCGACTACGGTTTATTCGCGACTAAATTATATTGTCTATGCATCACGGGCGCAGCCGTGCGTCATAATAATATTGCTGAATTAGCATGTACATTGTGCCCCTACAGGTTTCAATTTGAGGCGTTTACTTTTAGTTAGGTTATTATGACTTCATCATGTTTGTTTAGTTTTGTTGCGGTCACAGGTTCACTGTGCTCGTAGGGATAAACCGAAAACTATTTCGGAAAGTGATGAAGGCGGTGGTCTATCGACATCAAAAATAATGAAGAAAAGACAATAAGCATTCAATTTAATAGTTAAAAATACTTAAAATTTGATAAAGTTCCTAGTTACTGTAAAATATACTGTAGTTTAGGAGATTATAATTTTACTTTCCCAATCTAGAGACACTGGGTAAACCATATACCTAATAAGCGTTACTTGTAGTAGTGGTAACCTTACGGTTTGAGGAGATACGATAACGCAATCTGTGCGCGGGGTCCCCCGCGCGCAGATGGGTAAACGCTACCGATACATGAATTAAGAAAAGAACAGAAACAACACTTAAAAACAATGCTTTGATAAGTACACGGCTACAAGCGTGATAGAATTTAAATATATTGTTACGCCATTAAACGTGAACCCGCCATATCTCCGAGAAAATAAAGAGAAGCACGTAATAATTAAAACGCATTGCTGTTCGAAAGGTCTAGAATGGTCGTGCGTAGCCTGGCTTAGAAAAATCTCGAAACATCCACATAGTACCCACAACTAGTGGGTAGGCATTTATCTAGGATAAGGGAAATGATACTCTCCGACGTTAACAATAGAGTCGAAATTCGCATGAAAGTGACTCTTATTACCACGAGTAATAAAAATGATTTATGACTTCGAGAAGCGATTCAATTGTTCTGGAATTCTGGATCGTTCGTGGGAAGTCGGTATCTAGATTTTTCTTGGCTCCGCATATAAATACGAGCCCCCGGCCGGAAGCGAGTCAGTGGATTCGCTCCGTTGCCCGGGTAGGACGTGCGCGCGCTATCCACATCGCTCGGACCGCCCCTTCAGTCAGCCTAACCCGTTGTGCTGTCGCGAGTGTGAGCCTAGGCGAACGCTTGCGAGAGTACACGGGGGAAGCGACTCTTTTTATTCCCAGTGTTTTTAATTTTAATTTTTAAAAATTTCTGTCGCGGTCGCGTAGGCAACGTGCCCAGTTAGAATTTTAATTTGTATTCATCTTCTCATCCCGTCGGAATGCCGAAGAAAAAGAAGGGTGCCCGGAGCTCTTTGGAGCCCGACACCTCTCCGCCTCCGGATCGTGAGATGGGTGGTCGGACGACGTCGCTCCCGTATCTTGGGGGCCCGCTGCCCGCCCCCTCTCCTCCCGCTCCAGTCCCAGTGAAGACGACGACTGCTGCCGGTCCGTCGGCGGCACCGGCGACTGCGCGCGTTTCGCCGTCGCCGCCGTCGAGCCGGCAACCGGCTGTCGCAGTGCGCCCGCCGGCCTTTCGCCCCGTGCCTATACAGGCCCCGGGGCCGGCCGCCTCAAGCAGCCGCACGCATGCCGTGCGACTCCCCGCCTCTTCTCCCGCTCCTTCGACGCGCCCAACTGCGCCGAAATCCCGCGTGATGGCGCCACCGGCGCGACCTGTGGCACCACCTACAGCTCAAGCCGGCAAAACTGCGCCCCCCAGGGCGCAGCCTGCGCCAAGAGCCACCGCAACCGCTCCTGGTGTCTCGCCGCGCAAGCCGTTGCTGGCAACTCCCGCCGCACAGCCCGCGCGTCCAGGAACAAGCCGACGTGACGCAGCCGCGACGCTCGCAGCGACAGCTGGCCGCGCGACACCGCCCGCTTCCCGCCGCTTGCTGACGGACTCAGCGAGGTCATCACCATCAACGCAAAGCAGGTTAGACCAACCTATGTTTTCGCCCACGCCACCCCGGGGCTCCGCCCAGGACTCCCCTGCGGTGCGGCCGGCCTATCCGTCCCGCCAAGGGTCCGATATGTCGGCCTACTCGGGGGACTCTTTTGCCGAGGTCGACGACGTGTCATCTGACACGCCCTCCCGACCGGGCCATATGGACGTCGACTACCCGGTCACGTCTGACGAAACCTTGGGCTTTGGCTTCGAGTTTCAACTCGAGGCCAGGCCCCAAAGAAGACCGAGAAGCTCAGACGACGAGACAACGGAGGAGGCTAAGCGGTATTGCCCCGATCCGCCCGGACCGCAACGTGCGGCACCTGGACGAGCAGAGGCAAGCCCGCCTACCTATGCCGACACGTTGCGCTCGCCGCCCCCCCCCCCTACACTCCAAGCATGCAGTGCAGAGGACACTACTTCGGGGCCCCCCCCCGCACCGATCAAGAAGAAGCCCTCCCGCTTCCCTCCGCTGGTGGTGGAGCGTATGCCGGACTGGGCCGCCCACTTCAGGGCGCTAAACGGCCTGCTGGGCCGCCCCCCAAATGCCCGCCCGTACCAGAGCGGCATTCGTTTCCTCCCGGAGTCTGAGGAGGAATACAGGGTGGTCCAGAGGTACCTGTGCGACCAGGAGAGGGAGTCCGGCCTAGCTTGGTTCGCGTACTCCCTGCCGGCGGAGAGGAGTTTAAAGGTGGCGATCCGTGGTCTGCCTGCAGACACGGACCCGTCACTTATCGAAGAGGAGCTCAGACGGCTGGAATTTCAACCGGAGTACGTGCGCAACATTAATGCGCGCGGTGGGAGGCCCGGTTGTATCTTCCACGCCGTTCTGAAGAGGACACCAGGGGTCTTCAAGATCTACGACACCACGCAGTTCCTGCTCATGCGTGGTGTCAAAATCGAGGCGTGGAGGGGCAGGCGCGGGCCTGCGCAGTGTCACCAGTGCCAGCAGTTTAGACACAGCTCGCACCGGTGCCACCGCCCGCTGGCCTGCGTTAGATGTGGGGAGAACCACGCCGCCAAGGACTGCCCACGCCCTAGGGAGGAGCCGGCCACCTGCGCCAACTGCGGAGGTGACCACCCTGCGTGCAACCGGAGCTGCCCAGTCTTCGTGCAGGAGGCACAGAAGAGGAAGGTTGGCACTGTGGCCCTCTCCCAGCGACAGCACCGGCCCACCGAATCCGTCCGTGGGCCCACGTCGGCCTACGCCACTGAGGCGCCTAGTGCGTCGCTCATGGCGGCGGCAAACGAGCCCACGGCGAGAGGAAGCGCCCCCTCCAAACCTAGGAGAAAGAGGAGAGGAGGAAAGAAGGGGCCGAAGCCCCCTTCCACAGAGTCCAGGAGGCAGCCCGCGCCCGTCCCAACTCGGACACGGGCAACGAGCCCCCCCCCCCAACTGAGGTTAGCGTTGCAAGTTTGGTGCGACGCGTCATCAATGACATCACAGCCCTCAGGGCGGCTCGCCAAGAGGCCCTTGCTGCGGTCACCGAATCCGACGAGGAGCACCAGCAGCAGGAGCTCACTAAGATGCAGTCCGCCCTGGAGCAAGTCCTATTGAGAGCCGCTTCTGCAAGCACCCGGGACTTGTGGGGACTAGCCCTGGAGACCCTAACGATCGTGTTGGGGGCCTGCCGGGTATAGGACCCACGAATCCCCGCCCCGGAAATCCCCACTTATATATGTATGTATATTTTATATTCTGACGCCTGAGTGAGTTACTCACACTTACACGTGACTCACTCACACAATAACACTCCACATGCACTACATGCATTGGTTGCGCCGCGTGCTAAGTTAATATAGGCGCGGCGTACACCTACCCCATACAACCATGACTCTACACTCGTTGTCCTCACGCGATGCGAGCGTGCGGGTCGGAACGCACGTTCTGCATCGCTACATGGGCGGTGTTACACAGTACAATACCGCCCACACCCGCACTACGGCCTCTCAGTCTGGAGCGCAACCGGCTAGACCTGGAAACGCGCCAGACGGGGGCCATCATCCTCAGTGGGTAGCGCCCCCAAAGTCGGCGTCTCTGTCGCTGGTCGTCGTCCGCTGGGCCTCCCCCGGGAAACCGGAGGTCTCACCCGGCGGCGATTGACCGCCGAGACGTCGTGAAATAGCGGCACTGTACGTGTACAGTGCCGCGGCGTTACTCTACTGAACTCAATACATTTACTCACAGGCAGCCAGCGCATGCGCGCCTGCCGCCAACCATTGCCTATAGGCCCCCCAATGCTTTGCCCGTTTTTACGAGCAACTATTTGATACTGCGGGATAAAGTTCGCCTACAACCCGCCCGCCGCGCCCCCTTGCGGGGACGCAGTGACTTCCCGGACAAGCGAGTCAGTTGTGATTTCGACTGCGATCAAGAGCGAACTACCCTAGTACTCGAAGTGATTTTACTTAACGACCTAAGCGATAGTGTAACGGTACTCTAGTGTTAATTGCGATTCGGATTATTGTTGACTGGACTAATTTGTTATTGTTTGTGGTAAATAAAGTTCTCTCGTCAGTAAATCGGCATTTGATTACCCACGTACGTAACAATATACTTACTTTCCATTTCAAAAAACACTTTAAAAACAATTCAAAATTCTGCCACTTAGATACCTACGGTAAAAAAAAGTTGACTGAAGTTATTAAAAAAACACAGGAATAAACAAAAATAGGAGAAAGAAAGACCATAGACCCCATCCCTGATCAGAATCGAATTCAACGTGCCCTCAGTGCCAATAACTTGATATGAAGTTAAAGAATGAGATCATGAAACAAATAGAGATGTACCCCATTCCTTATAGTTCTAATTGAGTTATGTATTAGTTTCTTTGATACTCATAAATTATACTGTTTTTTCTTATTAAGGATACTGTGAAATAAAACAAATCTGGAAATATTTAATCAGTTTTTATTTATATTCGTAAAATCAACTTTAAATCTTAACTTTACGCGTACAAATCTTATTCATCGATATGACGATATCCCCATCACTACTGTTTACTGTATATTTAGTTATACATTTATAGCTTGGCGCTCGGCGAGGCATTGCGTTTTGTGTACGTTGGCGGCGAAAAGGTTAATTTCGGCTCCTACATCGAGGCAAAAGCCCAACTAGCTGCCAAAAAATTGGGGATCTTAGCAAAGGTGAGACGGTATTTCACGCCGGAACAGCTGCTCAACCTCTATCAAGCGCAAGTTCGATCGTGTATGGAGTACTGCTCTTATCTTTGGGTCAGCCAAATACCAGCTAGATGCACTAGAGTCTATTGAAAAGCGTGCCAAGAAGATCATAGGCAATGATGCTCTTGTGAAGTCAAAACTCCAAAGTCTTGAGCATCGACGCCGAGTTGCTAGCCTGTCTGTTTTCTATCGTTTACACTTCGGGGAGTGTGCTCTAGAGTTACACAATTTAATTCCGCCAAGTCCGTTCCATCATCGGACCACAAGACGTACGGCGTTGCGCCACCGGTACATGGTGGACATCCCACCTATACGTACAAAGCGTTTTGGGAGTACATTCATTATGCGTACAGCTATGGAATGGAATTCCCTGCCGGTGTCTGTGTTTCCTGATAGCTATAACCTAGGGGTCTTTAAGTCAAGAGTGAATAGATTGCTTCTAGGCAAGCGTGCTCCATCGTCGGCCACATCATCGCTTACCATCAGGTGAGATTGTGGTCAAACGCGAGCCTATCCATTATAAAAAAAAAAAAAAAAAAATGTGCCAAACGTGAAAGTGAGTGATGTAGTGGTTATTGTAGACGATAACAAACCGCGCAATCAGTGGACAAAGGGCATAATCACTAAAGTGAATCCCGGCTCAGACAATAGTATTTAGGATCGTGGACGTTAAAACCAGCACGCTTAGCCAAGTTGTTATTCTGCAATCGTTAACGCTGTCGAAAAGTGATGAAACGTATGGGAATGACGTCATCTCAAACGTAAAGTCGCGTGGTCAGGAACAAACGAATAGACAATTCGTAGCCAGGTTCACATCGTTCAAAATCGTTACTACAATGTTTAACGCTACATCCTTTGTTATACAAACGCTACATTGTAGAACGAGCGGCCGACTCAGGCGCGTCAACATGGCTACCAACTTATCGTTTTCTACAATTGCTGTCACCGAGGCGTTACCGATTAGAGAACGGAATTCGATTGTAACTTGGCTAGGGGGGCAGTAGTGGTATTTTACGACGACCGTAAAGGTCGTTGTGCTCCCTACCGACGGGACTAATCGGCTGAACCCTCTTACGGGGGGTGGGATTGTTGGGGAGCACAGCGATCTATGTACATAATACTAGCTTAGCGGTTTCGTCCGCATGATTTTGTTTAGTTTTAGATAGTATAAGATTGTATTTTTAGATAGTATAAGATTATATTTTAATGTGAAAACTTATTGGAAGTTAAATAGTGGATGGAGATAGCCAGAGATTTTGTATAATTACCCCGAACACTACCTCCACCCACCTACGAATATACTTGATTTACTACCTCGAACATGATTGGTGGATTAGATTTTTATGTTAGTTGAATACCGCCACTACTTCCACCCATGCTGACATGACATGACACTGGCGGGCGGGTGACGCGCTCGCGCTGACACCCGTCCCGCGCCCCCTCGCCCCGCTGACTCTGCTGCCGCGTCCACACGATCGGCCGCCAACTCCGCTGCCGGGGCCACACGGACGTTCGCGCGTGAACATGCTCCCCGGGTTGAAGGAATCTTCAAGGAAGTGGTAGTGGGCAGATGTTGTTGAAGGCCCACCGAATTGTTCCCTTCTTCGTCTTCAACTCGGCGACCCTCGCAACACCGTCAGCGCCCGGGTACACCTCGCACGACGCGACCCAGCAGCCAGCAGAGAGGTGGAAGCGTCTTATCCTTAACCAGGACGAGGCTCCCCACTTTGATGTCGCCCGATGCTGTGGACCACTTGGTTTTTTGCTGCAGCAGAGATATGTATTCAGTGTTAAACCGTTTCCAGAAATGCTGCTTGATATATTCCACCCTTTGGAATCTCTCGAGTCTGTTTATGTTTCCATTGTCAGTCATCTGTGGAAGTGGAATGGACGTGAGTGATCTTCCAATTAAAAAGTGAGATGGAGTTAGTGCACTAAAATCAAGTGGATCAGAAGAATAAGGAGTCAGGGGACGGGAATTGAGAATAGCCTCTATTTGGGTCAGACACGTGGCCATCTCCTCGTATGTGAAATGCGTTAATTTGAGCAGTCTCTTTAAGTGATACTTTGTGGAACGCACAGCGGCCTCAGCAATGCCATTAAAATGAGGGGAGTAGGCCGGCACAAAGTTGAACTCAATCCCTTCCTGAACGACATCATAAGCAATGTCTGAAGTCTGCAAAAAATGACGTAATTGATTACATAAACCGACGAAGGTTAAAGCAGCCATGTATGCTTCCTTAGTGAGGTCCGTGACAAGCTCCAAGTGAACAGCCTTGGTAGCAAGGCAGACAAAGATGCAGATATAGGACTTTATAAGTCTGCAGCCTCTTCCCTTCCGGTCAGCGATCAGTATTGGGCCAGCTTAATCAACACTTGAATTTAAGAAAGGAAACTCAAGATTGCTTCGTGAATTTGGAAGTTGTCCCATTATTGGTTGCACAATTTGAGCCTTGTGCCTGAAGCATACTACACATTTTTGAACAATGACTCTGGATAAGTTTCTACCCCCCAGGGGCCAATAGTATTGCCGAATGTTTGCCAAGAGCAATTGAGGTCCGGCATGTAACAGATTTCTGTGAACAGATTGAAACATGATTTTAGTTAAATGATGCTTACTGCACATGAGTATGGGATGTTTTACGTTGTAATCGTATGGAGAGTTATTAAGCCTGCCTCCGACACGAATAATGCCATCAGAATCTAAGAAAGGAGATAAAGATAAGAGTCGATTTTTATGAGGCAAGGATTTTCCTGATTTTAAAATAGAATATTCTTCCGGAAAACTTTCAATTTGTGTATTATGTAAAATGCATTTTAATGAAGATTGAATCTCCTGATTAGACAAAGATCCTACTAACCTATTATTTTTATTTTTTAAATTGTAAATATACCTTTTAATGTAGGCCAAAATTCTTTGCAAACGGTTAAAATCTGAATATTTATGAATTAATAGTTGTATTAATGTTTGATTTACTACAATGTGGCTATTGTTAGACTGATTTACAAAATAAGTTAGTTCAGGCAAGTCTTGTTTTGCAATATCGTTTGGTGGCTTTGGCCACAGGCATTCATCGTGTGACAAAAATGTAGGGCCTGCCCACCACAAGCTAGAATCGCTGACATGATCAGCCTTCACCCCTCGAGAAACTAAATCTGCAGGATTGTCTCGAGTAGGTACATAGTTCCATACAGATCCAAGAGTTGTCTCCTGTATCTCGTTAACACGATGCCTGACGAAAGGTTTGAATTGTGTCGATGGTGCGGATAACCAGCTCAACACTATTGTTGAATCACACCAAAAGACGCATCGGCTGATTGGTATGGTAAGGGATTCTTTGACCTTTGTACACAATCTTGCACCTAACAACGCTCCACATAGCTCTAACCTGGGCATTGTTGTTGGTTTTATTGGGGCTATACGATTTTTAGAAGCTAATAAGCGTACCGTGACGGAGTTACTGTTGTCAATGCTGCGTATATAAACACATGCTCCATACGCCCTTTCACTGCTATCAGTAAATATGTGTATTTCATTAATGATCCAGTTGTCACATAGAACCCATCTGGGAATGTTTAAATAATTTAAATGTTTTAATGCTTCTACAAATTTCGACCACTGATCTGCTATGTCCTGAGGAACCTCATCATCCCAGTCGCATTTATTGACCCACAATTTTTGCATTATAATTTTCGCTTCAACAACACATGGACCAATTAACCCCAATGGGTCAAATACTTGGCTTATTATTGATAAAATGTGTCTTTTTGTTATAGTTTTGTGGTTGTCAATATTAATGGAAAATGATAAATTATCTAATTTGCAAGCCCATAGCAGCCCTAATGTCTTTGATGTGTAATTATTTGACAAATCTAAATCTAAACTTGAGCCATCCTCTACATCTACTATTTCTTTAAGAATTTGACTACTATTCGACTGCCATTTTCGTAAATTAAATTTTGCTGAACTTAATATTGTTTTTATATTTTGACAAAGTTCGATTGCGCCGTTTATAGTATCTAATCCAGTTAACAAGTCGTCAACGTAAAAATCACGTTGGATGCTATTCTTCACGTGCTGATTGTCTGTGGCCTCTGCGAGGCTCACTAGACACTTTGTCGCCAGATAAGGCGCAGACGCTGTCCCGTAAGTGACTGTATTTAATGTGTAAATTTTGAGTGGCTCTGATGGATTTTTTCTAAATAAAATGCGTTGAAGGGATCGTTGATTGGGATTTAACTCGACAGCTCGATACATTTTTTCGATATCCCCTGAGATTGCATATTTGTGTTGTCTGAATCTCAGTAAGATCGAGAGTAGATCATCCTGTACAGTAGGACCTACATATTGTATGTCGTTTAGTGATAATCCCGAAGTTGTTTTTGCTGATGCATCAAAGACTGTACGCAACTTCGTTGTTTTACTTGATTCCCGCAATACCCCATGGTGTGGCAGGATATAACTTACATTATTTTCATTGCTTACTGTTAAATTGCTGTCCTCAGTCATGTGACCTAATGTTTCATATTCTTTCATGAAGTCAATGTACATGCTTTTATATATCGGATCGCGTTCAAAGCGTTTTTCTAATGATAAAAACCTACGTTTTGCTGCAGCGTATGAATCGCCTAATACGCTAGGATCCGCCTTAAGTGGTATAGTTACAACAAACTGGCCATTTGAGCCACGAACCGTATTTAACTGAAAACTTTCTTCGCAAGCACGTTCCTCTACAGAAAGACAATGTTTAGTTGATATTGTATCAAGTTCCCAAAACTTATTCAAGTCAGGATTATTTGTTGTTTTAGAAAAATTACAAAAATGTGTTTGTTTATGCAAGCTAGCAGGCACAGTGCCTGAGATTAACCACCCTAATTTGCTTTCACACAGTTTTGGTAAATTTTTTCCCATATTGATATGATTGGTTTGAATAACATCCCAGAATAGTTCAGCTCCTAACAGAATATCAATGTCTGACGGAATATTGAAAGAAGGGTCAGCTAAAAATAAACCTGAAGGAATTGGTATGTTTTCAATATTAATATAGGATGCTGGCAATCTCCTAGTAATTTCTGGCAGAATGAGACAGGTAATATTGAAAGAATAATGTTCATATGTGGACTCAATGGTGAGGTTGCAAGAGTGTGTACTGTTACTGGTCAAACTATTAATACCTGTGACCATGGAGGCGGTACCAGCTCGAGACAATCCAAGTTTGCTGCTAAGCCTGTCAGTGATGAAGTTGGCTGTACTGCCGCTGTCTAATAGGACTCTGGCGTTGTACCTTACGCCTTTATCACTCACCACCTTCACCACCGCTGTGGACAGTAAAATGTGTTTCTCAGAAGTAGGCTGTATATCTGCGGAGAGTGACACATTATTTGTCGAAATGCTAGGCATAGGATTATTTAACACTTGTGGCTCTGACTGATCTAAATGTAACAAGGTATTATGACGATTCTTACAGTACTTGCAGCGTGTAAATCTACAACGCTTTTCTGTATGACCAACCCGCAAACAATTAAGGCACACTTTGAAATCTTTTGCCTTCTGTGTCCTATCTTCTACTATTAACTTTCTAAAGGCTTCACATGAGTAAAGAAAATGATTTTTTGAGCACATAGGACAGATTTTATTTTTCTCTTTCTCAATATTGTTTGTTTCCTGTTTCTGCGAGGTTACAATAAAACTTTTAGACTTATTATTGCCACTAGATTGCATTTTATCTTGTTTTTTATTTTCTTTTTTTTTTTTAACAATGAAAATGGAACCACATAAAGAGAACTTTTATTTTGCAAAATTGCTAGGAAATAATAAACAAATTAAACAATAACTTAAATAATTAAAAATAATATATACACTTAATGCCTAGTTAAATATGACGTCATAAAACTCCTCCGCATCGCTGTCGACTGGAAGTGTGCCCAAAAGGCTGGCGGCATTGCCACGTTGTATGGCAATGCTTATTCTCTGACCGAGGTAGAAGCCAGCCCTTGGGTCACGCGAAGCGTCAATTAAGCGTTTCGCCAATTCTTTAAAAAGCATATGAGCACTCGGACCCCACGGCCCGAGAGTTTCAACCCCAAAGGGCTCAAAAATATTACTGCCGACGAGGCTGTTATATTTCCGCCGCTTGAGGTTCTCTGCAGCCGTCGCGGCAGCACCAGCACAGCACGATGAGCTAGGAAGATGGGATGGCGCAAGAGTATCGACACAGGTAGCGTCCCACACTAAAGGCCTACCCATCTTCCAAGGAAATAAAGACATACCGTCTGGTCTCTTACCATCGTCGCGTGCCAGGCCATGAGGTTCCAAAACAGCCGGAACGCCGACGGTGACAAGGGCTCGTCGGATGATGTCGTTAATGTTCGCGTGCCGCGCTATGCGTCCCGCACTTCGACTGCATGACAGGCCGTGGTGACCGAGGCTGTTGACAACTTCGCCACAGTGGCAGCGATGAGGCGAACAACAAGGAGCACCTAGACGTAGGGCAACAGCTAAGCGGAAAGTAGTATCGTCGAACAAGGTGCCAATATTCGACGACGGCAGTGCGTGAAGCCTGACTCCCAATTTCCCACAGCCAGCAGGCGCGCACGCTCCGCAGCAGTAGCAGATGTTACGATTAGGTTTTCCTGAACTACTTTGCAGAGCGGCTCATCCCACCGTCTCTGGGAAGCCGGGTTGTTAGGTGGATTTGTATTCGGGCAAGCGATTCTCCAGGCATCCAAAGCCTCGGCGAAACACGGCACTTCTAAAGGAATCAGTGTAGAAGTTAGGATGTTCCTGATTAATTTATCAGTGCCGTGGACCGAAGATATGAATGCCGGTAAACTAATACTGGTAATTTTGCGGACGCCGAGGCCTCCCATACGGATGGGAAGAGTAACTTGAGCCCAAGCTCGATCGTCCAAGGTCATATTTAAAATTAAAGTTAGGGTGTGCCGGATAATTTGGTCCATTTTTTCCAAAAGGTGAGGGTGCTTCCATAAGTGGGAAGCACGAAGGAAATATATTAATTTAGGACCGAAACAACAATAACGGATTAGGGTAATGGCCGAATGCATATTAATTTCGAGCAATCTTTCCGAAACATCATTGAAATTTTTAATTTTTTCCTCCACAAAACTGGGAAAGGAATCCTCAAAAATTGGAGACCCAAGGAGGCGAAGACAACTTTTGTCGATAATTTTGATTGCAGGAGCTATTGCATTGAATTTTGAATAAGTCAGATTTTTGTCAATACTTTCAGATAGGAATAACTCACACTTAGAAAAGTTAAGTTCTAGTCCAATAGAAGAAAGTTGTTTTTTTAAGAATTGTAGATCGTTGAAAACGGTGTCTACATCGCCTCCTAAGGTCCCATCATCAAGGTACCACACATTAAATTTGGAATTTAGTTTTCGAATTATTGGGTGTATAGCTAAGCTAAAGATCACTGGCCCAAGGGTGTCACCTTGTTGACAGCCAACAGCGGATTCCAAAACTTTGTCACGAAACAGTAATTTCGATGGATGTCTATAACATTGCCAGAGAAAACTAAAAATTTGAGGTATTTCTTTTTTAGCTTCTGACAACAAGGTGTCCCTATTAACAGAATTTTTTTCTTCTATTGTTTCCAGTAAATCGGCCTTATTGTTCATGAATGTACAAAACTGAAGCAATGTTGGTGAGTCGGGTAAAGTGTTACGGTACTCTTCCCAAGCCCTACTGGTAGTACTATCTAATTTTAAGGTCATTAAATAGATGATAAGAGTATCCAGAGTAGGCTCATTCAACAATTTTAATGCTCGTATGTTTTTATTTGTGACATCAACAAGGCGGCGTAAAGCAACACTGGATTCATCAGTTAAGACACAGAACAGAAAATACAGGTAGAAGTGCCCCTATCCTGGCAAAGCACGGGAACTAGTGTCGCCAAACTCACACATTTGTATATTAAATTGTCCATTACACACATAAAAAACAGTAATATGATTGGCTACAAATTAAAAACGCAACTTTTACTAATCATCTTCTTATTGCTTTGATAAATTAAGTCTTATTACAACTACTGAAAGTTGTTATTATTTGACATGACACAAACAATAAAGATGTTTTTCGTCTTATAACCAATTTACAACGAGTTCTGCTACTCCGCGCTAGATGGCGCTGTAACCAATTCATCATTTGTCATTCTATTCAGAACTCTAGTTACTTTGAAATAGATGCCATATTCACCTGCACATGTAATCACTTTTGCTACTCATTTAGAGATGTAGACATATATCGATATTTTAATATTGATGTTACGTTATTTATTCAGGTAAGCAATGTAATAATTTGTTAACATCTTACAAATGCTTAATAATGGATAAGGTTGATTATCTTTAAAATATCAATGTTAAAGAGGTATTTGTATGTAGGGGGGTAATCTTATTTTTAACCGACTTCGAAAAGGAGAAGATTCTATGTTCGACTTAATGTATGTTTTGTTCACCGATATCTCGGTCAATTGTGGACTGACTTTGAAATATATATTTTATTTTTAATTAAAATGTTCTTAGTAGGTATTGCTTTATCGTTCAAATATCTATATTTGTTTTGTGAAGTTAATGTATTACGGTTAATATTATGTAATATTCAGCCTTTCAAGCGTGAAGAAGTAAAGAAAGTGAGTAGCAACCCGCACCTATTTCGGACGGATGCAGGTTACGTATTGTTAAAACTTCGTGATTTATGTGCAATCTTAGTTAGATATTTATAAATTATACACATGAAAAGTCCGACACAAATTTTCTGAATGATGGTGCCAGCCATGAAATAAATAGTTAGAAATAAATAAAAATTATCGATACCGACCTACTTTACGGATGTGTCCCATCCCTAATTGAGTAGCGTCGAAGTTACTAGAATTTATGTTATGATTTTGTAGATGACGGGCAAGTGTATTTAGACTTTGTAATTATGTCAATAAGGTTGTTTATAGTTTGCATTAAAGTCATAAAATGTGGTATTTTCATTTAAAATCAATTTTATTAAAAATTAACAAAGTTTAGTGCTTAACGATGATACGATACACCTCCACAAGATACATTTTTTTTTCTGCTTTCGTTTTTGCAGGTCAAAACCGAAAAACCAGGCATAATTTGTAATATTTTGCGTATTTCTGAGAGAACTAATCGCGACAAGTGTCTGACGGTGAATAAGCTAAATGTTGCGCATCTCGACCTAATGTTGACACGCGCGCGATATCTGAGGGGCACTTCCTCTACTTTTCTTTATTCCGTGAGTTAAGAGGCCGGCGAATGTCACTCGCAACTGCAAGTTGACGCGTATTCAAAATTCGTTCGTGGAATATAGCTATCTCTGTTTGACAAAAACAAGTGACGGAGTGCAGCTGTGTGTGTGTATGTGAGCGTCTTACAATTTATTGTTAGTAAAATGAGGTATATTCATTATTTGCTTTATTTTTGCCGAATACTTCGGGAATTGTTTGTGAATGTACGAACTAGTAATGCGTTTTTTGGAAATTTTATTACCGCGCCAATATCTGAACATATTATGATAACAATAGCAGATATGTCATACAAAGGTGGTCTTTTTTTACGGTGGGAAAATCATCTAATGATATTCCCCGCTCTTGGGTGGAGCGGGAGATAGTGTCAGACTTTTACTGACTAAAAACCCACTCCTGTTCCTTCGTTGTCTTTCGTACCGGGGCTGAGCTACCTTTCGGAGCTAACCCTGGCCCCAGTAGGCTTCGACCCGGTTGGACCCCTTTTGTTGCTGACAACTCCTTGAGGCGCACGGGAACAGTTCGCGCAGTCGATGACTTGGGCTCGATCCGGACAGTTACCGGACGGTCGGACAGCGAGCTACCGATTGCTCGCCGTCCGCAAGCCCGCGCCTACGGTGGCCGGAAATTGGGATCGGAATCCCGGCAGCGGCTGTGAGCGCCGTTGCCTGATACGGTCGGCCTCCTCCTTTGCTAGCATTACTGCTTTGCAGAAGGAGGCGACTGCCTGCTACTGATCCTCCTCGCTCCGAACCATGGCCTGTACCAGTCTGGCACGAGAGATCGCCGCCGCCGATCACCTCCACGAGGGCAAGGCGATGCTCTGCCTAAGCGGCACACCTCCACTGCGTGCTCCACCGTGTCCTCCGGGCGTTCCGCACAGTGGCGACACTCGGGCGTCACTTCCGTACGAATCCGGTACAGCCCGAACCTACCGAACTTACGTGTCCGGTGAGAACCTGCGTCATGCGGAAGGTGAGGACGCCCGCGCCGTGAGGTCTTTCCAGCCATGCCTCCAAGAGGGGACTTACTGCCATAATTGTGGCGTGCCCAAGGTGGTCTTCTTGTGGTCAAATCAGAAAATGTTATGGAGGCGAGAGCTTTTTTCATAGGTGGGAAATTATTCAATGACTTCTGCCGCTCTTTTAGTGTCAGACTTTTAGGGAAATGAAAACTGTTCTTTCGTTTCAAGGCCCCGATGTTCTCTTTCGCTCAACCCTTGGCCTCAGTAGACTTCGAACCTGCTGGGCCCCTACGGTTTTGCTGACATGTCCTCGAGATGCGAGTGGAACACTATGCAACATCGACGTCTCGAGCTCGGTACGGACGCTTACCGGACGGAGAGATACAAATTGCTCGCCGTCCGCAACCCTGCGCCTACGGTGACTGGAAAAAGGGATCAGGATCCCGGTGGCTGGGGCGTGAGGAATGATGTTCCCTCACGTGTACGACTGTCTCCTTTGCTAGCATAACTGCTTCGTAGAAGGAGCCGACCACCTGCCATTCCTACACATTCCGGTCCATGGCTTGTACCAGGGTCACTCCCACGAGTACACAGCGCGGCGGGAGTGCTCCGCCTGAGTGGAGCATACCATCGCCTCCGGGCTCCACCCTGTCCTCCGGGCGGTCTACACAATGATGACAGCCAGGCGTTTCTTCCGAACTTACCACGAGGTGAGGTGTCGTCATGCGGAAGGTGAGGATGTTTCCACGTCTATTCACCCACTCCTCAAAGATTGGATTTATCGCCATAATTATGGCTTGCCCCAAGATCCCGCCGGTACTCTGACCGCCTTCGTCAGTGGTTTTTTACCCCGGCGTTGCAACTCCATGCGCAAATTGTGCATGCGTGCAAGGACTGTTGCCTCTAGATCCCATGGTGGCAGACCAGCAAGGAGGCTCGTCGCTTCGCTGGAGAACGTGCGGTATCCCCGCAATGGCCATGATCCTCTGGGATGCGTTCAGCTTTGCCCCCGGTCGCTTTCACAGCAATGGGGCCAACACCGGCGCTCCGTAATGAGCCATGGACCAAACAATGCTGCGTGGAGCCTCCGGCAAAGGGCTAAGGACCTCTATGTTGGGTAGGAGCCGCTTCAGGGCAGCCCCAGTCCGGTCCAGTTTGGGAGCCAGACGTCCGAAGTGTTCTTCGAAATTCCAACGGCTGTCGAGGACAAGTACCAAAAACAGTCCGACCCATATCTTGGTACCGATCCTTGGGGAACACCGCACGACATCTCTCGGCGTTTCCATTCTCCACGGTGAGCGGGGCAGATAATGAACCTGTCCTTCAGGTAGGCCTCGATCACACGAATGAGGTAGACCGGCACCTGGTGATACCGGGGTCGAAATAGAGCGCTCCCTGCAAAAGCCAAACTGGCCATCCGCAAGATCCGGCTCCACCCGTACCAGGTGCGTACGAGGAATAAAGAACAGCGAAGCGCACCCTCAGAGCGGAGATACGGCTGGCCAAACTGGAGGCCCGCGACGTGTAGCTGGGGACTCTGGACAGAGACCCGTGGGGACGACCCTACGAAATGGTGCGTAACAAGCTCCGTACCTGGGCTCCCCCGCTGACACAGAGTACCGGCCCCTGTTTATGAAGGGTGTGATGAACGCTCTATTCCCGTCAAAAGGTGAGCATTCTCATCCGCTCATGGCTCCGCCACTAGTTGTAGTGTAGTTTATATTTTTATGTCACCGTTTTTTGTAGCCATATTTGCATACTATGTGCTATGTGACCTCCCCAACGGGGTCAGCGTGGTCTATTATACAGACGACACGCTGATCCTAACGAAGGGAGAGTCGTAACAGGCGGCGGTCGAACTAGCGGAACGCAGGGTTGCAACAACCTCCAACCAGCCTTGGCCCCACCGACATCATGTCATATGGGCCGAATCGAAATGAGACGGCTGCGGACACAGCCCACCCATATAAATATGAGCGCGCTATCACCGCAGCCGCTTCTTGACTCCTTTACAAATTTCTTCGTCTTGTCCCCATGTTGCCTTTCTCCCCATCCTGGGGCGGCGTACTAACGGTCCCCCCTCACGTGGGTAAGACAAACACACAGTACGGGTTCGCTGCTTGCTTACTCCTTAGTCTGTGCCATTCGTGTTCGAACTCTTTTGAGGCCATGAGATTGCAGTAGTAAGCCGGTCTCTCATCCAAGCGAGTGATCCCGTCCATCACATTTCGTCGCTGTTCGTCATAAGGGGGGCATCGCCACAGAACGTGATCAAAATTTTCGTCCTCATCACCGCAATAGCACACGCTAACCTCACATAACCGCATATCATACAGTTTCTTCCAAAAATATCCATGTCCAGTCAGGATCTGCAAGATTTTGTAGTCCGGCTCGACCCAAGTTGCCTTGAGCCTAACCCCACGTCTTCCTGCTCCCATCTCCGCTACCAATTAGCCACAGGCTCACTTGCAAGAACCCTGCTCCCTGTCCTGAACCGCAACGCAGAGTTGCAACAGTCGTGAAGAGGATCCAGCAGTTGGGACTCGAGGTGGCACTGCACAAGTCCGAGAGCATGTGTTTTCATGGCCCTCGGAACGAGCCACCGCCGGTTTCCCAAATTACAATAAAAGTTTACAAGTATCTGGGACTCGTCCTCGACAGTCGATGGTATTTTGAGGAGCACTTCCGACGTCTGGTTCCCAAACGTGTTACTTATTGTTTATTTTGTGTTGCGCCTTGTGCTGTACCAAATAAATTATTTTTCTTTCTTTCTTTCTTTCAAACTGGATTAGACTGAAGCACTCAAGCGGCTCCTGTCCAACCTGGGGTGTCCAGACGCCTCCTGCTGGAGGCTCTACGCAGGCATCGTTCGGTCCATGGCCCTTTATGGAGCGCCGTCGCTGCGAAAGTGATCAGTTGCCAAGCTGAACGCATGCCAGGGAGTTATAGCCATCCTAATGGTACAAAGACAAAGCACGGTTTCCTGCAATATACCTGCATGGTTTCCTGCAGGCTTGCTACCATGGAATGTGGAGGCAACAGTCCTTTGCACGCATAAGCATGATTTACACGTGGAGATGCAACCCTGGGGCGAAATTCCGCTGCCACGACAAGTCGCTGTAAGGCAGACAGTTCCGGCAGGATCTCAGCGACTGTCGTAACGCAAATACTCACCGGACATGGCAAGTACGGGAGGCTCCTGCGTCGGATTTAGGCGGAAGAAACGCCTGGTTATCACCATTGTGTGGACGGTCTGAAGGATACGGTGGAGCATACGGTGGAGATGTACATATGTGCCCCGTTTAGGCGGAACACCGCCGCGTTCTCGTGGGGGCCATCGGTGGCAACGACCTCTCGCGCCGAGCCCTCTTTTGCGAAACAGTAATGCTAGCGAAGAAGGCGGCCGCATGGACGAGGGAATACCCTGACGCCCCAGCAGCCAGGATCTCGACCCAGATTTCTAGCCACCCTGGGCTTGGAATCGCCGTCCAGCCATCCGGTAACCATCTGGACCGAACCCAAATCGTCAACGGCGCTTTTTTTTTTACTCTTTTTTTTAAGGGGTTTTTGACGGCGCTTTTAGTCAGCTAAAGTCTGACATGTCCTCAAGAGTTCTGTATTCCTTTTATTAAACTTTAAATGTTTACGTACTATTTTATTTAAGTCAATAGTGTCAAAAATATTACAATAAAATTTATAACTCGACCTATGAACGCAACTGAAGTAATGACAGCACGCACACAATGACACTGACATCCCGCTTGCCGCGATAGCACTAGTAACTCTTGGAAATTTGCGATAAATTGGACGTGTTTCGTAATACCAAAAATGATGAATGAAAACTTAATGTTTTTCCAATTTGTTTTCTATCATTTGTAAATTGATAATATAATCTGTGTTCCTACATTGAGAATATTGGACATATTGTTATTTTTAATACAGGAAAAGCCAAATGAAAACATGCCATTTACGTTGTAAAAAAGTGCGAATTATAATTCGCTTTAATTTCGTTTTAGGCAAGTTTTTTTTAAAAAGAAAGATGTCTGTCGCCGTGCTCTTAAGAGCACGGCGACAGATGAATTTTTCATACAAACGTAATACCACGCTCATTTGCAATTGGAGTATATTTCCAACATATTATGATGTTATTCGGTTATAGACGATACTTATCTAGGTTCCTACATCTTTCTTTTTAAAAAAAACTTGCCTAAAACGAAATTAAAGCGAATTATAATTCGCACTTTTTTACAACGTAAATGGCATGTTTTCATTTGGCTTTTCCTGTATTAAAAATAACAATATGTCCAATATTCTCAATGTAGGAACACAGATTATATTATCAATTTACAAATGATAGAAAACAAATTGGAAAAACATTAAGTTTTCATTCATCATTTTTGGTATTACGAAACACGTCCAATTTATCGCAAATTTCCAAGAGTTACTAGTGCTATCGCGGCAAGCGGGATGTCAGTGTCATTGTGTGCGTGCTGTCATTACTTCAGTTGCGTTCATAGGTCGAATTATAAATTTTATTGTAATATTTTTGACACTATTGACTTAAATAAAATAGTACGTAAGCATTTAAAGTTTAATAAAAGGAATACAGAACTCTTGAGGACATGTCAGACTTTAGCTGACTAAAAGCGCCGTCAAAAACCCCTTAAAAAAAAGAGTAAAAAAAAAGCGCCGTTGACGATTTGGGTTCGGTCCAGATGGTTACCGGATGGCTGGACGGCGATTCCAAGCCCAGAGTGGCTAGAAATCTGGGTCGAGATCCTGGCCGCTGGGGCGTCAGGGTATTCCCTCGTCCATGCGGCCGCCTTCTTCGCTAGCATTACTGTTTCGCAGAAAGAGGGCTCGGCGCGAGAGGTCGTTGCCACCGATGGCCCCCACGAGAACGCGGCGGTGTTCCGCCTAAACGGGGCACATATGTACATCTCTACCGTATGCTCCACCGTATCCTTCAGACCGTCCACACAATGGTGATAACCAGGCGTTTCTTCCGCCTAAATCCGACGCAGGAGCCTCCCGTACTTGCCATGTCCGGTGATTTTGGTTACGACAGTCGCTGAGATCCTGCCGGAACTGTCTGCCTTACAGCGACTTGTCGTGGCAGCGGAATTTCGCCCCAGGGTTGCATCTCCACGTGTAAATCATGCTAAATCATGCGTGCAAAGGACTGTTGCCTCCACATTCCATGGTAGCAAGCTTGCAGGAAACCATGCAGGTATATTGCAGGAAACCGTGCTTTGTCTTTGTACCATTAGGATGGCTATAACTCCCTGGCATGCGTTCAGCTTGGCAACTGATCACTTTCGCAGCGACGGCGCTCCATAAAGGGCCATGGACCGAATGATGCCTGTGTAGAGCCTCCAGCAGGAGGCGTCTGGACACCCCAGGTTGGACAGGAGCCGCTTGAGTGCGTCAGTCTAATCCAGTTTGAAAGAAAGAAAGAAAGAAAAATAATTTATTTGGTACAGCACAAGGCGCAACACAAAATAAACAATAAGTAACACGTTTGGGAACCAGACGTCGGAAGTGCTCCTCAAAATACCATCGACTGTCGAGGACGAGTCCCAGATACTTGTAAACTTTTATTGTAATTTGGGAAACCGGCGGTGGCTCGTTCCGAGGGCCATGAAAACACATGCTCTCGGACTTGTGCAGTGCCACCTCGAGTCCCAACTGCTGGATCCTCTTCACGACTGTTGCAACTCTGCGTTGCGGTTCAGGACAGGGAACAGGGTTCTTGCAAGTGAGCCTGTGGCTAATTGGCAGCGGAGATGGGAGCAGGAAGAGAAGGCGATGGAACTTCATCGATTCCTCCCTGACGTGGCGGTTAGGCTCAAGGCAACTTGGGTCGAGCCGGACTACAAAGTCTTGCAGATCCTGACTGGATATGGATATTTCTGGAAGAAACCGTATGATATGCGGTTATGTGAGGTTAGCGTGTGCTATTGCGGTGATGAGGACGAAAATTTTGATCACGTTCTGTGGCCCTTATGACGAACAGCGACGAAATGTGATGGACGGGATCACTCGCTTGGATGAGAGACCGGCTTACTACTGCAATCTCATGGCCTCAAAAGAGTTCGAACACGAATGGCACAGACTGAGGAGTAAGCAAGCAGCGAACCCGTACTGTGTGTTTGTCTCACCCACGTCAGGGGGGACCGTTAGTATGCCGCCCCAGGATGGGGAGAAAGGCAACATGGGGACAAGACGAAGAAATTTGTAAAGGAGTCAAGAAGCGGCTGCGGTGATAGCGCGCTCATATTTATATGGGTGGGCTGTGTCCGCAGCCGTCTCATTTCGATTCGGCCCATATGACATGATGTCGGTGGGGCCAAGGCTGGTTGGAGGTTGTTGCAACCCTGCGTTCCGCTAGTTCGACCGCCGCCTGTTACGACTCTCCCTTCGTTAGGATCAGCGTGTCGTCTGTATAATAGACCACGCTGACCCCATTGGGGAGGTCACATAGCACATAGTATGCAAATATGGCTACAAAAAACGGTGACATAAAAATATAAACTACACTACAACTAGTGGCGGAGCCATGGGCGGATGAGAATGCTCCCCTTTTGACGGGAATAGAGCGTTCATCACACCCTTCATAAACAGGGGCCGGTACTCTGTGTCAGCGGGGGAGCCCAGATATGGAGCTTGTTACGCACCATTTCGTAAGGTCGTCCCCACGGGTCTCTGTTCAGAGTCCCCAGCTACACGTCGCGGGCCTCCAGTTTGGCCAGCCGTATCTCCGCTCTGAGGGTGCGCTTCGCTGTTCTTTATTCCTCGTACGCACCTGGTACGGGTGGAGCCGGATCTTGCGGATGGCCAGTTTGGCTTTTGCAGGGAGCGCTCTATTTGGACCCCGGTATCACCAGGTGCCGGTCTACCTCATTCGTGTGATCGAGGCCTACCTGAAGGACAGGTTCATTATCTGCCCCGCTCACCGTGGAGAATGGAAACGCCGAGAGATGTCGTGCGGTGTTCCCCAAGGATCGGTACCAAGATATGGTTCGGACTGTTTTTGGTACTTGTCCTCGACAGCCGTTGGAATTTCGAAGAACACTTCGGACGTCTGGCTCCCAAACTGGACCGGACTGGGGCTGCCCTGAAGCGGCTCCTACCCAACATAGAGGTCCTTAGCCCTTTGCCGGAGGCTCCACGCAGCATTGTTTGGTCCATGGCTCATTACGGAGCGCCGGTGTTGGCCCCATTGCTGTGAAAGCGACCGGGGGCAAAGCTGAACGCATCCCAGAGGATCATGGCCATCCAAATGGTGCGGGGATACCGCACGTTCTCCAGCGAAGCGACGAGCCTCCTTGCTGGTCTGCCACCATGGGATCTAGAGGCAACAGTCCTTGCACGCATGCACAATTTGCGCATGGAGTTGCAACGCCGGGATAAAAAACCAGTGACGAAGGCGGTCAGAGTACCGGCGGGATCTCGGGGCAAGCCATAATTATGGCGATAAATCCAATCTTTGAGGAGTGGGTGAATAGACGTGGAAACATCCTCACCTTCCGCATGACGACACCTCACCTCGTGGTAAGTTCGGAAGAAACGCCTGGCTGTCATCATTGTGTAGACCGCCCGGAGGACAGGGTGGAGCATACGGCGATGGTATGCTCCACTCAGGCGGAGCACTGCCGCCGCGCTGTGTACTCGTGGGAGTGACCCTGGTACAAGCCATGGTCCGGAATGTGTAGGAATGGCAGTGGTCGGCTCCTTCTACGAAGCAGTTATGCTAGCAAAGGTGACAGTCGTACACGTGAGGGAACATCATTCCTCACGCCCCAGCCACCGGGATCCTGATCCCTTTTTCCAGTCACCGTAGGCGCAGGGTTGCGGACGGCGAGCAATTTGTATCTCTCCGTCCGGCCGTCCGGTAAGCGTCCGTACCGAGCTCGAGACGTCGATGTTGCATAGTGTTCCAATCGCATCTCGAGGACATGTCAGCAAAACCGTAGGGGCCCAGCAGGTTCGAAGTCTACTGAGGCCAAGGGTTGAGCGAAAGAAAACATCGGGGCCTTGAAACGAAAGAACAGTTTTCATTTCCCTAAAAGTCTGACACTAAAAGAGCGGCAGAAGTCATTGAATAATTTCCCACCTATGAAAAAAGCTCTCGCCTCCATAACATTTTCTGATTTGACCACAAGAAGACCACCTTGGGCACGCCACAATTATGGCAGTAAGTCCCCTCTTGGAGGCATGGCTGGAAAGACCTCACGGCGCGGGCGTCCTCACCTTCCGCATGACGCAGGTTCTCACCGGACACGTAAGTTCGGTAGGTTCGGGCTGTACCGGATTCGTACGGAAGTGACGCCCGAGTGTCGCCACTGTGCGGAACGCCCGGAGGACACGGTGGAGCACGCAGTGGAGGTGTGCCGCTTAGGCAGAGCATCGCCTTGCCCTCGTGGAGGTGATCGGAGGCGGCGATCTCTCGTGCCAGACTGGTACAGGCCATGGTTCGGAGCGAGGAGGATCAGTGGCAGGCAGTCGCCTCCTTCTGCAAAGCAGTAATGCTAGCAAAGGAGGAGGCCGACCGTATCAGGCAACGGCGCTCACAGCCGCTGCCGGGATTCCGATCCCAATTTCCGGCCACCGTAGGCGCGGGCTTGCGGACGGCGAGCAATCGGTAGCTCGCTGTCCGACCGTCCGGTAACTGTCCGGATCGAGCCCAAGTCATCGACTGCGCGAACTGTTCCCGTGCGCCTCAAGGAGTTGTCAGCAACAGAAGGGGTCCAACCGGGTCGAAGCCTACTGGGGCCAGGGTTAGCTCCGAAAGGTAGCTCAGCCCCGGTACGAAAGGCAACGAAGGAACAGGAGTGGGTTTTTAGTCAGTAAAAGTCTGACACTATCTCCCGCTCCACCCAAGAGCGGGGAATGTCATTAGATGATTTTCCCACCGTAAAAAAAGATCACCTTTGTATGACATATCTGCTATTGTTATCATAATATGTTGAGATATTGGCGCGGTAATAAAATTTCCAAAAAACGCATTACTAGTTCGTACATTCACAAACAATTCCCGAAGTATTCGGCAAAAATAAAGCAAATAATGAATATACCTCATTTTACTAACAATAAATTGTAAGACGCTCACATACACACACACAGCTGCACTCCGTCACTTGTTTTTGTCAAACAGAGATAGCTATATTCCACGAACGAATTTTGAATACGCGTCAACTTGCAGTTGCGAGTGACATTCGCCGGCCTCTTAATGGCTCTGCGTTAAATAGTGCTTTTACATGATTATTCACTAATAGGCGGCTATTGTTATATCGCTCACACAATAAATCCCAAGCTAACTTGTAATTTTCATTTCTAAAATCTATGTTTTTGATAATTTCAGCAGCTTGACTCTTTAGGGAAGCTCGTAAATAATGAAATTTATTTATATTGTTATTATTATGGATCAAGGATATAAAAGTGTCCCTATATTCCAGCCAACACTGATAGCTGCCATCAAAACGAGGTAAATCAATTTTTGGCAAACGTATAAAGTTATTCTTTGCCCCACCTGTTACCTCGGAGCCTGATACGGAACCTGCTGAAGGCTTGCCCTGCTGCTGCTGGTCTTGCTCTGCAGATATGATTTTCCGCGCCGTGGCAACCAAGGTGTGGTAGTTTTCTTCGAATTCGAAGCGATCCGCGTAGGCGTCGTTGGGATTGTCCGATAGCAGCTCAATCTCGGTCTGTAATGAATTAAACTCGTCATACAACTGTTCAAATTTGCTAAACCGACTTTCTAGTTCGAGCACTTGCAAGTCGGACAACTGATCACCGTTTTCCAAACAATCCAGATATTTAGTGAAATTAGTTAGCTTGGCCTTCATGGAACTGCGTTTTTTAATTAACTTGTCAGCCATCTTGTAAAAGCAACGCGTGTTAGAGCAACGCGTGTTGAAAAGACGGAACGATGCAGGTTAATAACGCAATAATTATGCAAGTCTGCAATAAATAGGCACACACGCACACACCCTCAGATCTGTCCTGCATGCGATATTCCTAGAAATAAGCTAGGCTGAAATGTGTAAGATAAAAAAGTTCGCAACAAGATGGCGTCAATGCGATCGCCAACCCAGCAAAGCGACGAGAAAAAGTACATGCGAAGTGATTAGCTCGAGCCAACTCAAATAGAGGGAATATAGGTACTTAGTTGAATTGGATTTGAACTAATGCAATAAACGCAAAGAAGTGTGGAATAAGGAAGAAAAAATTGGAATGGTCTCACAACACGTCCGTCCTTATCCAAGTATCTTCGTTCTTCTCGGAAACAGCGCGGCCACGACGCAATAGATCGGCGTACGTGGATTCCACTGGTGATGGTGCCTCGTTTTTTCAAGTCTTCACTCGACAGCGACGCCACGGTACAATAGAGCGGCACACGTGGCTTGGGGGCGAAGTCCGCGCCCCGGCCCGATTCTTGTAGTTTTTTCTCGGTTCCTACGACGATTTTCTTGACCGGTGGAAGGACCAATGTTGGGGATGGTACTCTTCAATTAAAGTGGACTGTAAATTATAAAAAATGGTTGTATTAAATAGGTACTACAATCGTTTGGATTTTGGAACGCAGATGTATGTATGCCCGTTCGCTAGCGAGATCTGACGGACACTGGCGGGCGGGTGACGCGCTCGCGCTGACACCCGTCCCGCGCCCCCTCGCCCCGCCGACTCTGCTGCCGCGTCCACACGATCGGCCGCCAACTCCGCTGCCGGGGCCACACGGACGTTCGCGCGTGAACAAGGAGCATATATAGAGCCGCCACACGGCCGAAAATTGTAGGATTCGCTCCGTTGCCAGTACGTTCGCGTCACTCCAACCGTTCGGACCGCTCTCGTGTTTTCCGGCAAACCCTTTGTATTGACGTAGGTACTGGTCTCGATTAGTACTTGCGGTAGCACACAGGGGGAGCCGCCTCCGTCGCAGCTCGGTGTGTGCTAATACATACCGTAGCGGTCGCGGCGGCAACGCGCCCAATTTTATTCTTTGTTTTCTTCAACTTGCGTTTTGTTTTTATTTTTAAATTCATGTCATTTTAATTTTAATTAATAAACATGAACAATTTCGAGCTCGGTGACTCTTTTGTGCCAGTAGTGTTTGTTCGTGTTTAGTGTTTGTTCGTGTGCGTGCACATCATGCCGCCGAAGAAACCTGCATCCCGCAGCTCGTTGGGGAACGCCCCCGAGCCGCCCACCCAGGACATACCGATGGGAGACCGGACGCTGTCGCTCCCATATATTGGGGGCTTGACTCCCGGTGCGCCACCGCCAGTAACTGGAGCGGGAAAGGAAGTGGCCGCTGCCGGCCCGCCGTCGACTGCGTCGACTGCGCGCGTTTCGACGGGGGCGTCGTCGGGCAGACAACCGGCCGTCCCAATCCGCCCGTCAACATTCCGCCCCGTGCCAATCCAGGCCCCGGGGCCAATCACTAAGGCGACCCGCCACCAAGCGGCGAGACCGCCCACCCCTGCCGTGCGCTCCGCTGCGCCAGGGGGCAAACCACCCTCGCGTAGTGCCGCACCTTCAGTGCACCCAGTGCGCGTTACAGTGCCCGCTGTGTCGTCCGTGCGCTCCGCTGCGCCCTCCGGTAGTGACAGTGCTCGCGCCAGTGCCGCTCCAGCCCCTCCAGCTCCTCCAGCTGCCACTCCGGCTCCTTCAGGTGGCGCTCCGGCTCCTCCAGGTGGCGCTCCGGCTCCTTCAGGTTCCGCTCTGGCTCCTTCAGGCGCCACTCCGGCTCCTCCTGGTGGCGCTCCGGGTCCTTCGGGTACCACTCCAGGACCTTCAGGTACGTCGACATTTTACCCGTCAGTGCCGCTCCACTCCCCGCCACCACCAAGGGGCTCCGCCCAGGACTCCCCCGCTGCAATGTCGGCATGCTCCTCCCCGCCAGGGATCGGACATGTCGGCCTCGTCGAGGGGCTCCTACCACGCCGGTCGCCGAGACGTGTCGCCGGATACGCTCACGCGATCCAGCTCCACGGATGAGGGCCCCCCACCACCACCATCACTGTTCCTGACTCCAGGTTTCGAGTTCGAATTTAACCTGGAGACCCGCCCACAAAGGAGGCCCAGAAGCTCGGACGGCGACGCGGACGAACACGCGAAGCGACCGTGTATGGACCCCCCCCTACCACAGCGCGCCCCGCGCAGGCGGGATGGCGAGGGGGCACCCACGTTCGCCGAAGCGGTGCGCTCGCCTCCGACCTCACCAAAACCATCCACCTCAACCGCCGCAGGGCCAACCCAGGTCCCCATGGACACTGGGGCCCCCCTTTTTGCGAGGGCCCCCGCCCCAACCGAGTCGGGCGAGACGCCCGCAAGTAGGAAGAAATCACCCCGCTTCCCTCCGCTGATCGTGGAGAAGCTGCCAGGATGGGCCGCCCATTTTAGGGCGGTGAAGGAGCAGCTGGGTCACCCACCGAATGCCCGCCCGTATCAGGGAGGCATTCGGTTCTTGCCCGAAAGTGAGGGCGAGTATAGGGTGGTCCAGCGGTACCTCACCGACCTGGAAAAAGAAAGCGGCATATCTTGGTCCGCCTATTCGCTCCCAGCGGAGCGAAGCTTCAGGGTGGCCATCCGCGGCCTCCCCGCCGACACCGACCCGGCGGAGATCGAAGACGAGCTGAGCCGGCGTGGATATGAGCCAGAGTACGTGCGCAATATAAAGGCGCGCGAAGGGAGACCTGGCTGCATCTTCCACGCCGTGCTGAAGAGGACGCCTGACATCCGAAAGATTTACGACACCACGGAGCTCCTGCTCATGCGTGGTGTTCGTATCGAGGCGTGGAGGGGCAAGAAAGGGCCCGCCCAGTGTCACAGGTGCCAAAAGTTTCGACACAGCTCGCACCTGTGCCACCGCCCGCTCGCATGCGTGCGGTGTGGAGAGAACCACGCAGCACGAGACTGCCCCCGGCCAAAAACCGAGCCGGCCACCTGCGCAAACTGCGCAGGAGAGCACCCAGCATGCCACAGCAAATGCCCAGTGTTCCTCAACGAGTTGAGGAACAAGCGAGCGGGCACTGTCGTCATCTCCAGGCAGCAGCGCCAGCAAGAAGCGGCCAAAGGGAGGCCCACTAATGCCGAGGAGAGGGAGGCGCCTAGCGCGACCCTGATGGCGGCAGCAAATGGGCCCTCAGAAAGAAAGCCAGGAGACCCCTCCGGGAGGCGGAGGAAAACCAAGTGGGGGGAAAGAAGAAGGGGAAGAAACCCCCACCCCCCCCACAAATCCTAGCGCAGCGGCGACCGCCCCAGCCCCATCAGAGGCGAGGGGCCCCACGATGACAATGACAGCCACTGCCGAAGGAGAGAGGGAGCAGCGCGCAGAAGCGAGGCGCGTCGCCCCCAAAGCGACCACTCACGCAAGCGCTGCCCCTGCCCGGCAGCGACAGCCAGCCAGAGGCCCCCCGAGCCAGGCCTTCTCGGGTGAGACCGCCGAGTGGCTTAAAAAATCGAAGAAGCCGCGCGCTACCTGTTTGGGCTGCTGCCCCAAATGCTGGCGACGCGGGATCCAGTGGGGGTCCTCTTAGGGGGCCTCCCACATCTAATCGAGGTCCTTACCGGTTATCAATGGCCGGGTCTTTGAGGATTCTCCATTGGAATGCCCGCGGCCTGAGAAGCAAGGTCGCCCCACTCCGCCTCCTCCTCAAGGAGCAGAAGATCGACGTGGCGCTGATAAGCGAAACGCTCCTGGGACCCGCCGACAAGATCCGGTTCCCAGGATACTGCGTCTACAGGCAGGACGAGAAGTCGGCAGTCGGCACCACTTACCGCGGTCTGGCGGTACTGGTAAAGCGTAAAGTCGTCCACCAACCCCTGCAAACCACTCCACCCACCACTTTCTACGCGCTGGGTGCCCAAATCCATGTCGCCGGCGAGGACTTCAACATCTTCGCGGCCTACATTCCGCCCGCAGCCCAATTCAACGTAGCTGAACTGCGGGCGCTGATGCTGCAGTCGTCGCAGCCTACCTTCCTAGCCGGCGACCTTAACTGCAAACACCCAGCGTGGAACTCAAATACAGAGAATCCCGGGGGCAGGCGACTCTTCGCTGACGCGCTGTCCCATGGGTACGAGGTGTCCGGTCCGGAAGCTCCGACGCATTACCTGGACTACCACCAGCATGCGCCGGATGTACTGGACGTCATCGTGCACAAGGGCCTGAACTGCCAGATCACCCAACAAGTCTTGGACGACGAGATGCTGTCGGATCACCAACCTGTCCTCGTCGTCCTAGCCGACATGCCAATACGACTCTCGCCACCAGCGCCACGTCGACGCACAAACTGGACTAAATTCCAGGAAGTGATGGAGACCACCACGCCAGCCTGGCCTGTCGCACCAGACCGTGCGGAGATCTTCGCCGAGTGCCTGGAGCGTCAGTTCCAGCCGAACCCGACTGCTGACCACGACCATGTCGCAGCAGTGGAGAGGCACCTTGGAGACTACTTCGCCTCGCCGATAGCTCCCGAGGAAGACCCAATCTTCTTCTCGCCCAACGCAGTGAGACGCGCCATCCTGACCACAAAGCCGAGGAAGGCTCCCGGGGCGGACGGCATCCCCAACACAGCGCTGCGCCACCTGCCGTACCGAGCGGTAGCGGCCTTGGCATGCCTGTACACTGGGGTGCTGCGCACGGGGACCTTTCCTGGGTGCTGGAAGGAAGGGCGCGTCATAATGCTGCCAAAGGCGGGAAAGAACGTGCTGAAGCCGGAGAGCTATCGGCCGATCACTTTGCTGCCCACTATGTCCAAGGTGTTTGAGAGCCTCCTGCTGCGGCATCTCACACCACACTTGACTCCACGTCCGGAACAGTTCGGGTTCCGCTCGGAACACAGTACGACGCTCCAGCTGTCGAGGGTACTGCACCACCTTACAGCGTCGCTAAATAAAAAGGAGCGATCGGTTGCAGTATTCCTCGACATGGAAAAGGCATTCGACCGGGTCTGGCACGAAGGCCTGGTCCTCAAGATCTCCAAAACAGACGCGCCCCGTCGCGTAGTAAAGGTGGTCTCCTCCTTCCTCAAGGACAGGACTTTTAAGGTGGCGGTCGATGGCGCACTCTCGAGCGCCCGCCGGGTTGCGGCCGGCGTACCGCAGGGTAGCTGCGTTTCGCCGGTCTGCTACTCATGTTACACCGACGATATTCCCACGACGCAGGAAACCACGCTCGCGCTGTACGCGGACGACGCCGCGTACATCGGTACCTCGCTCAACGCGAGGCACGCGGCCGTCAAAGTGCAGCGCGTGCTGGATTTACTTCCCGAATGGCTGTCGAAGTGGAGACTGTCGGTGAACGTGGGTAAGACCCAGGCGTTGCTCGCGGGGTCTGCTCGCCACCCGCCACCTCTCCAGCTGTACGGAGCCGACATCGAGTGGTCACCCCAGGTGAAATACTTGGGGGTCACCATCGACCGTCGGCTCTCAATGAGAAGCCACGTCCGGCAGGTCACCGCCAAAAGTAGAGCAGCCCGCGCACTGCTCCGCCCAGTGCTCTCCTCCCGCTTCCCGCTACGTGTCAAGCTGGGAGTGTACAAGACGTACATTCGCCCTATTTTTACATACGCCGCCCCAGCTTGGCTTGCCCTCACCAGTGAGGCCAGCAAGGCACGCCTCCGGGCGCAGCAAAACCTCTCGCTCCGGACCATTGTGAACGCCCCTCCACTGGTGAGGAATGACGTCCTGCATCGGGACCTCAAAATGGAGAGCCTGGATGACTTCTGTGCCCGCCTCGCGTCCCATATTTTCTCGCGTGCCGACGCTTCAGCTTGGCCCCACGTCAAGCACATAGCGTCCTGGCACGCGCGTCCTCCTGACGCGAGGCGCCTCCCGCGTGACCTCCTGCCGGACGTGTCCAACCCACCGGACTTGACGCCTGAATGAGTCGCATCCACCTACACGCGACTCACTCACACGAATTAGACTCCACAACAGCACATGCACTTGGGGCACGTTGTGTGCTAAGTTAATATAGGCATGACGTGCACCAACCCACACGCATTCACGACTCTACAGTCATCATACTCACGCAGCAGACGCGCAGCGCGGTTGCGCGCTCTCGCACGCCCACATGAGCGGTGTCACACACGTCAATGCCGCTCATACTCTCACCTCGTCCCCCTTGTCCGAAGCGTGACCGGCTCGACCTGGAAGCGTAACGGACGGGGGTCTTCATCCTCAGTGGGCGCGCCACCAAAGCCGGCATTCTCGTCGCTTGTCGTCCTTCGCTGGGCTTCCTCCGGGTAACCGGGGGTTCCACCTGGCGGGGGACTGACCGCCGAGGTGTCGTAAAAAACCGGCACTGCAGGAGCAGTGCCGCGGCGCTCCCACTTGATCACAGTGCAACTACACACAGCAAGCTACGCGCTTGCAACGAGGTTGCCGCCTACAGGCACCCCAATGCTGGGTCCGCATTTACGGGCCCCAACCCCGACACTGCGGGATAAAGGCAGTGCCTACACCCCGCCCCCCTGCGGGGACGTAGCGACTTCCACCGGAACGAAAATTGTTAGGATTCGCTCCGTTGCCAGTACGTTCGCGTCACTCCAACCGTTCGGACCGCTCTCGTATTGTCCGTGTTCGGTTAAAAACTGTCGCATATAGCTATGCATGCATTTATGTATTCAAATTACTCCTTCGTTCGTCTATGAGCAGTGTCCAATATATCTTTACGCAAACCACACGTTGTTTCATTCAAAAGGTGTACAAGCAAACCTCGACCTTATCACGTAAACATATGAGTTTTGTTTAGTATAAACAGACTCCTGAAAACACTAAAGTATTTGATAAACCCTAAAGAAAAATGGAAGTAGACAACCCTCTTGCCGGGCCTAGTAGAAAAAGAACAGTAGACGCCGACAACAATGAGGCAGAAGTATCAGACCCAAAGAGGCCGCGAATTAATCTAGACAACGACACCAAGGCCAAAATCCTCAAATACATTGTGAATAGTGCACTGGCATTGTATGCGAGGCTGAAAATATGTAATTCGTTGAACAACATAACAGTGAGCCATCAAGTCATGAGTATTCTACAAGGAGCACATAACATCCTGCGCAAGATGGCCAATTATAAGATGTCGACGCACCCAAACCTCTCGCTCACTGCTACCATAACTTCGGGCAGCAACACATACAATATCATGTATAGAGACGTAACCGAAATCATGAAGGGGATAGCAAAGTCATTAGGCTTAGAGTACACCCTCTCTAACAGGACCGACAATAACCACTGGTACGGCATCGCAAACCCTCTCTTCAATATCCTGTCAGCCTTTAAAATGAGATATGATGAAATCAGAATAGGTGTTTATCTAGGATCCCTGTGGGCAAGAAAGGGAATGTAACTGATTATGTGGATATATCTCAGTATGGATTAACTCCCGCCCACCACGTCCTCCTGGAAGGATCTACATACAAACCGGAAAGGCGTTCTGCTATGGCTCAAACTCTAGGGCCCCTGACCGCAGTGTTAGCTGCATATAAGTCAAAGGACCCATATCGCGGAAAGTGGATTGAAGCAGTCAAAAGAGACCTGATACATATCCCCAATGCAATAAACCTATGCAACGCAATGCAGGGTAAAAGAGCAGAAGAAATAGCTCCAGCGTTAAGTGCCTTCGCTGATGTGGTGTTAATAGCTGGTTCGAGAAATGCACAGAGAGCCTTTTTTCCTTTGAATTTTATTATATATTCAATAGCTACCATTGATCAATTGAAGGTGTGTGGTATAAATCGTTCATGCGCAGAGCTAAAACCTGAAGAGGTTGATTTTTCAGGAAAGGGAATGTGGCGCATATACAAGGAGTGTTCTAAGGTTCCATGGACCCTGGAAACTGCAATGGATGACGTATCGGTGGCACAAGTCATATATCATGCCATATTTGGTACACAAAATGAAGATCTAGGTGTCCTCCAGACAATCACTGATGTTAAGACTCCTTGGAAATTGAGGTCCGAAATAGCGGATAAGTTCAGAAGTGCAGGCAAAAGCGCAAAGGTTTTGAGACTCCCTCAGCAGCGCTTATATGCCAAGATGGCACAGGCTAACATGATGGGACTATTGACAGAATCAGCGTTTCAAATTCGTTGTAAACAGGTATTCGCTGGTAAGAGAGCGATAAACTATATAGAAGCGTTCTACAAACACATGAATTCTGATGGACCTCAAGCCATCCAAGGTGGCCTCACACTACATGCTCTTGTGGCATTCTATAGAAGTCTGAAAGTGGAGTTGATGACCAAAAAAGACGAAAACACCACACATGGCACTGTGGAATGGAGGGAAATATCAGGGTTGGGAGTAGAACACGGGCCTGTGTCTAGTGAGGTGATAAGGGAAAGTGGGAGATAGTTCTGTGGGAGAGTGTAGAAAAACCCTTTCACCCTTGTTTGCCATCTGATAACTTTGTTTACCTACAAATCTAGATTGCTTGTTTTCTCCTAAAGTAATATTGCATTGTATTTCTTTAATTATGTGTTTTCTTTCCCACGTCAAGCACATAGCGCCCTGGCACGCGCGTCCTCCTGACGCGAGGCGCCTCCCGCGTGACCTGCCGGACGTGTCCAACCCACCGGACTTGACGCCTGAATGAGTCGCATCCACCTACACGCGACTCACTCACACGAATTAGACTCCACAACAGCACATGCACTTGGGGCACGTTGTGTGCTAAGTTAATATAGGCATGACGTGCACCAACCCACACGCATTCACGACTCTACAGTCATCATACTCACGCAGCAGACGCGCAGCGCGGTTGCGCGCTCTCGCATGCCCACATGAGCGGTGTCACACACGTCAATGCCGCTCATACTCTCACCTCGTCCCCTGTGTCCGAAGCGTGACCGGCTCGACCTGGAAGCGTAACGGACGGGGGTCTTCATCCTCAGTGGGCGCGCCACCAAAGCCGGCATTCTCGTCGCTGGTCGTCCTTCGCTGGGCTTCCTCCGGGTAACCGGGGGTTCCACCTGGCGGGGGACTGACCGCCGAGGTGTCGTGAAAAACCGGCACTGCAGGAGCAGTGCTGCGGCGCTCCCACTTGATCACAGTGCAACTACACACAGCAAGCTACGCGCTTGCAACGAGGTTGCCGCCTACAGGCACCCCAATGCTGGGTCCGCATTTACGGGCCCCAACCCCGACACTGCGGGATAAAGGCAGTGCCTACACCCCGCCCGCCGCGCCCCCCTGCGGGGACGTAGCGACTTCCACCGGAACGAAAATTGTTAGGATTCGCTCCGTTGCCAGTACGTTCGCGTCACTCCAACCGTTCGGACCGCTCTCGTATTGTCCGTGTTCGGTTAAAAACTGTCGCATATAGCTATGCATGCATTTATGTATTCAAATTACTCCTTCGTTCGTCTATGAGCAGTGTCCAATATATCTTTACGCAAACCACACGTTGTTTCATTCAAAAGGTGTACAAGCAAACCTCGACCTTATCACGTAAACATATGGTCCATAATCGAGCCGGATACCAGACCCCGCTGCCGACTTCGCCGGCCGCCCGAGAACAAAGAGATCGCGATAAGATAAGACGACCCAAGTGTTCGAGTCTTTAGTGCAAAGTATTTAACTATTAAAAACTTATTCATTTCATTACGTTTGCTACAATTGAAATTATTACATACTTACGATGGCTATGGAAGTGGAAAAAGCATTAAGTATAGTGGAAAACCTTGCACATACTTTGAGGAAGACCCAGATCAATCTAAAGAAGTCTCCGAAGGCTAGATTAACCCAAAAGAATTATATTGAAGCCCGCATTAAGTATGTAGAAAATTACTGGAGTGAATATAAACAAGCTAACGGTGAAATAATGCGAAGCGTACCGAAGGAGAAGCGCGACAAAGTACCCTATATAGTGAATGAAGAATTCTTTGAGCATGAAGAGATGTATTTAAGTTTGATGACAGAATTAAAAGATTTATTAGTTGATCAACAAGTCAACATTAGTGTTTCGTCGCCTATACCTAGTGATACTCAACAAACACGAGTGGTTTTGCCAAAAATACACCTACCAACGTACAGTGGTCAATATGAAGAGTGGTTATCATTCCATGATTTATTTAATACACTTGTACATAAGAACGCGGCGTTAAGTAATGTACAAAAATTGCATTATTTGAAGACAAGTCTTAGTGGAGAAGCCGCATTGATATTAAAACATATACAAATGACCGATACGAACTACGAACAAGCATGGAACATTCTTAAAGCAAGGTATGGCAACAAACGTATAAATTTCGACGCAGTTATGAAAAGGTTCTTCTCTCTGAAGAAAATTACCGTGGGTAATTCCAGTTCTATCAAGAATTTACTGGATACAACATTTGAATGCTTATATCAATTAAAAAATATGAATGTGCAGATTGATAATTGGGACCCTGTGATAATATTCGTCGTAGTGCAAAAGTTGGATAGTGAAACTCACAAAGATTGGGAAAACTATGTGAGCAGCAATTGCGAGGAACCTGACAGCCTACCTTCCCTCGACATGTTTCGTAAATTCCTCGAATGCCGATTTCGTACGTTAGAACTTACAGAACCAACAAAACAAAAGGCAAGTTCAGTTTATGTTCGAGAAAAGTCATTTCATGCAGCAACTAATGTAGAGAATAGTAAAACATGTCAAATTTGGAAAACAATCACCAACACAAAGAAGCGACTTTATCAAAATCAACAATTTGTGCTTCAACTGTCTTGCACCCGGACACTCAGTAAGGCATTGTCGCATACCAACAAGTTGCAGAATATGTAAAAGACGACACCATTCACTTCTTCATGAAAATAAGGAAGATAGCTCATCAAAACCAACCACGACGGACAACACTGAAACCAAACAACCCGAAGTGGCACTGCATACTAACGTGGAGAACTTTGAAGAAGCAGAAAAGGACATTACAATGGTGACATCACACGTTTCTACAAAACAAAGCACATCGTTGCTGGCAACTGCAATCGTCAAGGTGAGAAGTGAAGACAATTATACAACGACCTTACGAGCTTTGATCGACCAAGGCTCACAAGCCAGTTTTATTAGCGAACGAGCAGCACAACAACTCATGGCCAAGCGATATCCTGTCAAAGGTACAGTTGTAGGCGTGGGATCCACGAGAGAAAATATCAAACAAGTAGTTCAGATCAATGTAGAATCCAGATGTGAAAATTTCAACTTGGAAATTAGAACATATGTTATGTCGAAGCCACTGACTACTAAAATACCATCCCGCACAATCAACACTAACCATTGGCCTCATCTTGAAGGACTAGTCCTGGCTGACCCTAACTACTATCAGCCAGGGTCTATTGATTTACTTCTGGGTGTCGACGTTTATGCCCAAATTGTACAGAACCAGTTAATCAAAGGTCCGCCAGGGTCACCATGTGCACACAAAACAAACCTTGGCTGGATTTTATTCGGAAAAGTGGAAAATAGACTACAACAAACAGAGTCGGTTCTTGTTATGCATCATCAAATTATAGGAGAAGACTTATTGAAAACACTCTGGGAAATAGAACCAGATTTGAAGAGGACATACTCAAAAGAAGAAAACGAATGTGAAGGTTTCTATGAAAATACATACAAAAGAAACAGCAATGGACAATACGTTGTGAGACTCCCATTCCGTACTGTTACGGGGCAGGTTCTAAGTCACTTTTTAAAAAAAAATAATTTTTAACCTTGAAAGGAATTTTAATTAGAATTTGGGAAAATACAATATTAATGTGTCCGCCACGAAGTTCAAAGTATGACTACTCGAAAACTATCCATCAAAACAACAAGTGTGGGAAACATTACATGACACCTATGAGGTGTCAGCGTTTATATTTTATATGCTTAGGGCTGTCTAACAATTTATAACAACCCCCCCGATAAGATTGATCATCACGATTAAGAGTGATGAGAAATCTAAGATGAAACGTTGAACTTCGTTTTGGTTACAAACTAGGATTTAAAATTATACAAAAATATAAAGAATGCAGTTATTAATAAACTTAGAACTAATCTAGAATTAGACATCGAAAATATTCGTAGTATTAAAACAATAATAGTCATTTAGACAAGACATTAAAGTAAGATTACAGTAGTTAAGATCATTGCAAAACTAAGTCATAACATTACGTCTTAGAGGAGTAGGCAAGGATTTGCATGATCCTTGAACATCTTCGTCAGATGATTCTGTAAAATTGCTATTTACTGACTGAACAGACTGAATTGTTTGTTTCCTTTTTGTATGGCATTGATTAAATACTTGTATACAATATCGAGATTTAGTTGGACAAAATAACTTTCTACATTTATATAAGATAAAAATAAGAATAATGGTAGAGATAACATATGTCAGTGAGAGATAGTGAGTACTATATTTATTTAAGTGAGATGGCTGTTCAATCTTATTTAATTCTTTTTCAAATTCATTTAAATGCACACTTGCCTGTAATAGTGAATTGAAATCATTAACGTTGGATAGTTTTACAAAAGGGAGATGCTGTACTGTTTTATTTATTTTCTGATTGTCGCAGCAATCATCTTCTATGATATTAAAATTAGATATATAGTTCGTAACATTAGACATAACGTTATCACTAGGTGTAAACTTTAAAGTTTTAAAGAAAGCTACACAATACTTTGGCAGGACTAACATGCCTGTGCCAAAAAAGATCTCATCGTAATTAGTAGGATCGCTTTCACATGTAATATGGGCCTTTCCAGGCTCTGATTGTACAAACAACCATTTATTATTATTTAACTTGAAAAACACATCGATAGAGCCATGTAACAGCTTGGTATTACAAGAATCTGGCAATGAGCTTATAGCCTCGGTTAAGATTATTGTTTCACACGTTGGATTCGCGATAGTAGAGTACACATTTCCTAAAGAACACACATAACACTCATTTTGAATCACTTGACACTTATCCACTGACTCTAACAGTGAATAGAACATACGATCTATTGTTGTAGCCACATAAGGTTTACTAGGAGCGATAAGTATATAAGTGTCAGGTTTGGTAACGTCATAAGGGGCTGGAAGTGGAACATTGTGGTAGAGATTGTATGTCTGTGGAAGCACGAGTGGGATTTTAGTGATAATAATGATTTTATTATGATGATAATAACAAATTAAATCAGAGATGTCTATAATGACATGTATATTTTCTAAAGACAAACTCGTAGGGAGTTCACAATGTTTAGGAAGTTTATCTCTGTGAAGGTCTAGTTCTTGGAATAACTGATAGGGACTAAGTACAGTTGGATGAAGAATGTTGAGCTTGCTAAATAAGATAGCGTTGTTGACGTCATCAATGTCAAAGGACAAGGCTATAGTAATACTTTCTAAGGAGTTCAATAACATTATCAAACGGTTTTTTATTTCTAACTTATCACTTGAATTAGATATTTGTTCGAATGCTATTCGAATTGTTTCTAAATTTTGATTTAGTTGGTCTTGGTTTTTGTTTACCCTTGACATAGTGTTATTGAAGGTTGAAATAGTAGACTGGATAACATGAATATTATCTTTCATTAAGTGAGCCAGCTGTTTTTCGTCCGACTGTACTTTAGAGATAGCGTCTGAGAACTTCAAGGCGTCTTCAGTGTCTAAAGTTCCAAAGATTGATTTTAAAATTGAGCCCCCAGCATCAATGAGTCCACGTTTGAAGCGGTTTGGTTTTTGATCCTGAACGAGGTATGATATGGACAAGAACTTACGAACATTATTAAGATGTTGATTTTGTAAAGGCGACAGTAGATTAGTACACTCTAGTTGAATTTTATTAGAAGAACTGGTAACACAGAAATTAGAAACTTCTTTGATTAGAGCTTCGACTTTATCTAAGTGTGGTTTTATATGACTAATGTCTAAATACGTAACCACATTCCAGTGATCATTTGTGAACTTAACGTTTAATAATTGGTCGAAGTATAGGCCTGGGCTACCTATAATTGGAGTAACGAATTTGTGTCTCGAAGATGATTGGAGTAATATCCTGAAATAGAAAAGATTAGGCTAGTCATCTGTCGCGATTTTTATTTCGTCGTAATGGTGACGAACATATTTTCTATTAATTAAAAGGGTAACTGTATGGTTGCCATTGATTTTGACGATTTTGAAAGGGCCTTTCCATATAGGAGACATCGCTTTGTTTTGTTTATGATGACAACGCAAATAAACCATATCACCTATTTTATATGTCACGGGTTTGGCATGAACATCAAAGCGTTGTTTAGACTTTTCCTTGGACGATTGTATATTTTCCAAGGCTTTTTGTCTACTGTAATAGAGCCTGTGGTTGAGAGCACGAATATAGTCTGTATAGGTATTTAACTCTAAGGTGTCAGTACTTTTAGGTATGTAAGGCTTAAATCCGAATAGTAACTCCATCGGCTGAAAGCCTGTAGTGGAATGTACATTAGTATTATACGCTATCATGGCAGTTTGTAAATATAAACTGCAAGTATGTTAATTATCTTCAATATATGATCGTAAGTATTCTTTTAGAGTCGCATGACTTCTTTCTAGGGCACCACATGTTTGTGGGTGATAGGGAGAGGCGAAAATATGTTTAATACCAAATAATCTCTCTAACTGTTTGAAAACATCGGATGTAAAGTTTGTCCCTTGATCGGTTACGATCATTCTAGGGATACCTAAATGGGAAATGAAAAGCACAAGTCTTTGTGCTGTTTCTTCAGCGGAACACGACGTCATTGCATATGCTTGCGAATATTTAGTTAAATCGTCTTGCAAAGTAAGTATAAACCTATAGCCATAATCGTGAGTTTCGGGTAATGGCCCTACCAGATCGAGATATATTTTTTCCATAGGTTTCGTTGCCGAAGATGTGATTGTCATGGGAGCACGATTTATTTTACGTAGTGGTTTATTTATTTGACATGACTTACAACTCTTGACATAGTTTTATATGTCTTGACGCATGTTTTTCCACCAGTAAAGAGTTTTTAACCTATCGTACATACGAGAAATACCTGGGTGTCCTGCTGAAGGTGAGTCGTGATTATCTTTTAATATACAAGGGACTTCCGCGGGAGTAGGATATAGTATATTATTATGATAGATATGAACTTTGAGACCCGTGTTGTGAAATAGGAATGCAATAATGTTGTATAATTTGGTAAACGATATTTTCGTGAATGGGTCATGGAAGTCCGAAATAGCAAATTCTTGTTCTTCTGGATACCACGCGGTAATCATATCTCGATAATCTCTAATCATATTAAAAATATCTTTATAGGTCATTTCATCATAATGATGGACTCGTAAAAACAAATGTGTGAAAACATGTTTTTCGTTGGACGTACTTTGAAACGTATATAATTCTCTTTCTAAGGTTCGTATGTCTGGTAAGTCTTCATCGAACTTGGACATTTGCAAAATTTCGGAGCAATATGGAATCGAGTCATCCAAGTCGATGGCAGAAGGGTAAGTGATCATTTTACATTTTGTTTTAAGTAATGAATCGTTATGCTCCTCTATTATAGTGTCATAGGAATTAGTATGTTGTTGACTAATTTGTAAATATTTTTCATAAGTTTCAGAAGTAGAAGGGACACCAAGGTCCGTGGTAAGTATTGGATTACGAGACAAGGAGTCGGCGTTACAATTCATTTTACCTTTTTTGTGAACTATCTCATAATCAAACTCTTCTAACTTTAAGCGCCAGCGCACTAATTTTGAACTAGGATCTTTACAGTTGAACAACCACTGAATAGAATAGAATAGAATAGAATCGTTTATTTCTGAGTACATGGTGCATGAAGATCTTAATATTAAACAGAATCACATATACTACCTTTACTGGTGTAGAAATATTAAATGAGTATGTAATTTACAATGCATATAGTTACAAATCATGCAATACTGAATAAAATTTAAAATTAAACCAACCAAATACAAAAAAAAAATACAATTAATATGTGTAACCACATTATTTTTATGCGTACATTATTAAAAATAAGACGTTATTCAATGTTAACTATTTTATATAATGTCAATATGAATAATAAAAAGTCATCCAAAAATATTATAATAATGTCAAAAAAAATAATTCCGAAAATGTCAATGTTTATTATTAATACAATGTCAATATTTATTATGAATAAAATGTCAATATTTATAATTAATACAATACCAATGTTTATTATTAATAAAATGTCAATATTTATTACTTCTACAATGTCAATAATTATTATTTATGCAATGTCAATATTTTCGATTTAAAAATTCATTTACTGAATAGAAACAGTTATCCAAAAGCCAATCGAAAATTATTTTCTTGAATTTATTAGTAGGCAACACTCTAATGTATGCAGGTAGTTTATTAAAAATTTTGATTGCCATGCAATAGGAATTCCTGCTGTATAAGTGTAGTCTCTGTCTAGGTACCAGCAATTCGTTTGGATTCCTGTTCTGTACTCTTTTGGAAACGTGCTCATATAATGGGAACAAGTGAGAATATTTTTTTACGAATAAACAGATTTCATAAATGTATAGACAAGGAAGTGGAAGAATTTTTAATGATTTAAATAAGGGTTTGCAATGTTCCAAATATTCAGATCCATAAACCGCTCTTACACACTTTTTTTGTGCAAGGAAGGCTCTGTTCACGTCTACTGAGTTACCCCATATCACCAGTCCATAACGTAGCACTGACGAGACATATCCGTGATAAGCTTTAAGAGCTGTTTCTGTATCAGCTATGCGTCTTAACTTTCGAAGAGCAAACACAAATTTATCCAGGCGTGTACAGACTCTTTTCACGTGCTCTTTCCAATTCAATTTTTCATCGATAACGATTCCTAAGAATAAAGTTGATTGTACAGGTTCCAATATTGTATTGGAGTATTGTATATTGGCAGGCTTTATTAAGGAATTATTTGTTTGAAACTGCACTAACTTTGTTTTTTCTATGTTAACCTGTAAATTATTACATTCCAGCCATTTTATAGCACATAATAGTTCGTTTTTTGTGTCAGTTTCTAAGTCATTTCTATTTAAAGTTTTTATGGTTAGAGTAGTATCATCCGCAAATAGTGTACAATCTTGTTTTAGGTTCATGCAAAGATCATTAATATATATAATAAATAATGGAGGCCCTAATACGCTCCCCTGAGGTACACCGCAACTATTAATTTTAACTTCTGAACAAGATTCTCTTTTTATATTGTTGTCAATTTTTGAAATTACTGTTTTTTGCTGTCGACATGACAAATAACTTTTAAACCAGTCATGTGCATTGCCTCTTATGCCGTACTTCTCCATTTTGCAAAGCAAGCGATCGTGTGGGACAAAATCAAATGCCTTGCTCATATCTAAAAATATTGACTGTACAGACATTCTGTCATTAAGAGCTTCAGTTATAAGTTTAACTAAGGTAAAACAAGCAAGTGAGGTCGAACTATTTTTCCTAAAACCAAACTGATTATTTGCAAGTATGTTGTTTTTATTTAAGAAAATGATTAATTTTTCGTACATTGCTTTTTCGAAAATCTTTGATATGATAGGTATCAGCGTAATGGGCCTATAATTGCCCATATCCGTGGTATTACCTTTTTTGAATACCGGTTTAACTATTGATTGTTTTAATCTAGTTGGGAATATTCCTGTTTCAAATGACAGATTAATTATATAAGCTAATGGCAATGCAATGATGTTTTTGCTTAATTTTATTATTTTTGTGGTAATCTCATCATATCCTGTTGCGTTAGTATCTCTCAAAGAGTTAATAATTTTTACTATGTCTTGGTCTACTACCGGTGTCAAAAAAAATACTGTTTGGGTTAATAGAAATGTCAATGTTATTATTTGCGTCAATATTATTGCTAGGGTTTTTTTGAGTCAGTTCTATAAAATAGTTATTGAATTGATTGCATATGTCATTGGGATCAGAGATTATTTCATTGTTTATTATTAATTCCTTAATGTCATTTTTACAGTTATCGTCATTACTTATGTTATTTTTGATAATAGACCACGTCGCCGAACATTTATTTTTAGAATTATTTATGTGTTTTTTGTTATTAATTAGCTGTGAATGTGATATGCATTTTTTTAGTATTTTAGAATAGGTTAGGTATTTTCTTTTATGATATGTTTTGCTTAAAGCGTTGTGTTGGTAATTATAATATAAAGTTCTCTTTTTTATGCATGATAATTTTATACCTTTACTGATCCATTTATTTTTAATTGGTTTCTTATACTTCTTAATTATAATTTCTGGGAAGCATAACTTGTAAAATAGAATAAATAAGTCATGAAATATATTAAAAGCATTATCACAGTCCGTTTCGTCATATACTTCGTTAAAACTTAAAGCTGATATACAATCAATAAATTTTTTTATGTTGTTTTTGTTGTAATCCCTTTTCACTTCATAGAATATTTTTTTAATCTCTGTGGGGTCTTTCGGTTTGTCAAGAAAGAAAACTATTGACTGTCCAGTATCGTGATCAGAGAGGGCTAAATGATGTATGCTACTTTTGATGTCTCTGATCGAGATATTACTGGCTATTTGATCGAGGCAGCTTTTTTTTCTAGTGGGCACTGTTATATGTGACAACAAGTTAAAGTTATCTAAGATTGATATTAAGTCCCTTGTTTGTTTGGTATCTTTTAGTAAGTCTACATTCCAGTCTCCACATAATATTATAAGATTTCTACTCGTACGAGTTAATCTTAGTAACAATGATTCTAGTTTTCTTAAAAATATTCCTATATCGGAGTCAGGAGTTCTGTAAATACAGACTACTATTAATTTATAACTAGGAACCTCTATTCCACAGCATTCAAAACTACAATCATTACCAACTTCTTTAGTTATTGGTAGTGGGATATAGGATAGGCCTTCTTTTACCAATATACAGGAACCACCCCGTTTTTTGGTAGATCTGGAGTAATTTGCAGCTAATTTATAGTTTACAAGTTTTAAATTACTTTCGTGGCCAGACTGTATGAAAGTTTCGCTAAGACATATAAAGTCTATGCCTCCCATCTCTTTCGTCAACTCAGCAATAGCTATTTCAAAGAAATCTAATTTATTCAGTATTCCGGCTATATTTTGATGAAATAATGTGAGTTTTTGTTTTTTGTTAGACACTGGTACGAAAAAAAGTGTTGACATTAATATGAGCTTCACTCTCCCTCGATATTGGTAAAGTTTTGTCATTGTAATTCAGTGGGTAATTCTTAATGTCAACGAGTATCCTACTGAAAATACTTTTAAAGATACACTTTATGCCAAGTCTATTAAGTTGTCCTGTATTATATGAAAACATTTCCAATGATAGATCACGATTCGTGTCAAAAAATATGCATAATTATAATTTTGTATGTCCATATATAATAAATTGTTAAATATTTCTACGCGATAATTATATATAAGTGCTCCTCTTATATAAGTAGGGACACATATGATTACATTAGTATGAGTTACCGGTTTTAATGATTCTCTAATTATTTTAACAAGTTCAATTGGGTCCGCCGAATCTTTAAATTCCTTTTCTTCGATACTCACTATACAATAGTCATCCATATTAAAATCTTGAACCTTTCTATTAATATTTGCCAGTACTTCCTTAATTCTGCAATTGGGCGTAACATAATGACAGAACTCGAAGTATTCACTGAAGGTATCTTCTATTATTTCCACAGGGCAATAGTAGTTGCAGGTAGTAAGTACACATAGCTTTCTTTTTCTATGCTTGTCTTTTTTTGATATTAAATGTAGTTGTTGATGATTCTCCTTTTAATTAACATGTGAATTATCTTTAATAGTTTGTTTATTAGACATTTCGCTTATTTTTATAGCAGAAGATAAGCCTAATTTCATTTCTGGATTCCTGCTACTTTCAAGTGTATCTTCAATCATTTCTGCAGGTATAGTCTTATTTTCTCCTGTTGGTTTGTCATGTTTTATCTCCTGCATTGTTGCAACAGATTGCCTTTTTTTCGTTATAGGCGTTACTTGACTTTGTATTGATTTACGTTTTCTTGCGGAAAGAGGCGTCAAGTTTTTTGTTTCGTTACTATTTATTTCTTTATATGCATTTACTATTTTTAAATATCTTTGTAAATCTGACTTTAGCCTGAAGTTTTCAGAATTCAAATTTTCTATTTCCTGATGGGCGCTTTGTAAATCTTTGGATAATTGCTTAACTTTTTCTTGTAGCTCAATGGTTTGACTGGTATTTATTATAGATGTGTTTGTAAGACTCATCATTGTTGTGTCGAAGAGAGCGGAATTATCCGCAGTCATATCACACAGCGAACTCGATCTGCATAATCTAGGATTCCGGAATGTTATATTGTCATCCATAATTATTTTTGTTGGTAACACTTTTTTTTAGTTTGACTATTCGCCACTTGGGTCGTAATGGCGGTAGTTGTCCAAATATTTATTTTTGCTATGGTATCACTTGAAACTATTTTGTCTATGGTATGGATGGTAGCACTGTTTTTATTTCATCTACTCACCACTTGGGGTTGGAATGGCGGTAGTTGTCAGTTTAATTCGATTTATTCAGATGGTAGTACTGTTTTTTTAGTGTTTCTACTCACCACTTGGAGCTAGGTGTCGGGTTCAAAGTACAATTTTTATAAAATATTTTCTCAAACGGTTTTTCTCTAATTTAATTAAATCACTCGAAGTAATTGAAATGGCGATTTACACTATTTATCCTTATTGGTTTTCGTCCCAATGTTTTTATAATATTACTATCTCTGCTATATTGTCTTAAGATAGTTAAGCACGTTCAATAATAAGCTCACAAAAAAAAAATGTTATTCTTTGATACACCACTTGTCACTATTTGTTACCAATAATGTCACTTACATAAATCACTTTTTCGTCACAGTTTCTTAGTTTTTTATAACAATTGGATAGATATAAGAATAAATTGTAAATTTTAAATAGCGAGCAATGTAAACAGTGCTGGTGTTGCCAGCCGAATTCAAATGAAGTGGCTTGTGGTCCGTGACTACAACGAACTTGTTACCGTATAGGTAAGGTCTAAAAACTTGTACCGTAAATGATAGCTAAGCATTCTTTTTCGGTAGTGGAATAATTTCCTTCCGCTTTGTTGAGAGTTCTAGACGCATATGCGATTGGTAAATCCTGGCCGATTTTTCCCTGAGATAAGATTGCAGAGACAGCAAAATTAGAAGCGTCAGTAGTTAACACAAAAGGCTTAGAGAAGTCAGGATATTGAAGAATAGGAGCGGTCGTTATTTTATGTTTTAACTCATCGAATGATCTCTGTTGCTCAGGGGACCAAATAAAATCAGCGTTTTTCTTTAGAAGGCTTGTAAGAGGTTTCGTGATATGGGAAAAGTTTTCTATGAACCGGCGGTAATAGCCCACTAAGCCAAGAAATGATTTAATGTCACGAGGCGATTTAGGAACTGGAAAATTTTGGACACAAGAAACCTTTTTCGGATCGGGCTTCACACCTTGATCTGATATTATATGTCCTAGATATTGTACTTCTTTCCTTAAAAATTCACATTTAGCAGGTTGTATTTTTAATCTATGTTCGCGTAACTTTTTAAAAACGGATTCTAAATTTCGGCAATGCGATTCGAGGTCATGCCCGAATAGTACAATGTCATCCATATAAGTAAAACAGTGAGTTCCTTGAAGGCCACTTAGGACAATGTTCATAAGCCTTTGGAATGTGGATGGTCCATTTCGGAGTCCGAAGGGCATTCTAGTAAATTCATAATGACCGGATGGGACGCTAAATGCAGTTTTTTCTGTGTCTTTATCTTTGACCTTGACTTGATGGAATGAAGATACAAGGTCAAGTGTGGTGAAATATTTGCTATGGCCTAATTGATCTAAGATATCAGAGATATTTGGAATTGGGTAAGCATCGCCTATTGTGATTTCGTTTAATTTGCGGTAATCAATAACAATCCGCCATTTGGATTTACCGGATGCATCTTGTTTTTTTGGTACAACCCAAATTGGTGCTGACCATGGAGATATTGAAGGTCAAATTATGTTTTGGTCTAACATATCTTGGATTTGTTTATTAACCTCTTCTTTGTGACATTCCGGGAACCTATAGTTTTTGACTGCGATAGGAGTTTCGAAACTAACGCGAATTTCGTGTTCTAATGTATTTGTATGTGTAAGTTTGTCCCCTTCTAAATAGAATACGTCTTGGAACTTAGAGCATATATTACGTAAGCGATCTCTTTCTTCTGAATTCAGATGATCGCATCTAATCATGTCTTGAACTTTAGAATCCCGGTCAGAGGTGTACGGGTATGTTAGATTTGAATATGACGAGGTTGTATTGAGAGAAACAGTGTTTACATTAGGTTCCACTATCTGTGAGATAGGTTCTAGTGTTACTTCAAAATCTTTTAAAACTATATCCTGGTCTGATACGTTAAGCACTGAAATAGTAGTTTGGTTATTAGAATCCACACGAACTAAACACCGGGAGATATATAAACGAGGGTGTTCTGGTAATTTTACATCTAGCAGTAGTCCTTCTTTAATTTCGGGGTTTGTGACATTGCAACGAATAAACATTTCGCTTCTAGCAGGAATAATATTTATATATGGCGTTGTTTTTAAGTTTAAATAGTATAAGGCGTTACCTTGAATAGTTAATTTGGAGTCGCCGTAACTAACGGAGGCTTGATTCCATTCTAAAAAGTTTGAACCTAGGATTCCGTCATACTCTAAATTAATCTGGTCTACAATATGAAAATAATACGGAACTATCATGTTTTCGTTTTCCGTCTCTAGAGTTAAAATAAACTTGCCCTTAGTTTCGGAGAATGAATCGATGTCATTAATGCCCTTGAGTTTTAAAATTTCTTTATCAACTTGCGGCATTTCAGGTAGGGATTGTTTTTTAATGATGCATATGGAGCTGCCAGTATCGACTAAGAGACGAATAGGTGTTTTCGTATGTGAAGTTTTTACCACAATGTACGGTAAACAACGTCTTGAATTAGGGGAAACATCGTAAATTTTAGAATAGCCACCTGGATCTTGAATAAAATTATCTAGTATTCCTTTAGGCGAACTATTATTTTCTATAGGATCATTGAATGTTAACTTAGTAGAGCTGGTAGGGGTCGAGTCGTCACATGTTTTAAATTTAGAAGAACTAGTAAAGATTGAGTCATTACATATTTTAGATTTAGTATTTGATTTAGTAAGGATGGAGTCATTATATATTTTAGATTTAGTATTTGATTTAGTAAGGATAGAGTCATTATTTATTTTAAATTTAGTATTTGATTTAGTAAGGATATAAGTCATTGTTTATTTTAGATTTAGTATTATGCTTGGATTTAGAAATCGAACTAGTAATTGGAGAATTGGAATTATTAGCGGCTTCGAAATAAGTATTTTTGTATTTAGATTTAGAAATTGAAGCCTCTAATAAAACATTCCCACGATTAGTGCCTATAGCAACAGAATTACGTCGGCACTGGCTCGTAATCTGATTCTTTAGTTTAAATCATCGTCATCGGTAGGTGTTGAAACTTGATTATACTCTACGTGTTTTAGCTCGTTCCCAGGATTTCCGCGATCGAAGCGGGAATTGTTATATTGTCTTTTGCGACATTGCGAAATATCATGCCCGATATTTTTGCAATAGCGGCATGTTATTGGCTGATGACCGGAGCTTGAGGGTTTTTGTGTATAATTTGGCGGTTTTGGTTTGTGCGAAAATTGAGCCTTATTTTGATTATTTTTAAATCTACATTCAAACTCAGAGTGACCTACTTTATGACAAACTTTGCAAGATGATCGAACTGAAAAGTTGTAAATTTTTTCTTCTTCCGTAGCGACGCTTATGGCCGCATTAAGGTTTCGGGGGTCTCGACAACGAACAATGGTACTTAATCTAGGATGTAGTCCCAGACAAAACGTATATAGGGCTAGATCTTCTGTCATAGCAATACGTCCTGGAAGTTCTTTTTTTAAGGAATCAGAGTTATGGATTTCGGATTGCAGATCTGTCAGGCAGGTCTCAATCCTGAGGGCATATTGCGCAACGGTTTCATTTGACGACTGTTTGCATGATTGTAGCTCTAATAAAAGATGGTTGTAATGCTTTCTTTCCCCGAAATTCTGCCTTAAGAATGTTCGTAAATCATCGAAATTGTCGAAAATTTTGTTTGAACAGGCTACTTGTGCCTTTCCCTGTAGTTTTGAAATGATGTATTTAAGCAGCAAGGATTTTTGACTCTCAGATGCTAATTCAAGAGCGTTTTGGCAGTTTGTTAAAAACGCCGATAAAGTTTCACGCTCCCCTTGGTATGGATTTATAAAATTACACAAAACCTGAATAGGGTGTGGTTCAGAGATAGTAGGAGTTATTTGTTTTTTGTCAGTAGTCATGTTTATAAGTGTTTGGTGAATAAAGGCAATAGTCTAATGCTCCAAAGCTGAGAGGGTTTATGAAAACAAAAATAATTATGTGGCAGCAACAGAAATAGTATATTCTACTCACAGCAAGGCGACGATTTGGAAGACGGGATGCATCACGTAGATCTCGGTGAGTAGCGCGCTCAGCGGCAGCGCAAACGCTCGGCAGCAGACGCTCGGCAGTAGGAGCGCTCAGCAACAGAGGCGCTCAGCAGCAGGTTAGGGTAATGTCGGATGACCCGTTGACTCGTTGACGGCGTTGGAGCTCACCCAAGGCAGGAGGCAGGTATACGAAGGAAGATTTCGTAGACTTGTTGGCTGCTTCAACCAACTTGAAAGATTTCGACAGAGTTCGGCGTGATCGCGATCGGATACCGCGGTAAGAACGTGGTTTTGGCGACGCGATTGTACACACGCACTGTATATAGTCACACTGATTGGAAAGAGACGATAGAGTCACACTGATAGAGACAGGATGGAGTCACACTGATAGAGACAGGATAGAGTCACGATACCGATTTTGCGGTTGGCGTAGAATCGAACAGGGCGGGCGGACACGGAACGCGACGAATTTGGTTTTAAATAGTTTTATGGATAGCCAGCAACGAATTATACTGACTATCCCACTTCTGACACCACTGTTACGGGGCAGGTTCTAAGTCACTTTTTAAAAAAAACTAATTTTTAACCTTGAAAGGAATTTTAATTAGAATTTGGGAAAATACAATATTAATGTGTCCGCCACGAAGTTCAAAGTATAACTACTCGAAAACTACCCATCAAAACAACAAGTGTGGGAAACATTACATGACACCTATGAGGTGTCAGCGTTTATATTTTATATGCTTAGGGCTGTCTAACAATTTATAACAGTACCAATGTACCAAAGGCAGCGGATGGGAACACGAGACAAATTGCAATGAGCCGTTTGATTCAACAAGAAAGAAGACTTCAAAGGGAACCAGAACTAAGAGAAGAATACGACAAGGTACTAGAAGAATATTTATCAATGGGACACATGGAAGAAGTTCCAAAAGATGAAGTAAATAACCGGTGTGTTTACCTACCACATCACGCCGTAATTCGAAGAGATAAAGAGACCACGAAAGACAGAGTCGTATTTGATGCGTCATGCAAGGGACCAAATGGCATATCTTTGAACGACGAGCTCATGACTGGCCCGGTACTTCAAGAAGATATGCGAAGCATAATAATGAGATGGCGCATGCACAAGGTGTGTTTCGCAAGTGACGTCATCAAAATGTATAGAATGGTACTTGTTGATGGGAAAGATACTGATTATCAGAGAATACTGTGGCGTGGCAGCGTCAGACCCAACCTTGAGCCAAACTATCTACCACCTAAAGTCAAGGACTACAGATTGAAAACAGTTACGTTTGGTACAGCATCTGCGCCTTACCTCGCCATAAAAACATTAATTAAACTAGCAGAAGAAGAAGGTAAACAACATCCTGAAGCTGTCAAAATTATTCGTGAAGATTTTTATGTCGATGACCTGACTTCAGGCTGTGATACAACAGAAAAAGCAATTCATATTAGTAAGAAAATCATCACCATTTTGAAACGAGGAGGCTTTGAACTTCAAAAATGGGCATCCAATGATGCCGAATTTCTTCAATCTATAGACGCCACCAAAGTCACTACAAAGGCTAACCTAGACTTGAAGCTAGACGGCACCATAAAGGCTCTTGGTCTGTCATGGAATCTCGGAAGAGACGAGTTTAATTACCAGTTACAACTAGAACCTATATCATCAGATCCCATATCAAAGAGAACGATTCTATCAGATTTACAAAAATTGTTTGATCCGCTGGGATGGATAGCACCAGTTATTGTAACAGCAAAAATTCTAGTACAAAGATTGTGGCTAGAAGGAATAGGATGGGACCAAGAAATAAGTACAGAATTGAAAGAACAATGGAAGTTCATTAGGAAAGATTAGAAAATGTCAATCAATTGAGAATCAGACGTTGGTTGAACACCATTAGCACTGAGAAAGAACGAATAACACTACACGGGTTCTGCGATGCGTCTGAAAAGGCATATGTAGCTGTAGTTTACTGCCGGGTACAAACGAGCAAAGGTGACATAAAGACAAATATCATCGCCTCAAGAACAAAGGTAGCTCCTGTCAAGACCATTACACTACTACGCCTCGAACTGAGTGGAGCTACGCTACTAGCTAAATTGCTAACTAAAGTGAGTCAAGCTATGAGGATTCCCTCACACAATGTGTTGCATGGACTGACTCGACTATAGTATTAGCGTGGCTGGTCGGAGAACCCAACCGATGGAAGCCATTTGTCGCAAACAGAGTGGTTGAGATACTAGAAAACCAAAGTAGTAGCCAATGGTTCCATGTGCAGTCAGCACATAACCCAGCTGATATAGCGTCAAGAGGATCATCTTTATCAGAACTACAACAGAAAACGTTATGGTGGAACGGCCCTGCCTGGCTTTCAGGAGAAAATATCGAATTCACGAAACCATTAAGGTCAAATACAGATTTAGAAAGAAAGAAACCCATACAGTCATACGTAAATGTAACAGAAGGAGAAGAGAAATTCTTAAAATTTGAAGAATATGATACACTTACGGAGGTATTAAGAGTCATAGTGTATTGTAAAAGAGTTTTAAATATGAAAAGAAATCCTGACAAACTAGGTCAGGAAATGACAACAGAAGAACTGCAAAGGGCTTTGGAATATTGTATAAAACAAGCACAAGAAGAAGAATTTCCAGAGGAAATTAAAAGAATAAAACAAATGGGGAATGTAAAAACCAATAGCATTCTGAAGTCACTGAACCCATTCTTGGATAGTCAAAATATCCTCAGGGTGGGCGGAAAATTGAGAAACGCAGATGCCGAAGAGAACTTAAAATATCCCGTGATACTGGGCAAGAAAAGCAGCTTCGTATCATTAGTTCTCGCTGACGCACACCTAAAAACAATGCATGGAGGAATAAAAATGATGATCACTTACCTGATGAGTAAATACTGGATTGTTAGCTGCAAACGTCTAGTAAAGAAATACATTCATGGATGTCTTACCTGTACACGGCAACGAGCTGCTAGTAGACAACAAATAATGGGTGACTTACCTGAAGCACGAGTGACTCCTTCGCGTCCTTTTGCTCGAAGTGGAGTGGACTTTGCCGACCCCGTGTATGTACTAAACTCAAAAGGAAGAGGGGCAAAGTCCCGCAAGGCATACATTTGCATCTTTGTCTGCATGGCGGTAAAGGCTATACATTTGGAGCTAGTAAGCGACCTGACGGCCGATGCATTTATCGCAGCTTTCAAACGTTTCGTGGCCAGAAGAGGCAGATGTAATGAGATTTGGAGCGACAACGGCACGAACTTCGTGGCAGCCAACAAAGAGTTGTGTAGAATGTGGAAAGAGGCGGGATTACAAGTACCTGGTGCTATAGCTGACCAACTGGCAAATGAAGGAACACAGTGGCACTTCACACCGCCATATAGCCCAAACTTTGGAGGGCTTTGGGAAGCTGGCGTTAAGTCCGTTAAACAGCATCTACGGAAAGTGTTGAATATGAATTTGACATTTGAAGAATTCACCACAGTACTCACACAGATAGAAGCTTGCCTCAATTCTCGCCTTTTAACGCCGATTAATACTGATGTGGATTTGATCGATGACATACAAGCTTGTCGGAGAAGCACTAATTACCATACCGGACCGTGACTATACCACGGCTAATATGAATCAGCTGTCCAGATGGCAACATATCCAAAGACTGGTTCAAGGATTTTGGAAACGTTGGCAAACGGAATACCTGTCGCGCCTCAACCAAAGAACAAAGTGGCTGAAAAGAACGAAGGAATTCGAGGTCGGCGACATTGTGTTACTAAAAAACGTACATATGCCTCCTAGCAAGTGGGCATTGGCACGGATAGAGGAAAAGCACCCTAGACAAGACGGAATAACTAGGGTATATACTGTACGTCACAACGGTAAATTGACACAGAGATCAATCACAAATTTATGTGCGTTACCGATTAGTACGGAAGACTAACTTAATTAATTGATGATTACCTTTGTGTGCAAGCCCATGTTTATAAAACTTTAGTAGTAATATTTGCTATGTTATTCTAAAGACAGTCGAGTCATAATTTCATATTTTAAAATACCACTCTAAGTTGGAAATCATTGTTGTAAGTTTTATAGTAAATTGAGTAACAACTTATAATTTGTACTTATTCAAGTTGCATATTTAAATTACGTGTAACAATGTATAGTGTAAAGTAGCATAACTTTTGATTATGGTCGAAAAGGCCTTTAAGCCCTTTTGGTGGGCGGTATGTTCGGTTAAAAACTGTCGCATATAGCTATGCATGCATTTATGTATTCAAATTACTCCTTCGTTCGTCTATGAGCAGTGTCCAATATATCTTTACGCAAACCACACGTTGTTTCATTTAAAAGGTGTACAAGCAAACCTCGACCTTATCACGTAAACATCCGGCAAACCCTTTGTGTTGACGTAAGTACTGGTCTCGACTAGTACTTGCGGTAGCACACAGGGGGAGCCGCCTCCGTCGCAGCTCGGTGTGTGCTAATACACACCGTAGCGGTCGCGGCGGCAACGCGCCCAATTTTATTCTGTGTATTTTTAACTTGCGTTTTTGTTTATTTAAAATATTTTAATTTCAACTCATTTTAATTTCATTTTGAATAAACATGGACAATTTTCGAGCTCAGTGACTCTTGTGCCAGTGTAGTGTTTGTTCGTGTGCGTGCATATCATGCCACCGAAGAAGCCCGCATCCCGCAGCTCGCTGGGGAACGCCCCCGAGCCGCCCACCCAAGACGAACCGATGGGAGACCGGACGCTGTCGCTCCCATATATTGGGGGCTCGACTCCCGGTGCACCACCGCCAGCAACTGGAGCGGGGAAGGAAGTGGCCGCTGCCGGCCCGCCGACGACTGCGTCGACTGCGCGCGTTTCGACGGGAGCGTCGTCGGGCAGACAACCGGCCGTCCCAATCCGCCCGTCAACATTCCGCCCCGTGCCAATCCAGGCCCCGGGGCCAATCACTAAGGCGACCCGCCACCAAGCGGTGAGATCGTCCACCCCTGCCGTGCGCTCCGCTGCGCCAGGGGGCAAACCACCCGCGCGTAGTGCCGCACCTTCAGTGCACCCGGTGCGCGTTCCAGGACCCGCTGTGACGTCTGTGCGCACCGCTGCGCCCTCCGGTAGTGACAGTGTTCGCACCAGTGCCGCTCCAGCCCCTCCAGCTGATGCCACCAGCTCCTCCAGGTGCCGCTCCGGCTCCTCCGGGTGTCGCTCCGGCTCCTTCAGCTGCCGCTCCGGCTCCTTCTGGTACGACGAATTTTTATTTGGGAAAGACAACCCAACCACCACGTGGCCCAACCCGCCGCACTGCCTCACCCGCCCGCCACCACTTGCTGGCGGGCTCGGCCGCCGCAACATCCTCGCCGGCCGGAAAGTCAGTGCCGCTTTACTCTCCGCCACCACCAAGGGGCAAAGTCAGTGCCGCTTTACTCTCTGCCACCACCAAGGGGCTCCGCCCAGGACTCCCCCGCTGCAATGTCGCCATGCTCCTCCCGCCAGGGGTCGGACATGTCGGAATCGTCGAGGGGCTCCTACCACGCCGATCGCCGAGACGTGTCGCCGGATACGCTCACGCGACCTGGCTCTCCGGACGAGGGGCCCCCACCACCACCACTGTTCCCGACTCCAGGATTCAGGGCTCAAAGGGCTCACCTGCGCAAACTGCGCAGGAGAGCACCCAGCATGCCACACTAAATGCCCAGTGTTCCTCAACGAGTTGAGGAACAAGCGAGCGGGCACTGTCGCCATCTCCCGGCAGCAGCGCCAGCAAGAAGGGCCAAAGGAAGGCCCACTAATGCCGAGGAGAGGGAGGCGCCTAGCGCGACCCTGATGGCGGCAGCAAATGGGCCCTCGGAAAGGAAAGTAGGAGACCCCTCCGGGAGGCGGAGGAAAACCAAGAGGGGGGGAAAGAAGTAGGGGAAGAACCCCCCCCCCCCACAAATCCTAGCGCAGCGGCGACCGCCCCAGCCCCACCAGAGGCGAGGGGCCCCACGAGGGCAATGACAGCCACTGCCGAAGGAGAGAGGGAGCAGCGCGCGGAAGCGAGGCGCGTCGCCCCCAAAGCGACCGCTCACGCAAGCGCTGCCCCTGCCCGGCAGCGACAGCCAGCCAGAGGCCCCCCGAGCCAGGCCTTCTCGGGTGAGACCGCCGAGTGTATTAAGGCCAAAATCGAGGAAGCCGCGCGCTACTTGTTTGGGCTGTTGCCCCAAATGCTGGCGACGCGGGATCCAGTGGGGGTCCTCTTAGGGGGCCTCCCACATCTAATCGAGGTCTTTACCGGTTATCAATGGCCGGATCTTTGAGGATACTCCATTGGAATGCCCGCGGCCTCAGAAGTAAGGTCGCCCCACTCCGCCTCCTCCTCAAGGATCAAAAGATCGACGTGGCGCTGATAAGTGAAACGCTCCTGGGACCCGCCGACAAGATCCGGTTCCCAGGATACTGCGTCTACAGGCAGGACGAGAAGTCGGCAGTCGGCACCACTTACCGCGGTCTGGCGGTACTGGTAAAGCGCAGAGTCGTCCACCAACCCCTGCAAATCACTCCACCCACCACCTTCTACGCGCTGGGTGCCCAAATCTATGGCGCCGGCGAGGACTTCAACCTCTTCGCGGCCTACATTCCGCCCGCAGCCCAATTCAACGTAGCTGAACTGCGGGCGCTGATGCTGCAGTCGTCGCAGCCTACCCTCCTAGCCGGCGACCTTAACTGCAAACACCCAGCGTGGAACTCAAATATAGAAAATCCCGGGGGCAGGCGACTCTTCGCTGACGCGCTGTCCCATGGGTACGAGGTGTCCGGTCCGGAAGCTCCGACGCATTACCCGGACTATCACCAGCATGCGCCGGATGTACTGGACGTCATCGTGCACAAATGCCTGAACTGCCAGATCACCCAACAAGTCTTGGACGACGAGATGCTGTCGGATCACCAACCTGTCCTCGTCGTCCTAGCCGACATGCCAATCCGACTCTCGCCACCAGCGCCACGTCGATGCACAAACTGGACCAAATTCCAGGAAGTGATGGAGACCACCACGCCAGCCTGGCCTGTCGTCTCTTCCGCGGACGTCGAGAGACTGGCGGAGGAAGTCACCGTTTGCATCCAACGCGCCTATGAAGAGGCGTCAACCACTAGTCCGCAGCCGCAGGGGAAAGTCTACAGGCCCCTGCCAAGACACCTGCAAGAGTTGGTCACCGAAACCAGGCGCCTTCGCAAACGGTGGCAACAATCGAGATGCCCTGTGCAGAAAGCACAGCTCAACCGCCACGCGGAGAGAGTCAGAGCCAAGCTCCAAGCGCACAACACCGAGAGCTGGGAAGATTACGTGGAGTCCACTGAGGGTGACTGGCCGGCAATTCATAGACTTTGCCGGCAACTAACCAACATCCCAGCCCTAAGATACTCCGCACCAGACCGTGCGGAGATCTTCGCCGAGTGCCTGGAGCGTCAGTTCCAGCCGAACCCGACTGCTGACCACGACCATGTCGCAGCAGTGGAGAGGCACCTTGGAGACTACTTCGCCTCGCCGATAGCTCCCGAGGAAGACCCAATCTTCTTCTCGCCCAACGCAGTGAGACGCGCCATCCTGACCACGAAGCCGAGGAAGACTCCCGGGGCGGACGGCATCCCCAACACAGCGCTGCGCCACCTGCCGTACCGAGCGGTAGCGGCCTTGGCGCGCCTGTATACTGGGGTGCTGCGCACGGGGACCTTTCCTGGGTGCTGGAAGGAAGGGCGCGTCATTTATTTATTTCCATTACAGGTACTCTCTGTACTAACAGTCGAAACCAATACGTGCAGAGAGTCATAATTAAGCCATAATATTATTATTATGTCATAATGCCAAAAGCGGGAAAGAACGTGCTGAAGCCGGAGAGCTATCGGCCGATCACTTTGCTGCCCACTATGTCCAAGGTGTTTGAGAGACTCCTGCTGCGGCATCTCACACTGCACTTGACTCCACGTCCGGAACAGTTCGGGTTCCGCTCGGAACACCAGCTGTCGAGGGTACTGCACCACCTTACAGCGTCGCTGAACAAAAAGGAGCGTTCGGTTGCAATATTCCTCGACATGGAAAAGGCATTCGACCGGGTCTGGCACGAAGGCCTGGTCCTCAAAATCTCCAAAACGGACGCGCCCCGTCGCGTAGTAAAGGTGGTCTCCTCCTTCCTCAAGGACAGGACTTTTAAGGTGGCGGTCGATGGCGCACTCTCGAGCGCCTGCTGGGTTGCGGCCGGCGTACCGCAGGGTAGCTGCGTTTCGCCGGTCTGCTACTCATGTTACACCGACGATATTCCCACGACGCAGGAAACCACGCTCGCGCTGTACGCGGACGACGCCGCGTACATCGGTACCTCGCTCAACGCGAGGCACACGGCCGTCAAAGTGCAGCGCGTGCTGGACTCACTTCCCGAATGGCTGTCGAAGTGGAGACTGTCGGTGAACGTGGGTAAGACCCAGGCGTTACTCGCGGGGTCTGCTCGCCACCCGCCACCTCTCCAGCTGTACGGAGCCGACATCGAGTGGTAACCCCAGGTGAAATACTTGGGGGGTCACCATCGACCGTCGGCTCTCAATGAGAAGCCACGTCCAGCAGGTCACCGCCAAAAGCGGAGCAGCCCGCACACTGCTCCACCCAGTGCTCTCCTCCCGCCTCCCGCTACGTGTCAAGCTGGGGGTGTACAAGACGTACATTCGCCCCATCTTCACATACGCTGCCCCAGCTTGGCTTGCCCTTACTAGTGAGGCCAGCAAGGCACGCCTCCGGGCGCAGCAAAACCTCTCGCTCCGGACTATTGTAAACGCCCCTCCACTGGTGGGGAACGACGTCCTGCATCGGGACCTCAAAATGGAGAGCCTGGATGACTTCTGTGCCCGCCTCGCGTCCCATATGTTCTCGCGTGCCGACGCTTCTGCTTGGCCCCACGTCAAGCACATAGCGCCCTGGCACGCGCGTCCTCCTGACGCGAGGCGCCTCCCGCGTGACCTCCTACCGGACGTGTCCAACCCACCGGACTTGACGCCTGAATGAGTCGCATCCACCTACACGCGACTCACTCACACGAATTAGACTCCACAACAGAACATGCACTTGGGGCACGTTGTGTGCTAAGTTAATATAGGCATGACGTGCACCAAACCACACGCATTCACGACTCTACAGTCACCTAACTCAAGCAGCAGACGCGCAGCGCGGTTGCGCGCTCTCGCATGCCCACATGAGCGGTGTCACACACGTCAATGCCGCTCATACTCTCACCTCATCCCCTGTGTCCGAAGCGTGACCGGCTCGACCTGGAAGCGTAACGGACGGGGGTCTTCATCCTCAGCGGGCTTCCTCCGGGTAACCGGGGGTTCCACCTGGCGGGGGACTGACCGCCGAGGTGTCGTGAAAAAGCGGCACTGCAGGAGCAGTGCCGCGGCGCTCCCACTTGATCACAGTGCAACTACACACAGCAAGCTATGCGCTTGCAACGAGGTTGCCGCCTACAGGCACCCCAACGCTGGGTCTGCATTTAGGGGCCCCAACTCCGAAACCGCGGGATAAAGGCAGCGCCTACACCCCGCCCGCCGCGCCCCCTTGCGGGAACGTAGCGACTTCCACCGAGCGAGCGAAAATTGTTAGTCGTTTTTCATCGCCTCCTCCGAGAACAAATAAATCTTCTGAAGCCTTCAATCAACTCTTTCATTTTCTTCAGGAACCCATCCACCCCTGCGCCTGAATATCCTACAGTATTCGACCCGCTAGGTTTCCTGTACCCATGCGTCATTCAGTCGCGCATTTTAATGCAGAGGATATGGCGTACAGGGATTCAGTGGGTCGAGAAACTTGGCGAGGCAGAGGCCAAGACTTGGTTCGAGTGGCTGCACAATTTAAAACATCTTGAAAGGGTGACCATCCCGAGATGGTATGGCTTAGACTTGAACAAAATAGAATTACATGTTTTCGGGGACGCGAGCGAATCCGTTTATGCCGCAGTCGCTTATATAGCGGGAAATGATGAGCTCGGTAACAGGCGGGTTAGTTTTGTGTTAGGGAAAGCCAGGGTGGCCCCTCAAAAGGCGATATCGATCCCACGTCTGGAATTGCAGGCGGCAGTATTAGCCTGTAGAATAGCTTCCACCGTAGAATTAGAGTTAAGGATTAGTATAAGTTGTAAATATTTTTGGACGAACAGCCAAACCGTCCTCAAATGGATAGGGTCCGACGCTACAGACTTCCAGCGGTTTGTGTCCCATAGGCTGTCAGAGATCGACTCAAGGTCAAGGAAGTCCGACAGGCGCTGGGTTCCCTCGGCGTTAAACCCAGCCGACAAAGGCACCCGATTGGATTGGCCTAATAATAGTAGCGAATGGCTTTCGGGTCCGTCGTTCCTTCGCTGTTCACAGGAGCAATGGCCGACAACTTCCGGGAGCAGCGTAGTGGCGGAGGAGGACCTGGAGCGGGTGCAACGAATAAACACACAGGCCGACCCTATATTGACATACAAGCGGCTATCAACATGGACGCGCGCCGTGCGTGTCGTGGCGCGAACTGTTATCTTCGGGGAACTTGGCCGTAAACGACGTGACTCGACTGCCGTTACCGTGACAGACCTGCGAGAGGCAGAGCTACACCTACTGATACTCATTCAGACCAAGAGCTTTCATGAAGAGATTAAAGCCCTATAAGAAGCCCGACCTCTGCCAAGGAACAGCAGGATAAGAACCCTAGACCCAATGTACTACGAAGATGGGCTAGTAAGAGTACGCGGCAGACTGGGCGCCTGCAGCGAGTTAGTCTTCGGAGCGCGTCACTCAATAATCTTGGATGGGAGACATGCCCTCACGCGCATTTTAATATTAAAATATCATGTGGCCTCCCTGCACGCCAATCAAGAAACAGTAGTCAACAAAGAGCGGGAGAAATATTGGGTGACGAACCTGCGATCGACCGTAAAAGCAGTAACTGCAAGCTGCCGACAGTGTCGAATTAGAAGAGCGACACCTTCAACACCGAAGATGGGAGACCTACCGCCAGCGAGACTCGAAGTAACTCGTCGTGCTTTCGTGCACTGTGCAATAGACTACTTCGGCCCCATGGAAGTCGTCATCGGGCGCCGCCGAGAGAAGAGGTGGGCCGTGTTACTCACGTGCCTCACCACACGAGCTGTACATCTGGAGCTGGCTGCGTCGCTGAGTTCCGACTCCGCAATACTGGCGCTTCGGCGCCTAATAGCGCGCCGTGGCTGTCCTGCGGACATATACTTAGACTGCGGGACAAACTTCGTCGGGGCACACTCCGAGCTTCGTGCCGCTCTGCGGGAAATGAACCACAACCGTCTCGAAAGTGAGGCAACGGGCCGGGGCATAGCCTGGCACTTCAACCCGCCTGCTGCGCCACACATGGGTGGCTGTTGGGAGCGCCTGGTGCGATCAGTAAAAAAATGCACTGCGGACAACTTTAAAGGAACGAGCACTGCGCGAGGAGGTCCTACACACCCTCCTTGCGGAAGCTGAGCTGGTCGTGAACAGCCGACTGTTCGCTTACGTGAGCAGCGATGCTGAGCATCCGGTGGTGCAGACACTGAATCATCTGCTTGGCACAGCCGCGGGAGATGCTCCGTGCACACGTCGACATGCTGTCGACCTCGATTCGCGCCGCATGTGGAAGCGGGTGAACGCGCTGGCCGACCTCTTCTGGAGGCGTTGGGTGCGCGAGTACCTTCCAACGCTGCAGCAAAGAGAAGAGGTGTAGTGAAGTGCCAAACGTGAAAGTGAGTGATGTAGTGGTTATTGTAGACGATAACAAAAACTACGAAACACTAGCTTCTGACGTTTTATAAGTGCCCATGTAGGCCTATGTGAAATAAAATATTTTTGATTTTGAACAAACCGCGCAATCAGTGGACAAAGGGCATAATCACTAGTGTATCCCGGCTCAGACAATATTATTAGGATCGTGGACGTTAAAACCAATAGTGGAATTTTACGACGACCAGTTGTAAAGGTCGTTGTGCTCCCTACTGAAGGGACTGTAATCGGTTGAACCCTCTTACGGGGGGTGCGATTGTTGGGAAGCACAGCGATCTAGATACATAATTATAATACTAGCTTATTCCAGCGGTTTCGTCCGCATGATTTTGTTTAGATTTAAGTAATATTTGATTGTATAATGTGATTGAAACTTACTATTTTGAATCGATGCCAGTATTAGGCTATTAAGATGTAGATAATAGTATAAGATTGTATTTTAATGTATAATATTAACTTATTGGAAGATCTGTAATCTTTGGGTTAGATAGTGGATGGAGATGGAGAGCCTGAAATTTTGTATAGTTACCCCGACCACTACCTCCACCCACCTACGAATATATTTTAGTAATTCCCTCGTACATGATTGGTGACATCAAATCATTCGCTGCCCGTCGCTCGCCCCGAACGGACGTGCCGCCCCGTGCATCGCGCCCGCTCTGTGCTACGTGCCCCCTCCTACGTCTCGCCGCGCCCGCTCGCCGTGACGTCATCAGTGGTCGCCGACCACAACACTATCGGAAGCCGCCTTTCTCAAGGCAGTGGACGATAGACTATTTCCTTTACGGAATAGTCGAAAACGTAGTGCCCCTTAAGGGAAAAGCCACAGTTTCGTGGTCCTTGGCGGGAATACCTCACGGTGTCAACAAGCCAAGGGGGTGTTGCCCCAATACACCCGCCGAACCCCTTCAGGGCTAGGCAGTCATTTGGAGTCGGGAGCTAGGTCTTGGCCTTGGGGGTGGCCCCTCGTCAGACCTATAACTCCGAGTTCTTTTCCAGCTACACACCTGGTGTCGGTTGGGGTGTCTATCCCTTCGCACCAGACCCTGTCAGGGCCCGATCGCACATTAAGATTGGCGATCGGTTTACTAGCTTAGGGCTCACCATTAGGTACACACCTCCCAGCGTGCACAACCCTTGTTGGGAGGGTCACTCACCCCCGGGCCCGTCCACCCGGGGACTTAGGTGTTAGGGACATAGGCTTTTCAACCCATGTTGCCCCCCCTTTAATTCTCTACCATGGATGCCATGGATCTTAAAATAATTCGGGCTGAGACTATACTTGCTTTCTTCGAGCAAGTATTAGTCGAAGACCCCACCTTCATTGAGGGCTTCCGGGATAAGTTCCGAAATTTTGTCGGCACCCGGAAGACCGCCCCGCTCATTCCTTCCTCATCGGTGGATCCCTCCACCGATGAAACTACTCAGGCCCCGTCCACGGGACTGCCTCCCTCCCACCCCTGTTCTTCCCAAACTGAGGGAAACCATGTTATTTCATCCCCTCCTAGCGAGGCTATGGACACGACAGTGCCCATAGACACTGACTCAGAGTCTGGAGGCTCTGAGGCCCAGGAGTCCTCCTCTGACGACGACTATCAAGTCGTCCAAGGAAAGAGGAAGAAAAAGACAAAGGCCTCCGCCAGTAAGGCCAAGAAGACAGAGACTGATGTCTCCACCCCCGCCCCCGCTACTACCCTCAGTAGCAAACCCGCCCCAGCGTCACAGCTGTCGCAGCCTAGCTGCAATCCTTCAGCTTCTGCAAAGAAGCAACGTCCCCCGCCTCCCTTGTACATCCAGGACAAGGCGAAGTGGACGGACGTGTCCAAGATGTGTGTTGATCGTAAGATCAACTACACTAACGCACGAGCATGCCAGCAGGGCATTCGTGTCGTAGTCCCGACAGTCGCGGACTACCGGGAACTTACCCGATCGCTCAGAGAGAGGAACGTGTGCTTCCACACATACTCTCTCCCAGAGGACACGCCGACCCGAGTGGTCATTAGACGTGTGCCAAAGGAAATCCCCACGGACGACATCAAGTCCGATCTTCAATCGCAGGGCGTCCCAGTCTCTGCGGTTCACCGCCTGCACAAGGCTCGTGGCAGAGAACAGTACGATATGGTACTGGTCGTCTGCGACCCTACAGAAGGGCACCACCCGATCTTCAAGATCAAGTCGGTGTGCTCTCTTTCCGGCATCTCAATTGAGAAGCCGTATAAAAGCTCGATAGTTGGCCAGTGTCACCGCTGCCAACTCTATGGACATGCTCAGTCCAACTGCTACGCAAAACCCAGATGCGTAAAGTGTCTGGGTGAGCACGGCACTACAGAATGCCCCCGTCCCAAGGACCGCACGCTCTGCACAGAGCCACCCAGCTGTGTGCTGTGCGGGCAAGCTGGGCACCCGGCTAACTACCGGGGTTGCCCCAAGGCCCCTAAAATTTCTCCAAAGCTCGCAAAGCGCGCCGCTGCACGCCAGCTTAGAGAAGCCCCCTCAGGGTTAGCCCCCTCAAACCAGCTCCCAGAGCGTCTCGCTCCCCAGCGCCCGTCCCCTTGGAACAGGCTGAACCACCAAAAGGCCTTCCCGGCCTTGGCGGTCTCTCAGCCTATTCCAGCTTTGATGGCCAAACCCATCCCAGCGCCTACTCCCGCCCCTGTGGCACCCGCAGTCCCAGCAGCAGCCCCTAAGGCTGTGCCTCGGTTCACTGGTGTGATTCCTCCCAGGACCGACCCAGCTGGCTCAATCATCCTGGAGCATTACATCATATTTATGACCCAGGATGCTAGAGACCTAGCGGACGAGTTACACGTGGCTAAAGCCACGGGTACAGTGACCCTGAAAAAGATGGCTGAGCTCTTCAATCAGCATAAGCCAACACTGTCCGAGCTGGACAAGCTTCCAGCTGTTACCCTTAATAATTAAATTAATGGATAAGCGACTGAAAGTTTGTTGCTCCAAACCGCGATCCCTTAAATTAGGTTTCTTCAATGCAAATAGCATTAACTCCCAGCGTGATGAGATCGCGGCCTTCCTCCGCGACCATCAACTAGACATTCTCCTTATACAGGAAACTTATCTAAAGCCCCACCTCAAAGATCCTAGGATTGCCAACTATCGCATAGTTCGCAACGATAGGATCCGCTGTCACAGTGGTGGCACCCTCATATACTACAAAAAGGAATTGCACTGCATTCCCCTAACTCCACCCGCGCCCCTATCTCTATTGGAGTTCTCGGCTTGTCGGCTAGGCATGACTGGTCACCCGCCGATCACAGTCATCTCCGCCTATTACCCCCCATCGTCTTCTTCGTCCAACTTAACAGACGAAGCCACCGCTCTCACCAGAGACCTGACATCCCTCTTTGGCATGAGTGACTCCGTTATCTTAGCGGGCGATCTCAATGCTAAACACCCCGCGTGGAACAGCAGCACGACCAACCCTAGAGGTAAGGTCATTTTCAACCTTGGTGCTTCCCTGAATTTTGACATCATCGGCCCGATGTGTCCCACTCACTTCCCCCACGATCCCAATCATAGGCCTGACGTTCTCGATGTAGCGCTGCTAAAGAATGTAAACCTCCGTTTGCAATCTATAGAAGCAATACACGAACTAAACTCTGACCACCGCCCCGTGGTCATGCACCTTGGCTCCCGCTCGGGAAATCTCGACCCCGGCCAGCCCCCTCCATCCCAACTGATCACTGACTGGAAGAAAGTAAGCGAACGACTGAAATCTACTACGTCACATCAGTTGGACTCCATCCCTGACCATATAGTCTCAGTCGCCGAGACGACGGAGGCGATCGACTCGCTCACAGAGCACGTACAATCCGTCCTGAACGATTGTTCAAGGGAAATTCCAGTGACAGAGGACTGTCGCTGGAAAATCCCGGACGATGTACGGGCTCTGTTGACCGAGAAGAACGCTGCTATCCGTGCGTATAGCGCTTTTCCTTGCGACGCCAACAAGGCTCACATGCGTAAATTACAGCGTGCTGTAAGGAAGCGTATGACCGAGCTGCGTTCCGCCCGCTGGGAAAAGACGCTCAGCGAACTTGAGCCTACCCATCTCGCCTTCTGGCAACTCCAAAGGAAGCTACGTTCCACCGAAGAGTCCTCCATGCCCCCGCTCACCCGCCCTGATGGGAGTGTCGCTTTCGACAACTCCGAAAAAGCGGAGTGCCTGGCCGACAGTCTCGAAGCCCAATGTTCGCCTAGCTCTCATCTAGTAGACCAAGCCCACATTGATATGGTGGATGCTGAAGTCGAACGAAGAGCCTCCCTCCCTCCCGTTGAAGACCCCGATAACCCTCTAGCCCCCATCACACCCGACGAGGTTGAGGACATCGTGAAAAGGCTTCAACCACGGAAAGCCCCCGGTGCCGACGGCATCACGAACAGAGTGTTCAAACTCTTCCCCCCCCAGCTCATAATGCTAATGACCGCCATCTTCAATGGCGCATTAAGCAATAATATATTCCCACAAGCGTGGAAACAGGCCACCGTTATCGGCATCCCCAAGCCAGGCAAGCCCAAGTCTGACCCCTCTAGCTACCGTCCCATCAGTCTCCTCAATGTTCTCGGTAAGATCTACGAGAGGCTTATTTATAAGCGACTCAAAGATTTTGCCGAAACCAAGGGTCTCATCCCCGACGAGCAATTCGGGTTCCGTACCGAACACTCGTGTGTCCATCAAGTTCACCGCATCGTGGAGCACATAAGCGTTGGCTTCCAACGTAACACGATGACGGGCGTCTTGTACTTTGACATAGCGAAAGCATTCGACAAAGTCTGGCACAATGGCTTATTATATAAGCTATACCAACTCGGTGTGCCAGATCGTCTCGTGCTCATCATGCGAGACTTTCTGTCGAATCGCACCTTTCGCTATAGAGTCGAGGGAGCTCTGTCCTCCCCACACCCCATCAGAGCAGGAGTCCCTCAAGGCTCCGTTGTTTCCCCTCTAGCCTTCACGTTGTTCACCAGCGATATCCCCAAAAGTAAAAAGTCTAAGTTGGCGCTTTTCGCTGACGATACGGCTATTTACTACACAGGTCATGACCCCAGAGTTATCGCTCGTAATCTCCAAACCTCCGCAAACATTTTGGGCAAATGGTTCCGGAAATGGAGAGTCGAGGTTAACCCTGATAAGAGTCAAGCCGTTCTCTATGCGAGACGGCGGAGATCTAACCCCCCTCCCCCTCCGATCACCATGTACGGCAAGCCGATCCCCTGGGAGAAGCAAGCCAAGTACCTCGGAGTGATCCTCGACGAACGCCTATCCTTCGCCGAGCACATAAAGCAGGCTCGCTCGCGAGCTGCTCAGGGTAGGCTTCACTACCTACTGACTGCCCGCAGCAAATTGTCACGCAAGTGCAAGTTGCGCCTTTTCACGGCAGTCATTCGCCCGATTATGACGTATGCCTGTGCAATCTTCGCACACGCCAAGGCCCGTCACCTCCACCGGATGCAGACCCTCCAAAACCGCACCCTCCGAAAAATCCTCGGAGCCCCCTATTACATCCGAAATGAGAATCTACATTTAGATCTCAGAGTCCCCACCATCCAGCAGTTCATGAAACGCCTGTGCAAGCGTTTCTTTGACACTGCTGTGAAGCACCGCAACCCCCTTATCGCATCGGCAGCCCGATACGAACCCTCCCGCATCTCCAAGATTCGCCGCCCTAGGCATACTCTAATCGCCCCCGACGACCCCACTACCCTGCTCCAAGAGAGCCGTAGGGAAACTAGCACAGTTAAAAAACACTACAGACCGCGTTCCTTCCGTCCTCGCCGCCGAGGCCCGCCGCGACAAACCCGTAATTGTCCTCCCCGTCCCTTGCTCGAGCCAGCCCGCGCCGCTGAGCCAGTAGTCTAAAATTCCCCTATAATAATAATAGAATTTTTGCTAGATCCAGCCCGTCCCTTTGCTGCCCTCCCCCAGCGACGCCCTAAGCCGAGGCTCGTACCCCACAGGGGGTGCCCTTAGCGTAGTCGCTTAGTTTTAAGTAGTATAGTAAGCCCTGGCTGGAGGCTTTGATTAGAGATCAAGGCCGCCACAGGCAAGTCCGGTTAAGCAGCCGACAACCTCCTAGGTTGACCTGCGAGAGGACACACACAAAAAAAAAAAAAAAAAAAAAAACATGATTGGTGAATTGAATCGGCTCGTAGCCCATAACGCTTTACGGACGAAACTTGTGTTATGCGAAAAATTGTAAAATTCAGTATCGAAGTACCCGTAAGTGCCCGCACGAACCACTATTCAAATCAGGCTAACCGTTTGTGGTGTCGATGGAACGAACTTCGGTTTGTCCCGGTGATAACACAAAGGGAAGGCCTGCCCTGCGCTCGCCTCGGTGGCATCACCGAAGTGGTTGCGGCGGCTACGCCAAATAAGTGTGTTAAATATCAAGTGCTACTCCCGTGCAAGTGACATGTCGAAGACTGGCGGCGCCTACATCTCCCAGGAGTGTGGAGACGCTGCTGACGACGACGAGGATGAGTTCCCGATAATGGACCGAGCGGCCTCAATGCCGGACCTTCATAAAAAGACAAAGGGCAAGAAGAAGTCGGACCAAAAAGGGGGTAGTTCGACAACTTTCGCCAAACCGTCGCAGGTCCAAAGTCCATCCAGCCCCAGCCAGCACGGAGCGTCTGGTAGTCTCCACCATCACCGCCAGCAGCAGTCACAAACCCCCCGCCCCGCGCCAACGGCAATGGAAAATTCCGCGCAACACACTCGGTCCGCGCGCGTCAGTGTGGCGCCGATCGCCGACCCGGCTACCGCGTCCGTGCCCGCCGCGCACCGCGCGTCAGTGCAACACAGTGCCGCCGCGAGTGTCGTTCCCAACTCCCGTCAGCCGTTGGCGGGTAGAGTTGGCCCCCAAAGGGACCCCCGTGCCCCCGGTCGCCCACAAGGATCGGCTCCTCCCGCTCCACCCAAGAGCGGAACACAGAGATCGAGCCATAGTAGGACTACGGCGCGACAGTTGGCGCCGTCTACAACGCAGCGACCCCCCGCACCCGCCGCGCACCTACCCGCTACCCCCGTGCCCGCACCGCCGCCCCGCGCTGGCCAGACAGTAGTCCCGTGCGACCGCCGCGCGCACCCAGCGCCCGCCCCGCTTCCCCTCGTTCAATACTTGGACGGGTCGCAGCGAGACCACAGCGGAGCCCCGCGTACATTCAGTGGCGTAAATGTAAATTCATGCAACGAGGTGCGCTCGTCGCCCATGGGCAGACCGGATCTAAGTTCCGCGTCCGTGTCCAGGGACCCGAGGTTAAGGAACTCACAAGTCAGCGAGCTACCAATGACCCCCCCGTTCTTCTTAGCGCCCGCACCGCCGCGTACGTCCGGTTACGACTCGCCAGCGATGCTCTCAGCCACGTCGTCGCGCGCGGGCTCGAGTATTTCGCTGGCATCGTGTAGTGAGAGTGAAGTGCGCGACGTTACACGGATGGACACTCCCCTGTCCCCAACCCCGTCGATGGATGACCTGGAGATGGTGACCAGGCCCATTCAGAACACGGAGGAAACGCACAGTGAGGTAAGTGGCCAACCCACAATATTAAGTGCAAACAGTGTTACCGCCGCCCCCGCCCCGCCCGATTCGAACTCGGCAAAGGGGAATAAAGTTAATAAAATTAAAAAGCCACGTTTTCCTCCGCTGGTAGTGGAGAAGCTCCCAAACTGGGCGTCCCACTTCAGGGAGATAGCCGCCAAGCTGGGCCGGCCGCCTAACGCCCGCCCCTATGGCACCGGCGTGCGCTTTACGCCGGAATCTGAGGAGGAGTATCGGCTGGTCCAGCGCTACCTAACAGCGCTGGAGAAGGAGAGTGGAGTGAGTTGGTTCGCCTACTCCCTACCAGCGGAGAAACACTTTAAAGTAGCGATCAGGGGGCTACCAGCGGACACTGACCCTCAGGAGATTGAGGAGGAGCTCCGCACCCTTGGCTACGAGCCGGAGTACGTGCGCCACATCCGGGGGCGCCAGGGAAAACCCGGCTGCGTGTTCCACGCCGTGCTACGGCGCACAGAGGAGCGAGAGAGAGAGGCGAGAGGCGAGAAGGCGACCAAGCGCCCCCCCACAACTGCCCCCACCACCACCACCACTGCCCCCAGGGGGGCCACCAAACCTGAGTTCACGACCTGCGCCATCCAATTGCTGATGGACCTAATTAAGGCCATCAGCCAGGGGCAGAGCCCGGAGCAGGTCATCCTCGACGGCCTGGCCAGACTACTCACCCTGTGTCATGGATAGGTCGTTGAGGGTGTTGCACTGGAACGCCCGCGGCCTTAGGGACAAAATCACCCCACTCCGCCATCTCCTGAGGGAACAAAACATCGACGTGGCGCTTATAAACGAGACGCACCTGGGACCCGAAGATAGGGCCGAGTTCCCGGGTTTCCTCGTTTATAGGAAGGATGAAAGGTCGGCACTTAACACAAGATACCGTGGTCTGGCGGTACTAGTGAAAAGGAGAGTCGTCCACCAGGAAATCCCCTCGTCGTCGCACAACACGCTCTACGTGCTGGGCGTGCAACTGCACGTAGCCGGCGAGGACCTTAGACTTTATGCCTGCTACAAGCCGCCCTCAGTTCGACTTGACCTTAACGAGCTGAGGGCCACACTATTTGACGCCGACTCGCCAGCTATCCTCGCCGGCGACATGAACTGCAAGCACCCGGCATGGAACGCTCTGCAGGGAAACAACGAGGGGAGACGGCTCTTCGACGACTCGGAGACCTATGGATACACAGTGTCCGGCCCTGAGACGCCAACCCACTACCCGGAAAACCGGCTGCACATGCCCGACGTGTTGGACATTGTGGTCCATACAGGGGTACACTGCCAGATCCAACACCACACAACAGGTCATTGACGACGAGCTACAATCAGATCACCATCCTGTACTCGTCGTCCTATCGGGGATGCCGACCCGACAGAAGCCGACAGCGCCACGTCGAATCATAGACTGGACCAAGTACGCTGAAAAGCTTGAGACCACCACGCCAACTCGGCCCATCGTTACCGCCGCAGACGTCGACGCACTGGCGAATGACGTCACTGCTTGCGTGCAATGCGCCTTAGAAGAGGCGACATGTGTACAGCAGCCACAAGGGAGAGAGCTCCAGCCTCCCCTACCACCCAGAATCCAAGCAATGGTCGCCCAGAAGAGGCGCCTACGCAAGCAGTGGCAACAGCTGCGCTGCCCCACCCTAAAAACGCAGCTTAACCATCTCGCGGCAAAGGTAAAGGCCGAGTTGGAGGCCCTAGCCGCCGAGAGTTGGGAGGTACAAATTGACGGAGCAGCATGTGACTGGCAAGCGACACACAGACTGTGCCGCCAGCTCACGAATACCCCAGCTCCGGTGCGCCCTCTGCAAACTGACGACGGGGCCCTCAGGTATGTAGCTGAGGACCGAGCGGAGGTCTTTGCAGAGCACCTGGAGCGTCAGTTCAGCCCGAACCCGACCAACGAACTCGACCACGTCGCAGCGGTGGAGCAACACCTTAGGGACTACTTCGCTTCGCCGATAGCTCCCGACGAGGACCCGATTTTCTTCTCGCCCGGCGCAGTGAGACGCGCCATCCTACGCACGCAGCCTCGTAAGGCCCCCGGTGCCGACGGTATCACCAATACAGCGCTGCGCCACCTGCCGTACCGCACGATCGCGGCCTTGGCGCGCCTGTTCACGGGGATACTGCGCACGGGGGTCTTCCCCACATCCTGGAAGGAAGGGCGCGTCATAATGCTGCCCAAGGCGGGAAAGAATCCCCTCAAGCCGGAAAGCTATCGGCCCATCACCCTGCTGCCCACCATCTCAAAGGTGTTCGAGTGTCTCCTGCTGCGACACCTCACCCCGCACATTACTCCGCGGCCGGAACAATTCGGGTTTCGGGCGGAGCACAGTACGACGCTCCAGTTGTCGAGGGTACTGCACCTCCTGTCATCAGCAATGAATAAGAAGGAGTACGGGGTGGCAGTATTCCTCGACATGGAAAAAGCCTTCGATCGCGTGTGGCATGTGGGGTTAGTTTATAAATTAACCACCTTTACCACGCCCCGTAGAGTCGTGAAAGTGGTCCAAGCTTTCCTGTCTAACAGGTGTTTCAGAGTGGTGGTCGACGGCGCGCTCTCCGCCCCTCGACCTATCCGAGCGGGCGTGCCTCAAGGGAGCTGCGTCTCGCCGGCGTGTTACTCACGTTACACCGACGACATACCGACGACAGAAGACCCCACGCTCGCGCTGTACGCCGACGACGCCGCGTACATCACCACCTCTATGAACGCCAGGTACGCGGCGACGAAGATGCAGCGCGCGCTAGACCAAATCCCAGAGTGGCTCGCCAAATGGCGACTGTCGGTGAACGTGGGTAAGACGCAGGCGCTGGTCACAGGATCAGTGCGCCTCCCACCACGTCTGAAACTCAGCGGAGCCGAGGTCGAGTGGACGCCCCGGGCGAAGTACCTGGGCGTGACCATAGACCGACGGCTTACTATGGGACCGCATGTCCGCAATGTCGTCACGCAGGGGAGAGTCGTTCGTAACTTACTCAAGCCAGCGCTCTCGTCCCGCCTCCCGGCGCGCGTCAAGCTGGGCATATACAAAGCGTATATTCGCCCAGTACTGACGTACGCCGCCCCAGCCTGGTTCGCCCTCACTAGCGAGACGAGCCGCGACAGACTCCGCGCGCAGCAACACCTTGCGTTGCGAAGAGTCGTCGACGCTCCTCGCTATGTGAGGAGCGACATCATCGAACGCGACCTCGGGATTGAGAGCCTGGATGAGTTCGTGCGACGCCTCGCGAAGGGAATGTTCGCGCGTGCCCACGCCTCAGCTTGGCCACACGTCAAGCACCTGGCGCCCTGGCACGCGCGCCCCCCCGACGCGAGAAGACTCCCCCGCGATCTGATTGCGGGCAGCGACTCCCCACCTTCACCCCTCCCGGACTGACGCCTGGGTAGGCCGTACCAGTCTACACGCGGCCTACTCAAACAATAAGACTCTACATTCGTACTCGCACCCGATGAACGCCGTGTGCTAAGTTAATATAGGCACGGCGCGAATCGACCACTCACTCGCCACTAAACACACACCGAACACACGCACCGAATGGGCAGCGCAAGCTAACTATTCGGTGCACGTGCACTGAGTAGTGTTACACAATACAATGCCACTCACACACACACATAAGTCGTCCCTGCGGTCTGAACCGTAACCGGCTAGCTCTGGAAGCACACTTCCTACTGTGGGTTCGTGGCAAGCCGGCATACTGTCGCTGGTCGTCCCCCGCCGGGCTTCCCCTAGGGGTCTCACCTGGCGGTGACTGACCGCCAGTATGTCGTGAAGAAGCGACGCTGCGACCAACAGCGTCGCGACGCGCCTACAGTACACACACACAAGCAAAACACACATAGAGCCTCACTCTACATTTCCATGCCGACACTAGGCAACCTAGCGACAAGCCTGTTGTGGCAGGCTTCGGATGGACTCCGCGGTCAGAGGGCAAAGCCCTGACACCGCTTGCCGCGCCCCCAGCCGGGGACGCAGCGAAGGCCACGATGATTGGTGGTATAGTCTCAGTCGCCGAGACGACGGAGGCGATCGACTCGCTCACAGAGCACGTACAATCCGTCCTGAACGATTGTTCAAGGGAGATTCCAGTGACAGAGGACTGTCGCTGGAAAATCCCGGACGATGTACGGGCTCTGCTGACCGAGAAGAACGCTGCTATCCGTGCGTATAGCGCTTTTCCCTGCGACGCCAACAAGGCTCACATGCGTAAATTACAGCGTGCTGTAAGGAAGCGTATGACCGAGCTGCGTTCCGCCCGCTGGGAAAAGACGCTCAGCGAACTTGAGCCTACCCATCTCGCCTTCTGGCAACTCCAAAGGAAGCTACGTTCCACCGAAGAGTCCTCCATGACCCCGCTCACCCGCCCCGATGGGAGTGTCGCTTTCGACAACTCCGAGAAAGCGGAGTGCCTGGCCGACAGTCTCGAAGCCCAATGCTCGCCTAGCTCTCATCTAGTAGACCAAGCCCACATTGATATGGTGGATGCTGAAGTCGAACGAAGAGCCTCCCTCCCTCCCGTTGAAGACCCCGATAACCCTCTAGCCCCCGTCACACCCGACGAGGTAGAGGATATCGTGAAAAGGCTTCAACCACGGAAAGCCCCCGGTGCCGACGGCATCACGAACAGAGTGTTCAAACTCTTTCCCCCCCAGCTCATAATGCTAATGACCGCCATCTTCAATGGCGCATTAAGCAATAATATATTCCCACAAGCGTGGAAACAGGCCACCGTTATCGGCATCCCCAAACCAGGCAAGCCCAAGTCTGACCCCTCCAGTTACCGTCCCATCAGTCACCTCAATGTTCTCGGTAAGATCTACGAGAGGCTTATTTATAAGCGACTCAAAGATTTTGCCGAAACCAAGGGTCTCATCCCCGACGAGCAATTCGGGTTCCGTACCGAACACTCGTGTGTCCATCAAGTTCACCGCATCGTGGAGCACATAAGCGTTGGCTTCCAACGTAACACGATGACGGGCGTCTAGTACTTTGACATAGCGAAAGCATTCGACAAAGTCTGGCACAATGCCTTATTATATAAGCTATACCAACTCGGTGTGCCAGATCGTCTCGTGCTCATCATGCGAGACTTTCTGTCGAATCGCACCTTTCGCTATAGAGTCGAGGGAGCTCTGTCCTCCCCACACCCCATTAGAGCAGGAGTCCCTCAAGGCTCCGTTGTTTCCCCTCTAGCCTTCACGTTGTTCACCAGCGATATCCCCAAAAGTAAAAAGTCTAAGTTGGCTCTATTCGCTGACGATACGGCTATTTACTACACAGGTCATGACCCCAGAGTTATCGCTCGTAACCTCCAAACCTCCGCAAACATTTTGGGCAAATGGTTCCGGAAATGGAGAGTCGAGGTTAACCCTGATAAGAGTCAAGCCGTTCTCTATGCGAGACGGCGGAGATCTGACCCCCCTCCCCCTCCGATCACCATGTACGGCAAGCCAGCTACGGTATGAAGGCTAGAAGGAACGGGGTGGGTCTTTTAGTCAGTAAGAGTCTGACACTATCTCCCGCTCCGCCCAAGAGCGGGGGATGTCAATGCATGATTTTTTCCCACCATAAAAAAAAAAAAAAAAAAAATGTACGGCAAGCCGATCCCCTGAGAGAAGCAAGCCAAGTACCTCGGAGTGATCCTCGACGAACGCCTATCCTTCGCCGAGCACATAAAGCAGGCTCGCTCGCGAGCTGCTTTCGCTCAGGGTAGGCTTCATTACCTACTGACTGCCCGCAGCAAATTGTCACGCAAGTGCAAGTTGCGCCTTTTCACGGCAGTCATCCGCCTGATCATGACGTATGCCTGTGCAATCTTCGCACACGCCAAGGCCCGTCACCTCCACCGGATGCAGACCCTCCAAAACCGTACCCTCCGAAAAATCCTCGGAGCCTATTACATCCGAAATGAGAATCTACATTTAGATCTCAGAGTCCCCACCATCCAGCAGTTCATGAAACGCCTGTGCAAGCGTTTCTTTGACACTGCTGTGAAGCACCGCAACCCCCTACCGCATCGGCAGCCCGATACGAACCCACCCGCATCTCCAAGATTCGCCGCCCTAGGCATACCCTAATCGCCCCCGATGACCCCACTACCCTGCTCCAAGAGAGCCGTAGGGAAACCAGTACAGTTAAAAAACAATACAGACCGCGATCCTTCCGTCCTCGCCGCCGAGGCCCGCCGCCGAGGCCCGCCGCGACAACCCCGTAATTGTCCTCCCCGTCCCTTGCTCGAGCCAGCCCGCGCCGCTGAGCCAGTAGTCTAAAATTCCCCTATAATAATAATAGAATTTTTAATAGATCCAGCCCGTCCCTTTGCTGCCCTCCCCCAGCGACGCCCTAAGCCGAGGCTCGTACCCCACAGGGGGTGCCCTTAGCGTAGTCGCTTAGTTTTTAAGTTAGTATAGTAAGCCCTGGCTGGAGGCTTTGATTAGAGATCAAGGCCGCCACAGGCAAGTCCGGTTAAGCAGCCGACAACCTCCTAGGTTGACCTGCGAGAGGCCACACACAAAAAAAAAGCGGAGAGGCACATGAAGGTGGCCATAAGGGGGCTGCCCGCAGACACTGACCCGCATGAGATAGAGGAGGAACTCCGAGTCCTAGGATTCGAACCAGAGTATGTGCGCCATATAAAGGGGCGACAAGGGAAGCCCGGGTGCATTTTCCACGCCGTGCTGCGCCGCACCGAGAACGTGCGCCGCATCTTTGACACCACCGTGTTCATGTGCATGCGGGGTGTGAGAGTCGAGGCATGGCGTGGGAAACGTGGGCCCTCTCAGTTAGGGTTCCCAGATCAAAATATCAAAAATCCGGAGAAAATTCCTGACATTCCATGAAATTTCCGGACAATCTTAATTTTTTATTAAAATCGTTACGCATCGTGCAAGTAAATAAACTAACCAAATCGATTGCCAAATCGTTCGAATTTTGACACGCGCGCGGTGAAATGGTAAGGGGTGAGGGGGAAGCGCCTCTCTGTCGCCTGCGTTCGCCCGCGCACATGATACACCCGCGCACCGTGTGCTTTTGCTTTGAGTTTGTTTGTTTTGATTTAGTCTAGCGTTTGTCTTTGCAGCGATTAGAAGTGATTTTGAAGTTCGTACGTACTCGTACGTATTGCGGATTCATAGTGTATATGTGTCGAAGATTACGACAATGGCATCAGGTAGTGGTTGAAAACGACAATGTACTTACTGAAGTGATGAAAACCAAATATTCTTTTTTGAAAGAAGGAAAAGAACCGACTGAAGCTTATTGCATGATTTGTGACTGTAGTTTATCTATAAAACATAAAGGAATAACTGATATTGAAACTCATGTCAATAGTAATAAGCACAAGACTAAACTTACGACCGCTAATACTAATAGAAAAGTCACTGACAGTTTTGCATCGTCGTCTTCATCAGGGAGTAAACAAAAACAGTCTGCTGCTGAAAGTACGCTCGCTTTTCATACTGTTAAGCACCACCAATCCTATAATTCAATGGAATGTACTGGGCGACTGATGAAAGTAATATTTCCTGACTCTAATATTGCGAGCGATATGACTTGCTCAAGAACCAAAACTGAAGCAATCATCAATGGTGTGATAAGTCCATGGGTTGTTAAAAAACTGACTATTTCTTTGAAACATATTGACTATCTCGGAGTTTCTACAGACGCAAGCAATCATGGCTCAGAAAAGATTTTCCCAATAATGATTCAGTATTTTGATTACGAAAATGGAGGAATTTAAACAAAGTTATTGGATTCATAGTACCCGGAATGAAGCTTCCGAAACTATTGCTGAAATTATTATGACAACATTACAAAAATATGATTTATCGGAAAAATGCATCTCATTCACTGCGGACAACGCGAATGTAAATTTTGGTAGCATAAATCGCCCGTTATCGGGAAGAAACGTGCTCACAAACCTGAGACATCAATTAAATAAAGATATTATTGGAGTTGGTTGCCCGGCTCATGTACTACACAATAGCATGCAGCATGGAACAGAAGTACTGAAAATTGATGTTGAAGTATTGGTGATGAAACTCTTCAATTTCTTTTCTGTTTATACTGTTAGAACAGAAGCACTGAAAACCATTTGCGACTACATTGAAGTTAACTATGAGAAGTTACTGTCACACAGCAAGACTAGGTGGCTGAGCCTTTTTCCGGCAGTTGAGAGAATTCTCAAAATGTATGAGCCTCTGAAAACGTATTTTCTAACTACTCCACAAGTGCCAACTGTCCTCGTAAATTTTTTTGAAAATGAATTGTGCGAATCTTATTTGTTTTTCGTGCATAGCTTAATGGCCATCTTTCAGCCAAAAATTTTAGAAATTGAAAAGGAAAAAAATTCTATCATGGACATCGCAAAGATTTTCCAAACACTTATCGACACCCTGAAAGCAAGAGAAGATGCGAAATTCGTTCCACTTAAAGTTAGAGATTTGATCTCTAATTGTAGCAGCCAGGAGAAGAAAGATGAGTTTTTGAATGACATCCAAAAATCTTATAAATGTTTTCGGGAGTATTTAAACAAATGGCGGCAGCCTTTAATGGACTTGGAAATTTTTTGAATGGATGATAATAAAAAAAGACAATACTATTGATTATAACTATATTATTCCATCAATACAGTTTCTCATTGGAAAAGGGGTAAATTTGGATGATAGCAAATTGTTTGATGAAATCACAGTTTTGAATAGTATGATCAAGCAACAAAGTCAAGATTTTTTTGAGATGAATGCCAATAACCAATGGACCATTATTCTGAAGGCAGCTGAACCAGGAAAAGTTACGGAATTAAGTAAGATATGCTCTTATATATTTGCGATGCAGGCACAAAATGCCAATGTTGAAAGGGTCTTTTCCTTAATGGGAACCCAATGGTCAAAGGAAAAAAACAGGCTTTCTGTAGAGTCTGTCAAGTCGATTCTCTTAACTCAATATAATTTAAAAAATATGACTTGCGAAGTGTTCTACAAAACTATTATTAAAGATTCAGAAATGTTGAACAATATTTCTGGGAGCATTAAATATCAGAAGTAATGTAGTAGATTTAGAATAAAAATAATTTTTATTTTCTTTGATTTAGAATAAAAATAATTAATAAATAATTTGGTTTTTTCATTTTTTATTTCACTCTTCACTTATTTGTAGAAATTCCGGACGGTTTAAGATTCCCCCCGCATTCCGGACAAAGACCTATATTTCCGGACTTGTCCGGAATTCCGGACGTATGGCAACCCTACTCTCAGTGCCATCGGTGCCAAAAATTCAGGCACTCATCTCACCAATGCCACCGCCCGCTCGCCTGCGTCAAATGTGGAGAGGGATACACGGCCAGGGACTGCCCGCGGCCACATTAGGTGCCCGGTTTTTCAAAGGGAAATACAAAACAGGCGGGTGGGGACTGTCGCCATCACAGCCATCTCAGCACGTCGCCAACTGGAGAACCAGAAGTGCACGGACGTACACTCCAATGAAGTGGACCAAGGCGCGTCGCTGATGGCGGCAGCCAACGGGCCCACGGAACGTGGAAAGGCCACCTCCTCTAGGCGGAGGAAGCGGAACCGAGGGGCAAAGGGAGGAGAACCCACACCCTCGGCGACTGCGACCAAACCGGAAAATAAAGCTCCCAAGCAGGCTGTGAAGGCCAAAAAGGGGAAACCCGATGGCGCCGGCACATTACAAACAGGGACAAGCACCTTCGCTGCAACCCCCCTCACCATACCAACTGCAGTCCCCGCAAACACAGGGGGAAATGGGAGCACCGGCAGCAACTACGGTGCCTACAATACGAGGAACAGCAATCAAAACAATGACTTCACAGCCTGCGCCATACGCCTGCTGATGGACCTCATCAAGGCCATCAGGCAGGGACAGAGCCCAGAGCTGGTTATCCTTGATGGCCTGACACAACTCCTTACCCTGTGCCATGGCTAGGCCATTGAGGATAATACACTGGAATGCCGCGGCTTACGGGAGAAAGTCGCCCCACTCCGCCATCTCCTGCGGGAACAGGACATCGACGTGGCGCTAATAAACGAGACGCACCTGGGACCAGAGGACAAGGTCAGTTTCCCAGGTTTCCTCGTTTATCGGAAAGACGAGAGGTCGGCAAACAACGTCCGATACCGTGGTTTGGCAGTACTGGTGAAACGTAGAGTCGTCCATCAGGAGCCCCCCCCGGTTTTGATCAACCATGTACGCACTAGGCGTGCAGCTGCATGTTGCCGGCGAGGACATTAGAGTCTACGCCTGCTACAAGCCTCCCGCAACACATCTAGAACTGTCAGAGTTGCGGGCGGTATTAGAAGCCAGCCAATCCCCGGCGATCCTCGCCGGTGACCTCAACTGTAAGCACCCAGCCTGGAACAGCAGCCAGACAAACACGGCTACACTGTCCGGACCCGAGACGCCCACCCACTATCCCAACAACCACCTTCAGATGCCAGATGTGCTGGACATAGAGGTCCACCGAGGGCTACACTGCCAAATCACGCAACAAGTGATCGCCGACGAGTTACAATCGGACCACCAACCTGTGCTCATCGTCCTATCGGGTATGCCGACCCGACTGAAGCCACCAGCGCCACGTCGAATCATGGATTGGACAAAGTTCACTAAAAAGCTTGAGACAACAACACCAACTCGGCCTGTCGCTAGCGCCGCGGACGCTGACTTACTAGCTGATGACGTCACTGCTTGCATACAGCAAGCACTAGAGGAGGCTTCGACGACATCGCAGCGTCAGAGGAGAGGGCTACAGCCGCCTCTGCCGCCCCGTGTCCGAGCCTTGATCACAGAGAAAAGGCGCCTTCGCAAGCAGTGGCAACAACTGAGATGCCCAACTCTGAAGATGCAGCTCAACCGTCTCGCGGAGAGAGTGAAGGCCGAGCTTACGGCTCTGGCCGCCGCGAGCTGGGAGGAACGTATTGACGCCGCAGAGGGCGACTGGCCGTCAGTACACAAACTGTGCCGCCAACTCACCAACACCCCAGCTCCGGTGCGCCCATTACTTGCAAGCGACGGGGCACTAAAGTATGTAGTAGAGGACCGAGCGGAGGTCTTTGCTGAGCACCTGGAGCGTCAGTTCCAACCGAACCCGACCACCGAGCACGACCATGTCGCAGCAGTGGAGCGACACCTCGAGGAATACCTTGCCACGCCGATAGCTCCTAATGAAGACCCCATATTCTTCTCGCCGGGCGCAGTCAGACGCGCCATCCTACGCACGAGCCCCAGAAAAGCCCCAGGTGCGGACGGTATCACCAACACAGCGCTGCGCCACCTGCCGTACCGTACCGTTGCGGCTCTGGCGCGCCTGTACACGGGGATACTGCGCACGGGGGTCTTTCCCACACCTTGGAAGGAGGGGCGCGTCATAATGCTGCCCAAGGCGGGGAAGAACATCCTGAAGCCTGAGAGCTATCGGCCCATCACCTTGCTGCCCACGACCTCGAAGGTATTCGAGTCGCTCCTGCTGCGCCACTTAGTTCCTCACATCACGCCACGACCGGAACAATTCGGGTTTCGGGCGGAACATAGCACGACGCTCCAGCTGTCGAGGGCACTGGACCTGCTGTCCACAACGGCGAACAAGAAGGAAAACGCGGTGACAGTATTCCTCGACATGGAGAAGGCCTTCGACAGGGTCTGGCACCAGGGTCTGATCTACAAACTGGCCACGTCAGACACGCCCCGTCGCGTCGTAAGAGTGGTCTCAGCTTTCCTGACTAACAGGTGTTTCAGGGTGGTGGTAGAAGGGGTTACATCTGCCCCACGCCCAATCTCAGCCGGAGTGCCCCAAGGCAGCTGCGTGTCGCCGGCGTGTTACTCACGTTACACCGACGACATACCTACTACGCCAGACTCGACGCTCGCGCTGTACGCCAACGACGCCTCCATGAACGCAAAGTACGCGGCGGCGAAGATGCAGCGCGTCCTCGACCTCATCCCCGATTGGCTCGCCAAATGGCGACTGTCGGTGAACGTGAGTAAGACGCAGGCAATGATCACGGGATCTACGCCCCTGCCACCACGCCTGAAACTCAGCGGAGCCGATATCGAGTGGACGCCCCGGGTCAAGTACCTGGGCGTAAACCTTTCTTTGAATAGAGTCTTATATACTTAGAGAAAAATGTAAAAGCACCCGATATTTAACACATAGATTATTGTAAAATACAGTTAAGTTATAAATATATATAATTAATATAATTTTTAATTAATTTAATTTTAATTTTAATATAATTTTAAATATCAAAACTAAGATGTTTATCATAGTTCTAGATTAGTTACTTCAAGAAGCTTTTCAATGTTTTTTTCTTTTCATTTTCTTTTTAAAATAAGTTTTATACGATAAGTACTTAAGATTGTAATATAAAATAGTTTTAATAAAATATGTACAAAATGTGATACAAAAAAAAAAAAAAAAACCATCGATCGTCGGCTAATGGGACCGCATGTCCATAAGGTCGCCGCGCAGGGTAGAGTCGCCCGCAACCTCCTCCACCCAGTGCTCTCGTCCAGACTTTCGGTGCGCGTCAAGATGGGGATCTACAAGACCTACATACGCCCAGTCTTGACGTACGCCGCTCCGGCCTGGTACGCCCTCACAAGCGAGGGAAACAGAAAGATCCTGCAAGTCCAACAGAATTTAGCGCTGCGCACAATAGTGGACGCCCCTCGCTTTGTGAGGAACGACGTGATCCAGCGCGACCTCAGGATAGAGAGCCTGGACGAGTTTGTGCGACGCCTCGCGAAAGGGATGTTCGCGCGAGCCGACGCCTCAGCTTGGCCGCACGTCAAGCACCTGGCGCCCTGGCACGCGCGCCTCCCCGACGCGAGACCCTTTCCCCGCGACCTGATTGTCGACAGCGACTCCTCACCACTGGACTGACGCCTGAGTAGGTCGTACCAGTCTACACGCGGCCTACTCAAACAATAAGACTCTACTTTTACTCTCACTCGACAAGCGCCGTGTGCTAAGTTAATATAGGCACGTCGCGAGTCGACCATACATTCGCCTCTACACACGCGCTAGACTGGCGACGATGCACTGCTGGTCGGACCGGATCTACTCCAATCACTGTTTGGGGTCCTGCTTCGTTTCCGACAAGGCGCAGTGGCAGTGGTTGCAGACATCAAATAAATGTTCCTGCGCGTGAAAGTCAATAAAGAAGACAGAGACAGCCTTCGATTTCTGTGGCAAGAGAAGGAATATCGGAAGTCATCTTTGATATTTGGAGCCGCTTGTTCTCCGTGTGCAGCAATTTACGTGAAAAACAAGAACGCCGAAGACTTCAGAGAAAAGTACCCTGAAGCAGTAGAAGCAATCAAGCGTAATCACTACGTGGACGATTACTTAGCGAGTTACAAGGATGTATCAACGGCTAGGAGGGTTGCCAAAGAAGTCGACGAGATACACAAGAAAGGAGGATTCTATCTAAGAGGCTGGGCAAGCAATCACCACGAAGCTATAGAAGAGTTCAATTCTGAAGATAACAGCAACTCTGTTCGACTGGGCGAACAAAAAGATCAAGTCGAGAAGACACTGGGACTGAACCGGAATGTGAAAGAAGATAGTCTACACTTCACTTTGACACTGAGAAACACTCCTGAAGAAGCCATCGACGGCAGACGTGCTCCTACGAAGAGAGAAGCCACGAGTGCAGTGATGACAGTCTTCGATCCCTTAGGACTGGCCGCTCCTATCACTATCCAAGGAAAAGTGACGCTCCAGAACCTATGGAGAGCCGGCATAGATTGGGACGAAAGACTACCACTGGCCTGCCAAGAAGAATGGATGAAATGGTTCGCAAGACCTTAGGAATTCTGTCATAGCACGCAACATAAAGAAGATACAGCCGACAATCATACCACACAACCCTGCAAGATTCTCAAAATGGACCAGATTGCTCCATGCAACAGCAAGACTTCTCCAGATTGTGGATGTAGGGTTCACCCCTACCATATAGTTTATTTATGTTTATAATAAACTCACACAACACACCACAAATAAAACACAGTCACAGTAATATTATCGTGTACGTTTATCCATAACACTACACTACATTCACGGCATTCATAATGTTTAGCATTATGCTGTCGGATGGTGTCGGTCACCCCAGCGCGCGGGCCAGTGCACAGAGCATCTAAACAAGAGACGGAACTTAGAACATTCAGTTTTGAGAAATTTCTTACATTCTTTAGCCAACCACTTAAAAAAAAAACAAAGCTACCAACATGAAAACTCGAAGTAAAGAACTGTTATAGATAGGGATGCGCAACGTACAATAAACTTATCGATGTTCAGAGTTTACACTAGTGCATTTTTTATCGATATCGATAAAATGCACTAGTGTTGTTATAGGGGGTTCCAAAACTAACGTATTTATTTTGAAAACTGGGTAAAATAAAACACTAATTTACATGATTTCATTTCATGTTTTTTATATAATATTTAATAGTTTAAACATACAAAGTTACAGAAGCTGTTTCTTTTACCGCTTTTCTACAAATCAACCTTTATACCTATGGTTTTATGGTTTCAGCATGCCAAGCTTCTTTGATACCGCAAACTTCACATCTTCTGTGGCCTTTACTCATGATGGTTCACAAACTTGAGAACAACTTAAGAGTCTCCGTCTCGTTAAAATATGTAGTAACAAAAAACAGAAGAGTCAAATATCTCGCAAGAGTCACTTACACTAACAGAGTCAATATCTCGATAAAACCGATGAAAAGAACGAACAGGTGCTCAACTCAATGAATCTGATGATTTATATTCCGAAATCTTAAAGAAAAAGGAAAAAACAAACAGAATAGTCACAACACAAACTTAATTACACAAAGGTAGCCATGTTTGTTTTTAAGTACCACAGACAATACTATAGTTAGTCTTTGACCACAGACTAAAACATCTAGTAAGTTCATTGTGTAATGTTGGTCAAATTGATGTTTTTCTCAATGTTGGCTAAAGAATGCACGAAATTCCATAGAAAAATTAATTTGTTCGGAGTTTCACAAGACTGGGCCAGTGCGCGAGGCGGTTGGACACCCCTGCTCAACCTTAACACTTTGTTATATGTGGGTCAGTCGGTTGTAGATAGTGATGCAAGAGACTCAGTCGTTTAAGGCCTTTAAAAAGGACTCGACTTCATTTTAAGCGACTATAGTCTGGAAAGAAGACTACAGTTATTACTATTATTACTACAGTTATACTACAGTCTTTATTAATAAGACTTGAAACCCTGAAGTCTTTTAACTAAAGGACTAAAAGGCTTAAACGACTCGAGTCGTTTATAAGGCTTAAACGACTCGAGTCGTTTATAATAAGGCTTAAACGACTCGAGTCGTTTATAAAAGGACTCGCGCTTCATGATGCTTTACTGAGTCGTGCTTCATATTCAATACAGCTCAAGCTGTTTAAAATCTGATTGGGTGGGTAATAAATAATGCCTAAATTAAAACAATGAAGTAAGTACATACATAATCACACTTTTATTGAAACCGTTAGGTATTTTGCAAGCTTTAATTTTTAGTTTCACTTGTCCCGATGTTTTTCTGTAATCAAATCTTAAAAATTAAAGTTGAACCACTTCCCGGCTACCGATTGAGCTGATCATTCTGAATCAGATGACAATGCATTATTATTATAACATGGAGCTGATCTGATGATGGAACCGGAAGGTGGCTATAGGAGCTTGGTAATTAAACGACACGACCCAATCGAGTTTGGGCTCGTATGATTCGTCTTGACGAGTATTAATATAGTAGTATTATTATACCGTGCTTTCAAGCTTGCTATGAAAAAAATATTTTCATTAAAAACTTGATTGATTTAAATTAAATTATTATTAAAATAAATCACACAACGCTCATCCACGAAGATAGGCACATTGATGCCCTATACGCGCCGTCAACGACTCGAGCTCGGTCTGGACGGTCACCGGACGTCCGGACGGCGAGCTAGCCATTGTTTGCCCAAGCCTATGGTGGCTGGAAATTGGGGCTGGGATCCCGGCGGCTGAGGCGTGAGGAAAGCCGTTTCCACACGAGTGCAGCCGCCTCCTTCGCTACCATTAAAGGCCCCAAACAAATAGAACCCAACAAACTCTGATGGTAAGTCGCATTAGTTTATGAGCCTATGTCCAACAGTGGGCATCAGCCATTATAGCGCCTAAATGTCGACACTTGGGGGAGGCTTGTCCAACAGTGGGCATAGGTCATTATAGCGAGAGGAGACTTATGTCCAACAGTGGACAGCAGTCATTATAGCGCCTAAATGTCGATACTTGGGGGAGGCTTATGTCCAACAGTGGACACTGGTCATTATAGCGAGGTGGAGGCCTATGTCCAACCGTGGACATCGGTCATTATAGCGAGGAGGAGTTCTATGTCCAATAGTGGGCATCAGTCATTATAGGCCTAAATAGCGACACTTGGGGGAGGCTTATGTCCAACAGTGAGCATAGGTCATTACAGCGAGGGGAGACTTATGTCCAACATTGGGCATCAGTAATTATAGGCCTAAGTGGCGACACTTGGAGGAGGCGTATGTCCAACCGTGGGCATAGGTCATTATAGTGAGGAGAGACTTATGTCCAACAGTGGGCATCAGTCATTATAGGCCTAAATGGCGACACTTGGGGGAGGCGTATGTCCAACAGTGGGCATAGGTCATTATAGCGAGGGGAGACTTATGTCCAACAGCGGGCATCAGTCATTATAGCGCCTAAATGGCGACACTTGAGGGAAGCTTATGTCCAACAGTGGGCATAGGTCATTATAGCGAGGGGAGACTTATGTCCAACAGTGGGCATAGGTTTATAGCGAGGAGAGACTTATGTCCAACAGTGGGCATCAGTCATTATAGCGCCTAAATGGCAACACTTGAGAGAGGCTCATGTCTAGGGCTGCCATCTCTAAAACCTGTCCCCCAGGACCGGAAGCGTAGGTTCCCCGGATTTTGGAGCTTTTACCCCGGACATTTCAATACTTTTTTCATTTACTTACATCTTGATTAAAATATATTTCACTCCGTACTTGATAGAAGTGAACTTTAATTGTAAGCCTCTTTTGTTGCATGAAATAGTGTGTTTAATCGTTTTTGTGACTACAAGTGAGTAATTTTGCTTTATTTTTTAACCTTCTTAGGTATTCAATAAAAGATAAACAAATCCAATATTAGTTACTCAGTTAATAAAATTAAATGAAAAACTTGTTTAATTTCTTATTTTTCCATACAATTAACAATATTTACTTTAGTTTGAATGTCGTCCATTTTTTCTTTAATTGCTGAAATATCGCCTCCCACTTTATCCATAAATTCTTTCTGGTTAGCTGAAATTGTAGACATCATTTGCAACATTTGTTCTCGAAAATCGCTTAGCTTTTCCTTAGCATAGTCAGAAAATTTTATCTTATTACGGAACGTAACTTAGTTTGGTTCCGAACCACTCAGGCCACTTCCAGGAGGTGATCGTTGTACGCTCATGATCTGTGGTACAAATACCACTTGTGAAGTAAGTTACGATGTGAATTGAGTGAGTGGGTCAAAAAATAATGAGCCCGTCTCTTTTCCCCGAGGGGGTGAAGAGCGGTTACATTGCTTAGATGTTGAGTTTCTTCGCAGCAAAAGTAATAAGAGCCCACTGCTAGTTCAATACACTTAGAAACTTGAGTTACACAAGTATAAGTATTATATTTGGTTAATGAGTATTTTCAGTAACTTTTATAATTCGTTAAATTGTGAACGACACGTCTGCTCTGTACGCAACCAGGACCGAAACATGGAAGACTTATCTGGAGAAGATGAAGCTGCTCCAAGATCTTCAGGTTCCGAGGTGTCTAGCGCCACATCGCACCGAGGGGGAGCTGCACACGTTCACGGACGCCAGCGAGTCAGCGTATGCAGCCACCGTGTATTGGAGAACGGAAAATCAAGATGGGACATACCACGTAAGCTTGGTGGCGGCGAAAGTTCGAGTTACGCCACTGAAGCCTGTATCGATACCCAGACTTGAGCTGCAGGCGGCCCTCCTAGGAAGCAGACTAGCACACTCAGTGGAAGAAGAAATGGATCTGAAGGTGCAGAAGAAGACATTTTGGGCAGACTCCAGCATAGTACTTTCATGGATCAAGACGGACCCGAGAACATTCAAGAAATTCGTGGCTCATCGCTTGGCAGAAATAGAAGATCTCACAAAACCACAGGAATGGAGATGGGTACCCACGGCTCAGAACCCAGCAGATGATGCGACTCGCGACGTGCCGGAAGACTGACTGCGATCACCGTTGGTTCACTGGTCCAGACTTCTTGAAGAAAGAAGAAGCGCATTGGCCTGCACCAAGAACCTTCAAGAAGGAAGCCACAGGCGAAGAGAAGACCATGGACGTCGCGGCAGCAGCAAGCATCAGCCACCCATCACCCGATCCAGAGAGGTTTTCGTCATGGAAGAGACTCTAGCGATCTACAGCGAGAGTACTGCAGTTCATTTAACGCTGCAGAAGGAAGGAACAGGTCCACGTCAGCCAAGAAGACCCAACCTGGAAGATGACACAAGCAAAGAAGACGAAGACTTGAGAAGAATGCTCGACCTTCGAAGAAACAAGAGATATGCTATTGTTACGCCATTAAACGTGAACACGCCATATCTCCGAGAAAATAAAGAGTAGCACGTAATAATTAAAACGCATTGCTGTTCGAAAGGTCTAGAATGGTTGTACGTAGCCAGCCTTAGAAAAATCTCGAAACATCCACAAAGTACTTACAACTAGTGGGTAGGCATTTATCTAGGATAAGGGAAATGATACTCTCCGACGTTAACAATAGAGTCGAAATTCGCATGAAAGTGACTCTTATTACCACGAGTAATAAAAATGATTTATGACTTCGAGAAGCGATTCAATTGTTCTGGAATTCTGGATCGTTCGTGGGACGTCGGTATCTAGAATTTTCTTGGCTCCGCATATAAATACGAGCCCCCGGCCGGAAGCGAGTCAGTTGTGATTTCGACTGCGATCAAGAGCGAACTACCCTAGTACTTGAAGTGATTTTATCTAACGACCTAAGCGATAGTGTTAATTGCGATTCGGATTATTGTTGACTGGACTATTTTGTTATTGTTAGTGGTGAATAAAGTTGTCTCTTAGTAAATCGGCATTTGATTACCCACGTACGTAACAACTGGTGTCAGAAGTGGGATGCCATTAACACCGAGGGACGACGAACAGCGACCACGAACAAGGAGGCAAATGGAGATGGATGCTGCGCGTCATCGTTTGGAGGAGGAAGATCAGGCTGGTATGGGAGCAACAGCAGCTGCTGAGGTGCCAACAGGACCATCCTCGGAATTGAACCTCGCTGCGGTGTTGGCCGCCATGCAAGCTAGTATGGAAGCCGCTCGCCGCGCACAGGAAGAAGCTCGCCGAGATCAAGAGGCTAAGCAGAACCTGATCCTCGAAAAAATTGATCACGGCCTCGTCACATTGGGTGAGAAAGTAAAGAATCTCACCTTAGAGGTCAAGGAGGTTTCCGCCCGAGCTGATAGCCTCGAAACAAGGATTGATGGCCACGAAGATCGCCTGCTGGACATCAACAAAAAAATTGTCAAGCTCGAAGCACGCGAACCCGTTGCTGTTGGCTCACTATCGCACACCCACTGTGCATCAGTCGCAAAATTTGATGTGCCGCGTTTTGATGGCACGTCTTCCTGGACGGCATTCAAATACCAATTCGAAACATTGGTTAAGACGAACCGCTGGGATGATGAACAGTCTTTCGCGGCATTAACTCTGGCTCTACGAGGGGACGCCCTGCTGGTCCTAGAGAACCTTCCTGCGGACGGCAGGACATTGGAGCGTCTCATGGAGGGACTGGACACTCGTTATGGAGACAAGCACCTCGAGCACGTTTTCCGCGCTCAGTTACGCGAGAGAACGCAGAGGTCGAACGAGAGCCTTCAGCAATGGGGAGTCGAGGTTGAACGGCTAGTCCGGCGTGCGTACATGTCAATGACACCAGAGATGGTGGAAGTGAATCTGGTGCAAGCATTTATCGACGGTCTACGGGATCCTGAAGTCAGGGCTACAGTGCGACTCGGACACCACCAATCTTTAAAGAGTGCGATGGCACACGCTTTGGAAGTGGAAGCAGTACGACACGATTCTCGTACGCATAGGGTTCGGGAAGTGGTGGTCTCGCCTTCAGCGCGACTACGTCACCGAGAAGTGGTGGCTTTTTCTCCAGCACAGTCCCGCTATATTCCAACGTGTTACGGGTGCAGAGAAAAAGGGCACATTCGCACCGATTGTCCTAAGAAAAAGAGGGAAAGTGTGGACTCCGGAACTCAAGTCGACGAGGAGCCGATAAAACTTAATGTCGCCAGGGCCACCGCCCCAACCATCACCATCAATCAAGTTCACAACGGGAATAGTTTGATAATCGAAGGGACGCTGAATCATCGGGCTTGCAATTTTACCATTGACACGGGGGCGTCACGGACTGTTATAAGACCTGAGTTGCTGAAACGCACCATCTTGTGGCAAAGAGAGTCTCCATCCTGCCGACTTCAGACAGCAACCGGCCAGCCAGTCTCCGTCCTCGGTGATACAGAAATTGAGATCAAAATCGGTGATCAAGTGTATATCCATCCTGCGTTAATTGCGAATATTACCGACGATTGCATACTGGGTCTCGACTTCTTGCGGAATAACCGATGTATTTTAGATATCGACAGGGGAGTATTGAAATTCCCAGATCAAGAAGTCTTCCTGCGAGGAATTAACTCATGCAACCTCTATTGTTTAAAGGATACTACATTGGCTCCGAGAACAGAAACCTTAGTCGAAGTAAAGTTTCCCAAGAAAATCAGGCAATCAAGATGTGTTTTGGTAGAGGATACTGGCCGGCACCCGGAGATCATCACCGCGAGGACATTAGTTATGACGACAGGGAAATCCAAGGTCAGGATTGTGAACCTTGGGAAAGAAGAGGTCCAACTGAAGAAAAACAGTGTTGTTGGGAGATGTGAAGAAGTTCAGTATCTCCGTCAAATCAATAAATCTCCAGCAAAGCAAGACACGACCAAAGTCGAAACTGATCACATCCAGCAACTTCTGGAAAATGCTAAGAGCAACTTATCGACTTCGGAACTACAGCAAGCCAAGGAATTTCTGCTACGGTTTCGAGATATCTTTGCAACGGGAAAAGACTGCGGGAGAACAGGTCTCGTCAAGCATGAGATAGATACAGGTGATGCGAGACCAATTAAACAGAGACCGCGCCGCATACCCTGGGCTAAGGAATCTGAGGTAGCAGAAATGGTAAAGGACATGGCTGATAGCGGAATAATTGAGCCTTCTACGAGTCCATGGTCTTCTCCAGTCGTTCTGGTGAAGAAGAAGGACGGCAGCACAAGATTCTGTGTGGACTACAGAATGCTGAATAATGTAACAAAGAAGGACAGTTATCCCTTACCAAGGATAGACGACACGCTGGATATGCTCAGTGGCATGAAGTGGTTTTCGACCATTGATTTGAAAAGTGGCTACTGGCAAGTGGAAATCAGCGAGAAAGATAAAGAAAAGACAGCGTTCAGTACGGGTATTGGCAGCGGCCTGTGGCAATTTAACGTCATGCCTTTTGGGTTATGCAACGCTCCAGCGACGTTTGAACGCCTCATGGAGAGAGTCATGGTGGGCCTTCTTGGTGACGTCTGTCTGGTATATTTGGATGACGTCATTATAATGGGTCGCACTTTTAAGGAAAACCTGAGGAATATGGAGAAAGTGTTCACCAGGATACGAGGGGCTAACCTAAAACTAAGCCCAAAGAAGTGCGCCCTGTTCAAGAAGGAGGTCAGCTACCTAGGACATGTTATTTCCGCTGACGGGGTGAGAACCGACCCTGAGAAGATAAAGGCAGTCCAACAGTGGCCGGTTCCAAAGAACAAAACGGAAGTACGTGCATTTCTAGGGTTGTGCACATACTACAGGCGGTTTGTCAAGAATTTTTCGGACATTGCAAAACCTCTACATCAGCTGACTGAGGATAAACGAGATTTTATCTGGGACGAGGACTGTGAGTCAGCATTCGACGAGCTAAAACAACGGTTATGTGAAGCGCCTATACTGGGGTATCCGAGCAGAGACGGAAGATTTGTCGTTGATACCGATGCCAGCAACACGGGAATTGGTGGAGTGTTGTCACAGGTGCAAGGTGACAGACAGGTCGTAATCGCTTACTTCAGTAAGGCACTTTCAAAGCCAGAAAGGAACTACTGCGTGACTCGACGAGAACTGCTGGCTGTGGTAAAAACCTTGCAGCATTTCCACAAGTACCTCATAGGAAGACAATTTACTTTGAGGACGGATCACGCTGCATTGAAATGGCTTCTACAATTTAAAAACCCTGAGGGCCAAGTTGCAAGATGGCTCGAGCAGCTGCAGGAGTTTAACTTTGTGACAGAACATCGCAGTGGAAAAGGGCATAACAATGCTGACGCCCTGTCGCGACGTCCATGTAATGAGGACTGCAGACACTGCCAGCAGAATGAAGCCCGAGAACACGTTAATTTAATTAGGGCTGAAGGCAACTTCAAGAAGTCCCAGGAAGAAGATGACGATATTCGACCTATACTGGATTGGAAGCGTAGCGGAACTAGGCCCCAGTGGAGTGAAGTATCGTCACACGGTCCCGTAACTAAGAGCTACTGGGCACAGTGGGACAGTTTAGTCCTAGAAAATGATGTGCTTTGTAGGAAATGGGAATCGAACGATGGCAAGGAGGTGACCACACAAGTGATAGTACCACGATGTGAAGTAGTCCCCCTGCTACAGGAAATACACGATGGTGCTTCTGGAGGACACCTGGGCATCAAGAAAACTCTACTGAAAGTGAGACAGCGGTATTACTGGCTCAATTGTAGAGATGACATAGAGCAATGGTGTCGGAAATGTACAGCGTGCGCATCTGTGAAAGGACCACAGACTAGGAGCAGGGGCAGGCTTCAGCTGTACAATGTGGGAGCCCCATGGGAACGCATCGCTATCGACGTCGCTGGACCTTTTCCAGTTACAAATGACGGAAACAAGTACATAGTGGTGATCCAGGACTATTTCACAAAGTGGCCCGAAGTCTTCGCCATACCCAATCAGGAAGCGACGACAGTGGCGAAGAAGGTGGTCGAAGAAGTAGTATGTCGGTATGGCGCACCTTTGGAAATCCATTCCGATCAAGGCCGTAACTTCGAATCTGCGCTGTTCCAGGAAATGTGTACTCTTCTGGGAATTTATAAGACACGCACCACACCTGCGCACCCTCAGTCGGACGGAATGGTGGAAAGGTTTAACCAAACCCTGGAGAATCACCTGGCTAAGGTTGTCGATGACCATCAGAAGGACTGGGACCGGTATATTCCACTATTTCTGATGTCTTACCGATCGGCAGTGCATGATAGCACGGGACATACCCCAGCAAGAGTGAATTTCGGCAGGGAGATGAGACTTCCAGTCGATGCCATAACTGGCGTGCCACCTGACAAGACTAAGCCAGTTACGGACTACGTAAGTGACCTTCAAGATCAATTGGACGAAGTGCATAAACGAGTTCGTGAGAATAGCATGAACACCAGCGTAAAAATGAAAACTAGATACGATCGTAATGCCAATGCCAAGGGATTTGAGGAAGGTACACTGGTCTGGCTTCACAACCCGCTTCGACGGAAAGGGAAGTCGCCGAAACTCCAAGCTCGATGGGAGGGACCTTACACCGTGTTAAAAAGGATTAATGACGTGACCTACCGCATCAAGAAAGGGCTAAGAGGGAAACCCAAGGTTGTCCATGTGGATAGATTGGCGCCGTATCACGGATCTAATAATGCTCGGGACGAGCATGACTAAGAGGGGGGCACTGTTACGCCATTAAACGTGAACACGCCATATCTCCGAGAAAATAAAGAGTAGCACGTAATAATTAAAACGCATTGCTGTTCGAAAGGTCTAGAATGGTTGTACGTAGCCAGCCTTAGAAAAATCTCGAAACATCCACAAAGTACTTACAACTAGTGGGTAGGCATTTATCTAGGATAAGGGAAATGATACTCTCCGACGTTAACAATAGAGTCGAAATTCGCATGAAAGTGACTCTTATTACCACGAGTAATAAAAATGATTTATGACTTCGAGAAGCGATTCAATTGTTCTGGAATTCTGGATCGTTCGTGGGACGTCGGTATCTAGAATTTTCTTGGCTCCGCATATAAATACGAGCCCCCGGCCGGAAGCGAGTCAGTTGTGATTTCGACTGCGATCAAGAGCGAACTACCCTAGTACTTGAAGTGATTTTATCTAACGACCTAAGCGATAGTGTTAATTGCGATTCGGATTATTGTTGACTGGACTATTTTGTTATTGTTAGTGGTGAATAAAGTTGTCTCTTAGTAAATCGGCATTTGATTACCCACGTACGTAACACTATGTACCATTGGACGCAGACCTACTAGAGCAAGCTGAAACTCTCCTGTTGAAAGGAAGCCAAGAAAGAAGCTTCAAAGAAGACATCAAGTGCCTACAGCAAGGAAAGCAACTCGAGAGCAGCAGTAAGTTGAAGAGGCTCGACGTAGTATTGGAAGATGGGCTCCTGCGTCTGAAGGGAAGGATCGACGCGATTCAGGGTGTGTCAAGAGAGTATAAACGACCCATCGTGCTCGACAGCAAGGACAAGACAACGCGACTTATCGTCGAAGATTTCCACTGTCGCTTCAATCATGGGAATCATGCGACAGTTATGAACGAGATAAGGCAACGCTTCTGGGTATTGGGATTGAGGTCGGCAATCAAGGCAGTTCAGCACCGGTGCCAGTGGTGCAAAACGAAGAAGGCGAAACCGCAAGAACTACCGACGGGCAACTTACCTGCTGAGAGGCTGATGCACGGGACACCTCCTTTCACGTGCACCGGCATCGATTACTTCGGGCCAATGACGATCGCCGTGGGAAGAAGAAACGAGAAGCGATGGGGAGCGCTTTTCACCTGCCTATCTACCAGGGCGGTGCACATCGAGATCGCTCCATCGCTCTCTGCCGACTCCATGATCATGGCTTTACGACGGTTCGCTGCAAGAAGAGGGATGCCGAAGACAATCTACTCAGACAACGGGACAAACTTTGTCGGCGCCAACAAAGAATTGAAAGAAGCGCTCGACACACTGAAGAAAGAAGACCTCACCTCAGAAGCAGAGAAGATCGGCGTGCAATGGAAATTCATCTCGCCTGGTGCACCCAACATGGGCAGTGCATGGGAGCGTCTGGTGCGATCCATCAAAACCGCACTAGACGCCACACTCAAGGAACGACATCCCCGAGAGGAGGTACTCCACACCCTCCTCCTAGAGGCCAAGCACATCGTAAACTCTCGGCCTCTCACCCACATCTCCGAGAACCCTGAAGAAGAAGCGCTCACACCAAACCACTTCCTCATTGGGCGATCGTGCGGCGCTACGAGAATCGGCAGCTTCGAAGATCATGTGCTCGTGGGCAGAGACACCTGGAAGGCTACGCAGCGACTTGCCGATCACTTCTGGCAACGTTGGCTGCGTGAATATCTGCCCACTCTGCTGCCGAGGAAGACTACGGGCAGAACCAGCTCCACGGACCTGCGAGTTGGCGACGTCGACCACAGCCTGCCGAGATGCACCTGGCCACGCGGCAGAATCCTGCGGGTGTATCCTGGACCAGATGGGCGGATCCGGATCGTCGACATCGAGACAAGAGGCGGTGTGCTGCGACGGCCGAGCTCGCGAGTGGTGTTGTTGGTGCCGGGAGTGTCACCGAGGCTGGAGGATGGTGCGACGCACGAGGGGGAGACTGTCGGCGACAGAGGTCCCTTGCAAGCACCAGGGCGCAAGTAGTGGTCGGGACCACCTAGCACGCAAGTAATTTTTATGTATGTTTTAAACTTAGAATAGGATGTTTTTTCTTCTTAAATATTTATTTTGATTTTATTAGGCTTAGGAACTTATGTCTTATTAGATTAGTGTAAGTTATAGACTGAGTTTTACTATAGAATAGCGTCATTTAACATATTTCTAAGTTTTGTTTTGTTTATGTTATGTTTACGAAAGTAAAGTCTCTGTTTTGCCATTAATTAACGATTTCTTAATTTAGTAAGGTTCAAGATAGAATAACTAATAAGATTCCAAAATGGAATGAATGCCTCAGCTCCCTGTTGTTTGCTGAAGACGATTATGCAAGAGTATTTTGTTTATACATCAAACATGCTGAGAGGGGTAAGCTTAATAGAAGGGCAATTGCTTCCGGATCCCCTACATTGAGGATGCACCTTAAGGTCATAGAAGAGTTTCACCTAAGTCTTGCTAAATTGATACCAGGGAGCACGATTAGCATTGGTGGTGAAGAAAAGAAAAAGAAAATAATCAACGAATTGCAAATGTCTACTTTAAAAGAAAATTTGGATAATAATTTTAGTCGAAAACAAGCCACCGAAGAGGCAACAACACAAGAAAAAAGGGAACAAGGAAGAAGCTTCTAGCCGAACCCCTAGGGACCTTTTCGTCTTTTCATTGATCCTCTTCGATACCCGCTGTGAGGTGCTGCTACGTTCCCCCTTAGTCGAAAACGTACGCATTCAGGGCTGCGTGGTGGCGTACGAGACCAGCGCAACAAGCAACATACTCCAAAAATCGGGTTGAACTGTCCCGAGGGCTCGGTAGCCAAAGGGTACTGAATGCTACCGTCACCGCCTCCTAACAGGGGCTAGTCCACCACACCGTTAATGTTAACTTCGTTAATTAACGATTAACGGATTAACGAGTTAATGCTCAGCTATGCATATTGAATACGTCTGCCTTCATCAACGTTTGGCATCAAACTGATCAAGCAGAACCCTGCCAAGAACCCGGGAGCTGGGTCGTACGAGCACAATAATTCATTCGTGTGCCGACATCCCGCCTCCCGGGTCGTCGTTATAGTTGACTCTTCGTCATGCCGAGAATCCGGATAGCGAGTCCAAAACAAGTACGCTTTTTTTCAAATATTGGCACACTCCAATTTCGATAGAACGACGTCTTTGTGTGTATGTTGTTTTACTTATTTTACCGATATAATTATAATCTTTTTCCAATTAATAAAATAATCTAAAAAACATAAAAATTAATAGTCCATCAGTAATGGAATAAATGTATTATATAAAATCAAAAGTGTAGAAACGTACATCAAACTTGATTATTTTTACCTTCTGAATGTTGGTACAGTCAAAACTTTGTAAAATAATGTTTTCTGTGGTCAAAACTTGTGAAAACTTTTGGAATAAGACGCGCATGCAAGACGCCGTGTGCGATCATATTTTTTTCTATTTTTTTAAAGTAAGTATAATTCTGTTCTGTTTTTCAATTTAGAGCTACTACTGTTGTTTTATTGTTGATTGTTTTTTGCAGACTTGAGAAAATGGGTGCTTTAATAACAAGGTAAGTCTAATCATTGCAATAAATATAGGTACCTACAATGCGTTCCAAATGAGAATAGGATCGCCCGCCATGTTGTGACGTCACGATTTACTGTCAAATCGAGGAAAGAAATTTTTAAACATTAATTAATTTACGAAAAATTTAACTTATTTACGAACTGTGAACGAAAAAAGTTTAATCAGAATCCAGTTCTTCAATTTTACTCATCTCCAAGTTGTTCAATTTTGTCAAAATTTCTTCGATTTGACAGTACGACGAGACGTCAAAACATAGGAATCGGTCCTATTCTCATTTGGAACGCGTAGTACCAAACTTTTAAAACGAAAACGTACAGCAAGTTACATTGAATTATAAACCGCAATTCAAGGTTTTATTTACGTTTAGTTCAAGTAGATTCAAGTGGTTCTTGTTTTATGTACAGACTTATCCATTCATACGCATGATGATCAAGGATTACGGCTCCACGGCGGTATGATGATGATTGCAATTTTATTACTAGTATTATGGCGAAGTGTTGTAAGTACTAACATGGTGTGGCAACAAATGTGGAATGTTTTGGGCTTTGGGCGTACTAATGAAAAAGCTTGTTTGTGTCGATTAATATTTTGTTGTGGATGTGTATGCCTGTAATCTACTAAGTTTTTGCATGGTTTGATTATCCCTTTCTTTTTAGAATTGACTGAATGCTGCGGCTGCGGCGGCAGTGGCGGCAGCACGCCGCGCAGCACCACGCCGCTCAATGCGGGATTAGCTACCGAAGAGTAAGTACCCAGGACTAGTTGTGAGCTATTCTATTTTCAGCTTCATGTAGCAAAATAATGCTCAAGTATAAATGACCTTCTCTATAAGAACTTTTTGTGACTTTGTCTGATCATGGTATGAGCAGACTTGACATTATAATAACCCAATGTCAGACCGATGATCTGGTGAGGGTCGCGGGAATCCGATGGATGTAAGATGCACAGGACCGGTCATTATGACGAGACTTGGGGGAGGACTATGTTTTTATTTTGTATGAAAATCTGATGAACTAAGTGATAGAACAAAAGTAGTTATTTATGATGTAAAAGTCCTAAGAAATTGCCACTGTTTTACAAATAACCCTCCATCCAGAAAACTAAATAAGAAAAACTGGGCAAGTGCGAGTCGGACTCGCGCCTTGAAGGTTCCGTACAAACTATAGTAGGTACATAAGTCAATAGTTTAATTCTCAAGATTTTTCCGAATCACAATTTTTTTTAAATGTGACGTAACAACAAATTTACAGTTTTCAGATTTATTCCTATACCTGTGCCTTGCTTTGTGCTAGATTTCAGGATTCTGGGCTAACGGGAAATATACGTTATTTGCGACATAAGATCAGACCATATTATTATGATGTAAGTAGATGTTTCTGTACTAAATAAAATTCTAATTTACAGAATCCGAGCCGAGGAGAGAAGACTGCGGGCCCTGCTGCGAGAGGCGCTGATGGCCCAGCAGAGGTCCAACGAGCGCCTCGAGCAGAGGGCGCTGCAGCAGCAGCGGCGGCGCCTCCAGCGTGAAGAGGTCCTGCGCCTGCAAGAAAACTGGAGCAGGGAAGTAGCCGCAGGGGAGGCCCGCCGTCCTCGCGGCCTTGGGAAGCTCTATACGAGTTCCTAAATTGTAATTATAGGTCTTGTCAAACTTCTTGGTAACCAACTTGGAGCGCATGCGGCGATTGGAGCTAAGCCTACACTCGCTGCTGGTGTACAGGCCAGACGAGCAGTACGTGGACATGCGGTGAGTACATACTTGCTCAATTGCACATGCAACATTTACCAACGTATCATATTATTGTCTTTAAATAGATCACAAGCCCTTTTCCTGGACATTGTTTACACATTTGTTTATTTTTTTGTACACAAAGACAAATTAACTAGTAATATGCTTTGGAACGGGTATCAATTACTATTGAACAGGTAGTAAGCTGATGCCCATGCAAATCAATACTTTCAAATTTATTTAGCGGCAGTACTATACTATTTCTTGTTACAATAAAAGCCATACCTTCAACACTCCAAAAGTATAGATGTCTCTCCTCTGAAGAATTGAAATGTTTTATTCTACTATTTTTACCAGAATGTTTGTTGTTTGTTACATTTTTGTTTTACAATGTATAGGCTCATGTTCGGGAGTTTTCTTTCTTTTTGCTACAAACCATAAATTTCTTTTTTGCAGGAATGGACCCTGGCCTGCACCAGCAGTACCACCGACTCACACCGGCAGCGTGTGGCTGGAGTGGCTCCAGGAGCGAATTGATTATGGGGAGCCCTGGTGATCGCTCTCATCCCTGTGACTCATCAGGGCTTCCCCAATAAACTATGAACTTTTACCCAAGTTTTTTACTTTCTTAACCCTTTGTACCTAATTTCCATCACACACACACACATACTAACATGAAATGAAGACTCAACAGGTAAGGTTGATAATTTAATAGGTGTTACGGACAAACGAGTACATATGTAGTTAATAATATACAACGTTAGCAATATAACGTAGAAATTTTATATTTTTTTAACTTGCTGCGTGACCGCAACGTATCCAAGGGGCGCGGGGGTTATGTCAATCGGTAGCCTGGCGCTTGGGAATTCAATCGCTATGGAGCGTTTCTCGGGAGCAGACCGCGCGTTGTGCGTGCGAGAGTTTTACAAAAACGGTGATTCGGCGACTAGCGCGTAGAAAATTCTGCAGTATTCGAGGTTTTCGCCGCTTAAATGATGCGACAAGCATTACTCCATTCGACATTGGGTTAAAAAGTTTGAAGAGACTGGTCAACGTTAGATAAATCAAAATCCGGGCGACCTAGGTCATCAAGAACGGTAGGAAACGTGGAGAGTGTTAATCAGTCTGTTCGTGACGACCCTGACCTTTCAATTCGGAAGCGCGCAAGTGCTTTAAATGTGCATAGATCATCATTACATCGCATTATACACAAAGACCTAAAGCTGCGCCCCCACAAAATTCAATTGGTGCAAGAATTAAAGCCCCAAGATGCCAGTCAGAGGCTTAATTTCGTAAATCAGGTGATTGAGCGATTTTCAACGGCCACGTAAATAAGCAGAACTGCCGCTACTGGAGTGCAACGAATCCGAAACGCAAACATCTGAAACCCCTACATTCGCCTAAAGTGACCGTATGGGCTGCGATGTCAGCGCTAGGAATTATCGGCCCTTACTTTTTTGAAGACGAAAGAGGGCGTGCAGTTACAGTGAATTCAGAGCGTTAAGTGGAGATGTTAGATAACTTCTTGGTACCTGAACTGCAACACTTTCCTGGCTATAACCAAAAACATGTTTCCAACAGGACGGAGCAACTTCACACACGTCCAATATGTCTCTGCCACGTGTTCTGGCTTTAGAGATTCCGTAACCGACGCGCCAGTGCCGAGTATCAGTGAGTCGCAAGTGCGACAAGAGACGCAAGACTGGGACCAGACCTTCGCCGAACACGCAGACAGGAGCAGGCCGCGTAACAAGAGGATTGATCAGCTAGCGGATGTCATCTCGAACCTAGCGCGTCTGCGGTCAGTACCCAGGCAAGCGTACGAGCTACCGAACTTCAGCGGGGACCCGGCGGACTGGCTGTCATACAAGAACATGTACAGGGACACCACGGTGATGTCAGACGCGCTAGGTTTTCATGAGGCTTGAAGTTGTCTTCAAGCCTCATGAAAACCTAGCGCGTCTGAAGACATCGTTGCAGGCAGAGGCCAAGATCGCGGTTGAAGACTTGCTCAGGACGTCCACGAACCCGACTTAGAACGACACCCGAATCTGATACTGGAGTGTGCGTTAAAGAAAGTGCGTGCGTTACCAAAAGTAACTGAAAGTGGTCGTAAACTGAGAAAGTTTTCTTCGACAGTGCGTAATTGTGTGTCGTGTCGCTGCTGAGGAATGTGCACGCCACTGGATATTTAAACAACCCACAACGGGTGAGTGAGCTATTAAGTAAATTAACGCCTTTTGATAGTGTAACGGACGCCGAGTCATGAAATATAAAACATTAAGAAAATACATAGAAACACGCTAAGAAGCTATGTTCTCGTAAGAACCGACACACGTAAAGTGGCGCCGCTCACAAGGAACTAACGCGTGCCACGAACAGGTCGCGACAGGTCGTTACAGGTTTGGGACAGGAACGAGGAGTCAACCGAGCTCAAGGAAGAAGATTGGAGGAGACACGGAAAATAGGAAAAGTCATGAACCGCCTCCGCCACGACTTGCCCCCTAGTGCACACACTTTAAATATACAGCTTGGCAAAAAAGAGTCTGACGCGGTGACAGTTGGAATTAAAAAGCGATGATTGAGGCAACATTGCTTCACTTGTCAACTGCTAGTACATTCTGTGTCAACCGTGCGTTTATCCTATTCGTTTTTCATTTATTTCATAAAAATATCAATTTTCGTTGCATAATTAACTAGAGTCCGTCTAATGAAAGCGTGACCTGAGAAAAGGAGGTTACAACCAAAAATTTTGAATATGGTATTATTGAAATAGTAGGAGAAAAAAGTTTTGATACTTGAGTATTTTTGTATAGACAATTTTGGAATAGTTGTACAAGAACAAATCAAATCCTAGTCAAAAACATGTGTGTAGACTTAATTATTTGGTGGGTGTATGGTAAATGTCAATAACACACAAAATGTTAGATAGTATTCCAAATTATTTTATTTTATCTGATCTCTCAAAAGTCGCTATATAATATTTAAATAATATTCTTTATTTTTCATTTGGCGTTCTGGCAAGAATACCAAGTGCACAACACCGTGATAGTCAAATAAAATAGTCAACATGATTTCAACTTCATCACGTCTCGCCAACACTATTAATGTGTTTCAAGATTGTTGGGTTGGAATCGATTCGTTTTAGCATAGAGAAAATTCAGATCTTTTGGGATTAGTCAAGTGGGAACATGTTTTATACTCCAGTGATTGTTTCAAATGATACGGATCGACTCGTGAGACACAAAAAGTTCAGCAGCTGCTGCAGCAGCATCTCTCTCAAATTTGAACTAGGATTTTCGCGATTTTAACTTCAGTTGCAGACTTTCATGCACTACCAGACAGAGTGAGGCAAATCTTTCATTACATCTCAACTGCTTTTGAACGCATTCTACCACTCACTAGCATGTGTTTTTGATTAAGTCGATTTACCAAAAGCCTTCGTTGTTCGATGTTTTTGTCCATTATGAAATTCGCAATATGTCAGATTATCTAAAAATATAAGAAAAAAAGAATATCATTACATCCTTAATATAACTATCTAATAATATTAGTCGAAAAGGATCAAGATTATAACGCCATACTAACTTAAAAATCAAAAATCGTATGTAAACAATGTTGGTTTTCATTGAAAACACCTTCTTTCTCTTCTTGTTTTTGTTTGAACTTATTAGATAGATAGATAGATAGATAGATAGATAAAATCATTTATTGGCTACAGCACAAAACATGCACCAAAAAACATAATGCACACAGATTATAAAAACTAAGCACATAGACAACAACAAAGGAAAAAATAAAAAATAAAATAATAACACATGTAGGTACTTAGACAAAAAAAAAAGAGAAATAACAAAATAGACCCATAGTGCGGTGTGCATGTCGCGCTGCACCAATGGGAGTCCAGCTCAGCATGTGTCAGGCAAAAATACCTGACGCTGATATTATGCTGGATCCTTGTGGTGACATTCGGACGCTCAGATGGTTTTGAGTGAAAAGTTTTAACGAAGTGGATTTTGTAGGTGGTGAATATGTATATATTATTAACCATAGTGTGTAGCAGTTTTTGCACGTTACTGTTTATTGTTTTTCCCACAATTAAGCAATTATTCTTGAAAAATAAATATCAGTTTCCAAAAACTGACAATTGCAACCATAGACTTTGACGTGATTTTTTTTGGCAAAACAATGTTGCCAATTTAATTTAAAAAAAAAACTCCAGGTTACGCTTTCAGTAGACGCACTCTATTTAAAATGAATAAAACTATTCGTAGTAGTGGCAGAGCAGTGATTTACACCGTCTTTTTGCGGTGTTTGGCCGAATCTCAAGCGGGACAAGTTTTGTCCGATATCGACAATGTTTATCAAAGAATTGCCGATATGACAGGTATTTATGTTCCCTAAATTAGTTATTGTACCTTAAATAAGGTTTTTATAAATATTTTTCAATGCGTAGTTTTGTAGATATCCAGATTTATATAACTTTTATTCTTGTTTATATAAATTGAAAATTGAGGTTATGTTTTGTAGTTTGACAAGTTTCGTATACGCTATCCTCCAAGACAAGAAACTTGAAGTTAATGAATATGGATTTAATAGTTAAGTATTGTTCTTATGCTTTTTGTTTTAGGTAAATCTGTCAACACAATAAGAAAGATTGTTCAGGAAGGTGAAAAAAATAATGGTATTTTTTCAACACCGGGAAAACATCGCAAAGGTCGCCCAAAGAAAGATTTAGATAACTTCGATTTATGTGCAATTAGACAAAAAGTTCATTTTTTTTACACTGTGTAAAAGCAGGTATGTTTTATTCGTACACTACTCCAGATTTCATGAATTAAAAAAAGTAGATTTAAAACAAAATATTATGTTTCAGGTGCCTACACTGAGAAATTTACTGCCGGTAGTTAGAGAGGACTTAGGTTATGACGGAAGCCGTGAACATCTCAGAAAGATATTACATTCTCTGGGTTTTTCATATAAGAAATGTAAAACAGACAGATCGGCACTAATAGAGAAGCCTCACATAGCAGCAAAGCGGGAGCAATATTTGAAAATTATAATGGAGAATAGAAACCTGCCTCCAGAACTACAAAAACAAATAATATATTTGGATGAAAGTTATATTCATACATCATACAAGCTGAAAAAATGTTGGCAATCAGTTGATGTCAGCGGAGTGAAACACAACATATCAAAAGGCAAGAGATATATAATTGTACATGCGGGGAGCGAGAAAGGATTTGTTCCAAATGCCCTTTTGATTTTCAGTGGCACAAACAAAAATGAAGATTATCACTCGGAAATGAATAAAACCAACTTCACAAAATGGGTTACTGAAAAATTAATCCCCAACCTAAGCGAACCTTCCATTATTGTAATGGATAATGCTCCTTACCATTCGGTTGTCTTGAAAAAGGCACCAACTAGCGCTTCAAAGGTTGCAGAGATAAAGATATGGTTACTGGAAAACAATATACCTTTTGATGAGTCTCTCCGTAAACCTCAATTATTAATGCTAGTGAAGCGGCATAAACCAGAGCCCAATTACGAAATTGACCATACTTTAGGAGATCATGGTCACACTGTGGTACGCCTTCCACCTTATCATTGTGATCTAAACCCTATTGAGTTGATATGGGGAATCGCAAAGCATAAAATTGCTTCAGTCAATGTTGGGTCCATTGATATAAAGGTATGTAGCCTAGTTTATACATGCTTAATTATTTAATATTGCAATGTATAAACGATTTTAAAGATTATTTCTTTCTTATAGGTGGCTGCTGAACAAGCATTTTCAAACATTACTGCCGAAGACTGGAAAAATTCATGCAAGCATGTAATGAAAATAGAAAAAGAATATTATGACAGAGGTGCGATTATGTATGAACAGATGGAACGGACGATAATAAATCTAAGAGATGACAGTAGCAGTGATTTGTCAGAATTAGAATATTCTAGTGATTCAAAATCATCAAGTGCAGGAAGCTCTAGCCAAAATGTGAGCTTTTCTGGCATTGAATATTTAGATGAAAGTGTTTTCGATTCGTCTGATTGAATTATTTTCTATTAAAATGAAACTTCAAAAAAACGTGTTCTTTCATTATCCCTGTAACCGAACTATTTGTCAAGTCATAATGTTGCGTAGATCTGGCGAAGGCGCCGCTTGCGAACGGCGCATGTACATTTCGCGCACGGCTCGTATTTATAAAACCCCTGCGCGCTTCTTACGAACATGAAATGCACGCAAGAAGCACATTCATCAGATCTAGACGCACAACAACAACCTCACTGTCAAACTGCTCTCGGGGCATTATTATCGATATGTGGATTCTTACTACACCCCACCCACTTAGGATTGAAATGATTGGAATCATATTCTCAAAATAACAAGTATCAAAAACTGTTGACTCGTAGTATTCCGGGTTGCCACAGGTGCGATACTGGTGACCTCATTTATTCCACACTTTTTTGCCAAGCTGTATCGGTGTAAGCGGTATAGGTCGAAATCATTCAGCCGACACAGTTCGTCGGATCCTGAATAAGAAAACAAGTAGTGAAAATTGCAAGTAGTAAGTTCTCTCCAATCTCTCTCATGTACTGTTTATGTGCTCTATTTCCTATGTACTTTCTGTTTTATGTGCTCTATGTACTTTATTGTGTTATGTGCTCTATTATACTCTCTCCTTGTCCGAGACGGTTTACAGTGTAGTCACGGTCTTTCGTGCCGGCGTCATCCACATATTTAAAGCTATTCCAAAGTAAAAAACAAAACTCTGCGGATTCCTGAACGAACCTGTCAACTTATTTCCTGGGGCTTTTGCCCAGGAGTGGGACAGAACAGGCTAACAAAAAAAAAAAAAAAAAAAACAAGTGCTATCACATAGAGGATAGACATAATAGAACACTTTATTTCCCTAGCTTACACCATATATATATTAAACTTCCAGATGATGAAGATGTGGTCGAAGAACTTCTTCTGGCCTTGGGTACCGAAGGTGCGGATACCAATGAGATAAGTGAACCAATCCACACACAGTTAGCATTAAGATGGAAAAAGATTATGAGAGACGGTTTGAAGAAGGAAACCCGAGAAGAAATCATTAAAAAGTATCTGGAGTAATAATTGTCTGTTACCAGCAACCTGCCCTCATTCAAAAGATCTGCCGCCAGTATAAGGACAACTGAGCCTGGTTTATCAAGACCTTCGACGGTTCTATCTTCCCCTGAATAAACTTTGTAGCTCCATGTATATCCTGTATCCGTACACAGTTTATAAATTTTCACACCATACTTGCTGCTCTTTTGAGGATTGTAGGTTCGAATTAGCACTCTTCCTCTAAACCCAACCATCGATTCATCGACAGCAACGGTGTCTCCTGGAGTAAATATTTTACGCGAGTTTTCTACAAATATATCAATAAGAGGTTGTATTTTGTATAGTCTTCCAGTTCGATCAGCGTTGTTGTCCACAAAATGCCAACTTCTTAGGATGAGGCAGAATCTGTCGTAAGACATTGAAATCTCATGCAAAAGTGGATGGAAGTAAAGTTTAGTTCTTTCTTCCAATAACATTATGTTGTAGTAAAATCGATAAGTCTGGTAAACAAATAAATTCCGATAAACTTTAGCATTTCCTCTGCAGTAACATCTTTCCAACGTTTTATGCGCGATTTGGGTTTCAAATTAGAAAGACGCTATAATTGTGCGGCGTAAATATTGGTCTGAGTAACCATCAGTTCAATCATTTCGGCATTTACAAGTGAACGAAATATGGTCCACAAGTCTGAATTTTCTCCAAAACATTGATTTTGTCGCTTGCCGTTATCATACCCTGTGAAAACCTCCCTTTGCAAAGGCCGCATTTCAAAAGACCATGCAGAAGGCAATAGCGGCTGAGAGCGATGGATTTGAGAATAAAAGCCTCCACGATATTTTCTTCTCCATCACTATCTTCTAAAATTCTCCATAACTGCTCATCCGTAAGTGAAGTCGGAGGTCTAGATCGATTCAATATAATACAAAAACAAAAACAGTTTAATTGCTTTGCAAAACTTTTTCTAACCCCTTGACGTCACTTTACTTAGTATATTATTTGACATTGCAAAGCAAAATTCTATTACTTGTCAAGTATTTTGGTTATAGAAACCACAGATTATACCGTAAAATGGTTATAAAGAAGAACATGCAAGAGGTCATATTGCAAGACATGTATTGTACAGTAGGGGCATGAAGTTGCGAGATCATACGTGTATGACCCACAGATGGGGCATGAAGTTACGAGATCATACGTGTATGACCCTCGGGTGGGACATGGGACAAAATATTTTTTTAAATGAAAGGGGGTATTTAAAATATAAAACAATGCTTTATCATATAATTTTTATACCTAACGCAATATATTATCTACAATTTGCGTTTGCACTTATAGGGTAGTCTCTCTCATCATAGCTGCACAGTGAACGTGTTAAACTTCCAGATGATGAAGATGTGGCCGAAGAACTTCTTCTGGCCTTGGGTCCCGAAAGTGCGGATACCAATGAGATAAGTGAACCAATCCACACACAGCATTAAGATGGAAAAACATTATGAGAGACGGTTTGAAGAAGGAAACCCGAGAAGAAATCATTAAAAAGTATCCTGACCCAGAAAATTTTGACACCACAGCACCCTCCTTAAACCCTGAAATCAAGGCAATCATGCCTGAAGCCTCTATTAAAAGAGACAACAGACTTGTCATCAGACAAAAACTTACTGGTAAAGTTTTAACAGCCATGGGAAAAGCTAGTGTCATGAAAGGGAACTTTAATTCAAAGCAGTTAATTGAATATCTGTGATGCTGCAAAGATTACTTCAGACATATATCGTCAAGATTTGTTGTCGAGAAAATATTTTGCACTAGCAGGCACCAAGTTCACTGGTCAAAGATGCCATAAAAAATGAGAAATCAGACGAGATGCTATTTGGAAGTGCTTGTTCTGAAAAAATCAAATTAGCACAAACAATACAGAGAACTGGAGCCCAGATAAAAGAAAAACAGAAAAACTTCAGGAGCCCGCTGCCACCGCAACAGAAACCTCGCAGCGGGCAACACCAGTACCGTCAACCAGCAAAGTCTTACCCGAGATCACACAAGAAGAGACAGGCGCAGCAGAGGAAACGATCTCCACTACGCAAGCAGCGTCACAATTAGAGGTACATGCAGGCAAAACTAGACTTTTTTATTCAAACTGGGAAAAAATCACAAACGATCCTATTATCTTGCAGTGGATTAATGGTTACAAAATACCTTTTGCCTCCGTTCCACCTCCAAACAAAGCCTATGTACAAAATTGGTCAACAAAAGATAGACTCATCATTCAAGATGAAATTGAAAAACTTCTAGCATTGGGTGCAATTTCTGAATGTTCACACACAGATAATCAATTTTGTTGTACCCAAACCAAACGGGACTTACAGGTTTATACTTAATTTAAAAGGACTCAATCAATACATAAACACCCAACACTTTAAATTAGAGGATTATAGAACAGCTTGTAAGCTAATTTCAAGAAATAGTTACATGGCAAAAATCGATTTAAAAGATGCTTATTTCTCTATTCGCATTTCTGAACACTCTAAAAAATACCTTAGATTTACCTTCAAAGACAAACTATACCAATTCAATTGCTTACCCTTTGGATTATGTACTGCCCCATTGATATTACAAAAATTATGAAACCAATTAGAGAAAAAGAGAATATAATAATGACACACTACTTAGATGACAGTTTATACATTAATGATAGCAAAAATGCATGCATTCAAAATATTAATTCAGCATGCAAACTCTTTCAGAATTTAGGCTTTGTTATTAATTATGAAAAAAGTATTTTTAAACCTAGTCAAGCATGTGACTATTTAGGATTCACCATAGATTCTAGGGATCTAACAGTTTCTGTACTGTTAGATCCCTAGTTTTTTAGCAATTTGTACTACTAACTGAATACGGACGTTGTCCGAAATAAACGTTATTATTATTATTATTATAAACTATTTGGAACTAAAAGCTGCTTTTCTAGGACTTCAGTGCTTTGCCAAGGATTTTCAAAATTGTGAAATATTACTCCGAGTAGATAATACAACAGCTGTAGCTTATATTAATAAAATGGGGGGTGTTCAGTTTAAACATTTGAATAGCATTACAAGGGACCTATGGCAATGGTGTGAAAAAAGAAATATTTGGGTTTTCGCTTCATATATTAACTAAAGACAATTTTGAAGCAGACACTGAGTCCAGAAAACTAAATATTGAATGGGAGCTATCTCAATCATATTTTGAAAAAATCAGAAAAACCTTAGGGGAACCTGAAATCGACTTATTCGCATCGAGAATAAATAACAAATGCCAAAGATTTGTTTCTTGGATGAGAGACCCAGCAGCTTTAGCTGTTGATGCATTCACCTTGGACTGGAAAACCTTTTTCTTTTATGCCTTTCCACCTTTTTCCCTAATCTTAAAATGTGTCAATAAATTAATAACAGATAGAGCTGTAGGCATTCTAGTCTTCCCCTATTGGTCCCAACCATGGTTTCCGCTTATAGAACCACTTCTAGTCAAAGATTTACTAATTTTCTCACCTAACAAATCTCTTTTGACTTCCCCTTACAAACAACCTCATCCCATGCATCAGCATCTTACCCTGGCTGCAGGGCTGCTATCAGCGAAGCATTTGTAAGGCGTGGAACTCCAAATTCTGCTCTTGGGATAATGCTAAATTCCCTTTCAAATAACACAATTAAACAATACAACTGTTCCTTTAAGTTGTGGTGGAAATTTTGTAATACATACAACATTGAACCTTATGAAGGACCTGTGCCTTTTATACTAAAATTTCTAAGTGACTGCTTCCATAAGGGAATGTCTTATGGTTCACTAAATAGCACTAGATCTGCTCTGTCTATATTAATGGGATCAAAAATTACCTCAGATGATAGATTGAAAAGATTTTTTAAGGGGGTATTCAGACTGAAGCCTCCCAACCCAAAATACAATGTTATATGGGATCCGGGTAGGGTATTAGACTATCTAGCATCCAAGTACCTAAATGAGAGTGTATCATTGGTTGACCTGACAAAAAAATTAGTTACAATTCTGGCCTTAACATCAGCCCATAGAGTCCAGACACTATCACTAATAAAGATTAAAAATATTATTTTTTTATCTGATGGTGTACAAATTAAAGTACCCGACAACATCAAGCAAAAGTTCACTGCAACCCTGTTTGCATTTAAAAAGTTACTCCAGTAAATTAGAAATTTGCCCAGTACATACATTAAAGTCTTACTTAATTGTCACTAAAAACATTAGGAAAGAAACAGATAACTTAATAATTACATACAAAAAACCATATCACAGTGCCTCTTTTCAATCCATAAGTAGATGGATTAAAATGACACTGAATGAGGCAGGCATAGACACTTCTGTGTTTACCGCACATAGCACTAGACACGCTTCTACTTCAGCGGCAAGTAGGGCGGGCCTTAGTATAGATCTAATTAGAAAAACAGCAGGATGGTCAGGCACATCCTCTACCTTCGCTAGGTTTTATAATAGACCCGTAAAAGAAGACCCTCTAACTTTTAGTGATGCGGTTTGCAATACCAGTAAAAGAAACTAGTACTTAGCGTGTTGTGTTGTTAATTCACTATATTGTTACGTACGTGGGTAATCAAAGGCCGATTTACTGACGAGAGAACTTTATTCACCACAAACAATAACAAATTAGTCCAGTCAACAATAATCCGAATCGCAATTAACACTAGAGAAAATTTTCTCATAAATATTGTGATAATTTTTTTTGTCACTTCCATGGATCAATGTCACACCGGCCATGCCAGAAAAACAACTCGAGCGTTTCCGAACGTAACTGGCCATAAACAAGGCCTGAGACGCCATCTTTTTATTTCAGTTGTCAGTTTCTACCGGCGGCGTAACATCTGTGTGAAAATAAAAAATAAAAGTTCATTCTTAAAATTCGTCGAGCATAAGAAGTCACATCTGTGTAGGTCGTCAAAGTTATGTACTTTACAACTATGTTATTAGGTTGTGTGATTTTAATGCGTTTTGGTGTAAAAAACACGTGGCTAAACATGCACGTTCATTCCCGATTTGGAGGTTATGTAATCAGAGATTGAACAGACAAAGTCACATCCGTGGAGGTCACATCCCTGGGTTCCATGGATAAAAATTTGCCCATGGAAGTGACTGCTATCCACGGAAGTGACTTTGTATGGAGAGATCTTGTGCAGGTTTTACGGTGCGAACAGACTATGTAACATTGTTATATAACTTGTGTTTTATAACAATGTTACATGGTCTGTACGCACCGTTAGGGTGGTGGTTTTGACGTTATTATTTGGCTTCATGAAAAATATTGCTATTTTCCATTTTAGATGGGGAAACCTAAAACTAAAAATCGCCCAAAAACTGCGGAAGAGATACGTCAGCAAAAGCGAGAGTGTGAGCGAAGGCGAAGAGCTCGCATAAAAGAAAATGCTGCCTTATACGAAGCTTCTAAAGAAAAAGATAGAGAACGAAAGAAGAATAAAGTGAAGCTTGCAGTTGATATGACACCTAGAGAACATCGGATGCAGCAAAAACAGTGGAGAGAACGCAAATTAAGGAGTCGATTGAAACAAAAACGTGCTAAAATCTTATTAAATCATTTAAGAGAGAACACTCCAGAAACTACTGATGATGAGGCAGTTTTACCCATCCGACCAGAATCAGCATCTATCTTAGAAAGCGTTCCTGAGATAGTGGCCCGTCGACCGTCTAATTGTGACAGTGATGTTACCACATGCTCGGAATTAATTAGATCGACACCGCCAATGCTGTCAGACCTTAGTCCAAGCTCTTCACAATGTGGGACAGTGAGCCGACAAAAGAAAAAAGGTGTACAAGCATCAAGAGTAAGACGTGAGTTATCAAATTTGATAATAAAAAAACAAAAAGAGACAATACAGGCTATGAAGAAAAAAGTACATACCTTACAAGTGAAGTTATTGAGAGCAACTGAGCGAAAGAAATACATGGTTAGTGTTACGAAGAAGAGAAGCCCTCTCAAGGTAAAAACAGAAGTATCAAAGCCAAAGAAACTTCGGACAGCCGTTACTAAATTCCATCAAAGAGACGACAATAGCAAAATGTGCCCCGGAAAAATTTTTTGCAACACCAGTACACTATAACGCATCAGTACTTAGCTACAACTCAACTTAAGGCTAACCTTTCTGTGGGAGAGATTTTCATGCACGTCGACTTCGCAGAAAATTATTGTTGCAAGTATTCCGATGAAATTCAAGCAGTACACTTCGGTGCTTCAAGGCTGCAAATAAGTTTACATACCGGCGTGTATTATTACAGATGCCCTGACAGTAGTGAGGTGAAGAGTAAATCTTTTTGCACGCTTTCGGAATGCTTGCGGCATGACGCTGGTGCAGTTTTTGCTCACATGCAAAAAATTCTGGATATGATATGTTTGTCACATCCTATAAAAACTTTGCATGTGTTAAGCGATGGGCCTACAGCACAATATAGGAATAGGAAGGCATTTTTTCTATTTTCTCAATATATGACGCAGCGCTACGGGATACAAATTTCTTCATGGAACTTTTGCGAAGCCGGTCATGGCAAGGGTCCGATGGACGGAGTTGGAGCCGTTATAAAAAGGACAGCAGATCGGTTAGTAGCTCAAGGCGAAGATATCCCTGATTTTACCGCTTTCTTTAGAGCCGTAGAGTCAAACATAACTAACATTGCGATTTCTGTCGTGACTGAAGGGAACATGGAAGACATAGACAGAGTTTTGACCGACCAAGGAAAAAGCATAAGCGGAACCTTAAAAATTCACCAGGTCACTTGGTTTGTTACCAATCCTAAAAGGATTTATTTGAGAAAACTCAAATGTATTTCTTGTGAACCTGGTAGCGTTTGCTCTCACTATTCACTGTCAAAAGGTTTTATTGATTTTGTCAGCAGCCCAACTGTAACCGATTTTATGCAATCGCAAGAGATATTGAGTTCCAATAATAAAAAAGTTGTTTCACGGCCTGAAATAAATGAAGACGTTCATACAAGTCCAAAAACAGGTAAAGAAAACATGCCAGTGAAGGAAGTACACGAGAACATGCCACCTAATTCAAAGTTTATAGAACTAAAGGATGGGATGTGGGTTATTGCCAAGTTTTTGTTAAAAAAAAACGGAAAAGCATTTCGTCGGTCAAGTAATTGGATTTGATGGCGATGAGCCCAGGATAAAATTTGCGAAAAAGAAACAAATTACAAAGGATCATGCTGTTTTCGTTTGGATAGACCCTGAGGACATATTTCCTGTTCCTCGCGATGATGTAATGTGTGTTTTGAAAGAGCCTACATCCGGTCGGCGGGGACGATTGTTGTTTAACAATACCGAACTTAAAAATTACAGAAATATTGAGTAAATGGCCACAAACAGAATAAGTATTTAGATGGTCATTTATGCACAAATGATAAATATATTATTTAAAATATTTCCTAAATGTAAGAATTGAATAAAAAATATGAGACTGATTACTGAGACTGCATAATGACATAAATATCTTTTCTATGACAAATTCAACAACACAATCTTCAATATTGTTCACCTTTTTCATGACAACTTCTCTGATTATTTTAATGACAATATCAACAACAGAAACTTTCCCACAAATACATACATAATTATGTTACAACTTTGTAATGACCCCTTCCCAACAGACTACAAAATAGCCTTTTTATTTTATTTTTGTTTTTTAATGACATTTCCAAACACCAAAAACTTCTTAAGAGGCTCTTTTGCTACTCGCCTATCGTCAACAACGAGCATGGTTTAGAAGCTTGTTGCTTCATCTAACGACGCGAAGAAAGAGAGATAACGCCTGAAAACTCTGATGGCATTCGGTAATACCGTGATTTACTCGATTTTTTCTTGATTTGTTCAGAACACCACTGTAGGTACTACATAGTCTTCTAATACTGACTGTTGTATTAGAAGCCGAGGGCAAAAGAATATTATTAAAGCCCAAGCGTCTAAGCAGTGTCATAAGATTTTAGTTAGAAAATCTTACTAAAAGTATCTTATGACCAACCACTCAACCAAGTATTTCAGCCAGAGATTAAGTTTCCTTACTTCCACGACCAGTACATCAGACCAATCATAAATCTTCTTATCAGTACCAAAATTGAGAATGAACAGCAAAAACTTCATCTTAAATATTTTTTCTATTTTAAATGACAACTCAACAACAGAATCTTTCAATATTTTTGATTTTTTTCATGACATTTCCAAACAGCAAAAACTTCCTCATAAATATTGTTATTTTTTTAATGACAACCATCATAAATAGATCTTTGTAATGACAACTTCAACAACAGAAAAATCCTCTTAAATATTTTTGATGTTTTAAACGACTTTTTCAAACACCAAAATGTAAATTCAGCTTTTCAATGATAATTTCAACAAACGGATTGCAGGCATTCTAAGCATTCGTTACGATCATTTTTTATATTTTTTAAAAGTCTTTTTAAACTTCAACAGAATCTCATTCATGACAACTGCAATAATAGAAACCCCTTCACATATTATTGATTTTTAATGACATTTCCAAACAGCAAAAACTTCTTCATAAATATTGTTATTTTTTAATGACCTTTTTTTTATGGTGGGACAAAATTGTCCAATGACATCCCCCGCTCTTGGGCGGAGCGGGAGATAGTGTCAGACTCTTATTGACTAAAAGACCCGCCCCGTTCCTTCTAGCCTTCATACCGTGGCTCAAGCGCCCATTCGGATAACCCTGGCCCCAGTAGGCTTCGACCCGGCTGGGTCCCTGCTGTTGCTGACAACTCCTTGAGGCGCACGGGAACAGTGCGCGCCGTCGACGACTTGGGCTTGGTCCGGACAGTTACCGGACGCGAGCTACCCATTGCTCACTGTCCGCAAGCCCGCGCCTACGGTGGCCGGAAATCGGGATCAGAATCCCGGCGGCGGCGGCGAGGACGCCGTAACCACTTTAATGACAACCTCACCAACAGAAATTTTATAATAAATACATAGCATTACCTACATATGTTTTTGATCTATTTAATGACAACTTCAACAACAAACTTGTTTAAATATTTTGGACCTTTTTAATTGTATTTTGGAAACAACAAAAACCTCCTCATAAATATTTTAGAACATTTCAATGATAGGTAATTTCAACAAACGTGAATCCTCTACAGCATTTCGTTACGACCATTTTTTTTAATGACAACTTCACCAACAGAATCTTTCAATATTTTTAATTTTTTACATGACAACTTCAACAGAAACCACTTCAAATATTTTTTTTTATAATAATATTTAAAAAAAATATTCAATAGATAACCTTCTACATTTTAATTGACATCACAAAGGTAATGAAAAAGAATTCGACTTGGTGACTGATCACAACTGTTGGCAAGCGATGATGTGTTCTACGATGGAGCACGCTTGCCTTGCCAGGTTACTTCTATAACCTATTTTAGACTTTCAATGACAATTTCAAACCGCAAAAACCTCCTCATAAATATTGTTATTTTTTAAATAAAAAACACTTGTTTATTACTATTTTTGATCTCAACAACAAACTTCTTCAAATATTTAGGACATTCATAATGTTATTTTTGAAACAACAAAAACTTTCTCATAAATATTTTAGAACTTTTCAATGAGAATTTCAACAAAACTGACACCACTAAACAGCCGACACCTTAAGCATTTTGTTTCGACTATTTTTTTCATCTTTTTCATGACAACTTCAACAATAGAAACCCCTTCAAATATTTTTAATTGTTAATGACATTTTCAAACAGCAAAAACCTCATAAATATTGTTATTTTCTTAATGACAACCTCACCAATAGAAACTCTTTCATAAATACATAGATATCTTTATAATGACCATGTCAACAACAAAAAAATCCTCATAAGTAAATATTTTTGATGTTTTAAATGACTTTTTAAAACATCAAAAACTTCTTGACAACTATTTTGATCTGTTTAATGACAACTTCAACAATAAACTTCTTCAGATATTGTGGACCTTTTTAATGACATTTTTGAAACGATAATAACTTCCTCATAAATATTTTAGAAAATTTCAATGATAATTTCAACAAAAATGTTTTTCAACAATGTTTGTTGAAATTATCAATGAATAATTCATTCTTTATCTTTTTTAATGACAACTTTAACAGAATCTTTCAATAGTTTTGATTTTTTCCATGACAACTGCAACAATAGAAACCCCTCCAAAAATTTTTGATTTATAATGACATTTTTAAACAACAAAAACCTCATTATATCGTTATTTTTTTAATGACAACCTAATCAACCGAAACTTTCTCATTAATAGATATAGGTATATTATACATACATATGTTTGATCTTTGTAATTAATGATAATTTCAACAACAGAAAAATGTTCTTAAATATTTTTGATGTTTTAAATGACTTTAAAACATCATAAACTTCTTCAGAACCTTTTTTATCTTTTTAATGACAACTTCAACAACGAAAAAACCACAAAAAATATTTTGGACGTTTTTAATGTTATTTTTGAAACAATAAAGACTTCCTCATATTTTCGATTGTTTCAATTAGAATTTCACACCACTAAACAGCAAACACCCTAAGTATTTTGTTTCAACCATTTTGTTAAGACCAAAGATGACAAACTGACTGAGTTGAGCTGAAAATCTCAACAAAAACTATCCTTTTGAACCAACAAATCAAAAAAGAAGCATTTTAGAATCCAAGACTACCCAATACATTAGCGAAACCAAAGCCAGAGTATATACTATAGAAACATTGCCAAGAGACAACTTTGTTTGAAATTACCCAAATTGTTTCTCTGCAGAAACCGGAAACAATTGCAACCCCCCCCCCCCCCCCCAATTCCCCTTTTCACATCTGCAGAAATGTGGGAAGAAATTATTGTTTTTGGTTAAATCAGCTCTCTTATACAATTATAGATTGTATAACTATCATCCAAAATCCTTGTCTGACTCTTGATAACACATTTAATCCAACTGTAATTTCAAGCAGCAATAGTGCTAACGGCTGTACTAGCTACAGCTCAGGAACAGCTCAAATCTTCAGGACTTCAGCTAAATTTGTAGTAGTAGTAGTTAGTTAGCCTATGATGTCCCACTGCTGGGCGAGGTTTCCCACTCCCTTTTCCATCAGCAGCTCATCTCCACCTTCGCCTTGGACTGCCACCATGTCACCTTGTGTTTATGGGATCTTTTTTAGCCCACAGCTTGTCTGACATATGGCAGGCATGTATGGCCAAATCTCAGTTTAGAGTAACATCTTATGATCCATGTTGAACAATTTAAGTCCAGTTTTCATCTGTGTTCGCAATTAATCTTCTCTTCATGTCCGTTAACTTCCATTTTTTCTCTGAAAAGGAAATTAATATTATTAACCTTTCGAATACCATCAATTAGAGATGCAATAGAAAGAATGATAGAGTGAACGCCGGCGTTTGCTTGGGGTTTAATGAATTAATCTCTTTGAGGCACTAACTAATTACTGCATCCGACTTCATATAAGTAAGAACAATGCCATCAAAAACATAACTTATAAAAAAACCAAATCATGCAACTCAGTTCTTCTACTGTAAAAAGTTGTGAGTTCCACGCTCACAACTTGTTGTACCAAGTTAGTTAATATATTCAGTTCATACTTCACCTTTCATCGTGGTAATTAGAGGCACAATAAAAAGACAATGGGTGCGCAAACACCAGCGTTCGCTTGGGGTTTAATGAATTAAGGGACCTTGATGACCTAGATACGACTTGGCAATTGCATGAAAACAAAACGTATATCACAAATAATATGTATTATATTCAATTAGATTTAGTCCTGACGATTTAAGAACAAAAATTTGAATAGTCTTCCATATTGTTATATCAGATACCTATTAGGATAGGTTGCAATGTTTTTTTTTATTGGTAGGCTTGTGTTTGACCACCATCTCACCTGATGGTAAGTGATAATGTGGTTTACGATGGAACACGCTTGCCTAGAAGTAACCTATTCACTTTTGATTAAGACCCCTATGTTGTAGCTATAGATTCCGGCAGGAAATTCCATTCCACCAAGTTTATATTTAAAACTAATATATTTGTAGGTAAGTAGATCCCTTATTAAATCCTGCTATTTGGAAAGCTACAAATTAGCCCCTAAGGCTACCCACTCACCCCCCAAATATTCTGTTTAATTGAATCAAAATCCTTGGAATGGTAATGTGAAAGTACCCACTTAAAACGTGTACAAATCTTGCTACGTAAATATGACCTAACTTAAGAAATACCTATCTGGAGACAACTTAGAAATTCCCATAAGACGACCCACTGACCATTTTATTAGTTGTGTAACTACCATCATAGACACTTCCGCCTGATCAACGTTAAGTTCATTTTAGCTTGCACTCGAAACGAAAACTTCAAAGGGTTTGGTTTGGCGCCGCGCCGCAGGATTCAAGCGAAATTTTTTCTTAGGTGATCAGGCAGAAATGACCGCGATGGTACACTGGATTCCACCCTCTAATGTGATCTCTCGTTTGGTGGGAGAAAACTCAACTTTGATATATGCTCAATAAATAGGTAGGTACTTCATGAAAAACATTACCGACCCGATCGCCTCCAAAAAGACTATTATACCTCAAGAGGTAGAAGTCATAACATAATTGGTAATAGTTTTATAAGTGTTTTAGAAGAATATGAGCAAATAAACTAATTACCTAAGTACATTCCAATAAGTTTCTAGTTAGTCTTGTACAAACATTATTTTCTAGAAAGTTTCGTAAAACTTGATTCGACCTAACAACACCCAACAACATTGTTTTAATTTTAAATTGTAATTTACTGCAATTGTACTTACCCAAAAAAAGATAAAAATACAGGCCTTAAACAGGTCTCAGCGATGAACAACGAACCCAACGAACTGAAAAAATAAACTTTAATAAACTACCTACAGGAAGGAAATGTGAAAAAAACATGATGAAAACGAATATATTTTTTTAAATCTCTTGAGTTCTTGACTATGGATACAAAGTCCTTCAGCCAGAAAAGAAAATAGAGAGACGATTTTATTTATAATAACATTTTGATCAGTGTTGCCAACGTTATTCTCAAATCTCTAAGTTCCATAACAGCAGTTTCTTATTAGAAAGTCTTTATTTTTACTTCTGCCAGATAAATAAATACCAGAGATGTCAGTCTATATAAAACTTGAGTAAAAAATTACGATTACAAAGTCATTTTGTACTTTTCAGTGTTTTTTTACATTGAAATCGTTTTTTTTTGTAATTTTATTTTTCTTCGTTTAGTTATGGTACCGCCACTAAAAAGTACCCCTCTGCCAAACTTAAATACCTTATAAGCAGAGTGCATCTCATATCGTTTATAATAATCCCAAACACGGTTAGGTTACATAAATTTTCCTTCCGGCTTCATCACCAGATCAGTTCGATGCATCCTCTCCCCCTTTTCTTTCAGTCAGTCATCGACTACACGTATCGGTCGACTCTTCGCGTGACCAGAGGGCTGGACTGTTCTTCAGTCAACGAATCAGCATTGCCATCCAGCGTGGCAAAGCTGCCAGCGTTCTGGGCACTTCCCCACTGACATCGATGTGGACGAATTTTTTGATGCCCTCTGAGTTTTCCCCGTTGTTCAGCCTTTTTTACTCGTTTGTACATATTATTATTTTAAGTTTGTATATATATATACCTAGTGATTATAAATATAACCCATACTTAAAATAAAAAATAAAAACACTACACGTTTATACAAAGCAATTTTACTTGTTACGACAATTCTACTGTGATCTTAAGAGGAGTTTAGTTCCATATCTTCGAAGTTTATGATCAGATTATAACAATATTTCTATGGGGCCAACTTGGAAGCATAATTGGTCCACAATTGATCGAGATATCGGTGAACATACATAGAAAAAAAACATACATTCAGCCGAACTTAAAAGCCTTTTCGAAGTCGGTTAAAAATTAAGTAGGTTTTGTGTTTAACCCTTATTCAATAAATTAAAAAAATATGTTTATGAGGATACAAAATGTGCATATTATTTTGTTAAAATTAAAAAGAAAACTCCTTTTTGTAACAAAAATACCAAAACATTTGTTTCTTTTAAGTTTTAAATGTTTAAATGATGAGCCAATGACAAAATTTTAACAAGAACTTTTTTACGATATGTTTTTATTTAAAACGATTTGATTGTTTTAAAGAAATAAGAGATTTTTTTTTGGGTCCGTAGTAACGAAATCTTTACAAAACAAGCAAGCAAAAATCAAACAAGAGATTAAATGTTACGATACGGAACTACAAGTATTAAGAATAGTCCTCACTATGCCATTATGTACATACAAAAAATTCTGATAAACACTTTATATTGTTAATAATGTCTCAAAACCTATTTAGTTTTTATCAGTCTTCATTTAATCTTACCTTAACGTTTAATTAATATTATTTTATTGAATTTTGAGGTATGTAAAACTAATATTGTTTAATAATCAAGAACCAAAAACTCTCTAGGTACTTACAATGTGCACTATACTTCATTTGTCCTTTTCGTAACGTTTTAGTCCACCCCATAGTAACCGTTACGAAAAGGACGTTACGCAAGTAGGTAGTTCACTTTCAAAACAAATGTGAAATACTCAAAGAATATTACTAGAAAACTTCTAAATCATATATAAATGTCCGTATTACTACTATGAGTGTTACTGCTCAAACAGAATTAACAACCAGATAAATAGTTTTATCTAAAACCACGTTACTTACCGAGACAAATTTTTCGAATCAATTTTTCGTTGCGCAATAACTACTGTTAAAAATTATTTTTCATTACTCATACTCTGAAAGTAGGTCTGAAGTTGCCTGAGGAGCGGGCTGAAAGTGATACTTTTCATCCCTAGGGAGTTTTACTTTACAACTGACAGCTGTCAAATTTAAAAAAAAAACTAGTTCTATCTTCACATTTCTATTGAACCATGTTCCAATTTCTCATACAGCCAGTCAATCACAGCGCGATATAAAATTGAAATAACTTAAAGATAAGTATTAATTAAATAATATTGTATTTGAAGTGATTTATTTGTTCAACTATTTCTTTAAAATACTTTATTTTTAAAAGATTACAATTAATTTCTAATTTTTCATTAATGAGGCTGAATAGCTGGCCGGCCACAGAAAAAAAAAAAAAATGGCGGGAAAGTGACAATCAGTCGTTGGTTTTTTCGAGTTTTATTTACATTTTCATACAATAGAGATTTGTATTAACACGTTATGGTTATCAGATTAAAATAGTGATTTAACGCCTAATTTTGTAAGAGAATAGGCTAAAGCAGTAGTGGGAAAACCTTTTACCGCCTAAATCAGAAGGAAGATACCTACCTAAAATCATAGGTACAACGAGTCAGGTTTTACAAACTTTTAATTTTATTTTTACTTTCCTTGTATTCGTAATGAAAAGCACAGTGCTTACCTCGGGGTGAAAGTAACTAATTTAGTCCCTCGAATTAGCGACCTCGCTTCGCTCGGCCGCCAACTCCTTCTCGGGACGAAATGACTTACTTTCACCCCTAGTGTAACAATGTACTATTTCATTACTCATACTCTGAAAGTAGGTCTGAAGTTGCCTGAGGAGCGGGCTGAAAGTGATACTTTTCATCCCTAGGGACTTTTACTTTACAACTGACAGCTGTCAAATTATTAAAAAAAAACTAGTTCAATCTTCACATTTCTATTGAACCATGTTCCAATTTTCCATACAGCCAGTCAATCACAGCGCGATATAAAATTGAATTAAAGACAAGTATTAATTAAATAATGTTATATTTTAAGTGATTTATTTGTTGAACTATTTCTTTAAAATATTTATTTTTAAAAGATTACAATTAATTTCTAATTTTTATTAATGAGGCTGAATAGCTGGCCGGCCGCAGAAAAAAAAAAAAACAAAATAGTGGGAAAGTGGCAATCAGTCGTTGGTTTTTTTTTCGAGTTTTGTTTACATTTCCGTACAACAGAGATTTCTTTTAATACGTTATGTTTATCAGATTAAAATAGTGATTTAACGCTTAATTTCATAAGAGAAGAGGCTAAAGCAGTAGTGGAATACCTTTTTCCGCCTAAATTAGAAGAAAGATACCTATACCTACATAAAGATTCCTCGTATTCGTAATGAAAAGCACAGTGTTTACCTCGGGGTGAAAGTAACCCATTTAACCCCTCGAATTAGCGACCTCGCTACGATCGGTCGCCAACTCCTTCTCGGGACGAAATGAGTTACTTTCACCCCTACTGTAATAATGTACTATTAAATGTAAGAATAACTATCTCACAATAGAATTAAAACATGGTAGAACTTATAGTAGAATACTTAAAAATCTTTTGAAAAGTCTATACTATGCTGATAAACTGATCTTAGGACAGTGTCAAATCAAGGTTTTGTTTAACTTCAAATTAATATGAAATAAATAAGACCTTATTTATTGGTAAATTAAATAAAAAATCTAGGTAATCGAATTGAGTTAATAGTTCTTCTTGAACATTTTTATACCTAAATATTTCAAAATATGTTCAACTTTCATGTATTTGTTTTCATAGGACAACACCAAAACAGCCTCTATCATTTAAAATAAAAATGCCCACCTACTACGCGTTCCAAATGAGAATAGGACCGATTCCTATGTTTTGACATCTCGTCGCACTGTCAAATCGAAGAAATTTTGGCCGAATTGAAGAACTTAGAGATAAGTAAAATTGAAGAACTAGAATTTGATTAAACTTTTATTGTTCACAGTTCATAAATAAATTAAATTTTTCGTAAATTAATTAATGTTTAAAAATTTCTTTCCTCGATTTGACAGTAAATCGTGATGTCACAATATGGCGGGCGATCCTATTCTCATTTGGAACGCATTGTACATGAATTTTTGATTATAGGTACTTATAGGTACTACGGGGATCCCAGCCGGCGCTCCTTAACGCTCAAGTAGGTACCTACCTAGTAGACGTCGCCATCGGAGAAAAAGCCCACCCAAACAAATGGGCGAAGATCGGCACAGAGAAGTCCACAGAATAATAGGTAGTAATGACCAATTGATCACGTTCGCAGGGCAAATCTGGCAGAGATTGCCCAAAACAGAAGTTTCGAAGAAGGGGGAAGCCTTGCCCAACCGTGGGCAAAGGCCTCCCCCCTGACCTTCGAAACTTAAACCTAACAAAATATGGACTAATAAAAAAAACCCATGTGGAAATTATGTGCTTCTTAGGTACCTACTCAGGACCAGAGCTCTCTATCCTTATGCCCGGTGCGAGCTTCAGTATCTACCCCCATAATAATAAAAAGAAAAATGACCATCCTCCATTCGCAATTTAAGATACTTAGGGTGAGTTGCACCATTTAACTATAACGATAACAAAGCCGTTAACAGTTGTCAAAACGTCGAATTGACCAATAGGCGGCCGTTTCACGGCTGGTTAGACATTTAAACAATCTTTTTTACTCTCTGATCAACCAATTTTGAATTCTATTCAGTAGAAATAAGGAAGGCATTAAAAACAAAAGAAAAGTGGTTACAATACCAACTATTTAAAGCAGCCTCCATTTGTAATGCTACCAACTAGTGTTGCCAGGTCCGATTGGATGAAAATCGGGACAGACAGCAAAACAAATCGGGATTTAGGGATTTAGATCGGGACAGTTTTTTTTTTGAGTTGGGGTATCATCTAATAATAACTTCTCCCATTCTAGGGTGGAACGAGAGCAAACTTGTACTGATTAAAAGCCAGACTTCTTCAATCGATCTTTGCATTCCAGGGGCCCGGCACTGTTTGAATCGTTCCCGCAGCCCTAGCAGGCATCGGCCCTACGAATCCCTTCAGTTTTCCTGGTATCTCTTTGAGAAACGTGTGCAGCATCGCCTCGGACCTGGTACTTATTGAACGGGTGAACGACGAGCTACCATTGCTCGTCGTTTGCAAACCCATATCTATTGTGACCGGAAATTGCTGTGTGACTCGCCCGGGACATCTCCTTCGGAGACGACTGGGACGTGAAGGGTGTACGTTCTTTTACGTTTGCGGTCAACTCCTTCGCGGTTACGGTCAATTCTTTCGTGGTTGCAGTCAACTCCTTCGCGATAAGAGGCGACTGCTTCCCATTCCCTCTCGCTTTGGATCATGGCCAGAACCAAGGCCCAGCGAGCGAGCGAGCGGCCGCCGCCAAAAGCCTCCACTAGGAAACAGCGGTGCTCCGCTCAAGCAGGGCACACTTCCATCATAAGCTCCATGGTGTCACCCGGGCGGTCCACACTATGCGGACACCCGGGCATTTCTTTCGCAAGATTCAGGTACAGGAATAAAGACAAAAACTAAAAAAAATATTGAAGTTATGAATGATTCCCGTTGTTTTAAAAGTTTTAATATTATTAAAGTTTTAATTATACAAGGTGTCGTTTTGAAGCTGCAAAATATTTCAGGAGGTAATTATGTTAGTGATTCTCGACCCGAATCAATAATAAAATAAGTAGGTAATTTTTTTTTTTTTTTATAACCGTGCTTTTTTTCACACACACAAACACGGAACAATAAAGGGCGTTTTCACACACACTAACTCGCAACGATAGTTTCATAAATAATGTATCATCCAATCATCATCCCGCACGCCACACCCTAGCCACGCCCCCGCGGCCATCGATCAATCGATTTAGTTTAGTGTAATTAAAAAATTAAATAACAAGTATTAGTGATTATTGACCAGGTATCGTATTTTTACATGATTATTTATGAGTTTTATTACAACCTCCTGAAATATTGTGCAGTTTTAAAACTGCACCTTGTATTGTTGGTTACATTTTATTGCATACAAATGGAATAGATAAACGAAGATGGATTAGTCACAGATTACTTATAATTGTGTGGATTGAGTAACGTAGATGACGCTGCGCGAGAGATTTATCGGGACATTTAGCGTCCCGATCAGGTGCAAATCGGGACGCGTCTCCAGACCCCTAAAAATCGGGATGTCCCGCGCAAATCAGGACGCCTGGCAACACTACTACCAACGCAATAAAAGTCAAAATCGGGTGGACGGACAATTAAAATAAGTTTGATGAGAAAGAGGAATGGAACATACAACCTTTATAGCTCCCATCCCTATAACAATTCAGTTTACGTCGTCAAATGGATTGCATTAAGAAATCGTGGTAGGGCCTCAGGACAGAAATAAAACAAATAAATATAAGTTGCCGTAAATATATTTGAATAGAGATCAACACTTATTATTGCAATCATTATTGGAGTTCTCTCTTAGACATGTATAAGAAATTTAAACATTATTATAAAATTTGAACATTTTTATAAAATTACTGTATGTAATCTTACAATTAAAATTAAAAATAACAATCAACAATTAAAAATAATCAACATTTTAACAGTTATACTGAGTATCTTTTAAATTGTAGCTTCACTACTTCTTGTCAATGTTTTAAAACATTTGAATATTTTTTATTCATGTCACCAACCTCACGATTTACGAAATATTCAACTCTTAAAAATCTAATCAGTTTACCGTTCCATTCACATTTTATCTAGTCATGCAAATAAAAAATGTATAGAACAGTTCAATTTTTTTAAGACTTGATTTTTATGTAAAGGCTTTGATTCTAAAGACAATTTTGGAGAGTTAAAAAATCAAGCAATACAACATTGGTTGGTTAACTTTCAAGATTTTAAACTTAATTTTTTATGAAATACTTGTGCAGTTTAAACATTCTTTCAACACAAAAAAATACTCTCAAAGATAAATAATTACATAACAAACAAACACAATCAAAAATAGTATGTAATACTGCAAAGACTGTCAATTTCTAAGATAAAAACAACATATTGTTGTAGTAAAATCAAGATAACTAGATTCTTAGCTTAACATTTTTAAACAAGACAAGATCACAAAATACAAAATCTTTTCTATAAAATAACAGTTCAATATCCGCGCACACATCTACAACATGCTAATAAAAAAATAAATGTATATGAAAATAAAATCTAAAAAAAACCCCTTGATGTAAAATGAAGATTGCACCAAACTATTTTATAAGCATTTTTGATTTGCAAATTTTTAAAAACTATTGAATTAAAAATCCTGAACTTATTTATTATATTTTTGATATAATTTTGTGTCATGTGAAATTAATATAATTTCCATAAAAATGTACTGAAAACTTTTTATAGTACAAAACTTTAAATGTTTTGACTAATAAAACTCAGTATAAAAGAAATTATATTTTTTAAACTGTTTTGTAAGCATAGAAACAATTGATTGTGACAACTTTAACATTCAAATTAAAATGAGACATAATTTGATGTCAATTAAAATTAATTGAAAGTTGCTAAAATCAAATTAGTTTTTGTTTACATAAGTTTTAATTACTATCCCCCCACAAATCTATAACATTATGATTTTGCCAGAAAACAATTTCAATGAATACTACTTCTAATATAATATGTAAACATGATTTTACTCCAAATTCAGATAAAAATAAAAATTAAATAAAAAATTATGATTTTATACCACACTCGTCTGAGTGTACAATACAGTAATGTCATATATTGTGAAGATATCATCTTATAGAGTGTCATGATGTACTCAAGCTCTTACCAGGCATACATAATCAAAAATGAAAAAACAAAAAATTGTACCAAGTTTTATGTGTTCAATCAACACCTGCTAATTTAGTCATATTAATAAAAAAAAACTCTTTGGAGTCTGTTACACTGAACCAGTTGTGAGCCTCTTTGGACAAACTGCGGGCCCAACTCCCACCTTTTTGAGTTGTATTTGGGGACCACAAGAAAAAAGACATCCAAGTACAGTTACTAAAAAAAACTGTATATAAGTCACAGAGTTTAAAAGTCACGTGAAACCAGCTATCATTGCTGACTCCCATAGAATGGTAGTAAGCTGTATGGCCTAGGTTCTTGAGAATTGTGGTGTAGGTCAGATTGTGTGGTATTTACGGAAAATACCGGAGTCATGGTAGAAGTGCCTGGTCGAGAAATTATCACGGGCAGGTTAGTGTGTCTGGCTGTTTTACGTAGATCAGCCACCGTTTTTGGAGCTGATTGAGATTGTTTGGAGCCCGCTGAGGTTGATTTCTGACTGCTACTTTGATTCTTCGACCTACTTTTAGTATCACCCTTCTTGTCCGATTTGTGTTTTTTAGCTGGAGATTTTTTTGTAACTTCCTTTTGTGTTTGAGTAAACGGGTCGTTGAATTCAGCTTTAACGGAGCTAGAAAGAGATACTTCGGAACCTGATCTTTTTGCTGGAGATTTTTTAAACATGCCTTGTGAGAAAACACTTGGTGATACCTGGGATGTTTCTGTTTGGGATGTGGCGTTCTCATAAATACTTGGTAAAAAGACGGTTTCTTCTGATGAAATGTCAAGTGGGGATTTCTTTGAAGAGCTATTGTCAACCGGTGACTTTCTTGACGAACCGTGTTTTTTAGACTTCTTCTCATGCGTGTTTCCCGTAGTTTGGACAGACACAGTAGCAGTGGATGGTCGAGCAGGCATTTGGCAGACATGCCTCTGATTGCCACCTGTAAAACAGAAAAGATTATAATCAACACTAATAGATATGCCTCTCTGCTCTGCAGAGTGCGGGCTAGCTCCAACTCCATCCTGAAGACCATAGTGGGGAAGTACGATTCTCCTCTGTTAGGTGATGGTGTACATAGATGTACCATGAACAACCACCTTGTTTTAAAATAAATAAATAGGTAGTAAGTTTACTAACATAGGTTTAAATTTTTTCTATGTTTACTAACCCATATGGATGTCACTTATCCGAATTAAAATTTACTTTATTTTATTTTAATATAATAAAGAGGTAAGTAAAGTTTGTTTTTTTTTGTTTGTAGGAAGTAATCGTATGGAAGTACTAGTCCAATTGCTAAAATTTTTTCACTTAAACAAAGCTGCTTTATTCTTGAGTGACATAGGCTATATATACAATGAAAGCGAAGCTGCGCGCAAACGCTAGTGGTAAATAATTGAAGATTTGTTTGATAGATAAGAATGAACCCTGGTAGTCAATAAATTGGTTATGTGAGCACTAATGTTATCTGAACAACTTTATATTACATATTGACGGGTGCAAAGTAAAAAAGTTATGTGCAATTTTGCGGTTTTCTATCTTTGTTGGTTCAAGGTTCATGAGATACAGACTGGTGACAGACAGACAGCGGAGTCTTAGTAATAGGGCACGGTTTTACCTTTTGGGTACGGACCTCATCATTTTTAATTTAAATAATAAATTATTCTATATTATTATACATTATGTTTAAAGTAAAGATAAATTTATGTAATTTTAAAATCCAATGAATATTACAATACTGAGCAACATTTGAAACTAAGAGAGCGAATGGTTATAAAAGCAAATAAAAATTCCCAAAATAAAAGATTGTCTGACGGATAAAAATGGCGGGTAGACCACAAAAAAGTTGACACTCAAAAATAAAGCAAAAGAAATTACGGCGCAGATCTCTTATTAAAACAAAAAACTATCTAGTCCTAACCTTCGTTATCCAATCTTAGTTTTTTTAAGTTTTTCAGTTTTTCAACGTCCGTATAGAGTTCGCCCTCAGCCACGCGAACTTGCATGTCAGCCATTATCACTTGCGCCCTTGCAATCGCTGAAAGAGCTTTCAACTTCTCTCTTTTCATTCTAACAGTCATTAACGAGCATTCAAACTCCGTCCTAAACACAAAATTGTTCAAACTATTCACTTCTTGCGTTAACTGTTCTATAGTGTCGTCTATCTGATTTATACGCCGTTTATAAGAACCACTAGAAGTAATACTATTAGAGTCTGAGATATCTGACATTGTTAATCACGATTTTGGCCGTAGATGTAAATTAAAACTGTTTAAAACGAATGTCTGAAAACTTTTTTATTTTGGCCGCCAACTAACTCTCACAAGATGGAAAAAAAAGCTTTTGATGGCCATAGATTAAATTAATTTTGTTTGACGTTTTATTCAGGAAACAGGAAAGTGGAAACCGAGGGACTAGAGCTGTACCTGCCATATATAAACCGTAATAGACTGTGGGCTGTTAGAAAAAAACGAATAAGCTAAAAGAAAGCGCCAGGTCCGTGAAATTCAAGTTTGCATTGTTTTTTGCAGCCCAAAGTTGAATTGTTATTATTTAAATTAATATTCACCACCACAAGGTAACCCGCGAAATTCAAATTTTCTCAAGTTTTTGCATTTTGCAGCTCTGATTTAAGTTTTGTTGATTAAAATATAAATAGTGGCCGTAATACGTATTTATTTAAGAATTTAGAATCATTAATACCTTCAAAACAACCCTATCCGTTCGTCTTATCCATTAATGAATTTTTCATCAAATAGTTTGCAAAATGCAAAAAACTTAATGTGAATTTCTCGAGCTCCTCTAGCACTTTCACCTTAACGCGAAAGCAAAAAAAAGCAAATGTCTTTTTTTAAGGTTCCGTACTCAAAGGGTGTCCATCCGTCTTTCTGTCTGTACGTATGTCACCAGACTGTATCTCATGAACCGTGATAGTTGGACTATTTATTTTTTTACAAATAATGTATTTCTGTTGCTGTTTATATTAGTAGTATACTAGTTGTTTTTTTTTTAAATATCACAAAACCTAAAACCGAAATAGTAAGATGCAAAAATGTAAGATGTACAGATAGTCTGCGCACTAATCTACCATTAAGACGGCAATATATTATGATATAACTTATCTCGGCTGTTCATTTTATTTCTTATTGAAATAAAATGAACAGCCGAGACCTTATAATAAAAAGTTCTCACGTTTTTTTCCTTTAACACACATAGTTCAAATAAATCATGTAGTTGTTCTAAAGTACACCGTGTCATCATGGCTTTTAATCTGGGAAATGTCTACTAGCGTTCTGTTTGGAGCGAGAGGAAGTACCTATCAGACTTTCACTGACTAAAACACACTTTGCTCTTTGCAGTCCAGTGGCTCAGTAACTCTTTCACAAACCTGCAGTCCCAGCAGACATTGCTCGGCCCTACCGGCCCCGTCAACAATAGTAACATCTCTTTGAAACATATGTGGGAAACAACGCGCCTATGGTGGCCAGGAATCACCCTGCGACTTCCAACGTCTAGGGCATCTCCGACGAGGACCAGAACGTCAGGTTTATCTCCCAGCTTAAGTTTTTAGCCACTTCCTTCGCTCTCATGACTGCTTCGCAGAAAGAGTTGACCGCCTCCCAATCACTTTCAGTCCGTATCATGGCCTAAACCAGAGCCGGACGCGAGATGTCGACGCCGCCGATCGCTTCCACAAAGATACGGTGGTGTTTCGCTTGGAACCGATTTTCAATATATACCAAGTAAAAAGTTTACAAAGTCAAAAAGTTTTATTTTCACATAGGCCTACATGGGCACTATTATAAAACGTCAGAAGCTAGTGCACGGTTCGAAATTGGTCGTTTCCTATGGAGAAGAACCGGCAAGAAACTCCATGGAGATATACTCCATCGTGTCCTCCAAGTGAACCACACAATGATGCAACTTAGGCGTTTCTTCCCGCCGCATCTGACTTTTATATCTTCTGAAACAACTGTGTCCACTAAGGACCTGATTCAGGTAGAAAGTAAGAAAGCCGTGGTGCCTGTGTTATCACTCCTCAAAGAGGAGACTTACCGCAGCTATTGTGGCGTACTGCGTGTCCAATAGCTAGATGCCTATATTTGCTTTGCGTAAACACGACTTAGAACATTATGCCAAACAAAAAAATAATAATTGAAAACTTATCTACATCAATAGGTCACGCTACAAATTAGCACTGCTTTACGAAACAATTAGTTTTGAGATTTACTTACATTCCGTGAAATTTAATTATTAGATTTAAGACGCAATTAACAAAATATTTTATGGGCTTCTTATAATATTGAGGCATATATAAAGGCTTTGTTGTTTCGACATCAGGGTACACTTAGCTGGTCAATCAACATGTTCTCCATAGTAAGTCTCTTGGTCCTTGCATGTGCAGTAACTATCAATGCACAAAATCAAAATTCACAGTGCAACCCAGTGCATATCGGTGAGTTTTAATGTTTTTTTTTTGTAAACTTCTACTAGTATAATCGCTTTTTGAAAAGAAAAACAATCGATCCCATGGCTTGTTCTCTAATTGAGGTCAGCCCTCCTTATACTGTTACTTATCTATTCTAGGCGATTTTTTGTCATTTCTGGCGTTAGCCCCATTGTCAGTAGGTCATTCTGGCTGGTTCGCCTCCAAGTAGTCGGTGGCCGACCTCTTCCTCTTTCATCATCTGATATTCGTTTCTGCACATCACATATCCATACCACCGCAAGCGGCTCGCCTGCATCTTATGTTGTATTTCAGCTACTTTAAAATCTTCTCGAAAAAGGAAATCAATACAAAAAAATATGGTTTCAAGGTTTATTTTTTTGAGCATCAACCGAAATCTTAAAAAAAGTTCTGTTCACTGCTGTGCAGTTCGCTAGCATTCGCTACATTTAGTTGAGCTCTGCAAAGAAAAATGTGAATAGCTGATTAGGCTGTTATTTATAATTTATGCAATAATATTCTTTCTTTTTTAACTATTGCCAGGAACTTTTTATAGGATGAAAAATCCTCATGGCTGTATCTGACAAGTCTTGGCGTTTAACGAATTAAAATTTTTAACTGTAACATAATATATGGGTCAAAATCACGTTTTTGTTTAGCTAAAACTGCTCCCAGAAGTTTCTCGAAGAATTCTTTGCCGTGCCGTGTCGTGTGTTCTATCTAAACTTTCGCGTAGCTGAGATTTATTTGAAGGCAAAGATTGTCATAATTGATAACTATAGGCACTAAATATCTTGCTGGCAACGAGATAACGTAGGAGTGCTGTATGACTGGACATTTCTGTACGCTTAAGTGAGCTCTTTATTAATAATAAATAAAGTGTTAAAACAAAAAAAAAATAACACACTATCTCCTGTTACCGATATGCAACTATGCCTACCTATATTTAAGAAAATAATTGGAAAAAGCTATACACCTTCTGTATCTATATATCTATAAATATAAATAAAATTGGAGTGTCTGTTTGTAATATTGAAATAATCGCTTTTTATTATATGCATATAATGCGTTACCTATTGAAGTGAGACGTGCTCAAACGCTACCAACGTTTAAAAAAATGGTGAAGGAGCATTACCTTTCACTTTGATTTTGTCTTCTCCTGGCTTGATTACATATTTAATATTTATTAGTATATTTTTTGTAATGTATGTATGTATTTGTGTTGTTATTTCATATTAGTATTATTTCTGATGTACACTGACAGCCTTATATCTTTCTCCTCTCTTTCAGCCCATCCAAAGGTTGTCTGTAAGAGATCGCCCTGTGCGATAAGACCGCCCATTGTACACTTATTTTGAATAATGTTTGTCCTGTATCTTTTTTGCTCATGCGGTGTACAATATAATAATAAAAATAAATAATTAAATATGATTATACGGTACATACACCAAAAAAACATTTTTTATAATTTTTGTCTGTCTGTCTGTCTATTGGTTCCGGCTAATCTCTGAAGTGGCTGGACCGATTTTGACGGAACTTTTTTTGGCAGGAAGCTGATGTAATAAGGAGTAACTTAGGCTAAATTTATTTTTAAAAAATCAAAATCCTGTAGTCCACGCGAAAGAAGTCGCGGGCACAGCTAGTGTTAACCACTAGCTGTGCCCGCAACAAAGTTATTATTAATTAAAAGTATATACAAGGTGCAGTTTTAAAACTGCACAATATTTCAGGAGGTTGTAGTAAAACTCATAAATAATCATATAAAAAAACGATACCTGGTCAATAATCAGTAATACTTGTTATTTAATTTTTTAATTACTCTAAACTAAATCGATTGATCGATGGCCGCGGGGGCGTGGCTAGGGTGTGGCGTGCGGAATGATGATTGGATGATACATTATTTATGAAACTATCGTTGCGAGTTAGTGTGTGTGAAAACGACCTTTATTGTTCCGTGTTTGTGTGTGTGAAAAAAAGCGCGGTTATAAAAAAAAAAAAATTACCTACTTATTTTATTATTGATTCGGGTCGAGAATCACTAACATAATTACCTCCTGAAATATTTTGCAGCTTCAAAACGATACCTTGTATATACTAACGACTAAGCCCGAGCTAGACCTAGCTAAAATATGGCGTCATAAGACTCCTCCACATCGCTCTCGACTGGAAGTGTGCCCAAAAGACTGGCTAATCTCTGACCGAGGTAAAAGCCATCCTTTGGGTCAAGCAAAGTGATAACTCAGCATTTGGATAATTCTTGAAAAGCGTACGTGTCAAAAACAAGTTATAGTGATCTCTAATTACAGGTATAAGTTTAGATTAAACCTCAGTTTTTTCTATTGCCAGGTGTTGTGCCGACTTCTAAAGCGGTGAACCTTCCACCCACCACCCTGGCATCTATGATACCTGACTGGACTGTATATATTCGTGTAAGTAAGTCCAAAGAGCAAGAATTTTCAGTTATATTTTATGGTAAAAACTAGCTTTTGCCCGCGACTTCGTCCGCGTGGAATAATGACTTCTGGCAGAATTTGGGTTTTTCGCTTATTTATCGCCTTTTCCATGGTCTATCGATTACGTGTGTAAAAAAAATCCTCTCTTAATACTCACTTGCTTCACTGGTGGAACCTACATAGGTACAAAGTTTCAAGTGAATCCATTTTGAAATAAAAAAATTAAATTTACCCCCTTTCCTCCCCCTTGGGGGGATATTTCCAAAAATCCTCTCTTATTGCTCTCTTGCTTCACTGGTGGAACCTACATATAGTACAAAGTTTTAAGTGAATCCGTTAAGAACTAAAAAAAAAACAATTTATTCCCCTTTTCTCCCCCTTGGGGGGGAATTTCCAAAAATCCTCTCTTAGTGGTAGCCTACTCCTCCCAACAAACACACATGCCAAATTTGAGCTCTCTATAATGTCAGTAGTTTCGGCTGTGGGTGGGCTGTCAGTGTCACTCAGGTATGTAGCCATTAAGAAAATGACAATGGGCAAAAATGTTATATAAATTAGACCACTTTTATGCTTATCTATACTAGACCATTTCCACTGCATTAATGCATTGGATGCATTGGATTGTATCATTTTAATGCTGAAAAACTTTTCAGCATTATCTGATTAAACGCGCTAATCTCAGGAACTACTGGTTCGAATTAAAAAAATCTATTACTGTTGGATAGCACAATTATCGAGGAAGGCTAACAAAGGAAGATACACTATACATCACACTATAACCAATAGGAGCGGAGCACCGAAAGACGCGAGTGAAAACGCGGGGGACAGCTAGTTTTGCATTATATCACGCATGGATACACAACCTCGACTTTAGTTGCCTCATTCTCAAAAAATGAAAACATGTATATGATCTATCAATGAATAATTATATTGTTTTCATATAATAAATAGATAAAAAAGATCGCTTAATTTTAATTCCTAGGTGATGAGAGTGACTTGGGTCACGTTAGGGATGGATAACTGTGAATTATTGAAACTGACAGCTCATTCAAGACGCTGTTAGTTGGAAAGTGTTGGGCGTGCGTTTTAAATTTTACTCATGAATTTTCAGACTAACACGGAATGCTTGTCTGGTGTCGCTGGCGTGCAAGCATTTTTATGTGATGGAGATGTGGCACCCTCCGGTTATTTCACCGACTTCAATAATCTGATGATCCACCGAAATGGAAACCTTCAGGATTTGGCCTCAGTGAGTGTGACACTCTACTGTAATTATTAAGGCCCAAAGTCTGGATCCGATGACCAGCCCTTCCATGTTAATTCTTCATCTATTTAGAATAGTAAACTTTTCAAAGGGTGATTCGCTAAGATACTTATTGTTTACTGGTTGCCTTTTTATTAATTAAAAAGTGAATAATTAAACTAAAATATAGCTAAGCAAGAATCTTTAGATGCGTATCAAAATCTGAACTAATCTTATTTTAAGTTCCGTTGACATTTTTGTTTAAGGTTATTCAATAATGCACCTCTATTTATGTCATAGAATCGCCTAAATATCTTCGGACCCTTTGGAATATTTTATGCTATTCTTTTTTTAGACTTTTTTTATTTATTTCACGATGTTGACGTTTCTAATTAGGACTGACAAGTTTCTAATTTTAAGACTCCTTCGTTAATTTACTTCTAACTTCGAGTAATTTGGATTGTTAAGCTGCATGTTTCAAAATATAACAACTTTTTATAAAACGTCCTCGTCTACTATTATATATTCTTTTTTCACATAATATATTTCAAAAAAACATATCTATTGTTGTTTTATTTTATAACTACCTGCTGACAGTGGCTTCGCCCGCGTAAAAAAATTGTCCCAAGGAAACATGATTTGCCCGTGTACCAAGTTTCATCAAAATCCGTTGAACCGTTCGAAGTTCCGATGATGAGAACTGTGAGGAATTGAGGGAACTCTTCAGATGAGTGTCGTTCTGAACTTCGTCAGTTAGTTTTTAGGGTTCCGTAGCCAAATGGCAAAAAACGGAACCCTTATAGATTCGTCATGTCTGTCTGTCTGTCTGTCCGTCCGTATGTCACAGCCATTTTTTTCCGAAACTATAAGAGCTATACTGTTGAAACTTAGTAAGTAGATGTATTCTGTGAACGGCATTAAGATTTTCACACAAAAATAGAAAAAAAGCAATAAATTTTGGGGGTCCCCATACTTAGAACTGAAACTCAAAAATGTTTTTTTCATCAAACCAATACGTGTGGGGTATCTATAATATATAATATAATATATAATATTCCACAACTATCACACAACGCCGTCTAGTCTCAAGCTAAGCAGAGCTTGTGTTATGAGTACTAGACAACTGATAAACATACTAATATATTTCTAAATACATACATATTATAGATAAATTACACCCAGACACAGAACAAATGATCGTGCTCATCACACAAACATTTATCCTGGGTGGGGATCGAACCCACGACCTCCGGCATAGCAGTCAGGGTCACTAACCACTAGACCAACAGGCCTGTCATCTATGGATAGGTCTTCAAAAATGATATTGAGGTTTCTAAACTCATTTTTTTATAAACTGAATAGTTTGCGCGAGAGACACTTCCAAAGCGGTAAAATGTGTGTCCCCCCCTGTAACTTCTAAAATAAGAGAATGACAAAACTAAAAAAAAATATATGATATACATTACCATGCAAACTACCAACGAAAATTGGTTTGAACGAGATCTAATTAGTAGTTTTTTTTTTAATACGTCATAAATCATACAATACTTTTTTATTAAAACATCGATCAAAGTTACAACGAACTACAAGAACTTTTATATTATGTTACTTGCTGCTACGGAACCCTCCATGGGCGAGTCCGACTCGCACTTGGCCGGTTTTTTTTTTAATAATAATAATCTTTTTACACCAACTGCTCGATAATGTCGTTTTATACGTCATACAACAAACCTCACATAAAGCAAGTCATTCTATCCCTACTCCCTAGGGAGATAATGCAGTATGGCCGATCCCTAGGGAATAATGAGATTTGAATTTGGAACACCAAAAATCGTCAGCATTGGGAATTAAAATGTACGTGCATCGCATAAGTTAACTCGAAATTCAAACTGGCCACTAACAAAAAAAAAAAAGAATAAAACGTGCTTACTGACGGGAGAGTAAAAGAAAATTGAAACTATAGAATCTTGGAGTAGTGAATTTTGTTTGTTTGATGAACTTGTAAATATAATACTTATATTTCTCTAAATATGATTTGGTCGACCAAATTGTTGTTTGTTTAATTATCTCACAGATGTGTAAAAAGTAGAGTATGTAACACGGGGATAAAGCTGTCTTTGTCTTGGGCGGCTTAAATTCCTCACTTCACTCAGGTTTCTTTAATAGCTCTATCGTTCGGGATTAAAATCGGCAACCTTCGTTTCGTTCGGAATTCAACATGCCGCCCGCGACCTAAAGACACTGCTTTATCCCCTAGTCACATAATAGTAGTTTATGTTGTCCTTCCTTCCGTCCGTCTGTCTGTCAATACTAGCGTTGAAAAAAAAAACCGGCCAAGAGCGTGTCGGGCCACGCTCAGTGTAGGGTTCCGTAGTTTCCCGTCCGTCACAATAAGTGTTCCCACTTATGACTTTTAAAAAAGGCTATTTGTTACGTTGACATACTAGGTACGGAGCTCTAATAAATACGGAACCCTAAAAACGGGCCGACAAAGGACGGTGATAACTAAAACAGTATGCAAGTAGTAGAAATTTCAGCGATTGTGCACTCGTAAGTAGTGGCATAAGTGGCAATGGGCAGGGCACATTGCTCGCAGAACAGATGGCCGTTGGGGCCAAAAGGTTTTGGAGTGGCGACCGCGTACCGGAAGACGCAGTGTTGGAAGGCCTCCTACAAGGTGGACCGATGACCTGGTGAGGGTAGCAGGAAACCGATGGATGCGGGATGCACAGGAAGGTTCGATGTGGCGACGCTTGGGGGAGGCCTATGTCCAACAGTGGACGTGTATCGGCTGAAATGATGATGATGATGATGTGCACTGGTAAAATTACGATTTAAGAAGCAACGATTTTTTACCACGGTAGGTCATGAAAGCACGGAAAATCTTAACATCGACTTTTAAAAAGATGACGTCATTACGCAACACCATCTATCGAACCATTTATGAACTGGTTTTTACCTTAACATTTTGATAGATGGCGTTAAAAAAATGAATTTTAGTTTTGTTTTAAATTGCCTTAGCATGTTCCTGATAGAAGTTTTATGTAGTTATAAGTTAATACCGCCAATGCCAAGGAGAGACCAACCGGACAATTCGATAATACCCGACCCCATCAACTCAGGAAAAATCCTAACAGCGCGAACGCGAAATATCCCAAAGTACAGCGCCATCTCTCGGGGAATTGGGTTACTAATTAATACATAGGTACCAGAAGAAGTTTTCGGTGGTAATTTTGGATTGCGAGAACCGATTTTAATATTGTTACGCCATTAAACGTGAACCCGCCATATCTCCGAGAAAATAAAGAGTAGCACGTAATAATTAAAACGCATTGCTGTTCGAAAGGTCTAGAATGGTTGTACGTAGCCAGCCTTAGAAAAATCTCGAAACATCCACAAAGTACTTACAAGTAGTAGTTAGGTATTTATGGGAAATGGTACTCTCCGACGTTAACAATAGAGTCGAAATTCGCATGAAAGTGACTGTTATTACCACGAGTAATAAAAATGATTTATGACTTCGAGAAGCGATTCAATTGTTCTGGAATTCTGGATCGTTCGTGGGAAGTCGGTATCTAGAATTTTCTTGGCTCCGCATATAAATACGTGCCCCGGCCGGAAGCGAGTCAGTTGTGATTTCGACTGCGATCAAGAGCGAACTACCCTAGTACTTGAAGTGATTTTATCTAACGACCTAAGCGATAGTGTAACGGTACTCTAGTGTTAATTGCGATTCGGATTATTGTTGACTGGACTATTTTGTTATTGTTAGTGGTGAATAAAGTTGTCTCTTAGTAAATCGGCATTTGATTACCCACGTACGTAACAACTGGTGTCAGAAGTGAAATGCCATTAACACCGAGGGACGACGAACAGCGACCACGAACAAGGAGGCAAATGGAGATGGATGCTGCGCGTCATCGTTTGGAGGAGGAAGATCCGGCTGGTATGGGAGCAATAGCAGCTGCTGAGGTGCCAACAGGACCATCCTCGGAATTGAACCTCGCTGCGGTGTTGGCCGCCATGCAAGCTAGTATGGAAGCCGCTCGCCGCGAACAGGAAGAAGCTCGCCGAGATCAAGAGGCTAAGCAGAACCTGATCCTCGAAAAAATTGATCACGGCCTCGTCACATTGGGTGAGAAAGTAAAGAATCTCACCTTAGAGGTCAAGGAGGTTTCCGCCCGAGCTGATAGCCTCGAAACAAGGATTGATGGCCACGAAGATCGCCTGCTGGACATCAACAAAAAAATTGTCAAGCTCGAAGCGCGCGAACCCGTTGCTGTTGGCTCACCATCGCACACTCCCTGTACATGCGCCGCAAAATTTGATGTGCCGCATTTTGATGGCACGTCTTCCTGGACGGCATTCAAATACCAATTCGAAACATTGGTTAAGATAAACCGCTGGGATGATGAGCAGTCTTTCGCTGCATTAACTTTGGCTCTACGAGGGGACGCCCTGCTGGTCCTAGAGAACCTCCTTGCGGACGGCAGGACATTGGAGCGTCTTATGGAGGGACTGGACACTCGTTACGGAGACAAGCACCTCGAGCACGTTTTCCGCGCGCAGTTACGCGACAGAACGCAGAGGTCGAACGAGAGCCTCCAGCAGTGGGGAGTCGAGGTTGAACGGCTGGTCCGGCGTGCATACAGGTCAATGACACCAGAGACGGTGGAAGTAAATTTGGTGCAAGCATTCATCGACGGTCTACGGGATACAAAAGTAAGGGCTACGGTGCGACTCGGACACCACCAAACTCTGAAAAGTGCGATGGCACACGCTTTGGAAGTGGAAGCGGTACGAAAAGATTCTCGTACGCACAGAGTACGGGAAGTAGTGGTCTCGCCTTCAGTGCAACCACGTCACCGAGAAGTAGTGGCTTTTTCTCCAGCACAGTCCCGCTATATTCCAACGTGTTACGGGTGCAGAGAAAAAGGACACATTCGTACCGATTGTCCTAAGAAAAAGAGGGAAAGTGTGGACTCCGGAACTCAAGTCAACGAGGAGTCGTTAAACTACATGTCGCCAGGGCCGCGGGGCGGGTGCTGGCTGGTCAACTGAAGGCCCCAACCATCACCATCAATCAAGTACACAATGGAAAAGGGCATAACAATGCTGACGCCCTGTCAAGACGTCCATGTAATGAGGACTGCAGACAACGCCAGCAGAATGAAGCCCGAGAACACGTTAATTTAATTAGGGCTGAAGGCAACTTCAAGAAGTCCCAGGAAGAAGATGACGATATTCGACCTATACTGGACTGGAAGCGTAGCGGAACTAGGCCTCAGTGGAGTGAAGTATCGTCACACAGTCCCGTAACTAAGAGCTACTGGGCACAGTGGGACAGTTTAGTCCTAGAAAATGATGTGCTTTGTAGGAAATGGGAATCGAACGATGGCAAGGAGGTGACCACACAAGTGATAGTACCACGATGTGAAGTAGTCCCCCTGCTACAGGAAATACACGATGGTGCTTCTGGAGGACACCTGGGCATCAAGAAAACTCTACAGAAAGTGAGACAGCGGTATTACTGGCTCAATTGTAGAGATGACATAGAGCAATGGTGTCGGAAATGTACAGCGTGCGCATCTGTGAAAGGACCACAGACTAGGAGCAGGGGCAGGCTTCAGCTGTACAATGTGGGAGCCCCATGGGAACGCATCGCTATCGACGTCGCTGGACCTTTTCCAGTTACAAATGACGGAAACAAGTACATAGTGGTGATCCAGGACTATTTCACAAAGTGGCCCGAAGTCTTCGCCATACCCAATCAGGAAGCGACGACAGTGGCGAAGAAGGTGGTCGAAGAAGTAGTATGTCGGTATGGCGCACCTTTGGAAATCCATTCCGATCAAGGCCGTAACTTCGAATCTGCGCTGTTCCAGGAAATGTGTACACTTCTGGGAATTTATAAGACACGCACAACACCTGCGCACCCTCAGTCGGACGGAATGGTGGAAAGGTTTAACCAAACCCTGGAGAATCACCTGGCTAAGGTGGTCGATGACCATCAGAAGGACTGGGACCGGTATATTCCACTATTTCTGATGTCTTACCGATCGGCAGTGCATGATAGCACGGGACATACCCCAGCAAGAGTGAATTTCGGCAGGGAGATGAGACTTCCAGTCGATGCCATAACTGGCGTGCCACCTGACAAGACTAAGCCAGTTACGGACTACGTAAGTGACCTTCAAGATCAATTGGACGAAGTGCATAAACGAGTTCGTGAGAATAGCATGAACACCAGCGTAAAAATGAAAACTAGATACGACCGTAATGCCAATGCCAAGGGATTTGAGGAAGGTACACTGGTCTGGCTCCACAACCCGCTTCGACGGAAAGGGAAGTCGCCGAAACTCCAAGCTCGATGGGAGGGACCTTACACCGTGTTAAAAAGGATTAATGACGTGACCTACCGCATCAAGAAAGGGCTAAGAGGGAAACCCAAGGTTGTCCATGTGGATAGATTGGCGCCGTATCACGGATCTAATAATGCTCGGGACGAGCATGACTAAGAGGGGGGCACTGTTACGCCATTAAACGTGAACCCGCCATATCTCCGAGAAAATAAAGAGTAGCACGTAATAATTAAAACGCATTGCTGTTCGAAAGGTCTAGAATGGTTGTACGTAGCCAGCCTTAGAAAAATCTCGAAACATCCACAAAGTACTTACAAGTAGTAGTTAGGTATTTATGGGAAATGGTACTCTCCGACGTTAACAATAGAGTCGAAATTCGCATGAAAGTGACTGTTATTACCACGAGTAATAAAAATGATTTATGACTTCGAGAAGCGATTCAATTGTTCTGGAATTCTGGATCGTTCGTGGGAAGTCGGTATCTAGAATTTTCTTGGCTCCGCATATAAATACGTGCCCCGGCCGGAAGCGAGTCAGTTGTGATTTCGACTGCGATCAAGAGCGAACTACCCTAGTACTTGAAGTGATTTTATCTAACGACCTAAGCGATAGTGTAACGGTACTCTAGTGTTAATTGCGATTCGGATTATTGTTGACTGGACTATTTTGTTATTGTTAGTGGTGAATAAAGTTGTCTCTTAGTAAATCGGCATTTGATTACCCACGTACGTAACAATATCTAATTCTTTTTTTGTTTGAAAGAAGATACGAGTAACGATGAAGTAACTATCTATAGTTATTAGATTTTTTTTTTTATTTTCACAAATATCACAAGATATAAAGAAGCCAAGTAAGTAGGTACCATCGCGGTCATTGACTTTCGCGGTCAAACCCTTTGAAGTTTTTGTTTCGAGTGCAAGCAAAAATGAACTTAGCGGTGGTCAGGCGGATGTTTGTTGGTACCTACTTGTACCACAAAATAGATACTTAAGATACAGAAGTCAATCTCATGTATGTACTTCTCTTTTTATACCTACTTACGCTAGCGATCGCGCTAGGGCACAAAATACCTATCTATTTTGTGGCTAGGGTCAGCGAGTTGCGTCAAACTGTATGAGTGCGACCGGGCGATTGAGCTGAGCGAGATATCGTCTCCGTGAGCGGTGTCTATGTGTGCGTTGCTTGAGCACACTTTGTATGTAGATTGTCTTCTGAACCTATCTACGAGTATTTTGTGCCTATGCAATGCGATTCAAATATGAGAATAGGGAGGTCAATGACCTCTTCTGTCAGACATGTTACTTGGAAAGTACAGTTTGCAAAGAAAATTTATTTGTGTATTAAATTAAATTGAATTGAATATTAAGTAATGCATAACATAATAAATTAATAGATAATATAATAATGAAAATGTAAGGGTGTTTACCATACCAATCGATAGATCGTCGATCGATACCATTGATTGTCATCGGTCGAAGTTGATCAATCGGTGTGGTAGCTTTAATTGATCGACGAATACCGATCGACCAACCAATCGATCGATTGCCGGTCGATACTTCGATAGCATCGGTCGACGCTGATCGATCAACTCTGGTTATATTCCATCAGTTTACAAAACAGAAACCGGCTAATTGCGAGTCGGACTCGCCCATGGGTTCCGTAGCAGCAAGTAACATAATATAAAAGTTCTTGTAGTTCATTGTAACTTTGATCGATGTTTTAATAATAGTGTATTTTTTTAGACTTATGACGTATTAAAAAATACTACTTACTAGACATCAAGTATGTAATGTAATGTACATCATATATTTTTTTAAGTTTTATCATTCTCTCTTATTTTAGAAGTTAGAGGGGGGAGGGGGGGAAACACACACATTTCACCGCTTTGGAAGTGTCTCTCGCGCAAACTATTCAGTTTATAAAAAAATGATTTTAGAAACCTCAATATCATTTTTGAAGACCTATCCATAGATACCCCACACGTATGGGTTTGATGAAAATATTTTTTTGAGTTTCAGTTCTAAGTATGGGGACCCCCAAAATTTATTGCTTTTTTTCTGTTTTTGTGTGAAAATCTTAATGCGGTTCACAGAATACATCTACTTACAAAGTTTCAACAGTATAGCTCTTATAGTTTCGGAAAAAGTGATTATGACATACGGACGGACAGACAGACATGACGAATCTATAAGGGTTCCGTATTTTGCCATTTGGCTACGGTACCCTAAAAACTGTCTTCTTATTTCTATTGTTCATATAATGTGTTGTATTGTAATAGGGCCCCTAAAAATGAATGATGCGTCATGTCTATACATATACATATGTATGTATAAAACATGATGCATTAACCTATACATAATTCTTCTGGACATGTGTTTGTCACCAAATTTTTCCTAAACGGCTTGACCGATTTGAATGAAACTTTGTGTGCATAACGAGTATTTGAGTGTGTCCCTGCGTGGTTTGGAAATATAATTGAACCTGATAGGTGGCGCTGCTATCGGGTTAATTTTTTTATCTGACAAAAATTCTTCGGATAGGACGACGTCTATCGGGACTACTAGTCTTTTTAAATATATTTATCTGTAAGTGTGTATGACTAGTGGACGACGAGCAATGGGTAGCTCGCTGTCTGCCCGTCCGGTAATCGTTCGGATCGAGCCCATGTAGTCGACAGTGCGAAGTGTTCTACGCGCTCCTCAAAGAGATGTCAGCGAACCGTAGGGGCCTAGCAGGGCCGATGCCCGCAAGGAAACTCGAGGAAAGGAAAAGCGCACAGATGTGGTTTTAGTGACTAAAAGTCTGAATTGACTTCTCACTCCTCCCAAGAGCGTGGAGAGTCATTGATGATGGACCTTCAAAAAAAAAACGTAGATCACTTTCTTATTATTTTAACAAAATTTTTTTTCAGTTCAATTTCAACTCTTATTACAATAAAACAACAAAATTAAAATAAATATCATTTATTGCCTAAAATATATATATATAATTGAAACAATTTATTAAGAAGTGTCACTATCAAAACTACAGCCACAGTTCACTGCAATGTTATATAAAAATTATTTTGATGGATCAACGAGGAAAAAATGGTTTTTTAACTAAAATTTTAAATAATGACGTTTTTTTTTGAGTCCATAGACGAAAACGTGGCCTTTAATAATGATCTCTGGTATAGCGTATGCAGAATAAAAATAAAACGAATAGTGTTACGAAACAGAAATCATCGATTTAATAGTCAATAAATTAGAGAGATGCAATCAAATTATATTTATTGTAAATTCCCCAGCAGTGGCAGGGAGGATTGACTCCCCAATAGTGGTTAAGAGTATTGGCTTGAAATTAGGGGTGACTGTCCCAACTGCAATAGTGGTAGGGGCGATTGGCTTGAAAGTAGGGGCGATTGGCTTGATAGTAGGGGCGACTGGCTCAAAAGTAGGGGCGATTGGCTCGAAAGTAGGGGCGATTGGCTTGAAAGTAGGGGCGATTGGCTTGATAGTAGGGGCGACTGGCTCAAAAGTAGGGGCGATTGGCTCGAAAGTAGGGGCGATTGGCTTGAAAGTAGGGGCGATTGGCTTGAAAGTAGGGACGATTGGCTTGAAAGTAGGGGCGATTGGTTCGAAAGTAGGGGCGATTGGCTTGAAAGTAGGGGCGATTGGCTCGAAAGAAGGGGCGATTGGCTCGAAAGTAGGGATGATTGGCTCGAAAGTAGGGGCGATTGGCTTGAAAGTAGGGGCAAATGGCTCGAAAGTAGTGGCGATTGACTTGAAAGTAGGTGCGATTGTCCCAACTGCAACAGTGGTAGGGATGATTGATCCCACAGCATGGATGACTGTCCTAATAGCGGTTGGGATGATTGACTCGAAAGTAGTTGGGGCGATTGTCCCCACAGTGAGAGGGTCGATTGGCCTAATAAATTATTATGTACTTGGTTAAGGCCTAAAGATGGTAGGGATGATTGTCCCAACAGAGGACTATAGGTTTTGTCCAATTGAGACAGTGGGGTAACGGTTAAAGATGGAAGAGACGATTGGCCCCATAGGGACTGGGGCGAATGTCCCAGAAGTGAGTTCTGTGATTGAACGAACAAAGGATTGTAGGTTTGGTCCAATTGAGATAAGGGGCTAAGGTTTAAAGACTGAAGGGACGATTGTCCCCAAAGTGAGTTCTGTGATTGGCCCAACAAAGGATTGTAGGTTTGGTCCATTTGAGACAAGGGGCTAAGGTTTAAAGACGGAAGGGAGGATTGGCCCAACAGGGACTGAGGTGATTGTCCCCAAAGGGAGTTTTGTGACAGGCCCAACAAAGGATTGTAGGTTTGGTCCAATTGAGACGCTGGGGTGACGGTTAAAGTTGGCAGAGACGATTGGCCCCAAAGCGACTGGGGAGATTGTCCCCAAAGTAAGCTCTGTGATTGTCCCAACAGTGGATTGTGCAACAAAGAATGATATGCAAGTCCAGAAGATAGCAGAGGTGATTGACCATAAAAATGAGATTGTAAGTTATTGAGGTTAAAATCATTCTGGTTGTTTGACCACAACAGTTGGTTGTTTTGTATTAAAGGTTGGTTGTTAACCGAGGGTTTTATGCAGTACACTGTTGGCGTTACAGATGCTGGACCGCTGAGACTTCCAACACGATGCAGTGATATTATGTTAAGGGCTCTAAAATTGGCTGTGGGCAGGACGTCGGTGTCACACACTTTTGCAGATGCCCCGATTGGATAGCAGTCTGGGATATCCTGAAAAGGGATAAAATTATTATCAGACAGAGAGGAATAAATAGTACATTTTAATACAAATGCAGAAAGTTTGTCATTCTGAGCTAAGCGGAATTTGCCCAAACTGCAGGCGAGTTTGTTATGGAGCCGAGTTCTGCAGTATGAAAACACGTGTTTCAAACGATGTTTTTTAATTATGAAAAATAATCTGTAGATTTTTAGTAAATCACTAAAATATTTCATTGCCAGCATTGTGTCTTTTTGCACATCTCTTTCTTTTGCATGCGGTCTGAGAATGACCATGCTTTAGGTGATTTTTTTGGGTAGGAAATCATCCAATAACTTCTTCTGCTTTTGGGCGAAAAAGGAGGGAGCGTTAGGCTTTTACTGATTAAAACCCAGTCCTATGTTCCTTCGGCTTCGTTCGAGGGCCCCGGTGTACACTTTTACATAACCCATGGAGCGCGCTTCAGGTGCTTCAGTTACAAAAATAGATATGTACTTACAGGGATCAGGATTTTCCAATCCGCTATCCCGGGCTGCAGGATGGTCTTCGACAACGGGATCCCCACCCCGCCAGTTACACCTGTTCATACATTAAGTAATTTATTGGATTATTTTTTCAGACAACAACAATTAATAAACTAACAACTACAACCAACACAACTAACAATAACGAATAAGTTATTTTATTTTATCCGTTTATCTGTTATTTGTGCAAACCTACCACAGTGTTGTCTTATCCCAAAAGTAGGCTAGGAGAGAATGCCTTGTTACATTAAGTCCGACTATGTACCACTACTGTACATGTAATTTAAATAAATAAGTATATTTTGCCTTTGAAAAAATTTTTGTAGGTAACCTATAGCGACATTTATGGCGCCATCTAAAAATTTAAAAAATCTAAATGCAAATGGTTCGTCTCGCATGCCTCGGGATGTCTGGACGTGTGTGGTCACAGTGAGCATTCGCGTCATACGATCGTTGCAAACGCCGTCTCAATGCGAGGCGTGCGTTCCGTGTGGACGAATATATATGTGATATTGTTGCATAATGCATCCCTACATTGTAGTTGTTTTGTCCAACGAAAAGACGCTCTTTTTTTCTTTTCTCTGTTTTTAAATATTGAATAAATCACTATTTAAAAGGCGTGCAATCTGCACGTCTTGCCTAGTGTTGGAGCCATTTTTAGGGTTCCGTAGTCAACTAGGAACCCTTATAGTTTCGCCATGTCTATCTGTCCGTCTGTCTGTCTGTCCTCGCTTAATCTCTGTGACCGGTAGCACTAGAAAGCTGAAATTTGTTACCAATATGTATATCAATCACGCCGACAAAGTGGTAAAATAAAAATTGGAAAAAAATGTTTTATTAGGGTAGCCCCCCCTATATGTAAAGTGGGAAGTGATTTTTTTTTAAATTTCAACCCTAACGTGTGATATATTGTTGGATAGGTATTTAAAAATGAATAGGGGTTCACTAAAATCATTTTTTGATAATGTCAATAATTTCGGAAATAATCGCTCCAAAACTAAAAAAACAATGTGTGTGTCCCCTCTAACTTTTGAACCATAAGTTTAGAAAATATGAAAAAAATCTGAAAAGTAGAACTTTATAAGGACTTTCTAGGAAAATCATTTTGAACTTGATGGAAAGAACAGTTTTTCTACAAAAAAGACAAAAAGGTTGTACAAAATAATTTCTGGTGTAGTATAATCGTATATGCAAGTATTTTTTTAAACTCATAAGTGGGTACACTTATTATGACGGACGGGAAACTACGGAACCCTACACTGAGCGTGGCCCGACACGCTCTTGGCCGGTTTTTTCCACAGACGAAAACCGTACGTGGTTGTTTGCGTGCTCAGCTTGAGCATGTGTCGTTCGATATCCATGTTTGGGACGTACGCATAAATGCACCGTCGTATGCCTCAGGTTGAGGCATGCGTAAAGAACCGTTCGCAACAAATTAGAGTTCTCCTTGTGATCGGAGCAGTGGTGGCCGAATGACTTATGAGTTGTAGGTCGCGGGTTTATCACCACTGCTCTGAAAACAGTAAAGGAAAACATCGTGAGGAAACCGGCATGTCCTAGAACCAAAAATTCGAAGACATGTGACATCCACCAACACGCACTGGGCCCGCGTGGTGTAATACGGTCCATTCCATCTCTCTATTTTTTATTATTGATAGGCTCGCGTTTGACCTGATGGTAAGTGATGATGTGGCCGACGATGGAGCACGCTTGCCTAGAAGTAACCTATTCACTCTTGACTTAAAGACGTTAAAGAGGTTGTAGCTATCAGGAAACACAGACTCCGGCAGGGAATTCCACTCTTTAGCTGCACGCTTAATGAATGTGTTTCCAAAACGCTTATATTAAGAATGGAGGCTTGAGTCCTAACAGTGGGAACATTAAAAGGGTGATAATGGTTATTTGATTTGAATTTACACAACATCCCGAAATGAACTATTGGGTGGTTGCAGACAACACCCGTTCGATTGGAGGATATTCCCTTTTTTGGTACGGTTTTGGAGCGGTGGTATGAGGGACCATGGACATGGAGTTTCTTGCACATTCTTCTCTGTGAATGTGCAATCAGCAACATTTCAACAGATTTCTTGAGAATTCTAAAGTGCCCGTAAATGGTTAATATGAAATATGCTTTGTTTTTTTGATATAATGTGGTGTTGACAATAAAAGAATGTAAGCTCACCAATTTCTATCAGCCCACAAAGGTCGTCGTTGAGCGGGAACGCCACCGCTGCGCATGCGCAACCAAGCAACACCAGACCTGTTACTGCCGCCATGTTGCCCAGAGATGTGTTGCCAACGTTCATCAACCACACGACTATTTATATGGTACGAAGTTTGATTTATTTTATTTTAATTGCATTTAAAATTCAATAATTACATTTTACGGGTTGTAATGAGAGGGCGGAGCGAATAGTCGATAATTCGGTGTTCATTAACGCTTTTGAGAGTTATTAGTTCTCAAATTAGAGGATCTGCTGGCTCAATACTTCAAGCTGCACGTGTTGATTTTCAAGGTTAAGCAACGGTGGCTAAGGTCGTTTCGTAGATGGGTTTTTTTCTCGGTGGGTAAAAACCATTCAGATTGTCATCTCGTCCTTGGGTGGAGCGGGAGATAGTGTCAGACTTTTACTGACTAAAAAACCCTCCCCGCTCCTTCGTTGCCTTTCATACCACGGCCGAGCCTTCCTTTCGGAAGCAAACCCTTGGCCCTAGTAGGCTTTCGAATCCGCTGGGCCCTTACGGTTGCTGACAACTGCTTGAGGCGAGCGGGAACAGTACGCGCCGTCGACGACTTAAGCTCGATCCAGACGGTTACCGGACGGTCGGACAGCGAGCTACCCGCGTGGCCGGAAATCGGGAGCGGAATCTCGGCGGCGGCTGGAGGTTCGTAGATGGGTGACCATTCATTACGTAATAAGACTCCTCGGTGTCTTTTTTTAAAGTGAGCAATGGGTAGCTCGCTGTCCGGCCGTCCGGTAACTGTCCGGACCAAGGCCAAGTCGTCGACGGCGCGCACCGTTCCCGCGCGCCTCAAGGAGTTGTCAGCAACAGCAGGGACTCAGCTTGGTCGAAGCCTACTGGGGCCAGGGTTATCCGAAAGGGAACTCGAGCCCCGGTATGAAGGCTAGGAGGAATGGTTTGGGTTTTTTAGTCAGTAAGAGTCTGAAACTATCTCCCGCTCCGCCCAAGATAAAAAAAATAACCAGTGGGTCCTCAGTGCCTTGGAACGCACGTTGAGCTGCTGGTCTAGGTCAGGGCCCAATCTAGCTATTTAGACGCTCCTGGCAAAGATCATTTTCGCCGCTCTTTACATATACAAAACCATATAAGTCATGACTTAAGTCTTAAATATTTCCACTATATTCCAGGTTGGAAGGTGGCACATAAAATTCTCAACCGTCAACTTGGCCGTGGATGGCTAATGGCTAGGTTGGAAGATAGGAATAAGAATGGAATAGAATAGAATAAACTTTTCAATACACTTGCTCAGAAAGTGACTCTTATTGCACTGCACTTAGGTACATAATGGCCCTTGTTACCAAACTGTGACATTTTTATTACCATTACGCACTAGTGCTATAATGTAGTTCAAACCTTATTGTTCAACCTCTCCCCCGCCATAATTATATTACATGTATCGTATCAGGATGGGCGCAGGTCGTCCCCCACGAGTCGCCGGCAAACCCCCGTTTATTCATTTCAGTGAGTGTATTGAAAAGGTAAATAAAAAATAACAGATTTTTTTGACACACTTGCTCAGAAAGTGACTATAATTGCACTACACTTAGGTATATAATGTAGGTAGCTTGTAACCAAACTGTGACTTTTTGATTACCATTATGCACAAGTGTGATAATGTAGTGATAACCTTTTTTGTTAAACCTCTGTTGTCAAATCAAACATTAAATACGAAAAAAAAAATACATTAGGTATTGCGTTCAATAGTACAAATTAGTGTCTTGCTTGCTTATTTTACGCTAATTTGTGTTTAAATAAACTATTTTAACTTTTACATGTTTAATAAATAAAACCTTTCATAAAATAAAAATATTTTTTTTGTTTATAAACGTAGGTAACCTCATTCTTAATTTAATTCAAGCCGCCTAGCTAGAGTAGCTAGTCTATGGCTGCCATTTTGGATGCGCGCGCATAAGAAGAAAAAACAATTTTTTGCCACCATACTACAAAAAAAAAACAGTTTTGCTGATAAAGCAATAATTAATTAATTTGTAAAATTTTTCTTCTCAAGTGTGTCGAAAAACGTCGTATGATACACGTGAATATTGGCGATTACCGTCCTCGGCTCTCTTAAGATCCTCGCCTTGGGTTCGGATCTAAATACCGCCGCAGCGGTAATCACCAACATTATACACTTGAATCATAATATACTATTACCGCCACAAAAGTTTACTAGTTGTATAGTTATTTTCTTCACAAGTATATTGAAAAACGTCGTATGATACACGTGAGTAATTAATGATTACCGTTCTCGGCTTTCTTAAGACCCTCGCCACGGCTCGGGTCTAAATACCGCCTCGTCGGTAATCACTAACATTACACACTTACATCATAATGTACTATTATTGTACACCAAAATCTACAAGTCCGTGATAAGACCTGTCATACTGTGCCAATTGGATGATTTTTTTCCACCATAAAAAAAGCAGAATATTTTCAATCTGCGTAGGTACCCGAATAAATATGCGGAACAGGGTATATATAAGTCCCATATACATCCGTTGAAAAGGAAGGTTCCCCTAACCAGTCGGGTACGCCTGGTTCCGGCAACTGCCCAATAGTTGATTTCGAAATCGCGCGGAGAACTCTAAGCGTCCCCGCACACGGGCCTCAGAAAAACGCCGCCACAAAAAAAACGCTAGTAGCGGCCACAAAAAAAAAAGCTAGAAGCGGCCGCAAAAAACAGCTGAAGTACGCGACACCTTGTGTCCGGAGAAGCTTGAAGCCGCTTCAAGTATTTTTAGGGTTCCGTAGCCAAATGGCAAAAAACGGAACCCCCAGAGGTTGTCATGTCTGTCTGTCTGTTTATCTGTCTGTCTGTCCGTCCGTATGTCACAGCCACTTTTTTCCGAAACTATAAGAGCTATACTGTTGAAATTTAGGAAGTAGATGTATTCTGTCATCCGCGTTAAGATTTTTACACTAAAATAGAAAAAAAAACAATAAATTTTGGGGGTCCCCATACTTTAGAACTGAAACTCAAAATTTTCTTAATAAATGTGTCCCCCCTATAACTTCTAAAATAAGAGAATGAAAAAACTAAAAAAAATAAATTATGTACATTACCATGCAAACCGCCAACGAAAATTGGTTTGAACGAGATCTAGTAAGTAGTTTTTTTTTAATACGTCATAAATTTAAAAAAAATACACTATTATTAAAACATCGACCAAAGTTACAACGAACTACAAGAACTTTTATATTATGTTACTTGCTGCTACGGAACCCTTCATGGGCGAGTCCGACTCGCACTTGGCCAGTTTTTTGTGACGGCACCGCCGCACACGAGCCACAAAAAAAGGCCACCTCAAAAAGAAGCTAAGCAGAGCTTGTGTTATGGGTACTAGTCAACTGATAAACATATTTATATATTTCTAAATACATACATATTATAGATAAATTCCACCCAGACACCGAACAAATGATCATGCTCATCACATAAACATTTGTCCTGGGTGGGAATCGAACCCACGACCTCCGGTACCTATAGCAGTCAGGGCCACTAACTATTAGACCAAGTGGCCAGTCAAATTTATTTTACTTAGTTTAGGAGTCAAATGATCATTTTATTTCCAATGATCTGTGTTTGTACAACTATTGTATCTGTTCATGTCATTTTTATATTAAATAATCTTTATTTTGTACATTCAACACACACAGTAATATTACTGTGCAACGCCGGGCAAAAGTCCGATCTCCACTCGCAAATCCAGATCCTCCAGTTGCCTCCAGATCCCATGGTGGCAGGCCAGCAAGAAGGCTCGCCGCTTCGTGGGAAATCGTACGGTATCCCCGCACCATCCGTATTGCCATGACCCTCTGGCATGCGTTCAGCTGGGCCTTCGGTTGCTGACGCAGCGACGGCGCCCATACTGGCGCCCCATAAAGGGCCATGGACCGAACGATTACCGCGTAGAGCCTCCGGCAGGAGGCGTCTGAACCCCCAAGGTTGGGCAGGAGCCGCTTGAGAGCAGCCCCATCACATAGTCGCGGTCAAGTCACACGAAGTTATTATTAAATTTTTATACTTAATAATACAGGTAAAAAGTAGGTACTTACCTACATAAAATCTATATTGTGCCAAAAAAAATATAAAAACATGTTTAACAATTTTAATTAGTGGTCCATCTACGTCCTGGACCTAGCCCAGGGGGGGGTCATGACCCCCATGACCCCCCCCTGGATCCGCCCTTGTATAAAATAAAACAACAAAAGATATGTTTTTTTTTCAAATATATTATGTAAAAAAAGAATATATTAATATTATAACAATAGTGTTCAAAGACAAAAATAGTAGACGAGGACGTTATATAAAAAGTTGTTATATTTTGAAACATGCAGCATCAATCCAAATTACTCAAAGTTAGGAGTAAATTAACGAAGAAGTCTTAAAATTAGAAACTTGTAAGTCCTAATTAGAAACGTCAACATCGTGAAATAAATTTAAAAAAAGTCTAAAAAAGAATAGCATAAAATATTCCAAAGGGTCCGAAGATATTTAGGCGATTCTATGACATAAATAGAGGTGCATTATTATTGAATAACCTTAAATTAAAATGTCAACGGAACTTAAAATAAGATTAGTTCCGATTTTGAAACGCATCTAAAGATCCTTGCTTAGCTATATTTTAGTTTCATTATTCACTTTTTAATTAATAAAAAGGCAACCAGTAAACAATAAGTATCTTAGCGAATCACCCTTTGAAAAGTTTACTATTCTAAATAGACGAAGACGTAACATGGAAGGGCTGGTCATCGGATCCAGACTTTGGGCCTTAATAATTACAGTAGACTGTCACACTCACTGAGGCCAAATACTGAAGGTTTCCATTGCGGTGGATCATCAGATTATTGAAGTCGGTGAAATAACCAGAGGGTGCCACATCTCCATCACATAAAAATGCTTGCACGCCAGCGACACCAGACAAGCATTCCGTGTTAGTCTGAAAATTCAACAGTAAAATTTAAAACGCACGCCCACCACTTTCCAACTAACAGCGTCTTGAGTGAGCTGTCAGTTTCAATAATTCACAGTTATCCATCCCTGACGTGACCCAAGTCACTCTCATCACCTAGGAATTAAAATTAAGCGATCTTTTTTATCTATTTAATATATGAATTATTCATTGATAGATCATATTTTGTTTTCATTTTTTGAGAATGAGACAACTAAGTCGAGGTTGTGTACCCATGCGTGATATAATTCAAAACTAGCTGTCCCCCGCGTTTTCACTCGCGTCTTTGGGTGCTCCGCTCTTAATGGTTGTAGTGTGAAGTAAATCTTCCTTTGTTAGCCTTCCTCGATAATTGTGCTATCCAACAGTAATAGATTTTTTGAATTCGAGCCAGTAGTTCCTGAGATTAGCGCGTTTAATCAGATAATGCTGAAAAGTTTTTCAGTATTAAAATGATACAATCCAATGCATCCAATGCATAAATGCAGTGGAAATGGTCTAGTATAGATAAGCATAAAAGTGGTCTAATTTATATAACATTTTTGCCCATTGTCATTTTTTAAATGGCTACACATTTTACCATAAAATGTAACTGAAAATTCTTGCACTTTGGACTTACTTACACGAATATATACAGTCCAGTCAGGTATCATAGATGCCAGGGTGGTGGGTGGAAGGTTCACCGCTTTAGAAGTCGGCACAACACCTGGCAATAGAAAAAACTGAGGTTTAATCTAAACTTATACCTGCAATTAGAGATCACTATAACTTGTTTTTGACACGTACGCTTTTAAAGAATTATCCAAACGCTGAATTATCACTTTGCTTGACCCAAAGGATGGCTTTTACCTCGGTCAGAGATTAGCCAGTCTTTTGGGCACACTTCCAGTCGAGAGCGATGTGGAGGAGTTATATGACGCCATATTTTAGCAAGGTCTAGCTCGGGCTTAGTCGTTAGTATATACACCGTTACTTTTTAGTCGTTTTAGTCCCGTGGAGGGTCGAACCGGTGCATGAAACACTATCGATTTGTAAAGATAAAATTAAAAAATAAAATACTTTTTTTTTAATAACTCGAACCAATTCTCGCATAAATGAATAAAAAATGCAAACCATTAGTAGACACCATTCCACAATAATAATAATAATGCGTTCACCTAGTCAACGTGGACTCACTAAAAATAGCCAATCCTAGATCAAACACGCCTCCAAACCCTATTTGATTGGCCATGCGACGCGGCGCGCGACCCTTGCGCCCTGCCCTTCCCGCGCGCTAAGTGCATCGCGTGAGTGACACGTCATGGAATAATTCAGTTTCCCTCAAGACGTCATAGGTGTGGTGTCGTCGTGCGAAAATAATGGCGTCTCAGAATTATGTGTATTCCAACCTGGAGTTGGTGACGAAATCGCGAGTCTTGTTCTTTGTGTTAAACGTGCAAGATTATGTATCCAAAGGAATGCTATGCTCTTGTGAAGTCTATCTAACCAGTGACGATTCGGAGGTGATTAGTTATTAGGTTTATAACAGCCCCTAAGACGACCCATTGACCCAGAACTCTTAAAACTTTGAACAATTTAACGTGTCGTTTAAGTGAACAATTTAAGTGTTAAATAAATAAAAATACAAAGGCGATTTAGGTAAGTACCTAATAGAACTTTTTTTTAAATCATTGTAACAGAACTTTTTTTAAATCATTGTAATCAAAATGATTGATTCCACATTTTTAAATACGCCATAACTAGCAGGCCTGTAGAGATTTATTTTTACATGTAATGTAATTAATTACCTAGTAACACTTTTAGCATAAGTAATTATTTTATTAGGTATGTCTTAGGCACAAAGCAGTTAAGTCCGCCCTAAGTCTGTAAAAGAATGAAGTGGAATCATTTTATTTGTTTTACGCAAAGATCAGCTGAGCGAGTCAATGACCTTACTTGAGCGGGCGACCGACGTACAGGTCGCGCGATGAATTAAGATCGCTCGGTGAAAGTAGTGGGGGCAATCGGCGCATGTGTACAATTGCACACAGAAGTTCTTAGTATGTATGAATTTTATTTTTAATTTCGTATGTTTGAACCTTAGTAACATAACTTATAATATCACTAGTTTTTGCTTGTAATTTATCTTGTAAGTAGGAAAATTCAGAAAAGTTAAAATTTTTAAAATTAAAAAAAAAAAAAGTTTCGTTAGTTTCTTTCATAACGTAACAATTCACGTCGCAAACAATTTTTCTGGCTTGCCGTTTTAAAACTTTATTTTTAACCATTTTTTTTTACTACTACGTATTACTAATACGATAACACAAGCTGTACGCAACAGTACTCAAGTACAACAGTATCCAATGAGACGCGAGAACGCAACGCGGGAATTGAAGAGCGACTCTATCTACCAATGACGTGTCGCCGAAGGCGCACACCCGCCCGCACGTCGCCAAATAGACCTTAGAATTGAATACTGCGCGTGCCCCTTCCACTTTTGCCGAGCGATCTTGATTCACCGCGCGACCTGTAGGTACTATCTCGTGGCGTTACCAATTGTTTCATGTATTTTGCGAGTATTACCTTATTACTTGCTGTTTTTTTTATTTGAAAAGTTACATCGCTCTACAAGCTTTGGATGAATAGTATTTTGTAAGTGAAACCACCGGTTCAAAGGATTAAAACGATTAAAATTTAACGGTGTATATTTACTTTTAATTAATAATAACTTTATTTAACCACTAGCTGTGCCCGCGACTTCTTTCGCGTGGACTACAGGATTTTGGTTTTTTTTTTAAATAAAATTAACCTAAGTTACTCCTTATTACATCAGCTACCTGCCAAAAAAAGTCCCGTCAAAATCGGTCCAGCCACTTCAGAAATTAGCCGGAACCAATAGACAGACGGACAGACAAAAATTGTAAAAAATGTTATTTTGGTGTATGTACAGTATATATAATCATATGCATATAGTAAAAAGCGGTTATTTCAATATTACAAACAGACACTCCAATTTTATTAACATGTATAGATTATTACTTAAAGGAAAAAAGTAAAGCAGTAAAAATGTAACAAAACATTTTGAATTAAGATAAGAAGATCGGACCGGTGGAATTATAAAATATACCTATCAATCAAAAGTATGATTTAACTAGAAATCAATTTCTAAATGAAGTAGCTGAAATACAACATAAGATGCAGAAGAGCCGCTTGCGGTGGTATGGATATGTGATGTGCAGAAACGAAGATCAGATGACCCGACGCGTTTTAACCATAGAAGAGGGCAAAAGAGGAAGAGGTCGGCCATCGACTACTTGGAGGCGAACCATCCAGAATGACCTACTGACAACGGGGCTAACGCCAGAAATGACACAATATCGCCTAGAATAGATAAGTAACAGTATCAGGAGGGCTGACCTCAATTAGGGAACAAGCCAGGGGATTGATTGATTTTCTTTTCAAAAAGCGATTATACTACTGGAAGTTTATAATTTTTTTTTTTAAACTCACCGATATGCACTGGGTTGCACTGAGAATTTTGATTTTGTGCATTGATAGTTACTGCACATGCAAGGACCAAGAGACTTACTATGGAGAACATGTTGATTGACCAGCTGTGCTTGCTAAGTGTACCCTGATGTCGGAACACCAAAGCCTTTATATATGCCTCAATATTTTAGAAGCCCATAAAATATTTTGTTAATTGCGTCTTAAATCTAATCATTAAATTTCACGGAATGTAAGTAAATCTCAAAAGTAATTGTTTTGTAAACTATTCCCCTTTTAGTATTTTTGCTTTCGGAATGTATTTTTTTTTTAATTTATTTGTTTATTTCAATAGAGCTTATGATAATTTATTACCTTTTTTAAATGGAAACAAAATTATAATGTAGAAGCACTTCTTTTTCAAGTTTTGTGAATGTGAAGCACCATGGAGCATCTTTATTGTGTTACAACATGTTTGACATTACGAGCATGGCAGTTGAGAGTTTGTCATGCTCACCCAAATGTCTTGCTGATGGTGGCACGTGTTATTGGGTCATTCGGTTCCCTTCAAAATAGTTGAGCTGAGTGGGGCTGATGCACGTGTCATGCCCGTGAACGGGTGCCATCGGTTGAGACTGGTCATCTCTTGGCTGCCAGTGGCTTAATTCGGTTTCTATTTTTAATTACCTTTTTTTAAAAAAATAATAATAATAACTTCTTATTATTACGTATCTACCTACATTGTGCTCACATATTAGAAGCGACAAGAAATATGTAGCCAAGATCTATGTAACTCATAATATGTTTTAAAAAGAGTGTCCACGGAGTTTCTTGCACGTTCTTCTCCATAGAGATCTACGCTTTGGAACGTGCAATTTAGCTTCACTTTTCTTGGACTGACCGACATTTGCCTGCAAATGGTCTATTTGAAATAAATGATTTTGACTTTTGACTTTTGTAAATAAAAGCAGTGCTAATGTGTAGTGTGACTTATTGATGTAGATAAATTTCAATTATTATTTTTTTTGTTTGACATAATGTTCTAAGTCGTGTTTACGCAAAGCAAATATAGGTAGGCATCTAGCTATTGGACACGTAGTACGCCACAATAGCTGCGATAAGTCTCTTCTTTGAGGAGTGATCATTTTTACATCATGTTATATTTTTCCCAAAAAAGGTCACAAATTGGACACCACCGACACAAGTACAAAGCAGGTCATAGCGGGCTTTAGGCGCCAGCGCACAGCTGATTACGGAAGCAAAACAACTCCTCAGTCGCCTGGTTGTCCCGGTGACCATGTATTTATGTCGCCAATCTGGTACCAATACCTGTGCTATAAGACCTTGCTTTGTGCCAAATTTCAGGATTCCAGGTCAACGGGAAGTGCCCTATAAATTTCGATCTTTAAGAGTATCAAAGTATACGATTTTTTGCGACATAAAAGGCCGTATCATTTTTATTCGTTAACTTACAAGTTTGATTTTTTCACAGCTTGAAGGGACCACAGACCTCAGTATATGGTTTAAATTTCAACTCGAAACCTCAACGCGTTCTCGAAATAAAGAGTCGACAGTCAGACAGACAGGCAGACAGACAGACAGACGGACGGACAACAAGTGATCCTATAAGTGTTCCGTTTTTTCTTTTTGAGGTACGGAACCCTAATAAGGGTTGTATACAAACATTCTCCTTTACAATAAATTATTATGTCATGCTCTATACAATTGCGGAAAAAATTTGTATTTTAGCCTTGAAATCGATAAATTACTTCTGATTTAATACAATAACAATAAAGGTAAGTAATTATTTATACCCCATACAATATTATCACGCTCATTATTATGAAAAAAAAATGCAAAAGTTTGTATGTGCGTTGTTTTAGGTGGAAAAATAAAAAAAAAATAAAAAAAACATGTTTAGTTTGCCTGAAAAAAAAATCATCCAATGACTTCTCTCTGTCTTGGGCGGAGCGGCAGGACTGTCAGACTTTCACTGACTAAAAACCCACTCCTGTTCCTTCTTTGAAAGGATACCACGAGCGAGTTTTTCAGAAACGAACCCTTGGCCCCAGTAGGCTTCGACCCTGCTGGGCCCCTACGGTTTGCTGACATCTCCTTGAGGCGTGTATGGAACAGTACGCGCCGTCGACGACTGAGGCTCGGCCCGGACGGTTACTGGACGGTCGGACAGCAAGCTACCCATTGCTCGCCGTCCGCAAGTCCGTGCCTACGGTGGCCGGAAATCGGAATCGGGATCTCGGCGGCTGGGGCGTGATGTCGTTCCTTCGCGTATGCACGTGCGGCCTCCTCCTTTGCTAGCATTACTGATTAGCAGAAGGACGCCACCGCCTGCTACTCCTTCTCGCTTCGGACCATGGTCAAATATGAAAGAGGTTAGAAAGGAAATACTTTCCGATTTGTACTACAACGAGTGTCGCCGCTTGTCTCCCACCCTTTAACTCCACTACAGGCAATAAACCAATACGAACGCGCGTTACGAAACTAACAGACCACGCACACTTAGATCGCAAGTTTGCTATTGGTAGTTGAACTAAGAGCATTGTCCTACTTTGTGGCATGTTTTCCCCGCTTACTAGGCCATTGCTTCTTTCATCTGTTCTGTGGCCTGTACCAAGGCACAGCGCGAGAGATCCCCACGAGGATACGGCGGTGCTCTGCCACTTTTTTATATTTTCCGCGAGCAAAGCCGCTGGCAATAGCTAGTAGGCTTTGGATATAAATGCACGAAGACCTACAATATTCCTGCATTTCGGTTTCAGTTTCTTAGTCAGCATGATTTCTCTTACTAATTTCTTGCTTTTGACTTGCGTCTGCTCCACATTTGGAGTGAAACGACTGCAAAATGCCTGCATAAAGATTAGAAAAGGTTAGTTATTCCATTTTCACTTGTTTTTTTAATTTATATAAACTAGTGCTTGACTGCAATCCCACCTGGGGCCTAAGTCTGCTATTTTTATAAATTCGACATTCCAACACGATCCCATTGTCATTTTGCTAAAAGTTTGTAATCTGCTAATTCCTAATGATCGATCATTGATCGGTCAATGGTCTTGTAATAGACTTGTGGTAGAATGACAATATCAAGCTTATTAAAAGGACTAATTGCGTAATGACGTCCTAATGGTTTGTCACTGATCAAAGGAACTGCCAAAATTGTTGCAGATTACCGCATACGTCAGATATTCATTTGTCATTATGTACGAGATTACCATTCTATGCCATTACTTCCAATGGAGTGTCAGTGGTTGACCATCGGAAAGTCATAATGACGCCATTATATTAGTAGATTACCAAAACTTGTTAAAATCAACAATTATGAAATCAATCATAGACCATTCATTACACTATTGTAATAGCAGACTTGAGGCCCTGATGGTAAGCAGCAATACAATCTCTGGCGGTGAGGCGCACTAGTTTATTAAGAGCCTTCACTCTAGCCTTGAAGACACCCAAATTATAATCGGCCGGGAAGACCGCAGCAGGCAAATTGTTCCAGTCCTTCGACGTACGCGGTATAAACGAAGAGGCGAAACGCTTTGTCCGGATCGTAGAGGTTTCAACAGCGTGCCCGTACGTCGGGTTTTCTGATGGTAGAATTGAGATGGTGGAATCAAGTCATGCAATTCCTGTAACACTCTCCAAAATGCATCCTGTAAAACACCGAAAGGCTGGCTAGCCTACGCCTCTGCTCGAGGCACTATCGTCATCCTTATGCATATATGGAGCGAGGAGGAGTGGCAGGCGGTCGCCTCCTTCTACGAAGTACGTAGTAATGCTAGCAAAGGAGGAGGCCGACCGTATCAGGCAACGGCGGCGCTCACAGCGCTCTAGCCGCAGCCGGGATTACGATCCTGATTTCCGGCCACTGTAGACGCGGGCTTGCGGACGGCGAGCAATGGGTAGCTCGCTGTCCGACCGTCCGGTAACTGTACGGACCGAGCGCAAGTTGTCGTCGGCGCGCAATGTTACCACGCGCCTCAAGGAGTTGTCAGCAGCAGCAGGGGCCCAGCCAGGTCGGAACCTACGATATATAATACATATTATATACTCCATTTGTTTAGGTAGTTAACTAAAGGTAAACAATCTTGATATGTCTTTTTATTTAAAATAAATCGTATAAAAGACATACAAAGATCATTTACATTTAGTTAATTACCTAACATCGGTTTAGGTAAATACCTAAATGTAAACATTTTTGAATAAATTTTTTAGACAATTTTTTAGATAAAAGACATGTTAAGATTGTTTACATTTAGTTAACTACCTAAACAAATGGAGTATAGATATAAATTACATCCAGACACAGAACAAATGATCGTGCTCAACACACATACATTTCAACAAACAACAACAACAACAATTCAATAAACATTATTATTATTATTCCTTTATTCTTATTTTATTTACATGTTATAATATATTTTTAAATATTCCTTAAAAAAAAAAATAAAAAAAAACATTTAAAAATATAAAAAACAGTATCCCACCGGTATCGGGAACAGGGTCCAAGCTACCGGCGGTCAGGGCTCCAGAGAAAGGAACCTCCTAACGATACGGGCCGTGTCCAGAAGAACTGCTCTCTGAATCAAGCCCTTGATCCAGTCGCCTAACGAGAGCCTCCTAAGGTGTTGGTCGAGGCTCTTGGCTATTAAGCCATTGGCTGACACAACTATCGGTACAATGATCGCTGAGTCCACTTCCCACATGTCGACAACCTCGCGAGCCAAGGCAATATACTTGATTTGTTCATCTTTCTCGGCTTTCACGAGGTTCTCGTCATGCGGAACGGATATGTCAACAATCATTGCACGCCTCTCGCTTCGGTCCACCACCACTATATCAGGCTTATTGGCTACAATAGTCCTGTCAGTGATGATGGACCGATCCCAGTACAACGTGATATCGCCATTATCGAGAACTGGGTCGGGCACATACCTGTAGTATGGCACCTCCGATTCCACAAGAGAGTACTTCAGAGCAAGTTGCTGATGGATAATCCTGGCTACAAGGTTGTGTCTATGCAAGTATTCTCCGTTAGCTAGACGAGAACAACCAGAGATAATGTGGCGGATTGATTCACCCGGTCGGTGACATGCCCGACAGATGTCAACCGTGCCGTCCTTCACAATAAATCTCCGATAGTTATTCGTCATGATAACTTCGTCCATAATTGCACATACAAAACCTTCGGTTTCCCCAAAGAGGTCACCGACGCGTAGCCAGGCTACGGACGCTAGTTTGTCTACATCGGGCCCATGAAGGGCCCCGAAAAAGCGTCCGTGAAGTTCCTTACTCTGCCATACTTCCTTGCGTACGTTAGTGTCAAGCACTACAGGTTTGCGCCAGTTCTCGTTAGCCAAGGAGAGCGGGGTGAGTCCCTTGTCCACTGCTACTACATCACGATGCATACCCACGTCGGCGGCAAGGAAGTATTCTCTGAGACTGCATACCTCGCGATTGTGCAGGGTCTTAGCATTTAAAAAGCCTCGACCCCCACATTTCCGCGGGATATACAGCCTCATTACCGACGACCGAGGGTGATGCATTCGATATGCAGTCAACAGTGTACGAACCCTCCTATCCAGGGCGTCAAGTTCCGTTTGAGTCCATTTGAGTACACCGAAAGCGTACATCAATACCGGCATGACCCAATCGTTGAAGGCACGCACCTTGCTTCCACCTGACAGAAGGCTGTTAAGTACCTTCTTCAGGCGGCCAAAGAAGCGCTCCTTCAACGATTGCTTCATGACAGTGGCATTGATGCCTAACGCTTCCGACATACCCAAATACTTGTAGGTTTCGGTTGGAGAGAGGAATCTCAGGTGTATGGAATCCGAGAGTTGGGTACCCACGGATTCCACAATCTCCCCTCGCTTTATATGCATGACTGCACATTTGTCCACATCAAACTCCATCCTGATGGCACTACTGAAGGTTTCCGTTACCTTCAGTAGCTCCATCAGTTGCAGATTGTTGGGGGCAAAGAGCTTCAAGTCATCCATATAAAGGAGGTGAGATATAACCTGACCACCTCTCTTCAACCGATAGCCTAGGCTTGAATTCTCCAGCAGTGTGCTCAGAGGATTCAAGGCTAGGCAGAACCAAAGCGGACTCAAACTGTCACCCTGGAATATACCTCGCTCGATCCTTAACGGTTCGCTGTTCCTCTGGATATTTCGACATCTTGGATAGCGAAGGACCGTCCTCCATTGTCTCATACATGACATCAGGAAGGTGCGAAGAGTTGCATCAACTTTATACAACTCCAGCACCCTCATGAGCCATGTATGAGGAACTGAGTCATAGGCCTTCTTATAGTCTATCCAACATGTCGACAGATCCTTTCGGGAGCGCCGAACCTGTTGGCTAATGGCCATATCAATGAGGAGCAGCTCCTTAGTACCACGGGACCCTTTCCTACATCCATTCTGAGAGGCAGACATGATTGAATTATTGTCAATATGGTTGTTAATCTTATCTCTCAAAATAGATGTAAGAACTTTATAGACCGTAGGTAAGCACGTTATCGTTCTATAATTTTTAGGTTCCGCGGTACTACCTGATTTGTGGAGCAGGTGGGTAACTCCTGTTGTTAGGAACTCGGGTAGCGAACTAGACTCCAAGGCAGCCTGATACTGAGATGCCAAACGAGCGTGCGATCTTTGTAGCCACTTTATCCAAAAATTGTGCAGTCCGTCCGGCCCTGGAGATTTCCAGTTAGGCAACGGACGGACTGCACGGGCCACATCTTGGGGGCTGATTGTGATTGCCCCCATTTCAGTTATTGATTCGCACGCTCGTTCGACCTCTCCAGTCCAACCACCTTCAGTATGACTGACAGGCACCGACCAGGGCCTCAAGTCTGCTATTACAATAGTGTCAGAATGGTCTATCATTGATGTCATAATTGTCGATTTTGACAAGTTTGGTAATCTACTAATATAATGGCGTCATTATGACTTTCCAATGGTCAAACACTGACACTCCATTGAAAGAAGTGACATAGAATGGTAATCTCGTACATATTGACAAATGAATATTTGACGTTTGCGGTAATCTGCTAAAACTTTGACAGTTTATTTGATCAGTGTTTTACCATTAGAACGTTATTGTGCAGTTATTGGTTTTAATAAGCTCGAAATTATCATTCTACCACAATTCTATTACTAGACCAGTGACCGATCAATGATCGATCATTATGAATTAGCAGATTACAAACTTTTAGCAAAATGACAATGGGATCGTGTTGGAATGACGAATTTATAAAAATAGCAGACTTGGGGCCCTGATGTTGCGCCAGAACGAACACATGGCGTCATCATCCGGAAGGCGCGTGTCAGTCACATCTTGGTCCGGTCGCTCCCAAGCCCTGTATACCCACCTTTCATTACTTTGGAATGCGCGATTCTGGGTGTACCGCTCCACCCGCCGCTTATACCTGCGGATTCGGTTTGCCCATGCATACACCTTCTGCTTCAGGAATTCGATGCGCTCTGTGACACGGGACATATAGTCTCGGGGGCTGATGTCAGTCCCCGAAAATGCCCGTCTCACAAAGCGCATCACTCTTGGGCGAGTGTTGCCTTCCCTGAAGCAGATTAATTTGCCGATGAGTGCTCTGGCCCCACCAATACGACGCTCGATCCTGCACTGCCAGGCCGGCACAGCTGGTTTTGGTCGTGTAGCTACGTCACTATTTGGAAATTTGACGTGAGCTACACGACATGCCGTTACAGCCGCGCAGTACATGATCGAGTGTGTATCAGTGAGATCTTTGCAGTTGTCAAAATAATTTGACAATTGCATATCCAGAGCAGCCACCAGCGCCTTATTCTTGTTATGCATAGGCAAGCGAGGTAAGCGCGGCCTGAGTACGGACGGCATGTTTCGATACTCGCGAATAGCGCATTCCAAAGCACTCCTCAGTTCATTAGTGCACTGGGTACTTACTTGTATAACCATGTCAGTACTCTCCTCGTCAGCAGGGTTGGCGACATGGTTAGACGGTGGTACCATCACTGGTGCCAATGGTTGCGACGAAGGAGCAATGGCATGGTTACTCATTTCCGTTCGGAGGCGATCAAGTACAGTATCGTCCAACCTATGATTACGCTGGATGACCCGCACCTGATCCGATAGTCGTTGGGCTGAAACGTTGACGGCTGGCTCAAGCACCTGAAACAAAGAGAGCATCCGAACACGGTACGCGGTCAGATTGTTTCCTCCCTCTGTAGCCCCATAGTATGCGCGCATGACGTTTTCATTGATCGATTGCGTCCATCGTGTTAACTATATGTGTTATCTTTAGAGAAAGATAGACTAAGAAAGTTATTTAGTGTACCTACGGGGTTTGTTATCAGGTTATTTAAATAAAACGACCAAAACGGGTACCACACCCTTTATACTTTTGCCTTGCCAGCACATACACATTATACAATAACAGTAGGAATAAATAAATTATATACTAGCACTTACTGAGATGTTGCTTGCTCCGAAAACTAACACGAAAAGAGGGACACGACAGCGCGCCGTTCCTTTTTATAAACTCTTGTAACTGTCAAAAGCACCGCGCTGTCAAGTCGCAGTCCGTTCGAGTTGTCAGTGCAAAAAATGCATTTAACGTTGCTAATACAGAAAATAATCATAGTGTATGAACATTATCATAAGAATCGCTAACAATCGCATGTGCGGTACACTTCCACCGGTAGCTGGGGCCCTATCAGAGGCCGGTGGGCCTCGAGGTCCGAAACATGCCGGCGGCCGGCGTTCTCTCCGACGACGCGCAGGTGGTGGTGTCGTCGGCGGCGAGTAGTACTCGTCGCTCGAGCTCGACGCAGCTGCCACGGCCGGTGTCACAGCACTCACGGTGGGGCTGGGATCCGGCGGCGGCGAGGCGGAGCTGAGCGACGAGGTCGGAGGTGGTGGGCGTGCACGTCGAGCTGCGGCTCTGGTCAACATTTGTGTTTCCTTGTCGAAATTTTTCTATGTCATAAATATGTCATATGGTATATTTTACGTGAAACCATTTTACACAGATAGGTACACGTATTTCACAATAACGGTGGTTTTATTGTACTTTTAGACCTTTTTTTTCTTTGGATAATCTCATTTAGGTAAGGTATTTAGTATTTGTGTTTTGCAAAAAATCGGAGAAAAAATTTTTCGACACTTCAGGTTGACAGTCGAACCACAGATTATTATTATTATTATTATTATTTGTCCGGGGTGAGAATCGAACCCACGACCTCCGGGTTAGCAGTCAGGACCACTAACTACTAGACCAACGACAGTCAAAATGACTGATGCTGACTCCACACACAATTTTCATTCAGTATAACATTTTTATATTACAGGTTCTACTGATGGTTACAACCATCATGTGCGGCCGACCGTGCTGCCACCTGGAACACCGAGCATCTTTGAAATTGTACGTAACAGTGTTTAGGGTAGATTTCATGACACTTTAAATGTCCTCCTTAAGGCGTATAGTCCCTTGAACCATCTGACCGAAATTATGTGAACGCAACTCTCGCACTCGCCTAGGCGGCAGTACGCAAATCTGTGCATTTATTTGCGGCCAGCAGCGCCCGGAAAGCGCTTTAAATCCATTTTCTCTGCGAGATATTGATTGATTTACATATGTTCACTTTGAAGAATATTTAACCACCAATTTTTATGTGTTAAATGTTTCTAACGGTCCAAGCCGTTTCGAAGGAGTAGGGAAAAGTTGCGAAAAGTTGCGAAATTGCTAAATATTTTTTTTTTGACAAAAGAATTAATTGCACGAAAAAATTAAATGTTGATATTATTGTTCATGAATCTATAATAAACATATATTTTGACGTGACAACGTCTTATAATTCGATAGAGCCGGCTGCACGCACGAAAAAACATGACTCATGCGGCGTTACCTCGCTCTGAGGCGTTCCATGTAAGGCTTGAAGTGCAAGCGAGTGCGCGGAACGAGCGACAAAGAAGCACAATCGGCCTTTGCGTTCGGCAGCGTTCGACATCCGTCTCTCTCCTACTTGAGTGAGCGATGCGTCTTCGTGGACAGCTGCTATACTATAGTACATTTACATATTTTGATCGAGTATCAAGTGCAGTGAAAAGTGAATGTGGTGTCAATTGTTTATAGCAACGATAATTACAGCGATAAAGGTAATGATTCTTTTGATATTAATTATATAGTATTTTCTTAAGACGTTGTCACGTTCAACTATCGTCAGTAAACCGACTTAACAGACAACCAATTTTTTTTTTCAAACCAATTGACCTAGCCGTTACGGAGGAGTAGGCCTCAGAAAATCACTGTTTTATGGCACTTTTCGGGCGCTTGGCCCTTAATTATATTATTATTATTATTGCTAGCTTTTGCCCGCAGCTTCGCCCGCGTACTTACATAAAATTTAGACTATGTCACTCAGGAATATAGCAGCTTTCCATGCGAGGAAAAAAATTTAGCAACCAGGCCAGTACAGAGATTACCTCCTACAAATAAAAAAATGTAAAAACAAAAAAACAAACTTTACCTCTTTATTAATTAGTGTAGATTATCAGAAATCTGAAACGTTTATTTCAAACTAGCTTTTGGCCGCGACTTCGCTCCCGCTCTATCCTACTCCACCCTATTATACCCTACTCTACCCTACTATACCCTACTCTACACTACACTACTCTACCCAACTATACCCTACTCTACCCTACCAAACTTCACATAAACCATCTACTAAATAGTCCGAACAAAGCCTAAACATTTGGTTTGGATAGGTGAGCCCGTTTTTGAGTTAATAAAATTACAACGAAAAGTGGCATTGATTTTTAAATATATAGACCAATTACAGGCACTTTTGAATTGTCAGAATGTCGGTCAGTCAAAAACAAAAAAGTGAAGCTAAATTGCACGTTCCAAAGCGTAGAACTCTATGGAGAAGCACGTGCGAGAAACTCCAACAATGAATCCCTAACAGAATAACAGCGCTGCGTTATTTATGTCTTTAAATATCGCAGCATATGCTGAGTTGGGTGCCTTTTTGACCTTACACTGATTTTAAATGTATCTATCCTAATTCTACTGTTTTTAGGGTTCCGTAGCCAAATGGCAAAAAACGGAACCCTTATAGATTCGTCATGTCTGCCTGTCTGTCTGTCTGTCCGTCCGTATGTCACAGCCACTTTTTTCCGAAACTATAAGAGCTATACTGTTGAAACTTAGTAAGTTGATGTATTCTGTGAATTGCTTTAAGATTTTCACACAAAAATAGAAAAAAAGCAATAAATTTTGGGGGTCCCCATACTTAGAACTGAAAGTCAAAAATTTTTTTTTCTTGAAAGCCATACGTGTGGCATATCTATGGAAAGGTCTTAAAAAAATGATATTGAGGTTTCTAATATCATTTTTTTCTAAATTGAATAGTTTACGCGATACGCGAGATACACTTCCAAAGTGGTAAAATGTGTCCTTCTAAAATAAGAGAATGATAAAACTAAAAAAAATATATGATGTACATTACCATGTAAACTACCAACGAAAATTGGTTTGAACGAGATGTAGTAAGTAGTTTTTTTTTAGTACGTCATAAATCTAAAAAATTACACTATTATTAAAACATTGATCAAAGTTAGAACGAACTACAAGAACTTTTATATTATGTTATTTGCTGCTACGGAACACTCCATGGGCGAGTCCGACTCGCACTTGGCCGGTTTTTAAAGTTAAATGTACAAATAAACGTTTTTCTTTCTTTCTTTTTTTCCATGGACACCCTTTTTAAATCATATAATGAGTTACATAAATCTTGGTTACATATTTCTTATCGCTTCTAATATGGGAGCACAATGTAGACACGCAATAATAATATTAAAAGAAAAAAAAACTAATTAAAAAATAGAACTGGCAGCTAAGAGATGACCAGTCTCAACCGATGGCACCCGTTCACGGGCATGACACGTGCATCAGCCCCACTCAGCACAACCATTTTGAAGGGAACCGAACGACCCAATAACAAATGCCCGTCGTCCCGCCATCTCCTACTTGGTCTGCCGCGGCCCCGTCGTACGATTTCAGGGCACCAACTTTGTATTTTACTGGCCCACCGCTCGATTGGCATGCGGCAGACATGTCCAATCCAGTCCTACTTAAGCTGTACAGATTTTTGAGCCACATCAATGATCTCCCTTTTGGAGTGCGGTGTAGTGTTTCGAACGCGACCTGGGCCCTATTTCTGCTATTTTTATAAATTCGTCATTCCAACACGATCCCACTGTCATTTTGCTAAAAGTTTGTAATCTGCTAATTCATAATGATCGATCATTGATCGGTCAATGGTCTTGTAATAGAATTGTGATAGAATGATAATTTCGAGCATATTAAAACCAATAACTGCACAATAACGTTCTAATGGTAAAACACTGATCAAATAAACTGTCAAAGTTTTAGTAGATTACCGAAAACGTCAAATATTCGTTTGTCAATATGTACGAGATTACCATTCTATGCTACTTCTTTCAATGGAGTGCCAGTGGTTGACCATTGGAAAGTCATAGTGACGCCATTATATTAGTAGATTACCAAACTTGTCAAAATCGACAATTATGACATCAATGATAGACCATTCTGACGCTATTGTAATAGCAGACTTGAGGCCCTGGTATTGTACACCTAGTATTCTGCGCAAACCTTAAGTTGGAACTTTTGGATGTTAGTCATAGATCAAGTCTGTGGGGAGGTCAGGATGGGGAGAATACACATGTCCATTAGCTTACGCTCAAGTGACATAGGCAAGGTGCCTATAAATAGTCCTTTCATGGGCCAGTAGCTCTTCCAGGCTTATAAATGTCCTTACTTTGGTATTATACAGGGTTATTTGTAAACCACTAACCACCTTGCACTGTATTACTAACATCATAATCAAAAACTTTTGTTCTATGACTTTTTACAAAACATAGTATATTTACCAAAAAGAAACCTCCAAACGTTGTTTTATCTAACACATTTCAATTCAATTTCTATACCTACCTACGTCTGTACGATGTGACGCAAGCGCATAAAACGCCCCCGCCACCCGATCCCCACTCCTTGCCGATATCGTACTATTGCTCGCTTCGCATAGACTTCGTAATATTTAGAACGTTCAATCTAAATATTTTTTTTTTAATGAAAATCTGATGGACTAAAATATAATAATTTTTTAAAAGACATGAAACAAACACGGTTAGAGGTGGAGGGCTGTCCCTTACACTTTGTATATTATACAAAAAACATACATTCAGCCGAACATAGAACCTCCTCCTTTTCGAAGTCGGTTAAAAATAAACACACGGAAATAGCCAATAGTCGACTAATGCAACTAGCTATACAATCAAAACGCGTAACATTACAATCCAATGTTTCATTTCAGACGCTTCCTGAATGCCCTGATGACCCCGAAACCAGTGGCGTGGATGTGCTGGTTTGCGACTATGAGATTATACCAGACGTGCAGTTTGTTGAGCCATCTAGTGTCTTGATACAGCGGGCTGGCGACGACAATACCTACATGGTGGTGTTCATTACTTTGCACTGTCAATCGCCTCCGAAAAAACTACTGAACACTGTCGGTGTCAAAAACATACAATAATTTCCTCCATGTGCTGACAACCCGTCCCCCAAGCCGTTGGTCATAAATTGTTGTTGTTAGCCCATGACTTGACTAGCGAGTTCAAAGAAGACATTCAATAAATGTATGGAACTTCGGCCAAAAATAATTTAATTGAACAGGAATCTGACTTTTATAGGCTGAAAGAGCGTTATTATTTTAAATTTTTTGAGCAATAAATAATGTATTACCGGCTTCCGTTTTTTATTTTTTAAGTAAATTAGAAAACATATAATACTAGACACGCGTTTCAGGTTTCACAATACTAAAGCTAATGTTGTATAAACAAGTTTTTAATGAAAATATTTTCTTCATAGCAAGCTTTTTTAGCACGGTATAATACTTATATAAAAGACGAATCATACGAGCCCAAACTTGATGAGGTTGTGTCGTTTAACTACCAAGTTCCTATAGCCACCTTCCTGTTCCATCATCAGATCAGCTCCATGTCATAATAATTTTGCATTGTCATCTGATTTACACATGCATGCATAATTTCAGCTCAATCGGTAACCGGGAAGTGGGTCAAATTTAATTTACAAGATTTGATGACAGACAAATATCGGGACAGGTGAAACTAAATAAAAGCTTGTAATATGTTTATCAGTTGTCTAGTACTCATACCACAAACTCTGCTTAGTTTGGGACTAGATGGCGTTGTGTGAAGGTTGTAGAATATTATTAACTCCCTTTTGCTTTCACCCCATCTATCATTTCCTTGGTATCCCTCTTCTTCTCAAACTATCCCCCATCCACATGTATGTAGCGACATCTATGGCGTTACATAAGAACTAATCCTGCATCGCGCAATCAAAGTTCTCCGCGCGATTTGAATATATACGACAGCCCGTAATCATCTATCGGGCAGTTGCCCACTAGACTATAACACCTGTCTGGCCGGAAGATCCTCCCTTTTCAACGGAGGTATGTGGAACTTTACTCTCTGTTCCGCCTACCTCCAAACTGATGACCCTCGACAATGCACGTCAGTGCAGCCTTCGTGCAGCCACTACTTCGTGACGTCATCACTTCCTCAAGCTTTCGAACAGCGAGCCACACAGCCAGTACTCACGGCTCTAAAGGGTATCCTGACCACCAGCGTACCTATCTGGTCATACCTGGTCATCACCCTCCTTTTTAGCGACCTTGGCTTAGCACACTCATAACTCTTTTAGTAACAGGTGCGTTTCATCCCTCTACACATGACCATACCAAGATAAACGATTCTCTTTCAACATTTCAGTCACAGGCGCCACATTCTCACTGCCTGTAATATTAAACTAATTTAAAAAAACCGGCCAAGAGCGTGTCGGGCCACGCTCAGTGTAGGGTTCCGTAGTTTCCCGTCCGTCAAAATAAGTGTACCCACTAATGAGTTTAAAAAAATGCTTGCATATACGATTATACTACAAACTTAGTCCAGAAATTATTTTGTACAACCTTTTTGTCTTTTTTGTACAAAAACTATTCTTTCCATCAAGTTCAAAATAATTTTCCTAGAAAGTCCTTATAAAGTTCTACTATTCAGAATTTTTTCATATTTTATAAACTTATGGTTCAAAAGTTAGAGGGGGGGGACACATTGTTTTTTGTTTTTTTTGCGATTATTTCCGAAATTATTGACATTATCAAAAAATGATTTTAGTAAACCCCTATTCATTTTTAAATACCTATCCAACAATATATCACACGTTAGGGTTGAAATTAAAAAAAAAATCACTTCCTACTTTACATATAGGGGGGCTACCCTAATAAAACATTTTTTTCCGATTTTTATTTTACCACTTTATCGGCGTGATTGATATACATATTGGTACCAAATTTCAGCTTTCTGGTGCTAACGGTCCCAGAGATTAAGCGAGGACGGACAGACAGACGGACAGACAGACATGGCGAAACTATAAGGGTTCCTAGTTCACTACGGAACCCTAAAAATGGGATCCTGGGTGCGATTCTTAGGTCAATCAAGAAGTGCCATCTGGTTTTCCCATTAGGAATTACTTGGGTAGAATTAATATTGAGTTGCGACGCGCACGCGTTGTCGTACGGACGCGTGAGACCAACCATGGCCTCTAAACTGTTAAAATGTTTGAACTGCAATATCGTTATTAACGAGGTTCTAGCTTTTGTGAGTAATAAAATCGATGTGATGAACGAAGAGAGCATTAGCCAAATATGTGTGAGTGCATTTTCTGACGAGGATATTCATAATGCTAAGAATCTGTTGTGCGAATCGTTACCTATGGAGAAACGTAAGAAGATACGCAGGAGAGACGGGAAGAAGCTCCGTGAAATAGACGACATTATCTGCGTACTGAAGGAGTCCGACCCTGAAGTCTTACCGGTTTTTGTGGCCCGAGACCTACACAAGCTGCCGCCGGTACTCTTCGATCATGTTGACGTCACTCGGATTTTAAAGGATTTGGTGCGTATGCAGCAGGAGATGATACAGATCAAAGAGCTGTATGTCACGAAGGAAAACCTAGAAACAGTTAAATCTGATCTTGAAAATCTAAAAAAGGCATCGATAGTGAACAACTTTGCAAGTACCGCTAGTAATGTTAATATCAAAAGGGGTGGTTTTTTGCTGGACAGTCACGACGACTACTGCAGCGGGCCTAGGGGGCTTGCATACATGGATGCAGAGCATGAAATTCCATGCAAAAATCAAAGTGAGGTACGCTCAGATACCAGTTATCGCGATATTACTCAATCATTTTCCAAAAATGAGGGTAGGCATAAAATTTGCGGTGAGAGCGATATTCACTTTAAACCAGCGGCCGGTGGCGTGACCGAGCCGATGACTCACACGCAATCAGCTGCGATCGACGTACCCAGTGAGACGGGACACACGGCTGCTCCGAATGTAAACAGTGACGTTTTCGGAAAAAAGAAAACGTTGGCCGATGTGAAAAAACCCGAAGAAGACAAAGAATGGACTTTAGTACAGAGGAAACGTTTAAAGAATCGCTTTGTTGCAAATAGAGGGAAGGCAGTTTTGAGCCCGAATGCGAACTTCAAAGCTGCGGATATAAAAATTCCCATTTACATTTATAATGTTGCGAAGGACGTGCCCGTGTGTGACATTTTAAGTTATATTGCGGGTAAAACTGATGTTGTTGTACATATAGAAAAGATGAATATGAAATTATCAAAACCTTATGATGCGTACAAAGTAATGGTACCAAAACAAAATGTGGAAACGTTTCTCAATGGTGATTTTTGGCCAGAAGGCGTCGCGTATCGTCGCTTCGTGAACTTTAAGACAAAAAATAATGGAGCAAGTGGATAGTACACCAATGAAACTTGTTAGTTTCAATTGTAAGAATGTTATTAGGTCGGTGGATTGCATACGGAAATTGTGGGGGACAACCGACATAATCGCCCTTCAAGAAACTTGGTTGTTGCCGCATGACGTACCATTTCTTGGTTCTATTGACGACGGGTTCGCATTCACGGGTACCTCAGCCGTAGATACGACGGGATACCTACGTCAGTGCGAAAGCTGTTTCATCGAAGTTTGTTTCTTCGAAAACGTTTCAACGATATCTCTATACTGCGACGCCTTGTTAAGTCGACTTTTTGTTACTGCGATGGTTCGTTACATCGAAAAACTTTACTGCGAACGATTTTAAAGCGAAAACATCATACTGCGAAGCCTTGTTCAATGGATGTTTTGTTACTACGATGATAATTATGTTACTTAGGAATACTTAACTTTTAATTTCGTTACGATTTTCAACACCTAACGTTTGTTTTTAGAATATTTTACATATATATGTTTATAACTTTTTTTTTTTTCGATGGGAAAAATCATCCAATGACAACCCCCGCTCTTGGGCGGAGTGGGAGATAATGTGACTCTTACTGATTAAAAAACCCATCCCGTTCCTTCAAGCCTTCATACCGGGGCTCGAGCGCCCTTTCGGATAATCCTGGCCCCAGTAGGCTTCGACCCGGCTGAGCCCCTGCTGTTGCTGACAACTCTTTGAGGACTTGGGCTTGGTCCGGACAGTCACCGGACGGCCGGACTGTGAGGTACCCATTGCTCACTGTCCGCAAGCCCGTGCCTACGGTGGTTGGAAATCGGGACCGGACTCCCGGCGGTGGCGAGAGCGCCGTTGCCTGATGCGGTCGACCTCCTCCTTAGCGAGCATTACTGCTTCGCAGAAGTCGGCGACCGCCTGCCACTCCTCCTCGCTCCGGACCATGGCCTCAACCAAGGCCCGGCGCGAGAGGTCTCCACCGCCGATCACCCCCACGAGGGCACGGCGATGCTCCGCCCAAGCAGGGCACACCTCGACTCTGTGCTCCACCGTGTCCTAAGAGCGTTCCGCACAGTGGCGACACCCGGGCGTCTCTTCCGCTTTAATTCGGAACAGGAACCTCCCGAACTTGCCATTTCCGGTGAGGACCTGTGTCATGCGGAAGGTAAGGACGCCGTGAAGTCTTTCCAGCCACGCCTCAAAGAGGGGACTTACCGCCATGATTGTGGCGTGCCCAGCATTGGGTTGCGATAGTCGCTGACGCCATTCCACCATGAGATCCCGCCGGAGCTCTGTCCGCTATGCCGTGACCTGTCGTGACAGAGTACTTTCACCCCGGCGTTGCATCTCCACGCGCATATCCTGCATGTGTGCAAGGACTGTTGCCTCCAGATCCCACGGTGGTAGGCTAGCCAGAAGGCTCGAAGGGAAATCGTGCGGTATCCCCGCACCATCCGAATTGCCATGACCCTCTGGCAGGAGTTCAGAATGGCCGCCGGTCGCTTTTGCAGCGACGGCGCCCACACCGGCGCCCTGTAGAGGGCCATGGACCGAACGATCCCCGCGTAGAGCCTCCGGTAGGAAGCGTCTGGACCCCCAAGGTTGGGCAGGAGCCGCTTGAGAGCGGCCCCAGTCCGGTTGAGTTTGGCATATGTATATAACTTACGTTTTAGTCATTTATAGCTAGAATGATTTAGACAAACATTGCAATGGTCTACGATATTTACTTAAACACTGATATTCATGACAGATGGCGCTCTTTACTTTTATATACATATATATGTAAAACATTCTAAAAACAAACGTGTTTGGTGTTGAAAATCGTAACGAAATTAAAAGTTAAGTATTCCTAAGTAACATAATTATCATCGTAGTAACAAGACATCCATTGAACAAGGCTTCGCAGTATGATGTTTTCGCTTTAAAATCGTTCGCAGTAAAGTTTTTCGATGTAACGAACCATCGCAGTAACAAAAAGTCGACTTAACAAGGCGTCGCAGTACAGAGATATCGTTGAAAAGTTTTCGAAGAAACAAACTTCGATGATACGGCTTTCGCACTGGTGTAGGTATCCCGATACGACAGCTGGAGTGTTGAGGGGTCGACCGTTCGGTGGCGTTGCCCTGCTCTGGAGGAAGTCTGCGTTCCCGTGCGTTACAGTGATACCGTGTGATAATGTTCGTATAGTGGCCATTAAAGTAGTACACAGTGACAGGTCGATTATAGTCATATCAGTGTACATGCCCACCGCGAGTGTCGATAATTTAAGTGAATTCACTAATTGTCTCAGCGAAATTAATGCGTTAATTGAAAATAGTGGCGTGGAGTCTGTTTTTGTGCTTGGGGACTTTAATGCCCACCCAGGTGAGTTATTTTTAAACGAACTAATAAACTTTTGTTGCGATCAATCTTGGACGTGCGTAGATATGGACTTGCTACCTATAGACACTTATACTTTTGTGAGTGAGGCACACGGATGTCTACGCTGGCTCGATCACTGTGTGACGACCAGTGCGGCGAGACGCTCAGTATGTAAAGTGTCTGTTGTACATGATGTTTACTGGTCTGATCATTGTCCCTTGTTAATTGAGTGTGACTTAAAATTGATTAGACCGAAAAATATTGCAACTGATAACGAGTGTAATAAAGTCATTTGGGGAGAAAGAAACAGTGAACAGACCAGAATGTATTTTGAAAGTTGTCACTCGCAACTGAGAAATATTAATTTTCCTGTGGAGTTTACACACTGTGCCGATCACTGTTGTTATAATGAAGATCACAAGCGCATTTTAAAACAAGTATATAGCGATATTGTGCGAATACTTAGTACGGCGGCCGCAGAAAGCAATGTCGGTCGTGTGTCCAGGAAACATAAACATGTGCCAGAGTGGAACAAGCACGTCTGCGTGGCTCATAGGGAGGCTCGATTATGTTATCAAAACTGGTTATTGAGTGGGAAACAAAAAAGCGGACCTATTTACGATAGCATGTGCCAATCGAGGCGACTGTTTAAATCTCGGGTAAAATTTTGTCAAGATAATGAAAAACAGATCAAGTTAGATATAATTGCACAGCATCATTCAAATAAAAAATTTGGTAAATTCTGGAAAAATACAAATAAATTGAACCCAAAATCGAGTCTACCTGTGAGCGTTGCGGGCGTGCATGTGCCTTGTGATATAGCCAACCAGTTCCAGCGTCATTAAAAGGTCGAATCTCCTCCTGTAAGCTCGACTGGTCTGGCACGCGGGACTGGCATCGTGGCAGGGGACGTTACTGTTCGATTTTGTGCCAAGGAAGTTGCCTCCGTAATTAATGAAATGGTGCGAGGTAAGTCCCCTGGCCACGATAGTCTCAGCATTGAGCACTTGAAATATGCTGGTTCTCATTTGTCTCGAGTGCTTGCTATGTTTTTTAGCTTATGTTTGAGTCATTGTTACCTACCGGATGAACTTACACATACCGTGGTTGTGCCTGTTATAAAAAACAAGACTGGGGATGTCTCAGATCTGGCCAACTACAGACCCATCTCGCTGGCTACTGTGATAGCGAAAGTGCTGGACAGTCTGCTTGACAAACACCTGGATAGGCACATTAAACTTCACGATGCTCAATTTGGATTTAGACCAGGCCTCTCGACCTAGAGTGCCATCCTGTGCCTCAAGCAGACTGTGCAGTATTATACAGCCAGGAACACACCGGTCTATGCCTGTTACCTGGACCTGTCCAGGGCATTTGATTTAGTATCGTATGATTTATTGTGGCAAAAGCTGGAAACTGAAACAGATGTACCCCGTGATGTTGTTGCAATGTTGAGATATTGGTACTCAAGTCAAAGGAATGTTGTGAGATGGGCAGGCGCACACTCGGACGTGTATGGGTTGGAGTGCGGAGTGAGGCAGGGGGGATTAACCTCACCTCGTCTCTTTAACTTATATATGGATGGGCTGATCGGCGAGCTCAGCAGAACAAGCATAGGGTGCCATATAGATGGACAGTGCGTCAATAATATCAGCTACGCGGACGACATGGTACTGTTGAGCCCGTCGATCAGTGCCATGCGCAGACTGCTAAATATTTGTGAAAAGTATGCATGGACCCATGGACTCAGATATAATGTAAAGAAGAGTGAAGTGATGGTGTTTAAGGCTGGTAAGAAATCCTATGCCAATGTGCCACCCTTGTATCTTTGTGGTTCCACCTTAAACAGAGTGTGTAATTTTAAATATCTGGGTCACTGGGTGTCGGAGGATCTATGTGACAACATTGATTTGGAGAGGGAGCGCAAGGCCCTGTGTGTGCGCTGTAACATGCTGGCCCGCAGGTTTGCACGGTGTACTGAACAAGTTAAACTGACATTATTTAAAGCCTTCTGTCAATCCTTTTACACCTGCAGCTTGTGGACTAAGTACACGCAGCGTGCTTACAGTGCTCTGCGTGTACAATATAATAACGCATTCAGGATACTGTTTGGGCTGCCGCGCCACTGCAGCGCTTCAGCAATGTTTGCGGAGAAAAGAGTGGATGGTTTTCACGCCATCATACGAAAGCGTTGTGCATCTGTGATGGAGCGCATGCGGGTCAGCTCGAACAGCCTTCTGAGTGTGTTCGTGGGTCGCTGGGACTCGCCGATGTGGCAGCACTGGATGCGACTACACACTGAGGGTGGTCGCGTCCAGGGCCTGGCATAGACTGGTGCTACTGTGCGGTGCCGCTTTGAGTGTGTTTCTGTGTCTTTGTATGTACTAACAATAGCTTTATAAGGTTTCTTGTGTTACTAACAATATATGGACTTTTGTCTGAAATAAATGTCATATTATTATTATTCTCTTTATTCAATTTTTTTTTACATATAAAATTACATTTTTTAATATTTTTTAACAAAATTATACAAAAGAAAAAAAACATTTAAAAATATAAAAATATAGTTATCCACCGGTGTCGGGAGCAGGGTCCAAGCTACCGGTGGCTAGGGCTCCAGAGACAGGAACCTCCTCACAATGCGAGCCGTATCGAGGAGTACTGCCTTCTGTATCAAGCCCTTGATCCACCCGTGCAACGATAGCTTCGACAGATGGTCGTCGAAGCTTTTGGCTATAAGGCCATTAGCGGTCACAACAATCGGCACAATGATAGCTGAGTCCACATTCCACATATCGACAACCTCGTGTGCTAAGTCAAGATATTTTATTTGTTTTTCTTTCTCAGCTTTCACGAGATTCTCGTCATGCGGGATGGTGACATCGACTATCATTGCACGGCGCGCTAATCGGTCTATCACCACTATGTCCGGCTTATTGGCTACAATAGTCCGGTCAGTAATGATAGACCGATCCCAGTACAACGTGACATGGTCATTTTCAAGAACTGGGTCGGGCACATACCTGTAGTACGGTACCTCAGAGTCCACTAGGTTGTACTTCAAAGCAAGTTGCTGGTGAAGAATCCTGGCTACTTGGTTATGCCTGTGCAAATACTCGCCGTTAGCCAGACGAGAACAACCAGAGATAATATGTCTGATGGACTCACCCGGACGATGACATGCCCGACACACGTCAACCGTCCCGTCCTTCATAATATGTCTCCGGCAGTTGTTCGTCAAGATAACCTCGTCCATAATCGCACAGACAAAACCTTCAGTTTCTCCGAAGAGGTTGCTAAATCGTAACCAGGCCACGGACGCCGAAAAATCTACATCAGGCTCATGAAGAGCCCGAAAAAAGCGCCCGTGAAGCTCCTTGCCTTTCCATACTTCCTTGCGGTCATCAGTGGTAAGTACCACAGGTTTGCGCCAGTTCTCTTTAGCCATGGACAGCGGGGTGAGTCCCTTGTCCACTGCGACCACATCGCGGTGCATACCCACGTCGGTTTTGAGAAAGTATTCTCTGAGGCTGCACACCTCGCGGTTGTGTAGAGTCTTTGCATTCAAAAAGCCTCGACCTCCACACTTCCGCGGGATGTACAGTCTCATCACCGAAGATCGTGGGTGATGCATCCGATTTGCTGTCAGCAATGTACGGACCCGCCTATCCAGAGCGTCTAACTCAGTCTGAGTCCATTTGAGTATGCCGAAAGAGTACATTAAAACCGGTATGACCCAACTGTTGAAGGCGCGCACCTTATTTCCGCCTGACAGAAGGCTGTTTAAAACTTTCTTCAGGCGGCCAAAGAAGCGCTCCTTCAACGTTTGCTTCATGTCAGCGACGTTAATGCCTAACGCTTCCGACATACCCAAATACTTATAAGTTTCGGTCGAGGAGAGGGATCTAAGGTGTATGGAATCCGAGAGTTGAATTCCCTCTGATTCCACTATCTCCCCTCGCCTCACATGCATGACTGCACATTTGTCCACACCAAATTCCATCCTGATGGCACTACTGAAAGTTTCAGTTACCTTCAGTAGTTCCATCAGTTGCGAATTGTTGTGGGCAAAAAGTTTCAGATCATCCATGTAAAGCAGGTGAGATAGGACCTGACCACCTCTTCTCAACCTATAGCCCAGACCTGAATCCTCCAGCAACGTGCTTAAAGGATTCAGGGCTAAGCAAAACCAAAGTGGACTCAAACTTTCGCCCTGAAATATTCCCCGTTTGATCCATATTGGTTCATCATTCCTCTGGATCGGTCGACATCCTGGATAGCGAAGGACTGTTTTCCATTGCCTCATACATGACTCAAGGAAGGTGCGTAGAGTTGCATCTATTTTATACAACTCCAACACCTTCATGAGCCATGTATGTGGAACAGAGTCGTAGGCCTTCTTATAATCTATCCAACATGTCGACAGATCCTTGCGGGATCGACGAACCTGTTGGTTTATGGCCATGTCTATGAGGAGTAGCTCCTTAGTGCCGCGGGATCCGTTCCTACATCCATTCTGAGAGGCAAACATAATTGAGTTTTTCTCAATGTGTAGAGTAATTTTCACTCTCAGGAAGGACGTAAGAAGTTTATAGACCGTCGACAAACATGTAATCGGTCTATAATTCTTGGGATCCGCGGTACTACCCGTCTTATGGAGCAGGAGGGTGGTACCAGTTGTTAAAATCTGAGGCAGTGACCCAGACTCTAAGGATGACTGAAATTGTGATGCCAAAATCGCGTGTGAGCTGCTATACCACTTAAGCCAGAAATTTTGCAGTCCGTCCGGTCCCGGAGACTTCCAATTTGGTAACGGACGTACTGCTCTGGCCACATCTAATGGGGTGATGAAAACTTTGTCCATTTCTGGTATAGCCTCGCACACGCGCTCAACATCACGCATCCAGCCACCTTCATTGTGACATACGGGCTCCGACCATATGCTGCGCCAGAATGTATTCGTGGCAACACTATCCGGACGTAACCCGTCAGTCACATTTTGTCCAGGTCGCTCCCAAGCTCTGTACACCCACCTCTCATCGCTCTGGAACAAGCGATTCTGCGAGTACCGATCGACCCGTCGCTTATACCGCCGGATACGATTGGCCCATGCACAAACTTTCTGCTTCAGGAAGTCGATGCGTTCCGTGACACGTGACATATATTCTCGGGGGCTTATTTCAGTCCCCAAAAACGCTCGTCTCACGAAACGCATCACACGTGGACGTGTATTGCCCTCCCTGAAGCAGTATAGTTTGCCAATTAGTGCTCTGGCCTCATCAATACGCCTCTCGATCCTGCACTGCCAGGCTGGAGCGGCAGGCGTTTGTCGAGTAGCTACTCCATAACATGGGAACTTTACATTAGCAAGACGACATGCCGCAACAGCCCCACAGTACAGGATGGAGTGCGTATCAAGGAGGCTGTCGCTGCTCTCAAAAACATTTTTAAGCAGCGAGTCCAGAGCACACACTAGCGCCCTATTTTTTTTGTGCATAGGCAACCGAGGTAAACGAGGCCTAAGCTCAGTCGGAGTCGATCTATACTCACGAAGCGCATCCTCCAGTGCGCTCCTCAGTCGATCGTTGCACTGGCTACTTACTCTGTTAACCCTATCATCTGCCTCATCCTCAACATGAACATACCGCGGAGTGGTCGTGACATAAGTCGATGGTCCCGCGGTCTGTATCTGTTGCGGTGTCGAGACGATAGGGTTGCTCAGTACCTGTGAGCGCAGCCGATCAAGTGCGGCGTCGTCCAACCTGTGGTTACGTTGAATAACCCGCACCTGATCCGACAATCGTTGTGCCGAGACGTTCACGGTTGGTTCAAGATCCTGAAACAGAGACAGCATCCTAACACGGTACGCAGTGAGGTTAGTTCCCCCCTCTGTAGACCCGTAATATGCGCGCATGACGTTCTCATTCATGGATTGAGTCCATTTCATGCGCTGCACACAACCACCGGCAGCGGGGACCTGGCTCGGGGCCGGTTGGCCCCTAAATCCCAAGCCGTTCGGTGGCCGGCCTCTCCCCGGCCGACGTACAGGTGTTGGCGACGTCGGCGGGGAGAAATACTCGTCGCTCGAGCTCGACGCGACTGCAGCCGCCGGTGACACTGATGATCCGGGATCCGGCGGCGGCGAGGCGGAGCTGAGCAGCGAGTCCGGGGGTGGAAGGCGTGCGCGTTGAGCAGCTGCTCTCGTTAACATAGCTTTTTATTATGTGTTTTCATTCCGAATTCCATTTCATAATATTTTCTTGACGATGACATGTGTCATCTGTCCGGTGGGTAAGCATTTTTTCTTCTTGCTGGTTTTCAGTTTTCATTTATTGATTTCGGTAAGTTTTTATTGTGTAATCTATTTCTTGTTACTATTTCAATACAATTGTGCAAAAATATGTCCAGAAATGAATATAAACAGGATTAAAAATTCGTGAATGAAAAAAACAACTTTGTTGACATCTGGTGTTGCCAGCCTTATTATTATTATCTCCTTTATTAATTTTTTTACATGTTACGTATATATTTTTAAATATTTCTTAAAAAACAATTAAAAAAAACATTTAAAAATATAAAAAAAACAGTATCCCACCGGTATCGGGAACAGGGTCCAAGCTACCGGTGGTTAGGGCTCCAAAGAAAGGAACCTCCTGACGATTATTATTATTATTATTTTCGTTTATTTAAACATTAACATATAAATTATATTTTTAAATATTCAATAAAAATAAAAAAACATTTAAAAATATAAAAAATAGTAGCCCACCGGTATCGGGAACAGGGTCCAAGCTACCGGCGGTCAGGGCTCCAGAGAAAGGAACCTCCTGACTATACGAGCCGTGTCCAGCAATACTGCTTTCTGAATCAAGCCCTTGATCCAGTCGCCTAACGAGAGCCTCCTAAGATGTTGGTCGAGGCTCTTGGCTATTAAGCCATTGGCTGAAACAACTATCGGTACAATGACCGCTGAATCCACTTCCCACATGTCGACAACCTCGCGAGCCAAGTCGATATACTTAATTTGTTTATCTTTCTCGGCTTTCACGAGGTTCTCGTCATGCGGAACGGATATGTCAACAATCATTGCACGCCTCTCGCTTCGGTCCACCACCACTATATCAGGCTTATTGGCCACAATAGTCCTGTCAGTGATGATGGGCCGATCCCAGTACAAAGTGATATGACCGTTATCAAGAACTGGGTCGGGCTCATACCTATAGTATGGCACTTCCGATTCCACAAGAGAGTATTTCAAAGCAAGTTGTTGATGGATAATCCTGGCTACAAGGTTGTGCCTATGCAAGTACTCTCCGTTAGCTAGACGGGAACAACCAGAGATAATGTGACGGATTGATTCTCCCGGACGGGGACATGCCCGACAGATGTCAACCGTGCTGTCCTTCACAATAAATCTCCGGTAGTTATTCGTCATGATAACTTCGTCCATAATTGCACAGACAAAACCTTCGGTTTCCCCAAAGAGGTCACCGAAACGCAGCCAGGCTACGGACGCCAATTGGTCTACATCGGGCCCATGAAGGGCCCGAAAAAAGCGTCCGTGAAGCTCCTTGCTCTGCCATACTTCCCTGCGATCGTTAGTGTCAAGCACTATCGGTTTGCGCCAGTTCTCGTTAGCCAGGGAGAGCGGGGTGAGTCCCTTGTCCACTGCCACTACATCTCGATGCATACCCACGTCGGCAGCTAGGAAATATTCCCTGAGACTGCATACCTCGCGGTTGTGTAGGGTCTTAGCATTTAAGAAGCCACGACCCCCACACTTCCGCGGGATATACAGCCTCATCACCGACGATCGTGGGTGATGCATTCGGTATGCAGTCAGCAGTGTACGGACCCGCCTATCCAGGGCGTCAAGTTCTGTTTGAGTCCATTTGAGTACGCCGAAAGAGTACATCAATACCGGCATGACCCAACCGTTGAAGGCACGCACCTTGTTTCCGCCTGAAAGAAGGCTATTGAATACCCTTTTCAGGCGTCCAAAGAAACGCTCCCTCAACGATTGCTTCATGACAGTGGCATTGATGCCTAACTTTGAGTTGAGTGCTCACGGACTCCACAACCTCCCCTCGCTTTACATGCATGACTGCACATTTGTCCACACTAAACTCCATCCTGATGGCACTACTGAAGATTTCAGTTACCTTCAGTAGCTCCATCAGTTGCAGATTGTTGGGGGCAAAGAGCTTTAAGTCATCCATGTAAAGGAGGTGAGATATAACCTGACCACCTCTCTTCAACCGATAGCCTAGACCTGAATTCTCCAGCAGTGTGCTTAGAGGATTCAAGGCTAGACAAAACCAAAGCGGACTCAAACTATCACCCTGGAATATACCTCGCTCAATCCTTACAGGTTCGCTATTCCTCTGGATATTTCGACATCCTGGATAGCGAAGAACTGTACTCCATTGCCTCATACACGACATCAGGAAGGTGCGTAGTTTTGTATCAATTTTATACAATTCCAGCACCCTCATGAGCCATGTATGAGGAACAGAGTCATAGGCCTTTCTATAGTCTATCCAACATGTCGACAGATCCTTTCGGGAACGTCGAACCTGCTGGCTAATAGTCATATCAATGAGGAGCAGCTCCTTAGTACCGCGGGACCCGTTCCCACATCCATTCTGAGAAGGCGACATGATCGAATTTTCATCAATATGACTATTAATTTTACTTCTCAGTATGGATGTAAGAACTTTATAGACCGTCGGCAAACACGTGATCGGTCTATAATTTTTAGGCTCCGCAGTACTACCTGATTTATGGAGCAGGTGGGTTATTCCTGTTGTTAGGAACTGTGGCAGCGACCCTGACTCTAAGGCAGACTGAAACTGATATGCCAAGCGAGCATGCGATCTTGTAAACCACTTAATCCAGAAATTGTGCAGCCCGTCCGGCCCTGGAGATTTCCAGTTAGGCAACGGACGGACTGCACGAGCTACATCTTGGGGGCTGATGTCTATTGCCCCCATTTGTGGTATTGGATCGCACGCTCGCTCGACCTCCCGAGTCCAGTCACCCTCGGTGTGACTGACAGGCACCGACCAGATGCTACGCCAGAATGAACTCATGGCGTCATCATCCGGGAGACGCGCGTCAGTCACACTTTGGTCCGGTCGCTCCCCAGCCCTATAAACCCACCTTTCATTACTCCGGAATGTGCGATTCTGGGTGTATCGCTCAACCCGCCGCTTATACCTGCGGATACGGTTTGCCCATGCATACACCTTCTGCTTCAGGAAGTCGATGCGCTCTGTGATTCGGGACATATAGTCTCGGGGGCTGATGTCAGTCCCCGAAAATGCCCGTCTCACAAAGCGCATCACTCTTGGACGAGTGTTGCCCTCCCTGAAGCAAATTAGTTTGCCGATGAGTGCTCTAGCCCCACCGATACGACGCTCGATCCTGCACTGCCAGGCCGGCACAGCTGGTTTTGGTCGTGTAGCTACGTCACTGTTTGGGAATTTGACGTGAGCTACACGACATGCCGCTACGGCCGCGCAGTACATGATCGAGTGTGTATCGGTGAGATCTTCGCAGTCATCAAAATAATTTGACAACTGCGAATCCAGAGCAGCCACCAGCGCCCCATTCTTGTTACACATGGGCAAACGAGGTATGCGTGGCCTAAGTTCGGGAGGTATATTACGATATTCCCGAATCGCACACTCCAAAGCACTCCTCAGTTCACTATTGCACTGGTTACTTACGTTAGTGACCGTGTCAGAACTCACCTCGTCTGTGTGGAAAGATATGTAGCTGGACGGTGGTACCACAGCTGGTACCACAGGCTGCGACGGAGGGGTAATGACACGGTCACTCATTTCCGTTCGGAGGCGATCAAGTACAGTATCATCCAACATATGATTACGCAGGATGACCCGCACCTGATCCGACAGTCGTTGGGCCGAAACGTTGACGGCTGGCTCAAGCACCTGAAACAAAGAGAGCATCCGAACACGGTACGCGGTCAGGTTATTTCCTCCCTCTGTAGCCCCATAGTATGAGCGCATGACGTTCTCGTTGATGGATTGCGTCCATCGCATGCGCTGCACACTTCCGCCGGGAGCTGGGACCCTATCAGAGGCCAGTGGGCCTCGAGGTCCTAAACAATCCGGCGGCCGGCGTCCTCCCCGACGACGCGTAGGTGGTGGTGTCGTCGGCGGCGAGTAGTACTCGTCGCTCGAGCTCGACGCAGCTGCTACGGCCGGTGTCACAGCACTCACGATGGGGCTGGGTTCCGGCGGCGGCGAGGCGGAGCTGAGCGACGAGGCCGGAGGTGGTGGGCGTGCACGTCGAGCTGCGGCTCTGGTCAACATTCACTTTTCCTCGTCGAGATTTTTCGTTGTCATAAGTATGACATGTAGTATACAAGGTGTCGTTTTGAAGCTGCAAAATATTTCAGGAGGTAATTATGTTAGTGATTCTCGACCCGAATCAATAATAAAATAAGTAGGTAATTTTTTTTTTTTTTATATCCGCGCTTTTTTTCACACACACAAACACGGAACAATAAAGGGCGTTTTCAAACACACTAACTCGCAACGATAGTTTCATAAATAATGTATCATCCAATCATCATCCCGCACGCCACACCCTAGCCACGCCCCCGCGGCCATCGATCAATCGATTTAGTTTAGTGTAATTAAAAAATTAAATAACAAGTATTACTGATTATTGACCAGGTTTCGTATTTTTACATGATTATTTATGAGTTTTATTACAACCTCCTGAAATATTGTGCAGTTTTAAAACTACACCTTGTATTTTACGTGAACCCATTTTCGAGAGTTACACTTATTTCACAGTAATTATTGTAGATTTTATTGTATTTCTAAACCTGTTTTTTCTTCGGATAATTCCATTTTAATAAAATTATTATTATTATTAACATTACACAACTAAAACGTTGGTGACCACATGAAACTGGTGAAATGTGAGTGTACTATGGAAACGCCTTTATCTTTTTAAGTAAAAGAACATCTCTATGTCCTCTACTTATATGGGTGTACTAAAGGAACATGTTTACCTTTGCGGGTGTAGTAAAGGAACATTTATACCTTTGCGGGTGTACTAAAGGAACATTTATACCTTTGCGGGTGTACTATAGGAACATTTATACCTTTGCGGATGTACTAAAGGAACATTTATACCTTTACGGGTGTATAAAGGAACATTTATACCTTTGCGGGTGTAATAAGGTAACATTTATGCCTCTGTGGGTATATTAAAGGAAAGTTTATACTTTAGTGAGTGTACTAAAGGTACACTTATACCTTTTACCTACAGCCTGTAGGTGAGATTTTAAAATCAAACTGCCCAAACGAGTAGCTCGTTATTTATTGTAACTGCAGCTAGTTGACAAAGAACTCGTTAGAGCGTTGGTTCTGATTGTGGCGCCACTTGCAGGCCCAGTTCCAACACGACATGCCCGCCCACGGCTCGTCTGTGTAGAACACTTGCCCGTTCTGGTACATCTGGAATTAATAATGAGTTTTTATTCACACATAAGCAAAGGCAATGACTTCTCTCGCTCTAGGGCGGAGTGGGAGGGCGAGGCAGACTTTTACTGAAAAAAATCCACTCCTTGGTTCCTTTCCGGGCGGTCCACACAATGGTGACACCAGGGCGTTTCTTCTGCACGAATCCGGTGCAGGATCCTCCCGAATTTACCATGTCCGGTGAGGACCTGCAGCATGCGGAAGGTGAGGACGCCATGATGTCTTTCAAGCCACTCTAAGAGGGAACTTACTGATAGAGTGCCTAGCACTGGATTGCGACAATCACTGTCGCCATTCCACCATGAGATCTCGCCGAAACTGTCCGCCATGCCGCGACTTATCGCGGCAGCGGTGTTTTACCCCGGCGTTACACCACCACACTCCATCGTAACTACGAGCTCAAAACTCAAAAATAGGTACTCACGAAAGACAAATCCGAGCTCTTGTAAGTCACGCCATCATATCCAAACCTGAAGACAAAGTTCATGGCGAAGATGGAAAAGATGCAGCGGACGTCTGTAGTGGCGGGGATGAAGTACCGGTATGGCCCGCAGAAGTACGACACTTTAGGCTCGTACTCCACGGACTCAGGGAACTCTTCGCGGGGGTTGATTCTGTAAAGACGACAAATTTAATGAATGGGGAGGGGGGGTAGGCAAATGCCCTGTACCCCTAGCCAAGATACAAACCTGCAATCGTTAACGCTAGTAGAAAGCTTCAAATTTGCGGGAATGACGTCATCTTAGCGCTCAGTCACGTGGTCAGAACAAAGGAATTGGGAGCGTGGCCAAGTCGAAGCTTTCGACGCAAGCGAAACGGTTGTAACTTGGCTGGGGGGGGGGCTGAGGGGCAACATTGAGAGCTTCCGTTCCGGCGGGATGTCATGGCGATATGGTGACAATGATTGTCGCAACCCAGTGCATATGTAGCATAAGCATAATCCACTTTATAATGTTCCCACTGCTGCGAATTAGGCCTCCACTCTAAGAGAGGGAACGGCTCGTAACCGCCTCGCGGTCCCAGTGCAGTTTGGTGGACGTCACATATTTTCGAATTTTTTGGTTCTAGGACACACCGGTGAAGGTAGTCACCGTTTTGGGAGCAATGGCGATGAAATAAATTACACAAAGTAATGCGTCCGACTGAGTTTGTAAACGCGACTCGTAAGTCGGAGCCGTTACCACTTGGCCTTACACTGGGGTCAAGAGTTGACGCCAAATAAAAAATAAATCGTAACTATTGGGCTGTAGGGTTTTTGAGTTTATCGCGATGCAGTGGGGGATTTTGTTTTATGATCTACCTACAGGGTTTTTTTATAAAACACTAGCAACCTAACAATGACACTAACAATGTTACTAACATCATAAACAACTTTTGTTCTACGACTTTTAAAAATGTATTTTAGTTCATCAGATTTTCATACAAAAATAAAAATATTCTAATTAAACGTTCTAAATATTACGAAATCTATGCGAAGTCAGCAATAGTACAACAGCGGAGGGGAGCGGGGTTCGGGCGACAGGGTGCTTGATGCGCTTACGTCGCGTCATAAAGAAGAAGGTTGATATAGCAAAATACCCAGTAGAAATATGTTAGATAGAACAACGAAATCTTGAAGGCTTATTTTTGGTAAAAGTTATAGAACACAAGTTGTTGTTTATGATGTTATTAATACAGTTCTGCAAGGTTGTTAGTGTTTTACAAATAACCCTGTATAAAAGGAGAAACTGACTGACTGACTGACATATCAACGTACTACTGAAACAACTGGGACTACAAGCGGGGTTTTTTCACAAACCTTTCTTTTATGACATAGGCGAGCATTAAAGAGAGGATGTCCCAAAATTCATCCCCTTAACGATTGTCCAAAGATACCTACATTCACGCGGGCGAAGCCGGTGGCAGAAGCTAATATGTATATAAGGTCATGTATAGGCTGTATGCAAGGACTGAAAACCTGAAGCCGCAGAAGAACCAAGGTTACCAAACAGAAGTGGTAGTGGGCAAGGCACATGGCTCGCAGCACATATGGTCCAAGGAGCTGAAAGGTTGTGGAGTGGCGACTGCATACTGGAAGACGCTTAGAAGGCCTCCCACAAGATGGGTCGATGACCTGCCCCCCTAACCAAGTTACAACCGTTTCGCTTGCGCCGAACGCTTCGAGTTGGCCGCGCCGCCAATTCTTTTGTTCTGACGAAGTGACTGAGCGTTAAGATGACGTCAATCCCTTACATTTAAAACTTTCTACTAGCGATACCGATTGCAGATTAGCAACTTGGTTATGGGTACTGGCGAGGGTCGCGGGAATTCAATGGTGATAAACAAGATCGGTCGTTGTCACATTTGGGGAGGCCTATGTCCAACCGTAGTCGTCGTGGTCGTCTTTCGGCTGAAGTTGTGATGATGATGGTGGAGGACATGTGTGGTTTTCTGCTACACGTGCAATGTAAGTATACCTATCATAATCTTATTAAGTCTTTCCACTATTTCGTAGAAGTTATCAACTTGTTTTTAAATAAATACTCGAAAAGCCAGCTGTGGACAAACAACAGAGCAATTTAGAGAAATATAAAAGTAATACAAAATAATTAGTTATTTGCACAGTCAAAGGTTATGGACTGATCAAAACATTGGAGTTGGAGTTACTTAAATAAAGACTGAGAATAGTGAAAATAACTTAGGTATTGCTAAGAGCTATATTTCGCCGAGACACCATGGCGGCGCAACCAGTCGCTGCTACCAACAAAATGTATACAGCTCTATAGAGAGTTACTCACTAGCACGCTTAGCCAAGTTGTTATTCTGCAATCGTTAACGCTGTCGAAAAGTGATGAAACGTATGGGAATGACGTCATATCAACGTAAAGTCGCGTGGTTGGAACAAACGAATAGAAAATTCGTAGCTAAGTTCACATCGTTCAAAATGATAGAATGAATTTCTACAACGTTTAACGCTACATCCTTTGATAAACAAACGCTACATTGTAGAACGAGCGGCCGACGCAGGTGCGTCAACATGGCTACCCACTTATCGTTTTCTACAATTGCTGATACCGAAGCGTTACCGATTGGAGAACGGAATTCGACACGATACGGTTGTAACTTGGCTAGGGGGGCTGGTGTCCGTTTGGTTGCGCTACCATTTACCGTTGCTGCGGCCACCGCTGCGCTCAAGGCTGTTATCTTAGAGAATAGCACCGCTGTCCCTTAGGTGCCATCCGTTAATCACGTGAGGCTTAAAAGGGGGGAGGGGTTTGACAAAAATCACGAAATATCACAAGGGGGCAGGGGCATGTAGTAAGATATCACGTGTATTTATTTTTTCGTCAAACGCGTGATTTTTAAACTGAAAGTATTATTTTTATGCCTATCAAAAACAACCTTTAACCTTTCGGTCTAGATGATGTCATTTCTATCATGGACTTTAATTTCAGAATAAAATAAGATTATACTATAAACCTGTGTTTAAAGATAATATGCTAAAAAATTAATGATTCTTTGTAGGTACTAAAAATACACGTGATTTTGCGGGGAGGGGGGAGGGGCAGTCTTTAATTAACCTCACCAAATCACCTAGGGGGAGGAGGGGATTAAAAAATTCTAAAAAAGATCACGTGATTAAGGGCCCCTTACACCCTGTATTATAAATAAATAAATATGTTTGAACTCAACGTTTTCGGCTCTATATATTTTTTTTTGGTGAGGCGAGCAGAGCGTAACTATAGGGTGGCAAGCCTGGCAAAAATGCCACGGGCCCCAGGGCCGACGGGGCCCCCGGTCTTAGAGGCCGCGAGCTCAGAAGAATTAACCCAAAATATATTTAAATAAATATTAAAATGAAATCACAACGTAACGTGATTTATCGGGGGCCCCATCTAATGAATTTGCCACGGGCCTCAGATGATATAGTTACGCTACTGGAGGCGAGAGACTGTTTCAGGATTTTTACGAACTAAAACCCATCTATGTTTGTTCATTTGAAAGTTCCTTCAAAGTTCCTAGAATGGTCTACCGTTCTAAGGCCACGGTAATTTAGTTTTCAATACACTTGCTCAGAAAGTGACTCCTATTGCATTGCACTTAGGTACATAATGGCCCTTGTTACCAAACTGTGACATTTTGATTACCATTACGCACTAGTGCTATAATGTAGTTAAAACCTTATTGTTCAACCTCTCCCCCGCCATAATTTTAATACATTATCGTATCAGGATGGGCGCAGGTCCCCCCCCCACGAGTCGCCGGTCAACCCCGTTTATTCATTTCATTGAAAGGTAAATAAATAAAAATGTGGGCGCGCATATGAAAACAGATTTTTAGCGTCACAAAAGTTTACTAGTTTTATAGTTATTTTCTTCACCAGTATATTGAAAAACGTCGTATGATACACGTGAGTAATTAATGATTACCGCCTCGTCGATAATCACTAACATTACACACTTACATCATAATGTACTATTATAATTTCATACGGAGAGGCAGATTTTTTTTTTCTTGTGGAAGGTGGTTCACTTTCGTCTACTGAGCAAGCCCTTAAAGGTTTGCGAAGACCGGTCCCTTACACCCTGTATAGGTAAGAACACCTACATACAACAACCATAATCAGCCTTTTAGGGCGGTCACCGTAGGCGCGGGCTTGCAGACAGTGAGCAATGGGTAGCTCGCTGTCTGGCCGTCCGGTAACTGTCCGGACCAAGCCCAAGTCGTCGACGGCACACACGGGGGGCCCAGCCGGGTCGAAGCCTACTGGGGCCAGGGTTATCCGAAAGGGAACTCGAGCCCTGGTATGAAGGCTAGAAGGAACGGGGTGGGCTTTTAGTCAGTAAGAGTCTGACACTACCGCTCCGCCCAAGAGCGGGGGTTGTCATTGGATGATTTTTCCCACCATAAAAAAAGCCTTTTAGGGCTATATTTCACCAAGTCACCAAGGTGGCGCGACCAACAAAATGTAAATACAGTTCAATAGAGGATTGACCTGGTGTCCATTTGGTTGTGCAACCAATTTGGTGGCGCGACCAGCTCGGATGTGTGGCGCCTTTGTTGTCTGTATGGCGTCTAATTAGGTAGCTTAGGGCTGTATATCACCGGGACACCATGGTGGCGCAACTGGTCGTGTCGCCATATTGTTCCGGTGAAATATAGCCCTTAATATTCCCACTGCTGGGACTCGGGTCTCCTATCTAGTAGAGGAAATGGGCCGTAATCCACCACGCGGGCCCGCTGCGGGTTGGTGAATGTCACATGTCTTCGAATTTTTGGATCTAGGACATGCCAGTTTCCTCACGATGTTTTCCTTCATCGTTTTGAGAGCAGTGGTGATGAAATAAATTACACAAAGTAATGCACCTGGCTGGGTTTGAACCTGCGACCTACAACTCGTAAGTCGAGGTCGTTACCACTCGGCCACCACTGCTCTAAAAAGGTAAGGTAAGGTAACACATGTAATATGTATAATGCCATCAAAAACATTACTTGTAAAAAAAACCAAATTTTAAAAAAACATCAAACTCTTGCTATAAGAACAAAGATAACGGAAATGATAATAATAAATATAGATATGACGATATTGTCAATCATGAGACTGGTAATGTCGAAATAAGTTTAAGTAACTCAGAATATTACAGACAAAAAATATGCTTTATTAATGATAACAAACTCAAAGTAACACATACATAATTTAATTTATCTCCAACATCGGATGTTGAACCTTTTGGCCCCAACGGCCATCTGTTCTGAAAGCAATGTGCCCACTCATTGCCACGTAAGTTGCGATACGAGTTGGATGCAAGACGCACAGGATCATTCATTGTGGCGACACTTTGGGGAGGCCAATGTCCAACAGTGGATGTATATCGGCTGAAATGATGATCGGATGTTGATGAAGCGGATGCCCGACGCACAGGACCGGTTCATCACCGACCGGTTCGGTGGATCAGATAGAGTCTGATCCACATCATTGCGCATTGGCATGTCTAGGGTTATTCCTAATGCCCAGCTTTATTGTAGGTAAAGTTATCAGTATTTCGACGTCCATATAATAATCGAATTTCGAATCGGTAGCCAACGTCCTGGGGTGGGCGCTAGATCATGTTGGGGCTGGCACGTACACGTCTATGGACTCTTGAGTCTTGGGGTAGGCATATGTTTACCAGTAAACTTCTTTCGGCCAACACGATTTTGAACAAAATCGGATTTTCCAGTTTATTGTTCAGTGTTTCTTGTAAAATGACACACAACATTTTTCTTCCAACTGTTTCCATTCTTTTGTATTCCTCGCTCTTCTTGTTGCTACCGCTTTATCTGTTACCATCATACTCCATTGTGATGTCCTGCTTTCCCCTGTCCATGGCCATTTCAGCTTATTCTTCTAATATTTTGTTTACTATATCTACTACTTAAAATTCACCATCAATCTAATTTCTTAATTAGGTAGGTGTGTTTCAGAAAACAACTCAATGTTGAGAAAGAAATTCCTCACGCATTTCCCGGGTACACATCTTGAATCCCCTCTTATTTTTGATTTCATCTATAACTGTTATGTCATGCTCCAACTCCTCGTTGCTAGGTAACGTCTTCGCCAACAGGAACAATTTCCCTCCAGTCATGTCACGTATGTCATCACTTACAATTATATAGTTGTCGTTTATTTTCTTAACAATTTTACGTTCATCGTCCATGTCTGCACAATGGCAGGTAACATTCCTGAGTGAAGTCGTATCAGTGATATGGTCTACGGCAAGCATAGGTATTGATACTGAGTGTTGTCCAGAGGATATGACAGGTAGACGTTCTACCTCTTTAACCTCCACCGATGTAGCACCAATACCGTCAGCACAAGAGCATTGGCTGTTGCGTTGATCTTCGGACAAGGCGAGAGTTAGACATATGGCTGGTCCATTTCGATCTTCAGATGAATTTTTTGAAAATGTCATCGCAACTGTGTACTTTCCATAAATATCGTTTATGTTAGCTGCTCGTACCGCACTTAGTAACGCTAATAGGACTGTTACTTTCCACATTTTGGGCACTGAATTAAAATGATTACTGTCTTGATGGATACAAGCGATGTGGTCGCGTATTAATTCTGCACTAGTATTTATCAGAATGTCCAGCAGATGTTTTTATTTCTGAATGATGGCCCCTTGACTTTTCTTAGATCTGTTTACGTATTTTTATCAATACAGAGTTGAGTCAGGGGTTAATTTAGTTTTGTCGATAATAAACAGTGTAAACCAGTGACGTTATATGAATTTAACATAATTTTTAGGGTTCCGTACCTCAAAAGGAAAAAACGGAACTCCTAGAGGATAACTTTATTGTCCGTCCGTCTGTCTGTCAAGCCCCTTTATCTTGGGAACGCGTGGAAGTGTGAGTTGCAATTAAAACCATATAATTAGGTCGGCGGTCCCTTGAAGCTGTGAAAAAATCAAACTTCTAAGTTAACGAAAAGAAAGATATGACCGTTTATGTCGCAAAAAACAAGCAATGTCCACTACTGACTCACCCCGCATTCGGACCCACGTGGGGACAGAACCCCGGTTTATGTCGACCAGACTGTCTCCAGAGCCCAGTCAGCCAGCGTTTGCAATGTAAGCGCAAAAACAAGTATTTATTTGCAAAATCACATTAGAAACCTCTAAAATTACCGGTGTTCACCGGTGTTTCTCTACTTAATTCAATAATTATGCATGTATTATACACAGAAACACTCCTCTCGAAACACCCTATTTATTAAAAATATAGCCCATTGGAGTCACATCAGTGAAAACATTAAAAAGGCTGATAATGCTATTAAGACCCAAGCGCCCGAAAAGTGCCTCCTCGGTAACGGCCAGGTTAATAGGTTTGAAAAAATATGTTTATTATAGATTCATGAACAACATTATCAAAATTTGTTTTTTTCGTGCGACTATAATACTTTTGTCTAAAAAAAATATTACATACAACAATTCACATTCGCAACTTTTCCCTACTCCTTCGAAACGGCTTGGATCTTTAGAAACATTTTTACACATAAAAATTGGTGGTTAAATGCAGCATATGTAAATCAATCAATATTTTGCAAAGAAAATATGCATACTGCCGCCTAGGCGGGTGCGAGAGTTGCGTTCATTTAATTTCGGCCAGATGGTTTATGGAACTATAAGCTTTAAGGCGGGCGCAAACGTGGACACTTTTGTGTCCTGTGTCAGATACAAGCTTCCCATGAATTTTTGAATTCTATAGAACCAGTATGAAATCATCCACTCCCTGCGCAAGATGTAAACATTTTTTGTGTCCAGTGCTTCCACTTAACACATACTCATGACGATCAAAGTGTTCGGTATCGGTAACTAGAATAAAAATGTCTCCGGGAACAAAAGGTCTCTCCGTTTGCGCCGACATCGTGTTTGCTCTAATGCCCACACGGGCCACAAATAAACGCCGCTACAAAAAGACGCTAAAGCTTTTTCACGGCGGCACCGCCCCACACGAGCCACATAAAAAGGCCGCCACAAAAAGAAGCTTGAATCGGCTTTTTTTGGTGGCCCGCGTGCGGGGACACTAAAGAGAACATTGAGCATTGAGCGTCGCTCCAGTTGTCATCGGAATGGCAGTAGAGGCCTTGGCTCGGGTCTTTAGCCTGGAACTGCTCCGCATGCGGGCCCACGTACGTCGTCTCCGAGTGACGGTGGTAAAAACCGATGAACGCAAAGGCACCTGGACACAGAAGTAAAAAATAATAATAGAGGTAAGTTTGGAGGTAGGCAAGCAGTGGTGGCTAAGCGGCAACGGCCCCGATTTACGAGTTGTAGGTCGCTGGTTCAAACCCAGCCAGGCGCATTACTTTGTGTAATTTATTTTATCACCAGTGCTCTCAAAACGTTAAGGAAAACATCGTAAAGAAAACGACATTTTTTAGAAACAAAAATTCTCGAAGGCATGTGACATCCATCAACCCGCAATGGGCCCGCGTGGTGCATTACGGCCCGTTCTCTCTCCTAGAAAGGAGGCCTGAGTCCCAACAGTGGGAACATTATAAAGCCGACTATATATGTTATGCTATAGTCGTTTTGATTTGAGTTTCGGGCATGGTGGTCAATCTCAGTGGAAACTATGTATCAATAAAAACCGGCCAAGAGCGTGTCGGGCCACGCTCAGTGTAGGGTTCCGTAGTTTCCCGTCCGTCACAATAAGTGTACCCACTAATGAGTTTAAAAAAATGCTTGCATGTACGATTATATCGATGCCTTAGTTCACAATTGCACTAACTACAAAATTTACATTTTTGAGGAGAGAGCTTTAAAGTTTTTTAAAGTTTAGACGAGAACAGTAGAAAATCCAAGTAAAATAACAAAAAAAATATGCATCTATTCATAAGACTAGTCCTTTTACTCCATCATATCTCAATATTGTAATATTAGTTTAAACGTTACCTTTTCAAAATGGCCATATAAACATAAAACCCCCCATTTAATACATTTGTGCACTAAGATTGATTATGCTGACTGGCATTAAGTGAAAAACTCAAAAATATTTAACAGCTTTACCAGGCTGGTTCAAGGTCCAAGAAGAAGGATAATAATAGTTATGAATATTGCATTAAATAGACAAAATAATAAACCAGTGATCCATATTCTTAATGTTTATTTTTATTATAAAACACAAACAGTTTTTATCCACAATCAAATAAAATAAATTTCAAAGTCACAACAAAAAAATAAAAGGACTGAAGCCCAATTACAGGCCAATCTTTAGCTATTTCACAAAACAATTAGTTTCTGAATCATTAAAATAAGATTTTTTATAAGAAAATTAATAAAGTCAGTCTTCAGTTTCAGGTAACAATTATTCATTTTTACTAATTGGTAATTAAAAATTGAATCAAAACTTAAATTTCTTCAACAATGGACTCTTCATCTGGATCATCATCAGACGATTCAGTGTCACAATTATTGTTAACAATAGCCGCAGAAGTGGATGGAATATCTTTGTAATAGTGCTCATATTCTTGTGGTATAACCCCATCATTTAAAAGTGTTATCAGATCTTTCTTTTTTGAAACTGCAATCAGTGATTTATATGCTACTTTCAGAGGTTTCTTTAGTTTGCTTATACATATGTCTTTATTTTTCTTCATTGTTTTTGTCTTACAAATGTCTATTTCATTGAAATCTGGATCGGTCAAATCGTATTTGTAAAAAATTGAAGTGGGGGATTCTTTCTGCAGCCGCAGCCACTTAATTTTCAGCCACTGTACTGGCTCATTTTTTGTATTTTTTGTTGTATTGGAATTCAAAGCTTTTTCGAATCCCTTCAAATCATAGAATTCCCCGTGTTTTATAATAATAACATCGTAGGGTTTCGGCTTGATTCTAGCAGACCCTATCACCAAAGCATATTCATACAAAGTGAATATGCTTTTATGCTTTCGCGCTCTTTCAATACACGCGTGAATTGAATCCACTTCTAAATACGAATGCCCCGATTCCATGAATTTCAAATCGATCGTATTTAAGTGAGTTATAATTTTATTCAATGTCATATTTATTTCATTTTCATAAGTATTGGGATTATCACACTTAATCACTACAGTGCTGTCATCGGCGAAAAAAACCATGGGGTGATTTATATTCTCTGGAAGGTCATTTATATAAACCAAAAACCGGCCAAGAGCGTGTCGGGCCACGCTCAGTGTAGGGTTCCGTAGTTTCCCATCCGTCACAATAAGTGTACCTACTTATGAGTTTAAAAAAATGCTTGCATAAACGATTATACTACAAACTTAGTCCAGAAATTATTTTTTACCTTTTTGTCTTTTTTGTACAAAAACTGTTCTTTCCATCAAGTTCAAAATGATTTTCCTAGAAAGTCCTTATAAAGTTCTACTTTTCAGTGTTTTTTTCATATTTTCTAAATTTATGGTTCAAAAGTTAGAGGCGGGGGGACACATTGTTTTTTAATTTTGGAGCGATTATTTCCGAAGTTATTGACATTATCAAAAAATGATTTTAGTAAACCCCTATGCATTTTTAAATACCTATCCAACGATATATCACACGTTAGGGTTGAAATTAAAAAAAAAAATACTTTCCACTTTACATATAGGGGGGCTACCCTAATAAAACATTTTTTTCAAATTTTTATTTTACCACTTTGTCGGCGTAATTGTTATACATATTGGTACCAAATTTCAGCTTTCTAGTGCTAACGGTCACAGAGATTAAGCGAGGACGGACAGACAGACGGACAGACAGACATGGCGAAACTATAAGGGTTCCTAGTTGACTACGGAACCCTAAAAAAGAGGGGGTCCTAGTACGCTACCCTGAGGAACGCCGTATTTAATTATTTCGCTCTCGGAACGATAATTTTTCTCGTAACCGGTCTTCAAATTTTGAAGACCGGTTACAACGAGTAAAGTAACTATTCACGAATAATTTAATTATTCGTGAATAGTTACTTTACTCGTTGATAAGTCTTTTTTCTATCAAAGACAAGAATGTTTTCAAGAAATACTATTTTTTGTTTAAATTTGCACAGAACTATTTTCTTATCACTTAAGTTTAACCCAAACGTATTATATACATTTGCAATATCTGCTCATACTTTTTAGCAGTGCTACAAACTTTCTTGATCCTTTTGTACTACCAACACATAATACACTCTTGTAGCACTGCTAAAAAGTATGAGCAGATATTGCAAATGTATATAATACGTTTGTGTTTTGAAATTTCCTGCAGTTGAGAAACTTAAAATCAGTTAAAGTATATCTTGATTGGTTTTACAAAAATAAAGACCATTAGTATAATACCACATTCATGGAACATTAAACGAACTCATTTAATACAATTGTGACCCACGGTTTTGGTAGAAAGAGACGGACTGTTCTTTAACTGAACTGTTCTTTCTATCAAGTTCAAAATAATTTTCCTAGAAAGTCCTTATAAAGTTCTACTTTTCAGATTTTTTTCATATTTTCTAAACTTATGGTTCAAAAGTTAGAGGGGGGGACACACATTGTTTTTTAATTTTGGAGCGATTATTTCCGAAATTATTGACATTATCAAAAAATGATTTTAGTAAACCCCTATTCATTTTTAAATACCTATCCAACAATATATCACACGTTAGGGTTAAAATTTAAAAAAAAATCACTTCCCACTTTACATATAGGGGGGCTACCCTAATAAAACATTTTTTTCCAATTTTTATTTTACCACTTTGTCGGCGTGATTGATATACATATTGGTACCAAATTTCAGCTTTGTAGTGCTAACGGTCACAGAGATTAAGCGAGGACAGGCAGACGGACAGACAGACAGACGGACAGACAGACAGACGGATAGACCGACAGACGGACAGACAGACATGGCGAAACTATAAGGGTTCCTAGTTGACTACGGAACCCTAAAAAGAAAGATATAATCAGTGCGAGGCCAAAAAGGCACCTAACTCAGCAGATGCTACGTTACGTAAATCGAGTTCTAAAAGATCGATTTCTTACAGAACGATCCGTTGGTAACCCTGAATTCTTTAATTCTTTATTGTACACTATAACAACAAAAAATAAGTGGATAGCAAAGTTCATGTACATAGGCGAGCTTAACTCAAAGTTGAGTTTTCTTCAAGCAAACCATTGAGCGATAGAGTTGACATTAGAGGGTAGGGTCCAGTGTACAATTTTAAAATTAGAAATATTGTGAATAAAATAATAATACATAAACAAATATACCTACATACATAAATACACACATACTTTATATACTATAAATATATATATATATATATATATATATATTCTATGTCATTGTGAAAGGAAATGCTCTTTAATTTTCCTCTTGAAGACATCTAAAGAAGGGCTGTCACGTAAGGAGTGTGGGAGGGAGTTCCAAAGACGCACTGCAGTTACAGAGAAGGAACCATCATAACGGCTAGAAGTGTGAAACGGAGTACGAAGAAGAAGAGAATTGGCAGTGTGACAGGGTTTACTCCTCGGGACGAAGTACTCAAAGCATTCACGAAGGTATTGTGGAGAATTAGGGTTGTGCAGGATAGTGTAGAGAAGAGATAGGATATGGGCATCACGCCGACGCCGAATCGGCAACCACTTCAATCTGGTCCGAAACTCCGACACATGGTCGTATTTGCGGAGGCCGAAAATGAAGCGGATGCACAAGTTCTGCAGTCGCTCGAGTTTGTTTAGGAGAACCTCCGTTGCATCGAGAAAACAGACATCCTCATAGTCTATTAGCGGTAGAAGAAGAGATTTCGCAAGGGTGACCCTAGTATGAAATGGTAGGAATTTTTGGAGACGTTTAAGGGACTGAAAAGAGTAGAAGACCCTCCTACTAACATCAGCTATATGAACATCCCAAGAAAGGTTAGTATCTATATGGACGCCTAGATTCTTAGCACTTTTCGAAACTTTTTCTTAGACTTTTCTTTTTTCTTTTCCTGAAGGTAGTGAGTCCTAAAAAGAACGGTATAGAAGATTCTACTGACTGACGGACTGGTGAGTTATGGTATGTACAATATTCACATAAAAATTAACTTGAAGAAAACAGGCGTTATAAATGGCTTTAAATAACTTGGTTGCATTCCTCTGAATAAAATGGATGTCGCTTTCATGTTTCTGAGATCAATTAAAAAATCGACTCATTGTTGAAATTTGATATAAGAAAATCGTTTCATCAATTAAAAAGTTCACAGACGCGTGTCTCAAGCGGATGCATACGCGCTCGCAATGAGCTGAATTGAGCCGAGACATCGTGTCCGTGAGCGGTGTCTAAGTGTGCGTTGCTCGAGCGCGCTTTGTACCTATCTATTTTGTGGCATTATGCTGAGCGTTCGGCCGTTTTGTGCGGATGTGGCGTCCCTAAAGAATGTTTATAATTTACAAGCTATTTCTAAAATTGCGTCATTAACCGCAAATAAAATGCTTTTTCTTTCTTTCTTCTTTCATTAACCCACCTACGTCGGAAATATCCGACAAACACTCTCGCCATTATCCCGCGCGGGTCGCACATCCACGACCAAATACTCCATCTCGTCAGCTCTTCTGTCACCTATGGGGATTGAAGAGTTAAACGAGATGGAGTACCCAGTCGTGATCACACGACCCTGGCGAATAGGACGCGAACATTCTCGTCGGACTAATCCGACGCGAGGTTAAAGGATTAATCGATATCGGATCGCCATCCCTATACCCTATTCGCGTTAAGATTAGACATTTAAAAAAAAACTTTTTTTACTGCCTGTTCAACCGATTTTAACTTCTATTTCGTAGGCATAAGGATGGCATTAAAAGCAAAAAAGTGGTTACAATACCTACTATTTACTGCAGCCGCCATTTGTCATGCTACCAACGTAATAAATGTCAAAATCGGTTGAACAAACAGTAATAAAATGGTTTTCTTAAAATTTTGAACAAGTCAGTTTTAGTGAAATCAAGCAATAATGTTATATGCTCTGTTCTTAGGATGAAATGTAAATTGGAAGAGCTATGAAAAGCCAGAATACGAACCAGTCTACCAGAAATAAGGAATAATTTGTATAATGTAATAATTTTTGTAAGATTTTTCCAAGCGTCATCGCGACGTATGCAGTAGTTTATGTATATACTTGTATTACAGGCTGTTACAGTTGTACACTAATCTGTTACGTTGTTAGAATATTAAATAACATTTTTTTGTAAATATTATTCTTTTATTTTTTATCTGTAATATAAAACTCATAATATTCTTCTGTCTTTGTCCCATTTTAAGCGCCGTACGCACCATCCATAAGTAACAAATATCCACACTTTCACATTTATTATATTAGTTAGGGTAACTAAAATTCTTTTCTATTTTTCTAGTTTTTATTAAAATTAACCATAAATTTTCTCCTGGCAGCCCTGATTTATCGTTATTTTATCTATATGGCCTTGGCGGGACGTACGTCAGGATGGATCGTGCGTACGGCGCTTTAGGGCGCGCCTTCAAATTAGTCGCGAATTGCCGCGCGACAGCAGCGCGGCCGCCACACTAGAACCGCTATGATCGAGCATCATAGTGTTGTTCGTTTTGTATCTCGAACGACGAAACTATTAAAATGAAAAAAAGATTTTGGAAAAAAAAACTTATGAAAAGATTGCCGTTATTTGGTATACGTCAACGAACTGAATTTCATAAAGTAAAAGACTGGCCTAAATTTCAGAATTGCATAAATAGGGTGACTGGTAATTAGTGACCGATAATTATACACGTGATTGTACTCATGATTTCAAACAACTTTCCCAAAGAAACTTTTTTTATACTCATTAGTTTTATCGTAATAACAAAACAGCCGTTCGCGCCCACCGCGGTCACCCATCGGTGTTCACGTTTCGCGAACACCGATGAGTTTGCAAGCGGCGCGGGTGCTCTATCACTATTGTAGGTAAGGTACATGAGACAACGGCGTTACGCGGCTAAAATCTGAACTTTGTTATTGTGATAAAACTAATAAGTATAAAAAAAAGTTTCTTTGGGAAAGTTGTTTATAATTATGAGTACAATCACGAGTATAAGTATCGGTCACTAATTACCAGTCACCTTATATGTACTCGCTATTGTCAATCTGATTTTCGTTCATGTTTAGACTTGAACAAAAACTAAGTGCGTATCATCACTAGTCGGCCGATGACCTGGTGCGCTGCTGTCGCGCGGCACTTCGCGGCTAATTTAAAGGCGCCCTGGGGATCGGCGTAATCCGTTTATTTTTTCTTCCATCCTATCCTGTCAGCCGTCAACTAACTTGTTTTTGTGCTGTGTCTGGGTGAAATTTATCTATAAGTAATATGCATGTATTCAGAAATATACAACTTTATTTTTTGGTAATGCGATACCTAAATATAGTTTGTTCAGAATCAGCAACTAAATCGATTCAAATCATTTTTACACCATGTTACATTTTATTTTATTAACAAAAAAGTCACATGTTGGACACTAAGTACAACACAGGTCACAGCAGGTCATAGCGAGCATTAGGAGCCAGCAAACTGGGTGCAAGTGCAAAACAACCTCTCAGTCGCCTGGATAGCCAGGTAACATAACAAGCTTATAAGTTTGTGATTTTTCATGATACAGTTATGAAATGTCCTACATAGGTTCTTTACATAATACTAGACACGCGTTTCAGGTTTCACAATACTAAAGCTAATGTTGTATAAACAAGTTTTTAATGAAAATATTTTCTTCATAGCAAGCTTTTTTAGCACGGTATAATACTTATATAATTAATACTCGTCAAGACGAATCATACGAGCCCATACTCGATGGGGTTGTGTCGTTTAACTACCAAGTTCCTATAGCCACCTGTTCCATCATCAGATCAGCTCCATGTCATAATAATTTTGCATTGTCATCTGATTTACACATGCATGCATAATTTCAGCTCAATCGGTAACCGGGAAGTAGGTCAAATTTAATTTACAAGATTTGATTACAGACAAATATCGGGACAGGTGAAACTAAATAAAAGCTTGTAATATGTTTATCAGTTGTCTAGTCCTCATACCACAAACTCTGCTTAGTTTGGGACTAGATGGCGTTGTGTGAAGATTGTAGAATATTATTAACTCCCTTTTGCTTTCCCATCTATCATTTCCTTGGTATCCCTCTTCTCAAACTATCCCCCATCCCCATGTATGTAGCGACATCTATAGCGTCAAATAAGAACTAATCCTGCATCGCGCAATGTTCTCCGCGCGATTTGAATATATACGACAGCCCGTAATCATCTATCGGGCAGTTGCCCACCAGACTCTAGGATTCTCCCTCTTCAACGGAGGTATGTGGAACTTTACTCTCTGTTCCGCCTACCTCCAAACTGGTGACCCTCGACAATGCACGTCAGCGCAGCATTCGTGCAGCCACTACTTCGTGACGTCATCACTTCCTCAAGCTTTCGAGCAGCGAGCCATACAGCAAGTACTCACGACTCTAAAGGGTATCCTGACCACTAGCATGCCTATCAGCATGTCATCACCCTCAGCCTCATCAGCGACCTTGGCTTAGCACACTCATAACTCTTTTAACAACATGCGTTTCATCCCTCTGCACATGACCATACCAAGATAAACAATTCTCTTTCAACATTTCAGTCATAGGCGCCATATTCTCACTGCCTATAATATTAAACTAATTAAAAATGGAATCCTGGGTTCGATTCCTAGGTCAATCAAGAAGTGTCATCTGGTTTTCCCATTAGGAATTACTTGGGTAGAATTAACATTACACAACTAAAACGTTGGTGACCACATGAAACTGGTGAAATGTGAGTGTACTATGGAAACGCCTTTATCTTTTTAAGTAAAAGAACATCTCTATGTCCTCTACTTATATGGGTGTACTAAAGGAACATGTTTACCTTTGCGGGTGTAGTAAAGGAACATTTATACCTTTGCGGGTGTACTAAAGGAACATTTATACCTTTGCGGGTGTACTATAGGAACATTTATACCTTTGCGGATGTACTAAAGGAACATTTATACCTTTACGGGTGTACTAAAGGAACATTTATACCTTTGCGGGTGTAATAAGGTAACATTTATGCCTCTGTGGGTATATTAAAGGAAAGTTTATACTTTAGTGAGTGTGCTAAAGGTACACTTATACCTTTTAGCTACACCATGTAGGTGAGATTTTAAAATCAAACTGCCCAAACGAGTAGCTCGTTATTTATTGTAACTGCAGTTAATTGACAAAGAACTCGTTAGAGCGTTGGTTCTGATTGTGGCGCCACTTGCAGGCCCAGTTCCAACACGACATGCCCGCCCACGGCTCGTCTGTGTAGAACACTTGCCCGTTCTGGTACATCTGGAATTAATAATGAGTTTTTATTCACACATAAGCAAAGGCAATGACTTCTCTCGCTCTAGGGCGGAGTGAGAGGGCGAGGCAGACTTTCGCTGACAAAAACTCACTCCTTGGTTCCTTTCCGGGCGGTCCACACAATGGTGACACCAGGGCGTTTGTTCTGCACGAATCCGGTGCAGGATCCTCCCGAATTTACCATGTCCGGTGAGGACCTGCAGCATGCGGAAAGTGAGGACGCCATGATGTCTTTCAAGCCACTCTAAGACGGAAATTACTGATAGAGTGCCTAGCACTGGATTGCGACAATCACTGTCGCCATTCCACCATGAGATCTCGCCGAAACTGTCCGCCATGCCGCGACTTATCGCGGCAGCGGTGTTTTACCCCGGCGTTGCACCACCACACTCCATCGTAACTACGAGCTCAAAACTCAAAAATAGGTACTCACGAAAGACAAATCCGAGCTCTTGTAAGTCACGCCATCATATCCAAACCTGAAGACAAAGTTCATGGCGAAGATGGAGAAGATGCAGCGGACGTCTGTAGTGGCGGGGATGAAGTACCGGTATGGCCCGCAGAAGTACGACACTTTAGGCTCGTACTCCACGGACTCAGGGAACTCTTCGCGGGGGTTGATTCTGTAAAGACGACAAATTGAATGTGTTGGGGGGGGGGGGGGGTAGGCAAATGCCCTGTCTAGCCAAGATACAAACCTGCAATCGTTAACGCTAGTAGAAAGCTTCAAATGTACGGGAATGACGTCATCTCAACGCTCAGTCACGTGGTCAGAACAAAAAAATTGGGAGCGTGGCCAACTCGAAGCGTTCGACGCAAGCGAAACGGTTGTAACTTGGCTGGGGGGGTTGAGGGGCAACATTGAGAGCTTCCGTTCCGGCGGGATGTCATGGCGATAATCGGCGATATGGTGACAGTGATTGTCGCAACCCAGTGCATATGTAGCATAAGCATCCGGTTTATAATGTTCCCACTGCTGCGAATTAGGCCTCCACTCTAAGAGAGGGAACGGCTCGTAACCGCCTTGCGGTCCCAGTGCAGTTTGGTGGACGTCACATATTTTCGAATTTTTTGGTTCTGGAACACACCGGTGAAGGTAGTCACCATTTTGGGAGCAATGGCGATGAAATAAATTACACATAGTAATGCGTCCGACTGAGTTTGTAAACGCGACTCGTAAGTCGGAGCCGTTACCACTTGGCCTTACACTGGGGTCCGACCAAGAGTTGACGCCAAATAAAAAAAAAACGTAACTATTGGGCTGTAGGATTTTTGAGTTTATCGCGATGCAGTGGGGGATTTTGCTTTATGATCTACCTACAGGGTTTTTTTGTAAAACACTAGCAACCTAACAATGACACTAACAATGTTACTAACATCATAAACAACAACTTCTGTTCTACGACTTTTAAAAATGTATTTTAGTTCATCAGATTTTCATACAAAAATAAAAATATACAAATTAAACGTTCTAAATATTACGAAATCTATGCGAAGCAAGCAATAGTACAACAGCGGAGGGGAGCGGGGTTCGGGCGACAGGGTGCTTGATGCGCTTACGTCGCGTCATACAGACGAAGGTTGGTATAGCAAAATACACAGTAGAAATATGTTAGATAGAACAACGAAATCTTGAAGGCTTGTTTTTGGTAAAAGTTATAGAACACAAGTTGTTGTTTATGATGTTATTAATACAGTTCTGCAAGGTTGTTAGTGTTTTACAAATAACCCTGTATAAAAGGAGAAACTGACTGACTGACTGACATATCAACGTACTACTGAAACAACTGGGACTACAAGCGGGGTTTTTTCACAAACCTTTCTTTTATGACATGGCGAGCATTAAAGAGAGGATGTCCCAAAATTCATCCCCTTAACGAATGTCCAAAGATACCTACATTCACGCGGGCGAAGCCGGTGGCAGAAGCTAATATGTATATAAGGTCATGTATAGGCTGTATGTAAGGACTGAAAACCTGAAGACGCAGAAGAACCAAGGTTACCAAACAGAAGTGGTAGTGGGCAAGGCACATGGCTCGCAGCACATATGGTCCAAGGAGCTGAAAGGTTGTGGAGTGGCGACTGCATACTGGAAGACGCTTAGAAGGCCTCCCACAAGATGGGTCGATGACCTGCTCCCCTAGCCAAGTTACAACCGTTTCGCTTGCGCCGAACGCTTCGAGTTGGCCGCGCCGCCAATTCTTTTGTTCTGACCACGTGACTGCGCGTTGAGATGACGTCATTCCCTTACATTTAAAACTTTCTACTAGCGTTACCGATTGCAGATTAGCAACTTGGTTATGGGTACTGGCGAGGGTCGCGGGAATTCAATGGATGCGAATTCAATGGTGATAAACAAGATCGGTCGTTGTCACATTTGGGGAGGCCTATGTAACCGTAGTCGTCGTGGTCGTATTTCGGCTGAAGTTGTGATGATGATGGTGGAGGACATGTGTGGTTTTCTGCTACACATGTAATGTAAGTATACCTATCATAATCTTATTTAGTCTTTCGACTATTTCGTAGAAGTTGTCAACTTGTTTTTAAATAAATACTCGAAAAAACCAGCTGTGGACAAACAACAGAGCAATTTAGAGAAATATAAAAGTAATACAAAATAATGAGTTATTTGCACAGTCAAAGGTTATCGACTGATCAAAACATTGGAGTTGGAGTTACTTAAATAAAGACTGAGAATAGTGAAAATAACTTAGGTATTGCTAAGAGCTATATTTCGCCGAGACACCATGGCGGCGCAACCAGTCGCTGCTACCAACAAAATGTATACAGCTCTATAGAGAGTTACTCACCAGCACGCTTAGCCAAGTTGTTATTCTGCAATCGTTAACGCTGTCGAAAAGTGATGAAACGTATGGGAATGACGTCATATCAACGTAAAGCCGCGTGGTCGGAACAAACGAATAGAAAATTCGTAGCCAAGTTCACATCGTTCAAAATGATAAAATGAATTTCTACAACGTTTAACGCTACATCCTTTGATAAACAAACGCTACATTGTAGAACGAGCGGCCGACGCAGGTGCGTCAACATGGCTACCCACTTATCGTTTTCTACAATTGCTGATACCGAAGCGTTACCGATTGGAGAACGGAATTCGACACGATACGGTTGTAACTTGGCTAGGGGGGCTGGTGTCCGTTTGGTTGCGCTACCATTTACCGTTGCTGCGGCCACCGCTGCGCTCAAGGCTGTTATCTTAGAGAATAGCACCGCTGTCCCTTAGGTGCCATCCGTTAATCACGTGAGGCTTAAAAGGGGGGAGGGGTTTGACAAAAATCACGAAATATCACAAGGGGGCAGGGGCATGTAGTAAGATATCACGTGTATTTATTTTTTCGTCAAACGCGTGATTTTTAAACTGAAAGTATTATTTTTATGCCTATCAAAAACAACCTTTAACCTTTCGGTCTAGATGATGTCATTTCTATCATGGACTTTAATTTCAGAATAAAATAAGATTATACTATAAACCTGTGTTTACTTTAAAGATAATATGCTAAAAAAACAATGATTCTTTTTAGGTACTAAAAATACACGTGATTTTGCGTGGAGGGGGAAGGGGTAGTCTTTAACCTCACCAAATAACCGAGGGGGAGGAGGGGTTTAAAAAATGCTGAAAAAAGATCACGTGATAGATTTACATATGCAATGTTCACTTTGAAGAATATTTAACCACCAATTTTTTTGTGTAAAAATATTTCTAAAGATCCAAGCCGTTTCGAAGGAGTAGGGAAAAGTTGCGAAATTGCTAAATTTTTTTAGCACGAAATAATCAAATGTTGATAATGTTGTTCATGAATCTATAATAAACATATATTTTTTTCAAACCTTAACCTGGCCGTTACCGAGAAGTAGGCATCAGAAAGTCACTGTTTTATGGCACTTTTCGGGCACTTGGGCCTTAAGGTTTGCAAAGACCTGTCCTTTACACCCTGTATAGGTAAGGACACCCACATACAACAACCATAATCAGCCTTTTAGGGCTATATTTCACCAAGTCACCAAGGTGGCGCGACCAGTCGCCGCTACCAACAAAATGTATACAGTTCAAGTTCTTTCCGTTTGGTTGCGCAACCAATTTGGTGGCGCGACCAGCTCGGACGTGTGGCGACTTTGGTGTCTGTATGGCGTCTAATTAGGTAGCTTAGGGCTGTATATCACCGGGACACCATGGTGGCGCAACTGGTCGTGTCACCATAGTGTTCCGGTGAAATATAAGTAGCCCTTAATATTCCCACTGCTGGGACTCGGGTCTCCTATCTAGTAGAGGAAATGTGCCGTAATCCACCACGCGGGCCTAGTGCGGGTTCGGAAATGTCACATGTCTTCGAATTTTTGGTTCTAGGACATGCCAGTTTCCTCACGATGTTTTCCTTCACCGTTTTGAGAGCAGTGGTGATGAAATAAATTACACAAAGTAATGCGCCTGGCTGGGTTTGAACCTGCTACCTACAACTCGTAAGTCGAGGTCGTTACCACTCGGCCACCACTGCTCTAAAAGGTAAGGTAAGGTAGGTAACACATGTAATATAATGCCATCAAAAACATAACTTGTAAAAAAACAAGTCTTAAAAAACATCAAACTCTTGCTATAAGAACAAAGATAACGGAAATGATAATAATAAATTACAGATATGATGATATTGTCAATCATGAGGTTGTAATGTCGAAATAGGTTTAATTAACTCAGAATATTACAGACAAAAAATATGCTTTATTAATGATAACAAACTCAAAGTAACACATACATAATTTAATTTATGTCTAACATCGGATGTTGAACCTTTCGGCCCAAACGGTTCTGCGAGCAATGTGCCCGCCCATTGCCACGTAAGTTGCGATACGAGTTGGATGCAAGACGCACAGGATCATTAATTGTGCCGACACTTGGGGGAGGCCTATGTCCAACAGTGGATGTATATCGGCTGAAATGATGATCGGATGTTGATGATGCGGATGCCAGACGCACAGGACCGGTTGATGTGGTGATCCACAGACTCTAGCATTTGGCGTGTCTAGGATTATTCCTAATGCCCAGCTTTATTGTAGGTAAATTATTATATATATCAGTATTTCGACGTCCATATAATAATCGAATTTCGAATCGGTAGCCAACGTCCTGGGGTGGGCGCTAGATCATGTTGGGGCTGGCACGTACACGTCTATGGACTCTTGAGTCTTGGGGTAGGCATTATGTTTACCAGTAAACTTCTTTCGGCCAACACGATGTTGATGAAAATCGGATTTACCAGTTTATTGTTCAGTGTTTCTTGTAAAATGACACACAACATTTTTCTTCCAACTGTTTCCATTCTTTTGTATTCCTCACTCTTCTTGTTGCTACCGCTTTATCTGTTACCATCATACTCCATTGTAATGTCCTGCTTTCCCCTGTCCATTGCCATTTCAGCTGTTTCTTCTAATATTTTGTTTACTATAGGTATCTACTACTTAAAATTCGCCATCAATCTAATTTCTTAATTAGGTAGGTGTGTTTCAGAAAACAACTCAATGTTGAGAAAGAAATTCCTCACGTATTTCCCGGGTACACATCTTGAGTCCCGTCTTATTTTTGATTTCATCTATAACTGTAATGTCATGCTCCAACTCCTCGTTGCTAGGTAACGTCTTCGCCAACAGGACCAATTTCCCTCCAGTCAAGTCACGCATGCCAACATTTATAATTATTATATAGTTGTCGTTTATTTTCTTAACAATTTTACGTTCATCGACCTTGTCTGCACAATGGCAGGTGACATTCCTGAGTGAAGTCGTATCAATGATATAGTCCACGGCAAGCATAGGTAATGATACTGAGTGTTGTCCAGAGGATATGACTGGAAGACGTTCTACCTCTTTTATCTCCACCAATGTAGCACCAATACCGTCAGCACAAGAGCAGTGGCTGTTGCGTTGATCTTCGGACAAGGCGAAAGTTAGACATATGGCTGGTCCGTATCGATCTTCAGATAAATTATTTGGAAATATCATCGCAACTGTGTACTTTCCATAAATATCGTTTATGTTAGCTGCTCGTACCGCACTTAGTAACGCTAATAGGACTGTTACTTTCCACATTTTGGGCACTGAATTAAAATGATTACTCTCTTGATGGATACAAGCGATGTGGTCGCGTATTAATTCTGCACTAGTATTTATCAGAATGTCCAGCAGATGTTTTTATTTCTGAATGATGGCCCCTTGACTTTTCTTAGATCTGTTTACGTATTTTTATCAATACAGAGTTGAGTCAGGGGTTAATTTGGTTTTGTCGATAATAAACAGTGTAAACCAGTGACGTTATGTGAATTTAACATGATTTTTAGGGTTCCGTACCTCAAAAGGAAAAAACGGAACCCATAAAGGATAACTTGGTTGTCCGTCCGTCCGTCTGTCAAGCCCCTTTATCTTGGGAACGCGTGGAAGTGTGAGTTGCAATTAAAACCATATAATTAGGTCGGCGGTCCCTTGAAGCTGTGAAAAAGTCAAACTTCTAAGTTAACGAAAAGAAAGATATGACCGTTTATATCGCAAAAAACAAGCAATGTCCACTACTGACTCACCCCGCATTCGGACCCACGTGGGGACAGAACCCCGGTTTATGACGACCAGACTGTCTCCAGAGCCCAGTCAGCCAGCGTTTGCAATGTAAGCGCAAAAGCAAGTATTTATTTGCAAAATCACATTAGAAACCTCTAAAATTACCGGTGTTCACCGGTGTTTCTCTACTTAATCCAATAATTATGCATGTATTATACACAGAAATCCTCCTCTCGAAACACCCTATTTATTAAAATAAGTAGCCCATTAGAGTCACAGCAGTGAAAACAATAAAAAGGTTGATTATGCTATTAAGACCCAAGCGCCCGAAAAGTGCCTTAAAACAGTGACGTTCTGGAGCCTACTCCTCGGTAACGGTCAGGCTAATAGGTTTGAAAAAAATATATGTTTATTATAGAATCATGAACGACATTATCAACATTTGATTTTTTCGTGCGACTAATACTTTTGTTTAAAAAAATATTACATACAACAATTCACATTCGCAACTTTTCCCTACTCCTTCGAAACGGCTTGGATCTTTAGAAACATTTTTACACATAAAAATTGGTGGATAAATATTCTTCAAAATGAACTTAGCATATGTAAATCAAACAATATTTCGCAAAGAAAATGGATTTAAAGGTCAGCCGCGCGCTTTCCGGGCGTTGCTGGCCGCAAATAAATGCACAGATATGCGTACTGCCGCCTAGGCGGGTGCGAGAGTTGCTTCCATTTAATTTCGGCCAGATGGTTTAAGGAACTATAAGCCTTAAGGCAGGGCGCAAACGTGGACACTTTTGTGTCCTGTGTCAGATACAAGCTTCCCATGAATATTTGATTTCTATAGAACCAGTATGAAATCATCCACTCCCTGCGCATGATGTAAACATTTTTTGTGTCCAGTGCTTCCACTTAACACATAGTCATGACGATCAAAGTGTTCGGTGTCGGTAACTGAAACAAAAATGTCTCTGGGAACAAAAGGTCTCTCCGTTTGCGCCGACATCGTGTTTGCTCTAAGTGTGCCCGCACACGGGCCACAAAAAAACGCCGCCACAAAAAAAGGACGCCACAAAAAGACGGTAGAGCTTTTTTATGGCGGCACCGCCCCACAAGAGCCACATAAAAAGGCCGCCACAAAAAGGACACTAAAGAGAACTTACTTGTAAATGCATTGAGCGTCGCTCCAGTTGTCATCGGAATGGCAGTAGAGGCCTTGGCTCGGGTCTTTAGCCTGGAACTGCTCCGCATGCGGCCCCACGTACGTCGTCTCCGAGTGACGGTGGTAAAAACCGATAAACGCGAAAGCACCTAGACACAGAAGTAAAAAATAATAATAGAGGTAAGTTTGGAGGTAGGCAAGCAGTGGTAGCTGAGCGGCAACGGCCCCGATTTACGAGTTGTAGGTCGCTGGTTCAAACCCAGCCAGGCGCATTACTTTGTGTAATTTATTTCATCACCAGTGCTCTCAAAACGGTAAAGGAAAACATCGTAAAGAAAACGACATATTCTAGAAACAAAAATTCTCGAAGACATGTGACATCCATCAACCAGCAATGGGTCCGCGTGGTGGATTACGGCCCGTTCCCTCTACTAGAGACGAGGCCTGAGTCCAAACAGTGGGAACATTATAAAGTCGACTATATATTTGCTATGCTATAGTCGTTATGATTTGAGTTTCGGGCATGGTGGTAAATCTCAGTGAAAACTATGTATCAAAAACCGACCAAGTGCGAGTCGGCACCGCGCATGAAGGGTTCTGTATCGTCGTAAAACGGTAAAAATATTTTTATTCTTTATATAAAATAAAGTGAATACTTTATTGTATGGGAAATATTTATTTTGTTTTTAGTATTTGTTACGGCAAAAGGATTAGTGGCAAAAGAAATGCGTAAATAGTTACAAATTCAACTGTCTAACTGTCGCGGTTCCTGAGATACAGCCTGGAGACAGACAGACGGACACAGGGCCCGATCTAAGGAGGGGCATGCCGGGCATTTGCCCAGAGCAGCAAAAAATGAAGGGTGGCAAAATTTACTTATTCCTATCTTTCAATTCAACCTAGCCATCTACACCCAAATTGGCAGTTTGAGTCAACCTGAAGTAGGTTGGAAGGTGGTATACTTCAGCTTGAATAGTGGAAATATTTAAGAATTAAGGGGCCGGCGACGGATGAATTTCCATACAAACGTAATACCACGCTCATTTGCAGTTGGAGCATATTTCCAACATATTATGATGATATTCGGTTATAGACAATATTTATCTAGGTTCCTACGAGCTTGATTGGGCCCAGCAAGTAACATGGGACGAGGGCAGGAAGAAGGTGTTTATTCTCACCTCTAAATGTATAACAATGCGGCTTCCTCTCGCTGGACAGGATCATCTGAGCATCCTCCTGATTGTGAGCCGACACGATGTAGTAAGACGTGTCCAAACACTTGAATTCTGGAAATTATTAATACACGTTATCTACAAGTTTTTGTCAACGCTTTCAATCAGAGAAATGTCGAAAGAGGTTAGAGAGGAAATACTTTCCGATTTGTACTACAACGAGTGTCGCCGCTTGTCTCCCACCCTTTAACTTCACTACAGGCAATAAACCAATACGAACGCGCATTACGCAACTAACAGACCACGCACACTTAGATCGCAAGTTTGCTATTGATAGTTGAACTATGAGCATTGCCCTACTTTGTGGCACGCCTGCCATTCTAACCTCTTTTATTTCTTCTGTGGTTTCAATCGTGCGTTGACCTATGTGTGTATATATACCACTACTGTAAATATAGTTTAACCTTTTAACCGCCAATTTGTATATGTCGGCGCATAATCGCCATCGGAGTTGACGTTAAACAAAATACACAGTCACAGTGATATCAGGAAATATTTTAGAGTGATAATAAAGAAATACATTGCTTCAGTTCAAGTTGTTTATTCTATGGTCGGTCAAAAAGTGCCTTATAATCACATTACAACGGTTTTTATACTCAGAAATTGACAAGCATAAAAATTCACTATGAAGGTAGAAAAATATTTTAAATAAATTAATAGAACGGAAATTGTCACAGTAAATTCTTATTTTAAATATGACCGCTCTGATATTCTTAAAGAAATAAAAAGGAAGTTAAATCCTCACAAATTCGACCGGATATTGTAATATTTTCTAGAAAGGAAGTTGTCATTTAATTTGTTATAAATTCAACTATATTTTAAAATAATTCGAAAGGAAGTTATCAAATGAAATTCTTTTATAAACTCAACAGGATGTCGTAATATTTTAAAATAATTCAAAAGGAAGTTATCAAATGAAACCCTTCTATAAATTCAACAGGATGTTGCAATATTTAAAAGAAATAAGCAGGAAGTGATCGAATTAAATCCTCATCAAAATATTCAAATAATTGTTTTGCGCCCACATATACAACATTAATTTTAGCATTTGCGAAACCCGAAACACGTGTCTAATATTTTTATGTAAAGAATCTATGTACAAAATTTCATAACTGTATCATGAAAAATCACAAAGTTATAAGCTTGTTATGTCAGCAAAAATACATTGTCACCGGGCCATCCAGGCGACTGAGTATTTGCACTTGCATCCAGCTATCTGCTAGCTCCTAATACCCGCTGTGACCTGCCGTGACCTGTGTTCTACTTGATGTCGGTAGTGTCCAACTTAAATAATTTTGGGATAAAATATAAAATGGTGTAAAAACTATTGGAATCCATTCAGTTACAGATTCTGAAAAAATTATATTCAGGTTTCACAGAAACTTAAAATTAATGTTGTATATCCGATAAAAACTTTCGTGTTTGCCCCGCCACGGTCGCACATCCACGACGAAATACTCCATCTCGTCAGCTCTTCTGTCACCTATGGGGATTGAAGAGCTGAACGAGATGGAGTGCCCAGTCGCGAACACACGACCCTGGCGAATAGGACTCGGAAGCACACGTTGGACCAATTCGACCCAAACGGTTTTTGAAGTGAAAACTTCTTTAGCGGCGTTGAGCACTTTTTCTGTAATGGGTATAAAATCTTAAACTCGCGTCAGGACACGTGACCTGATCGAAAAAGCGTAAGACGGATGGAGAGTAGACAGCTATCCCTTATCGCGCGTTGTGAAAGGGGGCTAGACGGAAAAAATTCTCACGAAAAATTGTACCGACACTTTTACTGTCAAAATATAAATCCAAGATGGCGGCTGCAAGAAATTATCAACTTTTTCGTCATGGGTGTCGTTTTCATGGTTTTCGAGGGTGTTGAAACCGATGGTACTCTCAAAATATAAATCCAAGATGGCGGCTGCAAGAAATTATCAAATTTTTCGTCATGGGTGTCGTTTTCATGGTTTTCGAGGGTGTTGAAACCGATAGTACTGTCAAAATATAAATCCAAGATGGCGGCTGCAAGAAATTATCAAATTTTTCGTCATGGGTGTCGTTTTCATGGTTTTCGAGGGTGGTGAAACCGATAGTACTGTCAAAATGTAAATCCAAGATGGCGGCTGCAAGAAATTATCAAATTTTCCGTCATGGGTGTCGTTTTCATGGTTTTCGAGGGCGTGGAAACCGATGGTACTGTCAAAATGTAAATCCAAGATGGCGGCTGCAAGAAATTATCAACTTTTTCATCATGGGTGTCGTTTTCATGGTTTTCAAGGGTGTTGAAACCGATGGTACTGTCAAAATATAAATCCAAGATGGCGGCTGCAAGAAATTATCAACTTTTTCGTCATGGGTGTCTTTTTCATGGTTTTCGAGGGTGTTGAAACCGATGGTACTGTCAAAATATAAATCCAAGATGGTGGCTGCAAGAAATTATCAAATTTTCCGTCATGGGTGTCGTTTTCATGGTTTTCGAGGGCGTGGAAACCGATGGTACTGTCAAAATGTAAATCCAAGATGGCGGCTGCAAGAAATTATCAACTTTTTCGCCATGGGTGTCGTTTTCGTGGTTTTCGAGGGTGTTGAAACCGATGGTACTGTCAAAATATAAATCCAAGATGGTGGCTGCAAGAAATTATCAAATTTTCCGTCATGGGTGTCGTTTTCATGGTTTTCGAGGGCGTGGAAACCGATAGTACTGTCAAAATGTAAATCCAAGATGGCGGCTGCAAGAAATTATCAACTTTTTCGTCATGGGTGTCGTTTTCGTGGTTTTCGAGGGTGTTGAAACCGATAGTACTGTCAAAATGTAAATCCAAGATGGCGGCTGCAAGAAATTATCAACTTTTTCGCCATGGGTGTCGTTTTCGTGGTTTTCGAGGGTGTTGAAACCGATGGTACTGTCAAAATATAAATCCAAGATGGTGGCTGCAAGAAATTATCAAATTTTCCGTCATGGGTGTCGTTTTCATGGTTTTCGAGGGCGTGGAAACCGATAGTACTGTCAAAATGTAAATCCAAGATGGCGGCTGCAAGAAATTATCAACTTTTTCGTCATGGGTGTCGTTTTCGTGGTTTTCGAGGGTGTTGAAACCGATAGTACTGTCAAAATATAAATCCAAGATGGTGGCTGCAAGAAATTATCAACTTTTTCGCCATGGGTGTCGTTTTCGTGGTTTTCGAGGGTGTTGAAACCGATGGTACTGTCAAAATATAAATCCAAGATGGTGGCTGCAAGAAATTATCAAATTTTCCGTCATGGGTGTCGTTTTCATGGTTTTCGAGGGCGTGGAAACCGATAGTACTGTCAAAATGTAAATCCAAGATGGCGGCTGCAAGAAATTATCAACTTTTTCGTCATGGGTGTCGTTTTCGTGGTTTTCGAGGGTGTTGAAACCGATAGTACTGTCAAAATGTAAATCCAAGATGGTGGCTGCAAGAAATTATCAACTTTTTCGCCATGGGTGTCGTTTTCGTGGTTTTCGAGGGTGTTGAAACCGATGGTACTGTCAAAATATAAATCCAAGATGGTGGCTGCAAGAAATTATCAAATTTTCCGTCATGGGTGTCGTTTTCATGGTTTTCGAGGGCGTGGAAACCGATGGTACTGTCAAAATGTAAATCCAAGATGGCGGCTGCAAGAAATTATCAACTTTTTCGCCATGGGTGTCGTTTTCGTGGTTTTCGAGGGTGTTGAAACCGATGGTACTGTCAAAATATAAATCCAAGATGGTGGCTGCAAGAAATTATCAAATTTTCCGTCATGGGTGTCGTTTTCATGGTTTTCGAGGGCGTGGAAACCGATAGTACTGTCAAAATGTAAATCCAAGATGGCGGCTGCAAGAAATTATCAACTTTTTCGTCATGGGTGTCGTTTTCGTGGTTTTCGAGGATGTTGAAACCGATAGTACTGTCAAAATGTAAATCCAAGATGGCGGCTGCAAGAAATTATCAACTTTTTCGCCATGGGTGTCGTTTTCGTGGTTTTCGAGGGTGTTGAAACCGATGGCACTGTCAAAATATAAATCCAAGATGGTGGCTGCAAGAAATTATCAAATTTTCCGTCATGGGTGTCGTTTTCATGGTTTTCGAGGGCGTGGAAACCGATGGTACTGTCAAAATGTAAATCCAAGATGGCGGCTGCAAGAAATTATCAACTTTTTCGTCATGGGTGTCGTTTTCGTGGTTTTCGAGGGTGTTGAAACCGATAGTACTGTCAAAATATAAATCCAAGATGGTGGCTGCAAGAAATTATCAACTTTTTCATCATGGGTGTCGTTTTCATGGTTTTCGAGGGTGTTGAAACCGATAGAACTGTCAAAATATAAATCCAAGATGGTGGCTGCAAGAAATTATCAAATTTTCCGTCATGGGTGTCGTTTTCATGGTTTTCGAGGGTGTTGAAACCGATGGTACTGTCAAAATGTAAATCCAAGATGGCGGCTGCAAGAAATTATCAAATTTTCCGTCATGGGTGTCGTTTTCATGGTTTTCGAGGGTGTTGAAACCGATAGTACTGTCAAAATATAAATCCAAGATGGCGGCTGCAAAAAATTATTAAATTTTTCGTCATGGGTGTCGTTTTCATGGTTTTCAAGGCTGTTGAAACCGATAGTATTGTCAAAATGTAAATCCAAGATGGCGGCTGCAAGAAATTATCAACTTTTTCCTCATGGGTGTCGTTTTCGTGGTTTTCGAGGGTGTTGAAACCGATAGTACTGTCAAAATTTAAATCTAAGATGGTGGCTGCAATAAATTATCAACTTTTTCGATATGGGTGTCTTTTTCATGGTTTTCGAGGTTGTTGAAGCCGATAGTGCTGTCAAAATGTAAATCTAAGATGGCGGATGTCAAAAATTATCAACTTTTTCGTCATGAGTGTCGTTTTCATGGTTTCGAAGATGTTGAAATAGTGCTGTCAAAATGTACATAAAATAGGATAGTATTTTTTAGTTATATTGTATTGGCTAGATGGAAAAAATTCTCACGAAAAGTTGTAACGACACTTTTTCTATAGTAAGCTATTGTAAGCCGTGCGGCGTGCGCATGTTTCTCTGTCTTTCTCTCTTTCTCTCTCTTATAGAAAGCAAGCCAGAACGGAACTTCGTTCCATCCGGGTGTCCCTTGACACCTCAGTAGTTTTTCGGAGAGATAAACTTTTTAATGTAAAATAATTGTAATAGTTTTAAAGTGTTAAATTTTTAATGTAATATAAATTGTCATGTTTGTGTACGATAGCGCAATAAATGAATATTGTATTCTACCACATAAATGATAGTACTTTTATACTGATAAAGCAATTGGTGCAAAATTATTCCCTAACCATTCCAAAATATCAAACATGCTCAACGTTAATAATCAAGTTTTCACTTCTGCCGGCACTCCCGGAGTGCAACCCGTCTTTTTATTTTTACCCGGCTACGGCAAAGCCAAAGGAGGGTTATGATTTTGACAGGCTATGTATGCATGTATGTAAATATGTTTATCTGTTCCCTCATAGCTCCTAATCTAATTATTGGAACTCGACATATGAGGTATCGTTATAACCGTCTTAATTGTCCGCTGAACATAGGCTACGTGACGTGTCACAAAACTCGATATGGCGCCCTCTAGCGGACAAAAAGTATTGTGTTAAAAATAAAAATGGAGATAAATACGCCGTGTTTGGTATCATTTGAAAAGGCTTAACTTGCACATTTCCAAAATATTACTCAAATTTAAAGTGACGCCCTCTAGCGGACAAAAAGTAATGTGTTAAAAAAATATTAAGATAAATACACCGTGTTTGATATCATTTGAAAGGGCTTCACTGGTACTCAACAAAAAATATCATCAAAATTCAATGTGATTCCCACTAGTGGACAAAAAGTTTTGGGTAAAAAAAAGAGGTAAATACGACGTGTTTGGTATCATTTGAAAGGGCTTCACGTAAATAGTATATAAACACAGTGACTTAACACAAAAAATATTTAGATAAAAAAACTAAAACCCGACTACGACAAAAAAAAGACGCTGAAAAAGAATTAAATAAGATTTTCAGGATGATGAAAAACAGGAACAGAACAAAAAGAAAAGCCGTAGTCACACGTTATAGGTAGGTATTGGTACCTACCTATACCTTCTACATATACCTACATATACCTTCTACATATACCTTCGGTTGGCCGAAACACTCATAATTATCTTATAAACTAGTGCGTGACTGCGATCCCAGCTGATGGTAATGGTTGATGATGGTAGTGGTTGTGATGTATGAGGACTAAAGTACCTGCATAATACTATTTGTAAGTTATGTTACACATTCTGTGGGTAAACCAACATAGTGTTAAGTCTTTTGTTCAACCGCTCAGTCGCAATATACGTGTACCCGGACTCAGCTGTTTTATTCCCTGGCTCCGTATATCCCGGCATTCCCAAGTGTTCCAGTGGCGACGAGGACTATAAAGAACTTACGTGTTGACGTGTTGTGTTGTGGTGACTGTTTAAAAAAAAAAAAAAAAACGATGAGCATCGGTAAAATTGGGGAGTTCAAAGTGCAATCAGACGATTGGAAGTTGTACGTAGAACGTCTAGAAAATTATTTCGTAGTAAACGGCATCAAGGACGATTTGCGGGTGCCGACGTTGATAACGGTAATGGGAGCAGAAAGTTACGAATTACTGGTGAACTTATGTACACCACATAAACCAAGTACAAAGACATTCGAATATGTAACGGCCATAATGGAAAAACACCTGCAACCTAAGCCGAGTGTGTTAGCCGAACGATTTAAATTTCACCAACGCGGCGGAGTACATGGCTGTTTTGAAAAAGATGTCGAAGTCATGCGAGTTTGAGACATGGCTAGAAGAAAGTATTCGGGATCAGTTCGTCTGCGGGATAAGCAGCGAAACAATACGTCAACGTTTATTTGCGGAGGATAAACTTGACTACACGAAGGCCTTCAGTATGGCCAAAGTTTGGCGAGTTTTAGATTTAAAGGAACACCTGTATTTTATAATTTCAATAAATGAGATAACATAACATAACATGAGTATGGAAGCAGCAGAGAAAAATGTAGCTGTGGTCGAGGGCGGCACTAGGTCCACGGACAAGACGGACACAGCGGCCGATTGTCAATCCATGGGAACTACAAAGCGACGTGGCGCGGCGACGCGCACACAATATAGGCCGGCGGCGGCGGCGGCAGCGAGTGCGGACGGCGACAGGTGGCGGGATACGAGAAGCGGGCAGCGGCGCGGCGGCGGCGCGCGCCGCTCGCATCTCTTAAGCGACGCACCGGCAGCGCCTGCACCTGGGGAGCGAGCTCGGCGGGACCAACAGTGCAACGCATGTGGAGGATTGCATGGCACAGCAGGGTGTAAATTCACGCGATATGTGTGTCGGATATGCAACAAACAAGGACATTTGCGCCGCGTGTGTCCATTAGAAGTAGGACATCATCATGTTCGTGAAGTGCGTCAGGACGCTAGCTTCTCAGACGACACGCGAAGCGACGAGGTAATGATTGTCGACATAAATAATTTATCCATATCTCAGTGTCCACCAATATACTTCATACTAAAAGTACATGGCAGAGATTTAGAAATGGAATGCGACACAGGAAGTGCGATATCGTGTATAAATTATGAAACATACAAGAGATTGTTTAGCGATTTACGCATAAATACTTGTAATATCGCCCTAAGATATTATACGGGAGAAATAGTAAATCCTATGGGGGTCATAAAACCAGAAGTTAGGTATAAAGATAAGTGTAAAAAGCTAGACTTATTTGTAATCAAAGGTGGAAAAACTGTATTGATGGGCAGACAGTGGATGGCAGAGTTAAAAATACAATTATCTTGTTACTTAAAGGACGGGGTAGTGTCTGTTAATAGTTTACAAGACAAACAGTTTAATATTTCTGAATTTAGTTCCAGATATTGTAAGGTGTTTGAAGATGGTTTGGGTCGATTCACCGGCGGCGCAGTTAGCATACATGTGCGCGAGGGAGCGCGGCCTGTGTTCATGCGCGCGCGCCCGCTGGCGTACGCGCTGCGCGAGCCGGTGGAGCGCGCGCTGGACCAGCTCGTGCGGGACGGCATCCTCACGCCTGTGGACCGCTCAGATTGGGCCACACCCATCGTGCCCGTGGTAAAAAAAGACGGTACTATCAGAATTTGTGCTGACTATAAACTAACCCTAAATAAAGTCTTGGAAGTCGATCGTTATCCTTTACCGCGGGTAGAAGATTTATTGGTACGCCTACATGGAGGGGAATATTTTAGTAAAATTGATTTATCCCAAGCATACGCGCAATTTGAACTTGACGAAACCAAGAAATACACCGTGATAAATACACATAAAGGCATGTTTATGTTCAATCGTTTAGTGTACGGTTTGTCGTCTAGTCCCGGTATATTTCAAAGACGTTTAGAACAGTTATTTGCCGATTTGCCTAGCGTGGGCGTATTTTTAGATGATATTATTATAACGGGAACGTCAACCGAAGAACACATCAGGAATTTAAATAAAGTTTTTGATCGTTTGCAGTCATGTGGACATAAAGTAAAAAAGGAGAAATGTAGCTTTTTTGCAAAGAAAATAAGTTATTTAGGCCATATAATTAGTAAAGAAGGAGTGCAGACGTGCACTGACAAAGTTAAGGCAATAATTGATACACCGTCCCCCTCCAACGTTTCGGAGTTGCGGGCATTTATAGGCATGACCATGTATTATGCTAAATTCCTTAAGAACGTTAGTACTATTCTATCGCCAATGTATAGATTGCTTCAGAGGGATGTACCTTTCAACTGGTGTGAGGAGTGTGAAAAAGCCTTCAAAAGGGTTAAGCAGCAGCTAGCTTCAAGTGAGGTGCTGATACATTACTCACCGGACTTGCCGCTCGTGTTGACGGCCGACGCCAGCAGCGTTGGTGTGGGCGCGGTGCTGTCGCACATCACCGCGGCCGGGGAGCGCCCCATAGCGTACGCGTCGCGATCATTAGGGACGAGCGAGCGCGCATATTCACAAATTGACAGAGAAGCACTCGCGATCATTTATGGTATAAGGAAGTACCATCAATACTTGTACGGACGAAAGTTTATCTTAAGGACGGATCATAAACCGCTAACGTATATTTTCGGTAATAAGGTAGGCATTCCGATAATGGCAGCTTCTCGTTTACAACGGTGGGCAATACTGTTGTCAGGTTATAATTATGAAATAGAATATGTGTCATCAAAGAAAAATTGTGCTGATGCCTTATCCAGGCTCCCACAAGGTAGGCCATCGAGCGTGAGTACGGAGATCACGTATGTTAACTTCGTGGAGGATTTTCTACCGATAACGCACAGTGAAGTCAGGAAACAGACAATGAAAGATACATTATTAAATAGAATTGTACTTTACGTGCAGTCTGGCTGGCCTTTATCGTGCACAGATGAGCAAGTCAAGCCTTATTTTTCTAGGCGTCATGAATTGTATGTAGATTGTGGGTGTTTAATGTGGGGATATCGGATGATAATACCACAAATCTTACGAAAAGACATTCTGAAACAATTACATATTAGCCACATGGGTATCGTTAAAACAAAAGCATTAGCGCGTAGTTATGTCTGGTGGCCGCACATTGATAGTGACGTAGAAGTGCTGTGCAATAGTTGTGAGACGCGATAGAGGGCGACGCACCGCCGCGAGCGCCGCCGCAACCGTGGCCCTACGTCACACAGCCGTGGAGCAGGGTACATATAGACTTCTTGGGGCCCTTCCATGGTAGCACGTTCTTGGTTGTAATTGATGCAAGCTCCAAGTGGTTAGAAGTTTTCGAAATGGCACGTACAAACGCCAAGCAGGTAATTAAGGTATTACGTAGCATCTTTGCCCGATTCGGTCTTCCAATAGAATTAGTGTCAGACCAAGGTCCTCCTTTCACAAGTTTAGAATTTAGTTCTTTCTTAAAAAGCAATGGCATACGTCAGTGCTTTTCGCCGACTTATCATCCGTCGTCAAACGGTGCCGCAAAGAACGCTGTTAAAATGTGCAAAGCTGCTATTAAAAAAGCTTATAGGGAGAACAAAGATTTAGACGCAGCCTTGCAAACGTTTCTACTTAGTTACAGAAACACAGTACAATGTACGACTGGGGAAACACCCGCAATGTTGTTACAGCGACGGGCATTACGTACTCGATTAGACTTGTTACGCGCCGACCGCGCGCTGGACGATCGGGTGCGCGCAGCACAACAACGGCAGGTACAAAATTCGAGGGGCGTATACCGAGAGTTAGCACCGCAAGACGAAGTGTGGGCTAGGAACTGTGCCTCGGGAGATAAATGGGTGAAAGGTATAGTTCAAGCTAGGGCAGGGACTCGTGAGTATCTCGTAAATAACGGAGACTGTCGACTATCCAAAAAACACATAGACCAGCTGAAACGTAGATCCCGTTTATCAGACTTCATGGGTTCTGATAGTATCACCTCAGACAGCACGCCACCAACGTCTATCGGAACATCAGGGGTGGAGGATGTCGTTCAGGCACGCGACGTTATAGTGGAGGAGAACAAGCAGAAGCCGATTAGTGAGGGTGAAGAAGAGAGGCAAGATATTGTTAGTGACTCTCAAATTGTGTCAGAAGCCCGTCATTCCCCTCCAACGTCACCGCCGGTGGGTCGACTCAAACGCATCCGTAAACCAGTGGTTAGATTTCAAGTAACATAGAATAAATGAGATCTTAGATGAGATTAAGTGGTGAGGTGTGATGTATGAGGACTAAAGTACCTGCACAATACTATTTGTAAGTTATGTTACACATTCTGTGGGTAAACCAACATAGTGTTAAGTCTTTTGTTCAACCGCTCAGTCGCAATATACGTGTACCCGGACTCAGCTGTTTTATTCCCTGGCTCCGTATATCCCGGCATTCCCAAGTGTTCCAGTAAGCAGTGATGCAATCGTTGATGATGAGGCGCACTAGTTTATTAAGAGCCTATTCACTCTAGCCTTTAAGACACTATCGATTTGTAAAGATAAAATTAAAAAAATAAAGTACCTATTTTTCAAAACTCGTATTTAATTTACGAATGTACGAAATTAATTTCGTCAGCTGAGCGAATTCAATGACCTGTAGGTAGTTTGTATGCAACGCCGACTACTACCTACAGGTCATTGGACTCGCTCAGTTGACGTTTTCTTTAAGAAATTAATTTCGTACATGAGTAAATTAATACGAGTTTTGAAAAAGAGGTACTTTTTTTTTTTTTTTTTTTTTACAAATGCATAGTGTTTCATAGTACACCGGATCGAGCCTCCACGGGATTAAAACGATCAAAATTTTGCAGTGTATATTCAAATCGCGAACTTTGATTGCGCGATGCAGGGTTAGTTCTTATGTGATACATGTCGCTACAATGTAGTAATCCTTACCAGGACTCGTATACAAGCCGAAGGGTATCTTCGCCTGCGTAGACTTGATCTTGGCTTCAGAAGTGTCCATTTTTTTGTTCAGTTTGAGCAGCACCATGGACATGAGAGCCATGTCGGTGGCGAACAGAAGTCTCTTCATATCCTTGATGTGAGCTGCAATAAAGGCGAACAGCTTCTTGGACCCGACATCCAGTATTTCAGCTCTTTCTGTCTGAAATTAATATGAAAAAAACTAAAACCCGACTACAATAAAAAAAAAGACGCTGAAAAAGTATAAAACAAGATTTTAAGGATGCTGAAATAAACGAAGTTACTGGAAAATCGAGAACAGAACAAAAAAAGAAAAGCCGCAGTCACATGTTATAGGTACAGTAAGGCCGCAAAAGTCCATAGGAACGCTAATGATTACATTGCTACGAACCGAGCGAGCGCGATATTTCCGTGCGTATGTGTGCGCATGTATGAGTATCCACATTCCACAGATAACACACACTAAGGAACTGTCGTCGCACTGAGCTATATGGTAGCATTGATAAAATTCGTGCAAATTCGTCATGTGCTGGTAGCCGTGTGAACTAAGTGTTGGATTCGCAAATCACGTAACCCGAGTTCAAATCATGGTCGGTCCGTTGCAGTTATTTCTTACTTTGAAAATTCCCAATCTATATTGATTTAATTGTTTTTTTATATTTCTATGAAAAATACTATTGCATTTTTTGCACTAAATAGTTGCAAATTACGAATGTGATCTATTAACCACAAGAAGAATCACATTCGTAATTTGCAATTATTTAGTTGTTACATCTTTTCGATGTTATAAGGTGGAAATAAAAAGACGTGTTTAATAAAAATGTTTATTCTTTATATTTACAAATTAAACATTTATGAGAATTGTGACGTCGAATTGTTACCTAGACAAAAAGTTATCTTGTAACCGTTATCTATGTTACGCCTAAGATTGTTTGTTGGAAGTATACCCACTTAGACCATTCATAATATGAATAACGTAACAATGAACGGATATTCAAATTTTAATAAAATAAAATATAGGTAATTGTTTATATCCAGTTATTTATTGAAAAGTGATATATGATTTGGACTTTGTAAACATTTTATTTTTGTGTAACGTCACAATGAATGTATTGAGGTCATAGCTTAATTGTTCATTTTCTTGACGAAAAGAAGATTGAAACCAAACCTCAATTTCTGTTAAAAGAACTTTAGTTCTCACAAGATAATCGTCAATTAGATGAGAAAAATAAATTGAACTATAGTATTATGTTAAAACAGTGCGGGTAGAAGAATAAAAAACGAAATAGAGTCATGATTATTGTCAACAAAATTGATAGCGAGTTCACTGCATTCTTAAGATGAGGCGATGGCACAAGTTAAAAGATATAGCTGTTTTAAACGAAAGTAAACACAATATAATACAGTGTTTGTTAACGAATAATCACAGATATGTTAAAATAAAATGGTAGGCCATTTAGTTTAGTTAACATTAAATATTTAGTGCGAAACGTAATCGTTCTTGTTTGTGCCTCTCTGTCAAGTACGGCTTTTTAGCAGGTTTTCTGTGATGCACGCCTTCAGCGTGAAGTGCACGGCGAACAGTATCCATCGAGGTGTCATATAATTCCGCAAAATGTCTCGTTGGTGCGAAACCATTCGTTTCGTATACGTCCACCATATGTCGTCGCTGCGCCTCGCTAATAAGCTTCGATCTCCCACTTCTCTTTCGACTAGCAAGGCTACCTTCTTCCTCATATCTTTTTAGCCAAAGATTTACAGTATTTTTCTAAAATAAAAAAAAATATATATATTAGGCAGCTATACCTACTTCACTTCATTTTCATTATATAAAATGTTAATAATCATAATTATTGAATATAATTTTAAAATAAAACTGCATTTATTAATCCAATAACCAATCCAATAAACCCAACGATTTACGTATTTCTCTTTTAAACCTCATAAAGATACGATCAATGGATTCATAAATGGCATACTTTTTAATTAGAAGATTAATTTGTAATAAAGTTACAATTCATTAATAGCTATTATACTCACATTCAGTCCGGTTTCTTCAGATATTTGTGTTTTATTAAGACCACTTTTATGCAGCCCAATGATAGTCGCCCTCACTTCAATACTAATATTAGCCTGCATTTTGCGAATATTACAATACTGTCAACCTCACGTCACTAACCAACAACTACAACCAAACGACAGTTCATTTCGGTTAAGTTAAAACTCGTGTCTACCTCGCAGAAATCTAATTCTTTATTTAGTTTTTTTTGTGATCTACCTTTCTAACTCTAAGAAATGTGTGAACAAGTTAAAGAATAATTTAATATATGTAATGCAAATACATAACTTCCAATCGGGTAAGAACTTACAAAAAGTCAATAATTGCGTGGGATTTGAACTTGCGGCACGCTGATTTGCGCTTCAATCTGTGTGCCTATACCACTGGGCCATCTTGACTTATGATAAGTTGATGAAATTGTGAATTTCAATCATTTGTTGGCGAAACTTGAAAATAAAAGGTCGTAAGTCAAACTAAACGTCAAACGAATATGTTTTAAGAATTCTTATGGACTTTTGCAAGTGATAGTACCTACCAACACTTTCTATGCATATGTTCTACTAGCTTTTGCCCGCGGCTTCGCTCGCGTTAAATTCGGGGTAACACGGTTCCCCTTTCTGAGGGAGGTTAGTGAACTCCAATGCGGGTGACGTAACCTACGACAAACTTATTATTTGCGGTTGGTACTGTAATCGGGTCTAGGGATCGAAGGGCAAAATTAAGTTTGATTTTTATTGTATATACATACTTTTTCGGGATAAAAAGTACCCAGTGTGGTGCCCAGGATATTAAAGAATAATTATACCAAGACACCAAGTATCATCGTAATCGAACCGGTAGTTTTTGCGTGATGCCTGAACAAACAGACAGACAGACAAAAATTTTTTTAATCACATTTTTGGATTCGGTGTCGGTCTAGTAACACCCCCTGCCATTTATTTTCAATGTACAGAATTTTCACTTCTACAGATTTATTATAAGTTTAAAGATAGATATAGTTATCAAGATAAGTTAAAGCTAGAACTCCATTAGACCAACACACGTGTAACACGCCTGATTTTACGTAGAACGACGTCGCGTGGCGTGGATCAAGTGTAGCTCTACAAGTCTAGTTTCCATATAAAATGTATGGAGCCCGACGCGGCCAGATCGGCGTACGTGACGCACGTGTGAGCAGTGTGTACCTAAATACTAACAGGGTCGAAGTCCGAGGAAACGCCAAACTAAAGTGGCAGTAGGCAGGGCACACAGCTGAATGGATGATCGATGGGGCAGAAAGGTTCTAGAGTGGCGACGAGCACCGGAAGATGCAGCGTCGGCGCCCGACCACAAGGTGGACCGACGACCTGTAGCCTGATTCACGTAAAATCAAACAAGCCAAATATCGTTGAAGTTTTATAGTCGTTCGATCGAAGTCTTATCCAAAAGCGGTATTCACGATCTATCGACTTATTTCCAGTTACATTAATAACTTGTATTCTACCAGGATAATGTAATACAGATTTTTTTTTAAATCGACTAATTTCAAACGATTTCAAAATCGGTGTCGTTCAAACTCGATTGATGGATGTGAATACGGAAATGGTCTAAACGACTAAATCGCTACGATATCGTTACGGTTTTTCATTACGTGAATCGGGATACTGGTGAGAGTCGCGTGAACGCGGTGGACGCGAGACGCACAGGATCGGTCGTTGTGGCGACGCTTGGGGGAGGCCTATGTCCAACAGTGGACGTCTTTCGACTGAAATTATGTTGATGATTACTTACAGGGTTATGAGGTTCCTTTACTCGGCCGTTCATATAGTTGTAGTAATCCTGTAGCTTCTCAAACTTCTCCTCTGCGTAGCTGTGTCGAGTGTCGAGCTCCTTCGAGGTAGGCATGTTGTACGGTTTCTGGGAAAACAGTTGAAATCGACGAGTGCTAAGTGAAAAAATTTAGGTCTACGTCTGAGTATGGTTTCCACACTTTTTAGTCCTATGCGGACCGTTGTACGTAGGCCATAGCGGCCATAACCTTAGGTGGGCTTATTCTATCCAGCCCGCCTCTCTCCAAAAACAGATTAGACCTCTCAGGTTTTTCAGGGCATCAATCAATCAATCAATCAAATCATTTATTTGCTAGAATATGGTACATAAGGTATTACAGTAAATTTGTTTCAGCATATCCTGCCATAACATGGCGTGCAAATATATTCACAGTCAGTGTCGTCAATTAATCTAACTTGCACATCACAGATTCTATTGACTTGTCTTCTAGATATTCTTTAACAGTATAATATTTTTTAAATAGTAACAGATTGAAAAGTATTTTTTTAAACATTGTCAATGGTAGATCTTGTAAACTATTTGTCAAACAACATCTATAAGAGAGTTCGGGGATCCTAAGGTTCGTGTGCGTATTTCAGTGACACCTGTGTAGTTTAGGAGCACATGCGCAATTGTCTTCTCCCCCTCCAAGCATGCTCTGCACAGGAGACAAAAAAAAATTGGGTAGGAATCTGTTATTTTGGAACTGCCTTGAAATTACGAGAACTGAGGTGGTCGAATGAGAGCAGTGGTGGCGGAGTGGTAACGGCCCCGCCTTACGAATTGTAAGTCGCGGGTTCAAACCCAACCAGGCGCATTCCTTTGTGTAATTTATTTCATCACCACTCTCTCAAACCGGTGAAGGAAAACATCGTGAGGAAACCGGAACTAAAAATTCGAAGACATTCTCTAACCCGCACTGGGCCCGCGCGGTGGATTACAGCCCATTGCCTCTCATAGAGACGTCCCAGCAGTGGGAACGTTAAAAAGGCTGATTATGCTTTTATTGTTATTATGCTTGAAATTACGAAATAGTGTGACCAATATTTCCAATGTTCGTGACTTTGTTTAGATCAATAATGGTGTGATTTGCCACTTTGTTTTCTTTGCCAAAACTGATATGTGCGAGGCTTAAATAAATGTTTTCTTCTTTCTTCTTTATTAATTACATTTTGTTCGTAATTTAAAGAATTCTTACCGTTTCCACAGTAGGGAACGACAACCGAGCGAGCTGTAAACAAGAGAAGACCAATCACATAAACAGGTATAATAAAAGACTATATCGGAAAAATTGCTGGGTCGAAGCTTACCAGGGTTAGTTTGAAAGATAGCTCAGCCCTAGAACGAAAGGCAACGAAGGAACAGGAATGGGTTTTTAGTCAGTAAAAGTCTGACACTATCTCCCGCTCCGCCCAAGAGCGGGGGATGTCATTAGATGATTTTCCCACCGCGAAAAAAAAATATATCCGAAAGACTAAAGTCGAAAACAGGCTTGAGGCACTAACTGTACTTTTCAGGCAAAGCGAGCGAACAAGGCCATCGTTATTCCCTTCGTGTTAGGCCGCGTTTCTACCTGCAAGTAAATTACATGCAAGTTACGTTATATTGCAGACTACCAAGGCATGATGTGATCAAGCGGTCGTTCGTACCACACAATGTTATTTGACTTGCATGCAATTTGCTTGCAGGTGGAAACGTGGCCTAAGATCGCTTTAAACTTTTAAGTTTTTCATAATTTATCGTCACCCTACACTTTAGTTTGCGTACAAAGGGTTGCCAGGTCTTGAAACCGAATAATCGGACAGACTATCCTATTCAGCCGGACATTTGGGCAAAAAGGCTGACATTTTTTTTTTAGTCTATCATGATTTATAACAACAATAAAATCTTTTAGAATTCTAATGAACAACAATAAAATTAAGTGGTATAATTGCTAGACTAATTGCATGTCGGTTCTACTTAGCGAGACAAGGTAAGGCATAATTCAAATGACAATTCTAACAAAAAAGCCAAATTTAAAAAGTCTAACACAAGCAGGACAGGCCGGACTCAGCCTAATATGGCCGGAGACGCAACTAAAAAGCCTGACCGATTTTTTTTATGTTGGGAAAAATCATCCAATGACAACCCCCGCTCTTGGGCGGAGCGGGAGATAGTGTCGGACTCTTACTGACTAAAAGCCCACCCCGTTCCTTCGTTGCCTTCGTACCGGGGCTTGAGCTATCTTTCAAATTAACCCTGGCCCCAGTAGGCTTCGACCCAGCTGGGCCCCTGCTGTTGCTGGCAGCTCCTTGAGGCGTGCGGGAAAAGTGCGCGCCGTTGATGACTTGGACTCGGTCCGGACAATTACCGGACGGTCGGGAGCGCCGGCGTGACCGGTTTTAACCGGACGCCTGGAAACCCTATGCGTACCCATTTATAACCTCCTGAGATTGTCGGGCTGTCGGCGTTGAACGAAATTCAGTCGAGAAGGTATAAGTCTTTACATTACCAGTTGAAATGAGGAGACATCGTTGCTAGCTCTTGCGATCTGTAGCGTTATCAGTATCTGTGAAACCAAATTTTTATAAAAGTTTTGAAAAAGACTTTGTTTACTTTATTAAATAAGTATCTACACTCTAAAATCCTGCGCGACATGTGACTTGTCTGTGTTAATTTTAATGTTTTATTATTGTTTCTTTTTTGTGTTTAAATAACTATTTACAGACGGTTACACCAGTGTTATTGGCTTTGGCCGTTCTATTTGAATTAAATAAATAAATAATTTATTGGAATTTGTTTTTGTCTAATCTGTTTGGTATTTTTTTCCGTATTTCAAATTTTTCTATCTTTCACCTAGTTATGTGTATGCTGTGGTTTCCTGTAAATGAAGGAGCACACGTTAAAGGAACCCATGTCTAATGATTTATACTGCGTCGGTGTACCTTTGTAGGAGATCCAAAAAAAAATGTTTTTTTTTTTTTGTTATTCGCAGCTACTGAATAAAAAGCGGGCGCGCGCGCGTGTTGCGCGCGCACGCGTTGGACAGACCTCATCAAAGCTGCAACACACACCTCTTTAGTTCAGAGTTCTCGAGACGCCGTAAACCAGGCCAAATGGAGACGCATCACGAGAGCCTCACTCGCCAAATGAAAATGCAATATCATCAACCACGACCACTCTGTTAAGAGTGAACGACTCCTCCCCTCCTTGCGTCGTATTCCTCAATGCTGAGGGTCGTGACCCCCCTGTTTCATCACTCTATCTCTTATGATATTCCTCCATCTGTTCCTGTCTCTGGCGGTGTGAAGGGCATGGTACATCGTGGAGTCAAGGGCGGTGCGGATCTGGTCGGACCAACGTATTAGGCTGCGCCCGCGAGGCCTTTTCCCGTCCACTTTACCGGTCACAATTAGCCTTTCGAGGTTGCCACCATCTTTCCTTGCAATGTGACCGAAGTATTGCAGAACCTTGCGAAGACACTCGGACGACAGCCGTGAGGAGATTTTGAGTTCTTGCAAAATGGATACGTTGGTCCGAAATGCTGTCTAAGGAATACGGAGCATTCTTCTCCAACACCACATCTCAAAGGCGTCAATGCGTTTGCGGTCTGCAGCCTTTAGCGACCAAGTCTCAGCGCCATACGAAAAGATCGAAAAGACTAGTGTCCGTACCAGTTTGGTTTTGGTCTTTACGGAGATGTTGCGATCCCTCCAGACTTTATTAAGCTGAGACATAGCGCTCTTAGCCATGCCAATTCTCCTGCGAACTTCCCCCTCGCACGACCCATCGTTACTGATATTGGAGCCCAGGTAAATAAAGTTGTCCACTGTTTCTAGGTCTAAAGCGCCAGTGAGCTCCAATTTTCCAGTTCTATCCACCACCATGACCTTGGTTTTGGACCTGTTTACGGAAAGCCCCATCTCCTCGCTGATACGCTCCATTCGGGCTAGGAGTGCCACCATTTCTGACTCATTTGCTGCAAGTAGAGTAGTGTCATCAGCGTAGCGCAGGTTGGTAATTTTTACGCCACCAACTGTGATGCCTCCCTCCCAATTCTCGCAGGTTCGTCTCATAATGTATTCTCCATAGATGTTGAATAGGATAGGCGATAAAATACATCCCTGGCGCACTCCTCGGCGAAATTTAAAAGGTTTTGAGGTTACTTTATCGACTCTTACGACTCCCTGGCTTGAGTCGTACAGGGTGCGAAGTAGGGCAATCAGATGATCCGGTACTCCCAGTTCGTGTAGGACCCTCCACAAACAACCCCAGTTGACACAGTCAAAAGCTTTGCTGTAGTCGACGAAACACATTATCACAGGCGTATCAAACTCGTATGCCTTCTCACGTGAGTGAGTGAGTGAACGACTAAGGAGGAATAAAATGCAAAATGTTCAACTTACAGAGCATAATTTTAACAAAACACTTTTGTTATCCATTGAGTTGTTTATAGCCTAAACCTCAGGAAGGCGCCTTCACGACTGCGCTACTAGTAACAAGCAAATTGGTTGTTACTCTAATTGAAATAATTGGTGAGATCGTTAAGATTTAAAACGAACATTTTACAGCCTCGATTAGGGCTTTTTTCCCGGGAATGTTGGTCTCGAAAATATCTAAAGTCTCGATGATTTTTCCGCGTTTTCGAAACTCGAGACTCTTACCTCCTGTTCCGGTAATAACGCGACTTTCGAGACTCGTTAAAAAGAAATATATTTTTATTCAAATTTACTAGAGTCTGTCTAATAAGTTAAACGACTTGGGTAATTATTAGGATTTAATGAAATCTGATGTAGTCAACACGGGTTCAATAATCAAGGTTGATTAAGAGGTAGAGATCATTGTTTACTAACAGAAGAACCTTATGAAAAGTATCGAATATAAGTATTTTTTAAATGATTAAATATTATACAAAATTCCCAAGTCGGTTGACTTATTAAACAGACTATATCTGAATATAAATATTTTTCTGCATTTAGGCCATTTTAGGCAATCAATATAATGATTATAATAAAGAACTTTATTAAAAACAGTATTTCAAATTTGTTTTCCTTCTACCGTTATGTTACATTTTCTGGATTGCCGGGAAACGGTAAAAAATATCGAGTCTCGATTTTTTTGTCTCGGGATTATAGAGACTGAAAACCTTAGCCTCGATGGCCAGCAAGTACGAGTAGTAGTGGTATGAAAACATCGTGAGGAAACCGGCATGTTCTAGAACCAGATATTCCTAGTCACAACCATGGGAAGATTAAAAAGCTGATTATGCTTAAGCTATATATGTTCGATGGTCCTGACGAAGTAAGGGCTTCTGGCGAACGTGTGGACCTTTGTCAGGTGTCTATGTCTGAGTATGGTTTCCGCACTTAGTCCTATGCGGACCATTGTACGTGGGCCATAGCGGCCATAACCTTGGGTGGGCTTATTCCATCCAGCCCACCTCTCTCCAAAAGCAGATTAGGCCTCGCAGGTTTTTGAGGGCGTCTATAAGGGAATTCGGGGATCCTATGGTTTGTGTGAGTATTTCAGTGACACCTGTGCAGTCTAGGAGCATATGCGCAATTGTCTCCTCCCCCTCTAGGCATGCTCTGCGCAGGAGACTGTCTGTGATGCCTATTGTGTGGAGGTGCTTATTCAGTGTGCAGTGTCCGGTGATGGTCCGTCACCAGGCGCAGACCGCCTATATTCAATCTTAAAAGTTTTTTGGTGAGGACCTTTATTCTTTTCGAGATTAAAAATCATCTGATAACTTCTCCCGCTCTGGGTGGAGCGAAAGGGTTTGTTTGACTTTTACTTACTAAAAACCACACATGTTTCTTTAGCTGCCCTTTGCTTTCCCGCGCTGTGGTGACTCTTTCGGACAATTTCGCAATAGAATTTTTGAGGTGGGAAATCATCATGTAACTTTTTCCGCTCTAGGTGAAGCGAGAGGGAGAATGAGCCTTTTACTGACGAAAACCCATCTGCCTGTCATGTTCCTTGCTGTTTTCTCACACATTAGGAATGACTTCTATATCGTAGGCGCGTTTACAAACATACATAAGAAAGAAACAAATAGTACATTTTGATACAAGTGCAGAAAGTTTGTCCATTGCGACCGAGGCGAAATTCGCACGAGCCGTTGGCGAGAGTGTTATAGAGCCGAGGGCTGCAGTGACAAACTTTCACGTGTATCAAACGACTTTTTTCAATATAACGAAGAAATGAATAAACGGAGGTTGACCGGCGACTCGGGGGGGTCGACGCGCGCCAGCCTAATACGATCAAGGTATGTATAACATTGCGGCGGGGAGAGCACGCGCACTTTTCTACACTAGTGTGGAAAACAGTAATATAATAATTATAAAGTTTATTGTTCTTCTCTCATATAGAATTTTACAAACAATATATAAAAAAAACCGTTAGCGGTAATTGCTGTGATCTATGTGAGAGACTGGTTTCTGTACTAGGAGACCTGTATGACAGATTACCAGCCTCTCAAAACTCCGGACAATAGGTGACAGCTGAATACAACATCAGTGAGAAGTACTAAGTAATAATTAAGAGATTGTTGTGGATTAAACTAGGTGCAGTGTGATTATTGCTGTTATGAGGGTACAAAATGGGTGAGAGGAACTAATTTGATCAGTCTATTGCGATATCCGTGGTCTATTGCGTGTCTAAAAGCTATGGAATAAAAGCGGGTTTTCGAGTAAGTGTATTCAAAAATTATTATTTGGTGCAGCATATGGCACAAACACAATATTTAGGTAACAAGAAACAAAAAAAAAAAAAGAAGCAACATATATTCTCTGTTATCTGCCTCAAAATAGGTCACTCAGATTCGGAACACTTATCTGCAGGTCATATAAATATTTGTTCCGTGCGGGTATCGAACCTGCGATATGCAACGCAACACCCATTATTGTTCCATCTCTGTTGAGACTAATTTGTCTCTTCTCTGTCGGTATCACTCATGACAGAGTGGTCGTGCTCATCACTTCTGGTGTTGGTGGCAAGCTCCACAACACGCCACCACTCCTTTTTGATGACCGCCTTCTTCGTGCTTTCGTGTAGTTATGATGACCGATTCACTACAGCTTTTATCTCGTCAGTACACCTCATAGGCGATCTCCCTCGTGGCCTGGTACCTTCAACCTTTCCCTGGACCACAAGTCGCTCAATAATCACCTCCCCTCGGCGACATACGTGACCAAAAAAGGTGAGGATACGAGACTGTACCAAAGATGATAAAAGCTGCTTGATGCCGAGTTCTCGGAGTATCTAAGACTCGTTCGGAATTCAGTCTACGACACTGAGTATTCAATTTGTCTCAGCAATACCCAAAAGTTGACGGTAGAAAATGCTTAAGACTTATAGTCCCTTGAACCATCTGGGCGAAATTAAATGGACGCAACTCTCGCACCCGCCTAGGCGGCAGTACGCATATCTGTGCATTTATTTGCGAACAGCAGCGACCGAAAAGCCTTTGAATCCATTTTCTTTGCGAAATATTGATTGATTTACTTATGCTATATTCACTTTGAAGAATATTTAACCACCAATAAAATTTTAATGTGTAAAAATGTTTCTAAAGATCCAAGCCGTTTCGAAGGAGTAGGAAAGAAATTGCAAAAAGTTGCGAAATTACAAAATATTTTTTTTAGACAAAAGTATTAATAGCACGAAAAAAATCAAATGTTCTTATTCTTATTCTTTATTGTACACAAAAAAAAATTACAAACAAAAAAAAAAACAGGACATTTTATGTAAGTACATAGGCGAGCTTAACCCACAACTGGGTTTTCTAAAAATGAATGCATGGAATGTTGATCTTAAATCTATAATAAACATATGTTTTTTTCAAACCTACAAACCTAGCCATTACCGAGGAGTAGGCTTCAGAAAGTCACGTTTTATGGCACTTTGCGGGCGCTTGAGCCTTAAGAGGCTCCTTTTTCCACTCGCCTATCGTCAACATCGAGCATGGTTTAAAAGTTTGTTGCTTCATCTAACGCAATCCAACGCGATTTTTGACGGAGAGGCAACGCAAAAAAAAGGAGAGATAACGCCTGAAAACACTGTTGACATTCGGTAATTCCGTGATTTACTCGAATATTTTACAAAACTTTTTCCAAAAAATACGGCTGCAGAGAACCTCAAGCGGCGGAAATATAAAACCTCGTCGGCAGTTATATTTTTGGGCCGTTTGGGGTTGAAACTCTTGGGCCGTGGGGTCCGAGTGCTCATACGCTGTTTAAAGAACTGTCAAAACGCTTAGTTGACACTTCGCGTGCCCCAAGGGCTGGTTTAAATTACCTCGGTCAGAGATTAAGCATTGCCATTCAATGTGGCAATGCCGCCAGCCTTTTGGGCACACTTCCAGTCGAGGAGTTTTATGACGCCATATTTTAGTAGGGAGTAAGTAGCCTTCAGTGTGTATATATTATTATAGTTAGGTTAAGTATAAAAATACGTGTTTATTTACCGTCCCGTACCTCAAAAGGAAAAAAGACGGAACCCTTAGAGGACCACATTGTTGTCCGTCCGTCTGTCTGTCTGTAAAGACCCTATATCTCGAGAACGCGTGGAGGAATCCAGTTGAAATTGCCTGTTGAGGTATGGAACCCTAAAAAAATGGGAGGGAAAGGGGATATTATGGGAGAGGTCTTTGACCAAATACATTCTCTCATCATCATCTTCCTGCCCTCGTCCCGTTTTATTTGTGGTCGGCGCAACACGTTTTATCTTTCGTTCTGTCCTGTCACTCGTAACGCTATCACTAACTCCCTTTTCTGCCTTCTCACACAATCCATCCATCTTTTCTTTGGCCTCCCACTCCCTCTCCATCCATCCATCCACATGTAAACTCATAACATTCTACGTGAGAATCAAAAAACATTAATTAAGGTCTTTAATACTTTTCAAAAGTCTGCAGAAACTTAAAGTTGACGAGTCTTCTGTCACGGTTCGCTTTGGGGTTCAGAAGGTTCAGCTGCTGCCTCCTGATGATCATCCTTCGACCCTGGCTATCGTTTATAATCCTCACCCCCTTAGGCCAAGCTTCGCTGAGCGCGATGAGCAGCACTGTGGACACAACCACAAAATAGATAGGCACAGAAGACAATCTACATACAAAGCGCACTCGGGCAACGCACGACACGATATCTCGGCTCAACTCAGCTCAATGCGAGCTAGAGTACTATCCGTTTGTAACACGTGTCTGTAAACTTTTTTGTACAATTTTTCAGAGAAAAAGTCATTTTAACTGTTTATTGCCGCATGTCGCAACAAAATTGGGCGAAAGCAACTACTGACTGGATTCCGAACAACAGGAGCCGGCGATGCGGTTGGCCCAGAAGGAGATGGCGTGACGATTTGGACTCCTACCTTAAAGATTGGGCAGAAGTGGCTCAGGACAGGAAAGAGTGGAATAACGGAAGAGAGGCGTTTGCCCCGCAGTGGGACACAACGGGCTCATAAAAAAAAACTGTTTATTGGGCAGTTGTTAATATCAACATTAAAGAATTATCGTTTTTTAAGCTAATGCCAGTTGTTTCAAAGAGCTAAATAGGTATTTGCTTGTGTTTTAATGGTTAGTTTTAATGTAACACGGAACAAAAAAGTAAACAGTAAAGATAGGAACTGTTCGGCGAATGCCGCCCGCGCAGCCGCCCCGCGCCGCCGCAACCGGACGCGCGCATCTCTCGTACGGCAACCCTAGCGCGGCCGTTGAACGTATGAAAAGTGAAGTATACATGAGATTGACTTCTGCACCTATCTATTTTATGACATAACAGAGGATGTGTACTCATAAAAACGTGAAATAAGCTGTAAAAAAAGGGCCAAGTGGGAGTGGGACTCGCGCATTAATTTATTCAAGCCCATCACACCTGCAAAGTTCTCTTAGTTAGTTTAATTTGAACGTGCATTGTTTTTTTTTTATTGTTGATAGGTTCGCGCTTGACCGCTGTCTTACCCGATGGAGCATGCTTACTTCTTAGTAACCTATTCACTCTTGACTTAAGGATTTCCGGGTAAAATCATCAGGAAACAGACTCCGGCAGAGAATTCCACTCCTTAGCTGTATGCACAATGAATGTGTTCCCAAAACGTTTTGTGCGGGTAGGTGGGATCTCCACAATGTAACGGTGGCATCGCTGTACACCTGGTAGTCCGATGATCGAACGGGTTAGGCGCAATTAGGCTATGCAATTCCGACGCTCACTCCCCGAAATGCAACCGGCAGAAAACCGAGAGGCTAGCAACTCGGCGTCGATGCTCAAGACTTGCCTCGACTTGACGAGTGGCTCGCCTTTCAATTGCCTCGAGTGCATCAAGCTGGTATCGGGCAGATCCGTCCCAAAGATGAGAGCAATATTCCATACACGACCGAACTTGCGCTTGATAAAGTTTGAGCAAATGTTCCGGCGTGAAGTGCTGTTTGACCTTCGCGAGGATTTCCAGCTTTTTTGTAGCCAGTTGAGCCTTTGCTTCGATGTATGGCCCAAAGTTGAGTATTGACGTCAACGTAACACCAAGAAGACCAAGATGGTCGGTTATCGGCACGGTTACACCCCGGAAAGTTGGAGCAAAGCTGAATTGGCTCCTTTTAGGAGAGAATAGACACGCCTGGGTTTTAGCAGCATTGACCCTGACCAAATTGGCATTGCCCCTTTCAGAGACTGCCTCCAAAGACAAGTTTAAGCGTGTGAAGTTTCACCAATGAATTTAATTTGGTCTCATATCAGGTCACTCATAATATAATGCTCACTTATCTGATAGCTACAACCCGGGGGTCTTTAAGTCAAGAGTGAACAGGTTACTTCTAGACAAACGTGCTCCATCGTCAACCACATCATCGCTTACCATCAGGTGAGATAGTGGTTAACCCCTGAGACCCCAAGCATTTAAACAGATATAAATACGGAAAAATGGAAAGGGTTGCTTATTTTCGAAATTTACAGACTACTTTATGAAGAATTTCTTATTTACATTCTTAGATACATAACCAATAAATAAAACGCTCAAAATTTTAATAATCTTAGGGTGCAACCGAATGGCGCGAAATCACGCGCGAACGCCGTCGTTCGCTTGGGGTTTGAGGGGTAGGTAGGGGTAGTCTATCTTGTCTATATTGTCCCACTGCTGGGCAAAGGCCTACCTCCATTCTATCTAATGATCACGATTCCTTGCTTTCTCATTCCAATTCTTAAGGAAGCCAGGTCGTCTCACCATTTCCGCTGCACCAATCCTGCGTTTTACGGGCCCACTGCACTGTGTTCAAATTTGAGTTTACAGTTAGCTTTAATGACGTCGTCGGATAAATACTCTACAATTACCGGAACGGATCTTGATCGCTGGCTTCAAGTTGCGCAGAAGTCAAATATTTGGTCTCTTTAGTGGTGCGAAGTGAGACGCGGGGGCGGGGAATGTCAGTGATTGGCTCGCCACGCCATCGTGACATAGACGTCACTCGTGATTCGTTCCCTGCGCTGCTGCATGTATCTAACAACGACGACGATTGGCTCGCCAATGTATGGAATGCGCAAAGCGATCCCAACTCTGACGCTGAGCGCTCAAGATCCGTGCCGGTATTTGTACCCTGGCATTTTTGACCCGAACGTAGAGTTCAACTGTCAATGTCAAGCATATGGCCGCTTACTCCAACCAGGGTAGGTTGGAGTAAGCGGCCATATAACGCTCAGAGTCAGAGTTAGTTGGCTCTAGGGTAGCTACTCGAGTTATAAAAGAACGACCCTGGGCTGCAACTCTACTCTACTCTGCCCCCTTAGCCAAGTTACAACCGTTTCGCTTGCGCCGAACGCTTCGAGTTGGCCGCGCCACCAATTCTTTTGTTCTGACCACGTGACTGAGCGTTGAGATGACGTCATTCCCGTACAATTGAAGCTTTCCATTAGCGTTAACGATTGCAGATTAGCAACTTGGCTAGGGGTACTGGTTATTTTTGAACGCAGAGCAGCTCTTTAGACATGTCCTTTAGCCTTTAACCGATAGGCAGAGTTTTGAGCCACCAATGATTTGCGTTTTGGAGCGCAGTCTATGGCGCGGGCCAGACAGAAGAGACATAAGACGCAGACGGGGCGCGGACATTTGTCTCTACCGCGTCCCTTTCATACAAAATGTATAGAAGCGTCGCGACGCAAAACATAGAGACGGGGCGCGGGCGCAGTGCTTTTACGTCTGCGCCCTTTGTTCAAAACACACAGGAGAGACGGGGCGCGAACGCGGCGGAGACGAGGACGGGATGCGGCGGGGGCGAAGACGGGGCGCGGGGTGGTATGCCAGCCGCGCCGCGCCGGGCGAGCGGTCTCACTCTCTCGTGTCACCCAATCAGACTGTTGAATGCTGACTGCGCGACTGCGTCGCGAGTCGCGTCTCCGCCCCGTCTCTTCTATATAATTTAAAAAGTCGCGTCCGCGTCTCGTCTCCGCCCCGTCCGCGACGCGTCCTAGTCTTACGTCTCTTCTGTGTGGCCCGCGCCTATCTATAGCAAAAAAACACTTACAAGACAACAGACACGGCAGTATGAATAACAGCTTCATAATTGTTTATGTTAAGTTTTCTGCGAATAATGATAACAAGTAGATATGGCAGTGAGTGTAAGGTTATAGTAAGCCTGTGGTCACAGCGGGCTGCGCAATTATTCGGAGGAGTCTTCATGGTTATGGAACGTAAAGGCCAATTGAAGGATCACGGGTGAGTTTTGGTTAGTAAGCTCTGAAACCGATGGCGGCGACATTCGGGCCCTGGGTCAGGCCATGGTCCGCGAGGCCCCCGTCCGGCCGTTTGGTAGTGTTCCACCCGCACCTCAAAGGGATATCAGCCTACTGAGTCAATGGGTCGAATTCTGAAAGGGTTTTAAACGAAACCCCGCTCAGGGTCCGTCAACCAATGTCCGTCTGTGGGAGGACCCCTGCGGCTCCACAGTTGAGTTATTATTGTATCGAGAGATTTCATGTTCGGTGTGCAATGAGCCTTTGTCGACCATTTCAAATGGACTATCTTTTCCAATTAAAAATTTAATGCGTATTTGATTCAGAGATAAGACAGAATGTGGACGCATAAACGCAGGGCGTTGGCGATCCGGGCTAATATGTAGATAAACAGGTTTGCGCGTTGTAGTAAGGAAGTAAAAATTACACTGTTTAAATCGTATTGCCAATTCTTCTACACGAGCGGCCTGTGGGTTAGGCATACCAAGAGATCGCTTGACGCCCTTCGTATACAGTACTATACTGCTTCAGGATGTTGTTGGGATTATCGCGTTTTGCAGGGCGTCGGGTATGTTCGCATCTTCTGCGCATACCGATGATTTTTATACGATAATTCAAAAATACCAATTCGATTCTGACAATGGCGCGGTCGAGTTCGAACAGCATCCAGAGGATGTTGGTGGACAAGTTGGACGCACCGTCGTTGTCTCACGCAATGGCGGTATTCGTCAAATCACTCTATATGTATTTCTCACAGTGGCTTTCTTTCTTGTTTACTTTTGTTTTGTTTACTGACATAGTTACTAAGGTTGAGTTGCACCATTTAACTATAACGATAACAAAGCCGTTAACAGCTGTCAAATCGTCGAATTGACCAATAGGCGGCCGTTTCACGGCTGGTTATGGTTTGGTTATCGTTATAGTTAAATGGTGCAACTCACCCTTAGAATTATGTTACTAATAATTTTTGGGTCTAATTGCCATTAGTAAAAAACATTTATTATTATTATTTATTATAAATGCACGCATGTATAGACGTAGGCAAAGTGGGCACTCGCTCACGGGTCGCACCCAAAGGGGCCTCGCACAAGCAAGGGCTCTTTAGGAACAAGGGTTTTTTTATAATTGATAGACTCGTATATGAACACTATTCCACCTGATGGTAAGCAACGATGTTATCGAACACTGGGTTGCGACAGTTGCTGTCTCGATTTCGAATTTATAAAATAAAAAGGCCTCGCTGATGTGCCTAATGCCCACTTTTAATTTAGTCTACGCTATGCCTCTTAATAGATATGCACACGACTATGTTCGTTTTAAAGGAGATTACTCGTACAGGATAGAGCCTAAAAAGAAATAATCAAAATAAAAAACCGGCCAAGTGCGAGTCGGACTCGCCCATGGAGGGTTCCGTAGCAGCAAGTAACATAATATAAAAGCTCTTGTAGTTCGTTGTAACTTTGATCGATGTTTTAATAATAGTGTATTTTTTTGATTTATGACGTGTTAAAAAAAATTACTTACTACATCTCGTTCAAACCAATTTTCGTTGGTAGTTTGTATGATAATGAACATCATACAATTTTTTTAGTTTTCTCTTATTTTAGAAGTTAGAGGGGGGGGGGGGGGACACATTTTACCACTTTGGAAGTGTCTCTCGCGTAAATTATTCAAGTTAGAAAGAAATGATATTAGAAACCTCAATATCATTTTTGAAGACCTATCCATAGATACCCCACACGTATAGGTTTGACGAAAAAAAAAATTTTTAGTTTCAGTTCTAAGTATGGGGACCCCCAAAAGTTATTGCTTTATTTCTATTTTTATGTGAAAATCTTAATGCGGTTTACAGAATACATCTACTTACTAAGTTTCAACAGTATTGTTGGGGAGCACAGCGATCTATGTATATAGTACTAGTTTATGCCAGCGGCTTCGTCCGCATGATTTTGTTAAGATTTAGATGATTTATGATTGTATATTTTGTATAGGATTGTATTTTGGTATGAAAACTAATTGGATGTAAATAGTGGATGGAGATAGACAGAAATTATGAATAATCACCCCGAACACTACCTCCACCCACCTACGAATGTACTTAATAAGCTACCTCAAACATGATTGGGGGATTAGATTTTTGTATTAGATGAACGCTACCACTAACTCCACCCATGCTAGAGGAGCATATATATAGCCGCCTCACGGCCAAAAATTGTTCAAGTCCGACCTTCAATCGCAGGGCGTCCCAGTCTCTGCGGTTCACCGCCTGCACAAGGCTCGTGGCAGAGAACAGTACGATATGGTACTGGTCGTCTGCGACCCTACAGAAGGGCACCACCCGATCTTCAAGATCAAGTCGGTGTGCTCTCTTTCCGGCATCTCAATTGAGAAGCCGTATAAAAGCTCGATAGTTGGCCAGTGTCACCGCTGCCAACTCTATGGACATGCTCAGTCCAACTGCTACGCAAAACCCAGATGCGTAAAGTGTCTGGGTGAGCACGGCACTACTGAATGCCCCCGTCCCAAGGACCGCACGCTCTGCACAGAGCCACCCAGCTGTGTGCTGTGCGGGCAAGCTGGGCACCCGGCTAACTACCGGGGTTGCCCCAAGGCCCCTAAAATTTCTCCAAAGCTCGCAAAGCGCGCCGCTGCACGCCAGCTTAGAGAAGCCCCCTCAGGGTTAGCCCCCTCAACCCAGCTCCCCGAGCGTCTCGCTCCCCAGCGCCCGTCCCCTTGGAACAGGCTGAACCACCAAAAGGCCTTCCCGGCCTTGGCGGTCTCTCAGCCTATTCCAGCTTTGATGGCCAAACCCATCCCAGCGCCTACTCCCGCCCCTGTGGCACCCGCAGTCCCAGCAGCAGCCCCTAAGGCTGTGCCTCGGTTCACTGGTGTGATTCCTCCCAGGACCGACCCAGCTGGCTCAATCATCCTGGAGCATTACATCATATTTATGACCCAGGATGCTAGAGACCTAGCTGACGAGTTACACGTGGCTAAAGCCACGGGTACAGTGACCCTGAAAAAGATGGCTGAGCTCTTCAATCAGCATAAGCCAACACTGTCCGAGCTGGACAAGCTTCCAGCTGTTACCCTTAATAATTAAATTAATGGATAAGCGACTGAAAGTTTGTTGCTCCAAACCGCGATCCCTAAAATTAGGTTTCTTCAATGCAAATAGCATTAACTCCCAGCGTGATGAGATCGCGGCCTTCCTCCGCGACCATCAACTAGACATTCTCCTTATACAGGAAACTTATCTAAAGCCCCACCTCAAAGATCCTAGGATTGCCAACTATCGCATAGTTCGCAACGATAGGATCCGCTGTCACGGTGGTGGCACCCTCATTTACTACAAAAAGGAATTGCACTGCATTCCCCTAACTCCACCCGCGCCCCTATCTCTATTGGAGTTCTCGGCTTGTCGGCTAGGCATGACTGGTCACCCGCCGATCACAGTCATCTCCGCCTATTACCCCCCATCGTCTTCTTCGTCCAACTTAACAGACGAAGCCACCGCTCTCACCAGAGACCTGACATCCCTCTTTGGCATGAGTGACTCCGTTATCTTAGCGGGCGATCTCCCGATGTGTACCAGTGTGTGTGCCATCATCGGCCCGATGTGTCCCACTCACTTCCCCCACGATCCCAATCATAGGCCTGACGTTCTCGATGTAGCGCTGCTAAAGAATGTAAACCTCCGTTTGCAATCTATAGAAGCAATACACGAACTAAACTCTGACCACCGCCCCGTGGTCATGCACCTTGGCTCCCGCTCGGGAAATCTCGACCCCGGCCAGCCCCCTCCATCCCAACTGATCACTGACTGGAAGAAAGTAAGCGAACGACTGAAATCTACTACGTCACATCAGTTGGACTCCATCCCTGACCATATAGTCTCAGTCGCCGAGACGACGGAGGCGATCGACTCGCTCACAGAGCACGTACAATCCGTCCTGAACGATTGTTCAAGGGAGATTCCAGTGACAGAGGACTGTCGCTGGAAAATCCCGGACGATGTACGGGCTCTGTTGACCGAGAAGAACGCTGCTATCCGTGCGTATAGCGCTTTTCCTTGCGACGCCAACAAGGCTCACATGCGTAAATTACAGCGTGCTGTAAGGAAGCGTATGACCGTGCTGCGTTCCGCCCGCTGGGAAAAGACGCTCAGCGAACTTGAGCCTACCCATCTCGCCTTCTGGCAACTCCAAAGGAAGCTACGTTCCACCGAAGAGTCCTCCATGCCCCCGCTCACCCGCCCTGATGGGAGTGTCGCTTTCGACAACTCCGAGAAAGCGGAGTGCCTGGCCGACAGTCTCGAAGCCCAATGTTCGCCTAGCTCTCATCTAGTAGACCAAGCCCACATTGATATGGTGGATGCTGAAGTCGAACGAAGAGCCTCCCTCCCTCCCGTTGAAGACCCCGATAACCCTCTAGCCCCCGTCACACCCGACGAGGTTGAGGACATCGTGAAAAGGCTTCAACCACGGAAAGCCCCCGGTGCCGACGGCATCACGAACAGAGTGTTCAAACTCTTCCCCCCCCAGCTCATAATGCTAATGACCGCCATCTTCAATGGCGCATTAAGCAATAATATATTCCCACAAGCGTGGAAACAGGCCACCGTTATCGGCATCCCCAAACCAGGCAAGCCCAAGTCTGACCCCTCTAGCTACCGTCCCATCAGTCTCCTCAATGTTCTCGGTAAGATCTACGAGAGGCTTATTTATAAGCGACTCAAAGATTTTGCCGAAACCAAGGGTCTCATCCCCGACGAGCAATTCGGGTTCCGTACCGAACACTCGTGTGTCCATCAAGTTCACCGCATCGTGGAGCACATAAGCGTTGGCTTCCAACGTAACACGATGACGGGCGTCTTGTACTTTGACATAGCGAAAGCATTCGACAAAGTCTGGCACAATGGCTTATTATATAAGCTATACCAACTCGGTGTGCCAGACCGTCTCGTGCTCATCATGCGAGACTTTCTGTCGAATCGCACCTTTCGCTATAGAGTCGAGGGAGCTCTGTCCTCCCCACACCCCATCAGAGCAGGAGTCCCTCAAGGCTCCGTTGTTTCCCCTCTAGCCTTCACGTTGTTCACCAGCGATATCCCCAAAAGTAAAAAGTCTAAGTTGGCGCTTTTCGCTGACGATACGGCTATTTACTACACAGGTCATGACCCCAGAGTTATCGCTCGTAATCTCCAAACCTCCGCAAACATTTTGGGCAAATGGTTCCGGAAATGGAGAGTCGAGGTTAACCCTGATAAGAGTCAAGCCGTTCTCTATGCGAGACGGCGGAGATCTGACCCCCCTCCCCCTCCGATCACCATGTACGGCAAGCCGATCCCCTGGGAGAAGCAAGCCAAGTACCTCGGAGTGATCCTCGACGAACGCCTATCCTTCGCCGAGCACATAAAGCAGGCTCGCTCGCGAGCTGCTTTCGCTCAGGGTAGGCTTCACTACCTACTGACTGCCCGCAGCAAATTGTCACGCAAGTGCAAGTTGCGCCTTTTCACGGCAGTCATTCGCCCGATCATGACTTATGCCTGTGCAATCTTCGCACACGCCAAGGCCCGTCACCTCCACCGGATGCAGACCCTCCAAAACCGTACCCTCCGTAAAATCCTCGGAGCCCCCTATTACATCCGAAATGAGAATCTACATTTAGATCTCAGAGTCCCCACCATCCAGCAGTTCATGAAACGCCTGTGCAAGCGTTTCTTTGACACTGCTGTGAAGCACCGCAACCCCCTTATCGCATCGGCAGCCCGATACGAACCCTCCCGCATCTCCAAGATTCGCCGCCCTAGGCATACCCTAATCGCCCCTGATGACCCCACTACCCTGCTCCAAGAGAGCCGTAGGGAAACTAGCACAGTCAGGAAACAATACAGACCGCGATCCTTCTGTCCTCGCCGCCGAGGCCCGCCGCGACAACCCCGTAATTGTCCTCCCCGTCCCTTGCTCGAGCCAGCCCGCGCCGCTGAGCCAGTAGTCTAAAATTCCCCTATAATAATAATAGAATTTTTGCTAGATCCAGCCCGTCCCTTTGCTGCCCTCCCCCAGCGACGCCCTAAGCCGAGGCTCGTACCCCACAGGGGGTGCCCTTAGCGTAGTCGCTTAGTTTTTAAGTTAGAATAGTAAGCCCTGGCTGGAGGCTTTGATTAGAGATCAAGGCCGCCACAGGCAAGTCCGGTTAAGCAGTCGACAACCTCCTAGGTTGACCTGCGAGAGGCCACACAAAAAAAAAAAAAAAAAAAAAGCCAAAAATTGTCAGTCGTTTCCATCGCCTCCTCCGAAGAAGAACAAATAAATCAAGTTGAAGCCTTCAATCAAGTCTTTTATTCTCTTCCTCGGGAACCCATCCACCCCTGCGCCTGAATATCTTACAAAATTGGCCCTCCGAGCCGGATCGTCCCCAGGAAGCTGAAGGAGTCCTGAAAAACTGAAAATTACTGAAGACTACTGAAGACTTATTTCAAGTTCGCACGTTTGAAGACTCAAGATCCAAGAAGCCCAGTGAAGATCAACATGAGTGAACGTAGCGCTATGACCACACGCAGCAAGTTACGCAAGTTGGAGGAGGCGATGAACAAGCGGCGAGCCATGCAGAGCGACTCGGGAGTGCCTTCCGAAATGGCACCGGGGTCACCTTCAATAGCGCCCTCATCTGTTCCTGCGCCGGCACCCGTGATTCCATTGGTGGGGCCCGGTAGAGTTATCGACTATAGTGATGCTGTCACCCCAAGGGAGTCGGAAGTACAACGGAGGCGAGCAGGTTCAAGAGCAAGCCACGTCTCTTCGAGAAGCGGACAACGAAGCGCCGAGTATCTCAGGAAGAGGGTCGAATACGAGGCTGAGAGGGAGTTGGTGCGCTTGAAGGAAAACCTCGTCAGGAAAAAATTGGAAGCGGAGCTAGCCGAAATAGACGCCGCAGTCGACGAGGAAGTGTCGTCAGATGAAGAAGGAACAACCCGTCGAGTAGAGGAGTGGATCACTCGCACAGCACCTCCAAACCCAGTAACCGCGCCCGCGACCTCGCGCGAAGTATCAGAGTCCGCGCCCGCGACCTCACGCGAAACAAACGTGTCCGCGCCCGCGACTTTGCGCGATATGCCCGCGTTCGCGCCCGCGACCTCACGTGATATACCCGCGCCCGCGACCTCACGTGACATACCCGTGCCCGCGACCCCGCGCGAGGCACCTACGTTCGCGCCCGCGCCCGCGACCGTGACACCACGCGAAGTGCCCGCGTACGCGCCCGCGACTTACCACGGACTCGCATTAACGCCCCAAGTTTCAGCGCTCCCACATCAGTGTGCGCCCGCGACCGTTCAATTCAAAGACGTAGCGCCCGTAACGCCTAATCCAAGTGCCAGTGTACCGCGAGTGCAAAAAGGAATGCCCGAATGGGATCAGATCACCACGGAGGACACAGGAAGAAGCCTGCCGCGAGACAGAAAAATAGACCAATTAGCGGAGGCCATATCAAACTTAGCTCGTCCACGGCCAGTACCTAGACAAGCATACGAACTGCCGTTCTTCAATGGGGACCCAGCGGATTGGATTTCGTATCGAAACATGTACTGGGATACGACCGCCATGTATAATTTCAAGCCGCACGAAAACCTGGCGCGCCTGAAATCCTCACTGCAGGGAGAAGCCAAGACGGCAATGGAAGACTTGCTGAGGACGTCAACAAACCCCACGGAAATAATGAAGACGTTGGACGAAGAGTTTGGACATCCGAATTTGATATTGGAATGCGCATTGAAGAAGGTGCGAACGTTACCCAAAGTAACGGAAAGTGGTCGCGAGCTAAGAAAGTTTTCGTCGACAGTTCGAAACTGTGTGTCGCTGTTGAAAAATGTGAACGCAACGGGGTACCTGAACAACCCACAATTGGTGAGCGAGCTACTAAATAAGCTGACACCTGTGAAGAAGGCACAGTACGGAGACTTCGCTATGGGCATAGCTGCATCCCAAGGAATAGACGTGAGGGTGTCGCCGAGTCTCGAGATATTGTCGGACTTCCTGAGTCATCTCGCCCGCGCCACAAGCTATTATGTGCAAATGGAAGTGAACACTACCTGTCCTCCAGTTAATAAGCCGCAAAAGACCGCAGCAAAAGTCCCTCCATATCGCAACGTGCAACGTTTACACGTCCAAAGTGACGACGTGGCTTCGAAGACAAAGGAGACGCGGTGTACGATGTGCGAAAGTGACCACAACCTCACCAAGTGCGAGAAGTTTGCGAAGCTAAGCGTCGACGACAGATGGCAGCACATAAAGGATAACCGTTTATGCTTCAAGTGCATAGTGAAACGACATGCGAAGAACTTTTGTCGAGCGAACAAGTGCCCATCATGTGGTTATGCGCACCACATATTATTACACGCAGAAAGGAAGACCACCGAAAGCGTCACAAACGTGAGTGAATATCACGGAAAATCACTCCTTAAGATATTGCCAGTGAGTGTGACTATTGGAGATAACACGCATGAATGTTACGCACTGCTTGATGACGGAGCGACGGTATCACTGGTGGACGATTCGTTAGCAGAGAACGCCGGAGGCCAGGAAGAACCTTTAGTGTTGAAAAGTGCTCGCGGACAAGAAATTTCCGATAAAACATCGCGAAGAGTGTCAGTGTCAGTGCGTGGACCAAACAATAAAGTGCATACAGTGAAGTGTCGTACGTTCAAGAGACTGGACTTACCTGCACAATCAGTGCCGGCTGCGTTGCTTGCGGAGCACGCTCACCTGCGCGACTTGGGCTGCGAGGGAATGTTTGGAGCCAAGCCGCGGGAGTTGCTGGTCGGCAAGGAATTACGCCGAGGAAAATCTGGTAAGCCCGTTGCTTCCTTGACCGAGCTAGGGTGGGTCGTTCATGGGCCCGTAGGCAAAGGACATAGGCCGGCTGAGGAGTCTGTAAATTGTGTCGCTGAACCATTTTCTGATTTGCATGCACTTGTAAAGAATCAATTCCAATTAGAATCGATAGGAATATCTCAGACACCTAGATCACATAGAGATAATGATAGGGCTTTAGAGATTTTAGATAATACTAGCCGTCAAAACGAGGATGGCCAATGGGAAGTAGGGTTGTTGTGGAGGCATGATAGCCCGCAGCTCCCCGATAATTACGCGAATGCTCGCCACCGCTTGGCGGGGATAGAGCGGAAGTTGAAGCGTGATCCCGAGTACGCAGAGGCCTATATAAAACAAATAGATAGGTTGATTGATCAGGGTTACGCCCATAGGTTGACGAGCGGTGTCCAAGATCCGGTTTGGTATTTACCCCATTTTGGGGTAAAGAATCCAAACAAACCGGGGAAATTACGTTTATTCTTCGACGCTGCGGCTACGTATCAGGGAACATCCCTGAATGACAACCTATTGGCGGGTCCCGACCTTTTGAATTCCTTGTTAGGTGTCTTATTTAAATTTAGATTAGGACCGATAGGGTTCATGGGAGACATTGCAGACATGTTCATGAGAATTAAAATAAGAGAGCAAGACCGCGGAGCTCAATTGTTCTTGTGGCAGTCGGGAACGGAGAAGGAACCCCAGACTTATGTCATGAGCTCAATGATATTCGGGGCGGTGTCGTCTCCGACCTCTGCGATATACATTTTAAATAAGAATGCATCGCGATATGAGGAGGAGTACCCCGATGCGGTAATGGCAGTGAAAACCAAACACTACATGGACGACTATCTTGATAGTGCTTGGTCTGTCGCTCAGGTCTGGCGACTAAATTGATTAATGATGTGACCCATATCCACGCCGAGGGCCAGTTTCACATACGGGGGTGGGTCACGAACTCCCAAGAACTTAGGAGTAGATTACAAGTAGACATGCCAGAGCGCATATCTCTGGAGAGTGGGGATAACGCGTACGAAAGAACTTTAGGCATGATCTGGTCACCGGGAACCGACCTCTTGGCCTTTGACCTCTCCTTTAAGAAAATACCCAAGGCCATCGTGGAGGGGGAAATAGTGCCAACGAAGCGCGAGTTTCTAAGATTTATAATGTCGGTATTCGACCCGCTGGGTTTCCTGTACCCATGCGTCATACAGTCGCGCATTTTAATGCAGAGGATATGGCATACAGGGATTCAGTGGGACGAGAAACTTGGCGAGGCAGAGGCCAAGACTTGGTTCGAGTGGCTGCACAACTTAAAACACCTTGAAAGGGTGATCATCCCGAGATGGTATGGCTTAAATTTGAATGAAATAGAGTTACATGTTTTCGGGGACGCGAGCGAATCCGCTTATGCCGCAGTCGCTTATATAGCGGGAAATGATGAGCTCGGTAACAGGCGGGTTAGCTTTGTATTAGGGAAAGCCAGGGTGGCCCCTCAAAAGGTGATATCAATCCCACGTCTGGAATTGCAGGCGGCAGTATTAGCCTGTAGAATAGCTTCCATAGTAGAATTAGAGTTAGGGATTAATGTAAATTGTAAATATTTTTGGACGGACAGTCAAACCGTCCTCAAATGGATAGGGTCCGACGCTACAGACTTCCAGCGGTTTGTGTCCCATAGGCTGTCAGAGATCGACTCAAGGTCAAGGAGGTCCGACTGGCGCTGGGTTCCCTCGGCGTTAAACCCGGCCGACAAAGGCACCCGATTGGATTGGCCTAATAACAGTAGTGAATGGCTTTCGGGTCCGTCGTTCCTTCGCTGTCCACAGGAGCAATGGCCGACGGCTTCCGGGAGCAGCGTAGTGGCGGAGGAGGACCTGGAGCGGGTGCAACAAATAAACGCAATGACCACACAGGCCGACCCTATATTGGCGTACGAGCGGCTGTCAACGTGGACACGCGCCGTGCGTGTCGTGGCGCGAATTGCTATATTCGGGAAACTTTGCCGCAAACGACGCGACTCAGCAGCCGTCACCGTGACAGACCTGCGAGAGGCAGAGCTACACCTGCTGAAACTTATTCAAACCGAGAGCTTCCATGAAGATATTAAAGCCCTACAAGAAGGTCGACCTCTACCAAGGAACAGCAGAATAAGAAGCCTAGACCCAATGTACTACGAAGATGGGCTAGTAAGAGTACGCGGCAGACTGGGCGCCTGCAGCGAGCTAGTCTTCGGAGCGCGTCATCCAATAATCTTGGATGGGAGACATGCCCTCACGCGCCTTTTGATATTAAAATACCATGTGGCCTCCCTGCACGCCAACCAAGAAACAATAGTAAACAATGTGCGGGAGAAATATTGGGTGACGAACCTGCGATCGACCGTCAAAGCCGTAACCGCAAGCTGCCAACAGTGTCGAATTAGAAAAGCGACACCTACAACACCAAAGATGGGAGACCTACCGCCAGCGAGACTCGAAATAACTCGTCGTGCTTTCGTCCACTGTGGAGTAGATTACTTCGGCCCTATGGAAGTAGTCATCGGGCGGCGCCGAGAGAAGAGGTGGGGCGTGTTGTTCACGTGCCTCACCACACGAGCTGTACATTTGGAGCTGGCTGCATCGCTGAGCGCCGACTCAGCAATACTGGCGCTTCGGCGCCTAATCGCGCGCCGTGGCTGTCCCGCGGACATGTACTCAGACCGCGGGACAAACTTCGTCGGGGCACACTCCGAGCTTCGTGCCGCTCTGCGTGAACTGAATCAAGACCGTCTCGAAAGCGAAGCAACTGGCCGGGGCATAGCCTGGCACTTCAACCCGCCTGCTGCGCCACACATGGGTGGCTGTTGGGAGCGCCTGGTGCGATCAATAAAAAACGCACTGCGGGCAACTCTAAAGGAACGGGCACCGCGCGAGGAGGTCCTACACACCCTCCTTGCGGAAGCTGAGCTGGTCGTGAACAGCCGACCGCTCGCTTATGTAAGCAGCGATGCTGAGCATCCGGTGGTGCTGACACCGAATCATCTCCTGCTTGGCACAGCCGCGGGAGATGCTCCGTGCACACGTCGACATGCTGTCGACCTCGATTCGCGACGCATGTGGAAGCGGGTGAACGCGCTGGCCGACCTCTTCTGGAGGCGTTGGCTGCGCGAGTACCTTCCAACGTTGCAGCAACGAGGAAAATGGTGTAGTGATGTGCCAAACGTAAAAGTGAATGACGTAGTGATTATTGTGGACGACAACAAACCGCGCAATCAGTGGACAAAGGGAATAATTACTAAGGTGTATCCCGGATCAGATAATGTTATTAGGATCGTGGACATTAAAACCAGTAGTGGTGTTTTACGACGACCAGTTGTAAAGGTCGTTGTGCTCCCTACCGACGGGACTGTAATCGGCTGAACCCTCTTACGGGGGGTGGGATTGTTGGGGAGCACAGCGATCTATGTATATAGTACTAGTTTATGCCAGCGGCTTCGTCCGCATGATTTTGTTAAGATTTAGATGATTTATGATTGTATATTTTGTATAGGATTGTATTTTGGTATGAAAACTAATTGGATGTAAATAGTGGATGGAGATAGACAGAAATTATGAATAATCACCCCGAACACTACCTCCACCCACCTACGAATGTACTTAATAAGCTACCTCAAACATGATTGGGGGATTAGATTTTTGTATTAGATGAACGCTACCACTACCTCCACCCATGCTAGAGGAGCATATATATAGCCGCCTCACGGCCAAAAATTGTCAGTCGTTTCCATCGCCTCCTCCGAAGAAGAACAAATAAATCAAGTTGAAGCCTTCAATCAAGTCTTTTATTCTCTTCCTCGGGAACCCATCCACCCCTGCGCCTGAATATCTTACAAGTATAGCTCTTATAGTTTCGGAAAAAAGTGGCTGTGACATACGGACGGACAGACAGACAGACAGCCAGACATGACGAATCTATAAGGGTTCCGTTTTTGCCATTTGGCTACGGAACCCTAAAAACAGGGCAAGTGCGTTCCGTACAAACTTACCTATGAAAACAGTTAAATTTTGTATGTAAAATTGTGTGATGTTTTGGGATATAACAAACGCTCATGACTTTGCTGTTTATAAATATTATTTATTGTGACTTTACTTAAATAACAACAAGCCCTTTTTTAAGTAACTATACCTACGCACTAATTAAAAATTTATGGTGTGTTTAAGACCGTCATAGACGACTAAGTTTTCGTCGGTTCACAAAACCGTTTATTTTTAAACTAGATCAGATGTACACACTCGTAGTAATGTGGATCTCTAAGTCTCAAAAAAAAATCAATATATTCATCTTCTTCTTCCTGCCCTTGTCCCATTTTATTTGGGGTCGGCGCAACAAAAAATCAATATATAATAATCACATACACGAACATACTGCCTGTACCGTATTTAAAATAATGTTTGTAGTGATACAAGCTTATATAAAGAATCTATGTAGGACATTTCATAACTGTATCAAGAAAAATCACAAACTTATTAGCTTATGTTACCTGGCTATCCAGGTGACTGAGAGGTTGTTTTGCACTTGCACCCAGTTTGCTGGCGCCTAATGCCCGCTATGACCTGCTGTGACCTGTGTTGTATTTAGTGTCGGTGGTGTCCAATATGTGACTTTTTTGTTAATAAAAAAAATGTAACATGGTGTAAAAATGATTGGAATCGATTCAGTTGCTGATTCTGAACAAACTATATTTAGGTATCGCATTACCAAAAAATAAAGTTGTATATTTCTGAATACATGCATATTACTTATAGATAAATTTCACCCAGACACAGCACAAAAACAAGTTAGTTGACGGCTGACAGGATAGGATGGAAGAAAAAATAAACGGATTACGCCGATCCCCAGGGCGCCTTTAAATTAGCCGCGAAGTGCCGCGCGACAGCAGCGCACCAGGTCATCGGTCGACTAGTGATGATGCGCACTTAGTTTTTGTTCAAGTCTAAACATGAACGAAAATCAGATTGACAATAGCGAGTACATATAAGGTGACTGGTAATTAGTGACCGATACTTATACTCGTGATTGTACTCATAATTATAAACAACTTTCCCAAAGAAACTTTTTTTTATACTTATTAGTTTTATCACAATAACAAAGTTCAGATGTTAGCCGCGTAACGCCGTTGTCTCATGTATCTTACCTCCAATAGTGATAGAGCACCCGCGCCGCTTGCAAACTCATCGGTGTTCGTGAAACGTGAACACCGATGGGTGACCGCGGTGGGCGCGAACAGCTGTTTTGTTATTACGATAAAACTAATGAGTATAAAAAAAGTTTCTTTGGGAAAGTTGTTTGAAATCATGAGTAAAGTCACGTGTATAATTATCGGTCACTAATTACCAGTCACCCTATATATGCAATTCTGTTTAGGCCAGTCTTTTATTTTATGAAATTCAGCTCGTTGACGTATACCAAATAACGGCAATCTTTTCATAAGTTTCTTTTTCAAAATCTTTTTTTCATTTTAATAGTTTCGTCGTTCGATATACAAAATGAACAACACTATGATGCTCGATCATAGCGGTTCTAATGTGGTGGCCGCGCTGCTGTCGCGCGGCAATTCGCGACTAATTTGAAGGCGCGCCCTAAAGCGCCGTACGCACGATCCAGCCTGACGTACGTCCCGCTAAGGCCATATAGATAAAATAACGATGAATCAGGCCTGCCAGGAGCAAAATTTTTGTTAATTTTAATAAAAACTAGAAAAATTGAAAATAATTTTAGTTACCCTAACTAATATAATAAATGTGAAAGTGTGGATGTTTGTTACTTAATCACGCAAAAACGGCTGAACGGATTTGGATGAAATTTGGCATGCATATAGCCTTTGACATGGAAAAGAACATAGGCTACCTTTTATCCCGATTCCTTAAGTACCTAATGCCATGCGGGCGAAGCCGCGGGCAAAAGCTAGTTTTTAATAAAAACTTTGTACTTGTTCGTTGTTCGATCTTTTCGTTTCAAAATTTCGATTTTTAGTAGTCGTATTGTCGAACGACCACCCCTTTTTTGCAGCAGGCAGCCCTGATTTATCGTTGATTCTGTCTTAATTTATCTTATGACCTTGGCGGGACGTACGTCAGGATGGATGGTGCGTACGGCGATAAACATACGTAAACAGATCTAAGAAAAGTCAAGGGGTCATCATTCAGAAATAAAAACATCTGCTGGACATTCTGATAAATACTAGTGCAGAATTAATACGCGACCATATCGCTTGTATCCATCAAGACAGTAATCATTTTAATTCAGTGCCCAAAATGTGGAAAGTAACAGTCCTATTAGCGTTACTAAGTGCGGTACGAGCAGCTAACATAAACGATATTTATGGAAAGTACACAGTTGCGATGTTATTTTCAAAAAAAATATCTGAAGATCGATACGGATCAGCCATATGTCTAACTCTCGACTTGTCCGAAGATCAACGCAACAGCAAATGCTCTTGTGCTGACGGTATTGGTGCTACATTGGTGGAGTTAAAAGAGGTAGAACGTCTTCCAGTCATATCCTCTGGACAACACTCAGTATCATTACCTATGCTTGCCGTGGACTATATCACTGATACGACTTCACTCAGGAATGTCACCTGCCATTGTGCAGATAAGGTCGATGAACGTAAAATTGTTAAGAAAATAAACGACAACTATATAATTGTAAGTGATGACATACGTGACATGACTGGAGGAAAATTGTTCCTGTTGGCGAAGACGTTACCTAGCAACGAGGAGTTGGAGCATGACATAACAGTTATAGATGAAATCAAAAATAAGAGGGGATTCAAGATGTGTACCCGGGAAATGCGTGAGGAATTTCTTTCTCAACATTGAGTTGTTTTCTGAAACACACCTACCTAATTAAGAAATTAGATTGATGGCGAATTTTAAGTAGTAGATATAGTAAACAAAATATTAGAAGAATAAGCTGAAATGGCCATGGACAGGGGAAAGCAGGACATCACAATGGAGCATGATGGTAACAGATAAAGCGGTAGCAACAAGAAGAGCGAGGAATACAAAAGAATGGAAACAGTTGGAAGAAAAATGTTGTGTGTCATTTTAAAATCCGATCTTGTTCAACATCGTGTTGGCCGAAAGAAGTTTACTGGTAAACATAATGCCTACCCCAAGACTCAAGAGTCCATAGACGTGTACGTGCCAGCCCCAACATGATCTAGCGCCCACCCCAGGACGTTGGCTACCGATTCGAAATTCGATTATTATATGGACGTCGAAATACTGATATATATAATAATTTACCTACAATAAAGCTGAGCATTAGGAATAATCCTAGACACGCCAAATGCTAGAGTCTGTGGATCACCACATCAACCGGTCCTGTGCGTCTGGCATCCGCATCATCAACATCCGATCATCATTTCAGCCGATATACATCCACTGTTGGACATAGGCCTCCCCCAAGTGTCGTCACAATGAATGATCCTGTGCGTCTTGCATCCAACTCGTATCGCAACTTACGTGGCAATGGGCGGGCACATTGCTCGCAGAACAGATGGCCGTTTGGGCCGAAAGGTTCAACATCCGATGTTAGACATAAATTAAATTATGTATGTGTTACTTTGAGTTTGTTATCATTAATAAAGCATATTTTTTGTCTGTAATATTCTGAGTTAATTAAACCTATTTCGACATTACAACCTCATGATTGACAATATCATCATATCTGTAATTTATTATTATCATTTCCGTTATCTTTATTCTTTTACCAAGAGTTAGATGTTTTTTTAAGACTTGGTTTTTTTTACAAGTTATGTTTTTGATGGGATTATACATATTACATGTGTTACCTTACCTTACCTTTTTAGAGCAGTAGTGGCCGAGTGGTAACGACCTCGACTTACGAGTTGTAGGTCGCAGGTTCAAACCCAGCCAGGCGCATTACTTTGTGTAATTTATTTCATCACCACTGCTCTCAAAACGGTGAAGGAAAACATCGTGAGGAAACTGGTATGTCCTAGAACCAAAAATTCGAAGACATGTGACATTCACGAACCCGCACTAGGCCCGCGTGGTGGATTACGGCCCATTTCTACTAGATAGGAGACCCGAGTCCCAGCAGTGGGAATATTAAGGGCTATATTTCACCGGAACAATATGGCGACACAACCAGTTGCGCCACTATGGTGTCCCGGTGATATACAGCCCTAAGCTACCTAATTAGACGCCATACAGACAACAAAGGCGCCACACGTCCGAGCTGGTCGCGCCACCAAATTGGTTGCGGAACCAAATGGACACCAGGTCAACCCTCTATAGAACTGTATACATTTTGTTGGTGGCGGCGACTGGTCGCGCCACCTTAGTATCTTGGTGAAATATAGCCCTAAAAGGCTTTTTTTTATGGTGGGAAAAATTATCCAATGACAACCCCCTCTTGGGCGCAGCGGGAGATAGTGTCAGACTCTTACTGACTAAAAGCCCACCCCGTTCCTTCTAGCCTTCATACCAGGGCTCGAGTTCCCTTTCGGATAACCCTGGTCCCAGTAGGCTTCGACCCGGCTGGGCCCCCCGTGTGTGCCGTCGACGACTTGGGCTTGGTCTGGACAGTTACCGGACGGCCGGACAGCGAGCTACCCATTGCTCACTGTCTGCAAGCCCGCGCCTACGGTGACCGCCCTAAAAGGCTGATTATGGTTGTTGTATGTAGGTGTCCTTACCTATACAGGGTGTAAGGGACCGGTCTTCGCAAACCTTACGGGCTTGCTCAGTAGACGAAAGTGAACCACCTTCCACAAGATATTCTTTCAGGAAACGAAAAAAAAAATCAGCCTCTCCGTATGAAATTATAATAGTACATTATGATGTAAGTGTGTAATGTTAGTGATTACCGACGAGGCGGTATTTAGACCCGAGCCGTGGCGAGGGTCTTAAGAGAGCCGAGAACGGTAATCATTAATTACTCACGTGTATCATACGGCGTTTTTCAATATACTTGTGAAGAAAATAACTATATGTATAACTAGTAAACTTTTGTGGCTGTAAAAATCTGTTTTCATATGCGCGCCCATATTTTTATTTATTTACCTTTCAATGAAATGAATAAACGGGGGTTGACCGGCGACTCGTGGGGGATGACCTGCGCCCATCTTGATGCGATAATATAGGTATTAAAATTATAGCGGGGGAGAGGTTGAACAATAAGGTTTTAACTACAATATAGCACTAGTGCGTAATGGTGATAAAAATGTCACAGTTTGGTAACAAGGGCCATTATGTACCTAAGTGCAATGCAATAGGAGTCACTTTCTGAGCAAGTGTATTGAAAACTAAATTACCGTGGCCTTAGAACGGTAGATCATTCTAGGAACTTTGAAGGAACTTTCAAATGAACAAACATAGATGGGTTTTAGTTCGTAAAAATCCTGAAACAGTCTCTCGCCTCCAGTAGCGTAACTATATCATCTGAGGCCCGTGGCAAATTCATTAGATGGGGCCCCCGATAAATCACGTTACGTTGTGATTTCATTTTAATATTTTTAAAATATATTTTGGGTTACTTCTTCTGAGCTCGCGGCCTCTAAGACCGGGGGCCCCGTCGGCCCTGGGGCCCGTGGCATTTTTGCCAGGCTTGCCACCCTATAGTTACGCTCTGCTCGCCTCACCAAAAAAAATATATAGAGCCGAAAACGTTGAGTTCAAACATATTTATTTATTTATAATACAGGGTGTAAGGGGTCGTCCCTTAATAACGTGATCTTTTTTTAGAATTCTTTAATCCCTTCCTCCCCCTCGGTGATTTGGTGAGGTTAATTAAAGACTGCCCCTCCCCCCACCCCGCAAAATCACGTGTATTTTTAGTCATCAAAAATACACGTGATTCTGAAATTAAAGACCATGATAGAAATGTCTAGACCGAAAGGTTAAAGGTTGTTTTTGATAGGCATAAAAATAATACTTTCAGTTTAAAAATCACGCGTTTGACGAAAAAATAAATACACGTGATATCTTACTACATGCCCCTGCCCCCTTGTGATATTTCGTGATTTTTGTCAAACCCCTCCCCCCTTTTAAGCCTCACGTGATTAACGGATGGCACCTAAGGGACTGCGGTGCTATTCTCTAAGATAACAGCCTTGAGCGCAGCGGTGGCCGCAGCAACGGGGTAAATGGTAGCGCAACCAAACGGACACCAGCCCCCCTAGCCAAGTTACAACCGTATCGTGTCGAATTCCGTTCTCCAATCGGTAACGCTTCGGTGTCAGCAATTGTAGAAAACGATAAGTGGGTAGCCATGTTGACGCACCTGCGTCGGCCGCTCGTTCTACAATGTAGCGTTTGTTTATCAAAGGATGTAGCGTTAAACGTTGTAGAAAGTCATTCTATCATTTTGAACGATGTGAACTTCGCTACGAATTTTCTATTCGTTTGTTCCGACCACGCGACTTTACGTTGATATGACGTCATTCCCATACGTTTCATCACTTTTCGACAGCGTTAACGATTGCAGAATAACAACTTGGCTAAGCGTGCTGGTGAGTAACTCTCTATAGAGCTGTATACATTTTGTTGGTAGGCGACTGTTTGCGCCGCTATGATGTCTCGGCGAAATATAGCTCTTAGCAATACCTAAGTTATTTTCACTATTCTCAGTCTTTATTTAAGTAACTCCAACTCCAATGTTTTGATCAGTCGATAACCTTTGACAGTGCAAATAACTCATTATTCTGTATTATTTTTATATTTCTCTAAATTGCTCTGTTGTTTGTCCACAGCTGGCTTTTCCGAGTATTTATTTAAAAACAAGTTGACAACTTCTACGAACTAGTGGAGACTAAATAAGATTATGATAGGTATACTTACATTACACGTGTAGCAGAAAACCACACATGTCCTCCACCATCATCATCACAACTTCAGCTGAAAGACGACCACGACGACTACGGTTGGACATAGGCCTCCCCAAATGTGACAACGACCGATCTTGTTTATCACCATTGAATTCGCATCCATTGAATTCCCGCGACCCTCGCCAGTACCCATAACCAAGTTGCTAATCTGCAATCGGTAACGCTAGTAGAAACTTTTAAATGTAAGGGAATGACGTCATCTCAACGCTCAGTCACGTGGTCAGAACAAAAGAATTGGCGGCGCGGCCAACTCGAAGCGTTCGGCGCAAGCGAAACGGTTGTAACTTGGCTAGGCATCGACCCATCTTGTGGGAGGCCTTCTAACGCTGCGTCTTCCAGTATGCAGTCGCCACTTCACAACCTTTCAGCTCCTTGGACCATATGTACTGCGAGCCATGTGCCTTGCCCGCTGCCACTTCTGTTTGGTAACCTTGGTTCTTCTGCGGCTTCAGGTTTTCAATCCTTACATACAGCCTGTACATGACCTTATATACATACTAGCTTCTGCCACCGGCTTCGCCCGCGTGAATGTAACTCCATACAAACTTTGGACATCCGTTTAGGGGATGGATTTTGGGACATCCTCTTAAGAGAGCACTAAGGTGCTCGCCTATGTCATAAAAGAAAGCTTTGTGAAAAAATCCCGCTTGTAGTTCCAGTAGTTTTCAGTAGTACGTTGGTATGTCAGTCAGTCAGTCAGTTTCTCCTTTATACAGGGTTATTTGTAAAACACTAAAAACCTTGCAGAACTGTATTAATAACATCATAAACAACAACTTGTGTTCTATGACTTTTACCAAAAACAAGCCTTCAAGATTTCGTTGTTCTATCTAACATATTTCTTCTGTGTATTTTGCTATATCAAGCTTCGTCTGTATGACGCGACGTAAGAGCATCAAGCACCCTGTCGCCCGAACCCCGCTCCCCTCCGCTGTTGTACTATTGCTGACTTCGCATAGATTTCGTAATATTTAGAACGTTTAATTTGAATATTTTTATTTTTGTAGATATGAAAATCTGATAAACTAAAATACGTTTTTTAAAAGTCGTAGAACAAAAGTTGTTTATGATGTTAGTAACATTGTTAGTGTCATTGTTAGGTTGCTAGTGTTTTACAAAAAAACCCTGTAGGTAGATCATAAAGCAAAATCCCCCACTGCATCGCGATAAACTCAAAAATCCTACAGCCCAATAGTTACGATTTATTTTTTATTTGGCGTCAACTCTTGACCCCAGTGTAAGGCCAAGTGGTAAAGGCTCCGACTTACGAGTCGCATTTACAAACACAGTCGGACGCATTACTTTGTGTAATTTATTTCATCACCATTGCTCCCAAAACGGTGATGGTGGGGTGTGTCCTTAGAACCAAAAAATTCGAAAATATATGACGTCCACCAAACTGCACTGGGATCGCGTGGTGGTTACGAGCCGTTCCCTCTCTTAGAGTGGAGGCCTAATTCGCAGCAGTGGGAACATTATAAAGCGGATTATGCTTATGCTACATATGCACTGGGTTGCGACAATCATTGTCACCATATCGCCATGACATCCCGCCGGAACGAAAGCTCTCAATGTTGGCTCAGCCCCCCTAGCCAAGTTACAACCGTTTCGCTTGCATCGAACGCTTCGAGTTAGCCACGCTCCCAATTCTTTTGTTCTGAACACGTGACTGAGCGTTGAGATGACGTCATTCCCGTACATTTGAAGCTTTCTACTAACGTTAACGATTGCAGGTTTGTATCTTGGCTAGGGGTACAGGGCATTTGCCTACCCCCCCTCCATTCATTAAATTTGTCGTCTTTACAGAATCAACCCCCGCGAAGAGTTCCCTGAGTCCGTGGAGTACGAGCCTAAAGTGTCGTACTTCTGCGGGCCATACCGGTACTTCATCCCCGCCACTACAGACGTTCGCTGCATCTTCTCCATCTTCGCCATGAACTTTGTCTTCAGGTTTGGATATGACGGCGTAACTTACAAGAGCTCGGATTTGTCTTTTGTGAGTACCTATTTTTGAGTTTTGAGCTCGTAGTTACGATGGAGTGTGATGGTGCAACGCCGGGGTAAAACACCGCTGCCGCGATAACTCGCGGCATGGCGGACAGTTTCGGCGAGATCTCATGGTGGAATGGCGACAGTGATTGTCGCAATCCAGTGCTAGGCACTCTATCAGTAAGTTCCCTCTTAGAGTGGCTTGAAAGACATCATGGCGTCCTCACCTTCCGCATGCTGCAGGTCCTCACCGGACATGGTAAATACGGGAGGATCCTGCACCGGATTCGTGCAGAAGAAACGCCCTGGTGTCACCATTGTGTGGACCGCCCGGAAAGGAACCAAGGAGTGGGTTTTTGTCAGTAAAAGTCTGCCTCGCCCTCCCACTCCGCCCTAGAGCGAGAGAAGTCATTGCCTTTGCTTATGTGTGAATAAAAACTCATTATTAATTCCAGATGTACCAGAACGGGCAAGTGTTCTACACAGACGAGCCGTGGGCGGGCATGTCGTGTTGGAACTGGGCCTGCAAGTGGCGCCACAATCAGAACCAACGCTCCAACGAGTTCTTTGTCAACTAACTGCAGTTTCAATAAATAAACGAGCTACTCGTTTGGGCAGTTTGATTTTAAAATCTCACCTACAGGCTGTAGGTAAAAGGTATAAGTGTACCTTTAGTACACTCACTAAAGTATAAACTTTCCTTTAATATACCCACAGAGGCATAAATGTTACCTTATTACACCTGCAAAGGTATAAATCTTCCTTTAGTACACGCGTAAAGGTATAAATGTTCCTTTAGTACACCCGTAAAGGTATAAATGTTCCTTTAGTACATCCGCAAAGGTATAAATGTTCCTTTAGTACACCCGCAAAGGTATAAATGTTCCTTTACTACACCCGCAAAGGTAAACATGTTCCTTTAGTATACCCATATAAGTAGAGATGTTCTTTTACTTAAAAAGATAGAGGTGTTTCTATAGTACACTCACATTTCGCCAGTTTTATGTAGTCACCAACGTTGTAGTTGTGTAATGTTAATTCTACCCAAGTAGGTAATTCCTAATGGGAAAACCAGATGGCACTTCTTGATTGACTAAGGAATCGAACCCAGGATTCCATTTTTAATTAGTTTAATATTACAGGCAGTGAGAATGTGGCGCCTGAGACTAAAATGTTGAAAGATAATAGTTTATCTTGGTATGGTCATGTGTAGAGGGATAAAACGCATGTTACTAAAAGAGTTATGAGTAGACCAGGTGTGACCAGATAGGCATGCTGGTGGTCAGGATACCCTTTAGAGCCGTGAGTACTGGCTGTGTGGCTCGCTGCTCGAAAGCTTGAGGAAGTGATGACGTCACGAAGTAGTGGCTGCACGAAGGCTGCGCTGACGTGCATGGTCATCAGTTTTGAGGTAGGCGGAACAGAGAGTAAAGTTCCACATACCTCCGTTGAAGAGGGAGAATCCTAGAGTCTGGTGGGCAACTGCCTGATAGATGATTACGTGCTGTCGTATATATTCAAATCGCGCGGAGAACTTTGCGCGATGCAGGATTAGTTCTTATTTGACGCTATAGATGTCGCTACATACATGGGGATGGGGGATAGTTTGAGAAGAAGAGGGATACCAAGGAAATGATAGATGGGGTGAAATCAAAAGAGAGTTAATAATATTCTACAACCTTCACACAACGCCATCTAGTCCCAAACTAAGCAGAGTTTGTGGTATGAGTACTAGACAACTGATAAACATATTACAAGCTTTTATTTAGTTTCACCTGTCCCGATATTTGTCAAAGTCAAAGTCAAAATCTTTATTGCAGAACACAGTACAATCAATTATACATTTCTGGATGTCATGTGAATGCTCAGCAAACTGTGTTTTACTAAATTAGGCATGCAAAACTGTAATAAATTGTAATAAATTAAACATTATGGATACTTAATATATGTCAGAGATTAATACCTACTCATAATAATGTCAACAAAAAACAAAATAAAATTAATATAGTCAAACAAATAATGTCAATACAAAATTATCAAATCTTGTAAATTAAATTTGACCTACTTCCCGGTTACCGATTGCGCTGAAATTATGCATGCATGTGTAAATCAGATGACAATGCAAAATTATTATGACATGGAGCTGATCTGATGATGGAACAGGAAGGTGGCTATAGGAACTTGGTAGTTAAACGACACAACCCCATCGAGTTTGGGCTCGTATGATTCGTCTTGACGAGTATTAATTATATAAGTATTATACCGTGCTAAAAAAGCTTGCTATGGAGAAAATATTTTCATTAAAAACTTGTATATACAACATTAGTTTTAGAGTATTATGTAAAGAACCTATATACAACATTTCATAACTGTATCATGAAAAATCACAAAGTTATAAGCTTGTTATGTTACCTGGCTATCCAGGCGACTGAGAGGTTGTTTTGCACTTGCACCCAGTTTGCTGGCGCCTAATGCCCGCTATGACCTGCTGTGACCTGTGTTGTACTTAGTGTCGATGGTGTCAACCATGTGACTTTTTTGTTAATAAAAAATAATGTAACATGGTGTAAAAATGAATGGAATCGATTCAGTTGCTGAATCTGAACAAACTATATTTAGGTATCACATTACCAAAAAATAAAGTTGTATATTTCTGAATACATGCATATTACTTATAGATAAATTTCACCCAAACACAGAACAAAAACAAGTTAGTTGACGGCTGATAGGATAGGATGGAAGAAAAAATAAACGGATTACGCCGATCCCCTGTAAGGGCACCTTCAAATTAGCCGCGAAGTGCCGCGCGACAGCAGCGAACCAGTAGCCCGATTCACGTAATGAAAACCGTAACGATATCGTAGCGATTTAGTCGTTTAGACCATTTCCGTATTCACATCCATCAATCGAGTTTGAACGACACCGATTTTAAAGTCGCTTGAAATTCGTCGATTTAAAAAAAAGTCTGTATTACATTATCCTGGTAGAATACTTATTAATGTAACTGGAAATAAGTCGATAGATCGTGAATACCGTTTTTGGATAGGACTTCGATCGAACGACTATAAAACTTCAACGATAATTGACTTGTTTGATTTTACGTGAATCAGGCTACTGGTCATCGGTCGACTAGTGATGATACGCACTTAGTTTTTGTTCAAGTAATAGCGAAAGACAATAGCGAATATGCAATTCTAAAATTCAGGCCAGTCTTTTATTTTATGAAATTCAGTTCGTTGACGTATACCAAATAACGGCAATCTTTTCATAAGTTTCTTTTTCCAAAATCTTTTTTCATTTTGATAGTTTCGTCGTTCGAGATACAAAACGAACAACACTCGATCGATGCTCGATCATAGCGGTTCTAGTGTGGCGGCCGCGCTGCTGTCGCGCGGCAATTCGCGACTAATTTGAAGGCGCGCCCTAAAGCGCCGTACGCACGATCCATCCTGACGTACGTCCCGCCAAGGCCATATAGATAAAATAACGGTAAATCAGGGCTGCCAGGAGCAAAATTTTTGTTAATTTTAATAAAAACTAGAAAAATAGAAAAGAATTTTAGTTACTCTAACTAATATAATAAATGTGAAAGTGTGGATGTTTGTTACTTAATCACGCAAAAACGGCTGAACGGATTTGGATGAAATTTGGCATGCATATAGCCTTTGACATGGAAAAGAACATAGGCTACCTTTTATCCCGATTCCTTAAGTACCTATTGCCACGCGGGCGAAGCCGCGGGCAAAAGCTAGTTTTTAATAAAAACTTTGTACTTGTTCGTTGTGCAATCTTTTCGTTTCAAAATTTCGATTTTTAGTAGTCGTACGACCACCCCTTTTTTGCACCAGGCAGCCCTGATTTATCGTTGATTTTGTCTTAATTTATCTGTATGACCTTGGCGGGACTTACGTCAGGATGGATGGTGCGTACGGCGCTTAAAATGGGACAAAGACAGAGGAATATGATGAGTTTTATATTACAGGTAAAAATAAAAGAATAATATTTACAAAAAAAAATGTTAAGTATTTAATATTCTAACAACGTAACAGATTAGTGTACAACTGTAACAGCCTATAATACAAGTATATACATAAACTACTGCATAGGTACGTCGCGATGACGCTTGGAAAAAACTTACAAAAATTATTACATTATACAAATTATTCCTTATTTCTGGTAGACTGGTTCGTATTCTGGCTTTTCATAGCTCTTCCAATTTACATTTCATCCTAAGAACAGAGCATAGGTATAACATTATTGCTTGATTTGATTGACTAAAACTGACTTGTTAAACATTTTAAGAAAACCTTTTATTACTGTTTGTTCAACCGATTTTGACATTTATTACGTTGGTGGTATGACAAATGGCGGGTGCAGTAAATAGTTGGTATTGTAACCACTTTTTGCTTTTAATGCCATCCTTATTCCTACGAAATAAAAGTTAAAATCGGTTGAACAGACAGTAAAAAAGTTTCTTTAAATGACTAATCTTAACGCGAATAGGGTACAGGGATGGCGATCCGATATCGATTAATCCTTTAACCGCCCGCGTCGGATTAGTCCGACGAGAATGTTCGCGTCCTATTCGCCAGGGTCGTGTGATCGCGACTGGGTACTCCATCTCGTTCAGCTCTTCAATCTCCATAGGTGACAGAAGAGCTGACGAGGTGGAGTATTTGGTCGTGGATGTGCGACCCTGGCGGAATAATGGCGAGTGTTTGTCGGATATATCCGACGTAGGTGGGTTAATGAAAGAAGAAAGAAAGAAAAAGCATTTTATTTGTGGTTAATGACGCAATTTTAGAAATAGCTTGTAAATTATAAACATTCTTTAGGGACGCCACATCCGCACAAAACGGCCGAACGCTCAGCATAATGCCACAAAATAGATAGGTACAGAAGACAATCTACATACAAAGCGCGCTCGAGCAACGCACACATAGACACCGCTCACGGACACGATATCTCGGCTCAATTCTGCTCATTGTGAGCGCGTACGCATCCGCTTGAGATACGCGTCTGTGAACTTTTTTAATTGATGAAACGATTTTTTTATATCAAATTTCAACAATGAGTCGATTTTTTAATTGATCTCAGAAACATGAAAGCGACATCCATTTTATTCAGAGGAATGCCATGTTATTTAAAGCCATTTATAACGCCTGTTTTCTTCAAGTCAATTTTTATGTGAATATTGTACATACCATGACTCACCAGTCCATCAGTCAGTAGAATCTTCTATACCGTTCTTTTTAGGACCCACTACCTTCAGGGTTACCAACGGATCGTTCTGTAAGAAATCGATCTTTTAGAACTCGATTTACGTGACGTAGCATTTGCTGAGTTAGGTGCCTTTTTGGCCTCGCACTGACTATATCTTTCTTTTTTATTTTCATTGTGTATTTTTAGTTTATATGATTGTGTGAGGCACGTATAAACGATAAACGTTTTTTCTTTCTTTCTATTTATTACTGAATCGATTCTTTAGACTTCGATTCGAAATCGATAAAGAAGAATTTATTTATTTATCAAAACTTCATGCAACATAAAAGTACAAAGGCAGACTTAATGCCTTAGGCATTCTCTACCAGTCTACCTAGGGTGGTAAAGAGAAAACATGAACAAGAATCGCCATCCCTAACTTTGATCTGCGTTGGATTTTCAACTCTCGGCCCAAAGCCGAGAATTGAAAATACAATGCTTTTAGTTAAGTGTCATATGTTATTTTAGAACATTAGATGTCAATTGAACAAGGATATAAAAGTCAGTTGTTCTATATTTACTGTTACATTTAAATGTCCCTTTAAGGTAAAATCTCCAGGGCAGCTCGCGTAATTCAAGGTCTTAACGGCGAGTGGGCCGATATCGGTAAGCGGGGCCGGGCTAACATTTTCAAACATTTTTTTTTTACCGCTCGCAGCCCCGCGCTTAGCTCCGCTCCCAGCGGCAAGGTCGGAAACGAGCCATACGACGGAAAAAGCTAATTCATGTGTGTTAAAGTTTGTTTTGAACCTAATTTAACATTTAAATCTAACAGAATTTAGTGAAATTGGGCCGAATTAGTTTTTCTCGACATTGACTGTTCAATGTACATATTGACCGGTGAATATCCTTTATTTTATCAACTTTAGCTAGATAAAGATTATACCAGAATTACAAAAAAATTACGAAATGACTGAAAAGTTATTGTTATTTTGATAATGGCACCCATGACGTTAAAAATTATCGAAGTTAATGTGAAGTTTTGAATTGTTTAAGATTGGGCCAGACAAGCGTAATACTCATGTATGAAACTTAAATTCTATATACAGGGTTATTTGTAAAACAATAACAACCTTACAGGACTGTATTATTAATATCATAAACAACAACTTTTGTTCTGTGACTTTTTACAAAACATAACACAAAAACAAACATCCAAGATTTTGTGTTCTATCTGACACATTTCAACTCTGTATTTTAATACACTTAACTAATAATAATATAATAATAATATTCCACAACTATCACACAACGCCGTCTAGTCTCAAGCTAAGCAGAGCTTGTGTTATGAGTACTAGACAACTGATAAACATACTTATATATTTCTAAATACATACATATTATAGATAAATTACACCCAGACACAGAACAAATGATCATGCTCGTCACACAAACATTTGTCCTGGGTGGGAATCGAACCCACGACCTGCGGCATAGCAGTCAGGGCCACTAACCACTAGACCAACAGGCCAGTCAACTACGTCTGTATGACACGACGCAAGCGCATCAAGCCCCTCCGCTATTGTATTATCGCTTGCTTCGCATAGACTCCATAATATTTAGAACGTACATTTTAAATAATTTTTTTTATTTTTGTATGAAAATCTGATGAACTAAAATATGATATATTTTTAAAAGTCAAAACAAAAGTTGCTGTTTATGATGTTAGTAACACAGTTCTGAGGTTGCCAGTGTGTTACAAATAACCCTGTATATAAAAGCAAAATACCACTCACTGATTAATCACAAAACACGAAATCTCAGAAACTATGGGTCAACTCACACCGAAAGAGCGGCGAAGGGCAGCGAAGCGGAGCGCAGTTTCAGTGTCATATGAATATTAACTTTATTTTCATTTCTATAATACTTATTATCGCATGAGAAACTCGAACGAGTCGCGTTCATAGAATTCGCTGGAATTACCGCGGCGCCGCGGGCATCCTCGCGACTCGTTCGAGTTTCTCATGCGATTATAAGTATTATACAAATGAAAATAAAGTTAAAATTCATATGACACTGAAACTGCGCTCCGCTTCGCTGCCCTTCGCCGCTCTTTCGGTGTGAGTTGACCCTATAACATCTACAAACTTAAAATTCGCAGGTGGGTTCCTTATAGGCTGTAGACATCCGCTAAGAACGGATTTTGCGGAATTCACTCCCTAAGAGGATGAAACCGGGGGTCCAAAATTTGTATCTCAGTAAAAGTCTTACACACCCTTCAGCTCCGCCTAAGGGCCTGTGCACACCACGTTTTTTAAACGCGCCATTGACGCGCGCTTGTAGCGATACAGACGCAGCAGAATTTTACTAGGATAAAAGCGCGCCGTCTACGCACATTTCTAAAACGCGCGTTTAAAAAACGTGGTGTGCACAGGCCCTAAGAGCGGAAGATGTCATTGGATGATTTTTCCACCTACAATAATAAAAAGACCTATTTAATAATGTGCGTTAGTTTATTGAGTAATTTTGCTGATCTGGCCCCTCTTTGATCCTTTAACCGCCCGCGTCGGATTAATCCGACGAGTGTATCGGTGTTCTATTCGCCAGAGTCGTCTGTTCGCGACTGGGTACTCCATCTCGTTCAGCTCTTCAATCCCCATAGGTGACAGAAGAGCTGACGAGATGGAGTATTTGGTCGTGGATGTGCGACTCTGGCGGGACAAACGCGGGAGTGTTTGTCGCATATATCCGACGTAGACGGTTTAAATTGTAAGGTCGAAAACGCTTTGACATGCGGCTTGCTTACGTGCCAGGGATGCGGATTTGTTAGACAAATGCCTTGATCACACGTACCGAGCAAAGGGGGGAGTTGTAAAAATAAGCGCTCGGCCGAGCACTCGGCGCTTTGTTTACACGTACCGAGTACTCGGCCGAGAGCACTGTCTCGCCCGTTTAATCGGTACGTGTGATCAAGGCATTAGTCATCGCGGCCCTGGAACGCAAAGGGCAACTAAAGGAACACAACTGGATTTTAGTCAGTAATGGTCTGAAACTCCCTTTCGTTTCACCCAGAGCGGGAGGTTATTTGATTTTTAACCAAAAAAAACATAGTACTTAAGTAATCAATGATCTTAAATGTTTGTAACAGGCCGCGCGGCGAGCGGGGCGACATCTCTAAGCGGGCGCGCGGCGTCTCGTGGCGAGCTTCAAACATTTTCATACTTTAGTTTTTACAATTTGGAACCGTGCACTAGCTTCTGACGTTTTATAAGTGCCCATGTAGGCCTTTGTTAAATAAAAAACTTTTGAATTGAATTGAGTTCTAACCGCTCGCCGCCCCGCGCTTAGCACCGCTCACATCGGCAAGGTCATGAACGGGCCGTTAGGCCTACTATCCGCGGATGCGTAGCTTCATAGACGCGTATTCATCATTATACGCCTGCGTGAAGCTTACGTACAAAACTATGAAACTGTCGACGAAGCGACAACTACACGACGGCACGACGCGGCGACGCGTCTTTGAAGCTACGCGGCCGTGGACAGTAGGCCGGTGGCTCGCGTAGCCGGCAAGCGCGCACTGCCAATGCGTTTTCTGTCATATGTAATTTATACTTCTAAATGTTAGGAACTAAATAATGCATTGTAAACAGTTTTCATTAAAAGCATCATAATATATTTTATATAATTCTAAATTTATTTAAGTACTAATTACATTTTATACGTTTTGTCTGTCTAACTTAATTAAAAACTATTGTATTCAGTGCTGTTTCTATATGGGTTTGATTTTTAATTACATATACATATAATACATAAATAAAATAATAAACATTATACATATTTTGATATAGTACATAATTATATAATTATATGGTTAGTTTAAAATACAGTTTGCTATAAAAAAACTATGTATAAATTTGCAAATAAAAATACATGTTAGTTCTAATAAATATAAATAAAATAAAATGTTTTACAAAAATAAATAACAATATAAACATATAAATCTACTTTCGGAAGACTATGGACTAAAAATAAAAACTAATAGTATGTATGGGGTCCATTCAATTATTACGGAAGCATCAAGTAGGGGTGCCTACCCCTGGGGGGGTTGTTTTGTTACAAGCTTTTATTTACTTTCACCTGTCCCGATGTTTGTCTGTAATCAAATCTTGAAAATTAAATTTGATCCACTTCCCGGTTACGATTGAGCTAAAATTTTGTATGCATGTGCAAATCAGATGACAGTACAAAATTATTATGACATGGAGCTGATCTTATGATAGAACCGGAAGGTGGCCGTAGGAACTCGGTAGTTAAACGACACAACCCCATCGAATTTGGGCTCGTGTGATTCGTTTTAACGAGTATTAATCAAACTATCCCCCATCCACATGTATTTAGCGACATCTATGGCGTCACATAAGAACTAATCTTGCATCGCGCAATCAAAGTTCTCCGCGCGATTTGAATATATACGACAGCCCGAAGTCACCTATCGGGCAGTTGCCCACCAGACAAAAAATCTGTCTGGCCGGAGGATCCTCCCTTGGCAACGAAGGTTTGCAGGACTTTACTTTCTGTACCGCATACCTTCAAAACTTAAAATTAAAAAACTCAAATAACCAGTAAATATTGTTCCTTTTGTTGACTTTTAGTAAAATCAAATTCTTTGTAGCAATATTTACTTACGCATAGGAGGGAAGGGAGGGGGAGTAAAATTACTATATTTCTACCTCCGTAATATTTGAATGGAACACCCATTTTATATTGCACTTTATGGAGCAGTAACCACATGACTTAGTATTTTAATAATACAGGGTCATTAAATATTACATTTAATTGGCCATATAATTAACGTAGGTTCACGAATAGCCGGGCATATCATGAAATGGCCAATTCTACGATCTGTCTACGACATATTAAAAGCTAATCAAAATATTATTATACGAGTAGTATAAAAATTGTTATGTGACATAAAGACTATATTTCTTTGGCTTATTTGTGCTGAATTAAGAGGTCCTTTCCCCGAGATATCTATCGTCATCGCCTATCGAATGTTTGATAAAGAGGCATCACGAAAAAAGAGGGATAACGCCTGAACGTTCTGTTGGTAATTCCATCATTTACTCGAATATTTCACAAAACTTGTTCCGGGATACACGTGTTTATTTTAAACCTTAAAAGTTTTTGTCACTCAGAATCTCGATTAACCTTTCAATCGTGTCGATTAGAGACACAATAGAAAGACAATGGGTGCGCGCACGCCTGCGTTTGCTTGGGGTTTAATGAATTAAACGTTCAAAATTAATTTACATAATTTATAAAATTACTAATTTATGAGTTATTATGAAGTTCAGGCAAAATATCAGATTTTCCGAGCTATTTATTTGGATTAGTTTTACACAAATTTATGTTTTAATTTCTATAGAAACCAAGATAATATCTACAAGATATCTGTCTTTCCAAAATATTTAGAGAAAGATGTGTAATAACGTTACAATCACGTAAGAGCGTTTTATGGAAATATTTTTCGGGGTGGACGCTCTTAAGTATAAATCTCTTCTTCGTCGGCGTATTAATGATTCTAAATTATGTATATTTGTTTTTATAGCTTTACTGATTATTCGATTAAATCGATCAAGTACACAGCAGATTTAAACTAAAGACAAACTGAGCCCACGTATGTCACGTATGCAACGCAATATGACATCTAGAATTCACACAAAACTTGGTATACGCTACGCTGTCACATGCGTCCCACGTAAATCAACCCAAGCAAATTCAAGAGTCTAGATGACATAATGCGTAGCATACGTGGGCTCAATTTGTCTTTAGTTATGATCAGAGGTTTTTTGAAAGATTCCAGATGGAAAAACTAAATAACACTTACCCTACCCGGTAAACTACCCTAGGCAGATTTTTAATATTTAACCCTAGGTTTAACTATACACCTAATATCTATATTACGACTTAACTTGCATTCAATACTGACTACTTTATTCTTAAGATTTATTTTAACATTTTATCTACTTTATTAATTTTAGAAAACATAATTGGGTTAACTCACACTGCGACGCGACGAACTGTTGCGCACAGTTTTTATAACAGCGATGTAAGAACAAAGGCCGTACCACGAGTTTTTAACGCGATTCATTTAATTATCTAAACTGAACTATTTATATGTATGTATCTAAGTATTTATTTAATATTGTATATATTTGTTTCTCTTCTGTTTTGTCTATTTATTAAGTTGCACCTGTCAATCTGCCATGTTATGTTTCTGCACCACCCTAAGGTCGACTGGTAGATAATGCCTAAGGCATTAAGTCCGCCTTTGTAGTTTTTTTTGTGCATAAAGCTTTAAATAAATAAATAAATAAACTATTAAAGGGATGGTTAAGAAACTCGTGATAGCTTCAAATCAGTAGCGTAGTTAGGCATGGGCGATGTGGGCCCACTCCCACAGCCTCGTACCCAAAGGAGCCTCGCGAAAGCTCTTGCTTCTTTAAGAACGAGGATTTTTTTAATAGATAGGCTCTCTCTTGACCACTTAGTCATCTGATGGTAAGCGACGATGAGCTCGCTTGTGACAGTGGCTGTTATGTTTGAAATAATAAGGCCTCGTTGATGCGCCTTCGCCCACGTCTAACTAGTGCACGCTACGCCTCTTGTTCGAATTATAAGGGCCTGTCCGCACAACGGTATTTCACCGCGCGGAAAATATTCGCGCGGATTTATTTCCGCACCGCACCGCGTCGAATCTGCAAGAAATCAAAGAATTTTTTATCGCGCGTTTTTTTTATCGCTGTGCGGTATCTTCCATAAGATTCGATGTGTTACAGAATAACGAAAAAAAAACGCGCGGTGAAATAGCGCTGTGCGGACAGCCCCTAAAGGGGTTCGAATTATCGCTGGTTTGAATTAATGAGAGGCGACTTCAGTGCGTTTCACTTAAGAAGTTCCTTCGCCGTAATGTTGGCAATATGGAAAAACAGTGTTGCTATATTTTTAGCAATGAAATTACTGAATATTAGGGAGATTAACTGATTTGTTTTTTTCTTTTGGAAACTGTAAAACTATTTTTGAATAAAGTATAGGACGCTGGACTCCATTCCGATTGTCCTGCAATTCTTTCAAACACCGAAAACGCCACGCCACTATATTGTACCTCTCCATTGACAACTTCCTTTTAGACCTGTTCTTTTAAATAAAATCCCACTCCCCTCATAATTCTCCAAAAAGTGCGCATTTCGGGCAACAGTTTTGGTAGAGTAGGCAACTCTTTTCTTTTTTCCCTTCTTTTATCTGTAGACAAACAGGGGAGCCAACATTACGGCGAAGGAATCTCTAAGTGAAACGTACTGTACTCGTACAAACGTTCGCCTCTCTCAGAGGTCTTTTTTCAACCGCGAAAAAAGAAGAAAATCGTCCCAAGGGCACATACACTGAGATTATTTTTTGTTGAAATTATAAAACGTTTTTTTTTTTTTAACGTTTTACATTCGGGAACCAACTTTTTAAGATTACGATTTTTGCTTTATTGATGTTAATTTTATTTCATAAATAAAAATAACATTACTATTCGTAGTAATTGATTACTTTGCGGCTTGGCTCGCATGTTTATTATTATTTCATAATAATTAATTTTAATATAATTGTAAATTTATTCTAATATTCCCGAGTTCCTACTATATAATTTATTATTAAAAGCATTTACGTTTACACGCTTTTTAGACCCCAAAAGGACGCTCGTAAGACAGGTGTACTATTCCCTAATAAAGTAAATCTTTCGCCAAATATTAAGCTAATTTAATAGGACTAACTTATCGCCACTAAGGTCTTTTTACATAGCATGAGTAGGATGACAGCAGGACAAAAATATACATCCTTAAGGTGAGAGAAAAGGACAGGTAGCGACGTTGTATGAATCTGACAGCTGTCACCCGCATCATGCTATAGCAATTGTAGTGTAACTTAAGACAAACAATGTTCCTAATAAAAAAATCCTATTTTTGTGTACAGGGTTATTTGTAAGTTGCAGGACTATATTATTAACATCATAAACAACCACTTTTGTTTTATGACTTTTTACAAAACATAATACATTTATCAAAAACAAACCTGGTGCGATAAGGCCGCTAATTGTGTGTTTTTTATTGTATGGTTTCTTTTTGTAAATTTTAATCTTGATGTGCAATAAAGAAAATATAAATAAATAAATAAACCTTCAAGATTTCGTTGTTCTATCTAACACATTTTAACTCTGTATTTTGCTGTACCCACCTACGCCTCCCGCGCACGATTCCCGCTCCCCTCCGCTATTGTACTATCGCTTGCTTCGTATAGACTTCGTAATATTTAGAACGTTCAATTTAAATGTTTTTATTTTTGTTTGAAAATCTCATGAACCAATAGTCATAGAACAAAATTTGTTGTTTATGATATTCTTAACATAGTTCTGAGAGATGGCCAGTGTTTCACAAATAACCCTGTATAAGCCTGTACAGCTGCCACCACGGATATTGAACGCTGGCTTCAAGTTGCGCGGAAGTCAAAAATCGGGTCTCTTTAGGTGGTGCGACGTGAGACGCGGGGGCGGGGAGCGTCAGTGATTGGCTCGCCACGCATCGCGTCATAGACGACACTCGTGATTCGTTCATTGCGCTTGCAGCATGTATGCATGTATCCAACAACGACGACGATTGGCTCGCTAATGTATGGAATGCGCAAAGCGATCCCCACTCTGACGCCGAGCGTTCAATATCCGTGGTGGCAGCTGTAAATTAGATTACATTTTTTTAATAACCTTTGTGTTCGTCTTTTCAGCTAAATTTACATCTACCAGGAAGTACAAAGTTCGAAGGCCGCCGACCTAACATGACACTGGCAGAATAGTCGAAACTGGCTCAATTGCCATAAAAAAATAAAATTTCCTCACGGAAAAATTCGAAACTACCCAACCCATTTTTTTTGGCTTGGATACTAAGTCCTTTAAGCTATGTCTTCGTAATGAATAGTTCATTAGTTTACCATTGGACTATGGATGTACACATTATAATGTTTTTGTAGTATTTGGCAGCTACTGTATCAAATCAACCTTCCCGGAAAACTTTACTAAGTTGCGAAACTACACCAATTTTACATTACAATATCTACTAGCAATCAATTTGCGAATAATTTAAACAGCCACTGTACTTTATTCAAATAAATCCTGCCGGCCAAAGAAACATTGTTATTATTATTATTTTCATTCGTTTTTTATCTCAGGATCCTGAGGTCCTGAACCTTTGGAAGGCGTCTAAGGGGCCGTAGCCAACTCGCAGAGGCTCTTCAGATAATTTTAATGGAACGTGACACCAACCAACGATTATCATATATGTAAATCAATACGATTTAAAAGAGTGTCCATGGAGTTTCTTGCACGTTCTTCTCCATAGAGACCTACTCTTTGGAACGTGCAATTTAGCTTCACTTGTTTGACTGACCGACATTTTGACAATTCAAAAGTGCCTGTAACTGTTCTATTTGAAATAAACGTTTCTGATTTCTGATATCCTTGTACGCGCTATGCTAGCGCACCCAAGGACAACCGCCAGTTGTTAAAAATCTATTGCGACATAATATGGAAATCAAAGACAATACGGCTGTGGTTTTTGGAGTCTTTAGTGGACTAGTGACGTGGAACTATGTTTAGACTACGGCCCCTGCCTGAACAATGTTATTAATATTATTATTTAGAACGTATTTCCGACCAATGATTTGAAATATCAGATAAAAATAGAGACTTTAATTTTAACGATATTGCGGCTTAAGTTATTATTTCAATAATATTTAGAAAGAAGGCGGACGTCTTATTTTCAATCTGCCGATATTTCATTAACTTGTCCTTATTATTGAAAAATCCGGACGGGTAGCCAATATGGCCAAATTTGAACGGTTAGCAAACCTACTTGCGTTGACCTTATTCACAAAAGCTTTTATGTCAGACGCTTTATCATTAAAAGACCTAAGTCAAAATAGGGTGTTTGGAAATTGAACCATAACACATACGAATTAAGATTCAATTTCCCACTACCAGTTTTTGACTTATGCCTCTTTATGATTGACCGTGCGTTTGAAATCGCTTTTAGAACACATTTTCCTTGTCCTTATCATCTTCAAGGCAATGAAGAGAGATGGCAATAGATTTTTTAAAACGTGCTTATGAAATAGTTACAAATTTTAAATCACATAACTATGGTAACGATCGAGTACGTCCGGTCTCTTTTAATGTTTTAGGCTCTGAATAGAAACAGCACACCAGCTGCTAAATTTTCGAGTTTGCAGTTGGCTTAACTGCATCACTCCCATCCTTAAGCTAAAGTGCCGTTATCTGAAATTTGGCAGGTTTCCATTTTTAGATGCTAAAAATTCTTTAACGATCTCTGTAAGGGCAAACACTACGTTAAGCGGGAATCCGCGAGTAACTATGCGCGTATGTCATGTGCGGCAGTCTTTTTTTCTTAATTGAACTTTAATGTGTTATTACGTAGCACCCGAACGGAGCACTTTTGTGTGAGAACGCCCGGGCGCCCAATTAACGCAGCGTTCGGCCTAAGCAGTATTTTTTTTAAATCAACAGTTCGGTAACTATTGATTTAAAAAAAATACTGCTTAGGATCAATTATTAGAATGTCGTTAAGTTCCCCTGATTAACGTGTGTAACTCAAAATATGATTTTGTCAGATAACGGCATTGTAGGTTAAGGACGGCAGATCGATACTGGTATCACTGCCTTACTTACAATCGACATGCAGTTCTATAAAATTCAACTACACAGCAGTGTATGAGTCAAGATCGAATTCTGGCTGAAATCGAAGATCTAATAACCTCAATTAACTTAGTTCAAGATTGGGTAAAAGAAAATACAATAATGATTCCAAGCTTGACTGTATACAAAATGTAACTGGTATATACACCGTTAAATTTTAATCGTTTTAATCCCGTGGAGGGTCGATCAGGTACATGAAACACTATCGATTTGTAAAGATAAAATAAAACAATAAAGTACCTTTTTTTTCAAAACTCGTATTAATTTATGCATGTACAAAATTATTTTCTTTTAGAAAAGTCAGCTGAGTGAGTTCAATGACCTGTAGTTAATAGTCGGCGTTGCGTAAAAACTGCCTACAAGTCATTGAACTGGCTCAGCTGACGTTTTCTTAAAGAAATTAATTTCGTACATGCATAAATTAACACGACTTTTTAAAAAAAGGTACTTTATTTTTTAATTTTATCTTTACAAATCGATAGTGTTTCATGTACTGGATCGACCCTCCACGGGATTAAAACGATCAAAATTTAACGGTGTATAATGCATAACAATAACAGTTACATTTTCAAAAAAATTTCTAATTGAGGTGTATAACAACACAATTAGAAGATTCAATTACATCATAATTCAAAGACCAAAATTTTATTTAAATGCATTTATAGTATAAAATGCAAATGGAGTCTGAAAACTGTAAATTTGTTGTTACGTCACAAAAAAAATACTTTTTTCGGAAACATCTTCCGAGACTCGATTCGATTTGGGAATTTAACTATAATATATAATTATGTTTGTAAGGTACCCTCGGTGGTCGTCGGACTCGCATTTGTGTGGTTTTTTTATCCAAAAATATATTAGGATGTGCGTATATATGTTACATGTTGTATAAACCACTTAACGCGATGCCTAAAATTACTTGCGAAAAATTAAAAACACTAAAATTATGTTATATTTCTTTCACGATCAGCGCTTGTTGAAAACTATCGCCAAAACTTCGGACCATTTTAATAGCCGAAGGTTGCCGAGGGTAGCCGAAGGTAACCGATGCCGGAGCTCGGTCGGATACTAGCGTGAAAGCTAGAACTGCATGCCGAATGCAAGCTGACAAGTGACTCTATACAAAGTAGTAGAAAGGGTACAAGTATCGCCACCACCCACCAGATTTAGGTTCCTCTTCTTCCTTACTGCTGTCCGACTCTGTGGACACGGCGTGTGTCTCTTGATCCTGAAAATGCAATTAAAAAGCTTTATTAAGCTATTGCATAGCTTCTATCGCAGGCCTTGAGCGTGGAGACCGAATCCAGAAATTTCGTAACGAAAATAACCTAACACCCCCCCACTCATTTGTTTTTTGAGCGTGGTAACCGATAAGAAAACAAATGAGTGAACAATCAATCAAAATTCAATTCAGTGTGTGAAAGTGTAACTTCAATTAATATCAAAGAAAAAAAACAAAAAAAAAAAATACTGCATAAATAAATAATTATAATTGCATAAGTTGATAAAAATGCTATGCAACAGCTTTACCGCGGCAGTCCCCGAGTGCCATACGTCTTTTTTTTCGGTGTTTCTTCTCAGGGTAAGTTAGCTAGGAAACGCCGGCCTCATCTAGTTTAAGTTGACGTTACAAAATAAATATAATTTATTAAACGTCAATATCAGTTTTTTTTTGGGAAAGTATAGGCTTATAAAAAAAATCGTGGAAAGGAGACGATTAATAAAATGTATGGGGTTTGGGGCCTAAATAATTAAACATTTAACAGCAATCTGAGTAATCTGACATATAGGCTGAAAGAGCGTACAGTGCGTTTCACTTAAGAAGTACCTTTGCCGTTATGTTGGCAATATGGAAAAACAGTGTTGCCATGTTTTGAGCAATAAAATTACTTAAAATTAGGGAGATTAACTGATATTTCCTTACTTTTAACAACTGTCTTATAAATTTGTTTATTCTTTTTTCTTTTGGAAACTGTAAAAACTATTTTTGAATAAAATATAGGACGCTGGGCTCGATTATGATTGTGCCTGCAATTCTTTCAAATACAGAAAACGCCACGCCACAATATTGTACCTTTCCTTTAACAACTTCCGTTTAGACCTGCTTTTTGTTTTTAAATAAAATCTCATTCCCTCATACCTCTCCAAAGAGTGTTGCGATTGCGACTACCGTTAAAATCGATTTCGTTTCGCATTTCGTGCAACAATTTTGCTAGAATAGGCAACTCTTTCCTTTTTTCCCTTCTTTTGTCTGTAGAGACAGGGGAGCCAACATTACGCCGAAGGAACCTCTTAAGTGAAACGCACAATAATTAGAGTCTGTCTAAAAAGACAAACGACTTGGGAACTTTTGAACGAAATAAAAAATCTGTTGTTGGCAACATAATATAATATAATATAATAATAATATTCCACAACTATCACACAACGCCGTCTAGTCCCAAGCTAAGCAGAGCTTGTGTTATGGGTACTAGACAACTGATAAACCTACTTATATATATCTAAATATTTACATATTATAGATAAATTACACCCAGACACAGAACAAATGATTATGCTCATCACACAAACATTTGCCCTGGGTGGGAATCGAACCCACGACCTCCGGCATAGCAGTCAGGGTCACTAACCACTAGACCAACAGGCCAGTCAAAACATGAATTTTAGATGTCATTCACTTGTTTCTTGAGATGATGATAGTTCTACAACAGATGTTGATCGTAATATGGCTAATTGGCTAGTGATGATAAATCAATAACCGGAATAGAATATTTAGAATCAGATTTCTCTTACGAACCTAAGTTTAAAGAATCTTTATTTCTCATAAGGACGTATTACATCGTTCACTTACATGAGATTTAAAATTTATACTTAGTTTAACTGTGGTCGTCTAATGACGAAGCATGCAATACTCCTTATACTACAGTTACAATAAGATACACAATGGGCTAACAACATTACGTAATAATACTATGATAGAATTTAACAAGGCACGACAAAATCATTGAAAACAAGCAAGTAGGTAGGTACAACCAACACAATATTTCAGATTTATATTATTACTTTATACTTACTTATGACTGACACTATTATGTATTTGGATGTATCCTACTTTGTAATATGAATATCATTAGAGACTGAAATCGGAATATTCTAAACGAAAATCTTTCGCATTTTTAAACGTATTATTAAAAAGTTCCCTAAAAATATTAAATTATTAAAAAAAAACTTAAATTCAATACCTTTTATAAGGTTCTATTAGTAAACAATGATCAAGTTCTCTTAATCAACCTTGATTATACACTGGTTGAAAGTGTTGACTACATCAGATTTCATTTTACCCTAACAATTACCCAAGTCGTTTGACTTTTTAGACAGATTATATTTTGATTTTTTTTTGAATATTCAATAATATTTTCCAAACCCTGCTTTTTTTTATTACAAAGTGAAAAAAAATTATACGCTTGTATCACTATAAACATTATTATGCAGGGTTGGCAACACAGGAGTACTTTCCTATGTCGAACCATTCAGTATCGATAAAATAAGTGTGTCTTAAGTTGAAAATAACTTACATTTTTTTCTTTTGATTTCATTCGCCATGGGTTTATCGTCGGTGACCTTGGACTATAGCTGTGTGACCTTGATCTCTCACTGCGGCAAGATCACGAGTATCCTCTTCTGCTAGACTATTTAATTTAGTACTCTTAAAATAAGTGTGTGTATGTTGAAGAAAACTTACATTTTACTTGCCCTTAATTTCATTCGCCATGGGTTTATCGTCGCTGACCTTGAACGATAGATATATGAAATTGATCTCTCACTGCAGCAAAGTCACGAGTACCTTCTTCTGCTAGACTATTTAGTAACCATAAAATAAGTGTGTGTTATGTTGAAGATAACATACATTTCTCACTTACATTTTTTTTTTCATCTGCCACGAATTTGTCGTCGGTGTGACCTTGACTAGTTACCACCGGTAGAATAATATTGTGTTATGTTGAAAATAACTTACAATTTTCTTTCCTTTGGAGTTCATTCGCCACGGGTTTATCGTCGATAACCTTGGACGATGACTCTGTGACCATGGTTTTTTACTGTAGCAAGGTTATAAGTACCCTCCCCTGCTGGACTAGTTACCACCGGTAAAATAATATTGTGTTATGTTGAAAATAACTTACAATTTTCTTTCCTTTGAGTTCATTCGCCACGGGTTTATCGTCGGTGACCTTGGACGATAGTTCTGTGACCTTGACTTCTGAATGCGGTGGTAAGGTAGTGATGGATTCCGTCTGTGTCCCTTGTTCGCGAGTGGCTTCGATCTCCGGACCGGTTCGGGAAGACTAATGAGGAAGGAAAATATAACAAATATGATTTTAAGTTCCTTATGTAATTTTCTACGATTAAATTTAACAAATAAAATCAGCTTCTTCATCTACAAAACTATACCCTATTTCGTTCAAGCGATTTTGAGTTTTATTGCGTTGGTGGCATGATAAATGGCGGCTGCAGTAAATAGTTGGTATTGTGACCACTTATTTGTTTTTAATGCAATGTTATACCTACGGAATAGCAGTCAAAATCGGTTGAACGACCAGTAAAATAGACTTTTTAAGAGTTTAAATGGCTGATCTTTCGAATGACTATAGATGATTAAAAAATATATTTTAGACTCTGTTTCTATGAAGATAAGGTTCATTATAGCGAGCTCACCTCCATTTCATGTTCGTTGACTGTGATGACAACTTCTGCACAGGGCTCCTCATCGTTCGCGAATGGTATGAACTCTGGTAAGTCCTGCTGTAAAGTGAAACAACGATATTTCGTTTTGTAATAAAACAACGTCACGACTACATGCATACCTTTAAAGTTGTACTAGCGACACTGCGTAGGTAATTTCGACTGGCCTGTTGGTCTAGTGGTTAGTGACCCTGACTGCTATGCCGGAGGTCGTGGGTTCGATTCCCACCCAGGACAAATGTTTGTGTGATGAGCATGATTATTTGTTCTGTGTCTGGGTGTAATTTATCTATTATATGTATGTATTTAGAAATATATGAGTATGTTTATCAGTTGTTTATCCATAACACAAGCCCTGCTTAGCTTGGGACTAGACGGCGTTGTGTGATAGTTGTGGAATATTATACTAGCTGACCCGGCAAACGTTGTTTTGCCAAATAAATAATTTTTAAAATTAAAGAAAAATGTTAAGGGTGGACAACCCTTATCACTAAGGGGTATGAAAAATAGATGTTGGCTGATTCTCAGACCTACTCAATATGCTCACAAAATTTCATGAGAATCGGTCAAGCCGTTTCGGAGGAGTACGGGAACGAACATTGTGACACGAGAATTTTATATATAAGATTATATTATTATAATATCAGATATCCCCTATTGGGACCGCCGCTCACGGCACAAGGAGTGGAATTCCCTACCGGAATCTGTGTTTCCTGGTAGCTACAACTTAGGAGTCTTTAAGTCGAAAGTGAATAGGTTTCTTCTAGGCAAGCGTGCTTCATCGTCGACCACATCATCGCTTACCATCAGGTGAGATAGTGGTCAAACGCAAGCCTATCATTAATAAAAAAAAAATAAAAAAAAACACGACGGGTACCCGCTTAACGGAGCGTTGGCCCTGACTCCTCTTATCCCTTGTCACACAATGTCTCACTACGTCGACCCCCTCAAACCTGACGAGTCATCATCATCATCATCAGCCTTTTTATTGTTCCCACTGCTGGGACTCAGGCCTCCTCTCTAGGAGAGGGAATGGGCCGTAATCCACCACGCGGACCCAGTGCGGTTTGGTGATTGTCACATTTCTTCGAATTTTTGGTTCTAGGACAAGCCGGTTTCCTCACGATGTTTACCTTCACCGTTTTGATAGCAGTGGTAATGAAATAAATTACACAAAGTAATGCGCCTGGCAGGGTTTGAACCCACGACCTACAGCTAGCAAATTGGAGCCATTACCACTCTGCCGCTACAGCTCTCAGAAACCTGACTACTGGAGTAATTAACTACATGGTGGACATCCCACCCATACGTACAAAGCATTTTGGCAACACATTCATTATGCGTACAGCTAAGGAGTGGAATTCCCTGCCGGTGTCTTTGTTTCCTGATAGCTATAACCTAGGGGGCTTTAAGTCAAGAGTGAATAGATTGCTTCTAGGCAAGCGTGTACCATCGTCGAACACATCATCGCTTACCATCAGGTGAGATAGTGGTCAAACGCGAGCCTATCAATATCGATGGAAATTAAAAACATTGTTCAGGCAGGGGCCATAGTCTTAACATAGTTCCTGGTAATCAGTCACTTTAAGAATCCTAATACCATAGCCTTATTGTGTTTGTTTTCCATATGTTGCAATAGTTTATCACCAACCGGGGGTTGTCCTTGGATGCACTAGCACAGCGCTTCTTCTTCTTCCTGCCCTTGCCCCATCTTATTTGTGGTCGGCGCAACACGTTTTTTTCTTCCATTCTGCCCTGTCACTCGTCATACTATCACTAACTTCCTTTTATTTCATATCGCTCTTCACGCAATACATCCATCTTTTATTTGGCCTCCCTCTCCCTCTCTACCCATCCACATGTATACTCATAACTCTTTTAGTAACATGCATTTTATCCCTCCTCATTACATGACTATACCAAGACAAACGATTCCCTTTCAACTTGTACTAGCACAGCGCGTACGGGGATAATCACCGGTTGATATCGTGTTCCTTTAAAAGCGTCAAAAGGGCCCCTGCGAGTTGATTTCGACTCCTCGTACGCCTTCCAAAGGGTTCTGAGATATAACATAACCCATATAATAAAAATAATTGCCATTTCAATTTCAGAGCTTGTGTGAGAGCATTTGGTATTATTAAAATACCAAATACTTTTAAATAATTAAAATACCAAATACCTTTGTTTTTTGCCTGATTATTTTGCTTCTGACTTTTTGTGCTTTCCTTATGTTTAGGTTAGGTTAGGTTAGCACAGACAATAGGTGGACAATCAATACCAGAAAGTGGAAGGGGCCAATTGGCAAAAGGAAGGGTAGGAAGACCGAAAAGACGATGGGCGGACGATATAACGGAATTAGCAGGACAGGACTGGCTTACTATTGGAAAGGACAGAGATGAGTGGAAAAGACTGGAGGAGGCCTTCACCCGAAGAGGGGTCCATATCCAACAAAACTAACTCTTACTAACATTAGAAATTAAGCAAAACGTAACTAACACTATCATACTAATACTAACATTTGAAATAAAGCCTTTTTTATTTTATTTTATAATAAAAATAATAAAAATGGATATCCCCTTACCTGTTGATGTCTCGCAAGTCTCCAGGCTCGGTACTCGCAGGCGGCTCTACGCATGCGCTGTAGATACGCGGGTGCTGCGCGGCCGGTTGCCCACGCCGCGACAGTGCTGGGCATCCCGCCTACTGCTGGCTCGTCGTAGTATGTTAACACGAACTCCATGCCCATCTGTGGACATAGGAAGCACTGTGACAGACTGATATATCTAATATATTCCACAACTATCACACAACTCCGTCTAGTCCCAAGCTAAGCAGAGCTTGTGTTATGGGTACTAGACAACTGATAAACGTACTTATATATTACTAAATACATACATATTATAGATAAATTACACCCAGACACAGAACAAATGATCATGCTCATCACACAAACATTTGTCCTGGGTGGGAATCGAACCCACGACCTCCGGCATAACAGTCAGGGCCACTAACCATTAGACCAACAGGCCAGTCGATTGATAAACAGTAACTTCAGATCTGTCTAGCCTTGTCCCAAATAATTGACAGGCCTGTTAGTCTAGTGGTTAGTGGTCCGGACTGCTATGCCGGAGATCGTGAGGTTTTTTTGATTTTTGGAGGACATTTTTTTGATTTTTTCCTATACTTGTGCTGTACGACTTTGCTTCATGCCAAATTTCAGGATTCTACGTCAACGGGAGGTACCCTATGAATTTTGATTTCCTTGAGAATATCGAAATGTACATTTTTTGCGACATAAACTGCCGTATCTTTTTCGTTAACTTAGAAGTTTGATTTTTTCACAGCTTCAAAGGACCGCAGTCTTGAGTATATGGTTCAATTTCAACTAGATGCCTTCACGCGTTCCTGAGATAAAGGGTCTTGACAAATGACAGACAGGTAGACCGACAATAAAGTGATCCTATTACGGCTCCCTTTTCTTCTAAAACGAACCCTAAAAACGAAAAAAAGATATACTTGTCTTGAATCGAGACCTATCGCAATCCTTTACATTTGACTGGCCTGTTGGTCTAGTGGTTAGTGACCCTGACTGCTATGCCGAAGGTCGTGGGTTCGATTCCCACCCAGGACAATGTTTGTGTGATGAGCATGATCATTTGTTCTGTGTCTGGGTGTAATTTATCTATAATATGTATGTTTTTAGAAATATATATGTATGCTTATCAGTTGTCTAGTACCCATAACACAAGCTCTGCTTAGCTTGGGACTAGACGGCGTTGTGTGATAGTTGTGTGGAATATTATTATTATTTCCTAGAATGACAACTAAAATTCAGGACAGATATTTAGTTTCGTTCAAAAATTCCGAAATCGTTTGATTTTTTAGACAGACTAGGTATACCAAAATGATCCTTACCTTTTCAGGTCCATCCAGAGTCTTCACAACCATATGACTCCAGTACTCCGACACTCGGATCGCATGTTTCGTTTCGGGCACCTTCGGGTGTTCGCACGATCGTGAAATGATCACGTACACCTTATTATCGCTCGATTCTCCCTCTCTGTCTCTCTCGTAGGTTTCCATAGCTTTCCGTTTCGCTTTGGAGTGCACGCTTGGACGTTCGGCGTAGATCGGTTGCTTTCGTAATTCGCAGGGGGGAGGTAGCAATAAGCCTTCTTTGTGCGATAGCGTTTTAGTTGCGATGTCGAATTCTTTATGTCTTCTTATGTATACGTAGTCTCTGTTTGCGAATAGTCTCTGTGAAAGAAAGGAAATAATAGCGTTATTACTCGTACGGCGAGTATCCACCTTTATGCCTAGATCACACGTACCGAGTAAAAGGACGAGACAGTAAAATGTTGCTCGGCCGAGGCAGTGATGTAAGCTAAGTGTAGGGATAAGCGCTCGGTCGAGCACTCGGCGCTTTGTTTACACGTACCGAGTACTCGGCCGAGAGCACTGTCTCGCCCGATTACTCGGTTCGTGTGATCGAGACATTATGCCTTGATCACACGTACGTTTCACTGTCTCGCCCTTTTACTCGGTACGTGTGATCAAGGCGTAACATTGTTGAAACTTCTACAGTTCAGACTGAACGTTTCGCCTCGTCGTTTATACCGCGTACATCCAAGGACTGGAACAATTTACCTGCTGCGGTCTTCCCGCCCAATTATAATTTAGGTGTCTTCAAGGCTAGAGTGAATAGGTTCTTAATAAACTAGTGCGCCTCACCATCAACGATTGCATCACTGCTTACCATCAGGAGGGATCGCAGTCAAGCACTGGTCGCCACGGCCGCGTCCAACACTGTGCGGTAGGCGCCGTCTACTAGACTACTGACTCACCGGCCACAGCACCTCCCAGTGCAACACGGCCTGGTCGGCGAGCCCGTTGGCGCGGCGCTCCACGACCGCCAGCGCCGCCACGGCCGCGTCCCACACTGTGCGGTAGGCGCCGTCTACTTGGACGGCTGCGAAGTCCGAGGCTCTGACGTCTGGATACCTGCCGTATACTGTGGAAGAAGTGTTTGGATTTAGGTAGGAGGTTGGTTTTATTAGGGATAAATCAATAAGGGTTACCCTGTCTGTGTCTGTCTACTGGTCAACGCGATCTAAAGATAAGGCCGTTTATGCTCCGTTTGGGCGTATATTTTGATATCGCCGGCTATGAAATCAAAACTTGGTATTCTCCGTTGCCCTTGAGTTCTGTTTTGCATGAAGCAAGACCTCATATCATCAAGAGAGCAGTGGTGGCCGAGTAGTAACGGCCCCGACTTACGAGTTGTAGGTCGCGGGTTCGAACCCAGCCAGGCGCATTACTTTGTGTAATTTATTTCATCACCACTGCTCTCAAAACGGTGAAGGAAAACATCGTGAGGAAACCGGCATGTCCTAGAACCAAAAATTCGAAGATATGTGACATTCTCCAACTCGCACTGGTCCCGCGTGGTGGATTACGGCCCATTCCCTCTCCTAGAGTGGAGGCTTGAGTCCCAACAGTGGGAACATTAAAAAAAGGCTGGTGATGATAAAGATGATGAAGATCTCATAGCACAAGTATAGGAATAAACCGGCCAAGCGCAAGTCGTACTCGCGCACGAAAAGTTCCGAACCGTCCGAAATATTTTTTGACGTGATGAATCAATATAATAAAAATAAAATAGATAGATAGATAGATAAAACATTTATTTCAATCATCAAATGACTTCTCCCGCTTTAGACTGGAGCGACAGAGCGTGTTACTTTTACCGACTAAAACCCCACCTGTGTCCTTTACTTGCCCTTTACGGTCTAGAATCACTATCACTATTTCAAACGCGCCCGCAGCATGCGTCTATCAATAGGTACTTATTTCTTCCTATCTGTAATAGAAATGACCTTTGCCCCACAGAAAGACAGAGCTATAATGCCTATATCTTTTTTTACGTGAGAAAACATGGTAACTTCTCCCGCTCTGGGTGGAGCAAGGAGTCAGAAGGGTTCCTTTCAATCGTGGGAATTACAGACACAATAGAAACGCCGGCGTTCGCTTGGGGTTTAAATGAATTAAGGGCTCTGTTCATTTAGTTGCCCTTTGCAATACATCTTCGTCTTATGTTTTGTGCAGTTCGATTTTCGGTAAAAAAAGATAGGTAAGAAAAATGTTTTGGTATAGGCCATGGCCCGTGGCAAAGAGGAATGGCAGGCATCTCATTCTGCATACGGTAGAAGCGTGCCCTGCTTGGGCAGAGCAACGCCGTGTCAGACCGCCGAGGGTGATTGGCGGCAGCTCGCTGTCCGGCCGTCCGGTAACTGTCCGGACCAAGCCCAAGTCGTCGATGGCGCGCACTATTCCCGCGCGCCTCAAGGAGTTGTCAGCAACAGCAGGGGCCCAGCCGGGTCGAAGCCTACTGGGGCCAGGGTTATCAGAAAGGGAACTCGAGCCCCGGTATGAAGGCATGAAGGAACGGGGGGTGGGTTTTTTAGTCAGTAAGAGTCTGACACTATCTCCCGCTCCGCCCAAGAGCGGGGGTTGTCACTGGATGATTCTCCCCACAAAAAAAGGGTGATTGGCGGCAATACGCGTGAGGGAATGGACATCCTCACGCCCCAGCCACCGGGACCTCTACCCTGATTTCTAGCCACGACGAGCAATGATAAAATAATGTTTATTTTGCAAATAGGTTTTTAAAAACACTTTTACACGTCAAATTTTTACGACAATTTAAACTAGATGAGGCCGGTGTTGATGACCTGGTGAATGTTGTGGGAATCCGATGGATGCGAGACGCGCAGGAACGTTCGTTGTGGCGACACTTGGGGGAGGACTATGTCCAACAGTGGACGTATATCGGCTAAAATGATGACGATGAGGCCGGTGTTTGCTAGCTGACTACCCTGAGAAGAAATACCGAAACAAACTCGGGGGTCAAACACTCTTTTAAAATCCATACAGCAAACATGTAATAGAGCAGTAGTGGCCGAGTAGTAACGACCCCGACTTACGAGTTGTAGGTCTCGGGTTCAAACCCAGCCATGCGCATTGCTTAGTGTAATTTATTGCATCACCACTGCTCTCAAAACGGTGAAGGAAAACATAATGAGGAAACCGGCATGTAGTACCAAAAATTCGAAGGCACGTGACATCCACCAACCCGCACTGGGCCCACGTGGTGGATTACAGCCCATTCCCTCTCCTAGACCCGTATTAATAAAAGATGCTCAACTCCGTCCTCAAGTGCGGTATCATTTGATCCCCGATTATACGATGTCAGAAGCTCAAGATCATTGCGAATTAATAAACACATGAGTACAGAACCTCAGTTACCAAGATCAGTTTCTCCCCTGCTTGGGCGGAGCATCGCCGTGCCCTCGTGGGGGCGATCGGCGGCGAAGACCTCTCGCGCCGGGCCTTGGTAGAGGCCATGGTCCGGAGCGAGGAGTGGCAGGCGGTCGCCGACTTCTGCGAAGCAGTAATGCTCGCAAAGGAGGAGGCCGAACGCATCAGGCAACGGCGTTATCGCCGCCGCCGTCGCCGGGATTCTGATCCCGATTTCCGGCCAACGTAGACGCGGGCTTGCGGACAGTGAGCAATGGGTAGCTCACTGTCCGGCCGTCCGGTAACTGTCCGGACCAAGCCCAAGTCGTCGACGGCGCGCACTGTTCCCGCGCGCCTCAAGGAGTTGTCAGCAACAGCAGGGACCCAGCCGGGTCGAAGCCTACTGGGGCCAGGGTTATCCGAAAGGGCGCTCGAGCCCCGGTATGAAGGCTAGAAGGAACAGGGTGGGTCTTTTAGTCAGTAAGAGTCTGACACTATCTCCCGCTCCGCCCAAGAGCGGGGGATGTCAATGCATGATTTTTTCCCACCATAAAAAAAAAAAAAAAAAATGATCAGTTTCTCAATGCGCTATATTCAAGCTGAGCTTGCGTAAACAGTTACGTCACATTGACCGAAGTTTAAAATAAAATTCCTTTTAATGAGAAAATTAAATACCGAATCTTGAACAAATCTAAATCTTTTTTTTTAATATTTGCTTGGCAATCCAAAAGGATTTGAAGCATTTCTTACATATATTTTAGAATAAACGATATCACAAAGGCCATAAAATACCATAATAGTACTCTATTTTATAGTAATATTTAATTTGACTTAAAATATTTACAAACTCCACGTTTCGCGGTACTATAATCACGACCTCAAGTCCCGGTCGGTCTACACTCATGATCTGGCAGCTCAAGCGCAGAGATTGTTGTAAACTTAAGTTTTCGAGTTTCGTTTATTAATCAGACAACACTCGGCTGATGTCGTAAACCTAAGCTGAACTTGAGCTCGAACTTGAGCTTGAGCTTAAGCTTGTGAATCTCGTTTATTAATACGATCAAGACCTCAAACTTGGTATCAAGTACGAGATCTTGGGCTGAGGAACGTTTATTAATACGGGCCTTAGAGAGGAGGCCTGAGTCCCAAGAGTGGGAACATCATAAGGCTGACTATGCTAAACATGTAATGATCAAATCATATGAGAACCATACAGATTGAAGTGAGACGGTCTTTTGATGAAAGATCCAAACAGCTCTGAGTGGACCTTCTCCTCTTCTTCTTTCTGCCTTTGTCCCGTTTTATTTGGGATCGGTTCCATTCTGTCTTGCCACTCGTCACGCTATCACTAACTCCCTTTTCTTTCATATCACTTCTCACACAATCCATCCATCTTTTCTTAGGCCTCCCTCTCCCTCTCTATCCATCCACATGTAAATTCATAACTCTTTTAGCAACATGCTTTTCATCTCTCCTCTTTATATGACCATACTAAGACAAACGATTTCCTTTCAACCTTTCAGTCACTGGCGCCACTTTCAAACTTCCCCTAATATACTCATTTCTCACTTTATCCATTCTCGTCACACCACACATCCATGTTAACATTCTCTGAGTGAACCTGTCCAATGGAACGTAATTGTTCATAAGTAACGCTATGGTGATAAAGATAAAGATCCGTAGCAAATGATAATGTTAGTACGAGTAATTGATAGTGACGTAGGTATGAGAAAGCGGAAAATAACGAGACCTTGTGAGTTGTATCTATGGTTGCCAGACGTCGGAATAAATTGGAGATGATTAGGTTTTATAAATGACGAAAAGCAGAGACGCTCAAGTCTTTTTTGGCTTTCGTACCTCAAAAGGAAAAAGCGGAACACATATAGGATCACTTTGTTATCAGTCTGTCTATCAAGACCCTAAAAACCATATACTCAGGTCTGCGGGCCCTTGAAGCTGTGATAAAATCAATTTTCCGAGTTAACAAAAAAGATACGGCCGTTTAAATTGCAAAAAAACCGGCCAAGTGCGAGTCGGACTCGCCCATGGAGGGTTCCGTAGCAGCAAGTAACATAATATAGAAGTTCTTGTAGTTCGTAGTAACTTTAATCGATGTTTTAATAATAGTGTATTTTTTTAGATTTATGACGTATTAAAAAAAAAACTACTGACTAGATCTCGTTCAAACCAATTTTCGTTGGTAGTTTACATGGTAATGTACATCATATATTTTTTTTAGTTTTATCATTCTCTTATTTTAGAAGTTACAGGGGGGAGACACACATTTTACCACTTTGGAAGTGTCTCTCGCGTAAACTATTCAATTTAGAAAAAAATGATATTAGAAACCTCAATATCATTTTTGAAGATCTATCCATAGATACCCCACACGTATGGGTTTGATGAAAAAAAATTTTTGAGTTTCAGTTCTAAGTATGGGGACCCCCAAAATTTTTTGCTCTTTTTCTATTTTTGTGTGAAAATCTTAAAGCAGTTCACAGAATACATCTACTTACTAAGTTTCAACAGTATAGCTCTTATAGTTTCGGAAAAAAGTGGCTATGACATACGGACGGACAGACAGACAGACATGACGAATCTATAAGGGTTCCGTTTTTTGCCATTTGGCTACGGAACCCTAAAAACGTGTATTTCGACACGCCTAAGGGAACCAAAATTCATAGGGTACTTCCCGTTGACCTTGAATCCTGTAAATTGGTATGAAGCAAGGTCAGTTTAGGAAAAAAACTAAAAAATGCAAATTTGAAGATAGATACGTTACAAAAAAAAAACTTTTTCGCGATTCGGAAAAAAATTCATAATTCGGGAATTGAACTGTAACTGCTTTGATAGGTAAGTTTTTACGGAAGCCTCAGTGCGCGACTCCGACTGGCACTTGCCCGATTTTCGTACCTGAGTCGGCAAAAACTCAACCCTTAGGGCGCGTTCACATGACACGCGCACGCTCAGCGCACGCCACCCGGACGCGCACTAAAATTTATTAAATAAGAATTTGAGTCTTATAATCATCAATAGATCTCATATTGCATTTAACGAGGTCTACACGCGCACGCCCCACGCCAACCCTGCGCTCGCCCTGCCTGAGCTCTGCACCCTCCCCGCGTACGCCTTGCGCCCGCGCTATGGCTAGATGCCTAATAAACGAAGTAGTCCAGTCACCAGTATAAGTAGGCGCGAGGCATGTGCGAGGCGGATGCAGCGCGTGTGCGGGTTTAAGGCGAGCACAACGCGTGCGCGGGTGCTGTGCGTGATCGGCGCGTGTCATCTGAATACACCCTTACACGATTACATTGTTGTCCGTCTGTCAAAATTCTTTTTCTCAAGAACGCGCGGAGGTGAAATTGCACTCTCGCTTGCAGACCGAATACAATGACTTTGAGGCTATAAATAAGATCTTCCTTGTAAACAATTTTATTTCTTGCAAATAAACATTTTGATTTTTGATCCTATAAGGGTTTTGTTTTACCCGACTGATGTATGGGACCCAAAAAAAAACCGGGCAAGTGCGAGTCGGATTCGCGCACCGAGGGTTTCGTACAAACTTACCAGATGAAAACAGTTTAATTCCCGAACTGAGTTACGAAGATTTTTCCGGATCGCATTTCTTTTTTGTGACTTGAGATTTTTTCCTATACTTGTGCTCATGATTTTAGGTCAACGGGAATTGCCCTATGAATTGTGATTTCCTTAAGAGTGTCGAAATACACGTTTTTTTTTGCGACATAAACGGCTAAATACATATATCTTTTTTTTTTCGTTAACTGAGAAGTTTGATTTTTTACGGCTTCAAGGGACCGCAGACCTCAGTATATGATTTTAATTTGAACTCGACACCTCCACGCTTTCCTGAGATAAAGAGTCTAGACAAACAGACGGACAACAAAGTGATGCTATAAGAGTTTTTTTCCTTTTGAGGTAGGAAACCCAAAAAAGGACGGAGAAAAGAGAAAAGTAGGAGGTTAACGATAACACAGATATCGCTTGTTAGTTTTATTATTATCTACAGAGTTTTCCCATGTTTCACATTATCAGAGATATTGAGCGGTTAATGTCTGATAAGATAGTCTTTAACATTACTTTTTACCGATGACACCTACTAACTCAACTGTGGAGCCCCCGCTCCGGACCCGCCGACCAATATCCGTCTGTGGGACTTGGGAGAACCGTTGCGGTCCCTTGACTGTTACGTCAAAATACAACGTGTAATGGTAAATGTGCCAAAATCACAGACACCCCAAATGATTTTTACTTCAATTGACCTAATTCAGAAAGAAAAAAATCATTAAAAAAATGTAAAGGTTTTAATTTATTTAAAAATCGTATCTGCATTGAAATAAGAACTATTATTATCCCGCAGAGAAAATTTTAATTGGACAGCAACCATTTGTTTTTGTTTACCTACATGGGCGGGTTAGCGCACGTGGCGGCTTGACCTATTGACAAATAGACAGGGCAACATTTTAAAAGAAGAATTTTTTTTTATCGTGACTTATATTAAAAAGTGGTTCAATTGATTGTGCTCGTTATTCTGATCAAACTATTTTCAGGTTTTGAGCATTTAACGTCACACGTTGTATAAGAGAGAGAGAGAGAGAGAGAAAGTCCTCCCACAGACAGACATTGGTCGACAGACCCACAGCAGGTACGGCTTGATGGCCCAATAGTTAAGGCACCCGCCCCATGCATGAGGCTGCGGGTTCAAAAATCGGGCATATTAATGTGAATTTATCAATTTATGTAGATACTTTTCCAAGTTTATCTAGGATATTATTGACATCCTGTGAAAGCAACCCTCGGAAAGCACGTCAAGCCGTTGTGCTTGCGGTTGTCATTCGTAGATCTTTGATATTCGTTACAGGCAGTCAGATGAAAATACCCAATTATTAGACGTATATTAGTAAACAACAAGGTAAGATAACATTTGAGATAATCTCCGAAGCGATTTTTATTTTAGAACAATGATATTTCTGGATCACGGAAAACAAGAAAAAAACAAACATTTTTTTGGAACAAACTCAAACTACCTATACCATGTGAGTTATATTTTCTGATTTTTTTTACGATCTACCATGAGCTCTAAACGCGATCCATTTGACGACCTAAACTGAACTAAGAACTACGAACTGAAACAAAAAAAAAAATCAGCCTCACCATACAAAATGATAAACTTGATCGGACAATTTGTATGACGAGGCCGATTTTTTTTTTCGTTTCCTGAAAAAAACTTTTGTGGAAGGTTGTTCAGTTTCGTCTACTGAGCAAGCCCTTCAAGTTTGTGGAGGGCTGTCCCTCACACCTTGTATAGCTCTTGCGATAACGGGAGATTAAAGTGAACTTGTCTCTCGAGCTGAAGTCCCTTGTGGACGAATTGATGAAGCGCTGTTTCTGACCGGTCCTATGCGTCTCGCATCGCAAAGAATCGCCAAACTTAAGTGGCAGTGGGCAGGGCACATTGCTCACAGAAAAAAAGATGGTCGATCGATGGGGACGAAAGATTCTGGAGTAGTAAACACGTACCAGAAGACGCAGCATTGGAAGGTCTCCCATAAGGTGGACGGATGACCTAGTGAGGATCGCGGGAATCCGATGGACACGAGACGCACAGGACTTACTACGTATTTTTTATTACGAGTATTAGAGATGCCGTGATCGAGGGTCTCGGACAGCATGATGGGACGTTGTCTCCGGCTGTCATTCAGCAAGCTTTGAAAGTCTTATCTTAGAAGTCCGGAAGTTACTGGTTGCGATTTTCGGACTTGACCTAAAACAAGCAACACTCACAAACATATACGTTTGTCAGTGTGTGTTGGTATGTTTGTTACTCATTTACGTTCAAACGGCTGAACTGCTTTGGATGAAATGTGTCAGTGTGTGTTGGTATGCTTGAAATTCTAACTTTCGCCTTTATATATTACTAGCAACCCCGGCTTCGGCGGGTGTTAGAAATCTTTGTAATTCGCGTTTTTTTCCCCCCTAAATAACTCTGCCGATTATTGAAATCCGCATGAAAATCTCTTCAGTAGTTCTTGAGTTTATCACGTTCACACAGACAGACAGACAGGGTAAAGCGCTGAGGGGACTTTGATTTATAATATGTAAGGGAAATAGTACATACCTTTGTATGCATACAGTCCTAGTCCAGGTTTGTACTCTTTCCTCCAAATGATGACGTCTTCAGCCTCCATGTAAGGCACCCAGCCATCGGACGTGTCTTCTGATGTTTCAGACACTTTACACCTGGAATTATTCCAAACAGTTAGAACCGGTGGTAACGGTCCCGGCTAGGGAATCCAATACCGCAAGCGCGGAATCCCGCAATTGCGGGAAAAGCGAAATACCACACACTGATTAATCACGAAACCTCAGAAACTATAACACCTACAAACTTTAAATTTGGCAGGTAGGTTCCTTTTAGGGTGAAGACATCCGCTAAGAACGGATTTTACGAAACTCAACCCCTAAGGGGGTAAAACGGGGGTTGGAAGTTTGTATGAAAGTCCTATTTTCACGTGAGCATAGTCGCTGGCAGAAGTTATATTCTTGCTAGATCAACAAAAACATCATCATCAGCCGATATACGTCCACTGTTGGACATAGGCCTCCCCCAAGCGTCGCCACAATGAACGTTCCTGTGCGTCTCACATCCATCAGTTTCCCGCAACCTTCACCAGGTCCTCAGTCTACGCTGCGTCTTCCGGTACGCAGTCGCCACTTCAGAACCTTTCGGCCCCAACGGCCATCTGTTCTGCGAGAAATGTGCCCAGCCCATTGCCACTTAAGTTTGGCAATTCTTCGTGCTTAGTCGGCAACCTTAGTTCTCCTGTAGATATCTTCATTTTTTATTAACAAAAACATACTAACGCGCAGTAAGGGACCCCTGGTTGCTTCTTTTCAATAACCAGCCTTTTGCCGCAGCCATGGCAGAACAGTGTGTTTCTTGATAACGTTTCAACGCCATCCAATTCTGATAGTAGAGCCTGTGGACGAATAACACCCTTTAAAGCCAAAAAAAAAAACTACAATATTTCATTTGAAACTTTGTGTTTATTACATGGGATACAAAAACAGTATGGCGATTATCACACTGCCATGCATCACGTTGCGTGTTGCGTGTCAACGCACCTACGTACGCACTTGCGGGAGTGCAGATCTGCATCATCGTGCGGGTTTTTTACGCACCACGCGTAGTTGCGTTTTGTAGATTCACGCAGGCTCTGAGTCATTTCATACAAAATCACGCACTACGATACTCAGTGTGCCATACCGTGTGAACGCATGATTCTCCGCTTGTAGGCGCGTGATCTGCATGAACGCGCGTGGATGCATTTTCGGTGTGTTAAACTGTGCGTGTTTTCTGTACAAACGGAGATACTTACAAGCAACGTTAAAAAACGCATTCACGCGCTACGCTGCGTGGTGCGTGGCAGTGTCATAATAGCATAAGTGACTAAAAAAAATTGATTTTTCTTTTTATAAAAAGAAAAATCAATCCCTATTTCCCTTGGTAACGCCATCACGCGTGAACGGCTGGTCCGATTTCGCTAATTCTTTTTTGGTTTTGTTTTGTTTGTTATTGTCAGGAGAAGGTTCTTATGGAAAAAAAAATTAGAGTAGTGTAGGGTAGAGTAGAGTAGGGTAGGGTAAAGTAGAGTAGTGTAGGGTAGGGTAGAGTAGGGCAGGGTAGACTAGGTTAGAGTATGGTAGAGTAGGGTATAGTAGGGTGGAGTAGAAAAGAGACGGAGCGGAGCCGCGCAAGCAAAAGCTAGTGTGAAATAAAAAAAGATGGGAATGAATGAATTTATTCAACTGTTCCCATGAGGATATTATCTTATCATCTATGTAACCTTTTCCCAACTTGCTTGGGATTTTTTCCATTCTATCCGGATGCAACTGAATTCCTGGGATTTACATGGTGACTGCCTATCAGTCCTCCTTAACCCAGTTACTGAGCAACACAATACCCTTGGATAGACTGATGGTCAGTTTCTTGGTTCTAACTAAAATTGTCAAAAAATAAAAAGCCTGTTTCGACATTAGTATTTTGACTACTTAGTGGTTTGTCTGGTATAGTGTAGCTACTACAGAGGTGTCTAATAAGTTAAACGACTTGGGTAACTATTAGGATTTAATGAAATCTGATGTATTGACTACATCAGATTTCATTAAATCCTAATAATTAGGTTCAATAATCAAGGTTGATTAAGAGATAGAGATCATTGTTTACCAACAGAAGAACCTTATGAAAAGTATCGAATATAAGTATTTTTTAAATGATTAAATATTATACAAAATTCCCAAGTCGGTTGACTTATTAGACAGACTATACACTGGACCCGTAATAATTATTATATTGTTTCTCTCAGTTTGATTCTGGGATCTTTCTCAAATATCATAAAGGGCCTTGAGTTCAGCTGTAGAGACTGTCAAAGAACTACAAATGACATCTGAAACAGCTTTATGTACTTTCCGAGACATGGGATGTCAGTAAAATGCTAGAAAAACTGAATAGTACATAATATGAATTGAAAAATTTACATTGGTACTTACTTGCCTGGTTTCAAACCTGTAATTGCTCACCATTGCTCTCAAAGTAGTGAAAAAAGCGTTATGAAGAAATTGGAAAGTACAAAAAAAAAAATTTGCTAAACCCGAAACGAACGCTGGCATTCACTTTATCATTGTCTGTCTATTGTGTTCCTAATTACAGTATTCAAAAGGTTAAGTACCTAAGACCTATTGAAAACATTACAAGAGTGATTATTAAAATTCAATTTTAAAAAAATATTATAAAAAATATTATTAAATTCGGCCATTGACCCTGTAGTCAGCTGTTCTTACTTGGAATTAAAAGCTAATGACTTTTTATTTAATTCAATTGATAAGAGATAAGAAAAGTCTCATACATCTGCAGTTATTTTTGTTTATTCTGATCTATCATAAGTAACAATTAAACTACAAACAAAAACCATCCTTACTAATATGAAAATAATGAATCTTTTCAAAGTGACATTGTTAATGTAGTGATGTTTGCCAGTTGCATCTTTACAAAGTATAACAAAAACAAAGGTAGGTAGGTAACAAAACAAAGTCATTAAGACTTTTTTAAATGAAGTAATTATAACAAAGGGACAAAAATAACAGTTTGGGAGTATGTTGAACTTTCTTTGTTAATAAAATTATTTATTTTTATAATGACCTTGAAATATCCTGTGAGTAAACATTGCACTTTATTTACTTTTTTTAACATTGTGTTCCAACCATAGAGAATTCTTTTTTTAAATGTTTCGAAGGCATTATTTATGGCAAGAATATAAAAATAAAATCATTTATCTGTTTATAATCATGACAATTATTATACTTGATAACAACTTTATAGTGCAGCATAAACTTTCATAACAAAGTAAATACGATAATAATTCTAATTTGAACAGCATTGTCTTACTAACTTTTGATTTTCGAATAAGAAAAAAAAACTTTTTTTTATATAAAATTGAAAAGTACCTGTAGCTCTTCGTCAGTAATGTTTGTGTCACAGCTGACTGTGGTATCGTCGTCTTTATCATCACCTCGGGCCTTATAGGCAGCAGTCGCCGATATCAGCAGGGTTCGTCTCGGCCGAAAGGTCTGTCTAAAACACTGTATCACTTCCCGGACACTGCGGTCCCGTTTACACCTCTTCACCACCGTACTCACTAAGTTACTTCTAGTCCAAGCACTCCACACACGAAAATCCCTCAGAATAAACCTAAAAGCAGACATTCTTCCAACTTCTTTTTTACAAACATTCGACAAAAACCCGTCGTACCACATCCATCTTTTGAACAGATATCGAGACGTTATTAAATAGCGAAACTGCACGTTATTGTTAAGAGCTTGCGGTGGTAAAACAATTTGTGTAAATTTACTACATAACATCTCTGTAGCGATTGCGAAATTTATAACCTCAATTCATTTGTCAATGACATTGAATAGTGATGAACTTAGTTTACTAAATACTGCAAAACATGTCATAGGCTTTGGGAAAAAAAGAGGTTAGTGTTTAATGATTATAGAAAAATCTATTCATGACGTCATTAAATACTCAAACCTACATTCTAAAAACTCCTATAGGGATTATTCTAATGCATTATAACCACAGTATGTATGTTTCATAATTCAGTTTTGAATTACTGAAGAGTTTTTTTTTAATTGTTGATAGGTTCGCGCTTGACCGCCATCTCACCTGATGGAAAGCAACGATGCGGTCGACGATGGGACGCGCTTACCTAGAAGAAACCTATTCACTCTTGACTTAAAGAATCCCGGGTTGCAGCTATCAGGAAACACAGACTCTGGCAAGGAATTGCACTCCTTAGTCCTTTCTCCTTCTCTTTTTGTCGTTGTCCTATATTACTTAGAGTCAGGCGTCTTATCAATGCGGTTATTTTTTCATTATATTTTGTCAGTTAACCGTCGTATTATCGTTAATTCTATTTTCTTTGAAAGAAAAAGGAACTAGACAAATGAAACGTTAGAGTACAACCAGGGCCGGTTTATGCATGTCGGGGCCCCTAGGCAATGCACGTCTCGGGGCCCTCCTACCCTTTTCTGACTTCTTATTATATTTTGTGTCTTACATAAATTTATTCATAATTTCGTTGTTTTTAGGGTTCCGTGGTCAACTACGAACCCTTATAATTTCGTTTAAATCGATAAAAATGGTTTATATTGGTGTTAAACGGATGGGTTTAATTAGTTTTCAACCGGCCTTACATCTGTAATCAGGTGAATAAAATATGTAAAAAATAATAAAATTTACGTAGATATAATAATTGTAACTCCAGTTTATGAAACTTTAGTTTACACTATTTTAATTTTCTCATCGTTTCATCGATTTTATCGAAGCCCGAAGCACTTCTGCAGTCTTTACAAATAAATATCCAATACTAAGATCTAAAATCGTAAGTTTTCAAACACAAACTGTAAAACTCTCTTTTTTTCACGACCGTAGAAATTCGTCGAAGTGAAAATTCAACGATTAAATAGTACGAAAATGTTCTGTGGTACGTATCGAACAAATTGGGGAATGTCTCGGTCATGCGAACGAACTAGTACTGCCAATCTTATGAAAGTAGCGTGGCCATAGAATATGGTACCTTTAAAAATGCCATAAAAATGTATATTATTCTACAATACATTTAGCAGAAGATCTTCGTTTTATAAATTAAAAAAATAATGATTTAAAAAATATGCAATGCTGTACACGGGCGTATAGTAATGTATCGAACTATGTTTCGTTTTTCCATGTAGTTGATTGATTCAAACAAAATTATCAACAAAAGCCAACGAATATGCTCTGCACTCACACGTTGCTAATGAAAGATTGTGTTTTATTAACTCCGTCTGTAAACAGCTTTTCGCATAATCCAATGCTAGGATTGCTCATCGAAATTTCAAATTATTTTTTCACTGTTTATAAAATGTAGTCTATATTTTTCCTGAAGCGCGGGGCCCCTGAACCTGGGGGGGCCCTAGGCAGTAGGGCCGCTTTATCCATTAGGCCTAAAGTGCCTAATGGATAAAGCGGCCCTGAGTACAACTATGAACTAACAGAAATATTAGATACTTGTCCACCCACAATAACATGTTTTACTCATGGCCTCACCTTTATCTGACGTAACAAGATCGGTTTTCGGTTAATTAATCATTTTTATTTGTATCTCATCTTTGAAGTGCATGAGAGCGTCAAGTTGTTTGTTTGCTAACATGCGTGCACGGTACAATAGCCGGTTTCACTGCCAATGTGCTCTAGATGTTTCATATCAATATTAAATATAGAGATACTAATGGTTAACCCATCGATCCTTTGAAAAATATCAAAAACTTAGAGTTGTTTAAACTTTTTATTAATTTAATTGTTTAATCGGGATAATTTATAGTCGACTAAAATCTTTAGTGGAATTGCATTGGCAATTCACTCAATTACGTCTGACTGATTTTGGTTGCAAGTGCAAAAAAACTGTTTCCTATCCAGTTAAAAAGCATATAGTTATTTCCTTGTTATTTTTTGATATTTGATTCATTGTTCCCACATAAGTAGAAAAAAGATATTGTTTGGATTTAATTTTTCAAAAATAATACATAATATAGTAAGAACTGAACACTAAAATAACCTTGCGATTTTAAAAATAAAATAAAAATCAATATAATTTTTAGTGCTGGCAACAACAAACCGCATTTTTCTTCTTTCATTTCATCGACGGACGACTGAGCGTTCGTTCGATCGTTTGTTCAACGTCATCTTTTATCCCTGTAATGTCTAATTTCTACGTCCCACATGCTTAGGGGTAACCGAATAAAGAAAAAATCCAAGAATCCCCGCACTAGAAGAAAAGTACGAGCGACGGTAAACGTAAATGTGAACTCAAAAGTGCGTGAATAAAGTAACGAGGTTCTTGTCCGTCCGGTTTGATCTGGATTAGAGCAGTTTGGACCGCAAGTCGGGCTCCCTTCCCCTTGTATCCCTTTAGTAAGAAGTTTAGTGGTGTGTTATTTAGACATTGTTTTAATTATATTTGTCTATTAGTGTGTTTTTGTGGTGTATTAGTTAAATAAAACCGATCCAAAATGTCTGAAGAATCGTCAGCGGATCGCAATGTCGAAATCTGGAAGATTAAGAAGCTGATCAAGAGCTTGGAGATGGCAAGAGGGTGAGTGTTCGAAAGTTTTTTTAGTGTTTCATTAAGTTTTGTTTGGGTTATGAAGTTTTCCGTGGCATGTTTTTGGCCACATGATTGGACGAAACTGCCAACAAGGCTGCGTCACTTTTCGCACATGCGCTTTTGTTATGCGCGAGTCGTTGGCTAGCTGACACGCTAGCAAGTGGTAGCAAAGAGGCTGAATTGGACTATATCTATGGGTTGTTAGCGACGCCAGGGTTGCGTAGCGACTGTTGTCAGTTTTGGTTATTTTATGTTAGCAACGTGCGCGGACGTAGGGCGCCGATGAACTTTTACGTCAGAATCATGCATGACTAACGATTTCACCACACGACACGTTTCTATTTTCCATAAGGTTTACAAAGAAGCATTTATGTATCTCAAAATGCTACAGGGTTGCAATCTTACGCAATTCGATTTTCGAATTGGTTATGGGTTTTGATTAGTCTATGACCAAATGAATGTTATAAATTCTATGAATATTGTTTTTAATAGTTAAAAATAACAATAACATGTTTGACTCAACAAGATAATGAATCATTAGATTTATGAAACTTGAGTAATCAGTAGTCAATAGTCATACAATAACAAAACTAACGCTTTGTCTACATAATGAGTATATACTACTTATCATACTTGTTACTATACCCTATTCGACTTAACAATGGAAATTTAAAGAAACCTTTTTTTCTTTATGTTCAACCGATTTTAACTTCTACTTCATAGGCAAAAAGATGGGATTATGGCAAAAAGGTGGTTACAATACCAACAATTAACTGCAGCTGCTATTTGTCATGCCACCAACGCAATAAAAGTCAAAATCGGTTGAATGGACAGTAATAAAAGTTTTTCATAAATTTCTAATGTTATTTTAAACAGAGTATATATCTACTGAACCTGTATTGTATATCTCTTTAGAGTATAAGATACTCTCTCTTTTAAGAAATACATGTCTTTTACCCAAGCCTCTAACACTGGCTTCAAACTCAAATCACAACAGTATTTCTCCAAACTTTCCAGGCAATGATTTTATTAACCAAAAACAGCTGTTTAGGTTCAAAGTTTACTTATAATGTACTAGCTTTTGCCCATGGCCCATGAGGCATAAAGCCTATGTCACTGTTGGTGAAAAAAATTTTGCAATAGGACCAGCGGGCCTAAAAAGGCCACATTGGGAATTCATCTATGATGATGTCCTTCATCATTTCTCGAATTCCGAGCAGATCATTAGCTAATGATTCATATTATGATTCTACTAAAGTGGCCTTTTTAGAGCCGCTGTAAAAACAAAGTTAAAAACATAGTTTAAAACAAAAAACATAGTTTTTTTTTTTTTTTGTAGGAAGTAATATGTGAAAGTACAAAATAAAATATCAGTATAAAATTTACATAATAGACTAGTTGCCGTAAAAAATGTAATTAGTCCGTCTTTTAGATTATTGATATTTCACGGGGTGACGTCACACGTAACTTTAATGGGCTATATCTTTGTTATTTTTTGTTTGATCGAAAAAAGAAAAAATACATGTCCAATATTTTTTTATAATCTAAAATACGGACTAAATAAAATGTAATTAGTTTGACCCTGGAAACTACCCTATTGCAGTGTGCAAACAAAAATGAATATCTGACTGAAGCTACAACTAAATAATTAGCCATCACCAATAGCTTTGTAAGGAGTCATTGGCTCTAAAACCTTCTCAGAAATTCAGTTCAAAATAAACTAGAAATTAATAAAGCTATGTGGTAATGGAAAATCTCTTTAAAAAATTACAACTACCCTACCTTTGAAAACTTCAAAGTGTTTTTTGTTTGAATGAGGTAATCCTTGAAAACACTGGTCCAATTGCTAATTTTTTTCCACCAATAGAAAGCTGCTTTATTCCTGAGTAACATAGGCTATATTTTATGTATGTGGTCGAAGCCGCTGGCAAAAGCTAGTATTTTATAATTATTATTTTTAAATTTTGAAATTTGTTTTTTTTTTTTAACTCTGTCGACGCTTTGTCGACAGAGTTTTATAAGTAAGCTTCATACAGGCGTACACCAAGATTTTGATGACAAATACGCGTCTATGAAGGTACGCGTCCGTAGACAGTAGGACTTAATGTAATCGCGCTATTATATTCCTCAAAAATATGCGGTTCCTGTAATATAGATCTAAGTAAGAGATAAAGTAAGTTTGTACCATCGCGGTTATTTCTGCCTGATCACTTAAAACAATCGCTTGAATCCTGCGGCGCGGCGGCAAACCACACTCATTGAATTATCGTTTCGAGTGCAAGCAAAAATGAACTTAGTGGTGGTCAAGCGGAAGTGTCTTTGATGATACATAGTATAAAGCAGTCGTTTTCCACGTCTCTATGTTTATTTGTTAACTCTCCTAAACCACCCACGCTACGTTGGGGCGCATATTTTGACGCTCGCTAGGAAATCAAAACCTATTGGATACTTCCCGTTGACCTAGAATCCTGAAATTTGGCATGAAGCAAGGTCTCATAGCACAAGTATAGGAATAAACATATAAACTGTAATTAAGTACAGTTACGTCACAAAAAAAAAAAAATTATTGCGATGCGGAAAATTTTTCGAGACTTGATTCGGGAATTGAACTATTTACATAGAGTGCGCTATTCCGACTCGCTTTTACCCAGATTTTTTTTGCGCTTAACTCAAATTATGTTTTTGTAAAATAATACTATCCTAAGTTCTTATAATATCAGCTATCTACCAGTGAAAATCCCGTCAAAATCGGTACAATCGTTTCGATTAGCGGTAACAGTAAAAAAAAACAGTTTTGTTATAAATCTAAGATCGAATTTACTTTCATTCCAACCGAAAGACGTACTACACTGTTGGACATAGGCCTCTCCCAAACAATAAAACAACAAAGTAACAAAATGTTACTTCAAAATTACAAACAGACACTACAATTTTAAATTTCTATAGATAACACCTAGACACCTACAGAAAACGGCTGATGGGGAGTGAGAGGAAACGCACGTACTCGCGCGCTTCCTCATCGCCGGCAAAAGGGCGTGATTGTGACGTAATCTGCGAACAGAGTTTAGCCACGTGTTTTCTGAAGTAACATTTTAACGTTAAGCAACTCAAGGGAAAAGAAACCACAAGACTGATTCAAGAGTCGGAATAACTTTAGACGTGACGACAACACCAATAATTTATTTATCAGACTTATACTTTTTTTTTTTAATTTATATTAACTAGAGCTTAACTGCAATCCCACCTAATGGCAAGTAGTAATGCAATCTCTGATGGTGAGGCGCACTAGTTTATTAAGAGCCTATTCACTCTAGCCTTGAAGACACCCAAATTATAATCGGACGAGAAGACCGCAGCAGGCAAATTTTTCGAGTACTTAGACGTACGCGGTATAAACGGTACATAATATCTTAACAGGGAAACCTAATGCGACAGTACAGCCAAAATAACTATACACACATAATTTATTACTCATCATCATCATCATTATTTCAGCCGACTGTTGGACATAGGCGTCCACCAAGTGTCGCCATAATGACCGGTTTTGTGCGTCTCGAATCCATCGAATACCCGCGACCCTCACCAAGTCATCGGTCCACCTTGTGGGCGTATACATCTTCGAGTACGTGGTTGCCAGAACCTTTCGTCCCCATCGACCATCTGTTCCGCGAGCAATATGCGAGCCCACTGCCACATAAGTTTGGCGATTCTTTGGACTATGTCTGCAACCTTAGTTCTCCTGCTGATATCTTCATATCTAATGTGATCACGGAAGGAAACTCCGAGCTCCGAGCTGAACTGAAACTGACTTTAAACCTTCTGATGAGGCCCATTGTAAGCGGCCTCGTTTCGGAGCCATATGTCATGACATTTATTACTAAACCTACTTAGTTACAAAAGCATATAACCGCTAGTGCCACTCTTTTAAATTTACTCAAAGCACAAATGAATAGGTCTGATTTGTCGTGTACGAGATCGAGAGAGCGAAGTGCGCGCTGGAGGAGACAATTGCGCATGTGCAAGGAGCACATGCGCAATTGTCTCCTCCAGCGCGCACTAACTAACTACACAGGTGTCACTGAAATACGCACACGAACCTTAGGATCCCCGAATTGCCTTATACTCGTACATACCCTGAAAAACCTGAGAGGCCTAATCTGTTTTTGGAAAGAGGTGGGCTGGTTGGAATAAGCCCACCTAAGGTTATGGACGCTATGGCTCACGTACAATGGTCCGCATAGGACTAAGTGCGGAAACCATACTTAGACAATAGTGCGAGCGTCAGCGGCGACTCTTTAGGCAGGTTTGTCCTCGCCATCGGCACTACCATCAGTGTTGCACCGGTTCCAGTTCGTAAGGGCTGCAAAATAGGACCATATAAATGCGCTATCGTGCTTATGTCGAAATTGGGTCGGGTGAGGTAAAGTCGAGTGTAACTTCAAAAAACATGATTTAGGTTCCAAAATCACTGCTGAGTCACAAAATCGCTAGTTTCCTCGTTCTTACTTCGCATTCAGAGCGTTGCACTCCCGTTGTTTGCTTTCTGCAAACACTCGTCTAGCCGTGCTCTCGGAATATCCCCCTTTTCAGCCACCCTAGACTGCTTGGGGGGTATTTAAGCGTGGCAGACTTCCGTAGCTAGATATAACCTGAAACAAACGTGAAGTTAATTCAAACTTGTACTTCGAAAATAGTGGACTTATTTTTTTTTTTGTTGGGCAATCATCCAATGACTTCTCCAGCTCTTGGGAGCGGAGTGGGGGGCGTGTCAGACTTTTATTGACTAAAACCCACTTCAAATCTTTCTTTGCCTTCATTACAGGGCCCCGAGGTTGTCTTTCGCACAACCCCGTAACCTTCGACCCTGCTGGGCCCCTACGGTTTGGAATAGTGGACCTTTGAGGTTTTAAATACGTTTGGATGCCTCGAAAGTTTAGGGAGTCATGGAGTACCCTCCAATGCAAGCACCATTATGACTGGTTCTGTGATTTCAACAGATTTACGCGACCTCGAGTAAATCTGTTGAAATCACAGAACGACCTAGAGTTTTTTGATGCCCTGATGGCATCAAAGAACTCTGCTCTGGGCTGTGTTTAGCGAGACTGGTACATCTTGTATCAGACTTTTTTTGTTCTAGCTATTACTGTCTCACTGCTAAGCCAAGGCCTCCCCAAGTACGTCCAGAAATTCTTCTCCCGCGACGCCTCGAACCAGTCCTCGTGGACCGGGCGTCCAGATCATCTCACCATCTCTTTCTAGGCTGGTGTCGACGGCGTTTTCCCTCTGCAGGAATCCACTGCGTGGCAACACTTTCCAGCAGTCACTGTGTATACGGCAGACGGGACTCGCTCATCCCATTTGAGCCTGGCAGCCTTTTTGCCCACATCTATTACGCCCGTTCTGGACCGCAATGTGTTGTTCCCCGAATAACACGTGTAAGACTTCTAAGACCCACCTGTCTTCCTTCAGTTTGCGTTTGCGTTCCAGGATCGCAGTAACTCATTCGTACAATCCCGTAGCTATCAAGGTTGAGGTAGGTTTTTCGCTGAAGATATTGTATATCACATATTTACATGGAATAACAAAGAAGCGCGGCGCGTGAAAAGTTGAAAGGGAATCGTTTGTCTTGGTATGGTCATGTGAAAAAGAGGGACAGAACCCCTTGTTGCTAAAAAAGTTATGAGTTTACATGTGGATGGATGGAGGGGGAGAGGGAGGCCAAATAAATGTGGATGGACTATGTGAGAAGCGATAGGAAAGAAAAGGGAGGTAGTGATAGCGTGACGAGTGACAGGACAGAATAGAAGAAAAAAACGTGTTGTGCCGACCCCAAATAAAACGGGACAAGGGCAGGAAGATGATGAGCAAAGAAGCGCGGCGGCAGCGCTGCAGTCGCGCGTTTTTTAATCTAATTTGAAGGAATAGGCTAATTTAAAGGTGCCGTAAAAGTTTAGATCGCGTCAAATGGATCACGAAGAGCTTGCTGTAGGGTCAGAACGTCATTTAGATTATGTGCTTAGTGTCCCCCGCACACGGGTCCCAAAAAAAACCGCCACAACAAAAAGCTAGAAGCTGCCACACAAAAAAAGCTAGAAGTGATCACAAAAAAAGCTAGAAGCGGCCACAAAAAAAAAGCTGAAGCGCGCGACAGCTTGTGGCCAGAAAAGCTAGAAGCGGCTTCTAGCTTTTTTTTTGAGGTGACACCGCCGCACACGGGCCACAAAAAAAAGGCCGCCACAAAAATAAACTTGAAGCGGCTTTTTTTGTGGCCCGAGTGCGGGGACACTTAGAAACTGGCTGCAAAGTACCATAATGCAGTTGCGTGTTAGCAATTTCCAGAGTGTACTTGAGAAACCAGCAAACTATTCTCCTTCATTTTTTTATAACCTTCAATAGAAAACATGAAGCGGTCAAGGCTGCACTTGAAATCCGTTTAGATTGGCAACACGCGACGTCCGACGCGATTAAGATTTTACGAGCGCTGAACTTGACTCGAGCTACTGAATTTTTAGTGTTTAGTTACCATAAAGAATGTATGAAAATTTTAAATCTCATTTCTGCAGAATATAATAGGATTTATGTTTAATACTGGAGGGAAAGGTCCATCCACATAAACTTCAGGAGAAAAAGTACAATGTTTTGTAGGACAAACATTATTTTGTATCGGGGATCCCTTTGCGCATTCCATACTTTGGGGAGCTAATCGTCTTCGTTGTTAGATACATGCAGCAAGACAAGGAACGAATTAGGAGTGACGTCTATGACGCGATGGCGCGGCGAGCCAATCACTGTCACTCCCCGCCCCCACGTCTCACTTCGCACCACTAAAGAGACCGCGAATATTTGACTTCTGCGCAACCACTCAAGATCCGTGATGGCAACTGTACCTTTATTGTAAGTGATTATTTAAGCTAAAACTACATTAGACCGACGCACACATGTAACACGCCCGATTTGCATGTAGAACGACGTCGCGTGGCGTGTATCAAGTGTAGCTCTACAAATCTAGTTTCCATATAAAATGTATGGACACCGAAGCGCCCAGATTGGCGTGTGTGGCACACGTGTGAGTAGTGTAGTTCTACTTTTAAACTTACATAATTATGTATTCTGTGTGAGAAAGTGCTTTCGCTTGCGCAGTATGCTTGTATTACGGCCTGTCCGCACAGCGATATTTCACCGCGCGGAAAAATTTCGCGCAGATTTATTTCCACACCGCACCGCGTCAAATCTACAAGAAATCACAGGATTTTTTATCGCGCGTTTTTTTTTATCGCCTGTGCGGAAACTTCCATAAGATTCAATGTGTTACAGAATAACGATAAAAAACCGCGCGGTGAAATACCGCTGTGTGGACAGGCCCTTATAAAGCAATGTTACCCATTTTGATGAGAGTAGTGGTAGCCGAGTGGTAATGGTAACGGCCCCGACTTACAAGTTGTAGGTCGCGGGTTCATACCCAGCCAGACGCATTACTTTGTGTAATTTATTTCATCATCAGTGCTCTCAGAATGGTGAAAAAAACATCGTGAGGAAACCGGCATGTCCTAGAACCAAAAACTTCGAAGACATGTGACATCCACCAACCCGCACTGGGCCCGCGTGGTGGATTACGGCCCATTCTCTCTCCCAGAGAGGAGGCCTGAGTCCCAACAGTGGGAACATTATAAGGCCGACTATGCTATGCTACCCATTTTCACCGAGATGAAAGATGATCATTCATATGAGAATGTTGATATGAATTTATAGAGTGATTAAAATGTATAAGATCAGAAATAAGTGTATTAGAGAAGGTTTTAAAGTGGCGATAGCCTTTTCGCTGCCACGGGATTATTTTGAAGCATTGGAATTTATGTCGTACTAGCTTTTGCCCGCAACTTCGCCCGCCTGGCATTAGGTACTTAAGGAATCGAGATAAAAGGTAGCCTATGTTCTTTTCCATGTCAAAGGCTAAATGCATGCCAAATTTCATCCAAATCCGTTCAGCCGTTTTTGCGTGATTAAGTTACAAACATCCAAACTTTCACATTTATAATATTAGTTAGGATTTCTATTGATATGTTTCAATGCCTTTTGTTAAAATTTTGAATCCTTTGCTATGCCGAGGCCCTTACTTTCGGCTTAAAAGCTTAACACGAGTGTGGTATGCAACGTGGCCTATGTCCGGACATGGCACGTGTTTGCATCGGAACGTTCCTGCCTCGTGTTGCGGTCGGCCGTAATACGATCGATGTCAAGCCAGCCGCAATGTAGTTCTAACTCTAGTGACAGAGAAGGTTAAAAATTATAGGAAAGTGCGATTGGAGGCGACCAGAAATAGCTCAACTCTTACCTACCAGAGAAGATTGCACAACTTAGCAATAACTTCAGCTAGATGATGCAATGGTTTTTCAATACTCTTACTCGAAAAACCATTCCATCATCTAGCTGAAGTTATTGCTAAGTTGTGCAATCTTCTCTGGTGGGTTCATTCAATACTCTTACTCGAAAAACCGTTCTTATCCCACTGCTTTTAGGCATATAAACTAGTGCAGTGCAGTGCGCGTGCTCTTCCTCTCCAAAACTTTATTACACTTATCGTATAGGTACCGCCACGAATCTTGAGCGCTCGGCGTCAGAGTGGGGATCGCTTTGCGCATTCCTGGCCTGTTGGTCTACTGGTTAGTGGCCCTGACTGCTATGCCGGAGGTCGTGGGTTCGATCCCCACCCAGGACAAATGTTTATGTGATGAGCATGATCATTTGTTCTGTGTCTGGGTGTAATTTATCTATAATACGTATGTATTTAGAAATATATAAGTACGTTTATCAGTTGCCTAGTACCCATAACACAAGCTCTGCTTAGCTTGGGACTAGACGGCGTTGTGTGATAGTTGTGGAATATTATTATATTATACAAGGTGTCGTTTTGAAGCTGCAAAATATTTCAGGAGGTAATTATGTTAGTGATTCTCGACCCGAATCAATAATAAAATAAGTAGGTAATTTTTTTTTTTTTATAACCGCGCTTTTTTTCACACACACAAACACGGAACAATAAAGGGCGTTTTCACACACACTAACTCGCAACGATAGTTTCATAAATAATGTATCATCCAATCATCATCCCGCACGCCACACCCTAGCCACGCCCCCGCGGCCATCGATCAATCGATTTAGTTTAGTGTAATTAAAAAATTAAATAACAAGTATTACTGATTATTGACCAGGTTTCGTATTTTTACATGATTATTTATGAGTTTTATTACAACCTCCTGAAATATTGTGCAGTTTTAAAACTGCACCTACTGCACCTGTATAATATTATATTATTCCATAAATTGGCGAGCCAATCGTCGTCGTTGTTAGATACATGCAACAAGCGCAGGGAACGAATCACGACGGACGTCTATGACACAATGGCACGGCGAGCCAATCACTGACACTCCCCGCCCCCGCGTCTCACTTCATATCACTAAATAGGCCCGATATTTGACTTCTGCGCAACTTGAAGCCAGCGCTCAAGATCCTTGCCTTACCCCCACGAGTCGCCGGTCAAGCTTCGTTTATTAATTTATTCGTTAGTGTATTGAAAAAAGTCGTTTGATACACGTGCATTATCACTGCAGTCCTCTGCATTTGTATCAAAATGTACTATAGCAACGTCCGGCGCAATTTTTGTTACCATACTATCCGTTATAGAGCTTCACATAGCAACAAACTTTGCTTTTGTGTTTCGCTGTCTACCCTAGAGCGTTCACCTTAAGCCGCAGACTTACAAAAGAAGCGTTTAATCCTATTATTGTCTAGACGAAACAACGCTCGTGTAGTTGTCTCTTGTCCTATATAAATAAAGGTAAGTATACACAGACAGACGGGCTCGTCTGAACGCTACACCCGAACCTAATAACACAGACAAATAGTACACCAAGGACTACTTGCGTATCTGCCTGCCCTCCGTCAGTTAATTATTAGAGAGAATCCCGCACCTTCATTTGTTTATTTAAGGTGGAACTACACTGCAGACGTGTACCACTGACGCCGATCTGAGCGCGTCGGTCTCCATACATGAGATCGAAGCACACGTGTAACACGCTTGATTTACGTAGAACGACGTCGCGTGGCGTGGATCAAGTGTAGCTCTACAAGTCTGTCTTAAATCCTCATGCAACACAAAGTAGAAAGGCGGACTTGACGCTGAATAAGGCATTAACCCCTGAGACCCCAAGCATTTAAATAGGTATAATATTCCACAACTATCACACAACACCATCTAGTCCCAAGCTAAGCAGGGCTTGTGTTATGGGTACTAGACAACTGATAAACATACTTATACATTTCTAAATACATACATATTATAATAAATTACACCCAGACACAGAACAAATGATCGTGCTCATCACACAAACATTTGTCCTGGGTGGGAATCGAACCCACGACCTCCGGCATAGCAGTCAGGGTCACTAACCACTAGACCAACAGACCTGTCAAAAGGTATAAATACGGATAAATAGAAAAGGATGCTTATTTTCGATATTTACCGACTACTTTATGAAGAAATTCTTATTTACATTCTTAGATACATAACCAATAAATAAACGCTCAAAATTTTAATAATCTACGTAGACTTTTAATAATATTAGCGTTCAACCAACTGGCGCGAAATCACCCGCGAACGCCGGCGTTCGCTTGGGGTTTGAGGGGTGTCCGCCTTTGTACTTCTTTACCAGTCAAACTAGGGTGGTGAAGAGAGAACAATTAGGTGCATAATAAGACTATTTAGAAAATATGAATAAAAAAAGTATACAACTTCATTAATCTTTACTTCATGAATTCGACGACAGACGGAATTACCGAATGTTGACAACAAAGCGTCCAGACGTTATCTCTCTTTTTTGGCGTTGCCTCTCTAACAAACATTACGTTGGACGAAACAACAAGCTTTTTCGACACACTTGCTCAGAAAGTGACTATAATTGCACTACACTTAGGTATATAATTAATGTAGCTTTTAACCAAACTGTGACTTTCTGATTACCATTATGCACGAGTGTGATAATGTAGTGATAACCTTTTTTGTTAAATCTCTCAAATCAAACATTAAATTGGAAAAAAAATACATTAGGTATTGCGTTCAATAGTACAAATTAGTGTCTTGCTTGCTTATTTTATGCCAATTTGTGTTTAAATAAACTATTTTAACTTTTACATGTTTAATAAATAAAACTTTTAATAAAATGAAAAAAAAAATTCTGTTTTTAAACACAACCAACCTCATTCTTATCTTTGTTCAAACAGCCTAGCTAGAGTAGCTAGTCTATGGCCGCCATTTTGGATGCGCGCGCATAAGAAGAACAATTTTTGCCGCCATACTACAAAAGAAAAAAAAAACAGTTTTACTGATAAGGCAATAATTAATTAATTTGTAAAATTTTTCTTCTCCAGTGTGTTGAAAAACGTCGTATGATACACGTGAATATTGGTGATTACCGTCCTCGGCTATCTTAAGATCCTCGCCTTTCGCTTGGATCTAAATACCGCCTCAGCGGTAATCACCAACATTATACACTTGTATCATAATGTACTATTAGACCATGTTCAAGTTGACGATGATAGACGAATGGTGAAAGGCACTCTTAATTCATTAAACCCCAAGCGAACGCCGGCGTTCACTCTTTGTCTTTCTATTGTGCCTCTAATTACGACATTCGAAAGATTAAGGCGTTTCTTTAGTTAGATAGGGCTTTTTGTACTAACTACGTCATGACTAATACATAATGACTAATCTATCATCCGTTGTCAACAGCGACCCGGAATGTACCATACATACATAGATAACATAGCATTCACTTCCTGCATATTCACCTTGTATGCGCAGACGCCGTTTTGATCGTGACATTGAACGGTGCTCGGTGATAATATATCGGCCAATTGTTTTATGTAACAATTAACACTTAAGAATCCATACTAATATTATAAATGTGAAAGTAACTGTCTGTCTGTCACGCTTTCACGGTTAATTTATTGAACCGATTTTGATTGAAATTTGGTACGGAGGAAGTTTGAACTCCAAGAAAAGACAGGATACTTTTTATCCGTCGCAGACGACGCCGCTGGCAGAAGCTGGTCTTTTTATAAAAACTTTAAAAACCCCTTCTGTATTTTGAGGGTAGTTTTGAAGAACTAACCATGACAGTCTTAATCATTGATTTTGATTAGAATTTGTGCCAAGTTTCAAGTTAAACAAACTTGAAAAGAGGATTGACACATCATCAAATGTTCACGTTTAAACGATCAGTAGCCCGATGCACGTAATGAAAACCGTAACGATATCGTAGCGATTTAGTCGTTTAGACCATTTCCGTATTCATATCCATCAATCGAGTTTGAACGATTTTGAAATCGTTTGAAATTTGGCGATTTAAAAAAAAATCTGTTTCACATTATCCTGGTAGAATACTTATTAATGTAACTGGAAATAAGTCGATAGATCGTGAATACCGCTTTTGGATAGGATTTCGATCGAACGACTATAAAACTTCAACGATATTTGGCTTGTTTGATTTTACGTGAATCAGAAAAATATTATTATAACAAACGACCATTCCAATAGTCTTCGACTTTCTATTGAAGCGTCATCAGAAATCTGCATTAAAGATAAGATTCCACTGGCCTGACATAAGCGGAAAGGTTATCACAATATCAGGCCGTGTACACTCGCAGATTATATGGCCGACCCCCGCAAACAACAACACGTAATGTGGGGCAGAGATCAAACAAACTGATTACATCACTGCAGGGTTGCTCGAAAGCAAAGGGTGATTGAAGGAACATGTGCGGGTTAATTTTTTTTAGGTGAGAAAATCATTCAATGGCATCTCGTGCTCTTGGGCGGAGCGCGAGGGTGTGTTGACTGTTAAAAATCCACTCCTGTTCCTTCTTTAGGGCCCTGGGTTTCACTTTCACACTACCCGTTGCCCCAGTAGGCTTCGACCCTGCTGGGCCCCTACGGTTTGCTGACATCTTGAGGCGCGCGTGGAACAATACGCGCAGTCGACGACTTAGGCTCGGTCCGAACGGTCGGGCGGCGAACTACCCATTGCTCGCCGTCCGCAAGCTGGTGCCTACAGTGGTCGAAAATCGGGATCGTGATCCCGACGTACGGGGTTTAGTCCGGTAAAAGTCTGAGGTTCCCTTTGCTACATCCAAACCGTCATCATTGCAGCAAAAGACGTCCACTGCTGTACATAGGCCTCCCCCAAGTGTCGCAACAACAAAATACTAAATGCAGAACAATTAACACTGCGCCCCATGTGAAACCCTATAGCAACTTCGCCACAGCGAAAGCAAACATAACTTCCAGTTGCCATGTAATTACCTACGCTATGTTATTAATGAGTCCAGCGCATGGGAGGGTATGTTAATTGTGCCTATAATTTACGTCGGGAAAATTATACGAGTTTATGGTCATCTGTTTAAATATTTACTCTAATTTGGCACAGTGCCGTATTTAGGACAGGGTCTATGATGCACAGATAGAGGCACAGGACCTGAAGGGGCCCAGAAATTTATCAAACCAGGAGCCTTACCATGACGTTTAAAATGACAGGTGTGCGAGCAAGATAGGGATCCAACTATACACCATATGTACAGCTCAGTTTTTTTTTTCCTATGGTTAAAAATCATCTAGATGACATCCCCACCCTTGGGCGGAGCGGAAGATAGTATCAGACTTTTACTGACTAAAAAACCCACCCCGTTCCTTCGTTGCCTTTCATATCAGGGCCGAGCCTTCTTTTCAGAAGTAGACCCTTGCTTCGACCCTGCTGGGCCCCTCTACTCGTCAAAAGGATCGTGTTAAGAGCTCGTGGTCTCTGGGCCAAGTTTTGGATCATTCTTGGTAGTTAGTAGCTTACATACGATATTATTTATCGTTACATAATACGGTTGTAGAGGCGTCCTATCAGGATTGACGGTTCTGTAGGTGCTCAGTACTCCAGCACCCACAAGAAGTGAATAGTTGAAGCATCACATCGTGCGTACTTTTAGTCGCCGGTCAACCCCCGTTTATCCATTTCTTCGTTAGTGTATTGAAAAAAGTTGTTTGATACATGTGCTTTTTCACTGCAACCTTCAGCTCCATAACACACTCGAATTTATCAGGGGCTCCAAGGAGGAGCTCCATAAGCGCATAGGTATTCAAAGCACAATGAGACGCTACTGAGTAGGTTCTCAGGTTTCATCCATGTGGAAATAAATTATGTCAGATCGCTCTGGGATCTTGGACTATATGACTCCGTGTGAATTCCGCCTCGGTCACAATGACAAACTTTACGGCCGGATTTGCGGACAGTCAGCAATGGGTAGCTCGCTGTCCGGCCGTCCGGTAACTGTCCGGACCAAGCCCAAGTCGTCGACGGCGCGCACTGTTCCCGCGCGCCTCAAGGAGTTGTCAGCAACAGCAGGGGCCCAGCCGGGTCGAAGCCTACTGGGGCCAGGGTTATCCGAAAGGGAACTCGAGCCCCGGTATGAAGGCTTGAAGGAACTGGGTGGGTTTTTTAGTCAGTAAAAGTCTCACACTATCTCCCGCTCCGCCCAAGAGCGGGGGTTAAAAAAAGGCCACCTTTACAGCCGATGCGTTTTCACGCCTAAATTGCTCATCAATTTTGAGATTATGCTGAAATAGGTAGTTTATACGGTTTTAATCTGCGCAAAAAAGACAAGCAAGTATTATTTCAATAAAATACATTGAATACCACTGGTAGAGTTGCCTTCCGATCGATAGGTCGACGACTGAAGGCCTACCCTGTCGGTCTATTGTTTGACTCATCCCTTTGTATCAATTTTTAGAGTAAGGGGATGCATATATCCGGCAATTGACGAGTTTGAAGTCCCTCTTATGTTTTGTACATCGCTGTATAGCTATATTTCACCGTGATGTCCATGTCATGTGTTCCGATTTTTACCCAGTACGTAAATTACTAGCTTTTGCCCGCGAACTCGTCCGCGTACATAAAATATAGTCTATATCACTCAGGAATAAAGCAGCCTTCTATCGGTGAAAAAATGTTTGCAATCGGACCAGTACTTCCAGAGATTACCTCCTACAAACAAAAAAAAACAAACTTTACCTCTTTATTATATCAGTGTAGATTAAAATCCGTGTAGAAATGATGGATTCAATAAAGTTTTTCTGAATGGCTACTTAGAAACGCGCGTTCTCGCTGGACTGTTTACGATGACGTCATCTGTCATGATCCGTGCGACGAACGGCGACAGACTGCGCTGCCGTTTTAATCTCGCGGTGGAGATCGATCATGACAACGTTATAGCGAGTCGCTTCTTTCTACTAATACATTAATACCTACAATTGCTGTATCTTCGTAATTTTTGGGTCCGATTTAAATAATTTCTTCACATAATTTATTGTTTTCTTTTTTGACGCTAAAAGTCTGCATACTCCACAAAAATCATAACTGACCCTCATTAATGTTACAAGTTGTATCAAGATATTACACATTGTATCATTACAAGGTGCGAATTGTAATGCTCGGTCTCCTCCTTCACTGATGTAATGCTCAAATCTGTAACGTTACATTATATGCGCATGCTCACCTGTACGCTGCCCGCCCACGTCAGACTTTTTGTAGGACAGATAATCGGGCCGATTTTTTGTAGGACGTGTACGTTGCACTATTGCTATCAGTGTGTTCTATTTTTCTCCTACAAAAAATCGGTCACCGATTATCGGACGTGGGCGGGCAGCCTTATATGTCTTTGTGTATAATAAAGAATAACAATCAGGGCCCAATTTAAGGGGGGGGGGGGGGGCAAGCCGGGCATTTGCCTAGAGCGGCAAAAAATGAGGAGCGGCAAAATTGACTTATTCCTATCTTCCAACCTAGCCATTACCCATCCACACCCAAGTTGGCAGGTTGAGAATTTTATGTGCCACCTTCCAACCTACTTCAGGTTGGATAGTGGAAATATTTAAGACTTAAAACTCATGACCTATATGGTTTTGTTTATGGGCCGCGGCGAAAATTATCTTTGCCCGGAGCGGCTAAATAGCTAGATCGGGCCTTTGATAACAATTAAATTAAATTAAAATTCATTTATTTCGGAAACCAAGTCCACACATACATAGAACACATAACATACTTAGTACATAGAATATAAAATGAAAATTATAACTAAACTTATGTCTCCTCTCTTTGACAGAAACGGGACCTCAATGATATCCCTGATCATTCCGCCCAAGGATCAAATCTCGCGCGTGTCCAAAATGTTGGCGGACGAGTTCGGCACGGCGTCCAACATTAAGTCGCGAGTCAACCGTCTGTCGGTGCTGGGGGCCATTACATCTGTGCAGCATCGACTCAAGCTCTATACTAAAGGTAACTCATCAATCACAATCATTTCGAGAATGCGGTGATTTTCGAATAATTCCGCAACTTATGGAAGGAGGACCGAGCCCAAGTCGTCGACGACGCGCACTGTTCCCGCGCGCCTCAAGGAGGTGTCAGCAACAGCAGGGGCCCAGCTGGGTCGAAGCCTACTGGGGCCAGGGTTGGCTCTGAAAGGTAGTTCAGCCCCGGCAAGAAAAGCAAGAAGGAACGGGGTGGGTTTTTTAGTCAGTAAGAGTCTGACACCCGCTCCGCCCAAGGGCGGGGTATGTCATTTGGATGTTTTAACCCACCAAAAAAAAAGTTATCAAAGGAGTTCTTTGACGAATGGCTGTAGAGGCGCCATGATGCCCTCACCTTCCGTTTGACATGGTAAATTCGGTAGATTCCTGTTCCGAATTCAGGAAGAAAAAAAATCCGGGTGGCATTATTGTGCCGACTACCTGAAGGACACGGGGGCATGCCCCGCTTGGGCGGAGCACCGCCGTGCCTTCCTGACCTTGTACCGGGCCGTAGTTCAAGCTATAATCCGGAACGAGAGGGAATGAGATACGGTCACCTCGTTATGAGAAGCAGTAATGCTAACGAAGGCTACACGCGTAAAATAAATAACATTGTCATGCCCTAGTCGTAGCGACAGGGGACGCCCCGGGCGTCGTGAGCAGCAGGGCGAACCATGGCCGCCGCAGGCGCGGATTTATGGTAGCTTGGCTGTCCGGTCGTCTGGATCGAACCCTACTCGTTGTGTTCCACTCACGCCTCAAAGAAATGCCAGCAAAACCGTAGACGCCCGGCAGGGCTCATACCCGCTAGGAAATGTTTGATTTGGATACCTGTGACAGTTACCAGACGGCCGGACAGCGAGCTACACATTGCTCACTGTCCGCAAGCCTGCGCCTACGGTGACTGGAAATCGGGATCGGAATCCCGGCGGCGGTGACAGCTCCGTTGCCCGATGCGGTCGGCCTCCTCCTTAGCGAGCATTACTGCTTCGCAGAAGTCGGCGACCGCCTGCCACTCCTCGCATAGTTCTAATATCCGTTTTTCTTTCCAGTACCACCAAACGGCCTCGTCATCTATTGCGGTACGATCGTGACCGAGGAAGGCAAGGAGAAGAAGGTGAACATCGACTTCGAGCCGTTCAAGCCCATCAACACGTCGCTGTACCTGTGCGACAATAAGTTCCACACTGAGGCTCTCACCGCCTTGCTCGCTGACGACAACAAATTCGGGTTCATCGTCATGGATGGTAACGGAGCTCTGTTCGGTACGCTGCAGGGTAATACGAGGGAGGTGTGTACTAAGTTTTACTACTTTATTTCAAACATAAGGTTACATCACTGATAAAAAGTAATGTAACCTCTCATGAAGCTTACCTTAGATATATTTATGAGCGTATCTATGGATACTATCCCTTTATGTACCCTACTAAGTTTCTTTTAGGTTGTGTAGGGTATAATTCACTAGAGGTCAGAAGAAAACATGAGCAAATATTAACCATGTGTAAAATCCTTCATGGGAAAACTGGTACTCCAGAGCTGCATGCCGAACTGTCTCAACTATGTGCCCCAGTTACGTACAGCCGCATCAGGAGACACAGCTTGTTCGCTGTGCCTGCAAGTCACACTGGTGCGCGAGCCCAGTCTCATATCCCTCGCACTCTTTCTGAGCTCAACACTCTTTTGGACACGCACCCAGACTGATGTGTTCGCGGACGAATGGAAGAAGATCATATCAGTGTGTCTGGAGTTTTGTGAGATGAGTGTGTGATTTTTTTGTATATTGTCTTACCATAAATAAATAAATGAAGGTCGGAAAATCGCCCAGAAAAACGCATATCAAAATGTCGCCCGAGTCGCCTACAGCGCGTCGAGGCAACATGGCAAAAAGGCAAAGAATTAACATAGGAATGTGTTTAAGTCAGAAAAAGTAAAACGCCCTCCCGCTCTGCCCTAGACTGGGAGAGGTAATTATAAACATCAAAATGAACAAGCGAAAAGAAATGCGTCGCCTAAAAAACTGTTTCAAAGTAAATTAAAAGCAGTCATGCGAAAATGTAATTTGCATGACGCAAGTTGTACTCTTTGGATTTAAATTCTAAAACATGCTAATAATTGAATGCAAGGCCAAAATAGAAAATGTTAATCTATGCTGTCATTATAATTTTTCATTCTGGTTGAAGAGCAATTAAGCATCCTAAATCATTCTCATTGTGTTTGTATTTGGAGCTGATGTCCGCAACTCCACGACTAAAGCGCGTGTTTTGCGTACGGGTGGAACAAATGTGTCATTCGATACACCCCAACTCTTCAAGGATGGTCAGCAGCGCCTTGGTGGCCATTTTATGGTTTTATGGAGGGTATACAGCGACTAATGGGCAGCTTAGGCGCTGCGCAAATGTAGACACTTTTATGCCAGCCATACACGGTCAAACCTGTAGTCCAATCGGTATGACGCTACATGTTTGATCAAACAGATTTGACCGTGTATGGGAGTGACAACATGTTTGACAGCACTATCGAATTTCAATTCTTTTGGTTTGATCATACCGATTGGACAGCCCCATACACGGTCCAATCTGTATGATCTTCATACCGATTGGACGACATGTTTGACCGTGTATGGCTGGCATTAGTTTTCAGTTACCGACATTGAACACTTTCTGTGGAAGTGTTAAGAGGAAGAAATTGGACGCAAAAAAATTTACGTATGCGCAGGGAATGGATGATTTCATACTGGTTCTAAAGAAATCAAATATTCATCGGCAGCTTGTATCTGACACAAGATACGTTTACGGCCTGCCGTAGAAGCAGATGACCTGCTGTCTTTTCCTCCATGGAGCTCTGAAGAGCGGGCTGTCTTTAACTCCTAATTCTCATTCTTATTGTAACAATTTAAGTAACTGATTCCTTTTTAACACGCTTATGTTAGCTTTACCTGTATGTTTGTAACCAACGCCTTTGAGCTCGATTTTGGCCTACTGTGGGCGATCAGATTTTCTTCAAACTTTGCACATCCATCAAAGACTGATGACAATACAGTAATCCGTTTTTTTTTAGTGAAAAATAAAAATATAGTTTAAAAAACTAAAAAAAACACGCTTTCATATCATATCATACTAAAAAGTGTAAAATAATGTTCAATATAGGTAGAAAATAATAATAATGAACGAAAAATATTAATATCATCGTGAAAAAAGCGTGGGGCGCTTTGTGCCATATTTTTCGTAAATCGAGCGAGATATTTTTTCCAACCTTTGTTTGTAGGTGTAAGAAAGTGTGTCAATAAAATAGGACTAATGTGGGATCGCAGTCAAGCACTAGTTTATCATTGAATCAATGAAAAAAAAGCAGTATCTCACTGATAATTTATCATATTTTTAACACGCTTTGACTGGCCTGTTGGTCTAGTGGTTCACTAACCACTAGACCAACAGGCCAGTCAAAGCGTGTCAGCAGTCGTGTCGCAGGGTCACTACCCTGACTGCTATGCCGGAGGTCGGGGGTTCGATTCCCACCCAGGACAAATGTTTGTGTGATGAGCATAATCATTTGTTCTGTGTTTGGGTGTAATTTATCTATAATATGTATGTATTTAGAAATATATAAGTATGTTTATCAGTTGTCTAGTACCCATAACACAAGCTCTGCTTAGCTTGGGACTAGACGGCGTTGTGTGATAGTTGTGGAATATTATATTCGTATATCACAACAACTAACCACCCAAAATACATTTCCAGGTACTCCACAAATTCACCGTCGATCTCCCGAAGAAGCACGGCCGTGGTGGTCAGTCCGCGTTGCGTTTCGCTCGTCTGCGCATGGAGAAGCGTCACAATTACGTGCGCAAGGTAGCCGAGGTAGCCACGCAGCTGTTCATCAGCGCCGACCGGCCGAACGTGGCGGGGTTGATCCTCGCCGGTTCGGCCGACTTTAAGACTGAACTGTCGCAGTCTGACATGTTTGATCCGGTGAGTAGTTGTAATGTGACTAACTATCTTCTTCGGCCCTGGACACTGATCTCTATTATTCACCACACTGGAGTGGCGGCCGTCAAAGTGTTTTTGTGCCCTTTTGCATTATATGTAACACATAATATGATTTAAAAGAGTGTCCATGGAGTTTCTTGCACGTTCTTCTCCATAGAGATCTACGCTTTGGAACGTGCAATTTAGCTTCACTTTTCTTGGACTGACCGACATTTGACTATTCAAAATGCCTGCAAATAGTCTATCTTCTATAATATAAAAATGAATCGCAAAATGTGTTGGTAAGCGCATAACTCAACAACGCCTGGACCGATTTCGCTAATTTTTTTTTTGTTGTGTTCGTTATTATGGAAAAAAAAATGAAAATTAGGGTAGTGTAGGGTAGAGTAAGGTAGAGGAGGGTAGAGTAGAGTAGGGTATAGTAGGCTGAAGTAGGGAAGAGCGGGAGCGAAGCCGCGCGGGCAAAAGCTAGTTTGAAATAAATGCTTTGACTTTGATATTCGCCATTTTGGCGCTGTCGGCCGTAGCGAGTGTCTACAGTACTATTATAATTGTGATGTCGCGCCGCTTACATGACCTCATTTATTGTAGATTTAATATTTATTCGTGTAGCAGGAATAACAAGGAATTCGAACGAAATTAATTCAAAATGAGTAGTGTACAGGTACTTCTCTGCAGCCATTGCATTATAAGTCAAAATTAGTTCTCTGGACGCTCACAAGTGGCGCTTCAAATAGGCACAAGAAATTAACTGTCAAACATATGGAACAGCCTGTCCAGTTGTATAGTACAGTGCGTTTCACTTAAGAGATTCCTTCGCCGTAATGTTGGCAATACAGAAAAACAGTGTTGCTATATTTTGAGCAATGAAATTACTTAAAATTGGAGAGATTATCTGATATTTCGTTACTTTTGAGAATTGTCTTTTTTTCTTTAGGAAACTGTAAAAACTATTTTTGAATAAAATATACGACGCTGGGCACCATTTCGTCTGTTTCAAATACTGAAAACGCCACGCCACAGTATCGTACTTCTCCATTAACAACTTCCTTTTAGACCAGCTTTTTTTTAAATAAAATCCCATCCCCCTCATATTTCTCCATAAAGTGGTGCGAGTATCGTTAAAATCGATTTCGTTTCACATTTCGGGAAACAGTTTTGATACTTTATTTTTCCTTTCTTTTTTCTGTAGACAGACAGGGGAGCCAACATTACGGCGAAGGAACCTCTTTAAGTGAATCGCACTATAGTAGTAGAGGTCGGTGATATAGCCCTTATACGTCTAATAACAGGCGACGCATGTTGCATTTTATTTCTTCATTTTCAAATTATCCGGGTTATCGTAATATCCGAATTATCAAATTACCTTGTAACATACATAATACATAAATATCGATATTTTAGTCATTTAATACTCTCAACTTCGAAATTTAGAACACATTCGAAATACTCCATTTAAGATAAAATGCCGCTCAGTATAAATAAATAATTAGCCAAATATTGAAAAAAATGCAGATCGTAATGTTGACACTCAAACAAATATTAGGTCGCTCAAATATTATGAAGCTTCTCATTTTGTATTTTAAGTAACTCAAATTGATGTCTGTGAGTTACTGTTCTGTTGATTTCTCGTCACTCGCAGTCAGTCGCTCACTTACTAATTCTATCACCTAAATTATATATTTTTATCATTTAAAGCTTTAATTTACAGTCACTCGTTTTGATACTACCCTTATGTATATAACACACATATTTTCTTCGTCAGCGTCTCCAAGCCAAGATCATCAAGCTGGTGGATGTGTCATACGGCGGAGAGAACGGCTTCAACCAGGCCATCGAACTGGCGGCCGAGTCGCTGCAGAACGTCAAGTTCATACAGGAGAAGAAACTCATTGGCCGATACTTTGATGAGATCTCACAGGTAAGGGCCATCTTCTACAACCACAAAATGCTGCCACCGCCATATTTCCTGTAGGTTTCATATTAGTAGATTATGTGACTAGGGGATAAAGCAGTGTCCTTAAGTCGAGGGCGGCATGTTGAATTCCGATCGAAACGAAGGTTGCTGTTTTAATCCCGAACGTCAGTGAGGGATTTATATAATTAACTCCCGAGCATTGCGAGGGAGTTAATAAAAAAACCTGAGTAAAATGAGGAATTCAAGCCGCCTAAGACAAAGACAGCTTTATCCCCGTGCTGCGTACTCTACTTTTTACACCATCTGTGAGATAATTAAAAGACAAGTTGGTCGACCAAATCATATATTAGAGAAATATAAGTATTATATTTACAAGTTCATCAAACAAACAAAATTCATTACTCCAAGATTCTAGTTTCAATTTTCGATAACGCTCCCGTCAGTAGGCACGTTATATAATGTGTAAAAAAATTACCTGCAAGAAAATTAAGTACTTGTTTAGAATTATAAATAAAAAAGAATTGCGAAAAAAAGATTTCAAAATAACAACCCGTTTCAGAGTTAAGCAATATTTTCACTTCGCACAAAATTATTGAATATGCGCACTGTACACCGCACGCGCGCCGGCGACGGCGGCCTAAGCCTCCGCGACCGGCCGCCGCGCGCGCCGCTCTGCACGCGTGGGTCGTTCACCCCTGCAGTACGACACGCGACGGCGCAAATTTGAAACAGCTGATTCTAATTTTCCCATCACATTTCTCAGACTTTGGACTGGCAAATCATCGAACTACTAAATGACTGTTTAAATTAAGTTACGCCATAGTCTAATAACCGCTGGTAGACTCCTAGGATTGTTTGGACAGCAGGCACTCGTCGTTGCTCACCAAACAGTTCACGGTAACGGTTACGAGCCGCAGCTAAACTTTCACCAGTCGTAATGTAACACACTATCATATCCAAGTACTCTCGATTGGAATACGTTAAAGGCATTATTGAAGTATTCGCGAACGTACATATTTGCCGTAACAAATCAGGGAAATACACCCTAGTCGCGCGACGGATATTGGACGACTGAACGGGGCGCAAGCGGGCTGCGGGAGGGAATAGTAGCGGGCGGCGGGGGTACGACGCTCGCGCGCGGTATTGGAGCGAGCCGCTAGCGCAGCCCTGCGTACAGTGCACAAAAAAATATGATACTAAATTGTTTTATTAATGTGAAAATATAGAAAGTGCTCAAAAAAAAAATTTTTTTTTGCAATGTGTTTGTTTTTCGATGTCGAGTATGTGGACGAAGTTCTTGCAGTTAATTTTTTTACACCTTATATATTGATATATATATTTATATCTACCTATATATCATACTAAAATGTCAAGATGGATAACGGTTATTTACTGTGTATCAAAGTTCCTATGACTGGTGTGTAAGGGAAGGGTTTTATGAAAAAAAAGCACAGAAAGACAAAACTAAGTATTTATTTCAAATAGGCTGTCAATTATTCGAATAACTAGTTCCTTGGTTCCAAAATTAGGTCGATCATGAGGAAGAACCAGGAAGAAACCTTATGGTAGCTTCAATTATAGTATTTTACAGCACATTTTATAATAACTAACACGTGCGTATTCATAATGACAAAAAAAAAATAGCCTGTTTTAAACAGCGATTAACACTGATAATTAATGTTCCAGGACACCGGCAAGTACTGCTTCGGTGTAGACGACACGCTGCGCGCTCTCGAACTTGGCGCCGTTGAGACGCTCATCTGCTGGGAGAACCTCGACATACAGAGGTACGTCTGAGGCTCCTACACCTGTACCCCTAGCCGAGTTGATAATCTGCAATCGTTACCGCTATTAGAAAACTTAGGTTGACTTGCACCATTTAACTATAACGATAACCAAACCATAACCAGCCGTGAAACGGCCGCCTATTGGTCAATTCGACGATTTGACAACTGTTGAACGGGTTTGTTATCGTTATAGTTAAATGGTGCAACTCACCCTTATTGTACGGGAATGACGTGGTCAGAACAAAAGAATCGGGGGCGTGGCCAACTCGAGGTGGTCGAAGCAAGAGAATCGAATCGAAACTGTTATAACTTGGCTAGGCGGGCTGGTCTGCAACCTTTCTGAAATGACGAAAGACCGTACCTATACAGGGTGACTGGAAATTAGTGTACGATACTTAAACACGTGATTGTGCTCATGATAACAAACAAATTTTATTATGGGAGCAAAGCCGAAATCGCGAAAAAAATATCAGCTGTTCAGTACATTAGGCAAACATAAATGTACTGAACAGCTGATTTTTTTTCGCGATTTCAGGTTTGTGCCCATAGTAAAACTTGTTGGTTATCATGAGCACAATCACGTGTTTAAGTATCGTACACTAATTACCAGTCACCCTGTATATGGGCAAAATATACTTGACCGGACTCGCATATTCCGCACGTCTATACCATAAAGATAAAAAAAAAGATGTTGCCTGGCCACTTTAATCTCAGCTGCGTTTGGTACTCCATCTCGTTCAGCTCTTCGATCCCCATAGGTGACAGAAGAGCTGACGAGATGGAGTACTTGGTCGTGGATGCGCGACCATGGCGTGGCAAACACGAGAGTGTTGGTCGGTTATATCGGATGTAGGTGCTTAAAGGGTTAGACTCCACTGTTTCGTTACTACACTAAAGGAGGATATACTTTTTTTTTTTATTATGGTGGGAAAAAATCATCCAATGACATCCCCCGCTCTTGGGCGGAGCGGGAGATTGTGTCAGACTCTTACTGACTAAAACACCCACCCCGTTCCTTCTAGCCTTCATACCGGGGCTCGAGCTCCCTTTCGGATAACCCTGGCCCCAGTAGGCAAGGAGGATATACTTGAAATCAAGTCAATGTTTTACGAATTCGTATTTGGTAATTAATATACAGGGTTATTTGAAAAACACTATCAATCTTGCAGGACTATATTACTAACATCATAAGCAATAACTTTTGTTCTATGACTTTTTACTAAAACTTAACAAGATTTCGTTGTTCTATCTATATATTTCAACTCTGTATTTTTGCTATACCCACCTACTACAGTATGCGCGACGCAAGCACATCAAAAACCGCGTTTCTGCGACATTTTCTTTAACATCTCCCGCCAAATTTTCCAGATACGTGCTGAAGCTCCACGCGACCAACCAGGAGACGATCCTCCACCTCACTCCGGAGCAAGAGAAGGACAAGTCTCATTTTACTGATAAAGAGGTTATTATTTCTAAGTCACATTTCACTGACAAAGAGGTGATTATTATTTATTTGCTATTTTTTATCCACTTTATTTTTTATTTTTCATTTTTTTTATTTTATGGTGAAATTTCATTTGCGGGCTGGTTGAAGCGTGTTTTGTTTGTGTCTCTATGTACTTGTTCACGTTGAAACGCGCGGGCGCGGTGGCGGGGGCGGGCACGAAGACAGCGAGTTCGTGTTCATATCGGCCGCCAGGCGTTTGCGCGGGTTTCGACGTGCAAACGCCTGGCGACAAGTTTATACCGTTTGAACTTACTGACGTCGCGGGTGGATAGCGCGCTCCGCCGCTAGTTCGACGTGAACACACACAAACGTTTTAAGCGTTTGTTATAGACGTGAGCTCGCTAGCATACCCGCTACTTAGACCGCACGTGCGTTACGTACGTGAACACTTGGATATGACGCCATATGTTTGATATTTCGTGATCGCGCCCTCCACCGCGCCCGCGAGTCAACGTGAACGAGTGCTATAACGGCCTAGTCACCACTTCTGTCTTTGCGGCGAGTGGGGGCGGCAGGTAAGCGGGCAAGAGGCACTATGAGCGGCGTCTCGTGGCTTCAAACATTTTCATACTCTTACCGCTCGCCGCCACGCGTTAAGCTGCAGCTCACAGCGGCAAGGTCTTAAACGGGCCGTAAGAGCTCATATAAACGAGCAGCATGTTGCCAATGCCAGAGGTTACTGCACTGAAGTTACACTGGTGGAATTTTACCAGTAAAAATTGGACACTCCTTCCATAAAAAAAAAGTAATAAATGAACTTCTGTGGCGCAAATTGATTGCTTGTAGATATTGTGATGTAAAATAGGGTAGTTTCCAAGGTCAAAATAATTACATTTTATTTAGTCCGTATTTTAGATTATAAAAAAATATTGGACACGTATTTTTTCTTTTTTCGATTAAACAAAAAATAACAAAGATATATTATAGCCCATTAAAGTTACGTGTGACGTCACCCCGTGCGAAAATATGCAGCACAGCGTGACGTTACACGTAACTTTAATGGGCTATATCTTTGTCATTTTTGGTTTAATTTACAAATAAAAAAGTACGTGTCCCTTATTTTTGAATAATCTAAAAGACGGACTAATTACATTTATCTTTTTAAATATCGCAGCATATGCTGAGTTAGGCGCCCTTTTGGCCTAGCACAGATTTTAAAATTTTTTATTTTTATTTTATTATCGAATTCTGCTGTATGTGTGAGGTACGAATAAAAGTATTTTCTTTCTTTCTTTCTTTCTAAGTATATGCGCAACTGGACAATATGTGCAATCACTGACACAGGCGCGATCTCTGTAAAATGGAGCTGATAATTTTATTGTAGTGTTTATTTACCTCAGCGAAGTTTACCAAGAAGGTTGACTTGATACATTTGCTGCCGAATACTGTAACAAAGAATTTGCGCATACGCATTTTAATGCTAAACCAATAAACTATTCATATCAATATATGGCTTATAGGACTTAGTATCTGTTATGTACGAGAGGTGTAGGCGGGAAAGGGGTACGCTACGCGTCAATCAAACCAGATAGATCGTTGCACACTGGTTATTGCGTAATGTTAATGCTAGGGACAAGATGCGCAGCGAGGGGAGGCTCGCAGCCCGCCCGCCTATTACTTATACATACGTAACAGTATCAAAGCCAAAAACATTGATAAATCACTAGTAAAGAAGACTTTCTAGCAACAGAAAGAAATAGAGATACACAAAACGTTATTCTTTGCGAGTAAATGTGATTTCACCTTTATGCCACATTTTATTATTATTTTGGTGAAAACCGCTTCGTTATCCCTTGTGTAGTTTAGTAGTAAGCTTACACAGACATACTCACAGCGGAAACATACATGTTCATTTGACTCGCATACTCACAATATAGAAATTTAAATTTAAGAGGTCCCTTCCCGCTCCGTCTATCGTCAACGTGAGCATGGTTGCTGTTATTAGTTTGACAAAAAGAACTAATATTTATTTTCTATTGATACACCGTTTAATTTTGATCGTTTTAATCCCGTGCAGGGTCGATCCGGTACATGAAACACTATCGATTTGTAAAGATAAAATTAAAAAATTAAAACGTCAACTGAGCGAGTTCAATGACCTGTAGGTAGTTTGTACGCAACGCCGACTATTACCTACAGGTCATTGAACCTCTCACCGGATCGCCCCTCCACGGGATTAAAACGATTATAATTTAACGGTGTATAAAAGGAGAGACTCACTGGCATATAAACGCAGTTTAGCTCAAGGCTTCATTTTATGTCGTAAGCAAGCACTAATGCCTTGATCACACGTACCGAGTAAAAGGGCGAGACAGTGAAATGTTGCTCAGTCGAGACAGTGATGTAAGCGAGTTGTAGAGATAAGTGTTGGGCCGAGCACTCGGCGTTGTGTTTACACGAACCGAGTACTCGGCCGAGAGCACTGTCTCGCCCGTTTACTCGGTACGTGTCATCAAGGCATAAGAGACGATTGTTCAAAATTCACCCCTAATGCCTTGATCACACGTACCGAGTAAAAGGCGAGACAGTGTAATGTTGCTCAGCCGAGACAGCGATGTAAGCGAATTTTAGAGATAAGCGCTTGGCCTAGCACTCGGCGCTGTGTTTACAAGTGTCGAGTATTCGACCGAGAGCACTGTCTCGCCCGTTTACTCGGTACATGTGATCAAGGTATAAGGGCATGAATGGGGGTCAAAAGTTTGTATGAAGGAACCTATTTTAACGCGGGCGAAGCCGCTGGTAGAATGTATTATATTAGATATATGAATACATACATATATTGAACTTACTGAAATTATTGTCTGTAATTCTGACCGTTCATGTCTCTAACTTTTCTGCCTAACTATAGCGAATTACAAAGCCAACCGCTATATTCAGTCAGGGCACACAACCACAAACCACACCCGATCCTACACTACAGTTCATCCAACGTCTCTCATATCCTCAGAGCGGCGTAGAACTGGAGCTGGTGGAATGCCAGCCGCTGCTGGAGTGGCTCGCCAACAACTACAAGTCTTTCGGAGCCACCCTCGAGATCATTACGGACAAGAGCCAGGAGGGGAGCCAGTTTGTGAGGGGTTTCGGTGGCATTGGAGGTGAGTTTGGCCATTTTTTTTCCACTTTCACCTTACGGTCTACCTGACAGGTCTGCCTTCACAGTTATACCTGTCCAGTAAGCTTGTGTGGAAACCTGCACAGTTGTGCAACATACATGCTCCGGTTGTTTACTTTTTTTTTATGGTGGGAAACAATCATCCAATGACAACCCCCGCTCTTGGGCGGGAGATAGTGTCAGAGTCTTACTGACTAAAAAACCCACCCCGTTCCTTCAAGCCTTCATACCGGGGCTCGAGCTGTCTTTCGAAACTAACCGGTTTACCTTTACAACTCAACTGTACAGACACACCTGTCAGGTATACCTTAGCGTGTATGGCTACCTGAACACTAGAAGCGCGGGCCTCCCAAATTTGACCAATTCCTATGTTCTTCCTGCTGTTCGATAAAGTACAACAAAATAATGTGTAATCTATCTACATACATATCTATAATATAAAAATGAATCGCAAAATGTGTTGGTAAGCGCATAACTCAACAACGCCTGGATCGATTTCACTAATTTTTTTTTTGTTGTGTTCGTTATTATGAGGAGAAGGTTCTTATGGAAAAAGAAAATGAAAATTAGGGTAGTGTAGGGTAGAGTAAGGTAGAGGAGGATAGAGTAGGGTAGAGTAGAGTAGGGTAGGGTAGAGTACGGTAGAGTAGGGTAGAGTAGGGTAGAGTAGGGTAGAGTAAGGTAGAGGAGGGTAGAGGAGGGTAGAGTAGGGTAGAGTAGGGTAGAGTAGGGTAGGGTAGAGTAGGGTATAGTAGGGTAGAGTAGAGTAGGGTATAGTAGGGTAGAGTAGGGTATAGTAGGCTGAAGTAGGGAAGAGCGGGAGCGAAGCCGCGCGGGCACAGCTAGTATATAATAAATCTGTAGAAGTTTTTACTTGTGCGCGTTAGCGCGTATCACTTTAAATGTACGAAATCGATAACTTTTATACATGAAAATTGTGTGTAACTTGATATATTACGTAGGCTTTGTTTCATCACAATTGGTTATATGAATTGAAAGTGTTGAAGAAATAAAATGTCACACTTCGACTGTTAGGCGGTACCTATGAAGTTCCTGGGTCAGCTACACAATAAAAATATTGTATTAGGGCCTGCGCTCACTTGAAACAAGACTGTCTTGTCTACGACGTCGAAGACGTCTCCAAGATGTCTGCGACAAAACTGTTTTGTCTACGACACTGCGCTAGGGCTGTTGATAAAATATCGCGACAATCTTTGTCGCAAAAGTCGCAGACAAGTCTAAGACGTCATCGACAAGTCTGTCTAAGACATCTTGTCTCAAGTGTGCGCAGGCCCTTATCAGTAACCAGTTTCATTTGTATACCATCTCCCAATATTACGGGCGCGTTTTGTTCCCCGCGCACCTCGTGGAGATGTCGGCAAACCATAGTGGCCCAGCAGAGAACCTGTAACGAAGCAAAGAAGGAACAGGAGTGGGTTTAAGTCAGTAAAAGTCTGACACGCCCTTCTGCTCCGCCCAAGAGCACCAGAAAACATAGATGATTTCCCACCTTAAAAAAAAATCTCATTATTACTGTAGCAAAAATAAAATGGTTAATATTAAAATTGATGTTCCGCGCTTCTAGTGTTAACAAATAAATCTTTGTATATTCTACAAAATTTAATTACTAACATGCTTTGGGAATCGTAAAACAATTTTTATCTGTATATTACGTATGTTTATTAAAATGAATATCTTGGCCTGTCAATCAAATTACAATGTAAACTTTATATGTACCTTATATTAAAATGCAAGATGGAGTTTGACTCTGAAGGTACCGACCACAGAAAAGATGAAAGAGGTTAGAAAGGAAATACTTTCCGATTTGTACTACAACGAGTGTCGGCGCTCGTCTCCCACCCTTTAACTCCACTACAGGCAATAAACCAATACGAACGCGCATACGCAACTAACAGACCACGCACACTTAGATCGCAAGTTTGCTATTGGTAGCTGAACTATGAGCATTGCCCTACTTTGTGGCACGCTTGCCCCGCCCACAAGGTCATTCTAATTTATTTCTTCTGTTATGTGGTACAGACTATCAAATTGCAGCGTCAAACTCCATCCAAACCGTTTGAGGTAAAAGCGCCAGGGTAGCTCGCAAAATTGAAAATTTCTAAAGTTTAGGCGATTGTCACACTGCCACGCACCACGCGAAGTAACGCGTGAATGCGTGTTTTAACGTTGCTTGTAAGTATCTCCGTTTGTATAGAAAACACGCACAGTCCAACACAGAAAGTGCATCCTCGCGTGTTCATGCAGATCACGCGCCTACATACGGAGAAACTTGCGCACACGCGCGTATGAGCGGGGCGAGAGGTGTGGCGGACTGAGACGAGTAGTGCCGTGCGGGATTTTGGATGAAATGAATGTACAAAACGTGCCTACGCGCGTGAGTGCGTAAAAAACCCGCACGATGATGCAGATCTGCACTCCCGCGTTGACACGCAACATGCAGCGTGATGCGTGGCAGTGTCACAAAATAGATAAGATACAGAAGACAATCTACATACAAAGCGCTCTCGAGCAACGCACACACAGACTCAGCTCACGGACAGGAAATCTCGGCTCAATCGCTCGGTCGCACTCGTACAGTTTGGCGCAATGCGCTGACCTTAGCGTGATCGCCTAGCGTGGGTATAAAAAGTGAAGCACAGTCATGAGATTGACTTCTGTACCTATTTTGTGGCAGTGTGATAATCGGCTCTTGGAGCTAAACCTCCTTAAAAACGAATGCCTGATATATATTACTAACTGTGTTTATTTCTTCCCCCTCCCCGCTGCCCGGACGCCGTGGGACTGCTCACGTAAATATAACCCTTCCATACACAGGCATTCTTCGTTACAAAGTGGATTTTCAATCTCTGCAATTGGACGAGCCGCTAGACGACGTAGACTTAGACGATTATTAAAAAATATACGTTTCACTTATATGAGAAAAAAACATAAAAAAAAAACGCCATTTCGACTCTTAGTATAGGATTTTATGCTTGAATTATGGTTTTGTTTTTGGTCGTGTCGCGTTGACGCTGCGTTTTTTGAGCGATTTGCAACTCTGAAGCTGTTTATCAGGTTTTGAATCAAGTTATCTTAGGCACAAAGTTTTTTTTTTTTAATCCGACTAATAGTTCCAGAGACTACCGCGTCTAAACTATAGCGACATCTATAACGCCACATAGGAACTAAAATTCAAAATACAGAACATGTACAACAGCCGGAAATCAACTATTGGGCAGTTGTCCGGACCATTCATAATTCGCTGTACAGTTGCCATAACGGATCTTGAGCGGTTGCACAGAAGTCAAATATTCGGTCTCTTTAGTGGTGCGAAGTGAGACGCGGGGGCGGGGAGTGTCAGTGATTGGCTCGCCGCGCCATCGCGTCATAGACGTCACTCGTGATTCGTTCCCTGCGTTGCTGCATGTATCTAACAACGAATACGATTGGCTCTTCAATGTATGGAATGCGCAAAGCGATCCCCACTCTGACGCTGAGCGCTCAAGATCCGTTGTGCCTACTGTATGTCTGTCTGGTATGTGAGATTTTACATTCAGTTTCGCATATAATGTCTAAAAAATAAACAAAAAAACACTTTTTCGCTTTATCATCTTCTATTTTCATCACGCGTGACCGCTGAACTAATATTGTTGTATTTGTTATTGTCAAGAAAAAGTTTTTACGGAGAGAATAATTAAGAAAATTGTGCAGAAAATTACGACTGTTTCACCTTACAATGTTACAGTTCGCGCGTTTGATAGTTCCTTGCTAAGAGAGGAGGATAAACACTCGCGTTTATCCCGCCAGGGTCGCACATCCACGACCAAATACTCCATCTCGTCAGCTCTTCTGTCACCTATGGGGATTGAAGAGATAAACGAGAACGAACACACGACACTGGCGAATAGAGAACGAAAATACTCGTCGGGTTAATTAAAAAAATATTAAAGAGAAAGAGTGTTGTTTTATCTCTGGAACTAACAATCGGATTGGAAAAAAAATATTTGATAGCCAGATTCATGAAGACTAGCATAAGCTATACAGGGTTATTTGTAAAACCTACCAGGGGCCGTATTATGACCTCTTAAAACCATCATGTTTTCGGTGTGAAAAAGAGACGGAGCTATACAGGACGAATAGCACTATCCTTTTCTCACACAGAAAACATGATGGTTTTAAGATGTCATAATACGGCCGCAGGACCTTAACCTTGCAGGATTGTATTACTAACATCATAAACAACAACTTTTGTTCTCAACTTTTTACAAAAAAAAACCTTCAAGATTTCGTTGTTCTAACACATTTGAACTCTGTATTTTTCTATACCTACCTACGTCAACGCCAGCGCATTAAGCACTCCCGCTGCCCGAACCCCGCTTCCCTCCGCTATTGTACTATGTCTTGCTTTGCATAGTGTTCGCAATATTTAGAACGTTCAATTTAAATGTACAAAAATCTGATGAACCAAAATATGATAACTTTTTAAAAGTCATAGAACAAAAGTTGTTGTTGTCGCCAGTGTTTTTCAAATAACCCCTGTCTAACATCACGCTACGACCCACTCAAGCGGAGCCACAGCAGTAGTTGAGTCTGCACTCTGAGTTCAATATCACGGAGATTCGATTCACATTGTTATTTTCATACGTTTTTGTTTTTTTTTTTTATTGTTACTGCATGTGTTGTTGTTGTATTGAATTGAAAGTTATGAAATATAATAATGTGGTCGTAATTGAAACCGTACCGCGGTCTTTTTACGGGTGTCTTCAAGACAAGAGTGAATAGGCTCTTAATAAACTAGTGCGCCTCACCATCAACGATTGCGTCACTGCTTACCTTAACGTGGGATCGCAGTCAAGCACTAGTTAGCTTCGCTTCAGTGGTACGCACACTTAGGACCGACGCTGCGTCAAGCGGACGTCCGCGCGGTCTTATACAAAAGTGCTCCGTCGCGGCTCGCTGCGCGCTTTGCAATAAAACATTAAAGTTTTCCATCGACACACCGTTAATGTTGAACTAATGATACTGCGCAAGTAATAATCCGATTTCCGCGGCGGGGACCCGAGCACACGATACACACACGACGTTACACGACTGGTGGCCCGTCACGGGCGCCCGCTTATCGCAGTTATGGCCCAAAGGGTAGATTTTTGAGAAGGGATAGTAAAGACCAGGTATATTAACCGCCTACTTCAGATATATCCGACAAACACTCGCGTTTAATCCGCCAGGGTCGCACATCCACGATCAAACACTCCATCTCGTCAGCTCTTCTGTCACCTATGGGGATTGGAGAATTAAACGAGGTGGAATACCCATTCGCAAATACACATCGACAAGCACGTTCATGGAAACTATTTGTCAAAATACTAAAAAGTTATAACAAAAGTTCGCTGCAGCGCTACATTGGCATTATGTCGTCTAACAGAACTGTTAAAACGTACAGCGCTAAGATAGCCTTTGGAAGATACTTTTTTCGCGACCAAAACGTCTTAAGCGCCATGAATTTCGTGCCCCTAACGCGTTTCGTTCATCATATTGGAATGTTCAAGGTGTACAGACTACATTACACCTAAGTCGACTGAAGTGAGTGTTCAGAATGCCTAATCTAGTGCGTAGTACATACACCACTAATTTTTAATTAGTACAAATACTTAAAGGGCTTATTAGAAAAGCCCTTGTTATTATTTAAGTAAAGTTTCAATAAATAATATTCATAAACAGCAAAGTTATTAGCGTTTGTGTTTATCCCAAATTGTCTCTCAATTTATGGAGATATTGTGCAGGCTATTAATTATGAATGAATAAATGACGATTAAAATGGAAAACACTGCCCGCAGTATTTTCTACTAGGAATTGTTATGTATGATTGAATCTATGATGAATTTACCTTTTCGTGGTCAATTTTAGGATTTCGGTTTTTTCTACTTTTGAATACAAAAATATGATCAGTGACGGGTACAGATAGAGCCCCATTTTTTGTGTACTAATTAAAAAGTAGTGATGTATATATCAATGCAGACACACGACCCTGGCAAATAAGACGTGAAAAACACTCGTCGGACAATTCTGACACAAGCGGTTAATTAGTTAATAAGAAGAAAGGTTTTTAAAACGCAGCGCTCAACCGCCCAGTGCGACCTACCCTTTATTTCTAGCTAATATTCCCCCTCTAGTCCTAATTCCAACTATTTCTCATTATTTAGTACTTATTGCTTTTAACACCACGCGTTTTTATAAATTTTTCCCTCTTTCAATTACTTAGTAGTTTGTTTTGTTATGTGTTTGTTTGTTTGTTTTGATGTTGAACATCGGGATTATTACGAAGTTTTTACCATAAATAAATTTTAAAAAATGAAAAAAAAAAGAAAGAAAATTTTGTAAAAAAAAAATACGAGTGAAAAGAAACGCACATAATTGATAAATACGTTCGATAGTAATCAAGTTAGAAACTTTTCAAATCTGGTGGAAAGGGGTGACAAATAACAGTATAAGAATGGCACATACTGAAATGTGACGTCACTGTCATTAGGTTACGTGTACTCAAAAGAGATAACGAAATATTCCCACCACGCCTCCACTGTTTTTCAAATCAATATTTATAATGCTAATTAATGCTTCATCTCATAACCAACTTTGATGCTGATTTCAGAGAAAAAGAATACTTTTTAGTGTTATTTACTGTTCAATAAAAAAAAATATATAAAAAGTAAACACATCAATTGACTGTCATCGCTCAATTGACTGTCCTGCCGGTCTAGTGGTTAGTGGCCCCGACTGCTATGGCAGAGGTCGTGGGTTCGTTTACAACTCAAGACAAAAGTTTGTGTAATGAGCACGATCATTCATTAAATAAGATAAAGGTACAAAGGCGGACCTATTGCCTTTGGTATTCTCTACCAGTGTCAACCAAAGGTGTTGAAGAGAAAACACGGCAGGTGCATATAAAAAGGAGTGGGCACTACACACTCGCCTTCCCCCTCCCCCTATTCCATTGTTTGGTTCTGAGACTGGGTGTAATTTACCCATTTAGAAATATATGAGTACGTTTATCAGTTGTCTAGCACTCATAACACAAGTTCTGCTTAGGTTGAGACTAGCTAGCGTTGTGTGATAGCTGTGGAATATTAATTGGGTGAATTATGTAAAAACTAAACAATGATTTCCTGCTACTACTATAAAAACTAACATAGTATAAACAGCGCAATGCTTAAAATTAGTGGCCTTAAAAAGTTGTTACATTAGGAGTATTTTTAGAACTAATTCAAATATGCTAGTAGAACCATAAGCAATGAATCTCGAAACGATACAAAAGTTTTCTGTATCTCTGTCTCTTTCTGTCATTTAGTCGTCATTTGCTAAAGTGATCCGTCGCATTCATCCTACCTACTATTCAGGTATATTTTAAATTAAAAGATTCATAATAACTTCCTCGTCCAATGTGAAGATAAATACAAATAAAAAACAAGAAGCTTCGTTAGCATGAAGAGTTCGAATTAATCACCCATAATTTACATTTCAGCAATTATAATTTACTGTAAAATATGTTATTTCAATACTTGCTGTGTAATATTATATTGTTAAAAAAAAGACCTGTTCGAATTTGGCCGATTAAACATGATCCAAAATTTCATCAAGCTGAAATATTTGAAAAAGAGGGTAGATCAATTAATGATCCATTAATAATTTTTTAAATGGGATGGTTTTTTTTTTTTGCACAATTAAATTCCGCCAAGTCCGTTCCATCATCGGACCACTAGACATACGGCGTTGCGCCACAGGTACAGGGTCGACATCCCACCCATACGTGCAAAACGTTTTGGGAACACATTCATTATGCGTATAGCTAAGGAGTGGAATTCTCTGCCGGAGTCTGTGTTTCCTGATAGCTATAACCTAGGGGTCTTTAAGTCAAGAGTGAATAGATTGCTTCTAGGCAAGCGTGTTCCATCTTCGACCACAATATCATCGCTTACCATCATGTAAGATAATGGTTGACTTAGGAAAAACTTTAGTAAATCATACTTCTGAGTGACAGAAAAGTATAGAAATACAGAAATATGGCTAATATCTACAGATGAATACAATTTCCTTTCTCAAAGCAACGTAATAATCCCGATTTGATAGAAAACGTTTTGACTTGTAATCTGCATTCTCTATTAACGTGACCAGTATATATCAGCAATAATATACATATTAATAAATAAAGTATATGAGTATATTACAGTCGGTACACGTTTTGTGATTATTATTGTAGAAGAAACAAGGAAAATTGGGCTTCTAAGGAAACATTTGAAACATACTTTTATACTGTCCGCTCAACCGATTCTAACGTCTATTCCATAGACATAAGGATGGAATTAAAAGCAAAAAGTGGTTACAATACCAACTATTTACTGCAGCCGCCATTTGTCTTGCCACCAACGTAATAAAAGTCAAAATCGTTTGAACGGACAGTAACAAAAGATATGTTTAAATGTCTAATCATATTGCGAATAGAGTCTATTCGCGTGAAGATGATAGTGACGTCATCAATGCAACTGGAATTTAAAGGCGTATTCACACTGGGGTAAAAATGAATCCATTAATATGAAAACAAATTTTATCACACAGTATTTTCAAATATAATTAATTACTAACAGCCAGTTTTTTCATCTAAAGTAACAGCCAAAGTAACGTCATAAAGTAAAAGTAACGGTCAAATTCGTTTCTTCAAAATTTTAACTGTTGATTTAACTGTTACTTTTGCCTTTAACTTTTACTACTCATTAGGGGGCTGTTAAAGCTAAAGTCACTGTCATTTTGACAAAGTTGTAGGTTATTTAGGTTTCACTAATATGTCTTCACGAACTTCGTCCAGTGAAAGTTCAAGATCATCAGACGATGAACTTATCGTTAGTTATTTAACGCGTAGATGTAAAAAGTTTAATGTTCGCAAAGATCATTTCGTATGGGACGACGCTGATTTTCTGTTCCGATACAGAATTTCAAAGGAAACAGTTACATACCTCAGCCTGTTGTTACAAGATAAACTGACGCCAACCACAGAAAATTAAGTTTATTTTCAGTTTGTATTTAATAAGACTACGTTAAATTAACTAATGTACAGTACGGCCGTTCTATCTTGGCGAGTGTGAAGTTAGGCTCTGCGAACTTTAGCGCTTGTGTACCTACTCGTATAAAAATAACGGTTTAAAAAAAAAACCAATAACAGTTGTTAATAGCAATAACAACAACTAATAGCATTAATTTTTTTAAATCATTTAGGCGATTAACACACGGCACCGCGCACCGCCGCGGTTGGCGGTGAAGCAGATCTCATGTTACAATGGTCACTTAGAAATCCGTTGATACCTTACACACGTACACCGCCCGACCGCGCGGTCGAGCCACGGTCGAGCGGTGCTCTCGCAACCACCGCTCCTCCGCGCTGATTTCCGCGCGGTGGAGCGCGCTTACACACGGGGCACCGCAAAACCGCGCGGATTTTTGTGGATGCAGGACGTGTTGCAATTTATCTTTGCTAACAAATAATCAAATGAAGAAGTGGACATTCGTGTATAGTTCAAAAAAAATTTTTTCGTGTTTTCTCAAACTTTTGTAGGATAACATGAAAGTCCCATTTGGAGTTCTGCTACGTAAAAATGGATGAACTCAATAACTCTTACTTTTTTCTTTCTACGCCATAAAAGCCAGATGCTGCCACCACTTCAGAGTCCATTTTCGCCAGTGGCTGTGATAAAACTGGTCAAAATTGCGTTAAATCCATCCGCGCGGTTGGGCGCATAAACCGCCTAACCGCGCGGAGCACTGCTAAGAAATCCGCTTCACCGCCACCGCCCTCCGCGGCGGTGCGCGGTGCCGTGTGTTAATCGCCTTACTTATGTTATCAATCAATTCAATTCTAAAAAAATTCGTTCGTTGGCGTTCGTATAAACAGAATCAACTGACATTCGACTTTTTGACACTACTTGACAGTGGATATTGCGATGTTGTCATGCGTAAAAAAAGCTCCCCACGTTTTTTTGGGGTAATTATGCCGTTTGTGTTATGGTAACTCTATTGACTTTTAGTTTAGCTGTTACTTGGATGAAGAAACACATTTGCTATAATATCAGTAATAGTCAAGTAAAAGTTAATACTTTTACTGATAGTTTTAGTTGTTGATGAAAAAACTGGCTGTAAGTAATGATTTTAAAATTTAATCATAACCGTCAGAACTTTCAGTTTTATTTTTACGAATAAGTGAGGTACACATTTTCAAAAACGCATCCGTACTATTTGAAGGATGCTTCAACTGTGTAATGTGAATAATTTCTAATTTAATATGATCTAATAGGTTAAGGAAAATGGCTAAGCTAAATAACAAAGATGAGTAACTATTGTCTTACATGAAGACGCCATACGTAAGAAAAGTTGAACTCAAGTTCGAATATAATCACAAAGCGTGTACATGACCATATATATTATTATATATACATTTAATATTTAAATTATTTAATTCTTGTTGTCCAGAAATATTCGCTAAGTATTTACCGCTTAGATTTTTTAATACATATTATATTTATCATATTATAAAGAAGTAATCATTGTATGTATTCAGTTTTGACAGTTATCTATTGATTTTTCGTTCTATGACTGTCTATAAGTGTTGTACAGATTTTTATATATTTTTAGTGTAGGAAACTTATTCGATGCATGAAGAGTAGTCGCGTGGAATGGGCGGGGTTAGAAGAAAGGAATTTTAACCCTTTAACCGCCTAATGTCGGGTATATTCGACAAACACTCGCGCTTATTCCGCTAGAGTCGAACTTCCACGACCAAATACTCCATCGCGTCAGCTCTTGGGGATTGGAGTGCTAAACGAGATAGAGTGAATCGTAATAACACGACCCTAGCGAATAGGACGTGCAAACTTTCGTCTGACCAATCCGATACGGGCAGTTAAAACAAAAATGATTTTTCTAATTAATGGCAAGCTTATTTCGGGCATTATAGTACTGAACAAGACAACTCCAAAGAGCGCAAACACTATGGGGCTATCTTGTTACGCTCAGTAGTTCCAATGGCCACTGTCCAAATGACCAGACCAGCTTCATGATGTCATATTAATGAATTATCATCCAAGTTATATCAGCAAAAAGACGTCCACTGTTTTGGACATAGGCCTCACCCAAGTGTCGCCACAACGAACGGTCCTATGCGTTTCGCATCTCTCACCAGGTCATCGGTCCATCTTGTGGTAGGCCTTCCAGCTCTGCGTCTTCCAGTAACCCAATCGACCATCTGTTCTGCGAGCAATGTACCCTGCCCATTGCTATTTAAGTTTGGCAATACTTAAACTTCGGGCTAAGTAGGCAAGCTTGGATTACCTGCGGATATCTTCATTCCTTATGCGATCACGCAAGGAAACTCCCGAGCCCTTTCCATTGCCCCCAACTAGCGCGCCTCACCATCAACGATTGCATCACTGCTTACCATCAGCTGGGATCGCAGTCGAGCACTTGTTTATATCAATTAAAAAAAAGTCAGCCATATTGTTTTTCCGACGCTCATATATTACCACAGATAATGTCAGTAATTCAGTATTTCAAAAATCATAAAAAATGGAGTCGTCATATGAAAAAAATGATCGAGCAATCATTAAAGCAGACGACTTCATTTTAAACGTCAATTTGGTTAAAACGTATCCTCCTTTCGGGTAAAAAGGGGGGATGTTTTTCTTCTTACAGCCTCGCCCACATTCCTACGCTTGCATTATGATTCTTGCATTATGTACTAGACACGCTTTACGAAACGATACTAACAAACTTGATGGATATTCATATACATTTAGATTGATAATGTTTTGATGTATTTAGTTTGTCTTTTTATGCACCGTTCATTATTATTATTATTTAGCGATCGCACTCAGACTAAAGTCTTCGACCAAAGACGCATAGCTTCGGCGATCATTACACTGCCACGCATCACGCGCTGCATGTTGCTTGTCAACGCACCTACGCGCGTACTTGTAGGAATGCACATGCACGGTGCTCACGCGCATAGTTGCGTTTTGTGGATTCACGACAGCTCTGACTCCACAAAAAAAAATATCGGTGTAAGTATCGGTGTGCGATACCTTGTATGTCGCCCCGCACACACGCGCGTGTGCGCATGTTCCCTTGCTTGTAGGCGCGTGATCATTTTCTGTATGTTGGACTGTGCGTGTTTTCTATACAAACGAAGATGCTTACAAGCAACGTTAAAATACACATTCACGCGCTACGCTACGCAGGCAGTGTGATAATCGCCATATAGACGTTTATTCGTTTTACATGCAAATGTATGAATCTTTCGCGTTTTCTGTTGAGATTGGTCACCGTGATCGAAATGTGGTCAGATTCATCTACATAGAAATCAGGCATCTATGGGATTTATTCAATGGGGTACATATTAGAATGTCGAACATTAAAATACCTACAGGTCAAATGTCGGCGTTCAAAACATCAAAAATTTAAATATCGAATGACCATACAACCGAAAAATGTCGAATGGTTAGTTATCTATAAAAGTGACATCAAAAATATCTCATAGAATATCGAATGTCCTAAATATCGATATTGATTTAAGTCGCACGAAATGTCAAACATTCTAATATGTACCCATTCAATGATCAAGCCGACCAATCGGGGCTCATCGGGTTTGAGAGCGAGATAGCGCTATACAATAATTTAACGAGGCAAAGAAAAAGTTATGAGTGCCATCGCTAAATATTTGTTTATTTGAATTTAGCTAATATTATATTTCTTTAACAATTATGTGAGTAACTGATATACAGAACTTTTACATTTAACCTTATTTCTTTAAGAATAAAGATCATTTTACTGTAAAGGACTGTACGTTAATAACAATTCTATATACAAGGCTGTGTTAAATACGAATGTGTAAAACGTAAAGTTACTGATAACATATGTTTTGTTGTAATTGGTGATAAAAGAGCAAATGCAGTCAATTGTTTATCTTGCAATTATTGTCCTTATGCACTTTTTCAATAAGACTATGCGACAATTCAATGGAATTCTAAGGCTCCTCGCCCACGACGATTTTTTGTAGCGATACTGTCGCGCGTTTGTATCGATAAAGTCGCGATGCGCGTTAGTAGCGCGTTAGCATTTTTTCTATAGCGCTTGCAAATGCGACTAACGCGCTTTAGTAGCGATGCTGTCGCGCGTTCGCTTCGATACAGTCGCGATGCATTCGCTAGCTTTGCCCTCGCCCACATCACGATTCTCAGTCGAGATGCAAACGCAATACTGACGTGATCGCAATTCAGTAACAAAAATCAAGTTTTTAAATGTAGAATATTTTACTCAGGCGCCAACCTCCTTCCGTTTTCTACTTGATGTCCGTCACGGTCGCACGTTTGCTTCGCTACAATCGTGATGATGTAGCGTGTTGGTATCGCTTTTGTAGCGCGTCGCAAATGCGATTAACGCGAGTTAGTAGTGCTGTAGCGCGCATACAAAACGCTATGCATCACTACAAAAAGTCGCCATGGGAAAAGGCCTAAGACCGAAAATCCTGACTTGTAGGCTTGTAGCTAAGCAAAAGGAACTTTTAAGAAATTCGCGCCATGCGAGATTACTAAAATTGTCTAAACTTTCAGTACACATAAAAATCCATTTATATGTCGCTTAGTGTTAGATGAAAAAGGTATTATTCTTGAGTTGAAGATTTTCTATTGCACTTTATACTGTTAAACTGTGTCCAGTCTAAAATAAACCTTCTTTCTTCACTACTATAGTTGACTTTTGTACGAGCAATAATGTCGTTCTGTTAAAAACTGTAGTCTCCATTTCTAATCTTAATCGCTAAAATATTTAATAAGCTGGCTAAACTAACATTCTGATGGAGTTGTCACATGAAAAAAATAATTTATGATTATTATCGAGACGACTCTATTCGGAATGTTCCTTATATGGTACCTTGGGTATAAGCTCTACCACTTTTTTACCGAAGGCTGTAAAATGTTATATATATTATATTTATAGATATTCTTAGGTTAACAATGTATCAAAGTTGGTCTTCACGGAGTCTTTAGTTCGAGCGTTAGTGTTAAAAAAACCTTAAATAGACTAGGTGTTGATTTTTTATCTCACCACATTTGTTTAAAAAAAAAAATAGGAAAAACGTATGTATGCTTCAAATTACACGGTAGAAGTAAAAATTTCATCCAGGCGTGGTTTATGATATAAAATCGTAATTGATCAAGTAAAGTCGGCCGACTCGAGCCGAACTTAGCCGAGCGAGCGTTACAAAACCGAGCGTGATGACTCAGTCTGATTTAAAACCACAAAATAAAGTATAAAGCTCGTCTAAAGAAATTTTCACTTCAAAAAAATAAAGACCCCGAGTTTTTTCAGTCAGTAAAAATCGGATACCCCGGTCCCTCTCACTCCACTCAGGGTCGGAGAAGGTATTTGATTATGCCCCACCCTAAAAAATAGTAAATTACTGACTAGGGGATAAAGCAGTGTCTTGAAGTCGGAGGTGGCATGTTGAATTCCGAACGAAATGAAGTTTGCTAAGTTTTAATCCCGAGCGCAGTAAGGATCAAAAAGTTTTTCGGTAAATTCTAGTCATAAAAACTGCGAGTTGTTTTTCTTACAAATATGCCATTCTCACAGAATTTGAACATGTTACACTAACACGTTTGAATTTTACCGCTTCTCCAATCGACATAAGAGTCTTAATTGCGTGGCGAGATATCAAAATCGACAGCTAGTCTAATAATAAACGACGCAAACACGCATAACAAACGTTATAGGAATGTCAAGTGTACTTTTCACAGGAAAATTTTAATGTTTATTGAAAACCTCGCAGGGTGAATGTTTGGCTACAAAACAATCTTTGTAACTGTCAAGTGTAAAGAAATGTAGCGTTTTCAAGAGGAATAGAAATGTTTAGAAATTAATCAAGGAAAAATCAATTTTAATTTGAATACATTTCATTAACATTCTAAAATCAATTTAATTCAGATTCACGTAAATGGAACGTTTTTTTCGACCTCCAAAAATAATGTATGTTTTAGGTTTCCTAATTCTCGATTATTCTGCCGTATAAATTGTAAAAAAAATGAGGGGTAGAATTAGGAGGGTAAAAAATGCCTATGACCCTTTCTCAGACCTACCAAATATTCACAAAAAATTGTTTAAAAATCGATCAAGCCAAAAATATAGATTATTAGAGGAGTATAATTCGATTGTATTATTATACTGGTCGGTTATTGATAGATAAAATAATGTTCCAATATCAATGTTTATTAAACGCTTGCGTCGGATTTGTCCGACGAGTGATTTCGCGTCCTATTCACCAGGGTCGTGTGATCACGACTGGGTACTCCCATCTCGTTCAGCTCTTCAATCCCCATAGGTGACAGAAGAGCTGACGAGATGGAGTATTTGGTCGTGGATGTGCGACCCTGAAGGAATAAATGCGAGAGTGTTCGTCGGATATATCCGACGCAGACGGTTAATAGGTTAAGTTTTTAGAATGATTTTGAAGCTGAAGTTTCATTTCTAAACATTTCTATTCTAAAGTGAACTAGAACATTTTAGAAAATTAAGCAATATTGTTGAGAAAGCTAGATTTATTATAAATAGAAGATTTACTTTGACGATGCTCTTATATACATATAATATATACTTTTAATTATACCTGGGTCACGAAGTAACGGTCCGATTTTTCTGAAAACAAAAAAGTATTTGAATATCGAATTAGTTTTCTCGCTATTTATTCTAACGGTGTCTAAAATTGAGATATATTAGTATAAAAAAATACTTACAACGAACACAAAATGTGTCATATCATCATCTATGTACTCTTTTCCTGGGTACAGCTTCCAGTCCTACCAAATGTAGCCTCCAATATTTTATATTGTAGCGCCATCTACTGCACCACAAATAAACTAAAGCCGCGTACAGAAATCGCGAGGCGTGCGTCGCGAATGGTTCGTCACGCATGCTTCAACTTGAGGCATACGACGGTACATTTATGCGTGCGACCCGAACGACTCATGCTCAAGCTGAGCACGCAACCACCACGCACAGTGTTTGTCAGTAGAAAACTCAAACAACACCTGTTCGTCCACACGGAGCACACGGCTGTTACTGAGGCGGCGTTCGCAACGATCGTATGACGTGAATGCTCACTGAGTACACGTCCACACAGCCCGAGGCATGCGAGACGAACCATTCGCGACGCACGCCTCGCGATGTCTATACGTGGCTTCACTCCCATTTCAACGTAGGTTGACACCTGTAGACTGGTGATTCATCGGCTATAAACGTCAGCACAGCCTTCGTGCAGCTACTACATCGTGATGCATGCCTACCTGGTCATACCTGGTCATCAACCTTTAGCTTCATCAGCAACCTGGGCTAAGCACTAAATAAATTACTCGGATAAAATCGGACCGTCACTGTGATAATGTACTCAGAGAGCCTTAACATGAATTCCAAATTAGATTTAAAAATAATGCATATGAAATACAGAATAGTTGCTTATAAAACATAGTTTTTATCAAAGAATAAAACGCATAATTAGTATAAAGAGGGATTTACTAAATGCATGAAGAGGCATTAATTAAAAAATAATAATATTTATAAATTAACGATTATGCTAATAGATTCATAGAGTTACACTTCGGGTCACAAAAGTTTGCTCTGAAGTCGGCTATAAATGACTCGAATCAATCTGCTAACGCCTACTGTCCTCGAACGCTTAGCTTCATAGATGCGTATTCGTCACTATACGCTCGGAGTACGCCTGCTCACAGCTTACATGATACTATTAATCTTCATCGGCAATGACACGACGATACGAAGTTGCTGCTGCGTCGATAGTTTCACAGTTTTGTATATAAGCTTCACGCAGGCGTACACCAAGCGTGTAATGACTAAAATACGCGTCTATGAAGCTACGCGTCCGAGGACAATAGTCCCGAGTCTTCATGTTGGGTGCGGCTTACAATCTTATTCTATCTGCCCTCCATAACCCAGCAACTGAGTAGTATGTTGTCTATGTGCGGAACCTTGTACGAGGGCCATGGCGGCCATAACCTTAGGTAGGCTTATTCCAACCAGCCCACCTCTCTCCAAAAACAGATTAGGCCTCTCAGGTTTTTCAGGGCATCAATAAGGGAGTTCAGGGATCCTAAGGTTCGTGAACGTATTTTAGTGACACCTGTGCTGTCTAGGAGCACATGCGCAATTATCTCTTCCCCCTTCAAGCATGCTCTGCACAGGAGACTGTCTGTGATGCCTATTGTGTGTGTTTGCTTATTCAGTGTGCAGTGTCAGGTGATGGTCCCCGTCACCAGGCGCAGACCGCCTCTATATAGTAGGGTAGTATGTTGACTAGATCAGTGTCAGTTCTTCTGGCGTCTGACTACCCACAACGACTGTCAAACATCTACAAATGACAGCCGGAATAAACAGCTTAACTTCTTGGCCGCCATGTCAAAAATCTCCTCTCGGCACCTTTGACAACATAAATGATAAAAACAATACTTTTTTATAAGATTTATTAGCGTTTAGGTCTGTCGTTCATTCGTGACCGTGGCGTGGGCGACATATTTTTTGATTTGTCATGTATACAAAAAGGTCAACGTACTTTCAGAACAGTGCTGGGCTGCAATAAACCTAATACTAAAACAGGAGTCCGACATGGTTATAGGCATTTGAAATCCTGATTTCAGAGCGAACTTATGTGACTCGTAATATATGGTTTGCCATATAAATTAGGAATTGAAAGCGATACAAAATACTCCAAATCATCCAAACTAGAGAAAAAATTTATGGAGCATCTAACAAAAACAAGGCAAAGGTCTTACCATGATCTCTTAACGCGATCCATTTGACGATGTAAACTGGGGCCCAAATCTGCTATTTTTATAAATTCGTTATTCCAACACGATCACATTGTCATTTTGCTAAAAGTTCGTAGTTTGCTAATTCATAATGATCGATCATTGATCGGTCAGTGGTATCGTAATAGAGTTGTGATAGAATGATAATATCGAACATAATAAAACCAATAACTGCACAATAACGTTCTAATGGTAGGACACTGATCAAATAAACTGTCAAAGTTTTAGCATATTACCGCATACGTCAAATATTCATTTGTCAATATGTACGTGATTGCTATTCTATGCCACTTCTTTCAATGGAGTGTCAGTGGTTGACCATTGGAAAGTCATAATGACGCCATTATATTACTAGATTAACAAACTTGTCAAAATCGACAATTATGACATCAATGATAGACCATTCTGACACATTGTAATAGCATACTTGAGGCCCTGGACTATTAAAGGAATGGAGCTGCTATACACCGCTAAATTTTGATTGTTTTAATCCCGTGGAGGGTCGATCCGGTACATGAAACATTATCGATTTGTAAAGATAAAATTAAAAATTAAGGTACCTTTTTTTAAAAACTCGTATTAATTTACGCATGTACGAAATTAATTTCTTTAAGAAAACGTCAGCTGAGCGAGTCCAATGACCTGTAGGTATTAGTCGGCGTTGCCTACTAACTTAACCTTACTAAACCTCCTACCTTAAAGAAAAAGTACTTTATTTTTTAATTTTATCTTTACAAATCGATAGTGTTTCATGTACCGGATCGACCCTCCACGGGATTAAAACGATCAAAATTTAACGGTGTGTATACTGTTTAGCTACATTCCTCTTTCTCGCTCGCACGCCGGTCATTTTAACACATCATGGTAACGACCTCAAGAAAGATTGTTGAAGTACTAGATCCGCCAGGCTTCTAGCGAATTTTCGCTTTTTCCACACCATTATCCGTATGAAATGTGCCCCTAATATATAATTAAGAATATATAGTATAGTTAAGGCGCCAAACTCGACAGCGTAATAAATAGCTCGATAATTATACTTAAAGGAATAATAGCGTTTTTATGGTCATCATTTAGGGCAAAAGATGTCCACTGTTGGACATAGGCCTCCCCAAGCGTTTTTATATTAATTATTAAATCGTATGTTGCCAGGGTTTGCTTCAAAGCTACGTATTTTTGGTAAAGAAATTTTGAGCTATGAATTCCTAATTATTTAACGAGTGACTATGGGGTCATCTCTGCATGTCTGTGGTAAGAACACATTCAAATATTGCCACATACAGCTTTCCTTGTCTAAAGGGTGTACCTGACAGGTTTGCGTGCACATTTGTACCTGGACCATCGGATTCCCGCGAGCCTCGCCAGGTTATCGTTCCAACTTGTGAAAAGTCTTCCAAAGCTTTGTTTTCCAGTACGCGGTCGCCACTGCGGAACCTTTCTTACCCATCCGAAATACGAGCAATGTGCTCTGCCCGCTGCCACTTAAGTTTGGCGATTCTTCGGTCTGTGTCAGCGACCTTGGTTCTCCTGCAGATATCGCGTTCCTCTCCATGTTCCATCTGTTCTGCGATCAATGTGCCCTGCCCATTGCTTACTTACTCAAACATTGCTTAACGTTTATTTACTAAGAATACGTGGCTTGCTGAAAATTGCGAGTAATTTGGCATTACAGATCACTTTCCAGGTAACACCCATCCATACATACAGAATGCGAACGAATTCATTTTGCGTACAGCTAAAGCCGCGCACAGACACATGCTCAAGCTGAGCACACAAACCACCACGCACGGTGATTCTGTATCGGCCTCAAACACCTGTCCGTCCACACGGAGCGCACGGCTCGTACTGAGGCGGCGTTCGCAACGATCGTATATCGCGAATGCTCACTGTGACCACACACATCCACACAGCGCGAGGCATGAGAGACGAACCATTCGCGACGCACGCCTCGCGAGGTCTGTCGAATTGGAATTATCTATGGGGTCTTTAAGTCAAGAGTGAATAGGTTACTTCTAAATAAGTGTTCTCCAACTTCAGCTAGTAAGCGATTACATAAATCGCTTAACATCAGGTGAGATAGTGGTCAAATGGAATAATAAAAAAATATACCAGCAGATGGTTTTTGTCGGATATATTTAACGTAGGCTATTAGTATTTCAATCTACTTAAAGTATAGTTCCAAATCTTTCCTTTGATGGCACAATATTACTTGGCCGTAAAACCAAACACATTTCGTGCCTTTTATGACAGCGTTAAACAGTTAAATTCTAAATCAATGCAATTTTTTAATCTTAAGCAAGGCAAATGTTACCGTTTCCTTTGTTGCAGTAACATTGTCTATGCCCTGGCAATTATAAAATTAGGTTAAACTATTGAATATGAAGTTCGAATAAAGTAGTATTAGAAACTAGTTCTTAAAGCAGCTAATACGACACATTTTACATAAGCTCCAAAAATATCAAAGAATTTAAAAATATTTATACATAATATATTATTATTACTCGTTCGAATATTTCTGGACAAATTTTTACGGCAGTCATATTTATTCATCATAATGAAAATAGAAAGAGAAGCATATTGTATGAAGATTTTTAAAGGAAAGGTGATTTATTTAGAGTATTTTATAACATCCGTGTATTAAAATCCGGAAAATTAATTTTAATGAGAGAAAAAGGACCAAAGTAAAGAAAAAAGCGTAAAAAGTGGAAAATTAGTCAAGGCGACGTTAATAGTACTAAATCGTAATCGTTCGGATAAGATCGGCCTAGAGCCGAACTTAACCGAACGAGCGTTACATAGCCGAACGTGACGAATCAGTTTTCACTTTAAAAAAAATACTAGTTGTTTAGAAAGAAAGTCAACGAAATTGCTTAATTAAAAATTCGCTCATCACAAGCGAGATTCGACCGTTTCTTTTCGAAAATATGTTGTCGGAAATAAGTTTTTTTATAAAAAATTAATTGAGAGAAATATTTCTAATTAATTAATTATAGTGCAATAAAGGACAAGAGCTGTGTAACAAATTGAATTATTTTAGTTAAGGGTGTGTTAAAATTTAAGGTAACAAGTTGGATTGTATGCTTTTCTTATATATAAAAGAGTTTGCAATGGTATTTGTTCGTTGTTATTGTTATTACCTACCTCTTTTTCATGACAGTAAAGGTAGAACTACACTGCTCACACGTGTGCCACACACGCCGATCTGGGCGCGTCGTTCTCAATAATTTTAAATGGAAAGTAAACCTGTAGAGCTGCACTTGATACACGTGTGCGTCGGTCTAATGTAATTCTAGCTTTAGACCTATATTTCACCGAGACACCATGGCGGCGCGACCAGTCGCCGCTACCAACAACTCCTGGTGTCCGTTTGGTTGCGCAACCAATTTGGTGGCGCGACCAGCTCAGACGTGTGGCGAATCTGCACGCTAAGCCAAGTTGTTATTCTACAATCGTTAACGCTGTCGAAAAGTGATGAAACATTTGGAATGATGTCATCTCAACGTAAAGTCGCGTGGTCAGAACAAACGAATAGACAATTCGTAGCCAAGTTAACATCGTTCAAAATCGTTTCTACAATATTTAACGCTACATCCTTTGTTATACAAACGCTACATTGTAGAACGAGCGGCCGACTCAGGCGCGTCAACATGGCTACCAACTTATCGTTTTCTACAATTGCTGACACCGAGCCGTTACCGATTAGAGAACGGAATTCGACACAAACTGGTTGTAACTTGACTAGGGGGGCTGGTGTCTGTATGGTGTCTAGTTTGGTAGCTTAGGGCTATATTTTACCGGACCACCATGGTGGCACTACTGGTCGCGCCACCATGGTGTCCCGGTGAAATTTAGCCCTTGGTCTGCGATGATTCTGATACTAGCAGATATCAGCAAACAGTGCCCACTGAAGTTTGAAACGCATTCATCAGCGTTAGGCCTACCGTTGACGGCCGCGTAGCTTCATAGACGCATATTCGTCATTATACGCTCGGTGTACGCCTGCGTGAAGCTTACATACAATACTATGAAACTCTGCCGACGAAGCGGCGACGGCACTACGCTGCCGCTTCGCTGTGAGCAGGCGTACATCAAGCGTATAATGACGAATATGCGTCTATGCTAATAGTAACTTTGAATAGATAAAATGATTCGCATTTTATGAACTAACGATACTGATAAATGTGATTCAGGATTTAAGAGGAGAATTTAATAGGCCGGCTTGCCCATCATTATTATACAAGGTGTAAGGGACAGCCCTCCTCAAACTTTAAGAGCTTGCTCAGTAGACGAAACTGAACAACCTTCCACAAAATTTTTTTCAGGAAACGTAAAAAAAAATCGGCCTCGCCATCTCCAATCAAGTTTATGATTTTGTACGGTGAGGCCGATTTTTTTTTTTCGTTTTCTGTGAAAAAAATTTGTGGAAGGTTGTTCAGTTTCGTCTACTGAGCAAGCCCTTAAAGTTTGTGGAGGGCTGTTCCTTACACCTTTTATAGCCTGTAGTGTCCCAAAGCTGGGCAAAAGCCTCTCTGCATTCTTTCCATTATTTTCCATTTAATTCCTTAAAATATTTTTTTAATCTTAGTATTTCGTTTAAGTCTACGGATAATATAATTACGTAAGTTGGTTTGAAAACGGTTTTATTCACCTTTCATCCATTTTTCTATTGAAAATGTACTAATGCCTCGGGTCCACTGACGCGTAACATCACAGACGCGACACGACGATGCGTCGCTGCTGCTTCGTCGACAGAGCTCATGTAAGCTTCACGCAGGCGTACACCAAGCGTAAAATGACGTATACGCGTCTATGAAGCTACGCGTCCGTGGACAGTAGTCCTAAAGAAGTGCGGATCAGAGGATTACTAATATCATTGAATTATACACTTTATTTACATTGATATAAAGTCAAAAATTTCATAAACTTCGAAGCAGACATCAAAAGGCTCTTTAGTAGCGTTTTATTGGCAGATTTGTCGTGTGAAAATCTGTTGTGCACTGATCACTAAAGGTACATACACGCTTGGGTAAAACCTGTACCTCTACCATGAGTTTAAAGCAATAGTATTTGTCGGTACTCGATACCGACTACGTAAATATTTCGTATGGCAAATTTAACAGCGCCTCTAGCGGTCACTTACGGAACCAAAATTTGCCGTACAAAATATTTACGTAGTCTGTATCGAGTATCGACAAATACTATTGCTTTAAACTCATGGTAGAGGTACTGATAGGTTTGCCTGTACAGTTATACCTGTCAGGTAAGCTTGTGTGGAGACCTGGGCCTCAAGTCTGCTATTACAATAGTGTCAGAATGGTCTATCATTGATTTCATAATTGTTGATTTTTGCAAGTTTTGGTAATCTACTAATATAATGGCGTCATTATGACTTTCCAATGGTCAACCACTGACACTCCATTGAAAGAAGTGACATAGAATGGTAATCTCGTACATATTGACAAATGAATATTTGAAGTTTGCGGTAATCTGCTAAAACTTTGACAGTTTATTTGATCAGTGTTTTACCATTAGAACTAGAGACTAGAGGTTTTAATATGCTCGAAATTATCATTCTACCACAACTCTATTACAAGACCATTGACCGATCAATGATCGATCATTATGAATTAGTAGATTACAAACTTTTAGCAAAATGACAATTGGATCGTGTTGGAATGACGAATTTATAAAAATAGCAGACTTGGGGCCCAGCACAGTTGTGCAACATACAAGCTCCGGTTTACCAACTGTACAGGCAAACCTGTCAAGTATACCCTAGCGTGTATGGCTACCTTAAGCAGGACTGAAAAAACTTTTTAATGATTGACTTATTTTATCAAACATTCTATACATTTTTATTAATCTGTTTTTCTTTTACTAACATGCTTACACTGGAGATGAGGTAATTTCAATAGTTTTTTAGCGTGCGAGTGTTATATTAATATTTATGTAATTTAATATTTTTTGCATGGATACAAATATTTTTTTATATAGAATAAAAATTTAAAAATGAAATGTGCTATGTGATTTAATTTTTTTCCAGATTTTATCATAAGTTATATTATGTGTATTTTGTTTCAAAATTTTGCATGCAACTTTTGGGCAATAAAATAGGTATTTGTAGAAAATAAATTTTTAATAGTTTTCTTAATTTACTAAAAATATTACATTGTAGAACTTTGTCATTATCAGAAGTACGCAAAATGGCAGATAACTTTTACAGGGAAATTGATTTTGAAATATTTTGCAAAAATTACTCATCAAAATATTATTAAACAAATTTTTACCTTAAATGCAACAGCTTCTAATATCAGTGATCATTGTCCACAGGCTTGCTTCGTTACAAAGTGGACTTCCAATCGATGCAGCTCGACGACGAAGAGATCGACAACCTGTACGACATCGACGACTATTAGTCGCGCGTCCGTCGCATTGTCGCAACTGTGTGCCGTGTCGCACCGCTGCGTTCGATGTGTGCCTTTGTCAATACTAGGTCGAATTGAGGACGCTTGTACACATTAATAGCCATATTTTACCGAGACACCATGACAAATTTTATTGTCGTCACAATTACCTTAAATGTATTAGAAAACTTAAAAAAAATCATTAATAAAATCGGTAGTCGTTCTAAGTTATGGCGCGAGCGTATATCAAAATATTAGATGTAACAATATAATGGTAGACTGTATAATCACGCCTGTATTCCTCGATACTAGGCAGGGGTGTTTAATACACCCATAATAAGCCAAGTTATGTTTTAGGGGGCGAGCCTACATCATAACTAAGTTTATACAATCATTCAAACTGCCTAGCTTTTAGGGCTTTTCACCGAGACACCGTGGCGGCGCGACCAGTCACCGCTACCAACAAAATGTATACAGCGCTATAGAGAGTTACTCACCTGGTGTCCGTTTGGTTGCGCAACCGATTTGGTACCGCGACCAGATCGGACGTGTGGCGACTCAGATATCTGTATGGTGTCTAGTTTGGTAGCTTAGGGCTATATGTTTCACGTGGACACCATGGCAGCCTAACTGGTAGCGCCAAATATAAGTCTAAGAGTTATAATCCTTTGAACATCTTGGCGGAATTAAATGCACATATACTCGTACTGGCTCCCGCGCACGCATAGAACCCCGCAGACCTTTAATTCATTAAACCCCAAGCGAACGGCGTTCGCGCACCTATTGTCTTTCTATTGTGTCTGTAATTTCCACGATTGAAAGGTAAAACCCATTTCCTTTGCGAAATATTGATTGATTTACATATGCTATGTACATTCTGAAGAACACTTAACCAGCATTTTTTTTATGTAAACATATTTCTAAAGATTAAAGCCGTTTATAAGGAATAGGGATAACAAGTGAAAAAACATCTGCCGCAGACACCGTGAAATTTTTTAGTGTGTACAAGCGCCCTTAGGGTTTTCATGTAAATTAACGCCACCACATGGCGACATTTTGGCGAAAGGTCTTTTTAAAATTGTAAATTCAACGTGGACATGATATTTTACGTTGATTTAACTTGGACTTAAGCGTGAGTCTAGACCTTTCTTTAACGGTGTGAAGTAAAAAAAACCCCTCGGGCGACGCCCGAGAAGCGAGAGGGAGGTCAGACTTTTAATTGCAATAACCACTGGTGTTGCTTCAATTCCCCTTTGGCCACGGCTTAGCAGGTCTGGATGCCAAAGAACGTAAAAGACAACTGAAGAAAAACACATGGGTTTAGCCAGTACGTCTGACACTCTCTCGCTCTACCCGAGCGGCGAGAGGGGTTTTTTTATGACAGGTGCCAGGACCTGACGCCTCTGTGTTGCTATCTGGTGCACGTCATTTCTTTAAAAACCCTAATTGGTTAGCGAAACTTCACAAGCTTGATAGGTATCGGATATCGGTATCTAATCGTTAAATCTAAAACTCATTTTTTTCTTTTTTTTGTAAATACACTACGCATATATATGTAGATAAGATCTGTGAAGTTTCGCTAGTTAAATTAATTTGGCCTTGTGTTATGGTGGTATACTGTCATATTTAAATACTCATTGATATAAATATGCATACTCGGCCTTATAATGTTCTCACTGTTGGGACTCAGGCCTCCTCTCTAGGAGATGGAATGGGCCTTGGTGGATGTCACAGTCGATTTTTTGGTTCTAGGACATGCCAGTTTCATTAACGATTGCATCACTGCTTACCATCACGTGGGATCGCAGTCAAGCACTGTATCAATAAAAAAAAACCTATTTGTCAGTATACCACCATTTATTTAATGTAAGTAAGACTGACAGTTTGCAATATAAATATATATTAATGTTGTCTGTTGCTGAATAATTAAAAAGAACTGTTGGTCTAATGGCGTTCAACCAGTGGTTTATATTACATGTTATACATTATTTTTTAGTATATACGAAGCCTGTATATATTTTGTTCAAAATCGATTCCAATAAACTTTACACCATGTTATATTTTACCCCAAAAGTATTTGAAAAAAGGTCACAAGTTGGACTCCACTAAGTACAGCTGCCACCACGGATATTGAACGCTCGGCGTCAGAGTGGGGATCGCTTTGCGCATTCCATACATTGGCGAGCAAATCGTCGTCGTTGTTAGATACATGCTGCAAGCGCAATGAACGAATCACGAGTGTCGTTTATGACGCGATGCGCAGCGAGCCAATGACTGACGCTCCCCGCCCCCGCGTCTCACGTCGCATCACCTAAAGAGACCCGATTTTTGACTTCTGCGCAACTTGAAGCCAGCGTTCAATATCCGTGGTGGCAGCTGTACAACACAGTTCGCGGCAGGTCATAGCAGACAGACGCCTCAGTCACCCGAGCTCGGTAACCATGTGTTTGTGCGGACAAGCAGGTAACATAACAAGCATATAACTTTGTCATTTTTCATGATACAGCTATGAAATTTTGTACATAAATTCTATACATAAAAATACTAGACACTTATTTCGGGTTTCGTATATACTAAAAAAGACCCCTTCACTGCATCTGTTTCTGTTCGCTCAAAAAAAAACTGAATGAATTTCTATGAAGTTTTCACCAAGAGAAAGAGTGATTCATAAGGAAGATTTAGTTGTATAAAGGTCAAAACTGCGACAAACGGATGCCCGCGATGGGCTGCCGTCGCGAGACAAAGCGCGTATATTCGCTTGGACGATCCCCGTCGCGGAAACTTGCAGTGTCGCTAGTTCGACTCGATAGAGAAATTAATATATTTGTAGGATTGCTATTTGGCGTACAGGGGACTTCTGCATCGGAGCAAAATGCGCGCAGGGCCCGACTCCCCGCGACGGGAACTTGCGCGAGTCTCTGCCGCGGACTATTTTGTATGAGACCGCGCGAACGTCCGTTTTACGCAGTTATTAACAATATCCTTTCGACTGACGGAAACATTTTCAAAAAATATATTAAAGTTGAGAGGGAATTAACTATTTTGTTAAATTAAGTGAACGACTGGTGTTCACTTGACATTTGGGGTATATAAGATAGATGTAGCATATCGACCCATCCGAAGAACAATGTTACATTTGAAATTTACTAGGTTTTCAGGAGAGCCATTCAAAGTTCACCCCTTAAGTATGGGGTGAACTTTGAATGGCTCTCCTGAAAACCTAGTAAATTTCAAATGTAACATTGTTCTTCGGACGGGTCGATATTCAGCCTTATAATGTTCCCACAGCTGGGACTCAAACCTCTCTAGAAGAGAGAATGGGCCGTAACCCACCATGCGGGCCCGGTGCGGGTTGGTTGATATCGCATGTCTTCGAATTTATAGTTCTAGGGCATGCTTATTCCTCACGATGTTTTCCTTCACCGTTTAGAGATCAGTGGTGATGAAATTACACAAAGTAATGCGCCTGGCTGGGTTTGATTTGAGTCGGGGCCGTTACCAATCAGCCACCACTGCTTTGATAGATATAGTGTTTATTAATATTGGCTCTAGATAGTATTGCTAACTGGTCTGTCAAAATATTTGATGTAACAATATAATGGTAGACTGTATAATCACGCCTGTATTCCTCGATGCTAGGCAGGGGTGTTTAATACACCCACAATAAGCCAAGTTATGTTTTAGGGGGCGAGCCTACATCATAACTAACTTTCAAACTGCCTAGCTTTTACCCAGCTACCTTGGGGTCGGCTTCCAATCTTACCATGTACCAGTATTTTCCATGGAGCCAAACTTAGCACATCGCTCACAGAACTGATGGTCGATGGGGTCAAAAGGTTCTATTGTGACAGCATGCCGGATGACGTGGTGAAAGGCTTCCCACAAGGTCGATGACCTTGGGACATGCGAGACGCACTGTTCGTTGTGGTTACACTTGGGGGAGGCCCATGTCCAACAGACGTCTTTCGGCTCAAATGATTGTGGTGACTGCCTATCTGACTAGTAATTAGGTAACACAATATCTGTTTGCAAGCTTAAAAACAAACAATAAATATATTTTGTTGAATGTTAATTAAAGAGGAAATGTGTGAATGGAGGTTCGGTACTTAAAAAAAAATAACCTCTTTTTCGTAAAGTCGGTTAAAAGTTAAATTAGGTCTATAGATGCTCATTAGTTTTATTAAATCACGATCGCTATAATAAGGAACCATGACACAAGTGGCTCCTAAAATAAAAGTATTAATCGCTTGGATATATCCGACGAACATTGGCGTTTATCCCGCGCGGGTCTCACATCCACGACCAAATACTCCCATCTCGTCAGCTCTTCTGTCACCTATGGGGATTGAAGAACTAAACGAGATGAAGTCCAGTCGTGATCACACGACCTTGGCGAATAGGACACTAAAACAATCGTCGGACCGATTCGACGTAAGCGGTTATAGGGTTAAATGTTGCAAGTAAAGATGCTTTAGGGAAATATAACACCTAATTGTCAGTTTCTTTTTTCCATCAATTTTAAATTTTTCATGATTTTAACAAATAAAGACTGATTATAAAACCTGTCACTATTAAACCACTGGTTTTCACCTAAGTATTGCTACAAGGCACGGCACACAATAACGACTGTTATAGATCGCATTCGGAACTTTTTCTATGAACTTTAGTCGCAAAAGATCGTCGAACAGGTCCATTGCAATAATTAGAACATGACAGTATTTTGTTAGCGATCGCAGCGACTGAATCGCAGATGCACGCGACAAATCGCATATTTGTGCGACACTTAAGCTCCAAATGCGATCGGTTAATTTAAAAACCAAGCAAGACATCTGTATTTTTTTGTTCTCATTAAAAATACATTTATATTTTAATTATTATAAAAGAATATGATTTCCTATGTATTAGCTAATAACACCTGCACAGGTTTTTAAAACTATTTTATTTGTTATATTGTATGATAATAAACTGGCGGCTGGTGGATCACGTCATTTCTTTTCTTTCTTTTTATTTTACCTCTTGCTTTTACTACAAAATAGATATACCTAGGTACAGAAGACAATATCATGTATGTACTTCACTTTTTAAATCTACGCTCGGTGGACGCACACTAATGAGCGTTTGAGCCGGAACTGTTCGACGAGCGGGCCGAGACGCTCCGAGATATCGTGTCCGCGAGCGGTGTCTGTGTGCGTTGTGAGAGCGCGCTTTGTATGTAGATTGACTTCTGTACCTATATATTGTGCTTTTACCCTCTAAAAGGGCTTGGGCCTTACCTCTTTGAAGCGTGGCTGGAGAGACCTTACGGCGTCCTCACCTTCCGCATGACGCAAGTCTTCACCGGATATGGTCAGTTCGGTAGGTTCCTGCACCGGATTCGTGCAGAAGTGACGCCCGAGTGTCACCATTGTGTGGACCGCTCGGAGGACACGGTGGATGTCCGTTTGGATTGAGGAGCCACTTCATGATTTTAAAAGGAAACCCACCCCTTATTTAGTAGTAAAGCAGATAATTTTGTAGGCCAAACCCCGAAATTTGTAGTAAAACATATCCAAAGTTATATCAATTTTAAAGTGGCTCCTCAATCCAAACGTCTGAACTGAGGAGCCAGCTGGAACACCGAAAGTATTCAATGAATATTATTGAAAATTTTGTATCATTTAGTAGTAATTGTGTATAGTACCTACTAAAAATCTGAGTCTAATACAGTTGATATTCAAGAACATACAATACTTTTAATGTGGCTCCTCAATCTATAGACATGACCCGTCAATTTTCAGAAAAGCATTACTTCAATCGACACGCAATTTCGTTATCATTTAGTAGTAAGTATATTAGATTTGTAGGATAAGAACCGGATATCAAAAATGAGAGGATCAGGAGATATAGCACATTTAATGTGGCTCCTCAATTGAGATGCTTCGGTAAATAAATTGGCCTCTAATCTACTATACTTGTGATGAAATTTGGAACAAAAAACACCTATATTTAGTATAAAATTCTACTAAATGTACGTATAATCCCCGCCTTAAAAAAATACATATCTGCGAAGTTATTAGCTATTCTTTAATTTCCTATGAAATGGTTTTGAAGGGTGACCATGAATACATTATTTACTAAGACAATCTTTGTTTCATGGCTTATAGAAGCACAAAACTGCAAATTTACTACTCTGTCAAGAAAGTACCGGGAAAAGATCAATAATAAACAAAATTTTTGTTATTCATCCAAATTTATTTTATCACCTTCAAAGTATGCCCTTTCAGAAATGATACACTTACGCCAACGAATAATCCAATCATTAAAACATTTTTTAAACGCTGTTTCCGAAATTGAGTTCAGTTCTCGCCGCGATTTTTTCTTTATGTCTTCTACAGATTGAAAACGAGTACCACGAAGTGGTAATTTGAGTTTAGGAAAAAGATAGAAGTCAATGGAGCCATATCTGGCGAATATGGTGGCTGCTCGATGGTATTTGTTGAGTGTTTGGTCAATAATTCTTCACAATGATGGCCTTGTGCGAAGGCGCATTATCGTGGTGCAAAATCAAAGAATATTCTTTCCACAAATCTGGCCTTTTTCGGTGAATTTGCTCTCTTAAATGCCGCATAACACTCAAATAATATTCTTTATTTACCGTTTGACCTTCCGGTAAGAATTCCGAGTGCACAACACCGCGATAGTCAAAGAAAACAGTCAACCTGACTTTGACTTTTGATCGACTTTGGCGTGGTTTTTTCGGTTTTGGTTCAGTTGGAAGGCGCCACTCCGAAGCTTGTTGACTTGTTTGCATGTCAAACTCGTAAACCCACGTCTCGTCGCCAGTAACAATGCGTTTCATGAATGTTGGGTCGAAATTGACTCGTTCTAGCATGTCCTCAGCGACTCTCATGCGATTGAGTTTTTGGAGACAAGACAATTCAGGTCTTTTGGGACTAACCGAGCGGCAAGATGTTTCATACCCAAATGATTAGTTAAAATGGTACGGATCGACTCGTGAGATACAGAAAGTTCGGCGGCTATCTCTCTCAAACTTGAATCAGGATTTTCAGTCACTATTTCCTTCACTTTTGCGATGTTAATTTCAGTTGCAGGGGTTGATGGCCTACCAGAGCGAGGCAAATCTTCCATCTCATCTCGACCGCTTTTGAATGCTTTGTACCACTCAAAAGCACGTGTTTTTGATAAAGTCGCTACACCGTAAGCCTTTTGTAACATTTTCAGTGACTCCGAACACGAAATTCCATTGGCGATGCAAAATTTAAGACAAACTCTTTGTTCGATGTTTTTGTCCATTATGAAATTCGCAATCACACTAGATATGATATAACTAAAAACAGCACGTAAATGTAAAATAAATTGCTTTTGCACAGCACATCGATAGTTGTATGTTGTTAATGTGTGCGTAATTTGTACGGTGCAAGGAAAATACACGCTGTTTTTAGGGAAATAAGGTTTATAATTAACTGTGTAGTTTTGTCTGATTTATGATTTGTGGATGTATGCGCGACTGCGTAAGTATTCCTGTACGTGTAGTAGTGTCGGTAGTGGAAGGAGAAACTGGAGACACAGTGTTCCGATACATTTTTTACTACTTAGCATACCTATCTCCTCCTTTCTTATATCTATGGGCTACACACACTTGTCAAAAAATTTTGTTTCGTAATACTGCGGGTTTTTTGGAAAAGAAGATGGCATGACTTCCCTAATTAAACAAAAATGGACTTATCTAGTTTGACCGTTTGTCCCAGGTACAATCACAACATGGTCACCCTTAATAGCAAATTCTAAATGAATATTGAGAAGTATTTTTTTTATCAAATACCGAATATATACAATTTTGATTTGTACATATTTATTTAGTAGACATTTATACTAAATGTTACTGTTTTTGGTTTTTGATTTCATTGTGATATCAGGCAGATACAATCAATTATTGATTATGTAAAACGTCAGGACTGAGGAGCCAAATAAAATGCATTTATTTATTAAATTTAATCAGTTTTACTACTTTCTCTGTATGCTACAAATTCAAACATACTTACTACTAAATGTTTTTTGCAGTGGAATTATAAATTGACCAATTACTTTCATGTTAATTCACGCTCTTGTGTATAGATTGAGGAGCCACATTAAAAGTATTGTATGTTCTTGAATATCAACTGTATTAGACTCAGATTTTTAGTAGGTACTATACACAATTACTACTAAATGATACAAAATTTTCAATAATATTCATTGAATACTTTCGGTGTTCCAGCTGGCTCCTCAGTTCAGACGTTTGGATTGAGGAGCCACTTTAAAATTGATATAACTTTGGATATGTTTTACTACAAATTTCGGGGTTTGGCCTACAAAATTATCTGCTTTACTACTAAATAAGGGGTGGGTTTCCTTTTAAAATCATGAAGTGGCTCCTCAATCCAAACGGACATCACGGTGGATGTGTGCGAGTGCGTGTGGATTGAGTGTTCGTATCCTCGTGGTACACCACAATTTTACTGCAAGATCTAGGTTCCAAGATCAGATGGCAGAAAAGGTACCGTACCTACAATATTATTAAATTTGAGCAAAAAAATTGCCTACAAAACAGGTCTCTTGTATAATTATGGAGACCAACTTTTTAGGTGAAACGGCAATACACCAACTTACTGTTTATGAGATACGAACGGACAGGACACCACACGCACGACCGAAGCCGAAGTAAGGTCTTGAATTAGGCGTGTTGCGCCATCTAGCGGATCCACAGTCAAGTCTCAAGGATTGAAATGCTTCGCAACTTGTCGAGTTGCATGGATAAAGTTATAGATGTCGCTACGAGTCTTGTTATTGCTACGAAAAAGCAGTATTGGCATTCAATCTGGATGTATTACATACGTATGTAGGCATTTTATTAAATTTGCCTTTATTTAGTTCTTATTATTATAAGCCCATTGTGTCCCACTGCAAGGCAAATTATTCCACTCTTTTTAAATTAGTTGAGGCCAGAGTGTTTTGTAGCTGACTAGGTACCCTAAAAAGAATACCGAAACAAACTCAAGGGTCAAAGTCCCTTTTAAAGTCCATACTAATGGTATGATACTATATAATAGTCAAACCATGAGAACCATCCAGACTGCAGATTGGGACTTTAGGTATGAGTCTAACTTATCATGTCACCTTCCAGGTCTACCGCATCGCCGCCTTTGCTGTTCGGGATCCCGTCAGCGGTTGCCTTTCCCATATTTCGTGAAAGAGATTACAGAGAATAGGTTCTTAATAAACTAGTGCACTTCACCTTCAACGATTGCATTACTGCTTACCATCAGGTGGTCACAAAAAAAGACAGGTATCTATCCGAATGGTACGTCCAGATCCGGCGAATACACCGCTCGCGAACGGCGTGCGTGCATGTCGCGCACAGCTCGTTCGTACGAAACCCCTGCACCGCGCGCACTTCGTACAAACGTAACATGAATTGCGCGCACTTAGTTCGCAAGCGGCTCGCGAGCGGCGCATTCGCCAGGTCTGGACACACCATTAGGTAACTGATCAATGAGTTGTAAGATGACACAGCAGATTACAAATTTACAAAGAAAGAAATAAAAAATGGGTCCAGTGACTTACCGCACGTGTAAACCCATGTAATAAGCCCGTATACCTAACTTGCTGAAGCAAAATGCACCTAATTCCAATCTATTTAGGTCCCATTTAAGTATTTTAAGCAATCATAATTAAAAAAGATAGAAATTAGTGAAGGATCAAATTGCTTTGTCATGCAGCTTTTATTCTTGAGTCTTCCAAGTTTTTTGAGATTTGCTTGCACAAGTGCACAGGGGACTTACCACCATGTCGTGTTCAAATGTCAGTCGTGCGACCGAGAAAAACTGACTCGGCCCAACCGGCCGGACGGCGACCTACAAATTACTCGTCGTTCGCAAGCTCACGCCTACGGTGGCTAGTTTATTTTATTTTATTATTATTATTGATAGGCTCGCGTTGGCCACCATCTCACCTGATGGTAAGCGATGATGTGGTCGACGATGGACCACGCTTGCCTAGAAGTAACCTATTCACTCTCGACTTAAAAACCCCTAAGTGGTACCTATCAAGAAACACAGACTCCGGCAGGGAATTCCGACAGGCTAGCAACTCGGCGGCGATGCTCAAGCAAGACTACTAGTAGTCGGGGTCGGGGTCTTGATGGCTGGGGGTGAGGATGTTCGTTCCTTGACGCGTGCGGCTGCCAACTTCGCTAGCATTACTGCTTCGCGAGGCGGCCGCCGCCCTTTCACCCTCGCTAGTGAATGAGGGCCCTGAGAGCCGCCGCCGAATGCCCCGCGAGGATGACGGGCCTTGGTCCAAGTGGGGCTCCATCGGCCGTATGCTTCACCGGGTCCCCCGGGCGGTCAGCACAATGGTGACACCCGCGCGTTTCTTCCGCCTGAATCAGCCGAAATTACCGGTGCAGGTTGGTGTGTGTCTAAAATTTATCTTCAAAGTTTTGGTTCTAGGACATACCGGTTTCCTCACAATAAAACATCATGAGGAAACTGGCCTGTCCTAGAATCCTTTATCGTTTTTGAGAGCAGTGGTGATGAATAAATTACACAAAGTAATACGCCTGGCTGGGTTTGAATCTACGGCCTAGAACTCGTAATGCAACTCAGCCACCGCTGCTCTCTACACACAATGCATGGTAGCTAATTAAAATAATAATAAATCCGCTACAAAGAAATTAGTACTTAAGTAGCTACCTACGTAACTACAAAACTATATCAACAAACAAACTATGCGACGTAGACACAACTACCCAAAAACTTCCACTGGCCTCCGAGTGACGGAAAACTACTCAAAACGTGGCGCAAAAACTAGTGGTTACGTCACAACTTGGTCTTTCGAAAGTTAACTTGATGTTTATTTTTAACTTGCTGGTAAATTGAACTCGGATTAGATGCATTTTGAAATGCAAAACTCGAAAATAGAATACATACACAGTTCTCTTTGAAGTTTGTTTAATTTACTGAGACAAGAAATAGATTGTCGTATTATTGTTGATTTCTAAGAAAATAATTATATTTAATTAAACATACAAAGTGGACCGATGATCTGGGGTTCATTGTGGCGACACTTGGGGGAGGCCTATGTCTAACAGTAAACGTCTTTTGGCTAAAATGATGATGGTGATGAAACATAACATCAGGAAATTATTTCCTAGCCGCTAGCAGTGTTTTTTTTTAATTAAATCATCAGAGAAGTGATTCTTCTCTTACTCTTTATAGCAAGAGGGATTGTCTGGTTTTTACAAACTAAAACCCATTTGTGTTCTTTCAGTTGTACTAGATAGGTAGGTATTTACACCCACTTTTAGCCCTTGAAAAGATGGTCCACGTGTTTTAGAAAAGAAAGATCTAATCTAATCAAAATTTGAGTAAGTTTCATCTATGTACATCTACACTTCCTCGTACACTAATATTATAAATAGGTAAAGTTTGTTTTTTTGTTTGTAGGAGGTAATCTCTGAAAGTACTGGCCCGATTGCTAAAATTTTATCACTGACACAAAACTGCTCTATTCCTGCCTGAGTTACATAGGCTATATCTTATGTACTCGGGCGAATCTGTGGTCAAAAGTCTATAATGAAATGCCACAAATCTAGACTTCGTGGTGCTTCTTAGAAATTTTTAATTAAAAAAACTTACACTGCCAGACTCGGAATTCGCTTACAGTTACCCTGATCATCAAGCTTAGCAAGTCTCGTGTTCAACTATTTAGTAAATAAGCATAATTTACCTAGACCTAGATAAAAGATACAGCAGCGTACCTATACTACATTATTGAAAGTAAGTATAAGTGAAACCTGAATAATAATTTGTTCAAAATTAGTAACAGAATGGATTCCAATAGTTTTACCACCATGTAATATATTTTCCCAAAAAAAATTTTAAAAAGGTTGCAAGTTGGATACCACCGACACTAAATACAAGGTGTCGTTTTGAAGCTGCAAAATATTTCAGGAGGTAATTATGTTAGTGATTCTCGACCCGAATCAATAATAAAATAAGTAGGTAATTTTTTTTTTTTTATAACCGCGCTTTCTTTCACACACACAAACACGGAACAATAAAGGGCGTTTTCACACACACTAACTCGCAGCGATAGTTTCATAAATAATGTATCATCCAATTATCATCCCGCACGCTACACCCTAGCCACGCCCCCGCGGCCATCGATCATTCGATTTAGTTTAGTGTAATTAAAAAATTAAATAACAAGTATTACTGATTATTGACCAGGTATCGTTTTTTTACATGATTATTTATGAGTTTTATTACAACCTCCTGAAATATTGTGCAGTTTTAAAACTGCACCTTGTACAACACAAGTCACGGAAGGTCTTAGCGTGTATTAGGCGCCAGCATACAGCTGGGGTACAAGTGCAAAACAATCCCTCAGTCGCCTGGATGGTCCGGTGACTATGTATTTTTGCTGATATAACAAGCTTACAGCTGCCACCACGGATATTGAACGCTGGCTTCAAGTTGCGCAGAAGTAAAAAATCGGGTCTCTTTAGGTGGTGCGACGTGATACGCGGCGGCGGGGAGCGGTAGTGATTGGCTCGCGCGCATCGCGTCATAGACGACACTCGTGATTCGTTCATAGCGCTTGCAGCATATATCTAACAACGACGACGATTGGCTCGCCAATGTATGGAATGCGCAAAGCGATCCCCACTCTGACGCCGAGCGTTCAATATCCGTGTGGCAGCTGTACAACTTTGTTATTTTTCATGATACAGTTTTGTAATTCTGTACATGGATTCTTTACTCAAAAATACTAGACACGTGTTTCGGGTTAGCATATACCTACTTATTAAAACTAATATTGTATTGACGTAAATTCGTTCTTAAAACAAAAACTCAAGAATTGAGGAACGGCATCCCGCCATTTTGAATTGCACTTGCACAGCAATTCGAATAAAAACTGCTGACCATGGATAGCAAAATAAATACCAAGTAAGGTCAACTAGTCGAAGACCGGCATACTTTATTAAAAAAATATTTCATTGGGCATTTTTTGCTATTTCTATAATATATTAGGAAAGTTTTATTAAAGTAGGTGATTAAATATTTAGTTGACTATTAAAAAAAACTATCAGAATTGCTTTAAGGTTGTCAATTTTTTACATAAATACCAATTTTGAAAAAATGGCTGAATAGACGGAATTTCCTGCCACGTCGGATAAGACCGTCTAATGAAAAAAAAACCTATAAATTGCTGGTTTACTCAAATAGAGACAATGTGTACGCGTATGTGTTTCAAAAGCATTTCAATGTGTGCTGTCGTTTTTCATATTAAAGGCTTCAATCGGTAGAAATTGCAATAAGAAGTGTTTGTCGGGTAAGACCGGTATAAATCTCCAGTCAGGGGTTAAAAACAGTTTCATAAATTTAAAAAATCTTTTTTTTTTTGTTTTAAAATCAGCTTCTATTTTAACGAATTTCTTTAAAGAACAAATTTATAGAAAGGGATTGAATAGAAGGTACTAAAATATTCTCTCTCTATATTTTTTTTTTATTGATATAAACTATGACCGCGATCCCACCTGATGGCAAGCAGTGATGCAATCTCTAATGGTGAGGCGCACTAGTTTATTAAAAGCCTATTCCCTCTAGCTTTGAAGACACTCAAATTATAATCGGACGGGAAGACCGCAGCAGGCAAATTATAATTATGGCAAATTTTCGCCACTAGTGCTGATAAATTCACCAAAACATTATATATTACCTGAAAAAACATTAAGAACTACACAAATACAGTCTTAAAAAAAAATATTACGTATATAATGTAGGAACTAACAAAAGTTGACAAGTGTAGAGTTGTCGACAAATTGGAATATTCGTCAGATATTTGCTTCCACACAAATCTGCGAATTAGTATCGCACGTTTCTGCGATATTACATTTCAGTCGGAAGGGACTTTAGTACCTATCTTTCATTCAATCGTCTTTACTACTGTGTAACTAAAAGTAATATACAATACGACAGATGACACGAATATCGATTTATCGATTTTAAGAGTATAACCTCATGGTTACTCAATACGCTGGAAATTCGAACTTACGAATCAGTTATCAATTACTTTATAAAATTTGTTCAAGTGTAAAAGGTTTAAGGCATCTGGAATCGGCGAAGATCGGCATATATCTTGCTCTCCAAGTACTAGACGGTCTTCTCCACTATTGCACTTTGAGGTTAAATTTTTGTCACCAGATGTAACTTCTTCAAAAACATGTTTAACTGTATTCTAATATAATAATCAGGTCAAGAAACTAATCATTATTGCACTCACCTACACAAACCCTGGTTTATATAAAGAAAAAGCACTTAAAAATTTTTTTTTGCCGGTGTTGTGTTGGTCGTGTTGCAAGTTGATAACCCGACAAAATTTTGGACGTCATTATTTCTCTTTGTATTGTAAATAGCGCCATCTATGCCATTTTATTTAAATCAAAATAGTTTAAAGTTTTAATATCTCGGGTTGTCATTGTTGTAGCTATTCAGAATTCGTAGTTTTGCTTACTATACGGTCCTACCCGCCATACGGTCTTCGCCGAATCGACCTTACTAACTTGTTATACTTTCAAAAAACGTAGAATTGCGTCAACAGATTTTTTTTTTATTGAACTGACCTTTTTTCGTTTTTTGGCTGAATGATTTCGAACCATGATTTGTGATATAAAAAAAAGTAAACGAAATTGGTGTTTTGCAATGGTTTGAATGCAAAGCATTTGATTGGTGCAACGCTCTAATTAAGGGTCAAACGCAGACTTAAATCAGATAAACCTTTCGAATACCGACCGTAATTAGAGTCACAATGGAAAGACTGAGAGAGCGAGCGCCGGCGATCGCATAGGGTTTAATGAATTAAGTGAATCACGTCACCCGCACGCAAGCATAATTGAGGTCAGGTGATCAGGTCGTAGTAGGCGTAGGCTTGCGGACGGCAAGTAATGGGTAGCCCGCCGTCCGGCTGTCCGGTAACCGTCCGGACCGAGCTCGAGTCGTCGACGGTGCAGTGTTCTTCGCGCACCTCAAAGAGATGTCAGCAAACTGTAGGGGCCAAGCAGGGTCGAAGCCTACTAGGACCATAGTGAGCGAAATTGTACCCCGGGGCTGTGGAAGAAGGCAAAAATTAAACCGTACGTAGAACGACATCACGTGGCTTGGATCAAGTGTAGCATTACAAGTCTAGTTGCCATATAAAATGTATGGTGACCGACGCGCCTAGATCGGCGTGTGTATCACACGTATGCGCAGTGTAGTTCTTTGTGTCTCCCAAGTCGCGGGGTCGATGCCGCATCTCTTTATGTGCCTTTTCTGAACATCCTTGAAACGAAGAAACTGTCCACCACGATTTCGTTTTCCTTGCTGGAGTTCAGAATAGAAGACACACTTCGCCAGCCTCTGCTCGGGCATCCTAGAAACATGTCCACACCACCTGAGCTGCCGCCTCATCAAGTAAGCCTTAATGCCCAGGACTTTGGCTCTCCTTAGGACATGAACTCACAATCACCATGAAGAGTCAGGGAATGCGGTCGCTGTGGCCGAAATCAGCTAGATGGAACCATCATCATCATCATCATTAATATTATTCCTGAAGCTATAAAGACGCATAGCCTACTTGGGAAGGTGGCGAAATGACTTGTACCTACTGTACTTCATCATCATCATCAGCCTTTTTAATGTTCCCACTGCTGGGACTCAGGCCTCCTCTCTAGGAGAGGGAATGGGCCGTAATCCACCACGCGGGCCCAGTGCGGGTTGGTGGATGTCACATGTCTTCGAATTTTTGGTTCTAGGACATGCCGGTTTCCTCACGATGTTTTCCTTCACCGTTTTGAGAGCAGTGGTAATGAAATAAATTACACAAAGTAATGCGCCTGACAGGGTTTGAACCCGCGACGTACAACTCGTAAGTCGGAGCCATTACCACTCGGCCACCACGGCTCTCCAACTACTACTGTACTGTGTACTAGTGTACTGTACTTAGGTTTAAAAAAAGAATGTGTTCGCAAGAAAACCAAAGTTACCAACATAGCTTGAAGAATCGCCAAACTTAATGCAGTGAGCAGGGCACATAGCTCGTAGAACTGATGGTCGATGGGGCCGAAGCTTCAGTAGCCTCCCAAGCAGCACGCAAGCGTTGCCGACATCAAATATACAGCACTATTAGAACTTAGAGTTCTACTGGTGACCCATAAAGGTGTCAAGAAAAGATTATTTACTTATAAAAGTGATTAAACCGTTATTATACAGCTAAAGCTGTACTAAGTTTTTATAAAGTACTCCGTGTAAACTTAAGGCTTTAAAACAGAATATTCGAACTCCACTTTAAAACCCTAAGCATTTTTTGACACTTCAATCTAATGTTATCCTTCAAGCTGCATAGAGGCTGTATTTTGCATGTGATCACTTACTTACTACAGCTATAAGTTATAAAATGGTATCACTTTATACTTGTTTCTGTATAATGGTATATTAAAACTACTTTCTAAAGCTTATTATTAATGCGTAACTGTACACTCTTGTCAGTGTAAACCCTAAAAGGCTGTATAATTTATTTGCTGAAAACTGATGTACAGCCTATATAATAAAAATATTAGATTATAACGGCTATTAAAGGGTAAAAGCTGTGTAATGGAATCCAGAAAGTGCGTAGTAAAACCACGGAATCTATAATACTCTTCAGATATCTTATACGCTGTATAAAATTTGTCGCCATTTTCGAACAAATAACAACAAAAGAAAATATGACTTCTTACATTATTTTGAGTATTGCTGAAGTTATAGTTATGATTTTCAGATAAATAAATCATAAGTGATACCTGTTGTACAGTATTATTTAACAATCTTATGATTCTAACCTCAAAACCATAAACTTACTTACTTGTTTTGGTAATATTCCTCGTGAATTCTTCAGTATTTCGCGGGCGCGTGAATATTTTTCCACAAAACTATGCACTATTTCACAGTAAAAATAAATCGGCACGTTGAATCTACAATTATCACTACCTAAAGTCCAACATTTATCTTGACTTATAACTTCACAGTAAATTGGCGGCCCACCATATTATAACTAAAAAGAATAAGCGGTTTGTTTTCATAAATTTCACATTGTAATTCTCATAAAAAACCAATGAAGAACTATTATCTTTTTAAGAAACTAAACTAAGAGAATAACTATATGCCTATGGTTTTCTTCAACACCATACTACAGCTCTTATACAGCTATTAGTACAGCCTATTTTTTAGCTATACAGCAACTATACAGCTATAATAATGTATAAGGCTGTATAACAAGGGGCCCAATTTTTACTTATAGAGGTTGTATAAGCGCTTATACAGCCCTTGTACAGCCTCACTATATAGCCTGTGGAATACAATAAAACTAAAATACAGCTTCTATACAGCCTGTCGTGCTGCTTGGGCTGCTGATTCACGTAAAATCAAACAATCCAAATATCGTTGAAGTTTTATAGTCGTTCGATCGAAGTCCTATCCAAAAGCGGTATTCACGATCTATCGACTTAATTCCAGTTACATTAATAAGTATTCTACCAGGACAATGTAATACAGATTTTTTTTTAAATCGACGAATTTCAGACGACTTTTAAATTGGTGTCGTTCAAACTCGATTGATGGATGTGAATACGGAAATGGTCTAAACAGCTAAATCGCTACGATATCGTTACGGTTTTCATTACGTGAATCGGGCTACTGGTGTGACGACCACGTAACGGAAGATGCTGGCGTTGGAAAACTTCCTTCGCAAGGGACGGGTTATTGTGGCGACAATGGAGGAAGCTTATGTCCGGCAATGGGTGTCTTTCGGCTGAAATATTGTTGATGATGGTGCTTAGGTTTCATCTTTTTTTTATAGCCTATACTGTCCCCTAGACAAAAGGCCTCCCCTAACTTGTTCCAGGTTTTCTTTTCTCGAGCCACCTCGAGCCAGGCGGTAGGCATTCAGGTCGTCTCGCCAACTCTTCCCAGGTCGACCTCGGCGGCATCGTCCATCTAGGTTTCATCTACAAACGGAAAACTTTAAAAAAATCTAGGCACGATACAAAAACGGTAGGTAATCAAAGTCTGATCAAGATTTCTAATGATATCTTATTTTTTCCATCACCCTTCCATAAGACTTTGATCAGGAAAATCCCACGCCATCCAGCAGTATCTATATTTAGAACAAAACTGAGCCAAAATCATAAACGATCAAAGGCACGGTCAACGTTCTTAACATGGTTGGTACACAAGAAAAGTTTGCTAAAGAAGGTTCACTCTGATTCAAATTAATTTTGCCACTATACAATTAATTTGAATCAAAGTGAAACTTCTTTATATATCAAACGGGCAATATTTTGTAAGCGTCAGAACCCCTACGCCACTAGCGATATTTGATGTTTAAAGAATATCAAAATTAACTACCGTTTTAGTACTATTTTATCCCTAACGTCAAATACCTACTACGAGTACTCTATTGACAGCGAGAAAACGCCTGAAGAAATTAGCCCGACGACGTCAGGACCATTTATTTTTTTCATATCTTTTTAGTACCTCAACCAAAATATCTTTTTTTCAGCTTTTTTTCCAGTGGCCCAGGGGTTCTGGCGTATATCAAATGTAGCTCTACAAGTCTAGTTTTCAACTTTCCATATGAAATGTAGGTATGGATACCGACGCGCTTATATCGCCGTGTGCGCAGTGTAGTTCTACTTTTATTGATAAACTTTTTAGATATCGAAAAATCTACTCGTATAATGAAGAGGTAAAGTTAGTTGGTTTTTATGTTTTTTGTTTATAATCTCTGAAAGTACTGGTCCGATTGTGATTGTGATGCGATGATTTTTTCACTGATAGAAAGCTGCTATATTCCTGAGAGAAAGGCTATATTTTATGTAGGCGGATGAAGCCGCTGACAAAAGCTAATTGTTTAAATGTTATGAGTGTCACCGCTTGTCTCAAACCCTTTAACTCCACTACAGGCAATAAACCAATACGAACACGCATTACGCAAGTGACCAGGTACACTTCGATTTATTGGAACGTAAAAGAAAGGAAAGTTTCAATCAAAATTCACCTTCTGTAATAACTTGCAACATACCAGTCGAGGCAACAAAAAGAATCAAGTTTTTATCAATAAGTGTTCCTATCCATGTTTTTTGGTGGCCGGTAGGTATTTTGTACAGTTGAGTGATGTAAGCGAGCCAAAATTAGAAAGCAAGAATTTTCTGATGCTATTTTTAGCTCAGACGCCATTAATAAGTAGTTTTAAAATAAACCCGCGTTCAAACAGGTTTCTTGATATTTTGGACTTGATTTTATAATATGGCTTCTTGCATGTTTTAAATTATGTTGACCGCTGGGCGAGTTCTTAATTGTTTTTATAATTTTTAAGGTTGATTTATTTTATTTTAGTCTACCTACTTACATAATATTATGCTTTCGAAACTTGAGCCGTTATGCCACGGTAATAACATAGATATTATTATGGTGGTTATACTATACATTGCAAACAGTGCTAGCGAAGGAGGCGGCCGCACGCGCGAGGGAACGAGCTTCGCCACGCCCCAGGCGCCCCGGGTTCTCGACCCCGTATTCCAGCTACTGTAGATCATGTGGGTTTACGGACGGCAAGCAATGTATGGCTCGCCGCTTTTTCTTAAATAATGTTTCTCAAAAACATAGAGCCAATCAATATAATAGCCTTTAGTAATATTAAGTTTCATTAGAATTCCCTTATTGCAGTATTTTGCAGCAAATGTATCAAGTCATGCAAGCTTGGCTGAGATAGTCAATACAAAAGTCTCAGCTTTATTTTACCGAAATAATGTCAAATTAGCTATCTATAAATTATTTTTAATAAAACCCGAAACACGTGTCTAGTATTTTTGTGTAAATAATCTATGTAAGTACAAACTTTCATAACTGTATCATGAAAAATCACAAAGTGGTAAGCTTGTTATTTCGGCAAAACTACATGGTCACCGAGCCATCCAGGCGACTGAGGAGTTGTTTTGCACTTGCACCCAGCTGTTTGCTGGCGCCAAAGCCCCGTACGCACCATCCATCCTGACGTACGTCCCGCCAAGGCCATACAGATAAAATAACGATTAATCAGGGCTGCCAGGTGCAAAATTTTTGTTAATATTAATAAAAACTAGAAAAATAGAAAAGAATTTTAGTTATTTTTAATAAAAACTTTGTACTTCTTGGTTGTACGGTGTTTTCGTTTCAAAATTTCGATTTTCAGTAGTCGTATTGTCGTACGATCACCCCTTTTTTGCACCTGGCAGCCCTGATTTATCGTTGATTTTATCAAATTTTATCTTTAAGGCCTTGGCGGGACGTACGTCTAGATGGATGGTGCGTACGGCTCTGAGACCTACTATGACTTGTGTTGTCGCCTTGTCGGTGGAGTCCAACTTGTGAACTTTTTAAATATTTTTGAGAAAAAATATAACCTGGTGTAAAAACTATTGGAGTCCATTCAGTTACTGCTTCTAAACAAACTATAAGTATTTAGGTTTCGCATAAAGTAAAAATAATGTGACTTTTGTGATACAAAATTACAGTATTTTACATGACAATATGCATTAATTTGCGAATAATTAATACGGCCACTGATCTGCATTCAAAAAAAAACCCGCTAACAACTCTTTGGACCAGTTTGCAACTACAACCTGTTTTTTGCAAGTCTAAATCTCGTCTAAGTATGTTCAACATTATTATTAGACGAAACCCAAATCACATGGGTAGTATTTTTATGTAAAGAATGTATGTATTACAAAACTGTATCACGAAAAATCACAAGGTTATAAGCCAGTTATGGTACCTGGTTGGCGATAAATACATAACATTTTTCTTTTAATTGTTGATAGGTTCGCGCTTGACCGCTATCTCACCTGATGGAAAGCGACGATGCGGTCGACGATGGAACGCGCTTACCTAGAAGAAACCTATTCACTCTCGATTTAAAGATTCCCGGGTTGTAGCTATCAGGAAACACAGACTCCGGCAAGGAATTCCACTCCCTAGCCGCACGCACAATGAATGTGTTCCCAAAACGTTTTGTGCGTGTAGGTGGGATATCCACCATATACCGGTGGCGCATAGCCGTACGTCTGGTAGTCCGATGATGGAACGGGCTAGGCGGAATTAGGTTATGCAATTCCGACGCACACTCCCCGAAATGCAACCGGTAGAAAACCGACAGGCTAGCAACTCTGCGTCGATGCTCAAGACTTTGAAGCCTCGACTCGACGAGTATATCTACGCCAATTATTTTTCTGTCTCGCCTCTCAATTGCCTCAAGTGCATCAAGCTGGTATCGGGCAGATCCGTCCCAAAGATGAGAGCAATACTCCATACACGATCGAACTTGCGCTTGATAAAGTTACCGGGCTACCCAGGCGACTGAAGGGTGGTTTTACTTCCACACCCAGCTGTGCGCTGGTGCGTCATGCCCACTACACCAAATACAACACAACAGGTCCTTGGAGGCAACAGTCCTTGCACACATGCATGATATGCACGTGGAGATGCAACGCCAGGGTGAAAGTCCGCTGCCGCGACAGGTCACGGCATGGCGGACAGAGCTCCGGCGGGATCTCATGGTGAAATGGCGTCAGCGACTATCGCAACCCAGTGCGCCATAATTATCACAGTAAGTCCCCTCTTTGAGGCGTGGCTGGAAAGACCTCACGGCGTCCTTACCTTCCGTATGACGCAGGTCCTCACCGAACATGGTACGTTCGGGAGGTTCCTGTACCGGATTCGTGCGGAAGTGACGCCCGGGTGTCGCCACCGTGCGGAATGCCCGGAGGACACGGTGGAGCACACAGTCGAGGTGTGCCCTGCTTGGGCGGAGCATCGCCGTGCCCTCGTGGGGGTGATCGGCGGCGGAGACCTCTCGCGCCGGGCCTTGGTTTAGGCCATGGTCCGGAGCGCACTGTTCCCGCGCGCCTCAAGGAGTTGTCAGCAACTGCAGGGGCCCAGCTGGGCCGAAGCCTACTGGGGCCAGGGTTATCCGAAAGAGAACTCGAGCCCCGGTGTGAAAGCTAGAAGGAACGGGGTGGGCTTTTAGTCAGTAAGAGTCTGACACTATCTCCCACTCCGCCCAAGAGCGGGGGTTGTCATTGGATTATTTATCCCACCATAAAAAGAGGTCCTGGCGGGTCATAGCGGACATTAGCTGCAAACGCATAGCTAGGCGTAGGGTTGCCAGGTCTTGAAACCGAAAAACCGGACTGATTATCCTATTTAGCCGGACATTTGGGCAAAAAGGTCACCTTTTTTTATACATAAAATCTTTTTAAATTCTAATGAAAAAAAAAGTACAATTAAGTGATATATTTGATAGACTAATTGTCCGCTCTGCTTGTGCTAGCGAGACAAGGTAAGGCAGAACTCAAATAACAATAGGCTAGTTGCCGTAAAAAATGTAATTAGTCCGTCTTTTAGATTATTCAAAAATAAGGGACACGTATTTTTTTATTTTTAAATTAAACCAAAAATGACAAAGAATGCCCATTAAAGTTACGTGTAACGTCACGCCGTGCTGCATTTTTTCGCACGGGCTGACGTCACACGTAACTTTAATGGGCTCTTTGTTATTTTTTGTTTAATCGAAAAAAGAAAAAATACGTGTCCAATATTTTTTTATAATCTAAAATACAGACTAAATAAAATGTAATTATTTTGACCCTGGAAACTACCCTTTTCTAAACCAAATGGTGAAATTTATAAAGCCGAAAAATATAAGCCGGACAGGTTGGGCTCCGCCTAATTTGGCCGGACACGCAACTAAAAATTCTGACCATTTCCAGTTCATTCGGACGTCTGGCTACACGAGCTGGGTGCGGGAGCAAGGGCCTGTCTGAGAGGTCTTAGACAAAACAGTTATGTCGCAGACGTCGTAGATAAGTCAGAGACGTCTTAGACAAGTCTGTCTAAGATAGAGATGTGCCGTTGCCGGCAAAATGGGAATATTGCTGGCAATATTCCCACCAATATTCATACTTCGGGCAATATTCCCACTTCACGGCAATATTGCCGGCAACGGCACATCACAAGGTTGGAGCTATACAGTCTATACATGTCCACCCTTTAACAGTTCAGTTGAGGTCGTCAAATGGATTGTGTTAACCGCTTGCCGTAAAGCCTCCGGGAATTATAATTTGCCCGTAGTATAAATATTAGTGGCAATTTTGCCCGTAGTATAAATATTGGTGGCAATATTGCCCGAAGTATGAATATTGGTGGCAATATTGCCCGAAGTATGAATATTGGTGGCAATATTGCCCGAAGTATGAATATTGGTGGCAATATTGCCCAACGTGAATATTGGTGGCAATATTGTCCGAAGTATGAATATTGGTGGCAATATTGCCAGCCATATTCCCATATTGCCGGCAACGGCACATCTCTACTCCAACCCTCTTTCACGCTCGCAGGCCTGTAAGTTATGGTAAGTTCCCAGGTCTCTAAAGTAGTGTTCACCATATCATCACGTGTCAATGGGTAGCTCGCCGTCCGATCGTCCGGTAACCGTCTGGGCCGAGCCCAAGTCGTCGACGGAGCGTATTGTTTCACGCACGCCTCAAAGAGATGTCAGTAATCCGTAAGGGCCTAACAGGGTCGCCTACTGGAGCCAAGGGTATGCTTCTGACAGGAAAACTTGGTCCCGGTATGAAGGAACTGGAGTAGGTTTGTCAGTAAAAGTCTGACACACCCTGCCGCTCCGTCCAAGAGCAGGAGATGCCATTGGATAATTTTCCTACATATAAAAAAAAAAAAATCTAAAGCACCAATGTCTTCGTCTATTCTTTTGTAATTAGAATTACAGATCATGTCATAAATACATTAAATAATTATGTTTAAATTTAGAATTAAACATTTGGTAAATCGTAGTTTTGTTTTATGTATAGGTGTTGTTATAAATATTTATGTAGGAAACCGTATAAATATTTATGTACCCAACGGAAATTAAGTTTTCGATTTCGTTATGAGTTCTGTTTGAGTCAATTTGGTTTTGACATTTTTTTTTTGTTTTATAACATTCCACAACTACTTATCACACAACGCCGTCTAGTCCCAAGCTAAGCAGAGCTTGTGTTATGAGTACTAGACAACTGATAAACATACTTATATATATCTAAATACATACATATTATAGATAAATTACACCCAGACACAGAACAAATGATCATGCTAATCACACGAACATTTGTCCTGGGTGGGAATCGAACCCACGACCTCCGGCATAGCAGTCAGGGTCACTAACCACTAGACCAACAGGCCAGTCAATGAATAAAGACATTGTGAACAGTGTAAATGTAGCCTTTATTCGTTTCTAAGAAAATAATTATTACAAGGAAAACATTGAGAAACTGGAAAAATAAACAGCCTGATTAAACCAACAATCGCTGGTCCCTTTAAAAAAAAAATGTAAATAACGTACTTATTTACGCAGTGGCGGATTAAGCCACTCACTGTTCACACACACTGTTCTCGAGGTGCCTTAAACCGTGACAAGTGGAGACCCCATTTATAACTCTTGCTACATAGCTAATCTGCCATTACGTAATCCTTAGTAAAATACTTTAAAAAACTTAAAATTTGATCCTATTTTTAAAAAGGAAAATTTTTATACAAGGTGTCGTTTTGAAGCTGCAAAATATTTCAGGAGGTTGTAATAAAACTCATAAATAATCATGTAAAAATACGAAACCTGGTCAATAATCAGTAATACTTGTTATTTAATTTTTTAATTACACTAAACTAAATCGATTGATGGCCGCCCGCGGGGGCGTGGCTAGGCTGTGGCGTGCGGGATGATGATTGGATGATACATTATTTATGAAACTATCGTTGCGAGTTAGTGTGTGTGAAAACGCCCTTTATTGTTCCGTGTTTGTGTGTGTGGAAAAAAGCGCGGTTATAAAAAAAAAAAAAATTACCTACTTATTTTATTATTGATTCGGGTCGAGAATCACTAACATAATTACCTCCTGAAATATTTTGCAGCTTCAAAACGACACCTTGTATACTATTAACGGCACTTTAAATATTAAAAAAAAACACTTTAACTATCATTATATACACTAAATAAAAATGAAAATCCTAAAGAACAAAAAAATAATAAAAACAAAAACATTAAAATCAAAGTATGGCGTCGAAAACCTCCTTCGCATCGCTGTCAACAGAGCTATGTGAGAGGAGTGGTGCCCGTGTGGTAACGGCCCCGACTTACAAGTTGTGTGTAACCTACATACAACTTCAGGTTCAAACCCAGCCAGGCGCATTACTTTGTATAATTTATTTAATCACCACTGCTCTCAAAACGGTGAAGGAAAACATTGTGAGGAAACAGGCATGTACTAGAATCAAAAATTTGAAGACAGTGACATTTACCAACCCGCACTGGGCCCGCGTGGTGGATTACGGCCCGTTCCCTCTCCTAGAGAGGAGGCCTAAGTCCCAGCAGTGGGGACATTAAAAAGGCTGATGATGATGATCGTTGTCAACTAGTAATGTACCCAAAAGACAGGCGGTATTGCCAATAATTGGATACTAATGTTTAACTTTTTTTAATTTACCTGACAGATTAGAAGACAGCTTCTGTCTGAACTGACTTTTGCCCGCGGCTTTGCTCCCGCTCTACCCTAATATACCTTACTCTACCCTATTCTACCCTACTATACCCTATTCTACTCTTCCCTACTATACCCTACTCTACCCTACTCTACTCTACTATACCCTACTCTACCCTACTCTACTCTACTCTACTCTACCCTACTGTACCCTTCTCTACCTTACTCTACTTTACTCTACCCTATACTACCCTACTCTACCCTACACACCTTTCACACTATCTCCTCGCAATAACAAACACAACAAAAAAGAATTAGCGAAATCGGTTCAACTGTTCTCGAGATTTGCGATTAGCAACACACTTAGCGATTCATTTTTAATTTAGATGATGTCGAATTGTCGATAGATTGAATATCTCTTACACGAGTTACCTACAAAGTCAAAGTCAAAAACATTTATTTCAAATAGATCATATGCAGGCACTTTTGAATAGTCAAATATCGGTCAGTCCAAGAAAAGTGAAGCTAAATTGCATGCTACATCAAATCACAATCATTTACGTTACAAAATTATTAAAAAGAACATCCGATGATGTTCTAGACCGATTTACACGTGCAAACTGCGTACATAGAATAATAGCCTATGTCACTCCGGAATAAAGCTTTCTATCGGTGAAAAAATTTTCGCAATCGGACTAGTACTTTCAGTGATTATCTACTACAAAAAAAAAAAAACTTTACCTCTTTATTATAATTATCTATTGGTGTAAAATGAATGTCCCATAAACGAGTTACATCATATTCAGTTACATTACAACATTATTATTAAAAAGAACATCCGATAATGTTCTAGACCGATTTACACGTGCACGACCTTCCAACTTCCCAATTTGGTCCACAGAGAATGCCGTGTTCTATTTTTGAAACGAAAGATAAACAAAAAATAATTAAGTAATGAAAAATATTTTTATCTGTGACGCGCAAGCCAATGACGCCATTTTTTTAATTTTGTTTTTTCTAGAATGTTTGCGATAGCAAATTCGCTCGGGTCCGTTTGGATCAGTATTAGAAAAAAATTACACGTGCTATTTTTTCGTTGTTGTTTTGTCTAATGTGCGGTTTAATGGTTATTTATTTTTAATTTTAAGATTGAGATTTTTTTCTTTTTTTTTTAATTAAACAAACTAGTACTGACCTGTGCAGAGCAGTGGTGGCCGAGTGGTAATGGCTAAGTCGGGGGAGTTACGAATTTTAGGTCGCGGGTTCAAACCCAGCCAGGCGCATTACTTTATGTAATTTATTTCATCACCACTACTCTCAAAACGGTGAAGTAAAACATCGTGATGAGACCGGCACGTCCTAGAACCAATAAATTGGAGACATGTGACTCCACCAACCCGCACTGGGCCCGCGTGGTGGATTAGAGGCCCATTCACTCTCCTAGAGAGGAAGCTTGAGTCCCAGCAATGAGAACATTAAAAGGCTGATTATGATGATGATGAAACTAGTACTTGACTGCGATCCCACCTGATGGTAAGCAGTGATGCAATTGTTGATGGTGAGGCGCACTGGTTTATTAAGAGCCTATTCGCTCCACCCTTGAGGACACCTGAATTATAATCAGACGGAAAGACCGCACAAGGCAAATTGGTACATTGCCTCCAAACGCTTACTCCGGACCGTAGAAATGCCAACAACAGGTGGACACTCGCCGTACGTCTCGAGTTGTCCGGTGGTAAACAGGTGATGACGGAATCATGTAATTCCTGCGCACACTCTCCAAAATGCATCCTGTAAAAATACCGAAAGGCTGGCTCTGCGCCTGTGTCGTGTGGTAGATATCGCTGTCAGCATAAAGCCGCCATTGTACTTATAGATTTAAGTGTGTATAAAAGTTATTTTTTTGTACAATAGTGTTTATTCTATTCTATAATTTATTTGTTTATTTACTCATCTGACCTTTTCCTCATTCTTCTAGTTACAGAAAATTAATTTGCGCAGTACACATTTTTTTTCTACGTTTCACAAAATATTCAATTGTTTATGCAAGATAGCAAATCGGTTTATAAACATTACAGCAATATTTTTATTACTTAGGTACTTGTTTATAATTTTCACTAAAGTATTTCATCAAGCCGAAAGTCGATGATAAATATGTACTTATAAAAAAATCTTTTTTAAACCAGTGAATGTTGTTATTTTTTTAATGAATCCGAAATAAATGTCATTGCAAATATAAACTAAATATAAAAATTATATTTATTTTATTAAAAACCAAAAATAAAAAGTTATTTATACATTCAAATTACGAAAGCAACTCGTTTCTGCCAAAAGCTCTAAGTATGATTAATTTGTAGTTTTATAAGATTTCAAGTAATATTTTATTAAATTTGTATTTCGAAGACCCGTCTTATTATAACCGGATTTCTAAAATTAAAGTTTTTTTTTGGGAGTGTGTTCTTACAAAAGCTATGATTTCTAAGAAGTTATTGTCTGCTTAAGGCCCAAGCGCCCGAAAAATGCCTTAAAACGGTGAATTTCTGGAGCCTACTCCTCGGTAACGGCCAGATTAATAGGTTTGAAAAAAAATATGTTTGGATTCTTAGATTCATGAACAACTTTTCATTATCAACATTTGATTTTTTCGTGCGATTAATACTTTTGTTTAAAAATATTAGGTACATACAACAACATCACATTCGCAACTTTTCCCTACTCCTTCGAAACGGCTTGGATCTTTAGAAACGTTTTTACACATAAAAATTGGTAGTTAAATATTCTTCAAAGTGAACATTGCATATGTAAATCAATCAATATTTTGTAAAGAAAATGGATTTTAAAGTCAGCGGGGCTCTGTTCGGGCGTGGCTGGCCGCAAACAAATGCATAGATAGTCGTCTGTCGCCTAGGCGGGTACGGGCCAGATGGTTCAAGGGACTATAAGCCTTCACCGAACTTTCTTGTCGCCTGGGCCAGTGTCGTAAATATAGTGCAGTTTAATAAATCTGTCCAGTTTTAGCTGGTCATATTATGAAGTGATCAATGCTAAGATCTAGCCACGACATAATAAAAATAATAGCAGAAGAGCATTACAGAGATAGGGTCATTAACTAGATTTTTAAAAGAAGCTAATGACTGGGCTTGCCTAATTGGCTTGAGTAAAAAAACATGATTCTATTTTCGAATTTTTGATCGGATTGCGCAATTTTAAATGGCAATTCAAAAACGTGTTGGATCATAGATATCCGTGTTGAACTGAAAAACGTGTTAGACTGACTCAGATTTTAGGGTTCCGTGCCTCAGTAGACAAAAACCGAACTCTAATAGGATCACTTTGTTGTCCGTCAAGACGTGGTCAAGACCATTTCTCTCAGGAACGCGTGGAAGTATCTAAATGGAATTAAAACAAATACTCAGGTCGGCAACTCCGTTATTTTAAGGTAGGAAATCATCCAAAGATTTCTCCGATTCTAGGACAGACCTGTAGGCTGATTCACGTAAAATCAAACAAGCCAAATATCGTTGAAGTTTTATAGTCGTACGATCGAAGTCCTATCCAAAAGCGGTATTCACGTGTTCTTTAATCGGGATTGGATAGAATGATAACTCAATTGGCTCGAAACCAAACGATCTATCGACGACTTATTTCCAGTTACATTAATAAGTATTCTACCAGGATAATGTAATACAGATTCTTTTTTTTTAAATCCACTCTTCGACCAAACGACTTTAAAATCGGTGTCGTTCAAACTTGATTGATGGATGTGAATACGGAAATGATCTAAACGACTATCGCTACGATAACGTTACGGTTTTCATTGTGTGAATCGGGCTACAGGAGGGCGTGACAGACTTTTACTGACTAAAACACACTTATGTTCCTTCTTTGTCTTGCGATCCAGGACCCTGGGTTTCCCTTTCGTAAGTAAACCCATGGCTCCAGTAGGCTTTGGACCTGCTGGGCCCCTACGGTTGGCTACCCCTTGTAGCAGTGATACATTCAGTCAAAAAAGTATCGGGAATGGATGATATGTTTATGGTTCCAAATTCAAATTTTAGATTTTTTGTTGTTGCTAGATTGGCACAACTGTTTTCCACTTTGGCGCGGAGTTTGAGTTGCATCTGTTATTTATATAAATACAGTGCTGTTTTTAGTTATATCATATCTAGTGTGTATTGCGAATTTCGACAAAAACATCGAACAAATCGTTTGTCTTAAATTTTGCATCGCCAATTGAATTTCGTGTTCGGAGTCACTGAAAATAATCATTTGGGTATGAAACATGTTGCCGCTCGGCTAGTCCCAAAAGACCTGAATTCTCAAAAACTCAATCGCATGAGAGTCGCTGAGGACATGCTAGAACGGGTCAATTCCGACCCAACATTCATGAAACGCATTGTTACTGGCGACGAGACGTGGGTTTACGAGTTTGACATGCAAACAAGTCAACAAGCTTCGAAGTGGCCTTCCAACTGAACCAAAACCGAAAATTTTGTGTATTATTGATCTTTTCCCGGTACTTTCTTGACAGAGTAGTAAAATCCAACGACAGGGGTCTGTTTCCGAAAGGGAGGCCCGGCCCCGGTATGAAAGGCAACGAAGGAACGGGGTGAGTTTTTTAGTCAGTAAGAGTCTGACATTATCTCCCGCTCCGCCCAAGGGTTTTTATCCACCGACAAAAAAAAAAAGTAATTTAAAGATAAGGCCATCTATCCTCAGTTTGGACGCATATTTTAACACTCGCAAACAAACTAGGTAAAACAGCAGGTCTGCTGGAAGAAATTTCATTTGAAATAAGCAGTACCTTTGTACTCTTTTATCTGTATTTGTCTATTTAATTTTTAAGTGTTTGTGTGTGTACATAAATGAATAAATAAATAAATAAAACCTATAGAGTACTTCACGTTAACTTAAAATCTTGTTAAAAAATTTGGCAAGAGACAAGGTCTCATAGCACACTCTACTTGTGCCATGAGACAAGAAAAAGTCAGTAAACTGAAAATTTGTAGTTATGGAAAAATGTTCAAGACTCGATTCGGGAATCAGACTCTTTACAGTGTCTACGGACTCTAACACTGAAGTCTGACTCGCACTTGCCTGGTTTTTTTTTATTACTGACAATTTTGACTGGCTACTAGTGAACACTAATTTAATACTACTAGTTTGCTGACGTCACAGCCAAACTTAGCACCGTTTGCCAAATAGGTAGCCTAAGTACGGGCCTCTCAGATTTCGAAATCTAAACTTGAAAAACATGTCTGATATTTTTATGTTAAGAATTACTACTTACAATATTTCATAACTGTATCATGAAAAATCACGAAGTTATAATTAAGTTTGTTATGTCAGCAAAAACACCGGACCATCCAGGCGACTGAGTGAGAAAGTTTTGCACTTGCGCCCAGGGGCCCAAGTCTGCTATGTTTATAAATTCGACATCCCAACACGATCACATTGTCATTTTGCTAAAAGTTCGTAGTCTGCTAATTCATAATGATCGATCATTGATCGGTCAGTGGTATCGTAATAGAGTTGTGGTAGAATGATAATATCGAGCATAATAAAACCAATAACTGCACAATAACGTTCTAATGGTAAAACACTGATCAAATAAACTGTCACAGTTTTAGCAGATTACCGCATACGTCAAATAATCATTTGTCAGTATGTACGAGATTACTATATGGAGTGTCAGTGGTTGACCATTGGAAAGTCATAATGACGCCATTATATAGTAGATTACCAAACTTGTCGAAATCGACAATTATGACATCAATGATAGACCATTCTGACACTATTGTAATAGCAGACTTGAGGCCCAGTTGTTAACTGGCGGCTAATACCCGCTATGACCTTTGACATGCGTTGTACTGAGTGTCGGTGGTGTCCAACTTGTAACCCTTTTAAATATTTTTGGGAAAAATATAACATGGTGTAATAGTACATTGTTACACTTGGGGTGAAAGTAACTCATTTCGTCCCGAGAAGGAGTTGGCGGGCGAGCGAAGCGAGGTCGCTAATTCGAGGGGTTAAATGGGTTACTTTCACCCCGAGGTAAACACTGTGCTTTTCATTACGAATACGAGGAAACTAAAAATAAAATAAAAAGTTTGTAAAACCTGAGTCGTCGTACCTATGATTTTAAGTAGGTATCTTTCTTCTGATTTAGGCGGTAAAAGGTATTCCACTACTGCTTTAGCCTCTTCTCTTATGAAATTAGGCGTTAAATCACTATTTTAATCTGATAAACATAACGTGTTAATACAAATCTCTGTTGTACGGAAACGTAAACAAAACTCGAAAAAACCAATGACTGATTGCCATTTTCCCGCCATTTTGTTTTTTTTTTCTGCGGCGGGCCAGCTATTCAGCCTCATTAATGAAAAATTAGAAATTAATTGTAATCTTTTAAAAATAAAGTATTTTAAAGAAATAGTTTAACAAATAAATCACTTAAAATATAACATTATTTAATTAATACTTGTCTTTAAGTTATTTCAATTTTATATCGCGCTGTGATTGACTGGCCGTATGGAAAATTGGAACATGGTTCAATAGAAATGTGAAGATAGAACTAGTTTTTTTTTTAATAATTTGACAGCTGTCAGTTGTAAAGTAAAACTCCCTAGGGATGAAAAGTATCACTTTCAGCCCGCTCCTCAGGCAACTTCAGACCTACTTTCAGAGTATGAGTAATGAAAAAACTATTGGAATCAATTCAGTTACTGTGATCCTGAACAAACTATATTCAGATTTCGCTTACTAAATTAATGTTGTATTTAATTATTTTCATTACACTTGCTCAGAAAGTGACTCTTATTGCACTGCACTTATGTAGGTATATAAAGGCACTTGTTACCAAACTCTGACATTTTGATTACCATTACACACTAGTGCTATAACGTAGTTAAAACCTTTTTGTTCAACCTCTTTGTTCGCAAAACAAATTTTGAGTAAGAAAAAATTTCACAAAGTTATTGCGTTCCATGGTATAACTTTATTTCATGCAATTTTGACCATTTTAACTTGTACAAACGATTTATTTAATAAAAATAAAACATTTAGTAAATAAATCGTACATTCAAATAAAAATTGTTTTTTTATAAGTAATATATTTTTTAATTTTTTTTTTAAATAATTTTCCTCAACTAACTATCACACAGCGCCGTCTAGTCCCAAGCTAAGCAGAGCTTGTGTTATGGGTACTAGACAACTGATAAATATACTTATATATTTCTAAATACACACATATTATAGATAAAATACACCCAGACACAGAACAAATGATCGTGCTCATCACACAAACATTTGTCCTGGGTGGGAATCGGACCCACGACCTCCTGCATAGCAGTCAGGGTCACTAACCACTAGACCAACAGGCTTGTTATTGTGGTCTATGGCCGAAATTTTAAGATGCGCACGGTTTTTGGCTTGATTAATTCGATTGAAATTCAGTAGCTGTATTAATTAAATAAAATTAAATACTACAAAATCATTATAAAATTATATATGCGTATTCCATTGTCACTACGAAAGACATTATAGTAAAAACTTTTCACGCAAAAAACATAAACGTAAGACTAGGCAGTATGATCAAAATACCTTAGTCTTCCACTAGAGGTAAATAAAAAAATGTGCGCGAGCATGTGAAAACAGATTTTTACCGCCATATCACAAAAAAATGTACTAGTTTTACTGTTATGTTTTACTATTATAGTTATTTTCTTCACAAGTGTATTTAAAAACGTCGTATGATACACGTGAGTAATTAATGATTACCGTTCTCGGTTCTCTTAAGATCCTCGCCACGGCTCGGGTCTAAATACCGCCTCGTCGGTAATCACTAACATTACACACTTACCTATATCATAATGTACTATTATTTATTTAACTTTCATGCAACACAAAGTACATAAGCGGACTTAAAAAAAAAAACTTGTATATTACATAAAAGAAGAAACTGACGGACTAGATACGCCAGTCGCCAATGCATGAGGGTGCAATAAAAAAAAACTAGTCCGCCATCTTTAGAAATCCGCCATATTGGATTTAGAATGACGTAACTTAGCTCAGCATGCATTTTTATTAAAACTAAACATGTTTGCAAAATTCCTGTTTTAAAATTAATATGCAAGATTTACAACAATCATACTATGCGTTTCAAATAATAATATGAAAGTCAATGACCTCGATCTGTCAAATGTTGAGTGAAAAGTATTGTTTGCAAAGAAAACTTACAATTGCCGAAACGGATCTTGAGCGCTCGGCGTCAGAGTGGGCATCGCTTTGCGCATTCCATACATTGGCGAGCCAATCGTCGTCGTTGTTAGATACATGCAGCAACGCAGGGAACGAATCAGGAGTGACGTCTATGACACGATGGCGCGGCGAGCCAATCACTGACACTCCCCGCCCCCGCGTCTCACTTCGCACCACTAAAGAGACCGTATTTGACTTCTATTCTGCGCAACTTGAAGCCAGCGCTCAAGATCCGTGACGGTAATTGTATTTGCGAATCAATAAAGTGGTTTTTTTTTGCTTCGTATTACTAAGTCATAGTTAAATATAGGTGAAGCAAAAACGCGAGTGTTTAAAAATCAGCTAAATATATTGTTATAAGTCATAATTAGTAAAAAACAAAAAACTATATTCTCTTTCTTATTTTCATCGTTAGGAACAATTCGCATTCTTCTTCCTTTCGACACTTCACATAGTGATGCAGAGATGAGGAAAATTAAAGAACTGGATTCTGATTAAACTTTTTCTTTTTTCATTCACGATTCGTAATTATATATTAATTTTTTTTTTAATTCTGGTTTGGCTCACCAATTGTACCCTATTTCTTCGATTTGACAGTACGACGTGACGTCACAACATGGCATTTGATCGTATTCTTATTTCGGAACGCATTTGTACAAATATTAAAAGTTACATAAAAAAATGTTAATAAAGCTTCTTCACAAAACATCCGATGCGAAAGTCGTTTGACCACTATCTCACCTAAAGTTTTATGACAAACAGAGCCTATCCAATAAAATAATAGATTATGTGACTAGGGGATAAAGCAGTGTCTTTAAGGCGCGAGCGGCATGTTGAATTCAGAACGAAACGAAGGTTGCTGATTTCAATCCCGAACGATAGTGAGGGATTTATAAAATTAAGTCCCGAGCATTGCGATGGAGTTAGTTAAAGAAACCTGAGTGGAGTGAGGAATTCAAGCCGTCCAAGACAAAGACAGCTTTATCCCCGTGTTGCATACTCTACTGTTTACACCATCTGTGAGATAATTAAAAAACAATTTGGTCGACCAAATCATATATTAGAGAAATATAATTATTATATATTTACAAGTTCATCAAACAAACAAAATTCACTGCTCCAAGATTCTATAGTTTCAATTTTCTATAATGCTCCCGTCAGTAAGCACGTTTTATTCTATTTTCATTTTTTGTTTCGTGGCCAGTTTGAATTTCGAGTCAACTTGTGCGATGCACGTACATTTTAATTAACAATGTTGACGATTTTTGGTGTTCCAAATTCAAATCTCATTATTCCCTATGGATCGGCCATACTGCATTATCTCCCTAGGGATAGAATGACTTGCTCTATGTGAGGTTTGTATGACGTATAAAACGACATTATCGAGCAGGTGGTGTAAAAAATATATTCTCAGAGCCGTAAAGCATTGATTTAAGAACCAAAGTTGACGTCATGACTTGCCTGTTAAGTCAAGGCCATGGTGAAAAATTAATTTAAGTATTTATTTCATACTAAAGTAGGCGACAGATATCCGTGGAATAAAGGTCATTGACCCTCCTACATTTGTTGACGTTCTTATTTCCTAAAACGGAAATAAAGACATAAAACAGTCTAGAATCGACATGTATCGTGATCCTTTACATGATCCAGTAATGAAAAGCAGTTCATTGTTTGTTTTTCGGGTACCTACGCAGAGATGTTAGGAAAAGGTCAATTATTATTATATTCTCTAGTGTACACCACAAAAACAAAAATGTACAATGTACTAAGTAAAATGTACAAATGTATACAGTACTTTATTCCAAGGCTATCTGGCGCTTATGCCAGCGGCTTCGCCCGCGTGAAAATAGATTTCCCATAAAAACTTTGGACCTGTTTCTGTATAAAACAGGTCCAAAGTTTATTTTTGAACCTTGTTTCCCTCTTATTTTTAAATTATTACTCTGAAAATTTGAATTTTGTAAGGTTTTTTACTATCAGGTCAATAATTATTTTTAATATTTTTTTTTTTTTTTTAAATTAATTTTGTATAGGACGCTCGACTTTAAGGGTTGGGGCGCACAGCCGCGCTGTCCCGTGTTATGAAGCCAATTTGGTCAGGATCGGACTGCATAAACTGGAGTTAGAAGCGAATAACGGTCCAAATTTGGTATAAAAATGTTAATTTTTAGTGAAAATAAAAAAAAATCGTCTAGGATGTATCTAATTCGACTCCTTTTTTTCAGGACTCCTGAAGGACGAGCAGAGGCGCGTCCGATGGTCAGATTAGTAAGTACGTCAATTAGAGATCCAGGTAAGTTTTGAAAAAAAACTTTATACAAAAAAAAATAACCGTCTTCACTAAAAAAACATTAAAACCAACAAAATATTTTTAGGTTATTTTTTTGGTAAAAAGTTTTTTTATTTCACACTTTTTAGTTGCAAGTTGCAATACACTTACAGCCAGAGTACCTTTTTCTCATGACAATTCTAATTAACTCAAACCCTGCTAGGATAGGTACTTACATTGTTTTAATAAGAAGTTCCCGTATCTACCTTCCAGCTCCATTATCATCATCAGATCAGTTTGATATTACCATATAGCCAAAGTGCATCTCATGACAATTCTAATAAGCCCAAACACGGGTAAGATACATTGATTAATTACGGAGTTCCGGTGCCTATCTTCCGGCTCCATCATCATCATCATCAGGTCACATCGATGACACTATTCTCAACATACCTATTCAGAACCATTCATTTGTATTATCGTAGTCGCACACATAACTATGATCATTGTGATATTTGTGCGAGTATGAACTTCCATTGGCCATTTCTGGTCTTCTTCACCAGTTCCACTTCATCAAATGTCATGTTTTGACTGTAAATGCTTAAGTCTTTGATGAAAATAGCAAAAGAACTATATGGTTGCCTATAATATTTGAGGCGTTCCCTCGATTTCGCCAAGATTCCATCATCAGATCCCGACTTAGTGACTATGGGACCATTTGGAAAGTATACCCTTTCCAACAAAAAAAGATTTTTTCAAATCGGTTGGCAAGCGACGAAGTTATGCGCGAACATACATTTAAAAAAAAAAATATAAACATCCGAATTGAGAACCTCCTCCTTTTTTAGAAGTCGGTTAAAAATCCTCTCAAAAAAAAACAATAATGTAATATCTTTTACAAGAGAAACACTTTTTTTATCAAAATCAACGAATACGTCACGCTTTTACACGTGGTAGAGACCTCGTTTCGGGCTGTCAACCCATTGGACCGTCCACAGATAACATATTTCTGGGTCTTGGACCAACATACGAACTGCCATCTTGACCCCTGACTACCACGTGCAAAAGTGGCTATAATCTCTACTGATACGCTCCAAATTATTTAAAACAACGATAAGACCTTTTCGTCTTTTGGCCTTCTGCTGAGGCCCATTGTGAGCAACCACATTGAGTTTTGGAGTTCGTATCGTTGAACGGCTGACTGAAACGCTTGATTCAATTACGACAAAAAAAAACCACGCTGAAAAAGCATGAAACAAGATTTGCAGGATGCTGAAATAAATATGGTAACTGGAAAAACAAGAACAGAACAAAAAGAAAAGCTGCAGACACACAATATACCTAAGTACGAGTATAACGTGTGACTTCGGCTTTTCTTACAAACAAAACATTTTAATTCATTAAGGCTTATAGTCCCTTGAATCATTTGGCCTAGGCGGCAGTACGCAAATCTGTGCATTTATTTGCGGCCAGCAGCGCCTGGAAAGCGCGCGGCTGACCTTTAAATCCATTTTCTTTGCGAAATATTGATTGATTTACATATGCGATGTTCCCTTTGAAGAATATTTAACCACCAATTTTTACGTGTAAAAATGTTTTTAAAGATCCAAGCCGTTTCGAAAGAGTAGGGAAAAGTTGCTAAAAGTTGCGGAATTGCTAAATATTTTTTTTAGACAAAAGTATTAATAGCACGAAAAAATTAAATGTTGATAATTTTCATTTCATTTATTTATTTCATTTCATTTATTTATTCATTTTAACAATATAAATTGTGTCTGAATGTTTAAAAAAAAATAGAAAATAAATTAATAATAGCTAAAACATTTCCAATAAAATCAATTAATCAATAAAATTAAATAATAATCATAATTATAAAACATTGTCAACACACAAAGAAATAATAATGTCACAAGTTCATTATGTCAACCACTAATATTTTATAAAATAATAACAAAAATGAATAAAATTAAAAATAATAATAATAATAAATAATGTCATAATGTCATAGTGAAAAAAAAGAAAAAGAAAAATATTACAAAAATTTAAAAACATATTTCATAACCCCAGTTCAGAAAACAGTTCTTTTGTGGTACATAAATAATAAAAACAAAAACAACAAATGAAATTAACATCATTAACAATAGCGTTAAGTCATGAATTCCTCAACTGAGTAGAAACATTTTTCCAATAAAAAGTTTTTGAGTTTATTTCTAAATTGAGTGGTTTTATATAATATCTCTTTCAGTTCTTTAGGTAAACAATAAAATAATTTTACCGCTTGATATTGAACATAATGTTTTGCAATATTTAATTTGGGGTTTACTTTGTGTTTCAAGTATTGATTCCGTGTGCTTTCTCTTAGGTGTCTTTCGTCCTGCGTTTCATAATCATTTATGTGTTTTGCCAGGCTAGTCAAGACTATTAGTATATAAAGACTAGGTACTGTAAGTATCGACAGACTTTGGAAATACTTTCGACAGGACTCGATTTGGGGAATGCGAACCATAGTTCTGATCGCCCTCTTTTGTAGCAGAAATGCTCTATTAGAGTTATATTTGTAGCTATTTCCCCATTGTTGAATGCTATATCTCAATCTTGACTCCACCAGTGAGTAATAAACTGATTTTAAAATATTTAAGCTAAGTTCATCTCGTAGGCTCCTGAGGGCATAGCTTGCTGATGATATTGACCCGTCTATGGCTTTTAGTTCATTTTTCCAGTTTAATAAATGATCAATATGAACCCCTAAAAATTTTACTGAATCTACTGTATCTATCTTATCTCCATTTACCTGAACATTTAAATTATCACTAGCACGTGATGTAGACTTGAACAGTAAGATGTTTGTTTTTTTTTGTATTTATAATTAATTTATTTGCCGTAAACCACAATTTGAAGAACTCAAGAGCCGTATTTATGCTGTTGCTCAATGCCTCTGCACTGGTTTCGCTACCAACAGCATTAGTATCGACTGCAAATGCTACTAATGTTATAGCTGGATTTATTTTTGTTACTAGGTTAAGTAAATCGTTCGTAAAAATTAAAAATAAGATTGGACCTAGTATAGATCCCTGTGGGACACCTGTCATAACCCTGCGTAATTTTAAATGGTAGACTTTCTGAACGTTATCTTGATTTAAATCTTTTACTTCTACATACATTCTCCTATTTGTTAAGTACGAGCGAAAAGGCAACAGTGTATGATTAACACTATCAAAAGCAGAACTTAGGTCTAAGAAGATACCAGCTACCTTGAGTTTTTTATTTAGTTTTTCGATCACATCGCTAACCAATGTGCTAATTGCTTCTGCAGTTCCAACACCCTTTTGATATCCAAATTGTCTTTTATTGATAATTTTATTTGTATTAAGATGAGTGACCAGACGAATTTTAAATAATTTTTCAAAGATTTTTGAAAGTGTCGGTAAAACTGAGATGGGTCTATAGTTTTTTGGATCCGTTTGTGAACCTTTTTTATGTAAGGGAATAACTTTCGCTATCTTGAGCTGCTCAGGGAAAACACCGTCATCAAAACACTTGTTGAAAAAATCCGATAAAGGCAACGCAAGTATATTAACATGTTGTTTTATGACACTTATTGGTAAGTCATCATACCCGCTTGATGGTTTATTTGGCATTGACCCCACGATTTTTATTATTTCTTTAGGAGTCACGGGTGTCAAATGCATTTCATTATTAACCCTGTCAGTAGACTCTTTTAAATAAAACAGTGAACTATATTCTTCTGCACTATCCAAAGAATGGTTAAAATTATTAAATTGTTCAACGAACACATTCGCAACTTCCCTGGAGTTATCAATAATTTTTTCATCCAATTTTACTATTAAGTTTCTTCAAAAATGTTGGTTTGTGTTTGTTCCTATAGCGATTTACTACTTGCCAGATTTCCTTGCCTTTAATTTTAGCTTTTTGTATTTGGTCTCTCACAGCAATACTTTTTGCACTTTTTACAGCCTTCCTAAACAGCCGAATATAATTCATTTTATACGTTAGTATGGTATTATGACTATTTCCATTATTTACACACAAAAACCTTTTTGTTTTGCTCGACACCCTTATACCCTTTGTGGTCCATTTTATAATGTTGTTCATGAATCTATAATAAACATATATTTTTTTCAAACCTATTAACCTGGCCGTTACCGAGTAGGCTTCAGAATGTCACTGTTTTATGGCACTTTTCGGGCGCTTGGGCCTTAAACCCCAAGCGCCGTTCGCTTCTTTCATTCTTTCTATTGTGTCTCTGATTACGGTATTCGACAGGACGTGTGACTACATACATTTTTATTATTATTATTACTTAGCCCACACTGTCCCACTGCTGGGCAAAGGCCTCCCTCCACTCCTCACTACATACATAGGCTGTCAAAATCATAACCATGTAATGTGTATTAAGTTTCATCGAAATTCGTTGCCGTTACCTACAATTGCCATCACGGATCTTGAGCGGTTGCGCAGAAGACAAATATTCGGTCTCTTTAGTGGTGCGAAGTGAGACGCGGGGGCGGGGAGTGTCAGTGATTGGCTCGCCGAGCCATCGCGTCATAGACGTCACTCCTCATTCGTTCCCTGCGTTGCTGCATGTATCTAACAACGAAGACGATTGGCTCGCCAATGTGTAGAATGCGCAAAGCGATCCCCACTCTGACGCCGAGCGCTCAAGATACGTTGTGCCTACTGTACATCATCTGTGAAAATTTCAACTGTCTAACTGTCACACATAACACTGACAGACGGACAGACAGACGGACGGAAGGACAGCGGCATCTTAGTAATAGGGTCCCTGTTGACGCTCGTGTTTTGTGTGTTACTGTGGAGCGGGCTCGCTGGCGGGATGTGGACTGGACAGTGTTCGGTGGTAGCAGGAGGAACAAATAATAACACTTTTCTTCAGAGTTTTCTTCTATTTATTTTCTTGCTGCTTTCTTCTTACACTGCTGGATTTGGAAAGCCTGACCACAGAAAATGCCCCTTTTTTATAACCAATTCTGACCAATCAGGGCCCTACAATTTTGCACACGGCATCAATTTTTCTTCTATTGACCAATCAGAGCGCAGGTGGACTTTGTATGGAAAACTTAACTTTGCTGTTTTTCTGTGGTAAAACACCCCTTACAATATTTTCTTATGTCTCTAATCTTAGGACGGTCTTATTTTAATTATTTACATAGAAATCAGTCTTAAAATCCTTAACTTACACCATAAATCAAGATGATACTCCTTAAATAAATGAAAAACTGAAAACGGCTCAGTACCTAAGCTTACATAACTAATATGGTACAAGTGGCGCCTCTAGTGGCGGGAATGCAAAACACTTAACGTAAATTCAATTCAAATAAAAAAAAAATTCAATAAACTAATTAGACATTGAAACTGTTAAACAATTATTAACAATTGGTCGCTAATCTTCTTACAATTTTATTAGAAAAAACGCCACTATGAGAGGCAGACTAAACAAACTAATTAGAACTTATAACAGGTAAATACTTAATTATAGTCCCGTTTACCCTTTGGGTACGGAACCTTAAAAATTATTAAAATTCTACTTCATGAATAGCTAGCCAGCTGCCGTTGAAATGAACAGAGTTGTCTCATGCCTCGATAGATGGCGTTGGGATCGAATTAGATCGCGCTATGGTTTCGTTACAACGGAACACTTGAATACATTCATCGCTGACTGGTTCTTAACATGAATAAAATTTATTCATTTGGAATAAATTTAATTTTTGAAGAAGATTGAGCCCTTTTTGGTTCATCTTCAAAAGAATAGATGTGACTGATATGAGTAATCTTATATATAAAATTCTCGTGTCACAATGTTCGTTCCCGTACTCTACTCCTCCGAAACGGCTTGACCGATTCTCATGTTTGTGAGCAATTGAGCATATTGAGTAGGTCTGAGAATCAGCCAACATCTATTTTTCATACCCCTTAGTGATAAGGGTTGTCCACCCTTAACATTTTTCTTTAATGGCAAAACGACGTTTGCCGGGTCAGCTAGTTGAATATAATAATATATTGCAGACGGAATGTTGATGAATATTCCGGTTCCGATTTTTTTTTAGTTTAAGTTCTTAGGCGATTATCACACTGTGCCACGCACCACGCAGCGTAGCGCGTGAAAACGCTCCTACGCACGTACTTGCGGGAGTGCAGATATGGATCATCGTACGGCAAAGCGATCCACACTCTGACACCGAGCGCTCAAGATCCGTTTTGGCAATTGTACACCCATGTCCTAAAACAGCACTTATGACTTTTTATTTCAGAAATATGTTCCCTTAGGATAATTGTCTACTATCCCGCAGTCGCTATCAGCAATTAGTTTTCATACAAAAACTAGGCGTTTAGCATTGAGATCGCCCGCTAAGATAACGGAGTCACTCATGCCAAAGAGGGATGTCAGGTCTCTGGTGAGAGCGGTGGCTTCGTCTGTTAAGTTGGACGAAGAAGACGATGGGGGGTAATAGGCGGAGATGACTGTGATCGGCGGGTGACCAGTCATGCCTAGCCGACAAGCCGAGAACTCCAGTAGAGATAGGGGCGCGGGTGGAGATAGGGGAATGCAGTGCAATTCCTTTTTGTAGTATATGAGGGTGCCACCACCGTGACAGCGGATCCTATCGTTGCGAACTATGCGATAGTTGGCAATCCTAGGATCTTTGAGGTGGGGCTTTAGATAAGTTTCCTGTATAAGGAGAATGTCTAGTTGATGGTCGCGGAGGAAGGACGCGATCTCATCACGCTGGGAGTTAATGCTATTAGCATTGGCCTATGCTGATCGAAGAGCTCAGCCATCTTCTTCAGGGTTACTGTACCCGTGACTTTGGCTACGTGTAGCTCGTCAGCTAGGTCTCTAGCATCCTGGGTCATAAATATGATGTAATGCTCCAGGATGATTGAGCCAGCTGGATCGGTCCTGGGAGGAATCATGCCAGTGAACCGAGGGACAGCCTTGGGGACTGCTGCTGGGACTGCGGGTGCCACAGGGGCGGGAGTGGGCGCTGGGATGGGTTTGGCCATCAAAGCTGGAATAGGCTGAGAGACCGCCAAGGCCGGGAAGGCCTTTTGGTGGTTCAGCCTGTTCCAAGGGGACGGGCGCTGGGGAGCGAGACGCTCGGGGAGCTGGGTTGAGGGAGCTAACCCTGAGGGGGCTTCCCTAAGCTGGCGTGCGGCGGCGCGCTTTGCGAGCTTTGGAGAAATTTTCGGGGCTTTGGGGCAACCCCGGTAGTTAGCCGGGTGCCCAGCTTGACCGCACAGCACACAGCTGGGTGGCTCTGTGCAGAGCGTGCGGTCTTTGGGACGGGGGCAGTCGGTAGTGCCGTGCTCACCCAGACACTTTACGCATCTGGGTTTAGCGTAGCAGTTGGACTGAGCATGTCCATAAAGTTGGCAGCGGTGACACTGGCCAACTATCGAGCTTTTATACGGCTTCTCAATTGAGATGCCGGAGAGTGAGCACACCGACTTGATCTTGAAGATCGGGTGGTGCCCTTCTGTAGGGTCGCAGACGACCAGTACCATATCGTACTGTTCTCTGCCTCGAGCCCTGTGAAGACGGTGAACCGCAGAGACTGGGACGCCCTGCGATTGAAGGTCGGACTTGATATCGTCCGTGGGGATTTCTTTTGGCACACGTCTTATGACCACTCGGGTCGGCGTGTCCTCTGGGAGAGAGTACGTGTGGAAGGACACGTTCCTCTCTCTGAGCGATCGGGTAAGTTCCCGGTAGTCAGCGACTGTCGGGACTGTGACACGAATGCCCTGCTGGCATGCTCGTGCATTAGAGTAGTTGATCTTACGATCAACACACATCTTGGACACGTCCGTCCACTTCGCCTTGTTCTGGATGTACAAGGGAGGCGGGGGACGTTGCTTCTTTGCAGAAGCGGAAGGATTGCAGCTAGGCTGCGACAGCTGTGACGCTGGGGCGGGTTTGCTACTGAGGGTAGTAGCGGGGGCGGGGGTGGAGACATCGGTCTTCTTGGCCTTGCTGGCGGGGGCCTTAGTCTTCTTCTTCCTCTTATTCCTCCTTCCTAGGACGACTTGAAAGTCATCGTCAGAGGAGGACTCCTGGGCCTCAGAGCCTGGCGGCTCTGAGTCAGTGTCTATGGGCACTGTCGTGTTCATAGCCTCGCTAGGAGGGGATGAGTTTACATGATTTCCCTCTATCTGGGAAGAACAGGGGTGGGAGGGAGGCAGTCCCGTGGACGGGGCCTGAGTAGCTTCATCGGTGGAGGGATCCACCGATGAGGAAGGAACGAGCGGGGCGGTCTTCCGGGTGCCGACAAAATTTCGGAACTTATCCCGGAAGCCATCGATGAATGAGGGGTCTTCGACTAATACTTGCTCGAAAAATGCAAGTATAGTCTCAGCCTGAATCCTTTTTAGGTCCATGGCATCCATGGCGGAGATTAAAGGGGGGGCAACATGGGTTGAAAGCCTATGTCCCTAACACCTAAGTCCCCGGGTGGACGGGCCCGGGGGTGAGTGACCCTCCCAGCAAGGGTTGTGCACGCTGGGAGGTGTGTACCTAATGGTGAGCCCTAAGCTTGTAAACCGATCGCCAATCTTAATGTGCGATCGGGCCCTGACAGGGTCTGGTGCGAAGGGATAGACACCCCAACCGACACCAGGTGTGTAGCTGAAAAAGAACTCGGAGTTATAGGTCTGACGAGGGGCCACCCCCAAGGCCAAGACCTAGCTCCCGACTCCAAATGACTGCCTAGCCCTGAAGGGGTTCGGCGGGTGTATAGGGGCAACACCCCCTTGGCTTGTTGACACCGTGAGGTATTCCCGCCAAGGACCACGAAACTGTGGCTTTTCCCTTAAGGGGCACTATGTTTTCGACTATTCCGTAAGGAAATAGTCTATCGTCCACTGCCTTGAAAAAGGCGGCTTCCGATAGTGTTGTGGTCGGCGACCACTGATGACGTCACGGCGAGCGGGCGCGGCGAGACGTAGGAGGGGGCACGTAGCACAGAGCGGGCGCGATGCACGGGGCGGCACGTCCGTTCGGGGCGAGCGACGGGCAGCGAATGTTTCCTGATGCCTGACCACAGAAAATGCCCCTTTTTTATAACCAATTCTGACCAATCAGGGCCCTACAATTTTGCACACGGCACCAATTTTTCTTCTATTGACCAATTAGAGCGCAGGTGGACTTTGTATGGAAAACTTAACTTTGCTGTTTTTCTGTGGTAAAACACCCCTTACAATATTTTCTTATGTCTCTAAACTTAGGACGGTCTTATTTTAATTATTTACATAGAAATCAGTCTTAAAATCCTTAATTTACACCTTAAATCAAGATGATACTCCTTAAATAAATGAAAAACTGAAAACGGCTCAGTACCTAAGCTTACATAACTAATATGGTACAAGTGGCGCCTCTAGTGGCGGGAATGCAAAACACCTAACGTAAATTCAATTCAAATAAAAAAAAAAATCAATAAACTAATTAGACATTGAAACTGTTAAACAATTATTAACAATTGGTCGCTAACACTTACAATTTTATTAGAAAAAACGCCACTATGAGAGGCAGACTAAACAAACTAATTAGAACTTATAACAGGTAAATACTTAATTATAGTCCCGTTTACCCTTTGAGTACGGAACCTTAAAAATTATTAAAATTCTACTTCATGAATAGCTAGCCAGCTGCTGTTGAAATGAATAGAGTTGTCTCATGCCTCGATAGATGGCGTTGGGATCGAATTAGATCGCGCTATGGTTTCGTTACAACGGAACACTTGAATACATTCATCGCTAACTGGTTCTTAACATGAATTATTTCGAAAAAATTTAATTTTTGAAGAAGATTGAGCCCTTTTTGGTTCATCTTCAAAAGAATAGATGTGACTGATGTGAGTAATCTTATATATAAAATTCTCGTGTCACAATGTTCGTTCCCGTACTCCTCCGAAACGGCTTGACCGATTCTCATGAAATTTTGTGAGCATATTGAGTAGGTCTGAGAATCAGCCAACATCTATTTTTCATACCCCTTAGTGATAAGGGTTGTCCACCCTTAACATTTTTCTTTAATGGCAAAACGACGTTTGCCGGGTCAACTAGTTGAATATAATAATATATTGCAGACGGAATGTTGATGAATATTCCGGTTCCGATTTTTTTTTAGTTTAAGTTCTTAGGCGATTATCACACTGTGCCACGCACCACGCAGCGTAGCGCGTGAAAACGCTCCTACGCACGTACTTGCGGGAGTGCAGATCTGCATCATCGTGCGGCAAAGCGATCCACATTTTGACACCGAGCGCTCAACATCCGTTTTGGCAATTGTACACCCATGTCCTAAAACAACACATAGGACTTTTTATTTCAGAAATATGTTCCCATAAGATAATTTTCTACCATCCCGCAGTCGCCATCAGCAATTAGTTTTCATACAAAAACTAGGCAAGTGCGAGTCGGACTCGTGCACTGAGGGTGCCGTACAAACTTAAGTAAATTGTTCAATTCCCGAATGGAGTCTCAAAGTTTTTTTTTTTTTGCGACATACACAAACTGTTTTCAGATTTATTCCTATGCGTAATACGAATAAATCTGAAAACAGTGTGCTATAAGACCTTGCTTTTTATTTTTTTTTTATGGTGGGAAAATCATCCAATGACAACTCTCGCTTTTGGGCGGAGCGGGAGATAGTGTCAGACTCTTACTGACTAAAAACCCACCCCGTTCCTTCAAGCCTTCATACCGGAGCTCAAGCTATCTTTCGAAACTAGACCTGGCCCCGGTAGGCTTCGACACAGCTGGGCCCCTGCTGTTGCTGACAACTCCTTGAGACGCGCCGGAACAGTGCGCGCCGTCGACGACTTGGGCTCGGTCCGGACAGTTACCGGACGGTCGGACAGCGAGCTACCCATAGCTCGCCGTCGCCGTCCGCAAGCCCGATACTTTGCGTTATTGCAAATTTTAGGATTCTGGGTCAACGGCAAATACGTATTCTATAAATTTTGATTTCCATGAGTGTCGAAATCTACGTTTTATACGACATAAACAACCGTATAGTGCGTTGGGGTAAGATCGGCATTGGGGTAAGACCGTATAAATATAAATTATACCACTTATTTAGCTTTATTTTTAATTCTAGTCATATTGCGTGCCGCGTCATTATGTTCCACCTTGCCCTGCAATGTAACTGGCATTAAAAATAAAGCTAAATAAGTGGTTTATTGATTTATACGTTCTTACCCCAATGCCGATCTTCCCCCAACCCACCTTACCTTTTTTTTCGTTAACTTAGAAGTGTGATTTTTTCACAGCTTCAAGGAACCGCAGATCTGAGTATATGGTTTTAATTTCAACTCGATACCTCCACGAGTTCCCGAGATAAAGGTTCTTTACAGACAGACTGACGAACAACAAAATCATCGTGTAATATCGGGTTCCGTTTTTTTCCCTTTGAGGTACAGAACTCTAAAAAACCTTATCGCATTTCGAGAAACGGGGCCAATTTTAATGAAATTTTTGTACTTTTTTTTTCTGGTAAGTAAAGATCAGAGGTTTCATCACGACATTATTTTGAACTTGATGGAAAAAACAGTTTTTGTACAAAAAAGACAAAAGGGTTCCTCAAAATAATTTCTGGACTAAGTTTGTAGTATAATCGTATATGCAAGCATTTTTTTAAACTCATAAGTGGGTACACTTATTGTGACGGACGGGAAACTACGGAACCGTACACTGAGCGTGGCCCGACACGCTCTTGGCCGGTTTTTTTTTTCGTTAACTTAGAAGTGTCATTTTTTCACAGCTTCAAAGAACCGCAGATCTGAGTATATGGTTTTAATTTCAACTCGATACCTCCACGAGTTCCCGAGACAAAGGTTCTTTACAGACAGACTGACGAACAACAAAATCATCATGTAATATCGGGTTCCGTTTTATTCCCTTTGAGGTGTCAGAACTCTAAAAAACCTTATCGCATTTCGAGAAACGGGGCCAATTTTAATGAAATTTTTGTACTTTTTTTTTCTGGTAAAGATCAGAGGTTTCATCACGACATGACGAAGCCATTTTGAGACCTACTATTTTAATCTTGAAGCTTCTGAAATGCGGTCAGAGCCACGTGTAAGAAGTTACAAAAAATATTCCACACTTTTTCTCTTTGGCAATTCGGAGACTGGGTTTTTAGATACAGAAGGTAAGGTCTTTTTAGGGTTCCGTACCTAAAGGGTAAAAACGGGACCCGATTACTGAGACATCACTGTCTGTCTGTCCATCTGTCTGTCACCAGGCTGTATGGCGATTATCACACTGCCACGCATCACGCTGCATGTTGCGTGTCAACGCACCTATGCGCGTTCTTGCGGGAGTGCAGATCTGCATCATCACGCGGGTTTTTTTACGCACCTTCACTTCACTTCACACAAAAGCACGCACGGCACCACGACACTCAGTGTGCCATACCCTGCGTATCGCCCCGCACCACGCGCGTGAATGCATTTTCTCTCGATCCAAAATCCCGCACGGCTCTACTCGTCCCAGCCCGCCACACCTCTCGGCCCGCCCCCACGCGCGTGTGCGCAAGTTTCTCCGCATGAAGGCGCGTGATCTGCAGGAACACGCGTGGATGCATTTTCAGTATGTTGGACTGTGCGTGTTTTCTGTACAAACGGAGATACTTACAAGCAACGTTAAGACACGCATTCACGCGCTACGCTGCGTGGTGTGTAGTACTACTACATACAAAATTGTGTGATTTTTTTTTGTAATATCAATTACAAAAAAAAAATCACACTACTACAGTAGTAGTGTGATTTTTTTTTTTAATTGATATAAACTACTTAGTGCTTGGCTGCGATGACCACATATCTACATTATCTACATAACCGCGATAGCTCGACAGTTCAAATTCTCACAAATTACCTATGTATTTCTGTTGCCGCTATAACCACAAATAGTAAAAACAAAATAAAATAAATATTTAAGGGGGCTCCCATACAACAAACGCGATTTTTTTTGCCGTTTTTTTCTACGGACGGTACGGAGCCTGCGTGCGCGAGTCCGACTCGCACTTGACCAGTTTTTTTACATAGCATGGGAAGGATGACAGCAAAACGAAAATATGCGACTTTAAGATGAGACAAAGGGATAGGTAGCTACAGTTGCCATCACGGATCTCGAACACTTGCGCAGAAGTCAAATATTCGATGTCTTTAGTACCGCGAAGTGCGACGCGGGGGCGGGGAGTGTCTGTGATTGGCTCGCCGCGCCATCGCGTCATAGACGTCACTCCTCATTCGTTCACTGCGTTGCTACACAGTATTACAATTCCTTATTAGGGAATATTGTAATACTGTGGTTGCTGCATGTATCTAACAACGAAGACGATTGGCTCGCCAATGTATGGAATGCGCAAAGCGATATCCACTCTGAGGCCAAGCGTTCAAGATCCGTAATGGCAACTGTACATTGTATGAAACTGACAGCTGTCACCCGCATCATGATAGCGATTGTAGTGTATGTGTATACAACATTATTTTTAGCCTAGCATAGTCAGCCTTATAATGTTCCCACTGTTGGGACTCAGGCCTCCTTTATAGGAGAGGGTCATAATCCACCACGCGGTCCCAGTGCGGTTTGGTGGATGTCACATGTCTTCGAATTTTTGGTTCTAGACCATGCCGGTTACCTCACGATGTTTTCCTTCACCGTTTTGAGAGCAGTGGTGATGGAATAAATTACACAAAGTAATGCGTCTGGCTGGGTTTGAACCCGTAAGTCGGGGCCGTTACCACTTAGCCACCACTGCTCTCAACATTATTATTTTATTTTTTTTTATATTCCACAACTATCACACAACGCCGTCTAGTCCCAAGCTAAGCAGAGCTTGTGTTATGAGTACTAGACAACTGATAAACATACTTATATATTTCTAAATACATACCTACATATTTTAGATAAATTACACCCAGACACAGAACAAATGATCGTACTCATGACATAAATACAAACATTTGTCCTGGGTGGGAATCGAACCCACAACCTCCGGCATAGCAGTCAGGGTCACTAACCACTAGACCAACAGGCCTGTCAATTTAGTTTATTCGAAAGCTGAATACTTATACTTTGTTTAGAATCAGTAACCGAATGATTCCAATAGTTTTTACACCATGTTATATTTTATCCTAAAAATATTTAAAAAGGTCACAAGTTGGACACCACCAACTCACGGCACGGCAGGTCATAGCGGGCATTAGGTACTAGCAAACAGCTGGGTGCAAGTGCAAAACCACCCCTCAGTCGCCTGGATGGCCCGGCGACTATGTATTTTTGCTGACGTAACAAGCTTATAGCTTTGTAATTTTTCATGATACAGTTATGTAGTTTTGTACATAGATTCTTTACATAAAAATACTAGTGTTGTACACGTTTTCAACCTACAAGTACCGGCACGAATCTTGAGCGCTCGGCGTCAGAGTGGGGATCACTTTGCGCATTCCATACATTGCCGAGCCAATCGTCGTCGTTGTTAGATACATGCAGCAAGCGCAGGAAATGAATCAGGAGTGACGTCTATGACACAATGGCGCGGCGAGCCAATCACTGACACTCCCCGCCCCCGCGTCTCACTTCGCACCACTAAAGAGACCGAATATTTGACTTCTGCGCAACTTGAAGTTAGCGCTCAAGATCCGTGCCGGTATTTACCGTAATTTTACCACTTTCTCATTTTATATTATTAGGCCTTTATTTTTACAAAAAGCCTTTTAAATGTCGAAATGGTTAGTTAACTTTCTTGTTTTATCAAATTTCTCTTTTAACTTACAAGTGTGAAATATAATTCCGGTTAGCAATCCTACTATTTTGATTTCAATTAGCACTTTATCCAATTAGGTCCCTTTATTTTAATCAATAATATGCCATGTTGAATTCCGAACGAAACGAAGGTTGCGGACTTTCAAACCATATTTTATTCCTTTTTTTTTTAACTAGTGCGCCTCACCATCAAAGATTGCATCGCTACTTACCATCAGGTGGGATCGCAGTCAAGCACTAGTTTATCTCAATTAAAAAAAAAATATATATTTTTTTTTTTAAGGTTCTGTACCTATCCCAAATGGAAAAAACAGAACCTTTATAGGATCCACTTTGTTGTCCGTCCGTCTGTCTGTATGTCAAAACCCTTTATCTCAGGAACGCGTGCAAGTATTGAGTTGAAATTAAAACCACATATTCAGGTCTGCGGTAGATATAGTCTGTCTAAAAAATCAACCGACTTGGGAATTTTGTATAATATTTAATTATTTAAAAAATACTTATATTCGATACTTTTTATAAGGTTCTTCTAGTAGTAAACCATGATCTATATCCTTTGATCAACCTTGATTATTGAACCAGTGTTGATTACACAAGATTTCATTTTACCCTAATAATTACCCAAGTCGGTAGACTTATTAGACAGACTCTACGCGTCCCTTGTAGCTATGAAAAAAATTAAACTTTTAAGTTAACGAAAATAAAAGATACTGACGTTTATGTCGCAAAAAACCTATAAGTATTTCAACACTCACAAGGGAATCAAAATTCTTAGTGTACTTACTGTTGACCCAGAATCCTGAAATTTTGCTTAAAGCAAGGTATTATAACACAAGTATAGGAATGAACTCTGAAAACTTTTTTTAAGTCAAGACTTAATACTGAATTACTTCTAGGCAAGCGTGGTCCATCGTCGGCCACATCATCGCTTACCATCAGGTGAGAATTATCTCACCTATCTTTGACCACTAGGTCAAACGCGAGCCTATCAATAATAAAAATTAAAAAAAAAATAATTGTTAGCAACAATTTGCCTTCTTCCATTTGCCAATTAACAGTTTTGTTGTTACGTCACCAAAAAAAAATTCGAGACTCCATTCGCTAATTGAATAATTTACATAGGCTAGTTTGTACGGACCCCTCAGTGCACGAGCCCGACTCGCACTTGCCCAGTTTTTTATCACGCGATTACGCCAGAGTAAGATCTATAGCCGATACAAGAAAAAAGAAAAATAATCGCAAAATCTTCCACAGTTTAAACTAAAAGTTATACTATAAAAAATATATAAATTAAAAAATGGCAAGACGTCGTAACATGGCAAGTCAAGGCAAAAAAAAATACGTCTAGCTCGGTCTTTCAAGGGCATCGCAACTGGGTAAAATGACCCTTACTACCTTGTGTTAGATGTTAGATTCGCTAGGCAAAGGGCGCAGTCTGTAAATAGTTTTGCTGTTACGCGCGTTGGGCTTGTGGCCATTAGGTTAGCGGAGTTTGAAAAGGGCGGTTTGTTTTCAAGGCGAAATATGAAAGCGATTTTTGAGAGATATAATAATCTAAATACACTAAGGTTTTTTTACACAGCATGAGTAGGATGACAGGTGGACGAAAATATGCATCTTAAGATAAAAGAAAAGGATAAGTAGCTACATTGTGTGACAGCTGTCACCCACATCAATGGCAATGGAATTCTCATAATTTCTTACAAAAACCTCGTTTGCTTGACTTTCTTTTTGGTTTGGTTGGACTTTTTGACGAGGATCACAAATAACAATCTTCGTAGATCCAGAAGGTAGTTGACTCAATGTAATCTATACTAATATTATAAAGAGGAAAGATTTGTATTTTTGTATGCAACGAATAAACTCAAAAACAACTGTGCTTATTTCAAAAATTCTTTCACCATTGGAAAGCTACATTCACCCTGAGTAACATAGGCAATATTTATTGCCCGTGCGAAGCCGGGACGGGCCACTAGTTTTTAATATATGTATCAAAAAGTCACTGAGAATATTAGGGTGTTCCATGTTTTTTAAATTTTCGACTTTGCTCGAATTCTTGATAACACTCAAGTTAGAGGTTACACAACGCCAGTAAAGTTTTCTCATACAGCCGGTACGTCACAAGTGTGGGTTAATTTTTTAATATTATTATTATTTAAGTACAGTGAAAAGTAGCAAGTGCTTGTGTGTTGTTGTGTCTAGTAAAACTTACTTCCCTCCGTTGTAAAAAATAATAATATAAAAAAAAAAACCGAAACTCGCATACTTCCTGGCCCCAAAATTACGGAAATTGACGAGCGCCTCCGAGCTCGCCCGATCGATGTTTACAGCGCTAATCTTTACAAAGCATACATGGAAAAATCTACTTTTAATATCATAAGCGTGTTTAAATAATTTTAACATTTGTCATTTACTTAGTGTTTTTTTGATTTATTTTAATCGGTATCGGTGACCGAAAAGTTATTTGGTAATCGGTTGTCATTTGCTTAGTTCAATATAATAGATGTCACATGTGTCGATCTATGCCAGGGTTACGGCAAAAGTGTTTTTTTTTAGTAACTACAGACTTGGAATCCGATCCTAAAAACTTGGAAGCCTATCTCCCTGAAACATAAACTCATCGACATGTGTATCCTGCCCATCCTAACCTACGGTGCTCAGACTTGGTCTCCGAACACGTCACCGACCGATAAAAGTTTCGCCTTGGGGTTTGCCAGAGAGGTATGGAGCGCAGCATTCTGGGCATAAAAAGAACAGACCGAATACAGAACGACACGTTGCGCTCCATAAGGGGTATCATAGACGTGGGAAAAAAGGCTGCCAGGCTCGAATGGGACTGGGCGGGTCTTGTCAGCCGCATGCACAGGGACCGCTGGGCGAGCGTCGGCACATAGTGGGCCCCTACTGGGGGCTTACCATGACCTCTTATGAAAACGTTTAATTCCCAGTGAGTCAAATTCCTTTTAATAGCAGGCCTGCTTCTGAATCGCAAAAAATCGTACCATGACAGTTACAAAGTTGAACGACTTTTGTACAGTTTACGCTCGTAGATCGCTTAATTTGACATTACGGACGCTCAAAAGACGGTCATCTGCTGTCAAATACACGTCAAATAGCATGCCATAGTACAAAAAGTCTATACAAAAAAAAGGTGAACGAATCTATAGCGGATTTTGTAAATGTCACTTAGCAGGCCAGTTTCAGGCCTGCTTTATCGATGTCATAGTACAAAAATGCCAGGCAGTTCAACTTCAGCCCTGCTATAAGAGGTCAAGGTAAGCCCCCTGAAGGAAAGTGCCGTCGAGGGCGGCCTAGAAAGAGGTGGCGGGATGATTTAGACGCGTATCGCGAGGACTAGTTAGAGACGGCGCTTGAGAAAAAAGTTTAGAAGGAGCTGGGGGAGGTCTTTGCAGTGGGACAGTAATGGCTAGTAAAAGAAAATCTGGATCCCAGTCCTCCCTTACGGTGTGAATTTTGTAAAACCCTCTCTTGGTGCTCGGCTACGTCATAAAAGGAAGCCTTGTGCAAAATTTCACGCTCCTAGGCCTAATAGTTTCGCTGTACGTTGATATGACAAGTCAAACACTATAATAATATTCCACAACTATCACACAACGCCGTCTAGTCTCAAGCTAAGCAGAGCTTGTGTTATGAGTACTAGACAACTGATAAACATACTTATATATTTCTAAATACATACATATATAGATAAATTACACCCAGACACAGAACAAATGATCATGCTCATCACACAAACATTTGTCCTGGGTGGGAATCGAACCCACGACCTCCGGCATAGCAGTGAGGGTCACTAACCACTAGACCAACAGGCCAGTCGAATACTAACTGACTCCCGCTCCGCTTTAGTGCGGTAGAAGTCATTGCATGGTTTGTTAACTTAAAAAAAAAGCTGAGAAAAAGGGTCTCGACAGACGGATAACAAAGCAAACGGTTTCGTTTTTTTTTCCAACTGAGATATAGCAAAAAAAAACAATCGATACTAAAAACTTTATTCTGAATTTCTCATTAGATCCAACACTTTAACTATTGAAGTCATCATGACGCGGCAGTTTACAAACAGACGGTTTTTTTGTAATATTTAGGTAGGTAGGCTGAAAAAAAATATTTTTGTAGACCATTTTCCTTAATCGTGAACGCAAAAAAAAATGAAGTGTTTCGCTTTATTGAAGGAATATCTATTTAAGTAAATATTATGCCATTGAACCGTTTTAAGTACTTGTTGTGCCTCGTGTCTTAAAATAAGGCATCCTCAATGAAGGACACCTCCTCCTCTTCAGACAACATGACAACGACAAAATTCCTCGATTAACCTCTCGTGTGCCTTAATTAGAGACACAATTAAAAAGCTATTGTGTCTCGCGTGGATCCACGTTTAGATACACAACGGGTTAAGGCATATAGGTGTCTTCAAGTCTAAGAGTGAATAGGCTCTTAATAAACTAGTGCGCCTCACCATCAACGATTGCATCACTACTTACCATCAGGTGGGAGTCAAGCACTAGTTTATAACAAACTAGCTTTTGCACGCGGCTACGCCCGCCCATATAAAATATAGCCTATGTCATTCAGGAATAAAGCAGCTTTCTATCGGTGAAAAAATTTTACCAATCGGACCAGTACTTTCAGAGATTACCTCCTACAAACAAAAAAACATAAAAACAAACCTGACCTCTTTATTATATTAGTGTATATACCTAAAAAAAAAATGTTCCTTGAACATCTGGGCGGAGTTAAATGCACACATACTCGTACTGCCGCCTGCGCCCGCTTAGAGCCCCGCTGACCTTTGCGTGATATTGATTGATTTACATAGACTATGTATGTCGCAGGGATATGATAAAAACAGAGATTTGGTCAATTCCCTAAGTGATTCGATCAAAACACGGAGGATGTTAAAATAACAACACTATTAACATCATTTGACATGTCAAAGCTCAGCCGAAAGTACCGGGACTTGGAGCGTGAAATTTTGCACCAGGTCTTCTTTTTTTAGGGTTCCGTAGCCAAATGGCAAAAAACGGAACCCTTATAGATTCGTCATGTCTGTCTGTCTGTCTGTCCGTCCGTATGTCACAGCCACTTTTTTCCGAAACTATAAGAGCTATACTGTTGAAACTTAGTAAGTAGATGTATTCTGTGAACCGCTTTAAGATTTTCACACAAAAATAGAAAAAAAACAATAAATTTTGGGGGTCCCCATACTTAGAACTAAAACTCAATAAATTTTTTTTCATCAAACCCCTACGTGTGGGGTATCTATGGATAGGTCTTTAAAAATGATATTGAGGTTTCTAATATCATTTTTTTCTAAATTGAATAGTTTACGCGAGAGACACTTCCAAAGTGGTAAAATGTGTGTGTCCCCCCCCTGTAACTTCTAAAATAAGAGAATGATAAAACTAAAAAAAATATATGATGTACATCACCATGTAAACTACCAACGAAAATTGGTTTGAACGAGATCTAGTAAGTAGTTTTTTTTTAATACGTCATAAATCTAAAAAAATACACTATTATTAAAACATCGATCAAAGTTACAACAAACTACAAGAACTTTTATATTATGTTACTTGCTGCTACGGAACCCTCCATGAGCGAGTCCGACTCGCACTTGGCCGGTTTTTTTTAAATTGATATAAACTAGTGTTTGACTGCGATCCCACCTAATGGTAAGCAATGATGCAATCTCTGATGGTGAGGCGCACTAGTTTATTAAGAGCCTATTCACTGTTTTATGACGTAGACGAGCAATAAGAAGGGATTTTTAGAAATTCAAAGTTTGTATGAGGAAACCTACATTTACGCGAGCAGAGCCGCAGGCAAAAGCTAGTCACCTAATATAAAAAAATGTCTATAAAACTTGTACGTCATGCCGCTATCGATTTGATTTTTTTTTCCTGATCCACGCAGACGCGAAGATATAAAAAATTTTACAACCACCTCTCCCCATTTTACCTCCCTATCTCAAAATCCGGTGCCAAGGAATAGGATATTAAGCATCTAGGGCGAATTTCGTATGTCTACGTTCGCGGGCTCATATGACATTTTGAAACTGACAGGGGATGAATTTTGATTACCGTTTTTGACGTTTATACTTTTTTTTTGGCAAAGATATCGCTTTGGTAATGCCTTAGAGTCGAAACTTGAAAAGTATAATTATAAATAGAAATACTTGTACAATTGCGTAACATACATAGTCACAATACGATGGATTACATAATGTAAAAAAAAACATATTTATCTAAGTATAGAATTTCGTGATAAACTCTTTCTCGAGCTCGGCTCTTTTTAGGCACGAACTATATTTAAAAAAAACATTTATTATTTAAGAAACTACCTTTTTTATGGTGGGAAAAATCATCCAATGACAACCCCCGCTTTTGGGCGGAGCGCGAGATAGTGTCAGACTCTTACTGACTAAAAGACCCACCCCTTTCCTTCTAGCCTTCATACCGGGGCTCGAGCTCCCTTTCGGATAACCCTGGCCCCAGTAGGCTTCGACCCGGCTGGGTCCCTGCTGTTGCTGACAACTCCTTGAGGCGCGCGGGAACAGTGCGCGCCGTCGACGACTTGGGCTTGGTCCGGACAGTTACCGGACGGCCGGACAGCGAGCTACCCATTGCTCACTGTCCGCAAGCCCGCGCATACGGTCAGAATCCCGGCGGCGGCGGCGAGAACGCCGTTGCCTGATGCGGTCGGCCTCCTCCTTTGCGAGCATTACTGCTTCGCAAAAATCGGCGACCGCTAGCCACTCCTCATCGCTCCGGACCATGGCCTCAACCAAGGCCCGGATTTAAGAAACTACACACACAAAGTAGTAGGTAAGTACTCATAGTATTTCCTGATTTCCTTATAAATATTTAAATTAAATTAGTCAAAAGTAAACCAACGAAAAAGATTCCTATGTTTTGAAGTCTCGTCGTACTATCAAATCGAAGAAATTTTGGCAAAATTGAAGAACTTAGAGATGAGTAAAATTGAAGAACTGGATTCTGATTAAATTTTTTTCGTTGACAGTTCATAAATAAATTAAATTTTTCATAAATTAATTAATATTTAAAAATGTCTTTCCTCGATTTTGACAGTAAATCGTGACGTCACAACATGGCGGGCGATCCTATTCTCATTTGGAACGCATTGTACACTACCACTAGTATAAAATAAAATATCCCACAAAACCAAATAAGACAACGTTTACTTATTTTTCATCCATCCTCTCACAAAACCTCAGACATTCACGACACACATCTATCCATCTCCCAGCAAACAAGTCACACTCTGGTATTAGAGCTATGCAGATGTGGTCAACCGCATAAGCACGCTTGCCTAAAAGTAACCTATTCACTCTTGATTTATAAGCCCCAGGTTGTAACTGTGTGTATGTCGTGGTCTGCTCTCAAAGCGGTGAAGGAAAACATCGTGAGGAAACCGGCATGTCCTAGAACCACATCGCCGTGCCCTCGTCGGCGGCGGAGACCTCTCGCTCCGGGCCTTGGTTGAGGCCATGCTCCGGAGCGAGGAGGAGTGGCAGGCGGTCGCCGACTTCTGCGAAGCAGTAATGCTCGCAAAGGAGGAGGCCGAACGCATCAGGCAACGGTGTTTTCGCCGCCACCGCCGCCGCCGCCGGGATTCTGATCCCGATTTCCGGCCACCGTAGGCGCGGGCTTGCGGACAGTGAGCAATGGGTAGCTCGCTGTCCGGCCGTCCGGTAACTGTCCGGACCAAGCCCAAGTCGTCGACGGCGCGCACTGTTCCCGCGCGCCTCAAGGAGTTGTCACCTACAGCAGGGACCCAGCCGGGTCGTAGCCTACTGGGGCCAGGGTTATCCGAAAGCTCGAGCCCCGGTATGAAGGCTAGAAGGAACGGGGTGGGTCTTTAAGTCAGTAAGAGTCTAACACTATCTCCCGCTCCGGCCAAGAGCGGGGAATGTCATTGGATGATTTTTTCCCACCACAAAAAAAAAATGTCCTAGAACCAAAAATTCCTAGACATGTGACATCCACCAACCCGCACTGGGCCCAGCTGTGGGACCATTAAAAGGCTGATTATGCTGTTACGCTATAATTAATGTATGAAATTGTATTTTTTTTTTATTATTGATAGGCTCGCGTTTGACCACCATCTCACCTAATGGTAAGCGATGATGTGGTCGACGATGGAGCACGCTTGCCTAGAAGTAACCACACTTGACTTGAAAAACCCCTAAGTTGTGGCTATCAGGAAACACAGACTCTGGCAGGGAATTCCACTCCTTGTAATAATTTGTTAGTAATGTTTGTTGTATTATTTAATTTATATAATGCATGCAAGGTGGACCGATGACCAGTAGCCCGATTCACGTAATGAAAACCGTAACGATATCGTAGCGATTTAGTCGTTTAGACCATTTCCGTATTCACATCCATCAATCGAGTTTGAACCACACCGATTTTAAAGTCGTTTGAAATTCGTCGATTAAAAAAAAATCTGTATTAAATTATTCTGGTAGAATACATATTAATGTAACTGGAAATAAGGCGATAGATCGTTATTACCGCTTTTGGATAGGACCTCGATCGAACGACTATAAAACTTCAACGATATTTGGCTTGTTTGATTTTACGTGAATCAGGCTACTGGTGAAGGTTGCGGGAATCCGATGGATGCGGGACGCACAGGATCGTTCATTGTGGCGACACTTGGGGGAGGCCTGTGTCCAACCGTGGACGTCTATCCGCTGAAATGATGATAATGCATTCAATATTATCTAACAATATAAATGTTGCTGGGCCCTACCTGAGCCCATGTTTGAGACAATACAATAAGTAATGTAACAACTACATATTCACAACACGAGTGCAAATAAATAAATATCAAGCAGTGATCAATTTCTAAGATCGGGCCACGACATACCTATAGTCTGTCTAATAAGTCAACCGACTTGGGAATTTTGTGTAAAATTTAATCATTTAAAAAATACTTATATTCGATATTTTTCTTAAGGGCCAAGCGCCCGAAAAGTGCCATAAAACAGTGATTTTCTGAGGCCTACTCCTCCGTAACGGCTAGGTCAATTGGTTTGAAAAAAATATATGTTGATTATAGATTCATGAACAATAATATCAACATTTGATTTTTTCGTACAATTAATACTTTTGTCAAAAAAAAAAATTTAGCAATTTCGCAACTTTTCGCAACTTTTCCCTACTCCTTCGAAACGGCTTGGACCTTTAGAAACATTTTTACACATAAAAATTGGTGGTTAATTATTCTTCAAACTGAACATTGCATATGTAAATCAATCAATATCTCGCAGAGAAAATGGATTTAAAGCGCTTTCCGGGCGCTGCTGGCCGCAAATAAATGCACAGATTTGCGTACTGCCGCCTAGGCGAGTGCGAGAGTTGCGTTCACATAATTTCGGCCAGATGGTTTAAGGGACTATACGCCTTAAGGTAAATATTTTTTTTTTTTGTTGGTAAACAATGATCTCTTAATCAACCTTGATTATTGAACCCGTGTTGACTACATCAGATTTCATTAAATCCTGTTAATTACCCAAGTCGTTTAACTTATTAGACAGACTCTACACCTATTTAGTATTAGCACAGTATTAATATCCATAAAAGATAGTAGCTAATTAAAACCTTTTTGCTCAAAAAGTAACTTCAATGTTTAAAACTTTAAATTACAGGTTCAAGTAACATTTACCATCTAGTTAAGTAGGATATAAAATCTTTGCATTTACCTACTTCACCGTTAGTATTCCCTCCCGATCCGCCATTGCTACACGATTTGAATCCATGACCTTTTGATTGCCCCTTGAAGAGAGCTAACCTTTGGGCTATGGCCGTTTATCTATGCTTTGTTGAAAAAGACGATTTGAAAGTCTGTGCGTCCGCAAATTGTTTTCTACTTTGTGTTTATAAAGGTTGGGGTGGTCGGGTTTCTTGTTAACATTTTACGTATAGTAATTAGCGGGATTGTCTCTGTGAGATCGTTCCACAGAATTATGACACCCCAGTACATAGAGCAGTGGTGGGCGATTGGTCGTTACAACATACAACTCGATAGTCGGGACCGTTGTCCCGACTATCGAGTTGTATGTAGGTCGCGGATTCAAACCCAGCCAGACGCATCACTTTGTGTAATTTGTTTGTTCACCACTGCTTTCAAAACGGTGAAGGAAAACATCGTGAGGAAACCGACATGCCCTAGAACCAAAAATTCGAAGACATGTGACATTCACCAACGCGCACTGGGCCCGTGTGGTGGATTACGGCCCATTCCCTCTTCCAGAGAGGAAATAATGTTCCCAGCAGTGGGAACATTATAAGGCTGACTATTCCAATTAGCAGGAAACTTATCACATCTTAAAATACAGTTATCAGTCCTGCTTTTAGTTAAATCAACTCAAAAAAATGCTTAATTTGCTTGTTTCAGTAATGTTTCTTTCCAAATCGAGCTCTCTGCAAAGAACGTCAAGATATTACCATAATATAAAATGTCATCGTCGAAGCGGAATAGCTATAGGCTATAAAATAAAATAAAAAAATATAAAAAAGTTGGGTCAGGCTGTAAAACGGAGCCTGAGATCCAAGGAGGGAATAAAAAAAGAAAAAAATAAAAATGCCGTAAAAAGGCATTGGCGGGGTAATAGAAGCGCGCGGGGGTGAGGCGAGCGGGGGGAGACTGTTCCTCGAAGTTCCGCCGCCATTTCGAAAAATCGATCACGCGGCGCGTGTGTGGACCGTTTTGAATTTTCGAATACAAAACTTTCGAGTCATTACTAATTTTAGCCCTATGTTTACAGCAATAAAGTTTATTTTTGATTGATGTTGTTATTTGTGTCTATGTGTGCGTGCCTCACACGGACGGGCAAGATACCAAAATATTAATGGTGGACGTCCCGCCAAAATAGATTTTTTTGAGTGTGTTGGATATTGTACTTTACTACGCGAGGGCCAAAACAGCTGCACACTTTTCACAGTCCGTTCGTCTATGTTTGTATAGGACAAATTTTTTGGCTTCATGTTTTTTTTTTACTCTTTTTATTTGTTATCTGTAGAGGAAGTTTACTAATCTTTGGACTCTTATCTCGTTGCTATGGCCAGCATGAAAACATGTGTTTTTTTCCTTAAATTATTTACCTACAATGATAGAAATCTCTTTTACTACTCTGAAAGATCTAGAGCCATTATTTATATTTAAAAAAGATAGCTGAATTTACGTTCTTTTTTCACGTGGGAATTCATGAAATGACTCTTCTCGTTCTAAGTGGAGTAGTGTAAGGAGAGTGTGTCAGATTTTTTTTACCTCTGTTCCTATAATTAGATTGTCCAAAAAAGCTATCGCAGCCCTAGCAGGTAACTGAAAGAACACAGGTGTGTTTTAGTCAGTAAAAGTCTGACATGTCCCTCTCGCTCCACCCAGAAAGGGAGAAGTTATTAAAACATTAATTGCGTTATTTACGATTTGTCGATCAGGCGATTTTGGACCATATGAATATGAAGCATTAAGAGGGAAACACCAAAAGGACACTTCAGTTTTCAAAATTTGTAGAAATTACACCGCACTGTATTACAAAAAATATATATATATATATATATAAGAAGAACCTAAACAGATGTGCCAACAGTTTCATCGCGAGACATTTACAAACCTATCCTTAATTTCGAGAAAAATAAAATAAATTGTTTATTTATTTATTTATGTATTTAATCTTCATGCAACACAAAGTACATATAGGTGGACTTAATGCCTTAGGCATTCTCTCCCAGTTAACCTAGGGTGGTGAAGAGACAATATGGTAGGCGCATAAATTTAAATTTAAACTTGAGTAAATCTTGTTAATAGAAAAGGTCTGTTTTTAGCTGTTTTTGAGAAATAGGAACCTTTTTTTTTTTTTTGCTGTATATCTGAATCTTGTAGCCAAAAACTCATTTGTCAAATCATCAAAAAGAAAATCAAAACGTCAAACGTCAACCAGCTCTACGGCCATGAGCAATGCAAAAATTGAAAAGAAAAAAAAATGTTAGGAAAGCTTTCACCAAAGGTTATTTGGCTAACGCATTCTCTCCGGTGCGTTATGCTATGGTTAATAATAAATAACCAAAAAGTTAAAAGTTACAATTAAAAGCAGGGCACAGCGGTTATTGAACCGTGCTTAGGGTTGTGCCACGAACTCATAACTCGAATTCATTAACACGTTGACAGTAGAACTCATTTTTGTATTATTATTTATTTCCTTTCCTGCGGTACGGGGCTTCTAAAACCTCGTTTAGAATAATATCATTAAGGCGGTAGGGGCTTATTAGACCCCGTAACACACATAGGTACATATGTTACCCAGAACTAATTTTTGTATTATTTCCTTTCCTGCGGCACCGGGCGTCTACAACCTCGTTTAGAATAATATCATTAAGGCGGTAGGGGCTTATTAGACCCCGTAATGTACATAAGTACATATGTTACCCAGAACTCATTTTTGTATTATTTCCTTTCCTGCGGTACGGGGCGTCTAAAACCACATTTGGAATAATATCATTATGGCGGTAGGGGCTTATTAGACCCCGTAACGTACATATGTTACCCAGTTACTGGGTTGTGATTGTGAGCGTCAAATATGCAGTTACGCTCTATTGAAAAGTTGTATTATTTTGTTGATACAGAACACCGAAAAGACGAAAAACTAACTAAGTAGAGTCTGTCTAAAAAGTCAAACAACTTGGATAATTATTAGGGCAAAATGAAATCTGATGAGTAGGCACAACGGATCTTGAGCGCTCGGCGTCAGAATGGGGATCGCTTTGAGCATTCCATACATTGGCGAGCCAATCGTCTTCGTTGTTAGATACATGCAGCAACGCAGGGAACGAATGAGGAGTGACGTCTATGACGCGATGGCGCGGCGAGCCAATCACTTACAATCCCCGCCCCCGCGTCTCACTTCGCACCACTAAAGAGACCGTTTGACTTCTGCGCAACCGCTCAAGATCCGTTGTGCCTACTGTATGTAGTCAACACTGGTTGAATAATCAAGGTTGATTAAGAGATCTTGATCATAGTATACTAATAGAAGAACCTTATAAAGAGTATCGAATAAAAGTATTTTTTTAAATGATTAAATATTTTACAAAATTCCCAAGTCGTTGACTTTTTAGACAGAATATACCACACCATTTTTAAGGTGGGAAATCTATAAAACCGGCCAAGTGCGAGTCGGACTCGCCCATGAAGGGTTCCGTAGCAGCAAGTAACATAATATAAAAGTTCTTGTAGTTCGTTGTAACTTTGATCGATGTTTTAATAATAGTGTATTTTTTTAGATTTATGACGTATTAAAAAAAACTACTTACTAGATCTCGTTCAAACCAATTTTCGTTGGTAGTTTGCATGGTAATGTACATCATATATTTTTTTTATTTTTATCATTCTCTTATTTTAGAAGTTAGAGGGGGGGGGGACATTTTACCAATTTGGAAGTGTCTCTCGCGCAAACTGTTCAATTTAGAAAAAAATGATTTTAGAAACCTCAATATCATTTTTGAAGATCTATCCATAGATACCACACACGTATGGGTATAACGAAAAAAAAAATTTTTGGGTTTCAGTTCTAAGTATGGGGACCCCCAAAATTTATTGCTTTTTTTTTATTTTTGTGTGAAAATGTTAATGCGGTTCACAGAATACTCACTTACTAAGTTTCAACAGTATAGCTCTTATAGTTTCGGAAAAAAGTGGCTGTGACATACGGACGGACAGACAGACAGACAGACAGACATGACGAATCTATAACGGTTCCGTTTTTTGCCATTTGGCTACGGAACCCTAAAAAGGAGAAACTGACTGACATATCAATGTAAAACCAAAATTACGGGGACTATATATAGATAAATTCTTTATTGTACACCAAAAATAAAGAATTTATCATTTACATACGAAACTTAAAATTAACCACTATTTACTCAAGGTTTCCTCTTATGACAAAGGCGTGCACTTAGGCTGACATCAGACGGACTGCATCAACAATCAGAGCACAATCACGTATTTAAGTATCGTACACTAATTGCCAGTCACCTATATATTTAACTGCATGCAGCTCTACGTTCGACTTCGTGCAGTCATGATATCAACTGTACGCGGTCGGCTACAGTCGTGTAGTGTCGACGCACGCTGTCCATCGCTAACCGCATACAGTCAGTGTGCAGTTAATTACAAAGAGCAAACGCACATTGACATTGTCAACTTTATTTTGAGGCACTTAAAGATCAAATCATACACTAAGCTCCTGGGCTAGATGCGTGGCGCCAACTGCGCAAAGTCAGATCAAACTGAATGCAGTTGATTATATGGTCTGCGTGCGGTTGCTGCGATGCAGTCCGTCTGATGGCAGCCTATGAAAGGATTTTCCAAAATTTTCTCCATAAAGGGATGAAATGTAATGTACTTAATAATAATTTGTATGGTGAAACCAACTTTCACGAGAGCGAAGTCGCTGGCAGAAGCTAGTCTTCGAATCATTTATTTTCTTCCGTTTCCCGCTCAGGGAGGAGCTGGAGGGAGTGTGAGACTTTTTGTGACTAAAACCCACCCGTTAACAGCTTCAGTCACAAAATAAGCCAGCCCACAAAATAAGTCACAAAATAAGGTATAAGCCTATACCACAAAATAGATAGGTACAGAAGACAATCTCATGTATGTACTTCACTTTTTAATACCGAGCGTAGGCTCGGTGGACGCACATTAATGAGCGTTTGAGCCGGAACTGTAAGACGAGCGGGCCGAGGCGCTCCGAGATATCGTGTCCGTGAGCGGTGTCTATGTGTGCGTTGTGAGAGCGCGCACAGTATGTAGATTGTCTTCTGTACCTATATATTTTGTGCTTCAGTTGCTACGGTAAATCTTCTGGACAAACTAGTGAAATTGTTACGTCTTCCGGACGTTTGTCGACTTGCGTTGCCTGACAGCCCTAACCCTCAAAAACATCTGTGACTCAAACAAATCGTTAACCCTTCGCTGCGGGATGTTGACCTAACTAAACATTGTTCAGTTCACTTCTTTTACAGTTTAACTAAGTTATAACGTCAGTCCTGTGTCATTCTGGTCTATAGCTGGCTATGCTAAGGTCGTGGGTTCGATTCCCACTCAGGACAAATGTTTGGGTGATGAGCACGATCATTTGTTCTGTGTCTGGGTGTAATTTATCTATAATATAATATATATGTATGTATTTAGAAATATATTTAATAAGTACGTTTATCAGTTGTCTAGTACTCATAACGCAAGCTCTGCTTGGCTTGGGACTAGAAGCCGTTGTGTGATAGTTCTGGAATATTATTGTATATTATAATATTCTCCGAAATAATATGTAGATTGATATATTCCTCCTAAAGCAAGTGCAGGTACTTAGAAAAAAAAACCATTGTCAAAAAGTCCAATTTTGCATCCTCTACGGCCACGGTAATTGAGAAAGAAAATAATAAAGAAATTCATGGTCCTGCGTTCTAGGACCATGAATTTCTTTATTTTTTGGCAACTGAAAGACACAGGTGTGATATGAACAGTCAGTAAAAGTCTGACACGCTCTCTTGCTCCACCCTAGAGCGAGAGCAGTCATTGGATGATTTCTCACCTTGAAAAAAAAATAACGCGGTAACTCTTTTGAACAATCGCGTCTCCCTCCTAGAGAAAGCCTAAGGCCACAAAATAGATAGGTACAGAAGACAATCTCATGTATGTACTTCACTTTTTATACCTACGCTCGGTGGACGCACAATAATGAGCCGTTGAGCCGGAACTGTTCGACGAGCGGGCCGAGGCGCTCCGAGGTATCGTGTCCGTGAGTCAGTCATCACTTACCATCAGGTGGTCAAACGCAAGCCTATCAATAATAAAAAAAAATGTCTCTTAGTGTTGTATGAAGTTTTAATTTGAATAAACTACAAAAAGTGTGCCAAAAGCCTACGTTACCAACTGTACTAAAAAAAAAAAACAATAGAAACACGCAATTTGAATTAATTTCGCGTTTCCTACGTGATGTGGTTACAAAATGACAAATTAAAAGTGATTATATCGCTCACTGGCTTCGAAACGTTAGAAAACACTTGCTTTTAGTAAACAACTGTTTTAAAAGTGTCTGTTAATCGCTGTGGTGTACAAAGTGACTGCCATAAGCTCTTAACAATTTTTTTTTTTATTTTGGGAAAATAATCTAATGACAATCCCCACTCTTGGGCGGAGCGGGAGGTAGTGTCAGACTCTTACTGACTAAAAACCCACCCCGTTCCTTCGTGCCTTCATACCGGGGCTGAGCTACTCTTTCGAAACTAACCCTGGCACCAGTAGGCTTCGACCCAGCTGGACCCCTGCTGTTGCTGAGAACTACTTTTGAGGCGCGCGGGAACAGTGCGCGCCGTCGACGTCTTGGGCTCGGTCCAGACAGTTACCGGACGATCGGACAGCAAGCTACCCATTGCTCGCCGTCCGCAAGCCCGCGCCTACTGTGGTCGGAAATCGGAATTCGCCGTTGCCTCTTGCGGTCGGCCTCCTCCTTTGCTAGCCTCCTTCTACGAAGCAGTTATGCTAGACTGCTTCGCAGAAGGAGGCGAGCTCTTAACGCGATCTATTTGAAGACCTAAAAAATGGGCACGCCATAATTATGGCGGTAAGTCCCCTCTTTCATGTCCCCTCATCATAAACATCAACTTTTGTTCTATGACTTTTGAAAGATTATCATGTCTTAATTCATCAGATTTTCATACAAAAATAAAAATACTTAAATTGAAAGTTTAAAATTTTACGAAGTCTATGCGAAGCAAGCAATAGTACAATAACTTGGATCGGGCGGCGGGGGTACTTGATGCACTTGTGTCGCGTCTCAAAGACGTAGGCAGGTACAGTACAATTCACGAATGATGGCGGCCGTGAAGTTTGCACAGAAGGCTGCGCAGTAACGTGTTTTAGGAACCAAATGGCGACGTGCGTGTGCGAGAAGAGTGTAGTATGCACGAACGGCCGCCATCATTCGTGAATTGTACTGTATAGCAAAATACAGAGTTTTAATGTGTTAGATGGAACAACGAAATCTTGAAGGTTTGTTTTTGGTAAAAGTTATGCTTTATAAAAAGTCATAGAGCAGAAGTTGTTGTTTATGATGTTAGTAATGCAACCCTGCATGATTGTTCGTGTTTTACAAATAACCTTGTATACACGAAACCGTATAAGTCATGAGTCTCAAGTCTTAAATATTTCCACTATCCAACCTGAAGTAGGTTGGAAGGTGGCACATAAAATTCTGAACCTGCCAACTTGGGTGTGGATGGCTAATGGCTAGGTTGGAAGATAGGAATAAGTCTATTTTGCCGCCCCTCATTTTTTGCCGGTCTGGGCAAATGCGCGGCATGCCCCCCCTTAGATCGAGCACTGGCTCGCACGACTGACATTTTAATACGTCATTATAAGGCTCCAGATACAAATTTTGAAGTGATGAATTTTCATATTCATAAAGACCTGGCCTTACGTGTTAAAATTTCAGGCGTCCAAGCGAGAAATAGGGATTTAACCATATATCCTATACAGTGTGTTAGGGCTATATTTAGGGTTATATTTTTTAGTTACGCAAATTAACGGCCATTACAACTGGCCACGGGACCTTTAGCAAGCACCTTTCTGTCTTAGGAGTTACAGACAGTCCGCTCTGCAGAGCCTGCATGGAGGAGGACGAGACAGCAGCTCACCTGCTTCTAAGCTGCCCTGTGGTCGCTGGATACAGGGCAAAGTACTTCGGAAACCCAGGTAACCTTCGTGAAATGGTTAGCGACACCAAGGCGCTGCTGGCCTTTCTTGAGGAGCTGGGGTGGATCGAGTGACTCATTTGTCCCACCCGTACGCGAAATACGCGCTTTAGTCGTGGAGTTGCAGACAACAGCCCGTTGTACCTAAACCTAGGGCTATATTTCACCAGGACTCCATGACAGCGCAACCAGTTGCGCCCGGCCATGGAGTCCTGGTGAAATTAACCCTAAGCTACCAAACTAGACACCATATAGACACCAGAGTCGCACACAGCTGGTCGCGCCGCCAAATTGGTTGCGCAACCAAAAGGACACCAGGGCCTTAAGTCTGCTATTACAATAGTGTCAGAATGGTCTATTATTGATTTCTTAATTGTCCATTTTGACAAGTTTTGGTAATCTAGGTACTAATATAATGACGTCATTATGACTTTCCGATGATCAACCACTGACACTCCATTGAAAGAAATGGCATAGAATGGTAATCTCGTACATAATGACAAATGAATATCTGACATATGCGGTAATCTGCAAAAATTTTGACAGTTATTTGATCAGTGACCTACCATTACGACGTTATTGCGCAATTAATGCTTTTAGTAAGCTCGATATTGTCATTCTACCACAATTCTATTAAAAGACCGATCACTGATCGATCATTATGAATTAGCAGATTACAAACTTTTAGCAAAATGACAATGGGATCGTGTTGGAATGACGAATTTACAATAATTGCAGACTTAGGCCCCAGGTGAGTATCTCTCTATATAGCTGTATACATTTTGTTGGTAGCGGCGACTGGTCACGCCGCCATGTTGTCTCGGTGAAATACAGCCCTAAGGGACAGACCTCCACAAACTTTAAGGGCTTGTTCAGTAGACGAAACTGAACAACCTTCCACAAACTTTTTCCGGAAACGAAAAACAAAATCGGCCTGTCCATAATATCCAGTTGTATATACAATTAGTCATTCTTATTTCATATCAGAACAAAGTCTAGATAGACTGTAGACAGGCTAGATAAACCAGGTCATCATGGCCTGACCTTTTACTAAAGATAACATACAGGGTTATTTGTAAACCTTGCAGAAAATGTATTACTAACATCATAAACAAAAATTTTTGTTCTATGATTTTTTACAAAACATGATTCATTTACCGAAAACCAACCATCAAAATTTCATTGTTCTATCCAAGACATTTCAACTCTGTATTCTGCTATACTTAGTTTACCCGCGTCTGTATGACACGACGTAAGCGCACCAAGCACCCCCGCCGCCCGATCTCCGCTCCCATCCGCTATTCGCATAGATTTCGTAATATTTACAACGTTCAATTTATTTTTTGTATGAAAATGTAATGAATTGAAATGTGATAATTTTTTTAAAGTCATAGAACAAAAGTTGTTTTTTATGGCGTTAGTAACATAGTTTTGAGGGGTTGCCAGTGTCAAGTTTGGAAAATGGAAAGCATTTCGTTTTTACAGTCACTTCGAGTTCCATTATAATGCGGATTTAACATATTATTTAGTAGCAAATGTCTCGTGTTACCCTTCTCGACGAGCTTCGTTGAGGTAGTCAATACTTTAACGTTTTTAGAACCGATTCAATGATTCCATATATTGTCTAGTTGTGTGACACTTTTTTTTTATGGTGGGAAAAATCATCCAATGACAACCCCCGCTCTTGGGCGGAGCAGGAGATAGTGTCAGATTCTTACTGACTAAAAGCCCACCCCGTTCCTTCTAGCCTTCATACCGGGGCTCGAGTTCCCTTTCAGTGAGTGAGTGTTTAGTGAATTGTTTTCGGAACCCCTAACCCTGGCCCCAGTAGGCTTCGACCCGGCTGGGTCCCTGCTGTAGTTGTGTGACACTTGAGATACAAGACTGTCCGAATTTTATATCACAATATTCACTAGAGGAATTAATTTGCGAAAAATTAAGGCCCATGCGTCCGAGCAGTGCCATAAAACAGTAACTGAAGCTTACTCCTCGGTTACGGCTAGGTTAAGGTTTAAAAAAAAATATAAGTTTATTATAGATTTATGAACAACATAATCAACTATTGATTTTTTCGGGCGATCAATATTTTTGTTTAATAAAAATATTTAGCAATTTTGCAACTTTTCCCTACTCCTTCGAAACGGCTTGGATCTTTAGAAATATTTTTACAAATAAAAATTGGTGGTTAAATAATCTTCAAAGTGAACATAGCATAATGTAAATCAATCAATATTTCGCAAAGAAAATGGATTTAAAGGTCAGCGGGGCTCTATCCGGGCGCAGCTGGCCGCAATTAAATGCACAAATACTCGTACTGCCCTCTAGGCGGGTTACAGGTGTCGTGTCCATTTAATTTTGGCCAGATGCCTGTTTAAACAGCCCCTGAACTACACTCGCGAAAGTTCCACCTAAAAACCCAGACTTCCATATTGGAACTTACTAACACTGAACAATCATAAAAAGAAAAATAAATCTTAATTGAACTTACTATAACTATTATCAAAAAGAAAACAAAACTCTCTAATTCGATATTCAAAACTTCAAATCGAAATTCGTCTCAAAAATCGAATGCATTCAAAATTCTTTTTTTTTTTAATTACATAACTTGGCAGCACCGTCACGTCTGCATTCTGCATAGCTAACGGAACTGACGTAAGATCGCCGTGTTTCCTCGTACCCTTTTTATCTGTCGTCATCTTGCACTTTCATACTTTCTTTTTACTTACTTTTGTATGATATTTTATTTATTTTATTTTGAGCAAATTCACTTATTTAAAAATCTCGCCTATACCTCCATATAATGTACAACCTTAAAATATGGCGTCCAAAGGTCGTTCACATCGCTGTCAATTGGCAGTATGTTGACTATAGATATTGTTACGCCATTAAACGTGAACCCGCCATATCTCCGAGAATATAAAGAGTAGCACGTAATAATTAAAACGCATTGCTGTTCGAAAGGTCTAGAATGGTTGTACGTACCCAGACTTAGAAAAATCCCGAAACATCCACAAAGTACTTACAAGTAGTAGTTAGGTATTTATAGGAAATGGTACTCTCCGACGTTAACAATAGAGTCGAAATTCGCATGAAAGTGACTCTTATTACCACGAGTAATAAAAATAATTTATGACTTCGAGAAGCGATTCAATTGTTCTGGAATTCTGGATCGTTCGTGGGAAGTCGGTATCTAGAATTTTCTTGGCTCCGCATATAAATACGTGCCCCCGGCCGGAAGCGAGTCAGTTGTGATTTCGACTGCGATCAAGAGCGAACTATCCTAGTACTTGAAGTGATTTTATCTAACGACCTAAGCGATAGTGTAACGGTACTCTAGTGTTAATTGCGATTCGGATTATTGTTGACTGGACTATTTTGTTATTGGTAGTGGTGAATAAAGTTGTCTCTTAGTAAATCGGCATTTGATTACCCACGTACGTAACAACTGGTGTCAGAAGTGAAATGCCATTACTACAGAGGGACGACGAACAGCGACCACGAACAAGGAGGCAAATGGAGATGGATGCTGCGCGTCATCGTATGGAGGAGGAAGATCAGGCTGGTATAGAAGCAACAGCAGCTGCTGAGGCGCCAACGGAATCATCCTCGGAAATGAGCCTCGCTACGGTGTTGGCCGCCATGCAAGCTAGTATGGAGGCCAACCAGCGTAAGCTTCAGGACCTAATCGCAGCGAACCAGGAAGAAGCTCGCCGCGAACAGGAAGCCGCTCGCCGCGATCAGGAGGCCAACCAGCGTAAGCTTCAGGACCTAATTGCAGCGAACCAGGAAGAAGCTCGCCGCGAACAGGAAGCCGCTCGCCGCGAACAGGAAGCCGCTCGCCGCGAACAGGAAGCCGCTCGCCGCGATCAGGAGGCTAAGCAGAACCTGATCCTCGATAAAATCGACCACGGCCTCGTCACGTTGGGCGAGAAGGTAAAGAATCTCACCTTGGAGGTCAAGGAGGTTTCCGCCCGAGCTGATAGCCTCGAAACAAGAATTGATGGCCACGAAGATCGCCTGCTGGACATCAACAAAAAAATCGTCAAGCTCGAAGCACGCGAACCCGTTGTTGTCGGCTCACCGTCGCACACTCCCTGTGCATCCGCCGCAAAATTTGATGTGCCACGTTTTGATGGCACGTCTTCCTGGACGGCATTTAAGTACCAATTCGAGACATTGGTCGAAACAAACCGCTGGGATGATAAGCAGTCTTTTGCGGCATTAACTTTGGCTCTACGAGGGGATGCCCTGCTGGTCCTAGAGAATCTTCCTCCGAACAGTAGGACGTTGGAGCGTCTTATGGAGGGATTAGACACTCGCTATGGAGACAAGCACCTCGAGCACGTTTTCCGCGCGCAACTTCGCGAGAGAACGCAGAGGTCGAACGAGAGCCTCCAGCAATGGGGAGTCGAGGTCGAACGGCTGGTCCGGCGTGCTTACATGTCGATGACACCAGAGATGGTGGAAGTAAATCTGGTGCAAGCTTTCATCGACGGTCTACGGGATCCTGAAGTCAGGGCTACGGTGTGACTCGGACACCACCAAACTCTAAAGAGTGCGATGGCTCACGCTCTGGAAGTGGAAGCCGTACGACAAGATTCACGCACGCACAGAGTTCGGGAAGTGGTGGTCTCGCCGTCAGTGCAACCACGTCAACGAGAAGTGGTAGCTGCTTCTTCGGCAAAGTCCCGCTATATTCCGACGTGTTACGGGTGCGGAGAAAAAGGGCACATTCGTACCGATTGCCCCAAGAGGAAGAGGGGGAGTGTGGACTCCGGAACTCAAGTTAACGAGGAGTCGTTAAACTAAATGTCGCCAGGGCCGCGGGGCGGGTGCTGGCTGGTCAACTGAAGGCCCCAACCATCACCATCAATCAAGTTCACAACGGAAATAGTTTGATCATCGAAGGGACGCTGAATCATCGGGCTTGCAATTTTACCATTGACACGGGGGCGTCACGGACTGTTATAAGACCTGAGTTGCTGAAACGCACCATCTTGTGGCAAAGGGAGTCTCCATCCTGCCGACTTCAGACAGCAACCGGCCAGCCAGTCTCCGTCCTCGGTGATACAGAAATTGAGATCAAAATCGGTGATCAAGTGTATATCCATCCTGCGTTAATTGCGAATATTACCGACGATTGCATACTGGGTCTCGACTTCTTGCGGAATAACCGATGTATTTTAGATATCGACAGGGGAGTATTGAAATTCCCAGATCAAGAAGTCTTCCTGCGAGGAATTAACTCATGCAACCTCTACTGTTTAAAGAATACTACACTGGCTCCGAGAACAGAAACCTTAGTCGAAGTAAAGTTTCCCAAGAAAATCAGGCAAACAAGATGTGTTTTGGTAGAGGATACTGGCCGGCACCCGGAGATCATCACTGCGAGGACATTAGTTATGACGACAGGGAAATCCAAGGTCAGGATTGTGAACCTTGGGAAAGAAGAGGTCCAACTGAAGAAAAACAGTGTTGTTGGGAGATGTGAAGAAGTTCAGCATCTCCGTCAAATCAATAAATCTCCAGCAAAGCAAGACACGACCAAAGTCGAAACTGATCACATCCAGCAACTTCTGGAAAATTCTAAGAGCAACTTATCGACTTCGGAACTACAGCAAGCCAGGGAATTTCTGCTACGGTTTCGAGATATCTTCGCAACGGGAAAAGACTGCGGGAGAACAGGTCTCGTCAAGCATGAGATAGATACAGGTGATGCTAGACCAATTAAACAGAGACCGCGCCGCATACCCTGGGCTAAGGAATCTGAGGTAGCAGGAATGGTAAAGGACATGGCTGATAGCGGAATAATTGAGCCTTCTACGAGTCCATGGTCTTCTCCAGTCGTTCTGGTGAAGAAGAAGGACGGCAGCACAAGATTCTGTGTGGACTACAGAATGCTGAATAATGTGACGAAGAAGGACAGTTATCCCTTACCAAGGATAGACGATACGCTGGATATGCTCAGTGGCATGAAGTGGTTTTCGACCATTGATTTGAAAAGTGGCTACTGGCAAGTGGAAATCAGCGAGAAAGATAAAGAAAAGACAGCGTTCAGTACGGGTATTGGCAGCGGCTTGTGGCAATTTAACGTCATGCCTTTTGGGTTATGCAACGCCCCAGCGACGTTTGAACGCCTCATGGAGAGAGTCATGGTGGGCCTTCTTGGTGACGTTTGTCTGGTATATTTGGATGACGTCATTATAATGGGTCGCACTTTTAAGGAAAACCTGAGGAATATGGAGAAAGTGTTCACCAGGATACGAGGGGCTAACCTAAAACTAAGCGCAAAGAAGTGCGACCTGTTCAAGAAGGAGGTCAGCTACCTAGGACATGTTATTTCCGCCGACGGGGTGAGAACCGACCCTGAGAAGATAAAGGCAGTCCAACAGTGGCCGGTTCCAAAGAACAAAACGGAAGTACGTGCATTTCTAGGGTTGTGCACATACTACAGGCGGTTTGTCAAGAATTTTTCGGACATTGCAAAACCTCTACATCAGCTGACTGAGGATAAACGAGATTTTATCTGGGACGAGGACTGTGAGTCAGCATTCGACGAGCTAAAGCAACGGCTATGTGAAGCGCCTATACTAGGGTATCCGAGCAGAGACGGAAGATTTGTCGTTGATACCGATGCCAGCAACACGGGAATTGGTGGAGTGTTGTCACAAGTGCAGGGCGACAGACAGGTCGTAATCGCTTACTTCAGTAAGGCACTTTCAAAGCCAGAAAGGAACTACTGCGTGACTCGACGAGAACTGCTGGCTGTGGTAAAAACCTTGCAGCATTTCCACAAGTACCTCATAGGAAGACAATTTACATTAAGGACGGATCACGCTGCATTGAAATGGCTTCTACAATTTAAGAACCCTGAGGGCCAAGTTGCAAGATGGCTCGAGCAGCTGCAGGAGTTTAACTTTGTGACGGAACATCGCAGTGGAAAAGGGCATAACAATGCTGACGCCCTGTCGCGACGTCCATGTAATGAGGACTGCAGACACTGCCAGCAGAATGAAGCCCGAGAACACGTTAATTTAATTAGGGCTGAAGGCAACTTCAAGAAGTCCCAGGAAGAAGATGACGATATTCGACCTATACTGGACTGGAAGCGTAGCGGAACTAGGCCCCAGTGGAGTGAAGTATCGTCACACAGTCCCGTAACTAAGAGCTACTGGGCACAGTGGGACAGTTTAGTCCTAGAAAATGATGTGCTTTGTAGGAAATGGGAATCGAACGATGGCAAGGAGGTGACCACACAAGTGATAGTACCACGATGTGAAGTAGCCCCCCTGCTACAGGAAATACACGATGGTGCTTCTGGAGGACACCTGGGCATCAAGAAAACTCTACTGAAAGTGAGACAGCGGTATTACTGGCTCAATTGTAGAGATGACATAGAGCAATGGTGTCGGAAATGTACAGCGTGCGCATCTGTGAAAGGACCACAGACTAGGAGCAGGGGCAGGCTTCAGCTGTACAATGTGGGAGCCCCATGGGAACGCATCGCTATCGACGTCGCTGGACCTTTTCCAGTTACAAATGACGGAAACAAGTACATAGTGGTGATCCAGGACTATTTCACAAAGTGGCCCGAAGTCTTCGCCATACCCAATCAGGAAGCGACGACAGTGGCGAAGCAGGTGGTCGAAGAAGTAGTATGTCGGTATGGCGCACCTTTGGAAATCCATTCCGATCAAGGCCGTAACTTCGAATCTGCGCTGTTCCAGGAAATGTGTACACTTCTGGGAATTTATAAGACACGCACAACACCTGCGCACCCTCAGTCGGACGGAATGGTGGAAAGGTTTAACCAAACCCTGGAGAATCACCTGGCTAAGGTTGTCGATGACCATCAGAAGGACTGGGACCGGTATATTCCACTATTTCTGATGTCTTACCGATCGGCAGTGCATGATAGCACGGGACATACCCCAGCAAGAGTGAATTTCGGCAGGGAGATGAGACTTCCAGTCGATGCCATAACTGGCGTGCCACCTGACAAGACTAAGCCAGTTACGGACTACGTAAGTGACCTTCAAGATCAATTGGACGAAGTGCATAAACGAGTTCGTGAGAATAGCATGAACACCAGCGAAAAAATGAAAACTAGATACGACCGTAATGCCAATGCCAAGGGATTTGAGGAAGGTACACTGGTCTGGCTCCACAACCCGCTTCGACGGAAAGGGAAGTCGCCGAAACTCCAAGCTCGATGGGAGGGACCTTACACCGTGTTAACAAGGATTAATGACGTGACCTACCGCATCAAGAAAGGGCTAAGAGGGAAACCCAAGGTTGTCCATGTGGATAGATTGGCGCCGTATCACGGATCTAATAATGCTCGGGACGAGCATGACTAAGAGGGGGGCACTGTTACGCCATTAAACGTGAACCCGCCATATCTCCGAGAATATAAAGAGTAGCACGTAATAATTAAAACGCATTGCTGTTCGAAAGGTCTAGAATGGTTGTACGTACCCAGACTTAGAAAAATCCCGAAACATCCACAAAGTACTTACAAGTAGTAGTTAGGTATTTATAGGAAATGGTACTCTCCGACGTTAACAATAGAGTCGAAATTCGCATGAAAGTGACTCTTATTACCACGAGTAATAAAAATAATTTATGACTTCGAGAAGCGATTCAATTGTTCTGGAATTCTGGATCGTTCGTGGGAAGTCGGTATCTAGAATTTTCTTGGCTCCGCATATAAATACGTGCCCCCGGCCGGAAGCGAGTCAGTTGTGATTTCGACTGCGATCAAGAGCGAACTATCCTAGTACTTGAAGTGATTTTATCTAACGACCTAAGCGATAGTGTAACGGTACTCTAGTGTTAATTGCGATTCGGATTATTGTTGACTGGACTATTTTGTTATTGGTAGTGGTGAATAAAGTTGTCTCTTAGTAAATCGGCATTTGATTACCCACGTACGTAACAATATTGCTACGGCCGAGGTAAAAGCCAGCCCTTAGGTTAAATCTTTAAGGACTGGTTGTAAAGTTCGCTATTAAACTGAAAATGGGATGAGACTATTATTTTAATGAAAAAAAAAATGATTTCCTTTTTACCATAATATTTCATCTTTTTGGTCATAATTTTACATCCATCCTGTATGGATGAAAATTTCCTGCATGTCTCAAACGTTTCTTACATATTATTATAATTATATAGTTGCTTCTAATGCCTTAATTGACTTTAAAAAAAAAAAAGACGTGTGGCACTCGGGGACTGCCGCGGTAAAGCTATTGCATAGCATTTTTATCAACTTATGCAATTATAATTATTTATTTTATTTATGCAGTATTTTTTTTCCTTTGTTTTTTTTTCTTTGATATTAATTGAAGTTACACTTTCACACATTGAATTGAATTTTGATTGATTGTTCACTCATTTGTTTTCATATCGGTCACCACGCTCAAAAAACAAATGAGTGGGGGATGGTAGGTTATTTTCGTTACGGAATTTCTGGATTCGGTCTCCACGCTCAAGGCCCGCGATAGAAGCTATGCAATAGCTTAAAAAAAAACAAAATAAATCCTAGTAGGTAACATTATTTTGGTTGTACACCGAAATTGTACTAAACAAGCGTGAAAAAAAAAATACTTACCGTTAAATATTCCCCAACACCTGTTGACAAATTTTGATTGCCTATACCCCATTAATTTGTACTTAACGAAATGTAAACAATCTTGCCTATAGTTGCAAAACTTCTGAAATATTCGGAATAATTCCGGAATACTTCTGGGAAAGTTTCTTTAAATCGGAATTATTCAAAATGAATTTAATTAAGATTTTTTTTTTTTTTTGCTGAAAAATTGTATTTTGCATCGATCGTCGATTGCCGCCGCCGCTGCTGCAGCGCTGGCCACAGAGTACTTTGTACGCTGGCGCTGCGACGCGCGCGCGGGCCCGACTGCCACGCAGCCACGAGTCGTGCGTGCAGGCGATGGCGGTGCGGGGTGCGGTAAGAGGGGATATGCTCCCGGAGAAGTTTTCCCCCCCCGCGAGAAAGATTCGTACCCCGCAATCGAATGTTTCCGAATGTTTCCGAATATTTCGCCCGAATATTTCGCCGGATTGCCGGAATAATTCAATCGGAATAAACGTGTTTGTAAGTTAATAATTGTTCAGTGGCACATACGTAAGTAAAATAAAAATGTTTATTTTAATATAAATGGGATTGATTAATGTTAGCCTGCGATTAACAGGATTTTTATTCTTTTGTTTTTAGGTAGGTACCTACTTATTTCGAAATCGAATGCTATTTTTATAAATGTCAGTTGTGAATTAAAAAACCAGGTATAACATTATTTGATTTGTTTTTGAAAAAGGGTTAGAGTCTGTCTAATAAGTTAAACGACTTGGGTAATTATTAGGATATAGTGAAATCTGATGTGGTCAACACGGATTCAATAATCAAGGTTGATTAAGAGATAGAGATCATTGTTTAATAACAGAAGAACCTTATAAAAAGTACTGAATGTTTGTATTTTTTAAATGATTAAATATTATACAAAATTCCCAAGTCGGTTGAGAGAGATCTCTGATTCGCGAGTCGCATAGCCCACCAAGTCAATAAAAACATTACGCGTAAATAGCCCAGTCAATAAATACATTGAATTTGTTGTTTGTGTTTGTTGTTGTTTGTTCTATGTTTGTTTTGTTTGTGTGTTTGAACGAAAAATATTAGTATTATATTGTAAAAAGGGTGGGGCGCTTTGTGCCATATGTTTCGTAAGAGTCGAATCGAGCACCCCACGCTTTTCCTAAAGTCAATGACCATGACCCCTAAGTATTTGACCTAAAATGTTATCGAAAAAAAATTGATCTGTGTTATTTAGAGAAGTAGCGCTCGCCGGCGCGGTCAAAGCAGCCCTTTGGTGTCCCGGGCGTTTCCCAACATTTTTGCATTTGACCTTGAGTTCAAGGTGATTGACTTTGGTGTCAAGGTCATGTCCTATGGTGTCCCAGGTGTTTTCCAACTTTTTATACATTTGACCTTGGGGTCAAAGTCATTGACCTTGAGGTCAAGGTCTGGCCCTTGGGGTCAAAGTCATTGCCTTTGGGTGTCACAGGTGATTCCCAACATTTTAATGAAGTAAAGGTTTAAGTAAAGGTCATTGCCCTTGAGATCAAGGTCATAGAATAAAGGATCATAGTGTTGTCATCAGTCTTTGATGGGTGTGCAAAGTTTTAAAAAAATCTGATCGCCCTAAGCTGGTCAAAATCGAGCTCAAAGTCGTTGATTACCAACAAATATATAGGTGAAGCTAATAAAAGCGTGTTAAAAAAGGAGGTTATGAGTTTGAACCGTATGTATGTATGTTTGTCCGCGATCATCTCGCATTTGGCTGAACCGAATTTGATGCAGTTTTCAGAACAGTATTATTAGTCACTATATGTATACTTATACGTAACATAAAAAAATGTTGAAACAAAAATGTTTAAGTAAAAAGATAAAACTGACTTCAATGAAGCCGGAGCACTTCAAACCACCACCAAGCGAAGACTTTATTGAAGAGGTGCACTCACAACTATAAACTTAATATATTCCTACCGCTCACAATACAACTAAAGATAATATTTTACAACTTCCAAGCGCGAAATAGGTAGTAAGGTCGATTTTCTTGGTTTTTTTTGACAGTTGAAATATTCCGAAAGTTTCGGAATATTTCGGAATACTTCCGAAGTATTCGACGGGAATGATTCGGAATTTTTCCCGCCAGCATCTATAATCTTGCCAAGTCTAAAAATATCAAAATAATTAGTTACCTACTTATTTATCTAAACCGATGTTAGGTAATTAAAATTTAAATAATATTTATACTTATATCGAAGAGATAAGATTATGAGAGAGAAGAAGATTTTTTTTAAAATAAATATATCGAAGAGATATAAGTATAAAGATTTTTTTTTAAATAAATGTTTACGTTTAGTTAAGACCTAAACAAATGGAGTATTTAGTTTATTTTTAAAAAAGAAAAGTCCTAAGCCCTTTCCGAGCTATAACTAGTCAAGTTAACTAGTCAATAGTTACTACACTACACACCAATATAAAACAGTTTATCAAGCAGCTTAAAAAAACTCGCTTCATATTAACTTAGGTTGTCAGCGAAAGGTGGGAAAATTCCATCCAGCGCCATATTCCGCTGGATTGTGTTACGGCTACACACAGGGTTGCCAACTATACTGTTAAAACAGTATTAAACTGTTTTTCACTACATTATACCTACTTTTTACTGTTGAACAAAAATGAAGTACACAAAATACTAAAAAAAAAAGAAAAAGAAAGAAAGAAAAGAAAGAAGTTTTTGTCTATGCTGTGTTACTTTTATGTGTACAATAGAGTTTATTTTATTCCAATCTATTCTAATACTGTTTTCAGCATCAAAGTGCTTAACACTATACTCATTACTCGTGTTAGACGCTCACACATTTTTTTTTTATCAAATAAAGAAAGAAAGAAAAACAGATCAGAATAATAGTTTCAAAACGAATCGAAAGAGATCCTCGTTTATTTAATTTTAGTTATAATAATTGTGATGATACATAAAAAAAAATATGCCAAAAGCTGTAAAAATATATAAAAAATACTGTAAATTTTTCTAAAATACTATTTAAAATACTTCTCAGACAAAAAACTTACTTTATTTCTTGTAAAAAAAAGTTGGTATCCCCAGCTACACACACATTAGTACGTTCTGCAAGTGTGCGAGTATGAACCAGGCCGCAAGTAAAAATAGATTTCTTATGCACATTTTATGTTAGAAAACTTCAAACTAAGTTAGTAATAAATATATGTAGGTGCAGTTGACGGAAAATTTTCATTTTGATTTGGTTTTAATGATCGAATGACGTATTCGTAAGTGTTATGTATCTAAATAATTGGTTTGGTAAGTAGGTTAGTTAGTACTTAGTGTACTTACTTAATTATTGTCTTTGGCATTCCACATTTTTTTGTTTGTAATCATCCAATGACAAATCACGTACATCGAAGGACTGGAATAATACGAGTAATTTGCTGCGGTCTTCCTGTCCAATTTTAATTCAGGTGTATTGCAGTAGTGAGTGTGACCGAGTGGTAATGGTCCCGACTTACGAGTTTTAGGTCGCGGGTTCAAACCTAGCCAGGCGCATTACTTTGTGTAATTTATTTCATCACCACTGCTCTCAAAACGGTGAAGGAAAACATCATGAGGAAACAAAAATTCGAAGAAGTGACATCCACCAACCCGCACTGGGCCCGCGTGGTGGATTACGGCCCTTTCCCTCTCCTAGAGAGGAGGCCTGAGGCCCAGCAGTGGGAACATTATAAGGCTGACTATGCTATGCTATGCTATGTCTTCAAGGCTGGAGTGAATAGGCTCTTAATAAAATAGTGCACCTCACCATCAACGATGGCATCACTGCTTACCATGAGGTGGGATCGCAGACAAACACGTTTTATATTATAAAAATAGTACATTTTGATACAAGTGGGGAAAATTTGTCATTGCAACCGGCGAGGGTGTTATGGAGCCGAGTGCTGCAGTGAGAAATCTCCACGTGTATCAAACGACGTTTTTCAATACACTTACAAAGAAATATTTTCTCTGAAAATTACGACGCATTTTTGTCCATTTTGTAGTACTTAAAGAAAATTTTCCAAAGTTGCCATACATTTTAGTTTTGATTTAGACGGCATCAGCAAGCGATCGCGAGTATTTTTTAACTTAATCACAATATCTGACGGCGCCGGCACCATCTAAAGAATTCTCTTCAAATCTTAAATTCAACATTTTTTTCACAAAAAAAAAAAAACACGGGGGTGATAAACATGGCATATCGAACCTATTCGTAGTGTGATAAGAGCCTGTTTTCGAGTAAGTGTATCGAAAAAGGGCTTTTCCTGCATTAGGGTGGAGCGAGAGGACGTGTTTGCTACTGACTGAATCCACACCTGTCATGTCCTTTTATATTCTAGGACCACGGCTTTCCTTTCAGAAATTTCTGGCCGATGCCCTACAGAGGCCCTACGATGTTGCTGACATGTCTTTAGGGTGATGAAAAAACATTTAGTACAGAATAAATCTAAATTAGTCCAGGCTACGCCACTAGTTATGACTGCCATATTCAACATGTTGGCGTGATTAAAAAAATCCCAGAATTACTACGTACGCTACATAACAAATTACAACGTAATATTATTTTTATCAGCGACATTAATGTAAAAAAAAAACTCAATGTTAATACCTATCCATGTGTCATGCGCCGCGGTAATGTCCCTTACATTTTGACGTTTAACAATTGATGGCGGTGACATAATGTGGACTGGACCGTATGTTCACAAAATAGATAGATAGGTATACAGAAGACAATCATCTCATCATCATTTCAGCCGATACACGTCCACTGTTGGACATAGGCCTCCCCCAAGCGTCGCCACATCGAACGTTCCTGTGCGTCCCGCATTCATCGGTTTCCCGCTACCTTCACCAGGTCATCGGTCCACCTTGTAGAAGGCCTTCCAACGCTGCACGGTCGCTCACAATGGGCCTCATCAGAAGGCTTAAAGACACCCAAAGAGCAAAGGAAAGGGCTATGCTCGGGGTTTCTTTGCGTGATCGAATAAAAAATGAAGATATCCGCAGGAAAACTAAGGTTGCCGACATAGCACGAAGAATTGCCAAACTCAAGTGGCAATGGGCAGGGCACATTGCTCGCAGAACAGATGGCCGTTGGGGCCGAAAGGTTCTGGAGTGGCGACCGCGTACCGAAAGACGGAAGACAATCATCTACATCACGGATATCGATCTACATACAAAGCGCGCTCGAGCAACGCACACATACTTAGACACCGCTCACGGACACGATATCTCGGCTCAATCGCCCGGTCGCGCTCGTACAGTTCGGCGCAACGCGCTGACCCTAGTGCGATCGCCTAGCGTAGGTATAAAAAGTGAAGTACATACATGAGATTGACTTCTGTACTATCTATTTTGTGGTATGGTGTTCAGACTTAAAGAATAGCACTATCCCATCTCTTGCCGTGGGTGCTCTAATAGGCGACTAAGGCCTTCCGTCCACCCACGGACGCGTAGCTTCATAGACGCGTCAAAATACGCCAGGCAACTTGAACTTCACAACGTACTGAATTCTGTCCACGCAGCTTATTCTGGGCCCGATCTAAGGGCGTTTACACATTATGCCGCAACGGCAGCGTTTTTGGCCGCCGCGGTGCCGCAAGAGCTGCAGTGTTTTATCGCAGAACCAGTGACATTAACGCCGCCAACGCAGCGCGTCCAGTGCAACGGCGGCGGCACCGCTACCACTGCGGCATAATGTGTAAATGCCCTATGGCCCCATACAAATCCAAGGCGCAGCGGCATAATGTGTAAACGGCCCGGCCTAAGCGGGGGCAAGCCGGGCATTTGTCTAGAGCGGCAAAAAATGAGGGGCGGCCAAATTGACATATTGCTATCTTCCAACCTAGCCATTAGCCATCCACACCCAAGTTGGCAAGAATTTTATGTGCCACCTTCCAACCTACTTCAGGTTGGATAGTGGAAATATTTAAAACTTAAGACTCATGACTTAAATGGTTTTGTGTATGTAAAGGACGGCGAAAATTATCTTTGCCCGGAGCGGCTAAATAGTTCTATCGGGTCCTGGGCTTATTACACGCGTACATTTCATTAGTGACCATGCCGTTGGACCACGAAGACGTTCCCGACATTAAAAAAAACCGTGCGTTTGCTTAATAAACGCCCCGACGTATGACATGCAGTACTGCAGGCGTTACGAAGCCTGCAATCCTGAATGCAGTGACGTGATCACGACGTTACCGTTTCATCGACAGAGATTGTGAGCAGGCGTGTACCAAGCGTAGGTATAATGACGAATATGCGTCATCGGTTATGACGAGAATGACAGCATTCTCTGTCAACCACACTGAGATCGCCACCCCGCCTGCCAATCTTGACGATCATGGCAAACAAAGAGGGGCGGACCATTTGGAGGAGGACTATGTCAAAATCTGGAGGAACCGCTACATCTCCCTAAAGACCAAAACCAAACTGGTGCGGACTGTGGTCTTCTCTATCTTCTCATATGGCGCTGAGACTTGGACGCTGAAAGCAGCAGGTCGCAAACGCATTGACGCCTTTGAGATGTGGTGCTGGAGAAAATGCTTCGTATCCCTTGGGCAGTATTTCGGACCAACGTATCCATTCTGCGTGAACTAAAAATCTCCTCGCAGTTGTTGTCCGAGTGTCTTCGCAAAATTCTCCAATACTTCGGTCACATTGCAACGAAAGACGATGGAAACCTCGAAAGGCTAATGGTGACCGGTAAAGTAGATGGAGGGAGGTCACGACCCTCAGCATTGAGGAATACGCCGCAAGGAGGAGGAGGTCTATCTGTGAAAGTCTTTCGATGACGACAGAATGTCATTATTGTCTTTTTTCTTTTCAGGTTATCAGGGCCTTACCATGAAATGCAGCTCCATCCTTTTAACAGTTCAATTTAGTTCGTCAAATGGGTCGACCTTGGCGTTCCAGGGTCGTGACGTAACGTTCGAAGTCAGTCTTCAAACGTCAAGCTTGAAGTCTTTCCGGTTCGGTCAATTCTGGAATTTTTTCTCCATTTTAGACACTAAGAGGATATTTAATTTCAATGAATATATACTTAATGATAAAAACGACTTTTTACAAATACCTATTATTTATTTTAGTCACCCATTCAAATGTCTTTGTTTCATATAAAACAAAGTGTTTATATTGTTTTGTGACACAGAGTAGGTAATGCTACAGAGAGTTTAGAAATCTCAGATGAATTGACAATAGATTTTATAAGTTTCTGCCGACGAAGTCACCCGCATGAAAGACACACGCCAGTCTGGTCAAATGGTTTTGCGTTACTCATCTTACTGGTTTCTATATGCCAGATATTGTAAAATACTGATATTCGGTTGTATCCAGTCAGAGTGGAACCTAACTCTAATAAAAAAGAAAGAAAATTGCGTTTATTGGCATTATGATAAACTAGAAACACCTTAAAATTAAACAAAATAACTAAGTGGGTTATCCCAAAAGGGCTTAAGCTCATCTTAATGATAAATATCAATACAATTCCACCACCTGAAACTGATTTTCAGCTGCAGTCTAAAGGACCTATTACACTGCGCTGAATATCGCGTGCGATATTCCGACTCGTACTATTTTTCATTCATAGAAAGACAGTCTAACCCCTATTATACTACGCGATACGACGAACCATAGACTAGATACGTCGAACCATAGACAAAACGAGTCTGAATAACGCGTAGTGTAATAGATCCTTTAGAGTGCCGTGAACCAAACTATTTCGTTTAGAAACCGACTAAAATTAAATGTAGAGACTTAATTCAAAACTAATAAGACAAAAAAATGTGCCCATTAAACACCAATAAATAAATATAATGTACGTAATAGATTATATTATCACGGTTTTAAAGCAGCTGTGGGTTAAAAGAAAGAAAGAGAAAAATGATAAAATTGAACCATATTAAAGTAGTTTTTATAATGTATTAAATTAATAACATTGGTAAAATTCAAAGATTAAGCGTGAGCCGTGCGAGGCGAGCTAGAGCTCCGACGTGTCGCCTCTGTCCGGCTATCTATTCTGTGGTTATGTTGTTACTCAGTTTGTAGGTACATGAATGACTATTTTCTGCGCATTTAGTCACAGTTTCCAATTAGGCCACTATAATATTACATTTTACGGTTACAGGAAATCTATGTGACGTAATACTAACAGCATTGGCATATTCAGTCTGCAATACTCCCACAGAATGAGAGCAGTGGTGGCCGAGAGGTAACCGCCTTGACTTACGAGTTGTAGGTCGCGGCCTCGCGGGTTCAAACCCAGCCAGGCGCATTACTTTGTGTAATTTATTTCATCACCACTTCTCTGAAAACGGAAGGAAGACATCGTGAGAAAACCGGCCACGTCCTAAAACTAAAAATTCGAAGACAAGTGACGTTCACTAACCCGCATTGGGCCAGCGTGTTAGATTACGGCCCATTGCCTTTCCTAGAGAGGAGGCCTGACTCCCAGCAGCGGGAACATTAAAAGGCTGATACATGCCTCCTTTCTAGGAGAGGGAGTGGGCTGTAGTCCACCACACGGGTTTAGTGGTTTAAGCTACATGTCTTCAGTTTTATATTAAGTTCTAGGACATGCATGAGGTAACCTCACGATTTTAAATTTCACCGTTTTAAAAGAACTGTTTTTCGAATGATTGTGGGCCTGGAACGCAAAAGGCAACTGAAGGAACTCGGTAGGCTGACACTTCCTCTCGCTCCACCCATAAACGACGTTATTTGATAATTTCCTAAATTAAAATAAAAGGGGAATACAGCTAAGAAGTGGAATTCTCTGCCGAAATCTGGGTTTCCTGATAGCAACCTAAAGGTCAAGTCAAGAGTGAATAGGTTACTTCTGGGCAAGCGTGTTCCGTCGCATACAAATCGGTTCACCTGTTCAAGAGCTATGGTGATCAACTGACGATATAATTAGAGAGGTGATCAGCAAATACACTAATAGCTCATTCCTTGCTCAAAGAACAGGGGCGGCCTTAGGGGGTGGCAAGCACGGCAACCGCCCGGGGCCTCACGCGACAACTGGTGATAGGCCTATTGGTCTAGTGGTTAGTGGCCTTGACTGTTAAGCTATGCCCAACAAGACAAATGTTTGTGTGATGAGTACGATCATTTGTTCTGTAAACAACGTTAGTTTTTTATTATTTTTATACATGTACTTAGTTTCGGTAGTGACCAACTTGTAACCTTTTTTAAATATTTTTGGAAAAAAATATAACATGGTGTAAAAATTATTAGAATCGAGTTTCTGAAAAAAACTATAGTATATTCAGGTATCGCCTATACTAAAAATAATTTTGTATAGGTGTCGTTTATCTGTATGTATTTATAAAAATATATGTTAATAAATAAAATAAATAAATGTACGTTAATTAGCTGTCTAGTAGTCACAGCACAAGCCCCGTTTAGTTTGGGACTAGATGATGTATGAAAGTTGTGGAATATTATTAAGCATTTATTTATTTCAGGTTCCTGAGGTCCTGGACCAGGACAGCGTACGAGGGGAAAAGCCAACTCTTAGAGGCCCTTTAGACAATTTTAATGGAACGTGATACCAACCGACGATTATCCCTGTACGCGCTATGCTAGAGCACCCAATGTCAACCGTCAGTTGGTGGGAAACTATAGTGATAAGTGGAAAATCTATTTAATTATATGGAAGCGAAATACCACTCACTGATTAATCACGAAATCTCAGAAACTATAACATCTACAAACTTAAAATTTGGCAAGTACGTTCCTTATAGGGTGTAGACATCCGCTAAGAACAGATTTTCCGAGGGGAAGGGGATGAAACGGGGTTCCAAAGTTTGTGTGGAGGAACCGACTTTCACGTGGGCGGAGTCGCTGGCAGAAGCTAGTAAAGATATAAATCTATGGTTTTGGGAGGCATAAGACCATGGCTCTTGTCTGAACAAAATTATTAATATACATCTCTATATAAGGAAGGCGGTTATTTGCACACTCAAGAAATGGACCACCAAAGAAGGTCGCTGGCACAAAGTGACGTAGCAACAAGAGGACAACATATCCAGAGGTGCTTGAGGAGTGGACAGGTATACCACGGCTATCAGGACAATACCGGAAGTACAGTCAAGATCCCTACCATCACCTTACTGGACTATCCGAGCGCGTTTGCTCTTCCGAATGTCTACTCAAGCCAGCCAATAAAGGCAAGAGAGAGAGATGAAGAACAAGATTTCTCCCGGAAGAACGGGTCCATATTCTTTGGGGCCGCTAATGCCCATCAGTTCGGCACAAAATTGCCCTGCGAATTGTATCTTTCTTAGTATGGCTCCTCACCCTAAGCATGTTACAGCAAAGCAAACTCTATCGGTACAGATCTAGGGTTTATTGGATTGCGACGTCAACGTAGAGATACGGCGATGAGAATATTATTATTATTATTAACTCAATCACTAAAAAAGCTAATATTCAAAACTTTACTTTATTCTTTACCTTTCATAATAAAGTTTATATTAATATAAGGATATGTATCTAATTTTTCAAATTCGATGACATGTGGTTAGTTTTCAGCTTTTGCTAGGTAATCTTTAAATGAAATTGATGTAGATAGCCTAATTTATTAGATTATTATTGGAAAGCATTCAATATCATTTACAAATCTGTGTGAATCTTCTATGGTATTTAGTACCGTTTTTCATCGTTGACATAGGTATTTATAACTAGCTGATCCGGTGAACTTCGTACCTCCTAACAGTCAATGAATGTAGTATACTTGTATCTTTCGATATAGTCATCCGATTGCGATGAAACGAGGCCTAAGTAATATATCAAGTTACACACAATTTTAATGTATAAAAATTATTTACAACAATTTCGTAGATTTTTCGAGATGAGCGCACAACTAAAAAATTCTACAAATTTATTTTAAGTATGTAAAGATTGTTCATTTTTTTTTTTAATATTTTAAACTCAATATTCATGTAATGCCTCTTTATAAATTTTGTGCATATATCTCACCTATCATAAGAAATATCCAGTTCTGATTCACATGCTTTGCTAAAAGGGCAAGGGCCTCACAGAAATCTACCGCCCGGGCCTCATTACGGTTATATAAGGCCGCCCCTGCCAAAGAATTAGCATTGCCATTCAACGTGGCAATGTTGTCAGTCTTCTGGCCACGTTTTCGGAAGTTAGTGATGTGGCGGAGTACCTACTTCGATATCAGAATGTACCTATTTAGTTTTGCAAAAGTTTACATTGTATGTATGTAGGGTGCGTACGTGATTAGGTTATAAATATTCGTAGTTAATTAATTTATTTATTTACATTTTTTTACCTGTTTGTTAATCTATAAATATACAGAAAGACTCACAATTCAGTATGTTTATACATTTTAGCGGTCTTTGGGATGCCTATGTCCAACAGTGGGCTTTTACGTGACGAGATATTAATGTTAAAAACATATAAGTAATAAAGTTACCCAAATAAGTAAAAAACTACAAAAATTTCAAAATTACAAAAAAAAAAATTAACCCCATTTTGTTCTTGCCAGGATATCGAACCCGGAACAACAAAATACAGTTACTAACGAAAAGATAAAAATAAACTTCATGTTCAACAAAAATGGCCATTTGTAAATAAAAACTAATAAGTCTATTGAATATTCAACAAATTGTTCAATGCATACCTACAACACGAAATACTTACCCAACGAAGAATAAATACGTATCTACATAATAGTTTTGAAACTATAATACAATTTGTATGTATTATAATTTAGCACAAGCGCTGAAAAGTACAAAAAACGGCTGAAGTACAAACTCCCTACGTATAGGTAGGTATCTTGCCCATCATGACTGTTCAAAAATATAAAAATGAATTTTTAGATTATTGATTTCGTGCGCCCAGTTACCGGCTCTATACAATTTTTATATAAGTGTAATACAAAAACACACACATAGACACTTTTCATCCATACGCCAACTACACATACGGGAAGTCACACACACTAACACAGTTTTACATAGAAAAACAGCCGTTCTCCTCTCTAGCCTATCTATACGTACTATAGAAAAAAAACTTCAAAATAGTACGGCTTCACTCACTTTCACATTATATTACACCAATTTCAAACTATAATGTATGAACATCCCACGCCATAAAGATTAGTTTTGTTTGTATCAAAATATATTCTGTCTCTTTTACTCAACCGCTTTCGAGTTTTCCGTTCATGATCCAACTCAAAATACGCCAAAAATGACGTCGAGCCAATGTTGTTTCGAAAACACAGTGTCTCGCGTTTCTTTCTACGGATACCGCGCGCCCGCTCGCCGTTTATTATTTGGAATTTTCCAATCCACTGATTACTACTCGTCGTAAGTTTTACAAACAAATTCGAGTCCGTTTCGTATTTTTCGCGATTAGCGGCAATGTAGGAAAGTCGTAAGTGGCGACGACGATAAGGTCGATTTTTGCGCGCACCCGACGCCTACCCGGCCAAATTAAAACGACTACCCGGGAGTCCTTGGGCGGTAGAAACGAACGTGCCGCTGAAATAGGTCGTATTTTACTTAGAAAATTCTGACAGCTCGGAACCGTCACAAGAAAATAATGTCGTTTTTATTACATTTTTTGATAAATTATTATTCTAGTTTCGGTTCGGCGGCGTTCCAACGGCCTTATCGATTTTCCTATTTAGCGCGCTATCGTATTTTATACATTTTCGAAAGGTCCGCGGCGCGTCTATGCGCTTTCGAAAAATATTTTACAAGTATTTTCTCGGCGGCGAACGGACGTCGAGTGCGGTGCCGTAAATTGGTAATAATTCCGTTGATTACACAGTAATATAGTGTCCGAATATGGGTTAGTGGTGAGGAACACGGACACTGCGAGCGTTGACTTCTGTGATACGATCCTATGAAAAATGTTTGTGTTAGTGCAAGTTTTTAGTGCATAGTTGTTTGATAGTTGTGTCTGGTGCATTCCGATTGTGAAAGTGCACGGCTAGTGTTATTGTGCGTTGGATGCTGCAGCTGTGGCCACGGACCTAGGCGCACCTTGCTCACCTAAACGGTCACTAGTAAGTACAAGGAACCTTTCTATAATGACCTCGTAGGGCTAAGACCCATTTAAAAGTTCACCGACATAGGTATGTTCGGTTGACACTGTTGCACCAAGGAGTTCCTGAATATCCATCTATAACATAACCTTAGCACAGCACAGCTGTAAACAAAACCATGAACAAACTGCTCTAGAAAAGCAATGATATTTGAATAGGGAATTAGGTACATTAACAGAAACCAGCCAGTCCAATAGTTTTACCAAAAAGTTCAACAATTAATCCATTAAAAATTAATCAAATTACAAAAAAAAAAAATATTATTCTTCAGTCAGTCTTTGGTAAATTTAAAAATAGAATTGCTAGAGGTTACATACAGAAGATATTAAAAATGACATGCTATTATAAACTTTGAATGGCAAGATATAATTTTGAGATAAAAATAAAATCAACCTACACAGACTTAGAAAAAAATAGATAGGTATCAAAGTAATTTTAAAATTTATATTGTAACTTTTGACATTTTAGTTATAATAATTTGAGATCTTGCTACAAAATTAGGAAGTGGGAGGAATACTTACCTACAAAAATTAACATAATTGTTATTATAAATAAAAGATTATTAATAAACTTTGCTAGATTAAAGTGATTCCTAGGCCATCAATTAGTTGTTTATGAGGATAATAAATCAAATTATGCAATTACAAAATTATAGGTACTTTAATTTCACAGAATCAAAGACTAACTTGAAATAGTAAGACTAAAATTTTAACTAAAAGATTAAAACTTACATAATTATGTATTTAGTAATACTGTAACTAAACTTTTTATTCAACATTACTTTTACGGAAAACCTGAATATAGTTTATTCAAAATCAGTAACTGAATGGATTCCAATAGTTTTTACACCATGCTATATTTTTTCCCAAAAATATTTAAAAAGGTCACACATTAAACACCATCATCACTAAGTACAACACAGGTCACGGCAGGTCATAGCGGGTATTAGGCGCCAACAAACAGCTGGGTACAAGTGCAAAACAACCACTCAGTTGCCTGGACGACCCGGTGACTATGTATTTTTGCTGAAATAACAAGTTTATAACTTTGTGATTTTTCATGATACAGTTATGAAATTTTGTACATAGATTTTTTATATAAAAATACTAGACACGTGTTTCTGGTTTTGCATAGTAAAACTAATGTTGCAGATTACATAAAAATGTTTAAAAGATTTTTTATAAGCTTACAAGGTTGAAATGACTGTGTCAGATAAAAAAAAAAAATCTTGCTTAAGTAGGTAGTAACATGCTTGAAAATTATGCAAAATAGTAGGTTATAAATAGATACTTAGTTGTTAAGTAATATTTAAGTTAATAGCAAGTAGAAGTACCAAGTTGTACATTTACTTAATTTAATAAATATCTCATCATTATTTCATTTTATTATGATTTTTTTTTAACATTATAAGGTAAAATAAAAAGTATTCACAAGTATGGAACTTTTTTTTAAAATAATTTGTTAAACTACACTTGGTTTTTGAGAGGTGAGAAATCATTTAATGTTTTCTCCCACTTTAGGGTGGAGCGAGAGGGTGTGTCAGACTTTTACTGACTAAAACCCACCTATGTTCTTTCACTAGCTCTTCATATTCTAGGACCACGGGTTTCCTTTTCAGAAACTCCTTATGGTGTGACAACGACCCTGCTGGGCCCCTACAGTATACCACGCACCACCACAATAATAATAATAATTCTTAGTGTAGTACCTACACTAAAATTTAAATGAACTACTCCTGTATTGTGAGTTCATTTAAAATAATTTAAACTCAAAAACAAGAGCCTATAGATAGTTTTTTGAAAAACTATACAAATATTTACAAATTTTACTATAAGCCACATGTCATAAAATCTAAATTCAAATCTCTTTTCATAGACTATGACTAAAATTGGCAGGACTAACAGATGAAAAAAAAAAAAAAACAAAAAAATATACTCTTATGTTTGCAGTTTTGTTACTTTAGATTCACATAGTAAAAGACTAACCTACTGCCATTAATAAGGCGCATTCCCAAGTCCTGGCTGCAATTTTTTTTTTATATGGGCAATTATCAAGTGAATTCTCTCGCTCTGGAAGGAGCTAGAGAGTGTTGAGACTTTTACTAATCTTCAGTTGACATTTGCATACCAGGAATGTGGTATCTCTTTAAAAAGTTTCCATAGACCGAGCCAACTTCAGCCTTATTGGCCCCCTATAGTATTGCTGACATCTGTTTGGGGTTTGCACTGTCTTTGGTGCCCTTAGCATGTAGTCACTTAGTTTTAAATTTTTGTCCTGGCTGGAAATTTCAATCTATTAAGGGCACCGCAGCCGCAGGCTAGTCCAGCGGTCCCTTGTGTGGGATACCACCACTTCTAACAGCCCTACAATCCTTTTAGCCTTTGGATGCTAATTCTGAACTCGTTACTACTGGCTTAGGGTTTCCCCATTTCTTTATAATCTTTAAAATTCTCCTGACCTCTTCAAAATACATTTTTAAACCTATAGGCCAGTGGGATGTTAAAGAAATTATGTCCAGGAATAAGGAAGCTATCTCATATAATATTATAAAGGTGAATGGTGCAGCTTTTATTTTATTTTTTATTTGTAATCTTGTAAACTACTTGGACTATGAACAAATGAGATGATGTATGTAATTATAGCTTTCAGAATCATATTTTCTCTGGAACAATCCAGTTCCAAAATATTGTAGCCCATTTAATATTGTGACATGGCACGCGAGGTTGTCGACATGTGGGAAGTGAATTCAGTGATTATTGTACCGATAGTCGCTTCAGCCAATGGCTTAATAGCCAAGAGCCTCGACCAACACCTTAGGAGGCTCTCGTTAGGTTACTGGATCAAGGGCTTGATTCAGAGACCAGCTCCTCCTGGCTCGTATAGTCAGGAGGTTCCTTTCCCTGGAGCCCTGACTGCCGGTAGCTTGGACCCTATTCCCGATACCGGTGGGACACTATTTTTTATATTTTAAATGTATTTTTTTTTAAATTATTTTTTTAAGAAATATTTAACCTTTCAATCGTGGAAATTACAGACAATAGAAAGACAATAGGTGCGCGAACGCTTGGGGTTTAATGAATTAAAAATGTATTTAATATGTTAAAATGGAAAATAAAGAGAATAATAATATATTTATCCTGGCTAGGTTACACAGTTACCTGTATTAAGGTTTGCCAGCCCAAGATCCCATTAGCTATCAGACTGACTGACTGACATATCAATGCACAGCTGAAACTACCGGAACAAGGAGCATGCACTTTTGCATAAAACTTCCTTCTTATAACGTAATATTATCTAAATTCACTCGCAAAGGGGATGAAACAGGAGTCCAAAGTATGTATGTAGAAACCTAATTTCACGCAGGCAAAGGTGCTGGCATGAGCTAGTTTATGAATATAGAGAGACTGTCTACAATAGTGTTCAGTTCAAAACTACATATTGAAACAGACATCAAATGCACTATGGTTTATAAAAACAACAGAGGTCCATGTAATTCTTAGGGTGAGTTGCACCATTTAACTATAACGATAACAAAGCCGTTAACAGTTGTCAAATCGTCGAATTGACCAATAGGCGGCCGTTTCACGACTGGTTATGGTTTGGTTATTGTTGTAGTCAAATGGTGCAACTCACCCTTAACATGCCTACAGTTAAACAAGAAATAGACACGAATGGAGAGAACTAAGACTCTCGAAGCACCCAAACCAACAAGCAGGGCAACTCACTATCCCCGAAACCCTTCGTTGGCTTAAAAAGCGGCGTGATATCTTCGACGATTAGAGGGTCTGTGACCCAACTAATGAAGAGTAAAGGGCTGGCAGCACCCTAAACGACAAAAAACACCACACCAGTCACCACATCTGCTTATATCTGGAATGACTGATTGCAAAATCAGACAATAGAAAAAAAGTCTTCATTTTAACTCCGGAATGATTAACTGCACTGAGTGGTTGCTAGTTGTATTTACAGCAGAATGATCTGATCTCTTCTTTAATTGTTTTTATTTTCAAATATTCGCGTAGGTATTTCAGAGATCTTCAAAATCATGGTGAGTTAGAAATTGAAGTAGCAGTTAATGTGAAATGATGATGATAAATGAGATTTATATGCAAATAGGTTTAAAAAACACTTTTATATGTCAATTTTTTTTCGTCACTATAAACTAGATGAGACCATTGTTTCTTATCTGACTATCCTGAGAAGAAACACCGAATCAAACTCAGGGGTCAAAGTCTCTTTTAAAGTCCATACAGTAAATAAGTAATGGTCAAATCACATTATCATAATTTTTTTAACATGTAATTTATTTGTTTGGATCTCCAACAAATGTTACACAGTCAAGTATTAATCACAATTATACAAAGTGATAAAATAACAACGCACAAAATAGTATTCATTCGTATTTTATAAACAAATAAGACAAAACAATAAACACATTAGGTAAAACCATTCCATTTTAATACTTTTTTATTTGTACACAGGTTAAGCTGTATAGAAAAGCTAGTGATCAATAATGTTTTACTTTTAATTGAATTTTAAAAACTTAAAATAATTTCTTGTAATATTTAGATTAGGGTCAAAATAATTACATTGTATTTAGTCCGTATTTTAGATTATAAAAAAATATTGGATACGTATTTTTACTTTTTTCGATTAAACAAAAAATAACAAAGATATAGCCCATTAAAGTTACGTGTGACGTCACCCCGTGCGAAAAAATGCAGGACGGCGTGACGTCACACGTAATTTTAATGAGCTATATCTTTGTCATTTTTGGTTTAATTTACAAATAAAAAAATACGTGTCCCTTATTTTTGAATAATCTAAAAGACGGACTAATTACATTTTTTACGGCAACTAGCCTATTTGAAGTCTGCAACTTCAAATTGTTTGTCACTAGTAACACCCACACCTTCTTTTTTTGAGTAATATAGAGACCCTTCCATAAAAGAAATTGGACCCAACAACTTCCTGCAGTGGGTAAAATGTTGATATAGTTTTGGGCAAAATTATTCGTATAAACATTTTGCCCAGCATAGAAATTACTTAACAGCATTGGTTGCAGTCATCAAATCGTCTAAAGTACAAGTGTATGCGTACTTGGGGCATTCTAATGTGTGGCTCATGTTTTGAACAGAAGCACCACACTCACATTGAGTGTCTGACGGGTCTATAAAACCCACAGAACAGATGAAAGAGGTTAGAATGACCTTGTGGGCGGGGCAGGGCAATGCTCATAGTTCAACTACCAATAGCAAACTTGCGATCTAAGTGTGCGTGGTCTGTTAGTTGCGTAACGCGCGTTCGTATTGGTTTATTGCCTGTAGTGGAGTTAAAGGGTGGGAGACAAGCGGCGACACTTGTTGTAGTACAAATCGGAAAGTATTCCCTTTCTAACTGCTTTCATCTTTTTTGTGATAAAACCCGATTTCGCCAAGTTGTGTTTACATCGGCCTACCTGGGTGCTTTCCATTAGGCCAGTACAAATCGCGCCCAGGCGGGAGGTGTTCTTGGATTTCAAGAAGTCGAATAATGGCAGGTGATGTTCTTCCCAAAGCTTTAAGCAAGAACAACAGTAAATCAACTCACACGTGTAACACGCCAGATTTGTACGTAGAACGACGTCGCGTGGCGTGGATCAAGTGTAGCTCTACAAGTCTAGTTTCCATATAAAATGTATGGAGACCGACGCGACGGGCGTGTGTGGCACGCGTGTGCACAATGTAGTTCTAGCATTATTCTTTCCTACTGAGCCCAAACAGTTTAATGAGTTCGCCATCGATTCGATAAGAAGAAGAGAATTGAGCACAGCAGAGTCTTGAGCATCGACGCGGAGTTGCTAGCCTGTCAGTTTTCTAGAAAGCATTTCGAGGAGTGTGCATCGGAATTGCATAGCCTGTGGTAAGCGCGCTTATCGTCGACCGCATCGTCGCTTTCCATCAGGTTAGATAGCGGTCAAGCGTGAACAGATCAACAATAAAAAAAAAATAGTCACTTCACAAAAACACTAGGTGATGTTATGTTTTTATGATAACATTACCATAATAACCTACATGTGAGTTTTAAAATGAAATATATCCTTATTCGTTGGTTAAGTGTTTTCGCAATATATTGACGGAAGGCCAATTGTCGTAAAAATGTTAAAATACAAGCCGCAACTGCATGTCGACGAGTGTCAATTTCAATAATAAAAATGCGTAGATCGAGATTGCAATGTGACTGGTCTGCCCCACTCCTGTGCAAGAGCCTCCCTCCACTCATTTTTGCCTCCTTCCTTCCAGTTCTGAAGAAAAATGTACACCCCCACCATCTCTTTCGTGGTCTGCCATGATTCCTCCTGCTTCACCGTCTCAGGCCGCTTTTGACACCACCGTTATGAAAGAAAGAAACAAACTAAGGGTCTTTAAGTCAAGAGTGAATAGATTACTTCTAGGCAAGCGTGCTCCATCGTCGACCACATCATCGCTAACCATCAGATGCATTAGTGGTCAAACGCAACGCTTTCTAAGATCCCAATAAATTGCTTCTAGGCAAGCGTGCTCCATCGTCGACCACATCATCGCTTACTGTCAGATGCATAAGTGGTCAAACGCAACGCTTTCTAAGATCCCAATAAATTGCTTCTAGGCAAGCGTGCTCCATCGTCGACCACATCATCGCTAACCATCAGATGCATAAGTGGTCAAACGCAACGCTTTCTAAGATCCCAATAAATTGCTTCTAGGCAAGCGTGCTCCATCGTCGACCACATCATCGCATACTGTCAGATGCATAAGTGGTCAAACGCAACGCTTTCTAAGATCCCAATAAATTGCTTCTAGGCAAGCGTGCTCCATCGTCGACCACATCATCGCTAACCATCAGATGCATAAGTGGTCAAACGCAACGCTTTCTAAGATCCCAATAAATTGCTTCTAGGCAAGCGTGCTCCATCGTCGACCACATCATCGCTTACTGTCAGATGCATAAGTGGTCAAACGCAACGCTTTCTAAGATCCCAATAAATTGCTTCTAGGCAAGCGTGCTCCATCGTCGACCACATCATCGCTTACTGTCAGATGCATAAGTGGTCAAACGCAACGCTTTCTAAGATCCCAATAAATTGCTTCTAGGCAAGCGTGCTCCATCGTCGACCACATCATCGCTAACCATCAGATGCATAAGTGGTCAAACGCAACGCTTTCTAAGATCCCAATAAATTGCTTCTAGGCAAGCGTGCTCCATCGTCGACCACATCATCGCTTACTGTCAGATGCATAAGTGGTCAAACGCAACGCTTTCTAAGATCCCAATAAATTGCTTCTAGGCAAGCGTGCTCCATCGTCGACCACATCATCGCTAACCATCAGATGCATAAGTGGTCAAACGCAACGCTTTCTAAGATCCCAATAAATTGCTTCTAGGCAAGCGTGCTCCATCGTCGACCACATCATCGCTTACTGTCAGATGCATAAGTGGTCAAACGCAACGCTTTCTAAGATCCCAATAAATTGCTTCTAGGCAAGCGTGCTCCATCGTCGACCACATCATCGCTTACTGTCAGATGCATAAGTGGTCAAACGCAACGCTTTCTAAGATCCCAATAAATTGCTTCTAGGCAAGCGTGCTCCATCGTCGACCACATCATCGCTTACTGTCAGATGCATAAGTGGTCAAACGCAACGCTTTCTAAGATCCCAATAAATTGCTTCTAGGCAAGCGTGCTCCATCGTCGACCACATCATCGCTTACTGTCAGATGCGCTAGTCATTGACGCTTACCATCTGATTCAATTAATGTTGCCAGGCGTCCGGATAAATCCGGAGACGGTAGCTGGAGACGGTCAGACTTTTTGATTGCGTGTCCGGCCAAATTAGGCGGAGTTCGGACTGGCTTTTGTTAGGCTTTTTAAATTAGACTTTTTTTTAGTTTGTCATGTTTTCTGTCTTATCTTGTATCGCTACCGCAAGCGGAGCGGACTAGCAATTATATCAGTTAATTTTATTGTTGTTTTCATTACTTAGATATTTTTTTTTAATATGTGGACAATAATAAAAAAAATCAAAAAATTGTCGGTCGTTTTACTCAAATGTCCGTCTTAAACTTGCTGTTCTGTCCGACTTTTCAGCTTGAAGATCTAGGAGGCAACCCTAGATTCACTAGTGGACAAACGCAACGCCTGGGAGTCCAAATCAAGAGTGAATAGGTTACTTCTAGGCAAGCGTGCTCCATCGTCGACCACATCATCGCTTACCATCAGGTGCGATAGTCATCAAACACAACTCTTTCCATAATAATACTTAATTATATTAATTTAAAAAGTTATAAAATACTAGCTTTTGCCCGCGACTTCGCCTGCGTAAATAAAATATAGCCTATATCACTCAGGAATAAAACAGCTTTCTATCGGTGAAAAATTTTAGCAATCGGAACAGTACTTCCAGAGATTACCTCCTACAAACAAAAAAAATAAAAAAAAACAAACTTTACCTCTTTATTATATTAGTGTTGATGTAAGTATTGAAATATTTAAAATAAATGGAATAATAATAATAAAAAAACCAATTTAATGAGTCGTGCTCGTATCTGGCATGGTTTTTTCGAATTCGGAATTCCAGACGCCATTTTGAAAAGTTCAATTATACTTTTCAAAATGGCGTCTGAAATTCCAATTTTGAAACAGAACACTACCGATACCTACCTACCTACCTCATATTATTTTGATACGTTATTTCTGCCCTTTTCCTCATACAGTTCTACGAAATTCGAATAAAAACACGACATCGATTGACTATGTTTAAAATATAACCCGATTGGTTGATTTTATTTTATGACGAGAAGACCGTTCTGAAATTTTTGTCCCTATGTTATTATATTTGAAGCGTGTACTAGGATCACACGATGTTTACAGTTTACATAAATTGCAATCGTCACGCTAAGAAGATTCAGACTTTATTTTTTAGGGATCCGTACGCAAAGGGTAAACCCGGGACTTTATTATTAACTACACTGTCCTTCTGCATGTCAGTCCTCAAGCTGTATATCATGAACAGTGATGGCTAGACAGTGAAAAATTTCACAGATGACGTATTTTTGTTGCTGCTATAACAACAAATACTAAGAACATAATTTAAAAAAAAATTATGTAAAAAGAAAAGTTGTACAGATAAATGGTACGGTACACTTTTCCTATTATCTCTGCGCAGGTACCCGAAAAACAAACAATGAATTGCTTTTCATTACTAGATCATGTAAATGATCACGATGCATGTCGATTCAAGACAGGTTTATGTCTTTATTTCCGTTTTTTAAATTAAGAATGTTAACAAATGTTGAAGGGTCAATGACCGTTATTCCATGTTTATCTGGCACCTACCTAGACGCTGTAGTTCCATTTAGGGGTAGGCACTGTAGACGCGGGCTTGCGGACAGTGAGCAATGGGTAGCTCGCTGTCCGGCCGTCCGGTAACTGTCCGGACCAAGCCCAAGTCGTCGACGGCGCGCACTGTTCCCGCGCGCCTTAAGGAGTTGTCAGCAACAGCAGGGACCCAGCCGGGTCGAAGTCTTCTGGGGCCAGGGTTATCCGAAAGGGAGCTCGAGCCCCGGTATGAAGGCTAGAAGGAACGGGGTGAATCTTTTAGTCAGTAAGAGTCTGACACTATCTCCCGCTCCGCCCCATGGGGGGGGGGGGGTTGTCATTGGATGATTTTTCCCACTATAAAAAAAGGGGTAGGCATTAGATTTGGTTAATACCAATCTACATAGCCTGGAGATGGAGCACAGGCGTAGGGTAGCCACCTTTTCGATATTTTACAGGATGCATTTTGTAAAGTCTGCGCAGGAATCTGGAAACTGAAAACTTATCACCTACTTTCTAAATGGAACACCTGTTATAGTGCGTTTCATATAAGAAGTTCCCTCGCCGTAATGTTGGCTCCCCTGTCTGCCAAAAGAAAAAAGAAAAGAGTTGCCTACTCGAGCAAAATTGTCGCACGAAATGCGAAACGAAATTGATTTTAACGGTAGTCGCAACTGGAGAATTATGAGGGAATGGGATTTTATTTAAAAAAAAAAGCAGGTCTAAAAAGGAAGTGTTATTGGAGATGTACGATATAATTGTGGCGTGGCATATTCAGTACATATCTGGAAATGGAACCCAGCGTCGTACACTTTATTCAAAAATAGTATTCACAGTTTCTAAAAGAAAAAAAAAAGAAAATTAAACTTAAACCAATTTTTAAAAGTAACGAAACATCAGTTCTTATTAATATCGAGTAATTTCATTGCTAAAAATATAGCAACACTGGTTTTCCGCATTGCCAAAATTACGGCAAAGGGAATTACGCGCTATACTTACTCTGTGACACAGGCCAAATGCACAAACCGTGCGAAGCCAAAGGAATTTGAAACAGTAACCGGCCAGTGTCACAACAACTTAAAATAATTAAAACATTCGACCACTAATATGGGAGTCAAAAAACAGGGCCCTTACATGTAACCTAACCTTTAAACTGTCTTGTGTAAACAAAACTGCATTCTGAGAACAATGTGGCGAGACAGAGATAGCAAGATACGATTTTCTTACAGTTAGACAAGGATGGTATCATTAGAAATATGCACGGCGTTAGTAGGTACTTGAGTTTTATGGTTCTTATTGAGGATTTTAGATGGACTTGTTTTAAGTCCGGTGTTGCTAAGCGCAGTTTTTGACTGGGTACTAGGGCCTTTGTCCGTGATATACAAGGCGTGGAATTTGAATTTTCATATGGATACTTCAATATATTAGCACAGAATTAATTTGTAATATAAAAATGAATCGCTAAATATGTTGCTAAGCGTAAATCTCGAGAACAGCTTAACAGATTTCGCTAATTCTTTTTTTGTTGTTCGTTATTGTGAGAAGGTTCTTATGGAAAAAAAAAATTGAAAATTAGGGTAGTGCAAGGTAGAATAGGGTAGAATTGGGTAAAGTAGGGTAGAATAGGGTACAGTAAGGTATATAATAGTATGATAGAGTAGGGTAGAGCGGGGTGAAACCGAGGGCAAAAGCTAGTAAATATATAAAAGCGAAATACCACTCGCTGATTAATCACGAAATCTCAGAAACTATAACACCTACAAACTTAAAATTTGGCAGGTAGGTTTCTTATAGGGTGTAGACATCAGGTAAGAACGGATTTTACGAAACTCCACCCCTGAGGCGCTATAACGGGGGTCCAATGTTTATGTGGAGTAACCTACTGCCACGCGGGCGAAGTCGCTGGCAGAAGGTAGTTTGATACAGAGGCAAAGTAAAAAAAGCAAGATAACGCCTGAACGCTTGGCATTAGGTGATTCTGTCACTCACTCGAATATTTCACAAAACATTGTTCATTGTTTGTTTCATAGTTGCTTATTAGTATGTGTTTATAATTATATAATACTAGCTTTACCCGCGCGGCTTCGCTCCCGCTCTTCCCTACTTCAGCCTACTATACCCTACTCTACCCTACTATACCTTACTCTACCCTACCCTACTCTACTCTACCCTACTCTACTCTACCCTACTCTACTCTACCCTACTCTACTCTACCCTACTCTACTCTACCCTCCTCTACCCTATTCTACCCTACACTACCCTAATTTTATTTTTTTCATGAGAACCTTCTCCTCATAATAACGAACACAACAAAAAAAAAATTAGCGAAATCGGTCCAGGCGTTGTTGAGTTATGCGCTTACCAACACATTTTGCGATTCATTTTTATATTATAGATATATATGGTCAGTATGTATTTTTTGCGATATTTATTCTATTATATGTATGTTTATATTTATGATAGTAAATATATATTTATATGGTAGGTATATTCTTATAATAATTGTTTTGTTTGTTTCTTTTTCCTTTCACTTTTACACACGGTGTCTACTTCTCTTTTTTTCCAATTCTCCTTTCGCGGGTATGCTGGAAGAGATTTCGTTAGAAATAAGCATCACCTATGTACCTATTTTTCTGTTTCTGTCTTTTCTTATATAAGTTAGGTGTGTACATGAATTGTTAAATAAATAAATAAAATTTGTTCCAGAAAATACATGTTTTGAAAAAGTCAAATTCCGCCGTATTCGTGGGATTGATGACTTCAATCCTGCAAGCTTGCAGGATTGGATTACCTAATCAAAATGGCTTTGGGCCGACATTGGTACAAGGTGGACATTCTACCTATACGCACTTAACATTTTGGAAACACCATTCATTGTGCGTACAATTACCGGCACGGATCTTGAGCGCTGGCTTCAAGTTGCGCAGGAGTCAAATATTCGGTCTTTTTAGTGGTGTGAAGTGAGACGCGGGGGCGGGGAGTTTCAGTGATTGGCTCGCCGCGCCATCGTGTCATAGACGTCACACCTGATTCGTTCCCTGCGTTGCTGCATGTATCTAACAACGAAGACGATTGGCTCGCCAATGTATGGAATGCGCAAAGCGATCCTCACTCTGATGCCGAGCGTTCAAGATCCGTTTAGGCAATTGTACAGCTAAGGAGTGGAATTCCCTGCCGGAGTCTGTGTTTCCTTTTATTTACAACCTAGGGATCTTTAAGTCGAAAGAGAATAAGTTACTTCTAAGGTTTTTTTTTTTCTTTTTATCGACAGGCTCGCGTTTGACCGCTATCTCACCTGATGGTAAGCGATGATGTGGCCGACGATGGAACACGCTTGCCTAGAAGCAATCTAGGTCACGCGAACTTATTTACACTAATATTATAAAGAAGAGAAGTTTGTTTTTTGTTTGTAGGAGGTAATCTCTGAAAGTACTGGTCCGATTGCTAAAATGTTTTCACCGATAGAAAGCTGCTTTATTCCTGAGTGACATAGGCTAGAGATGTGCCGCTGGTGGCAATATTGCTGTGAAGTGGGAATATTGCCGGAAAATATTGCCCGAAGTATGAATATTGGTGGCATTATTGCCAGCAATCCTAACTAATATTATAAATGTGAAAGTGTGGATGCTTGGATGTTTGTTACTTAATCACGCAAAAACGGCTGAACGGATTTGGATGAAATTTGGCATGCATATAACCTTTGTCATGGAAAAGAACATAGGCAACTTTTTATCCCGGAAAAACATCTTATTCCTACGGGAAAACACGTTTAGAGTGCGATACCCGAAGTACACGCGGACGAAGTCGCGGGCGGACAGCTAGTATTCCCATATTGCCGGCAACGGCACAACTCTATGTACGGGTGAAGATGCGGGGAAAAGCTAGACAAAAAAAAAAAAAAAATTCTTAGCGTTTATCTCGTGAGTAGATGTCACATACCGATTGCAGATGAATAGTTATCATTTATTTTCACTCAATTATTGCATGTAATTAAAGTGATTAGCGAATGTCTACTATCTATGCATTTGCAATAATTAATTATTGTAAGCGTCTTGCTAATTACAATATAACTAATTATGTGCTAATTATATCTAATATAGGTATCCATTGCATAGCATAGCATTATTAGCCTTTTTGATGTTCCCACTGCTGGGACTCAGGCCTCCTCTCTAGGAGAGGGAATGGGTCGTAATCGTAATCCACCACGCGGGCCCAGTGTGGGTTGTTGAATGTCACATGTCTTCGAATTTTTGGTTCTAGGACATGCAGGTTTCCTCACGATGTTGAAACACTTGTTTAATGTGATAAAAATAAACAGTTTTATCGAATTCTACTCATTTAAGTACGGACAGCAGCGTCGTCCATTTTCTCAGGCATTTTAAAGTGAGTTGAGTACTTAATTGATGCAGATATCTATAACCATAACCTGTCACTGTGCTTTTACCTATAAAACACCTTGTTTTTTCACCACAATCGTGTTTTTAATTCCCTTACCTTGGGCTATAGTTCAAAACAGCTTGATTATGACAATGGCATTATAATGTTCCCACTGCTGGGATTGGGACTCAGGCTTTGTCTCAACGGTCACGCTATTATTCCCTTTTCTTTCATTATCGTTATTTATTAAAACTTTTATGCTCTAGTCAATAGCACTGTATAAAGGCGGACTTAATGCCTTAGGCATTTTCTGCCAGTCGACCTTAGAGTGATGAAGAAATATTATAACATGGCAGGTGCAACTTAATAAAGCCAAACAGAAAAAAAAAATAAGTACAATCCTAACTAATATTATAAATGTGAAAGTGTGGATGTTTGGATGTTTGTCACTTAATCACGCAAAAACGCCTGAACGGATTGGGATGAAATTTGGTATGCATATAGCCTTTGACATGGAAAAGAACATAGGCTACTTTTTATCCTGGAAAAACATCTTATTCTTACGGGAATACACTTTTAGAGTGCGATAACCGAAGTACACGCGGCAGCATACATATGTATTTGATTTACAACATAAATTTTAGTGTTTTGAAACCTGAATATAACTGAATGGATTCCAATAGTTTTTACGCAATGTTTAAAAAGGTCGCAAATTGGACACCACCGACACTAAGTACAATATAGGTCATAGTGGGCATTAGGCGAAAGCAAACAGCTGGGTGTAACTGCAAAACGACTCCTCAGTCGCCTGGATGGCCCGGTGACCTTGTATTTATGCTGACATAAGCTTATAATTTTGTGATTTTTCATGATACAATTATGAAATTTTATACATACGTTACATAAAAATATTTAGACACGTGTTTCTGATTTCGCATATTAAAACTAATGTTGTAGATGCAGAACAGATCTATGCGTTTCAAGCTACAGTACATAAGTTTATCAATGCAACACATTACTGATTGTACCTGTCTGTCTCTCTCCGTGTGTGCAACGCATGTAGTTATTATGTAGAGTGTACACACACAGCGATATGACTGCAGTCACAGATAACGCCTGTGTCATTGTTAAAACTAAATAAAATTAAGATGCATTTCTTATGTAGGTACATTGTATGTACATAAGAAATGCATCTTAATTTTATTTATAGATAGATATATTCTTTATTGTATACCAAAAATAAAAATTACGTAAGGAACTTAAAATTAATAGGGTGTCACAATGTGCATATAATTATGACGTAATAGTATATTTTGAACACACCTATGTACCTACAAAAATACAAAAGTTCAGAATTGTTTTATGAAAAATCACAATACATATAATAAGTTTTTTTATGTCAGCAAAAATACATAGTCACCGCGCCATCCTTTTTTTTTATGGTGGGAAAAATCAACCAATGACAACCCCAGTTCTTGGGCGGAGTGGGAGATAGTGTCAAACTCTTACTGACTAAAACACCCACACCGTTCCTTCTAGCCTTCATACCGGGGCTCGAGCTCCCTTTCAGATAACCCTGGCCCCAGTAGGCTTCGACTCAGCAGCCGTTGCCTGATGCGGTCGGCCACCTCCTTTGCGAGCATTACTGCTTCGCAGAAGTCGGCGACCGCCTGCCACTCCTGCTCGCTCCGGACCATGGCCTCAACCAAGGCCCGGGCCGCGCCATCCTGGCGACTGAGGGGTTAATTCTTTAAACCCTAAGCGAACGCCGGCGTTCGCTCTCTTATTGTCTTTCTATTGTGTCTCTAATTAAGGCATTCGAACGGCTAAAGTGTGGTCCATCAGTCCTCGAGATATCTCGGAATATATATTTCTAAATACATAGCCAGGCTGATTGATTAAATTATTATAATTGTAATTATGCAACATGATATCTGACCGCAGGTTTATTGGACTAAATACTGCTTCTGTAATAAAATAAATAATCATCATAATAGTACGTCGCCATTAGGATTTCTGTCCTAAGCCGAGAAAGTACAAACCCGCTAGATGCAAACCTTGAAAGCAGCCTTGTAGCGCCGTTCACAATATTTTAAATAGCTATTAAAGTTCGGGGCTAAACCATACAAAAAATGATTTATTTGTTCACTACCTTCTGCTAGCGACATCGCTCGCGTAACGGTAGGTTTCTCCAGACAAATTCTGGATCCCCGTTTCATCCCTTTAGGGGGTAAATTTTGCCGCAGCCGGGATTCCGATCCCGATTTCCAGCCACCGTAGGCGTGGGCTTGCGGACAGTGAGCAATGGATAGCTCGCTGTCCGGCCGTCCGGTAACTGTCCTGACCAAGCCCAAGTAGTCGGCGGCGCGCGCTGTTCCCGCGCGCCTCAAGGAGTTGTGGGCAGGGGCCCAGCCGGGTCGAAGCCTACTGGGGCCAGGGTTATCCGAAAGGGCGCTCGAGCCCCGGTATGAAGGCTTGAAGGAACGGAATGGGTTTTTTACTCAGCAAGAGTCTGACACTATCTCCCGCTCCGCCCAAGAGCAGGGGTTGTCATTGGATGATTTTTCCCATCAAAAAAAAGGGGTAAATTTTGGAAAATCTAGTCTATAGGTAGCCATATGCGTTTAGAGTGTACCTGGCATGTTTGCCTGTACAGTTGAATTTTGTAGGTAAACCAGAGCGTGTACGTTGCACAACTGTGCAGGTTTCCACAGCTGAAAAAATATGAATTTCAATATTTTTGCCTTGGGTATACCTGTGTATTTTGACTGTACAGGCAAAACTGAGCGAGTATGGCAGTCGCCTGCGCAGGCGTCAGTTGTACGGCGATTTCGAGAGGTAACCGTGGCGTTAATCGCTACAGCGTCCAGATCTGCAAATACAAATACAAATACAAATACAATACAACTGCTGCCGGGGCCATGGCTTCGACTGAGAGTTTGTACAGCATACAACACTTTTACGTGTATATCCTCTACTCTACTCAACTCAAGCTTTTTTGACATGTGTAATGCACAGGCAGGTACACCCTACCTACTTTGTACTCGCCTGCGTTGTAAGTATTACCTTGTGCAAAATGTCACTTTCCTAATCCCAATTCCGCTGTGCGTTGATGTATTAGTCAGTCAATTTATTGACTAAAACCTACTCGGGGTTCCTTCAGTAGCGTTCCATCCCTCTTTCGGATCACTCTCTCGGAAAATTCCCCATATGTAACGGGTTAGTAGAACGTTTCCACAGATTGACTTATGTCCCTAGTATCAGATTAACTGTTCCCGTATTTCTAAGAAAACTTTGCATCCTAATCTCGGTCTCAATCAGTCAAAAGCCCCTAAAATTTTCCGACATTTTGAAAAGTTTTGACATTAATTTTCTCAGAAATGAGGACTTAAATTTCAGCTTTATTGAAATACAAGAATTATTCTACAAATTGGCCTTCTAATAGTTTTCAGATAAATTCTTAATACCTAGGTTACCTAGGTAGGTAGATGCCTCGTAGGTAGGCTTGGGGGAGGCTTATGTCCTACGGTGGACGTCTTTCGGATGAAATGATGATGACCTAGGTATAATACTTAGGCCAGCTCTACTGTCGTATAGCTTCATAGACGCGTATTCATCATAATATGCTTGGTGTAAGCCTGCGTGAAACTTACAAACCAAATAGTCCATCTCGTCAGCCCTCCTATCACCTATGAGGATTGAAGAGCTAAACGAGATGGGGGTACCCAGTCGCAAACACACTTAAAAAGACTGATCAGAAATTGATCATTTCATGAAATGGCCAACTAAAACTGGCCAGATCGTTTTGTTTGACCACAATCTCACCTGATAGTAAGCGATGATGTGGCCGACGATGGAGCACGCTTGCCTAGAAGCAATCTATTCACTCTTGACTTAAAGACCCCTAGGTTATAGCTATCAGGAAACACAGACTCCGGCATGGAATTCCATTCCTTAGCTGTACGCATAATGAATGTACTCCCAAAACGCTTTGTACGTATTGGTGGGATGTTTTAAACGGTCAATCCTCGTTTGAACTATTTTCTTTAGATCTTTTATTATCATAGAAATCCTAAATCAAAGATATGGCCAAACGAGGATTAACATATCATCGAAAGTTAACGTTTACTGATCAGTTTCAGTTGGCCTTAACATGAAGTGATAAATTCTGTGGGAGCGATCGGCGGCGGCGATCTGTCGCGCCGGGCCTTGGTACAGGCTATGGTACGGAGCGAGGAGTGGCAGGCGCGAGCCGAGGAGGCAGACCGCATCAGGCAACGGCGCTCACGCCCCAGCCGCCGCTGGAATTCCGATCCCGATTTCCGGCCTACGTAGGCGCGGGCTTGCGGACGGGTATCTCGCCGTCCGACCGTCCGGTAACCATCCGGACCGAGCCCAAGGCGTCGACGGCGCATATCGTGCCACGCGCGTCTCAAGGAGTTGTCAGCGAACCGTAGGGGCCCAGCAGGGTCGAAACCTACCGGGCCCGAGGATCTGTTTCTGAAAGGACGAAGGTACGAACGGCAACAAAGGAACAGGAGTTGGTTTTTAGTCAGTAAAAGTCTGATACTATCTCTCGCTCCGTCCAAGAGCGGAGGATGTCATTGAATGATTATCCCACCTAAAAAAAAAAAGTCGCTAACACATGACGCTGGTGAATAGGACAGAAAGCCCTCGTCGGACCAATCCGTTAAAAACGTAAGCTGTTAAAGGGTTAAAACGACACAAGACTAGAAACCAGTCGACATTGATAGTCAACATTTTGAACGTTTCTAGTTTGCCAATCTAAAAACAAAATGGTTCGAGTTATATTTCGAGACACCGACGCCAAACAATGTGGACGGATGTTTTTCAAATAATATGAAACGAATGAAAACTGCAGTGAAAACTCGCAAAATATAGGACGGATCGGACGACTGGCATCGTTTTTATTTGATTCCAAACGTGAAGTGAGAAATTGATTTCTAAATACTGGGAATATGCGTGTCTTTTTTATGGTTCCGTACCAAAAGGGTAAGGTCCTGCCTTATAAAACTCCGGTGTCAGTCCGTCTGTCTGTCCGTCTGGCAGCAGGCTGTATCTCATGAACCGTGACAACTAAACGTTTTTTTTTTTACATGTCGCCTTTTTTGTAACATCTTTAAAATCAGTATTATTTTAATAATAGCCAAATTCTTTCATTGAATAATTAGTCCCACCTGGGCGCCAATAATTCATAATGTCGCCCAGATTTCGGAAATACCAATTGGACTAGATTTGAAAACATCGATATTTTTTTTTGGCCAGAATAATGGGAACTTTTTTTTTTTTTTTTATGGTGGGAAAAAATCATGCATTGACATCCCCCGCCCTTGGGCGGAGCGGGAGATAGTGTCAGACTCTTACTGACTAAAAGACCCACCCCGTTCCTTCTAGCCTTCATACCGGGGCTCGAGCGCCCTTTCGGATAACCCTGGCCCCAGTAGGCTTCGACCCGGCTGGGTCCCTGCTGTTGCTGACAACTCCTTGAGGATAATGGGAACTTGGAATGTACCATAATAGTTTAAATGAGTCACGTTTTATATGTGTTTATTTCGTTTGAATAAATTAGTTGATAAACTATTCGGTTATGAATATTTATTAGTAAGAGAAAAGGCAAAAAGCCCTAATCGTATGCATCTCGGCAGGTGTAGTGGAAAATTGTGGATTTAATAAGATATTATGTTATGGTATTTTGGTTTTTAATGTATTGTTTACCTTAGAACTTGGATGACTTAGGATTTTTCGAAGGAATTAAAAAGTCTGGTGTTGGCAACGCGAATTTTAGTTGTCATTCACTTGTTTCTTAAAATGATTATAAGTTCTACAACAGATGTTGATCATATTATGTGCCGGGCCTTGGTTGAGGCCATGGTCCGGAGCGAGGAGGAGTGGCAGGCGGTCGCCGACTTCTGCGAAGCAGTAATGCTCGCTAAGGAGGAGGCCGACCGCATCGGGCAACGGCGCTCTCGCCGCCGCCGTGATTCCGATCCCGATTTCCAGCCACCGTAGGCGCGAGCTTGCGGACAGTGAGCAATGGGTAGCTCGCTGTCCGGCGGTCAGGTAACTGTCCGGACCAAGCCCACGTCGTCGGCGGCGGGCACTGTTCCCGCGCGCCTCAAGGAGTTGTCAGCAACAGCAGGGGCCCAGCCGGGTCGAAGCCTACTGGGGCCAGGGTTATCCGAAAGGGCGCTCGAGCCCCGGTATGAAGGCTTGAAGGAACGGGATGGGTTTTTTAGTCAGTAAGAGTCTGACACTATCTCCCGCTTCGCCCAAGAGCGGGGGTTGTCATTGGATGATTTTTCCCATCGAAAAAAAAAATCATATTATGTGCTTTTATGGCTAGTGATGATGTATCAATAAGCGGAGTAGAATATTTAAAATCAGATTTCTCTTACGATTTATGTTATTACTTTTAAACTTATTTATGACTATTATATCTTTGCAAATGTATCCTACTTTTGTAATAAAAATATCATTGAAGAGACTGAAATATGTAAAAATATTGCCAGCAATATTTCCATATTGCCGGCAACGGCACATCTGTACCACGGATAGAGCCCCATTTTTTTTACTAATTAAAAAATAGGGGTGTCTTGAACACAAAACCTGGACAATTATTAATTTCTTCGTAGATAAGTACCTACTACTCTCTCTATTCACGGTAATCAACTAAAATGTAAACCAAATCGAATTAGCAAGAAGAACTGATCACAACTAACGTTTGTACTCATTTTGGTTTCCGCCATCTTTGCGGAACCCTGCAGAGAGTTTATCGAACGAATTTTAATGATATCTTTCGTAATTTTAATCGGTTAATTGTGATTTAAATTTATCTATACTAATATTATAAAGAGGAAAGATTTGTATTTTTATAAACTTAAAAACTACTGTGCCGATTTCAAAAATTCTTATTGGAAAACTACATTCACCCTGAGTAGGGCTGCCATCCGTCCGGGTTTCCCCGGATTTGTCCTAGTTTGGAAGACGTCCGGGCGGGGTTTCAATTGTAGTCCGGGATTTTGATTAGATCCCGTTCCCATAATTTACGTAAATAAAAGCTATGGGTTAGGTATTTGACCGCACGCACTGCCGACGCTATTTTACTACGCAAGCGGCGAGCGGGTATGGGGCGCGTTTGACCGACGCATGGTAATGGTATGGCTTTAGTATAAATTATTATAACTTTCTGAATTTGATTTAAGATTTCAGTTCTTTTAAAACTAAAGTAAATATTGTTAATTGTATGGAAAAATAAGATATTAAACAAGTTTTTCATTTAATTTTATTAACTGAGTAACTAATATTGGATTTGTTTATCTTTTATTGAATACCTAAGAAGGTTAAAAAATAAAGCAAAATTACTCACCTGTAGTCACAAAAACGATTAAACACACTATTTCATGCAACAAAAGAGGCTTACAATTAAAGTTCACTTCTATCAAGTACGGAGTGAAATATATTTTAATCAAGATGTAAGTAAATGAAAAAAGTATTGAAATGTCCGGGGTAAAAGCTCCAAAATCCGGGGAACCTACGCTTCCGGTCCTGGGGGACAGGTTTTAGAGATGGCAGCCCTAACCCTGAGTAACATAGGCTATATTTATTGCCCGTGCGAAGCCGGGACGTGCCGCTAGTAATGAATAAACTCAAAACTCTGAGTGCTCTTTAATTTTCCTCTTGATGATATCTCGAGAAGGCATGTCGCGAAGTGAGTGTGGCAGAGAGTTCCAGAAACGCACTGCAGTTGCAGATAAGGAGCCATCATAGAGGCTGGAAGTATGACGCGGAGTACGAAGAAGAAGAGAAGAGAGGTGGTGCGACAGAGTTTACCCCCTCGGGACTAGAGATGTGCCGTTGCCGGCAATACGGGAATGTTGATGGCAATATTGCCACCAATATTCATACTTCGGGCAATATTGCCACCAATATTCAAATTTATTTATTTATTATATTCTTATTATACTTCGGGCAATATTGTCACCAATATTCATACTTCGGGCAATATTGCCGGCAATATTCCCACCGATATTGCCAGCTACGGCACATCTCTACTCGGGACGAGGTACTCCTACTCAAAGCGTTCACGAAGTTATAGAGGAGCATTAGGATCGTGTTTTTATCTTTGACTATGGACGATGACGCGTGATTCATATTACGTTACAAATAAACAATTTGGCATCACGTATTGCGTCGTTTCACAATATAAATATATTGAGCCGTGAGCCTATTCAGGAAGAACATTGTTTGTTTTTTTTTTTTGAGATAGGAAATCATTTTATTATTTGGGACGAACCGGCATGGGAGGGGGGGGGGCGTCAGACTTTTGCTGACTGAAACTACACTTATGTTCCTTCGGTTGCCCTTTGCATTACAGAGCCACGGTAATTCTATCTAACACTTTTAGGGTTCCGTACCTCAAAAGGCAAAAATGGAATCGCGTTGCGCCACTGGTACCATCAAAGACACTTCCGCCTGACCGCTAAGTTCATTTTTGCTTGCACTCGAAACGAAAACTTCAAAAGGTTTGGTTTGGCGCCGCGCTGTAGAATTCAAGCGAATTTTTTTTTAAGTGATCTGGCTGATATGACCGCGATGGTACGAAGCGTTTCGGGTACACATTTATTGTGCGTACAGCTAAGGAGTGGAATTCCCTGCCGGAGTCGTGTGTTTCCTGATAGCTACAACTTAAGAGTCTTTACGTCAAGAGTGAATAGGTTACTTCTAGACAAGCGTGTTCCATCGTCGGCCACATCATCGCTTACCATCAGGTGAGACAGGGGTCTAACACGAGCGTAACCATAATAATAAAAAAATCATATGGAATTGATATTCAGTTGAAAACCAGCGTCAGGCAACTGCTACGTGGTTGTCTGACATTATGCTGAACTGAACCTATTTGGCGCTACCGTGAGACACGTTGTTGTTTTTATTTTTTATTTTTTTACTTTTAATTTTATTTAGGTTTTTAATAAAAACAAATATTTAAAAATGTATTATAATATGAGTTAAAAATGAATAAAGGGAATAATAATATATACACTAAATGCCTTGCTAAATATGACGTCATAAAACTCCTCCATGAGTTTTTAATTAATTTCTTGATACTTGTTTTGTTCCTTGTGTGCCAAATAATTCTTTTTTTCTTTATATGCGCTACCGAACTGTCACGTGTTATTTTTTTTCCAAAAGCTTTGGACTGACGTTCGTAATCACTAGTCTAGTAGAATGTCAGGGTCTTTCGATAGGTTCAAAATAGTGGAAAAATACCAATCGTTTTTTGTTTCCGCTCCATGTAACATTGGTCATTGTTTATCTTGAAAAACACACACACTGAACAAAATAAACTTATTTATTGGTCAGGCGGTTTGTAAACCGCTTTGATAGATAAACATACCTACTTTTATACATATATAATACTAGCTTTTTCCCGCGGCTTCGCCCGCGTGGCATTAGGTACGGAATCGGGATAAAAAGTAGCCTATGTTCTTTTCCATGTCAAAGGCTATATGCATGCCAAATTTCATCCAGATCCGTTCAGTCGTTTTTGCGTGATTAAGTAACAAACATCCACACTTTCACATTTATAATACTAGCTGTCCGCCCGCGACTTCGTCCGCGTGTACTTCGGTTATCTCACTCTAAACGTGTTTTCCTGTAGGAATAAGATGTTTTTCCGGGACAAAAAGTAGTCTATGTTTTTTCCATGTCAAAGGCTATATGCATGCAAAATTTCATCCAAATCCGTTCAGTCGTTTTTGCGTGATTAAGTAACAAACATCCAAACATCCACACTTTCACATTTATAATATTAGAATCAATTCCAATAATTTTTACACTATGTTATATTTTTCAAAAAATATTTATAAAGGTCACAAGTTGGACACCACCGATAGTATGTACAACACAGGTCACGCAGGTCACAGCGGGCTTTAGACGCCAGAGCACAGCTGGGTGGAAGTGCTAAACGACCCCTCGGTTGCCCGGATGGCCAGGTAACCATGTATTTTTGCGTGCTTTGTAATTTTTCATGATACCGTTATGAAATTTTGTATATAAGTAGATTTTTTACATAAAAATACTAGACACGTGTATCGGGTTTTGCATATACTAAAACTGATGTTGTAAATACTAGCATTTTTTTTTAATACTGTCGGATTCACACAATGTATCTATCTATCCCTTTCTCTCATCTTAAAGATGTATATTTTCGTCCTGCTGTCATCCTACCCACGCTATGTAAAAATACCAAGGATGTTAGGGAGCTCCATAACCGTAACCGAAATAAAAGTTTCGGATAATATCGGATAGGGGCGGAGCCTAATTGCGACACGTTATGACAGGCTGTCATAACGTGTCGCGTCGTAAAATATAAATAGTATTTATATTTAACTTCTGAAATTCCTTAAAAATCTAATATCCGTAACCGAAATTATCCGAAACTAACGGATAATCCGAAATAATTTCATATCCGTATCCGAAATTTCATATCCATAACATCCCTGAAAAATACCTTAGTGCTTGACTGCGATCCCAGCTGATGGTAGTAGTAGTAGCTCGGAGTTAGACCTACCCAACTGGACTGTCCCAAGTAAACGTAGTCGTCCACAACTTCGAGTGTAGAGAAGACCCCTGAGCATCAAATTGCCTGCTATGGACACCTAAAATCAGGGACTCAAACTGTAACCGTAATAATGTGTTATAACACTGTTTTTTAAAACGATTTTAACAGAAAAACACTTTTAAATGTAACAGATACAATAATGTTACCGAATGAAACTGTAACCTGTTATAAGTGTTAATATGTGTAATTGAAATAATCAGTTTTAGTATAGCTTTAGGTACCTATAAGTAATTGCACAGTACCATAAATAAGTAAATTGTAAATTTGGCAATGCTGCGTTTACATGTTACACTTATTAACACTGTTAACACTTTTATATATGTTACAGATATGTTATGGTTACACTTTTCTAAGTGTTTTGGGTCAATTCAAATCAAAACAAAAATTTAAATGTGTTAACATTGAAAACACATATATAAGTGTTACATATTTGATTCTGTTACCAATTCAACATGTATTCTGTAACCTTTAGGAAGGTGTTTTTAAGTCCCTTTTTTATGGTGGGAAAAAATCATCCAATGACATCCCCCGCTCTTGGGCGGAGAGGGAGATAGTGTCAGACTCTTACTGACTAAAAGACCCACCCCGTTCCTTCTAGCCTTCATACCGGGGCTCGAGCTCCCTTTCGGATAACCCTGGCCCCAGTAGGCTTCGACCCGACTGGGTCCCTGCTGTTGCTGATAACTCTGCCTAAAATCGTTTGCAGTATCGTCTGAGTCGCAGGGCGATTCCAGATCACCACAGGTGCGAACTAGCAGACGTTAAGCTACCGTAATATAACGCGTCATCGTCTGTATTTGAAGATAAAAATGACGCTACTTGGTCAATAAAAACTAGTGTAGGCAGTGACTACATCGCGTATATCGAAGGACTGGACCAATTTGCCTGCTGCGGTCTTGCCGTCCGATTATAATTTAGGTGTCTTTAAAGCTAGAGTGAATAGGCTCTTAATAAACTAGTGCGCCTCACCATCAACATAGGTTTATCAACAAATAGGTTTTATTTGTGTCAGTTTAAACTAGATTAGGCCGGTGTTTCCTAGCTGACTGCCCTGAGAAGAAACACCGAAACAAATTCAGCGGTCAAAGTCTCTTTTAAAGTCCATACAGCAAACATATTGTAATGGTGTCGCCGGGATTCCGATCCCGATTTTCGGCCACCGCAGGCGCGGGCTTGCGGACGGCGAGCAATGAGTAGCTCGCTGTTCGACCGTCCAGACCAAGTCATTGATGGCGCGCACTGTTCGCGCGCGCCTCAAGGAGTTGTCAACAACAGCCCCAGCTGGGTCGAAGCCTACTGGGGCCAAAGGTCTGCTTCTGAAAGAAAGGCACGGCCCCGGTATGAAAGGCAAGAAGGAACGGTGTGGGTTTTTAGTCAGTAAGAGTCTGTCCCAAAAACCAAAAATTCGAAGACATGTGCCTTTCACCAACTCACAGTGGGTCCATGTGGTGGATTACGGCCCATTCCCTCTCCTGGAGAGGAGGCCTGAGTCCCAACAGCATTCAAAAGGCTGGTGGTGAAGAGTCTGACACTATGTCTCGTTTCGCTCAAGGGGGATGTCATTTGGATGATTTTTACCCACCGAACATATTGTAATGGTCAAATCATATGAAAAACCTCAATTCCTACCTTTAGACCAAGAGACCTTTCCCCAACAACAAAACTTTAAAAAGTAACATCAAAAACATAACCTCATTACGATGGAATCAAAAAGAACGAATCCGAACATTACCATATTAAGTTGAATTACATGTATGAAGTTATTTTTGTATACTCGAATTAGTTTAACGGAACATGTTTTACGGGGCTATTTTTAGATACGCGTGGCTACAAACGTGATCGTTTTGAGTTTTTTTACCTACAGTTATTAGTTGGGCGCCCAAGGTTGCGCGCCCACCACAATTCTTTTGTTCGTAGTGACAAAATTATTAAGTATGCAATTTTTGCGGGTAATGTGTGCAGATATTTTTTTTGTTTACTGTACTTTGTGTTATCCGGTTCTTATATATCGAACGAGTTGTTATTTTGAATAATGGAATTTTTTGAAGAATGTTCGTCAATATTTTGAATAGCGATGAATGATATTTATTTTAACGTTTCGAATACTGTAATTAGAGACACAATAGGCTAGTTGCCGTAAAAAATGTAATTAGTCCGTCTTTTAGATTATTCAAAAATAAGGGACACGTATTTTTCTATTTGTAAATTAAACCAAATATGGCAAAGATATAGCCCATTGAAGTAACGTGTAACGTCACGCCGTGCTGCATTTTTTCGCACGGGGTGACGTCACACGTAATTTTAACGGGGCTTTGTTATTTTTTGTTTAATCGAAAAAAGAAAAAATACGTGTCCAATATTTTTTCTTAATCTAAAATACGGACTAAATAAAATGTAATTATTTTGACCCTGGACACTACCCTATTGAATGACAACGAGAGAGCGAAGCCGGCGTTCGCTTGGAGTTTTTTTTTTTTTTTTTTTTATCTGTTATAAACTAGTACTTGACTGCGAGCATTATATGTAACACATAATATGATTTAAAAGAGTGTCCATGGAGTTTCTTGCACGTTCTTCTCCATAGAGACCTACTCTTTGGAACGTGCAATTTAGCTTCACTCTTCTTGGACTGACCGACATTTGACTATTCAAAAGTGCCTGTAAATGGTCTATTTGAAATAAATGATTTGACTTTGACTTTGATCCCGCCTGATGGTACGCAGTGATGCAATCGTTGATGGTGAGGCGCACTAGTTTATTAAGAGCCTATTCACTCTAGCCTTGAAGACACCCAAATTATAATCAGACGGGAAGACCGCAGCAGGCAAACTTTTGTCCTTTGATGTACGCGGTATAAATGACGAGGCGAAACGCTTAGTCTGGACCGTAGGTGTTTCAACAACGTAAGGGTGGATACTTGCCGTGCGTCGGTTTGTCCGAGTTGTAATAATAATACTAGCTTTTGCCCGCAGCTTCGCCCGTGTAAGTACATAAAATATAGCCTATGTTACTCAGGAATAAAACAGCTTTCTATCGGTGGAAACATTTTAGCAATCGGACCAGTACTTCCAGAGATTATCTCCAACAAAAAAAAAACTTTACCTCTTTATAATATGGCATGCGTCTGCCGTAACTGGCTCATCAATTTTGCGCGCCGTAAACCCGGGTTTGTTCCTCACTGGACAGCCGGACGGCGAGCTAATTATAGCTCGCTGTCCGCAAACCCGCTTCTACGGTGATTTCCGACGCTGCTGGGGGAAGAACCGGGAACCCTAAGTTTTTTTATTATTATTATTGATTGGCTCGCGTTTGACCACTATCTCACCTGATGGTAAGTGATGATGTGGTCGACGATGGAGCACGCTTGCAAGTAAACCTTTACTCTTGATATAAAGACCCCTAGCTATCAGGAAACACAGACTCTGGCAGGGAATTCCACTCCTTAGCTGTACGCACAATGAATGTGTTCCCAAAACGCTTTGTACGTATGGTGGGATGTCCACCATGTACCGGTGGCGCAACGCCGTACGTCTTGTGGTCCGATTATGGAACGGACTTGGCAGAAAGAGGTATCAAAGAGAAGTGCTCAGCAGTAGCGTAGCGTGGGCCAATTTAGATGTGGGCGAAAGTACATCAGCGAGGCCTTTTTTTTTTTCATAAATAAGAAAACAAGACTGCGACTGTCGCAACTCAGTGTTCGACAACATCATCCTCAATCGGTCAAACGCGAGCCCATCAATTATGAAATTTTATCCCAAATAGAGATGTAGTTTACCTGATTTGTGTTGGTTTATTTTGTTTCGGTGTACTTAATTTTTTTTTTTAACTAGCTGTCCGCCCGCGTCTTCGTCCGCGTGTACTTCGGTTATCGCACTCTAAACGTGTTTTCCCGTAGAAATAAGATGTTTTGCCGGGATAAAAAGTAGCCTATGTTCTTTTCCATGTCAAAGGCTAATGCATGCCAAATTTCATCCAAATCCGTTCAGCAGTTTTTGCGTGATTAAGTAACAAACATCCACACTTTCACATTTATAATATTAGTTAAGATAACATAGTTTTATGTAAACATTGTTATTAACCCTTCTATGTGTGCAAACTTGACATAAAGTGATATTGTTATAAAAAAAAAAACCTTCGTTCTTAACCTTTCGAATACCGTAATTAGAGACACAATAGAAAGACATTGAGAGAGCGAACGCTGACGTACGCTTGGGGTCTAAACAGCCCTCGCTCGTGCGAGGCCCCTTTGCGTGCGAGGCCGTGAACGAGGGCCTACTTCGCCCACGCCTCACTACGCTACTGGTCCTCAGTAATATTAGAAATGTACAATCGTTTCTTCACTATGTAAAAGTGCCGTCAGTCTGTTACAAAACGTCGAGTTTTGTTTTATTTTATTTACTTTAAGAGCACTTTCACCAATCTATTTCGTTCGTAGTCCACTCTAACAAATTCTGTTCACGTTTAGAACGTAATCGGTGGTTTTACTCAGACTTGTGCAAAAAACAAAATAGAGTTTTGGAGACGAAAGCAGGTGCTGGTGTACACGTAACCGAAATAGTATTCAAATCTTAGTTTTTTCAACATATTTTTTTTGTTGTGCAACTTTAAATGTTGAGGCGTTTCTATCGCCTTCAGACCACAAACTGCAGAAATCAATCTACATACAAAGCGCGCTCGAGCAACGCACACATAGACACCGCTCACGGACACGATGTCTCGCAGAGCCTCGGCCCGCTCGTCGAACAGTTCCGGCTCAAACGCTCATTAGTGTGCGTCCACCGAGCGTAGGTATAAAAAGTGAAGTACATACATGAGATTGTGTTCAGACTCTTCTTGGTCCTTTAAGTCAAGAGTGAATAGGTTCGCGCCGGGCCTTGGTACAGGCCATGGTCCGAAGCGAGTAGTGGCAGGCGGCCGCCTCCTTCTGCGAAGCAGTAAAGAGGAGGCCGCACGCGTGAGGGAGCGGTCCTCACGCTTTAGCCGCCGCCGGGATTCCAATCCCCATTTCCGGCCACCGTAGGCGCGGGCTTGTGGACGGCGACCCCAAGACATCGACGGCGGCGCGTAGTATTACTCGCGCGCCTCAAGGAGTTGTCAGCAAATCGTAGGGGCCCAGCAGGGTCGAAGCCTACTGGGGTCAAGGATCTGAATCTGAAAGGAAGGTTCGGCCCCGGTACGAAAGGCAAAAAAGGAACAGGAGTGGGTTTTTAGTCAGTAAAAGTCTGACAGTATCTCCCGATGGTTTTCCCACCAAATACAAAAAGATTGAATAGGTTACATCTAGGCAAGCGTGCTCCATCGTTGGCCACATCATCGCTTACCATCAGGTGAGATAGTGGTCAAACGTGAGCCTATTAACACAAATATTATTAACAGGTAGTTTATTTTTGTTTAACCGACTTCAAAAGAAAGAGGTTCTAGGTTCGGCTAAATGTATTTTTTTTTTGTTTTTGGAGGTAACCTCAGAAAGTGCTAGTCTGATTGCTAAAATTTTTTCACCGATAGAAAGCTGCTTTATTCCTGAGTGACATAAGCTTTATTTTTGGTCGCAAGCGAAGCTGCGGGCGAAAGCTAGCCAATAAAAAAAAACCCTAAAGAAAAACTAAAAACAGTAATATCTTGAATACGATTGTCGTTTTACTTATTGAATATTTTTTAGTATCTCTTTGGTCAGAAAACGTAGTAAAAACATTACCTTGAACCGGTGCCTATAGAAATCGACTAAGTCTTTATTTACAAAGTCGATTTTCTCGGAAACGTGAAATTCAATTTGTTATGTTCGTCATTTTGGTTACAAATAGCCGTTAAAACCTTTTTAGGGTTATGTACCTCATTTAGGCGTTTCTATCGCCTTCAGACCACAAAGTGCAGAAGTCAATCTACATACAAAGCGCGCTCGAGCAACGCACACAAAGACACCGCTCATGGACACGACATCTCGGCTCAATTGCCCGTTCGCACTCGTACAGTTCGGCGCAACGCGCTGACCCTAGCGTGACCGCCTAGCGTAGGTATAAAAAGTGAAGTACATACATACATGAGATTGACGTCTGTACCTATCTATTTTGTGCCTAGATGCTGTAGATACTTCCAACAGCGAATACTCATTGCCTAATTAACAAAAAAATTGGCCACTTCTGTAAAGATTTTTCAATGATTTGGCAACAATAAGAGACCTTGATTAGCCATGGACTTGTTTTCTAAGTGCCACAATGGCGGCCACTCCCTCGTGATGCCTCATTGGACTCAACTCAAGGTCAGTGATGTCATGTCGTGACCTGAATACTATTGTATTTTGGTAGAATTCGAAAAATGTACGGTTTTTCAATGGTTTGACTATGGATTTTTCATGGAAAATTACAGCTTTAGCGTGTATAAGAACGGAATACTTCCCATATTCCGCGCTGAAAAGGGGAGGGTTGATAGGAAGCATTTTTCGCCCATCAAACCCATTAAAAAAAAAAAAGTTTCTGTTACAGAGTATTTTTTAAATGCATTTGTATAGTTAAAGGATATCATATTTTTTTATTACATAATAATAATATAATATGCCACAACTATCACACAACGCCGCCTAGTCCCAAGCTAAGCAGAGCTTGTGTTATGGGTACTAGACAACTGATAAACATACTTACATAATTCTAAATACATACATATTATAAATAAATTACACCTAGACACAGAACAAATGATCGTGCTCATCACACAAACATTTGTCCTGGGTGGGAATCGAACCCACGACCTCCGGCATAGCAGTAAGGGTCACTAACCACTACACCAACTACAGGCCTATCAAATTTGTGTTGTGGTTTGACTATGGATTTTTCATGGAAAATGGCAGCTTTAGCGTATGGAACGGAATACTTCCCATATTCCGCGCTGAAAGGGTGAGGGTTGACAAGAATAAGAAGCATTTTTCGCCCATTAAAAAAAAAAGTTTCTGTTACCGAGTATTTTTAAATGCATTTGTATAGTTAAAGGATATAATTTTTTTTTTATTCAATGACAATTTTTTTTTTAAATGATATAAATTAGTGCTTGACTGCGATGCCACCTGATGGTAAGCAGTGATGCAATCGTTGATGGTGAAGCGCACTAGTTTATTAAAAGCCAGCTAGAGCTAGTTTTTTTATATCATAAATCAAAGCAATTATTTTTTGCTGTTTTTAGGGTCTGTACCTCAAAAGGAAAAAAAAACAGAACTCTTATAGGATCACTTTTTTGTATCTGTCACGACCCTTTATCTCGGGTACGCGTGGAGGTACCGAGTTGAAATTAAAACCATATACTCAAGTTTGCGGTCGCCTTAAACTGAAAAAATTAAACGTCTCTGAGTTAACAAAAAAAAAGATACGGCCGCAACATAGAACACAACAAGATACACTCAAAGAAATAAAAATTCATAGGGTACTTCCCGTTGACCTAGAATCCTGAAATTTGGCATGAAGCAAGGTTTCATAGCGCAAATATAGGAAAAAATCTGAAAACTGTAAAATTTGTAGATACGTCACAAAAAAAGGATTTTTGCGATTCGGAAAAATCTTCGTAACTCAATTCGGGAATTGAACTGTTTTCATGGGTAGAAATGTAAGTTTGAAGGGAACCCTTATTGCGCGAGTGCGACCCGCACGGGTTTCGATTTAAGTTATTATTTCCCGAACAAGTGCTTACATGAACCACCATATCCATATTCATGATCTTTAACTATACAAATGCGTTTAAAATTTTGAGTGTTTGAAGGGTGAAAAATGCTTTTTATCAACCCTCCTTTGACACGTAAATAGTTATTAAGACGTACCTAGGCATGCACTAAAAACCATTTTTCCAAAATTCGCCCCCCTAAAGTGATGAAATACGGCTTCCAATTTTGTATGGAAAAACCTGCTTTAGAAGCAATAGAGTTTGTCTAAAAAGTCAAGCACTAGGGAATTTGGTATAATATTTAATCACTAAAAAATTATATTCGATACTTTTTATAAGGTTCTTCTGTTACGAGTATTAAACAATGATCAAGACCTCTTAATCAACCTTGATTATTTGAACCAGTATTGACTACATCAGATTTCATTTTACCTTAATTTTTAACAAAGTCGTTTGACTTTTAAGACAGACTCTAGTATAAAATATAGTATTAAAATGCAAATAAAGCACAGTAAACTCCTCCGATCGAAGTAACATTAATATTTCACTAAGCAGAGCCTAGTCTGTCGGTGGACCTAACATGCAATGCTACGGGATTCTTAGTAAAGCCAATTGTAAAGACCTTTTCAGCTCTTCCATTATGCATGTCAGACAATAGGGTTTATGGTGTTACCAACAAGCAAAGAGGTTATAGAATAGATACCGTATAACGGGGTGAATAGAGACTTAGGGGTGAATAGAGACAAAATCGGCCTCTAACAAAGCATCGATTTTTTAGAATAACAAGTCACTAATAATGCTGCAAAAAATATTCAAATATCGAGAAAAAATACCCTTTAAACTTTTGTCTCTATTCACCCCATTTTACTCTAGATATATTACTAGACCATGACGTTTAGGCGAACATTACACGGTAGGTTTTGCTGTCAGTTTTGCCACAGTCAAAACCTTGATTGACGAAAAATCTACCGTCAAATGCGTTGCATGACGGTTTTTAGTACTGATTGACGAAAATCATCATTCATGGTTGATGGAATTGTTTGACGCTTGCATGGCCGTGTAATGTTCGCCTCAGGCGGTTTTCACACTGCCACGCGCCCCGCAGCGTAGTGCGTGAAAACGCACCTACGCACGTACTTGCAGGAGTGCAGATCTGCTTTATTGTGCGAGTTTTTTACGCAATCACGCGCGCTGGTGCGTTTTGTAAATTCTCGTCGTAGGTCGGGTTGTCCAATGGTAGAAGGTAGAATTGATATGGCGGAATCAAGTCATGCAATTCCTGCGCACACTCTCCAAAATGCATCCTGTAAAATACCGAAAGGCTGTCTTCTATTCTATACTAAAACCTGGTCAAAGACTACCAAGCATTATTGTTATAAAACAGACTTAACACTATCTAGTATCCGTAAATTTCTAAGAAACAGCGGCCCTATTCTGAATAAGTAATAATTCTTGGAACCTTTAGTACTAATGGACACAGTTACGTGATTTAAGCAGTGCAGTGACACAACAACACAGATAGGTACAGAAGTCAATCTCATGTATGTACTTCACTTTTTATACCTACGCTAGGCGATCGCGCTAGGGTCAGCGCGTTGCACCGAACTGTACGAGTGCGACCGGGCGATTGAGCCGAGATAGGTGTCTATGTGTGCGTTACTCGAGGGCGCTTTTTAGGGTTCCGTAGCCAAATGGCAAAAAACGGAACCCTTATAGATTCGTCATGTCTGTCTGTCTGTCTGTCTGTCTGTCTGTCTGTCTGTCCGTCCGTCCGTATGTCACAGCCACTTTTTTCGGAAACTATAAGACCTATACTGTTGAAATTTAGTAAGTAGATGTATTCTGTGAACCGCTTTAAGATTTTTACACAAATGTAGAAAAAAAGCAATAAATTTTGGGGGTCCCCCCATACTTAGAACTGAAACTCAAAAATTTTTTTTTCATCAGACCCATACGTGTGGGGTATCTATGGATAGGTCTTCAAAAATGGTATTGAGGTTTGTAATATCATTTTTTTCTAAATTGAATAGTTTACGCGAGAGACACTTCCAAAGTGATAAAATGTGTGTCCCCCCCCTGTAACTTCTAAAATAAGACAATGATAAAACTAAAAAAAATATATGATGTACATTACCATATAAACTACCAACGAAAATTGGTTTGAACGAGATCTAGTAAGTAGTTTTTTTTAATACGTCATAAATCTAAAAAAATACACTATTATTAAAACATCGATCAAAGTTACAACGAAGTACAAGAACTTTTATATTATGTTACTTGCTGCTACGGAACCCTCCATGGGCGAGTCCGACTCGCACTTGGCCGGTTTTTTATGTAGATTTACTTCTGTATTTTGTGGCAGTAGGCAGGACACATTGCTCGCAGAACAGATGTCGATGGGGCCGAAAGGTTTTAGATTGGCGACCGCGCACCAGAAAGTGCAGCGCTGGTATGCCTCCCACCAGGTGGATTGAAGAGTTGGTGTTAGTAGCGGGGATCCGATGGATGCGAGACGCAGAGAACCAGTCTTTGTCTCTGCCAAGTGTTGCTACACTTGCTAGGCCTTGGTACATACATGCCATGTTCCGGAGCGAGGAGTGGTAGGCGGTCGCCTTCTTCTGCGAAGCAATAATGTTAGCAAAGGAGGATGTGCACGTGCGAAGCAATCGCCCTCGCGCCCCAGACGCTGGGATTCTGATCCTGATTTCCGGCCACCGCAGGCGCCCAAATCTTCGACAGCGCGTAGTGTTCCACCCGCGCCTCAAGAAGTTGTCAGCAACCGTAGGGGCACAGCAGGGTCGAAGCCAGATGAGAAACTTTCGTATTTCGCCGTCCGATTATAATTTGGGTGTCTTCAAGGCTAGAGTGAATAGGCTCTTAATAAACTAGTGCGCCTCACCATCAACGATTGCATCACTGCAAAATCTATATCTGTCAACACAATTATACAATTTTGCATCATTGCTTACCATCAATTTAGCTTCACTTCACACTTTTTTGTTTTTGACTGACCGACATTTTGACACTTCAAAAGTTGTCAAAAGTAATTGGTCTGTTTGCAATAAACGTTTCTAATTTCTGGTGGGATAGCAGTCAAGCACTAGTTTATATCAGATGAAAAAAAAATCCGGAAAGGGATCCCCGGGGCCCCGGAACAAAGGCAAAGAAGGAACAGGAGTAGGTTTTTAGTCAGTGAAAGTCTGACACGTCCTCTTGCTCCGCCCAAGGGCGGGAGATGTCATTAGATGATTTTCCTCCAAAAAAAAGAAGCGTCGCCCGCCACACTTGGTAGAGGGAGTGGTCATACTACACACGCAGGGCGTTTCATTTATTTATTTATGGTTTTACTTTAACGAAAACGGCTATCCGCCTATTATATTAGTTAAAGACTATATTAATATACAAAAAAAATCACACACTCATCTCACAAAACTCCAGATATACTGGCATGATCGTCTTCCATTAGTCCGCGAACACGTCACAGTCAGGTTGCGTCTCCAAAAGAGTGTTGAGCGCAGAAAGTGTGCGAAGGACAGGAAACTGGGCTCGCGCAACAGTGTGACTCGCAGGTACAGCGAACAAGCTGTGTCTCCTGATGCGGCTTTACCATGTACTTAAGGCCCAAGCGTCCGAAGTGCCATAAAACAGTGACTTTCTGAAGCCTACGCCTCGGTAACGACCAGTTTAATAGGTTTGAAAAAAATATATGTTTATTATAGATTCATGAACAATATTATCAACATTTGATTTTTTCGTGTGATTAATACTTTTGTCTAAAAAAATTATTTAGCAATTTCGCAACTTTCCCCTACTCCTTCAAAGCGGCTTGGATCTTTAGAAACATTTTTACACATAAAAATTGGTGGTTAAATATTCTTCAAAGTGATATAGTCATAGCATATGTAAATCAATCAATGTTTCGCAAAGAAAATGAATTTAAATGTCAGCCGCGCACTATCTGGGCGCAGCTAGCCGCAATTAAATGCGCGTACTGTCGCCTAGGCGCGTACGAGAGTTGTGTCCATTTAATTTCGGCTAGATGGTTCAAGGGACTATAAGCCTTCACTGGGGCACATAGTTGAGACAGCTCGGCATGCAGCTCTGGAGTATCAGTTTTCCCATGAAGGATTTTACACATCGTTACAATTGCCGCCACGGATCTTGAGCGCTGGCTTCAAGTTGCGCAAAAGACAAATATTTGGTCTCTATAATGGTGCGAGTATCAGTGATTGGCTCGCCGCGCCGTCGCGTCATAGACGTCACTCATGATTCGCTCCCTGCGCTGCTGCATGTATGTAACAACGACGACGATTGGCTCGCCAATGTATGGAATGCGCAAAGCGATCCCCACTCTAACACCGAGCGCTCAAGATCCGTTTTGGCAATTATAATATTTGGACATGTTTTGATGTCATGACCTTTACTACGAGAGGTACTCGTAGATACTGTTTTTTAACAAAATATAAAATCTATTAACACCTTACGGAATGCTAAAAAGGCTATGACTTGGCAGAAAGCCCCCGTACCGTTGTCTACTGTTTGCGTAGATAAAAAAAAAACAAGAAAGTATGAATGACGCAGCGGTTTGGACATCCGCGTACATCATTAAAGCTGTGCGCTCGCGTTTAGACACGCTTTTAAGTTCTTTTGCTTAGTTTTTGGCTGGTGGGAATAACGTCATCACAAAACCAGGCATTGATCAGCACGTCTGCTCGCAACGGTTGCGATTGTGGACTGCATGTCAAGCGATTTTATGCTTCACCTTTTCTTATGTGGAAGGGTCAGCGCAGACAGAGAGCAGCGCAGCGGAGAGGATTTTATTATAACACTCAAAAATCAATTTTAAGTTATTGAAATAAAATGCATATAAGCTTGAACCTGACAAAAAATACTCGCGCATCCTCGAAGATATGCGGGAAGCGTATCTTTGACATACGCCATCCATCAGAAAATGCCCGAGACCGCGCGAGCATTATTCCTCTCTGTCTGCGCTGACCCTAAGGGCTGACGCTACGTTAAGGTCATAGCACACTTAAATGACCCTGCTCCAACACCGCTCCCACCCAACACCGCCCTAAAATAAGACGACTGCTCGCAGTCCACGCGGCGACAGCTAGTAGACCTCTAGCTGTCCACCCGCCGACCGCTCTCGCTTTTGTTTAGATACTGACCAACCGAGCGTCGACGCCGTGGCGACTGCTAGCAGTGAGCGCACGGAAACCGCGTCAACCGCTCGTCTACAACGTGCGGCCAGCGAGGCGTCAACTACCGAGTAGTCTGACGGCGGTAAGCTCGCTGACAGCGAGCTGTCTGCTAAAATATGATGCCAATATAAAATATATCTTAAGAGCAATATTTAAAGCCCATATTTGAATGATCTTCTTTTTGCCGGGTGGGAGCAGAGTCGTTTAAGTGTGCTTTGACCTTTAGGCGTGCGCCCGCGACGGGCACCCATCGCGTGACGTCACGCACGTGTCGTTGCGACGGTCCCCGTCACGGAAACCGGATTATTACCTACGCAGTGTCGCTTGTTCAACTTTAACGGTGTGCATGTTGTCGTATCGCGTTTCGCCTCGTCGTTTATACCGCGTACGTCGAAGGACTGGAACAGTTTGCTGCTGCTGCGGTCTTCCCGTCCGATTATAATTTAGGTGTCTTCAAGGCTAGAGTGAATAGGCTCATAATAAACTAGTGCGTCTTACCATCAAAGATTGCATCGCTGCTTACCATCAGGTGGGATCGCAGTCAAGCACTAGTTTGTATCAATAAAAAAAAACTATGAATTGTCGAAATACACGTTTTTTGTATCTTTTTTTTTTAGTTAAGTCAGAAATTTGATTTTTGTACAGATTCAAGGGAACGCAGACTTGAGTGTATGGTTTTAATTTCAACTCCATACCTCTACTCGTTCCCGAGATAAAGGGTCTTGAAAGACAGACGGATAATAAAATGATCCTCTAAGGGTTCCGTTTTTACCTTTTGAGATACGGAACCCTAAAAATAAAATAGGTAGTTGAAAAAGGTTTTTTCCCTTTACGATTCATACAGCCAATCACAGCGTTATGAATTGACGTAGTACCTAATTCACATCTATTTAAAACCAAAAACCAAAAAAAAATTCGGTGACGTCATTTCTGGTTGGATCAAGATCCTCAAGTGGTGTTTTTTTAGTCAGTGACATAACCAATTTGTTGTTTGGTCAACGCGATGAATTTGAAAATCTGTGAATCATTTTATGAGTAGCACAGTTTTGATGGATGCTTGTAAGTGTGGAATGTTCAATTGTTTGTTTGTATGTGTGTGTTAAGGGGCTTCTAAACGTAGGCGCGGGCTTGCGGACAGTGAGCAATGGGTAGCTCGCTGTCCGGCCGTCCGGTAACTGTCCGGACCAAGCCCAAGTTGCCGACCGACGGCGCGCACTGTTCTCGCGCGCCTCAAGGAGTTGTCTGCAACAGCAGGGACCCAGCCGGGTCGAAGCCTACTGAGGCCAGGGTTATCCGAAAGGGCGCTCGAGCCCCGGTATGAAGGCTAGAAGGAACGCGGTGGGTCTTTTAGTCAGTAAGAGTCTGACACTATCTCCTGCTTCGCCCAAGAGCGGGGGATGTCATTGCATGATTTTTTAAACGGGCTACATGTGGCTACACTATTGGCAACTTATTCCAGGCAACAAGCGTCTTTATTTATACCTAAGAGCAGTGCAATAAGAGTCACTGTCTGAGCAAGTCTATTGAAAAACTTCGTACGATACATGTGAGTAATTAATGATTACCGTTCTCGGCTCTCTTAAGACCCTCGCCACGGCTCGGGTCTAAATACCACCTCGACTGTAATCACTAACATTACACACTTACATCATAATGTACTATTATTGCAACTGATGGCCGAACACCTCTTAAAATGGTGAAGGAAAAAATCGTGAGGAAACCGGCATGTCCTAGAACAATAAAATCGAGACTTGATAAAAAAATATTATTTAATTTTTTGTTTTAAGATGTATTATTTTGATTTTGGATGTAAATGGTGATGTATGCTATTTAGTATTTAGTTTTGATTTTCATAATGTTGGCTTGTACAATATTCCGGGCAAAATATACATTTTCTTTTCTTACTTGTCTTTTATTATGCCATAACAATAGTGTCTGAAAAAAACATTATTTTTTTTCTACAATTACACCCAGACATAGAACAAATAATAATAAACAGTAATAATAATAATTTTTATTCAGGTCAAAGTACCCATTTTCACAATTAAAATACATTAAACACCAATAACATAAAATTGAAACCTAATCAAATACATTAAATTAAAACAAGGTCAATAAATTAAAATAAAATTAATAAAAAAAGCAAAATTAAGATAAATTAAAATAAATTAAAATCAAATTAAATAAGTTAAAATTACAATAAAAGTCAAAGTCGATAAAACCAATTCAAATTAAACAAATAAAAATAGAATGATCAAATTAAAATTAATACTTTCTTTTCGGCATTGGTATCGGAACATATCTAGCCGAACAATGCCGGATGAATGGACAATCCAGTCTAGTGGCAATCATCGCCAGTACGGTGTTGGAGCTAGCCCGGACTCTGTTCACCAGGGATGTTGCGCGTTTGCGCATAGTTGCGTGAAAGCAGTCAGTGCGTGCTTCCGCAAACATACCCGAAGCACTGCACTAACGGGGTAGCCCCATCACCGCCCTGAACGCGTTATTATACTGGACGCGGATGGCATTATAGCTTCTAGCCGAATAGTCAGCCCACAGACTACACGAGTAGAGGGATGTACGGTACGCCCTAAATAGCGTAACCTTCACCTCATTAGAGCATCGTGCAAATCTGCGAGCTATCATATTCGCCCTCACTGATAATGCCCCCCGCTCCCGTTCCATGTCAGCCTAGATACTTAAAGTGCTCAACCCTTTCCAGAGGAACACCATTCAGTCTAACCAGAGAGACGTTCCCAGGGCATCTCGCACTGGCGGTCTCAAAGACCATCCACTGGCTTTTCTTCATATTATATAACAACCCACAAGCATATTCCTCACATATCTGCATCAGCTTCCTGGGTCCGCAAACCGACGCGCTCAACAGCACCATGTCGTCCGCATAACTTAGATTATTATTGACGAATACACCATCTATGTGGCAGCCGACATGCTGACTGCTGAGCGCGACTATCAGCTCGTTTAAATATAAATTAAACAGGATAGGAGAAGTTAAACCACCTTGTCTGACTCCGCACTCAAGCTGATACGGATCCGACATTGCCCCCGCCCACCTGACACTGTTGAACTGGTGCGCATACCAGTACCGAAAGACGCCAATAAGCTCCTGGGGCAAGTCTATGCCACTCAGCTTATCCCACAACCGATCATACACAACAAGGTCCAACACAGGACAAGTCGAGGAAACACGCATACACGGGCGTCTTACGATCTGTATAGTATTTGACGGTATGCTTCAGGCACAGTATAGCACTTTCCGTGGACAAACGTGGACGAAAACCAAACTGGTTATCATATAGTGCTACGTACTTATTTAACTGTGCATTTAGCAAACCGTCAAACACCTTAGCAGTAACAGTGGCAAGAGAAATAGGCCTGTAGTTACTCTTATCGGAAAGGTCCCCAGTTTTATTTTTCACTACAGGCACAACCACTGTTTTCATAAACTCATCTGGCAAGTAGGAATGATTGTGCTTATCACACAAACATTTGTCCTGCTTGGCAATCGAACCCACAACCTCCGGCATAGCTATTAGCGTCACTGGCAACTAGAGACTAACTGGCCGGGCACTATTGCAAAGCCTGGCAGGTATTGCTTGCAATGTTGCCGGCCACTATATTGCAGCCGCATATTATTGCCCGTTGAGTAGCTCCCTTTATGTCGTAGTTTTTGTTGCGATTGAATATCTCTTTGTAAGCATCGTTGTATTGTAATTTTTCACAGACTTTGAACCTATCGAAAAGATTTTTTATGTGTTTTATGATGCCGTGTCTTACCTACGTACCTGATGATACCTGGTGGACATCCCACCTATACACACAAAACCTTTTGGGAACACAATATTCATTGTGCGTCTCTAAGAAGTGGATTTCCCCGTCGGAGTCCGTGTTTCCTGATGGTTACAACCCGGGAATCTTTAAGAGTGAATAGGTTACTTCTAGGAGTAAGCGCGTTCCATCGTCGACCGCATCGTGGCTTTCCATCAGGTGAGATAGCGGTCAAGCGCAAACCTGTCAACATTAAAAAAAGCCCTGAAAACGTGTTAAGAGGACCCTTCCCCATGCGTCTATCGTCAACGTGAGTATAGTTGAAAAACGTATTGTTTCATCCAAAGTAATGTTTGATTAAGAGGCAACGCAAAAGAGAGTTACGCCTGACCGCTCTGTTGGCATGCGGTAACTTCCGTCGCTCACTCACATTAGTTTTTGGAAAATAATTTTGTCATTCAGAATTTCGATTTAAAGTGCAAAGTTTCCATTAGTATTTTTACTTGTTTTTTTATAAATACATTATGAAAAGCCGAAATTCACGCAAAATAACAGATTTTCAGATGTCTGTATTGAATTTTACTTAAAACCTTTTGCCTTTAATAGAAACCTAGGCCACAGCCACAAGATATCAATGTTTATAAAATATCTAAAAAAGGATGCGTAATCATTTTTACTTCATATCTTGCGTGACTAAGAGCAATTTATTTATTTATTTTATTCTTCATGTACAAGAGTGTAGAAGCGGAATTAATGCTTTAAGGCATTTTCTACCAGCCACCCTTTAGCAGCTGTATGGGAAGTCATCACGGGTTGGGCGCTCTTAAGCCTTTGGTTACAGCTGTCAGTTGTAGACCTTTGGCAGTCTGACAATACAGTTGGCTAGATCGATTTGACATTTTTAAGTTGCCATGTCTGCCGCGGTGACCCGTAAACCAAAAAAAAATGGTCAGCATACAATTAAGAGACTAAGGCCCGGCGCCCATTATCGGCATCAGCAACAAAAAGGATCTTTCGGCATCCCTACATGCAAGCGCACACTGTCGGAAATGTATGCATGTAGGGATGCCGAAGGGTGCCGAAGGAGACTTTTCCTTGCCGATGCCGATAATGGGCGCCGGGCCTAAGAGATGGCGGGGCGATTTAGATGTCTTCATTTGGCCAGCTGTGGGACGCAGTACAGGCTAGAAATCGCATTAACATCTACACTGTATTATATTTTCATATTTATATTTTATTTATATATAATAATAGCTTTTGCCCGCGCGGCTTCGCTCCCGCTCTTCCCTACTCCACCCTACTATAGCCTACTGTGCCCTACTCTACACTACTCTACTCTACTATACCCTACTCTACCCTACCCCACCCTACCAAACTTCACATAAACCATCTACTAAATAGTCCGAACAAAGCCTAAACATTTGGTCTGGATAGGTGAGCCCGTTCTTGAGTTATAAAATTCAACGAAAAGTGACATTGATTTTTATATATATAGATTTTAAAGAGGTCAAGTTTGTTTTTATGTTTTTTTTTTTTTGTAATCTTTGAAAGTACTGGTTCGATTGCTAAAATTTTTTCACCGATAGAAAGTTGCTTTATTCCTGAGTGACATAGGTTATATTTTACATACGCAGGCGAAGCTGCGAGTTAGGTATAAAGACGAAAGTCCGCTATTTACTGTCAGACTTTTACTAACTAAAATTCTTCCTGGGTTTTCTTAATTAAAATAAATAAATAAACACTGAATGATCTCCTAACCCCATCTAAAAACACCATTAATGAATATTATATTTAATTGTAAAACGCTCCATCGTCCGGCAAGTCATGGTAACGGGACTCCGACTTTGAAAGTTACGCTGCAATGGAAAAGTTTTTAAGCTAGCGGACATTATCATAAGCGATAGCGGGGCGATTAACAAACACCTTTAAACTGTTTTCAAAATGACATTAGACTTTTTGTCACACTCCCTGCTAACTGTCGTAACTAGCAATTGATATTTTTCCAGGGCGACCGTTTTTCGGTCGGGCGTTAAAATCATATTCCTGTAGTTGCGTTGGCTGTAGCTTTATTAATGAATTAATAAGTTTTTTTTATATTAATCTTGGCATATTCTTTTAGTTAGTAGTGGCCCTAAAGCCCTAAATGACGAAGGTAGTGAGGATATTTCTTTTTTCTCTTCTTTTACACTTCCTTCCTTCCTGAAGACACTACAGTGTTCTTGGGTATAACTCTTGATGCTAAGCTTCAGTGGGGCCCACACATAGATAAGTTGTCGAAAAAACTTAGCTCTGCCGCATACGCTGTTAGACAAATTCGAAATCTAACTGACTTAGAGACAGCCCGTTTAGTTTACTTCAGTTATTTTCATAGTGTCATGTCGTACGGTATTCTATTATGGGGAAATGCCGCCGATATCCAAACGATTTTTGTTTTGCAGAAAAGGGCCATTCGTTCAATTTATAAATTAAGTCCCAGATACTCCCTCAGAGATAAATTTAAAAATATTAATATTTTGACTGTGCCATCTCAGTATATCTATGAAAATATTTTGTATGTTCATAAAAATAAAAACATGTTTAAAAAATACAGTGACATTCACAACGTTAATACTAGGAACAAACACAAGTTAGTGGTTCCTGCCACCAGGCTCAAAAAAATAGGACGCTCATTTAGATGCCAAAGTATACATTTTTATAATAAGCTTCCCAGTCCCATCCAGGAACTTAGCATTAATAAATTCAAAATATTTGTAAAGCGAAAACTTTGCCAAAAGGCTTTTTATACTGTAAAAGAGTATCTCGAGGATAAAACGGCTTGGGATTGACCTGCTCCAGTACCTACTCACTATAATTATAATTATTATCATTTGAATGTTTTTTTTGTTTTAACTGCTTTTTTTTATTGACGATTATTGTTGTTTTACAATTATGATATTGTATATATATATATATATATTATTATTATTTTTTAACAATTATGACGTTTATTTTTACTATTTGACTGATTTTTTTTTTATATACTTACTTTTTTTTACAATTTGTAATATTTACACTTCTGTAAATTTTATTATTGTGAATGTGAGAACTATGTGGATTACTCTTTCCTTTTCTTTTATTTTCACATGATGTCTGGCAGTTTTGAGTATTTGATGTGGCCTACCCAAATGTCCTTTCTTTGGCATTGTTCGTCAAGTCGTTGAGCTCCTTAGTAGTCCTGAGTTGAGCTACACGCATATTGACAAATGCTTGCACTGACTGGACAGGTCCACTTAGAACTGTGTGGTTCTTTCTTCAAAAGACCATCTCAGGCTCAATCTACATGGTTCTCATATGATTTGACCACTACATGTTTTGCTGTATGGACTTTAAAAGAGACTTTGACCCCTGAGTTTGTTTCGGTGTTTCTTCTCAGGGTAGTCAGCTAGGAAACACCGGCCTCATCTAGCATTAATTGACGAAAAAAAAAATTGACGTGTAAAAGTGTTTTTATAAAACCTACTTGCAAAATAAAGATCATTTATCATTTATCATTATCATTTACCTTAAAACGAAATACTTGAATATCTTCTAAACGGTAAACGATACAGATATGACGAATAGAGAGAACTTATTCGAAATAATGTTATGAACACGTTGGTAATATCAGTGCAGATACGCCAGTTTGTGAGATACGACAGTTAGCGGAGAGGGCGACGTTTTATGAAAACCTTTTATTACTGTCCGTTGAACCCATTTTAACTTCTATTTCCTAAGCATAAGGCCAAAGAAAAGATGGATGGATTGTGTGAGAAGCGATATGAAAGAAAAGGGAGTTAGTGATAGCGTGACGAGTGACAGGACAGAATGGAAGAAAAAAACGTGTTGCGCCGACCCCAAATAAAATGGGACTAGGGCAGGAAGATATATATATATTCCTAAGCATAAGGATGGCATAAATAGCTTTTCATGAAATAGGGCTTCGATGGGGTTAGTTAGACGAATTGACAGGTGTTGTGTTGATGATTTTAATGATTCGTAAATAAATACGTATGATTTCCGACCGTGATCGATGAATTTATGGACAATTTTCAGCTCTATATTAAATAATAATTCGAAGAAACTTTTTTTGTGGTGATTGAAATCGTTCGAAAGAGCTACCGCGGCCCTAAAACGCAAATTGCAACTGAAGATGTCATCAGGTGAGATCGCAGTCAAGTACTAGTTTATATCTTCTTCTTCTTCCTGCCCTTGTCCCATTTTATTTGGGGTCGGCGCAACACGTTTTTTTCTTCCATTCTGTCCTGTACTAGTTTATATAAATTAAAAAAAAACTGTGAGTTTTAATCAATAATAGTCCGACACTCCCTTTCGCTCCATCCAGAGGGGAGTCCATCGGGAGGAGTCATTTGATGATTACACACACAAAAAAAAGGCAGAGTGAGATTATCATTCGTTTTGAATCTTTAACATCAATATTTTTCTTTTCTATGCAAGTTTAATTGATATAACCAGTGCTTGACCGCAATCCCACCTGATGGTAAGCAGTGATGCAATCGTTGACGGTGATACACACTAGTTTACCCACCCCTATTCACTCTAGCCTTGAAGACACCTGAATTATTCATTTATCGAACGAGAAGTCTATTCGTCCGCTCCGCTTATGGAACGTTTCGCACCTTAATGAAAGTTGTTGACAAGATCTTGGAAGTTTTAAAGTTATATTGTGAAATAATAACAGTTACTTAGGTTTATTCTGGTTACAATTTTTATTTAGTTTTGTTCTAGAATGCCGCTATCTTGGATCATTTATGTTGTAAAGTTAATCGGCCTAGGGGTTCATGTTGCATCCCGCATGGATTTAATATTTACGGACGAAGATCAATGGGTAGCTCGCCGTCCAGCCATCTTGTAACCGTCCGGACCCGATCTCAGCAAAACTGTAGGAGCACAGCAGGGCCGAAGCCTACTGGGGCCATGGGTTGGTCTTCCGAAAGCGAAACTCGGGGTCTAGGAATGCAAGGCAAAGAAGGAAAATAGAAATAGGTTTTAATAAAAGTCTGACTCGCCTTCCTGCTCCGCCCCAGAGCGGGAGAAGACATTGGAGAGAAGACAAAGACACTGTTGTCTACATTTCTTTTAATCTCTCCTTTCGCAGGTCTGCCGGAAGAAATTTCTTTTGAAATAAGCAGCACCTTTGTATAAATTTTTATTATCTATTTACTTCTTTTGTATTTATATGTTATACTTATGTTTATATGTAACTTATAAAACAAATAAATTAAACATTATTGGTCCAAAATAAATGATTTATTTATTATTACTATTTAGAATACTTACAATGAGCCTCATCAGAAGGCTTACAGTCATCCAAAGGGCAATGGAAAGAGCTGTGCTCGGAGTTTTCTTGCGTTATCGCTATCAGAAATGAAGATATTCGCAGGAGAACCAAGGTCGCCGACATAGTTTGAAGAGTGGCAGTGGGCAGGGCCCATTGCTTGTAGAACAGATGGTCGATGAGGCCGAAAGGTTCTGGAGTGGGACCGCCGTACCGTAAGACGCAGCGTTTTCAGGCCTCCCACAAGGATCGGTGACCTGGTGAGAACTTGGGGGAGGCCTATGTCCAACAATAGATGTTCTTCAGCTGAAATGATGATGATGATACATTTACACTAATATTTTATAGAGTTTGCTTTTTTTTTGTTTAAAATTTGCTAAAAAAATTTCACCAATAAAAAGCTGCTTAATTCCTGAGTGACAGGCGGACAAAAGAAGTTTTATGTACGCGGGCGAAGCCGCGGGTAAAAGCTAGTTATAGATAAATTACACCCAGATACAGTAGGCACAACGGATCTTGAGCGCTCGGCGTCAGAGTGGGGATCGCTTTGCGCATTCCATACATTGGCGAGCCAATCGTCGTCGTTGTTAGATACATACAACAACGCAGGGAACGAATGAGGAGTGACGTCTATGACGCGATGGCGTGGCGAGCCAATCACTGACACTCCCCGCCCCCGCGTCTCACTTCGCACCACTAAAGAGACCGAATATTTGACTGCTGCGCAACCGCTCAAGATCCGTTGTGCCTACTGTACAGAACAAATGATCGTGCTCATCACACAAACATATGTCCTGGGTGGAAATCGAATTCACCTCCTCCGGCATAGCAGTCAGGACTGCTAACTTCTTCTTCCTGCCCTTATCCCATATTACTTGGGGTCGGCGAAACACGTTTTTTTTCTTCCATTCTGTCCTGTCACCCGTCATAGTATCACTGACTCTTTTTTCTTTCATATCACTCCACACATTCCATCCATCTTTTCCTCGGATTTCCTCTCCCTCTCATCCTCCATAGCAGTCAGGACTGCTAATTACTAGACCGATAATCTATGTATAGTATTAAAAAAAAAACACATTCAGCCGAACATAGAACCTCCTCCTTTTCGAAGTCGGTTAATAAATCGCTAAATGTGTTGCTAAGCGCAAATCTCGGTCGAAGCCTACTGGGGCCAGGGTTATCCGAAAGGGAGCTCGAGCCCCGGTATGAAGGCTAGAAGGAACGGGGTGGGTCTTTTAGTCAGTAAGAGTCTGACACTATCTCCCGCTCCGCCCAAGAGCGGGGGTTGTCATAGGATGATTTTTTCCCACCATAAAAAAGGGTACTGTAGGGTAGAGTATGGTATAGTAGCGTAGAGTAGGGTAGAATAGGGTATACTCGTAGTAGGGTAGAACGGGAGCGAAGCCGCGGGCTAAACTAGTAATCAAATATTTCTTTTTCTCGCTGACGAGATGAGTCATCGTACAACAATTACCTACACTCGAACGATGATATGACACTTCGCCGGAATACAAAGATGGCGGACAAATTCTTTCCATTTTGAAATATGAGTTGATAAAATAATTTCAATGAATGACGAAGTGACTTCCGTCTGTGGGTCGCAAGCGTATGCGCAACTTCGGTTTGATAACTGAGGTACTTATGAGGTGATGAAATATATTTTGCGGCCAAATTGATAAGGTAAAGGGCAAAGTAACGTTTGCGGCTTTAATTTTGTTTGTGATTTTTTTTTTAATAACTAGCTTTGGCTCGCGGCTTCGCATACATAAAATATAGCCTATGTCACTCAGGAATAAAGCAGCTTTCTGTCAGTGAAATAATTTCAGCAATCAGACCAGTACTTTCAAAGATTACCTCCTACAAATAAAAAAAAAAAAACTTTTATTAGCTACTACTATAACTGTATTGTGAAACGAATTGGGTTATGAAACAGACAATATTAATACAAATCACAATGACTGTCTTACACAAAGGTTAGTTTAGAACTGAATGAATGACATCTTAATATTTGATGGAAGCACTTGGTCTTGCTACAGTTCCCATGCTTAAGTCAAGAAGTTAAGGCGTATAGTTCCTTGAACCATCTGGCCGAAATTATGTGAACGCAACTCTCGCACTCGCCTAGGCGGCAGTACGCAAATCTGTGCATTTATATGCGGCCAGCAGCGCCCGAAAAGCGCTTTAAATCCATTTTCTCTTCGAGATATTGATTGATTTACATATGCAATGTTCACTTTGAAGAATATTTAATCACCAATTTTTATGTGTAAAAATGTTTCTAAAGGTCCAAGCAGTTTCGAAGGAGTAGGGAAAAGTTGCGAAAAGTTGCGAAATTGCTAAATATTTTTTTTTTGACAAAAGTATTAATTGCACGAAAAAATCAAATGTTGATATTATTGTTCATGAATCTATAATAAACATATATTTTTTCAAACCAATTGACCTAGCCGTTACGGAGGAGTAGGCCTCAGAAAATCACTGTTTTATGGCACTTTTCGGGCGCTTGGCCCTTAACGGATGTTTTTATGTCGGGTCTCGGAGCACCGCAGCCCGAGCACTTGATCTTCCATGCCAATCCCGTGATGTCACCCAGCACTCCAACGCCGTCGCCGTCCCCTTCACCCTCAGCATCGTCAGAACAACGGTCGCCAACACTTTACCTCTTTATAATATTAGTGTAGATGTCACTCAGGAATAAAGTAGCTTTCTGTCAGTGAAATAATTTCAGCAATCGGACCAGTACTTTAGATTACCGCCTACAAACAAAAAAAACAAACTTTACCTCTTTATAATATTAGTGTTGATCTAGACTAGTGCTTAACTCCAATCTCACTTAATGGTAAGCAGTGATGCAATCGTTGATGGTGAGGCGCACTAGTCTATTAAGAGTCTATTCACTCTAGCTTTGAAGACACCTAAATTATATCTGGTGGGAAGACCGCAGCAGGTAAATTCTGTACCTCAGAGGTAAACAACAGTATGTGCCAAAAAGTAAATTTTACAGGAGAAGCAAAACCGCGCGGATAGAAACTTTAAATGTGTTTTTGACATAGTTGCTTTAAAGATTTATAAACAAACTTACTTGTATTTTTTATAATTATTAGATGGAATTATTATGTATTGCACATAATTACAATAAAGTTTAGAACAACATTAAGTGCGCGTAAAGCTAAGGAGTAAACAATCTTATCATCATTTTAAGTCCTATACCTACCCGATATGTTTTTGTCATATACGATTGGATATTTCTCTTTCTAGATGTCGTAGGACTTGATGCCCTATACCATTACGTGGAATTGGTTCTTACGATTTTAACAGTGCAAAAAAAACATATTTTCAAAAAAGTGGAGTTACTATTGTTTACCTCTGAGGTACAGAATTGTTTCAGTCCTTCGATGTACGAGGTATAAACGCCGAGGCAAAACGCTTAGTCCGGAGAGTATACAACATAAATATTGTTAACTAGCTTTTGCCCGCGACTTCGCCCGCGTACGTAAAATATAGCACAGAAATATAGCCTATGTCACTCAGGAATAAAGCAGCTTTCTATCGGTGAAAAAATTTTAGCAATCGGACCAGTAATTTCAAAGATTTCCTCCTACAAACAAAAAAACAAACTACCCCTTATACCTATAATTGTCTTATAGGCTAGTGGCCGTAAAAAAATTAATTAGTCCGTCTTTTAGATTATTCAAAAATAAGGGACACGTATTTTTTTATTTGTAAATTAAACCTAAAATGACAAAGATATAGCTCATTAAAGTTACGTGTAACGTCACGCCGTGCTACATTTTTTCGCACGGGGTGACGTCACACGTAATTTTTGTTGGCTATATCTTTGTTATTTTTTGTTTAATCGAAAAAATAAAAAATACGTGTCCAATATTTTTGTATAACCTAAAATACGGACTAAATGAAATAGAATTATTTTGACCATGGTCACTACCCTATTGTCTTAGTTTGAGATCGCTATCCTCAGTGCATTTTAAAATGTGGATCTCGATCCTAGTCTTCAAATTAAGTTGAGGTGAAACTTATATTGGAAGGCACAGCTGTGTGAACATCGATCTATTAGTTCAGACAAATCTGCATGGTTCTCATATGATTTGACCATTACATATTTACTGTATGGACTTTAGATGAGACTTTGACCCCTGAGTTTGTTTCGGTGTTTCTTCTCAGGGTAGTCAGATAGAAAACACCGGCCTCATCTAGCATAAACTGACGAAAAAAAATTGACGTGTAAAAGTGTTTTTTTAAACCTATTTACAAAATAAATATCATTTATCATTTATCAGTTCTTAGCACATTCATCATCATCATCATCATCATCATTGCAGCCGATAGACGTCCACTGTTGGACATAGGCCTCCCCCAAGTATCGGGTTTTTTTTTTTTTTTTTTTTAAATCTTTATTGCTATAACACATGTGTTACATAAGGTCTTATAAAGTAGTTAAATAAGTGCACATGGACCCTGTCGGGCACAGCAATTTCATATAGAACAATTTTAAGAGAAATATAATTTAAAAAAATAAAAAATAATCGGATATACAACACAAATTAAATGAAATACAAATGTCACTAAAATAGAAGATAAAATTAATAAATGTCATAAGTTCATTAAATGTCAAAATACATTCTTTCAATTGTCAGAGCCGTGTTCATTATAAATGTCGAAATAAATTCAATATAAATGTCGAAATAAATTCACAATAAATGTCAAAATAAATTCATTACAATTGTCAAAATAATTTAATTATAAATGTCAAAAATAAATTGATTAAAAATACCAAAATAATTCATTATAAATGTTAAAAGTTTTATTACAGATGTCAATATAAATTAATTAAATAAGAATATTACAAATACCAGAATAAGTTAATGTCAAAAAATAAAAGATAGAATAAAACCGTAACAATGTCAAAATAAATTCATTGAGAATGTCAATATCGATAAGGTTACAAAAACATACATTTACCAAATTATAAACCAAATATGGAAAAGATGTCAAATGTTTAAAAGTCATTATTGGTGTTATTAATTTTTGAAGTCGTCATCAAAGAATTCTTTCACTGAATAGTAACATTTCTCGACTAGTAGTTTTTTTAGCCGTTTAATAAATTTTATGTCACTTTCCTCAGTTTTAATGTAATTCGGTATTTTGTTATATATTTTTATTGACCCTACATGAGGACTCGAACTGTGTAGTTTTAACTTTGATGGAGGTACCACAAGCGTGTTTTCAAATTGTGAACGCGGTGCGTATCGGCGAGGTTGGTCTGTTATTTTTTTATAGAAATTAGGGTTTTTTCTTACAAATTTACAGCTTTCCCAGGGTTTTTACAGGGTTCCCGCGACCCTGACCAGGTCAACGGTCCACCTTGTGGGAGTCGTTCCAACGATGCGTTTTCCGGTACCTACGCGGTCGCCAATCCACATTACATGTCTTAGAATTATTGGTTCTAGGACATGCCGGTTCCGATGTTTTCCTTCACCGTTTTGAGAGTAGCGGTGATGAAATAAATTAAACACACAAGACCTACAACTCTATACCATTGGGCCGCTACTAGTAAAGAAATACCGTCATTTTTGGGGGTTTTCTATTCATCAGTAGCCTTTTTAATGTTCCTACTGCTGGGATTCAGGCCTCCTCTCCAGGGGAGGGAATGGGCCGTAATCCACAACGCGGAACTAGTGCGGGTTGCTGGTCACTTGTCTTCGAATTTATGATTCTAGGACATGTATGTGCGATTGCCACCCCACATATATGTCTTCGAATTATTGGAGGTTTTCCTTTACCGTTTTGAGAGCAGTGGTAAAGAAATAAATTACACAAAGTAATGCGCCTGTCAGGGTTTGCTACTCTCACTGGGCTTTCCATTACCCGTTACTATTTTCAAAGACCTATGAAGTAAGTATCGCTACCATGCACTCAAGTATGGCGTTGTATTTCCACCTAACCCGCCGCCATTTCAAATGAGGCCTCAACACTTCGCACACAGCCAACCGACTGCAACCGCTTTTTGTTTTACTATTGAATTGTAAATGCAACGTCGAGTAGATCGGACAAAAACGAGCGAGCGAGCGAAGTAGCTTCTAGTGGGTAGGTGGAACAGTAAGACAACTCAACAGTGTCTTTGAAATACTGCCTTACCGAGTAAACGGGCGAGAGAGTGCTCTCGGCCGAATACTCGGTAGGTACGTATAAACAAAGTGCTCGGCCGAGCGCTTATCTCTACAACTCGCTTACATCACTGTCTCGGCCGAGCGACATTGTACTGTCTCGCCCTTTCACTCGGTACGTGTGATCAAGGCATTAGTTCTAGGTGGACGGTTACTAATTGTTATGTCAGTTATCAGTTCACGATCATTGCCAAATGCCATAGTAAATCTAGAACTACATTAGACCGACGCACACGTAACGCCTGATTTGTACGTAAAACGACGTTGCGTGGTGTGGATCAAGTGTAGCTCTACTAGTCTAGTTTTCAAATAGAATGTATGGAAACCGACGCGCCCAGATCGGCGTGTGTGGCAAACGTGTGCGCAGTGTAGTTCTAGCTAAGATAAAGCTAGAACTACACTGCGCACGTAAAGCCCAACCTAAAATTAGGTTGATAGACACAAGACCCAATGTACTAAAAACAGGTGCAAGTAGTTTCGGCCCAAAACTTTAGTGTAGTAAAAGTGTTTATTGTAACATCTATAAATTGTGGTGAGAAAATAAATATAATTGATTTATTTATGACCTCTTGCGCCGGGCCCTGGTTCAGGCCATGGTCGCTAGCGAAGGGGAAGGCTGCACACGTGAAGGAAACGACATCCTCACGCCCCAGCCACCGTAGGCGTCGGCTCGCGAACAGCGAGTAATAGGCAGCTTGCCGTCCGGCTAGAGGGAGCCAGAGTCGTCGACGGCGCAGTGTTCCAAGCGTGCCTCAAATAGATATTAACAAAACCGTAGGGGCCCAGCAGGGTCGAAGACTACTGGGCCATGGGTCGACTTCTGAAACGAGTACTTATGGGCCTGGAAAACATTGATATTCAGTTTTCTTATTGAGTTTATCTGCGTTACCACAAAACATAGATAATACTTTGCTGCTTTGTGTTCATTGTCTTACTGATGTATTTGTACTATGGCTCACAACTAGCGGTTTCTAAACCAGCTTAGGGAACGCGCAAGGAAAGCCACGGGATACAACATAGTATCTAATACTTGTTTTACACATAAATATTGCTTTACAGACATTTTTATGTTCTAATTGGATATTTTCTAGTATGATCTAGGTGTGTTGTATCGAGTTTGGTTCAAAAATTAACTTTTAAAAAGAGTTTTCTTCTTTTACTTCGGAAAGTGTGTGAAAGTCCCACAACCAAAGCTTTTAATGGCGATCTATTTGACGATCTAAACTGAACTGTTAATGAGATAGATAATTAGACAACGGTGAAAACATTTCTTAAAGTGAACTTTTTAGTAGTTAGTTATGTAAAACCTCAATTTTATTTCTAGTCGCTCACTTACTAATTTTGTCGCTTAGCTAGGATTTTAATAACCTACTTTTAGTAAGCTCGTTCTGGATTTTTTTATTGATCAAGATTTGTCGTTAGTTTTGTTAATTTGTAGCTTACTCAATCATCAGTCGCAAATTTTTTTTTATTTATTTATTATATTCTTTCCCCATTATTAATTAAGGATTGGGGTACGAAACAAAATAAAAAATCAAATAAATAATCAATTAAATAAATTAAGTAAATGGTGGAATGTAAAAATGTCGTCAAAATATATTTTCTGTTAGTGCTAAGCTTGTCAGAAGCCTCTCAAGTGTCTCCTATTGAGGAGTCATGTAAGGAATACCTGGTCAACGATACCTGTGCTATCGAAAATTGATTGTTGATTTCTCAACTACTTTAATACTTTTTTTTGGCTTCACACTGTTTATATTGTTCAACCGGACGAACGGCGAGTATCCACCCTTACATTGTTGAAACCTTTATCCGGACTAAGCGTTTCGCCTCGTCGTTTATACCGCGTACATCGAGGGACGATTTGCGAAATTAAATACTTTTTAGCTCTAGTAAACAAATTTGAAAAAAAAAGAAAAATTATATCGTAATTACGATACGATACGAGCCTGCTTAAAGTTTTTGAATCATATCACGGCACCACTCCACACGGGCCTGCTTCTGAGCTTCAGTGAGGCTGTGTGGGACCCAGCGGCACACTATCCTCCTCACGCGAAGTTGATCGTTTAGAATCTTGTGAACGCTTCCCGAACAAATCTGCAGTGTATGCTGAGTATCGTATGCAATTCGCCTGTTTTCTTGAATTATTTTTTTTACTACCAGCACACTTTCTTCCATGACAGCCGTAGTAGGACGACAACTCCTTTGTTCATCCCCCAAATTAAGGCGGCCGCGCTTGAACTCGCTATAGACGGTTGCTTTTGAAGGTCCTACGTCCATAAAAGCAATTTGAAGTCGATCAAATGACTCATCAGGTTTTAGGCCACATTTAAAATCTTAGAACATCATCGCAGGAAAATGTTCTCGATGCAAATCCATTTTTAAATGAGACACGATAATTTGATTTGACTTTCAAAAACATGTGGAGGGAAATTCAAAATTCGAAGTGGTATTTTTTACTTTTAAATAACCAAAGTTTTCAAAAATAATTACAAGTGGCCAGTGCCATAAACGTAAAAAACCTTTTTTTCGCAAAATTTTCTGATTGGCTTGGTAATTTATTCTATACTCTAGCAGCAGTTGGCATACAATGGCCGCGCGTCGGTTTTGCATGAATACACAAGCATTTTACTGATTGATGTTTAAATGCGTTTTGAAATTGTTACTTTTACGCATTCCACTTGATTTGCTATTGTCTGCTTAGAATTAATTTCTTGTGAATAGTCGAACGAGAGAGATATATGAAGGTTTTCAATATTTGAAAACAAATTAGCATAGCAGAGCATAATCAGCCTTTTAATGTTCCCACAGCTGGGACTCAGGCCTCCTCTCTAGGATAGGAAATGGGCCGTAATCCTCCACGCGGCTCCAGTGCGGGTTGGTGAATGTCACGCGTCTTCGAATTTTTGGTTCTATGACAAGCCGGTTTCCTCACGATGTTTTCCTTCACCGTTTTGAGAGCAGTGGTGATGAAATAAATTACACAAAGTAATGCGCCTGGGCTGGGTTTGAAACCGTGACGTCAGGCGCCAGCGCACAGCTGGGTGCGAGAGCAAAACAACCCTTCAGTCGCCCGGCTGGCCCGGTGACCATGTATTTGTGCGGACAACCAAGTGACATAACAAGCTTGTAACTTTGTGATTTTTCACGATACAGTTATGAAATTTTGTACATAGATTCTTTACATAAAAATACTAGACACGTGATTCGGGTTTCACATATACTAAAATTAATGTATAGATAAAAATAAAATTAAAAAAACTGGGCAAGTGCGAGTCGCGCACTGAGGGTTCCGTGCAAACTACAATTCCCGAGTGGAGTCTCGGAAGATTTTTCCGAATTGCAATTTTTTTTTTTGCCTTATGTAACAACAAGTTTACTGTTTTCAGATTTTTTTTCTTAAATCTGTGCTATAAGACCTTGCTTTGTACCTTTCAGGATTCTGAGTCAACGGGAAGTACCCTATGAATTTCGATCTTTGAGAGTATCAAAATATATGTTTTTTGCGACATAAACGGCCGTATCTTTTTTATTCGTTAATTTAGAAGTTTGATTTTTTCACAGCTTAAAGGGACCGCAGACTCGAGTATATGGTTTTTAATTTCAATTCGATACCTCCACGCGTTCTCGAGATAAAGGGTCTTGACAGACAGACACGGACGGACAACAAAGTGATCCTATAAGGTTTCGTTTTTTAGGGTTCCGTAGCCAAATGGCAAAAAACGGAACCCTTATAGATTCGTCATGTCTGTCTGTCTGTCTGTCTGTCCGTCCGTCCGTCCGTCCGTATGTCACAGTCACTTTTTTCCGAAACTATAAGAGCTATACTGTGGAAACTTAGTAAGTAGATGTATTCTGTGAACCGCATTAAAATTTTTCCACAAAAATGGATAAAACGCAATAAATTTTGGGGGTCCCCATACTTAGAACTGAAACTCAAAAATTTTTTTTTCTTCAAACCCGTTCGTGTGGGGTATCTATGGATAGGTCTTCAAAAATGATATTGAGGTTTCTAAAATCATTTTTTTCTAAATTAAATAGTTTACGCGAGAGACACTTCCAAAGTGGTAAAATGTGTCCCCCCCCCCTCTAACTTCTAAAATAAGAGAATGATAAAACTAAAAAAATATATTATGTACATTACCATGCAAACTACCAACGAAAATTGGTTTGAACGAGATCTAGTAAGTAGTTTTTTTTTAATACGTCATAAATCTAAAAAAATACACTATTATTAAAACATCGATCAAAGTTACAACAAACTACAAGAACTTTTATATTATGTTACTTGCTGCTACGGAACCCTCCATGGGCGAGTCCGACTCGCACTTGGCCGGTTTTTTCATTTTGAGGTACGGTACATCTCCACGCGCATATCGTGCATAGGGTTCTATGCACGATATGCGCGTGGAGATGCAACGCCGGGGTGAAAGTCCGCTGCCGTGACAGGTAACGGCATGGCAGACAGAGCTCCGGTGGGATCTCATGGTGAAATGGCGTCAACGACTATCGCAACCCAGTGCTGGGCACGCCACAATCATGGCGGAGAGTCTTAAAGAGGGGACTTAGCCCCTCTTTAAGACGTGGCTGGAAAGACCTCACGGCGTCCTTACCTTCCGTATGACGCAGGTCCTCACCGGACATGGTTCGTTCGGGAGGTTCCTGCACCGGATTCGTGCGGAAGTGACGCCTGGGTGTCGCCACTGTGCGGAATGACCGGAGGACACGGTGGAGCACACAGTCGAGGTGTGCCCTGCTTGGGCGGAGCATCGCCGTGCCCTCGTGGGGGCGATCGGCGGCGGAGACCTCTCGCGCCGGGCCTTGGTTGAGGCCATGGTCCGGCGCGAGGAGGAGTGGCAGGCGGTCGCCGACTTCTGCGAAGCAGTTACGCTCGCAAAGGAGGAGGCCGAACGCATCAGGCTACGGCGTCCTCGCCGCCGCCGCCGGGATTCTGATCCCGATTTCCGGCTACCGTAGGTGCGGGCTTGCGGACGGTGAGCAATGGGTAGCTCGCTGTCCGGCCGTCCGGTAACTGTCCGGACCAAGCCCAAGTCGTCGACGGCGCGCACTGTTCCCGCGCGCCTCAAGGAGTTGTCAGCAACAGTAGGGACCCAGCCGGGTCAAAGCCTACTGGGGCCAGGGTTATCCGAAAGGGAGCTCGAGCCCCGGTATGAAGGCTAGAAGGAACGGGGTGGGTCTTTTAGTCAGTAAGAGTCTGACACTATCTCCCGCTCCGCCCAAGAGCGGGGGTTGTCATTGGATGATTTTTTCCACCATAAAAATAAAAAGGTACGGAGCCCTAAAAAGATATTAACAAAAACATGCTATCAAGAACGTTTGTACAACAATAAACTTTTTCATTTGAATATATTAAATATCATTTTGACCGTGGCGAGGTTATTTTAATTTTATCTTATTTTTGTTTAATTTTGAACAACAGTGCGCTAGGTTATGTACTGTTATCTCTCGAATAAATTATTATTTATAACACATTAAGATATCGGGAGACAAAGTTTTTTCAAAATATTTGTTTTTGATTGAACTAGCTTTTGCGGCGGCGTTCACACGACACGCGCACGCTCAACGCACGCCACCCGCGTCCAACTCGCATTGAAATTTGTTAAATAAGAATTTGATTCTTAAAATCCATCAATAGATCTCAAATTGCATTTAACGAGGTCTACACGCGCACGCCAAGCCCACGCCCCGCGCCCGCCTCGCGCCAGCCCTGCGCTCTGCACCCTCCCCGCGTACGCCTTGCGTCCGCGATATGGCTAGTGTTATATTGACTGTGATCAAGTTTAGTGAACGAAGTAGTCCAGTCACTAGTAATATAAGTGGGCGCGAGGCGTGTGCGAGGCGGATGCAGCGCGTGTGCGGGTTTAAGTACTTGTTCACGCTGAAACGCGCGAGCGCGGTGGCGGGTGTGGTCGCGAAAACGTGGCGAGTTCGTGTTCATATTGGCTGCCAGGCGTTTGCGCGTCACACCCGCCTGGCGACAAGTTTATACCATTTGAACTTACTGACGACGCGGGTGGATCGCGCGCTCCGCCGCTTGTTCGACGTGAACACACACAAACATTTCAAGCGTTTGATACAGCCGCGAGCTCGCCGCGCGAGCCGCGAGCTCGCATGCCCGCTACTTAGACCGCACGTGTGTTTCGTACGTGAACACTTCGATATTACGCCATATGTTTGATATTTCGCGACCGCGCTCGCCACCGCGCCCGCGAGTCAACGTGAACGAGTACTAAGGCGGGCAGAACGCGTGCGCGGGTGCTGTGCGTGATCGGCGCGTGTCATCTGAATACACCCTAAGGGTTCTTTTCCACCACTCACCAGATGCAATCGTTGCAAACGTCTCGCCTTGTCGTAGCCATTTTTCTGCTGACGAACACCATGCGTGGTGATTTGCGTGCTCAGCTTGAGCATGTGTCGTTCGGGACGCACGCATAAATGTACCGTCGTATGCCTCAGGTTGAGGCAAGCGTGACGAACCATTCGCGACGCACGCCTCGCGATATCCGTACGCGGCTTTACTCGCACCGCTAAATAGCTTAGAATTGACAGTATCAAAACTAGGACTGCATTCAAGCCTGATTTGTACGTAGAAAGACGTCGCGTGGCGTGGATCAAGTGTAGCTCTACAAGTCTAGTTTCCATATAAAATGTATGGCGACCGACGCGCCCAGATCGGCGTGTGTGCAGTGTAGTTCTAGCTCTAAGTTTGCAGACTCACTTCGCACTTATATTATGCCAGCCATACACGGTCAAACCTGTCGTCCAATCGGTATGACGCTACATGCTTGATCAAACCTGTAGTTCGTCTCTATACACCATACACGGTCAAACATGTCGCCCAATCGGTATGAAGCTACATGTTTGATCAAACAGATTTGAACGTGTGTGGGAGTGGATTGGTATGACCAACATGTTTGACGGCACAATCGAATTTCAATTCTTTTGGTTTGATCATACCGATTGGACAGCCCCATACACGGTCCAATCTGTATGATCCAATCGGTTTACCCCCATACACGGTCAACATGTTGTCACTCCCGTACACGGTCAAATCTGTTTGATCAAACATGTAGCTTCATACCGATTGGACGACAGGTTTGACCGTGTATGGCTGGCATTAGTCGTTAGTCGTTTTCATCCATTCCTTGCCTCGTTGAATGTTTAAATCAGTTTACGTCGGTTGTCAGAAAAAAAAAAAAACTTTTTTTCTGTAGTAAGTACTGATTGTGTTATCTGCATTAAAAAGTTTGCAGACATATATATCTAATCGTTTTATTCCATATAATGTTATTGACGTAAGTAATCACATGACAGATATTTCGACAACCAGACATTTGATTACAGTTAGTAAGGGTTTTTTTTAAGGGTGGAAATCGCAAAAAAGATGAAACAGATTAGCAACTTGGCTAGGGGTAGCCAAGTTGCTAATCTGCAATTGTTAACGCTTGTAGAAAGCTTCAAATGTACGGGAAAGACGTCGTCTTATCGCTCAGTCACGTGGTCAGAACAAAAGAATTGGCGACAAGGTCAACTCGCAGCGTTCGACGCAAGCGAAACGGTTGTAACTTGGCTAGGGGGGCAGGTTAAAAAGGAAATACTTTCCGATTTATACTTTATGGTTTACATGAGTTAAAAAAAAAAAACTGCAACGAGCGTCGTCGCTTGTCTCCCAGGTAATCTCTAGAAGTACTGGTCCGATTTCACCGATAGAAAGCTGCTTTATTCCTGAGTGACATAGGCTATATTTTATGTACGCGAGTGATTAAAAAAAAAAATCAAAGATCTTGCCACGACATATACACACACGGTCCTTTGGGACAATTATCAATTTTCACACAAGCAATACTACTACGTCATCATCATTTCAGTCGACAGACGTCCACTGTTGGACATAGGCCTCTCCCAAGTGTCGCCACAATTAACGATCCTGTGCGTCCCGCATCCATCGGATTCCCGCAACCTTCACCAGGTCATCGGTCCACCTTGTAGGAGGCCTTCAAACGCTACGTCTGCCATTACCGAGGAGTAGGCTTCAGAAAGTCACTGTTTTATGGCACATTTCGGGCGCTTGGGCCTTAAGTTTGGCGATTCTACTATTACTATACTAGTACCATATACCAGTGCAGTGCTGGCACCGAGAGCAGTGGCGGTCGAGTGGCAACGGCCCCTACTTACGAGTTGTAGGTCGCGGGTTCAAACCCAGCCAGGCGCATTACTTTGTGTAATTCATTTCATCACCACTGCTCTCGAAACGATGAAGGAAAACATCGTGAGGAAACCGACACGTCCTAGAACCAAAAATTCAAAGACGTGACATTCACCAACCCGCACTGAGCCCGCGTTGTGGATTACGGCCCATTCCCTCTCCTAGACAGGAGGCCCGAGTCCCAGCAGTGGGAACATTGAAAGGCTGGTTATGCTTATGCTTATACGCCAGTATCTCATCGGTATTCCTATAAAAAGCAGGTCAAAATCCCACCCAGTTTGTCTAGGCCTCAATGCCCTCAATACTCAGAAGTTGAATTGGGCTAAAAACGGCACTTTCCGCGTTGAACCGCGTTTTTTCTCCGCATTCGTACATTTTCTCAGAAGTGTCGCAAGCGCCAGCGTAGAACGTGTCTAGTACATTTTTCCTACGTTCTGTTGGCTGTTGCACTTTCATTATTTCTTTGAAATGACGTAAACTAGGGTTGGCGATCTGAGAACGATTAATCGATTTTGTAGGTCAAGAAAATCGATTTTTAAATTGATCTTGAAAAAACCGATGTTTAAATCGGTCTTGAACATTGGATCGAAACTTGAAATTGAGATTTGTTTAGTTTGATTTATAATTTAGGTTCAAACGATTCTGATCTATATGGTTAGAGTTAATAGTTATGTTTATATTTACAGACTGAAGAACTCCTAGAGTAAACATATCAACCTCACACTCAAACGCCAACACACCCACGATCTTAAGGTTTTATTTTTGTTATTTTATTTTATTAATTTTTTGGTATAGTAATTATTATTTTAATCTTAATTTTATTTTCAAACATGTTGTTCTTAATTTTTATACTTTTTTTTTTATTTTTCCTCATTTATTGATTATTTGTAAATTAAATTCAAGGTCACCTCAATTTCGAGAATTAAGTGACACTAATGGAAGAAGTCACTGACTTCTGTAATACAGATTTTTACCTAGCTCAGAAGTCAGGGCTTCAAATCTTATTGTGTAAAATAATTGTTTGTGTCAATAAACTATTTGATTTGATTTGATTCAACATCAACGATTGCATCACTGCTTACCGTGAGGTGGGATCACAGTCAACTGGTTTATATAATTTAAAAAAAAGTTTCTTATTGAAATGCTGTATTATAATTTAAAAACTTTCAAAGCACCTATTTTTCTCGAGCGAATTTTTAGGAAAATGTTGCACACCCTTTTACTCATGTAATTGTTGTGAAACCTCTGTACTTACCGTCCTTTTAAAGACTCATTTCTTTTTTTTTTAATTGATATAAACCAGTACTTGACTGCGATCCCACCGGACTGACTGATTATTTGCTCGGTAATCAACGATCGATTGTTTAGACTTAAATATAATCGATAAAAAAATCGACCTTTAAAAAAATCGCCATCCCTAGCGTTGTAACTTGTAACTTGGATGTAGCACGTACTGTCTGGCTTGGGAGAAAAACTATTACTTAAGTGTTACATAGGAAAATGGGCCTTATTGTAATTTGTTTTAGAATTTTCCGTGATGCTTATTATTCTTAGCCGAAAGACGTCCACTGTTGGAAATAGGCCTTCCCCAAGTGTCGCCATAACAACTGGTCTTGTGCGTTTCGCATTCATCGAAGTCCCGCGACCCTCACCAGGTCATCGATCCACTTTGTGGGAGGCCTTTCAAAGCTGCGTCTCCCGCTACGAGGTCACCACTCCAGAACGTTTCGTCCCCATCGACCATCTGTTCTGCGAGCAATGTGCCTTAACCCTATCACTTAAGTACGGCGATTCTTAAAGCTATGTCTTCACTTCTGTTGTGGTTAGGAAACTTCAAGCATAGCTCTTTCCATTGCCCTTTGGGTGACTTTAAGCCTTCTATTGAGGTTCTTTGTAAGCGACTACTTTGGAGCCATATGACATCACTAAAATGAAATACTATGGTATGTAGGACGAGAAGATACTGCGCAGCTTCTAGAACACTACCGGGTTGCATTTCGGAGAGTGTGCGTCGGAATTGCATGGCCTAATACCGCTTAGCCCGTTTAATCATCAGACCAACAGGCTTGCGGCGATGCACCACCGGTACATGGCCAACATCCCACCTATACTCACATTCATTGTGCGTACAGCTAAGGAGTGGAATTCCCTGCCGGAGTCTGTGTTTCCTGATGGCTATTATCCGGGAATCTTTAAGTCAAGAGTGAATAGGTTACTTCTAGGTAAGCTCGCTCCATCGCCGGTCAAATCGTCGCTTTCCATCAGGTGAGATAGCATAGCATACTCGGCCTTATATTGTTCCCACTGCTGGGACTCAGGCCTCCTTTCTAGGAGAGGGAATGGGCCGTAATCCGCCACGCGGGACCAGTGCGGGTTGGTGGATGTCACATGAATTCGAATTTTTGGTTCTAGAACATGCCGATTACCTCATGATGTTTTCCTTCACCGTTTTGAGAGCAATGGTGATGAAATAAATTATACTAAGTAATGCGCCTGGCTGGGCTTGAACCCGCGACCTAGTAACTCGTAAGTCTTACCCCTCGGCTACCACTGGGGTAAGATGGCGGTCAAGCGCAAACCTATCGACAATAAAATAAACGCTGCCCAGCCGATTCGGATTCGACGATTGATGTCTTTCTCGAACCGGCGTCGTTAGATCCATCGCATTTACCTAATCCTGAATATGCATGGTACATTTGATTTGAAAGTAGTATTGGTTGGTAGTCTTTCGCCACTCATTGTGCGCACTAGCTCGGAAATTGTGATGCAATTGGAATGATATTTACGTCACATTAGGTTTTACTTTGATTCTTAGACAATTTGCCTATTGGCTTATTTTTTTTTTAAGTAATATAAACTAGTGCTTGATAAATCTACAAGTCCATGATAAGGTCTGTCATACTGCATGGATCAGAATGTTGGGCTGTGAAAAAGACGGATGAAAAAAGATTGCATGTAGCGGGGATGAGAATGTTAAGATGGATGTGTGGTGTGACGAGAATGGATAAAATGAGAATTGAGTATATTAGGGGAAGTTTGAAAGTGGCGCCAGTGACTGAAAAGTTGAAAGGGAATCGTTTGTCTTGGTATGGTCATGTGAAAAGGAGGGATGAAACGCATGTTGCTAAAAAAGTTTTGAGTTTACATGTGGATGGATGGAGGGGAAGAGGGAGGCCAAAGAAAAGTTGGATGGATTGTGTGAGAAGCGATATGAAAGAAAAGGGAGTTAGTGATAGCGTGACGAGTGACAGGACAGAATGGAAGAAAAAAACGTGTTGCACCGACCCCAAATAAAACGGGACTAGGGCAGGAAGATGATGATGATAAATTAGTGCTTGACTGCGATCCTACCTAATGGTCAGTGTTGATGCTGAAGCGCACCATCCGAGACATCATCATTATTCAGCAGTCTCTAATCTAGGTGTCTATAAGGCTAGAGTGAATAGGCTCTTACGATTGCATTACCATCAAGGGAGATCACAGTCAAGCACTGGTTTATAAACGATATTTATTTTGCAAATACGTTTTTTAAAAACACGTAAATTTTTTCGTCAGTTTAAACTGAACTAGTGTTTCCTAGCTGACTACCCTGAGAAGAAACACCGAAACAAACTCAGGTGTCAAAGTCACTTTACAGCAAACATGTAATGGTCAAATCATATGAGAACCATGCAGATTAGTGTTTGATATGGTTTTTTAAAAAAGAACCACACAGATTTGAGTGGACCTGTCCAGTCAGTGCCAGCATTTGTCTTTATTCGTATAGCTCAACTTAGGACTACTAAGGAGATCATAGCATATAGCATAGCATAGTCGACCTTATAATGTTCCCACTGCTGGGACTCAGGCCTCCTCTCTAGGAGAGGGAATGGGCCGTAATCTACCACGCGGGCCTAGTGCGGGTTGGCGGATGTCACATGTCTTCGAATTTTTGGTTCTAGGACATGCCGGTTTCCTCACGATGTTTTCCTTCACCGTTTTGAGAGCAATGGTAATGAAATAAATTATACTAAGTAATGCGCCTATCTGTACTATTCGTAAGTCGGGGCCGCGGCCGTTACCAGGACCTCAACGTGTTTAAACAAGTGGTCCCTATTGGTCCTAAAAAAATTAAGTCAAATTAACAGGTTAGAAAAAAATCATACAAAGTACAAAAAATCGCTTTGAAATCATCAAAAACTCCATTCAAAGAACATTCTCGATAAAAATTCTATTTGACGACACAAATATTTTGTCAAATAGTTGAAAACTAGTTGCGTTATCTCATAGTTCGCTCTTATCTCTCATTAGGTACCCCTTATCGGCATATTTTTAAAACTGTTTTCGAAAACTATTTGATAAGGTGGCGGTCGACTACGTAATCGGTTTTAGGGTACCGTGCTTAAAGGGCGTTTCAATTACATCGATTTTTAAGACCCATAGTAAAAAATATGATTATAGTCAACCGACTTGGGAATTTTGTATAATATTTAATTATTTAAAAATACTTATATTCGATACTTTTTATAAGGTTCTTCTATTAGTAAACAATGATCAGTATCTCTTAATCAACCTCGATTATTGAACCAGCGTTGACATCAGATTTCATTTTACCTTAACCCTTTAAGTGTTTTTGTATCTAAATATGCACAAACCTTTTAAACGCGCATTACTCAAAACTCAAAAGTCACGTGTATTTATGCCTTTTGCCGATAGGGTTATTATCGACCAACAAAACGAAAACGCAATACATCACAACACAGATACTTTCTCTTTCTCACCAAAAACAGCGAGAACTTAGGTGATCCGCACCGAATCTGAATATTGGCGGACGTTTATTGAAATTTGTTTCAAAATCGTAGTAATAATGAATAGACTGTAAATGTTTTAGTGTAATATTATTTGAAAGACATCTAATTACAATAAATAAACATTATTTATTACAAAATTCTATTATTTTATGTATAGTGAAGGAATATAGTATTTGTATCTAAATAGATACTTTGCGACATATCTTTACAAATCAAGTGTATCATTCATGTATCTAAAAAGAAACAAGACGTCTTTTTCAGAGATAGTAATTTATTTTTTATGTCCAAAAATACACAATACTTGATGTTTATTATAGAAAATTAACCAAAGTTCGAGGATGAAACCAAAGTTAACAACGGCGTGTAAAAATATCTCACGTGAGCTTCAAGGAGATGTAAAAATAAAAAAACAAAACTATAGCGGCCCGGCAAAATCGACGCCTGCTAGGGCCACGGGAAATTCCTGAAAAGGAAACCCGTGGCCGTAGTACACAAGTCCGATACGTCCTCTTGCTCCACCCTAGAGCGGGAGAAGTCATCAGATGATTTCCCCTCTAAAAATAAAAATAAAACTTCTGAAATTGAATTTTAACATAAGAAGCTTCTCCGTAAATACATGGATTGCTCCTATAATAGTATTGTAAACCCCAATAACAGGCACTGACTTTCTGGGCGTCAATAATTGAAAAAGCGGGGAAAACCACGGGGTTTACCTAGTAGTTAATAAACCCAAGAATCATTTTGTATACTTTTAGATACGAAGTTCATAATAACGTTTTCGTGTTATTGTGTTTTTGTATCTAAAAAGATACAACCTGAAAACTCAGTGAAATATCCCTGAAATTTTTTTTTGCTTTTAATTTCGTTTAAAATAGTTAAAAAAAAAAATAATTTGGCTAGTTTTCTTTTTATTTAACTATCTCAATACCTGGTTGCTCCTTAAAGGGTTAATAATTACCCAAGTCGGTTGACTTATTAGACAGACTCTACATTGTTACCCGTAGTAAAAAATATGTACAAAATATGATCACATGAGTTTGTTTCGGTGTTTCTTCTCAGGGTAGTCAGCTAGGAAACACCGGCCTCATCTAGTTTAAATTGACGAAAAAATTGACGTATAAAAGTGTTTTTATAAAACCTTTTTGCAAAATAAATATCATTTATCATTACTATGCGTTCCAAATAAGAATAGGAAAGTCAATAATCTCGATCTGTCAAATGTTGACTGTAAGGGCGTTATCACACTAGCGATTTGCGAGCGGCTGCGGGGCGGGGCGGGCGCGCAGCGAATGCGTCGCGAACACGCCGCGGCTGCGCAGCGAAGACGTCGCGGATACGTGGAAATTCGCAACTTTTTCAACGCGTGTTTGTATAAGTTACCGACGTATAATACACTCAGTAACAAAATGGATTCCGACGAGGAGACACTGCTTTTGGCTTTGTTACTTCGAAGATGGCCGGAGACTCGCATCTCGTTGCCGGATCTCGTTGCGTATCCGCAATAAATTCGCTGCGCTTGCGTGGCGTGTTCGTTGCGCGCCCGTAACGTATTCGTTGCGCGCCCGCTCCGCTTTGAGGACGCTCGCAATCCGCTTGTATGATAAAGCCCTTAAGTACGGTTTGCAAAGAAAACTTATTTGCGTGTTAAGTAATAACGCTTTTTTTTTGCTTTGTTTTACTGAGTCTTATTTAAATCTGGGTTAAGTAAAAACGTTATTATTTAATCACAATTAATTAAATAAATTATGTAAGTCATACCTAATCAATTTAAAGAATAAGAAATTATTTTCTTCCTTATTTTCATTATTAGGAACAATTCGCCTTCTTCCATTTCTCACTACTCAGACACTTCACAAAGTGACGCAGAGATTAGCAAAATTGAATAACTGGATTTTGATTCAACATTTTTCGATCATGACTCGTAAATAAATATTATTTAAAAAAAAACATGTTTTGCACCCAATTTTTTCGATTTCACATCAATGACGTCACAACATAGCGTAAAAATCGATTCTATTCATAATTGGAACGCATTGTACTTACATTTTAATTTAGACAAGAAACCTCCGAATAAATGTGTGCATATTTATTTATTTACAATTTACCTAGACAACATTACAGTCTAAACTAATGCGTTGTAAATACAGAAACAAGAAAAAAAAGAAGAAAACATATACATTAACACTAATGTAAAATAAAATATCACACAAAACCAAATTAATGCTCAATCAATACCCGAGGGTATGCTACGGAACCTTTTGTTACTAGTCTGTTTCGCACTTGACCGGTTTTTTTCCGAAACTATTGCGATAACAGGGTTCAGAGGGTCGAACCCTTATCGTGTATACAAAATAAAGTTATTATTTGTTTAACTACAGGGAAAATAATAAAATTTGTTGTTTGATTAATATTCAAACACAAGTAATAAGGATTTTTGAGGTGGGAGTCATCATTCGACTGGCCTGTTTGGTCTAGTTGTTAGTGACCCTGACTGCTAAGCCGGAGGTCGTGGGTTCGATTCCCACCCAGCACAAATGTTTGTGTGATGAGCATAATCATTTGTTCTGTGTCTGGGTGTAATTTATCTATAAGATGATCCGATTTTGACGGGACTTTTTTGGCAGATAGCTGATGTAATAAGGAGTAACATAGGCTACTTTTATTTTAGAAAAAATAAATTCAAAATCCTGTAGTCCACGCGAACGAAGTCGCGGGCACAGCTAGTCCATAATAATCCATAATAAAATAAAACCCGACTACTACAAAAAAAAAAAAAGATTCTGAAAAAGTATAAAACAAGAATTTCAGGATGCTAAAATAAACAAGGTTACTGGAGAAACCGGAACAGAAAAAAAAGAAAGCCGCAGTCACACGTTATTAAAGTATTACGATTGGTACCTATAATAAAACGTGTGTGTGTCTTATCTTTGCTTACCATCAGGTGGGATTGCAGTCAAGCACTAGTTTATATTATACTAGCTTTTGCCCGCGGCTTCGCCCGCATACAATAAATATAGTCACTCAAAAATAAAGCAACTTTCTATTGATGAAAAAAATTCGCGATCAGACCAGTACTTTCAGAGATTACATCCTACAAACATAAAAACAAAAAAAATCAAACTTTACCTCTTTATTATATTAGTAAAGATATTAAAAAAAAAATAACTTTTTGGTGGCGTTCAAAACATTGTCTTCACCAAGTATATGTATTATTTTTTGTCTGGCAGTTGAGTACTTTATGCGGCCTATCCAAATGTCCTTTCTTTGGTATCATCACTACAAAAAGTCGCAGTGGTCGAGGGGCCTTAAATACACGTGTACCAACTTCTGATGAATGAAATAAACAAATTATAATTATTTTTAGATGTTACGCACTAGCCAGTTATCTAAACATGATAAGAACGAAGCAGGATTTTATCTATTTTGAACCCTCCGTATTTGAAGTACATTAGATCTGTACACTACTCGTGTACATGTCATTGACGTGCTTTTTACACACACATACAAAATCATAGATAGACTAGACTCTACTTTTTTTTTTTTATCGGAGCGTATGTAGGTTTTTGAGCGACACGTTTTAAGGCAGAGCTAAACTGCGCACACGTGTGCAAAATACGTATAAGCACAATGCGTTCCAAATGAAAATAGGATCGCCCGCCATGTTGTGACGTCACGATTTACTGTCAAATCGAGGAAAGAAATTTTTAAACAGTAATTAATTTACGAAAAATTTAATTAATTTATGAACTGTGAACGAAAAAAGTTTAATCAGAGTCTCTTAGTTCTTCAATTTTGCCAAAATTTCTTCGATTTGACAGTACGACGAGACGTCAAAACATAGGAATCGGTCCTATTCTCATTTGGAACGCGTAGTACCTATAGTTCGTTCGGCCATATCATTGATATAGGATTTCTATAATAATATAAGGTCTAAAGAAAGTAGGTCAAACGAGGATTGACATATCATCAAATGTTAACGTTTAACGATCTGGCCAGTTTTATTGGCCATTTCATGAAGTGATCAATTCTAAGATCAGTAGCCCGATTCACGTAATGAAAACCGTAACGATATCGTAGCGATTACGTTTAGACCATTTCCGTATTCACATCCATCAATCGAGTTTGAACGACAACGATTTTAAAGTCGTTTGAAATTCGTCGATTAAAAAAAAATCTGTATTAAAATTATCCTGGTAGAATAAGTACTTATTAATGTAACTGGAAATAAGTCGATAGATCGTGAATACCGCTTTTGGATAGGACTTCGATCGAACGACTATAAAACTTCAACGATATTTGGCTTGTTTGATTTTACGTGAATCAATCTACTGGACACGACATATACACCACTGTTTATCAATTGGTACAAAAGAAAATTGGGCTCAATCTGTACCCGTTATTGATCATATTTGTGTACTTAGTTATCATCATCTTCCTGCCCTTGTCCCCTTTTTCTTCCATTCTGTCCTGTCACTCGTCACGCTATCACTATCTCCCTTTTCTTTCATAGCCTCCTTTTTTTTTGGTGGGGAAAATCATCCAATGACAACCCCTGCTCTTGGGCGGAGCGGGAGATAGTGTCAGACTCTTACTGACTAAAAACCCACCCCCATATAACCCTGGCCCCAGTAGGCTTCGACCCGGCTGGGCCCCTGCTGCTGCTGACAACTGCTTGAGGTGCGCGGGAACAGTGTGCGCCGTCGACGACTTGGGCTTGGTCCGGACAGTTACCGGACGGTCGGACAGCGAGCTACCCATTGCTCACTGTCCGCAAGCCCGCGCCTACGGTGACTGGAAATCAGGATCGGAATCCCGGCGGCGGCGAGAGCGCCGTTGCCTGATGCGGTCGGCCTCCTCCTTTGCGAGCATTACTGCTTCGCAGAAGTCGGCGACCGCCTGCCACTCCTCCTCGCTCCGGACCATGGTTTTTGGCCTCCCTCTCCTTCTCCATCCATCCACATGTAAATTCATAACTCTTTACTTAGTCAAAAGTAAAATAAAAATAGGTAAAAAAACTTTTTAAGTTAAACGGTTTTATGTTAAACATACATTGCAATGTTTAAGTCAGTCAGTCAAACTTAAAGACAATTGACGTGCCCCACGGTTTTATTTTAGTCTAGTCTATGCATATGTTTATAATTCCCACGACTGTATCTATTTTATTATTTTTTGGTTTTTAGTACATTTATCTTAAACATTGCAATGTATGTTTAACATAAAACCGTTTAACTTAAAAAGTTTTTTTACCTATTTTTATTTTCTAGTTTTTAGTTTTTATTTCGCATTCTGTTTAATTCATTTAGTGCTTCATTATTGCAAGGTTTCTTGCCCGTTAGTTTATTGCAGTCCAACTCCTCTATACGTAGTCCAAATTAAAATTAACGACAAGGCACGTCACGTTGTTTGTGTTGAGACCTTTCATTTGATACCCATGTTGATGGGATTAATAAAACATAAATTATCCGCCATTTTGTAGCGGCGGCCATCTTGAATTTATAATGATAATGAATAAACATAATTGTATTGTCACCAAAATCCAAAGTGTATACAAAATTTCAGATTAATCGGTTGACAGGAAGAGGGTGAAATTTGAATTACTAAATTTGACCAAAGAATAAATAAAACAAACGGGGTGAGCTAAATAAAACCGTTTAAAAAAAGAAAATCCAATTGTCCAGGATTTTTTTTCATAATTGGTAAATTCATAATTAAATCATTCATAACAATTGCTACTAGAAAATACTACGCGCAGTGGTTTTCCATCTTGATCGTCATTCATTCATTCATTCATATCAATAGCCTGTACAATATTTCCATAAATTGTGTGACATTTTGGAATATAAACAAATGCTAAAAACTTTGCTGTTTATGAATATTATTTATTGAGAATTTCGGTTGTCTTGGTATGGTCATGTGAAGAGGAGGGATGAAGAGGGAGAGGAAGGCCGAAAAAAAGATGGATGGATTGTGTGAGAAGTGATATGAAAGAAAAGGGAGTTAGTGATAGTTTGATGGGTGACAGGACAGAATGGAAGAAGAAAACGTGTTGCGCCGACCACAAGTAATATGGGATAAGGGCAGGAAGAAGAAGAAGAAGAATAACAAGCCCTTTTCTAACAAGCCCTTTAAATATTTGTACTATTAGTCAAAAATTAGTGGTGTAATTGTTACTTCTTTAAGCTCTAACGGTTTTTTTTATTGATGATAGGTTCGCGCTTGACCGCCATCTCACCTGATGGAAAGCGACGATGCGGTCGACGCGACGAACGAACGCGCTTACCTAGAAGAAACCTATTCACTCTCGACTTAAAGATTCCCGGGTGGTAGCTATCAGGAAACACAGACTCCAGTTGAACAGATTTGCATGAAATTAGGCACCTGGATAGACCATGTCTTAGAATAACACATACGATACTTTATACCTATCCATAATTATGTTCTCTTGGGTATTTTTTTTTTAATTTCACGCGGACGAAACCGCTGGCAGAAACTAGTTTTTATTTTAATGTTTTTTGTAAGATCACTTAGAAATATTTAAAACTGTAATCTATTAATAATATAATTTGATCGCCCGGGATATGGTACAAAGGTTCTAAAAAAAAAGGCAGTGCACATCTCACCTATTGGACGCATACGAAAATTAACTTTTAGGTACAAATACAGTGAAATAGTTAACACATACAAAAAATCATAAACACAATAGATTAGATTAGTTAACTAAACAGAATAATACAATTAAAATCACAATTTTATTGAGAGTGTTAGCTACAATTTTAACTCTTATAGTAAAAAAAAATCACCGAATGTATAAAAACAGTTCGAACATAATTTTACTTCCTTTTGAAATTTATACAAATTCAAAAATAAATAAATTTAAAGACCATGAAAATGACCGGGCTTTGGTTGAGGCTATGGTCCGGAGCGAGGAGGAGTGGCAGGCGGTCGCCGACTTCTGCGAAGCAGTAATGCTCGCTAAGGAGGAGGCCGACCGCATCAGGCAACGGCGTTCTCGCCGCCGCCGGGATTCCGATCCCGATTTCCAGCCACCGAAGGCGCGGGCTTGCGAACAGTGAGCAATGGGTAGCTCGCTGTCCGGCCGTCCGGTAACTGTCCGGACCAAGCCCAAGTCGTCGACGGCGCGCACTGTTCCCGCGCGCCTCAAGGAGTTGTCAGCAACAGCCGGGTCGTAGCCTACTGGGGGGGTTATCCGAAAGGGCGCTCGAGCCCCGGTATGAAGGCTTGAAGGAACGGGATGGGTTTTTTAGTCAGTAAGAGTCTGACACTATCTCCCGCTCCGCCCAAGAGCGGGGGTTGTCATTGAATGATTTTTCCCATCGAAAAAAAAAAAATCATGAAAATGACATAAAATAAATAAATATACCTAGCATTGTATAAATTTTATGATGCTCATGTTAAACGTTTGGTAATAATGTCAACTTCGAATAAATCCTAACGCGTTGAGTTTTTGTCAAACAAGTAAAAAACCAAATGTGTGAAATAATACATACAAATCGTACTGGCGTTACTTTTCAAGGTTACCTTCAAAAGATTGTTTAAAGGCAATATTTACTTGAAATAGTCAAAATTTGTTAAAGCAAATAACAGGCGATCATGTTCATTTTAATAATTCTGGGGCCCAATTTAGGTGACCGGCACTTGAACTGAGATTGGGTATTGCCCTTTTTTGAGGTAATATTCCACAACTATCACATAACTCAGTCTAGTCCCAAGCTAAGCAGAGCTTGTGATAAGAGTACTAGTGAAGTGATAAACATACTTATATATTTACAAATAGATACAACATACATATTATAGGTAAATTACACCCAGACACAGAACGAATTATCGTGCTCATCACACAAACATTGGTTCTGGGTGGAAATCATAGGACTTTCTTATATAGCTCGACCATTTCATGAACTGGTCGTATTTCTGTGTAATTTTTACGTAATTATCACTTATAATTACTAGCTTTTGCCCGCGCGGCTTCGCTCCCGCTCTTCCCTACTCCACTCTACTATACCCTACTCTAACCTACTCTACCCTACTCTACACTACTCTACACTACTCTACCCTACTCTAACCTACTCTAACCTACTCTACCCTACTCAACACTACTCTACACTACTCTACACTACTCTACCCTTCTCTACTCTACCCTACTCCTAAGGTTGTCTGGAAGAGATCGCTCTCAGCGATAAGACCGCCTTTGTGCCCGTTAATTTAAGTTTTTGTTTAAACTGTATTACTTTTTGGTGTACAATAAAGTTTATTCTATTCTATTCTATTCTATTCTACTCTAACCTACTCTACCCTACTCTACACTACTCTACACTACTCTACCCTTCTCTACTCTACCCTACTCTAACCTACTCTACCCTACTCTACACTACTCTACCCTACTCTACACTACTCTACACTACTCTACCCTTCTCTACTCTACCCTACTCTAACCTACTCTACCCTACTCTACACTACTCTACCCTACTCTACCCTACTCTACCCTACTCTACTCTACCCAACTTTACCCTACACTACCCTACTCTACTTTACACTAATTTTCATTTTTTTTTCCTTAGGAACCCTGTCCTCATAATAACAAAAACAGCAAAAAAAGAATTAGCGAAATCGGTTCAGCCATTCACGCGTGATGGCGTGACTAAGGGAAATAGGGATTCATACTTATATATGTGTATAGATTTTTACTTTATTAATTCTATTTTTTTCTCTTGTTCCAGGTGAAACCCTTACCACCGAAGGACTACATTCCAAACGAATAAAACAAAAGAAAAATGTACCTAAATCTGAAATTATAGAACTAAGAACTAATTTAAATTATAAGGAAAAAAAAGAACTCTCGACCAAATTTTTCTACCAAACTTAGAATTCTCATCCATGACCTGCCTTCTCCATACCAAAGTGTTAAAAAATATTTATTTTGAAGACTTTAATCTATGAAAATGATGCCTCAGCAGTATTGCTTGAGGTGGAAACATCATCATACTAATGTGCAGAATATGTTCGCCCAGCTGCTAGAAAAAGGTTGGTATCTAATTTACCTATATTTATATTTTAAGGTCATTTCAGCCGCAAAACGTACACTGTTGGACATCCCCAAGTCTTGAAATAGAGTCTGTCTAATAAGTTAAACGACTTGGGTAATTATTAGGATTTAATTAAATCTAATGTAGTCAACACGGGTTCAATAATCAAGGTTGATTAAGAGATAGAGATCATTGTTTACTAACAGAAGAACCTTATAAAAAGTACCGAATATACTTAAGTATTTTTTAATGATTAAATATTTTACAAAATTCCCAAGTCGGTTGACTTAATAGACAGACTATACATACTTTTATTCGGGGCAGACGCAACGCATCGGTTATAAACACAAAGTAAAAAAGAACAGAAGTAGACCACCTGTGATGACCTATGTGTAGACGGTGATAACCAGAGATCGGAATAGGTTGGGCTGTTTTATGCAATCGCCATAGGTTAGAATAATATGGATATTCCCCGAGTCCCGGGATTTGGTTTTAAAGTAGTAAAATTATTAAAAAAAAAACTATCTTACCTTAGGACTAATGAAAGATTAGCCGAGCGCTCAAGATCCGTGCCGGTATCTGTACTCGTCGCAACAAAGCGGCAACGTCGCGCGCTTGGCAAAAAGTTTTACAGCGTGCTGTTGACGTAAAATTTACGTCGCTTAACATGCGCCAATAAGGCTTATTTTTTTATTTTATTTTTTTAGGTTTATTGAAAAAAAGAATGAAATTCAATTAAATCCCGTAGTATCAGCCGGAATCCCGTGGAATATCCATATTAACATCAATGTTTGCGGTCAATGAACCTAAATAGCCCTACCTATTCCGATCACTGGTGATAAATTGCAATTTGTAGCATTTTTTTTACTACTTATTTCAGTCAAGACAAAATAATCGTGAAAAAGGGGAAGTGTCAGACTTTTACTGACTAAAATCCACCTGTGTTCCTTTAGTTGCCCTTTGCGCTCCAGGGCTGCGGTAACTCTTATGGACAATCTCGCAAACCAACCCACTGTGAATTGGTGGATGCATTTGTTGAAGAGAAAAAAATCGTAACAACCGAGGCTTTAAGGCTGCTATCAGACGGACTGCATCGCAGCAACCGCACGCATTCCATAATATATTCAACTGCATGCAGTTTGATCTGACTTTGAGCAGTTGGCGCCACGCATCTAGCCCGGGAGCTTAGTGTATGATTTTGATTTTTAAGTGCCTCAAAATAAAGTTGACAATGTCAATGTGCGTTTGCTCTTTGTAATTAACTGCACACTGACTGTATGCGGTTAGCGATGGACAGCGTGCGTCGACACTAAACGACTGTAGCCGACCGCGTAAAGTTGATACGACAGAAGGCACGACTGCACGAAGTCGAACGTAGAACTGCATGCAGTTAAATATATCGACCGCGCGCGGTCGCTGCGATGCAGTCCGTCTGATGTCAGCCTAAGATGATACATTTGGATAATACTCAATTATTTATTGCACTGCACAATATACATGTTTAGGTGGTAGGCAAGAAGGCACTAACCCAACAATGTGCCTTTAACATCACACCATCCCCAAAGAAATGTATCACTTGAATCCTTTCCAATATTAAATGGAGCCGAAAATACAAAATTTTAATGATGTCTCTGAAAGACTTTTCAAAATTAACTCATTCGATACTGTTGTTTTGGACCAAAATTTACATATAGCTTTCGCTTCTCCCATCTTTGGAAACATCCACAACTTTTAGAAAAAAGTATAGTAGGCACAACGGATCTTGAGCGCTCGGCGTCAGAGGGGGGATCGCTTTGCGCATTCCATACATAGGCGAGCCAATCGTCTTCGTTGTTAGATACATGCAGTAACGCAGGGAACGAATGAGGAGTGACGTCTATGACGTGATGGCGCGGCGAGCCAATTACTGACACTCCCCGCCCCCGCGTCTCACTTCGCACCACTAAAGAGACCGAATATTTGACTTCTGCGCAACCGCTCAAGATCCGTTATGGCAACTGTAGATTAAAGTAAATCGCTTAGGCGGTTTAAAAATCCGCGGTTCACAAAATTTCAAGATAGTTTGGCGTTAGTGCCGTGAAAGATGGATAAGGCCTACTGTTCAAGAACGCGTAGCTTCATAGACGAAGCTGCAACGACTTGATAGTTGCACGACGCTGTTGCCCCGTCGACAGAGATTCATAGTTTTGAATGTAAGCTGTGAGCTAGCGTACACCAAACGTATAATGACGAATACGCGTCTAAGAAGCCACGCGTCCGTGGACAGTAGGCGACTTGGGTGGGTAGATGACCTTTGGTGTGGAACGCAACCCTTGAGCTCATGGGCGTACCAAGGGGAGGGCAGGGGATTGGAGGGCAGGGCCTGGGATTAATTTATGTCCCTGCCTAACTGTCTACTTTTGTCAATATTTTTGGCATTTGCAAATGCAATACAATGTACAACTTTTAAAAATTATGCATCATTCAGTGTAAATAAAAAAATGGCGCTATAGTAGATTCTTTCACGGAAGACGTCATAAACTGTTATGAGGAAGACCCTCGGAAACCGGGAAACGGGTTAGTTTTGAGAGATAGCTCGAGCCCCAGTATGAAGGCTTGAAGGAACGGGGTGGGTTTTTAGTCAGTTAGAGTCTGACACTATCTCCCGCTCCAACCAAGAGCAGGGGTTGTCATTGATGATTTGCCCACCATAACAAAAACCCCTCGAAAGTTACTTTTAAAAATATGTATTGTTTTATTAATTCTTTAATTATAAAAAAAAACCTATCTTAATTTGACTAGGTGCTTATAAAAAATCGGTCCCCCCCATTGATTTGCCCCCCCCTTGGCCCAAAAGCTGGGTACGCCCATGCTTGAGCTATGTCCTGTTCTAAGTGCCGGCACTGCCGCTGTTTAGGGCATCAAGCGGCGCAAATACTGTAAACCTTATTCTTATTGGTAATTACAGTTTTGAGCTGTTCAGGTCAAGAAGCTTCAGTCATTGATTTCGAGCTCTTTTTCAAGTACTAATTCTCGCAGACTGATTCACACGGTGTGACCTGGAGGGTTAGCTCGTTTTTGCCCAAAGAATTAATATTGCCATTCAACGTAGCAACGCTGCCAGTCTTCTAGGCACATTTCCGGATCACAGCGACGTGTATGTATATAGGGTGACTGGTAATTATTGGACGATACTTAAACACGTGATTGTGCTCATGATAACCAACAACTTTTACTATGGGAACAAAACTGAAATCGCGAAAAAAAATCAGCTGTTCATTTATGTTTGCCTAATGTACTGAACAGCTGATACTTTTTTCGCGATTTCGGCTTTGCTCCCATAATAAAAATTGTTTGTTATCATGAGCAAAATCACGTGTTTAAGTAACGTACACTAATTGCCGGTCACCCTATATACTGTTTAGCATAAATAGTAAGTTCATATTTGAGTTTTTATGTTTGTTATTTACTTTTCGACCACTTATTAAAAATTCTCAGTAAAGCGGTCAAGCCGTAGTAAAAGTCACGTGTCCATTTAAAATTAAAAGAACCAGTTTTATTTATTTTCGTACCTAGAAACCGGATTTAATATACATTTTTGAAAACCAAATTACCATTCGTCGAGACTTGTTTCAATGTTCGTTTTTTATTTTTGGAAAAACACGTAATCTGGCATTGGTAAAAAAACTAATACCGGTTCATTTTTATTATACATATATAAATGGAACCATTTTTGCAATTTGTTAATTTGATTCCGTGTTTTTCTATGTGTTGTTTGATCATCAGTTTACCTCATAAAAGAATGAAGTGAGCAATCCGTCATAATATTTTTTTTTTTTATCATGATCTAGCTGACTAAAACAGTTCTGAGTATACATGTAGATGGATGGAGAGAGAGAGGAAGGCCGAAGAAAAGATGGATGGATTGTGTGAGGAGTGATACGAAAGAAAAGGGAGTTAGTGATAGTTTGACGGGTGACAGGACAGAATGGAAGAAGAAAACGTGTTGCGCCGACCACAAGTAATATGGGATAAGGGCAGGAAGAAGAAGAAGAAGAAGGACTAGCTGACCTGGCGAGCTTCGTACTCCTAAGTCAATGAATGGTACATTCATTGCGATATCTCTCTAAATCTTTCGAAATATATTTCTTCTAGGTAAGCGCGTTCCATCGTCGACCGCATCGTCGCTTTCCATCAGGTGAGATAGCGGTCAAGCGCGAACCCACAACCGATTGCGATAAAACAAAGTCTAAATAATACATCAAGTTACACACAATTTTAATGTATAAAAGTTATCTACATTGATTTTGTACATTTCACGTGATGCGGCGTACAAATAAAAACTTCTACAGATTTATTATATGTCGTGGTCAAGTCTTAGAAATTGATCATTTCATGAAATGGCCAAGTGAAACTGACCACATCTCGTTTTAAACGTTTAAGTTTGATGATATTTCAATCCTCGTTTGGTCATATCATTGATATAGGATTTCTATGATAATAAAAGGTCTAAAGAAAATATACTGTCCGGTAACCGTCCGGACTAGTGATGTGCCGTTGCCGGCAATATTGCCCGAAGTATGAATATTGGTGGCAATATTCCCATATTGCCGGTAACGGCGCATCTCTAGTCCGGACCGAGCCTTTTTTTTATGGTGGGAAAAATCATCCAATGACAACCCCCCCTCTTGGGCGGAGCGGGAGATAGTGTCAGACTCTTACTGACTAAAAGACCCACCCCTTTCCTTCTAGCCTTCATACCGGGGCTCGAGCTCCCTTTCGGATAACCCTGGCCCCAGTAGGCTTCGACCCGGCTGGGTCCCTGCTGTTGCTGACAACTCCTTGAGGCGCGCGGGAACAGTGCGCGCCGTCGACGACTTGGGCTTGGTCCGGACAGTTACCGAACGGCGACAGCGAGCTACCCATTGCTCACTGTCCGCAAGCCCGCGCCTACGGTAGCCGGAAATCGGGATCAGAATCCCGTATGGCGGCGGCGGCGGCGGCGAGAACGCCGTTGCCTGATGTGTTCGGCCTCCTCCTTTGCGAGCATTACTGCTTCGCAGAAGTCGGCGACCGCCTGCCACTCCTCGCTCCGGACCATGGCCTCAACCAAGGCCCGGCGCTAGAGGTCTCAGACGCCGATCGCCCCCACGAGGGCACGGCGATGCTCCGCCCAAGCAGGGCACACCTCGACTGTGTGCTCAACCGTGTCCTCCGGGCATTCCGCACAGTGGCGACACACGGGCGTCACTTCCGCACGAATCCGGTTTAGGAACCTCCCGAACGTGCCATGTCCGGTGAGGACCTGCGTCATACGGAAGGTAAAGACGCCGTGAGGTCTTTCCAGCCACGCCTCAAAGAGGGGATTTACCGCCAATCGAGACACCGTGGCGGCGCGACCAGTCGCCGCTACCAACAAAATGTATGCAGCTCTATAGAGAGTTACTCACCTGGTGTCCGTTTAGTTGCGCAACCAATTTGGTGGCGCGACCAGCTCGGATGTGTGGCGACTCTGATGTTTGTGTGGTGTCTAGTTTTGTAGCTAAGAGCTATATTTCACCGAGAAACCATGGCGTAGCAACTGGTCGGGCCACCATGGTGTCCTGGTGAAATATATCCCTGCCCCTTACTGTGATCAAAAGTCCCTTTTATAAAAGATATTAAAAAAATATATACACCACTAAATTTTGATCGTTTTAATCCCGTGGAGGGTCGATCCAGTACATGAAACACTATTGATTTATAAAGAAAAATTCAAAAATGAAGTAACTTTTTTTTAAAACTCGTATTCATTTACGCATGTACGAAATTAATTTCTTTAAGAAAACGTCAGCTGAACGAGTTCAATGACCTGTAGTTATAAGTCGGCGTTGCGTACAAACTACCTACAGAAAATAATTTCGTACATGCGTAAATTAATACGAGTTTTGAAAAAAAAGGTACTTTAATTTTTAATTTTGTCTTTACAAATTTGTAGTGTTTCATGTACCGGATCGACCCTCCACGGGATTAAAACGATTAAAATTTAACGGTGTATATAGATTTTATAAAGTGGCTTGACTTGACTCAAACTGACTTACATTCGAATTCGCTTTGAATATTATTACATTTTTAATGAAGCTAAAAACTGGTTTTGTAGATTTATTTTTGCACCACTGTCGGTATATTTAGGTACCTACTAGTATTGTGGCCATTCACTATTTATTTATAGAATTTTATAGCTGACCCGTCAGGTATTGTCTCGTCTTAGATATGAACTGTCTAACGCGCGAGCTGTCAAACGCGTTCACTGTTAGATCGTGTCGCCAGAAGGAACGATCCTGTGTGTCTCGCATTCATCGGATTCCCGCGACCCTCACCAGGTAATCGGTGCACCTTGATATTAATTAATTAAATTGATATTATTGCAACGCTGCGTCTTCCGGTACACGGACGCCCCTCCAAGACCTTTCGGCCCCATCGACTGTTCTGCTAAGGTTGGCGATTCTTCGAGCTATGTCGGCAACCTTGGTTCTACTTCGGATATCTTCATTCATTATGTGATCACGCAAGTAAATTCCAAACATAGTCCTTTCCATTGCGCATTAAATAGTCGTAGTTTATTTATATTTTCCCGTTTTCAGTGCAATTTTCTTACCGTGAAAACCTTCTGTAAAGTCTTAGATAAATGAAATAGTAAAGTCGTTCTTAAGTTGTGGCGTGATCAAGTAAGACACAGATTTATTTTTATACATGCTGACCCGGCGAACTTCTTACCGCCTAACAGTCAATGAATGTAGTATATCTTTCGCTATAGTCAACCGATTGCGATGAAACAACGCCTAGGTAATACATCAAGTTACACACAATTTTAATTTATAAAAGTTATATACATCGATTTCGTACATTTTACGTGATGCGCGCACAAATAAAAAGTTTTACAGATTTATTATAAGTACTAGCTTTTGCCCGCGCGGCTTCGCTCCCGCTCTTCTCTACTCCTCCCTACTGTACCCTACTGTACCCTACTATACCCTACTCTACCCTACCAAACCTCACATAAATCATCTACTAAATAGTCCGAACAAAGCCTAAACATTTGGTTTGGATAGGTGAGCCCGTTCTTGAGTTATAAAATTACAACGAAAAGTGGCATTGATTTTTATATATTAGAAGTATGTAAGATATTTGTCGTAGCCGTATCGTAGAATTAGTCATTTCATGATGTAGTCGGCTATTTTAAATGGTTGACCACTTCATGAATTTACCAGTTCTCCGTAATTTTAAAATCAGTTCACGTTGTGTGTGGAACATATTTTAGTTCTTGCGGACCGCAGCTTGAGAACCACTGAAGTATATCAATGGACATACTTATAAAACAATCAAGCTCAGCTTTTTTTCCTAATTAAAGCAAAAAATCAAATTTGAATAAACCAAAAGGCCACAATATGTAATAAAAAACTCAAAAATTTCCAACACGCTAGCAACCCTAATTATGCAAGTTTTTTTCCGTCTGACAACATTAGCATATTTTCGGTTTAAAAATAGAATCAAATTAAATAATGATTGTATGGACGTTTATGAAATGCAAAAACGGCTAAAATTAAAAACCGGTTTTATTTTCGGATTTCTTAAAAAAAACCGGGAACCGGTTTTAAAATTAGTTTTTTGAAATTTATTTTTTAAGTGAAAATTTTAAATTGCTTGTGAAATTCTAAATAATTATTTTTAATGATTATTTTGTTAATTGGTAGGTAGTAAAGATTTCTTAAGGTAGGTCTTGTTTCCTATATTATTGAATGTTGGAGGAAGACCGTGTAAAACTGTGTAAAGCTAGAACTACCTACGCTGCGCACACGTGTGCCACACACGTGTGCCACACACGCCGATCTGGGCGCGTCGGTTGCCATACATTTTATGTGGAAACTAGACTTGTAGAGCTTACACTAGATCCAAGCCACGCGACGTCGTTCTACAGTTGTCACAAAGGATCTTGAGCACTGGGTTCAAGTTGCGCAGAAGTCAAAAATCGGGTCTCTTTAGGTGGTGCGACGTGAGACGCGGGGGCGGGGAGCGTCAGTGATTGGTTCGCCGCGCATCGCGTCATAGACGACACTCGTGATTCGTTCATTGCGCTTGCAGCACGTACCTCCCGACGACGACGATTGGCTCGCCAATGTATGGAATGCGCAAAGCGATTTCCACTCTGACGCCGAGCGCTCAAGATCTTTTGTGGCAAGTGTACGTACAAATCAGGGGGCCTAGACAAGAGGCATTCGCTCCGTGTCGAAGTCTCTTCGAAGTTCGATTTCGCCTTAGCGATGTCGACTATAAAATGGTAGACAACGTCACATCGACCAACATACCGCTAAGTCGAAGTCGGAACGAAGTGTTGATTCGAAAAAACGCTACGTGACCATGAACTTGATACAATTCATATCACTTGAATATGCTCAATGTAAACAATGACGTGATCCTTGCCTCTAGCGGACCTCAAGGGCGATTGAAATTTGAGCGCCCTGCGTCAGTAGCGTGAGTTTGATTAATAAAACGTCAGAAAAATGGAAAGGTAGCAATTGAACAGCCATGTATGTTAATCATTATTATTCCTTAACTTTTCGACTATTGCTTAATTTTCAAAATTTCCATTTTTGATAGGTAACATCAAATCTACTTACTACACGTATACTTTGAAAACTTTTGTTGTGTGTTGTGTTGAAGTGCGAAAACGCAAATCGTTACAAAGCTGCCGGCAAAGGCTCTTGTTCAATCGAAAATTCTCCTTGAATAATAACTCTGCCATATTTTCCACTCTTTCCATTTTTTGCCAGTAATTGTATCTTTTCTGATAGAAAGCAGCCCGTAGTAATTGCAATTTATGCATTTTTACTAGAAAACAACAAAAGACAAGAAACAAGCACACTTGATAAAAATAACACCACCAGCTGACTAAAAGCGGCCATGTTGATTTGCCTTTCTACAGGGTGCAAGACTTCGCTTAGCTGTCGAAAGAGAATTTCGAAATCTCAGCGAATTCGAATGTCGAAAGTGCCACTTGTCTAAGCATTGTATGAGAATATCGTTTATGTTGATCGAAGTTCGTTGTCTTTTCGTAACGCAGTGTGACATTGTCTAGCAATTAGCGATCGATCACGTGACAGATCGAAAGCTTATGTCAGTTTCATACATTTCGGAGATATCGAATTTCGTTATCGTTGATGAAAATGTAACGTTGTCTAGGCCCCAGGCGTGAAACACGTATGCGTCGCCGTCGGTCTAATGTAGTTCTAGCTTGACTGCAGCTGACGCGGGCAGCTGTAGACGCATCGACGTCGGCCGTCAACATTCCAACTTTGAAGTTCAGCGGCAGCCGTCGTGTGTGTCAATTGTCACTGGCTGCAGCTACGTCTGCCGTTGGCAACATGCCGCTCGTATGAACTCTTACGTGCCTTTTTTTTTATGGTGGGAAAAAATCATGCATTGACATCCCCCGCCCTTGGGCGGAGCGGGAGATAGTGTCAGACTCTTACTGACTAAAAGACCCACCCCGTTCCTTCTAGCCTTCATACCGGGGCTCGAGCGCCCTTTCGGATAACCATGGCCCCAGTAGGCTTCGACCCGGCTGGGTCCCTGCTGTTGCTGACAACTCCTTGAGGCGCGCGGGAACAGTGCGCGCCGTCGACTACTTGGGCTTGGTCCGGACAGTTACCGGTCGGCCGGACAGTGAGCTACCCATTGCTCACTGTCCACAAGCTCGCGCCTACGTTGGCCGGAAATCGGGATCAGAATCCCGGCGGCGGCGGCGGCGATAACGCCGTTGCCTGATGCGTTCGGCCTCCTCCTTTGCGAGCATTACTGCTTCGCAGAAGTCGCCGACCGCCTGCCACTCCTCCTCGCTCCGGACCATGGCCTCAACCAAGGCCCGGCGCGAGAAGTCTCCGCCGCCGATCGCCCCCACAAGGGCACGGCGATGCTCCGCCCAAGCAGGGCACACCTCAACTGTGTGCTCCACCGTGTCCTCCGGGCGTTCCGCACAGTGGCGACACCCGGGAACTCTTACGTGCCTGTACAAAGATGTCAGATATGGGCTAGACTCACAAGCTTTACCAGTTTTGCCAGACTGGCAGAGGCGTAGCGTGGACACGTGTCATGCCAGTAGCCCGATTCACGTAATGAAAACCGTAACGATATCGTAGCGATTTAGTCGTTTAGACCATTTCCGTATTCACATCCATCAATCGAGTTTGAACGACACCGATTTTAAAGTCGTTTGGAATTCGTCGATTAAAAAAAAAATCTGTATTAAATTATTCTGGTAGAATACTTATTAATGTAACTGGAAATAAGTCGATAGATCGTGAATACCGCTTTTGGATAGGACTTCGATCGAACGACTATAAAACTTCAACGATATTTGGCTTGTTTGATTTTACGTGAATCAGGCTACAGATAGATAGGTAAAACGACGTCGCGTGGCGTGGATCAAGTGTAGCTCTACAAGTCTAGTTTCCATAACATTAGTATTTTTATACACGAATCCCGAAACAAGTGTCTAGTATTTTTTATGTAAAGAATCTATGTGCTTTTATAACTGTATCATGAAAAATCACGAAGATAGAAGCTTGTTATGTCAACAAAAATATATTGTCACCGGGCCATCCAGGCGGTTGTCTGTCTGAGGGGTTGTTTTGCACTTGCATCCAGCTGTTTGCTGGCTCTTAATGCCCGCTATGACCTCTGTTGTCGGTGGTATTCAATTTGTGACCTTTTAAAATACTTTTGGGAAAAATTATAACATGGTGTAAAAACTATTGGAATCCATTCAGTTAATGTTTCTGAACAAAATACATATATTCAGGTTTCGCATTAAAATAATGTTGTAAAATATAATAATAATAATAATATTCCACAACTATCACACAACGCCGTCTAGTCTCAAGCTAAGCAGAGCTTGTGTTATGTGTACTAGACAACTGATAAACATGCTCATATATTTCCAAATACATACATATTATAGATAAATTACACCCAGACACAGAACAAAAGATCCTGCTCATCACACGAACATTTGTTCTGGGTGGGAATCGAACCCACGACCTTCCGGCATAGCAGTCAGGGCAACTAACCACTAGACCAACAGGCCAGTCGAAAATGTATGGAGACTGACGCGCCCAAATCGGCGTGTGTGGCACACGAGTGCGCAGTGTAGTTCTACCTACCTTATGTGTGAGGTAAACGTTTTTCTTTCTTTCTTTTCTTTCTCTACCTTTGCCGTTGGCAACATACCGCTCATGTGAGGTTAGCTAACCTAACCCAGGGCCCGATCTAAGGGGGGGCGAGCCGACCATTTGCCCAGAGCGACATCGGCCATCTTCCGATCTAACCATTAGCTATCCTCACCCAAGTTGGCAGGTTGAGAATTTTATGTGCCACCTTCCAACCTACTGCAGGTTGGATAGCAGAAATATTTAAGACTTAAGACTCATAACTTATATGGTTTTGTGTATGTAAAAAATGGCGAAAATTATCTTTGCCCGGAGCGGCTACATAGCTAGATTGGAGTGTTCCATCGTCGGCCACATCATCGCTTACCATCAGGTGAGATTGTGGTCAATCGCGAGCCCACCCATTATAAAAAAAAAAAATTGATAAACAGTGGTGTATATGTCGTGGCCAGTAGCCTGATACACGTAAAATCAAACAAGCCAAATATCGTTGAAGTTTTATAGTTGTTCGATCGAAGTCCTATCCAAAAGCAGTACTCACGATCCATCGACTTATTTCCAGTTACATTAATAAGTATTCTACCAGGATAATGTAATACAGTTTCTTTTTTTTTAATCTACGAATTTCAAACGACTTTAAACTCGATTGATGGATGTGAATACGGAAATGGTCTAAACGACTAAATCGCTACGATATCGTTACGGTTTTCATTACGTGAATCGGGCTACTGACCTAACCTATCCTAACCAACACCACGCGACGCTGGGTCGGCGTCGACTCCGAACACGACAATAACTTCTCAGCAAAAACTAGGCGTTCTCGCAAAAGTCCGGCGGTACTTCACACCGAGACAGCTTTTAATGTTATACAAAGCACAGGTCCGATCGTGTGTGGAGTACTGCAGCCACATATAGGCTGGTGCTGCAAAGTGCCACCTGGCAGCTTTGGACTCGGTGGAAGGGCGTGCGAAGAGGCTGATTGGTGATCCAGATTTGGTTAAGACCAATCTTCAAAGCCTTGAGCACAGGCGTAGGGTAGCCAGCCTTTCGGTGTTTTACAGATTGCATTTTGGAGAGTGTGCGCAGGAATTGCATGACTTGATTCCGCCATCTCATTTCTACCATTGGACAAGCCGACGCACGGCGAGTATCCACCCTTACGTTGTTGAAACATCTACGGTCCGGACTAAGCGTTTCGCCTCGTCATTTATACCGCGTACTTCGAAGGACTGGAACAGTTTGCCTGCTGCGGTCTTTCCGTCTGATTATAATTTGGGTGTCTTCAAGGCTAGAATGAATAGGCTCTTAATAAACTAGTGCGCCTCACCATCAACGATTGCATCACTGCTTACCATCAGGCGGGATCGCAGTCAAGTACTAGTTTATAAAATCAATGTGTTGCGTGGTTCGTCAGGACAGGTATTAAAAAACATGTATTTGACGATCTCTGCCTATAGCATTAATTATATTTAGTTACTTTTATGCCCCGTTTACACGTGGGCCCAACCTCAGCCAATCGCCATTGTGTAAACGGGGTTTCTCCGTTTACATGAATGTATCACAGTTGAAAGAACCCATTTTAAAAAACGGAAAGTTTTAAAAAACCATTTTAAAAAAACGGCAATATTGTAGGACTTATTATAATTGAATGGAATATTTGACCATGCATGTCAGTATCCGACCATGGAATATCCGGCCAAATATGAATATAATCGATCATGGAATATTTGATCAAATATGAATATTCGACCACGGAATATTTGGCCAAACAAAAGCGCAGCCTGTGTCTACAATTTACTCTGTGGTCAAACTAAAAACTGCATGACATTTGGGATTCCCGAGTCATTTCTTACCCGCGTTTTTGTAGTAATTTAAAAATATCGTACTGTTACAAATAAACTAAGATGTCTGTCTAGACAAGTGAATGGCTAAACTAGAATCATACGATGTTACTAGAAGCTTTTCAATCGACTTCAAATAAAGGAGGATTATTATCTTTATAATTATTATATTCTCAATAGTAGTAGTATTTTTATTCAGAACAATATAATTGTGTCGAACAGATTGATAATTATAAATATGTATGTTCATTAATATAAATTCTAAAATAAATAAAATCATTGCATTGTCATAATTATCATAAATAATAAAAGATTCTCATAAGTTAAATCATTAAATAATGTTAAAATTATATTTCGGTTTGTTTATTTTTAATGTTTGTTACCTCAGAACTTTGTCATTTGGGATCGATATGCAATTTTTTTTAGCTAGCCGTGTTTGGGCTTATTAGAATTATCATTAGATGCACTTTGGATATAAGGTACCATCAAACTGGTCTGAAGGTGGAAGGTACGCACGAGAATTACTAAATAAAAGAGTGTATCCAGCAGTGTTTGTATGTGGTGAGGAGATATTTGAAGATTATTTTGATTTTTTAAATGTTGAATCACACTATGAATTACTCCTGTATCGTAAGCAAACATAAATCCACATACACAAGACACCCAGATCCGGAACAAGAATCTGTAGGTCATACAAATATTTGTTCCGTGTGGGATACGAACCTGCAACACGCAGTGCAGCAACCAATCGCTCAATCACTGCGTAATGCGCGTCGACTCTTAAGAATTTGTAAAATTATATTAAACAAAAAAACTTAATTATATTAAACAAAAATACTTGATACTTTTCAAAGTCAAATCGTTCATTTCAATTATACCATTAAATAAAATAAACTTCCATTGTCAAAAATATGTAGTTAAAAATTAAAAATAATTTGATTCTAGCTGTCGGAATGCGGATAATAATAATAAATTTTAACAGCTTCCTGAGACTAACAACTATTTGTAATTATTTTTATTATTATTTATTTTGAAATTATAATGAGACTAGCTTTTGCCCGCGGCTTCGCTCCCTTCAACTGATTTTTATATTCTACTCTTCCCAACTCTACCCTACCCTACCCTACCTTACCTTACTCTACCCTACTCTACAGTAAATTAATTTAATGTACCATTAAACACATTAACCGGTCAACTTCAAAATTTCTAGTTGTCAGATTTTCAACCATACTTAACCATATACAAAATTCCGTTTAGCTGTCAGTTGCGTTTTGTTATTCCATATCAGTTGCGTTTTGTTATACCACGTTTTATGTCACGTTCCACGGGAACGGGATAAAAATGTATGATGAAAAGTATGTCCGTCTCCTGGTTCTAAGCTACCTCCCTAACATTTTCAGCCAAATTGGTTCAGCCGTTCTCGAGTTATAAATAATGTAAATAAGATGACTTTATATGTATAGATGTACAAATAAGTATTTAATCTAGGGCCTTGAGGTCGAAGCACTCATCGAGTTGTTGGTGATATCAGCAAACAGCTGGTCGGTCAACGAATCAGCATTGTTATACAACGTGCCAATGAAAGAAAGAAAGAAACACAGGCACACCACAATCATGGCGGTAAATCCTCTCTTTGAAGAATGAAAGGATCACAGCCTCCTCATCTTCTGCATGACGCAGGTCCTCACCGATCATGGCAAATTCAAGAGGTTTCGGATACAGGCGTAAGAAACGCCCGGGATATCATTGTGTGGACCGTTCAGAGGACACGGTGGTGGTGTGCCCGGCTTGGGTTGAGTGCCGTGTCCTCGTGGAGGCACGTGGAGGACCAAAAAAAAAAACTGCGATGCACAGAAGAGTTTCAGTATGTAATCATAATTATAGATCACTCATTCACGGATCGACATCTATGTTTCTTAACCCCGGATATCGACTCTTGCAACTGTTACAATCTAGCCACAAGCTTTTTCATAGTCTAGACTCTAGAGTAATGGCAGCTACCTAAAAAAAAACAGCCAAATGCGAGTCAGATTCGCGCACCGAGGGGTCCGTTTGTAAATATTTTGATTACCGAATCGAGTCTCGATGATTTTCCGAATCACACACAGATTCACATTTTACGGGAATTACTCTCTAGGTTTTGATTTCGTTGCGAGTGTCAATTTAACGGATTATAAACGACCTAACCTTTTGACTGCTTACCATCAGGTGGGATCGCAGTCAAACACTAGTTAATATTAGATAATAACAAAAAATCATAGAAGTTTGATTTTTTGCTGTTCTAAGGTGTAACAAATCTGAATCTTTCTTATTAATTTCAACTCAATACTTCCACGCATTCCTGATAAAAAGGGTCTTTACAGACGGAAAACAAAGTGACTCTATAAGTGTTCAATTTTGGCGACTGAGACACGGTACCTTAAAAAAACTCATTTAATAAAAAAATAATAATTATACAACGACATATTAGCATGGAAGCTGGGAACTATGTTAATTTATTAAAATTATGTAGATTAAATTGTATTATTAGTTTATTTTTAGAAACAAAGTCTTATATATAAGAAGATTTAATGTATTTTTTGCATTTAAAATTATTTGTTCCGAGAACTAAGTATAGATTATAAAATTATATTTAAACTAGGTATATTTATAAGTGTGATATGATTCAGTCTCGCACTGTTTGTTCATTTAACCAGTTTCTTGTTTAGAAAGTATTAAGTTTTCTGTCATTTTAAGTTACTTTGAGTTTCATTAGAACGCGGATGTAACATAATCTAATGTTTTTGCAGTATTTAGCAGCAAATGTATCGGGTCTTAGCCTTCTCGGTAAGTTACACTGTGATAGTCAATATAATCTGTCTAATAAGTAAAACGACTTGGGTAATTATTAGGGTGAAATAAAATTTGATGTAGTCAACACTAGTTGAATAATCAAGGTTGATTCAGAGATCTTGATCATTGTTTATTAATCTTATATGTAAGTATTTTTGAAATGATTTATTATTATTAGGGGACTTTTTAACAATTAAAAATGCAAAAGATTTTCGTTTAGAATATACCTATTTCAGTTTCTTTAATGATGATATTCATATTACCAAAGCAGGTTACATTTGCAAAGATATAATAGTATCATAAGTAAGTACTTATAAAGTAATAACATAAATCTGGAATCGTAAGAGAAATCTGATTCTAAATACTCTATTCCGCTTATTGATTCATGGTGAATCAATAAGCGGAATAGAATATAGTAACAACGATCAACATCTGTTGTAGAACGATCATCATCTCAAGAAACAAGTGAATGACAGTACATTTCGTGTTGCCAACTACAGATTTTTTATTTCGTTCAAAAATTCTCAAGTCGTTTGACTTTTTAGATAGACTATAACTAAAATAATTCTCAGCTCCATTTTTACGAGATACAAAATTACACCAATTTTACATCATAGTGTCCACTAGGAAACAATTTGCGAATAATTAAAACTGTACTTAACTCGAAAAATCCCGCCAAAATCTACTGAAATCACAGTTAAGGCCCAAACGCCCGAAAAGTGCCATAAAACAGTGACTTTCTGAAGCCTACTCCTCGGTAACGGCCAAATTAATAGGTTTGAAAAAAATATATGTCTATTATAGATTCATGAACAACATTATCAACATTTGATTTTTTCGTGCTATTAATACTTTTGTCTAAAAAAAAATATTTAGCAATTTCGCAACTCCTTCGAAACGGCTTGGATCTTTAGAAACATTTTTACACATAAAAATTGGTGGTTAAATATTCTTCAAAGTGAACATTGCATATGTAAATCAATTAACATTTCGCAAAGAAAATGGATTTAAAGGTCAGCCGCGCGCTTTCCGGGCGCTGTTGGCCGCAAATAAATGCACAGATTTGCGTACTGCCGCCTAGGCGGGTGCGAGAGGTACGTCCACATAATTTTGGCCAGATGGTTCAAGGGACTATAAGCCTTAAGATTAAAGATAGCCATACACGCTAGGTTATAGCTGACAGGTTTCCCTGTACAGTTGAGTTTTGCTGGTATACCGGAGCGTGTATATTACATAACTGTGCAGGTTTCCATGCAAGCTTACCTGACAGGTATTACTGTGCCAGCAAACCTTTCTGGTACAACCTGACGTGTATTGTGGCTACCTTTAGGTACGTACAATGAACTTCTTCTTTTCATGTTGATGGACTCAAGTTATTGGGTTTGTCTTCATCAAGTCCGCTGTTGGACATATGCCTCCCCTAAGTGTCGCCATCATCATCGGTCCACCTTGTGGGACGCCTACTAAAACCACGTCTTCTTCTACGCGGTCGCCACTCGAGAACCTTTCGGCCCCATCAGCCTTCTGTTCTGCGAACAATGTGTCCTGTCCACTGACAATTAAGTTTGGTGATTCATTTCACTGGCTTTCTCAACAAGCTTGGTCTTCCAGTCTAAACGAATGGTTGTTGATACCTGTGTTTTACATGGAGCGACTGCCTATCAGATCTCTACAGCCCAGTTACTGGGCAACACGATACTCTTTGGTTAGACTGATGGTCAGACTTTCTGGTGTCTGACTACCTGCAACGGCTGTCAAAGATCTACGAATGACAACTGTGACCAACGGCTTTACGTACTTTCCGAGACACGGGGTGTCAATAATGTCCTGGATTAACTTAGATAAGTTTGATGATTTTTCATGTTAATTTCGTAGTAGTATCCGGATATCTTGACTTGTCCGGATATTGATGACAATAAGCTTGCTCAGTGCCTTATCTTGCCTTTTATATAACTGCGACCCTAGAAAAAAAAAGACGTGTGGCACTCGGGGACTGCCGCGGTAAAGCTATTGCATAGCATTTTTATCAACTTATGCAATTATAATTATTTATTTATTTTATTTATGCAGTATTTTTTTTCCTTTGTTTTTTTTTCTTTGATATTAATTGAAGTTACACTTTCACACATTGAATTGAATTTTGATTGATTGTTCACTCATTTGTTTATAATAAAACGGTCACCACGCTCAAAAAAAAAACAAATGAGTGGGGGGTGTTAGGTTATTTTCGTTACGGAATTTCTGGATTCGGTCTCCACGCTCAAGGCCCGCGATAGAAGCTATGCAATAGCTTAAAAAACAGATGACTAACCTATAGAGAAAAAACTAGATATAAAATATTTGCGGTCTGTGCCTGGGCACCACTGGCACCTCTACGCTCTAGTTACGGCATTGTGCTTAAATGTTCTTAAATGAGCGCTAAATATTACAGCTCTGCCCGGATACTGCCGTAGGCTCGCGTTTGACCTTTATCTTACTTGATGGTAAGCGATGATGTGGCCAACGATAGATCACGCTTACCTAGAAGTAACCTATTCACTCTTGACTTAAAGACCTCTTGTTTATAGCTATCAGGAAATACAGATTATTAGCTTTTTGTGTTACGTACGATCTTCGCTTCTAATTCAAAAAGTAAAGGTCATTATAACCTTTGAGAAACAATTGTGTCGTGGTTATTTTAAGATTTGCAAGGTTGAATTAAAATTGTTCTGTTTTTTTTTAAAGGTCTGTTTTAAAAATAGCTTGTTTGAGTTTACCCTTGACGGAGGTAGATAAATTAAGTCTTGAAGAAGTAATTCTTAAAAAAAATATAAATTTTGAATGACTTATCTTGATTTTGATATTATGAGCGAGATGATGTCTCATAAATGACTTTGACTGGCCTGTTGGTCTAGTGGTTAGTGGCCCTGAGTGCTATGCCGGAGGTCGTGGGTTCGATTCCTACCCAGGACAAATGTTTCTGTGATACGCATGATAATTTTTTCTGTGTTTGGGTGTAATTTATCTATAATATGTATTTACATATTTAGAAATATATTAGTATGTTTATCAGTTGTCTAGTACTCATAGCACAAGCTCTGCTTAGCTTGAGACTAGACGGCGTTGTATGATAGTTGTGGAATATTATTATATACCAGCTGTGCCCGCGACTTCGTACGCGTGGACTACAGGATTTTGAATTTTTTTTTTCTAAAATAAAAGTATCCTATATTACTCCTTATTTCATCAGCTACTTGCCAAAAAAAGTCCCGTCGAAATCGGTCCAGCCATTTCAGAGATTAGCCCGGACAAACAGACAGACAGACAGACAAAAATTGTAAAAAATGTTACTATAACAGATACATGTAAGCCACACTTTAGGGATTTGAATATTCTGACAGTACAGTCGCTGTATATCTATGAGGTTCTGATGTTTGTAAAAACGATTATGCACTTGTTTAGTCATGTAGAAAGTTAACTTCGCTCAGATAAGTTAAAAACAATAGTCACCAAAACAGCTTTTGCTTATAAAAGTATTTATGCAATGGCACCTAAATTATATAATATATTACCTTATCACATTAGAAACAGTAAGAATAATAATGAGTTCAGAAGTAAGCTCTTTAAGCTACTAAATGACAAGGTATATTATTCTGTCAAGGAGTATCTAGATGATAAATTTTAATGAATTTTTTTTTTTTTTTTGCAATCTTCTGACATTATTCTTTAATTCTTTATTGTACACTATAACAACAAAAAATAAGTGGATAGCAAAGTTCATGTACATAGGCGAGCTTAACTCAAAGTTGAGTTTTCTTCCAGCAAACCAACAACAACAACAACATTAACAACAACAACAACAGCAACATTATGTATTTTTATTTTATTTAATTTCATCCTATTTTCATGACATATTTTATTGAGACAATTTTTATAATTTGACATGCATCTTGCAAACTAAATTTGATTCACTTCCTGACTACCGATTGAGCTGAAATTTTACATGCATGTGTAAATCAGATGACAATGCAAAATTAGTATGACACAGAGCTGATCTGATGATGGAAACGGAAGGTGGCTATAGGAGCTTGGTAGTTAAACGACACAACCCCATCGAGCTTGGGCTCGTATGATTCATCTTAACGAGTATTAATTATATAAGTTTTATACCGTGCTTTAAAAGCTTGCTATGAAAAAAAATATTTTCACTAATAACTTGTTGTAAATTTATTGATAAGCGGGTTAGTTGACAAATATTTTTTTCATGCGCACTACCTATTACAAGTGTGACGCAAACGACACGAACTGACTGGTTATAATTTGTCGATAAATACAATGCGAAAAAAACCAAGGCTTGCAATTTAGTTCTTTCACTGTTAAAAGTTGTGAGATCCATGTAATACCAAGTCGATTAATTTATTCAGTCTGTACTTACGGGGTCTTGATGACCTAGACTGACTTGGCCGCAGTACGCGGGTGAAGTTAGTTAATATTAACTACAAAAGAACTAATAAAATTAAAATCATTTGATACACGACTGTTTCGTAATGTTGCTCTGCCATAAATTAATGTCGTAATTTGTTCTGGGGCAAGGGACCTCTAAATGGTTTAGTTTACTGCTTCTGGTAAATTATTTATGTAGATAGTTTCCTTTTAAATGATAATAATATCTGAGAGCGTATATATTGTTATGATCTTTTGAATGATTGCGTGTGTGATATATCCTTACTAATATGACAAAAGCGAAAGTGAGTTTGTTTGTTTTTTTGTTTGTTTGTTTGTTTGTTTGTTTGTTTGTTACGTCTTCACGCCTAAATGGCAAAACCGATTTTGATGAATTTTGGTACAGAGATAGTTGGGACCCTGGAAACGGACATAGGCTAATTTTTTTTTGTAAAAAAAGTGAGAAAAGGGGGAGAAAGAGGGAAGGTCTTTTATGTACGCGGGCGAAGCCGCGGGCAAAAGCTAGTTTATTATAAAGGAGAAAGTTTATGTGAGTGTTTGTTTCTCATGCACACTTAAACGGCAGAACGAATTAGGATATATTTTTTTATTATTATTGGTAGCCTTGCGCTTGACCACTATCTCACCTGATGGTAAGCGATGATGTGGTCGACGATGGAGCACGCTTGCCTAGAAGTAACCTATTCACTCTTAACTTAAAGACTACTAGATTATACCTATAAGTCGCTGTAAGTCAATGCGGATTTGGAACGCAAGGAGCAACTTAAGAAACGGGTGGATTTTAGTCAGTAAAAGTCTGACATTCCCTCTCGCTCTACCCAGAGCGGGAGGAGTTATTTGATGATTCCCATCTAAAATTAAAACTGTAAATATTAAGAAAATAAATACAATTTATAATAAAATAAATAAGAAAAATCAAACATCATAATTCAGTTTATTACTATTTAAACAAAGCAAAAGACCAAGGATCCAACAAATAAAATATAAAAATCTTTATAAAAACCTCTTCCAAAAATGACCTTGCGCGCCAGCTAGGTATTTTTAAAACTCGAAAGGTGGATAATTCGTGGCTGTGATTGGTCCGTTCTCAACTGCCATCGTCCGCCTCTGACCGCCCACTTAATGAAAGAAAGACATAGACTTTATGTAATATGTATGCAAAAATTGACACACACTCAAAATGTTAATAGCTATATGATAAGTATGTATCATTCGTGAGAAATTCTGCTTGTTTATTTATTTATTTATTAATACTTCTTGCACAAAAAAAACTGTACAAAGGCGGACTTAATGCCTTAGGCATTATCTACCAGTCGACCTTAGGGTGGTGCAGAGACATAACATGGTTGGTGCAACTTCAAGGCAAACAAACAAAAAAGAAAACTAAAATCAACATAAATACATAATTACAAAAATAAATACTTATATAAATACATACAAATAAACAAAATTATTATGAGAAATGAATATAACAAATCACTGCTGTGATGATTCTGCCAACTTCTTGCGAATGTGTTCACGAGCCATTACCTTAAAGGAGAACCGGCTGGATGCCATCTTGATGTTCAACGGGAGCGCATTCCAAAGAAAGATCGCTTGGACAAAGAAAGAGGATCGGATAAACCCAGAGCGGTGTGAGGGACATCGTAGAAGACGATTGTTCGTTGATCGGAGATTTTTACTATGGGCCGAGCAAATGAATTGAATTTGAGAAGTCAGATAAGAAGGAGAAGAAGGTTTGTCAAGAAAAGAAAACAGGGTAGTCAAGACCCTCAGTACTCTACGCTGACGAATAGGTAATATGTATTTTTTTATGCGTGGTATGACTATAATTTAGGTTTTTAATAGACTTCAAAAAAGTAATCGCTTATGTATCTTTAAGTTTTTTTTTTTCTTGGTATAATTTCCGTAATTTTATCAAAAATTACTAATTTGATTGGAATGGGATTTTCGTTGTTGAAATGTATTGTATTTTTCTGGTAAAGTTTTGGTGTGTAATTATGTATATTAGGGATCTGTTAAAGATCTTTAGAGATAGGTAATCGAATTCTTCAGTAAATTAAAAAAATCTTCATTAAAGTAAAATGTTTTTTTTTTTTTTAATTTTTCTTTTTTACTTTTAAATGATAGTATATTTTATTAGATACGTCTTCAGCATAAGCGAAATGAATCATTTTTTTAGGAAAGTTACAAAGCTATCAAGATTAAATATTACTTTTTTTTTTAAAAAAGGGAGTATCCGGATATTCGTTGAATTTTTATTACCATCTTTAAATCCGGAATGTATTTTCCATCTAGATTTTTATGACGTTATTGTGTTATTTATTTTTTTCTATATTTTATTAGATACGTCTTTCAGCATAAGCGAAATGAATCATTTTTTTTAAGAAAGTTACAAAGCTATCAAGATTAAATATATATATTTTTTTTTAAAAAGCTAATGGGATTATCCGGACGGATACTGAGTAGTATCCGGATATTCTTTAAATTTTTATTACCATCTTTAAATCCGTAATGTATTTTCCATCTAGATTTTTATGACGTTATTGTGTTATTCTTTTTTTCGGTGCATAAAAATCATCCAGATGACATCCTCTTGGGCGGAGCGGGAGATAGTGTCAGACTCTTACTGACCAAAATTCCCACCTCGTATTTACGTTGCCTTTCATACCGGGGCCAAGCCCATTTTTTATGGGGTGGAAATTCTTATAAGTTTTCCTTCACTTGCTGTCTTCGTTCCACGGCCGAGGTGGCTTTTCCGAACAAGCAGCCCTGGACGTATATGTTACGTAGTAACTGACTGAGAATCGACTCGAACATAGTTTTGAGAAGGCTATGAAAAAAAAAAATGAAAAATGCTTTATTCAGTAACAAATTTGGTTCAACAATACTGAGGTTGGCCTCTCCTTTTAAGTGTGAAAACACCAGTGCCAGGAGAGGCCGCTGTCCCTTAACTTAATTACATTTTTGTATCTTAATAATTTACTTATACGACATCTATATGATTAAATGAATATAACAGTGAACTAAATCTACATGAGCGTGCATGCAATGTGCTATCAACTGCAAAGCGCAGCTGAAGGAACGCATTGGAGTTTTAATCAGTTAAACTCTGACACGTTCTCCACTCAAAGTGGTAGAAGTTATTTGATGACTTTTCGCCTTAAATAAAGTCGTCAGGTCTATAATCTTTTTTTTATTTCATTATCGTTTATATTTATGTCCTCACGTAGATCTTTAAATAGTATTTTCTCAAGTGCATACGAAGGTCGATGTTTTATAAACATAGTTATCAACCTGTATACCTTGAACTTTTCGTCTGTTTTTGAGATATTCATTTTTTTATTTTTTTATTCCGAATAAACCTTGACTTATAACTTTGACATGGAAGTATGCAATATTTTTCGTTTCTTAATTGTTTATTGTAAGTACACCAAAAAAACTTTTTTTCAATTTCAATTCTAATATTTGGCCACTCTAATCTATTTGTATTCATTCTACTCTAAAACATTGTGTTCATTCTACTCTATTTTGTATTCATTCTACTCTAAAATATTGTATGCCAAAAGGCGGGTCATAGAAGTACTTCACTATTATAAATTATTACATCTTATCTATACCTGTGTACCACAATAAACAATTTTGAATTTGAATTTGAATTTGAATTTGAATTTTGAACAAACTTGGTGTGTAACACCTTACTTCTTCTCCTAAGGCCAGGTTCGACTAATTTTGTACTTTTTTGAACCTCTAATAATTCACAAATATTAAAGAAATCACCTTAAAAAATTATTTCATTAAAATTGATTATTTGACCACCCCCTGGACAAAAATAAAAACATGATATAAATTAGTAAAAAAAAACCGAATCAGACTCTAACTTACGATTCCAAACGTGTATATCTACGAGATTACGTCACGGAAATATTTAAAAGTTACATAAATAAAATAATAAAGCATGTTTTTTTAAAAGGGCCAAAACAAAAACCTTGAATAGTTACTATGTTTTTTTTTATCCTAACTAATATTATAAATGTGAAAGTGTGGATGTTTGTTACTTAATCACGCAAAAACGGCTAAACGGATTTGGATGAAATTTGGCATGCATATAGCCTTTAACATAGAAAAGAACATAGGCTACCTTTTATCCCGATTCCTTTAGTAACTAATGCCACGCGGGCGAAGCCGCGGGCAAAAGCTAGTTAAAAATAAAATCGCTGTTACGGGGCCGCGAAATCGACATGGACCCGGGTAGAAATGTGCCGTTGTCGGCAATTTGGGAATATTGCTGGCAATATTGTTACTAATATTCATTGTTCGAGCAATATTCCCACTTCACGACAATATTACTAGACCCGGGCACAACGCCTACAAAATACTCTGTCACTACAATCAGCTCTTAAATATTGCTCCTAATCTTGACTGACAGTGTAATTACTGTAAAACCTCGGGCGGCGCTCAAAGGGCGTTGACCTTGTGCCTTAACCTTGATATCTTATAGATAAACAATGGGGTGTTACGCTTCTTTACACTAGGGGTAGTAGTTGTAACCTAATAATGAAGAATGATGATGCCATCTAGCCGATTTCAGTCACAGCGACCGCATTCCTTGGCTCCTCATGGCGGTCGTGAGCTCGTGTTTTTTTTTTTCCAATGGGAAAAATCATCCTATGACAACCCCCGCTCTTGGACGGAGCGGGAGATAGTGTCAGACTCTTACTGACTAAAAAACCCATCCCGTTCCTTCAAGCCTTCATACCGGGGCTCGAGCGCCCTTTCGGATAACCCTGGGAGCTCAGGTGTGCTGCTCTGTTATGTGACTTCATGTGTCTTGCTTATCCAATCTTGGGCGAAAATCTCCGAGCATAGAGCGGACATGTCGGAACACCATTAACGTCATGATACGTGACGACCTGAAAAGAAAAGAATTATGTGACCTCAAGGGAAAAGTTTCATTCGCGTTTCATATCCATAACATTCTTGATTATATTTATGTGTGTTCCTTAAAAACTTGTGGCGTTATAAATGCTATTACGTGACACTTATACAACATATTTTTCTAATGTTTCAGAACGGTTCTGCGATGTGACGCTGTACTGCTCACCCAGCTTCGCTACCCAGGTGGCTGGCAAAGACACGGTGGAGCCGCAGAACATTCGAGGAGTCTCATTGAGGGCGCACAGGTGAGACAACATATATTTTTTCATTATCCCGCTAAATTACTGTTTTTTCGCACTAGTGCGGAAAAGTGCTCGATTTCGCTCCCGTCACTTATCGTATCAGGCTGGGCGCTAAGCGACCCCCACGAGTCGCGCTCGCTCCCTGTTTATTTATATCATCGTAAGTGTGTGAAGAATGTCTTTTGATACACGTGGTTTGTCGCTCGGGTCCATAACAATCTCGTCCAACGAAACAAAAAAATAGGCGTCCTCATACAAAATTATAAATAATAATAATAAATTGTTTAATTTTCGGACAACAATGGAACCATTTTTGTTAGTAACTTACATGCTAAAACTGAAACACTAGGATTAGTAATTATAATTACAACATACAACAAATCATATTAGTGAGTCATGTGCTTACGAGAGAGCAGTGGTGACCGAGTGGTAACGGCCCCGACTTACGAGTTGTAGGTCGCGGGTTCGAACCCAGCCAGGCGCATTACTTTGTGTAATTTATTTCATCACCACTGCTCTCAAAACGGTGAAGGAAAACATCGTGAGGAAACCGGCATGTCCTAGAACCAAAAATTCGAAGACATGTGACATTCACCAACACGCACTGGGCCCGCGTGGTGGATTACGGCCCATTCCCTCTCCTAGAGAGGAGGCCTGAGTCCCAACAGTGGGAACATTAAAAAGGCTGGTGATGATGTACTTACGAGGCACTTCAGGCGGACAATGATTCCTCATGAGATGTCTCAGCACAGGAGCTCTCGGATCCTCAGCAACGACTTTCAGGATGCTATTGTCACTCCCCCGAATCTTCCTCACAAGCGATGCCACCTTTTTTCTGATGATCGCATGAAAACCATCTATACGCGATTGGGCAAACTTATAACTATTATAAACTTGATTGGACAGTTTGTGATTTTTTTTTTCGTTTCCTGATTTAAGAATCTTGTGGAAGGTTGTTCAGTTTCGTCTACTGAGCAAGCCCTTACAGCTTCTGGAGGGCTGTTCCTTACACCCTGTATACGCCTATGTCAAATTCATCTTAAGATTGGTATCTTCCGGGCCTTGGTACAGGCCTTGGTCCGCAGCGAGGAGGAGTGGTAGGCGGACGCCTCCTGCGAAGCAGTAATGCTAGCAAAGGAGGCGGCCGCACGTGCGAGGCAATGGCCCTCGCGCCCAAGCTGCCAGGATTCCGATCCCGGTTTCCGCCCGCCGTAGGCGCGGGCAAGCAATGGTTAGCTTCCCGTCCGACCGTCCGGTAACCATTCGGACCGAGCCCAAGTCGTCGACGGCGTGTAGTGTTTCATGCGCCCCTCAAAGAGTTGTCAGCAACAGTAGGGACCCAGTAAGGTCAAAGCTTACTGGGGCCATGGGTGATGCGAGAGATCTCCGGGGCCCTGGAATAATGGCAAAAAAAGGAACAGGAGTGAGACGACGACCAAGAGCGGGGGATGCCACTGGATGATTTTCACACCTAAAAAAAGACATTGGTTTTTTTTTATTGTTGACTAGCTGTGCCCACGACTTCGTTCGCATGGTCTACAGGATTTTGAATTTATTTTTTCTAAAATAAAAGTACCCTATGTTACTCCTTATTACATCAGCTACCTGTCAAAAAAAGTCCCGTCAAAATCGGTCCAGCCATATCAGAGATTAACCCGGACAAGCAGATAGACAGACACACAGACAGACACACAAAAATTGAACAAAAAAATATTTTGGTGTATATACCGTATATATATTCATATGCATGTAGTAAAAAGCAGTTATTTCAATATTACGAACAGACACTCCAATTTTATTTAGATGTATAGATGGTTCGCGTTTGACCGCTATCTCACCTGATGGGAAGCGACGATGCGGTCGACGATAGAACGCGCTTACTTAGAAGAAACCTATTCACTCTCGACTTAAAGATTCCCGGATTGTAGCTATCAGGAAACACAGACTCCGGCAAGGAGTTCCACTCCTTAGCTTTTTGGTATCTAGAAACTATCCCCATTCCAAAAGCTGCTCAATCACCAGTAAGCAAAATCTCCGCACACATTAAAAACCCATCAAAATCACAGGCACATGAAACGAGGATAATATTAATTATAAAATTGACATGGTATTAATAAACATGGCAACTAGGTCACGTCACAAAATAGATAGGTACAGAAGTCAAGCTCATGTAGTACATTATTTTAGCTACGCTCAGCAATCGCGGTAGGGTCAGCGCCCGCCGCTCTGTACAAATACCTAATATAAATTGTAGAAATATTACATGGCCACAAAATCTATCTACCTATCTGTTCTGCATTACGTAAGGCAGATGTACAACATTTGCTGATGGAATGTGTTAGGAACAAAAATGAAAGGGAAGCTCTGGCTCGAGAATTTAATTTTAACATGTGGGATGTTGGACTTATCCAAAATATATTGGCATACCCCAAGTCAGAAAGAACTAAACGCATAATTTGTGGGTTAACCCACAAATTATGCATCTAGTTTTGTATTATAGTTTATTTATTTTTTATGGATGTTATGGCTGTAGTAGTATTTTTCTTATTTTATAATATAAGAATATTTTTATGTTTATGTGTGTAAATAGAGTAGGTACAATGGGGTTGACGTATCCGTGTGGATAAAAACCCCTTAAAAAAAAAAAAGAATAAAAAAATAAAAAAAATTACGTAAGGCGATTATCACACTGTCACGCACCACGCAGCGTAACGCGTAAATGCGTGTTTTAACGTTGCTTGTAAGTATCTCCGTTTGTATAGAAAACACGCACAGTCCAACACACAGAAAATGCATCCCCGCACGTTCATGCAAATCACGCGCCTACATGCGGAGAAACAAGCATTCACGCGCGTGGGTGCGGGGTGACACGCAAGGTATGGCACACTGAGTCTCGTAGTGCCGTGCGTGATTTTGTATGAAATGAGTGCGTACCTGCGTGAATTTACAAAACGCACCTACGCGCGTGATTGCGTAAAAAACCCGCACGATGATGCAGATCTGCACTCCCGCAAGTAGGTACGCGCGTAGGTGCGTTGACACGCAATATGCAGCGTGATGCGTAGCTGTGTGATAATCGGCTAAAAACAAATCAAAGTACAAGCAAATCCCTACCAAATTACGTCTTAAAACTGGTAGCTTAAAAAACGAACATTCAGCAATTAATGTTGAATTTGAAAAACCATCCACTAAACAGTTATAACTTCTTTTTTTTTGCCTCCATTATTTCACAAATAAGTTACTAATAATAGTTTAGAATTGAGCCGAGATATCGTGTCCGTGAGCGGTGTCTATGTGTGCGTTGCTCGAGCGCGCTTTGTATGTAGATTGACTTCTGTACCTATTTATTTTGTGGTCACGCCGTTATAGACTTAACGAAAATCAATACGTGAGCGAATACTCGGCGAATTTATGTGTGAAATATTGCGGGAGGGAAACTTTCAGCATTTTATTAGTATTTTACTTTTAGATGAAAGCGGCCGGCTGGCCCGCAAAATGCAAATTCTCTTAAGGCCTTAAATCTCGAGCAATGCTATAAAACAGTGACAACAGAAACAGTTTCTGAAGTCTACTGTTTTAGACGGTGGAGGTGTGCCTTGCCTGGGCAGAGCATCGCCGTGTCCTTTTGGGGGCGATCGGCGGCGGCGATCTCTCGCGCCGGGCTTTGGCACAGGCCATGTCCGGTGCGAGGAGGAGTGGTAGGCGGTCGCCTCCTTCTGCAAAACAGTAATGCTAGCAAAGGAGGAGGCCGACCGCATCAGGCAACGGCGCTCACGCCCCAGCCGCTGCCAGTATTCCGATCCTGATTTCTGGCCACCGTAGGCGCGGGCTTGCGGACGGCGAGCAATGGGTAACTATCCGACCGGCGCGCACTGTTCCCGCGCGCCTCAAGGAGGGGCCCAGCCGGGTCAAAGCCTGCTGGGGCCAGGGTTATCCGAAGGGAAAGCTCGGCCCCGGTATGAAAGGCAAGAAGAAAGGGAAGACCGGGGTGGGTTTTTTAGTCAGTAAGAGTCAGAAATAAACTTTCGATTTTGCGTTGATTATGTCAGTCAATCAGATCCTCCTTTTATAATATAGATGCAGGATATAGACTTTTAGAGCCCCCGCACATTATGGCCACCAGTCGCCGTTACTAAACGCGACTACCAGTGGTTCAGTCAGACCACTACACGCCACCAGTGGCAGCTACTGGTGGCTACATGCGGCTTTCAGTGGCAGCCACTTGCATCAGTTGTAAATAGTCGGACGCTCTTCGATATCGGAAATAAAAACATCAACATCAAAATTAGACATCGAATCCGTAGACATCGTGCAATCAGTACGCTGCTTACAACATGACTGGACTTGAGACGCGGGAGCGAGGTGAAGCCGGCGATTACGGCCGTGTGTACGCGCGAGTCGAACGTCAAAACGCGGCCACAAGCGAGCGCGGTCGAATCCGGCAGCTTGTGGCTCGGACACGACCACTCAAACGCTCGATGTGCGCTGATGCTATACAAAATGTATGGAGAAATTCGTCCGCACCTTGTTGCGGCCACTAGTCGTGCTAACGTGGTCGCTACTAGTGGCTCAATGTGCGGAGGCTCTTAGTTCCTATACGCGATATAGATGTCGCGTTGCACACCAAAGATTCATGCCATCCACATTGTAAACCTGTTCTAATCTCCCCAGGGTGGTGCTAGCAGCATGCTCCGAACTCCTGGGCGCGTTGCTGGGCGCTCACGAGGCGCAGGGCGAACCGGTGCTCGTGATCGACGGCGCGGAGCCTCGCCACCTGAAGGCTTTGCTGGACTACATGTATACTGGAGAGATGAACGTGCATCATGTGAGTATTTACTACATCTGTTTTTGGCGGTAGCATTATACAATTTTTAATTACGTTTTAGTGAAAGGACTATTAGGGTTACCGAGGTAGCCCGAAGAATAGCCAAACGTAAGTGGCTGTGGGTAAGGCACAATACACGCAGAACAGACGGTCGATGGGGCCGAAAGGTTCTAGAGTGGCGACCACGTACCGGAAAACGCAATGTTGGCGCGGCCTCCTACAAGGTGGGCCGATGACCTGATGAGGGTCGCGGAAATCTGATTGATGCGAGTCGCACAGGACCGGTCGTAGTGACGACGCTTGGGGGAGGCCTATGTCCAACTGTCCGTCTTTCGGCTGAAATAATGATGATGATGAATTACACACCGTTAAATTTTGATCGTTTTAACAGTCAGCTGAGCGAGTTCAATGACCTGTAGGTAGTAGTCGGCGTTGCGTACTAATTATCTACAGGTCATTGAACTCGCTCAGTTGACGTTTTCTTAAAGAAATTAATTTCGTACATGCGTAAATTAATACGAGTTTTAACAAAAAGGTACTTTATTTTTTAATATTATCTTTACTAATCGAGTGTTACATGTACCGGATCGACCCTCCAAGGGATTAAAACGATCAAAATTTAACGGGGTATTATAAAGGAAGGTCTTCATTAATTGAATATTTTACCGACTATCCTGAGAGGCAGGCTGACAGCCAGAGCGTGGCTGATAATAGCGAGTAACATCGAGTCACAAAACTCACTCGAAGTCAACCCGAAGTTCGAATTTCGGTGCAGCCAAAAGTTCGGCAGATTTTCTACCGAACTAGATCTTTTTGTCGATATTGGTGACTTTTGTACAATATTTTAAACTACACAATAAATAACGGACCGAGAACAAAAAAAAAAATCGAAGACATGTGACATTCGCCAACCCGCACCAGGCATGCGTGGTGGATTATGGCTCATTCCCTCTCTTAAAGAGGAGGGCTGTGAGAATATTGCACACTGCATTCAAACTGCACTTAGACTGCAACTTGCAGTTGGATTGCAGTTGAAATGCGTTCCGTCTGGTTAGACCTGTCGGGACGAAACTCCGCTGTCGCGACAAATCGCGGCATGGCGGACAGAGTTCCGGCGGGATCTCATGGTGACATGTAGACTGCGACTGTTACAACCCAGTGCTGTGCACGCCATAATAATGGCGGTACGTCTCCTCTTTAAGGCGTGGCTGGAAAGACCTACGGCGTGCTCAACTTCCGCATGACGCAGGTTCTCACCGAACATTATTAGTTCAGGATGTTTCTACACCAGATTCGTGCGAAATACTTATAATGTTTTATTTGTTTTCAGTCTCAGTTAGCGAGCCTGCTGAAGACGGCGGAGGAGCTTCGGATCAAGGGCCTCACAGACATACGGTGGAACAACAAGGATGAACCGCCTGATTCTGAAGCTGGTATGTCTACATTCATTAACTATTGCTTCGCTTCCCGATCTCTCTCGCTCCAGACCAACCGAAACCAGCACCACTACCAAACCCCTTCACGAGATCACGGCCAGGTCAAGTTGGAGACACTTCACCACGACGCAGTTATGTGCGAGTGAGAAACAACTAGCCAGTGATACGCCGTGTGTCATTTTGAACGCACTTGACATACAATTGCCGAAACGGATCTTGAGCGCTCGGCGTCAGAGTGGGGATTGCTTTTCGCATTCCATACATTGGCGAGCCAATCGTCTTCGTTGTTAGAAATATGCAGCATCGCAGGGAACGAATCAGGAGTGACGTCTATGACACGATAAAACGGCGAGCCACTGACACTTCCCGCCCCCGCGTCTCACTTCGCACCTCTAAAAAGACCGAATATTTGACTTCTACGCAACTTGAAGCCGGCGCTCAAGATCCGTGCCGGTAATTGTAGTGGTGCGAATGCGATATATTTTAATTTATTGTAATAATAATGGCTTTAAATATATTTTTTTTATTTATCGTGCCATTTAGCGTCCCGATCAGGTGTAAATCGGGACGCGTCCCCAGACCCTTAAAAATCGGGACATCCCGCGAAAATCGGGACGCCTGGCAACACTAGGGGCACATGTGTGCTCAGTGTAGTTCTACCTTTAGAAGTTTCCAGTGACATTGGATGTTTGCTGCTCAGCGATGCGTATTTGCTCACTTTGTGCTTTTGAAACATCAACAAAAATATAAATTGCTGATGTAATCACCATCCAGACCGCCATGCCCCATGTCATCTATATACTTATAATAAATCTGTAGAAGTGAAAATTCTGTACATTGAAAATATCAAAAAAATAAGGGTGAGTTGCACCATTTAACTATAACGATAACCAGCCGCGAAACGGCCGCCTATTGGTCAATTCGACGATTTGACGATCGTTAACGGCTTTGTTATCGTTATAGTTAAATGGTGCAACTCACCCTAAATGTCAGGCGGTGTTACTAGACCGACACCGAACCCAAAAATGTGATAATTTTTTTTTTTCTGTCTGTCTGTTTTGTTCAGGCATCACGCAAAAACTACCGATTCTATTACGATGAAACTTGGTAAAATTTTTATTCTTTAATTTCCTGGGTACTTTTTATCCCGGAAAAGTACCTATATACAATAAAAAACAAACTTAATTTTGCGGTTCGATCCCTAGACCCGATTACTGCACCAACTGCAAATAATAAGTTTCTCGTAGGTTACGTCACCCGCAGTGGAGTTCACTAAGGGGAGTTCAGTAACCCCCCACAAAAAGGGGAACCGTGTTACCCCGAATTTAACGCGAGTGAACCCGCGGGCAAAAGCTAGTCAAAAATAAACAAAGCAAAGACCTCCTACCCTGCTGTAGTGCTTACGTAATACTTTAATGGCTCTTGATGTATTAATTTTTTTTTTTTTCATTCTCAGGAATAGTAACAACAGCCACAACCACAGCAACGCCGACCGACCCAAAACCGATAGAGAAGCAGACCGAAGCGAAGCAGCCGCCGAAGCACTCGCCGAAGCACGCGGACATTGACCCCGAGCCGAGGCACGCGAGGAAAGACGACAGTGATGGAGAAGTGAAACACCATAACGAGAGGTTCAATGTTAATGGTATGTGATAATGAAATAATCCATTTTGATACAAGTGCAGAAAGTTTGGCATAGCGACCGAGGCGGAATTCGCCCGAGCCGATGGCGAGGGTGTCATGGCCATGTAGCCAAGTATTGCAGCAACTATTTTCCATGTTATTAAACGACGCTTTTCAATACACTTACGAACTTATAATTCCAAGACAATCCAGAGATATAACACTTCAAAGCAACCCGTTTTAAAAAACGGCTATTTCTTAGGCAAAGATATAAATATGCCAACTCCCGTTAGTTGGCACTGGGCACGCAACTCAGGGCGCCGAGAAAGAGCACTTTTCTGAACTAGTGCAGAAAACAGTGAATTGGGTGCCTAAAAGTGGTAGGAATAAGCCCCGGTGTCGAGTAAGTGTGTTGAAAAACAGTTTCTTTTTATTACTGTTGGGCTCGTGCGTTCGACGATAAAGCACGCTTGCATAGAAGTAATCAATTCACTCTTAACTGACTCCTAGGTTGCAGCTATTAGGAAACACAGAGTCTTGTAAGTGCTATGCTCGGAATTTCCTTGCGTGATCGCATTATATTTGAAGTCATCAGCAGCAGCATTTGAAGCAGGAAAACCAAGGCTACCGACATAGCCAAAAAACTTAAGTGTATTATATTTATTACTAGCGGCCCGTTCCGGCTCTGCACAGGCAATAAATATAGCCTATGTTACTCAGGGTGAATGTAGTTGTCCAATGGTGAAAGAATTTTTGAAATCGGCACAGTATTTTTTGAGTTTATTCATTACAAACATACACGCAAAAATGCAAATTTTCCCTCTTTATGAGTGATTAAATTTATTAACATATTTTTGTAATTTGTCCACAGGCGGCCCACCTCCTTTAATAAAGCTACCGATTAAAGACAAACTAAGTCCTATCAAGAGAGAAAATTCTGATTCGTAAGTATAGTTCAACCTAGTCAGTATAAAAAACAAAACAATGCCACAATAACCACGATTTCGGGATATGTAGAGCTGTGTTATTGGGTACAGGGTGGTGTTATTGGTTGTAAGGTAGAGTTCTGGGATCCACACCCCAGAACTCTACTAGTGTTATTCGGCTTGGGGCATATGGGACGTTGGGCAGTGATATGGGACGTTGGGCAGTGATATGGGACATTGGGCAGTGATATGGGATGTTGGGCAGTGATATGGGACCTTGGGCAGTGATAGGGAACGTTGGGCAGTGATAGGGAACGTTGGGCAGTGATGTGGGACGTTGGGCAGTGATATGGGACGTTGGGCAGTGATATGGGACGTTGGGCAGTGATATGAGACGTTGGGCAGTGATATGGGACGTTGGGCAGTGATATGGGAAGTTGGGTAGTGATATAAAAAGTTGGGCAGCGATATGGGACGTTGGGCAGTGATATGGGACGTTAGGCAGTGATATGAGACGTTGGGCAGTGATATGGAACGTTGGGCAGTGATTTGGGACGTTGGGCAGCGATATGGGACGTTGGGCAGTGATATGGGACGTTGGGCAGTGATATGGGACGTTGGGCAGTGATACGGAACGTTGGGCAGTGATATGGGACGTTTGGCAGTGATATGGGACGTTGGGCAGCGATATGGGACGTTGGGCAGTGATATGGAACGTTGGGCAGTGATTTGGGACGTTGGGCAGCGATATGGGACGTTGGGCAGTGATATGAGACGTTGGGCAGTGATATGGGACGTTGGGCAGTGATATGGGACGTTGGGCAGCGATATTGGTTGTGGAGCAGTGGTATTGGGTTTTGGAAATACATATGTGCAAACATACATTTTACACAAAATAGTATGACTATCATTCTTACTGTCATCATCATACCATTTTGTGTAAAATTATTCAAGGTTTTTTTTGTTACTAAAAATGATACTCCTTAGCTCTTTCATTATAAGACAATGATGTGTATGTTGTCAGAGACAGCCCCAGTCCGAAGAGGCAGCGGTTAACGAGCGGGACAGAACACACGGACGATGAGACGTTAAATCCAATGCCTAGTATTATAAAATCGTAAGTACACTTTAAATAATACTTAAAAAGTTATAAAAGTAAAAAATCATATTTATAATTAACTAGCTTCGAAAAAAAATCGGTTTCTCCATTCAAACTTTGGACCCCAGATTCAACCCCCTTAGGAAGAGAATTTCGGAAAATTCGTTCTCAGCGAATGTCTACACCTTATAAATAACGTGACTTGAAGTTTATTGGAACCGAAATTGGAGTCGGAGTTGCTAAATTATAATTATTAATCGGAAGTTCCGATCTTTCGGAATCAAACTCGTCCCTTCGTAACATCTTTGCTTCACCGGTACATTTAAATAATTATACGTAAAGACGTCGATTTAAAAAACCTTTCTTTTTTTTTTTACAGAGAAAGCATTCAAGATTGGCAACATGGGAACTTAGTAAGTATTTTTTCTTATGTATTCGTAGTGATGAGCCGGATATTGCATTTGACGAATATTAGTGTTTGGCCAAATATTTGTGTAGAAGTTGATTGCATCACTGCTTACCATCAGTTGGGGTCGCAGTCAAGCACTAGTTTATATCAGATTAATAAAAAAAGTTAGAAACATTAGTATATAATAAATTCACTGAGGCCACGGCTTTATACTGAGCGGTCGGCCGTTTTCTCGGACGCATATTTTCCCCATATAGATTACTAGCTTTTAGCAGCGGCTTCACCCGCATACATAAAATATAACCTATGTCACTCAGAAATGAAACAATTTCTATTACCGATCGGACCAGCAGGCTTACTCTCCAAATTAATTTCAATTTCAATCTAAAGTCAATCCGATTGCAATGTCAATGTGATTTGGTACTCTTGAAAACAATATTGTCAACATATACGATTTCACTTAGTTCTCAAAATGGTCACGCAATTTTGATCCAGTTTGGCGCTAGCATTGAATTCAAGGGTACGAAACGTCACAATCTCAATGTCGACCGATCGGAATTGAACTCAAGAGTAAGCCTGCAGTACTTTCAGAGATTATCTTCTACAAACAAGAAACAAACTTCACCTCTTTATAATATGATTAGTGTATATATTGGATATCAAGCGGGTTTTACTGTATTGAGTTTACACCGAATATTTGGTACCATAGTTAGTAAATATCAGTCCAAGATTTCAAATATCCGTCCAAGCTTTCAAGTATCCGTCGAAGCTTTCAAGTATCCGTCCAAGCTTTCAAGTATCCGTCCAATGTTAGCCAAATATCCGGCTCATGTTTCCACAGCTAGTCACTTAACTCTACATTCCCTATACTGTTTCTATAGCGAGTGTATGAACCCCAGGACATCAGCGCCGAGCGCGTCGTGGGGTGGGGCATGCGCTCGGCGTCGCGCTCCACGTCGCGGGAGCCCTCGGACGACGAGTGGGCCGATGCGCCGGCCGATATAGGCTCGTTCTTGCACACGAAGCTGAGGGTGGACGGGGATAATAGTGCGGGTGAGTTGTTTTTATGTTTTTTTCCTAGCTATTACTGTCCCACTGTTGGGCAAACACTTCCCCTAAGTCGTCCCAGAGGTTCTTCTCCCGTGCTGTCTCGTACCAGTCCTCGTGGTACGCATCTAAATCTCTCGCCACTTATTTCTGGGCGGGAAGCACAGTATTTTTGTTTGTGTTAGGGCACGTTCCCACTTTGTCGTGACGACAGATAATCGTGTAGTTTTAAGTGTCGTGGCTTATATGTTTAAATGGAGGTGTTCACATATAGAACGACACGATTTACTTTCGTCTACAACATTTTTTGCAGTGACAACAGATTGTCGTGACAGTGAGAACGGCTAGCACGACAGTCGCAAAACGATAAAAAATCATTACGACTAAATCGTGACCGCAAATCTATCGTAGCCACGATAACAATATCGTCTTGTCCTTCTATTCAAAATGTAATACATTAATATAATTTCGTCTTTGTCCATTGAACTCAGGAGCTTATACGCACTACTGATCTCCAAGAAAAGGTAGAGGCGACTGTAGATTTGTAGCTTGCTAATGATGTGTAAACGACAAAGCGACTGCCTTTAACCTTTCGAATGTCTTAAGTTACACAGTCCGACATAAGGTAATTGTCTTTCTATTGTGTCTCTAATTACGACATTCAAAGAGTTAAACGATAAAATGTCGTCACGATCCAATGGGAACAGCTAGATGCGATAGTCGCTAAACGATAAAAGAAATTGACGACAAACAATCGTATTAATGGGAACAGCTAGAGACGACAGTCGTCCAACGATAAATAAATCGTTACGACATAGTGGGAATGCGCCCTTACTATTTTATACCTACTCTAGAATTTTTTTTCTAATGTCTCACGTTAGCGCCAAAAAGGTCCAGTCCGGTCTGACGCTGGTTTTCAACGATGGATGGGATGTCATCCAATGACTTCTTCCGCTCTAGGTTGGAGCGAGAGAGTTTATCAGACTTACCGACTAAAGCCACACCTGTGTCCTTCAGTTGCCTTATGCGTTTTAGAAGAAATTACCTTTGGCCCTAGCGGCATAATATTAGCGTGAAGTGTAATTGGAATTAGTAGAATTTAACGCTCAGTATTTATTTCATCTTTATTTTATAGTTTCCTTAACTAACCATGTTCCTCTATCAATCTAGACGAGGAGTCGAACGAGAGTGTGCCGACGCGACAGTCAGCGGCGGCCTCGTCGTCGTCATCGGCGGCGACGTCGTCCGTGTCCGCCGCGGAGCTGCGCGTCGAGCTCGCCAAGGCACAGCTAGCACAAATTACACTAAAGCGTAAGTGTTTATACGTATAATATTTATCTAGCGTTTAACCGGAGGTCACCAAAACGCTTCGGTAATCACTACTCGAGACCACAAAATAGATAGGTACAGAAGTCAATCTCAACTATGTACTTCACGCGCGGGCTTGCGGACAGTGAGCAATGGGTAGCTCGCTGTCCGGCCGTCCGGCAACTGTCCGGATCAAGCCCAAGTCGTCGACGGCGCGCACTGTTCCCGCTTCAAGGAGTTGTCAGCAACAGCAGGGACCCAGCCGGGTCGAAGCCTACTGGGGCCAGGGTTATCCGAAAGGGCGCTCGAGCCCCGGTATGAAGGCTTGAAGGAACGGGGTGGGTTTTTTAGTCACTAAGAGTCCGACACTTTCTCCCGCTCCGCTCAAGAGCGGGGGTTGTCATTGGATGATTTTCCCCTCCGAAAAAAAAAACTATGTAATTCACTTTTTATACTTACGCTAGGCGATCGCGCTAGGATCAGCGCGCTACGTCGAACTGTACGAGTGCGACCTGGCGATTGAGTCGAGATTTGTGTCCGTGAGCGGTGTCTATGTGTGCGTTGCTCGAGCGTGCTCTGTATGAAGATTGTCTTGTGTACCTGTCTATTTTGTGTTGGGACGGTATTGTCATAATTGTCCATATAATCCAAGTGTGTCGATAAGCCCATATAACGATATTTCGTGGCCAGATCTTACAATTGATCACATCTTGATATGGCCAAATAAAATTGAACAGATCGTTATAATTTAACGTTAAGATTTAATGACATGTCATTCCTCGTATCGTGATATCATTGATGTAGGATTTCAATGATAACAAAAGGTCTAAAGAAAGTAGGTCAAACGAGGATTGAAATATTATCAAAATTCAGATTCCCTTCACCATGGACCAACGGACGGAAGAAAAACTTACGTTGCATGGTTTATACTTTACATAGCCGTCATAATTGTAAACTAACCAGATCGGCCCAAAGCATAGCAAGCACCAAATTTTAAATGCGTCTCTTAATTTTTCAAATGGGGCACTTCCAACTGGGTCATGTATGGTTGGTTTACCATAACGTTACTTATTGATGCAAATATTTAAAAAAAAGAAGTCAACTCAATACTTCAATATTACTCTACCCACTTTGGTTTTATTCATATCTTGAGGTCCTTTACAACGATTATAGGTACCGCACGAATCTTGAGCGCTCGGCGTCAGAGTGGAGATCGCTTTGCGCATTCCATACATTGGCGAGCCAAATCGTCGTCGTTGTTAGATACATGCTGCAAGCGCAGGGAACGAATCATGAGTGACGTCTATGACGCGATGGCGCGGCGAGCCAATCACTGTCACTCCCCGGCCCCGCGTCTCACTTCGCACCACTAAAGAGACCGAATATTTGACTTCTGCGCAACTTGAAGCCAGCGCTCAAAATCCGTACCGGTATCTGTACTAAAAGAATTTTTTTTCACAATATTCTAGCGCCGGCGGGGCCCAAGTCAACTCAGCAGGACCCGCGGTTCACGGACGTGGTGAAGCTGAGCGACTACCTGCAGCACGGGAGACGGCCGCAGTTCTGGGAGGAGAACTACGTTCGAAGGGTAAGCACACCAAATCTTTTGTTTGTTGTCTTTTAACTAGGAACTTTTTATTAGGAACTAGCTTTTGCCAGTGGCTTCGCCCGCGTACATAAAATATGGCCCATGTCACTCAGGAATAAAGCAGCTTTCTACTGGTGAAAAAATTTTAGAAATCGGTCCAGTACTTTCAGAGATTACCTCCTACAAAAAAAAAAAAAAAAATTAAAAACATAAAACAAACTTTACCTCTTTATTATATTAGTGTGGATTAATCTGTCGCAGCCTGGAGGGAGAGCAGTGGTGGCTGACTGGTAACGGCCCCGACTTAGGAGTTGTCGGTCGCGGGCCGCGTGATGAATTACGGCCCATTCCCTCTTCCATAGAGGTGGTCTGAGTCCCAACAGTGGGAACACTATAAGGCCGACTATGCTAGCCTGGAGTTTGCAAATCGAGACGCATTGCTCAAACGGCCTAAATTTTCCTAGGACCTAACATTGAAGTGCTCTCCACACTTTCTTTGCTAATGATACCTTCTGTGTCCCGCAGGTGATGGAAGCAGTTCGTCTCAAAGAGTTGGAGATGAAGCAGGCGGCAGAGATCTTGGGCGTCAGCTACGGAACCCTGTACGGGCGGTACCGGGACGTTTACGGATGTATTAACAGGCCCTACCGGTGAGCTACATATAGTTCATTATACTTTAGTCATTGTACTTTTTGTAATTTCTTCGTATGAACCGTACAGCAACTGAAGCTATCGGATACTCGATATAAACACTTAACTGTAAATTTAACGGAATACGCTATAAAAAATTTCGGAAATGGGCGAGTTTAAAATTAATAATTACTATACATGGGTACTTGTAAAACACTGGAATCACTGAATCTCAGGACTATATTACTGACGTCATAAACAACAAGTTTTGTTCTATGACTTTTGAAAATTCTCTACAGTAAAAAAATCTATACATCTATCTATACATATAAACAAAATTGGAGTGTCTGTTTGTAATATTGAAATAACTGCTTTTTACTACATGCGTATGAATATATATACGGTACATACCTACATCAAAATATTTTTCTTTACAATTTTTGTCTGTCTGTCTGTTTGTCCGGGCTAATCTCTGAAATGGCTGGACCGATTTTGTCGGGACTTTTTTTGGCAGGTAGCTGATGTAATAAGGAGTAATTTTACTTTAGAAAAAATGAATTCAAAATCCTGTAGTCCAAGCGAACGAAGTCGCGGGCACAGCTTGTACAAAAATAAAAATATTTAAATTGAGCGTTCTAAATATTACGAAGTCTATACGAAGTAAGCGATAGTACAATAGTGGAGGGGGCGGGAATTGGGCGGTGGGGTGCTTGATGCGCTTGCGTCGCGTCATACAGATCAGTCTGTACAGGAAAATACAGAGTTGAAATGTGTTAGGTGGAACAATGAAATCTTGAAGAGTTGTTTTTGGCAAATTAATTATGTTTTGTAAAAAGTCATAGAACAAAAGTTATTATAATACAGTCCTTGTAAGGTTGTTAGTGTTTAACAAATCATCCTGTATAACTAACAGTACTATATACAGCCCTACTTTTTAATTATTACACAAAAAAATCGGGCTCTATCTGTACCCGTCACTGATCATATTTTTGTAGTCAAAAGTAGAAAAAACCGAAACCCTAAAATTGACCACGAAAAGGTAAATTCATCACAGAATCAATCAAACATAACTGCTAGTAGAAAATACTGCGGGCAGTGTTTTTCCTTAATATTCCTTAATAATTGTCACTTATTCATTCATTAATCAATAGCTTGCACAATATTTCCATGAATTGAGTAACATTTTGGGACATAAACCAACGTTAATAACTTTGCTGTTTATGAATATTATTTATTGAGATTTTACTTATAAAATAACAAGGGCTTTTCTAATAAGCCCTTTAAGTATGTGTATTAATTAAAAAATAGTGGTGTATATTAGTATAACAAAAACCAATGGTTAATTCGAAATATTTTCATATCCGCAACCGTATTTGAAACCGGTATGATAATATTTCTATATCCGTATCAAGATCAGAAAATTTTATCATATGTTCATAAAATAGCTAGTAGGCAACCGATCAATAAACTATGTACCGTTTTTTTTAATAAAATAAATTGATGAAAACGAATTAAGGATTAATAATTTTTTTTTTTGGTTTAAATCTTCTAAACTTGCAAAAACTGGAAAGAAATTGTATTTATTTCATCTATAAGATGCTCTTTTATAAATCATTAATAAGATTTACGATTATATTAATTTATTTCTATCCAGTATCAGACGGATATTGACCTTTTAAAATCTGGCCGGATACTAAAATTTGGTCGGATATTGTACATTTAGTTCCTCGCCTCTATATTTATTTGGTAAAAATGTGATTTCAGAATTTCAAACGGTAGCTCACCCTCTCCTCTGACCCCCAGGGCTGTGAGGGACTTCTGGCAAGCGAAGGGCCCCTCGGAGGTGCTGGACAGGCTGCAGCGCGGCGAGATGAGCCTGGACTCGGCCGCCAACGCGCTCGGCGTCAGCATCAATAACTTGGCCGCGCACCTAGCTGATTTTGGTGTGCCTGAGAAAGGTGCATTTATCGATATATATGTACTAAGTACTAGAAATCTTCTTCTTCTTCCTGCCCTTGTCCCATTTTATTTGGGGTCGGCGCAACACGTTTTTTTCTTCCATTTTGTCCTGTCACTCGTCACGCTATCACTAACTCCCTTTTCTTTCATATCACTTCCCACACAATCCATCCATCTTTTCTTTGGCCCCCCTCTCCCTCTCCATCCATCCACATAACGTACTAAGTACTAGAAATAAGAAATAATAAGATCTAATATTAAGATCTTCATGTACCATGTACTCATAAATAAACCATTTTATTATTATTTCTATTATTCTATTAGATTACGCGTACCGAACACTCACTTCAATCGACTCAGGTGTAATGTAATCCGTACTCCTTGAACATTACACTATGTTAAACAAAACGCGTAAGTGCCACGAAATTCATGGCGCTTGAGATATTTTGGTCGCGAAAAAAGTATCCTCTAAAAACTATCTTAGCGCTGTATGTTTTAATAGTTCTGTTAGACGACATAATGCAATGTAGCGCTGCAGCGAACTTTTGTTTTAATTTGTATTTTAACAAATAGTTTCCATGTACCTACCTGCTTGTCTATCACTAGAATATAAATCGATGGGTGCGTTACATATCTATATGGAAACCAAAGGAGATACTGACTGACATAGCAATACACAGCCGAAACTACAGGAACTCGAGGATTTTCCAAAATTACCGTCTAAGGGGATGAGTCGAGGTTCCAAAGTTTGTATGAAGAAGCCTACTTCACTCGGGCGAAGCCTGTGGCAGTAGCTAGTTAGTACATATAGGGTGACTGGCAATTAGTGTACGATACTTAAACACGTGATTGTGCTTATGATAACAAACAATTTTTATTATGGGAGCAAATCCGAAATCGCGAAAAAAATATGAGCTGTTCAGTACATTAGGCAAACATAAATGTACTGAACAGCTGATTTTTTTTCGGGATTTCAGGTTTGTTTCCATAGTAAAAGTTGTTGGTTATCATGAGCGCAATCACGTGTTTAAGTATCGTACACTAATTACCAGTCACCCTATATAGGTCACAGTCACATGAGGAACTGGTAGCTAAATACTAATCGCCGAGTGCGATAAGACCGCCAATTGTATGTTTTTAGTGATTTGTACCTCAAAAGAAAAAAAAGAAAAAACGTAATTCTTATACGACCACTTTGTTGTCCGTCTGTCAACACGCTTTATCTCGGGAACGCGTGGAGATATCGAGATGAAATTAAAACTACATACTCAGGTCTGCGAACTCTTGAAGCTGGAAAAAAAACAAACTTGTAAGTTAACGAGAGAAAAAAAGATACTTCGGTTTATGTGGCAAAAACGTACATTTCGACATTCTTGAGGAAATACAAACTCATAAGGTACTTTTTGTTGACCCAGAATCCTGAAATTTGGCATAAAGCAAGGTCTTTAGTTAAAAATATTGAGGAGTACAAAGTTTATTTTTATCCAGTATTCTTTCGGATATTGACCTCCTAAAATCTGGACGGATACTAAAATTAGGCCAGGCCGGATATCCTACATTTCATGCCTTAACTATATATTTATTAGGTAGGTTCACATATAGTACAAGTATAGAAATAAATCAGAAAACTGTAAGTTTGTTGTTACGTCACAATTTGTTTGTTGTAGAATTCGAGCCGATCCCGATCGAGATGGACCCGTCGCTGAAGATGCGCTCGCGCACCTACAGCGCCGGCGCCGCCAAGACGGCGCGCAAGCCGCAGCCCGCCACTACTACTACTACAACTACTGCTGCCAATGCAGAAAAGGTATACACTACATTTAGACACCAGTGGACAAATTTCCACGTGTATCAAATGACATTTTTCAATATACTTCAGAAGAAATAATTTAACGGGGGCCACGCAATGCCCAGCTTAATACGATAAATATAATAAAATGTTCACGTAATTTTCCGAACTGGTGCGGAAAACAGTACATTGCATGTCTAAAAGCTGTAAGGATTAGAGCAGGTTTTCGAGTAAGTGTATTAAAAAATAATTTAAATAAACATTTATTTGACACAATGTTGTACTAGTTTGTATATTATTACACTATACACCATTTTTTAATTTGTTTTTTTTTTCTTCTTGATGGGAAAAATCGTCAGTATTTTTCACACTTTACACTAGTGTTTACATTGGTGATTTTCACCTTAAATAAAACTCACTTGTATATACTAATACCCAATTTAACTCCACAGCCAATAAAGAAGATCCTAATAGGCACCGTGACGGACGAGGAGCCCATACCGGCCACCGTCATAGCCACCGCGCACGACAACAGCAAGCCGGCCGCGCCTGGCTCCAACAGTGAGTATTATTATTAGTAACCAGTAAGGAGTTTAATGAACATGGACAAAACCAAGGTCATGATAAATAACCATGTAGCACCCACTTCGATCAAGATCAGAGAATCTACACTCGAAGTTGTGGACGACTACGTTTAAAAGGGATAAATAATCCAGTTAGATAGGTCTAAGTTCAAGAAAGAGGTCAATCGCCGAAGGCGAGCTAATCGCTCAGCTGGGCAGCGTTCAGGATGCTACGCGGTATCTTCTCGTCTAACACAACACAGTGTCTCAAGACGAAAGTCTATGTATGACCAGAGCGTGTTGCCAGTGATGACATATGGCTCCGAAACGTGGTCAGGTTTTTTTTTTTTTATGGTGGGAAAAAATCATGCATTGACATCCCCCGCCCTTGGGCGGAGCGGGAGATAGTGTCAGACTCTTACTGACTAAAAGACCCACCCCGTTCCTTCTAGCCTTCATACCGGGGTTCGAGCGCCCTTTCGGATAACCCTGTCCCCAGTAGGCTTCGACCCGTCTGGGTCCCTGCTGTTGCTGACAACTCCTTGAGGCGCGCGGGAACAGTGCGCGCCGTCGACGACTTGGGCTTGGTCCGGACAGTTACCGGACGGCCGGACAGTGAGCTACCCATTGCTCACTGTCCGCAAGCCCGCGTCTACGTTGGCCGGAAATCGGGATCAGAATCCCGGCGACGGCGGCGGCGATAACGCCGTTGCCTGATTCGTTCGGCCTCCTCCTTTGCGAGCATTACTGCTTCGCAGAAGTCGGCGACCGCCTGCCACTCCTCCTCGCTCCGGACCATGGCCTCATCCAAGGCCCGGCGCGAGAGGTCTCCGTCGCCGATCTCCCCCACAAGGGCACGGCGATGCTCCGCCCAAGCAGGGCACACCTCGACTGTGTGCTCCACCGTGTCCTCCGGGCGTTCCGCACAGTGGCGACACCCGGGCGTCACTTCCGCATGAATCGAGTGCAGGAAACTCCCGAACGAACCATGTCCGGTGAGTACCTGCGTCATGCGGAAGGTAAGGACGCCGTGAGGTCTTTCCAGCCACGCCTCAAAGAGGGGACTTACCGCCATGGTGGTCAGGTCAGAAGGCTTAAAGTCACCTAAAGGGCAATGAAAAGGGTTAGGTTAGAAGTTTCTTTGCGGGATCGTATCAGGAATAAAACTATCCGCAGGAGGATCAAGATTGCCGACATGGTCCGAAGAATCGCCAAGCCTAATTGGCAGTAGGCAGGGCACGTAGCTCGCAGAACAGATGGTCGGTGGGGGCGAAAGGTTCTGGAGTGACGACCAAGTATCGGTAGACACAGCGTTGGAAAGTCTTTAACAAGGTGGACCGGTGATCTGATGAGGGTTGCGGGAACCTGAAGGATGTGAGACGTACAGGATCGGTCGTTGTGGCTACGTTTGGGGGAGGCCTATGTCCAACAGTGGACGTCTTTTGACTGAAATGATGATGAATTTATTTGTATACAATTCTTTTCATATCCTTTAAATCAATTTACTTATCACATACACAACTAAAAACTATAATTACAGTAAATTAAAAAAGTAATAATAATAAAACCCTACGCTAATTACAAGTAACTAAATTCAAACTAAAATATGGCGTCAAAAAACTCTTCCACATCGCTGTCGACTGGTAATGTGCCCAAAAGGCTGGCGGCATTGCCACGCTGTATGGCAATGCTTATCCTCTGTCCAAGGTAAAAGTCAGCCCTTGGGTCACGCGAAGTGTCAACTAGACGTTTCGATAGATCTTTAAACATTTTGCGAGCACTCGGACCCCACGATCCAAGAGTTTCAACCCCAAACGGTTCGAAAATATAACTTCCAACAAGGTTGTTATATTTCCGCCGCTTGAGGTTATCCGCAGCCGCAGCGGCAGCACCAGCACCAAAAAAAAAAAATTCTTTTCTCTTTCTCTTTATAATATTACCAGTTTTTACCCGTGGCTTCGCCTGTGTACATAAAATACAGCTTATGTCACTCGGGAATAAAGCAGCATTCTATTGGTGAAAAAATTTTAGCAATCAGACCAGTACTTTCAGAAACAAACTTTACCTCTATAAAATATTAGTGTAAAATACATATAATTTACTAACTTTTTAAATTAAAAAAATACATTGCTTGCCAAACCAAATGTCTCATGTTTATATGTGGAGAATGTTGTTGATATCACATGTGTAAAATTATTGTTAAGCCTTTTTTATGTAATTCCTTATGTGTTATTGTTACAGCTGGAAAATGGCCAACAATCCGCGTGGCGTCTATCGACTCCCTCCGCGGGGGCGAGGCGCCGTCGTCGGCGGGCGCGCCCACGTCCCCGTCGGCGCTGATGCGCACGCGGCCGGACCTCACGATCGTGGCCGCGCGCCGCCCCGACAAGCCCGACGACGACGCCACGTGATGTCCGAACACACCATCGAACTGACGTACCCGTGTTCAAGTGATTACTGAATGTATAGTACTGCTACCTGGTGTTCCCTATCGATTTCCTAAGTTTTTGTAACTTGATCTGAATCATGCTAATTTCTTATCGGCCACACTTACGGCGGCGCGGCGCGGCGAACGGAGCGGTATGAGCAGCGTCTCGTAACGTGCTTCAAACATACTTTTGATTTTACCGCTCGCCGCCCCGTGCTTAGCTAACGCTCACAACGTGAACATTTAACGCCGTAAATTTAACGACGTAAAATTAACTGTTAAAGTGATGGAACTTTATAAAGTATACAGTTCCGTCTCTCTTTCTCGATCGCACGCCTGACATTTTACACGTCATAGTAGCCCCAGGAAAGATTTTAACAAAAATCTATTCTTAAAAATTAAAAAATAATAAAACTGTTCCCGACATTTTTTCGATACGAAAAAATTATGTGTTAACAGCCGACATAATGTACGCATATCGAAAAAATGTCGGGAACATGTCATGTACATTGTCGGCTGTAATCATAATGTTCGCGTATCGAAAAAATGTCGGGAACAGTTGATTTTTTTAATTTCACGGATTGATATTTAAAACCTGAAAAATTTGTGGAAAAGTGATAAAAAAAATATTCCTATACGTGTCTAATTTCTATAGAACGTATGTTTTTTTGAATCGTCACTAAAACACGGGTTAATTCTTATGTAAGTAAAAACTAAGCTACGACCAAACAATACTTAATATTTAGAAAAAAAAAACTTTTTCATCATGAAAATTTGTTATACCTATAAAAATAATTAGCAAAAAAAAAAAATTACGGATTCCCTAATCTCAAACATATTATATATAAACTGAATAAATGAATTATTATAGTTTGTTTCGATTTTAATACAAAAAAGATGAAAGAAGTTAGAAAGGAAATACTTTCCGATTTGTACTACAACAAGTGTCGCCGCTTGTCTCCCACCCTTTGACTCCACTACAGGCAATAAACCAACACGAACGCGCGTTACGCAACTAACAGACTACGCACACTTAGATCGCAAGTTTGCTATTGGTAGTTGAACTATGAGCATTGCCCTACTTTGTAGCACGCCAGCTCACAAAGCAATTCTAACCTCATTCATCTTTTCTGTGGACTTTGATATTCAAAAGTGTTTTTAAAACCGTTTTTGATTCGAATGTTTCCTCTTGAATATTTCTTGACATATTTGGATATTAAAATAAACATTGACATTACTATGCATGTGTTAAATAATTTTGACTGACTATAGTTCTTTCTAAATTATCATTATTAATCTTTTAAATGCTTGCGTCGGATTTCTCAGACAAGTGCTTCCGCGTCCTATTCACCAGGGTCGTGTGGTTGCGACTGGATACTCCATCTCGTTTAGTTCTTCAATCCCATAGGTGACTTAAGAGCTGACGAGATGGAGTATTTGGTCGTGGATGTGCGATTCTAGCGGAATGACCGCGGGAGTGTTTGTCGGATTTATCCGACGTAGGAGGTTAAAGAGTTAATAATGCTTTCGAAATATGAATAAGACTATATAGTATAGTATTCTTCTCTGAAGGGTTTTATCACTCATAGTATGTCCACAAAATAGATAGGTACAGAAGACAATCTCATGTATGTACTTCACTTTTTATACCTACACTCGGTGGATGCACACTAATGAGCGTTTGAGCCGGAACTGTTCGCCGAGCGGAACTGTTTCTCATGTGTGTACTTCACTTTTTATACCTACGCTAGGCGATCGCGCTAGGGTCAGCGCGTTGCGCCGAACTGTACGAGTGCGATCGGGCGAGATATTGTGTCCGTGAGCGGTGTGTGTGTGCGTTGCTTCTGACTTCTGTACCTATCTATTTTATTGTATGTCGCTATGCATGCAGCTCCAATATATTTTTTCGTGTATCTTAAAATTTTATTAAAGATACTATACTGTGTTCAAAATAACATTAAACATTTATGAAAACATTTGATTACTGTCCGTTCGGTTGAACTTATGATGTTAATGTTAAAAATCGGTTGAATTTGAGCATTTAAGGCTTTTTTTTATTTGGTAAAATAATCCAATGACATCCCCCACTCTTTGGCGAATCGGGAGGGTGTGTCAGACTTTTACTGACAAAAAACCCACTCCTGTTCCTTCGTTGCCTTTCGTACCAGGGCCGAGTCTTCCTTGCCGAAGCAAACCCTTGGCTTCAGTTGGCTTCAACCCCGCTGGGTCCCTACGCTTTGCTGACATCTCCTTGAGGCTCGCGTGGAACAGTACGCGCCCTCGACGACTTGGGCTCGGTTCCGACGGTCAGACGGCGAGCTACTCATTGCTCGCCGTCCGCAAGCCCGCGGCTTTAGGGTATGTAGTCCTCTAAAGTAGAATTTTCAAAGAATTTAGAAGAACTATAGTCAGTAATCTCAGAAGTTAGTTTACTATTTTTGATTTAGTATAGTATAGACTGAAGTTGTGGGCTGTTGTTTCAAACCCTTTCACAGACAGACGCATCTCTTTAAGTTTCTAAAATAGATTAGTATTACACGCTGTAACAATAGTTTTACTCAAAACAGTTTAGCAGTTCTCTAGATATAGGCTCAAATATAAACAAAATTTTAAACAACAGCCCGTTTAAACCGCAAGACAGAATAAAACAGGATACACATTTCCATAGATTAAAATAAAAATAAAAACAAACGAGTATTATAAAAAAAAAAAATAACTCAAATTGTAATTTAGATTATATTATTAATAGTTGTAATATATAATCATTTTTTTATTAATATATTATTATAGATTTAGATAAATATATAGTAGAGAAGAATATTAGAATATACTTATATAATAAAATATATATTTTTTATCACTTGCTGTTTCTAGAGGCCTTCTGATTGAAGACACGAGTTAAATATAAAAATAGTGCTTATACGGGATGTATTAAAAGTAAAACAAGCATAAAAACGGCTCTCGTGAAAAAAAAATCTTTTTTTTAAACGACATTGTGCGTAGGGGGCATCAAAATATTCAAAATCAGTAACTGAATCGATTCCAATATTTTTTTTTACTCCATGTTATATATTTCCCTAAAAATATTTTAAAAAGGTCACAAGTTGGACACCACAGATACTAAGTACTTACAACACAGGTGACGGCAGGTCATGTTCGATGCGGGAGCTAAACAACCCCTCAGTCGCCCGGATGGCGTGGAGACCATGTATTTGTGCGGGCGACCAGGTAACATAACAAGCTTATAACTTTGTGATTTTTCATGGTACAGTTATGAAATTTTGTACATAGATTCTTTACCTAATAGACCGGTGTTTCGGGTTTCCCATTTACTAAAACTAACGTTGAATACTTAGCCCCAGGGCTTACGTTACCTTAAGGTCCTTAAGGGGCGCTGAGCGCCGCTCTTGACAGTCAAATAACTACAAAGTTGTACTTTTTTATTCTTGTAACCCCTTTCTTCCTAAAATAATACTATTACCACCATTGAAAATTTCATCTTTCGAAACAGGCGCGGGCGTACACCAACCGTGTAATGGTACGCGTCTTTGAAGCTACGCGTCCGTGGAAAGTAGGCCATAGTTTTGTATGTAAGCTTCACGCAGGCGTACACCAAGCGTGTAATGACGAATACGCGTCTATGAAGCTACGCGGCCGTTTACAGAAAGCCTGTTTTATAAATTAATAAAAAGTGAGATAATTATTTGGTGAAAATCAACGAATATATTTAAGCTTGTTCTATTTTAATATGTCCTCTATATCTACAGTGTCGGTCACCATTATAACCGTACCTCTTCGAGATATTATCACTTTGATAAACTAATAATATATCGAATGTATCCTCAAATATATCAACAGTTATTGTTTGTACTGGCGTTTTTACGGGTATTAAGAAATAACGGATAGATTTCCTTGAAGTATTTTTTTTATCTGCTTAGTTATGGTTGAGTCGACTTCCAAAAAACTAAATGTAACTGCCCTGATATACAAGTTGTAGTTCGCAGGTTTAAACCCAGACAAGCGCATTACTTTTGGTAATTCGTTTCATCATCATTGCTCTCAAAACGGTGAAGGAAAATATCGTGAGGAAATTGGTAGATTTGGTGGATGTCACATGTCTTCGAATTTTTGGTTCTAGGACATGCTGGTTTCCTCACGATGTTTTCCTTCACCGTTTTGAGAGCAGATCTTCAGGCAGTCAAGTTAAAATACCATAGCAATTTACGTACGTGTACTTTAAATTGGAATGTTCTATCCGATTTGAATCTTCTCAGATACCTGTAGAAGCGCGAGTATTAAACTCAAATGCTGAAAAGTTACAACATTTTTTATATTTCCTCATTAGAGCGAAAATTTAAATATAATATACAAGAAAAAAAATAATATATATTTGTATAAGATAAAACAAATAGCTGTCAAATCATGAAAACCGTCGTATAGCGTCATATAAGTAAATTTAAGTATTGTATAAGTTGTAGATATTACGCGAATATACATTATATATAAAAATATAATATATTTATAAAAACTACCTTGTTCCTCTGCAGTAGATATTATTAATTATTATTATTATGTTGAGTTTTGTGTCAGTGGGTAGCAAATAAATTAATATTGTAATTCCAAGCCTGAGTTTGTGCTTCCTGGGTAGGTAAATATCGCAAAATTATAACTCATTTAACCTTTCAATCGTGGAAATTACAGACACAATAAAAACTTTGGAAACACATTCATTATGCGTACAGCTAAAGAGTGGAATTCCCTGCCGGAGTCTGTGTTTCTTGATAGCTACAACCTAGGGGTCTTTAAATCAAGAGTGAATAGGTTACTTCTAGGCGAGCGTGTTCCATCGTCGACCACATCATCGCTTACCATCAGGTGAGATAGTGGTCAAAGACGAAGAAAAATATTATGTATTTCATGTATAAATTTTTCAATTGGTTAGTTTTCAATATTTCGTTTACGTATGTACTAGCTACTGCCAGTGACTTCGTCTGCGTGAAAGTAACTTTCTCCATACTAACTTCGGACTCTCGTTTCATCTCCATGGGGGTGACATATGGAGACTCCTTATTCTTTGTATACATCATAAAAGAAATCTATGAGCAAAATTCCAGCGTCCTAGGTCCAAAGATTTTGGCTGAGCGTTTTTGAGTGAAGTCAGTTAGTCAGTACTTTATATCTTTTAGAATATTCTTTCAAATAGTAAAAAATCTGATGTTTTTAAGGATTATTAGAGGGAAAAGTCATTGTGCTTTATTAGAAAAAAATAAGGCTGACATATTTACTGTCCTATGTTTTATTAAGTTCGTTGGTTACCAAAATGAATGGCTAATATTCGATGAATAAGACATGCTGCGGTAACCCTAAGTAAAATAGGATATAGGCATACGAATGATAAAATATTACAAGTTATTTGCTACCCGCTCACACAAGAACTTTGCTGTCTATAAAAGTTATTAACATTAATTTTTATTATTTTGTTTAGGTTTAATATCGTTTCATGACGTGTAAAGAGATTCATTAAATTACAGTTTGTTTTATATTATCCAAAAATATTGGAATGGTAATTTTCTTTTCATCCAGTGTGGCAACAAATATGGCTTATAGACATATGTGGGTGCACTTTTGGGCAAATATGACTGTTGTTATGTGTAGAATAAAATGTACCACTGCTCGATAGTAAACGACGTTTTGACCAATCTATATAGTCAAATTTTTTCGAGGTAATAAAATTTCAATGTTTTTTTTGGATAATATAAATAAACTAATACTCATTTCCTTCGATATGTCACTATCCATTGATTAAATGTACACAGTGACAGATATGATGCCAAAATTAACAATTCTGATGAAAAAAAATCGAATGAGAATTGCTTGCATCTTGAAAAATGAATATAAATGTCACTGTATACAAAATTACTTTTGTGTAAAATGGTCAATTTTATGGCATTTTTGTTCTGGTCAAATTATGTAAAGAACTTTAAGTAGTTCTCACCAACCTACGTCGAATATATCCGACAAACAGTCTTGCATTTATCCCGCGCGGGTCGCACATCTACGACCAAATACTCCATCTCGTCAGCTCTTCTGTCACCTATGGGGATTGAAGAGATAAACGAGATGCGAGTATCCAGTCGTGATCACACGACCCTGGTGAGTGTTTTATTTGTTGGACCAATCTGACGCAAGCGATAAAAGGTTGATTTGTCCAGAACTATAGCAATGGTTGATTTCTTCTGTGCATTGAAAGATAAATACAGGCTTATTTGTACTATGTTACTAACATCTTAAACAAGAACAAAAGTTGTTTGTTTATCATGTTAGTAATACAGTCCTGCAGGGTTGTTAGTGTTTAACGAATAACACTGTATGTGCATACTGTCCTAAAATTGACCATTATCTACCGAAGTACCTACTCTGACCCACCCTAATGAAATTGTATTATAATAATTATGAAGTAAAGCGATCATTATTTTTTATAATTTAATCCAAATCAATTGGATGTCTTGTACCAAATTGTCATTGTACTACTATTATAATATTATTATTAAATATTAATAAGTTTTTGTTATCAGACTCATAGGTTAGATCTAGTATTTATTAAGAAAAGTTTTTTATTATTATTATTATTTAGAATAGTTTTTTTTTTTTTTTTTTCAGAAATTGTTAGTAGTTTCTATGGATTAGTTTGAAAACTCATTGTGTTTATAATTATATTTGTTATTGTAAGTGATTGTCACAATTGGTTCTGTGTGTATGTTGCCGATTTTGGATATTTGCTTGGAGTTTTAAATGTTATTTATAAAAATATTTTTTGGTTACTATAGTTATAGTAAACAAAAAATACTCGCGTGATTATAAATTAATTTGTTTCATAAGCATGTCATTTTAAAATTGAATAAATATAAGTATAATATACTTATATATTTTTTTAAATTAACAGTTGTGTGAGTAGCAATAATATTGTTTTGTGAATAGATATTATAGGTTTGGTTTATTTTGGATTATATTAACTAGACAAGTTATAAAAGCAATACGTTTTTTAGATAAATATTTGAAATTTGACAAGCAAATATCCCGAATCAGTAAAAAGGGCGAAATAAGTTGCTAGTAAAATCGTTGTTTTGTTTATCAAAATGTTATTAGAAAAAGTTTAATATTAAACTTGAAAAACATTTATAACATTTTTTTTAAATAAATATTTTACTTGTTTTTAATCACGATGATATTGTTATTTCTTATAATTGGTTAACCATAATGGTAATTAAAATAATGTAGTTAGATCTGTTAATAATTACATTAAATAAATTATTTAATTGAAAGCAAAATGTCCTTCAGATAGTAAGTTTGAATAAAAAATTACATACACTTACATACACTGCCGGAATCGTGGGCCTATAATTTATTAGGTATAATTAAAATCAAGAGGCTCGAATTAAATTGAATTTTGTTAGATTTAATTTTTAAAATCATCGACACATAAAAAATGTTTAGAATTATACGATGACGCGCTGTTTTGAATTAGCATGTACAGTGTTTTTTTTTTGTTTTTGTCTCGAATTTTATCTTTTTTTATAGACATAAGTGAACATGGAATAATGTATCGCTGTAGCAGCCACGGCTAGGGACCGGTATTGATTTTTTTTTTACCAAGTAATGCCTTGATCACACGTACCGAGTAAAAGGGCGAGACAGTAAAATGTTGCTCGGCCGAGCACTCGGCGCTCTGTTTACACGTACCGAGTATTCGGCCGAGAGCACTATCTCGCCCGTTCAGTCGGTACGTGTGATCAAGACATAAGACTTAGTTGCACCAAGAGCAACGTTACATTTTCTTTAAAATTCATTTAACAATAACATTAACAAAGGTTTTTGGTGGGACTTCTTCGAGTGAAGTTTAATTTCTGTTTTAATTATTTGCAAATTGGTTCTTAGTGAATATTGTCTTCGCAACTAGACAATATGTGGTATCATTAAAACAGGCGCGATCTTGGTAAAATGGAGCTGAGAATTTATTGTAGTATTGAGTACCTCAGCGAAGGTTGACTTGATACATTTGACTCGATATTATTTGTGGTGGCATCTCTAGCCGTTGCTGGTGCTGAAGTTGTTTACTGTTCTATGATTTGCTAACTTATCACAAACAATATTAATTGTTTATTACTGTAAGAACATTTTCTTCGAAACAGCGAGTCTCCTGTTTCCTTGTATCTCATCTTCTCTGTAGCCCAAAACGTTTTGACAAAGTATCTTACGCCCTGATAGCAATGAATTTAATTTAAAATATATATTTGTCATAAATTAATGTATTCGTTTTGTTATCGCGTTGCCGCCATAATAACAAAACATAACTGTTAGGAAATTTAATAAAAATAAAAAGTTAATCAATTTTTATTGTTTTATTTTATAACACATTAGCTTATTCCCGCGGCTTCACCCGCATACATGAAATATAGCCTATGTTACACAGAAATAAAGCAGCTTTCTATCGGTGAATAAATGTTCGCAATCGGACCAGTACTTTCAGAGATTATCTCCTACAAACAAAAAAAAAACATAAAAACAAGCTACTTCTTCATAATATTAGCATTAGCATAGATTATGTTCTGTTAGTGATTTTGTCTGCGTGACTGTCGGTTATTACGGGCGTCTCGGAAGTCTTTCGAGAGTAGGAAAATCATCTAATGACATCTCTCGCTCTTGGGCGGAGCGGGAGATAGTGTCAGATTTTTACTGGCTAAAAACCCACTCCTGTTCCTTCGTTGCCTTTCGTACCGGGGCTGAGCTATCTTTTGAACTAACCCTGGCCCCAGTAGGCTTCGATCCAGCTGGGCTCCTGCTGTTGCTGACAGCTCCTTGAGGCGCGCGGGAACAGTGCGCGCCGTCGACGACTTGGGCTCGGTCCGGACAGTTACCGGACGGTCGGACAGCGAGCTACCCATTGCTCGCCGCCCGCAAGCCCGCGCCTACGGTGGCCGGAAATCGGGATCGGAATCCCGGCGGCGGCTGGTCAAAATCGGTTTTATAATTTGATCGTAATGAACATTAATAATATTATGAGAAGCAGTAACACCTACGAATAAAGACGTTGTATCTTTGAATACAGGCTGGAAATTTGTGTAATTTCTTTCATCTCCACTGGTCTCAAAGTAGTTGTGGGTGACTTACATATATAAATACTAAACACGTACACAATAAATATATACTCACCTACCTACATCTGTTATGTCTATATATGTTACGCTCAAAGATCGAAAACGCTCAGTGAGCGGAAAAATAGCTCACAACGCGTTGTGGTCACAGTAAAACATCCACATGACAAAATTCGTGTTATGGCTCTAATGAAAACGCGCACGACGCGTTGTGGCAATCACAGAAAGACTAAATAGCGAAATTCATGTCGTGGCTGATATGCTATTCGATCTCAACGCGTTGTGGCAATGAAGAAAAGCCATGACGCGTATGGAATATTATTTGATTTCGGCGCACACTACTTTCCGATATGGATCCTATTAGGCCTAGGCTGGAAAAGTTTTGGTAGATGTCCTTAGAAAATATTTTTATTTTATAAAATCACTGCATAACGTGTTTGTCATTATTAAATATGTTACATAATAAAACGATATTTGTTATTTATTGAGATTACTTTATATTTAAAAAAATCAACGCATTAAGAAATAAATTACTGAACACAAAATATTAATCATTTGTAAATTATATAATAATACTTATAATTCACTTAAAATAATTAGGGATTTTAATTTTTTTATCACAATTTAAAATTATTTGAAGTAGGTAATAAAAATATTTAACACAAATATAAATGTTTATTGATCACCAATAAACAACAACAATGTACTCAAATTAATTACTTACATATATTAGAAATTACTATAATTGTGAAAAATAAGTATTTGATTGCTTTTTATTTTTACAGGAACTATTACTGTGGTATTTTGAGTTGCATTTTATATTCTTGGAGCGACACTTGCACTTTTTATCAATACAGTATCTTTTGCAGTAGCACATTATAAACTCTTGCTTACTTCCAGATGGTAACATAGATGCTGAGCGAAGTGCTAACGATGAATTTGAGGGCACATCACAAATGTCACAAAATGTACAACCTGTCCGTCGTGATATGGTTAAAACAATGAATGCTCAGAACGCGTCATGGCTTTTCTTCATTGCCACAACGCGTTGAGATCGAACAACATGTCAGACACGACACGAATTTCGCTATTTGGTCTTTCTGTGATTGCCACAACGCGTCGTGCGCGTTTTCATTACAGCCATAACACGAATTTCGCCATGTGGATGTCTTACTGTGACCACAACGCGTTGTAAGCTATATTTCCGCTCACTGAGCGTTTTCGATCTTTGAGCGTAACATATACACATTCATTCAACGGTTGAAAGGCAAAATGATTCAAGCGACATTGAGTAAACTTTACAAAAGAGTGATTTACTTATTAATTCTTAGAGTTTAATTTTGTAAAGTTAACTCAATGTCGCTTAGATCATTTTGCCTTTCAACCGTCGATATATATTAGTAATAGTACAGGATACGGTTAAGAACGACCTTCACCGGTTTGTTTAATGGATGAAACCTATTTTATGATAAATTTAGTATATTAAATAATATAACGCGGGTGGGTTGCCTGAGAAATTCCTGGCCAGACTATTATTAATTAAAAATTGAAAATTTATTTTATTTTTAGAAAAATTTCTCCGCTTACAGGCGCGTGATCTGCATGAACGCGCGTGGATGCATTTTCTGTGTTGGACTGTGCGTATTTTCTATACAAACGGAGATACTTACAAGCAACGTTAAAACACGCATTCACGCGCTACGCTGCGTGGTGCGTAGCAGTGTGATAATCGCCTTAGGGTGCTATGGGCGACACTGCCAATCTCAACCTCAAGCTAATGTGCCCAAAACGCGTAAAGTAAAATGGGGTGAGTTGAAACAAATCTTCAAAGCGTATTTTCACGATATTTGAATATTTTTCAAGATTATTTATTTTTTAAGATTTCAATTCATTAATGAATGGTTATTTTAAAGTCGTTGCTTTGTTAGAAGCCGATAATAAGGTATCCAAGTGAAAAACAAAACCAAAAAGTTTTTTTTTTTATTCAACCCGTTTTACGGTAATAAGGCGCAGTAAGGGCCAACGCTGTGTAGAGCGAGCACCAGTCGCATGACGACGCGTGTGTCGGGTGCGGCGGTCTCCGTAGCAGAAACCGGATTAATACCTGCGCAGTGTCGCTAGTTTAACGGTGTGCATGTAGTCATGTCGATAGAGAACTTTAATGTATTATTACGTAGTAAAATGGGAGCGGGGCGCGGCTACCCGTGCGGTGATCCGCGACGGAGCACTTTTGTGTGGGACCGCGCGGACACCCGATTAGCGCAGCGTCGGCCCTAAGATCCTACTTTCATTAACTACTCGACGGCTTTTGACGCAGTTCTCTCCATTATATAGATGATAATCAGGTAAGGATAAAGGAAGGGTATTCAAAAAATAAAATCCACAAAAATACAGTAAATAAAAAAATATAATGACAAATTAGTTGACAAAATTTCAAATATTTACAAATACCAACCATTTCACAGATATACCAATAAATTAGATTTAACACAAATATCTTTCATAGAATGGATACAAGCTATTTTACTGTTTTATGACAAAAATAAATGTTATACAACCAGAATTAATGTACGAAATTCACCCTTACTCCATCGAGATAGTTACGCTTTTATCTTATCATTGACGTGCGATTAAAATAAATTATATTTGTCAGGAATCAGTCAATTGTTTTATATTTTTACATTGAGTTTGAAATAAAATTATTCACAACAAAATTAATCGTTAACATATTGAAAATTCGAAGTGTTACTAGGACACTAAATACTCCCACAATAATTCTATTTTTCTAAAATAGGCGACAGAATTAGCCAGTGTAATGGTTTACTACGCGATCATAAGACAGTAAAGTTAGAACTACATTAGACCGACGCACGCGTGATCACGCCTCATTTGTACGTGGAACTACGTCGCGTGGCTTGTATCATGTTTCCATATAAAATGTATGGAGACCGATGCGTCCAGATAGGCGTGTGTGGCACACGTGTGGGCAATGTAGTTCTACTTTAAGCCGTTGGTCCTGCGCCTGATCTCTCTCCGGTCGTGTCAGACTGCCGTCCCTTAGGACTATGAGAGGAAAGAAACAGAGAGTGCACTGTGTGTGCACACAGAATTGTGTATTGCACACACACTTGTGTATTGCAAAGACACTTGTATATTGCACACATACTTATGTATTGCACACACAATTGTGTATTGCACATACACTTATGTATTGCACACACACTTGTGTATTGCACACACATCTATAATATCACCTGCATAGTTGACTAATCTCCATAAAGGTTGGCCATCGTCGTCAAAATTCGTTTAAAAGGATTGTAGAACAAAATGAACCCCATTTTGAAAACAACAATTATTTGACAGTTGAGCAAAGCATAATTATGAGTTTAGTCTTAAAGCGATCGCATAATGAATATATTTATTCTAAAGCAACCATTAAAATTACGTAGGACAATATCACTTCTAGACATATGTGACAATTCTCTAATACAACAGTGCATTATTTTAAATATTAACAAGATTAATTAAAACTACTGTCAACATTTATTACTATATTATTATCATCATTAAATAACTTTGTCCCGCTCTGGGTTTTTTTTTTGGTGGGGAAAATCATCCAATGACAACCCCCGCTCTTGGGCGGAGCGGGAGATAGTGTCAGACTCTTATTGACTAAAAAACCCATCCCGTTCCTTCAAGCCTTCATACCGGGGCTTGAGTTCCCTTTCGGATAACCCTGGCCCCAGTAGGCTTCGACCCGGCTGGGCTACTGTTGTCCCGCTCTGGGTGAATCGAGAAGGAATGTCAGACTTCTGCGGACTTTTTTTAAGGTGCGTAATCACACAATGTCTTCTCTCGATTTAGGGCGGAATGGGAGAGCGTGTCACTTTTACCGACTAAAAACAGGCCCATACCCTATTCGCGTCAAGATTAGACATTCAAAGAAACCCTTTTTTACTGTCTGTTCAACCGATTTTAACTTCTATTTCGTAGGCATAAGGATGGTATTAAAAGCAAAAAAGTGGTTACAATACCAACTATTTACTGCAGCCGCCATTTGTCATGCCACCAACGTAATAAAAGTCAAAATCGGTTGAACGGACAGTATTATAAGGTTTTCATAAAATGTCTAATGTTCTTTATTTGTCCTTTGCGCTATAAGACTACATGTGTCCCTTTCAGAAGTCAACCATTAGCCCCTGGAACGACTAAGCCCTACTGTCGTTCCTCCAGATGTGTTTTGCGTTCTTAAGCCATTTTATTCGACAAAATCCGCCGTTCAAGAGTATCTTGTTGGCTAGTACCTAGGTAATGCAGGTTAGTCGCTATGCTCAACCACATCTGGCTAGATTGGAACCCGAACCAATATAATTTGGAAAAGTTAATGATGACCCAAAGAATATTATGGATATGGACAGATTTTGACAGTTAACCCTTTAACAGCTTGCATCGAATTAGTCCAACGAGTGTTTTCGTCGCTAGGGTCGTGTGCGACTGGGTACTTCATCTCGTTTGAATCTTCAAACCCCATAGGTGACGAGATGGAGTATTTGGTCGTGTGCGGCCCTGGCAGAACAAACGCGAGCTTGTCGGATTTAACCGACGTTGACGGTTAAAGTTTTAATTTTTAAACAATCTTGTTAATATCAATTGTTGTCTAAAATACGAATAACATTTATTATAAGTGGTCCAGTGCATAGTCTAAGAGGCAGGTAATGATGTGTGATATTTATCTTTACTGGTAGTTACTTTGGCTCCGGGGTTTAACTGGACCCAAAGTTATTAATCAACAGGGGCATGGGACCCTCTGTTTACTGTAGAAGTTAACAAGTTTGAGCCAAAGTTTTATCACAGGGTCAAAGCAACCCAACTTTTTCGGCAATTGATTTTATTTTTATAACGGCAACATTACATAGTTCAATCAGGTAACATTTTTAATGTAGATGGTCGTTTTTTTCAGTAAAAATAAATATTATACACCAAATACCTAAGTGCAAAAATATTTTTGTTCGTAATTTTTTTCTTTACATTTTTCTTATAAAATTCAACATTTACAATGTACTTACAATCGCCTCTAGCTCTTTATTTATAAATGTATATAGACATCGTTTTTTTTTTTCCATAAAAAATATATTATATTTATTGAAGCATTATACATTTGACGATTTTTTTTTAAAAGCAAGTTTATTTTTATAGGAGGTAAATCTTTAACCCTTTTACTACCCGCGTCGGATTGGTCCGACTAATTTTCGTGTCCTATTCGCCAGTGTCGTGTCATCACGACGGGGCACTCCATCTCGTTTAGTTCTTCAATCCCATAGGTGACAGAAGAGCTGACGAGATGGAGTATTTGGTCGTGGATGTGCGACCCGCGCGGGATAAACGCGAGTGTTTGTCGGATTTATCCGACATAGGCGGTTAAAAGGCACGTACAAAATGGACAGGACAAGTATTTATTTTTTTCAATATAATAGGTTTATTTTAGACAATATTCACATTTTTAACTAGTCGAGAGAAAAAAAACTAAAATGTGAGTTTTTCAAAGAATTTATAACAGTCTAATAGACGAAATGCCAATTCTATTATTCATTCACACTGAAAAATAAATTGAAAAAAGCATTGTCCTAAGTAAATACGGGTATTATTTCCAGAGTTCGGAAGCCAAATGGCCAAGACAGAACCCTAATCATTTTAAGAGTAAAACATTAGTATATTTTGCTAAAAAATATTTATTTATTCTTTGCAGTCTAATCGTAGCATAAGTCTGTATCACTCACACATAGTCACCATAACTGCTTAGGATGACGTAAACAATTATCGTCCATAGACAACTTTTTTTTCCGGAAAACGCAATCGATAATTATCTACGACATGCCTATAATTATTATATCATAGCACTTTTAACTACAAACACAGTTTTGATAAGCATTTTCACTATATTTTATTATGATATCGTCATGTTTTGAAGCGTTTTTTTTCCGCATGCGTTTTCCGCAAATCTGTTATATAGTCAAAGTGCTGTATTCGTCAAATTAACTTTATATTACTGTAAAACATTTGTATTATCGACTTATAAACAGATCTAACATACTTAATTTAAAGATTTGAGTACTTGAGAGCTAATTTTGTTTAACAAAAAATACAGTTAAAAACTATATTTTTTGTAATAAAAAATCACCCATTTTTATTATCTCGAGGTACCCTCAGATTCAAATTTCCTATACGGTAAGCTTTTCAAGTACTCTTAGAAACCCTGGACATAAAAATAAATAAATGATAGATACATGGATGAAGCCAGAACGAGGAGATTCACATTATTAAGGTTTTTGACCATTTTAAAATTGACCAAACCCATCTCAACTGGAAATAACCAAAATTGGACCGTAAGAAACCATCATCAGTTCTTTTGACGTAGAAGGACTATCATGATGCCCAGTAACTGGGTTAAGGAGGTCTGATAGGCAGATGCTCCATGTAAAACACGGGTATTCAGCCGCGTCCTGTTAGACTGTGACCGACTCCAAGTTAGTTTGAGTAAAGCTTACCGAGTCTTTTGATGTTCGGGCGCCTACAAATTAGTCGCGAAGTGCCGCGCGAAGGCAGCGCGATAGACGCCTTTTACGGCCCCGTTCACGACCTTGCCACTATGCGGGGGCGGTGAGCGGTAACATCAAAAGTGTAAAAATATTTCACCGCTAAGACGGCGTCGTGACCAGGCCTAACGGTCTCGTATAGATTTTTATTTTGTTGATAATAAGAATGATAGAAAAGGGACTTAGTGATAGCGTGACGAATGACAGGGCAGAATCGAAGAAAAAAACGTGTTGCGCCGACCCCAAGTAATAGCGGACAAGGGCAGAAAGATGATGAAATTAAGGATCAAATAAATATTCTTTCTTTTTTTAGAAAGATTGTCATTCCGTATATATTACTGGTATTCAGGTGACCAGTAAGGCTCCTATAAGGTGGACCGATGACCTGGTAAGGGTTGCGGGAATCTGATGGATGCCAGATGCACAGGACCGTTCATTATGGCGACGCTTGGGGGAGGCCTATATCTAACAGAGGAGGTCTTTCGCCTGAAATCTCGAGATCTTCGGTCAAAGTTTGGTCATTTTAACGCGATTTTTAAATGGACATGGTCAATTTTAAAATGGTGGCTGTTCCTCAATCTAGCTTCAACCACGGCTGGAATGGAGGCGTCGGTTTTTTTATTAACATTTTTACTTAGTATCCCACTACATTATTTATTTATAATATTTATATTTTTTTTAAATTAAAAGTTCTTAAAGTCGTGGATTGGAAGCGTGTTAAAAACGAAGTTCTTTCTATTGTTAAAATTATTTTAATAAATAGTTTTTCAATTATTATTTTTTTGGGTTGTTATTATGACATTTCGCATTTGAGAAAAAGGCGATATCAAAGTCTTTCTAATAAACCTATTCATTTTATTGAACACAAATGCAATGCAATTTTTTTTTTTGCGAAATATTTGCATTACAGATGCCATTTACTATTAATAAGAACAGGACTGAATTTCTAACCTATTAACCGCTTGCGTCGGATATATCCGACAAAAACTCGTGTTTATTTCGCTAGAGTCGCACATCCACGACCAAATACTCCATCTCGTCAGCTCTTCTGTCACCTATGGGGATTGAAGAGCTGAACGAGATGGAGTACTCAGTCGTGAAGACACGACCCTGGCGAATAGAGCGCGAAAGGACTCGTCGGAAAAACCCGACGCGAGCGGTTTAAGAGTAAATTAACTCAGTTTAACCACTATCTCACCTGATGGTAAGCGATGATTTGGAGTATGCTTGCCTAGAAGTAACGAAGTAGCGTTTTGCCTCGTACATCAAAGGACTGGAACAATAGGGTAGTTTCCAGGGTCAAAATAATTACATTTTACTTAGTCCGTATTTTAGATTACAAAAAAATATTGGACACGTATTTTTTCTTTTTTCGATTAAAAAAAAAAATAACAAAGATATAGCCCATTAAAGTTACGAGTGACGTCACCCCGTGCGAAAAAATGTAGCACGGCGTGACGTTACACGTAACTTTAATGGGCTATATCTTTGTCATTTTTGGTTTAATTTACAAATTAAAAAATACGTGTCCTTTATTTTTGAATAATCTAAAAGACGGACTAATTACATTTTTTTACGGCAACTAGCCTATTTGCATACTGCGGTCTTCCCGTCCGATTATAATTTAGGTATCTTCAAGGCTAGAGTGAATAGGCTCTTAATAAACTTGTGCGCCTTACCTCACCATCAACGATTGTATCACTGCTTACCATCAGGTAGGATCGCCGGCACTAAAAAAACAGTATTACGCTTGTCCAATCCACGGTTTTAAATGTCGATTTAGTTTAGGGGTGACATGTAGGTGATATCGTCCCAAGGGTGGCGGTAGAGGGGTTGTTTCATGCGCTTCTGGTCCAGGTAATGGCCCACCAGGCCGATGGTACGGCCCAGGACGAATAGAGCGTTGATTGAGCCCATGGCGATGTAGTTGTTGCCTTCTTCCCTGTTGACAAAGGAGATTTTTTTAATTAGTGGTATGTGGTGACATTGGCGTGGTTTTGAGGTATGAATCTCACAAGCCAGGTAATTTTAATTCAATTAAGCAAGCAAGTTGCAAGTTGTTTATTGCAAGTCACATGTGCTTTTAGAGCTATTTTGTAAAACGACATTGTTATTATTATTATTTTTAATTTAAGTACATTATTGTAATTATTTCAAGTTTTTTTTATTTAATTCAGTTTTATCATTTTAATTTTATTTTTTGATGTGGTCAGGGTCCAAAATTGTTACTTAACTTTAAGAAATTAATGTAACATCTCTAATGACATTATATAAATAAATATCAAAAAGTTATGAACTTGTTATGCCAGCAAAAATACATAGTCACCGGGACATTGCATTTGCACCCAGCTGTTTGCTGGTGCCTAATACCCGTTATGACCTGCCGTGACCTGTGTCCACCAGTGCCCAGTATACTTACTGCGTGAACAGCTGACAGTGGCGGAACATGTCGACCATGGCGGCGGCGACGATGCCGTCCACGTTGAGGATGAGGTTGGGCTTCTTGCGCGTGGTGATGGCTTCCACGTCCAGTGCGTAGCGCGTCACCGGCCACGCCGGCCAGCGGGACGTCACGTACGCCTTCAGCTCACGCACTCGGGAATCGGGGTTGTTGATTGATTTTACTCTGTAAAACAAATGGGGCAATTCAAATTGTGATCGAATGAGCAAGTGCTTGTTTACGGAGACGCTGCTTGTCGCGTGCGGCGCGTAATCGCATGCGCAAACTCAAACATTTGGTAATGTAAAGCCGCGTACAGACATCGCGAAGCGTGCGTTGCGAATGGTTCGTCTCGCATGCCTCAGGCTGTGTGGACGCGTGCGCTCACAGTGAGCATTCGCGTCATACGATCGTTGCGAACGCCGCCTCAGTACGAGCCGTGCGCTCCGTGTGAACGGACTGACGTTGTTTGCATTTTCTACTGACGAACACCGTGCGTGGTAGTTTGCGTGAGCATGTGTCGTTTGGGACGCACGCATAAATGTACCGTCGTATGCCTCAGGTTGAGGCATGCGTGACGAACAAGCGAGTAAAGTAGCGCTGCAACGAACGCTTCCATATATTTTTTTATCGATATAAACCAGTGCTTGACTGCGATCCCACCTGATGGTAAGCATTGATGCAATCGCGAGTCTATTCACTCTAGTCAATCACGAAAGTTTAGATTGGATCGTACACCATTTTTGATGACAAAGATTTGAGAGAAAGCCTATATTTTATTTTATTGATTTTAAGAAAACTTACAGCTAATATATTACAGTATAAACATTATAATATGCAGAAGAAGACCAATTACAAGTTTCCACTTATATAAACTTATAAATAAAATTAAGAAACGGTATAAAAGCGTGAGCATTAAACGTAGAAATATTAGACGAAAAGAAACAAAGATACGATACATCACAAAACACAATCAAGCTTCAAAGAAAAAGTTGCTTAACATTTTTTTTAAGTTTTTCGACACTATTTGTGAACAAATCAAGCTCGACATCCCGGCACATTGAGTTGAACTTTGGACATACTCTTTGAATGTACGAGTTCTGTCTGTAGACAGTTTTCACGACAGGTACGTGTAGAAGATCAGGTCTCCGAAGAAACACAGACGGTGCACGCAGTCCAACCAAATATGTAACATACCTGTGTCCAATGCCCATGATGAGTTCTCCCTTGGCCCTCTTCTCGTTGACGAACTCCTGAGGGTGCTGCCCTCTGTCGTACGCGGCGCAGAAGTCTAGCGCCGCTCTGTCTAACGCGCCACCGAAACGGTCGCCCTGGGGAGGACGAACATGGTAAGTGATCCATCACATTTATATTCTACTAGCGGTCCGTCGCGGCTTTGCACGGGCAATAAATATAGCATAGGCTACTTTTATTTTAGAAAAAATAAATTCAAAATCCTGTAGTCCACGCGAATGAAGTCGCGGGCACAGCCAGTAATAGTATAAAAATATACATAGATAAACCATTTACAGGTACTTTTGAAATGTCAAGAAGTCAGTCGGTCAGAAAAAAAAGATGCTAATTGCACATTCCTATGCGTAGATCTCTATAGAGAAGAATGCGCAAGAAACTCCATCGACACTCTTTTCAATCATATTATATAATTACAACTAATGAGACAATAAAGTCAAAGTCAAAGTCAAATCATTTATTTCAAATAGACCATTTACAGGCACTTTTGAATAGTCAAATGTCGGTCAGTCCAAGAAAAGTGAAGCTAAATTGCACGTTCCAAAGAGTAGGTCTCTATGGAGAAGAACGTGCAAGAAACTCCATGGACACTCTTTTAAATCATATTATGTGTTACATATAATGCTTAGTTACATATTACTTGTTGCTTCTATCATGTGAGCACAATGTCGATAATGAAATAAAAATGTAAAACAATTAAAAGATAGAAACTGAATTAAGCCACTGGCAGCTAAGAGATGACCAGTCCCATCTGACGGCACCCGTTCACGAGCATGACGCGTGCATCAGCCCCACTCAGCTCAACCATTTTGAAGGGAACTGAACGACCCAATAACACGTGCCACCAACAGCGAGACATTTGAGTGAGCATGACAAACTCTCAACTGCCATGCTCGTAATGTCAAAAAAAAAAAAAAGTTGTAACCTAATAAAAATGCTCCATGGTGCTTCACATTCACAAACTTAAAAAAAGTGCTTCTACATTATACAATGCAATTGTCTTTCAAATTAAAAAAATAATAATATTAGTTTCCAACTAATCAACTAATTAGTACGCCCTAGTGGTAGTGGAGCTGGACCAGCATTGAGCCAAGCATTTTTATCTTGAATATAATCCTCCAACTTATAATATGCTTGTCTGCATAGTGTGCGTTTAATACAAGATTTAAATTTCGTTTCATTGAGGTCTAATATTTGGGGTGGTATTTTATTATAACATTTCAAACAGTACCCCATGAAAGAAGAGGCCACTTTAGCCAGTCTGAAACCTGGTTGAACTAATTGATCCCTATTTCTTGTAACATAATTATGTCTATCGCCTCTTTTGCTAAAAAGATGAAGATTTTTTCGAACATACATGATGTTTTCATAGATATATTGACAAGGTACCGTCATTATGTTAATTTCTTTAAACAGTTCCCTTAAAGAATCGCACCGGCGGAGATTGTAAATAGCTCTGATGGCTCTTTTCTGTAATATAAAGATTGACTCGATGTCTGCAGCCCGTCCCCATAGTAAGATACCGTACGACATGACACTATGAAAATAACTAAAATAGACTAGCCTAGCGGTATCAACATCCGTAAATTGGCGGATTTTTCTAACAGCATATGCAGCTGAGCTAAGCCTCCCTGCAAGAGATGTTAAGTGAGGACCCCATTGTAGCCTTGAGTCTAGCGTAATCCCCAGGAAAATCGTTTTATCAACAAATTCTAGTTTTTCATTTTTCAATACAATGTCACAATCACTACTTTGGACATTCGGTAAGGAAAATCTTATGCATTTAGTTTTTTTCCCATTTAGAACCAGATTATTAGCAGTGAACCAGTTTTGAACCTGCAATAGGGCGCTATTTTCGTTGTCAAGATTGTTAGTCTTTCTATTTATCTTAAAAATCAAAGAAGTGTCGTCAGCAAACAACACCATATTAAGTTTATTTTGCAACAAATTGGGTAAATCATTAATATAAACTAAAAATAAAAAAGGACCTAAAATTGAACCTTGGGGCACCCCCATTTCAACATTCAATCCCGACGAATTGATACCGTTTATTTGCACTAATTGCTGTCTATTATTTAAATAAGATTTTAATAAGCTTAACGCTGCATTGCCTAGTCCGTAATGCTTGAGTTTCAGAAGCAAAGTTTCATGAACTACACAATCAAACGCCTTAGATAGGTCGCAGAAGATGCCTATAGCATCTTGTGCCTCTTCCCACGCATTAAAAATGTGTTTTAGTAAGGAAACACCCGCGTCAGTTGTACAACGTCCTTTGGTGAAACCATACTGTTTATCATGTAGGATGTTATTGGAGTTAAAATGACTAAGCATTTGATTTAACATTACCTTTTCAAATATCTTGCTAAGAACCGGCAAAACGGACACCGGCCTATAATTATTAGTGTCTCTACTATTCCCGGATTTAAAGAGTGGTATCACTTTACTATATTTCATTAGATCTGGAAAGACTCCTTGATCTATACACAAATTAAATATTAAAGCCAAGTACGGCGCTATAGTCTCAATAATTGAGGTACAAACTTTGATAGACATACCCCATAGATCTTCTGTCAATTTAATCTTGATTTCTTTAAAAGCTTTTATTACTGTTATGGGGTTTATATGTTTAAAGTTAAATTCAGTCGAACAGGCTGCAACGTTCGCCTGTAATAAACCAAAAGCATGCGATGGCGACGAATTTAGGGCTTCAGTAGTTTTAATTGGTATACTGGTAAAGAAATTTACAAATTCTTCTGCAACTAGTTTGTTATCGCTAATAAGACCATGATGAGTCTCCAATGTGTAATCATTATTATTTCTTTTGTTTCTGTTGGTTTCATTATTTATAATATTCCAAACCGTTTTTATTTTATTATCTGCTTTTTTAACTTTGTTGCTAATGTATAAGGCCTTAGCTGCCTTACAAGTATTTTTAAACATTTTAGAATAAGTAGCAACATATTTATTAAAAGTTTCAGTGTTAATAATAGGCTTAAGGCCATACAACTCGAAAAGTCTTTCCCTACTTATTCTGATTCCTTTAGTTGCCCAGTCACTAAATCTAAACTTAGGGCAGATAGTTTTAGTTTTTTTCTCAAACGTCTGATCAAACTCCTTTTGAACTACTGAAAAAAAATTTTTATACAAAATATTACCATTGTTTTCTGAAAGGTTCCAATCACCCAACCTGCTAGTTAAAGTGCTATTAAATTTATTTAGTTTACCGGATGTTATTGGTCTGAATTGTATCTGCACTTGTTGTATTGGTAAGTTGGATTCAAATGTTACCATTAGGCCGCTATGATCAGAAGGCAGATAATTTACAATGGCTTTTTCTAAATACTTGCAGCAACAAAAAACATTATCGATACATGTAGCAGTAGTTGTCGTTGTTCGAGTTGGTTCAATAAACACATTTGATAAATTAAATGATTTGAAAAGATTTAATAATCTACTGCTATCTGAATTATTTTCTAAAATATTAACATTAAAGTCTCCGCAGATAATTACTGGTTTATTACCCGTTGAAAGTTTAGCCATAACATCTTCCATGACTGACTCAAAAATAGAGTAGTTTTGATAATTAGGGGGCCTATAAACGCACACTATGATATGCCTATCCAGCTCAACACACGACACTTCAATGCTATGTTCAACGGACAGTGCAACTATATCTTTACGAGTTTTAAATTTAATACTATTTTTAATAAGGATTAGTGAACCCCCACGTAACATTGACTTTCGGTTAAAACTACTGCCCACATTATAATTATCATAATTAATTAACATTTCAAAATCCTTTAACCAATGCTCAGTAAAACAAATGATGTCAAACATAGTTTTTTCCAAAAATAATTCAATTTCTAATTGTTTCGAAGAAAAACCCTGAATGTTTTGAAGAAACAAATTAAAGGATTTTTGCTTACCCCCTGTAGCTTGAATGCTAGACGATACTTTATTGTTAAGTTGACATAAATTGCCAACAGTACCAACTGTTGTCTTATTACCTAGTTTAAAATATTAGTACTACTACTAATGGTGGGACTAATTACTGGGTACGTCGACATACTATTTATGTCTGAGTAAATATTAAATGCTAATAGCTTCGCTATTTGACGTCTTAAAACAATAGGTAGGTATACAGTATACCTGGTCGAAAAAAGTTTATCAACAATATTGTTGATGTCAAAATATAAAAATGTATCACTATGGTGAGTAACTAAAAAATGCATATGCATATTTAGCATATGTATGTACTTATTTTGTCTGTTTGATAAGTGCTCAAAGTAAGGGAAAGCACACAAAATAATCTTTTTACAATTTATCTTCAACAGTTCAGTGACATTATTGGTGATATCATCTTTCTTCACATTTAAGCTATTACCCACAAATACAGTTAGAATAGCGTTGGGATCATATACTTGCTCATTTACAAATGACATTATGTGATGGTAGGAAGCTTGAGGTGTGCAATAATTTTGAGAAGGAAAAGGGAGTTTTTTACTAATTAATTGCCCTAATCCTCTTCCTATGCTATCTGAAAATATAATTGATTGATCCCTACTGTTATGAGAGGAAAAATTAGAATTTTCTGAATCTACTCCTTGAGTTAATTCATGCTGAATGTGGGGTACCTGGTCGGGAATACAGTCCTGAGCACTGATGGGCTGGGATGAGTACTCCGTTACCACAAGTTCAAGGCCAGTCGGGTTAGATTCTGTCTGGCAAGTGCATTTATTGTTTCTTAGAGTAAGAGAGTCTACTTTGTCCACCAACTCATTTGTAGCCAGAATATGTTCCTTTATTTGGTTCTTTGAACATACATATTTGTTATAAATTGATTTTAGGGAGTTATCAAGCGTCTGTATTTCAGACTGTAAGCGCTGAGTGTCAATTTGATAAATATTTATACTGTCTTCCAACTTAATCTGATAATTATTTAATTGATTAATTAAGTTAACACGTTCTTTCCGCAGTTGAATATTTTTGGAACAGTGTTTTTGTTGCTTCTTGTGGTTTTTACATTTTTTAATAATTTTATTGAGTTTAGCATATTTTTTAATTTTATTTTGACTAAGTTTGTAAGTATTACTGTCTTTTAGTATGGAATCTTCTGTAAGATCAATTGTTACTAAGGCATGAGGGTCATATTTTGAGTTTATTAATTCATCGTATAAACGGTTAGTCTTCTCAGAAATTCTTTGTATGTTAGGATATTATTTTTAATTTCGTATGTTTGAACCTTAGTAACATAACTTATAATAACACTAGTTTTTGCTTTTAAATTATCTTGTAAGTAGGTAAATTCAGAAAAATTAAATTTTTAAAAATTAAAATTAAAATAAAAAATAATAATTTCGTTAGTAGTTAGTTAGTCGTAAACCATTTTTCTGGCTTGCCGTTTTAAAACTTTATTTTTAATTTTTTTTTTTTTACGGCTACGTATTACTAATACGATAACACAAGCTGTACGCAACAGTACCCAAGTATAACAGTATCCAATGAGACGCGTGAACGCAACGCGGGAATTGAAGAACGACGAATCTACCAATGACGTGTCGCCGTCGGCACACACCCGCCCGCACGTCGCCAAAGAGACCTTAGAATTGAATACTGCGCATGCCCCTTCCACTTTTGCCGAGCGATCTTAATTCACCGCGCGACCTGTACATCAGTTACCTGCCATAAAAAGTCCCGTCAAAATCGGTCCAGCCATTTCAGTGAATAGCCCGAGCCAAACAGACAGACAAAAATTGTAAAAAAAGTTTTTTTTTGTTGTAGGATATAATCTCTGGAAGTAGTGGTCCGATTGCGAAATTTTTTTCACTGATAGTTTTATACCTATATTTTGTGTTCGCGGGCGAAGCCGCGGTCAAAAGCTAGTTTGAAATAAAATGCTTTGAATCTTTGAATGTTGAGTATGTGTTCGAGCAACAGGCGGGTCAACAAATAACTCACGATGGTGAGGAGTCCGCTGACGACGGAGGAGATGAGGTCCTTCCCGGCGCGCGCGGTGACCATGGTGTTGTGCGCGCCCGACACGGCGGGCCCGTGGTCGGCCGTCACGATCAGCACCAGCTCGAAGAACTTCGCCGCCCACTCCGGCAGCTCGCGCTGGAACCTGACACGAACATTCAGTTATTTCTAGTTTATAGTGTAAGTGAATATGAAACAAAATTTTGGTGAAAATACTCTAAGATTATATTATCAGCAGTATTGTTATGGTGAAAGAAACGAAAATATTTTATTTGACAACCATACATATACACATATTGTTTTCACACCTATGTTCTTTCAGTTCCCCTTGCGTTCACATGAATATTTACCTCCCACCAGGTAGATGGATGGAGAGGGAGAGGAACGCCGAAGAAAAGGATTGTGTAAGCAGCGACTGATCAAGAGTTCTGACCGCCCTAGGCTAATTATGAGGACACGCCCCCGCTAGGAAGGGTGGCAAACCATTTTTTAACCTGACATTTTTTATTTTTTAAATATTTACACGTCTGTTATTGTTAAAAAAAGAGGAGAGGCATCATATAAGTGAAACATTTTTGCAACTGATTAATGATTTATTTGAAAATTATAGTAATTAAGTAATTATTATTAGATTATACAAAAGTCCTTTTTCGTGCTTTAGCGTTTGCAAATCTTTCCACAATTTTTTCAAATTTAATAGTTTGTAAAAAATCACTTTCTATATACATTAGCGAGAGCGCTGCAAGTTTTTGCTGGCGGAGTGTGGAGCGCAAGTAATTTTTTACTCTTTTAAGTGCTCAAAAAGACCTTTCGCCGCTGCAGTTGGTAACACTCATTGTCAAAAAAATTCTTAATATTATTTCCACATTCGGGAACATGCATGAAATATTAAAACTTTTTATTAACTGCAACAAACCCTTTGTAAATGTAGACTATCGACCATAATATCGATTGGTTGGATATCCGAAGTGAAATAATGTAAATATTTTTATTTATTTTGATTATTTTACAGAGTAGTAAAGAATTACGCAAACAACTGTCGCAAAGTAAGTTGATTAAATTGTAAGTTAATTGTCGGAGGACTATTTTTTGGTTTCGGATATCGTATGTTATGCCTTATCTTCGTGTTATTTCCTTACTTTTTTTTTCCGATTTTGATATTTTCACTTCTTTCTTAAACGCTACAATAATGGGCATGATTCAGAATATATTAACGACTTTTGCTTAAAAAAAGGCATCATGTTCTAGCTCTTTATTTGTTCTCTTTATTTAACAAGTTCTGTACTATGTGTTTTTCTAACAAAAGCCTTACATGGTGAGGTTTAGCAGTAATTTAGGTAAAATGATAACTAAAATGTTATTTTATGTTTTCAGTTTCCCGAAAGACGCAATTTTAAAAAAGCAATGGATTGATGCCACTGGAAGGCCACCTAATTGGTTCCCTAAAAAAATATAGTATCATATGCTCAATTCACTTTAAACCAGAAATGCTTTGGCCTCTAAAAAAATAACGCAGTCTTTTTGAATGGGCAATCCCTAAATTAAGACTAGACCTTATTTTTGTAGAAGTGAGTTAAAGTTTTTTTAGTAACTGAAAGCTTTTTCATGTAAATAATTCATAATATAAGTTATTAATTAAATTTTCAGGATTTTAGAGAACCAGGACACGCACTTGGCCGATTTTTAGTATTTGATATTGAGGTTCTAAAATGCCGTAATAATGGCCTAATGCCGGCGGGTAAATTGTTAGAGTTTTTGGGTTTTATGGAAACAATTTTTATTATTAATATTTTATTTTCTGGACATATTGATTTTGTTTTTGGGACCCAAAAGAAATAGCACAACAAGAAATGGAAAAATCGATAACTTTTCTATTTAGTCAATCACTAGCGTAAATGTAAAATAAATTACTTTTGCATAGCACATCGACATTTATATTATGTGTGCGTAAGTTGTACGGTGCATGGAAAATACACGCTGTTTTTAGGGCTAGGCACTCTGTTGCCAGCTCACACCCACTCGCTCGATTCGAGTAACAAGTCAGTGTTTGTCTTACGCGCGCCTTTTAAAATTTTAAAATTTGTTGTTTTAATATCAGGGACACTCAAGCACATTTAGTTTTAGTGTTTTATCTCGGTCTAGTTGAAATATGTAGGGTAGATGCAATGATGCTAGATTAGTGCATGCAAAGACACAATTTTAGCGCGCCCCCCCCGATCCTCGCGCCCTAGGCTGCAGCCTAATTAGCCTAAGGGTTAATCAGGGCCTGTGTGTAAGGAGTGATATGAAAGAAAAGGGAGTTAGTGATAGTTTGACGGGTGACAGGACAGAATGGAAGAAACAAACGTGTTATGCCGACCACAAGTAATATGGGATAAGGGCAAAAAGAAGAAGACATTTACACATATTATGTAGGCACAAAAGATTAACAAAAAGAAAAAAAAGGAGTGAGTGGTGAGTGCTATATACCAACGCGGTCATTTTTGCCTAAAAACTTAAAAAAAATTCGCTTAAATCCTACGGCGCGACGCCATACTAAACCCTTTGAAGTTTTTGTTTCGCGTGCAAGCAAAAATGAACTTAGCGGTGGTTAGGCGGAAACGTCTTTGATAGTGCGTCATAATTGTCATATGCATTAATTAGTCCCTATTGTTATTAATATTGTAAAATGAATGTGATTTTTTTTTCGCGGTGAGAAAATCATCTAATGACATCCCCCGCTCTTGGGCGGAGCGGGAGATAGTGTCAGACTTTTACTGACTAAATACCCACTCCTGTTCCTTCGTTGCCTTTCGTACCTGGGCTGAGCTATCTTTCGAACTAACCCTGGCCCCAGTAGGCTTCGACCCGGCTGGGCCCCTGCTGTTGCGCTTAAGGTGCGCAGGAACAGTGCGCGCCGTCGACGAATTGAGCTCGGTCCGGACAGTTACCGGACGGTCGGACAGCGAGCTACATATTGCTCGCCGTCCGCAAGCCCGCGCCTACGGTGGCCGGAAATCGGGATCGGAATCAAGACAACGGCTGCGGCGCTGTGAGCGCCGCCGTTGCCTTATGCGGTCGGCCTCCTCCTCCGCTAGCATTACTGCTTCGCAGAAGGAGGCGACCGCCTGCCACTCCTCCTCGCTCCGCAACATGGCCTGTACCAAGGCCCGGCGCGAGAAGGTTAGGTTAGGTTACAATCCGCTTTAGAATGGTGCAGGAAGACGTGTCAGACATCCACTGACTAAAACCCACTCCTATTTTCCTTCTTTGCCATCGTTCAGTTTTACTAACATCTCTTTGAGATGAGAGCTTTTCTTAAGCGCCGTCGACGACGGCGAACTACCGATTACTCGCCGACCGCAAGCCTACGGCGATTTCCTTTTGCGACAGGCGGCGACTTCTTGACCAAATGTTCTTGTATAAATTAGTTAATGGAGAGATTGATTGTTCAGAGTTGGTGTCTAAAATATTAATAAATGTCCCCGCAAAGAACCCTCGGCCTAGCAAGTACAACCTGTTTCACTCGCGACAAAGCAAAACCAATCTGGGCAAATACTCTGAACAGATTAACGGCCGAGTACAATGTAATTGCCTGCCCTGTTGACATTCTACATGACAGGAAACAAAAGTTTAGGAAAACTATCTTGGCCTATCAATCCCAAACATGTAAAAGTTAATGACATTTGATTGATCTGATATTTTTTTTTTTTTTATTGTGTTCCTATTTAATTTATTGCTACTAACCTAATTCAATTCTATCACTCAATAGTTCAATTATTTAAATCAATCATTTAAAAATTCAATTATTTAATCCAATTTGACATTCATGTATTTCTCTATTGTAATGTACCTAATTATCAATTCCCATTTATATTTCTTGTTCTGTGTTTTATTATTGCTGACATAATTTTTATTTTTTATTATTAATTAATTTTAATTAATTATTAATTTTCTCCTTGATATATTATACAATTGAAAATGAACTTATGTACTAATTTTATATGTTTATGTGTTTTAAAATCTAATGTTCTTTATTAATGTAGTGATTGTCTATAAGTGTTACAGCACTTGAATAGTTATATAAAATGATTATGTAAATTCCCAGTGCCTGTAATGTTGGCGATCCTAAATAAATAAATAAAAGAATGCAAAGTTGCTTTTTAACCGCGTGCTCAAATTTGATGACCGAGCAAGCGAAGGATTCTAAAATTAGAATCCTGAGCGTTAGCGAGAGAATCAAAAGAGCACGAGGTGACAAATCTTTGCACTCGAGTCCAACATGTAACTTTACATCCCACATCAACGAGGAAATGACTAAATGAAGCACACCAAGGAAGTTCCGAACAAATTAAAAAAAAGTTGTATGACAGTTACTATGGGTACGAGTATATAGGTTTAATGATGTTTTGAATTTACAAACTTAGTGCACGTAATCTCAAAATAGATAGGTCAGAAGTCAATCTACATACTGTGCGCGCTCTCACAACGCACACGCCGACACCGCTCACGGACACTATATCTCGGAGCGCCTCGGCCCGCTCGTCGAACAGTTCCAGCTCAAACGCTCATTAGTGTGCGTCCACCGAGCGTAGGTATAAATAGTGAAATACATACATGAGATTGTCTTCTGTACCTATCTATTTGTGACGTGATGTTCTAAATTCAATTTACTTTATCCTCTAGCGAATAAAAACGGCTTTTGCACTCAGATATCGAAGAGCAATAATAAGAGTTCCGAGATGGGGGGATGAAGAAGTAATTTGATGAATACCTACGTAAAAAAATCCATTGTACTCTTACCATAGCAAGCTGATGGTGCCTCCGACTCCTAGTTGTCGCTCCAGAACTTGGCTGATGGGCACTCCGCAGTACGCGAGCTCGTTTCCTCGCTCATCGCAAATTGTGCTGATGAAGGCAGCTGGTTTCCTGATGATGCCCAGTTTCTGGAAGGTCGAGAGGAGTTTAGAAGCTTGCAATCTATACATATAAATAAAATTGGAGTGTCTGTTTGTAATATTGAAATGACTGCTTTTTACTACATGCATATGAATATATATACGGTACATACACCAAAATATTTTTTTTTTTACAATTTTTGCCTGTCTGTCTGTTTGTCCGGGCTAATCTCTGAAATGGCTGGACCGATTTTGACGGGACTTTTTGGCAGGTAGCTAATGTAATAAAGAGTAACATAGGCTACTTTTATTTTAGAAAAAATAAATTCAAAATCCTGTAGTCCACGCGAACGAAGTATGTGACTCAGGTTGGCTGGACAAATCTTCTAAATAGCTTGCATTTAACTAGGTCAATAGGTCACTTTATGTGACGGCTAAACACCCTTATTTCAGAATTTGTGACGCTACAGAATCTTAGATAATCGATCGAAAACGTGTCCAGCCATCTTGAAAAACCACTTTTCGCTGGTCTCTCAATCTCGGTAACGGAAGTGATTTTGACGACTTTTTGCATATCAACGGGCGTCACATAAATTTGTGACGGGCACCGAGCTAAAAGTTTTGTGATAAGTACAGTGGTTTAGTAGAAAAATGCAAAAATCTGTGTCCAGCCATCTTGAATTTACGTATAAAACTTATGGCTGGCACTTCCGAATCTCAATAACGGGGGCGTTTTCGAATATGATTCCTTTACTAATACTTGGTGACGCAATGTGTGACAGTAATAACGTTTGATTTATGGCGTCACATGTAAGGGTTTACGAGAAATCAATAAAAACTTAATGTCCAGCCAACCTGAGTTCAAGATGGCTGGACACATGTATCTTCACTGCCTGATGATCTACGACCTTCGAAATGTGTTCAAAATGTTGTGACGGGGACGATAATGATAACCTGAAATTGTGACGGAGAAACTTTGCGTAGTTTCAAAGATATTGACCATTTAAATTTCCCCATACAAACACTGCAGTAGGGTAACCAATATTGTAGGTTTTATGTAGGACAAGTATATTTTAAGGTGTTTTCTTTAATGGACGAAAATCCGTGTATTGGTGATACTAATACGAACAACTGTAGATATTTAAATCAATAGAAGACAAAAATGTAGAAGTGAGGAAGGGGGGGGGTGGACTTTTTAAATGTTATTGATTATTTACGTGCAGATATCTATTCTTTTTAGTAGGTATATTATGTCAGGAGAACTAAACTAATGCTCTGAAGGTATTTAAATGAAAAAATAATGTTTGCTGTAAATAAAATCACATTTATTTATTTGTACTTATACAGCGTTTCAAATGGCGAAAATGACGACGATCAACTCGTATTTGCACTTCCGTAACCCCCGCCTTGTACCACAACGTTGTTTTACCGCCGTCCTAAGGCCGCGTACCGGACGACGGCGGGCGCGGGCGCGGCGACACGACAACTGGTCGAATCTTAACTCTTATTTAGGTTGTCTTACCGCAGATTAATTAATAGATAGATAGATAAATTCTTTATTGTACACCAAAAATAAAGCAGTTACATAAGAAACTTAAAATTAATAGGGTGCCACAATGGTTACTAGTACTCTGATTTGTGATAACACTTCGAAAAGTAAGTACATACACTGCCGGCTGTCGAGTTTAGTTCTCATTTTCAGTTACATAAGATAATGAACTAAACGCGAAATACAAGTGGGCTCTCTCTTGCAGCGCTGGTGGTCAATTATTATTTTGAATTAACACATACTTACTCTTTTCACTGCAGGAAAACCTTTTATTCCCACGGGGAAATCAAATACAAAGCAGGCGTGGATGCTACCGGCCAATTAATCGATTAAAAAGAAATCCTTTATTTATGTAAAATTATGGTCACCTCACAATATTAATGGATGTTTGTATGGAAAAATTTAAATGGTCAATATCTTTGAAACTACGCAAAGTTTCTCCGTCACAATTTCAGGTTATCATTATCGTCCCCGTCACAACATTTTGAACACATTTCGAAGGTCGTAGATCATCAGGCAGTGGAGATACATGTGTCCAGCCATCTTGAACTCAGGTTGGCTGGACATTAAGTTTTATTGATTTCTCGTAAACCCTTACATGTGACGCCATAAATCAAACGTTATTACTGTCACACATTGCGTCACCAAGTATTAGTAAAGGAATCATATTCGAAAACGCCCCCGTTATTGAGATTCGGAAGTGCCAGCCATAAGTTTTATACGTAAATTCAAGATGGCTGGACACAGATTTTTGCATTTTTCTACTAAACCACTGTACTTATCACAAAACTTTTAGCTCGGTGCCCGTCACAAATTTATGTGACGCCCGTTGATATGCAAAAAGTCGTCAAAATCACTTCCGTTACCGAGATTGAGAGACCAGCGAAAAGTGGTTTTTCAAGATGGCTGGACACGTTTTCGATCGATTATCTAAGATTCTGTAGCGTCACAAATTCTGAAATAAGGGTGTTTAGCCGTCACATAAAGTGACCTATTGACCTAGTTAAATGCAAGCTATTTTGAAAATTTGTCCAGCCAACCTGAGTCACATAACGAAGTCGCGGGCACAGCTAATCATATTATTAACAGAAACCCGAAACGAAACACGTGTCTAGTATTTTCATGTAAATAATAACTATGTACAAAATTTCACAACTGTATCATGAAAATTGCTTGATATGTCAGCAGAAATACATATTCACCGGTCCGGGGTTATTTCGCACTTGCACCCAGCTGTTTGCTGGCGCCTAATGCCCGCTATGACCTGCTATGACCTGTGTTGTACTTATTGTCGGTGGTGTCAAACTTGTGACCTTTTTAAATATTTTTGGGAAAAAAAAAATTTAAAAAGGTCACAAAAATATAACATGGTGTAAACACTATTGGAATCCATTCAGTTACTGTATAAAAATCAATGTCACTTTTCGTTGTAATTTTATAACTCAAGAACGGGCTCACCTATCCAAACATTATATGTAACACATAATATGATTTAAAAGAGTGTCCATGGAGTTTCTTGCACGTTCTTCTCCATAGAGACCTACTCTTTGGAACGTGCAATTTAGCTTCACTTTTCTTGGACTGACCGACATTTGACTATTCAAAAGTGCCTGTAAATGGTCTATTTGAAATAAATGTTTTGATTTGATTTGAAACCAAATGTTTAGGCTTTGTTCGGACTATTTAGTAGATGGTTTGTGTGAAGTTTGGTAGGGTAGAGTAGGATATAGTAGGGTAGAGTAGTGTAGAGTACTGTAGAGTAGGATAGGGTAGGTAGAATAGGTTAGAGTGGGGTGGAGTAGGGAAGAGCGCGAGCGAAGCAGCGCGGACAAAAGCTAGTTATAAATAAATTACACCCAGGCACAGAACAAACCATCGTGCTAATCACACAAACACTTGTCTTGGGTGGGAATCGAATCCACGGCCTCCAGTAAAGCAGTCAGCGCAATTGACAACTAGACCAACAGGTCTCCTGTAAATGGAGGAGCGCACGCTAACGGACCCCTCGTGCTATTTGTGATTTTTAAAGGGGTTACTGTGTATCCTGTGTTGTAGATCAAATTAAATAAATAAACTTTGTGTATCGGTACTTACTCTTGCCCAGTCGTAGTCCATGGGTACTTTGGGGGGTTCCACCTCCTCTTTCACGATGATCTTGCCTTCCTTCACCAGTTTTGAGTATACCTGGTGGAAAAAAATATGACGAAAAAAAAATTTAAAAAGCTTTTTTGTATGGTGTCATAAACATTTATGGCTGGTTTACACAGTGCGGGCTAGCGTACGAGCCAGCCTGCAGTAACTCGCACTGTTTGGACGTCACTTACAAGTAACTCGCACGAGCGTTGGAAGTAGAATAAAGTTTATTTCGTATTTTTTTTTCATAAATAGTCTATTATTTTTTTAGATATATTGGTACGAATCGCTTTCAAAACCTATAATATGTATAAGCGGGGATGGCAATAAATGTGAATTTATTTTTAGCCTATTTAAACAGATATTGAACTTGACTCGACGAAATCTTACGAAACAACTCTAATCTCACCTTTTTGACCGAGTCTCCGAGCGCGTCGAAGGAGTTGGGCACCTCTGCGCCGTAGGCCTTGAGCGCGGCGTTCTTGGCCACCGCCTTCTCCATCGCCGAGCCCGCGAGCGAGCCCGCGTGACCGAACTGGACTTCTGATGTGAACATGTCTGTGGGACGGTGGTCTATGGTTAGAAAACTATATCATGACTATATGGAAATCTGCCCCCCAGCCAAGTTACAACCGTTTCTCTTACCTAGTACCTCTTTTTCAAAACTCGTATTAATTCACGCATGTACGAAATTAATTTCTTTATGAGAAAGTCAGCTGAGCGAGTTCAATGACCTGTAGGTACTTTGTACGCAACGCCAACTATTAAGTACAGGTCATTGAACTCGCTCTGCTGACGTTTTCTTAAAGATACTAATTTCGTACATGCGTGAACTAATACGAGTTTTGAAAAAGAGGTATTTTATTTTTTAATTTTATCTTTACAAATCGATAGTGTTTCATGTACCGGATCGACCCTCCACGGGATTAAAACGATTAAAATTTAGCGGTGTATAGAGTGACTGGTAAAGTGGACGACACTTAAACACGTGATTGTGCACATGACAACCAACAACTTTTACTATGGGAACAAACCTGAAATCGCGAAAAAAAATCAGCTGTTCAGTACATTTATGTTTGTCTAATGTACTGAACAGCTGATATTTTTTTCGCGATTTCGGCTTTGCTCCCGTAATAAAAATTGTTTGTTATCATGAGCACAATCACGTGTTTAAGTATCGTACACTAATTGTCAGTCACCCTATATAAATACCGCTTCAACGGTATTCACCAATATTACACACTTATATCATAATGCACTATTTCTTTACAAGTGTTTTGAAAACCGCCGTATAATACAAGTGAGTATTGATGATTACGATCCTCGGCTCGAGTCTAATTTATTATTATTATTTGATGTAACATCCGTTAACCCGCACAGGGCCCGAGTCCCAGCAATGGAAGCATTATAAGCCTGATTCTGCTTACCGGAACAGGTACCGATACACCACGCGACGATGGGCTTCTTGATCTTGCCATCACGCACCGCTCTGCACACGTGGTACTCTTCCACTCCCCCTACTTCTCCCAGTAGTACTAGCATTTTAACGTTGGGGTCGGCTTCGTATCTGGAAAAATGTGTATTATTTATTTAAACTTCATGTACAGTAGTGGTACATTTGCGGACTTAAAAATACAAACATCCGAATTGAGAACCTCCTCCTTTTTTAGAAGTCGGTTAAAAAAGGGGGAGGTGTATGTAAAAATTACCTATTTTATTTACAACTGGTCTTTATCATTTCAGCAATAAGACGTTCCATGTAGGCCTCCCCCAAGTGTTGTCACAACGACCAACTTCGAACAACGACTTCATTGTTTTAATTTAGAAGTTATTTATTATACAGAGTTTATAAAAAACAAACTGCGCGATCCGTTTTCCATTTAATTTCATCCTTTTGAACGCTAGGGCATAAATAAAAAATAGGAATTCCAACATCTTATCGATAACCAATACTCATCGAATGCCGTAATAAGAGACACAATAGAAAGACAATTGCTTATGTCGAACTGTGTAACTTAAGACATTCAAAAGATTAATCATTGCTTTTCGTTCCATATTTTTTTAAATAAAACATTTTTAAACTTAGTATTCGTATGCATTCCACTTCGTTCTACGATAAATCTTTCACTATACAAGTAGCTCGTTTGTGGAATGCATTACCCATAGAAGTGAGGCGAGCCCAAACGCTACCGAACTTCAAAAAAATGGTGAAGGAGCACTACCTATCACTTTAATTGTTCTTCCCCTTTCTCCATTGTATTTTTTAATATTTATTAGTTTATTATTTGGTATTTTTTTTTTTTTCTATTGTACTATACAAGGTGCAGTTTTAAAACTGCACAATATTTCAGGAGGTTGTAATAAAACTCATAAATAATCATGTAAAAAAACGATACCTGGTCAATAATCAGTAATACTTGTTATTTAATTTTTTAATTACACTAAACTAAATCGATTGATCGATGGCCGCGGGGGCGTGGCTAGGGTGTGGCGTGCGGGATGATGATTGGATGATACATTATTTATGAAACTATCGTTGCGAGTTAGTGTGTGTGAAAACGCCCTTTATTGTTCCGTGTTTGTGTGTGTGAAAAAAAGCGCGGTTATAAAAAAAAAGAAAAATTACCTACTTATTTTATTATTGATTCGGGTCGAGAATCACTAACATAATTACCTCCTGAAATATTTTGCAGCTTCAAAACGACACCTTGTATATATATTTATTCACATAATTCATGTTGTACACTGACAGCCCCAAATCTTTTCCTTTCGTTCAGTCCATCCAAAGGTTGTCTGGTAGAAATTGCCTTGTGCAATAAGACCGCCTATTGTACACATAATCTTTTGTAAATGTTTAGCCTGTATTAAGCTAAGGTGTGCAATAAAGTTATAAATAAATAAATTTACCTTTAACAGTTCAGGGGTGCTATTGTCTAAGATAACAGCCTTGAGCGCAGCGCTGGCCGTAGCGACGAAATCCAAATAAGTGCATTGGATTAACAACCCAATTCCCCTTACATTGGATTGTTAATGCAATGTACTGCGCTCTCGACTCTTCGCTGCGGCCAGCGCTGCGCTCAATCAAGGCTGTTTTCTTAGAAAATAGCATCCCAGTTTATATCGTCAACTGGATCGCATTAAGAGCTCGTGGTTAGGACCTCTGAACTTACTTTCAGTGTATCATCATCATCATTTCAGCCGATAGACGTCCACTGTTGGACATAGGCCTCCCCTAAGTGTCGCCACGTGTGCGTCCCGCATCCATCGGATTCCCGCAACCTTCACCAGGTCATCGGTCCACCTTGTAGGAGGCCTTCCAACGCTGCGTCTTCCGGTACGCGGTCGCCACTCCAGATCCTTTCGGCTCCAACGGCCATCACCATTTATGTTGTATGTTTGGTGGCAATGGGTTTTGGACTTTAATGATATTAAAATTGAGTTTATAATCACAAAGCTTGGTGTGTTACCTCAAGAGATGGTCGATGAAGGTGGTGCCGGGGTACCGGTCGCCTCCGATGGCGACGCCCTCGCACACGCCGTCAGCGTCCTTGGAAATTATGTTGTTCAGCTCGTTGCTCATACCTCCTGAACGGGACACGTAAGCCACACTGGAAAAAAAAATATACAAGGTGTAAGGGACAGCCCTCCACAAACTTTAAGGGCTTGCTCAGTAGACGATACTGAACAACATTCCACAAAAAATTTTTTCAGGAAACGAAAAAAAAATTCGGCGTATCCATACAAACTGCCCAATCAAGTTTATAATTTTCGACTTTCTGATGAGGCACATTGTTTCATCGGTCATCAAGTTTCCTCGGTCAAAAGTGCCACAAATTATACTTATTACTAGCTTCTACCCGCGACTTCGTCTGCGAGCTTGTATACAATTTTCCCTCGGGAACTACTTAAGGAATAGGGATAAAAGGTAGCCTTTTCTTTTCCATGTCAAAGGCTATATGCATGCCATATTTCATCCAAATCCGTTTAGCCGTTTTTGCGTGATTAAGTAACAAACATCCACACTTTTACATTTATAATATTAGTTAGGATAAAGACGTAAGTAATAGTAGGAGAGGGACGGATGCTAAATTTGCAGTAACTAAAGCGCCTTGGGTACCTATTGCATTGTGCAGATTAGGTTCTAAAAACGAAAAAAAGTATATGACAAGTTTAAATTTTAGTACGAATTAGAGCGTGTATATACACCGTTAAATTTTAATCGTTTTAATCCCGTGGAGGGTCGATCCGGTACATGAAACACTATTGATTTGTAAAGATAAAATTAAAAAATAAAGTACCTCTTTTTCAAAACTCTTACTAATTACGCCGACTATTAACTACAGGTCATTGAACTCGCTCAGCTGACGTTTTCTTAAAGAAATTAATTTCGTATATGCGTAAATTAATACGAGTTTTGAAAAAAGGGTACTTTATTTTTTAATTTTATCTTTACAAATCGATAGTGTTTCATGTACCGGATCGACCCTTCATGGGATTAAAACGATTAAAATTTAGCGGTGTATAATCCAAAAAATCCAATCACATCTTGCGGCCCCCGCTATATTGTGCTTGTTACAACGTACCTGCCAGGCCTGTACAGTTTGCTGTCAATAATGTTGTCGATCATGCCAGCTGTGTTGCCGATCTTGAAGCAGCCCGGCTTGATGCCACCCACTGTGGCGGGCCCGATTACGTTTACCTGTATTGCAAATAATACATAAGTTAAATAAGGAGGAATAAATATTTTAAAATTATTTGTTTACAGCCTATTTAAGGGGCCGGCGAAGGATGAATTTCCATACACCACGCTCATTTGCAGTTGGAGCATATTTCCAACATATTATGATGATATTCGGTTATAGACAATATTTATCTAGGTTCCTACGTCTTTCTTTAAAAAAAAAAAAAAAACAAAAAAAATTTAAGCGAATTGTATTTCGCACTTTTTTACAGCGTAAATGGCAAAACATGCCATTTGGATTTTCCTGTATTAAAAATAACAATATTTCTAATATTCTCGACGTAGGAGCCTAGATAAATATTGTCTATAACCGAATATCACCATAATATGTTGGAAATATGCTCCAACTGCAAATGAGCGTGGTATTACGTTTGTATGGAAATTCATCCGTCGCCGGCCCCTTAAGGTAGAGCTACACTGCTCACACGTGTACCACACACGCCGGCCTCTATACATTCTATACTATACGGAAACTAGACTTGTAGAGCTACACTTGATACACGCCACGCGACGTCGTTCTTCCGTCGCCGGCCCCCTAAGACCTACCAAATTATGCATTAAAGTTTCACAAAAATCAGTCAAGACGTTTCGGAGGAGTTTGATAAGAAACACTGTGATACGGAATCTAATATACAGGGTTAATTGTAAAACACTAACTATCTTACAAGACCGTATTACTAACATCATAAACAACATCTTTTGTTCTATGACTTTTTACAAAACATAATTCATTAATCAAAAACAAATCTTCAAGATTTCGTTGTTCTATCTAACATATTTCAATTCGGTATTTTTCTATATCTACCTACATCTGTACGACGCAACTCAAGCGCATAAAGCACCCCCACCGCCCGATCCTGCTCCCCTCCGCTATTGTACTATCGATTGCTTTGCATAGATTTCGTAATATTTAGAACATTCAATTTAAATATTTTTATTTTTGCAAGAAAATCTGTTGAACTAAAATATGATAACTTCTTAAGTCATAAAAAAAAAGTTGTTTGTTTATGATGTTAATAACATAGACTGAGAGGTTACCGGTGTTTTACAAATAACCCTGTATAAAAAAAACTCTCACGTGTTAGGACAATATTAGCCAAGTCAACTAGTTTTTCGATGACATGTGATATCCACCAACACGCAATGGGCTCGCGTGGTCGCTGGGTCACGTGGGCTCCTAGAGAGGAGGCCTGAGCCCCAGCAGTGGGAACATTGAAAGGCTGATCATGCTATAATAATTAACATTCCATGTTTTCTTATGACGTTGACTATCGCGGGCCGGATTGATGGCTCTGCTGGCTGGATTTGGCCCGCGGGCCGTAGCTTGGAGACCCTTAGTCTAGGTTATAGTACGGTGCAAAAGGGCATGGGAAGGGCCCGCGTGGTGGATTACGGCCCATTTCCTCTCCTAGAGAGGAAGCCTGAGTTCCAACAGTGGGAACATTAAAAGGCTGATTAAGCTTAATATGCTTTCTACTCACGCCTCGTGTGTCAGCCAGCTTGATGATCTTCCTGGTCATGTTCTCCGGGATACCCTCGGCGATGATGACGATTGTGTTGATCTGCGGGTGCTGCATAGCCTGGAACACAGCAAACATCACATTTTACACATGTTCGAAAAGGTAGACAGATGAATAAAAAACAACTGGCCAAGTGCGAGTCGGACTCGCACACGAAAAACAATAAAAAAAACTGCATAATATAGTCTGTCTAAAAAGTCAAACGACTTCGGTAATTATTAGGGTAAAATGAACTCTGATGTAGTCAACAGTGGTTCAATAATCAGAGATCTTGATCATTGTTTTCTAATAGAACCTTATAAAAAGTATCGAACAAAAGTAGTTTTTTAAACGATTTAATATCATTAAGGGACTTTTTAACAACAAAAATTGTAGGTTATTACAACTTGCAAAATAATTTTTTTGCAATTTTTGTTTTGCGTTTAGAATATACCTATTTCAGTCTCTTTAATCATATTCTTTTATAAAAGTAGGATACATTTGCAAAGATATAATAGAGTCATAAGTAAGTAAAAAGTAATATAATAAATCTGGAATCGTAAGAAAAATCTGATTCTAAATATTCTGCTTATTGATTCATCATCACTAGCCATATTACGATCAAGATCTATTGTAGAACCATCATCATGTCAAGAAACAAGTGAATGACAACTGAAATTCGTGCTGCCAACAACAGATTTTTTATTTCCTTTAAAACTTCCCAAATCGTTTGACTTTTTAGACAGACTACACATATATACACAAAATTTCACTATTATAATATTAGTTTTTTTTTTAAGTTGGAATTCACGCAAAGACTTCTCATGGTCTGAGCTGACTTTTACCACAAAATAGATAATTACAGAAGTCAATCTCATGTATGTACTTCACTATTTATACCTACGCTCTGTGGACGCACACTAATGAGCGCTTGAGCCGGAACTGTTCGACGAGCGGGCCGAGGCGCTCTGAGATATCGTGTCCGTGAGCGGTGTCTGTGTGTGCGTTGTGAGAACGCGCACAGTACGTAGATTGACGTCTACTTATATATTTTGTGCTTTTATTGACTATAATTCACTCATGTGTTCTTTCTTAACCTTTTGAATGTCTTAAGTTACACAGTTCGACATAAGCAATTGTCTTTCTATTGTGTCTCTAATTACGGCATTCAAAGAGTTAATCTAACGTTCAGAAGTAAACCCTTGACCCCAGTAGGCTTCGACCCTGCTGGGCCTCTACGGTTGTGCTGACATCTCCTTGAGGCGCGCGTGGAACACTACGCCACAAAATAGATAGCTACAGAAGACAATCTACATACAAAGCACGCTCGAGCAACGCACACATAGACACCGCTCACGGACACGATATCTCGGATCAATTGCCCGGTCGCACTCGTACTGTTCGGCGCAACACGCTGACCCTAGCGCGATCGTCTAGCGTAGGTATAAAAAGTGAAGCATATACATGAGATTGACTTCTGTAACTATCTACTTTGTGACTACGCACCATCGGCGACTAGGGCTCTGTCCGGACGGTTTTATAATATTAGTGTGACAATATAAGACACATACCTGTATGGTACTGTCGTAAGCGGACCGGAGCGACGCGAAGTTGACGAGTACGGTAGCTTCTTGGTGCTTACGCATTGAGACGTCCATGTCGGAGTACACTGCAACAAGGAATCATTGTTTAAATACATAGAAAGCCAACTGTATTAACATTGTTTATGGGAGTAGATAGATGTGATGTTTCAAAGTGTCACCCAGACCCTAGAACGTTAAGGACCACTGAATGATAAAAATAATATTCCACAACTATCACACAACGCCATCTAGTCTCAAGCTAAGCAGAGCTTGTGTTATGTGTACTAGACAACTGATAAACATACTTCTTCCTGCCCTTATCCCATACTAGCTGTCCGCCCGCGACTTCGTCCGCGTGTAGTTATCGCACTCTAAACGTGTTGTCCCGAATAAGATGTTTTTCCGGGATAAAAAGTAGCCATGTTCTTTTCCATGTCAAAGGCTATATGCATACCAAATTTTATCCAAATCCGTTCAGCCGTTTTTGCGTGATTAAGTAACAAACATCCAAACATCCACACTTTCACATTTATAATATTAGTTAGGATTACTTGGGATCGGCGCAACACGTTTTATTCTTCCATTCTGTCCTGTCACCAGTCACACTATCATTTTCTTTCATATTAATCCTCATATCCATCTTTTCTTCGGCCTTCCTCTCCCTCTCCATCCTTCTACATATGTACTCTTAACTCTTTTAGTAACATGTATTTCATTCCTCCTCTTTGCATGATCATACCAAGACAAACCCCTTCCCCCCTTCAACTTTTCAGTCACTGCCGCCACTTTCAAACTTCCTCTATAGTCTGTCTAATAAATAAATAAATAAATAAGTCAACCGACTTGGGAATTTTGTATGATATTTAATCATTTAAAAAATACTTATATTCGATACTTTTTATAAGGTTCTTCTGTTACTAACAATGATTACTGCTGTAAACAATGATCTCTATCTCTTAATCAACCTTGATTATTGAACCCGTGTTGACTACATCAGATTACATTAAATCCTAATAATTACTCAAGTCGTTTAACTTATTAGACAGACTCTAATATACCCATTTCTCTCACTTTATCCATTCTCGTCACACCACACATCCATCTCAACATTCTCATCTCCGCTACATGCAATCTTTTTTCATCCGTCTTTTTCACAGCCCAACGTTCTGATCCATACAGTATGACAAGTCTGATCACGGACTTGTAGATTTTACCCTTCAACTTGAGGGGCATCCGTGGGTCACAAGTTGTTCCCGTGACCTGTTCCCATTTCATCCATCCTGAATTATTCCGATGTGGAATGTAAAGGACCACTACTATAATATTGACTGACCTGTTGGTCTAGAGGTTAGTGGCCCTGACTGCTATGCCGGAGGTCGTGGGTTCGATCCCCACCCAGGACAAATGTTTATGTGATGAGCACGATCATTTGTTCTGTGTCTGGGTGTAATTTAACTATAATATGTATGTATTTAGAACTATATAAGTATGTTTATCAGTTGTCTGGTACCCATAACACAAGCTCTGCTTAGCTTGGGACTAGACGGCGTTGTGTGATAGTTGTGGAATATTATTATTATAATAAAAAGGTAAAATTTGTTTTATTATTTTTTTGTTTGTAGGAGATAATCTTTGAAAGTCCTGGTCCGATTGCCAAAATTTTAGCACCGATAGAAAGCCGTTTTATTCCTGAGTGACATAGGCTATATTTTATGTACCTACGCAGGCGAAGCTACGAGGAAAAGCTATTTATTATAAAGTCAAATAATCTCACCCGGTATGAAGACCTCCTTATTCCCGAAGTAGTACTTCTGCTTGTGGTCGGCGGTGAAGGGGTACACGATGGCGACGACGGACGGCTCAGCGCGCCGGCAGATGTAGTCGAAGTCCAGCATGCCCTGCGGGTGTACACTCACGTTAGTATTTATGCCTTGATCACACGTACCGAGTAAAAGGGCGAGACAGTAAAACGTTGCTCGGCCGAGACAGTGATGTAAGCGAGTTGTAGAGATAAGCGGCCGGGCGAGCACTCGGCGCTGTGTTCACACGTACCGAGTACTCAGCCGAGAGCACTGTCTCGCCCGTTTACTCGGTATGTTTACTCAAGGCATTAGCGATTATGAATCAATAGTTTCTCAATTTCCTTATTGCTAGTTGCAACTGCATTGAAGGATGTTACATCCAATCAATAGTACCATATGATTTAAGTGTATAATGTTGATGATTGATTACCGCTGAATCGGTTTTAAGACCCGTCTTATGAGAGCCAAGGACAGTAATCATCAATACTCACGTGTACAGGTCGCGCGGTGAATCAAGATCGCTCGGTAAAAGTAGTGAGGGCAATCGGCGCATGTGTACAATTGCGCACAGAAATTCTTAGTATGTTAGGATTTTATTTTTAATTTCGTATGTTTGAACCTTAGTAACATAACTTATAATAACACTAGTTTTTGCTTGTAATTTATCTTGTAAATTGTAGGTAAATTCAGAAAAATTTAAATGTTTAAAATTAAAATTAAAATAAAAAAATTATTTCGTTAGTTTCTTTCTTAACGTAACAATTCACGTCGTAAACCATTTTTCTGGCTAGCCGTTTTAAAACTTTATTTTTAACCATTTTTTTTTACGACTACGTATTACTAATACGATAACACAAGCTGTACGCAACAGTATCCAATGAGACGCGAGAACGCAACGCGGGAATTGAAGAGCGACTCTATCTACCAATGACGTGTCGCCGTCGGCGCACACCCGCCCGCACGTCGCCAAATAGACCTTAGAATTGAATACTGCGCATGCCCCGCGCACTTTTGCCGAGTGATCTTGATTCACCGCGCGACCTGTATCATACGACATTTTTCAATGCAAGTGCATTAAAAAACTGGACAAGTGCGAGTCGGACTCGCATCCTGAGGGTTCCGTACAAAGTTACTTATGTAAAGAGTTCAATTCACGATGGGAGTCTCGCAGTTTTTCCAAATCGCAAAAAAAAATTTTTTTGGTATGTAACAATAAATTTTAAGTTTTCAGATTTATTCTTATACTTACTAAGTGTAAGTACTTGAGTTATTCTGGATTCTGGGTTAACAAGTAGTACCATAGAATTTTGGTTGCCTTGAGTGCCGTAATATGCGTTTTTTGCGGCATAAACGGCCATTTTTTTTTTCCGTTACCTTTCACACGATCGAACTTGTGCTTGATAAAGTTTGAGCAGCTATTCCGGCGTGAAATACTCATTTGAATCGCGGATCATGATAATTTGATATGGAAAAAATTACGGTTCCTTTGAGAATGTATCGATTAAATAGTTTTGTTTTTTTACCTGGATGGCTCTATTCTGCATGCCCCAAATGATGGCCTTGGTCCTGTCGCTGAACAGTGACATGACGGTGGACACACTCTGCCCGAGGTCTTGCCTGGTGGGCGCTTCCGAGCAGATCAGGTCCAGCAGCTTGTGGGTCAGCTCTGGTAGGTCAATCTTGGGTTTGGGCTGAGGGGAAGAATTATTTGGTTAGTTTAGTTTGAAAAAGATTTTTTTTTTCGTATTCGATTGTAGATGAAGATGTATACAGGGTTATTTGTTAAACACTGGCAACCCTTTTAGGACTATGTAACATCATAAACAACAACTTATATTCTATGACTCTTAAAAATATATCATAGTTTAGTTCAACAAATTTTTATACAAAAATAAAAATATTTGAATTGAACGTTCTAAATAATATGAAGTCTATGCAAAGCAAGAGAAAGCACAATAGCGGAGGGGAGTGGGAATCGGGCGGTGGGGGTGCTTGATGCGCTTGCGTTCCGTCATACAGACGTAGGTATAGCAAAATACAGAGTTGAAATGTGTTAGATAGAACAACGAAATGTTGAAGATTTGTTTTCAGTAAATGAATTATGTTTACGGTAAATTAAAAAATAAATAAATAATAAAACCCTACGCTAAAATACACTAACTAAAATATGGCGTCAAAAAACTCTTGCACATCGCTGTCGACTGGTAAATATGCCCAAAAGACTGGCGGCATTGCCACGCTGTATGGCAATGCTTATCCTCTGTACAAGGTAAAAGTCAGCCTTTGGGTCACGCGAAGTGTCAATTATAATAAGTTGTTTATAAGTGTAGATAATGAATTAATTTATAATAGTGTGTACATATGTTTTAAATTACTTAGAGAATAAATAAACATTATGTTTTGTAAAAAGTCATTGAACAAAAGTTGTTGTTTATGATGTTAATAATACAGTCCTGCGGCCGTATTATGACATCTTAAAACCATCATGTTTTCTGTGTGAGAAAAGGATAGTGCTATTCGTCCTGTATAGCTCCGTCTCTTTTTCACACCGAAAACATGATGGTTTTAAGAGGTCATAATACGGCCCCTGATGTTAGTGTTTTACATACAAGGTGTCGTTTTGAAGCTGCAAAATATTTCAGGAGGTAATTATGTTAGTGATTCTCGACCCGAATCAATAATAAAATAAGTAGGTAATTTTTTTTTTTTTTTATAACCGCGCTTTTTTTCACACACACAAACACGGAACAATAAAGGGCGTTTTCACACACACTAACTCGCAACGATAGTTTCATAAATAATGTATCATCCAATCATCATCCCGCACGCCACACCCTAGCCACGCCCCCGCGGCCATCGATCAATCGATTTAGTTTAGTGTAATTAAAAAATTAAAAAACAAGTATTACTGATTATTGACCAGGTATCGTTTTTTTATATGATTATTTATGAGTTTTATTACAACCTCCTGAAATATTGTGCAGTTTTAAAACTGCACCTTGTATAATCCTGTTTAAATGTTGTGTTGCGCCGACCAAGTAACATGGGACAAGAGCAAAAAGATGACGATGAACGAGTGTATTTCCAAGTCTACTCACGCAGGGCGCCGGTTTGGGCAGCTGTTTGGGCGCGTAGTCCAGCTGGTGCTCCTTGGGGATGGGCGTCTGTCCCAGCGCCAGCCCCACGATGGCCGTCATATTGCTCTCCGGCCCGAACACGTACAGTGGGATGCGGAGCCGGTGACCAACTTCGCGCATTTGTCTGGAAAACCAATTAAGGCTTATTATAGTTTCTTGAACCATCTGGCCAAAATTTACAAATCTACAGTCGCCTCTCAGTTATTTTTATCGTGGCTACGATAGATTTGCGGTCAAGATTTAGTCGTAATGATTTTTTATCGTTTTGCAACTGTCGTTCTAGCCGTTCCCACTGTCACGACAATCTGTTATCACTGCAAAAAATGTTGTAGAAAGTAAATCGTGTCGTTCTATATGTGAACACCTCCATTTAAACATATAAGCCACGACACTTAAAACTACACGATTATCTGTCGTCACGACAAAGTGGGAACGCGCCCTTACTGCGTGCATCGGTAGGCCACTCAAATATAATTTGTCTATACGAAAATCGGGTAGTTGCCCGGAACAGACAGTATTCCCGTCTGGTCAGAAGGTCCTCCTTTTTTAACAAAGGTTTGCCGGACTTAACACCCTGTTCTACATACCATGAATTAGAATTATGGACCTCTGATAACAACCCCCTAAAAGAACCGTAGGCGCGGACTTGAGGACAGCGAGCAAAGGGTATCTCGCTGTCTGATCGTCCAGTAATCGTCCGGTCCGAGCCCAAGTCGTCGAGGGCTGTTCCCGCGTGCGTCAGAGTTGTCAGCAACAGCAGGGGCCCAGCAGGGTCGAAGCCTACTGGGGCCAAGCGTCTGTTTCCGAAAAGGAGGCTCGGCCCCGGTATGAAAGGTAACGAAGAAACGGGGTGGGTTTTTTAGTCAGCAAGAGTCTGACACTATTTCCTGCTCCATCCAAGGGCGGGGGATGTCATCTGGATGATTTTTACGCACCAGAAAAAAAAATTGCGTACTAGTATAAAAATTGAAAGGCTCGAGAGTAAAATGTAAACTGACAATATATACAAGTACAATTACCGGAACGGATCTTGAGCGCTGGCTTCAAGTTGCGCAGAAGTCAAATATTCGGTCTCTTAGTGGTGCGACGTGAGACGCGGGGGCGGGGAGTGTCAGTGATTGGCTCGCCGCGCCATCGTGTCATAGACGTCACTCGTGATTCGTTCCCTACCTTGCTGCATGTATAAAACAACGACGACGATTGGCTCGCCAATGTGTGGAATGCGCAAAGCGATCCACACTGACGCCGAGCGCTCAATATTCGTGCCGGTAGTTGTACACATGTGAGTCTCCACAGGTCCATCTTGTGGGAGGCCGCAGAACGCTACGCGCACCGGCAGGCCATACAAATAATTCATCTATGCTTGAAACGGGCAATTGCCCAGACCTGACACGCCTTCCGTCTGGTCGGAGGATCCACCTTTTTCAACGAATGTTTGCTGGACTTTAATAAAGGTAGGTAGATTGATGGTCTTCCTTCTTACCTCAATCCCTCCTGGTAGTTGGGTCCTCCTCGCCGCACGAAGATGGTGATGTTGTACTGGATGAGGGCATCCTTGTACGTCTCCATGGCGGTGATGATGCCTCGGAATGTGTCGGCTACGTTCGTGAAGTTGGCGATGCCGCCGCCGATGATCAGGACCTGGGGATGGAAATGAGGGCTTTAGTAATAGTAGGCTATCGCTGGAACGGGTTTTTTAACTCGCATTGATATTCTCAGCAACTCCTTTCATTTGAGAGTCATCCATATTGGATTTAGAGTGTCGTCACTTTTATTTTCAAGGGACCTTAAAAAATAATTAGTCCGTCACCTTGGGTGTTCCGCCATATTGGATTTTGAGTGACGTCACATAGCTAACCATGCATTGTCATCTAAACTGAACGTGTATACGAAATTTCAGTTTAATCTGGTTCAAGAGATCTGCTTCAAAATTGAGTTGCAAAATTCCACCCAAACATATATAGTATTTTTTTTAATTATTATTGATAGACTCGCATTTGATAACTAACTCACCTGATGGTAAGCGATGATGTGGCCGACGATGGAGCACGCTTGCCTAGAAGTAACCTATTCCTTGCTGCTGTGAGCGGTACCTAAGTGCGGGGCGGTGAGCGGTAAAATCAAAATTATGAAAATATTGAAAGCATGCCACGACATGCCGCTCATAGCGAAAACGCGCGCGCTTATCGATGCTGCCCAGCTCACAGATGGCGCTACCTGCTCACCTTGCCATTAGGATGCTTCTCCCTGCACATGAGGCTGAAGATGGTCTTGGCGTAGTCCGCGGTCTGCGTCTCAGTGGGCGCGCCGGAGTACTCGCCGTAGTTGGCGAGCTCGGCCGCGCCGCCCAGCTCGCAGATGGTGTCGGTGTACACCACTGACGCACCACCGCCAGCCACCATCGTCCAGATGCGACCGGACTTGTTTAAAATTGTTAACTGTGGGGAGAAAACGAAACAGAATTGTAAAAAGTTGAGGATTAAAGTAAAGTACTATAGTGTATTCGTATTAAGATAATAGTGACTCATCGTTGTCACTAAGCTACGCCCCTTGACCACTTATGCCTACTGTCCACGGACGCGTAGCTTCATAGACGCGTATTCGTCACTATACGCTTGGTGTACGCCTGCGTGAAGCTTACATACAAAACTATGGCTTACTGTCCACGGACGCGTGACACGTACTGTACATAAAATTTTAAAAAATAAACATACAAACCTTTAAACTAGCTCCACTCTTCGCATCCAAATCCGCAATATGCGCCTCCTCGGGATACGCGTCCCTTCCGAAAGGAGGGGGGAATGTCACCTAGAAAAGAAAAAAAAAACATTATTTATTTACTTTGAAATAAAACAACTAATCTCATTAGTTAAAGACATGTTTTTGGGGGTTGCGGCGACCACAAATAAAAACTAGACAAAGGCACGTAGATGATTAGACGTAGATGATCAGAATTAGTAAGTGAATTGATTCGATTAATTTTTACACCATATTATATTATTACCCGAAAATATTTAAAAAGGTCGTAAGTTGGACACCACTGACACTAAGTACAACACAGGTCACGGCAGGTCGTAGCGGGCATTAGGCTCCAGCGCACAGCTGGTTGCGAGTTAAACCACGTTTCTGTCGCCTGGATGGCCCGGTGACTATGTATTTTTGCTGACATAACAAGTTTATAACTTGTGTGATTTTACACGAGACAGGTATAAAATTTTGTACACAGATTATTTATATAAAAATACAATACATATGTTTCGTATTTCACATATACTAAAGCTGTTGTTGTATACTAGTGTTTGACTACGATCTCGCCTGATGGTAAGCAATGATGCAATCAATCTCATGTATGTACTTCACTTTTTATACCTGCGCTCGGAGGACGCACACACGTCAGCGCATTGCGCCGAACTGTATGAGCGCAACCGGGCGATTGAGCCGAGATATCGTGTCCGTGAGCGATGTCTATGTGTGCGTTGTGAGAGCGTGCTTATGGTAAGGCGCACTAGTTTACAAAAAGCCGACTCATTCAAAACAGAAAAAAATTACGTACCTCTCCCCAATTCTTAGCGCAGATGAAGTCGGCCGTCTGGTCGAGTTTGGCCGCCAAGTCGAGAAGGTAGATCCTCTCATTGGTGACCACGATGGGGTTGATCTCCATGTACGTGAAGTATAGGTCTACGTACACTCGGTACAGGGCGAGGATGAAGGTGGTTAGCAATCTAGAAGAAAGAGAGAAACAAGATGAATAATAGTATTATGATGATGATGATGATGGTGCCATCTAGCCGATTTCAGCCACAGCGACCGCATTCCTTGGCTCCTCGGACTAGGCGCACAATGCCACATTCGCAAAATGACATATTAACGCAAAATACCACATTCGCAAAATTACATTTCGCAATATGCCACACTAGCACAATGCCACATTAGCAAAATGCCACATTCGCAAAATGACTTTTCTCAAAATGTCACATTAGCAAAATACCACATTATCAAAATGACACATTCTAAGAAATCATAATTATCGCATAATGTGCGATTTACGTAAATTAAAATAAAAAAAATTGTTAAAATTATTTATTTACTTCTTGCAGTGGGCTTTTTTTTTCATAAAAACATACTAACGTCCAAATAAAAAAATACTGAGTTCGAAATAACATTTTGGCGTTATGCGAAAGTGGCATTTTGCGAAGTCATTTTGCGAATATGGCATTTTGCGAAGATGGCATTTTGCTAATGTGGCGTTTTGCGATATGGCATTTTGAGAATATGACATTTTGCGAATGTGGCATTTTGCGTCAATATGTCATTTTGCGAATGTGGCATTGTGCGCCTAATCCGGCTCCTCATCAGGACCCGATCTAGCTACTTAGCTGCTCCGGGGAAAGATAATTTTCGCCGTCCTTTACATACACAAAACCATATAAGTCATGAGTCTTAAGTCTTAAATATTTCCATTATCCAACCTGCAGTAGGTTGGAAGGTGGCACATAAAATTCTCAACCTGCCAACTTGGGTGTGGATGGGTAATGGCTAGGTTGGAAGATGGGAATAAGTCAATTTTGCCGCCCTTAATTTTTTTGGCGCTCTGGGCAAATCGGATCGGGCCTTGCTACTCATGATGGTTGTGAGCTCAGATCTGTTGCTCTGTTATATTATGCCCTCATGCACAATAGTCAATACAGGCAATAATCAGCCTTTTAATGTTCCTACTGCTGGGACTCAGGCCTCCTCTCTAGGGCCGTAATCCACCACGAGGGCCCAGTGCGAGTGAATGTCACATTTCTTCGAATTTTTGGTTCTAGGACATGCCGGTTTCCTCACGATGTTTTCCTTCACCGTTTTGAGAGCAGCCTAGCATGTATAACCTTTAAATTACCTTTTCATCGAAGCTGATTTGATGTTTTTGAGCAACACTCGCTCAACGTCTTCACCTGTCGGGAACGTGTCTACAGGAATCTAGAAAAACAAAAAGGAATATTCAGTTTTCTAAACCCCTATTTTTTAATTAGTACAAAAAAAAAATGGGTTCTATCCGTACCAGAGATGTGCCGTTGCTGGCAATATGGGAAATTTTACTGGCAATATTGCCACCTATATTCATACTTCAGGCAATATTCCCACTTCACGGCAATATTGCCGACAACGGCACATCACTAATCCGTACCCGTTACTGATTATATTTATACAGTAAAGTAAAAAAAAAAACAATATCCCAAAATTGACCACGAAAACTTGTCATAATTGATAATTTTTTTATTATTATTATTGATAGGCTCGCGTTTGACCACTATCTCACCTGATGATAAGTGATGATAAATTCATAATTGAATCAATTATTCATCAAAATTGCTACTAGAAAATACTACGCTATTCTTTTCATTCATAAACAATAGCCTGTATAGTCTGTCTAATAAGTTAACCGACTTGGGAATTTTGTATAATATTTAATCATTTAAAAAATACTTATATTCGATACTTATCTTATGGTTCTTCTGTTAGTAAACAATGATCTCTATCTCTTAATCAACCTTGATTATTGAACCCGTGTTGACTACATCAGATTTAATTAAATCCTAATAATTACCCAAGTCGTTTAACTTATTAGACAGACTCTACAATATTTCCATAAATTGAGTGACATTTTGGGATATAAACCCGTTGTCGATCCGATGTAATATGCTGACTCGTAGGTTTGCACGTTGTACTAGAGAAGTGAAACTCACTCTGTTCAAGGCGTTTTGCCAGTCTTTTTACACGTGCAGCCTATGGGTTAGACATACGCAGAGGGCCTACAACGTTCTTCGCATCCAGTATAATAATGCCTTTAGGATTTTGTTGGGGCTCCCGCAATTCTGTAGCGCATCGGGTATGTTTGCTGAAGCACATGTAGATAGCTTTCAAGCTATTATGCGCAAGAGAGCAGCATCCCTGATGCGGAGGATTCGGGGGAGCACCAACAGTATTTTGAGGGTAATAGCTGATAAACCGGACTGTCCCTTCCTGGAACACTGGACTCGTATGCACAGCTGCAGGTCTGGTGCAGCGGGAAGAGGGCACAGCTATATACATAGTTTTATGAATTGAATTTTAATAATTTATGTTTTATTTTAATTTCATTTTTAATTTTATTTTAATGTTATTTTAGTTTTGATTTTAATTTTGATTATGATTTTAATTTTGAGTATGATTTTAATTTTGATTATGATTTTAATTTTGAGTATGATTTTAGTTTGGTTTTGATTTTAATTTTAATTTTGATTATAATATTGATTTTGATTTTAATTTTGGTTTTAATTTTGATTTTAATTTTGATTTTAATTTTGATTTTGATTTTAATTTTGATTTTAATTTTAATTTTGCTTATTATTTATTTTATTTTGACTTTATTTTGATTTTATTTATTCTATTTTATTTTAATGAGTTACTAACGTAGTTTTTAAGTGCTACTAACATAATATGGATGTATCTGATTTAAATAAATAATAATAATAATAATAATAAACAAACGCTAATAACTTTACTATTTACGAATATTATTTATTGAGACTTTACTTAAATAATAATGAGACCCTTTCTAATAAGCCCTTTAAGTATTTGTACTAATTAAAAAAAATGTGGTGTATATTACCCCCTCTTAGGAGCTTCTATGATTTCCACATACTGAAATATAGTCACTATGGACACTGTCATTCTAGACATTTGAGTCATCGAAGAATTCGCTGATGGACGCCCTGAGCAAACTGAAGAGACTCATCTGACTTTGACTGGCCTGTTGGTCTAGTGGTTAGTGACCCTGACTGCTATGCCGGAGGTCGTGGGTTCGATTCCCACCCAGGACAAATGTTTGTGTGATGAGCATAATCATTTGTTCTGTGTCTGACTGTAATTTATCTATAATATGCATGTATTTAGAAATATATAAGTATGTTTATCAGTTGTCTAGTACCCATAACACAAGCTCTGCTTAGCGTGGGATTAGACGGCGTTGTGTGATAATTGTGGAATATTATATATTATATTATATATTATATCTGTTTCTGGAATGAGGTGGGCTGGTTGGAGTAAAGGCCGCTACGGCTCACGCACAATGGCCCAATAAGGATTAAGTGCGGAAACCAAACCACAAAGATAAGAAGAAGTCATCGTAGAATTTGAAACTTTTAACCCTTCCACCACCCACCGTAGGCGCGGGCTTGCGGACAGTGAGCAATGGGTAGCTCGCTGTCCGGCCGTCCGGTAACTGTCCGGACCAAGCCCAAGTCACCGAAGGCGCGCATTGTTCCCGCGCGCCTCAAGGAGTTGTCAGCAACAGCAGGGACCCAGCCGGGTCGAAGCCTACTGGGGCCAGGGTTATCCGAAAGGGCGCTCGAGCCCCGGTATGAAGACTAGAAGGAACGGGGTGGGTCTTTTAGTCAGTAAGAGTCTGACACTATCTCCCGCTCCGCCCAGAAGCAGGGGATGTCATTGCATGATTTTTTCCCACCATAAAAAAAAACCTTCCACCACTTGCGTTGCATTAGTTCGACGAGGATTTTCGCGTCCTATTCACCAGGGTCGTGTGATCACGACTGGGACCTCCATCTCGTTTAGCTCTCCAATCCCCATAGGTGACAGAAGAGCTGACGAGATGGAGTATTTGGTCGTGGATATTCACACATGTAAGCGATAAGACGGTCATATGGGTCGTTCTTCGAAAATCGCTTATCCTCTTGTAAAATAATCTAGATATCGTATTTATGATTGATACGAGTCTCTTCAAGTTTCCCAATTCTCTTTTATTTTAAGTTTATTAGTAAAATACATACTATTATTCAAGGGCTTTAAATTAGTCATTGCATATATTTTCTTTTTTTTTAATTCGTGTGACAGAGTGGACGAAATACACCTCCGTCACACTTTTTTGTACTGATCAATTGTTGATAAAAAAAAAGAACGTCTCATATACCGAAAAATAAGTTTATGTAAAAGTTTTGTTACTAGTTCAGTGTACAATAAAGTTTATTCTATTCTACAAGTGAAGCAACCTTCCCCGCGGCTTAGAAAAGGATGGGTGTCTCAGATGTCTCACCTCAAGGCGCAACGCGAGTGCGTCGACATCTCCCACATCTACGCCTCCTTGATGATGGAACAGGATCGTGTCGGAGCGTCTGCCCGACATTATGTTCAGGTACATTTCTTCGTTCTGTAGAATGAAAGGAAAAATAATTAGAAATGGAAAATGAGTAAAGCAAGCTCTGGAGCTGAGTGTCCCCGCACGCGGGCCACAATATAGAACCACTTCTAGCTTATTTTTGTGGCTCGTGTTCGGCGGTGCCGCCACAAAAAAAAGCTAGAAGCCGCTTCTAGCTTCCCCGGCCACAAGCTGTCACTTCAGTTTTTTTTTGTGGCCGCTTCTAGCTTTTTTTTTGGTCCGTGCGCGAGGACACTCAGGGTATTTGAACCAGGAAAGGTTCGGTTCCAAAGTGATGACGGGAGCTATAGTGAGCGAATGAGCCCCCGTCTTCGTCTTCGTATAAGCTTACTAGATTTATATCTATGTGGGGCACAGAGAGAAATCTTTTCGTGTTGGGATAGGTAGGTGATGACGGCAGCTACAATAGTGAGCGAATGAGCCCCGTCATCCACGAAGGGCAGTCTTTGGGCCGAAATTGTATAAAGCGGTCGCCCGCGCGGTCCCATACAAAAGTAGCTCCATTGCGGGCATCGATCGTGGGTCGCGAGCCCCACGCCCCCTTTTTGCTACGTAATAAATATTAAATTCTTCATCGGCACGACCACATGCACACCGTTAAAGTTGAACTAGAGACACTGAGCAGGTAATAATCCAGTTTCTGCGACGGGAATCGTCGCACACGACACATGCGCTTGCTCATGCCCGTCGCGGGCGCCTGCTTAACGCAATTTCGGCCCTTAACTTTTTGAATACCGTCAATTAGAGACACGCAGTGGTGGCCGAGTGGTAATAGCTCCGACTTACGAGTTGTAGGTCGCGGGTTCAAACACTGCCAGGCGCAATACTTTGTGTAATTTAAATCATTATCACTGCTCTCGAAACGGTAAAGGAAAACATCGTTAGGAAACCGGCATGCCCTAGAATCAAAAATTCGAAGAAATGTGACGTTCACCAACCCGCACTGGACCCGCGTGGTGGATTACGGCCAGTTACCTCTCCTAGAGAGGATGGCCGAGTCCCAGCAGTGGGAACTTTAAAAAAAAAAGATTATGATGATGAGGGGCTTAAAAGGTTAATAAAACAGCAGATTGTTTAACTTACAGCGTCATGTTTAACGAAGGGCTCGACGATGAAGTGCCTGAGCTTCCCCTGGGCGGCTCCGACTTGCTGTTCCTTGCCGATGTGCTCGCTCAGCCACTTCCTGACTTCAGTGGCCGTCTTGTTCACGCCCACGAGCCCCAGCTTACCGCGCCGCTTGATCAGCTGATCGGGCTTCACTACCAGTTGCTGTTGAAGAGAAATGAGACATTTTGAAATACACAGTTAAAAACAACGACCCTAGGCGCTGCGCAAATGTAGCCACTTTTAGTTTGGGGGTCGCTTAGCGCCTAGCCGATGATACGATAAATATAAATTATGGCGGGGCGATCCCGCAGATTTTTCCGTACTACAGTGTTTGCGTGCCTAAAAGCGGTAGGGATAAGAGCGGGTTTTCGAGCAACTAACTGTATTGAAACAAAAATGATATCTAACCAAATATACTAAGATAGTAACGGGCCTCAGTACAGGCCATGGCCCGGAGCGAGGAGGAGTGGCAGGCGGTCGCCACCTTTTGCGAAGCAGTATGCTAGCAAAAGAGGAGGCCGACCGCATCATTCAACGGCGGCGCTCACAGCGCCCCAGCCGCTGCCGGGATTTCAGGCCACCGTAGGCGCGGGCTTGCGGACGGCGAGCAATGGGTAGCTCGCTGTCCTACCGTCCGGTAATTGTCCGGACCGAGCCCAAGTCGTCGACTACGCGGACTGTTCCCGCGAGCCTCAAGGAGCTGTCAGCAACAGCAGGGGCCCAGCTGGGTCGAAGCCTACTGGGGCCAGGGTTAATTCGAAAGATAGTTCAGCCCCGGTACGAAAGGCAACGAAAGAACAGGAGTGGATTTTTAGTCAGTAAAAGTCTGACACTATTTCCTCATCTGATGCTCCGCCCAAGAGCGGGGGATGTCATTAGATGATTTTCCCACCGCGGAAAAAAATATGTTTTTTTTTATTTAAAATAAATCGTATAAAAGACATAAAAAGATTATTTAAATTTAGTTAATTACCTAACGTCAGTTTAGGTAAATACCTAATTGTAAACATTTTTAAATAAAATTTTTAGACATTTTTTTAGATAAATGATATGTTAAGATTGTTTACATTTAGGTAAATACATAAACAAATAGAGTATATTAGGCTCGTATTGGACCTCAAGCTCATCACGCTTGCCAGGTTGAAATATCAAAAATATATTAAGAAACATAGACTCCTAGACTAAGTTAGCCTGTATAGACTTTACCACACAATAGATAGGTACAGTACAGAAATCAATCTACATACAAAGCGCGCTCGAGCAACACACACATAGACACCGCTCACTGACACGATATCTCGGCTCAATCGCCCGGCCGCACTCGTACAGTTCGGCACAACGCGCTGACCCTAGCGCGACCGTAGAGCGTAGGTATAAAAAGTGAAGTACATACATGAGATTTACTTCTGTACCTATCTATTTTGTGACTTTACGGTCTCATCTACGATAGGTGCTAGATAACCGTGGAATAACGGTCATTGACCCTCCTAAATTTGTTGACATTCTTAATTTCTAAAACGGATATAAAGACATAAAGCTGTCTTGAATCGACATGCATCGTGATCCTTTACATGATCTAGTAATGAAAAGCAATTCATTGTTTGTTTTTCGGGTACCTGCGCAGATATATTAGGAAAAGATCAATGTACTTTATTCCACGGTTATATGGCGCCTTCTATAGTTTAAATTGACGAAAAAACTGACGTGTAAAAGTGTTTTTAAATAACCCATTTGCAAAATAATTATATTTTATACACCGTTAAATTTTAATCGTTTTAATCCCGTGGAGGGTCGATCCAGTACATGAAACATCAGCTGAGTGAGTTCAATGACCTTTAGGTAATAGTCGGCGTTGCGTACAAACTACCTACAGGTCATTGAACTCGCTCAGCTAACGTTTTCTTAAAGAAATTAATTTCGTACATGCGTAAATTAGTACGAGTTTTGAAAAAATGGTACTTTATTTTTGATAGTGTTTCATGTACCGGATCGACCCTCCAAGGGATTAAAACGATTAAAATTTAGCGGTGTATAATTTATCATTTACATTTATCATTTCATACTGGATGCAGTTGTATAAAATATGCTGATATATCAAAATAGACACCAACGAACATTGCACTTTAATCCGATACTGTATTGATAATTTAGTAATTTCATAGATAATGACAAGATTTTTTTGCTGTTCATTCTGATAATATTTAGGTACGTAGGTAATTATGATAATGATTAGAGAGTCATTAAAAGAAATCACGCGTGATTGAATTTTGTTATCAGATATTAAATCAAATGAGGCGTGGTTATCAAAGTAATTACAATACGAAATATCTTGACGTCTCAGGTCTGCAATCCCTGCAATACGGATGGTTCGGGGTTACCACACGGTTTCCCGCGAAGCGGCGAGCCTCCTTGCTGGTCTGCCACCATGGGATCTGGAGGCAACAGTCCTTCCACACATGCACGATTTGCGCGTGGAGATGCAACGCCGGGGCGAAAGCACAAAATAGATAGGTACAGAAGTCAATCTACATACAAAGGGCGCTCTCACAACGCACACATAGACACCGCTCACGGACACGATATCTCGGAGCGCCTCGGCCCGCTCGTCGAAACGCTCATTAGTGTGCGTCCACCGTGCGTAGGTATAAATAGTGAAGTACATACATGAGATTGTCTTCTGTACCTATCTATTTTGTGGCGAAAGTCCGCTCAACCGCGTGGAAGTCGCAACAGGTCGCGGCATGGCAGACAGAGCTCCAGCGGGATCTCATCGGTTGTATCACGGATATCGATGGTTGTATTTATAATATTATTTTATTATGGTTTATTTTAATTCTTACCACAGCTGTCATGATGTTTTCAGCAGAACTATCAAGTATACACCTAAGTAGTCCTTACCTCCTTGGCGAGCCATGGGTTCTTGCCGAGCTCGTCCTCCCAGACGGTGCCCTGTTCGAAGGTGGCGAAGCGGCATGGCACCAGCGCTGTGCCGGCTGCTATATGCCTGGAAAAGTAACAATATGGCTTTAAGGCTTATCTATATATATTAGTCCTTTGAACACAATACTACATCTACACTAATATAATAATGAGATAAAGTTTGTTTTTTTGTTTGTAGGGGGTACTCTTAGAAAGTACTGGACCGATTGTAAAAAAATTAGCACCGATAGAAAGCTGCTTTATTCCTGAGTATTTTATGTACATGGCCGAAGTCGCGGGCAAATGCTAGTTTCTTAGATAATATGATTAAAATGAATATATTAATTGACAATAATTTTATTTTATTTAAAGATGTAATTAAGTATTGACTAATGTATAGCATAATTTAATAAATTGTAATAATAATATTAATTAAACTCAATTTAATACAATTTAATTTAATAATATTATATGTATAATTTGCAGTACCCTTCCAGGGTCAGCTGAGCGAGTTCAATAACCTGTAGGTAGTTTGTACGCAACGCCGACTATTAACTACAGCTCATTGAACTCACTCAGCTGATGTTTTCTTAAAGGAATTAATTTCGTACATGCGTAAATTAATACGAGTTTTGAAAAAATGGTACTTTATTTTTTAATTTTATCATTACAAATCGATAGTGTTTCATGTACCGGATCGACCCTCCACGGGATTAAAACGATTAAAATTTAACGGTGTATAAAACCGACACCGATGAGCTCGTTTATTGGAGCATTCTGTTTATGTATTTTATTATTATAAATAATATATTTTTTTAAATATCTGTTATTTGTTTATTGTGCAAACCTACCACAGTGTTTTCGTTTTTAACCCAAAGGTTGGCTGGGAGAGAATGCCTTGTTGCATAAGTCCGCCTATGTACTACTACTGTACATCAAGTTTATATAAATAAATAAGGGTTAGGTTGTTTGTGATCTTGGAAAGAAACGTGTTGCGCCGACCCCAAGTAATATGGGATAAGGGCAGGAAGAAGATATAGAGAATGCTAGAACGACCGGAAGGAGCTATAAAAATGGAATATTATAATTCAGTAATTATTCATTAACTACGCACATCTGATCAATAAAAGATTTGAAGTTGTTACGATTTTTTATACAAGTCGGGGCCCCTGTAGTTTGGGGGCCCCTTATCATTGATACGGTTGATACAGCGGTAGCTACTCCCCTGAATAGAAAATAGTAGAATATCGTTTATTTAATAAAGTGGCACATTTAATGCATTGCATTTATTAGTATACATAGACTAAAAATCTCTAATTTTAGAACATAATTAAAAAGAACACTCTTCGTTTCTACATGCATATCCACTGTCTGATATCATCATAATTTCGATAACTTAATCACAATTAAACTCATAATAATGTTTATTTAAAGAAACTGAGTAAACATAATGAAACTTTACACAAAACAAAAGACTGGCATCACCTGGCAAGAATTAGCTAAATTATACAATTGCAGATATTTAGCACACTACAAAAACAATGGCATGACTAATAAAAATACACGACTAGGGTAGCCAGGTCTTAAAATCGAAAAGCCGGACAATTCTGCCGGAAATTTTGGTAAAAAGGCGACATTTTTTTTTATATTGTAATAAAAAAAAACAATAATGTTGACTGCAAAAAGCAGTGGTGATCAAGTAATAACGGCACCGACTTACGAGTTGTAGGTCGCGGGTTCAAACCCAGCCAGACGCATTACTTTGTGTACTGCTCTCAAATCGTTGAAGGAAAACATCGTGAGGAAACCGGCATGTCCTAGAACCAAAAATTCGATGGCATGCGACATTCACCAACCCGCACTGGGCCCGCATGGTGGATTACGACCCATGCCCTCTCCTAGAGAGGAGGCCTGAGTCCCAACAGTGGGAACATTATAAGGCCGACTATGCTAATGTTGACTAGTAGAATTGCTAGTCACATCTGCTTGCACTGGCGATACAAAGTAAGGCAGGACATATGAAAATCTAAAAAAAAATGGTCAAATTGAAAAAGCCTAACAAAAGCCGAACAACCGGACTCTGCCTAATTTGGCCGGACACGCAACCAAAAAGCCTAACCGTGTCCGGCTTTATCCGAACGCCTGGCAACGCTACTCGCGACCGCATTTCGGTTAGGGTGGCCAATCTCAACAGAGATTAGCCTGGGACGCAAGAAATATTACAGTGAACAAGAGTGTGCGCAAACACAGGTGCACTCTCTGATTCTTTACTCTCATAGCCAATGACTGGTAACTAACCTTTTAGAAAAGATACGACCGGAAAAAATGCATAACTCTCGCACCCGCCTAGGCGGCAGTAAGCATATCTGTGCATTTATTTGCGGAGAGCAGGGCCCGAAAAGCGCCCGGCTGACCTTTAAATCCATTTTCTTTGCGAATTATTGATTGATTTACATATGCTATGTTCACTTTGAAGAATATTTAACCACCAATTTTTATGTGTAAAAATGTTTCTAAAGATCCAAGCCGTTTCGAAGGAGTAGGAAAAAGTTGCGAAATTGCTAAATATTTTTTTTAGACAAAAGTATTACTAGCACTAAAAATTCAAATGTTGATAATGTTGTTCATGAATCTATAATAAACATATATTTTTTTCAAACCTATAAACCTAGCCGTTACCGAGGAGTAAGCTTCAGAAAGTCACTGTTTTATGGCACTTTTCGGGCGCTCGGGCCGTAAGGTACTACTGTAAAGTGAGCAATAAGAAGTATATCTCACACATTGTATATTTTCAATCTATCAAAACTTTTGCTATTAAGAGTCCCCTTTTCCACTCGCCTATCGTCAACATCGAGCATGGTTTAAAAGCTTGTTGCTTCGTCTTAAGCAATCCAACGCGATGTTTGATGAAGAGGCAATGCGAAAAGAGAGAGATAAAGGGTAGTTTCCAGGGTCAAAATAATTACGTTTTATTTAGTCCGTATTTTAGATTATAAAAAAATATTGGACACGTATTTTTTCTTTTTTTGATTAAACAAAAAATAACAAAGATATAGCCCATTAAAGTTACGTATAACGGCACCCCGTGCGAAAAAATGCAGCACGGCGTGACGTTACACGTAACTTTAATGGGCTATAACTTGGTCATTTTTAGTTTAATTTACAAATAAAAAAATACGTGTCCCTTATTTTTGAATAATCTAAAGGACGGACTAATTAGCTGATTTTCAAAGGTCTATACTAGATTAGTTTTACACACAATTTTAGCAAATCAAACTAATCGCGTCATGTAACGTGATAAAAGGCTGGATATTCGGTACCCGTTATCCGGCCAAACCACTATCCGTTTCATCTCAAATCCCCTGTGTACTTGGCTAATTTCCGTAGAAATTGGCCACCATGATCGAAATTCGGTCAAGAGCATTATTATTATCGATGTTCATCTACAATTTTTTTTTTTTTGTTGATAGGTTTGCGCTTGACCGCTATCTCACCCGATGGAAAGGGATGATGTGGTCGAAGCAGGAGCGCGCTTACCTAGAAGTAACCTATTCACTCTTGACTTAAGATTCCCGGGTCGTAGCCATCAGGAAACACTTTATTTTTAGTTAAGGGCCAAGCGCCCGAAAAGTGCCATAAAACAGTGATTTTCTGAGGCCTACTCCTCCGTAACGGCTAGGTCAATTGGTTTGAAAAAAATGTATGTTTATTATAGATTCATGAACAATAATATCAACATTTGATTTTTTCGTGCAATTAATACTTTTGTCAAAAAAAATATTTAGCAATTTCGCAACTTTCCGCAACTTTTCCCTACTCCTTCGAAACGGCTTGGACCTTATGAAACATTTTTACACATAAAAATTGGTGGTTAAATATTCTTCAAAGTGAACATTGCATATGTAAATCAATCAATATCTCGCAGAGAAAATGGATTTAAAGCGCGTTCCGGGCGCTGCTGGACGCAAATAAATGCACAGATTTGCGTACTGCCGCCTAGGCGAGTGCGAGAGTTGCGTTCACATAATTTCGGCCAGATGGTTCAAGGAACTATACGCCTTAATGCGAAACCTTAATATAGTTTGTTCATAATCAGTAACTGAATGGATTCCAATAGTTTTATACACAACTAACTTTTGCCCGCGCGGCTTTGCTCCCGCTCTTCCCTATTCCACCCTACTGTACCCTACTGTACCCTACCCTATCCCACTCTACCCTACTCAACACTAGTCTACACTACTCCACCCTACCAAACTTCACATAAACCATCTACTAAATAGTCCGAACAAAGCCTAAACATTTGGTTTGGACAGGTGAGCCCTTGAGGTGAGTTCTTGAGTTATAAAATTACAACGAAAAGTGGCATTGATTTTTATTATTTTATTAGGGTTCCGTAGCAAAAAATGGCAAAAAACGGAACCCTTATAGATTCGTCATGTCTGTCTGTCTGTCCGTCCGTATGTCACAGCCACTTTTTTATATAATTATATAGATGATATATTTTACTAAAAAAAGGAAAAAAAAAACGCAAGTTGGCCACCACCGAGACTAAGTAATAAGTACAACACAGGTAATGGCAGGTCAAAGGGAGCACTATGAGCCAGCGCGCAGCTGGGTGCGGGAGCAAAACAAATCCTTATTTGCCCCAATGGTCCGGTGACCATGTATTTTTGCGAACAACCAGGTGACATAACAAGTTGGGGTGAAAGTCCGCTGCCGCGACAGGTCACGGCATGGCGGACAGAGCTCCGGCGGGATCTCATGGTGAAATGGCGTCAGCGACTATCGCAACCCAGTGCTGGGCACGCCACAATCATGGCGGTAAGTCCCCTCTTTGAGGCGTGGCTGGAAAGACCTCACGGCGTCCTTACCTTCCGCATGACGCAGGTACTCACCGGACATGGTTCGTTCGGAAGTTTCCTGCACAGGATTCATGCGGAGGTGACGCCCGGGTGTCGCCACTGTGCGGAACGCCCGGAGGACACGGTGGAGCACACAGTCGAGGTGTGCCCTGCTTGGGCGGAGCATCGCCGTGCCCTCGTGGGGGCGATCGGCGGCGGAGACCTCTCGCGCCGGGCCTTGGTTGAGGCCATGGTCCGGAGCGAGGAGGAGTGGCAGGCGGTCGCCGACTTTTGCGAAGCAGTAATGCTCGCAAAGGAGGAGGCCGAACGCATCAGGCAACGGCGTTATCGCCGCCGCCGTCGCCGGGATTCTGATCCCGATTTCCGGCCAACGTAGACGCGGGCTTGCGGACAGTGAGCAATGGGTAGCTCACTGTCCGGCCGTCAGGTAACTGTCCGGACCAAGCCCAAGTCGTCGACGGCGCGCACTGTTCCCGCGCGCCTCAAGGAGTTGTCAGCAACAGCAGGGACCCAGCCGGGTCGAAGCCTACTGGGGCCAGGGTTATCCGAAAGGGCGCTCGAGCCCCGGTATGAAGGCTAGAAGGAACGGGGTGGGTCTTTTAGTCAGTAAGAGTCTGACACTATCTCCCGCTCCGCCCAAGGGCGGGGGATGTCAATGCATGATTTTTTCCCACCATAAAAAAAAAAAAAAAAAAGGTGACAAGTTTATAACTTTGTGATTTTTTATTATACAGTTATGACATTTTTTTTGTACCTAAATTCTACTACTATTACTAATGTATAAATATTGACAAATGAGCTTACCTATTAATGAGGTCCTTGCCGGTCGCCTCGTATATAGCTTTGGACGACATGTCTGTGTGTCTGTGTGTTCAACTGTTACTGTATCGTTGCGGCCCACGTCATAGGGATGATGGTTTTTGCTGTGGACAAGAGAGAATTATAGTTTAGTTTATGGTTTACAAAGGTATAAGTTATTATGACACGATCACGCGAACCTCAAAGATAAGCAAATTAAGTATCTTGACTTGGATCTCGAGGTTGTCGACATGTGAGATGTTGCCTCGCTTGGGCAGAGTATCGAGGTGTCGTTGTGGGGGCGATCGGCGGCGGGTCACTGTCGCACCGGGCATTGGTCCGGAGCGAGGAGGAGTGGCAGGCGGTCGTCGAAGCAGTAATGCTAGCAAAAGAGGAGGCCGACCACATCAGGCAACGGCGCTGACGCCCCAGCCGCCGCCGGGATTCCGAACCCGATTTCCGGACAACGTAGCCGAGGGCTTGAGGACGGCGAGCAATAGGTAACTCGCTGTTCAACCGTCTGGTAACCGTCTGGACTGAGCCCAAGTCGTCGACGGCGCGTACTGTTCCCAACTAATGTTGTCAGCAACAGTAGTGGCCCAGCAGGGTCGAAGCCTACTGAGGCCAAGGGTTTATTTCTGAAAGGAAGGCTCGGCCCCGTATGAAAAGCAACGAAGGAACGGGGGTGAGCCAATGGCTTAATAGCCACGAGCCTCGACCAACATCTTAGGAGGCTCTCCTTAGGCAGCTGGATCAAGATCGTTCGTTTGGAACATTTAAATGAAATTACATGCCTCCTGAGCTAGCTATAAACAATATAATATACAATATGTATTCTGGAAGTTTTATTCGAGACGAGAGAAAAAATGATACCCTGACCCTCTTTAAGAGTGGCAAGTTAAGGTCCTTCTTCAGGAAACAGGCACTTTAACACGTTAGTTTCTATATAACAATTAAATAGAAGAAAAAAAAACCATGACGTAATATTTACCGTACCGACCATAGAACTGGTTAGTACTAAAACAAACACGTCTTAAACTCACAAAAAAAGGGTGTACTATGCCATATCGAATGCCAAATAGTCGAACATCTATTAATCGAACACTAAATACTCGAACGTTCATAATATCGAATGCTTAATAAATCGAACACTCAATACGTCGACTGTTTAAAATATCGAATGTTTGATCGAGCGGCCAATGCATCACACATTCACCCGGAGGACATGGTGGAGCAATGGTGGAGATGTGCCCCGCTTGAATGGAGCACCGCCGTGTCCTCGTGAGGGCGATCGCCGGCAACAACCTCTTGCGCCGGTCGCTATCACTACTGCTTTGCAGGAGGCGAGCGCCTGTCATTCCCCCTCGCTCCGGACCCTGGCACCGGCGCAAGAGGTTGTTGCCGACGATCGCCCTCACGAGGACATGGCGGTGCTCCATTCAAGCGGGGCACACCTCCACCATGTCCTCCGGGTGAATGTGTGATGCAATGGCCGCTATGGTGTTTGGGATTATTAGAATTGTTATGATATGCATTCTGGCTATAATAAGGTAACTATTTAAGTTTGGCTGAGTGGTACTTTTTAGTGTACCATAACTAAAAAGTGTAAAAAAAAACTTTTAACAAATAATAAAATACAATCGACTAAAGTGTCTGCACAACTGGACAATATGTGGAATCATTGAAACTGGCGCGATCTCTGTAAAATGGAGCTGATAATTTTATTGTAGTGTTGACTACCTCAGTTAAGTTTACCAAGAAGGTTGACTCGATAAATTTGCTGACAAATGCTACAAAAACATTAGGATGTTTTATATCCGTATTCAAAAGATAAATTAATTAACTGTGTCCATATGAAAAAACAAGGCTTAAAGGACTTAGTAACCAGAATAAAAAAAAAACAATATCTAAATAAAAAAAAGCAAAAAAAAATACGTCAAAAATTTCAAATTTGATTTTCGAATCTCCAACAATTGGCCGCCTGCTTCTCAAACGGCCTCTGATTGGTCGCACCGCGTGGTACGATCGCGTGATCCGATCTCGCTCGCGAATACGTCATCGAATAGAATCAGCTGAGGTAGAGGTACACACAGCGGCGTACACAATTTTCCTTCCCAGTATACTGTGACCTCTTGTACTACGAAAAGCGTATGGGACGCGAGGTCTGTTAAGTTTGGGATGTTATGTTAAAAGTTTTGTTGTATGTATGTAATTCGTCGACTATATAAGTGGCGCGGTGGGTTTTCTTATAGGTACCGCGTGGTTGAGTACATTGATCTTTTACAAGGTGCTATTATATTGTTAGGTAAACCTAGGTGTTTCAAATTGAAATACCTATATGTATGTAGTTCTTAGAAAATGATTTGTTTCCAATCACACTAAAATTATAAAAGTCAAAACATTTTATGTACCATCAAAGACACTTCCGCCTGATCACCGCTACGTTCATTTTTGTTTGCACTCAAAACGAAAATTTCAAAGGGTTTAGTTTGGCGCCGCGCCGCAGGATTCAAGCGAAAATTTTGAAAAAGTGATCCGGCAGAAATGAACGCGATGGTACGTAGGTATGTTTGTTAATTTTTTACGCTCGAAAGGCTGAACGTATTTGAGTGAGATTTGGCACATGGGTAGACCGCGTCATAGTATATGTAATACGGATTATTTTTTTATTCAGGAAGTATGCTCCATTTTGATTATTTTCTACTGTTACGCGAGTGAAGCCAATGGTAGAATCTAGATTAAGTATTAATAATTAATTGTTAAAAGCTTCCCCTTGTATATCTATAATAATGTATTTCATAAAGGACTACCTTTTGCCCGCGGCTCCGCCCGCATACATAAAATATTGCCAACTGAACAACCATCCACAAGACTTTTTTTCGGAAAACGAAAAAAAAATCAGCGTCACAATACAAAATTAAAAACATGATTGAACAGTTTGTATGGAGAGGCCGATTTTTTTTTTTCATTTCCTGAAAAAAAAAATCGTCTGGAAGGTTGTTCAGTTTTGTCTACTGAGCAAGCCCTTAAAGTTTGTGGAGGGCTGTCCCTTACACCCTGTATACTGACTAAAATTCGTCTCTGTTCATTCAGTTGCCCACAGGGCCACGGTAACTCTTTTAAAAAATCCCGCAGTCACTAACAACGTATTTTGTAAGTTTTGTTTTTTGTTTTGACTATAAAAAGACATTTGTTTATGCCATTTGCTTAATCGTTTATCATCAAAATGTAACTTCCGTGAGAATTCTTCACAAGGAAAAACAAATGAATTTTGTTTGCGAACGAATCAACAACCATTTTTGTCATATAATACAAGCTGTAAGGAAAAAAAGCGATTTTTTTTTCGTTTGCGAAATATAATTTTGTGGAAGGTTGTTCAGTTTCGTCTATTAAGCAAGCTCTTAAAATTTGTGTAGACCTGTCATTTATATCCAGTATAACAGACACGCACACACACAATGGACAGTAGGTCATAGTTTTGGTACGTAAGCTTCACGCAGGCGTACACCAAGCGTGTAATGACGAATACGCGTCTATGAAGCTACGTGTCCGTGGACCATAGAAATATAAAAAACAGGAGAAGTGGCAAGGGGGCGTGTGCATGTCCGCACAAAATGCATAAGAAGTGCACATTCGTCCAAACGGCCGACAGTTATAAACTTGTGAGACTCGCGACACGTGATCGTAAACAAATTTAAAATGCCGCGTTGTTCAGTGGTTTAATGGAAGAACTGAAGTGATAAGACAAGCCTGGGTCATCACGGAATCTCTTACAATATGTAAATACAAGTTTAATGCTATATTTATCTTTAAAATCAGTAAAAACAACAAATCTTGTAATATCCCTTGCTGCTACTACGTTATTTTTATTTCCAAATATCAAAGCGACTGTATTACTCTTACAGTAAATACATTGCTCTTTAACCACTATCAAATTTTAACCCTTAGTAACTGGACAAGCAATGTAAAAATAACATAACGATACTTTATCAGTGCAGTGTATTTCGTAATACCGGCCGCTGCCAGTTGCCGTCAGCCGGCCGCAGTCAGTGAAGTGCCTAATAGATCCCCTCATGTAGATTATCGACCATAATATCGATTGGTTGGATTTTCGAAGTGAAATAATGTAAATATTTTTATTATTTTACAGAGTAGTAGAGAAATACGTTAGCAACTGTCGGAAAGTAAGTTGGTTAAATTGTAAGTTAATAGTTGATGGACAATTTTTTGGTTTCGGATATCGTATATTATGGCAGTATCTTCGTGTTATTGTCTTACTTTTTATGATTTTGATATTTTCACTTCCTTCTCAAAGTCTTCAAAAGCTTCTAATGCGCTATAATAATGAGCATGGATGCGTGACGCACAAAACCGGTCGTTGTGGCGACGCTTGGCGAGGCCTATGTCCAACAGTGGACGTCTTTCGGCTGATATGATGATGATGATGATGAATGAGCATAATTCAGAACATATTAAGGAGTTTTGCTTAAAATAAGGCAACATGTTTTAGCTTTTTATTTGTTATGCGTGGATGCGTGTTATATTTTGTATTCCTCCGCGACACAGACAAGCGGTTATATTTAACAGTAGCTTAGGTAAAAATGATAACTAAAATGTTATATTATTTAGTTATCATTTTTATCTTTGTTTTCAATTTCCCGAAAAATAATTTAAAAAAGGAATGGATTGATGCTACTGGAAAGCCACCTTACTGGTTGCCTAAAAAATATAGTACCAATGCTCAATTCACTTTCGACCAGAAATATTTCAGCCTCTAAGAAAACGCCATCTCTCAAATCCCTAATTTAAGACTAGACCAAATTTTTGTAAGTTAAAGTTTTTTTCTTTTAATAACTCGTTTTTTCATGTGTTATAAAAAACTAGTATTAAAACTTTTCAGGATTCTATAGTAGTGCGTCTTCCATTTCGCCGATTTTTCGTATTTGATATTGTCGTTCTAAAATGAGTTTTTAGTTTTTTGAAAAACATTTTGGTTGTTCTGCTTTTATATACATATATATTATATTATTATATACATTATTTTCTGGAAGCATTCACTTTTATTTAATTTGTTATTGGAACCCAAAAAAAAATAGCACGATAAAAAATAAATAAATCGATAACTTTTCTATTTAGTCAATCACTAGCGTAAATGTAAAATAAATTGCTTTTGCACAGCACATCGATAGTTGTATGTTGTTAATGTGTGCGTAAGTTGTACGGTGCAAGGAAAATACACGCTGTTTTTAGAGCAATAAGGTTTATAATTAACTGTGTAGTTTGGTCTGATTTAAGATTTGTGGATGTATGCGCGACTGCGTAAATATTCCTGTACGTGTAGTAGTGTCGGTAGTGGAAGGAGAAACTGGAGACACAGTGTTCCGATACATTTTTTACTACTTAGCATATCTCCTCCTTTCTTATATCTATGCCGTGGACAGTAGGCAATAGTTTTGTACGTAAGCTTCACGCAGGCGTACACCAAGCGTGTAATGTCGAATATGCGTCTATGAAGCTACGCGTCCGTGGACTGTAGCCCATAGTTTTGTATGTAAGCTTCACTCAGCCGTACACCAAGCGTGTAATATCGAATACGCGTCTATGAAGCTACGCGTCCGTGGACAGTGGGACACAGTTTTATATGTAAGCTTCACTCTGGCGTACACCAAGCGTATAATGACGAAAGACGCGTCTATGAAGCTGCGCGTCCGTGGACAGCAGGCTTAGACAAATGAATTTCTGTTAACGTTCGCGTTCCCGTCAAAAGCCAGTATATAAATGACAATGACATTACCTGTCACGTCACTTGTCTGCCTGTAGATATAGCCTATTGTTTAAATACCTAAGTCACACGGTAAAGTGAGTGAAACTAATCGGATTATTTGACTTTTGTTATGTTTTTCTTTACACTAATTACACAATAACGGGCCGTACATAAATTATAATTGTCACACGAAATTATGATTTTTACTAACAAAGTTGTTTTTAGGGTACCGTACCAAAATACGGTTGCCAGGTCTCGAAACCGAAAAGCTGGACAGATTATCCTATTTAGCCGGACATTTAGTCAAAAAGGCCGACATTTTTTTTTAAACTAACATGATTAGTTTAAAAAAAAAAAAGTTTTATAAATAAAATTTATAAAAACTTTTTAAATTGTAAGTAATGATATAATTGAATAAAATTAAGTGATATAATTACTAGACTAATTGCATGAACGCTCTGCTTGTGCTAGATGTACGGAACTTCGTGCGCGAGTCCTAACCGCACTTGGCCAGTGTTTTCTCACACTGATTCTATAACAAGAGCTGCTCATAATTATGAGTACTTTCATTTATTATAGTTATGAAATAATACTTGTATAATAAGGTGAAAGTTTGTATGTGTGTGTGTTTGTTACTCCTTCACGCTTGAACAGCTGAACGGATTTGAATGAAATTTGACAAACTGATAGACTATGTCTTGAAACAAGACATAGGATACTATTTAACCCAGGAGGATGTTCCCTTGGTATAGATAATTCACTTAAAAAAAAAAATGTTTCTTTCTTTCTTTCACTTTCATTTCCACGCGAGCAAAGCCATTGACAGAAGCTACTTTGAAATAAATTCAAAGTTAACCCGTATTTATACATATTTTTTTTTAATAATATAAACTACACAAGGCGCCAGATTAACTTAAAGTACATTGATCTTTTCCTAATATCTCCAATATATCGAAGATACCCGAAAAACCATCTTTGAACTGTTTTTCAGAAAGGTAAAGGATCATGATAGATGTCGATTCAAGTCAGCTTTATGTCTTTATTTCCGTTTCTATTCCTTTATATCAAGGGGCCGGCGACGGATGAATTTCCATAAAAACGTAATACCACGCTCATTTGCAGTTGGAGCATATTTCCAACATATTATGGTGATATTCGGTTATAGACAATATTTATCTAGGTTCCTACGTCGAGAATATTAGAAATATTGTTATTTTTAATACAGGAAAAGCCAAATGGCATGTTTTGCCATTTACGCTGTAAAAAAGTGCGAAATACAATTTGCTTAAATTTCTTTTTGTTTTTTTTAAAAAGAAAGACGTAGGAACTTAGATAAATATTGTCTATAACCGAATATCATCATAATATGTTGGAAATATGCTCCAACTGCAAATGAGCGTGGTATTACGTTTGTATGGAAATTCATCCGTCGCCGGCCCCTTAAGAATGTCAATAAATTTAGAAAGGTCAATGACCGTTAGTCCACGTTTATTTGGCGCCTACCTGAGTGCTTGACTGCAATCCTATCTGATGGTAAGCAGTGATACAATCGTTGATGGTGAGGCGCACTAGTTTATTAAGAGCCTATTCACTCTAGCCTTGAAGACAGCTTAATTATAATCGGTCGGGAAAATACTTACATAATATTAATAATCTAGTTCCTAGTATCTTATCTATTGAATTATAGTATTTCGGAAGTATGTACCGCGACCAGATAGGCGCTGTTATAAAACTAAATAAATCATTTTGTTCGGAACTTAAGTGGGTTATTTTACAAGGTAAAATAAAGTTTAAAGAATTAAAAAAATCAGCCCCACCATACAAAATGATAAACTTGATTGGACAATTTGTATGGCGAGGCCGATTTTTTTTTTTCGTTTCCTGAAAAAAATTTTTGTGGAAGGTTGTTCAGTTTCGTCTACTGAGCAAGCCCTTAAAGTTTGTGGAGGGCTGTCCCTTACACCTTGTATAATACTAGCTTCTGCCAGCTGCTTCGCCCGCGTGATAGGTTTCTACATACAAAATTTGAACCCCCTTTTATCCTTTTAGGGAGTGAATTTTGAAAAGCCCTCTCTTAGGGTCAATTTATACTAGAGCAGAGTCGAAGCGCATCGAAGCTTCTATCCAAAACTGAACATAACAAAAACCTAAACTCCACCCAGCGATACGCACAGATTTCTTCTGAGATTTTAAAAAGACGCGCGCATTCTTCGGAATTCGCGCGTCTTAGCGTTAACAACCACAAAACACAAAATCTCAGAAGTAATGTGTGCGTTACGGTGTGGAGTTAAGGTTGACTTTGTTATGTTCAGTTTTGGATAGACGCTTCGATGCGCTTCGAATCTGCGCTAGTATAAATTAACCCTTAGTGCTCACCTACATCATACAATGTTCATATGTCTCAAAATGTAATCACCAAAGAGGAGAGCCTCAGGTTCAAACCCTACCAGGCATTACTTTGCGTCATTTATTTCATCATCACTGCTCTTAAAACGGTGAAGGAAAACATCGTGAGGAAACGGTCACGTCCTAGAACCAAAAGTTCGAAGACATATGACATCCACCAATCCGCACTTGGCCTTCTCCTAGATACCTGATTCCCAGTAGTGAGAACATTACAAGGCCGATAATGTTATGTATATGTCATACAGACAAACACGGTGTGTTTTATAATATTATGTGAGGATAAGTATAGATAATTGATTTATAAATTAGATAAGCCCAAATAGTTTTTAGTAGAGATGCGCCGAATATTCGGTTTATATTCGGCATTCGGCGTATTCGACAAATTTTGATTTATTCGTATTCGGCCAAATCATGCGGTTGAAATGCCGAATGTATTCGGTTTGATGATTAGGAATATGAATAATAATAGAAATAAAATATCATTGTATTTTTTTTTGTACGTTATTTATGGTGTTGTACACTGACAGCACCAAATCTTTTCCTTTCGTTCAGTCCATGCAAATGTTGTCTGGTAGAAATTGGCCTGTGCAATAAGACCGCCTATTGTACACTAATTTTTATATATATTTGTCTTGTGATACTTTTTTTTATGGTGGGAAAAAATCATCCAATGACATCCCCCGCTCTTGGGCGGAGCGGGAGATAGTGTCAGACTCTTACTGACTAAAAGGCCCACCCCGTTCCTTCTAGCCTTCATACCGGGGCTCGAGCGCCCTTTCGGATAACCCTGGCCCCAGTAGGCTTCGACCCGGCTGGGTCCCTGCTGTTGCTGACAACTCCTTGAGGCGCGCGGGAACAGTGCGCGCCGTCGACGACTTGGGCTTGGTCCGGACAGTTACCGGACGGCCGGACAGCGAGCTACCCATTGCTCACTGTCCGCAAGCCCGCGTGTCTTGTGATACTGATAAGTTAGGGTGTGCAAGAAATAAAGTAATTGATATACTTAACCGAATATTATTCGGTATTCGGTGAAACCACTATTCGTCGCATCTCTAGTTTTGTACAACCTTCACGGCGTATCTTTGCGTCACTAAAGACAAGCCTTGATCTTGAACGAAGCTGCCCTACTTTAATGTGATAGCATGAGTCAACGGACGATGAGTGACGAGTTTCACATTAATGTTATATAAAGACGAAAGTGTCTGTGCGTAGGTCTTTCTCGAGAGAATGGTTTTTGTGCCTTTTTAAATACAAATAAAAAAAAAGTAAACAAAAGCCTGTATGAAGTACATAATATAGTATATGTATAGGTATATTTAGATGGCTTCCGTACCCAAAGGGTAAAACGAGACCCTATTACGAAGATTTCGCTGTCTGTCCCTTTGTGTGTCTGTCCATCTGTCACTAGACTGTATCTCATGAACCGTGATAGTTTGACAGTTGAAATTTTCACAGATGATGTATTTCTGATGCCGCTAATATAAATAACAGAACAAAAAAAAAATATTTACGGCGGGCTCACTAACAAACAACACACCAATATTTAAGGGGAATCACGTTTATGGTATGAGATTACAAACGTGAATTTTTGGCGGTACAGAACCCAATGTGCGCGAGTCCGACTCGCACATGGCCGAGTTTTTTTGTTTTATTTTTGAATTGTTGTTTTCGCGCAAAGAACTCTAATAAAATTGTGCCATGCAAAATTTCGAAGTTTTTAGTTATAATATACAGTATTTTGGAGCAAATCTATCTGAGGAGCTAAACTTGAAATTCTCTGCGAGAAAAAAAGAATGCCATAAGTATAAAATTATTTGAGTATAACGTTAAAAATCTCTTATTTGTCAGGCTTTAAATTCCAGAAGCCTTGTAACAATCAAAAGTATAAGATATTATGTTCTTATTGCCTTCATAAACAGATAATTATAAAACAATGTTTATCAAAAAAAAAATCATGACATATATTCCGATATGATCGCGTGAGCATCGTACGATACGGTGAATTAATAAAATAATTATCATTTCGACCGAATATCGATCACGGTGACCAATCGAATCAACAGAAATTAACCAAGTGGCTCAGTGGCGTAGGTGACTAAGGGCCCTGGGACAAAAACAAACTGGGGCCCCTAAATTGTTTTGACTTTATCAATATATTTAAAAAATATTGATATAAATGCAACGCTACTTTATCTTTTATATAAATTCCAAGGTATGGATTAGGACAAGGATATGGAGACAAGGTCGTCGTTCATATGATCGGCTACGATATCTTTCATAGCTTAATTACCGAATCTTCATGAGTAGGCTTTTTAACCAATACTGCAGTGGTCACATTATCTGATATCACTATCAACAGAAATATTTCTCGTAAATTTTTCGTTCATTCAATAAGCGATTTGTTCACCAGGTATTGGGCCCCCCTGAGCTTGAGGGCCTCGGGCACTGTCCCGCCTAGCCCCTCAGTACCTACGCCACTGCGCAGGAGATATTATTATGGCAGGGCGCAAACGTGTCTTATGTCAGATACAAGCTACCGATATATATTTTTGATTTCTATAGAACCAGTAAGAAATCATCCACTCCCTCCATACGTAAACATTTTTAGTGTCCAGTTGCTTCCACTTAACACATACTCACGACGATCAAAAAGTGTTCGGTGTCGGTAACTGAAAACTAAAAGTGTCTACATTTGCGCAGCGCCTTACGTAATAAATGCAGCATTTCGGTGTTTTACAGGTTGCATTTTTGGGAGTGTGCGCAGGAATTGCATGACTTGATTCCGCCATCTCATTTCTACCATCGGACAAACTGACGTACGGCGAGTATCCACCCTTACGTTGTCGAAATCTTAACGGTCCGGACTAAGCGCTTCGCCTCGTCCTTTATACCGCGTACATCGAGGGACTGGAACAATTTGCCTGCTGCGGTCTTCCCATCCGATTATAATTTAGGTGTCTTCAAGGCTAGAGTGAATAGGCTCTTAATAAACTAGTGCGCCTCACCATCAAATCAACGATTGCATCACTGCTTACCATCAAGTTTTTTATTTCGGCGGGTAAAAATTATCCAGATGGCATCCCCCGCCCTTGGGCGGAGCAGTAGATAGTGTCAGACTCTTACTGATTAAAAAAAACCCACCCCGTTCCTTCGTGTCCTTTCATACCGGGGCCAAGCTTTCCTTTCGGAAACAACCCCTGGCCCCATTAGGCTTCGACCCTGCTGGGCCTACGGTTGCTGACGACTCCTTGAGGCGCGCGGAAACAGTACGCGCCGTCGACGACTTGGGCTCGGTCCGGACGGTTAACGGACGGTCGGACAGCAGGCTACCCATTGCTCGCCGTCCGCAAGCACACGTCTGCGGTGGCCGGAAGTCGGGATCGGAAGCTTACCATCAGGTAGGTGAGTTTCGCAGTCAAGCACTAGTTTATCTATACATCTATACATATAAATAAAATTGGAGTGTTTGTTTGTAATATTGAAATAATTGCTTTTTACTGCATGCATATGAATATACCCCGTTAAATTTTGATCGTTTTAATCCCATGGAAGGTCGATCCGGTACATTAAACACTATCGATTTGTAAAGATAAAATTAAAAAATAAAGTACCTTTTTTTTTAAACTCGTATTAATTTACGCATGTTCGAAATTAATTTCTTTAAGAAAACGTCAGCTGAGCGAGTTCAATGACCTACAGTTAATTAGTACGCAACGCCAACTACTACCTACAACACTTACAATTTTTGTCTGTCTGTCTGTCTGTTTGTCCGGGCTAATCTCTGAAATGGCTGGACCGCTTTTTTGGGACTTTTTTGGCAGGTAGCTGATGTAATAAGGAGTAACATAGGCTACTTTTATTTTAGAAAAAATAAATTCAAAATCCTGTAGTCCACGCGAACGAAGTCGCGGGCAAAGCTAGTATCAAATAAAAAAATAAAAGGCCCCTAACGTTTGATCGGCATAGATTTACATAACGAAGAACAGTAGGAGCGTAAAACTGGCAATGGTAATGACCTCGAGTAACAAATTCTTGGCCTCGGTCAGTAAACGCGAACTCATTATGCACTTAAATCAAATTAAAGCGAATTTTAATCAAATTCAACAAAGGTGCCGTACGCGGGTAGCAAATTTTAACCGCCTTACGGATATATTCGACAAACACTCGCGATTATTCAGCCAGTGTCACACGTCTACGTAGGGTGTTCAATAAGTCTTGACGTATTTGCAAATGCTGAGGGTAAAGCGACAATTTTTGTTTTTATTATTAAGGGCCAAGCGCCCGAAAAGTGCCATAAAACAGTGATTTTCTGAGGCCTACTCCTCCGTAACGGCTAGGTCAATTGGTTTGGAAAAAATATATGTTTATTATAGATTCATGAATAATAATATCAACATTTGATTTTTTCGTCCAATTAATACTTTTGTCAAAAAAAAATATTTAGCAATTTCGCAACTTTTCCCTACTCCTTCGAAACGGCTTGGACCTTTAGAAACATTTTTACACATAAAAATTAGTGGTTAAATATTCTTCAAAGTGAACATTGCATATGTAAATCAATCAATATCTCGCAGAGAAAATGGATTTGAAGCGCTTTCCGGGCGCTGCTGGCCGCAAATAAATGCACAGATTTGCGTACTGCCGCCTAGGCGAGTGCGAGAGTTGCGTTCACATAATTTCGGCCAGATGGTTCAAGGAACTATACTTACTATACGCCTTAAGTGTCATCGGTTACAAGCCTAAACACGTTTATTTTATGTTTCTATAATTCATAACGCGATAACGTCGTTGAACAAACGGGACAATCGTGTCATTAACTTCAAGCGCGGTTTGACAAAGCAAGAATGTTTTGATGAGATGTATTCTATATTTGATCAAGAAGCTCCATCTATAAGGACCGTCAAACGATGGTTTTTACAGTTCAAGCATGGAAATTTGTACCTCGATGACGACTGATGATCAGGTAGACCTGCGGAAATGCAAGTGCCTGTAAAATGTAACTCGTGTGGAAAAACCTATTAACCGAATTACATATCGTCAGTTAGAAGAACTTCTAAACTTGCTTATATCTTCCTAACACAAGATTATTGCGTATCTAACAGAAAAATCGAAGACCGAACTCGAAACTCAGCGCATGGCTCCCGCACCACGATAACGCACCAGCTCATAGAGCTGGTTCTACCTCGCAATTTCTGCGAGCATCCGGTACCAAAGTACTTGAAGATTAGTCCTGCAGCCCTGATCTGGCGCTGCGTGACTTCCGGTTATATCCGTATGGGAAAAACCGTATGAAAGACCGAAGTTTCTGACAGAAGAGCAATTAGTTGGTAAGTGTGAGGAAGAGCTTGAATTAATTTCTAAAGAAAAGCGAGAGAGTTGGATAAATTATTGGTATGAGCGTATGAATATATGCAGAAAGCATAATAATAAAAATATACATATATATATACATATAAATATACATACATTTATATATTTTAAAAGACGATTTTCATCCGTTACTCGCCCTAAAAGGTTCAGTTGAAAACCAGCGTCAGGCAACTGCTACAGTTGTCTGACAGTATGCTGAACTGAACCTATTTGGCACTACCGTGAGACACAATGTTGCTGTATGTTTTTATTTTATTTATTTTTTTTATTTTGTTTTAAGTTTTATATTTTATTAATGTTTCAATACTTGTTTTGTTCATTGTGTGCCAAATAAACATGTTTTCTTTCTTTCTTTCTTTCTTTCAGAAATTGTAATAGAGTTTATTTTGAAAAAATATAAATGTATGTGATCACACGACAAGAGTTATTGAACACCCTCCGTACGACCAAACACTCTATCCCGTCAGCTCTTCTGTCACCTATGGGGATTGAAGGGCTGAACGAGATGGAGTACCCAGTCGTGATCACACGACCCTGGAGAATAGGGCACGAGAACACTCGTCGGACGAATCCTATAGAAGCGGTTAAAGGGTTAGATAGCATACAACTTGCCACTTGCCACTGACCTGCGAAATAATTTATTTATTTATTGCAAAAACATTTAATTTTTTATTAGCAATGTATTAAAATACTAGCTTTTGTCTGCGGCGTCGCTCGCGTAGGTACATAAAATATTTACTATGTCACTCTGGAATAAAGCAGCTTTCTACCGTTAAAAATATTTACCAATCGGACCAGTACTTCCAGAGTTGATTAACCTACTCCTACAACAAAAAAAAACGAACTTTACCTCTTTATAATATTAGCATAGATTGTGCTTACTAAGGGCGCTTTCAATTTAGACGTTTCATGTCGGACCGTTGCAGCACGTGTACCGTGCTGCAGCCGGCCGGCTGCAGTACGTTAGCAGTTCGACAACAAGCGCCTAAATTGAAAACGTATGTGGCTGTCGTGCGTTTTTATGCCAATGATGCGCTATCAACACCGAATAGAACACGTAGTGCTTGTGACGTTGCTGTTCTGTTGTCGACCGTTCGCCGCACGGCTGTCGCACCGCGCGCCATGTATGAAAAAATTAGTCTGTGTTTCCTGATAGCTATAACCTAGGGGTCTTTAAGTCAAGAGTGAATAGATTGTTTCTAGGCAAGCGTGTTCCATCGTTAGCCACATCATCGCTTACCATCAGGTGAGATTGTGGTCAAACGCGAGCCTATCCATTATAAAGAAAAAAAAAAAATAAGATCGTCCGTACGCAGTACGATTAACGCACCGCATCCGCACGGCAGCAGGCCGTCAAAAAACGCATGAATTGAAAGCGCCCTAAGATTGTCTATCAAATCAAGTCGTACAAGTTAATAAAATAATAATTATTTTTAATGAGCAATAAATTAAGAGACTAACTATAAGAAAAGATGAGCGTCGTACGCCATGTGATTTATTACCATCATTTTTTAATATAACTTCACTCAATTTTCTGAAAACACAGAAAATTCAGTACTTGATTTTGAGATTTCAAACTTTTTATACTTTTATTTAAACCGTAATATAGTTTGTTCAGAAACAATTACTGAATTGATTCCAATATTTTTCACACCTTGTTATATTTTAACCCAAAAAGTCGGACACCACTGAAACTAAGTACAACACAGGTTTTTTTTTTTTTTTCGATGGGAAAAATCATCTTATGACAACCCCCACTCTTGGGCGGAGCGGGAGATAGTGTCAGACTCTTACTGACAAAAAAACCCATCCCGTTCCTTCAAGCCTTCATACCGGGGCTCAAGCGCCTTTTCGGATAACCCTGGCCCCAGTAGGCTTCGACCCGGCTGGGTCCCTGCTGTTGCTGACAACTCCTTGAGACGCGCAGGAACAGCGCGCGCCGTCGACGACTTGGGCTTTGAAGTACAACACAGGTCATAGCGGGCATTAAGAGCCAGCGTACACCTGGGTGCAGGAGCAAAACAACCCTTAAGTAGCCCTATTGGTGGATTGGGGTGACCATGTATTTGTTCGGACAACTTAACAAGCTTATAACTTCGTGATTATTCATGATACAGTTATAAAATTTTGTACATAGTTTCTTTACACAAAAATACTAGACACTTGTTTCGGTTTTTGCATATACTAAAACTAAGCTGTATAATAACTAATAATAAGTCCATCTATGTACATCAGTTACAACAAATATGTCGTAATCTTTCATTTAAAGTACTACCAAGGACGCATTGTACATAAGGAAAAATAAACAAATTAAAAACACGTGAAGACAAATTAGCATGGAGTAGGTATATCACTTAGTTTGTGTTAATTATTAAATTTTATTTAAAAAAAAAACTCTGCCTCACACTAGCTACACTGCGCACACGTGTGCCACACATAAGATCTGGGCGCGTCGGTCTCTATACATTCTATATGGAAACTAGACTTGTAGAGTTACACTTGATCCACGCCACGCGACGTTGTTCTACGTAAAAATCAGGCGTATCGTAGGTTTGTTTTGGTAGGTGGTAAATCAACTAATTCGAAGACATGTGACATTCACCAACCAGCACTGCCCCGCGTGGTGGATTACGGCCCATTCCCTCTCCTAGAGAGGCCTGAATCCTAGCGGTGGGAACATTAAAAAGGCTGATGATGATGAAATCAACTAATGACTTCTTCTGCACTAGGGGGTATCGAATTTTACTGACTAAAACCTACGTGTGTTCCTTCAGTAGCTCATTGTGTTCCAGGCCCGCAGTAACTCTTTCGAAACTCTGACGACGAAGTGGCGGCGTCGTCTCGCGTCTATGAAGCTACGCGGCCGTGGACAGTAGACCAGTTTTGAATGTCAGCTTCACGCAGGCGTACACCAAACGTATAATGACGAATACGCGTCTATGAAGCTACGCGTCCGTGGACAGTAGACCAGTTTTGAATGTCAGCTTCACGCAGGCGTACACCAAACGTATAATGACGAATACGCGTCTATGAAGTTACGCGTGCGTGGACAGGAGGCCACAGTTTTGTGTGTAAGTTTCACGCAGGCGTACACCAAGCGTATAATGACGAATACGCGTCTATGAAGCTACGCGGCCGTGGACAGTAGGCCACAGTTTTGTATGTAATCTTCACGCAGGCGTACACCAAGCGCATATTGACGAATACGCGTCTATGAAGCTACGCGTCTGTGGACAGTAGACCATAGTTTTGTATGTAAGCTTCACGCAGGCGGACACCAAGCGTATAATGATGGATGCGCGTGTACGAAGCTACGCGGCCGTGGACAGTAGGCCATAGTTTTGTTTCTAAGCTTCACGCAGGCGTACACCAAGCGTATAATGACGAATACGCGTCTATGAAGCTACGCGTCCGTGGACAGTATGCCATATACACACACATATTATGCAAACACAAAAATAGCAAACGTCGTAACAGTTGAAAACTCCGTCATTGTTTTCTTAATGACATTTCTTTAAAAGTAATATTTTTATGTAAATCGATGCGAAGAATGCCGGTAGGCGTGTTATACGTAATCGATTTGTCGCAGTTACAAGAACGAAAACCAGTTGACTGAAAAGGTATTTTTTTCATTTTTTCAGGTCGGGATATCATCTATACCCTATTCTCGTTTAGATTAAACATTTTAAGAAACCCTTTGTACTGTGTCTTGAACCGATTTTACTTCTATTTCGTATGCACGAGGATGGCATTAAAAGCAAAAAAAGTGGTTACAATACCAACTATTTACTGCAGCCGCCATTTGTCATGCCACTGACGTAATAAAAGTCAAAATCGTAAAACGTATTAAAAGGTTTTCATAAATGTCTTATGTTATTTTGAACAGAGTATAGTATGGCCTCGCTGGTTGTATCGAGTTTATAGTCAGTAAAAGTCTGACCATCTCTCTAACCTCCAAAACGGGTCAAGTGCGACTCGGATTCACGTATGTTTTTTTTTTTTTTTTTTTTTTTAATTTTTATAAACTAGTGCTTGACTGCGATCCCACCTGATGGTAAGCAGTGATGCAATCGTTGATGGTGAGGCGCACTAGTTTATTAAGAGCCTATTCACTCTTGCCTTAAAGACACCTAAATTATAATCAGACGGGAAGACCGCAGCAGGCAAATTGTTCCAGTCCCTCGATGTACGTGGTATAAACGACGAAGCGAAACGCTTGGTCCGGATCGTAGAGGTTTCAACAACATTAGGGTGGATACTCGCCGTTCGTCGGCTTGTCCGATGGTAGAAGTGAGATGGTGGAATTAAGTCATGTAATTCCTGCACACACTCTCCAAAGTGCATCCTGTAAAACACCGAAAGGCTGGCTACCCTTCGCCTATGCTCAAGACTCTGTAGATTGGACTCAACCAGATCTGGATCGCCAATTAGTCTCTTCGCACGCCTTTCCACAGAGTCCAAAGCTGCCAGGTGGCATTTTGCAGCACCAGCCCATATGTGGCTGCAGTACTCCATACACGAACGGACTTGTGCTTTGTATAGCATTAGAAGCTGTCCCGGTGTGAAGTACCATCATCCGTAGCAAACCGACTCGCGCATTGAGATTTCCGTACAAACTTACTGTGAATAGTTCAATTCACGAATGGAGACTCAAACATTTTTCCGAACCATCAAAAAAATTTTTTTTTGTGACGTAACTACAAAATTACTGTTTTCGGATTTATTCTTATATATCTGTGCTAAGTAAATAAGACCTTGCTTTATGCCAAATTTTAGATTTCTGGGTCAACGGGAAGTACCTACCCTATGAATTTTGATTGCCCTGAGTGTCGAATTTTTTGTGACATAAACGGCCGTATCTTTTTTTTAGCTTCAAGGGACCGCAGATCTGACTATAGTATACGGTTTTAATTTCAACTCGATAGCTTCACGCGTTCCCGAGATAAAGGGTCTTGACAGACAGATAGCCAGACAGACAACAAAGTGTTTTCCTTTTGAGGTACGAAAGCCTAAAAAAAATGTAGACTTCAAGAATTTGTACTTCAAACAATTTCTGCTCAGCAGTTCGTGCCTTATCAAGATCTTGACACGAAATTCCTACTCGACCTACTTCAGGTCCTCAAGAGGTTCTCGACACTTTCATCAGGCTATTGACTGTATAAAAGAGCGACCTTGATACGTGTGTTCAAGGCAAAAAGTAAATGAGCATGGCTTGCGTAGGTACTGCCGTATCTGATGGGAAGTGGTCACTGAATTTAGACTTTCAATAGGCGGAAACATGTGAACCTGTCAAAATGTATAGCAAAAATTAACCGAAAGAGGTGCTTACATTTTTTTTTTTAGATTACCGTACTTCAAAAAGAAAAAAGGGATCCATTATAGGATCTCTTTATCTCGGTAACGCGTAGAGGTATCGAGTTGAAATTAAAACTATATACCTATAGGTACCGGCACGAATCTTGAGCGCTCGGCGTCAGAGTGGGGATCGCTTTGCGCATTCCATACATTGGCGAGCCAATCGTCGTTGTTAGATACATGCAGCAAAGCAGGGAACGAATCACGAGTGACGTCTAGATGACACGACGGCGCGGCGAGTCAATCACTGACACTCCCCGCCCCAGCGTCTCACTTCATACCACTAAATAGGCCCGATATTTGACTTTTGCGCAACTTGAAGCCAGCGCTCAAGATCCGTGCCGGTATCTGTACTCAGGTCTGTGGTCCTTTGAAGCTGAGAAAAAATCGAACTTCTGTTAACGGATAAAAAAGACACGGCCGTTTATGTCGTTAAAAAAACTCTCAATGGCATTAAAATTCATAGGGAACTTGGTACTTCCCGTTGACCCAGAATAGTGAAAGGCATAAAGCAAGGTCTTATAGCACAGGTATAGGGATATTATTTTTTGTATAAAAAGTGTACAAGTGTGTTTGTTTAAGTATACAAGGTGTAAGGGACAGCCCTCCACAAACTTTAAGGGCTTGCTCAGTAGACGAAACTGAACCACCTTCCACAAGATTTTTTTTCAGGAAACGAAAAAAAAAATTAGCTTCACCATACAAAATGATAAACTTGATTCGACAATTTGTATGGCGAAGCCGATTTTTTTTTTTCGTTTCCTGAAAAAAATTTTTGTGGAAGGTTGTTCAGTTTCGTCTACTGAGCAAGCCCTTCAAGTTTGTGGAGGGCTGTCCCTTACACTTTTATAGTTGTTTAAGATTTTTAGGTAAATGTTAGCCATAACATGATTTATTTTGTTCCTATTATTTCTAAAACCATTATTGTATTGGGTCCAGCCCGTAAAGATAGTTTTTTTTTTTTCTAATAAATATATAAAATAAATAAATGTACGCGGGTGAACCTGTGGGCAAAAGCCAGTAAAACAAAGCTCACTCTGTAGGCAAAGTGACTTCGATGAGCGATTTTCTAAGAAACCCTCAGCAGCAATTGGACAAGGATCATCAGGGCTATGCATAACGCTATTCCGTCACCGGTCACACCACACCGGTTCCACACAGTCATGGGTTATTTATCTCTAGTCTATGTGATAATGTCACAACTGATATTCATCTATTATTTGAGAAATCCGAAACAGGTGTCTAGCATTTTTATACATATCAAGAATCTATACAAAATTTCATAACTGTATCATGAAAAATCACAAAGTTATAAGCTTGTTATGTCAGCAAAAATACATAGTCACCGGGCCATCCAGGCGACTGGGGGGTTGTTTTATACAGCCAGCTGTGCGCTGGCACCTGATGCCCGCTATGACTTACCGTGCACTGTGTTGTACTTACTGTCGGTGGTGTCCAACTTGTGACCTTTTTAAATATTTTTAGGGAAAAAATATAACATGGTGTAAAAACTATTGGAATCCATTCAGTTACTAATACTGAACAAACTACTCGTATATTCAGATTTCGCATATACTAAAAAGAATATTGTATGTAGATAGGATGCGCTGGCTTCCTTCTTCGAAGCAATAATGCTAGCAAAGGGGACGGTCGCAAGAGTGAAGGAATGAGCCCCCGACTCTGGAGTCGCAAAACGATCTCCGGCCACCTAAAGCGAACATTACCCGGTAGGTTTTGCTGTCAGTTTTGCCACAGTCAAAGTTTTGATTGACGAAAAACCTACCATGTATTGCGTTGATTGACGTTTTTTAGTACTGATTGACAAAAACCATTGATGGAATTGATTGAAGCTTGCATGACCGTGTGGCGTGTAATGGTCGTCATAGACACAGGTTTGTGGACGAAGAGCAACAGCTTATAACTTTGTGATTTTTCATGATCCAGTTATGAAATTTTGTACATAGATTCTTTAAATAAAAATATTGAACAGGTGTTTTCAGGCTTCGCATATATACTAGAAAGAAGTAGGGATGTTACGGAGGTGGTCTTTCGGAACCGAAGTCGAAACCGGAGATTTGAAATTGGTTTTAACGAAACCGAAACCGAAATCGGAGCCGGAGGTTAACCACGGATGGAGTGTAGGGGACAAATGAGAATCTATGTTAAAGCCAGGTCAGATAAATAAACAAAACAATGCTATAATTATTCTGTTCTTTAATATCGATTCGAAAAATACACAGTCAGAAAATACAAACCATACTCATAACATTACAAGAGAGGTATGGCCTGCTATGCACGTACTGCACGGCGCGCAGCTCGGCCGGTGATCCGGTATAACCTCTGCTTCAAATCAATCGGAACCGAAGCCCGAAATCGGAGGTGTGAAATCAACCGAAAGTTTCGGTATAACGGAACCGAAGTCGGAACTCCGTAACATCTCTAAAAAGAAGGTTGTACAGTCTACCCGTGAACCAAGTTTCATTGAAATTCGACCAGCCTTTTAAGTGTGAAGAATCAACAAACAAACATTAGTATGATGTTGACGAATTACCATAACACATTACAATTTTTGGCACGTTCGTAAAACACGTATTATTGACAGTAAATCATAATTTTAATAAACTAGAGGCCATTTTAGGTGCTGGTTTTAACAATTACATGAAGATGAATGAAGTATTTCTAAAATTTTAATTACATTTTTTTTGTGAGGAATTAAACTATTGTGATATTTTTTTTTTAAATCTTTTGTATTCGTTTGTTTCCTAATCTTAAAAAAATATTTAAACTAATCTTAACACATTAGTACTACTAACATGTAGGCAGGTCGCGGGTTCAAACCAAGCCAGGCGCATTACATCGTGTAATTTATCATTGGCACTGCTCTCAAAACGGTGAAGGAAAACATCGTGAGGAAACCGGCATGTCCTAGAGCAAAAAAATTCGAAGACATATGACATCTACTAACTCGCACTGTGCCCGCGTGGTGAATTACGGTCCCTCTCCTAGAGAGGAGGCCTGAGTCCCAGCAGTGGGAACATTATCGTAACACATTAGTAGCCTTGTTGGATAATGGTGACCGACATATCTCTTCGATCTACATTTGCCCTTATTTCAACTTACGTTCTTGGTCTCATGCGGATTATAATACAAAAAACTGGGCACTGGGTACAAATTTACCTATGTAAATAGTTTAATTTACGGAATGGAGTCTAGGAAGATTTTTCCGTATGGCAATAAAAAAATTATGACGTAACAACAAAAGTTTTCAGTTTTATTCCTATACCTAATTGTGCTATAAATTCTTGCTTTATGCAAAATTTCAGGATTCTGGGTCAACGGGAAGTACCCTATAAATTTTGATTTCCTCGACAGTGTCGAAATGTACGTTTTTTTCCCACCGATATCTTTTTTCTCGTTACTTACGTTAAAGTTTGATTTTTTACAGCTTTAAGAATCTGTAGACCTGAGTATATGGTTTTAATTTCAACCCTATACATTTCTTTTTTATTGATGATAGGTTCGCGCTTGAACGCCATCTCAACTGATGGAAAGCGACGATGCGGTCGACGATGGAACGCGCTTACATAGAAGAAACCCATTCACTCTCGACTTAAAGATTCCCGGGTTGTAATTGTAACTACCAGGAAACACACATCCACGCGTTCCCGAGATAAAGGGTCTTGACAGACCGACAGACAGATGGACGGACAACAAAGTGATTCTATAATGGCTCCGCTTTTTCTTATGAGTTACAGAACCGTAAAAAAAATACCTTCTTCTTCTTCTTCCTGCCCTTGTCCCATTTTATTTGGGGTCGGCGCAACAGGTTTTTTTCTTCCATTCTGTCCTGTCACTCGTCACGCTATCACTAACTCTCTTTTATTTCATATCACTTCTCACACAATCCATCCATCTTTTCTTTGGCCTCTCTCTCCCTCTCCATCCATCCACATGTAAATTCAAACTCTTTTAGCAACATGCTTTTCATCTCTCCTCTTTACATGACCATCACCAGGAATTGCATGACTTGATTCCGCCATCTCATTTCTACCATCGGACAAACCGACGCACGGCGAGTATCCACCCTTACGTTGTTGAAACATCTACGGTCCGGACTAAGCGTTTCGCCTCGTCATTTATACCGCGAACTTCGAAGGACTGGAACAGTTTGCCTGCTGCAGTCTTTCCGTCTGATTATAATTTGGGTGTCTTCAAGGCTAGAGTGAATAGGCTCTTAATAAACTAGTGCGCCTCACCATCAACGATTGCATCACTGCTTACCATCAGGCGGGATCGCAGTCAAGTACTAGTTTATAACTGATAAAAAAAAAAAAAAAAAAAACCATACCAAGACAAACGATTTCGTAAAAAAAATACCTATAACAAAAATATTTTAATTTTTTTTTTGTTTACGTCAAATCGTAAAGCGTAAGACACGCCTAATAGCGCATAATGTATTCAATCAACCGACGTCGAGTGTCGTTGGAAGGCGACGTCAAACAGATGTCAAAAGGTTACATACGCTATACTACGAGTTTCTGAACAGTTACTGTAAGTTTGTTAACCGCTAGCAATGAGGGCTATTTTTCACCGGGACACCATGGTGGTGCGACCAGTTGCGTCACCATGGTGTCCCAGTGAAATATAGCCCTAAGCTACCAAACTAGATACTATACAGACACCAGAGTCGCCACACGTCCGAGACTCCGAGCTGGTCGCGCCACCAGATAGGTTGCGCAACCAAACGGACACCAGGTGAGCAACTCTCTATAGAGCTGTATAATATAGCCCTAAGCTACCAAACTAGACACTATACAAACACCACAGTCGCCACACGTCCGAGACTCCGAGCTTGTTGCACCACCAAATAGGTTGCGCAACCAAACGGACACCAGGTGATTAACTCTCTATAGAGCTGTATACATTTTGTTGGAAGTGGCGACTGGTCCATGGTGTCTCGGTAAAATATAGGCCTTAGGGATACGTTGTAAAATAAACTACCTACGGCCGATTTTTTCACTAACAGCTTACGTCCGACGGTAGGCGCGGGCTTGCGGACGACGAGCAACGGGTAGCTTGCCGTCCGCACATCCTGTAACCGTCCGGACGGAGCCCCAGTCATCCATTGACTTCTCCTAGGGTGGAGCGAGAGGGCGTGTCTTTTATTGAATAAAACCCCCTCCCATGTGACTTCTTTGCCTGTACCAAGACCTCGGGTTTACCTTTCTGAAGTCAGCCTATAGCTTCAGTAGGCATAGGCCCTGGTGGGCCCCTACTGTTTTGCAGACATCCCTTTGAGGCACGTATGGAGCACAGCATACCTTCGACCCACGCCTGGTCCTTATCGTCCGCAAGACCGCGCCTACAGTGGCTGGGAATCGCTCTGCGACTCCAGACATCAATGACTTTAAGTAGGGTTTTTACCACACCTACATAAAAAACTTTTTATAAAAAAAATATAACCGACTTCACTAAAAAAACACTAAAACGATCAAAATAATTTTAATTTCGGAAGTCGGTGTTTTTCGTTATTGTTTGTCACCGACTTCCGAAATTAAAATTATTTTGATCGTTTTAGTGTTTTTTTAGTGAAGTCGGTTATATTTTTTTTATAAAAAGTTTTTTATTTCATACTTTTTAGTTGCAACACACTTACAGCCAGAGTACTTTTTTCTCAATTAACTCAAACCCTGCTAGAATACATCATTTTCATATGAAGTTCCCGTGTCTACCTTCCACCTTCCGGCTCCATCATCAGATCACTTCGATAGTACCTTATAGCCAAAGTGCATCTCATGACATTTCTAATAAGCCCAAACACGGGTAGGATACATTGATTAATTACGGAGTTCCGGTGCCTATCTTCCAGCTCCATCACTATCATCAGGTTACTTCGATGATACCATTTTCAACATAACTATTCAGAACTATTCATTTATTTGTATTGTCATAGTCGCTTAACTATGTTCATTGTGATATTTGTTTGAGTATGAAGTTCCGTTGGCAATTTCTGGTCTTCTTAACCAGTTCCACCTCATCAAATGTCACTTTTTGACTGTAAATGCTTAATTCCTTGATGAAAATATCAAAATGACTATATAATTGCCTATAATATTTGAGGAGTTCCCTCGATTTAGCCAAGATTCCATCATCAGATCCCGATTTGGTGACTATCACTTTGGACCATTTGGGAAGTATACCCTTTCCAACAAAAAAAGAATTTTTCAAATCGGTTGGCAAGCGACGAAGTTATGCCCGAACATACATAAAAAAAAAAAAAAAAAAAATACAAACATCCGAATTGAGAACCTCCTCCTTTTTTAGAAGTCGGTTAAAAACAAAAAGTAACAACACAGGCTGAGATTCAACGTCGTTCGAACGTCAAGTCACAAATGAAAGTCCCCGAAAACAACAGTCCGTCATAAATGGTGCCGGACTCTCGAAAACAACTTGTAGGCATGGCTCAGAAGTGAGATGGGCCTATAATTTTTAAACAAGGCATTTTCGCTTCTCTGAAAGAAGACTAATACCACAATTCTGCTACATGTCCGTAGCGTTCTCCGTTCGAATACGACGGAATCAAAAAGGTTCTGATAAACCACCCAGGATGAATTTTCCGCCCGCATTTTAAAGAGTTCGGCCCTAATTCCGTCATCACCCGACGCCTTGTCGTTTTTGAACTACTTCAGAGTCAACCTCGTAGTCTGATGTCCGGGGCGTCTTCGGTGTTGTGTAATGAAAACTACGATAATGGGGGAATCGTAAGAGATCTTTTATCTGTAGTCTAATTTGGAGGAAAGAAAGAAAAATTGACTCGAATCAAATCCGAAGAAATCAGCTGTATTTAGATTTCAGAGATACTTAGGCTAGTATTTCTTACGTTCAAGTGCGGGATCCCCGAAGGCACAGGGCCTGTAGCATTTGCAACTCTTGCAACATAGCTAATCTGCCACTGCTTCCGACAGTTTTGTTAAAACAAAAACTTGACCAGTACCCCTAGCCAAGTTGCTAATCTGCAATAGTTAACGCTTGTAGAAAGCTTCAAATGTACGGGAATGACGTTGTCTTATCGCTCAGTCACGTGGTCAGAACAAAAGAATTGGCGGCAAGGTCAACCCGAAGCGTTCGGCGCAAGCGAAACAGTTGTAACTTGGATAGGGGGGCAGGAACTTAAATAAAATAAAAAAAATGTCTTTTTAACCTTGACGTCGCAACTGAAAGTCCCATAGTTACAATTTAATAAAGTTATTTGTATTGCATTTCATAAAAGTACGACTAGGTACTTAGTAGAGCAATCTCTAAGTACCTAGTCGTAATTAAATAACAAACGCCTGAGAAAATTGTTCAATTGAACGCTAAAAATTGAATAGCAGTGAAGACAATTTAAATGTGGGAAAAACTGATTGTTAATTTCAAATTACTTATTTTAAAACTTTATGCACTAGTAAAAATACACTGTATAAAGTCGGACTTAAGGCTTATAGTCCCTTGAACCATCTGGCCAAAATTATTTGGACGCACCTCTCGCATCCGCCTAGGCTACAAGTACGCAAATCTGTGCATGTATTTGGGGCCAACAGCGCCCGAAAAGCGCGCGGCTGACCTTTAAATCCATTTTCTTTGCGAAATATTGATTGATTTACATATGCAATGTTCACTTTGAAGAATATTTAACCACCATTTTTTATGTGTAAAAATGTTTCTAAAGATCCAAGCCGTTTCAAAGGAGTAGGGATAAGTTGCGAAAAGTTGCGAAATCGCTAAATATTTTTTTTAGACAAAAGTATTAATAGCACGAAAAAATCAAATGTTGATAATGTTGTTCATGAATCTATAATAAACATATGTTTTTTTCAAACCTTAATAACCTGCCCGTTACCGAGGAGTAGGCTTCAGAAAGTCACTGTTTTATGGCACTTAGGCCTTAATGACACAGGCACTCTTTACGAGTCGACCTTATGAGGCTCCTTCCTTACTCGCCTATCGTCACGTCGAGCTTGTTTTACAAGCTAGTTACTTCATCTAACGCAATATAACGCGATGTTTGATGAAGAGGCAATGCAAAAAAAGGGAGATAACGCCAGAAAACTCTGTTGGCATTCGGTAATTCCGTGATTTACTCGAATATTTCATAAAACTTGTCCCAGGAAATATGTTTTTTTTTAAACCCTTTAATTTTTTTCAGAAAAATTGTCGTCATTCAGAATCTCGATTAAATGTGCAAGGCTTCTAAGGATGTATATTTTAAATTTATGATTACATTATGTAAGGCCAAAGTTCACGTAAAATAGCAGATTTTTATGTGTGAGATGTCTACTATGTACCGATGGCACATCGCCGTATACCTGGTGGTTCGATGGTTGAACGGGCTAGGCGGAATTAGGCTATGCTATTCCGACACACACTCTCCAAAATGCAACCGGTAGAAAACCGGCAGGCTAGCAACTCGGCGTCGTTGGTCAAGACTTTGAAGCCTCGATTCGACGAGTGCATCATGGCCAATGATCCTCCTGGCTCGCTTCTCAATAGTTTCAAGTGCATCAAGCTGGTATCGGGCAGATCCGTCCCAAAAATGAGAGCAGTAATCCATACACGATTGGTTTGCTTTTGGCGACTCTACCACATTCGAATCGACGACATTTTAAATCATGATGGCTATCTTTAGCAAGAAGATTATACTTTATATCATGTCAATTGAGCGATGCTATCAAGAAAAACGTTGGTTTAATGGTGTTATAAAAACTTGTTTAATATCTCAAGATATTGTATTTTTTATTTATGCTTTTGTTGAGGACTTCGCCAGCGCGGCAGGGTGTTGCATTCTCAGGGCCTATTTATTCGTTTTCTCAATAGTATTACATTTATATGATATTCACAGGACAACGGTGATTGTAAAGGCTACATTTCACTGGGATACCATGGCGGCGCTACCAGTTACGCCATGGTGTCCCAGTGAAATATATCCCTAAACTACCAAACTAGACACCAGAGTCGCCATACGTCCGAGCTGATCGCGCCACCAAACGGACACCAGAGCTGTATACATTTTGTTGGTAGCGACGACTGGTCGCGCCACCAAGGTATCTCGGTGAAATTATGCCCTAAAGGCTATATTTCACTGGCATAGCTCTAAGCTACCATACTAGACACGTCCGAGCTGGTCGCGGCATCAAATTGTTTACGCAACCAAACGGACACCTGCCCCCCTAGCCAAGTTACTGTCGTTTCGCTTGCGTCGAACGCTTCGAGTTCTGACCATGTGACTGAGCGTTGACATGACTTCATTCCAGTACATTTGAAGCTTGCTACTATTTGAACTTTAAAGATTGCAGATTAGCAACTTGGCTAGGGGTACAGGTGAGTAACTCCAGGGCTTTATACATTTTTTTGGTAGCGATGACTGGTCGCGCCGCCATGCCTCGGTGAAATATAGTCCTTACGAACAATCTAGCAGAAATCCTTGACTCATGACCTGCTTACCAGACGTTATAACAAATAATAATTCTAATCTAACAATAGACCAGCTGTAACTTACATAAGGACAACAACTTTTCAAACAACATTCGCAGTTACCTATGTCTATCAAAAAGATAAATATGTCACACTAGATACATGATTAAAAATATCTTGACAATTAATGAATTATTACAGAGCATTCGTCGATTTAAGAGGTTAAGCAACACCTGCCGAGGCCAATAAGCGGATGGTCGACTATACTGTTGTCAATTTTAGATCTTTGGTTGTTTTCTTTATTGGTAGCGTACCTTAAAACGCAAAAACAGAACCCATTAAGGATTCGGTGTGGACTGTTCCCGCGCGCCTCAAGGAGTTGCCAGCAACTGTAGGGCCCAGCAGGGTCGAAGCCTACTGGGCCAAGGGTCTGCTTCTGAAAGTAAGGCTCGGCCCCGGTATGAAAGGTAACGAAGGAACAGGGTGAGTTTTTGTGGTCAGTAAAAGTCTGACACTATCTCCCGTTCCGCTCAAGGGCGGGGGATGTCATCTAGATGATTTTTATAGAATTTTTTGTCCGTCTGTCTGTCAAGATCTCACGAACGCGTGGAGGTATCTAGTTGAAATTAAAACCATAATTATATTCAGGTCTGCGGTCAGTTGAAGCTGTGTAAAAATCAAACTTCCAAGTTAACGAAAAGGAGGTCTGACCATCAGTGTATCTAAGAATGTCGTGTTGCCCAGTAACTGGGCTGTGGTTGTGGAGGTCTGGTAGACCAGGTCCAGGGGACCAGGTACCAGTGGTTTACTTGGAGCGACTGTCCAAGTAAAATATTGGTATTCTCATCCAGCTAGGGTGTTCAGGAAAATTTACACAACCAGTTGGCGCCACATAGCCGTCAGGTATTTCCTTTGAAAAGGTTTTTTTTTTATTGTTGATAGGTTCGCGCTTGACCGCTATCTCATTTGATGGAAAGCGATGATGCGGTCGACGATTGAACGCGCTTACCTAGAAGAAACCTACACTACCGTGTCAAAAGTAAATAGACACCTATAGATGTACTGAGTTTTTAAGAATATAAAAGCGGGTAGTTATGAAAAAAATATAAGAGTGCATGGGACCTAATCTCAGTTTATTAACACTATTTTAAAATGCCGCGGACAAGTGGGTCACTAGAATTAAGCGATTTTACTCGAGGACGCATTGTTGGCCAATTTGAAGGTAGTAAATCTCAGCGTGAAATCAGTACTGGATTAAATGTGCCTTTATCAACTGTTAATCGTGTAATCGTGCAGTTCAAAAGGAATGAGAAAACAAGTGTTTCTTCAAGACCAGGGAGGCCTGGACCTTCTGACAGACAAAAAAGGGCGCTAGTTCGTGAAGTCGTAAGAAACCCTGAAAAATCTGTGGATGATGTGGCTATTTCTTCAAATTTGTCACGAAGGACTGTTCAGAGGTACTTACACAGTCTTGGCTTTTATAAAAGAGTAGCCAAAAAGAAACCTCTGTTAACAAAATTTCAAAAAAAGCGGAGATTTGATTGGTCACAAGAAATGATTTCCAAGGATCTTAACTTTTGGAGGCATGTGATTTTTTCGGACGAATCGAGATATTGTCAATTCAGCGATAGTGGACGAAAACGGGTGTGGCGTCGCTCTGTGATGCAGTTGGAAGACCGATATTTGCAACAAACTGTGAAATATGGCGGCGTGAGTGTTATGGTTTGGGGGGCTATTTGGCATGGTGGAAGAAGTCGTTTGGTGTTCTGTGAAGGTAAAATCAATGCTGAAAAATATATTGAAATTCTAAAAGAGGGACTTCTACCAATCTTTGAAGGAAGCAATTTGAACCGCCAAGATTACGTGTTCATGGAAGATGGTGCGCCGTGTCATAGAGCTCAAAAAACGGCTGCCTAGAAATCTCAAAAAAGGCTAAAAATTCTACCGTGGCCCGGTCAATCACCGGATATGAACCCTATCGAGAATGTCTGGCACATTTTACAAATGAATATTGCAAAAAGACCTGGAAAGCCCTCGAATAAAAGAGAATTAGAGGCGATGTTAGTTGAGGAATGGAGTAATTTAAGACAAGATCAGATTGATGGTTTGATTGATACCATGCAAGCTAGAATAAAAACCCTGTTTGAAAATAAAGGAGGATCGCCACACTATTAATTATCATGTAATAGTTTTTTAATTAAGTAATTAGAATTTTTGTAATAAATATTTTTTTCGAAACTACCCTGTCTATTTACTTTTGACACAGTAGTGTATTCACTCTCGACTTAAAGATTCCCGGGTTGTAGCTATCAGGAAACACGCTCCGGCAAGGAATTCCACTCCCTAGCTGCATGCACAACGAATGTGTTCCCAAAACGTTTTGTGCGTGTAGGTGGGATTATCCAAGACGTTGACGTCTGACGTTAATGTCTAACTAATGTCATAAATATAAGCGTTTTGACAGGTGCCTGGACCTTACTGCTCATTGCTGCCACCTAGTGAACATAATTTTAGAACACCCTCATTCGTTGGAAACCAACCCTAACACATATATAGTCTAGGCCCATTGATTTATCTCGACAATGACCTTAATTGATTACATTTTCTGTGCACATGTCATGTCTTGGCGACATTGTGTTTTCACTTCCTTATATTGGAGGAGGTCAAATATCAATAATTATGCTAAGTTATCTAGGCTAAGGCTTATCTATATTGTAGAATTGATAAAAAACGGCTAAGTGCGAGTCGGGCTCGCGCACGAAGGATTCCCACTTAAATATTTATTTTACTCTGCTTTTAGTATTTGTTGTCATAACGGCAACAGAAATACATCATATGTGAAAATTGTAATTGTTTAATTATCACGGTTTATGACACACAGCCTGCTGACAGACACAGACCATAGACTTTTAGAAAAAAAAAAATGTATTATAAAAATTATTATTATTATCATTTGATTTAGATATGTGAGCCCGTTCTTGAGTTATATAATTACAACGAAAAGTGGCATTGATTTTTATATAATTATATAGATTAGTTTTTTAGTACATGCAAAACCTGAAAGACGTGTCTAATACTTTTATGTAAAGAATCTATGTAGGTACTCGTACAAAATTTCATAAAACATAGTTTAATGAATGTTAATAGTATAAAGACAATTTTGAAGCAGCGCCATCAATGAGATTTCATAAAAATCAAATCAAGTTACATGTTAATACTTTTTGGAAATTAATCATTTAAATTTGATCATGTTGGCGAGGTTAGTAGTTAGTTATTCTTAAAATTCATAGATGGTGATGTGATGTGATGTGCATTTTATTCATAAAAGTTGTATCGTATAGTTCGTTTTGACAAATTCAAGTTCCAACAAAACCCTCAAAATCTTGAGTAGAGTTGAGGAAGACAATTTAAAAAAAATGCGGTAGGTACATGGTGGCATTTTTCAGGCTCTGTGAAGTCGACCAGTTTGTGAGGTGCCTTATGTATGACTTCACGTATGACAAGCAAAGGGGTGTATTTAACCGACGTTTAACGGTATGATGAAAAACACAAAGTTATAAGTTTTTTTTTTTGATGATTTTAGATTTTAGAAGGTTCGCGCTTGACCGCTATCTCACCTGATGGAAAGCGACGATGCAGTCGACGATGGAACGCGCTTACCTAGAAGAAACCTATTCACTCTCGACTTAAAGATTCCCATAAGTTTGTTATGTCAGCAAAAATACAGTCACCAGGCCACCCAGGCAATTGAGGGGCTGTTTTACACCTGCACTCAGCCGATTGTTGGCTCCTAATGCCCGCTATGACCTGCCGTGACCTGTGTTGTAGGTACTTAGTGTCGGTGGTGTCCAACTTGTAACCTTTTTAAATATTTTTGGGATAAAATATAACATGGTGTAAAAACTGTTGGAATCAATTCAGTTACTGATTTTGAACAAATTATATTCAAGATTCGCATAAATAGTAGAGGATACGGTTAAGAACGACCTTCACCGGTTTGTTTAATGGATGAAACGGATGGATGGATGAATATGATAAATTTAGTATATTAAATAATATAACGCAGGTGGGTTGCCTGAGAAATTCCTGGCCAAACATTTTTTTTTTTTTTTTTGTAAAATGCACCGGTGTGTTTAACGAATAAATTTAATACTAACCGAAAGAGTGAAGCCTTTAGAACATAAAAATGTTGAGTTGCCTATTTGTTTCGTGGCATAACTTTGGGTTGCCAGGTATAAACAGGTATGTATAAACAGGTGTGTTTATTTTGATATACAACAAATTCTATATGAAAATAACGCTGTTTCATTACGAATACGGTGTTATAGTGTTGTCTGCAAAAAAAATCTGGTATGAATAACGGTTGTGCATTTTTCTAAATAAAAAGTAAATTTTCAATTTTAAATTAATAATAGTCTAGCCAGGAATTTCTTAGGCAACCCACCCGCGTTATATTATTTAATACACTAAATTTATCATAAAATACGTTTCATCCATTAAACAGACCGGTGAAGGTCGTTCTTAATCGGATCTTAGACTAAAACTAAAAATAACGTTGTATTCAATCATATTATCTAACAAACTAGCCAATTTAATTATCTAATCAGTATCAACAATTAAAAATATTAAATCACACACATTTCTCTGTTTTTCAGATTATCACCTGATCATAACAGATTAGGTACTTTCATAAATGATAACGTAACTATGACAATAAAGGTGCCATAGCACTTTTAATTTTATCTATTCCTCAAAAGGCACATTAGTACATAATATGGACATGTGAAGAGAATCCCTTCTCAAACGCATGTTACTAAAAGCATCGACTTATATTCTAGTGATAGACAAGCTCTATCATGGAAACTAGGGAATCCAATCCCGCAAATGCGGGATCCCGCACCATTTCTGCGGGATCGGAAATGCGGGATTACTCATGCGGGATCCCGCACGCCTGCGCGATTGAAGTTTTTTACAAGTAAAGTGGATTCCGACGACCTGCCGCCGTTTACATTATTTATTAGACCCAGCTTATCCTCATTAAGGCGTATAGTCCCTTGAACCATCTGACCAAAATTATGTGAACGCAACTCTCGCACTCGCCTAGGCGGCAGTACGCAAATCTGTGCATTTATTTGTAGCCAGCAGCGCCCGGAAAGCGCTTTAAATCCATTTTCTCTGCGAGATATTGATTGATTTACATATGCAATGTTCACTTTGAAGAATATTTAACCGCCAATTTTTATGTGTAAAAATGTTTCTAAAGGTCCAAGCCGTTTCGAAGGAGTAGGGAAAAGTTGCGAAAAGTTGCGAAATTGCTAAATATTTTTTTTTGACAAAAGAATTAATTGCACGAAAAAATTAAATGTTGATATTATTGTTCATGAATCTATAATAAACATATATTTTTTTCAAACCAATTGACCTAGCCGTTACGGAGGAGTAGGCCTCAGAAAATCACTGTTTTATGGCACTTTTCGGGCGCTTGGCCCTTAAAAAGTGATGAAACAATTTTACATGGAACTCCTGACATTTTTTTAGTATTTGTCTGCAAAACAATTATTTTCTTTTGTCACCTTGCAGTTAAATAATTTTTGAATTTTTATTTTGTGTTGTGCGAGTCCTGTATCACAACTGAAACGGAACGTAATCAATGTCAGCTTAGGTACTTTAAGTGAATTCAATTTTCTAAAAGATGAAGGTCCGTTAGATATTTTATTATTCCAACAAAAGCAGCTGATTTTATATGAAAATATTTTTATTTGCTATTTGGAAATTCTTAGAAACTCGATTCGGGAATAGAATTTGACCGGTTTTAGTGTTTATTACTACTTAAAACAAAAAAGACGTGTGGCACTCGGGGACTGCCGCGGTAAAGCTATTGCATAGCATTTTTATCAACTTATGCAATTATAATTATTTATTTATTTTATTTATGCAGTATTTTTTTTCCTTTGTTTTTTTTTTCTTTCATATTAATTGAAGTTACACTTTCACACATTGAATTGAATTTTGATTGATTGTTCACTCATTTGTTTTCTTATCGGTCACCACGCTCAAAAAACAAATGAGTGGCGGGTGTTAGGTTATTTTCGTTACGGAATTTCTGGATTCGGTCTCCACGCTCAAGGCCCGCGATGGAAGCTATGCAATAGCTTAAAAATAAATTAATAATGGGAACTATAACTAAAAGAGTTATGAGCAGAGATCGGAATTAGGTGGAATTATTCATGTACGTACTTACACTGATATCCTACAAAATAATAAAGAATAAAGTGGATAAGTCTCGAATTTCAAGATTAATTTTAAACAGCAGATTTTTTATGCCACTATCAAAAATATAGCAGAAAAACATTCTTCCTCCATCATGACTAGGAGGAGGAAGTGTGTTTTGTAAACCTCAGTTGACGTAGAGAGATGTTTTTCAATGAAAAATGTTAATAAAAACTGTATGTTAATTCTCTTTGTTTTATTTGTCTTATCTCTAAGGTTTTATTATTATCATCATGCATGGCCGTATACCTGGTGGTTCTACGGTGGAACGGGCTAGGCGGAATTAAGCTATACATTTCCTACTTTAACGCAAACAAAATCGCTGGCAGAATCAAGTTTATTATAAGTTACTAGCTTTTGCCCGCGCGGCTTCGCTCCCGCTCTTCCCTACTCCACCCTACTATACCCTACTCTAAACTACTCTACCCTACCAAACTTCACACAAACCATCTACTAAATAGTCCAAACAAAGCCTAAACATTTGGTTTGGATAGGTGAGCCCGTTCTTGAGTTATAAAATTACAACGAAAAGTGGCATTGATTTTTATATTTATAGATAATGTTTTTTTTAATTGACTTAAAAATCCGCCTCCGATAGGGAATTCCACTCCTTAACTGTATTCTGTTTATTGTTGAATACAAATCTATTTTAAGAGATAACATTCTCAACACACATTCACAAATAACCGGTAAAATTCAAGGGCAGCATAACTGCATACACAAGAAAAACATTACAGATATATTTAAAACTAGGTCACTGCGCTGCCAACCCTGTATACAATAGACATGTAAAATCTAACCATTGTCGAGTATTTACAGAATGATTTGTATGTGATTTACACATTCATTGAGGCATCCGTTTATGACGAGGAACTCAATGGAGACACGTTGACTCAAGACGAAAACGCATACGTAGTGTTTTAAAAAGTAGGCGCGGGCTTGCGGACAGCGAGCAATGGATAGCTCGCTGCCGAGTAATCGGTTAAAAAATTTGTGATGCTCAAAAGACCACGTGGCGTTTACATGCTTTCACTGAAAACATCTTTGAATTAATGACACACTGCCCTGGTACAGGCCATGGTCCGGAGCGAGGAGGAATGGCAGGCAATCGTCTCTTTCTGGAAAGCAGTAATGCTAGCGAACGGAACGGCTCTCATGCCGCAGCGGCCGAGATCCCGGCCCTGATTTCCAGCCACCGTAGGCGTGGGCTTGTGGACGGTGAGCAATGGGTAGCTAGCCGTCTGGTAACCGTCCGGACAGAGCCTAAATCGTTGACAACGCGCACTGTTCCCGCACGCCTCATGGAGTTGTCAGCAACCGTAGGGGTCCAGCAGGGTCAAGGCCTACTAGAGCCAAGGGTCTGCTTCCGAAATGGAGGCTCGGCCCCGGTATGAAAGGCAAGAAGGAACGGGGTGAGTTTTTTTATCAGTCTGACACTCTTATTGATAAAAAAATAAGTATAAATATACTTACAGCGCATGTTACTAAAAGAGTTCTGAGTATACATGTAGATGCATGGAGAGGGAGAGGAAGGCCGAAGAAAAAGATGGATGGATTGTGTGAGGAGTGATTTGAAAGAAAAGGGAGTTAGTGAATGGAAGAAAAAAATGTGTTGCGCCGACCCCAAGTAATATAGGATTAGGGCAGGAAGAAGAAGAAGAGTCTGACACTCTCTCCCGCTCCGCCCAAGGGCGGGGGATGTCATCTGGATGAGATTTTTACTCACCGGAAAAAGATGAGTGACAAGCTTTTAAAAGATGAAGTGACAAGCTTTTAAAAGATGAATTGACAAGCTTTTAAAAGATGAAGTGACAAGCTTTTAAAAGATGAAGTGACAAGCTTTTAAAAGATGAAGTGACAAGCTTTTAAAAGATGAAGTGACAAGCTTTTAAAAGATGAAGTGACAAGCTTTTAAAAGATGAAGTGACAACCTTTTAAAAGATGAAGTGACAAGCTTTTAAAAGATGAAGTGACAAGCTTTTAAAAGATGAAGTGACAACCTTTTAAAAGATGAAGTGACAACCTTTTAAAAGATGAAGTGACAAGCTTTTAAAAGATGAAGTGACAACCTTTTAAAAGACGAAGTGACATGCTTTTAAAACATGAAGTGACAAGCTTTTAAAAGATGAAGTGACAAGCTTTTAAAAGATAAAGTGACAAGCTTTTAAAAGATGAAGTGACAAGCTTTTAAAAGATGAAGTGACAAGCTTTTAAAAGATGAAGTGACAAGCTTTTAAAAGATGAAGTGACAAGCTTTTAAAAGATGAATTGACAAGCTTTTAAAAGATGAAGTGACAAGCTTTTAAAAGATGAATTGACAAGCTTTTAAAAGATGAAGTGACAAGCTTTTAAAAGATGAAGTGACAAGCTTTTAAAAGATGAATTGACAAGCTTTTGAAAGATGAATTGACAAGCTTTTAAAAGATGAAGTGACAAGCTTTTAAAAGATGAAGTGACAAGCTTTTAAAAGATGAAGTGACAAGCTTTTAAAAGATGAATTGACAAGCTTTTAAAAGATGAATTGACAAGCTTTTAAAAGATGAAGTGACAAGCTTTTAAAAGATGAAGTGACAAGCTTTTAAAAGATGAATTGACAAGCTTTTAAAAGATGAATTGACAAGCTTTTAAAAGATGAAGTGACAAGCTTTTAAAAGATGAAGTGACAAGCTTTTAAAAGATGAAGTGACAAGCTTTTAAAAGATGAATTGACAAGCTTTTAAAAGGTGAAGTGACAAGCTTTTAAAAGATGAAGTGACAAGCTTTTAAAAGATGAATTTACAAGCTTTTAAAAGATGAAGTGACAAGCTTTTAAAAGATGAATTGACAAGCTTTTAAAAGATGAAGTGACAAGCTTTTAAAAGATGAAGTGACAAGCTTTTAAAAGATGAATTGACAAGCTTTTAAAAGATGAAGTGACAAGCTTTTAAAAGATGAATTGACAAGCTTTTAAAAGATGAATTGACAAGCTTTTAAAAGATGAAGTGACAAGCTTTTAAAAGATGAATTGACAAGCTTTTAAAAGATGAAGTGACAAGCTTTTAAAAGATGAATTGACAAGCTTTTAAAAGATGAAGTGACAAGCTTTTAAAAGATGAATTGACAAGCTTTTAAAAGATGAATTGACAAGCTTTTAAAAGATGAAGTGACAAGCTTTTAAAAGATGAATTGACAAGCTTTTAAAAGATGAAGTGACAAGCTTTTAAAAGATGAAGTGACAAGCTTTTAAAAGATGAAGTGACAAGCTTTTAAAAGATGAATTGACAAGCTTTTAAAAGATGAAGTGACAAGCTTTTAAAAGATGAATTGACAAGCTTTTAAAAGATGAATTGACAAGCTTTTAAAAGATGAAGTGACAAGCTTTTAAAAGATGAATTGACAAGCTTTTAAAAGATGAAGTGACAAGCTTTTAAAAGATGAAGTGACAAGCTTTTAAAAGATGAATTGACAAGCTTTTAAAAGATGAAGTGACAAGCTTTTAAAAGATGAAGTGACAAGCTTTTAAAAGATGAAGTGACAAGCTTTTAAAAGATGAAGTGACAAGCTTTTAAAAGATGAAGTGACAAGCTTTTAAAAGATGAAGTGACAAGCTTTTAAAAGATGAAGTGACAAGCTTTTAAAAGATGAAGTGACAAGCTTTTAAAAGATGAAGTGACAAGCTTTTAAAAGATGAAGTGACAAGCTTTTAAAAGATGAAGTGACAAGCTTTTAAAAGATGAAGTGACAAGCTTTTAAAACCTGCTCGATGTTGACGGCAAGTGGAAAAGGAACTTCTCAATCTCCACTCGCCTGTCGTCAACATTAAGTGCTCGAGTCAGAGCCTCAAAAAGATGATGACCTTTTGGTAAAACCAAACAATTTACCTTCACATATTTGTCACTCCTTCCGGGGTAGAAAGGAATGGAAATACCAATGCCACAACACTAAAAAAAAACCACGATGTTAATTAACATTTTCTTACCACAAAATATGATTTCTGCAAAACGTGAATCAGCGTTAACAGTACTAGTTTAATATGAAGATTGAAGTTGCTTTACATAGTCTGTCAATAATAATATAATAATATATTTGACAACTATCACACAACGCCGTCTAGTCTCAAGCTAAGCAGAGCTTGTGTTATGAGTACTAGACGACTGATAAACATACTTATATATTTCTAAATACATATATAGGTATTATAGATAAATTACACCCAGACACAAATGATCGTGCTCATCACACAAACATTTGTCCTGGGTGGGAATCGAACCCACGACCTCCGGCATATTAGTCAGGGCCACTAACCATTAGACCAACAGGTCAGCCTCCGAATTTTCCCCCGAAATGTGTCCTTTTCGAAATTGATTAAATTAGTCTTTAAGCCAATAGTGAATAAGTTACTTCTAGCTTCTAGGCAAGTGTGCTCCATAGTCTTGAACATCGAGGCAGAGTTGTTAGCCTGTCGGTTGTCTATCGTTCACATCGACTTATAATCTAGTGATAGACAAGCCTTTTCATAGATACTATTTATCAAAGTCAAACAACTGAAAATTTAAAACAAAAGTTCGTTGCAACGCTACATTGTCATCATGACGTCTAACAGAACTATTAAAATATGCAGCGCTGAGATCACTTTTAAAGGATACTGTTTTCGCGACCAAAATGTCTTATGCGCCATGAATTTCGTGGCACTTACGCGTTTCGTTCAACATAGTGTAATGTTCAAGGTGTACAGTTGACATTACACCTGAGTCGACTGAAGTGAGTGTTCGGCAAGCCTAATTTAGTGCGTAGTACATATATATGGTGACTGGCAATTAGTGTACGATACTTAAACACGTGATTGTGCTCATGATAACCAACAATTTTTATTATGGGAGCAAAGCCGAAATCGCGAAAAAAATATCAGCTGTTCAGTACATTAGGCAAGCATAAATGTAGTGAACAGCTGATTTTTTTTCGCGATTTCAGGTTTGTTCCCATAGTAAAAGTTGTTGGTTATCATGAGCACAATCACGTGTTTAAGTATCGTACACTAATTACCAGTCACCCTATATATTGATGATTGTTTATATTTCGAGGAGTTTGCATTAGAAA